>OX638310.1:133687255-143687255 GCA_951812415.1 Beris morrisii
TTGAAATTTTTCTGAACGTGTACAATTCGCTTCAGAGTGACCTTATTGCGTTAAGCTGCAATACACAAGAACAGACTAGAAAACAAATTCTTCTCTGGAGTAAATTTTTTTGTATGATGATTGTTTGAGTTGTACTTTGGAAATGGTTTCCAAGAGAAGATGTACCCGCGGGTCTATTTATCGTGCGACACCAGTCAGCCCCTAGCGGCGAATTTTATATGTTTAATTTATGTGTTTTTCATCATCATGCTTTTTACGATATTATGTAATTTATAATTCATGTGATGGTAGGACGTGGAAAGACGTTTAGTAAATTGTGGAAAGTCATTCATTCCACGGAAGGCAATTTTCTTTTTAGAGAATGGCAATAAGTGTTGAGTGCTGTCAACACGTTGCCTTGAATAACTTCCTTCTTCTATAGAATTCTAGTACCATTTGGGCCCTAAACTTATGGTAAATCGACGTCTTCCAATATGCTACATTTAAAAGGACTTCCAAGCGAATGTCGATTGACTTTAATAGTGTTTTATTGCTAATGATATAGCTTTACGTGCCTTGTGATTAGTAAAATGCGGTACCATCACCAGAAAGCAGCTTGCTTTCGAAACAAGTCCAACTCATAGAACTTGAATCCAGTGAAGTTTTTCGTTCGCTGAGCTGCATATCAATTTGAAAATTTTGTGAGTCGTGGTCTTTATAAACCGCTCTGACACTAAAAAACAAAATGAAAATAAATCTTAAATTTTCATTTATGGAAGCTTTTCCTCAAAAAAATGTCTTCTGCTTGAACAACTTTCTACTACTTAATGTTAATTTCAATGGATTTTTATAAAGTGGGTACAAAGTTACAGGAACAGCTAGTTTAAAACAAAATGTGTTTATCAATAAGCCAGAAACTTTACAAGACCACGAGTAAAACCTTTGAAGTAAAATAGCAACAGTGTCACAAAAAATGTGGTACAGATGCATGTAGCATGCTGTAGAGTGTAGAATCTATCAGACATCATAACATAAGACACCTTTTTGATGTTACTTTTATAACTTATGACAAAAATTGCACTAAACTTGTATTTGTCGCGTACAGTTCTTGTTTTGTTCTTTGGTTTAAACTTTTAGATTTAGTTTAAAGTGCTATCATCTAGCGCAGAGTAATACTACCACTCCTGGGTTTGGTGCTATTATTAGCACGTGTATTTATAGCGTCGATAGTACTTTTAATAGCCTTTCCAATATGGTATGTATGCGCCAAGGTGCATAAAAAACGGCTCCAGATAATCCAGAACAAGTGTCTCAAGATTATCCTGAATAAAGCCTGGAATTTTTCTACTCGATCGTTACTCCAACTAGTTGAGATACCGCTAATCGAACCATTTGCCAAAGACACAAGAAGAAAACTTCATTACAAAGTGTGCACTCTCAGAAAATCCATTGATTCTCTCCATCATTCCATTATAAAACAATCTACACTATATGTATTCACACGCTAGTCAATTTAATTTAGTTTAGTCTAGTTTTAAGTAATTTTAAGGCACCAATAAGGTTTTTGTTCTTCCAATTTTCCATACACAAATTAAACACTAATCACAAATAGCTTCAATTTATGCACAAAAGAAACACTTTGAATTACTATGGCTGAAAAGATATGCGATCTGAGCTCCAAATCAAAAGAAATATTGTACAAATACTTTTATAAATATTTATTGGAACGAAATAAACACCTATCTATCTATCTACCTGCTTTTAATAGCTATATACCCATTTCCAAATTTGGGTATCCAGAAATTGAAGATCTTTTGTATGGAAGCTGCTGAACGGTAGTCAGATCTTGATTGTTTCTTTTTTTACTGTTCTGATATTTCGTTTCAATACTAGTCGGATTTAAGCGGTTTCGATGGAATTTCCTTAATTCCATTTTCTTATTCGCCCCCATTATCCGATCTTAATTTTTCTATCAAAGTTCACGGCATCAATTTTTTAGAACAAGTTATCGGCCGTGCGCCCAATTTTGAAGGAAAGTGTTTTTTTCTATTTCCTATTTTGCAGAAATGAAATTATAAATATGAAAAAATCATAGTGAGCATTAGTTCAAGATTCATATTCATATTCAATCGTAATCTTCCCAATCTCGTTGTTCAAGGAATTTTTGAGATATGCATATTAAGAAAAAATGGATAGATGAACAAATTTTTTTAAAAATGAAATTAAAAAAAAATCAACGTTATTATATTTTGGGTGCAAGCCTAGTATTAACTTTCCGATTGTTATTCTGATCTTAATTGAACTAGTTTTATCAAACTCGGTGTTTAGCCGTTAGATTATAAGGAAAGCACGATATAATAAACAACAATATAAACAATGTTATATCGGGCCTACGGCTGAATGTGAGAATACGTTATCAACTCATTTACACCTCCTTCGGGGTTGAGTATCAAAAATTCTGAAATTAGTTTTTCTAAGGTAGAAGTAAGAACAAAATCGTTATATGATCAGACCTAAAATATATATCAGAAATCATGTAAACATCACTACCGCTTCACACCCCTTTTGGAGTCAAAATAAAAAAAATACCGAGACTTATTTCGAAGTAGCTCATATGAATATCGTCCTGAATTAAAATTAATTCGATATCTCAGTAGGCCTAAAAGATATTACGAATTGCGTAAAAACTTTTGGACGCCAATTTTAATGATTGAACAATTTTTTGGCCCCAGTTCGAGCATGGGCGCCCATACAACATTTCGTAGGGAGGGGCAGAACTATGGCTTATAAAAGAAGTTTCAAATTTCGGGAGCTACATCTTGTGACGAATAGAATGAATGTGGTTTCACTCAGTTAAGAATCATTGAACCTTTTCTGCCACACCAAAACAATATCTGCGCACCGGAAGATAGGGGAAAAATACGGAGAAGTTGAAATTTTACTTAGAATCCATTAATAAGTAAAATCGCCCAATTTTTCTGGGTACATCGCATACAAAGTTTCTCAAAACAAACATTTTTTAATTATATATTGCAGGAACTGACAATATTGCGATACTCTTTCAATTACGGAACGGAACGTATTGGGCATAAAAGCTTTTTTTGTGATAAAGTTCAGACAAAATTCTCGGGGGGGGGGGGGGGGGGGGGGGGTGCTTATGTAGTTACATTTCTTTTGATAGAATCAAAACTGGAAAACAGAGGCGGCCATACAAAAGTCTTTAAACAAATTAGTGCTTTCTGGTGAGTCAACTTGAAGACTTGGAATTAGTTGTAACCGTTTTCAAGCTGTTGTAAATGCTAAGAAGAAGCGGGGTTAGTAGGGTAAATTTATCACTCTAGCTCAAAAACTTTCGAAGTTATTCACTTTCAATTTTAACCATTTCGTAATTGAGCAATTCTTTTTTTTTATTAAAGTGCAACCAAAAAGTGATAACCTTGGTTTAACAAAACGTTACGTACTAATGTTACTAACATCATATTGATCCTGCTGCTTTAATCAACATACCTTAAAATTTTGCATGTTTGAAAACACCCTCTTTCCCAGCATAAAGTCGAAAGAATGTGTAAAAAAACACTATATGAGAAGATAGTTACTTTATCTCAGGAAACCATTAAGACCTTTTGGTTTTCCTGTATTTTTCATAAGTCATACCAAACTTCTATGAAGAAAAAATTCTGGGTGTGAAATTCAATTACGTCTTCCAATAAAACAATGTCCTTGCCTTATTAATCTTAATTTTATTTGTCTACTTAAATTTGAATTACAATCCAATTTTTTGCAGTAAGTAACAAAACCTTAATTTTTAACAAGTGAAATTTCTGTAAATACAAATAAGAAGATGACTATTTGTTAATAGTTTAACAAATTATGTGTAATAGAACAAGTTAAAGATCTTAAATACACTATATTAAAAAAAAAGAATTATTCACATTACGAAATTGTGTTTTTAAAATACTGGAAGATAGAATATAGGTCGGGCAAGTGCCTTCTCTTGCCCCCCTCTATGGGTGCTTTTGAGCTCGAGATGTCAAAGCAAATCTGAAATTTTTTACACTAAATTTCCTCCAACCAAATGAGAGAAAAAATATTCTTCAATGTTAATAAAATTAAAAAAAACATAAGTCCTGCCAACAGACGCTACTTTATTATTTTTCTGGTGGACGTTTAACAAATCTTTTGTGAGATATAGAAATAAAAATCAATTTTTTTCGAACATCCTTAACTTCAGTATAAATCACTATACCAAAAGAGGTCTATGTTGTCTACCTCTTACGAAAGTAGGAAACTCATATCTCATACTGTTGCGAAGTAGGATTTGGCAACTCTTCCACATTCAAAAAAAATCACTTCATACATAATTTTCTAGTAAAACGAATCGTGGTCCTCCTCTCGCAGTTGTAAAACTGATCCCGTGTACATGTCCAGCAGTGCTTATATACTGCAAGTGTTGAGTCGGGAGATTTCCACTATATTTGGTGGTATGTTTGGAACATACGAGATGTGTGTAGAACATGTGAGAAGTGTGTAGAGCTTTCTACGCCATTTTAATTTAATGGAAGATCTTATATTTAGAAAACTTCAATGTCATTGATAAGTGGTTCGGGCAGCCGGGGTATGAATGTAACAATGCATTATTCTTTATTCCTGAATAACATATAGGTTTGTGATACCTGTACCTCGTTCTTTACAAAAGTCCTTTCGTGTCGATAAAATGAGTTTTTTGAAAAACTAAACTTTTATCACTAGTACAGAACCTAAACAAAAGAAGCAAAAGATGCCTATATTCAGGGCTGCCAGAAATACTCAGAATAATTGAGCGCCCAACAAAATCGGATTTGTTGGATTTGGTTACTTGGGCTGGATTGAACTTCTAATACCGATTTCATATACTGTAAACAGTCTAGAGGGAGATCCTAACATCCAAACAAAATAAATACAAAAAAGACATAAATTCTATTTTTGTAATAGAACGCAACCAAACTTTTCCAGACCAAATAAAAGCGTTTTTATTTTTCTCCGAAAAGAAATCGATTTCACTTCTCGCACAAGTTTCTTCACCCACCCGAACCATATTGAAATTCTCCATAGGAACGCCATTGTACCGAAACATAAGTACCAACATAAGATCTAATTAAACCTGTCCAATATCCTGCACCTTAAGTTAATTACTGGAAATTAACGCAAAATCTTGTTCGACAATATTAACCCTGAGCTCAAGCTCAAGAGACTTGTTATAAAAGGGGGCAGATTTTCGAGAACCGCACTCTGGACAATGCGGAGGTGTCCTGGCGGTCGAGGTGGCCCGAAATACGTCGTATCACTAATCATTATTAATGGTAACAAATATGAAAACAAATGGGAATTTAGTCTTGTTATACAAAGAGCATTTGAGAGCCGACATAATAGCGACTGTAGCATGTACGAAATATCCTTGGGACTTAGAAGGTCTGTAACTTAACTTTTAGACAGAAGCGGGTAAAGGCTTCTAATTTGTGACGTGCTCTAAAAGGCTCGATGCAATTAACAAAACGTTTCTATTCCAGAATTTGGCAGGCCAGGCTCTGGTATTAGTTCTTCGAGACGTTTTAATAAAACTAGAGCGTTTGTTGCCTTGTATTGTTGTCCAAAAAAAGGACGAATTTTACTTTGGAAAGATTTTTGAAGTTTGGAAAAAAGTGATAATGCGGTAAGGGCTCAAAAAACAACGCTTCCTGCACTACCTTAAATATACGTTTTAACTATCGTATCCCAATACCGAAAAAAACCATAAACCAATAAATTATATTAAATTCATCCTTGACTGGCCAAAGGGTGTAAAGAGCCGAACGTTCTCATCAACGATAAAATTGTTTTTCCACCCAAAAGAAGACGGAAAAGTATTTTCGATGATGGATTTGTTGATTATATTCGATGAACGATTGCCACTTTGGGACAGTGGCGCGGTACGAGTGTGGAGTATCTGACGTTTTTCGGGTTTGAAAAGATGGATTTGTTCATGCTTGTAGATCTCATGTTTTAGGCGGTAACCTACATTCGGCTTAGAAGGGATACCGACTACACAGTATACGTGAACATGATGGAAATTAGTTGCATTTGTCAGTGATTGATGATTTCTCAAGTTCCCTTTTTTCGGGATGAATACCGCGAATATAAGACGGAATGTAATTTGCATATAAAATGCCATTACGGTGATAAATTTGAAAATTATATTTATTTTCTTATTGGGAAATTACAAAAAAATGTAGAATATTTCACTCGTTCATAATTCGTGGAAATAAAAAAATCTGGACAAATATCACCTGCAGTTTCAATTTTGTCTCTCTTATGAGCCAGTACGATCCGATTTTGGAAAAGTTGCCTTTCGAACTAAGTCAAGTATGACTTACAACTGGCCTGCGAAGTGCAAGTTTTTTACCTTTGCTCTACTCAACGGCTTAGAGTCGGCTAATGGTAGTCAAGTAACGTCTTCCTTCAGCTAAAGCTATTGTTCCAGGAGCTTTATATTACCAAATACTTTATTATTAAAAAATAATAACCCAAAATTTAATAAACAAAATGAAAAAAATCGGGTGAACTCTTTTGTGCCAATATCATTTTATACCTTATTACGGCGTTTTTTTGTATCCATGAAAAATCGTATGCTAGAAAGTTGAAACTAATTACGTATATGTAAATGTGCTAAAGGAATAATTAAAGCAAAAGTTGAGATGTTCATTTGCGTACAAGCGTGGAGCAAAAAAAATATTCTACATTTTCACGAATTCCGTTATATCTTTTAGGGATGTCGAGCAATTAAATTAATTTTGCTTCAGCGGGCTCTTTATTTAAGCGCCTCGAAATCGTATTCCAAATTTTTCGAGATAAAACTCTTAAGGTGGTGTAAGGTAGTTGTGTACATTGTCACGAATTCCGATATATTTCTTAGGTCTAATGAGATGTCGAATTCGCTTTCACTTCTAAAGAATTAATATGTTGTTGTTGTTGTTTTATTGCCATAGATAAAAATTGGTTATATACATAATAATTTTTCTTAAGATATTTGATATGTAATCGAGAAATAACCAGTTTAAGAATTTTTTGATATTCAACCCCCTTGGGAGTGTAAGGTATTGTTCAAGTTATCACCAATTCCGAAAAATCTTTTGGATTTAAGGGCACACATACCCCTGAAATTTTCAAAAAATTGATTTTTTTTTTTTACAGATTTTCATTTGTTATACTTTTAAGAATTAAAAAATAAACTTTAGAATTTAGGAAAAAATTTATAAGAAAATTTCACTACGTTACAAAGTTATAGCAATAAATGTGACCTGGCTAACTGCCGCGCCCATCTCGACAGCTGCGTTTGATATTTCCTTTGTTCGCAAAACCTGGGTTGCATAGAAAACAAGGTCGTTTATAGGACCAAGTTTATAGGAAGATACAAGGGGAAGAAGGTGTACAGTACAAAGTTGGAATGGGAGACTAGCCGTAAGTTCACGTTGTACCAGAAACTTTAAACGCGTTTTTCTCGAAACTGCGTTTTTAGACAGTGTCAACACGATAACTCTGTCAATTCTTAATATTTTTCAACTTATTTTTAAATTTTGATAATTATTTTCTGTATAGTGTGACGAGAGGTTTTCTTAATTTTTTGGTTGGACAATTTTTTATAAATTAATAAACACAAATTTTTTTTTAAATTTCATACTAAAGTTTGAAATACTCTACCTTCTTCATTTTTGAAAAAAAAAATCCTTTCGTCACACTATTACTACTACATTATTTTACAAGATTCTTTTTTATTTTTGCAAATTGGATTATTTTTGGTGAAGTTATGATGTCGACAAGGAGGCGCCATGGTCCATTTATACCCGTAAAAAATAACGTTAATATTAAAAAAAATTTGTTGGTTTTTTTGTTATATTATAGTTGAATAGAACTCAACAAATTAATTTTTTTTCACCATTTAACCTTTATAATAATTTTTCAAATTTAGGTACTCGGTTTTCAGCACGCGCAGGGGTATGTGAGCCCTTAATGAGATCCAATTCGCTTATGCTTCTATGGGGTTTACATATAATGATCTAAAAATTATTTTCGGGATTTTGCTATATTCCACTCCTAAGAGGGTGTTAAATGATTGTGTACATTTTTTTCGAATTTCGACATATCACTTAGGTATGATGAGTTATCGAATTCTTTTTTAATTTAACGGGCTTTCTATAGAATCGACTAAAATCAGATTTCTTTTCATATTCAACCCGTAAGAGGCTATGTCGATATTTTACCCATATCTTTTTATTGAAATTGATAAAATTTAAAATTAAAAATAAAATTAAATAAATAAAAAATCTGTCAACAGTCTGATCGCAACTTTTTTATTCTTTGTGTGTAGTGCTAAAAATTTAGGAGCGGAACATATGTTCAGAAGATGAGATAAACACCCAAACAAACAAATGCCCATTTCCGTACCGTTTTTATAATATTTTTATAAGTATTTTTTGGCGTTTCTTCTATTAATATTAAATATTACTGAATTGGTTACGATACATACATATTTTTTATACCATTGGCTTAAAAAGACTTGGACCTTCTGTTAATTATTTTGCGTAATGACATAATCTAGCGCAATGGATTTATAGTCACTTATTTAACATTTTATAGGAAAAGTTTTTTGTTGCATATTTAAGTGAAAAATGGGATCGTTAATCTTTTTTCCCCCGATCTTATAAAATCCTGTTTAATTACCTTTTCTACAAGAGTAAATTTATTGCTACAGTTTAAAAAAATTCAAAGTTATCCAATTTTAATCTGAACCAATTCCGTAATTGAGCAATTCTATTTTTTTCATAAAGTGAAACTAGGAAAAAAAATCTGCCAACAGTCTGGGCGCAACTTTATTTTTTTCGGGTAGAAGTCCGGAACGCATTTAATTCTAAGACCCGGTGTAGGTTACTATGTGACTGAAAACATAAAAAAAAGTTCTGGAAGCGGTTAAAATGGGTCGCTCTAGAATACTTACGCCGCTTCCACATATAACATATGAATTACATAACTGGGTCATACTCCGGGACGGAGTCTAAGTCGTAGTATAATATCAGCTGTTACGTGATTAGAAGGTTTTTCGTGATTTGGTTTTGGGCCATTACATGAAATCGGAAAAGCATTTGTAGGCGATTATTTAAAAAGTCTGTGGAAGAGAAAACCAGTCTGATATCTCATCAATCCTAATAAATATGTCAAAAGCCTTACGTCCTATTGGAGTTGTATATCTAAAAATGCTGAAATCAACTTTTTGGCGATTATGTAGGAAGCCTTAGGAAGTAAAAATGAATTCGATACCTCATTAGAACTATGAAACATGTTGGAATTTGTGAAAACATATGCAACCCCCTTACACCCACTTTGGGGATATATCTACATAAAGAAAGTCCGAGTAAGTGAAAACAAATCCGATGTCTTATCACTCCTAAGAGATATGACGAAATTCGTGAAAGTGTGTTCAACCCTTTTATACCCTGTTAGGGGATGAAAAAGGAAAAAACTTGAAAACATGTTTTAGGTGATTATTAAACAAGCCCGTGGAAGTTAAAAATTATTCGATATCTAATCAGACCGGAGGGATACGACTGAATTCGTGAAAATGTATACAATCCCTTTCCACCACCTTGGGGGTCGAACTTAAAAAAATTTTGAAAACACTTTTTAGGTATTTATACGAAGAATCCGTAGAATAAAAATTAATTTAATAAATACCTAATAGATATGACCAAAACCGTGAAAATATATGCATCCCATTTTCACAGATCAATTTTTTGCCCCCTTCTGTACACCAATAGATATTTGAATTTTTTTTTAATCAATATTACTAAAACGCTTCCCCCACCTCCCCCTCATACCCCCACCACTCAAAAGGTGGCCACTTGAAGGGGTCTGCTCAGTCTAGCATCAAAACAAATTCAACTTAATAGCTCAAAGAGTTTGAGAGCTATAAGCTTTCAAACGTGTTTCGTACGGCGGACTGCGCACGGCGGAGGCGGACTGCGCACGGCGGAGGCGTACAGGCGGAGTGAAATTTTTGTTTGCTTTTTTGGTGTCTATAAGTCATGAAACAAGGTAAAAAAAATTCAGGGTAGCAAATTTTTTTTTTTTAAATCGATAACATTACTTTATTATTAAAATAATAAAGTAAAATACAACCCACAAAACATTTGTATTCACCTAATACGACCATCTCTGGAAACCATTGCGAATATGAGCTACTAGTAGCCATCGCTTTTTCCTGGTTTCTCCAGAAGTTAGTATAAAGTCAACACACTTCTTTGAAGAACAAATCTTGGTTGTGAAATTTAATTACAAATTTTTTTAATGCTATCTTCTACTTAGATGATCGACTTACAATGATTTTTTTTTAAATATTTATCTATTTTTTAGTTCAAAAATTATGGGCAATAGAATTCAGCGATTTGAGTTGCATTTTATTAAAAGAAAAGGATTATTCAAGTACGGAAAGGGTTTTAGTTAAATGTATATATTATGAAATAGTTCCGTTAGCGCAATAAACTTTCCCTCAAATTAAAGTAAAAAACACGAGATTTAATAATGCAGAAAAAATGTTATCAAGCATCCCGTTTTAACTTTATTATTTTTAAATAAAGTCCGAAAATGGTGTCCAAATGAGACTGGTCGAACGTCTTATGGCCATTTGTATGAGCGCCACATAAATAAGTAGGTAACATATTGCTCAGTTTGTAAGTTAGGTAGGATTTAACAAGCAAGGTTTTTTATTATAAAATTTTTCCTTGTATTTAAATAATTAAGATAATAAACAAAGAACTAATTTTAGTAAAAATTCAAATTGTAACTACAGATGCAAAGATGTAAGATCTGATCACTGAAATTGCAGATAATTGTACGAACTATTTTTAAAAATTCAAATAAATTTATTTTATGTTATGTTAACATATTGCTCAGGAATGAAGATACGAACAATTTTGGTCTTATTCATTTACACTTTGTACTTCGTAGCTGTCTTTCATTGCAAAATAAAGTGTCTAAGGTTGTCATGTTGTTTTGTATGGACGCTACTAAAAAGGCATCAGGAGTTTCCATTGTTGTCAATGATATAAAATTCGAATATTTACAATTTTATGTTTCTAGTATTGGATATTTTTGCAGGTTGTCCAAAAATACATACAAGCCCCATATTTTTACGGACTTGTATATGGAAGCTACCTGCCACATGAAGTAGAGTGCGTTAATCCAAAGTCAACAATGAAATATTTTTGCACAGTAGCGCAACGTATTCCTGTTTTCCTAGTTTTAAGGAATTCTCGGAGTGAAGCTAATCGAAGAAATGTTTCTAGTTTGCGTAATAACAGAGGAACCGCTTCAAATAATGCGATATAGAGGATTCGTAAGTTTCGACCAGATATATCAATATAATGTTAAATTTAAGTTTGAGAATGCATGCCACATTTTTCCATAGAAGCTAGAAAAAAATTTGTAGCTTTACAAGTTCCCCATCTTTCGTGCAATTCACTGAATATAAGTTTAAAAAAAGTTTTTCAGGATTCACTTGAACGAGTAAGCCCGATTTTATTCGTTGTTTAACTGAACTAAGTAACTTTATACATTAAAAAAACAGGCAGACAATTTTTCATCACAGCTTAATCCTTTCAAAGTATGTAGTTTACGTTTGTGTCTTGGGTGTATGAATATTCTTAAGACTAAAAGATTCTACAGGTGTTCTTCTCAGTTGAAATTTTTAATAATTCTTTTATTAAATGTTTTTGAAACTCATCTACGATGCTATTCATTATACTGTGTAAAAGTCCTCAGTCCTTTGACTGTGGTCTGTTTATTGATTCGAGTCTATCTTTGTGGAGGCCGTATTGCTGTCAATTCAACTTCTCGGTATCAAAGTCACATAGTTTCATCCTCCTTAGTCGTCTGCAATTTCTTGGTAGTAGAGACCCTCATCATGGTGTTTGTATTTCAGCTTTGTGATTTTCCACAAGTTTTTGAATTTTCCCTTTGACTAGTTTCACCTTTAAGTCGTCGTGGCCATGATGGTTGACGTTTCGTCCTTACCAGGGAGCGTTTTCAATGAATATTTTCTAGACTAAACATTGTGAGAGAAAACTCAAAGGAATTAACGTGAAAAGAAGCTTCGTAGTTAATGTTTTTTAAGCTCCTGTCGTATTCCGATGTTCACGATGGGCAAATTTATGGTCACTTTGAAAATGTTAGTATTTGTTTCTTCTTTTCGAAATGAGTTTCAGACACACAAAAAAATTCGGAATTATGTTTGAAATACCAGTGGCGAGACATCTTTTTGCGAAAGGACATTTGTTATCAGAAAAATTTCAGATAAGTAATTTATACACACTTTCGCCTTCATGATTGCATCCATAACGAGTATCACACCGGAAATAAAAGAAGTAGAAAATCTTGTTTGGAAGTAGGAAAACTTCCAAACAGTCTGGGCGAAAATTCATTATTTTTCGAGACAACGATCGGGATACATGAATAACGTAATCTGGTCATACTTCGGGATGCGATCAAAGTCGGAGTATAACATCAGTTGTTTCGAGATTAGGAGGTTTCTTGAAAAACCTAATTTTGTCCGTAGAGTAAAAATAAAATTATCTAAAATATAAAACATATAAAAAGCCCATGTGTAGAGGACTTGGAGTTCGGTACCCTCGGAGAAAAAGCCTAGTAGCATGGACAATAATTCAATTCAATTCGACAAAACTACGGTCAATATACGTCCGACAAAATACTTTATCGAATTGACAAATTTCATTATTATTTGATAAAAACCCACTGTCTAGATGACAAAAGAAGTTGTTGAATTGAGAAAAATTTTACAATAAAAAATTGGTAGTTTTTGTAATCGAACTAGAACTCTGCGCACCGCAGAATTTCTGACAAAAATTTTTGTCAATTTAATAGATCGTTTTGTATATATAACCAAATCCTGTAGTTGACTTTTGGTCACTCTGACAAAATTTTTATCAAAACCTGTTTCAAAGACAACATTTATTACTTCTTTCAATACAATAAAAAATTGTTTATTTGATAAAAATATTTTTCAATATGAAAGAGCGGACATTGTAAATTTTGGCATTTCGATAATACATGTTTTGTTAAAAAACTGAACTGGCCGAAACTTGATAGGAGGAACTTTTGTTGTTGCAGACAACTTATAGGGGTCCTGACGGGACAATGTCCCTTTGAGAGGCATGGAGAAAGGCTGGGAATACCCATGGCTGATCTGTGTCGCTGTGGTGATGAGAATGTTGAGCCAACACTGGAGCATCTAGTGTGTGAATGTGAAAGCCTGGCACGTACCAGGTATCGGTACTTGGGGAAATTCTCCTTGACCGATCTATCAGAACTTGCGATGATTGCTTTATGAAGAACTACTCTCTTCATAAGGAAGAGCTTTATTTGGAATCAGTAGTCTAGAGCCCGGTTTTATACGAGGGGACTACAATGGATCCACAGTGATCTCTCGTGATGGACTGGCACATTGCTTCAGTCCACCCTTCTCAACCTAACCTAACCTAAGCCCCAGGAAGTTAAAACCAATTCGAAGTCTTATCACTCTTAAAAGATAAGACGGAATTCATAAAAACGTGTATAACTCAGAGGTTGAAAATGGAAAAATGTTGAAAACGGACTTTAGTCGATTATAAAACAAGCCCGCGGAAGTGAAAAATTATTCGATATCTAATCAGACCTCAGGAATATGGCAGAATTCGTAAAAATGTATACAAGCCCTTTACGCCAATTAAAGAATAAAGAATCTGGACAATAAATATAAGAAAAACATTCCCTACAGCCGTATCATACTAGGGTCATTCAAGAATCGCCAAAGGTGTGACCTTACCATCTCCGATTCATTTGAAAATTTTTGTACTTGAAGAACTAGTGAAAAAACTAATTGAAATTGATCATTTTAAAATGCGTACCTTTAATTTTTTTTCTTTTTAATATTTTGAAGGTTATACTGTTTTTCAAAACATACCAAAAAATTAACTTGGGATCTGAAGGGAATCGGGGTCAAAAAAATCGAATTAAATTATTAGAGAACCACTGATGTTCTTCGATTTGTTTGACCCCGATCCCATTGAGATGCCAAGTTAATTTTACTTTATTATTTAAATAATAAAGTATTTTGATATGTTTTGAAAAACAGTATAATGAACAATGCATAAAAAATAAAAAAAATTAAAGATAAGCATTTTGAGATATTCAAGGATAAAGGACAAAATCGTTATACTTGAATAAAACTTTCAAGGATAATTTTTATTCTTTTTTTTTTATATTGTGACAGTTTTTAAACAACAATCTTTAAAATAAGCCCTATTTTAATTCTAGGATAACAATTACCAGAGATATGAATTTTCAAAGAGGACTAGGACACAATTTTTGCGAAAACTTTAACATACTATAACTAACAAAAATACATTATTATTAAAATAATAAAGTAAAAATGAGAAAGAAACAAAACATTGAAATTACATTTTTTTTCACTAATTCTTCGAGTACACAAATTTTCAAAAGAATCGGCGATTGTAAGGTCACACTTTTGGCGATTCTCGATGGAATGACCCTTTTTCTATAAAATAATTGAGAACTAGTAATGTTCTTAGATTTTTTTGACCCCTTGAGATCTCGAGTTGATTTTTTTGGTATGTTTTGAGAAACAGTATAATAAACAAAATTTAAAAAAATAAAAAAAATTAAAGACACGCATTTTGAGATATTCAAGGATATAAGACAAGATCGTTATCCTTGAAAAAAATTTCAAGGATAATTTTTATTTGTATTACTTTATTATTTTTTAATAATAAAGTATTGTGATCGACCTGAAATTTCAAAAAAGTTTGCTACCCTGAAATTTTGTATTTACACGTTTTAGGACTAGTAAACCCCAAAAAAGCAAAAAAAAAAATGTCCGTCTGTCCGCCGTAGACGCCGTCCGCCGTACGCCGTCCGCTGTACGCCGTACGCCGTACGCAAAATCGTTTGAAGGCGCGTAGCTCCCAAACCCGTTGAGATATTAAATTGAAATTTTTATGGTGAGTAGATTGGGTGAACCCCTACGACTGGTATATTTTCGAGGGGTGGGGGTATAAGGGGAGAGGAGAGAGGAGCGTTTTAGACGAAAAATTTTTGGTTTCTAGATCTCAGGAACCACTTATGCTAGGAGGCTGAAACTTGGAACTTATGTAGTACTATGATAATGGACTCATTTGCAAAAAAATGGTCGATATTGGTTAAGAGGTAACAATGAGTCTTTAACGCACGAAAGACGGAGTTGAAACATTCTAAAATCGATATCTCCTGAACCATTGATGTCAGAAGATTGAAACTTTGTTGTTGTCCTTAGGGATACTTCCATATTAGACAAAAGCTAAAATTTTTAAGAGGGGTGGTGGGGTGTGGGGGTGGCGGGTGAAAAACTTTGGATTACAATATCTTCCGAACCCATTTCCAGGACGATAAAATTTAGTTTCTGTATATGGGATCACAAAAGGAGTCTACCAAAACTAAATTTTTTGAGGGGGGAGGTGGAGCACGAAAGTGGGGGTATAGCAATTTCTCAAAAAATGTCATTTTTATATCTCAGAAACCGTATTAGATATGATCTTGAAAATTTTACAGGAGTTGGGGTCGGTAAACTTCTAGTAGGGTAAAAATTTTTGGTGTTGTGGGTGTTGGAGGTGATGGTGAAGGGAAGAAAAATAAAATTGTATATAGGGGAATGAAGATACGGGGGAGAGGGGTGGTTTTTTATATCTCAGAAACGCCTTATGCTAGAAAGTTGAAACTTAGTACGTATATGTAGATGTGCTATTAGAGTAACTAAAGCAAAAAAAAAGTTCAGATTTTTATTGGCGTTCAGAGGTTGAGTAAAAAAAATGTTCGTGAATCCACATTTTCACGAATTTCGTTAAAACTTTTAGACATGTCGAGCTATCAAAGCAATTTTACTTCTGCGGGGTATTTATATAAGCGCTTAATAACAATCTTCAAAATTTTTCGATATCCAACCCCTAAGGGGGTGCAAAGTGGTTGTGTACATATTCACGAATTCTGATATATTCCTAAGGTATATTGAGATTTGGAATTCACTTTTACTTCTATAAGCTTTAAACGTAGTCGGGGAAAACCGCGATTTAAGTATTTTTCTCTATTAAGCCCCCTGGGGGTATTGTTCAAGATTTCACTGATTCCGAAAATCTCTTAGGTTTAATGTGGTCGAATTCGCTTTTACTACTATGAATTATTCTATTGATAAAAAAATACGCAAATAAATAAAAGAAATCTGCCAACAGTCTGGGCGCAACTTTATCATTTTATGGGTAGAAATCCGAAACGTGTTTAATGATGAGATACGGTGTTGGGTAATATGCGACTGACAACCTAAAAAATAACCAGGAGGCTATTTGGAACGTTATTTTTTAGGTTGTTAGTCACATAGTACCCAACACCGTATCTCATCATTAAACACGTTTCGGACTTCTACCCATAAAATAATAAAGTTGCGCCCAGACTGTTGGCAGATTTTTTTTTATATTGCGACAACTTTTGCCTTTAAAATAAGCCCTATTTTATTATTCTAGGATAAAAAATACCAGAGGTATGAATTTTCAAATAGGACTCGGACACCATTTTTGTTAACATTATGTACTATAACTAACAAAAAAAATGAGATAAAAACCAAAAATTTAATTCCAATTATTTTTTTCACTAGTTCTTCAAGTACAAAATTTTCAAAAGAATCGGAGATGGTAAGTCACAAATTTCCTCATTTTTGGCGATTCTTGATGGAATGACCCACTACCCTATGAAATATTTTTACAACTAAATATCTAAATAAAAATGTTCAGCTATCCATCAATATAAGTTCTTGAGATATTAAAATCGGAACTTTTCTTTTTCAACTTTACCCACCCCCAAAATTGTTTTCCCTGCTTCGGGTCTTTTAGGCCTACCTTCTATCACTCTTTCCATCTTAAAGTATTCTTGATATATGAGACGTGATTTTTCAGAAAAATTCTTAACGTTCCCACTTCCATACTCACCAAACTCCATTTTACTTTATTATTTTAATAATACAGTATTGTTTTCGATTTTTTAAAAAAAAAAATTTGCTAGCCTCAAAATTTTTTTTTTCACGTTTCATGACGAGTACACACGAAAAAAGCAAAAAAAAATTTCAGTCCGTCTGTCCGCCGTACGCCGTACGCCGTACGCCGTACGCCGTACGCCGTACGTCGACCGCTGTACGCAAAATCGTTTGAAAGCTCGTAGCTCCCAAACCCTTTGAGCTATTAAATTGAAATTTTTTTGATGAATAGACTGGGTAGTCCCCTTGAAGTGGCCAAATTTGGAGGGGTGGGGGTGTGAGGGGGAAGGAGGGGGAAGTGTTTTAGACGGAAAATTTTGGTTTCTAGATCTCAGCAACCGCTTATGCTAGCAGGCTGAAATTTGGAATTTATATAAAGCTTCAGTAGTGGACCCATTTGCAAAAAAATTGCCGATATAGGTGAAGGGGTTTGGGAGTGGGGGGAAAAATAATGCGTCCGAAACGCAAAATAGGTGAGATCGACACTTTCTAAAATCCATATCTCCTAAACGGTTAATGTCACAAAATTGAAACTTAATGAGTATCTGTAGGTATACTAGGAGAATAGATCGGAAACAAAAATTTGAGTGGGGGCAGTGGCGTACGGGGGTGGGGGCTAAAAAACTTTAGATTACGATATCTCACGAACCAATTGCACTAGACAAATAAAATTTGGTTTCCTTATAAAGGTTGACAAATAAAGTTTGCTGAAAGTAAAATTTTTTACGGGGGCGGTGGAGCATGAAAGTGGAGGGGATAAGAATTTTTCTAAAAAATCACGTCACATATCTCAAGAACGGTATAAGATAGATACTTAAAATTTTACCAGAAGTAGGCCTAATAGACCACTAGCTGAAAACAAAATTTTGGAAGTGTGGGTGTAGAGGGTGAGGGTGGGGGAGGGTGAAAAGGAAAAAGTTCCGATTTTTCTATCTCGAGAACCTATAATGATATAAAGCTGAAACTTGGTATTTGGATAGAGCTATATTAGTAGCATCTTGGAAAAATATAATTTTTTATAAGGGTAGTATGGTACGGGGGTGGGGGGTGTTTTTCCTATCTATAGAACGGCTTATGATACAAAGTTGAAACTTGGTACGTTTATGTAAATTAACTAGAAAACTAATTTAGATAAAAAAAAATTTCAAATATCCATTGGCGTTCGGAGGGGGGGCAAAAAAAATTATCAGTGTAAATAGAATGCATATATTTTCACGGTTTTCGTCATATCTATTAGGTCTTCCCAAATATTGAATTCATTTTTATTCTACGGATTCTTCATATAAATACCTAGAAAGTGTTTTCAGGATTTTTTAAAATTCGACCCCTAAGGCGGTGCAAAGAGGGTTGTAAACTTTTTCACGAATTCTACTATATCCCCACGTCTTATCAGATATCGAATATCTTTTCACTTTCACGTGCTTGCGTAACAATCACCTAAAACTTGTTTTTAAATTTTTTTCAGACCCTAAGAGGGTATAAACGGGTTGAACACGTTTTCACGAGTTCCGTCATTTCTTTTAGAAGTGATAAGAAATTGAATTGGTTCCTACCTTCTCGTGCTGTTTTCATATTTATTTATTAACTTTTTTCAGGATTTGTGGATATTCAACCCCCAAGTGAGTGTAAGGAGGTTGCATATCTGATGATATATCGAATTCATTTTTACTTCCTATGGTTTCCTATATAAAAAAGCCAAAAAGTCATTTTCAGTATTTTAGATATTCAATCCTATTGGGTGTAAGGGGGTTGTATGCTTTTTAAAGTTTCGACATATTTCTTAGGTTCGATGAGATATTAGATCGCTTTTCATTTCCACAGACTTTTTATATAATCGCCTACAAACCCATTTCTTAATTTTTAGATAATCAACCCCCAAGGGTTTGTATATGTTTTCACAATTTTTGCCATTCCTTAGTTCTGATGGGATATAAAATTGAATATTACGGCCAACCAATTCACGATTTTTCGAATTTCCAGAACCAAGGAGGTGTGAAGGGTTTGCTTACGTTTTTTTCGAAATTCAAACCCCAAGTGGAAGTAATGGGTTTGTATACGTTTTAACAATTCGCCATATCTCTTAATTCTGATAAGGCAACAAATTCGTTTTTACTTCTATGGGATTTTAGTGTACATACTCGTAATATACCGAAATTCGAATAGTCTACACGGCCTTTTTAATGTTTAATCGGCTAAAAATCTCTATTTTAAATATTTTTATTTTTAGAACAAAATTAATTTTCCAAGAAATCTAATAATCTCGAAGCAACTCATGATACACTCCGACTTTAACCGCTCCCGAACTTTGACCCGAAAAATAATAAAGTTTCGCCCAGACCATTGGCAGATTTTTTCTAGCGCAATCGGTTCGTGAGATATGGTAATTTAAGGTTTTTTCCCCCACCCTAGCACACTACTAACCCCCCCCCCCCCCCCCCCAACCTTGAAATTTCAAACATTGGTATCCACTCGTTCAAGTTAGACTCAAAATTGCTTTACTATTTGAGGTAGTACGTATACAAAAGTGGTTTAAAAACGTGTTCAAGAATACTGAATAATAACTTCAGCGCACTTCATACCAAGAATTTAAAATTTCAAGTATAGAGTTCATCAAGAGGGTCATTCGTGTAGCTGCCATTCAAAAGTCTTAAAAAAATTTATACATTACTGTTCCGGAGTCGTTAATAATTCAAAAAATATTTGAGCTGGAGTTTGTAAGATTTAGATAACGACAGCCGACTCAAAGTTCTTCGACATGGTATTTTTTCCGGGGACAGCGTGTTAGGCTATTGCAAAACCGTCGATAACGGAGAGAGCAGTATTACAATTAAATTGGAAATATGATTTTTGGCAACGAGGGAAACTGCATGTCATAAATGGGATTCAAACTCACGACCTCGAAAATAAAAAGGCTATCGAGGTCACGAACTAGATTGAAGTAAAAGTTAGTGAACGAAACTTCTGCACTCTTTTGATTGTAACAAAGTCGTTAACTTCAGAACTCTGCAAGCATCGAAATTTAAAAGTTTGTACCAATAAATAATTTTTAAAGGTTGCAGCTAAAAAAAAAATAGTTTGAAGAAAATTCAGCAGGGCATATTTAAGTCCTTGAAAAATGTTTGCAATCATCTTCCGGGAATCACTCAAAATCAAGAAATTGTTTAAATTGAAGGATGAAATTTCACTGAAATTAGTTATGAGTTGAAGGCGCGGTCGAGATTGTTAGTGAAAGAAATTTCGCCATTCCTTCGGGTAGCTCTCATGCACCTAGTTACATTCATTGCATGATTAGGAGAGAATCCATGGAGCAAGCAGTTAAAAATTTGTGTACACCACAATTTTTCCCCTTTTGAAAATATGAGGGTTCGTTCTATACCTTACATAATATTGGGCTGGCTCAAATTTATAACGCTCCACAGATATTGTCTAGAGTACCAAATCTGTAAGATTCAATTTAGGGAAAAATGATTGACAGATGAGCAAAATCAATGGAAAGTTTGCATATAAAATTTTTAAAAATTGGTGATAGCTTGAGAACCTTATAAGAAAGTAGTCTAAAATGTTTCCTGCTTACTTCTTCTATCTCGCTAAAATTCTAAGCATTGAATTAAAAATAGAACATTATGTTTCTTATACTTGAAGTAGCCACCGAAAAAGTGTCCTTAAAAATATAAGACACTACGAGTATATACGCTCTCTAGTTCGAAGTTCACCATTTTGTCTTATTTATTTAAGATGCTGCTTATCGTATGCCGCATATTTTCACTTTCCTTTACGACGAAGTGACTTTAAGGTCGTTTGTTTAGAACCGATATTGCGAATAGCTTTTCATTATTACGAAAAGCACTCCAATTGCCATTAACCGCACAGTTTTCTTAAGACTGGTTGATCTAAATTAAAAATTTTGTATTATAATTCACGAAAAGGGAACCGACGAACTGAACCGTGTCATCCAAGGCAGGAATGTTTAGCGGGCTGATGAGAATTTATAGCTGTTGCCGACGAGTGGAGCCGTGTTATCCAGGAGCGATTGATGCCTTTTAAAGAGTACCGACTGCAATGTGGGGAACAAAGCCAAAACCATTCTAGAAAAACACCCTCACTACCTACACCGTACTCTTCTCTATTTTTTGTTCTAAACTAAAATTGGAATATAAATTTGGTATTTCGATTTAAGCAAATCAATTGCGGTGTAGTCCTAGATCTGTTTTTTTACTTTACTATAACAATAAAGTGTTATGATCGACATGCAATTGAAGCTGCCAGTTCAATAACTGGATAATTCCACTTTACAAAATTGTTGGGAAAACGCAAAAAAACTTTCCAAAAAAAGAACGAGAATTTTTTTTAAATTAAAGATTTTTGGTTTCATTAGAACATATAATTACACAACTTTTTATTAGTTAGTATTATAAAAAGAACATTTCAAGTGAACACAAAAATAAATGAAATTTTGGAGTTGTCTGCTTCTTGCACTGGGAGTTAAATTTTTTGTTGTAAAGCTAGTATAGTATTGATTAATCATCACCATATTCAGAATCCGTCATTGCTTATGTGCTCCGTTGTTTCAATAAAGTGTTATAAAAGTCAATATCTGATGGTGGAACGTATTTCCTTGCTAAAGTCATAACGTCTATGTACTTTTTTGAGTTTATTTTTGCACCAGACCAATAGAGCGGACAACTCCAAAGCTGAAATAAATAATGATCGGATGAACATAGAAGTGTAGTTATTGCACCAAAAGAAGTGGAAAAGCGTTCTCTAATATTTGGTGTGAAAAAGTAATTTTTGGAAAAATGTGGAGTTGTATGGTTATTGCACTGGCACCTTCAATTTAAAAAAAATAGCTTCACGTTTTAGGACTAGTAAACTCCAAAAAAGCAAAAAAAAATGTCCGTCTGTCCGCCGTAGACGCCGTACGCAAAAGAAAACCCGTAGTACACAAGCCCATTAAGATATCAGGTTGAAAGTTTTTTGGTGGATAGAGTGTTATCTTTTGAGGGATGAATGTATTAGAGGGAAGGTGGGGAAGCGTTTTAGACGAAAATTTTTGGTTTCTAGATCTCAGAAAACTCATATACTAGGAGGCTCAAACTTGGAACTTATGTAGAACTCTTTAGGGATACCGGGAGCCTAGTGAAGGACTAACATTTTAAAGAGTGGGCATGCAACTGACAACATAAGGAATAACTAAGAGGCTATTCGGAATATTATTTCTTGGGTAGTCAGTTGCATCTCATCATTAAACGCGTTTCGGACTTCTACCCTAAAAATAACAAAATTGCACCCAGACTGTTGACTCACTGTACTTTATTTTCTAATAATACAGTATTGTGATCGATTTAAAAAAAAAATTTGCAACCCTGAAAAAATTTTTTTTCACGTTTCATGACTAGTAGACACGAAAAAAGCAAAAAAAAAATATCAGTCCGTCTGTCCGCCGTACGCAAAATGGTTTGAAGGCTCGTAGCTCCTAAACGGTTTGAGATATTAGATTGAAATTTTTTTTATGAATAGACTGGGTAGGCCACTTGAAGTGACGAAATTCTGAGGGGGGTGCGTTTTAGACGGAAAATTTTGGTTTCTAGATCTCAGACCGATTAGGATAGGAGGCTGACACTTGGAATTATTGAAATAGAGCTTTGACAGTGGACCCATTTGCATAAAAATTGTGAATATGGGTGAAGGGGTGTAAGAGTGGGAGGAAAAATAATGCGACCAAAACGACAAAAAATTCGAGATCGACATATTCTAAAATCCATATCTCCTAAACGGTTAACGTCACAAAATTGAAACTTAATGAATAGCTGTAGGTATACTAGGAGAATTGATCGGAAACAAATGTTTGTTGGCATTGTCGTACGGGGGTGGGGGGTGAAAATTTAGATTACGATATCTCACGAACCAATTACACTAGACAAATAAAATTGGGGTTGTGTATAAAGGTTGACAAATTAAGTTTGCTGAAAATAAAATTTTTGAAGGAGGCGGTGGAGCATTGAAGTGGAAGGGATAAGAATTTTTCTAAAAAATCACGTCTCATATCTCAAGAACAGTGTAAGATAGATGCTTGGAATTTTTGGCAGAAGTAGGCTTAATAGACTTTTAGCAGAAAAAAATTTGGTGGTGTGGATGTAGAGGGTGAGGGTGGGTAGGGTGAAAAGGAATAGATTCAGATTTTTATATCTCGAGAACCGATAATGATATAAAGCTGAAACTTGGTGTGTAGATAGAGCTATAGTGGTAGCATGTTGGAAAAATATAATTTTTTGCGTGGGTAGTATCGTACGGGGGTGGAGAGTGTTTTTCATATCTATAGAACGGCTAATGCTATAGAGTTGAAACTCGGTATGTATATGTAAATCAACTAGAAAAGTAATTTAGATAAACAAATTTCATATATCCATTGTCGTTTGGAAGGGGGGCAAGAAAAATGATCGGTGAAAATGGAATGCATATATTTTCACAGTTATCGTCATATCTATTATGTCTTCGACAATATTGAGTTCATTTTTATTCTACGGCTTTTTCATATGAATATCTTGAAAGCGTTTTCAGGATTTTTTGAAAGTCGACCCTTAAGGGGATGGAAAGGGGGTTGCATACTTTTTCACGAATTCTGCCATATCCCTCAGGTCTGATCATATATCGAAAATCATTTCACTTTCAATGGCTTGCGTAATAATCGCCTAAAACTTGTTTTTAACTTTTTTCTTTTGCAGACCCTAAGAGGGTATAAAAGGGTTGAACAAGGTTTCCCGAATTTCGTCATATCTTTTAGATGTGATAAGAAATTGAATTGGTTTTACTTTCTCATGTTGTTTTCACGTTTATTTATTAACTCCTTTCAGGATTTTTGGATATTCAACCCCCAAGTGAGTGTAAGGAGGTTCATTTTTACTTCCTAAGGTTTCCTATATAAGCGAAAATTTCCGTATTTATGGATATTCAACCCCCAAGGATTTGCATATGTTTTCACAATGATTGCCATCCCTTAGTTCTGGCGAGATATAAAATTGGTAACTACGGCATTTGATGTAATGACATAAAAACCAATTTCACTATTTTTCGAATTTTCTAGAACTAAGGGGGTGTGAAGGGTTTGCTTAACTTTTCACAAATTTTTCATAATCCCTCGTGTCTCATGAGATATTAAGTTACTTCTTATGAAATCGTCTAACAACCTTTTTCACAATTTTTTCGAAATTCAAACCCCAAGTGGAAGTAATGGGTTTGTATACGTTTTAATAATTCGTCATATCTCTTAATTCTAATAAGGCAACAAATTCGTTTTTACTTCTACGGCTTTTTAGTGTACATAATATACCGAAATTTGAATAGTCTACCATACACGGGCTTTTCCAATGTTTAATCTTATAAAAATCTCTATTTTAAATATTTTTTTTAAGAACTAAACTAACTTTCCATGAAACCTCATAATTTCGATACAACTGATGATATATGATGATGACTTTGACCGCTCCCGAACTATGACCCGAAAATAATAAAGTTTCGCCCAGTCCATTGGCAGATTTTTTACATACGAGTTTATATTTAATTCCAAAAAAAGGGATACCGGGTTTCCTAATTGATACGAGGTTTGCTGATGTGTTATAAGTCTGAATACTTTTCACAATATTTTAATTGGATGTTAAGTTTCGTTAATGGAGTTAAAATTACATACCAACAAATTAATTGCACAATCATCATTAAAAACGATGCAAACAATTTGCACGCTTCATCGAAAATGCACTGATGCAACAAGTACCTTTTTACTTTGCTGAAATTATTAATTTTTTCGCTGCAATGGGTTTAGTTAAATTTTTTAAAAAAGGGAAATCGAATGAAATAATTTTAATAATTTTATATTGCTCCTTCATGTTGCTGATTGATCAAAATGCTGTAAAGTATAACAATAGCGTTTCGCTACCACGAGCAATTATTTAATGGAAGAACAAAAATTAATTCTTACTTTGTTGCTATTAGAGACATCCTAATTTATTGGATTTAATCTTTTAGCGATGATCAAATTTCCTTATTTTCCCTTCGGGATTGTAATTTTCTTCGCTTATCTCTTCACGGTATCTCGTTTCTCTTGTAAACTCGGTCGGACTTCGTTTGTACCTATGCTTTCGCTAGGGGGTTTAATCCAACAAATGAAACCCGATGTGTTGTAGTTGTTATCCTTTTCTGCACACACTCGAGGACGATTCCTTCCTCAACCGAACGAGTTCATTTATTTATAGATAGGGTACGAGGGTAGGTATCGGGGCAATTCTATACAAGCATTCTGTAGCTGTGGCGTGATGATAATTACTTAATCCCGTGCAGGTGGAAACGATATTTATGTCAAAGTTTCAGACAATTGTCAGACACAATATCTGCATAGTGAGAAACATTCTTCTTGTATCCTAACACGTTCCGATACACGAACCAATAACAAAATCACAATCAATCACATGCCAACCGAAATCAAATCAAATCGAATTGGTTATTCGTCAAACGAGCACCACACACTATCGGAATTCAACGCACGGCATTTCGCCTTCCGAGGAATTTTCACACGCACACACACCGCCTCCTCTCTATCTTAACATCACTTTCAAAAAAAAAAAAAACTTTTTTCCACAACAATTTTCCGTCGATCTTCTAAGGACGATTTTCCTGCACATACGCGCTGCTATAGTACGGCACAAATAAACAGCAGGAAAAACGAAGAACACGCTTCGAGCTCATTCACCGAAGCTATCGCGCTTGGTCGAACTAAACTGTCAATAGACGAAGTTCCTTCTGTATATTCGCGATTTTATTAGTTAAGCGATAAGTTCCTTATCGCATATCTGAGCTCCTTTCAACCGAATCTCGCACCCCATACGAGCGCACATAGCACAACAACAACAACAACAACACCAACTACCCTCCCAACAGCTCAACATAAAAGACATTCGCCGCGTATTAATTCAAAAAGGTAACTTGGAAAGATTTCATCAATTTCTGAAAAGATTTTGGCACCCGATAAACTCTTGGAAATATACAGAAGATGAAAAAAAAACCCGGAGGAACGAAGCTTTGTACGCGCGTATCCTTTTGACGAACGATTCTTATCAAAACTCCGTTAAAGACTGATGGCAAAGTTTACTCTACGTCACAAGCTTTGCAGCAGAAAGGACGCGCTCGCTCTCCCGAAGTCATTTATCGTTTTTATCGTGCTGTAGATGTAGGCACAACGCTGTGTCCTTTCCTATCAGATTCTCGTCCTTGCGTTCTCGAACCAAGCAATCTCGTGCACGAAGCTCTCCGTTTATGGGCGCTGGAGGGTGAGCTTTTCGGCTTATCCTTGCGCTACAGTGAAAGCGAGCAGTAAGCATTCGACAACTTGGGACGTGACTTTTAAAGGACGAACAAAATCGGTCAATAGTTTCAGCGCATCTCTATTTTTTCGCATTCTAGTTATTTATTTCTCAATAAGAGTCAATAGAAATTCCGTAGAACTACTAACCTTGATCTAATTTAAGCCTTTATAAACAAAAACATAGCAAATCATCCGTTTATTGGAACCATTTAAACAATAATCTGTAACATTTTGAGCGCATTTTTATTAATTTTTTGGTGAATTGTACTGGATACAGGATGCGGACGACAACCTAAAAAAACCATAACGATTTTTTCGATATCTCGTGAGACCTAGGAGATATGGCAGAATTCGTAAGATATCTTTTGACTTTATATAATTTTTAAGACGGGTAGTATAATGGTTTTGAGCATGATGCTTTTGCAATCTCTGGAACGACTAATGCTAGAAACTTGTACCTTAGTGGGTATTTGCAGACGTACTATAAAAGTGTTTAAATAAAAAAAATCATGTATCTACATATTTTCACGAATTTCGTCATATCTCTTAGGTCTTTTGAAATATTTAATTTAATTCAAACCCCAAGGCGGTTGTATACATTTTCATGAATTCTGCTATATTCCTTAGGCTTGATAAGATTTTTAATAAGTTTTTACATCCACTCGCTTTTCATTTAATCTCTTAAAAGTAGTATTCACGATTGCTTACTTTGTCAACCCTCAGCGGGTGTAAAAGGATTGTTCACTTTATCACGAATTTCGTTATATCTCTTAGGTCGGATTGGTTCTTACTTCCTCTGGCTTTCTGTATAATCGCATACAAGCCAATTTTAGAATTTATGGATATTCAACTGCCGTGGGAGCTAGCCTATTTAGGAAGTCAAGTCAAAGTTACTCTGCTTTGGGTCCCAAGACACAGCATGATAGAGGGTAACGAGCGGGCTGACGAATTAGCTAGGCAAGGTTCTGCTCTTCAGGGCTCTCTCGTAGAAACAGTTCAGATCCCTACTGTCAAACGCCAAATATTCACCCACTTTTTCACAAACGCCAACTCCAAATGGAGAGGATTGACCAACTGCGTCATATCTAGGAAGATATGGCCATCCTATTGCCGGAGCAGAACACATGAACTCTTGAGTAGGAGCCGAGTGGTCGTCTCCAGAGTCACGGCAGTCAGCATGGGACACTGGCCGATCGGCGACCACGCGGCCAGACTGGGTATTCCCTTTAACGTCAATTGCTGCAGCTGTGGGGATACAAACAAGATGGAAACCGTTACCCACCTGCTTTGCGAGTGTCCAGCTCTAGCTAGAGCCAGACTTCGCGCATTAGGCAAACTCTTCTTTAGATCTCAAAAAACAAGATTGAAGAACTGATTACCTTCTTGAACAGCTCCGGATGGATATGATAATCCATTCAAGTATCTGTAAAACTATATATCTACTTCATAAGCCCTCAACGACCAGGTTAAACGAGTTGTGGTATCAATTGGGCCCTGTTTTTGGCAGACAGGCCACCACGAAAGCCAAACAACCAACCACCAACCCCCGTGGGTGTATGGGGGTTGTATACGTTTTCACAAATTCCGGTATGTTAGACATTTTTAAGATCTGATGAGATATTGAATTTAAAAAAAAATTGGATTACAATATCTTTCGAACCAATTGTGTCTGGAAGATGAAATTTGAAAATGTTATACGGATAGTAATACTCGGCATGGAGGGATGGTTTTTTGCATCTCCAAAACGGCTTATGCTAGAAACTTGAAACTTAGTACGTATATGAAGATGTTCCACAGGTGTAATAATAGCAAAAAATAGTTCAGATTTCCATTACCGTACAAACGTGGAGTAAAAAAATTTTCGTGAGTTTCAAATTAATTTCACTTCAGCAGGCTCTTAATATAAGCGTTTAGAAACCGCTTTCCAAATTTTTAGATATCCAACCCCTAATTCATATTATATATCTTAGGTCTAATGAGATATCGAATCCGCCTTCGCTTCGAAAGGCTTTAAATGTATTCGGAAAAAAACCCAATTTAAAAATTTTTCGATATTATTTTAAGGTATTGTTCAAGTTTTTACGAATTCCGACAAACTTTTAGGTTTATTGCGATCGAATTCGGTTTTACTTCTATGGGTTTCATATATAATGATCTTAAAAGGAATTTCGGGATCTTACAATATTCAACCCCTAAGAGGGTGTAAAATTATTGTGTACGCTTTTACGAATTCCAACATATTAACAAGAGCAAGTGTACACTCGCATCTATCAAACTTTTTGACTGTATGAAGGTAAAGTCGACTTTTAGCGTTAAGGAAATTATTGTTTTGCTCGGTTGTATGGTAATATCTTGGTTGTATGGTAATATCTTGGTTGTATGGTATTACCTTTGCATTGTCTGAATTGGGAGAATCAATCAAATTAACAATTTCATTTGTAATGTTTCTGCACTAAGGCGTTCTTTTTGTCAGGTCAAAATACATTACATATTGAGCCGTTATATTTTGTTCAAACGTTGAGATATTTAAGGTTTTACGTTTGAAATAATTTAAAAATATTGGTAAACGTTAATATAATTCGGATGATGTTTTAACACTATAAACCTGTTAAATTTTATTTTGCAATAATATAATAATTATTAAAATTGTTACAGAAAATAAACGCTTTTTTAGCTCCAAATGGACTTATACCACTTTTGAAAATAACGTATTATAAGAAATAAAAATAAGAGGAGATTTAAGTCCATATTTTTATTGATATTGACTTCATTAAAATAGGTTTTTTAATTTAAAAGATAATAATTAAAATGAAGATATGTTAATTCACGAAAAATCAAGTTTATTAAGAATTAATTTCAGTTATATTAGAAAAGAAGATATAAAAAAACAACTGTAATATGTAATTACTTCGTTAAGATAACTAAAAATAAAAAAATATATATTTTAAATTTATTTCTCCTTTGCTCAAGTATTTTCTGTTTGGATTGTGAGTACGCGTGTAATGGCTTTCATAGTGCGGAAAACTTTGTATGTGATTTTTTAAGGCAGCCACTAGTTCTTCAGCACTCTTTCTGCAAGATCCTTTCATTTTTCCATGTAAGTCTTTTCCCAATACCTTTGCTTTGAGAGCCCTATGCAGTCTTCATACTGCAACGCTTTCCTTTTTCAATTTTAAAAAATATGTATAACTACAATCACTAGCTGATCCTTTACAATTTCTACGTCGTCTTCTTTTTATTGGCGTACGATGAGTAGGTGCACACAAGAATGTATTTTGTTTTTGAAAATCCCCTATTTTCCAAAAAAAATGTAGAGGGATATCCGATCTTCCTCTGTAAAACGATTTTTGCACAATTTCACACATTTACAATCCTTATTTTTGAATTTCTTTGCAGGAATAATATTTCCAGTTTTTGTATAATATTTTTCGTCTCTATTTCTTTGGACTTTCCTAGTCTTCTGATCGTTATTTTAATTATGTGATTGAAAATTAGTCTCGTCAGTGCTTGAATCTGTCAATTGTAAAATTCTAATCCTCTTCTTAGTTTGGAACACTCTTGAATTAATATTGGTGAAAACGCTATCATCATCGGAATCAAAATGTCGTCTTTTGCTGATATTCATGGGTCTTATTTCTATAATAATAAAAACTGCAATGTTCTCGCGACAAAATTTATTACTCTTACTTACCAACATCACTATCAGACAAAATTGAGATATTGTCATCTTTTTGATAGTTATGTGAACTCATTGTAATAACTGTATAAAATATTATCTATCTAAAACTTTGATTCTGTGTTTTAATAACAATTATATAAATACTCACGTTGCAATCAATTAGTACAAGGAACGACAAATAGTCGAACTTGCGAAATAATACTAACCAAAATCTGTGAACTTACTTCTTACTACACTATAATCCGTAATCTTGTTTACGGTGCCGTTTTTAAGGCACTAGCTAATATCTGCTAAAGGGCAATGCACAATTAATTATTAATAATCAATCAAGATCAATAATCAATAATAATTGCAATTTGAAAGTTTAAAACAACTGGCATTATTAAAATGGACTTATTCCACTTTAAAAAAAATATTTTTGCCATAACATTTTATAGCTAAAATTCATTTGATTACTTTATCAACAAATCGTGCTCCATTGAATGTTAGATTATAAATATAAAAAGAGGATATCTATATATTACTAAAATTGCCATTAACTAATTTTTTTTCCAAAAGTGGACTTAAACCACTTAAAAAAACGGTTCATTTATTAAAATATTGTACACTTTCTACACTTTTTTACGTATACTTAGCAAAAAAACAGCGGCAGTGGCGTAACAATTTTTTCTAAATAATTTTTTTTTCTTATAATAATATTTTGTTATTATACACATTTATAGAATATATACTCGTACGAGCTGTGCAGTTTTTCCCTTTTCTAGGGATTATTTATTGTTTCTAAACATAGACTTTGATTTCTAATTGTTCATAAAATATAGGGAATTCTCAAAAGCAGTTCACACATTCAAGGTTAAATAAATAGAATTCTAAATTTCAATCATCCATTCTGTAATATATTATATTTTACTTGATTGCACAAATGTTTGACTGAAACGCTTACTTCCGCTTCAAGCTCAATCATTGCAAACAAATTTAGAAATTTCGGGGAATTTGTATTAAATATTAATGTCAATGAATCAATTCCAGTTTCTTTAAATTTGAATATCGAATTCAAATACTGACTAGGCCTTGTATTTAGCGAATTCAAGTATATAAGGTACGATGAACAAAGAAAAAGTTAACAATCAAAAAACTAAAATAGTTAGTAGTACTGAGAGTCAAATCAAAAGTTAAAGATGCTATATCCCGAAAAAAATCTCTTGGCATAGAGAAGGCGTTTGATAGAGTGTGGTATGATGGTCTTATATATAAACTGAGAAAGTTCAATATGCCACCATACATATGCAAAGTTATAAGCTCATTTCTCGCCGACAGATCGTTCAGAGTAAAGATTAAAAGCAAATGTTCAGAAAGCAGAGACATACCCGCAGGAGTACCACAAGGCTCTTGCCTAAGCCCAACACTTTTTAATTTATACACTGCTGATATGCCTAAGGCTGTCAACTGCGACTTAGCAACATTCGCTGATGACACCGCAATTTTAACTACAGCATTGGAACCACAAATTATCATCAATAACCTCCAAGAACAGCTTGAAACCTTAAATATATTTTACCAAAAATGGAAGATTAATCTTAACACCTCTAAAACTCAAGCAATATATTTCTCGAAACGTAGAGCAACTCGTTTCTTACCACCCCCAAATTTAAACATATTGGGCAAAAGCGATCAAGTACTTGGGACTACACCTTGACACTAAGTTAACATTTCAGTACCATATAGAACAAACCACCTCAAACACCTCGAAAAGTATTAGAATTCTATACCCACTTATAAACAGGAAATCTAAGTTGTTCCAGGAAAATAAGCTTCTATTATACAACTCTGTAATGCAACCCGGTCTAACATACGGAGCGCCAGTTTGGATAAACTGTGCAAAGGTCCACAGACAGAAGCTTCAAATCATACAAAACAAATGCCTCAAAATTTTATTAAACAAACCATGGCATTTCTCGACTCGTCTATTGCATGAGATATCTGGATTACAACAGATCAATGAACGCATCGCGAAACTTACTAGCCAATTCCGGAGTAATTGCGCCAACAGCGAGATTCCACATATTTTATCACTAACAAATAATCTGTAAGTTATGTCCACATAATTAAATTACGTTATACTAAATTCAATAGAATTTGTATTTAGATTTAAGTATTAGTTTTAGTTAAGATTAGATTAGGTTTAATTGTAAAATTAAAGTTCAAAGGGTTTTTGAAAAAAATTTTTCCCTGAAAATGTCAAAAACAATAACTAAGAATTAAACTAGTCTGCAAACATACTAGCATAAAGAATTAGAACTAAGCTGTAAAGATAATTTAATCTAAACCCTTCACTGTTATGAAAATGTAAAAGCAAACTTGTATATAATCATGAAATATAATTATCTATCTATCTATCTATCTAAAATAGTTAGTAAAATTATAAAATAAGTGTTGAATGCATGTCGAATATCAATGGATTGCAGCGCAAATGATTGAATGTATTCGATTCCAGGTTTCTAAGCATTCAATGAGTTTTCCGTTTCTTTCGAAGCATTAATTATTTACTTTATTATTTTTTAAAATAATAAAATAATAAAAATAATAGAAATAAAAATAGTAAAAATAATAATAATAAATAAAAAAATAAAAACAATAAAGTATTGTGATCGACCAGAAATTTCAAAAAATTTGGTATCCTGAAATTTTTATATTTTCAGGAACCGCTTATTCTAGGAGCCTGAAACTTGGAATTTATGTAGAAGTATGATAGTGGACCCATTTCCAAAAATAAATAATAACCAGGAGGCTATATGGAACGTTATTTTTTAGGTTGTCGGTCTCCTAGTAACCTGCACTGCAACTCAGCATTAAATACATTCCGGACTTTTACCCAAAAATAATGAAGTTGTGACCAGACTTTTGGTAGATTTTTTTTGAAATTTACGTTGGTAATATTATGTATCTCGAATACTTACTAATATTGCAGGTATGTATCCTAGTGCTAGCGCGTTAGTCTACTATTACTGAGGTCGGAAGCTTCCAATTCGTCATGGCCCCTGCGGCATAAAAAGTACATAGAAGTAGTAACAGTTTCACAAGCCGAATGCTGTTAATGCCCTATGCTCCAGAATGCGTCATTCTAGAAACTGGATGTTGGCAGATGGTATTCGGCCATCTCTAAAGCTAGTATTATATTACACTGTACGTCATTTTGTCAAATGTTAAACTGAAAAAATTTGACGAAAACTGTCAAATTTTACGAAAAGTGTCAAATTTTTTCAGTCAAAATAGACTTCGTGTAGAGCAAATAAAATAATGTGCAATTTGACTTTATGGTGTTTTTAAAGTAAATTTTGTACACTACGCTGATCTGGATAAATGCGCTAAGAACACGCCTAATGTTCAACGTAAGATCTACAAATTATATTCTGAAAATGTATTTAAAAATTTTTATATAACCATCTTATTCAACACAGTGAAAGTTGACGACTTTGTTTTGACCGTGTGCGAAGTATTTCAGCTGCTCAAAATCTCCCCTGGCAAGGGAATATATTTTTTCCAGATTCTGAAAGACTTCATACGTTAATTTAGTCTGGTTTTTTCAAGGTTTTTGACGCAATTGACATGAACAAATTAAAACCAATGTCCTGTAACCACATCATTCCTCAATGGCATGGTTTTTCTAAACGGAATTCAGCAATAACTTTTACTAGTTTACCTATGTCGTAATAATGAACTATGCACTTTCAGGGAATTTCCAGCTTCACACGATTTGCACTAACTTCTCAAAGGCTTTTGTCCAAATTTAGGCATCTCTGTCAATCTTATGTTTTAAATAAGTGACTAGATAGATAGATTGGAAATAGGGGTTGGGGAAAATAAGTGACTAGCTCCGTAATCATACATGCATTGTGAACGCAAAATCTGCCAAATCGGGGCATTTTTCGTAACATCTGGAGTACCGCAGGATTCGTATTTAGTTGCCATGTTGTTTCTAGTTTGTATAAATAATGCATCAAATGTCGCACTGTGAGATGACTAGTGTCGTAACTTCCAAAATGACACTTTTCACGTTTTGATCTACTCACAATCTTTAAAATGCAATTATCTCAAAAATCATTTTTGGAAGTTACGACCTTTGTCATCTCACAGTGCGATATATTCGTTAATGTAAATTTCCTGTTCTATGTGGATAATATAAGGATTTTGTAAAATTGTAAACTATGATTGAGAAATATTTCGAAAAAATCCCAATTTCTCTGGAATTTAATGTTTCACAGACAGTTGTCGAAACAATTTTCAGTTGCTTGTAATCCGTGTTAATAAGGACTTGGGGCTACATATTGCTGGTAAAACAACTGACATTTATACCTCATTATAATAAAATTTGTAGCTCATCTTGGCGAATGCTTCGCTCTCCACAACAGTGAATGTTTTAATAGTATCCATTCTTTAAAAATTATTTACAGCTAGTTGTTGCGTCCACATTTGGAATAATTGTCTATCATTTGGAATCCTCTTTTTCAAATTCATTCTTCTAGCATTGAAACGGTTAACATAAATTCTTACAGTATATTGCCTTTATATAGCATAAACCAATTGAAGGAATTAATAATGATGGTCTACTTACCATTTTAAATCTGTCAACGCTGACAAAACGCTGACAAAAGGATGTGAACGAGGAACCTTATTACTTTGATAAGAATTCTTAATTCAATATTTCATGAATTTTTTAATTCTCCTACCTTTGTGTCACGGTCTACTGACATATCGATATCGTATCTAACTCACGAGTTAAGTGACAATTTGCTGATTACTAGATCATCTTCTTTTATCTCAGCTGTCTTCCTAAATTTCGAAAAATAGCAGTTTTTATCTCATTTGGCATCAACTCAGTTAAAAGTTTCTCGCTTGCCACAAGTGCAATCGATAGGATTGCAGACCGAGAAAATACAGATTTTCACTTAACCTTTGTTTTTCAGAAAATGCCATTGGACACATGTGTTATCTAAAATATCGATATTTTACATACTCATCACAGAACTTGCTATGCTAATAGTTTGGCCACTGGGTTAATGAGAACTACTAATAGGCATTCAGCCAACTTTGAATGATTTCATACTAACGTTGAAACTTTTAATGTATATATTTTTTAATCGTCTTTATTGTGAACGATTTAAAAAAAAATTTGCTAACCTGAAAAATTGTTTTTTTACATTTTACAACAAGCAAATACCAAAAAAACAAACAAAAATTTCTGTCCGTCTTTCCGCCGAACGAAATCGTGCTTGAAGGCTCGTATCTCCCAAACCTCAATTAAATTTAATTTTTTTGTTGGGCAGAATGGGTGGTTTTTGGGATGTTGGAGTGTGAGAGGCGAGGTCGAGGCGGTCTTTCAACTAGAAATTTTGGTTTTTACCGCTTATGGCAGTAAGTTGAAACTTTGAACTTACATATATCTATGTTGGTGGAGCCATTTGCAAAAAAAATGGTAAGTATGGATGAAGGATTTCGGGAGTATAGGGATATAATGCATCCAAACACTCGACAGCTGAACTAAGACATTCTAAAAGCCATGAATCCTGAAGAGTTTATGATAGTTGGATAGAATTTGGTTATTGTAGGTACGCGTACCAGGAGCGTGGAAGTAGCGCGAAAGGCTGGGGGTGAAAAATGTTGTATCTCAGGAACGGCTTATGGCAGAAGATGTATATGAAGATATGCTGCAAAAGTAATTTAAACAAAAATCAGAGCATACAGATTTGGGGCAAAAAAAATTTCATCAAAATGGATCTGTTTACATTTTCCCGAATTTTGTCATATATTTTAGATTTGTCGAGGTATCGAATTAATTTTACTTCTGCGATCTCTTTATATAGGTTCCTAGAAATTGTTTTTCCAGATTTTTTTGATTTTGAGTCCGTACGGGGTGTAAAGTAGTTGTATTCGTTTTCAGAAATTCCGACTTATTTCTCAGGTTTAAAGAGATATTGGTTTCACTTTTACTAAGGACTTTAAATATAATTGCCAAGAAACAAATTTAAGCGTTTTCTGATATTGAAACATGAAGGGGTGCATGCAAGGGCGCCAATGGAAATTCTACAAATGCTACCCTCCATTATTTTAAAAACCGTTTCGTCACTTGAATATTTTTTTAATAATAAATAATTAATATAGTGTAATTAAGACCTTTTAATTGTTCTATTACAAATATTTGTTAAACTACTAACATATAGTTACTAAATCAGCACCGTTTACTGTTTTTAATGAATTCACTTCAATTCAATTGAATTTATTTCCACAATATAGGTACTTAAAACTAGACATTGCTGGTAAATTTGTTGATTAGGTGGTCAGTTGGAAAACTTTACATCCATAGTTACACATGTAGCTTCAAGCTGTTATTAATAATAATTGAAATATTTTAAACAGTTTATAAGAAAAGGGAAACAAAAATGTGTTATGTGTTAAAACTTAGAACTAAACAAGTTTTCAATGAAAAATAAAAGCAAAACATTTTTTTATTTATATTTAAAGAAATTTAACTGGTTAAAAATTAAGGTTTTCTTACTTACTGCAGCAAAGTTGGATTGTATTCAAATTCAAGTAGACAAATAAAATTAAGATTAATAAGGGAAGGACATTATTTTATTTTATTGGAAGACGTAATTGAATTTCACACTCAGAATTTTTTCTTCATAGAATTTTGGTATGATTTATGAAAAATGAAGGAAACCCCAAAGGTCTTAATGGTTTCGTGAGATCAGGTACACATTTGCTCATATAGTTTTTTTTATACATCCTTTCGACTTTGTGCTGGGAAAGAGGGTGTTTTCAAATATACAAAAATTAAAGGTATGTTGATTACAGTAGGCAGACCAGAAGGATATTAGTAACATTAGTACGTAATGTTTTGTTAAACCATGGTTATCACTGACTTGTAGCTAATTGAAAGAGTACCGCAATATTGTCAGTTCCTGCAATAATTAATTAAAAAAAGTTATATCGTGCAAAATTTTTAAATTCCAGACCATAATTGTCATCACTTGTTTTGAGGAATTTTATATGCGATGTACCGGAAGAAGTTGGGCGATTTTACTTACTAACGGATTCTAAAAGTAAAATGTCAACTTTTTTGTATTTTTCCCCTATCGCCTGGTGCGCTGATATTATTTTGGTGTAGCAGAAAAGGTTTAATGATTCTTAACTGAGTGAAATCCACCTTCATTCTATTCGTCACAAGCTGGAGCTCCTGAAATTGCAACCTTCTTTTATAAACCATTGTTCTGCCCCTCCCTACAAAATGTTGTATGGGTGCCCATGGGTGCAAGGTGTTTTGACGAATACCGACAATTCTTTCAGGTCTAATGATATATCTACATATATACATACATACTTTATTGATCAAAATTTCTTACATGTGTCATTTAAATTCGGAATACATGGGCAGGAGATCAGAAATCAAAATCTTTACAACCTTACTAGCTAATGATTATTGCCATTGGGCGGATATTTTGGTAGTTACTATAATTAGTTTAAAGTTTAATTAAAGGAAAAATTACCAGAAAAGAAACCTGATTTGATAAGTATAACTAAAAGTAAAAATAAAAATAAAAATAAAATAAGAAAAGTGCTAACAATAAAACCTAACATTAGATTAAACCAAATTAATAATTAGCAAGAAATAATTTGTTCCAACATTTTTGTTGGAATTTATTAGTAATTTCATGAACCATTGGTAGTTTTGCAAAATGATATATCTAATTCGCTTTTAATATGCAATGGCTTAGAAACTAATTTTAATATTTTTCGATATTCAACCCCTAAGGTCGTGTCAAGTAATTGTGTTTGTTTTTACGAATTCCGACTTATCCCTTAGGTCTTATGAGTTATCGATTTTTTTTACTTTTGGGCCCTCTTTATAATCGGCAAAAAAATGGTTTCAGATTTTTTTACCGCTAGGGAGTTATGTCGAAATTTTTTTCCTAAAGTTCTTATTAAAATTGAAAAAAAGAAATAAAATAAAACTTCTTTGGGCGCATCATTATTATTTTTTGAATTACGAATCGCGTATAGTGCTAAGATGCGATACAAGTTACTATGCGACTGATAACCTAAAGAAATCAGAAGACTTTTGGGAACGTTATTATTTTTAGTTTGTCAGCCTTCATAGTAACCTACACCGCATCTCAGCATTATACGTGTTGCAGAATTCTAAAAAAGAAATTTTAAGTTACGTCCAGACTGGTGGCGGATGACATATTATTATATGTGTATTTTCTTCTTCGCATATTCGATCATAAATTTATTGTCGACGCTACTGTACATTTTTCACAAAAAAAGCATTTTACTAAATTTACCGGTAATTAAGTGGTAAACCTAAAAGGGCTTATTAGTAATATGCGTCAATCTTTGACGCTTTTGCATGCTTTTTAAAGAAGATTGCCTTTTTTGAGACACTTGACGGGGCAGAACAGAACTTCCATCTCAGATCTAAGTTTGAAACTTCTGCACAGTTTACATATAACCAAAATATATAAGAAACTGAGCATGTGTGATGTAGATCCAAGATTTATAAAGAATCGGCTTTGGGTTTTCTCCAGAGGTATCGAGTACTTGGGTTATTCCATCAAGAATCGCCAAAAGTGTGACCTTACCATCGCTGATTCTTTTGAAAATTTATGTACTCGAATAATTAGTGAAAAAAAAATATGATTTCAATTTTTTGTTTCTATCTAATTTTTTTTGTTAGTTATAATATGTTAAAGATTTCGCAAAAAAGGTCTCCGTATCCTCTTTGAAATATCTCTGGTAATATTTATCCTAAAATAATAAAGTTGGACTTATTTTTAAGATTTTTGTTAAAAAATTGTCGTAATAGAAAAAAGGGCGAATAAAAATTATACTTGAAATTTTTTCTCAATGGGATAGGGGTCAAAAAAATCTAAGAACATCAATGCTTCTCAATTATGCTATAATTGTAATTTTTCTATAACAAAAAAAAGCACTGATGTTCTTGGATTTTTTTGACCCCGATCCCATTAAGATCCCATGTTAATTTTTTGGTATGTTTTGTAAAACAGTATAGCCAATAAAATATAAAAAAATAGAAAATAAAAATAAACGCATTTTGAGATATTCAAGGATAAAGGACAAAATCGTTATCCTGGAAAAACAATTTCAAGAATAATTATATTTATATATATAAAAATATTTAAAATAGAGATTTTTAACCGATTAAACATTGAAAAAGTCCGTGTAGACTATTCGAATTTCAGTATATTATGTACACTAAAAGCCCATAGAAGCAAAAACGAATTTGTTGCGTTATCAGAATTAAGAGATATGGATTGGGGTTTGAATTTCGAAAAAAACGTAAGCAAACCCTTCACACCTCCTTGGTTCTGGAAATTCGAAAAATCGTGAATTGGTTGGCCGTAATAATCAATTTTATATCTCATCAGAACTAAGGAATGGCAAAAATTGTGAAAACATGTACAAACCCTTGGGGGTTGATTATCCAAAAATTAAGAAATGGGTTTGTAGGCGATTATATAAAAAGTCTGTGGAAATGAAAAGCGATCTAATATCTCATCGAACCTAAGAAATATGTCGAAACTTTGAAAAGCATACAACCCCCTTACACCCATTAGGATTGAATATCTAAAATACTGAAAATGACTTTTTGGCTTTTTTATATAGGAAACCTTAGGAAGTAAAAATGAATTCGAAATATCATCAGATATGCAACCTCCTTGCACCCACTTGGGGGTTGAATATCCACAAATCCTGAAAAAAGTTAATAAATAAATATGAAAACAGCACGAGAAGGTAGGAACCAATTCAATTTCTTATCACTTCTAAAAGAAATACCGGAACTCGTGAAAACGTGTTCAACCCGTTTATACCCTCTTAGGGGCTGAAAAAAATGTAAAAACAAGTTTTAGGTGATTGTTACGCAAGCACGTGAAAGTGAAAAGATATTCGATATCTGATAAGACGTGGGGATATAGTAGAATTCGTGAAAAAGTTTACAACCCTCTTTGCGCCGCCTTAGGGGTCGAATTTTAAAAAATCCTGAAAACGCTTTGTAGGTATTTATATGAAGAATCCGAATAAAAATGAATTCAATATTTGGGAAGACCTAATAGATATGACGAAAACCGTGAAAATATATGCATTCTATTTACACTGATAATTTTTTTTGCTCCCCCTCCGAACGCCAATGGATATTTGAAATTTTTTTTTATCTAAATTAGTTTTCTAGTTGATTTACATAAACGTACCGAGTTTCAACTTTGTATCATAAGCCGTTCTATAGATAGGAAAAACACCCCCCACCCCTGTACCATACTACCCTTATAAAAAATTATATTTTTCCAAGATGCTACTAATATAGCTCTATCTAAATACCAAGTTTCAGCTTTATATCATTATAGGTTCTCGAGATAGAAAAATCGGAACTTTTTCCTTTTCACCCTCCCCCACCCTCACCCTCTACACCCACACTTCCAAAATTTTGTTTTCAGCTAGTGGTCTATTAGGCCTACTTCTGGTAAAAATTTTAAGTATCTATCTTACACCGTTCTTGAGATATGAGACGTGATTTTTTAGAAAAATTCTTATCCCCTCCACTTTCATGCTCCACCGCCCCCGTAAAAAATTTTACTTTCAGCAAACTTTATTTGTCAACCTTTATAAGGAAACCAAATTTTATTTGTCTAGTGCAATTGGTTCGTGAGATATCGTAATCTAAAGTTTTTTAGCCCCCACCCCCGTACGCCATTGCCCCCACTCAAATTTTTGTTTCCGATCATTCTCCTAGTATACCTACAGATACTCATTAAGTTTCAATTTTGTGACATTAACCGTTTAGGAGATATGGATTTTAGAAAGTGTCTATCTCACCTTTTTTTGCGTTTCGGACACATTATTTTTCCCCCCACTCCCAAACCCCTTCACCTATATCGGTAATTTTTTTGCAAATGGGTCCACTACTGAAGCTTTATATAAATTCCAAATTTCAGCCTGCTAGCATAAGCGGTTGCTGAGATCTAGAAACCAAAATTTTCCGTCTAAAACACTTCCCCCTCCTTCCCCCTCACACCCCCACCCCTCCAAATTTGGCCACTTCAAGGGGACTACCCAGTCTATTCATCAAAAAAATTTCAATTTAATAGCTCAAAGGGTTTGGGAGCTACGAGCTTTCAAACGATTTTGCGTACAGCGGTCGACGTACGGCGTACGGCGTACGGCGGACAGACGGACTGACATTTTTTTTTGCTTTTTTCGTGTGTACTCGTCATGAAACGTAAAAAAAAAAATTATTGCGACAATTTTTTTTATATTGCGACAACCTTTCCCTTTAAAATAAACCCTATTTTTTTATTCTAGGATAAAAACTACCAAAGATATGAATTTTCAAAGAGGGCTCAGACACAATTTTGCGAAAACTTTAACATACTATAACTAACAAGAAGAATGATATAGAAACAAAATATTGAAATCGTATTTTTTTATCACTAATTCTTCGAGTAAATAAATTTTCAAAAGAATCGGCGATGGTAAGGTGAAAAATTTCATCATTTTTGGCGATTCTTGGTGGAACTTCTGAAAATTGGTATTCGATACTGATATTTGTTTCAAGTATCGAATACTAAATACCGAATACTTTTATTCCAAAATTTTAGAAAAACTTATTTTAAATTAAAAATAAGGTAGACTTCGAAAGTCTCCCTTCTCTTCCTATGATTCCCATACAAAAGTCCATAAACCACTTGAACCCAATTGTTGTCCAATAACTTAAAAATCTTTCAAGCTTGGAATTTAAAATACTGCACATAATAATTTTACAATGGTTCCAGGTAAAGGGAGTAATATGCGAAAATGTATATGTTCTTGGATTCCTTTGAGTAGTTCTCTTACAAAAGTCCTTATATAATCTGTAAACCGGTGAAGATAGGGGTTTATCATTCTATAATTTTTTCCAATTTAAAAGTACAGAAATTAGAGCAAGGAAAAATCAGGGTTTATTTTTCAAATATCTCTTAGTTGTATAAAAGTAATTTAAAATTGATTACTTTTGCCTCGAGAAGGTGTAGAGCTATCACGTTAAACGACTGTAGGATTTAAAATTAAAAAAACATTGTATTCCCTGCGATGCTTCCCATACAAATGTCGTTAAATAATTATAATACACTTTAGGACCTGACAAGAATATCATTCAATATTTTTCGTTCGGCAATTTACCTATAGTTCCAGATAGGGAATTGAAAACAGCTGAAATTGTCCTTCTCTCTCCAGTAGAAACCAACTATGCTTTATTTCAAACTATAGCATTAATCAGAGTTTAGTATTTCATTTAGAGCGTCATAAAATTGCCTGCGACCTATCCTGAGTACGGTGCGTTCACAAAAGGTTAAACTTTGACGATTGTGATAAGGGACGCGAAAAGGAAGAGAATACACCATTCTTTCAAGGAAGGCTTGCATTGAAAAGTTGAAATTTCACTGTCGTATCAAACTGTTGCAGTAGAATTAAATCAAGGGAGCGCATAGGACGTGCGAGAGAAAATACAAAAATGTATTAAGGATAAACTTTTGCAATACACGCTTGATTGGTTTGCAGTTACATAATGAAAGTTAGGAAATTTTGACGTGCAATGCCGATTACCAGTTTTTTTCCATTAGGTTTTAGTTGTACTTTTCAAGGAAGCCTTTATTCTGTTGAATATAATTGAAAATCGTAGAAAATACGTCGCAAGAATTCATCAGATAATCAGTTTTCGAATTAAACTTCAATTAAATTTCCTGCAATATCCTGGAACGTGGTTCGAAAACTTTCAACAATCGCTGTATCAGAGAGATTCTCTGCAATTTAATCGGAAGCTCTTCATCGGAAAACGCCAAGTTTCGAACTCGGGGGGTTGTTTTTTGGGTTCGTTTTTTTTCTTCTATTATTTCTCCGTGTTTTTGATATTTTAGGGGATGTTTACCATCGAAGTTGGGCCTTCGATTAAATGGAACGAGAGATGTGATGGTGCTTAATGGTTGCGATATCCAGAGACATAACTGAATTGCGAAGGTACCTAAATGGAAAGTTTTGGAAGGCTTGGGGTAGGTGTGAGTTTTGGGGTTGACGGCAAGCATTTAGAAAGGATGCCTCACAACGGAATGATCAATTTGAGCGAGAAAAGTCGACGAAGTAAGTGAAACGCAGGGTTGGAAACAATTTCGAAATAGATTAGGGCACTGGTAGTACGGCTTTGTGGTATTTTGTTTGGTTTTTTGGGAATAATGAAAATAAAATTAAAGAGACGACTCTTTCTGTTCGACTCCACGCTCACCCTCTGTTCGCCAACGGAACGAGAGAGCTGTTATTTGTTTGTTTAGTCAATTGTAATTATTTATATGGGGTTAATATGATTGGAATGTACGAGATTATAATAATGATTATGAGTTGGCATAATTTTATGTTTACTGCAGAGAGGGTACGGTATGTGAACATTATGTAGATACGGCGACAGGACGAAGGACATGACGGCTTTTATCGCACGTTCGAAGCCGACGAGTATGGGTGAAGTTGAGCATGAGTTTGGCTATTGTTGTTTTTATGTCGAACGGAATTGTTATCTTGAATGTGAAGGATGTACAAGATTGATGATAATGAGTTTAGTATTAATTATCAAATTGCCGAATAAGGAGGCAAACTGAGACGTGGTGCTTTAGGAACGGTAATAGTTGCGACGAAAAGTAAAGTAGTTTGGACAGGATAAGAATCGGGGTCAGGTTTGGGCTGAGTCAAATTTTTGGATTGAGTGGCTGTAGGATTGTGTAAAGAATACCTTGCAGTATGAAACTGATACCACGGGTGAAAAGTCTTTGACCGTGAATGTCTCAAGTACAATGATTGATGTTGATAGGATCGCTAAAGAAGAAATTTCGTTCACAATAAAGAAGTTATTTTTGAAGGTTCTGGGAATTGTTTGAAAAGTTTGGAGTTACTTTATTGTGGCATGAGACTATACTTATCAAGGCCGTGTGTCGATACTGAAATATCAAACTCATTCTGATGGATCACATTCCTCCTTGGATGGTATCACAGCTTGTACCTCTCATTCTATATGCAATTTGTTTGCAAAGTGTTTTTCATCCATTTTCTCTCCAACTGCCTCTAAGTCCTTTGCTGATATTTCTGTCTCCAATGATGAGAATTTCTCGAATATTTAATTTTCTGTATATGATATTAAACCCCAAAATGTCGCACTTGAACTTTATATTGGATCTCGTCCTGATAATATTACGAATTTCTTGGTCACGAATCTGGTAGCTACTACTTCTCTTGCACTTTGCCCAAATTCACCTTTTTTAATAATAACAAATTTGCTACCCTGAAATTTTGTACATTCACCTTCTAGGACTATTATAAGACCCCACTAGAAAATGTCCGTCTGTGCGCCGTATGCAAACGGCTGAAAAACATTGGATTACAATATCACGAACCGAGTAACAATCTTTCAAAAAAGTAAATTTTCTTATCTCGAGAACCTTACCAGATATGTTCTTTACGTTGCTACAGGAGACCTCTACTAAGGAAAAATTTGTTGATAAAAGTGTAGGGGTTAGGGTTGGAGAGGGTATTTTCCAAGAACTCCTTAGGGTAGATAGTAATTTTTTTTAGTGAAAACAAGGTACGGTTTTGGGGGTGTGTTTTACTTTATTACATTTTAATTATAAAGTATTGTGATCGGTCTGAAATTTCAAAAAAATTTGCTACCCTGAAATTTTGTATTTACACGTTTTAGGACTAAACACCAAAAAAGCAAAAAAAAAATGTCCGTATGTCCGCCGTAGACGCCGTACATCGTACGCCATCCGCCGTACGCCGTCTACCGTCTGCCGTACGCCGTCCGCCGTCCGCCGTATCTCAGGAACCACTTATGCTAGGATGCTGAAACTTAGAACTTATATAGTACTATGATAGTGGACTCATTTGCAAAAAAATGGTTGAAAGGGGTTGAGGGGTGTGGAAGTGGTGGGCAAGGAAAACAATGAGTCCAAAACGCTTGAAAGCCGGGATTGAAACATTCTAAAATCCATATCTCCTGAACGATTGATGTCAGAAGATTGAAACTTTGTGGTTGTCCTTTGGGATACTTCAAGATTAGACAAGAGCTAAAAATCTTAAGGGAGGTAGTGGAATGTCGGGGAGGCGGGTGAAAAACTTTGGATTACAAAATCTTCCGAATCAATTACACCAGGAAGATAAAATTGAGTTTCTGTATATGGAATCACAAGAGGAGTCTACTGAACGTAAACTTTTTGAGGGGGGAGGTGGAGCACGAAAATGGGGGCTAGCAATTTCTCAAAAAATGTCATTTTTATATCTCAAAAACCGTATCAGATACGATCTTGAAAATTTTACAGGAGTTGGGGTCGATAGACCTCTAGTAGGGAAAAAAATGTTAGGGGTCGGGGTGTAAAGGGTATGGTGAAAGGGGGTAGAAACGTGTTTAATACTGAGATGCAGTGTAGGTTAGTATGCGCCTGATAATCTAAGGAATAATCAGGAGGCTGTTTGGAACGTTATTTTTTAGGTTGTCACTCGCATAGTAACCTACACCGCATCTCATCATTAAACACGTTTCGGACTTCTACTCATAAAATAATAAAGTTGCACCCAGACTGTTGGCAGATTTTCTTTATTAAAGACGGCTTATGGTAGCAATTTGAAACTTGGTACATATTTGTACAACAAAGGTAATATCCGCAAAGAAAACTTATTTTCATTGACGTAGTGAGGTGCAGCAAGAAAATTGTTCGTGAAAGCGTTTGTTTATATTTTCACGAATTTCTTAATATCTTTTAGGTCTCTCGATGTACCGAATTTATTTTACGTCTGAGTACTCTTAGTATAAGCGCCGGTGTTAAATGGTTCTCTATTTTTTCACGAATTTTGTTATATTTCTTAAGGTTTAATGAAATATGGAATTGAATTTAAGCTCTAAAGTCCTTAAATATAATCCGCAAAAGTTAATTTCACTATTTTTCGATGTTCAACGCCCAAAGGAGTATAAAGCGGTGGTGCTTTCAACTTTCAATGAGATATCAAATTCGCTTTTACTTGTATGGAATTTATATATAATCTGCTAAAATTTATTTAAGATGTAAGATGATTGCGCACGCTTTTAAAACATTTTTGGGTCATAGTTGGGGACATAGTCGATTTCTCGTGTCAGGCACCCATAAAAATTAACCAGGAGATTATTTGGAAAGTTAATTGACCCAAAAACAAAGTTGATATTTTATAGTTGGCATTGGCGTAAGAACATCCCGAGTTCAACCGCTTCCTTGAAAAATAGTACAGTGTGCCCGTACTTCTGGCAGATTTTTAATAAAAATGTTTCTTCTGGTAGTTTTCCATTAGTGTGATAAGCGCAAAAATGCTGAAAACTTCAGACCAAAACCCTTGTGGCCGTCAGTGTCAAAAATTTTGGAACGTCTTGATCATACAGTAATTTTTCATAATTTTTGTTATGCACAACAAGATTTATGTTCCCAACCGTTTTACTTTAACTAATCGACTAGACTTTTCACGAATTCCGATATATTTCTTAGGTCTAAAGAGAATAAACAAGTTTATCTAAAAATAATGTACCAACTTTGACTTCCATCCTGTTTTTCAGGTGCATTCAGTGTTGCTACAGTTTCTGGGCAACATAGATCTACCGTACATTGTTCTGAAAAATTATTTTATACTTCTATGTGTAGGTCAAAACAGAATGGAAATGTGACTAAATATACTTGGAGTAGTACCCGCTTCTACCTCTATGTTGTCCTTAAAAATATTTTCATCTGCATCTATAAATAATATTGTAATAAATACAGGTTTCTATGTTTTTTTGAATTAATTGTTTAACCATACGTGGTTCGAGCATATCTGAGTCATAACCCGACTGCATACCACAAATTTCATGCTGCAGCAAATCCTTTACAGTTTCGTCCTGGGTTGTTATTGTAGAGATAGGTTGTGGACCACCACCTGTAACATACAATGCACGTTTCTGTTTAGCATATTTTTTTTTGTCACCTTTTTAATGTTTTTATATTTCCTCTTGAGAATTTCACCAGTTCGAAAAATCTTCCCATTTGCTGCATTGAATTCATTCGCAATTTTCTCCCACGTTCTATTTTTCACGTCCCATTTTAATTTGTCACAAATCTTGCACTCAATAATGTCTTTGTATTTTTTAACTGAATCTAGCAATAAACTCACTTCTTCACTTTTAAAATTAGAGCTTCGACGGACTTGTTTTTCCATTTTCCAAATTTTTACAACGAATTGAAATGACAGAAAAAGGAAGAGTATACTAATGTAAAAAAGCTGAACTTCACCCACCAAACATTTTAACTCGTATGTAACTTGTCGGCGGCTTATAGTAGGCAAGCAAAACCATTGCGGCAACAATTGCAAAAGCCTCTAAAGTAAGTTATACGGTGGACTAAAATGCTTCTTGCCGGTAAGTTACAAATGGCAACTCAAACGCAAGTTGCCTGATTATCGCTTTGATTAAGGGTAGTTTATCAGTTCCCTTGCTCAAAACGATTTTAGACTTGTAGACAAGTTTAAAATTTAATTTGCTCACCGGTTATTAAAAATCACTTTCACTCGTACCAAAAAATGCAATAAATAATACAATAGTTAGCACTCACAAGTGTTCTTTCCGACTGATGCGCAACTAATAAATACCTAATCAGAATATGCAATGTGGTCTCTATCCATTTGTGAAAAGCGTGCCATTTCTAAAGGTTAAAAAAATGTTATACTTAGAAATTGCATTTTTTTTGCAAGCATTTAGCAAGAATTTGCTGAGATTTTTACAAGTGACCACTTAAATTAAAATTAAAATTAAATTCAAATCCGCAAACAGATAAAAAAAAACAAAAATTTGAGCCCAGGAGAGCGGAAATTCATTGGAGGGGCGTGGGGGGTACGTGGTGGGTACGAACGTACCCACCACGTACCCCCCAATGGGTATGAGCGCATGGGCTGAGATTTTTACTAGTGGCCACTTAAATTAAAATTAAAATTAAATTCAAATCCGCAAACAGATAAAAAAAAACAAAAATTTGAACCCAGGAGAGCGGAAGTTCATTTGGGGGGCGTGGGCAGGGACGTCATTTGTGGGGGACAGGGGGGCATTTGCTTAAAAGAGCTTAATGGCTCAGCGGTTTTTATTCAATTGACTTTTCTCAAATTCACGGTTTATTTAATTTTCTTCAATAATGAATTCCGAGTACTTGATCTCTATACAGTAATACAGTGATCAAGTACTCTAAATAATTTATTAATTATATTACAATAAATTTATGAATTTTTAAATGTACAAAGTAATTAACAACCTCACCACCACACCACTCCTCAGAATTTGGTCATTTCAAGAGGCCTACTCAGACTATTCATAAAAAAATTTCAATTTAATAGCTCATAGGGTTTGGAAGCTACGAGCCTTCAAACGACATTGCGTACGGCGTACGGCGTACGGCGGACAGACAGACTGAACATTTTTTTTGCTTTTTTCGTGTCTACTAGTCATGAAACGTGAAAGAAAAATTTTTCAGGGTAGCAAATTTTTTTTTTAAAAATCGATCACAATACTGTATTGTTAAAAATTAATAAAGTAAAATTCTTATGAATTAGCTTCTATTTTTTCTATGTTTTCTCAATATAATATTATGTATATATTTTTTTAAAAGTTGTTTAGGTATATCCTTATAGTCGTGAAAAAATATTATACGTACCGAGTTTTTATGAAAGCGAAGTGGTGCAGAGATAATGAAGTATTTTCGAAAGCCTAATTGAAGAATCGATGCCAAAAACCTAATATCAAGAAGTTATGTTAAAATTTGTATCTAAATCGATAGCTGTACAAAGTAGAAAACACACTTAATAACTTACTCTACGTAAGTATTCACAATACGTAACTTTCGTTGGGTACGTTTATAACCATCGTACCCAACCTACATATATACCCTGAATACCCTAGGGCACGTTCATCACCTACATACTTACCGTACACGTATCTGGCCTACCGTACATACTCTGCAGTCTCTCTACTTGTATAGCTAACTTTTTTCCGTATTAATATGAATGGGTTACGCTGGTAGGGTACAGTATGGAAGTGAAATACCCGCGGCTACGATTATGCAATTTTAGATTGGAATCTAGTAACATTTTTTTGTGGGAAAATAGTACCACAAATGTATTCAAGGATTATTTCATGTTTTACATTTATTCTATAATTTTTTTTAAATAATTTTCCATAAAGGTTTATAAAGACTGCCCAGAAAACGGAAAGCAAAAACGTAAAGTAAAGAAAATGAGTCTCTCAGGTTTATAATTTTCCACTCCCATTAATGTCTTGGGAAATCAGATAACTACAAATATATTTCACAAGAGATCAGAAAACTGATTCCAAATCCTTTTAAATTAGTTTGACACGAATAAATCTGTTTTCCCGAGCGTTGGTAGGCACATTTTCTTGTATTTTAATTCTTAAACGATTTGACCTATCCATTAATCCCCGAGTAATATCCTACCTACAATAAATTACCTTGGCAATAACAAAAGTCCTTTATAATTATTATGAAAAACATTCACTTAATGTTTCTTTCCTGCACGTTCCTTTCATAGCATTTAGTCTGAACATGAGGTTGAAAATGTTCACCTAAATGTTTCATTTATTTTAATGATGTGCGTATTTGTAAGAAGAACAAGTCCATGGCGTTGAGTGCTCTTGAAATGTTAGCAGTTCGCCGAGTCCTGTTTAGCTACAGAAGCTTATTCCGTAAGTATCTTAAGATAGCATCAAAAGTTTTTGAAAATTTAATTGACCTCCAAACTTAGTTATAATTCAAAAGCCCACCGACAGAATCCCAACAATAGCTCCATGTATGCCACCCATAGACACATATCACATAAACATAGAGAGGAAGACTCAATTTAGTTCTATTCACTGTTTGAAAATTTCATAAGGGCTGCTGGAGTTCCGTATGTGGGTGTGTTGAATCTGGGGCTACCGGTTTTGAAGCCTACTCAATAGATTCAATGAAGTTGCATTTCGAGTGGTGACAATGGTTTTTAATTGGATTTAGTCAATTTTTGGAAATAATTCATGTGAAAACGTATGCCCTGTCGTCGAGTTTGTTCAACTGCAACTTGCCATAATACTCAGGTTAGATAGTGTGCAACATATCGTAGATCGATATGTACCTTACTGAAATTATGCACTATGAAATGGGCACACCCGTTGGGGTATATTTGTGGGGTGTCGGCTACTTGTGGGCAACACGTGTGGCACACACTCCACACAATTCGTTAAATCAAGGTGGCCGGTTATTTGATTTTACTTTATTATTTTAATAATAAAGTATTGTTCTCGATTTTTAAAAAAAAAAATTTGATACCCCGATAAATTTTTTTTACACGTTTCATGAATAATAAACACCAAAATAGGAAAAAAAAAATTTCAGTCCGTCTGTACGCCGTCCGCCGTACGCAAAATCGTTTGAGGACTGATAGTTCCCAAACCCTATGAGCTATTTAATATATTTTTCTTTATAAATGGACTTGGTGGGACCCTTGAAGTGAGCACTTTTTGAGGGGTGGTGGTGTGAGAGGGGAGGTGGGGAAGCGTTTTAGACGAAAATTTTGGTTTCTAGATCTCAGCAACCGCTTATGTTAGGAGGTTGAAACTTGGATTTTATATAGAGCTTCGATAGTGTAATAGTAGATATGGGTGAAGGGGTGTGGGAATGAGGGAAAAATAATGCATCCGAAACGATCGAAAGCCGAGATCGAGACATTCTAAAATCCATATCTCCAAAACGGTTTACGTCACGAAATTAAAACTTAACGAACATCTGTAGGTATACTAGGAGAATAGATCGGAAACAAATTTTTGAGAGGGGACAGTATCGTACGGAGGTGGGGTGTGAAAAACTTTAGATTACGATATCTCACGAACCAATTGTACTAGAGAAATAAAATTCGGTTTCTGTATAAAGGTTGACAGATGAAGTTTGCTAAAGGTAACATTTTTTAAAGGGGCGGTGGAGCATGGAAGTGGAGGGGATAAGAATTTTTCTAAAAAATCATGTTTCATATCTCAATAACGGTGTAAGATAGATATTTAAAATTTTTTCCGTTAGTAGGCCCAATAGACCCCTTGCAGTAAAAAAAATTTTAGGGATGAGGGTGTGGAGGGTGAAAAGGAAAAAGCTCCGATGGTTATATCTCGAGAACTTAAAATTATACAATACTGAAACTTCGTATTCAGATAGAGCTATAGTAGTACCATGTTGGAAAAATATTAATTTTTATAAAATAAATATTATTTTAATTTTAATATTATTTTTATAGTATGGTACGGGGGTGGAGAATGTTTTTCCTAACTAGAGAAGGGCCTAAGCTAGAATGTTGAAACTCGGTATGTATATGCAAATCAACTAGAAAAGTAATATTAATTAAAAAAAAAATTTAAATATCCATTGGTGTTTGGAAGGAGGACAAAAAAATTATCAGTGAAAATGGAATGCATATATTTTCATGATTTTCGTCATATCTATTAGGTCTTTCCAAATATTGAATTCATTTTTTTTCTACCGATTGTTCATATGAGTATAAATACCTAGAAAGGTTTTTGAGGATTTTTTGAAATTCGACCCCAAGGTGGTGTAAAGGAGTTGTATACATTTTCACGAATTCAGCCGTATCCCTCAGGTCTGATTAGATATCGAAAAACTTTTTACTTCCACGGGCTTGTTTAATAATCACCTAAACCTGTTTTCAAGTTTTTTAATTTTTTCAACCCCTAAGAGGGTATGAACACGTTTTCACGAATTTCGCCATATCTCTCAGAAGTAATAAGAAATCGGATTGGTTTTCTCTTCCTCGGACTTTCTTTAAATATATCTAAAAACTCATTTTTGGATATTCAACAACAAAGTGGGTACAAGGGGGTTGCATATGTTTTCACAAATTCCTACACTCAAAAAAAAATATGACTGTGGTAACCATATTTTGGGAGAACCTTACTATGGTTGAATTTATAGTTGCGTGAACCACGTTACAAGATGTAAAATAGTTCTGATAACTGATGTTATGGTCGTACTAACTTTACTGTCTTGTTAGTCTAAACATAGTATGATTATGTCAATCATGAAAATATTTGTAAATTGATTATTACAACTAAAGTTATGTTTCTATGAAATATGTTATGATTGAATCAAACAAATGAAAGATTATGAAAACTTGTTGTATGGTTAACGCAAACATAGTTTTGGTTCTACCAATTTATATCTTATATTCTGTTGAACATCCAGTATCTTATGACTTGAATTATAATAAACATATTCTAATTACGTCAATCATATAAATGGTTGTAACAATTACAGAATATGGTTGTGAGAACTATAATTACGATCCTAAGACACATTAATATGCTTGATTCAAACAAAGCTAAGGTTGAGACAAACAATGATGTGTGGTTCTTATAACCAATAACCATAATGCTGTGAACACTAAGATACTATCATATTATAAATACTTTATTATTAAAATAATAAAGTAGAAATGGCACTGGGGATCCTCATTAACTTTAAAATTGGATTCTTTTCTCATCACAAACTTACTTTCTTATTTCTTGCCTCTGTGTGGTAGAGAAGTCCCGTCAAATGCCGGATAAAATGTCTTCCCAGATCGCTGAAAATTAATGAAGTCCTCATTTTTGTATAGCTAGAGGACTTTGTAATAATAAATTATAGTAATTGGAAAAACTGCGTATTTTCTTATGAATATTTTTATTTTGCATATCTTGAAGAGTAAATTGTACTAAAAATTTGTAATAAATTGATTATAAATATATTTTCATAACTGGAAAAAATACTTAATATTTTCAATATATAAAATAAGAAATTTCAATACATATAAATACATATTTCTTATTTGTTAACACTTCAAATTTAAAATTTGAACTTCACTTGAATACATTTCCCTTGTAAGGACAGCTATAAATGAAACTTAACCCACGAACGATACCTTTCACTGTGGAAGAAATTGTGGTTTTCGTGTTTTTAGGACATGTTGTGTTTAATAATTGCGATAACCATAATATGTTTGTAATATCATCATGCAAAATGGTACAAAATAGTATAGTTGTGAGATATATTCAATAAATTTCTATAGTTGTACTGATCATGGAATATAGTTGCCATTATCATAAAATACTTTTACATCATGTAACACGCATATTTATTCAAAATCACCAAATATGTTTATTGCAACCATAGTATGTTTGTGTGAATTATAAGCTATGTCAAGGAAAACCATAACTATTTTAATATAGTTATAATAACTAAATTATGGTCACTGTAACTATAGAAATATCATATTTTTTCTTTCAGTGTACATATTTCTTTGTTCTAATGAGATATCGAATTCATTTTTACTTTCTAAGGCTTTCTACATAATCGCCAAAAAGTTGATTTCAGTATTTTTAGATATTCAACTCCAAGAGGACGTAAGGCTTTCGACATATTTCTTAGGATTGATGAGATATCAGATTGGTTTTAACTTCCACAGACTTTTTATATAATCGCCTAGAAATGCATTTCCGATTTCATGTAATGGCCCAAAACCAAATCACGAAAAACCTCCTAATCACGTAACAACTACAACTACTACGACTTTGACATCGTCGAGGAGTATGACCCAATTATGTAATTCATATGTTATAAGTGGGAGCGGCGTAAGTATTCTAGCGCGACCCCATTCTAACCGCTTCCCGAACTTTTTTTTAGGTTTTCAGTCACATAGTAACCTACACCGCGCCTCAGAAATAAACGCGTTCCGGACTTCTACTCAAAAATAATAAACTTGCGCCCAGACTGTTAGCAGATTTTTAATCTTAAGTTCTAGTCTATTGTTTAGATTATACTTTTCAATTTTATTTAATGATTCACTATGAACACAATGTATTATTGTTAATAATTTTTATTTCCTTTCAGAAAAAGAGAAAAAAATAATAAAAAGGTATGTGGATTAATTTTTTTAAAATTTTAGTTGTGTGTTGATTTGAGACTAAACTTAATTTTGTATACACAAAAGTAGATAAGCTGGTTTTTACTTCGAAATTAGTCCGTATTCCGACTATTCTATATTAAATTCGTTATAAAATAAACCAATTTAGTGTCATAGGTAATTAGTATCATCTATTCAGTGCATTAAATAGAAGTGCATTAATAGACGAGAATCGGCACATGCAATTAATTTGGGTGGTGTATGGTATAGATTCAATTTTAACTTCAAATTTGTGCACTTTTTTATGATAAACTTTATCGAAAATAGCCCTTCGAAGTATGTCGATTCGAAGCTTTTCAGAATGCTAAATTTTTACGATATTTGTGTCAAATAATGGGGCATACGAGTACATGCTCACAAATTTAATCAAATTAATTTACTTTGCTGTTGGAATTTAAAAAGAGCTATAATAGTGGAGCTACTTGTACAAAATTATCAATATGAGAGGAGGATTGTGAAAGAGGGGAAAACAATGTGTATGGAGAGCTCGAAAGCTGGAATCAAAACATGGATTTTAGCCTGTTTTATCATTTCATGCTACAACACTAAAACTTAGTGAATTTTCCTTGTAGGTTGCCTAGGCGCTTCAGCCGAACGCACGATAACTCAACAACCCGTTGACCTAGTATGCTGAAATTTGATATCCATTCGTTATTATTATTTAATGAACGTCTATTGTACAGATAATCTTATCCAATTACAACAGAAAATACAGAAAAAAATTAAATAAAAAAGAAAAATATTAAAAATGAAGGAGAAGTAAGGAAAAAGAAAAAAAAGTAATAACAAAAGATTAGAAATAATATACTTATATAGTTAGAATTTAGTTTAAGAAAAATAATAATTTGAGCTTTGATTTGAAAAGAGGATACGGTGTGTTCAGAGGACCAATCTTGAGGTCATCATGATTTCTTTGTAAGCGAATAATCGGTGAAAAGAAATACACATTTGTACGCGCCAAAGTAGAGGCAAATTTGGAGTCTGACCTGCTAGGACGCATTGCTTGACGCAGCACCAAGTCTAAACTTAAGGCTGAGTCCCCATCACCGTTGTAAATTTTGAAGAGAACACATTCGTCTATGTACAGTCTTCGTTGTTCAAGGGATGGGAGCTTGAAGAGTAAAAGACGTTCACTGTAAGGACAATAGGGAATCCTATATTTGTAAAGGAGAGAATTCAGTAAACTTACGTTGAACAGATTCAAGAGCAATAATATGACAATTTTAGTGAGGGGACCAAATAGCGGAGCAATCTTCCAAGCCACTCCGCACTAGAGTCACGAAGAGCTTGATTGAATGTTATACCTTGGATACACAGCTCGTATACAAATCATAATATCATCAATATTACCAGTGTATCACCCAATATTATGCATATAGTACGTCAACGAGCTGATATCTACATAATATTCAACCTGTTTCCTTGTATATAAATTCGATGATTTTAGTTTATATAGCCTTATTTTAACTGCCATCAGCGCCATCTGTTAATGAAATCAACTGAAATTCTCCCAAGGCTTACACGCACTTTGAAAAAGTTATTGTTATATGTTATTTGATCACTGAGATGTCAACAAATTTAATTTTTTCACAAAAACTGGATTTACAGGAACAGTTCAATAGTAAAAATAGCAAAAAAGTGCTGCCCTGAATAGTTTCGTTTTTAAACTTACCTACTTATTCCCTGTGGCCACAGATATATGATTATCTTAGAATTAGGCCTGATAATTTCGATGCAGTACTTACTAGATTGTGAAAGTGAAGGTCAAACTTTAGTCTGGTGTCAAAGCTAACACCCAGGTCTTGAATGTGGGAGACTTCAAGAAGTACTTCTGATTTAATATCATAATCAAAAGAGATCATGGTTCTCTTAAGTGCGAAAGACTTTTTACGACATTTCGAGACGTTAAGTGGAAGACAATTACTAGAGCACCACAAAGCAAGAGCATTGAGATCTGATTGTAATATTATGCAATCATGCAATGAACAGATCTCCCTACAAATTTTTACGCCATCTGCATAGAGGAGACAAGAAGATTGCATTATTATTAGTAAATCATTAATAAATATTATGAACAAAAGTGGGCCCAGGATAGAGCCCTGAGGAACACCAGAGAGAGAAATAAATTCCGATGACATTGAACCATTGAAACGAACACGCAATTTACGATTAACCGGAAAGGAAGCAAACCATTGAAACAGTGATCCCGAAATTCCACAGCCTTTAAATACTATATACGGCATTTAAGGATAAATTCGGCAACAGGCAAAACATCACACTCCTTCCTTTAGTTGCCATACAAAAGTCTCTAAAATACGTGCTCAAAAATATTGGCTGATAATTTCAAAACGCTTTAAGCTACGACATTGAAATGTTGTATACGTAGATTTCTCAATAGTTGTAGATAAAATTATGAATATGAGGAAAATACGATGAGCTCTTCGTGTAGCTGCCGTACAAAAATCTGTCAATATGTCTTCTCTCAATTTACGGAACTCACCACAGCTGAAGAAATCATTGCGCCACGAAGGGGGGAGGGGGTGGAGGGGGTGGAGGGGTAATTTAGTACGGAGATCGGTAGAATTTACTGTATTATTACAACAGCGTATGATCATCATGACAGTCATAAGCGCGACAGCCCAAGTTGAGACACCAAAAGGCGATGTTTATTTAGCTTAAAGTCTCTAGTCATCTCGCTGCAGCGATGGCATCTTTTAGCTATTAGATCCTAGTAAAGATTTGCATTTGCATAGTTTTCGAGTAGCTTTGGTAGTCTTTTAACTACTTTGAAACCATCGGCTCAATTTGGCCAGATTGTTGGTTTATATGTTTTATCAGGTTCTAGAACGCCCGATTTCTTGGTCTGATCCTTCCTTTATCGTTCCCAGAATTCACCGTATTAATCTAAAAAAAATTCGGACTGTTGCATTATAGTTCATCCTCTTAATTAGTCTCCATTTGGAAGACGTAGAGAAAGGCTTAAAACCATCACGCGTACTTTGAGAAGTACACGAGACTCATTAAACCCACCAAAGCCTCCTCATCAGTTGGTGAAAATGTGTTCCTAAGCATAGAAACTTCTTTCTACTTTGGGGTACAAAAACTCATATCTAGTTTTACCGAAGGGGTCAGTTTCAGCAAATAGCCATCCTCCAAATTCTACTGGCTCATTTGGTAAGAACAAGGAGTAGATCCTTTATTATCCCAGAAGTAGTAAGCCCAGTCCAGCTATCTTAAGCGAACTTAATACACACTTCATTAAAAAAAAAGGAATTGCTAAAGTGTTTTTATTATATTAGTAAAAAGTAAAATGTTTCTAGGCGTCTACAAAGCGAACAAGAACCTGGTAATGCGACTTGCTCTATGGAATTAATTCTACTCAAGCGGCTGAACATATATTAAATAGCTTGACAGGGTTTCAGTGGATTCTGAGGAAGCGGAACTTAAGGAACAAAGCCTTTATATAAATCCTTTAACAGTCACACCTTTTTTGACATCGTTCCTTTATATCTGAACTTCCGCTTTGCTGGGGTGATTCCACTAACAGAGATTTCACTACTTACTGCTTCCGTACCAAAACCATAGGACATTCTTTCATCAAGCAACGGTCCGCAGTAGCAGGCATACATAGTGCAAATCGTTTAACGATAACTTTTTCTCGCCTGTAATCTAGCCATGTGTGTCTAACTAGTGCTAACATTCGCCTCGCTATATTTTTAAGGTACATAACTGCTTGCTAAAGTTAATAAACTCTTCGCATAGAGCGAACAAATAAAAAACCATGAGCGTTCGGTGCAACTTTTAATTATTATGTCCAATTGTAGCGAAAGACTCGTGAGTGTAGTACGTACGTACGGTACACTAGTCTTTCGTTTCAACGGTACAAGAAAAAAAATCAAGTGGTCACTTCAGAGTTTTTTTTTCCTGCTTTTTTACTGCATATGTGAGAACCTATACGGCATGTACATACAAATTCCGCCTATTATAAGCGTAAGGATACAACGCTACGGCAGGACTTAAAAACTCTGCTCTAGTCGCACTTGTCCAAGGATGGTAGCTATGCGCTGTACTACACGATGTGCTTTAAAAGTGGATCACAAATAGTCAAAGAGAGTTAGTAGCTTCCATTTTCGCTTTTAAGTTTCGTTAGCGAGCAATTTAAAGATATAAAATCTCATAGTTAGGAAAAAAAATCTTGTTTGTAGTCTATTCTTTTATTATAGAGTTTTTCAAGCTTAGATTCTGTTAGTATTTTGAATTGTTGTGCCATTTCACTAGAATGGAATTTAATCAAATTTGTTATGTAGGTTATTTCAGCTTCGTTAGGAACGAGCGAAAGAACACCGAGGGAAAGAACTTTAATAAAGTGTTCGCATATCAGGTCAATTTAAATTAATGACACGAAAAGTACACAGCTAAGAAGGACCTCTTTTGTAACGACGCTTGAAGAATACCGTGAAAATGATTTGCATCTATAAAACGCAATCTTCGATTCAGAGAATTTATTGACAGAAATCAAAATTGGTCTCCAATCGGAGGCGCTAGCTGTATCGTGTATTAGGTTGTTGCAGATATAATGTCGTTTTTGGTAATGTAACTTTTATAAAACTTAATTTTATTAATCAAAATAGGCACCAGCACATGCAATACACTTCTCCCAACGAGATACAAATGCATTTATACCAGTTTCGTAGAAGTCCGACTTTCTAGAGCGAAGAAAGTCCTCGAAGGCACTTTTGATGGCTGCTTCATTATCGAATTGTTTGTTCGCCAAAAAATGATCCAAATGTTTAAAAAAGTGATAGCTGGTTGGCGAAAGGTCTGGTGAGTATTGTAGATGAGGAAGAGTCTCATAATGCAACTCGTTTAATTTTTGGACCGTTGTTCTTGAAACATGAGGCCGTGCATTGTTATAAAGTAATTTCTGATGCATTTCATCGAGTTGGGCACAATACTCGTACTTCTCTGCATTAATGGTTTCACCATGCTTCAAAAAGTAATAGTGAATAACTCCAGCTGCAGACCACCAAACAGGCACCATTATCTTCTTCGGATGAAGGCCTGGTTTCGGCATGTGTTTTGGGGTTTCATCAGCATCCAACCATTATCCCGATCGGCGACGATTGTCGTACAGTATCCACTTTTCATCACATGTCACTATTCTGTTCAAAAACGGATCGTTTCTCTTCCGAGAGAGCAGGGAACTGCAAATTTCCAGTCGACGCGTCATGTTTTGTTCAGTAATCTCATGCGGAACCCACTTATCAAGCTTTTTGATTTTTCCAAGCTTTTGCAAGTGCCAGGAAACTGTCGAATAGTGTACGCCCAATTTATCTGCAATGTTCCTTACAGTTTGGCGTGAGCAGATTCCACTAATAAATTCAGCTCGTCCATGTCGATCGAAGGTCCTGGGTTACCACGTGGTCACTTTGAAGGGTCATATCTCTTGATCAGAATTTTTCGAACCATCGCTGTGTGGTTCATTTGTTTACCGTATCAGTTCCAAATGCCCTGTTGATGTTTTCGGTTGCCTCCATTGCGCTGTGGCCAAGTTTAAATTCATAAAGGAAAATTACCCGAATCCAATTTTTATTTCTTTTTTCTTCTGTCCGATCCCAATGAAGTCCAAAACTGAAATGACTCCATAAGTAAATATAGGGGTATATAATACCCAATACTACTTGTGCCACCTGGCGGCAGTTTGAGACATGAAAATCGCAACTAACTTCACTTCATAGAGAAAAACGACATGTCATCTGCAACGACCTAATACTAGCTCGTTGGCAACCGTTCAATGGAAATTTTTAACTGGGTGTTCACCTTATACAATTGTTGTACTGTTACTAAATTCATGGAGTATTATGTGTTTAATCCGTCCCGAAAAGTTAGGAACGCATAGAACTGAGCCTCGGAGGAAGAAAATTTAATATTATTTCATGTTTAGTTATTGCCAAAAACCCCAAATCTGTGCCATCTGTCCGTCCATCCGTCCGTTCGTCTATCCGCACGATCACTTAAGAACGCATTGACCTAGAAAGTTAAAGTCACAATCTGTAAAATGGAACAAGCAGCTGCTAAGTCCGCTAATGGCCGAATGATTTAGCAATATTTAAAGCTAAAAGATGAATATTAAAAAAATCTAATTAGTCCTTCGTGCAGCTATTATATAATAGTCCTCCAGAAATGTGATTAAGTTACAGAACCTACTACAACTTAAGAACGTGTTCAAGTAGAAAGTCAAAATTATATTGTACAACAATTAGTTTCAAGTTAGAAGCAAGACTGAGTTTATGAATCAGTAACATCATCTCCTTCAGGAAGCTCCAATACAAAAGTCCTTGAAAGACATGCTCAGGAATAACTTTAATAATTTAATAATAATTTCTGAACGCGTGAAGCTAATAAATTGAAATTTGGCGTAGCAACTAAAAATCTTAATATGACGAAAATCAAGCATGGCCTTCGTGTAGTCGCCATATAAAAGTCCTTCAAAAGCTCCCACATTAATCTCCCGAAAACCATTATAACTCAAAGACGGATTAAAACAGGAGGTTCAAGTTCTACTGAAATTAGTTTTATATCAAAATCAAGGTTTAGTTCATTACTGTGTGATACCCGCCAACTACTTCGGGTAGCTACCATAGTAACGTCATGATGTTGATAACTTCTGAACTTCTGAAGAATATTGAGTCGTTTGTGTACCCACCAAATAAAAGTCCTTCAAATTCACCTATGATAAACTCACGGAACTCACTATAACACGAACACAAACACTCTAAATATCTAGCAAACAGGGTCGGAATTAGAACAGACCAAACTTAATATTTCTTTAAGAATCTTCTTCTCATAAATAAATTTAGAGTGAAGCCATAAGCGAAGCGAGCGAATCCACAGCGAATTTATGGTCAATTGAATGGTGGATTTACAAGCAAAGTGTGAGGCGTGCCTCTATCCCCACCATAAAATCAATCAATCAGATGGCTCGTGCAGTCGCAAGAGTCGAACATTCTTCAACTTTCTCTCCGACGCACGCTTCCATATGTGTACCACACAATTCGCAGCTCATCGTATTTCTGTCGTTTCGCACTTATAGAGCAAGTTGCGCCGCAGAGGCATGTTGCAAAGAACACAGCCGACGAAAACCGGTTTGCATAGCCTGATAGGGGAAGAGGCGAGCCTCAAAGGTGAGTGTAAACATCATTCCAACTCCTAAAACATAATTTTAACTCGCTTTTCTCCAGTTAGAGAAGTGGTTTGCTCTAGTGTGGGTACTTGGGTGGGATTTTGAATTGCCATCAATGAAATTTCTCGAGGCTACCCTACTCTGATCTGAATAAAGTCGCATAAGAACGACTAACATAGGAATGTATGGGTTATAATTTTTCAATTATGTCTGCCCTCGTAGACGTCTGGATCAAGAGAGCAAACAAATTCTTAAACTTATGGTTCACATACATTTTGTACTAGACCAATCCAGCGTACATACAAAAGTTCTGTATTTATTACGAACTAAATGCAAAATGCAGACAGAAATGCAAAATTGTATATGTCATTTTTTCAGACTTTCAGCTATAGTTAAAATGAAGAAATGAACTCCTACAAGTAGTTACCATACAAAAAAATATGCGAATTGTCTGATATATCTGATTAAAAGCGCGAAACTTTGAGCTAGCAAGTAAGTAAGTTTATACGTTATTTATTTTTAATAATAATGTATTATGATCGACCTGAAATTTAAAAAAAATCCAAAAAAAAAATGAGCCTTTGAAGGCTCGTGGCTTATAACCACGAGAAGATGTTAAGTTCCAAAATTTTTGATAAGTAGATTGGGTGAACCCCATTCATTGAGTGGTTACTTGTTGGGAAGGGTAATTGTTTAGGGTTCCTGCATCGACTACATTTCGATTTTGACCTCGTTCCCAACTTAACGGTTGACAGTGGCGTAAGCGTTTTAATTTTTGAGTAGCATAGATCAAAAGTTATTGCATTGTAAAATACTGTAGTAATTAAAATAACTCATTTCCATGAGATAGCCTCCACTCAAATGTCCTGAAAATAATAATGATAACTAAGTAATACTGGAAGCCACTGATCGATTGAAACTCTTAAAGTTATTAATTTTGTTCTTAAAATAAAACATACTGCAGTCACGATCGGCTGCAAGCCAATCGTATAATACTCTAGATGAATACTGAACTCCGATTTATATTGTAGTTGGGGATAAAGTAGAATTACGTGTGTGCATGTTGTATATCCTTTATTAAGGGCTGCCATTAGATTGCTACTCAAAACTAAAAGACAATATTCAGTGTTTAATTTCATATCTTAAACTAAGTCATCGAATAAAAATGTCCTTTTTGAAGGACTTTCACATGGGAGGTGCAGGAAGGACTCACTCGATTTCTTACATATTTATCCTTTTCCTTGGAATTAGTTAAAAATGAACGTGTACAAAATTTCAAAATCGTAGCTTAAAGCGTTCAAAAGTTATCGAAAATATTGTTGAACACGTGCCTTAGGGACATTTTGTATGGCAGCTACCAGAAGGAGTAAAAGGATTTCGCTGATTAGTAAACTCGAACTTCGTTTTTACTCAAAACTAATTTGTACAAAATTTCCAATTCATAGCTAAAAGATTACTTGAGTTATAGTAAGTTCCGTAAATTAAGTGAAGGCATTTTTACAGGATATTTGTATGGCAGCTACACGAAGGACTAATAGGATTTTCTTCATAATCATACATTTAGCTCCAATTATTGGAAAAATAACACATACAAAATTTCAAAGACGTAGCTTAAACCCTTCTGAAGTTATCGGCCAATATTCTTGAACACGTATTTTAAGGACATTTTGTATGGCAGCTACCAGAAGCAGTAAAAGGATTTCGCTGGCAAGTAAACTCAAGCTTGGTTTTTACTAAAAACTGATTTGTACAAAATTCCGAATTCGTAGCTAAAAGATTACTTGAGTTATAGTGAGTTTCGTAAATTAAGTGAATACATTTTGACAGGATATTTGTATGGCAGCTACACGAAGGACTAAAAGGATTTTCTTGATATTCATACATTTAGCTCCAACTATTAAGAAAGTAACACATACAAAATTTCAAAGTCGTAGCTTTAGGCGTTCCGAAGTTATTGGTAAATATTCTTGAACACGTGTTTTAAGGACATTTTGTATGGCAGCTACCCGAAGGAGTAGGACGATTTTGCCCGTTAACGAACTTAGCCTTACAAATTCAACCAAACATCCAGATTCAAAATTTCAAGATCCTAGGTGAAGGCGTTCTTGAGTTATCGTGTTCACGGACAGACGGACGGACGGACGGACGGACGGACGGACGGACGGACGGACGGACGGACGGACGGACGGACGGACGGACGGACGGACGGACGGACGGACGGACGGACGGACGGACGGACGGACGGACGGACGGACGTCAAGCGGATTTGAGGTTTTTGGGCACAAATAAACAAAAAATAATATATAACTTTTTTTCGTCCGAGGCTTGGTTCTATGCGTTACAAACTTTTGGGCTGGATTAAACTTATAATACTCTATATGATTTCATCTAGAGTATAAAAATATTTAAAATAGAGATTGTAATTTAAAATAGACATTGAAAAATGCCGTGTAGACTATTCGAATTTCGGTATATTATGTAACTAAAAGCCCATAGAAGTAAAAACGAATTTGTAGCCTTATCAGACTTAAGAGATATGACGAATTGTTAAAACGTATACAAACCCATAGCTTCCACTTGGGGTTTGAATTTCGAAAATATTGTGAAACAGGTTTTTAAACGATTTCATAAGAAGCAACTTGATATCTCATGAGACACGAGAGATTTTCAAAATTTTGTGAAAACGTAAGCAAATCCTTTACACCCTCTTTGTTCTTGAAATTCGAAAAATAGTGAAATTGATTTTTAGGTCATCACATCAAATGCCGTTATAACCAATTTTATATCTCATCAAAACTAAGGGATGGCAAAAATTGTGAAAACATATGCAAACCCTTGGGGGTTGTATATCCAAAAATTGAGAAATGGGTTTGTAGGCGATTATACATATGTGGAAGTGCAAAGCGATCTAATATCTCATCAAACTTAAGAAATATGTTGAAGCTTTGAAAAGCATACAACGCTCTTACACCCCTTAGGATTAAATATTTAAAAATACTGAAATTGTCTTTTTGGCGCGTATATGGGAAACCTTAGGAAGTAAATATGAATTCGATACATCATCAGATCTAAGCAATATGTATATGTAGAAATTTGTGAAAACATATGCAACCTCCTTACAGGGGGTTGAATATCCAAAAATTCTGAAAGGGGCTAATAGATAAATATGATGGCAGAACGAGAAAGTAAAAATAATTCAATTTATTATCACTTCTAAAAGAAATGACGGAATTCGTGAAAACGTGTTCAACCCTTTTATACCCTCATAGGAGCCGAAAAAGGAAAAAAACTTAAAAACATGTTTTAGGCGATTATTACGCAAGCCCGTGAATGTGAAAAGTTAGTCGAAATCAAGAATTATACCTGGGGGATATGGCAGAATTCGTGAAAATTATACAATCCCTTTACACCCCCTTATGGGCAGAACTTCAAAAAATCCTGAAAACTCTTTCTAGGTATTTATATATCACGATACCGTAAAATAAAAATGAATTCAATATTTGGGAAGGCCTAGTAGATATGACGAAAAACGTGAAAATTATATGCATTCCATTTTTACTTATCATTTTTTCGCCTCCTTCCAAACGTCAATGGATATTTGAAAATTTTGTTTATCTAAATTACTTTTCTAGTTAATTTTCATTAACGTACCGAGTTTCAATTTTGTATCATGAGCCGTTCTATAGATAGGAAAAACACCCCGCACTATATACATAAATATTTATATTTTCCCAAAATGCTACCTACTACTATAGCTCTATCCAAAAACCAAGTTTTAGATTTCTATCATTATAGGTTCTCGAGATATAAAAATTGGAATCTTTTACTTTTCACCATCCCAAACTCTCACCCTCTACACCCACACCACCAACAATTTTTTTTTTGCTAGGGGTCTATTAGGCCTACTTCTGTTAAACATTTTAAGTATCTATCGTACACTGTTCTTGAGATATGAGACGTGATTTTTTAGAAAAATTCTTATCCCCTCCACTTTCATGCTTCATCGCCCCCTTGAAAATTTTTACTTTTAGCAAACTTCATTTGTCAACCTTTATACACAAACCGAATTTTATTTGTCTAGTGCAATTGGTTCGTGAGATATCGTAATCTTAATTTTTTCACCCCCACCTCCAAACGCCACTGCCCCCACTCAAAAATGTATTTCCGATCTATTGTGCTAGTATACCTACAGATATTCATAAAGTTTTAATTTCATGACATTTACCATTTAGGAGATATGAATTTTAGAATATGCCGATCTCGGCTTTCTTGCGTTTTGGACGCATTGTTTTTCCCCCCACTCCTACAGCCCTTCACCCATATCGGCAATTTTTTTGCAAATGGGTCCACTATCGAAGCTCTATATAAGTTCTAAGTTTCAGCTTCCTAGAGTAAGCGGTTGCTGAGATCTAGAACCAAAAATTTTCCATCTAAAACGCTTCCCCACTTCCCCCCTCACACCTCAACACTTCAAAATACGGTCGCTTCAAATGGCCTACCCAGTCTATTCATAAAAAAATTTCAATATAATACCTCAAAGGGTTTGGGAGTTACGAGCCTTCGAACGATTTTGCGTACTGCGGTCGACGTACGACGTACGGCGGACAGACGGACTGAACATTTTTTTTTGCTTTTTTCGTGTTTTTGAGGGTAGCAAATTTTTTTTTTAAATCTATCACAAAACTGTATTATTGAAATAATAAAGTAAAACAGTTCGCTATCTCATCTGACCTAAGTTACATGTCGGAATTCGTAAAAACGTACACAATCATTTCACAACCCTACCCCTAAGAGGGCATATTTTTATACTCTAGATGAAATCATATAGAGTATTATAAGTTTAATCCAGCCGAAAAGTTTGTAACGCATAGAACCAAGCCTCGGACGAAAAAAAGTTATATATTATTTTTTGTTTATTTGTGGCCAAAAACCTCAAATCCGCCTGACGTCCGTCCGTCCGTCCGTCCGTCCGTCCGTCCGTCCGTCCGTCCGTCCGTCCGTCCGTCCGTCCGTCCGTCCGTCCGTCCGTCTGTCCGTGAACACGATAACTCAAGAACGCCTTCACCTAGGATCTTGAAATTTTAAATCTGGATGTTTGGTTGAATTTGTAAGGCTAAGTTCGTTAACGGGCAAAATCGTCCTACTCCTTCGGGTAGCTGCCATACAAAATGTCCTTAAAACACGTGTTCAAGAATATTTACCAATAACTTCGGAACGCCTAAAGCTACGACTTTGAAATTTTGTATGTGTTACTTTTTTAATAGTTGGAGCTAAATGTATGAATATCAAGAAAATCCTGTTAGTCCTTCGTGTAGCTGCCATACAAATATCCTGACAAAATGTATTCACTTAATTTACGAAACTTACTATAACTCAAGAATTCTTTTAGCTACGAATTCGGAATTTTGTACAAAGCAGTTTTTAGTAAAAACGAAGCTTGAGTTTACTTGTCAGCGAAATCCTTTTACTCCTTCTGGTAGCTGCCATACAAAATGTCCTTAAAATACGTGTTCAAGAATATTGGCCGATAACTTCAGAAGGGTTTAAGCTACGTCTTTGAAATTTTGTATGTGTTATTTTTCCAATAGTTGGAGCTAAATGTATGATTATGAAGAAAATCCTATTAGTCCTTCGTGTAGCTGCCATACAAATATCCTGTAAAAATGCCTTCACTTAATTTACGGAACTTACTATAACTCAAGTAATCTTTTAGCTATGAATTGGAAATTTTGTACAAATTAGTTTTGAGTAAAAACAAAGTTTGAGTTTACTAATCAGCGAAATCCTTTTACTCCTTCTGGTAGCTGCCATACAAAATGTCCCTAATTCACGTGTTCCACAATATTTTCGATAACTTTTGAACGCTTTAAGCTACGATTTTGAAATTTTGTACACGTTCATTTCTAACTAATTCCAAGGAAAAGGATAAATATGTAAGAAATCGAGTGAGTCCTTCCTGCACCTCCCAAGTGAAAGTCCTTCAAAAAGGACATTTTTGTTCGATGACTTACCCAGTTTAAGATATGAAATTAAACACTGAATATTGTCTTTTAGTTTTGAGTAGCAATCTAATGGCAGTCCTTAATAAAGGACATACAACATGCACACACGTAATTCTACTTTATCCCCAACTACAATATAAATCGGAGTTCAGTATTCATCTAGAGTATTATACGATTGGCTTGCAGCCGATCGTGACTGCAGTATGTTTATACTCTAGATGAAATCATATAGAGTATTATAAGTTTAATCCAGCCCAAAAGTTTGTAACGCATAGAACCAAGCCTCGGACGAAAAAAAGTTGTATATTATTTTTTGTTCATTTGTGGCCAAAAACCTCAAATCCGCCTGACGTCCGTCCGTCCGTCCGTCCGTCCGTCCGTCCGTCCGTCCGTCAGTCCGTCCGTCCGTCCGTCCGTCTGTCCGTGAACACGATAACTCAAGAACGCCTTCACCTAGGATCTTGAAATTTTGAATTTAGATGTTTGGTTGAATTTGTAAGGCTAAGTTCGTTAACGGGCAAAATCGTCCTACTCCTTCGGGTAGCTGCCATACAAAATGTCCTTAAAACACGTGTTCAAGAATATTGGTCGATAACTTTAGAAGGGTTTAAGCTACGTCTTTGAAATTTTGTATGTGTTATTTTTCCAATAGTTAGAGCTAAATATATGATTATGAAGAAAATCTTATTAGTCCTTCGTGTAGCTGCAAATATCCTGTCAAAATGTATTCACTTAATTTACGAAACTCACTATAACTCAAGTAATCTTTTAGCTACGAATTCGGAATTTTTTACAAATTAGTTTTGAGTGAAAAGAAAGCTTGAGTTTACTAGTCAGCGAAATCCTTTTACCCCTTCTGGTAGCTGCTATACAAAATGTCCTTAAGACACGTGTTCAACAATATTTATCGATAACTTTTGAACGCTTCAAGCTACGTATTTGAAATTTTGTACACGTTCATTTTTAAATGGTTCCAAGGAAAAGGATAAATATGTAAGAAATCGAGTGAGTCCTTCCTGCACCTCCCATGTAAAAGTCCTTCAAAAAGGACTTTTTTTTCGATGACTAACCCAGTTCAAAATATGAAATTAACCACTTAATATTGTCTTTTAGTTTTGAGTAGCAATCTAATGGCAGTCCTTAATAAAGGACATACAACATGCACACACGTAATTCTACTTTATCCCCAACTACAATATAAATAAGAGTTCAGTATTCATCTAGAGTATTATACGATTGGCTTGCAGCCGATCGTGACTGCAGTATGTTTACTTAATACCGTAAAAACCCGGAAATAATTTTTAGATCATTATATGTGAAGCCGATAGAAGCAAAAGCGGAATCGATCTCATTAAACCTAAAAGATATTTCGGAATTCGTCAAAACCTGAACAATACCTTACACCGCCCTAGAAGGTTGAATACGAAAAATTTCTAAATCGCGTTTTTTGATCGCGTTTTTTGATTACATTTGAAGCCTTTAATCGAAACGTATTCAATGTATCATTATACCTAAAAAATATTTCGGAATTCGTGAAAATGTGGAAAAACCTCTCTCGGATATTTTTTTACTCTATCTTAGTACGACAATGAACATCTTAACTTTTTTTCGCTTTAATTATTCCTGAGGTTTTTTTCGCCATTTTTCCTTTACCTACCTTTTCGACATTACTTAAGTTTTCTCATACTGATATTATTGTCAAAAGCTGTATAGTTAATTGAAAAGGCTGATCTCTTAAATATAATATATTAGCGTTAAGTCAAAATTGAATCAAGGCAAATAAAGATAATAATAATAATAATTATTATTCCTGTAGTTCCTACCTCGACATATACTCGTACGTAATAAGTTTGTACTTTCCAGCATAACCACTACCTCTATTATCAATTTTCTTTTTCTGCGATGACTATATATAGACTATAGTCGTCAATTTTTAGCTTTATGTCCTTTGCAGCTTTTAAGAAAAAAAATCAGATTTTTTCAACCCTCTCCTACACTCTCCTACCCACATGCTCTCGAAAGTTCTTTCTCTGCTACAGGTCTTCTGGTCTAAACTCCCGTAAAATTTTTAAGATCATATCTGATACGGCTCTTGAGATATAAAAATTAATTTTTTTTTTTAAATTTCCTGTCCCCTCACTTCCGTGCTCCACCAACCCACTAAAAAAATTTAACATTAAATAGACTCCCACTTGTAATCTTATGTACAAAAAACAACTTTTACCTTCCTGGAACAATTAGTGCAAAAGATATTGTAATCCAAAATCTTTTTACCACTCGTAGGGGTTTACCCAATCTACCCACCAAAAAAAAAATGTAGACTCAATATCTCAACGGGTTCCAGAGCTATGCACTTATAAACGCTTTTACGTATGGCGTACGGCATCAAACGGACAAACGGACGGTTTTTTTGTTTGAGTGAAGCATTTTTTTTTTTATTTCAATTCGATCAATTTGATTAAAGAATATTAAAGTGAAATAAATATTTTTTTAAAAATTGAAAATAATAAGCTCCTGTTTAAAGCTTAGTATGGCCATCCCTTGAACTCCGTCAGCTCTTCACCTGACGCTCTATTTGAAGTAGAAGGATAAGCCAATAAGTTGGCTTATATTAAACCGCCTACTTCTGTATCGCAATCCGATGTTCCACACTCTATATCTACTCACTCCTTGATGTCTGATTCGACATAAATAAATTATTACGTATCGTATAAATTCCGTTTTCATTAAAAAAGTTTCCTTATTATTATTATTCTTATTCTTCGACAAACAAAGCTACAAATAACGCTAAGGAACGAAAAACTATATCAGAAAGTTAATATGACGGTAATGTAATATCGAGAAGCTTCTATCAAAAAGTCGAAAAAGTTTTGTCAAAACGGATTATTAGGAGGTTCGATGTTCGCTCCCGTATATCTGCAATTCCTGCCATTCGAACTACACATACACGAAAACAAACATCCTTTGTTTGGAAAATATTTTCATACAATATTAAAGGGTAGGTAAGAGCTGACGTTGTTTTTTTTCCCTACTTTACGAGAAGCAGGGAACTAAAGCTTTTTTCTTCGATAAATGGAATTTTCTATAAATGCTGTTTCCGAACTAATGTCTACAAGGCACCCACTATATCTCGTAGGTGCTATGGTACCTAAGGGTATGGCTTAAAGAAAGGTATTCAACCTTGACGGTTACGCACATCAGATTTTCTATACACAACTTTTATTATTGAGGGAAAAAAGTATTGGTAGGTATATACGTACAAAAGAAACTTTGCTCTGTACCCCGACTGTGATATCACGAACTTCCATACATATGTGATGTTTGTTGAGGGATTGTGGGTCTGTAATATCCCTTTTCCGTTGTTCATATAACCAGAAGTACATTTGGCGTTCTCAACAGCGTTCGCGCTTAGATTAGTTTAAGAAGGTTCAAGGCGTTGTTGGGGTTGTGGTATTTCTAGCTTATTTAATAGTTTGTAATAATATTTTAATTTCATCAATGTTTTCTGAATTATTACTTTCACACGTTTCACTCTAGTGTCTTTCTATTTAAAATAATATTTTAGGTCTGTTTCATTTCATAGCATCGTTTCATTTTTATTTCGCATTTCGTTATCTTACAAAACTTTTCATGATCATGGTTCTAAACAATAATATTGAGCCCATCCAAGAAAAAATTGATGTAAAGGAGTGCCAGCAAAAAGTTACCATCATTAATGGCGCGACAGCTCAAATCGGGCCCTGGCCTCCTGAAGTCGTCACCTCCAATCGTCTCGATCCAAAGACCGTGTCCTCCAGCTGCTAATTTTACTTTATTATTTTAATAATACAGTATTGTTTTCGATTTTTAAAAAAAAAAAATTTGCTACCCTCAAAATTTTTTTTTTCACGTTTCATGACGAGTAGACACGAAAAAAGCAATAAAAAATTTCAGTCCATCTGTCCGCCGTACGCCGTACGCCGTACGCCGTACGTCGACCGCTGTACGCAAAATCGTTTGAAGGCTCGTAGCTCCCAAACCCTTTGAGCTATTAAATTAATTTTTTATGAATAGACTGGGTAGGCCCCTTGAAGTGGCCAAATTTGGAGGGGTGGGGGTGTGAGGGGGGAGGAGAGGGAAGTGTTTTAGACGGAAAATTTTGGTTTCTAGATCTCAGCAACCGCTTATGCTAGGAGGCCGAAATTTGGAATTTATATAGAGCTTCAGTAGTGGACCCATTTGCAAAAAAATTGCCGATATAGGTGAAGGGGTTTGGGAGTGGGGGGAAAAATAATGCGTCCGAAACGCAAAAACGGTGAGATCGACACTTTCTAAAATCCATATCTCCTAAACGGTTAATGTCACAAAATTGAAACTTAATGAATATCTGTAGGTATACTAGGAAAAAAGATCGGAAACAAAAATTTGAATGGGGGCAGTGGCGTACGGGGGTGGGGGGTGAAAAACTTTAGATTACGATATCTTACTAACCAATTGCACTAGATAAATAAAATTTGGTTTCTGTATAAAGGTTGACAAATGAAGTTTGCTGGAAACAAAATTTTTGAAGTGGGCGGTGGAGCATGAAAGTGGAGGGAATAAGAATTTTTCTAAAAAATCACGTCTCATATCTCAAGAACGGTGTAAGATAGATGCTTACCAGAAGTAGGCCTAATAGACCCCTAGTAGAAAACAACATTTTGGAAGTGTGGGTGTAAAGGGTGAGGGTGGGGGAGGGTGAAAAGGAAAAAGTTCCGATTTTAATATCTCGACAACCTATAATGATATAAAGCTGAAACTTCGTATTTAGATAGAGCTATATTAGTAGCATCTTGGAAAAATATAATTTTTTATAAGAGTAGTATGGTACGGGGGTGGGGGGTGTTTTTCCTATCTATAGAACGGCTTATGTTACAAAGCTGAAACTCGGTACGTTTATGTAAATCAACTAGAAAACTAATTTAGATAAAAAAAAATTTCAAATATACATTGGCGTTCGGAGGGGGGGCAAAAAAAATTATCAGTGAAAATGGAATGCATATATTTTCACGGTTTTCGTCATATCTATTAGGTCATCCCAAATATTGAATTCATTTTTATTCTATGGATTCTTCATATAAATACCTAGATAGTGTTTTCAGGATTTTTTAAAATTCGACCCCTAAGGGGGTGCAAAGGGGGTTGTAAACTTTTTCACGAATTCTACTATATCCACGTCTTATCAGATATTGAATATCTTTTCATATTCATGGGCTTGTGTAATAATCGCCTAAAACTTGTTTTTAAGTTTTTTCCTTTTTCCACCTAGGAGGGTATAAACGGGTTGAACACGTTTTCACGAGTTCCGTCATTTCTTTTAGAAGTGATAAGAAATTGAATTGGTTCCTACTTTCTCGTGCTGTCTTCATATTTATTTATTAACTCCTTTCAGGATTTTTGAACATTCAACCCCCAAGTGGGTGTAAGGAGGTTGCATATCTGGTGATATATCGAATTCATTTTTACTTCCTAAGGTTTCCTATGTAAAAAAGCCAAAAAGTCAATTTCAGTATTTTAGATATTCAATCCAAAAAGGTGTAAGGAGGTTGTATGCTTTTCAAAGTTTCGACATATTTCTTAGGTTCGATGAGATATTAGATCGCTTTTTATTTCCACAGACTTTTTATATAATCGCCTACAAACCCATTTCTCAATTTTTCGATATTCAACCCCCAAGGGTTTGCATATGTTTTCACAATTTTTGCCATTCCTTAGTTCTGATGAGATGTAAAATTGATTATTACGGCCAACCAATTCACGATTTTTCGAATTTCCAGAACCAAGGAGATGTGAAGGGTTTGCTTACGTTTTCAGAATTTTTTCAAAATCCGTCTTGTCTCATGAGATTTCAGGTTGCTTCTTATGAAATCGTCTAAAAACCTGTTTCACAATTTTTTCGAAATTCAAACCCCAAGTGGAAGTAATCGGTTTGTATACGTTTTAACAATTCGTCATATCTCTTAATTCTGATAAGGCAACAAATACGTTTTTGCTTCTATGGGCTTTTAGTGTGCATAATATTCTGAAATTCGAATAGTCTACACGGACTTTTTCAATGTTTAATCGTCTAAAAATCTCTATTTTAAATATTTTTATATTAAGAACAAAATTAATTTTCCATAAGAAATCTAAAAATCTCGAAGCAACTCATGATACACTCCGACTTTTACCGCTCCCGAACTTTGACCCTAAAAATAATAAAGTTTCGCCCAGACTATTGGCAGATTTTTTAAAATGGCTTTGCTATCTTCATCAACCGAGTCTTTCCATCTTTTGCGTAGTTTGCCTACTGGGACTGGCCTCAACTTAACAACTCACTTTACCTTTAAGAGCACGTTTGGGGCAGCGTTGTTTCCCTACTACAATTGTAGTAGATCTGCTACTTTTCTTAAGAACAGTATTGAACCCGGAAAACTTGTATTTTCATTTCAACATGTACTGTGAAAACATTCACCAAAAAATATAGAACACATTCAACCTTTTCTAATACCTTTATTTATAAAGAGTTGGTGCGCCAAAAGTGCCCACGCCACAGCCACCCTTAGCTTACGGTTATTTCGATACAAGTAGGTTTTTGAATATTTCAACATTCATCAGTGGTTCTTTATACCTACATTGAAATAAATAAACTGCTAAAAACATATCGAAAAATCCTTAAATCGATTTTTTGTCGATTGTATATATAAAAAGTCCATGTAATCATGTCGAATTTCGTCATATCTTTGTGAAAACGTATGTTACCTTTTTACCCTCAATTTAAAGTTGATTTGAAAAAAATAAACGACGAAATTAGTTTTTAGGCGATTACATAAAAAGCCCGTAGAAGTGAAAACCAATTTCTCTACCACATCAGACCTTAGAAATATCGCGAAATTTGTGACAACGTACGCAACACCTTCACATTACCTCGGTGGTTGAATTTTAAGAAATCGTGAAATCAGTTCTTAGGCGATTACATAAAAACCAATTTTGCATTTCATCAGACCTATAACGCCCACTTGGGTTTGAATATCCAAAAATTCTGAAATCAATTTTTAGGCCGTTATGTAGGTAGTCCGTAGAAGTAAAACCCAATTTAATATCTGACCTAAGAGATATAACGGAATTCGTGAGAATACCTTCTCAGGGGTTCAAAAGTAAAAAAATCTGAATACGTTTCTTTGGCGATTAAATAAAATGTTTGTGGAAGTAAAAACGTTTTTGATATCTAATCAAACGTAAGGGATATGGCGGAATTCATAACAATGCTTAAACTGCTTTACATCCCTTTAGCCATTTATCTAAAGAGCCCCAACAAGTATAATTAATTAATTAGTTAATACCATGTTATAATTTGTAATGTAGAGAACAGATAACTTAATATCTTAACAACTATATTAAAACCAGTTAGCATAGCAAAGGCATCTACGAGTAATTTAGTGAAGTAAATTCAAGGAAAAATTTAATTTATTTAATATTTCAGAAAACCTAGAGATATGATGAAATTGATAAAAATATATGCACCCCATTTTCACTGACAATTTTTTCCCCACTTCCATACGCCAATAAATAAAAGAATTTTTATTTTACTGTAACTGCTCTTCTACTACATCTACATATATCCACTAAGTTTCAAGTTTCTTACATACGCCCTTCCAGAGATAGAAAAGGCACCTATATAGATAAGTTCTGAGGTTCAACTTCCTATCGTATCGGTTGCTGACATATTAAAGGCAACATTTTTCGTCTAAGACCCTCCCCACACCATATTCAAAAAGTAGCCACATAAAGGGGTCCACCTAGTCTATCCAATAATTTTTTTTAACTGAATAGCTTAAAGGGTTTGTGAGCTACGAGTCTTTAAATGATTTCGCCATTTTTGGGTATCAAATTTTTTTGTTAAATCGATAACAATAATTTATAATATTAAAATGATAAAGTAGAAGTTGATCGATTTTGATGGGCTGAAAATGTCGTTGACTAATCTGCGGCTAAAAAATGAGGAAAACTAGATTTTAGGGATATCGTTAGATCTGTTACTTGATGAGTGTACGTGGCATATAAGAAAATAAATAAAATTTCTTTATTCAGGCCAATCCGTTTGTTATTCATCAAAGTAAAAACCGCGGCTGGACTGAATTCATCTCTTTCAATAAACATACTAGTGGATTATGAAAAATGTTTATTTCATTCATCTTGCAGAAAATTTTCAATCTACTACGAAACTTTGAAATCTACTATGCTGCTTCTAAAATTTCTGAAAAGGGAAAAACGCTGGTTTGGCGATTATTCTATCTTCAATTCGCTCTACATGACAGCCCACTGCAGTTTACGTATCTTGATGAACGCTGAATCTTCTGGCTCTTCGCAGAATTGATACAACTCATGCTTGTATCTTATTCGCTAGTCTGATCCTTCCTTCACAGGTCTCAAAATTCTTCGGAAGACCTTTCTAAGTTACCGTACCCAGAATATTTGGTTCAAGTTATAAATATTGAACCATTTTTGTTGAGATACTCTCGACAGAAGACTGTGTGTTAATAAAACGAAAAAAAAAATATTTCATAGGATTGAATATTTTTTCAAGAATACCTCGTTACCACCCATACGGACGTCGTATGAATTTGGTTTTCTTTTCTACAAACTTTTTTCGGATAGGGGTTGGTTCGGTTAACTCTGTCACTGAAGCCTCAATTGAGCCTATTGTGGCGTTACAAACTGTTTGTACTAATGCTTAAAGAGTAGCTATAGGACGAGACCAGTTTTAAAATAGTTATTTTATTCGTCATTTGTGCATTATAAATAAAAACAAAAAAATGTTGAATGTTATCGGATAAATCGGGGTGTATGCCGCTCCGGAAGAGATGTCGCTCTAGCTACTTAAGTAATTTCAACTAACATACAACTGATGGCGCTGCATGTATTCTGCCATTCATTTACCATAGCAATGTGGCAGGTACGTGACATTGTCTTTATCGAGTGTTTTGTGTCAATTTTACTTTATTATTTTAATAATACAGTATTGTGATCGATTTTAAAAAAAAAAATTTGCTAACTTCAAAAATTTTTTTTTCACGTTTCATATCTAGTACACACGAAAAAAGCAAAAAAAATGTCAGTCCGTCTGTCCGCCGTACGCCGTACGTCGACCGCTGTACGCAAAATCGTTTGAAGACTCGTAGCTCCCAAACCCTTTGAGCTATTAAATTGAAATTTTTTTTAGGAATAGACTGGCTAGGCTCCTTAAAGTGACCACATTTTAAAGGGTAGGGATGTGAGGGGAGAAGTGGGGGAAGCGTTTTGGGCTGAAAGTTTTTGTTTCTAGATCTCAGCAACCGCTTACGCTAGGAAGCTGAAACTTAGAATTTATATTGAGCTTCGATAGTGAACCCAAAAAAATTGCCGATATGGGTGAAGGGGTGTGGGAGTGGGGGGAAAAATAATGCATCCGAAACTCAAGAAAACCGAGATCGACACATTCTAACATCCATATCTCCTAAACGGTTAACGTCACGAAATTAAAACTTCAAGAATATCTGTAAGTATACTAGGAGAATAGACCGGAAACAAATTTTTGAGGGGAGCAGTGGCGTACGGGGGTGGGGGTGAAAAACTTTAGATAATGATATCTTACGAACCAATTGCACTTGATAAATAAAATTCGGTTTGTGTATAAAGGTTGACAAATAAAGTTTGCGGAAAGTAAAATTTAGTAACTCCAACTCTTACTCCAATACATAAAAAAAAATTGCCAATGGTCTGGGCGAAACTTTATTATTTTTCGGGTCAAAGTTCGGGAGCGGTCAAAGGCGGAGCATATCATCAGTTGGTGATCAGTGGAATGTCCACGTCTGAACCCAAATTGAAAGTGAGGTATTATTGTGGAGCTTTCGAGGAAATCTTCAACGCGGTTTGCGATCACCCGCTCAAACACCTTACTAAAAGTTGGAAGCAAACTTATTGGTCTGAAATTTTTGGGATCGGAGTGCTCTTTCCGGCCTTTCCAATTGGTACAACTACTGCATGCTTACAGGATGAAGGGAAATAGCTAATTTTGAGGCAGGCATTGAAGATAAAGTTTAAGACTATAATACAAGTTCTCGGTAGTTATAGTTTGCCATCAAATACGCTCTCCAAACGGTATGCCCATGGAAACTTGATAGAATTTATTTATAAGTATTTGGCCAATTAAACGTCGGTGTCCGAATTACTTAAAGAAAATTATAAAAAATTTCCAATAATTTTAAGTGAAGATTTTTCCTCAGAATCATTTATCTCTACCGTCAATTTCTCTTTTTTCCAGAATACAACTGAAAAGTATCTATTTCACTTAATAATCTATAATTCATTCAGATGCCGTCAGCCCGAAAATTATTGGAAAACTATGCCGCAATTACTCGAATACCAATTTCAAAATCAATCAATTGAACTGTAAACGGATTAAAATAATATTAAGATATCTTACCACACTTGCTCCAATCATCGAAAATTTGACGACAAGCTTGAATTAATTTAAGTTTCATCCTAACTGCGATGAATTATTATGCGTATGTAATTACGCTCTAATAATTGATCATCTCCATGAAAGAAATCAGTCGAGTGCAATGCTTAATTTTAAACCAAATTACCGATTCATCAGGCAATTAACTTATACTTTACCTCTAATTTTTATGTACTCAGATTATTAATACGAACAATACTCCAAGGTATACATATCATTATGAACGAGTATGTGGCCTGAATATGTTTAAATATCTAGTTAGCTTTAAATAGACATGATTGGATTAGTTTTGGTGTATTATTCGGTTTCATAAAATAATATAAAATTTTATGCGTAACTAAATAGGAAAATGTAACAATTTCACATTACCGCATATTAATATCTAATTATAATACATTCATTTTGCCTTCTTTCTGGTATTAATTTGCATTAAAATAGAGATTAGATAAATAATCCATTAAATTAATATTTACTGCGTAGGGTAAACTCAAAGGATTGTGGATACAAATTCGGTTCTATGAGTTAACTGAAATATTTATATTGTTCGCCGGGATTTCAAGTAAAACAAAATTTTATTAAAATAATTAAAAATAACTACGTTTTATTTATTCGCATTCAAATATCGCACTATTGGCAACGATTCCCGAGATCATTTACTACTCGATCGCTCGATCAGTAAACATAACGCAGTCACGATCGGCAGTAAGCCAAAAGTACGATACTCTAGATGAAATACTGAACTCCGATTTATATTTTAGTTGGGAATATATCAAAAGAATGAAGAGTGCATACAATTATTGCATGACCTTTTATTTACAGGTAGAAACTTTTGTATAGTGGCTACTCGATGGATGGTTAAACGATTTCTTGAGTTATAGTGAGTTCCATAAATTAAATAAGTTAGGACATTTTTACAGAATGTTTGTATGGCAACTACATGAAGGACTTATGGGATATTTTTCACATTAATACTTTCAGCTGCGACTATTATAAAATCAACGTATACAAAATTTCAAAGTCGTAACTTAAAACGTTCTAAAGTTATCGTTGAATATTAGTGAACACGTGTTTTAAGGACTTTTGTATGACAGCTACCCGAAGGTATTGACGGATTGCGCTAATTAATGAACTCGGTCTTGCTTTTGATATAAAACTAATTCCTGTAAAATGCTGAATCCCTGCTTTAACTCGTTAGAGTAATAGTGGATTCTGTAACTTGCATACATTTTTAAAGGTCTTTTGTAGGCTGCTACACGAAGGACTCATTCGATTTGCATCATATTTGGAACTTTTGCTTCAAACATTGTAAACTTTAAGTATCCAAAATTTCAAATTCCTAACTTAAAGCATTCGAGCAATAACTGCGAATACATATTTTAAGGACTCTTGTATGGGAGGTACCCGAAGGAGTGGAAGCCTTACTTTTTTCATTTTAAAGGTGGTGACAAAATTTCAACTTTCTAGGCCAACTCGTTCTTGAGTTAGCGTGCAAACGAACGGATGGACGGACTGACGGGGGACGGAGTTTTTGGCCACTACTGAACACAAAATAATATATGATTTTTTTTCGTCCGAGGCTCGGTTCTATGCGTTACAAACTTTTCGGGCTGGATTAAACTTATAATACTCTATATGATTTCATCTAGAGTATAAACATCACTTAAGAAACACACTTTCGCGTAGAACTGGCAGTCGTCTCACTTTCACAGTAGAAAAACTGATCTCGTGCAGAAACTCTGCGGCGGCTGTATATTGCATGTGTTTAAACGAGAGATTTCCAGCATATTCGGTTGTGTTTGTGGAATGTAAGGAATTAGTTACATGTTCTGCCCTACCGATTGAAATCATTTCGACTCTAAACCCGATTTTTTTGTGTTCAATTCAAATTTGATTCACAAATACCACTTTTTTCCGAGTAAAATTCTATTTGATTGATTTTGGAAAAATTCGAATTAGTTCAGATAATAGCTCTTCATCTGAAGACCTTATCCTAGCGATATCTCGAAAAATAATTACGCCAAAACGGCGTTAACCAAAACAGTTAATGCCACAAAGTTTAAAATTGATGGTTGTTGGAAAGAGGTTGTGAAAAAGGGTGTGTCGAGATATTGAATTAGTTCTTCATCTATGGACTCTTTATATAAGTATACCTAATAATAAAGTTCAAGAATTTTTGCAATTTTCAAACCCTAAAATAGTTGAAAAAATAGTTGTGCACGTTTTTCGAATGCCGATAAATTTCGAAATCTAATGAGATATCGAATTCGCTTTTACTTCTATGAACTTTAAATATAATCGCCTAAGCACTGATTGAAGCATTTTTCGATATTCAGCCACTAAAAGGGTGTAAGGTAGTTGTGTAAATTTTCATGAATTGCGACAAATCTCTTAAGTCCATTCGCTTTATATATAATCGTTTAAAAATAATTTAGAGAGTTTTTGCGATATTCAACACCTAAGGGAGTGTAAAATGATTGTGTACGTTCTAACGAATTCACATATCTTTTAGGTCTGATGAGATATCGAATTATTTATTACACTAACGGGGTTTGTATTGATCTCCTAAAAACTGGTTTCAGAAGTCTTTGATATTTAATCCCTTGGGAGATATATTTTGTAAATTGCACCAACCTTTTAGAATAAAATAAATAAAATAAGATAAATGTTATGATCAAAATTAACGGCTTTATATATTTTCAAATGAACTCGGACACTATTTGCACTATTTTTCGGTTAATACTAAGCAGCAGATATCACTATTGTTAAAAATTATTTAAATTTTAAATTTCCTTGAAGATATCCACACACTAAATTCTTCAAGAATTTCTGACGTTTGTGAAGTTACTATGAACTCAATTAGATTGCTTTTTAAATAAAACATACTGCAGTCACGATCGGCTGCAAGCCAATCGTATAATACTCTAGATGAATACTGAACTCCGATTTATATTGTAGTTGGGGATAAAGTAGAACTAAGTGTGTGCATGTTGTATGTCCTTTATTAAGGACTGCTATTAGATTGCTACTCAAAACTAAAAGACAATATTCAGTGTTTAATTTCATTCCTTGAACTGGGTAAGTCATCGAAAAAAATGTCCTTTTTAAAGGACTTTCACATGGGAGGAGCAGGAAGGACTCACTCGATTTCTTACATATTTATCCTTTTCCTTGGAACTATTTAAAAATGAACGTGTACAAAATTTGAAATTCGTAGCTTGAAGCGTTCAAAAGTTATCGAAAAATATTGTTGAACACGTGTCTTAAGGACATTTTGTATGGCACCTACCAGAAGGAGTAAAAGGATTTCGCTGATTAGTAAACTCAAACTTTGTTTTTACTCAAAACTAATTTGTACAAAATTTCCAATTCATAGCTAAAAGATTACTTGAGTTATAGTAAGTTCCGTAAATTAAGTGAAGACGTTTTGACAGGATATTTGTATGGCAGCTACACGAAGGACTAATAGGATTTTCTTCATAATCATACATTTAGCTCCAACTATTGGAAAAATAACACATACAAAATTTCAAGGTCGTAGCTTGAACCCTTCTGAAGTTATCGACCAATATTTATAAATACGTGTTTTAAGGACATTTTGTATGGCAGCTACCAGAAGGAGTAAAAGGATTTCGCTGATTAGTAAACTCCGACTTCCTTTTCACTCAAAACTAACCTGTACAAAATTCCGAATTCGTCGCTAAAATATTACTTGAGTTATTGTGAGTTTTGTAAATTAAGTGAATACATTTTGACAGGATATTTGTATGGCAGCTACACGAAGGACTAAAAGGATTTTCTTCATAATCATGTATTTAGCTCCAACTATTGAAAAAATAACACATACAAAATTTCAAAGACGTGGCTTAAACCCTTCTGAAGTTATCGACCAATATTCTTGAACACGTGTTTTAAGGACATTTTGTATGGCAGCTACCCGAAGGAGTAGGACGATTTTGCCCGTTAACGAACTTAGCCTTACAAATTCAACCAAACATCCAGATTCAAAATTTCAAGATCCTAGGTGAAGGCGTTCTTGAGTTATCGTGCTAACGGACAGACGGACGGACGGACGGACGGACGGACGGACGGACGGACGGACGTCAGGCGGATTTGAGGTTTTTGGCCACAAATAAACAAAAAATAATACATAACTTTTTTTCGTCCGAGGCTTGGTTCTATGCGTTACAAACTTTTGGGCTGGATTAAACTTATAATACTCTATATGATTTCATCTAGAGTATAAAAATCTACCAATGGCCTGGGCGAAACTTTATAATTTTTCGGGTCAAAGTTCGGGAGCGGTCAAAGTCGGAGTATATCATCAGTTGTTTCGAGATTATGAGGTTTCTTGGAAAGTTAACGTGCGCCGTACGGCGGACAGACGGACTGAAATTTCTTTTGCTTTTTTCGTGCCTACTAGTCATGCAACGTGAAAAAAAAAATTTTCAGGGTAACAAATTTTTTTTTTTTAAATTCGATCACAATACTGTATTATTAGAAAATAATAAAGTAAAAAGAGTTGTAACTCAGCACATGAAACAGAAATTAGAAGTCAACGCAAATTTGATATATCATTAGACCTAGGTTAGGTTAGGTTAGGTGAGTAGCTATTGGCAAAGATAGCTAGCACATGGACCGCAATACGGGTCCGTTATGATCTCACTGCACCATGGAAATCTGAGCCTTTTCTGGCCACGGTTCTTTGTCCACGGCGCCTACGGCTGATGGCTGTTTTTGGCTAATTTTCAAGAACAAACTGAGCCCAATTGGCCACGGAATTGTTCTGTCAAATATTTTTCCGTGTTTCTTGGTGCGAAGGAAAGGAGAGTTGGAAGGAATTGTAGTGATGAAAGGGATACCGAACTTAATCAGTTTTAGGAATGGGAAGGAAGATCAGGAATCGGGCCGGGTATGGCAGTGTACTAGCAGGTGTTAATGATCAAAATTTTTCAGAACTATTGGCTGTGATACGATCTACCAGAACAGCAAAGTTGCCTATACCAAATCAACTACTGTCTGGCAGCTCTGATGGTATTTGTGAATCTGATAAGAATGTAAAGAGAACTCATTTGGTCAGGTTTAAATCCTTTACTAATAACCCTATTAAACATTCCGCACTGTTCACGATTTATATTAATATTTCGAAACTAATAGCAAAATTCATATAAATAAATTATGCATTGAATGGGAATTGAACCTTGGTAGCAATGTTTTCAAGACCTAGTACACTACCACTGGACTACACCCAGCATAGGCAGACCTAAGAAATATGTCAAAATTCGTGAAAACGTACCTTAGAGATTATGGGTTGAATATCAAAAAGTCTTGAAATTTATTTCAGGGCGCTTGAATGACAAGAATGTAGAAGTCAAATTAATTCGATACCTAGGCAGACCTAAAGGATTTAACGAAATTTGCGAAAAAGTAATGTTTTTTAAAAAAAAACCGATCCACGAACAATTTTTTGACCCGCTCCATACTTCAATGTACGTTTTTCTTTCTTTAATTACTTCTGTAGTGCATATACATATACGTACCAAGTTTCAACTTCCTAGCACAAGCCATTCCTAAAATACATAAAAGCACTGTCAAAAATGTTAATTATTTTCCTGAGAGCAATCTATATACCCATAATTTTTTTCCAATCTATCCTTGGTGTTCTCGGGCAATCAAAATTTGTTGCGTTCTCTCTTCTCCTAGCCTAACAATCCACGCTAACACACCAACCATTTTTTTTGCTAGTCCTAAACGTAAAAATACAAAATTTCAGAGTACCAATTTTTTTTTAAATTTCGGGCCGATCACAATACATTAAATTTATTATTTTTAAAAAATAATAAAATAAAATAGCAAAAAATAGTCGTCAAAAATTTCTTGAGACACTTCTACCTTTTCTCGTCTAAAAAATTTCTTGATCGAATTATAATTTCATTTTTACGTATATTCTTTGAGTGTACGGAGTTTCAAAAGCGGCAATGGTAATGTTACAAATTTCGACATTTTTTGCGATAGTTCATGAATTCAATCAGCCATTTAAATAAACTTTTACTGGTTGTGTCAAATCGGTGACAATGTCGACTGAGTAGTTTATCGATTATTACGCGATAATATCAATCAAATAGAAATTGCAGTGGGAAAGAGTTTTTTTTTTAATTTTTTTACGTTATCTGTAGATAGATTTATTATGATTTTTTCTAATTCTCACTCTTATTTAATGAAAGGATCATACTATTTGGGCTCATGAATATTTTTATAGTTCGTTGTGAAATAGGAAAAACTTTCCAGGTAAAATTCTATTTAAATTTGTATTTGGGTTTCGTTTAACTACAAAAAAATGTACAATCATTTTTCAAGCCGAAAAACTTGCATTTTAAATCTTAATAGTTGATAAGGACCATATTTAATCCATATGTAGATATTAATTCACACCCTGATGGGGTCTATATCTATATTAATCTACATTGTTCGCTTAACGTAATTTTTCTTCTAGAAATTTCCGCACGATTAAGCTCACAACACTTCGTCGCTCGCTTCACACCTAGCTCTCCTCATCAGGGCTTCATCGATCCTTTCGGACTTAACTAACCTTCCCGGTTAAGCATTGGATGACACTTCGATTGACATGTACGTGTGTACAACTGCAATTATTTATGCAACGTGAATAGAGAATGCCGCGAACCTTGTGTTGGGAAATTCTTTCGCTGTTCCTATTGGTAGTGAGAATATTACTCGGTTGTGTCGATGTTTTACTCAACGAACAGTTCATCAATTACTTTATTATTTTAATAATAAAGTACTTTTACTTATTATCAGCTTAACAATAATAGGTATAATAACATGCCTTATAATGTTTTAAAGCACAAAATTGTCTAGAATATCATTATGTTAAGAAAGTTCTAGGCAAGCAAAAAAAAACCTCTCACAATCCAAACCATTACTTAGAGTGTATGAAAGTACTAAATAAATTTTCGATAAAAGTGTGGCGAATTCCCACTTATAGTCTGTCTTTCGAACAAAATAACTGGGTAAAGTTTTCTTTAATTGGTTTTTCCGGGAACATTATAGTTCTCACTCCTTACTGATAAATAGATCTCATTTTCGTTTCCTATGTACGGAACAGTCTAATTTATCCGATGTAATTTAAGTTCTCGGTTTTATTCTTTTAATTTGATAATCTTACTGATGTAAGTATGTATAAGTTTACGAAAAGACGGTTCCAATATAGAAAGTTTATCTAGTTTAATTTTTTAAGTGTGTTATTCTTTGCGAGGCGAGTATTTTATGCGCGTTGGATGAAAAGATAGCTAAAAGATTTAATTATAACTTTCGAAGATAAATTGAATGGAACTTATATCGATTTCAAAAAATAAACGCTGGATATGTTTGCTTGAACAGATATAAATTAGCTGCGGAGCCGTTGTTTGTGAAAGAAATGGTTTAAGTTTATTTTATGACTTACGAGTGTATATCACTTTTCGCTGCAGTTATGAAGGATATCGTAATTAATGTAAGTCTTAGTAAGATTCTGTGCTACCTACTTGCAAGGCTTTAATTTAGATAAGTGCAATGAAAATAAAGTTTTAAGGTGCGATAGAAGATTCTGTCTTACCATTAAAACACTCCTTTACTTCTCTTTATTTATTTACTTATATCGTTTATCCACTGGGGTTATTACTCTAAAATATACTAAAGGTAAAGTGCTTAGATGATTTTCGCGCATCACATCCTTTGGTCTATTTGAGCAGATCTGCAAGGAATTCTACAAATTGTGGGAATTTTCGAAATTTTGGTAATAAAAGATGGGGTTGTTAATTGCGTGGAAATAATTTCGAGATATTTTGGTAACAGCCGAAAAATTAGTTAAGATTTGACTAATATTGATTTGACAAAAGTTATAATGCTGCTATTCTAGTCATAGTATATAATTGGCACAAACACACTTAATGAGCTTGCAAAAATCGTTTTTGGCAATTATAAATAAATTAATATGTTTGTGATAATCTGAACGTAAATAAGTTTATTTTAATCTGCGTTTGTGCTATTTTTATAACAAAGTAAGGTCACTCATTAAACGCCCAGCCCAAACCGCTTCAACTAGAAACATGAAATTTGTATGGTATAATCGTTTCTTGGTGTAGGCACGTAGGTTTAAGAAATGTTGTGTAAAAGAGTTATAACTCTTATTTATAAATATGTATTTTTTTATTCCGCAATATCTATTAAGCCCGCCCAATGAGATATCGAATTGATTATACTCTAGATGAAATCATATAGAGTATTATAAGTTTAATCCAGCCCAAAAGTTTGTAACGCATAGAACCAAGCCTCGGACGAAAAAAAGTTATATATTATTTTTTGTTTATTTGTGCCCAAAAACCTCAAATCCGCCTGACGTCCGTCCGTCCGTCCGTCCGTCCGTCCGTCCGTCCGTCTGTCCGTCCGTCCGTCCGTCCGTCCGTCCGTCCGTCCGTCCGTCCGTCCGTCCGTCCGTCCGTCTGTCCGTTAGCACGATAACTCAAGAACACCTTCACCTAGGATCTTGAAATTTTGAATCTGGATGTTTGGTTGAATATGTAAGGCTAAGTTCGTTAACGGGCAAAATCGTCCTACTCCTTCGGGTAGCTGCCATACAAAATGTCCTTAAAACGCGTGTTCAAGAATATTGGTTGATAACTTCAGAAGGGTTTAAGCTACGACTTTGAAATTTTGTATGTGTTATTTTTCCAATAGTTGGAGCTAAATATATGATTATGAAGAAAATCCTGTTAGTCCTTGGTGTAGCTGCCATTCAAATATCCTGTCAAAATGTATTCACTTAATTTACGAAACTCACAATAACTCAAGTAATCTTTTAGCTACGAATTCGGAATTTTGTACAAATTAGTTTTGAGTGAAAACAAAGTTTGAGTTTACTAGTCAGCGAAATCCTTTTACTCCTTCGGGTAGCTGCCATACAAAATATCCTTAAAACAGGTATTCAAGAATATTGGTAGATAACTTCAGAAGGGCTTAAGCTACGTCTTTGAAATTTTGAATGTGTTATTTTTCCAACAGTTGGAGCTAAACATATGATTATGAAGAAAATCCTATTAGTCCTTCGTGTAGCTGCCATACAAATATCCTCTCAAAATGTATTCACTTAATTTACGAAACTCACTATAACTCAAGTAATCTTTTAGCTACAAATTCGGAATTTTTTGCAAATTAGTTTCGAGTAAAAACGAAGCTTGGGTTTACTTGTCAGCGAAATCCTTTTACTCCTTCTGGTAGCTGCCATACAAAATGTCCTTAAAATACGTGTTCGAGAATATTGGTTGATAACTTCAGAAGGGTTTCAGCTACGTCTTTGAAATTTTGTACATAGTATTTTTCCAATAGTTGAAGCTTAACGTATGATTATGAAGAAAATCCTATTAGTCCTTCGTGTAGCTGCCATACAAATATCCTGTCAAAACGTCTTCTTTTAATTTATGGAACTTACTATAACTCAAGTAATCTTTTAGCTATAAATTGGAAATTTTGTACAAATTAGTTTTGAGTAAAAACGAAGTTTGAGTTTACTAATCAGCGAAATCCTTTTACTCTTTCTGGTAGCTGCCATACAAAATGTCCTTAAGACACGTGTTCAACAATATTTTTCGATAACTTTTGAACGCTTCAAGCTACGAATTCCAAACTTTGTACAAATTCATTTTTAAATGGTTCCAAGGAAAAGGACAAATATGTAAGAAATCGAGTGAGTCCTTCCTGCACCTCTCATGTGAAAGTCCTTCAAAAAGGACATTTTTTTTGGTGACTTACCCAGTTCAATATATGAAATTAAACACTGAATATTGTCTTTTAGTTTTGAGTAGCAATCTAATGGGAGTCCTTAATAAAGGACATACAACATGCATACACGTAATTCTACTTTATCCCCAACTACAATATAAATCGGAGTTCAGTATTCATCTAGAGTATTATACGATTGGCTTGCAGCCGATCGTGACTGCAGTATGTTTTTTATTTCAGAAGACTGCATATATAAACGCCGAATATGATTGTGAGGAATTTGTCATTATTAAAGCCACTAGCGGTGAAAACGGATTAGACATATTTTCAGGAATTGCTCAATATCATTTACGACCTAGGATGAGTTTTAAGAGGACAAGTTAGTTTTCACTTCTACGTATTACTTACCTAAATATATTTTTTCAATATTTTATGCCCAAAAAGGTATACGTGCAGGTTACTACGACGTAGGACCAGGAAAAAAAAATGCTATCTTTTTCACACTAATTCTCTAGGATCCTAAGTTAAATGTTCTTAAATACTGCTCATCTTCATCACCGGAACTCTGAAAAGAGCCAGAAAAAAGAACAACTGCTTCCCGAAGAGAAAACGAAAATTTACAAAAACAAATAAATTAAAAAGTTGAATTAAAATACAATTTTGGAATGGGACGCAATATCATTTCTAAGTGCCTCTCTTATTGGAAACTTACACCGAATTTAAGGGCTTAAAACCCATTTTCTTTAAAATTAAAATTTATTTTGAAATTCTTTTTTTCAAATTCAAATTCAAATTTATTATCGTGAACCATATGATTACATGTATGTACATTTAGTAGTAATAATTTTGTGCCTCTACAAAAATGGTGTGAATCTTAAAACTGACAATGGCTGTAGTGAAATAAAATAATTAGATTGGCTTGAAGGAAAAATGGGCAAGAAAAACCTTCGGAGAACTAAACAAGGAATTAACAGCACAAAATAAAATATAATTTTAAACTTAAGCACTTTTTTTCGACCGCTCATAACTCTCTTTCCCTTCGAAATCAATTGGCCGCCGAGATCGTGCGATTTGGCTCCACTGGACTTCTTTCTTTGCGGTTAACTCAAAAGCAAGTTTTACGCCAATAAACCCATCACCATTCAACAACTGAAGGGCGAGATAACAAACCATATTGGTCTATTTGAGGAGCAATTATGCTGTGATGTCATCAAAAATTTGGACAAACGTGTCGAAGTGTGCCGTTGCGAGCCATGGCAAGCATTTGAGTGATATTCTTTTCTACACTTAATTGCCATGGACCAAATAAAATTTTTTAATAAAAATTTCATTAACTCCATGATATACTTGTTTATAATTTTGATTTAACTTCGGCAGGAGTTATTATGTTTCAAACTATTTCCAAAAATGTAGTAAGGTGACAAAAAAATCCATATCTCCCGAACAGTTGATGTCAGAAGGTTGAAACTTTGTTTTTGTATTAAGGGATGCGAGTAGCCTAGCCGTGCACCGGGAAAGTTATTTTTCAAAAAATATTATATGCAAACATGATACTAAAAATTTTACAGAAGTTAGGCCCTGTAGACTTCTGGCAGAGAAAAAAATGTTGAGGGTGCAGTTGTAGGGGGTGATGGTAGGAGGGGTGGAAAAGAAAAATTTCTGGTTTTTATTTCTCAAAAACCGCAAAGAATAGAACGTAAAAAATTTACGACCATATAGGCAAAATAAAAATAGAGGAATATATAGAGTCATTCATTCAAAATAGAATTTTTGATAGGAGTAGCGGGGTACGAGGGCAGAGATGGTTTTTTATATCTCAGAAACGGGTTAAGCTAGAAAATTGAAACTAAGTACGTATATGTAGATATACTACATGAGTAATTAAAGCAAAAAAAAAGTTCAGATTTTCATTCGCGTACAAAGGTAGAGTAAAAAAATTTCAGTGGAAAGGGTTTTTTTTTCACGTTTTCACGAATTTTGTTATATCTTTTAGGAATATCGAGTCATCAAATTAATTTTTCTTCTGCGGTCATTTTATATAAGCGCCTAGATAACGTTTTCGAAATTCTTCCTCCTAAGGGGGTGTAAAGTGGTTGTGTACATTTTCACGAATGTCGATATATTTATTAGGAGTAATTAGATATCGCATTCACTTTTACTCCTAAAGTCCAGGAAAAAACCCGATTTAACCATTTTTCGATATTAAACCATCTGGGGGTGTAAGGAATTGTTGAAGTATTAGACAAATCTTTTTGGATTAATGATATCGAAGTCGGTTTTACTTCTAAGGGATTTATATATTATATAATGACCTAAAAATTGATTTTTGGGTATTGCGATATTCAATCCCCAAGAGGGTGTAAAATTATTGTGTACGGTTTTACGAATTCCGACATATCACTTAGTTCTGATGAGATATCGGATTGTCTTTCACTTTAACGGGCTTTCTATACACTGAGAGAAAAGATTTATTACTGCAATATAAATATATCCCAAACAAATTACTATGGTTGTAGGAAAGGTTCCTATCCCATTGTTGGAACCGGTATTCTGGGTTGGCCGATCCGAATTTTCGTTTATTGGTATCGAATATATTTTCCGACAACTAAATTATTTTTCTAGCCAACCAGAATCTCTTAAAATTTGGATTGCCACAAATGCTCGGGTTGTTGGTAAACTCTAAAAAAATGGAGTTATTTGTGTTAAATCCTACACTGAATTCTTTTTTGTTACCTAGGAGGTGGTAGAAAACTCTTCTAAGACACTATTTTCCTAATTCAAATATTATTTATTACTTACTAACTTAATAAAACCCATTTCAATTTTCCTATGTGCAACTTAACTTAGTGTGGATTAACTAAGTTAACGCAACATACATTCGGTTGTCGGAACACACATTCGGTTACCGCAGCAGAATGATGCCGAAAATCGTTTGTGATGAATAATATTCTATTGCAACAACCAAGTTCGGAACGCGTTTAAGATTGATGCGGTTTAGGTTACTATGTGACTGAAAACCTAAAAAAAAGTTCGGGAAGCGGTTATAAAGGTTCTCGTACACGACCAATTAATTGCCCGACGACTATTGCCAAAACTAGTGGAGTGACTAATGGAGCAATACAGGCAATATCATGATAGTTGCGGCAATATTTCAGCACTGTGGCAATGTTTTCACAGATTGCTAGTATTGTTCGCCCTAAAGTTGCTGTATTTCTACTGACTTGCAGTTGTCCTCGTTCGGTGATTCAATTGTCAAGTTTTGTTTCGAATTTTGAATTTATTTGTCAAGTTTTGTGTTATAATGGCTTGGAATTCAAACATGTCCATGTGTTATTTTAAGTTTTAGATTTGTTTGTCAAGTCTGTTTTCGTGTTGTTCATAGACTGAATTGCTCGTGTCAGCCCTTATTGCTGAATTGCTAGATATTGGTCAATATCGCTAATCACAATTCAGGAACGAGTTGATGAAAAGTTTATTCACATCGCCTGTTGCTATTGTTGCTGTGTGTTGCTTCATACTTTCGTGACGTCAAAATTGACAAATATTGCGGCAAATTGAGCAATTTTAATCGCTCGTGTAAGAGCACCTTAATGGGGTCGCGCTAGAATACTTACGCCGGTCCCACATATAACGTATGAATTACATAATTGGGTCATACACCGGGACCAACTCTAAGTCGTAGTATAATATCAGTTGTTTCGTGATTTGTAAGTTTTTCGTGATTTGGTTTTGGACCATTACATGAAATCGGAAATGTGTTTGTAGACGAGTATATAAAAAGTCTGTGGAAGTGAAAACTAATCTAATATCTTATCAATCGTAAGAAATATGTCGAAAACCGTACGTCCTATTGGAGTTGAATATCTAAAAATACTGAAATCAACTTTTTGAAGATTATGTAAGAAGCCTTAGAAAGTAAAATTGAATTCGATATCTCGTTAGAATTAAGAAATATGAAGGAATTTGTGAAAACATATACAACCCCATTGCACCTACTTTGGGGTTGAATATCCAAAAATCCTGAAATTAGTTTTAGATATATAAAAAGAAAGCCCGAAAAAGTGAAAACCTATTCGATATCTTATCGCTCCTAAGAGATATGACGGAATTCGTGAAAAACAGTTTAACCCGTTTATAACCACTTAGGGGTTGAAAAAGGAAAAAACGAGTTTTAGTCGATTATAAAATGGAAGTGAAAAGTTATACAATATCTAATCAGGCCTGAGTGATACGGCCGAATTCGTTAAAATGTATACAACTCCTTTACACCCCTTAGGGGTTGGATTTCAAAAAACACTGAAAACGCTTTCTTGGTATTGTTATGAGGAATCCGTGAAATGAAAATCAATTCATAATTTTAGAAGACCTAAGAGATATGGCGAAATTCGTGAAAATGTATGCATTTCGTTTAGTCCCCCTTTCGTACACCTATAAATATTATAAAATTTTTCGTATCTAAATTACTTTTCTAATAGATCTACGTATGGTAACCAAGTTTCAACTTTTTTGCACATGCCGTTCTATGGATAGAAAAAACACCCCCCACCCATGTAGCATACTACCCCTATTAAAACTATATTTTTCCAACACGCCACTACAATAGCTCTATCTAATTCCCAAGTTTTAGCTTTCCATGATTATAGGTTCTCGAGATATAAAAATCGAAACGTTTTCCTTTTCACCCACCCCACTCTCGCCACCTACACCCAGAACTATTAGGCCAACTTCTGGTAAGAATTCTAAGCATTTATCTTACACTGTTCTTGAGATATGGGAGGTAATGTTTTTGAAAAATTCGTATCCCCTCCACTTCCATACTCCACTGACTCCTTAAAAAATTTTACTTTCAGCAAACAAACCGAATTTTATTTTTCTAGTGCAATTGGTTCGTAAAATATCGTAATCTAAAGTTTTTCACCCCCCACTTCTGGACGCCACTCAAAAATTTGTTTCTGATCTATTTTCCAAGTATATCTACAGATGCTTATTAAGTTTAAATTTTGTGACATTAACCATTTAGGAGATATGGATTTTCGAGCGTTTCGGACGTATTATTTATCCGCCCACTCACACACCCCTTCACCCATATTAGCAATATTTTTGGAAATGGGTCCACTATCGAAGCTCTATATAAATTCCAAGTTTCAGCCTCCTAGCATAATCGGTTGCTGAGATCTAGAAACCAAAATTCTCCGTCTAAAACGCACTCCCCTCCTCCTCCCCTCCTCATCCTCCTCATCCTCCTCCCCCTCACACCCTTACCCCTCAGAATTTGTTCACTTCAAGGGACCTATCTAGTCTATTCATGAAAAACAATTTAATTTTATATCTCAAACCGTTTGGGAGCTACGAGCCTTCAAACGATTTTGCGTACGGCGGACAGACGGACTGAAATTTTTTTTTGCTTTTTTCGTGTCTACGTGAAACGTGAAAAAAAAAATTTCAGGGTAGCAAATTTTTTTTTTTAAAAAATAGACCACAATACTGTATTATTAGAAAATAATAAAGTAAAACAATTTCGCAAGAGATACTGTGTAGGTTACTATGCGACTGACAACCTAAAGAATATTCAGGCGGCTCTTTGGAACGTTATTTTTGAGGTTATCAGTTACATAGCAACCAACACCACATCTAAAATAGTAAAGTTGCGCCCAGACTTTTGGAAAATTTTTTGTTTTAATCGAAAACAATACTTTATTATTAAAATAATAAGGTTGTTATTAATTCCTATCGGAGTTAGTATTGTTGCCTTTACAGCAGTGGTAGGTAATTTTGTTTATAAATTGGTTAGTATTTTTCAGTCCATTAAGTTAAAATTTTCGAAGAATAAGACCAGTTCCATCTCAGTTGTTGTATGATTTATTGGACGAACGTAGGAAGAAGCACTGATGTATGGCACAACACGCAATTTTATAATTTGAGACGCCAACACTCGAAGGTTATTTTCTTAGGAACGAGTTCAATTCAACTATATTGTAGCCTTCAGTGATCAGCACCACTCTCGTTATTTCTCTAAGGATTCCACTTACTACCTACTCTTCCGCATCGCGTACCTGTCTTTACATGTACTATACTTGTTGCTACATCAACCCGCTGTATATCCTTGATATCGTCTACTGAGTTGCTATTTGCTTAATATTCAGAAGACATAGGCTCCTATTATTTCTCTCATTAGTCGGCCATACTATACAATCGCAAACCATAAATGTAACAGCATCCATGAAAGTTGATTTTTCTCCCTTGTTCTTCAGGTTTTTTTCTAGTCCGAAATATATTTTGTGACCGAAAGGACGACTTGGGGTGGGTGGGTGGTTCGCCATTTTTCGTCATATAAAGTGCGAATGAAAAAAAAGTGAGTAACACGAACAAGGGAATAAAAAAAAATTATACATGAAGGCTAAAAGACAACTACCAATGGCGGTACCAGGGTGTAAAGGGTAAAGACATTTATGCTACGTGATTGCAATTTATTATTAAAGATACGTTTCGGTGGCGAGAAGAGTACACGTTACCCGGGTACTTTCACGAGTACGTGGACAAGGGTCTCAGTCTTCGAAAGGCATTCAAAACATTGGCAACGGCATGAAAAAGACGTTGAGGAAACCGAGCTCGAGCGAAACACATTCAAAAACGTGCATGCCTTCATTTTCCCTGCTATATCCCAGTTGGTGTATATATAAAACCCCTAACTTCTTTAATACGAACGTAGGTTCACACTAAACTGATGCTTCAGAATATAATACAGGAAAAAAAAATTGGGTTAAGAAAGGCGATAAAAGTTTTCCACAGCCCCAAAATTCACGTAACTTGAATTACTTTGGCAAAAAAATGGAAAAGAAAAGGAAAACATCTTGCTTCGACCTCGACATCGAAAGGTCCGGGAAAATATGAACCAACATCTGTACTCATATGTTCTTAGTTTCTAACTCCGGTTACATTTTTGCTTTATTTCATAAAATATAAAACAGGAAGCGTTTGCATCGAGCACTTCCACCCCGGACCGAGTCACAGGGCACTTATTCAGTTGTCTCGGAATTCCTAATATCATTTTATGTAGGTCTACCAACCCCCGTTCAAGTAGGACAACCCTGTGACCTGTGTTCCTTGTACAAAGGTTAAACTTTGTAAAGCAAAGAAAAAACAACATGGTAGCTATTTCTATGAATGAAAACCGAGATATGGCAGCTTAAATGTTGAACTGATAGATGGCAACATTTTTACAGAGGGTAGAAGAAAAAAAACGACTTGGAGAAAACTTGGAAGGAAAAACAGTTACGTGATATGTTTGTCAACACGCTCGGTGACAAATTATTTTAAATTATAGCATCTTCAGATGCCATCCCCTTAGCTTTTACGGTCGAATCGCAGTTTTTTTCGACATTTCTCAGCACAGGGACAGAACAAAAAAAATAGCAACCCAACACGAAACCTGGTCGTACCTGGCACCCAGCTACGAAAAGGTATGAAATAGGTAAAAGCATGCTTATTAATTAATCAAAGACGAATTGACCATATTTCTCGTTGATCCTGTTCCCGAACCGAAATAATTGTGAACCAAGGACTTGTGGACTTTTCTCAAGTTATTTTTGGTGTAAAAATTGGAAGAAGTTGGTTTCTTGTTTCTTTAAAAAAAAATGGTTTTTTTCTTTTTCGAAACAGTAGACAATAATTTCAGGACGAAATTTAATTTTACTTGTTCGTGTTTTCGACGCTTTCATGTCTCGAATTAAGTTTGGAAAGTATTTTCCAAAAATTACGTGAACGTGAGAAGTTTCCGAAATGCACGTGAAGAAGTGGCGAATTTCGTGACGACAACGAAGACGTTGTGCTATGCAAGTTCTTAAGATTTTCCGCTCAGATTTTCTTTTCACACTTTTCATTGTGTATATGAAATGTAAAAAGGAGGATTTAGTTTTCCAGATATTGAAATATTTTCGTGTTGTAGAGTGCCTTTGCTTTTATGCACAGCTCGTTCGCATGGAGAATTTTAAATAATAGATTTGTTTGTTAGTACGTTAACGCTTTGATAACCATTTTGTTATACTTTCATATTTCCCAGATTGTTCGTTCTTTTAGTAATAGTGGCTTTGAAACTGCTTGTTTCGGATCGGAGTTTGCACTTTGGTGATCTTTGTGTCTGTTTTATTTGCAGAACGCTTCTTAGTTCATCAGAACTACGCCACCATATAGTTAAGGAAGCCAATCCTTTGAGTTACTTTCATCTATTTTCAGCTAATCCTACAGAAGGCACAGGACCACAAAAATGTGTTTGTGATCCAGCTCGTGCGTGCGAGTAGGCCTTCTCGTTTCCCGGTATATCGGAGTGTCCCGGAAACCAAGCTACATTTACTTCGGCTCAAGGTTGAGCTTTGGTGTCATAATGTCCGCTTACATTTCGAATTCACGTAATTCCAATTTGAACAACCTACTGTATCTGAAGATGATTGCCTATAGTTTGCTTTGAAATGTTGAAATGCTTCCTAGTATCAACTAGATCCATATAAAACTCTTCGCCACCTCATTTTCAATAAAGTCGTTGAGAATTGGCGGGTTAAGAAGGATTTCTAAAGGTGCTCTCGGTGCTGTTCCCATTATCCGTGTTATGCCTAGACTGACCAGACGTTGGAGTCTTAAAAGTTTCAGCTTATTACTTTGAGTTTTAACCACCGACAACTAGACAAACTACTCCATAGATTAGGTGTTGATGGACAATGCCAGTGAACTATTTTTTGACGAGGTCCCAGGTTTTCACAAGGTTCTACGGCATTGCTAGAAAGTAATGCTTTGATTTGAAGGTAGGCTTCTGGTCCAAGACAATGCTCAAAAACTTCACTTCAGCTGAGGCTGTAGCTGCGTGCCATAAAATTGTGGCCACCACGCTTGACATCATCATGGCTACCTTTTCACAATACGTAAATCCGTGCTTGTCGGCTCATATATTAATGGGAAATCAGCTCCTTGGATATTTTAATCTTTTCCAAATTCCAGGGACAGATTCCCAGTTTAATTAAGATTACGCGGCAAGAATGCAGCAATGCCATGCTCGCATTGAAAAGAACAAAAAGGCAAACAAACACTCACAAGTCACTTATGCAATATATCAATAATACCTTACTTTCTCTCGTGAGGTAGGCAACTTCAGCAATCTTTTAGGATGCTATCGTTAGAATGGTAAAGTCTAAAGGTGGGAGTATTGCTAATGCAATCCACGCGCAATAAACGAAGCGACGCGACAAACGCTGATTAGAATGCAACTGTGAGGACCCAAATTCGCATACAAATTTCCGCTCACAAAACTAGACACAGAACATGGAATAAAAATAGAATTATGACTAAAATTAACTAAAAACGAATAACATTGAAACATAGAACATATAGGACGTTGAACATGGATTAACAGCACCTAGAAGGAAGCAGGAATAATTGTGCAGGAGTACAGCAAAAGCCTGTATGCCAGCAAAAGCCACAGCAAAACCACAGGCGGCGTTGCGTGGCCGGTTAAACCCGCCGGCAGATCCCATACAAAGTTCACCGAGGGTATATACGGACATGTGCAGACACCGACCACGAATCATAAAACGACGAAAAATTTCCAAGCGCTAATGTGATAATTCACGGTAGTTATATGTTCTTGCCAGTATATAAGAGCAAGCGAACAACCAGAAAGCGCCTCCCACACCCAGTGGGCAGCGAGTCTTTTGTGACGAAGGTTGTGGTTTCATTGATCCGCCTACGAAACTTAAGAATTGCTGAGCTCGACTTTCCTTGGAACGTCGAAGAGCTGGGTCACTAGCGGTTACTGACCAGTCCCCACTTTGCTTGAATTTATGAGGTTCTATGAATCCGATTCACGTAACTTGGAACTGTACGTCAGTAGGACACCGCTTCTAACCAAAGCGTAGCCACCTCGGAAGCAGAGACGAGCCAAGCAGAGCGGAGCAAGCCAAACAGTGACGAGCCAAGCAGAGCGGAGCAATCCAATCAGCGGAGCAGGGCAAGCAGCGATGATCCAAGCAGCCACTAGCCAAGCAGAGCATCGACGAGCCAAACAGTGTCGTGTCAAGTAGAGCTGAGCAAGCCACGACAACCAAAGCAGGCCACGACGAGAAGAACGAGCTATGGCAAACATGAGCCACGACGAGCGGAGTGAGCCGCATCGAACAGAGCAAGCCACGACGAGCAGTAACGAGCAGAGCAAGCCACGACGAGCAGAGCAAGCCACGACGAGCAGAGCAGAGCAAGGAACGACGAGCAGAGCAGAGCAAGCCCCGCAAGCAAGCCACGCAAACAAGCTGCGGCGAGTAACGAGTAAAGCAACCCACGACGAGGAAGCCACGACGAGCAAACCACATCGAGCAGAGCGAACCACGCCGAGCACCGCAACGACGACCAGAGCCAAGCGATGAGCAGAGACGAAGACGGGGCAGACGAAGACAAGGCAGATGACGACAGGGCAGAGCAAGGACGAGCAGAACAGAGGCAACGCGCCAAGACGAAGACAGGGCAGAGCAAAGACGAGCAGAGCAGAGGCAGCGCGCCGAGACGAAGACAGAGTAGACGAAGACAGGGCAGAACAAGGACGAGCAGAGCGGAGGCAACGCGCCGAGACGAAGACAGGGTAGACGAAGACAGGGCAGAACAAGGACGAGCAGAGCAGAGGCAACGCGCCGAAACGAAGACGGGGTAGAGCAGAGACGAACAGAGCAAGGGCAACACGCGGAGACGAAGACAAGGAAGAGTAAGGCGAGCAGAATCGTTCCAGGATGTCGAGCATGTACGGTCTACGATAAGCCACGATGAACTACGCCAAACTGCAACGAGCAGAGGCTGAGATGAAGACAGGGAGAGATGACGAGCGAAGAGCAAAGCGGGATTACGGCGAGCGGAGGCGAGCTACAACGAAGATGCGGCGACAGTGAAAACCAAATTAAATCAAATTTAAATATTAGAAATAGAAGTAATGAAGTCAGTAAGTAACATCAAGAATTAATAAAACAGTGAAGTCAACTAAATAAATATTTTTGTAACGAGCCCTGGCACCCGCTGAGTTTTACCCCGGCTATAAATCCAGTCGTTGCAAAACATAACATTAATACTTAAATTTAAATAGCAAAAATAAAATGGCTAAGGAAATGTGATAATCTAAGTTGAAATAAAAATTTCACGACAGTTTTTTTATCAGAGAAATGCACTTATGGTGATGTAACTCATAGGTACGCAAGGATATAGCGAGGTCTACAGGACGCTTTTCTCACTTGGGGTTTGAATTTCGAAAAAATTGAGAAACATATTCTTAGACGATTTCATAAGAAGCAACTTGATATCTCATGAGACACGAGGGATTTTGAAAAATTTGTGAAAACATAAGCAAACCCTTTACAAACCCTTTCTTGAAATTCGAAAAATAGTGAAACTGGGTTTTAGGTTATTGCATCAAATGCCGTAAAATTCAATTTTATATCTCATCAGAACTAAGGGATGGCACAAATTGTGACAACATATGCAATCCCTTCGGAGTTGAATATCGTAAAACTAAGAAATGGGTTTGTAGGCGATTATATAAAAAGTCTGTGGAAGTGAAAAGCGATCTAATATGTCATCAAACCTAGGAAATATGTCGAAGCTTTGAAAAGCATACAACCCACTTACACCGCTTAGGATTGAATATCTAAAAATACTGATAAAGACTTTTTGGCGGTTATAATAGGAAACCTTAGGAAGTAAAAATGAATTCGATATATCATCAGATCTAAGCAATATTTAAGAATCGGTGAAAAATATGCAACCTCCTTACACCCACTTGGGGGTTGAGTATCCAAAACATCCATCCATCCAATCCTGAAAGGAGCTAATAAATAAATACGAAGACTACACGAGAAACTAAAAACCAATTCAACTTCTTATCACTTCTAAAAGATATAACGGAATTCGTGAAAACGTGTACCCTCCTAGGGGCTGAAACAGGAAAAAACTTAAAAACTAGTTTTAGGCGTTTATTACGCAAAGATATCCGATATCTGATCAGACCAGAGGGATATGGCTGAATTCGTGAAAATGTATACAACCCCTTTACCCATAGGGGACGAATTTAAGAAAGTCCTAAAATAGCTTTTTAGGTATTTATATGAAGAAGCCGTAGAATAAAAATGAATTTAATATTTGGGAAGACCTACTAGATATGACGAAAATCGTGAAAATATATGCATTCTCTTTTCACTGATCATTTTTTTTTGCCCCCCTTCCGAACGCCAATGGATTTTTGAAATTTTTTTTTATCGAAATTACTTTTCTGGTTGATTTACATACACATACCGAGTTTCAACTATTAAGCAGAAGCCGTTCTATAGATAGCAAAAACATTCTCCACCCCCGTACCATACTACCACTATAAAAAATTATATTTTTCCAACCTGCTACTACTACATGTCTATCGAAATACCAAGTTTCAGTTTTTTATCATTATAGATTCTTGAGATATAAAAATCGGAACTTTTAGTTATTCACCCTCCCCCACCCAAACCCTTTACACTGTCACCAGCAAAACCCTTTTTTCTGATAGGGGTCTATTAGATCTACTTCTGGTAAAAATTCTAACTATCTATCTTACACTGTTCTTGAGATATGAGACGTGATTTTTTAGAAAAATTCTTATCCCCTCTACTTCCATGCTCCTCCACCCTTTTAAAAAATTTTACTTTCATCAAACTTTATTTGTGAACCCTAATACAGAAACGGAATTTTATTTGTCTAGTGCAATTGGTTCGTGAGATATAGTAATCTCATCCCCGACCACCGCAGGACACTGCCAACACTCAAAAATTGGTTTCCGTTCTATTCTCCTAGTATATTTACAGATGTTCCTTAAGTTTTAATTTCGTGACATTAATCGTTTAGGAGATATGGATTTTAGAATGTCTCAATCTCGGCTTTCGAGCGTCTCCGACGCATTTTTTGTCCCCCACTCCTCCACCCTTTCACCCATATCGATAATTTTTTTGCAGATGGGTCCACTATTGAATCTCTATATAAATTCAAAGTTTCAGCTTCGTAGCATAAGCGGTTGCTGAGATCTAGAAACACAAATTTTTCGTCTAAAATGCTTTCGCCCTCCATCTCCCCCTCCCCCTCCTGACACCCCCACCCCTCAGAATTTGGTCACTCTACCCACGAAAAAAAATTCAACTAAATAGCTCAAAGGGATTGGGTACTACGAGCCTTCAAACAATTTTGCGTACACCGGTAGACGTTCGGCGTACGGCGGGCAGACGGACTGAAAATTTGTTTTGCTTTTTTCATGTCTACTAGTCATTAAACGTGAAAAAAAAATTTTCAGGGTTGCCAATTTTGTTTCCTAAAAATCGATTACAATACTGTTTTATTGAAATAATAAAGTGAACTGATCAATTAAATGCTTCAAATCAAAGGTGAAAAACTTCGAAAATACTTACCTTCATATGAAAAATAACAAAATACGGTTTCATAATATTGATAAGAAGTTTGATAAACGATTCCGTTTTGCAATAAAATAACAGTAAAGAAATTATGCTCCGCCATAGCCGGTCTCAAGCCCAGTTGAGAAAGGAAGAGGGAGCATGGAGTTAATCTGAATGGCCAGTAAAACCAGTGCGTCTCTGGAAGTAGGCAAAAAGTATGACATAGCTGGACTTGCAGCATAGCTGAAAGAACTCCAACATGTCATAGTCAGCTGAAAACGCCCACCCTTTTTCTACCGGGGTGTAATAAATAAGTTGGACTGGCCCTCCAAGTCGGGGGTTGGGCGAGGCGCCGATAACGCATCACCGGAAAAAAGACCACTGATCAGAAACCTGACAAGAGGCCTGGGTTCGATTTGGACTGTCGCGCCATTAATAAAATAAATTATGTGCGCTACTTTTTTACACGTTAAAAAATTTGTTTCTGTGGTTTTTGATATTGAACCCAGTAGAGGATGAAAAGGGGTTGAGTAGTTTTTCACGAATTCCGTCACATCTCTTTTCATTCCGATGAGATCTTATATTATTTAAGACTTTTTGTGCAGAAAACGGTTTATGGACTTTTCGTTATTCAACTCCAGAGACATGAAAAAGGGTTGAATATTTTTTCACAAATTATTCAAATATCTCTTTGGTCCGATAAGTTACAGAATTGGTGCCCACCTTATACAAAAAAATCACTAATCGAAATTATTTATTATATTTAATCAGAAGCTCTACTGCAGGATAAGAGCTGGGCGCGATGAATAGAACATATAGAACAAAAGAATTGCTGGAAGGGGTCAGAATTATGGCTTCGTCTGTATGCTCTTACCTACTTTCTCATTTATTTTGTAGGATAATTTTCCGAAGAAAATTGTATAGGTTTGTGTTTCTGTACTTAAACAGTACAGTCAAAAAGCATTCAGTTCACAACTCTCTCGGTGAGTGGTACTTTGTGAAGCTCACATGCTGAATACATCGAAATGATTTAATAGAACCAGGCAGCAGAGTATTCTGTTACTAAGTTTTCTCGAAAGTGTTATGCTACACGGTAATACAGAAAATGTGCAAATTCAAATTACCTTCTGCAAGCTGAAAGCAAAAAGGAATACCTCAACATTTTTTTCCAAAACAGAAAAATTACACCCGCACAACTCTTACCGTAATTATACACCTGTTCACTGCAATTATCAATATTATGAAAATTCACTGAGAGAATAATTTTCATTACATATCGCAAAGGAAAATTTTCAGTATAAAAGGCGGTTGGGAAGTTGGGCTGGTTGGGCCACCTTCATCCCCCGGGAAAAAAAACGCAATTTTTCAAATTCCGCTGCAGGATTAAATCCGTCTGCGGTCGCATAGGGTCTAAACTGTGTGACTGCAAGTGCAAAGGAAGGATCGGTAAACAAAAGATTTTGTGGCGGTGAATGACTCTGGTGAGAAGGAAACTAACTATGTGAAGGAGCGAAGTCCTTGAGACCAAGCTCAACTTGTTCTAAAAAATTTAAATCACTCTCTTCGGTGAAAGGAAGGTTTTTTATGGAGCTCCTATTTGCCTTTGTCTGGTTTCCGATATGAAGAGATTTTTTTATTTTTTAGCATCCCCCACAGCCCCAGAGTCGCTATGTTCCACAATGGAATCTCAATGAGGGACGCTGCTTATGGGTGGTGCTTCTGAAGGGATAAGTACTTCTAAGAGGATCTTTTGAAATTAAACCTATACTGTTTCTGAAAAGAGCAATATTTTAAATTGATTATTTTCCATGGCGATGTCCGTATTGGAAACGTTGTTATCTGATACGGCAATTTGTCGCAAGGTATTTTTTTTTTTGCGATAAATTTAAACCTAATAATTCAGGGATACTTTTCAACACTTACCCCCTTGGTAATTTGTCAGAAATTACTTAAGTGAATTCGAAAGCATGTGACGAAAATCCAATTCGTAGCTGGATCAGTGCCTCCTCGGAAAGGACTTAATCTACATTTTATCGATTTTTTTAGGTTTTTTTTTCACCACTGGACACACCTTTGCAGGCAAGTAACGTATTCATGGAGATTTGTCTTCGGGGCATCCTTCGACTACTTTCAGCTTCTTTTCACGTTTGCCGCTCGCGTAACACCTGTGACTTTCTTCCAACCTGGCAAGTAGCGTAGTACTGAAAGATGCTAAGTAAAGAGGGTCAAAGTTGGGGCGACTGTTAAAAAATTGCTTTCTCAACTTTTTCAATTTACAAGCGTGGAGAGAGAAAAAAAAATTTACAATTCACCATAGGTCGTGAAGCTGTAGTTAAACGGCCGATTAATTATTAATTTCTACCGAGATGGGAGGTTATTTTTAGAGACATAGAAATGTCGTCCTAGTTCCACAGAAGTCCTTATGAGCGTTTCATTGGGAAAATGCGAGTTATGAAAATTTTACAATTTTGTCATAGTCATACAGAAATAAGCGGTAGCTTAATTATAGAAACGTAATGGAAGGAAACTGTAGAGTCGTTTTGCTTCTTTTTTGTGATTAAGTGAGAGCAGCTTTTCATACAAACATAGTTTACAAGTGATCAAAAATGAAGTTAAAGGACATAAAGAAAATCATCTTCCGTGCAAATTGCTGTAAATAACCTATTGTGATCAATACTTTACTAATATTGTTAAAACTATTCCTCAAGTTGCCAAATGTCTAATCCTCGACCAAGGTGCAGCAACTGCGCTCTTCTGATCAATTTATTCTGTTTTCCATATCATTTTTCAAGAACATAGTCAATATATCCATCACACAGTTGAATTTCGAATCTAGGACCTCAGTGCCTTTAGAGTAACACACTTAGCCACTCGACTAACGAGGAGAATGATAGAATTCTTATCCGTTATTAAAACACCAATAATATACAATTTTGACAGTATGGAGATCTCACTAAAAATTCAAAAACTTTGGAAAGTCCATAAATTCCAGAAAGATAAAGTCCGGAAAATAAAAATTTCAGAAAAGTACACTGAAAGAAAAAAGAGCGTGAAGTGATATTTTTTTTATTATATTTTGCAATCTTAATGGTTGAATCCGGGATAGTACGAAAAAAATACTGTCAGTGCCATTTTACATGGTATTAAAAACAAGGTAAAATTGCAACTATCATAGTTTGTAATAATTCAATTTCTCATAGTAGTAAAAGTCGGTAAGCATATTACTAAATAGAAAATTCTGCATTCTTCACTTAAATTTACTATTATATTGACTTATAAAATAAATGGTCATGTACATTGTACACGGTGCAACCTAAAATAGTGTTACATGTAAGCTTGGCAACCACGCAACTCGATCGTTTCGCATAATGGTAACAGCAACAACCGAATACCTAGCTGTAACGTAACCCAATCAGAAACCTAGTTGAAGTATATTAGGGGGCGGAGCAACTCGATTGTATCTGCCTTCCAATCGAATGTTCTCGCATGTACCAGAACAGTGTAGAAGATCAAAATCAAAAGTTCTAAAGCTTTCGAGAACCGTCCACACACATCACCGAACGAACATTCGAGAACAGTCTAGACTATAGCCAACTAGTATAAAAGCATGCAAAGCTTTCAGCGAGGGACATAGTAATTTTTATTACGTCGACTGTGATAGCCAGACGGTGCAACCTAATGCCATGGATACACAGCTAGTATACAAACCATGGTATTGAAATCATGGTATCGAAACTAGCTGCACATGATACACTGCACATATGGAATGATTTGACAGTATCTGATATAAGCAAACAAAGACATTTAGTTGCGATACTCGCCACATAATGCACAACTAGCAGTAAAATGCATGGTATACTACGTAAAATTATCGAATTTGTATACCATCAAACAGGTTCAATACTAGATATACACCAGTTCGTTTATCTCGTATATGCTTAGTATTAGGTGATAGACTGCTGGTATTGACGATATTATGATATACTTAGTAAAGTATGTAAAGTGAAAACAGCAAAATGAGCGATTTTCATTACTATAATGTCGATAAGTAATAAGTAATATAACTAACAGAAAACCATTTTTCAAATGGGAAAATATGCAATGATGATTGCATCGTCTTTTAAATAATTAAAACTTAAATTAGACGCAATTTGAAACATACAAAATGAAAAAAATATTGCAAGTTAGGCAATAATCAGTTTTATGGTAGACAGAAAATTTTGGTTTCTAGATCTCAGCAACCACTTATGCTAGGAGGCTGAAACTTGGAATTTATATAGAGCTTTGATAGTGGACCCATTTGCATAAAAATTGTCAATATGGGTGAAGGGGTGTGGGAGTGGGTGGGAAAACAATGCGTCCAAAACGCAAAAAAGCCGAAATCGACACATTCTAAAATCCATATCTCCTAAACGGTTAACGTCACAAAATTGAAACTTAATGAATTGCTGTAAGTATACTTGGGGAATAGATCGGAAACAAATTTTTTAGCGGGGCATTGGCGTACGGGGGTGGGGGGTAAAAAACTTTAGATTACGATATCTTACGAACCAATTACACTAGACAAATAAAATTCGGTTTGTGTATAAAAGTTGACAAATGAAGTTTATTAAAAGTAAAATTTTTTAAGGGGGGCGGTAGAGCATGAATGTAGAGGGGATCAAATTTTTCTAAAAAATCGCATTTCATATCTCAAGAACAGTGTAAGATAGAAGCTTGAAATTTTTACCAGAAGTAGGTCTAATAGACCGCTAGCAGAAACAAAATTATGAGGGTGTAGAGGGCGAGGGTAGGGGAGGTTGATAAGGAAAAAGTACCGATTTTTATATCTCGAAAACCTATAGGTAATGGTATAAAATTGAAACTTGGTATTTGGATTGACATGTAGTAGTAGCATATTGGAAAAATATAATTCGTTATAGTGGTAGTATGGTACGGGGGTGTGGGGTGTTTTTCATATCTATAGAATGGCCTATGCTAATACTCGGTAAGAACTCGGTATGTATATGTAAATCAACTAGAAAAGTAATTTGGATAAAAAAAAATTTACAATGTCCATTGGCATTCGGAAGGAGGCAAGAAAAATTATCATTGAAAATGGAATGCACATATTTTCACTGTTTTCGTCATATCTATTAGGTCTTTCCAAATATTGCATTCATTTTTATTCTACAGATTCTTCATATAAATACCTAGAAAGCATTTTGAGGATTTTTTTAAATTCGACCCCTAAAGGGGTGGAAAGGGGGTTGTACACTTTTCACGAATTCTACCATATCAGGTCTGATCAGATATCGTATATCTTTTCTCTTTCAAGGACTTGCCTAATTATCGCCCGAAGTTCGTTTTGAAGGTTTTTCCTTTTCCAACCCCTAAGAGGGTATGAAAGGGTTGAACACGTTTTCACGAATTCCGTCATATCTTTTAGAAGTGATAAGAAATTGAATTGGTTTTTACTTTCTCGTGTGGTCTTCATATTTATCTATTAACCCCTTTCAGGATTTTTGGATATTCAACCCCAAAATAAGTGTAAAGAGGTTGTATATCTGATGATATATCGATATCATTTTTACTTCCTAAGGTTTCCTATATAAGAGCCAAAAAGTCAATTCCAGTATTTTTAGATATTCAATCCTAAGGGGTGAAAGGGGGTTGTATGCTTTTCAAAGCTTCGAAATATTTCTTAGGTTTGATGAGATATTAGATCGCTTTTCACTTCCACAGACCTTTTATATAATCGCCTACAAACTCATTTATCAATTTTTTGATATTCAACCCCCAAGGGTTTGCATATGTTTTCACAATTTTTGCCATCTCTTAGTTCGGATGAAATACAAAATTGTTTATTACGGCATTTGATGTAATGACCTAAAAACCAATTTCACGATTTTTCGAATTTCAAGAAAGGGTTGTGAAGGGTTTGCTTACGTTTTCACGAATTTTTCAAAATCCCACGTGTTTCATGAGATATCAAGTTGCTTCTTATGAAATCGTCTAAAAACCTTTTTCACAATTTTATCGAAATTCAAACCCCAAGTGGAAGTAATGGGTTTGTATACGTTTTAACAATTCGTCATATCTTTTAATTCTGATAAGGCAGAAAATTAGTTTTTACTTCTATGGGCTTTTAGTGTACATAATATACCGAAATTCGAATTACACGGGCTTTTCCAATGTTTAATCGGATAAAAATCTCTATTTTAAATATTTTTTTTTAAGATCAAAACTAACTTTCCAAGAAACCTCATAATTTCGAAACAACTGATGATATACTCCGACTTTGACCGCTCCCGAACTTTGACCCAATAATAATAAAGTTTCGCCCAGACCATTGGCAGATTTTTTCACTTCACTTTGTCACTTTTGCTAACCCGGACACCCCGAAGAAGAATGATTATCTAGCGCGTATCTTCACCGGAATAATGGGAGTATAGTGCCAAAAATTGCATATTCTGCTATATTATTTGAATTATTTGTAATGTAATTTGGAATATTCGCTACTTGTTTCGGAATACCTACTAGGTGATTTACATTATTTACATTATTTACATAGTTTTCTTTATTAAACAAATGGGATTTTCTCCCTTATACATCACTCTAATTTTCCTTTTTACATAAAACAGTAGCAAGAATTGTTTTAAAAGTTGTCATTTGAACATAGCTATGTGTAATTTTAATTTATTACCATTCTCATAGCTCCTTTTACATTTCACGATAGTAAAAATTTATATTGAAAGAAGCCTTTTATGATATGTAACTATTCGTTTTGTACATGACTAATAAAGCTATTTAAATTAGGTTAATATAATAAAAAAAATGCTTTTAATGCTATAATATCTTATAATTCGTTATTAATTATGCCAACATTCGTTTGCTATTTTACTTAGCAAAGATAGTTGCCGCCAGTTTTTTCAGTGTAAAATTCAAATTTCAGAAAACTAAATCCAAAAATTAATACAGAAAAAAATATGCCAAGTCCGAAATGCACTTAATGCTTGGATGCGTTAGGTTCCTATACTACTCACGCCCTTAAAAAAATAATGTTTCAAATAGACTCCTTGTTATTCCATATGTTGTTATTCGCATTCTCAGCATTAAACGCGTTTCGTACTTCTACTCAAAAAATAAAAAGGTTCGGAATTCGTAAAAACGTACACAAGTATTTTACGTTCTCTTACGAGTTGAATATCGCAAGATCCTGCAATTAATTTTTAGGTGATTGTGTATAAGGCCCAATGAAGTATAAGCGAATTCAGTATCTAATTAAACCTAACCGATTTGCCGGAATTCGTAAAAAAATGCATAACCAGCTGACACTCCTGTAGTACTTCAATATCGAAAAATTCTTAAATCAGTACGTAGTCGACTATATTTAAAGCCCTTTAGAAGTAAAAGTGAATTCGATATCTCATTAGACTTAAAAAATTTGTCGGAATTCGTGAAAACGTACATAAAGTACTTTTCACCCTCTTAGTGATTGAATATCGAAAAATCTGGAAACGTCGTCTGGACGATTATATAATTAGCCAGCAGAAATATAGTTAAATCGATATCTCGACAGATGTAGGAGGTATGACAAAATTGGTGAAAATTTATCACTTCCAATATCTTTTTTACATTGAAAATTTTTTGGCTCCACATTCGCACGCCAATCTTAATCTGAATTTTGTTTGCCCAAATTACTTTTCTAGTACATTTATATTCATACAAATATGAAGTTTCAAGTTTCTAGTATAAGCCGTTCCTGATATAGAAATTGCATCCCCACCTCGTACGTTGCAACCCCATCTCGAATTTTTTTATCTTTGGACCTGTAGGTATATATGCGTTAAAATTTTGTTTTCTATCCTTAGTGACTTACCAGACTTTCTCTCACTCTTACGTCCTACCCTTCAACTGTCAAGATGTGTTCTCTACTAGGGGTCTACTGGACCAAACTTCTACAAAAAAAATCTGGATCATACCTGAAATGGGTCTCAAGATATAGAAATTAATTTTCTTGAAGAATTGTTATTCTCCAACTTCCGTACTCCACCGTCCCTACAACATTTTTCATTTAGCATACTCCACTTATATGTATACTTATGTACACCCGAATTTTAACTTTCTGACATAATTGGTTTGGAAGATATCGTGTTCCAAAGTTTGGCACTGCCTAGGCCCACATTACACCTCGCCTCCTTAAAAATGTTGTTTCTAAGGGCAGCGTCAGGATCCCGGCAATCATACAATTAGTTAATAAATTGAAATTTGTACGCATCAACCGTTCAGGAGATATGAATTTTAAAGCATCTCAATCTCAGCTTTTTAGCTTTTCTGACGCAATTTTTTCACCCAACTCTCATTTTTCGCAACCAGCTAAAATACCAAGGATCTACATAAGTCCCAAGTTTAAGCGGTTCCTAAGATATAAAAATCAAAAGTTTTCTTCTAAAGCAAGTATTGCACTGTATTCCACGCTGTCAAATATTTGACTATTTTCCCCGACATGAAATTTTTGTTGGCCACATTAGTTTGTTTGCTCTGTACAAGGTTTACTTTGACAGAATAAATTTGACTGAATTTTTCGTCAAATTTTCTTAGTCAAATATTTGACACCAAACAAATATTTGACCACCCCTTTACACCACCACTTAAATTGTGACCGCGGGTCCCAAAAAAATCACTAAAAAATGTTTAACTTAATAGTTCTGCTTGGGATCTACGAGCATTCAAACGCGTTTGCGTACGGTGGACGGAACTTTTCTGGTGGTTCTGATAGCGCTGAAACGTAAAAACCCAAAATTTCGCGGTACAAACTTTTTAAAATTCCAGATCGATCACAATACTTACACAGTAAAGAAAAAATAAAGTAAAATTGAACATACTGTGAAAGTTAATTTTAATGAATTGGTCCCCATAGAAGGCACTGGAATCAAAAAACAAAAACATAAAACCTATAATATGTTCAATATCTTCAAAAATATCAATATTCAATATCTTCAAAAACTGAAACTGGCAACTGTAAGGAAGTTTTAAAGACAAGAAAAAATTAGAAGTGGTGGTTTAAATTCATCCCGCATAAACCTTTTATCATACGAGTACAGTATCATCCTGTTACCCTACATTTTTTTTCGCACAACGTATTCAACAATTCCCACTAATTTAAATGAAATGCAAACATGTATGTACTTTCCATTAATAATATCCCCTAACAACTTTCCTAGCTTCCAGCCTGCTGTAACAGGGTTAATAAAATGGAGGCTACCCACTCAAAAAAGAAAATGCCACTGCTTTACAACAATAGTTAAAAATGTATAAACTCCGGAATACCGGAAAAGACCTAATTCTGATTTTTAGGTTTGTTGTGTATGTGCCACATGAAACACAATGCATTCAAGTTGCGATGATTCATTCGTTGTCACGCTACCGTTCTTAGCACTACTGCACGGATTGTTTGTGTACTGAATTCAGTACAGGGTATCCTTATTATTTCGAAGACACAGACCTGCGTTCTTCCAATGCTCAATAACTTTTCTAAGTTCGTGCACGAACCATGTTCGGTAAGAAAAAAATAATTTACCAAGCTAGGTATAATATCTTCTACTGCTGTGCTTAAAATTTATCCGCCTCTTCTAGGCGTAAGAGCGGTATTTTCTAAGTCTCTGCTTTTAATATTTATTTTAAAACACTGTTTATAAATGGTACGATTTTAACTCATAACCTCAGTGTTGTAGACATGCTCGTTTAGCGACTAGACTACCAACGTTCATGCGTATTATTGATACTGCTAAATGTTTTAGATAAATTCAGTTTGGTAAGCTCATAACCAAGGAACAACCAAGCAGTTACGTACTCAATAATTACTCAGCAAATCAAATGTATTGCAAGTGAATCATTAATGATGCACCTCGGTGAAATATATGTTCACGAGTGAATTGATGTGCGATTCATAGGCGAATCATTAAACGTTTTGCTTTGTTACCAGTAAGCGAACCACCTTAGTAGCTAATCTGCTCCGTATGAGTGAGTGTGACTGAATGAATTATATAGAAGTTTCGCAAGGAAATAGCATAGTGCTCTTGTTTGAATACAATAGATAAACTGTAAGTGAACCGCTTCAGCTAAATAAATCAATTGCTTTCCCCTCTAGATCACGCTTTTTCGATTTATGTGGTTTGTTTATTCACGCTCTGTGATTTACCTAGGCATCGTGACTATTCACGTATGAACATTTATTTCACGAACGTGTATCATTAGTAACTCATTTGCGATTCAGTTAGCTTACTAATTTAAAAAAAAAAAATCATTTTTATGTTACGATACTGCAATTATTCGCCATTTAAACTTTCGATACTATCCGACTGGTGTAATTTACATGATGCTATAAATTTCACATTTCGTTCCGACACTTAACACTCATATTACTTCGATAAATTGCTGGGTCTATCTGCCGCAATACGTCTTAAGTTTTGCATAGCTCTCAGAATTTTAGCTTTGGTTATTTCCGTTGAGTGGAACTATGTCCACGTTCATACTGCTACAGCTATTTACGCACGAATTAACATATGCTACTGATATCAATTGGGATAGTTTATTTACATAATAAAGTGTTGTATACAGCCGTACATCATTCTATGCTTAAGAATGTTAGGCGAAGGAGTCGATGCTTTACAAAATGTTTTTATTGTTTCATCTTATTCCTAATTTCAAACATCCAATATTCTCTATTTAAATAGCTACATAGTGACATCAAAAAAATTTTCAAAAATTTGCTTTAAAATTTGTGTATTAATCTACTTACATCATCATCCTTTTAATCCTAGTGTTTTTTCTTTAGAACCAACTTAGCTTAAAACGTGAATATACCAAGTTTTGGTGACAGCATTTTTTCCGGAAATTTTATCACATTACTTTATTATTTATAACGTAAGAGTTTTTAGTATCAATGGAAAACCACCACTGCACGGTTTCTTTGACTGGAGGTGACGTTACTCGTCTAGTACCAAACAGACCTTTACCCAATGAGCAAAGCGAGGTAAAATAAAATCTGAATACAGTCTGGACGAAACTTTATTATTTTTCGAGACAAAGTCCGAAAAGCGGTTAAAGTTAGGGTGTGACAAAAGTTATTTTGCCACTGCCACCCTTAACGCATGAATCTCACACCTTCTTTATCTATTAATCGGTTTCTTGGCGATTACGAGTATGTGAAAAGCATATAAGAGTAAAAACCAATTTCATATCACATCAAACCTTAGAGATGTGCCAAAAATTGTGAGAACATATGCAACCCCTGTCCACCCTTTTGAGAATTGAATATCCAAAATAATAGTTATTAGGCGATTATATAAAAAGCACCAGGAAGCGGAAAATAAACTAAATCATATCAAATCCATAATATCAAAAAGGAATTCTGATTTAAGTTTTGTGTGTCTTTGAGGTCCTTTTAACTAAACAGTAAAAAAAATTATTGAATTTCACATCTTTTGGATAGTATGCAAATATGCCGCACCTTTTCAATTTAATTGACATTGGGATGTAATAGTCAATTTGAATGTAATTTACAATTTTCGGCCAGCAAATTTCAATTTGCAATCAGTAAATTTCAACTTCGAAAGCAGCAAATTCACAGGACATTCTCTTGAATTTATACTCTAAAAAAGTGTATAATTAACACTCTTTAAGATACACTTATTTCTACTTCTAATATTATTTCTTACTCACTTACTCTTAATAAAACCTTTGGCTGTAGGTAGAAATCGAACCTGTGATCAAATCCTGTTGTGTTGTGGAGGTTTGCCGGGCGTAGCCACTGCGCTTGGAAGGTGTTTTCATTTCAGTGGAAAATAAAATCGAACGAAGCATCCAACTTCATGGTTTCATATATTACATGTTTTTCGTCGTAAAATTCAAATAGATAAGTAGAATTGCACGAAAAAAAATGTAATTTTCAATTCATATAGGCATAATATAGCCTTTTCATGTAAATTGTACGGTTCAGTTGAAAAGTACATGAATGATTTACTAATACTAGTAATTTCATGTGAAAGTGAAATATACTGGAAATTTCAAGTACAAATTGGATTGAAAATACATTTTTTTTAAAACAGTATTCAAAATCATATTGAAATTTATGTTCGCGTAGTTTTGAATTTCGACACAAACTGCCTCCCTATTCTTAAGAAATCAACTGAATGCCCAAACTACTCACTTTGCTCCTTCTGTGTTTGTATCTCAACTTTTCTTAAATTTCTTACCCCTGACCCTTATAACATCGATTAGAATCAGCAGTAGTGCCTTAAGGAATAAAATTAAAGTAAAATTGTTTCATCAAATCATTTTTGAACTATAAATTAAATCTATAGAGAATAATAAGTTATTTGTAACCCTAAAGACTTGTGGCACAAAAAAACGGAGACTTGATTATAATTTATAATTTAAATATTACTTTGGTTCAGTGATGTCTATAAACCTTTAAAACCGCACGAACAACATGAAAAATGCAATAAATAAGTTACCAAAGCACGATAATATAACGAAGCAAAATTATTATCCGGATCGACGGACAAATTTTTTTTTTAAAAATTTGATATTATCGAATAAATAAAAAATATTCTGGTTAGAGTGGGATTTTCATAAAATAAATGAATTCGTTTAAAAGTTTCTTCACATTCCAAACGTAAAACAAGGTGAAAACAACAATTCAAATGAAAATTTATATAGGTAAGTAATGTAAATTAATGTATTTAAAAATTATACAAATAATAATATATGTTTCATGAGTTTTTGCATTTGAAATTTAATATTCTTCGAAAGCTTTCCCTTTTCTAATTAACATTTCTTAATTTATATGTAATATTAAATTTTTACTGTTTTACTTTTTTACTTTCCAAGTTTTAGATTTAGTTTTGTCATTAATTTTTATTCACATATTCATGTAGAAGACTCTGTGTATTTTCTTGTAAAATATTGGTTAAATTCGATACGTAGTATCGTATTCCAAGATCAAAACCGAAATCAATCCCGAAATCGAAAATACCGTATCTCACAAACTAGTGGCGTGGCGTGATAATTCAACAAGGGGAAGCAATTGGTTAATATCAAAAATTTATTATTATATTATATTCTTTCTACAAATTTACTGTGTATTAATTGAACCTCCTCCATTAGCTACTTTTAACATTACTAATATGTATAAAAGCACCCAGCAATCACGAACGAGAGCCAGGAGGCTATTTGGAACGTTATTTTTTAGGTTGTCAGTCGCAGTCACCTACACCGAATTTCATCATTAAACGCGTTCCGGACTTCTACCAAAAAAATTAATTAAGTTGCGCCCAGAGTGTTGGCAGATTTTTTTTTTTTATTTACGTATTTTTTTTAATAGAAGAGTGAATAGAAGTAAAACCGAATTCGATCTCATTAATCCAAAAAGATTTTCGGAATTCATGAAAACTTGAACAATACCTCACACCCCCAGGAGCTTCATATCGAAAAATGCTTGCATCAGATTTTTTCTTTCTTTAAAATTAAAGCCTTTACAAATAAAAGTCATGGAAAAAAAATTTTTTTCCTACCTCTATACCTCTAATTTGCTCTATAATAGTCAATTTTTAGCTTTCTATGGAAGTTCTCTTCTTTCCACCCCCTTCCACCATCAGCCCCTTCACAAGTATTTTTTCCCTGTTAGAAGTCTACTGGGCCTAACTCCTGTAAAATTTCCAAGATCATATCTGGTACGGTTCTTGAGATATGAAAAATAATAATTTTTAAAAATGGCTATTGCCCCACTTTTGTGTTCCACCTCCCACCTCAAAAATTTTACATTCAATGGGCTCCACTTGTAATCCTATATACACAAACCAAATTCCTTCCTTCCTGGTATAATATGTTCGGAAGATATTATACTCCAAAGTTTTTTACCACCACCCGATTCAAAAATTTTAACTTTTGATTAATTTCCTATTTTCCAAAAAGACAACTACAGAGTTTCAATCTTCTGACATCAACCGTTCAGTAGATATGTATTTTAGAATGTTTCAACGCCTAGCTTTCAAGCACTTCGAACACATTGCTTTCCCCTCCACTCCCACACTCCTAAGTCCTAATCGCCATTTTTTTTTGCAAATAGGTCCACTATCATAGTTCTACATAGGTTCCAAGTTTCAGCCTCCTAGAGTAAGGTGTTCCTGAGATCTAAGAACCAAATTAAATATTATAATAAATTATAATAATTCCAAACTTTGTTCAGAATTCAATTCCTATCCTACTCTGGTAGCACTTATGTCTTATCAGATCTCTGCTTGCTGAAAGCTTAACCGCTGCAGTCAAGAATGTGTTCTATTTCCCGTGGAAGCAAATTCCTTATTGCATCCACCGTTTTCATGATGTCACAGTGGGTTTACTACGGAATGAAACGAACGCTCATAGATGCAACTTTCAAATTGCTTCCATGTGTCTTCTTCTTGGTTTCTTTCGCTTGCCTTTTTCGTAGTGTTGCCAATTCGGCTGTGTGAGATATTCACGAGTAGTTTCTAGCGAACTTTTATTTAGACTGTGCCAAAGAATATGTTTGAAACATGATTTTTTTTCGCGATTTTTCTGGGCGCTTTAGAAAATGCATTTTAGATATTTTTCAGCAAAATGTAAAGGAAGCAATGCTTCCCTTGTTTCCATGGACGCCACGTCACTGTCACAAACTCGTGTTAATCGAAGCACCTAGCCTTAGGATATCGCCTCGTTTTTTAATCTAATTTAAGGTAAGGTGATTAACACAGGACACAGAAATTCGGGATTATGGGTTGCGAGATTTTGAAACACGTGATTTCAAGTTTAACTTGTCACGACAATTTAACATAACCTAAGAAAAACGACAACAATAATACGGGCTTTTGCGATATTATTCTCATCTCAACAAAGTTTCATCGCAATTGGATGAATGGTATAGGAAGGCATACAGGACAAACAAACCAACAATTAGAGCACCAGGGTACTAAGACCGCGAAAAAATTTGAATAATTTCGAAAATACGGCAAAACAATGTCCAAAATTATAAAAAATCATTTCTTCGTGTAGCTACCATACCAATGTCTTTTAAAAATTTGGTAGTTGCGAACTCGCAACTATTCGAGAAGGCACTGAAATTCAAAGTCTGTAGAAGTAGGACTCTACTCTTTGGGTTAGATTCCTTAGAGAAGTTCTTGAAAACCTTTTACGTCAGCACTAAAGCTTTTGCTTAAGTTAACAAGGCCGTAATTACATGAACCAGGGACTTAAAATTTTTGTAATTATCAAACTCTTTAATAAGCCAACGGAAAATTTGTGTAAGAGTTAGGATCGTTATTAATCCACTTTAATTATTTGGTTTCAAGACAGAAAAAAATAAGCTGCTATCATTCAAATACCGAATTTCCGAAAAAGATTTATAGCATCTCATGTAACATGTTGCATATTTCTGCGTCAGGCAATAATCTTCAATGAGCCCGGTACGAATTCTTCGGATGTTTTTCTTTCCTTTTGCTGAAGATTTTCTTGAGATAGATAAAATTACATATTACACACATGTATACGTGGCATAGCACATCCCATTCCATCGAGCATTCACTGATTTCAGTAAATTCTTCTTAGACTGCTGATTGCCGGTCGTTTTTGCACTTTAATTAATCGCACTTCTTAGCCTGACGGGAATGTGTTAATGAATAGATGCAAGGAGGTACCAAAACAGCATATGTGCGATACTCAAGCTGAACATGCATGCAAATATGGTGGGGAATTCAAATACACACCGAAAATAGAAATTCATTGAAGAAGCCCGAGGACGACTTTCGATTCTTACTGAATGGAAATTGGCTTCAGTTTTAGCAAAAGATTATTGTGATTTATTTTCCAGTATCTTTAGATAGTCCTTAAGCGAAAAAAAAATATCTTTCTTGAGGCGACAGCATACATCGATCTGACCTCAGCTCTTCTCCGTCCGTATAATTTTGGTTTTGTAGTTCCGAAAACAGCTTAAACCTCAGAGTAATTTTATTTGAGAACGCCATGTATGTTAATAATTGACTTTTCTCCGTTAATCCGTTTGCGAAATGAAAATGCAAATTTAATCAATAGCATGACGTACAATCCGAAGGATTCTCGTCCTTTCTAACATTATGACTCCCAACTACTACGTATGGTGTGGATCCTTAGCAGCCTTACGAGAAGCACATATGAAATGATAAATATGCAAAGGATTTCCAACAGGCAGGTTGCCTGGCGGATAATTCCACTATATTCGGGATTTGGCATATCACAGAACATCGGCAAGACTTTGAATGCATTCACCGTTTGAGTGTAATTAAATTTTCATGTTTTTGGTATAACTTGACGCATATGATGCATGGCATCGGGAGCTCAACTAATACGACGAAACTTAATCCATGAATCTAGACGTTCCATATGTGGAACTTTCGCTACAGATCATGTGGCTGAATCCAATCAGTTCCATTGCATATCCAAGTGACATAATACGAAGATGTCAGTTTTAATCAATAAAATTTCCTGTACGCATTATCCATAAATTATTGTTCGAAAAGGAAATCTGAACAAAAAATCTGTACATCCGTCAAACATGGTGTGGAATTCTGTCAACTTGTTTCTCCATTTGAATGAGATTTTTTCGCCTCATAAATATTTATAACATATAGTCTGAAAATTGACTGTGCAAACAGAAAAAGCTTTACTTGAGCTAACCATATTGCGGAGGAAGGTACCTTTTGAATATGTCGACCGAGCTTATGGCACAGATTCTCCAATATTTTATGATACGTATCTATTTTTATATTTTCATATAATGAATATGACAGATACTTGGTCGGACTTTTAATACGAAAAAGTTGACAATATCTCGGTAATATATTTTCATTTCAGGACTCTGATTAATGAGTTTCGTAGTACTTTTAAAGGAGATGTTTGCTGATATTTCCCTGTGACACCGGTCAGAACTTCGATGGTTAAAGTTTTAATGAAATATGAAAACTACTTCACTTGGCTTTAATCGAAGACTAAAAACTTTTAGATCTTAGAATTTGGAAAAACAAAGTAATGTTATATATTTTCATTGCAATTAGACAACGACCTAAGGATGCCATTTCTTTGATGGAGCAATTTCGAACCGTGGTGCGTGGAAGACAAAACAATCAAAATACTGCACTCGTGTGAAGAGGAGAAGCATTTTCCAAGTAGTTAAGGACGGACAAAAAAATCGATTTTTTGGAAATAGTTTTAATCGATTGCTAAAATGTTCAAGGATATTCTCTGAATAAAGCGGAGGGGTCGAGCGATGAGTACATAGTATTTTTTATGTTTCCAAAACTTAAAACGCGTTTTTCTCGAAACGACATTTTTCGATTTTGAGTACATGATTAAGAAAATTCTACTAAACCGATTGGGCTTTATGACGGCTCATTTTATAGATAATTAAATTCTCTACAATATGACGTTAATGGTTTTTTGAAAAACAATTTTTTACATAATTTTTTCGTATTTTAGAGTCGATTTTTTTTTAGCGAAAAATGCACTTTAAATTTAAAACTGTGTAAAAACATGGAATTTCAACTTTTTCTTTAAAAAAAACTAGACGTTATATAGAAGCAAGTATCATAAACTTTAGAAAAACTTTTTGTTTTTTTGGTTCAGATCTAAATTAAGGGCGCTAGAGTGTACGCAGCTAGAAACAAGGCGAAATTAAAATCCATCCATTTTACCTTATTATTTCAATAATATTTAAATTAAACATCGATTTTTTAATGTGAAAAAATTACACTGTATTCTTGAATTATGCCTTTAATTATCATAACAATTTAAAAGCGTTTCGAGTTATTATACCTGAGAAAATAATGCTTGAAAATTATGTATTTTTCAACCATGTAAAGGAGCGTCCCCCCTTAACTTAAAGAACTATTTTTTTACATCCTTGGATAAAGGTGAACAAATGAGATTTCGGTATGTAGATGGTGATAAAGAAAAAGTTCTGATTTTGTGATGGATAGCTGAAACTTGGTACTAGCTATAGTAATGGCAAGTATGAAAAATATAATTTTTTATAAGTGTTGTATGGTAGGGGAGTGGGTGGTGTTTTTCCTATATATAGAACGGCTTATGGTAGAAAGTTGAAACTTGGTGATTATATGTAGATCTATTAGAAAAGTAGTTTAGATTAAAAAAACATCTGCTAACAGTCTGGGCGCAACTTTATTATTTTTTGGTAGAAGTTCGGAACGCGTTTAATTCTGAGACGCGGTGTAGGTTACTATGTAACTGAAAACCTAAAAAAAAAGTTTGGAAAGCGGTTAGAATGGGGTCGCGCTAGAATACTTACACCGCTGCCACATATAATGTATGAATTACATAATTGGGTCATACTCCGGGGCGCGGTCAAAGTCCTAGTATAATATCAGTTGTTACGCGATTAGGAGGTTTTTCGTGATTTGGTTTTGGACTATTACATGAAATCGGAAATGCATTTGTGGAAGTGAAAACCAATCTGATATCCTATCAATCCAAAGAAATATGTCTAAAGCCTTACGTCCTCTTCGAGTTGAATATCTAGAAATACTAAAATGAACTTTTTGACGATTATCTAGGAAGCCTTAGGAGGTAAAAATGAATTTGATACCTCATTAGAACTAAGAAATATATAGGAATTTGTGAAAACATATGCAACCCCCTTATACCCACTTTGGGGTTCAATATCCAAAAATGCTGAAATGAGTTTTTAGATATATATAAAGAATACCCGAGAAAGTGAAAACCAATTCGATGTCTTATCACTCCTAAGAGATATGACGGAATTCGTGAAAACGAGTTTAACCCGTTTATAACCACTTAAGGGTTAAAAAAGGAAAAAACTTGAAAACAAATTTTAGTCGATTATAAAACAAGCCCATGGAGTGATGCGGACGAATTCGTTAAAATGTATGATATACAACTCCTTTACACCCCTTAAGAGGTTACGCCATTCTAGATGCTGAAACATAGGCCTTTTTCGGGATTTTTTTCAGAAAAACTACAAAATAAATCGAGATTACAAAATGGATATTTATAATAAATGTTATTGACTATGTACAGTAATTCTTTTTAAGCGATTAAATTCAAAATGGCGGCTGTGCAGCGTTTTTGCAGGGTCCATGGCCGGACACCTAGTGCCTGTAATTTTTGAATTATGATAAGCTAATAAATTTATTTCGATTACATATAACAACAGCCACAAGAGTACGTTGGATTTTTTCGATATTTTGATTTTTAGCCAAATGGCGCGCTTCTAAAGTGAAAAGTGCGAAATTTGACTAATAAATCATCAGAAAATTGTTAATAACAAATGAACTAAGCAATATAAAAAAAATCCTACGTACTCTAATGGTCAATATAGTTTTAAAGATATGATTAAATGTTGGTTGTTTTCCGGCGTCAGTAGGGTTTCTGGTGTGAAACCCCAACACGAAATCCCCGACTGTTGATTAATCGCTGTCCTTGAGGACATGACAGTTGGAAAACCTTCACTGGATACGCCAGTTGGACTAGGTCCGAAGAAGCTGTTTCGTCATCGGAGGGCATATACTCGTCAGAGGGTGTATCATGCCTACTATCCGAAACACCCTTACAGCTGGTGGAATTGCTAAGCATAATTTCTATATAGCGCACTCGAAATCAAATTTACGATCACGAATTATAAATTTTAGCTAATTTCCCGCCATCGCAACCCTATACTAAAGGAGGTGGCGCTGAAGATCATCTAATATTTCAACCAATTTGGTGGAATTATGCTTAGCAATTCCACCAGCTGTAAGGGTGTTTCGGATAGTAGGCATGATACACCCTCTGACGAGTCTATGCCCTCCGATGACGAAACAGCTCCTTCGGACCTAGTCCAACACAATCTTATGAAACTGGCGTATCCAGTGAAGGTTTTCCAACTGTCATGTCCTCAAGGACAGCGATTAATCAACAGTCGGGGATTTCGTGTTGGGGTTTCACACCAGAAACCCTACTGACGCCGGAAAACAACCAACATTTAATCAAATTTGCTTCTATGGTAGCTTACCATGAAAAAATTCCATTCTTTTAAAGATATGTTCAAAATTGTAAGTGAATCGGTTGAAAATTGTCTGAGTTATGTTTCCGGCCAGCTATAAAAATGCAGTTTTAAGATAAACGCGCTTAAAGTTTTGAGTAGTAGAAAATCATGAATAATTTTGCAGGCGGCCTTGTACTAAAATTCGAAAACCGAATCCTTAGAGACTTTTTTCGGCCATAATCTTTTCGGACAGCATTTTTGAGGCCCTAAGGAACCATATAAAATAAAAAAAAAATCGATTTTTCGAAAACTCTAGAGTGGCGTAACCCCTTAAGGGTCGAATTTCAAAAAACACAGAAAACGCTTTCTAGGTATTGATATGAGGAATCCGTGAAATGAAAATCAATTCATAATTTTAGAAGACCTAAGAGATATGACGAAATTCGTGAAAATGTATGCATTTCGTTTTTACTGATCACTTTTTTTGCCCCCCTTCCGTACACCAATGGATATTTCAAATTTTTTTTTATCTTAATTACTTTTCTAATAAATCTAGGTATAGTCACCAAGTTTCAAATTTTTTGCACATGCTGTTTTATGGATAGGAAAAACACTCCCCACCCCCATAGCATACTACCCCTATAAATAAATATATTTTTCCAACACGCCAGTACCAAGTGTTAGCTGTCCATGATTATAGGTTCTCGAGATATAAAAATCGGAACGTTTTCCTTTTCACCCTCCCACACCCCACCCCCTACACCCAAATCCTTAAAAAAATTCTCTTGCTAGGGGTCTATTAGACCTACTTCCGGTAAAAATTGTAAGCATCTATTTTACACTGTTCTTAAAAAATTCGTATCCCTTCCACTTCCATACTCCACCGCCTCCTTAAAAAATTTTACTTTCAGCAAACTTTATTTGTCAACCTTTATACACAAATTGAATTTGATTTTTCTAGTACAATTGGTTCGTAAGATATCGTAATCTAAAGTTTTTCACTCCCCACCTCCGGACGCCACTGCCCCACTCAAAAATGTGTTTCTGATCTATTCTCCAAGTATACCTATAGATGTTCATTAAGTTTGATTTTTGTCACACTAACCGTTTAGGAGATATGGATTTTAAAATGTCGCGATCTCGGCTTTCGAGCGTTTCGGACTCAATATTATTCCCCCCACTCCCACACCCATTCACCCATATTAACAATTTTCTTGCAAATGGGTTCACTATCGAAGCTCTATATACATTCCAAGTTTCAGCCTCCTAACATAAGCGGTTGCTGAGATCTAAAAACCAAAATTTTTCGTTTCAAACGCATCCTCCACCTCCCCCCTCACACCCCACCCTTCAAAAATGGTCACTTCAAGGGGCCTACCCAGTCTATTAAAAAAAAAGTTTCAATTTAATAGCTCACAGTTTGGGAGCTGCAAGCCCTCAAACGATTTTGCGTACGGCGGACGGCGCACAGACGGAGTGACATTTTTTTTTCCTTTTTTGGTGTTTATTAGTCATGAAACGTGTAAAAAGGGTATCAAATTTTTTTTTAAAAATCGATAACAATACTTTATTATTAAAATAATAAAGTAATTCCAATAATCATTGGCATACGGAAGAGAGGTAAAGAAATTATCGGTGAATATATGCATATATTTTAACGAATTTCGTCATATCTCTTAGATCTTCTAAAATATTGAATTAATTTTCAATCCAAGGGTTCTTCACGTAAATACCCATAAAGGGTTTTCAGGATATTTTGCAAATCAACCCCTATGTGGATGTAAGAGGGTTGTGTATATTTTCACGAATTCAGCCATGTCCTTCAGGTGTGATTAAATATCGAATAACTTCTCACTTCTACGCGTTTGATTTATAATCGAGCAAAACCAGTTTCAATTACCTACATATTTCTTAGATTTGATGAGATATTGAATTGATTTTAACTTCCTAAGCTTTCCTGAGTAATTACCAAATAGTTAATTTCTGGATTTTTAGATATTCAACCCTAACGGGTTGAAAGACGGTTGCATAGTTTTCTACATATTTCTAGGGTTTGAAGAGATATCAGATTGGCTTTTAGTTCCAAGTATTTTTATATAATCGCCTACAAACCTATTTCACGATTTTTTGATATTCACCCCAAGGGGTGTAGACAGGTTGCATACGTTTTCACCATTTTTTTCCCATTCCTTAGTTCTAATGAGAAATACAATTGGTTATTACTTCTACGGTTATTTCAAGTACTGACCTAAACACCAATTACCCGATTTTTCGAAATTCAAGGGGTTGCGTACATTTTCACAAAAACAACTGATGTTATACTCCGACTTTGATCCAATTACGTAATTCATGTGATATTTGTTCTGGCAGTAACATAAGCATTCTAGCGCGACCCCATTTTAACCGCTTCCCGAACATTCAACCGAAAAATAATAAAGTTTCGCCCAGACTGTTGGCAGATTTTTTACTTTAAGGGGCTTTCTATTTAATCGCCTAAAAATCCGTGTCAGAATTTTTTACCTTTTTTATTCTTGAAATGGAAAAAAAAATAACTTCATTATTTTTTGTTCAACTCATGTTTTATCCTCAGAAGCGGTGTAGGTTGATATGTGACTGACAACCTCAATAATAACCAGGAAGATATTTTAAGGGTTATTTTTTCATGTTAGAAACCTACACAGCATCTTAGCATACCAGTTTGGGACTAATAACCAAAAAAATAATAAAGATGTGCGACGGCTGTTGTCATATTTTTTATAGATACCACGGGTTTTACTACACGTTCAAAAGACTTTTCTGTGGAAGGTATCACAGATAGTAGGATGCTTTTTAGTTCATTTAGACACCCAAAGTCTTTGCAATAAATTCAGTGATTCTATCTTGTTATTTTAATAATAAGGTATTGCGATCGATTTAAAAAAACTTTGCTTTCCTCAATTTTTTTCACCTTTAAAAAAGACATTAAAGAATTGTAATCAAAACCAACAATACCAAACCCTTTCAGCAATTTAGTTCAAATTTGCTTAGTGGCCAAATTGGGTGTAAACTTGGAATTTGTAGAGAGCTATGGTATTGAAGCCATTAACCAGGAAGCTATTTGGAAAGTTAATTATTTGAGGTGTCTGCATCGACACATCGATTGATACATTTCGACATTGACCACATCCCCGACTATGATGCAACGAAATTGTTGTTTTACGGTTGGTAGTACAATAAGCACTTCAGTCGCAGTGAGTTCCGACTTTAACCAGAATTTGCACTAAAAAAAAGTACATCCAGACTTTTGGGGATTTTTTTTAAACACGGAGAAAGAGAGGGTGTTTTTTCTAACTCAAGACTACATTACGCTAGAAAGTTGAAACTTAGTATATGTATATAGATGTTCATACTTCAAAGTAATTTAAGAAAAAAAAACAAATGGCCTACGAAGGTGATGCAGGAGCCAGTTTCTACGAATTTCGTTATACCTCTTATGTATTTTGGAATATCGAAAACAATTTACTTCCACGATCTTCTCAGATAAAATCATCGAAATTTTGTTCAGGATTTTTTAAGGCGTTCACTATAGCGGCCGTTTTACATTGAAAATCAGACAATTTCGTGTTGTTTTTTCTCCGAAAACGTTCTTCCGATTGAGTTGCAATTTTGAAAGATTATTTAGAGTGTTAATCTAAAGAACAGGCTACAATCTTATTAAAAAATATTTGTTTAAACTGACTTTACAGCAGTTTGAAAAATCAATCCTATCCTGACGTACTTAAAGGACTATAATTTCATTTAGGTTGTATATAGTTTGAAATTCACGCTTGTAACCAGATGATCTCAAGGTTGCCTTGAGCAAATAAATAAAATTAGCTTGATATCTTTTATAGGACTATTAGAAAAAGGAACATGAACAAAAAATTGTTACTTTTCAGGAGAGCGAAAAAACTAAAAAATAACATTTTTGCAACTTTTTGCCCGGTCATTGCTCACTTTGGAGACGAATTTCGATTCCTTATAATGCAAATAAAAATGTGCGAATAGTATCATTTTGTTCATAAATAAGTCTAGTTTCAGAAAATTAAATAAAAAAGCGATTTTTTTTAAAATGTTCCTTTAGTTGCCCCCTTAAGGTTCAACCCATAAGGGGGCTAAAGAGTTTGATATGTTTGCGTAAGTTCTGAGATATCCCGTGTGTTCTTTTTATATAACCGCAAAAAAACGAATTTCAGGATTTTTTTGATATTCAATCCCTCATCACATCGGTCGTAGAATTTTTCACGAATTCCGTCAGATTTCTTAGGTCCAATGAGATACCGAATTGATTGATACTTCTACTTGGTTTTAATATATTCACCTCAAAATAATTGATTTCCGAATTTCTTAGTATTCATATCTTAAGGGATGTCAAGAGGTTGTCTATGTTTCTCGACTTCCTCCAGGTCTTTTAAGTATAATGAAATATCGAATTGAATTCGAATTTCTTAATATTCATATCTTAAGGGATGTCAAGAGGTTGTCTATGTTTCCCGACTTCCTCCAGATCTTTTAAGTATAACGAAATATCGAATTGGCTTTTACGTCCACCGGCCTTCTATCATCATATTATTTTATTTTTTTTATTGTCTAAAAGTTAGATTCAGAATATTTTATTAATTCAATCGCTCAGGAGGTGTAAAAAGTTTTCACGAATTCTATCATATCTCTTGAGTCTGATGAAAAATCGGACAAAATTTTAAATTGAAATTGAAAATTGGTTGTCTTTAGACACCTTTTGGATTTGAAACTTTGTTGGTAGCGTCGTGATAAAAGAGCATTAGTAAAATAAAATTGATGGAGGGGTACTTGCATTCGGAATGTGAAGCTTGTACTTCTAGTCTAAACTTTAAAATTTATAACACGTATGGATACTTAAACTTTTAGATAAAAGTGTGTGGGGTCTAAAAACTTTATCTTTCTATATATCAGGAACCGATTTCAAGATAAAGAATTGTTTTTTCTGGATCAAATTACAAAGGAGAATGTATAGCTTAAGAAATTAGTGCCCGATAACCACTATATCCACCAGTTCGCACTACCATAAAAATAATCAAACATAGCAAATATTTGTATTAAAACGATTAACTGTTTGTTTCCATTTCAGGAAACTGAATTTCGCAATAATTATTATTACTATTTTCGTTGTTTATTATCCCCATTCGTGTTTTTTCGCTAACACAAAATATCAGAAGTTTTAGTAAGTTATTCTCGGTTTTTAGACGAAGTGGTGCATATTTGATGAACTTCCTAATGAACTTCATCAAAAATTTCATAATAAAATACACCGATTGGGAAATTTCCTAAAAAACTATTATTCATATATCTTAGATTATTAAAAACCAGAAACTTTTTATTGTGTCAGTGGCTGCCTAAAAAGTTATAAAAATCAGTTGAAATTAAACCATAAAAAACAATACAATTGATATTAAATTTATTTAAACTATTTATTATTACATTATAATAATTATTTCACAAAAACAATTCGTTATCAAATTCATCAAAAGTTAAAAAAAAAAAATTATCAAAGAAGATTTGTAAGGTACATGAGCAAAAGTGAAGTGAAGAAAAGTGTAAGTTACATTGTAAACACTATTTAAATTCAAAAATAAAGAAAGATATTAAAATTTTCGTTAATACTCCGCATTTCGAAATTAATGTTGAAGATTAATGTGAGGAACAACATCAGAATAACAAAAATAATTAACCGATATGACCAACATTTAAGAGAACGAATGCAAATCAAGCAAGAATCGAATAAGTACCTATCTATGTTTATAAAATAACATAATTACGTAAATTTAAATAATAATTAAAATTTTTAAATTCTTTTGTTATTAAGATTGCCTTAAACTGCAAATCGACTCCAAGAATAAGGGAAAACCTTTTAAAATTCGAGCAGAGGACCTTGCCGTAATCCTCCATGTTTTTAGGATATCCGAAACTCGTATAAGGTAAGAAAGTGATCAACCTGTATTTCTTGACACATCTAGAATTTTCAGTTTTCTCTGAAGTTCTCGTTGCTTTTCTACTTCGAAAATTTTTCTGATTTCCGGTTATACCGGCGATGGATTTTTTATTTTTAACCCAATTTTGATCAAATTTAGTTTCGTTTACGTAGTTCGAAGTAATTTTCATAAAAACCATCGTGGCTACAATCAAGGGCGCCCATAAAGGGAGGGAAGAGAGGACACTTGACCCCACCTGTATTCTACCTTCCAGTATTTTAAAAACCATTTTGTCACTTGTATTATTTTTTTTAATATAGTGCCATTAAAACCTTTTAATTGACCGATTACACATAATTTGTTTCGAGGAAATTTGTATGAGGCGTTCCCCAAGAAGTTGGGCGATTTTACTTACTAACGGATTCTAAGTAAAATTTCAACTTCTCTGTATTTTTTCCGTATCTCCCGGAGCGCTGATATTGTTTTGGTGTGGCAGAAAAGGTTAAATGATTCTTAACTGAGTGAAATCCACATTCATTCTATTCGTCACAAGATGTAGCTCCCGAAATTGCAAACCTCTTTTATAAGCCATAGATCTGCCCCTCCCTACGAAATGTTGTATAGTATATAATATAATAATTTTAAAAAAAATTATTCACTTCACCCTAATATTGCTGAAATCAACATCCTTTACTTAAAGGTATAAATAATTTTAGCATAATATTTTTCTCACCTCAAAGTTTCATATCTGATGTAAGAAAATACGATGATCTACGTTAAAAAGTCTAAGGCAAAAAATCACTCAGAGTATAAAAGTTTCTTGAAAATGGATCACAGGAAGTAGCTTATTACTGCATATCCCAAAATGCCTATCAAAAACTGAGAAAAAAACACAACTCCAGAATGCGCAATCAAAACTTATGAAAAAAGATTTGCGGGACGTTTCACTCCCCTTGCGACAGGATATCTAAAGGAGTTCTGATTTTGCTTCTTTGAACGCGTACGATTGCTCTTCGTTTACTCCAGGGGCTGTCGAACATAAAAAGGACAACGCTTTTGAATGCAAACGGAATGAGAACAAAACGGCTTTGAAACGGAAAGACACACCTTCGAGAATTTTGAATAAGAAATTTGAGAAGCTAAAGACGTCTTTTGCCGAATAACGAACATGACGGTATGATAGACTCCTTGCTCCTTTGTGTACAGGATCCTGTTGAATGCCTGTGTGACTATTTGCTTCATAAAATTTTTGATCTTTTAACATTTCCGAGTTGTGAAAACGATTTCGTGATTCTGACGACAAGTTTCAGATGGGTGCCAGATCAGATACAAGATAATCTTCGGATAATTCTCACACATTGAATATTTTGTTGGATTTACGATTCGAACCTGCAAGATCGCCAGATCTATTTTTGAATGGAAATAGACTTGATGTAAGACACTTGCATCAGATAAATCTTTAGTGATGGTATGTTTTGAGATTATTTTATGCAGCGTAGTTTCATTGATTTTTTTTTAAAGATGAAATATTTCTTTAAAGGATATTTCAGAAAAAATTCATTTTGCAAAAAATATTTTGCTGCAACTTTAATCCCTCATATTTTACTTTATTTATTTTACTGTAATTTGGGATTTACTCTTTTAATGTCAAAGCAAAGAGGTTAAACCTGTAGTATAGTTGCTCTAGTTCAGAACAACACAACGCTATTTATGATTTAGTGAATATTTTCTATGGACTTGCTCCAAGAAACAGCTTCGTCTTCGTTTAAATCTCGAATTTATGTGGAAAACATTGGAATAGTTTGGAAAAGACCGAAATAACCCGTCAGTTTTTTAAATCATGATTCAGACATCAAAGTCAAAATGGAAATACAATAATGCAAGTCTTCGTTAGATTTTGACAAATTTCATGCAGGATTCCATGAAAATAGCATAAAAACATGGATCCATATATTAACAGAAAAATTAAAAGTTTATTTGTTTTTTTATCCAACAAAATATTTCAATATCTATTCTCTCCTTAACTTCGTCAGCTGCAGTAAAACTAAACAAGCTAGGCCTAGACACCAAAAAATTGTGGTTTCAGTGGCTTTTTTAAAACAAGGTTTACAAAAATAATTCAATTGCGCACCTAAAGATTAAAGTGCTTTTATTAACTTTTATTTTTTAATTTGATGATCAAAAGCTATGAAAGATTTTAAGCAAATGTACAAGAGCATACAAACGGACCAGTGGATCTATGATTTTGCAGCTCTTATGAAATAGATGTTACTTCAAAAAAAAATCTCTTCTTTTTTACTCCTTGATAGAGAGGATAAATGATTCAAGTTCAGTATAGGTATTTTTTTTATAATATCCTACGTAATGATCAAATAACCAAGAAAAAAGTTCACCTCCTACGAATGCCCCTCAATGTTCAACCTGTAAGAGGATATGAGCACTTGAATAATTGATGTAAGAAATGAATTCCGAAGAAGAAGTGAACCTAACAATTCGAATCTGATATTAAGGATCGACCCACCTGATGAGTTAACCCCTTATAAAAATCTTTTCATAAATTCCGAACAAAAGTCCGCGACTTGAAGGAATCTTTTGAAAAAAAAAATCAACCGATACCCATATATGATCAAGTAAAAAAAAATACGTCATAAGAGCGCACATACTCGTATATGGCATAAATCTGACGGTACTACCTTTACGAATATGTAGAAATCCCGCTTGATTTTATGCGTGCACAGTTCAAAAAGGCGTCCCTGACGAACAAAAGGCTCGTCTTCCAGTCCCTCATTGTACCCACACGATGAAGATATGATGAAGATAGAAGACTTTTCAGCGCCGAATTTTTAAATATTTTTGCTTCACGTTCTGATGGCAGATTGCATCTTCATCGTCGTATCGAATGACAGCTACGTGGGAAGCTTTGCTTCCAGATTGCATTGTTCAACGGTTCAAAGGAGTTGATCTTCCAAAGTGATTATCGCAACGAAGTCTTTTGTGTTGATTCTTTCGATTCAATAATATCGGGACATCTTGCTCCTTAATATGTTTCTGTCCCGGCCATTCTCTGATTTTAGTTTTATTTGAGGTGTCCAATCCAAAACATTCTTAAACATTAAGATATACGTCCGATCTGAGATTTTTCTCAAAGCTCCTTAACGTAGTGGTTCACCTCCACCCTAATCCCCGGAGGAGATATGAAAGACAATTTGTTCTTAAACAATTTTTACCGTGTTTGATATTTTTATAAATTTATTCACTGTTGGATATAAAATACTTGGATATTTTAAAACGAGTCAAGTCACCCGTTTTTTCCGCATTCCGGTGTAAACATTTTGATTCCTCGCATTGACCTATAACAACCCCCTTTCCTTGGTATTATAAAATCTCATTTTATAACCTTTAATTGTAAGGTAAGTTTACAACACTAGCATGAAAAGTGCAGAAGATATCTTCCTATAACTGAAACCATTTTATTACTTGAGGAATTATTTTTTTTTATAAAGTGTTATTAATACTGATCCTTGGTTCTATTATTCATAATTTTTTGGAATTTATTGAATCAAATCAATCAATCTAAGGTATGTAATTAGAAAACTGACCAAAAATAATTACTTAGTTAACTTCCGCACACTGGATATTTTTATCAAAGAAGTAAACTGAGCTTGACATACGTCGATTCCGGTTCGGTCTGGCGAAATAAGGGTAGTTTTACCTGAAAATGGAAATATAAATACAGTCCATCAGAATAACTACTTTCAAAATATTTCCGAGGAACACCCAACCCAAAGACTATTGCGGCAGGTATTTCTCTCCACACCCCTAAATTTGGGGAGCTAAACTGTGACATTCTAATTTATGTTTTTCAAAAACGCTATCTTCAAGGTAGTCTAAAAAATGTTCGATTTCATTGAACTGTAAAATTAGCATCTATACCTAAAATAACTCAAAAGATGGTTTTCTGGTAGAGCATTGTTTTGTACTGGACTGTACCTCCACGATTTTTTAAATTATTTTAATTTTTTCACCATATTGTTACAAGCGCCATGGCAACCCGCACAACTCATTTATGAATGGTACCATTTTCCAGCGTGAGAGAACAACAACCACAAAATACCCAAGTGGAATGCAGAAAATACTCTACACTCTCCTCAAACTCTCTTTCCCTTCTCACATGTTCTTCATACTTCACGAAAATTTAACACAAACAAGTGAATATGCTGGAAATCTCTTATCTCAACACATGCAGTATATAAGCACCGATGGACTCATGCACGGGGTCAGTTTTTCTATTGCGAAAGCAAAACGACTGTTAGTTCTGCGGGAAAGTGTTTTGTGTTAAGGGGGAACATCCGAGTTGAAAAAAATTTTTTTTTCAAAATTTCTTTTAAGCTTATCTTAAAGTTTGTAGTTTGTGTAGAATATTTTGTGTAAATTTCATATTGAAATTCCAATAATTGTGAAAGTTATAGGCAATTAACCGGTATGGGCCCTTTGTGAATTCTCTATACAGAGCATCATTCAAACGCGATTATCACGAAACATACTATTCAAAGACGGTCCCCAAAATATTCGGAAAACGGCTTGACCGATTGTTTCCAAAATTTCACACAATATTTTTGGATAGGTTTTCTTCTTCGCTACGTAGGATTTTTTTTTTACTAATTTTTTTTTTTTTGTCAAGCCAGAAAGCTCGAGAATTGAGATTGAAAACTGAAAGTAAAGTTCAATCGGCCGCCATTTCATGAACAATTTTTTTTCTTCAAAAAACTCTACGTAGCGAAGAGCAACATACTTTACATTTTCAAAATCTTTTTGAAATTTTTGTTTTGGATCAACCGCCTGCATGTAATCTTGGGAACCGCAGACCGTGCGATTGGCGGACATTCTTTACGCCGACCATAACAGCAGCGCCCCCGGTTGATATATATTTATAAAAAAAATTATTAGCATACCTCAACATATATACTTTAGAATAAAACCAACCTGGCTAAAATCGAGCAAATAGTTTTTGAGATAATAATCTAAATTTCACCTATTTTTTCTGCTTTCTACTCGGATGTTTTCCCTTAAGCGATTTTCATTGATAACAGTGATCGAGTAGTACCTAAATGTAATTGGGAAGCGTTTCAAATTTGTGATAATTGAATACGAATTAATAAAGCTTAATTATTTCAATTGAATTTAATCGAATTGTGTTTTACTCAAAATCCTGGCAAACCCCAAGCTCACAACACTATATTCCATAATTTGACTCTTAGAATTAAAAAATTCGAACGTCGATCCTCAGGAAGCACGTTATTAATCTGTGAATAAAGTACAAGGCGATTTTTACAAATCAGTAAACCAAAGACACCATAACATTCTAAATAGATTGCACTTCATTATACCATTAAGATTTTTTAAAATTATTAAAATTTTTATCTTTCATCATATATGGCATAGCTCATAGATTGTATGTGTCCTATTTATAATTGTTAGATCATAAAATGAGTGTCTTATGTTTAAGATTCAATCAGAAAATGTTTCGTTTTCCTTTTTTTGCACTCATGTTTCAATATTTTATTTTATTCTCATTTTTCGTACCTGCTTAAATTAGTTATCTCTGAGTTAAGTTAATGTTTTATGAATGGAATATGTACCTACTCGTACCTGCTGTCCGCACCATCTCAATGTTGTTTAATTAGTCCCTTTTCAAATGAGCTAAATTTTTATTCCTTAAATATGATTTTGTTTTCAATCTGAACTATTGCTTATTTCCGTAAATATCAGTTCTTTGATTATTTCGATTTAGGAATATGAGACATAGATATATTTTTCCATGTGAATTTATTAGGCACCTGTTTTAAAAAGTACCTGTGTAGTACCTATACGTTTCTGTTTGTTTATTCTTTTCTTTCATACTTGTTTGATACAGGTGTCAATAATTTCCAGATCTACGAGTACTACCTTCATTTTGTTATTCTAATATTGGTAACAGTTGAAAGCGAAAGCATATTATTCTGAAATACTGAAATTATTGTATAATTTCCTATTGTCACCTGATACTTCACACAATGATAAGGACAGTAATGTCTAAGAATCATCATTCGAATTTCTTGGCTTTAAGGTTGAAGGAATGGCAGACTAAATTTTTGATATACCTATGATTAAAAACCTTTTTTTAAAAAAAAAAACTTGAATGTACAATCAACTGCAATCAACTTAGAATATTTTGGCCTCTTTGGTCTTTTCAATTGTGATAATCGCCCCATACTGTTTGATGAAAATTTTAAAGTAAGAATTTGAAGGTCAATCAACTAGAGTCGATTTACAATAGTTTTTTTTTATTGGATGGATTTTTAAAAAAATGACAATCATATACAGACGAAGCACTATCTGAAACTATCAGAAGAATTAATTTAGAGCAAGTTGGAAAGGTTGGTGCACACGAACCAATATTTTCTCAGTTTCAAGTACTAACAACGCTATACCCGAAAATCATCTTTTGATTTAATTAGTAAGAGTAGGGTTCTAGATTCAAAGAAGTTAAAGATATAACGGAATTTGTAAAAAAATATATGTTCCCCTAAAAGCAGGAGGGCGTAAGAAGGACATATACGTTACGTCAAATTGAATATTGAAAAATCCTGAATTTTAGGGTCTATGAAAGTAATATCTTGGATATGCAGCTCGTATACAAATCATAATATCGTTAATATCACCAATATATCACCCAATAATCTGCATATAGTACGTCATCGAGCTGATATATACGTAATATCCAACCTCGTATATAAATTCGATGATTTTAGCTGATATAGCCTTCTTTTAACTGCCATCAGCGCCATCTGTTACTGAAATCAACTGAAATTTCAATGAATGACAGTTGCGGCTTTTTATATTCTTCCGTCAGTTAAAATTGTTTGAGCGTGTGTTCATTTTTGTGTGTGATGTAATGGTCCACTTTGTACATTTCTTTATTAGCAATGAAAATGCTTTTTGCCGGAACATCGTACTGCGACGTTTGGTACGAAGAGCTAGCAGTCGAAGCTTTTTTTTCCTTCACTGCTAAAATTTCGGAATGTACTTTTAGCTGTCCCATATTAATTTAAACTTCCATTAAATTCTGTTGTTGCGTTGAATTCATATTAATTTTAAAATATCACAATATAAGCACGATACTATGATTGACAGACGCTTGAAATTTTGTCTTTGATAGCTAAATGTCAAAGTATAACATTTATGGGCTGTGCATCATGCTATCTTGTATAGCATATCATGATTTGAATAAAGTAATTTGTATACAAGCAGTGTATCCATGGTATTCAATTCAATCCGAAATTTTATTCCACCTAAAAGATGTGGTCGGGAGGCCAAGGCCTGATATGGGCTGTCGCGCCATTGATGATGATGTAAAGATAAATAGAATTCATTATAAAAACATACTGCAGTCACGATCGGCTGCAAGCCAATCGTATAATACTCTAGATGAATACTGAACTCCGATTTATATTGTAGTTGGGGATAAAGTAGAATTACGTGTGTGCATGTTGTATGTCCTTTCTTAAGGACTGTCATTAGATTGCTACTCAAAACTAAAAGACAATATTCAGTGTTTAATTTCTTATCTTGAACTGGTTAAGTCATCGAAAAAAAAAGTCCTTTTTGAAGGACTTTCACATGGAAGGTGCAAGAAGGACTCACTCGATTTCTTACATATTTATCCTTTTTCTTGGAACCATTTAAAAATGAACGTGTACAAAATTTCAAATTCATAGCTTGAAGCGTTCAAAAGTTATCGGAAAATATTGTTGAACACGTGTCTTAAGGACATTTTGTATGGCAGCTACCAGAAGCAGTAAAAGGATTTCGCTGATTAGTAAACCCGAACTTCGTTTTTACTCAAAACTAATTTGTACAAAATTTCCACTTCATAGCTAAAAAATTACTTGAGTTATAGTAAGTTCCGTAAATTAAGTGAAGACGTTTTGACAGGATATTTGTATGGCAGCTACACGAAGGACTAATAGAATTTCCTTCATAATTATACATTTAGCTCCAACTATTGGAAAAATAACACATACAAAATTTCAAAGACGTAGCTTAAACCCTTCTGAAGTTATCGGCCAATATTCTTAAATACGTGTTTTAAGGACATTTTGTATGGCAGCTACCAGAAGGAGTAAAAGGATTTCGCTGACTAGTAAACTCGAACTTTGTTTACACTCAAAACTAATTTGTGAAAAATTCCGAATTCGTAGCTAAAAGATTACTTGAGTTATAGTGAGTTTCGTAAATTAAGTGAATATATTTTAACAGGATATTTGTATGGCAGCTACACGAAGGACTAATAGGATTTTCTTCATAATCATATATTTAGCTCTAACTATTGGAAAAATAACACATACAAAATTTCAATGTCGTAGCTTAAACCCTTCTGAAGTTATCGACCAATATTCTTGACCACATGTTTTAAGGACATTTTGTATGGCAGCTACCCGAAGGAGTAGGACGATTTTGCCCGTTAACGAACTTAGCCTTACAAATTTAACCAAACATCCAGATTCAAAATTTCAATATCCTAGGTGAAGGCGTTCTTGAGTTATCGTGTTCACGGACAGACGGACGGACGGACGGACGGATGGACGGACGGATGGACGGACGGACGTCAAGCGGATTTGAGGTTTTTGGCCACAAATAAACAAAAAATAATATATAACTTTTTTTCGTCCGAGGCTTGGTTCTATGCGTTACAAACTTTTGGGCTGGATTAAACTTATAATACTCTATATGATTTCATCTAGAGTATAAACAGGCTGAGAACGAGGAGCTCGTGAACATAACTATTAAATGTTATCTCCGAATTTCTAAGAGATATATCTGTATAATTAATTAAATAAATATGGCGAAATTCGTGAAAATATGCAGATCTCTTTTCAATGACTATATTTTCGGCTCCACTTTAGTATGCCGATGCAAATTCAACATAACGAATTTTGTTGCTTAAACAACCTTTTTAGTGAATCTTCATACACGTACTAAGTTTAAAGTTTTTATCATTAGTCGTTGATGAGATAGAAAAAGCACATTTCTTTAATAGTTCTTGAGATATTAAACTCAATTTTCTCAACGATTGTTAGTCATCCCACTTCCGTGCTCCGTCTCAAAAATATATATTCATTCCTTACTTTCCACACCAATATCCAAAAACACAAATTTTATCTTCCCCCTGTAATTGGTTCATGAGACATCGCAATCTAAATACTTACACCCTCACCCCCACGAGCTACTGCCCCTCCAAAAATTATTTATGCTACATTCTCCTACACTCTTAAGATTTTTTTTTAGTAAATTTAATACTAAAGTAATAGAAAATGAAATTCCTACTATAGTGCATGTAATTTTACACCTGTGCGATTTTACCACACGATTATGTAATTCTTTACAACGCAATTGTAGTATTTTTATATTAAAATGTAAGAAAGTTAATATATGTAGTTGGTATTTTTTCATCCCGTTGATTGTAAGATTGATGTAAACAATGTGATAAAGATACGTGCTACAACTTGCAACTTTGCCTAAAATATGACGTACATTTATTATATTTTTGTAGTAATAATTTACTCACGTTTAATTCTAATCCATTAAAAATATTGTTTCCACACAGCTTCCTGTTCTGTTCCTCCTTTGCTTTCACACAATTTAATAAAAGACTTATACATAAGTTTTATAATATTTATTTTATTTATAATTTTTGATGAAAGTATGTAGATTACCAATTTACAAATATAGTGAATATTCATCATTTTGAATAAAATGAATTTATTTCAAAACTAACTTTCAATTTATTATATTAATGTGTTAATTTTGTTAATATTATTAATGTGTATTTAATTTTCTCTAAGACATTTAGGGTAATATTGGAAAAAGTATCTAAATATATATTCAATCGATTGTAAAATCTCTTTAGGATATAATGTTCAAAATATAAAAAAGTATATTATTTGCAAAATAAGCTGAATAAAGTTAAAAACATCCCCTTTCACAACATTGGATTTTTCAATAAATATATACACAATTTCCTTGTCATCTTGTTGTGTTAAATCTGAAATAGAAAATATTAGGTTAACTATTTTTTAATTATATTAGAAGCAACAATAATACTTATTTATTTATAGGATTGCTATTGCAACATAAATGAAACAACACATTAGCTTACGGCCAAACCGGCTAAGTACATGACACTAAATATAAAACTTAAGACTAAAAAAATCATGAAGGATAAAAACATAAAAGTGATTGATGAAAAATGTAACAAAATCCAGAGGGGATAACACAAAAACAGAAAAGTGATTGATAAATGATGCTTATGATAGTTCAAAATTTAGAAATGAATACAATGGAATGAATTGCATAAATGAAAATACAATAACGTAAATATATGTCTAAAGAGGTTTATAGTAGAACTAAAGATAAATTAAGATAATGATTGAAAATATACCCAAAGGCTTATAATTGTGCCAAATTAACTTGAAATAATGAACGATTTAGAAACTAGATTTAATTAAAGTAACAAGGTGAAAAGATAAAGATAATGATAATATAAGCAGCTAAATAAAACATTAATTAGTATACACGATAATACAAGATGATATAATACTGAAATATAGCTATATATAATTAAAATGACAAAAAGAAACGGATAAATGTAAAATTAGTTAAAATGTGAGAAAAAAAAGAAAAAAAATAATTATAGCTAGACATGAATAAAACTTATATGCTAAAGTAAAGGATTAAAGCATACACATTCCGGAATTTAAGTACACGTAAAATGGAAATTCAATATTAACAATTGGACGTTGAAATATTAAAACTTATAATCTATGCTTAAGATCGAGATGGTCTAGGAGTTGGAAAAGAAGGGTAGGGTCTGATGTGGAAAGGAGAGAGGTTCGTGGAGGGATGGAATGATTGAAAAAATCCGCCGTTATTAAACAGTCGACCAAAATATGCTGCATAGTGAGAGGTTTTTGACATGTAAGACATCCTGGTTGTGGCGACCTGGTGAAATAATGTTGATGTGTCAACCTGGAGTGGCCAATTCTTATCCTGGTCAGCATAACTGCTTCTTTTCTTTCTTGCTTCGGATCGTATACCGGTGAAAACGGATTACGCCAATGTCTGGCCAAGAATGTTGTAATAATATTTATAATGGCCAACTATGGTGTATTTACTGGAATCTCGGGTTTTCTTTCGTCCAATGTTGTTCCAAACTGCATAAAAGTTAGATATAAAAATATATTAATATTAATTAGTTATAAAAGATATTGAACTTTTCAATATAGTAAACATACCGTAAAATGCTTGTAGACAAAATTTGAATTCTCCTTAAAGTATTTAAATATACATTTAACGGTGTACAAATCATCTCCTTTATATTATTTGCTACAAACTTTTTAATGAAATTTGCTAAAAGTGTGATTTTACATCTTTCAAAGTTGTGTATTTACTTTCAGGTTTTTGGAGTGTAGTATGCCAAAAAAAAAAACTACTTTCAACCTTGCGACAAGAACTGTTCAGCAGACTTTAGAATGACTCAACTCTAGCTTTCCAGCATTTAGACGCATTTTTCCTCCCTCTCGTTCCTCTTCACCGAAAGCACACAAGTTGTTGCAAATGGCTACACTATCGTAGCACTAGATTAAATCCAAGTTTCAACTTTCTAGCATAAGCTGTTTCTGAGTAATTTTGTATGAAAGTTGCACGTACAAAAACCTTTTGGAGAAAATTTCGCATAAAGTTCGTGAAATAGTTAGTGTTCGTCACAAACGACAGATGGCAACAGTAACACGTATCCACACATTTCACGGCAATTTTCACGTATGAACACCTTTCGGCGAAAATTTCGAATACAGTTTAGTAAGATAAATCCTAAATTTCTTGAAACAGTGATTGATAAGGCTAATATACAAAACACTAAAAAAAAAATGTTTGTCAAAAAATTCAGATCGTACTATAGATTTACTAGTGCAAGCTGTTGTGTATGAAATATCATTTCACATGTTGGTGGAGATGGATTTTAGGTTTTACGATTTTCCAGCATTTGTAATCTTTTAATATTGCGGACCCTACCAAATTTGAACAATGTGTTTCCTTTGATTGCCTTGTGAAATCTGCAAGCGAGTCGACACCTTTTCATCACCGGGTTGACTGATTCATTCGACGGTTATTACCCAACTCCAAAATTTTCTCAAAACTGCTGGTGCTACTATTGTTTGTTTTTTGTAGAAGGAATCTATTTAATTAATACTTCAAATTTTACTGTAGTAAATTAATGGAGGTTCGGGGTAAAATATCACAAAATGCCGAAATTTCTTGAAACATTCATATAAATAACATACTTTAAGGTCTAATCTACCTCAACATGAATTGATACAGCGTTTTGTCAAGCGATTATCATTTTTTTTTAAATATATTTATCTAATTACTAATTTTGCTATTTTTTTGTCAACATGTACACATACATGTAGAGTGCCAAATTACGAATGGTATGATATATTTCTGAAGGTAGTTTACTCGAACCGTTCATCATCATTAATCTTAATTGCTTTGCAATGTCTTTCCTAAACAGTATGTTAATTAAACTAGGAACCCTCTAAATAAGTTTTGAATGAAATTTGGAAATATTTATTATAGCTACCTTTTGTACCAATTCATAATATTGAGCCGTATATTTAAATCGACACGTTCAACAAAATCAGCCCCGTAAAGTCATAAAACTATTTTCAGTTCGACTACAGAATGAACTCCTAAATATCAAAGATCGGATTAGAATGAAGTAATCTTCTCAGTTCATAACTATGCATGGCAACATAACCCAAACAAGGATTATTATCAGGAAAACAATTCCAATCCCGATTCTTAGTTTCGTTGAAAATGCAAAAAGGGAGCCTTCTGTTCTATATGTACCTACGAGTACGTAGAGCTCCGACACTTGAAGTCTTTGTTGTTACAGCTGATAATGCCAAGAGTCGCCCGGGTCATAAAATCGTTAGCAGGTTGCTATTGTTTTCACGACCCTTACCTGTATGCTCCTCACACCCGTAATTATGTGCTTCCTCTTCAGGTAATACAAGACTATGTCACTGTCAAAATAACCCCAATTAAAACTTGTACCTATATCGGCTTTTTTTTGAGGTCATTAAAAATTGTCATTCATTGTTTCGGTTTTCAGCCAATGGAGTGAAGAATCGATACGAACGAATGAGGTCCTTGTAAATTGTCTAGACTTTTATGAACGGCTTACTGACAGGCAGGCTATTAAGTCAGCCTGGAAGTATAAAGCCGAAAGGGAAGTGTATCACAATTGGGTTTTTCCCGTGGTCGAAAAGGATCCGGACGAAATCTTGTGTTATTTTAACGATTTGCATAAAAGGATCTGGTTCGTCCTCTATAATGAAATGATTGTTTATTGTCTTACAAAGATACTTGCAGTTCTGTCTTTTCCGTGTTTTTTCTTCGGGAGTTTAGTGAGAATATGGGATAAAAATAACAATTATAAATATTTTCTTTTCTTTATTACGTACTTGCGGGATAGTAGCTAGAAATATCCTTTACAAATTAGCGACCTTTTGATTTCGGTATAAACCGGGTTTTTCCGTCCATTTTTGTTATTCCTGTCTACCTCACCCTGTTTCATACCAGAAAAACTCACCCTAAAAAAGTGTTACACACAATGTCCGATAAAATCGCTAATTATCGCAGTTTCTCTCGCAAAGGAATCTTCTTTCAATCAACCAGTTCCCACGGTCGATTGGACCAATTTAACCATATGTCGTTACATTAGAAACGCAACCAAGTATTCAAAAATTTCAAATCATCATCACACCTGAATCGTTACACGACTAATGGACTTCCCCCCGTCAGTCGGGGTGGGTGACACTATCAATATTTCAACCATATTGACTTGTAATAACTCCCGACTTAGAACAATACACCACCTAATGTATAACAACCCTGCGATGAGTGATGCTTAAATCAAGGGATGAAGGGTGCAGTACTCTCCATTATCCTTCCTGAATCGATTGCATGTTTCCGTTGAGGTCCTTCAGTACGAGAGGAAATGCAGTGACATATGGTTTAATCATCCCCCTGTGTTAGTTTTGAGATGAGTTAAAACAAATTAGCCCGATTCGTGATAACGTGGGAGAATAGGGTGTATGGGAATTCGCAAGGGTGATTATTCGTTTTATGATAGCTGATTAGTATTGCTATGAGTCATTAGGGGCGAAGATGGTCATGGCGATGAAAAGAAAAGTGGGTTAACGCAATTTAAAAAATTCACCATTCTTCGTGCATATACTAATTTTACTTTATTATTTCAATAATACAGTATTGTTATCGATTTTTAAAAAAAAAAAATTTGCTACCCTCAAAATTTTTTTTTTTACGTTTCATGACGAGTAGACACGAAAAAAGCAAAAAAAAATTTCAGTCCGTCTGTCCGCCGTACGCCGTACGCCGTACGTCTACCGGTGTACGCAAAATTGTTTGAAGGCTCGTAGCACCCAAACCCTTTGTGCTATTTAGTTGAATTTTTTTTCGTGGGTAGAGTGGGCAGTCCCCTTAAAGCGGCCAAATTTGGAGGGGTGGGGGTGTGAGGGGCGAGAAGGGGGAAGTGTTTTAGACGGAAAATTTTGGTTTCTAAATCTCAGCAACCGCTTATGCTAGGAAACTGAAATTTGGAATTTATGTAGAGCTTTAGTAGTGGACCCATTTGCAAAAAAATTGCCGATATACGTGAAGGGGTTTGGGAGTGGGGGGAAAAATTATGCGTCCGAAACGCAAAAAAGGTGAGATCGACACTTTCTAAAATCCATATCTCCTAAACGGTTAATGTCATATAATTGAAACTTAATGAATATCTGTAGGTATACTAGGAGAATAGATCGAAAACAAAAATTTGAGTGGAAGCAGTGGCGTGCGGGGGTGGGGGGTGAATAACTTTAGATTACGATATCTCACGAACCAATTTCACTAGACAAATAAAATTTGGTTTGTGTATAAAGGTTCACAAATGAAGTTTGCTGAAGGTAAAATTTTTCAAGGGGGCGGTGAAGCATGAAAGTGGAGGGGATAAGAATTTTTTCTTAAAAATCACGTGTCATATCTCAAGAACCGTGTAAGATAGATGTTTAAAATTTTTACCAGAAGTAGACCTAATAGACCCCTAGCAGAAAACAAAATTTTGAAAATAAGGGTGTAGAGGGTGAGGGTGGGGGAGGGTGAAAAGGAAAAAGTTCCGATTTTAATATCTCGACAACCTATAATGATATAAAGCTGAGACTTGATATTTAGATAGAGCTATATTAGTAGCATCTTGAAAAAATATAATTTTTTATAGGGGTAGTATGGTACGGGGGTGGGGGGTGTTTTTCCTATCTTTAGAATGGCTTATGCTGCAAAGTTGAAACTCGGTGCGTTTATGTAAATCAACTAGAAAACTAATTTAGATAAAAAAAAAATTCAAATATCCATTGGCGTTCGGAGGGGGGGCAAAAAAAATGATCAGTGGATATGGAATGCATATATTTTCACGGTTTTCGTCATATCTATTAGGTCTTCCCAAATATTGAATTCATTTTTATTCTACGGTTTCTTCATATAAATACCTAGAAAGCGTTTTCAGGATTTTTTAAAATTCGACCCCTAAGGGGATGCAAAGTGGGTTGTAAACTTTTTCACGAATTCTACTATATCCCCAGGTCTTATCAGATATCGAATATCTTTTCACTTTCACGTGCTTGCGTAATAATCGCTTAAAACTTGTTTTTAAGTTTTTTCCTTTTTCAGCCCCTAAGAGGGTATAAAAGGGTTGAACACGTTTTCACGAGTTCCGTCATTTCTTTTAGAAGTGATAAGAAATTGAATTGGTTCCTACTTTCTCGTGCCGTCTTCATATTTATTTATTAACTCCTTTCAGAATTTTTGGATATTCAACCCCCAAGTGGGTGCAAGGAGGTTGCATATTTGGTGATATATCGAATTAACTTTTACTTCGCAAGGTTTCCTATATAAAAAAGACAAAAAATCAATTTCAGTATTTTAGATATTCAATCCTAATGGGTGTAAGGGGGTTGTATGCTTTTCAAAGTTTCGACATATTTCTTAGGTTCGATGAGATATTAGATCGCTTTTCATTTCCACAGACTTTTTATATAATCGCCTACAAACCCATTTCTCAATTTTTCGATATTACACCCCCAAGGGTTTGTATATGTTTTCACAATTTTTGCCATCCCTTAGTTCTGATGAGATATAAAATTGATTATTACGGCCAACCAATTCACGATTTTTCGAATTTCCAGAACCAATTAGGTGTGAAGGGTTTGCTTACGTTTTCACAAATTTTTCAAAATCCGTCTTGTCTCATGAGATATCAAGTTGCTTCTTATGAAATCGTTTAAAATCCTGTTTCACAATTTTTTCGAAATTCAAACCCCAAGTGGAAGTAATGGGTTTATATACGTTTTAACAATATTTTTAACATATCTCTTAATTCTGATAAGGCGACAAATTCGTTTTTGCTTCTATGGGCTTTTAGTGTACATAATATACCGAAATTCGAATAGTCTACACGGACTTTTTCAATGTTTAATCGGCTAAAAATCTCTATTTTAAATATTTTTATATTAAGAACAAAAATAATTTTCCAAGAAATCTAATAATCTCGAAGCAACTCATGATACACTCCGACTTTGACCGCTCCCGAACTTTGACCCGAAAAATAATAAAGTTTCGCCCAGACCATTGGCAGATTTTTTTTTATAATTATGAGATAGAGGCTAAAGTCTATCTTGCTTGCTAAAATTCAACAAATAATCTCTAGGTTAAGGTCTTATTATTCAAGGGTTCAGTCGTGAAAAAAATTAAAAAAAAACTTCTATGCATTTTAAGCACCTGCTTAGGGCATCATGGAAAAGGGACACCTTAGAAATGAGAAGTTGTACTTAATTTTTTTTTTTTGCTTAATTTCAATAAAATCATGTTGAACTTTAAGAGATTGAACAGCCAGTTCCAAAGGTTTGAAAGAACAAACCATAGCACAAAATAAAACTTAGTCTTCTACTTTTATCTAAAAATAACCCAAACAATTTAATGAGCGGATAACTAAGTAAAAAATCGGCCAACAGTCTGGGCGCAACTTTATTATGTTATGGGTAGAAGTCCAAACCATGTTTAATGCTGAAATGCGGTGTAGGTTACTATGCGACAGACAACCTAAAAAAAACGTTCCAAATAGCCTCCTGGTTATTCCTTAGGTTGTCAAACGCATAGTAACCTACACCGCATCTCAGCATATAGTTTTCATTACTCTAGTAGCACATCTACATATATGTACTAAGTTTCAACTTTCTAGCATAAGCCGTTTCTGAGATATAAAAAACCACCCCTCACCCCTGTATCTTGCTAACCCTATCAAAAAAATTTCTAAGGTGTCTCTGTAGTGGTTCTATATAGTCGTAAATTTTTAGCTTTCTATTCATTACGGTTTTCGAGAAATAAAATTCAGAATGTTTTCTTTTGTACCCCCTTTCGCCATCACCATCACCCCCAACAAATGTTTTCCCTACTAGAGGTCTGCTGACTCCAACTTCTGTAAAATTTTTAAGATCATATCTGGTACGGTTTTTGAGATAAAAAAATTAAATTTTATGAAAAATTGCTACCCCTCTACTTTCGTGCTCCACCTCCCCCCGTCAAAAGGTTTTCAATCAGTAAACTCCACTTGTGATCTTTTATACAGAAACCATATTTTTTCTTCCTGGTGTAATTGGTTCGGAAGATATTGTAATCCAAAGTTTTTCAGTTAATGTAATTGTCAAATTTTTGTTTGCCACAATATTTACAAATTTGATAGGACTTTCGTAAAAAACAATTTTTTGACAAATATTTGACAGAATGGTATGCAGCAATGGCAAGCTTTTTATACATCTTTTCTCTTACGATGCTATATTACAAGTGTGGGACTGGCAACCGTTTTATTTATTTGTTTACAACAAGTTAAGGGTTTACTGAAAAGCCTTCCGAGTCCAATTTGAACATATATATCTACGTTGTATTTTATCACAATAATAAAATACCGCTTTTCCAAATGGATGGATGGCATAATTAAAAAAAATACTAATAAAGGATATTTATTTTTTTCTTGGTCCTAAAAAATCCTAAGAAACCAATCGCTTAATTTATTCCTTTTAAATCAATGGACTTGAATTATTTCGAAGAACAATTGCAATTATTTTATTTACTTACCACTTATGTTCGTCAATTTATTGTTCCCTTTAAGAATCCAAGATCTTTATTTAATATCTTAAAAAAGGTATAATATTAAAAATTTACCACTAGCATTACTTAATTATTTTTGAGCGTAAAGTTCGGGGAGCGGTTAATGGCGACGGTTTAGAAAACCTTACATACCAATTACGAATTTGGGTTGGATCATAACCCAGGACGCGATCAAATTCGTCATATAACATCGGTTGCGTTAAGACTGGGAGATTTTTTTAAGTTAATTTTATTAAAAACAACTTCCATCATTCGTTAGTGGTTCTTCATATAAAATTGTGGTAATTTTAAACTTAAAACGTAACAATAAATTTAAATTCAAAATCGTTGAAAGTAAGAACCTATTCGATATCTCATCATGCAATGCAACTCCTTTACACCTCTTTAGCATTTCAGTATCAATAAATCCTGAAATTCATTTTGAGAAATAAATATATAAATAAAGTAAAAGACAGCGGAAATAAAAATCAATGCAAAACTTTATCATACCTAAAAGATATTGCGGAATTCGTGAAAATGTATAAAATACGTTTAAACCATTTTAGGAGTTGAATACCCAAAAATTAATATAAACAGTTTTTAGATGATTATTTAGAAAGCCCGTGGAAGTTAAAACTTATTGGATGTCTGATTGAAACTGAGGAATCTGGCTCATTTCGTTAAAGTGTAAACAAACCATTTTGCAATTCCTTATGGATTGAATTTAAAAAAAGAATTTAAAAACGATGTCAAGACATTTGCCTGTAGAAACCGTTGAATTAAAATTAATTCAATACATTAGAAGACCCAAAAGATATGACTAAATTCGTGAAAATGTTTATGTACTCCCTATTGTTACTGACAATTTTTTGGCTGCACCTCGAATGGGTATCCAGTTTCTCTCTCAAGAAAAAATATTTTCTTGTGATAAAAATCTGCCAATTGTCTGGGAGTAGCGTTATTATTTTTTTGCTCTGTCCGGAACGCGTTTAATGCTGAGATGCGGTGTACCTTACTATGCGACTGACAACCTTATAAAATTACGTTCTAAATATCCTTCTGTTTATTATTTAGTTTGTCAGATAGTAACCTAAACATAATCTTTATCAAGTTGCGCCTAGAGTGGTGGCAGATTTTTATAGTATAATCATAAATTAGTGAAGAAAAAGGGTTGAATATCAAAAAATTCTGAAACCGATTTTGATGCGATTATACATATAGAAAGTCCGTTGAAGTGTAAAACTTTTCTATATCCCATCAGATATATATAGAAATTTGTTAAAATTTATACAATTAATTTACACCCCGTTATAGGTTGATATCCTATTTCTGAAATTTATAAAGCAAATAGAAGTAAAAGTAAATTATATCTCTATATCTCATCTAGATCTAAAATATATGCCGGAATTCGTGAAAACGTTGAACAACCACCTTACACGCCCTTAGGGGCTGAATATTAAGAAATTATTTTGTTAGAAATTTGTTATTAGAAGATTATATTCAAAACCCCTAGAAGCAAAAGTCAATTCGTTATTAATACCGTGAAAACATACAGAACCACTTCACACCCTCTTCGGGGTTATTCGATCTGGAAAATTAGTTCAAGGCAATTATATAAAGGGCATGCAAAAGCAAAATTAATAAGATACCTCAATAAAAGATATGACGATATTCGTAAAAATTTAGAAAACCTTTTTCCCGAAAAAATGTTTGCGTCACCTCCTTACATCAAAGCAATCTGAACTTTTTGTTGTACAGTGGATGCCGCTTATTGTAATCACTTTGGGACCAGCCAAAAACAATAACATTAACCGGGTGATAACAATAAACGAAGAAAAAAATAAGCGATGAATTCTGTTTGTGGAAAATGGAACCCAATTGTTTTGATAACAAAATGCGGCTTATAACATTATCCGCGATTACAATAAGCGGCATCCACTGTATAAATTATTTCTATTGTACATCTATACACACTAAGTTTCAACTTTCTAGCATAAGCCGTTCAAAGCAGCTCCCGTACCATATTTCCCTTTTAATCAAAATTTTACTTTTCTAGATTGCCTCTATGGTGGATCTATGTTGTCATACATTTTTGGCTTACTTACCATAGCGGTTTTTCGAACTTTTTGCTTCCACCTATTCGATCCTCAACATTGTTTCCTACTACAGGTCTACTGGGGCTAACTCTTGTAAAAATTTTAAGACCATACGGTTCTTGAGGTATAAAAATTAGTATTATTTTTTTTTAGTTTCTGTTTTATATTGTGAACTATTATAACCAATTGGTTCGTTTTTCACCCCACATCCATCTTCACCCTTAAAATATTTTTGTCCTTGCCTATGCTTCTAGTATGCTTTTCAACCCGTTTCAAAATTGTGACACCGATAACCGTTCAGGAGATATGAATTTTCGAATGTTGCGACCCCAGTTTTCGAGCGTTTCAGATGCATTGTTAACGGGCGCCTTCACTCCCACAACCCTCAAATAAATAATTGGGGGACCTTAGACCTTACAATTTAGAGACCTTGTTTTCAAAGAGTCCTCTACCGTAGCTCTATATATATTTTTCATCTAAAACGCTATCCTCACTTCTTCAATTACACCAGCATCCCCCAAAAGTCACCACCCAGTTTGGACACCAAAAAAATTTTACTTAACCTCTTGAAGTCGAACAGTCCTAAAACGAGAAAATATCGGATCGATAATTTTTTTAAATTTCAGGTCGATCAAATACTTTATTATTAAAAAATTATAACGTTACAGAGGCCACGGTCCGATTTTGGCTATCGCGCCATCGAAAAAAATCTAGAGAGGCCCAAATTGATTTATATTAAGAAAACAAAATAAAAATGAAATTAAAATTTTGGTACTCATCATCTGCAACCCAAAAAATTGTTCACTTGAAACAACGATAGTGCCTCAAATGAGGGTTGCAACCATTAAATAAGAAAATTTTCAAAAATACGGAAATTTATTTTTTCCCGATTAAATAAAAAGTCTGAAGAAACAAAAACGAATATATGGAAATGTATGCAACACTTTTACACTTCTTTAAGGGTTGAATATCACACAATTCTGAAATCAATTTGTAGGTGATCACATAGAAAGTCAGTGGAACTAAAAACCAATTTGATATCTCATCACACCTAAGATATATAACCAAACATTATAATAAGTATATTTCACAGTATCAAATTCAAAATGGATCACCATGCATCAATAGTTTTTTGAATGGGTATTTAACTTTAAAGTATTTGATTTACAAAATTGAAATCATTTGTATATTACATCACAATATGCAGGGGTCGTGGATGAGTAGAAAATTTTTGGCAAATTTGGCTTGAGCTTGAGTTATTAATATAAAATAAATAGTAGTATAACATTCTACATCCAATAATAGAAATGTTGTAAAAATTCAAATTTTAATACAAAACTACAAACATGAAAATAAATCAAAAATAGCAGGTACCTTAAACTATATTTGATTTTATCATTTCCCTAAGTACCACTTTGTTCTACATTTATTTGTGTAAATTAGCATCCAAACCAAATTTTAATACTAGAACCAAAACTAGAACAATAGTCACTACAAAGTCAATAACAAGTTGCGACAAAACGTGACTTTCGTAGAGTTAGTGCCTGTATTAAGAACAAATCTGTTATACAGTGCTTCAGCTCAACTTCTATTGTTACTTCCTTATCAGTTCGGACCCAATCGCAAAACGATATTTTAAGACAGTTTTAAAATTAAAAACGTGTTTGTTATAAGTGTTTTAGTGCGTCTCCGTAAGGCTTAACAAAAATTGGGTATAAAAACCCGTGGTGTGGGCCAGCGGTATGAAGGCTTTTAATAACAAACATATTCCGCATAAAGTGATTTAATTCCTTGATTTGATTTCATCCGGTGTGTGTGTTTTTGGTATTGTAAAACACGCAAAATCATTCGTGAGCCGTTCGACGTCCTCGCGAAAAATTTAATTTATAAATTCTTCAAATATTTCATGAATGAAGAGAGGGTCTTCTCGATCCTTAATATGACATTATATTTTTTTTTTAATAAACTACCTGCGACTCTTCTGTGTAAGCAGTACATCATCCACGGGCATAATATTTTGAAAAGGTGTAGACGGCAATAAAAGCCTGGAGTCCCTTGCCTACCGGGTTTTTCCGCTCATTCATAAAAAAAGGGAAATTCTTCCTTATGAATAGACAGGCTCGAAGGGAAAAATTTCATATGAATGAACTGCATCGTGCGTTAGAATGAAATAAAAATCGTTTTAGTGGTGTAGCATAGATCGCAAAGGGGATGGGACTTGGGAAAAAAGGCCACTCCTTCGAACCAGAAGTAGGGCTTCTACGTTTCAAAAGGGGTCTCTGGTGCGGTACGAACCAATGAAATGTTTAATTTTTTTTACGAAATTCACGGCAGTTTTACAGCCCTCGCCAAATTCGTATATATTATGCCGACAGATTGCGTATCTCAAACATAATTTATTTAGCGTTTGTTGAGTGACGGAGTGATCTTGTGATCTTAAAAAGTTAAATCAATCAAGTGATTCTGGAACAAAAAAAAAATGATCCGAAAGTTATTGTGATAGTTACGTTTATGTTAATGAAAGTTTACAAACAAATTTTGTGATTTTATACGATATTTTGACTGTGAAAGTTCGTTGTGATTTTGTCGAAAAAAATATTAAATTTTTAAAATGCAGTCACCAGCAAGTTCACCGGAAATAATGGATCCTCGATATACAAATTTGAATGCGCAGGCTTCGTCAAGTAAGTTTTTGAGAAAATCAATTTAATTCATAGAATTAAATTCCGGAAATATATTTCATAAAGAAAATTCTATTTTTTTTTCAATCAAAAAAATAATATTAAAATTCGCATATTTTACAGAAAATATTAATAATTATTGTTTATAAATACTATTTTTGATTCCTAAATTTAAAAATATTTTAAATATTAATTGCTTAATTTTACACACCACGAATTTTGATTGTGTTGCTTGGATTCAAAATTGTTTCAGTATGTTTTAAAATCTTTATAATTTCATTTTATTCAAATAGTGGATTGTTAATAATATAATTAAATTCATTTTGGACTTCCTAAAACTTTTAAAACCAATTTTAAAAATAATTAATTTAATTTATGTACCTTTCAGGTAGAATTTTATACCACGTTCCGTGCAAAGTGTGCCGCGATCATAGTTCCGGCAAACATTACGGCATTTACGCTTGCGACGGATGTGCAGGTTTCTTTAAACGTTCGATTCGTCGGAATCGCCAGTACGTTTGTAAGGCTCACACTCAAGGATTATGTGTTGTTGATAAAACGCATCGCAATCAATGTCGGGCGTGCCGTCTACGCAAATGTTTCGAAGTCGGCATGAACAAGGACGCCGTTCAACACGAACGAGGACCACGAAACTCGACCATTCGGCGACAAATCGCAATTTACAAGGACGCAATTATCGGTGATATTCCACTTCATCACGACTTAATGCTAACTCCGGGACTAGCTGGGCTAGCGTTGAGGCCGCTTGGCGTGCCGCCAGTAGTTTTGGATCTATCGATTCCTCGTATGCCACAACCACAACCTGGCTATCTGGGACATCCGGGCTACATGAATCCATCGCATCTACATCATCCTTCGCACGCCCAACAAGCTCTTCCACCAACTCCGCCCCTGATCGCAGCTGAACAAATTCGCGAATCTGCTGCCGAACATTTGTTCAAAAATGTGAACTGGATCAAAAGTATTCGTGCCTTTACCGAACTACCGATGACCGATCAACTCCTTCTGCTCGAGGAATCTTGGAAGGATTTCTTTATCCTGGCTCTAGCGCAAAACATGATGCCAATTAATTTCACACAGCTCCTTTATGCCTACGAATCGGAAAAACACAATCACCAGTACAATTTGCAGATTATGCGCGATGTTCAAGCGTTCCAAGATGTCCTTAATCAGGTGATACACCTACATTTGGACGGCAATGAATATGACTGCTTGCGTGCAATAATTTTATTCAAGAAAGCCGTCGAGGATAATATGGCGTCGTTTAGCCCCAAGGAAAATTCTTCGTCGTCCGAGACTCGAACCGTAACGGAGACCCACAAAATCATTGCCATGTATGAAGAAGCTCGAGTGACCTTCATTAACTATATTGCAAACAGTCGGCACGGTAATCAGCTACGTTACAGCAATCTTATGCAACTTATTCCGTATCTTAAGTCAGTTTCGTCACACACAATCGAGGAGCTGTTCTTCCGGAAGACAATCGGCGAGGTAACAATCGTTCGATTGATCTCGGACATGTACAGTCGACGCAAAATTTAATTACAAATGCAATTAATAATTTAAATATTAATTAAATGTATAAAATGTACATGGAGGATTTCTTGCAATCGTAATTTTACTTAAATACTGACCTATTTCGAATTTGATAATTTGGTCTGTGATAGAATATAAAATATGTAAAATAAATTAACAAAATGATTATGAAAATGTTAAAAATAATAATAGATTTATTATGAAATGAATTACACCGTGGATGTTAACTTAATGCTCACATAGATGCCTATTTTAATTCTAATATTGTTGCTTAGTTCTAATAAGGAGTTTATAATAAAAGTTGGAGGAAAAAAATAATTAAAATTTATTTTATAAAAATGAATTAATTAGTGAAAATATCGATGTAACAAAATGAGTTAATTAAAATTTGAATTAGAGTTTCGATGTTCTAAAAATTTACTGATTTTTATGTTTCGAAACTGGAAAAGTCATGAGTTTCAGATCGGAATATAACCTTAACTTTTTTTCGTCAGTACAATGATTTTTGGTACTTTTGTTTTTTCAAAGCTGTTTTTATTTAGATCTTGGAGCAGATAAAAGTTTGAACCTAATTTTCCTTAAAAGATGCAGATACAGCTAGTTAATTTTAAATTTTTAGTCGTACCATACTTAGAATGAAGTCAACTCAGCAGAATGTGCATTGTCTACGGCATAGTTATAAGATCTGAGGAAAATTCTTCAGATATGTTAGTTTTTATAACTATAATTTAAATATAATTATAGTCACACCGACTAAGCAGATCATATTCTCATCCGGGCATTTGCGACCATTGAAAACGTTCGAAAACAACTTTATCGATCTCTAGGATCAAAATTTTCTTTATTTACCATAATATTTTCCAAAAAGGCCCAAAAAACACAACTGTTTCGTTGTGGATCTTATCTGTAAAATTTTCTATTAAGGGGGAACATCCGAGTAGAAAAAAAATTTTATCCAAATTTTTTTTTCGCTTATCTTAAAGTTTGTAGTCATAAGAATATTCTGTGTAAATATCATATTGAAATTCCAATAATTGTGAAAGTTTTAGGCAATTAACCGGAATGGGCCCTTCGTGAATTCTCTATATAGAGAGTCATTCAAACGCAATTATCTCGAAACATACTATTCAAAGACGGTCCCCAAAATCTTCGGAAAACGGCTTGACCGATTGTTTCCAAAATTTCAGACAGTATTTTTGGATAAGTTTTCTACTTCGCTACGTAGGATTTTTTTTTTCTTATTTACTTTTTTTTTATCAAGCCAGAAAGGTCGATAATTGAGGTTAAAAACTGAAAATAAAGTTCAGTCGGCAGCCATTTCGTGAAAAATTTTTTTCAAAAAACATTACGTAGTGAAGGACATCATACTTTACATGTTCAGAATCTTTTTGAAATTTTTGTTTTGGATCAACCGACTGCATGTAATCTTGGGAACCGCAGACCGTGCGAGCGGCGGACATTCTTTACGCCGACCATAATACCCCCGGTTGATATATGTTTATAAAAAAAATGATTGGCGTACCTCAACATATATATCGCCGTGTCGGAAGAACAGTGACGCAACTGCAATTTCGAAAATTTTTTGATTCCACATTTCAATATTTTGTGGTTTTGCTATTCTTGCATAAAATCTTTCCCCGTTGTTTTAAACGAACGTGCTCTTGATCTAAGCTGTCTATAGTAACTATTACTAAGCTCGTATGGCTTGTGGGCAATTGTCAAAAATGATATTGTTTCTCCGAAAAAAATTAGAATTTTTTGCAGTTGCGTCACTGTTCTTCCGACACGGCGATATACTTTCGAATAAAACAAACCTTGATAAAATCGAGCAAATAGCATGTTATTGAGTACAATCACTTACAGTGATATCGCATCGCTTTAATCGTGTCGCTTTCATAGTTTATTTTCTAATTTTGCTGTGCGTAATACGTTTGTGACACATGTTTCGGTTGTATATCGAATTTCTTACTACAATACACGCCAAACTGCTAATTAATATCGGAAAATGAATGCATTTATATTGAAAATACTTTATTATTAAAATAATAAAATAAAAAGGCAATACGTTTGCAGGTTACGAACAAAATATTATCTTGCGCTCACTATAACTAGTACCGCAATATGGCAAGCAGCGCGATGCGATTGGGTCGCATCGCTCTCTCTGTAATTCCGCCTTAAGAGGGATTGTTCATATTTTGAAACTGTGAACATCTCTAAGCAATTTTAATAGGTCACTATATACAGAGTCTACTGCATCTACTGTAATATGAAATTTGATGTGTCGATTCTCGTAAAGTAAATTCAAAAATTATGTTTTCCGGATTGGTATAATCAGTTCAATATTCTGCATTCTGTTCCAATTTAAAAAAAAAGTTGTTTGTTGAAAAACACTCTTTCAAATATTTTAGACTAGGTCTAAAGGAGAATTAATTTAACACAGCATTATACACCGCCATTCCTAAAGCACGGATATCAATTTTGCTCGAAAAAAATTCCTTTATTATTGTGCTTCTTAATAAAGTGTTGACCTGAAATTAAAATTTGCAACTCTGAACTTAAGCATTTTAACATTTTATGAAGATTCTTAAAAAAAAGTCCGTTTATCCGCCGTTCACCTTATTTCCATTTGTTTCATTTCTGGCAAATTTGTGAACTTTGTTGTAGGCGTTAAAAAGGGAGTTTAAGGTAATTAAAATCATTAAGTTTGGTTTTGAAACACTTGATTTGAACAAAAATACAATATCTTAAAGTAGCAAACGAGTTGTTTCCACGGAAAAGCTCGGTGTCAAATATTGCTGTCCTTCCTGAAGGATACTAAACACATAAGCTGTGATCATTTGTCATCATGATTTTCTTACAAAGACTTAATACAAAAGACATTTTGAATTTTGTGAATTCAAATTCCTTTAAATCAAGTAATGCTTTCACTGATGAGGATTTGTAGTGAAGTTCAATTAGAGCCAAATAACCAATAAAATTTTTTTCTAAATTTTGTTACAAGATCAAAAATATTGGCTAAAAATTCAAAAACACCGTTTGTTTAAACGTGCGCATATCTAGGTCTAATATAATTTTATATTATTGATTTACTTGTGCGGTAACACTGTAAAGGATTTCGGAATGGCTATTTTTCTTTATTATTCCAATAGTACAGTATTTTGATCATTAAAAGAAAAATTTGGTACACCATGTGCGAATGTCGGTGTCTAACAGAGTTGCATACACGGCCCAGAATTGGCATCGCATTGGCCGCCAAGCCTTGTGGAGCGGTATTGTTTTGGTACTGACAACCCTTCAGACCACTATTGTGCCAATCCTGATGATCAGTACTCCCACGCTATACATATTTTGATCTGAGCCGACTTTGGTCCGAGTTGCTGGGCGTTGTTTTTACATAAGGAAAAGGTTACGAGAAAATTACATAGAAATTAAAAAAAATGTATTCTGCATCGACTGCGTCCCTGGTCGCTATTGATAATTATCACTGGCCTAGAGTTTCCAGAGTGCTCCGAAAAAGTACTGGCCATCAGTATATGACCGACACTCACGTAGATACGAGTACTGGGGAATGACTGATTTTGGATTCGTCTCAGCACTGAAACTGAAGTATGGCCCAATAGTGCGTATTCACGACACCCCAAAACTGGCGGCCGTATCGAGCCAGAGTTTGCACCTGATGAAATCGACATTGGTCCCGCAATGATTTGGTCTAGACCCCATACTGGACCCGGAACATTAGCCTGTATTGGCAACTTCTGTCTTTCGTAATTTTTATGGTAGAATAATTTAAAGGGGGAGGTTGTTGCATTATAAAAAAAATACAAATAAAAATTAGGTAGGTAGGTAGGTACGCGTGGCTGCCCGTGAGAACACGGACACACTTAGACCTAAAAGGTCCGTTGTGTTACCACAGGATCATCGAATCCGGTCCTACTCGTCAAACCATTTAGAGCTTGCAATGAAGCGTTGGATTCTCGCGACCTCCTTTGAGGCAAGGTCACCGAGACAGTTGAAGAAGTAAGCTCCAAGATGAGCTTTCCTTCTGGCTGAAAGAGCTGGACAGGTACAGAGAAGGTGAAGGACTGTCTCCTCCTCCTCATCCAGGCAGCTTCTACAGAAGTCGTTTGAGAAGAGACCGAGTCTTTTAGCATGTCGACCTATAAGACAGTGTCCGGTCAGGACACCGACTGTGGTGCTGATGTTCGCCCTTTTGAGCAAAGTCAGCTGTTTAGAGCGTTTTAGATCCAGCTCCGGCCAGATCTGTCTCGCAGTGTGACATGTAACACCGTTTGCCCATCTTGAGTTGGTTTTCTCAATTGAGTCCAATCCCAGTAGCAGTTTACATGTAGAGAGAGGCACACCCAGATTCCGGTGTTCCGGCATAATCTGAAGGGTAGTACCGCGTCGAGCGAGTTCGTCAGCCATGCAGTTCCCTGGAATATCCCTGTGAATAAAAATTATCCTTGAATTTTTTTTGTCAAGGATAATGATTTTGTCCTTTATCCTTGAATATCTCAAAATGCGGTTTTTTTTTTTTTTTTTTATTTCTTTTTTGTATTTTATAGGTTATACTGTTTTACAAAACATACCAAAAAAAAAAAAAAAAAAAAAAAAAAAAAAAAAAAAAAAAAAAAAAAAAAAAAAAAAAAAAAAAAAAAATTTAAATTAAAATAAATTAAATTTATGTACTCAAAGAATTAGTGAAAAAAAATATTATTTCAATTTTTTGTTTCTATCTCATTTTTTTTGTTAGTTATGGTATGTTAAAGATTTCGAAAAAAATGTGTCCGAGTCCTCTTTGACAGTTATATCTGGTAATTTTTATCCTAGAATAATAAAATAGGGCTAATTTTAAAGGAGGAAAATTATCCTTAAAATTTTTTTTCAATGATAACGCGATTTTGTCTTTTATCTTTGAATATCTCAAAATAAATTTTTTTTAATTTTTCATTTTTTCATATTTTGTATGTTATACTGTTTTACAAAACATACCAAAAAATTAACTTGGAATCTGAATGGGATCGGGGTCAAAAAAATCGAAGAACAGCATCGTCTCAATTATTTTATAATTGTAATTTTTCTATAACATAATTGAGAAGCACTGATATTCTTCGATTTTTTTGACCCCGATCCCATTCAGATCCCAATTTAATTTTTTGGTATGTTTGTCAAGGATTTTTATTCGTATTTCTTTTATATTGCTATATTGATAAAATAAGCCCAATTTTATTATTCTAGGATAACAATTACCAGAGATATGAGTTTTCAAAGGGGACTCGGACAAAATTTTTGCGAAAACTTTAACATAATATAACTAGCAAAAAAAATGAGATAGAAACAAAAAATTGAAATTATATTTTGTTTTCACTAATTCTTCGAGTACATAAATTTTCAAAAGAATCGGCGATGGTAAGGTCAAAAATTTTGTCATTTTTGGTGATTCTTGATGGAATGACCCCTTAATGGAATCATACTTTGTGTGAATTTATAGTTGTGACAACCATGTTGTAAGCAGTTAGTATATTTCTTGTATTATCCTTTCTTTTTTATTTTTTTTCGCTAAACGTGGTATTATTTAGTAAAATAAAAGGTTGTGAAACCTAGTTATATGGTTAGCGTAACTATATTTTTCGTTTTATCAACTAGTTATAATAAATATATTCTAATTACGTCAGCCATATAAATAATTGTAACAAATACTAAATATACTCGTAGTTGTGAAAACCATAATTACGTTGAATAAGAATATTATCCATGAACTCTCATTCAAAAAAATGTAAGGTTGAGACAAATAATTATTTATATAACAGTTCCTGTAACAAATAGCTGTAAGGCTGGGGCAACTAAGAAAGTATCATATTATTAAACATACTGAAGTCACGATCGGCTGCAAGCCAATCGTATAATACTCTAGATGAATACTGAACTCCGATTTATATTGTAATTGGGGATAAAGTAGAATTACGTGTGTGCATGTTGTACGTCCTTTATTAAGGACTGCCATTAGATTGCTACTCAAAACTAAAAGACAATATTCAGTGTTTAATTTCATATCTTGAACTGGGTAATCGAAAAAAAATGTCCTTTTTGAAGGACTTTCACATGGGAGGTGCAGTAAGGACTCGATTTCTTACATATTTATCCTTTTCCTTGGCACCATTTAAAAATGAACGTGTACAAAATTTCAAACCCGTAGCTTGAAGCGTTCAAAAGTTATCGAAAAATATTGTTGAACACGTGTCTTAAGGACATTTTGTATGGCAGCTACCAGAAGGAGTAAAAGGATTTCGCTGATTAGTAAACTCGAACTTCGTTTTTACTCAAAACTAATTTGTACAAAATTTCCAATTCATAGCTAAAAGATTACTTGAGTTATAGTAAGTTCCGTAAATTAAGTGAAGACGTTTTGACAGGTTCTGTGTATGGCAGCTACACGAAGGACTAATAGGATTTTCTTCATAATCATATATTTAGCTCCAACTATTGGAAAAATAACACATACAAAATTTCAATGTCGTAGCTTAAACCCTTCTGAAGTTATCGACCAATATTCTTGAACACGTGTTTTAAGGACTTTTTGTATGGCAGCTACCCGAAGGAGTAGGACGATTTTGCCCGTTAACAAACTTAGCCTTACAAATTCAACCAAACATCCAGATTCAAAATTTCAATATCCTAGGTGAAGGCATTCTTGAGTTATCGTGCTAACGGACAGACGGAGGGACGGACGGACGGACGGACGGACGGACGGACGGATGGACGGACGGACGGACGTCAAGCGGATTTGAGGTTTTTGGCCCCAAATAAACAAAAAATAATATATAACTTTTTTTCGTCCGTGGCTTGGTTCTATCGTTACAAACTTTTGGGCTGGATTAAACTTATAATACTCTATATGATTTCATCTAGAGTATAAAAAGACTAAGGGGATGAAGATCCTCATTCTTAATTCGCATATTCTCACAAATTAACTCTTTCTTAATCCTTTGTGATAAAAATCCTCATGTTGAACTGCAATTAAAACCGCTGGAAATTTCTAAACTTTATATTCCTGAATATCTAGAGAAGTTTATAATTTAATAATAAATTCCATGTGATAAATGAAAAAATTGAGATTTTCCTAAGAATTATTTTCATTTTACATATCTTTAAAATAATTCAGAAAATTGTAATAACAAAGTAAAATATTATTATTATATAATAGTTGGAGAAATAATGTGTATAAATTTCTAAAACACGCTAGGGTTATTCATTAGGGACATAACAATTTTGTATTTAAATACAGCACAGAATAAACGAGATAATTTTCAAACGGTGTTCGGTCATGAACTTCACCATGATAAAAATGTAAACCTTGACTGACATTTTGACATTAACAGATCAGCGAAAAAGTTTAAGGGTGCGTTTATATTAAAATACAAAATTGTTATGTACCCATTGAATAACCCTTTATCTAATAAATGAAGTTAAAGCATTTAAGTACATTATGCATATATTTTGATTCATAAACACTTGAGCTACTAAAATTAGCTTAAGTGCAGTGATGGAAGAAACAGAGTTTTGATCGGTGTACTATCAACGCTGGGTTGAAAAATAAAATCGAAAATAACCTTAATTTTAAAGGACATTTGAATGAAGCCAGCTGACGAAGTACATCTGTTTCAGTTTAACGTTTTTAAAATTTATTTTAAAATTGTGAACAAAAGAAAATATTTACTTCATCCTTTGAAACTATAATGAGATTCAAAAAAATCGCTACCCACCAAACCAAATTGGTTTAAATATAAGGTGAACTTTACTGTATGTAGCTTAACAGCAATGCACTATGCCAAACTTGGACTTGTTATAATTCTTGTGTCTGAATTTCGATTCAGGAACGTACATATGGTTTAATCCTCGGCAATATCACTGTAAGGGTGAATATTTGTATAATTCACTTTCTGATGAATCTATACAACCTGACGATGAAACAGCTTCTTTGGACCTAATCGAAAACTGGCCATTCCAAAGAAGTTGTTTTCAACAGGCTGCGATCAATCATAGTCGGGATATATTCGTATGGTGGTTTCACATAAGATTGAGAAAGAATTACATTCTAGTTAAATAAAACTCAACGGTAGAACATTTCAGAATTCTGGATCAACGCATTTCCAACTAATTCGTGCATTCAGGCTAGAGTAGGAATAGTCAAAATTTTTCAAAACATTTGTATGGTCACTCGACCACTCGACCACACTCGTTTTGTCCCAAAGCGGACAAGACGAGATGCAGCCAAAAGGCGGCCCCGGGCTGCTGTGACTAGGCAGAAGGCTAAACCTGGAACATTCCCGAAAAGGACGAGGTCGGAGGATGACGATCCCTCCAAAAAACTTAAGAACACTACACAAAAGATCCCAGCCACATATTGTGATGCTGTAGCGGATAATCTGAAGGCGGCAGTAGTGGACCGGGGAAACCTGGAACTAAAAATCCCCGACGACTGTTGGACAATAGTCTCTACGGAGTTCTTCAAGCGGGTTATAGGAATCTGTGAAGATCCTAACGCGAAGGCTTCAGAATACAGCGATAGCGGTCGGATACGGGGAATGCGAATTATTCGCTGTCAAGACCAGCATGCACTGGCCTTCTTGAGGGCTGCAGTCGCTACAAGGGGGGAGCTTTGGGAGGAGCTAAGCTCGAAGTTCTCCAGGGCGATCAGTTCCCGGAAGCGAAAATAGGTCGAGTTCTTATTCCTGGACCTTCTATTCAGCCCGATATGGTGCAAATTTGCTCTGCGAAGGCAAAACGTTAACATCTCGTCTGACGAGATATGCGTTGTCAAAGCGAAGAAAGCCTGGCCTCGCTGCAGTCCGTCATATTAAGGACAACTCAGGCCGAGTGTCTTTTAGCCTTAGTTAAAATCCTTGATCGGAAGGAACGGACTAAGGAGGAGAGGACCAACAATGACGCCCCTGAAACACAGGATGGCGAGGACATCGCGAAACGGAATCCTAGCCCATCGCGGAAATAGAAAAATAGATTCCGAGCAAAAACCCCAATTTAGCAGCTTGGTGATGGAAATAGCCCAGATAATTCTCCACCATAGCAAAGCGCTCTCGGCCAATCTTTAAGCGCTCTTCGACGAAGAGCATATTGACATCGCGTTAATTCAAGAACCATGGATACACTGTAACCAGATCCAGGGACTACGGAGGCGTTATCTCAATATATACTATAGCAAGGACAACGGTAAAATTCGCTCCAGCATTCTCGCAAGAAAGTGCTTCCACATTTTCTTTGCCATATAGCTCAGGCGATCTTACGGTCACCAGATGCGAGAGATATAACTGCCTGGAAATATTCATTTTGACTTCTGCATACTTGTCATATTTTTGAAAATATTAAAACCATATTCTAGTAAATACTGTCGAACCACTATCACTCAAATTATCACGGTGCTCCAACTAAGTTTCTGAGTTATGAAAATGTTTGACTTGAAAAATAACTACTCCTTTATATCATAATGTTAATACGAGATATAAAATATTAGACTTATAAAGATTATAAAAATCTTACTACTTCCAACTGCCTCTATACCGATTTTCTGATTCGATTTTCCCAAACGGAACTGCCAAATATAAAGAAGCAATTGAGAACCACTGTCATGGTGGTCTACTGCGAGTCGCTTCTCACAATGTCATTTCGGAAAAGAAAGGAAAAAACATCTTGATATATGAATCCGAAATATAATGCGTATGTTTTACTCACTCGTCATATCCTATACTTTATGAAAGTATCGAAATGCGGGCAATAAGAAGGTTTTCATATCGGTTTTGAGGTTAGCCATTGAGAGCTCTTGACGAAGTCCTTACAATATCTCAACGTGTCTTATATCGGTTTTATTGAATCCATTTCCTTGGAGTATTTTCTCACCTCCAGGAGGTCCACTCGATCGAATTTTCACTCCGTCGAGATACGAAATTCGCTTGTAGCACTTACACATGACTTGTTCTCAAGACATGGCATACATCCTTCAGTACTCTTTTTCAAGTGCGGATAGAGTTTATTGGAAACAAATCCTTGTATATTTTAGATTTGAAAAACTGAATTATATGCGAAAGATGTCGCATTTTGAACTGTCTGTCGGTAAGGGCACGTATGAAATTTTCCTTACGTTTGAGAATCAAAATTTCGCTACAAGCATATTTTGAGTACGTACATCTGCCGTGAGAATTAATCGTATAGTGCACCTTTTGTAGGTATGTAGTATGCGCGAAATTGATGGAGTGCTCTTTGCCATTTTTCCAGATCGCCCGAACAAAACCGCATTTGCACCCTATACTAATTTTTCTCGAATTCACATTTCTACCCCCGGACAAGTATCCTCGAACCCTTTAATGTGCGAAACACTCAAATGTATCCAAATTTCTGCAATGTGGTTCGAGTGGACCTGATTTCCCATATAACTTGTACTTGGGGAAAAGCCTTATTGATTTGCTTTGTTTCGGCCACACAATTACGAAGGATTAAGGACAGGGACATATCGCACAAGGCAAGTTCAGGACAACAAAGGTGACGGCAGCAACAACTCGACTGTATTCCGTGGAACTATTTAGGAAATAATAACAACACACAGGCCACAAATGGCGACAGAGGAAAATCTCAATTATGCACACCGTGCACATACGTACGAATATGGCACATTGTACCTATAAGGATATGCATAAATCTTAATAGGCACTACTGAAACAAAACGCCTTTCAGTGATTATTAGTTTTGTTTTTGTGGCGGAGAGCTTTGTTGAAATCGTTCTGTTGTATTTCGAGAGTATTACGGCTATTGTGAATGGCATTGTTACATTTGTAAGTGAATTTTGTGTGGAAGCATTGGAATGGTCTGATTTTGATCAAGGAAAAGAGTGCAGGTTGGGCCTTAGCTGAAGCTCCAGCATAATAAAATCTGATATCGCGGAAGGAAGCATGACTTTTTATTTGAAGTTAAGGAAATCGGTATTCAAGCCTAGGACATTCGTCAAGCACTGAGCATCTATTCACCATATGCTGGATAGTACCAACAGGATGATCGCCATTTTCATTACCAGATATTGCTTTTAATTATCTTAGGTTGGTTTACGTGGTGTGCCGTCTGCGGAAGACAGGGCCCAATTAGCACAGGAAGCGCCGTTTTGATACCACAACTCGTTTAACCTGGTCGTTGAGGGTTGATGAAGCGGATACATGGTTTAACAGAGACCTGGGGCTCCAATGGATTATCATATCCATCCGGAGCTGTTCAGGAAGGTGATCAGTTCTTCAGTCTTGTTCTTCGAGATCTCGTCAAGGTTATTAAATAAAGCTTTGCCTAGTACGCGAAGTCTGGCTCTAGCTAGGGCTGGACACTCGCAAAGAAGGTGGACAACAGTTTCCCTCTTATTTTAATTATCTTATGTTGAAAAGAAAAACCATTCAGATAATCTCAGAATATTGTGAATGACACGGTCGGTTTGCTTGTTTCTTAATTGACATTTGTTTTTATCAACGCCGACTCTATTTCGATGAACTAATCGGAATTTCACAATTGTACTTAAGACTTCACATAACACGGATTTGACGAAAACAGTAGTTCAAACTAGATTTGATTCAATAGTGCCATCTGTATGTCGAAATTTGTGGCTTCATTGTTTGCATTTTTCATGTGCGAGTAGCTAAATTGGATATTTTTAAGAAAACCTCAAATTGTTAAGAAAAGTCTGTCAACAAGTCTGGGCGAAACTTTATTATTTTTCAGGTCAAAGTTCAGGAAGCGGTGAAAATGGGGTCGCGCTTGAGTGCTTATGCCAATGCCACATATAACGCATGAATTATGTATTTGGCTCATACTCTGGAACGCGGTCAAAGTTGGAGTATAACATCAGTTAATTCGAGATTAAGTGTTTTCTTGGGGAGTTAATTTTGTCCTTAGAATAAAAATAAAAATATCAAAAATAAAGTTTTTTAGCCGATTAAGCGTATAAAAAAGGCAGTTTAGACTTGAAGTCTTGAATTTCAGAGTATTATTTACACTGCCCATAAAAGTCAGAACCAATTTGTTGCCTCAGCAGACTTACAAGATATGATGAATTGTGATTTATGATGCAACCTCTTACGTCTCCTTAAGGTTGAATATTTAAAGGCCCTGAAATTAATTTTTTGGTGATTATATAGGAAGCATTAGGATATAAAAACCAATTCGATATATCATCAGATCTAAAAATTACGTAGGAATTTGTGAAAATGGAAGCAACCGCTTTACACCACCTTGGGGGTTGGATATCAAAATTCCTAAAATTAGTTTGTATTTTATAAAAATTCTGCAAAAGGGTCATTTCATCAAGAATTCAAGGATAAAGGAAAAAATCGTTATCTTGAAAAAAAATTTCAAGTATAATTTTTATTCGTATTTTTTTATATTGCGATAGCCTCCCCCTTTAAAATAAGCCCCATTTTATTATTCTAGGATGCAAATTACCAGAGATATGAATATTCAAAGAGGACTCGGACACCATTTTTGCGAAAACTTTAACATACTCGTACTATAACTAACAAAAAAATGAGATAGAAACAAAAAAATTAAATTATATTTTTTTTTAACTATTTCTTCAAGTACAAAAATTTTCAAAAAAATCGGCGATGGTAAGGTCACAACTTTGGCGATTCTTGATGGAATGACCCAAAGATTAAAACCAATTTGATATCTCGTGAAACCTAAGAAATATGGCAAAAATTTTAAAAACGTATGCAACCCCTTTAAACCCACTTGGGCATTGAATATCCAAAAATCCTGAAATAAGTTTTTAGATAAATATAATAGAATGAACGCCTGAGGAAATAAAAACGAAATCCATGTCTTATCATTCCCAAGAGATATGACAGGATTTATGAAAACTGGTTCAACTCTTTTGTATGCTCTTAGGTGTTGAAAAGGGAAAAAAACCTGAAAAACGTTTTTAGGCGATTATAGAACAACCCCTTGAAGTGAAAAGTTATTCGATATCTAATTGGAACTGAGGGATATGGCTGAGTTCGTGAAAATATATACAGCATCTTAACACCTCATTAGGGGTCGAATTTAAAAAAAAATTCTGAAAGCGCTTTCTAGGCATTTACGTGAAAAATTCGTAGAATAAAAATTAATTCAATATTTCAGAAGACCTAAGAGATATGACGAAATTCATTAAAATACCGGGTGCGGCAAAATGATGAGCACTAATTGGGATTTTAAAAAAAACAAACCACAAAAAGCAAAGAAAAAAATTTGATATTTTTGGAAACCACATATCATGCCATTTTGAAACGTTATATTCTAAAAATTACATTGCTTAAATGACGGCCATTAAAGTCGATACACTCTTGAAGATTTTCACGAAAGCGCGGATCATCTCTTGCGGAATCGCGCCGATTTTTTGTCTGATGGCTGATGCTTTAATTCTTCCAAATTGTGTGGTCGATGTCCAAACACTTGCGCTTTGAGGTATCCCTATAGAAAAAAATCGCAAGGGGACAAATCAGGCGAACGTCGAAGCCACTCCTTGAAGACACAACTGGGAAAAATTTCTTGAAGATGATTGAGTGAACGACGTACTGAAGAATATCCCGGCACAAATGGTTACAGGTTTCAAAATTTCTTTCACTTAATTCCTGTACCACTACCATTTTATACGGATGCATTTGAAGTGAGTTGTGTAAAATTTTTCGAAGACTTCGATCCGACATTCCCAGTGTAGCTGCATGCCTACGCGCCGAACGCTGAGGAGAGTGCTGTATTGATACTCCGACTACATTGACATTTTCTTGTGTTCTTGCTGTCCATGGTCGGCCAGTAGAGTAGGCTTTCGCTTAAGCGTAGAACTAGTTCTTGAAACCCACCGACAAATTGTTCTCATGTCCGAAACGGCACCATGACGGTCAACATTAAACCGAATTCGGAAGTGTGCAAGTAATAACCAATTTTATATCTCATCAGAACTAAGGGATGGCAAAAATTGTGAAAATATATGCCCCCCTTGGGGATTCAATATCAAAAAATCGTAAAATGGGTTTGTAGGCGTTTATATAAAAAGTCCGTTATAGTAACAACCAATCTGATATCTCATCAAACCTAGAAAATAATATTGCTATTACAGATTCGCCATTTTTTATAAACTCCTCGACTGCAAAAGTACGATGTTCTCCAGTCCAAGCCACGACGGTAATTGAAAGTGGCACGAACTTATCTATCTAATGCAACCGCACGCACTGCTTTACCCTTTCCACAAACCGAGCAATGACTATTTTAAATCGTACCTCTCATTTTGCCGCACCCTGTACATCCATTCCATTTTCATTGATCATTTTTTCTGCCCCCTTCCGTACGCCAACCTTTTTTTATCAAAATTACTTTTCTAGTAGATCTACATATACTTGCCAAGTTTCACCTTTCTAGCATAAGCTATTCTACAGAAAAGGCCTATAGAAAATTATATTTATTCAACATGCCACTACTATAGTTCGATTTAAATATCAAGTTTCAGCTATCCAGTTCTCGAAATATAAAAATCAAAACCTTTCCTTTTCACAAATTTAACTTAATAGTTCAAAGGGTTTGGGAAATATGACCCTTGCAACGATTTTGCGTACGACCTACGGCGTATAGACGGACTGATTTTTTTGAGTATTATTTCATGTTGGAAGAAATGTCCGTGAATAGTTTTCGGGTAGATACATAGTTCAAAATTACTACATATGACTACTAAAAGAATGTAGTAGGGGAATAAGTTTTTTAAAATAAATAACAAACTTATATTTAAAGGTGTTGTGTACGTCTTATAAGATCTTGACGAAAATTCTAGAAAAGAGAATTAAGCCCTTTGCTGACAAAGTAATTGGAGAATACCAGGATGGATTTAGAGCTGCGCGATCGACCACGGACCAAATATTCTCAGTTAGACAGGTGCTTGAAAAGTGCTGGGAATTTAACATTGACGTGCACCAGATATTTGTGGACTTCAAACAGGCATACGACAGTATCGACAGGCGCGTACTGTATAAAATAAAAATTTTGGAGTTTCACCGAAACTGGTTCGGCTTACAAGAATGACAATGACCGATTCTCTGTCACAAGTCTGAGTGGAAAATGATCTGACTTCCAGCTTTAGAACTGACAACGGCCTTAAATAAGGTGATGGCCTGGCACCAATGCTTTTTAATTTGACAATCGAATAGGTATGTTGTTCGGAAACTTCCCGTTGACACCAAGGAAACACTATGCCTCAAATCCACACAACTACACTCAAAGAAAAAATATGATTATGGCCACCATATTTTGGGAGAACCTTATTATGATAGTTGCCACAATCATGTTACAACATGTAACATAGTTGTACTAACTGGATGTATGTTTGTAATAACTATAGGTCTATGGCAAAAATTTCACAACTTAGTTACTACACCTTTTCAACATGTATTTCAGATTATGTAAATTGTATTTCAGAATAGTGAATTGTATTTCAGAATACATAAGTTTAAATTCAGAAAACGTAAATTGTATTTCAGATACCATTGAAGTCGGTACATTACGAGCCCGTTTCAATGAACAACGAAGAAAATAAAGTTGAAAAGGTGTAGACGTATGGTTATGTTTTTAAGAAACATACAATGTTTGGCTCAAATAAAATGATGGTTGTGGAAACCTAGGGGTTTGATACACGCAACCTTATTTTTTAATAGAACGGTTACGCCAATCATAAAAATCATGTGACATGGTTCCTAGAAATATATAATGTATGTAAAAGTACTTTCCTCAGGAATACTATTTTTATTTGTCTTTCTTATGACATACTTATTAAAATTACATTATATTTTCCATGCCTTCCTTTCCAAATTTACACTTTCAATTGGTAGCGCACTTACACCGCGAACGACACTTTTCGTAATGGGAGAAATGATAATTCGATTGTTTCTGAATAATCGCATCGACATAGTTATGAGAATAGAGTTGTAACAATTATAGTATGGTTGTAGCAATCATAACATATGAACTTACATGATTGTACTCACCATATCTTAACAAATTCTAATGTTGCACTGATCATATTCATGCTTATCGCAATCATAGTATGGTTACGGCAATCATAATATGTCAAGTAACATGATTGTACAGACCATCTCTAATCAAATGTTATAGTTGCAGTGATCATTCAAAGTTATGTCAATTATAGTATGGTTGCGACAATCATGTCTAATATTTTACCTTACATGATTGCACACACCATATCTGGTATGGTTGTGGGAATTATTTTATAAAATTTCATGGTTCCACTGATCATAGAATATTGTTGTCGTGGTTATAATATACTTTTACATCATGTATCGAGAATTATATGCTATGGCTAGGAGCATCATATCCATGATCATTGGAAACATTTCTGTTTTACAATAGTTAGAAGAACTTTAATATACCTTGGAATAAACATAGTTTTTCTTTCAGTGTAGTAGCATATGTCGACGACATAAATATACTTACAAGATCCCTGGAGAGTGCCAACGAAATATTTGAAAACCTTGACTCGGGAGCAAGGGAAGTTGGACTACGTATTAACGAAAACAAAATCAAAATCATGACACAAACTAGGAAAAACACGTCAATCAGACAAAATATTACAGTAGGAGACTTTAACCTAGAAAACGTAGACAACTTTGTATATCTCGGGGCAAATATATCAAAGGATGGAAGCGAACCCATCGAAATTAAAAGAAGAATAAATTAATTAATTATTAATGAATTAAAAACAAAAATGTGCATAGGAAAACAAAGCTTAAAACAATTATAAGACCTGTGCTATGCTATGGCAGCGAAACGTGGACATTAACTCAGGCGTCCGAAAAATTAGTTAACGGTTTTGAAAGAAATGTCCTCAGAAGAATCCTCGGACTTATGAGGGAAGACTCGATCTGGAGAATACGATACAATAGAGAATTGAGCATTGAGAATTCCATCAACTGTAAGGGTGTTTCGGATAGTAGGCATGATACACCCTCTGACGAGTCTATGCCCTCCGATGACGAAACAGCTCCTTCGGACCTAGTCCAACACAATCTTATAAAGACTGGCGTATTCCAGTGAAGTGTTTTCCAACTGTCATGTCCTCAAGGACAGCGATTAATCAGCAGTCGAGGATTTCGTGTTGGGGTTTCACACCAGAAACCCTACTGACGCCGGAAAACAACCAACATTTAATCAAATTTGCTTCTATGGTAGCTTACCATGAAAAAATTCCATTCTTAATCCTCATAAAATTCAAAAAGCTACAATGGGCTGGTCACGTGGAGCGGATGGACGATGGAAGAATCCCCAAATGCATACTAAAGGGAAAATTTAATGGACAAAGACCAGTTGGAAAACCACGAAAGCGCTGGGAGGACTCTATTGACGCAGACAGCAAATCACTGCTAAGGTTCACAATCTGGAGGAAGCGGGCACTGCACCGAGAAGGCTGGAGGCGGCACATTTAGGAGGCCAAGGTCCGATTTGGACTGTAGCGCCATCGTAAGTAAGTAAGTATTTAAAGGTGTAGTAAACACACATGCCTAAGGTGAAATAAAACAAATTCGGTAGGGATGAGTACTTTGAGCGAACAGATGAAAAATAATACAAAAAACATAAAAACAGCATTGAAAACTACGAACGTTTGTTATCGCGCTAACATCGTCCCAAAATGGGAATGAAATTGCATTACTTCGTAGTCAGCCACTAAATATGATAACCTAATGGTCTAAGTGAGTCGATCCATAGTTTGGATGGCTGCCACCATAACCTAACCTAGCTAAATATGAGCAAAAATTATCAAATTATTGTGTGTGTTGAATACCTTTTTTAATTATAATCCCTACGTCAAAAAATTCAATTTGCCCTTAAAATATGAAAACTTTTTTTATCGAAAAACAGTGAAGTTGCGTTATCAATAATGGATTTTTTTAAATGTTCTGAAGATTCTATTCCAATGTTCTATCTGCGCTATGTTCATGACTTATTGATTTCAGCTGGGAAAAGGGGATGGCATTTCTTAAAAGTCAAACACAAAATTGAAAAGGGGTTCCTTAGATTCCGGTTCGTCTATGCTACTGTACACCTTTCCTATAAAAATAGATCACATCCATTAACTTTTATCTCTATGCTGTCTGAAAAATCAAAAATTGCCAACAATTGTGATTTTGTTTTCAGACCCATATCGTCACATAGTCATATATCCCTAACGCTTATATCAATAAACACATGGGGATTTTTCACTTCCATTCATACTTGGCATATACGCCATACTGACGCTTCGTACCGCATACAACCAAGACCGGATCCCTTATTAAAGGACCGGCCATTATTATCTGTCCATTTGCCGTAAATTTAATAGAGTCTATATCTCTTCATTGTACGACGGTAATCCTCATCATGTAGTCATCACTGCCATTTAAAACCATTGTTAGGGTTTGAATCCTTAACCGACAAATTCCCTTTTCCTCCCGTATTAAGACCTCTATTTACATGTGAACAATTGGCAAAAAGTTGAAAAGGTGTTCCGGCTTTGTTGCACGGACTCGAAATCGAGATACGACGAGATTTTACGGAGAAAGTTTTTGCCTTCTTTCGACGTTATTTTAGTCAACTCGACTCCTATCAAGGATAAGAATGTTAGGTTGTTGTTGCTCCCGATTTTTTTTTTACGTTCGCAAGGGCAGTGATTGACTTTACAAAAGTCGTCTAAGGGAAGCTGCACGATATTATGTTACTGAAAAGATATGCTTCTGATAAGATTGATTTTTACCTTTGTGATATGAATATATCAGTTGTGAATTCTGTTTAATTTGTGCAATATGAGACTGAGTTCAATCCAGATTAGTTCCCTGAATCGTTTGTAATCGATTTAAGTTTCGAAGCATGAAACTGCTCAGATGTTTTGGAAAAGTTCTTCTTACAAAAGTCAGGTGCTCTTATGAAATGAAGGTTATCAAAAATACCGATACTCGTATGTTTTGTTCAAAAAAGTATCAAAAAGTTCTGATTCCTATATCTAAATGCTACTATTGACTCCGTTAAATATCGAGGTATTATTGGTGATTGTTCTCATGAGCTCACAACTTTAGTTCCCTCAAGGTTTCAGTACAATCGCAATAGTGTACAGAACTTCTCGGTTGCAGAATATATCCGTAACGGATATGTTCTGCAAGCTATCATTGCAAGTTTTTCACTATTTGACTCATATTCTACCCGAACTACTGCAATCAATTCCCATCATTTCTCTGTTGGGAAATCTTTATAGCCTGAGTTTCAATTCAAAAAGAAAAACGTCGACTACATTAGGGATTCGAATATGAATACAGGAAAATACCTATTCTGTTCAATATGTAAAAGAATTTGTACTTTAGAGTTTTGTTAGTTGATCTAGTCAATAATACTCGTCTCTCTATTACGAAGGTACAACAATTATTTTGTTCGACTAGTTCAATGAACACATTTATTGAGGGTCATCCGGCTCGACGGACCAATTTGAACGAAAATAATCGATGCTTATGAAAATAAATTTTATTCAATTCTAATAACTAAGTGCATAATGTGTCTTTATTACATAGAAACATTTTATTAATCTAATTGAGGATAGAACTATAGTTTCACAAAAAAAAACCTTAGGGTTTTTTTTGTCAAGTAAAAATCATAAACCTAAAAATTTACTAAATATTAAATAATTAATATTAATATAACTCTACTCGTCTGATGCACATGCAGTTATCAATATCTTACACCATTTTTTATTATTTTATCAGATTTCGGATCGAAGTCCTGAACGCGTTTAATACTAAGATGCGGTGCAGATTACTATGCGACTGAATTCATGAAAAAGGACACAACCACTTCACACCCACTTAGGCGTGAAATATCAAAAATCATAAAAAATCCTGCAGAAGTAAAATCAATTCGGTTACTCGGCAGACTCATTTTATAGACATTTTTTTACCCCACCTCCGAACACCAAGTAAAATCTGATTTTTTTCCTTACAGCAGTTTTTCAATACATGTACATATAGAAACCAAATTTCAACTTTCTAGCATAAACCCTTCATAAAAAAAAAACAACCCCAACCCCATTCCCTGCTAACGCTATTAAAAATTATATTTTTAGACCATTTAGTCGTCCTGTACAATTACATAAAAAGCCTGTAGAAGTAAAAATCATTTTGACATCTCATCAAACCTAACCAATGTGATAAAAATTGCGAAAACGTGTGGAAGTTTTTCCACTTCTTTGGGAGTTGAATATCCAAAAATCGTGAAATAAATTTCTAGGCCTTTATATAGGAATGCTGAAAAGTTGGAACCGATTTCAATCTTATCATATCTAAGAGAAATGTTGGAATTCGTGAAATTCGTACACCACCTTTGGAGGTTGAATGTCAAATCAATTTGTAAGTGATTTTACAGATATTTCGTGGAATTAATTACAATTCGACATCTTATCAGATAAAATAGATATGAAGAAAGAATTTTAAAAAAATCATAAAAATTAAGTCAATATTTCTGAAGACTTAGAGATATTCTAATTCGTGAAAATATGGTCACCACTTTCACTAACCATTTTCTTACGTTAACAAATATATAATTTTTTTTATAAAAATTACTTTTCAAGTACATCTGCATGTATTCATCAAACCTTAAAGCTTTTAGCATCAGGCGTTTCAAAACCTTTCGAACGTTTTGGTCGCATTGATATTTATTTTTTAATAATAAAGTATTGTGATCGACCTGAAATTTAAAAAAAAAATTGCTACCCTGAAATTTTGGATTTTTTTTCGAAATTTCAGGTCTATCACAATACTTTATTATTAAAAATATTATAATAAAGTAAAATTTAAATTTCTAACTGAAAGGGTTTGGAGAGTAAGTCACCTCAATTGCGTTTGCGTACGGCAGACTAAAAATTTTGTTTCAAGTTCTACTACACACAAAGAAATTTATAGTTAAAAATGCCTTAGATCCAGTATTAATTTGCCTAAGTGCTTCTGCATTTGCCCGTCAACTAAGGTTTTTAGGTAATATACCTAAACTAAATTAGTTAATATTACATTAATTAATTTACATTTATTTTTCGAACCACGTATATTTGAACAGTTTTTAGGTATTTTACCTAATTGGTATACAATAAATTACCAAAACCAATAAGGTATTTTATCTAATACAAATTTTGTATTTTACCTAATACCAATTGGGTTATTTACCTAATATCAATTAGGTGTTTTACCGTATACCAATTAGGTATTTTACATAACACCAATTAGGCATTTTCACCTGATTGGTGTAATAAATTTGCAAAGTTACAACTCACACATTATTTTTGTCTATAAAATGTAATATAAAATACTAAAATCATATATTAGAATGAATAATATTTTTAAAACAATTTAAAAACAAAGTATTGTTTCGATTTTTATTTTTATTTAATTTTTTAATTAAATTATTTGATTACATAATAAATAAAAATCATTTATAAGTATTTCTCACCGGACATTTTAAACATTATCAAAGAAATATGTGTCCTATAAAAATTAGTGTCTATAAAATCAGCTTGTTCTTTTGACGTTAACTTGTTTTTCTTCTTTGTAAAATCTCAGCAACTATTGTCTATATAAGTAAATAAAAAATATTTACAGATTTTTATAGTACGAATTTAAAAACTATTCTTGTTTAACTTACATTACTAGTTGCGGCAGGTGAGTTAATGTGACTATATACACAGTCCGCAATGGGAAGTACTGAAGGTGGATCAAATTTAGGACGTCAATTAAAGAATCCCTCGTGACGTTTAGAACGAATCAAAATTAGTAAAATAAATTCATTAATACATTTATGTCGAAAACTTACATATTACCTACTTTATTATTAAAGTATTGTGATCGACCTGAAATTTCTAGAAAACAATGTGTCCGAAACGTTCGAAAGCTGGGATTGAAGCATTCTAAAATCTATATCTCCTGAACCGTTGATCTCAAAAGTGTGAAACTTTGTAGTTATCTTAAGTGATACTAGGAGAGTAGGCATATCTCAGAAACAGCGTATGCTAGAAAGTAGAAACTTAGTATGTACATATATGTAGAAGTACTACAGGAGTAATTAAAGCAAAAAAAAAGTTCCAAATTCTATTGATGTACAGACCTGTAGTAATGCGGTGTAGGGCACTATGCGACTGATAACCTAAAGATTAAACAGTCGCATAGTGACCTACACCGCATCTCAGTATTAAACACGTTTCGGACTTCTACCCAAAAAATAATAAAGTTGCGCCCAGACTGTTGGCAGATTTTTTATTTTGCCATTCACCCAACTTATATTCAAATAAAATTTTGTTGTCTATGGGTTTACTGACGTCGATATATGACGTTCCTTCGTATAGAGCATAGTTCCTTCGTATAGAGCTTCGTATAGAGCAATTCCAGTTGTTGACAGGCCAACAGCTAAAAAATATCAAGTCAAATTCAGCAAAAATATAAGTAAATTATTCTTATCAATTTTACATACCCTTGAAACCTTCGTATAAGTCATATAACTTCCTTTTTCGAAGTAACGCTGATTATGGAACCCGTTGTCTATAAATCCATTGGCATCAATAAAAATTTCTGTCGCAGTCTCAGGCAAATACCGCGTTGTTCACGAGATTTTCGTATTTTTATTTAAGTATGTCGGTGTTATCGGTACTAATTTGTATTTCAATACTATATATCAATAATCTTATAATTTTATTTGCTTATATTTTTATTTGTACTATTTATTAATAATTGAATATATTATGTTGTGGAAAAGTAGTTTTTAAGTCTGATCACCATTTTTCAAATCTTCTGTTTCGTTTATTACTTCTTTTGCACAATACCTCTTAACAACTGCTGATTCAATTAGATCTTGATATTGCTTTCTCGTTAAAAGCCTTTCGTAAGTCAATATACTTTAAAAGATTTGGCGACAACATTTTATTGTAAAACGCCTAATGTCTTACATATATGAACTACTAAATACAGTACCCTTAGGTGGATGCAATTTAGCTAATTCCTACTGTAAAATGTATGTAGTTTTATAATTTCATACAAATATAGATGATTTTAGATTGAATATTTCTTTCTGCGTAGTCCTAAAAAGTGAAAACACAAAACATCAGAATACCAAAATTTTTTATTTTCAAGTCGATCATAATGCTTTATTATTAAAATAATAAACTAAAATTAAAGCAGAAATGTAAATTATGCGACTAGGAAAAACATTAAGTTATTGTTCTGCGTCATGAAATTTTTTTTGGGTATATTGTGTCGTTAATTAAGTAGTCATAGCTGTCGAGTATGTAGTATTACATGTAAATTTAATAGTTATAACTATCGGGTATTCTAACTGGTAGTACTATAGGTAATTTAGTAGTTTACCACCAGGTATTGTTAGTGAAGAAGACGATAGATAATCACACGCAGATAAACCGGTACGAAGTATAACATAATACAGAAGTGGATTTTTAGTTTAAAAGTTTAAAGTGAAAGATTAACGGCTATTGATACCACGGAGCTACCATGGAACTAACTATTAAAGTTCTTGCTGGCGCTATTGAATTTGTTAACTTTCAATGTTCATACATAAAACGATTGTCATACACATACGTCTACTGAAATAAATTTCAAAATTTACACAGCTCTTAGTGTCAATCCACAACACGTTCACTCGCAAGATGCACTCTTACCGCGACTATCTGTCTAAAGGATGAACGATGGGTTACAAATTTGTAACAGTCTCGAATAAATCCTATACAACTACACATTTGCTAATCCACCCCTTGACATTTTTACCCTAGAAAGGGAAACTTTAAGCCTTTGTGACGCAATAAATGTGAAGTGTTCTCAAACACTTTGTTGGTCTTCGTTAATAAGTACAAAATTGCTGAGTGACGTTGAAAACTACGAGCGTTCACATATTCGTATATGTCGATACTCGACATACTCACATTGTTATCCCTTAAGTAAAAAGTTACTCAAATATGGGAAGATTGTGCTGTCGTTGGGCTGATACGAGTGCATAAAGTCGGTTTTTGTTCGACGTAAAAGGGGGTTGGATTTCGGACTGGCAAACAGACCTAAGAGTCACCCAGTAAATTTGTCGTAGAAAACCTATTTGCCTCATGATCAGGGTGATGGATTATATGAAGCGATTAAGTCAATACACAAAGTCAAAGGAAAATTCGGCTGCCATTTTGTTTTTTTATTTGAATTTAAAAAATGTATAATATTTGTTTAAAACTTTTCTAAAACGTCTTCGGCTTCGAAAATAAACGGACAACTGCAAAATCATTAACAAAATTTTTGCCAAAATTAAAATTTGCAAGACGTTTTATGTTTAAATTTTATTCAGCCCAAGGATATTGATCTTTCCCTTCTGCTACTAAATGTTTTTCTAGCTGCCACATGAACTACACCCGTACTTGAATTCTTTGTTAGTTTCAACCTTTATGATAGTAAATCTCCGGTCCTTTTTTTGTTACAACGCTCGGGTCAACTTTTTAGCGAAAATTCAATGGGAAACAGGAAAACAAATTCGATGTTATTTTCAAACATCACTTTTATGTCGATGAATTCTTTAGTCGGGTCAACAATTAAAAGCAATTACTACCCGGTGAAATGGAGTGAAAGCAAAACGAATCAGAGCATACCTATAAATTGAAATCCGTAAAGTAAATATTTTGTAAGGTTGGTGTATTGTAAGATGTATTTCTATTGTGGATCCCATTAGAGGAGGCTGCAAGCCAAAGAGTAACTTAGGACATTATTACGAAGACAGTTTACTATTAAGTTAAGTAGGTACCGACCGAATAATGGAATGATAATTACGGGTATTTTTGGCATAATGAAAAGTAATTTGGTCGGCGAGTTTGGTTTGTGGTCTGTACAATGGTTGGAAATTGTGTAAGCTGATTTTCTTATTATTAAAAAAATTTCTAGTTTTCAGCGGTATTTGTTGGTTTTGAGTGTGTTGTTCGAAAAATGATATAATTGTAACAAGATTTTAGATTTTTACAATTATGGTTTTCAGATTTTTGAGCAGTTTGAAGCAAAAACTATTGAAAAAAATTTAACCTATTAAGATCATTAATTTGTTTGTAGAATTTTGATCAACTGTTAAAAATCTGAAAAATTCTAAAATTTAAATGTTTTAAAACTCCACAGGATAATCAAAATTAACTACTTTTCCCCTTCCAGCCAAAAACACATACCTTCAAAAACATTAAAACAAGCCTACCCAAAAAAAAATTTAATTTAGAAGTAGTTTGCTAGAGATCAAACATAACTTCTTGAGTATGCGGTGGCCAGTATTATCCAGGATATCAACTTCAAGGCGAAAAAGTGGCAGTCTCAGAAATACGGTGACGTTCCGAGCGTTCAGCTGAAAGGCCAAAATGTACAAAATTTTCCTTTGAATATGGAACAATAGTAAGAAAGTAATACAAATATTTTTTTATGTAGGTTCATTATAAAACTGCTATTAATTCGACTCTCTCTTTACCTTTACTTTGACCTATCGACATTATTAAAATTCCCAAATGGGTCATGGTGAGAGTCGAATTCAATGAATGAAAAACGGAAAGCTCTCTTTTATTTCAGAAAAAAAACGCTACCATTTATACGGTACTCAAAATAAGTAACATCCTTGTTATTGTAGTAACGAATTCTTAGCAAATTTTTTTCTCCTTCTGAATCGGTTACCATTTACAAAACTCATACCCAACCCAACCCAACCCACGACTCGTTAATAATTCTCATATCTGGACCGGAATATCTAAATCTGCTCTGTTTTATTTGGTTAGAATAAAAAAAAGAACTTTCAATAATTTATTTCATTACATCGATATGTGACAAATTAATCACTATTACTTTTGAGTGTCTTGAACGACACACAATACGCTTTTTTTGTAAATTTGTTCATGGTCCAGGATGCGCTGGCAGAAAATATGACAATTAAAATGAACACTACCTTTGGCTAGCCGCAGTTCTTGGCTGCCAACATATGAAACCGAATAGTGTATTCCATACGGACTAGAACATTTTACTCGCCGTTAACTTTTGCATTTGGTTGAAGATACTACGAGACGGTTTTGAACGTAGTTACGTCATCGTATGATCTTGCCTTAATCACTTACCTTTCCATCCTACAATTCTTTCCCCTCAAAATTCCTAGCAACCAAATAGGCAGTACATTGTTACTTATAGAAGCCAAAAATTTAAGTTCAGTACAAAATTTTTAAAAATGTGAAAAATTAGATCTTTCTTATAAGACCTTAACTCTCAAAAGATCATGCTCGAAAAAAGAATCTCTTATGATTAAAAATGATATCCAAAACATTTAAACAGTTTTGGTGTATTATTTCTCTTAAAAACTGTCTTCAATTGGAAAAATCAGGCAATCAACACTATTGTTATTCAGTTAAGGGTTTAGATGTGAAAAGTAGGGATACAACAGCATTTCTTATTCATTGCCATTAATATAACAACTAGAAAAGATTTACAATATAATTTTTAAATAACTATTAGACTAATTATACAATCTAAAAATACGCTACATAAAAAAATTCAATAGTAAGCAAGACCCTCGGCTTGCTGTTTTAATTGCTTCTTCTCTTTTCCTACATGTCAGGTTTGTAATTGCAATAAATTATTTCAACTTCCTGATAAAATAATCAAGTTTCAACTTTATAGCATAATCTAAAAACATTCAATATCACTTGCACTCTCGTACTCAAATATTTAACCTCCAAAATCAAATTACTTATTGCAAATTGAAAGGTAATATTTTAAAGGGCATACCTATCCACATATCTAAATATCGTTTAATTGAGCGAGAACAGAATTTTTCATTGTAGCGCTACTATTGAAGCTATTTTTTTAAGAACTTTTGGGCGAGTTTGTAAACTGTGTTGGACTGGGAGCTGTTCCATCATCGAATTGCATTTACATTATCACAGGGTTACAGCCAAACTGAAATTCATTCCCACGAATTAAAACAAACTAAAATACAAGAACACAGTTTTAAAACTTACCTTTCCAGTGAAAATTGTTTAAATTTCATTGTCTTTTCAATGAAAATGGCTAGGGCAGGGATCTGTTCAGTCGGGAATTTTGAATGGAGGTCTTCAAATAAGACTCCTTCGACGATTAAGAACATCCTACAAAATCTTTGAATTTGTTTATCTAAAATTCTTTCAAAGTGCAATTGAGTCACTTTTTTAAAAAAAATCAATCAATAGTCTGGGCAAAATTTTATTATTTTTTGGGAAAGATCGGTTTAACTGGGATGCATCAGAAGTGCTTCTGCTACTATCACACGACAATTTTTTGCACATGCCTCCTCCTCGTAGATGTATATAAGTTCCAAGTTTGAAAAGCCACTATTTAAAGAGGTTCACTCAATCTAGCAACCAAACAAATTTGAACTTAATAACTCAGAGTATTTGGAAACCACGAGCATTCAAACCATTTTACGTACGGCGGACAGACGGACCGAATTTTTTTTTGGTTGTTTTAATGTGTACTTAAAAAAATATCAGTTCAAATACTGCATTTCTGAAATCATAAAGTAAAAGACAAGACTTCATTACTTACTTATTTATTTAATTATTACAGTTATTCTATAAGATATTTACAGTTTATACAATTTTTATAGAGATCAGACGGGGAAAAAATTATTTTCTTTACAACTATAGTGTAGTAATTCTTTTTCTTGACAAATTATGTTATTAATTAAAGGTATACTTCATTTAGGAAAATTTAAAAGACAAGACATAATCTTAATTTCGATAATAACCAGAAGGCTATTTGGAGCGCTATTTTTTAGGTTGTCAATCGCATAGTAAACTACACTGCATCTCATCGTTAAACGCGTTCCGGGCTTCTACCCAAAAAATAATAAAGTTGCGCCCATACTGTTGGCAGATTTTTTTATGTTTGTACCAAAATCCAGAAGCGATTAAAGAGTGCGACAGAGTGCTTATGCTACTGCCAACTATAAAACATCAATTTCGTTATAGTCGGAAACATGTTCAAAGTCGACATGTATCACTGGTTGTGTCGATGCAGGCACCCTAAACAATTAACTTTCTAAATAGTCTCCCGGTTAATTTTTAAGGGTGCCTCAGCTAGGCTCCACTTATAAACTTATGTAAATAAAACAAATTTTGCTTACTGGCGAAACTGGTTCGAAAGATATTATAGTGGAAAGTTGTTCAGACACTACCTCCCCCTTAAAACTTTTGATTCTAATATATCCTCTTAGTACGCCTACAAATAATCAGAAAGTTTCAATCTTGTGACATAAACCATTCAGAAGATATATAAATATACGGATTTTTGAATATGTCCATCTCAGGTTTCGAGCGATTCGGAAGGATCGTTTTCATCAGAATTATCAGAATTTGTTCTTGAGATATCAAAATCCACTCTCACATTTCATCCTTACACCACCAAAAGTTAATTGCATCAGTAGATCATATCGTACACAAAATCGTTTAAAGACTCGTACGTCCCAAACCGTTTGAGATATTAAATTGAATTTTTTTTATTAATAGACTAAGTAAGCCCCTTGAAGGGACCAAATTCTGAAGGGGGGGTTGTGAGGGGGAGGAGGGGGGTGTGTTTTAGACGGAAAATTTTGGTTTCTAGATCTCAACAACTGCTTATGCTAGGAGGCTGAAACTTTGAATTAATATAGAGCTTTGGTAGTGGACTCATGTGCATAAAAATTGTCAACATAGGTGTCCGAAACTCAAAAAAACCGAGATCGACACATTCTAAAATCCATATCTCCTAAACGGTTAAAGTCACAAATTTAAAACTTAATCAATATCTGTAGGTATACTAGTAGAATAGATCGGAAACAAATTTTTGAGTGGGAGCAGTGGCGTACGAGGGTGGGGGGTGAAAAACTTTAGATTACGATATCTCATGAAACAATTGCACTAGATGAATAAAATTCGGTTTGTGTATAAAGGTTGACAAATAAAGTTTGCTGAAAATCAAATTTTTTTAAGGGGGTGGTGGAGCATAAAAGTGGAGGGGATAAGAATTTGTCTAAAAAATCACGTCTCATATCGCAAGAACAGTGTAAGATAGATGCTTAAATTTTTTACCAGTAATAGGCCTAATAGACTCTTAGTAGAAAAAAAAATGTTTTTATGGGTGAGGGTGAGAGGGTGAGGGTGTGGGGGGTTGAAAGGGAAAAGGTTTCGATTTTTATATCTCGAGAACCTATAATGATATTAAAGCTGAAACTTGGTATTTAGATAGAGCTATAGTAGTAGCATTTTGGAGAAATATAATTTTTTATAGGGGTAGTATGGTACGGGAGTGCGGGGTGTTTTTCCTATCTATAGAACGGTTTATGCTACAAAGTTAAAACTCGGTATGTATATGTAAATCAACTAGAAAAGTAATTAAGATAAAAATAAAATTCAAATTTGCATTGGCGTTTAGGAGATGGGCAAAAAATATGATCAGTGAAAATAGAATGCATATATATTTTCACGGTTTTCGTCATATCTATTAGGTTTTCCCAAATATTGAATTCATTTTTATTCTACAGCTTCTTTATATAAATACCTAGAAAGTGTTTTCAGAATTTTTGAAATTCGACCTTTAAGGTTGTATACGTTTTTACGAATTCTGCCATATCCCTCAGGTCTGATCAGATATCGAATATCTTTTTACTTTCAAGGGCTTGCGTAATAATCGCCTAAAACTCGTTTTTAAGTTTTTTTCCTTTTTCAGCCCCTAAGAGGGTATAAACGGGTTGAACACGTTTTCACGAATTCCGTCATATCTTTTAGAAGTGTAAAGATTTTGAATTGGTTTCTACTTTCTCGTGTTGTCTTCATATTTATCTATTAACTCGTTTCAGGATTTTTGGATATTTAACCCCCAAGTGAGTGTAAGGTGGTTGCATATCTGATGATATATCGAAATTATTTTTACTTCCAAAGGTTTCCTATATAAGCGAGGAAAAGTCAAATTCCGTATTTTTAGATATTCGATCCTAAGGGGTGTAAGGGGGTTCTATGCTTTTCAAAGCTTCGACATATTTCTTAGGTTTGATGATTAATAAAGTTTCGCAAAAATGAAAAAATCTAAGTTTCAGTTCTCTTGCTTTCTACGAGCAATATATCCCGCACTCCAATTCGCTAGTGACGTCTAGCATAAATTTATTTTTAGGAAAAAACTAGAACTGTTAAAACAAAAACGAAAGTTTGATCTCCTTATATCAAAGGATTATCGGTTTTTTGAGTCTTGCTTTTCCCAAAATGAAATTATACAAATTTCAAGATAGCAATTGTTTCTAAATTTGCGATAGATCGCAATTTTTTTATTATCATAGAATAACGCAGTAACATTCAGGATATAATTAAGCAATTGCGCACTGGAAAACCTTCGCGGGTTTTATCTTAATGCTGAGAATATTGAAATCTCGCAATTCTGCACAAAAATTTTCTAATTAATTTTAATCCTAAAGTCAAACAGCATAATTAAATAGGTTTTGAGCCTTCTGAATGGACAAAACCGCCCTCACCAACCGTACAACTTCAGCAAAAATATTTTCATTTCTGTTCATCTTAAGTTGAGTTCATTACTTTTGTTACGATATCCTAATGAATCTTCTCCTTTCCTTTCTCTATTTTCAAATGCTCATACCTAGATAGCAAGTAGGGTATTCGATTTAATCCTGACATTATGCTCAAATTACAATTTTCTAGGTAAGTAGAAAAAAAGACGAATACGTACGTTCAGCGGTAACTTCTCAACTCTACAGTAAATCCCTTATCCGTAAAAGTGAAAGAACCTTATGCGCCGCTAAAGAAATATTTTTGCGAATTATCCTTTCAAACAAAGTCAAGAAAGCAAAATAAGTAGATCCCTTGCATTTTGAGATTTAAGGAAAATTGTTTGGATTTTAGTGTTGAACTTGTAAACGAGTAAATTCAAGTAATTACCATTTTAAACCTTCCTTTGAGAATTACGGCAAATTCTTTTCATTTTTTCCCTTTTTTAAGTATTTAGGACTAAGTATTATAATAATTTTGATACATAATTACCCGGTCGGTATAATTATGATACTACATGTCAATAACCGAGCTCGGAGGACATTGCAAAATCGCAGTATTTGTTAAAAAATAATTATTAAAAATTTTGTAAAAAAAAACATCCCTAAGAAAAAGCTTGAGAGTCTACCACCAGATGGTAGAGAATTTAATTTTTTTAAATTTAACAGAGCCGAATTGAAGCCAATTCGCCACTATCATTGAAATTCGATGTCCCTATCCTATTTCGTATTAATTTTTTGTTTAAATCCCGATCCCGAATCGAAAAGTGAAGATCAGTGAACGGGAAAAGGGATAATCCCTTTTATATTGTATTTGGTAGAGAAGTTACCTGGAGTCCGACACTTAACAAACAGCCCGAAGTACTTAAAATTGCACAGCGAGTGAGGAAGTACATACAAGCGAGTACTATGCCTAATTTGTAGTTGTTGTCTGCCCGGGGTACTTGTACGCCGGGATTTATGAAAGGAGGGATGAAATCCGAGGGATGCGTATTTTTTCTGGGATGCACACAAACATGGGATGGGGATGAACAACAATTGTGACCTAAATTATCTGCCATTACGTTCCAAAGATCAACCATACGAGCATATTTTCGACTTTGCTGCAAGGGCAACTATTGGGTTGGCTTTTTGTGTTATTTCGGGCGAGTAAATGACATCAGGGGATTTGGCCAAATGGGAAAATATGGCCGTGCTACATATCAATTGGTGTAAGGAGTCAGTTAGGCGTTTTTTTATAGTTCGACAATAGATTTGGCTTCTCAAAATGAATTATTATATTCTTTGACTAGTTGGTTGTGATAAACGAGTTGTTCGATAGTAGAAAACGAATGGCCGATTGGAATTTATTGGCCTTTCTTCTTACATGATTCGAAAACTTTTCTATCAGTTCTTAATGCCATCACAAAGATTACGAATTTTTGACTACATGAAAATTTTATTAAAGAATTTCACAAAACTCTAAACAGTTAATAAAAATTAATATTTTTAAAGGTTAGTAAAATGCATCTAACTACGTGACAATAGTTATGTGTTGGCAAAAGACGAGTGGCCTCGGTAGCCTAGTGTTGGCGTGCTAGTCTATCAATCCAGAAGTCGTGGGTTCGAATCCCACTCATAGTATGGTCCTAAAATTGTCCCATTCCCAAAAGTTTCATTCTCAATTATTCGTTCATAGCCATTGAACACTCCATCGCTGGGGTTAGACGTCAGGCTAACAACCCATATTCGGAAAAAAATACATTAAGGAGTTACTAGAAAAACTTAGATCAGACTAAGAGACGACCGTAATGTCCCAAATCAGATCAGACTACGGGACGAACGTAATGTCCCAAATCTGAGCAAGAAAATATTATCGGAAAGATCAAAGCCCGACGATGTAAGCTATTTTTAGGACATATTTAGACTGGGATATACGTAAAGCTGAAGCGCAATTAAAAAATTTGGCTACCGTGGACCCAGTTTCATTACTTTTGGGTGAAAGTCGAGGACGCGTTTAAAGCTTAGTATGCGGCTGACAACCTAAAAAAAAATCTTTCAATGGTCTGGGCGAAACTTTACTATTTTTCGAGTCAAAGTTCGGGAGCGGTCAAAGTCGGAGTATATCATCAGTTGTCGAGATTATGAGGTTTTTTGAAAAGTTAATTTTTTTCTTAAAATAAAAATATTTAAAATATAAATTTTTAGCCGATTAAATATTGAAAAAGCCTGTGTAGGCTATTCGAATTTTCGTATATTATGTACACTAAAAACCCATAGAAGTAAAAACTAATTTGTTGCCTTATCAAACTTAAGAGATATGACGAATTGTTAAAACGTATACAAACTCATTACTTCCACTTGGGGTTTGAATTTCGAAAAAATTGTAAAACACGTTTTTAGATGATTTCATAAGAAGCAACTTGATAACTCATGAGACACGAGGGATTTTGAAAAATTTGTGAAAACGAAAGCAAACTCTTCACACGCCCTTGGTTCTTGAAATTCGAAAAATCGTGAAATTGGTTTTTAGATCATTACATCAAATGCCGTAATAACCAATTTTATATCTCATCAGAACTAAGGCATCACAAAATTTGTGAAAACATATGCAACCCTTGGGGGTTGAATATTCAAAAATTGAGAAATGGGTTTGTAGGCGATTATATAAAAAGTCTGTGGAAGTGAAAGTCGATCTAATATCTCATCAAACCTTAGAAATATGTCGAAGCTTTGAAAAGCATACAACACCCTTACACCTCTTAGGATTGAATATCTAAAAATACTGAAATTGGCTTTTTAGCGCTTATATAGGAAACCTTAGGAAGTAAAAATTAATTCGATATATCTCAAGATCTAAGCAATATGTAGGAATCTGTGAAAAGACATGCAACCTTCTTACACCCACTTGGGGGTTGAATATCCAAAAATTCTGAAAGGAGTTAATAGATAAATATGAAGACAGCACGAGAAAGTAAAAACCCATTCAATTACTTATCACTTCTAAAGGATATCACGGAATTCGTGAAAACGTGTTCAACCCTTTTATACCCTCTCAGGGGCTGAAAAAAGAAAAAACTTAAAAACGGGTTTTAAGCGATTATTACTTAAGCCCGTGAAAGTGAAAAGATATTCGATATCTGATCAGACTTGGGTGATATGGAGGAATTCGTGAAAAAGTATACAACCCCTTTACACCACTTTAGGGGTCGAATTTCAAAAAACCCTGAAAACGCTTTCTAGGTATTTATATGAAGAAGCCGTGGAATAAAAATGAATTCAATATTTGGGAAGACCTAATAGATATGATGAAAACCATGAAAATATATGCATTCCACTTTTACTGATAATTTTTTTCGCCCCCCCCCCCCCCCCCTTCCAAACGCCAATCAATATTTGACAATTTTGTTTATTTAAATTAATTTTCTAGTTGATTTACATTTACGTCCCAAGTTTCAACTTTGTGGCATAAGCCGTACTACAGATAGAAAAAATATCCCCCCTACCCGTACCATACTACCCCTATAAAAAATTATATTTTTTCAAAATGCCACTACTATATCTCTATCTAAATACCACGCCTCAGCTTTATATCATTATAGGTTCTCGAGATATAAAAATCGGAACTTTTTCCTTTTCACCCTCCCCCACCCTCATCAATAATTTTTTTCTGCTAGGGGTCTATTAGGTCTACTTCTGGTAAAAATTTTAGGCATCTACCTTACACTGTTCTTGAGATATGAGATGTGATTTTTTAGAAAAATTCTTATCCAATCAACCGACCCCTTAAAAAATTTCACTTTTAGCAAACTTTATTTGTCAACCTTTATACACAAACCGAATTTTATTTGTCTAGTGCAATTGGTTCGTGAGATATCGTAATCTAAAGTTTTTTGCCCCCCATCTCCGTACGCTAATGCCCCTATTCAAAAATTTGTTTCCGATTTATTCTCCTAGTATATCTACAGATATTCATTAGGTTTCAATTTTGTGAGATTAACCGTTTAGGAGATATTTATTTTAGAATGTATCGATCACGTCTTTTTTGAGTTTCGGACGCATTATTTTTTCCCCAGTCCCACACCCCTTCACCCATATTGACAATTTTTATGCAAATTGGTCCACTATCAAAGCTCTATATAAATTCCAAGTTTCAGCCTCCTAGCGTAAGCGGTTGCTGAGATCTAAAAATCAAAATTTTCCGCCTAAAAGGCACCCCCCTCCCCCTTTCCTCTCACCCCTCAGAATTTGGTCACTTCAAGGGGTCTACCCAGTCTATTTATAAAAAATTTTAATTTAATATCTTATCTAGTTGTCGATTTATTTCAGTAGGCTTTTATCTGTCGATGAATGCAGATAGCATTGGCTACGACAATCGTTTCTCCCTCGAGCGTTTTTGGACCGCTATCGACAAGATGGCGATGATTTGTTACGGGCAACGAAACGTGGATGTCCTACACAGTAAAAAAAATATTATAATAAAGTAAAAATCCATTGAATTTTACATCTTTTGGATAGTAGGCAAATATGCCACACCTTTTCAAGTAAATTTACATTGTGATGTAATAGTCAATTTGAATGTAATTTTCAATTTTCGGTCAGAACATTTCAATTTGCAATCAGTAAATTTTGATATTTTAAAGATCGGAAAAAGGTCAAAAATAAAACGTCCGACGCTTACGAGTTCACAAGTGACAAGACGGAAGTATATTACATGGAGTCTGTGCTAAAGTACACTATGTATAAAAAACTAGTACTAAACAGTGGTACCATATATAATTGTGATTCTACTTTACATCACCCCCTCTAGAATCCTATTTTATATTAATTAAAAAAAAATAATCGATAAACAATATGGCAATTCAATAATTCAATAAACAACAATCCAAAACAAAATTATTGAAAAAAATAAGACATTAGTCTAATAAAGTAATCCCACGCCCTCGTTGAAAAGCATCTGCCTTTTACAAATCGATGCTTTAGTCATGCTGTCTGCCAGCATTTCGTCGCTTTTCGTGTATTCCAGTTTGATCATACCTTCGTTCAATTTTTCTCGTATGAACTGCTGTTTAATATCGATGTGTTTTGTACGTGGACTGTAGCTGTTGTTCGTTGCAAGATGTATTGCACTTTTGTTATCGCAATAAATGGTGATCGTTTTTGGAGCGTCCTTAAATAATTCCCGTTCGAACCGCTTCAACCAGATTCCTTCTTGCATCGCTGCCACCAATGACATGTATTCGGCCTCACTAGTAGACAAGGCAACAGTCGGCTGTTTTCTAGAGTTCCAAGATATAGCCGCACCCTGCATTAAATAAATATATCCCGTAGTAGATCGTCTATCATCGTAGTCTCCAGCCCAATCTGCATCGCAGTATCCTTGAAGTTCACCAGCTGTCCTAGAATATACCAACTTTAAATTAATTGAACCTTTGATATATCTCATAACTCTTTTGACTGCGATCCAATGTTGTTGTCCAGGATTTTTGTTAAATCTGCTTAATGTACTGACTGCAAAACAAATATCAGGTCTGGTTACTTGCGCCAAATACATAAGACTACCAATAGCCTCTTGATAAGGAATATTTCTATCAAATTCGTTAATACTCGCCGCCAACTTTGATTGTGAGTCTAATGGTGTACTGACTGGATTAGACTCATGCATGCCAAAACGTTTTAATATTTCCTCAATATATTGACTTTGATCAATTCCGATTGTCCCTTCACTTCGATTTCTGCTGATTTGAATTCCTAAAATAGATGATGCTTCACCCATATCACTGAGTTTAAAGGTTGATAAAAGTTTTCGTTTAAGTTCTGTTTCACATTGGTTATTAGAAAATATTATTATATCATCAACGTAGATTGCTACTATCAATATATTATTATTGTCCCTTTTAAAATATACACATTGGTCTACTGCTGATCGCGTTAATCCAATTTTTATTAATGTCAAGTTTAATTTCTCATTCCACACTCTACTCGCCTGCTTCAAACCGTAAATGGCCTTCTTAAGTTTGCAAACTTTATGAGAGCCATCTCCAAATCCCTCCGGTTGCAGCATGTATATCTCCTCGTCCAAGTCACCCTGAAGAAATGCTGTGACTGCATCCATTTGCGTACTTTCCAGGTCATATTTTGCGGAATATGCTATTAAAAAACGAAGCGATGAATATCTCAGCACTGGTGAGAATGTTTCCTGATAATCGATGCCCTTTTGTTGTGCATAGCCTTTTATCACCAATCTAGCCTTGTATCGTTTAATTGATCCTTGGGTGTCGCGTTTTATTCGAAATACCCACTTACAATCGATTGGTTTTCTATTCTTCGGTAGTTCTTGAAGCTCCCACGTTTCATTTTCTATAAGTGAATTATATTCGTCGTTCATAGCTAGCCGCCAGTGATCTGCATCTGCTCGAGACAAGGCTTCCTGAACAGTATTAGGACTAAAATGATCGACTGTCTTAGCCGCATATGATACCATATTGGTGCCATTGGTCGGCTCTTTCTCCGCAATTCTCGCTGATCGTCTTGGACCTAGTTCGTCAGTGTTGTTCGTCACAATGGGATTTTCGTCATTTCTGGTTGATTCCATATTCACGAGCGTCTCCTCTAACGTACCGTGTGCAGAATCAAACTCCTCTATGGTCCCGTTGGTTTCATCCTCAACATTAACATCCACAGGTTGACTTTTGTCTTCTGGTAAATAATCAAAATCGAAGTTCGAAATTACCCGTTGCTCATCAATCGGTTTTTCAAAAAAAATAACATCTCGGCTCGTTACAATCTCACGCTTTATTGGGTCGTAGAGTCGATACGCCTTCGCGGTTTCACTATGCCCTAATAGTATACACTCTCTTGACTTTACATCAAGTTTTCGCCGCTTCTGACTGGGAATATGGACCATCGCCTTACAGCCAAAAATTCGAAGCATTTTCAAATTTGGCTTCCTTCCCGTCCAAACCTCCTCCGGTGTTTTGCATGCTAGCCCTTTGGATGGTGACCTGTTAATCACATATGTAGCAGCTGAGGCTGCTTCACCCCAAAACTCCTTGTCAAGACCTGCGTCGACCAACATGCACCGTACCTTTTCAATAATGGTTCTATTCAGTCGTTCTGCCATGCCATTTTGTTGTGGCGAATAGGGTGCAGTCAATTGATGCACAATTCCACACTTCTGCACAAAATTTTTGAAAGTACGATTGCAGTACTCACTTCCATTGTCCGTACGTAGTGTCTTTATTACTTTATTATTTTTTAATAATAAAGTATTGTTATCGACCTGAAATTTCAAAAAAGTTTGCTACCCTGAAATTTTGTATTTACACGTTTTAGGACTAGTAAACCCCAAAAAAGCAAAAAAAAAAAAAATGTCCGTCTGTCCGCCGTAGACGCCGTACGCCGTACGCCGTACGCCGTACGCCGTACGCAAAATTGTTTGAAGGCGCGTAGCTCCCAAACCCGTTGAGATATTAAATTGAAATTTTTATGGTGGGTAGAATGGGTGAACCCCTACGACTGGTATATTTTTGAGGGGTGGGGGTACAAGGGGAGAGGAGAGGGGAGCGTTTTAGACGAAAAATTTTGGTTTCTAGATCTCAGGAACCACTTATGCTAGGAGGCTGAAACTTGGAACTTATATAGTACTATGATAATGGACTCAATTGCAAAAAAATGGTCGATATTGGTTAAGGGGTGTGGAAGTGGGGGGGAAAACAATGAGTCTTTAACGCATGAAAGCCGGGATTGAAACATTCTAAAATCGATATCTCCTGAACAATTGATGTCAGAAGATTGGAACTTTGTTGTTGTCCTAAGGGATACTTCCAGATTAGACAAGAGCTAAAATTTTTAAGAGGGGTGGTGGGGTGTGGGGGTGGGGGGTGAAAAACTTTGGATTACAATATCTTCCGAACTAATTACACCAGGAAGATAAAATTTAGTTTCTGTATATGGGCTTACAAGAGGAGTCTACCAAAACTAAATTTTTTGAGGAGCGAGGTGGAGCACGAAAGTGGGGGGATAGCAATTTCTCAAAAAATTTAATTTTTATATCTCAGAAACCGTATCAGATATGATCTTGAAAATTTTACAGGAGTTGGGGTCGATAAATTTCTAGTAGAGAAAAAAATTTTGGTGGTGTGGGTGTAGGGGGTGGTGGTGAAAGGGGGTAGAAAGGAAAACATTCTGATTTTTATTTCTCAAAAACCATAATGAATAGAAAGCTAAAAATTTAGGATTATATAGAACCACTAAGGAGACATCCTAGAAAAATAAAATTTTTGATAGGGGTATCAAGGTACGGGGGAGAGGAGTGGTTTTTTATATCTCAGAAACGGCTTATGCTAGAAAATTGAAACTTAGTACGTATATGTAGATGTGCTATTAGAGTAATTAAAGCAAAAAAAAAGTTCAGATTTTTATTGGCGTTCAGAGTTTGAGTCAAAAAAATGTCCGTGAATCCACATTTTCACGAATTTCGTTAAAACTTTTAGACATGTCAAACTATCAAAGCAATTTTACTTCTGCGGGCTATTTATATAAGCGCCTAGTAACGGTCTTCAAAATTTTTCGATATCCAACCCCTAAGGGGGAGTAAATTGGTTGTGTACATATTCACGAATTCTGATATATTCCTAAGGTATATTGAGATTTGGAGTTCACTTGTACTTCTATAAGCTTTAAACGTAGTCGGGAAAAAACCGATTTAAGTATTTTTCTCAATTAAACCCCCTGGGGGTATTGTTTAAGATTTCACTGATTCCGAAAATCTCTTAGGTTTAATGTGATCGAATTCGCTTTTACTACTATGAATTATTCTATTGATAAAAAAAATACGTAAATAAAAAAAAAATCTGCCAACAGTCTGGGCGCAACTTTATTATTTTATGGGTAGAAGTCCGAAACGTGTTTAATGATGAGATACGGTGTTGGGTACTATGCGACTGACAACCTAAAAAATAACCATTAAGCTATTTGGAACGTTATTTTTTAGGTTGTCAGTCGCATAGTACCCAACACCGTATCTCATCATTCAACACGTTTCGGACTTCTACCCATAAAATAATAAAGTTGCGCCCAGACTGTTGGCAGATTTTTTTTAGTCCGGTTTGGTTTTCGACCATTATTTTAAAATTCGTAAAATATTCGAGAACTTCTGATTTGTATTTTAACAAATATATAAACACCTTCCTACTATAATCGTCTATAAGTGAAAATATATATCTCGCGCCTCCGAGGCTTTCGATTTCTATAGGGCCGCAAAGATCGGAATGCACAAGTTCTAATAATTGTTCAGCTCTTGTACCTACTTCATTAAAGGGCTTTCTACTATGCTTTCCTTTTAAACACGTAACACACGGCTCATAACTTTTTGTGGAAAAATTGATACCATCAACCATCGTCCTAAGTCTAAATAAATTTTCATATCCAATGTGTCCTAATCTTCGATGCCAAAGCTCCTGACTAAGGAATGCCACCTCTGGCTCAACTACCTTCGCGTTGTTGGTTTTAAAATTTAACTGATACATATTGTTTATCATTGGCGCTGTCGTAATTAACTGACCTTCGCGATTATATACCCGACATGATATTTCGTCAAAAACTAATTTATGTCCGCGTTTAGCCATTTGACTAACTGAAAGAAGGTTTGTACACAGACTGGGTACATACTGTACGTCTTTTATGACAGCATCAGTATCACTATCACCATTAACTAATGTCAATTGAACGTCACCAAAACTCTGAACTTGCAATCGCGTATTATTTGCCGTTAATACCTGGGTTCTAACCGGTTTGCTAACGTTACCTAATTTTTCGAAACACATTGTCATATGAGCAGAAGCTCCTGAATCAATAAACCAGTTATCACTATTAACACTTTGACTGATTAAGGAGGTATATAATAATTGTTCTGATTTGTTATTAGTTTTGGGTTTTTCATTATGAAATTTACCTTGGTTTTTGTCAGAGGTCTTATCTTTACGCTTTTCACGACAGTTTTTAGCAAAGTGTCCAAGTTTATTGCATTCGTAGCATCTCGGCTCCCACTTCTGTTTATTCGATCTAGCAGCCTTTTTTCCAAATAACACCATGTCTTCCGATGAATCTTTCTTGATGTCCTGCAGCAATTTAGTTTTTATCGAATCTGCAGTAATCGAAACTCCCGAGCTTTCGATTCCCATGATCATAGGACGATATTCGTCCGGCAATCCAGCCAATAACAGCGTTCCGATCCACTCGTCACTTATGTCCATTCCGATAGATTTTAACTTATAACTTGTCAGCACAATTCTGTTGATATAGTCTTCCACAGAACTACAAGAACTCAATTGAGAAGTAATAAGTGTTCTTAATAAACCCACCTTTCGAGTCAGACCCGAATCTTGAAAAGCCTTTTGCAGATTATCCCACTCTTCTTTCGCCGTCTTAGCATTTTGCACATGCGAATAATTTAGAGAATCGATGAGCAGAATAATCTTGGATTTCGCTTTCGTGATTTTGACGACATCACTTTCCGTACCGAGAACACAATCCCAAAGTCCCTCGTGTTCCAATAAGGCTTGCACTGCGAACTTCCAAGAATCGTAATTGTCGCGTCCTCTCAACTTTTCAATGTTGAAAGCAGATTGATTAGCCATGTTGCATGTGCTCCGCTGTACAATATCGCAAAATATCAATGTAATCGCACAACTTTCAACTTCTAATAACTTCTAAGATCGACACACGGTTTCCCGAAAATTATAGTTATAAATTTGTTGTTACTGGGTCCTGGGCCCATAACCTGATATTTTAAAGATCGGAAAAAGGTCAAAAATAAAACGTCCGACGCTTACGAGTTCACAAGTGACAAGACGGAAGTATATTACATGGAGTCTGTGCTAAAGTACACTATGTATAAAAAACTAGTACTAAACAGTGGTACCATATATAATTGTGATTCTACTTTACATCAAATTTGAACTTCGAAGGCTTCAAATTCACTGGATATTCTCTTGAATTTACACTCTAAAAAAAGTGTATAATTAGCACTCTTTAAGATACAATTGTTTCTTCTTCTAATATTATATCTTACTTACTTACTCTTAATAAAACCCTTGGCTGTAGGTAGGAATCAAACCCGCGATCAATTCTGGTTTTGCTGCGTAGCCACTGCGCCACCAAAGGCTTTACATTTTCATTTCAGTAGAAAGCAAAATCGAACAAAGCGTCCAACTTTGTGGTTTCATATATTATAAGTTGTTCGTCATAAAATTTAAATAGATAAGTAGAATTACACGAAAAAGAACGTAATTTTCAATTCATATTTAAATATAGTTAATTTTACAAGAAATGTCATGTAAATTGTACGGTTCAGTTGAAAAGTACAGAAAAGTACAGGAATAATTATGTGGTAAAAAGCAATAACAGCTTATGTCGAGATAAAAAAAAATCATTTTTAAAGTTTTCAATTGCATTTTTTCAAAAAAATTGCCATTGTTTGATAGATTTTTATCTCATATATTATATTATTATTGTGTTGCATTATTAAATTCAATAAAATAAGATCTCCTAATATATTTTTTATTACTTTATTTATCATTTTTGATACACGTAACTGCCTAATGATTTTCTCGACTTAAGCTGTTATCGCTTTTTACCACAGAATTTTCTAATACCAGTAATTTTGTGTAAAAGTGATTGAAATGTGTACTTTTACTTGAAAAAATTAAATATACTGGAAATTTCAACTTAAAATTGGTTTAAAAATTCAATATTTTTAAAACAGTGTACACCAACGCAGAATCGAAGAAACGATTAATGCAGTGGCGCCACTCAAGTTCACTAAAGCGGAAAAAGTTTAAGCAATCAGCTTACTGGAGTCGAATGATGGCTACCGTTTTAGGGTCGAAAAGCGCGTCATTTTGGTTGATTTTATGGAACGTGGGTCGACAATTACAGCTGATATGTACTACCAAACGTTCACTAAACTGATTCGTTCGATCCAAAATCGACGATGCGAGAAATTGTCGTCCGGTGGAATCCTCCTTCACGGTAACGCGTGTCCTCACACTCTGAAATAAGAAGAATCCAAATTTTCGTTTGGAACTTTTAACCACCCTCCATATAGTCCCGACTTTGCACCTAGTAACTACAAAACAGTGGCTTGGTGGACAAAGGTTTGAAAACGACGAGGAACTCAATACTGCCGTGGTGAACTGGTTCAATCCCCACGCGGTGAACTTCTATGCAGAGGAGTTAAAAAAACTGATACAGCGTTACGAAAAGTACTTAGAACTGAATGACGATTTTGTGTATAAGTGAACTAGATTACAAACTTACAGTAAAAACCTTTTCTTATGAGTTGATTTTTTTTAATGATCAAACGGCCCTTACTTTATGTATATGCATCGTGCTTTTTTCAAAATCTATTAGAGCCCTTGGATCTTTTTATTGTTTCACAAAATACCATCAACTTATAAAAACTAAGGGCAGATCTCCCGCAGCTCTGTTTACTCAAAAATATCTCAAAATGTTGATTAATGTCTCGACCTTTTTTCGTTTTGAAACAATGATTGCGATCAATAATACTTCATACATTCCATAAAAGTATCTAACATAGCCGAAATACAAATCGTACCTGCCGCCTGTGTAACACTTTTTTCCAACAACATTAGTCAAATTAGCCTTACCGCACAAAATGATCGATATAAAATTGTTTAAACAAATTGCACACTACTAGTGCTAAACTTGAAGTTGATATGATTGGATTTTTTTTTTGGAACAAGATTTGAGAAAGGCGATTTTTAACTTCTTGCACGATGGTAGCAAAAATTGTTGACCTTCAACTTGACAATAACGTGCTGGTATGTTGTGTGTACCTGTACCTACTTAATCTGCATTTAGTTCTAACAATATTTCAGTTAGAACTCGAAAGTTGTTTCGTTCATGCTATCGTTTGGCTTTCGGAATTATAAATAAAGTGCCGAGATCAGAAGTTCTGCAGGCTTTTCAGAAAATATCCGGGAATAATTCGTAGAAAAAAATTGCAAAACATTTGAAATTTTTGAATTTCTGGATGGAGAAAAAATTTGCTATAGTATTGGCCCATCCTTTTCATTCAATATTTGACCAATTCAATATCGTTAAAACATATTTAACACCTCTTCACTTATTGGAGATGCAATATTTTGAAATTGTTAAATCCGCTTTAATGGTACGTATGTACCATGTTTCAACTTTCTAGCATGCACCATTCATCAAATAGAAAACAAAGCACTTCTGATCCCGTATCTTACTAGCCCTCTACAAAATTTTAGTTTTCTGCATTCTATCGTCAGCCCCTCTGCAAAAAAAAAACAAATTTTTCTCGTCCACCCTCACCTACTCTCACCTGGTAGGGGCCTACGTAGTGTGTAAATTCTGAGGTCTTATCTCGAATGGTCCTAGAGATATGAGATATAATTCTCGAGAGAAAATTGTGTCGCCCTCATAACCGTGGACCACTGTACTCGTATATTTTAAATTCAGTTAAATATAATTTATTAGGCATATCCTCTCAGTGGCGTACGCCAAAATCGGTGGATATTGTATACGTGTTCGGAAAAAAGTTGCATAATATTTATATTGTTATATATGTACACAGAGGGACAAAAGTATTCGCCACTAGCTGTCTGCTAGAATTATATGTTTATAAAAGGTTCAAAGACACTAGTACTAACAAAATTATTATTGAAAAAGAAACATCGTATATTCTCGAAAACAATTTACGGAAAAAAAACTCAAATTACATTCACAGATATGAAAAAAATAATAATAGCTTGTGTAAATTCAAATTTCACCTGGACAAAAGTATTCGCCACCTACTAATAGACATTAAAAAACTTAACACTAATTCACATTTTAAGAGTTTTAATACTTAGTTGCCTTTCCACTTTGCTTAATTACTTCCCGTAAACGATTTTCCATTGAATATACCACCTTTCTGGTTGTTGCTGCAGTGATTTTTTCCCATTCGTCCTTTATTACAGATTTCAGCTGGCTCTTTGAAGAAATATGGTGTTTTCTTATTGACTTATCCAGGGCATCCCATAAATGTTCTATGGGGTTTAGGTCTGGTGACTGGGGAGGAGTTTTCAGGTTGTGTGGTGTATTATATAGAATCCACAAGTGCACTATTTCAGCAGTATGCTTAGGATCGTTGTCCTGCTGGAAGTAATAATTGTCTACAATGTTCAATTTTTCGGCACTTTTTTTAAAATTTTCCTTTAAAATATTTAAGTAATCTTCTTTTCTCATAATACCGTTCACAAACGCAAGTTCTCCCAGCCTAGAAGCCGCCATACACCCCCATACCATCACTGAATCGCCACCATGCTTTACAGTTGCTTGAATATTCTTTTCGTCGAATTCAGTTCCTGCTCGTCTCCATACGCGGATTCGTCCATCTGAACGATACAAACAAAACTTACTTTCATCTGAGAAAATAACCTTATCCCAGAAGTTTGTTGGTTTGTTAATGTAGTCTTTGGCGAACTTCAACCTCTTTATTTTATTAACTTTACTGATGAAAGGTTTTTTTCTGCAAGATCGTGACTTGTATCCATCGCTATGTATGACCCTGCGTATAGTACGAGGATGCACATCGATCCCTGTATCTTCCCGAAATGCTGCAGCAATTGCTGATGAAGTGGATTTCGGTTTTTTTTTAACAAATTTAACAATTGTTCGCTTCTCTCTAGCATTAAGTTTTCCAGGTCTCCCAGATCTGTTTCTATTTCGAAAATCACTACGGCCTGTAAACCGTTTTATTATGTCGCGAACTGTAGTTCTACTACGTTTAACTATTTCACAAATGTCCTTCAATGATTTGTTACTACTAGATAAATTTAAAATTATTTTTCTTTCTTCCACGGTAGTTTCTTTACCTTTTCGACCCATTTTTACTCTTAAAAGCCGAAAAATACCTTACGAGCGTATGCACAGTAACCAAACTGCGGAAAAGTATCGTAGACTGAAAAATGTTCCTATTCTTTTGGTACTCGTGCAGTTTTGAGAATTAAACCGTCTCTAAATTCCCGGTATTTTAACGAGAAATGCAAGTGGCGAATACTTTTGTCCAAGCGATTTTCGTATCATGCTTATATTATTAGTTTTTTTCTTGGAATGGAGGCAATAAATTAAATGATTCTATATGGAACGTTAAACTAAAAGTAAAAACATCGATTTCCCGTAAAAATGTTCTTATAGGTTTGTATCAGGAAAATTCTAGGAACATTAAAAGTCGGTATACGTACAGTGGCGAATACTTTTGTCCCTCTGTGTATGTTTTTACCCGAATTTTGATGCAATTAGAATTAGAACTACATATATTGACCACCTTTGGCATTCGGCCGTGATCTACTCGTATACTTCCATACATACACCAAGTTTCAACTTTCCAGCGTTGTGGTTGTGAAATAACGTAACCCAACGTTTCTTACCGCTTATTTCCACCCGCAATCACTCTTAAAAAATATCTTAAAAATAATCTTTAGTTTAAACTGAGTGTATATTTACGAGTAAACCCGTAGAGGAAATATGAATTTTAAAATGTCTTAATTCACGCTTTGGAAGAACGCGCTACAAGCAGACAATTCAATAGCGTGACTTCAAAATTACGTATATTCAACTATTGGGTGGAGCTACCACATAGCGCCTTTAACAGAACTCAGTTCTACCAACTTGAAAATTAAAATAATTAATTTTTGTCGAGCACTAATTATGGCATAATTTTTCAAAATCAACCACGAAAAAATTGAAAAATTATAGACAGTGGCTTTTACATGTTGAAAATATATAGTTCGAAATTAAAAAAAGGTAAGGACAAATAATTCCATGTCGAAAAATTTTAAATGATAAAAAAAAATTTTAAAAATAATTGAATGTAAAAAAAACCTGAAAAAAGCAAAATAAATTCAGAATTATTAAAAATGACGAAAAAAAAATTTCCAATTTTATTTTGAATTATTTTGTAACCATGTGCATCTCGACCCACTTGGGGACATATATATTAATTATAAATCGATCATTACACCTTGTTATTTATAAAATCAACTTAAGTCACTAGCCTGTATTTTTTTTCTAGGAGATTGGCATTGTTGCCATTCTTAAAGCGTTAGTGGGAAAAGGACACTGCGGCGTTAATAAATTATGATCGAACGTTTTAAAAGAAAAGATAATATCAATAATTACAACTGTGGAAAGATAACTTTTTTACTATTATACATTTAATTTTAGTTTCGATATTTTTAATTTCTAGGAGAGATTCGATATCAAGCAGTTTGATCAAAGGAGTCGGTAACATGAAAATTAAATCATGGTGGCATCTCAGCAAAAAAATCCTAAATTAAAAAAATTTAATTTTGGTTGAAAAATTTATTTGAAGTTGTAAATACAGTGCAACGATATGCTTCACATAGAAGCCTCTACGACGATCCACTTACCATTCACATACATGATTCATTTACGACTAACAACAAAAGAATAATCAGTTATTTGCTGAGAATCGTAAGTAAATTCTCCTGGTAACATATACTTTACCTTGATGAATCGTTAATGAATCACTTGCAATGCTTTCAGTTTGCGGCGAGGATTCAAGCCTATTCCATTTTCCGAGAAAGAAAATTGTCCGATTAATTTTTATAAAAACACAGACTCATTCTGTAGTGCCGTATAGTGATGGGATAAATCAGTCATTTTATTAACCCAATATGGCCGAGTCATTTTGTTGAAGTGACCGATTAAAAGGAGTCGGTCATTTGAGTCCTTTCGGTCAGTTGGATGATTCGGACCGACCGACCAAAATGACTCTCGACATTAGGAGAATGAGTGGTAGTAGTCATTGTGGTACAATGTGATGACCTAAAATAAAGGTCCTCAGTCTATAAACAAGAAAGAGCGTCTGGTGAAATGTGATGACCTAAAAAAAAACGGTCGTCAGTGTACAAGTACTGACACTTTTGGCGCTGTACGGCAAACAACATCGGATACGATACGAGACGTATCGTACTTTTCTACTGACCGATTGAACGACTTCTTTCATTCGGTCATAGTACTGACCCGGTCATTTCGACCGAATCGTTCGCGACCGACCCATCACTAGGCGTATACTGAATTTATGAACAATAAAGTATTTTGAACGATTTCTTTTAATCATAACTTTGTATTAATAAAGTATCTGTTGTACTTGAAATTAAAAAAAAAATTGCTATTCTCAAATTTTGCACTTTCTCTTTGGACTGGTAAATTCCAAAAACAAAATCAAAAAAAATTTGGCATTCGCCGTACGCAAACATTTTTGCCGCGTCATAGTACTGGCAAACGAAAATTTAAGCGTAATTAATGTTTTCAAAGCAAAAATAAATTTTTCAAAACTTTATGTTTTAATATCACAACAATAGCTTGTGATATAGAATTAAAAATGTAGAATATGTAGAAGTGCGAGAGATATACCACTAAAGTAATTTATTTTTCAGGGTGTAGTTGCCCACAGCGTAGGTAATTGAAAAAAGGACTTAATATCTCAAAAATCCTTTCATTATCAGCTTTGTATGATTTTTACTGTCGATACACTGGATTAACTCTTTTTGGATTGGCGATTTTAGCCGGAAGTGATATGGGGCGTTTCTATTTCTCCAAAACGGCTAAAAGTATAAATTTGAAATTAAGTACGTTAGTATAGGGAAACATTTAAAACATATAATTTTTGACGGGAGTAAGAAAAGTGAACAAGTTTCATTCTCTGGAAGTCCAAAAAATTCGAAATTCGAAGTGTTTATGCAGCAATGAAGTTAAAAATTCTTTGTTAAAAGAATATTAAAAAATTTTTGGTAAGCAACGGGCGTGATCCAAAAAATTATTAGGTATATTGGACAATATGATCTTAAGAATTCTTCACCTTAAGGTGCACAGTATTGATACACTTTTAGGGTGCTTTTCCCTTAAGTGAGCGTCATTTAAGGAAAAAATTTGTATTTAAATATCACAGAAATGGTTTGTAGCGTCAAAACAGAGTTATATTGGCGGAAAAAAAATTATCCAATCAGACTGCTGGTGGATTTTACTTTATTATTTCAATACAGTATTGTGATCGATTTTTTAAAAACAAAATTTGTTAACCTCAAAATTTTTTTTTTACGTTTCATTAGATACGAAAAAAGCAAAAAAAATTTCAGTCCGCCGTACGTCGACCGCTGTACGTAAAATCGTTTGAAGGCTCGAAGCTCCCAAACCCTTTCAGCTATTATATTGAAATTTTTTATATGAATAAACTGAGTACGCCTTTTGAAGTGACCACATTTTGAAGGGTGGGGGTGTAAAGGGGGAAGTAAGGGAAGCGTTTTAGAAGGAAAATTTTGGTTACTAGATCTCAGCAACCGCTAATGTTAGAAGGATGAAACTCGGAATTTATATAGAGCTTGGATAGTGAACCCATTTGCAAAAAAATTGCCGATATGCGTGAAGGGGTGAAGGAGTGGGGGGAAAAGTAATGCATCCGAGACGCTCGAAAGCCGAGATTGAGATATTCTAAAATCCATATCTCCTAAATCGAGATCGACACATTCTAAAGCACATTCTATCTCCTAAACGGTTTTTGTCACGAAATTAAAACTTAATGAATATCTGTGGATGTATTTGGAGAATAGATCGGAAACAAGTTTTTGAGTGGGATCAGTGGCGTCTAGATCCAGATAAATAAAATTCGGTTTGTGTATAAAGGTTGACAAATAAAGTTTGCTGAAAGCAAAATTTTTTAAGGGGGCGGCGGAACAAGAAAGTGGAGGGGATAAGAATTTTTCTAAAAAATCACGTCCCATATCTCAAGAACAGTATAAAATAGATGCTTAACATTTTTACCAGAAGTAGGCCTAATGAACCCCTAGCAGAAGAAAAGATTTTGATGGTGTGGGTGTAGAGGGTGAGAGTGGGGGAGGGTAAACAGGAAAAGGTTCTGATTTTTATATCTCAAGAACCTATAATGATATAAAGCAAGAAGCATTTAGTATTTGTGGTATTTAGATAGAGCTATAATAGTATAATAGTAGCATGTTGGAATAATATAAATTTGTATAGTGGTAGTATGGTACGGGGGTGGGGGTGTTTTTCTTATCTATAGAACGGAAGTTGAATCTCGGTATGCATATGTAAATTAACTAGAAAAGTAATTTAGATAAAAAAAATTGTAAAATATTCATTGGCGTTTGGAAGGGAGGCGAAAAAAATGACCATTGAAATGGAATGCATATATTTTCACGATTTTCGTCATATCTATTAGGTCTTCAAAAATATTGAATTCATTTTTATTCTACTGATTCTTCATATAAATACCTAGAAAGTGTTTTCAGGATTTTTTAAAATTCTACTCCTAAGAGGGTGTAAAGGGGTTGTATACTTTTCACGAATTTTGCCATATCGCCCATGTCTAATCAGATATCGAATATCATTTCACTTTCACGGGCTTGCATAATAATCGCCTAAGACTTGTTTTTAAGTTTTTTTTCCTTTTTTAGCCCGAATTCACGAATTCCGTCATATCTTTTAGAAGTGATAAGAAATTGAATTGGTTTTTACTTTCTTGTCCTGTCTTCATATTTATCTATTAACTCCTTTCAGGATTTTTGTATATCTGATGATATATCGAATTCATTTTTACTTCCTAAGGTTTTCCATATAAGCGCCAAAAAGTCAATTTCAGTATTTTTTTTTTTTGTGAATGTTTTCACAGTACATGTTGAATTGAAAATACAAGTTATTTTCAATTCAGTATTTTACTTTACTTTTTACTTTTTTTCAATCCTAAGGGGTGTAAGGGGGTTGTATGCTTTTCAAAGCTTCGACATATTTCTTAGGTTTGATGAGATATTAGATCGCTTTTCACTTCCAGAGGCTTTTTATATAATCGCCTACAAACACATTTCTCCATTTTTCCATATTCAACCCCCAAGAGTTTGCATATGTTTTCACAATTTTTGCCATCCCTTAGTTCTGATGAGATATAAAATTGGTTATTACCGCATTTGATGTAATGACCTAAAATCCAATTTCACGGTTTTTCGAATTTCAAAAACCAAGGGGGTGTGAAGGATTTGCTTTTGTTTTCACAAATTCGACCCTCAAATGGATGTAATGGGTTTTTTTTTATACATTTTAACAATTCGTCAGAACACTTAACAATTCGTCTTAAGTCTGATAAGGCATCAAATTCGCTTTTACCTCTATAGAATTTTAGTGTTTATAATATACCGAAATCCGAATAGTCTACACGGGCTTTTTCAATGTTTAATCGGTTAAAAATTTATATTTTAAATATTTTTATTTCAAAAACAAAATTAATTTTCCAAGAAACGTTATAATCTCGAAACAACTCCTGATATACTCCGACTCTGACCGCTCCCGAACTTTGACCCGAAAAATTTTAAAGTTTCGCCCAGACCATTGGCAGATTTTTTTTTTAATTTTTCAAAATAAAATTGATTTTTTTTATAATTTTACGAAATAAAATTGATTTTTTGAAAAAATTTTCTGGAATTTTTAGAAGTAACGAAATGATTATATCTTTATTTTTCTTTCATTCTACATAAAAAGTGCACCCATTCTACATACTGCAAAAATTTAAACTTAATATCTCAAAGTTTTTATGAGCTCTACAACGCTATACAGAACATCGCGGTGAACAAACTGACAACAATTTATTTGTTTTTCTCTTTTGGGGGTCTACTAGTTCTAAAACCTGTAAATGCAAAATTTCAGATTGGCTACTTTTTTGTGACATCGATCACAATGCTTTTTTGCTGAAATATGAAAATAATTGGCGTTCAATCGGAACTTGCAAACCGTTGGATTTAAATACATACTTGTACTTGCACTTTTTCTTACACCTACTGATCGACTGGAATCTTAGTGTCCGACAAAATGTAGTGCTCGCGTGGAAAGATCAATGTGACAAGGTTGGACAAACGATATCTTCTTACCGATATTGAGGGCATTATCATATTATTAGTCACACCTACAAGTGGCTACCATACTCAAGACTTCAAAGTCTCACCCAGATACAATAAACTTACTGTAATCTGCAAATTGATCCTGCCAATCGGATAAACTCGGCAAGATCGCAAAAGATCAGAGTATCGTTAAAGCGATCTTAAGGCATCGCAAGTATGTACATACGGTTAATGAGTAAACCTGATTTACGTTTTATAATAATCCGCTCTTGAGATGGAATAATCGACACGTAACTAATGATAGCTTTTGCTTTTTAACGCTATTAAAGACACATTCTCACTTCCGCACAATATTTTCGACATAACACCCAAGACCCGACAAGAAATCCTGTTCTCAACTTCAGCCAGCTACTTAGTGGTATCAACCTTACTAAATCGATCGCCTATATAAATTTTGTGTCCCCAAATATTTTTGATTATCGGTGCGCTTAAGAAACGAAAAAAGAAAAATAAAAATAAGTAAATATATGAGTCGAAAGTACCAGTTCTCCCTTCTCTGCGACAAGCAATAATGTTAACATTTTCCATTGGAGTTGAAGAATGAGAATGAAATCCTACCACAACTTGATTAGGTCGCACCTCAAGGTTTCGTTGTCTCATATAAAAGTGAACCGTCACACTCATAAGAAAACAGTGCAACTTAGTTCCTGGTTTCAACAAGTACCTTACTTGGGAGACCGACAACAAATCTATCAAATTACGTAATTGTGTGTTGTAAAGGCTTTACATAATTTGGAGCAGTTTACACTATCGGCAAATATCAACAATGTTCAGATTTGTGAGTACTCCCGCACCTACCCAACTTTTATGCAATTTGCATATCGGATCTTATGTGGACAGCGAAAGCTCATTAATAACATTGGACAATTTTATAGATTATAATTGCGGCAGTGGCCGGCATTGCTCTGGGTCAAGGACACTACAATTCCGATCCCAAGACAGCAGCTATAATTAGCGAACAGCGATATTTATCGGGAGATGGTAAATTCGGAGCGTCTTATAGTCAGGAAGATGGCATTAATTTTAAGGAAGAAACCGATTCGGACGGAACTCGTCATGGATCTTATAGCTACGTCGATCCGACCGGAGAACGTCGCACCATATCATACACTGCCGGAAAGAATGGGTAAGTTGCCAAGCACTTTGCCACCTACTTCGGTATGTTTCCGATAATTCAATATCCGTTCGCCATTTCAGTTTCCAAGCGACCGGCGACCATTTACCCCAGGCTCCAGCAGCACCACCACAGGCTGCTCCTCAACCCCAGTATCAACCACAACCCCAATATCAGCCACCCCAACAAGCTCAACAATACAACAGCGGAAACGATAATTACGACAACGAAGGTCAATACGATCCCCGGTACAACGATCCCAACTTCGGATCGAACCAACAGAGCAACTATCAACCACCCGCACAACCGGCCTACAATCCACCCCAGCCTGCCTACAATCCACCACAACAACAATACCAACAACCCCAACAACAGTACCAACAACCGCAGTACAATCAAAACTATCAACAACCCCAACAACAATACACCACGCAAAATCCACATCGGTTCCAACCCCCAGGCAAACTTTCCCTTAACCGAACCCCCGATGGTTTCAGCTACAGCTTCAACAAAGTTAAATAAGTTAACTTAAGAAAATTGTTAATACTTAAATTCGCTCGCGCTTCACCACCCCCTCTAAAAATTTATTTTATTTTTTCTTCAATTCAGTAGTTGATTCGACCATCGGAAGACGGGTTTTGGGGTGAAATGAAAACGAAATGAAAAGTCTTATTATTGTGATTTTATTACTTAAAAAAAAATTTTTTTTTTGTTCATTAAATTTTTCATTTCGTTTTCATTTTTCCGCCCGGTACAAGTGGAAATTAATTTCGCTATCGGCTGGCCTATTCCATTAAACAATTGGTCGTCTTGATAAATTATTGTAATTTATAAATTATTATTATTTTTTTTTTCATAAATTAGAAAGAATTACAGAAATTCCGTGGCTCTGTACTTTCGTTGTGAGTAGGAGGTATGTTAAGCTAAGACTAAGAAAAAAACAATAAAAACAAGCAAAATGTGTTATGATAAAACAAAGTTTAATTCAATGCTCTTTTTCTTCGGTCTCCGTTGGCAAAACGAAAGAAAACTGGGTGGGTCCAAAGGCATGATGCAATTTTCAATTCTGTTGAAATTCGCTGGACAGATCAAGTGGAACGACTACGCTCGCTTGCCTTCCTGGGACAGATTGCGAGTTACCTACAAACTTGCTCTATATCGTCATTCCATGCTCGTGTAGTTAGGTAAATTGTCTTGCAATAATCCAACCTCAGGTATATCTGAAGAAAAACTACTTTGCCATTGGCATTCAAGGTTAGCACCCATGTTGTACCACCAACTACTTCCAGTTCGGCCGAAGGAACGAGCCCGTTTTGATTCCGATCCGACTGATCTGAATAATCAGCGAATTGTTTTGTAGGGTACAACACAACAACTTCTCTTATTTCATGTCATACCTGCCTGTACAGGTAGTTACCTAGTTCATTTTTATTACACATATGCCGAGTGTTGTACTTATCGTCATGTGTCACGTTGCGGAACCAGTTCGATGAAAAATCATATTCATGATCCGGTTTAGTATACAACTACCGATTTCCTAATAACTTCCGTAAAGTGCGAGCACCCGCCGCTTGTGGTCCACATCTAGATTAACCTCAGGTAAGTCGAGTATGTAAGATTGCAGCGTGTATAAAAGACAGCTTAAATCACTCAACATGCTTCTTTTGCATATATGGTGGTCGGCAACAAGCTATTCGAGATATTGTGTGGAAAAGTTGAACTCATCAAGGTTCCGAAGAGGAATTCAAGGTACTCAAGGATAGAATGCTGTCGTGAAACGCTAAAATGTTTGTGGGTAACACCGCATGCACTTAGTGTGGTATTTAGAGCAAAATTAATTTAATTACATTTCGGAAAAAAAACGAGTGGCAGATATGAAAATTATTCTTGACTGTAGTTACGCGAAATTAACATAAGGCACTTATAAACGGATTTCTACGAGTTTCCGAGTATCTCTATAGTTGGTAAACGAGAGGAATTCCAATCGAATATATATTTGTAAAGTTTTCCGCCAACTTTCAGCTTGCAGTTCTCACACCTTCGTTACGTGTTTACTGAAAGGTCAAAGCTGGGCGTTTTCCAACCATGACGGAAAATTATTGAACGAACAGTTCGATTACAAATTGAGCGGAATGTGAAAGATTCAATAGTCAATGAGCGCTTTAATGGCAGAAATGCAATAGTCGAAGAATTACGATATTATGACTGCAATAAACGTGATTGCAGTGCTTTAATTTCCATATCTAAATTATAGAAATTGAGTTGTTTTCATATGTTTTCATGCGTGTGGGCTGTTGTGTAAATCAGAGGTTTGCAGTAATAGAGCAGATTTTATTCATGAGATCATACACTAGGGTTAGATGAAGTACCCGGTTTTTAGCAACACGAGGTCAGCACAAGCCTCGACATTAAAAAGTGGGGAATGGTCAGAGAAGCAGACAATATCCTGTACTATAAAAGGTCTGTACCTTATTCGCCAAAGAGGGTGCAATGGAAACTACCTCCATCGAGATGATAAGAGTACAATAGCATTGCTCCGCTGTTTAAGCTGTTCGGTGAGTAAGAGTTGGTCAACCAATCATCCTACTGCCACTTTTACAAGGTGTTGCTCAAGGATCAATGTTGGCACCTTTACTCTTCAGTCTCTTCATTAGTGATTTCCCCAGTATCCTTGAAGGCTCTTATATGCAGACGATGTTCAGCTATATTTGAGTCGGCCTATCGGAAGCCTCATTTGCCACCGAAGATTCAGAAACGGGTATGTTGCTAGTAATAGTGTTTCCGAAGTCAAGACAATCAATTCAGTCGAAATATCGCTTTCGAAAGCCTTCATTGAGCCCGCTCTTATAAACGCTGTAGTGAATAGTTTTCAAATTTTGAAGTCGGCAGTTTTTTGTGTGTCACGTTAACGGTTGAAATTTTAAATTAACACATGTATGAAGACTTCTTAAAAATTAATCAAAAATAGTGTAGGCGAAACTTTATTATTTTTCAGGTCATAGTTCGAGACGCAGTTAAAATTGAGGACGATAGAATGCTTACGCCACTGTCACATTTAACACATGGATTGCATATTTGGGTCATACTCCGAGACACGGTCAAAGTCGAAATGTAACATCGGTTATGTCGAGAAGGCTATTTGGAAACCCAGTTTTGTCACTAGAATAGAAGTTAAAATATCGAAAATGTCGATTTTTTGCCGATTATACATAAAAAAGCGATTGTACACGTAAAACATATGTAACCCCTTCCTACACTCTCTTCGGGTTTAAATATTATACAATCCTGAAATTCGTTTTTAGACGATTTCACTAAAAGCCCATAGAAATAAGAACAAATTTACTGCCTCATCTGACCTAGGAGATATGACAAAATTTGTGATAATGTCTACAAACCCATTCAACCCCTAAGAATTTAAAAAATCGGCTTAAGGCGTTTACATAAAATGCTCGGACAAGTAAAACCCAAATTTATATCTCATCAGACCTCAGGGATCGCGAAAATTGTATAAAAAATCTGCCAACAGTCTGGGCACAACTTTATTATTTTATCCCAGAAGTCCGAAACGTGTTTAATGGTGAGATCGTGTTTAATGGTGAGATGCGGTGTAGGTTACTATGAAACTGGCAACCTAAGGAATAATCAGGAGGCTATTTGAAACTTTCCCCAGGAGGTTTAATAGGGAAAAACACTTAAATCGGGTTTTTCCCCGACTATGTTTAAAGCTTATAGAAGTGAAAGTGAACTCCAAATCTTAATATACCTTAGAAATATATCAGAATTCGTGAATATGTACACAACCACTTTACACCCACTTAGGGGTTGGATATCAAAAAATTTTGAAGAACGTTTCTAGACGCTTGTATAAATAGCCCGCAGAAGTAAAATTGCTTTGATAGCTCGACATGTCTAAAAGTTTTAACGAAATTCGTGAAAATGTGGATTCACGGACATTTTTTTTACTCAACCTCTGAACGCCAATAAAACTCTGAACTTTTTTTTCGCTTTAATTACTCTAATAGCACATCTACATATACGTACTAAGCTTCAACTTTTTATCATAAGCCGTTTCTGAGATATAAAAAACCACCCCTCAGCCCGGTACCTTGCTACACCTATCAACAATTTCTAATTTTTTTCTAGGATGTCACTATAGTGGCACTACATAATCCTAAATTTCTAGCTTTCTATTCATTACGGTTTTCGAGAAATAAAAATCAGAATTTTTTTCCTTTCTACCCTCTTTCACCATCACCCCTTTTTCCCTACTAGAGCTCTACCGACCCCAGCTCCTGTAAAATTTTCAAGGTCATATCTGGTTTGGTTTTTGAGATATAAAAATTACATTTTTTTGAAAAATTGCTGCCCCCCACTTTCGTGCTCCACCTCCCCACTCAACAAATTTACGTTCAGTAGACTTCTCTTGTGATCCCATATACAAAAAGTAAATTTTATCTTCCTGGTGCAATTGGTTCGGAAGATATTGTAATCCAAAGTTTTTCACCAACCATCCCTACTCCCCACCACACCCCTTACAAATGTTAGTCCTTGTCTAATATTGAAGTATCCCCAAGGATAACCAAAAAGTTTCAATTTTCTGACATCAGTTGTTCAGGAGATATCGATTTGAGATTGTTTCAATCCCGGCTTTCAAGCGTTTCGCACTCATTGTTTTCCTCCCCATTTCCACACCTCTCAACTCCTTTCGACCATTTTTGCAAATGAGTCCACTATCATATTACTACATAAGTTCCAAATTTCAGCCTCCTAGCATAAGGGGTTCCTGAGATCTAGAAACCAAAGTTTAAAACGCTCCCCTCTCCTCCCTTCTCATACCCCCACCCCTCCAAAAGATACCAGTCGTAGGGGTTCACCCAATCTACCCACCATAAAAATTTCATCCTAATATCTATACGGGTTTGGGACCTACGCGCCTTCAAACGATTTTACGTACGGCGGACAGACGGACATTTTTTTTTGCTTTTTTGGTGTTTACTAGTCCTGAAACGTGAAAATACCAAATTTCAGGGTAGCAAATTTTTTTTAAATTTCAGGTCGATCACAATTAAAAAATAATAAAGTAAAATGTATGCAGCCTCTTGATCCTCCTTGACTGTAAATCCAAAAATCCGGAAATTAATTTTTAGGCGATTACATCAGAAGCCCTAGGAAGTAAAAATCAATTTGATATCTCATTAGATTCTGGAAATATATTGGAATTTTTGAAAATATATGTAACGTATGAAGGTTGAATACCTACTCCCAAAATTGGTTCCTTAGCGATTAATTAAAAACTCTGTATAAGTAAAAGCCAATTTGATATCCAATCAAACCTTGCGAACGGTGTACGGCGTACGGCGGACAGACGGACTGAAAATTTACTTGACTTTAAATGCTTCCTGAATTTTTTCCATATTTCTTTTAGCCTTATTCCTACGATCTTTTCGAATAGCTCGACAGGCTGACACCAAAGTGAAATGAGCTGTTAGATTTAGACAGCCCTTTTTCAGCAATGTGGAAGAGTTCTCTGCACCAGCAAGTGACTGAAGAGCCAGACTTTTTACGCTAATCTTGGACTCACCAATCATCTCGCACACTATCTTGTCATGTCCTGGTGCTGATGCTTTGTTAGTGCTAAGTATCGTGCTTAGCTCATAAATGGGAATGGAATATGCAGGTACAAGATGAAGTTTTATAATATATTAAATTATTTATTATAATTTTAAATTTCGCAGAATGTTTTAAAAAAAATTGGGTCTAACTCTCAATTATCAGCGTAATAACAATAACTTTCCTATCACTCTCGCGTGCTCTACCTATAACCCAATTTTCCGTACGGCGGACAGACGGATTGAAATTATTATTATTTTCCGTTTTTGATATCTACTAGTCCTTGAACGTGAAATTACTAAATATTTTTATTTTTTGTTACTAAAGTGAAAATAGACCAACAGCAGCAAATACGTTTTGTTTACTTGAAATTACTAGCAATACCAACGTATCATAAATTTGGTACTTGTAATACCACATACAACCTGTTTGTTCTCGTGTTGTATATTGATGTCCAATCCTTGATGTGTCTGGCCTGAAATGCACATAATAAATAATGAAGAACCTGTAGGTACCTCTGTTCGAACTTGAACAGAGAGAAGATACAGTCTGCACTGGCGCCCAACGTAGGGCATAATATTCTGATCGGAAGAGTCAGGCGCCCAGCACTGGGCATGATATTCTCATCCGAAAAGTCCTGTTTGAGTTAAAGCAGCTGGGTTTAAGTACCACATAAAACAGGGCTGTCATGAACTTAACAAAGGTTATTCAGTTAATGTATAGGTGACCTCCGATCCAGGTAGAGATCAGTAACATTTTCGCCATTTTTGATACTGTTCCTTTTTCGAACTACGGCTAAAAAGACCTTAACCCAAATTTCCTTATGAATCAGGAGGCCAGGATTGTCGTCAAGATTGAGTAGTACCTACAGAAACTCATAATGTAAGGAAAATCATTTGTTGCGTGGCTTTGTAAAAAAAATAAAATCAATCAACTCTTGGATAGTAACTCCAATAAAATGGAATAAAGTCTGTTGCATTTGTGGTGACTTTAGACTAAGCCACTATTTTTTAAAAAATGAATAATGAAATTTGACATGAAATAATAATGACAGAGTTTGTTTGGCCCCAATTGGAGACTATGGACCTTGCAGACTTCTGGTTGCACCAAACACGCCACAATAGACTTATTCGAGGACATGTTCGTTATAACCACATTTTTCCACGACATCTGCATCAACAAGCCTCGAACGACTATCAAACCGAAGAATCCTGTATTGAAAGTGTTTCATGTCGTTAAATGATATTTTGTAAAAATCCATACCTAGATCTGATTTTAAAAACGTTCATTAATTGAAGAAACCAGTTTTTTTTTAGATCAAAAACCTTTTCATGTTCTCCTTTTGTTTTGTCCTCTGAATGTTATTTGTTCCATTTATATAAAATTTATAATATGATCTTATCACGCCATAAAAACAACAACATAATATGCAGCCAATTAAAGCTTTACAGCTTTTGATTTATTATTATAATTATTTTTTATTTCATTCGATTTTATTTTAATTATTCAGTATTTCACTTTCTTCAAGCATATTACAAGAAAAAAAAATACACCTTAGCTTTTATTTTATTCAAACTTCTGTTTTTATCTTAAATGTTTTTCTATGCAAATTCTTCGATTGATTTAATTACTGATTTTTTTCCTAATCTACGCGTATTAAGTTTTAAGATAATTGTGAATGTAGACTTGTACAACTTGTTCAGTTAGTACAAGTGTGTTTTTTATGACTTTTGTTTTAAATACATTAGTTTTAATACTACAAGAACTCTTTTATAGCTAACATTATTTTTTTTATTAATAGTAAGATAGAAGAAACAATTTAACTTCTTACGTTATGACTTTATTACAACATTTTCTTGTCTTCATTTCGTTTAATATAATTTACATAATTCCTTTGGTTCTTTAATAAGCTGCTTGGACAATGTAGAATTTGAATATTAGATTGTTAATTTCTTTAAGACACGAACTAGGTAGTTAATATTAAAACCATATTAGCTTGCGGAAATCATCATTTTTTTTAATGTAGTTTCGATTTCCAATTAATTACAACATGTAATTAAATAATTTTTTTTTAAATGTTGTCATGTTGAGGAATGAAGTTATGAAAAAATCTGTCTGCATTGCTCGACATCATTAAATATTTATATATTTTTATTATCGTTAAAAAAAATGATTTTATTAATGAATGCAATTGATCCGAATCAGTACCAGCGACGAAATTAGTTGCGTTAAAGCTACCTTCAGGACAAAAACATTTGAACTCAATTTTTTTTATCCATCATGGACCCAAAAACACTTTGATAGTATAAAGCATTTTTTTATCGGTAGTCTGAAGATCTTGTTTTCTTAGATCTTTTTACCAACATCGCTATAAATAAAATTGGAATATTTGGGACACTATGCGACTTATTCAGGTAAAATATTATGCAAATGGTTTGATTAAAATCTATCGGCCGGTTGCAGCTCTGCTCGAGGTCCGAAAGGTCATTTTTATCAAGTTGATATTTCGTCTAGCCGGCAACTATAATAATACCTTGAAATAAGATGTCTGATTCGAATCAATTATTATCACTTCAAATTTCTTCATCTAAGCAGCTACATAAAGAATACTATTAAATTACTATTATTAATTTCTATTATCACAAGTCAAGGAAAACTTTATAATCTTTCAGTTTCGGTTTTGTAGGAATGTTTGTTGTGTTTTTATTTGGGGGTGGAAGGGAGGCGGAAGTTGGGGGACAAAAAGTACAGTACATACTCCTCAATACTTGTTCGATTTCTAGTAAGTCTCGTTTATACTAGATGCAAAAAAAAAACTTTAATTTTTTTTAGTTATTTTTCCGAATAATAAATTAGACATTATTAAGTAGAAGTTGTTATGCTAAGCGCGCAAAATTGCGTATCTCTCTCTCACAAGGACAAAAATTTCATGAGTGCATCATGTATTAGGCTTGGATTTATGTTTGAATCTGCGGTATACCGTACACCTCTTAAACTTCCGTCGTTATGACTTACAACTCCATACTCGCCGACAATGAAACCATCCGGAGTTTTCTCCTCGACTCGGTACTTCCGGAAGTTTCGTCCTTCGAAGACATAGCCGACCTTGCCATCATCTTTTGGACTTGCAGTCGATTGTGAGGGCGGTTGAATGCCGTGTGCTCGTCCATTTGTCTTAACGCTTACGGACTCCTCGACTTCGTAGTTTTGTTCCGGCGTAGGGGTGTAAAGGTCCTCCGAGCTCTCGGTATAATGTGAGGGTTTATAGCTTGGTCTTTCGGTAACAATTGCTCTATGAGGGGTGTAGTCCTGCGGACGATAGCTGCCATCGTCTTCAGCAGGTGGACTTTTTTGCGTTAGGTTTGTCTTAACAGGTGTTGGACTGCGATTTCGTTCTGACCCCAATCCCGAATCTAATAGTTTAGTATTGCTTTGCGGAGCGTTAAGGAAATCATAGGGTAGCTTGTCCAGGTTGAATATCACCTTGCGAAAGTTTGGTTGCTTCGTTGTACTGCTCTCCGTAGTGGTCGGCATTGACGAAGTTAATGGAGTCGGCCAGTATGTCTTAGCGGGCTCGCTGTAAATTTTAGCGGGTTCCGAATAGACTTTAGCCGGTTCGGAGTATACTTTTGCCGGTTCCGAGTAAAATTTCGATGGTTCGCCGTACTGGATTTCCGGTTTTCCGTACATTTTGGCCGGTTCGGAATAAACTTTGGCCGGTTCGGAATAAAATTTCGATGGTTGACTGTAAACGTGTGCCGGCTCTGAGTAGACTTTAGCCGGCTCACTATAGACCTTTTCCGGTTCACTGTAAACTTTTTCCTTTTGATTGTGCGTTTTCATCGGTTCGGGAAATTTGGTTTGCTGCAGCCCTTGACTTACGTTCTCCTTGGCTTCGAGAAAAGCCTCGGAATTTGTCCAGGGGTTGATCTGATCGACACTTTGAGCAATCGATGTATACGAAACGGATCTAGGTTGAGCCTGCATACTTTTGTGGTAGTCATGATAAATGACGGTTTGGAATGGAACTAAACTCTCCGGTTTCGTATCCGTTTGCGATCTCGAAGAACTCATTTGTGGTTGCGATTGATGGATGCTTGCAGCACCTGGAACACTATGGGTGACCGGTTCAGAATCGTCGACTGATAGTTCAGTTTTATGCGATCGATTTATGAAATCATCGCGCGATACTTCTTCATCATCGAAATGATCTTGAATATCGAATGGTGCCGAAGGAGCGACTTCTTCAACTTCGAAATCACTTCCGGACGTTTCTTGATCTTCGGTGGAATTTACCTTCCTGCCGACATCTTCTGAACTGCGCATTTCATTCGATAAATCGTTCGACTTTTGATCCTTCTTAACGTCATCGTAAGATGTTAGTTTTTCCAGGAAAATGACTTTGCTGCCTGAAGTTACCCTTTGCACGATTTGTGTGTTCTTTCGGGAATCAGTCTCCTTATTTTCGACAGATTCATTTCCTGCATTGAGAAATATCGCATTTGTGGTTGTTACAATTTCGTCCTCTAAATCGGCTTTTGGTTCTTTGTTCAGTGGGTTCAATGCCGCTAAATCATATTTAGAATTTTCTGCTTGAATGTTCTCGTTCTCTGAAAACACAGAGTCCATTAAATCGTCGCCATTTACGTTATCGTTGGATTCAATTTCCTTATAGTTCTTTGGTTGGGGCTCTCTATTGCCTCTATTGATAAATAGGGACAAGAATTCCGCGCCATCAATAAGATCTCTCTCGGCTAATGCTCTTGTGTTCGATTGTGGAATTAAAGCCATCTGAAAAAGGAATAAAAATTTATTAGAATAAATTTTTAATAATTGTGTTTGTAAAATAGTGTAAGAATGTTGGCATATTTCTTTTTTTTTAACCTGGTATCCTTGAGCCATGTACGAGTATGTTAAAACTATGTAAATAAAATGGATCAAGGAAAATTTTTCTGTTCAGGTTATTTGAGCAATATGCTACAGTACAATCTATAAGCTAGACTTCTTTATCACTTGTAATTTTTTAAAATTTTGAAATCCTACTCTATTACTCCCATAAAACATTTTATTTAACTCCCATAAAACATTTTATTTAACATTTTTTATAACAAGAAAAATCAAATTATTAAGCTTTGTCCATTTCTCAGTTTGCACTCTCATATCGAAACCAGACAAAATAAGTTCCGGAGTCAACTTATTGGTCAAATTTCAAGATAACATTTGAAAAGGTGTTTGATATGCAGGTCAAAATTTTTTAATCGAAAATATTATTTTATTGGGTATGTATGGTATATCAACCAGCCACCTCCCAAGTGCATAGCACTTACGAAATTCAAAAATTTCTCATAAGACGCTCATAGTATTACTTCGATATTATCATAGCACTTCTCTTGAATACGCCTTAAATTTTTTTCCTAGATTTTAACATTCACTCCTATAATATTATCTTGTTTATAGTCTTGTTGTGAGTGCACAAAAACATCAAGTTTTTAAGAGACTTACACTCTCAAAGAGTTATGCCTTGAAACTAATTCCACTTTTATAAGAGACTTTTAGGGTTTTTCTTCCTCCTCCTCTAGTAGTCTCGTTTCCCAAGAGTAATTAAGTAAAAGCTGCAATAGTAATTCACAAAAAAGCGCTATTACTGCCATACACCCAAGGCGGAGTCATAGTGGAACTAAACCGCCGTACCCACTCCCAGCATAAGAAAATAACCTTTATATCATTACCAGTTCTTGGGATATGGATATGAAAATCTGCCAATGTTGAACACAACCTTAATAGTTTTCACATTAAAGTCTGTAAAGACACATGATCTTAAATGTCTAGTAGATACTCAAAACTATAATTAATTTTTTTTTATAGTTCTGACCTCGCTTAAAGTTGTAGTACAGCCATTTCTGAATAAAGGCACTAAGTTGAAACTTCCTAACCAACAATGTTGGTTTCATAACGCCCTACAAGAGTCGTTTGAAAGCACAGAGTGAAATTATGAAAGCGATGCACTCATAAGCTAAGTCTTATGAGCACATCGCTTTTTAAGCTAAATCTTATGAGCACATCCTTTTCATAATTTTGCTATTTTAGATAGCTATTAGTGTTTTAAATAAAAAAAATTGGATTACCATATCTTCCGAACCAATAGCACCAGGAAGATACAATTTGGTTTCTGTAGGATTACAAGTACAGTTCATTGAATGTAAAATTTTTGAGAGGGAAGATGGGGCACGCCATTTTTCAAAAATCAAAATTATTATATATCAAGAATGATATGGTCTTAAAAAATTTACAGGAGTTGGGACCAGTAGGGCTCTAGCGGAGAAAATTTTTTTGCAAAGTATAGAATGCTAAGAAATAAATTTTACTTCTCCGGGCTCTCTATATTAGCGCCTAAAAACATTTTTCCAAGTTTTCCGATATCCAACCCTTAAGAAGGTGTAAAGTCGTTGTGTTTAGTTTCACGAATTCCGATATATTTCTTAGGTCTAATTAGATATCGAATTCACTTTCACTTGTAAAGGCTTTAATTAAATATAAACGAAAAAAAAACGATTAAGTATTTTTCGACATTAAGCCTCCTTGGGGTGTAAGGTTCAAGCTTCACGAATTCCGAAAATCTTTTAGGTTTAATGAGATCGGATTTTCTTTTACATCTATTAAATCTTTCATTGAAAAAAAAATACATAAAAAAATGCAAAAAGTCTGGGCGTAATTTTTGGTAGAAGTCCGGAACGCGCTTAATGTTGAGATGTGGTGTAGTTTACTATGCGACTGATAACCTAAAAAATATAGTTCCAAATAGCTTCCTGGTTATTCAGTTGCATAAGGTTACTATGCAACTGACAACCTAAAGAATAACCAGGAAGCACCAAATCTTAAACGCGTTCCAGACTTCTACTCAAAAAATATTAAAGTTGCAGATTTTTTTTTATTTCTACCTTTAAGTACCTATTTACGAAATATTAAAATATTTTTAATTTAATTGACCTGTGTAAGAATTTTTCATTGAGATCACACTTCTGATCTATTTTTGCGAAACTAATATATACATATATCTTGAAATTAGTTTCACCATCATTCATCATCATCACATTTTCAAATGTACCGATTCAAGCCCTGCCCTGCTGCCCATGTGGTAAAGTCTAAAAGTTTTTGGTACTTTTTGAAGATCACCTACCCCTAAAATGTGAAGCAAACATTTTTGAAATTTCAGCCCAAATGTTGTTATATATATTTAGATAAATAAAATAGAAAATATGAAATAAAAGTATTCAACTAAAGTGTTGATCGTATGTTTACGATATTGCGTACTACAGGGTTAATATCTTAGATCATACTTGTGTTGCCATGGTTAGAAAATGAAGTAGAGGAGTACGAAATTAATTAAAACAATAAAGAAAAAATCTGCCAACAGTCTGGGCGCAACTTTATTATTTTTTGTGAAGAAGTTCGGAACGGAATTCTGAGATGCGGTGTAGGTTACTATGTTACTGAAAACCTTAAAAAAGAGGTCGGGAAGCGGTTAAAATGGGGTCGCGCTAGAATACTTACGCCGCTCCCACATATAACATATGAATTACATACTCCGGGATGCAGCCTAAGTCGTAGTATAATATCAGTTGATACGTGATTAGGAGGCGATTATATATCTATAAGGTCTGTAGAAGTGAAAACCAATCTAATATCTAATCAATCCTAAGAAATATGTCGAAAGCCTTACGTCTTCTTGGAATTGAATATCTAAAAATACTGAAATCAACTTTTTGACGATTAGTCTTAGGAAGGATTAATTCGAAATCTTATTAGAACTAATTAATTCGATATCTCATCAGAACTAAGAAATATGTAGGAATTTGTGAAAACATCTGCAACCCCTTGCACCCACTTTAAAGTTGAATATCTAATAAACATGAAATAAGTTTTTAGATATATTTAAAGAAAGCCCGTGGAAGTAAAAACCGATCCGATGTCATATCACTCCTAAGAGATATGACGGAATTCGTGAAAACGAGTTCAACCCATTTAAACCCAAAAAACTTGAAAACCGGTTTTAGGTGATTATTACGCAAGCCCATGAAAGTGAAAAGATATTCGATATCGATCAGACCTGGGGATATGGCAGAATTCGCGAAAAAGTATACAACCCCTTTATACCCCCTTTGGGATCGAATTTAAAAAAATCCTGAAAACACTTTCTAGGTATTGATATGAAGAATCCATGGAATTAAAATGAATTCAGTATTTTGGATGAACTAATAGATATGACGAAAATTGTAAAAATATATGAAGGGTACAGGGGAAAAAACCTTTTAGTTCATTTTTTTCAAAATCGAGATATGCCTCCCATCATACGGGCATTTGACAAACCTTTCAAACTACCATTCTGTTCTGGTGAAGAAATGTTTCAGTCCAGAGAAATAAGGGGGAAAAACCGTGTGCCGGGGAAGAACCGTTTTAGTCTAAAAGTTACTGGGAAGAAAACATCAGAGTCGACGAGCCAAGACCAGATGCTCATTTGCGCAGGCTCAATCTACAATCATCTGTTGATTATTCCTTATCATTCTGACTTTACTTCACTTCACTTGTAGTTTTTGTTTCTTTTATTATCAGTTCTGTTTGATTTTGTTTAGATATTTGAAAGTTTTAATTAAAGTTTGTTTTAAAACAGAATTAGACGGAGTATTTGTCGGGTTCTTACCGAAAAATATGCCCCTTTCAAACAAGACCAATAAGAGTGCTCAAGATAACGAAAACTGAACCCTGCATCGTATACGACAAACAGTCATATTATGGGAGTTATGTTTCTTCTCCCATTAATAACCCGACTAAAAAAGAAAGCGCAAAACCAGTAGCGCCATGCCTCCTCTGAAACGTTCTTATGCCGGCCAGTTGCCTATAAAAAAGGCAAAATACAATGATTTACAATCTTTGACAAAGTTTTTAATCAACGAAGAGTCCAAAAATTTTTATTTAAACTTGAAATCAGATGAGAACAACTATGAAAGCGAGGAAGAATACGTCGATAACATGGAAATTTCTGAAAACGAGACTTGATGAAAACCGGGGAAAAACCATATATGTCCACGCAATTTTTTACTTTTTTAGATAGATAGATAGATAGATAAATTTATTCACTAGTTTCGTTTACAGTTGTGTTACAATTCATTTTTATTTTAGAGACCAAGATAAACTTTTACAACTATATACTTAAATTAATCAGCTACTTGCAGTTATAAGTGTATTAATAATTTATTTCAATTTTGAGGAAAAATTGTGACTAAAAACCTCTTTATTCAATCCTAACCTAATCCTAAAGTTAACTTACTCTAAAGCTAACTAAATCTAAAGCTAAGCACCCAATTTACAATATTATTTTTAATGACATAGCGACATAACTAGCGGGTTATCCGAGCGAAGGCAATTATTTGTGAATGATTCCGTTAGTTGGTTTGCCATAACAACTAATGTTTTGCAGTTTCCAATTACGTGCAATTCTTGAGTAGAAAAGTACCAAGGTTTATTGAGTATTATTTTTAAACATTTGTTTTGAATAATTTGCATTTTTCTTTTGTGAATCGATGCACAATTGTTCCAAATAGGTGCCCCATAGCAAAGTGCAGGCTGCATCACAGTTTTAAATATTAACAATTTATTTTCCTGCGAAAGTTTTGATTTTCTATTTATTAAGGGATATAACATCCGAATGTATTTTGATAGTTTCGAAAAGGAATCTGTAGCATGTTCATTAAAGGTCAGCTTAGCATCTAAAATTAGCCCTAAGTATTTAATATTTTTTGCCCATGGGATTGGACTACCTAGAACATTTATTATCGGGTTTGGAAGAAAACGCGAGATCCTTTTCCTAGTGAAAAATAGAGCTTGTGTCTTGCATGCATTTATTTTGATTTTCCACTTATTATAATATTGCGAAATTAACTGGAGTTGTGATTGCAGATTATTTATAATTTCATTTGGATCACCTGAGCTGGAATATAAGGCTGTATCGTCAGCAAACATAGCTATTTCGCATTTTGCTGATCGGGGGAAGTCCGACGTATAAATGTTATAAAGAGTAGGGCTAAAGCGAGAGCCCTAGGGTACACCTGCAGGAATATTTCTATAAGTGGAGAAATGGTCGTTTATTTTGACCGAAAAGCTTCTATCTGCAAGGAAGGATGATATTGTTTCTATCAGAAATTCGGGAAAGTCCATTTTTTTAAGTTTATACAACAAACCATGATGCCAAACAGTATCGAATGCTTTTTCAATGTCGAGGGTGATCAGACCAGTAGATTTTTTCATTTTCAGCGCATTTCTATTATCAGATGTAACTCTATAAAGTTGATGGTTCGTGGAGTGACCCGCGCGGAACCCAAACTGAAAGTCGGGAACGAGTGGAGAGCAGTCGAGTTTCTGGTTTATATGAATTAAAATAATTTTTTCAAAAACTTTTCCCATTACCGGCAGTAAACTGATTGGCCAATAATTCACACGTTGACTAGCGTCCTTTCCTGGTTTTGGTAGAGCAATTATAGTGGCCTTTTTCCAGCTCTTGGGAAAATATCTGAGCTTTAGGCATGCGTTAAATATGAGATTAAGTAAGGCAAATCCATTTTTGGGGAGATTTTTCAGGCAAATTGTAGAGATTCCATCGGATCCCGGTGCTTTCTTCTTTTTAAATTTATGGATGATAGCTTTAATAGTAGATGGCTTGCATAAGTTTTCAGGAGCAACACCAATATTACTTGTAGAAAGGCAAGAAATTGTATCTTCCACTAGTACTTCAGTCAGTTTATTAATTCAAAATTAGGAAATAAATAATAATTTTTATATGTTTACATTATTAAATATATTTGAAACAAGTTATCTTATTATGGGACTATGGGGTGAGCTGGAAAAATTAGTTTTTCGTTTTTCTCAAAACTAAAAAATTGGACTTAAACGTCTTTTCCCCTGTGCCCTTCATATACATTCCACTTTCACTGGTAACTTCCCCCCGCCTTCCGAATGCAAATGGATATTTGAATTTTTTTAATCAATATTACTTTTCTAGTTGATTTACATATACGTACCAAGTTTCAACTTTCTAACATAAGCCGATCTATAGTAAGGAAAAACACCCCCCACCCCCGTACCATACTACCACTATAAAAAATTATGTTTTTGAAATATGTTACTACTATAACTCTATCCAAATACCACGTTCCAGCTTTATATCATAAAAGGTTCTAAAGATATAAACATCGAAACTTTTTCCTTTTCACCTTTCCCAACCTCACCCTCTACATCCTCACTCCCAAAATTAAGGGTTCTAGGGCTACTTCTAGTAAAAATTTTAAGCATCCAAGTTCTTGAGATATGAGACGTGATTTTTTAGAAAAATTCTTATCCCTCCACTTTCACGTTCCGCCGTCCCCTTAAAAAATGTTACTTTCAGCAGACTTTATTTCTCAACCAAACCAATTTTTATTTGTCTAGTGTAATTGGTTCGTGCGATATCGTACCCTAAAGTTTTTACCCACCCCCCTCCCCCCCGTACGCCACTGCCTTACTCAAAAGTTTGTTTCCGATCTATTCTCCATGTATACCTACAGATATTCATAAAGTTTTAATTTCGTGACATTAACCGTTTAGGAGATATAGATTTTAGAATGTATCGATCTCGGCTTTCTTGCGTTTCGGACGCATTATTTCCCCCCCTCCCACAGTCCTTCACCCATATCTGCAATTTTTTTCCAAATGGGTCCGCTATCGAAACTCGAATATAAATTTCAAGTTTGAGCCTCCTAGCGTAAGCGCTTGCTGAGATCTAGAAACCAAACTTTTTCGTCTAAAACGCTTCCCCTACTTTCCCCCTCACACCCCCACTCAGTCTATTCATACAAAAATTATTTTTAATTTTTAATTTAATAGCTCAAAGGGTTTGGGAGCTAGGAGCCTTCAAACGATTTTGCGTAGAGCGATCGACGAGGCGTAGAGCGGCGTACGGGGTACCGCGTACGACGGACAGACAAACTGAACATTTTTATACTCTAGATGAAATCATATAGAGTATTATAAGTTTAATCCAGCCCAAAAGTTTGTAACGCATAGAACCAAGCCTCGGACGAAAAAAAGTTATATATTATTTTTTGTTTATTTGTGCCCAAAAACCTCAAATCCGTCTGTCCGTCCGTCCGTCCGTCCGCCCGTCCGTCCGTCCGTCTGTCCGTTAGCACGATAACTCAAGAACGCCTTCACCTAGGATTTGAAATTTTGAATCTGGATGTTTGGTTGAATTTGTAAGGCTATGTTCGTTAACGGGCAAAATCGTCCTACTCCTTCGGGTAGCTGCCATACAAAATATCCTTAAAACACGTGTTCTAGAATATTGGTCGATAACTTCAGAAGGGTTTAAGCTACGACATTGAAATTTTGTATGTGCTATTTTTTCAATAGTTGGAGCTAAATATATGATTATGAAGAAAATCCTGTTAGTCCTTCGTGTAGCTGCCATACAAATATCCTGTCAAAATGTATTCACTTAATTTACGGAACTCACTATAACTCAAGTAATCTTTTCGCTATGAATTGGAAATTTTGTACAAATTAGTTTTGAGTAAAAACTAAGTTCGAGTTTACTAATCAGCGAAATCCTTTTACTCCTTCTGGTAGCTGCCATACAAAATGTCCTTAAGACACGTGTTCAACAATATTTTTCGATAACTTTTGAACGCTTCAAGCTACGAATTTGAAATTTTGTACACGTTCATTTTTAAATGGTTCCAAGGAAAAGGATAAATATGTGAGAAATCGAGTGAGTCCTTCCTGCACCTCCCATGTAAAAGTCCTTCAAAAAGGACATTTTTTTTCGGTGACTTACCCAGTTCAAGATATGAAATTAAACACTGAATATTGTCTTTTAGTTTTGAGTAGCAATCTAATGGCAGTCCTTAATAAAGGACATACAACATGCACACACGTAATTCTACTTTATCCCCAACTACAATATAAATCGGAGTTCAGTATTCATCTAGAGTATTATACGATTGGCTTGCAGCCGATCGTGCCTGCAGTATGTTTTTTTGCTTTTTTCGTATCTACTAGTCATGAAACGTAAAAAAAATTTTGAGGGTAGCAAAATTTTTTTTTTTTTAAAATCGATCACAATACTGTATTATAGAAATAATAAAGTTAAATAACTGAAGTGCTTTTACTTCTCAAGCCCATGATCCAATCAATGCAGTGCTGCATGCAGTAGCATTGCCCACATACGATTTACATGCTCCATGATCCAATTAATGCATTGCAGTAAATGTTCCGGCATGCAGTAACTCAAATTTTGCTCGGTGTGGAAATTTTGTATAGCGCTGCGTAAGGCCAGCCAACAGTCATATAAAATACTTTCTTATTAAAATAATAAAGTAAAACGTACTAAACTAATGGGATTTTTCTGGAGAGAAATTTGAATTTTGAAAGATTTAGATCAGGAAAATTATTGTAACCTTAGATATATTTGAATTTATCATATGATATCTCTTTCCTCGACAGTATATATTTCGCGTGTCCAAAATCGTCTGGTCTTTTTATGCTTTTGGCATAAGCGTAAAAGGTTTCTGTAGGCATTACAAGTTGCGCATAATAAAATCAACATCGTCACTATCCATTTCAATTTCAATAAAATAATTGTCAGCTGATTTCTGAATATGTTTACGTTGGCAATTTGACATGACACATGACATGCATCTGCTGCAGTGCTGCATTGATTGGATGACAAATATATCGCTGCATTTGGACGCAGTACTGCATGCAGTGCTGAATTGATTGGATCATGGGCTTCAATCCTACAAAAGTGGTCTTGTAAGATCCTGAAGGAAGGTCGAAAGAACAATCTAGACAAATTAAAATCATAGGTTATATTTTTATATGAATACCAGAAATATTTAAAATTAACAGAAATATTTAAAATTTTAACTTTATTAACAAGAATTTTTTTTTCGTGTTCCGCTAAATGCGTATTTATCCAAAAATGCGATTGGCTATAAATTACATTCGTCAAAATACCACTAGCATTAATAAATTTATCTTAAAATGTTCAAGTATTAAGCCAACGTAGACATTGATTAAAGCAGATCATTGATCATCAGGTGGCTCCAGACTAAAATATCGAAACTGAAAAATGCCTTTCACTTTTTATCCTTTCCAAAGCCTCATCCACATTCTTGTAAAGCGCGGAATGGCGCTCAGCATCTGCGGTTTAAAAACAAAATTGTTTTTTTGTCTTGTTCCTCCCAGGCTTAATCTTCAAAAAGAACATAATTAATGTGCATATAGAGATGATCATGCTGATTAATTTACACGTCTTAGGTTTCGATTAACGGACTGTTTTTTTTGCATTAATTGAATTAACAATAAAATATGAATGTGTAAGGTGAAGGTCGCTGCCTGGTTTTTATGTTTCGCGCAAATCCAACCAATTCGGTAAATAAAAAGACATCCTATATGAACCAATTAGTTATAAGAAACCAGAAAATCTACTTAGCTACTTATGTACATTATCGCGCTCAGGTATAATGCATTGTACAGTAATAGTATCATTATTTCGCGAAGGTTTTCTTGTTAGCGCAAAAAAAGCAATAAGTTTAACAATAACGAACGGTGGTAAGGACCTGATTGACTTTATACGGGCGGATTTACATAAAAAACACCTAAAGCTGGCGCCTCTTTGAAATCTAGGGAAAGAAAAACATGTTTTAAACCACTTTGTTTGTATTGTTGAGAAGCATAAAAGCGACCGGCATTAACTGGTATCGTGATATGTAAAAAAAAAATTTTTTTTTTAATATATTGAATAAACGACATAATCATTAAATTTAACCTGTAATAAACAGAAAAATGTTGGGCGAAATAGTTTTGATCTGAAAAACCTGTGTGGAAGTACTCGTGCAGAGGGAAAAAATCGGTGAGCTTACAGGTACTCGTTAATAAAACAGAAGCTTCCACAGCGACATTGAACGGCCTTAGTCAAGGCTACGATTTAAGTGACTTCAATTTAATTTTTTTCGGAATTCCGCTTATTGTAGCCGTTAATTGATTTTGTTTGATTTGAAGCATTTCCTTGTTTTGATCGTAATTCGCAAATTTGATCTTTTTTGTCCTCAATTAATCGATTCCGATCGATCAGCTTAAAATGTCTTACGTAAGACACCACCAAGTTTTTTTTTGTATAATTTAAATATAGAGGTTATTAAAAAAAGGCGAATAGTAATTATTATAAATGATGCGATTCCTGTCACATTTATTCTAAATAAAGTAAATTGAAAAAAATTTAAAGTTAATAAGTTTAGATATGGAATAGCATATAAAGTATGCGGACCTTCAAAATGTCAATGTTTATATAACATCAATTTTCAAAAAAATTCTTAGAATCTATTTGAGCGAAAAGAAAACAATTAATTTTGCAGTTTCTGTATGTGGTTAGAAGCAAAATGGATCAATTATCTAATCGGGCCTAAGTGGTATTCAGGAATTGGTGGAAATATACAGAAATTCCTGATGATACCTCTGGGGGTTGAATATCGGAAAATCCCGAAAGTGCTGTTCAACCGTTTGTAGAAACCGCCTGTAGTTGAGAAAAACCATTTCACGTGGTCCACCCTGAGAGATATTGAGTTAGGATGAGTTTCCATCTCGCCGACTACATTCTACAGGCCGAGGCAATCGTCCGGAGTTGACTCAACTTCAACTTTTTCGGCGAGAGCCGATAATAATGTGCCTTCGATAGAGGTTGGTTTGGATCGAAACTAAGTACCTATGGTGACGGAAAAAATACTTTATTATTAAAAAATAATAAATTAATTTAAATGGACGATGGCCGGCTAATTATCTAGGTTGAAAAAAGGCCGATATTATTTAGGTTTAGGTTTAGGTTTAAGAAGGGGCGCAGCGCTAAAACCACAACGCTCACTAGGCGCCAAACGGGCCCATTGCGATCCCTTCAGGTCCTCGTGGGCTATTCCATCACCTCAAAAACACTCCAATTTCCTGCAGAACCTGACTAATTTGTCATACCCTAACGACCTCAAATCCTCGATGTTATCGAAGAAAAGGCTACCCAACCATTTCAGACGCCTCCTAGCGATCCCCGGGCATTCACACAGAGTGATGTCCTCCGCAGCATACAGATCATGGCAGAACCTACACATGTCCGATTCCGCAATCCCTAGCCGCATAGCGTGTTTCCTCAGCATACAGTGCCCCGTTAGTGCTCCGACGAGCAGTCGCAGTTTTCCTCTATCCCAAGTCAATATATACTTAGTCTTTTGACTATCCAGCTCGGGCTACAGGGATCTAGAAATCCTGCAGCTTGCCAGTCCTGCCCACCTAGAGTTGGCTGTCTTTTTAGATCGCTCACCAATTTGCGCTTTGATGTCGCATATCGGTGGACAAACATCCTCCTCAACCCTACCATTCGATGCCGATCCCGATCTCGCAAGCTCGTCCGCTCTTTCGTTCCCTAAAATATTACTATGCCCTGGCACCCAGCAAATCTGTACTTTGTTCTGACTACAAAGTACCTTTAGCACTTCTCGACAGCGCTTTACTAACTGGGATTTAATGGTGACCGATTCCAGCACCTTTTTGGCCGCCAGGCTGTCAATGTAGAGTGAAATATTCTGATCGCATATCTCCCCCATTAACAGGATGTTTGATGCCTGCAACACCGCCAGAATTTCCGCTTGGAATACGCTGCACATATCTGGCAGCTTAAACGACTTCCCTACACTCAGCTGCTCAGAGAAGACGCCTGCGCCAGTGCCGCATTGCATTTTCGATCCATCCATATATACGGAGATTTCCCCTTCACGTAGTACCCTATTGTTCTCCCAGTGCACTCTACTAGGATACACAATTTCCCGATATTATTTGACTGCTCCCAAAATCTATACCGGAATAATAGATATCGAAAAACATTCGCACTAAAAGAATTTTTAGCAACTTTCGTCTCCTCAAAAATTCCCGATGTGTTAATGCTCTCATTTTAGCGTTCAGCGTTCCGTTTCTAGATAGAAATAACTGACTGATAATGTTTTAGCGTCGCGTCGAAAGTTTCGCCGCAGATGGAAACGACAATGTCAAAAGTGTGACGGGACACCCGTGTCGGCGACGCTAAACGGCGGAGATGGAAACGCACCCTAATCGTTAAAAAAAAAATTGAACCCCTTTTCAACCCCTATTGGAAAGTCCTAAAATTCCTTTTTAGGTATTTATGTAAGTAGTTTTTGTACCGAAAACAAATTCGATATCACAGTGCAGAAATATTTTCAGAATCAATTCTTAACCCCTTGTCACTCCTTCGAGGTCTTGAATACTTTGACGCATTCGTGAAAAAAAATATAATCCTCTCTCACTTCTTGGGGTTGAATATCGAAAAGGCATTTTCACTTCTTCCGGTTGAATATAAAAAAATTTTGAAATTTCTTTATAGTCGTTTTTATAAGTATCCTACTGGAAATTAAACTATAATAGGTATCTCATCGGTATTCAGAAATATTGGCAAACTCGTGAATACATCTAACTCTTCTTTACGTCTTGTGGAGTAAAGAAAAAATCCCTAAAACTAGTTTTAGGTATTTTTATAACTAGCCTAAAAAAGTGAAAACCAACTCGATATATCATCGGTTCTAAAAAATAAACTGGAATGAATTCAACCCCTTCTCACCGATTTGTGCGTTGAATAACGAAAAAACTAGCAAATGAGTTTAAGGCGTTTATACCTCTTAAGCGTTGTTTTTTCTGCTGCATAGGCAGCACAAAAAACAACGCTTAAGAGATATTAAGGAATGAAAATGAAATAATATTGCACTTTCTGTCACGCGATTAGTGGTGAATTTTGGAAAAATTGGTTCTAAACCCGTGCCTAGATTAGATTTCATCGGAGGCGGAGGGATTCCTCCAAGCACCGCGACCAGTGGTCTATTGTGCTATACCTCATAGATCTTTCTCCAGTTTCAACCTAGAGGTCCTCACTCAGCTTTATTTCTCTTAGGAATTTATCTAGTTGGTGTAGGTCTATTTTTGCAATGGTACTATGGTCCTCAAAGTGTTCTGCGAAACATTTGTGACGCTGAGTTGCACAGAATGTGTTCAGAGGTTTCTGCCTGCAGTTGGCAGAACCTGCAAAGGTTATCAGTTATGATTCCTATTCTTTTAAGATGATCGTTCAAGCACGAACGACCCGTGAGTATTCCCGTACTTTGTTTCTATCAAACTGTAGAAGCTGTTTGCTTCTTTTAGTTGAGTGGTTTGGTATGAATATTTTGGCCTGTCTAAGTCTGGGCAGTGTAGCCCAGTGTTGGCATTTCTTATGTTCCTCCCATACCCTTATGCTCCTCTTAATGGAGCAGGTTGAGATTCCACACAGAACAGCTCTGGTCCAGTAGGGCGGACCGCTGCTCCGTCTCTTGCAAGTTGGTCTGCTATTTCGTTGCCCTCTATGCCCCCAGTGCAAGAGGTGGTACTAAGGATACATAATTTTACTTGGCATTCCCACACCAGTTTTGAGTTTACTGTGTGTGCAGTCAAGGCTTTTATCGCTGCCTGACTATCTGTGAGAATGACTATGTTCTTATTTGAGTAACCCCTTTCGAGGTTTATTTCTATGGACGTGGATATAGCATGGGCCCCCATCTGGAAAACGGTGGATATTCACCGAGGGATTCCGTTATCCTGGCGCGAGGTCCGCTTATATTAGCTCCGGTGCCTTCAGACGTCTTAGATCCATCGATATACCATACAATGCTGTCCGGCCCGAACTGCGGTGGGTCCCTTGCCCAGTTCTCTTTGTCGCAGACTATGGAATTGAAAGGGATTTCGCAGTGATATCTCTTTGTCATATGGTCCACAGGCATGTATAGCATTTGAATGCTACTTCTAAGTCTGGATAGATTATTAGGTTCACTTTTTACTCTTTTAATTCTTTTCTTATCGCGGCTAATCTTACCTGCGATGTGATATACGAGTAGATGTGCAGCGGAGTCAGATCAAAAGAACCTCCATAGCTGCCGTGGGGCAGGTTATCATTGCTCCTGTCGTGTTGATACATGCCAGCCAACCTTTGGAGCTTGTCCAGTTTGCTCCTGGCGCTTACTAGTTTTGTTCTTTGCCACCATACTGATACTCCGTCTGCTATTATAGGACTTACAATAGCTGTATAGGTCCATAAGGCTATTTTGGGTTTCAAGCCCCAGGTTTTGCCTACGACTTGTCTACACAAGAGTAGAGGAATAGTGGCTAACCCGTGCCAAAGTCTTTATTCTAAGAAAAATTTCAAAATTTTAGGTGTTAATTTTTGGCGCTGATATTCAACCAAGTACTTAACTATTTAATCCCATTTCACACCTTCCGAGGTTGAATCCCAAAAACTCTTTTCGATGATTGTAAAAGTAGGCTATAAAACGGACAATCCTTTAATGGTACTAGCCAAGGAAGCGGTCGGTACGAATTCCGATTTTTTGTGTGGTTGTCTTCAAAGACCAAAAGTTTTGCTTCAATGTTAATTGTGCCTTGAAAAATTGTTTACTCGTAGGCTGTAAAAGTTAAACTCAACGCTATATTTCATAGGTCCTAAGAGAGTTAAGGATTTCGTGGCACCATATTTAATCCCATTTTATTCCCATAGGGGTTTAATATTGAAAAGTCCTGTACATGTATTTTAGGTATTTTTATACGTAGGCTGCAGAATTTAAAATAAATTTCCTAGCTTATTGACCTTAAAAAATTTTAAGTAATGAAAAAAACCCAACCTAGACGTGCTTATTGCTGACTTCGATCTTGGATAGCGGTGGCAGAATTACGTTCCAAACTTTCACAAAATCCCAGACAATTTCTAAAGTCATAAAATTAATGATATGTCGGTAGTTTAATTATCCAATTGTCTCCCAGTCTACTCACTTGAGTACAGTTTTTTCTAATATTTCTAACCAAGTTTTTCAGAACAGTTTTCTTAATTTTCCGAAAGCTCACACCTTCGGCTAATCACTTCCATTAATGTCGCAACGAAAGTTTGATAGCAAGCCTTAAAATTTGGGCCTTTTTGAAAATGATTTTGTACCGAATTTAAGTGCAATGAGATAAAGCAAAATACAAATTTTGTTTGGGCTTCTTACTTGACTTTTATGTACACAAATGAATAATTTTCTTTGGAAGCAACGACAAATATTGAGAGGTCAAACGAAAAAATTGTTCGCATATATGTACTCCATGAAATTCAGTCACCCACTATTTCGAATAGGCTTTTCTCGAAATAACGATTTTCAGCATATCCGTCAAGATCAAGTGCCTAGGCACATTTTGATATCTCAGTTGAAGTGTTAGGCACATTCTGTAAAATCAAAAATTTTGACGATACACCGTGAGCTTTTCTTATTAATACTTTATCGAAATTGCATCAGTACTTACAAGCTCGTTCTGAAGCAATTCTGTGTTGGAGTACCGAAGAAGAACTTCAAAGAGTGAAACTCAATTTACACAATTACTCAAGAAATCAGTACTGCTCCAGGGTTGTATGAGTCTTGCAATTCATGACATTCTAACGTTTGAAGATCATAATCATCAATGGTGCGACAGCCCAAATTGAGCCATGGCCTCCTACGTTTGAAGTTGGTACAAAAATAGTGTAAAGTGTTCTATTTAAATTTATTTGACCCCGAGTTCGAATCCCCGAAACAATGAACTTTTCATCCAAAGTAGACAGGCAGAATATTTATAAGGTCTTAGGATTAAAGAATTAATAAAAAACAGTACAAAAGTGACACAAATAAAAAGAAATAGATTTTTAAAAATTTCTTATTTTTTTCAATTTCAATATTGAAAAAGAAATTCAGTACTGTGTAGATATCACAAAATTACTTCTACACAAACAACATTAAATTTCAGTACAGCGTGAAGTACTGACATTCGATGTTAAATCAATTTTTGATATCGGAACTCAGTCAGTACTCAAAATAATTCTCTAGAGATCTGTATGTTTCAGTACTGGCAGAGGTCAAGAGTTCAGTTTGGATGGCAGTTGAGTACCGATGTGTTAAACGAGTTCATATCATATCGACATTAATAACTTGGAAGCAACATGTTGTTAAATATCACTACAAAACTAGTATAAAATCAGTTGATATTTATTCCAATCACAGCTAAATAAACATAAAAATTTGCATTTAATTAATAATGTAAAAATTGTGAATAAAAATTAAGAGGAAATTAAAGTACGACATAAAAGTCATCATTCCTCATATACACACATATGACACGATGCACGTAACTTACTCGTTTCTATCCATAAACGTGAAACAAATTATACTTGCACTGGATACTACCTAAATCGAAACCGAACAGCATTTTTGTGATCTTGATGTCGTTGCCTTGTTTGAGTCCGTAATTGACTTTCTAAGAGACTAGCAGAGTTTTATGAGATTAGCTCTGATAGTATCAAAACTAGTTTATTAGCTATCACCGTGCACCTTCCAAAATCAATTCAAGAATGTTGTCTTGAAAGAAGTTTCAAGGTTAGCGACCACAGACAATAAAATAATGTTGTTTTACCCGCATATAATACAGGGCAAAACCTGGTATATTAATTCAACGCTCGCTATGATTTCATTTTTAATTTCTTGTACCTATTAATTGCAAAAATTCTTGGAAAAATTGCAACAAGCGTGTATTCAGTGAGCTATCATACGATGATTTCATTGCATTCTGCAGGAATCCAGCATTGAAAATTATTAACAAATAAAAAATTATAAAATTCATTAGTGTTAAGCATTCCTTCATAGTGGTTAGCAATTGTGTATCTTGGTCGGACGGTTTCCAACATTTGCACTATCGAAAATATTAATCCAATTGTTGAAACGGTTTGAATTAATTCCAATAACTTCCCACAAAAGTAACAATATATTATGCATAATCATGATTGGTTTTTTTCCTGGCTCCACTAGATATTAACCTCCTCTACGCCAACTAATATTAATTATGTGTGGAAATTTGAACTTGAAATTAAAATGCTAATTTTTTTAATAATTCAAACTTAACATTTAAAAACTTCAACGAAAATAAACAAAGATCTTTTGTTCCGGAATTATTTAAAACATAATGCAAAATATAATTTCATTTTGTACAAAACTATTGCTGATAGAACGTTGAAAGGATTCTAAAGAACGTTATTTCGATTATCGAAGAAATCTTTATATTTCTGTATATCTTTTGTGCAATTTAAATGCCGATTGCGCATCACAAGTGAAATCACTACTTTCAAATAAACTTAGTACAATATGAATTCCTTACAATAGCCTATACACGGTCTGGTTATTTTATTTGAAGGAAACTTAAAAGCCATAGTGCATTGGAATGAACGCTTCAAAATGATTTCTTACTTTCATACCGATAACCAGTAAATTCAAAAAAACCACGATTCACGTTAGTTTCGACCCTGAATGAAAAAAATCCAAGAATCACATATTTTGCCGGTAAAAAATTTAAATTTTTTTCCTATATTTTCTTTAGTCGAGTATCGACTCTAAAGAAATGATAAAAAGTGGGCTCATCTATTTTAGTATGTAGTTTATTTGCATAAACTTCGTTAATGAAATAGCCGCCGGTATAATGAAATGCAATATTTTGCAACACGTGACATTTGAGGCAACACATGGATCGAAAAATTGACGCAAAAATATCGTCATATTCACTAAAAGCAATCGAACGTTTAAAAAAAAATATGTATATCAAAATAATGATTTGTTAATCGGAGAGCATAATTTGAAAAGATGTATTGCTTATTTGGTTTTTTTGTTTTAATTTTTCGGATGTATGCGACGGATGAACAAACGTTCGTATGTTAAACATACAAAAATCCAAGAAATGACTGATTTGTTTTTTCGCTTTTATTTTCATTATGAAACAATTTCAATTCGTAGGTTTGGGCACTGAGGCTTAAAATCGCATCTAATTTAAATCGCTAATAGTAGGGTAAAGACGAAAATACCGTAACACATTTCTTTTGCTATACAATAAACAATAAAAACTATTTTATATTTCTGGCAAGAAATACTATTTAAAGCAATATGGCTGTTCTTTGATTAGGAAACATACATTCATCTCAATTTGGCTTCGTAACAAAAACATATTCTATACTGTATACCCTGAAAAACTACTGTTCTTAATATTAATGAATGCCTTTCATTAAACGAAATTGTTTGGATCATTGAAAAACTGTTGGAACAATGAAGAAAATCATCAAGTATTTTTGTTAATAAATGAACCGTATATTAATACCACGAATTTCGTTTGATTAAAAATATTCTCATGGCTTTAACTATAAGGAAAGCGAACACATACTCTCAGAAATCAATACTTTCTGAATTTTGATGCACACCTCCATCATGTTGATTAAAACAAGTTTTAAAGGATGTATCCTTGACCGGTATTACCAAAACAATGATTTTGTTCATAGTTAAAATGAACACATTCATAATATTGAAGAAAACTACTATCGCACTGTACAAAGTTATTGAATCCTATTTTTCGTTAAGGTGGGACAATTGCCGGTGGGTAAACATATGGTGGAGATTGTTCCGTTGAGAAACAGTTGTAGCAGCAGTGAACATTTTGCGCAGGTTTGTGGGAGTCTTTATGCGTTTTTGTATGGTGAAGTGAAGACTATACTGATGCACACGTTCATCATGTTAATTAATATATACATAATGCAATGAACTGATTTTTAGTATTGATGCATATTTTCATAATATTGATGATAATATACATTGAGTATTCGTATTGAAATTTCGCCATATGTTTCTTTGCGTTTCCATGATTTCGTTAGTAAACGCAAAATTCAAAGTAATGCATGTTTAACATTTTCACAATATTTTGTTGTAGGGTTGCGGTTGTGTTCGTGCTAAAAGAAAGTTTTAAAAAATACCTTTGCAATGTTTTGTTTCATAATTTTGAAGTAGGAAAGCATTTGACTGTTTGTCTTAGTTATTGGTGATATTGAATCAAAATCATTTGAACAATTTCGAATTTACGTAGATGGGGTGAAGCGCATCTCCACGAAGAGCAGTAGATTCTTATTTAATTTAAAATAACCATACCGAGTATTGAATTATCATTATAGAGCTACCATAGATGTTAAATTTAAAAGATTTTAAGTTTTTTTTTGGCGTCAGAAACGTTTGTGGTATCCAAGACAGCGATCAATCCCAGTTGCTATTCAAAAACTCCACCGAATTCAAAAATTCTTAAATGCTTAAATATTATGAATAAAATTGGAAAAATAGTTCGAAGCGATTTTTTTAACAATCTTTTACGATATTATAATCGTCCGTCTTACGCAGTAATCGTAAAATCACACGAAGCTGTTCAATTAAATAAAACCAGTACCCGTATAATATGCCGGAATTTAAACGAAGCTACAGCAGAATTCGTACACTACTGATATACGAAAATATGTAGGAACAATTTATTATACTCATAATTAATTTATTTAATTTATATCATCATTAAGTAGTAATTTATTTGGGACTCTGGCAGTGACTAAGTTCTGAATGTAGTTACAGGACTGCAATACTGCAATTCCGCCAAATCGATCGGTAATGTAGTCTGATTTAATTTTAAGTACTCGATCTCAGTATTGTAACAGTACTAAAAAAACAAAACTAAAATTAGAAAACAAAGGGTAATTTCTTAATTAATTAATTCCCGGAATGAAGATTTGAACGTCGGTTTTTGGATTCTACCGCTGAGCTGGCATATAGGAATATTTTGATGCAAATAATTTGTGTGTGTCAAAAAGCAGTAGCTAATAGGTTCCGATACAATCAGGTTTCTGAAAATGCTGAGCCAAATTCAGTTCGAACGACAACTAACAACATAATCTAGAAAGTTCGTATGGAACCACATATATTATTGTAAGGAACAGAAAGATAATTATAGTTCTAAGAAATTGCGTTTTAATTGCTTTCAAACAGATTTGTACGTAATTCCCTACTGCAAGAAATTCAAACCTCGTCTTATTTTTGGGTACGGATTTATCAAAATTATATTAATAGGAACTGGAGTGTGAGAATTGACAATTTAAAAAAGTAGAATCGTACAGAACGGAAACATCATCACCATTCTAAAAGCGGAATTCGTCCTGAACTTTAGTAATGGTAGAGGAATTTAAAATTTTGCGTTGCTAATCCCCTTAACGATAAGACGTCTCAGTAATGAATTCTGGGAATCCGAAATCTCTGAATAATTTCAAAAATCGGGATACGTGCTAAGTTCATATTTTCAGTACTGATTTCGTGAACACAGGTTAAATTCAGGTTTGCGGCAATGAGTTTCATAACCTGTTTATGTTGTAAGGGTAACATGTATATTATTATTAAAAATTTTATGATCTTGTCTATGAAATTAAGTTTACTTTTATGCTCTTGTTATTTACTATTCCACAAGAATTTAAATTTTTCGTGGAGCGTCTTCAATAAATAACAAATGTGTTTCAATTAAAAGTAATAACCAACACACACAAATACAAAATTTCAGTGTAGCAATTTTTTTTTTTGATATTTGAGGTCGATCACAATACTTTATTACTAAAAAATTAATAAAGTATAACTGGTCTGATTTATATTGTAGTTGCCGTTCTTAGGGACTATAGTTTGGTTGCTACTCGACGGATAAGGATTTAAGTCAAATTAAGTCATCGTATGAAAAATATTTCATTTTCAAGGACTTTTCAGTGGCCTGCTGGAAGGACTCACTCGATTTTCAACATATTAAGTTGTTTATCTGCACTATTAAAAAATGTATGTTCAAAATTACAAATTCCTAGCTTCTAGTGTTTTTAAGATATCTCGGTCAATACTCGTAGACACGTATTTTAAAAAATTCTACTAATCGTAAACTGATTGCTGTAAAAACGTGACTTCCTGTCTCAACGATTTTTGTGTTGTAGGATGAGTTCCATAAATTAATGAAAGAACTTTTTACTCGTCACTCTTTTTTCTTCTTATTACGTAATTCCTCTATTTGCAAGCATTAAAAATTAGTTTGTCAATTTCAAGTTCCTAGCTCGATGCGTTCTGAAGTTATTTGCCAAAATTGGTGAACATGTGTTTTAAGGACTTGTGTAGGAGAGGCATCCGCAGCAGCAGTGTGTGTACCACAACCCTACAGAAGTCACACAAAATTTCGACTTTGCGGCTAAAAGCTTTTTTGTTTTACATTGTGCATCAAATTCAGAAATGTTTACAAGATTTTTGTATGACTACTACTCAAAGGACACATCGGCATTTCTTCATATTGATAAATTTATCTGCAACTATTGGAAAATCAACGTATGCTCAATTTCGTAGCTTGGAGCGGTCTGAAGTTATTGGCAAATATTCTTAAACAGAAGGACGTTTTTGCACGTTAACGAATTTACCCTTACAAATTCCACCAAACATCCGGCTATCAAATCGCAATATCCTAGGAGTTCTTGAGATATCGTGTGTTTTGTGGTAGAGGTTGAGCTCTATGCGTTACATACTTGTGTTGTGCTATACCTTAGCGAATGTATGTCTCATCGCTGTGTTAAGTTTATCTGATATCAGTAAAATTATTTAAATTATTTATTTATTTTTATTAAATTATTAATTATTCTAATTTTCCTCGTGTAGAACAAACTTCGGCAATACTAGTTGTAAGGGTGTTACGGAATTGCATAATACCCACTCTAATGCGTCAATGCATCCCAGTGATTGGACAGCTGTGTCGGACCTAGTCCAAAACTTTTTTCAAATTGGTCTACTCAATAAAAAATATTCAACTGTCATCCCCTCAATAGCAATAACCAAGATACCGCTCGATCCCAGTCCAGAATATGGATCGGGTTCTTCACGACTCCTCTGATACTGAAAAACAACCCAAAGATTCTATAATTTAGCTTTTAGCTCTGCCATGAAAATTCCGTTGTCGTTAAGGTGGAATTACAGTGAGAGCGATGCGCGCGTCGTTGCGATTACCCTATCGCATCGCGCGTACCATATCGCGAGACCAGTTGTAGTGAGTGCGATGAATTGCTTCCCGCAACTGCCAAATAATATTATCAAATACTATACTATTTTTTTCGCAGCCTGCGAACGTATTGCCTGTTTTTTTCAATTGCAGGGGCGACGCAATATGGCAGTTAAGATGGAATTACAGTGAACGTAAATAATAATTAGACTGACTAGAAACTATGTAGAAAGATCTACTATAGACCAAGACCTTAACCCCTGCATTCAGCAACTCTTTTTTTTCCCCAAACCCACAATACTTCGAAAAAACCATGTCAACTGGTTTTATTCCACCCGAAGCCTTCGTATATCTTGACGAAGATGGATATATATTAGACTCTGACTAAGTGCCAATTATATACCATGATTATATGCGCGCAACAGATAAGAAAATAGGATACGACCCAATCTCGAAACTAGCGACCCTCTGCCCTTATGGCGATTCTCCACCGCGAACTACATTGACGTCGACAGAAATGAGCGTGAGGCTACGAAATACTGGTGGCTAAATCAACAAGACATATAGTAATTTTAAATTTTTCTCATAGAATAAGTTAATTTTAAACTAACACTAAAAAATGAAAAAGAAACTAGATTAAGTATACTAATACTTGTTAGCAGCTTCCCTAGGATAAGGCATTCGCTACAGGAACTGAAAGCCTTCAGCTATCGGTCCAAGTGACGAATGGCTCGGCCTGGCATAGTTATAAGATAATTATTAAATTAGTAATACATAAAATTGTTATATTTAAGTAAGTATTGCATTGAATAAAGCCCTCCTAAACAATCCATCTCTAAGCATTATGGCAAATGCAAATGCTGGACTGGGCTGTCCGCGGCCGGGAGCGGTGGCTTCTGCTGTTGGTCCCGGCGGTGGAGAGTTCGGCTCAAAAATCTAGTTTTAAGTTAGTATGTAAGTAATTGTAAATAGTCGTAAGTAGAGTAAGTAGGAACGTTATGTAATATTGGGTTTTTTCCTTGCCACATTTTTCACAATTAGCACATGTACTCACGATTTCCAGGCGGACATTCAACATAGTTGGATGAACACCGGCAGATTTCGTGCACTCAAAGAAAAAATATGATTATGGCCACCATATTTTGGGAGAACCTTACTATGATTGAGGTTATAGTTGCCACAACCATGTTACAACATGTAACACAGTTGTTCTAACTGAATGTATGTTTGTAATAACTATAGGTCTATAGAAAAAATTTTACAACTTAGTTACTAGAACTATGGTGTTTGTTTTTAGGAAACATACTATGTTTGTCTCAAACAAAATTATGGTTGTGGAAACCTAGGTGTGATTCACGTAACCTTCTTTTTTAATATAGAACGGTTACGCCAATCATAAAAATCCTGTGACATGGTTACTTGAAAAACAGTTAAGTTTTTAGAAAACATGTTATGTTTGGCTCAAACAAAATTATGGTTGTGAAAAACTAGTTGTGTGATTAACGCAACCATGTTTTTTATTAGAACGATTACACCAATCATAAAAATTCGTTAACATAGTTATGTTTTTAGGAAACATGTTATGTTTGGCTCAATCAAAATTATGGTTGAGGAAACCTAGGTATGTGATTCACGCAACCTTCTTATTTATTAGAACGGTTACGCCAATCATAAACATCATGTGACATGGTTCCTAGAAATATATCATGAAAGTATAAAAATTAACAGAGATATGAATTTTCAAGGAGAATTCGGACACCGTTTTTGAGCAAACCTTAACATACTTTCACATACTAACAAAAAAAATTAGATAGATACCAAAAATTGAATTTCAATTATTTTTTTCACTAGTTCTTAAAGTACAAAAATTGTTAAAAGAATCGGAGATGGTAAGGTCACAACTTACATGATTGTACTCACCATATTTTAACAAATTCTAATGTCGCACTGATCATATTCATGCTTATCACAATCACAGTATGGTTACGGCAATCATAATAAGTCAACTAACATGATTGTACAGACCATCTCTAATCAAATGCTATAGTCGCACTGATCGTTCAAAGTTATGTCAATTATAGTATGGTTGCGACAATCATATCTAATATGTTACCTTGCATGATTGCTGACATCATATCTGGTATAGTTGTGGGAATTATTTTATCAAATTTCATAGTTCCACTGATCATAGAATATTTTTGTCGTGATTATAATATACTTTTACATCATGTAACGAGAATGATTGGTACAACAATATTGAATTTCAGTACGGATATATGTTTAATGCAACCATACTATGTTTTTACGAATTATATGCTATGGCTAGGAGCAGCATATCTATGATCATTGGAAACATATCTGTACAATAGTTAGAAGAGCTTTAATATACGTAGTCAATGCAAACTTGGAATAAACATAGTTTTTCTTTCAGTGTGGGTATTTTGAATCGATAATATACGTTAAGAATGTACCGAAATAATGATGATCTGATCCTCCTCAAAATATTCCCCGATACTATTTATAACTAAGAGTGCCCACTTGAGGCCATTAAGAATAATTAGCAGCTCTAGATATTAATTAATTTTAGCTTTAGAAATTAAAACGAAAAACTGTTAGAATTAAGTAATTGGCATAAATAAAGCACATTTTAAAACTTAAAACTATAGTGAGCGTAACACGCGCACGTTAGGCGATGCGACACGATGATAGCTGATTAGAATGCATCGTAGTGAGTGCAACCAGTTACAGTAATATCGCATCGCTCTAATCGCGTCGCTAATTTCATCGCGTGTGTAATGCGATTTTGAAACTTGTGTCGATTGTATTTGAAATTATTTTCAACAATAGACGGCAAACGGCTAATAAATATTGAAAAATTAATGCCTTTATATTGAAAAAAATAGGCAATACGATTGCAGGTTCCGAACAAAATATTTTAGTATTTAATAATATTATTTGGCAGTTGCGGTAAGCCATTCAGCGCGCTCACTTATATGTACTAACCTCGCGATGCAATTGGCTCATCGAACACATACCGCGCATCGCTCTGACTGTAATTACACCTTAACTCGTTGCACTAACTAACTTGCAGTCTAATCAGCTGTAATAGCTTAGTTTGGTTTTTCACAGTTCTGCAGATATTCATGAAACATGGAAAATATGCTTATAGCTGCTTATTGTTTATAGTTAATTGTTGCTTAACCCTTCGTGGTCACACTGGGTAGAATTGACCCGACGACAAATTTTGGGTGTAAAATGGACCATCTTCGTATGCCGGAATAAATACCTTTTTTGGAACTCGCACTATGCTACTATTTTATTTTTTTCAAGGAGCATCATATCTAAGAAGTGAAACGCCCAAATTTTATGAAAAAATATTAAGCACTGATGAAGCTATATTTTTTTCTTAGCGAAAAAGTGTCTTTTTTACGTTCTCACCTCTTCATGAAATATGTTTAACATGTCGCCATTTAAATTCTTATAAATAAATTTTTCGTACATCATCTAGAACGTTCAGAGCATGATCTGTAATTTGTTTAACCTCTTCGGACGGATAGTTTGGTCACAATACCGTTTTGAACTTTTTGACTGGGTAGAATCGACTCAGCGTGACCACCAAGATTGAATACAGAGGTGTTACCACGAAGGGTTAAAAATTGTCGCAATTGTAAAGCACTATATCCCAATAGCAATTCGATTCTGACTCATAACGCGCTACTATTATCAAATCTCAAGTTGTTATAATCTTCGAATCGAACTAAAAAGTGGTCCTATTAAGACTGGTGACATTACGCACGTACGAGTTGCTGCTGAGAATAATTCAAGCTGTGGTATGCGAAACCGTGACTATAACTACAAGGAATGCTGCTCCATATCCGGTAGATGATTTGCGTTTTTTGGGGCTACTTCACTAGTGGCGGTATTGACCTCAGAAATAAACCCATGCTAGGAGCTATGAACTTTATAATGTCGCACTATAGCGACTATCTATTGACAGGCAACTTCTGTCTTTCTAGGACTTCGCTACATCGGTTAAGGCTAATCCAAATTGCGCTTATCACTTCACACGAGCAATTCACTTTCAACACTCAATCCATTCCGAACAGCTACTAAATTTTCGGCCTATTCGCGCTACTAGATACTAAAAATTCATTTCACGCTCGACCTGTTGCTAATTTAACTCATATTAAGTCGCTACAACAATAGTCTGGAGGTCGATGCAAAACACTTTTATAGTCCGACCTTTCAAAGTTCAGTGTTCCATTCGAAAATAGCAGCAATGTTCCAGAATCTAATCAAACTTGGTTGTTTCAATAGTCAAGGTCATTGCCAAAGAATTGACTCACAAGTCCATGTGAAGTGGATTTTGCGGCCAATGAAAGGGAGATTTTCTTACAAGTGTGGCGTATGAGAGTTATGTTCTCGATATGTGAGAAGAAGAAAAAAATCGATATTATAAAAATCATAAAAATTAGTGTAATGGATTACGTAACAGAGATTAGAATCGAGAGAAGAAAAAAAAACTACTTACAAGCATCAAAGTTAAAGTTGCTACAATCAGAACAGTTTTTGCCATCCTTGAAGTGTTGGGAATTTTTCTATTGTTGCCAATTTTGCTGCTATGCGGAAGTTGAAGATCAAATACAGTTTCTTCGGGTAGTTAGTTAAAGTAAGATTGAAAAATAAGATTCAATTTTAAATCGTATTTTTTTGTTCTTGTCCTGAGTACAACGCAGAGGTGTTACATAATTCCTTGGAAGTTCTGATGGCTGTTGTATTTTCAATCGGATTTGATGCTGATAAACAAGTTCCAAAATGTTGCTGATTTCGGTCGAATTGGAACTGGCATTTTTGTAATAATTATTGTGCGAAAAAACCGAAAACTCTAGAAACCACTTCGAAACTGCTTGATTGCGTTGTCGACACAGGCGCCGTCTTAACGTTGATTTTTTTTTCCTTAGCTTATGATCGGTTTTATTGAGCAGCTTTCATTGTTCTATTGAACTGTAATTTTTCCTGCCAATCTGGTTGCTAATCTGAGCCAGTTTATTCTGCTTTACATTCCAATCGATAGTGCTACTTTCGTTTTTATTTAGTTAATAAGACTACCTTGTGCACTTCTACATAGAAATGTTGACCGCAAGTCATGTACTACGGGCCTTAAGGTGGCTATTATAAGATTTGTGCAACGATTTGCAACTTAATCACTAGATGATCGCTTGCAGTCGAGGCTCCCTATAATCTTCGTTCTGCTTCAGTTGGGAAATTACTTCGGGAAATTAAGTAACTTGATGGAAAAATCAAGCCGCTTTCGGATTCGATAACAATTAAAATGATTGCACTGGACGGTTACTCGTGTAAAAGCACTGTTTAATAATTCGTTGTTGTTAAATTCTGTAATATTATTAATTTATTCACGAGAACACACTCATACGGTGTTGGAAACTTGATTGTCCGGTGTGGCGACCGATCTGACCGATACATACGCTATTTACTGCAAGAAGTACTGTAGTTAGTATTACTATGGTGTTTTTTTTATGTTTTACCTATAAGCACCTAGGGTGAACGCAATCAAAGGTGTATGAGATTTTGCTTGGGTTTGGATTGGACTACTTTTCAGTAAGCACTCGCGTTCGGTTCGGGTTTAGCTAGTTTTTTATTTAATTTTTTATTTTTTTTGTTCGCTATTCAGTCGGTCTCTTTTAACACTATCGTATTCGCGTTCGCTCTACACGCTCTAACCGAAAGTCTTTTCGAATTACTTGGCAATAGCCTTGAAATCAAGAAAATTTTATACTTTTATTATGTTCATTCACTTTGCGACAATTTTAACACTTTTTTTCTTACTTTTAGCGCATTGTTTGAAATTTAATTGGGAGCTTGATTGGAAAGCACTTCGGCAAACTTCACTGCGGTCATTGGACGTAGGATTCTAAGTTCAAATCGGGAGCTACTTACTATCAAAGCCACGCCAAGGAAACCGGTAAAAAAATAAAAAAGAACACTTTCACTGTCTTTAAAGTCATAAAGGTGGCTAGGTAATTTGCCATCGTTTATTTACTAGTGGACAATCGAGTGCTTCTGATGTTCTCAATTTTATGCTGGCTGCTTTTTCCCATGTTCTATGACCTTGCAGTAAGATACAAAAAAAAAAAAATAGAAACAACAACGAACTTAATAAGACGCAACGCTCCAACTCAGCCTGCCTGGGCTTGCCGCTGTTTCGCCTTCACTTCTTAGCTATTTTCTGCTCTTATCCAAAAGAGATTGGAGCCAATACTACAAACTAGCCAACCTTACTAACTATGGACGGACGGCTACGAACTATTCCGTAACACTCTCTGTGGCAGTCTGCATTGCACTGAACCATACGTGCTTCGATCCGTTATAAAATCGCCACCTTAAGAAATTGGATCTTGGAGTGCTGCTTGAGCACGATGATGGAGCATGGAGGATGGACGCTGTACATCTGCAAGGTATTGTTGATGGCTTGAATCGCAGTTCAAGCCAGGTTTAAGCTTGTAATGCAACAAAGGTCAAGTGTGGAGGATGGACGCTGGTCGTTTTGCATAACGGAAAATTGGGGTGGCGAGCTCGTTGTTGTGGGTCGAAATTGACTGATTTCTTTTCCAAGATGGATTCACAGCTTCGGGCTCCATAATGGAAATTAGAATAGTAGTTCTTCAAACCGGACTTGAAACTGGTTCTTATGTTGCTTGAAATAGTTTTACATACTATTCGAAAGACTGGAATTAATAATACTATTGATTTTATATTTTGTTCGATGTTCAGCTATTCTGGGCGGTATTTGTCTGGATTCTAGAACCTAATCCTAACCCGAAAATGGAATCGAGGTCGTAACAAGTTAAGTAATACCTGTACTTGCTTCCCAAAAGATGATGAAATTCATCCAATCATAGAAGAATCAATAACACGTATAAACTGAATATTGGTACAAGAGCGTTCTTACAATATGTTACAACACGAATGGATTTCCAACAGTATTAAAAAATTCAGTTTCTGCGCTCTGTCAACCTTTTGATTTTCAGTAGGTACCTACACATATATTTTGATTCTATTTTCTTCTACGACTCAATAGTCCAAATTGGCCCAATTTGGACCATTTGGACTAAAGCCCTTAGCCTCTCCGATAGGATTTGCGACATTATGGTGGTCCCTCTGTAGTTTTTTCCGAAGATAGGTTCTTAACCTACTGTTCAACCCTGTTTTTCAACGAGAAGTAAATGCATCGACCTAAAGGTACGCGTCCACTAGGGCGGACAGGACGGGACGAGCCGGGCCGCATCACAAAAATCCGCCCCTTCCATACATTGTTATGGAAGTGCGTTCACTGAAGGCGGGCCGCATCGGTGCGCGACGGATTTTGCTGGCGGATCGCTTTGCGAGCTGATTTCTGCTAGAGCAGAATGGCTCGTCCCACCTCGTCCCATCACAGTGGACACAGCGAAACAGATGGGGTCGGCATTTGTCGTCTCCCGAGATCCGTCCCAAGTGGACGCAGAAACAAAAATCCATCCCGCACCGTTGCGATGCGGCCCGCCTCTAGTAGACGCGTACCTTAATATCACCTCAGTCGGACGGGTGGAACTAGCGTCTTCTGTACTACGTTGCTCTGCATGCTTCTTATGCACTCAATGCGGCGAAGTGCCAACATAATTTTCGTTACCGTCATCTGGAACCACCCCCTTGAGGGTTGGGTTGCACATGTGGGAGACGATGTTCGCCAAAGCGGGAGCTTCTCGAAAGGCCACTATAACTTCGGCTCGATCGACGTCTAAGCGTGGAAAGTACATTAACAAATGCTAGGCGTCTTCGATTACGTGAGTGCAGCTGGGACAACCCGGACCTTCCACATGGATAAAGCAGTGAAGTTACTGCTTAAAACAACCATGTCCGCTGAGTAGCTACGTCACGTAGAAGTCTACTTCTCAGTGTTTGCGACTTAAGCTAGTATTACACAGTTTGACCAAGTGGTCAAATTGGAGTAATAAGAAATGCGAAGTAGCGAATTTGACCGAGCGGATACTGTGAGATTAATTAGAATTCGCTAATTCGTATTTCTTATGATTTGACCACATGGTCAAACAGTGTAATACTAGCTTTAGTCAGATGTTGATCTTCAGAAATAGAGTGAAGGTGAAAGAATGCACTAAGGCGATAGGTTGATCGGATTTAGGCTAAGTACGATGCCTTCTGCATTGCATCTGTACAGATTTGTGCAGCGTAAGGCATTATGAAGCTTATGCCCGTTGCTAACAGTTTACACCTTCTGAAGCGTGGTCCACCGATGATCGTCATGATGCATGAGAGTTCACCCTTAACCTTTAAGCCGTCTTCCCTGGTCGCGAAAGATGATCCTTGAAGGACATCCGAGTTTCGATCCCTGAGATAAAGAAAGATTTGGCTAAGAACACCCGCTCTGAGTGTGCAGATCTCGCGCATTTTTCGAGATCTTAAGGGGAGCTTGTAGGTAGTGCAAAAATGACCATCTTGGAGACCCATTTTCTCTTAAACCGCCAATCGAATCACTATAAATTTTTTTTCATTTATAAAACTCTGTTAGTAACGTAAAGTAGCCTATTGCCGACCACCTTCCTAATTCCGACCATTTTGGTTTTTTATTAATATATTTTTATTATCGCGAGTAATAAGGTAAATTCTAGGATCAATATATTTCCACATGTGTTCTCTGTCCATTTGCTGTGCATAAAGGGATCTGCATGTCCTTTTTTTACATTGTGGTTTAAATTAATTGGCGGTGGACCAAAAAACATGAATTTTAAGCCTAAAATCGAAATTTTTGGTTCTTTATTTTTCATAAATTTAAAAGATTAGCTTTCATCAGAGTGAGTAATTAAGGTCTTATTGGCTTTATAAACATTTAATTTGTATTCAAATATAAATAAATAATTTAAATTCATAGAATTTGTGAAACAAACAAATAAAATGAAGTGGTCGGAAATAGGCTTCTCTGATTTCATGTAATGTCCTTATTCCGACCAGTGGTCGGTATTAGGGAATATTTCAAAAAATTAAAATATTATGTTTAAATACTATAAATAGTAAAAATCGATATTTTATGATTATACTATTGTCTTTAGTGTCTTTGATCCCAATTCCGACCTACTCAATATATATATTTTAAATCTCGAAAGTTCACATGAAACGGACCTATCACCTTCTTGAACTGATATATATTGCAGAATCCATACCTTTTTCGTTTAAGAGTTTTGGCTTTATTTGTCGGTTTAAGTAATAAATTGGTTTCTATTTAAATATTAATACCTGCAGTATGTTCCTTGATGCGAAATTTATGTTTCTATATTAGTTTTGTCTTAGATTAAATCTACTAATATCACTGGTCGGTGATTAGGACATCCAATTTGATCGGTTTACCCATTTCCGACCTAGTAGCCGTACAGCATGATAACAAGTTTACTCAGTGGTTTCTGAATTAGTAAAATAATTTTACAATTATTGGTGGTACGCGAGTAGTTTCAATAATTGACTGTTTTTATATATTGTAGTTTCGAGGCAGTTCGTGCGTTTTCGGTGTATTATTTATGCCATTGACAAATGGTAAAGTTGGAAATTTCCACCTGGTTGAAATTAAAACAATCCTCCAAGATAGACAAATTTTTGGCAGCTGACTGTTGCATTACGATTCGTGTGTAATTTTATGATCAGGACCACAGAAAATGAATAATTTTTTTTCAACGGAGCAACGGGAATAATACGGGCACTGAAGCAAAGGGAGTAATGGAAGTAATGGAAACACCGCTCGTACTGCAATGCGTGTCGGGATATTATTTCGTTGTGCTCGCAAACAAAAAAACATACTGCAGTCACGATCGGCTGCAAGCCAATCGTATAATACTCTAGATGAATACTGAACTCCGATTTATATTGTAGTTGGGGATAAAGTAGAATTACGTGTGTGCATGTTGTATGTCCTTTATTAAGGACTGCCATCAGATTGCTACTCAAACCTAAAAGACAATATTCAGTGTTTAATTTCATATCTTGAACTGGGTAAAACATCGAAAAAAAATTTCCTTTTTGAAGGACTTTCACATGGGAGGTGCAGGAAGGACTCACTCGATTTCTTACATATTTATTCTTTTCCTTGGAACCATTCAAAAATAAACGTGTACAAAATTTCAAATTCGTAGCTTGAAGCGTTCAAAAGTTATCGAAAAATATTGTTGAACACGTGTCTTAAGGACATTTTGTATGGCAGCTACCAGAAGGAGTAAAAGGATTTCGCTGATTAGTAAACTCGAACTTCGTTTTTACTCAAAACTAATTTGTACAAAATTTCCAATTCATAGCTAAAAGATTACTTGAGTTATAGTAAGTTCCGTAAATTAAGTGAAGACGTTTGGACAGGATATTTGTATGGCAGCTACACGAAGGACTAATAGGATTTTCTTCATATTCATACATTTAGCTGCAACTATTGGAAAAATAAAACATACAAAATTTCAAAGACGTAGCTTAAAACCTTCTGAAGTTATCGGCCAATATTCTTAAACACGTGTTTTAAGGACATTTTGTATGGCAGCTACCAGAAGGAGTTAAAGGATTTCGCTGAATAGTAAACCCGAACTTCATTTTCATTCAAAACTAATTTGTACAAAATTCCGAATTCATAGCTAAACGATTACTTGAGTTATAGTGAGTTTCGTAAATTAAGTGAATACATTTTGACAGGATATTTGTATGGCAGCTACACGAAGGACTAATAGTATTTTCTTCATAATCATACATTTAGCTCGAACTATTGAAAAATTAACACATACAAAATTTCAATGTCGTAGCTTAAACCCTTCTGAAGTTATCGGCCAATATTCATGAACACGTGTTTTAAGGATATTTTGTATGGCAGCTACCAGAAGGAGTGAAAGGATTTCGCTGAATAGTGAACTCGAACTTTCTTTTCACTCAAAAATAACTTGTATAAAATTCCGAATTGATAGCTAAAAGATTACTTGAGTTATAGTGAGTTTCGTAAATTAAGTGAATACATTTTGACAGGATATTTGTATGGCAGCTACACGAAGGACTAACAGGATTTTCTTCATATTCATATATTTAGCTCCAACTATTAGAAAAATAATAGATACAAAATTTCAAAGTCGTAGCTTAAACCCTTCTGAAGTTATCGACCAATATTCTTGAACACGTGTTTTAAGGACATTTTGTATGGCAGCTACCCGAAGGAGTAGGACGATTTTGCCCGTTAACGAACTTAGCCTTACAAATTCAACCAAACATCCAGATTCAAAATTTCAAGATCCTAGGTGAAGGCGTTCTTGAGTTATCGTGTTCACGGACAGACGGACGGACGGACGGACGGACGGACGGACGGACGGACGGACGGACGGACGGACGGACGGACGGACGGACGTCAGGCGGATTTGAGGTTTTTGGCCACAAATAAACAAAAAATAATATATAACTTTTTTTCGTACGAGGCTTGGTTCTATGCGTTACAAACTTTTCGGCTGGATTAAACTTATAATACTCTATATGATTTCATCTAGAGTATAAACATAATGACGTATGGGGAAAGCAGTACAATAGTGCAGATCGTAGTAGAATGTTCTTTAACCCATTTACACCGAATGGGTCGAATACGACCCCAGGCTTTAATTGCCCAACGGGTCGAAATCGACCCACACACTTTTTACTGCATAAGTTATCATCAGAGGAATAATCGCGATTTTCAACTGTTTTATGCAGTTCTCAGAAGTTTTTTGTGTGTAGTTTTTTGTTTCTGCGAAATAATTTTCAATCCAGTCATTTTTAAGAAGATAATATCGATTATCCAATAATATTTGTGAGAAATAGTTGTGGGCACTAGGCCTTCTTCAGTATTTCTGGTTATGGGAGCAAATGGGTTAATACAGTTTTGGAGGTGTACCGTACACACGAGAACTTAGCCACGGGACGCGGCTAGTACCTGTAGTATATTTGGAATTGCAGTGATTCGGTATTGGCCTCTCGGAGACTGGACAGTGTAGCCTAGTATTGACACTTCTTTTTTTTCTCCCTGAACCTTATGCCTCCATCTTGTTGGATCAGGTTGAGATTCCACAGAAATGTCCACTTGGGCGAACAGCGGCTCCGTCTCTTATCTACTATTTTATTGGTCTCTATACCCTCATGACAGGTATCCAGTATTACGAACGTATCCAACATTTAGTCCGCCTCCCCTAGTGGCTTTTTCAGAATCTTGTACAATTTTTATTTTTTAAAAGGCCTTGAGCCACATGTTCTCTTTATCAGATAAAGATAAAATTTAAAACATATTTTACTTTATTATTTTTTAATAATAAAGTATTTTTTCATTACTTGGAATCATTAATTGAAATCATTTCAAATATATTATATATTCCTATCTATATAAAGCTTATATACATTTTATGTTAGTATAATCTTATACACTTAATAAAAAAAATTAATCGAATCTGCATTAATTATTTTATTATCCTATTTTCTTCATCAAATTTAATAAAAAAAAATAATATCGTTAATAATATGTAACAACAATGTTGTTTTATATGATAGAACACCTAGGTCGGAAATAGACTAATGTGCGGTCGGTATAAGGAAATAGTTGTTTATGTGGTCGGAATTAGGAAGATTGCCATCATTCTGAAATTAATTATTTCCAACCATGTTTTATATCAATATATAAATATATCATACCAAAATTGAATTTATTAAGTATTTATTAAGTGTTATGAATCCGTATAAAAAATGTTTAAGAAGGAACATATAATTGTTTGCTTTATATGAATAAAACATACTGCAGTTACGATCGGCTGCAAGCCAATCGTATAATACTCTAGATGAATACTGAACTCCGATTTATATTGCAGTTGGGGATAAAGAAGAGTTACGCATGTTCATGTTGTATGTCCTTTATTAAGGACTGCCATTAGATTGCTACTCAAAACTTAAAGACAATATTCAAAGTTTAATTTCATATCTTGAACTGGGTAAGTTATCGAAAAAAATGTCCTTTTCGAAGGACTTTCACATGGGAGGTGCAGGAAGGACTCACTCGATTTCTTACATATTTATCATTTTCCTTGGAACCATTCAAAAATTAATGTGTACAAAATTTCAAATTCGTAGCTTGAAGCGTTCAAAAGTTAACGGAAAATATTGTTGAACACGTGTTTTAAGGATATTTTGTATGGCAGCTACCAGAAGGAGTAAAAGGATTTCGCTGATTAGTAAACTCGAACTTTGTTTTTACTCAAAACTAATTTGTACAAAATTTCCAATTCATAGCTAAGAGATTACTTGAGTTATAGTAAGTTCCGTAAATTAAGTGAAGACGTTTTGACAGGATATTTGTATGGCAGCTACACGAAGGACTAATAGGACTTTCTTCATAATCATACACTTAGCTCCAACTATTGGAAAAATAAGATATACAAAATTTCAAAGACGTAGCTTAAAACCTTCTGAAGTTATCGGCCAATATTCTTAAAGACGTTTTTTAAGGACATTTTGTATGGCAGCTACCATAAGGAGTAAAAGGATTTCGCTGACTAGTAAAGTCAAACTTTCTTTTCACTCAAAACTAGTTTGTACAAAATTTTGAATTCGCACTTAAAAGATTACTTGAGTTATAGTGAGTTTCGTAAATTAAGTGAATACATTTTGACAGGATATTTGTATGGCAGCTACACGAAGGACTAACAGGATTTTCTTCATAATCATATATTTAGCTCCAACTATTGGAAAAATAACACATACAAAATTTCAAAGTCGTAGCTTAAACCCTTCCAAAGTTATCGGCTAATATTCTTGAACACGTGTTTTAAGGACATTTTGTATGGCAGCTACCCGAAGGAGTAGGACGATTTTGCCCGTTAACGAACTTAGCCTTACAAATTCAACCAAACATCCAGATTCAAAATTTCAAGATCCTAGGTGAAGGCGTTCTTGAGTTATCGTGTTCACGGACAGACGGACGGACGGACGGACGGACGGACGGAAGGACGTCAAGCGGATTTGAGGTTTTTGGCCACAAATAAACAAAAAATAATATATAACTTTTTTTTGTCCGAGGCTTGGTTCTATGCGTTACAAACTTTTCGGCTGGATTAAACTTATAATACTCTATATGATTTCATCTAGAGTATAAAAATATTTGCAGGGTCTTAGGTGGTCGGAAATAGGTAATTTTACGTTACTACTTCTTGATCGAAGCACTTTTAAAAAATCGCTTGACTTTTTTTTGTAAAAGCTGTTTAAAGATTGGTACTTTTTGAACAATCCTTTATGGCCTACAGCGATACTGCGTTATTTAAATTTGATAATCTTCGATCAATTCATTCTTTTATCCAAAACAAATAAAACAAAAAAAAACTAATGAATTCTGATAAGCGGTTGGCGAGAAAACGAGGCAAAAGCTTAAAAAAATACGATTTTTTACGAAACCATTTTGTTTATGACTACAGTGTGTCAGCTGCGTGTCGGCTCATTTCTTTGAGAATCTTATGTTAATAAATTTTCGTAATTTTTCTAGTCTTTTTTATATCTTGTAAAATAACTGTGGCAACACTGATTTTTATCATTTGACAATAAAATCAGCGGATGATACAAGTATTATAGATTTGATTAACTTGAAAATTTTTTGCAATTTTTCTATTTTAATTTCTAAATTTATTTTTAAGCACTTTCCGGACCCCAAATATCGCGATTTTGGTCTTTTCTTATCAGGAAAATATTAGTTTTAATAATCAGTCGAAAACAAAAATTGATTCTTTTTCTTTTTTTACCCTACAAGCTCCAATTTAATAGAACCGCCTCCATTTTTTGCAATACCAGTTTCAAGTCTGCAGCACCGTTTGACACTGTCTATCGTATTGCTTGATTTTTTAAATTAAAAATCCAGCAACCGACTACTTTGCCTTTGCGATATGTCGAGTGTTTGCCATGCGTGTCGCAAACCCACATGCACCCTGGTCCGTTTTGCGGATGCTGGCATTGCACTCTTCGCAAAAGTTACGTAGCATCATGCTTGATTTACACCGAACACATTGAGAGCCAAAAAGACGAGAACTGTTGGACTTTTGCGTTGCCACGAGCCATCTGATTAGTTGATTTTATGGTGGGGATAGAGGCGCGCCTCAAAGGTTCAGTGAACATCCACCATTTCAGAGTGTACGAGCTTGTACGACAAAAGTAGATTTTGGCCGTAAACCAGTTCAGCTGGAGTGGCATCGCCATTTCTGATGATGGAGCGGAGCCCGATAAGGATGAATGGAAATTCGCGAATCAATCCTTCCGATGCCATGCACATCAACTAGTCGATCTGCTTCGTTTGAACCCCAAAACCCTGCCCAACTCTGCGAACAGTCGATGTACGAATGTCCTCAATTATGTATGCTTCTGCTATCGTGTAAAGCGGTTATTGATAGTGAGGTAGTAACTGTTGGAAGCGATCCTACCGAATCCATGTGAATGTTGGTGAACTTTTCCGGTACTGGCTACTGATGGATGTTCAGACGAACTTTCCAGCTAAAAGCGTAGTTGTTACTTTTGCACCTGGATGAGCCGTACTATGAATCACAGCGAAAATCTTCCTGCGCTACGTCGCAGGTATGTAGGTTCGCAAAGTTTTTTGCGAAGCGTCACGCCAAAGTTTCTGGGACGAATTTTTGATCTTAATAGGTAACATTTCCAGGTTCTAAAACACGGGCTAGGGCAAGTATTTTCCTTCAGACACTTCGTGGCAATAAAATGCAAATCACGGTTTTTTCTGTACAGTTGCAAATGTGTTGCACTCTATAAACACAGGCATAGCATCAGAACTTTTTACTTGCTGTTCTTTATTAACTTGTAATAACTTTTTTTATATTTCAATGTTACCATTAAATAAAACTCGGTAGTTTTCTATTTACTTAAGGGCTCATATACCCCTGCACACGCTGAAAACCGAGTAAATTTGAAAAATTATTATAAAGGTTATATAGTGAAAAAAAAATTTAATTGTTGAGTTCACATATCTTACTAACTATTCAACTACAAGAAAAAAAATTTTTTTTTTTTTTTTTAATATTAGCATTGTTTTTTACGAGTATAAATGGACTACTTATGAAAACCATGGCGTCTCCTGGTCGGCATCATAACTTCACCAAAAATAATTCAATTTGCAAAAATAAAAAAGAATCTTGTAAAGTAATGTAGTAGTTATAGTCTGACGTAGGGAATTTTTTTTTTTTTCAAAAATAAATAAGTTACAGTATTTCAAACTTTAATAATCAGTTTTTTAAAAAAAATTTGCTAATAATAATTTATAAAAAAAATTCCAAGTAAAAAATTAAAAAAACCTCTCGTCAGACTATAGACAAAATAGTTATCAAAATTTTAAAAAAAAAAGTTGGAAAATATTGAAAATTGACTGAGTTATCGTGCCGACCATGTCTAAAAACATAGTTTCGAGAAAAATGCGTTTAAAGTTTTTGGTAGGTACAACGTGTAGTTACGGCTAGTCTCCCATTCCAGCTTCGTACTGTACACCTTCTTCCTCTTGGATCTTCGTGTTTTTCACAGATGGTCCTATAAATGACCTTGTTTTCTATGAAACCCAGCTTTTGCGAAAAAATAAATGCTAAACGCTGCTGTTGAGAGTGGCGCGGCAATTACCCAGAAAGCCGCTCCAAACCGATGTCTGGTCACATTTATTGCTATAACTTTGTAATTGAGTGGACTTTTTTAAATTCAAATTTTTTTTTAAATTCTTTAAAGTATAAAAAATAAAAATCTGTAAAAAAAAATCAGTTTCTTGAAAATTTCAGGGGTATATGAGCCCTTAATGCGATTCAGCCATTTTCTCTTCAACATTATTCAACGTTTTCAGAACTTATTTTTAACATTTGATTTTTTCTATATTTAGATTGATTTTTTTTTATTTTTAAAGATTTTAAAATTTTTTAATTTATTACCAATGTGCTCTTTAATTTTTTAACATATTGATTTAATTTTCTTATATTATAATTTTACAACAATAGTTTCACATGTACAGATTATCGATTTATTGATTTTAAGGCCTAAACAGAACACGGACCTCGACTGCGACTGCGCAGTCTCTGTCTTTAGAATACACAGGACTGTATGGTGATGCCCACAACACCAACTTCGCCTGCGGCTGCAGTCGTGCTACACTCTAATTCTAAGACTGCGGTTGTAATCTCGGATTTCCACCATAGAGCTAGTGGAGACAACAAGCCAACGGTTTTGTATAAAGCGCTTTGAAGCCAAAAACACGATGAGAAGTGAAACAAAACAGGGTCGTTGTTGTTGTTTTAGCGTGAGAGTGCGTGAGACAAAACAGGTTCGTTATGTTAATTGTTGTTGTTTTGCGTGCAAGTGAATGCGACGACGTCCGCCTTCAACTCAATCGCTGCTTGTCATCTCCAGTATATATATCTCTATGATTTCCACTATTTCCCAGCAGGAAAAGTTTCGTATACTATACGTCGACACGGAACCGTATGCAAGTCATATAACTGATAAGGCTTTTTGGGAAGGATGTCGCTGGTTACTGTATATATTTATTATTATAGTTTGTACGAGCACTATATATACATAGAATATTTACATGACCTTTTCAAAACGAATTGAATTCTGTTTACATTTAAGAGGAGACCGCGATAGCTTAGTACATATTGTTATGTGTAAGCCTGGCCACCGCGCAACTCGATCGATTACGAATAGGAAACAGCAACAACCGAATACCTAAGCTGCAAAGTAACCCAATCAAAAGCCTAGTTGAGAGGTGACTCTAGTTGAGAGTAAATAAGGAGAGCGGAGCAACACGATTATTCCCCACTTCTTATCGAATGCGCTCGAACGTACTGGAACAGCGTTGAAGATCAAATGGAATGCTCTCAAGCTTTCCAGCATATTCTACACACACCACCGAATGAAGATTCAAGAACAGTCTCGACCACAGGCAAATGGTATAAAAGCAGATAAAGCTTTCAGCGAGGGACACAGTAATTTTGATTACGTCGACTGTGACAGCCAGCGGGTACACGCGACCGTGTTGAGAGAGAACGAAAGTGAACGAGTCAAGCGATATATGGTATAAGCGGGCGGTATTGCCATACAGTGCGAATTATTGTGCGAATAGAATTTAAACTGCGATTAATAAATAATCACTTATTTTTATTTTAACCGAATTGTGTTTTACTTGAAATCCCGGCGAACCCCTAGCTCGCAACAATATCTTACGTATAGACATGTAGAATTTTGATGACATTTTGCGGGAGTACGCTCTATCTGCTGGGTTTCTATTCTTCAAATTCGTCCCGATTCCTATTCACTTCCTCGTTATTAGTAAACGCAAACACTCCAAAGTGATTAAAAACACTATATAAATTATACGCGCTACCAGAAACACGTTCATTTTCAAAAACATTAAACAAAACAGAAGTGACACTTGACAATCGTTCATCTTCTTGCTTGCATAGAATCGAAGTCGTAGTCGGTGTTCTGTTCAACAACAACTGCGCTGTCGAACATCACGCCGAAGATAGGCAAATCGTAGTCGCAGTCGCAGTCGCAGTCGAGGTCCGTGTTCTGTTTTTTACTTTAGTCAGTTATTTGTTTTAAATTTTTCTATTTCGAAATTTTAATTTTCCGTTAATTTGTCAACCTTTTGATTGTTCAATACCTTGATTTTCTACATTTTGGATTATAGGTAGGTATAATATATTATATTATATATTGGCTGTGTCATATTCTGTGCTTAAATTTTAAAATACATAATTTTATTTCCACAATTTCATTTTTAACATTTTAATTAACAATCCGCTAATATTTCCACATTTGGAGTCTTGTACACCGTAACTGTACCACTGCGAGAACATCGAGAAAAGTAATACTTCAAGTTCCTCTACCAGCGGACTGCCTAAGAGAAGCTATGGGCTTTGTGAACTATCATAGAAGAGTTCTTAATATAGAAGGTCAAAATATTGCAACCTACTATTAACTGAGAATAGGACCAATCATCCTAATCCTCCCTCTCTTCTCACGCATATTCTTGCATTGGGGGTAAATGGTCCCAAAATATGTATGCTACTCTGTCAAAATTTTGATCATTGCCCCTGGCAAATGTTGTCAGATAGTGTAATAGTCAAATTTTTGTTTGCCACATTACTTTATTTGCTATACATATACAGGATCTGTTTTGAAAAATAAAGTTTGACTGATTTTTTTGTCAAATTTTGTTAGTCAAATATATGACATCATGGCTTACAGACACAAAAATTTATCAATTGAGTTAAATCAATAAATATCAATTTTTCCTTGAACTTTTTACTGTGTCAGATTAACGTAAATTTTTGCAAATAGAATGCAAAATTTTCAATTGCAGCTGTAAAGATAAAGATCTAATCACTGATTTATTTTTACTTGTTATTATACAACCCAATGAATTTAAATAAATCATCTATCTATCTATTATGTGAAAACATAATTTTTTGGCCAATGTAAATACGAGTTAAGGATTGCTGTCTAGAGTGGTATGTTTTACTTTTTACGTCGATTGCAACACTTAATTATTATTAAACAAATAAATGAAGACTAGTGACGAGTGGTGTATTCTTCACGCTTACTTTATCTGTTTTATTAAATGTAAATACGATTTTTATGATTTTTTAAATTGCATTACCCCTCAGGGAATTAAACAATCAACGATGCAATTTTTTTCTTTGCAGTACCAAGCATTTTCAAAGTTAGTTTTTACTCGTATTGTATTTATCGGATTGTCGATCTGACCTTTAGTTTAACACACTTTAAAACTTCCAAATCAAAAACAAGTACATACTCAATTTAATTTTTTTCAAATGAGTCACTCATATCGTCTTTCTTACACGAAATCTTACAGTAATTTATTTAGCACCGACATTAACCCCAGTGAGTACATTAACTGGATCCTGTGGGCGTTGACTCTTATCTTTGCAAAACGATAATTCCAATGTTATGAGCTTTGACGGAAATCTAAGAGCGTTACCTTCTGGTAGTTCTGTTAGCCAAAAAATTTTTTAATGTGCTATATGCTAGCTCAGTCGGGTACACCATTTATCAATAAAAAATCCGAAAGCTTGTTCATTCGGCATGTATTAAAGAATGAATTTGCCGCAGGCATGAACTAAGATGTCTGATTTTAAGACACGTGAAAGATCAATTTCTATTGAGCGCATTTATAAATTTAATAGGTTCTTAATACCGTGGGTGGTATCGTGTCACATTAAAGTTATTAGATTAAACGTGATAAATGACTACTTCCTGTGATCATTCATTCGGCAGATGAACTTCGGAGCATGCCTTCTTTGGTATTGTATTGAAAATTGGGAATTAAATGTCTGGCTACGTGTGTCATCCATGCCACTATGAATCAATTTTCAGCATTTATCAACTCGAAATTAGCTGAAGAACAGCGTCTAGTTGTATGTAATAAAATTGGACCCATTCGGTTAAATCTCGCTAATCAAAGATTTACTCTGCTAAGGGTCTATTAGGCCAACCTCCCGTAAAAATTCTAAGTATCTTTCCTAAAAGTGTTCTTCAGATAAAAGAGGTGTTTTTTTAGAAAAATCCTTAGCAAATTTTCTTATTTTAAACTAGCCACACAAACAACTTAAAAAATGTATCTTCATCAAACTGTATTTGACGACTTTTATACACAAACTGAATTTCATTTTGGTTCGTAAGATTTCGTAATGTAAAGTTTTTCACCCCTCACGCCACTGGCCGTCCTTAAAATGTTGTATCTAGTCTATTCTAATAGTGTACCTATAGACAAACCTTTTTTTTAAGGATACCGAACTGGACTTAGGAGGTTAGCTTTTAATACACTGTAGTGTACAGTCCAGTCAGCTTAGAGATGGGAGGTCAGTAATCGGGCAGGGTATGGCAGTGCACTAGTTGGTATTAATAAATTTTAGTGTAGTTTGGCTGTGATATGAACAGCAATGTTGCCTATAACAAATAAACTACTGTCTGGTAGCTCTGACGGTGTTTGTGAATCTGATAAGAATGTAAACAGAACTCATCTGCTCAGTGTTAAATCCTTTAGTTGTGACTCTATTAAACATTCCGCATTGTTCACTATTTATATTAATATTTCGAAGCCAATGGCAACTGAAAAATTCTCATAAATAATTAATACGTTGAGTGGGAATTGAACCCACGACATCGCAGAAGCAATGTTTTCAAGACCTAGTACACTACCACTGGACTACACCCGGCCTTAAGTTGTAATTTTGTGGCATTAACCGTTTAGGAGAAGATCTCACTGGAGATCTCAGGTACTCGTTCACCCTAGGAAAACATTCTTTGGTATTTCAAGCTGAAGTATATGCGATTCTTAATGCAGTATAATGAATTATAGAGAGGCAGGATGATCTTCATTTCCAGCGACAGTCAGGCCGCTCTACAATCTCTAAATAATCCAGTCGTTCTGTTGGCAGACTCAATGACTAAAAGCTCATATGAGTTCCAGGCCACCAGGGTGTAAATTGCAATGAAATAGCTGATGCATTAGCAAAGGCTGGATAGGAGTCAGCCATGGTCGGACCAGAACCAGTTTTCGGTGTGCCGGTTGCCTCTGTTAGTGCTGACATTGCTGAGTGGGTGAGTAAATCACACATTGAGAAATTGCGGCTTCTTCCAGGAATGCGGCAGACCAGAAACTTTGTTGAGGGACCAAGTGGACGAATCGCTACTTTTCTTCTCAAATTGAGCGGAAAGGAATGTAGTAGTATGGTTGGTGTCCTCACAGGGCATAACTCGTGTGGCCTACACCTGGTCAGATTGAGAATCATTGACGACCCCATGTGCACTGCTTGTGACGAGAGCGACGACACAAAGGAACATTTCCTTCTAGAGTGTCCAGCTTACTCTTTTGCGAGAATGCACGTATACGGCGTTGATGTTATGAGGATGGAAGAACTCTGTTCTCGCTCCCTACTTGAGCTCTTGAAATTCGTGAGGAGGACGAAAAAGTTCGGGTAGAGAATGGGGAATCGAGTATAATGGGTCATGTTGACCTGAATGCTCAAGATGCGCTGCTTTGTTGCGTGTCTTCCCCCAGACCAAACAACAACAACCGAGATATGGATGTTTGAATGTATCGGTCTCGGCTTTCGAGTGCCCATATCGAAATTTTATTTCCAAATTGGTGGACTATCAAAGCTTTTCAGCCTCCTAGCAAAAGGGATAGCCGAGATCTAGAAATTAAAATGTTCCATCTAAAACGGTCCCCCAACCTCTCGCTTCACACCCCGTTCCCTTTTATATTTCCCACTTAAAGGGGTGTACCCAGTCTATCCACAAAAAAAATCTAACTTAATAGCTCAAACGGTTTTGGATGTACGAGCCTTCAAACAATTTTGAGTACAGCGGACAGTGTACAGATGGACTAACATTTTTTTGGTGTCCACTAGGCATGAAACGTGAAAAAAAACATTTCAAGGTAGCAAATTTTGTTTTTTTTTAAATCGATACCAATATTTTATTATTAAAATAATAAAGTTGAAAGCTGGAGAGTTTTTTATTTATTTTTATTTTTTCGAGACTAAATTGTTAACTTTTAAAGTCGTTTATTTCTTGAAGTAAACATAAAACTCATAATCACTTCAATTTTTTTTTGTGGCAGAATTAAAAAGTTAAAATCAGGTTTGTAAATTTATAAATTCCTGCGGAACTTTTATTTTTTAATTTTGCACACGACCATTTTTGTATAAAAAAAGAAACTGGTTCGGTCCTTACAAAAAAATACAAAATCATCTTTCATAACATCATAACAGGTGATGAAAAAATGTTAGTCTTAAATCATTGATTTATCGAAAAAATTTATTGGCTGACGCTTGACCATAGCGCAGATAACCTAATAATAAGGAATGCCATACTAGTAATGTGTAATCATTTTTAAAAGTTATTTGGGTCTTGGGTAAACTATGGGTTGATACTACGATACGGCTCACGATTTCAAAGAAATGTTGGATTAAAATTCTTTAAAAGAGTATTGTTTCGGTGAATGTTTTCTCAGTTCATATTTAACTGAAAATACTAGTCTTTCGGGAAAAAATACAGTTTATTTAAATTTTTTTTGTGAGGTTTCCGACTCGACTGAGTCCTTTATCAAACTGTATCTATAGTTTGATACAGTAGTTTACACAAAGAAACAGTATTTTACCCGGAAAACTGATATTAAAATAAAATTCTTTATAATGAAATACAAACTAAACTTTAGTTTGTAACATGGAGGTTTTAGTATAACTGGATTGGATGTAGTGTGAAAAGTTCGTGATTATAAAGCTAAATCTTCAAGAAAAGGATTAAACATCGGTGGAGCAATGTGTGCAATTATAATTTTGTTCTAATCTGTCAAATTCTATTGCTTGGAGGAGTTGTATCCTTTCCAGCGTGAGCGATGAAAACAAAAAATTTACATAAGAATTGATTGAATTATGAACAAAACCGATGCATTTTTCAAAAACGCATTTGTAAATCCATTTTAAAAATTTGATATAATTAAATTGTCCAATTGTCCATATTGACCTCATTTTGAATGTTTAAAATGGAAAATGATGTTTTATTAACAATGGAAATAAGCGAAAAATTTAAGGACACAGCTAGTAGTGCTCATTTCCACTTTATTTTGTTATAATATTAGTCAAATGTTACGCCAACTTGCGTATGTATGTGTCGAACAGCTACTGTAAGCTATACAAGCTGCTTTTGGCTGTCCAAAACCCGAAGAAGTTATTTCTTGCTATGGCTGAATTCGATAGTTGCTACAGTCTTGCTATGCTATGCTTTCAAAGCAGCTATAGGTGGCATCTTGAACACACCCCCAGTTATACTTATATAGAGCCAAGATCCATGGTTTGTAACATAAAATGTCTTTCCGTTTAAAAAAAAAACAATATTTCTGTCATCTGGGTGGAGGCTTTGAAATTTACTATTTTACAAAGAAAGGGCCCTAAAATGGTTATGTTATGATACCGGCTTTGGTTGAGTGAGTATGCGAGGAAAATTTTATTGCAAATTTTATCGGTTACATTATTTCTTAGCAGCACTGTATGCCATATTTCAAAAAGCCGATGGTTAATGTCTTCACTAATGCCTGTATACAATACGCCAGGTTTCCGATGGTTGGCGCACAAAATTTATTTTGCCTTATGCACGAACCATTTAACATCGAAGACTTGGTCAAATTCATTTATAACAAAATAGAAACCGGTGTATGGTATAAATTTTAATCATTTAAATATTATGATGGATAGGTACCTATTCCACGAATAACTTACTTTGCGTAAGTCGATATACATATTTGCAATTTGAACATACTTGCGATTACCCGTACCTACAACATACACACCATCGTTAGGAGAATGTCTTAAGCCGAAATTTTTGCATTTCTTAAGGCCGGTATCCATTTGTTGCATTTCTGAGTATCGTATTCTTGTTGTGCATCAGTGGATACGACAAACGTATCTCCGTTCTGTATCAAAATGTGATACAAAGAAACGCAATGAACCCGATCGATAATTTGGCGGTTTTTGCCGTCACATCAAAGGAATGATACTGAGCGGGACTTCGATATGTGGTAGCTACTCTTCTTCTTAAATTCCTTTTAGCTTATTAAAATCTTCGAACAATTTATGGATTAATACCGTGCAATAACAATAATTTTCATTAAAATTATTATTTCAGTTTGTCATAAAAATTGATAATGAATTTTTCGACATTAAACATGAACTATAAAAAATAGAAATTAACATTTTAATAAAGTTAAATTGAATGAAAAATAATTTGATATATCTTACTTTATTATATCAATAATACAGTATTGTTATCGATTTTTAAAAAAAAAAAATTTGCTACCCTCAAAATTTTTTTTTCACGTTTCATGAAGAGTACACACGAAAAAAGCAAAAAAAATTTCAGTCCGTCTGTCCGCCGTACGTCGACCGCTGTACGCAAAATCGTTTGAAAGCTCGTAGCTCCCAAACCCTTTGAGCTATTAAATTGAAATTTTTTTGATAAATAGACTGGGTAGGCCCCTTGAAGTGGCCAAATTTGGAGGGGTGGGGGTGTGAGGGGGGAGGAGGGGAAGTGTTTTAGACGGAAAATTTTGGTTTCTAGATCTCAGCAACCGCTTATGCTAGGAGGCTGAAATTTGGGATTTATATAGAGCTTCAGTAGTGGACCCATTTGCAAAAAAATTGCCGATATAGGTGAAGGGGTTTGGGAGTGGGGGGGAAAAATAATGCGTCCGAAACACTCGAAATCCGAGATCGACACATTCTAAACTCCATATCTCCTAAACGGTTAACGTCACGAAATTAAAGCTTAATGAATATCTGTAGATATACTATAATAGAACAATGGATAGGAAACTAATTTTTGAGTGGAGGCAGTGGCGTACGGGGGAGGGTGGGGAACAACTTAAGATTACGATATCTCACGAACCAATTGCACTAGACAAATAAAATTCGGTTTGTGTATAAAGGTTGACAAATGAAGTTTGCTGAAAGTAAAATGCTTTAGGGTGCGGTGCAGCATGAAAGTGGAGGGGCTAAGAATTATTCTAAAAAATCACGTCTCATATCTCAAGAATAGTGTAAGATGGATACCTACTTAAAATTTTTACCAGAAGTAGCAGACGTTTTTGAGGGTTAGGGTGTATAGGGTGAGAGCGTGGGAGGGTGAAAAGGAAAAGATTCCGAATGATAGAAATCTTGAACTTGGTATTTGGATAGAGCTATAGTGGTAGCATGTTGGTAAAATATAATTTTTTATAGCAGTAGTATGGTACGGGGGTGAGGGGTATTGTTCCTATCTATAGAACGGCTTATGCTAGTAACTTTTAACTCGGTATGAATATGTAAATTAACTAAAAAAGTAATTTAGATAAACAAATTTCAAATATCCATTGGCGTTTGGAAGGGGGGCGAAAAAAATGATCAGTAAAAATAGAATGCGTATAATTTTCACGATTTTCGTCATATCTATTAGGTCTTCCAAAATATTAAATTCATTTTTATTCTACGGCTTCTTCATATAAATACCTAGAAAGTGTTTTCAGGATTTTTTTGAAATTCTACCAATAAGGTTGTGTAAAGGGGCTGAATATTTTTTCACGAAATCTGCCATATCCTCCAGGTCTAATTAGATTTCGACTAACTTTTCATTTTCACGGGCTTGCGTAATGATCGCCTAGAACTTGTTTTTAAGTTTTTTCCTTTTTCAGCCCCTAAGAGGGTATAAATGGGTCCAACATGATTTCGCGAATTTCGTCATTTCTTTTAGAAGTGATAATAAATTGAATTGTTTTTACTTTCTCGTGCTGTCTTCATATTTATTTATTAACTCCTTTCAGGATTTTTGGATATTCAACCCCCAAATGTGTGTAAGGAGGTTGAATATGTTTTCACAGATTCCTACATATTGCTTAGATCTGATGATATATCGAATTCATTTTTAATTCCTAAGGTTTCCTATATAAGCGCCAAAAGGTTAATTTCAGTATTTTTATATATTCAATTCTAAGAGGTGTACCGGAGTTGTATGCATTTCAAAGCTTCGACATAATTCTTAGGTTTAATGGGATATTCCACAGACTTTTCATATAATCGCCTACAAACCCATTTCTCAATATTTTGATATTCAACCCCCAAGGGTTTGCATATGTTTTCACAATTTTTGCCATCCCTTAGTTCTGATTAGATTTAAAAATCTGCCAATAGTCTGGGCGAAACTTTATTATTTTTCGGGTCAAAGTTCGGGAGCGGTCAAAGTCGGAGTGTATCATGAGTTGCTTCGAGATTATTAGATTTCTTGGAAAATTATTTTTGTTCTTAATATAAAAATATTTAAAATGGAGATTTTTAGAACAAGATTTTATACATTGAAAAAGTCCGTGTAGACTATTCGAATTTCAGTACATTATGTACACTATAAGCCCATAGAAGTAAAGACAAATTTGTTGCCTTATCAGAATTAGATAGTCGAATTGTTAAAACGTATACAAATCCATTACTTCCACTTGGGGTTTGAATTTCAAAAAAATTGTGAAACAGGTTTTTAGACGATTTCATAAGAAGCAACTTGATATCTCATGAGACAAGACGGATATTGAAAAATTTGTGAAAACGTAAGCAAACTCTTCACACCCCCTTGGTTCTTGAAATTCGAAAAATGGTGAAATTGGTTTTAAGGTCATTACATCAAATGCCGTAATAACCAATTTTATATCTCATCAGAACTAAGGGATGGCAAAATTTGTGAAAACATATGAAAACCCTGGGGGGCTGAATATCCAAAAATCGAGAAATGGGTTTGTAGGCGATTATATAAAAAGTCTGTGGAAATGAAAAGCGATCTAATATCTCATCAAACCTAAGAAATATGTCGAAACTTTGAAAAGCATACTACCCCCTTACACCCATTAGGATTGAATATCTAAGATACTGAAATTGACTTTTTGGCTTTTTTATATAGGAAACCTTAGGAAGTAAAAATGAATTCGATATATTATCAGATATGCAATCTCCTTACACTCACTTGGGGGTTGAATATCCAAAAATCATGAAAGGAGTTAATAAATAAATATGAAGACAGCACGAGTAAGTAGGAACCAATTCAATTTCTTATCACTTCTAAAAGAAATGACGGAACTCGTGAAAACGTGTTCAACCCGTTTATACCCTCTTAGGGGCTGAAAAAACTTAAAAACAAGTTTTAGGCGATTATTACGCAAGCACGTGAAAGTGAAAAGATATTCCATATCTGATAAGACGTGGGGATATAGTAGAAATCGTGAAAAATTTTACAACCCCCTTTGCACCCCCTTAGGGGTCGAATTTTAAAAAATCCTGAAAACACTTTCTAGGTATTTATATGAAGAAGCCGTAGAATAAAAATGAATTCAATATTTGGGATGACCTAATAGATATGACGAAAATCGTGAAAATGTATGCATACCATTTTCACTGATCATTTTTTTTTTGCCCCCCTCTGAATGGCATTGGAAATTTGAAATTTTTTTTTATTTAAATTAGTTTTCTAGTTGATTTACATAAACGTACCAAGTTTCAACTTTGTAGCATAAGCCGTTCTATAGATAGGAAAAACACCCCCCACCCCTGCTACTAATATAGCTCTATCCAAATACCAAGTTTCAGCTTTATATCATTATAGGTTGTCGAGATATTAAAATCGGAACTTTTTCCTTTTCACCCTCCCCCACCCTCACCCTCTACACCCACACCTCCTAAATTTTGTTTTCCGCTAGAGGTCTATTAGGCCTACTTCTGGTAAAAATTTTAAGCATCTATCTTAAACTGGTCTTGAGATATGATAAGTGATTTTTTTGAAAAATTCTTATCCCCTCCACTTTCATGCTCCACCGCCCCCTTAAAAACTTTTACTTTCATCAAACTTCATTTCTCAACCTTTATACACAAACCAAATTTTATTTATCTAGTACAATTGGTTCATGAGATATCGTAATCTAAAGCTTTTCACCCCCCACCCCCGTACGCCACTTCCCCCACTCAAATTTTTGGTTCCGATCTATTCTCCTAGTATACTTACAGATATTCATTAAGTTTCAATTTTGTGATATTGACCGTTTAGGAGATATGGATTTTAGAATGCGTCGATCTCACCTTTTTTGCGTTTCGGACGCATTATTTTTCCCCCCACTCCCGAACCCCTTCACCTATATCGGCAATTTTTTTGCAAATGGGTCCACTATTGAAGCTCTATATAAATTCCAAATTTCAGTCTCCTAGCATAAGCGGTTGCTGAGATCTAGAAACCAAAATTTTCCGTCTAAAACGCTTCCCCCTCCTCCCCCCTTACACCCCCACCCCTCCAAATTTGGTCACTTTAGGGGTCCAACCCACTCTACCCACGAAAAAAAATTCAATTAAATAGCTCATAGGGTTTGGGTGCTACGAGCCTTCAAACAATTTTGCGTACACCGGTAGACGTACGGCGTACGGCGTACGGCGTACGGCGGACAGACGGACTGAAATTTTTTTTTGCTTTTTTCGTGTCTACTCGTCATGAAACGTGGAAAAAAAAATTTTGGGGGTAGCAAATTTTTTTTTTTTAAAAATCGATAACAATACTGTATTATTGAAATAATAAAGTAAAATTGGTTATCACGACATTTCGTGTAATGACCTAAATACCGATTTCACTATTTTTCGAATTTCAAGAACCAAGAGGGTGTAAAGGGTTTGCTCACGTTTTTACAAATTTTTCAAAATCCCTCGTGTCTCAGGAGATATCAAGTTGCTTCTTATGAAATCGTTTAAAAAACTGTTTCACAATTTTTTCAAAATTCAATTCCGAAGTGGAAGTAATGGTTTTGTATACGTTTTAACAATTCGTCATATCTCTTGAGTCTGATACGTAAGGCAACCAATTCGTTTGCCCTTCTATGGGCTTTTAGTGTACATAATATACCGACATTTTAATTATCTGCTCGGCCTTTTTCAATGTCTATTTTAAATTACAATCTCTATTTTAAATATTTTTATTTTAAGAACAAAATTAACTTTCCAAGAAACGTCATAGTCTCCAAACAACTGATGATATACTCCGACTTTGACCGCTCCTGAACTTTGACCGGAAAAATAATAAAGTTTCGCCCAGACCATTGGCAGATTTTTTTAGATGTTTTTAACGAGAATGAAATTAATAGAGCTACCCATTGATTAGAAGCTAACTTTTCCATTTTGGATGTTTTTCAGTGAGGAGGAGCCTGTGAGTCTGCTCTGTATGTTAGTAGATAAGATAGCGATCAATCTCTGTCAGGAAGTTCGTGTGGCGGTCTAAACAGACTTCTCTTATGCCGAAAAAAACAACTCCTAATTTATGAAAATATAATTTTGATGGTAGCTCTACAATTCTCAAAAAAAAAATACTAAGGACGTATATGAATAGTTCGCTTCGTCTACGTAAAGTCACAACAGTTTATAACGTCAGGCATAAAAGATTCCTGTCCCAATTAAATTTGGTTGGTTTCTTGGCTTAGCTTGCCTTGCTTTAAAACAGATGATGAAGTCAATGGCGGAGTAGACTTATGCATTTTTATAGGATAAGAGAGGCCAAAATTGTAATAATTTTGCTACTGCAAATATGATGAAATTATCGTCTTTAGAAGTTTTCCAAGCAAGCTTAGATGACGAAATTTGCCAAAATCTGTCTAAGATATGCATTATATATTACGATTCTACTTTGACTCTGATGTCGGAATTAAGAGGTAAGAAGTTGACTATTTGGAGCCTATTTAGTCGTTTCTTTAAACTAACATAATAGCAATACACCCATGTGACGTTAATATAGACGTGAAGACCTTGACGAAGCAAGCTATTCGAATACTTCCTACATAATTTTTGTAATTTGATTACATAAACTGCATAAAATGACTAATAAAGCAATAAAATAAAAATTGTTTAATTTTTGGCTTTCCTCTCAAATTAAATTAGTTTAATTTTGGCAGAGACGTGGTTTTGCTAAGTTATAGAATGTTAAAATTTATGAAGGATTCAGCTACGTATATCTGTTAATTGAACTCAAATTCAACAGACCTTTACAGATTATTGCTTGCCTGCAAATTTTAGTTAGGTACTTTGAAATCCTTGCAATTTTTTCAAATTTCAAAAGGTTTTACAAATTGAAAGAATTGTAAGTTAAGTACAGAGTTGTTTAAATGGACAAACGAGCACAATTTGGCACAGAGGCTACTTGCAATACGGAAGTTGTGAAAACTTTTACAAAAGGTGCCGGTCTTAACCTTTTCAAAAAAAAAAAACTTCTAATTATATAACAATTGTTTGAATTCCTAATCTCAAGATGGTATAAAAGACAAGAGTTTTCTTCTAAGACTAGCCGAAGAAAATTTCAACACGAAGCATTTTCTGCACCCTTTTATATAAAAGTTCGATAAGCGGGCACAATTACGAACTACAAAATTACCAACGATTGAATTTCATTTTTAGTCTCGATCAAAACTCGCAATATTTATTAATAATTTTATCATTATGCAAGGTGCAAGGCATTCAAGATAAAATTATTATCCGAATGACCGGTCGATACGGTGGAGTAGGAAAGTATTTAGAAAATCTGGCCGTACTAGTTATTTGCTATTTCGCCATGAGAAGTGGACCTTAACAACTAAATTACGAATTTACAAAGCGAATACTCGAAAAGTTGCCCCGTACTGCACAAGATATCAGACATCTGGTTTATACTTTTCTTTATATTTTACATCTACTTACTACTCGTTTATCACAGACCAGACACTATACTTACCTGTACATTGCAGGGCAGAGTTGTAATCGAGTGAAGTGCCCCTCAAATTAGTATCAAAGCAGTTGCAGGTATAATAAAATCGGATTCGAGCCGAAGAAGTGGATTAATGTCGCCATAATTCCATTCCGTCCCTGCCCAATATCACAAAAGCTGATATATAAGACGGCGTACTTGTTCTCCATGAAGCTGTTGGTAAACAAAGTTTCGAACAAGTGTAAGTACTTTAAATCGATAGTTACCGATCTTAGTGCTAGTTAGTGGCCGAGTTTAGTACGCGATTTTTAACCAACGATATTCAACGCGAATTTTATCATCCTTTGAATTAGTGCGAATAATTTTTAAAAGATTAGGATAAAATGAAGACAATTTTGGTAAGATATTTGTGATTTTTGAATTTATTCCCTTTTTTCAGGAACATAGTGTTTGGCATCGTTTAGTGTTCAAAAAAGTGCATATTGTGGTCAAAATATATATTTGTATAATTGTTCAATAACAAGAACCCAAATTAATAGAGTGCACTTTCAATTTTAAAGCCCACAATCTAAAAATTGAAAGAGAATTCAACAAGAGTGAATCGTGTCTAATGAAATTTGATCTAATTCACCGATCTAATGCAAATATTTCCAAATTACCACATCATAGGATGGATTAAAAGTTACACTTGTTAGCAAATTTGCTAATAATCTACACACTAGCTGCGCATAATCAGCTTAAATCGCTGCAATAGTCGTTTGCCATTGCTGCATAGAAAGTGTGTACATTTACAGTGTGGTAAAGTTAAAGCGTGCAACTGGAAACTACGAACATTACCCTTAAGAGCGATTGAACATTTTATACAATCGCTAGGAAATACCAAATAAGGGAATATCTTTGGAAAACTCAGCTCTTCCGGAAAAGTGATGTATTGCATTTTTATGTAATTGCCCCATTAAATGCTTTACAAGAAAATGGGAGCGACATGATTTTTTGTTACATAGAAGAAAATTTAAATTAATTTTATTCAGTTCCTGTCTTACTCCTTCTGAATTAACGTTCTTCCTGGGCGACTTTTTCGATTTCCACAATATTCTTGAGGGCGGCATTTCTAATTCCGTGCCTGAGGGTAGGATTTAAGTCCAATATTTCATGAATTACTCAGCATATGATTAATTGCTAATTAGTGTACTGGGTAATAAATGACTTCAGGAAGCAATAATCTTCATAAGCCATAAGGCACTCGTTTTACATTGGTGACTTAATTATAGTGGGAGTGGAGCTATAATTTACTAAATTTTAGGCACGCCTTATTTTCGCCAAAATTTTGTGTACTTATGTTTTTAAATTAAATTTTTCTTTGTGATCAGTAGCTACGCATTTTCAACTAAAAATATTCAAGAATGCTATCTAGAACACCTTTAGAATGTGCTTTATGTACAAGAGCTCATTACGTATGACCTTGGTAACTACTCTTGCATGGTACTTATCAGGAGGTAATTGAATACTGGTTCTATCTATTATTTAGATTAGCCAAACAAGATTTTCAATTAGAATTGTGCTCGTTGTCTTATCCGTCAATCTAATTTTAAATTCGGTTCCTTATAGTAATTATTCAAGTCTTTGTTCGTTTGTTTTTTAATTTTTTTCTTTGTTAAATAATTAATCAACGGCATATTATCACTTTCTTTACTCACAAAAGAAATATATACGTGTAGTCTGGCAAATGCGAAATGGTTATTTCACAGGTTGTTTACTTTATCGAAATTTTTAAGAAATAAAAATGTGCTTAATTTTTTTATTTTATTTTTTATTTGATTTTGTAAAGCTTTTCGCTTTTTTACCAAAATAGTCTGAACTCAATTTCCATTTAAACTGCTTAAATTTTTATTAATTTAATTAATGTTCACATCGAATTTCTCTAGTTTCGAATACACACAACGGTTTTCTGGAAACGTATATTTACAGAAATATTCACAAATTAATATATTTTGAAATTACGGATTATTAATTACGGGTTTTTACACTCGAACAAGTCTGACTAATTTTGTTGTGCTAACCTAGACTGTGTGATAAAATAACGAACGAGCCCAGACGACTGTATTTCCGTTCAAATTTTAGCATCAATAATTCTGATGGCCGTGCATTGGCGCCCAGCGAAGGGCTTTAGAGCGATGTACCTCAAAAGTTGAGTGCGGAGACACTTTGACCGGATTTATTATCAGCCAGAGTATCTGTACCTTGATGTCAGAATTAGATGGAAGGCACCGGAACAGAACACTTTTTGCCGGCTAATCAAGGCTAAGAGTTTAAACAGCATCCATGCAGTCTTCCATCCATAATAGGATGATATTGTGCTATTGCAACATACTTACCTTTCAGACCGCAAGTCAATCAGAGTCAACAAAAACGGAGTTCATTCCGTCATTCTGTTAAACCTTTACGTATTAATGGCGCCCAGCGTGGGGCTTCAGGGCGATGTTAGACCAAAAGCAGAGCTTTTCATTGTTTTCTAATTCATTATTTTTTAATGAAATAGTTAGAAATGGTTACATACAAATGATTATGTTTCTGATATTTCTGCAATAACTATCGAGACCTGTATGTTCGGAATAACCTAAAAAACCAGCATGAAAAACATTTCCTCCAGCTCGACTGGCAGAGAGTTAATTAAAAATAGATCAAAATTGAAATAAAAAAAATTGATAAATGTACATGATTTATTAAAGATAAAGGTCGAGCTTTAAAAAAGAAAGAATAGAATAAGAAACAATATAAAACCTGAATGTAATTTCTGTCATGGTACAGCTACCATAGAAGCTAATTTTTATGAATTTTTTTGTGTACTATTCTTAATTCTTAAGAATTGACTTCTATGATAGTTTTACCTTACAAAAAAGTAATTAGGAAAAAATAAAATTGCTGTTGGCTGAGTTTGATCTTGTGCACTTACTGGTTAAGTTAAAACGGTTTCACTAATTGGTGGGTGCAACTTGCGATTAGAATTAATATACCCCAGTGAACAACCAAATTGCCAAATTGGTTGAAATATGAGATGAACATTAGTGTATATACCTTAATCATAAAGTAATATGGTAAATTTAACTAAATCATAATTCGCAAAAATGCATTTCGGTTTTATATCGCACATATAGAGAACTCGTCGGCAATAAGCATGATAAACCCACTGATGAGTCAATGCCACCTGATAACGAAACTGCTTCTTCGGATCTAGTTCAACACAGTTTTAAACTGACTTTTCCAGTGAAGTAGTAGCCAGGGAAGCGATCGTTTCCAGCCGGGATTTCCGTATTGCTGTTTCTCACAAAAAACTTATGTGGCGCCGAAAAACAATCGAAAAATTCTTAAAAATATGAAACCTTTAATTACTAAGAAATAATTATTAAACTCCGAAATAATTACACAAACCCAATTCATACCGAAGTATGGTAAAGATAAATAAAAACATTTAAAAATAAATTATCGGTAGTAATATACATTGTAAATAAGCCCAATAAATTATAAATAAAAATAATAAGTGATGACGATCTAACTTGAAAATTAAAAATAAATAACATAAATAAGAATAACAATAAAAATGTAATAATGAAAACTATTTCAAGAGAATAAAGGTGCAAATGTGAAATTGCTGTCACAAGTCTGACATCAAATAATAGAATAAACAGAACAAAGCAAAGTAAAATAATTAAATAAATGAGTAAAATTTCACACAAGCAACAAATTAAAAAACCGCAGTACAATACAAAAATTTGCCAACATTCTGGGACCAACTTTATTGTCTTTCGGAACGAAAAGGCCTGGGAAGCGCTTAAAGTCGAAGTGCGATAGAAGTGCCGACGCTGTTCACACTCTAAAAACTCCAATTACGGTTTTCGGTCATAGTCCGGCAAGCGGTTAAGGTTGAAATACAGCACAGGTTATTTTAATGCAAAGTGGATATTTGGGGGAAAAAATGGCACTAGAATAACTCCATGTAACGTAGAACTTACATTGTTCATCATCAAATTTGCGGCCAGGAGAGGCAAAAGAAGAGTCGCAAATTATGTATTTTTTTCGACGTTTTTGGCCACCATTCCCCCATTTTTGATTCGATTTTAATTTTGTTTGAATTTTTGAGCTGCTGTTGAGCTCCCCTTTCATTTCACTTCCGAAAATCGAAAAAATTTTATTTATTTTAAAAAAATTGTAGGGCATTTTCTTTTAAATTCTCCGATTTTGACAAGTGACCCCTTAAATTAAAGATGTTGGCGCCTTATTTTCAAACCCGCAAACAGATTAAAAAAATTTTTAATTTTGCGACCACGAGAGACAATTGAAAAGTCTGTCGCAAATTTTGAATTTTTTTCGACGTTTTTGGCCACCATTTTTGATTTTTGAGCAGCTATTGAGCTCCCTTTTCGTTTGCGGTATTACTTGCGAAAATCGAAAAAAATTTACTCTTTTAAAGAATGCCATGATACTATGTATAACATTTTTTTTAAAAAATTGGTGGCCAATTTTTTGAAATTCTCCGATTTTGACAAGCGACTCCTTAAATTAAAGGTTCTGACGCCTTCTTTTCAAATCCGCAAACTGATTAAAAAAAAACTCTTAAATTTGCTTCCAGAAGAGGCAAAAGAACAGTTGCAAATTATGATTTTTTTTTTCAATCGAATTTGGTACATTACGGTCATTCCATCATCAGACACAACATTTTTCTGCGATTTTTTTCAAAAATATTTACGGTGCCCTAGTTGCAAAACGGCTTCTTATTCATCACACAAAATAAATCGGGTATTGCATTTTGAAAAATGCCGAAATACATTTTCAAATTTCAGTGTCTTGAAACCTGAGCACATATTTCTTGGATTATTCACAAGAATAGTGGATACCATTTTTATCTTAACTTATGCAATCCCATTCGTCTAGTGTATACGAATGACATATGCAGGAAAGTTGAAATTATACGTAGAAAGAAAAGAACTCTTTTTTTGAGTACATATATGATACGATTGTTACCTATATTCCTACCAAAGCGGAAGAGGCCACCGAGGTCTTGACATGTGAACAATTTCACTACAAAGGCCATTTTAAAATTTAACTATTGATTATGTTAAAGTGTTTGTTTATTTTTTGTATTTTGTATTTTTTGTTTAGACTTCAAGGATAGATTGGCGGCGTATTTTGAATTTAATCCAGAACGCAAATTTTGCACACTATATATTTCTATTTATTTTATCAATCTTTAAAAGAAGGTCGTGCTATTAATCGCTATACTATTTTCTAAATGAACATAAATATTATATTATACATTATTTTAGTTCGTAGATGATAAAAAAATAATCAAATCAAAATTAAGTAGAACTTGGCGGTTTGATTTCAATGGTCCATTTTCACTTTTATTATCAAATTTGTTATGTTCATGTTAAACTTATAAACAGAAGAATGAAAGGTGTTCTGTTCCAACGATTTTAACGACCCCTGGTTGAACCTGTGCATCTTGAATGGACTCATTTAAAGGATATCATTTACAGACTAAACAAAATTATTTGCTGCCAAATAAACATTTTTCAAAAAAAATAATTAATTGGTCTCCAGCAAAATAGGCCTTGCGAAAGGTAAAAAAATCGATAGAAATAAATTTGACGATTATATTGTACTATATGACACCATTCGTCAGTAAAAATGTTCAAAAATATGCCATAGTATCTTAGAATTTAATGCAGGCCAAACAGTTGAAACTTGAAAAATCACTAAATCTAGAGATAAACGTAAGAAATAATTTTAGGTACTGGAGTGAGGTACTGGAGTGAAGAACAAAGTTAAGCATCTCGAAATCTTAAAAAGTGAAATTCAGACCCAGTGTACGTTTCATTGAAAAAATGTAAGACTGCTAAATTAAAATTATGTCTGAGAAAAATAAAAAAATCATTATAAATAATTTGGGAGAAGTAGCTACACTGTAAAAATACAGTTCTTGCAAACATACGGAATGAATGCTTTTTATTGAACAGAAATACTTTGGATTAATGAAAAATTCGTTCGAACAATAAAAAAAATCATTGGATGAAAATCATTAAGAACAAATTTCGAAGCTCAATTTCATCATATTAAAATAGTAAAAAAAAATTCCAAGTTTTGATGAAATTTTTGTTTATGATTTTGTATACCATTTTCATTATAATTGTTTCACAAAATTGAAAAATAAAAATAAAAAAATAAAATACATACCTATACCATAGAATCCTCTAAAATAAAATAAAACAACGTTCAAAAAGAAAAATATATATTCTGTTATTTATTTGATAATATGTATATAGATAGTTATTCAAAAAAATGTATTACCTACATTTGCTTTAACTCAACACACTAATATTATAATATCCAATAACAATATTAAATTATGAAATATTCGTATTTTTTTTATCAATTAGTATGCTTTATGAATATATTGTAAAATGATAGTACTCGAAAGCAGCAATTACAACCAGTTCTGCGTTCATAATATTAACGTACAAATTCATAATAATGATACGAATAGGTACATTATTGTTATGAATGTAGTTCTGATCAAAGTTTCAGGAGCCATCGAAATAATAAAATTGTACATTACTATAATGACCAACAGTACTGAGAGAAATGAGTTTATTCATTAATGTTATGATTTTGCTTGCTGACACTACAGATCTATTTATTGTTGCAATGAGAAAGCATGATTTCTGTCAATGTGTGAATGAGGAGAGAAACCCAAAAATTAATTAACGGTTATGCATAATATTTATAAATACTTTCATTGATTCATATATAATTATGATGTACATTTTCATTGATCGGATGTACCTTTTCCGTTCAGTATAATTGGGCTCAGTATATAGCTGTTCCTCATTAGTACGCTGTTGGGTTTTGTTGGATTCCGATGCACCTTTAGGTGTATTTACTCCTTTACTTTTTAGGGATTTAAAACTTCCAAAAATCAATTTGTCAATAATTTCCGAAGTTTTTCTCCGATACTATGCATATGTGGAAGTAAGGAAATGGAACAAAAAAAATGCTTACATTACACATAAAGTTCAGATATTTCAGTACCTTTCTCCAAAATGCACACCCATTAAATTTTATGCAATTAATGATTCACGTTTGTTGCCTTATGTCTGTTTGATTCACCCTTGTCTGACTGTCCCCTTGAGTATAATTAAAATTTAGTTTTAAGTTTCCAGAGACTTTATGATTTTATTATATTATTATTTATTTAAAAAAAATTGTGTATTTTTCACCGTTAAAAACATTCTCCACTTTTTTGGTCGGTTTTGCTTAATTTGTTGTTCAAAGTGGTAAAAAAACTGTCACAACTAGTGGTCTAATTGGCACGAGTTGACTATTGAATCAAATCACCAATTAATTATGTCTATCAAACTGGGCTTGGTAAGATCTATGACATTCCTAACTATGATTCGCAATGACCTTTCAAAAAACATGTTGTTTTTTATCAGCTGCATTCCACATTCGTAATCGCAATTTTGTAATTACATCACTTACATGCCTACTCCTACAAAACTAGCTAAGAAAGGGCGTATCATTTATTAAAAAGCCAGTTTTTGTCTTGCCTTGAATCCATTTCGAATTGACCACCGAAACTTTGTCATTCGACATCAGGTACGTTTCTAGTCAAGTTATTCATGGTCAATTGGTCACTGTCTTTTTGCTAATGTCGAGTATGCAAACGTTGGTTTCGTTGAGTAGTTGCAATTCTAAAACAAGATTTGCATAAAATATCGCATGTAAAGAGACAAGGTTGAATGATAGTCGAAACAGGTGGGATCAACTGAATTACCAATTGGAAAATTAATTTGAGAACAAATTTATAAACTTGATTGTAGTAGACCCTACTTAAATAAATTGGTGATTGGTTATATTTTACATTTATCGAAAAATACAGAAATATATGGTAAGCAAAATGCTTGTAGAACTAAATTCGCAATTTCTTTTCAACATTTGAATTATGTCCTCGAATGTGAAATTTTACCACCATCATCAATGGCGCAACAGCCCTAATCGAGCCCTGGCCTCCTGAAATTTAACCACGGTGGAGACAATTTTTCTATCCATTTGCGACGATGTATCTGCAGGCTTTAACAAGGAAAGTAACCGATTTTTAGGTGATCTAATCACAACAATTTAGCTCCTGTTTAAAGTGAAATAAATCTACATGATCCTTCGAAGTGGAAACAAATATAAATTTCATACGAAAAATTTATTTGTGTTTGGAGCATTTATTTGCTTTAAAAAAATATATGTTCCAATAATAAAAACAGGAAAATCTCCCGCGCTTAGTGTTGGGTCAAAAATGTTGATCTAATTGGATGGTGTAAATCTTAAATTAGAATTGACATCCTATGCAAGAACCAGAATTGGGTTAAATATAAGACAAACTTCAATGTCGCTGAATCGTAGAGTAAAACAACAGGTCGCTGTGATAAATTGTGCTTTGTTATAATTCGCGGATATGAAAATCATTTCAACAATTCTTGATAATAACACTACCTTTGGCTGTTTCATACACTCGTTGATGAGGTAAATGCTTATTGTCAAATTCAAGTCGCTTCATATTTATTCAGAACGGTGTAAAATGTTTTCGAGTGATGTAGTCGTTCCAGCTGCAATAAATAAAATCATGAAAGTGAGAAAAATCAGAGCTCGTTCAAACCACTTTGTCGAGTTGGATGCGTCAGCTTAATTTTAAGAATTTTTAGTTGTTTTCGGCTTTGGAGGAGTTTCTTGTGTGAAACACCAACATAAAAATCCCAATTGGGATCGATCACTGCCTTGATCACTGCCATTGAAGACATGAAAATTAAAAAAACTTCACTGGAAAGTCAGTTGCTTAAAGCTGTGTTGAACTACCTCCGAAGAAGCTGATGCATCATCGAGTTCCATTGAATCATCAGAGGGTGTATAGCATGCAATTATCCGAAACACACTAAGAGCTGCTTGTTTTGCCGGTGATTCCTCTGGGCGTGCACTTTATTATCAAGGTATACATACTTTATTATTAAGGTATATGCACTGAAGTTCACCTCATATTCAAACCAACCAACCTGCGATCGATCCCAATCGGGATTTTCGTGTTGGTTTTTCATATAAAAAAACTCCTCTGATGCCGAAAACATCCGGAAATTCTTAAAATTTGCTTGTATAGTAGCTTGTTTTGTTCGAGTTCAAATAACTAAAGTCGACAACACTTTAGATGCCGGTAGCTTTGCGTCAAATTCGACACCTTTCCGAATTAAGTGAGATCACGTACTCGTATGTTCATTGGGAAAATTAATAAAATACATCAGTAGACAATAGAAAAAATCTGCCAATGGTCTGGGCGAAACTTTATTATTTTCCGGGTCATAGTTCGGGAGCGGTTAAAGTCGGAGTATATTTCATGAGCTGTTTCGAGATTACTAGATTTCTTGGAAAATTAATTTTGTTCTTAAAATAAAAATATTTAAAATAGAGATTTTTAGCCGATTAAACATTGAAAAAGTCCGTGTAGACTATTCGAATTTCGGCATATTATGTACACTAAAAGCCCATAGAACTAAAAACGAATTTGTTGCCTTATCAGACTTAAGAGATATGACGAATTGTTAATACGTATACAAACCCATTACTTCCACTTGGGGTTTGAATTTCGAAAAAATTGTGAAACAGGTTTTTAGACGATTTCATAAGAAGCAACTTAATAAATTTGCAAAAAATTTGTAAAAATGTAAGTAAACCCTTCACACCCCCTTGGTTTTCGAAATTCGAAAAATCGTGAAATTGGTTTTTAGGTCATTACATCAAATGCCGTAATAATCAATTTTATATCTCATCAGAGCTAAGGGATGGCAAAAATTTTGAAAAAATATGCAAACCCTTGGGGATTGAATATCGAAAATTTGAGAAGTGGGTTTGTAGGCGATTATATAAAAAGTCTGTGGAAGTGAAAAGCGATCTAATATCTCATCAAACCAAAGAAATATGTCGAAGCTTTGAAATGCATACAACCGCTTTAAACCCCTTAGGATTGAATATCTAAAAATACTGAAATTGACTTTTTGGCACTTTATAGGAAACCTTAAGAAGTAAAAATGGATTCGATATGTCATCAAATCTAAGCAATATGTAGGAATCTGTGAAAACATATGCAACCTCCTTACACCTACTTGGGGGTTGAATATCTAAAAATCATAAAAGGAGTTAATAAATAAATATGAAGACTGCACGAGAAAGTAAAAACCAATTCAATTTCTTATCACTTCTAAAAGATATGACGAAATTCGTGAAAACGTGTTCAACTCTTTTATACCCTCTTAGGGGCTGAAAAAGGAACAAGTTTAAAAACGAGTTTTATGCGATTATTACGCAAGCCCATGAAGTTGAAAAGATATTCGATATCGATCAGACCTGGGGGATATGGCAGAATTCGTGAAAAAGTATACAGCCCCTTTACACCCCTTAGAGGTCGAATTTCAAAAAATCCTGTAAACAATTTCAAGGTATTTATTTAAAGAAGCCGTGGAATAAAAATAAATTCAATATTTGAAAAGACCTACTAGATATAACGAAAATCGTGAAAATATATGCATTCCATTTTCACTGATAACTTTTTTCGCCCCCATTCCGAACGCTAATGGATATTTGAAATTTTTTTATTTAAATTACTTTTCTAGTTAATTTACATATACTCGTACATACCGAGTTCGAACTTTGTAGCATAAGCCGTTCTATAGATAGGAAAAACACCCCCACCGCCGTACCGTACTATCCCTATACAAAATTATATTTTTCCAACATGCTACTACTACACGTCTATCCAAATACCAAGTTCCAATTTTATATCATTATCAGTTCTCGGGATATAAAAGTCGGAACTTTTTCTTATTCACCCTCCTCCACCCTCACCCTCTACACCCACACCGCAAACTTAGATTGGGGTCTATTAGGCCTACTTCTGGTAAAAATTCTAAGCATCTATCTTACACTGTTCTTGAGATATAAGACGTGATTTTTTTAAAAAATTCTTATCCCCACGACTTCCATGCTCCACCTCCCTCTTAAAAAATGTTACTTTCAGCAAACTTTATTTGTCACCCTTTATATAGAAACCGAATTTAATTTTTCTAGTGAAATAGGTTCGTGAGATATCGTAATATAATGTTTTTTACACCCCACCCCCGCACGCCACTGCCTCCACTCAAAAATTTGTTTCCGATCTATTCTCCTAGTATATCTACAGATGTTCATTTAATTTTAATTTCGTGACATTAACCGTTTAGGAGATATGGATTTTAGAATATCTCAATCTCGGCTTTCGAGCGTCTCGGAAGCATTATTTTTCCTCCCACTCCTTCACCCCTTCACCCATATCGGCAATTTTTTTTGGAAATGGGTCCACTATCAAAGCTCTATGTAAATTCCAAGTTTCAGCCTTCGTAGCATAAGCGGTTGCTGAGATCTAGAAACCAAAATTGTCCGTCTAAAACGCATCCCTTTGCTCCCCCCTCACACCCACACACCGTAGAATTTGGTCACTTCAAGGGGCCTATCCAGTCTACCCACAAAAAAAAATTCAACTAAATAGCTCAAAGCGTTTGGGTGCTACGGGCCTTCAAATAATTTTGTGTACACCGGTCGACGTACGGCGGACAGACGGACTTTTTTGCCTTTTTCGTATCTACTAGCCATAAAACGTGAAAAAAAAATTTACAGCGTAGCAAATATTTTTTTTTTAAATCGATCACAATACTGTATTATTGAAATAATAAAGTAAAATCACTCCAACTTTTTTATTTGATGAAGACAATAATTCTGAATCGTGCTTTTTACATTTAACATATACATAGTTTTATTCAGAAAAATAAAAATAATTCAATTTCAATTTCGTAGTTATAGACAAAAATAAATAGGTAGATGTCCATACTTTTCCTGTAGCAAACAAACTGTTTCATTCGGCTTTTGTCAGTTGGCTCGAAGTTTTATGGTAATCTCGAGATTTTTGACAAAATTCAATCATGCACATAGTTTGTAACTTCAAATATTTAGCAATTTCAAAACTGTTTACAGTTTATTGCTACTCTAGAAGTAAAAAACGACTTAATGCCGGATATACGACGAGGTAGTACTGCGCTAACTTTAAAATTGTTAAAAGCTCAAGTTGATGGTCACGTTGGATATAACTTGGTATTTTATTAGGTTACACGCGAGTCCATTTGCTCATAGCGGATATTGTCACCGGTGCACCTATTGCAGACACCGCCTAAATCACTTTTTAAACTTATTGAGTGAAAATAAGAGAAACTATTTCAAATCTAATACACTCAATTCTTTATCGTTTTCAATTAGAGAATTAGCGATACTATGTTCAAATAGCTACCATAAAAATGTCATTAAAAAAATTGGAGTAATAGCCACCGAAAAATGGATATAAATAAATTATGCGTTCAGTGGAAATTGAACCCACGGCATCGCCGGAGCAATGTTTTCAAGAACTAGTACACTACCACTGGACTATACATGGGCTCTAAGCAAACAATTTATATTTTAGGTAATTACAGTGCCTCAGAAGAGCACATTTACGGCCCCATACTCCAGAATAGGTAATGTAGAAACCGTAGAAGAATTCGGGCCCGGAAACTTTAGTTTAGTTTCCTCGTATCCATAAATTTATGAAAAATGTTTCTCCAGCCTTTCGATTTGCTTGACTGTAGATATTCCGCATAATTGCAATTTTTTCCGGGAACATGCTGCTAACGTGCACCCACTCTAGAGGTTATGTACGTTGGTCTACCGATACTCTTCTTGGCCGATATTTTTTGCTGACTCAACTTCCGAAACAGGCTCTATTAATGACATTGATGCAGAATGAATAGCAACATTTCCTTTTTATTCGGCTGTTTCAGACCTTGATTCTATGTTCTTAAAATAGTTCACTAAGAACGTACGTCCTTCAATCCAGCATTCTTTCATTGATATTTCATAGTGAAAGTTCTAGACAAATGCATGACTAATAGCGACCAGGCCATATCTCAATTCAAGTGGAGCGAAAAAGCGCCACTTACTGGACCGTTACCGTGTTACGACACCTTATAAACTGCACTTAACTTCCTACATATTTCATTTATTTATACTGCTACAAGTCGCCCACATTGGCGAGTCTTTCTACTCCGATTTCCTCTATTATTTCACCACTGTCTCAGAAAAGCTAAGAAATCTTGCGATTTGTATGTGCATTAAATTCAAGCCTTGATGGCCGGTACCAGCCAGCTTTTGTGTAATTAATAATTTTCCAGAATGTGCACAGTTACCTTGCCGCGATCCATATATGTCCTTGTGGAGCAGAATAGTCAGAGGAATGGCTTGTCACAGAATCGATTATTTTAAGTGCAAGTTAGTAAGACTACTTACATGCGTACGCCCAAAAACCGGAAGATTAAGGAAAGTCGTTTAAATGGCCGTGAACTGTGAACAAAATATAGAATTCATATCGACGTAAGGTTTGCATTCTTGGGTATCCAACTCCAAGGTTGATTTCTTGTACATTCACTTGAAGTTATAAAGCAGATCAGTCGCACTTGATACGAACGTGTACCACGCCAAGACCGGTTATTATTGTTTTTAATTCGCAGAGCCTAAGTAATCTTAATGACTTTGACTCATTGTTTTCGCAACTTTGTTTCCAGGTGGCACTAGGCACTTTAGTTGCGCTATCGAGTGCACAACGCGACTACACAACACCTGTACCAATCTTAAAGCAGATCAACAAACATAATGAAGATGGTTCGTACAGCTACGGTTACGAGGCAGCGGACAAAAGTTTCAAAATTGAAACGAAATACCCCAATGGCGAGGTGTACGGAAAATACGGATATGTCGATGATACCGGAAAAGTGAGGGAGGTCGAATATGGCGCAAGTCAACGAGGTTTCGAACCCCAAGGTAATTTAAGAAGTAACCAAAGACCTCCAGTTAAACCAATCTTAATATTTCTCCATCCCTTCCAGGCAACGACATCAACGTTCCACCACCAACCCTTGTGAACGACAACAAGAACGCCGTACCTCTGGGACCCAACGAAGTCGACGATGGCCAATACCGAGAAGATCCTTCCGTTTACTACCAAAATGAAGCCCGCTACAATAGCAAACCGCTTCCAGCTAGTAACTTCCGACTGAACAACGCGCCTCAATACAATGCACCACAACCGCAATACAATGCACCAAAGCCGCAATACAATGCACCACAACCGCAATACAATGCACCACAACCCCAATACAATCCACCCCAACCAAAATACAATCCACCTCAACAGCACTTCCAACCCCAACCACAGTACAACTCTCAACCCCAATACCAGCAGCAGCAGTACAACTCACAACCCGCTCAGAATCAATGGAATCAGCAGCTTCAATCGAATAACGGATGGAACAATCATCACCACCCTGCCCTATCAAACATTGATATCCAAAGTGGGTCGTACAGTGTATCGTACACGGGGCGTTAAGACCCGAGAGGGGGATGATTTTTTTTAAATAGTATAGGTTCACTTTCATAACGTATTTTTGTACATTATACCAAATGTTATTGCTGCCATCAATCTAATTGTTTAAGGGTTGTACGATCGTTGCGCCGCGATGTTAAGCGCGTGGCGATCATTAGCCACGACGATAATAAATAATTGATTTACGAATTGAATTCTGTTATAGTCACTTCGAATTAAATTTTATAAATATATAAATAAATACTATTTCAGATTTATTTGTTGTCTAAATGCTGGAATAATTAATCTAACCACAAAATACCAACCATTTTCAGGAACAGTCTGGGCGCAACTTCATTATTTTTTGGGTAGAAGACTGGAACGCATTTAATGCTGAGAAGCGATGTAGGTCACTATGCAACTGACAATCTAAACAATACCTTTTCAATAGTCTCCTGTTTATTCTCGACATGTCCAAAAGTTTTAACGAAATTCGTGAAAATGTGGATTCACGGACATTTTTTTACTCAACATCTGAACGCCAATAAAAATCAAAGCTTATTTTTGCTTTAATTGCTCTAGTAGCGCATCTACATATATGTACTAAGTTTCAACTTTCTAGCATAAGCCGTTTCTGAGATATAAAAACCACCCCTCACCCCTGTATCTTGTTACCACTATCAAAAAATTTTCTAAGGTGTCTCTATAGTGGCTCTATATAGTCGTAAATTTTTAGCTTTCTATTCATTATGGTTTTCGAATAATAAAAATCAGAAAGTTTTCCTTTCTACCCCCTTTCACCATCTCCCTCAATACCCACACCCCCAACATTTTTTTTCCTACTGACTTCAACTCTCGTAAAATTTTCAAGATCATATCTGGTATGATTTTTGAGATTTGAAAATAAATTTTTTTGAAAAATTGCTACCCCTCCACTTTCGTGCTCCACCTCCCTTTAATCAGTAGAAACAATTTTTTCTTGAAAAAAGCATGAGCAAATTTTTCGACATGTTTCCTAAAAACCTCGATCTTGCCGTGGCATAGCTTAAATTAAAGGTGCTGCATCCTACATTCTTCCCTTCTGTAACAGTCACTCGAAGGACTAAATCAATTTGCCTATTAATTTACTAAGATATGTGTAACTAATAGAAAATTAATGTGTGCCAAATTTCAGTTCAGCGCAAAATCTTTCGATTTAATTCGAAAGTTAATGAAGACATAGGGGAAAGTTGTACAAAACGGGATCCTTAGTGTTTACGGTAAAATATCTTCGAATTGGTGTAACACATTGTTTTCATAATATTATTAACTTGTTCTTTACTTCTTTCTTCTTATTTTCCCCGTACTTTTATTTGTATATGAATCACACTAAAGGTGAAAAAATGGTAGTTTCTCGACCATGTCTAAATTCCCGTTTTATACGCATGGTTGGACAAAACGGGTACTGTATATGTTCGAAATTAAACACACTTTTTTATAAAAATAAAAGTTCTTAGTCATTTTTAATAAACAAAATTTGAATAAAATATTATAAGTAGGTATATAACAAAACATAAAAAAATAAATATAAATTAGTCTTTTCGTTCAGTTGAATAAGTTACAAATTTAAGAAATTAATGTTCTTCCGCATTTTTATGGTATTTCATTTTGATCAACATGAGTATTAGTAGGAATGATGGCCTTATTTATATTTACACAAATCGGATATATAATATGTTCGCAATCTTCTGCATCAAGATTTGTACAGGCTTCATGAGCCCAACCCGTATAAGTGGAGCACATTACCCATCCTTCATTGCTTTTGGATTTAGAATACATTAAATGCAGGAAATCCATGGCGCATCATCGTGCTCAGATTAATTCAAGACAATCAATTCAGTCGAAATATCGCTTCCAGCTGGAAAGCTCGAAGTAAAAAACACCGAAGTCTCTGTCCCATTATTTTGATCCATATTCAGTTCAATTGGTATGTTCGTAGACTCTGACGGTGCAAACATCCAATCTGGGAACACCTTTGAATCCAATGGATAGATATCCGTTTTTCGAAATCCATTTATGGCTGTTTCCATTGAGGCCGCTTTAATAGACGCTGTACCATATAGTTTTCCGATTTGAGTAATTGTACGTCCAGGGTGTAATCTAAGCCATTTTCTGCATTCATCCAAACAATATTTACCGAAGACTGCCATGAAGGATACGTCAAGTGGTTGCATTCTATGAGTGCAATGTGGTGGAAAACAAGTAAGTATTACGTGATTTTTACGAGCTTTTCTAATAAGTTAAATATTTTTGGTATGACTAGAATGACCATCCAAAAGCAATAGAATTAGTTTGTCTTCAGACGGTCTGGAGAATTATATAAAACGGTCGAACCATTTCAAAAATATCATCTTCGTCATCCATCCACTTGGATCGTACTCGGCAGTTGTGCTTGGCGGAGCTTCATCCAGTTATTTAGTTTTAGCAGAAAAAAATCTGCCAACAGTCTGGGCGCAACTTTATTATTTGTTGGGTAGAAGTCCGAAACGTGTTAAATACTGAGATGCGGTGTAGGTCACCATGCGACTGATAACCTAAAAAATAACGTTCCAAATGGCCGCCTGTTTATTCTTTAAGTTATCAGTCGCATAGTGACCTATACCGCATTGCTCCAGCTCTGTACATCAATACAATTTTGAACTTTTTTTTTGCTTTAATTACTCCTGTAGTACTTCTACATATACATACTAAGTTTCAACTTTCTAGCGTACGCTGTTTCTGAAATATGAAAAATCGCCCCCCACTCCAGTATCTTGCTAGCCCTATCAAAAATTTTAAATTTTAAATTTTTAAAATTTTTTATTTTTTCTAGGATACCTCTTCAGTGACGTATATATACTCGTCAATTTTTAGCTTTCTATGCTTTGCGGTTTTCGAGAAATAAAAATCAGAATTCTTTTCGTTCCCCCGCTTCCTACCGTCACCCCCTTCGCCAGCACCACCTTTCCTTCTAGAAGTCTTCTGGGTCTAACTCCTGTAAAACTTCTAAGATCATATCTGGTACGGTTCTTAAGATATCAAAATTAAATTTTTTGAAAAATGGTTATCCCCCCACTTTCGTACTCCACCTCCCCTCTCAAAAATTTTTACATTCAGTAGACTCCACTTGTGTTCTTATATACAGAAACCAAATGCGATCTTCCTGGTACAATTGGTTCGAAAGATATTGTAATCTAAAGTTTTTCACCCCCAGCCCTACAATTCACTTCCCCTCTTAAAATTTTTAGCTCTTGTCAATTCTCCTAGTATCCCTTAAGATAACTACAAAATTTCACACTTCTAAGATCAATGGTTCAGGAGATATGGATTTTAGAATGGTTCAATCCCAGCTTTCAAACGTTTCGGAAACATTGTTTTTCACCCCACTCCCACACCCCTCAACCCTTATCACAATTTTTTTTGCAAATAGGTCCACTATCATAGTACTACATAAGTTCCAAATTTTAGCCTCCTACCATAAGCAGTTCCTAAGATCTAGAAACCAAAATTTTTCGTCTCGGGAATGATATACGACCCGCAAAATTAAACACACGAAATCCCCAAAAATAAAAATAAACATAAAAGCTTTGTTTTTGAAAAACTATAATTCTGACCTGCTTGCGGTAAAACATCTGATCGCTGCAGAAGACAAATGCCTAATGATGAGACACGTGCATTTTTGCTGGTAAGGCTAGTTGTAGCAAGATTCTACATTCACGGATGAAAAAAACAGCTTATCTCTGTTTTACCCGCCTACCCTGTTTTGTACTACTTTCCCCTACTACTGAAATGATCCTGTGAAGTATTATTGGCCGATATTCGCGACACCGCATTCAACGATTTTTATATGGACGGTCAAAGGAGCAAATCAATTTCATTTAATAATTGAAGCTTATTCCTTACTTCAAAGTAATTGTTGTTAACTTTCAACTTCCTGTCTATGCAATAACTTAAGTTATAGTGCGTTCCGTGAAATTAATGTTTGAAATTTTCAACACTTCCTTATGGCGGCTACACGTAAGATTAACACGATTTCCCTTGTATTCATAAATTTGAAACTGACCTGAAAATAGTCTTGTCCAAATATTAAATTCCTGGCTTGAAGCGTTTTGAAGTTATCGGCAAAAATTCGTATAAAGGTGTATATTTAAAGAATCGAGGTGTTATTAACTTTGGGCTGGATTAAACTTATAATTCTCATCAGATTTAATTTAAAATCAGTAACCAGCAGGGCTGTCTGTTACATGCACACTACTTCGAGGGCGGATGTAATTTGTTGTAGCATGGTAATTATTACTACACTGCGTATGAACAATTTTTTGGTAAAATGTATTTTCTCTTTTTTGATACATCTAGCCATTATTTCAATGTTTCCATTTTTTAATCAAGGAAATAGTCAAATAGCCTTGCTCCTAACCGGTTCAAATAAAAATCTTATTAACTTTACATGCAGTTTTTTTTTAAAATCAATTTGAAAGTTTAACAAAACACTGAGTTTTGCAATTAACTAAAATTCCTCTGTCACAATGTCCACATAATAACATATGAAATTACTCCAAGACTATTTTCTTCGGAGTTGGGCAAGTGATATACGGCATCGTATTATAAAAATGTAGTTCAGTTATTCTGTGTCCGGTTACAAGTTGAGGAAATGCCTATCTGAGCCAACTGAAGGTAAACTGGTAAACCGAAATTATTTCTGATTTATAGCGATTGTATTGTAGCTACATAGGTGGATTAGATATCGGGGAGGAGTAATCCAGCCACTAAGGTTGTTTTTTTTGTAAACCTGATTCAAAGTGTACGCCAATAAGTGTAATGAGCATATTTTTGTCGCAATCGAATTTATTCAATGATTTGTTTAATCTGTTGGTATCATGTGGCAATAGCGGCTAGTAGATAATCTTTTCCCAGGAATGACGGATGATGGATCGCAAAGATTCAAGGTTCCTTGTATAAGATTCTCACATTCAGATAGTAAGAACACGTTTGATTATTATTCTTTTTTTGTTGTAATTTGCCATAATCTGCGGTACACGATAAACGTTTGAAGAAACCACCTTCTGGCGCCAATATTTAACAATAATTTTCAAATAGGCTACATACTATTCGACTTTTTATCCGCAAGAAATACACAGTTAAATTCAAGCGTGTAGAGTGCACAAAACGACAACCCAAGTATGTTCCCCAATACCTACAAGTATAATATCTAATATATTGTTATTAAAAAAAAAACCGGCACTTCACTTTCAGGTGCGCAATATAACGATATTCTATGTCTCGTGAAACCGAAAGTACTTGTCCGTACATTAAATTACGTCACAAACTGGATACTGGCTGCACCGTTTTGAGTTACCTTCTGGGATAGTCGGAATCTAAAGTGGACCAGACCCGACCAGAAGAAGTTGATCCAGTTGACTGAAATTCGCATTACATTTAGATAATACCCCAGATAAGATAAACAATTTTGTTTTCACTGTGCGGTTACTGGAGAAGTTCGCTACATTTCGTATGATTTAATTGCGTAAGAAAGTTTATCATTTTCTTTCATGTAATCTATTAAGCGTCCGATATAATACCACTTAAGTGTGGATATGCAAATAGAGATAATAACAAAGTTGAACAACGGTTAAGTGTTGTATTTAACGTTGTTTAATTAGTTGGAGCCTAACGAAGTGTCCAGGCAAATCACCTTCAATTAATTGGTATGAACAATTATTCTTGGGGTCGTATCTCATAATTTCGGAAGCTACGAACTCAAATTCGTCTAAAATACAAATTTAAAAAAAAAAATTAAGGCAAAATGTTGGTTCTCCGGTTTGTAGGTCCGCCCGTTACTACACGGAAAAATATCACATAAATTGTTCACCCACAGTGTAGATGTGGGGATTAAAAGATGGAATAGCCACTTAGTGAATGTTTTTTTTAGATATGTATTTAATATTTCTAAGAAAAAAAAACATACTGACAATGCGTCTCCCATTAATTACGAAATTAAATTAGTAGAGATATGCAAACTTAATTTAACTCATCGCTGCGTTTTTACCACAAATTGTAGGATTCATGCGTTGGATCGCCAAAAATGACAAAATTTGTGACTTACCATCTCCGATTCTTTTGGAAATTTTTGTACTTGAAGAACTATTGAAAAAAATAATTTAAATTCAATTTTTTTTTCTATCTCATTTTTATACTCTAGATGAAATCATATAGAGTATAATAAGTTTAATCCAGCCCAAAAGTTTGTAACGCATAGAACTAAGCCTCGGACGAAAAAAAGTTATATATTATTTTTTGTTTATTTGTGCCCAAAAACCTCAAATCCGCCTGACGTCCGTCCGTCCGTCCGTCCGTCCGTCCGTCCGTCCGTCCGTCCGTCCGTCCGTCCGTCCGTCTGTCCGTTAGCACGATAACTCAAGAACGCCTTCACCTAGGATCTTGAAATTTTGAATCTGGATGTTTGGTTGAATTTGTAAGGCTAAGTTCGTTAACGGGCAAAATCGTCCTACTCCTTCGGGTAGCTGCCATACAAAATGTCCTCAAAACACGTGTTCAAGAATATTGGTCGATAACTTCAGAAGGGAAATTTTGTATGTGTTATTTTTCCAATAGTTGGAGCTAAACATATGAATATGAAGAAAATCCTGTTAGTCCTTCGTGTAGCTGCCATACAAATATCCTGTCAAAATGTATTCACTTAATTTACGAAACTCACTATAACTCAAGTAATCTTTTAGCTACGAATTCAAAATTTTGTACAAATTAGTTTTGAGTGAAATGAAAGTTCGAGTTTACTAGTGAGCGAAATCCTTTTACTCCTTCTGGTAACTCCTATACAAAATATCCTTAAAAGACGTGTTCATGAATATTGGTCGATAACTTCAGAAGGATTAAAGCAACGACATTGAAATTTTGTATGTGTTATTTTTCCAATAGTTGGAGCTAAATATATGATTATGAAGAAAATCCTGTTAGTCCTTCGTGTAGCTGCCATACAAATATCCTGTCAAAACGTCTTCACTTAATTTACGGAACTTTCAATAACTCAAGTAATCTTTTAGCTATGAATTGAAAATTTTATAGAAATTAGTTTTGAGTAAAAACGAAGTTTGAGTTTACTAATCAGCGAAATCCTTTTTCTCCTTCTGGTAGCTGCCATACAAAATGTCCATAAGACACGTGTTCCACAATATTTTCCGATAACTTTTGAACGCTTCAAGCTACGAATTTGAAATTTTGTACTCGTTCATTTTTAAATGGTTCTAAGGAAAAGGATAAATATGTAAGAAATCGAGTAAGTCCTTCCTGCACCTCCCATGTGAAAGTCCTTCAAAAAGGACTTTTTTTTTCTATGAATTACCCAGTTAAAGAAGTGAAATTAAACAATGAATATTGTCTTTTAGTTTTGAGTAGCAATCTAATGGCAGTCCTTAATAAAGGACATACAACATGCACACACGTAATTCTACTTTATCCCCAACTACAATATAAATCGGAGTTCAGTATTCATCTAGAGTATTATACGATTGGCTTGCAGCCGATCGTGACTGCAGTATGTTTTTTGTTAGTTATAGTATGTTAAAGTCGCAAAAATGGTGTCCGAGTCCTTTTTGAAAATTCATATCTCTAATAATTTGTATCCTTTGTATAATAAAATAGGGCTTATTTTAAAGGGGAAGGTTGTCGCAATATAAAAAATTGGTGCAATGACCCGTCATCAAGTCCAATATAGAGGACCAACGCTTTTCACATAGTACAGATTTGCCTGTGTCTCATTTCATCGTCACCTGGGTACGGTATGTGTGGTATGAGGAAGCTTTGCATAGTGATGTTGTTATAAAGCCTTCTGGTTTATTCTTTAGGTTGATAGTTACATAGTAACCGTTTTTTCCCCAACTATTTTCAAAGCTTTCAGAAGTGAAAATGAATTCCAAATATCAATAGACCTAACAAATATATCGGAATTCGTAAATATGTACACAACTACTTTACACCCCCTTAGGGGTTGGATATCGAAAAATTTTTAAGAACGTTTCTAGGCGCTTATATAAAAAGGCCGCAGAAGTAAAATTGCTTTGATAGCTCGACATGTCTAAAAGTTTTAACGAAATTCGTGAAAATGTGGATTCACGGGCATTTTTTTTTATTCAACCGATGAACGCCAATAAAAATCTCAACTTTTTTTTTGCTTCAATTACTCTAGTAGCGCATCTATATACGAACTAAGTTTCAACTTTCTAGCATAAGCCAGTTCTGAGATATAAAAAACCACCCCTCACCCCCGTACCTTGCTACCCTTATCAAACATTTTATTTTTCTAGCTTGTCCCTAAAGTGGTTCTATATAATGGTAATTTTTAGCTTTCTGTTCATTATGGTTTTCAAAAAACAAAAATCAGAATGTTTTCCTTTCTACCCTCTTTCACCATCACCCCCAACACCCACACTCCAAAAATTTTTCATTATTAGAGGTCTACTGACCCCAACTCACATATCTGGTACGGTTTTTGAGATATAAAAATTAATTATTTTGAAAAATATCTATCTCCCGAACGAAAGTCTCCACCTCCCCCCCTTAAAAAGTTTAGTAGACTTCACTTGTGATCCCATATACCTACAGAAACAAATTTTGTCTTTCTGGTGTAATTGGTTCGGAAGATATTGTAATCCAAAGTTTTCACAGTAATTCAAATTTTTCGTCCAAAACGCTCCCCTCTCCAACCCTCTCCACCCTTCTCACACCACTCTCACATCCTCAAATCTTCTAAGGATACCAGTCGTAGGGGTTCCCCCAATCTACTCACCATAAAAATTTTAACGGGTTTGGGAGCTACGCGCCTTCAAACGATTTTGCGTACGGCGAAAGGCGTACAGCGTACGGCGTACGGAGTCTACGGCGGACAGACGGACATATTTTTTTTTTTCAGTTTTTAGTGTTTACTAGTCCTATAACGTGAAAATACAAAATTTCGGGGTAGCAAATTTTTTTAAATTTCAGGTCGATCACAATACTTTATTATTAAAAAATAATAAAGTAAAATTGAGTTGTTTGAAGTCCGAAATTTTGTTCAATAGAGTCCATCTCTTTTTAGCGTAACTAGTTACTCCTTCTGAATTGTTTGAAGTAAATTTAGTTTTTTTAAGGATTTAACAAAATTCTTGTGTTATATAGTAATTGAAGAAACTTTCGATGTTGTATTACTGTAACATGCAACTTATGTAAAATTTACTGAGTTTTTGCTTCATTATGTAGCATTTCCTTTTAATATTTCTGGTATTTGGTATGTAAAGAAAACTGCCATTCCTGGCAAAAAAAATTGCGAAATAAATAAAAAACTAAAGCATTTTTGAATTAGTAAAAGAAATTGTATCTTTAATACATACGTTTAATTAATGTTTTTTTAACAAAATAAATTTTCAAAAATGTCAAATGTTTCTACATTCTTTTTTAATAATTTAAATTTTGTATGGACTTGAGTGAATATTTTGCTACTACTTTCACACTTTCTTAGTTGAAGATCTCTAACCAAGTAGTTGAAGATTTCTAACCAAACTGTATTCACTAAAGTTGCAAATGTAATTCTATCTTTCACGATACTTTGAAGCAAAAATTGACTTTTGGGAAAAGAATTGTAATTTGTTATCGGAACTTTATTTTATGAGTGGAATTCACTCTCTACTGGAAGTTATAGAACACGGTGTAGGCGTTCGTAAGTAAGAGTGATTTTTTTTTAAACTTAGTAAAGAATTAACTATCGATCTGAGTTTATACCTACAATAACAGAGAGATAACCTAGCATAAAGCCGTACTCAATTGTGACTTATGTAACCTTTGTACTTAAGCTAAACAAGCTGCTGCAGTTTGTCAGGCTGGCGGGGTGGTTCACCGAAGATGTGGTGTTGGGCACACGAGTACTCCTTCCCGTACATGTGGGAACACAACGGACCCATTGGCGGTCTATGTGTTTGGTCGCTCTAAGCGGCCACCCACCTAATCTAACCTAACCTAACCTAACCTAACCTTTGTACGCTGGATTGGTTCTCATTGTAGACGTACCTGCTACGTACGAACGTGCCAGCATTCAAACCCAGCCTACCGTACCTACCCAACGTACCTACTCTACGTACCTAGCCCACGTATATATCCTACTTATACATCATATACGTAACCACCATACTTTATTCCCATAGGGTACATTAATAGCATATGTACCCATCGTAAGTACCTAGCTCACCGTGCCTCCCCCTTCTTTCACCCAACATGGCTTGATACGTTTTTTGGGTGAACCCTAGGTAGGCTAAATATCTGCGACTTTTATGGCTGTTTTGCATAACATTTAGTCGCCGGAATAGGAAGAACTGTCGGGGAGCTATGCATCTTACCCGAAAACTTGTTTGGCCAGTTTCGAAATAAACTGTAAAATCTTTTATCAAATCAGTAAATAATATTTATTATTTCAATCTAAAATCTCAATATTTGCTACGGTGTCATAATTTCAAGGCGCTTTAATTGGCTCTTCAAATTTATAAAAATGGAGTACACGTCTATATTAAACTCCCAGCAATTTCCTGTAGTGAATTCGTTATTGAAGAACGTATGGCAATATTAAAACCGGAGTTTACGAGTTAGTACATTTTGCTTTTATTTTTTTAAAAGAATGTATTTTGAAATCGATTTTAAGCTTGTCATACATACCTACATATAAAAAAAATTGTTGCTACTTTCATATTCGTCAAAAAGTATGCAACCCCTTTCCACTACCATTAAGGCTTATAAAAGACACTCCTGAAATTGGTTTTTAGGCGATTACATAAAAAAACGTCCAGAAGAAAAAAACTTATTGATCAGACTTAAGATATAGGACACAATTTGTGGAAACGTATTGAACCCCATTACATCCCCTTGGGGGTTGAAATTTGAAATATTGAAAAATAAGTTTTTAGGCGATTGTATGAAACCGAGTAAAAAAATATATAATAATATATTAAATATATTGCAAAATTAGTGAAAACATATGCATCCGCTTTATATTCCCTTGAAGTGGCTTTCACGAAGTCATATAACTGATTTTTAAGCGATTACACGAAACTCCGTAGAAGTTATAATAATAAAACAATTTGAAATCAGTAATAAAACCAATTTGATATTTGAGTGGTTCAGTGGAATAGTTGCCTAACCCACAATTACTGCGAAATGAGATATCGGACTCTAAACTTGGACGTAATTTGAAAAATTACTCTCAAAAAGAAATAATTTTTTATTTTTTTATACTGTCAAGCAATGTATACTGATAATATGGTGAATAACATTGGAACACAAAGATATGGTTATTGTGGACAAACTAAAAAGGCCTAAACACCAAAAAACTTAATGTGGCTTAGGCAACTCTTCCACTCAACCAGTCATTTGAAAAGTATGAAACCCCTTTACACCATTTTGTAGCTGAATATCCAAACATGCTGGATTTTAATTTTTAAGCAGTTATTGAAAGCCCTAGGAAGTAAAAATCAATTTGATAGCTCATCAGATCTAAGAGGTATGTTGACATTCATGAAAACATATGCATCCCCTTTTGACGGAAGAATATTATAAGATCCTTAAATTTGTTTGTAGCCGATTGGGTATATGAAAAGCCCGTGAAAATAGAAGCTTATTCGATATCTAATCAAACCTTTACAATCCCTTAAAAGTTGAATTAAAAAAATCTTTAAGAAACTTTTGAGGCATTTATCGAAAGAACTCGTAAAAGCAAAATTTATGCAATATATAAAATGTTTTTCACCTAAATTACCTGTCTTTATAGAAACACATATATACATCAAGTTTGAAGTTTCTAGCATAAACCGTTCTAGTACACCTAGAAAAAAACACCAACCCCATACCAAGCTACTCCTATTAAAGATTGTATTCTAAATTTGCGCTATTAATCGTTACCGGTTCTCGAGATATTAAATGTGACTTTTTTCATTTTTACCTTTTTTTCTCTCTACTAGAGGTTTGTTGGGCCTACCTCCAGTTAATCAATTGTTGAGATGTGATATGTAATTTTCAATTTAAAATCCGCAAACAGTCAAGGACTAACTTTGTTTATTTAGCGAGTCGAACACGGGACACGGTCAAAGTTGAAATGTAACACAGTTTTCACACGGAGCACCTTAACTTAATTGGACTAAACCAATTTTTTAATTGCAAAATAGTGCTTTGATCAATCATACAAAGTATAAGGATCTTTTCATATCGCATGAATATTTTTGCCTTTCTCGAATATTAAGATACATTTGTATTCAATTTCTTCTTATTTTTTATAAGCACTAAAAATCGTTCTCAGTTTTTTTGAACATAAACTAAACCAACTAAAATACTTTTAATTTTGTAAGAAAAATTGCAACACTATTAAAGCCATCCCAACTAGTCGAGAATTCTTCAAATAATTTATTACAAATTGTAACATATTAATGCTTGTTCCATTAGTTATTACACTGCAAACACTTGAAAAGGTATAAGAAAATTGAATAAGGTGTTAAGTGCCCACACTCGAGTCTCGAAGACCTCTTGACCACCTCGTTTATTGAGTACATTTTGTTATTACCATAATATGATTTTTTCTGGTCAAATGTTATCGGGACACTGCATCGGTATGTGTATAGAAACAATCTGCAATTATCATTATCCGTAATAATGGCCACGATAAAGTACCACTGAGACGATCTTGTAATAGCAACCGAAAAATTGATTACATATTGCCTGCAATAACCGCAAGGTCTTTCGAGTTTCGAATGACATTTTGACATTGCAACGATTGTGTGTCGATTCGGTACGAGTTTCTTACAATATTTCTCCACCTTAATCTTAAGATTTTTGAGCAAACTGGAGGCGCTCAGGTTTTCTTGTAAGCCTTGAATGGAACTTTTTTCGTGTCGACTTACGTTGTATGGCAGTCTTTTTCGAATACTCGTACTAAGTAAGGTTCGATGAAAAGTCACAATCAGCTTTATAGCAATTCGAAAAAAAAAATAAATAATATGATGTAGGTTCGACTACACTATTACTCTATTAAGAAAATGGGGAGGTAAAGTGGAAAGGTGGTTTCCAAACTAAAGTCACGCTTGCTTGCCTATTTTGCCAAGATAAAGTTAGACGTGGGGTTGAGGCTGGTGAGCTCTCTGTCCTATCGATGTATCGGTGGATATCTTAGCCGAAAAAATACTGCAAATTGTGTGCAAACTATACTCGAACGACTGCATAAAATAGTCTTAAAGCTACAAGAAAGTACCTCTAAGGTGTGAGTAAAGACTAACTAATTCAATGAGTAGGTAAGGTACGAGTACTTACCTTCCGTGCTGGCACGAAGGTGCCCCATACTACTTTCACTATCTCGTTTCCACTACCTTTCGGCTATAAGGTTGAATGGAAACAGACCGATCAAAAGTCTTAAAGGTATGAGGTCGAAGTATAAAAGCTGACAAGAAGTCTTAAATGTGTTCAGTTTTACCGTGAATTTAGATGACTTAGAGTGGGTGGAGGAGAGCCTAGTCCTTTTTTTATTAGTTCGGTTTTAGAGCCTTATAACAGAAAATTACAAAAATCATCAGTGGAATTTTATTAACAAAAAAAAAAAGTTTCATAATGGGTGTTTTAAAATTGGTATGTGTTTATTTGACTACTAATTAATGTGCACAATTAAAAATGACAAATATTCTAACGGATTTGTGTGCAGTGTGAAATACTTATAAATTGCATTTTTTTTTAAAAACATATTTGTGAAGTGTGATTTTCGTAACCAAAACCACTGGATCTTACATTATGCTACATGTTGCATAAAACATATAATCTATCTCCTGTTTAATGTAGCATTGATGATTTATATCCACCAAACTTCAAGTTGTATATGCATACTTTAATTTTTTATCTTACTCGTCTGTAACTTTTAACCTCGAAACCGTTGCGGATTGAAAGTGAAATACAATATTAGCTTAAAGGCTGTAGTACATCCACATGCATTGTTATTGCTAAATTGTACTAAAAGACAAGATTGTAACAAAGAAAATCTCGCTGCGACAGAACGAGGAAGTTATTATTTCTTAAATTATATTTTATATGATTTATGAACGTAGTGAATTTAAATTCAAATTTATTTCTCACCTTTCCCGATTAAGAGCAATCTTGAATTGTTTCTTTTTTTTCAATTTTTATTATTACGTATGGTGGGAAAAAAATACATCAACCATAGCTTGAATATAATTGAGTGCATTCAACTATAATTGATAAGTAATTAAAACATCAAGCAATCACATATGTCTTATTTAGATTAATTATTAATTGGTCGAAGCTCCAGGATTTTTTTCTTATTTGAGTAGAAGCAAAGTACCGGCTAAAAGGAACGTAATTGTGGGGTAGAAAGGTTGGGAAATCGGTGTATTTAGCAGATGTTTAGTACTAATTGTATTTTGAACCACGCACTCTTGGATATTGTCTTGATGCAAGTGGTCTGAAAAGTACTAAAAAATTATATCGAATTATCTGATTTAAAAAAAACATATTTGATAAAATATCCATTTAATTAAGATAAATAGTTTCTTAGCGTAAATTCCAGATGACCTTGAAACAGGTTTTTGCACATAACGTTTGAAAGCAATTTGCACTATATTTTAAAGTAATTTCAGATAAATTGTACTCGTACATAACAAAATTGACAACATACTTCCCTGAAGCTAATAAGTTCAACTACATGAATTTTATGCAGAATTAATTGCTTTAAGGAAATGAAACCGGTTTCCTTTCATAATCACTTGTTTTTAGATACAATTAATTTGATCGGTAACTTCTATATTATGCGTACATAATCTAGATTTCAAAATTTATTCAATTAATCGATTACTGTTAAACCATATATATGATGATATGGTAAGTCTGTTTAATTGGTTGGTGTTGGAAGTATTGAATGTTACCTTAACTGGCTTTATAATAATCAGGTCATTTCAAGGAATTCCCGAAAAAACTAGTGCCAGTTTCAACGTATCCTTTATATTTATTCAAAGAATTATAATTCAAATAAAGCACAGTAGTTACTCAAAAAAATAAATATGTAATAAATCTTCCGTAGAATATTAAGACTAATGTCTTTCAGCCATGGACTCTGCTAAATTTCTAATAGCTTGTATTGAAATCCAAACCAACATCTCAGAACAAATTTTTTTTTTAAAATTTTTTTTTTCTCATCTTAAAGTTTGTAGTCTTAAGAATATTGTGTGTAAATTTCATATTAAAATTACAATAATTATGAAAGTTATGGGCAATTAACCGAAATGGGCCCTTGGCAAATTCTAAGTGTTTGTCTTCCAAAATAAACTTCAAATGCGATTATCTCTAAACATACTTTCCAAAGACGGTCCGCAAAATATTCGGCTCGACCGATTGCTTCCAAAATTTGACACAATATTTTCGGACAGGTTTTCTAGTTCGCAACGTAGGGATTTTTTTTCAGTTAATTACTTTTTCTTATCAAGCCAAAAAGGTCGGTAATTAAGGTTAAAAAATTAACGTAAAGTTCAATCGGCCGCCATTTCATGAACAAATTTTTTTTTTCCAAAAAATCCTACGATACGAACTGCATCATACATTACATTTTCAGAATCTTTTTAAAATGTTTGTTTCTGATCAATAGAATGCATGTAATCTTGGGAACGGCAAGCCGTGCGAGCGAGGGACACTTTTTTAGCTGGCCATGAAAGCAGCGCCCCCAGTCGATATATATTTATAAAAAAAATTGTCGGCATATCTCAACATGTATACTTTTGAACAAAACTAATATGGATAAAATCGAGCGTGTAAGGCGTGAGGGTGAAAGTAAAAAAAGTCACATTTAGTGTCTCGAGAACCGGTAACGATTAATAGCGGAAATTTAGAATACAATTTTTAATAGGAGTAGCTTGGCAGGGGGTTGGTGTTTTTTTCTAGGTGTACTGGAACGGTTTATGCTAGAAACTTGAAACTTGATGTGTATATGTGTTTCTATAAAGACAGGTAATTCAGGTAAAAAACATATCATATATTGCATAAATTTTACTTTTACGAGTTCTTTCGATAAATGCCTCCAAAGTTTCTTCAAAATTTTTTTAATTGAACTCTTAAGGGATTATAAAGGTTTGATTAGGTACCGAATAAGCTTCTATTTTCACGGCCTTTTTTATACCCAATCGTCTACAAACTAATTTTTTGAGATAATAATTCCAAAAATTCACCTATTTTTTCCGCTGTCTACTCGGATGTACCCCCTTAATTAAAACACAAGAATCTTTGGGATATTTAATTTTAACCACCCAATAGGAAATTTACAGATTTACGGTTTCTCTGGCAACTTTTTAAAAAGTATTTACTACGTGTTTTAATGACTTGTGTTTTGGTGCTACACCCAACTAACACAGGAAAACTTTAAAGTCATAGTAAGTCGTTAGTTAATATTTAGTCGTTGTGACGTGAGTATGACGTTTTAGTCGTAACTATGCTCAATTTAGTCTTGTTGAGCGCTAGTATTGCGCAAAAAGAACTGATGGTTATTAAAACACTAAAAAATTACTTTTTAATTATTTCCCTGACATCCATAGGCGTGCCGTGGACTGAAATCTGGCAAGGGCCAGGGGCCGAATGGCTCAGAACATTCTACTTCTTCCTTCCATGCTTTTCATACAAGTTCGTCCTTTTTGTGTTAACAGATTGGATGTTCATATAAACAACGAATGATTAGACCTAGGCTACGACTTTGAAATGTTTTATACGTTGTTTTTCCAATAGCTGCAGTTGAGGAAAGAATTTGAAAAAATTCCTATGAGTCCTCCTTTGAGTAGTTACCATGCAAAAATCCTGTAAAAATGTTTTCACTCAATTTAGGGAACTGACCGTCTTTTAGTTTCGAGCAACAACTAAAAGAGAGTTCTTAAAATTGGATTCAATGTTCATGATTGAGAGATTCGAGAATCTATCTTGAGCAGTAGCAGCGATCCCAATTTTTCTTCAATTTGAAGTTTTTTAGCGTAACCGAAGATTTGAAGACTTTGATGGCTATGTAGACATTTTTTTTGTATTCGTAAGATATTTTCTTCAATTTAGATAACAAAAAAAATTTAATTTATAAATTTCTAGTTTATTTTCTATTATTTTCACTTAACAGCTTCGCTTCGAGTAGATGAGAAAATATAAACTCTCATCTACTCGTATATTCATGTTCAAAGTCAGTCAGTACCGGCAACACTGATCTAATTACCGAAAATAACGTTTTCTTCGATCGCGTTTATTTGTTCTTTATCGGGACACAAAATTAAAAGTAAACAGTATTTTATCCAGAAAGCTAGTTTTGCTAAAATAAGTGAATCTTTTAATTTGAAAAGATTTTCACGAGTTTCAACGAACCAGGGTTTTGAATTTAAGAAGCTTTTTTTAAATTTACAAGACAATTAAAGATCGTCTTTTATATTTCAAAAATTCTTCTGAAATTGAAAAGCTTTTTAAATCTTTCTTGTAATAATTCGCGTCGCTATTCGTTTACATTTTCTTCAGTTGGAATGCAAACGGAACGATCGTAAGTTTAGAAAAACACCTGAATTTCTACTTTAATTTGTAAAATTGAAAACATCTTCTAAAGTTCTCGTAAAATTCAAAAATATTCACAAAAAAAGCTGGTTACATTCAAAAACAAATCTTTTTTAGTTTATAAACTTGAAGAAAATCTTGTTACAATTTCATAAAACTCCAAAATATTTCATGAGAATCTTGTTGTTTTCAAAAACAATTTCCAATTTATTTTGCTAAATTGAAAAAATCTTGTAAAGCTCTCGTCAGATAGAAAGAACAATGATTGTAAAATGCAAAACTGTCTTGTTATTTTTAAAAGTCAGTTGAGATTTGAGTCTTTAATTTTAAAAGATTCTTTTATATTGTTTGTACTGTTAAAAAATATTTGACAAAAAAACAATTGACAAGTAAAGTGTTTGCGGTAGGATAGGAAGGAATTATTTTTCTAGAAGGGGCCAGAATTATTTCTCTGGAAGGGTCCAAGCCGGAATCGGGTGCCCCGGACCCTACTAGCCACCCTCGCGGCGCGCCTATGCTGACATCCCCTAACTTCTGGTTATGAACATACCGTTGTAACGACTGACGTTACTTTTATCCTCCCACAACTGTTCAAAATAAATAAAATACGTAATTTAACTTAATGCAATCTAGATCACAATAAACCTTGATAACTCGAGAGGTTCACCATGACAACCATTTTCACCGATTGTTGAAATCTCGAATCATCTTATTATGGTTATGCCAAAAATGACTATAAGAAAGTGTCAGACTTTCCAGAGACAAAATAAGAGTACAAAGTTATTTGGGTGACTTTGTAGTCAATTTAGCTTAAAAGTTCTTAGGGAAACTTTTTGGTTAAAATATGACGTCGTATGACTCCTTTGTTATAAATATGACTAAAAGGTTATTTCAGAAACTTTTTTTTGAGCTATTATTTAGTCATACTTTTGATTTTGAAAGTTATTTTAGAAAATGTGGTGTCGATTTATACATACACTGCAAATTATTTTGTTATTTACAGATTCATAAGCCTGAAAATTTGTTTTCAAATTGACCAATAGTGTGATAAAATCGTTAAAAATTACAAAATGCAAAATTAAAATTTTGCTAAAACAAGTCGACATATATGGGTTCGTTTTCAAAACGTTCTTATAAAATACTCCTATTTATCATATTTCCAATGTTTTATATTTGCTATAAGTTATTCAATAAAACATGGCTTCATAAAACAATTGTTCATTCGTGTTTTATAAAACTTAAATGAAATAGCTAATTATTGATAAAATAACTTAATGATTGTAACAAATCAGACAAGGGTCGGCAAATGGTCGCTGTATAGTAATGCCGACCCGATTATTGACCAAATTAGCCGGCACGACGTCGTCTAGACGTAGAGGCAACGTCATGACCAATGGTTGTTTTCCTGGGATGACTCAACCGTGTAACTTAGTTATAAGAAGAAGAGGGATTTTCTTAATAAAAACATTGCATTTCTGTTAAATCCTATCATAGTAAATTCGATATTCATAAATCGACGGGTGATCAAATTACCGCAAGATCAGATTAATCGTTTTTAAAGAGATTTAACGAATATGAATTTTGTTTTATGGTAAAGCTACCATAGAAGTTAAATTTTAAGAAATTTTTGTTGGTTTTTCGGCGTAAGAGGAGTTTCTTGGGTGAACATTGCAGCAAAAATCCAAACTAGGATTGAAGTGCTTCAGTTTAACCAAATCCAATAGAAATTTTACTTATAGTTTTTTCATGGGGAAGAATTTCTGGTTGTTGATACGGCATCAGTGGAGTCATTTGTGAGAACACCTCAGGAAATATCCCGACTGGGATTAACTGCTCCCACAAAATATTTCGCTTATTAGTGAGTGCAACCTGCGATTAAAATAAACATCTTAGTGAACAACTAAATTGGAATAAATATTAGGTGAACTTCATATCTTATCTTATTAGGCATTTATTCCAAAAATGGTATAAGCCCACGTTTTCCAAGGACTTTTCAATGGAAACTAGAGTTATTTTGCTCATCAGTAGGTATACCCAACCTTCTGTCCTATATTGAATCATATAAAATTTCGGCATTATTGCACTGCGCTTTCTGAAAATGTTGCATGGTTGGACTGATACAAACACGTATTTTTTAAAAGAAGAAAGTGGAGAGAATACTTTCATTTTACTTATTTTTGTTTTCGTGTCGAGAATTGCTAAATAATTGAAATTTTTGTATTTTATAAGGTTCTACTCCAAAAGTTTGGTAATTTAGAACGCGATTGCACTTTTAACTCCAAAGTAATTCGCATAAATTTAAAACATCCTGGTTAAATGTTTTCTTGAGTATAGAAGGTTTCAATTTTTGCAAGGAGTTTTGTATGGAAGTAGCAAATACACGAAGGAGACTTACTCAATTAGTCTGAAACTGTCGAACAACATTTCCAAAGTTGCGTTTTCAGGATCCCCTTTTAGGAATGGGCTTGAAAGGGTAACCCTAGTCAACTTCACCTATTTATTATATTTAAAAAATTTGGATAATTATTAAGTTTTGCAGTTTTTGACACAACAAATACAAAAAATGACACAAAGCTTTTTTCCGCATGCTCAGTTCTATTTGTTTCTATCGCTTAGAGATTAATACTCTTAAGGTTGGAGCTAGAGTATAAATGTAAATAAAAAAATTCAAACATAAGTTAGTTAAAGTAATGATATGGGTTTTTATTATACATTACCGAGATGGTGCTATTCCAGCCAAGCTTGCTTTTTTAATATTCCACGCAAATTTTATAGGAAATGAAATTTGGTTCATTCAAATACCTTCACACTTTCAAAGTCTTAATATATTAAAATAAATTGTATGTAACTTTTTGCTTGACTAAATGCGAATAATGCATTATCTAAATGCACGTAATTTCTTTTTATTGTGAGAAAGTCTGCACGCAATTCCGATACAAAGCACCAATCAAACATTTCTTATGTTCGTGTTTCTTTTCATTATTCAGGTTGCGTGTATGGTTTTGGTGATCGGTGTTACAAAGTGCCAGGAATATCAAGAATATGATAATTCGCCGAGAGCTGCCCCTTCTAGATTACGGCCAGGTAATGGCCCAGTCGAGACTCGACCAACACCAATTCCAATCCTGAAGCAAATTAACCGGTAAGTAAATTTACTTTAAGTTAAATGGTTAGATAGTAATTTCATTATAAATTTCTTTGCAGACATAATGAAGATGGATCTTATACATATGGTTATGAAGGAGCTGACGGTTCGTTTAAAATTGAGACCAAGCTTGCCACCGGTGAGGTTAAGGGTAAATATGGGTATGTTGATGAAACTGGCAAAGTCCGAATAGTTGAATACGGTGCAAATAAGTACGGATTCCAACCGTCGGGCGAAGGAATCACAGTTGCACCACCAACCCTCGTCGACGAGAGCACCAACAAGGATGGAAGCCAAATTTTGGACTACGAGGATGAAGTTCGTCCGCAACCTCAACCAAAACCATATGTAAGTTTACTTCGTAACCACTTGTGATTTCTATGTTTAATTTTTTGCAACTCATAGATCGCACGAGTTTCACGTCCTCAGCCACAGCCAAGACCACAACCCCAACCACAATTCAATGACTACGAAGATGAGCCAGCTCCACGTCCACAGTATGCTCCACAACCTCGTCAACAATATTCTCCAGCTCCAGCACCTCCACGTCCACAATATTCGCAAGGACCAGCTCCACCAAGACTACAAATCCCCGGCGCCCAGCCATCTACTGATGTCGTCTATTCGCAACAACCACGTCCAGCCAGACCCGATCCTGAATACTCTCAAAGTCAGGTACGGATCAAAATTTCCCCCAAACCAAGTCCTATTTCGGCTATTTCTTAATAAAACTTACAGACTTTTGCAGCGCCACAACAGCAAGGTACAGTGAGACTATCTCGTCCATCATTCGCTCCAGAACCTGCACCAGTAGCACGAGCTCAATCCTTTAGTGCACCGTCCTTTCAGCCAGCACGGCCTGCTCCACAGCCCGCTCAGTACAGTCCACAACCCGCTCAGTATAGCCCACAACCTTCACAGCAAGGACGAAGCGGTGGTGGCGGAGTTTTAGATCAATTGGCAAAGGATTACGCACTGCCGCAAGGTGGGGCACCAGCATTGCACGATATTTCCTTTGGATATTATTAAAAGACTTTCGTAGATTCATAAAACACATTTTTAGTTGTTCGCACGTGAGCGCACTCTGCAAATTTTCAATATCATATTTAAAATACAATTAATTTTTCTACGCGAGCCTGTGAGATGTTTTGTACAAGAAAAGAAAGTCCTCCGCTGTCACTGATATGATTCTAAAATAAAATAAGATAATTATTTATAGTGCGTTCGTTGTATTTGTATTTATGAACAAAAAAAAACACTACATTTGTTAAAGTGAAGTATACTTGACCCATTAAACCTTTTGATCGAATAAACCGCCGAAAAGGAACTGCACCATTTTAAATTATGGCCAGAGTGCACACTGCTATTTCAACATGATTTTCGATTCGAGAGACTATAAACAAAATTATGAAATTAGAAATTTAATCTAGGGGTTGCGAAAACTCCTATTGCGAAAGGAGTTTCAATACTCGAATTTTTAAAATCGGCAACAAGAATAGAGAAAAATTCTGCAATATTTCTAACTAGCCTTTTTACTACGTTGTTCATCCTTAAGCTAGTATTACACTGTTTGAATTGCAGTAATAAGCAATGCGAAATAGCGTATTTCAATTATTCTCACAATATCCGCTTGGTCAAATTCGCTATTTCGCATTGGTTATTACTGCAATTTGACCACTTGGTCAAACAGTGTAATACTAGCTTTACTTTACGATTACTCGTTATGCAATCGCTGACTGATCATTTGAAGACGATATTGCTTCTTTATCGCAAGCATTTATATTTGTCGCCTCCTTTTCACTATTCGGTAACGATATCCGATAGCTGACATCGAAATTACCCAGAAACTCCCAGTGAATATATCCGAAAGTCGAGTGGAAATTCTCATACAAGAAAAATTTGTATGATAAAGTTTAGAATTTTCTTAAGTTATGTAAACTTTTGGGTTAGCTTAATTTATGATTGCAATGACATCGTAAAGATACAGGTATACAATTTTAAAATACGGGCCTTTTGAATATGACAAAGTTTGCCGATTACATAAAATAAGACCAACGATAACTCCACTGCTTTAGCTTTATCCAATTCTTCAAATTGGTTTTATTTCAAAGAAGATTTTTTTTACAATGAATTCCATTCGAAAATTGGACAATTTAACAAGGTGGAGTGAATAAAACAAACATAAAATCCACCAACAAAACACTTAGCATTTATTTACAAATTACATGAAAAAATAAAATAAATATTTACAGTACTTATACAAAGTAATAATTTTTACAGATTTTCTTACTTACATCTAAACTAATTTTATTATTATAAAAAATATACGTACATCCCTTTCATTGGTTAGGTGGAACTCAACTCTTACTGTACTCCAACATTACGTTTACAATTATTTCTTCATTATCAAAAAGTCTTACAAACTATAATAGCATTTTATAAAATTAGGACTTGATAGTTTTCTTATTGTTCTTTTTTACATTATTACACTTAATCCGTCACAGTTATATAACTTACACCGGGATTCGAATTTTTATCGGGTAAATTGTATCAGTCTAATAGTATGTACCTGGGGAGAGAAAAATTTCGATATTAAAATTTAATTGATGGATAAAGCTTTTGTAATAAAGTATAAGTGTGTCATTTAATGGAGAGTAATGTTTCTTGTTGGTTTTGAGAATTTAGATAAACTTGAGGAAGAAATAAAAATTGGCCAAAAATAGGATACAGAATTTTGCAATTTTTTTGCAATATTTTTAAGAGAAGGCGGCAGTTAAACGTAATCGTAGCTTAGGTCAAATATTCCACAAGTGGCCATATTAAAAATTTTAAATCCAAAATATGCACTTTTCACACTCTAAGAACTATATTTGAGTGCCTACCTCTTTTCTTAAATTGAGAATTTATGCAAGATTGTACTACAAAAATATAGGTACATATGAAAGTTCAATAGTTTCTATGTAAACACGTTGTCTTTACGAGATTAAGATTAAAATTTTTTTAAAAATTTTATCCATCCATTAGGCGTGTCTTCAACTACAACCGAAAATATTCTTATTTACGAACTTATTTAGTAGTAATTAAAGCTTATGTTAAGACAATAATTTCACAAAAAAGGATTTGAGGTAATCTCAGAATATTGTAAATAGCACGGTTGTTATGCCTGGATCTTAGTTGACAATTGTTCTCTCTATTTCGCTAAAGTCAACGAAATTTTACAACTGTGCTCGAAACTTTACATACCTAACACGAATTTGCATTTTGAAATTTGTTTGACTTTATTTGATGTAAACAGATGTTAATTTGTATGCTGAATTGGTACTTGAAACTAAATTTGATTCAACAATGCCATCTACATGTCAAAATTTAAATGAAGAACAGATTAATACAAAACAGAAGATCACGATGTTAGATTTAACATTCATGTTGTCATAATGAAGAGTCTGATACGGTGACAAAAACACGATTGTTCATAAGATAAACCTATACTGAAAGTATTTGTTGCGTGGACCATCCTTTTGAAGGGAGGCGCCTTTTTTTATTTATTTATTTCTTTAAGTTCTGTTTCTGATGGATTTTTTTAATAGCTATATAATATGTAGATGTAAATAGTACTATTTATTTTAAAAAAGATCCAATTTAATTTGTTAATGGTCAAAATTTTAAAATATGAAAAAATTCCAACTATAACTTTATTATTTCAATAATACAGTATTGTGAACGACTTTTAAAAAAAAAATTGGCTACCCTCAACATTTTTTTTCACGTGTCATGACTAGTAGACACGAAAAAAGCAAAAAAAAAAAGCCAGTCCGTTTGTCCGCCGTACGCCGTATGTCCGACCGCTGTACGCAAAATCGTTTGAAGGCTCGTAGCTCCCAAACCCTTTGAGCTATTAAATTTATCTATTTTTTTTATGAATATATTGGGTAGGCCCTATGAAGTGACCATATTTTGAAGGGAAGGGGTGTAAGGCGGGGAATTGGGGGAAGCATTTTAGAAGGAACATTTTGGTTTCTAGATCTCAGCAACCGATTACGCTAGGAGGCTGAAACTTGGAATTTAAATAGAGTTTTAGTAGTGGCCTCATTGTCTAAAAAATTGCCGATTTGGGTGAAGGGGTGTGTGAGTGGGGTGAAAAATAATGCGTCCGAAACGCAAAAAAGGCGAGATCGACACATTCTAAAATCGATATCTTTTAAACGGTTCCTGTCACAAAATTAAAACTTAATGAACATCTGTAGGTATACTAGAAGAATAAATCCGATAGAAATTTTTGAGTGGGGGCAGTTTTGTGCGGGGGTGGGGGTTGAAAAACTTTAAATTACTATATCTCACGAACCAATTGCACGAGACAAATAAAATGCGGTTTCTGTATAAAGGTTGACAAATAAAGTTTGCTGAAAGTAAAATTTTTTAAGAAGGCGGTGGAGCATGGAAGTTGAGAGGATAAGAATTTTTCTAAAAAATCATATCTCATATCTCAAGAATAGTGTAAGATAGATGCTTAGAATTTACAAGAAGTAGGCCTAATAGACGCCTTATTTGGTAGTGTGGGTATAGAGGGTGAGGGTGGGGGTGGGTGAAAAGGAAAAAGTTCCGATTTTTATATCTCGAGAACCTATAATCATCAAAAGCTGAAATTTGGTACTTAGATAGAACTATAGTAGTAGCATGTTGGAAAAATAATTTTTTATAGGAGTTGTATGGTACGTGTTTTTCCTAACTATAGAACGGATTATCCTAGAAAGTTGAAACTCAGTATGTATGTATATGTAAATCAACTAGAAATATTATTATTATTTTTTTATATTTTTTTTTATTTTTCATTTTTATTTTATTATATTATAAAAAAAATCCAAATATCCATTGGCGATCGGAAGGGGGGCAAAACAAATTATAAATGAAAATGGAATGCATATATTTTCACGATTCGTCATATCTTTTAGGCCTTTCCAAATGTTGAATTCATTTTTATTCTACGGATTCTTCATGTAAATACCAAGAAAGCGGTTTCAGCATTTTTGGAAATTCGACCCCAAAGTAGTGTAAAGCCGTTGTATGCATTTTTACGAATTCAACCGTATCCCTCCGGTCTGATTATATATCGAATAACTTTTTACTTCCACGGGCTTGTTTAATAATCACCTAAAACTTTTTTCCAAGTTTTTTTCTTTTTTCAACCCCTAAGAGGGTATAAACGGGTTGAACACGTTTTCATGAATTTCGCCATATATCTTAGGAGTGATAAAACATCGGATTGCTTTTCACTTCCTCGGGCTTTCTTTATATATATCTAAAAACTCATTTCAGGATTTTTGGATATTCAACCCCAAAATGGGTGCAAGAGAGTTGCATATCTTTTCATAAATTCCTACATATTTCTTAGTACTAATGAGGTATCGAAATCATTTTTACTTCCTAAGGCTTTCTACATAATCGTCAAAAAGTTGATTTCAAGATTTTTAGATATTCAACTCCAATAGGACGTAAAGCTTTCAACATTTTTCTTAGGTTTAAAGATATATTAGATTGGTTTTCACTCTCACAGACTTTTTATATAATCGCCTACAAACGCATTTCTGATTTCATGTAATGGCCCAAAACCAAATCACGAAAAACCTCCTAATCACGTAACAACTGATATTATACTACGACTTAGACCTCGTCCCGCAGTATGACCCAATTATGTAATTCATATGTTATGTATGGCAGCGGTGTAAGTATTCTAGAGCGACCCCATTCTAACCGCTTCCCGAATTTTTTTAGGCTTTCTGTCACATAGTAACCTACACCCCGTCTCAGAATTAAACGCGTTTCGGACTTCTACCCAAAAATAATAAAGTTGCGCTCAGACTGTTGGCAGTAATTCTGTATTTGCTCTTCACTACAGAACTATACTTTTGATGTCAATGGAAACCATATATCTTAAACTTCACTGTGGATGAAACCAAAATGTTTGTAAAATAGTTGAACTAAATCAGTGTGGAGGGGGAGGGGTACTCCCTTCATCATGATAGTATCCAGCAGTAGCTAAGATCAAAGCTAAAGAATGGCTTATGCTACAAAGAAGAAGTTGGGTTATTCATATATAAAAAATTATATTAGAAAAGTAGAAGCTTTGCTTTGCTGCAAATCCAAAGATTTGCAGCAAAGGGCAGTCAGTGGTGGGTGGAAAAACAGTATCATGAAAGATAGTTCTCAATCATTGTGTACAATAATCCTTAAAAATGCAACCTTGCAATTTTGACAGTAAGTGCATTGTGTACTTTCGAAACTGGCTCTACGGTTATTTTCTTTTTAGGTTGGCTCTCACGAAACAAGTTGTGCATAAATTCGACTTTAGTCGCTCCCCAGAATATAAACCGAAAAAAATGTATGAATATCTTATAAATATAAAATAAAAATATCTCGTAAGAACTTTAGTTCCGAGTTTTTACATGGAAACTAATAAAGCTGCGCCCAGACTGTCGGCATTTTTTTACTTTTGATATTTATAACTAATAAAAATAAAAAATAATGTTTTTATAACTTTTTAATGTACGGGACTTTTCAATCGAGTCCTTACCCGCAATTAGACATTCTATGGAATTCAGTGACTCAATTCTAAGACGAACAATACTTGCAAGACGCGTTCTCAAGCATTGTGCTTAGTAAGCACCTTTGATACTGAACGTATGGATGAACACCTGTTATTATAACCTCTAATTGTAATACCTACCCCTCTATCTTCGATCCTTAGGTGGCACAAAAGGGTTGAGAGAAAGTTCCGGTGGCGCTTAAAAAAAGTTAGTCGTTGAAAAATTTTATTAAATTTCTTTTAGGTACTAGTCGAATATGTTAGTCCCGTAATGATTTTCTTTTTCTTTTGATGCATCAAGAAAGATAGACGAGATTCCATTCTTCTTTTGTCTAGTACCAAACTGAATTATAAAGTGAAAAATTCGATACAATGCATAATTAATTCATTGCAGTTGATGAATATTAGAGGTTGAATTAACCATTGTTTACTTAAATGACGAATGTGTGAACGAAAGTTCCATGCGAAATTAAACTCAATTTCCTGTACCTCAAGTGAAAATATTCTCTCATATGATTTTTATTAAATTTTAATTATATTATGAGTACTAATACATGCCAGAAATTTAATGTATGCTGTGACGATCGCCAATTCACTAGGCCATAGCCAAAAACTTTGTCTGATATGACATGCATTTTTTTATAACTTTTTTAATGAAAATTATTTTTTAGTTTTCGTTTTGGAGACTGTTGACAGTGTGCTCAGTAAGGCGTTTTCATGGTGTTCGATTGGAATACCGATTTGAAATTATGAAATTTATGTCTAGTTACGCAGAAAATTATTTGTAGAATTGGAGTGGATTCGGTCTAAATAAACAGGTCAGAGATCACTAACCGTAATGGGGGCAGTTACCCAAATTACCAAACATCGCGGATCTATAGTATATTTAATATATTTTTTTTAATGCAAATTTTGCAAATATCTACTCAGCCTAATATGGAAGTTTCAAATCGGTACAGTAGTTATAAAAATTACCGAACCGCAACATGGAATTAAGCTGCGAAACAACCCAGTCTCTTTTGTGACATTGTCTATATTGTTTAAGCCTTATGTATTATATTGCTCATCCTTCTTCATAACTATTATAGATAGAAAGAAAGCGCAATAAGAACATACATATTAAACGTGACGAAAAGATAAGATATCAATCTTTGTGAAATATTGTCACTTGTGGTATCAAGGAGAAAATATCAACAACATCAATCTATTATAAAACAGATGGCGCTTAAACAACAATTATTTTCCTATCGCAACATTCGTGGATTTGACATCAAGACTCGGGGCACATTTCTCTTGATACGATTATTTCTTTTCCATAAGCCGTGTCGAAGAATCAGACAAGCCGATATTTCTTCTGTGCGAGAGACACCTGACACCTGAGAGACACCTGTTGAGCAATAGCAGAGCGCATTAATACGTTTCATTACCGGATTAATACAAGAAGCGTACCTTTTTTATTTTGCTTGGTAGATGGAGGGTCAGGGTAAAAACTCTATTCTACATATAAGTTCCCAGTTGGTAAAGAGTCTCTTTCCCGATGTTTCTATTCAAAATGAACAAAGTGTCAAGTGAGATAAATTACGATACCATCTGGCGGTTTTTTTTGTGATGACAACAACAAAATAAATTAATGGCATACAATTATTTTTATTCATATTTTTTATTTCATTAAATTATTTATTTTTATATTGTTAGATTTTTTGGAATTGAAAAAATTGTGAATTCAGGATCTCGAGGTAAGACAAAACAAAATCCGTTTCGTGACGGGAAAACGGATTGGAAAATCCGGTATCTGTTTTGCAATATTTTGAATTTGAAAGCTTACCTTTTTTTTATAGAAATGGATAAGAAATGAAAACTGGAATGATAGCTCTAGAAGATGGTCAAAATTTCAATGCAGTATACCATTAAGAAATTTTTTTTTATTTTTTGTAATTTATATTGCTGCTATCTTTTGGTTGTACATATTGTATAATTTTAATAAATAAATATTGAAATATACGTATGTATTTAAGAAGTTTTTTACGGGGCTTGCAGCCCTCTTATCACAAGAGCTGAGAGCAGGTAAATTTCTGAGTAGAAATATATTATTATATACACAAACCATAACAGATGGCGCAGACTTCGAACAATTTTCCTATCGCGACATATCCAGATTTGTCTCCGAGAATCGGTGCGCATTTGTCTCGATACTTGTATTTTTTCATACAACGTCTCGGAGATTCTCGCAGCAGAGCGACAAATCCTAGAAATCTGCGAGATTCTCGCAGATTTTACCAACTGGGGATATATTTATTTGTTTTCCATAAGTCGTGTCTAAGAATCTTGCAGACAAGCCGATATTTCGTCTGCCTAAGACCTGACACCTGAGAGACACCTGTTGGGCAATAGCATAGTGCAATAATACGATTCATTATCGGATTGATACAAGAATCGTACATTTTTTATTTTGCTTGGTAGATGGAGGGTCAGGGCAAAAACTCTGCTTCTCATATAAGTTGTAGTACAAGTGCTTCGCATCTTCAAAGGTGGACAAAGTTTAAAAAAAATACCGATGCAAATGGTGTGGTTCAAGAGCTGTCAATCATGTAACCGATTGATATTATTGCATGGGAAAAGAAAATATGTTTTCAAAAGAAAGAAATCAATTGTCAAATGGTATATCATCAACTATACTTATCCTACTTCTGAGAGATTTTTAAACTCCAGGAAGAACCCCGCAAAAATTAGAAATGTATTGCCTAGTCTTATTTATGAAAATAAGTTTAGTTATAAATGTCATAGCAAAAATTGGGCCCTCATAAAATAAAATATTTTTATGACAACATTAATTTTAACAGGGCGCGACTAGCTTGAACAGCTTGTTTTTCGGGTTTCAAGGATAGGAGTCATTATTAAGACTTGCTAAAACTTTTATAAACAAAAAACACAACCTTTTGTGTTGTTTCTAAAATATCTCGAGAATTGAACAAGAGTTCATTTTATCTCATTAGACAACAAAACTATATAGTACAAAAAAAGCAATAATATTTGTCGCAATGTTACTATGTACGTCTCGTCAAAAATATATATTCACTTTCTGAAACCGTCGTTTTCGTCAATTTTGTCAAGTTTTTTTACGATTTTTTAACCCATTAAAAATTAAGCTTGAAATTTACAAAAATTCTGGGTTCAACATTATTATTTTCTAGGCAAAGTCCGGAAAGCGCTGAATATCGTTGTGAGGCTGATAAAATTAATTCTCCAATTACGATTCTGGATCATAGTCTGAGCCGGAGTCAAAATCAAATTTTAAAACTGCTTGTTTCGAGAAAAGAATACCTCCTTGTAAGATACACCTTTCAACGTTCGTCAGTGTTTTTTTATGCAAAAAGGGTGTAAATAAATAGTTAATAGCGGTAAAAACCAGTATATCTACTCAGACGTGACAGGCTCCTCCATAGGTGAAGAATATCGAAAAATTAGAAGAAGAAGAAGTTCGCTTTTGATTTGTAGAATTCGTAAAAATTTATAGAACTTTTTTTAACCACCTTAGTGGTCGAACATCAAAAAATTAAGCATGTGATTTTTGAGATTTTTGATCTAAGAAGTTCGTGATATTAAGATATAATCGAAATCTCAGAAGGTCAAAGAAATATGACGAAATGTATGGACACCCTTAATTTTGAAATTACTACAATATGTACAGACTAAGTGTCAATTTTCTATCATAAGCCGTTCCTGATATAGTAAAACACCCCACACCCATTTCGTGATATCCACTATCAAAAATTATATTTTTAAAACTAGCCCTGTAATATACGAAGTTTCAGTTTTCTATCTTTGGCAGCACTCGATATATGATAATCAGAATATTTTGATTTTTCACCCCCTCTCCCCCTCCCCAGCTCCTCTCAGCGCTTCACTATAAAATAATAAGCTCCAACTTTCTAGCATAAGCGGTTTCTGAGATGTAAGAAACCATAGTTTTTCATGAAAGGCGCTACCCATCCTTCTCGGCCACAGTCACACCTCCCAGAGCCATTTGAAGGAATCCACCCAATCTACCCACCAAAAAATTTAATCTGGAAACCTCAAAAGATTTTTGAGCTACGGTTCTTGAAACGCGGCGGTCAGACGAATAAAAATGTCTTTTTTGGGGTCTACTAATCGTAAGAAGAGAACAAAATATAAATATTTTCTTTTAATCGGTCACAATTATTTATTATTAAAACAATAAAGTAAAATATAATTTTTGATCATCCAACGAAAAAAACTCGTTAGTCGTAAATTTCTCCGAACAAAATGCTTGCAATTTCATTAATATCGAAACCGTATTGAAACCTTAAAAAAATAGAAATCTAAAGTTACTCAGAAATAGGAACAATATGAAGTAAGGACCGAACATAAGTTTTAAATAATGGAGTAAGCTGTCGTCATTTCATTCACATCAAAATCTTTATCACCTCTTTCGGATTCAAAATTTACTGCAAAGATTTGCATTGGTCAATCGGCTCGAAAAGGGGCTTGGCTACTTTTTATTATTTGGTATTATAAATTGATATGATTTTGTGATTGAGTAGTGGTACATGGAGAGATTGATGTTTTATATGATCTAGGTGCAAGGCTAATAATTGCCTTGCAGTGAATAAAAGAACATTAATTTTATGTCAATTTCCAGTTAGATAATAAGGAATATTTGTCGATCCCCATCTCTCTGTCAAAGAGCACGTTCTACGACGGGCCAAGCCAAATTCAAAAGACTTTGCAAAGGTACTCTTTCGTTGACCTCGTCAGCTGGTGTAAAATAAGGTAGACTACTGATCCATGACACGAACCAATTGTTAATTGGGACCTCGCTAAGTACAAAGACGAAACAGAAACTTTTGAAACAGATCGTATTTAAACTAATTTAATTTTACCACAAGTCTGTAGGTTCCATATTTTTATATCTCAAGGAAATAACGTTGTTTTGATTAGCTCCGCAAAAATACGCCGAAAAGGAAACCCAATACTTTTGTAACAATAAATGCTAATATGGTTATTATTAAATTGGGTTCGAAAATTTAAACATTAATCGAGCGTGCGGGGATAAATCTATCAACGCTCGATACCAACAAGAAACTTACCTCCAATGGTACACAACCCAGGCATACATAAATTAATAGGTAAATCGCATAAATACACGTCAGTCCAAAATTCGAAATCGTCCTCATCCTCAGTACATCAGTTGTCGGTTAAATAAGTCGGGGTCACTAATTTGAAATCCAACGGACTTTTGAACTTCGAATTTCAACTCCTTTGGATCCTTAGCGTCGTCGTCCGAAACTTTTCGATCAGCGCGTCCTTCGGCTGGGGTTAACAGGGAAACATGGAATGGTTGTTGTTGTGGATGCGAACCGGTTGGTGACTTAGCTTCAAGTGCAGCCACAATCGATTCGATATCTAAGGATGGATTTTGTGATGGCTTCGGTTCTCGATTGATAGGAGCCTCCAAAGCCTTCGGTTTCATGTATTTGAATTGAGGAACGTGATAAGGAGTTTTGAGGTTATTGGAAAATGAATTGGGATCGTTACGTTTCGTGCCGTACTTTAAGCTCATTGCGTGGTACGCTTCGTAGGGATGATGGTGGTGGTGATTGTCTATGGAATTGTGAGGGACCTCGTAAAAGTGCTTCTGAAAATTGTGCAAAGGAGACCCGAAGGCCGTTGTAATGGATTCGGTGTGTGAAATGGATGCTATTGGACCTACTTTCCCGGACTTAAGTGGCGGATCATTGGGAATGGCGTACTGATGCACGTATTGTTTTTGCTGTTTCGTTGGGCCCGGCAAATATGTCGTCGTCAGTTTTGTCGTCTCGTGTCGCGGAATTAAGTGAATTATTTCCTTGAGCGCTTCGGAAGCACTGTGAGCGTCACGGTCACTAATGTGTGTAGTGTAGCTATGCGGTCCTGAATTTGAAGTAGAAGGATTTAGGTTTAAGAATTCATTAAAGTTATCCTGCGAATACGCAATATGGTCAAATTCTTTCATTTCGTCGTAGTTATGATTTTGGTTTTGATGCTGTACGTAATTGCTATGAAGATGGCGATGATGATGATTATCATGATCATGATGAGATGGATATGTACGGATAAATTGTGCTAAACAGAAATTCAACTATTTAGTGTATCTGGTACATGTTTAGAAAGTTATGAAAATGACACTGTTATGTACAACGAAATTTATATGCCGTGAAATAAAATATAAAACGATATGGCGGAAGTTAAAAACCCTTGACTATTACAAAATCTTGTTAAATAACACATTAAAGAAGGTATTAAAATCAGTCTCTGGAAAATTTATATTCACGTGGGTCTTACGTATTTGCATTTTATTCATGAATATTTACAACACATGCTAAATGTAAGTAGTGGATAAGTTGAGAAAGATATTTGGTTAACTAGTCATTCATGAGAAATCCAATGTAATTGAACCTATTTAATGTATGATTAGTTAGAATTTGTACCATAAAAACGGATACATAATGCAAAAAAAAATTTGTTATACAATTAAGTTTAATTATAAGTGGATTTAATATTACGGATTACTCGCTATGAGATGGTATCAATGTGATTTAAGCATTTCAGCAATAATTTCATAATTTTAAAATAATTTCTTATCAGGTAGGATTATGGCTAAGACGTACCTAACGTTAATATTTTATTTTTTTATTATTATAAATTAGTATAGTTATTAGACGGAAAGAAAAATTGTCAGAAAATAACACTTACTTTAAACCTGGTGAACATAATGTGTGAATTTTGTGTAAGTAAAGTCCGTATAAAATATGTTTGTACATCACGTGGGTACATAAATTTCTAGTAGGAATTCCCTAAATCTTATAAAAATGCTTACCTTCAACTGGCAAATAGGATATTTGAGGTGAGCTCTCATAAGAAGCTGGTCCTGAAAAGTGCAATCCACTTGTATAGGTACCGGGTGGTAAATATTGTGATGATGTACTCGTGTAGTGCGGTGGTGTTTTCGATGGCGGTCCATAGCTTTGATGGCCTGTCGGTATTTCGTATGATGTTATCGCTGAAAGAAATTTTGGTTATTATAGGTGAATGTATAAATTTTAAATTTTGCTACACTCTTCTTGGGAATTTTTTTTAAAAACAGGGGATATACTTCACGGCATGGCCTTTAATTTTTATTAAATTCACAAGGCAAAGGTCTGCAATTATATAAGGTAATTGCGTATGCTGTTCTGAGATGAAAAGCAATGATGAGTGTTTCGTTTAAATGTTTTCAAGTTATAAGCCGAATATGTCATCATCTTTTACTAATGGATTGCGGAGTTGGATAAGGAATCTTTTCATATACACAAGGCTATTATTATTCACTTTAAACTTGAAGAACAGTGTCTGAACGAGTCCGTTTAGAAGGTCAGCTCAAATTCTGGTCGTAGGGGTATAGTAGGAAATAGCGAGCTCGTGAACTGGCATAGCAGGATTCCGCTCTCCTAGATCTTTTGGGGAAACAATTCACATTCGTCTAAAAGTCGTGACAGGCAAATGCTCTCGAATGTTTTGCTACAGGAAATTAACTATGTACTTGTACCACATCTAGGGTGATGTAGCTATCTTATAACCGAATCATGAACTACGACCTTCTGAACAAGACCCGAGTAGACATCCCCAGGATTACGGCGATCACTACAAACCATCGGCCAATTGTAGATCACGCAACCAAATTAGGCATTCCATTCAATGTCCTCTGCCGTAGTCGATAGACCGCGAACAAGCGATAGACACTCCCTTCACGAAGGTCCGGTAATTGCCAGAGAACGAGTACAAGTGAGCCCCTCTTTGACGACCTGAACGAGATCTCGAAGAACAAAATCGAAGAGTCAATAGTATTCCCAAGTAGTACAGGATGGATATACCCATATAGGATTCCCCAGTACTTACTAGAGAGCCATTGCTTGGGCCTAGTGCTGACTGCCAAGTGTTGGGAGCCATCATTGGTTAACCTCTGAGCCATCGTTGGCTAGCAAACTTTTGTAGTTAGGTACTACTAGGTAGGTAGGTATAATACGTAAGGTAGGGAGTTCCAGAACGCATCACAGGTCATTCGTCGCCAAAAATGCGTTCCAGTCGTACCGTCTTTTTTTTCAAATTTTGGATATCAACGTAAATTAGGACGATTAATTTATATGATAAAATAATTAGGTAAAGAGGAAATAATTTCACTTTCTTGCAATAAGCGCGGAGAGTATAAGAACTGCCAGCACTGGCGCCAGTATCGGTCGCCAACACTGGGCCAGTATACAACACCAGCACCGGGCCCAAGTTATCATTCAGCAGTGATCCAGCAATGGGCCAGTGCTGGTTGCCACTGTCGCGCTATTATTGGCATGCTGGCTGCCATTATTGGCACAGTACTGGACCAATTGTACGACCCTATATGGGTAGCTGACCAAAATTCCCATGTCTTCAGGAAACACCCAACTAATATCTATATATATAAATGAATGTTTGTATGTTTGTTTGTTTGTCCCGTATGCGCTCCTATACCATTCATCCGATTGCGATGAAGCTTTGGTCATTTGTTGAGCGCACGCCCGCGAAGTTTTCACGTTAACAAAATCATTTTACAATTGTTGGTACGCGAGTTATTTCAACATTTGAGTTTATTTCATATAGTTTAGCGGCAGTTCGTTCGTTTTCGGTGTATTAGTTATGCGTTCCTATTACTAAATGGTAAAGTTGGACGATGGATGTTGGATAGGGGATAGAGGATAGTGGATGGAGGATGGAGGATGGAACATGGAGGATGGTGGATGCTGGATGGTGGATGGAAGATGGAGGATGGTAGATGATGGATAGAAGATGGAGGATGGTGGATAGAAGATGAAGAATAGAGGATGGAGCAACGGGAGCAACGGAGAAATGGGAGCAACGGGATCAACAGGAGAAACGGTAGCAACGGGAGCATCGCCTGCGACGGAGCAAAGAGAAGCAAGACTAGAAACCGCTGGCTTTGCAGTTCCGCTAGTATAGTACCATACAAACGTGAGCGTAACGAGCGTAGTCGTGGTACGCGTCAAGTTCAGTCATAAAAATCACTAATAACCTGGTCAAACGAGTTTGAGGCATAAAAACTGCGTCCATGCGATAATTGAGTCCTGCCTGGGTAGACAGAGCTTTCCCTTAAACCAAGGTAGCTATCAAGTTCACATTTCTTGCATGCAACTGATAGAGTAACCACTTGACTGACAGTTTCTTAACAGTGAACTGGTTTACAAACAGATCACAAGTCACAAGTGCGTTCATGCCTCGAATTTTACTGCATCTATGACCCACACATGTAATTGGTATTTGAAGGTTGCTAGTGCGTATACAACTTCTGTTGCGTCCCGACTTAAATATTACATCTTACCACTACCACCACTCTCGCAAAACTTTTTCAAACAATTTTTTACCCAAAAAATTCAATTATGTTTCAAATTTCACATTTTTAACGTAAGTAAAGTTTCTGAAGCTAGTATTACACTGCATGCCACGCTGCCAATTATTTAAGTATTTCCCCTAGAAAATGCTGTTAAATAGTGTAATCGAAAAATTTTTGATAACCACATTATTTAATTAGAACTACACAAAGTCTGTTTTGACGGAAAATATTTGACAGTACTTCTTGTCAATTTTTTTAGTCCATGTCCATGTGTATTACTGCTCTATGCTGTTTCTTGTACGGATGTTAGCCAGAAAACGAGCTCTAGGCAGACCCTTCTTAAACGATCTGTAGGAAATCTCGAAAAAGAAAATATAGGCTGTTTCACACACACCGGCAAAACCGGTGCCGGAACCGGTGGTCGTGTTTTTCATGCGCATAGTCAAAACCGGCGCTATAGTCAGTGGTCTCACCGACTTGAGCTACCGTCTTGACGATGACCAGTTTTAGTTTGTGTTTTGCAGGGATTCAAATGAAATTGTTCTCGGCTAATACTAGGCATCAGTTTCTAGCGCTACATAACTTGAGGCGGAAGTATCGAGATACAAAAGAACAAGTTGAAAAAACAAGTAAAGTAAACAAAATACGGGAGCCGGAAATTATGCTTACGCCCTTCCTTCAGACTTCCGATATGTCGAGAACAGTGTCGGTTGTAAGAACCGGAATCAAAGGTTGGGCCGGGACTTCCGGTCTATGCGTTTTAATATCTACATCGTTTTGGCTGGTGTATGTTAAAACGATTTTTGAGATATGAGACCCAATTTTAAACGAAAATGTTTAGTCTCCTACTTCCGTGATCCACCTCTTCAAAAAATTTATTCTCAGCGTACTCCGCTCATACACTTATCTACAAAATCCGTATTTCGTCTTTTTTGTAATCTGAAGGTTTGATCTGCCCAGCTTCGCACGCCCCTACGCACCCTCCACCTCATGTTATTTCTGATATACATAGTACTTTTACAAACAACCACCAGGTTTCAACCTCTTAGGAGTGAAGAATTTCTCGATTCCAGCTATCGTGCTCGCCTACAAATTATTTTTAGGCACTTCTAGTCCCACTCCCATTCCCGTCGATCCACATTGACCTTTTTTGCAAGCGATTTCTCAATCGTAGCTCTATATAAATTCCAAGTTTCAACTTGTTACCTTAAGCGGTTCCTAAAATACAGAATCCAAAACTCTACTTCCAAAACGCTCCCTACCGCCTTCTCCTCCCATCACAAGGAATCTGCCCAATCGATCAACTAAAAAAATTTGAACTGAATGGCTCGTAAGCTATGAGCCTTCAAACGAAGTTGCGTACGGCGTACAGACAGACAAATTTTTTACTTTATTATTTCTTAATAATAAAGTATTGTTATCGACCTGAAATTTCAAAAAAATTTGCTACCCTGAAATTTTGTATTTTCACGTTTTGGGACTAGTAAACCCCAAAAAAGCAAAAAAAAAAATGTCCGTCTGTCCGCCGTAGACGCCATTCGCCGTACGCCGTACGCAAAACCGTTTGAAGGTGCGTAGCTCACAAGCCCCTTGAGATATTAAGTTCAAATTGTTATGGTAGGTAGAGTGGGTGAACCCCTACGAGAGGTGGGGGTTTGAGGGGGAAGGAGGAGAAAGCGTTTTAGATAAAAAAAATTGGTTTCTAGATCTCAGGAACCGCTTATGCTAGGAGACTGAAAGTTGGAACACTTGTAGTACTATGATAGTGGATCCATTTGCAAAAAAATGGTTGATAGGGGTTGAGGGGAGTGAGAGTGGGGGAAAAACAATGCGTCCAAAACGCTTGAAAGCTGGGATTGAAACATTCTAAGATCCATCTCCTGAACGATTGATGTCAGATGACTGAAACTTTGTAGTTGTCTTAAGAGATACTATGAGATTAGAAAAGGGTTAACATTTTTAAGGGGGGTGGTGAAGTATGGGGGTGGGGGTTGAAAAACTTTGAAATACAATATCTTCCGACTAAATTGTGGTAGGAAGATAAAAGTTGGTTTCTGTATATAGAATTACCACTGGAGTCTACTGAATGAAAAATTTTTGGGGGGAGGTGAAACGCGGAAGTGAGGGGACAGTCATTTTTAAGAAAAATTAAATTTTTATATCTCAAGAACCGTATTAGGGTAGCAAGATACAGGGGTGGCGGGTAGCAAGATACAGGGTGGCTAGAAAGTTAAAACTTAGTACCCATTTGTAGATGTGCTACTAGAATAATTAAAACTAAAAAAGACATCGGGTAGAAGTCCGAAACGTGTTTAGGTGACTATGGGACTGACAACCTAAGGAATAACCAGGAGGCTATTTGGAACGTTATTTTTTATTTTTGTGTTTTCTAGTTCAAAAATGTAAAAAAAAACCTTTAGGGAATCGAATTCAATGTGGGAATATGTTTTGTTTTAAATCGATCACAATACTTAATTATTAAAATAATAAAATTAATAAACGATAAATTCGGATTCAATGCGTGAAACAACTAATCTAATTTACTTTAGGTTTTCCGTCAGTTTATTGAATAGAAAAGTCTCATTATTCCCAAGAAAAAGTAAAAGTATTAACATGAATAATTTTACAAGACGTTATTTCAACTACTAGCAGCATTTGCTCATTAGCTCAAGTCGCACAATGATGGAATTTATAATTAATTCTTTTTTTATCTCAATTTCGTATTTCATCATAAATTTTATGGAATAGAGGCACCTGCACTGACTTTATACGTAAATTGGATTAATTTATTTACTTATTTGTGCTAGTTACGCTTTTTTTTCCCAAAATCTCATTTTAATTAGCTGAACATGAACATACATTTTATATGCTCCTATATTTACGATTTACTGCCACACATTCGCTTTTTTCCAATTTGGCACTGCTCAGCAATAACACACCTAGCGACTACTTTTAATTGGCTGAACATGTCGCAAACTAGTCCCAAAAGATTCGATTCATCTTTCTTTCAATAGTTCAACCGGTCATACCGCTTTCTTATGCTGAACGAAAGTAAATCGAAGAGTGACAAAAAAAATAAAATCACTTGCAAAATTGATTGCCGGCTTTTAATGTTCCGAAGAAAATGCGGACATAAGGTACGAAACGCTGGACGCTCCAAGTTCAGTTCATTGCACTGACCAGAAAGCGAAACCGAAGAAAGCATCTAGGCAGATTCTGCGATATGTGGGCAGGTAACATGTAAAACTTTGTCCCATCGAACACATTACGCATATGAGCTTAAAGTAGCTTTGGCTGACTAAGCCTATCCCAGAAGCAACAGGTAAATATCACAAGCATACGAAACCAGGTAGCCATTGAAACAATTTCCTAAGAAAATGCTGTGAAGCAAACTCAATCGAGTTGATTTATCAGACTTAAATTTTGGAGGCACCATTAAAAAAACACTTAAAATTTATTTCAACACTTACTTTCACCATGGCCTGAAGTTCCATGACTGGTCGGATGACCACCCGTACTGCCACCAGATGATGTAGACGACAACGACGACAGGGATGCAAATTTGCCAGCAAATCCTCCACCACCTCCACCACCACTGCCGGGTGAAACCGAATGTCCTCCAGAGATTGGAACTAGCTGGGCTGAGTTAACAATGCCCTTGCCGACATCTGTGATTTTGTCACCTGACGCCGCAATTAGCTAATAACGAGAAGAAATACGCCAGGTTAGATGCAGGTAAGTCGAGATCTGAATTGGGAGCGGTATTACCGATCCGCCGGCACTTAGCGCATATCCACTGCCTTTGATGAGTTGACCTTTGAGGGCAGTCACACCGCCCGTGATTGCTTTCACTGCTTGGAAAATTGTGTTTAGTACAGATTTCTTCAGTGACCATGGATCGTATTCCACAGAGTTGGCCTGTTGTGTTGCAAGCAGTTTTGGAGCATCAAAATGAGTAGAAAAAAATTGATTAATTTCGAAATATTGAGTCATTTCTCTGACAATTTAAATAAAGCATCAAACAGTTGTGAAATTAACTCTTAGCTAATCTGCTTGACCTTTATGGATTTGGAATAGATATTAATCCAAATTCAATTTCCTACTTACATGAGACGCTTCTTCATGCTTCGGGTAACCACCACCACCACCACCGCCACCAATGCTGCTGCCAGAACTGCCCGATGCCAATGAAGCCGACGCTTGTCCTGCACTAGACAGTAATCCCTTAAAGAAAGTGGTTGATTCGATTATTAAAATAATGGTTAACTAACTAGTTAAATTACTGTTTTTATTTGCCGCACGAAATCAAAGCTGCCGCCAGATCGCTTGGAAATGGTAACATCGCCATTGTGAATATCTCCGCTTGCTTCGATTTTAATTTCCTTCTCCACGGCGTAGGACCAACAGGATATGGGCAGGAGAATCAAAAATAAGCACAATATCTGAAATAAGGATTAGAAAAAAAATATTTGTATTAAAAGAAAATCCCCGAAAATTTTGTAACTGCGCTTCTTCTTCAGTTCCGATACCTTTGAGGTTCAGGACAATAACAGTGCAGCAACACTGTTTACGGTAGGTTTTTTTATTTACACGTTTTTTTAGACAATACGTGATGTTCCCATGACAAAATTGAATATTTTTTATATCAGAGGACGCATGAACAATGGCATGTAGGGGTGAGGATTTAAGCTTATCATCTCGTAACAAAAGCTCAATAATTAGATACCTGTAAAGCTACTCTTTCAGGTGATTTTTTGAATTTGAAAAAAATTAATCCAGCCCTTAGCTTGAGTAATGGAATTTCAGCGGCTCTTTCTCAATTTCCGACTGCCTTTTCTAACACACTCTCCGGCTTTTGAAACCCCACTTTTACCGACATTTTTTGCTCCACCTTCATAAGCCAATGCAACCCAGATTTTTTTTACTTAACCACTTTTCTGGTACATCTATGTGTACTTACTTCGCTTCAACTTTCTAGGATAAGCCGTCACTAAGATAGAAAAAACATCCCCAGCCATGTACCCTGTAACTACTACCGAAATTTTTAGAGCCTGTTAGCCATATATAATAACTTTTGGTAATCCATCGTTAGTAGTTCTCGAGAGAGTTATCGTAAACGCCAAAAAGTATATTCTGCCAGGAGTTATATGGGTCCTAAATCCTGTAAAAATTCCATGATCTTCTATTTAACAATTCTTTAGATAAGAGACGTGATTTTTTGTAAAAAAAAATCATATGCCTCCCCAAACCCTTCAAATATTTTAAATCCAGCGTATTATCCGTTTATACCTACATACCTGAACCAAATTTAATTTTTCCTGCTTAATTTATTTCACGACATATCGTGATGCAACATTTTTCACCTCAACTCCCACAAATTATTTTTTAATAAAAATTTGCATTAGTTATGTGATATGAACTTTTCAGGGAAATGAATTTTCGATTTTGTAGGTTTCATCTTTCAAGCGTTGCGGACGCATTGTTTGTATTGTTTATGGTTTCTACCGTACCTCGCTCAAGTCAACTCCGTTTTGCAAATTGCTCCATTATCGGACGTTTATATAAATTTCAATTTAACTCCCAAGTATAAGCGCTTTCTAAGATATTAAATGCATTTTTGCAAACGGCGTCCAGACAGAGTAATTTTTTGTGCCCCTTTGAGGTCTTCTAGTCCTAGCAATTTCTTATTAAAGTTGATAACAATGCATTATTATGGCAATAATTAATTAGATATGCTCCATCTTTTTATTAGCTTATTTATTTATTTTAATTTGGTAGAAATTTATGAAAAAAATGTTTACTACCAATTACAAATATAACAAGAAATATAAAAATAAATTTAATGAGGAAATACAAATTTTTGGAGAAATAAAATAAAAATAATTTCCTTTTTAATCTTAAATTGTGACCCCCACCCCCGATCATCACACGTATTTAATCAGGTGAGAAAATATTAAATTTGTTACTGAAACTACACTGGAACAACCCCTTTTCGATTAACCTTTTTTGTTTGTGGCTTCGGACTTTAATATCTCAAGAACAAATAATATTAGATCTCTGAAATTAGTTCTTACGCCGCTATTGCCGAAAAAAATTTCTGGAAAGTTATTGGAAGTAATTTTTTGAGGATTCCAGCAGAAGAAAACCGCATTTAGAATTTAATACTGTTAGAGAAATAAACTTAGCGTGAAAGAAATTTCAAAATATTGCTATTGTCTTTGAGATTTTTAAAAATGTAGCAGGAGCTGTCTTTTATCATACGAGATTATGTAAAAAATCATATAAATTTCATAGTTATAAAAATTTGCTGTGTGAATACTACTACATTATTTTAAGGGTCAAAGTTACATAATTGGCATCTTCTAAATTAAAAAAAAAAAAATAATTATAGCCCGGGCTACTGCTAAAGTTGAAATGTAGCACAAGATGATAACTCATAACTTCAACAAAATTGTGTAGCTTCTAACTGAGAAAAAAGGGTTATATAGTTGTGTGTTGCGACTGGAAAACTAATTTCCAAATTTCGATGTTGAGATTGAACCCCAACTACCGCCATAAAAAATGTTATTTTCATATTGTGTCACTTTATTAGCTCAATATAATTACCAAGTAGTGACTTAGGCGCTGTACACATTACACACGACCGAACGAATTTTTCTATACGAATTTTCGTTTTTCTGCTTATTGTCAAATCTTCAGTTATTAAAAAATTGGTTGAAATCGTTATATATAACATTTTCAAGAATATCATAAAAGAAAATTTCTAGGAATTTGGATTTTGATTGATAATATTAAACAAAGTCCGTCTATCGGTACGAATACGTCGTACGAATGTTTTAGTCGTACGACGGATTCATCTTACTTTATTATTTTTTAATAATAAAGTATTTCTTTTTGTTATCAATTAAAACTACAAATCCCTAGAGATTTTCTTTCATAATATTCTTGAAAATGTTATAATTTACGATCATAACTAATTTTTCAATAACTAAAGATTTCACAATGGGTCGAAAAACAAAAAATCGTATCGGAAAATTCGTTCGGTCGTGAGCAATCTGTACAGTGCCTTATGTTGTGACCATTATTAATTTTGAAAATATAAAAGTCTACTGAAAGTAAATTTTTTAAGGGGGAGGTGGAGCACGAAAGCGGGGGGACAGAAATTTCTCAAAAAATGTAATTTTTATATCTCAGAAACCGTACCAGATATGATCTTGAAAATTTTACAGGAGTTGGGATGGGTAGACCTCTAGTAGGGAAAAATTTTGGGAGTGAAAGGGGGTAGAATTGAAAACATTCTGATTTTTATTTCTCGAAAACCGTAATGAATAGAAAGCTAAACATTTAGGATTATATAGAGCCACTATAGAGACATTCTAGAAAAATAAAATTGTTGATAGGGGTAGCAACGTACGGGCGTGAGGGGTGGTTTTTCATATCTCAGAAACGGCTTATGCTAGAAAGTTGAAACTTAGTACGTATATGTAGATGAGCTATTAGAGTAATTAAAGCAAAAAAAAAGTTCAATTTTTTTTTTGGCGTTCAGAGGTTGAGTAAAAAAAATGTCCGTGAATCCAAATTTTCATGAATTTCGTTAAAACGTTTAGACATGTCGAGCTATTAAAGCTATTTTCCTTCTGCGGGCTATTTACATTCGCCTAGAAACATTCTTAAACATTTTTCGATATCCAACCCCCAAGGGGGTGTAAAGTGGTTGTGTACATATTCTCGAATTCTGATTTATTTCTTAGATATATTGAAATTTGGAGTTCACTTTCACTTCAATAATATAAGCTTTAAACATTGTCGGAGAAAAAACCGATTTAAGTATTTTTCCCTATTAAACCTCCTGTGGGAAAGTTTCAAATAGCCTCGTGGTTATTCCTTAGGTTGTCAGTCTCATAGTAACCTACACCACATCTCACCATTAAACACGTTTCGGACTTCTACCCATAAAATAATAAAGTTACGCCCAGACTGTTGGCCGATTTTTTTTTGTAGTAACTACAATACTCTGCAAAAATATTTATAATATTCCAAGTTTGAAATTTTTAGGGTTTCGCCACAAATCATCAACACTCTAACTCGAGTAAAGTGGCCCTTAAAAGAGGTCTAATTTGCCAAATTACTGCGAAAATTACATATATTTCGTCTAGCGTTAATGCCAGGTGATTTTTTTAATTTCAAAGAGGCAAATTTTTTTTAAATAGAATACAATACTTTAGTAGTTTAGTTTAGATTGGACGATAAACTAACAATCTAGTCCAGAAAAGGCTAAGTTAAGTATCTTCAAGAGAAAACAAAAAACAGAAAAAGTACGCCTTTCGAACTGCCGTTTGGAGAAATATCATCGAAGAAGTCAAGCACAGATTTGGGCAATCTGTCCATCATTTGAATAATAAAGGAATTCTCGTCAAGTTTATTTAGAGGAATCATTCCATAGGGTTGTATTATAAGCATTATATAATTGCTTTAATTTTTGAGTGAGCATAGCCAGGGTTTAAAACTTTTTCGAGCTCATTTTAATCGTATATCGGCATCTTAATCTTTGCTCAAAATTTTGAAAAAAAAATTATTTTTTTTTACTGCATTTCGATAATAAAAATTATTAGTACCCTAATGAAAGTGTTTCGAAGTACCTGACAATGAGATATATACCTTGAGTTCTCAAATCAATACTTCAAAAAACTTTTGGAAAACGATTCTAGTTACGGAGATTTATATTCATAGAATTAGAATTACTCAAAAATCCGATAGCCATACAGAGTTAAAGGAACAGAACAATCCGCAGTCAGCCAAACGTATGATTGATGAAATGCTGATATTGTAGTTCGGGATAAAAAATAATGGAGAGCTCACATAATCATTGCGTGCCCTCTTTTATAAGAGTTAGAAACTATCTTTGTTGGGTACTCGAAGAAAGACTATGAGGATATTAAAGCTAAGTAAGTAGTTTCTTATCATGTTCTGATGTTATTATTTAAAGGGCAGTATTTAAAGGTTGTTTGCATGAAAAATCATATTCAATCCTAGCGTTATAGCTGTAAGCTAAATATTGAATGGTAACTACTCGAAGATTATGGAAATTATAGTGCGTACAATTAAAAATTCGTAGGTTCACGTGACATCATTAATTTTCTAATGCTATTTAATTTAATAACTTTTGTTCGAGGGCTAGGGAGGTGAGATTTAGCTCACTAAAAAGTCTATTTTACTAAGAAAAGAAGCTAATTCGATTCATATCGCAACTTTCTATCTATACTATTTCAAGAGTATTTCCGGATTCAGGAAGATGATATTAAATAATCTGTCAGCAGTCCATTATATCCTGATGCATCTTGACATAAACTTGGATAGGAGCCGCTTAACAACTAATATTGCACCCGAACCGAAAATACTGTTTTTATAAAAATAAAAATTGGAAAAAATCACAAAGATTCATAAAAAAAATTATTATGCAAACATTTTTCATAGCTGCTCGTATATTGCGTACGAATTTAATGGTTGCTGGTTCCTGAGATATATGGTATAAGTTGCCATTCCTCTGCCTAACCTTAACCCGCAAGTCATTATTTTGCTCAAAAATTATCTTTTAAGAATGTTCGTCTAACATATATACTAATATTTTTCTTATCAAGTACTAACTTAACCGTTTTTGTGGTTTAAAAATCAGAAGCCTCTTTATTCAATCAATCCCCAGAATTCATCTTTAGCGCACTCCGGCCAAAAATTGGCAAACCATTTACATTTTGTTACCGATTTGAAAGTAATTTTTAAAATACAAACATTTAAGAGTATAAATTAAGCACTACTCAATTACCTACATTACATAAGGATCGCTGAATCTATAATTAAACATAAACTGCGAAGATATTTCCCTGATAAAATTTGGGACATTGTGGTTATGCATTCGTTCGATATGAGTTTTTCTCCTGAACATTTTTTCCGGAGATCGGTTGTTAGTCTATCCTGTAACTTCGGTCCAGGGTGCTATTAAGGGATAGTTGGGAATAGATATTGTTGATAAGCAAAGAAAATTGGGATTCAACCTAACTACCTACAGGGTGATACACTAACAAGCTCACACTAGCCTACCGTGTCACAATCAAAGACGTAACCATCTTTAATACTTAAATTTATTGAATAATGCAAATATAATATTTGCATAATGCACTATTATTTTGGTAAAAATATTAAAAAACAACAAGCGAGTAATCATTGCATAAAAAATTATTGTTATATCCATCTATTGTTACTCTATTTTTGGATGCAAATCTATTTGAGAAATATCAAATATTTGTTGCTGGGTATTTCATTTTTGGTTTCGGTTTTATATTTTATGAATAGAAACACACAAATATTGCTTACTGTATAAATTAGCACTCAGAAATCTCATAATTTTATTATTTATTTATTATGTCGAAATATTGATGTGAAAAACATACTATAAGTAAGAAATCTGCCAGTGTCTAGCAGTAACTATTATTTTTCGGGACAAAGTCCATGGAACTAACCTTGTAAGGTACAACTTTCAACAGTAATCAGTGGTTCTACATACAAATGATTGGATTTTGCCAAAAGCATAATTTATCACAATTAAGCTTCAAAATTAAATTGATAATTAAAACCTATGTAGGATGATGAATTTCGCAAAAAGTGAGATTTTTATGTGGTTTGAGATCTTTCGAAACTTATTGTGCTACATATGGAACAGTAGCACTACCACTTGTATCAACCTTTATTTATGTGATAACAGTTTATGGCTCTCCCCTGGCAAGATCTAAGGTGCTTGCCCACTTTAGCACCAACCACATGACAGTGAAAAATAAGAGTGACAGACAGAATTTTCTTTATAAATAAAGAAATAAAATGCAATCTGTGTTTTGACATATAAGAAATATGTCAGAATTCGTTAACACGTATACAAAACTATTATTATCTAGAATCTTGAATAATCCACCACAAAGGTTAAGCGGTAAGCTTTGACTAGTATGAAATGTAAAGCGTACTCCTCAAATGACGGAAAACACCCTCAACCCATACTACCGCTGTCGCAATAAGGAACTATTTTTTAATATTTTCGTATTGTATAGAAAAATAGCCAATGGTCAAAATCAATGAATTTAAGGTTTTTCCAACACTCATATGAAAATCATGACAGCCTTATATTGAACAAAATATGAAAGGTATGCTTGGGAAAAGTCGCTAGATTGCCGAATGGCCTCTTTTAACTATTACTTCAAAGACTAGAACCTGAGCATTTTGTGCATCTCTGCAAATGCACTTTCCTGCCCTTGCTCGCAATTCTGCTATCTCTAGAATTGCTCGTATTTAAGCTTGAAATACTAAAATATTTCCAGAGTAAACAAACAGCTATGACGAAATATCCTTCGCGTCCAGACTCAACTTCATGCAGTTTCCCGTATCGAAGAAAAAAGTTGTTCCAGCTCAAGTTGCGCCTTTGCCTTTTTCCTAAAATTTATAGTGCTGCCTTCCTAGTGTATGTGCTTAGAAGGGGATTCCCACACAGGAATGGCTTTCTGTAAATATCACATGTTTATACCTCATATGAAATCTATACAGAACAAAAGTTTTTAACACATAGACTGAAGCCCAACACCGGCATCTGTCTGACGATGTCCAGTCTATCCAAACACACGGTACTTAAGAACATCTTAATCTCGAAAGTTGAAATAATACATTCACTCGTTGAACAAAATTTATAAAGGTTAGTTCGTTAATGGGCCAAATTATCACACTCGTCCTATACAGAAGTCCTTAGAATACGTGCCCAATATACCGAAAACTTAAAATCACTTTAAATCTTTTAATAGTTGTAGGTTGTAGGTACAAGCATGACATTCAATAGATTCAGGCGAGTTCAACATGTAAAAAATATCATTTTCAAGCTAAGACAGTTGACTTTTTATTCAATTAACACCATACACCGTACTTATTGAAAATTTTAGATACCATGGCCGCTATTCACAGCCGCGATAAAGTTGGCTTTAACTTTAAAAGAGTTAAATCCAACTTTAGTGTATTCACAGTGGAATTACAGCATACTTTAACACTAAAGTCGACTTTAAATGTAAAGTAGACTAATGTCAACTTTAAAGCATGCCAGTCAACTTTAAATGATGACAGTCAACGTTTAAATTTATTTGTGACATAGCTAATGTGACAAAGTTCGTATACTTTTTTCAAGTGATTTAATTAAAGTTTTAGAATAAATATTGTACGCAGAAAATATGGAACTTGAAGATAGGGTTTTAGAGGATTTAGAAATAATACAATCATAGGTTTGACAAAATCACCGCTAAATTTATTATTAATTTAGTTAAAAGTGACTTGGAGAAAGAAAATAATCGCGGACGACCTATTAGCCCCGAGCTGCAAGTCTGAATTACATTAAGATTTTTTGGACAAAATGGTTACGGTCAGAACATTGGTAAGCTAAAGATACTTACAATTTGAATTTCTTGGTATCAATCTTAAAATTTTTTAGCCGAATTGTATAACGTATCGCAACCATCTGCGAGTTGAATTGTTGCAAGAGTAAGCAGATGTTTGGCAAACCAACTACCAAACTTTGTAAAATTTCCATTGAATGAAACTAAAGTTATAAGTTCATTTTATAAAATCGCCAATTTTCCCCATGTACGAGGCTTGATGGATTGCACCCTTGTGCGTATTAAGGCTCCAGTGAAGAAATTAGGCAAAGAAGCTGCGGCCAGATTTATAAATCGAAAAGGCTACAGCTCCATTAATGTTTAGGTCAGCTGCGCTGAAATTGCCAGTGACATTAAATGACATGGCCAATATTTATATTCAGATTGTTCATGACCCAAGCCACAAAATTGTTGATATCGTTGCCCGTCATAGAGGATCAACACATGATTCCAGAATTTGGAATGAATGCGGATTGACAAGTTAAATGGAAAGTGAAGACATCGGATATATTTTGGGAGACGGTGCTTCCTCAGGCTCCAAAAGAAATGCGCTATAATAAAGTACACATAGCAACCCGTGTTGGAATCGAACAACTCAATGGTGAACTGAAAAGCAGATTTCGGGCAATATTTGAGCGAGTTGATTTAGATACAGCTAAATGTGTAATATTTGCGTCAGCAGTTCTTTTTAATATTGCTAAGGAACATAGTTGCCTTTTTGAGAGTATTCACATTTTTATTACAATAATAAAATATTTTCTTATGAATTCATAAGTGCATTCTCGCAGATTCCAAAGTAAATCAAATGTCAAATCAATCAATAAGGAGATACCCTGCACTTGAATATACCAATAATGGTAGAAATTATTGTAAGTACGTAATCAACAGATTCTTTTAAATTCTTGTATTTTATAGAATAAAATATTTTATATGTTAAATTCTACTTCAATAAATAATAAAAATATGACTAAAAATGTTAACAAAAATTGAAAACAACGAAAATATCGCAGAAATGCATGCATATAATTTTTAGCTCTCTGACTCTATAATTATTTATATTATTTTATTAAAATTTATTATTATTATAATAAAAGTTATAAAATACCAAAAACTTTTTTATCCATATATCTTTTCTCTTTCGTTACAAACAAACTTTGGCATATATAGTGTTCAGCTGTTAACAACGTACTAGATAACACGTCAAAACGTATTAAATTTCACATGTTTGCTACCGCTGACTTTATTTTGATTGTGAATACAAAATACTTAAAGTCGGCTTTAAATTTAAAGCCAGTTTTATTAAGAGCAGACTTTATATGGTGTTTAAGAATAGCGGCCCATAATTTTAAATGAATTGAAAGTAAAAAAACAATAACTGGCTACCATACAAAAGTCTTTAAATTTGACGCTTGCATTTGATTTGAGTCGCAATAACTTGAGAACGTACTGAATTTCAAAATTTTTATGTTTGCGCTTAAATTCTTATACAGTTTTGGGAAGTACTCAATTATATAAAACACATGGCTGATGATCAATCGATTAACGAATTATTTCAACAGTCCGAACTTTAATCAATAATTTTTTTTAATCAAATATGGACAACATTTAATATTCAGTTATTTCAGTTTTTAGAAGAAGGATGAAGGTGTTAATGAGTTTTGTCGGTTATTCTTATTCTAACATATTTATTTTGACTGTTGTTTAAATAAAATATAGCTTTTGTAATATATTAGGCTGGTTGCTTTTGGTTCAGCCAACGTACCGCCCAGTGAGTTTGTGTAAGCATAAATATTCAAACTGAGCATAAGAAATTAAGAACATTAAATAAAAAAAAGAAGCATTAGTTTAGAGTAGTCAATGGGTGTTCCGCTTAAAACATTGCAAATTGTACTCAGTAAGAAATACGGTTGACGGTAGTTTATTCCAACTTTTTGATGGACGACTGCCTAAATTTCGCTGTACGAAATTTGTGCATTCAGTTAAATAAGTACTAGCTGGGAATTGAAATAGGGAATAAACGACTTCTTTCGTTACTACAGCTGGAGATAGGGGCTTTTGTCCTAATATGTGAATTATAATTCGCATATTTTATACTCATGTCGAAGTGCAGACCTTTCATATCAGTATGAAACTTGTAGATTTGTCCAAGATCGGATAGTCTGAAGTATTTTTGCACATTAGGAGGAAGCCCACGCGGTTGGAGGCATCAAGAGCAATATCAAATATAAGATGATCTTAATCAAGTTTTTAGCTAATTTTGCTCCGAGCTATCCAGTGTTACACCATCAAAGATTAAATCAGGCACCTCGAGTCGTGTTTGAAAAAAAAGTTAACCGATTTGTGTTTTTGAGGCATTAAACTATGTTTAATTTACCTTGCCCTATTACAGGATTGAGTAGAGGGCAGAGTGTAATAAACCAAATAAAAGTAAAGATAAGTATTTCTCGACATCCGCAAAACTGTGAACCGCATTGAGAGCGGAGGACAGAGAGTCGTTGGTGATAAGACTGAACCTTGAGGAAAGCCAGAGTAGTACAACTTGTATACTTTATTCAGAAAGAAAACTCTCAATCCACCAAATTAAAGAAGTATCAAGATTAGATGGATTGAGCTTAATAAGAAGTTATTCATGGCAAACTCTACTTAAAGCCTTCGTTATATCAAGAGCGATAATCTTCTTCAAATTTATAAATACAGGTGTACCAACGTTCTATTAGATCACCTGTGCATCTCTCCAGCCGGAACACGTTGGCCCTGTATTTCCTAACCAGACCAATTTAGCACAGGAATCGCCGATTTGGTACCACAACTAACTAAATCCTGATGTGAATGATTGTTAGACCTAGAAGATCTACATATGAATAGATCCAAACATAATAACAATATAAGCTAATCCTTCCAGAAGAAGGTTTTTTAACCCTTTTTCTTCAAATATTCATAGATTCATTTGCATGTAGCTAAATAGCGTTAACTTGGCTGTAAAGACGACTCTCTGATCTCCATATTTTTAAGATTAGCATAAGCTTGTTATATTGCACTAAGGGCCGGTTTCACAGTCGAAGTTTAAACCAAAAATTTTGTTTAAACTTAGGAACAAACGAATACGTTCCTAAGTTTAAACCAAATTTTTGGTTTAAACTTCGACTGTGAAACCGGCCCTAAGGGTGGCACAATAAAGAATTTGAATTTGAATAAGTTAATCCTGAATACTCGAAGAAACGAACATTTGAAAAGCACCAAATGCATCAGACTAATTAAATGGCCAATCATCAACAACAACAACTAGCAAGCAATGTAATAACCCACTAAAAATTTGGCATGCAGTTATTACAGAAAACGCCACGATAAATTCAATTGAACATTCTTTTTTACTCAAACCTTATTCCATTCTCTTATTATTATTTTTTTTATAATTTAACACTAAAGGAACTTTTTCTTCGTAAATTAAATCATAACACCGCTAATGCAATGTAAAGTTTTTGGCAGTTCGAATTCAATCAATCACGACCAAAACTGGGATAAAATTCAGTTTTTTTTTTAACAAATAAATAAAAAATTATGAAAATGCTTTTTTCTTACCGATTTCAAACATTCTCTTCAATTGAAGATATTTTTTATCGATTTTAAATTTTTGTATTTCGTATCACTCGAGCCGGTAGACAAAGCCGTACAAAAAGTAAGACCATATAATTTTAGACAATTGTGACATAAAAACGTTAAAATTATATTTGTTATGCAATTGTACTTAAATGAGTATTTTTTTTATAATATAGTTGTTCTATTTGAAATTTGTTGGCGATTGTGAAGCTCCAGGTGGGGCTATTTATTGATTATACTATGAAAAATAATTACCATTAGTACGAATCGATGTGCCAATTTACACAGCAATCATATTGAATTTAACAATTAGCTTTTTTTTTAAATTTATTACAATGTACACAATATACGAAGTCCGGTACCATAACCATTGAATACGGTGTAAATGTGTAAGCAAAAAAATTGCATAAATTTGCATTTGAAGTACTGAGAGTAGCCTCAAAGTTAAACTTGTTATTGATTTACAACGAAAGATGATTTCGTAGCTTCAATTGGGCGTACTAAATCAAAAATTTTAACAACAATTATAAAATTTGAAATTTTTGTTTATAAAAGTCGTTCGTAGATTGGTCACCTGTATCCTATTTATTAATGCTTATTGGTAAGTAATCACAAATACGGTGGCTGAATTATATAAAGCACATTCTACACGTACTACTTTCACTGAAAACGAAGATATGAAAGTAAAAGTCGAAAGGTGACTAAAATTAAACAATTTTTTTTTTCGTTTGCCTTTAATTGAATTTATCCCAAATAAGTGATCTGTTTATGGCAATGATTTAGATCGATGTCAAACTATTAATAAATGTGTTGTTTTTTTTTATTCTCAGCGATTTGGTTTGTGACAATAAAACCGCTAACGATTTAATTTGTTTATGGTTACCTTCATCTTGATAATCCTTTTCTCTGATCGCTATCACGAGTATTATCCACAAGTCGTTGGGTTTAATTTAAAATCCAATAGTGCACTTAGTTCGATTTTGTTTTGATTAATTCGAGGATCAAACGCTTCACTCGATCGATTGATTCACTTGACACGATCGTTTTTACTTTCGATTCGAATTCGAAAACACTCACTCGATTAAATCGCGCGCCCAAAAGTTTCAAACTCTCTCCCGCGATTCTTTTATTTATTTATTTTTCTTTTTCGTTGGTGATTCGAAAGATTCGGATCGATTCTGTGCGGCAACTTCGACTTACGCTAGTTCACTAACGTTTGTTACGTTCGGCAAATTTCTTTTCAGTTTTAAACAAGATGACATACTTAAATGCCTTCGCTCAGGTGCAAGTAAAGGTAACGATAAAGTTGGGTATCCCCCCAGTTCGATCGTCTTGTGGCGGAGAAAGGTCCCCACTACTGATCTGTGGATTCCGATAATCCTATGGCTTACACTGTTAATCGCTATCTTTAACTAAAGATGTAATCGAGTGTAATGCTATACGAGTTTTATAGTGCATGCGAAATGTTAGTGTCTTGTTTTTTGTGTACCTGCTGAATGAACTGAATACGAGATAGGAAATTTTGATTTTGGTGATCTGCTAATTGCTCCATCTTAGTGATCGCATGTGTGTATAAATTGAAACTTGGTTGGGATCAACTAGTTGATGTTATTTTTATTTTTTTTTTGTATTTTTATTTACCTTTTTTGTTTCTGATGCACCAGTTCATGGATGGCGAGCGAGTAATTATGGTGGAAAATGTAACGAATTTGTGCAAAAACTTATGTAACGATATTTCTTTCTAAAATGTTTTTATCGGTACGTTTTGCGAAATGCATGGGTTTTTAGTGCAAGGCGCCTGACATGATATTCATTTATTGTCGTCGCAATTGTTTCGGGTACATGATGATTTCATACAAGTTATGACCGTATAATTTATATCATAATTTTCGTAGATTCACACACATTGATAAGAGAACAATTTATTAGCCATAGATGACACTTTTTTACATCAAGATTCGGTTGAAGAGCGATTTCGAAAAAGAGGGTCAAAAATGTTGAGGACAAGTGGACAAATTGGCACACATCTTGATACCGACCCTTTGAAAGCTGGACCAGAAATTATGCTAAAATATTAAAGATATCATAATTATTATTATGTATGTATATTACGCTTTTAGACCACTGATAAATTAAACAGTTACCCAAAAAAATGCACGTACCTTTTGGTTTATCTAACTCATTGTTAGTTACATGAAAATTTATTAATTTAGGTTTCGTGATAATTTCAATTGAGGAATTGCTTTATTAACATTCTTCAGTTTCGATAATAATGATCCCCTTTAGGGTATTGAAGTAAGGAAAGGTTACAATTCTCTTAAGATTGTGCAATCATAAAAATGCTTTATGACATCAGTGAAGGTAGTGGCTGTATTAGAGTCAATAGCAAAAAAAATTCTCAATAGTCGTAAAATGTATAATAGCTAAAGTCCGTGCGCAGCATAATTTTTTATGCAATTCCTATTCTGATTACGTAGTGTACACATATGATAAATAAACTGTGAAGTGACATTCCTTTTGGAAAGTGTAAAAAAAACATCCGTAAGTTCCATATCCTGTTGGTAGGACTTATATTTATCATTTTAAAGTCAAGCAATCCGTTGATTCTCTCTGTAATGTACAGATAATTCTTCCGCTCCACTTATTTGTTTGTACCTTTTAATTTAAGATTAATATTATTAATCACAGCTTGAAGCTACATATGTAACTCTGGATGTAAAGTTTTCCAACTGATCACCTAACCATAATGAATTACAGCAATGCCTAGTTCTTAGTACCGATATTTTGGAAATAAATTAAATTGAAATTGAATATACCTAGTTATTTTATACGAAAGCCCGTTCAAATAAACCCCAATTCAATATTTCATCAGATCTTGGTTGAAAATCGGAAAATCATGAAATCGATATTTACACAGAGAAAAATATCTGTAATAAATTCTACAAAATACTGTAATGAATTCAAAAAAATATCGTTGTCATAAAATTTATTACAAATGTGATGAACTTTCAACAAGTGTAGTACTATTGTAGTAAAATTAACGAACATTCAATCATCAAACATCATGCAGTGAAATTTACTAAAAATGTAGTAACCTTGCTAAGGTAATAAAATTGTACTGGATTCTGTAAAAAATAAGACATTATTATTTCTTTTTTCTACGATATAGTTTCAAGGTAAGGCTAGTATTACACTGTATGACCACGAAGTGGGGGGGAGGTGAATAGCGGAAGTGGGGGAGAGCCATTTTTCAAAAAATAAAATTTGTATATCTCAAGAACCGTACTAGATATAATCTTGAAAATTTTATAGGAGTTAGTACAAGTAGACCTCTACCGGGGAGGGTGGGTGTATTGTGGAAGGGGTTGGAAATGAAAAATTTTTGATTTTTATTTCTTGAAAATCGCAAACGACAGAAAGCTAAAAATTGGCATCTATAAAGAGCTACTATGTAGAGACGTCCCAGGAAAATAAAATTTTTGATAGCGATAGCAAGGTACAGAGGTGGGTGTGGTTTTTCATATCTCAGAAACGGCTTATGCTAGAAAGTTGAAACTTAATACCTATATGTACAGAGTGGCCCACAAGTCACGACGAGGTTTGGACTAGTTTGATAGCGTTTTTATTTATTTTGTTTCCATTTTCTTTTACTTTAGAAATTGTAATAAATAGTTTGGAAAACTTATAATGAAAAAATTCAGTACTACACAACGCACCAAAACCGTTCAGCTTTACTTTAAAAATCATCTTTCAATTGTTGGAACGCAGCGACAATTTTTTCCGAAAATTACAATGGTGATGCAGTGACCGTAAATGGAGAATGATATCGGGTCATGCTTGAGAATTTTGTAAGACCTGCAGTGGAAAATAGACCTGGAATGTGGTTTCAGCAAGATGGTGTGACTTGCCAGACAGTTGAAGCCACAGTGCAAGTTTTAAGGACCATTTTTGGCGAACAAAAATTTCGAAATGATGTGTAGTGAATTGGCCGCGGTCTCCAGATCTCAGGGCCCCTGAGTTCATTTTATGGGGATACCTTAAAGAAAGAGTGTTCGTGAATAAAGCTCAGACAATTTCACAACTAAAGGAAAACATTCGTGCAGAAATTAGGACGCTAGAGCCACATACACTAACATCGGTTATAAATCATACCATCGAAAGAGCTCATCAGTGCGAAGTCGAAAACGGAAGACATTTGAAAGATGTTATCTTCACTCATAATGTAAAAAATCTCCAAGATGTCTTCTTTTTTATAAGCCATAAATGAAAGGAAAATGTTAAGAATCAAAGAAGTATTAACTAACTAAAGCACCTTCGCGACTTATGGGCCACCCTGTAGATGTACTACTATATTAATTAATGATAAGACGTGCCGGACCTCGAAGACTTCAAAACTAGTGAAATCTCAATTTCGATAAAAATTGGACGGATGACATTTTAGCATGAACCCATTCATTTGTAAGATCATATAAGGAATGGTTCTTGGGACATAAGACCAGGTTTTGCTAAAAAATTGTGCGTCCCACAAAAATGTTTTATTTAGCATTCTCCACTTATACATTTATGTACCATACATAAACCAAATCTTATGTTTTTGCCATAATTGGTGCGGAATATATCGTAGTTCAAAGTTTTCCTTTAACCACCCTACATCACGCACAGAAGAAATTTATATTTATGTATTCGGAAACTAATTTAATTAAAAAAAATTATTTGGATTTGCATTGGCGTAAAATTGAGTTGTATTCGTTCTCAAAAATTTCTTCATATTTCTTAGGTTTGCCAAAATTTCGAATTAATTTTATTTCTGCAAATTCTTTAGTGTTTAGCATAGTTGCATTCCAGATTTTGCGATATTCAACCCCTAAGTAGTTATGTACATTTTCACGAATTCCGAAAAATTTCTTAGGTCCAATGAGATATCGAATTTGCTTTTATATCTATGCCTATGTTTTTATATGCATATAAATGACTTACAAAATAATTTCAAGATTTTGCTATACTTAACCCCGAAGGAGGAAGGAAGTGATTGTGTGCGTTGTTACGAATTCCGAAATATATCTTAGGTCTGATTAGATATCGACATGTTTTTATTTTAACGGCCTCTTTTTATAATCGTTTCAAAATTTTTTTTGTATTCAACCCATAAGTGGTTATGTCCACATTTTACCACCTATGTTCTCATTGAAATTGAAAATAAACCAAGTAAAAGAATTAAAAATTATCCAACATTCTAAATGTAAATTTATTATTTTTTTGGGTAGGAGTCCGGATGGCGGACAAGCTACAAGCATCCTGATTATTATTTAGGTTCTCTTTTATACAAAGTAACAATTTATTGCAACAAGAAAACTATCAATACCAAAGAGTATAAAATTTCACGCTAAAGTCAATAATTACCATCATAAGTATAAAAAAAACAGCAAAATATTGTTTCCTCTGATAATTTATATTTAAAGTAATTTATTTAACGAACTAACGGCTTTAAATAGTAATTATGACGGCCTTTATAATGAACTAATGAATCATATGAAAAGAGGAACAGTTTGGTTCTGTACAAAATTCGACGTTATGAAATAGAAGTAAAGGTTAATTTTTGTCCTTTAAATAGCTACAAAATCTACCTTAAAAATATAAAGGGCATTTTGTTTATCGAAACAAGTTTCCTCAAATCTGCAATTAATTCAACAGATTTCGATTGAAAATAACCCACACTAAACACTGGCATACTAATAGCAAACATAAATTAAAGTTTAAATTAAGATGTATCTAATTTACTATTAGGTCGTAGTGCTAGATTTTCTCTTAAGTGTTTTCGACTCAAGATTAAATTTAATCAAAAATATTATATAAGCAGCATTTTTATCTTCCGGTACGACTTTTAAGTGATTTTCAAAAGTTCAGGTTTCTAATATTTGGCAATAACATATGCGACTCTCTCATTGCAATTCTTCGTACTTACTTATGAAATTATTACGAAATAGTTCACGATACAAACAAACAAATAAATGGAATATTACAAATAATTTTTTTAAATTTTTTTTTTCATTTTTGCATAAAAAGATTTTTAGCAAGGCTGAATCAAGCAATACTGGATTTTATCTTTCACCGAATTTTCGTTGTTTTAGGTTTTTTTCGGCTTTTTTTTTTCTCCGGCAAGAAGTGTTCACAGTTGGTAGCAATTGATAAGATTATGCAACTGGAAAGTTCATTACTGACTCCTTCGAAAATTAATCGCATAAGTCTAAAAGAAAATTAAATCAATAGTGACTCGTTCTGAAGATACTGTGTAAAGTAACGACTTCCATATGAAAAATTACAGGCACTTTACTTCAATTTGAACAAAAGCACTTTAACATTCGAGTAGTGATCAATCCCACTAGCCAAAATTAGTGATTGTCTCATTTACTGTTTTTTGTTGTATTTAATAATTTATAATATTTATAACTTACAATTGGACCTAATTTTTTCTCAAATCTGTACTTCTTTCATAATCAGTTACTGCTACAGTTAACCAATATGTTTAAATTGAAATGACATGTCAGGGATAAGCTGCATTGCATAGGCGCGAATAAATATTCAAATCAGAAAAAAATCGTCTAAATACTTAATTTAGGTAAAATACTCGGTCAAGTGATAGATACTTGAAGAAAATTGCATTTTATTTCAGTGAATGTTTAATTTTAACCTGCATACATGCAAACATAAATTCGAATATAAAAAAAATTTATGTAAGATGATAATTGCCGTATACAAAACCAACAAAAATTGGAAATCGTTTTACAAAGCGTACAGTTAATGAAGTTCAAATTTAGGAATAAATTTTGATTTTATCATGAAATTACAACATTTTACATGATTTTAATGAAACTGCTCTGATATATTTCTGCTATATTACTACTTTGTGAAAGGTGTTCTTTTTTCAAGATTTTTTTATTTACATAATACTGAATTAATTTGCTTAGATATACTGTTCAGTTTCGGTTGTTTTTAACTATTTTTTTTTTATAAAGATGCACTTCGTGATTGAAAAATCACAATCTGAAAATGATTAGGTAGACCATGAACGAGGAAAAAATTTTCCAACAGTCTGGGCGAACTTTATTATTTTTCGGGACAAAGTTTGGAAAGCGGTGAAAGTCGAAGTGCCGTCATAGTCCGGAATCAAAGGAGAATCACAGCACTGGTTTTTTTCATGACAAAATTGTTTAGAAAATTAGTTTTATCAATAGAGGACATTCAGCATTCATCAATGGTTCTTCATACAAATAAGAACCATTGATGATGAGCATTCATCAATGGTTCTTCATACAAATAAGAACCATTGATGATGAGCATTCATCAATGGTTCTTCATACAAATAAAATGTCCCTGGATGTAAAAAATTATTGAAAATCCAATCAGACCTAAAACATTTGAAGAAATTCATGAAAACGTTTATAGTATAACAAGCCCACAGAAGTTCGACATGTCATCGGACTTAATAAATATGGTGGAATTCATGAAAGTAAAATTATCTCGATATTTCACTAGACTTGAGAGATACGTCGAAATTTATGAAAATACGTGGTCCTCTTCCACAAACAATTTTTTCGCACCACCTCCGTATATCAATGCAAATCTGAAATTTTTCAATACTTAAATTACTTGTCTACTAAATTTTCATACTCTTAAATAGTTTCAATTTTCTAATATAAACCGTTTTTGAAGTTGAAAATACACCCCTTAGTTCACCGGCGTATCATGCTACCCCAATAAAAAAATCTGCCAATGGTCTGGGCGAAACTTTATTATTTTCGGGTCCAAGATCGGGAGCAGTCAAAGTCGGAGTATATCATGACTTGCTTCGAGATTATTAGATTTCTTGGAAAATTAATTTTGTTCTTAAAATAGAAATATTTAAAATAGAAATTTTTAGCCGATTAAATATTAAAAAGCCCGTGTAGACTATTCGAATTTTGGTATATTATGTACACTAAAAGCCCATAGAACTAAAAACGAATTTGTTGCCTTAACAGACTTAAGAGATATGAAGAATTGTTAAAACGTATACAAACCCATTACTTCCACTTGGGGATTGAATTTCGAAAAAATTGTGAAACAGGTTTTTAGACGATTTCATAAGAAGCAACTTGATATCTCATGAGACACGAGGGATTTTGAAAAATTTGTGAAAACGTAAGCAAACCCTTCACACCCCTTGATTCTGGAAATTCAAAAAACGTGAATTGGTTGGCCGTAATAACCAATTTTTTATCTCATCAGAACTAAGTCTGTGGAAGTGAAAAGCGATCTAAAATCTCATCAAACCTAAGAAATATGTCGAAGCTTTGAAAAGCATACAACCATCTTACACCCCTTGGGATTGAATATCCAAAATAATGAAATTGACTTTTTGGCTTTTTCATATAGGAAACCTTAGGAGGTAAAAATGACTTCTATATATCATCAGATATGCAACCAGAAATCCTATAAATAAATATCAAGACAGCACGAGAAAGCAAGAACCAATTCAATTTCTTATCACTTCTAAAATAAATGACGGAATTCGTGAAAACGTGTTCAACCCGTTTATACCCTCTTAGGGGCTGAAAAGGAAAAAACTTAAAAGGAAGTTTTAGGCGATTATTACGCAAGCACGTAAAAGTGAAAAGATATTCGATATCTGATCAGACCTGGGGGATATGGCAGAATTCGTGAAAAAGTATGCAACCCCCTTTGCACCACTTTATGGGTCGAATTTCAAAAAATCCTGAAAAAACTTTCTAGGCATTTATATGGAGAAGTCGTACAATAAAAATTAATTCAATATTTGGAAAGACCCAGTAGATATGACGAAAACCGTTAAAATATATGCATTCCATTATCAGTGATCATTTTTTTTGTCCCCCCTCCGACTGCCAATGGATATTTGAAATTTTTTTTTATCTAAATTACTTTTCTAGTTGATATACATAAACATACCGAGCTTCAACTTTGTTGCATAAGCCGTTCTATAGATAGGAAAAACACCCCCCACCCCCGTACCATACTACCACCATTAAAAATTATATTTTTCCAACATGCTACTAATATAGCTCTATCTAAATACCAAGTTTCAGCTTTATATCATTATGGGTTCTCGAAATATAAAAATCTGAACTTTTTCCTTTTCACCCTCCCCCACCCTCACTCTCTACACCCTCACCCACAAAAACTGCTAGGTGTCTATTAGGCCTATTTCTGGTAAAAAATGTTTTTATCTTACACTGTTCTTGAGATATGAGACGTGATTTTTTAGAAAAATTCTTATCCCCTCCACTGTCATGCCCCACCGCCCCCTTAAAAAATGTTACTTTCATCGAACTTTATTTGTCAATCTTTATACACAAACCGAATTTTATTTTTCAAGTGCAATCGGTTCGTGAGATATCGTAATCTAAAGTTTTCCACCCCCACCGCCACTCAAAGATTTGTTTCCGATCTATTCTTCTAGTATACCTACAGATATTCATTAAGTTTCAATTTTGTGACGTTAACCATTTAGGAGATATGGATTTTAGAATGTGTCGAACTCGCTTTTTATGCGTTTTGGACCCATTATTTTTCCCCCACTCGGCAATTTTTTTGTAAATGGGTCCACTACCGAAGGTCTATATAAATTTCAAATTTCAGCCTCCTCGCATAAGCGGTTGCTGAGATCTAGAAACCAAAATTTTCCGTCTAAAACGCTTCCCCTACTTCCCGCCGTCACACTCCAACCCTTAAAAATGTGGACACTTCAAGGGGCCTCCCCTTTCTATTCATAAAAAAAAATTCAATTTAATAGCTCAAAGGATTTGGGAGCTACGAGCCTTCAAACGATTTTGCGTACAGCGGTCGACGTGCGGCGTACGGTGTACGGCGGACAGACGGACTGACATTTTTTTTGCTTTTTTCGTGTCTACTAGTCATGAAAAGTGAAAAAAAAATTTTTCAGGGTAGCAAATTTTTTTTTTTTAAAAATCGATAACAATACTGTATTATTGAAATAATAAAGTAAAATTATATTTTAAGAACGTGGTACTGCTTTTGCCCTATAAAGGTCTGACTTTCAGCTTTCTATCTTAAACGGTTTTTTACTTTTCAACTTCCCTCGTACCTCACAAACCCTTTGAATTATTCAGTTCCAATTTATTTAGTGCTTAGGTCTACTGAGTTGGACGGGAGTGAATTTTTTCCTAAAGGCATTTTTTTGCCATAGGGCGTCTCGAAGAAGTTCTCAGGCAAACCGGCAGGTCTAATGTGATGATTAAACAGGAAGACTACGATGTAACATATAACATTATATTTCATGAAATGTTACCATATATGACGAAGCTATGAATGTGCAGTATCACTTGCACATTCATAACTTCGTCCATCAGATGCTATTTCTTTAGTTAAATAATGAAACAAAAATTACAATGTGAACAGCCAACTAGGCTAATATGTAGCCAATGGGACGAGTGTTATGCAAAAGTCATTTCATATTTTAAGCTAAAAGCAAAAACACATTTGTTGTTTTTTTTACTAATTTGCACATTTGAACTAGAAGAAAATAGTTATACCATTCATGCACTTGTTACATCTTTATAATAGACTAAAGACAAAATTTTATGGCGAAATGAAGAGTTTGTTGTCCTAAAAGCAGCAATTTAGCAAAATTGAAGTCTATACACTTAGTAAATTGCAATTGATCCCATTAAAAAATCTACAGACCGTATGCTGTCTATAACTTTACCAACTTACCGAAGGCTAATATAAGTTAAATCTACGACGAAAAGCTTGTAACGCAAAATAGAAAGGTTCAAATGAATAATAGTTATACTCCAGATGAAATCTGAGAGTATTATAAATTATATATTTTTTTTTTTTATTTGGGTCCAAAACCCCCAAATCCGCTTGATGTCCGCCCTTCCGTCCGTCCTTCCGTTCGTCTGTCTGTCCGTACGCACAATAACCCAAGAACGCCTTGACCTAGAGTCTTGAAATTTTGAATCTGGATGTTTAGTCGAATTTGTAAGGCTAAGTTCGTTAACGGACAAAATCGTTCTACTCCTTCGGGTAGCTGCCATAGAAAAAGTCCTTTAACATGTGTTCAAGAATATTGACCGATAGCTTTAGTAGGGTTTAAGCTACGACTTTGAAATTTTGTATGTGTTGATTTTCCAATAGTTCGAGCTAAATGTATGATTATGAAGAAAATTCTATTAGTCCTTCGTGTAGCTGCCATACAAATATCTTATCAAAATGTCTACTCTTCATTTACGAAACTCACTATAACTCAAGTAATCGTTTAGCTATGAATTCGGAACTTTGTACAAATAAGTTTTAGGTGAAAACGAAGTTCGTGTTTACCAGTCACCTAAATCCTTTTACTCCTTCTGAAAGCTTCCATACAAAAAGTCCTTAAGACACGTGTTCAACAATATTTTCCGATAACTTTTGAATGCTTCAAGCTACGAATTTGAAATTTTGTACGCATTCATTTTTAAATGGTTCCAAGGAAAAGGATAAATATGTAAGAAATCGAGTGAGTCCTTCCTGCACCTCCCATATGAAAGTCCTTCAAAAAGGAAACATTTTTTTTCGGTGATTCACCCAGGTCAAGATATGAAATTTAACACTAACGATATTGATATTGTTTGTTAGTTTAATAAAAGACATACTACAAGCACACAAGGCCGTAGCCAGGGGAAGGAGAACCGACAGGGTCCGGACCCCCCCGAAATTCTCAAAGAATTCAAAGTACTGAAAATCAAGCTTATTTTTTTGTCAATTGTATTGAGAAACACCCTATATAATAATAAGAAATATACACAGGCCTATTCTGTGTACAGTCACAAGTCACAATTTTAGCGGAGAGTCATAATTTTAGAAAATCTGTGACTTTTCATATTCTAGCATTAGTCACAATTTTGACGTTTTTAAAAAACATCACAAAATTGTGACTATCGAAATAGGTGATCACAACGGCCAGCCAGGCAAACAAATTTAACGTTTCATGAAGTTTCAGTACTTAATATTGAAAAAAATAGAATGAATGTTATATTTGCTGAGGTAGGTAATTACTGGAAGAAGCTGAACAAAAGTAATTTAACGTAAATTTAGATGGCTGTTTTACATTTTGTGTGATTTAAGGGCGTTAAGAAGAGCTACGCTCCGAAACTTAAGGAACGCAAGTGATCCGTTTTTATTAATCGACAATACATTTTAGAGTTACTTCGGGTTTCCACGTTCTAGATATATACTAACGCACACAACTTTCCAATATACTACACTTGCAAAAGCCGAATTGATCACTGATACTGATACAGCATCATCATTTTCACATGTCTCCAACTATGTGGAGAGATTATTGTGACCTTTCTTGTGACTACAGTGCCAGAATGCGAAAAATTTTTCCGATCATAAGTGCAGTCACAAAATTTTAGTCATAGCAGGTTGTGACCTGTGATAGGTCACAATTTCAGAATAGGGCCGATAATACCATGCATACACTGCTTATATACAAATTACTTTATTCAAATCATGATATGCGATACAAGATAGCATGATACACAGCCAAAATTTCAAGCGTCTATCAATCGTAGTATTGTGCTTAGATTGTGATATTTTAAAATTAATATGAATTCAAATCAGTAACAAAATTGAATGGAACTTTTAATTAATCTGGGACAGCAAAAAGTGCATTCCGAATTTTTAGCAGTGAAGAAAAAAAGACCTTGAACCGCCAAACGTCGCAGTACATATAAGGAAATGTTGCGGCGAAAAGCACTTTCATTGCTAATAAATAAAAGTAGAAAGCGGACCATCACATGACACACAAAAATGAAAACACGCTCAATTAATTTTATCTGACGGAAGGATATAAAAATCCACAATTGTCATTCATTGAAATTTCAGTTGATTTCACTTTTAGATGGCGCTGATGGCAGTTAAAGGAAGACTATATCAGCTTAAATCACTGAGCTATATAAATGGAGACCCCATCGGCTCATTTCTCTATACGATCTGACAGATTGAAATAGCCGATGAAATCGTACCCTCTCGCTCCTTCTTAAAATTTCGAATTTCGAACAACATGGGCAACAACTTAAATAAAATTAAAAACTTTTCAATTTGAATTATCAGTTCTGACAATTCAAATTGTTCGATTTGATGGTGAGAAGTTGCGTTTTGCGTTCGAAATTCATAACACAATACACAGTTTACTTCAATTTTTTTATTAATAAATTTCTTGGGAAATAGCAGTTTCAGGAATATTTATAACGGTTGAGCATGTAATACGTTGTTTTCGAATTTGGCGCCTTCGGGTAGCTGCCATACAAAATGTCCATAAAACACGTGTTCAAGAATGTTGGTCAATAACTTCAGAAGGGTTTAAGCTACGTCTTTGAAATTTTGTATGTGTTATTTTTCTAATAGTTAGAGCTAAATGTATGAATATGAAGGAAATCCTATTAGTCCTTCGTGTAGCTGCCATACAAATATCGTGTCAAAACGTATTCACTTAATTTACGGAACTTACTATAACTCAAGTATTCTTTTAGCTATGAATTGGAAATTTTGTACAAATTAGTTTTGAGTAAAAATGAAGATCGAGTTTACTAATCAGCGAAATCCGTTTACTCCTTCTGGTAGCTGCCATACAAAATGTCCTTAAGATACGTGTTCAACAATATTTTTCGATAACTTTTGAACGCTTCAAGCAACGAACTTGAAATTTTGTACACGTTTATTTTTGAATGGTTCTAAGGAAAACGATAAATATGTAAGAAATCGAGTGAATCCTTCAGGCACTTCCCATGTGAAAGTCCTTCAAAAAGGACATTTTTTTCGATGACTTATCCAGTTCAAGATATGAAATTAAACATTGAATATTGTCTTTTAGTTTTGAGTAGCAATCTAATTGCAGTCCTTAATAAAGGACATACAACATGCACACATGTAATTTTACTTTATCCCCAACTACAATATAAATCGGAGTTCAGTATTCATCTAGAGTATTATACGATTGGCTTGCAGCCGATCTTGACTGCAGTATGTTCTTTCAATACCTTGTATTGTTTATCCAAAAACGTATTTAACAAATTAAAATTATTTGATAATTTTCCAATTCCAAATTACACCTAAAAGTTCGGATTTAATTTTTTATGTTGCCTAATATGATGGTGGTTTCATTGTTTTCCTTCTCACCTTAATACATGCAGATACCGTGCTACTAACTCTTTCCTTCTCAAGATTCAGGTCATTCGTCACTTAATTCTAATTTGTACAACGGATAACTTTCGAAGTTTCTTTAAACTTAAAATGAATTGAATTTTTGAAAGAAACCAAAAGAAATGTTTCAATCAAAAATTATTTTATTTGCATTACCAATTTTAAATCTAATGAGTGTTTAAAATCATATGAATTTTGTTCAATAATGCGGAACCTCGGCTTATCATGGGCAACCTTTTCGAAATAATGACATTTCAAAAACATCGGCTATGTGAGATACCAAATCGAGGTCTCCATAGTATACATCTCAGTGGCTTCTATCTATGGAGTCGCTTAACGATAGATAAAATTTTCTTAGAATTGGCTTTTAAGCTAACCTCCGCTGAAATTAACTCCTCGTATTTACTGGAAGCCGTTCCATTCAATGTCCCATTTCGATCCTTGAGAGACTAAGTGTTGCTAAATATTCCTCACCATCAAACAAATTATGACAAGCATGACCCAATCACATCTGAGGTGGCTGGGCAGTCTTTTCTCTGACAATTTGGAGGACCTGAGGTCGATAGGGCATGGCAAGCTAGTCACGTTCTTTGGGGATCTGGGTTGTTTAGGGGATGTTTAGTGACCTACGAGGCTCTGAAGGGATCGCTATGCGCGCTTTTGGTGCCTAGTGTGCGCGGTGGCTCAGCGCTTCGCCCCTTCTTAAAACTAAAACTAAAACTAGTCTAATTGGTGTTAACCTCTCAGTATCGCAGTTAAAATCGACTAATTGAATTGAAAATGCAGTTATGCATTCATGCACTTATGTATCTAACTATACATCTTATAAAGTAATCAGTTTTTGATGAATGATGAAATAAATAAAAAGTAGAATAATACAACTATTTTCGATTAATAAAATCGGGGATAATTTTTCAAAGTTGTTCAGATACTTTATCGTCTGCGGCTATAAAAAGTTTTGCTCATTACCACATATCTTCATTTGGGACGAGGTATTTACCATTTCCATCAAGTACTCCTAAGTAACATTGTTGTTTAATCTTTTAATCGATTATCTTTAGTATTTCGAAGTTGATTGAGGCTTTTGTTTGTGAAGCGAAGCTCAATTATCAGCCAGACCAAACACGGGTTCGCCAAGAAAAGATCTACCACAAACTACTTTGACGCAGTCTTAATTTAGTCTATCAGGTTGTCTGTAACCAAACTGATTTCAAAAAGTAAAAGTATTTGACAAAATCAGATATGATATTCTAGTCAACAATCATGTCACATTTAACTGATCATTCTGTACCGGTATAATTTCGTAGAGTCTTTTCCTTTGACTACTCTAAATACTTCTGGCTGTCCACAGGATAGCCTACTTGGTCCACTTGTCTTTATTTTAAAAGATACTTAAAGTTCCTTCTCTGCAATTATAAGGATAATATTTATTTATTCATAGGATTGCTATTGCAACTTAAATGAAACAACACAATATCTTACGGCCAAACCGACTAGGTACATTGTAAGGATAATAATTGCATAGAAGGATCTTTGTTAGAAAGATCTTTGCGGGAGTTTGTTGTTGAATTTACCTGGCCAGTATGAACTTTTTACTATTATTTTCATAAAAAGACTAGGATCTAACATACTTCGTTAGCCCAAAACGCTTAAAGATATGTGGATCATTCTCGAGGGAGACAACTTGATATGAAACTCCGTAAAAGAAGAAAAAGAAAACACCTGCCTTTTATGGTTTAGAATAATAACTTAAAGTAGGTAACACAAAGTACTAGTTATAGACTTTTTACCTGTTTTATTTTTTTGCATATTATTCAACAGATTTATTGATTAAAGTTGACTTGTGTACTAATCCTTTCAAATGGCAAAAAATTGTGCAATCAAAGAGCATATCGACATTTTTGAAGTACATTCAACTTAAAATTGGCTTTCACCGAACTACGTACAAATCTAGTACGGGTTACGCAGACGAGCTGATGAAAACAAGAGCATTTAGTGCATCGCACGTTCGTATTCTTCAGGTGAATGTAAAAACCGAAGAAAAAACCATATTTCATGGATTTATGCCTTGGGTGGTGCATAAGATCGCGAGCTAGGCCGGACGCTATACCTTACTTCCGATGAACAACAACGTAACAGTTTTGGACGATCGCGATCTTACAGACCATTATTTCAAATTTACTTTCTTCCGCACGGCGGCGACTCAATGTAATTAGTAGGTCACGAAATAAAAAGAAGTTTCGTAAGAGGTTTTAAACTCGGTACGTATGCATTTTTTCTTCATTACGTCTTATATCAAAATGTATAAAGAAGATCATGGCGCGATCTAGGTGTATATTTCTTGAAAAACCTAATGTTAGTATTGTTAACATAATTTTGAAAATCATCCGCCCAGTAAGTTATTAAACGCTAATTTTCGCCATTGTTTTCGCACTAATCGAATTTAATAAGCGATTGGAAGTTACCAAATCGGTACAAATAATATTAAATTGTTATTATGTCGATAATTTGGTAATGTGACCGGAACTATATTTGTAACATTACAGTATGGTTTTTTTGTGCAGCAAAATAACTTTCTCATAGTTCGCGCCTTTCGTGTTAGTTAAATTATTGTGCGTTTAGTTTAATTGCACTTTTAACAGTCACCTCTGAGAGCTTACAAGAATTACGTTTGAATTTTTTTTACTCCCACATACACTTAACTTTTACTTAGCGTTCATTTGGGCTATACCGATATAACTAAAAACAACCAACCACGTTACAATGAATTTGTGAAATATGTTTTTAAACCAACAAATAAGTTTATATTAAAAAGATTGTCAAAGACAGTTATTAGCTAGCTGTAAGGCAGAAATAATTAAAATCTCTATTTAAAAAAGTCGTAGCTCAAAGTTTATCCCTTTAAACTCGAATATTATGGAGTATGTGTAGGCATCGCTCATTGATTTAGTATTTTATCATGGGCTTAACAGCTATAAATATGGCTCCTGGATAATTACGTAAATGAAATCAAATCAAAGTAAGGCCTTATAATTTAATAGCTGTATTCGAACGCAGCCAAACGATATAAAGCCATATTTTAACTTATTCCTCAACTTAAAATAGCAACAAATTCCAGGTCACGATCTTAACTCAGAAAATTGATTATGAAATTAAAGCTTAAGCTTAATATAGAAAAAATCTATTCAAATTAATGTAGTTCCTGTGAAAATTGCATAGCTTACTTTAAAAGAAAACGCTTTTGCTACTTTTTATACTCAAAATATAGAGTGTAAAGTATAATAAGATTAATTCAACCGAAAAGTTTATAATGCCTAAAGCGAGGCCTTCAATGAAAACCGTGTTGAATTCAATTTAGGCCATTGATGACGATCTCTAAGTTCGCATGCCGTTTAACTGTACGTCAATCTGCTTGTACTGGTGTAACTAAATATCTGCGGATAGTCGGGACTATCCGTAACTCAAGAACCCTTTAATCTAGAAAGTTGAAAATTGGTAACCATTCGTAATACAATTTGTAAGGCGATAACTCGCGAAATTGTCTCACTTTATCGTATAGCTCCCATAAAAAAGTCCAAAAGATTGTCCGTGTCCAGAAGAGGCTTAGATTGACATGTTGCAATGGGATCACAACGGACCCAGGTTTATAAGCTTGCTATCTGTGCACAATAACCTAACCTAACTAGTATAATTATTTTATTTAAATATTTTTTAATTTAAAAAATTTCATAATGCTTCTTTCAATAAGATCTATTGATACTTTCACCGTTACATGTTACACTCCTTTAATTTTCTTTATTAAGAAAATCATCATCTTCATACAGTACCCATACAAAAGTCTTTAAAAAATATGTGCAAATATCTGCTGGAACTCACTCCAGAGATCATATTTTGAAAAGATGTGTGATGACTGTCTTTTTTTACTGGATATTTTTTTATATAAACCCAGGCAATCAACACGTTCTCGTGTATCATGTGCATGAAGTAATCGGATTAAAGATTTTTCAAAGCATACTTAATGAATTTTTATGCGATAATTCATTTAAGGAGTTTTTAATTAAAATTACTATACTCCCAAGTTACTAGTCTAACTCAAAAATACAATAACTAAATGTGGTAGCAGTCTGGCAGTTTAAATAGGTTGAATCTATAAAAAGCTGCGGGTTGACGTTCCAATTGAGTGCCATAAGTGATTCCTAAGATAGGAAAATGTTGAGTTCTTCAGGTCACACCCAAACGCCCTCCCTACTCTCAAAAAGATAATTTAAATTTTTTCCTAAAATATGAGTCCATAGGTACGATCACAGAGCCATAATTTTTGATAAGGCCTCCGAACAGCACTAACCCAACACCCTTCAACAAATTTGTTTTTATGGATGCTCCACTAACATAACCCGAAGTATCTACAAGTTTCAGATTCTCACCATTAGTTCACCCGGAGATGTAAAATTCGAAAAAGTTACCTTTAATTATTCCCCTTGAACCCAATAGGAAACCACCCATTCAACACACTATGAAAATTTGAAACTAATGTCTTTGGGGGTTTTTGAATTATGACACGCTAAAGTAAAATTTTATCCAATCCTAAATATAAGCAATTATTTTCTGGCCGAATATAACTGGCGCCTAAAATATTACTAATTTTTTTAAAGTTTCCAAAATTATCTTACCCCGAGAGCGTTTCATTTTCATTTCTATTTGACAACAGATGGTGCTCATCGATCGTTATGATAGTTAGAATTTGAATTAATTTTTTTTAAGCTATGTTATTGTGACGTTAGAACAGAGCGTGTCTTCTAAAAAAAGAAATTTTTTCCTAACTCAACGAGTAAAGAAGTGAGTGAGGTGGATGCCTGACGCTCGTTCGTAATATTGTTCAAATTTTTCCATTCGCTTGAAGCGTCTTCAATTTATTCGATTGAATGGGCCCACATTCAAAATTATACAAATGATTATTTCGATAAGTACTTACCTTTGCACATACGTCACGACCGTAATTTTACACCAACCAGATACCAACAACATAAGCTCTTGTGCCCAAAAATAGATTTGCTTTTTTCTTTGCAATTATTAAAGCCTTGTTCAGTTTTGATGAATTTCCAAGAATATTTCGAAAACAATTATCAACGCCAATTGCTAAACGAACGGAAATTAAAGCACTTGTGGATTAGTAGATAGCTTAATATGTACATGATGATGAAGATACCTGATTTGAAGATAATCGAACCGGTCGGAATTCTGAATCATCACGTGTACAAAACGTTCAAATCATCAGGTAGGGAAACTACCTGTAATTATGAATTTATTACAATGAATGATAGAAATGCCTTTTGATTTAGTCAGACCTTACAAATATTTAATTCAAAAGTATGCATATTGCCGGATTAGGTTTCAATGCAAACCTTCTGAAAAGTTTGTAGCTATTTTGTTTTTTAAATAATCACAAAGCGAACAATAAATATATGATACAATATTTTAATAAAAAAAAATGATTAATAAATATAGCAAACAGGTCACTTTTTTCGAAGTGTTGCAGTTGCTCATTGTTTTTTAAAAGTAACCGAAATAAATACATATAACATGCCTACAAGGAAAGCATATGAAACCCCTAATACGACAAATCAGCAGTACTGATAGGACCGAGAAATTCATAATTATAATTTTGTCCTTAGAATATAAGTAAATATATCTAAAATACAGATACATATAAAAACTTATAAAAAGCCCGTGAAGACGATTCGAATTTTGGTATTTTATTTACACTAAAAGACCGTAGAAATAAGAACAATTTGCTAGGCAAGACGTCTTTATAAGAAATTCCCTACTCTGATTAATGAAGCTCAGTACACTGATCTCCGTAAAGTTGTCAAGAGAGAAATTAAGAAAGCCTTAAGACTGTATGTATGTAGCCTGAATGCATCACTTGCTTTGGACAATGACAAACCATTCTGGAATTATGTCAATTCTTCACGTAAGACTACTACCATTCCAAAACTAGTATTTATACTCTAGATGAAATCATATAGAGTATTATAAGTTTAATCCAGCCCAAAAGTTTGTAACGCATAGAACCAAGCCTCGGACGAACAAAAAGTTGTAGATTATTTTTTGTTTATTTGTGGCCAAAAACCTCAAATCCGCTTGACGTCCGTCCGTCCGTCCGTCCGTCTGTCCGTGAACACGATAACTCAAGAACGCCTTCACCTAGGATCTTGAAATTTTGAATCTGGATGTTTGGTTGAATTTGTAAGGCTAAGTTCGTTAACGGGCAAAATCGTATTACTCCTTCGGGTAGCTGCCATACAAAATGTCCTTAAAACACGTGTTCAAGAATATTGGCCGATAACTTCAGAAGGGTTTAAGCTAGGTCTTTGAAATTTTGTACGTGCTATTTTTCCAATAGTTGGAGCTAAATATATGATTATGAAGAAAATCCAGTTAGTCCTTCGTGTAGCTGCCATACAAATATCCTGTCAAAACGTCTTCACTTAATTTACGAAACTCACTATAACTCAAGTAATCTTTTAGCTATGAATTGGAAATTTTGTACAAATTAGTTTTGAGTAAAAACGAAGTTCGAGTTTACTAATCAGCGAAATCCTTTTACTCCTTCTGGTAGCTCCCATACAAAATGTCCTTAAGACACGTGTTCAACAATATTTTTCGATAACTTTTGAACGCTTTCAGCTACGAATTTGAAATTTTGTACACGTTCATTTTTGAATGGTTCTAAGGAAAAGGATAAATATGTAAGAAATCAAGTGAGTCCTTCCTGCACATCCCATGTAAAAGTCCTTCAAAAAGGAAATTTTTTTTCGATGACTTACCCAGTTCAAGATACGAAATTAAACACTGAATATTGTCTTTTAGTTTTGAGTAGCAATCTAATGGCAGTCCTTAATAAAGGACATACAACATGCACACACGTAATTCTATTTTATCCCCAACTACAATATAAATCGGAGTTCAGTATTCATCTAGAGTATTATACGATTGGCTTGTTTTCTTTTAAAAATGTACTGTGAAAACATTTTACTTTACATCCACAAACTCATAAAAATTCCTTAATTGATTAATAGCAATTTTCTGCCATTTTTACATTTTGTCATTTAAATTGTAATTCAAAGTATCTTTTTTACTTTAGAGTATCTACAGATTGACTGAAGCGCTTTGTGAATTATTTATTTATTTATTCTTTACTTAAAACACGAGAAGCTCAGTACTTCTTAATACCTGAATAATTTATAATTACAAATCGCACTCATAACTAATTTTAATTTATTTATCCGCAGGGCATCTGGCAGCTTCGCCTCGACAACCCGAAGCTTCTCTGCGTGAAATGATACCTGTAAGTTGGTACCGGTTAGCTGTATCACTCACCTGTATAGCTCTGGCTATTAGCATACAAGCTAATTACCTGAGTGTGATGGCAGCCAGGTATTTATTTGTGGCCTTCGCCGGGCATATTTTTGTCGGTCGCTGGGTTACTATCAGTTGAAAGCGGCGTTCTCGTGTCGTCGGACGGTTTTCTTAGATTTTCGGGAATAACCGATTTCACATCTAAGATTAATTCTACTCGACTAAAGATTAAAGATTAGTATTAAATCGACGCTAATGGAAGACTGTTGACGACCCGGTGGAACGTTTAGCAAAAAAAAAACTTTCTTCTTGCCAAATTTTTTTTCCGATTTCCGCGAATTTTTGATTAAGTGACCTTCGAGTGGTTCAGGTGCATACAGAAGGTGGTGGATTAATTTTTGTGTGTTCTTTTTTATTGTTTCGATAAGAAAAGAAAATAAATTTATTTGCAATGGTTCTGGTGACAGTTGTTTTTTTAGTGTTTACAACGTGTTTCTTTCCGTTGGTAAGTCTGATGATATTTCCGAGAATTACAAAACGAGAACAATTCCCTACTATATTTTTATTTGTGCTGGTTCAATAAGAGGGCAGAACGGGTTGGTAATGAAACATGACTTGGCTGTTAGTTCAGGTGTAGTCGGTTCACCTGAACTTCAGCAGTTTCAGTGTGCGCTTGAGGCTATTCAAAAATTTCTCAGTTAGACAGGAAATGCATTTTTGCATTTCCCTTTTTCACTTCGGGAAAATTTACGAGCAAACAAATTTTCTTCTCGCATTAACCTAAAGAAATTTTAAATCTTTTATTTAGAAACTTTGCACTTACAAGATAGTTTCCGGAACGAGACCTAGAAATTACTGAAATTCGCAAACAAAATTCGTTTTTACTGCTTTGTGCTCGTAAAAACAACAAACAAATATTGTTGTAGCATTAGCATAATATAAATTATAACATTCGTCTTGGCTCATTAGCAAGTGTATACCGTCTGCTGATTGCTCTCAATGTCGGGGGATGATTAAGAAAAGTAAACTTTTTCGCGTCTTCGCTCGGTACCTTCTTATGTGCCTTCAAAATAAATTTTGTTATTTTGTAGTTTTTGAAATGAAAACGTTACCTCTTTCTACCGATAGCCGATATGCACCGACGTTGTATTTATATAAAAAGAGATAACTGAACTTGAAGTAGTTTTTTTCGACAAATAGTTATTATAATTTTCCAAGTTGATTTTATACTTAATTGCAATCTGTTCTTATGGCAGGGTCAATGGACCAATAACCGCTGGCCTCAATAATAATCCAGATTACTTTTTCTGCATTAATTTCGATTAAATTAAACCTACATTCAACACCAAGTTAAAACATAAGTTTTTAAACAAAAAAATTAATTAATTTTAATTATAAAAGCCTGATTGGTTATATTTGGTTTTATTTCTATTATATTCTATTGATAAAAAAATAAGTAAATAAATAAAAAACATCTGCCAACAGTCTGGGCTCAACTTTATTATTTTATGGGTAGAAGTCCGAAACGTGTTTAATGCTGAGATGCGGTGTAGGTTACTATGCGACTGACAACCTAAAAATTAACGTTCCAAATAGCCTCCTGATTATTCCTTAGGTTGTCAGTCGCATAGTAACCTACACCTACACCCATAAAATAATAAAGTTGCGCCCAGACTGTTGGCAGATTTTTATACTCTAGATGAAATCATATAGAGTATTATAAGTTTGATCCAGCCCAAAAGTTTGTAACGCATAGAACCAAGCCTCGGACGAAAAAATTTTATATATTATTTTGTGTTTACTTGTTGCCAAAAACTCCAAATCCACTTGACGTCCGTCCGTCCGTCCGTCTGTCTGTCCGTTAGCACGGGAACTCAAAAACTCCTTGACCTAATATCTTAAAATTTTGGATGTTTGGTTGATTTTGTAAGGCTAAGTTCGTTAACGGGCAAAATCGTCCTACTCCTTCGGGTAGCTGCCATATAAAATGTTCTTAAAACACGTGTTCAAGAATATTGGCCGATAACTTCAGAAGGGTTTAAGCTACGACTTTGAAATTTTGTATGTGTTAATTTTCCAATAGTTGGAGCTAAATGTATGATTATGAAGAAAATCCTATTAGTCCTTCGTGCAGCTGCCATACAAATATCCTGTTAAAATATCCTCATTTAATTCACGAAACTTACTATAACTCAAGAAATCGTTTAGCCACGAAGTTTAAACTTTATACAAATAAGATTTGGGCGAAAATGAAGTTAGACTTCGTTTGTCAGTGAAATTTCTTTACTCCTTCGAGTAGCTTCTATACAAAAAATCCTTAAAAAGACGTGTTCTAGAACATTTTTCGATGGCTTTACAACCATTTAAGCTATGAATTTGAAATTTTGTACACATTAATTGTTGAATGGTTCCAAGGAAAAGGATAAATATGTAAGAAATCGAGTAAGTCCTTCCTGCACCTGCCATCTGAAAGTCCTTCAGAAAGGAAATTTTATTTTCGATGACTTACCCAGTTCAAGATATGAAATAAAATACTGAATATTGTCTTTTAGTTTTGAGCAGCAATCTAATGGTAGTCCTTAATAAAAGACATACAACATGCACACACGTAATTCTACTTTATCCCCAACTACAATATAAATCGGAGTTCAGGATTCATCTAGAGTATTATACGATTGGCTTGCAGCCGATCGTGACTGCAGTATGTTTTTTATTTATTTACGTATTTTTTTATCAAAAGAATATTCCATAGAAGTAAAAGCGAAATCGATCACATTAAACCTTAGAGATTTTCGTATTAAGAGAAAACTTGAACAATACCCCCAGGGGATTTAAAAGGGAAAAATACTTAAATCGGTTTTTTCCCCAACAATGTTTAAAGCTTATATAAGTACAAGTGAATTCCAAATCTCAATATACCTTAGAAATATATCAGAATTCGTGAATATGTACACAACCATTTTACACCCCCTTAGGGGTTGGATATCAAAAAATTTTGAAGAACGTTAATAGGCGCTTATATAAATAGCCCGCAGAAGTAAAATTGCTTTGATAGCTCGAAATGTCTAAAAGTTTTAAAGAAATTCGTGAAAATGTGGATTCACGGACATTTTTTTTACTCAACCTCTGAACTCCAATATACCATAAATCTGACCTTGTTTTTTGCTTTAATTACTCGATTAGCACATCTATATACGTACTGAGTTTCAACTTTCTAGCATTAGCCGTTTCTGAGATATAAAAAACCACCCCTCACCCCCGTACCTAGTTACCCCTTTTCTAGGATGTCTCTATAGTGGCTCTATATAGTTCAAAATTTTTAGCTTTCTATTCTTTATGGTTTTCGAGAAATAAAAATCAGAATGTTTTCCTTTCTACCACCATCAGCTCCTACACCCACACACCCAAAATTTGTTTTCCTACTAGATTTCTATCGATTTTAGAATGTTTCAATTCCGCCTTTCAAGCGTTTCAGGCTCATTGTGTCCCTCCCCCCCTCCCCCCACTTCCACACCCCTCAACCCGTATCGACTATTTTTTTACAAATGGGTTCACTATCATAGTACTACATAAGTTCCAACTTTCAGCCTCCTAGCATAAGCGGTTCCTGAGATCTAGAAACCAAAATTTTTCGTCTAAAACGCTCCCCTCTCCTCCCCCTCATACCGCCACCCCTCCTCCCCTTTATTATTAAAAAATAATAAAGTAAAATTAGGTTTTGGTTTTTGTTTCTATGAAAGAAAATTGAGGTTTTTTTTTTCCCGAGGTCACATATATGAGTACAGTAAAACCTGTCTAAAACGGAATGCTGTGGTACCCAACTTTTTGTTCCGTTTTACCAGGTTTCCGTTTTATACAGTTTTGTTCAGCAAAATTCTTGATTTAAAAATACAGTAGATATACAATATGTTTTTTATATTATATTTGGGTACTTTAAAAATAATGAACAAACAAAAAATAAAAATATATACAGTTCAAATAAAGGGTGTTACAATAACGCGTTCCGAAGTTAAATTAAAATTGAAAAAAAGAGGATGATGGAGTTAATGAAAATTTTATTAACGAATACTATTTGGTCCATGGCAATTAAGTATGGGAAAGAATTTTCCGCAAATGCTCCTACGGCACACCTCGACCCGTTTGTCCAAATTTTTGATGACATTACAGCATAACTTCTCCTTAATTAGACCAATAGATCCTTCAGTTGTTGAATGGTGTTGAGTTTATTGGGGTAAACCATGCTTTTGGGGTAACCCCAAAGAAAGAAGTGCAACGGAGTCAAATCGTGCGATCTCGGTGGCCAATTGATTTCGCTGTTTCTGGAGATTATTGGCCCGGGGAACTTCAGCTGTGTGGCACATTGCACCATCTTACTGGAACCACATCGATGTCATAATCATACAATATTGGCAACAAGAAGTCGGTGATCATGGCACGGTACCTTTCCCCGTTCACTTTGACAGAGTTGCCAGGTGCATTTTCGAAGAAGAATGGACCAATCACTCCACCAGCGCAAAATACACACCACAAAAAGGGATTTTCTGGATGCATTTGATTTTCAAAGAGTGCCCCTAGATTTTCATCAGCCCATATTCTGCAACTCTGCTTGTTGATGTATCCACTGAGATGGAAATAAGCATCATCAGAAAATAAGTTTTGGTTGCCAGTCCATTGGAAAAATTGGTTTTGCTTTTTGCTTTTGATTTTTCTTTTTGCACCTTACCAACAATTTGCTAAAGACTGAACTACGAAAATTTCAACACAGATGTCCAAAATTATTTTAAAAGTTTTTGTAACACTCTAGTTCCATAACAAATTAAAACCATTTTCCGTCTTTCACTTGCAGTCAGTCATACTCAAATCCACCCATGTCACATTTCAACTGTTTTCCGTTTTATGAAAAATTTCGTTCCGCAAATCACGTTCCGTTTCCGCGTTAGACAGGTTTCCGGTTTATACAGGGTGTTTTGCATTGGAAAATGCTCCGTTCCCAGTTTTTTTTCCGTTATGGCAGGTTTCTGTTTTATACAGGGTCCGTTTTAGACAGGTTTCACTGTATATGAATTGGTTTGTTGAGAGGACTGCGGCACACATTCCCCGTACTGTTCATAACTAGTATCACAATTTATTTGGAGAATCCCGAACATGTTTACCAGTATTTTTTCACATTTTTTCATTCACAACGCTTTTAACCCCCCCCCCCCCCTCTTTTAAGTACTGGCCTCACAGTACTGCAATTTTAAATTATAATATATGAATTAGGTATTGAAAAGCGCTAGAATCAATATCGTTAAACTGAATTCGGTCTTTATTGAGTGTATATCATTTTTTTGTACTTAATAACATTTTATCTTTTTCTATCGTAAATTTGTTCTTATCAATACTGAATTGTATTTTCGTCAGCATTTACTATAGTTATAGTTTATTTAGTTCTGAATCAATTCTGCTTTTCAGTAAAAAAATTACTCAAATTTATTGAAAAATTAATACTGCAAGAAGCAACAAAACAAAAATATGTACAGGAATTTCCTTATCTTTATCTTTGTATCTTTATCTTTTCTTTTTCTTTTATTGTCTTTACGGTTTTGAGCTTTTAAAATTAGTATATGCAGAGCTCGATATCTTTGGCGGTAGAGTATTATCTTAAGAATGATGCGGTTCATCTCAAACCCTGTAGGTGTAATACATATGTTCGGTCTACATTGATGTAATTAGAGAAAAGCCAATAAATATAAAAGAATATACACAACATAAAAAAACTTATATAGAAAACCACCTAAAATATGGAAAAAAAATTATTATTATAAAATTTCATCATAAATACTGAAGCGCTATCTCTATTTTATAGAACAAGAAATCTTTAGCTGGTGATAGAGGACCTCTAGGTTGAAACTGGAGGTCTAGCACAATAGACCACTGGTCGCGGTGCTTGGAGGAATCCCTCCGTCTCCGATGAAATCTAATCTAGCTGGTGATCTGCATGTTTCAGTACTTAAATACCTGTTCAGTACCGATATGTTATGCGGGAATGGACTACGTCTGACGTTATTTATTTTGGTCGGAATAAAGTTTTAAGCAGATAGAATATGTTCAGGTTTCGCTAAACAGCATGACAAATTACTAATTTATTTCAAATTCACTACAAATTTTTGGGCTTTACTTATCTGGAATATATTTTACAAAAAGTCAAACTAAAAGTCAGTAATTTCAGTAAAAAACTTAATGGTTTGTTATAATACGTTTAAAATAGTTCAAAAGAATAATTTAAATGTTTTATTATTATTATTTAAATACTATTATAAATTAATTGATACTTGAGCCAAATTTCATTAGAAGACGAAAAAATTGATCGGGGAGATATCTTATTTTTATTGGGAGTAAAATGATAAATACATATATGTATTTTTTTCAAAAAACTGTTTATTTTTTGTAGAACAAATTTAAAATTCTACAATTACTTAAAAAAATGTATTCTTCATTGCATGACGACTAGTAGCTGTTCTCTAAAGCAATTTGATTTTAAGATTCATATAATTTAAAATGGTTGTAATTTAATCATTTTACTTCAATAAAAAAAAAATTATCTACCCCGAAATTTTTTTTCACGTTTTATGGCAAATAAACACCTAAAAAGCAAAAAAATTTCAGTTCGTCTGTACGCCGTACGCTGTCCGCCGTACGCAAAATCCTTTGAGGCTCACAAACCCTGTGAGCTATTAAATTGAAACTTTTTTTTTTAATATACTGAAAACTGAAAACGAAATACATTAGGTCTTCTAAAATTATGAATTAATTTTCATTCGACGGATTCCTCAGGTGAAGCTTTCAGCGAAGAGATAGTAATTTTGATTACGTCGACTGCGACAGCCAGCGTGTATACGCGACCGTGTTGGTAGAGAGCGAAAGTGATCGAGTCAAGCGATATATGGTATAAGCGGGCGGTATTGCCATACAGTGCGAATTATTGTGCGAATAGAATTTAAAGTGCGATTAATAAACAATCACTTATTTTTATTTTAACCGAATTGTGTTTTACTTGAAATCCCGGCGAACCCCTAGCTCGCAACAATATTGTTACGTGTAAGCCTGGCCACCGCGCAACTCGACCGATTACGAATAGGAAACAGCAACAACCGAATACCTAAGCTGCAAAGTAACACAATCGAATACCTAGTTAAAAAATAACCCAATCAGAGATAAGGCGAAACAGCACGGTTGTATCTCTCTTCTTATCGAATGCTCTCCAATGTACTAGAATCCAATTAGAATAAAAGTCGAAAGATCTCAAGCTCACTTGAACCTTCTACATACACCACTGAACGAAGATCAAAATCGAAAGCTCTAAAGCTTTCTAGAACAATCCACACGCATCGAACATTCAAGTACATCCTAGACTGCAACCGGCTAGTATATAAGCAGGTGAAGCTTTCAGCGAAGACACAGTAATTTTTATTACGTCGACTGTGACAGCCAGCGTGTATACGCGACCGTGTTGAGAGAGAACGAAAGTGAACGAGTCAAGCGATATATGGTATAAGCGGGCGGTATTGCCATACAGTGCGAATTATTGTGCGAATAGAATTTAAAGTGCGATTAATAAATAATCACTTATTTTTATTTTAACCGAATTGTGTTTTACTTGAAATCCCGGCGAACCCCTAGCTCACAACAATATCATACACATCCAGCAAATGTTATGCTTTGCGTTTTGGGTCTATCGATAGGCCGAAATCATTTCTGACTTTGGCATTATTCAAATCAGGCCTTGCGAATTTTCCTACAGGGTCCTAGTGTGGTGGTACGTCACTTGACTCCATTTCACATGAGAAAATTAACGTTGGAAATTCTCTATACCTAAGTATTACATTCACTGTAATTTGAACGAATGCCAACTTCATGAATATTATCGATTTTAAATAGAAGTTGGCATACTTATTGAAAATAAATTGATTTTAACTTCAATAAAGATAGACTTGATTAAAATCTTAATATCCACATTTATAATAAAATAATTCTGAAAAGTGCCAAGCTACCTTCTTCACCAGAAATAGAAAAAGTTGTTTACTACCTCATGCTAACGTTTCAATACTAGGTAAAAACATTCCTTGGCCAGACAAAACTAAATAGCTTGGGATCACTCTTGATAAGACACTGAAAAACAGACTGCTTTAATTAGAGACAAGATCAATGTAACGATTAGAGTTCTAATCCCCTAATAAATCGCCGATCTGTGTTATGCACTGAAAATAAAATTATTATTTACATGGTAATTTTTCAAAGTATATTTCTGCATGCTGTCACAGTTTGGCATGATGTCTCAAATTGCCATATCAAAAAATTGAAAATTGCCCAAAATAAAGTCCTCAAATTATTGTTAAACCGACCCTGGTATTTCTCCACGAGGAAACTTCATGAAATTGCAAATGTTTCAAAATTAAAAGACAAGATCGACATCATACATCAACAATTTTTTGAACGAAGTTCGATAAATCCGCTTATCTGAGGATTATATACCTAATTAGATCATATTTAAGTTCTAGGTTAGTTCTAGTTTTAAGCACAGTCTTAAGTTGTACATGTAAGGTTTTTCACTTTGCTGTATTTCCTTAATCTTATAGGTATACTAATCACACTAACTCCCACGTCTTACAACAAAAACATAAAACGTTAGTTGAAATGGGTACAGATACTCTAAAGTAACTTTATAAGAAACTTACACTGAAATTTATACAGCAAAATAAAGAGAATTTGAATTTGAATTTGAATAATATAAATCTAACTAGTCTTAAATCTAGTTATTCTTAGATCAAACTTATAAGCAATTTTAAATATTAGATCCTTAATTAAACAGTTTATTTTTTATATATCAAATAATTTATTAAATAACATTTAATATAATTAAAACATGACTCATTATTTATCCAACCCTGTTGGATTGGGAACGCTCCGTTATTACAAGAATATCTTCACAATTATTAAGTCATTATCGATGGGGTTATAAGACCTTCATCACAACACTAGTACCGAAATAATATGAATCAGTGGCTAAGGTGGTTCGAAACAATTAATTTAGTTTAGGTTTAAATAATAAAATGCTTTTGAATGCTTCAGTGTGGAAATAATAACATTTCAGTGAAAAATAATCGGCAATATCAGCAGCTCTAATGGTTTTTCGGAAGTTGCATAATATAACTTCTGATGAGTCAATGCTGTCCGATGTTATTTTTCAAAATTGAATTTTCGCACGGGTAAATACCTGAATTATCCATAAAGAATTTCTGTCTAAACTTTTTCTGTTCAGTAAAATAATAATCTCATTATTTTCCGAATGCTACACCTGCCTCAACAATAAACATGCAAAACACGTACAAACTGATGAATGAGTCAACCCGACATTTATTTTAAATTTTAAATTCTAATTAATTATGTTTTATTTATGATGTTACTCCTCTCTTATGTTCATATTTCATATTCGGGTAGTTAGGCGTCGTAACATCCGATATGGAACTGGAACTCAACAGACCTCACTGTATTTTATTTTGCTTACACCTACCTACGTATTATTTGTCAAACTATCAAATGAAGTAGCAAATTGAAGTTATTTTTAGTTTGCCTAGCACATTTGTCATCAATTCTACTTATAGTACAGATACTAATAAGAGCTTGGTAATGGGAATGTGAGGGGTTTTAAACAATTTGCAATGTCATCGAATCTCTACATGGTAATAATAGGCAATTATTTAAATTGCTAGTTTTCAGCATGACAGCGATAGTTAAAATCGATGTTATTCTAAGTAAACATTATTTTAAATCTAACCTTTTACTATATTATTTCAATAATACAGTATTGTTATCGATTTTATAAAAAAAAAAAATTTGCTACCCTCAAAATCTTTTTTTACGTTTCATGACTAGTAGATACGAAAAAGGCAAAAAAAATGTTCAGTCCGTCTGTCAGCCGTACGCCGTACGTCGACCGCTGTACGCAAAATCGTTTGAAGGTTGGTAGCTCCCAAACCGTTCGAGCTATTAAATTGAAATTTTTTTATGAATAGTCTGGGTAGGCATCTTGAATTGACATTATTTTGAAGAGTGCGGGTGTGAGGGGGGAAGTAGGGGAAGCGTTTTAGATAGACAATTTTGGTTTCTAGATCTCAGCAACCGCTTACGCTAGGAGGCTGAAAGTTAGAACTTATATAGAGGTTCGACAGTGGACCCATTTGCAAAAAAATAGCCGATTTTGGTGAAGGGGTTTGGGAGTGGGGGAAAATAATGCGTCCGAAACGCAAGAAAGCCAAGATCGACACATTCTGAAATCCATATCTCCTAAACAGTTAATGTCACGAAATTGTAACTTAATCACTACCTGTAGGTATACTAGAAGAATAGATTGGAAACCAATTTATGAGTGGTGGCAGTGGCGTACGGGGGTGGGGGGTATAAAACTGTAGATTACGATATCTCACGAACCAATTGCACTAGACAAATAAAATTCGGTTGTGTCCGGTTTGTGTATAAAGACTGATGAAAGTAATTTTTTTTAAAGGGGCGATGGATCATGAAAGTGGAGGGGATAAGAATTTTTCTAAAAAATTACGTTTCATATCTCAAGGACGGCAAAAGATAGATTCTTAAAATTTGTACCAGAAATAGGCCTAATAGACCCCTAGCTGAAAACAAAATTTTGTGGATGAGGGTGTAGAGAGTAAGAGTGGGGGAGGGTGAAAAGAAAAAAGTTCTGATTTTTATATCTCGAGAAACTATAATGATATAAAGTTGAAACTTGGTATTTAGATAGAGCTATATAGGGGTAGTATAATACGGGGGTGGAGGGTGTTTTTCCTATCTTTAAAACTGCTTTTGCCACAAAGTTGAAACTCGGTATGTGTATGTAAAATAACTAGAAAAGTAATTTAGATAAGAAAAATTTTCAAATATCCAATGGCATTTGGAAAGGGACCGAAAAAAATTATCAGTGAAAATGGAATACATATGTATATTTTTACGATTTTTATACTCTAGATGAAATCATATAGAGTATTATAAGTTTAATCCAGCCCAAAAGTTTGTAACGCATAGAACCAAGCCTCGGACGAAAAAAAGTTATATATTATTTTTTGTTTATTTGTGGCCAAAAACCTCAAATCCGCTTGACGTCCGTCCGTCCGTCCGTCCGTCCGTCCGTCCGTCCGTCCGTCCGTCCGTCTGTCCGTGAACACGATAACTCAAGAACGCCTTCACCTAGGATCTTGAAATTTGGAATCTGGATGTTTGGTTGAATTTGTAAGGCTAAGTTCGTTAACGGGCAAAATCGTCCTACTCCTTCGGGTAGCTGCCATACAAAATGTCCTTAAAACACGTGTTCAAGAATATTGGTCGATAACTTCAGAAGGGTTTAAGCAACGACATTGAAATTTTGTACGTGTTATTTTTCCAATAGTTGGAGCTAAATACATGATTATGAAGAAAATCCTGTTAGTCCTTCGTGTAGCTGCCATACAAATATCCTGTCAAAATGTATTCACTTAATTTACGAAACTCACTATAACTCAAGTAATCTTTTAGCTACGAATTCGGAATTTTGTACAAGTTAGTTTTGAGTAAAAAGGAAGTTTAAGTTTACTAATCAGCGAAATCCTTCTACTCCTTCTGGTAGCTGCCATACAAAATGTCCTTAAAACACGTGTTCAAGAATATTGGTCAATAACTTCAGAAGGGTTTAAGCTACAACATTGAAATTTTGTATGTGTTATTTTTCCAATAGTTGGAGCTAAATATATGATTATGAAGAAAATCCTGTTAGTCCTTCGTGTAGCTGCCATACAAATATCCTGTCAAAATGTATTCACTTAATTTACGAAACTCACTATAACTCAAGTAATCTTTTAGCTACGAATTCGGAATTTTGTACAAGTTAATTTTGAGTGAAAAGAAAGTTCGAGTTTACTAATCAGCGGAATCGTTTTACTCCTTCTGGTAGCTGCCATACAAAATATCCTTAAAACACGTGTTCAATAATATTTTCCGATAACTTTTGAACGCTTCAAGCTACGAATTTGAAATTTTGTACACATTAATTTTTGAATGGTTCCAAGAAAAAGGATAAATATGTAAGAAATCGAGTGAGTCCTTCCTGCACATCCCATGTGAAAGTCCTTCAAAAAGGAAATTTTTTTTCGATGACTTACCCAGTTCAAGATATGAAGTTAAACACTGAATATTGTCTTTTAGGTTTGAGTAGCAATCTAATAGCAGTCCTTAATAAAGGACATACAACATGCACACACGTAATTCTACTTTATCCCCAACTACAATATAAATCGGAGTTCAGTATTCATCTAGAGTATTATACGATTGGCTTGCAGCCGATCGTGACTGCAGTATGTTTTACTTTATTATTTTTTAATAATAAAGTATTGTGATCGACCTGAAATTTCAAAAAAGTTTGCTACCCTGAAATTTTGTATTTACACGTTTTAGGACTAGTAAACACCAAAAAAGCAAAAAAAAAAAAAATGTCCGTCTGTCCGCCGTAGACGCCGTACGCCGTACGCCGTACGCAAAATCGTTTGAAAGCGCGTAGCTCCCAAACCCGTTGAGATATTAAATTGAAATTTTTACGGTGGGTAGATTGGGTAAACCCCTACGACTGGTATATTTTTGTGGGGTGGGGGTACAAGGGGAGAGGAGAGGGGAGCGTTTTAGACAAAAAATTTTGGTTTCTAGATCTCAGGAACCACTTATGCTAGGAGGCTGAAACTTGGAACTTATGTAGTACTATGATAATGGACTCAATTGCAAAAAAATTGTCGATATTGGTTAAGGGGTGGGGAAAACAATGAGTCTTTGACGCATGAAAGCCGGGATTGAAACATTCTAAATTCGATATCTCCTGAACCATTGATGTCAGGAGATTGAAACTTTGTTGTTGTCCTTGGGAATACTTCAAGATTAGACAAGGGTTAACATTTGTAAGAGGGGAGGTGGGGTGTGGGGGTGGGGGGTAAAAAACTTTGGATTACAATATCTTCCGAACCAATTACACCAGGAAGATAAAATTTAGTTTCTGTATACGGGATCACAAGAGGAGTCTACCGAAACTAAATTTTTTGAGGGGGGTGGTGGAGCACGAAAGTGGGAGGATAGCAATTTCTCAAAAAATGTAATTTTTATATCTCAGAAACCGTATCAGATATGATCTTGAAAATTTTACAGGAGTTGGGGTCGGTAAACTTCTAGTAGGAAAAACAATTTTGGTAATGTGGGTGTTGGGGGTGATGGTGAAAGGGGGTAGAAAGGAAAACATTCTGATTTTTATTTCTCGAAAACCATAATGAATAGAAAGCTAAAAATTTAGGATTATATAGAGCCACTATGGAGACATCCTAGAAAAATACAATTTTTGATAGGGGTATCAAGGTACGGGGGAGAGGGGTGGTTTTTTATATCTCAGAAACGGCTTATGCTAGAAAGTTGAAACTTAGTACGTATATGTAGATGTACTATTAGAGTAATTAAAGCAAAAAAAAGTTCATATTTTTATTGGCGTTCAGATGTTGATTAAAAAAAATTTCCGTGAATCCACATTTTCGTAAATTTCGTTAAAACTTTTAGACATGTCGAGCTATCAAATCAATTTTACTTCTTCGGGCTATTTATATAAGCGCCTACTAACGGTTTTCAAAATTTTTCGATATTCAACCCCTAAAGGGGTGTAAAGTGGTTGTGTACATATTCACGAATTCTGATATATTCCTAAGGTATATTGAGACTTGGAATTCACGTTTACTTCTATAAGCTTTTAACGTAGTCGGGGAAAACCCCGATTTAAGTATTTTTCTCTATTAAACCCCCTGGGGGTATTGTTCAAGATTTCACTGATTCCGAAAATCTCTTAGGTTTAATGTGATCGAATTCGCTTTTACTACTATGAATTATTCTATTGATAAAAAAAATACGTAAATAAATAAAAAAAATCTGCCAACAGTCTGGGCGCAACTTTATTATTTTATGTGTAGAAGTCCGAAATGTGTTTAATGATGAGATACGGTGTTGGGTATTATGCGACTGACAACCAAAAAATAACCAGGAGGCTATATGGAACGTTATTTTTTAGGTTGTCTGTCGCATAGTACCCAACACCGTATCTCATCATTAAACACATTTCGGACTTCTACACATAAAATAATAAAGTTGCGCCCAAACTGTTGGCAGATTTTTATATCTATTAGGGCTTTCTAAATATTGAATTCATTTTTATTCTACGGTTTCTTCATATAAATACCTAGAAAGTTTTTCAGGATTTTTTAAAATTCTACCCCGAAGGGGGTGTAAAGGTGGTGTATACTTTTTCACGAATTCTGCCATATCCCGGTCTGATTAGATATCGACTAACTTTTCACATTCACGGGCTTGCGTAATAATCCCCTAAAACTCTTTTATAAGTTTTTTCTTTTTTCAGCCCCTAAGAGGGTATAAAAGGGTTGAACACGTTTTCACGAATTCCGTTCTTTCTTTTAGAAGTGATAAGAAATTAAATTGGATTTTACTTTCACCTTCTGACTTAATTTTTATCTATTCAGGATTTTTGGATATTCAACCCCCAAGTGGGTGTAATTAGGTTGCATATATTTTCACAGATTCCTACATATTGCTTAGATCTGATGATATATCGAATTCATTTTTACTTCCTAAGGTTTCCCATATAAGCGCTGCAAAGTCAATTTCAGTGTTTTTAATTATTCAATCCTAAGGGGTGTAAAGAGGTTATATGCTTTTTGAAGGCTTCAACATATTTCATAGGTTTGATGAGATATTAGATCGCTTTTCACTTCCACAGACTTTTTATATAATCGCCTACAAACCCATTTATCAATTTTTGGATATTCAACCCCCAAGGGTTTGCATATGTTTCACAATTTTTGCCATCCCTTAGTTCTGATGAGGTATAAAATTTTTTATTACGGCATTTGATGTAATGACCTAAAAACCAATTTCACGATTTTTCAAATTTCAAGAACCAAAGGGGTGTAAAGGGTTTGCTTACGTTTTCACAAATTTTTCAAAATCCCTCGTGTCTCATGAGATAGTAAATTGCTTCTTATGAAATCGTCTAAAAACCTGTTTCACAATTTTTTTGAAATTCAAACCCCAAGTGGAATTTCAGAGTTTGTATACGTTTTAACAATTCGTCATATCTCTTAAGTCCGATAGGGCAACAAATTCGTTTTTACTTCTATGGGCTTTTAGTGTACATAATATACCGAAATTCGAATAGTCTACACGGGCTTTTTAATGTTTAATCGGCTAAAAATCTTTATTTTAAATATTTACAAAAATTAACTTTCCAAGAAGCGTCATAATCTCGAAACTACTGATGATATACTCCGCCTTTGACCGCTCCCGAACTTTGACCCGAAAAATAATAAAGTTTCGCCCAGATCATTGGCAGATTTTTTCAATTATTAAGAATTTTTGATTTGTTGTCGGCATCAGAGGTGCCTGTGAAGACCACCATATGAACTTACCAACTGGGATCGATCTCTGTTGAAAACTCTTCTCTGGAAAAGCCAGTTTTGAGAATTGTGGTGTGTTAAAAATATTTTAGGTTGATGAATTGATGAGTATTTGGTCTGGTGGCATAAGTATGAAACAAAAATCTTTAACCTATACACCATAGCCATCTCCCTTAGTTTTTTGCTCAATAAGAAAATCCGCAGTTTTCTATTATACACGTGAATAAAGTGTTGTCATCGGCCTAAAATTAAAAAAGAAATTGCTAGAGTCAAATTTTGTGTTTTCATGATCATGTCAGGGTAGACCATAAAAGTATATTAGTGTTGAAGTATGAGCGGAAATCCACTGTTGGTCAAATCTGCAACAATCTCGCAAACGTCTGGAACACGCACCAGCATGTTTGTAAGAGACGTCTTATGGAAAAAATACACGCGCCCCGAATCTCGAAGAGAAATCTGCGAATGTTGGGAAAGGAAAATAGATTTCATTGCAGCGCCATCTATTATTTTCTAGATGACACATATGTAAAATGAGTTCGCTATGACCATATTTTAAATTAAGAAAAATAGTATATTAACAGTTTCTTTAAAATATTAAAACTAAATCATTAGATCCGGTTTCGGAATAGTATCGTTTCAATTAGTCAAGTCGTAGAAGAGTATGACTCTAACTCGAACAACTGACAGATTTATAGGATCTGTAGAAAGTATACACTCATAAAAATCTGCACAGTTAAGAGACTACCGTACAACCGAACTTACCAGAATTCTAGTGAGTAAACGAACGGACTGAACCCTATTAGAAATTTTTTTTAACAAAATTAAGCTGCTGATTGAAAACTTCGTATTAAACAAAGACGGTGAAATTCATAAAACTTGGGAAATTTTAAACTTTTCAGGCTTTTTTACGCAGTTCGAATGATCTAGGTTTTAACTTTTTTGTAGCATAATTTTCTTGTTCATGTCTCTTTCTATCTAATGTTGTGGTAGGATAAGTAATATGATACCTAAAACTCAAACTATAAAGACAATATTGTGAATCAGATCTAAGATTCACTGGGTAATATTTTTTGACAGGATTTGAGGTAAATAGATGTTTCTTTTATTCCACTGCCACAATGTCGAAATTTGGATGAAAAACAGATTAATTTAGAAGAGATCCTCTGTCCGGATTTTAATTTTCATACATTTACTAGTAATCTTCTTGGTTTTGCAGGTCGTTGTTCAAGCAAAATCGGCTTTAAGCGCGGTTGAATCAATTATTGAGGACGAATGGAAGGTGAAACCTACCCTCTCCCAAGCACTGTATGTCGCACTGCCGAAACACACAGGCGGTAGTCCACAGGAGGAAATAAGTACTAGTCAATTTATGCGAACTGCAAGTACTACCGAAAATCAGACTATGGTTTGTTCAATTTTAAATATAATCAAGATCCTATTGTAATTTTTATTTCAATTTTAGGATGAAAAAATTCGATCTATCTTCAATATTTCTACCGGAGAGCACTTAGTAATGTTCCCAACAAATGTGACTACTGCTTATCTCTAGCTAACATTGTTGGCTAGTTTTGCTATAATCAATTTTAGTGAATAGTTTTTATCTTTTGTAGACCGAGGATCCGCAGCCGTTTAAGGTGCATCGAACGCCGGACGGTAAGCTTAGTGTTGTTTTTAACAATATCGAAATAACGCCTTCGTCGGAACCAATTCCAGTAAATGGACAACAGACTGTATCTCCATCAAATGGCAGTAACGGAGTGAGAGGTAAGAGAACGAATTGTCGGCACTGTATTGAATCGTGAATTTACTAAAAATTGGCATGGTACAAAGTTCAGTCACTATGCCCAATCACTATCTGAAGGAAATTTAGTTTGACACCTAAATCTAAAAGATGTTACCAAAGAAGTTTGAATTATTAAAATATGTTTTTTTTTTCAGATATTGTGTTTCCTGATGAGAAGCCAGTATCAGTAATGCGAAAAGATCTCAAGTGCAAACGATCTAACGAACAACACTTTTGCACAGAAGTTGAACATTATCCGACGGCCCTTCTCGAATCCATACTTTTGGCAGAGTCCAAGAAATATGAGCTGCTCTTTGGAAACGACACGATACCAACGCCTGTATTTAATGTGACCCAGAGGATTGACGTACCCGGCGAGGAGTCTCTTTGTAACAGTGAAGAGCGGCTAATTCATCCGCAAGCGGGAATCACGAAGGATAATAATTGGTCGACTATTGTAAATCTGAAGAACTTTACTCAGGGAATTAGGGTGGAAGAATGCATGTAAGTGAACCATTTTTACCTTGATTTTAGACTTTTACGAGCTCCTTTATCCTACAGAGCGATGAAGTAGTTGATATTGGTGCCTACTAGGCTTGTGTAGTTCGCGAACGAAGTAGTTCGGAAGAGCGTTCCCATAAGTGAAATGAGCGAATTAGTTCGCAGTCAGTCCCGCTCCTAGTTCATTCATTCATCGTTACCAAGCATTCTACACGTGAATTGGTTGGTTGGTTGGTTTACGCGGTGGCCCGTCTGCCGAAAACGGCCCAATTAGCACAGGAAGCGCCATTTTGATATCACAACTCGTTTAACCTGGTTATTGAGGGTTGATTAAGTGAATACATGGTTTAACAGAGACCTGCGGCTCCAATGGATTATCATATCCATACGGAGCTGTTCAGGAAGATGATCAGTTCTCTCGTCAAGGTTATTAAAGAAAGGTTTGCCTGGTACGCGAAGTCTGGCTCTAGCTAGGGTTGGACACTCACAAAGGAGGTGGATAACAGTTTCCCTCTTATTTACCTCACCACAACTGCGGCAATTGACGTTAAAGGGAATAAACAGTCTGGCCGCGTGGTCGCCGATTGGCCACTGACCCGTGTTGACTGCCGTTACTCTGGAGACCCCACGGCTCCTGCTAAGGAGTTTATCTGTTCTTCTCCGGCAGTAGGATGGCCATATCTTCCTAGATATAACGCCTCTCCATCTGGAGTTCACGTTTGTGAGAAAGTGGGTGTATATTTGGCGCTTAACAGTCCCTAGTGGGACCATAATGGATTCTACGAGAGAGCCCTGAAGAGCAGAACCTTGCCTAGCTAATTCGTCTGGCCGCTCGTTACCCTCTATATGGCTGTGGCCTGGAACCCAAAGCAGGGTAACTTTGACTTGACTTCCTAAGTAGGCTAGCTTCTCACGGCACTGTTCGACGAGTTTAGAGGACGTTATAGCCGAATCTAAGGCCTTGATTGCGGCTTGGCTGTCAGTGAGGATTACAACATCACGCTAAGGCGTAGCGTCTTGCTGCGAAGACCGACAGGCTTCCCGGATACCCAGCATCTCCGCCTGGAAAACGCTGGCGTAGTCTGGTAAATGGTAAGACTTTGCGAAAAAGTGTGTGTCTGAGAAAGCTCCCGCTCCGACTCCGCAGTTCATCTTTAAGCCGTCAGCCATTTTGTCCTGGTTGGAAAACCCACAGCGTAATTCTTCTTGAAGGTCAGTCTCGGAGGAATGTAGTCGGTTTAACTATGTCCGCTGGTAAAGATTCTAGAATGTTGCTGTGACCGTAAGGCTTGGCATACCAACCCCCAGATTCCTTGAGTCTGACAGCGCTACACGACACAGTGCTTTTAATACACGTGGATTACTCTTTCATAAGTTCTTGTTGTTGAGACCACATGTAGTAGGCTGATAATGAGATCTTCTGAATATTTTCAGCTTTTCAAAGCCTCAATCGTTGTTATCCTGGGAAAGTACGCCTTTAAAACATATTCCCTTTGTTTTAATATGTTAGTACCAAGTTTCAAATTTCTAGTATCCATCGCTCCCGAGATATGAAAAGCAAACGATTTTCATTGAATACCTAAAACAATATAACACCCAGATAAAGAGTGACTATAGGGAAAGTGAAAAAGCGTCGTTCTTCTATATTCAACTTGATGAAGTGTGGATTTACAATGAAACTGTATCCCATGTACAAACCCTGCAAGGTGTAAACAACGAGTATTTCTGTACAACCGTAATATGCTTATATTTTATGTATACAAACGTTAACGAAGTTTGGAATTTATCGAATAATGTAATTTTTTTTATAAATTTCGATTCCATTTTTCATTGAGTGCTTGAAAGCTTTATTGTTGCTTCGAACCACCCAAGACTCGCTATCTGACAAACGTTAGTTAACATTTCAAAACTTGGCTTCTAGAGAAAATCTCAGATTGGTCTTCGGCACGACCGTATAGTCCCAAATACGTTCGGAGGAAATATTATTGAAGAATTTAAGGCCCAATTGGGGCGCTATCCGCTCTTTTGGTAATCTTCTTCAGAATACTGCACTAGTCCTTCTATAGACAAGTGCAAAGATTAATTTTTCTAATATGAGCTTATTACGCGACGTAGTAAGTCTTGCAAATATCTATCTTTTTACTTTTACTATTCACGTAATCAAAAATAATCTAATAATAAAATAATCCTTGCAGAAACGCCGGAACTACTTGCAGAATGTCCGATAATTTTCCAAATGGCTACAGGACCGAATGCAAGCAAAAATACATTTATCGCCAGCTATTGTCGCTTGATAATAACCAACAAATCGTAAAACAATTATTTAAAATGCCGTCATGCTGCAAATGTGTGCTTTACCATTAATTGTCTGCTTCACTATCAAACACACAAAGTCACATCCGCATAACTAAAAAAAAAACATACTATAAGAATCAGGGCCCTATTATACGTTATAGTCTAGCTCACTAATTCGAACCACTAACGATTCACCTAGATGAAGTATGTATATGTTCACATGAAAATTTAATTGATCTACGATTCTTAGGTGAATCATTAATTATTCAGTTTTGTCACTCGTAAGTGAATCATGTAGGTGGCCCGTTAATGAATCATCTGGCTGACTGATATGTGAACTTAATATAACTAAAAAGAGATTTTGCATGCAGTTTGCATATTTTTATTCTGAAATTTGAGTTTCCTTCGCTTAGAGTAAATATTTATGAATTTTTTTGCCGAGATACGATACACAATATATTTTCTATATAACCGACACCTTTGTATAAATCAGTTCACCAAATTGTTTTCTCCAAACCTTTTTACTTCAATGTTTGTGAAAATGATGTCTAAAATACATGTTTTACATTAGTCAAAGTTATCGTGTTTTCATATTTAAAAGCGAATCGTGTTAATAAGAATATTCTAATAAAATTTTTTTTTATATATAGGGTCTACATTTTTGAACCATTTTTTGTAATTAATATTTAATTTTGCATATCGCATAGATAGTATAATAAACATCAAATTCAACTGAAAAACAATGCGATCTATTTTGTTTTTCGTGGCTGGCCCACTCAATATATCGATTTGAATTAATATTCGTGTTTAAAAATAAAATTTTTAATTTTTTTCTGTAGCACGATTTTAGAACATCTGTTTGCTTTCTGAATACTTTTTTATTTTAGATGAATTATTATTGTCAACTTTTAGTAATTTAACTGTACGAAATTTATATGTAAAAAGTGTAGATTAAATTAAATTTTATTTATTAAATGTGATAAATTAATTATAAAGTATTTTTTTTTAATTAAAAATAACTGTAATAATTAATTATATTAAAAATGAATTACAGGAAAAGCGTAAAAACTTGGTTTTAATTTTTTTGCGAAAATAAAATATTACACAATGCCCAAATTAATGAACTTAATTGAACTCACCTTTTCTACCGTCTGAATTTTGAGGATGAAAAATTTCTTTTCGAAAGTTTAAGTCGATAACGATCGATACATATTTAAATAATTTATTATTAAAATTAAATTCAAATTATTGTTATACTTTCGACCAGTCGCAACATATCGTGTACAAAATCCGACCTGCAGTCGCTCTCTAATTTTCGTTTAGTATTTATCAAATGCACAAAGAAGAAAAAAGTTATGAAATCAGTTAGTCGATAAGATCACCACAATTTATTATATCTTTAAGATACGCAAAAATTACGTTAAAAGCCCCGGTTCCATTTGTTGCATTTCCGCGTATCGTACCACCATTGCGTATCATTCCCTGACCGAATGCAGTGTGGACACTACACGATTTTGAAAGAAACGCAATGTACCCGATTGGTCATTTGGCGGTTTTTTGCCGTCACATCAAAGGAATGATACGATACGCGGTGGATTCATGTTTGGACAAGTTGCGTTGCACATGGCGTTGCACAGTATTGCTCATTCGCGTTCGGGGCGTGAAGTTTGAAATTTGTTTCTGATTATGGAGAAAACAATCGAACTCGTGAAAAAATTATGTTCACAATATTACCCATTCGCGATGAACTCATATTTGCAATTGAACTGAAACTGAGACACGTGTTCAGTTGTAATAGCGTATCATGCATTTTAAAACGCAAGGCACTCTTGATACAAGAAAAATTGTGTTGTGCCTACACTGTTTTCGTTCAGTGAATGATACACAATGGTGGTACGATACGCGGAAATGCAACAAATGGATCCGGAGCTTAAAGGCGTCACACAAGTGATGGGATAAATCGGTCATTTCATTAACCCAGTATGACCGAGTCATTTCGTTGAAGTGACCGATTAAAAAGATTCGGTCATTTAAGTCATTTCGGTCAATTCCATGATTCGGTCGAAATGACCGACCGACAGAAATGACTCGCGCCATACGAAAAATAACAAGTCGGTCGATAGGTCAGTGGACACTTGAAAAAATATTCTCGTATCGTATCCGATGTTAGCCGTACAGCGCCAAAAGTTTCTATTTGACTCTTCGTGTCGGCCGGTACTCGGTGCTCGAAGGTAGCGAATAATTCCATTATAGACACTTTGAGGGAAAATGCGCCAAGAGAAAATCGAAATCGAAACTAAATAATTTTCCTACTGAATTTACGAATTCAAAGAATATTCAAATTCATTCATTAACCGTGCACTCTTTATAAATTCCAAAAATTAAATCATTAGAATTTATTTTTCTCCTCGAAAACCGATCATCGAATTCGATTTTCAGTTGAACGACTTGTTTCATTTCACATGACTCGAGTTAATTCGGTCATGATACTGACCCGGTCATTTCAACCGAATCGTTCGCGACCGACCCATCACTATGTCACACTTCTACGCATTCAACAGATATAGCTTGCCTAGCATTTTTTTAACGCTTTTTACCATCCCCAAAACACGAAAAAAGCGCAGTCTTGTAAATGTAACGACAACGCTATCATACATATTCGAGAGTTTGTCAAGTTTCAACTTGCCAATGTAACATGTATTCCAGTGCAACTATTGTCCCTTCACAGTATTGAACCTTGCAGATCTCCAGCAGAACATATCTAGTATTGACTAAATTCCAATTCACTTAGTTCATTCAGTAACCTATATGCTGAGGAGGACATTACCCACATTTTGTGTGAATGTCAGGCACTTGAAGTGGTTGGGCAGTCTTCTATTCGACAATTTGGAAGATCTGAGGTTGATAGGGCATGACAAGTTGGTCAAATTTATTAGGGATTTAGGGTGTTTTGGGGGTGATTAGCTAGTTAGGTCCACGATATTTCCGAAGGGATCGCTATGGGGCCTCTTTTGGTGCCTAGTGTGCGCTGCGGCTCAGCGGGGCGCCCCTTCCTAAAACTAAAACTAAAAACTAGTTCATTCAGTACTGAATAGTGATACCGCTTTTGTAATAAAAATTCAACACTGCATGGATACCGTAAGAATTGTGAAGTTTTATAGTAATTAAAAAGAAAGTTTTCTAAATGTAGTTTTCATTTCTCTCAAATTGGTTGTTTTGCTTTGATATTTATTTTTTTCTCTCCATTTACAAGGATGTAGAGTAGACCAACAAATATATAACATTGAAGTACGTATCATTCTGAAACAGTTTTCTACCTCAGGATTTATTAAGCGCAGTACATGTAATTAATTTATATAAAAATAAAAATATTAATAATATTTTCATTTGTTGAACGAAGTTCGATATCGGAAAATCCACTAATCTCAGGATTATATAGCTAATTAGGTAATATTTAAGTCCTAGGTTAGTTCTAGTTTTAAGCATAGTATTAAGTTGTACATATAAGGTTTTTTCACTTTGCTGTATTTCCTTAATCTCATATACTAATCACACTAACTCCCACGTCTTACGACAAATACATAAACATTAGTTGAAATGGGTACAGATACTCAATAGCTCTAAAGTAACTTTATTATAACTTACACTGAAATTAATACAGATTAGGCAAAATAAAGAGAATTTGAATTTAATAATAGTTTTTGAGATATTCAAGAATAAAGGACAAACACGTTAACATTTGAAAAAAAATTTTTTTCAGAATAATTCTTATTTGTATTTTCCTTATATTGTTCTCATAATGATTTATTCTATGAAAAAAATTAACGGAAATATAAATTTTCAAAGAGGATCCGGACAGAATTTTTACGTAATCATTAACAAAAAATTTGACAAAGAAAAAGAATGGGAACTGAACTGAACTGATTCTTGGAGTACACAAAGTTTCAAAAGAATCGGTGAAGGTAAGGATACAAATATCGTAATTTTTGGCAATTCTTGGTGGAATGACCCAATATTGGCCTGTAGACCCTTAAACTTAATGAGATAAGATATCCAGCTCACCAGAAGGAAAAATGCACCAGGATTATTCTATTTTAAATTAGTATAGTTAGGTCTGCGATATGGAAAAACAAGAAAGCTTAAAGGTATTACAAAACTTTTACCTTAAAAGATGGGATGCAATATGTACACTTCAAAATCGCCTTACTTAATTTTTTTTTTCAAAGCAAAGGATGTAAATTAAAAACCGATGTTATCATGATCAGAAGGCGTATTATGCGGACTCAGGAAGGTTCTTACATTATCTTTCGGGGTGTTTATTATAGACTTACCAGTCCGTAAATTTTATTCGAGTTAAATATTTCAGAGTATCTATTTTACAGTGTCACTAGGAGCTAACTATCAAATGAACAGCAAGTTAATTGGATTAAATACTATCTCTTGAACCTTAGGGTTAAGGGCTCATATAGCCCTGAAATTTTAAAAAAAATTTATTTTTTTTTTAAAAATTTTTATTTTTATACTTTTAAGAATTAAAAAAAAAATTTGAATTTAGAAAATTCCACTCCATTACAAAGTTATAGCAATAAATGTGACCAGACATCGGTTTGGAGCGGCTTTCTGGCTAATTGCCGCGCCACTCTTAACAGCAGCGTTTAGCATTTATTTTTCCGCAAAAGCTGGGTTTTATATAAAACAAGGTCATTTATAGGACCATCTGTGAAAAACACGAAGATACAAGAGGAAGAAGGTGTACAGTACGAAGCTGGAATGGGAGACTAGCCGTAAGTTCACGTTGTACCCACCAAAAACTTTAAACGTATTTTTCTCGAAACCATGTTTTTAGACATGGAAATTACTCAGTCAATTTTCAATATTTTTCAACTTTTTTTTTTAAATTTTGATAACTTTTTTCTCTATAGTCAGTCGAAAGGTTTTTTTTAATTTTTTGCTTGGAAATTTTTTTATAAATTATTTATTCATTTATTTTAAAATTAAATATGCCCTTATTAAATGCAAATTCTTTTTAAAAAACTGATTACTAAAGTTTGAAATACTGTAACTTATTTATTTTTGAAAAAAAAAAAAATCCCTCCGCCAGACTATAACTACTACATTATTTTACAAGATTCTTTTTTATTTTTGCAAATTGAATTATTTTTGGTGAAGTTATGATGCCGACCAGGAGGCGCCATGGTTTTTATAAGTAGTCCATTTATACCCGTAAAAAACAATGTGAATATTAAAAAAAAAAAAAAAATTTCATAGTTAAATTGTTAATAAGATATGTGAACTCAATAATTACATTTTTTTTCACCATATAACCTTTCTAATTATTGTTCAAATTTACTCGGTTTTCAGCGCGTGCAGGAGTATGTGAGCCCTTAAGAACTCATAGGAACTCAAGTATTGAAAGGAACTTTACTATAACTTTATTATTGATATAAAAATTATTTTAAATTTTTATTTTACCAACGACTGTCCAATTGATTAATTTGTGAACTGGGAGTAATCGAATAGCCACCGACATACAGCCGTTGTCTGAATAAACTCGGCATCCATCTCGAATACTTGTTTGTGCCACAAAGACTGACATGTATGTTTTCAGTATTCTTCCAAATTACTACATCCATTAATATTATTCTCCACGCTAGTTCACACCCGTAAAATAAAAAGTGCCGAATATTCGAAAAGGGAGGCCTTAACTACGCACAAGTTTTACGAGGAAGTGTCAATACAATAAATCGATTAAGTCCTTGATTGATGGTTTTTATATTACATAGATTGATTAGATTTTGATTCTTTTACTAAACAAATGCAATTAGGAAACTTGTACCATTTAAGTTTCATAATCAGGGTCTATGAGATAATGGATTATCGTCTGTAAATTTGAAGGGAATCAAAATTTATTGCTAGAATTAACCTTTACGTGAATAGTTTGTGGTATGAAAAACAGTTCACATATTCGTTTTAATTTGCTTTCAAGCATAACATAATTGTCGTATTTCTGTCATTCATATATAGAATCCAGTGTTGAGGACAATTAAGAATCTGACTCGAAAAAGATTTTAGGATTTCTTATGTAAAAACTTCCACATCTGATTGCTAATCTGTTCGAATAGTTATCGCTATTTTAATGACTAAAAACAACCTTCATCTAACGTCTGTGTATCAGTCCATTAATGGAGTTAAATATTATTCAGGAAATTAAAACTGCTCCTCAAATAGCTATCATACAAGTGTCCTTAAAAAATTAACTATAATACGGTTCAAGTTCAAGAAATCTAATATTTATTATGTATACCTACGTTCATTTTCAAAAAGCAAGTGATGGCGAGTGAGAGAAACTAACTCAGCCCATTTTGTAGCCTCCACAAAAAGGTCAATTCAAGAGTTGTGCATTCATCGCCCCGAACGCATGAAATAGATTAGCAATTAAGTCGAAATTTTCCTGAAATTAGTTTTCACGTTTAATGTAAGGTTCAGTTCACAAGTATGCAAAATAGGCTCCTTTGGACAGTTTCCATACAAAAGTTCTTAGAACCCGTGTTTTGAAATAATGAATTTTTGTGTTATTGACTATTGAGAACTCATTATGATACGAGTTAAAACTTATCACGCAATAATTGTGCACCATTTCAAAATACTAGAGCGTAAAACAGTAATATCAATGTTCTGTCTTAAGTAGCCTATTCCAGAATGCATTGAGCTATAAAGCTAACCTTTTATATTATTGAATTATCTCAACATCTTGGGGTTGCTTCAATACGACTCTCCTTAAAATACGACGTAAAACTTTTCCAGAATAACTTCAGAATGCGCAAAGATAATAGTCATATGTTTTTTATGCATCGATAAGGTTGTAGGTAAGTAAGAGCAACTGACCCTTTCTTCGGAGTAGAATTCATCAGACTTAATCCCTTTCGAAAAATGGAATACTTCCTTTTTATAGTATAAAAAACCATACCCCAAAAGTTTCTACAGACAAAAAAAAAATTGTATGTTTTTCTTAATCATCGTCAAATTTTCAAGGCTTTATTCGCTAACGGCTAGGCTAAAATTGTTCAACAACTTCCGCACACTTCCATACAAAAATCATTAAATACGTGTTCATGAATATTGACCTATGAATAAAAAATGCTTGAAGATAGGGAGCTCAAATTTTCCAAATAATAATCTTGAAATCGAGGGAGTCCTTCGTCTAGACACCATAAAATTTGCTTTGATAAACTGGTGTATTCATCTTATACCATGGATACACTGCTTGTATACAAATTACTTTATTCAAATCATGATATGCGATATAAGATGGCATGATACACAGCCCATACATGTTATACTTTGACATTTAACTGTCAAAGACAACATTTTTGATTTCAAGCGTAGTATTGTGCTTTTATTGTGATATTTTAAAATTAATATGAATTCAACGCATCAACAAAATTGAATGGAACTTTTAATTAATCTGGGACAGCTAAAAGTGCATTCCAAAATTTAAGCAGTTAAGAAAAAAACGGCTTCGACTGCTAGCTCCTCGTGCCAAACGTCGCAGTATGATGTTGCGGCGAAAAGCACTTTCATTGCTAATAAAGAAATGTAGAAAGCGGACCATCACATCACACACAAATATGAAAACACGCTCAAATAATTTTAACTAACGGAATGATATAAAATCCACAATTGTCATTCATTGGAATTTCAGTTGATTTCACTTTTAGATGGCGCTGATGGCATTTAAAAGGAGGCTATATCAGGTAATGCCATGGATACACTGCTTGTATACAACATAATTACTTTATTCAAATCATGATATGCGATACAAGGTGGCATGATACACAGCTCATACATGCGATACTTTGACGTTTAGTGCATTCCGAAATTTTAGCAGTGAAGAAAAAAGGCTGTTCGTGTCAAACGTCGCAGTATGATGTTCCGGCGAAAAGCACAAATTTCCCACAAAGTGGACCATCACATCACACACAAAAATGAAAACACGCTCAAACAATTTTAACTTTCAGTTGATTTCAGTTTTAGATGGCGCTGATGGCATTTAAAAGAAGGCTATATCAGCTAAAATCATCGAATTTATATACAAGGAAACAGGTTGGATATTATGTAGATATTAGCGCATAATATTCGGTGATACACTGGTGATATTGATGATATTATGATTTGTATACGAGCTGTGTATCCAAGGTATGAAATCATCGAATTCATATACAAGGAAACAGGTTGAATATTATGTAGATATCAGCTCGTTGACGTACTATATGCAGATTATTGGGTGATACACTGGTGATATTGACGATATTATGATTTGGATACGAGCTGTGTATCCAAGGTATTACGAAACACAATTTAACGCAAAAAATCGTTGAGGAAATAAATCGGAATTTTACATGAATTAGTTTGGAGTTTAATGAAAGATTGAACTCGTTAGTGAAACAAAATTTCCTCACTCCATTGTGTAGCAACCATTCCAAAGTTTTTAAATTACGTAATTACGCTTATTGCATGACTAGTACAAGCTCCATGAAGCTAGTTGATTACAAATATGTTCACTTTAATTCTTCTCCATTTAAAATAACAATGAAAATATAAAGTATATCCAAGGTAAATTTTTTAAGAACCCGTCATACGAAAGTCCTTAAAAATGAGTTGCTTACATTTGTTTATATGTCCGATAACTCGAGAAGGCGTTGGTTAAAGCTAAAGAAAATTAAGAGTCGGCTTGTTATAAAAAAAATTGCTAAGATTGCGCCCAGACTACTTTATTATTTTATGGGTAGAAGTCTGAAACGTGTTTAATGCTGATATGCAGTGTAGGTTCGGTCGACCGCAATACTTTATTATTAAAAAATAATAAAGTAAAAAAACAATCCTTAGTCCTGTGGGTACTTTCCCTAAAAAAGTTCAAAAATGATAGTTATTTAATAGCCTCAAAACTTGATCAGAAGGAAGTAAGCAATTTTTCTGTATATACGCGAAATTGTGAATTGTCCTTCTCCAAATGATGGTCCTTACAAAATGGTATACTTTCTTCACACAGTTTTACTCCCAACTATAATATAAATCACATTTCAGTATTTCGTCGATTAACTGCTGTCTGTTGTGAATGTTTACAAGTTTTTTTTATTTTCATCTTAAATTTAAGTTGGATCTCATTGTTTCATGAAGTCTTTTTCATCCTTTTGCAAATATTATAATTAAAAACCAAGGAAGAAAACTGAAAGTATTTTTCTTAGGGCATTGTTTTCTATCCTGCAGGCCCTGGCCCGAATTGGGCTGTCGCGCCATTGACTGTTTTCTATACTTACTGATACTAAATCAATTATTTTTATTCTGATATAACTGTATGTATGAATGTATGTATGTAACTGTATACACGTTTCCCACATACCTGCACCATAAAAATCAAATGCAATCGTCTAAAACCACGAAAATTCTAACGCATTTCTACTCATTAGTTCTTACAACCTTCAACAACATCATTGGATGTACTTGAGATCTCGCGATGCACCACATATGTAGTACAAAATTTATGTACGAACTATCTAAAGTACACAATCGGTGAAAAATTGCAATTTTTCACTCCCTGCCAGGATGCTTAGACAAGAATCATAAAATAAGACATACAACGTTTCGAAAATCCAATTATATTCAATTGTCCTCTTTACAATGGAAATTCTCGAAAAGAAAATGATTTGCATATTCACGAAAGTAAATTCAACATTTATACAGTTAAGAGATTGAATCCCTTAAAGAGCAACAAGTCCATAGCTTTACGTTGAATCCTTGCCAATAGCTATACAATATAATTCTGGTTAAGATGAAACCAAACCATCTTCATGAAAAGAAAGTGCCCGCCTTCTATGAGACGAATTTAAAGGTTTTCTAAAGAAAAACACGAAAATGTTACACAGGATCGATAAAAAGTGAAAATAATATCTTGTATGTTTTGTTCAGTTTATTATTCTTTATGATTTTATACTACACAAAATAGGCTAATGGATAATCCTGGAATGAAAGAAATTCTCAGGAGATCTCCCATTTGATCACAGATATATACTTATGTACATTTACTAGATAACCTAAAAGTTAAATTTAATTTAATAAAACATTTATCCCATTGGCTTGGATCTGGAACCGTTGTCCGGACTCATCGAAATAAAACGGAAATATTGACCACATGAAGTCCTTGAGCTTAGATGAAATCTTCTTTTCTAGGAAGGATATCCGGATAATGTCTCTAAGACTTTTTAACTAAAAAAACTTGAACACCTTGAATTGGTTCCATTTTTTGTGAACTTAAGGCTGGTCCTTGCTGGTCTGCACATTTTGTACGTACTAAACGCGTTCAGTTTCTGTCGGTTGACTCGACACGTGAGTTAGTTCGCCCATATTTACACTTTCGCGCCTTAAAGAATTGTAGACACGTTTGCCCCCTTGGAAATGTCCGTTCCGCCGTTGATTCATATCGGGACCACAACATAATTGACGAAATACACATATGTAGCATACGAGGAGGGAAGTCATTAGAACTGTTCCAATAATCACCGTCACTATCAGAAGGACACTCACTTCGCCTTCCATTTCGGGCATGTAGTCGTACGTCTTACCGGGGCAGTTTTCTTTGCTAAGTCAGTTATCTGAAAATAGGAAAAAATACTGCATAAGTTTGCGGAAGAAACATTATTGTAGTTGGTATTACAAGAGATACATCAAAGCTTATAATTTATGGAATCGGAAAATATTTAATTACAAAAGTAAGTCGTATATCCTTCCGCCTACAAGCTTAACGCCCATCGTAAGAGTAATATTGACATATCCTTCATATCTTTCATAGGAGCTTACTTCCGATGAGGGACGGAATAGTTTCAAGTGTTAGGGAAAAGGATTAAACAAATGATGGCCATAATCTCTGATTAAATGGGACACAAAAGGAATGGATTCATGTCATCATTGATTTAGTGGGTCACCCTTGCTATTCTGTTTGACAAGGGATAGAGTAGTTTAAGTCTTGGTAATATCTTGAAAGTAAAATTTTCTATTTTAATTTTTTTATCCACATCGTTAAGAACTCACATCACTCTATCAACTTTAACTAAATCTCCATAAGCTGACAATGAATTTTATAGTTAGTGATGTACTTCAAGAGTGAAGATTATTTATAAATTTATTTTTAAATATTAGGTCTATCACAATACTTTCTTATTGAAAACTAATAAATTTAAACTTTAGACTTTATAACGACGTGAGGTGCGTTATGTTTCCTCTATAATAATCCGAAAATTCCGAAGATAATAGGCGTAGTAGTTTTTTCACTAAGCTCTTTATTATGATTATAAAAATTATAATACGGAAAAATACTTCAATCTTCCGCATTAATTACTTTATTTTTTCTGAATAAAGTATTGTAATCGACATGAAATTTAAAAAAAATTTTCTCAACCCGTAGGGGTTGAGGGGTGTGAAGGAAAGAATGTGTCCGAAGCGCTTGAAAGCTGGAATTGAAACATTCTAAAATCCATATCTCCTGAACTGTTGATGTCAGAAAGTTGAAAATTTGCAGTTATCTTAAGGGATACTAGGAGATTAGATAAGGGCTAAAATTTGTAAGGGGTAGGTGGGGTGTGAGAGTGAAGGTAATAAACTTTGGATCACAATATCTTCCGAACTAATTGTACCAGGAAGATAAAATTTGATTTGTGTATATAGGATTACAAGTGGAGTCCATTGAATGTAAAACTTTTGAAAGGGGTAATGGAGTACGAAAGTGGGGGATAGCCATTTTTCAAAAAAAATTATATTTATACCTCAAGAACCGTACCAAATATGATCAGAGAAATTTTACACGAGTTAGGTTCAAACACGAAAAAAACTTTTGTGGTGATGAAGGGGGTGACGGTGGAATGGGTTGAAAAGAAAATAGTTCTAATTTTTATATCTCAAATTACCATAGAAAGCTAAAAATGTACAACGATATACAGCCACTGCAGAGGTAAATTTTTTGATAGGGATAGCAAGGTAGAGGGGAATAGGGTGGAGGTGGTTTTAAACGTCTCAGAAACCGCTTATGCTAGAAAGTTAAAACTTGGTGCGTATATGTAAATGTACTACTATAGTTATTAAAGTAAAAAAAAGTTCAGATTTTTATTGGCGTACAAAGGTGGAGTACATTTTCACGAATTTTGTTATATCTTTTAGACATATCGAGTTAACAAATTAATTTCATTTCTGCAGGCCCTTTATATAAGCGTCTAAAAACATTTTTCCAAATTTTTAGATATTTAACCCCTAAGGGGGTGTACAATTGTTGTGTTAATTTTTACGAATTCCGATATATGTCTTAGATCTAATTATAAATCGAATTCACTTTCACTTTTAAAGGCTTTAAATATAATCTGGGGAAACAACTGATTTAAATATTTTTCGATGGGTATGCAGGTCATTGTTCAAGTTTTCACGAATTCCGAAAATCTTTTAGGTTCAATGAGATCGAATTCGCTGTTTTTTCTATTGAATCTTCTATAAAAAACATACTGCAGTCACGATCGGCTGCAAGCCAATCGTATAATACTCTAGATGAATACTGAACTCCGATTTATATTGTAGTTGGGGATAAAGTAGAATTACGTGTGTGCATGTTGTATGTTCTTTATTAAGGACTGCCATTAGATTGCTACTCTTAAAGACAATATTCAGTGTTTAATTTCATACTTTGAACTGGGTAAGTCATTGAAAAAAATGTCCTTTTTGAAGGATTTTCACATGGAGGTGCAGGAAGGACTCACTCAATTTCTTACATATTTATCCTTTTCCTTGGAACCATTCAAAAATTAATGTGTACAAAATTTCAAATTCGTAGCTTGAAGCGTTCAAAAGTTATCAGAAAATATTGTTGAACACGTGTCTTAAGGATATTTTGTATGGCAGCTACCAGAAGGAGTAAAAGGATTTTGCTGACTAGTAAACTCGAACTTCGTTTTCACTCAAAACTAATTTGTTAAAATTCCGAGTTGATAGCTAAAAGATTACTTGAGTTATAGTGAGTTCCGTAAATTAAGTGAAGACATTTTGACAGGATATTTGTATGGCAGCTACACGAAGAACTAATAGGATTTTCTTCATAATCATACATTTAGCTCCAACTATTGGAAAAATAACACGTACAAAATTTCAAAGTCGTAGCTTAAACCCTTCTGAAGTTATCGACCAATATTCTTGAACACGTGTTTTAAGGATATTTTGTATGGCAGCTACCAGAAGGAGTAAAAGGATTTCACTGACTAGTACTGTCAAACTTTCTTTTCACTCGAAACTAATTTGTACAAAATTTTGAATTCGTAGCTAAAAGATTACTTGAGTTATAGTGAGTTTCGTAAATTAAGTGAATATATTTTGACAGGATATTTGTATGGCAGCTACATGAAGGACTGACAGGATTTTCTTCATAATCATATATTTACCTCCAATTATTGGAAAAATAACACATACAAAATTTCAATGTCGTAGCTTAAACCCTTCTGAAGTTATCGACCAATATTCTTGAACACGTGTTTTAAGGACATTTTGTATGGCAGCTACCCGAAGGAGTAGGACGATTTTGCCCGTTAACGAACTTAGCCTTACAAATTCAACCAAACATCCAGATTCAAAATTTCAAGATCCTAGGTGAAGGCGTTCTTGAGTTATCGTATTCACGGACAGACGGACGGACGGACGGACGTCAGGCGGATTTGAGGTTTTTGGGCACAAATAAACAAAAAATAATATATAACTTTTTTTCGTCCGAGGCTTGGTTCTATGCGTTACAAAATTTTGGGCTGGATTAAACTTATAATACTCTATATGATTTCATCTAGAGTATAAAAATACGTAAGTACATAAAAAATCTGCCAACAGCAAATTAATTATTTTTTGGGAAGAAGTAGGTTAATATGCGACTGACAACCTAAAGAATAACCAGGCGGCTATTTGAAACGTTACTCCCTTTTACATTGTTTCTGATATGAACATTATTATTATGTATTTATTCTTCGAATTGTATACACAGTAAAAAAAATTGTACTACTCTAAGAGTAGGCAATTTACTGCCTACTCTGAAAGTAGAAAAATTACTATTGTCAAATTTATTTACGCACTCTTGTGATTTTTACTACTTACGCTGAAACACATCACTATTAATGCGGAAATTCACACGCAAGTGCGCTAAAAATGTGTGAACGTACTGCTAGTGCGGAAAGGCAAAATTTTACATTGCGTAAAATTACAAACGGTATGGAAAAACTAATATGTACTACAAAAATGTGACATGTTTATGTTTGCTTATTATTATTATTAATTTATTGATAATATAAATTAAGCGAATGATCGGCAGATGAATTTCCAGACTTATTTTGAAGGGCAAAGGACACAGCAATCAACAATTGGAAAAATTCAATGAGATAAATCAACACATGCTAATTGGGAAAAAACCATAATATAGGTCAAAAAGGGTAGAAAGTTTAAAAAACTATACATGTTTATTATATAAATTTAATTTATTTGTTTTAAAGCCACAAACTTCACACACTATAAACATATATATACCGCCCATAGCAAGATGGTCAAAAACAATGCCACCAGCCTGCACACGTTATCTGATTTCGGAATAATTTTTAGTTGCTGTTACGCGTCCTTAAATTTTCCTATAGGTCTACAGCGCAGATAATTTACTTGTCAGCCATCGAGTACATATATTCCCTGGTATAATTCTGGTAGGATTTGTAGTCAACTATCGGGTATTTTCATCGGTAGTAAACTGAAAGTGATTCTTTCATAGTTGTAGTGACCATAATTTAGTTATTATAACTATATTAAAATAGTTATGGTTGTCCTGGCCATAGCTTATAATTCACACAAACAAACTATGGTTGCAATAAACATATTTGGTGATTTTTATTTATTAAGGTCGGCCTAACCATGCTTGTTACATGATGTAAAAGTATTTTATGATAACAGCAACTATATTCCATGATCAGTACAACTATAGAAATTTATTGAATATTTCTCACAACTATACTATGGCTTGTACCATTTTGCACGATGATATTAAACATATTATGGTTATCGAAATTATGAAACAAATATGTATGTCATAAAAAGACGGAATCCACAATTTCTTCCACAGTGAAAGGTATCGTTCGTAAGTTAGGTTCATTTATAGCTGTGCCTACAAGAGAAATTTATTCAAGTGAAGTTGAAATTTTAAAATTGAAGTGTTAATAATTAAGAAATATGTACATATATGTATTGAAATATCTTATTTTGTATAGGTACATTGAAAATATTAAGTATTTTTCCAGTTATGAAAATATGTTTATATTCAACTTAATAATGTAATATAATATAAATTTTTAGTACCTACAATTTACTCTTGAAGATTTGCAAAATAAAGATAATATTCATTAGAAAATACGCAGTTTTTCCAATTACTATAATTTATTATTACAAAATCCACTGACTAAAGGCCGGTGTCGAATGCAAGTAATTTTTACTGAGATTGTGAGGGAGAAGGAAATCTCTAATGAGAAACTGATCAGGAGTGAAACGAACAGAGATATATCCAGTAAAAAATATTGACGATATTTCTATCAATGTGTGCGTGCCAACATTTTTTTGTAGTGGTTGCTTCTACTCCATTGAAAATTCGATAAGCTAGCTCCCTCACAATCTCAGTAAAAATTATTTGCAATTGACATGTAAACCGGCCTTAAGAATGTGGACTTCATAAATTTTCAGCGATATGGGAAGACATTTTATCCGGCATTTGATGGGACTTGTCTACCACACAGAGACAAGAAATAAGAAAGTAAGTTTGCAATGAGAAGTGAATCCAATTTTAAAGTGAGCGAGGATCCTCAGTGCCATTTTTTATAATATAATATTATAGTATCTTAGTGTTCACAGCATTATGGTTATTGGTTATAAGAACCATACATCATTGTTTGTCCCAACCTTAGCTTTGTTTGAATCAAGCATATTAATGTGTCTTAGGATCGTAATTATAGTTCTCACAACCATGTTCTGTAATTGTTACAACCATTTATATAATTGACGTAATTAGAATATGTGTATCATAACTACATAAGATACTGAATGTTCAACAAAACATAAGTTAAGTTGATAGAACCAAAACTATGTTTGCGTTAACCATACAACAAGTTTTCGTTTGTTTGATTCAATCATAACACATTTCTCAGAAACATAAGTTGCAATAATCAAATTACAAATATTTTCATGATTGATATAATCATACTATGTTTAGAGTAACAAGACAGTAAAGTTAGTACAGCCATAACATCAGTTATGAGAACTATCTTACATCTTGTAACGAGGTTCACGCAACTATAAATTCAACCATAGTAAGGTTCTCCCAAAATATGGTTACCACAGTCATATTTTTTCTTTGAGTGTAGACTTGGTAATTTAGTAGTCTATTTTTCTCAAACTGATTTATAGTGAATAATACGAAGGACTTAACTGTTCTTGCTGGAATGAGAGAGCTTCATCTAATATCGTAAATGTTAGCGATATTGGTAATTAGTCCGCCCAGCAGATTAAGTAGATTTCCAATTGTTTCGTGGTATCAGGACCATATGACGGTGTCATCACATTACCATTTTCTTTCTGTTATTATACAGCATAGTATTACGCCCTCAGAGACTGGTTGTTTCTTAGCACTAAATATCAAGTTTTATTTGGATGAGTGGCGACTAGCTTCTGGATCGAACGCCACATTAGCAACTAGCTCAAATTTCAGAGTGATTTCATATTTCAGGAATGATGTCAGAATGTGGAAACTACAAACTTAACAACTTAACATCAAATATTTGGATACCTCAATATACGGCGGACGGGACCAAGAATATACGACGTATACAGAAATAACGTAAGTCGTATGATTAGTACAAATAATCGTTTCAAAAAATGGGAAATTTTGGGGTATAGAGGGTGGAAAAAAAATTGTTGGGGTGTAGAGGGTGAGGGTAGGAGACGGTGGAAAGCAAAATATTCGGATAGAAAGCTTAAAATTGATAACTATGTAACTCGCTCTTAGAGGCATCCAACAAATTTTTACACGGCAAGCAAGATGGTTTCCTGTATCTCATGAACGGCTTATGCAAGATAGTTGAAACTTGGTACGTATAGGTAGCTGTGCTCTAGAACTAATTAAAGACGTAAACAAATTCTGATTTGCTTTGCGTACGGAAAACAAAATGTCCGGAAAAGGTGTTTTTCTACATTTTCACGAATTTCGTTATATCATTTAGGTCTGCCTAGATATCGAATTACTTTTACCTCTGCGTTCTTTTCGCCTAGAAAAAGTTTTCAAGATTTCTTGATATTCAACTCATATCAGGGTCTAAAGGGGTTGTATAAGTTTCTACGAATTCCGAAATATTTCTAAGGTTTAGTAAGGGGTTTAAATATAATCACCGAAAAACCGATTTAAACATTTTTCGATATTCAGCCTCTAGGGGTGTAAGGGGGTGCTGTAAGTTTTGAGGAATTTCTACAAATCTTTTATTTTTAATGAGATATCAAATTCGCTTTTCCTTCCATGGGCTTTATAAATAACCATCTAAAAATTAATTTCGGGATTGTGCGAATCCAGTCACTAAGAAGGTTTAAAATGATTGAGTACGGCTTTACTAATTCCCACATAAATGCTGAGATGCGGTGTAAGTTACTGTGCGACTGGGAATCTAAAGAATAACCAGCAGGATATTTGAGACGTTATTCTTTACGTGGCACCCTGCCTTTGTGAATATTTTACATCGCACTCGGATTTTCCGACTGATATACGAGTAGAGGCTTCAACTTGAAGTACCCAAAAACGTGTAGGTACTCCAAAAAGAAGTGTAAGCCGATCTTTTGCCACTTTTTATCCTGGCCTTCTCCTCCTTAGAAATTAAACTTCTTAAAGGCATTTCTTTCCAGAAAAATAAAATTTTACGTGTTTCTATCGTTTCATTTCGTAGATCAATTGTGTTAATTTTCAGACAGGGATTTGCAATAAAGAATTGATGTTAAATCTTTCAATCGATCACATGGATAATCGGTCATCATTAAACGAGAAGCTATAATCCCGCTAAGTGGTTTCTTATCCGCTACACTGTGAGTTGAACGAACGAATTCTACCCTATGATTGACATTTGACAGCATTTCGTCTACAGTTGGTATTTGTAATTTATTTCCTCTGTCAGATAAAGACACCAGAACACGAAGAAGTTTAAAGGATTAATACGTGGGAGCAATCCTCGAGCATAATGACTTTACTTAATCAGCTGTAACTCTGAAGCGAATGAATGGATCTACTCAGAAACAGTCTAATTCCTTCCGAGTACGTTAAGAAATTTCAAAATGCTACGGAATAAGGACAACTCGTAAGACTTAATGACGAGTAAGTAACACACTTTTGGAATAAATTTTGTGTTATATCTGAGCACTCTGTGTCAAAGCTCGTTAATTAAATTCAACGAAAATGTTCTGCTTGTTTAAAATATTCGCGAATCGTTAGTTCAATTAATCTGAATTATTTTTTTATTAGAAGCAAGAACTCGCTTTCCCCCATTCTTTTCGTAAAATTGACTGCGAAATTATAGACTTCTTGCTGCTACTGACAACAACAATGTTTAAATTAGGAAAGTTTTCCGAGCCTTGAATATTTTCAAAGAAGGCATTTTCACAGCCTAATTTTGTTACAGTCCATTAATGTAAATTTTAAGTTCGTAAATGTAAGGAAGGGTAAGTACTAGTTGAACTTTTGTCGGTGAAAATCTACTTGTATTACTCTGTTTAGTTCGTGAAAAGATTATTTTATTTGAAAGTCAGATGAAAGTTTTTAACAACAATAGCATCAATACAGAAATATATTTCGAAATATTTTGGAGCAACCTAAAAGGAATAAGATTTTTTTGATTTAAACAAATTTTTTGTTGTAATTTGACTTCAGGGTTCTTTACTGCAAAACAAATGTATCTATATTACTTAATAATTTTTTAATAATAGAGTATATTGGGATGGACATGAAATCAAAAACTTTGAATTACAATATCTTCGGATTCAATTGTACCAGAAAGATACAATTTAGTTTGTGTACATAGGATTACAAGTGAAGTCTAAGTGTGGGAGAGCAAGTTTTCATAAAAATTCAATTTTTATATCTCAAAAACCGTACCAGATATGACATTAAAAATTTTATAGGAGTTAGGCCAGACGGGAAAAATATTTTTGGTGCGCGTGTATATGGTGAGAGAGGGCGGAAAGGAAAAAATTTTGATTTTTTTAATTGAAAACCTCTAAGGGTACAAATCTAAAAATTGGCGATTACATAGAGCCACTATAAAGGTATCCTAAAAATTTTTGATAGCGATAGTGAGGTACGGCGGTGGGAGTGGTTTTTTTGTATTTCAGGAACGGCATATGCTAGAGAGTTGATACTGATTACGTATATGTTGATATCCTCTACTACAGAAGTAATTAAACTAAAACAAAAGTTCAGATTTTGATTGGCATACAAAGGTGCAGTAAAAACATGTTTGTGGAACGTGGTTTTTCCACGTTTTCACGAATTTCGATATATCTTTCAATCATGTCGGGTTAATAAATTAAGTTACTACTGTAGGCTCTTTATATATATAAACACCTAGAAACTATTTTCAAATTTTTCGATACTCAACCCCAACGGGGGTGGAAATTGTTTGTTTACACTTTCACGAATTAAGAAATATTTCTTAGGAAGGAGTTAAAAATAATCGGGAAAAAATGGTCTCATCATATTAAACCCCCAGGGGGTGTAAAGTCGTTTTTAATCAGTAGTTTAAATCTTTTAAGCTTAATGAGATCGAGTTCGCTCTAATTCCATTGATCTAAAAAATTATTTCACGATTTTGCGATATTCAACCCATAAGATGGTGTAAAATGATTGTGTACGTTTCTGCGAATTCCATATTTATTCATATTTCAACAAACGTTAGAAATTTTTTTTAAGGAGAAATATTGTTTTTTTTTGCGTGCAGAGCTCTTGAATGTGACTGCTGTAAAAAAAAAAGTGGTCAAGTTGCTGCCATAATTCCGGCTGTCCCCCTCATTTGAAATCAAAAAAATGTAATTAATACTGTGGCTATAACTGGTACCAGAATTATGTCAAAATTTTGAAAATTAAAAAATTGGCCTAAACTTTCAATTTTTTTTCTTCAAATTTTCGTATTTTTCGATGAGTTTAGCTTCAGCAAAAAAAACTATGACAGATATCGCTAAGATTTTGGTACCAGTTGTAACTACGGAATCAGCTGAACATGTTATTAAAATTTCAGCGCAATCGGTTCAGTAGTTTTTTCTGAATCGTGGCAGCCAATTTGAAAAATGCGGTTTTGAGAAAAACGTAATTAAAGATCGGTCCTGGCACGGGCGAGCTCCGAACAGCTGCTCCATTATACGGCTACTACTTTATAACGACTTTGAATTCAAAGAAATCCTTTAACATACATATTCTAGGACTAATTTGGAAGTAATTTAGTAAAAAAAAAAATTGTTCTAAGCCGGCTCATAGGACGACCTCCTTAATGGGCTTTCTATATAATCGCATAAAAATCGGTTTCAGAATTTTTTGATATTCAACCCCTAAAGAACTATTTGGAACGTTATTTTTTTATGTTATCAGTCGCATAGTAATGTACACCGCATCTCAGCATTAAACGCGTTCCAGACTTGTAACGAAAAAATAATAAAAGTGTGGCCACACTGTTGGCAAATTTTTTTTCGATTTCTTTATGTTAGAGTTTCAATCAATTCCTGATACAATACACATTAATGGTTTGAGGAATCAAATAATATTTTCTTATAGGTAGTCGTTCCATTTTATAAGTATTCTGCCTTTTCTCCTATATTTTAGGACAAACATAAAGAGATATTTAATGAGAGTCATTAACAAGTTTTTAGCCATTTTACTTTAAAATATATGAAATGAAAATAATTATATTTAAAATGCAAGCGATAATTTTCTTAACTAAATAAAAAGAAGAGTGTATCCCTTTTCATCAATAAATTATTATTTATTCAGAATCATTTTGTTATTTAAAGAGTAAGACTTTGTAATGAAATTGTTAGGAATTATTTAATATGATTATAATCAGGATACATTGGCATTATCTTACTTTATTAATTTATTTATTTTTTTTAAGCATGTTTTTCCTTAATTTTTTAAAATATGCAGAATGTTGATAATCGCACTACTTCCGCTTATATATTTATTTATTTTAATAAAGAAGTCTGATGGATGTAAAACAAAACCACTGAAATATTGTATTTTCACGTTTTACGATCCTTAAATGATTTGTCCATTTGTGCATCTCAGGAACAACTTACTATAGACAGTTGAAACATGGATTTTTATGTATAGAGGCATTAAGCAGTGCCATGCAACAAATTCTTTTGTAGGTCTGTGTCCCATCGGTACTATAGAAATGCATGTGAACTAAAGCATTATCTATAATAAAAGTACAAATTCATTCCAAAGTTTTTTTTACTTTTTTCCAAATTCAATCACCACATGTGCAATTGCTTATTATTTCACATTTGATTTATTTCTGGCAGTAATATTTCCACTTGTCCCGCACCTGTCGGAAATTTTAATTCCATATTAATGATGCGAAATCTTCAGTGTTTATATCTCGAAAATTATAATTCATTGTGGTTTACGGCGGAATACTACACCAATCATCAGCCAAGCAAAAAATAATAACACTTCCCGAAATGTTTCCTTCTTCTGTAATCACTCGGCTCTTGTTATCTTGTATAAACTCCTGACATACTTGTACATATGAAAGTGATGTTAGTCGTATTTGCATAAGCTCTCAAAAGTTTCAGGTTCACCTTACGTTCCCTAGTACCGCAAGCGTTTCATAAAATATCTGAAATAAGACTGTTAGCATTTCTGAATTTATTCGAAGCAAATATACAAAAATGCTCACATTACACGTATGTGGGTACAACATTCATGTACTCGTATCGCAGGTGAAATTGCTATAAATAAAATGTAAGTATGCCATGAAGGTGAATTTTTTTGTTACTGCCATTTCCAATAGTTTTTTTTTAAAACAATTTTCAGTTCTGGTTGAGACTTTTTCACGTCGATTTTATTACAAAGCATTAAAAATTAAAATGTGTATGGACTCGACAGATGCTTCAAATATTTCCGTTAATGTGTACACAAGCCTTTAGTAATTGTTTTAAATTTTTTAAGATATGTAAAATACGAAAATAGTTTTCTTGTAATTGAAATCAAATCAGATTCGCAATAACTTTAAAGATTTAAAAAGAGATAAATATTATCGCTTTCTTATTTCTATACATTTACTTTTCTATTTTTTATTAATACACTATTGTGGTCGACCTGAAATTTTAAAAGAATTTTCTAGCTAGAAAAAGTTTTCCAGATATTTCCGATATTCAACAGAAGAAGTAGTTGTGTAAGTTTCCACGAATTCCGACATATTTCTGAGGTCCGATGAGGTATCGATTTCGCTTTTACTCTAGGCGCTTTAAATCTAATAGCCAAAAAACCGATTTAAATTTTTTTTTATATTGAAACCCTAGGTTGTAAGATGGTTGTGCAAATTTTTATGCATTCCGACAAATATTCAAGGTTTTTTGAGAAATCTAATTCGCTTTTACTTCTATGGATTTTATACATTGCTTACCGGAAAACACCAATTTTGATTTTGAGCCATGATCGGACACATGGGCAAAATCGAAATGTAGCACTAGTTGCGTAAGTAAGTAGGAGTCTACTTGGAAAGCTATTCCTTATTGTCAATCATAACAGTTATCACGTCGGGGTCACCAGTTGTTGTGATTGATAATAAGGATTTTTAATCTTGTCTTTGTTTGAGATTAGAGATGAAATTTCTCAGTCTGTAACATTCCCAATCCAATGGATCGGCAATATTATATAAACTGAATTTCAAAGTATTTGTAAATATTTTATTTAACATAAATAACTTTATAAAATATGTATTTTTGTATAAATTGCAAAACTTAAATTTTAATCAGTTAGTTGGCTTTATTTTTATTAATGTTATTATTAGCTGATTCCTTATTTTTATATAAATAATATGTTGAATCATTATTTTATAATATCTTGATCTTATTTATTAAGTTGTTATTAGATATTTTTGTTTAAGTTTAAGCCAGTTGAACCAATTTTTTTGACTAACTATTTTTACTCAATAACACCCATTGGAACACATACTCTTACAGTTTCATACCGTTTTCGTGATATGTCATTTTTAAGAATGTTTTGACATTTTCGCTATTAGTGTTAATAATTTCAGAACTGCTAATGCTATTCCAATACTTTTTTATTTGAAGCTTTTTATCGTTTATCTTATAACGTTTCATACGAGCTGTCCCCTCTCACTTTCAAAGTTATCTTCTCTCAATACGAACCATTTCACCCATTAACCAATTCTTTTTTCTTAATGAAGTGCAGCCAAGAAAGAAAAACTGCTTCCCGCAAAACGTTGCATATTGATATAACCGATATCTTTCTGGTCGCAATATTTTGAGCATTGGACCTTAAAGTTTGACGTCTTTGACATCAACCTCTTTCATGATGGGTTATTCCATCAAGAATCGCCAAAAATTAGGAAATTTGTCACCTTACCATCGCCGGTTCTTTTGAAAATTTATGTACTCGAAGAATTAGTGAAAAAAAAATATAATTTCAATTTTTTGTTTCTATCACATTTTTTTCGTTAGTTATAGTATGTTAAAGTTTTCGCAAAAATGGTGTCTGAGTCCTCTTTGAAAATTCATATCTCTGGTAATTTTTATCCTGGAATAATAGAATAGGACTTATTTTAAAGGGGAGAAAAGAAGAAAAAATCTGCCAACAGTCTGGGCGCAACTTTATTATTTTATGGGTAGAAGTCCGAAAGTTTAATGATGAGATACGGTGTTGCGTACTATGCGACTGACAACCTAAAAAATAACGTTCCAAATAGCCTCCTGGTTATTTTTTAGGTTGTCAGTCGCATAGTACGCAACACCGTATCTCATCATTAAACACGTTTCGGACTTCAAGCCATAAAATAATAAAGTTGCGCCCAGACTGTTGGCAGATTTTTTTATTTATTTACTTATTTTTTTTATCAATAGAATAATTCATAGTAGTAAAAGCGAATTCGTTCACATTAAACCTAAGAGATTTTCGGAATCAGTGAAAACTTGAACAATACCCCCAGGGGGTTTAATTGAGAAAAATACTTAAATCGGTTTTTCCCCGATTACGTTTAAAGCTTATAGAAGTAAAAGTGAATTCCAAATCTCAATATACCTTAGAAATATATCAGAATTCGTAAATATGTACACAACCACTTTACACCTCGTTAGGGGTTGGATATCGAAAAATTTTGAAGATCGTTACTAGGCGCTTATATAAATAGCGCGCAGAAGTAAAATTGCTTTGATAGCTCGACATGTCTAAAAGTTTTAACGAAGTTTGTGAAAATGTGGATTCACGGACATTTTTTTTACTCAACCTCTGAACGCCAATAAAAATCTAAACTTTTTTTTTGCTTTAATTACTCTAATAGTACATCTACATATAGGTACTAAGTTTCAACTTTCTAGCATAATCCGTTTCTCAGATATAAAAAACCACCCCTCTCCCCCGTACCTTGACACCCCTATCAAAAATTTTATTTTTCTAGGATGTCTCCATAGTGGTTCTATATAATCCTAAATTGTTAGCTTTCTATTCATTACGGTTTTTGAGAAATAAAAATCAGAATGTTTTCCTTTCTACCCCCTTTCACCATCACCCCCTACACCCACACCCCCAACATTTTTTCCCCTATTAGAAGTTTACCGACCCCAACTCCTGTAAAATTTTCAAGATCATATCTGATACGGTTTCTGAGATATAAAAATTAAATTTTTGGAAAAATTGCTGTCCCCCCACTTTCATGCTCATGCTTATTATTAAAAAATAATAAAGTAAAATTACAATTATAACATAATTGAGAAGCACTGATGTTCTTCGATTTTTTTGACCCCGATCCCATTCAGATCCCAAGTCAATTTTTTGGTATGTTTTGTAAAACAGTATAACCTACAAAATATAAAAAAATAAAAACTGATTTTGAGATATTCAAGGATAAGGGACAAAATCATTATCTTTGAAAAAAAATTTCAAGGATAATTTTTATTTTTTTTATATTGCGACAACCTCTTCCTTTAAATTAAGCCCTATTTTATTATTCTAGGATAAAAATTACCAGAGATATAAATTTTCAAAGAGGACTCGGACACCATTTTTGCGAAAACTTTAACATACTATAACTAACAAACAAAATGAGATAGAAACAAAAAAATAAATCATATTTTTTTTCCACTAGTTCTTCAAGTGCAAACATTTTCAAAAGAATCGGCGATGGTAAGGTCACAACTTTGGCGATTCTTGATGGAATGACCCTGATACGGTGTTGAAAGTTTATGTCCAAAGGAAAGTACGAGGTGATGAGCTCCACCTTTCTAGAATTCTTTGTGATTACACTTTTTCTTTGTGATCACACTTTTTCTTGGCGTTTGTGATATAAATATCAGTCTATATCTGCGAAAAAAATTCAGGGTGTTAAATTGATTTAGATAATTTATTTTAGGGCAGTCGCCTAATTACATAATAATCTCACCTTACCTATTATGTCTATTTAAATTTGAGTCATAGTGATATTTTTCACTGCGAGTAATTTAACAAGCAAAATACATTTAATCCAGATTTAAATAAAACGATGTTTCGGACTTAATTTAAAAAAGAGGTAAATGGAGTCTAATCAAAAAATTAAAGTAATGGCTAATAGGACCCATAGGCAGGCTCAATTATTCTTTAGTAAAAAAAATAATAATAAAAAAGAATTCTTCAAGTGATGAAATGTTTTCAGTTAAATGAAAATAACATCTGAACCACCGCCATAAACTTAACTCAGAATTAAAGTGGGCGAGATTTTATAATAAGATGAGATGAGGTAAAAGAAAACATTTTAATCGAGGATCTCATTTTCTCAAATAAATAGCGATGAATCGCAATTTTTGATCTTTTAAGAAATATATTAAAAAGGGATACATTTTATAAAAAAGTAAGGAAGAGTCTTCTTGAAATCTTCAAGTATTTTCCCTTCAACGGAGACCAAATTATTTGAGTAGCGTTAACGGTTCGAAAGTTTTTGATATAATCTGAAACTGGAAAAACAATTTAAAAATGCCATATTTCGAAAACGTAATAAATTTTGAAATAATTGATAGTTCCATCCATCGTGAATATTTCAGCAAGCGAATTTCGAGTATTGGCTATGAATTGGAAAAAAAACTTCGTTCGACTTATCATTTGCATATCGTCCAACTAATCCAATCAATAAAAACCCACAAAATAAAAACCAATCAATAAAAATCTATCATTAGGAAATTAAAACTTAATTCTTTAAAAGGCAAATTGATGAGGCTTACCAAATCGTTACATTAATTAATCAGACGATAATTTGTCATTTCATTATGATAAAATTATTCTTTATTAGACTGAGATTCACTGACCTCGAAATTTGTCTGCCATCAATATTCTGGACCATTTTCTCACATTTTTCTTATTTTTGTATATATTTTGTTATGATAAATAGCTTAGGTCCTTTTTAAAATTAGGCCACCCATTCCGATCAACAGGAATTTCAGACGTTTAATTCTTCAAACAAGGAACGTGTCTCGTCATCTAAAATGCTTTAGGCTTAACGATGTTTTCATCTCACTGAATATTTATTACCTGAGGTTTACGCAAAAAAATCAAATTAGCATAAGAAAAGCTGACAATAGAAATATTTTTTAATTTTAAGAAAATGTGTAGTAATTCTGCTAGTCCTTAATGATGCAATTTTATTGGGATCCTCGAGCTTCATATGGCAAAAGCAAATCCCAAACGCCTTGGGCGTAGAAGGAAACTCAGTTTCAGTCAGTATCTCCATATGTGATACATTACCTTCCAAACACGTTTTCCTGTTATCCTTTCAAAGGCTTCGTGCAGGTTGAATAATTACGTTCCCTGTTATGTCGGATTTAGAATACACGGATGCTGCATATGCTCGTCCAATAGACTACCTTCCACATACTACTAGCTAGTATTAACAATTTAAGCACATTGAACGTTACTTCCAAAGGTTTATTTCGGTTGGCTCATGCTCTCACGTTAGATTTAAGAAAATTGCCATGACAATGTTGCTATCATTTGAGTTATGCATTCTTCAACATCAGAGAGCATTCAGAATAGCTGATAGATGAATATTTGATTCCTATTCATCCTAGTGGCCTACGACCTTCCAATGCCTGTGGGTGTTTATTATTCACTTCCCAAAAACTTCATCAATAATATCACACAAACATGATTCTGAACAGGTCTACCTAAGTAAAAACCTTCGAATAAAGTCTGTTCTTCAAAATAGAAATTTTCCATCAATTGCATATTCCATTAACGACCCCAACTGCACTGCATGAATTTTAATATTTTCTCGGTTTTCCATGAAAAATTACGTTCGTCAGAGTTAAATGGTTTTCCGTGGGGCTTTTAGCATTCGTCCCAATGAGTAAGGAATAATTTGCAAGGATGTAAAAACTAGGAACTGTGAGTAGAGAAGGTACAGTGCTTACAAGTGTGTCAATTAATTTACAATTAAATTAAATGCCTATAAGTAGTCACTTCAAATTGGATACGAAGCAGAATTGTAAAATCCATGACTTTTGGCGGCGTACAAGAGCATCGAAAATTGCTCTAAAGGGTACTAGAGTCGCAAATTACGCTATACATAACGACGTAATTTCATTATTGTTTCTCGATATACGCCGCAGTGACAATAGATTGTTGATTTCAGAATTTGTTTGAACAGTTTTAGGTATTTCCGAGCAGAACTTTGCAATTTGTTTAAAAAAATTCGCTAAAAAAGTGTTTAGTGTTACGAGAAAATTGTTGGAAGCCTCTAAAGATTATTTACAAGCGAAGTAATTCCGTATACAAGACAAGGTTTTATTTTGTTAATTTAATTTTTATTTTTTTTGTGACCAACCTTAAAAAAACCATTGCTTCCAAGATATTTGCTATTTTCACGTTTTATGACTAGAAGACTTTAAAAATACAAAGCAAAATTTCAGTCCGTCTGTCCGCCGTACGTAACCTCCTTTGAAGGCTCGTAGTCTCTTGAAGTTAACAAACCCTTTGAGATATTAAGTTCAAGTTGTTTTTGGTGGACAGATTGGGCGGAAGCCTTTAAGGGTTCACTTTGTGAGAGGGTTCGGGTGTCAGACGGATGAGAGTCTTAGGAGAATCCTTTTAGTTTCTATATATATCTCAGGAACCGTTTATGTAATGAAGTTAAAGTGATTTTACTTTATTATTTCAATAATACAGTACGCCTTACGTCGACCGCTGTACGCAAAATGGTTTGAAGGCTCGTAGCTCCCAAACCCTTTAAGCTATTAAATTGAATTTTTTTTTGTGAATAGACTGGGTAGACCTCTTCAACAGATCACTTTTGGCGGGGGGGGGGGGGGGTGAGGGGGGGGGGGGGTGTGAGGGGGGAAGTGGGGGAAGAGTTTTAGACGGAAAATTTTGGTTTCTAGATCTCAGCAACCGCTTATGCAAGGAGGCCGAAACTTAGAATGTATATAGAACTTTGATAGTGGACCCATTTGCCGATATGGGTGAAAGGGTGTGGGAGTGGGGGAAAAATAATGCTTCCGAAACGCAAAAAAGCCAAGATCGACACATTCTAAAATCCATGTCTCCTAAACGGTTAATGTCACGAAATTAAAACTTTGTGAATATCTATAGATATACCAGTAGAATAGATCGGAAACAAATTTTAGAGTAGGGGCAGTGGCGTACGGAGGTGGGGGTGAAAAACTTTAGATTACGATATCTCACGAACCAATTACACTAGACAAATAAAATTCGGTTTGTATATAAAGGTTGGTAAATGAAGTTTGCTGAAAGTAAACATTTTTAAGGGAGCGGTGGAGCATGAAAGTAGAGGGGATAAGAATTTTTCTAAAATATCACGTCTCATATCTCAACAACAGTGTAAGATACATACTTAAAATTTTTACCAGAGTTAGGCCTAATAGACCTATAGCAAAATTTTGGGTGTGAGGGTGTAGAGAGTGAGAGTGGAAAAGGGTGAAAAGAAAAAGGTTCTGATTTTTATATCTCGAGAACCTATAACGATATAAACCTGATACTTGGTATTTAGATAGAGTTATAGCAGTAGCATGTTGGAAAATAATTAATTATAATAATTATTATAATAATTATTAACAATAACAATTAATAATAATTTTGAATAGGGGTAGTATGGTACGAGAGTGGGGGGTGTTTTTCCTATCTATGGAACGTCTTATGATACAAAGTTGAAACTCGGTGTGTATATGTAAGTTAACTAGAAAAGTAATGTAGATAAAAAAAATTTCAATTATCCATTGGCGTTTAGAAGGAGGCGAATGATCAGTAAAAATGTAATGCATATATATTCACGATTCTCGTCATATCTATTAGGTCTTCCCTAACATTAAATTCATTTTTATTTTACGGCTTCTTCATATAAATACTTAGAAAGTGTTTTCAGGATTTTTTTATATTCGACCCCTAAGGTGGGGTGTAAAGGAGTTGTATACTTTTTCACGAATTCTGCCATATGCCCCAGGTCTGATCAGATATCGAATATCTTTTCACTTTCACGGGTGTGCGTAATAATCGCCTAAAACTTGTTTTTATGTTTTTTCCTTTTTCAGCCCCTAAGAGGGTATAAAAGGGTTGAACAAGTTTTCCCGAACTCCGTCATATCCTTTAGAAGTGATAAGTAATTGAATTGGTTCTTACTTCCTCGTTCTGTCTTCATATTTACATATTAACTCCTTTCAGGATTTTTGAATATTCAACCCCTAAGTGGGTGTAAAGAAGTTGTATATGTTTTCACAGATTCCTACATATTGCTTAGATCTGATGATATATCGAATTCATTTTCACTTCCTAAGGTTTCCTATATAAGCACCAAAAAGTCAATTTCAGTATTTTTAGATATTCAATCCAAACGGGTGTAAGGGGGTTGTATGCTTTTCAAAGCTTCGACATATTTCTTAGGTTCGATGAGATATTAGATCGCTTTTCACTTCCACTGACTTTTTATATAATCGCCTACAAACCCATTTACCAATTTTTGGAAAACCCCCAAGGTTTTGCACATGTTTTCACAATTTTTCCCATCACTTAGTTCTGATGAGATATAAAATTGATTATTACGGCATTTGATGTAATGACCTAAAAACCAATTTCACGATTTTCCGAATTTCAAGAACCTAGAGGGTGTAATGGGTTTGCTTATGTTTTCACAAATTTTTCAAAATCCCCCATGTCTCATAAGTTGCTTCTTATGAAATCGTCTAATAACCAGTTTCTCAATTTTTTCAAAATTCTAGCCCCAAATGGAAGTAATGGGTTTGCATACGTTTTAAAAATTCCTCATATCTCTTAAGTCCGATAAGGTAACAAATTCGTGTTTACTTCTATGGGCTTTTAGTGTACATAATATACCGAAATCCGAATAGTCTACACGGGCTTTTTCAATCTTTAATCGGCTAAAATTTTCTATTTTAAAAACAAAATTAACTTTCGAAGAAACCTCATAATCTCGAAACAACTCATGACATACTCCGACTTTGACCATAAAAATAATAAAGTTTCACCCAGATCATTAGCAGATTTTTTACAAAGCCACAAAAATGGAACAATTTTCAAAAATTGTTCGAATTTTGGAGTGGTGCGGGAGTGAGGGGCGCAACAATATGCGAAACAGTCGAAAACTGAAATCGATTCATTTTAAAAAGACATATTTTCAAAACGGTTCATGCCTCAAAGCTGAAATTTGATGATTGCTTCTAGACACATTAGAGTAATATACTAAAATTAAAATTTTTAGGTGGCAAGGTGTCGTGCAGGGATGGGGAGGGAAACATTGGGTTACGATATTTCGTGAAACAATTATGCGAGAGAGATGAAATTTAGTTTGAGTAAACTTTTTAAGGATAGCAGTGGAGTACAGCAGTGAGAAAATAAGAATTTTTTTAAAAAAAAAAAAAATCGTATCATATCTCAAGAACTGATAAGGCGAGTATCGTGGAATTTATGATTCCAACCAGAAACAAATTTTGAGAGTAAGAGGTGAATTTGAGCTTCTTATGGCAAAACCTATATAAATAGAAAAATTAAAAAAAAAATCAATTTTCTTATGCTCAATTTTGTAATGCAATCGTAAAAAAATTATATTATACATACACAGCTTTTAAATAGCACGATACGAGGTGGGTCTGTTTTTCCTACCTCAGCAACGAATTATGCTAAAAAGCTGAAACTCTGTAAGTATATTCATCTAAAAAAAATTAAAACAACATTTTATTTTAGTATCTACTGGCGTACTAATTTGAAACTTTGTGTCTACAGGGTGGGTGTCCGATAATCCTTGTAAAATACTGAAACTGGTGACAGCGGAGATCTACCTTTTTTAAAATTTCAAAATATATCGATCTTAGGTAAATTTTCTACAAAATGGAGTTCCATTCCAATATTTTAATAAATAATAAGTGCAGAGGTTAGATTTTAAATTACAGTCATCTACTCCAGATTTGGATTCGTAATCAAATACTGATCCTTTGCTCTGAAAAAATTATATAAACCAGAAATTTTTTTTGGTAATAAATCAACAATAAAATGACCACCATTATCATCTAGTGCAAAGTATCTTGGAGTTGTGCTCGATACGAAGCTCAGCTGGAAGATAAATATGGAAGAACGGGTGGAGAAAGCACGTATCGCCTTTTACGCCTGCAAACGAACCTTCGGCAAAAAGTGCGGAATTAAACCAAGAATGGTTCTGTGGTTGTACACAGCCATAATACGTCCAATTCTTACCTACGGATCGCTAGCCTGGTGGCCAGCGTTGAGTAAGAGTTATAACATAAACAAACTCAGCAAAGTTCAAAGAACTGCAGCTGTCGGAACTACAGGTGCAATGAAATCTTGTCCGACTGACGCTTTGAATGCATTGTTGCATCTATTACATATCGATCTATATATCAGAAGTACTGTGTCGTGTAGCGCTATCAGACTCAAGGAATCTGCGTGCAGGTATGCCAAACCTTAAGGTCACAGTAACATTCTAGAATCTTTACCAGCGGAAATAGTTAAATCACCGACCGACTACATTATCCCGAGACTGACCTTCAAGAAAGATTTCGCTGTGGGTTTTCCAAGCAGGGCGAAATGGAAGAATTGTTCAGTTATACACGAATTCGACACAGTCATGTACACTGACGGTTCAAAGATGAACTGCGGAGTCGGAGCGGGAGTTTTCTCAGACACACACTATATCGCAAAGTCTTACCAGTTACCGGACTACGCCAGCGTTTACCGGGCGGAGATACTGGGGATCTGGGAGGCCTGTCGGACTTTACGCGAAAGCGAAATGTTATAATCCTCAATCAAGGCCTTAGATACGGCTACCACATCCTCTGAACTCGTCGAACAGTGCCGAAAGGAGCTAACCTACTTAGGAAGTCAAGTCAAAGTTACTCTGCTTTGGGTCCCAGGACACAGCACGATAGAGGGTAACGAGCGGGCAGACGAATTAGCTAGGCAAGGTTCTGCTCTTCAGGGCTCTCTCGTAGAATCCGTTCAGGTCCCACTAGGGACTGTTAAACGTCAAATATCCACCCACTTTCTCACAAACGCCAACTCCATATGGAGAGGATTGACCAACTGCGCCATATCTAGGAAGATATGGCCATCCTACTGCCGGAGCAGAACAGATGAACTCTTGAGTGGGAGCCGTGTGAACGTCTCCAGAGTCACGGTAGTCAGCACGGGACATCGGCCGATCGGCGACCACGCGGCCAGACTGGGTATTTTCTTTAACGTCAATTTTTAATACAAACAAAATTAATACAAACAAGAAGGAAACCGATACCAACTTGCTTTGCGAGTGTCCAAGCCCTAGCTAGAGCCAGACTTCGCGCACTAGGCAAACCCTTCTTTACTAACCTTGATGAGATCTCGAAAAACAAGATTTGAGAACCGATTACTTCCGTTTCTCCCATTACTCCCGTTGCTTCCGTTGCTTCCGTTACTCCCGTTGCTTCCGTTGCTTCCGTTGCTCCCGTTGTTCGATTTTGTCAGACGTGCACACCGAAAACACACGAACCGTCGCTTAACTATATGAAACACACTCATTTGTTTGTGTCGCTCGCCACCTATTATAGAATAGTTTTACTAATACAGAAAGATTCGCGGGCGTGCGCTCAACATATCAACAAAGTATCATCGCAATGAATGGTAAAGGAAGGCATACGGGACAAACACACAAACAATTAGAGCACCAGGGTACTAAAATAGCGAAAAAATTGGAAAAATGTCGAAAAAACAATTGATTTTGATTCGATCGGTACCAAACTTCACAAAAACCTTCCCGGAACTTTTCTGCATGTTCACTGACTGAAAATTTGATCAAACTCGGTTGAGCGGTTTAGGAGTCTATAGGGAAAATACATATATACACACATCCTCTTTTATATATATGGATTTACACGCTTCTATTCCGTAACTTTACAATTGTCTTTTAAAGTGGTATTACAAAAACCATTCTACTTAATTCCAATCAAATGAGCAAAATTATGTGAAGTAATTGGAAAAGCAAACTTGAACTCAGTCACCCTGAACTACTTTACATAAAAAACATCGTTACCTCCGTATTCTTAAGTTATCTCAAATTTAATGAGACCTTGCTTCTTATAACATATATAAACATTTCATCATTTTTCATGAGAATCAAGTATGTATAAGCCAAGGACACCAGCCCCACTGCCTTGTTCGATTTGTCATCTTGAACTCAGAACTCTTGAAGACCCTTTTCAATGAAACTCGAGATTTTTTCTAACCCAAATCATTGGTTACTGTTTTGTCCCGAAAAATAACTCCACATAATTTTTATGGATGTAAATATCCTTGGCTCGGTAACATCTTCCAGCTTCGGTAAAGATATTTCTTCTTTGAGTAATAATCGATAATGCCCAAGGCAGAAGTGGTTTCGTTCGATTTCATTAATATTAATGGAAATCCTAAAGCGAAAATTTGCCTTTAATATTTCAAAATATGTCGTTTGAGGCATTGCAATGATATCAATGACTTTAAATTAATCGTAATGAATCCTCAGGGATATATTAGGATATTCGAAATTGCCCCGGCTTATTTCATCTGGTGATCGGACAGGAATTTAATGAAAACGAAATTGACAAAATGTTTTAATTTCTTAGATAGCCTATTTATGAACCATCAACAGTCAAGTACCAACAAAGTTCCGACCTGAAAATGTAATTACGAGGGCAATTTTTACCGAAGTTGGACTCGGCTACCCAAGAGAGACGGCGACTTACCTACTTAAAATATGGAGAATCCGGCTTCCAAAGTTTAGTTTCTCCACATTGTATACGTATAAAACCAACGAGAATTTAAAGTTTGAGTGCCATATATAATGAGATATCAAATTATGTTTTACTTTTTATATCATTCCTCAATCGAGGATTTTTTGATTTTACTTTTATGGGCTTTTAATTTTTACCCTTTTTTCATATGAAGAACCACTAATAAAAGATGTATCTAGGGAGAAAATTAGTATTTCAAATGTCCTCTATATCTGGAAACGATAATTTTTACTTTACCCATGTCCTGGGCTATGACCCAAAACTGAAGTAGATATTTTAAGGATGTTAGTACCGCCGGGACTTGTGCCGAACCTCGACCTAAACCGCTTCCCTTACTTTGTCCCAAAAAATAATAACCTTGCGCCCAGACTATTGGTGGATTTTTAGTTTAATGTAAATGTAAGTACGTAATTTCATTATGAATAACCTCGAATTTAAAATTTCAATGTAAACTGAAAACAAATCTATGTAATGTTTAAAATGTTCGCATTAGATAGTTATATAGGGTGTTTCAGTATGAACGCTTGAAATTTGTGAGGTTATAGCGGCCATGTTGTTAAAGAAACATCCGACAAATTTGTTGTGAATTTTTCAGTAGTGTATGGCAAATCACCATGGAAGGTTATAGTCGTTGAACAACGTGTGAAAATCGTCAAATTTTATTTTCAAAATCAGAACTCCGTTCGAAAAACGTTTCGCACATTGCGTGATTTTTAACGAAATCATCGGTCCGTACTTCTTCCAAAACGAAACTGACATTGCCATAACCGTCAAACGATCGATGATAAGAAATTTGTTGCGGCCTAAACTGCATGATATTGTAGTGGCGTTAATTTAATATTTTTAGTTCTCTATAACTAAGTGTTTCGCCACTGTCAATTTAACTCAATTCATGCACGACTTCGATGAGTTTAAAAGATTCGATCGAAGTCGTCGACGAAATTGTTTTTCTCAAAAAATATTTTTTATAGACAGTTGAAATTTGAATTTCAAAAAAGAAACATTCCAAATAAATAACCATTAATGTTTTTAAAAAAATTTTAATTTCCAAATGTTTTTCATCATTGAATTTTATTAGAACAGTTTATGTATTTTTTATAATGAAATGTTTACATCTTATAAAATAATGTGTAACGACTTAATAAAAAAAATAATTAAAAGTTTTTAATAAGTTTTAAAAACTTAAGTTAATATAAATTTATATAACGTATAGGATCACAACTGCCGATCTTCTATAATATGGACCGACAACATGTGGCTCCAACAGCGCATGTCACGATGGACTTTCTGCACGAGCAATTTATCTCGCGCGGAGGCGACGTGAACTGGCCACCGTGATCGCGCGATTTAACACCTTTAGACTTATTCCTTTGGGGCAATCTTAAATCGAAGGTCGATGCGTATAATCCGCAACCAATTTATGACCTTTAAGTCAACAAAAAGAACGCCATCCCGGAAATTCAGCCAGATTTATGCGACAAAGTCGCCGAAAATTGGACCTCTCGAATACGAGCCACCAAGCAAAGCCGTGGCGGACATTTGAATGACGTTATACTCCATGTTTAATGGTATAAAATATTTTTTCGAATAAAAAAAGAATTGGGTGGATATCTCACAGACAACTTGTTTTATTTACATTTAAAAATTGAACGTCCTTGTTGAAAGACTCTTATTATATAGCGTCTTTAAAGAACTTTCAACTTCATCGAAATATTACTTTATGCAAAAAAGCCTAGATCGACACATTCCAAAATCCATTTCTCCTAAACGGTTAATGTCACGAAATTAAAACTTTATGAATATCTGTAGGTATACCAGGAGAATAGATCGGAAAGAAATTTTTGTGTTGAGGCAGTGGCGTACGGGTGTGGGGGATGAATAACTTTAGATTACGATATCTCACGAACCAATTACACTAGACAAATATAATTCGGTTTGTGTATAAAATTTGAAAAATGAAGTTTGCTGAAAGTAAAATTTTTTAAGGGGGCGGTGAAGCATGAAAGTAGAGGGGATAAGAATTTTTCTAAAAAATCACGTCTCATATCTCAAGAACGGTGTAAGATAGATACTTAAAAAAATTTCCAGAAGTAGGCCTAATAGACCCCTAGAGGGAAAAAAATTTTTAGAGTTTAGGGTGTAGAGGGTGAGAGTGGGAGATGGTGAAAAGGAAAAGATTCCGATTTTTTTATCTCGAGAACCTATAATGATAGCAATCTGAAACATGGTATTTAGATAGACCTATAGTAGTGGCATGTTGGAAAAATATAATTTTATATAGGGGTACTATGGTACAGGGGTGGGGGGTGTTTTTCCTATCTATATAACGGCTTTTGGTACAGAGTTGAAACTCGGTATGTACGAGTATATGTAAATTAACTAGAAAAGTAATTTAGATAAAAAAAATTTTCAAATATCCATTGGCGTTTGGAAGGGGGGCAAAAAAAATAATCAGTAAAAATGGAAGGCATATATTGTCACGATTTTCGTCATATCTATTAGGTCTTCGCTAATATTTAATTCATTTTTATTTTACGGCTTCTTCATGTAAATACCTAGAAAGTGTTTTCATCATTTTTTGAAATTCGACCTCTAAGGGGGTGTAAAAAGGTTGCATACTTTTTCACGAATTCTCGACTAACTTTTCACTTTCACGGGCATGCGTAATAATCGCCTAAAACTTGTTTTTCAGTTTTTTTCCTTTTTTAAACCTTAAGAGGGTATAAAAGGGTTCAACACCTATATTCTATTGTTATATTCTATGCAATTGTTCTATTTAAAGATCGCTTTTATTTGTTTTAAAAACTGTAATGAACTGTAAGTAATCAGGTCTTGATGAAACTGAAATTAATAATAATAACACGTTTTCAGGAATTCCGTAATTTCTTTTAGAAGTGATAATAAATTGAATTGGTTTTTACTTTCTCATGTTATCTTCATATATATCTATTAACTCCTTTCAGGATTTTTGGATATTCAACACCCAAGTGGGTGTAAGGAGGATGCATATCTGATAATATATCGAATTCATTTTTACTTCCTATATAAGCGCCAAAAAGTCAATTTCAGTATTTTTAGATATTCAATCCTAAGGGGTGTAAAGACGTTGTATGATTTTCAAAGCTTCGACATATTTCTTAGGTTTGATGAGATATTATATCGCTTTTCACTTCCACAGACTTTTTATATAATCGCCTACAATCCCATTTCTCAATTTTTCGATATTCAACTCCCAAGGGATTGCATTTGTTTTCACAATTTTTGCCATCACTTAGTTCTGATGAGATATAAAATTAGTTATTACGGCATTTGATGTAATGAACTAAAAACCAATTTCATGATTTTTCGAATTTCAAGAACCAAGAGGGTGTAAAAGGTTTGCTTACGTTTTCACAAATTTTTCAAAATCCCTTGTGTCTCAGGAGATATTAAGTTGCTTCTTATGAAATCGTTTAAAAACCTGTCTCACAATTTTTTCGAAATTCAAACCCCAAGTGGAAGTAATGGGTTTGTATACGTTTTAACAATTCTTAATATTAATATATTTCTTAAGTCCGATAAGGTAACAAATTCGTGTTTACTTCTATGGGCTTTTAGTGTACATAATATACCGAAATTCGAATAGTCTACACGGGCCTTTTATTGTTTAATCGGCTAAAAATCTCTATTTTAAATATTTTTATTTTAAGATCAAAATTAACTTTACAAGAAACGTCATAATCTCGAAACAACTGATGATGTACTCCGATTTTAACCGCTCGAACTTTGACCGACAAATAATAAAGTTTCGCCCAGAACATTAGGAGATGTTTTAATAATGGTATTGACATTGTCTTGTTAAAATATTTCATGAACACTTTTACTATGGACTTTCTCTTTTATTTGTGCTCGAAAGGATGGCTGAATTTGCTTCACTTTTATTCAATAGCTGCAAAATATACAATCTTCAAATGATGAACTAATCATGAATTTTTTCCGAAGAAAAGAAAAAGTTTTTCTTCAGTTCAGTTAGTTTCCTTCCTGCTAGAATATTTTTCGAAGAAATCTTTTCGTTATTATTTTTCGGGACAAAGCTCGGAATACGGTTTGCGAATTGCTATTGCCACTACAGCCCTTAAAGTACCAAATACATTTTTGTGTTATAGTCCGGGACATGGTAAAAGTTGAAATGAAATACTGGTTGTTTCGAAGCAAACACCCTAAAAAAACGTTTTCAAATAGCCTCGTTCTTTATTTTTTTTTACGGTGCCTGCGCAACCACAATCTTAGAATTTTTGATACTGTACTAGCATATCTCTATATAGCTAAATAAACTTTTCAATACCCTTCCCTCCTCACCACCTCCACCACAAAAAATGTATATCAAATAGAAGACCACTCAGTCTAACCACTATTAAAATTTTAAGCTAATATTTTAGGGGTTTTGATTTTTTTTCACCTCTTTTGGGTCTTGTAGTCCTATAATTCAAAATTTCAAAACTTCAGTTCAGTATTAAAAATTAAGGTGAAAGTGCTAAATGGAAGCTCACTAATGAATCGATTGCTCTAGAATTTAAATCGGAAATCAGTATTTCATGGAGAGTCAATAGTATTGGATATAACATGTATTTGTTTATATTCACGTGGAGCAATTTTAATTAAATGGAATTATCTCGAATTTATAAATAGATTCATCAGCGCAATTTCGCGCTTGAAATCCAATCGCACAAATATAAAAACATTAAACTATAAAATCAAAAATAAATTTTGCATTTATACCATAGACACAATTTATTCCGGACCGAATTCACCCACTGCTGTTTGCTAATACCCTACAAATGATATATGCACGTAGTAGATAATCTGTGGGTTTCACACTCGTATGAAAACCATCTGGGGGATCAATGATGTGATTACCCCCGAATATTCATTAAACAATTAAGCCACACGTGGTCTTAAGGATGTTTTAGACCGTTCAGCCGTATTCATTCGATATTAATATTTACAATTCAGTTCAATTTCCTGTGCGAAATTAGGTAAACACGATTATCACGTGGTCTAGAGGCGTGAAGAGAAATATTTACTTTGAATATATTGTTTATGTGCATCTTAAACAATTTTAACTTGAAAAAGTGTTGAAAACTTACAGGTGATTTGTATAATTTAGAAAATGGATAAGTTTCAGGTACTGACTTGATGTTCGACGTAATTGTAGAAGAATCAGCACAGAAATATCTGTCTGTTTTCTTTAAATAAAGTTTTCATTTATACGACTACATAAAAATCACAACTTTTACAGTAAAAAATTTTGTACTATTTGAACAGGAAATTTTTATACTTTCCATCTGTATTGTATATTGAAAAGTTTTATTTTAATTCTGTTTTGTGTTTGTTTTTTTTTGCAAAAAGTTTAATAAAAATAACTCTGAAAACGTTGAATTTTAATTTCACAAAAATATCGTTATATTTCCACGATATTGAAGTTTTCACTTAATTTTTTTAAGAAAAAGCACAAGAGATTTTAAGAAAATTAATTTTAGAAATTTTGTCCTGATCCCACTGGGTGTTAGTTATGAAATATTTCTTTTCCAGATATCGTCAATGAAATTCTTGTTTCATAAAATTTTGTGATTTTAAAATATCGCGTTTTCTATGCGGATTACATATATTAATACTAAATGCATTAAGACCACTCTGTAAACTTCCGAGACACATGAATTTCAAAAATCGTGAAATTAATTTTTAGGCAATTGCATAAATTGCCTGTAGAAGTAATAGCCAATTTTATATCTCATCAGACATAAAAGACAGCGAAAATCGTTGCAATGATATAATACCCCCTTATAACCTCTTGGGTGTCCTGAAACTAATTTTTTGGGGGTTACATAGAAAGCTCCAGGAACTAAAACAAAAATTCGATATCTCATCAGATCTAAGAAACATCTTGGAGTTCATGAAAACGTATGCAACCACGTTACACTCCCTAGTCGATTGAATATCAGAAAATCCTAAAATTGGTTTGTAGGCGTTCTATAAAAAGTCGGTAAAAGTAAAACCAATTTGATATCTCATCAAACTTAAGAGATATGACGAAAATTGAGTAAATGTATGCAACTCCCGTACACCCACTTGGGGGTTAAATGTCCAAAAATTCTAAAATTTATTTTTAGATGATTATAAAGAAAGCTGTAAAAACACACTCGATCTTATCACTGCTAAGAGATGTGACGAAATTCGTAAAAACGTGTACAACACTTTTATACCCAATCATGGGTTCAAAGGAAAAAATCTTGAACCCCATTTTTAGGCGATTATATAAAAAGCTCGTGATAGTAAAAAGTTATTCGATATGTAATCAAACCTGAGGGATATGGCTGAATTCGTGAAAATATATACAACCCCTTTACCGCCCCTTAGGGGTTGTAATTTAAAAAAAAAGGGATCTGAAGAAAAATTAATTCAGTTTTTTAGAAGACGTAAGAGATATGACAAAATTCGTGAAAATATATTCACCCCATTTTCACTGACACTTTTTTTGCTCCACTTCTGTTCTAGCATAAGTCATTCCAGTGATAAGAAAACACCCACTGTAACATACTACAGCCATTAACAATTTTATTTTCTGAACATGCCACTACTGCGTAGTTACCAAGTTTCAGCTAACTTTCATTAACGGTCTTCAAAATATGAAAATGGTTATTTTTTCTTTTTTCCTCTGCGTACGGCGTATAGACGGACTGAAATTTTTTTGCTTTTTTTGATGTCTAATAAAAAAATGTCTAATAAAAAAATTTCAAGGAAGCACTTTTTTTTAAATCGATCATTATAATATATGTTTGAAATAATGCAGTAATATACTATTTTAAAGCCTTATAAAAAACTAATTTAAAAAAAGGGCTTACCTATGTAAATAACACATTAATTTTGTGATCCAACTTTTTACAATGATTAAATTATGCCCAATATATTATAATCTATGTCAATTCCAAGCTTCATTGTTCTCACCCTGGTCTCTGCCAAATTCATGCCTACAAACTTGGTAGGGACATCTACCACATTTTTTTCTTTCTTATGCCGTATAATTTAAGGGTAGAAAACTACTTTATTATTTTCAATAATAAAGTATTGTGTTCGACCTGAATTTTCACGAAATATTTGCTACCCAGAAATTTTCTACTTTCACACTTCCGGGATAGAACATACAGTACCTAAGAAAGCAAACAAAATATCTTTGTCGGCCGCCGTTCGCAAACGTGAATTAAGCTCAAGAATCCCAAAAATATGCGGGTGGAATTTACCACAAGGCTACTTGGAAAGTTAATTTTTAGGGTGGCAGCCTCGAATTAACTACCCAATGGCTCACAGACATTATTTTGTAGGAACGAGCAAAACTTTGGGTTTTGATGGTGTGATTGATTAAAATTTCATGCGACAAATACTCGTGCAACGCAGAATTAAATATAGGATTTTCAGTGGAATCAGTGTCTTTTTAGCACGTTTGCGTGAAGAAAAAGATAATAGGAAATTTGAAATCAAAATTCAGTTAGATGAAAAATTAAATAATTTTTAAGTCAATAGTTTGGAGGATACTTAAGAAAACCCATTGGTCATCTGTGCAAGAGCTGACCCCGCCGTGACTTCTGTCGAATTTTATTAAAGAGGTTCTTTACTCAGATTAGAAGAAGAAATCCGTCATTTGTATCTGCAATTCTGTGAAGAGGTTAATCACAGTTTACCTGAGATGGGGTTCAGAATTTGCATAGCCTTCAATTGTGGTCTGCATCGAACCCTCATGCTAGTCGGGTTCGATTTAAGCATTATCGGTTTAGTGTCAAGGTTTGGCCGACAACATTTACGCTGCTGGACTGCCAATTAAAATTAATCCTTTATACGTTTTAAATATGTAATAATTATTTACCTGATTAAAAACGTGTACGGTGTCTTAAGTAGGTAATTTTATGGGTTTCCAAAAATGAAGTTTACATTGTCATTGGCGAAGAAAAACGGAGTTAAACCAGATTTTTTTTAAAATGTTCAGATTAAAAATGATCTTTGTTTCATATGGCTCACAAAAAAAGTTGAAATCGGTGTAGAAAGAAGAACAAATCCTAAGGAAAGATCCTTCCAATCAAGCTTAAGATTATTACATTACAATAAGTCATTCAGATGCTAACGCTCAAAAAGTGATTCGTCCTTAAAAGCCCAGTAGCTCAATAATGAAGCAAATATAGGACTATGCATAGAACAGATGTTTAATAATAATAACGTTCCTAATCGCTCATATCCTTTGTGAAACACCCTGTATATAATTTTTACTGCAAGTATGACTTCAATAAGAAGCTACAAAATTTTCACATATATACCGCAAGCGAAAAGTTTCAACGGACACCACCACCCGTACGTCAACGTGTGATTGAAGTCTTAATGATGGTCAAATCTCTTTTCTTAAACCACAGCTTTAACTATAAATCTACTTATATAGTTTTGTTCAACAACAGAAAAAAATTAAGGGCAACATCTAAATATAGACCATATAAACACAATATCTTAACCTTCCGGCAATCAATTATGGGTATAATACCCTAGATACCCATAATTGATTGCTGGTCAATTAATAGTAAATCAGTAAAGTGTAGTTCACTACTTAACAACGTCCATCATCTTATAAATCATTAATTATCGCTGTGAATGATACGTTCGGAGTCGTTTTAATAGGACACCATTCTTTAAACCCCAAATATACCAGAGTTGACTTAATTTCTATTATTTAACTTAACTAAAAAGAATACTCATTGTTGTATATAATATTATAATATTATATTCGACTGAAACTTCAAAACAATTTGCTAATTGAGAATTCAAGGAGGGTACAAGTCCTGTCTTTAATTGTGCTAAGTCCAGGATCGTGTATTGTGGAGGAGTGCTGTTGCTGCCCTATTCCTCCTTCGGGAGCCATAAAACAATTGATAAATTACTTTTAAAAAATATGGATAATAAAATAGTGTGCCGTATACGTCTGCCGCATTGTATAAGGACTGTATACCATGCGACCGCCAGCAGGCCGTAGACGAACTGCTTTGAACCCCATATCGCAAAAATCCTTGGAAATTGATTTTCTAATTTGGATTATAATTAGACCGGAAGGACATTTTTGGGGTGGATATGACAGGCTAAGTGATGGACAGTTTCGGTTTTATGGCAGTTTGGGCGATAATTCGTTGACGAAAAAGTATGTATTAATAGTACATATACCAATATTTTTTGGCAGTAGAACCACTTAGTGCTTTCTTCAGTTTCTTTGTACAGGACATATGTAACTATTAGTTATAGATCTTTTAAACAAGTTGCCGAGAATAATTCTTCACAAACTGCAATTCGCTTACAGAAATACGAGAGGCAACCAACGCTACATTCAATGTTTAATTCATTTTGTTAACAATAAAATAGTAAAGACAGGGGTCATTCCATCAAAAATTGCCAAACATGAAGAAATTTGTAATCTTACTATCGCCGATTATTTCGAAACTAAGGTTGCCAGATTGCGCTATTTCCCGCGATTTGGGCTATTTAAATATTCAATTTGCGGGTACAAATTTCAAAAAGCTATAGCTTTTTGGGCTATTTGACCAACGCTATTTTGCTAGTTTACAACAGAGCTGATTTATAAGGAAAAAATAAAAATATAATATTATAATTAGAAAACTGAATTTTAGTCGTCTCTTGAGATAAATCTGCTAGTGTTACCGGCTCAAATACAACGTATTTATCACAAATCCTCTTGCCACTAAATTGCCTGTTCTCGGTTCTCTCTAATGAAAACTAATTGTTCACACGATATCTATCTGGCATTTGCAAACTAAAATTAATTTTTAATCGGTTCACTAAGGTGCTCTTACACGAGCGATTAAAATTGCTCAATTTGATGCAATATTTGTCAATTTTGACGTCACGAAAATATGAAGCAACACACAGCAACAATAGCAACAGGCGACGTGGATCAACTTTCCATCAACTCGTTGCTGAATTGTGATGAGCGATATTGACCAATATCTAGCAATTCGGCAGTAAGGGCTTACACGACCAATTCAGTCTATGAACAACACGAAAGCAAACTTTACAAACAAATCTAAAACTTAAAATAAAACTTGGAAATATTTGAATTTCAAGCCACGAAACACGAAGCTTGACAAATAAATGCAAAACTCAAAACAAAACTTGACAATTAAGTCACCGACCGAGAACAATTATGTGGTAAAAAGCGATAACAGCTTAAGTCGTTCCTTTTTTTCATAATTTATTAATTGTTATTTTTGCTGGATTGGTGGGTTACAGACACGTGTTGAAGGTATTGTTATAACGTTATTGTTACATGTGTACTCTGGCAACCCGAATAACTCACTTCTAATTGATTTTAAAGTTACCAGAGAAAAGCAACAACCTTGCATTGTCATAGAGACCTCTATATACTTCTCGCATGTTCTAGATAGTTCTCACATGTAATTCATGCGCATTCCACACAAACAACCGAATATGCTGGAAATCGCTCGATTCAACACATGCAGTATACGCGCCGCAGAGCCGGGGGATAAGTTTGTTCTACTCCGAGAGTAGAACGACGATCAGTTCTTCGCGAAAGTGTATTTTACTTTATTATTTATTAATAATAATGTATTGTGATCGACCTGAAATTTCAAAAAAATTTACTACCATGAAATTTTGTATTTTCACGTTTTAGGACTAGTAAAACCCCAAAAAAGCAAAAAAAAATGTCCGTCTGTCCGCCATAGACGCCGCACGTCGTCCGCCGTACGCCGTACGCAAAATCGTTTGAAGGCGCGTAGCTCCCAAACCCGTTGAGATATTAAATTGAAATTTGTATGGTGGGTAGATTGGATGAACCCCTATGACTGGTATATTTTCGAGGGATAGGGATACAAGGGGAGAGGAGAGGGGAGCGTTTTAGAAATAACCAATTGAAATAACCAGGAGGCTATTTGGAACGTTATTTTTTAGGTTGTCAGTCGCATAGTAACCTACACCGCATCTCATCATTAAACACGTTTCGGACTTCTACCCATAAAATAATAAAGTTGCGCCCAGACTGTTGGCAGATTTTTTAAAGATATTTTCATCAATAACAGCGATCAAGTAGTACATTAAATTGAATTGTGTTTTACTTGAAATCCCGGTGAACCCCTAGCTCGTAACATTAAGCTGAACCGATTGTATGCGAAACTGTATGACGCTAATCAAGAGAATCTTTAGATTCATTAGATCTCTGATCGCTAAGGCGAAGATGATTATGAAGTGCTTACATTATTAAATATTGATGTGCATTTTGTAACATAAACTAATATAAATTATTATTCATAAAAGCAAAAAGCCAGATTTTATTTTTGCCTGATAACTTACGAAAGATTTTTGATTCCATAGAATTATGAAAATTACAAATTAAAATCAATTATAAATTTACCTTTAATTTGCACCTAATATTTTTTTCAAATAATATTTTTAAAATAGTGATAACTACGAATTTATGTATTCACACAATATTTACATTACAAGTTTCTTAAGAATTGTAGAGCACAGTTCGTCGTCGAAATCGCATCTGTGTTCAACACATTTAAGTAGGTCTAATAAATTGCAAAGTTGAGCGCGGTATTTGGGCTACAAGCCTTTGTGCGGGTTTTGTGTTATTTCATAAGCTCGCTCGGCGGGTTCTGCAGCCAAATATCTGGCAAACATGTTCGAAACTTTGTATACTCGAAGACTAAGTGAAAAAAAACAATAATTTATATCTTTGTTTTTATGTCAAATTTTGTATGATTACAGTATGTTAAAGATGTTTAAAACCCATATATCTGTTAATTTCTATCATAGATGAATGAAATAGAAATTATTTTAAAGACGAAGGTTATAATAAGAAATTGTTCTTTATATTAATTGTTCTACATTAATATATTAATTGTTCTACATATTTTTATTTATGTTAATAATTGTATGTATATTATACTGTTTCAAAACATATCAAAAAATCAACTTGGGATTTCGAAGGTAACTGGGTCAAAAAATCACCGAACATAAGTGGCTCTCAATTATTTCATAGAAAATTTATGTCATTGTTATGTTATGTACTTACTCATAAGTTACGAGGATTTAAATTTTATGATGCCAGTATGGGCAGCTCGAAAAATCAAAAATTAAAGCTAACAGTCCGGAAGAATTAAATCTACCAAACTGTAAGAAAAATATATCAATAATCTGAGTGAAACTTTATTATTTTTCGGGCTAAAGTTTGAGAAGCAATTAAGGTGGGGGTGTTACATAGTACTTACGCCACTACCATATTTAAAACATGAATTACGTAATTGCGTCAAACTTCATGACTCGATCAACGTCGAAATGTATCATTCAGTCAACCCATAAAAAAATCTCAACTTAATAGCTCAAAGGGTTTGAAAGCTATGAGCCTTCGAAAAAGTCTGTGCGCACGCGATCAGATGGAGTTAAATTTTGTTTTGCTTCCTTGGTGTCAAGGTAGCAAATATTTTTTTTTTTAAATGAGCACACCCCAATCACCAAAATTTTGCATTCGCACAGTTCTTTTGAAAAAAATTGACCAAAGTTTATGTCCTTATTTATCTGGTCTTTCTATTTTTCATATCCATTCATATAAATCTTGTATTTTGTAATGAGACTAATAGTAAATATAAATAATAAATAAAATAAAATAACTCATGAATTGGAAATAGAACCCACGAGCTCCATATTACCAAATTATATTTCATACTAGACTACATTGTCCTAAACACACACCTTATTACAGAGCTTATCGTAATCCTGAGAAATGCTCAAATGCTTTCTCACAAAATTCCAAATTGATAAGCGATATGCGAGTTCCTCTAGGAAAACGAAATAAGGATTAAGGCAATAGAAAACCAAACTCTTATTATTGAAAGAGTTCCAGAAGATTTCTTGTATTCGAGACACAGAACCTTATTCTCTTACCACTGGCAATAAATCGATGTTTACTGAAGAAATTCACCTTAGCATCAATCAATTCTCGTTTAGTGATATCCATTCTTCAAGATACCGCAGAAACTTCACTAATTGGACTTCGTAAGTAGATTCAATTATTGATAACTCCCAGAAGTGTGATAATTTAAAAAGAATTTCCTCGAATGGTTTGTACGAACTTTGGATGCTATAGAGGGAGTCAGGAACCTGGGTAAAGTCTTATCGAAGATTCGATAGAAGTTTTGAATTCCCTTAAAGAATGCGATTTTTATTGGAGATGGCGGCGGTTATTTTGGATTTAAAAATTATAATCAAAATAAATATTTTCATCGCTGATAGTATCGGTTAGCTAAATGTTTTGTCACTATTTTAACGAACTAATAAATGAACTTCCAAAGCAGACCTGGAGGACTATACTATCTAATACTACAATATATATACTATCTAATACGAACAGAACGGTAAGGGTGGTTTAGTAGTTAATTTAATGAATATTCAATCATTAACTCCATATGAAAGATTTAGTATTTTTCAGTATCGAACCGATATGTATGACCATTACTCAAAATTTTCGACTGGAATAGAACCAGTACTAATCTAAGCGATGGTTACAGGTGAAACAATTCACTGGAAAAGGTTCGTTTAAACACTGGGTTCGAAAACGAAACTGGAACGATAAACCAATTAAATTATTAAAAAAACTATAAAACAAGAAAGGTAGGAGGCTTTTTAATCAAATGTTAAATTTTCTACTATTTTTTTTGACAATTTTTACCCCAAAAAAGTAGTTTATTTACGCGATATCCTCAAAACTTTAGATACATCCTTCCGATATTGATTTAGACAGAAAGCTCCCAAAAAATCAGCCAAATCGATCAATATCTTTTTGAGCTACAACACGAGCGGTTTTTGAAAATACAGTTTCGATATAATCGCGTTTAAAGTTTCAATACGAGAAAACTATTAGTTTTAGTGGCTTGCCGATTTCAGGCGCATATACTAAACCTTCAACTTCTAACTCACTCACACCGTCACTTGTATTCTTCTCGCATTTATCTGTGAATTGATTCGCTTGATAATATCCTTTTTTAGAACATTTTCGAGCTACATTACCTCGCGTTCTTTTAGGATACTTTGGCATTTTACTTTCGAAAATTCAACCGCACACGACATACTTTCGAGCTAAACTGACTCTATTGCTTGGGCAACGTTCGTTTCGCTTCACCACTTTCGAAATATGTGAAAAAAAAAAATTTTAAAAATTGTAAAGGGTTTGCTCTCTTTAAAGAAGTCGTTCATTACAATATTGAATATGTACACTAAAGTTATGAACAAAAATTACTTTGTTCGTTAATAATATGAATACTTAATAATTTAATGAAGATCTCGAACAATCCATGAAAAGATCCGTTAAAGTTATGAACAACAATTATAGCGTTTATAAAAAAAAAAATTTATTGAAATTATTTATTTTATTTATTTTCTAAGCTACTGCCTAAAATATTAGACAGAGCTAGATAATTGCCTCGTAAGCCAAGTACATGCGGCGCTGATTTACACAAATATTTTTTTTTTACATTATTTTCTTCATTTTCATATTTGTATTAAGGTAGGATGGGAAATTAAATTGGTTAAATTTATTGAAATTATGGTTAAGAATTGTTGAATTTATCAATGCTATGAATTCAATAAATAGTCTCAAATCTTATTTGACTCAGTATGAGTATTATTGTAAAGATCTATAACGAAATTAATGGCTGATTATTCATTGTATTAATGAATTGGGTCAAATATGATGATTTATTCATAAGCATAATGTACATTTTCACTCATCATAAGTACGTTTTTCGTTCAGAGTGTCGAATATATTTTTTATACATGAATAATAACGCATGAATTAAGTTTAATAACTTTAGATTCCTTTGAGGTATCTGATCTATGAATAAACAATTTATACAATTGGCAGAATCCGTATTTTCTTTTGATCGTTTTAAGTGTAGAAGGTACAAAAGGAAAACATTCTGAATTTTACATCTGAAGGTCCACTAATGATAGAAATTAAGGACAAAACTTGGTAGGTAATTACTCTTGATATATTGAAGAAGTTGCGCCAAGACTTTTGGCAGGTTCTTTTTTATACACTCAACAGAAGCGCTCACCAATATTTTTATTCCAGGAACCTTCATTCACGGATCACGAAAAATTGGGATTTTTAATGACAACTGCCTATTGCAGCTCACGAAAGTAATCTACCTTTGCCTTAACGAGATATTAGAACGACGTAAGGTATTCTTTGTAAATTCCATTATATCTAAAGATATACAAATTTAATCAAAACAGTTGATCGGTTTTCCAGTAAAACTGAAATAAACATGTAAAGAAACGCGGAATAGTCAACCAATTTATTTATAAGATAAAAATTCAATATGTACGTACGTCATGTAGCTTTTAGGAAGCCACCATACACTTCCACTTCGAATTCTATTGATTTCGCATCCTAAAGTTCATTGTGTGTAGGACTACGTATAAACAATTCAGGATATGCGATGTGAACACAACTAAAAGGGCCTTACATTCTAAAGATTTCCTATCGTACATGAAGAAACCGATACATCTATTTGAAACTCTACGAAAAATGGTTATCCACCCAAAGCCAAGCTTTCAATGAAACCACAGGTAAAAAGGATTTCGATTAAGTAGAACAAATAAAGTCTTGAAAACGAAATAAAAACAATTTTCTCGATGGTTCCCACTAAACCCATAATTGTTCTTTGGTCCGTACAAAATTAAATTCCATTTCACTTATCTTTTAAACATAAGCATTAACCGAACGATTCTCTTAAGGAATCTTCAAAAGGCGATCCATTAAGGAGATAGGTAATAAAATTACCAACTTTCTGTTGCCACATCGTCAAATGTTTTCTTACATGAAAACTTTCTGGAATCACCATTTTGGAGGTTTTGTGTGATAATGGAATTATTAATGCAAACCAAAAATATACCATTTAATTAAAGCTTTGATATATAATTACATCGGACTCTTTCATAATGCTGTTAATGTCTTCATAAAACTTTATACGACTTTAATTAAAAGCACTAGACTTTGGAAAATGAACTCATTCATATAGTAATTTACCTTGAGTGAGAAAACAGTAAGTACTTTGTAAGATGAATCTGGCGATGTTAAGCCATTATTCACACATTATGGCCTTGGTAGCCTAGTAGCAATTACGCTAGGTTACCAATCCAGAGGTCGTGCGTTCAAATCTCGCTCAAGATATGGCTAAGCAAAAAAATAGTTACATATATCGCCAGAAACACCTCATGCAGTACCTTACAAAATATGCAAAAATAGAACAAATGAACCGAGATCTAATTAAAATATTTGCTATCCACACTTATCGGAAATTGCGATAAGAAAATCAATAATATTATCATGCATTAATATTACAAAAAGCACAATTTTATTTATATATGCCGAGTCGGATGGATGGTGAGAAAATAGCGCAAATGAATGTCCAAACAAATGGGTGTTATGGTGTATCGGATGATATGGCAGGCCAAAATAAACAAACTGGCGGCTATAAAATGGTCGTAAAGTTCAGTAATGACCCATGGTAATGACTAGGCCTTAGTGCATAGTGGACAGTTTCGACCATAATAAGAAATAAGCTGTCGTTCGAATCGGAAATTAAAGTGAAACCGTATTCTGTAATACCTAATTGCTCTTTATAGTCATCCTAAACTTATTAATGCGCAGCGTGTAACACATTTATGATTTATTTTTTCCTCCGTGTTTTTCATGAGCACTGATATGATACATTAAATGTTTATAATTTTTATCAGCGATAATGCTGACAACTGAGAAAACTTTAACTTAAATTTAGAAACTAGCGATGACCCAAACGATAAAAGGATGGATTCATTCCTGAGAAGGTCGCTTCTAATTCAACTATCACACGACCTCATACCCACAGATGCTATATTCATTGAAACCGGATCCTGGAATAATAATGTCATTGTTTTATTTTCTTAATTATTGAATTTTTTTGTTTAACTTTTGCACACCAAACCAACATTTTAATAAATGGTTAAGATATTTAACTTTTTTCGAACAAAGATATCATTCACTGAATTAATCATTAAAAAAAATGTGTTTCATCTTATTAATTAGTAACAAAGATATATTTTCATTCCTCGTAATTAGAATCAATAATTGCTTCATCAATTCTAACTGGTAATGAGTTCTTTTGTTATTCAAACATTTACTAAATTAAGCGAACGTATTTTTAATAGCATTTAAAGAAAATTTGTTTATAGAACTGTTTGCAGTATTTCTAAAAGTGAACAAATAATGGAATTAATGATGGCCACACGATACCTGGATAATGATAGGTGAAATATGTGTAACGTTAAAAAGGTGAAAAGAAATCCAGTAAAAGAATAGACGAAAATTTATTGTTTTCCGTGTAACGGCACAGCCATATGTAAAATGTTATTTTAAGAATATAATTTTAAAGTAATCATCAAATTTACATAAGAATTACAAATCACTCTTATAAGATTCTTATAATATCTTTCGATATCGATAATATCTTTTAATATTTAAATAATTGAGTGCCACACAAATGTCCAATTATTGGACCATTTTTCCGAAACTTTAGCTCTCAAAGAAGACATGCTAAATAATTCAATTCTGAGCAGTGATAAAATACTTTTTATAACTTTAGTGAGAGATAGTGTAACAACGCTGAAAAATGCTTTGAGAAATAAGAAAGGAGTAGATACTTTTATAGAAAATGGGATAGCTTGAGCATATTTATAAAGTATTCATAGACTTGCCATGTACATAATCAATAGCCCCAATGTAGGAGTTGCAGCTTAGACTCGTTTTACATAAATTGAACTACAAAAATTTACTCAAATTTTGTTGGGAAAGTAGGCTTTTAGAAGGGCAAATAAAACGATCTGTCAAACAAATATTTGACGATTACAGTATAACTCCTGGTGAATACAGTCAAATATTTGGAAAAGTGGATTACAGTCTGATGTAGGCATAAGAGACCATACACTGACAAATAAGGACTAACGAGGGAAGTGTAGGACTTGCAACCATCGAATCTGCGATTTACGGTTAAAGAACCTAAAATACCATATCCTTTTAGTTGATGAACTGATCTACGGGTAGCCCTCATACAAGAGTTCTTGAGAAAATTTGTGGCATTTATTACACCGTATCCAAAGAACGTGAGGAAGATAAAGTTTCGCTATAATTTATCACTATTTAACAGATAGTGTAAAATAAAGGAACTTACTGCGTCGAGTAGCTACACTGTAAAAGTCTTCTAAAAATAGTCGCCCGAAGTTGAGAAAATTCGGGAATGCGATGAGCTATGACAGTACCATTTTAAATATTTAAGTCTAACTCAAAAAGGAAGTTCCGGTTCATTGATGACCAAAAATTTCTTCTTGGGAAACCAAAAAAGGTCTTTTGGTGAAGTTCCAGTTACATTTTTTAACTGAAATTACTAGTTTTAAAATACTATTTATTTTTTAATTTTGTGTGACGTTTCGGACTCTACTGAGTTTTGATGAAGGACTCAGTCGAGTCCGAAACGTTACACAAAATTAAAAAATAAACAGTATTTTACCCGAAAAACTAGTATTTTCACCAAAAAAAAGGTCTTATTATACGATTACCAGACATCACAAAATTCTAGGAATTCTATATTTGGAGTTCAATTATTTTGAAAGTACATTTAATCGTAGGTTGCGAGACACGTTCAACAATAGGTGTGTTTTTTGCGCATTTATCCAGATCAGAGTAGTGATTAAAATTTACATTGAAAACACCATGAATATTGTTGTTTTTGTTATTTTTTATTGCTTTTCCCTGCAGATAGTAGGCTAGAATATAGATTTTTGAAAGAAATAGCTGCAGTAAGCAGTAGCAGTAAGCTCACTGGGGCAGCTATTCGCGATAAATTCTCTAATCTAGCCTACTATCTATGGGAAAAAGTTATAAAGAATCATAAAAACAGCAATGTTGTTGTTATTTTGAATATAAATTTTCTAACCCACTCTGTTCTGGATAAGTGCGTAAAAAAATACCTATTAACATCCAACAAATTCTTATAACTTTACAACAAAAAATCTCATTCTCGTTTATATGAAGAAAAAAAATTCCTGTTGACTGGATTTGATCTAGCACACTTAGGCCCGTTCCTACGATGTTGAGTTAAACTCTAACCGAAAATTTAACTGACAGATTTTCATACAAAAATTTCAGTTAAAGTTCCAGTTAGAGTTTAACTGAAGATCGTAGTAATGGCCCTTAGTGTTACAGTTAAAAGTGTTTCACCAATTGGTGGGAGCAACCTGCGATTAGAATTAATATAGCCCAGTACACAACCAAATCGAACCAAATTGGTTGAAATATGAGGTGATCTTCAGTACAATATAATCGTAAAGTACTATGGCAAATTTCACTAAATTTTCGGACCTATTATGAAACGACCAGGCCCGTGCGCACGGGGGGGATTGGGGGTTTAAACCCCCCCTCGCCCCATTGGTCCATTTCGAAAAAATTTTTTATGTGTATTTGCGAGGATGACAATCATACGCAAATTTGGGTCTAACGCCCTTCCGTTCTGAAAACCTGTAGATGTTAATCAATGACGCTTTCTGTATAAAGCATCAGTTTTCGATCGACCTTGGTCACGAAAGAACATGTTTCAAAATGGGTGTTACGTATGCATCACGTTACAAAGCCGTGTTCGGTGTTAGCATCTAAGAGCACCAAAAATGACCCGCTGTGAAGTATGTACATGAAAAAGTAAATGATTGAAATTTTATTCCGGCGATCACCTGATGCCTGATCGTGACCTTGTGCGGAAAACTAAGAAAACGAATTTTAGTGAAAAAACTGATTTTACGTGTGATTGAAAGGAAACTCGTCCATCATTTTTCGTAAAAGGTCTGACTGTGTCTAGTGACTGTTCTAATACGTTTATTGTTTGATGGGGAATTTCAAAGCACAGTGAAGAAACCACTACTGTCCATCAGACACGTCGTAAAATGACTCGCTTGAATCGCGATTTGAAGAACGTAATTTTGTAGTTGAAGCTTTTTTTCTGTGGGTTCTTCCCATCTGGCGTACCAACATAACAAGACACATCCAGCTGACTGCTAAACATCCAGTAATGGACCATGGTTTCAGGCTTATTCGCCAAACAGAGATTTGACACTTTGTACATTTTTACAGACAATTTGGATTACAACAGTAGGCTTTACTACCATTTGTCCAAAGATGGTTTATATGAAAAAATTAAAATTTGATACTACAAGATGACGAGGATCCAACTCTTTGAAGTCGGCTTTGTACTGCGTAGAAATAGGAAAGAATTTAACCATTTAGCTTCGTGGTAGCGGTGTATCTTTTCATCACCTCGAAACAAATTCCACTTTAAACATGCATGCGAGACTCCTCCTCTTCCGTCAATATTGCCGTATTTTTCACTCCTCGTTAACGATTAACCACACTACATACCTATTGGAAAATCTTATGACGCAGAATCTATCTATCTATTTATCTATATAAATAAAAAATCTGCCAATAGTCTGGGCGAAACTTTATTATTTTTAGGGTCAAAGTTCGGGAGCGGTAAAAGTCGGAGTGTAACATGAGTTGCTTCGAGATTTTTAGATTTCTTATGGAAAATTAATTTTGTTCTTAATATAAAAATATTTAAAATAGAGATTTTTAGCCGATTAAACATTGAAAAAGTCCGTGTAGACTATTCGAATTTCAGTATATTATGTACACTAAAAGCCCATAGAAGTAAAAACGAATTTGATGCTTTATCAGAATTAAGAGACATGACGAATTGTTAAAACGTATACAAACCCATTACTTCCAGTTGGGGTTTGAATTTCGAAAAAATTGTGAAACAGGTTTTTAGACGATTTCATAAGAAGCAACCTGATATCTCATGAGACAAGACGGATTTTGAAAAATTTCTGAAATCGTAAGCAAACCCTTCACATCTCCTTTGTTCTGGAAATTCGAAAAATCGTGAATTGGTTGGCCGTAATAATTAATTTTACATCTCATCAGAACTAAGGAATGGCAAAAATTGTGAAAACATATACAAACCCTTGGGGGTTGAATATCGAAAAATTGAGAAATGGGTTTGTAGGCGATTATATAAAAAGTCTGTGGAAATGAAAAGCGATCTAATATCTCATCGAACCTAAGAAATATGTCGAAACTTTGAAAAGCATACAACCCCCTTACACCCATTAGGATTGAATATCTAAAATACTGAAATTGATTTTTTGTCTTTTTTATATAGGAAACCTTGGGAAGTAAAAGTGAATTCGATATATCACCAAATATGCAACCTCCTTGCACCCACTTGGGGGTTGAATATCCAAAAATTCTGAAAGGAGTTAATAAATAAATATGAAGACGGCACGAGAAAGTAGGAACCAATTCAATTTCTTATCACTTCTAAAAGAAATGACGGAACTCATGAAAACGTGTTCAACCCTTTTATACCCTCTTAGGGGCTGAAAAAGGAAAAAACTTAAAAACGAGTTTTAAGCGATTATTTCGCAAGCACGTGAAAGTAAAAAGATATTCGATATCTGATAAGACCTGGGGATATAGTAGAATTTGTGAAAAAGTTTACAACCCACTTTGCATCCCCTTAGGGGTCGAATTTTAAAAAATCCTGAAAACACTTTCTAGGTATTTATATGAAGAAACCGTAGAATAAAAATGAATTTAATATTTGGGAAGACCTAATAGATATGACGAAAATCGTGAAAATATATGCATTCCATTTCCACTGATAATTTTGTTTGCCCCCCCTCCGAACGCCAATGGATATTTGAATTTTTTTTTTATCTAAATTAGTTTTCTAGTTGATTTACATAAACGTACCGAGTTTCAACTTTGCAGCATAAGCCGTTCTAAATATAGGAAAAACTCCCCCCACCCCCGTACCATACTACCCCTATAAAAAATTATATTTTTCCAAGATGCTACTAATATAGCTCTATCTAAATATCAAGTTTCAGCTTTATATCATTATAGGTTGTCGAGATATTAAAATCGGAACCTTTTCCTTTCCACCCTCCCCCACCCTCACCCTCTACACCCTTATTTCCAAAATTTTGTTTTCTGCTAGTGGTCTATTAGGTCTACTTCTGGTAAAAATTTTAAGCATCTATCTTACACGGTTCTTGAGATATGAGACGTGATTTTTTAGAAAAATGCTTATCCCCTCCACTTTCATGCTCCACCGCCCCCTTAAAAAATTTTGCCTTCAGCAAACTTCATTTGTTAACCTTTATACACAAACCAAATTTTATTTGTCTAGTGCAATTGGTTCGTGAGATATCGTAATCTAAAGTTTTTCACCCCCCACCCCCGCACGCCACTGCTTCCACTCAAATTTTTGTTTCCGATCTATTTTCCTAGTATACCTACAGATATTTATTAAGTTTCCATTATGTGACATTAACCGTTTAGGAGATATGGATTTTAGAAAGTGTCGATCTCACCTTTTTTGCGTTTTGGACGCATTATTTTTCCCCCCACTCCCAAACCCCTTCACCTATATCGGCAATTTTTTTGCAAATGGGTCCACTACTGAAGTTCTATATAAATTCCAAATTTCAGCTTTCTAGCATAAGCGGTTGCTGAGATCTAGAAACCAAAATTTTCCGTCTAAAACACTTCCCCCTCCTCCCCCCTCACACCCTCACCCCTCCAAATTTGGCCACTTTAAGGAGACTGCCCACTCTACCCACGAAAAAAAATTCAACTAAATAGCTCAAAGGGTTTGGGTGTTACGAGCCTTCAAACAATTTTGCGTACACCGGTAGACGTACGGCGTACGGCGTACGGCGGACAGACGGACTGAAATTTTTTTTTGCTTTTTTCGTGTCTACTCGTTATGAAACGTAAAAAAAAAAATTTTGAGGGTAGCAAATTTTTTTTTTTTAAAAATCGATAACAATACTGTATTATTGAAATAATAAAGTAAAATGGATCGCTAAATGTGTTGCTAACCGCAAAACTCAAGAACGGCTGGACCAATTCGTCTAATTTTTTTTACGAACATTCCCTGAAGTCCGAGGATGGTTCTTATGAAGAGAAAAAATCTACCAACAGTCTGGGCGCAGCTTTATTATTTTATGGGTAGGAGTCCGAAACAAGTTTTATGCTGAGATGTGGTGTAGGTTACTATGCGATTGACAACCTAAAATATAACGTTACAACTTGCCTTCTGGTTATTCCTTGGGTTGTCAGTCGCATAGTAACCTACACCGCATCTCAGCATTAAACACGTTTCGGACTCCTACCCATAAAATAATAAAGTTGCGCCTAGACTGTTGGCAGATTTTCTTTACATATTTACGTATTTGTTTTTTCAATTAATTCAATAGAAGTCAAAGTGAATTTGATTTCATTGAACCTAAAAAAAATTCGGAATTCGTCAAAACTTGAACAATGTCGTACTCCCCAGGGGGTTTAATATCAAAAAATACTTAAATCGGTTTAATCACCGACTATATTCAAAGCATTTAGAAGTGAAAGTGAATTAATTCTATATGTCATTAGACCTAAGAAATATATCGGAATTCGTGAAAAAGAATGATACATAATCGCCTTACACCCCCTTAGAGGTTAGATATCGAAAGATTTGGAAAAACGTTTCTAGGCGCTTATATTAAGAGGCCGCAGTAGTAAAATTGATTTGATAGCTCGAGAAGTCTAAAAGATTTACCGAAATTCGTGAAAATGTGAGAAAAAACCCTTTTTACGGACATTTTTTTTTACTCCATCTTTGTACACTCTACTCTATTAGCACATCTACATATACGTATTAAGTTTCAACTTTCTAGCATAAGCCGTCTCTGAGATATAAAAAACCACCCCTCACCCCTGTACCGTGCTACCCTTGTCAAAAATTTCATTTTTCTACGGTGTCTCTATAGTAATTCTATATATTCGTAAATTTTTAGTGTTCTATTCATTACAGTTTTCGAGAAATAAAAATCAAAATGTTTTCCTTTCAACCCCCTTCCAGCAACTCTTACGAGGACCCGATTTTTCCGACACCTTTGCGGCCGTGCTGACTGGATGGGTTCTACTCTTGGGGTGTCTGACCATTGTCTTTTAGTTTTTCATTGTGAAAACTATCCCGTGGTAAATTTTCAGCTTTCTTAGAACTCTTTCATGACACTGGTTTTGATTGTTGCGCACATAGTAACAGAAATCGCGCGCACCCAATTTTCGCGACACTTTTGTAGAGGTGCTGACTGGGTGGGTTCTACTGCTGGGGTGTCTGACCACTGCTTTTCAGTTTTTTTATTGTAAAAGCTACGTTTTGGTAAATTTTCAGCTTTCTTAAAACTCTTTCATGACACTGGTTTTTTTGACAGCCCACCGAAGCCAGGTATCCCCACGTCAGACTTGCTAACTCTAGTATATTTATACACACCCTAAATATAACCAAATACTAAAATATTAGCCTTCTTAAAACTCTTGCACTTTTTTGTCGCGAGCTCTGCTACTATTACGCATTTAATTATTTTGTATTAATTACTCCGTCCATTTCAAAGTATTAACCATTTCCGAGTAATGCAATGAATCAAGTACGATTCCTTCCTAGGATATCGCATCAATCGATATAATCATCGTTACCGTAATGCAATGATCCACTATCGCATACTAATAATGATTACGAAATTAATGATTCACTGGTGATAGTGCGTGGCTCTAATCCAGATTAGTCATACGATCCGCAACAACTCTCATATCAAAAATATTTTCTTAGCAGGAACAGTGCTTTTAGGAAAAATTCAATTTTAAATGCAAAATCAAATTATCGAATTTTATTTTGTTCACACATGAAGACAAAGAAAACCTCAGCACACGAAAGGTTCAAAACAAATTCGATTATCAGAGATTCGTTTTCATCCCCTATGGAATCGGTCACGAGTTGTAAGAAAATAGAATAAATAATAAATAGCCGGTACCCTGTATTTTCTTTGCGTTTTTGGTTAAGTAATGTTTGCAAGAACAACACCTTTAAAGTACTTTAAGGAAATTGTGGTGATATGACGTAATAGAAATAAACCAAAAATTTATTCGTTGCTATAGCAGTGATATAAATTGTCATTTCTTATACCGCGAAAAACATGAAACGCGTTATTAACGACCTACGCGAATTGAGAACAGATCAATAAAAAGGATACGCACCAAAGTACGTACAACGAACAACAATACGTAAATTTCGCTGAATTTAAATGAACTCACACTCACCTTTGAAATGTTAATTCCGAACGGATCCGTCAGATTCCAATTAAGAATAGCTTTGTTCAATCAATCGTATGTAACAAAGTTCTGCACATTCAACTACAAGCCTGCAAATTTTCAATTTTCCATGTACAACACAAAACAATTTCAATTTTAAATTTAGATCATAAAGAGCTGTTTGAATATTCGGAAAAGTTTATCCGAAGTCAGCAAAAAATTTTAGTCAGCGATCCGATTGGCTTAGTTAGTTCTGTAGAATGCTTTAATTTATCGAGCATTTCACTTGTGCCAGGAGCACAACAAGTCCTTTAAGGATTCGAGAAATTCATGAGATGCCGTACAATTTTGGCGCCCAACTCTTATACCGAGTGTACAGCTCTATTTAACCGGCAAACATCCGACCACTCGTTATAAAAATAATTCGATTGGCTCTTGTTGGACAATATTTAAAAATTTTTAAAACTTGAATAATGTCGCGAGTTTCGATACTACCGGAACCGCAGATTATTATACACGCGTTCAAGACACCCGTTCACTTCGAACTAGTTCACTAAACTGGGAAGCACTCATTCAACGAATACCAGGTGCCATGTGGTTCTCGCTTCTGGTAAATCTGATAAAGTGAATTTATTTCAGGCGCATGTCTCTCGCGGGGAAGGTATTTAATTTTTCGTAGATTTAATTCCAACCTTCGAGGAATTAATACTTGCAGTAAGACGTTCTCTTCATCGTGGACCATTTAATTTCATTAAGTTGTGCGTTTATTTCTTCTAAAGATAAATAAAGCTTTAATCGAGCGTGAATTCAGTTCGCTTAGTCAAATCTCAAAGGTGATTACTTCAGCTAATGGCGAACGAATAAATTTAGAGTTTCTCGGGAATGGAATACAATCGACCCACTTGTAGGATTCACTCCGCACTGGCGACTTCAAATATTGTAATAAGAAGCGTTTTCCTCGAAATTAATTGCCTCTTAGCAGCTTCTGCAATTTAAATTCAAATTAATGAAATTATCCGGTCGGTAAAGTAATTTTAAAGGAGTAACGTCTATATCATATGTGCTGAGCAACAACGGAGGTGGATTGGATATAGGCCATTTGATTAGCTGCCTTATAAATCATTTAGTCAACAAAATTAATGTGAAATTTGAGTTTGATTGAAGTTCGTATAATCTGACTCTCTGAACCAAGAACGACTTAATTATATATCACGGGTACAGAGGTTCAGACTCTTAGTATCAAAAGAATTGGCAGAATGTGTCACATATCTTGCTTGCCACTAACTTTATTCAACAATTCCGAGAACCTTTTAGGAGAAAAACTCGCAAATATTCTCCTCATCTTCTCCTCCCATTGGGCACAAAGTCGTAGTATGATATCAGTTGCTACGCGATTATGAGGTTTTTCGTGATTTGGTTTTGGGCCATTACATGAAATCGGAAATGCGTTTGTAGGCGAATATATAAAAAGTCTGTGGAAGTGAAAACCAATCTAATTTCTCATATATCCTAAGAAATATCTCGAAAGCCTTACGTCCTCTTAGAGTTGAATATCTAAAAATACTGAAATCAACTTTTTGACGATTATGTAGGAAGCCTTAGGAAGTAAAAATGAATTTGATATTTCAGCAGAACTAAGAAATATGTAGGAATCTGTGAAAACATATGCAACCTCTTTGCACCCACTTTGGGGTTGAATATCCAAAAATCCTGAAATGAGTTCTTAGATATATATAAAGAAAGCCCGAGGAAGTGAAAACCAATTCGATATCTTATCACTCCTAAGAGATATGTCGGAATTCGTGAAAACGAGTTCAACCCGTTTATACCCTCTTAGGTGTTCAAAAAGGAAAAAAGTTGAAAACGAGTTTTAGTTGAATATAAAACAAGCCCATGGAAGTGAAAAGTTATTCAATATCTAATCAGACCTGAGTGATACGGCCGAATTCGGTAAAACTTATACAACCTCTTTACACCCATTAGGAGTCTAATTTTAAAAAACACTGAAAACACTTTCTAGGTATTGATATGAGAAATCCGTGAAATGAAAATCAATTCATAATTTTAGAAGACCTAAGAGATATGACGAAATTCGTGAAAATGTATGCATTTCGTTTTCACTGATCACTTTTTTAACCCCCCTTCCGTATACCAATGAATATTTGAAAATTTTTTTTATTTAAATTACTTTTCTAATAGATCTACGTATAGTCACCAAGTTTCAACTTTTTTGCACACGCCGCTCTATAGATAAGAGAAACAACCCCCCCACCCCCATCGCATACTACCCCTAAAAATACCATATATGAAAAATATATATTTATCCAACACGCCACTACTATAGCTCTATCTAAATACCAGGTATTAGCTTTCCATGATTATAGGTTCTCGAGATAAAAAAATCGTAACGTTTTCTTTTTCACCCTCCCTCAAAAAATTTCTTGTTAGTGGCCTATTAGGCCTACTTCTGGTAACAATTGTAAGCATCTATCTTACACTGTTCTTGAGATATGAGACGTGATGTTTTTGAAAAATTCTCATCCCCTCCACTTCCATACCCCACCACTCCCTAATTTACTTTCAGCAAACTTTATTTGTCAAACTTAAGGGGTTATACGCAGTCAGGAGGCCGAAAAAAAGCGGTTTTTCACGCATTTTTCCTGGAATGACATTTTAATTTATTAACGTAAAAATTTATATATATGTTATGGTAACTTTTAACTTTATTTTGGTATTATTTCTTTTTAAAAATAATGATTTTTAAAACTGCTATAGCTGATTGCCGGGAACTCCTACAAAAAAGCGCGTTTTGCGGTGACTACGATATCTCTGGATCATATAAAATTAAAAAAATAAAAAAGATTTCGATGGTATAATGTATTATCTAGTACTTAATCGAAGGAACAAAATATTGATTTTTAACAAAATGGCGGTTTCTCAACAAAAAAAATTCGAATTTCGATCAAAATTTCGGCCTTAAATTTTTTATAAAATGGAAAATATTTATCGGCAAGAAAAAACCTTCGATAGATCATTTAAAAATACATTTATAAAGCTTGTGTAAAAATTTGAGACTGATCGGTTTTGCCGTTTCCGAGAAATCTTGGTCACCGACTTTATAAACACAGTTTTGAGAAAAACGCGTTCAAAATTTCAAAAACACTTTCAAACGCTCCGAGACGTCTTTACAAATATGAGTGTAACTTCGAGAATATTTGCCGGATTGACATGAAACTTTCTGTGAATATACTTAAATATATGTACATTACGAAAATGAAAAAAAAATTTTAAAATGTCTCGATCTCGGGTTTCGAGCGTTTCGGCCGCATTACTATTTCCCCTCGCTCCCACACCCATATCAGCAATTTTTTTGCAAATGGGTCCACTACTGAAGCTCTATATAAATTACAAGTTTCAGCCTCCTAACATAAGCGGTTGCTCAGATCTAGAAATCAAAATTTTCAGCCTAAAACGCTTTCCCCATTTCCCGCTCACACCCCTTCCCCCCAAAAAGTGGTCACTTCAAGGGGCCTATCCAGTCTATTAACAAAAATTTTTTCAATTTAATAGCTCTTAGGGTTTGAGACCTATAAGCCCTCAAACGTTTTGCGTACGGCGGACGGCGGACGGCGCACAGACGGACTGACAATTTTTTTTGCTTTTTTGGTGTCTATTAGTCATGAAACGTGGAAAAAAAATTTTTCAGGGTACCAAATTTTTTTTTTTTTTAAATCGATAACAATACATATTTTATTATTAAAATAATAGGTGTGTTTTTTGCGCATTTATCCAGATTAGAGTAGTGATTAAAATTTATATACAAAATAACAACATTGCTGTTTTTACGATTCTTTATAACTTTTTTCAATAGATAGTAGGCTAGATTAGAGAATTTATCGCGAGTAGTTCACCCAGTGAGCTTACTGGGTTAACTATTCCGGTTAAAATCTATATTCAAGCCTACTATCTACAGGGAAAAGGAATGAAAAATAATGAAAACAGCAATATAGTTGTTGTTTTCAATGTAAATTTTAATCACTACTCTAATCTGGATAAATGCGCAAAAAAACACACCTAATAAAGTAATATCATATCTCATCAGACCTAAAAGATGTTTCTGGATTTGTGAAAATGCAAGGAGTTACATCTCGAAAAATCTTGAAATTTTACATTTATATTTTATAAAAGTTTTAGCCGCTTATAAAAACAATTCTCAGAACTAAAACTAATTCGTTATCTCATCAGAACCAAGATAGATGACGAAAAACGTGTAAATGTATGAGTACACCCTTCACAAACTCTTTTTTAACCCACATAAGGCAGTCAACTAAAATCGGAGAAAAAAAAACACCTTTCCACCCCGTATCTTGTTACCGTCTATAAAAAATTATAATTTTGGAACATGTTTCTTTTAGCTTTCAATCCTCTGCAGTCAAGATATATAAAAATCGGATTTTTTTACTTTTTACTCCCAAATAAATTTTCTTGGAGTCTAGTATACCCATAAATTTCTTGAACAAATTTTTTTTTATATTCAACCCCCAAGGTTCAACACCGAATGTTCAACCTCCAAGGTTCAGCCCTCAAGATTCATCCCACAGGTTTTCAATCCCCCAAGGTTCAACCTCTCAAGGTTCAACCCCAAGGTCTAACCTCCAAGGTTCAACCCCCAAGATTCAACTTCCAAGGTTCAACTCCCAAGGTTCAACCCCTAAGGAGGCTGTAAACTGGTTGTGTATATTCTTACGAATTCCAGCCACTCTTGAGTCTGATGAAATCTCTGATGATACCTAAATATTTTTAATTTAAACGCGATTTCTATGTATGATATTTATTTATTTATTATTTCATCTACTGAACATATATATTCTACAGACTAAAAAAGAAATAACAATACTAATAATAATGCCATTTAATCAAACCGTTTTAGGCCATCAATTACTGCCTTCTTAAAGATAGATCTACTGTCAGTATGGTCGATCATGTTAGAGATAGAGTTAAAGTGATCCGTACCTAGTACGATGTGGATCCACGTAAAGAAGAGATCTAGGCCTTAGAATTTTAGAAGGAATATAGAGCTTGTAAAGAGATAAAAGTTCTGGTGAATTTATGCTGTAAGTTAAACAGTCCCTGACAAACATAATGCTTAAGAAAGTTCTGCGCGACCTTAACGTCACTATATCTAGTAATTGGCATCTAGCCTCATAGGCAGGTAAAGCCGAAGCCCAGTTCAATCTACGTAGAGCAAATCTCGTAAACCTCCTTTGGATCTTTTCAATCCGACTAATGTGGACCTCATATGATGGATCCCAAACGACGACACAATATTCCAAAATAGGACGCACTAGAGATACGAAGAGTGATTTGAAAATATAAGGGTCATGAAAATCCGCTGAGGATCGATTAATGAAACCCAACATTGAGTTGGCTTTAGATTATTTGTTTAATGACTTTAAAATCGATTAGATGTTAGTTGTTTTCCGGCGTCAGTAGGGTTTCTGGTGTGAAACCCCAACACGAAATCCCCGACTCCTGATTAATTGCTGTCCTTGAGGACATGACAGTTGGAAAACCTTCACTGGATACGCCAGTTTTATAAGATTGTGTTGGACTAGGACCGAAGGAGCTGTTTCGTCATAGACTTTAAAATCAATTTCACTATTTTTTTTATTTAACCAGTAAAGGGGTTATATACGTTTTTACAAACTCCACTATTTCTCTTACATCCGATCTGATATCCTATTAGATATATGAAGAATAACTAACTAATAGGTACAGAAACTTATGTCTTACAAGGAGCTACTGTAGTGACAAAATTAACTTTCCAATCAACCACCAAGCTAATTTAATAAGGGTGCTTGTCTCGAAACAACCAGTGCAAGATTTGACCGCGTCCCAGACTAAGACCGAATATCGTAATTTGCGTTTTAAAAATGTCGGTAACGTCGACTTTGTTCAGAAAAATAATTAAAATGCGCCCAGACTGTTGTCAGATTGTGATTACCTTTCTACATATTAGTTAATTTGTAATCAAAGTAAAATTGTTAAATATAATAAAATTGTATGTCATATCCTGTATTACTAAGTGCCGCTCCTGCCTCTGCCTCGAGTATAACAATACAAAATTCAAATTAAATAAAATATGAAAATGTGGAAGATATTTTGTAGTTATTATTAAGTTTGAGTATATTACATTATCCATTCTCTTATTACAGCATATGCTCGTATGTCGGCACATGCCTTGATAGGGAAACGGCGAGATATGTTAGTTGGAAACGGATATACGAGGCCCCGAGAAGCAAAATGTCCATATTTTACTGGATATTCGGTAACATCCAAACTATACACAAAACCCACGTGCTTATAATTATAACAATTCTTAATAATTTTTTCTATACGAGTAGTTTAATATTCAGATTAGTAACTTGCCATATTCAATCATTATACTCTAGATGAAATCATATAGAGTATTATAAGTTTAATCCAGCTCAAAAGTTTGTAACGCATAGAACCAAGCCTCGAACGAAAAAAAGTTATATATTATTTTTTGTTTATTTGTGGCCAAAAACCTCAAATCCGCCTGACGTCCGTCCGTCCGTCCGTCCGTCCGTCCGTCTGTCCGTTAGCACGATAACTCAAGAACGCCTTCACCTAGGATCTTGAAATTTTGAATCTGGACGTTTGGTTGAATTTGTAAGGCTAAGTTCGTTAACGGGCAAAATCGTCCTACTCCTTCGGGTAGCTGCCATACAAAATGTCCTTAAAACACGTGTTCAAGAATATTGGTCGATAACTTCAGAAGGGTTTAAGCTACGACTTTGAAATTTTGTGTGTATTATTTTCCCAATACTTGGAGGTAAATGTATGATTATGAAGAAAATCCTGTAAGTCCTTCGTGTAGCTGCCATACAAATATCCTGTCAAAATGTATTCACTTAATTTACGTAACTCACTATAACTCAAATAATCTTTTAGGTACGAATTCGGAATTTTGTACAAATTAGTTTTTGGTGAAAAGGAAATTTGAGTTTACTAGTCAACGAAATCCTTTTACTCCTTCTGGTAGCTCCCATACAAAATGTCCTTAAGACACGTGTTCAAGAATATTGGCCGATAACTTCAGAAGGGTTTAAGCTACGTCTTTGATATTTTGTATGTGTTATTTTTTCAATAGTTGGAGCTAAATGTATGGTTATGAAGAAAATCCTATTAGTCCTTCGTGTAGCTGCCATACAAATATCCTGTCAAAACGTCTTCACTTAATTTATGGAACTTACTATAACTCAAATAATCTTTTAGCTATGAATTGGAAATTTTGTACAAATTAGTTTTGAGTAAAAACAAAGTTCAGGCTTACTAATCAGCGAAATCCTTTTACTCCTTCTGGTAGCTGCCATGTAAAATGTCCTTAAGACACGTGTTCAACAATATTTTTCGATAACTTTTGAGCTCTTCAAGCTACGAATTAGAAATTTTGTACACGTTCATTTTTAAATGGTTCCAAGAAAAAGGATAAATATGTAAGAAATCGAGTGAGTCCTTCCTGCACCTCCCATGTGAAAGTCCTTCAAAAAGGACATTTTTTTCGATGACTTACCCAGTTCAAGGTATGAAATTAAACACTGAATATTGTCTTTTAGGTTTGAGTAGCAATGTAATGGCAGTCCTTAATAAAGGACATACAACATCCACAGACGTAATTCTACTTTATCCCCAACTACAATATAAATCGGAGTTCAGTATTCATCTAGAGTATTATACGATTGGCTTGTTTTCATATGATATTAATATTGCGATAAAGTTTCTTTTAGTTGGGAAACTATTTCGGGCGAAATTTTCATCAGTCTAACTTTACTCAGTGATGCTTATATTTAATTCAAACTCTACGGAGTATTTATTTTGAGCACAAAACCCTAGAAGAAATAGACTTTTCTGATTAACGGTAATTAATTATTGTAATTAAAGACTAGCTTAATAAAGTTCGTTAATTATAAAAGTTTCGGTGGAATCAAACTTGGGATTTATTGAAATAGAACTTTTCGATAATACACAGATGATTACGAAGAATATGAAACATTGAATGATTTCCTTACTTGCCAGTGTATTATTATGTAATCATTTGTACAGAATATCTATAAGAACTGCTACAACATACCTCAATCGTGATTTATCATTCGAGCCTACTGACACATTTCGAATGGAAACTCATATGGAATCATTCGCATAAGATATCAATGTTAGGGTATAAATTGAACTACTATACGAGTACCATCAATTCAATTTAAATTTCCAGTTGCAATCGATGTCAAATTTATTGAGGCATTGTAATACACATCAGTGAATTCAACATTACCTATATATTTACAACCTACCATCCAACCTACCATTGGTGTTATAAAAGAAAAATAGAGCCGTAATAAATGTCTGAATGATAGCAAAATTCGAGCATGCATTGTACACAAAAGTAACAATTCCTAGATATCTCTATATATAAAAATGAATGTTTGTCTGTCTGTTTGTCTGTCTGTTTGTCCTGTACAGGCTCCTAAACCACTCATCCAATTGCGATGAAACTTTGGTGATTTGTTAAGGGTACGCCGTCGATGGTTTCTGCGTTAACAAAATTATTTAACAGTTGGTGGTTCGCGAGTTATTTCAACATTTGAGTGTTTTTCATATGATTTAGCGGCAGTTCGTTTTTGGTGTATTAGTTATGCCTATTCCTATTACTAAATGGTATAAGAGGATAGTGGATGGAAGATGGAATATGGAGGATGGAAGATGGAGGATGGTGGATAGAGAATGGAGGATGGATGATGGAGCTTGGGGGATGGTAGATGGAGGATGGTGGATAGAGGATGGTGGATGGAGGATGGGAGATGGTGGGTGAAGGATGGTGGATAGAGGATGGAGGATAGAAGATGGAGGATGGTGGATGATGGGCGGAGAATGGTGGATGGAGGATGGAGGATAGAGAATGGGGGATGATAGATGGAGGATGGTGGATGGTGGATAGAGGATGGTGGATAGAGGATGGAGGATGGTGAATGGTGGATAGAGGATGGATGATGAAAGATGGAGGATGGATGATGAAAGATGGAGGATGGCGGATAGAGGATGGAGGATGGATGATAGAGCTACTTCAACATTTGAGTGTTTTTCATATAATTTAGCGGCAGTTCGTTTTCGGTGTATTAGTTATGCCTATTCCTATTACTAAATGGTATAAGAGGATAGTGGATGGAAGATGGAATATGGAGGATGGAAGATGGAGGATGGTGGATAGAGAATGGAGGATGGATGATGGAGTTTGGGGGATGGTAGATGGAGGATGGTGGATAGAAGATGGTGGATGGAGGATGGGAGATGGTGGGTGAAGGATGGTGGATAGAGGATGGAGGATAGAAGATGGAGGATGGTGGATTGTGGGCGGAGAATGGTGGATAGAGGATGGAGGATAGAGAATGGGGGATGATAGATGGAGGATGGTGGATGGTGGATAGAGGATGGTGGATAGAGGATGAAGGATGGTGGATGGTGGATAGAGAATGGATGATGGAAGATGGAGGATGGCGGATGAAAGATGGAGGACGGTGGATAAAGGATGGTGGATGGGGATGGTAGATGGTGGATGGAAAATGGTGGATGGTGGATAGAGGATGTAGGATAGAGGATGGTGGATTGGAGATGGGGGATGGAGGATGGAGTAACGGGAGCAAGAAATGGGAGTAACGGGGGAAATGGTAGCAACGGGAGTAAAAGGAGCATCGTGAGAAACAGGAGCAACGGATCAACGGGAGAAATGGGAGCAACGGAGAAATAGGAGCAATGGATCAACGGGAGAAACAGGAGCAATGGATCAACGGGAGAAACGGGAGCAACGGGAGTAACAGGAGCGATAGAACAACGTAAGCGAAGCGAGCGTAGCCGCGGTACGCGGCTAGTAATACATAAAATTGATTTTTGTGAACTGGCCTATTTGTTATCCTATTTGATGGCAGTTTCAATTTTAATTTTTATTAAAATCTTTGATTAGTTATTTTGCAATCTGCCAGCAGTTTGGACACAGTTTAACAATTATGCATTGGCACCAAACTAGCAGGAAGAAGCGGAAAAAACAACTGTCGAGAAAGAACCAGGGACGAGGGAGTACTTATGCTAATATTAAAAACTGAAATGTACGAAAGATAAAAGGTCGAGACCTCGCGAATAAAAAGGGAAAGGAATCCAGGTGGGTTCATCTTCCATTTTATTTATATTCCTTATCTCCCGAAAGTAATTGCTGTCACCTCTACAGAAAGGAAAATACGTGAAACACATGCTCCTACCTGTATAACACATCGAAAGTCACACGGAGCTCGAGAAGAATCTACACAGTGCGACGAATAAGTTCCGAGACTCGATCCATATCTGAGTAACTAGTAGGACCATCTATGTGTACAGACCGGCGTTTGAAAGCTGTGACACTTCTCTTCCCGCTAATACCAATTTTGTTTAAATCGGTTGCTGTTGCTCAAACAATGCTCATTACATTCTTTGATAGCAAAGAAATTGTCCACAGGGAATTCGGTCCAACTGGCCAAACAATTACTGGCGCATTTTATCTCGAAGTTTTGAAGCGTGTGATGGCCAGAACCCGTCGTATTCGACCCGAATATCGTAATCCAGAGAACTGGATAATGCACCGAGTCACACCTCACTCATTGTTCGTCAATTTTTGGCTCAGAATCAAGTCTGTGTGTTGAATCATCCACCGTATTCACCTGATTTGGCCACATGCGATTTCTCTTTATTCCCGAAATTGAAATTGAAGTTGAAGGGATGTTTTTAATGACATTTCGACCATCAAAACAGATTCAACACGAGCACTAGAGGCAATTCCACAAAATCAGCTAGAACACTCATTTGAATCACTGTTGAATCGCTGTAACAAGTGTATTGAAACTGGAGGAGAATATTTTGAATAAAAAAAATTAAAAATATCCAGATTTTTTTTTTTAATGATGTTTTCCGTAGCCTATCTCGAAACTTATTTGTCGCACTGTGTATTACGAAACATGACATTATCTAAAATTTAAGTCCATGTGCGTTTAATCTGAATGAACTCCTTTGAAGTATCTACTCCATTCCAAAATTGTAACTGTACAGAATACCGAAACAAAAATTAGAAAATAAAAAGCATTTTTTTATTCATTTATTCATTCATGGAATACTTACAATTTGTGTTGACATCACCAAGTACCACAATTTGAAGAAATATTGGAAGAAGTCGGAGAATTCGATCATTAGGAAATCATTACGGACGAAGAACCTCAAATTTATATGATTCATAATAATCGTTCCCTACTGGAAGAAATTCAGAAATGGAACTTATCCCAACTGTTCAGGTTTTAGCTAATCAGATATATAAATATAGAGCTTAACATTTGAGATTCGAAAAAGGGTACTTAATAGGAATTGGAGCTGAACTGGAGGTAAATTTTTAAGTGTATTGTTTGTTCCGTATCAAATTATCAACATGGTCTTGCCAAAGGTCAATCAACGACTACTAATCAGCTTAACTAAACTTTGTGCTGGCAATATCGAAGCGGGGTACCAATTTCATGTTTTATAAGCAAATCTTCAAAAGATTTTCGATCGAATCTGCGATGGACTACTGATTGACAAACTTGAATCACTTGGCTTCCATTCAAACTTACTGTCGTGGATCCTATCATATTTATTGAACTGGAAGCAAATTGGTGCGATAATTCAGGTAAATTCCTCATTTCATAATGTCGAATCGAGTGTTCCGCAGAGCTTTTCTTTAACGATGTGCCAATGGTTCTTAATTTTTCTGAGTGTCTCTTGTTTAAAGATATAAAAATTTCATAAAAAAAAATTTCCTACCCTGAACATTTTTTTTTTCACATTTCATGACTAGTAGACACGAAAAAAGCAAAAAAAATGTTCAGTCCGTCTGTCCGCCGTACGCCGAACGCCGTACGCCGTACGTCGACCGCTGTACGCAAAATCGTTTGAAGGCTCGTAGCTCCCAAACCCTTTAAGCTATTAAATTGAAATTTTTTTTTATGAATAGACTGAGTAGGCCCCTTGAAGTGACCACATTTTTAAGGGTAGGGGTGCGAGGGGAGAAGTAGGGGAAGCGTTTTAGACGGAAAATTTTGGTTTCTAGATCTCAACAACTGCTTATGCTAGGAGGCTGAAATTTGGAATTTCTATAGAGCTTCGATAGTGGACCCATTTGCAAAAAATTGACGATATGGGTGAAGGGGTGTGGGAGTGGGGGGAAAAATAATGCGTCCGAAACTCAAAAAAGGCGAGATCGACATATTCTAAAATCCATAATACAAATTTTTGAGTGGGGCAGTGGCGTATGGTGGTGGGGGGTAAAAAACTTTGGATTACGATATCTCACGAACCAATTGCACTACATGAATAAAATTCGGTTTTTGTATAAAGGTTGACAAATGAAGTTTGATAAAAGTAAAATTTTTTAAAGGGGCGGTGAAGCATGAAAGTCGAGGGTATAAGAATTTTTCTAAAAAATCACGTCTCATATCTCAAGAACAGTGTAAGATAGATGCTTAAAATTTTTACCAGAGGTAGACCTAATAGACCCCTAGCAGGATAAAATTTTGTGGGTGATTGTGTAGATGGTGAGGGTGGGGGAGGGTGAAAAGGAAAAAGTTCCGATTTTTATATCCCAAGAACCTATAATGATATGAAGCTAAAACTTGGTATTTAGATAGAGCTATAGTAGTAGCATATTGGAAAAATATAAATATCAACTAGAAAAGTAATTTAGATAAAAAAAATTTAAAATATCTATTGGCGTTCGGAAGGGGGGCAAAAAAAATTATCAGTGAAAATGGAATGCATATATTTTCACGGTTTTTTACATATCTAGTAGTTCTTAACAAATATTAAATTCATTTTTATTCTACGGCTTCTTCATGTAAACTAGAAAGTGTTTTCAGGATTTTTTAAAATTCGACCCCTAAGAGGGTGGAAAGCGGGTTCTATATTTTTTTCACGAATTCAGCCATATCACTCAGGTCTGATCAGATATGGAATATCTTTTCACTTTCAAAGGTTTGAGGTTGAGAAGGGTGGACTGAAGCAATGTGTCACAATCCATCATGAGTGATCACTGTGGATCCATTGTGGTCTTTCTAGGGCTTGCGTAATAATCGCCTAAAACAAGTTTTTAAGTTTTTCCTTAAGAGGGTATAAATGGGTTAAACATGTTTTCACGAATTCCGTCATGTCTTTTAGAAGTGATAAGAAATTGAATTGGTTTTTATTTTCTCGTGTTGTCTTTATATTTATCTATTAACTTCTTTCAGAATTTTTGGATATTCAACCCCCAAGTGGGTGTAAGGAGGTTGCATATCTAATGAATCGATGAATTGATGATATCGAATTAATTTTTACTTCCTAAGGTTTCCTATACTATAACCGCCAAAAAGTCAATTTCAGTATTTTCAGATATTCAATCCTAAGGGGTGTAAGGGGGTTGTATGCTTTTCAAGGCTTCGACATATTTCTTAGGTTTGATGAAATATTAGATCGCTTTTCACTTACACATACTTTTTATATAATCGCCTACAAACCCATTTCTCAATTTTTCGATATTCAACCCCCAAGGGTTAGCATATGTTTTCACAAATTCTGCCATCCCTTAATTCTAATGAGATATAAAATTGGTTAATACGGCATTTGATATAATGAACTAAAAACTAATTTCACGATTTTTTGAATTTCAAGAACCATGAGGGTGTAAAGGGTTTGCTTACATTTTTACAAATTTTTCAAAATTTCTCGTATCTCATTAGATATCAAGTTGCTTCTTATGAAATCGTCTAAAAACCTGTTTCACAATTTTTTCGAAATTCAAACCCCAAGCGGAAGTAATGGCTTTGTGTACGTTTTAACTATTCGTCATATCTCTTAATTCTGATAAGGCAACAAATTCGTTTTTACTTCTATGGGCTTTTAGTGTACATAATATACCGAAATTCGAATAGTTTACACAAACTTTTTCAATGTTTAATCGGCTAAAAATCTCTATTTCAAATATTTTTATTTTAAGAACAAAATTAACTTTCCAACAAACCTCATAATTTCGAAACAACTGATGATATATTCCAACTTTAACCGCTCCCGATCTTTGACCCGAAAATAATAAAGTTTCGCCCAGACCATTGGCAGATTTTATAATTGGTTTTATAAAGCGTTCATGCACGGATTTTGATGCATTCATTCTTAAGATACTATGCACTTCACTTGTTGGATCGTAATACTATTGCATAGTTTGGGATCCAACTTGCAATAAACATATAAAACTTCTCGAAGGAGTTCAAAGAAATTATACAAACATTTTTCTACGGATGTTGAATTGGTCTGCTGAATTATTGGATATATGAATTTGTTCAGTACTGATACAGAACTGGAACTTAGATTGCCTAGTTGCTAATCCTCTATCGATGAGTTCAGAAAATCTGAACTCTCTTTCAAAACAATTTCAAGATTTTGAATTGATGATTGCTATTGTCGGTACTAATTTCCTGGACTCTAGCTCATAACTTACACTGCTTACAATTCTGGCTTAGTTTCGGTTAACAGTACTGTACTTTTTTACCTTCTTATGTTGTACAAGTTGTAAGAGCACAAACGGGCCTTTTCAAGGTTTTCAGACTTAATGCCACGTTTAATACGAAATCCTCATACATAAAATATTACCCGTAACAATATCGATTTTTGTTTTATTGAAAAGAAATAAATTGTATCCCAATATTTATATAAACTCTTCAATTAGCAAACAAATATTTCTGTTACTTAAAGACAGTTTGTTTTCATTATCCTGAATATCTTCATTAATAATTCAGAATGCCTAGCTATTCCCAAAACAAGGAACCATAAACATTCAATTTCCCTTTTCTATCGAAATGTTGTTCTATCTAAGCAAAACGATACTTCACAAGAGCTCATTTTACATTTAAAGTTGACAGAAAAATTACAAAATTTAAAAACGTAAATAGAAATTAAATATCCCTGAATAATGAAATAAGGAATTCGTCGATAGAACGGAAAAGCAGATAACTTTCTCAAGTTGAGTAGCCCTAAATATCTTTACATTCCGTCATACTAAAACAAAACAGAGGGTTGTTGTGTCTGAAACATTTTTCTAAAATAATCAAAAATTCGACCATTCCTATTTTGAAGAGTGTTTTCCAGTTGATTCTTCGAAATTCGAATTGGGGATGATGACACAGGGGCTTTTGGGGATTTTATCGAGGGATTCTTTTTATCTATTTGTTGGCGAGGTATAAAGGTTGTGAATCCTTTATTTATTTTCTCCCCATAGGTACAATGACAACACATAAAGGTATTTTGAGGAGCAAAATTTCGGTAGAATGAAAATCGTTTTCAATGTGATTTTTTGGGGGTTTATGAATACACTCACTTTGATATCTTTGGCGTTGTTATGTGCATCTTCGGAATACAGTATTTCAATTTAGCTATTATGTTTCGGCTTACGATATCTGGAGATGTATCACGCGTTGTTTGCATTGATTTTGATAGACAGGTAAGCAGATGACTAGTCCAGAGTTAATTGGTTTGAGCCCCAATCCAGGTAAGAGGTAAGGACATAGCAGCCGTAGTCTGGAAAGCCGGAATTTGCAGCATTGCTCAGTGGGACTCCTACATATCCAAAACCTTGGAAATTAATGAAGAACTATATCCACCGGAGTTTATAATAATCTGCCCTTCCTTATTGGTTTTGTTATGGTCCTTCTAACAGTTAATAATGTTTATAAGCAACTAATAGGTAGATAACGATAATGATAACGAGGCATTTCAATTCACAGCCTCCCTTTATGTAGTATTCTACAGAGAGGAAGGACATCTACTAGAAATTTAATAAAGCAGAAATTTAAGTACCAAACTCGTCAACATATTTCAGAAGAATACAAGCGATGAAAAAACCCTGCTTTCTACAGAATTAACGACATCTTTAAGCTAAGGATAGCACTAAATTTTATTCAGATCGATGATTTAGACCCATATGATATATGAAAAACATTTTCAATAACTTCGCAGTTCTAAATGGGTGCCATAACAATAAAAATCGCATTGGCATGGCTTATAAAAAATACGAAAGGGTTTCATAAAAGGGAGCAGATGCGTAGAGTAGATTAATGGTTATACTTTATTCTTGCTCACGCTATTACGGCGTATTGAAAACAGTTTTCAATAGACCACTTTCAATAGTACGACAAGTTTTAAACATTAGAATCGCAAAAGGATGCCAGACGCAGAAAAATTTAATATTTGCTTAATTAAATTTTAAATAGTTTTCTTGTGATGTGCAAACATCCGAAAGACTTTTTTATGTTTTCTGAAGGTCTCTTTTTTGATGTCCACGCAAGTAAATTGGAAAGTTAAAAAAAAATGTTTATTTTTAAGCAGTCAAGGCATGTAAGGATTAGAAGCAGAAAATTAAATTTTACCCGGTGACCGATAACCTACCGAATAGGGGCAACCCGTGTACCTGTGGACAATTGTCATTTTTTCCCATAGAAACTGCTCTATCTTTAATTTTCCTTAATTTGTTTTTATTTTAATTTTTTTTTAGTGTCTAGGAAGATATTAGTTTTTCTAGAAGTTGTTAGTTACTATTTTCTGGTACAAGATTTTTATACTCTAGATGAAATCATATAGAGTATTATAAGTTTAATCCAGCCCAAAAGTTTGTAACGCATAGAACCAAGCCTCGGACGAAAAAAAGTTATATATTATTTTTTGTTTATTTGTGGCCAAAAACCTCAAATCCGCGTGACGTCCGTCCGTCCGTCCGTCCGTCCGTCCGTCCGTCCGTCCGTCCGTCCGTCCGTCCGTCCGTCCGTCCGTCCGTCCGTCCGTCCGTCTGTCCGTTAGCACGATAACTCAAGAACGCCTTCACCTAGGATCTTGAAATTTTGAATCTGGATGTTTGGTTGAATTTGTAAGGCTAAGTTCGTTAACGGGCAAAATCGTCCTACTCCTTCGGGTAGCTGCCATACAAAATGTCCTTAAAACACGTGTTCACGAATATTGGTCGATAACTTCAGAAGGGTTTAAGCTACGACTTTGAAATTTTGTATGTGTTATTTTTCCAATAGTTGGAGCTAAATATATGATTATGAAGAAAATCCTTTTAGTCCTTCGTGTAGCTGCCATACAAATATCCTGTCAAAATGTATTCACTTAATTTACGAAACTCACTATAACTCAAGTAATCTTTTAGCTACGAATTCGGAATTTTGTACAAATTAGTTTTGAGTAAAAAGGAAGTTTGAGTTTACTAGCCAGCAAAATCCCTTTACTCCTTTTGGTAGCTGCCATACAAAAAGTCCTTAAAACACGTGTTCAAGAATATTGACCGATAACTTCAGAAGGGTTCAAGCTACTTCTTTGAAATTTTGTGTGTATTATTTTTCCAATAGTTGGAGCTAAATGTATGATTATGAAGAAAATCCTATTAGTCCTTCGTGTAGCTGCCATACAAATATCCTGTCAAAATGTATTCACTTAATTTACGGAGCTCCCTATAACTCAAGTAATCTTTTAGCTACGAATTCGGAATTTTGCACAAATTAGTTTTGAGTGAAAAGGAAGTTCGAGTTTACTAGTCCGCGAAATCCTTTTACTCCTTCTGCTACCTTCCATACAAAAAATCCTTAAGACACGTGTTCAACAATATTTTTCGATAACTTTTGAACGCTTCAAGCTACGAATTTGAAATTTTGTACACATTAATTTTTGAATGGTTCCAAGGAAAAGGACAAATATTTAAGAAATCGAGTGAGTCCTTCCTGCACCTTCCATGTGAAAGTCCTTCAAAAAGGACATTTTTTTTCGATGACTTACCCAGTTCAAGATATGAAATTAAACACTGAATATTGACTTTTAGTTTTAAGTAGCAATCTAATGGGAGTCCTTAATAAAGGACATACAACATGCACACACGTAATTCTATTTTATCCCCAACTACAATATAAATCGGAGTTCAGTATTCATCTAGAGTATTATACGATTGGCTTGCAGCCGATCGTGACTGCAGTATGTTTTGTTATAGAATGTTTTAAGAATTGGAGCTTTCGTCTACAGGTACACGCTGTGCAATGCACCTATGGACATAGGTAAATGTACCTATGGACGCGCTTGTAATTGAAGACAGTTTGAATGAAACACATTTTTAACAGAAATTAACAATATTATTTATTACAAAAATAAAAGTAAAATCTTTTTTTAAAACAAATAATATTAGATTTAAAACTCATGGACAATATGTGTACCTATGGACACTCCAAAAGTACAAGTAAAATGTTGTCCACAGGTACAATTTACGACACTCTGAACAAACCCCTTCATACCATTTTATCTATTTAACAGAAAGGTCTCCCGATACAGTTATAATGTAAATAATATTTAATAAACTTCACACAGCATAAAGATTAGTAACGAAATCGAGTTTTGAAACTTAAAATACATTGAGTAAAAGAACTCAGAAATTTACCTTTATCGAGAATTTTTTTTATCAGCCTAGAAAAATGGAACCGTTGAAGAATGCGAAATGACACTAAGTTTAAACCAAATTTTTGGTTTAAACTTCGACTGTGAAACCGGCCCTAAGTGAGGGTTACAACATATGAAAAAAGATCCCTAAATACGTTTTCTTAGTTTCTGTAAGTACTTGAATTTGGGCATGTACAACCGTCCATAGTTACATGGGTTGCCCCTAACGTTACAAATAGCCTCCTGGCTATTCTTTAGGTTGTCAGTAGCATAGTAACCTAAATTGCAGCTCAGCATTAAATCAATAAACCCTTTTCACAGACTTTTTTTTTTACTCTACTTTTGTACGCCAATGAAAATCTGAACTTTTTTTTTCGATAATTACTGTTGTGGTGTATTTACATATACGTTGGGGAAAGTGGGGCAAAGTAAGCCCCCTAAGTTTTGTACCGAGATTCTGTAAAATGGGTAATAGTTATAAAATCCTTTTCTCGCAAAATCGATAGCTTAGGATATTAGCTTAGTCATATATTCGTGAAGTTAAATTATTGCTTCTGATAAAAAAGATATCTACTCCTTTCTATCTATGCATACTTCAAAGTGCCCACCTTGACCTACTACTGGGGTAAAGTGAGCCCTTCCAAGGGGTATATTATAATTTCATCCAAAACTGGAGCGAAAGAATATGGCAATGGATCAATTATGACAAACAATATGATTTTAATAAATTCAAACGAAATTAAGTGTGTTGAGAGCGTAATCTGCTTTGAAGAGTAGCCCTGGGAACACGAAAATATTAACTGGCTTTCTTTATGTAATTTTTTTAGCAACAGAAGCTATTGCATTTTTCATCGCAACTTCAGTCCACGATTGTTGCATTGAATTTTAATCGTATGTTCTAGCCATGCTAAAATTGTTATTTTTAATTATCAAATAAAATTATATTGGTTTGGGGAAAATGTGCCCGGTGCTCACTTTGCCCCGAATGAATGCTAAACAGCAAGCTAAAATTTATATATTTTTAAATAATCGTCAAAGCTTACTTTTTAAGTTTCATAATCCGTACGCCGATCTCAAGGATACTGTTCCAAGTAATTGTCAATGCAATTATTAAACACTGATATTTACTTCAGACGGTACCAAAATCGTAATATGAAAAAAATTCAAGGGACTGTAATTAAAGTGGATTTCGTTTATAGTGCATTGTGGTCAATTTATGATACTTTATCTATAATTTATCTTGCTAGCTCACTTTGCCCCACTCTCCCCTACTAAGTTTGAACTTTGTAGCGTAAACCATTTCTGTGATATAAAAAACCACCCCTAACCCCATACCTTGCCACCCCTATCAAAAATCTTGTTTTACTAGGATATCCCTATAGATATACTCCTCACACCCGCACCCACAGAATTTGAATCTGAATCTGAATTTTTTTCTGCTAAAGGTCTAGATTGGATTAGATATATGGTGGTCTAAAAAATCCGATACACTGCGGCTTCAATGGGCCTAGTGTGTTTGTCCTCCCTTGTTATAACTCACTCAGGATGGTTATATCAATAAAACTTCATATATATACATGAGTTCCAATGGTGTTAGGAAGTAATGTCCAAGAAGTCTGAGTCTTCTATGTGCGAATTTTTCACAGTGGCATAGAACGTGCTCTGCAGATTCATGTTCTTCTTCACACTATCTGCAAATATCGTATGAAATCAGTCCAATAATATGCTAATACTTTAAAGCTTACAGCATCCTGTAAATAGCGCCGTCAATCGCTGAACCTGATTTCGACTCAATTTGAGCAAATTTGAGGTACGTTTCTTGGAGTGATCTTCCTATAACAGTTTGGACTGTCTGCACTCCACCGTTCCTGTCCAGTGAAGATCAGCTAGGATGTTAATCTAATCCAACAGCCTTTCTTTTGACGCACCTGTTGGCTTTCCACAGAAAGGCACTGGTTCTGAGAATTTTAAGTCAACTCCTTTCTTCGCTAACTGCTAAAGATCTACTAGGCTATCTACTCACTTCCGTCCTCCACCTCTCTCTTCAAAAATTTTACATTCAATAAACTCCACTTGTAATCCTTTATACAGAAACCAAATTTTATCTGCGTGATATAGTTGGTTAGGAAGATATCGTAATCCATAGTTTGTTACCCCGCACTGAAACACCCTAGCTCCCCTTTCAAAATTGTAGTCATTATTTAGGATCCTCGTATTCCTTAAGATAATAAGGTTCCAACCTACAGACACCAAAAGTTCAAGAGATGTGAATTTTAGAATGTTATAATCCCAGCTTTCGAGCGTTTCGGACGCATTGTTTCCCCACACCCCCACTCTCACATCCTTAAACAATATCAATCATTGCAAATAGGCCCACTAAAATAGTTTCAGCTTCCTAGGATAAGCGGTTCCCGAGATCTAGAAACCAAAATTTTTCGTCTTAAACGCTGCCCCCACCTCCCGCCTGGCACTCCCACCCCCTCAAATGATACCACTCGGAGGGGTTTACTCATTCTACACATTAACAAAATTTCAACCGAATATCTCAGCAGGTTTGTGAGCTACGCGCCTTCAAACGCTTTTGCATGGGGGACAGACGGACATTTTTTTATCCTATTTGGAGCTTACTAGTCAAAAAATATTTTAAGGTAGCAAAATTTTTAGAAATTTCAGGTCAAAATTTATTATTAAAAAATAATAAAGGATCAGGATCAGTGCAGCATCTGAAAAGATTCTTAATATTTTTCTTTTATTGTAATTTTACTTTATTATTTCAATAATACAGTATTGTTATCGATTTTTAAAAAAAAAAAATTTGCTACCCTCAAAATTTTTTTTTTTACGTTTCATAACGAGTAGATACGAAAAAAGCAAAAAAAAATTTCAGTCCGTCTGTCCGCCGTACGCCGTACGCCGTACGCCGTACGCCGTACGCCGTACGCCGTACGCCGTACGTCTACCGATGTACGCAAAATTGTTTGAAGGCTCGTAGCACCCAAACCCTTTGAGCTATTTAGTTGAATTTTTTTTCGTGGGTAGAGTGGGCAGTCCCCTTAAAGTGGCCAAATTTGGAGGGATGGGGGTGTGAGGGGGGAGGAGGGGGAAGTGTTTTAGACGGAAAATTTTGGTTTCTAGATCTCAGCAACCGCTTATGCTAGGAGGTTGAAATTTTGAATTTATATAGAGCTTTAGTAGTGGACCCATTTGCAAAAAAATTGCAGATATTGGTGAAGGGGTTTGGGAGTGGGGGGAGAAATAATGCGTCCGAAACGCAAAAAAGGTGAGATCGACACTTTCTAAAATCCATATCTCCTAAACGGTTAATGTCACAAAATTGAAACTTAATAAGTATCTGTAGGTATACTAGGAGAATAGATCGAAAACAAAAATTTGAGTGGGGGCAGTGGCGTACGGGGGTGGGGGGTGAAAAACTTTAGATTACGATATCTCACGAACCAATTGCACTAGACAAATAAAATTTGATTTGTGTATAAAGGTTTATAAATGAAGTCTGCTGAAAGTAAAATTTTTTAAGGGGGCGTTGGAGCAAGAAAGTGGAGGGGATAAGAATTTTTCTAAAAAATCACGTCTCATATCTCAAGAACCGTGTAAGATGGATGCTTAAAATTTTTACCAGAAGTAGGCCTAATAGACCCCTAGCAGAAAACAAAATTTTGGAAATAAGGGTGTAGAGGGTGAGGGTGGGGGAGGGTGAAAAGGAAAAAGTTCCGATTTTTCTATCTCGAGAACCTATAATGATATAATGCTGAAACTTGATATTTAGATAGAGCTATATTAGTAGCATCTTGGAAAAATATAATTTTTTATAGGGGTAGTATGGTACGGGGGTGGAGGGTGTTTTTCCTATCTTTAGAACGGCTTATGCTACAAAGTTCAAACTCGGTACGTTTATGTAAATCAACTAGAAAACTAATTTAGATAAAAAAAAATTTCAAATATCCATTGGCGTTCGGGAGGGGGGGCAAAAAAAATTATCAGTGAAAATGGAATGCATATATTTTCACGGTTTTCGTCATATCTATTAGGTCTTCTCAAATATTGAATTCATTTTTATTCTACGGTTTCTTCATATAAATACCTAGAAAGCGTTTTCAGAATTTTTTAAAATTCGACCCCTAAGGTGATGCAAAGGGGGTTGTAAACTTATTCACGAATTCTACTATATCCCCAGGTCTTATCAGATATCGAATATCTTTTCACTTTCACGTGCTTGCGTAATAATCGCCTAAAACTTGTTTTTAAGTTTTTTCCTTTTTCAGCCCCTAAGAGGGTATAAACGGGTTGAACACGTTTTCACGAGTTCCGTCATTTCTTTTAGAAGTGATAAGAAATTGAATTGGTTCCTACTTTCTCGTGCTGTCTTCATATTTATTTATTAATTTCTTTCAGGATTTTTGGATATTCAACCCCCAAGTGGGTGGAAGGAGGTTGCATATCTGGTGATATATCGAATTCACTTTTACTTCCCAAGGTTTCCTATATAAAAAAGACAAAAAATCTATTTCAGTATTTTAGATATTCAATCCTAATGGGTGTAAGGGGGTTGTATGCTTTTCAAAGTTTCGACATATTTCTTAGGTTCGATGAGATATTAGATCGCTTTTCATTTCCACAGACTTTTTATATAATCGCCTACAAACCCATTTCTCAATTTTTCGATATTCAACCCCCAAGGGTTTGTATATGTTTTCACAATTTTTGCCATCCCTTAGTTCTGATGAGATATAAAATTGATTATTACGGCCAACCAATTCACGATTTTTCGAATTTCCAGAACCAATTAGGTGTGAAGGGTTTGCTTACGTTTTCACAAATTTTTCAAAATCCGTCTTGTCTCATGAGATATCAAGTTGCTTCTTATGAAATCGTTTAAAATCCTGTTTCACAATTTTTTCGAAATTCAAACCCCAAGTGGAAGTAATGGGTTTATATACGTTTTAACAATTCGTCACATCTCTTAATTCTGATAAGGCAACAAATTCGTTTTTACTTCTATGGGCTTTTAGTGTACATAATGTACTGAAATTGGAATAGTCTACACGGACTTTTTCAATATTTAATCGGCTAAAAATCTCTATTTTAAATATTTTTATATTAAGAACGAAAATAATTTTTCAAGAAATCTAATAATTTCGAAGCAACTCATGATACATTCCGACTTTGACCGCTCCCGAACTTTGACCCGAAAAATAATAAAGTTTCGCCCAGACTATTGGCAGATTTTTTTTTCTAATTTTAAACAATACTATCGCTGAAAAAAATTAAAAACTCCGGAACTATTGAAACATGCGTAAAAAATTGCAATTGGTGCAAAGTTATATGGTACGGCAAATTAGAATTTTTTTTTAGAAGTCCCATTTCGGATTAAATCACCTGAGTATTGCTTTAAAACATCAAAAACTTTCGAACTAATATGCATGCGAAAAGAATTCCCCTTTCAGTGATATGCTGCATTCCCTAACTTGTTTACCTCCCTTTTTGCTGATTTCTTGTCACAATAATTTTAAAGCAAATTAGTAATTGTTTAAAGTAAATCAACAAGACAACGCACCGCACTGTCATAGAAATTAAAGAAATTATTTATATAAATAAAAGAAAACTGTACAAATATAAGAGTAAAAAATTCTTTTAATTATTTTTTTTGTTTTTTGATTTTTTGTTTACCTACATAATATTATAAATTACAACAAAATTCTTAGGAAATATACAAAATGTTTGTGTCTATATTTCCTTAAATTATTTTAAATGACTAAATATTTACAAAGAGGACTGTGGATGAGTTAATGTCTTCGGAATGATTCGGTCCAAACATTCGAATAAGATTGCGCGAACAAAATAAAAAAAAATACTCCAGAGAAGCGTACATTTTAGCATTTAGAACGACATTAAAACTAAGCACAAAAGAAAAATAATAATACATATTACTTTTAAGCTTCCAGAAAAAAATCATCTTAAAAACTAAGTATTTTACAATTTTTAATTATAATTCTAGAGCTAATTTCATAATAATATTATTAATAATAAATTTTTACATAAATATATATCACTTTTACTTAAATCGTAACATTTCTTTTTAATAAAATATAGTCAATGTAATACACATAATGTATTCGTATATATTTAACATAATTTCCTTTTAATTTTGCCAGAAGTTAAAATAAAACAGAAAAAAACATTAATTACAGTCTGTAAAACTCCTATTTGCTACAGAATGAATTATACTTCCTTTTTTTAGTCGTAAAATAAATACAAAAAATCATGCGAAAACAAATAAAATGCAGTCCATCCAATAACTAGATAATAAATAAAATTTAATAAATTTTAAAATTTCGACACTGGCCAACAAAAAATGTGTTAAGTTTTGATTTTAAGCGGTATTTTCTCCATTCTTTATAAATAGTTTAAATAATTATTTTAAATAATTCTTTTTTTATTATATTTAATTACTATGTAGTTTTCAAGTTGTTTAAATAAATTTTGCCTTTTTCAAGAAAATTTGTTTGTAAGTTCTATTGTGTTTTTGTTCTTTTTTCCTACTTACTAACTAAGATGACTGTTATTCGTTTTTGTTTGAATTTTAATACCAATCTGAATCATCTTTCAACTTTTTTTTCAGTATTAACGGCTATTTAAATAAATAAGTGTATGGAAATTAAAAATTGAATAACGCCTAAATATTGTTTGCTAGTGATACAGCCAATTGCTGGGCAAAATAACGTCTTTTAGTCTGTAGAGAGCCTTTGCGTACCAATGGATACCATTTTGTCGCGATTCCGTAACCGTTTTGTCGCTAAACCAATGCCGGACTGAGTTTGCAACTCTGAAAGGTACGAAGCCCCAATGCGCCAACGATTGGCTATGCACAATGGCGTAGCACGACGCCACGACGGAATCCACGATAATCGTACCTTCGCGCGTAAGCGGAGCGTAAATACCACGCGATCGTATCGCCGTTACGTGTAAAACTTTTCGTGGCACCAGTGTACTGTTGACGTCGACTAGTACGTAGTCGCCTTCTTCTATTTTCGCGGCGAAAATGTAATTTGAGAGCTGCTTAGTCGGGTTCCAAACCATCACCAGATGAGCCGCTGTAACTGAAAGTCTGGCGCCACCGTCGGCTTCGATTTGAACGAAAGAGCGCTGTAGGTTGACGTCCCGGTCCAAGAACATGATAACTTCGCTGTAAACTGCATTGCCGGCTGGAGTCATTGTCAGAACCTTTTCGCCCAGTTTAAGTTCGCTTAGTGGACGCTTAGCCCCGGTCGAAGTGAGTACAGTGCTGTTCGAAGTAAAGCAGCCACTAACGTGCGATAAATGATGAGCATCTGAAAATTGAAGAAAAAAATTGGGATTGATAAAAGTTTGTTTGAAATATTTTCGTTATATTATTAATGAAAATCATAAAAATTCGTAAGACCATCATTATTTAAAAATTGCTTACAACTGGTAATTCCTATAATTTCTTTTACGTATGTCGTTCGAAAAATGGCTTGGTTTTATTCACACACTAATAGAAGATAGGGACATCTGTAAATATGGTTTTAAGGCGTCTGTTCTACGGACGAGAACTCAAGTCATTCTGATATCAGTTGGTGGTTTGACTGATGCTTGAACACAAGCGTTTCGAGTGAAAATAAGAAATGGATAAAATTACAAAGGAGAAAAAGGGGAAAGAATTCATGGGTGCTCCTACATTGGGCGACTCATACCCTTCTCATGAGACCGTACAGAGTTTTGGGTTTCCAAATTCAAGCAAGGCTCGAACAAGAATCGAAGAAGAATCACATTCCGGGGAAAATATAAACAAAGTCCACGATATTGTTCTGGTCGACCTAGTACATTTCGGATGCCAAGGGAAAAACTGTCTCTAGCGTGTACTACTCAGTTGGATCTACTTAAGGCGTCGATGGCAAAGAAATGTCCTAAAATGACCAACAAAAGGGTAGTTAAACCATGACAATCCACTGGTCCATTCAAGCTATGTCGCTCTGCAAAAATTCACCGGAAATAGCTTGAACTTCTGCTGTATACACTGACTTCTTCGGACTTCCATCTATTCCCGGCACTGAATTCTGTTCTGCCTGGGCAGAAATTAAGGCGCAATAAAGAAACTGTCCAAGACCTGGAAAAGTGGACACATCGCAAGCCAGTCAAAAATTACATACTCCAGTAGAGATGACCATAAACGTGCACGATGAACTTCAGAGTATAGTTGGTGGATTTAAATTTTAATAATCGTAGCTAGAAATTTAATTGGCGGACGTCAATGAAAGATTGCTTTGCATATCTGAGGATTGCCAGCATCTTTCATCAAAAGGACAAAATCCTGATGGATCAAATCCTGATTGGACAAAATCCTGATGGACAAAATTTAAAAAGACAATATCCAGAAATTCAAATATCCAGGATGTATAGTTCTCGACCGAACTAGTTCGGCAGAGCGTTCCCATAAGTGAAATGAACGAACTAGTTCGCAGTGAGTCCCGCTCCTAGTTCGTATTCATGCATTACAGTATAAGGTGGACACTGAGGACCTTTTTCTTTTGTCATCACATTGCAACTAGTTCGGAAAGGAACTAGTTCGCAGTGAATCCCGCCCCTAGTTCGTTTCTGTTCATGGATTGCCGTATACCTCCACACGGAAGACTTATTTTTTTTTTAAGTTCATCACATTTTCCTACACGATTTTACAATAAACTCACGCGAACTACTGAACTAAAAGAACGAACTAGTTCGCGACGGATCGGGAACCAAAAATGATCAGTCACTATACTGAACTAAAATGCACAAGCCTAATGTATATCCAAGTTGTAGCTGCCGGCTGTGATAGTACTGGAAACACAAATTTTGCTGGAATCAGAAAGCGTTTTTTATTACATTCCTCAGGCTAGTTTCTAAGGGAGTGTATTAACAAAATCAATACACATTACTTTCCTTGGATACACTCACGCTACACCCGATAAAAATGACGAGTTGAACTCAGGGAACGCGCTGGTGCACATTTATTCCAGAGAAAAATTGAAGGTGATTGTATCTATAAAAAAACCAGTAGTTTTAATAATAAACTTTGGGAAAGGACAAAATAGATAGATTGGAAATGGGGGTTGGTATGGATAACCTCTGTAACTGCAGCCACAGTTGGGCCTATTGTGACGTCCCCCGGTTTGACTATGATTCCTCTTCAATCCCTGCGCTTTCAATGAAACCTAGTATTTTGCGAAGAGGAATGGTTAGGAATTCCGATGGGTCCATGAAACCCTGACCGAAGTGACGAAGTCTTTTGTGAGGTAAACCCTCACAGAGGATATGCTCTGGTGTTTCGTCTTCGTCATTGCATATTCTACAAATTTTAGTCTCAGAGAGACCAATCCTATCGAAATGCTTTCTCATGTGACAATGTCCAGTCAGAGCTCCCACTAGGGTTCGGGTTTGATATCTGCTTCATTTTAGATAATCAGATGTTCTTTTTTCCGAACGTTTTGGCATAAAAAGCTTTGAGTACCTGTTGCCCGGTGCCAACTCCCAGTGAATGGCACTTTGCGATTTTTGCCACATTCGGATGTTCATTCTGGCTGTGCTTAATGGTATCCCACAGAATGGATATGGTCTCATGAAGTCAGCTTCTGAACCTTTCCTAGCCATTAAGTCAGCCATTCCAATCTATCTAATGACGAAATACTTTTATCGTCAATCGTAGACTACAGCACCATAGAATAATCCACCCAAATAGACTTCTCCGACAACCAACCAAAATAAAAAAAAATTTGACCACTTGAATCTTTTCAAAATGCATCCATACGAAATCCTTGCCAACATCAACCTTATCCAATCGAACAAGATTACAGTAACTAATCTAATTTGGCAAATTAGATGTTTCATTTCATCTCAAATATCACTAACAAAAGACCAACAAAAATCAAAAGAACAGACGTAAATATCCCGACAGAAATTTTCTCCTTCACCTGTTTTAAGACCCTCGTGCGATTTCGAGTCCTTTCACAAAATAATTGCTTTTTGCCTTTTACGCTGACTATTATCGGGCCCAACTATAAGATGCTCGTGTATTGATCCTTTTAGGATTATGGTTTTGCTCATTTTTTTCATCCTCCCTGTTGATTTTTTAAGTCAACGAGATATTGCCAGAAATAGAAATTCGTCCCTGGTTCGGTGGGTTGGCATTTTCTAAATCGCCTGTTCAAATACAGCTCGAGCCAATCCAAGGATAATCCTGCTCAAGGTATGAGAGCTATTATTTATTATGGGATACGAGTTGTACAATGGTTATTGTAGAGTACCTGGTTTAGACAAAATTATTCATGTTTACAAAACTTTATACTTTTTTATAAGTTTTTCTTCAATTTTCTTCGAGAAAAGTTCATGGAAAATCATTTGAAAATGATTAAGGGAAAGTCCGATGGAAATGAACAATTTTGAAAATTTATTTTATTATGATGATGAAACAATATGTTTGTGAAATTCTTGTAGTAGCGAGGTATTTTCAAAATAGCCAACAGATGTATATTATACAATACATCAAATACTTGATAACTTCAACAACATCCCGAATAGTGAATAGTAAAAATATCTCATTCGCAATTTATGTTCAGAATAAAACAACAAAGTATGATCGAGATCTAAAACAGTTGTCATCAATTTGTCATAGTGATTTAATTATCAATATCAAGCAGTAACCTTGTTATCATTAAAAGTTTAAATTATGGGAGGATTATTGAATGGTAACTACTTCAAAGAGAATTTCATTTTCTGCTCTCATTTTCAATTCGGTATCTGTACCTCAATTACAGAACGCAAAGTTTTGTATTACTGTCTTATCATACACTGAAGTTATCTATGTGTAAAAGGATTGGTCATGTGTTTCATAGACTTTTGTATGGAACGGTGCAACGAGGCCACGTTTTACGCCTTTGTTTCGATGAAGGCCCTTATGATGGCCTACATCAAAAAATCTCTTTAAAAGAGTGAACGAAGCCCATCAAAACCCATAGATAAAAAGTCAAATTTTCATGTGAACTATTTTTTACCGAATCTTCTAAAAACCCTAAAAATAAGTGTTAAATTAACCGCACCATAGTACACCGAAACCCCAAATGCCTTTCTAGTAACTTTCAAAACATTTCCTAAAATTTAAATATGAGTTTATGATTTAGTCGACCGTTTTTCACTATTAAATTTATTAATATTATTCTGAACCTCTTTTCTCATTCTGCGCGAGCCCTAGGAAGTCAAGGCTGTAAAAAGTTATGTTTTCACTCTAAATTTATGAATAAAACATCAAACTAACTTCCAATATCGTCAAAAATCAAAATGTCGAAAAAACAAATTTTGAAAAATCAAAACTTAAATGAAGGAAAAATTCAGAATATTTTACGTTCTTTGATCTTTTCTGCCATTTTTCGTGTTTAGTATATATCTAACTTTTTGCATTCCAAAGACAATTACATATATATGTGTTAACATAATACGCTCGATAATTAATTTTCTGCTCCAAACGTGTTTTATTCTAAAATTGGTCTTTAGTAATTAGTTTGATATTCTTCTAGAAACAAAGACTGTTTCCCCACGGTTCGCCTTCTCTTTTATTTTTAAATAGCTAGAATTCATAAAAACATATCTCACGCTTCTAAAAAAAAATAGAAGTAATACATATAAATAACGTTGAAATCATTTACAGTATTTTGAATCGGAAAATTTATAACTAACTGTTACTCCCGGCGCTCCCATTGATCCCGTTGCTCCTGTTTCTCCCGTTGATCCATTACTCCTGTTTCTCCCGTTGATCCCTTTGCTCCCGTTTCTTCCGTTGATCCATTGCTCCTGTTTCTCCCGTTGATTCATTGCTCCTGTTTCTCCCGTTGCTTCCATTTCTCCCGTTGCTCCCGTTGATCAGTTGCTCCCGTTAATCCGTTGCTTCTGTTTCTCACGATGCTCCTGTTACTCCCGTTGCTCCAATTTCTTCCGTTACTCCCATTTCTCCCGTTGCTCTGTTGCTCCGTTGCTCCCGTTACTCCATCCTCTATCCATCATCCTCCATCCCCCAACCCAAAACCACCATCCTCCATCCTACATCTTCTATCCACCATCCTCTATCCACCACTCACCATCCTTCATCTATCACCCCCGATCCTCTATCCTCCATCCTCTATCCACCATCCACCATTCTCCATCCACCACCCACCATCCACCATCCCCATCCACCATCCTCCATCCACCATCCTCCATTTTCCATCATCCATCCTCTATCCACCATCCACTATCCCCCATTCTCCATCCTCTATCCAACATCCACCATCCTCCATCTACCATCCCCTATTCTCTATCCTCCATCCTCCATCCACCATTCTCCACCAACTATCCATCATCCTCCATCTTCCATCCTCCATCCTCTATTCACTATCCACCATCCATAGTCCAACTTTAGTAATAGGAACGCATAACTAATACACCGAAAACGAACAAACTTCTAAATCATATGAAAAACACTCAAATGTTGAAATAACTGTTAAATGTTAAATTGTTAAATGATTTTGTTAACACAGAAACCATCTCGGACGTGCCCTCAACAAATCACCAACCGGATGAGTGGTTTAGGAGCGTATACGGGACAGACAGACAAACATTCATTTTTATATATAGAGATTGTCTCTAAACGAAAAATCAAAAACTTAAAATTAATCCATAAGACAACGGATTCCCCTGCCCATCGAAATTCAAAGTATCGAAATAAAAACAACCGAAAAAAGATATATTTGAAAGGTAAAAAAACTTAATCATCCGCTTTTTACCTTTTTGTTTCAAATTGTCAAAATCAAGATTCCAAATATTAAAAATCAATCAACAACAAATTTGACTAAAAAAATGAAAATGGTTGAAAACTTCAAAACGCTAGTACAAATGTAAAAAACGAATGTTTCAAAACTTTTGAAAAATTTCAAAACGCCAGAATAAAAAATTTAAAAAGTGATGTCTACGTCTGATCAGTAAAATATTTAAAGTTAATAACAAAAAAAAAAATCTCTAATAAAGTCATATTTCATATTGCCAAAAGAAAAACCAAAATAAAGATCAACCAACAATGAAATTCAAAATTTTACTAGTTAAATCAAAAACCCGAAAATCAATTAAAATTTTTGAAAAATTTTCAAAACGCCTGAAATTTTGAAAAATATCAGAAAACAAATTTTTTGACAGTGTTTGTTTTCTTTGGAGGCGATGGTAAATAGAGTCTCATTAAAAAAAACTTTTGAAATTAACAAAAACCTTGGATTAAACAGTCTCTTACGTGTCGAACTGGAATGCATAGATAAGTAGAAAATCATCATCAAAGAGGGTAATAGCTTCACAATCAATTTCTAAATTTCGAAAAGCATTTACATCGGTCTGAAAAGATTTATTTGATATTTCAAAATTTATTGACTGATTATAATGTCAAAAATTTTGTTTTCTGTTGTATGGTTGTGAGTCTGTAAACAGCTGGAATAGGAACCAAAACAAAAACATGGGTTCAAAGTTGCTAGCAAGCAGTTTTAAAATTTTATTTAAAATATGTGATACTGTTACCAAAATTGAGGTGGTTAGAATCAGAGTGGGCCATCCCCAGAAGAAGCTCAACCGAAATAATGGCAAGTGAAGATTTGGTGGATCCAAAAAGTTTATATATTATTTAGAAATTGAGCAACTCAATTAATTTTTTGTACTTGGTGAATTGATTGAATGCTGTTTTGACCACTCTGGTCGTTTAGCCAGGTGGTTGACAAGTCCTGTTCAAGTTCTGTACTGAACTCAGTTTCTTAAAAAATGCTGGTTGGCCCACTCTGGCTGTAAACACCTCAATTAATCTCAACAATATCACTGAACAGAAGATGGCAGTATCTTCCGTAAAACGTGGATTCAAACTACCTTGGATAAGAGAACAATTTCCGGTCCGTAATAACCCCATCATATACACGGTTCCGCCATCCGCTTCATAGCCAAATTAGCACATGGCCCACAACAGTCGAGTCGTTAAAAGAAATTAGGTCTCCTCAATAAATTAATAACCCATTAAACGGTCACCTTATCTTATCAAGCTGATGTGTCCCCTTCCATATAAATATAAATTAAAAATTAGTGTCGACAAAAAGGTTAACATACATTTTTCTTTCTTCAAAGACTTCACACAGACCTCTGAAGAAAATGGTATGCTGCTGCCGCTGGTGCTGCTGAATGGCAGGCTGGCCAGGTCTGAAGACAAGGAAGCCTTCGGTAAAGAAAAGATAAAGGTCTACCGTCTTTTCGAAGACCCAAAGCAGCATATCTTACACCCATATATGTACGAGCCTCCATAAGAAATAGTCAGTCGAGGTATTGAAACAAGCTAAAATGCGACAACATTTCTCGGCTCCATATCGCTATTACAGTATGAGGGCACCAACAACAAAGTGACGGATAACTCGAAAAACCGTTTAATGCTCACGTTATAGTCATCTTGCCGAAGATCGAATCGGCTAAAGACTTAGAAGAGACAGCAAGATGCTAAAATGGTTACAATGAAGAAACCAAACGATCAAATAAAAATAAAACCAAAAAATTCAAAAAATCGAAAAAAAAACAACGAATTTATTTCAATACATAGACGAGTAAAATATTTATGTTGCCGAAGACAAGCCCCAAAAGCCTGAAGATGCGCTCAAGATCTTCTCTGAGCCTGAAGAAAAAAGGCCGACAAATCGACCAGAACCGTCCAGGGAGTCGCATTATAAAGGCATGGACACACCAAATACTCGACCAGAGTACATAAGACTCCGGCTGAGCTGCTGTTACTGCGGCTGCTGCTGCATGTGCTCTTCTGTCGAAGATCTGAAGATCCAAAGATGAAGCAACAAGGAAAAAACAATCCGAAGAAGGAAGATCTTATCTCGAAATTAATGACTCCGACAACCTTAGAGGTAACTTTTTTAAATACATGCAATAAGCTACAAAAATACGATAAAAAAAATCGTTTTTCGGTTTTTCTTGTCTGTTTTTTCACTGAATCCAGTCGATCTCTTTCGCACTCACTTCGTACGATACCTACATGGATAAATTTAAAGAAAAAAAACCCAGAAAAAAAACATAAATAAATAAAATCGTGGTTACCGCGGTACTTCTTCAGCACTAAGGTAATCATATTTTGTTTTAAGATCCGAGCATTTTTATCGGCCACTCGAAGCTCCCGAAGACGAGTCTCGAAAAAGAAGCAGCAGCGGCCAAAAAAGCAGCCAACCAAAGATGAGAGAAGGTGAACCTATTTACAACTTGAGTGTAATTACTCATAGGTGATTACTTTAAATACCTTGAATTCTGCCCCATTAATAAGACTGCCATTAGCGCTAGTCCGTTTCAACTTAATATTTTATTACTAAGCAGAGTCCAATAAACGAAATTTCGTTTTAAGTAAGTTGGGAGTAGGTTTTAGAAGTTTATGTGCATAGTTAAGAAAAAAGTTGGATTGGTTGGAAGCTAATGAGTTATACATCAAATGGGGGTACAGATTACGTGACAATCAGATATTAGTATAATAAGATATTAGATATTAGTCACTAGAAGCCATTCCCATGAAAATTCAAATGACTCAATTTTGAACGTGGTTGCAGATCATCAGGGAAAGGTGTGGAATCACAACCCCTACCACTTGGTCCACATACGGGTTTATTGTGTTTTTTAAAGAGTGTCATAAGTCCTATATTCAGTTCGTGTGCAATCCCAAATGAGGACTTAGGCCAGTTTCCTTGAACATTGCAGTTTAGAACCTGTTTCATTTTTTTAGGTCTTGTTTTCTAAATATGCTTTGAATCTGAATGGCTATAGTGGTCTATCTACCAAAAACTTATTGTAGAATCTCAACGTGCTCCTTCAAAAGGAACACTAAGTTTTTGACAGAGGTACAAAATATATGACACCGAAGAAGCCATAGTTCTCAAACTCAGGCAGTTTCACTCGAAAAAAATGTCGTTGCTGCTGAAGAAATAAGTTGTAATAAACTAGAAAGATGACCTTACCTAAAAACTGCGGAATCTACATGCCGAAAGAATTCTTCCACCTCATATGAACTCTAATTTAATCCAGCTTTCAGATGTCTTAACAACTTCCGCTGCCCATCATACTTTGGCGCATATCACCGGTTTTTGACAACTTAAAAAAAATTGCCAAAATTTTTGACAAAAAGTGTGCCAGTGATAATTAAAAAGGGAAATGGACTCCATATTTTGCTTCTAGAAAGAAATGTGATGCCGGAAATAGTAGGAATGCCACATGTACAGACGAGGTCAGTGGTAACTATTGTTTGTGAGAGTGTCTTAAATAAATATGCCAAAACGTAGAGAAAGTAGTCCTCAATAGCCTAGCACGTTACCTTCGAATTTCATCTAGAAGCAGTAAAAGTGGTCGCGTTTACGTGCGAACCAGACCAGTCTAAGTAGACCAAAAAAATACCAGTTCGTACGAATAAACCTAAACTGAACCAGTCCTTTTCGTCTTGTTTTAGTCCTGATTTTGGTTTAAACCAAATGAAACCGAACCAGTCTAGTACTGTAAAAAGCAAGCATAAATGCAAGACCAAAAAATACCAAACCGGTCTAAATGTGCGAGTACGGTCTGCACGTAACCGTGACTATTGTCTTAGAAGAGCGCTGTCTTGGCGCATACGAAGTCATAAAGGAACTGAAGGCTTTATATCGTTCAAAGTTAGCTAGACCAATTTATTGCAATTGCTGTCTTGGGAAAGCACCTCAACACGCTTAATGAGATATTGCAGAATGCTCTCTCTATTCCCTCTGAATACGGGTTGGGCATGAACCCACGCAAAGCAGAATTAGTCCTCTTCACCAGGAAATACAAAATTCCTCACGTAGACCCTCCTTCTCTGAATGGTTCTAGTTTAGTTTTTATCGACAGTGCAAAATATTTGGTTCTTATTTTGGACAAGAAACTTTATTGGAAACCTAACATCCAGGAACGGGTTAGGAAAGTAACAGTTGCACTTTACTCGTGCAAAAAGGCAATTGGCAAAAAATGGGGTATGCAACCCCGAATAGTTCATTGGCTCTACGTATCCGTCATCAGACCGATACTAATGTATGGTGTTGTTGTCTGGTGGACGGCTTTAGATAAAGCGGTTAACCGCACCACCCTAGGGAAGGTACAGAGATCAGCATGCATATGCATCAGCGGAGCTCTGAGAACAACTCCCTCTGCAGTACTAGACATGATATTTAATCTTCCACCCCTAGACATTTTTGGCAAGAAAATGGCAGCCATTCGACTTAGAGCCTCTACACAGTGGACTGGCATATATGCAGGTCACTCAACAATCTTGAATCACTTCAATAACATTCCTGAAAACACCGACTATACCCCTCCCAGTTATGATTTTGACAAAAATTTTCTAACAACCATCCCAACCCTTCTAGAATGGGAAAGGGATTCGGTACGGATGGATGAATCCGTCCACATATATTCGGACGGCTCCAAAACTGAAAGCGGGGTAGGTGGAGGTGTTTTCTCTGACATGCTTAGCATTAGCATCTCCTTCCGTCTCCCGGACTACTGTAGTGTCTATCAGGCGAAACTCATGGCGATCAAGGAGGCCTTGTCCTAGCTGAGGTGTAATGTAATATCTACTAGGGATATTAGCATTTTCACAGACAGCCAAGCGGCAATAAAATCCTTGGAATCGGCCTCGACAAAATCAAAGGTCGTCGTAGAATGTCGATCATTTCTTAAGGAGATGGCGGAAGAGTTCAGTGCTGGGTACAAGGACACAGGGATATTCCAGGAAACTGTATGGCAGAGGAACTCGCTCGGCGCGGTACTACCCTTCAGATTATGAGTGTGCCGCTCTCAACATGTAAACTGCTACTGGGATTGGACTCAATTGAGAAAACAAACTCAAGATGGGCAGATGGGATTACATGTCACACTGCGAGACAGATCTGTCCGAAGGCGGATCTAAACCGCTCTAAAATGCTGACTTTGGTCAAAAGGGCGAATATCAGCACCACAGTCGGTGTCCTGACTGGACACTGTCCTATAATTCGGCATGCTTAAAAACTCGGTCTCTTCTCAAACGACTTCTGTAGAAGCTGCCTGAATGAGGAGGAGGAGGAGACAGTGCTTCATCTTCTCTGTACCTGTCCAGCTCTCTCCGCTAGAAGGAAAGCTCATCTTGGAGCTTACTTCTTCAACAGTCTCAGTGACCTTACCGAAACGGAGGTCAAGAGAATCCAACGCTTCACTGCAAGCTCTAAATGGTTTGACGAGTAGGACCGGATTCGATGATCCTGTGGTAACACAACGAACCTTTTTGTTAGGTCTAAGTGAACCTTTTGTTAGGTCTAAGTGAACAGCCACGCGTACCTACCTACCTACCTAGTTAGACCAACAAAAATCGATGAATCGGTTCTATAACTCAAATGAAATTTTCCTTTGTTAAGAATTACAAAACATCTTAGTCGAGTTCTACGACACTACCGAAATCCAATCGACTAGAGAAGAAGTGTCATATCTCTACACTCTAGACTAGTAGCGCATCCTTTAGAGCTCTCGATCATATTAAAACTGTTAAATAGTTGCTTGAATTTCAGTCAATCCTTACGTGTGTAGTGTTACAGCTATTTATGTTACTACATTTTTAAGATGCTATACTGAAACCAATCGATGCTCTTACGTTTTGCATCGCCCTTTCCATGACTACTATTACTTGTTAATGAAGAGCATAATGGTGTAATATTCGATGTTCGAGAATGTTAGACGGCCTAACCTAATACTCTATACGAGTCCAAACTTTACTTTTAAATTAGTGGAAAAAATTAGACCCAATTGGTCCCGCATTAACATTAAATATCAAAACTTTCATTAAATATTTTGAAGTCCTTGTCGTGCGTTTTGACCAATTTCTTGAGCAACTTGTAGACTAGGTACTTCTCAATATCCTTGGATCCATTCTCGGAAGCACATCTCACCACCTTTTTCAAAACCCTTAAAATATAAATATCTTTGTGGCTCCATACAAAAGAACCGACATATTACAAACTACATACGAAGCTTGTTAATTATGTTTCCATTGAATGTTTAGTGTGGCGCCATTTTATGCGATAAATGATGGATGTATAAATGCATCGCACCTAACATAAACGTACGTAAAAATCAGATTGACCAACTCTATGTTCGGTCATAATATTCACTTCTATTCACACAAAATCAATTCGAAACGCCATATTTTGTCAAATTGGATAGTAAAAATGCAATAAAAATTAGAAATTTAATAGAAATGCCGCTACTAATCGATCGAATGCAACTTTTTCCTCTATAATACTCAAAATGAATTTGTTATTTATTCAAAAATTAGTCATAAAACAGTCGAATTTATAAACATGTTTCGAATTTTTTTTTTTTAACTCGACATTATCCAGGATTTTAATATCTGAAATTTCCATTCATAAGGTGATTCTTGTTCCTTTTTTTAAGACATTTGAATCTATGTGCATATAAAAAGTAAGTGTTATACACTCTTTATTGAATACTATGATGGTATGTATAATATGCGAATGAGAAAAATTAATTCGTTTTTAATACCTGTGATAATATGCAAATTACAAAGCTCACCTCTGTGGTTTGGAAGACAACAAAAAAAACGGACAGAATAGAACGCTGCCTACACTTTTCGATACGGAATTTTTCGGGTGGAGTTTAATTTAATATTATTTTTCCGAAAAATGTCTTTTAAAGATTTTTTTCATCCAATACCAATAAGTATTTATAAATTATGTCAGACTATTGGTCGCCGGCTATTTAAACATACAGAAATAAATGTTTTTGCTCACCTTTTGATAATCAAATAATTTATTAATCGGTCATCGCCAAAAGGGAAAAACCATTTGATAACGATTTAATAATTTACTCGAAAATATTTAAATAAACATCACGTTTGCACGAGTTGAAATAAAAAAGCAATCAAGTTGTTGAACAGTTCGTAAAACAGCTTTTAGCACTGCATAAAAAGACGAATTGTTAATTAGATGGTATATTAATAATTAACAGTTGGTGGGTATTGTTAAATTGTGTGAATACTTTCAGATGGATGAGCTCAACATTGTGAAAATAATTTAATTTTACTCATTAGGTATTATTCGAGTATCGGGGCTACTTGTATTGCTTAATGTTCATAAAATGTATAAATAAAATATTTACTCATTAGGTATAATTCGAAACTATCGCAAGAAGTAACCATTAGGTGAATCGTTTATTTTTGTAACTCTTTTACAATTATGGAGATGACATCACAATTAGTAAAATACTTTATTATTAAGATAATAAAGTAAAATACATGAACATTTTTTTTATTATAATCTTTTCTTCATTTATGCCTAAAAGATCCACGTACGAATTGTTGTTCCCCAGTTCACACAACTTCTGCCAAGGCGTTGGTATTATACCTCATCTCCTTCATTTAGCTATGGTTCCTTTAGATGATCTAGAAAAATTCCGAAACCTGTTTTTAGCCGTGTGTATTCCCATAGAAGCAAAAACGTTATCGCATGAGATAGAAGAGATATTACGGAATTCGTGAAAGCTCCCCTTTCCATACCTTTGTTCATTGAATATCGGAAAACCCCGAGAGAACATTTATATAAATTTATATAAATAAATAGGCATTTGTACAATGAAAAATTTAAATGATTATATTTTCGGCATTTCAACTGTCATGTCAGCAATGGCAGTAGCCAGGGTATCGTTCAATTATCGAGTTGGTGTTTCAAACAGGAAACCCCTCTGATGCCGAAAAACAACCAACAAATCCTTACACTTTAGGCGTTTGTATAAGTAGCCTGTAGATGCGACAACCAAATTCATGTTCATGCTTAACTCTTTCAATATCGAAAGAAAAATGCCTAAATTGGATTTTAGGCGATATGTAATTGGGTTGGCGAGAAATTACCGAATTCGAAAAAAAATAGAGAGAGAGAGAGTAGGAAATTTTAGGCGTTTAGAAAAGGAAATCTTAATCGTTTACATGTGTTCAGAAGTAAAAATCTCATTGGACTACAGATATTGAGGAATGAAAACAAAAACCCATTTAACTCTACTCTTCCCCCTATAAGAAAAATAGTGTTTCAATCAGTGAATACGTCATAATGTGGTGGTACGTCGCTTGTCGATATCACTCCATTTAACCAAGAAATTTAACGTAAGTAATTCTCCAAAACTAAGTTTTATATTCACTGTTATTTTGAATGAATGCCAACCTCATGCATGTTTTTGATTGCAAATCGAAGTTGGCATATTTAGTAAAAATAAAATATTTCGGAAAACTTATTTCAGTCTTGAATTTAACTTGGATGTAAACATACATAAAAAATATTATTTAAAAATAAATAAATAATTATTATAAATTAAAAAAATATAATACAATTAATTCAAAGTATAAATTATACTTAATAATTTATTTTTATATATTTGAGTAAATAAAGTGCTGTTAATAAAATAAATACCATAATTTTCCCAATCTTTGGATTGAGAATAAATAACTAAATAATCTTCATTAATAAAATGAATACCATAATTTTTTCCAATCTTTTTGATTGGAATATAAAGTGAAGATACAATTTCATCTATCCTACTAATATCAATAATAATAGATGATAACATCTCCACAATAAAACAAATATTCCTTTGGGTGCAGTAAACACTTAGATATTTAACGCTTTTGTACTAGGCTTGTATAGTTCGCGAACGAACTAGTTCAATAGAGCGTTCCCATTACTGAAATGAACGAACTAGTTCGCAGTCGGTCCCGCTCCTAGTTCGTTTTTCATTGCCGTTCGGAAGTCTGTGAGACAATGTACTATACTAGATCTGGTGTCTTTTTTATTTTTTTTGCACATGTTCTACTAGATTTACTGACCTTTTTTTGTTCATCATCTTCTGCTAGATCTACTGTCTTCGAACTACGACTACTCATCACTGAACTCCCCTGAAGTAATGAACTATGAACTGAAAGAACGAACTAGTTCGCGAGGGGTCGGGAATCGGAAATGATCGCTCACTATGGTGAACTAAAATGCGCAAGCCTATTTTCTACACACTTCAGGGTTGAATACCGAAAATCCCTAAAGCGATTTTTAGGTGTTTATATAAATAAATTGTAAAAGTGAAACCAATTCGGTATCTAATAGATTCCAGAAGATTTTGAGGAAAACACCTATTTAAGCTATTTTCAATCCCTCGGGGATTAATAACGGAAAATATTGGAAGAACATTTTAGCGTTTGTATAAGTAAACAGCAGAAGTGAACAACAATTCACTATTTCATTGGTCTTAAAAAGTATTGAGGAATGATGAAAAACCATAATTAAAAAATTTTCACCATCTTAGGAGTGGAATTGCATAAAATTGGTTCTTAAATAATGCCTAAGTGATTCATGCTTCTCGATACAACGATGGCAATATGTTGTTATGTGATATCTTCTACATATGAATGTATAAATTCGGCTCATTAGAAAGGGGCCACGAACAATACAGTTTCAAACGGCCTTTCCAGTGAAAGTTTTTCACCTTGTTCTTTTGAACTAGTCGTATGGTATCTTCATCAGTGTAGGATCTGCGCACCGTTGCACCATTTGCTTTATCTGTTAGTCTACTGATTTTCAAGAGGAATAAATTAGGGTGGCTCTTGTTTACCAATCTTTTCTCTCCAGCCTAATCAAATTGGGTAAGTATGAAAGAGAGCAGATACTGTAGGCCTATCGTTCCGAACCGAAAAGTCTAGCAAAATAACCTGAACCTTTCTAAAAATAAGTCAGCCACGAATTTTCGATTTTTGTGAAAAGCTAATACTTTCTTCTAGAAACGCTACAAACTGCATTATTTTGGATAAGGTACTTAATTATGATTAATTCCAATATATTGTTCCTATCTCTGTTGATTTTTTTTTGTGTTATTCGGGAAAAAATTAAAAAGAGTAACCATTTTCTCGTTACACATTTCACTATTTGATTACATCTATTCCTTTCCTGTATTCCGGATATAAACACTACTCCACTTTGGTCTAGTTTACACGAAGAATTTAGACCGCCACTTAATCACATTAGACCGACACTATTAACAGATCACACTTATGTAAATAGCTGGCAGACCGAACTTGTTGAATTTACCAACCCACATTTTCGGTTCAATATGTGTTTTAACTTATTTCTAGAGTGGCAATAATGAGCAAGTTGGAGAACCCAGTGGGTGTTAAGATCTACAGAAAATTCCAAGGAAAAACACCTTAGCATCAGGTCATCTAAGACTACTGTTTAGTAGCTCATATATTACTTGTTTATCTGTTTGATTTAATAATAATTAAATAGTTTATTGCATAACGCAATTATTTTGTACGTAAATAAATTGGGTTTTTTCACTCTTCATTTGAGCGGGTGTGCTTCAAGGCTACTGTTTAACTCCTACACTGTACAAGAAATATTTACAATGTTGATGTACCAAAATATGCTGAAATTTAACTAGCTAGTTACGCTGTCGACATTACCGTATATTGGTTTGGCTTGTAGTTCAACTCTAAGATACGCGACTTTCGAAAACTAAGACAAAGCCTAGCTTCTAGGGTCGACCTCAGTGAAAAGAAATTTTTAAGCGAATTTTGAGCACAGAGTCAACGCGAAAAAAGAGCTTACATCGTAAAAAAGAAAGAACATCTCTAGACACAATTATTTCCAGTGAGATTCTTTCGGAGAACGATTGGATGGAGCTAGAACGGACTGCACTTCGAAATCCTCAAAGTGAATACTCACTTCCCCTAATATAAGCCAGCTACATGCAGGCGTATGGCTTATAAATCCATGTACAACTGAACTTATGATCTTTTAAATAAAAAGAAAAATATTGAACTTGAACCTCCACGATGGATGAATGGATTGAAGAGTTCACTAACTTCAGTTCCTGTATGATACCCGTGCCTTCAGGATTTACTTAATCCTCCACTCCTACTTGATTATTCATCTCCATGTGTTTCTTGAATGGACGACTCTACGTCTTCCTTGCGGATTTCAATCCCAAGCTATCTTGGAGATGTTGTTCTCTAAGTTAATCAAAGTATGAGTTGATCCTTAGTGACGTTCCTCTCTGAGCCTCAATACTTGTCTCAGGAAGCCTTGACATCCTCCAAAGATTATTGCTAGAAGATTATCTGCAAGATACGTCGAAGACTTTGTTAGACAAAAGTCTTCAATTTTCTGCCAAGTTTATTGGTACTTTCGTTTACCTTCCACGTGCTTTAGTCGTGTAAGAACTTTTGTACGATAGGTGATATACTCAGCACTCCAGAAAAGTTGGACATGATTCATGTCTTGGCGAAATATTCACTTCGAGAACCCTTAAAAACAATAAACCGAATTTTGGTTTAGGGACTCAGTAGCGCATTGGGTAATCGCTTTTCAATTCCTACGTGATCCCTACTAGAGCATGAAGAGTAACATCGATCTTCTGAAGTGTTCTTGCTTCAAATAGCAGTTTTAACCACGGATGATAAGAAGATGTGCAAAAACTCCTTCCAGTCAAGTCACGTTTTTAAAACCCATCTGAGTCAAAAATCGGTAGTTTAAAAAAAAAAATTTACAAGTCGAAAACATCTAGTGAACGAAATATGGAATCTCAAATGAGCGTTTAAAAAAATACATCCTCTCATTGCGCAGTGGTTTTTAATATCAAAAAAATGTGTTTTTATTTTGTTCCCAGCCGCAGTAATCGGGATGAAGAGTTGTCAACGCTACCAAAAAAATTCAAAACGGAAACGAAATTTGAAAATAATTTAATTCGGAACAGAAAACCTAGAAAACATTATCTAGAACTAATTTAATTCATTAACAATGACGCGACAGCTCAAATCGAGCCTTCGCTTCCAGAAGACACTGTCGCTTGTTGCGTTGATACAGCGACGGCGTTAATAAGTTTTAAAATCTTAGTAGCGATCTGTTAACCCGTTCTGCGTGACTTTCCGAACAGTCGTTTGCCATGTGCTTTCGACATGGCCTGTCCATCACAATTTTTACTGTTTGACAAGAACTGATTCTACTGGTTCGCTTTAGTCAATGCCTTCCTCTATACTGGTTATCATAAATGGCGCGACAGCCCAAATCGGGCCCTGGCCTCCTGAAGTCGTCGCCTTCAATCGTCTCTTGGACTGCGTCCTCCAGCTGCTAATTTTTAAGATAGCTTTGCTATCTTCATCAATCGATTCTTCCCATCGTTTGCGTGGTTTGCCTACTGGCCTGTTAACATTCGCTTTGTCTTTAAGAGCACGTTTGGGGATTCTTCTATCTTCTACATGGCCACCCCACTGCAGTTTACGTAGCTTCTGGCTCTTTGTAGAGTTGATACAACTCATGGTTGCATCTTATTCGCCCGTCCGTTCCTTCCTTCACAAGTCCCCAAATTTTCCCATATACTGGTACTAGGATTCATTTTAGGATCTTCTGCTGAAATTCATCTATTGATTTTTCAGACGCTTGATCCATTATCCATGTTCCTGCTTCATATGGCAGCACCAACTTGTTGTTTATTGATAGAATTGCGATATTTAGGGCCGTATTATTATTTACTTCGGGTTATTTATAACCTCTGGTTTATTCCAGTTTTCCCAGAGATTATTCACCTCTGGTTATCGTTTTTAACCGGTGATTCGCTGGTTTTGTAATCAGTGATTAAAGTTACCCAGGGAAAAGTTTAACCGGTGAAAAAGTTCCAGCTTACTACGATACCCAGGGATTTAACCGGTGATTTCACAAATTTTGTATTATTCACGATTGAAGTTATGGCAAGATCTCATTTGTGGGATAATTGGAGTGATTCCCGCGAAGAGGACGACTGGAGCATCGCCAATACAAAATGGCACAACGAATCAACATCGACATATCTGACGACAAAGACTGTTTCTGCCGATTCCAATTTACAAAGCCAACAGACTTTTTTTCCTTTTCACCGTTCTCCACCCTCACTCCTTATACCCGCTCCCTATAGTTTTCTGCTAGGGGTATTTCAGGCGCAACTCCCGTATTAATTGTAAAACAGTTCTCAAGATATGAGAAGTGATTTTTTATAAAAATTCTTATACCGTCCATGATCCATCGCCTCACTAAAAAAATATATTCAGTAAACTCCTATTGTCCATCTTTAAACATAAGCCATTCATTTTTCTGGTTTAATTGGTTCGTGAGACATCGCAATGCAAGGGTTTTTACCACCCACCTACGCCGCTGACCACCCTCAAAAATTTATTTTCGACATATTCGCTTAGTTCCTAGTCTACAAGCAAGTATCAAGTTTCAACTTTGTGACATTAACCTTTCAGGAGATTTCGATGTTAGAATGTCTCGACCTAAGCCTTCAAGCGTTTCGGACACATTGTTTTTGTCCGAACTCCCGAACCCCTTTACTTACATAAAGATGTTTATTGCAAGTGGGTTTCGAATTGGAGCTTCCTTGCGTAATTGGTTCCTGAAACATAAAAACCAAAGTTATTCGTCTAAAACGACACCCACATCGCCGCTCACCCTTCTACCAGAAAATTTATCACTTGAAGGCATCCACTCTATCTACCCTACCAATAAACTTGAATAGCTCCAAGGGTTTGGGAGATGCAAGCCTTCAATCGACTGTACGCAATGTGAAATCCAATCACCCGGTAGCACACACTCAGAAAACTCTCGAAATCAAATGGGATGGTTCTCGTTGAACGTGTGAACTGTGCATCACACACATCGTTTGAACTGCTCCCAGATCCGCAACCATGAAAAAATTGCTGCCAAAAATTGTCATTTTTCCTGAAATTACAAATTTAAATATACACAACAAAGAAAAATGTCACATTCTGTAAATAATTAATAAAATTTTTGACGTTTGACTGGAAAAAATAATGGAAAAATGGAAAACCAGCTGTTAAGATAACCCGACCTATTAAAACGCTAACCAGAAGTGAATAATACAATTTTATACCCAGAGAAATTAACCAGTGATTAAAGTTAATACCCCGGATAAGTTAACAGCTGATTAAGGCGAAAATAACCCGAGGTGAATAATACGGCTCTTATTGTATCACAGCTGTGAGTCTGTCAAACATTTTTTCAAAAAAATCACTGACCTAAACTGTCCTAATATGACTATACAAACGAAGAAAAACAGGCGCTGAACTGAAGTTGAAGATTCTTGGAATTGTGAAAAAGATTGTCAGAGTATCTGTAATCTGATTGGCTAATTGTTCTGTCACACATGATGATACAAAAAATTGTTGCATATGGAAATCCAAAATAAGTTCCCACATCTTCTCTGCACTATCCTAGCCGTGACAAAGAACAGCACTAGAATAAAGTCAATCTTTTCTTTGCAGTCAAACTTCAGCAAAACTTTCCCCAACTCTCAGATCTATGACCGCAAAATCTCACCTATCCATTGTTGATCCTGAGGCTCAGTCCGAGCGTGCAGCTCGATCGCGTTTACCAGGGTCCATGAGAACCGCACTGGGTGTCGTATCATCAATTAGTTTAATTTGACAGGCGCAACCTAAACATGTCAAAACAAGCTGCGTGCGTTTGCGCGATATGTTCCCTTATAGCAGCCTCTCCTTTACACGTTATCTTGGCAGCAATCTCGAACCTCCTTCGTGTACCGTCTCCTTCTTGTCCTTCGACACTGTTACACTATTGGATGCGTTTTTTTTTGTTCACGGACTTCTTAAAGTCGCAAGACTTTTGCTTTTTCTCAATTTCTTAAGAGTTTTCTTATAGTTTAACGGCACGGTACATGCTAACGTATTGTTGTTGTTGTTGTTGTTGTCGTACTCTTGTTCTTCGCATTTCTTCTTCTTCTTTTTTTCTACCTGATTCTTTTGGTAACCATTTAATGAACGAAACACGAAAAAGTTTCTTCTTTTGTGCTGGTCGTTTTGGAGGTGGAAACATTAAACGCATTTAGATAGGCTCCAGGTTTTCGGTACCTTTTGATATTATCCGGTGTGTTCGAGAACATGCTCTTTTGAGGTTAGGTCTCCAAGAGGTTGCGGGAGCACTGAGAAAACACGAAAGTTAAATAGCGCCTTGGTTAGATTTGCGCTTATCGTCGACGTTGCGTTAGTTCCTCGGTTGCGGTTTTGTATATCGCACAAAATGTACATTGGACTCGGTTTCGTCGTGTTGTAAGCTCACACGGACGTAAATAGAGTATGGAAAAAAACTTTTTTATTTTAATTTTGTTTTTTTAAATTATGTGGGAAAATTGTGAAATGAAACCTGAAATTGTGTAAGTCCCTCGGTTTTTTTTCATTGCATCTTCTTTCTCTGTAGCTACGCCTCGAAGTGATTCCAGTTTATGGTGTTACATGATTATGACGCAGGAATTACGTGCAATATTAAAGAAGACATGCTGGTTATTATATGGTTAATCACACAGGTAATGTTCTTCAGCGGCACCAACCACGACTCGAGGAAACCAATTATCGGCGAGAAAAGAAGCCCAATTTGACCCAAAAGACGAAGCAGCCGAATAGCCCGAAGAAAGTTTATATCCTTTTTACACCAAACAATTAACACTGCCGCCTCTACTTTTATCGACAAAGGGCTCGAATGTACACAATACACAAAAATATTGTTTGTATGGCATATCGACCGCAAACAAGGTTTTTTTTCGGACCACGTCATTTCTCGACATTCTCCGGTCGATAGGCGATAGGATACAAACGAGACCGATACCGACTTGTATTTTAATAAAAAAGAAAAAGACGAAGAAAGAAGAAGCGTCTGAACTGCATTACACACACAATAGAGCCTCCTCAGGTGATAGTTGTTTCGACAATAGGACCACACAGACAGGGTTACTGTAAATATGACCATCAAAAGCCAAACAGGAGAAGACCAAGCGAAGATTGACGAAGACACACCAACAACAATGAAGCGACTCTTTTTTGAAATCTGAGATAACGGAAATGAAATGGTCTGCAAAGGAGACCGAAATTTATTGTGCTATGGGAAAAGGGATGTGATGCGGTCACCTCCATACTTCACTGAACCCGAATCAGTCGAGGATATCGTAAATCTTGAGGTCCGCGCGTTATTATCATCGTTTTGTAATGGCGCCATTATTACCACTATAAATATATATATGCTGGATATTCGTAAACGGCATCCTAGTTAGCATTTCGAAAGAGGTTATTCGATTTCGAATAAAAGAAAAGGTTTGTGCCTTGATAATACTCTGGAACGCTTGGAAAGCAATTGTAGTCTCAGATATGTGATTGACTCCCTAGACAGAATGAGTGAGGACATCTAGGACATCGAATTTTAGTTTAATAAGCCTAAACATATTGGTCAATCACTACATCATATCAAGGCTATAACGGGATATATCCTTCAACGGGAACCTTTTAGTACAAATGTTTTCAGCTTAAGTGATTTGTGCAATGGCCGATTACTTCTTGCATTTTGAAATATATTCCATTGACATGATCAGTGCTGTAAGTAAGAACAACCAGCAGGCAAAAACGTCTAGCAACTACGCTGTACCGACTTGGGTAGATGAAACGAAGAGTACATCGTATATTGCCGCAATCCGATCAACCTATCGTCTTAGCGTACTAAGGGTTGTTAGTGCTTTCCGAACAGTGTCCGATGAAGCAATCGGAATGATATCGACAATGCTACCAATACTAGCGTCTTAACTTGTACGTATTAGCAGGTGAAGCATCGAAAATAGACTAGCGATGGCGCAGCATCCAAGAGTGACAAATACGCTGCGAGAGCGCGAAAAAATGGAGATGAACGTCTACACTGATTCCAAACATCGAGAGCTGGAGTCGCAAACACGGAGAAGTTGATGTGACACAGCAGCTCAGCGGTCATTGCTTCTTTAAGCGATATCTTCACCGCTTCAAGCATGAGGAAGACCCGTTCTGTCCTAACTGCACTCACGAGATTGAAGAGGCACAACATATCTAAATACATCCTGAGGCTCTAGGAGCTCTCTACGCTTGCAAGAAGATGTTCGGGAAAAAAGTGGGGGATTCAGCCAGGGATGGCTCTCTGGATGTACACGGCCATAGTCAGGCCTATCCTAACCTACGGGATTTTGACCTACCTCAAAAAACTCACCAAGGTTCAACGTCTAGCTTTCACAGGAGCAACGGGCATACTTGGCACCACACCTACAGCGACAGTTGAGATGATTCTTCACCTTTTACCGCTGGATATTTTTGGGAAGAGTGCAGCAGCAAAAAGTGCCGTGCGACTAAGAGAGTCAGGTAGACGTCTCCAGAATCACGGCAATCAGTACGGGTCACTGGCCAATTGGGGATCATGCACCCAAATTGGGCATTCCGTTCAATGTACACTGCCGCAGCTGCTAGGACACTAATGAGCGAGAGTCGCTCGTTCATTTACTTTGCGAGTGTCCGGCTCTAGCTAGAGCCCGAGAGCGAGCGCTAGGCAAACCTTTCTACGTGGACCTGATGGAGATTTCATGGAAGAAAATTGGAGAGTTTTTACTTTTCCTGAACAGTACAGGGTGGTTATAGCGATTCTATTCAATCAATTTTTCTCACATTCATCTTCTGTATTTCCCAGTATCAACAACCCTTAACATCCGAGTTTAACATGAGTTTGTGGTTCAAAAACGGACTCTGAGCTAATTGAGCTCTGTCTGGGTGACAGGGCTATCACTTAAACCAACCAATCAACCAATCAACCGACCAACCAAGAGAGTCAGGCAACTGGGTATCGAGACCTGGGAGGCACAGCTGCATACTCGGACTATTTAGTGAATGTAATCCATTAGAGGATACAGACTACTTAATTCCGCAACTCGATTTCTCTAGGAAATTCTCGACGAGGATCCCTAGCAGAGAGGGGTGGAATTTGGATCAGCTCCATCAAGGGGACATTCATATCTACACAGACGGTTCAAAGACAGATGCGGGTACGGGTGTTGGAGTATTCTTCGCCGACCTGAATCATTCCGAGTCAATCAGAATACCGGACTGCTGCAGCGTATTTCAGGCAGAGATGATGGGGATCGACCCATTGTCATCCAAACAGATAGTCAGGCTGCGACTAAGGCGCACGACTCACATTTGATCAAATCCCGCCTTGTGAGGCTATGCAGGGATAAGATTGGTGCGTTATGCACTCATTTAAACATAACAATTTGTTGGGTTCCGGGCCATAGTGAGATGACGGGCAACAAGGCCGCGGATTAGCTTGCAAGGAGAGGCGCGGCGCTGGATAAAGCGCTAGCTCTTTCAGTGAGGAGGCCAATCGAAGACATTAAGCACGCGCTCGACGTGAAGGCCATATCAAAGGCTAACACTAGGTGGTCAGGCCTCACATCGTGTCTCGTGGCCAGGCAGCTCTGGCAGACCTTAACTGCGAGCAGGACAAAGCTTATTCTACTCGGAGATAGGAATACTCTTCGCATCCTAATTGGTGTTGTTGTTGTTGTTGTTTGAAGCGGGGGAAGATACGCAGCAAGGCAGCGCATAATTGGTGTACTGACGGGCCATTGCCTGATCGGAAGGCACGCCAGAAGACTAGGTGTTGCGGACGTTGCAGATCTGTGCCGCAGCTGTAGTGAACCCGATGCCGAGGAAAGTATTTTCCACATGCTTTGCGAATACCCTGGTCTGGCTTGGAGGCTCGAACATATTTTAGGTACGCGTTTCGCCATGGACTTGGGCGAATTCGCAAGCTGCTGCAGTTTGTCAGGCTGGTGGGGTGGTTTACCTAATATGTGGTATTGGGAACACGGATACTTTTTCCCATACATGTGGGATCACAACGGACCCGTTGGCGGTCTATGTATTTGGTCGCTTAAAGTGGCCACCCACCCAACCTAACCTAACCTAAACTGAGACCGATAACAAAGATCCTGAATCGATTCCCAGTTAATGAGACGACACCTTGGTTTCGAACCATATTTCCGTCCTTATAAGACCGGGACCAACATCAATTTGTTGTTACCGTTTGGGATCCAAATCTTAAATGACGATTTTATTGGGCTCGCTTTCACATTCCAATCATCTGAACCTAATAACTTGACTGAACTTCAAAAGAAACTAGGTTTAATCTCAAACTTTGGCTAAATTTCTTTTCATAATACACACAGAGAGATTTTTAAGCTCGTAGAATTATCCTAATGATGCTAATTTGCCAAAAATGAATCATTAAAAACTGGTTTTTAACACGAAGATAGAATGTTTTAGCTAAATGGCCTTGACCATAAGTAGTACCTTAGAACTGCGATAATAGCAAACTAGATCAGTCCAGCTATCAGCTACGACTATTATTCAGTTTTATCCGGTGTACTACTCTCTGAGACATTCTTCTTAGACACCTTTTAATTAAAAGCTTCTTTTGCATTTAACCCAGCCGCCTGTAGAAGCTCACTAGCTCCTATCGACGGTTGCATAATGGTGAAGACTACGTAGCCATCCAGAAAGTGCGCAGTCCTTACAACTATACCTCTTCGATTTAATGCTCGTTGTCAAGATTTCTCTTTAACGTTTGCCGCTGTAATTTATTCAATTAGAATAACATCAGTAACTTCTTAACGTTGGACTTGGTTTTTTTGTTGTCGGAATAATGCCCTTAAGGGTTGCCATTTAAGCACAAAGAAGAAAAAATATGACTGGGAATGCAAATTAGTGCGAACGATGCTGAGGAACGTGCACTTGTTGTCGGTTTGACACTTACAAAAGACCTCTCACACCCAGCGAATCTTTTAAGGCGATGTACAAAGTTATAGGTTGCGACAGGGAACAATAAAAAGAAAACAGTTGGGAGTAAAAGGAGGAGTGAAGGTGATGAAGCCTGGCGTGGTAGATTATCACTACCTTATAGGGTAGGTAGTTATATATCGAGTTATTTCGCGGTTATTCATCATGTCATGTAATTGTTTTTCGTACCGGTGAATTTTTTAATGAAATAAATTTTGTATCATACAAATTACAATAATTTTACCGCTTGCAGGTATATTTTGCCGCTCACTGATAAATGTGCGCGCGTTTGTTTTAATATAATTACTGGTGAGAATTGATTGCAGAATACAATGTAAAAATTTGATGGCGTAATTTAAGGAGGTGAATTTTTCTTGTAAGTTATGATCGTAACATCACCGGTCACTGACGGATTGGGACGCATACGTTTAGAATGGAAATATGGTCAAAATAACTGCTAGTCTTTACTCTCACTCTCATCAAGGAGAAGTTTAAGAATAAGGACAACAATTTTTCCAAAAACGCTTTTCTACATTAAAAAAAAAATTTTAGTTGAATAATGAACCCTGCATATAGTGGAGCACATAGGTTGCCCCAGCCAAAAATAAAAGTGATATTGCCATGGACTCATCAGGGTCAAAGTATGGCTTTATGCTGCCCAATGACACCTTTTCGTCAGCTAAGCAGCTCTGTATACTTTGTGGAAATCACTTTACCTACAATTTGTTACGTACACTTTCTTGATAGGACTCCAATTTAAAGAATGTCAAAAACAATTCTGTGGTAAAAAGCGATAACAGCTTAAGTCGAGAAAATAATTAGGCAGTTACGTGTATCAAAATTGATAAATAAAGAAATAAAACATAACGCAGTCACGATCGGCTGCAAGCCAATCGTATGATACTCTAGATGAAATACTGAACTCCGATTTATATTTTAGTTGGGATTATATCAAAAGAATGAGGAGTGCACATACAATTATTGCATGACATTTTATTTACAGGTAGAAACTATTGTATAGTGGCTACTCGATGGATGGTTAAACGATTTCTTGAGTTATAGTGAGTTCCATAAATTAAGTTGGGACATTTTTACAGAATTTTTGTATGGCAACTACATGAAGAACTTACGGGATATTTTTCATATTCAGCTGCGACTATTATAAAAACAACGTATATAAAATTTCAAAGTCGTAACTTAAAGCGTTCTAAAGTTATCGTTCAATATTGGTGAACACGTGTTTTAAGAACTTTCGTATGACAGCTACCCGAAGGAGTTGATGGATTGCACTAATTAATGAAACGAGTCTTGCTTTTGATATACAACTAATTCCTGTTAAATTTTGATTCCCTGCTTTAACTTGTACTAGAGTTATAGTGGATTCTGTAACTTCTATACATTTTTGAAGGAGTTTTGTAGGCTGCTACACGAAGGACTAATTTGATTTGCATCATATTCGGAAGTTTCGTTTCAAACATTGTAAACTTTAAGTATTCAAAATTTCAAGCTCCTAACTTGAAGCATTCGAGCAATAATTGTGAATACGTGTTTTAAGGACTCTTGTATGGGAGGTACCCGAAGGAGTAGAAGGATATCGCCCATTAACGAACTTAGCCTTACTTTTTCCATTTTACAGGTGCTGACAAAATTTCAACTTCCTAGGCCAACGGGTTCTTGAGTTATCGTGCAAACGGACGGACGGACGGACAGCAAACGGATTTGGGGTTTTTGGCCACAACTAAACACAAAATAATATATAACTTTTTTTCGTCCGAGGCTCGGTTCTATGCGTTACAAACTTTTCGGGCTGGATTAAACTTATAATACTCTATATGATTTCATCTAGAGTATAAAAATATATTAAGAGATCTTGTTTTATTGAATTTAATAACACAACACAATAATAATATATTATATGAGATAAAAATCTATCAAACAATGGCAATTTTTTTAAAAGAATGCAATTGAAAACTTTAAAAATGATTTTTTCTTATCTTGACATAAGCTGTTATCGCTTTTTATCACAGAATTGATCCCAATTTTTTTTTTAAATTTTCGGGCTAAAAGTTATGTTTGATTTCAAATATCGCTACAATTATATGACATATTAAAAAGTTGATACTAGTGTCAAAAGAAGAACTTATATACTTTTAGTCAAGCTCAAAATCGTTAATATCCGATAAGTGATCAAAAAGTGTTGCAAAGTATGATGCAAATCCTTTGTCCTTAATATCCCCATAACTGCTTAATGGAGCAAATGGAGTACTATACCTAGAACAGCCTCATAATCACCCGTATCCTTTTCTCTGCAACTGTGTCAAACACCCTGTAAGGATACTTTAAATCCTTTCAAATTGCTTTATAAAATTCATATTTATCCTATACAGTAAAAATATGTAAAAGTGCAATGACTGCCGAACCGTGAAAGATTTTTAAATTAAATTCAAATTTAAACAAAACGACATAGTGGAAAAGCATCTTATGCAAACCTATGACGACATTTATGGGTTTGAATGCCACCAGAAGTACAATAAAGAAAATTTATTTAGGAAACAGTAGCCTGGGAATCCCCTAAAAACACAGCTATGTCACAGATGCAATTAAAAGATGGTGTATTTTAAAGTTCAATTACCAATAAGAGGCATTTGAAAATTACGAACCAATCATCAAGAATCAGAACTCAAATTTCAACGTTTAATTTCTGCCAAAGGATTTTAAACCATTTTCTGTTGAAACGAAGCCAGTACAATGCTTAGACACAGCCATCTTCTTACCAAACCATTTTAAAATTCCATTCCGTTCAAATTTCGAATCCATTTTGTATCTTCATTTTTTAGTTGTTCCCTTTTTTTTGTAATTCGGCGCACCATATTTTGTTCTTATACAAAAGAACACAGAAACATACCACGGTATTTTATGAATGCCTATAAAAATTTCAGGTTGGCATGCATTCTAACTTGAACCAGGTATTATATTATACATAAAAATGCAAGTTCTCGAATAAGAAGTCCTATCTTGAAGATTTCTACCTAATCATACCTGCTTATATGTGTATGAATATATAATAAATGTGTATGGAATATATGTATATAATAATAGTACAAGACGGTTGGAATAAATTGAACAAAAAAAAAAGACTGTATCAAAGGTAAGTGGGTGCACCATCAACTTTAACATCAGTTCCAGGTTGTGCTCGGTGAATGTTCTTGATCTTTTGCTACTCGCGGAAAGTATGTATTTTTTTTTTAAGAATCAAAATTGAAGATTAGGACGATGTATGGTTCTATAAATGGATATAATTTAGTTCATCCATTTTATAGTATATTTTTGTATAGGTCGAATGATCCTGCCCTGATGTGCAGTTCGTCACTCGTGAAGCAGACAATCATATTATGGTTGTGGTGCCCTTTCAGATTACACTACCGTATGCGGTTGGAAAACTATAGCAAAGTAGATGTACAAGTTGAGACTAAGATGTGAATGTTACTGATGTTTCCGCACATGCTTTGTTGCAGAAGGGCAAACTTATAACATTTTAAATTGAAATTGGATCATTTCCGGTTCTCTCAGACCACTGAAATTATATAGCGGTGGTTAGATCAAAGGAATTTTAGAATTTTCAGATATATCGACTGTTTTTCGGAACGGTTTTTGTCACTCTTGTTAGTTACTTTCATTCCACATACCACACCATTGCCCATTTTTGTTTGTGAATTACAAAAATTAAAAATTATATGATATTAATGAAATCTCATTTTTTATTACTACGCACTGTATACCTCTACTTTAGATATGTTAGTAGTTTACCAAAAATCTAAGTTGCTATTTTAGTTGATTTATTTTCAAGTGATGATTTTCTATCATTAGTTTCATTTTTGTGAACTGATGTATAACCAAATGTAAGTAGGTACTATTTTTTACTGCGAAAATAGATCAACAAACACAGCATTGTCTTTTTTTTACGTACAACGAACATAGAACAAATACATCTATACTTATAAAAATGAATGTTTGTTTGTTAGTTTGTTTGTTAGTTCATTTGTTGTCGGTGTATGAGCGCGCACGGTTGACTAAATTGAACAGCGTGAGTAACGGAACCGATGGAAGCAACAGTGCAACGGGAGCGACGAAACAACGGGAGCAATGGGAGCAACAGAAGCAATGGGAACAACAGAAGAAACGGAGCAACGGAGAAACAGGAGTAACGGGAGCAACGAAGCAACGGGAGCAACGGAGCAAGAGGAGCAACAAGAGTAACGGAGCAGCGGGAGCAACAGGAAGCAAGACTTGAAACCGCTGGCTTTGGAGTTTGGGTGGCAGAGCAAATAGAAATATAAAATTGGATAACAAAAATGATAATCAAAAACAAAAGACTGAGACCAGTAACCTGATTTTCATATTACTATATTGAGGCGCGTAGTGTGGAAGGTATTGTCACAACTATATGATCGTGAATTTCAACGAATTCCCAAGAAAATAATGACCAAGAAAACATTTTTTTTTCCAGAAATAAAATTTTGGTTGATAAATTCCAGGAAGTAATAAAGGAATTTCGCGAAATTTGGAGATCGTATTATTCCGCGAGCACTACGAAAATTTTGTTGAACAATTTTAACATATTTTTTTCTTCAATTAATTATATTGAATTTTAGTTGTCTTCTTAGCCAATTTAACGATACTCTTTATTATAAATTGAAGCCCTTGGTGTAATAAGGGGTCAACTCATTTTTTAATAGCATGAGAGGGCTTAACTTACTGACTCCTTATTGGATTCGGATGAAATTCAGCTGATACAGTTAACCCCTTACGATTTAATAATATCCTTAAGAATTTTAATAAAATCTTATACAGCAGAATAAAATAATTTTAATGCAATAAGGGGTCAGAAAAGCAACGTTTTCTCATGTTTTTGGGAAAATGAGTTAACCCCTTGTTGCTCCAACGGCTTCAATTAATCTTCGGTTTGGTTTACAAACAAAAGACTTAAGCCAGTAACCCGGTCATGTTTTAGCAATATTACTAGATGGATTTCAGCAAATTTAAATAGTTCTGGGTGGATAATTACCAAGTTTTAATGGCAACATTTATATATTTAGTCGATTCTGGCTAAAAGTTTTTAAAAGTTCTAATTATCGCTTTTTACACGGTCATATAGACGTTCTTTTAGATCAAAACGAATCACACCGAAAAAGGCTATTCACATAATGAATGAAATTAACTTAAATCAGTTTGAATCAAATTCATTTATGTAGGTAACTAAATACAATATAAGTGGGCACATTTAAAAATGAAAACAGAAAAAATATATGCTAAAAATAAAAATGAAATGGTAGGATCTTTTTAAAAATGACAACTTTGAACACAAATTCTAACCGTGAAATAGAAGAAATTACAATCTTTAAGCAATATTTGAAAAACAATGTCGATATTAACAACAAGCAATAATTATTATTATTTATATTTAATCATTTGTAAATTTACTAAAATAAAATATTATCGAATAGTATTAGTAGGTAGTCACATCATGCAAAAAATATTCAAATTAAACTGAAATAAATATTTAAACATAACGCAGTCACGATCGGCTGCAAGTCAATCGTATGTTACTCTAGATGAAATACTGAACTCCGATTTATATTTTAATTGGGATTATATCAAAAGAATCAGGAGTGCACATACAATTATTGCATGACCTTTTATTTAGGTAGAAACTATTGTGGCTACACGATGGATGGTTAAACAATTTCTTGAGTTATAGTGAGTTCCATAAATTAAGTTATGACATTTTTACAGAATTTTTGTATGGCAACTACATGAAGGACTTGCGGGATATTTTTCATATTAATACCTTCAGCTGCGACTATTATAAAATCAACGTATACAAAATTTCAAAGTCGTAACTTAAAGCGTTCTAAAGTTATCGTTCAATATTGGTGATCACGTGTTTTAGGGACTTTTGTATGACAGCTACCCGAAGGAGTTGATGGATTGCGCTAATTAATGAACTCAGTCTTGCTTTTGATATAAAACTAATTCCTGTAAAATTTTGAATCCCTGCTTTAACTCGTACTAGAGTTATAGTGGATTATGTAACTTGTATAAATTTTTGAAGGACTTTTGTAGGCTGCTACACGAAGGACTCATTCGATTTGCATCATATTCAGAAGTTTCGTTTTAAACATGGTAAACTTTAAGTATTCAAAATTTCAAGCTCCTAACTTGAAGCATTCGAGCAATAATTGTGAATACGTGTTTTAAGGACTCTTGTATGGGAGGTATCCGAAGGAGTGGAAGGATATCGCCCATTAACGAACTTAGCCTTACTTTTTAGATTTTACAGGTGGAGACCAAATTTCAACTTCCTAGGCCAACGGGTTCTTGAGTTATCGTGCAAACGGACGGATTTGGGGTTTTTGGCCACAACTAAACACAAAATAATATATAACTTTTTCCGAGGCTCGGTTCTATGCGTTACAAACTTTTCAGGCTGGATTAAACTTATAATACTCATCTAGAGTATAAAAATCTTTGGGGACAAAACTCGATCATTTTTCGAGTAATGCTTAAGATGTGATTAAATTCGGGAAGAATTTGTTGCACAATTTCCAGTAAAAGCTAGTTCAATATCTCATTAGACCAAGAGAAATCATGAATTTCGTGAAAAAAATATTGAACCCCCGTTTTCATATTGTTGATGTTATTGTTGTCATTATTCCAAAAAATGAGGATCTGCTAAGGAACGAGAACGTAGCTTTTTTAATGTCATAACATGCTCACAATATTCATTCTTACAAAATAGTTAGTTATATTCAACAAGCATCAACTTTCTACGCCTTTCTTCAATGAGAATATAACACCCAAAATCTCAAATTGAATTCCGCCTTTACTTAAAAATTTAATGCAGTGTCACATAATTGCCAAATTTGACATTTCTTAGCGACTTAGCGGATTTCACTAGCGGCTCTTGAGGAATAAAAATTAAAGTATTTTTCCACCCTAAAAAAATACCGTGAAGCCCTAACTTTACCGGATTAAAACGTTTGTCGACTGGATTATGGGTGATAGATAACTTTCCAATAAGCAAAAAAAAGTAAAATTAGTAATGAAAATCAGAAAGGTAAATAATTCCAGATTTTCGTCTTTTTCTGAGCAAGATTAAAGAGTTAGACAACATTGACAGCATTATGGAAAGAAGAGCTGATTATATTTCAACCAAACTTCAAATCAATTTTTTACGATAAGTGGTTCGAAATTTACATGTGAAAAAGGGATGAAAGCATGATGATCATCCTGTAACTTTTGAACGGTACTATGTGTAAAATATTTTTTAACTCAATTTTGATAAAATTTTTAAAGTATTTTTGCTCTCCATTCTTCACTCTACTTTTCAGTTCAAAAATAACTAAATTTTCCCCTTTTTCGCAAAAATTTTAAATATTTTAGTTACTAATTAATGTATTAATAGTTTTTAATTTCATATCTGAAAAAAAACAGTTCATTTCTAGATAAAATAACGTAACTATATTAGCTCATTATTATACTTTAAGTTCGATGCCTAAATTTGCAATGAATAAATATTTGTTACAAAGAAACCAGTTGCTGATAATGAAAAATTGAAAATATAAAAATATCGATAAATGGTTCTAGAATCGGCTTCAAAAACTATGAAATGAATTTGAGTCGAATTTACCACTTCACAACTCTTTATACATTTTACTTAAGGTTTCTTCTCGGCGCCTTCATGTTATTTGTATTATTATTTTTCCCTCTTTTCATAACATTCAAGCGTTTTAATTTCTGATACTTAATTAAATCTATTTTAAAATTCGACATGGAACTAGCAACAAAAGCATCTTGGCGTACTTTTACAAGAAACTAGCAACAAAAGCATCTTGGTGTACTTTGACAAGAAACCACGTACAGCTAAAACGAAAGACTTAGGACAGTAACCCGATTTTTATCCAGACTCTTTTCTAACGTATTTTCATTGGTTCTAGCTCGTTTTTAATGTCGATTTTTTCTTGCTATTCTAGAGTACACTTGAAAACACTTAATTCAAAATAAGTATGATCCTTTTTTCGCTTACCTGATCGCACCGAACAGTGTATGTGTGCTCGACTTTCGTAGTAGACCCAATCGAAACCGGCTTCAACTGCTAATCGTGCCAACATGCCATATTTGCTTCGATCACGATCCGATGTTGTGATATCAACGGCTCGACCTTCGTAGTGCAATGATTCGGAACCATGTATATTATCCTCATCCCAGCTCTCTGTGACACGTAATCTTACACCAGGCCACTGATTCATTACAGATACCGCTAATGTGTTCAGTTTTTCTTTACATCGCTGCAAAAACAAAATTTCGAAAAAAAATTTAAGTAAAAAAAGAAATTAATAATAATAGTAAATGAAGGTTTCAATAATGGATTCCAACAAAATAATTGCTTGATTATTAAGATAAGCTATATAATCGTAACGCATCAGGATCTAGAATGAGTTCTCCGCGAAATTGCTTATAATTATTATGTTCTCGATTTAAATGCGACAAGGATAATGATCGCATACGGCAATCATGTCTACGTATGCTACAAAATGAACAGATACATACTTTATTATTTTCACGTTAAGGTTTTTAGAGCGGCGTAATTACGCTTAATCTGTCAACATATCACCTAATTGATTTTTCTTACATAATGTGAGCATAGGCAAAATGACCCGAGGGTGGCAATCCACGTAGACTTAATGATAAATTTCTGTGGTCTTATTATAAGAGGTAGATTGAGATTGCGGCCTTAACTTCGAGTAAAGTTAATGACAAAGTTAAGTAAATGTTTGATATAGCGAACGGACTTGATTGGTCGTTTAGCAAGCGGAAATTCGTTGAGCAATATTTTTGAGAGGTTTTCCAACACGATAATATTGATTGATTGGTTTTTTTTCTATATCGTTTCAGGGTATCGAAAATTGCTATCGATAGCAGTAGATCGTTTAACTTTATAATAAAATAATATATTTGCAGAATGAATATAAATTTGAAAAATAAGTATATACCATTATTCCTTTTATTTTCTTAATTATCTTTTTAATTAATTTTACTAAGATGTTCTGGCTACAACAGCTAGTGAAATAGCCCGAGTTACTTACTCGGTTGTAGTTTAGGTACTGCAACCTTAGTGACTTCTATAAAACACTTAGCACTTAGTGACTTCTATAAAAACGTCAAGGATTTATTTTCTGGGCGATCACTAGGATGGAAGCCTGGTTCTGCTGTGCCAACAAATCATAAATGAATGGGTAAAAGTGTAAAAAAAAAATACTGCAGGTAATAGGATTATTGATTCGTAACCAAGCATTCCAACAAGAACGTTTAGGATTCTAACATTCCTATATTTTTTAATGCCAACTCTTTGGCACGCTGCATTAAGATCAAGTTCCTAATCCACTTTGTCCTTTTTTTAATATCCCAATTTCGGAAATTGCAAACATAACTTCTTGACACATGACCGCACTACTCTTACAAATTGCTGCCAAAGTCACAATATAAGGTCCGAACATCCGACCAAAAACCTACAATGTAATAAACATCCAAACTCGAAAATGACATGACAAAACCAATTTTCAAATATACTTTTATTTCGTCACAGATATCAAATTTTGTTGAAAACATTTTCACGGTTGTCAATTGCGAAGACGGTCCGCTTACATTCGGGCTTCTCGGAAATTTCACAACAACTACAATGTTAAGATCATGGCAAGATCGAAAAGAGATCGGTCTAGCTATTTGTATAAAAATTTGTTTCCTAGGGTCTGTGCTAGTGAAAGGCCTTCGGATTCGATATAGAATATTGTTGTGACGGTATTTAACCAACAATCGGATGAGGACAAAAATGGCATTAAAGTGCGAAGCGATCGTGTGGCCCTTTTGAAAAGTCAAACGAAAAGAGGGCTACCGTAACTGATTGATTTTTTTAAAGAAAAAAAATGATTTGACACACGGTCAAAATGTTTGGACAAAAAGTTTTAGTCACTAAATTGAATAAGAAATGTATTTATTTAGAACTTAGAATTTTTTTCGAAAATGTTCTGCTGGTAATTTGGTCCAAATATTGGAAATAGGTAACAATAAACCGTTTTATAAAATAGTTTAATACTACGGAAAAGGGATTTAGGGATTAACATCAGATTAAAGAATTTTTATTTTTAGAATAAGGGGGTTGACATCGTTAACGGTCTGGAAGTTTTTAGTCAATTTGGCATTCAAAACGTGGATTACAGGGTTTGATTCAAACTTACTAACGGGGTTAAAAAATAATTCAAAATTAATTTTTATTCAGAAGAGATCATATGGACTCGGAAAAAATGTAATATAAGTTAATATGAAGTCGATCAAAAGGGGGTAGTGCTAAAATAATAATTATTTTGTTTAGATTATAATTTAGATATTAGTAAATAATAAATAATTAAATACAAAAAATATATTTCGCAAAAGTAGAAGTTCTAGGATAGGGTGGTTTTGGCTGCACTGCTGTCTGCTTTGAAGATCCAACTCTTTTTCGTCTATCTAGTAGAGGTTTAACATTTGTCTATTTTGTATGGATTAAATGTATAACGAAATTGGTTCAAAAGGATTCTTAGTTTCAAGCCCTACGGTGGGAGCCATTATACCGACCGATGTTAAAAGGCCATCATTGTCAGATTCGTATTTTTCTATTTTTAATTCAACCTGCTCTTTTACAACCTTTTCCCTTTATATTGAGGAGGAATCGTCGCTCAGACCCACAGAAATTAAATTTCGAAAACATCTGTGCTCATAGCAGAGGGTCCTGTAATCAGGATAGACATATCCCTGATTTATTAATCCGATGTCATACTCAACAAGCCGTTTAGAGGTCGTAGGGTTTATCCTTTGGGAATAGAATGGTACACTTTGACACAGATGATCGACTCAAGGTATATAAAGTGGAGTACCTCAGGGATCCGTCCCAGGACCACTGTTGTGGAACGATATGTATGGTTAGGTCATAAGCTTAAATTTTCTGAAAGAGGCAGAGGACGTAGTGTTTAACGGAAGCTAGTCACAGAAAGTGTAGATCTATGGAAATAAGATAAAATATGGCCTGTAAGAATAGGGTTGAAACAACAAGCCTCTAGTAGACCGGCTTCAAAAATGTAGTGCGACTAGTAAGGAAGAGAAAAAAGTATTTATCGGTTAAAATTCGAGTTGGAACTTTCACCTTCTCTTCCTAGCTGACCATCAAAGATCTGGGAGTAATGCTATGTTTAGAGCAACAAAGTAGTAAAATAAGTACAATCATAACATCATTGAGTACGCTTCACCAGTTGATTACTTGAATTGTTTACCAGTATTTATGAAGTACCCTCTACCCTCTCCACAATTCTGACTACATCGGACCCGCCTATAAATTCGGAGTCAATGATTCTCCGTTTGCTAAAGTTGGTTGAGGTTAGACAAGTTTCTCCCCTTCTGCAACCATTAGTTTTTTATGGTCAGATCAAAAGAAAGTAGTTAGATTAGGATATCCAGAACAGCTGCACAGGTTGGATGGAACTCCAGAATACTGTGGCCAAATTGCACAAGTGTCTAGAACAAATACATAAACCAAGTTGAGAGACCGCAATTCATCCTCAGAAGTAAGGTAGCCAGATTGGGCTATTAACCGCGATTTGGGATATTTAAATATTCCATTCGCGGGTACAAATTTTAAAAAAGCTACTTATAGCTTTTTGGGCTATTCGGCCAACGCGAATTGTGTTAGTTAGTTTAGTGTTAGTTTAAACGGAGCCGATTTACGAGGAAAAATATAAAAATTAGAAAACTGAATTTTAGTCGTCTCTTGGTTTAAAGCTGCTAGTGTTACCGGCTCAAATACAACGTTGGCAAACTATGTCATATCACAAATCCTGTTGCCACTAAATGTTCGGTTCTCTCTAATGAAAAATAATACTTCACACGATATCTATCTGGTGTTTGCAAACTAAAATTCATTTAGGTTCATTATTAGTTGACTTTCTACAAATGAACCACTTTCTTTCAAGTTAAGGACACCCATCAAAATATAACATACAAGAGATAATATATTTACCAATATTGATGACTGTCGTAGAGTTCCATTTTTTCATAATTTATTAAACAATATTTTTGCTTGATTGGTGGGTTACAGACATGTGTTGCAAAAATTAAAGTTATTGTTACAAATTTATTGTTACATGTGTACTCTGGCAATGCAAACAACTCACTTATTATTGGTATTAAAGTTTTCAGAGAAAAAAAAACAACCTTGTAATATCATAGATAGGTCCATGTACTTCTCGCATATTCTAGACATTTCTCGCATGTAATAGTTACTTCAGGCGCATTTCACACAAACAATCGAATATGCTGGAAATCTCTCGACTCACCACATGCAGTATATAAGCGTTGCAGAGCCCGGGGATATGGTTTTCTGCTGCGAGAATGAAACGACGATCAGTTCTACGCGATAACAGCGATCAAATAGTAAATGAAATCGAATTGTGTTTTACTTGAAATCCCGGCGAACCTCAAGCTTGCAACATTGTATGACGCTAATCGGGAGGCTTGATCTTGTTTAGACTCAGGATCTGATCGCTTAGGCGAAGGCGAAGAGATGTAAGATGTAAGATGTAAGATGTGTTGTAACATAAACTAATACTCGTATATATTATCTCTATACATAAAAATGAATGTTTGTCTGTCTGTTTGTCCTGTATAGGCTCCTAAACCACTCATCCAATTGCGATGAAACTTTGGTGATTTGATTAGGGTACGCCCTCGATGGTTTCTGCGTTAACAAAATTATTTAACAGTTGGTGGTTTGCGAGTTATTTCAACATTTGAGTGTTTTTCATATGATTTAGCGGCAGTTTGTTTTCGGTGTATTAGTTATGCCTATTCCTATTACTAAATGGTATAAGATGCTAGTGGATGGAAGATGGAATATGGAGGATGGAAGATGGAGGATGGTGGATAGAGAATGGAGGATGGATGATGGAGTTTGAGGGATGGTAGATGGAGGATGGTGGATAGAGGATGGTGGATGGAGGATGGGAGATGGTGGGTGAAGGATGGTCGATAGAAGATGGAGGATGGAGGATGGTGGATAGAGGATGGAGGATGGAGGATGGTGGATAGAGGATGGAGGATGGAGGATGGAGGAACGGTGAGAAGGACGAGATCAACAGGAGCAACGGGAGTAACAGGGGCGATAGAACAACGTGCGCGTAGCGTCATAAAAGCAAAAAGCCATATTTTATTTTTGCCTGATAACTTAAGGGCGGCTTACATGACGATTGTAAATAATTTTTACTGAGATTGTGAGGGAGAAGGATTATCTCTAATGAGAAACTGATCAGGAGTAAAATGAACAGATATTATATCCAGCAAAAATATTGACGATATTTCTGTGAATGTGTTTGTGCCAACATTTTTTGCAGTGGTTGCTTCTACTCCATTAAAAATTCGATAAGCTAGCTCCCTCATAATCTCAGTAAAAATTGTTTGCAACGGCCATGTAAACCGGCTTTTACATGTAGGATAATTCACTTAAGATTTTGATCCCATTGAATTATGAAAATTACAAATTATTTTTCGTGAATAATTTGATTATTGCACCTAATATTTTTAGAGAAGACTTTTAAAATTGTGATAAATGCGAATTTATATATTTACACACATATTTACATTACAGTGTTTCTTAAGAATTCTGGAGCATAGTTTGTCGTCGGAATCGCAATTATGTTCAACACATTTAAGTAGGTCTGATAAATTTCAAAGTTGAGCGCGGTATTTGGGCTACAAGTCTTCGTGCGGGTTTTGGGCTATTTCATCAGTTCACTCGGTGGGTTCTGCAGCCAACTATCTGGCAACCTTACTCAAAAGATAGAAGTCGCTACTAATGATGCATCACAAAAAGTATTTGGCGCATCCAAGGAGTCTTAAATTTCTGCTCGTAGAAGAATTTTCCAGAAAGACGAAAGTATTTCGAACGCCCGAAGAGAAACAAAACCCCATAATGCTTTTCAACACCATCATCTATGATGTTATTTTTTTTGGGATTAGTAAAAATAAAATCCAAGTTTATGCACTTAATCCAAGATAAATGCGATCCCATAACAATATCAAAGCCTTAAATTCATTCCTGAAAAAATATGACAACATCGAAAAACGGAAGAGCATTTAAAGCCGTGTTCGATGTCGCAACGTTGACATTAACATACGAGTGATATTAAAATTTATAATGTTATGGAGAACTGTACGCAGTCCTTCTGTTTTGCCAGTAGTAACTTAAATACGATCCACGAAGACACCATAGCCGCTCGAAAACTGCCTTTAGCGCTAGCTTGTTTTCTATTTGCAAGAAGTATTCGTAGCCATTAAGTGCACAAGACAAATAAGTAACCGCAGCAATAATAATGACAGCGACAAGACAAATAAGCGAATATATCTACCTGTGACATGTATCTATAGATGGTCTTAAGCCTGTTTAGCGACTGGACTGATACCGATTCCTGGGGATTCGGTACGACTCTGTACGCCCGGCTCAACTCCAGAGCCCAGCTTCGGACAGACTAAACGCAATTTTCCCATAAAAACGGTTTTTTCTCGTTTGCGGCCGCTATGGCTGCGGTTTAAGTCATTTTATTCCGTAGGTAATATCTTTTTCTCAAGTGTTTTAATCCAAGCATTGTGACATAAAGTGCCCGGTTTAGCTGATATCCCGGACGGCTAATTGATGTGAAGCATGCACAGGCAGATCCATGACTTGACTTGACTTTATGTAAAATGTAACTCATCAGATTTAACCCATACCCGCGAAAGCCAGTTTTTCGCCTCGGTAGCCCTGACATTCGCAACTGAGCTCGCCAGGTACCGGACAAATTAGTTACATGAAAACGTTTTTGCAAAATCTCGTAGGTACAGAGATCGTGCGCTATTCAATCAGTCATCGCGTCAAACGGGGGCGTTGGACAGATCACAGACATGTCAGAAGCAGTACAAAGTACCCCAAGATCAGGCGATCGGTCTCGCAAAAAAAGAAAAAAACAACAACAAGGCGGTCATCATCTGCAATCGATCTTCGATGGTATCATGTGAACATGTCATCGGTTATTTGACAGCCGTAATCCTAAAACAAGTAGTCAGGTCACACTCAACAAAGGCCTTGCCAAGTTGAGCTAGCGACGTAAGACATACCGAAGATTTCGCATAGACGCTTATAGTGCCGCAACAACAACTAGAAATATGTCAAACCATATCAAGCGTTCGGACACCTGAGACTTATTTGGGATATCGAGAACTTTTCGATTTCAATCTTCTGCTCTTTTCGGTTTAATGTTAAGTCAGGTTTGCCGCCCCGATCCCAGAACGAGCCGATCTTTCGGTTTTCTTTTTATTTTGTCTACCGATCAAGAGTCGTTAATCTGATTCTAATGGACAGAATCCGTAAGCAAATTAAATCCTAATGAGTGGTCAGAAATAATGAACTCGAGTCTATTGTATTGTATTTTGTGGTCTTTAGTTTTATCCTCTAATTTTTAAGTGGTTTATCTTCGACGATATTCTAATCTACTTATATTCATCCGAAAAGAAATTACTGAATTAGGATAATCTTGGGATTTTAATTATGCAAAACGCAGTTTGTGATGGAAACGGAGTGGAATATGAATGTCAATGTTTTTTAATGTTTTACTTATTTCCGAAAAATTGTGAATAATTATATACCCTCAGGAGATCGGGAAAAAAACCAGTATTGCAACAGGTATAAATCGTAGAATGACCTTTATTCAATTCGCAAGGCAAACAGATAAGGAAGTCCTGGATCTTGGTGTCAGCTCTACGAACTGTATAAAACTTATATTACGAATAGAATATCGCGATCTTCTGACTTACATAATTTGATTTTTCTTTATTATTATAATATAATGGAGTATTAATTTAAACAGGTTGATCACAATACTTTGGTGTCCACAAAAAAAAATATCTTATGATTTTGACCACATTATAACATCGAATAGTTATGGTCATCAAAACTGACAAGATTTTTGATGATCCAAATAAAAACTGAGCGCAACTTCATTATTTTATGGGTTAAAGTCCGAAACGTGTTTAATGCTGAGATGCGATGTAGGTTACTATGCGACTGACAACCTAAAAAATAACGTTCCAAATAGCCTCCTGGTTATTCCTTCGGTTATAATCCCATAATAACCTACACCGCATACGTATATCAGCATTAAAAACGTTTCGGACTTCAACCCATAAAATAATAAAGTTGCGATTTTTTTTTAGTTTTAATTATTCTAGTAGCACATCTATATATAGGTACTAAGCTTCAACTTTCTGGCATAAGCCGTTTCTGAGATATTAAAAACCACCCGCCCACCCTCGTACCTTTCTATCACTAACAAAAATTTATTTTTTTGGTACGTATCTATAGTAGCTCTATACAGTTTTAAATTTTTAGCTTTCTATACTTTGCGACTTTCGAGAAATTAAAATCAGATTTTTTTCATTTTCAACCCCTTCCACCATTACCTTCTAGCCTCTACACACGCAGCCTCTCAGCAAAAGGTCTACTGGTCCTAACTCCTGTAAAATTTTCAAGATCATATCTGATACGGTTCTTGAGATATAAAAATTTTATTTTTTTACAAATGACTGTCCCTCCATCCGATCTTAAAAATTTTATATTCAGTAGACTCCACTGCTAATTCTATATACAGAAACCAAATGTTATCTTTCGGGCACAATTGAGTCGGAAGATATGGCATTAAAAGTTTTTCACCCCTAACCCCCATACCTCACCACCCTCCTTAAAATGTTTAACCGTTTTCTAATCTCCTAGTATCTCTTAAGACAACTACAAAGTTTCAACTATCTGACATCAATCGTTCAGGAGATATGGATTTTAGAATGTTTCAATCCCAGCTTTCAAGCGTTTTCGATACATTGTTTTCCCCCTCACTCGCATACCCCTCGACCACTATCGACAATTTTTTTGAAAATGCGTCCACTATCATAGTACTACATAAGTTAAAACTTTCAGCCTCCTAGTATAAGCGGTTCCTGAGATCTAGGAACCAAAATTTTTCATCTAAAACGCTCTCCCCTCCTCTCCTTTTACACCCCCACACCTCCAAAAGGTACCCCTCGTAGAGGTTCACCTATTCTACCTACGATAAAAATTGCAACTTAATATCTCAAGGGGTTTGAGAGCTACGCACCTTCAAACGGTTTTGCGTACGGCGTACGGCGGACAGACGGACTTTTTTTGCTGTTTGGGGTTTACTAGTCCTAAAACGTGAAAAAAGAAAATTTCAGGGTAGCAAATTTTTTTTTAATTTCAGGTCGATCACAATAGTTTATTATTAAAAAAGAATAAAGTAAAATTAACACCCTTACAAGGTGTCTCCTTCTAACTTAATTATTAGCCTTGTAGGAAAATGAGGTTCTGCCTTGTTCAGTGTTGAAATTCAAATAGTTTGTGATGTATTCTCTACTTGTCTCACATCAACAAAACAACCTTGTAAATGTTTATTAATATTTGTAAAGCAGGATAGATATGGCAATTTTCTTTTCGAACTTCACTAATAAACTAAGGCGTAAATTATAACTCCAAAAAGTGATATATGTATAGTTCATAAACAGGGTGAACATCTCAATTTCTATTTGAATTATTAAGCGAACTCAAAATGTACATATACAGTTGTTATTGTTATTCCAAAATAATTTAAAACTTAAAGCCGTTTTATAAAATTAAATAGGTGCAAGAATAAGTTTAAAATTATAAGGAACGAAAAACAGTTAAATTGTTATTTGTTATTAAAATTGAAGTATCATAAACAGCTCAAGTTTTTATATAGACCACTGAACTAATTTAATTAATAGTTTGCTATACATTTCGCAAATTAAAACAAACAGGTTTTGCGCAACTTTATGATTTTTCGGGAAAAGTCCGCGAATCGGTTATAGTTGGTGAACTACAGAAGTGTCCTAGCGCTCGAAGGGGCGTCCTTACCTCTCTCACATACGCTCTTCCCGAATCCGCTTCAAGAAGACTTCATGACGACTCCGAAACAAAAACTTTTAGATAGGTGACAAAAACACTGGCAAGAAGACGACATGGGTAGATACTGTCACTCCATAATTCCAATGATCTCATTACATGCATTTCCAAAGGCTACTGGTAGAACCTAGCCGCTCAATGGTAGTTCTTTTTTCTCGACTCATGGCTAATCACAATGACCTCAGTACCAATTTGAACCGACTAGGAATTACTGCAAGCCCACTGTGCGTCTATTGCAACCAATATGAGACTGCCGATCATGTCTTTTGGTCATGTTCCAAATACACCTTTAGAACTACACTTCTTGCATCTCTGGCGACTTTAGGCTTTACTCCTCCTCTCTTTAAACGGGACATCATCGCAGTCTCTATCATGTAAAATTACGACAAACCTCTTTCAGTGATGTTAAACTTCGCCAAAGCAAACAATGTACGTTTTTAATATTATTTTAAATAAAGATTTCCACGGCTCCAATATGGCTACAGTCTCTAAGCCTCTTAATTTAAGAAGAAAAAAAACTAGAGAACTACTAACTCCTTTTAAATCCCAATTAAGATTTCGGGACGAAGATCAAATGTGAAACTGTTTTAAACTATTTTGAATCATACATCCCTTTCACTCCCAACCGCAAATAGGGGCTATTCCTCAATGGGGATCTCCCACTACAACCTCTGTAAGCTCAGCTTCAGCTCATACATTTAGCTACTATTGAGTTATGGTTTGTCAAACACGTTTCCGTATAGCGTTTACGGAGGACGCCGAGTATTTTGGTTTTAAAACACGAATATAAAATTTCGAGATTTTTTTTGAAACTTCAGGTCGATTACAATACTTTATTATTAAAATATAATATAATAGAGTAAAAGTAGAAAAAAACATTTAAAAATCGTTAAGCAATCCAAAAAATTGTTTTTTACTGTAGTATTCAATAGTTTCTAGAGGGGTAAAATATTGTTACGAACTAAAGGCTCACCGGGATTTCAAGTATAAAACTGAATTCGGTTAAGATCAATAGACATAATAATTTCTTATTCGCATTAAAAAATCGCACTACTGGCAACGCTGCCTGATTTTATATATAACTTGATCACTGCTCGATCGTCGCTTCCAATCGAAAACGCTTTACAAATACTTCGCTTCAACGTGGTGGGAAATTGTGTTGGCTGCAAACTTTGCAAACCATTCTTATATACTGCATGTGTGGAGTCGAGGGCTTTCCCGAATATTCGGTGGTGTATAGTATGTGTAATGTTCGGGAAATATTAAGAACTATCCGAGAAGGGGAAATAAAAAACGATTCTTCGCGACCACTATCGAACTTTACCTCATCAGGTATTATTGCAAGGTGGTCAATTTGATGTCTTTCTCCGCTTTCCAGTTAGGTAGTGGGAGGTAGTTGTTTTTCTCACTAGAAACTGATCGAGTTGCACGGGTTGCCAGGGTATAATGTAACAATATCTTCCTATTAGCAAACTACCTTCCATAAGGCCTTTACGAAGCTATAATATTTCCCTGCTTCATAGCCTTGGTAAGGCCTTATGGAAGGTAGTTTGTTAGTAGGGCATGAATGTCGAAAGTTAACAGAATCTGGCCCGAAATACTGGAACTCTAATTTTATTACGCTGATTGAGACGTGAAATCTCAAACAACTTAAAGTTGTAAAGATTATTTTCATTTCGAATTTTTTTTAAAACTATGTTGTGATTACACTCTTGAACGTCGATATATGAAATTTACTGAGTAGTTTTCAATTGGTTATGCGGATGAGTCAGGAACCTATCATTCCCGTACAGGTAAATGACCACCGACAACCGGATCAAACAGCTGATCAAAACGAACGACAATAATGTCAACATAAACGCCATAAAAATTATTGACTACAACACACAGATCAGCACTTCACTCTCATTTACATTTTTATTGAATTAAAATCTTGAATTATTATACTAATTAAATATTGATATTGAATTGTACCCCGTGTTTTGAATTCATTAATTTAATTCGTACAAGATTGGTTTGACTCACACAATACAAATACACCATGCTAGTTATTTTATTTATTTTTGCTATATTTTTGCTGGTAAATGAAAATAATATTAAAATTAAGTTGGGTTTTAAACCGGTTACGATATTCGGTTAATCTTTCTTATAATTTTATTTAATGAATTCTACAATATTTCCGTAAAAATCAGTGCCTATGCCACAGCCTATTAAAAATACTGTATTATTAGAAAATAATAAAGTAAAAAGAAATATGAAAAATTTCATAATTTCAAAACATACATAAATACAATTAAATCAAAAGTTACAGTACAATTAACTATAACAATTGACCTACAACGAAATAAATTCCAGGCAGAACTGATGTCCGGGGAATAGAATCGCCATCTGGGGAATATTTGAAGAAAATCTCAACACCTGGACTACGTTTGCGGAACTGAAAATTCGCCATAACACAGTCACCAATCATTCGCATTCAAAGCGAGAACTTATAAAATTGGCATCGGGTCTTCTGACCCGATCTTGCATACCTTTATCAAAATGGCTTTGTGGTAGCAAATGTGTCACAACATCATTTTTCAAAAAGGAAACACAAAATAGCTCACAAAAAAAAAACATCCTGCAGAAGGTGCAACAAAAAAAAATCACTAAAATCTTGCAGATCACATAAAGGAACAAGTTTGCAAACAACGTTTATGCCCAAACCTACATAAAAACGTTGGCGGGATTGCAAAGTCATATTCCTGCCAAGAAAACAATTGGTCATTCTTGGCCGAAAGTGCAATTTGTATCCGCCTCATATTTGACTTCAATTGTCCGCAGGACATTCAGTTCATCTGCTCAAGGATGAAAAATCGAATCAAATATGAAGAAATGGACGAAAGATCAAAAGCCATACCGGCCGGCTAGTGCTACTCTTGACGGCACTGTTGTATGCACAGTACTTGAAATTTGTTCATTTTTTCGAAATGACATACTAAACATAGAAAACTGGGAGAAAAAACGAAATCCCTACGGTGAGATCAGGACAACTGGAAAAAAACGTCCTTGTTGTATTTACCCACTATTCAAACGCCTTGTGAAAATCTTTAGTGAATGAATGCCTCGTCGTTTTTTTTCTGGTTTTTGTGATATAAATCGTTAACTTGTGCGCGCTGCTCAATTGTAGTTTTTAGTTTTGCCCCTTTGATTTTTTCTATTTGTTTATTTTAAGGTCCTTCGGCAAATATTTGATTTTGGAAAGTTGAGAGGAAAAAAAATCAAACAGGACACTATTAAGGGTTGACTTTATTTTGGGTGGATGGGATCAAATTTAATGCGAAGGATTTAACTGTGCGATTTATTGGTTTGCTCAGTATTACGAAACGTTTTAAAATTGGTCGTAAATTTTTTTTGTTGTCATGTTCGAGAATTTATGTGATTTTATTTAGACTTTAACTTGTCCGACAAAGTCGAATGGAAACGATATGAGAAATCGTTAACTTAACTAAAATTATTTCCTCTTCCTTTCAGTAACTCCCATACAAGTTATTTGACTACTTGAGTATACTTTTTTCACAACTAACAGAGAGATCACATCGCAATGAACTCAAAATTTCACACAAAATACTTTTCTGTATTTTTATGAGCTTTAAAGCATTTCGTAAAATGTTTGAAGAAATCGTGGGACAACAAATGAAAGATGCTCTAAAGTGTGTTATTTGATAGAAAATAGAGGAATGTATTTCTGCGGGATTTCAAGTAAAACGCTATTCGTTTAAAATCGATAGAAACAATAACGTTCCAATATTCGCATTCATTAATCGCATCACTGGCAACGGTACTCGATTTTCTATACTACTTGATCACTGCTCGATTGCTGCTACCAATCCAAATCGCTTTGGAAATACTTTTGCGTAGAAACTGATCATCGTCTCGCTTCACCTTAGTGAAAACTGTCCCTATGCGAGCTTTGAGACACGCTTTTCTACTGCATGTATTGAGTCGAGAGCTTTCTCGCATATTCGGTGATGTATGTGGAATGTTCGGGAAATGTTAAGAACAATCCGTGTTGGGGAAAAGTGTTCAAGAAGAATATTGAACTTTACAGAATTTTCAACGCCTTTCTGTTTTTGGTGTTTTTTTCGCTTTCCAGTAAGATATTGGGAGGTTGTTGTTTTCCTCACTGGAAACTGTTCGAGTTATGCTGGGTGCCAGGGTAACAGTATGTTTTTAAAAAAGCAGTTACGTATGCTATAAAGAATATAAAAATAGTAGGAAACAACCTTTTTTAATACATTTTTTATTTTTTTTCGCAATTAAGGGGAACATAATATTGAAGCTATCATATCGTAAAAGATTGATTATTTTCCAGAATTTTTATAGCACGAAAGTACCGTGATTGGAGATGGACAAAGCAGTTCCTTTCAGTGAAGTACTTCACTCCGAGTAACTCACTTTAAGGAACGAGTTCAGTGAAGTAGTTCCGGAACTCTTATAGTTCTTTTCATTTCCATCGTTCCTTCGTTTCGTCAGTAGATGTAGAAGATGAAGACCAAAAAAAAAATAAAAAAGGTCAGTGGAGTTCAGTGAAGTAGTTCCGGAACTCTTCGTTGCTTCTTTTCGTCAGCAGATCTAGAAGATGAGAACCAAAAAAAAAAAAAAGGTCAGTAGAGTTCAGTGAAGTAGTTCCGGAACTCTTCGTTTCATCGTTCCTTCGTTTCGTCAGTAGATAGATCTAGAAGATGAGGACCAAAAAAAAGGTCAATACATCTAAAAGATGATGAAAACAAAAAGGTCGGTCAAGTTTTTTGTCACGTGTCCAATGGAACTGCAGTTCACCAAAAAGAGTGAATTACTTCACTCATTCACTTCAATGAAGTGCTCTTTTGGAACAGTTCACTCCTGAACGACCCATCTCTAACCGTGATACACTTTCTACTACGTTCCAGCTTTGACGGCGACAAAAGGTGAAGTCGCTTTCGCTCTTAATTTCTAGCACAAACATTACAAACGAACTTATAATACTCTATATGATTTCATCCAGAGTATAAAAATATTTCATTTTTTTCAGATTGCAAAAAAGATTCGGAAAAAATATGGAATGTAGGTATTTCTGATTTACGTTTGCATTAAAATCATCGATTAAAAGTTTCTCTATAAAAAAAATTTCAAGACGAAAATTGAATATTGATTTTTTAAAATGAACGATATTTCGAACTCTACATTGGGCGCAGTTTTCATACTATGCATTCATGCAACAAATCGACTTCCTATCACTCAAACATAGTTAGAGCGATTTTAGTGTTGTTGCGATAATAAAATATAAAAAACATAATATTGCAGTAAATTCCTAAAACAGCATTACCTGCGCTTAGAAAATGGGGAGTGGTATAAATTTCTGCTTGAAGAAACCTTCTAATAAGTTTAGTGCTACAATAAATACGATATAATTTTAAAACTGATCACTAGTTTTAAAATCCGTATATTAAGATAAGAATCAACATATTTGTGAATTTCATGAAGAGAACTCCCTTTTATTGTATTTAATTGTTTACAACTGAATATCCTCGACGAAATTTAAAATAAGTCGAAGTCGTTTAAAATAAGCTCAAACAATTTTATTGTAATTTCTGTACACATTTCGAAAAATTACCACAATCGTCAAAAACGTGAGTATTTGCGATATTTTACATCTATAATACAATGGCACATACGACCTTTTAAAATTGTGTAAATTTTAAAATCCATATTATTCAAAAAATTTTGATTCTTATAGAAAAATGCCAAAGAAATAAGTCAATAACTAATTCATATAAGTGAGGGTCCGACCTTTTCTTCTTATGTTTTGAAACCCGTGTGATTCTTTTTGTAAAATGCAGAACACTATCTACAACTTCCTCATACTTTTATAATTCCCAACTACAATATAAATCAAAGTTTAGTATTTCATCAAAAGAATAATGCGAATGGCTTCTGCACAACATCACTGCGGTAGGTATGTTTTCTAGTGAAAATAGTTACCTGTATAATGCTCATCTATGATATTGAAAGATTGCAACATGTTCTCGTCAGGTAAACTTCTTTCTTTCTAAGTTCAAAGTATACCACTACGTAAAAACTATGAAAAGAACTATATGTCCGATATCATAATCAAATCTAAATTCTCATAGTAAAAAAAATTTATGCTAAAATGTAAAACCAGTTTAGCGCTCCTTCTTTCACTACAAGCCCTTCATCACATATCGAACATAATCAGCAATATCTTATCCTTTAAGATCCAACATTTTTCACTTCAGCACTTAAAACTGTTCAAAGCCATCTTCTGTAGTCGCATACTATCAAATTGGCAAACACTCTTCTCGATGGAAAACTGTGGTTTTGCCCGGTGTCGAGCATCTGAACCGCTTCGTGGCTAGGTGCCTATAGTTTACATAGGTGCGCGCTTCGCGCAATCTAATGAATGGCACGTACACTTAATTATAATTTATCCAAGACTTGTTAATTTTATGTTTCTCTTCACTTAATTATCTTCAACTTCTTGGTTTTTCTTTTCCTACTTTAGGTCTTGTTGCTGAAAATCCTCGTCTTTGTACTTCAACAGCTTTCGTCTCGATGTATCTTTTCTTGCACGTAGATATTCGTACTACTTTTCCTCAGGTAGATGACTGTGCTGAACTCTCTAGCCGAGCTAGCTAAGTTTAGATACTAACTTTGCATGATACAAAATGGCTGGCCATAAATGCTATAAAGTCAATTCCCGTAAATGGTGAGACTTCATCGATATTCGATCTTATTCTAAGGTTGCAGCCGCTATAGCTGTCGCACAGATCTGGTTGATGTTACCTGTTTGTTGTGATTACCTTTATCAGAACGTGAATGCGTTCTGTATAATGAGTAGGGAGTAGGGTTAAGTATCTCCAGGTATATTGGGAAGAGAAAGGAGGAAAAGTGGCTAACCTCCTAGCACATTCAATTAAACTTTTGTCAAATAAATTTAACTGTTAAGAAAGAAAAATAGAACTAATTATAATTAATTAATTGAGAGTACATACGTCGCCATCGGGTGAAAAATGTTCACTGAAAAGCCAGCCGAAACTTTGTTGAACTTGACCCGAAAATGAACTGTTGTATCAACAGATTAATTAAAGCTGCTCCTGGCTCAACAGAGAGCATATCAAACATCTACCCACTGATCATATTATTTTTTACGCAAATCATACCAAAGTGAAATTTTCATCAGTAACTTTTTATATATTCGGCAAATGAATTGATAATTGCGTATGATAAAATTTGAATTTTCCAGTTTCAGGTTTTAGCTATTGTTCCATTCGAGAGTTACAGAATTTAAGAATTATCTCAGTTATAATGATTTAACAGTGAACTACATATGTTGGAACAGTAGGATATCACGTACTAAGTAAACTTGCTTTTCGTACTGAAGCGCCTGTTGGGCGCCCATTAGGGAATGGGGGTTTAGCACTGAAGCACTGCATATTGCGCACTAATAAAAGGAAAACAAGGACAAGATTCAGTACGGAATTCTCGACCTTATTATTATATAACTTTCTCGATGTGGCGGCTTGATTCACATTGGGCATTGGTTCAACTTTACCGTACAGAAGCGAATGATTCCTTGAATCGCATGGTAAATACACAATCTCCTATTTTCCTGAAAATGCCAGGTAATCGGCACACGTCGGATCTCTGAAAAAACCGAATCAGATCGAAATCCAGAAAATAGTTTAAGTAATCAGAAAGTCAGAGCCCGATTTGAGCTGTAGTGTCACGAAGAAGGCGAAATTTTAGCATCGAAAAATATAATATTCAAGTGCCCCACGTTGGGCGCCGTTATTGCAGTAACTAGTACACGTCGAATCCATCCATCAGTCACCAGACCAGAACGTATGATTGGTTGGTATCTAGACTGACTTGACTTGACTTCTTTTAAAACCGCTTATGAAGGTCAGTAGACTTAACATTTTTTATTTATTTAAAAAGAAAAAAATTTTAATTTCAAAATGCAGTCACGATCGACTGAAAGCCAATCGTATGATACTCTAGATGAAATACTGAACTCCGATTTATATTGAAGTCGGAGATAAAGTAAAATTAGAAGTGCACATGAAGTTTGTCCTTTATTAAGGACTCTCATTTGGGTGCCACTCGAAAGTAAAACCTTAAGTGTTCAATTTCATATTTAGAACTTGCTAAATTACCGAAAGTAAAATTTTCCCTTTTCAAGGACGGACTCAATTTCTATCATATTTAGATATCCATTTAAAAATTAATATCTACAAAATTTCATATTCCCAGCTAGAAGCGTTCAAAAGTTAAGGGAAAATATTTTAACACGTATTTTAAGGATTTTTTGTATAGGATTTTGCTGAGAAGTAAACTCGTACTTTGTTTTCACTCAAAACTAATTTGAACAAAATTCATAATTCGTGGCCGAACGATAAAATGCGTTATAGTGACTTCTGTAAATTGAGTGAAACCATTTTTAAAAGATATTCGTATGGCAACTACACGAAGGACTAATGAAATTTTTTTTTCATTATCCTACCTTTAGCTTCAAATATAGGAAAACTGACACATACAAAATTTCCAAGTCGTAGCAATCCGTTCTGAAGTTATGGGTCAATATTCATGAACACGTGTTGTAAGGACTTTTTGTATGGCAGCCTCACGAAGGAGTAGAAAGATTTTGCCGGCTAATGAACTCGGCCTTACAAATTCGACCAAACGCAAACATCAAAACTCAAAATTTAAAGATTCTACTTCAAGCCGTTCTTCAGGTATTGTGAGTATGGACAGACAGACAAATGGACGGACAGCAAACGGATTTGGGTTTTCTGGCCACAAATGAACAAGGAATAACATAAAACTTTTTCTCGCCCGAGGCTCGGGTTTATGCATTACAAACTTTTGGGCTGGATTAAACTTATAATACTCTCAGATTTCATCTAGAGTATAATGATAAAAATAAACAGTTGTTTATACCCTTGAGATAATTTTTTCATATGTTTTGAAAAATTGTATAATATACAAAATATAAAATAAATAAAAAAAAGATACGCTTTTGGCGATTCTTGATGGAATGACCCTTTTTCTATAAAATAATTGAGAACCACTGATGTTCTTCGATTTTTTTGACCGCGATCCCCTTGAGATCCCTAGTTAATTTTTTGGTATGATTTGAAAAACAGTATAACCTACAAAATGGAAAAAATAAAAAAAAGTGAAGGTACGCATTTTGAGATATTCAAGGATAAAAAAAAAATCGTTACCCTTGAAAATAAAATTTTAAGGATAATTTTTTTTTATATTTCCACAACCTCTCCCTTTAAAATAAGCCCTATTTTATTATTCTGGGATAAAATTTACCAGAGATATGAATTTTCAAAGAAGGCTCGGAGACCATTTTTGCAAAAACTTTAACATACGAGTACTACAACTAACAATTTTAATTTAATTTCAATTATTTTTTTCACTAGTTCTTCAAGTACAAAAATTTTCAAAAGAATCGGAGATGGCAAGTCACAAATTTCGTCATTTTTGGCGATTCTGGATGGAATGACCCAATAGAGATAATTTGGGGGTTATCTATTAATTGAAGTTTGTTCATTAATTTTGATTTTAAATTTTCCGAAAGATCAGCCACTAGTAAGATAGTCAAGAAGTGCCGCAGAGTGTTCATAACAATTTTTAAACACCTTTTCTATATTATTTGTAACTTTCGATTATCAATAGTTTTTGCGTAACCAAACTTAATAGTTAAAATCAATTCAATTAAAAATATGCTAATTTTACAAAACGATCTTCCTTAGCTTTTAGATTAAAGTAAAATCCAATTCAATTACTTATCACTTCTAAAAGATATGAGGGAATTCGTGAAAACTTATTCAACCCTTTTATACCCTCTTAGGGGTTGAAAACGGAAAAAACTTAAAAACGAGTCTTAGGCAATCATTACGCAAACCCGTGAAAGTGAAAAGATATTCGATATTTGATCAGACCTCAGCAGAATTCGTGAAAAAGTATACAACCCCCTTACACCCCCTTAGGGGTCGAATTTCAAAAAATCCTGAAAACGTTTTCTAGGTATTTATATCAATCAATTCAATTAAAAATATGCTAATTTTACAAAACGATCTTCCTTAGCTTTTAGATTACTATTTAATATCAGGTTCAGATGAATTTTCTTGAAATTTTTTTGATTTTGGAAGAGTAATCAATAGTGTTTAACTAACTGCTAATCTATACGTCTCTGACGAAAGAAGTACACGGGTTATGAGTTGTGTTCATTCAACTACAAGAATATTCCAAAAATTATGAAATTTACTAAGTATTGTCCCGATTCACTCATCTTTTCCCACAATTCAACTGTAACATGATAGTTACATATAGGGAACTAATCGTGTCCATTCTTTTCAAGGTATACCTTTCACAAATCATTTCCTTATTTTCATTTCATGTCGTTGTTGTGTGTGTTTTTTTTTTAAAGAAAGTTATTCCCAAATACCTCTCCATCTGTTGTCCATGCAGTTAATCAAACAAAAAGATCCATCACATAACAACCGATGTAAAATAAATTAAAAGAACAGCAAAATGACCAACAGATCCAGAAACTACCTTTCGGTTATTTGTATTTATTTTATACTACTCTTGTAATTTAATACTATTGAGAAATCTCACCTTATTCCTCTGATCCGCTGGCTCAGTCAGTCATCAATTTCGTAGCTCCCTATATGGAACGCAGAGCTGCTGTTGTACATGTGTTTCTTGTAGCCATCAAATGGTACCCAATACTTGGGTGGACCAAAAAAAAGAACAATAATAAAATTAAATTCCAAAATATTAATTTAAAAAATCGGTTCTTGGTTTCGGGCCGAGTGCGGTTATCTTAATGTGGATGTCGTGATGATGGACTTTACCACTAATGGTAGATGGCCTTAAGATGCTTTCGGACAGCATTAATACGAATGTCGAGGGTGCGAGATCAGCCGCGGATACACTCGGTTTTGTTTGGTACGACAGTAGTGTAATGTACAGAAGACTACTGAAACCGATGTTCTGTTCGTCCTACTGAAGAAGATGGTCAACGACAATCTTGAGATTCTTCTTATTTTAATTTTCGAGTGTTGTCTTTATGGTGAGATTTTTCTCTCGATTTTGAGCACTTCTTTGTTGTTGTTTTGTTTGATGAAATCTAATCTGGGGATTTCGGCTGATGATCACTTCGATTAGATATAATGATGTCATATGGAGAGGTCTATCTCTGTACCAGTCGTGAGTAAGAAATTCATTCAGGTCGTATGTTGCAAACTCTAGAAACAACAAACGAATTGTTGTGCACTCGTGAAAGAACATTGTACCCATGTCGTTTCTCCCAGAGTGAAATTGTTTTAAAGCAGAACAAAGTCTCACTAAAGTATTGACGTAGTCGTAACGACGTCCGTTCTACAACTATAAAGTCAGAAGATTCCGAACAGTAGTATTGACATAATATCGATTTGTTGGAATGTAGTAAATTCTAGCTACATTTTGAAGTCTTAACCACTTTTTTTTACAACTCTTTATTGACCATAGTTTGTATGTTACTTATACGGACTACTTACTATACAACGTATATGACTCCCCTGACTTTCTCGTCCTATATCGAGTAATAGTGACTTCCAAATTTTTCCCCACGAGGTCGCTCAAGGGTTGTCCGAACGTCGTCAGTCACACGTATCGGTTACTTATGACCGTCAGAAGTCATTACTCCAAGTCACTCCAACCGATAAATGTGGCAATAGCGACTATTTTGTATTTCTTGAGTTACAAGTGGGAGGGTTTTTTTTGATTAATAATGGATAAATAACAATAATTCGATTAGAAAACTAAAGGTGCTCTTACACGAGCGATTAAAATTGCTCAATTTGCAGCAATATTCGTCGATTTTGACCTCACAAAAATATGAAGCAACAGTAGCAACAGGCAATGTGGATCAACTTTTCATCAACTCGTTGCTGAATTGTGATGACCGATATTGACCCATATCTAGCAAATGGGCTTACACGAGCAATTCAGTCTATGGACAACGCGAAAGCAAACTTGACAAAGAAATCTAAAACTTAAAATAAAACTTGGAAATATTTGTATTCGAACCCATTATAACACGAAACTTAACAAATAAATGCAAAACTAAAAACAAAACTTGACAATTGAATCGCCGAACGAGGACAATTGCTCGGAATTTTCCAAGTTAGTGGAAATACAGCAACTATAGGGCGAGCTATACCAGCAATCTGTGAAAACATTGCTACATTGCCGGAATATTGCCGCAACTAGCATGATATTGCCCTGTATTACTCCAATAGTCGTCGGGCAATTAATTGCTTGAAAAATTGCTCGTGTATGAGTACTTTAATGCTTTCGTCAGAGTTACTTATTGGATTTTGTTTTTTATTCATTCCCAGTACAATTTAAATTAAAATTTGGAACTTATTCTTGAATTTTTCCTGTCCCGGGATCACAATTAAATCTTGAAGCACAAAGTTGCAAAAATACCGAAAAAAATTTAATACAGTGAGAGAAAGAAAATTGCCTAAAAATTCTTTTTATGTCTGTTTTTTCGATCAAATTCAAAACTGATTTTCTGAATCAGTCTGCTTATTCATCATCTAAATAAATTATTATTAAAACTCAAACTCAAACTAAAAAATCTGCCAACGGTCTGGGTGAAACTTTATTATTTTTCGGGTCAAAGTTCGCGAGCAATCAAAGTCGGAACATATCATCAGTTGTTTCGAGACTATGAAGTTTCTTGGAAAGTTAATTTTGTTCTTAAAATAAAAATATTTAAAATAGAGATTTTTAGCTAATTAAGCATGGAAAAAGCCCGTGTAGACTATTCGAATTTTGGTATATTATGTACACTAAGAGCCCATAGAAGTAAAAACGAATTTGTTGCCTTATCAGACTTAAGAGATATGACGAATTGTTAAAACGTATACGAACCCATTACTTCCACTTGGGGTTTGAATTTCGAAAAAATGGTGAAACAGGTTTTTAGACGATTTCATAAGAAGCAACTTGATAACTCATGAGACACGAGAGATTTTGAAAAATTTGTGAAAACGTAAGCAAACCCTTCACACCCCCTTGGTTCTTGAAATTCGAAAAATCGTGAAATTGATTTTTAGGTCATTACATCAAATGCTGTAATAACCAATTTTATATCTCATCAGAACTAAGGGGGTTGAATATCCAAAAATTGAGAAATGGGTTTTTAGGCGATTATATAAAAAGTATGTGGAAGTGAAAAGCGATCTAATATCTCATCAAACCTAAGAAATATGTCAAAGCTTTGAAAAGCATACAACCCCCTTACACCCCTTAGGATTGAATATCTGAAAATACTAAAATTGACTTTTTGGCTCTTACATGGGAAAATTTAGGAAGTAAAAATGAATTCGATATATCATCAGATCTAAGCAATATGTAGGAATCTGTGAAAACATATACAACCTCCTTACACCCACTTGGGGGTTGAATATCCGAAAATCCTGAAAGGAGTTAATAGAGAAATATGAAGACAGCACGAGAAAGTAAAATCCAATTCAATTACTTATCACTTCTAAAAGATATGAGGGAATTCGTGAAAACTTATTCAACCCTTTTATACCCTCTTAGGGGTTGAAAACGGAAAAAACTTAAAAACGAGTCTTAGGCAATCATTACGCAAACCCGTGAAAGTGAAAAGATATTCGATATTTGATCAGACCTCAGCAGAATTCGTGAAAAAGTATACAACCCCCTTACACCCCCTTAGGGGTCGAATTTCAAAAAATCCTGAAAACGTTTTCTAGGTATTTATATGAAGAAGCCGTAGAATAAAAATGTATTCAATATTTGGGAAGACCTAATAGATATGACGAAAATCGTGAAAATATATGCATTCCATTTCCACTGATAAATTTTTTCGCCCCCCCCCCCCTTCCGAACGCCAATGGACATTTGAAATTTTTTTAATCTAAATTAATTTTCTAGTTAATTAACATATACATACCAAGTTTCAACTTTGTAGCATAAGCCGTTCTATAGATAGGAAAAACATTCCCCACTCCCGTACCATACTACCCCTATAAAAAATTATATTTTTCCAAGATGCTGCTACTATAGTTCTATCTAAATACTATGTTTTAGCTTTATAGCATTATAGGTTCTCGAGATATAAAAATCGGAACTTTTTCATTTCCACCCTCCCCCACTCTCACCCTTTACACCCTCACCACCAACATTTTTTTTTCTGCTATGGGTCTATTAGGCCTACTTCTGGTAAAAATTTTAAGCATCTACCTTACACTATTCTTGGGATATAAGACGTGATTTTTTAGAAAAATTCGTATCCCCTCCACTTTTATGATCCACCGCCCCCTTAAAAAATTGTACTTTCAGCAAACTTTATTTATCAACCTTTATAACAAAAAACGGAATTTCTAGTGCAATTGGTTCGTGAGATATCGTAATCTAAACTTTTTAACCCCCACCTCCGTACGCCACTGCCCTCACTCAAAAGTTTGTTTCTGTTCTATTCTCCTAGTATACCTACAGATATTCATCAAGTTTCAACTTTGTGACATTAACCGTTTAGGAGATATGGATTTTAGAATGTGTCGATCTCGTCTTTTTTGCGTTTGGGACGTATTGTTTTTTCCCCCACTTCCACACCCCTTCTATATTGACGATCTTTATGCAAATGGATCCACTATCAAAGCTCTATATAAATTCCAAGTTTCAGCTTTCTAGCATAGGCGGTTGCTGAGATCTAAAAACCAAAATTTTCCGTCTAAAACTCTTCCCCCTCCTCACCCCTCACACCCCCACTTCTCAGAATTTGGTCACTTTAATAAGCCTACCCAGTCTATTTATAAAAAAAAATCAATTAAATATCTCAAACCGTTTGGGAGTTACGAGCCTTCAAACGATTTTGCGTACGGCGTACAGCGGACAGACGGACTGAACTTTTTTTTGCTTTTTCGTGAAAAAAAATTTTTTCAGGGTAGCAAATTTTTTTTTTTAAAAATCAATCACAATACTGTATTATTAGAAAATAATAAAGTAAATTTATAAAATCACGCCATAATTGTTAAAAATTTGTTTTGTCACTTGATGCAATCGAAAGATTTCAAAGAAGAAACATATTGAAAATTCTTTGGTACTGATTTCAAAGGTCGCGCAACTTTCTTTCCATACCTACGATCTAATCACTACAATTTTGCTCATGAAAGTTTAGGATGGTATTGACTCGACAACAAACTTTCGTGACATTGAATTTATTCTTTGCTCTTTTATATTTTTTTCCTCATCTACTAAATGCACTTTTTGATCACACCGACTGCACTTCTTTCACCTTCACCATTTTTTCTTACTGTTGAAAAAAAGCACACCCATTCAGGGATGAAAATTCAAAAAAGAAAATTGTACGTCTTCAGCGAAATATTCTACCATCGTTGATTGTAGCGCAGAATGGGAATGGATTTATCAGTGCAATTAGAACGTCGCTTTATGCGTCCAAGTTGGGGGGGTATAACCATTCAAGTTTCTAAAAGATATAAAAGTAAGTCAAATGAAATGAAAATAAATCCCAAAGACTGCGATTCAGAGAAGCCGAAGATAACAGACACTCTAGTTGGCAAATTGCTAAACAAAATTTCATCAACATCCGTCGAAGAATCGAGCAATTATTGGTCACATCTGACAAAATCTTTCAGTACTGCTCTTTATGCAAATTCTACCTGATATCCGATATCATAACACATTTATACCTGATAAAAATCACATTTATCAAGTACATAACATCCAGGAAGACCCAAGCTACTTGTTCTTCGGAAATTGCGGATCGAAAAACAGGAAGACTTCTCGGACAAAGGGTTATTCTAACCCGTAAATCCCGCTTTATTATCCGAGATTTTCTCGATAAATACCCGGCCAATCTCTCGACATATACCATAAGTGTCGATTTGCATAGTACCGACACCAAATATAACAGGTGCACCGATCGAATTACTCTTGCTCACTTGAATAGTCGGTTTCGGTGAGGGCGACGATATATCGATATCCGGACGAACCTTGTTCGAAGCCAAACAAATAGAAGATCAAATGGTCACCAACTAAGGCGACGCGTATTCCACACCGGTCAGTGAGCGACGCGATTCTGTTTGCCGTGCGTTGTAAACTGGTAATCTGGTCGTCGTCACCTTTGTTTTTAAGCCCCGCGGTCATTGCGGCTGAGCAACATCCTTAAAAAACTTTCGAGTCTATTTACCAAGTAATTGAAATCGTTTTCTTGAGTGCTGTTTTATACACCATCGGAACAACCAAAATAAAGAAGCACTCTACGGTTTTCGATGTGTTGGTCTCTCGATATATCTTTTATAAAAATTTTCATTGTTTTGTTAATACGCGGGGGCTCTTTCGATCAGCGATAAATTGATGTAGGTAAAGTGGTTTAATGCGACAAAGTGTGTGTGTGGATGCGTTTAAAATGCGCTTAAAATGCGATCAATGGGCATTGGAAGCGCATAATCAACTCTCAAGAAGGAGTAAGTCGATCTACCGATCCAAAAGGAGTACGGGCACAATAAGACCCCAGTACTTTACCATTTACCATATTATGAGGCGCATATTTATGGAAATTTATTACCAACAACTTAGCAGCATCATCGAGGTGTTTTAGCTTCTTGTTGGTACATCAGAGTTTGGCTTAAGCCTTACATATTTCTTCTGTTTTTTTATATCAATTCGTCTTTTTTTTGTAAGGAATGCGTTTGAGGTTTCCCGATGAATAAGATGGATTAAGGCTAGTTGGGGATTATTTACAGGTTGTAGTGTTATTGTAGTAATTTTTTCGTCGTACACATTTTGGGGTTTACTTGTAAAGATGCATTAGATCCGGTAAAATTTTCTATGGCCAAAACAAACCGTTTTAGAATGGCATAAAAACTTTAATTCTTGTTAAAATTGAATTATATTTGGTTCAATTTACTTAACCGTGTGAGAGTATAGATATATGTTTTTTTCAAACATAAAGATTTATGAGTAATCCTATCAACAAGCATAAACGCAATTATAGGATTAGATGGGGTAAGCTTTAATGTATTTTGAAGAATTGTTGTCTAGTTTGGCTGAAATCTTAAGTGTAATATGTACTGTGTTGAAATAAAATATTGAATGTGATATGTACTAAGAATCAGTACAAGAAAACAGTCTTAGCCTTTGATTGTTTCCAATTTTTTTATTCACCTTTATATTTAATCATTCAATTTGTATAGGTCATAACAACGCCTAAAAATCTTTTGAAGTATTTTTCGTTTTAAATCTACAAATGGGTGAATATGGTTTAAATATGCTTTCAAACATTCTCCAATATTTCTTAGGTCCGATGATATATCGAGTTGGTTTCCACTTGTACAAAATGCATCTACAAACGCCTAAAACGGTATTTCAGTATTTTAAGATTAAGTTTGCTTTTACGAATCCCACAAAATATTGAATAGAATTTTCATTGTAGAGCTACAATAAAAGTTAAATTTGACGAATTTCCGACTTGTTTTGCGCCGTTAATGGAGGCTGTTGAAGACCTCGAATATATCTTCAAAAATTTTCAATATCTCTTTGACTCGATGAGCAACTAAAGTAAATTGGATTTGTATTCTACGCGTTACTTTTACAAACGCCTAAACAACAATATCGAATTTTTTTATATTAAGCCCACGGTCGAGTGAAGAGCAGTTATGTATTCACGAATTTCTTAATATCTTTTAGACCCAATGAGATATCAGATTGGTTTTCGATTGTAATTTCTACATGCTACTTATAGAATCGTCGAAAAAGTAATTTCAGCATTTTCGATATTCAAATCTATGCATGTGAAAGATACACAACTTTTTACCTTTATTCAAATTCAAATTCTCTTTATTTTGCCTAATCTGTATAAATTTCAGTATTAGCTTTACGTTCCCAAATATATCTAAAACGCCTAAAAAAATACTTTCGGGATTTTACGATTTTCAGCCACCAAAGTAGTGAAAAGAGTCGAATAGTGACGATTCATATTATCGAAGAAGTGTAGAACATAAAAAGAAATATTAAACTTTTTCATGGCGTAAAATTTCGAATCTGGAAAAACTTATTTTTTTCTTTCATCGTAGAACTAGTAAATTTAGGCTTTCGGGAGTTTGATTTTTATGTCAGAGCAGTTTCTGGTTACCTTTACACGTGTCTCGTGTCTCGACATGGATACAACGCTACTTCTATTTTTCACAATTATTAACGCAATTTCCCTGATCTTCTCGATCTTATAACGTAAATTGTAACAAACAACCTATTCTTCAAAGTATTTAGCGATCGTGCGCTCTTTCTGCTAAATGAACACATTTTGAAGAAGTTGTGTATGGGAACTTTCCATGGAAGTATCAGCATTAAAGCATGTGGGTTCGATATTTAAACTTCCTCGACCTACAAGTTTTTAAGAAATCGGTTTTGTTCTATGTATTACAGACTGAAAATTATATCAAGAGTGTAATAACTAAAAAAGGTATGCTTTTTTTGGGCATTTATCCAGATCAGAGTAGTGTATAAAAATTTACATTCAAAACACCAAGAACACCGCACATTTTTTTTACTGTTTGTTATTTTAACTGGAATAGCTATCCCAGTGAGTTCAATGTGATAGCTAGCTATTCGCTACAAAATCTCTATTTTAGCCTACACTAGAAGAAGTATAGGAGTAAATTTACCATTATTATAGTTGGCAACTGTTTTCCATTGATACTAATGATAAAATTACATGCTTGTGTAATTAGAGTGAGAATTACACAAATAAGTTGTAATAATTATACAATATATGCCTATTAAATACACATCAGTGATGTAATTATTGCATAGCTACGTAATCAATAGTCATCAGTGGTGTAATTATTACACAAAGAACGCAATTATTAACCACTTTTTGTGTAAAATTCCCATTTTATATACACGGTAAAATTATAAATTAAAGAGGCAATTTCGCAATATACACAGTAAAAAATTTTGGTAAAAGTACTATTTTTTGTAGAGTAATTTTTACTGTAAGGTTAATGTAATTTTACTATTAGAACGTAAATTTAAGAAACCAATGTAGTTATTTGCTATAAAATGTGTAAATGTTGTAATTTCTGTAAAAATTACATAAAAATACCTAAGTTTAAGTGAAGCTGTGCAGAATTCAATGGCGTTGTGTATTTTTATATGTACATATTATTATGTATTAATTCTAGTTGACGATGACAGAAGACAGTTATTAAGTGATACGTGATAGTTTGTGTTAGTGCTTTTTCGGTCAGTTTATTAGTTTTTAATGATTTTATGCGAAATGTACTTTATCGAGTTTCAAACAAGAAATTCTTTTTTTCCAGAAATTCAACCCCCTGTGCTTTCACCCTGGATAGGTGTAGTCGGTAAATCAAATTAAAATCCATATCTTCCTAATATTACAATGATCCTAATCGATCTTTTAATACAAAAACCAGCCAGGGGTTTGTTTATTATATTTACGGAGATGGAATCCTTATAAGTTCATCAGCGCAAAACCAAAGAAGCATTTGGCCAGATTTTTGCTCTATATTTCGTTTTAAATATAGAATATCCGCGGTCCGTTTCACAAACGCTAGAGTTTTCTCAATGGTTTTTTTTCAATATACATAGTAAAACAACACTCGATGCCAGAAAAAAAACATTAATGCAATCAATGGCTAAGGTTCTAACCTTAATAAATAAAATAAAAACATAAACATAAGCTACCTTTACTGTATTATAATTAAGTTTAACAATATGAATGGATTTGTTTATTTTCTAAATATGCAATTTTTGTTCAGTCATAAATGATCGATAAGATTTTGAAACGCTTTTGTTCTGTTAAATTTCATTTTCATAGTGCTATCACTATTTTGCATGTTTACAGCATTTCATAATAAAATTATATCTGTCTCGTGTGGTACAGTAGTCTTAGGTTTAGGTTCACTAGGCGCCAAACGGGCCCATTGCGATCCCTTCAGGTCCTCGTGGGCTATTCCACCACCTTAGAAACACTCCAATTCCCTGCAGAACCTGACTAATTTGTCATATCCTAACGACCTCAAATCCTCGATGTTCTCGAAGAAACGGCTACCCAACCATTTCAGACGCCTCCTAGCGATCCCCGGGCATTCACACAGAATGTGAGTGATGTCCTCCACAGCATATATACAGTAGTCTTACAACGATCAGAATGTCAGTGGTGAAATTATGCACGCTGTATCGTACCAGACAGATCTAGTATCTGCATGATTTACTATAATACTTAACATGTGAGAAGTGTAAAATTACATATAAAGCATGTAATAAGAAATACATATCTATTTGTAACAATTTACACACTAGTGTGTAGCGTACAGAATGCAGTGCAATTTTTACATGATTTATGTACATCTGTAAAGTGTAAAATTACGGAAAAGCATGTAATCACAATACACATTTATCTGTAACGATTTACACACTATTGTGCAGCGTACACAAAGCAGTGTAATTTTACTATAATTTAAGAAGGCATCCGATTGTTTTAAAGTAGTAAAAATTTAATGCAGTGCATATAGTTTATTAAATTGAATTGAGTTGACAATGATATAAAAACATATTACGGTTAATATTATTACGAAAACGAACGACTTTCTTATATTGAAAAACATTTGGACCGAACAAACGTAATGGCGTGAAGTGAAACGAAATTATGAAATACATTCCAGGAAACATAGTTGCTTATTCAATCGTAATATTACACAGTATTTAAAGGAAAATTACACTAAGTGTGAATTTACACTATTAATGGTCTAATAAAATCGTGGCGCATAAATTTATTCTTTTTGTAGAGCAAAAGGATGTAATTGTCCACCTTATTGTGTAATATTACCTATTTGTGCGCTAAAAAACTGTTATACGTCAATAATTCGTACAATTACATACGTTATGCTTTTTTGAACTTATTTTTGCTTTTAATACAGAGTATTTTTACATTATGTTTTTAGAGTTTACTATTTATAGAAAAACTGCAATATCTCTTTTTATTTTCTATATAAATTTTCAACCCTACTCTGTTCTGGATAAAAGCGAAAAAAGGAATGAATTTTTTAATATTTGTACCTAAGATATATTTTGATGATACTTTTTAAATAAATTAATTTTAACCATTCTCAAACACAGAATACCAGATATACCAGAGTCACACACCGTTTAAAAAACAGCATAAACTGCAGCAGTAGTACTCACGTACATTTCACAAACGTGTTATACATTTAAAAGGCTTACTAAAAACAGCTGTGTAGCTGTGTTCTCGATTCGAGAAAATCAGTTTTTCATTCTTGTTTCTGTAAAGACTTTGATTTCTGAAGAGAATTCTACTGTAAAACTTTCTACAGAAGGTCAGAGTATTTATTTTTGTACAGACGCCGATTGCAAAGAACACACAAGCAATCATATAAATTTACAGACGTCAGTTAAACACTAATTAACTACGTACTTCCTAATACTTATTAAAATCACGTTTACCGCAATTAAGAAGAAAAACAATAAAAAAGTCATTTAAAATCCCATCATAAATAGCCGTAATATCCATCATTTTACGAAGGAGGAGAAAAAACTCGTTAAGTAAAATTGTCTTCGAAGAAATTATATAATTACCTTACGGATCGATAACGAATCGTCCATAATATATACAAATATCGAGAATTAAACAGATATCAAAAAAACATGACACTTAACACCTGGAATTTTATCATATAAAATCGATGAGTAAGTAGCATTTCTATTGAATGTTTTTCTGTTGTACATGTTGTGCGCATAAATTCGTAATGTGATGAAAATATTTGATGCATTTCCTGTCATATACACTTAAACCAATCGTCTTAAAGAGTCGCTCCTTAATGATAATGACGAACGATATCCATTTACGCATCAAGCATTATACCACTCGCCATCGAGTTATCCATTCGAGCCTGACTTCATCGAGCGGCACATGCGATATCGAGAGTGATACTCTTTATCTAAATGTATACCGTGGAAATTTAATCTTATTTTCCCTCGCAAGTATCTCGTATATACGGGTATATTTTCTAGATATTCGAGTGCATCTTATAGCAACATTTTATTTCTTATAAGGCATTCGAGTCAGTTTTTTCGTCATTCGTCGAAATTTGCAACCGTGTTTTAAAATGATCGTACTTAATATCCAGATCATGCACGTTTTAATTCGAATCAGAAAAAAATCTGTATTTTGCGTATATTTATGAATATCGAACGCAGCAAGTATGCTTGAGAAAAATCCCGAAGAAAATGCAACCTCACCAGAAAAATTCTTTCAAGATCAGATATATATCTTTTGATGATTATGTGACCCATGAAATTGAAAACCGGCTTCAAGAGCATGATCGTTAATAACCACGCCCACATTTAAGGTGGAGCTATTGATCTTTTCAAGATTCAAGACGCACCATAGTCTTGAGACTTTTCGACATCAGGTATGAAAACTAATTTCTTTTCGGTTTTTTTTCTCTCGATATATTGTTAAGATCAGATTTTTTTTTTAAATTAAATCAAAAGAACGATCGGTGCGTTCTTATTCTATTTTTCTTAGTCACCTCGTGTTACCATGGTGCACGTTATCTTTCATGGTGACTGCCTCTCTAACTAATTCATATAATAAGATTAGATGGAATTGAATTATCGATAGACCAGATTTAATATTCTTTTTTAATGGAGGATCAGTGAGCAGAAAACGAGAATCACCAGCAAAGTGATTTTCATGAATGAAATTGATATACGATCACTAATGAATGGAATGTAGATCGATTATGTTCGAAGATCATTAAATGTTTTTTGGTAAGACGGGGCTTAAGTTGAATTTAAGTGAATGTGAAGTTGTAGAATTTATTTGTTAGGGCTTTAATTTTGGAAAAAAAAGAATAGAGTAAGTATTTATTAAAGCAATAAGCACTACGACAGACGCTTTAGTTCTTTTGCTTTCATTCTAATCATACAAATTGTAATTCCTTATACCACTGACAAAGATGGAAGGAAATGAAATCAGTAGATACAAATATGATTTGGATAGAGCTGCTTCCTCTTTCTGTGCGTTGTGCTCTATAGGATCTAAAAATTTCCAATTTAGAACAATTAGAGCACTTTCAAGTTTGGAAAAATAAGCTTGCTTAATACGGAAGATTATCAGAAATTTCCTGTTCTGCATTCTTCTGTTTTGTTAATATTTTTGTTGCCACATTAAAAACCTGATATAACGTCGTCTTAAGAAAAATTACGACATCTTCATCATTGATTTAACCAACGTCCCGGACTATGACCCAAAACAAGTGCTTCTTGATAGCAGTCGCAAAAGCACTTCTATATGAGCCGTTTATTTTGAAAGTGGCATAAGTCACTTTGTTTTTAAATCGAGATATTTAAGGGTTTGCGTTCTAACATGTTCAAAAATATTGATGCCAACTTTCGAGAAGATTTACTTGTATTTGTTAAAAGTGAGATGAAACAATTGCATCAAGAGGTTCTCAGGAAGTTGCTTCGTGTTGTATAAGACATCTTCAGAATGTCACAACTAAATTTTTTTGAAAAAGTGACTTACATCACATTCAAAATCAGCGGCTCATATTATCCCGCTTTTCAAATAGCTCCACAACTAGGTCCTACAAAAGGAATAACCAGGAGGCTATTTAAAACGTTATTTCTTAGGTTGTCAATCGCATAGTAACTACACCGCATCTCAGCATTTAACGCGTTTCGAACTTCTACCTATAAAATAATAAAGTTGCGCCCAGACTGTTGGCAGATTTTTAACAAGCAACCAGTTCGATATTATTATTTTTTTGGTCAATTATGTGTTTTTGACGAATGTTGCATGTCGACACTACACCCGTATTTCAGCAGAACTATTTGCCCTTCCAAGTCCTGAAACAGACAGACCTCTTGCGGAACATTTTCAGTACTGAATAAAGTCTTAGCTCATTCAGTACTGAACATAGACAACAACAACAACTACTCCCTTAATTGCGACATTTTTTAAAAATAAAAATTAAGTTTTCTGAAAGTGGTTTTTGGATATTGGTTTTTTTTTTGTTTTTAATTATTGAGTTTTCTCTATGAATAACGATGTAGACTAACAAATACGTCATATACGCTAACACCTACAAGGGTTTGAAATGTGGCCCGCATTATTACTCCATCATCGAGGCTATCCAGCGTTGAATATGTTATTAGGATATGTTATCCATTCAGTTTCAATCGATCTGAAGTAGATATTCGTTCAGTACTGATACAGTGCTAATTTTAAAAATTTGGAAACTTGAAGAAGCCGTAATAACAAAAATAATATAGATATCAAAGATTTATTCGATTTTCAAGTTTGTACATATTTGTTGTTTTTTTATTTTTTTTTTGGTTTACATTAAAAGTTATATTGTCTATAGCATAAAATTGTCATGAAATTGAGTCACTATTTATAGTTCCGAAGTAGCACTGAAAAATAGAATTCGTTTAGAACCAATACGTAAATGCTGGTAAAATTATAATCCAGTATAAACAAAATAAATTGCTCCATAGGAAAAGAAAAAAAAGTTGGATCTTTCTGATGGCATTCCGTATTGATAATTTGTATGGACAAAGGAAGATCCGAATTTAGTTTTAGTTGGTATTGACCAGTGGCGTGGCGTCCATGGAAGCAAGGGAAGCATTGGTTCCCTTTCATTTTGGGGAAAAATATCTAAAATGTGTTTTTTCTAAATCGCGCAGAAAATTCGTGAAAAAAAATTCATGTTTCAAGCATTTTCGTTGGCAGAGTCTAAATAAATGTTCGCAAGAAACTACTCGCGAATATCTCACACAGCCGAATTGGTAATAACACCAAGAAAAAGGCAAGCGAAAAGAAACCAAGAAGAAGATACATGGAAGCAATTTAAAAGTTGCATCTATGAGCATTCACTTCATTTCGTAGTGAGCCCACAGAAAAAAATACACGGATACAAGAGGTTGGAAGCAATGAAGAATTTGCTTCCACGGGTAGTAGAAAAAATTCTTGGCTGCAGCGGAGAAGCTTTCAGCAAACTTGGACGCGAGATCTGATAAGAGTTACCAGAGTATCAGAGGAATTGAATTCTGAATAAAGTTTGGAATTGAATTGATATGTTATGGGTATGAGTGGAAAATAGTTGATTATATTTAAAGCACTTACGCTCGGAGGCTGAAACTTGTATGTAGAACTATAATAGTGGACCCATTTTCAAAAAAATTGGCGAAAAAGGCTAAGGGGTGTGGGAGTGGAGGGGAAGCAATGTGTCCGAAGCGCTTGAAAAACATTCTAAAATACATATCTCCTGAACGGTTGATGTCAGAAGATTGAAACTCTGTAGTTATCTTAAGGGATAATAGGATATTAGACGAAGGCTACTATTTTTGAATCGCGTGGTGAAAACATTTGGATTAGAATATCTTCCGAACCAATTATATCAGAAAGATAAAATTTGTTTAGCTAATGGGAGCGGGTTCAATTAATACGCACTCAATTTGAAGAAAGCATAATAATAGTAAATTTTTGATATTTACCAATTGCTTCCCTTGTTGAATTATCACGCCACGCCACTGGTATTGACGCGACACACAGCTGCGTCCAAGTAAGTCCAACTCTTTGAAACACGAAGAGATATCAATAGTATCAGGTAAATTGGGAACATAAAGTATTGGGTAAGAAAGTATCAGGTACTCAAAAAATTTCTATAGCAATTTTTTGAGTAAACTTTTGGAAGCATAATCAAATTTAAATTTATTTATTTTATGGCATATGGCAGACGGCGTCTATGGTAGACAGGCGGACATTTTCTTTACTTACTAGTCTTAAAGCGTGAAAATACAAAATTTCAGGGTAACCAATTTTTTTAAAATTTTAGGTCTATCAAAATACCCTATTATTAAAAAATAATAAAGTAAAATTATGAATAAGAGAGTACCAAGATGTGAGCCTTGCGGTACACGAGATGATAATAATAATATTGATATTAATAATACAATGATTGAGGCAGTCTCTTGTATCCAGTTGCGAAAAATACCTGAAACAACTGGTTATTCGAGCTTTAAAATAAGAATAGAATAATCGACGTTATCAAAAGCCATTGATAAGTCCGTATGAATAAGGCTTATGTAGTTCGCGAACGAACTAGTTCAGAAGAGCGGTCCCATAACTGAATTGAACGAACTAGTTTGTAATCAGTCCCGCTACTAGTTCGTTTTTCATTGCCGTTCGGAACTCTGTGAGACAATATACTATACTAGGTCGTCTTTTTTTTTGCTCATCATGTTCTACTAGATCTACTGACCTTTTTTTTGCTCATGTTCTACTAGATCTACTGACGCTTTTTTTTGCTCATCATCTTCTACTAGATCTACTGTCTTCGAACTACGACTACTCATCACTGAACTCCCCTGAAGTAATGAACTATGAACTAAATGAACGAACTAGTTCGCGAGGGATCGGGAATCGGAAATGATCGCTCACTATGGTGAACTAAAATGCACAAGCCTAGTATGAATCGATTGAAGCTGCCTATTTTTATTCCATAGCTTGGAAATGCACAAGCTCTCATAAGACTCTTGAGCACTTTAAGCATCCGTTTCCGATCATAATTTAATCAATGCTCATTTTCCAACGTACCTAGATCATGACTTCACCTCCAAAAAATCATAGCCATGACATTCCGACCTCGAAATTTTTTTTCTACCACCTTGGATCATATGACACATCTCCGCAGCAGGTCGATTTTCGAAAAAAAAGTTCAATTTCCTTCCTTTCCCTAAAATCACAGTTGGCAGCATGTTCTCACAACTTGTTCCAAAAAAAAACACGGTGAAAATCCGATCATAAAAAGAGCTACAACAGCTTGAAAATGACGGTATCAAATTCGTCAGTATCATTGATACCTGAGCGAGCTGTCATCATGATATGATATATCCTTGAGGCAGTCATAATATACTCGTACGTACTAACGATAGCCTTATAGTGTAGTGAGCCGGCAACCGGCAACATACTGACACAAATCTTAGACCTTATTGCCTCAAGTCCACTCATAAGCTTCGTGTCGGCATAAGACCTTTCTACATAGAGCGCAGCTAACGCAACGTCCACGTTGTAACCAAAACCACACAGAAACTTATCATATTTCACCCGATATCCGAAATCCGAAATGTATAGATCGTGTTTAAAACGCGTATGATAAAATGTGTCACCTAGCATCAATAGTTTGGCGCGAATTATTCAAACTGACATATAAGATCATAGCTCCACGCGCATCCACCTTACAAAGAAGACCAGACCTATACCTTCGGTGTTAAGGGACAAAATACCTGTATCTTGTCCACTATGTCCCTGGAATCTGCAAGATTTAAAGATACGAGTGTAGGCTGATACCGAAGATACGTTTGAATGGACTTCTTCTATATTCGCCGCGGCCGTCGGCCGGTGGTTACTTTTGCCACTTTTGCCCGTTTACTAGCCGCTTTTAAAATCCGTTTTGACGACTTATGATAAATTATGACAAATTAATTATAAATGCGAAACGACACTAAGTGACACCACTTCGATATATCAATGGTGTTCGATTGGTCTTCGAATGGTCTGTTTTGACTCGGACTGCTCGTTTTCTCTGGCTTCTTCGATTCCATTCTGGCGTCTTCTCTCACGCTTGACTTTAATCGGAAGTTTATTAATGATTGCCGGTTGATGCAATTAATCACACAGGTGAGTAATTGACTGTAAGACCGAGTGTTACCGTGCAAAATGATCTGACGCGATAATATTTCCATTTTAGAGGGGGACATGCGGTGATATGTCGAAAACGGGCTAATCATTAATTTCTACCAATTTCTGCATACCGCGACCAACATTTTGAAGATGAAGAGTTCTGTTGCTAGTCTTCCTTAGGCGATCGAATTATCATCGAATTGACCATTCAATGATCGGATCTTCTTGAAAGCTTACATGCATGACTTTATATGTGCATTTCATGTTATCTACCTGTGCACATATGGGGTATGAAGTGAGTAGGTGAAGTAGTGTTTATTCCAAACCAAGTTCGAATTGATTTATGGATGATGATTAGGTTTGGTGTGCACATTAGAACGTAGAAGAGTTGAAATCCGTAGCTGATTCGATGATTTATTGGAATTCAGATCGAATGTAGGCACGCCTCATGTCAATGATTCGATTTTTAAATTGATTAGGGAATTTTTTCGGAATTTTGGGCACACGTTTTTATTAATTGGGATACAAACCGGTAAAAAAAAAAATTAAACATGCGCCAGCAACAATTCGATTATATGTTTGTAGAGAAAGTAAACAAAGTTGGGTAAATAATTTGCAATTTAAATCTAATTGTTATTCATTTATTTAAAAAATGATGCGTAAAACATTAATTTAATTTGTTTGCGTCTTTCAAATAAACATATTCAGTTCTGCTCTAGATATTTCAGTGCTAATTGACGCGACGTTATAAATTATTGATTGTGATATTTTATTGTCATGCAAATTACAATATGAATTGAAATTGATGGCATGTTTTGAACTTTGCCTCCCGGATTTGTTTGACCTACCCCAGTAATCCCAGTAATCAAATCAAAGAATTTGGTTCTTAAGTATTATGAACAGAAATTCAGGCTATTGTAATTAAGTCAGAGTTGGATGTATTTTTCTCAAGTAATACTAAAGTAAAGGTCGCGATCATTGGGTTAAAAAAAAAAGCGAATACCCGAAATAACAACTCCCGAATCCCCGAAATAACAACTACGGTAAGGAGCTTCGAAATGAAACTCAGGTCGGACGAAGGAAAGATTGAAATGTTTAAAATTTGATCACAGAGACATCTTTGAAGCGAAAAAATCCCGATTTAAACTTTAATCCATAGAAGAAGAAACAATTACAGAAGTATTATTAATAAATTTTTAACTGTAGCTTAACTTGTAAGAGGATCGCCAAAACTAGCAAACTAGAAAATAACTGTTTTGACAGTGGCGACCATACAGCGTGGTGAGCTTGGGTATCTAAACCTATTTGTATAATATAAACCAAAAGTTAGTTCTTATTAAATTAAAAATCGGCCAACAGTCTGGGCGCAACCTTATTATTTTATGGGTACAAGTCCGAAACGTGTTTAATGATGAGATGTGGTGTTGGGTACTATGCGACTGACAACCTGAAAAATAACATTCCAAATAGCCTCCTGGTTATTTCTTAGGTTGTAAGTCCCATAGTCACCTACACCGCATCTCAGCATTAAACACGTTTCGGACATCTACCCATAAAATAATAAGATTGCACCCAGACTGTTGGCAGATTTTTTTTAGTTTTAATTACTCTAGTAACACATCTACATATGGGTACTAAGTTTCAAATTTCTAGCATGAGCCGTTTCTAAGATATGAAAAACCACCCGCAACCCCTGTACCTTGCTACACCTATCAAAAATTTTTCTGTGATGTCTCTATAGTAGCTCTATACAGTTTTCGAGAAATTAAAATCAGAATTTGTTCATTTCCACCCACTCCCACCATCACTCCCTACACCCACACCCTCAAATTTTTTTTCTTCGCTAGAGGTCTACTGGTTCTAAGTCCTATAAAATTTTCAAGATAGTATCTGATACCGTTCTAGAGATATAAAAATTTAATTTTTTTGAAAAATGACTGTCTCCCACTTCCGCGTTTTACCTCCTCAAAACTTTTACATTCAGTAGACTCCACTGGTAATTCTATATACAGAAACCAAATTTTATCTTCCTAGCACAATTGAGTCGGTAGATATTGTAATTCAAGGTTTTTCAACCCCCACCCCCATACCTCACCACCTCCCTTAAATATATTAACCCTTTTCTAATTTCATAGTATCTCTTAAGACAACTACAAAGTTTCAGCCATCTGACATCAATCTTTCAGGAGATATGGATTTTAGAATGTTTCAATCCCAGCTTTCAAGCGTTTTGGATGCATTGTTTTCACCCGCACTCACACAACCCTCAACCCCTATAGACCATTTTTTTGCAAATGAGTCCACTATCATAGTGCTACAAGTGTACCAACTTTCAGTTTCCTAGCATAAGCGGTTCTTGAGATCTAGAAACCAAAATTTTTCGTCGTAAACGCTCCTCCTCCTTGCCCTTTAAACCCCCACTCCTTTGAAAAATACCAGTCGTAGGGGTTCACCCATTCTACCTACTTTTTTCAACTTAAAATATCAAGCGGTTTGTGAGCAATGCACCTTCAAACTGTTTTGGGTACGGCGTACGGCGTCTACGGCGGACAGACGGACATTTTTTTTGCTTTTTTGGAGTTTACTAGTCCTAAAACGTGAAAATACAAAATTTGAGGGTAGCAAATTTTTTTGAAATTTAAGGTCGATAACAATACTTTATTATTAAAAAACAATAAAGTAAAATATTAGGGTAAGATAAGACCCAGCTATCCCAACGAAGTACTCATCCCACGTTTTAATCTTTAAAGAAAATGTTTCAACTTTTTAGAATAAGCTGTTTCTGATATACAAATCTAGATTTTTCGTTCTTTGCATTAGTTTCAGCGTAACTTCAAAGACCCCTAGTTTTGAAACACTACCATAACTTAAAGCCGTTTCAACAAGAATCTCAAATTGATAAAAATCTGGGGGTTCTCAACGCAAGAAGCCTTGGAACACTGATAAAGAAAATAAATCAATTAAAGAAGGCATTTCTTGAGATTATTGACAGGATATTTCCTTTAAATATACCAAACAACCCTATCCATTTTTCTTACAAATGACTCGCTAGATTAAAGTAGTAAGCAGCAATTTTGAAAGATTATAAAACAAAAACCGTGCCCTCAAGCTAAATCACATTAGATTCTATTATTAACCTTGTTGAAATTTACTTCTAGTATTTTTTAATAATAATCAGGCTTTTGATCAAAAATATTTAAAATATAAAAAATTTGCATAAGAATTTTGTTGTTTGTAGACGATTTTATTCTAGTGATTGATAATCAGTAATGGCGTATTTTCAAATAATGTAATTTAAAATCTGAATTTTAATGGAATTAACTGGAATTAAGATTAAAATTGAGATAAATCTGAAGTATGTATCTATATAACGATGGTTAGAAAATAAAAAAACGGTAGCTTGCTATTCGCGCGAGATTCCGTAGCTATATTTATGTGTATATTCATTAATTAAGGAATTTGTATTAAATCCAGCCCACAATTAGCCGCCATTATACAAAAACTTGCAACTAATTTTGGCTGAAATATAGGATAAAAACTTAAATTTTTAGAATACTACAACTCTTCTCATTTTAACGTGTGTACCATTTTATTGACACGAAGCATACATTTGTTTCTATCCAGGGTATAAACAAAATTTGTATTATTATAAGTTTAATCCAGCCCAAAAGATATGAGTGCATAGTACGGAGTCTCGTTCGAGAAAAGGCTATATATCATTTTTAATTTATTGATGGTCCAGAAGCTTTTAATCCGATTTCTGTCCGTCCGTCTGTCTGTCTGTCTGTCGGTCCGAATGCATGATAACTCAAAAACGATTTAACCTAACAAGCTACAATTTGTTTATGTTCGTTAAGGGGTACAATCGGTTTACACCTTCGGGAAGCCCCAGTATAAAAGTCCTTAAAACATATTTTCACGAACATTTGTCGATAACTTTGAAATGCTTCAAGACAGGACTTCAGAATTTGGCACATGTTATTTTTCCCAATAGAACGTATTGGTTCTTCAAGTAGTTGTCATACAAAAGTCCTGGGTTATTTATACATTAATTTTACAGGATGAACTATAACTCGAATAATTCAGCAGCCAGTACATTCCGATTGAAGCAAGCAAAATTCTTTAACACCTTCAAGGAGTATCTAACATATAAAAGACCGAAAAATTCACGCTCATGAATGCCCTAATTTGGCAGTAACTCCAAAATTCTTCATGCAGGGAATTTGAAATTTGGCACACGTAAATTTTCCAATAGTTAGAGATAAGCGAAGGAGAATCAAGAATTTTAAGTGGAAAATATCTGCACTCAACTTCCATAACTAGTTATAGTTAGTTAAGAAAAAGTTTCACTAGAAGTCGAAATATAAAGGATTGTGAGGAAAATTCATCCACTCCTTTATCTATTTGTCTTTAAAACACGTGCTCAGGAATTTTAGCCGATTACTTCATGAGGAAGGAATTTAAAATTTGTCATACATTGTTTTCCCAATACTTGCAGGTGAAGGATTGTACCTATAGAAAGAAAATTATTGGAGTCCTTCGAGGAGCTACCATACAAGAGTCAAGTAAACTTGTAGATAGCCCATTTTAACTGAAGAAATCGTTAGGCTACAAACTTGAAATTTGATACGAATTTCGAGTTAAAAATAAGGTTAATTTCATTGGTGAGAGAAATAGCCCCAATTAAAACTCCTCAAATCATATGATTAAAATATCACCTGCAACATCAAGAACAAATAATATTCAGATACTGCTTCAAATGCGAACCATGCAATGGGTACTTCGTCAAAACTAGGAACAAGTTGATCGCGGTAAATTTTTATATGATTCAGTTTAAAAAAAAAGGGAGGTCGGGTCTTTTAGTGATAGCTTCCACATAAAAATACTTAATAGCTAAATCTTTTGCACAATAAATTAAGAACTTGATAAGAAAGTGATCTGAAATTTGGTATAGAGTGATTTTCTTAAAGTTACAGAATCGAAAATGAATGCAATTCTCCTTTGAGAACCTGTCAATAGTCCTTTAAAAATGCCGTACTATGTGCACATTCCTCATTGTTTTTTTAACCCCCAACGACAATATAAATCTCACTCAATTCACACATATGTTTTGCTAATGGCAAAATTGCTATTCGGGTAAACCACATAACACTTGCTAAGAGACCGCCATACCTGACCAGAACCTAAATCTTCCCATTTCTAAAATATCTTTTATCAGGTTATTTTGTATCAAAGGACACTGAAATAGAGCAACTACACAATTATTATTAAATTTTAAACTGTCTTTGAACTAGTGAATTATTTTTCAATTATTTAAAATTATGAAATTGGATAGGATTGTACTTGACGAGAATTTTTAAAAATAAAATTTGTATTTTGACATTTATAACCTCTATATGTTCTTCAGAAACAAAGTATGTTAAGTCCAAAAATTTTAATATCTAGGAAACCAGTTTAAAATTTATTTTACACATTTTCCATGGACTTAAAATGTTATTATATTAAAACGGTTATAGATAGACAACTTTTGACAAAGCTAGTTGAAAGTGTAATTTTGAATGTCCCTCATTAGCATATAAAATGCAGTTTAGTTAACTTAACTTAAAATATTTTGCCTCCGGGATAGAAATGTATATAAAAACATTTTGATTTCTAAACTTATAAATGACATCGATTTCAAAATCAATTCTGTACGCGAGAAGTGAAAGGTCGGATGTCCAAAAACTTCCAAAAACAAAACTTTCTTATAAGTAATCCAAAATGGCAGCGTATTTTGAATTTCAGGACTTAAACGATTTTAAAGAGGTCATTTGCGAATTAAAGCAACGAAATCCACACGTTTTTCTCGATTTTGACAAACCTTTTACGTCTAACTATAAAATCAAGAAAAAGTAAACTAATTCAGGATCAAAATCAAAAATCCTTAACAAACTCAGACACACTACAACATTCATAAAAATGAAGAATCCAAAACGTGAACCTGTCCCAATCATCGAGAATAGTTTCAGTCGGCATCGAAGGTAGAAAATCCCTCTAAAAAGGACAATATTTGCTTACCCTTTTGTGTATATTTAACATTTTGTTTAAACAAATAGCCATTAATTTATTCTGTTAAAAGCATAAGTGAAGTCTTCGTTTCGTAAGGTGTTCGTTCATGGGTTTCTGCCGTCGTCTTCACCTTCTTCTTTTACCTTTGATTCAAAGATGGCATAGTAGTTATTATATAGTGTGTTCGGTTTTTTGAATGCTTCGTCTTTTACTTTTGAATCTATCGTTCAGATGTGTTTAATTTGTTGAGAAAACATGTTGGGTCTCAACACTATACGAAATTTTCTTATTTTCTTGATTCTTTCTGGGGTCGATCTGTTGTTTTTCCACGGCAGATAAACGTGCTGCCGAACAGGTACAGCCATTAATGGATGAAGACGATCTTTTTTCCTTGAGTCTCAGCGTTGTATCTATAGTAGTAGTAGTCGATTTTTTGTTCACTATTGTAGTTTCTTCGGCATATGACCATAAAGCTATATAATAGTCTTGTAATGGTTTGGATAGTTCGAATCAAGTGTTTGATAGTCAAATACGAAATTGTATATTCTGTTTGATGCGCGATGTTTGTTTTCTGTTTAATTTTCATCATTTTTATTTGTTTTAAGAGTGGAGTTTTTTTTGTTGTTTTCAAGTTTAAAATGAAGAATTTTTGTTACTCGCGCGAGATGATTGGTTTATAATGATGTTAGTTTTACAGGTAAATCATATATTTGTTTACAATTGAATGTGCAGTGTAGCGGTGGTGTTTAGAGAATTTTGAGTGATTTTATTGAGATTGTTTTTTATTTTGCAGTAAAATATAAAAATTGTTTAATGTTATATCGAGTATATTCATAACGTCTTCAGTTTTTTAGGATACTTATAGAAAAGCTCTATACATTGAATTCACTTAGAGCAAGTGCAGACTATCGAGTCTTAATCGGCCGACGGTTTACGGTGTATAACCTTAAATCCCCTGTTTTTTAGTCAGAAAAACACATGTTTTTTCATAGAAAGCAATAAGAAATTTATTCAAAGTACTTGCCCTCGCCAGCTACACATTTTCTCTATCTCTCGGGCAATTTGTGGATACCATGCCAAAAAAATTCCTTCACTTTCGAGGCAAATCAAGCCATTTTCGAACGTTTTTGTAAGAATCGAAGTGCTGCTCAGCGAGCGCATGGCCCATCGACGAAAACAGGTGGTAGTCAGAAGGGGCCAGGTCTGGTGAATTAGCAGTACCCTCTCCTCTACGTCCCAGTTGAGTGTGTCCACGTAATTACTGACCATTTTTGACGTGTGCGATGGTGTGTTGTCGGAAAATCAGCTTGTCATGTCTTTGTTGATAATCGGGCCTTTTTTCACGCAGAGCAAGATGCAATTTGATCAGTTGTTGGTGGTAGCGGTGGGCATTGACAGTTTCACCAGGTGTCAACATCGCATAGTAGACGATACCCTGCTGATCCCAAGAAACGCACAGCATCGTCTTCCGTCCGAAGCGATTTGGTCTTGGGGAAGATGTTGATGGTTGGCCGGGATCAACCTACGATTTCTTGCGTTTTGGATTCTCAAAATATATCAACTTTTCATAGCCAGTCACAATCCGATGCAGGAACGACTTTCTTTTTTGTCCGACGAGCACGATTTCGCATGTGTATTGGCGTCGCTATCTGCCTATCGTTCAATTCATGCGGCACCCATTTTCCGATCTTTTGAACCTTTCACATGGCACGTAGACGCATGCAAATGGCTGGTTGGGTAACACCCAATTGCTGGGCAAGCATTTGTTGCGGTTGGGTATGTCCTCGTTCAAAAGAGTCTGCAATTGATGGTCCTCAACCTTCCTGTGCCGATTTTCACGCTTCTTATCGCCCAGATCAAAATTACTGACGAAACCAATCTCTGCACATTGTTTCCGATGATAAAGCACTGTCACCATAGGCCTCTACAAGCATTCGATGCGATTCGGCAACCGATTTCTTCAAATTGAAGCTAAAGAGCAGAGCTTCCCACATATGCCCTTTTTCTGGCACAAAACTAGACATGGTTACCAAAGAACAAATGTATGTTGTTGTATGAAATGGCTGACGATGTGCACTGATTAATGTTGACAGATGTCAAACTCTTAAAAAAATATATATAGCGTGTCCATGGTAGCTAAATACGCTCTCTAACGCCATCTATGAGTAAACAGCGGATTTAAGGTTATACAACTGGTAGTTGGGTAGCTAGTAGGTGTGAAGTAGCGTTGTTCCCTTACTATAATTGTAGTAGATCTGCTACTTTTTCCATGTAAAAATCTTTGCTAAGAAAAGGTTCAATTCTACTACCTTTTCTTGCTCTCTACCTACTCGCAAAATAATAATATAGTACCTTTTGTAATGCCTTTGTATATAAACCGTCTGGGTGAAGACTTACAATTTGTTGGGTCAAAGTCTACGAAGCGGTTAAAGAGATGGTGCGCCAAAAGTTCCTATGCCACAGCCACTCTTACCTTACGGTAAGGAAGTTTTTTGAGAACTTAATTTTGTGACCAGAATAGCTCCTTGTAAGATAAAACTTTCAACATTCATCAGTGGTTCTTTATACCTACATTAAAATAAATTAACTGCAAGAAAAATATCGAAAAATCCTAAAATCGATTTTTAGGGGATTGTACAAATAAAAAGTCCATGTAAACATATCGAATTTCGTCATATCTTCGTGAAAACGAATGTAACCTTTTTACACTTACGAGTACTTTAAGGTTGATTTAAAGAAAAATCCACGAAATTAGTTTTTAGGCGATTGCATAAAAAGCCCGTAGAAGTAAGAACCAATTTGTTACCACATCAGACCTTAGAAATATCGTAAAATTTGTGAAAACGTACGCAACACCTTCACTTCACCTCGGAGGTTGAATTTTAAGAAATCGTAAAATCAGTTCTTAGGCGATTACATAAAAACTAATTTTACATTTCATCAGACCGAAATTGTGAAATCGTATGCAACCGCACTTACACCCACTTGGGGTTGAATATCCAAAAATCCTGAAATTAATTTTTAGGGCATTATATAGTTAGTTCGTAGAAAAAAAACCCAATTTTATATCTGACCTAACAGATATAATTGAATTCGTGAGAATACCTTCTCAGGGGTTCAAAAGTAAAAAAAATCTGAACACGTTTCTTTGGCGATTAAATAAAATTTTAGTGGAAGTAAAAACGTTTTTGATATCTAATCAAAAGTAATTGACATGGCAGAATTTCTAACAATGTTTACAACTACTTTACATCCCCTTAGGCATTTTTTTTAAAGAGCCCCAACAATTAGAATTCATTTATTAGGTTTTTTTCTTCTTATGACTACCATTTTATAATTTGTAATATAGAGAACAGATAACTTAATATCTTAACAACTATATTAAAACTAGTAAGCATAGCAAAATAGAAAAGTCACCTATATAGATAAGTTCTGAGGTTCAACTTTTATCGTATTGGTTCCTGAGATATTAAATGCAATATTTTTCGTCTAAAACTCTCCCCACACCACCTCCAAAAAAAGGCCACATAAAGGGGTCCACCTAGTCTATCCAATAAATTTTTAGACTGAATAGCATAAAGGGTTTCGGAGCTATAAGTCTTTAAATAATTTCGCCAATAATCACAATAATTTATAATATTAGAAGTTGATCGATTTGATGGGCTGAAAATATCCTTGACTAAGCTGCGGCTAGAAAAACTTCAGGAAAAACTGGCTTTTAGGCATGTCGTTAGATCTGTTAGTTGAATTTTATTTATATAGGCTAATCCGTATTATTCATCAAAGAAAAAACCGCGGCTGGACTGAATTCATCTCTTTCAATAAACCTTATTAGGTTAGGTTAGGTTGAGAAGGGTGGACTGAAGCAATGTGCCCCAGTCCATCACGAGAGATCACTGTGGATCCATTGTGGTCCCCTCGTATAAAAACCGGGGTCTATACTACTGATTCCAAATATTGCTCTTCCTTATGAAGAGAGTAGTTCTCCATAAAGGAATCACCGCAAGTTCTGATAGATCGGTTAAGGAGAAGTTCCCCAAGTACCGATGCCTGGTGCTTGCCAGACTTTCACATTCACACACTAGATGCTCCAGTGTTGGCTCAACATTCTCATCACCACAGCGACACAGGTCAGCCATGGGTATTCCCAGCCTTTCTCCATGCCTCCCAAAGGGACAGTGCCTCGTTAGGACCCCTATAAGTTGTCTACAAATGTCCCTGCCCAGAGACAAAATGAAGCTAGAGTTCCTCCTATCAAGTTTCGGCCAGCAGATTCTTGCTTGCCGGCATCCCGAGAGATTCACCCAGGCCTCCTCCATCTGTCTGAGCGCTTCAATATCAATCATTCCCTTTACACATTCAATGGGACATAGAACCGACTCGTCGGCCAGCTCTATGCTCATCTCCAATCCCCTTCTGGCGAGCTCGTCTGCCTTTTCATTTCCAGGGAAGTCACTGTGACCAGGAATCCAGCTAATCTTAAGATTGTTATTCATACCCACCATCTGCAATATTCTTTTACATTCTCCCACAAGCCTGGATTTAGTAATGTGCGCCTCAACAGCCTTGATGGCAGCGGATTATGGAAAATGTCTATTTCAATAATTTTACTAAAAAATTCAATCTACTACGCTTTTTGGTCCAGATCTGCTTCTAAAATTTCCGAAAAGGGAACAACGCTGGTGTGAAGTCATCAAAACGACCCGACAGAGTAGCCACCCAGTGCTCGACGATTGCTTTTCGATTAAATAGTTGCCCAACTATCGAGAGAGAGAGCTCTGTAAGCATAGCAATTTATTGACGTGCGCGCACTACCAAATAAAAACTGTTTTTTTTTCATTTGCCTCTTTGTATCCCTCGTATTACATGTACGACTGCAATTATCGGCCGACTAGTACGCCGACTATACAGTTTAGTCGGGCAGATCAGAATATGCGCAGCTCGATCCACGGAAAAAGGATAGTCGTTTGAATAGTATGTATGTAGTCTGCGTTTGTTCATAGCGTTATAATCATTAAATTCACTAAGTATACTTCGACTTTAGATAGAGACGTAAGCGACATCTTCCTCCAAGAATTTAAATTTTTATCAATTCCAAGAAAGAAAAAATTCACTTAATTTAATTCGTTATCGAATTGCATCTACGTTTCAATATTGATACTACGATCACGGCAATTTCGATTCGATTTCTAAATTAACAAGCTGTCCTGTCCAAGATGTGGAATTTACCATGTAGCATTGTCATTGATTCCAGCTATCTTGATTGTTTACCAGAGAAATTAATTGCGGTCAACGCTTCAGTAACATAATCTTTCTACTATATTTTTAGCCGTGATATAGGTGCTTCTGAATTTATTCATTAAATTAAAAAAAAAAATATCTAGCCAAATGTTGAGTGCGATTAAAAGAATCGTTCACCTAAAGTCAATCGCACTATGTGGCCATGGTATAGAAATTCTTATCTTCTTACACTACCCATTATGTAGATAAGTTGCACTTGAGATACTATCGGAATGGAATTTTTCTAAACAATATGACACACTTTGATGACTGATTTTGATATAATTCTTTTTAATAATAATTTTTTTCTAGACGTTACGCAAATCAAATGCATATCTACCTTTGAAATACCAATGACATGATTATTTCTACGTCCGATTTTATTTTTTTATTTTGCCGGTATAAATAACCTTAAGATCTTCAGTCAATATAATTCAGAATATTTTTTATTACCCAGCTATAAAATTCGGAAACATGCAAAATCCTCTAAAGTGAATCGTTGCAAGTTGAAAAGATCAATGCATCGTAAATGTGATGAATTTGTTTCGGATAAAATAACCTACAATCGAAAATTGGACAAGATTAACTTAATTTTTATGATCCATTTAATGAAAACCTAATTAATTTAACTGATGCTGTAGACAGAGTATAGAATTCGAGATTTTATAGTTGGGATTATTGAAATATTTCGGGAATTTCATTGTGGAAAAAATATCGTATGACCTTGCCTGAATTTTTTTCTGTGACATTTCAAGGATTTTCGATCGTTATGATTTTCAAAATGCTAATCGATAATCGTAAAGTTGTCAATAAATCAATTCGTCGCACTATGTCATGTAGACACAATAAATAATGATCTACAATTCAATGTTATAAAGTTAAATATTTGGCACGATCATATCCGTGGATATTTTATTAGCACATTGAAAACATTTAATCAACATGTTACTTTATTCGTATGTTGAATTGTCAATAATGTTGTCGTTACGCAATCGAATAATCGCGATCGCAAAGCTACGATCACCATAAAACTTTCTTCAGCTTACTATCCATTTAAAGAAAGAAAATTTTCTCGGTTCAAAGAAACCTTACCATTTTTACCACAAAATCGATCAGCACTTTGACCTGCCCTAATAACATTTCGCGGCATGACACTCAACATGCACACGCCACATATAACTCTATACAATCGAAAACATAATTTAAATATAATAAAAATTTCAAAATTCAAGATCAATGCCTGACTGTCATCAAATCTCATCATCGGCATCATATTTCTTCGCATGATCTTCCATCTTCCATCATATCATAAAGAATTTGCTTACAGATCGATCACGATCAGTGTCACTGATCGAAAAATTGATCGGTTCCGATTATAGCGAACGATCGATTTTGAAAAGAAAACGGATCTAATAGTCATTTTGATTATTCACACTCTCTACATATGATATTATTATTTGCTGTTGTACACCTACGAGACGATTAGTCTTAAGATTTATTTACTTTCTCACCAGCAGAACTTTTACGAAGTCCGTCTCGATCGATAGTGGCTGCACGGACGTATTATAGGCTGACAACGTCTTGATGGTGAAGAGCTTGATGAGATTTGCTTTAGTATAAATGTTATGTTTTCTGAAAGATCTTCAGCCCCCACAATATTATATTTTGTTTGCTTACATAGTCCGATTCGGTTTATATTCGATTGGCGGCAAGAAGTATCTGATGCCGCAGACTCAATAAAAAGTAATAATAATAAATAGGAAGTTAGATGAACGAGGCAGAAAATGCTATAGCAATTGACTTTAATTCGAACGATGAGGAATTTATTATAAATCCTTCTAAGTAAGAATCAGATATTGCGTTCCGTATATGGAGTAGATGGTATTGCACTAAAACTTTCCGTAATTGAATCATAGTAAGTGTGCTAAGTCGACAATTACAGGTCGGCAAATTGCGCATCATAAATTTGAAGACATAATTCATAAAATATTTTGGAATTCAGTTTCTTATTAATTAAGAAACATTCACTTCAAGCTAATGATTTACACTCGTTGCTTAATATTTTTTTTTTCTACAACCTAATTCTTGTAATTTTTCTTGGAATAAGTGGCTAATTTTGAGCTTGCAGTAATTTTTTCTTTGGGCAGAAGTGATTGGGCGACATCGAATCTCTAGACTTATATTATTAAAAATAATTGTGTATCATGAACAACATTCTGCATTGAGTTTAAGTGTCCTTTCTTAGATGCACATTGATTCGAGAACGAGTTGATGAAAGAAGAACATATTTCTATGTACTCGTCTTATGAAAAGTGTAAAAATTTCATAATCAAAATATAATAGTTCCATTCCCACCATTTGTTTCAAATATTTCCAGATAACTGGCGAACTAAATTTGTTGAAAATTTAGCTAATGTTTAGCAAGCGAGTAGCTATATTACGGCTGTGCGTAAAATACCAAAATATCTTAAAGAACTTGACACCAACAAGTAGCAGCAATAATACAATACGCTATATTATATTTTCGATTAGTTGCGTAAATAGCTGCAGTAGTACAGACGTACATAGGAGATTCGAGAAAAGAGGATACAACCAGCTAACGTAATAGAATGGTATTTGATGTGTGATAAAAATGCTTCCAACACCCAGTGGGGGAAAAACATCATCGTTTGTGCGACGAAAAACATATTGAAATTTTCCGATAATTTGCAAGGAAAAAAATCAACCAACAGTTTGGGCATAACTTTTTCACTTTATGGGTAGAAGTCCGGAACGCGTTTAATTCTGAGATGCGGTGTAGGTTACTGTGCAACTAACAACCTAAAAAATAACGTTTCAAATAGCCTCTTGGTTATTCTTCAGTCAGTCTTCAGTTCTTCAGTCATTCAGACATATACCGCATTCTGCATCTCATCATTAAACGTGTTCCGGACTTCTACCCATAAAATAATAAAACTGCGCCAAGACTGTTGGCAGATTACATACTTGTTTTTTCAATAGAAGATTTCTAAAAGATATTCGAAATTCATGAAAACTTCAACAATACCTTACACCTCACAAGAGGTTTAACTTCGAAAAATACTTAAACCGGGTTTTCCCCGATTATATTTAAAGCTTTTAGAAGTGAAAGTGAATTCGATATCTCATTAAGCCTAAGCAATATATTGGAATTCATGAAAATGTACACAACCACTTTACACCACCTAAGGGGCTTGACATCGAAAAATTTGGATGTCAGTCAAACCCCTAAAAACATTTTTTTTTTGCAGTTGGCTACAAAATATAAATCAATAACAGAAATAAAATCTACCCATAGTCTGGGCGCAACTTTATTATTATTAAGTTTTTCAGGTTGTCAGTCGTGAAGTAACCCGTACAATATCTCAGCATTAAACACGTGCCGGACTTCTATTCAATAAATAAGTTGTGCTCAGACTGTTGTTATTTATTTATTAATTTACTTTTCATTTTCCACAAAAACATAAAAGTTGAAATATCAAAATAACCAAATAGGGGTCAGAAAAAATCTGAAACTGATTTTTAGACCACTAAAACAGTAGAAAAAATTTGTCATATCAGACCTAAGAGATATTGCGGAATTCGTAAAAATGTTCACAATCATTTTACACCACCTTGGGGTTTGAATATCGAAAAACGCTTGGTCGGTCTTCAACTGGTTGCTATTTATCTTTTACTCACGATATTACACTCCTTAGTAACTAAAACCAGTAAAAAGATTATATCAAAAAACTTAAAGAGATTATAACTTCGTTTTTGAAATCACGAATTTCAAAAGTATTTTATACTGACAACTGAACCTTAATATTTTTTTTCCATTATAAAAACTTTTATCAATCGTGATTCAGAAAAATAATGTTCAGTAATTATTAAAATCCAAAAACGCATTACCCATAAGTACATAGTGAGCCGTACTGTCTGATACATTCGAATATCGCGAAAAAAAATGCAATCTTTTGTTTTCTATAGCCACGATAAGGAAAGTATTTTACGCCGAAATAATTGTTTATTTATTGAGAAGTATTTTCATATCAGAAAATATTTTTTTTTTGTTACTTGTTTTTGCAGAATTTTTATATTTTTATTGACTTTGGTGAATGCATTCCAAATTTCCAGTAGGCACGCGCCTTCATAACTCAGATAATTTGAATTCCAGATTAAAATATTATTTTAGGTTTTTGTAAAAAAAAACTGTGATAGATTTTGTTGACTTTTAGATGATAAGTAACTACTCTAATTTTTTCTGTAAAATAAAAAAATATGAAAGCTTTTCTAAATTTAGACTCTTCATTTATTTTCCGAACGATACATGGATTGGCGAATTTTAAATGTATTATAAAATTATATCGATTTTTTTTTTTCGACAAAATGTTATAAACATAAAATGTTACGACTAATAATATCAAATAAATATTAATAATCATTTCAAGTAATCGTTAAGGCGCAATAAAATTGATTAAAAAACTCCAATTAAAATATGAAAACTATAAAAAAGTATACCTATATTGAGGCCAATTTAAGCTGTCTGATTTTCAGATAAAATAAAAAAATATGCATTATTTATATGAAAAAATATAACCTATTAACTCTGCTTTTATGATAGATCTGCAGCGAATTATATAATACTCTAAATGAAATACTGATTCCCGAAGAAATTTAAATAATTTTAAGCAGAAGCCGTATGGTTCCCAAGCTACTACTAAATATATTTCAGAAGACCGTGTAGTCCAGAACCTCAATAGTCCTGAGCAATTTTAGGAGGGAGTGTGGTTATTTGAAATTGTAGTGGAATTAATATAATTGCACTAAAATTACAAAAAAAAACTTATCACATAATTAAATTTACATTCTATTCGTAAAATCTCATATTTTCAAATTATGCGGCAGTTCAAACTAATTTCTTCGATTGAAAATTGAATCATTTTTACGAATGTTACATAACTTGAATATGTGCGATTCGAACAAAAATTCGATTAGAAATTTGATCGTGCAAAACAGTTTAATAGTTTTCATCTTTATAATTTAATTTTCTTTTCATCATTTTCGTCATTACTTTAAAATAGATATTGGGCTAAAAATCATACGAAACCGTACGAACAAGTTTATGTAAAAGTTTCGAATTCCTCATCGAATTTTTGTGTACTTTTAATTTATACGATAAAGAAAATCAATATCTTCGATGAAAAATTTAATTTTAAAATATTCGATACTATGGAAAATGCGACGAAAAACTTTTTGTTGTGGTCACAGGGAATAACTTGGTAAGTCGAAAAATAGTAAAATGGGATAAGTGTACTGTTGTCATCTCCCAAGACTTACACGCACTGTGAAGAAATTATTGTTATATGTTATTTGATCACTGAGATGTCAACAAAAACTGGATTTACAGGTCAAGTTACAAGTCTAAGATCTAATCATTTAACATGTGTCTGCCTTTCGTACACAGTAAATTTTTTTCAACTAGATTCTAGTTAAACACCACTAGAATTTAGCTCCTAGATATTCTAGTAAAGATCTAGTGAATAAGTACCCACTAGAAAATCAGGGAATTGTTTTACTGAATTTCTATCAGAATCCTCTCAATAATCTAGTTCTATTTACTAGATTTACAGGAAATATTTTTACTGAATTTCTATCAGAATTTGTCAATAATCTAGTTGTATTTACTAGTACTTCAGTTGTTTTAATAAAGAAGCAAAGCACTGGTAATCTAGCAAACGAAACTGAATAGATAGTAGAACTTCATATAATCGCCGCTCCAATACATGCAGAAAGGGCGTAACTAACATTTTGTTCAAAGCCAAGTTTCTGGCACAAAAGACAAAACGTTCACTCAAAAAAATGTTATTAACGTCCGTTGAGCGATAATATGTAGATTTTTAAATCAATTTCTAATTAAATATGTAAACAAAAAGTTTTCCAAAAATCCAACCATTTATATTGTTCGTATAGTATAATATATGTTATATCATTCATATTACATGATATATATTACATTATTTTAGAATATTACCATATATATTTAATTTTAGACAAAATATTTAATAATAGAAAATTCATGAAGTCAACTTTTTTTGAAGTATGCTTGCGAGTCCTACAGGTTTGACATTTTTCATTTTATAAATAAAACATTCACATAATCACACATAAAACAATGCATATCTTTTGGTGAATTAAATTAAAACTACATATATCTACAAATTTTATTAATTCTAACTTTTGATAATTTCCGAAGTATCGGCATCCACTCCGTTTTGTAGCAGGAACTGATGAAATTCTTCAATATCCATTATTGAAAATGAATTTCAAAGAGAAAATCTGCCAATAAAATAAGGCCATAATAAATTATTTCCGTTTAAAACACATATTCTATGAAAGGGTCTTTTCACTTTATCCATTTTCCTGCCAGTCTGCATGGAAACGAAATTTGAAGTTTTTTTTACTTGAGTTCTCATGGAGACTGGTGCAGAAAATCCCATGATTTAAAAAGTCCCTAAACTTTAACATTTACAATCATCAACTAGCCTTACCGCGTTATCCAGAGCCGAAACAAGAATTTGCACTAGTAAAATATTGACACATTCACAATCACTTTTTAGATATAACTCACTTTGCGATCTCGTGCCTCCGAATGCATAGACAATAATGATGCCTGACCACTTGTCTTTATCACTGTTTTACATCTAGTTCTTTTTTCACTAGATTCCCAGTAAATTTATCCACTTTTCTAGTTGCAATACTTTTTTTTACTAGAAACAGAGTGATAAGCACTAGAAAAACAGTTCAATTGACACTGCGAACTGTACTTCTAGTTATTTTCACTAGATTTCTGGGGGTAGGAAATTTATCACTAGATTATCAGTAGAAAATTTTCACTAGATTGTCTCTAGTTGAACTTTACTAGAAAAAAGATTTGCTGTGTACGATTTTAAAGTAAGCAACTAAATTAGCCAGTTGTTCAGAACAATCGCAAGGTCATTGAAGTTTGATCAATATCGAATGGAGTTTATAGTAGCGGTCTTTGTACAGATCTCTCCTTAAAATTCAATTTTAATGAATTCGCTCTATCTTTAAATACGACTTCATAAAAAGCAAGTTCCATAAAATTTTATACAATATTGAAAGTAGCTAGGGAAACACCGCACGAAAGAATACTATTGATCGATTAACCACACCATATATTTAACTGAAAATAATTTATACTGTCCCATAAAATATTTTATAACGCTTTTTGACTATTTTTCGATAGCAATTTGTATGTATTCAGTAGCTTATTATACTGTCATCAATCGTTCAAGGTTTATTTCCAAATGATTTTCTTTCGAAAGCAGCGACAAAGTACAACTAATAAAACTATAAAATGGGACAGAGCTGACGGGAAGAGAAAGAAGTTCAAGATTTCTACTAGGTCAAGGGTAGTAAATCTAAATCTTTGGTGGGTTTAAAGTCAGTGCTATTGCACATATGGAAACGAAATTCTTACTTCTGTATTTTGTTTATAACATCGGCCTTTGACTTAACTGTTGAGGTCGAGCTGTAAGTACTACTGCATCTGGAGACTAAGAAATGATGAACGAAAATACACCAGGTACGTATACCTTCTAGCCATTTGTATAAGAGATAGTAGCAATGCAATAAATTTATAAAAATATTAAGACGCTCATAAATCTTCAGCGAACAAGGACATTTCATCTGTTGGCTCTTTTTGTTTGATGAGCTACAGCGAAACGGCAGCACAAAAGTCACCCACTGCGGTTGTTTCGAACATAAATGGTCAACATCGGTATCATATAACTGAAAACACTGGACGCTACTTTAGAGTACTAAACGAGTCAAATGTCCTTGCCGAAGACCAAGTCTTTTGAATTTTATAAGACAGAAACCTGAAATATTTGCTCCGGCGAATTGTAGCGATTAGCCTTTGGGAAAATTCGAGATGGAGTATTTTGAGGGCATTAAAACGTGTCAAATTGATGAGCAAAAAACTAAGACACGTTGTGTGTTGTTACACGTAAAATGCATCAGACAAAAGTCACTAAAATGCGATATTAACACTAAAACCCCTGAGGTCTGTCGGCTATGAGGTGAATTTATGTGCAACACTGTTCTCATTTGCCGTTCTTAACGATCGTCTTCATGCAATTTTGACGAATAAATTGTTTTGGGTCTTTGATTTTTTTTTTTAATAAATATTATAATTATTTTGTTCAAAAGAGGTGACTGCAGAAGGTTAAAGATGTCTTGAGTTGTTTTAATGTATGATCAGATTTAGGGATAAGTTCGTTTTTTTAATCAGTATTTTTTAATCTGTTCAAAGTTTAAGTATCTATAAATTTGGCATATTAATTTTATTAGACTTCTACATAAGGATTTTTATCAACTTCAAAATAATCCATGGGTGAAATTTGAGCAATCCAAATAATTTCTAATAATCCCCTGCGATTTTACTCTACAAAACTGAAATATAAAACTTTTTTTTTCTAATGCACTATTACATTACTCTAAAACCTAACTTTTATCGCTCTGTTCTTAATTTCACCCTAAAGTTACAATATCGTTATTCTCAATTTGTAATACAATTTAACCGAAAAGTGCGCAACAATTATACGCTACAAACCATCAATTCAAGCACCTTATAAAGAAAACCTAAATTGTTCAACAAAAGCATCTGACTAATGAAAGTGTTAAATTAATTAAACGAGTTACAAATTTACAAATTGTTACAAAGTTTCAAATTGCGACGCCAATTTATGTTTTTGTCGGTTTAACTAATTTTTACCACTTAGCACCACACCAAAAACTTCATTCATTTTCTAATTAAAATTATTGTTTCATGGAAATCCGTGAGCAAAGTTTCTACGGAAAGTAAAAATTAGTACATATTAGTAAACAATTAAAAATAAATCTGAAAACTGGTTTGATTTGTATTTTCCGTAGTCTTCCCTTCCATGTACAAATGTTTTCCTTAATTACTTAAACTTCGAGAAATATTAATAGAATACAAATTTAGTACTTTATAAATGATCTCACTTGAACTCTAATTGATTTTTATTAGAGTGCCATATATTTTCGATGTCCATGATTTTGCAAAAATTTATGCAATCTAATATTTATTTATTTCGATTATATTTTTTTTTGTACTTTCCATTAAATCTGTCTAATATTTACGTAAAAAATTACCGACTCTCGTAAATACGGAACAAGTTTCTATTTACGTCAAAACAAAATTTTTATACAATTTATGGAGATTTAATCGAATTTTGTTAGTTGAATTTTGAAAAAGGTTAAGGTCCATTATGAAGAATTTTATTTGCAGTAACTACCGCACACAAGTTTTTAGAATACGTGGTCAGATATATGTTAATATGATAAGCAAGCAAGTATCCAGGATTTGCAAATTAAATTCAATAATGAACTCCAGAAAAACAGGAAAAGTCCATGGAGCCCTCTCGGAATAAAAAAATGTTAACAGTTTGGGTGCAAGACTTTTTGCCAAAAAATTTTGACAATGCCATTTAAAGTTGTCAAAACCCGTTGTCAGCCCTATTTGAAGTATGATAATAGGTTCATATAAATCATGGAAAAACATTTAAAACAAGAGTACAATTTGTGGAATAAATTTTTTTTTGGCACCAGCTTAATTAGCAATTTTTATTCATTTGTCATGTATTTATAATTTAATGATATTAATTAAAATTTAAATTTTATAGTTAAAAGTGAAATTAAGTGAGAGCAGTAAATACCAATAGGTTTCTGATTTATGCTAAACACCCACTGCAATATCCTGCATTCCACACGATCAAGAAACCACAAGAAACGGCTATCGAAATCCAATAAAACTGGAAACTCCTATAACCAATTAGCGAATTCGAAACTTTATTTGCAAGCCATAAGTATGATTATAAAGCCCAAATTGAAGAAAAGACCTGTAGCAACAAAAGACACCTTGTAAAAATCAAAAAAGAAAACAATGCCGCATAATATGCGCTTTATATTATCCAGAAAGGAATATGCCGCGTATTTTGAACCCACTATATAAAAAATAAAAAAAAAAATAAAAAAATTAAACTAACCCAGAAGGCTCAGTCAAAATACTTTAGCATCCAAATTGATTTTAAGCACCTCTAAATACCCATCAAGAGTAGCCAACAAAACGCGATGTGGAAATGTGATAAAAATTGAGCATCTTTAAGACGACCATTCCATTCGGAAATTTTAACCTCGGATATATATACAACCTTTGGATATATTATATATGAATATATTTCTAGTAGGTCTTTAAGCGTCATATTATGCGAGAATAAAAGCGGTCAGACCGCAATAAATTCGATTGCCACTTCGCCGGGACACCCATCCATACTATAAACTAACTAACTAAAAACCAGTCAGAACTAATAAGACAACATCAGCAGCTATAAATTGACATTATTGCGTGACCACTGTGTCCGAATGATATAAGATACATTTTAGATATAAATGCAACAGATTTTTTTTTTTTTAATATAAGACGTATTTTACCTCAGTTTCTTTTTAACACCACAACGTGTGGAATAAGTAAAATGGGAATTTAATTTGTAGTTGATAATCGCCAATGCATGATAAAAGTAATTCGGTACAAAGCAACAATAATAATTGAGGTTCGTTAAAAAAAAATCAAACAAATCATATTTGAAATATAGTTTTGAGTTTGGTATGTATTTTGAAAAATTTGTCTAAGTGTTTTTAAGATTGAAATTATTAGACTTGTAATATAACAATTGCGTAGTAAAAGTAAAAATTTTTTTTAGACAAAACTATTGTGTTGTTTCGCCTAATAAATCGAATTATTGTGAGCTATAAAACGTTTCTCACAACAATACGAAGCGATGTAATTTGTTTCGGTACTGGTAAAGATAACGAAGGTCCTGATTTATGACTGTTATGTCAATACTTTCTAGGTTTCCAGTGATTCCAATAAAAGGTATAACTTCGGCAATAAACTTAAGTAAACACACATTTTACACTTATCACACCAATTAGAGATTATTGCTTATCTCTTATCTGATGTCGGTACGCCAAAAGATTATTACATTACGCTATAGCAAATATACGACTAAACCTAATAAAATTCAAATTTTTGTAAATTAAAGTTAAATTAACGATAATTTAACTTCTCTGGAATTCTTACCGAACTTATTCGTTTGGCAGCTAACGGACTGATACATTTTATTTCTAATTCGTTTAACTGTGAACTTTCACAATCTGAATAAGATTGAAATAACCATTTTCAAAAATCCATTATATTATACGAATAATAAATTTACAAAGATATCCGGACGAATTAAAATTAATTTTAATAATTTACATGAATGAATTATTCCAGATATCACCCAGTATGTATAGAAACGAAAACAAGACGAAAATTACCAGAGACCCGTCGAATTGAAGATTCACAAAAATCTTTTAATTTGCTTTGATTTAAAATCAGAATCGATTTTTTTTCATTCGCCGACAAAGATCGATTATTTTAAAACAATTTTTTAAATTTTTTTAAAATTCAATTTCTATTAATTTCAAAAAGAATTTTAACTTTTTCCATTAGTCTATTTGGCTTTCAGCCCATGACAACAGAATTCCACAAAAGCATTAACCCAAATTAAAAGAAATAAATATCTTTAGTTGGCTTTAATTTGGAAGCATTTTTTTGAAAAGTCAAAATATTTTTGAAATTGCCATATTTGAATATATATTATATTTGAAAAGATAAAAATTAAAGTGTGGTATTTCCTTCCCGATTTATTAAAAAAAGAAGTTCTAAAAAACAACAAAAACAATCCAAAAAAATTCTGCAAATTTTCTAATACACCATACACACATAAACCAAACAACTAGTACTGAGTACCAGTACTGAGCTACGCCTTTTAAAAATTATTATTATTATTAATTAGATAAAGATTACAATGCGATATATTTACAGGTCTTGTTCAGGGAAAGCTAAATAATTCGAAAAATAAATAACAAGGATTACATTATCTGACTCCATTTGCAACAAAAAAGTAAAATATTTGTCAAAATGACTTTGTAAAGACTTTTGAATTTCGAAAATAATTTATATACGTTTAATCCTTTCTCTAAAGGAAGTTATAAATAGGATAAGAGAAAAAACTGATAAATGTTAATTGAATTGAAAATTAAGCTTTACAGTTAAACAAATTGCAAATAACATATTGTAATAAAGATTAAAACATGCGATTTTTTAAATAAAAAAAACTCATTTTTCTTAACGCCACTTTCATTATCAATTCATAAATCCCTCAAAATTTTCATACACAATCTTAATACCGGATCTGACTGCGATAATCTTTACCTCTTGCCAATAATTCTATAAAAATAAACACCTTCTGGCATGGACAGTAATAGGCTACCAGCATGTGATGTTTAAAATAGAATAAAAAATAAACGAATAAAAAAAATTCTTTTTATTATCGATCACCTTTCCATATTAAAAAATCCGCCGTGAGATTTTCAACAAAAAACCAATAATTGATAATCTGCTTGTTACTTTATTGAATCGAACAACTTGCCTTTTTATGACACTTTTCCTTTCCACAAACTCAATTACATGTAACAAAAAAAAAATAGTAATATTAACTTAAAGAAGAACACACATGTTTATTGAATGCAGTTAGGTAGGCATGTCGCGATGAAAACAAAAAAATAGAAGCTTATCACGAACATTTTATGGAGGTAAGTAGGCAAAGTCGTACGCAACTATAAACATATTCGATTTTATCTAATCAATTTATCGAAGACGATATACGAGTATTTACCTTTTATTAGTCAGGTAAATGTCGACAAGCTAGAACTAAGTTGAGACGACGGAGACCGCCGTCGATCACAGATAAAAAGCTATGTGTATTTTCGAAACGGAAAATAATTATACGATAATTGTACCTACATATTTTTAAGTCAATATTTAGTTAATGTTTGTATTATACATTTATACGAAAGAAGAAAGTGAATTTTATCATGTTATGTCAGGCTCAATGTCAATGAATGCTTATCGAATCGATATCATTGCACTTTGACTAGTTTGTTTTTATTTACATAAGAAACAATGAGTTTGATATTGTAGAACATGAAATTAGCAGAAACCAACCACGCTGATTTATTTCTGTTCAAAACTTATGACTTTAGTTTACAAAATAACGTCGTACAACAGTGATTTATCTATTTATTCCGTGTAATTTATATATTTAAGGAGACCTTCTTAATGCCTTTTCATAGTAGATGCGTTGAGTGAACCCCATTCTCGAATGGACTTAATAAATTAAGAAAAAACTAAAATTCTAACTTAATTCTTCATTTCCAAATTAGCTTATGCTCGAAAATTGAAACTTTTCATGTTTTTATATTAGAATTTTCGGTCTTTAAATATTTTGTAAGATAATTCTAACATTATTGTAGTTGATGGTTTAATCTTGTAATTTTATAGGGGTAAGTACATTGATAAATTTTGAAATCTGAATAACATTTTTCATTAAAAGAAATTTAAATTTTCAAAAGTTTCAAGATTTAATAATTTTATGTTTAAGAAACGTTAAAATTTTCTGTTCAAGAAAACCAATTTCATTCCTATTCCTGTTATATAAAACAAGTTTAAGTGCCACAAATTTATAGCGAAAATTGTACAAATTGTGAATGCCGCCGGTAAATTCGTTCCTGATATTTTTTCTCCATAATTATTAAAAAAACAAAATTTCTTTTCTCTTAGCCAAGTGAAGAACTTATCGCTATTACTGACATAAACTCAACTATGATTTCGTCTGTTTTCCCAAACCCAAAAATCTGGATATTCGAAACGATTTCTGTATTAACTCGAATTATGCAAAATTAACACTGTATTATTTTACTCGTTCTGTGAACGAAATATGAATTTGTAGAATTAACTACAAACATACAAACTTTTTAAGCCAAACAATTTTCCTATACATTTCGAATTAAAAATTAATATTTTACGAATGCCACTCATAATTATATCACTTGAAAAAAAAATAAGTTCAAAACGTCTTCCGACGACAAAATAATAATTACACACCAAAAATAAATTCTCTCATGCAATTTAGAAAGTACACAAACTTATTTTTGTGGTATTTATCTTTCTAAATTAAAATTTTTGAAATTTGTTTAAATTGGTATTGTTTTATATTCACTTTAAATACAGAAAAAGTGGTTTTTGCAAAGAAATTTGAACAAATTTCAAGGTATCGCAGTATACTTAGAACTTTACAAATAGAAATAAAATAGAGATACAAAAACTAAAGTAAACGAAAATAAGAAAAAAAAATGTAATTTTTAAATTCACTTTGGATTATGAAAGGATGTGCATTAAAATACGAGAGCTCTTTTCTATTTGGAATTTATTCCACAAGACTGAATTTGCCTTTTAGAAATAGCAAACAAACAAATTTAGTAAAACAAAATTAACAATTTAGACAATACTATAGGTGCCCGCGAATCGACACACCTCCCAAATCTTAATTTATTTTTTCATTAACTTATTAATATTTAATTCGAAGCTTAAACAAAATGAAATTTATAAAAAAAAGATTGTGTATTTGCTCAAACGGATGTTAATTCTATTTCTGAATTAAATTTAAATTTAAATTCACAGTACGTTACAGATTCTCTACTGAAGTAACCTCGGTATCTTGGAGGTAAATAAATTAGTCTAATAACCTAGATTTAATGGGTTAAAACCACAAGCAAATCATTCGTGTTTTTACAACTTGCGGTATATGAAAAAAAAATTTCAAAGCAGTTTAATATCGAGACACTTCTTGTTTTATTGCATCGAAAGGTTTATACGGAAATTGAACAAGAATATTATTTATTTCACTGAGTCGACCTATTACCAAGACGACAGAATGTATTAAAAATATGGCAATAAATTAATCTTGAATCTTTACCAAGATGATTCATTTTTAGTGTTAAATAATGAACTATATTCATTTTATTTTTATTTATTACCTTTTTTTGATACAAAAAAACTATTAAAATACTTCTTCGCGATGTAACGCCAAGTTCTCCCCAATAAAAGAGCTTAACAAATGTATCTAGTCGCAATATGACTTGGCAGTTTTTTTAAGCCACTAAAAAAAATTTTTTTTGTTTAACAAGAAGTTTTGAAACTTAAATTTCATGTACCAAAAATAAACATGAAAATATTTTTTCCATCAAACAACACACTTTACAATAAAATTAAAATGAAAATAACTTTTAAAATGCTGTATTTAGAATATTTCATAGATTTTACATATATCATATAAAAAGCATTTTAGATGCGGTGCTAGAACGCAACTGGATATGATAAATCTTTCATTCCGAATTTTCTAATATTTACTCAATTATAGTAATATTTAAATATAAGAAAAATTTCGACTTCTAGCGTAAAATTCACTTCAGTAGCCAAATCAAAAGGCTTTTATAACGATAAACGAAAATATAAATCAAAATTTGTCGATGCCTAGCAATATTTTCCTTCTACTAGATCAAAATTAATATCGACGTCTACTTAAATAGTTTCCCTGCTATTCCTCCACTACTCTAAATACTCTATTGCAATTTGTATTACCCAATTAGCTGTATGTAACATATTGTCAAGATAACCACCGCAAATCGTTTCTAGGGTCTTAAAAAAATACTTAAACTTAAAAATTTTTTCAATTTGAATTTAGTCGCCACACAAACTAATAAATTAATATCACATGAAGTTGTATAGCTATATTTGAACTATGCACAAAAACTTTGATATATGTATGTACTTGGATAATATCTCACAGTTTAATTTATCAAAATAGCTTGTAGTGTAGGAAATTTACGGAAGCATGTACAGAAAATCAAAGATTTAAAAACTAAACTACCTTTTTACGAATCTGCATGTTACAAGTTAACTATTTCCAGTTTCGCTAAAAAATCATTTTCAAAAAACAAATTCTATATTCTGTAATAAATTTGCTTTTGTCCAAGGCACAAAATCCCTTTTTATTTATTTCTTAATTGTTCTTAAAATTGAAGTAGTTATTAAACAATGAAATACGCGATGTTCTACCTAAACCAGACTTTCCAGTAAGAATAGATTTCAATCTTTAAATTTAGTTTATATACCAATTTGTAATTAAATTTAAAAATTAAATTAAAAGAAAAATAAAGTTTTAATTCCACATGGTTCTTATGTTCAATGAAATATTGTTAATTGCAAAACCTAGCTCATCATTCATTTTCAATTAAGGAACCCTGTAAACTTCCCATGCCAGTTTTTCCGGAGATTATTCTTACTGATTTAAAAATGGGTTTTAATAATATTGATATTTCCGATAACATTCGGAATGAAACGCGAGCAGAATTTAAGCATAAACTCACTAGCCTTTTCAATATTCAGTACAAATCCAAATCCATTAGAGTAAACCTTAATGTTTCCGAACAAAAATAATACCCTATCACTTACTTGTGTCATTAATCGATCCGCTCCCGTACCTTCTTCGTCTTTAAATATAATATCCTTATTATAGTTTGGCACTAAATCTTTAAATTTCGGATGATCTCGTTCGATTTTTCCCTCCTGTAAACCGGATGCGCCCAACGTATTTTCCGACATATTCGGAACATGTTGCTTAAAAACTAACGGAGTTAATTTTCGATTTTTTCGCGGACCACCAATACCCCGACCGGGACCACATGAATGCACTGTCGTAAATAACGATAATAGTAATAAAACACTAAAAACATTTCTCAGAAACATATCTCTATGGGATTTATGGAGAATGGAATTTTTTAAAATTTTATTTATATTTAAATACATTTTGTTTCGATTTAAACTAATTTGATTTCTTTTATTTTTTTTATTAAATATTTTAATTAATATCTACAGAAACACTGGAATTTTCTTCTTATTTGTTACAAATAATTCACTGCACTAAACATTAAACAGAATCGGTCTAAGATTATTGTGTTACCGTACATGATAATTTTCACTTTGTTTCGTTTTAACAAACGTTCTGTTTTAATTATTTCACAAAAAATTGAGAAAATAAAACACAAATTAAACTTATATTTAGCCAGCGTGATGCACTTGATTATTAATCAATAACAACAGCGACAATTCACCTGCATGAATCAATAAATTACACATAAATAAAATATCATAAAACCTCTTTATAAATAAAATATGGTTAGCACATGTTCCCGGAATTATTGTAAACCGCAATATAAATTTTTCGAATTATTACTAACAACTCATAAATCACATTTGCAAAAATATTTCGTAAACATTACAAACATTATTATGTACATTACCGAGATTTTTATTGATCATCACTACTTTTGTAACTTTTATTTTTTGGTGTTATAAAACCGCAAGATTTAAAAAAAATATAAATATAAATATAAATTGCACACAAATAAACAAGTTAAAATTAATGATATTAACGTAATCGCGAATAAGTTTATCGTATAAATATTATAAATAATAAATTATTATTAATATAACAAAAAAAAAGGAAAATTCATTCAAATACTGAATTAACGAACACGCGAGAATACACTTCCACCTCACGATAAGAACGAAATTTGATTGAACAGAACTGGACCTATGACAGATCTTTGCGGTAATCCACACATTGCATATTACGGCTACTCCATTCATTCATATATGAACCCTCTGTTCGACAGTAATACTAGCACGGTAAGTATGTACGTAAGATTATACACTCAGTATTACGCACGACGTCAACGAAATCACACACGGTATTTTTTTTTAATGATGATCAGATATATATAGCGGATATATCGTCCTAACTAAACGACACACTGTACGGATATGTTATATGGGATCGTCGTGTATTACGGGATAGGAATTATGAGTATCCTTTTCGTAGCTCGGCCTAATATACAACTGATGGACAAATGTCATATCGCAAGGTAGATGCTGCTAAAAATTATCAGCTAACTAAAATACACAGTCCGAATACATTTATACCTGTCGACCAAGTCGATGTATATCTATGTGTGTTGTATACCTATCAGGTAAGTATATAAATAATATGATCGTAAATTGATTTCACCGGTACCGGTAACACGCCGTAGTACGAGCTACGAAGCAGTCTATAGTCCAGTGAACATCGATCATCCCCTTTAGTCATGCATACGAGTATGTCAACATATGTGTATATAGAGAAACTCTTACGATCATTTTTACGATCACTTTCAGGACCTATACGTTACAGTCCTTCGAACTTAACGAAACTTTCGTATGTTCGTAGCTCGATCTTCGTTCGATGTTATGATCTATAGTAGATCTTGAAATTGATCATACACTAGCGATAATCGCTTAGAATGCGGTTTAGTGATTCATTATTTAAACATTTTATAGCAAATCAAGTTAATTTGATGTGAGTTGAATTAAATCGAAATGTTATCTCTATTTGCAATATAAAAAATGATAAATGACTTAGTTAATAAATTTCTTTGAATATTTGCAATTTAGAGATACGTATGGAATAATTCAGTAAGATTTTGTAGAGATATCCAACCTTTCAAATGAAAGTGTTACCAATAGTTTGGGATTATTATCTTTAAAAAATTTATATGTTATTTACTTATTATTTATAAAAAAAACTGTAAAGCTCGTAAGCTCATCACAAGGCCTTTTTTGGCATTAGCTAATTTAAAAAAAAATTTTTTTTACAGCATAGCATACAGTCTAATACAAGTCTCAAGCTTATAAATTATTATTATTATATTTTAATAAGAGGTATATAAATACACACAATTATAAAATTTATTACTATTATTTGACCGCAAAAATTTTACAAAATATTGAGCCAAATTTTTTAGACAAAAGTTTAAGGTAAAGAAAAAATTATAAACAAAATTTTGACAATGACATGGAAATTAAATTTTAAAAAGTGACATACAGTGTAATCCTTGCCTTACTCTGAAATTTTACATTCTAATATTCTAGGGATAATGCCAGTATTAGACTGTACGTCTCTTTGTCAAATTTTTGACAAATTTCGCTGACAAATTTAGTCAAAGAGTGTAATCGTAAAATATTTGTTTACCAAATACTTTTATTTGACCAATAAAAGGACTACTTAGTTTGAAATAGATTACTTTTTTTTTGGAAAATTTTCATTTGACAGAATAGCACCCAGTTTAATACAAGCTTCAAAATTTGAAACAAAGCATTTTTCTGGTTTGACAAGAAAACAGCAGTGGATAGTGCGAAAGTTTTACAAAGCTAAATACGTATCTTAAAGTAATTGATATATCTCACATACGTCTTTTGTTAAATCAAACTTGGTACCTTAACATTATTGAAAGGAATGGTAGATACTTATTTAAAAAATGCATTTTTGTGGAGATTTTTGGTAGGATGGCGAAGAATTTCTTTTTTTAAATGCATAAACCTATTTCTCCAAAAGTAGGTAGGTTGTGTATATATCTCTGGTTACACCGTTTGCGAGAAAGAAGTGGTACAGTCTTTTGGGATGATTTAACCAAAAACTTTCTCTCTGTTCGAAGCGCTCGGTGCGAACACATAGCGGACACATCAAACAGCACAAATATTTTATAACCTCAATGTTAATGGTTAGTTTCGAATATTTGGATTAATGAATACTCATATCTTGCTTCGCATAGCCCCACATATCACTTTCGATGTGTTGACGATTTTTCTTAGTTAGAGTCTACGGAGGAAATGGTAACAGGTTCGAAGGATACACAATAATTTTTTTATTTCAACACAACGACCTTTTCTGCAAACTTATACAATACGCGCGTGGAGCGATGCGATTGGATAAATCGCGCGGCGCTCGCATCGCCTTCACTATAATTCCACCTTTTGGAAATTAGGTTTTATATAAATTTCTGAACCTTTTTTTTATAGCACCGGACTTAGGAGTCAACCTTTTATACAATATGTATTATCCAGTCAGTATAGGATGGGGAGAAAAAAAATTAATATAAAAATAAAAATCTGCCAACAGTCTGGGCGCAACTTTATTATTTTTTCGGTAGAAGTTCGGAATGAGTTTAATTCTGAGATGCGGTGTAGGTTACTATGTGACTGAAAACAAAAAAAAAATTCGGAAAGCGGTTAAAATGGGATCGCGCTAGAATACTTACACCGCTGCCTCATATAACATATTAATTACATAATTGGTTCATACACGGACGAGATCTAGTCCTAGTATAATATCAGTTCTTACGCCATTAGAAGGTTTTTCGTGACTTGGTTTCGGGCCATTACATGAAATCGGAAATGCGTTTGAAGACGATTATATAAAAAGTCTGTGGGAGTGCAAACCAATCTAATATCTCATCAATCCTGAGAAATATGTCGAAAGCCTTACGTCCTATTGGAGTTGAATAACAAACATCCCGAAATCAACTTTTTGACAATTATGTAGGAAGCCTTTGGAAGTAAAAATGAATTCGATATCTCATTAGTACTAGAAAAATGTAAGAATTTGTGAAAACACATACAACCCCCTTGCACCCACTTTGAGGTTGAATATCCAAAAATCCTGAAATGAGTTTTTAGATATATATAAAAAAAGCCCGAGGAAGTGAAAACCAATCCGATGTCTTATCACTCCTAAGAGATATGACGGAATTCGTGAAAAAGAGTTCAACCCGTTTTTACCCTCTTAGGGGTTGAAAACGGAAAAACCTTGAAAACAAGTTTTAGGTGATTATTAAATAAGCCCGTGGAAGTAAAAAGTTATGCGATATCTAATCAGACCTGAGGGATACGGCTGAATTCGTGAAAATGTATAATCCCCTCTACACCACCTTGGGGGTCTAATTTTAAAAAATCCTGAAAATACTTTCTAGGTATTTCTATGAAGAACCCGTAGAAAAAAAATTAATCCAATATTTGGAAAGACCTAATAGATATGATAAAAATCGTGAAAATATATGCATTCCATTTTCACTGATAATTTTTTTTGCCCCACTTCCGAACGCCAATAGATATTTAAATTTTTTTTAATCAAAATTACTTTTCTAGTTGATTTACATATACATACCGAATTTCAACTTTCTAGCATAAGCCGTTCTATAGTTAGGAAAAACACCCCCCACCCCCGTACCATACTACCCCTATAAAAAATTATATTTTTCCAACATGCTACTACTATGGTTCTATCTAACTACTAAGTTTCAGCTTTATATTGTTATAGGTTCTCGAGATATAAAAATCGGAACTTTTTCCTTTTCACCCTCCCCCAGCCTCACCCTCTCCACCCTCACCTTCAAAATTTTTTTTTCTGCCGGAGGTCTATTAGGCCTACTTCTGGTAAAAATTTTAAGCATCTATCTTAAACTGTTCTTGAGATATGATACGTGATTTTTTTAAAAATTGCTTACCCCCTCCACTTCCATGCTCCACCGCCCCTTAAAAAATTTTACTTTCAGCAAACTTTATTTGTCAACATTTATACAGAAACCAAATTTTATTTCTCTAGTGCAATTGGTTCGTGAGATATCGTAATCTAAAGTTTTTCAACCCCCACCCCCGTACGTCACTGCCTCCTCTCAAAAATTTGTTTCGAATCTATTCTCCTAGTATACCCACAGATGTTCACTAAGTTTTAATTTCGAGACATTAACCGATTAGGAGATCTGGATTTTAGAATGTCTCGATCTCGGCTTTCAAGCGTTTCGGACGCATTATTATTCCACCCACTCCCACACCCCTTTACCCATATTATCATTTTTTTTTGCAAATGGGTCCACTATCGATGTTCTATATAAATTCCAAGTTTCAGCCTCCTAGCCTATGCGGTTGCTGAGATCTAGAAACCAAAATTTTTCGTCTAAAACGCTTCCCCCACCTCCCCCCTCATACTCCGACCACCCAAAAAGTGGTCACTTCAAGGAACCTACCCAGTCTATTAATAAAAAAAATTTCAATTTAATAGCTCATAGGGTTTAGGAGTTATAAGCCTTCAAACGTTTTGCGTACGGCGGACGGCAGACGGCGCACAGACGGACTGAAAATTTTTTTTGCTTTTTTGGTGCTTATTAGTCATAAAACGCATAAAAAAAAATTTCAGGGTAGCAAATTTTTTTTTTTTAAAAATCGATAACAATACTTTATTATTAAAATAATAAAGTGAAATACAAATAAATAAATAACACAAATGAAAAATAGGATTAAAAGTTAAAGGGATCAGAGGAAAAGAATCGGTGGATGTTACGTTTAAAAGACTGTAAGTCATATCCGCTAGGAAATACGGTCGAAGGCAAAGCGTTCCACATTCAGGTTGTACGAAAGAGAAACGACTGTCTAAATTATTTATAATTTTTTTGGCTCAACCGTGTACTCATGGGCGCGTAAAGCTGAACGAGTATTACGTGGGAAGTGAACTAGAGGAGGGATTAGACAACCAATTTCAGTACTACTAGACCTTGGAAATATCTGTAGTAAATGCTGAGTACTCCGACATTTCGACGATGTTCGAGGGAGTCAATAGTTGCCGTAATGGCATCATCTCCAATAAGTCGGAACGCAAATCTCTGAACACAGTCAAGCAAAGAGAGATACGTTTTAAGTGCTCCTGCCCAGATATGTGAATTGTACTCATGCCTTGTAAATTTTTGCTAGGTCTAATGGTGAGAAAAATTTCTTGCACCTCGGGAGGAAACCTAGGCGCTTGGAGGCGTCAAGAGCTACATCATAAATGCTGCTGACTCCAATCAAGTTTTTTACTGATGTTCCTTCCTAGAAGGTGGAAATGTTCCGAAGTGTTCAATGTGACACCATCAAAAATAAGATCAGGCACCGACGTGTCGTGTTTAAGGGAAAGATGACAGGCTTGTGTTTTTGAGGCATTAAACTCTACTCGGTTGTCCCTGCCCCATTCCAGGATTGAGATAAGATCGGAGTTTAAAGAACCAAATAACTGATTAAGTTGAGAGGGTACCGAAGACTGGCGTGACTCTTTAATCGAGTTGAAGCTTTAGGTTCTGTCAAGTGTACCATCATCTGCGAAGCTATGGATAGGATTGAGAGTGGACGACAGAAGATCGTTAATAAAAATTAGGAATAAGGTAGATGATAAAACTGAGCCTTGAGGGACGCCGGAGTTGATAGGGAAAGGGGATGATGAAACGCCATCTAATGCAACGTGTATAGTACGTTCAGAAAGAAAGCTCTGAATCCATCGAATACAAGTAGCATTAATACCAAATGCGTTGAGTTTAGATATAAGGGCTTTGTGTCAAACGTTCCAACGTTTAGTCAGGTATACCAACAAATCGCCGGTGGATCTTCGTGGCCGAAACCCATATTGACAGTCATCCAGGAGACGGTTGCTTTTCAGGTATTGCACGATCTTACGGTTGACAGCAGTTTCCATCACTTTAGACAGAATAGAAGTAATGGGGCTGTAGTTTGTAGGGTTCGTTTTGCTACCCTTCTTAGGTATCGGCTGAACATTAACTAGTTTCCATAGATAAGGAAACTTACCAGAAGAATAAGAACGATAGAAAAGATTGCCAAGAGGTTTAGCCAAACAAGAGTAGCAGTTTTTAAGGGTAATGGGGGGGAATTCCATCTGGACCAGCAGATTTACTACTATTGAGAGCTTGAAGGATTTTCGAAATGACACGTGTGCGAAATTTGATGGGCGGAAGTTCTATATTGCTAGATAACACAGTTGGGGGGACTGTGCACTAGGTGGAAGAGTAGAGTTTCTCGCAAAAATCGAGGCCAAAAGATTTGCTTTTTCTATGGAATCAACGACTGTGCGGTTACCATCAGAAAGAGGAGGTGTAGATGACGAAATAAAATTATTTCTAACCGCTTTCGCAAATGACCAAAAGGATTTCGATCCTTTAAACCTCTCGCCTGAAACCTTCGCCAACCTTCTGGAAAGTGTAAGACTGTTGAGTGAATACTTAGTGAATCTTTAATCTGGAAATTATATGCAATGCTATTCATATTTGTATTCTAAATATAAGGAAATACGTGAACTAACTTTGATTCAGTCTTCAATTTTTCGCATGAAACCAAAATCAATACAAGTGAATCAGAAAAGATTCATTTACGGTTCTATTATGTTACTGGTAAGTGAATCATGTAGGCGGAATATAAATGAATCATATAAGTGAAGCATTTGAGGGTAGGGCACTTACATTTCGTCTTAAACATTTTGCATACGTATTCTTCTTCGAAAAATTCAATTTTTCTTCGCCTACAGTAAATATTTAAGAAACGCACGAAACATTTTTTTCATCGCACAAAATTCACTTAGTTCCACTAAATTTCTAACATTCGCTAGATCGATCTACCAAAAATAAGTATTAGATTAAATTCGTCCTAAGACTATTTCACGTCACTGTGGATCGTACCCATGGTGCAAAACTAGTTATAAAGTGATCTTCGCACAAATACACGTGTCTCGGTTGGTTCTTTCGTTGACTTTTTAAAATCCCCGCATATATACACAGGTTCAGTTCATTGAAGAGCCGTCTTCGATCGTTCCGGTACGATCGGTCTGAAGATGCTGGAGGAGGCGGAGTTTATTTTGGACCACGACGAACTCTCTGTCTGAATGGTACCTTCACAAGTATATAAGCGATCGAAGCAGCAGAAGAAGTTCTTCGTTTTGGCTCATGGTCTTGGATGATGATGATGATGGTTCCCAGCCTCATATCCCGAGCCTTCGAAGAGATGATGATGACCGCGGTTTATTGTTTCTTTTCTTCTTTTATTAGGTGTGTGTGTGCTTTTTTTCCGTCTTGTAAACTGCTGTTGCGTCTACTGATTATGACCTGACCGGTATAATACCTTCTACTTCTTCGTCTTGTTACGTTTTTTTTTCATCTTCTTCAGTGTTTTTGGTATTTTGAATCCAATGATGATCATCATCTCTGAAATATCTTCTTTTTTTTTTAAACATATCATACACTCCCAAAAACTTGTTGCCAGTGTATGGATATGATGCTTCGGTTTTGTTTCGAGGTGAATTAATGTTTTTGCTTGAGATTCCGCTGGTTTCGAAGCGACGACTGAAGAACAAGACCAAGAGTCTGAAGAATTTTTATAAAAATGCTTGCAAGATTCTTCGAGATGGTGGATGCTGTTTGGCTGCTACGATGGGAAAAGGTATCACGATATGTACCTGTTTGAAGTTACTTATCGATTCTGTTTATAGTTATAGGCTCACGAATATTTATATCCATACCGAGCGGGGCCACCATTGCATAGTTTCACATTTATGTTTCAACGTGTATCGTATGCATGTGAAAGGAATGGTATATATATGGTGGTCTGGTTAGATCTTGAAGAAAATGAATATATTTCAACCGTTACTAGTCTTGAGGGGATTTATGTTGTGTCTTCAAGTTCCTTATCATAAAAGTAGTTTTGCTTAGTACAGAGCCGCATTTTCTGCAGTTTTATGTTCGCTTTTAGGTTATTAACTTTGGAACTAATTAGTATTATTTTATTCAACAATGTTTTATCAGCAGAATACCAGCATAGCATAAGAATAAACACGATATTTATGCTATATTTTCATGCAATTAATTCTTTATTACCACAGAAATTAGTGAAGAAAGGTTCCACTTCCCCAACCATATTTACAAAATGAAAATATGAGGCGCCTGGTGTGTTCATTTTATTAGTTTTTCTTTGCAAAAGACAAGTTATAAAATATATTTTAGTTAAGGATGCTCATAAACTTAAAGCAGGTAATTAAATAGATTTTATTTCATTCTATCTAAATATATCTTCACAGTTGTGTGGGCCCTCCTCATGGGTAATTGCAAAAATTATGAAATGGTGATATACGATATATTATGTAATATTTAAAGAACGCCTTATGCTAGAAAGTTGACACAAACTCGTGAATGTAGATAAATTAAGGGAAAAAATTTAATGGGTGTGTTTGTCTTATCTTAAAAATAAATATGTTTAAGGAAGGGAGATAGCAAAATATATCGAAAGGGGGGACTGTAACACCTATCTAGATAGCTCGCGGTATCAAATCAAAAATCTGTGTTTTTATATTTCGTGTATTCTTAATGTAAGGTCGATATCGATATCATGGCGCGACAACCCAAAATGAGCCATGGCCTCCTGTATTCGTCGCCTCCAATCGAGCCTGTTCTTCAGGTTTCTGAGCGATGCGTTGTCGGCGCCTCGCCCAACCCCTGATTTGGAGGGCCAGTCTCACTTATTTATTACACTCCGGTATTAAAAGGGTGGGAGTTTTCAGCTGACAACGACATATTGGAGTTCTCCCAGCTATGCTGCGAGTCCAACTATGTCATACTTTTTGGCTACCTCCTGAGACCCAATGGTGTTACTGGCCATTCAGGTTAATTCCATGCTCCCTCCTCCTTTCTCAACCGGGTTTGGGACCGGCTTTGGCGATATCGATATCCAGTCTAACTTAATTTTATCGGTCTCCCCACAACAAAATCTTGCGACCGTTACTGAAGGATTGAAGCACCTCCGAGACCACTTACCTAAGCTTGTCTCAGCCTTCTTTAAATTCACCAAAATTTAAAATGTAGTAGGTATTATAGGTATAGGTAGGTATAACTTAAACAAATTTGCTTCTATGGTAGCTTCTCACCATGAAAAAATTCCATTCTCATGTAGTAGGTACTTATAACTGTATCAACGATAAGGTAATTATTGAAAGGTGCGACTCGATAGCTATTCTGCACTAAAATAACAAGACAGGTATCTGGATTTTTTTACACCTTTCGTTTGGCAGCCACGTGGAGTTTCTCGACTTTCATTTGCCCGTTTAAGATTATGTACTGGAGTAAAAAGAAGCACAAATGTAAATGCAATAGAATTTATTATAAGGTTAATCCAGCTTCATAAATTTCTAACGCATTTACAGATCCAGTCGCCTAGTGGAACTTAGACAGGTAAGTTTATTATTGGGCGATATATTCTACTCCTTCTTCCCGTTAGGTTAAGTTAGGTTATGGTGGCAGCCATCCAAACTATGGATCGACTCACTTAGACCATTCGGTTGGTCCATTGTGATACCACACCCGTGACAACTTAATGCAGTCCCATACAGGGAGTTATCGTAGTATTACTACAGGGGAAAAGCTAGTCGAACCAGCCACTGGAGCGAATAAACTTGGCTAGTTCATCAATTCGTTTTCCAGCCATGTCCCCGAGACTGGAGAAGAAGTAGCTTCCCATGGCTCTGAACCTACAGCTGGCTAGCTGGGGACACTCACAAAGTAGATGCCTAACGCTCTCTTCTTCTTCTTCACTTCTACAGAAGTCATTATATTGAACGCCTAGACATTGTGCATGTCTGTCAAAGAGACAGTGTCCCTTTATGACTGCCGTAATGTTAGGGGTCTCTATACGACTTCTTTCCAAAAGATCGGCAGTCCTTATAGGATGTATTACTGGCAATAGCTGCCTGGAGGTTTCACACGTAGTTAGGTTAACCCATCTACCATTGGTCAGCTCCATTGCCTTCCTTTTTACCGCTTGGGTTGCATATATAGCAGTGGTGGCTCGCCACATGAGGCTAGTGAGGCTGAGCATCACCATTTTACAGAGGAAAAGTCACCAAGCTACTAGTAAGTTTTTGTTTTGAAAATGTTACTTAATGACTTTCCGCAGTAAACCGACGTCCTTACTCATAAAGTTTTAGTCCGACAAAGTCGTGTTTTAAAATTCCAATTCAGCCTCACCTACTAAGAAAGGTACTAACCGCCACTGATGTATAGCAGCCATTTCAGATCCAGTTTTGGACAGCTCATCGGTTGTCTCATTTCCTGGTATCCCTTTGTGTCCCGGAACCCAGCACAAGAAAACCTTATGAGCTGTGTCCAATGTTTTCAGACGCTCCCTACACACTCCCTCACTAGCTTCTTCCAGTACAAACATCATTCAAAAATTTACAAATTCATTTCATGAAAACTTTCAGATTCAATGGCGAAAGTTTACACAGAACTAGCAAAATAAAAATGTAACTCTCATACGACAGGCGTTTATGCCAGTGATTGTAATTTTTTAACGAAGAAAGAAATTCTAAAATATGAAAATTCAAAAATTAATTAAAATTCGGTTTAATTATAAAAATTAAAAATTAAAAAAACAGCTGCCAAAAAATATCGTTCAGTATTGATGCTTTAGTACCAAAGAAATTTCTTAAATGAATACTTGGTAAGCGCTGGCATTTCTCAAAAAGACTTGTGCACCAAATTATAAACGTACCTCCAGTGAAAGTTGCAATAGATATTCTAGAACGTAAATTTAAAGTCGAATACACTTTTAAATTAAGATCATTCAAATTATTTTTGATCACATATTGTTACTTGATTCTATTTTTATACTGTAGATGAAATCATATAGAGTATTATAAGTTTAATCCAGCCGAAAAGTTTGTAACGCATAGAACCAAGCCTCGGACGAAAAAAAGTTATATATTATTTTTTGTTTATTTGTGCCCAAAAACCTCAAATCCGCCTGGCGTCCGTCCGTCCGTCCGTCCGTCCGTCCGTCCGTCCGTCCGTCCGTCCGTCCGTCCGTCCGTCCGTCGTCCGTCCGTCCGTCCGTCCGTCCGTCCGTCCGTCCGTCCGTCCGTCCGTCCGTCCGTCCGTCCGTCTGTCCGTTAGCACGATAACTCAAGAACGCCTTCACCTAGGATCTTGAAATTTTGAATCTGGATGTTTGGTTGAATTTGTAAGGCTAAGTTCGTTAACGGGCAAAATCGTCCTGTTCCTTCGGGTAGCTGCCATACAAAATGTCCTTAAAACACGTGTTCAAGAATATTGGTCGATAACTTCAGAAGGGTTTAAGCTACGGCATTGAAATTTTGTTTGTGTTATTTTTCCAATAGTTCGAGCTAAATGTATGATTATGAAGAAAATCCTGTTAGTCCTTCGTGTAGCTGCCATACAAATATCCTGTCAAAATGTATTAACTTAATTTACGAAACTCACTATAACTCAAGTAATCTTTTAGCTACGAATTCGGAATTTTGTACAAATTAGTTTTGAGTGAAAACAAAGTTCGAGTTTACTAGTCAGCGAAATCCTTTTACTCCTTCTGGTAGCTGCCATACAAAATATCCTTAAAACAGGTGTTCAAGAATATTAGTAGATAACTTCAGAAGGGTTTAAGCTACGGCATTGAAATTTTGTATATGTTATTTTTCCAATAGTTGGAGCTAAATGTATGATTATGAAGAAAATCCTATTAGTCCTTCGTGTAGCTGTCATACAAATATCCTGTCAAAATGTATTCACTTAATTTACGAAACTTACTATAACTCAAGTAGTCTTTTAGCTATGAATTCGAAATTTTTTACAAATTAGTTTTGAGTAAAATCGAAGCTTGAGTTTACTTGTCAGCGAAATCCTTTTACTCCTTCTGGTAGCTGCCATACAAAATCTCCTTAAAATACGTGTTTAAGAATATTGGCCGATAACTTCAGAAGGGTTTAAGCTACGTCTATGAAATTTTGTACGTAGTATTTTTCCAATAGTTGAAGCTAAATGTATGATTATGAAGAAAATCCTATTAGTCCTTCGTGTAGCTACCATACAAATATCCTGTCAAAACGTCTTCACTTAATTTACGGAACTTACTATAACTCAAGTAATCTTTTAGCTATGAATTGGAAATTTTGTACAAATTAGTTTTGAGTAAACACAAAGTTCGAGTTTACTAATCAGCGAAATCCTTTTACTCCTTCTGGTAGCTGCCATACAAAATGTCCTTAAGACACGTGTTCAACAATATTTTTCGATAACTTTTGAACGCTTCAAGCTACGAATTTGAAATTTTGTACTCGTTCATTTTTAAATGGTTCCAAGGAAAAGGATAAATATGTAAGAAATCAAGTGAGTCCTTCCTGCACCTCCTTCAAAAAGGACATTTTTTTTCGATGACTTACCCAGTTCAAGATATGCAACTAAACACTGAAAATTGTCTTTTAGTTTTGAGTAGCAATCTAATGGCAGTCCTTAATAAAGGACTTACAACATGCACACACGTAATTCTACTTTATCCCCAACTACAATATAAATCGGAGTTCAGTATTCATCTAGAGTATTATACGATTGGCTTGCAGCCGATCGTGACTGCAGTATGTTTTATTTTTGTTTTCTTTTTATTATTTCAATTTTATTTTTATTGATTTATGGCTGTAGTTTAGATTTAAGCACTATTCTTGTCCGTGGTTTTTACTCCCAATTTTCTTTGTAACCAATAAATGCACCAGTCACTGAAAAAACGTGTTTAGTTTAAGATTGCTTGGGAACATTTAATTTTTATACCTCAAAAAAATCAAATTTTTGTAACTCAAGAACCGTACCAGATATGATATTAAAACTTTTATAGGAATTAGGCTCAGCAGACCTCTAGCAGAGAAAACTATATTGGGAGTGGGGATGTGGGGGGTGATGGTGGCAGGAGGTGGAAAGGAAAAACATTATATTTTGATTTCTCGAAAACCGCGTAGGATAAAAATCTAAAAATTGGCGACTGACAACCTAAAGAATAACTAGGTGGCTATTTGGAACGTTATTTTTTGTTGTCAGCTGCATAGTAACCTACACTGCATCTCAGCATTAAGAGGGAACATCCGAGTAGAAAAAAAATTTTTTTTCAAAATTTATTTTCACTTATCTTAAAGTTTCTAGTCCTAAGATTATTCTGTGTAAACTTCATATTGAAATTCCAATAATTGTGAAAAATATAGGCAATTAATCGGAATAGGCCTTTCGTGAATTCTCTATATAGAGCGTCATTCAAACGCGATTATCTCGAAACATACTATTCAAAGACGGTCCCCAAAATCTTCGGAAAACAGCTTGACCGATTGCTTCCATAATTTCACACAATATTTTTGGATAGGTTTTCTACTTCGCTACGTAAGACTTTTTTTTAACTTATTTACTTTTTTTTTATTAAGCCAGAAAGGTCGATAATTGAGGTTAAAAACTGAAAATAAAGTTCAACCGTCCGCCATTTCAAAAAACCCTACGTAGCGAAGGGCTTCATACTTTACATTTTCAGAATCTTTTTGAAATTATTGTTTTGGATCAACCGACTGCATGTAACCTTGGGAGACCGCGCGAGCGGCGGACATTCTTTACGCCGACCATGACAGCAGCGCCCGCCGTTGATATATATTTATAAAAAAAAATTATTAGCGTACCTCAACATATATACTTTCGAATAAAACCAACTTGGATAAAATCAAGCAAATAATTTTTGAGATAATAATTTCTGAAATTCACCTATTTTTTCTGCTTTCAACTCGGATGTTCCTTCTTAAACGCGTTCTGGACTTCTGCACAAAAAGTATAATAATAAAGTTGCGGTCAGACTTTTGCCAGATTTTTAATTTGAATTTTTGATTATAAATTTATACTCAAGAGCTCAAAAAACCTATCAATATCAAAATTGAAGTTAGTTCAGCAAAATTTATTTCTTTTTATATACATAATAGACCCAATCAGATTCTAGAATCGAATACCTATTTTTTTTTGTTGTCCCTTTATTTAGTAACCTTGTTGTTTTTTCTGCAGATAGGCTGGATTTACTTACTGACACTGTATGCCATCCTGTCAAATATTTGAGAACAAAATTTGGCGAAAAATTCTACTCAAATTTTTAAGAAGGTTTTCCGAGCAGAAACATATTGCGGGTATTTTTTTTACCGAAAATATATAATTTTCCCAAACAGTCAAAAATCCACAGAAGAGAAATACTGGATACGTTGAGTAATCAAACGGTTATGTGTAGAAATAAGTTAACATCCAAATCTACTTAAATCTTTTAAGGGCTTACATACCCCTACACGCGCTGAAAACCGAGTAAATTTGAAAAATTATTATAAAGGTTATATGATGAAAAAAAAATTTAATTGTTGAGTTCACATATCTAATTAACTTTGTTTATTAACATTGTTTTTTACGGGTATAAATGGACTACTTATGAAAACCATGGCGCCTCCTGGTCGGCATCATAACTTCACCAATAATAATTCAATTTGAAAAAATAATAAATAATCTTGTAAAATAATGTAGTAGTTATAGTCTGACGGAGGGAATTTTTTTTTTTTTCAAAAATAAATAAGTTACAGTATTTCAAACTTTAGTAATCAGTTTTTTAAAAAAAAAATTGCGTTTATTAATTTATAAAAAAATTTCCAAGCAAAAAATTAAAAAAAAACCGCTTGTCAGACTATAGAGAAAATAGTTATCAAAATTTAAAAAAAAAAAAAGTTGAAAAATATTGAAAATTGACTGAGTTATCGTGCCGACCATGCCTAAAAACATAGTTTCGAGAAAAATGCGTTTAAAGTTTTTGGTAGGCACAACGTGAAATTATGGCTAGTCTTCCATTCCAGCTTCGTACTGTACACCTTCTTCCTCTTGTATCTTCGTGTTTTTCACAGATGGTCCTATAAATGACCTTGTTTTCTATGAAACCCAGCTTTTGCGAAAAAATAAATGCTAAACGCTGCTGTTCAGAGTGGCGCGGCAATTAGCCAGTAAGCCACTCCAAACCGATGTCTGGTGACATTTATTGCTATAACTTTGTAATGGAGTGGAATTTTCTAAATTCAAAATTTTTTCTTAATTCTTAAAAGTATAAAAAATAAAAATCTGTAAAAAAAAATCAATTTTTTAAAATTTCAGGGGTATATGAGCCCTTAAGAGTTGTGTCAAATTTCTATGTAATGTGTATTAACTCCCTTACTAAATCCCTCTTTTTTTAGTAGTAATGAATATAACAGGTATGCATTGCATACAGCTAGCTTTCAAGGTAAACAAAAAAAAATGTTTAATCTCTAATCTCGATAGCCTTCAACCAATCCTCGAATTTCTACAATCAACACTCCAACATACAAGGCTTGCATAGTACTTGCTCTATCTTTATTTACCAGCTGTTAATCAAAAGCCTAAAGATCTTACTATACGTATTTTACTTTTACTATATTAAAATGTTCATTAAGCTTAGTTTTAAATTTTGGTAATATCAAAAGGCCTTCATACATGAACAGAATATACAAGTTTCATTGTGATATCAATAAAAAACATACCCCAGCAAATAATTTGATGAAGATTTGCTATAAGTGAGGCTAAGTGAACTTTGTACGAAGGAGCCGGTAATATGAAAATATATCGTGCTCGAATCTAAGAAAAAATTTCATAAATGCAATGAAAAATTGAATTTTAGATGATAAAATATAGCAAATGCATATAAAAACTTTAATTTGTTAAGACAAATTGTAAATGTTGGATATATGAGTCATCTACATGATTCATCTAAATCGACCTAAATGATTCATGGATTCTCCATGTATACGTAGTACAGGTGAATCATTAGTGATTCATTTGCGATAATTTTGGTTTAGTGTGACCTAATCAATTATAAGGATGAATATTTTCAAATGATGGTTTTGATTTCATGAATTTTGATTTCATGCCGTAGTTACCTGTAGAAAATTTCTATAGTATATAAAACTTTCATATTTTTAATACTTACTCTATCAACCCCATATGTAGAGAGGACTCGTGTCCCTTAAGCCATCCCTAACTACTTCTCTGAACCGTACAACCAAAGGTTGTTTATGGTCTAGATGAAATCATATAGAGTATTATAAGTTTAATCCAGCCCAAAAGTTTGTAACGCATAGAGCCAAACCTCGAACGAAAAAAAGTTATATATTATTTTTTGTTTATTTGTGGCCAAAAACTTCAAATCCGCTTGACGTCCGTCCGTCCGTCTGTCTGCCCGTTAGCACGATAACTCAAGAACGTCTTCACCTAGAATTTTGAATCTGGATGTTTGGTATTTGTAAGGCTAAGTTTGTTAACGGGCAAAATCGTCCTACTCCTTCGGGTTGGCCGATAACTTCAGAAGGATTTAAGCTACGACTTTGAAATTTTGTGTGTGTTAATTTTCCAATAGTTCGAGCTAAATGTATGACTGTGAAATAAATTCTATTAGTCCTTCGTGTAGCTACCATACAAATATCCTGTCAAAATGTCTTCATTTAATTTACGCAACTGACTATAACTCAAGTAATCGTTTAGCTTTGAATTTGGAATTTTGTACACATTAGTTTTGAGTGAAAACGAAGTTCGAGTTTGCTATTCAGTGAAATCCTTTTACTCCTTCTGGTACCTTCCATACAAAAAATCCTTAAGACACGTGTTCAACAATATTTTCTGATAACTTTTGACCGCTTCAAGCTAGAAATTTGAAATTTTGTACACATTAATTACTTTATTATTTTAATAATAAAGTATTTTTAAATGGTTCCAAGGAAAATGATACATATGTAAGAAATCTAGTGAGTCCTTCCTGCACCTCCATGTGAAAGTCCTTCAAAAAGGAAAATTTTTTGTCGGTGTCTTACCTATGTTCGATATGAAATTAAACACTGATGATACGTATTGTCTTTTAGTTTCGAGTAGCAATTAATCATTAAAAGATAAAATGTCTGACTTGAATTTTCTTAATTCCAGATCAGTTACAATATATTAAAAACCGAAATGTCTTGACTTTAATAAAATAACAATACACAAAAACCAATCTCGCTATGGCAAAATAATTCGATAAAATCCACCTAAAAATTATTAAATCCGAACAAAATGGAAATGATTGAACACAAAAAATAATAAAAAATAAAAATGGAAAGAAAACTCGTATGATATTAATAGCACAGCATACACAAAGAATAAAACACAAAACACATGTCCGTATCCTCTTCCTTTGGAAGCAGCAAATATTGTGTATAGGTAACCAACCGGTTTTGGGTCAAAACTTTTTTATATTCTCGATATTCATAATATTGTATCGTATTTTGCGTTGTGGGATATTTTTTTTTTTTTAATATTTCTTGCATTAAACTGTTGTTCGAACGTTTTTATGTTGAATTTCTGGTATTGTTTCTTTCAAATAACATCAGAGTAGAAGATTAAAATCAATAATGGTGTATGCTGTAGGTACCGCAGTGTACAGAGTACGCACATTTGAATTCGATCTACCTACGTCGATGTATTAACACAAAAAAGCAATACACTGTATCAAATTTAGCTTCTTTAGGATCTTAAATAGTTATAATAAAGATCATATTAGTATTTTAACTATGTACCTCTTCTGCCGTTCTTTTAATTTAATTTATTGATTCTTATATTTTTTGGCGAACAAAGTTTTGAATGTTGCTTCTGCTTAACCTCCACTACTCGCAAAATTTCAAAACTAAAACAACAAATCGGAAAGAAATAAATCGAACTGATACATTTCTGTTGCCGCTTACAATTAGCATTTATCTGAAGGTAAAAACATCACTTTATACCGGCAGGCTGTCTTAAAGAGGTATAACAGCTTCCTTCAGCAATGCTAACATCCAAAATAGTCCATCAAGAAGTTGTTCTCAGATGTCCGAAATAAAAACGCTGACCAACACCGAACAAGATACGATAAATTCAACAAAAAAAAAATAGAAAAGGACTAGTCTCTTTCTTCTTCTAGAAGAAAAAAAACAGAATCACTTTAGTTACCTTACCCATGTTTTCATGTAAGTGTTGCTTGCTTACCTTCGAACCACCTTGGCTACTCTTAGGCTTGTTCTAAACCGAATTTTTTGATTTTTAGCTAATTATCTGGTTTTCCTTTGTGATCGCGCGGCGTTAAGGTATCATCACTCATTCGCTCATAATACACCTTCAGGTGATTTGTCATGGTGAGCCTAATTTTGAATGAGCCAAGCAATGAACTAACCTGAGCTTCAATTAACCTTCGAAAGTGTCGAAAATTTCAATTTTTCAAACACGATATGATCGTCTTTGATAATTAATTTTCGGGACAGTTTGAATGATCAGTAGGCGTATATATTGAAATTAGTGTAAATTTGTGTATTTTTTTTTTGGGTTTTGAAGGTGTTTTTATGGGATATTAAAATACTTATTACTATGAAATCACTCTCTCTCTCTCTCGGATCGGTATATTGGTGGATCGACAGAGTCAATTTATTGTGACCTTCAATCCTCTCATATCTTATGGAAAACTGGCTTTAGTAAGGAGAAGAAAGTTGCAATCCCCAATTTTTTAAGGATATATTTCTTATTTTAGTTATTACACGAACGCTCTACTTCCATATTTTCTTTCCAATACTTCCAAATACATATATACATATATTGTATTCAATGTTTGATTCCTCTGTTTGCTACCCTAGTGTCTAACAAATTTACCACCAACTTAAAGGACTTTTCTATGGCAGCTACATGAAGAGGAGGAATATTATTTTCATTAACAAAATAAAAGTTACAAATTACGAGCATTAAATCCATTAAAACCCATAATTAGACACGTAAACGTGTTCTTAAAATATGAAGAGATCATTGATATTGCTGCATTAAGGGGGTCGTCTTATGTGACGGCCAGTTTTTTCTGCTTTTTTCGGAAATTTTATTTTTGGAGATTATGAAAGAACCAACTTTGAAATTATTACCACATATTTATTCATATTTCAACAAACGTTAGAAATTTTTTTTAAGGAGAAATATTGTTTTACTTTGCGTGCAGAGCTCTTGAAAGTGATCGCTGTAAAAAAAAGTTGTCAAATGGCTGCCATGATTCCGGCTGTCCCCCTCATCTGAAATCAGAAAATTAAATTGATACTTCATTTATAAGCCTGTGGCTATAACTGGTACCAGAATTAAGACAAAATTTTGAAAATTAAAAAACAAACTTTGAAATTTTTTTTCAAATTTTCGCGTTTTTTTCGAAAAATTTATCTTCAGCAAAAAAAAATTTTAAAAGATATCGCTAAGATTTTGGTACCAGTTGTAACTAGGGATCCGCTGAACATGTTATTAAAATTTCAGCGCAATCGGTTCAGTAGATTTTTCTGAATCGTGGCAGCCAATTTGAAAAATGCAGTTTTGAGAAAAACGCAATTAGCCTCATAGGAAGTGAGAAGTTTCACATTACCTCACACTGTGTCGATGTCAAAATTTATCAAAATGGCTTCAAAAATTGAAGGATAAGGCTGAACTTACAGGTTCTAACCAAGTCATAGGATGAATTTTGACACAAATAGAATCAGATTTGAATTTAGAGATAGCGAAAGGATTTCATAGCCAATCGTTGAAGTAGCGACCAAATGTGCACTCTTCAGAAAGGAACTAGGGAAATCTGAAACCGATCAAAGCGTGAACTTCGATTAAAGTGGCTGCGCGAAAATTAAGAATATGTTTAGATTGCCTAATTGTCACTCTTGAGGTAGATCAATTTCCTATAATTTCAAAATCAAGGTGGCTTCAAAATCATTCTTTCTTTCTAATCTTTTCCGGAAAAATAAATCACTATTTTCTTTATTAAATTATTTTCCAATTACTAACTGATAGTATATATAGTCATTAACTACAATAATTTAGATTTAATCATATCACGATTTGCGATAGCATAACGCGTAGCTCTTGACGCATTTATCAAATTTGGATAGTTTCTACTGAATGAATTCTAAATATAGTTTCGTTTGAGTCAGCAATGAGTGCACACTTTTCACTTCCTCTGAATGATTTCGACCAATTATAACGTGACACTGCTACGGCCTGAAAGTCTAGCGATAAAATAGAAATGAAGTGGAGTTCACTAAAAAAATACAAATATAATAAGAAATAGTCTTTCACAAAATATATAAAGTTTAAGGCTGTCATATATCAATTGCCATTGGGTTGATAAGCTATCATATTGGGAACGAAAAAATCAGCGACTGTAGGAGAACGCAATTAATAAAAGGTTGTCACTACTCAAACTAGAAGGATTGGTCTTTAATATCTAATTTATTAGGTGAACACTTTTGATACTTTGTACGTGAATAAGTAAAAGTTAGAGATAACTTCGCAAATACGATTTATTGATTATAGTTTCCTTGGTTTAATCATCTATTTCAAAGTACTTGCTATCACCTGTTCGTAGATAATAAAAATTTTAATCTGCAGGATATGTCAATATTTTTAGTTCATTCTGTAGATTTTTATAAAATGATAAAGTGCTCATAAAAATTTAAATAAAGATAATTAATAACTGCACCTTTCTTCGGCTTTCAAGGATAATAATAAAGTTCAAATAATCTGGTAACAATCATTGCACAGCTTTATTATTTTATTGGTTACAATTTATAGTACAAGGAAAGCGGTAATCGCTGCCATAAAAAAGAACATTGAAAATAGCATTTTTTTTAATTTTTTTTGTTTTTTGTTTTTTATTTATGACTGACTGACGACATATGTTTGTTATACCTACGAACATCACAACCAATTCAATAGTGCAAATCATGTCCCACCCACGCATACTACCTAATCTCTCCTCTCAATCGAGTTTTAATATCGCGTTTTTTTGACCGATTGTAAAATTAAAAACCCTACGTTGGGCGCCATTATATACAACAAATACCACATTAAATCTTAACATGTTCCAGGAATAACGTGGGATATGAAGAGAAATTAGTGCATATTTTGAAGTATATCATGAATACACAATTTTTAATATAAGTCATTGCCTACAGGGAAGATGGTTCAAAAACCCTATTTCAAGAACTATGTCATCACAAGAACTATTTGAGGTATCAACTTAAAATTTTTCCTCTTTGTACCAGTTCCATTAATTTTAGGTTACCGATTTTTACAGAGAGCAAACGAAGTGAAAGATTAATGAAACATATTTTGATTTTGTTTTAAACGTTTAATCCAGCCAAAAAGTTTCTAATCGAACGAACGAAAATTTTTAGGCGGACAAAATATAGGTATTATTTTCAGTAACGACTAAAAAACTTGATACCAGTGTGGTGGTGCGGTTGTTAATTACTTTGTACATTTAAAAATTGAGAAATTTACTCTAATATAATTAATAAATTATTTAGAGTACCTAATTGATCACTATATTATTGTATGGAGATCAAGTACTCGGAATTCATTATTGAAGAAAATAAAATAAAGTGTGAATTGGAGAAAATTCAGTTGAATAAAAACCGCTGAACCATTAAAATCTATTAAGATCATAAAAAAACGATATCCGTAATTATAAAAAGATATCCGTAATTATAAAAAGATATCCGTAATTATAATTAATTAAAAGTTTCTAATTAAAACTTGATAATATATAATTATTAAATAATTAATTCAATAAAATCATTTGTATTATTTGATGTATTAAAAGTGATTAAATAATAATAGTGATAATTGACCAAATGATTAATTAAATAAATCATTGTTAAACAATATTTATATAATTGAATAATCTATATGTTTTAAAAAGTTAATAAAGTTATGTTACTAAAAAATAACAAGAAGTATTTATCGTAACCTAACACCAGTCTATCTATCCGATAGAATTCACGGTAGCTAAAGAACGCCTTAACCTAGATGTTAAAATTAGGTATCATTTGTTAAAAAGAGTTTGTAAAGCTCAAATCGTTAAAAATTGCCTGTTCAACATGATTCTGACAAACTTTTTGGCAATTTTCGTACAATTTTGAACTGTATTACTTATCATAAAATTTGACCGAGATATTACCCTTATTTTCCATTCCATTACAAATAGCAGAGCAGTATTCAACATGATATGTGTTGGTTGGACTGAATGCCACTAATTTTTCACAACAATTTTCCTTAGTTGCGATTCGATTAGCGACGGCAAGAACTTGTTGTTCGTCGTGTCGGAGTCACCAATGTAAAAATATACTGCATATCCATATTGTCCAAATTTATTATATTTCTTCTCCTGCGTGATGTTGGCATCCTGGGCAATAGCCATTATTATTCTATTATTATTCAAAATTGAATCGTTTATTTCTTAAACAAAGCAAGTTCAATTTCTTACCATTTTTTTACTAACTAACTTTAAAAAAAAAAATAATTATTTGCTAAACTATGTAATTGCAGAGAATGTAACTCAGTACTAAATAACTTTTGTCATATATTTTTAATGCATTTAAAAAAGGATACAAATAGGAAAGTTTGATTGAAATGTAATTTTAGTTGAATGGACATTGAAGATAAACAATTTAATTACAGTCAGATGTTGATAACTCGAAGTTTCAATAACTCGAACCAAATTGTGATAACTCGAACTATACCATACACGTGTCAAACCACCATTGTAATCATTTAACTGTTTGACTGTTTGACTGCATTCTTAAAAAGGTGTTTAAAATTAAACTGATTTTACAATAATTATTGTGGCATTCTTCTGTGTAAAATTACCCTACTAGTCAAAACTACAACAGTTATTGCAGTAAACCAGGGAGGTGGTATAAATACACTGTTTTAGTAATATTATAATATTATTATTATTATTACTATATTTATTTGCCTGGATTCAATTTTTGACTTAACGCTAATATATTATATTTAAGAGATCAGTCTTTTCAATTGACTATACAGCTTTTGATAATAATTTCAGTACGAGAAAACTTAAGTAATAAATTGGAAAATTAGGTAAATGAAAAATGGCGAAAAAAACTCTATGAATTACAATTTTTTTTATATCTAAAACTTAACCTAGTCGTTGTTAACAAGTAAAACTTAAAATATTAAATATGTTTAATTATTGTAATATTAAATTAATTTTTTTTTAATAATTTTTATGCCGGGTGTAGTCCAGAGGTAGTGTACTAGGTCTTGAAAACATTGCTTCTGCGATGTCGTGGGTTCAATTCCCACTCAACGCATAAAATATTTATAAGAATTTTTGAGTTGCTATTGGCTTTGAAATATTAATATAAATAGTGAACAGTGCGGAATGTTTAATAGGATCATTACTAAAGGATTTAACACTGAGTATATGAGTTCTGTTTACATTCTTATCAGATTCACAAACACCATCAGAACTACCAAACAGTAGTTGATTTGGTATAGGCAACATTGCTGTTCTGGTAGATCATATGACAGCCAATCAGCACTAAAAAAAAAATTATTAACACCTACTAGTACACTGCCATACCCGGCCCGATTTCTGACCTCCCATCCCTAAGCTTACTGGACTGTACAATACAGTGTATTAAAGGCTAACCTCCTGAGTCCAGTTCGGTATCCTTAAAAAAAACTATTGGTTTTAGTTAAAATTTACTATAAGTTTGTGTAATATTAGTTTCTAGATGTGTAAACAGTAAATGAAAAATAATCAATTTTGGCGTAAATTTACTACTTCTGTGTAAATTTACTAACACTTCTATAATAATAATCAAAAATTTGTGTAATTACGAAAAATATTAACAAGAAAGCGATAGAGCTTCAGTCGTTACGTTATTATGCATTAAAGTTTATTTGTTTTTTGCCGTGACTTAAAAAGGTAAAATTAAAAAAAAAGGTGAAAGGTAAAGGTAAAATTAAAAAAAAAAGATTTGTGTAGATTCAATACTTTTAATTTTTACTTACTTACTTATTTATTTAATTATTACAGTTATTCTATAAGATATTTACAGTTTATACAATTTTTGTAGAGATCAGACGGGGAAAAAATTATTGTCTTTACAACTATAGTGTAGTATTTATATTTCTTGACAAATTATGTTATTAATTAAAGTGATACTTCATTTAGGAAAATTCTTTTTAAAAACCGATTAATAAGAACTTAAAACTAACTTAAAACTACCTTACAACAAAACTAACTTATCTAGGCAGCTTAGAAACCACTCAACATTTTAAATACTCGTAGTACTGAATAGTTCTGTAACTACGGGGTTGTCTAAGTTAGGGCATATTTCGCGAAAATTGTTCATAGCTTTTTTCCGATAAATGTGAAATCGAACGAACGTTAGCTAAATCGTGGAGATGTTGTGTTGGAAAATTAAACGGTTTATTTAAAATTATTTTTAAACATTTATTTTGTAATATTTGTAGCTTTTTCTTGTGAGGTTTAGCAAACGGGTTCCAAATTGGGGCTCCATATAGAATGATAGGCTGCAAGGCTGTTTTGAAGATCAAAAGTTTATTTTCTTCGGAGAGCTTTGATTTCCGATTTATGATAAAGAGCATGGATGCTCTTTGAAATTTGGCAGGTAACATGTTCCATATGGTCACGGAAAGTTAATTTTGTATCAAGAATAAGACCGAGATATTTTATATTTTTTGACCACTGAATCTGAATTCTCCAAAAATATTTATTGAGTTTTTGCACGTTTCTTGGTAAAAAAAATATAATTTGAGTTTTAGCCGGATTCATTTTAATTTTCCATTTATAATAGAAACTTTGTACCAGATCTAACTGGGATTGCAAATTTTGAATTATCAACGTGGCATCGTTTGAGCTTAAGTATAAGACGGTATCATCAGCGTACACTGCAAGCTCATAACCAGGATGTTTTGGAATATCAGCAGTATAGATGTTATACAGTATGGGACTTAAACAACAGCTTTGAGGGACGCCGGCTGGAATTGAAAGGAAATCCGAAAAGCTTGATTTTAATTTAATTCTGAATTTTCTATGTTCGAGAAATGAAGCAATTATTTTGATGATAAAATTTGGAAAAGAGAATCTCATCAATTTGAAGAGAAATCCTTTATGCCAAACCGAATCGAAAGCCTTTTTTATGTCCAACGCGATCACACCGGTGGATTCTTTGCAATTTAGTGACTTTTTAATGAAATTGGTGACTCTGAAAAGTTGATGGTTTATAGACATATGCGGCATAAACCCAAACTGAAAATCCGGGATGACTGATTTATTTCTCATCACAGTTCTCATTCTTTCAAAGATAATTTTTTCAAGTAGCTTACTTAAAGTTGGAAGTAAGCTGATTGGGCGATACTTAGAAGGAAATTTAGGATCCTTCCCTGGTTTCCATGCGGTTGGAAAATAACCTGTTTTTAGACATGCATTGAAAATGAAGTTTACCATGATAATTGCTTTTTTCGGAATATTCTTTAAAAGTATATTGGGCATTTGGTCATTACCGGGCGCTTTCTTAGTTTTAATAGAACGCAATTGTCTTTTAACTTCGCTAGGCTTACATAGATGTTTCGGTTCAAGATCAGAAATTATGTTTGGTATATTACAAAGCTAAATTAGTATTATTACTTAATTACGAATGTATTCCTCATTTAATTCTATATATTGCGTTTAATTATGAAATCTTTTCTTCTAGAGGTAAAAAAAATATGTGGATTTGCATTGTGGGATGTTATTGGAAACCATTTCACCTGCTATGGACTTTTTTTACTGCAACGGAATTACTAAATTATCCCTATAATTATTAATTTGCGCTTTGGATAGCAGTACAAGTATGTGCTACAGTTTGCTGACGGATTTGAGTGTAAACCGGCTCCCGTGCCAAGCAAAAGCAAGAAAACTATAGTGTAAAGTACTACTTTCCACTAGTAATTTCACTTCAAGAATTTGCGTAAAACTACACTACTTTTATGTAAAAATCAACAAGTTTACAAGTTGGGGTAATAATTTTACATCATTTCTAGTGTAAAAATTACTTAACCTTAATACCAATTTTACACTATATCTTATTTATTTTTACACATCAATAGAGATTTTAGTACACAAAAAATGGGTATTTTTACTATAAGGAGAAATTTACTACAATTATTGTTGGCATTTAGTTGCCTACAATCATAGAGATATATGTACTGGAGATGATGAGCAGCGACTGTTTTGAAGCCGGACGATTCCTCGCAAAGGCCCGGTAATAATCACTATGCTACTATTAGCATCTTACTCACATTTATGTTATACTCCAGTCTTGAACACAAAAAACGCCAAACATTTGAATACTAGGCTACTATTTGAATTTCACTGCCACCTGGCATCAAACGCTCCATACAAAAACGTTCAATTTTGGTGCAAAATGCTTTAAAGTGCTTCATACAAAAACGGCGTTTTGTCGTCTCCAGTATATATATTTCTATGCCTACAATAATTATAGTGAAATTCAGCAAATTTTTCTAAGAGTGTATTTTATATACAGTCAAACTTCTATAACTATACTGCAGTTAATGCAGTTTTGTTGCTACAAATTTCCTAAATTGTCCCTGCATTTTTCGATATACCGATTTTGTGAATCATTTTATTTTGCAGGCAAAAGTTTTGCTACACACCAAAAGGGAACAATTTAAAACTTATGAAAAAACAAAAAATAAAAACTTAAATATTCTGTATTTGCTGAACTCTGTAAAAGAGAAATATTTAAAGATTAAATTATACAAATTCGATAAATAAAACTATTCTTCAGTAAGATACGTACCGCTAAAGTTAAATTTTCTCTAATGCAACTTTCAATAAATTATTTAAATAAATACAAATTCTCCCTAATCACGAGGCAATTAGCACATTTCTTTAATTTATTTTTCGATAATAGCTTTTTATATCACCTTTTGGTGTTTTAATTAAAATAAATAAATTAAGCAGAAGAAGTTAAGATGGTGAGAAAATTTTCGAAAAAAACAACGCGCACACCTTAAACGAATATAAAATCATTAAACAATCATTTAACTCGTATATTCCATACATTATTACACCGTAGCCGAAAATATTAGTTTCATTAGCATAATTTCGGTTTAGATATAAATTCCTGTTAAGGCCGAATACTTAATTCATCTATCGACAGCTATCCCGTCCAGGTTATACCATAAACTCTATATGCACATCCCAAGTGATTCTATTCGATGTCGTCCTACATCAAAGCTGCATTTAAATGAGTTACGGCAAATCAACATACGAGTATATATCTAAAAAATTCCAACAATAATTATTGACCGGTTTACAATTTTTATGGCTTTCTTAAGGAATTCCAAATAAAAGTCCAGGTGAAAAAGTGCAATAATTGAACCGTGAGCCTTAAGGCGAGGTGAGGGTACTCTACGCTCGACCAACTACCGCAGGCTTAATGCCGGTTCACACGTTACCAAGCCAGGCCATCAGGAGTCCTCTATTAAGTTCACGACACTTAATTCTTGTTGTTATTATTTGCGGTAATATCCCAGACGGCTTTGCGTCATCCAAGGGAATCATCTTTAAGACAATGTGAACTCATATTAGCATAGTTTTGTGGTTTCCTCTTAAGGTTGGGGTAAATCATTAGACCTTACCGCAGTGTGGAAGTTCTGTTCAGGTTTTTCTGTCCTCAGCGGTATGTCTTAGCGTCTTCGCCATTGACTTGCATACTATACTTAAGGTACTCGTAGGTACCGTGGAGCATCTTTACGTTGCTCTTACGATCCCAGAACATGGAATTCTTCCTTCTTGTTCTTCGTAGTCGTCGTCGTTGTCGTTGTCGTGGTCTTCACCTTTCTCAGCTCAGCTGGTGGTTGGACATTAATCTTTCTGCCATCGATCCTTTTCAGCCTCTTGTTTTGTTGTAAGACGTCGTTTTCGAGTGGTAAAGGACCATAAATTTCAATTTTCTATGTTTAGTTGTGTTTCATTAAGGAAAGAGATTATGGCTACCGTTGAAAATTTCTGTCTTTCATAACAACAATGGAATTGCGTCACGGTTCTCAACTAAACGGTGTAAATGTTTTCAAAATATTTTCAACAGAATTTCATGTCTACGTATGCTTGATCCTTTTTCCACGAATTTTTTTCATAGTCGATAATTCCGGTCCGGCATACTTGTGAGTAGATTGATTCGTTGTAAGATGGGCCACCATTTGGGTTTTGCTATTAAAATCATTAAAAAACATTAATATTTAAAATACACATTAGTAACTAATGCCTGATTTCATCGCCAGATTTCGGCAACTAGATTTCAAAATCTCAAAAAGCGTTTACATCGCTCTGACGGAATTTGTTTAACATTTAAAATTCTAGCAGCTGACTGACTAGTTCTGACAAAACTTTCATTTATACTTTGTACCTATGATTTTACGCTTTTCTGTAATGGAAACATCAGCGCGAATGAAATAAAAACTAGAGTAATTAAAACTAAAAAAAAATAGTTTTGGCGCAACTTTATTATTTTATGTGTAGAAAATCGTTCCAAATAGCCTCCTGGTTATTCCTTTTTTTGCAAATGAGTCCACTATCATAGTACTACATAAGTTCCAACATTCAGCCTCCTAGCATAAGCAGTTCCTGAGATCTAGAAACCAAAATTGTTCATTTAAAACGCTCCCCCTCCTCACCCTTTACGCCTCCACCCCTCCAAAAGATACCACTCGTAGGGGTTCACTCATTATACCTAGCATAAGAATTTCAACTTAATATCTCAAGGGATTTGTGAGCTACGCACCTTCAAATGGTTTTGCGTACGGCGGACGGCACCTACGGCGGACAGACGGACATTTATTTTTTTTTACTTTTTTGAGGTTTACTAGTTCTAAAACGTGAAAATTCAAAATTTCAGGGCAGCAAATTTTTTTGAAATCTTAGGTCGATAACAATACTTTGTTATTAAAAAATAATAAAGTAAAATTATTAAATTCCAACGCTTGTATTCCGAGCAAAAATTAAAAATTTTATTTAAAATATGTGACAGTGAATATTGTGGTGAAATATGAACGTGATGAAACATAAATTTCAGGACTTTACAGGCCGGTTTCAGTAGATTTCTAGATTTTGTCCTAACCTCACGATTTGGAAATCTCAATCTCGTATGGAAAACCTTGTAGATTGGCGTGTAGATTTGCGAAATTTCGGGGTAGTGGAAATATGGCAGAAGTCGTGATTTAAAATTGGAAAAGAAAATAATGTTTATAGTGTGCGAAGTTTATAGCAATAAAACAAATAAACTAAATTTATATAATAAACATTTATACTATAAAATTAAAATTATGTTGTTTTTTGCACTGTTTATTATAAAAGGATATAACGTATGAATAAGCTGACGAAGAAACAATTTCCTTTATTTATTTTTTAAAGTAACATATAAGGATTATTATTTTTTTTTTAAGTATCGGAATTATTAGTTTTGATTCGATTTTTTTTATTATCATTATCACTTTTAGTAATTGAATTATTAATCCAACGTAATAAAGAATACACGTTTATTTATTTATCGATCTTTTATACTTTCTACCATTTTTTACCTGTATTCCGCCTTTTTTCAATTATCATGTCTTGATTGATCTCATTGAAGCTTTCGATTGCTATGTCCTTTAAAATACGACTGTGATCTCATCTGTCGACTATTCGCTTGAAGTTTATTTATTTATATTATTAATAAATTAATAATAATAATATCCATACATAAACATGTCACATTTTTGTAGTACATATGCCGAATAGTTAAAATTAATAATAAAATAAAACATACTGCAGGCACGATCGTCTGCAAACCAATCGAAGAGTACTCTAAATAAAATACTGAACTCCTACTTATATTGTAGTTGGGGATAAAGTAAAATATGGAGTGCGCATGTAGTTTAGGTTAGGTTGGTAGCTATTGGCAGAGATAGGTAACACATATATCGCTATATAGGTCCGTTGTGATCCTATTGCACCATGGCAATCAGAGCCAAGGCCCCTGTTTGGCTAATTTTCCATAATAAAAAATCTGCCAACAGTCTGGGCGCAACTTTATTATTTTATGGGTAGAAGTCCGAAACGTGTTTAATGATGAGATACGGTGTTGGGTACTATGCGACTAACAACCTAAAAAATAACGTTCCAAATAGCCTCCTGGTTATTATTTTGGTTGTCAGTCGCATAGTACCCAACTACTAGAAGTTTACCGACCCCAACTCCTGTAAAATTTTCAAGATCATATCTGATACGGTTTCTGAGATATAAAAATGACATTTTTTGAGAAATTGCTATCCCCCCACTTTCGTGCTCCACCTCCCCCCTAAAAAAATTTAGTTTTGGTAGACTCCACTTGTAATCCCATATACAGAAACTAAATTTTATCTTCCTGGTGTAATTGGTTCGAAAGATATTGTAATCCAAAATTTTTCACCCCCCACCCCCACACCCCACCTTCCCTCTTAAAAATGTTAGCCCTTGTCTAATCTTGAAGTATCCCTTAGGACAACAACAAAGTTTCAATCTTCTGACATCAATGGTTCAGGAGATATCGATTTTAGAATGTTTCAATCCCGTCTTTCATGCGTTAAAGACTCATTGTTTTCCCCCCCACTTCCACACCCCTTAGCCAATATCGACAATTTTTTTGCAATTGAGTCCATTATCATAGTACTATATAAGTTTCAAGTTTCAGCCTCCTAGCATAAGTGGTTCCTGAGATCTAGAAACCAAAATTTTTCGTCTAAAACGCTCCCCTCTCCTCTCCCCTTGTACCCCCACCCAAAAAAAATATACCAGTCATAGGGGTTCACCCAATCTACCCACCATACAAATTTCAATTTAATATCTCAACGGGTTTGGGAGCTACGCGCCTTCAAACGATTTTGCGTATGGCGTACGGCGTACGGCGGACGGCGTACGGCGGACGGCGTACGGCGGACGGCGTACGGCGGACGGCGTACGGCGTCTACGGCGGACAGACGGACATTTTTTTTTTTTTGCTTTTTTGGGGTTTACTAGTCCTAAAACGTGTAAATACAAAATTTCAGGGTAGCAAACTTTTTTGAAATTTCAGGTCGATCCCAATACTTTATTATTAAAAAATAATAAAGTAAAATTAGCCAAACAGGCGTCGTGGGCAAAAAAAAAAGTAAACGACAAACCTTAAATGTTTAATGTCATATCTCGAACTTGGTGAACCACCGAAAGTAAAGTTTTCCTTTTTCAATGACTTTCACATGGAAGGAGCAGGAAGGACTCACTGGATTTCTAGCATTTTTTTCCTTTTACCTGGAACCACTTAAAAATTAATATGTAAAAAATTTCAAATGTATAGCCTGAAGCGTTCAAAAGTTACCATGACAGCTACACGAAGGACTCATGAAATTTTTTTGTATTCATATCTTTAGCTACAACAATTACAAAATCAACGTATGCAAAATTTTAAAGTAGTAGCTTAAAGTTTTCTCAAGTGATTGTTCGATATTGGTAAACACATGTTTTAAGGGGGTCATCCTGTGTGAAGGTTCTTTTTTTACGCTTTTTTTGGGAATTTTTTTTGGCGAACTAAATAAAGATACAACTGTGAAATTTGTACCACATATTTATGCTCACTTTGAGCACTCTTTACAATTTTTTCAGCCCGAAATTTTCGCTCATTGCTGAAGTATACGACTACTTAACCACTCATTTTCAAAAAACCCTTTTTTCGGTAGACACGATTGCGGGCGTTCTGCTTATCTCAAATAAAAAATCAAACGGCATTTTAGTCTGTGAAGTTTGAACTAGTTTCGGAACTAGGATTATCAAATAATATTGAAAAGTCAATTTTTGGCAACTTGTTGAACTCTTTATCGTCAATTTTGGTGTTTTTTTACGACTTCTTCAGCTCGACAAAAAAAACGGCTTGATGAATCGCAATTATTCTAGTTTTCAAAGTATCTACATGTGTACTGAATAAGTTCACAAAATTTCAAAGGAATTCGTTTGATAAATTTCGAGATATCGTGTCTACCGATTTGAAAAATACCGTTTTGAGAAAAACGCGACTAAACTGACCATTATATTCGAAACAGCAAAAGAGTTTAGAGAATATAACGGCCTGTAACTTCCGAACGACTTCGAATATCGAAAAATTACTTCGCCCAAATAGTCTACACTATATTTTGATGCAATTAAAGCAAAAAAAATATTGAGTTTTTGAACCATTAACACGGGATGACCCCTATAAGGACTTTTGTATGACAGGTAATCGAAGGAGTTGACGGATGTTACTAATTAATCAACTCAATCTTGCCTGTGACTTAAAACTAATGGTTCTAAAAATTTTACTTCTTTAACCCATTCTTGAGTTATAATGGCTTCTGTAACTTGAATCCATTTTTGAAAGACTTTTGTAGACTAAGTCATTCGCTTTTCATTACATTCGAAATTTTCGCTTCAAACATTGAAAAGTTTATGTGCGCAAAATTTTGAGTTTCTTACTTGAAACATTCAACTTATAATCGTGAATACAGACTCTTGTATGGGAGGTACCTGAAGGAGTGAAAGGATATCACCCTTTAACGTACTAGCTTTACCTTTTCAATTTTACAGGTTGTGACAAAATTTCAACTTCCTAGATCAACGCGTTCTTGAGTTATCGTGCAAATGGATGAACGGACGGATAGACGGACGTACAGACGGATGGACGGACGGAGGGACAGATGGATGGACGGAGGGCCGAACGGACAGACAGACAGACAGATTTCGTGTTTTAGCCACAACTGATCACAAAATACTATACAACTTTTTTTCGTCCCAGGATCGGTTCTATGCGTTACAAACTTTTCGGCTGGATTAAACTTATAATACTCTAGATTTTATCCATAGTTGGTAAATACTTTATTATTAAAAAATAATAAAGTAAAATCTACCAACAGTCTGATCGCAACTTGGGATGTAACACAATTACGTTACTAATTACGTTGTTAAAAAGTGAAATGTAACATTGTTTTTTTTTAGGCAGGTACTCTAAAAAATAATTACGATGCAATTTGGAAAGTTAATTTTGACACTGGAATATAATTATAATAAAGTAAAATTTATGATCATTTATATGAACTTACCCCTTAAAATCTTTAGAAAATTCACGCATTACTGTATATAGTTTTTCCACACCATTTGTAATTTTAAGTATTGTAAAATTTAGCCTTTCTACAGCAGTAGTAAATTTACACATTTTTGGTGATTGATTTCCATACTTATGTGTGAACTTCCGCATTAATAGCGATGTTTTTCAGCCATGGGCGCCCGTACAACATTTCGTAGGAAGGGGCAGAACTATAGCTTATAAAAGGAGTTTGCAATTTCGGGGGCTACATCTTGTGACGAATAGAATGAATGTGGATTTCACTCAGTTAAGAATCATTTAACCTCTTCAGCCACACCAAAACAATATCTGCGCACCGGGAGATAGGGGAAAAGTACAGAGAAGTTGAAATTTTACTTAGAACCCGTGCAAGTAAAATCGCCCAACTTATTCGGGTACATCACATACAAAGTTCCTCAATACAAGTGATGACAGTTATGTTAATTTTTTTTTAATTAAATATTGCAGGAACTGATAATATTGGGGTACTCTTTCAATTAGCTACCGTACAAAAGTTCTTAATAAAAATGGTTCCTATTTTTCGCGAAGGAGCGATAACTACGAAACGGAACGTATTGGGCATAAAAGCTTTTTTTGTGATTAAGTTAAGACATAATTCTCGGGAAGGGTGATTATGTAGTTACAATTATTTTGAAAGAATCAAAACTGGAAAACCGAGTGAAAAGAAGATACTGTTTTAGGCTGCCATACAAAAGTGATAACTAAAATGTGATATCCGTGGTTTAACAAAACGTTACGTACTAATGTTACTAACATCCTTCTGATCGTTCTACTTTAATCAGCATACCTTAAAATTTTGCATGTTTGAAAACATCCTCTTTCCCAACACAATGTCGAAAGGATGTATAAAAAAAAACACTATATGAGCAGAGTACTTTATCACAGGAAACCATTAAGACCTTTGGGTTTTCCAGTATTTTTCATAAGTCATACCAAACTTCTATGAAGAAAAAATCGTGAGTGTGAAATTCAATTGCTTCTTCCAATAAATAATGTCCTTACCTTATTAATCCTTATTTTATTAAATTAATTATATCTACTTAAATTTGAATTACAATCCAATTTTTCTGCGGTAAGTAAGAAAACCTTAATTTTTAACAAGTGAAATTTCTCAAATACAAATAAAAAGGTGTTTTGAAAAAGTAAACGATGTTGTTTTAGTAACTATTTGTTAGTAGTTTAGCAAATTATGTGTAATAGATCAATTAAAAGGTTTTAATTACACTACCTATATTAATAAAAAAAAGAATTATTCAAGTGACGAAATGGTGTTTTTAAAATACTGGAAGGTAGAGTACAGGTGGGGACTAGTGCACCCTCTTGCCTCCCTCTATGGGCACCCTTGGTTTCAGCGTAATTAGTTAAAATCACAAAAGTGTTTAAGTTTTTGTTGTTTTCCGGCGTCAGTGGAGTTTCTGGTGTGAAACCCCAACACGAAATCCCCGACTGTTGATTAATCGCTGTCCCTGAAGGCATGACGGTTGGAAAACCTTCACTGGATAGGCCAGTTTTTTATAAGACTGTGTTGAACTGGGTTCGAAGGAGCTGTTTCGTCATCGGATGGCATAGACTCGTCAGAGGGTGTATTAAGCCTAAATCCGAAACACCCTTACAGCTGGTGGCATTGCTTGGGATTATTCTATATAGGCGATGTTAAAACTAATTTCATTTTCGCGAATTATAATTTAAGTAAATTCTTACCTTCGCCTCCTTATACTAAACTGTCATGTCCTCAATGGCGACTGTCTAAGAAGAGGTAGTAAAGAAAGAAAAAAGATTTTTAAAGCAAATACTACTTTAACTTTTCACCAGTCTTCTAATTTTTTTTCTACTTTATGTTCTGCAGAAAGCATGTCTTCTTGGGTCCAAATATTTGAAATCAACAACCATCTCGAAGCAAAAATTTGGTAGCAGTTAATCGGTAATCTGATACCAATCAGCGAACCACATAAAACTTTATTAACTTGAAGAAACAAAATACATTTTTTTTTTTACCACTTGCCTAGATATGAATGCTCTTTAGACGAATTCAATAAAACAAAATCTCGCGGCAATACCTTACCTGATCATAAACAGTCTACACTCCACTAGTACAACGGGCTTTTCATGTTTAAATTTCAAAATCAGAAATCAATTAAACGACACGATTATAAAACTTCTTAAGGTTCTGCTGCAATGCAAGACGCGCAAAGAATCGTAAAAAGTGAAATCAAAATAAATATTGTAAGTTAATCCTCTGTGTGTTGGAACTCCGAGCTCAACCTTAAGACCTCAACTTAAGATTATCGTATAAATATGACTCACAAGACCCCGGCTAAGATCGATCGAGATCAAGGCTTGGGAGTTAGCATCGAGGGATCGCGATCGAAACCAATTTGCTTGCTGTCAATCTTCTCAATAAACAGAAACACACAGAAGAATATCAATAAATCGCAGCTTCACCGGAGAGATGATTTATTTTCTTTGAAGACCGTGAGAGTTTTTGAGATAAGGCGCTATATTGCTAAGGCGCAAGGCCTTTGTTACTATGAGAAATATAATGTGACGCGACGCGACAATTGTAGAGATACCTGAGTATAAGTAATGTATAAGATGCGCAATATCGGAAATATGACTAGACTTGGATCTATATACCGAAACGCAATGGTATTTCATGTTGCGAAGTATTTGAAGAAAGCATTGCACCAGTTCTTCACAGCTTCTTAGTCCTGTCAACTGAAGCTTGCGAGACACAAAAAATGTCAAATACACATTGGTCCGGACAATAGCACAGAAATATGGTAACCCAATGAGCAAAATGAGGAGAGGAGAGAGTGAAAGTGGAAGCGAGCCTTAATAAAGCTCACCAGGGCTTCGATATTCGTGTACCTTTCTCACAAAACTTCCTTCCGCCCTACACCAACAGGTCGGTCAGTCAGTCAAGCCGCGTTGAGTAGGTCGGTGAAAAATTTAAGTGAGGCGGAATTTTCGCTTATCATTTGGAGGCTCAGTAGGTATCCTGTGTCCATGGATGGGATTGGACTGTGGTGGCGAAGGCTGCTGTTGAAATTCTGTACACAAAACTTTTCAACTTACCTTCCAGGTTTGCTCTAATACGAAGGATGCACATTCTCCACTGCAAATCGGGTTTGGTTCTTATTGCACTCTTAGGATAAATCAAATATGTATGATGAGTGATAATCGAGGTGGTCAGGACAGAACTTTTCTTGTAGCGCCTTTGACGACGAAGAACTACACAAGAATACAATTGAGAGGTCTCCGCACGGTAACAAGTCCAATACCGACAATCGATAATTGAAATATTCAACCGTACCCTTCGTAAATATCCTCATATGTTGCTTCGTACTTTTGCCGCCGCGTCATTCATATTTCCATTTTTATGACTTTTAACACGTTCCTCAGTTTGTACAAAAGACCTAATATTTGCCGAGCTCAACCCGAAAATTCATCGATGATCAATTTCCACACTTCTTATTCAAACCGAAAATTTTCCAACTTACGCTCGAAAGGCTACACTCTATCCGAGACTTAACAAGTTGATGAAAACAGTGAAGAAGAAAAAAACACAACTAATATATTGAAATTTATAACACCGATAAGAAAATCAACAAGAACTCCACAACCACCTGAAGAAAGACTATGATCTTGAGCAGGGAAAATACGACGAAGAAAAATATGAAGCAGTCAAATACGAAGGTGAAATCAAACAAGGTAAATTTTCTTTTTGAAGATATTGCGCCTTGTGAGAAAAGATAACAGAAACGGGCAACAGGTTAAGCTAACATCGAATCGAAAATTGTTGCATTCATTAAACGAGTAGTTTTTGAAGAGTCAGCACTCACCTCGAGACAGACAGATTCGAAAAATTAATGCAACCATATCGCAGGCCGAGTCTTCAAATTAAGAAAAGACTTGAAAAAATGCAGTTTAAGTCGGCCTCGTTTTTAGATCGCTTCAATTCATTTTGTCTCTACTTTGTTTATACATATTATATATTTGACCAGTTTTTACAAAACTATTTTATAAAATGTACCTGAAACTTAAAAAAAAATCAGTCTGGGTGCAACTTTATTATATTTTGGGTATAAGTCCGAAACGCGTTTAATGCTGAGAAGTTTGTAGGTTACTATGACACTAACAACCTAAAAAATAACATTCCAAATAGCGCCCTGGTTATTCTTTAGGTTGTCAGTCGCATAGTAACCTACACCACTTCTCAGCATTAAACGCGTTCCGAATTTCTACCCAAAAAAATAATACAGTTGCGCCCAGACTGGCAGATTTTTTTTTATTTATTTACGTAGTTTTTTCAATAGGGGATAAAATATCGGCAAAGCCCTTTAGTGGTTGTACATAAAAATATGCTGAAACCGAATTTTAGGCGATTATATATAGTTACTATTCATCAGACCTAAGTGATGTGTCGGAATTCGTAAAAACTCTTTAGGGTTGAATATCGCAAAATCATGAAATTAATTTTTAGATCTTTATATATTTTCGTGAAAACTTGAACAACACATTACACCTCAGGGGGTTTAGTATCGAAAAATGCCTTAATCTGGTCTTCCCCAAATTATACAATATTTAAAGTGAAAAATTCGATATCTCATTAGACCTAAGAAATATATCGGAATTCGTGAAAACGAACACAACGACTTTACACCCCCTTTGGAGTTAGATATCTAAAAATTTGGAAAAATGTTTTTAGACGCTTATATAAAGAGCCTGCGGAAGTTTAATTAATTTGTCAACTCGGCATAGGGTCCTTCCATCAAGAATCGCCAAAGTTGTGACCTTAACAACGCCATTTTTTTTTTAAATTTCTTTACTTGAAGAACTAGTGAAGAAAAAAATACAATTTAATTTTTTTGTTTCTATCTCATTTTTTTTGTTAGTTATAGTATGTGAAAGTTTTCGCAAAACTGGTGCCCGAGTCCTCTTTGATAATTTATATCTCTGGTAATTTTTATCCTAGAATAAGAATGTAGGACTTATTTTAAAGATTGTTGTTTAAAAAATGTCGCAATATAAAAAAAATACGAATAAAAATTATCCTTAAAATTTTTTTTTTAACTTTTTTAACGATTTTGTCCTTTATCCTTGAATATCTCAACACCGGTTTTTTTTTTTATTTTTTTATATTTTGTAGGTTATACTGTTATCTTAATGGGATCGGGGTCAAAAAAATGGAATAACATCATCGTCTCAATTATGTTATAATTGTAATTTTTCTATAACATAATTGAGAAGCACTGATGTTCTTCGATTTTTTTGTCCCCGATCCCATTCAGATCCCAAGTTAATTTTTTGGTATGTCTTGTAAAACAGTATAACCTACAAAACATAGAAAAAAAATGATTTTGAGATGTTCAAGGATAAAGGACAAAATCGTTATCCTTAAAAAAAATTCAATGATATTTTTTATTCGTATTTTTTTTATATTGCGACAACCTCTCCCCTTAAAATAAGCCCTATTTTATTATTCTAGGATAAAAATTACCAGAGATATGAATTTTCAAAGAGGACTCGGACACTACACTGAGAGAAATAATTGATTGGCATGCGTTTGCATCAATAAAATTTTTATTGCAGCAATCGAAGTTCATTTAGGCTAATAAGAATTTGCTTGAAGCAATAGGTGTTTATTTGTCCTAAAAAATATTCCTTCAAGGGAATAAAAAACGCGATACACGCAATAGAATCATTCTGTTAAGACAATCAACTTAATTCGTTTGTGCAGTACTGTTGAGACAACCAAACATAAAAATGTCTAGCAACTCAATTTTGATTATTGCAGTAGAATGTTGACCATCACAAACGATTTACGGCATCTTTCCGTTGTGATAACTGAATGTGTGTTCCGTCAACCGAAGGTATGTTGCGGTAACTTAATTAATACGCTAGGTGTAGTCCAGTGGTAGTGTACTAGGTCTTGAAAACATCGCTACCGGGATTCAATTCCCACTCGCTGCATAATTTATTTATAAATTTTTCAGTTGCTATTGGTTTCGGAATATTAGTATCAATCGTGAACAGTGCGGAATGTTTAATAGGGGTCATTTGTAAAGGATTTAACCTAACTTAGTTAATCAACATTAAGTTAAGTTGCACATAAGAAAACGAAAATGGAAGGTCTTCGGTGGCGCAGTGGTAACGCGCGACGATCCAAAAACGTTCAACACCGGGTTCGATTCCTACATACAAGCCGTGGATTTTATTAAGTCAGTAAGTAAGCAAATAATATTTAAAGTAGAAAAATAGTGTCTTAGAAGAGTTCTCTACCTCCTTCTAAGGTAACAAAAAAAAATTCAGTGTAGGATTTAACACAAACAACTCCATTTTTTTTTGAGTTTACCAACAACCCGCGAATTTGTGGCAATCAAAATTTTAAGAAATTCTGATTGGCTAGACAAATAATTGAGTTGTCGGAAAATATATTCGATTCCAATAAACGATAATTCGGTTCAGGCAACCCAAAATTTCGGTTCCAACAATGGGATAGGAACTTTTCCTGCAACCGATGGAATTCGTTTGGCATATATTTCTATTGCAGCAATGAATCTGTTCTCTCAGTGTATTTTTGCGAAAACTTTAACATACTATAACTAACAAAAAAAATGAGATAGAAACAAAAAATTTAAATTATATAATAATATATTTTTTTCGCTAATTCTTCAAGCATTTAAATTTTCAAAAGAATCGCCGATGGTAAGGTCACAAATTACGTCATTTTTGGCAATTCTTGATGGAATGACCCCAAATTATATCTAAAAGATATAACGCAATTCGTGAAAATGTGAAAAAAAAATTTTTCACGAACATTTTTGTTATACCACCGCTCTCTAAGCTCTAACTTTTAGCATTAGCCGTTTCTGAGATATAAAAAACCAGCCCAACCCTCGTACCTTGCAACATTAATAAAAAATTTCATTTTCCAGGATGTCTCTATAGTGGCACTATATAATCGTCAATTTTTAGCTTTCTCTTCTTGGCGGTTTTTGAGAAATAAAAATCAGAGTTTTATCCTTTCCACCACCTCAACCTCTATCAACCATTTTCAACAAATGGGTCCGCTATCATAGTTCTACATAAGTTCAAAATTTCAGCCCCAGTATAAGCGGTTCCTGGAATCAAGAAACCAAAATTTTTGGTCTAAAAAAAAGAAATTTATTTCACCCTCCTCTACCCTCACTCTTTACACCATGACCATCAATATTTTTTTTGGGCTTACCTCCCGTATAAATTCCAAGCTCCCATCTTAAAATGGAAATACGATGAGATTTTTTTGAAAAATTCAAGGTTGAAGTTTTTTTAAATCAATCACAATACTGTATTATACATATTAAGATAATAAAGTAAAATTACATAAGAAATTTAGTCGTCTTATTATATTTAAACTTAGGACATCTATTGAAGTCGTTCTTCCAAATTCATTCCCTTTTCATGAAGAAAATTTGTTGTTTATTACATATTTAGTTTATACAAAATTTATTGCAAATACGTAGTCTGCTTAAACATATTGGTAACCTTAAATATAACGTTGTAACTTTCTGAATTTGATTTTGTATGGTAAAGTATATTACACTTTGTGGGGAACAGTATATTCCCAAAATTTTAAATTATTTATAAGAAATATTTTTGTTTGTCTTTCTGTAATAACGTCTTTTTGTAAATAACTAATTTTTTACATCAGTTATAAGTAGTCATACCGTATTATCTATTAATTCGTTAATTCTGAACAAACTAAGAATTTTTTTTTTGGTTATCTTTCAGCGTCAGAGAAGTTTTTGGTGCGAAGCATCAACACGAAAATCCCGGCTGTCCTAGCTACTGTCATTGAGGACTTGACAGTTGAAAAACCTTTACTGGGGAAGCCAGTTTAAAACTATGTTGGACTAGGTCCGAAGGAGCTATTTCGTCATCGGATTGCATCAGAGGGTGGATCATACCTACTATTCGAAACACCGTTATAACTGCTGGTATAGCTGAGCATTTCTCCATAGTATATGCGATATAGAACCGAATTTCATTTCCACGAATTATGATTTAGTGAAATTTACCATAGCACTTTATGATTGAGGTAGGTGTATGCACTGAAGTTCGCCATGGTTACATTTCAACCAATTCGATTCAATTTGGCTGTTCACTAGGGAGAACTCTCCACCCAACAACATTAATATCATTAATCATTAATATTGGAAAAAAATAAAATTGCTTATTTGACGTGAGCACGGTTATTGACAACTATAAGATTCTTTTTATCCTAATGACGATCAACAATATTTTATTGCAAAACAACTGTAAGCCTATCAATGTACCTCTGTATATTTTTCAAATAAAATCTATCTATTATATTAAAGAGGATGTATGTATGGTATGTATACATACATACGTTCCCTATAGATTCCTAAACCGCTCAATGGATTTTGATCAAATTTTCTGGGAACATGTAGAATAGTCCCGGGATGGTTCCTGTAAAGTTGGGTACCGATCGATATTTTTCCAATTTTTTCGCGATTTTAGTACCCTGGTGCTCTAATTGTTTGTTTGTTTATGCCATATGCCTTCCTATACCATTCATCCGATTGCGATGAAACTTTGTTGATATGTTGAGCGCACGCCCGCGAAGCTTTCTGTATTAATAAGACTATTCTACAACAGTTGTGCACGTCTGGCGAAATTGAACAACGGGAGCAACGGAAGCAACGGGAGTAACAAATGCAACGGAAGCAACGGCAGTAACGGGAGAAACGGGAGCAACGGGATCAACGGAGCAACGGGAGCAACGGGAGTAACGGAAGCAACGGGAGAAACAAACGGGTAGCAAGATTGGAAACCACGGGCTAGTAAAAAATAAAATGGATATATAAAAATTTAATTATAAATATTAGAAAAGAATGTAGATTTCAAGTGATTTCAATATCTCGAAAATTTTGCTTTATTATTTTCTAATAAATAAAATATTGTGATTGACCTGAAAATTCATAAAAATTTAGCTACCCTGAAATTTTGTATTTTCACGTTTTAGGACTAGAAACCCCAGGTAACTCAATGTACCTACCTCAATGTACTTACCATTGAGTGAACCCTTTCAAGTGGCACCTTTTGGGGTGTGTGTTGTTGTTGGTTTCTAGATCTCAGAAACCACTCTTGCCATGAGGATGAAACTTGGATTTTATGTAGAACTATGATAGTGAATAACCGAGCGGTTATTGTAACTTTCTTTTTTTAAGGTTGTCAGTCGCATAGTAACCTAGAGCGCATGTCAGCATAAAACACGTTCCGGACATCATATTTTTCTTAAATGCTGCAACAAATTAGAGGGAGCTAATAATTTTATTTTAATTTCTCTTTAATTTTGTTTTCGAAAAAATATTTTCCCATCAAAAGCGAATCATACCATAAATTTAAGGGTATGTTAACAATTGTATTACATTTTTTTAGGATTATAAAAAACCAACTACCTACTATTATATAGCGAACAATTTTCTCGTCATTCATCACAAAGACCCTCGACAGACGACAAATCAAAGAGCACGAGTCCACATTTTTTAATGTGTTCCATTGAATTTCCGTTAAGGACTACTCTAAAAAAAGGTAAAAAAAAATAGTTTTACGCCACGGTTATAAAACAGTAAAATTATAGTATTATTATTTTATAGGCTACTGACTGCTACTGAGGTAGGACTAAGAACAGTCGATGGTCCATATCCGGATATGTGTACGAACTTGAAGCGCGATCATCGCTACAACTCTCGATAATAGTCATAAATCGGTTTGTTCTTTGTACTAGGTGTTATAGAAGAACCAGTATAAAAAGTCTGGATGTTGTAAACATAATGTTTATGCGTTCACTGTATGAAGAATGTTCATTTATGGGTTCAAGAACGCGTCAAGTTTCCACAGGCACGGATTATATTGGATTGTAAAAGAATTTCAAATTTTCATAAATCACCTGGACCTGATGGTTACGTAATCTCATTGTAGTTAGTATACGGTATGACTGATTGATTCCATTGAAGAATTCACAACCTGTGTTGAGTTGTGTTTAGTCTAGTTTTAAGTATTTGAAGGCGAAGTTCAAGTGATATTGCCGACTTTTCCATTTGAACGTCTTTTAGAAATTACAATCCAAACAAATGGTTTTTATAAATTCCAATTGTTAAAATTTCGCCCGACCTTTATGCGAAAAAGATCGAACAATAGCTCGGCTTGCCTAAAGCATTATTTTCTAATACACCGAAATGATCATAGGGATCCTATCAGCCAACAACATCAACCAAGGAGAAAGGTAAAAATATAATATTTATTGCACTTTAAACTAGTGCATTAAATCAAATAGATTTCAATTTATACTATTTCAGAAGCGACTGTATTAACACGATTTTATTTATACTAAATTCCTTATTTGCATTTAGTTAATAATAAATTTCATATAGACATTTATTGCGTATTATTTTCTGCCGAATGAACTAATAATGAAAAAAGCTTTTCTAATTGAGTGACCCTGATTGAATTTTCACATAAATCGGCACACACGAATTATATCACTTCTTCGTGTAGCTTCCATATTAAAATCTTTGAATATATCAAGGTTCACGAATTTTAAATCGAACCTCGGAGGAAAAAAATGTTTATATTACTTGTTGTTTATTGGAGGCCGAAAACTCCACATCCACTTGCTATCCGTCCGTCTGTCAGTCTGTCTGTCCATCCGTCCGTCTGTCTGTCTGTACGCACGATATTTCAAAAACGCCATGACCTAGAATCTTGAAATTTTGAATCTGGATGTTTGGTCGAATTTGTAAGGCTAGGTTCGTTATCGGGCAAAATCGTCCTACTCTTTCTGGTAGCTGCCATACAAAAAGTCTTTAAAATTCGTGTTCAAGAATATTGGCCAATAATTTCACAACGCCTAAAGCTACTAATTTTTGGTGGATTCGGAGAGAGGAGGGTGCGAGTGGCAAAGTTTTGGTTTTTATATCTCAAGAACTGTTTACAATAGACAATATAAGAAGAAACCCTGTATTGGTGGACAAGTAGAGTTTACTGAGTATAAAAATTTTTCAAGGGGGTGGAGCGTGGAATTGGGATTATTAAGCATTTTTCGAAAAAAAATCACGTCTTATATCCGAAAGTTTGATTAAAAAAGGATATTGGAATTTATGCGGGAGGTAGACCCGATAGTAGTAAAAAAAAATTTTACGATCAAGGGAAGGAGTGAGGGTGGGGTAAGGTTAAAAAATAAAGAAAATTGATATTACTGTCTCTAGAACCGATTATGATGAAAAGCTGAACATTTTAACTAAAGTAGAATTAGAGTAGTGCCACGTTCCAAAATTATAAATGTTTTTTTTTTCTACCCGTATATGTAGATGTACTGGAAAAATAATTTAGGTTAAACAAATTACGAAGGTGGGTCAAAAAATAGTTAGTGGAAATGACGTGTATATACTTTGACAATTTTTGTCATATCTATTAGGTCTTCTGAAATATTGAATTAATTTTAATTCAACGGACTACTGAGTTAAATGCATAGAAACTTTTTAAATTCATAACAGGTTGCGTAGAATTTCATCAATTCCGCCATAAGTTTGATAAAATCACCAAGTGATTTTTACTTTCACGGACTTTTTATATAATTGCCTAAAAATCAATTTCAGATTTTACATTTTCACGGACTCCAGCATTCCTCAATAATATGATGAGATATGAAATTGTTTTCTACTTCCACGGGCTTTTTAAATAAATGCCTAATACTTTTTTGAACGATTTTTCGAGTTTTAACCACGTAAGGAGGTTGCATACGTTTTCACAGAGTTCGCCATATCTATTAGGTCTGAGGGGATATAAAATTATGTTTAGTCGATTATATTCTAACCCGTGAAATAATATAATCGACTAATAATCGATTTCAGAGTTTCTCAATATTTTTACTTCTATGAGCTGTTTATTTATTTATAAATTTATGTATGAAGGAACTACTATAATAATAAAATTAACTACTGATTAAATTGTTTTTACAAATAACTTCCTTGTCTGAAAACAACTTCTTATATATTTTGGCTTTGATCGTGTCCCAGACTATGACGGAAAATCGTAATTTGTGTTTAAGGGTGTCAATGTGGGTAGCACTTCTGATCCCACCTTGACTTTAACCACTTCCAGTACTTTTTTCCAAACAAATTATAAAGTCTATTGGCAGAATTTTATAATTTAGTTTAGTGCACAATATATAATAATTTCAAGTTTTAGTTTAGTTGCTTTAAATTTTATTTTTATTTAACTCAAATTTAATTTTTTTCGAATGTCGTAATTTCTTATTTGTAAAAAATATTGCAAGTCTTATTCTGTTTAAAATTAATACTTTTGTTCTATTTAGACAGGTTTTTTGATTATAAGTTTTTTTTGTTGAAAGTTTTAGCTCGATCTAAAATTTATTTGGTATAATTTTCATTTGTTCAATAAACCAACTAAATAAAAACTCAATAAAATACAAATATACTTGATTGTGTTTCTATTTACATTTAAACTTTTTTATTTTAGTTCTATTTAATTATTTTTTTATTTATTTATGTTTTATCCAGTTGAAAGTTGTTTTTAATTTAATTCAGCTGTAAATTTTATTAATTATTACTTACATTAGATATTTTTTCTGTTTTTAATTTAGCTATAAACTATATTTTGTTTTAAGAAATATTTAGTTATAAGTTTTTAATATTCTAGTTTAATCCAGCCTCAAAGTAATAGGTTTTTGTTGAAATTTTTCCTTAAGCATAAATTTTAGTTTAACGTTTAAAATTGCTGCATGCCAAGCAAAGCTGTAAAAATATATAAACATGTCTAATAACTTAAGTATCTTTTATCTAAACATATATGAATTTTATAAATGAATAACTTATTATGATTATGATAAATCCAGCGCCAAAAGTTTGTATTGAACAGACCGAGAATTCGGACGGAATAGTGATGAATTTTAATTTAATTTAATTTTAATCTGTCCATCCGTCCGTCTGGCCTAAAATTCATGAACTTGAGAACATCTTTAGCTACGATCTGATTAAATTTATAAATCTGTGCGATGATAAAGAGGGTGATGACTATATATAATTTAGAATATTGACGAATTGGCTTAAAGATCACGTTCATTACCCAATAGCTAGAGAACACGTTAAGCAAAGTTTAAGCTTTAATTATTTGAATTCTCTGATACTCACATGAAAATATAAATCTTGTAAATTCTCCTCTTTCGAGTAGATCCCATACAAATGTTATTTGAAAATTTATGTGTTTGTCGCCCAGATCGCTCGGCAACTCGAGAATACGTTGTTGTATCTACGAGTATTAATTGGAGAGTGCCAAAGAAATATTTGTAAACCTTGACTCGGTAGCAAGGGAAGTTGGACTCCGTATTAACGAAAACAAAACAAAAATCATGACTCAAACTAGGAAAACACGCCAATCAGACAAAATATTACAGTAGGAGACTTAAACCTAGAAAACGTAGACAACTTTGTATATCTCGGGGCAAATATATAGAAGGATGGATGCGAACCCATCAAAATTAAAAGAAGAATAATGATGGCAAATAAGACGTATTATTCGATACTCCCAATAATTAAAAACAAAAATGTTCATAGGAAAACAAAGCTTAAACTATTCAAAACAATTATAAAACCTGTGCTATACTATGGCAGCGAAACGTGGACATTGACTTACAGTGAACCAAAATGGTACATCCAACCAATTAAAATCTACATCATCATAATGAAAAAATCATTTTTTTTGAACCGATGTAAATATTCATTAATATTATGCAAAACCATTCATCAATTTCGGCTTACTTTGGACACTCACAAAATAACAGAAATGATGTAAAAATTCATTGTCACAATGAACGAGTTCATAATATTAATGAAATCAGTAATTCCTATTAAAGTACTGATTCGTTATTACTATTAACTGTGTCACTCTCAGTATAATATGATGAACGAATAATATTGATGAAAAGAGTAATTATTGTTACTAATGTTGTTCCTCATAATTAAGTATAAATTCATAATTGCGATTAATCCTGTCACTGTAATCAATACTGCATTCATAATATTAATGAAAATGTTGATATCAATATGGTGAATTTGAACATTAATATTATGAACGTGGAACTGGATATAAGCGGAACAATTGACACCATTTGATTACGTGCCAACGATTATCTACTCGTGTGTGTGAACAGTAACAAAAAATAGGAGTCAACAGATGATCCGACACCTTGAGCTGTGCGATGGTCGTTTTCTTCAATATAATGAATGTGTTCATTATTACTATAAATATAATCAATATGATTTACGAATACCAAGCAAAGATGCCTTGTTTATAAGAACTTTTTAATCAATACGATGAAGGCGTGCATCAAAATTCCTAAGTGTTGATTTCTGAGAGTATATGTGCCTTTTCCATATATACAAATTGATGAAAATATTTTTAATGAAATGATATTAATAGTATTAATGTACGGTTCATATATCATGAAAAATATTTGATGATTATTGTTGTAACGATTTTTTCATTAATCCGAAGAATTTCGTTTAATGAAAGGCATTCATTAATATTAAGAACATTATTATTTCAGTGTAGTCGTCCGTAAAATTAGTTAACGCCTTTGAAAAAAAATTCCTCAGCAGAATCCTCGGACCTGTGAGGGAAGACTCGATCTGGAGAATATGATACAATAGGGAATTGAATGCCATCTCTGATAATCCAGAAGTATCGATCCTCATAAAATTCAAAAAGCTACAATGAGCTGGTCATGTGGAGCAGATGAATGACGGAAGAATCCTCAAACGCACACTAAAGGGAAAAGTTAATGGACAAAGATCAGTTGGAAAACCACTGAAACGCTGTGAGGATTCTATTGACGCAGACAGCAAATCGCTGCTAAGATTCACAAACTGGAGGACGCAGTCACTGAACCGAGAAGGCTGGAGGCGGCCATACAGAAGGCCAAGGTCCGATTTGGACTGTAGCGCCATCGTAAGTAAGTAAGTATCTACGAGTATTAGAACTTTTGATTTCTTATGCTGGTTATGATTTGTCACTATGGGTTTGCAAATCGAAAATCTTTGAAACAGTTACTTATACCTATTTCTCGATAGGTGTACTTTAGGATCTAAGATATCTTCCGACCTTTCGCGATTCTTCGATTTTCTTCTACAAAATTTAATGAACAGTCTTGCAGCGTAATACCCGTAGCATTAAACATCACTTGTCGTTGTTGCTGCTATCAAGAAGGCGGTAACTTAAACGGAACTTCATGAAGAGCTAGACAAATTTTAATATGATACGATTTCGAACGGATCGCTGTCTTATTTCTACAGATCAGGGTTCCGGGATAACCAACGCGATATACAGTGTGGGCCAAATACAAGTTTCTTTTTAAAAATGCAATAAAATGAACAAAATTAAATTTTTTTCCATGTATTATGGCTTTATTAGTAAGAGTAAACATTCCCATTAATGATGTAACACAACTTTGTTCAAGTGGCTGCCTCGGCTGGCTGCGCAGTAGCGCATTCTGTCACTCCAATTTTCCAAGACCTTGTTGATGGTTTCGGATTGCTTGGATGATATTGGCCTTAAGTGCTTGAATCGTTTCTGGATTGTTGGCATAACATCGGTCCTTCACGGTTCCCCACAAAAAAAAGTCCAAAGGGGTCAAATCGCAGCTCCGAGGCGGCCAATTGACATCGCCAAGACGGCTGATAACACGATTTGGGAATTTGGTGCGTAAAAGATCGATTGTGGCATGGGCTGTGTGGCATGGCGCGCCATCCTGCATGAGCCAGAGGTCGTCCAAATCCATGTCTTCAATTTCAGTAAAAAAAAAAGTCGGATAACATGGTAACGTTCACCGTTGACCGAAACGTTGTTCCCAGCCTCATTTTCGAAGAAAAATGGTCCAATGATGCCACCACTCCACAATCCGCACCAAACTGTCACTCTCTGTGGATACATTGGCTTCTCGACAATAACGTGCGGGTTTTCCGAGCCCCAGATGCGGCAATTTTGTTTGTTAACGTAGGCGCCGAGATGAAAATGCGCCTCGTCAGAAAAGATAATTTTTCGCCCAAAATCGTTGTCCAATTCAAGCTGCTCTAAGGCCCAAACTGCGAAGCGATAACGAAGCGGATGGTCGTGTGCCTTCAATTGCTGAGTCAATTGGACCTTGTAAGCGAATAATCCGAGATCTTTGTGCAGAATTCTCCTCAGGCTAGTACGTGAAATGTTGAGCTGTTGAGATCGACGGCGAGTTGATGTTCGTGGAGTGAGTCTCACACTCTCGGCTACAGCAGCCACATTCTCGTCTGTGCGCACCGTACGACGACGGGGGCCATGAGTGTTGTCCACTAGCATGCCAGTCTCACCAACTTTTTGCACAAACTAGCGTACAGCAGGCGCTAGTGGCGCGGTGGGTGCTTCATTTCGGCCAAAACTTCTTTTCAAAAAACGCACTGTTTGGGCTACACAGCACTTACTTTCGAAATAAGTTTGCAATATTTCCCAAACGTTGTTCAAGCGTAAAGCGACTCATTTCGTTCCGCGGAGGTATGATACTGACTTTCTGTCAAGATTTCGAGCGGGAAACAGCTTTCAGTGTCAAAATAACCTATGATTTAAAAAGAAACCACTAGATGGCCCACCCTGTATGTAAAGTATGTCCTTTAGGTTCATCGCATTTTCATATTTTCTAATAGTATGTTGGCATCATAGACTGAGAGCCCAGTGCGTAAGGACGATCCTTTTTGGTCCACTATTCCGTACATATGTAATCAGGAGGGGACTAATAGACAACTTCAACGTGAGTCCTGATTCTTTTTCAGGGAATAATTCTTCTTCTATGAACAACACTCAGGTACTTGGTTTTGCGGAATATCAATGAAAGAAAGCTGGTTATAGCCAACAGATAAGTATACCCTAGTGGTGCTCGTAAGAGTCTCGAACATTCGAAATTGATGGGAGAATGCTCTAAGCTTCACGTGATACATAAATAGCATTACTGCCTTATCTTAGACCATTTAAAGTAATAGCAGATTTCCACGGGTGGACAGATCGTGTGCGCTCAATAAATCATTCAATAAATTGGGTTACAATAAGAAACAAAACGAAATCAACAACAAATAAACGTTTTAATATTGTTCAGATTAGCGTTCTACATACGTCTACCTCTAAGGTATAAATTGATTTCATTTTATGTTTGCAATAATAAAATTATCGTAGGCCGGTCATATCGCATCTATCAAACCATTACACGGAGACATTTGAGATTGATTGTATGAAACGCGAACGGATCGAGTCATTAGATAACCGCAAATAACCTTATTGATTGCTGGTGATTGGATTGGTGATTCCCGTGAAACGGCCACAAAAATCGTTATTCTGAAGGATTAAACAAATAGTTGAGCTCGGTATAAAGCGATTATTGTGTTAAGACTTTTATTGTAGTGGGTGCATATTCCACTTGAAGACAGTTGTTCATGTTGAGTAATGCACTCGAAAATGAGATTTTTCAAGAGTCCCATTCCACATACGATGGGCTTTTTTGTCGATTTTTGATTTTTGGTTTTCTGTTGGTTTTTTTTTCAATCTTTCCGATAGTCTCAGACTCAAATCTTCGAGTGAATCTGTCGAAGAATAACTTCCCATTCACTAATTTGAATAGCTAAGTCCCTCTCGTTACTCAATCACCGGTCCTACTACTGGATAATGGAAGCATATAAATATATGGACACAATAAAGAGAAGTCATTCATTTTTTTCCATTTTTTTTTCCTCTGTACTTTGGTGAAGAATTCCTCGCTAGTGGGGCACTACAAAGCTAAAAGGCAGCTATAACCCAGACACATAAGTGTGATCGTGCGATACCTACATACAGACTAGTACAATGTGCTACAGCATTTGAGGGCTTTCATCTTGACGTCTTGATTTGACAGATAAGTGGCGCTTAGGAAGGAATATACACTTTGTAAAGTACAAGTTGATGGCGCTGTTCTTTTTCCTTCCAAATTTTTTTCCATTTTCTTTTTGTAGTAAAAGTTTTTTTTTGTTCTGGGAGAGTTTAAAGCAGCATTGAATACAAGTTTTAGTTTAAAATTCGCTTCATTTATTAACCATATGATTTTTCAGAAGACCAACATTTTGCAAACTCATCTAAACTTGAAAATATTATTGCTGTTTTATTTTATTTTAGTTTTTTTTTTGCAATACTTGTAACGTGTTTCGATCATAAATCTGATTTATCATTCTTTTCATAAATATTTTGAAGCAACTCAACCGCACCATTAAATTTTGAATTTATATTTTTCTAATGTAGGTACACTTGCCGATGGGGTACATAGCGGGTTTATGTAGGTGGTATTTGTATGTACCACTAGAAAACTAACATCAATCATTAAAAATTTAAACAATATGCTTTCCATCAATATATCAATGTTAAAAATAAATATCTTCACGAGTAAATAGTAGAAATTTAAAATGTCGTATTTGGCTACTTTAGCTGATGGGCAAGGTCAAGTTCAAAAAAAATTGCTCAAGTTTCTACTAAGAGAAAATAAAGTAAACGGTTAGAGAAATAATATAAATGGGATTAGAAATGTGCATAAACATTAAAAAAAAATGCCGTACGTAATATTTGAATAAATTATACGAGCTCACAATTTTGGAACTTTTTATATTTCAACAAAAATAATTATTATCAAGGTTCCAAATACTTGGAAAGGATATAAAAATTGCCAGAAAATGAACAAGACAGATAAAATGAAGCTGCTTTGGAAGATCAAAACCCCATTAAAACCTCCTTTTTACAATACAAAGATCAACAACGAACTGCAAACGTTGTGGCAAATACAGTTATTTGGGATAACCAAAATGACCTCAAAAAAAAGCTCCGTATAAATGTTAAAAACAATAGATATATGATTTTGGCTATTAACAAAATTTTGATTTTCAAAAGAAATCATGATAAAAACTAAGATTATAAGTATCTAACCATTTGAAAACTGTTTGCACAATTATCAAAAACCTATTATCAACTATAACTAATTCAAACTTGTAAATTAAATTAAATTCAAATCTATACAAAATTTAAGTTTAATGAAAAGTATAAATTACAACTAAATAAGACATAAGATTAATAGAACTTAAATTCAAAACGAAAACTAAATATGTAATTGAAATTAAATAAAACTTAAATTAGTGCAAAAAATTTTATTAATAAAAGTAGAAGCTTAAACCAAAAGAACCTTAAAATTGACATTAAAAAAGCAAGAACTCTTTGTACAAAACTTAAAACTTAATTTAAAAAAAATAATTAAATAAGTTCAAATTAAAATAAAAAGAAACTAAAATAAAACGCATAACTATTAAAACTTAAAACAAAGACAAACCGAAATTATAATTAATTAGAGATAATTCAAAAAATCTAAATAAAATTTAATATCTAAGAAATTTACATAAGACTTAAAATGAGCAAGACTAAAATTATGAGTTAGTATTTAAGTAGTTTTAATAGTATATTCAAGAGGTTTTTTTCTCTTCTATTCAAATTTTTCCTCAAACAATAATAGAAAATAAACTGATAAAAAAAAAACTGGCAAAGAATTATAAATAGCATATTAAATTTGTAAAAGCGGTAGGTTAATCTCTTATCACTAAATCTCACATATTTATTAAAAAAATGTATATTATATTGAATAAAACCTATCTATCTATCTATCTAAAATTATAAATTAATCTATATTTTCTACTTGTCTGTATCTCAGTCTAATACGTCATAACTTCCAAACACCTCAACTGATTTCGATAAAATTTTGAACACTTATAAAGGAAGCACTGGTCAAAGCTTGGGTTTCATTTCATCTAACTACTTGTTCGGGTTAAAAAACGGCATAACTTCTAAAGACCTCTACCAATTTCAATGAAATACTTATAAAAGGAATCACAGATCAAAAGATAAGCTACACTCTGTTCAACTTTGACACGGCCTGGGTGCAACTTTATTATTTTTGGGTAGAAGTCCGGAACTTACTTAATGCTGAGATGCGGATTAGGGTACTTGCGACTTAAAAATACCGTTTCAAATAACCTCCCGGTTATTCTTTTGGTTGTTAGTTTACAACTCGTACCGCATCGTAGAATTGGAAGCGTTCCGGACGTCTATCCAAAAAATATTATAGTAAAGTTGCGAGCAGGCTGTTGTCGGGTATTCTACTTATTTATTTTTCAAATTAAATAATAACAAAAGATAGGAGTTAAATATAAAAAAATTCTGAAACCTATTTTTATGAGAATTTATAGCAAGCCCGTTAAAGTAAAAACAATTCGATATCTCATTAGACCATATCTATGTTGGAATTCATAAAAACGTACGTAATTATCTTAGACCGTCTTAAAGGTTGAATGTCACGAAATTCAGAAATTGATTTTAAGGCAAATTTATTTAATTCCATTAGAAATAAAAGCGAGTTTGAAAGAATTTCTTTCTTATATACAGAGTCAGCAGAAGAAAAATTAATTTGATACCTCTACAGACCTAAAAGATATCACGAAATTCGTGAAAATGTAAACAAACCACTTTCTATGGACATTTTTTGTCCCACCTCGTAAAGCCAATACAGATCTGCATTTTTTTGCTTGAATTATTTTTGTAGTAGATATACATATTTCTGATTTCTAGCATAAGCAGTTCTTGAGATACAAAAACACCTCAAACCCCTGTACCTTGCATCCTCCATCCAAAATTTTCTGTAGTTCTCGTGAATAAAAAAAAATTTATTTTCCACTCTTTCATAACCTCATTGCCTATAGCTAAAAATTGATGAATTTCCTAGTGGTTTAATGAATCTAACTCCTTAAAAATTTCAAGATCATATTTGGTACGGGTCGTAAACATATAAAAATTTGTTAACAAAAAATTGTATCCCCTGCTCAATTCCGTACTCCACCAACCCTTCAAAAGTTCTTAAATTGGCATACTCCTCTTATGAACTTATATACACAACATACCAAATTGGACCTTTCTGGTGCAATTTCTTCAGAAGACATTGTACTCCAACCTTGTACACCCCTCAACCCTACACGGCACCAAGTCCCTTACACATTTTGTGTTTCTATATGCTCCAAACAATTACCGAGTTTTAAACTTGTGACATTAACCGCTCAAGAAATATGGATGCCCCATTTGCCCCATTCCCACACCCTTCAATCCATATCGACCAATTTTCAGATAATGGTTCCCCGAACAACCTTTGGCGATATAGGAATATTGATATATGTTCACTTCAATTTTCTTGTTTTGCAAATACTATAATATTTATTTTAAAACTAAAGTCGATCATATATGCCAACCAAAAAATTACCTTTTGATTACTTCAATTTTAAGAATGCTCTACTGTAAAATTTGGTTTTTGGTGTGTAGGACAAATAAGAATTCACAGGCCGATTTATAAATCAATAATTTATTCAACTCTTTTGCCAGGCCTACCCTTGGACGCTACCATTCATTTACTCCTATTTTTTATTTTCGAAATTAACTTTTCTTTTACAAATCAGAACTATCGGTTCATTTTACATAATTACTATTGTAAATCCCATAGACTTCTCTAAATTTTCGATTGAAATAAGTGATTTCAAGAAACGAAGATTGGTAAACCAAATCCATTTTTACAAATGCAAATTAATTTTTTTTTACACACCGCATCGGTACTCTACCGGTATTCCAGCGGAACTACTTTCCCTGCCCAGTAGATCTTCAGGGAATCATTTCTGGTACCAACTAAACTTTGTTAAAACGTAAAGGAGTCTAGGAGTCTGAAAAATTGAATTTATGCAGAACTATGAAATGGACTCCTTTGCAAAAAAAATCACACACTCAAGCCTAAAAAGCAGAAAATAATTATTTAAATAAAAATGTATTTTTAAAAAATACATTTTTTAACAAACTAAAAAGTATAAAATAATTTTTTCCTAGCCCCATACAGATTCCTAATTCCGCCTAACGTTGTCAGGACTTACTGTATGGGGCTAGGAAAAATTATTTTATACTCTTTAGCCCGTTTTAAAACATATTTTTTTTTAATTTTAATTTATATTAAAAAAATATAATTCTATAGCAAACAACTATGATGAATTCTGGAACGTCAGATTCCCAAGAAACTATCACTTCTTACAACTCTGCTTCGGTACTGAAAAACTTAATTTGTTCAGACATAGCTGGGAAATAATGATCCAATTACGATTCAGTATTAATAAAACCAATTCATCAATGGCGCGACTGCCCAAATCGGGCCCTGGTCTCCTGTAAAATAAAACCAATTGATCTAAACAAAAAAAAAAAAAATATTTTTAATTGTGTTCAGTACTGAACAATATTTATTCTGACCTTTTTCAAAACTTAATTCATATTACAATTATAATTTTCAGTACCTACTCGTACTTCATGGCCAGATTTTTAAATAATTTATCAAAAGTATGCAAATTGCAATAGATTGAATTAAATTGCAATGTTGCAATATACATATGCAATGGAAATACTGCAATTGTAGTTTTTTCATAGCGTTTCAGGAAAGCTTGGTTCTAGGCAATAATTTTGTTATTGGAACCATTGAAAATTATATTTTTAATAGGGGTATGTTTAGGTTCGGAGCTGTACAAAGCTGAAGAAGTAGATCAAATAACTGTGGCGTTACGAAAACTGAAATTCGTGAATCAGAAACCCCTTATAAGGTAATCTTCCAATTTTGGTAGAAAGGATTTCTTTCAGTAGTAAGATTATAGGTGCGGTTTTTTTTCCCTCGTTGAGCCACATACACCTAAATGCAATGCCTTTAAAACGACTTTAACCACATCTGAAGCTCTGTCGGAAAAATAATAAAGTTGCGCTCAGACTGTTGGCAGACGTTTTCTTATGCATTTAAAATCAAATTTCCATATCTAATGTTGTTTAACAAAACGCAGTTAACTAAGCAATGACTTGGCATAGGTATCGCATAAAACAAGCTGTACGACTTGAGGTCATTTGATATCGTATGGGTAGTTGACGAAATTAACTACTAGCAATGGTCACTTAAACATCATCACCAGACCATTATGTTTATTTTAATTAATTGACCGTTTAAAGAAGTATCATTACATACACTTTGCCGTCGCCATGTGTGGCACTCGTACAGTGCTGCTGCAATGATCTTAAGAATAAAATCGGTCTTGGACTTAAGATTTAACATAAGACTCGTATATTTTTTCGCTTTCTTCTCCTTTCGTATCATTAGTTTTCCGGTATTTCATTCTTTTAGTAGTTGGTCGTTTATTTTCCTCTAAATCCACTAAAAATATCATTAAAAAGTTGGAAAGGTGAAAAAAAATACCATCCACATTACCATCTCACACGTTGCGACTGTCCGTATCCGTTTAATGGTTTATAGAAATGATGAAAAGACTTAAATAGTGTCGCTGGACCATTTAAGAGAAGAAAAAAACAAGATTTAAAACACTCGGTAATATATGAGACCGCAGATTTGTGTGTGGGCTTCATATGAATGCGACAAATGTAGACGCAGATAAAATGCGGTGACCATTGAATGGGTAGCAAAGATTAGAGCAGTATTTTGTATTACGGAATGGCAAACTACCTACCAGGTTGCTATAAAGTACGGCTATAAGGTATACCATCGTTGGAGCATTAAAGTCAATTAACTACCATTTAATCATGTTTATATTGGCTGTTATCGCTTATGTAATATAATTTATGTGGAAGCTATTTTGTTTCCGTTCTACGTGTTATAAAAAAGGCGACATTCAAAATTTTTTGAGTGCTTAGTGAAGTTTGCCGCCATATAATAGCCAATAGGGGACTTTGAAATATAAACCTAAAAATGTGAACCGCTATTACGAAATCGTTTTATAATTGTGACACCGGAAATACGTAAGTTATCCTTTATCGAAACAACAAATGGAATTGATTCTCAAACACCGCAGGTATTTGTGTTAAGAACTCGTTCTGTGAGTTGAAATATGAATGTGAGTAAAAAATATGATTTTGAATAATAGCAAACTGAATAGGAAGTAAAGTTTAATATTCCATAGGAATATAAAAAAGTTTTCACTGTTAACACTGCTTCATCGTTCTCAAAACCATCCTCAAAAAATAATCAAGTTTTTTTCCTTTTTTTGCCATAAAACTGTACACTGTATGCCATGCTGTCAAATATTTGACTTTAAAAATTTGAAGAAAAGTTGTGTGAAATTTTTTTCCGTCAAAATAGACTTTGTGCAGAGCAAAAACAAAAATTTTACGATAACATTACCTGACTTGTTTAACCTATTGTAAGTAATTACTGTTCCATAATTATTTTTATTTTGTTTTAAATTAGATTGTAAGTTAGTTTGTAAATTAGGTAGGATTTAACAAGCAAGGTTTTTTATTTTAAATTGTTTCCTTGTATTTAAAATTAAGATAATAAAGAAATAACTAATTTTAGTAAAAATCTAAATTGTAACTACAGATGCAAAGATATAAAATCTGATCACTGAAATTCTAATTAATTGTTCGAATTCTTTGTTAAAAAGTTAAATAAATTTATGTTTATGTTTTACCTGACTTGACCGCATTTGGCAGGGAAAATAGTCAAATATTTGACAGCGTGGCATACAGTGTAATACTAGCTTAAATAACAATATATTGAATAAACTTCTATCACAAGTTATTCTTGTGTGGAGTGTGAAGTGGGAGATTGAAAAAACCCTTTAAATCTATCTCACATTTCAATGAACGGCTAGTGATAGAAAGTTGAAGCTTGATACCTATTTATAAACAGCGAGCATTGACTTTGACTTACCCATTGAATTTATTTTGATTGTCTATGAAAAGCTCATGCTTGATATATAAACCGTATTCGCTATTCTTCAGTATCCAGCAAACTAAAAAAAATATTTATTCATGATTCGTTTATGATTCATTTTTAGCGAATTGAACGTTAGAATGCTTCATGGCGCAGTGATGCAAGTGATTATATGACCTGTACCTGAAAAATAACAGACTATTCGAATTTCGGTATATTATTTAAACTAAAAGCCCATAGAAGTAAAAACGAATTTGTTGCCTTATCAGACTTAAGAGATATAACGAATTGGTAAAACGTATACAAACCCATTACTTCCACTTGGGGTTTTGAATTTCGAAAAAATTGTGAAACAGGTTTTTAGACGATTTCATAAGAAGCAAATTGATATCTCCTGAGACACGAGTGATTTTAAAAAATTTGTGAAAACGTAAGCACACCCTTCACACCTCCTTGGTTCTTCAAATTCGAAAAATCGTGAAATTGGTTCTTAGGTAATTACATCAAATGCCGTAATAACCAATTTTATATCTCATCAGAACTAAGGGATGGCAAAAATTGTGAAAACATATGAAAACCCTTCGGGGTTGAATATCAAAAAATTGAGAAATGGGTTTGTACGCGATTATATAAAAAGTCTGTGGAAGCGAAAAGCGATCTAACATCTCATCAAACCTAAAAAATATGTCGAAGCTTTCAAAAGCATACAACCCCATTACACCCCTTAGGATTGAATATCTAAAAATACTTAAATTGACTTTTTCGCGCTTATATCAAACCTTAGGAGGCAAAAAATTAATTTGATATATCATCAGATCTAAGCAATATGTAAGAATCTGTGAAAACATATGCAACCTCCTTACACCCACTTGGGGGTTGAATATCCAAAAAACCTGAAAGGAGTTAATAGATAAATATGAAGACAACACGAGAGAGTAAAAACCAATTAAATTTCTTATCACTTCTAAAAGATATGAGGGAATTCGTGAAAACGTGTTCAACCCATTTATACCGTCTTAGGGGTTGAAAAAGGAAAAAACTTAAAACCAAATTTCAGTTGATTATTACGCAGGCCTATTAAAGTGAAAAGATATTCGATATCTAATCAGACCTGAGGAATATGGCAGAATTCGTGAAAAAGTATACAACCCCTTTACACCCCCTTAGGTATCGAATTTCAAAAAATCTTGAAAACACTTTCTAGGTATTTATATGAAGAAGTCGTAGAATAAAAATGAATTTAATATTTGGGAAAACCTACTAGATATGACGAAAATCGTGAAAATATATTCATTCCATTTTCACTGTTCATTTTTTTCGCCCCCCCTTCCGAATGCCAATGAATATTTGAAATGTTTCTTATTTAAATTACTTTTCTAGTTGATTTACATATACTTATCGAGTTTCAACTTTGTAGCATAAGCCCTTCTCTAGATAGGAAAAACACCCCCACCCCCGTACCATACTACCCTTATAAATAATTATATTTTTTCAACATGCTACTACTACAGGTCTATCCAAATACCAAGTTTCAGCTTTATATCATTACATATTCTCGAGATACAAAAATCGAAACTTTTTCCTTTTCACCATCCCCACTCTCACCCTCTACACCCCACCACCAAACTTTCTTTTTCTGATACTGGTCTATTAGGCCTACTTCTGGTAAAAATTCTAAGCATCTATCTTATACTGTTCTTGAGATATGAGGCGTGAATTTTTTGAAAAATTCTTATCCCCTCCACTTGCTTGCTCCACCGCCCCCTTAAAAATTTTTACTTTCAGCAAACTTTATTTGGCAACCTTTATACTGAAACCGAATTTTATTTTTCTAGTACAATTGGTTCGTGAGATATCGTAATCTAAAGTTTTCACCCCCTCCCCCATCGCACGCCACTGCTCCTACTCAAAAATTTTCAAAAAATTTCCGATCTGTTCTCCAAGTATATCTACAGATGTCCATTAAGTTTTAATTTCGTGATATTAACCCTTTAGGAGATATGTATTTTAGAATGTCTCAATCTCGGTTTTCGAGCATCTCGGGCGCATTATTCCCCCCCCCCCCCACTCCTTTACCCCTGCACCCAATTTCCTATATAATATTAATATTTCCTATATAATATATAAATTCCAAGTTTCAGCTTCCTAGCATAAACGGTTGCTGAGATCTAGAAAACAAAATTTTCCGTCCAAAACGCTTGCCCCACCTCCTCCCTTACACCCCACCCCCTTTAAAGTGGCGCCTTAAAGGAGTTTACCCAGTCTACCCACGAAAAATTCAACTAAATAGCTCAAAGGGTTTGGGTGCTACGAGTCTTCAAACAATTCTGCGTACACCGGTCAACGTACGGTGTACGGCGGATAGACGGACTGCAAATTTTTTTTACTTGTTTCGTGTCTAGTAGTCATGAAACGTGAGATCAGGGTTGCAAATTTTTTTTTTAGAAATCGATCACAATACTGTATTATTGAAATAATAAAGTATATATACATGCACTTATAAAATTTATAAGCTTTTAAACTACGAAATTATTGGTTTTCGAAACAAAGTAACTGATGCTTTGATTTTACGGAACTATACATTTTAACAAGTTCATGATAAAAATTATTTCTACCACAGAATTAACGCAAAAACTTTACAACTTGAAGGTTACTAAAAATGGGATGTACATATTTTCACGAATTTCGTCATATCTCTTAGGTCTTTTGAAATTTTGAATTAATTTTTCTTCTATGGTTTCTTCAGATAAATGCTTCGAAACTGGTTTCAGATTTTTTTTTATATTCAACCCCGAAGGAGACGTAAAGGGATTATATAAATTTTTACAAATTCGTTCTGGTTAGATATCGAATAAGTTTTTACTTCTACGGGCTTTTAATATAATTTTTTATACAATCGCATTACAATCATTTCAGGATTTTTGGATATTCATACGCTAAGGAGGTGAAAAGCAGTTGTTTGCATTTTCACGAATTCCGCCATATCTCTTAGGTCTGATAAGTTTCGAGCCTTCAAATGCGTTTGCGGTTGGTGTTTACCGGGGGCAGAGGGACAATTTTTGTTTTTTTTGCTCTACTAGTTCTAAAACGTAAAAATACAAAATTTTAGGTCAGCAATTTTTTTTTTAAATTTCAGGTAGACCACAATACTTCATTATTAAAAAATAATAAATACTACGTTTACATGGAGGATTGAATCCGGAGTCAATTCGGATTCAATCCTCTAAAATCGCATGTAGACGCAGATCGGATTGAAATGAGATCGACTCGATCCGAACCAACTTCTCGATCTGGATCGAATCGAAACCGGTTATGTCGGTCGTCATTTCTTCGATTTGCCCATGTTTCGATCTTTCAATCCGGTGTTGACATAAACGCGATCCAAATTTCGATCTTTCAATCTTTCGATCTTTGGATCGTAGTAAAAGTAAAAATCTGCCAATGGTCTGGGCGAAACTTTATTATTTTTCGGGTCAAAGTTCGGGAGCGGTCAAAGTCGGAGCATATCATCAGTTGTTTCGAGATTATGAAGTTTCTTGGAAAGTTAATTTCGTTCTTAAAATAAAAATATTTAAAATAAAGATTTTTAGACAATTAAACATTGAAAAAGCACCTGTAGACTATACGAATTACGGTATATTATGTACACTAAAAGCCCATAGAAGAAAAAACGAATTTGTTGCCTTATCAGACTTAAGAGATATGACGAATTGTTAAAACGTATACAAACTGATTACTTCCACTTGGGGTTTGAATTTCGAAAACGATTTCGAGGGATTTTGAAAAATTTGTGAAAACGTAAACAAACCCTTCACACCCCCTTGGTTCTTGAAATTCAGGTTTTCAGGTCATTACATCAAATGCCGTAATAACCAATTCCATATCTCATCAGAACTAAGGGATGGCAAAATTTGTGAAAACATATGCAAACCCTTGGGGGTTGAATATCCAAAAATTGAGAAATGGGTTTGTAGGCAATTATATAAAAAGTCTGTGGAAATGAAAAGCGATCTAATATCTCATTAAACCTAAGAAATATGTCGAACCTTTGAAAAGCATACAACAGGATTGAAAATCTGAAAATACTGAAATAGACATTTTGGTTCTTATATAGGAAACCTTAGGAAGTAAAAATGAATTCGATATGTCATCAGATCTAAGCAATATGTAGGAATCTGTGAAAACATATGCAACCTCCTTACACCAACTTGGGGTTATCAAAAAATCCTGAAAGGAGTTAATAGATAAATATGAAAACAGCACGGGAAAGTAAAAACAATTGAATTAATTATCACTTCTAAAGAATATGACGAAATTTGTGAAAACTTGTTCAACCCTTTTACACCCTCTTATGGACTGAAAAAGGAAAAAACTTAAAAGCAAGTTTTAGGCGATTATTACTCAAGCCCGTGAAAGTGTAAAGATATTCGATATTTGATCAGACCTGGAGGATATGGCATAATTCGTGAATAAGTATACAATCCCTTTACACCCCCTTAGGGGTCGAATCTCAAAAAATCCTGAAAACACTTTCTAGGTATTTATATGACGAAGCCGTAGAATAAAAATGAATTAAATATTTGGGAAAACCTAATAGATATGACGAAAATCGTGAAAATATATGCATTCCATTTTCACTGATACATTTTTTCGCCACCCATTCCAAACGCCGAAGGATATTTGAAAATTTTTTTTATCTAAATTACTTTTCTAGTTGATTTACGTATACGTACTAAGTTTCAACTTTGTAGCATAAGCCGTTCTATAGATAGGAAAAACATCCCCCACCCCCGTACCATACTACCCTTATAAAAAATCATATTTTTCTAAGATGCTACTACTATAGTTCTATCTAAATACCAAGTTTCAGCTTTATATCATTATAGGTTTTTGAGATATAAATATCGGAAACTTTTCCTTTTCACCCTCCCCCACCCTCACCCTCTACACCCTCACCCCCAAAATTTTTTCTTCTGATTGGGGTCTATTAGACCTACTTACGGTAAAAATTTTAAGCATCTACCATACACTGTTCTTGAGATATGAGACGTGATTTTTTAGAAAAATTTGCATCCCCTCCACTTTCTTGATCCACTGCCCCCTGAAAAAATTTTACTTTCATCAAACTTCATTTGTCAACCTTTATACACAAACCGAATTTTATTTGTCTAGTGGAATTGGTTCGTGAGATATCATAATCTAAAGTTTTTTACCCCCCACCCTCGTACGCCACTGCCCCCACTCAAAAATTTGTTTGCGATCTATTCTCCTAGTATACCTACAGATATTCATTAAGTTTCAATTTTGTAACCGTAACCGTTTAGGAGATATGGATTTTAGAATGTGTCGATCTCGGCTTTTTTGCGTTTCGGGCGCACTATTTTTCCCCCCACTCCCACACCCTTTCACCCATATTGACAATTTTTATGCAAATGGGTCCGTTACCAAAGTTCTACATAAATCCCAAATTTCAGCCTCCTAGCATAAGCGGTTGCTGAGATATAAAAACCAAAATTTTCCGTCTAAAACGCTTCCCCCTCCTCCCCCCTCACACCCCCTCCCCTAAGAATTTGGTCACTTCAAGGGGCCTACCCACTCTATTCATAATATGTCAAACCGTTTGGGAGCTACGAGCCTTCAAACGATTTTGCGTATGGCGGACGGCGTATGGCGGACGGCGTATGGCGTACGGCGTACGGCGGACAGACGGACTGAAATTTTTTTTGCTTTTTTCGTGTCCACGAGTCATGAAACGCAAAATAAAATTTTTCAGGGTAGCAAATTTTTTTTTTTTAAAAATCGATAACAATACTGTATTATTAGAAAATAATAAAGTAAAAATACAATGGCCCACATACTCTATCCCCTCGAAGATTATTAAGTTACCAACAGCGAACATGGCGGAGTTAATACTGCTAACATGCTATTAATCATAATAATAATTGGCACAACAGCCCAAATCGGGCCTAGGCCTTGAAGTAATGCTAAAGGTATACTTCATTACTAGACCAACGGAACACTAGGAGGTGAAGTGGTCAGCCACACGCTCGTCCGTGATTATTACCCCGATATCGATGATAACATGCTATTGCATACACGGTATTCTCAAACTTTCTAATTCAGCAAACCAGCTGAATATAATATAAACCTGCTAACCGTCAAACTGACAGTTTGTTTGTATCTGTTTTTTGTTGACGAAAAAAATGGGGCTGGCACCATCGAAGCCAAAAAAAACAGACGACCCAAATATATATTCTGTTAAGTAGATTTGCAGCCTCTAAATATGGATCGAAAAATCGCAACTAAAAGTTAACAACTGCGAGCGACATCTGCATCGAGTATGCCATTTTTGACAATTAAGCACTAACAGAGGTGTGTTCAAGATGTAAGCTATAGCTGACATAGAAGAGCAAGACTGTGGCAACTGTTAAATTCAGACATTGCAAGAAATAGCTTCTTCAGGTTTTGGGCATTCAAAAATTGAAATCATTAACAGAACCCAGATCTTTTTAACTAACAGAATGATATCGAGTATGAGCTCCAATATTTATTAGCTCTTCACTTGTTGTGCAATCAACTGACGACCGACCCCCTTGGCATACTTACACGCAGCCTTGTGGTGGTTTTGTACTACCCATTCATTTACGCCCTACATTCACCAAAAATCTAATCTCACATCAACCGAATAATAGCTCACCACATTATCCAAATTCATCCATTCATTCACCAAACACCGATCTGTCCGTTTCATGCTCCAGCACGGCATTTCCGCAATAATATTCAAGCCCCCAAAAATTTTTCATAGCTGAAATTCCAGTCTAAACCCTGTCTATCCAAGCAGTAGGTGATTATTTATCACATGATCATTTTTCTCAAATAGTCAAAACAACTCGTTCACCTGAACTACCTGCGCGATGGTTTCCATTAATAAAAAGCCTCTCATCTTTTACCTAATAATACGGCGTCAAAGTCAAATCAAAACCATAGTGGTGGCTGGTGGCAGCCCCAAATCACCTTATTCTTGCAATCGAACAACAACAACAAACAGCAAAAAAAAATCCTTTTGAAGGCGCACAAAGCCATCGAAAACTCGAACCTGTAATCAAAAGAATTTCCCACATAAAGCGACGACTTATCTTGGTAACGAGGGCCCATCAACAAGACGATAGAGGGACCACACAAATACAGGCACGCGTTTGCTGACAGAGGGTCTCAGGTTCAGCCAGGCCAGAGGAGGTATCTTCTCTGCTTCTTCACTTTCGCGCAGTGAGTTTCGATTTCTTCACTATCGTGTATCTTGTATCGCATTCGAACAACCGGCCGTTGTATGGTGCTATTTCGTCGCGGATCTTCAAATGGGCACGATCAGCGATTCTGGCCACACTATGGAGCCCCAGTGCACCAAGAAGAACACTTCTTCGGAGACGTCGTACACGCAGGTGGTGGAGTATGTGATGGGGAGCGAACGTTGCGGTGAGCGGCATAACATGCTTCCACACGACGTTACTCCAGAACATATCTCAGGTGAGCGAGAACCGAGGCATTTAATTCAATTAAAGTTATTGGACCACACACCAGATGGCACGCGTTCGTTTCTGGGTGGGATTTTTTTTCCATGGACGCTGATCGGTGCTCTGTAGCTTAGTCAGAGGCTCCTCGCTTCTTCTCCTGTTTTGATTTCTGTTTTACGCGTAATCTTCGGCTGATCACTTGAGATCGAGATTCAAGATGTGAAAAATGTGGGAACTGAAGATCTGTCTTTTACTCGGTAATTATGCTAATTTATTCTGTCTTATGACTTGAATTGATTTCTACTTATTCCTTTTTTTCTCTCTCTGGTTTTTTCTCTCAAATTGGAATTTTGATACGATTTCGCGGTTTTCTGTAAAATATTTGAATATTTTAACGCTCGGGCGAAACGGAATGTTGTCCGCAGCTCGTATTACATTTGCGGTATATGACAAATGTTAAACAAATGGAATTTAACGAATAAGTCGCATTGCTTTGATCTGTACCCTTATCTCGGCAAATGATCAGCAGGATCCTGAAGGACTGCAGTGCCCTGGGGTCATAAACATAAATTAGCGTCATCTCTCGGTGTGTGTTGTGTCGGCATTTGTTGCATGTTTGTCAACTGTATCTTCCTTTTGCGGCCGTCCATCCCTATACCTGTCCGTGATTTCAGACAGACCGGCCGATCGTGGCTCGAAAATCACAAACAAATCTCAAATTCCAATCACCTATTCGAGCACATTTGAAGTGTGGCTACTCTGCCGGCCAGTAGGAACATATCACGCTGCGACCAGGATGGGAATTTCACATTTCCCGCTTGGCAACTTCTTGAAGAGCCTCGGCATCGCAGGAGCACAATATCGAAATTGTCGACTGTCCAAAAGAAACTGAAATTGGACCACCCGCAACCTTTCGATTCCTTAATAGTGTTTGCGGTTTCTTTTTTCATTTTTTCTGTATGCGATCACTAATTTTTGCATTATTCCATCGTACCACCAGTTCTTTTCTCACCACCGATGTTTTGTCCTTTGTCAACATCTTCGATTCTGCCCGTTAGTTTTGATGTAATGATAAGGATCAGGATTCTACTGCTGGCTATGGTTCATTGAGGAATGTGATGCGATTGGATAGATAATTTGGCTCTCACGGTTAGCCTTATTAGGTGGTCAAAAAAGCTGCCATCTTTAAAGTCCGGGACACGTTTAAGGTTTAGTTGCGGTGCTAGTTACTATTCGGCTGAAAACTTAAAAACTTAGTTATGATATAAAAAACCAATGTTTAGGCGTTTGCATGAAGAGGATGTAAATGTAAAAAAAATCGAGTGTAGACTCAACCCCATTCTTCTAGAGTGTCCAGCTTACTCTTTTGCGAGAATGCACGTATACGGCGTTTATGTTATGAGGATGGAGGAACTCCGCTCTCGCTCCCTACCTGAGTTCTTGCAATTCGGGAGGAGGGCGAAAAAGTTCGGGTAGAAACTGGGTGACTCGAGTACAATGTGCCATCTTTGCCTGCGTGCTCAAAATGCGCTGCTTTGCTGCGTGTCTTCCCCCGTATCAAACTACAACAACAACAACCCCCTTTGAATTCCGAAAAATCCTGAATACGCTTTTTTAGCTATTATCTTAATAGCTCGATATCCTTTACAACAACTCAGGTGTTGAATATTTAAAACTCTATCTAAACTATCAAAAACCAAGAGTCCGCCTGAAGTAAAAAAATCTGTCAACAGTCTGGGTGCAACTTTATTATTTTATGGGTAGAAGTCCGAAACGTGTTTAATGATGAGATGCTGTGTAGGTTACTATCGACTGACAACCTAAAAAATAACGGGTTTAATAGAGAAAAATACATAATAATGCAATATAATTTAATAGAGAAACATACTGCAGTCACGATCGGCTGTAAGCCAATCGTATAATACTCTAAATGAATACTGAACTCCGATTTATATTGTAGTTGGGGATAAAGTAGAATTACGTGTGTGCATGTGTATGTCCTTTATTAAGGACTGCTATTAGATTGGTACTCAAAACTAAAAGACAATATTCAGTGTTTAACTTCATACCTTGAACTGGGTAAGTCATAAAAAAAATGTCCTTTTTGAAGGACTTTCACATGGGAGGTGCAGGAAGGACTCACTCGATTTCTTACATATTTATCCTTTTCCTTGGAACCATTCAAAAATAAACGTGTACAAAATTTCAAATTCGTAGCTTGAAGCGTTCATAAGTTATCGGAAAATTTTGTTGAACACGTGCTTTAAGGATATTTTGTATGGCAGCTACCAGAAGGAGTAAAAGGATTTCGCTGATTAGTAAACCCAAACTTCCTTTTCCCTCAAAACTAACTTGTACAAAATTCCGAATTCGTAGCTAAAAGATTACTTGAGTTATAGTGAGTTTCGTAAATTAAGTGAATACATTTTGACAGGATATTTGTATGGCAGCTACACGAAGGACTAATAGGATTTTCTTCATAATAATATATTTAGCTCCAACTATTGGAAAAATGACACATACAAAAGTTCAATCTCGTAGCTTAAACCCTTCTGAAGTTATCGACCAATATTCTTGAACACGTGTTTTAAGGACATTTTGTATGGCAGCTACCAGAAGGAGTTACAGGATTTCGCTGATTAGTAAACTCCGACTTCCTTTTCACTAAAAACTAACTTGTACAAAATTCCGAATTCGTAGCTAAAAGATTACTTGAGTTATTGTGAGTTTTGTAAGTTAAGTGAATACATTTTGACAGGATATTTGTATGGCAGCTACACGTAGGACTAAAAGGATTTTCTTCATAATCATATATTTAGCTCCAACTATTGAAAAAATAACACATACAAAATTTCAAAGACGTAGCTTAAACCCTTCTGAAGTTATCGACCAATATTCTTGAACACATGTTTTAAGGACATTTTGTATGGCAGCTACCAGAAGGAGTTAAAGGATTTTGCTGACTAGTAAACTCCGACTTTCTTTTCACTCAAAACTAACTTGTACAAAATTCCGATGTCGTAGCTAAAAGATTACTTGAGTTATTGTGAGTTTTGTAAATTAAGTGAATACATTTTGACAGGATATTTGTATGGCAGCTACACGAAGGACTAAAAGGATTTTCTTCATAATCATATATTTAACTCCAACTATTGAAAAAATAACACATACAAAATTTTAATGTCGTTAAACGCTTCTGAAGTTATCGACCAATATTCTTGAACACGTGTTTTAAGGACATTTTGTATGGCAGCTACCCGAAGGAGTAGGACGATTTTGCCCGTTAACGAACTTAGCCTTACAAATTCAACCAAACATCCAGATTCAAAATTTCAAGATCCTAGGTGAAGGCGTTCTTGAGTTATCGTGCTAACGGACAGACGGACGGACGGACGGACGGACGGACGGACGGACGGACGGACGGACGGACGGACGTCAGGCGGATTTGAGGTTTTTGGCCACAAATAAACAAAAAATAATATATAACTTTTTTTCGTCCGAGGCTTGGTTCTATGCGTTACAAACTTTTGGGCTGGATTAAACTTATAATACTCTATATGATTTCATCTAGAGTATAAACTGGGCGAAACTTTATTATTTTTAGGGTCAAAGTTCGGGAGCGGTAAAAGTCGGAGTGTATCATGAGTTGCTTCGAGATTTTTAGATTTCTTATGGAAAATTAATTTTGTTCTTAATATAAAAATATTTAAAATAGAGATTTTTAGACGATTAAACATTGAAAAAGTCCGCGTATACTATTCGAATTTCAGTATATTATGTACACTAAAAGCCCATAGAAGCAAAAACGTATTTGTTGCCTTATCAGAATTAAGAGATATGACGAATTGTTAAAACGTATACAAACCGATTACTTCCACTTGGGGTTTGAATTTCGAAAAAATTGTGAAACAGGTTTTTAGACGATTTCATAAGAAGCAACCTGAAATCTCATGAGACAAGACGGATTTTGAAAAAATTCTGAAAACGTAAGCAAACCCTTCACATCTCCTTGGTTCTGGAAATTCGAAAAATCGTGAATTGGTTGGCCGTAATAATCAATTTTACATCTCATCAGAACTAAGGAATGGCAAAAATTGTGAAAACATATACAAACCCTTGGGGGTTGAATATCGAAAAATTGAGAAATGGGTTTGTAGGCGATTATATAAAAAGTCTGTGGAAATAAAAAGCGATCTAATATCTCATCGAACCTAAGAAATATGTCGAAACTTTGAAAAGCATACAACCTCCTTACACCTCTTTGGATTGAATATCTAAAATACTGAAATTGACTTTTTGGCTTTTTTACATAGGAAACCTTAGGAAGTAAAAATGAATTCGATATATCACCAGATATGCAACCTCCTTACACCCACTTGGGGGTTGAATGTTCAAAAATCCTGAAAGGAGTTAATAAATAAATATGAAGACAGCACGAGAAAGTAGGAACCAATTCAATTTCTTATCACTTCTAAAAGAAATGACGGAACTCGTGAAAACGTGCTCAACCCGTTTATACCCTCTTAGGGGCTGAAAAAACTTAAAAACAAGTTTTAGGCGATTATTACGCAAGCACGTGAAAGTGAAAAGATATTCCATATCTGATAAGACGTGGATATAGTAGAATTCGTGAAAAAGTTAACAACCCCCTTTGCACCCCCTTAGGAATCGAATTTTAAAAAATCCTGAAAACACTATCTAGGTATTTATATGAAGAATCCATAGAATAAAAATGAATTCAATATTTGGGAAGACCTAATAGATATGACGAAAACCGTGAAAATATATGCATTCCATTTTCACTGATAATTTTTTTTGCCCCCCCTCCGAACGCCAATGTATATTTGAAATTTTTTTTTATCTAAATTAGTTTTCTAGTTGATTTACATAAACGTACCGAGTTTCAGCTTTGTAGCATAAGCCGTTCTATAGATAGGAAAAACACCCCCCACCCCCGTACCATACTACCCCTATAAAAAATTATATTTTTCCAAGATGCTACTAATATAGCTCTATCTAAATACGAAGTTTCAGCTTTATATCATTATAGGTTGTCGAGATATTAAAATCGGAACTTTTTCTTTTCACCCTCCCCCACCCTCACCCTTTACACCCACACTTCCAAAATTTTGTTTTCTACTAGGGGTCTATTAGGCCTACTTCTGGTAAAAATTTGAAGCATCTATCTTACACCGTTCTTGAGATATGAGACGTGATTTTTTAGAAAAATTCTTATCCCCTCCACTTTCATGCTCCACCGCCCCCTTCAAAAATTTTGCTTCCAGCAAACTTCATTTGTCAACCTTTATACAGAAACCAAATTTTATTTATCTAGTGCAATTGGTTAGTAAGATATTGCAATCTAAAGTTTTTCACCCCCCACCCCCGTACGCCACTGCCCCCACTCAAATTTTTGTTTCCGATCTATTCTCCTAGTATACCTACAAATATTCATAAAGTTTCAATTTTGTGACATTAACCGTTTAGGAGATATGGATTTTAGAAAGTGTCGATCTCAGCTTTTTTGCGTTTCGGACGCATTATTTTTCCCCCCACTCCCAAACCCCTTCACCTATATCGGCAATATCGGCAAATGGGTCCACTACTGAAGCTCTATATAAATTCCAAATTTCAGCCTCCTAGCATGAGCGGTTGCTGAGATCTAGAAACCAACATTTTCCGTCTAAAACACTTCCCCCTCCTCCCCCCTCACACCCCCACCCCTCCAAATTTGGCCACTTCAAGTGGCCTACCCAGTCTATTCATAAAAAAAATTTTAATTTAATAGCTCAAAGGGTTTGGGAGCTACGAGCCTTCAAACGATTTTGCGTACAGCGGTCGACGTACGGCGTACGGCGGACAGACGGACTGAAATTTTTTATTGCTTTTTTCGTGTCTACTCGTCATGAAACGTGAAAAAAAAAATTTTGAAGGTAGCAAATTTTTTTTTTTTAAAAATCGAAAACAATACTGTATTATTAAAATAATAAAGTAAAATACATAAATCGGTTTTTCCCCGACTACGTCTAAAGCTTATAGAAGTAAAAGTGAATATCAAATCTCAACATACCTTAGAAATATATCAGAATTCGTGAATATGTACACAACCACTTTACACCCCCTTAGGGGTTGGATATCGAAAAAGTTTAAAGAACGTAACAAGGTGCTTATATAAATAGCCCGCAGAAGTAAAATTGCTTTGATAGCTCGACATGTCTAAAAGTTTTAACGAAATTCGTGAAAATGTGGATTCACGGACATTTTTTTTACTCAACCTCTGAACGCCAATAAAAATCTGAACATTTTTTTTGCTTTAGTTACTCTAATAGCACATCTACATATACGTACTAAGTTTCAACTTTCTAGCATAAGGCGTTTCTGAGATATAAAAAACCACCCCCGTACCTTGCTACCCCTATCAACAATTTTATTTTTCTAGGATCTCTCTATAGTGACTCTATATAATCCTAAATTTTTAGCTTTCTATTCATTATGTTTTCGAGAAATAAAAATCAGAATGTTTTCCTTTTTACCCTCTTTCACCCACCCCCAACATCCACACCCCCAAATTTTTTTCCCTACTAGAGGTTAACCGACCCCAACTCCTGTAAAATTTTCGAGATCATATCTGATACGGTTTCTGAGATATAAAAATTACATTTATTGAGAAGATGCTGTCCCCCCATTTTCGTGCTCCACCTCCCCCCTCAAAAAATTTAGTTTCGGTAGACTCCTCTTGTGATTCCATGTACAGAAACTAAATTTTATCTTCCTGGTGTAATTGGTTCGGAAGATATTGTAATCCAAAGTTTTTCACCCCCCACCCTCACAACCCACCACCCCTCTTAAAAATTTTAGCCCTTGTCTTATTTCGAAGTATCCCTAAGGGTAACAACAAAGTTTCAATCTTTTGACATCACTAGTTCAGGAGATATCGATTTTAGAATGTTTCAATCCCGGCTTTCAAACGTTTTGGACTCATTGTTTTCCCCCCACTTCCACACCCCTAAACTCTTATAGACCTTTTTTTTGCAAATGAGTCCGCTATCATAGTACTACATAAGTTCCAAGTTTCAGTCGCTTAGCATAAGTGGTTCCTGAGATCTAGAAACCAACATTTTTCGTCTAAAACGCTCCCCCCTCATCCCCCCCTTACACCCCCACCTCCCCAAAAGATGCCAGTTGTAGGAGTTTACCCAGTCTACCCACCATAAAAATTTCAACTTAATACCTCAACGGGTTTGTGAGCTACGCGCCTTCAAACGATTTTGCGTACGGCGGACGGCATACGGCGTCTACGGCGGACAGACGGACTTTTTTTTTTGCTTTTTTGGTGTTTACTAGTCCTAAAACGTGTAAATACAAAATTTCAGGGTAGCAAATTTTTTTGAAATTTCAGGTCGATCACAATACTTTATTATTAAATAATAATAAAGTATAAATCGGCCAACAGTCTGGGCGCAACTTTATTATTTTAAGGGTAGAAGTCCGAAACGTGTTTAAGGCTGAGATGCCGTGTAGGTTACTAAAAAAGTTGCGTCCAGACTATTGGCCGATTTTACTTTATTATTTAAATAATAAAGTATTGTTATCGATTTTTAAAAAAAAAAATGTGCTACCCTGAACATTTTTTTTCCACGTTTTAAAACTAATAGACACCAAAAAAGCAAAAAAAAATTTCAGTCCGTCCGTGCGCCGTACGCCGTCCGCCGTACGCAAAACGTTTGAAAGCTTATAGCTCTCAAACTCTGAGCTATTAAGTTAATTTTTTTTTGTTGGTAGACTGAGCAGACCCCTTCAAGTGGCCACCTTTTGAGTGGTGGGGGTGTGAGGCGCGAGGTGGGGGAAGCGTTTAGATGGAAAATTTTGGTTTCTAGATATCAGTAACCGCTTAGGCTAGGAGGCTGAAACTTAGAATTTATATAGAGCATCGATAGTGGACCCATTTGCAAAAACAAATGATGATATGCGTAAAGAGGTGTGGGAGTGGGGGGAAAAATAGTGCGTCCGAAACGCAAAAAAGCTGAGATCGACACATTCTAAAATCCATATCTCCTATACGGCTGACGTCACAAAATTGAAACTTAATGAATATCTGTAGGTAAACTAGGAGAATAGATTGGAAACAAATTTTTGAGTGGGGCCAGTGGTGCACGGGGGTGGGGGTGAAAAACTTTATAAAATTCGTTTTGTGTATAAAGGTTGACAAATGAAGTTTGCTGAAAGTAAAATTTTTAAGGGGCGGTGTAGCATGAAAGTGGAGGGGATACGAATTTTTCTAAAAAATAAAGCCACATATCTCAAGAATCGTGTAAGAAAGATACTTTTTTACGAAAAGTAGGCTTAATAGAATCCTAGCAGAAAAAAAAATGTTGGTGGTGAGGGTGTAGAGGGTGATTGTGGGGAAGGGTGAAAAGGAAAAGGCTTCGATTTTTATATCTCGAGAACCTATAATAATATAAAGCTGAAACTTGGTACAGTGGATGCCGCTTATTATAATCGCGGATAATGTTATAAGCCACATTTTGTTATCAAAACAGTTGGGTTCCATTTTCCACAAACAGAATTCATCGCTTATTTTTTTCTTCGTTTATTGTTATCACCCGGTTAATGTTATTGTTTTTGGCTGATCCCAAAGTTATTACAATAAGCGGCATCCACTGTATTTAGATAGAGCTATAGTAGCAGCATGTTGGATAAATATAATTTTTTATAGTGGTAGTATGGTATGGAGGTGGGGGTATTTTTCCTATCTATAGAACGGCTTATGCTACAAAGTTGAAACTCGCTATGTATATGTAAATCAACTTGAAAAGTAATTAAGTTTAAAAAAAAAATTCAAATATTTATTAGCGTTCGGAAGAGGGGCAAAAAAAATTATCAGTGAAAATGGAATGCATATATTTTCACGGTTTTCGTCATATCTATTAGGTCTTCCCAAATATTGAATTCATTTTTATTCCACGGATTCTTCATATAAATACCTGGAAAGCGTTTTCAGGATTTTTTGAAATTCGACCTCTAAGGGGGTGGAAAGGGGATTGTATACTTTTTCACGAATTATGCCATATCCCTCAGGTCTGATCAGATATCGAATATCTTTTCACTTTCAAGGGCTTGCGTAATAATCGCCTAAAACTTGATTGTTTAACACGTTTTCACGAATTCCCTCAAATCTTTTAGAAGTGATAAGTAATTGAATTAGTTTTTACTTTCTCGTGTTGTCTTCATATTTATCTATTAACTGCTTTCAGGACTTTTGGATATTCAACCCCCAAGTGGGTGTAAGGAGATTGCATATCTGATGATATATCAAATTCATTTTTACTTCCTAAGGTTTCCTATATAAGCGCCAAAAAGTAAATTTCGTATTTTTAGATATTCAATCCTAAGGTATGGGAGTTGTATGCTTTTCAAAGCTTCGACCTATTTCTTAGGTTTAATGAGATATTAGATCGTAGTTTTTGTATAATCGCCTACAAACCCATTTCTCAATTTTTGGATATTCAACCCACAAGGGTTTGCATATGTTTTCACAATTTTTGCCATCCCTTAGTTCTGATGAGATATAAAATTGGTTATTACGGCATTTGATGCAATGACCTAAAAACTAATTTCACGATTTTTCGAATTTCACAAATTTTTCAAAATCCTTCGTGTTTCATGAGATATGAAGTTGCTTCTTATGAAATCGTTTAAAAACCTGTTTCACAATTTTTTCGAAACTCAAACCCCAAGTGGATGTAATGGGTTTGTATACGTTTTAACAATTCGTCACATCTCTTAAGTCTGATAAAGCAGCAAATTCGTTTTTACTTCTATGGGCTTTTAGTTTACATAATATACCGAAATTCGTATAGTCTACACGGACTTTTTCAATGTTTAATCGGCTAAAAATCTCTATTTTAAATATTTTTATTTTAAGTACAAAATTAATTTTCCAAGAAATCTAATAATCTCGAAACAACTGATGGTATACTCCGACTTTGACCGCTCCCGAACTTTGACCCGAAAAATAATAAGGTTTCGCCCAGATCATTGGTAGATTTTAAATATTCCTGTCATGGCTCTTCATATACGTACTAAGTTTCAACTTTCTAGCATAAGTCGTTTCTGGGATAAAAAAAACCAACCCCAACCCTCGTATTTTTCTACGCCTATCAAAAATTTTATTTTCTAGGATGCCTCTATAGAGGCTCTATATTGTCGTAAATTTTTAGCTTTCTATCCTTCGCGAATTTCGAAAAATAAAAATCAGATTTTTTTCTTTCCCATTCACTTCCACTAACTCCTGTAAAATTTTCAATATCATATCTGGTACGGTTCTTGAGATAGAATGATTTTTTTTAAAAAAATTGCTATCCCGCCAGTTTTGTGCTCCATTTCCTCAAAAAATTTATATTCAGTAGACTCTACTTATAATCCTATAAACACAAACCAAACTTTATCTTCCTGGTACAATTGGTTTGAAAGATATTGTAATCCAAAGTTTTTTATCACCCACCCCCACATTTCATCTCCCTCTTCCAAGCCCTTACCTAGCATCCCTTAAGACAACCACAAGTTTCGATCCCAGCTTTCGAGCATTTCGGACACATTGTTTCCCCCGCCCCCACTTACACATCACTCAACCACTATAAAAAATTGTTTGCAAATGTTTCTACTATCATTGGTTAAAAGGTAGGTTAAGCGGAGTGAACTGTAGCACTGTGCCACAGCTCATCACGAGAGATCACTGAGGATCCATTGCAGTGTTGCCAACCATTTTGTGTAAAATTCCCCACGATTGAGCCCAAAATTCCTCTTTTTCCCCATTATTCGTAATGGAATTCCCACAGTTTCCCCATAGAGAATAATTCTACAGGAGTAAAAGGTTTTATTAATCATAAAGCAAAAAACCTATTTATTGTATTACGAAAAAAAACTATTTTATATATAAAATAAAAAAGATGGAGTAAAGCAGTTATTTGATTAAATAAAGATAAACCACTATATGAGAATGGAATTTTTTCATGGTTAATGCTACCATAGAAGCTAATTTTAAGAATTTTTTTTGGTTGTTTTTGACGTCAAAGGAATTTCTAGTGAGAAACACCAACCCGAAAGTCCGACTGGGACCAATCGCCGTCTTGGATACTGCCATTGAGGACATGATAGTCACATTCTCATTAATATTAGGAAAAATAAAATTGCTGTTGGCGGGATTTAAAGTCGCGCACTTAGTCTGTGAATCAAAATCCACCAAAATTAGGCTATGGAAAATTTCACTAGTATATAATTCGTGGAAACGAGTTTGTTTCTATATCGCATATATAGAAAAATCCTCAGCAATACCAGCATGATACGCTCTCTGATGAGCGAGTACCATCCGATGACGAAAAAGCTCCTTCGGACCTAGTTCAACACTCTCTTAAACTGGCTTCGCCACTGAAGGTTTTTCAACTGTCATATCCCCATGGCAGTAGCTAGGGCTTATCCTGTTATTGATTCGCCATATGACTGTGACTGGATAATGAGTCACGTGATGGCCAGTTGGACTTATATATGACTCCTAAACCTACATACGATCCCTTGTAAACAATGAGACGCAATAAGTATTAGACGCAACGAAATAAGAATGTCTGTTTTGTTTTTCTAGTCGCCACAAGTCGACGTTGGAGTCGGTGTTGTGCTTGTGGTAAGGAATTTCAGAGAGTTTTGGTTTTCCCCATAATTGATCTCGAATAGTGCTGATTCCCCTTTTCCCCTTTCAATAAAATTTAGATTGAAATTCCCCACGAAAAGGGGAATTCCCCTCGAGTTGGCATCACTGATCCATTGTGTTCCCATCGTATAAAAACCGGACTCTTAACTATTGATTCCAAATATTGCTCTTCTTTATGAAGAGAGTAGTTCTCCATAAAGGTATCATTGCAAGTTTTGATAAATCGGCCAAGAAGAATTTCCTCAAGTACCGATATATGGTACAAGCCAGACTTTCACAACCACACACTAGATGTTCCAGTGTTAGTTCTACAACAGCCATGGGTATTCCCAGTCTTTCTCCATGTCTCCCAAAAGGACAATGCCCCATTAAGACCTCTTCTACTAATTACAGTTTTACATAAATTCAATAAAATTATGTGTCGATTAGCCCCACGTTGGGCGCCTTTTTTGTATAGGACAAATGTTTTTGGTCTGGAATATGAACAACGCTGCCACACAGCCGCAGCTTGTGCGACAAGCAAGCACGTCACTCCTATTCCCATTTCAGCCACAAATTCACACGTTTGCGGAATTGACACTCTGTTTACCAATCCTCAAATCATCCTTCGGTTATTTTGATTTTTGTGTCGTATGAACTACTTCAAAGCCTTCGTTCACAAAAAACGTTAGTGAATCGGTTAAAAGTATAAACCACTTCTGATAAAACCATTCAAAATTGGATTTTCGCGTAAGTAACTTAACTCATAAAATCCCATTTAGTTACTTTTGGACTTCACATACTTTCAGCGGTAGAGAATTAACATTCACTTGCGAGTATTAGTCTTTTAAGGTGAGGTTTTCATGTGTGAATACAGAGTTGTTGAAAACGGATCTGCACTCCAAATTTCAATATTTTGATTATTTAAGACAGTGCAATTACTTGAAAAAACTTCAAAAATAGTAAAATTTTATATTTTGTAGGATATTGTTCAATTCAAATAAAAACCAAGAGGACATCTAATCTGATTGTAGAGTGTGCCGTTCAACTAGGGCTTAGCTCTTAAATATTAAAAAAATTGTTGGTATCGTGAACCGAAACGCTCTTTTAACCCACTATGAGCTATAAAATCCAACAATTTAATTAAAACATTCATCAACCCTATCAATAATATCTGGAAAATCACTTATTTATTTAAACTGGTAGAGCCTAAAGAAGCCTCACTACTTCTCGAACTACGACCTAAGAGGTCTTTTGTTCCTGGCTCTTAACCACTCTCTAGGCCATATCGATTCCTTTGAGAAAGGAGATGATTTTACTCAGGGGAGTCTTCGACAGGTCTTCATAGGTGAGAGTAAATTCACCGAGAATCTGTCTTCTCGATCTGGCCACTGCATCACAATCACACAGAATGTGTGCCGTGGTTTCAGATGTGATATCACAGAATCGACATGTATCTAGTGATACTTTACCGATGATCTTAAGGTGATAATTAAGGAAATAATGTCCGGAAAAATATCCCACTATGACCCGTGCGTTATACCTGCTTAAGGAAAGGAATTCCGACGTTCTCCTACTTGAGAAGAGCGTCGGAATGCCTTTCCTTAAGAAAATCACTTAGTATCCTCAAGATATATTCTTAATAAAAAATTGTCAAATCCACTAAATCCAAACAAGGGCTAATTCTCCAATTCAAATACATTCATTCATATTTTAATAAATATATACAACGTGTTTTATTACTTATAATCATTTAATTACCATTTTAAATAATTTTTCTTTTTAATATTTTCTTATATATCTTTTATATGTTTTCTTCTTTTTTTCTCATTATAATGATTTTTTGTTGTTCTTCTTTATAAGTTTTTTCTTCAATAATTTTCTTTTTGTTAAATTTATTATAAATGTCTAAGAATTATACACATCGATTCTTATTAAACGTTTTTGTATGTTTGTTTGTTTTAAATTTGTTTTGCTTCAATATTTATATATATATATACCTAACTTTTGTTTTTCAATAATTAATTACAATAGTCTACAACATATGTATTGTAACAAGAACCAGATTGGTGTATGGTATGGTATCCTACCGAGTAAACTTCACTGTGTTTACTCTATGTCACGTCAAGGTTTTTCTTAAACTAAAAACTTTAAAATTCAAAATAAATAACGAAATTATCCTTCCTTTGTAATTTAAATATTGGAATGATTATATATTAATATTAATAAGTTTCAATTTTATAATTTGTGTTTAGCAGATGCTACAAATTAACTACATAAAAAGGATTTCTTTCGAGGCAATGACAATAAAAAAATTAATTTTTCGTATACCAGTTTCTTAAATTTACATCACCAAATGTCCTGGAAAATATGTAAAAGTTGTAAATCACTAAAACAGAAATAAATAATATATAATATTATAATAATTCTGAAAGACAATGGACAAATTGAACTGTTTGGTGTGAATCATCACAACCAATTGTATTATCAGAAAAAATGAAATTGAGGTCCGTGCCCTAAGTATCAATTATTTAATAGTAGAATCTTTTGTATATGAATATCACATTTTAGGTAATTATGTTATTGTCGTTCTCTTATATGGTTTTGTATTTCCATCATTATGCTCCTTAAGTCGGGAATACTAGACACATGAGGCCTGAATTTGATTTCATTGATGCTCAAAAGAGTTACTTAAAAGAGATTTCGGAAACCTTTACTAGTGCCTATAGATCATCCGACCTAGTCGCGAACCGGGAGGAAAGATAGGACTGTTTCTTCTGAGGGTATAAAGATACTGATGTCTTCAAAATTAAAACAAAGACGTTTATAAAACAGCCAAAAGTAGGTACAATAATCAGAATTGGGTAAAAAGAGACTCAGCCAAAAAAACTTAGATCGTCTCTAGCACAACGAAGCATCTAAAAGACGGAAAATCCTGGCAAGGACCTCTGTCTACTAGAGTTCTTGAGAAAGATGGCTGGAAGTCCGCAAAGTCTGGATACGCTGATTGCTTTCACGCGAAGAGTCTTTTGCGAATCTGACAATCTTTCATGAGTTAGGTGTGCGATTGATCCCATTACGGTGTTAAAGTCCCTACCGTTAATTGCACCTACTGCTAAAGTTAGTGAGGATATCCAGAAGTTATTTAATTCTATATATTTCGAAGTTATGATCATCGATAGACCAAATCGAGCCTTGGCCTCTTCAACCGAATTTGGGGCATTTCGAAGCGTTCCTCGAATATTCGCTGCATATTAGGCTTGTGTAGTTCGCGAACGAACTAGTTCAGAAGCGCGTTCCCATAACTGAAATGAAGGAACTAGTTCGCAGTGAGTCCTGCTCCTAGTTCGTTTTTCATTCAACTCTGTGAGACAGTATGCTACACTAGATCTAGCGTTTTTTTTTTGCTCATCATGTTCTACTAGATCTACTGACCTTTTTTTTTGCTCATCTATTAGATCTACTGACCTTTTTTTTGCTCCTCTTCTACTAGATCTACTGACCTTTTTTTTTTTGCTCATCATGTTCTACTAGATGTACTGTTTTCGAACTACGACTACTCATCACTGAACTCCCCCCTGAAGTAATGAACTATGAACTAAAAGAACGAACTAGTTCGCGAGGGATTGGCAATCGGATATGATCGCTCACTATGGTGAACTAAAATGCGCAAGCCTACTACATATTGTCATTTCTACCTATAGGTTATATGTTGTTGGGATTACCCCGAATATGAATGAAAGACTTGAAGGAAAAGGTCTGGACCATGTCATGGAAGAAATTCGAAACCACAGGCTCTGGGTATAGCACACACACACTGGGTGAAGGAGGCTTTCAATCTTATTGCTGAAAACAAACTCTTTTGGCACAAGAGAGTCTTCGCAAGGGTTGTATCTCATACATACTAAAATTAAAGGAATATCTGTGGAAACGGTATTGCTAGGTGATCAAAATTTCTCAAAGGAACTGACGTTGAATACTTATTTCACCTGGCAGAAAATTATCATAAAGGTCCGGCATTTATCTTGTATTCGATGTATGTATATATTGTCACAACCCAGTTCGCCGGCATTCGCCTATTCAGGGTTCCAACCGCACTCTCCACACTCTCGAAAACTTCGATTGAACCACCCATATGTCTCGCCTCAATGTCGGCGAGAGTATGCAGCCGACATAAGACAAAAATCCTCTAAGCGGCTTATGTTAGAATTTTGAAACCTGTTAAATATATACAAAAGGTGTGGTAGCGTCAGCCTGGTTTTAGCATCCAAAATTTATCAGACCAGAGCCTGTACTTCTTCTAACCACTTTTTCCTTGCTTTCAATAATATTTATTTTAGAAATTTCGAGCTATCTATTCATTCCACTCGAGTGTTGGGCGAAAGTCTAACAACCTTATCCCCGAAAAAAAAAAATATTGAATGGTATCTCCAGGAAAAATACGGTTGATGCGAAATTATAAAAATGTGACATACGGAGGTGAAGAAAATGTATGTAATATTGAATTTTCTCAGATAGTAGACAAGATGTGTAGGTCCCTTTCGGTATTAAGGTTTTATTGGTGGAAGAACCTTACTATTTTCATGTATCTTGTACAGCTTACACTAAAAAGTTGAAACTTTATACGTATAGGTATATAAAAAATTTTTTAAGTGCCTATCAAAAATCAATGCGCTGAGCGTAAATTTTTATTTTTCAGGTCAAATACGAGTACCTACTCAAGAATAACTTAAACTTAAATATTTTCTCTATTTATTTAATTCAGTGCGATATTATCAATACATTTATGCTCCGTATTTGTGAAGGGTATTTATTAATATTCGAAGATGGTACTTATTTTTCTACTGAATACGGTCCTTAATCATTGATTTTTCCATCAAAATCTTCATATTACTCCTTTACATTTCTCCTCATCGGTGAGTATCACATCAAAAAATATCTAGATGAAATTAAGATATATATATTATTACAGGCACAACCTGTCTCATCATTTATCAGTGGAATCGAAGTTTCCAATGAAAACCATAATTTTCCAATATCCAATTCGCGAGTTCATGCATCCTCCACGCACCACCGAATGTACTCGGGATCTCTCGAGTACAGATATCGAGCATAAAATCTTAGACGGGCCATCACACTAGATTAGTTTTGGAAAGCGATTCTTGATGTGCGAACTTCATTTACAAACGGTAGCACGAAGCATTGCCAACTGTGTATCGAATTAAGTGATTTTAAGCTGCCAAGTGTAACACAAATAATTTAGCGATTTCAATAAAGTGATTCGTTTTATTAAATAAATCGATTTGTTTTTACTTGAAATTCCGGCGAACCCCGGAACCCTGACTATCAAGAGTGATCAAAATTATTACAGATGCTGCTGAAGAAAAAATTATTAATTTTAATTTTGTTTATATGTGAGTTTCTAAAAAATTTCACGATCCTAATTATAATGCCCTTTAAAGCAATATTAAATGTTATTAAGGTAATTTTTCTTCTATGGTTCGGTTTAATTATTTTTAAACTAACATGTTGTTCGTTGATATGTTTCAGTCAAACTAAATTTATTAAAAATTCATAACTGAGTAGTAAACCTAACTACACAATGGCTCCGTTAAACTTCGTCAAAATAATACAATTGACGTAGTTAAAAAAAAAATATTTCTAGTTCTTGTTACAAAAAACGATTGGAATTCATAGACCACTGTTATTTAAATAGCATCTATTATGAAATATGAGTAAATTAATTTAAAAAAAAACACTTAACTACATACTTTAAAAATAAAAATATATGAATATGTGCTTCACAATGATTTTACTCCATTTATTTATTCATTTTTTTTTTTAATTTTTCTCATTTAAATCATTATAAATTCCAAAAAAATTAAATAAAAACTGAAAGCTAAATATTGCGTATGGTTTTAGTTAATAGCTTATAGCTACCTATCTAAATTTCTATAAGGTAAAACAATAATTATATTGATTTAAATTTTTATTTTATTTTTCTCTTTCATAATTGTTAATTTATAAATAATTTTTGATTTTTTTTTTCCTTTATTTTTTTAATATAATTGATTTTTTTTACATTCATTATAGCATTTAAACAGATCGAGAACATAGTTTATTTTGTATTTTGTTTTCTTTTATATCTCTTTTTAAAAACTTGTGAACAATATTTTATTTGAAATTAAATTTTTTTTTGCTTAATTTATATAGACCTAATTTTTTTTTATAATATCTATAATGACTTTTCTTTCGTACTCAATTATTATTTATAATTTTATTGTATTTTTTAATATTTGCATTTCATTGCTGATTAATTTTTAATTCCAGTAACAATCACCAATTTTTGTTCGAGGTAATCCATGTAATTTTTAAAAAGATTTTTTTTATATTAGAAAGAGAAATATAGTTGTTTTGTTATATTTGCTATTCTGATATATACAACAAAAAGTATTTAGAAAATATAATATATTCATGGATTTAACGATTAAGTAGAAATTCTAAGAATCTAATCCAATTTCGAAATATTAAGCGGAGTTGATGTAAACTCTCTCGCAAGAATGAACCATAAATCATATAATTTTAATGTCACTAAATGCTTGTCTGGTATATGCACTTTGACGTTAAGTCGGTCACAACAGTGTGTCCGATCTGATTAAAAAATTGCGCAACTAAAAATTCTATAGTATGCGCTTGCCCTAAAATAGATCTTTCGTTAGCAAGAAAAATAAAGCTTATATAGGGTGTTTCAATGGGAACGCTCGAAATTTGTTAGGTTATAGCGGCCATGTTGTTAAAGCAACATTGGTTGAATTTTTTGTGAATTGGTAAGTAGTGTATGGCAAATCACCATGGAAGGTTACAATACGTTGAACAACGTGTGCAAATCATAAAATTTTATTTTCAAAATCAGAGCTCCGTTCGAAAAACGTGATTTTTAACGACGAGGGCATCGTCATCTCGCGCGGCAGATACGTGAACTGGCAACCTTGATCGTGCGATATAACGCCTTTAGACCAGTGGCGTGGCGTGATAATTCAAAAAGAGGAAGCAATTGGTTAATATAAAAAATGTATTATTATTATTCTTTCTACAAATTTACTGCGTATTAATTGAACCTCCTCCATTAGCTACTTTTAACATTATTAATATAAAAGTACCCAGCAATCACGAACGGGGATCAGGAGGCTATTTGGAACGTTATTTTTTAGGTTGTCAGTCGCAGTCACCTACACCGCATCTCATCATCAAACGCGTTCCGGACTTTTACCAAAAAAATTAATAAAGTTGCGCCCAGAGTATTGGCAGATTTTTTATTTATTTACGTATTTTTTTTAATAGAAGAGTCAATAGAAGTAAAACCGAATTCGATCTCATCAATCCTAAAAGATTTTCGGAATTCGTGAAAACTTGAACAATACCTTACACCCCCAGAGGTTTAATATCGAAAAATGCTTGCATCAGATTTATGTTCGATTAAATTTAAAGCCTTTAGAAATAAAAGTGAATTGAATATCTCATTAGACCCAATATATGAAAATTCGTGAAAATGTACACAACCACTTTACGCCCCCTAAGGGGTTTGATATCGAAAAATTGGGAAGTAAAATTTATTTCGACATGTCCAAAATATTTAACGAAAACGTGAAAATGTGGCAAAATCTCTTTTCACGGACATTTGTTTTACTCAACCTCCATGCCAATAAAAATCTGAATTTTTTTGGTTTTTGAGAAATAAAAACCGAAGTTATTTTCTTTCCACCCCCACCATCAGCCCCTTCACCAGTATCTCCAACATTTTTTCCCTGTTAGAAGTTTACTGGGCCTAACTCCTGTAAAATTTCTAAGATCATATAGAATGTGTGGAAGCAAATTCCTTATTGCATCCAAAGTCCGGTGTACCAAAATTTTTTTTCATGACGTCACAGTGGGCTTACTATGGAATGAAATGGACGCTCAGAGATGCAACTTTTAAATTGCTTACATGTGTCTTCTTGATTTCTTTTCGCTTGCCTTTTTCGTGGTGTTGCCAATTCGGCTGTGTGAGATATTCGAGAGTAGTTTCTTGCGAACTTGTATTTAGACTGTGCCAAAGAAAATGTTTGAAACATGAATTTTTTTTCGTGATTTTTCTGCGCGCTTTAGAAAACCCATTTTAGATATTTTTCAGCAAAATCAAGGGAAGCAATGCTTCTCTTGCTTCCATGGACGCAACGCCACTGCTTTAGACTTATTCCTTTAGGGCTAGCTTAAATCGCAGGTCGATGCGTATAATCCGCAAACAATTGATGACCTTTAAGACAGCATAATGAATGCCATCCAGCAAATTAAGCTAGATTTATGCGACAAAGTCGTCGAAAATTGGACCTCTCGAATACGTGCCAACAAGCAAAGCCAGGGCGGATATTTAAACGACGTTATATTCCATTATTAATGCCATAAAATATTCTTTCAAATAAAAAAATAATTGGGTGGATATCTCACACACAACTTGTTTTATTTACATTTAGAATTGAATGTCCTTGTTGAAAGACCCTATATAACGCATGTAAAAAGGGAGATATAACTCATAAAAGGACACTGAAAATAAAACCAGAAAGCTCTGTCACTAATTTTCTTAACCTCACTAATGTCTATATATTAATCAAATTCATTACATAAGTAGTCATTAAGGGAAGCAAACCCTTTAGACGCCCGAAAATGAGTCATTTTTCTTGAATTTTTTTTATGGTGATAAAATAATCGCATCATTTTAACATTTTTATATGATATTATTACAACTCTCAACTGTTGATTTCAAAAATTTTTTTTTTTGTTTTACAAAACAAAATGGAGTCTTTATAGGGTATTCCTTTTGGCGTCTTTTGCGAGACATCGAAAAGTGCTCCATTTGACATATTTTTTCTATTGATCTTAAACTGAAAACCAAAACATTTTTCGAATACTGACAAATGAATGGGAAGAATATACCTATAAAACTATAAAAAAAAAATAAAACAAAAAAGATATGAGGCTTTTTAAGTAAATGTTTAATTTCGACTATTTTTTGACAGTTTTTACCCCAAAAAAGTGGTTTATTTACGCGATATCCTCAAAACTTTAGGTATATCCTTCCGATATTTATATAGACAGAAAGCAGAAAAAATCAGCCAAATCGATCAATAGCTTTTTGAGCTACAACACGAGCAGTTTTTGAAGATGCAGTTTCGAGATAATCGCGTTTAAAGTTTCAATACCTCGCGTTCCTTTTGTATAATTTGGCATTTTAGCTTTGAAAAATCAACCGTACACGACATACTTTCGATCCAAACTGACCCAATTTCTTGGACAACGTACGTTACGCTTTATACTTTCGAAATATGTAAAAAAAATCGTTTCTTTGAAAATTGTAAAGGGTTTGCTCCCCTTAAGCTGGAACATAATGATCGAAGCTTCGCAACACCCTTGATTTTTTCTGGGGTTAGGCTTTTAGCATAGTGTTCAAACAGAAGAGGATATGGTTTTTTTGTTTGCTGAAAAGCGAAGAAAAACTAAATATTATAAGGACGATTCAAACCATAAGCTCAAATAATGATAAATACCATTAGTATTAATTAGAACTCCTCAAATATTCCGTCAAATCTCAAACCCCTCGTTATCCACAGTTTCGTTATCCACACAAAATAGCTAATAACGAGAGATTTTTCTTCATTTCCTTCAATTACTAAATTCTATTCAATATTATTGAATTATTTCAAAATAGCAAATATAACAATAAAGATCCAAATTTTTTCAAATAAATCGAATCAACTGAAAAAAAAATTAACAAACAAAAAATCGTTCGTTGCAGTGTGTTATAAATTTGCAGTAAAATAAAATCAATTGAAAAATGATTGTTTTCTTTTATAGTATATACATATCTAAACTGAACATCAGCTCACTAAGTAGTATAAGCAATAATTACAAAAAAAGCAAACTAATAAGTAAGTAGAAAATCAAATACAATTTGTTATCATCGACGGGCATCAATTAAAATATAATTTGTTATTCTACCTAACCTAGTATATAATAATTAATAATCAATAATAGTATATCAAGAATATATATATTTTATTATATATTTTCGTAAATTAATTTTTTAATTTTTTCTTTTATTCAATTTTTTTTTGTCCATTTCCAACTCACATTTTTTTACTTTATAATTTGTTTTACTCGTCATAAATATATAGAGATTTTACATTTTATTTTTATTTTATTTTATTTTTTTGTGTTTTTTTTTCTTTTGCAATTATTAATATATAATTTCTATTCAATTGGATAATCTCTAACACATCAATTTCAAAATTTACTGAAAAGAAGATATATTTGCAATTTCTTATAATATAGCTACTTCCATTTTTCTTATAAAATATAAACTATAAAAAATAAATATTGAAATTTATTTTTTGAAATGTACTGGGGTTTCGCTCTAACGCTTCGATTTATACTTTTCACAATTTAACGTATTGTAGATTATACTTTATTTGTGGATATATAAAAGATAAGCTCTTCACGCTATGCCAACGCTTTCAACGTTTAGTTTTTGAGTATGGTTCAGCATCACTTCTTACCCAATTCCTTTATTGCTGCTTAATATATTTAATACTAATCTGTTTTATTCCTTCAATCTATCTACGGACAATGTGTAACGGCTATGCTACTAAAAAAAAATATTATCTTCAGGAAAATGTCCACCAGTATATAAAACCATTCGTCTTGGAATCCCGTAAAAAGTCCACACGACCAGACTAATCATTGAATCAATTTTTCTAGAAAAAGGCATTAAGATCTTTACTGTTCTTGATGGTTCACACCAAATTTCGCGACATGACATATTTTACTTAAAATTCAGATGAATCCTGGACCACGACAACAAACAAGTCACTGGTGAAAGTTTGGCTTTGGTGGAATCACGTCCATGTTAGGATTTTAAAATGTGGTTTGTGTATAGTTTCCCTTCGATATAACTCGTGGAACGAAAATCGAGAAAGCGATTACGGACAAGGAAATAGCTGTGGGTTGCTTCTTAGATATCGAAGGGGCTTTTGACAACACTGCCTACGAAAGTATCTACTCTGCTGCACAAAAGCGTGGTATTGATCCAAAAATCTGCAGTTGGATCAAGGCCATGCTAGAGTGCACAAAAATAACTTCGACACTAGCCGATTCAACAGTCACAGTCACAGCTGCGAAAGGCTGTCCGCAGGGTGGGGTACTATCACACACGACCCTCTTCAAGACCTAACAAAATCCGGAGTCACGGTACAGGGTTACTACGCTGACGACCTTGCCATCCTTGCTAGAGGTAAATTTGAGGAGACGGGGACAGATCTAATTCAGAATATCCTAAACCAGGTAGCAACCTGGTGCACTAAAGCAGGATTGGGTATCAACCCAAAGAAAAGCCCAATTGTTGCATTCCCCAAAAGGAGGTGTAAGGACAAATTATATAAGCCTACTCTTTTTGGAGAATCTATAGAGTATGCTAGTGAGGTGAAATTCCTGGGAATCATCCTGGTTCTTGAAAGGGCCAGAATCTCTCTCTGGACCTGCAGGAGCCTTCTCGGCAAAAACTGGGGACTGAGTCCAAAACTAACCTACTGGATGTATACCGTCATTGCTAGGGCCATTATAACTTACGCGGCATCCGTCTGGTGGAAGAAAACAAAGCAGAAAACTGCTCAGCTTAAGCTGACTAAATTACAAAGACTTGTATGCATGGGTATTATTAATTGCCACAGACAATGATTTAAAAATTCTTGCTAAATGCTTGCAAAACGATTGCAATTTGTAAGGATAACATTTTTTTAGCCCTTAGAAATGGCACGCTTTTTTCAAATGGATAGAGATCCATATTGCATATTCTCATTAGGTATTTATTAGTTGCGCATTAGTCGGAAAGAACACTTGTGAGTGCTAGCTATTGTATTATATATTGCATTTTTTAGTACAAATGAAAGTGCTTTTTAATAACCGGTGAGTAAATTAAATTTTAGACTTGTCGGTAAGTCTAAAATCGCCACTTAGAAGTTCTTTTCAAATTATCGTTTTGAGCAAGGGAACTGACAAACTACCCTTGCTCAAAGCGATAATCAGGCAACTTGCGTTTGAGTTGCCATTTGTAACTTACCGGCAAGAAGCATTTTAGTCCGCCGTATAACTTATTTTCGAGGCTTTTGCAATTGTTGCCGCAAGGGTTTTGCTTGCCTACTATAAGCCGCCGACAAGTTACATAGGAGTTAAAATGTTTGGTGGGTAGGTTCACCACATACAAACTTTTGAGCTCGGAGGACGAGTCAGAGCGCAAAACAGCTTGACCAACTCTTTTCGCGGAACTCAACAAGAACCCATACTAGCGATACCTCTTTCTGATTCAATGGTATCGAAATTTAATTTCACAAGGCCATTCAAAGTTGACCTACCTGAAAGGGAGGATTGGGCCACAAGCAAACCCACTCCAAAACCAGAATCCATAATCTGGTACACAGACGGATCTAAAACAGATCAAGGTGTGGGAGCAGGCGTTTATGGAGTTCGCCCAAATGTCAAATTCTACTGTAGCATGCACATAACATCCACTGTTTTTCAGGCGGAGACTCATGCTATTGAACTATGCATTAGAGAAAATATCAGACGGGGTTACAAAAACCAATTCTCTCGGAAAGCAAGCCAGCAATAATGGTACTTCAGTCCGTTCAAATCTACTCCAAACTTGTTTGAAATTGCCTCCAATGCCTGATTGAACTCGGAAATAAGAATAGAGTTAACTTCATTTGGATTCCAGTACACAGCGGCTATGAAGGTAATGAAATGGCCATTTCAATGGCTAGGAAAGGTTCAGAAGCTGACTTCATGGGACCATATCCATTCTGTGGGATACCATTAAGCACAGCCAGAATGAACATCCAAATGTGGCAAAAATCGCTAAGTGACATTACATTCACTGGGAGCTGGCACCGGGCAACAGGCACTCAAAGCTTTTTATGCCAAAGCGTTCGGAAAAAAAGAACATCAGATATCAGACCCAAACCCTAGTGGAAGCTCTGACTGGACATTGTCACATGAGGAAGCATCTCAATACGATTGGTCTCTCTGAGACTAAAATTTGTAGAATATGCAATGACGAAGACGAAACACCAGAACATATCCTCTGTGAGGGTTTAACTCACAAAAGACTTCGTCACTTCGGTCAGGGTTTCATGCACCCATCGTAATTCCTGACCATTCCTCTTCGCAAAATACTAAGCTTCATTGAAAGCGCAGTGATTGAAGAGGAATCTTAGTCAAACCGGGGGGGACGTCACAATAGGCCCAACTGTGGCTGCAGTGACAGAGGTTAACCATACCAACCTCTATTTCTAATCTATCTATCTAACACGTGGGAACGAATTCTGTGTACATCAGGAAATTTGAATACACTCCGAAGTCGACACATCGCAGTTTTGGACCATATCCAGCACAACTGGTATTTTCAGTGAAAATTGGTCACCTTGTCATAGCCTTGCAATAGCTTAGATTTTCTTATGATGTCGGCTTTATAATTTTGATAAAAACAAACCAGTCAATGGACTGCTTAAAATTGAATTATGCAATGTGCACTTTGTCAATCATTTCACTATTTTCGTTGACAACAGAATAGTATAACCGTCAAAGAGTTTATATAAATTTATGGTTAAATATTCGATATCATGATTGTTCGTTTTCCTGCCGCATAACTTCTTTTTTTTTCAAAATACTTTGACATATTTGTTCATGTGATTGAAATTATGGACTGACTGTATATAAAATCTTAACATGATGAAGATGGAAACACACCATTAGAACAGATTCCATAAACATTGAAAAATTCAAATTAACTGGTTTTATGCATTCGCCGGGAGGTGGCTAATCCGCCATTAAACGGAATTAAAGCACGTATCAGGGATTGTGCAGCGGACGCAGTGAACTCTAGATGGGAGGCGCTAACGAGCTGCAGGACTTCTAGGGCACTCTGGCCAAGGTTGGACAGGCGAAAAACTAGGGAGATATTGACATGGAGTAGGGGAAGTCTGCGGCTACTTGTCGGAATACTGACAGGGCACTGCTTACTAGGGAAGCATGCTATGCGTATGGGGATCGCTGACTCTGACGTGTGCAGGTATTGCCTTGACCTATATGCTGAGGAGGACATCACCCACATTTTGTGTGAGTGCCAGGCGGTTGCAAGGAGGCGACTGAGGTGGCTGGGCAGTCTTTTCTTTGAGAATTTGGAGGACCCGAGGTCAATAGGGCATGATAAGCTAGTCAAGTTCGTTAAGGATCTGGGTTGTTTAGGGGATGTTTAGTGACCTACGAGGTTCTGAAGGGATCGCTATGGGCCCATTTGGTGCCGAGTGTGCGCGGTGGCGGAGCGCTTCGCCCCTTCTTAAAACTAAAACTAAACTATGCATTCGCCGAGCGGATGTTTTGGAGTCAGTACCTAGTTCTGACCGGGAAAGACCTTCAAGTGCGAATCGCAAAAACCTTTCCAGCGTTGACTCGATTCTGTTCTTATGAATATCGAAGAATGAACAGCTATATAAAGAACTTTATGGACGTAGATTAGATTAGATTTCATCGGAGGCGGACTGATTCCTCCAAGCACCGCGACCAGTGGTCTATTGTGCTATACCTCATAGATCTTTCTCAAGTTTCAACCTAGAGGTTCTCACTCAGCTTTATTTCTCTTAGGAATTTATCTAGTTGGTGTAGGTCTATTTTTGCAATGGTACTAAGGTCCACAAAGTGTTCTCCGAAACATTTGTGACGCTGAGTTGCACAGAATATGTTCAGAGGTTTCTGCCTGCAGTTGGCAGTACCTGCAAAGGTTATCGGTTATGATTCCTATTGTTTTAAGATGATCTTTCAAGCACGAATGACCTGGGAGTATTCCGGTTATTACCCGTACTTTGTTTCTATCAAACTGTAGAAGCTGTTTGCTATGGACGTAACAAGCTGGAAGCGCAGGGGCAGCTATCACCCTAGACTCAGTGATCCCGGATATGATTAAGTTTTTTTGTATTTAATATCCATAACTTTGATATGATCAAAATTCAATAAGCACTTTTATCAGAAAAAGAAATACTAAACTGGCTTTAGACTTAAAGGAAGTAATTCAAGAAGTTGATTTGTTTCATCCAAGGAAATCAGGTCCTATAGATACTCTTGGCTAGGCCACACGCTAGACTTATTTTATTTATTATTCAAATTCATCAAATACTGATTACTTATAACAAAAATTACAAAATATAAAATAATTAGAAAAAATAAAAAATAAGTATAACAAAATAAGTACAAAAATACATCATTATATCCGTACACTCATAAATGCCTAAATATAATATGACATTATTTATTTGATAAAGCCGATTTTAACTGTTGAACAGAAATGTTAAAGTCAATTTGACTGTAATTATAATTAAAAATGCGTGAAAGAGATGTGATTGGTTCATGTTGGCCGTAATTTGTCCGATGGTGAGGAATATCCAGCAACACATAGTCTCTCAAGGATCGAAATGGAACTTTGAAAGTAACGGCTTCCAGCAATGACGGGGAGTTAATATCACCAGAAATTACCTTGAAAGCAAAAACAGCTCTAAGGACATCTCGTCTATCAACCAACGACTCCATCGGCAGGAGTTTAAGACGCTCATGGTAAGGAGGCAGATGCAGTGGATCATGCCAAGGAAGACTTTTAAGTGCGAATCGTAAGAACCTTCTCTGAACCGACTCAATTTTATTTTTATGAACCTCATAGTATGGAGCCCATACCTGGCAGGCATATTCCAAAATAGAACGGACAAAAGTGCAGTACAACATTGTTGTAATATGCGGATCATTGAGATCCTTGCACCATCTTCGCACAAAGCCCCAGACGGAGTTAGCCTTACTGACAACATAATCAAAATGGTCATTAAAAGTAACTTCGTTATTAAAATATACACCTAAATCGTTCACTTTGACAGTTCTACATAATGGGTTTCCTTCTAAACTATAATCAAATGTAACTGGAGTTTTCTTTCTCGAGAACGATACAGTGATACACTTACTAATATTCAAAGGCATACAATTTAGTGTACACCAGTCATAAAACCGTTGCAGGTCACTCTGAAGAAGAGAACAATCAGCCGCATTGGTTACATTACGAAAAATCTTTGCATCGTCAGCATACATTAAAATTTTAGAGTGGGAGAGAACCGAACTCACGTCATTAATGAAGAGGATAAATAAAAGCGGACCCAAATGGCTCCCCTGAGGTACTCCAGAAGTATTATATATATCGGATGAAAGGGCTCCACGAAAAAACACCTTTTGAGTGCGATTAAGTAGATACGAACTGATCCAATTAATAAACGTGAATGGAAAACCCAGTAATTGTAGCTTATAAGTCAGGATGGAATGATTCATTTTGTCGAACGCCTTGCTGAAATCAGTGTAAATGCAGTCCACCTGATTTCCACCTTCAATCGCTTTAACGGAAAAATTAGCAAATTCCATTAAATTTGTGGTAGTAGACCTACCCTTAGTAAATCCATGTTGGGATGGACTTATGATTGATTTGCAATGAAAATTCATTACATCACAAACAATAGCCTCGAAATACAAGAAAGGTTGGCGACAGGCCGATAAATGTTTCGGAGAAATCCTTTTACATACATATTCTAGAGATGATTTGGAAGTAATTTAGTCAAAAAAAAAAGGTTTTGCTGACCATGCACATAGTACGACCCCCTTAAACGTATAGATGGGTTTTTGGGATTGAAGGTTGAACTCCTCTCCGTCACTTCAAACCCAATTTTTAAATAATTTTGGGTAGTTTTCTAGACGATAGATGAGTGGTAGGAAAGAATATGAACTTTTCGTACAGGGTTGGATCATAAAGTATTAGTTTCTGTTACAAAATGCATATATTTTTGCGGAATCAAAATTTACTAACGTAAGCGCCACATAAACATCTTCACAGTCATCAGGAGATAAAGCTGCCTCTCGATTAGCGTCAAACATTTGGGCAACATACCTTTGGAGGGAGTGGTAATCTTCCACCACGTGTCTATAACCAGTCTATTTGAAATAATACTTAATAAATTATTCAAAAAAACTGTATGAAAAAAAAAAAAATTTTTTTTAATGCAAAATACGTCGTTAGTAAAATGCAATATTGGAAAATCTCTTGTTACTATACAATATTTTTATGCGTGTCCATAATTTAAAGAAGAAATGGCTTGTTTTATCGAATGTCTCCAAATTATGAACCAAAATTATTTTAGTCTCCAAATACCAGATAGATATCTTTAAACCATTGTTTTTCATTTTTGTGACTGAAAACCCGAAAATTTAGAGCCAAGAAGTTTTTATGATGTGTCGTAGTTTGAAAACGTAGTATTAGAGACGGTAACACTCGGAGACGTAGCTTAAGAGTGGACTGTTTCTTATTTTTTCTGTTTTTCTTGTTAATCGGTTCCGATGTTAACTAGTACAATTTTCGTTGACCAAATAGCCCAAAAAGTTATAACTAGCTTTTCAAAATTTCCAAGTTCCAAGAAGGGCGCATCGCTAGAACCACCACGCTCACTATGCACCGTACGGTCCCATTGCGATCCATTCAGATCCTCGTGGGCTGCTCCTTCCCCTCAAAAGCACTCCAAATCCCTGCAGAACCTGACCAGTTTGTCATCCGCTAATGACCTCAAATCCTCGATGTTATCGAAGAAGAGACTACCCGCAGCCTTCTCAAACACCATCTAGCGATCCCTGAGCATTCACACAAGATGTGAGGTTTGTCCTCGACAGCGTACAGATCATGGCAGAACCTACACATGTCCGTCTCCGCTACCCCTAGCCGCATAGCATGTTTCCTCAGAATACAGTGACCTGTCATTGTTCCGACGAACAGTCGTAATTTTCCTCTATCCCAAGTTAATATATTCCTAGTTTTTTGGCTATCCAGCTCGGGCCACAAGGCTCTAGAAATCCTGTAGCTTGCCAGCCCTGCCCACTCACCTAGAGTTGGCCGCCTCTTTAGAACGCCAAATAATTAAACATTAAAATAGCCAAAATCGAGAGATATAGCCCAATCTGGCAGCCTTGTTTGTGTTTTGTACATTCATGGATACCCGTTAGACGTAGCTTTCTTTTTTCCTATATTTTGGGAAAGAAATCTGTAATTGCATAAAAAAAAATTTTATTTTTATACTTCATTATTTTTTCAAAAATAATAAAGTGATCCTAGCACTTAAAAAGTATTATTCGTAAATTGACGAAAAAATCGAATTGTTGACAAGATCATTTTATAAATCCACAAATAAAAAAAAAATTATACCTTTAAATCCTAAACACTATTCCATATTTAATTTAAAAAAATTAAAAAAAATTAATATACAAAAATAATTGCAATAGTACTAAAAGTTAAACATAATTATGAATCATATGTTAAACCGGAAAATATTGAAAATATTCTATTTTGTTTGCAGGGAGATATTATTATTTATGTATCTATCATTTGAGCAGATTGCGTACTAATTTTTTTTTCTTTCTATATTTTTTATGTTCTAACCTTATGTAGTTGAGAAAAAAAAATGTTTATATTTTTTCCTCTTCACGGTACATTACGTAGTTTTCATATTGTTGTTTGATGTCTTTTTCTTTTTTTAATAGTAGAAAAATAATTATAAAAAAATTGTCTGTTCAATTTGTTTTGTTAGTTATATAGCTTACTTCTGTTTAATTTTTCATGTTTTTTTTTAATATTTTAAATAGTATAGTGTAGTACAAAAATCAGTCGTATTGTATGCATCGTATTTAATTTTTTTTTCCTATGAGTTTACTGATCACTTTTATTTCTCACAATTATTTTATTCGTGTTTTTTTCCTTTTTATTTTTTTGTTCATTTTCTTAACATTCATTATTACAAAATATGATATTATCAATGTTTCTATTAAGGTGGAAAAATTTACTGTACTCGTGGTATATTTGTTTGGTGCTGGTTTGTTAGTTTGATTATTTTTTAGTTACATTCAACGGTTGTATAGAAAATTAAAATTTTGTTCATATTATTTTTATGGTTTATTATATGAAATTTGTATAGATTGTTAGTTGATGACTTCTCTCGTAGATAATACAATGTGGCATTTTGTTTTGAATTTAAAAATTTTTGATATTGATTTCTTGTCTTTAAGTTTTGAAAATTCTATAAATTCGGGTTTAATCGAAGCGATAACTTCATACAGAGTTTTTTCATGTTTCATCGGAGTTGATTTCGAAAAATTTAGATTTGAAGCCCTTGGTGTAATAAGGGGTCAACTAATTTTTTTAATAGCATGAGAGGGCTTAACTTTCTGACTCCTTATTGGATTCGGATGAAATTTAGCTGATACAGTTAACCCCTTATGATTTAATAATATCCTTAAGAATTTTAATAAAATCATAAAAAAAAGAATAAAATAATTTTAATGTAATAAGAGGCCAGAAAAGTAAAGTTTTCTCATGTTTTTTGGGAAAATGAGTTGACCCCTTGTTGCTCCAAGGGCTTCAATTATTGTTAATGATTGAAGCTATCCAGTTATGAATAATTTTAATTTGTATATAAAAAAAAGTTAATAAGAATAATAAATGAAATATTCAGATATGTTCGTTAAATAATAAGGCGAACCTACATTTTGCTTTCTAATTTATCCTCACAAATGGTATATTGGCCTGTGTTATTTAAAAACAAATGTCTAACTTTCTTATTTTTCCGAATTGGTTTTTTAATTTACGTATTTCAGTAAGAACTGTGTAATGACAAAGCTAAAACTTTGTATTGGGGTCAGATTAAAGCTAACTCATGTCCTAACCATTGCATAATTTTGTGCGATCCTCAATAAATACAAATACTTTATTATTAAAAAATAATAAAGTAAAATTGATTCGAAATAGATATCAAATTTGGGTTTTATAGCTCAACGCATTCTCGAGTACCAATCAATCAAGCAACAACCTCCATAGCAGGTCGGTATTCAACCGGTACTCCAGCGGAACTATTTTCTCCTCCTAGTACTGAAACATGCAGTTCTCCAGCGGATTATTTCTAGTAAGTACTGATTAAATTCGTCTGAATTTAATTTATCCAGTACTGAACATGGGAATTGCTTTAGTATAATTGATTGAGTAATATATAGCAACGTATCGACTGCATTCATTTAGTGAGGTTCGTTCTGAGTTTTTAGTCATAAACGATACCTGCTCAATACCGGCGAAATTTCCCGAGACATAACCATATTTTTTTGAATTGACGGGTTTAGAACCAGAGGGATCCATGTGACAAATTCGCGGAAATTGAGTTAATAGCAAGAAATGTCTATTTAGACTGTCTGCTGTCCTCTACCAGTGGTGCACAGGTACAAGATTAGCTTAAGGCTGCAATTTGTTAAAAAAACAAATCCAATACTAAACGAAAAAGCACCAATGATACGAGCCAGAGGGGTACAAGTGCAAATATAAATTATTCTTGGTTTTTTTGCACTAAGTTAAGTTTTTGCACTAAGTTAAGTTTTGTTACTTGATATTACGATTTGGTTTTCTGTTGAAGCTAATATTTCATTTTCAAAATCTCGTAATGGGTAAATTTTCAAGCTTTAGTTCGTTCCCTTGGACTTATTCGTATTTACTTAACTTGGTACCGAGCATAACCTTTTTTTGCTTTAATTATTCTAGTAGCACATCTTCATATAGGTAAGGTTTCAACTTTCTAGCATAAGCCGTGTCTGAGATATGAAAAACCACCCCCAACACCCGTTCCTTTCTACCTCTATCAAAAAAATATATGGTTATACAGCTGGAAATTTTTTAGCTTCCTTATACCATGTTCAGACTACGAGATTGAGGCGTTTAAATCGAGTTAAATGCGCTGAAAACACTTCCCGGACGCGTTTACGAAAACACGTAGCTACTACGCATTTAACCGAAAACATGTACTGCGACCCTCGCGGAAATCGAAGTAAACTTTGGAAGAAACTATTTAATGCTGCAGAAACTCTTTTTTGTGCTTGTGCAACGACTGCATTAGCTAATAAATTCCCTTTTCATTATTGCTATACAAACTAATTTGTTTCAAACAATTTAGTAAGCATAAATTTGCTAATGAAACACAGCTGAATATCTACTTGTCAAAACAAATCACATCAAGCTATCATGTATCAAAATAAAACGAGTTGCCTAGTCTGAACACTACTTTTTTAACATGTTAAATTTACCTACTTAAATGCGTTTAAAATGCATAGTCTGTACAGGGTATTAGCAGTTTTCGAGAAATAAAAATCAGAATTTATTCCTTTCCACTGCACTGGTAACCCCATATTCAGAAACCAAATTGTATCTTTCTGGTACAATTGCTTTGAAAGATATTGTAATCCAAAGTTTCCTAACCTTCACCCCTCAATCCCACCCCTATACTTCTTCTTTTGAAATTGACCTTGTTTAGGCTCGTAGTATCCCTTAATACAGCCCCACTCCACCACCTTCTGACATCAACCGTTCAGGAGATACGCATTTTAGAATGTTTCAATTCCAGCTTTGGAGCGTTTCGGATGCATTAGTTTGCTCCCCTCAACCCCACTCAACCATTTCGCAAATGGTTCGACTATATCAGTACTCCGTAAGTTCCAAGTTTCAACCTCCTAGCGTAAGCGGCTCCTGAGATCCAGATGCCAAAATTTTTCTTCTAAAACGCACCTCCTCCCTCTTATTATTAAAAAATAATAAAGTAAAAATCTGCCAAGTGTATACACGAACCAAATTTCATCTCTACTGCGTAATTGGTACGCGAGATATCATTATCCAAAGTTTTTTAAGAGCCAACATTTTTCGTCTAAAACGCTTCCTCACCTCCCCTAACAACCCTTCTCCTAAAGTACTACTCGTAGGGGTTCACTCAATCTACCTACCAAAAAAATTTCAAAAATAATAACATGAAATACGATAAAGTTCAGTGCAAGAGGGGTACAAATGCAATGTTTCACGAGTTCAGACCACGTTAAACAGTATATCTCGGGAAATTATATACATTTCTTTTCGGCGCCACTGTGGGCTTTAAAATACTAAGTCCTTAAGAGGAAAACCGATCAACCCGGTCGGTAGGTCTTAGCCATAATTATTGACACTTAAAAGACTTTGATATGACTTTACTTGAATTGCACTTGCAACCCTCTGGTTCTAAGCCCGTCAATTATTCTCTATAATGGTTATTTTTTCCATACTGCGGCCTATTATGATTTGATTCCGAAGTCGGAATTTTATACGATATCGTTTTTTTTATTATGAATCCATATTTACAACGAAATTCGCCAGCTTTGGAATATCCCTTTTTGAAGAAGAGCTTTAAACACGAATTTTGATCGACTTTTAAAAAAAATTACAACCCTAAGCAATTTCAGTCCGTCTGTCCGCCGTACTTAAATTCGTTTGAAGGCTCGTATCTCTTAAACCGTTTGAGTTATTAAATTCAATTTTCTTTAGTAAATAAACTGTATGGACCCCTTCAATTAGTTTTTTTTTGGGAGGAGTTTGAGAGGAAGGTGGGAGCAGCATTTGAAACGAAATTTTTTTGGATCTATATCGCAGAAACCGCTTACGCTAAGAGGCTGAAACATGAAGCAATTAATATAGACATTTGCAAAAAAACCTTGATATAGCTAGAGGACGGGGGAAGACAATGGGTCCGAAACGCTCGAAAGCTGAATTTGATAAATTCTAAAACCCATATCTCCTAAACCGTTAATGCCAGAAAGTTGAAACTTTGTGATTGTTTGTAGGTATACTAGAACAGATCAGAAATAATATTTGGAGGGTGCTCAGTGGCGTACGATGGTTGAGGGAGATCAACTTCAGATAACTGGTTTAAAGAGCTGGTGAAGCATGGAAATCACGTTCCATATCTCAAGAACTGTGTAAGATGGGAACTCAGAATTTATACGGGAGTTAGGCCTGCTAGACTCCTGCCAAATGGGATTGTAAGAAGAGTGGACGGGGGAGGGTGAAAAGAAAAACATTCCGATTTTAATATCTCGAGAACTGCTAGTGATGATGGCACTATCTAAAAATAAAATTTGTAATGTGGATAGTATGGTCGGGGTTGGGGTGGTGTTTTTCCTATCACTGTAACGAATAATGCTACAAATTTGCTGGGTATATGTAAATGTGGGGCCAAAAAAAAAGTCAGTTAAAATGGGGTGCAAAAATTTTCATGAATTTCGTCATATCTCTTACGTCGTCTTTCAGTTTTTTTTTATTCAAGCCACAAGAAGATGTAAGGAGGTTTTCATTAATTCCGCCATATACCTTAGGACTGATAAGTAATCCAATTTGTTTGTCCGTAGCCAGGCTTTTTATATAATCACCTAAAAGTTAACTTCAGGATTTCTGGAAATTACACCCCCAAGAGAGGTGTGTAAGATTGCATGTGTTTTCACAATTTCCGCTATTTCCCTTAGGTCTGATGAGTTATCAAATTGGTTTTTACTTTCACGAACTTTTATGTAATCACCAATAAACTTAATTTAGGATTTCTGCATATTCAACACCCAAGAAGGTGTTGCAAGTTTCCACGAATTCCAACATACCTCATAGATCTGTTCAGATATCAAATTGGTTTTTACTTTCTAGTGCTTTCTTTATAATTGACTAAACATTAATTTCAGGATTTTAAGATATTCAACCCTCATTCGTACATCTTCCGCCATCGAATTATTTTCCGCTATCATATTATTTTTTACTTCCACGGGAATATTATTTGATTTGAATTAAAAACCAATGATAAAAGTTGTACACTATATGAAACAATTCTAGTGTCAAAATTTAATTTTCAAAAACCTTCCCTGGCTCGAAACAATCGATGTTACATATCGACTTTGACCCAGAGTGAAGATCATGTGCAACCACACTTTTAACTGCTTCTCGGACTTTCTCCCGAAAAATAATAAGGTCCAGCCCAGACTATTGGCAGATTTTTTTTTTACTTATTTTGAAGTTAGCAGCTTAAATTGTCTACTTCAATCTCAACTACTACCAAAATAAAAAAAAATCACTCACCAAAAAAGACAACACGTCGCCCGCGTTCTATAATTCCTGTGTGATATCCTGCATACGAGTAGTGACTATGCTCCATCGCAGGATGCGATCGTGATGAATAAACGTTTCCTGTCGCCAGGAATTTCGTTTTCGGTAGTTCTTCTCTATGTGTTCTTTCACAACACGTCTTGTTGCGAATTCTAATCCATTGGCCGCTTGGAGATGCTTTGCGTACTTTATGATTTTCGCGCAATAATACGATACTAGGTTGATACCGTGATATCACTATCTGGTGCTCATTTACCAGACAAAGAAGTTTGCATGGTATGCGCATGAACACCGACTAAATAGATTAGTCGGACAGAAAAGAATGTGCGCAGCTTGATCCAATTAAAAAGTTCCCCGACTGAATAGTTCGGGGTTACGTTAGCCCTGAAACTTTATTTGAATTAATATCTTCCAAGTTAGGATTTTTTTCTTAAGAGATTCAAATTCGCCAGCCTATTATTTGTAGTCGAGCTTTACGGGTTGCGGGTTTATTTTTTCGATTGAGTGGAAAATTTAAGTAACAAATTAATATTTAATTAGTTTTGAACTATGAAATGAATCAACTTCTACTTTTTTATCTATTAATGAAATAAACAAGCATTTTGCAACTCACAGCAAAGGAGTGTATTTCTTCGAACTCACTACCATCGAGAAATACTAATAAAAATTAAATGAAAAGCAATAAAATAAAAATTAAACGAAAAGCAATAAAATAAAAATTAAATTTTTTGATATAAAATTACTTCAACTTCCCGCTTTTTTTGAATTTCGATCCTTGGAACTTATCATGTAAGTCTTTGCGAAACAAATGGAATTCGAAATACGAAAAATGCTACTTTGTAACTCGAACTCGGATAGCTATTTGCATTTGCAAACTCTTCAAATATTCGCTCTTCATACATACGCTTTACAGTGCGAAACAAGTTGTCGAGGATTTTCCAAATAAAATTGCTAAACAAATTCGAGTTACAATGTAAAATTTTTAATTTTTCGAACTCGATCCGTTATCAAAACGAGTTACTTGATAAGGCCCCTTATCACGTCATTTGATTGGAAATATTTTGGAAATCTCGTATTGATCGAATGAAATTGAAAACAGTTCAAAATCGAAATTCAATTCCAATTACGAATTTCAATATAGGAACTTGAATCGTAATAGGCCCCCATTTATATCAGTTGTTTGCTCTTTCGCAAATCCCTCGACTATTTGATCATAGTAATTATTAGATTTAATTCCGCCTGATACAGCATTCAGCAGAACTGTGCGAAACATATAGGTTTGAGTCAGCCGCTGGCAAGTCAGTGTTGAGTCAGTGGTATGAACGTCAGCGTTGTGGTAAGAAAGTCAGCACGACCTACCAAAGATTAAAATTTTTCCAATTTTCAAATGGCTAACTGTTAAAACAAGATCGTGTTTTTTTTCATCAAGTTCCGAGGTCTATCGCCATTATTTCCTAGTTTCCATTCCCGAAGCATTTGGGTACCCTTGCAATTGGGCAACTCACATCTAAAAATATAAAGAAACGAAATAATAATAAAATAAAAAAAGGAATACGAAAAATAATATCACATTTGAATTTATTATTCTTATTTTTTAAATTGGCTGCTAAACCAATATAAAAATAATTATTTGAAATGTTTTCTTTCTTGTTTCTTTTTCTTTTTTTTTACTTTCTTGTTTGTGTTTTTATGGATTAATACAAAAAAATATATATATATATCTGGAATAGCTAACGTCATCAAATAATCTGATACTGAATTTGTGTTGTTTGTCGAGTAAAAAAAAATTGAAATAAAATATCTGATATCATATATGTATATATAATTATACATAATTTGTAACAAAGTATATACTTCGAAACTTTGCTGTTATTACAAGATATATAACAAAATAATAATTATTTATATATTGTGAAAATGCATTATAAGATGGTCACAAATTGATTAAAAAAAACCTAAGATATTTTAATAGTTTCTGCTTTGATCCTGCACAATAGCTAGATATAAATAAAACTGAGAATTCATGTTTTTTTTATATTTAAAGAAAGACAATAGGAAATCACGTATAATTTAATTTATGTATAATCCATTCAGTTGCATTGCAATTTCTAAACCAAAAAAAATATATTTAGTTTTTGTATATATTGTCGTTGTTTCCAATATAAGCCGTGTTTTAATCAGCAGCTGCTAACTAACAAACATTGTTCATTTTTGTTTTGCTACTATTAAGTAATTTATAAATAAAGATATATCTTTATATCGATTTTGAATTTCTGTTTTTCTCTTCTCCTTTTTTTTCACTCACGCAAATTTGTTGCAACTAAAAATTTGTTTTCCTACTATAAAAAATATTATTGTATTGTTTATTCTATGCGTGTTTTTATGTTTTTCATCTTTAAATAACAAAGATATTAATATAATAAAGTTAATTTATTTTGTTGGGAGTGAGATAAGTAGATAAAATTTTTTTTTCTTTTCGAACAGTTTTGGTTTTGAATTAAATTTCGTTTGTTTTTTTTTTTCTATAAATCTCCAATTCATTTTTGTCGTCATCCGGTTATACATAATTAATATTCGTTTTATTTTTTGCCTGCCGTTTGTTTTCTTTCGTTGCGATAACAAGCTACCTAGTTAGTTATCATGTAGACATGTTTAATTGATTAAAGATCTAGTTGTTTTAAAAAAATTTAAATTATGTTTTTTTAATAAAAAAATTTATGAAGGAAAAGAACTAAAAAAAACAAAAGGCAAATAAAAATTTTATATATTTATATACTAGTACTTATTGTTGTTTTTAATATTTTTTATACTTTCTTCTTCTTTTAATTGGTTTTATATTTTTAATATAATATTTTTAGATATTGAAGAATCTGCTCTCGTCTTTAAGCTTGCGGCTTAACCGGTGTTTGGCAGTACGGACATTCATTTACTAAATGTACACAAGCATCACATAATACATAATGATTGCATGGTTCTAATGTTATTGAACGATTATTTTCTTCACATTTCATACATTTTGTAGCTGTTTCTAAATATAATACTTTTTCGACTTCTTCCAATTCGGTACGTAATTTTGTCTGTAAAATTAATATGCAATTAGAATTTTTTGTTCTTTTGTATTCAATTTTATCAATTACTTGTAATAATTTTAATTTTTGTATTGATAAACCACGTAAATCCCTATTCATATTTGGCTGCTGTTGTACTGTATCGTAACGCCCTTTCCACTCGAGCACCTCTTCTTTTGCTTTGTCTCGTTGCATTTCACTTAATTGAAGCTGAAAAGTGTGGTATAAAATAAATACAATTTTCTGTACTGCAATAACATAATAAAAAATTTGTCTGGCCGCAATTTTATTATTTTGTGGAACAAAAGTCCGGATAGCGGTTAATCTCGCAGTGCGATATCGACGTTACAGATACCTTTAAGACACCAATTACGATTTTCGGCCATAGTCCGGAACGATAACTTTAGCTGTTTGTTTCAAAACAAGAAGTTTTTTTTATGGAAAATTAATTTTGTCACACTTGAAAGATACAACTTTCAACATTCATCAGTTCTTTATACAGGGTGGTGCGCGGCAGACGCATGTATTTGAAACATCAATAAAACGCAAACTGTTCGAAAATTGCTATTTTTTTTATTTTTTCCTGGTTTATTTACATGGGAGATTTAAGTTCATATAGTTTTAAACAATGTATCTGTCAAATGGCGGCCCTCACGCTCCAAACATTGTGTAAGCCTTTTTCTGAAGTTTTCGTTCACTCTTTCAAGCATTGCCACAGGAATTTGGAGAATGCGGGTGCGAATGTTGTCTTTGAGGGCTGTTAGGGTTGTGGGACGATCGTTGTAAACAAAGGATCTCGAAATGCCAAGGGCACCTGCCTGTTTACGAATTGAACGCGTGGGAGATTGTTGAACCCTCTCGATGTTTTCTGGAGTACACAGTTCTCTGAGGCCCCCTTCTTATCGTGGACACATTTCCGCTATCCTGGAAGGCATTAACCCACGCAAGAATTCGATTTCGATCGGGAACTCGACCGCGGAGGTTGATATTGAACTGTAAACGAAAGGTACGCTGCACAGACGATCGAGAGGTGGTTTGAAAAATAGGCTTGCACCCAAAAACACGATGTTGAACAGGCCAGTCCATCTTGGCGACTGAAACTAAGTGCTAACAAACCTTCCTTCCCCCTCTTTAGAACCACACCACTATAAACCCTCTACGACCGCTAGGAAGGGAGCAAAGACATTTTCAAATCCATGCGTCTGCCGCGCGCCACCCTGTATAATACAAACATTGAAATGAATAAACTACCCATAAAAGTAAAATCGAAAAATTCTGAAATCAATTTTTAACCGACGCATATAAAAAGCCCTTTAATTTCGTCATATCTTCGTGAAAACGTATGCAATCCCTGAATAACAAAAAATTTTGAAATCAGTTTTTAGGAGATCACCTACATAAAAAAAATCGTAGAAATAAAAAAAAAGAACAATTTGGAACCTCATCAGACGAAATTTGTGATCCCATCAAATCTCTTTGGGGGGTCAATTTCGAAAAATCGTTATACGAGGTAAGAATGAAAAATTTCCGGAATGGGCAAGAAAACACTGTAATTGAACAGGTTTTTGTTTTTATTTTTCAACATAGTCCCCTTTCAGGGCGAAACACTTTTCCCAGCGGTACTCTAACTTTGTTAAGCCCTCAGAATAATACGATTTCGGGAACTCTGTAAAATAGGCATTCGTGGCAGCGATGACCTCCTCATTTGACGTGAAGCGCTTGCCCCGAGCCAAGTTTTCATGTTTGGGAACAAAAAGAAGTCGCACGGGGCCAGGTCTGGAGAGTACGGGGGATGCGGCACCACCTCGTAAGCCCTATTCAACCAATTTGGTATTGGTGATTCGGGATGAATGGGCCGGAGCGTTGTCGTGGAAGAGCACTTTTTTCCGCTGCAAACGAGGCCGTTTCTCCTTCAATACGGCGTCGAATTGACTCAATAAATCACTGTAGTATTGCTCCATGATCGTTCTTTCCGTCAACAAAAATTCGATGTGGATCACACCTTGCGAATCCCAAAAAAAACGGTGGACATGACCTTTCCGGCCGATGGGACCGTCTTTGCCTTCTTCGAAACAGATTCGCCTGGAAAAGTCCACTGTTTCGACTGCTGCTTGGTCTCTCTGGTGTGAAGTGGTGGATCCATGTTTCGTCCACCGTTACGAATCGGCGAAAAACCTCCGTTGGATTACGCTTCAACATGGCCAAACACTCCCTCGAAGTGGTCACACGATTTCGCTTGTTGTCCACAGTCAACAAACGCGGCACCCATCGCGCCGGCAAATGCTCAAATGTTCGTGCACGATGTTTTACACACGTTCATATGAGATGCCCGTGGCCTCTACTATTTCACGCAACTTAACTCGACGATCGACTAATACGAGATCATGGACTTTGCCGACCATTTCCTCATTTGTGACTGTTTTTGGACGTCCACAGCATGGTGAATCCTTGGTGCTCGTACGGCCACGTTTGAACTTGCTCATCCAGAAACTGATAGTCGAAAATGAAGGTGTGGAGGTGCCATGAACTTTCTGCAAAATATCACGTATTTCCGTCGCCGTTTTCCCATCCATCCAGAAATGTTTAATCACTGCACGAAATTCAATTTTTTCCATTCTTGCAAAAGTTCCTGACTTGCTTCACAAAACTGCCTGATAAACAAGAACTATGCGACGCATCTGTCTGAAAATTTAACAGCTTTCCAAAATGGGTTGGTGTTACCAACCATCATAACCATTTCGCGATACGGTCATCTCTTGCCCATTCCGGAAACTTTTCAATATGCCCTCGTATTAGTTTTTAGACGAATACATGGAAAGCGTGAAAAAGATAAAACTAACTTTACATCTCAACAGACCTAAGAGATTTTCCAAAATTTGTGGAAACGTATGGCACCCACCTACACCAATTGGGGTAGAATTTCGAAAATACGTAAAATTGGTTTTTATGCGAGTACGTAAAAACGAATTTGATATCTCATAAGACCGAAGCGATATGACGAAAATTGTGAAAACGTATGCAAGCCACGCTTTGCTATCTTGGGGGTTGAATATCAAATATACTGAAATTGGTTTTTAGACAAGTGCGTTGGCTATCTTTTGTCGACGTTGGTGCGCCTTCGCCGCTGTCGGTTTTTTGACCACAACTCAAACGGTTTGGCACTGAACAACTGACAATTGACAACTGAAGCTTACGAACCACGACCAACGTGTTAACGGCAGTACTCTCGCACTGGCCTACATTTGTCCGACTTCGCGCTGGCCCAACATGTGATTGAATCATAAGGGATATGGCGGAATTCGTTAAACTGTATACACACCTTATGGGGTTGAATTTAAAAAAAAAAACACCGGAAAACAGTTCTTAGGTATTTAACTGAAGAACCCGTACAAATAAAATTAATTCAATATTTCAAAAGACCTAAGAGATATGACGAGATCCGTGACAATATACGAGTACACCTAATTCTGTTTTTGCACGAACCTTTTTTACACGAATTTGATTTAACACGAATTCAAAATTGTACACCTTTTTTACGCGAGAAATTTTGATTTAACACGAGCGGTCCAATCCATTTTCTAACAATTTTATTGAAACGAGTGATTTCGTAAATTTTTATTATTGGATTTTGTTCACATCTACCGTATTCGTGCATTGTATCTTCGGAAGACATTTAGTATGTAGCTCGACTATTCCAAAGTGAAAGAATCTACGTAAAATTTGTGCACATATATACAATGTCTTTTTTTACACGAAATTTTTTTTACACGTATTCTTCAGGAACGTATCTATCGTGTAAAAATAGAATTAGGTGTATGTACCTCATTTTCAATAGAAATTTTTTTTGCTTCACCTACGAATCCTATTGGATGGAAGAAAAAAAAATCACGTAAGAAAAAAACCGACCGAAGTGACGAAGCAAGTTTCTCACATTCACAGAGATCTAGTCTTTCGTATCACCGCAGATTCACCATGTTTGCTGCCAGAGAGATCAATCCTTTAGAGATGTTTCATCATATGAGGATTCGAGTCTGATATCTGTATACTTTCAGGTAAGCAGACGATATTTATCCGACAGTTCCGTCATAAATATCTTTGAATGGTTGTTGCTCTATGTTGAGTTCACTGTGAATTGATTGCACTTTGCGAGCTATCTTGGCCCTGCAGTCAGTTGAAATCATAGAGATATAAATACTGGAGACGACAAGACACCGTTTTTGTATGAAGGACTTTGAAGAATTTTGAAGCAAAATTGAACGTTTTTGTATGGACCGTTTGATGCCAGGTGGCAGTGAAATTCAAATAGTAGCCAAGTATTCAAATGTTTGGCGTATTTTGTGTTCAAGACCGGAGTATAACATAAATGTGAGTAAGATGCTAATTATAGCATAGTGTTTCTTGCCGATCCTTTGCGCGGAATCGTGCGGCTGCTCGTCACCTCCAGTACATATATCTCTATGGTTCAAATCAACCTCTTTTGGATTCCAGCGAAACAGCAACGAAAACCCAATGGCTACAAAAAGTTCGGAAGCTTACTTCGCAGGACAGCGTTCATTTTGTGGAGTACCGTTAAGAAAAAATTAACATTCGAACGTGGCTAAAATCGCAAGTGCAATCAATTCAGTCTTCTAAGGTACGATTACATTGAATGGTCTTATGAAGTGAAATATCGGTACCACTGAATCAGAAAGAGCTTCGAGCAGAATCTTTCTCGAGCTTCGAGGAGAGTTGAGCAAGCTTTTTTGGCCTGTCTCATCCTCTGAACTGAAAAGTTTGTACATAGTGATTCCTGCTTCTTTCTTACAGAATATATAACTTTCCACTATCTACAAGCGTCACCTCCCACTTTCATACATCTGATAAAGTGATCTCTAGATCCAAATTTATTGAATTGAGTCGATTTTATTACACGCCAGTATAATTTTTGTCATTTAAGATTATTGTAAAAATTTTGCTGAAATTCTTTTAGCGTATACGGGAGTTGCATAGTCATTAAAACTGGCTCTATAAATTTATAAAAATTACTATACGATTTCAGAGTATGTACGGCAACTTAAATATTTTTCCACATTCTTATGAGACTGAGATGAACAGAAATGAAAATGACGAAATTTGACCTCGAATCTAAATCATAAATAAAATGTATTACTCGGTCCTCTCAATAATCAATTTAAGATTTGAAAAGGAAAAATAAAAGATATTCCAATTAACGCATCTCTTCATAATACAGACATCTGACGACACATCTCAACAAAAAATCCTACGATTTACACAACTTCTACAACACACCGGCAGCATAAACCCTTACAAAACTGTAGCATGATCAGCAAATGTCGGGCGCATGAACTGTCTTGAGGGACAAATAAACCACGCAAATAATCAAAGGAAGAAATAACTGGAGACCGTGTATTTCCATTTAACGACGTTTCTTCTTCAAATCTTACATCAAACTACACCTGCCCATAAAGTTGCAACCTACAATGATTTATTTCGCATCTGAATCTGATATAAGTTGATGCAGCAATCTGATATAAGTTGATGCGGCAATCTGATATACGTTGATGCAGCAGAGCAAATGCTCGATCGTCACTATAATTATGACGAATAAATTTTAACGAAAGTTCCACCGAAATAATGTTAAAGAAACTTCCAAAATGTATGAAATATGATAGTAAAAACCAAAGAAAATTACGATATTTGAACATAAATTGACAGTTGATGCCGAAATTTTGAACGAAACGTCTAAAGAATTAAATTTGGAAATAAAAAAAAATATATTTATTTACTCACCTTTCTATTACAATCATCTAATTCAACTTTCCATGCTTTAGTAGCTTGTACTATAAGTGAATTTTTATTCAATAATTCTTCCCTAAGTCTTCCTATTTCACCTTGATTAGAATTCGACATTGGTATCGAAAATGCTTGCTTATTCGATTGTAAACTATTTTCAAAAAGACTATTACCAACTGAGTTATTAGTTAGTTCATCACGTATAGAGCTTAATTCGGGCATTCTGAAATAGAAAGATTTATTCGAAAACCCAATTTCGCACACAAAAAGGAATAATAGATTCAAACCTTAACGAAGGACTAATAGACATCGATGACTCGCCAAATGCAGGTGATATATAATGCGGCTGACAAAATAAATTATCAGCTTGATTGCTTAATGAATTACTTAGTTTACCGGCAGAGCCACTAATATTAAAAACTTCCCGCACTGAAAATAAATTCGGGTGATTTGTTGGACTGTAATTGCCTAAGGAGTTGCCGGGAATGTTGACTAGAAAAGAGGCGTATGCGAATTAAAACGATATCCACAAAAACAGACGATGGATTTTGCTGCTTACCAGATATTGTATTGGTTAATGGTGAATTAGGAATGTTAATTGGAGCTGATGATCGCTGTAACAGACCCGATTGCGCTAAACCAGCTGATATTGGATTGTCCCGTTGATTCGGAACCATTTCGTCTATGGAACAAGGAGCTGAAATAAACGAAAAAAAAGAAGAAATAAAATATAAAATCATTTTAAATTCGAACACAACAAAATTAAATAGAAATAATTAAGCCGACTTACTCATCCTTTCTAACAGTCCAAAATTTAAATATTTTCTTGGCTCTTTTTCTAACGAATTTATAATAGTTGAGTCACTATCCATTGCCATTAACTAGAGGAGACGAGAGACGTATTTTTAATACTCAGTATTTTTTTTTTATTATTTCAAATAAATCGCATTACCTGTTTTGCCACCATATCCGTTGTAAAATCCGGAAATTGAGATATTGAACTACAGTTAGTCACTTGTGTTGAATTACTATTTGGGCAATTGCCATTTGTATTGCTATTTGAAAATATACTATTCTTATTTTGCAATTGCGCGCCAGGCGCTTTACTGTGTGAATTGTTTGAACCTATTGATGATGTGCTAGCGGATTCGCAACTTTCGCCGCTTCCGTTGTGAAGAATTTGTGTCTGTAGCAACAAAATAAAAAACAAAAAAATATACGTCTCAATCAGAGAACTGAACGTCAAGTAGAAACAATAAGCAACACTTACATCGTTGCTAGTCTTATCCTTTTTATTCATATCCGGCAATGCATTTGAAATAATATCACTGAGGGCTAAATTTGTTGACGGTCCATCTAATTCTCTTGGTTTCTCCTCTGTCAAAATATACGCTAAGCATATCACACAATCGAATAACACGAAAGTTGAGAATAAGGGGGGAAAAAACAAGTTGGGAATTCCTTGTTAGAATTTTCATATTATATGAAATCATACACACTTTTCCGAAGGGAAAATTAATATGGCAGGCAAACTACTACTCAATTTCAAAATTAAGAATTCGCAAGAGCAAAATTGAATTACTACGCTCATTACTACATTTAAATTTAATTTGAAAAGAAAATGTTTTGATTTCAAGATAACAGAAAAAAGTAATTAGTTATGAACACGAATTTTTTTACGAAAAGAGACAAGATAATAAAATAAAAAAAAAAATATTGGTAAACAAAATAGTTTCATAATTACAGAATAAAAAATCCAACTCACGTTCAACGTGTGCAAAGGCACAGAATACACTACGCGGACAATAGCCCGCTTGCTGTACATCATTGCATTTTGTTGACTTATAAATTTCTGGATGAAATTGTTGTTCAGTCCTAGTGTGACAATATTGACAATTATCACCCGATTCACAATTCGCTGGCTCGCCCCATTCCTCCCCATGTTTTACGTTAGGACATGGCGTTGATCTGAAAAAATCGAACGAGCCAATTGAAATTTCGAACCATTCGAATCTCGTCAAAATCAAAAACCTTACCTATACTTAAATTTTCGAGGACTTCGACGTTTATCTTTACTATTGTGATACTGTGGACAAGCGTAACCTTGTCTGCATAGACGTGGTGGCCGTTTGCATGGCTCTGTTTTATAATTTGCCAAAACATAATTTGTATCTTGCCATTTTGGATCTTCATTCATTAAATTTCGTTCTTTGTCTAGTGCATTCTGACAATTTACACCGTCTAAATTTGTTTCTGAGTTTTGTATTGCTTCTATTTCTTTTATATCATAAACTGGCGGTCTTTGATCGTGGGCACCATGTGCAAAGGCACAATGATGCCCATTTTTAACGCAATAGCCACGCGCATCTGTGTCATGTACGCACATACAAGTTTTATAGTATCTTAAGTGATATCGGCGTTCTGTATCGCCAGCTGTACGATGTAGAAATGGACATCTGGAATAAAAAGTATAACGAATTAGTTCAATTGAATTCGGTTTCAATGTACGAGGCGCTGTATAATAAGCCAGTTGTGTTTGACTTGTAGATCTGTGATTGTTTTTGGCAAGTTTATACATGGAGAAACAATAGGAAAACTGAAAGAAAGATAAAAGCAAATATATGGAAACTGGATTGGTTCAAAAATTATCACCGAATTTCGTTGTATTCGCATTAGTACGAATATTTTTTCGGGAAGTTTGCGTCATCCGAACGTGAGTCCACAACTGAATGAGAAAGGCTTTAATAGGGTTATAAAAATTATTATAGCTCCAGAAATGAAGGACCAGTCAAACCACCTCCTGACGAATCCGATCTGAATAAGGCCAAAAAAATTGCATCGGCCGGAGAAGTCATGGTCACAATTTTCTGAAATTCGCATGACATGTTCCGGAACAAATAGCTTTGAGTGCCTGTTGCCCGGTGTCAAGTCCCAGTAAATGACACTTTGCCATTTCAGCCAGATTTGGATGTTCATTTTTGCTGAGCTTAAACGGTACCCCACAGAATGGATGTGGTCCCATGAAGCTAGCTTCAGAACCTTTTTAAGCCACTGAGTCGCCTATATTTCGTTACCTTCGTAGCTGCTATGTCCCGGAATTCAAATGAAATTATTGACTAAATACGTTTCGTGTCACTGTAACGAGTGAAAAAAGTCACATTTAGAAGCGTTTTGGAGATCCCGACGTTGCTCGTTTTATTTTAATTTTACAGTTATGATAGAACGAACTTAGGATGTGTAGGTCATTTTCGAGATTTTTTGATAACAGTAACAGAATTTGCAGATTCAGTAATACAATATCGTCGGTAAAAATTGAGAGTTCCCAATACTGTGGGACTAGTATATCTGCAGTATATGTTATGAAGAACCGGGCTGAAGCAATATCCATGTGGTACTCCAGTCGGTAAAAGTCGGCCTGTAGATAATTCAGTTTTAATTTTTACCAAGATGGTTCTCTCAGAAAAAAGGAACGAATGATTTTTCACTAAAAATAGTGGAAAAGAAAATTTCATTAATTTAAATATAAATCTTTCAGACTGTGTCGATATGTCTAAAGCAATCACCCGTATTATGAGTGTCGTGTCGTTGTCGTGTCATGGTCGATCGACAGAAATGGTATTATGAGTGTCGATTTCAATCGACGAGTCTCGATTTTATCGACAGGTTCTGTCGATCGTGTGGTAGTTCAGCTTTTTATATTGAAAAAAATGGAAGTTTTTATATTTAATTCTTTTTGTTATTCTTTGTACAGATAATAAAAACAACTTTTAGACAAATATATGCCTCTATAGCGTCGCATACTTCTTTTTGAAAATGGATAAAAGTGAATTTCATGTGTTGATTAAACACAATTTTTTAAAAGGGAAAACAGCTAAAGTAACCAATGAAAAATTAGATAAGCATTATGGGGACTCTGCACCATCGATCCAAATGATTTACAAATGGTTTTCTGAATTCAAGTGTGGTCGTACGAGCACACAAACCATACCAAGTCCAGGTCGTCCAAATGAGGTCACCACGCCAGAAATGATCGATAAAATCCATGATATCGTGATAGAAGATCGTCGAGTAAAAGTGCGTGAGATAGTTAACGTAGTAAGCATCTCATTTGAACGTGTTTGGAATATTTTGAAAAACCATTTGGACATGAGAAAGCTATCCGCAAGATGGCTGCCGCGTTTGCTCACAATCGACTAAAAACGCAATCGTGTGACAACTTCGCAGCACGGTTTGCAACTGTTTTAACGTAATACAAATGAATTTTTTCGTTGATTCGTAACTGTTGATGAAGCATGGATTCACCACTACACTCCAGAAACCAAACAATAGAATGATGTCGGTTCAAGCGCACCGAAGAAGGCAAAACCGTTCTATCGGCTGGAAAGGTTATGGCGACAGTTTTTTGGGATTCCAATGGAATGATATTCACCAACTACTTGGAGAAAGGAAAAACAATGACGGGAGCATATTATTCTGAGTTATTGATTCCATTGGATGTTGAAATCAAGGCAAAACGGCTTCATTTGGCGAAGAAAAAAGTGTTGTTTCACACGTCCGTTGTTGCAACGGCAAAACTGTTTGAATTACGGTACGAATTGCTCCCTCATCCACCGTATTCTCCGGATTTGGCACCCTGCGACTATATATTATTTCCAGACTTGAAAAAATGGCTTGCTGGAAAGAGATTTACCACGAATACTGACGTCATAAGTGAAACCAACGCATATTTTGAAGGGTTGGACAAATCATATTATTTGGAAGGGATCAAAAAATTGGAAAAACGCTGGACTAAGTGTATCGAGCTAAAAGGAGACTACGTTGAAAAATAAAATAAATTTTTCCGGATAAAATTATGTTTTCTCAATTTTTGCACGTCATTATCAATCCGCCCTCGTATATACATATGTTGAGGTACGCTCATAATTTTTTTTTTATAAATATATATCAATAAGGGGCGCTGCTGTCAGGGTCGGAGAAAGTCCGTCGCTCGCACGCTCTGCGGTTCCCAAGATTACATGCAGGCGGTTGATTCAAAACAAAAATTTCAAAAAGATTCTGAAAATGTAAAGTATGATACTCTTCGCTACGTACGGGTTTTGGAAAAAAAAATTTTTTTCACAAAATGGCGGCCGATTGAACTTGATTTTCAGTTTTAAACCTCAATTATCGACCTTTCTGGCTTGATAAAAAAAAAGTAAATAAGTTTAAAAAAAAATCCTACGTAGCGAAGTAGAAAACCTATCCAAAAGCAATCGGTCAAGCCGTTTTCCGAAGATTTTGGGGACCGTCTTTGAAAAGTATGTTTCGAGATAATCGCGTTTGAATGCCGCTCTATATAGAGAATTCATGAATGTCCCATTCCAGTTAACTGCCCATAACTTTCACAATTCTTGGAATTTCAATATGAAATTTACACACAATATTCTTAAGACTGCAAACTTTAAGATGAGAGAAAAAAAAATTTTTGAAAAAAAATAAGTTTCTACTCGGATGTAACCCCCCTTAATACAACGGGTCGGTTTAGTCAGAACTATGTAGAAATCATTCCCAGTGAAACGTTGATATCTTCCTTCTGCGAAGAAACGCAACACTGCGGAAAGTTTTATTATATTCGGCACTGCAGATGACAATGCTTGTGGTATCAATTTTCCATCCAAATTTTCAAGGAGCATAACATCATAACGCTTCCATCGATAATCTTAAACAACGTAAAAACCTGTTCTCTATTGAATATTGTTTTAGCTGCAAATTGTAAGAAATTCTCATCCATAGTTGTCCATATTCAAAGGATTTGAGGAGTCTCGCAACAATTTTCTCTCGATTATCCTCATCATATTCCTCGTCAAAAAATAAAACGTAAAAATTCATTTCACCGAATCGATAAAAAAACACTGAATTTTAATCCCGATAATTCAAATATAACGTGGAATCTTAACACTTTTGACAGTTAATGCTATTCACGATTATACTTTTATTCACAGTAACACCATTTTAAGACATTTTACACGACTCTCCTGTGGCAATACTAACAAGGCGCTTCGATCGACACTCATAATACCAAATTTCAATCGCCACGACAAGTTCGTCGATTGTCGATCGTCACGACAACCATAATACGGGTGGATCATTCCTACCGAAATTTTACTATCCATAGATATTTCAACTAGTGTACAATTGATGGGTCGTTGAAAAGCCTGGCCTAAATCCTAATTGGAACTCCAGTATTACAGGGGAGTTGCTTAAAACCTTATTAATTCGATAAGATTACTTTTTCGGACAAGGTGTGGCTTAACAATTCAATTCTACTTTAACATTGTCTGACTATTGCAGAGCGTTGGTCTTGTTGGAAGAATCAAATGCTTCCGTGTTTTCAAGTCTGTATTTCATTTCCATATTTTATTGGAACCATTTTGAATGCTAGAAAACATATTGTAGCATTTGATAGATAGATAGATGTTTATTACGTTCCAATAAATATTTATAAAAAGTATTTGTACAATATTTCTGTTGAGTTGGTGCTAGATCGCATATCTTATCAGCCATAGTAATTCAAAGTGTTTCTTTTGTGCATAAATTGAAGCTATTTGTGATTAATGTTTAATTTGCATAAGGAAAATTGGAACGACAAAAACCTTATTGGTGCCTTAAAATTACTTAAAACTAGGCTAAAGCGTGTGAATACATATACACAGTCTAGCCATAAATACTGTACGACATTGAAAACGAGGGAATTTTCGTTTCCCTACGTTGGCAATTCTATTCGAGTGGGTTGTTTACATCAAGATATTATCGTTTTTCGCAGTAGCACCCCAGATAAGCAATGGAGTGGTCGGATTATCATACGAGCGTTACTGTAATCGGTTTGCATAAGGCTGGGAAGAATGGTAAACAATTCTGGTCCCTCCTTAAATCGTTTAACATCAGTCAGATGTTCTTGTATCGTACAATTCAACGTTTCAATGACACTGGCGACATGATAGACCGGCCTCGGACCGGTCGTCCACGCACCACACGCACAAAAAAAAGCAGTGAAAGCCGTACGGAGCCGCATTCGAAGAAACCCAATCCGTAAGCAAAAAATCCAGGCTCGTGAAATGAATATCGCACCGCGCACTGTTTCTCGTATTCTACGCGATGATTTAAATGTGAGAGCGTACAAGAGATACACCGGACACCTGTTAACCGATAAACTGAAGCATATTCGGTACGAAATATCGAAAAAACTCATTTGCAAATTTGGCCGTGGTCGGTACAAGGACATTCTGTTTGCCGACGAGAAAATTTTCACAGTGGAAGAGGCTTACAATAAATAGAATGACGGTGTCTACGCTAGAAACTCTTATAAAGCTAAGAAGAAGGTTCCGAGGGTCCAGAGAGGTCATCATCCCGCTTCAGTGAAGGTTTAGTGTGGCGTTTCGTATCACGGTGCCTCCGCTATTCATTTTTGCGAAAAAGGTGTTAAAACCTCGGCCAAAGGTTACCAAGAGATGCTGACGGACATGGTTAAACCACTGAATACGACATTATTCAAAAACAAGCCTTGGGTATTCTAGCAGGATTCCGCTCCAGGTATAAGGCGAAAACGACACAAAAATGTCTGGAAGACAATGTTCCGGTATTTATTTGCGCTGAAGACTGGCCGTCAGGAAGTCTCCGATTTGAACTCGCTTGACTATCAATTGTGGTCAGTGTTGGAAAAAAAAGCATGTTCGAAACCTCACCGCAACGTGGAGTCCTTAAAGGCATCTCTGAAGAAAGTTGTAGCAGAATTTCCTCCTCCTTACGTACGGCTATCGATGAGTTCCGCGATTGAAGATGTGTGTAGAAGCTAAAGACGGTCATTTTGAATAAATTAAACATGATTTAAAAGGTATTGTTTCACTGATTTCAGTGGTGTTTTTATTTTTATCCTAGCTCTTTTCGTTCTCAAGATATTTGATTTTAACTGGTGGACAGTATTTTTGGCTAGACTGTGTAGTGTAGATTATTTTATAATGAAATGATAGAGAGAATCAATAGATTTTCTGAGAGTGCACACTTTGCAATGAAGTTTTCTTCTTGTTTTTTGGCAAATGGTTCGATTAGCGGTATCTTAGCTAATGGGTGTAACGATCGAGTAGAAAAATCCCAGGGTTTATTCAGGATGATCTTGAGACACTTGTTCTGGATTATCTGGAGCCGTGTTTTACGTACCTTGGCGCATACATTCCATATTGGAACGCCATACGTTAGAAAGGGTCGCATTACCGTCTTGTAAATAAGTAATTTATTTTCCTTGGAAAGCCTTGTCTTCCTATTGATAAGTGGGTAGAGGATTTTGGATGCGGCTTCCATGGTATGATATCGCCGTGTCGGAAGAACAGTGACGCAACTGCAAACAATTCTAATTTTTTTCTGAGAAACAAAATCATTTTTGACAATTGCCCACAAGCCATACGAGCTTATTAATAGTTACTATAGACAGCTTAGATCAGGAGCACGTTCGTTTAAAACAACGGGGAACGATTTTATGTAAGAATAGCAAAACCACAAAACATTGAAATGTGAAAACAAAAAATTTTCAAAATTGCAGTTGCGTCACTGTTCTTCCGACACGGCGATATTGAAACGTATGTTTGCTATCAAGATGAATGCCTAAGTATTTTATGTTCTTTGACCATGGAATGCTTTCTCCTAGTATATTTATGTTGGGGTTAGGAAGGTACTTATATGAGCGGCGCTTGGTGAAGTATATAGCGCAAGTTTTGTGTGGATTAATTTTAATTTTCCATAGGAAAAAATATTTTTGTATTTTTTCCAGCTGTTCTCGAAGTGTATTTATTATAATTTGAGGAAATATATTCATTGACTATATAGCTATATCATCTGCAAAAATTTCCAGCTCACAGCTTGTTTGCTTAGGTAGGTCAGAGGTGTAAATATTGTATAGCAGGGGGCTTAGGGATGATCGTTATTGTTGCGACAATCGAATAGTTTGATTTGAATACCAACCGTTAATGTCTTTAAACCGGGTTTCTTATTGTTTGCCATTGACTTCGCAGGATATTTCTGTCAGTGATAATACGCTCTATTGCTGACTGTATAAATCCAGTTATCTTTCTTTTAAATCGCTTAGGAGTGGCTGGTTTAGTTGTGGTCCTAAATTCATCTGAGTGTCGTTATCATGTAGTCGACTTCTTCGGAGTCCTAGCGATCGGCTGCAAGTGAAGACTGGAAGTATTGCTTCTATGTGTAAGAAGTCTGCGGCATGGTTGCCAATTTGAAATGTCGTATATGCTGAGGTTGGCTTTTATTTTTTAATGTGTTTTTTTTATTCAACCTTTCTGCCTAAAACTGTTTTGCCTTTTCAGGCTGCAGGACAGCAGAATCCGGGTAATATACATTATGAAAGAGAGCCGGACCGGGACGCGAGGGAGCACATTGGCAGATCGCTTTGCGATGAGACTAATTTTACAGCTTCGCGCGACCCAGCACGGCCAGCATCAGTGGATGTAGTGAAGCTGGGAGATTCGGCAATCTTCAATACGTCCCGTATCTAGTGACGCCTACCTTTAGTCGGTATATACTTTTTCCTAAAGGCAAAGGCATTTTCGAGTGTGCGTAAAATAAGATGTTGTTCTGTACAATATAACCTTCTTCTTCCCTTACTCAATCATCTAAATAAGAAAATTGGAAAATAAAAAAAAATTAAATTGTGCTCCTTTGCCATGATATGTCCCATTTAATGTTGCAATTATAATATCTACTGAAACGACATGAATTCTTAAATCCATACCCGCGTCTCAGACAAGTCAAAAAAAACTCGATAAAATTACATTCGCTCGCATCTCAATTTTGGGGGAGAAGCACAGTTCAACAAGCATCAAAAGAAAGTGACAAGTGGCGACGCACAGCGGAAAGAAGTTCTTTTTGTGTAGCAGTCAAATACAACCAGAAAAAAATAATAGGTAGCATCTTATTACAATTACCACCCACTACTAAGCTCCAATGACAAAGAACAAGAAATGAAATTCGTGAAAAGAGGAGGAAGAGGAAAAGCAAACAACAAAGAAAAAAATCGCCGCTTCGAGTGCACTCGACGTTTATTTACGCGCGGTTGCAAATTGTTGCAGCCGCCGCTACTACTCACAAGTCTCGAAGCCGACCCACGAAAAAAAACGAGCATATTATAAACAAAAACAAAGATATTACGAAATAGCAATATGGCGCCGTTAGCGCGCAATTTCCTTAAGACAAGACGACCTGTGGGGGAGGGGAGAACCTGATAAAAAATTTTGGAGCTCCACCGGAACGAACACCCACAAACACAATTCCCGTCCGTACACCTTTTTCGGTTTCAAACAAAAACACCTACAGTGTACGTACACGAAGTTGTATTTTCAATGGGGAGATGTGTGGAGGAGTGTGCGCCAGCAGCGGCATTTCAGCAAAAAAAAACCGATAAACTGAGTTAAAAAAAAATAAGCAAAACAAAACACATAAGGCTGGAAGCGGTGGAGAGAAATTACAACATATTGGCGATGCGATGCAACTGGTGCGAAAAGGAAAGCAACACAAACGACCGAGATGGAACGAAAATAAAAGAAATTTCGGAGACTTATACAGTGGATGTGGAAACAACTTGAACGGAATGTGATAGAATTTCACTTCATAGCTCAAAAATTATTCGAGATATCCTCAGTTTACTAGCCTTGTGATTTTTTCGAACCACTGCTCGTACTAAAATTTCTTTCATCATCAAAAGCGCCAAAGTCATCCAATTTGATTTCTTGTTTGTTGTATGCCACCATAATCATAACCGCTTCGAAATCTCTTTTAACTCCAGTGAAGGGACCAACCACTGTTCGGACCGGATAGCACTGTATAGTATACCGATGGATCTAAGACGACTTAAGGCACCGGAAGTGCCATATGCGGACCACGCGCCAGGATAATGGAAACCCTCGAAGCATATCTCACGGTTTTCGAGACGGAGGTCCATGCTATATCCACGTTCATAGAAATAATCCTCGAACGGGGTTACTCAAATAAGAATATAATTATTCTCTCAGATAGCCAGGCAGCGATAACAGCCTTGACGGCAAACACAATAAACTTAAAACTGATGTGGGACTGCCAAGACAAACTATGTATCCTTAGTACCACCAAAACAGTCCTCTTGCACTGTGTTCCCGGTCATGAGTGCAATGATATAGCAGACCAACTTCCAAGGAAAAGATCTGCTGTTCGCCCGACTGGACCAGAGCCTTTCTGTAAAATCTCAACCTGCTCTATGAAGAGGAGCATAAGGTTATGGGAGGAACAAAAGAAATGCCAATACCGGGCCGCACTGCCCAGACATCCGACAGGCCAAGAAATTCCTCCAGTCGAATAGAAACAAAGTACGGTTACTAACCGGTATATTCACGAGTCATTCTTGCTTGAAGAATCCTCTTAAAAGAATAGGAATCATAACTGTTAACCGTGCAGGTACTAAATGAAGGCAGAAACTGTTGCAGTGATGCAATTGCAATTCAGCGCTACAGAAATTTTGGAAAGCACTTTGTGTACTATAGTAAATCCCTTTGCAAAAACATATCTACCACAACTAGAAAGATTCCTGGGAGAAATAAAGTTGGACGAGGATCTCTAGGTTGAAATTGGAGAAAGATCGATGATAGCACAGTAGATCACTGGTCGCAGTGCTTGAACTAATCTGTCAGCCTCCGATAAAATCTATCTATGCCACCGTAATAACAAGAGATCGAGCCAAGCATTCGAAAAAAATTGGGCAGTGAGAGTACAGGCTGGTACTCTTCATTTTTCGTCAAATTCCTAATCGGTTAGGGATCCAATCGATAGATTTGCAATCAATGTAGCAACTCAACAGTTTACATTTTTGTATTTTGTCTATATAACAAACCGACTACTGTCTAATAGCTCCGGTGGTTTTGTGAATGTGATCGGAATGTAAGCAGAACTTATGTGCTCAACATAATCCCCCGATATACTTACCATAACCAAATTTCATTTTCCTACGTGATTGGTTCGCGAGATTCGTAATTCAAATCACGGTTTTCAGATCATTGGAACAATCGAAACCAGCGACATGTCGAAACGGATCATCGAAATCATTGAATAATAAGATCATCGTGTGAATCGATGGTGAAACCATCGAAATCAGTTTCGATTAAAATATACAAGATTAATCACTGAGGTACTTTACGGACCGATCATTCGCGAGAGTACATACGCCGCTTCATCTGCAGAAGTTGAAAGCGATTCACGACGCGAAATTCAAATGAAATAAGAATTGCAAGTTTTTCTATGTTCGATTCAGATCCATCGAGCAGAGGAAAGCAAGATTAATTCCACCCACTGATTTAATTTTTCCTCCTTGTCCAGATAAAGCTACTCATCGTTGGATGCAAAAGAAATCGGATTCGAAAGATCGTCTAGCAGGTGAACACACTACTTGACGTCGACAACTAATACCCGATTTGCTCGCCCAGCGTTACGGATCAAAACGAGTATAATCTTGTAAGCCACCAGCATAGATATATATATACTGGATATGACAAGAAGCGATTGAGTTGAAGGCAGACATCGTCGCATTCACTTACACGCAAAACAACAACAATTGACATAACGAACCCGTGTTTTCTCACTCACATTTATATTTTGTCCCGCTCTTGAAACACGCTAAACAACAACAATTTGATATAACGAACCTGTTTTGTCTCGCTTCTCTGGCTTCAAAGCGCTTTATACAAAACCGGTGGCTTGTCGTCTCCATTAGCTCTATGGCCACCAGGCACATCTTATATACAGGAGGTTATCAAAAAGTTCGACGACTTTTTCAATTGCACGCCAAAGGAGCGTCGGAGAGTGGCAGCATTAGTTGTTGGACTATTTTAGAGTTCAGTGAAGTAACAGATGTTTTCGTAAAATAAGTTCTTCGTGTTTGGATATTTTGTGATTTTTGTCATGAGAATAAAAAAACGTTCGTTTTTGTCAAGATTGCTAAAACTTTTATGTTACAAGAGGCTTTTGGAGATGAATGTCTAAATCGAGTGTAATGAGTGGTACAAAAGGTTCAAAAAACCATACATCGTTCAGGAACCCCCATCAACTTCGACTGATGACGATCACGTTGTCAGAATAAACGGTCGGTGAGATCCAATTGTCGTTTCACCAACCGTGAAATGGCAGAGGAATGCGTTTATTCTACGTTGCTCATTTGCCATTATTGCACAAAAACATCATCCTTTACCCCCGTATTTATCAGACCTAGCACCTGCGGCCTTTTTCTGTTTCCAAAATTCAAGAGACCCTTAAAAGACCAGAGATTTTACTCAACTGACGAAATTAAAGAAAAATCGCTGAAGGAGCTGAATAGCACCCCATAAGATGAGGTCTTCGGCTCCTTCAAACAGTGGAAACAATATACAGAAGTAATTTCATTAGTTTTAAAAAAGGTAATTAATAAACTGTTAAAAAATATTTTGTCTTGATGATTTAAGAGCATAAACTGCAAAATGTACACCTAGAATTTAAGAGATGACGTTGAAACTAAAAAAAAATGATCTGCCCCATTGATAACGGTTCTCTTTCACGACATGGTTTTGATGGTTTGAGCTTTAGGTATCATGTGGCTTATCCTTTTACATCACTAGATCGAAAAAGATAGTAATAAGAACATATGCACGGCGACGGCCCGCCAAACTCTAGAAAGTGCGGAAAACGGACACCACAATCAAATCAAAAATTGTATGTCGAATTAACTGATCGGATAATTTTATTTGTAAATAAGTAAACCGCTTAAATACGCGGCTTCAATATTTTAATTTTAGAATACAGAAGATTTGTGTGAACCGTAAAACAGGATCCAAAAATGAAGTCACTGCTTTATTTATTGTTTAGTAAGTTTCGTTGGTACCTCATTCTACTTCCATTTTTATAGAATACAAAAATCTATGTGATGTCAATCCTTCGTCGACAGGACGGAGCTTTATACTCTGTATTTTAGGAACCGGACAGTCGCGTACATTCGGAAGAAATACATACGTCTCACAGATGGCGCTTAATCGACCAAAAGTTTTCATCACATTTGCCGATTTATTTTCGAGATTCGAAGAGCATTTTGTGCAAACCGAAACGTTTTCGAGATATCTGCGAGATTCTCGCAGAGTTTAACTGTGCACAATTTAAGACTTGTCTGAGATTCAAGGCGCAATGGTCTCGAAGAGTCAAGCCGAAATGTCTTCGAGATTCCAGCTGATTTGATCAACTGGGTACTGAACATCTCGTTTACGTGTTCTCGTTATTTTAAAATCCGGTTGATGAACAGTTCGCTGTTTTGCACCGCAGTGTGGAAACAACTAGATTACGTAGTGCTACGTATAGCTACGTAGTTGACGAGGTGAAGTCAATATCAATCCTGTTAATTGATCTCGTTTTCAGTCATTTTCGACAAAATATATATTGTTGAAGAAAGCAGCAAAATAATCTTTAATACTGATTGTTTCCGAAAGACCTTGACCTGATCTTCGGGAAACCTGCGATCCAGAATAGGAAGTGTAAGTTACTTGACCTGTATTCGGCATGAATGAGGAAAAACAGCTGTATAGCATTGGAACGAAAAACAGATGAAGGAAATTGTACACATGCGGAAAGTTTACCTCGTTTTAGGATGTGGTCAATTAAAATTTTTGACATTCGGGACCCAGAACTATAAAAACTCACGGTTTAAAATTTTTGATTTTACTTACCTAGTACAATTCGAGCCGCCTTTATGTCATGGTTAGCAAATGCGCGCTACGCTCTAACTACCTTTTGGGCGCACCCTGCGGGGCAAACGGATTTAAACTCCCTTTTATGTGTTCATGTGTAAAGAGAAAGTCGTGTTTAAGTCGTAAAAAATTCTGTTGTAAAAAGCGATAACAGCTTATGTCGAGATAAGATAAAATCATTTTTAGAGTTTTCAATTGCATTTTTTTAAAAAAAGATTGCCATTATTTGATAGATTTTTATCTCATATAATATATTATTATTGGGTTGTATTATTAAATTCAATAAAATAAGATCTCTTAATATATTTTTTATTACTTTATTTATCAATTTTGATACACGTAACTGCCTAATTATTTTCTCGACTTAAGCTGTTATCGCTTTTTACCACAAAATTCGAAGTCGGTTTTTTTTATAGTTTTAGGTGGGAAATGCCAAAAATGTTAGTTGACCACATAAAGTAAATGATGTAAAACTCTTTTCATCTGTTTTCGGTCTGCTGATGCTATACACCAGTTTTACCATGGATGACGCTATCCCAGTTATGGTAGTCGTGTCTGCAAGATCTCGCAGATGTCTCGGAGAAATGTAAGCTTGTCTGCGAGATTCCCCGAGACGCCTTATTTGAAAAATACACCGTATCAAGACAAATGCTCCCCGAACTAACGAAGATAAATCTGCGAATGTCAAATGTAAAAACAGCCCAATCTGTCGGATACTAGATTGGTATTTTTTATATTCTTAAAGGGCGCGACACATTAAAAGCAGAAAGCGGCGGCAGAAGCAGAATTGGTTTGGAAAGCACAGGCCACAGGATCATATGGCGTCTGTTTAAATGAAAGCAGCGGCAGAAGCAGAGACGAAAATAGTGCTGCTTTTTCGTTCTAAATTCTAAAATTTTGCTTCTGCTTCAGTGCTGCCAACGTAAATCCCTTAAGAATTGGGAATGTTGTCAGCAATGGAAATGTTAAATGTGTCAAAATTGTGTCCATATACTCGTATTTAATAATCATTTTAAGCGAAAAGCTCAGAAAAATCAACGAAAACAAAACAGTTAGCATGGGCACATTATTCCGTGCATCTACCATCGATGGTAGTTAGCATGGACACATTCTTCTCTGTTTCTGCTTTTACCATATTTAAATTCATAAAGCAAAGCAAAAAGCAGCACTAACGACGCTGCTGTCTCTACCGCTGCTTTCTGCTTTTAATGTGTCACGGCCTTAATGCAAAATAAATAATAATACATATTCTTCACACTTGGAGTAATATTTTGAAGGAACTTTCTCTGTTAAAACCGAAAAACTTAACTGTCATCGTCATAACACTTTACTCCGCACCTAGTGACCATTTTCTGCATTTGTACTAGTGTCGAAAGTATATACGTTTTTTTATTGACAAATATATCGTCCGGTTTGTTGCCTTAGATCATAGAGCTGGAAACGACAAGCCACCGGTTTCGTATAAAGCTCATTGAAGCCAGAGAAGTGAGACAAAACAGGGTCGTTATATCAAATTGTTGTTGTTTTAGCGTGTAAGTGAGTGAAACAAAACAGGGTCGTTGTGTCAATTTATTGTTTTGCGTGCAAGTGGTCGACGTCCGCCTTCAACTCACTCGCTGCTTGTCATTTCCAGTATATATATCTCTATATTCACACACTTTCTAACAAACGCGAACTCTAGATGGAGAGGACTGACCAACTGCGTCATATCTAGGAAAATATGGCCATCCTACTACCGAAGAACAGATGAACTCCTGAGCAGGAGCCGTGAGGACGTCTCCAGAGTAACGGCAGTCAGCACGGGTCACTGGCCGATCGGCGACCACGCGGCCAGACTGGATATTGCCTTTAACGTCAATTGCCGCAGTTGTGGGGAGGTAAATAAGAGGGAAACTGTTATCCACCTTCTTTGCGAGTGTCCAGCCCTAGCTAGAGCCAGACTTCGCGTACTAGGCAAACTCTTTAATAACCTTGACGAGATCTCGAAGAACAATATTGGAGAACTAATCGCCTTCCTGAACAGCTCCGGATGGATATGATAATCCATTGGAGCCCCAGATTTCATCTTCATCAACCCTCAACGGCCAGGTTAAACGAGTTGTGGTATCAAAACGGCGCTTCCTGTGCTAATTGGGCCCTGTTTTCGGCAGACGGGTCACCACGTAAACCAACCAACCATATATATCTCTATTCCTTAGATAGACAGAAACTGGCAGTTAAACGTTATTTTCATACAAAAAGATAGCGAGCGCATTACTCGTATTTAGGTATTTTACTTTAAAGCATCGATTAAAGTGAATTTAAATTAATCTTATTATTACAAACGATTATAAACATAATTTCTTTGAAAGACCTCAATTTCAAGTTTCAAAAAAAAAGAAAAATGTTACGACAAAATGGTGTTCTTCTTAAATAAGTTTATTGTCAACCACACCGACAATGTTGGGAAAGAGCGCCGTGACGAACTGGATTCGACCTCAACTACGAATAAGAAAATAAGGAAATGCAATAGACCCGAGAGAAGTGAAGCTAAAACGAAAATGCGTTATAGCTCTTTTGGCACAGTGGATTTGCTGTTTGTTTACATAAAAAAACACAAATTCGATTAAAATCGAGCATGGAGATGGTCTATGACATAAAGGATTGGAAATAGGTCTATGAAGAGTTAACCTCATTTGGATTCCGGGACACAGCGGCTATGAAGGTAACGAAATGGCCGACTTATGGCTAGAAAAGGTTCAGAAGCTGACTTCATGGGACCATATCCATTCTGTGGGGTACCATTAAGCACAGCCAAAATGAACGTCCGAATGTGGCAGAAATCGCAAAGTGCCATTCACTGGAACTCGACACCGGGCAATAGACACTCAAAGCTTTTTATGCCAAAGCATTCGGAGAAAAGAACATCTGAGTATCTGAAGTAGTGGGGTCTATAGAGGAAAAGTAAGGAATTCACGTTGGCGGCATTTCTAAACGTTGAGTGGGCTTTCAACAACGTGAAGTAATTAGGGAGGCTTTAAATGGCATAGGCTTAGAGGAGGGACTAACGGGCTGATTGACGACCTTGTTGGAAACCAGAATTATGAGTTCGGAGAGGGGGCAAGCCTCGAGTGGTACTCCACAGGGTGGGGTGATATCGCCCCTTCTGTGGCTCCTCGTAGTTTAACGAGGTTCTAAAGGAAATCGAAAGGAAAGGAATCAAGGTTGTGGCCTACGCGGATGACATAGTCACACTAGTTCAGGGAAAATGTTTGAATACTATTACTGACATCTTGGAGTCGGCACTCCGTACACTGAGCAGGTGGCCCAAAAGATGTGGCTTGGGGGTTAAAATGGAATGCGACACTTGCGCTGGAGTCTTCTCTGAGCAGTTGAGTGCAAGGGAGTCTTTTAAGCTGCCGGAAGCCTGTAGTGTATTCCAAGCGGAGATTCTGGCAGTGTTCCAGGCAGGTAACATCATGTTGATGGAGGGGATATTCGGTCGGGATATCTCACTCTACATTAACAGCCAGGCGGCTTTGAATGCATTGGAATCGAGGACTATTAAATCCCAGCTAGTAAAGCGCTGTCGAGAAGCATTCAAGGTACTTTGTAGTCAGAATAGAGTACGACTATGCTGGGTACCAGGGCATAGTAACGTACCAGGCAACGAACGGGCCGATGAGCTGGCGAGACTAGGATCGGCGTCAAACGGGATGGTAGAGGAGGTGATTAGTCCGCCATTAAACGGAATTAATGCACGAATCAGGGATTGTGACGCGGACGTAGCGAACTCTAGATGGGAGGCGCTAACGAGCTGTAGGACTTCTAGGGCCAAGGTTGGACAGACGGAAGACTAGGGAGATATTGACATGAAGTAGGGGAAGTCTGCGGCTACTTGTCAGAATACTGACAGGGCACTGCTTGCTAGGGAAGCATGCTATGCGTATGGGGATCGCTGACTCTGACGTGTGCAGGTATTGGCTTGACCTATATGGTGAGGAGGACATCACCCACATTTTGTGTGAGTGTCAGGCGGTTGCAAAGAGGCGAGTGAGGTGGCTGGGCAGTCTTTTCTTTGACAATTTGGAGGACCTGAGGTCAATAGGGCATGACAAGCTAGTCAAGTTCGTTAGGGATCTGGGTTGTTTAGGGGATGTTTAGTGACCTACGAGATTCTGAAGGGATCGATATGGGCCCTTTTGGTCCCTAGTGTGCGCGGTGGCTCAGCGCTTCGTCCCTTCTTAAAACTAAAACTAACTATCTGAAGTTAAGCAGACACCAGACCCGTACCCTAGTGGGAGCTCTGACTGGACATTGTCACATGAGGAAGCATCTCCATAGGATTGGTCTCTCTGAGACTAAAACTTGCAGAATTTGCGATGACGAAGACGAAACACCGGAGCACAACCTCTGCGAATGTGAGGGATTAGCTCACAAAAGACTTCGTCAGTTCGGTCAGGGTTTCATGGAACCATCGGAATTCCTGACCATTCCTCTTCGTAAAATACTAATCTTCATTGAAAGCACAGGAATTGAAGATGAATCATAGTTAATCCGGGGGACGTCACAATAGTCCCAACTGTGGCTTCAGTGACAGAGGTTAAAAGACCAACCCCTTTTACCTATATATCTATGTAGGTCTTTGAAATAAAGGTTTGGAGATAGGTCTATGACGAAGGGTTGGAGATAGAGAAAACCAGAAATATTTCAATGGGTGTTTTTTTTGGGCGAAGCGGGAGCAAGACGATAGAAGGGTTCTTAGCGGTTTTGTTCTCTCGTCAAGTATTCATGTTTTTGGTAGAATAACTTAAGTAAAAGTTTCTTTGCAGATATATGGTAATTAAATCCGCCTGAACCACAACAATTTAAAAAAAAAAATTAAGGGTGTTAAAACCGACATTCTCAAAAAAATCGAGCTACCTGCAGCCTGATCAAAACTACACCGAACATTAACATTCGTATTTTTCATAGCAAAAAATAACAAATCGACTTTTGACAGTTATCCCAATAGGTGAACCGTTCGAAATCTTGTTGCGTGCACTGTACCTGAGCAAGAAAATCTCTACACACGTCGAGGGGAGGGGAATGGATTCCAATTAGACAAAGCGGAGTCGGGGGGCAGTGTTGGTGCGTAATCAAACGAAACTGCGATCGCAAATTACTTAGTTGCACCGTCTTATCGGTTAAGAGGTGTCTCGATCATTGCCTTATCAATGGCATGGCGCAAACGGGGGTCTGATTAAACGTCAATCAAGTCGCATATGTGGCAGAGGAATTTCGAAGCGCTACACACACTTCGACGTTCACGCGTAAATAAACATTTCCCAGCGTACCTACACTAATCAAACATTCAACACCAAAAAAAAAAAACAACCAGAAAAAAGGATACACGACAAAAACAAACAGAAATGCGCACTTGGTTGCCGCTGTGTGCGTGCGGAAGGTACAAGAGGATTTCACCGCGAAATGAAATTTCCACGGAAAATGCGAAAGAGCCTCCGCGCGGAAAATACCCCGATGTACCCTTCAACGACTCGGCCGAATCGAAAAGCCGACACAAAACACTCGGGGCACCGGGCCCCCCGCAACACACCGGGGCTAACGCATCAATCGCAAAATTTAGTTCTGGTCAGAAATGCAAAGAAAAAGCCATTGAAACTTACTCGTCGCCGTCCGGACAAATTCCAGTTGTCTCGTCGTATTTCGTGCAGTAATTGTCCGCGCTGTAATTGAACGTCCCGTCCCGCTTCTTAAGTGGTCGCCGCCGACGCTGATTCATGAAATGCCAATTGAAACAAATGAACGGCCGATGCTGATTGCATTTGTGCTGCAGGAACGACTGGCATTGTTCCACTCGGAATTCTTTTAAATATCTGCACGGAAACACCAGAAATTTACACATGAAAATGCTGCCCGCACGCTACGCTCTCGACTTGCAACAATTGCAGCACTTTTGCCACCATACTCACGTGTAATGATTCGGTTTTTCGGGTTGAGTTGCCAACGAAAGTTTTTGTTCATTATTCGCCATTTTGTGTGGAAAACTATCGCTTTTGCGTTTTCTGCGTCTGTTTTTCGGTTTTTCGTCTGGAAGAGACGCGCGCGCGGGGATGGATGCCCAAACACTTGTGCAATTTTTCACTGTTTGGATTCAACACACGCTCAGCAAAAATCTACGGATCTATTTTTTTTTTCCTCTTGGTGTGGTGTTTCGAGTGCGCGATGTTGTTTTGATGGCGCTCGGATCGATTAAGAGGATTTCTAGTTTTCGCGGTCATGCATTTCGATTTGTTTTTGTTTTTTATTGTGTGGGCTGGGAAAAATGTTTTCGTCCGAATTTTGTTGTTGGTGTGGGCTTTGCTCAATGGATCGAAATGTAATACTTTTGGGGATCGAACAGCGATTAAATCAGCACATTTTAACGTAATTAAAAGGCCGTGGAGTTGAATTAAACCAAATGGGGGTTGATGTATGTACTAAAGTGTGCTAACGTGAGTGCACTCGATGTAGTACGAAGAAATTGCGTGCATTCAAGCTGGAAAAAAATTGACCTTGACTCTATTCACCACACTTTGGCGCGAAAATTAATTCTTGACTGATTTGAAGGCGAAAAATGGCGGCACAGAAATGAGATTGGAAACGTTAATTGACGGGATCACAAGAAAATCTCGCAAACACGAAATGACGAAAAAAGTAAACACGGCCAGAGGAAAGAAATTATTTTTATTTATTCATTCATTCATCAAAGATCTGATTACTTATAAATTCTTAAAAACAGTTTTGTTTTGCACATGCTAATGTGATTAAAATGAAAATATTAAAAAAGAAGGAGGGAATAACAATAATAATAAATAATGGAAATAAAAATAGGATAAAAAATAAATAATAACATAATAAAGTAAATAATATAATACTAGCATTAGCAATAAATTTTACGATTTCCTAAATAATACTGTACTGAATTAGATGAAAATCTATGTTTTCAAAGTTAGAATTTAATATGCGCGACAAGTTTGTAACCGTTTCATGTTGACCATAATTAGTCCGATGGTATGGTATGGTATATTATACGAGGGGACCACAATGGATCCACAGTGATCTCTCGTGATGGACTGGGGCACATTGCTTTAGTCCACCCTTCTCAACCTAACCTAACCTATGGTATATGAAGAAGTTCATAGCCTCTCAAGGATCGACTCGGACAGACGCGAACGCGGGGGGGGGGGGGATTTGGAGGTTTAAACCCCCCCCCCCTCCTCCCTCCGAAATTATGTAATTACATACTCACAACTAAATGTAACTAATACGCGACGCGTAAATTTGTCTGTAAACCCTCCCCCCCCCCCTCCCGGAAATAATTTTCTGCGTTCGCGCCTGTACTCGGAACATTGAAAGTTAGCTCACCCAGCAGATGAGGTGAATTTATATCGCCAAGAAGAACCTTAGCAGCAAAAGCAGCAGTAAGAAGGCATCATCTATTCTCAAGTGACTCCAGTGAGAGTAGCTGAAGGCGCTCGAAGTAGGAAGGAAGGCGTAACGGGTCTACCCATGGAAGACCATTTAGCGCAAATTTCAGAAATCTTCTCTGTACTGACTCAATCCTATTGATGTGATTCCTGTAGTAAGGTGCCCAAACTGGACATGCATACTCAAGAACAGACTGAACAAAAGCACAGTAACGTAAAGTGGCCTATTGCCGACCACCTTCCTAATTCCGACCATTTTGGTTTTTTATTAATATATTTTTATTATCGCGAGTAATAAGGTAAATTCTAGGATCAATATATTTCCACATGTGTTCTCTATCCATTTGCTGTGCACAAAGGGATCTGCATGTCCTTTCTTTACATTGTGGTTGAAATTAATCGGCGGTGGACCAAAAAACATGAATTTTAAGCCTAAAATCGAAATTTATGGTTCATTATTTTTCGTAAATTTAAAAGACTAGCTTTCATCAGAGTGAGTAATTAAGGCTATTTTGGCTTTATAGACATTTAATTTGTATTGAAATATAAAAAAATAATTTAAATTCATAGAATTTGTGAAACAAACAAATAAAATGAAGTGGTCGGAAATAGGCTTCTCTGATTTCATGTAATGTCCTTATTCCGACCAGTGGTCGGTATTAGGGAATATTTCAAAAATTAAAATATTATGTTTATGTACTATAAATAGTAAAAATCGATATTTTATGATTATACTATTGTCTTTACTGTCTTTGATCCCAATTCCGACCTACTCAATATATATATTTTAGATCTCGAAAGTTCACATGAAACGGACCTATCACCTTCTTGAACTGATATATATTGCAGAATCCATACCTTTTTCGTTTAAGAGTTTTGGCTTTATTTGACGGTTTAAGTAATAAATTGGTTTCTATTTAAATATTAATACCTGCAGTATGTTCTTTGGTGCGAAATTTATGTTTCTATATTAGTTTTGCCTTAGATTAAATCTACTAATATCACTGGTCGGTAATTAGGACATCAAATTTGATCGGTTTACCCATCTCCGACCTAGTAGCCGTACAGCAGGATAACAAGTTTACTCAGTGGAAAATCCATTTTAATTTTGCGATTTATCTAATAAAATTAAACATACATATATTTCTATATATAAAAAAAATTGAGGTTTGTTTGTTTGTCCCGTATGAGTTTCTGTACCACTCATCTGATTGTGATGAAATTTTGGTGATTTGTTGTGCGCACGCCCGCGAAGGTTTCTGAATTAGTAAAATCATTTTACAATTATTGGTGGTACGCGAGTCGTTTCAATAATTCTGTTTTTATATATTGTAGTTTCGAGGCAGTTCGTGCGTTTTCGGTGTATTATTTATGCCATTGACAAATGGTAAAGTTGGAAATTTCCACCTGTTGAAATTAAAACTATCCTCCAAGATAGACTAATTTTTGGCAGCTGACTGTTGCATTACGATTCGTGTGTAATTTTATGATCAGGACCACAAAAAATGAATAATTTTTTTTCAATGAAGGTTTTGATTGTTTGTTTGTCCTCCATTCAACGGAGCAACGGGAATAATACGGGCACTGAAGCAAAGGGAGTAATGGAAGTAATGGAAACACCGCTCGTACTGCAATGCGTGTCGGGATATTATTTCGTTGTGCTCGCAAACAAAAAAACATAATGATGTATGGGGAAAGCAGTACAATAATGCAGATCGTAGTAGAATGTTCTTTAATACAGTTTTGGAGGTGTACCGTACACACGAGAACTTAGCCACGGGACGCGGCTAGTACCTGTAGTATATTTGGAATTGCAGTTTGCCTCACAATACCACAGAATGTGTTCAGGTTTTTACCTCCGTTTGGCAGAACCTGCACAGACTATCAGTTACTATGGCTAACATGGGATTGCAAATTCGCATACTTGATGTAACTGTTAAATTTTCCATTTTTGATAATTTAACGAAACAGCTGAATATAATTTGAACCTGTGTCAAATTAACTGTTTGTGTGTGCCTGTTATTTTGTCTTTTGTCGACAAAGTGGCGCTATTGACCACAGAACCTGAAAAAATAAATGTTCCAAACATCACGATAGATTTCACAAATATTTTTAAAATAATAGTCACACTACTCCTTAAAATATTTTTTTAGGTTATGTACTCTGTTAAGAAGATATGCGACCACAAAATTGGTATCGCAAAATCCCAAGTGATTCGGTATTGGCCTCTCGGAGACTGGACAGTATAGCCTAGTATTGACACTTCTCCCTGAACCTTATGCCTCCATCTTGTTGGATCAGGTTGAGATTCCACAGAAATGTCCACTTGGGCGAACAGCTTATCCGTCTCTTATCTACTATTTTATTGGTCTCTATACCCTCATGACCGGTATCCAGTATTACGAACGTATCCAATATTTAGTCCGCCTCCCCTAGTGGCTTTTTCAGAATCTTGTACAATTTTTATTTTTTAAAAGGCTTTGAGCCACATGTTCTCTTTATCAGATAAAGATAAAATATAAAACATATTTTACTTTATTATTTTTTAATAATAAAGTATTTTTTCATTACTTGGAATCATTAATTGAAATCATTTCAAATATATTATATATTCCTATCTATATAAAGCTTATATACATTTTATGTTAGTATAATCTTATACACTTAATAAAAAAAATTAATGGAATCTGCATTAATTATTTTATTATCCTATTTTCTTCATCAAATTTAATAAAAAATAATAATATCGTTAATAATATGTAACAACAATGTTGTTTTATATGATAGAACACCTAGGTCGGAAATAGGCTAATGTGCGGTCGGTATAAGGAAATAGTTGTTTATGTGGTCGGAATTAGGAAGATTGCCATCATTATGAAATTAATTGTTTCCAACCATGTTTTATATCAATATATAAATATATCATACCAAAATTGAATTTATTGAGTATCGGTAGCATGTTATGAATTCGTAAAAAAAATGTTTAAGAAGAAACATATAATTGTTTGCTTTATATGAATAAAAAATATTTGCAGGGTCTTAGGTGGTTGGAAATAGGTCATTTTACGTTACAGAGTCTTTGTAATGTGAGGGTCATCGAGTTCCTTCGACCATCGTCTCACAAAACTCCAGACGGAGATAGCTTTGTTGACTATATGATCGGCGTGATCGTCGAAAGTAAAAAATTTAATAAAGTAAACCCCAAGATCACGTACCTTGTCAATTTTAAGTAACGCGCTTCCGTGTAATACATACTTAGATTGAACTGGATCTTTTTTCCTAGAGAATGATAAAAAGGTACATTTACTAATGTTTAACGGCAAGCAATTTAACTTGCACCAGTCATAAAATTGTTGCAAATCGTTTTGCAGTAAAATGATATCGTTGGCACTGCAGATTTTCCGAAAAATTTGAGCATCGTTAGCATACAGTACAATATTTGAGTTAGAAATAATCGAACTCGACTCTATGAACAAAATGGGACCTTGCGGTACACCAGATGAATTTAAAATATTTGAAGAAAGAGCTCCACGAAACTGTACCGGTTGAGTGCGAGAAGAAAGATAGGATTTAATCCACTTTATAAATAAAGTAGGAAAACCTAAAAGTGAGAGCTTATGAACAAGGATGTCATGGTTGATTTTGTCAAATGCTTTACTGAAATCAGTATAGATGCAATCAACCTGACTACCGTGCTCAAGCGTCTGGATGGAGAAATTTGAAAATTCCATCAAATTGATAGTAATAGATTTGCATTTGATGAAGCCGTGTTGATAAGAACTGAGAATGGACTTGCAATGGAAAGACATGACGTCACACACAACAGCCTCAAATAATTTCGGGATACTAGACAATTTAGCGATCGGCCGCTAATTGTTCACATGGCCTCTGTTTCCCTTTTTATACAGAGGAGTTATCGTGGAGTATTTCCAAGCACAAGGAAATTCTCCACAACGAAAGGACGAATTAAATAAAGAACACAGAGGAGAGATAAGAGATCTAGATCACCTTTTTATCACAACAGGTGGCACACCATCTGGGCCACATTGAAAGCTCTCAGTAATGGTAGAGATTAACAGTTGATCCCTCAATTACGAGATCTTTCATTCCCTGTAAGTAAGCGGAAATTTTGTCAGGTTGTCAAAATTATTAAAATTCATGTCGTTGTTAGGAGTGACAAAAGAATTACGAAAGAAATAAGCAAAAAGTTCGCTAATAACTGCTGGATCGGTACTGGTTACATCCTCGTGGGATAAAGCGGCAGGGTAGCCATCAGTTCGTCTTTTTGCATTGACGAAATTCCAAACCCGTTTAGGTTTACTTCTAATAGCACTCCTCATATGAGTCACATAGGATGAGTACGCAACTTTGGACTGGGCGATAAAAAATTCACGCAACTCTGAATATTCTGTATAGTCCGAATCGACCCCTGATAAGCAATATTAGTATTCAAAACTAATTTTCTAGATCATTTTGGTCCTTCAACAACTAAAAAAAGTTTTAAGTTGGACTCGTACATCATCATCAATGGAGCGACAGCCCAAGTCGAGCCCTGGCCTCCTGAAGTCGTCGCCTCCAATCGTCTCGATCCAAAGACCGCGTCCTCCAGCTGCTAATTTTTAAGATGGCTTTGCTATCTTCATCAACCGAGTCTTCCCATCGCTTGCGTGGTTTGCCTACTGGCCTGCTACCACTCGCTTTACCTTTAAGAGCACGTTTAGGGATTCTTCTGTCTTCCATCCGCTCTAAAGCCCACTGCAGTTTACGTAGTTTGATGAACGTTGAGACTTCTGGCTCCTTGAAGAGTTGATACAGCTCATGGTTGTATCTTATTCGCCAGTCCGTTCCTTCCTTTACGGGTCCAAACATTTTTCGGAGGACCTATCTTTCGAATGTTTTAACTGCTTTTTCGGAAGTTCGCGTTAATGTTCACGTTTCGCTGCCGTAACAGAGCACAGGTCGTATAATAGTTTTATATATTCGTAACTTATTGTTCTTGGATTTCATTATTGGAAGTACCGAATAATACGTTTTATTTCCTAGCATGATCCGTCGTTTGATTTCGTCCGTTTCGTTGTCGTCTTTTGCTAGATTAGCCCCAAGATATATGAAGTTGTCCACACTCTCCAAATTATACTCCGCAATTGTTACATTCTGTCTGATTGGCGTTCTCTTTCTTGTTTACGCCATTATTTTTCTTTTACTTTCGTTTATGCGTAACCCGACTTCTTTTGCGGCGGAGTCAAGAATGACAAATACCTCCTTAGCACTAGGGAAGGATCTTGCGTGGATGTTTATATCGTCAGCGTATGCTACTAGTTGGATGGACTTGAATAGTAGTGTCCCATTGGTGTCGACTGGGGTTTTTCGGATGACATACTCTAGAATGGGGGCTAGACCATCTCCCTGCTTTAAACCACATTCCGTTCGAAAGCTGCTTGTGAAATCGGTTTGTATTCTTATTTGGGATTCAGTGTTCGTCATTGTGAGTCTCGTTAGTCGAACTAATTTTGGTGGAATTCCAAAATTAAGCATGATTTGGTACAGTACCATACTGTCATATGCTTGTTTAAAATCTACGAAGATTTGGTGCACATCTGTGTTATATTCCCAGCATTTTTCAAGCACCTGTTTCATCGAGGACATCTGGTCTATTATAGATCATCCAGTTCTGAATCCACCTTGGTATTCGCAAATTGTTTCGTTAGTATAGGGCTTAAGACGACGTTCAATTATATTTGTCAGTATTTTGTAGGACGTACACAACAATGATATTCCTCTGTAGTTCTCACAGCAGAGTTTGTCACCTTTTTTATAAATTGGACATATAATGCTTTTTCACCAATCGTCGGGTATATTTTCCTCTGCACAAATTTTACATATCATTTTGTGTAGTATTTCCACGGCACAGTTTCCACCGTTCTTCAGAAGTTCAACAGGTATTTCGTCAATTCCCGGCGATTTGTTTAGTGTCTGGTCACATAGGGCTGCTTTGATTTCGTCTAGTGTGGGTAGTGTCGATGATGGTTCTTCTTCCTCAGTTGAAACCTCAATTGAGATGTTATCTGTCGTAATCGGTGCTGATGGAGTGGGATTGAGAAGATGTTCGAAGTAGGAAGCCCATCTCCTTCTACGTCTTTGCAAAGACTAGTTTTGGGCGTATACCCCCTTTTTAGGTCTTTTACTATTGCGTATACGTCCCGGGTTTTATTTTGTCTCATATTGTCTTCCATTTTTTCTATCTTGTCATTATACTACTTCCTTTGCTTTCGCCTGCAGGTCTTTTTTGCAGATCGCCTAAGCTCGTCATATCTATCTTGTTTGGCTCGTGTTGGTCGTTCAGTAAAAATTTTGTAAGCCTCGTTCTTTCTATCTATTATACAAAACCGGTGGCTTGTCGTCTCCATGGTACTGAGAAAAAAGTGAAGTGCATGCATTTTACAGTCATATTGCGAAGCAATGCATTACACCACGTAGAAGGTACATAGTTTTTCTACGTAAACAGAACGTGAACCAAGTATAAAAGGCAACCGATAACATCATTCCTAAAAATTCTCCTTGGAGTCCATGCCCTCTTATACGTTGTAATTTCTTCATCTCTAATTTCCACCTTTGAGGTACCATCAAACAAGAAAATCGCATCAATTAAACGTTGTACTACTGTTCTACTTGACTACGTCATATCCTAAACCGTCGTTTTCCTCATCGGTTTGTTATAACCCGAACTTGACGAAGCTCATTCCCCTCTTCGTTAGAAAATCAGCTGTTCCGGCCGGTAGGAGAAATCTACATGTGCGTCAAAATACGGTTGACAGTTGGCTCATTATTTTTATGTCTGTAAATAATTTACTACTTTAGTATATAAATAGGATTTCTGAATGGATACTTACATCGAAGCAGCTGCCAACATTTGGCCGAACACACAGAATGGTAATCCACTGGACACTATCGCAGCCATTCAAGTAAGTGAACGGTTTCAATAAGCTGACAAAGTACGTCGTCCCGATCTGATTTTGCAATTTCTTTACTCGCAGAACATTTACAGTAAAATCAATTCATTCGATGAGGATAGGCTGCAAGAATTTATTAAGTTATTAGTGCACAGCTTAAGCGATAAAAACAATGAAACTAGTACTGAGCACTCACTACTGGAAGCGACATATCGCACGTACTACAAAGCCCTGGATGTGGCCGGAACCGCAGATGCTCATTTCTTACCAAATTTCGAGAGAATTGAATCCGAAGTTCAGCCCTACATAATGTACGGAGTACTGTTTACCGATTATCATAAGCGTGTCGAATACGACCTACTCGTGAAGTTGTCTAGTCTAGTCGTAGATCGAATTATGACCTCCAGTTCACGATACATCTTCGTTGCATTTCGTAGTGTTAATTTCCTTTACAGCAGGTATCCATCGTCTGTTGTCGACTTCTCACTGACCAAATTTTACTTTTGCTTACAATCGCAACCGTCCGCTATTCGTGAGGAATGCTTTGTGTTCTTTAAAAACTGGCTGATCAGTCAGGGCAACTCTCAAGAGGTATTCTCATTGATAACGGACTACTGGCCTTGGACTAGTAAGCATAAATACTACTTGCTCTCGATTGTGCTCAGCAACTATAAGCTGGAGAGTCTGGTAGATGGACACGAAGATATCGAACGATTCTTACAAGGAATCCGATTGTCGTTACGGTATAAAAATCTCTTTTCGTCGGGACAGTTAGTCGTTAAAGCGTTATCCAAGCAAAATATCAAAGCTTTTGATCACTTCCTCATTGAAATTATCAAAACTGGCAATCAAAAAGAGTTGGTTTATTTGAATTCGCAGTGGGTGCATCATGTACGTAACAAGGACGACTTGTTCATACAACTGGGTTTGGATCAATCCCTGGAACATATTCTCACCCTGGACTATATTGCGAGCGACAACTTTCGATTCGTTATCACTTGTACAATATTTCAAAAAATACTCACTAAACATCCTCAGTCCGATACAATAGTCGATTACCTTCGTCAAAATTGCTTTAAGTTCGGCACCGACACACAACTCTTCGTCTACAAGTTTATAGTCGATAATATTTTATCCACCTCCTCGAATAACATCGCGGAAAAATTGAATTTTATTCTCGATTTTATCCGCGAACATTTCGTTGAACCTTGTTCGGAATATCGGAACACAATTCTGAGCAAATTGCCAACAATTTTTGACTTTATCGCAAAGAAGTTGACAAAAGCAGCCACAAAATCAACGATAACTGAATTTTTCGGAGCCCTAAAAGACATCTTCAAAGATGGAATTTCACGTAGCGAATATCAAGCGTTGATCTTCAATCTGAAATTGTTCGAATTGATTTTGAAATGCTTTGAATCGTCGAGCCATAAAAGTTTGATGAAAAATTCCAGCATCTCGTTGAATCAAAAACTTGGCAAAATGATAAACGATGAAAATATCTGGCGATATCACGACGAATATATGCCGATTTTTAATTTACTCTTGCATTCTGGAGAGTTCGATGACGTTCGGGAATTGGTCGTTAAAATTCTAATTCAATTGAAACCTAGCGATTCGCACGAAGAGTTCGATAGATGGAAACAATTGTGCGCCGATAAAGACATTGACAAATGTGTCTTGAGTTTGTACTATTCGCGACTTTCGGTACATCAAAATTGCGATCATGTAAAGTTTATCGAAAATTTCTATGCTCATTGCTACGACAAAATAAATAGCAATCTAACTGAACTGGAAAACGATTCACTGCATGGCTGCAAGCAAGGACATCATGTATTTGGATTTTTCAATTCGCTCAACGAATTATTCAAGAATTCATCAAGTTCGGAAAAACTTTCAATGCAGTCTAGAAGAAATGCCATCGAATTGGCGAACAAGGCTCTAAGCTTCGTATTACGACAATTAAATTTAGCCGGAAATGATGACCTTAATGCTCCGCCTAGTTTTCAAATTATCGAAGAAAGCTTGGAGATTTTGGTAACGGAATCTAGTCATAGCTCGGAATCGCATTCGTCCGACCGAAAATTTCTTCTATTGTCGTTCTGGATGACTTTGAAGGTATGAAACCGGAGTAGTGAAATTAAAAACTAATGAATTTATTTGTAGGCATGCTGCGAACTAGCAACTACTATTGGTCTATTGTTTTTAAAAACTTCTGAAGTCGACGACGAAAGTTGTGCGTTGCTGAAACAATGTTTGGATGTTCATTTGATAATTTTATATGGCTGCCGACATAAAGGCGCTATCGAAGCAGCAGGAACATCTATAGGTATGCGAGTTTTATTTGTTCCTCCTTTAAAATATTTCAGATCAAACTTAGTTCAGATTTCTTGAATCACTTCAATAACATTCCTGAAAACACCGACTACACCCCTCCCAGTTATGATTTTGACAACAATTTCCTAACAACCATCCCAATCCGTCTAGAATGGGAAAGGGATTCGGTACGGACGAAAAAGTTGGCTAACATATATACGGACGGCTCCAAAACTGAAGGCGGGGTAGGTGGAGGTGTTTTCTCTGACATGCTTAACAGTAGCAGCTCCTTCCGCCTTCCGGACCACTGTAGTGCCTATCAGGCCGAGCTTATGGCGATTAAGGAGGCCTTGTCCTGGCTGAGGTGTGATGTAATATTAGTATATTAGCATTTTCACAGACAGCCAAGCGGCAATAAAATCCTTGGAATCGGCCTCGTCAACATCAAAGATCGCGGCAGAATGTCATCATCTCTTAAGGAGATGGCTGAACAGTTCAATATTCTTCTGTGCTGGGTGCCAGGACACAGGGATATTCCAGGGAACTGCATGGCTGACGAACTCGCTCGTCGTGGTACCACCCTTCAGATTATGCCGGAACATCGGAATCTGGGTGTGCCTCTCTCTACATGTAAACTGCTACTGGGATCAATTGAGAAAACCAACTCAAGATGGGCAGACGGTATTACATGTCACACTGCGAGACAGATCTGGCCGAAGCTGGATCTAAAACGCTCTAAAAGGCTGACTTCGCTCAAAAGGGCGAATATCAGCACCACAGTCGGTGTCCTGACCGGACACTGTCTTATAGGTCGACATGCCAAAAGACTCGGCCTCTTCTCAAACGACTTCTGTAGAAGCTGCTTGGATGAGGTGGAGGAGGAGAGAGTCCTTCATCTTCTCCGTACCTGTCCAGCTCTATCAGCCAGAAGGAAAGCTCATCTTGGAGCTTACTTCTTCAACTGTCTCGGTGATCTTGCCGCAATGGAGGTCGCAAGAATCCAACGCTTCATTGCAAGCTCTAAATGGTTCGACGAGTATGACCGGTTACTATTGGCAATTAATGAGTATTTAAGTTGGAAGTCTGTCTATCCTTAGCAATGTGTTTCATCGAAGAGGAATTATAGATAATTTAGGTGGACATCACAATAGACCCAATTGAGGCTCCAGTGACAGAGGAATCAAACCAGCCCCAATCCCAAAAAATCTAATCTAAACGTAGTGTTTCTAAAATAGTGCTTCGCCGACTATTACAGGCATCTAAAGCACTGATTGGTTAATGCCTTGCAGCAATTTAAGAATTTCACCTTGAGGTGCTGTTGATCGCAAACTAATGCTTTGCTGTAAAGTTTCACTCGATCCTTGACAATATATTTTGTTTTGGAATACTTGATTCTGTTGAGAGTACAACGCCTTTTCCATCACCGCTATCGATGGAGCAAACCTTGTCTAGTTCAGTCGAGTATTACGGACAGTAGTGATCTTCACAGACTGCTTCAGCGTCGAAACATCCACAAAAAAATAGATTCTCGTCAACTTTTAAAGCCTTTTTATATTTTATTCTGTAGGAAAATTAATCAAAGGAATATCGTCATCAGATTCGGACCAATCACGATCGTATAAACTTCTGTATGGCTGCTTCTCAGTTCTATTCGGCAGCGTACACAACATTAGTACAACTCGTCGTGGAGCCGGTCTATCAATTCTATTTCATAATTTGATTAAAAACGATGCACAAAAACACCGTCCTCTATTTAAACACGCTATCAAAACTCTCCTTCGACATACAACCGAATTGAAAAGTGAAGCCGAATCGACGGAGTCCGATCAACAACACGACAATTTTGATGCACTAGTTTTACATTATTTATGTGTACTGGTACGCGACTCTGAATTAAAAGATTCTGTATCTGAATACTACGACGAAATCATGATGAGCGCAATAGCACGGATCAACGAAAAGGAGTGGACAATAAGGTAACTTTTAAGCATAGTCAATTGACTTTATTGAAACTATAAAAGTGATCTTCCTTTCAGAAATGCTGCTCTACAATTATTTGGCGCTCTCGTTCCGAAAATTGTCGGTCAAAAGCAAGCAGCCGACGTTGATGATTCGATCTGTTGGGAGCCGTCTGATATAACGTTCACCGAATTTCGCGTTAAACTACCGAAAACCTGTGCTCATATTCTCGGATCCTGCAAGGAAGCAAGTGATCATCAAAAATCGATTTCTTCGGTAATTCTTTTCCTCGAATTCCTATCGAATATTGAATACTTAAAGAAAGAAGATATCGATGATCATTTCGATGTTATTTTTGATTATAGAGAGCTTTTTTGGCGACTATTATCGCATGAATTTGAAAAAGTACGGAAATTATCGTCGAAATGTTTGGCAAGATTTCATGATTTTCGCTACGAACTGCCGGCGATTTTATTCAATTCAATCGGCCTTGTGTTTCGGATACAAAATGAAAATTTTGTACATGGATTAGTTTCGTTTTTTATTCAATCTATTCATAAACTTCAGTCTGAATCGCAATATGTTTCGTGTGAAACGATCGAACATTATTTTCAACAATTTCAGACAACTTTCACTGCTTCGTATCAGTGTAAACGATTTAGTTCTTATGTACGGTCGTATTTGATCGACCTTTTTGAATTAGTTAGATTCGATTTTGAAACTAAAGAAATACACGAAATACTTTATAGTTATGATCGGTCTAATGCAATTGGGGGAAGTTTAATTTCCAGTGATATGAAAAGAAGCACAAGTTTTGGCATTTATATATTAGAAGATAAAATAAAGGGAAAATATGTTAAGTAGTGTTAGATTTTTTTTACAATCTTATGAAGACAATCTGTAGATAACCCGTAATTTAAGTATACGCTTAAAGTAGCCTAATATTGATCTAAAAATACGCACAATACTTTAATGAATTTTTTACATTTTTAATATATCCATACACTCAATTGTATTTAAATTCGAATGAAAAGCAATAAATATTCATATCCAACTCAATAACTAATTACTTTTGAAGAATTAAAAAAAACTCGTTAAAACCGACGAAAGACATAAATAGGATATTGTTTCCATTTCTTTTCTGTGCACAATGAAAAGTAAATAGCAAACAAAAGTAGTCATAAATGTCAACTTTTTGCTTTTGTTTGCCGGAAAAAAGTCTGGAATGAATGTATTATTAAAACATATCCTGCAGGGATGTGTCAATTATGAAATCTTCTGTGTGAATGAACGCTTATGGATCCTTGTTATTTTCACATATTATGTACATATGTCTATCCGTATAAACAGAAATGTCAGTAATAATGGGAGGGGCTTTTGGTTGAAATTTGTATTAAGCAGCGGACAAAATCAACTGGACTTCTATCGTGAACGGTATTAGCCACGTTTTGGAAGCAATGTTTGCAAAGGGGTTCCATTCGATTTTATCGGAAAAGTGATTAATTTATGCTATAATTCATATTACACTTTACACGGATATAGGGATAAACATGTCAAGTATTTTCGTGAGGGCTTTATTACTATAAAAAGAAAAGCGTTTACAGAAGGAAGGACAATCGAAAATAAAAATTAAGCTGGTTAACCTAGTCTACATGTTCACTTTAATCTAGAGGTAGTGAGATTTCGTAGGAAGATTTTCAGGACTCTAAGCTCATCACAATGGTTTAAAAAATTTATGGAATTGATTCCCAGGTAACACGCTCGGCAAGATATTTGCGAAAGAGAAGAAACGGTGGATGTGAACCACGTAAATGAAGGAACCGAATGGGAGATATACTGGAAAATATAAAAGAAAAAGTCTTCTGGCTAGGCCCTGCGAAGGTGTGAATTTCATCAAAAGGTTTGAGGAATGTGTGCCTAGTACAAATTAAAATATTCACTCGCCCATTTCGAAGGGAAGATCTCATAATTGTGGAATCAGCCAAAATTTGAATTTCGTAAGAAATTGAACCGGGAAAATAAAATCGATCCATTAATCTGGACGTAGCTAAGGAGTAAATTTGTTAAAGGAATTGAACTAGTAGGCGAAAAATTAAGAAGCTTTGAAATTAGTTGGCTTAATTCTTAAGAAGAAAGGAGCTCATAAGTAATGGTACGAATATCATAAGAAAGAGAACAATTTTAAACTATGGTCTCATAGATCTGGTTCTAGCCTTGCAATGATTTTCGTCAAGAAGTCTAACTGGCTTGGGAAAAGTGAAGGAGCTACGCATTTTCAACGCATAGTTAGAAGGTAAACTTCGTGTATAGTGCAGGACCATCTTCAAGTTTCCCCTTAAGTACCGTCACCACCAACTTCAAAAGAGCGTAAACAGCCCAAATCGAATCTTGGCATCCAGGATGTGGCGTCTCCAGGTATCTCAATCTTTAGTGTTTTTCAAATTGGAAAATTTTAGGATATGTTTTTGCGTCGACTGATTCCTCTCATTATGAGGCAAATCGATTTATATAGCAAATTTTTAATACGTACATGCACAAACATTCCATAACAATAATATAATTCAGAATTCCATCCAAAAACATCTTCTTATTACCTTCTGTTGCAATACGGATAAAAGCGACATAGGTACCTTTAAGATCCCTACCTTAATCACCATGTCAAGCCAACCTGTCTATGAAGCAAATATATCCGCCACTTATCCCAATTGCCTCTGCGGCTCCAAGTCCTATTTATAGAAGCGATTTATTTCATATGTTCCGCAAATAGCTAATATATGATTCTATATAAATATTCCTTTTGATCCAGTGATAACCCCCTTCAACACATAAAATCTCTCTACACTTCCTTTATTAAAAATATGACATGACCGTAACTCCTTAAATCTTTAAATCCTATAAGGATATTGCTCCGAACAAACGATTATCCTTCACCTTAACATCATTTTCTATTTGCTCACATTCAGGTTTCTTAAGTACCGACGACGTCCTTATTCATAAAGATTTTTCGGTATCTACGTATGTACACTGGGTACATAAATACATCCTCCTATTGAACTTCCAACTGCAGCACAGAAGTTATTTTTAGTCCTTTTGAGATGAGACAATTTCTAAAAATAAAGTTTTCCGTAATGTTGTGCATCTGTACAGCGGGAAAAAAAAAACGCTGACGAAAACGAATCTAAAACGATATACACAACTGCGATGCGATAAGGAAAAGCATACATACAAACACCTCATTGCAGTGTAGCTCCTTGAAGAAAAGTCCTTATCCCCTTTCCACAAGCAAATGTATAAATTGTCTAGAAAAGCTTTTCAAAAACTTTTCTTACAGCATCGTATATTTTTCATCTTTTACTGTCCGCACTCTTATATGTAGGTACAAGTATGTATATCATTTTCCTTTGCCAAAATTTTCTCATTTCCTCGTCCTTTTTAATGCCTTGTACTGGGGAGCTATAAGCGAATAGTTAGAACGTCCGAGTTAGTAGCGCAAACAGTCGAAATTCGGACGATATTAATAGCTCAACAATTCCAAAAATAGAAGGATGCGGGAACAAAGTTCATTCTTTCCTTGTCGGGTGCTGGCATCCCGAATCTCTTGAGGGTGCAAAATTTACCCTCGATAAAGGAAAACTTGTTGGCTATTACCTAGCGCAAGTTTCAGTAGAAACAGGGTGTACTGTAAAGCATTTATCGTCGTGTAAAAGTGTTATGTAAATTGCGATTCATAAAATTTTAATTTTTAATGTTTAATTTTTGAGTGTGATCATATTCGACATGGGGCCTAAAAATAAACAAAAGCTAAACTACGAACTTGTAGAGGTGTCCCTATGGATAGCAAATATATTAGCCGAATATCAGAACTTTAGGCTGGTGCATAGTGGGAAATCAAGATTCTTCCAGTCTGGCCTTATCTACGAAACCACGACGAAGACGTTCGGAAATATCAAGATTGTTCAAACGCTGGAAATCCAGGCTGATCCATCCATGCAAACCGAAAATAGGAAACTAAGGCTGACTTAATGTTTGAAGTCAATGCTGAAACGATGCTGACTCGAAACTGAACCAATGTTGGCGCGAAGGATGTAGGAATCAAGAGCAAAATGCGGGATGGTAGTTAAAACGTAGTCAAAGTTGAGAAAAATTTGTTTCACTATTTCCATTCCCATTTTATGTTATTTTTATATAGCTGACTGAGTTCCATAAAAATAGTACTACAGAAATGTGTCTAAATTTTAGGAATCGGTTCTTATAAGAACCAACTTCCCTTATGTGTCTAATTTTTTTTAGAATAGCTCCTTATCACCGAGGCCGCAGTTAGTTGGGACTTAGACCGTCCTCCACCATGCACAATCTAGATTAGCCACTTATAAATACCAACTTTCAACCTTTTATCATTAGACGTTCTTCAAATGTATAATATCTGCCCAAAAGTTTGGGCGCAACTTAATTATTTTTGGGCTGAAGTCCGGGAGTGATTCAAAGAAAATTAAAATTTTTTGTCGCACTTACAAGATTCTAGCACAACTAAAGGAAAATAAAGAAAGAAAGATAAGTACTATGATAAATAATGGTATCCACTCTCCTGTCTTTAAGGGCCTTAAGTGGTCTTTAAGGCCTTAGAGTAGTTTATACTTCAAGGACTCCTATGATTGTACTTATTTCTGCTCATGTACGTACATTAAAACTTTCGTATTGTGGATTCCCTCGATTTTCTTCGTACTCAGTGTTTGGCTGCACTTGCTTTCGAATACTAGATTTATAATTTGGAGCTTGAAGTACGGACGTTTTTAAATGATTTTTATATGGCGAACTCGCTTGATTTTCTTCAAACTAATTTTTTTACCTGTAACTAGCGAAGAATTCACAAAATTTCAACCTCTTAGTTTGAAGCGTTCAGAAGTTATCAACATTATTCCTGAGCACATGTTTTAAAAACTTTTGTCTTTGGGAGCCTGCCAAAGGAGTTGACTGCGATGTTACTAATTAATGAAGTCAGTTCTGTTTTTGACATAAAACTAATTTTTGTTAAATTTTTTCCTGCTTTAATGCGTTCTTTCATTATAGTGGGTTCTGTAACTTCCATACATTTCTGAAGGAATTTAATATGGCGGCTCCACTAATAACGCATTCCATTTGCTTTATATTCGGTTAGTTGCAAACATTGCGAAGTATATGTGTGCCAAATTGCAAGTTCATATCTTAAAGTATTCGGTCAATAATCGTGATTACGTGTTTTAAGGACTCTTGTGTGAGAGGTACCTGAAGAAGTAAAAGGATATCGCCCATTAACGAAGTTACCCTTACTTTTTTCATATTGCAAGAGGTGACAAATTTTAACTTCCTAGGTCAATACGTTTTTGAGTTATCGTGCAAACGGACAAATGGGTGGACAGCAATTGGTTTGGGGTTTCTGGCCTCAACTGAACAGTGGTGGTCTTACAGAGGAGGCCATATCTAATGTTGTGCTCTTTTAACCGGTTCAAAAGATCCAGGTGGATTTTTTGCACATTAATATTAAAAAACCGAAAAAAAATTATAAATAAATTATGAGCTTTAATGAAAATACTCAAAGTTGATTATTTTAAGGCAATACGGGAAAATAATAGGAAACTAGTTTTAAAAAATATTGGCTTTAGTTTCCATCCTCGATGCATTTGCGTTATCTATTGAATGCCTAAAAATAATAAAAGATTTTATCTCAAAGCCTCTTAAACACTTAATTATTTTTAACCTTTCGAAGAGTGTATTCCCTAAAATTTAGTAAACACTCAACAATTATTTACTTATTTCCTTAATATATATCGTTGGAAGAATAATTGAAAAGGTTACAAAGAAGAAATTAATGATTTTCTTTAAAACACATAAACGAAAGTGAAAATATTTCTATGGCAAGAGCAAAGCGCGCGTCAGCCAAACATGAGTGCGAAAAGGGAGTTTTAATTCTTTTAGCTCCGCAGGGCTGCGCAAAAGGTAGTTGGAGTGTAGCGCGCGTCAGCCAAACATGAACGCGAAAAGGGAGTTTTAATCCCTTTAGCCCTGCAAATTTTTAGATAGCGATGTCTTTTAATTTCAGGTCGAGCGGGGAGTGAAACAAATTGAAATTGGCTTAAGGGGGTCGGTGCAAAAAATATGAGAAAAAAATTGATTTTTTTTTTTTTAACTATTATTCTACACTCATTTCTGTACATCACACAAAAAACCGTACCTCTTTCGGGTAATAGGAAGTGACTCCAATTTTACTTTGAAGTGGGGGAAGTCGAATATGTCACTGCATGTACGTTTTTGTTTTTTGGCTCTCCTGAAAAGTAGGTCTTTTTCAACTTTCGGTACACGTTTCTCTGTAACCACACACAGTAGCGTCTTAATTTTTTTTTAATTTTTTTGTGGTAATATTGACTAGCTTCGTACATGAGCAAATTAAAATATCTCATGAAAAACTATCATTTTTTTAAATATGAAAGAAGAAAAACAGTAAAAAAATTTATTCATTCCCTTTTTCTTAAATATCTCGACTTTTAATGAAAATTTTTTAATTTACTCATATGCTAAGCTTTTAAATACACTTAACAATAAGTGCGCAAAATCTGACTGTTGTGAGTTAAGTGGAAGCTGAGATTCAGGTACCGAAACATAACGCGTTTCGCCATACAAAATGTATGGGAGCTAGAAATTTGCAACGACCCCCTTAAAAGTGGAAATACCATAAATGAAAAATGTAAATTCTCATTTTGCAGTTTTAGTGTACAGTAATACTTTTTCCTAAATCTATCTTCCATCTCCTATTTTCAATTTGTAATCTATAATCTTCAATCTTCAATCTTTAATTTTCAATCTTTAACCTTTAGTCTTTAATCTTTAATCTGAATCCACCATTCTATACCCTCTATCTTATATCCCCTATCCTTCATCCTTCATCCTCCATCCTTTATCCTCCATACTTCGTTCTCCATCTTCCATACTCCATCCCCTACCCTCTATCCTCTATCCTCCATCCTCTATCCTCTATATACTATTCTCTATCCTCCATCCTCATCGTCCATCATCCACCCTCCATCCTCCATCATCCATCCTCCATCGTCCATCGTCCATCATCCACCCTCCATCCTCCATCGTCCATAGTCCATCCTCCATCCTCCATCGTCCATCATCCATCCTCCATCGTTCATCGTCCATCGTCTATCGTCCAACCTCCATCCTCCATCCTGAATCCTGAATCCTCCATCCTCCATCATCCATTTTTCATCTTCTATCCTTCATCATCATCACCTCAAAAAGCCGCGAACCTTAAAGATCCACGAGCCGTGATGATCCGCGAACCGCAAAGATCCGTCAAGATCTGTGTGCCGTGAAGATCTGCAAACCACAAAGATCCGTAAAGATCTGTTGAGCCGTCGAGATCCGCGAACCGCAAAGATCCGTAAAGATCTGTTGAACCGTCGAGATCCATGAACCGCAAAGATCTGTTGAACCGTTGAGATCTGTTGAACCGTCGAGATCTGTTGAACCGTAAAGATCCGTGGAAAAGATCTGGCTCAGTTTGATCTTCTGCTTGAGCCGGCTCAGATCTGAGTTACCCATCTCTATACCAGAGATAAGTGCTTCTTTTCAAGCAGTAACAACCGAAGCAACCATAGCATTTGTACAATTTCCAATTTCCATCCTCGATGCATTTGCGGCTAGCCACTACACCTACCTATCGGGACTTAGATCTACGGATTCGGTCTGGATAAAACTTATAATACTCAATGATTTCATCTACAGTAGAAACATATTAAAGTATAATGACTTAAAGGTACACATCTATCACATCTTTACTTCTTAAAAGAAAGGCTATAACCGCTTTTATTTAGAAGGAAGCTCTTAAGAAGCATAAATTCTATTAGATGCTCTTTAATGTACAATTCTTGGTATTATGCTAAAAGAGACCTTCAAAATACAAAACACACACTGGACAAAATCAAGTGTCCGCTATTTTAGGCAAATCCAAGACATAAACTTCACCTTCATCGTCCACGTCCACAATACACAAGTGAACGTTTCAAAATTGAATTGTTCTCAATTTGAAAAGCTTTTAGTATTCCATCATCTCATCCTTTAGCATCTTATAGCTATATCCTTACAGTAAACACCCTGTTCAAGCGCAAACGTATATATGGTACATGCCACTTGTCGAAGAGCGGCCTGTTTCGCATGTGCTAGTAAAAATACGGCAGTTAATGTTTCATAAAAGCCATGGACCAAAAAACTGCTCCGTTGGCTCCTCGTCATCAGCCATCGCCAACGAAATGAGAACAACTAGTGTCCTTTCCAGCGAGTATTGCTGCTGCTGATGCTGGATGCTTTGGGTGATAATGTTGTTGGTGTTACTGTACGTTGCGTTTACGTTGCTCCTTATTTCTGCTGTCCTGACATATAATACCTTAAAATATTGAGGTTATGACGTCACGGCGCATCGCGTCGGTCCAATCGATCCAAATTCGGAACATAATATCCAAAGGACTAAAGATTCCGAGGAGAGTTCAGAAGATATAGAAGACTACTATATCGAGGACCACAAGTATGGTACAGACGGGCACGCGTGCATTTTATACATACACATACTTTGTCTCTTAAAAAAATATTCTTTTTTTTCTTACATAGCCGATTGTACGATATCCATTGTAACTTGTAATATTTTAAACGATTTAAGAAAAGGATCTCGTAGTTTTTAAATTATTTTCGAAATTTGTAATATATGAAATTCATATTTTATAGAAGAGTGATGTGATTTCCGAATTATATAACAACGTGGAAAAAAACGAGTAATTTAAGCGGTACATAAAATACAAGAAATATCTCGAGATGAAAATTGTAATGGTAATTTTATACGTTTCGGTTCTAAGAATTTTCGATTAAATCTCGCGCGACTGTGTTGTGTTTACTATAGGAAAAAACCCAAATTATGCACACTACGTGTGAACAGTTGTTATAAAACCAAATAAAAGTTATATAAAGTGCTCAAAAAAAAATTTAATCCAAAGGACTTCTCAGTTAATGCTATGAATCTCGCAGATAATCTGCTTATTACTTAAATTGTTTCTGGCGAGTGATCAAAAATCCGTTTACTATGGGATGAAAAAAAACATTGATACTATGTCTTCTATAGACTCTTTTAAAGTCAAATAATACCACAAAATTGTGTTCTAGAAAGAATTAATCAAGTAATACATTAAATATGTCGACTACTATACCGAAAACGAGAAAGAAAAAACCTACCGAGCAGAATAAATATGAAGGACGAAAAGGATAAAAGTGTTGATTCTGTGTCAAAAAAAAACAACAAAATCTCTTCTATTACTTAATAATATATTAATATGTCTCGGTTGTTTGATTTTAGGCTATCTATAAATATCTATACCGCATCTATCGTTATTTATTCAGTGAGTTAATTAGTGAACGGTTTTATATTTCTCTGTACACAAATACTGACAAAATGCTTCTTCCTCATTTCACGAACTCAATCAGAAATCAATAGAAAATATCCCTAAACAAGTGTCACCTTTTTACTTCAAAAATCACAATTTCATGATTATTATGAAGAAAAGAAAAATCTAACCTTCAATTTGTATATAAGTAATAGACCAAATTTTATCTAAAATAGAAGTAAAACGATATAAATTTAAAAAAAAACTGGAAGATGGACGAAATAAAAATTTACAAAATGCCAAAATGTGTCGGAACTTTTATAGTTTTTTCAACATAATTATCAAGTATTTAATAATACTAATAAATAAATAATAATATTCTTATAATATTCATAATATATATAATGTGATATTTTCCGATTGAAATAATAATAATTAAAAAAATAATACATAATGAAAATGAGTGTCTAAAATGTGTATCGGTGTGAATCGAAAAAAGGGTTTAATATTAATAATATCATATTTAGAATTTTAACTAATTTCCTCAAAAATACAGCGTAAGTTAATTGATAGGTGCGCGTAAAAAATGAATTTGTTGTAAATATTTAAAATAAGTGCATACAGCATTCAAATTCTATAATATCCAATTAATAAATAAATAAATTTTGAGATAAATTACAACAAATTAAAAAGAAAAGGATAACTAGTAGTGTGTCACGCGTGCCCAAAAGTGAATTCAAATTCATTTCAATTTTAAATAAATCCTCGTTTAAACAGCCTGTGTATGTATTTGTTGTGCTTATGCCGAAAGTTAATAATAAAATTAAATTGTGAAGTAATTTTTGCGATTCGAAATCTCTTAATTATACCGATATTATGGTACAATTATATTTTATAAAAATATTATTATGTATCGAAAATAAGAGAAAACGAAGCTAGCGGAACGAGAGAAACGGCAGAGGTGCAGAGCAGCAAACTGGCTGCAAAGCCTCGGCTTTTGTTTCGCCAATGAAGAATGAAGAAACAAAATGTACGCACGATATCCTTAATCGTGTGCACATTTACGTATTTATTAGTTGGTGCAGCTGTTTTTGATGCACTCGAATCGGAAACGGAGAAAAAACGCTGGGAAGCACTTCAAGGTTGGTAGTAAATTTTTACAAATTTTTTTTTTGATTTCAAATGGCTTAAAATTGAAGACGAGGATTAGATCAAGTAGCAAAGTTAATACACAGCCTTACGTATTCGGTGACTCGAGAAGATGCTACTCTGCTAGATTCAAATATTGTCTAAAGTGAATAGACCCTATCGGGATTTGGCTTCATACAATAATCAATGGCGCAACAGCCTAAATTGGGCCTAGGCCTTGAAGTAATGCTAGAGTTACTTCATTACTATACCAACGGAACACTAGGAGGTGAAGTGGTCAGCCACACGCTCGTCCGTGATTATTACCCCGATTTTTAACTCAGTCCGGCACCCAATACCATTCTCGAAATTTACTTGTCGCCAAGCAGATTCGAACCTGGTACCAGGTGCACCGAAGGCAAGTGCTCTAGCCAGTAAGCCACCCAGACTACAAGCTTCATACAATGACGACCCCTAAATCCCTTCCTTTAACATTGGCAGATTTAGTGGTAGTGTAAACTAGCATACTTTTACTTCAAGTTAGAGATGGGTCGTTCACGAGTGAACTGTTCCAAAAGAACACTTCATTGAAGTGAGTGAGTGACTCCTTTTGGTGAACTGCAGTTCCATTGGACATACGTGACAAAATAAATTAAAAACGATATACCTACTCATGAAAGAAAAATAGAGACTAACAAGATAGGCAGACGACCAACAAAATCTTCTCGTTTTGCCCCTCTCAGACCTTTTTTTTTGCTCGTCTTCTACTAGATCTACTGACCTTTTTTTTGCTCATCTTCTACTAGATCTACTGACCTTTTTTTGCTCATCATATTGCTACGACTACTCATCACTGAACTCCCCTCAAGTAATGAACTATGAACACTTCAATTGAAGTGACTACTAGTGACTACTGAACGATGGAACGAAAACGAAGAAACGATGGAACGAAGAGTTCCATGGAAGTACTTCACTGAACTCATTCCTTAAAGTGATTGACTCGGAGTGAAGTACTTCACTGAAAGGAACTGCTTTGCCCATCTCTACTTCAAGTAACTCTACTAATTTTGATAAACTAACTGTTCGCACAGATCTGTAGTTCGGTAAAACAGAGTTCAGTTGACAGTTTATATCACGTTTCGGTTTTCGCACTCTCCGCTACCAATAAAACAGCTTGACATCGGCATAGGAACGATAGAACGCCACTAGAGTAGAGTAGATAAGTAGTGGGAGATAGCAAAAGTGCACTATAAACGAAACATTGATGATTCGGCGATGATGCGGTAACGAACACTTTCGAAAGTTGTCGCTGAAAAAAGATTATCACTTGGGAACAAGTTCAGCTTTGTACTTGCTATTTGTTGAATATGTGTGAGGTATTCGCATTTTTTTCTAGCTCATACTGAAATGCATCCTACCATCTCATCCGCACTAATCGATATAAGAAATCCCCTATCGCGTATTGTATTCAAAATTCGAATGAGCAAGAGACGGCAATATGTTCAGTCAGTGAAGAGTATGAAGTGAGTATGAACTAGATTATACCAATCATCGATGAGTGATAGGCCTGATTTACATGTGAATGGTGCCTTACCGGTCGACACTGCTTCGATCATATTAAAATGGATATGTAGTGGTCCTCGACTAGTACAATCGAAAGATTTCTTTCAATCGACTAGTTCAGTCGAAAAACGACTTTCATTGCACTAGTCGTCAGTTTTATATGTTCCGGGATCAGGTTAGCGCAGGGAAATACACAGTGCGGCAAATAAGTTTCGAGACTGGCCATAGAAAACATCATTAAAAGAAAAAATCTGGATATTTTTATTTTTTTTTATTCAAAATATTATCCTCCAGTTTCAAAACACTTGTTACAGCGATTCAACAGTGATTCAAATTGTGTTCTAGCTCATTTTGTGGAATTGCCACTAGTGCTGGTGTTGAAGCTGTTTTGATGGTCGAAATGTCATTATAAAAACATCCTTTCAACTTCAATTTCAATTTCGTGAATACGGTGACTTGATTCTGAGCCAAAAATTGACGAACAATAAGTGAGGTGTGACTCGGTGCATTATTTAGTTCTCTGGATCACGATATTCGGGTCGAAAACGACGGATTCTGGCCATCACATGCTTCAAAACTTCGAGATAAAATGCGTCAGTAATTGTTTGGATAGTTGGAACGAATTCCCTGTGGTCAATTCCTTTGCTATCGAAGAATGTAATGAGCGTTGTTTGAGCAACATTTTAATATTTCAACATTGACAAAAAAGTTATTTTGAGAGAACTGTCATAACTTTGCTGAGAGGAGTGTCACAGCTTTCAAACGCCGGTCTGTACACATAGATCGTCCTACTAGTTACTCATATACGAGTATGGTTCGAGTCTCGGAACTTATTTGTCGCACTGTGTATGCACAGAAAATTGTAGCGCTCTGCACAGTTAATTATCTAAATTTGTTATGGGTTATGGCATTTGGTGATCGGTGCGCCCTGGCCAAGGTCACGCACTAGTTTATTTCGAAAAGTAATGTTATTAAAACTAGGTTTTACGTTACTATTTCAATAATACAGTATTGTGATCTATTTTAAAAAAAAAACTACCCTCAAACATTTTTTTTTACGTTTCATGACTAGTAGATACGAAAAAAGCAAAAAAATGTCAGTCCGTCTGCCCGCCGTACGCCGACCGCTGTACGCAAAATCGTTTGAAGGCTCGTAGCTCCCAAACCCTTTGAGCTATTAAATTGAAATTTTGTTTATGAATAGACTGGGTAGGCCCCTTGAAGTGACCATATTTTGAAGGGTTGGGGTGTTAGGGGGAAGTAAGGGAAGTGTTTTAGACGGAAAATTTTGGTTTCTAGATCTCAGCAACCTTACGCTAGGAGCCTGAAACTTAGAATTTATATAGAGCTTTGATAGTGGGCCCATTTGCAAAAAAAATGCCGATATGGGTAAAGGGGTGTGGGAGTGGGGGGAAAAATAAAGCGTCCGAAACGCAAGAAAGCCGAGATCGACACATTCTAAAAACCATATCTCCTAAACGGTTAATGTTACGAAATTAAAACTTTATGAATATCTGTAGGTATACTAGGAGAATAGATCGAAAACAAATTTTTTAGGGGCAGTGGCGTACGGGGGTGGAGGGGGTGAAAAACTTAAGATTACGATATCTCACGAACCAACTGCACTAGATAAATAAAATTTGGTTTGTGTATAAGGGTTGACAAATGAAGTTTGCTGAAAGTTAAATTAAGGGGGCGGTGAAGCATGAAAGTGTAGGGGATAAGAATTTTTCTAAAAATTCACGTCTTATATCTCAAGAGCAGTATAAGATAGATGCTTAAAATTTTTACCAGAAGTAGGTCTAACAGACCCCTACCTGAAAAAAAATTTTGGGGGTGAGGTAGTAGAGGGTGAGAGTGGGGGAGGGTGAAAAGTAAAGGTTCTGATTTTTATATCTTGAGAACCTATAATTATATTAAGCTGAAACTTGGCATTTAGATATAGCTATAGTAGTAGCATGTTGGAAAAATATAATTTTGTTATAGGGGTATGTATGTATGGTACGAGGGTGGGGGTGTTTTTCCCATCTATAGAACGGCTTATGCTACAAAGTTGAAACTCAGTACGTATATGTAAATTAACTAGAGAAGTAATTTAGGGAAAAAAAATTTTCAAATATCCATTGGCGTTCGGAAGGGGGGAGAAAAAAATGATCAGTGAAAATGGAATATATATATTTTCTTCCCAAATATTGAATTCATTTTTATTCTACGGCTTCTTCATATAAATACCAAGAAAGTGTTTTCAGGATTTTTTGAAATTCGACCCCTAAGGGCAGGCGCGAACGCAGGGGGGGGGGGTTTCAACCCCCACCCCACCGAAATGATGTAATTAAAAACTCACAACTAAATGAAACCAATCGCAACGCGTAAATTTGTATGTAAACCCCCCTCCCCCCCCCCCCCCCCCGAAATATTTTTCTGCGTTCGCTCCTGCCTAAGGGGGTGTAAAGGGGTTGTAAACTTTTTCACGAATTCTGCCATATCTCCCAGGTCTGATTATATATCGACTAACTTTTCACTTTCACGGACTTGCGTAATAATCGCCTAAAACCCGTTATTAATTTTTTTCCTTTTTCAGCCCCTAATACTATATCCAGACTACGAGATTTACGCGTTTAAATCGAGTTAAATGCGCTGAAAACACTTCCCGGACGCGACTGCATTAGCTAATAAATTCCCTTTTCATTACTGCTATACAAACTAATTTGTTTCAAATAATTTAGAAACCATAAATTTGCTAATGAAACACAGCTGAATATCTACTTGTCAAAACAAATCACATCAAGCTATCATGTATCAAAATAAAACGAGTTGCCTAGTCTGAACACTACTTTTTTAACATGTTAAATTTACCTACTTAAATGCGTTTAAAATGCATAGTCTGTACAGGGTATAAGAGGGTATTAAAAGTTTGAACACGTTTTCACGAATTCCGTCATTTCTTTTAGAAGTGATAAGAAATTGAATTGGTATTTTCTTTCTTGTTCTGTCTTCATATTTATTTATTTTCAGGATTTTTGGATATTCAACCCCCAAGTGGGTGTAAGGAGGTTGCATATGTTTTCACAGATTCCTACATACTGCTTAGATCTGTTAGATCTGATGATATATCGAATTCATTTTTACTTCCTAAAGGTTGCTATATAAGCGCGAAAAAGTCAATTTCAGTATTTTTAGATATTCAATCCCTAGTGGTGTAAAGGGGTTGTATGCTTTTCAAAGCTTCGACATATTTCTAAGGTTTGATGAGATATTAGATCGCTTTTCACTTCCACCGACTTTTTATATAATCGTCTACAAACCCATTGCTCAATTTTTCGATATTCAACCCCCAACGGTTTGCATATGTTTTCACAATTTTTGCCATCTCTTAGTTCTGATGAGATATAAAATTGGTTATTACGGCATTTGATGTAATGACCGAAAACCAATTTCACGATTTTTTGAATTTCAAGAACCAAGGGGGTGTGTAGGGTTCGTTTACGTTTTCAAACATTTTTCAAAATCCCTCGTGTCTCATGAGATATCAAGTTGCTTCTTATGAAATCGTCTAAAAACCTGTTTCACAATTTTTTCGAAATTCAAACCCCAAGTGGAAGTAATGGGTTTTTATACGTTTTAACAATTCATCATATCTCTTAAGTCTGATAAGGCAACAAATTAGTTTTTACTTCTATGGGCTTTTAGTGTACATAATATACCGAAATTCGAATAGTCCACACGGGCTTTCTCAATGTTTAATCGGCTAAAAATCTCTATTTTAAATATTTTTTTTATTTTAAGAACAAAATTAACTTTCCAAGAAACGCCATAATTTCGAAACAACTGATGATATACTCCGACTTTGACCACTCCCGAACTTTGACCCGAAAAATAAAAAAATTTGGCCCATAACATTGTCAGTTTCTCATCTCATCAAATTTTTTAAGGACATTTGAATGTGAGCTACTAAGAACAATGAGGAGATGTTGCCTACTTTTGAAACTTCACTGTTTAATTTCAGAATTATTTGGCCAATTTATAACTTATATTTTTTTTAAATATAATTTTTATGTTGTCTATTTTGAAATTTAAATTTATGGACATTTTAAAATAAAATTTAAAATAACTATTTAATAGCCGTTCAATACTAATTATAAGTTATAAGATCTTGAGTGACAAAGTCTAGAAAGACAGACTGTGGTTGAATTCTTAAGCCCCATACCCCAGTGGAAAATTTCGTTTTAGTTTTATAATAAGTGCGTTCTTTTGAGCTCCATTGCAGAGCAGAGCAGAGAATGGAGAATTATAATAAGCAAACAGAGATGGCGTTGAGGTTATTCAGCAGATAGCTTTGCGAAGTTTTCTCGACGAAATAGAATCAAAAATATGATCTTCGACTTTGCATTTTATCGGGATCAGAGTAACCACTGGCATCAGAGGTGGGCCTACTCTGCTCACTTTGTTGCTGTTTTCCCATAAGGCCAACATGCTCTACACTGGAAACAGGAGTAAAAAAGCACACTTAATGATAACATTAATTTTTTCTTTAAACGATGATTATACTCTAGATAAACCACAGAACCGATTTTTGGACAAACAAATATTATATATTATTATTTGTTCATTTGTGGCCAAAAACCCCAAATCTTGTTGTCCGTCCGTCTGCCCATCACACGATAACTCAAGAACGCCTTGACCTGGGACGTTGAAATTTTGAATCTGAATGTTTACTCCAATTTGTAAGGCTAAGTTCGTTAATGGGCAAAATCATCCTACTCCTTCAGATTGCTGCCATACCAAAAGTCCTTACGTGTTCAAGAATATTGGCCAATAACTTCAGAACGTCTTAAGCTACGACTTTCAAATTTTGTATACATTGGTTACAGTGAAATTTTTGAATTTGGAAAAGTTTTAATTAGTCCTTCGAGTAGCTGTCATACAAAAATTCTGTAAAAATACCACCACACAATTTACGAAACTCGCTATAACTCGAGAAATCGTTTAGCCACGGAGTTGAAATTTTTGTACAAATTAGTTATGAGAGAAAATTAAGTTCGAGTTCATTAGCCAGTAAAAATTCTTTACCCCTCCGGGTAGCTCCCATACAAAAGTCCTTAAAACACGTTCTCAAAAATATTGACTGATATCGTTCAACGACGAATTCGGAATTTTTTACAAATTAATTTTGAGTGAAAAGAAAGTTTATTAGTCAGCGATATCCTTCTACTCCTTCGCATAAAAAACGTCCTTAAGACATTTCCGATAGCTTTTGAACGCTTCAAGCTAGTAATGAAATTTTATACACATTAATTTTTAAATGATTCCAGGTAAAAAGAAAAATATTTTAGAAATCGATTGAACCCTTTCTACATCTTAATGTGAAAGGGAAAATTTTACTTTCGATATGAAATTGAACCCTGAAGATATTGTCCTTAATTTTAGAGTAGCAACCAAACAAGAGTCTTATTATACTTTATCCCGCACTACAATATAAATAGGAGTTCAGTATTTCATCTAGAGTATCATACGATTGGCTTGCAGCCGATTGTGACTGCAGTATGTTTTTTTCAAATGCTTTGCAATTGTTTTTTCTTTTTCCCCTGTTTTTCTTTATACATATGTATATTAACAAATTATGATAATCAAATTTGACTAAAATTAAAGCAACGTGTCATCTATAATTAAATATATCTACTTTTGTCGATTCATAATTTAGAGAAACCAAATTTTGAAAATCATGAATTTCACTGTAGGTGAAGAAAAATTGAATTTTGAATGAAGAATATACAACGCGTATGCTGTTTAACTCACGAATCAGATGATTCATTTTCGATTCACGTGTAGGTGAATAAATCACTTACTAGTAACAAAACTGAACGATCAATGATTCAACTGAGAATCGTGAACTAACGTGTGTTTCTAAGCAAATTTTTTAGGGAAGGCAAAAATATTTGTAGTCAGCCCTCAAAAATAAACGTTTTTATTCCGATGTAAGAGTTATTTGAACCCCTACTTTAAGGGGGTCGTCCTATGTGCCGAGTCAGAAAAAAATGTTTTTTTGTTACTAAATTACTTTTAAATTATTCCTAGTATATGTATGTAAAAGGATTTCTCCGAATTCGAAGTCGTTATAAAGTTATAGCCGTATATTGGAGCGGGCCGCCACCGATCTTTAATTGAGTTTTTCTCAAAATTGCATTTTTCAAATTGGCTGCCACGATTCAGAAAAAACTACTGAACCGATTGCGTTGAAATGTTAATAATATGTTTACCGGATCCCTAGTTACAACTGGTACCAAAATCTTAGCGATATCGGTTTTTTTTGCTAAAGCTAAATTCATGGAAAAAAACGCGAAAATTTAGGCCAATTTTTTAATTTTCAAAATTTCGACTTAATTCTGGTACCAGTTATAACCACAGGCCTATAAATGAAGTATGAATTTAATTTTTTGATTTCAGATAAGGGGACAGCCGGAATCATGGCAACCATTTGACAACTTTTTTTACAGCGGCCACTTTCAAGAGCTCTGCACGCAAAAAAACATTATTTCTCCTTAAAAAAAATTTCTAACGTTTGTTGAAATGTAAATAAATATGTGGTAAAAATTTCAAAGTTGATTCTTTCATAATCTGCAAAATGAAAATTCCCGTAAAATGCGGAAAAAACTGGCCATCACATAAGACGACCCCCTTAAACATCGGGCGAGTATTATTTATTTTTGATTGAATTAATGGGTTTTTAGTATGGAACAGCCCATTCACCTAAGTGATTCGTTTATGATTCCCTAGCGATGCTTTTGATTTGTGCCTTCTCTTCTGTAGAAAAGGTATTTTAAAATCTCAAATTGCGTTCATTTCAAAAGTACAAAAGCCCTTCCCCTTTCGTCTTCAATACAATTAATAAATCTTTATTTAGAATATTAGAAAAAAACATAAAATATTAAATATAAAAAAGTTCGTATTTCTTTACATTTTCAGCAATCGAAGACATGATTATTAAAAAATACAATATATCAGAGGAAGATTTTAAAGTGATGGAAACGGTTGTGCTTAAAACGGAGCCTCACAAGGCTGGACAGCAGTGGAAGTTTACGGGGGCATTTTATTATGCAACGACCGTTTTAACTACCATTGGATATGGTCATTCAACACCGAGCACAATTGGTGGCAAGTTATTTACCATGTGTTATGCAATAGTTGGTATACCATTAGGGCTTGTCATGTTCCAAAGTATTGGAGAAAGAGTGAATAGACTGAGCAGGTATTTAAATTACTCATCCAAAATGATAAAAAAAAACAGTAAAAAAGTAGTATACATATTTTAATTCTATGTGTCGAATCAATTAATATTACTTAATTAAATTATTATAATATTAAATTTAAATCGCTTAAAACTTCACCAATTCTAAGTAAATATGCAATTTTATGCATGTTATACATTTAATGCTGTGAAAACAGGTAATGCTTTGAATGTGTTTTCCTTTTTTCGTAATATCGATACAATTTAGACTCTATCTCCAATATCCATGTTTTTTAAACTTGCAGTTGTTCAAACGAAATAACCCTCACAATATGGTGAACAAAACGTTATATTTTCTTTTTGGGGAATGTACGAATGAGTTTACTATACTACGAACCCTTCGTAACAATTCCGCTTTTATTCTTCTATTTTTGTGGACTTGCTTAGCTAGTAGTGGTTTCGGCTCTAATGCAGATAAAATATTGAATTACACTATCATTAAAATTAAGTACAATATTATTTTCAATGTGTACAAACTTAATGTCTTTATTTTAATCAAATTTCATCAATATACACATCGAAAATCGGACCAACAGAAAAGGATGAGATTGTTGTTTTTTTAGGACAGTTAGTCGATTTTCTTGTAGAATACAAAAAAAGAAGAGTGTATGGAACAGCTTTTCTTTTCTGTCCTTACCGTCGATGTGAAATATAATATTTAGCTCAAGAATATTGCCCTTTCAGAATTATAAATAAGATTGTGTCACCGAAAAATCAATCGTTTTCCTTAGAATTTCCAGAAGAAAAGAAATTGGATGAAAATAACCTAGACATTATCGTACGAGCAACTTTATCGCCGCCTGACTATCAGTTAGGATGACGACAAGTATATTCCGAATCGCATATGCTTCCAGCAGAGTGTATATCTGAACGATTCCCATCATTTCCGCGAGAAAGACGCTTCAGCAGTCCGGTAATCTAAATAATTCACTATGGCTCAGATACGCGGAGAATACTGCTGTATCCTCGTCTATTTTAGAGGTTACAGTCACTAAACAGTCCCAGTATGTGATTATGCCCCACAGGTTCGGATTCCCAGTTTCCTGACTCCCTCAATCTCATGGCAATTTTTTCTGCTATATTTTGCTCATAAATATCCAGCGGCAGCAGATACAGAATCATCTCTAGTGCCGCTGTAGGCATAGTGCCAAAGCCTTCGCTCGTCGATATTCATATTCCACGTTAGTTTCTGCTCCAGAATTATACCCAAGTATTAGGCGTCACCTTTAAGCTGGAGGGTGAGACCACCAGTTTGGGAAGTGTAAACTCCGGGATTTTTGTCCTACAAGTGAAGAAGACCACCTCCGTTTTTGAGGCATTGTTCCGCAGTCCATAGCCTGTGATGCCAATTTAGTGCTTTCAGCGTTAAATTTGGTACTCAAAATATCGTCGCAGCGGTCAATTATTTAATTTGAAATTAGTGCTCAAAATTTCATACTTTAGTGCTCAACCAAGAAAAATAGTTGGCAACACTGTCCTACTTGCCCATTGCCCATGAGCGCAGTGTAAGTGCTCTCTCGAGATCGCTGATAGTGGGCATAAATCTCGAATATCGAAAAATATTATTTGAATACCCCTTCAATCAAGTCGATAATTTTTCGAAAATGACTCCACATGTAAATTACTGAAAGATACAAACCAATTTTTTTCGCATCCCAACACCACAAAGAAAATTTTAATAAGTAAAGGCTCGAAGCTATTGAGACATAACTTTGACTTAGGAAAGTTGTATAATTTTTTTTGTCAAATATTTGACATAGAGAAATGCAGTTTGATAGTATGATCATCAAATTTTGGTTAAATAAAATCTTTTATTTAAATTTATTAAATTTTTTGTCAAATTTTTGTTTTCAAATGTTGGACACCAAAATGAAAATTTTGACTAAACTTTGTGTCAAATTTTTGTGTTCAAATGTTGGACACCATAGCATACAGTTTCATAGACGATTTACAAAGAAAGCAACAAATCCAATAAATGTAGGGTTGCGAAAACCACTTTGATATATATTTGTCAAATTATGTAATCAAAAAGAAAATTCTAAGATTCCCGAACTTTTATTCTTATTCATATTTAATTATCTACTTAATTTTTTTCAATTCAGTGGATATGCATGATTTAAAAATTTGAACATTCGGATCGTTGTTATGACATTTTCTTCAATTTTTGAAACAATATAAAATTTAAAAAAAATTTTATTTTTTCTTCATTTTATATTAGAAAGATATTAACGAATTCCAAGACAATACATATTTATGTGATGTGTGATCCGTAGTCGTAAAATTGATTAGATATTGTGCAAATAGTTGTTGTTGCTAATGCTTTTCGTAGTGCTATTTTGAAATTAAACTAAATTTAATTGACTAATATTCGATTATGAAATTTTATAATTTTAGCTTTGTCATAAGAACAGTGAAAATATCGCTTCGCTGTTCACAAACTGCGGCTTCCGAATTAGATTTAATTTGTGTTGTTACAACTTTAAGCTCTCTAACGATAGCCGGTGGTGCTGCAGCCTTTTCGAAATTTGAAGGCTGGAGCTATTTCGATTCAGTATATTACTGTTTTATAACACTTACTACTATAGGTAACTATTATAAATGTTTTTAATGTCTTTAGAGTAGCCAATAAAAATTTTTACCGAAACTGAACAGTGGAATCTTATACGGATGCACATTTCGATGCAAAAATTATTAAAAACCCGATTAAATCCTATTTGCTTCCACTTTCGTTCATCCATAAAACATCAAACATAATAAATGAATCATTTCCGAAATTCAAATATACGTGAAATTTTAACATATTCATTTCGATTTTAGGTTTTGGGGATATGGTAGCGTTACAAAAAGATAATGCACTTAATAACAAACCCGAATATGTTATGTTTGCTTTAATATTTATACTATTCGGCTTAGCAATTGTTGCTGCATCTCTAAATCTTCTAGTACTTCGATTCGTTACAATGAATACCGAAGACGAGAGACGAGACGAAGCACAAGCAATGCAGGTAAATATCTTAAATATTTTTCATTATTCTCTACACATAACAAAAATGCTAAAGAAAAAAAAAAGAAATTTTTAAATTAAAAAAAAAAATCACACAATGTGCATCATACAAATGAAACCTCCAAAGTCATTATACTTTTTAATTTCACGCAAGCCAAATACACATTATTTTCAAATAAGTTTATTCACTGTCCTACAATTGCATTCACTTTTCGTCTTTCGAATAAATTTTTTTATTCATCATTGCATTCTTTTTCTCACACGTTACGAATGAATCTGAACGATATTCTTATTTTTTTTTTTCGTTATTTTATAATTAGTTGTACCAATTTTATTCAAAATTAGAACAACATTTAAAAACAATAGTATTTTGATGCATATAAAAATTAAAAATTTAATTTTCGTAGTAGAGAAAAATAAACACCTACCCACCGCAGTTGAAAACCTAGTTGATAAAATTTTTGATTGATTGAGAATAATAATAAAAATATGAAGCCTTTACACAGACTCAGATTCAAACGCACGATTTATCGATTAGTAGACTAGAATAATTTATAATAATTCATACCACAAACTTAGAACCTGTGATGTTTTCAAGCTTCAAAAAATCTTTAAACTTCACAAAACTTGTTTCTTGCATAGACTCGTAGAATCTTTCTTTAGTCTTCAATTATTTAGGACAGGATATAGGACAGGAAGGGTACTCCTCCACAAGATCTTCTAACTGTCCTTGTTCCCTTGTTGTTGTAGGTTAGTCGTCAAGGTAGCGCAGCAGAAGTGTGTTAATCTATCACCTCAGAGGTAGTGAGTTAGAAACCTTCTTATGACATTGACTAACTGCAATCTTTTGCTCTTGTCCAGTCGAGGTCAGCTTGGATGCTAGTCCTTTCACAGTACCTAATTCTTTTGATGCCACTGTCGGTATTCCATGAAAGGTATTACTAGGGAAGAAACGGCTATCGGTTAACCGGTCATTTTTTTATCCAGATTTAAACTTAACCGGTAAAGTGGGCTAAAATAACCGGCTATTTGAATAACCTTGCACCTTGCTTGTATGGTTAAAAATTTGTTGCATTTGCGTTTTCCTCTAGCGATGCGGACAATGAGGAAGTCCTCGACAACGAATAGTAGATAGAAAATTATACCGAATGTTGTAGATCCATGGAACTCACGCATATTGCAAGTGCTGAATTCTATGTCAAGTTGTGTTATCTGATACGAAGACATGCTAGTGGGCTTTCCTTGGTTTACAAGGCTTTTAGAATACTGTCTGAACAAGCCGCAAACCATGAATTTAATTCGTGTTGCCCCTCAAGTTAGTTCGATCTTCGCAACGAACCTACAACAGGAAAAGGCTATCGAAGACAATCATCCCTTAAAATTTAGACGAAATTTAACTTTAAGGTTCCTTTTTTCAGGATATCAATAGATCAATCTGTTACCCCCAGGCACCAATGCCAATTTTTGTCACCAATGTATAGGTTAACTAAAGGTACCAGCATCAGTCTACAGTGTGCTATACCAGTCTGTCCTGAAGTAGAGGATAGAACTCCAATTTTCTTGAACAAAGTCTCCTCGTCATTTTAATTTCAGAAGTAAGAGCCACAAATTCGCCATGAAAGCCTAGTACTGACTAGAAGCGAAAACAAAATTTTTTATTGAATCACATACAAAATCCACTCATAATTTTTGCTCGAACGAAAAATTTGTATGGGAAATTTCGTTTTGCTTCTAGTCAGTACTAGGCTTACCGTGAGTCAAGCATTCACGACGTTTTCCCCAAAGCAGAACCGCAAGGACTTTACAACTTACCCTGGATGGGTAAGAAACTAACCGGTACTATCCTCTTTCACCAGCTGAATCGGAGTAACCGTACATGCATTTCCAATACCTTGCTCATCAGTTTTCGACTTCAGATTAATTTTTTCCAAAGGATAGATCGTATTAATTGTTACGTTTCCCACACAATCCCCAACGGATGATGTTCTGATTGCCTTGCGGATGATTATATCCATTAAAAATTTTTGGAATACGACTGGACATCGGTTGTATATTGGCCATACATTAAGGGCCGTTCCTACGTTCCTTCAGAACTTTAACTGACAGATTTTCATACAAAACTGCCGGTTAAAGTTCCAGTTAGAGTTTAACTGACGATCGTAATAATGGCCCTAAGAGAACCAGGAGCAAAAATTTATTCAATAGTGTAGTAAATGAAAGAAAAACTATTGATATTTCTTTAATTACAACCCCAAATAATAGGACAGTCGTAAGTCATGGGCATCAAGTGACCGATATCCAAAATTGAGTATTTAGGACGCGTTCCAATAGTCTCCTTTGTATACGTTTATGCTAATCTAAAATTAAGTAGATATCAGACCCGAACCCTACTGGGAGTTCTGACTGGACATTGTCACATGAGGAAGCATCTCAATAGGATTGGTCTCTCTGAGACTAAAATTTGCAGAATATGCAATGACACAGACGAAACACCAGAGCATATCCTCTGAGAATGTGAGGGTTTAGCTCACAAACGACTTCGTCACTTCGGTCAAGGTTTCATGGAACCATCGGAATTCCTGACCATTCCTCTTCGAAAAATACTAGGCTTCATTGAAAGCGCAGGGATTGAAGAGGAATCATAGTCAAACCGGGGGGACGTCACAATAGGCCCAACTGTGGCTGCAGTGACAGAGGTTAACCATACCAACCCCTATTTCCAATCTATCTATCTATACTTCCATGCTAACTGTTTGCAGATATGCATTGCTGTTATAACAATTTAGCAAAAAGCTGAGCTTATCCGTCCAAATAGTCAGCTTCTAATTTCATTTTATGATTTAGATGTCAAAGTCAAAGCCGATTGCCATCCTTCACTAGATTTGGACAAATTTAATGCAAAAAATTTCGTCATATATTATTTACACCAGAAAAATATCAGTTTTGTCTTATTTTATCCAACAAAAAATATTATGATAAGTCTACTCGCTCGTTGACTTTATCAGTTGTCTTAAAACTAGTTAGACTAAGCCAAGACACAAACCAAAATTGAATTGGAATCGAAATTTCCTCTGTAAATCGTCATAAACTATTATAACTTGAACTTGGTACTAGGCTAATACTATATACGCTGATAAACCCAGAGTTAATCTATGTTAAACCTAAAATTAACTAAACTGCATTTACCATGTTAAGTCACTCGCTCAGCAATATCCGTTTCAATAACATTTTGGTGTCAACTATTTTAAGTCCACACAGTAAAAAAAATTCATTGAATTTTACATCTTTTGGATAGTAGGCAAATATGCCACACCTTTTCAAGTAAATTTACATTGAGGTGTAATAGTCAATTTGAATATAATTTTCAATTTTCAGTCAGTAAATTTCAGTTTGCAATCAGTAAATTTTAACTTCGAAAGCAGCAAATTAACTGGATATTCTCTTGAATTTACACTCTAAAAAAAGTGTATAATTAGCACTCTTTAAGATACAATTATTTCTATTTCCAATATTATTTCTTACTTACTTACTCTTAATAAAACCCTTGGCTGTAGGTAGGAATCGAAGCCGCGATCAATTCTGGTTTTGCTGCGTAGGTTCGGCGCGCGTAGCCACTGCGCCACCGAAAGCGTTTCATTTTCATTTCAGTAGAAAACAAAATCGAACGAAGCAAGTTCGTGGTTTCATATATTACATACTTTTCGTCGTAAAATTCAAATAGATAAGTATAATTACACGAAAAAGAACATAATTTTCCATTCATATGTAAATATAGCCTTTTCATGTAAATTGTACGGTTCAGTTGAAAAGTACATGAATAATTTACTAATACCAGTAATTTCGTGTAAAAGTGATTGAAATGTGTACTTTTACATGGAAAAAATTAAAAATTAAATATACTGGAAATTTCAAGTAAAAATTGGATTGAAAATTCAATTTTTTTAAAACTGGTTGTAAAAAAATACAAATTCTTTCCTGAACATTTGAAATTGTTGACTTAATATATTTTGCATCTCAGGTACAGCCTTGTATCTCATCTTATAACGAACGATATAATTTTTTAATTTTTTAAAATTATCTACATCTATTCATCGTTCTAAATTTTTGAATAAATTTGGTACATACAATTCATTGTGAAATTAGCAAATACGTTCTGTAAAAACAATAAATTGGTAAAATTTTTATATTATATTAATTTTTTATTTTTTTGAAATAATATCAATGCGTCGAAATCGAAAGAGTTAAAACTGAAATTAAAATTGATTTAAATGTTGTTATTTATTTTTCTACAGGACGTAAATTCCCGATATAAAAAAAATATTATTATTATAAAGTTATACAGCGTTACAAATATTGTTAAGTAAAATTGTAAAAATTGTTTGCAACTCTTTGTCTTTTAACTTTACACTGCGGTATACCTTTGGATTATGTGTTATCTAATTCTGATCAAATTAAATACGTTTCTTCGACAATTTTGCTTGTTTCACAACATTTTTGTATGTTTTTCTTTTAAGAACTAAATGAATCTCGTAATTTTCTTGGAAAAAAAAGCGCATGCAAATTTTTCGATTTTATACACAGAGATCTTATAGTGCGTACGATCGCTGTTATAGTTTATACGATAAAATTTATTATACCTCAATATAAATAAATACAGTAGGTTATATAATAGTAGGTTCTTTTATGCAATAGTTTTTAAAAAAAAAATATTTTATTCTATTTCAAAATATGTCAGATTTTTCGTCAAAAACTTTGCTAACCAGCTTCACTCCGTTTATTCAAATTTGAAATTTTAATGACTTCATATTAATTAAATTTTCCTTTTTTTTTGGTTTTTTTTTCGAAAATTCGCTGCCTTTATAGTATACCCTCTCTGTTACTTTGTACAGTAAACAAAATAAATAAACATTTATTATGCCACATTTTTTTCGGACACATAAAAATATATTCAATTGCAAAATTGCTGCCGTCATATGCTCTCTTTCTCTATCCTCTCAACATACATGAATCCAAAATTAAAAATAATATAAAATGCGACAAAACCTGGATTATTCGTAATCCATTTATAATTATTATTATAATCAAATTTGTTATAATCAAAACAACTTTCAACTTTCCATTGAGCTCAAGGTGAAACCAAGGATATTAATCGTATTATAACGTGTATTTTCTTTCCGGCAACCTGAAAAGTATATGACCAAGTCCAAATTCTGGACGCCGGAGGTGAATGTCGTGCCATTATGAAAAATTATTAAAAAAAAAAAAAAATAGTATTTTTTTGTAACATATACCGATAGGTGCAAATTAATTAAACTTACAAGAAAAATTTTTTTGTTTTGTTTTTCCGTTGAATTTACAGGCTCTTCAGGTTGCAGTTAGACTCGAAGGCGACGTTATAACCGCCAATGGGTCTATTTTAAGTGGTTATATAGGACACGATTCCACATCTATTGATGTCGATAACACATCATTAAATTCATGCCAGTGTGCCTGTTTTAGGGCAAGCCGGCATAGAAAGTAAGTATTAAGTAATTGAAGAAAACAATGTTATTGAGATGCTTTTCTATTATCTCGGGACGGCGACGTTTTTAATCCATAGAGGCATTATGTATACTCGTATTGTAGATGAAGATATCCATACCTTTTGCTTCAAAACATGTCTATTTGATATTTTCTATTTGATTTTGATTTTTTGGGATAGCAAGTATTTGATACTCCTCTTTTGTAAACCTAAGATACATTACTTACTATAATTTACATGTATACGTTTTGTTTACGTAGCTTATGTTTCATGCTGCTTCTATTCCATGTTACTTATGCATCCTAATCAACCCATTGAAAATTTAAGGGCTAACTGTCGAAGAGCGTTAACTATAAAACTTCATTTTTTAAGATATCAATGAATTTTACAATAAAAACTACGGTTTATCGGAATAGTTCGTACCAGGTACTTGGGGTTTAATTTCCTACAAACCCCAGGTTTAATTTCCTTAAGCTTAAGTAAAATAAATATTTTAGTCTTTCCTGAAGAAAAGAGATTTTATAGTTAACGTCATTTAACAGTAAACCCTCGAAATAATTGTCGCCTTATATTCAAAATCACTATAATTAGAATAAAGTCTTCTAAATTCATCATTTTTTTATTTAATTCAAAACCGGGTCGCTTCTCTAAAATAAAAATAAACGGAATTTTAATTCAAGTATCGGGCAAAATACTGAGTGTAGCTATGAAGTTAAAAGTAGGACGTATCGTCATTCCCAAACAATGACGCAAGTGCAAATTATAATTTTTTTTTAATTAACAATGGCGAAAATACCAAAAAATGTTAATATTTCCAATGGAGTAAAGATATTGTTCAAATTGTGGTTTTCTAAAGGAACAACTAAAACATTTTTGACTTTTATTCTATGCTACCATTATTGCACATTTGTAAAATTAAAAATAGTTAGTATGTAGTTGATGCTACGAGAGAGTAGAAAATATATACTATATTAAAGATGCTATCCTTTTTTCCAAAACTATTTCTTAAAGTCTCAAGTGTAACGAATAGACATTTATGCAATTTGTGAAGATTTAGAAGCAATGTGTTAAAGGGCTCGAAAATTGAGTGAATTATTTATTCTACTAACATATGACCGTTTTCATATCGTTTTCAAGATATGACGATTTTACTTATTAATGGTCGTTTCTGTTACTTATTTTAATAACTTTCGAATCATCGATGCTACATAAAAAAAGTTTAGCCGTTACAGACTTGGAGCTCTTATAAAAGCTAATATTTATTGTTTTGCTTAACGGAATATTTAATTTACAGCAGTTTTTCTGGCATTTCAAAAAAAAGATTTTGTTTAATGAAAAACGAAATGGTTGACCAAGCTTTTTTCTTTGTATTATGAAAGACAATCTTGTCACTTTTCATACGAGCGCTAATTTATTGCTCGAGCTTAAGAACTTTCGAAGTTATCAACCTTTGATCGAAACCATTTTGTAATTAGCAATTCCTTTTTTTAATAAAGTGCGACTAAAGAACTACGTCCCACAAAATGTTCCTTAGCATTACAACACCGATTCTTTTGGTCCTGTAGCTTGGGCAGCTCGACTGTTTTAATTTAATATTTTAATTTAATGTCTCTGACAATACCCTCTTCTCTATCAGGACGTTGTAAGAATAAGTCGAAAGAATAGTGCCACCAGATGGATACCACCTCCCAGGAGATAATTAAAAGTTTCTCGGGAAATAGCTTCGGTATTTTTTTCCAATCCATAATTTATGAGTAACTAGTTGCATTTCTTTGAAGAAACAATCTTAGATGCAAAATTAAATTTAAAAATTTAAATTTAAATTTGGTTTGGTCGCTTCAGCGGCCACCCATATTTCCTAAGCCAGGCATTCTTTCAATCATATGATTCCACACCTATTAAAATTTTACTTCATTATTTTATTATTATAACAATACAGTATTGTGAACGACCGATAATTTGAAAAAAAATTGCTGAAGTACAAACTTTAGAGCTATGATAGTAGAGCCATATGCAAAAAAAAAGAAATCGTGGGGATGAAAATTTTGCGCGAAAGATGAAATTTGAATTACTTATATAAAAGCGGAGTATGTTGAATATAAAATTTTGTGGGAGGAAGAATTAGAATTTTTCTACAAAATTACGTCTCATTTCTCAGCACTATTTGCAATAGAGCCCTACCAACAGACGGGTTGGGGAATACAATTTTAAGGTGGTCAAATCCCTCTACCAGGTTTGGGTGTCTGAGGTATGGCTTATGTTAAAAAGTTGAAACTTGGAACACGTATATATGTAGATGAATTACAAACCCAATTTCAGTAAAAAAATTATTTTACATTGGATGAAAAAAAAGGCCAGTAAAAAGGGTTGTAAATATTCTCATTAATTTCGTCATACCTGTACATACCATACCATCTGCTAGCTTATTAAATTAGTTTTACTTAGATTCTTCATATAAACGATTAGAAATTAATTTACAATTTTTTTACGAATTCTATCATATGTCTTAGCTCTGATTAAAATTCAATCGGTTCTTCCATCCTCGGGCTTTTCATTTATCCGTCTAAAAACAGATTTCAGAATTTTTAGAAATTCAACCCCTGGCAAAATATCGACTTAGCTTTCACTTCCAAGGGATTTTTCTATAATTGTCTAATGCCCTCCGAGACGACTGGTTTCCAACTAGCGTTGTAAACCAAATACGAAGGCACTTAGAATCGATTTCAGAATTTTTTTTAAATTTAACCTCTAAGGGAGTGTAAAACTGTTGTATACGTTTTCTCGAATTCAGTCATATCTTTTAAGTCCGATAAAATATCAAATTCGGTTTAACTTCCACGGGCTTTTCTATGGCGTACGGCGAACTGGAGGACAATGTTTTTTTCTCTTTTTTCGGGTTTACAAGTCCTAAAATCTGAAAACAAAACAAAATATCAGGGTCCAAAAATTGTTTTTTGAAAATTTATTTATTCAAAATAACATTCCAAATAGTTTCTTTGTTATTTTTTTAGGTATTCAGTTGCATAGAAACCTGCAGTTCCACCCCAAAAAGAATACAATTATGTCCTGATTTTTCCATTCCGTTTGGATCTTGATAACATTAGTATGTTTCTTGTCAGTGAGCTCTTTCATTATATTTCACGAGTGTACCACAACAACAAATTGTGCGAACCAATTTACGGTTCTGGTTTGATAGATTACATATTGCCAAAAATTCAATAACATATTATTTTAGTATTTTTCAATATTTAATACCGATGCCAAGAAATCAACTGACGCTCAAATTTTGAATTTGAATTAATTTTATAACTAAAGGTTTTTAAATATATAAATAGAAATAGATTGCAGCATATTTTTTTGTTTGTTATTCTTTTGTCTTTGCTGAACTTTATTAATTTGCGTTAGTTATTCTAATTTTGAAAAGGCCAACGAGTCACCAGCTCTGCCACTATTCTAACAAAATGAATTCCGCTCACAATATTTTTGATAAGATATGTGTCCTGATTCCAAATTTTAGTGAAGAACGTGTAAGAGAATATAAAAAATTTACAGTTCTGGTTCAACTTTAAGAAGATGGTTTTATAATCCGTCTATACCTGGGCCATCTTATACCATGGATACACAGCTAGTATACAAACCATGGTATTGAAATCATAGTATTTAAACTAGCTGCACATGATACACTGCACATATGGAATGATTTGACAGTATCTGATATAAGCAAACAAAGACATTTAGTTGCGATACTCGCCACACAATAGGGGAATGGCACAACTCGCAATAAAATGCATGGTATCCCATGAAACATGTTCAATACTAGATATATACCAGTTCGTTTATCTTGTATACGAGTATGCTTAGTATTGGGTGATACACTGCTGGTATTGGCGATATTATGACATCAATACCAGCAGTGTATCCATGGTATTACGTGACCATTTACTGGATGAAAGTAGTATTTTCTTTCTAGCTGATTGATCGATCTTATAGACGATTGCTGCGACTAGGTATCAATCTAAGGCTGTGCATGAAAAATTCGTCTTCCGACAAGTTCAATATATTGGAAAACTATTGCTTTTTCCGCCATAGCTGTTGCTAACTTATAAAGAGTCGAGGTCCTTCGGCATCTTCATCATACGGATATGGCTTGAAGCACCAGAGAACCCTTTAAAATATTACCTTCAACTTTTCTACTTCACATTAAACGTTTTAAAGAAAAAAAACCCCTAAGCTTTCCCTTGACTCCACGATCACAGTGTCTTCATTAAAAGGGGGCTTACCCAATGTTCTTACAATAAAAATTTAAAGGTTTTATATTTAAGGGCCTGCTTTTCAGTAGGTCAGATCCACATATAATTAAATATAACAAAACAAAATTAAAACATTTGTAATGTATATTAAAAAAAAAACTATAATTTTGTGTACAATCTTATTTTAGATTATCTTAGAAAAAACTTTTTTCAAAAATGCGCATTTCTTAAATTCCTCTTTATAAATTCGGTTCTGTATAGGCATCGCGTTACAGGACACAGTAACTTTAACCCCAAAATTATTTTTGAGATCAAACCTTCAATCTGAACAAGTTTTGATCCATACTTAAGTAAAATTCAAAGACTATTTCGAACAGAATTTTCTCAATTAGAAGCAGCCAACTCTGCTGACTACAAAACATTGTAATAAAACTATAAAGCTTGTATGTAATGGTCATATATTTGATTAAAAAATTTGACAATAAATTCAGTCAAACTTTTCAGATTACGCCTTGTGAATGGCAAATAAAACCATTTGAGAAACAATAATCTGACAATTATGCCATCGACTGCATTTGAGCGCAAAACTGATCAAATGGCATACAGTCTAAAGGCTGACAAATATTCCAGGCGAAATAGGCCATGTGTAGTACAACTAAAACAATTTAGCAAACCAAAATTTGACGATTACCCCATTCATTTATTTCCCAGCGAAAATTGTCAAATATTTGACACAGTCTAATACAAGTTTAATACCAGCTTTAGCAATAGAATCTACCTTATATTATTGATTGCATTGCTGCAAACTGTATAAAAAATTTTGCATGTAAAAGTATCTTACATTCTCTGTGCCTTTCTTAAAAATTTTCTTATTCTATGCGAAAGCCCTTCTACCATTTTATTATAGGTGTTGAGGTTTTTTTTGAATAATCATTTGGATACTCTACCTATTGCTCTTTATTAGCGTCCTCGCTAGTTTCATGATATATGTAAAATAATAGAAATTCAAATATATAAATAATAGATTTTTTTCTTCCTCACGATTTCTAATTCTTAAAACAAATTCAAGTTTATTTCAATTGAGAGAATGGCGCCCGATTTGATCTATCATCACCAAAGACGTATTCCATTTTCGTACAATAGTCCCGACTGGCAGATTTACACTGGAAGTTTTGAAAGGATTTACACGAATACCTTTCAAAAATTGCTGATTAGGTAATCATTTTTTTATTTGTTTATTAATTATAATATTATTTACAGTAGTTAGATATCGTTTGGTTAAAGTGTAAATTAAAATTTCTTTAATTTATGGAGAAGAAAAATTGGTTGGGTATTTGAAATTATTTAAATTGTAAATCAATCTTTTGCGAAAAGGTTGGTTTTGTTTACGGCTGCTGTGGCGAATAGGGAAAGTAATAGCGTTCTTCTGAGGCTCTATTACTGCTGCAATCTTTATTTTTTTATATTTTAAGGACAAGGTATCTTGAGTACACGTCTAAGAAAATTAAACTAAAAAAAATTTAATTTTCATTAAAAATTTCCTAGTTCTCGCCGAGTGAACTATGATAAAAATAGATCACAAAGCTAATAAAAGTTAATGATAAAATATGTCTGCACAATAAACGATAGATATTCATATTTCGTCAAATTATTACTAAATAATAAAACTTTCAAAGCAGGTAAAGTGCGTAATTCATGAAGGTGCCACACAATGTATTTATATAAACAATATGCTTTTTTTTGCCAAATTTCTATGTTCAAATATTTGACAAAGTGGCAATACAAGGTTATCACTGTCATGATGTCGAATATTTGAACACGAAAATTTGTCAAAAAATCCAGTCAAATTTTAAAGTTTGTCAAATGGTGTCAAACGTGCGAATAAAAGAATTTGACAAAAAAAAATTACAATTGCACTATCTTTCTGCATTTATCAGCAGAAATAGTCAAATATTTGACAAAATGTTCCGTTACTCTATACACCTCTATAAGACTCGGTTAGGCTCGCGTTGCTGATTTTAGGCGTATTTCAAAAATTAGCTTAATATTTTTTTGTTGAGGTTGTAAAGACTTTTTGCTCGCAAAACAGTCTGTGAAGACGCCACTCGTCTAGCATGAAATCTAAGCCATAAAAAACTTTTGCTGCAGTGAAATGCAAGCACTTAAAAACTATGTTGGACTTGGGGCTGTATTAACTCATTCGGGAGGCGTATTACATAAAATATCATACGCCCCTACAGCTAATGCTATTTGCCGAAATTTTTTTCCATACAACAGTTCAACAGTATTTGTAATTTCTTTCCACGAATTCTAATCGAGTGAAACTCCGTATTTATCTACGTTAGTAACACTCTTACTATGAAATACTTACGAAAATAATAATTAGGGGTTTAATATTACCCGTTTTAACAAATTTGCAAATTTAGGACTGGTTTCAGTAGTCGGCTTCGTCAGGTCTAATTATAACATATTGCCATGCATAGGGAATTCGTGTCCCAAATTAAATTTGGTTGGTGTCTTGGCTTAGATTGAATATTTTCACGACAGGTGACGAAGTAAACGAGAGAGTAGACTTGAAACATTTTTTATAAGATAAAAAAATTAAAATTTTTCTTCTGTAAATATATAACGAATAATTTTTTCTAGAGGATTTCCACGCAAACTTGCATGCAACTTTGCCACTTTGACGTTCGAATCATAAGTAAGAAGCTGATCATTTGACGGGTTAGCTCAGCTATACCATTTTAAATTTTAATTTAAGATTCTTTTATTTTTCATTAAAAATTCATAAATAAACTCAAGAAATGTGTAATTAGTTAAAACAAAGTTACATCAATGTGGACAATAAGTATTCATTCATTTTAGTTGTATATATGTATTATATATTATCACATAGGTGAAATAAGCTTAAGATATGTTATTAGGAAATTAATGAAGTCTTCGAAATTAGTAGGTATAATAATTTGAATTAGTCATCGTACAGTAGACAATAAACATTGAACTGAATCTACGTACTAAGCGTGTTCAATTAAAAACAGATTCAATCGGATTCCAAACCTGACATCTAGATGGCTTAAACACTTATTTTCTTCCAAAAAAAAGAATATTATTTTTGAATTGGAAAATATTTGTATAGAACTGCACAATCACTGATATTTGGCAATAATTCATTTGACTGCAATCCTATTTTTTTATCCACCATACATCTATGCACATTTTAACCATAACCGTTTGTAATAAAAAAAAATAATTTTAATTAAAAGAATTTTACAACAACTTCTCGATTACGTATTTAATTTTTAAATATTTTCCAGGCATCAATACAGAGTGCGTCGATCCCCCAGCCATATAAGACATTTACTGCCCGAAGTGATGCCGATGAAGGAATTTTCTATAGAAAATAGTAATGCCAGTACTTTACAATCACGACCACAACATAAAAATATACTACAAAGGAATATATCGCTTATATCCTTTCGTATTTAGTCCAAAAAACAAAGAAAAAAAATTAAAGAATTACAAGAGTAAATAAAAAAACAAATTTAATAAATTCAAATTTATCTTAATAGAAATTACAAATTACAACACACAACACAATACAAATGCATACAATGAAAATAAACAAAACTAAATGATGTATTACAAAATCAAACAAGGAAAACCAATCCTTTAATGTATATCTTTTAAAAAGATACGACGAAATTCTGATAATATATATATATATAAATTATATTGTGGTAATGGACCACCATCAATGAAACCAACCAAATATTTAAAAAGAAATATTTACGATGAAACACTAACGAAAAATTCTAAATATATCATTTTTGCTCTTTTGTAATGTTTAAACAAAATGAAAAATTGCTTTTTTTAAGTCAATTAGGATATCTAACGCAAAGAATTTATATTAAAACATCTTCTCATCTTCTTTAATTAGTTTTTACCAATTGCAATACAATTCAATCGAAAATGATTTAAGAATTGATTTTTTTTTTTAAAACAGAACCGCAATCTTGTTCTAAACTCGAAAAATGTAACCAAAATAAAAGCAAGCTATTGTTACATGACTGGTCATGCGGGGGAGGAGTGAATCGGGTTAGATTCGAAGGACGCAGCTACGGGATCTCAAGGTGCTCTTACACAAGCAATTGATTGTCCGACGACTATTGCCAAAACTAGTGGAGCGATTAATGAAGCAATACAGGGCAATATCATGCTAGTTGCAGCAATATTTCGGCAATGTGGCAATGTTTTCACAGATTGCTGGTATAGCTCGCCCTATAGTTGCTGTATTTCCACTAACTTGGAAAATTCCGAACAATTATCCTTGTTCGGTGATTCAATTGTCAAGTTTTGTTTTGAGTTTTGCATTTATTTTTCAAGTTTGGCTTGAGACTCAAATAATTCAAATTTTTTTTTAAGTTTTAGATTTTTTTGTCAAGTTTTCTTTCGTGTTATTCATAAACTGAATTGGTCGTGTAAGCCCTTATTGTCGAATTGCTAGATATTGGTCAATATTGCTCATCACAATTCAGCAACGAGTTGATGAAAAGTTGATCCACATCGCCTGTTGCTATTGTTACTGTGTGTTGCTTCATATTTTCGTGACGTCAAAATTGACGAATGTTGATACAAATTGAGCAATTTTAATCGCTCGTATAGGAGCACCTTTAGATTTTAAGGCCCGATTTAAGCTAATTCTGATTGATCAGCCAGATTTTGCAGAAGTTAGGAGCCAAAAAGAAATTGGACCGCATAAGAAAATTGGTTACGTTGGTAGATTTTTTGCTGCATGCCAGGTACCAGGAATTCGTTTGAGACTTAAATAAAACAATTATTTGAAAATGATAAAAAAACTCGATTTGCCAGCTTATATTATTTGATAAGTTGATTTTTTTTAATTTTGGAAACTTGAATACTGACTACACACTATCGCCGAGACTTTGAGGCTAGACATTCGTCCGAGAGATCCAAAATGTCGTATACCGAGTGATATCCTCTAGACACACTGGCCTACAAGAGTGTTGAACGCTTCGCCACGCGTGTTCACCTCGCCTTCGCCCTAACTCAAAATAACGGCGCCACGCTATCGAAAATATTGAGCCGAGGTATTCACCCGAAAGGCTTGAACTAAGAAGCGACTCGCTGCATAAGGCCTAAACAGAACACGGACCTCGACTGCGACTGCACAGTCCCTGTCTTTAGAATACACAGGATTGTATGGCGATGCCCACAATAACAACTTCGCCTACAACTACGCAGTCGTGCTAAACTCTAATTCTGAGATTGCGGTTGCTCGCACAGAGCTGCCAATTGTAATCTCGGATTTAAATTATTTCCCAGCAGGAAAAGTTTCGTATACTATACGTCGAAACGAAACCGTATGCAAGTCGTATAAGCGGTTAGACTTTTTGGGAACGATGCGACGGTTGCTATATTATTATAGTTTGTACGAGCACTATATATGGAACATTTACATGACCCCTTCAAATTGCATTGAATTCTGTTTACATTTAAGTGGAGACCGCGATAGCTTAGTACATGCTGTCTCTATCTTACATACGGACATGTAGAATTTTGATGACTTTTTACGGAATACGCTCTGCCTACTGGGTTACTATTCACCAAATTCGTCCCGATTCCTATTCACTTCCTCGTTTTTAATAAACGCAAATACTCCAAAGTGATTAAAAACACTATATAAATTATGCGCGCTACCAGAAACACGTCCATTTTTGAAAATATTAAACAAAACAGAAGTTACACTTGACACTCGTTCTTCTTCTTGCTTGCATAGAATCGAAGTCGCAGTCGGTGTTCTGTTCAACACCAACTGCGTAGTCGAACCTAACGCCGAAAGATAGGCAAATCATAGTCGCAGTCGCAGTCGAGGTCCGTGTTCTGTTTCGCACTATAACGCGACGAACACTGGCGAGTGCTCGCTTTGTCTCGTCGAAAGTAGGGAGTCACCAATAAAAGTCGAGCGCTGATTCGAGACAAGACGAGTGTCTTGTATACAGACTCGCTAGTCCTTTCTCGGCGAAAATGTAGAGGCGATATAAGGATCGGTTTTGGATTTAATCAGCTCATCTTATCTCTCACCCTTTCTATGGTGTTGAATACACCCAAAGCCTGTTCTGCGAAAAATGGCACATGGGATCCAATTCAAAAACTTATGAATCGTACCTTGGAGCAAATTGTGGAGGAGCACTATTGCTACCCTATATCTCCATCAGGGGTCACAAAGTAATTGAACAACTTATTTAAATCTTTTTTTAACAAGAACAGGAAATTTTTAAATTTTGACTATGCAACCAACCGTCGCAATCATTGCTCATAAAATTTTGTTTAAATGCATGAAATTTATATTACATTGATATTTTCATAAATAATTCTATTCATTTTTCGTCTGTCCCCTCATAACTCGAAAATGGCTTGGTAGATTTTGATTAAATTCTGCTAAAGCGGCCTTCAGCTAGTATTAAGTTAGAACTTCCATCGAGTGTTAAGTATCCGAAATGCATGAATTCACACTTGTAATACAAACCCATGGTGTACTGGATATTACACTTAAGGGTTGGTGTATTGTGATGTTCCGAGACTGTGTATTCTTTTCTACACTATACGAGTACTATAAGTGAATATACTTTTATGATTTTAAAATCATATCAGTTTTTGTTTATTGATCTTTAACAGATTAAAGAACGTCCTCTTAGCTTTTGGTATGGACCGCTCGGTTTTTAATTGCAACAATCTCAAAGAGAAAAGAGATGCTTTTTATTGGCGACATAATCCACTGTTGGATACTAGTTTTAAACTCGAATCAGCTCAAAGGTTTTGACTCCGTTCATCTTGCATTCAAGCTTTGGTTGAAGTTCTAACTCATTTATCGGACGAATTTTTTAGGATTCTAAAATCAAGAAATTTTATGTTCCTACATTACAAGCAATAATAATTATTAAATGCTTCAAGGCAAACTTTTGGTCACACTCTAGTTCAATTGAAAAATTTTCGTAACTACAACCTCAACTTCGCCACTGGTCTACAACGGAGAAGTCATTTTCCACTCCTTAACAAAGGCTAATATTATTGCTACCATTTTCGCAACTAATTCCTCACTACCGCCTACAATTTGACCCTGTATTTCATTCATAGGAAAACTTTTTATTAAATCACAAGCGGTATTTAGGGTTGTACAAATCTTAAAATCATTAAATTTTGCAGGACCGTTTGGTAACCGTGCGTTAGTCCTTCGAAAAGTGCGTCGGGTAACGATTTGCGTAACTATAGGGTTGTTTATTCGATAGGCGGTAATTTTTCTCTAGATCTCATTATAACGACATTGGGTTCTTGGAGACAACAATATTAGTATTGCGTAAGTTGTACAGGTCCTTATTCATTACCCATACAGGGTTCCCCAGCACTTACTACAGGGCAATTGATGGGGCCAAGTGCTGGATACCAAGCGTTGGGAGCCATCACTGGTTAACCTCTGGACCATCGTTGGCCGCCAGCGTTGGCAAACTTTTGCCGCGTCTAGCGTACCAGCTGTATGCCACGGCTGGGCCAGTGCTGGCTGCCAAGCGTTGGGAGCCATCACTGGTTAACCTCTGGGCCATCGTTGGCTAGCGAACTTTTGTAGTTAGGTAATAATAGGTAGGTAGGCATAATTCGTAAGGTAGGGAGCTCGAGAACGCATCGCAGGTCATGCATCGTTCAAAATGCGTTCCTGTCGTATTGTATTTTTTTTTCAAATCAAATTTTTGGTACCAGAGTAAGCTAGGACGATTAGTTTATATGACCAAATCTTTAGGTAAAGAGGAAATAATTTCATTTTCTTGCAATAAGCGCGGAGAGTATTGGAACTGCCAGCACTGGCGCTAGTATCGGTCGCCAAGACTGGTCCAGTATACAACACCAACACCGGGCCCAAGTTATTATTCAGCAGTGATCCAGCAATAGGCCAGTGTTGATTGCCACTGCCGCGCGATTCTTGGCATGCTGGCTGCCTTGTACTGGGCCTATTGTATGATCCTATATGGGTATCCTGGCTCAGAAAATATAGGGTATCAAGACATTATGTCCCATGGGACGAAACTCAAACATTAACTGACAAGAACTTTATGTTTCTTATGTTTCTCCTTTGATATTGAAAGTATTTTCAATTATATCTCCAATAAAATCATCGAATTACATTCCGGAAGAGTAAACAGATCGGACGTAAAATGTGCAGAAACCTTCATGGTATAGATATTCTCATAAAAGTTCCAGTTTGATTCCTGAAACCTCCTTTCGGCCATACACTGCAATAAAATTTGTCTCTTTTGGCAGCTGTGATTTCAAGTGTTTATAATCCACTTTAACCGAAATTTTCATTGGTATTTTTTCACCAACAATCTAAAGGTAGAATTACAGTGTAAGCGATGCGTATGACGCGCGCTATGCCACAATCGCATCGCGCCCGCCATATCGCAACACCAGTTATAGAGAGCGTGCTAACTCGATTCAAACAACTGGCAAATAATATTTTCAAATACCAAACTATTTTTATTTTTTAACTTTTTTTATTTATTAGCTTTTTATCATCTGTTGTAAAAAATTCTAAATTCTGTTACACGCAAAAAGAAAATAATTTATCGGCTCGGCACAATTGGAACGATGGATATCACTACAACTGGTGACACTCACCAACTTGTATTCAAATCAGCTGTCAACGCGTCGCATCGCTTCATATCCGCGCATCGCTTTCACTATAATTTCATCTTTTCCAGACTTTCTTCATCAAATTTTTTTTTGTCTCAAATACCGGATAATTAAATCAGGAATAATCGCGGTGCAGAAATCAACAATGTTACGGAACTTTGAAAAATTTTTCAGAAATAAAGCGAGTTTTGGCAGCCTAGAAAAAAATGGAGGATCATCGATCATTAATTTTGGAATACTGAACTCCAACTATTCATTCCTCGCTGACCTAAGTTCGAAAATGAAAAGAAGAAGCCAAAACTAATGAAAGAAAGTAGCTTTTTTTTACATAATTCAAGATGTCAATAAGTTGAATTTGACATTATATATATTTTTAAAATAATAACCAGGTTGTGAGTTTTGTACGTATGTTCATATGCAGAACTACAATAATTATTAAGGCAATGGCTTGAAAAGTTCTTTAACTAAGAAATTAGGCCAAAAAGTTTGGTTAATCGCAAAATATTTTAGGAAAAGTGCACTTACCACTTATTTATCAGAGCAAGAAAATATCTGCAGTTAGTATTTTTGTTAACCAAGTCCCAATTTTAAACTTTCAATAACCTACCTAATAAAAATAGTTAATAAATTATGATGAACGAGTATTTCGAGAAAATCATAAATTACGATCTAGTCGCCATTTTCAATCCTCTATCTTTTGTACATATTTGTAAAATTATTTTGAACCTATACGATTGGGAAACCAAATAACTTTTCGATTGATTGTGTTGCATCTGATAAAGAAGAACGAAGAAAATTTTAAGATCATGCACCACTATAATAATTTTCATTAAATTTAAATAAATTTAAAAAAAATAGGATCGTATTTAAAAATATATATATTTATATATATATATACAATAATGTGATATAATTGTATTGAATAGATCTAAAAATACGCTTAAATTATTCCGTTAAGAACAATGCTATTAACAAAAAATAAAATGTAATTTAATTTAGATAGTTTCCTAATTTAAAATTCGGTATCTTGTTAAGTTTTGAAAAATTTTCCTAAATTTCAATACTATAATAAAAACAAAAATCGTAATTATATAAATATTAAAAATCTAATATAATATTCAACGAATAAAATTCAATTCTTACTTTTAGTTATTTTAAATATTAGATTTTTCCAAAATTTTACCTTCACGTTCTATTAAAAATGTTAATTCATGAAATTCTCTACACTCTACCATTGTTGGAAAGTAGTTTTTGTTTTAAACATTTAAAAGTTCATATACATAGTTATTTGAAATGTGTTTCAAACACCAAAAAATTGTAGAAAATTCTTTATTTAGCCGTTTGTGCAACGATCACTATGTCCAGTTTCACGATCAAACAAACTATAGTAGACTTTAAGTCGAAAAAACTTGTGAATTTAAAAGCTTTAAATATCCTAATCAATGATTATGAAACTGAAATCAAAATCATTTTCATTATGTATAAAAAAAATCATCATATAGGTACACACTAAACATACATTAATAAGTTTCAATATCTTTCCAACTTTATTTGCCATACGATACCAACTAAATCTAATAACTAAAACTTTATAGTGGTGCAAGATTCCTTTTAGATATTTACTACTTCTTATTCAATCCAAATAGGTACCAATTGAAATGAAAAAATGAAACAAACCACAAAAAAAAAACAAAAAAAAAAGAAATAATAAAAATTTAGATATCAATTTGAAGAATCAATAAAAAAATATACGAATACTATAAAAAAAAAATAATACCTATAGCAGTTTTATTTATAAAAATTACGAATAAAAAATAAATTTTTAATATAAATTTTGTGAAAAAAAATCGGCGAAAATTTATTCATAAACCAAAACTTTTAAGAAATCAATAAAAAAAAAAGTGAAACAAGAACATGTAAAATAAACTCAAAAATTATATATTAAAGAAAACAATTTATATAACAAAAGAAATTTGCGAATTTTATTTTTATGATCATACTATTGCTTAGTTCAACGGGTGGTTTAAAGTTGCACCAGGGGTTGAATAATTGAGCAATTTGCAAGTTAAAGGTTTTTTTTCGAAAATTTCACAAAACCGATAGAACATGTGATTTGAAAATTACAATCATTTTTCGTATACACTATATTTTCTGTGAAAAATTGGAGCCTATACTACGTTCGGAAAATATGGATCATGACAGGTATCAGTGAAATATGAAAACGGACGGAATGTTTAAGAATACCAATAAAAAATAAACTTAACCTTTTACCAACTCAAGTCTTTATACTTTGAGTCAACTTTCGCCCGCCACAGTAAAGCTCCTTATTGAATATTGCTTGAATTATGAGCTTTTTTGAATAAATTTTAGATCCAGCCATGGCTATAAAGCTTTTGATATGAATGAAATTTCATTTCATATGATTTTCGGGTTCGGATGCTTGGTAATGGGGGCTTGAAACGGTAAGCAAGGAATGCAAAGTGGTTAATTATATAGTTTCACTGCTTAGTGTTTAATGGCCAGTTTACGCAGTCGACACCCCCAAAATTTGTATAGATAGAGCTATAGTAGTAGCATGATAGAGCTATAGTAGTAGCATGTTGGAAAAATATAATTTTTTTAGGGATAGTATGGTACGGAGGTGGGTGGGGGGGGCGGGTTTTCTCCTAACTATAGAGCAGCTTATGCTAGATGTAAATCAACTAGAAAAATAATTTAGATTAAAAAAAAATTTAAATATCCATTGGCGTTCGGAGGGGGGGGGGGCGAAAAAAATTATCAGTGCATATGGAATGCATGTGTTTTCAGGATTTTTTGAAATTCGACCCCTAAGGTGGTGGAAGGGCTTGTGTAATAATCGCCTAAAACTTGTTTTTAAGTTTTTTCCTTTTTCAGCCTTTAAAAGGGTATAAAAGGGTTGAACACGTTTTCACGAATTCCGTCATATCTTTTAGAAGTGATAATAAATTGAATTGGTTTTTACTTTCTCGTATTGTCTTCATATTTATCTATAAACTCCTTTCAGGATTTTTGGATATTCAACCCCCAAGTGGGTGTAAGGAGGTTGCATATCTCATGATATATCGAATTCATTAATACTTCCTAACGTTTCCTATATAAGCGCCAAAAAGTCAATTTCAGTATTTTTAGATATTCAATCCTAAGGGGTGTAAGGGGGTTGTATGCTTTTCAAAGCTTCGACATATTTCATAGGTTTGATGATATACTTACTTACGATGGCCTCCAGCCTTCTCGGTTCAGTGACCGCGTCTTCTAGTTTGTGAATCTTAGCAGTGATTTGCTGTCTGCGTCAATAGAGTCCTCCCAGCGCTTTCGTGGTTTTCCAACTGGTCTTTGTCCATTAACTTGTCCCTTTAATGTGCGTTTGGGGATTCTTCCTTCATCCATCCGCTCCACATGACCAGCCCATTGTAGCTTTTTGAATTTTATGAGGATCGATACTTCCGGATTATCAAAAAAGGCATACAATTCTCTATCGTATTCTATCTATATTCTATGTATCGTATTCTCCAGATCAAGTCTTCCCTCACAGGTCCGAGGATTCTTCTGAGGACTTTTCTTTCAAATGCATTAACTAATTTTTCGGACGCCTGAGTCAATCTCCACGTTTCGCTACCATAGCATAGCACAGGTCTTATAATTGTTTTGTATAGTTTAAGCTTTGTTTTCCTATGCACCTTTTTTGTTTTTAATTATTGGGAGTACCGAATAATACGTCTTATTTGCGATCATTATTCTTCTTTTAATTTCGATGGGTTCGCTTCCATCCTTTGATATATTTGCCTCGAAATATACAAAGTTGTCTACGTTTTCTAGGTTAAAGTCTCCTACTGTAATATTTTGTCTGATTGGCGTGTTTTTCCTAGTTTGAGTCATGATTTTCGTTTTGTTTTCGTTAATACGTAGTCCAACTTCCCTTGCTACCGAGTCAAGGCTTACAAATGTTTCTTGGGCACTCTCCAGGGATCTTGGAAATATATTTATGTCGTCGGCATATGCTACTAGTTGTGTGGATTTGAAGCATAGTGGTCCCTTGGTGTCAACGGGAAGTTTCCGAACAACATATTCGAGTGTCAAATTAAAAAGCATTGGTGCCAGGCCATCACCTTGTTTAAGCCCGTTGTCAGTTCTAAAGCTGGAAGTCGGATCATTTTCCACTCTGACTTGTGACAGAGAATCGGTCATTGTCATTCTTGTAAGCCGAACAAGTTTCGGTGGAGCTCCAAAATCCATCATTATTATGTACGCGCTTGTCGATACTGTTGTATGCCTCTTTGAAGTCAACAAATATCTGGTGCACATCAATGCTAAATTCCCAGAACTTTTCAAGCACCTGTCTAACTGAGAATATTTGGTCCGTGGTCGATCGCCCAGCTCTAAATCCACCCTGGTATTCACCAATTACTTTGTCAGCAAAGGGCTTAATTCTCTTTTCTAGAATTTTCGTCAAGATCTTATAAGACGTACACAACAGGGATATTCCTCGGTAGTTTTCACAGCAGAGTTTGTGACCTTTTTTATAAACTGGATATATGATACTCCTGCGCCAATCGTCAGGAAGTGCTTCTTGCGTCCATATATCCGAGATCAATCTGTGTAGGAGATGTACTATGCAGGTATCGCCGGCTTTCAGAAGTTCAACTGGAATTTGATCAGTGCCCGGCGCTTTGTTGTTTGGGTGGTTCCTCAGGGCTGTTTTTACTTCTTCGAGTGTGGGAGGACTCGAAGAGGATCCTTCCTCAGCTGTTACCTCGGTTGTTATTATGTCTGCTGCTGCTGTTCGTGCGGATGATGGGCTCGGGTTGAGAAGGTGTTCAAAATATTACGCCCATCTTAGTTTTATCTCTTCCGCATTACTTATAATGTTGCCTTCTGTATCATTACAGAGGGTCGTCTTCGGTTGGTATCCCTCTTTCATCCTTTTAACTATGGAGTATGCGGCTCTTCTGTTGTGTAATTTAAATTGTTCGTCCATGTTTTTAATTTCGTCATTATTGTACTTCCGTTTTTTCTGTCTGAACAAAACTAACTTCAATATTTCGAAACAACTGATGGTATACTCCGACTTTCACCGCTCCCGAACCTCATAATTTCGAAACAACTGATGGTATACTCCGACTTTGACCGCTCCCGAGCCTTGACCCAAAAATAATAAAGTTTCGCCCAGACCATTGGTAGATTTTTTATAAAAGCTGTGAACATCGGGAAAAATAATAAAGGCCATTCCTTATCAGTAGAACAGCCAAAGATCTATGTAGAACCGGTTTCAGGTGAAAACGTATGAGATATGGAAAACCTATGTCCTCGCTTACAATATTCCAAAGCTCATCACCGGAATCATATAACCGAGTAAAACCCGTCTAACATAGTCTATAGCTGTTTGACTTACTCAAAGCAACCACCGCTTCGGTAGTCTACTCTAAGCGTGTTATTCTATTATTCCAAAGGTCGGTACAATGCTTCTGCTAACCGATTTTCGGCAAATAACAAAAACTCAGTTTCAGCGAAGGGACAATGGAAATATCCCAAATTCAATGTGATAAATATTATCAATCAATCCAATTAGACCTGCCGCGACATAGATAAAGTAAACAAACAATATGCACTTTTAGAACTAATAAATCCCTACAGCTCAGTTATGGCATCAACCCTTGGACGTCTTAAAATCACCAAAAAAAAAGCGGACACTAGCCTTCACCAAAGAAAACCCCAACAACCAAAGAGATATCTAGATTCGGATACATTTTGAAATATATAGATAACATTTTTGCTATACACTTCCAAACCTAACACATAATTTTTATAATGCGTCCCACTGATATGGACCCAGAATGAATTTTACTTTATTATTATTTGATAATAAAGTATTGTAACATTAATGATGAGCTAATGCCATCCATAAGTCCAACACAGTTTTCAAATGGCTTCTCCAGAGAAGGTTTTTCAACGGTCATGTCCTCAATGGCAGTAGCCAGGACAGTGATTGATGCCAGTCGGGCTTTCATGTTGGTGTTTCGCACCAGAAACTCCTCTGACGCCGAAAACCAACCAAAAATTTTTTAAACTTTGATAACTTTTACACCATTAAAATGTCGTATTTTGCGTGCGCTCGATCCTGAAGAGTACACATAAAAAGCATCGAATAGTGTGTACAGCGTCGGTTGTTAATTTTTATCTTAGTAGTCTTCCTTAGTCTGAACCTTAAAAATTTTCTATCATACATACAATATTTTTTTTTTCGAGTCGCTTAAGAACCGGACCGATGAAATACTTACCATCGTTTTCGTGGTTAAATTGACTCCTCCCGCCTACTAGAAGCTTTCACTTTCAATTCTCGATTCTTGAAAGACTCTTTTCTGCTTCGAATGCGATAGAGTAAAAAAAAACAAAAATAAATTAAAAACAATTTAATTTTACATACAGTTCTTATTTTATTTTTCACTTATCTCTACAAAAATATTTTATACAATGAATATTTAAAAATTTTACTCTCTACATTGACAAAGAATTTCCATTAAATTTCGAATTACAATTTTTTATGCATTTGTTTTTAAGTGCAAAAATTACGCTAGAGAAATAAAACCGCATTTATAAAAATAACAATTCAATTAAAACATTAGAAGTTTGAATTTCAACGAGGTCAACTCGAAATTTTATAATATCTTTTAGGCAAATTAATGCTTATTTTTTTGTTTTTAATTTGTATTCATGCGTGTAGAAAGCCTCTTGATTAAAATTACAATTTAATTCAATTCTTAACTTATTTTCTAAAAATTGTTTTATCTTATCAAAACATTTAACATAAATACAAAGGTCTTAATATTCCGTATTTTATTCCTAGAACGGAATTTTTTTTTAGTTGGATAATTTATCGCTAGCTCCCAACGAAATACTGTTTTCGGATATTTCGCTTAAACTGGTGACGGTGGTTTCGTCAAAGTCGAGATTCGAATTTGATGAGATATCATCGAAATCGTTTTGTAGTTGTTTCTCGATGTTTGCGTTATTGTTATTTTCGGCAATTTCATTTATATTAAACATAATCGAGTGAGATGTTGATGGCATTGGATTGTTTTCGTTCAGAATAGCATCGCTATTTTCACTCGAAGATTGTTGGGGAATTTGCGATAAAGTGTTCGGTTCAATAGTCGGATTCGATTTTTCGTTGTCTGGTAATCTTCGTTCCGGCTGATTTAAATTTTCATGAATTAATTCACTCGGACATGGTAGGCTGGAAATGGTAGATTCATTTGAATTTTCATCACTATTTGATTCTTGTTCAAATTTATTTTCTAGATCAAAGTTATGAGCTGCATTCGTTGTATCAATTTTGCCTTTGTACGTAAGATCTTCGGCCGATGGCAGTGTTTCGCTTTCAGCAGAAGGAATTGAATTCATTTCGGAATTAATGTCTAAATTCTCTTCTTTATCACAGTTCAACTCAAGGATATTCTCATTGGAATGCGCGCTATTCAAGGGTTTTGATGTTCTTTCCTCGAGTAGATATTGATTTTTCGCGACTATTGTTTGTTTCCTTTCTAACAAACTTTCTTCATCGCGTGGATTAAGTGTATCAACAATAATTAATTGTTTATTAACCTGTTTAACTATACCTTCGTTTTTGTGTATTTCTTGATCCAAGTCACGTAGCGAAGAAATGTCCTTGGTCAGCTCTAAATCTTCTATATCACTTTCAAGCTCTTTCTCGTCGTTTTCATATTCTTCGAGATCATTTTTAATATCGGAATCATATGAAGGAGCAGACATCTCCTCAGGCACTGACGTTACGAACTTATCAGTTCTATCAGATTCTTCTGCTCTGATTTTATCGTCCCATCTTTTTGGGATGGAGTCTTTGCTCAAATTTAGCTTTGTATTCGTGCAATTCAGGGTAGCTGCGTTTTGTGATGCGATTTTCTTGTCAACTTCAGAATCCTGTGCAGTAATTTCGACATCATCAATTTTTGAGCTACGTATTTTATTCGCGTCACTCGGATGAACATCCGGATTATGTGATTCGTGATTCGAGTCATTAAAGTTTGCCTCATTTAACGATTTAACATCAGAATCTTGTGCCCTGATTTTATCCTCAGTAATTATTGAATTGTTAGATTTGATCAAATTTGACGATTCAATTTGAGTCACATTTAACGATTCATCTTCAGAATCTTCATCTTCAGCTTCGATTTCATCTTCATTTTTTTTCGAGACAAACTTCTCGCTCAAATTTAGAGCTTCATTCTCGTAATTCGATTGAACTTCCGGGTTTTTCGGTTCGATTAAACCGTCATTAAATATTGTTTCATTCGACAATCCATCATGTGCTCTGCTTTTATCATTATTAATTTTTGAGACACTTTTTTCGCCCAAATTCAACGTGTCATTTAAAAAATTCTGTAGAACTTTCGGATTTTGTGATTCGATTATCTCGGATCCATTTGGCGATTCGTCCTCAAAATTTGATGCTCTTCTTTTATAGTTATTAATTTTTGAGTTACATGTTTCGGTCAAGTTCAACGTTGCATTTGAACAATTTTCGGAAACATCAGAGTTACGTGATCCGATTTTGTCGATATTAATTTCCGCTAGATTCGCCGATTCGACTTCTTCATTCATTTCTAAGACTCGCATCGCTCTTAATTCTGGAGTTTCACGTGGGTTATCCGGATTTTGTGATTCGATTGTATCGTCATTAATTTCTTGCAAATCTGACGACTCATTATCGTTATTCTTAAGAGAAATATCTTGAGTTTCCATTAACTCTGCAGAATTAATTTGACAACTTTCGTCAAAAGTTCTATTACTTCCAGTAGTATTTTCCTGATGTTGATCTGGCGCGTTTGACTGATTTTCAGAGCTCTTTGGCAGAGTTTCACACGTATCGAAATTTGAAGAAGTACCTAATTCTTTTTTAGCAGTCTTATCACCGCATTCCAAAGGGATTTTACCAACTCTTGATTCTGTTTTATGATTTATAGATTCAACTCGACTTATTACAAAGTCTATTGCTTCATTTTCTTCTTCATTCCTCAAACTGCTGCCCGATTCATTGGCATTCAAACTACTACACAAATCGACATTAGTACTCTCAGCCACAATCGGACTAAATATGTTCATCTCTAACGGAACTATATTTTGACTTTGTCCTTCGACTATATCAACATTTTCCTGATTTGAACAAAGCACGGGACACTGATACTCGTCTTCTTCGAAATTAGGTTCAGTTTTAATTCGAATATTACCGACCGGTCCAATACTCCCACTTGCAAGTATTTCATTGGACACACTGTTTTCATTTTCGGCAAAATTGAACAAACTGAACTCTGATTTTATTCGAATCGCGGGGAATAATGAAGGCTTATCGGCTTGAATAGTTAAATTGGCCGGGTTTGGCAGTACCGTGTTACCAGATGACACACTCGCAATTATCGGTACTCTCAAATTAGACTCTTTGTTTCCAAAACTGAAAGCAGAACTACAATCAGAATTTGAGAGCCGAGAACAAACTTCACTTATAATTGGTATCGTCACACCGGTACTTTCAACTTCGTCCAATTCATCACTATCAGCATTTACACCTGCTTCATAACTATCAAGTTTTTCTTGTTTAATTTTCATTGCTAGCTCCTTCGGTATCTTGAAAATCTTCTTTGACTTCTTTTTCTTCTTTCGTAATGTTAAGAGATCGTCACAGCTTGAACTACCACCGCTTACAAACGACGAATTCAATGTTCCGTGCTCTTTTTTGATGACAAGTTTTAAAGTTGGTTTTGGAACTACAACATTTTCCCCACTATCAATCAGTTCTTCCTTAATATTTCCAATAATGCCCGAATCATAGAGACCTACATAATCGTGATTTATAATTTCTGCTTTAATTCTCACTTCAGTGGATGCAAGTTCGGGCGCCTTATTTGCATTAGTGGCTACTTCATTTATATTCAAAGCATTTGAAACATTTACATTACTATCAGTTTCTGCTATATTTAATCCGGGTTCTTTTTTAATACTAATTGAGGGCAATTGCTGTTTTTTGTTGTGCTTTAGTATATTCAAATGATCTGAATTGCCCTTTTCTAAATTTCTAATCGAATATCCGATTTGACCTGGGATAAATGTATTTGTGTTTTTGTCAGCTATTGATGTGGGATTCAAAGCTAAATTAGTTCCCCCGGGTGGTATAACAACAAAATGACTCGGTTCACTTTCTGGCTCCTTCCGCGGTACTTCAATTTCAAACTCAATATCGGGCTTAATATTGATCTCGTCATCTATGCTCAACCCATCGTCAGATATTGAATTTTCGAATGGTTCATCGGCTGGAATTTCTACCTCTGGTGATAACGGAGTAGCTGTACTATTTATAGGAGTTGATGAACACCTTACAATATGCTTTAAAGCACTAATTTTTCTTACAAAACGACGCTGACACAACGGACATTTCAGTTTAGCTAGTACACAACTGTGCCAATTGTATAAATTTCGTGTAACAAAGTCATTGTTGCATGTTTTACAAGTTTTTGTTTCATATTGTACACACTGATTAAATTGTACTAAGCAACTTTGTGAGTGTCTGAAAATTGAAACAAAAAAATTATATATAGAAAATTTTTTCTTGATGCAAAACACGACACCAATTCACTTATAAAAGGCTCAACACTCAAACAGCACACGACTTACATCAACACAGAAGAACAATACAAGATAAAGATGAAATAAAAAAAAATCACACAAAACAAAATTATAAAACCAATCACAGTGTATACATAGGTAGAGCATTTAAGTTTTCTAGTGTAAATTAGAGCGATATAAAAGAACGGATAACTGGTACACTCATCCACACTCAATTTTGGTTCGTCTAAGAAGGTTAATTCGCTTGGCATTTTACTTTAATCGTATACTTTCTTTCAACGTTAATATAGTACGGTGGATGTTCCTTAAATTATGAAAACTTGAATACGTTTGTCCATTTTGGGAACGAAATATTCATATTTATATTCATACAGTGATTGAGTCAGGGAAAGATTTTTAGATTTCATCTTATCAAGAACGTCTTAAACTACTTTCAGAGTAACCACCAGGCGCTAATTTTTTTGGAAAGTTGATAACCCATTTAGTCAATCCTTGAGAAACTATGAGGTTATCAGTATTCCATAGTATCGGACCAACTATGGCCGGTACGACCCTATAGCTTCCATTTCACGCATTTTCAACGGTAATTACATCGATTTTTATTTTAGTTACGATCAGACAAAGTCAGCTATATCGAAAGAGACCGTGAACATCAATTTCCAAATATCCAATTACTATTAGCCTTTCATACACTCGCGTGAGGGTTGGGTCGATAGGCTAACAACCTGTCACTGAAAAAAACTACGTTGAGAATATTCGAGAGAAAAACTTGGATCGGACTAAGGACCCACCGTAATGTCTGAAATCCGATCGGGTACATATCATCAAAGAGGTTGTTCCCCCACCATACATTTGTGACTGGTCTAGACTCTCTCGTTGAGTACAATCAAATATCAAAGATGCAGCATACCTTGTTTATTACTCAAAAACAACATCTTTGAGTTTTTTTGAAATACGAAGCTTATGAGAAATCCGGCGACGAACACCTACGAAACTTCAGCGGCGTGTCAATGCGACGTCGAAACTTTGCTATCAAACTTTAATTTCTAATTTGTCGTCGACGTCGATGCTACACAGTTGCCGCAAATTTCTAAAGATACTCTTTCTATTAAGGGACTCTACTTCAGAAGTTTGGTTCATGAAAAATACCCACAAGGAGCAGTCGTTTCGAACTCAAGTCGATAATAAGGAAAATTCGAAATAAATGTGTATGTGAATTTAATAACTCAAATACAAGATCACCTGCTTAATATTAAGTTCGCTTGGACTGGGACTGGGACTTCGACAAAACGAAATTAAGTTAGGGTTTGCAACCGTTATCAGTCGAAGTATTACGCCCTGCTTCCGAATGCGCACTAAACAGAGTGATTTGAAAAAGAGTATACTCACACATATAGCGAATAGCAATTTTTTATTCTTGAGTAATAAAATACCGTCGTATAAATGACTATTTGGAGATATTAAAATTGTGCAACGATTTCAAACTCTTGTATAAACAAAGGATATTTCTTGCATTTACCTTTCCTACCTAATGTACCCCAAATTCCACAAAAATTCACACACTCTAATTCGAGACTACTGCAGCGTGCATTTTCGGTTTTTAAGTTAATTTTACTTTATTATTTCAATTCTACAGTATTGTAATCGATTTTTAAAAAAAAAAATTTGCTACTCTCAAATTTTTTTTTTCACGTTTCATGACTAGTAGACACGAAAAAAGCAAAAAAAAATTTCAGTCCGTCTGTCCGCCGACCGCTGTACGCAAAATCGTTTGAAGGCTAGTAGCTCCCAAATCCTTTGAGCTATTAAATTTTTTTATGAATAGACAGGGTAGGCCTCTTGAAGTGACCACATTTTGAAGGATGGGGGTGTGAGGGGGGAGGAGGGGGAAGCGTTTTAGACGGAAAATTTTGGTTTCTAAATCTCAGCAACCGCTTACGCTAGGAGGCTAAAACTTTGAATTTATATAGAGCTTCGATAGTGGAACCAGTTGCAAGAAAATTGCCGATATGGGTAAAGGGGTGTGAGAGTGGGGGGAAAAATAATATGTCCGAAACGCAAGAAAGCCGAGATCGACACATTCTTAAATCCATATCTCCTAAACGGTTACGGAATGTTACGGAATTAAAACTTAATGAACATCTGTGGGTATACTAGGAGAATAGATCGAAAACAAATTTTTGAGAGGGGGCAGGGACGTACGGAGGTGAGGGTCGAAAAACTTTAGATTACGATATCCCACGAACCAATTGCACTAGACAAATAAAATTCGGTTTCTGTATTAAGGTTGACAAATAATGTTTGCTGAAAGTAAAATTTTTTTAAGAGGGTGGTGGAGCATGAAAGTGGAGGGGATAAGAATTTTCCTAAAAAATCACGTTTCATATCTCAAGAACAGTGTGAGATAAATTCTTAAAATTTTTACCAGAAGTAGGCCTAACAGACCGCTAGCAGAAAAAAATTGAGGGTGAGGGGGAACTGGGGGAGGGTGAAAAGGAAAAGGTTCTGATTTGTATATCTCGCGAATCTAGGTTAGGTTAGATTAGGTGGGTAGCTATTGATAGAGATAGCTAACACAGAGACCGCTAGATGGGTCCGTTGTGATCCCATTGCACCACGGGACGGCGCCTACGGCTGATGGCTGTTTTTGGCTAATTTTCAAGAACAAACTGAGCCCAATTGGCCGCGGTATTGTTCTATCAAATATTTTTCCGTGTTTCTTGGTGCGAAGGAGAGGAGAGTTGGAAGGAATTGTGGAGAAGAAATGGGATACCGAACTTATTCAGTTTTAGGAGTGGGAAGGAATATCAGGAATCGGGCCGGGTATGTCAGTGTACTAGCAGGTGTAAATGATCATAATTTTTCAGTACTATTGGCTGTGATACGAGCTACCAGAACAGCAAAGTTGCCTATAGCAAATCAACTACTGTTTGGCAGCTCTGATGGTATTTGTGAATCTGATAAGAATGTACACAGAACTCATTTGCTCAGATTTAAATCCTTTACAAGTGACCCTATTAAACATTCCGCACTGTTCACGATTTATATTAATATTCTGAAACCAATAGCAACTGAAAAATTCATATAAATAAATTATGCATTGAGTGGGAATTGAACCCCGGTAGCAATGTTTTCAAGACCTAGTGCACTACCACTGGACTACACCCGGCTCTCGAGAACCTATAATGATATAAAGCTGAGACTTGGTATTTAGATAGAGCTATAATAGTAGCATGTTGTATAATTTTTTGTAGGGGTAGTATGGTACGAGGGTGGGGGGTGTTTTTGCTATCTATAGAACGGTTTATGCTATAAAGTTGAAACTCGGTGTGTATATGTAAATTAACTAGAAAAGTAATGTAGATAAAAAAAATTTCAAATACCATTGGCATTCGGAAGGGGGCGAAAACAATTATCAGTGAAAATGGAATGCATATATTTTCACGATTTTCGCAATATCTAGTAGGTTTTCCCAAATATTGAATTCATTTTTATTCTACGGCTTCTTCATATAAATACTTAAAAAGTGTTTTCAGGATTTTTTGAAATTCGATCCCTAAGGAGATATACTTTTTCACGAATTCTGCCATATCCCCCAGGTCTGATCAGATATCGAATATCTTTTCACTTTCACGGGCTTGCGCAATAATTGCCTAAAAATTGTTTTTAAGTTTTTTCCTTTTTCAGCCCCTAAGAGGGTATAAAAGGGATGAACACGTTTTCACGAATGCCGTCATTTCTTTTAGAAGTGATAAGAAATTGAATTGGTTTCTACTTTTTCGTTCTGTATTCATATTTATCTATTAACTTCTTTCAGGATTTTCGGATATTCAACCCCCATCCCAATTGGGTGTAAGGAGATTGCTTATGTTTTCACAGATTTCTACATATTGCTTAGATCTGATGATATATCGAATTCATTTTCACTTCCTAAGGTTTCTTATATAAGCGCCAAAAAGTCAATTTCATTATTTTTAGATATTCAATCCCAAGGGGTGTAAGGGGGTTGTATGCTTTTCAAAGCTTCGACATATTTCTTAGGTTTGATGAGATATTAGATCGCTTTTCATTTCCATAGACTTTTTATATAATCGCCTACAAACGCATTTACCAATTTTTGGATATTCAACCCCCAAGGTTTTGCATATGTTTTCACAATTTTTGCCATCCCTTAGTTCTGATGAGATATAAAATTGGTTATTACGGCATTTGATGTAATGACCTAAAAACTAATTACACGATTTTTCGAATTTCAAGAACCTAGAGAGTGTAAAAGGTTTGCGTACGTTTTCACAAATTTTTCAAAATCCCTCGTGTCTCAGGAGATATCAAGTTGCTTCTTATGAAATCGTCTAAAAACCTGTTTCACAATTTTTTCGAAATTCAAACGCCAAGTGGAAGTAATGGGTTTGTATACGTTTTAACAATTCGTCATATCTCTTAAGTCTGATAAGGCAACAAATTCGTTTTTACTTCTATGGACTTTTAGTGTACGTAATATACCGAAATTCGAATAGTCTACACGGCCTTTTTCAATGTTTAATCGGCTAAAAATCTCTACTTTAAATATTTTTATTTTAAGAACAAAATTAACTTTCATATACTCCGACTTTGACCGCTCCCGAACTTTCGCCCAGACCAGCAGATTTTTCTTTAGTAATTCTAAAAAAACAACTTATTTGCAGAAAAATTGGCAATATGCTATAATAAGAGTTAATTTAAAAATGTTCAAATATTTACCAAAGAAGAAAAGCCAATAATTTCAAACATACTTTGTAAAGCCTAGTGTTCAGATCGAATGAAATTTCGCTCATTCCGCTGGACTTCACAACTTATCCAATAGAAGTCATTGCCTTCTCGGAACGAGCGGCAGAATACAAGAGAATGAAATGCGTACTGATCGGCTGTTCGACCACAACACTTTCACACATCTCGCCTGGATTAACACGCCGCGAAAACAAGGCGGCCTGGACATTCCTTTGCTGGCCGATTAGTTGCTGACAATCGCACATGACTATGGCGTCATGGGGAAGGAAAGCAACGTACCATTTCGCGGACTCTTTAATCATCTATCAGAAGCAAAAATTACGACAAATATTGTAGAGTAATAGAAAGAATGACAAACTTTAGAATGTGCGAGCACATTTAAAATATCAACGAAAAATTAGAAGAAAAAAACTGTTCATTCAACAGTGGCAACCAAACTAACTCATCAGTCATCAACGCAAAAAATCCGGAAAATTGTATTATTAGCTCATCCAAAAACTTACTTGGTATATCCCACGAGGCTGACAAACTCCTTTCCACAGCGGCCACATTCGAACGATGTCTTGGACAATTTGTGCCACAAATTGTGATTTTTAATGGCAGCTTTATCTTCAATAGACTCGTTACATCGTACACAATGGTACGAAACAACGCGTGGCACATGATCGATATCCAAATGTCGATGCAATTCGCCCGCATTGTAGAATGCATTGTCGCAAATTGAGCAAAATACATTCGAGACAGCACCGTCAACTGCAATCGTAGGCATCGTCATCGACGGCAGAATGTGTTTGGATTTACTAAAATTTCAGAACATTCAATGGTGAAATTTTGGATTTTTGTGATGACTACAAACCGTGTTATCTGCGTTTCTCTAAGTCGCTCCCGCTTATTAGGTGGTTTTTCAGCAAGCAGATTCATGGGTTGTGCTTTTCTCTTTCGCCCTTTCACTTTTCTGAAAATAGCACACGTGTTTAATTTGAAGGCACGTGATTAGTGGCAGTTGGATACTCACTTTGGAATTGCAATTTCCGTTTTTAATTTCTTTTTTATATCCGGCGGTGGCTTTTTCTCAACTTTGTCCTTTTTTTGCGTGTACTTTCTCTTTTTTATCGTTTTTTCAACGGAAGTCTTATCGTCCTCTAATTGTACTTTAATGTCCCCCGAAGGTTCAATCTACAGAGTAATAAAATCGATTCAAATTGAAAATCCGTTCAATCCGTTTCCAAGTCGACGCTCACCTTAGCAGCACAGACTGCCGGCAATCCTAGAAGTCGTCTGGTTTGAATCTCGTTCGATAAACACATCTCGCGAAACTCGAAAAAGTCGTTGATTTTATCGCGGCACAGATGGCAAACGGTCTGCGGCATCTTATCTATTTGTGTAACCTGCAACCAAACAAAAGTGCCCTTAGTATCGACGATCCAAATAGAATCGGATTATTGATTGATTTAAAGTTTCGTGTGGGCGACGGTGGGATTACTGAAAGAGGAGTGCTGCTGTGCCCTTAGTTACCGGATGGTTTCGACCAACATTTCGGATCAATTAAAATACAAGCCGAGAAAAGGTACAAACAGTACCTCGTTCAGCACCGAAGAAGCCTCCCGAAAAAAACTACAAAACCATAACAAACCTGAATTCCAATGCAGTCGAGAACCTTTTTCTGGAACTCGGGCTCGCCATCGCTGCAAATCTTCTCCTCTTCTATGATGGTGGAGTTATTCGGATTATCGGTACCGCATAACCGACAAATTTTGTATAATCGAAGCCGAACATTTTCATCAATTTTGATTGCAAACTTTTCCATTCCGCCGCTGTCAAAAAAAATTATTTTCTACACCTACCAACACAACTTTGCATATGACACATGCAAGCATTTGTATTGTAGCCGTCGGCCGTCGCTGAATAGCAGCGCGAAAAGGTTGCTGACAGCACGAAACTGGTGTGTTGCCCTATTGAAGTAGAAGGCGCGAAAAATCAGCTGAAAGAGTGAAATTTGAATCCGAATAACGGTTAGATTTGGTGTTTGAGGAAAATGAGAAAATTAGAAACAAATTTTACTCAGAAAATGTTTTTAATGAAACCTGAATTTTTCAATCGTTGTGGTCATCCTTCTGTAGCGCGATAATCCAAATCAGATCTTAACGTGCCACCCACACTGTTCGATAAATTTTGGACATTACGTGGAGTTGATCCGTGGTGTTTTTCTTAGTCTGTAGAAACCATAATGCCGTTGGATATAAAATTTCGTGGTAAAAATCCTCTATCACGCACAAACGAAAAAGTAATGTAAGAGATTTTTCATATTTTACATTTACTTTCTAAATGAAACTTTGGTATGTTTTAGGATGTATTCAATAAAACTTTTTGACATTTGGTACGTAAAACTATAAAAAAAACCGATTTCAAATTTTTAATTTTGCTCACCCAGTACATTTTATTCGAACCGCCATGACGTTTCTCGTCACACATGAACGCGAAAAAGGGAGTTTAAATACCTTTAGCTCCGCAGGGCTGCACGACAGGTAGTTGGAGCGTAGCGGGCGTCAGCCAAACATGAACGCGAAAAGGGAATTTTAATCCCTGTAGCCCCGCAGGGCTGCACGAAAGGTAGTTGGAGCGTAGCGCGCGTCAGCCAAACATGCCATAATGGCGGCTCGAATTGTACTCGCTGGATGAAATCAAAAATTTTAAAACGTTTTTATTCATTGTTTTACGTCCCAAATTTAAAAAACTTTTATTGACGACATTCTAAAACATACCAAAGTTTCGTTTAGAAAGAAAATGTAAAATATGAAAAATCTCTTACATTACTTTTTCGCTTGTGCGTGATAAAGGATTTTTTCCCGCTTAGATTCACAAATTTTGCGGACGCGGACGCTGAACCGAAATGACTTCAGACAATGTATCCTGTAGGCCCTGGCCCGAATTGGTCTGTCGCGCCATTGATGATGATAATACCGTTGATTTAACAAGAGATTATTGAGTCGGATCAGTATCAAGAGATCATCGGATGCTGAGGACGTGTCTGTAGGTCTGTCCTTTTGACTACACTACACTTTGACTACACAAAGTTATCTTCTGGAACGGCGATATATTACTAAAAATATGGACAAATTTAGCAACGGATACTTCAAGGCTCAATTCTAGTCCGACTAGTCGGACCTAAAAATATAGCCTGTATAAAATTTAGAAGATAATGAACAAGCAGTATGTAATTTACCTAAACTGACGCCTCCGGAGGAACTTTATCAAACCTATAAAAAACTGAACATCTATTAACTTGCAAGGTTGGGGAGAACTGAGATTATTTACAGCTTCAAAACCGATCTAATTAGGTTTTAGGTAAGGTGGGTGGTCGCTTCGCGACCAAGCACATAGCTCGCCGATGGGTCTATTGAGATCCCACATGCACGGGAAAAGGTACCCGTGTGCCCAAGACAACATCTTAGGTAAACCACCCCGCCAGCCTGACAAACTGCAGCAGCTTGTCCAGCTTAATGTTTGCGAATTCGCCCAAGTCTATGGCGAAGCACGTACCTAAAGTACGTTCGCGCCCCCAAGCCAGACCAAGGCATTCGCGAAGCATGTGGAAAATACTTTCCTCGGCATCGGGTTCACTACAGCTGCGGCACAGATCTGCAACGTCCGAAACACCTAGTCTTCTGGCGTGCCGGACGATCATGCAATGGCCCGTCAGTACACCAATTAGGATACGAAGAGTATTCCTATCTCCGAGTAGGATAAACTTTGTCCTGCTCGCATTTAGGGTCGGGCAGAGCTGCCTGGCCACGAGACACGATGTGAGGCCTGACCATCTTGTGTTAGCCTCTGATATGGCCGTCACGTCGATAGCGTGTTTAATGTCCTCAATTGGCCTCCTCACTGAAAGAGCTAGCGCTTGATTCAGCGCCGAACCTCTCCTTACGAGTTCATCCGCGGCCTCGTTGCCCGGAACCCAACAAATTGTTACGTTCAAAAGGGTGCATAAAGCACTAATCTTATCCCTGCATAGCCTCATGAGGCGGGATTTGATCAAGTGTGAGTCGAGCGCCTTGATCGCCGCCTGACTATCTGTCTGTGATCTAATTAAGACCTCAATTAAAATAACATATGATCAAGATATACATAAATTCAGTACACGAAACGCAAATTCGATTAGACAGCAATATTGTCCAAGAACACAGCTCGAGTAAGAGTACTGAGTACCCACAGACAAGAGATATTTAATCGCGCCACAGTTTTGTTGAATAATTAATGGCTACGAAGCTATAATATATGGAAGGGCGCACACCGATCGTTAGTTTCGTCGAAACTAACTAGTTGAATATGTAAGACAGATCCCTTTCAATTCATGCGCGACTAAACAATCGCATAGGCTTCTATATGTACGGGAGCATATCGAGATGCACACACGCACTAAATTAAAAATCTCATTGAACCGGTTTTCTCCCTGCATTTGGTTATATCTTGTGTGTAACATATAAATAGATCTATCTGGTGTGATGCAGATTATAACGGTGGTGATCAGTACCAATTGACTGTACCTATCAGCCGGTGGTTTGAGTAATGTGCGCATGGGCATCAACTAAAGAGTTTAGTTGAGCAGGTAAGAGTGTGCGCGGCTCGAGACGATTAAACAGTTGCTAGCCCTTAAAACACAATAATATGAAGGCGCAAGGCATATTGCACCGAAAACTTAATTCAATGTATCCACTGTAAATCTAATTATCCTTAGCAACGCAATCATAGAGCGCATAGTTTCGATTGTTCTGAATATCAAAAAGCCATAAAAATTACTCGGAGGAAAACTAACTATTGCGATACATTATAATCATATTATGAGCAATGAATTCATATTAGGTTAGGTAGGTGGGTGACCGCTGAAGCGACCAAACACATAGACCGCCAATGAGTCCGTTGCAGGCGGCTGTAATTACCGTATATCTCCACAGGAACTTAGTGAAGTTATTTTACCACATAAACATCAATATTTCGAGAGAGAACAAAACCGATAAGAACCCTTCACCTATCGTCTAGCTCCCGCGAAAACATAAGGACGCTTTGGCGATAATTAGAAATACCATCGGAAAACATGACAGAAATGAACGAGTTAGATGCGCCAGTCGAACCAAATAGAGATCAAAATAAATTTTAGGATTTTCGTTCTTATATATTTTAACGAATTTCCTTATATCTCTTAGTTCTGATGATAGTACGAAATGGTTCACTTCCACAGCCACTTTATAATCGCGTTTAGAAATACATATATTGAAGTATTTTTCTAGTCCTAAACACATTTCAACCTTTTCCAAAAAATTGCAAAGTTGCAGAGAAATAAGGTCCATTGCAAGTATTTTGAAATCCACCTACAACCTTCAATGCTGTAAATCTCTCGACTCAACACATGCAGTATATAAGAACAGAATAGCTTTTATACGAGATTAGTTTTTCTACTGCGAAGGTGAGACGATGATCAGTTTTACTGGAAAATTACACATCCATTTTGTTTTTAATTGGTAACAGCGAAAGTGTAGTAAATCAAATCGGAAAGAATTGCCAACAGTGTGATAATTGAATGCGATTGAATTAACAACGTTTTATTTAATTGTTAATCAATGGTTCTCAACAAAGACAACATTAAAAAAAACGAAAAGAAAATTTAAATAATAAAATTGAAGATGTAAATCAATCGATGGACATGGTTAGTAAAACAACAAAAACAATTATCGAAGTCCTACTTTATGGATTTACTTTCGAAAATGCCAAGCAAACAGAAGAATACAGTCGGTGCCACAATTATTTGTGCATAGCCTTTTCATACGTAAAAGCTAAAAGGAAAGTACTATAACTCTTAGAAATAAACAAAATTATATTTATTTCTTTTTCTTATAGTAACATATATCAGCCAAAAACAAGATTAAAAAACAAAAACTATCTTAAAAAAGATTATGTATAAACAAAATTAATAATAGAAAAGATGCCACAATCAATTGTGCATAGCATTTTCGTGCCACAATTATTTGTGCACGTGCAAAATATCAATCTAGGCAAATAACGGTTATTTATATTGGGTCTTTTGTGTATTGTACAAGTAAAGTAGAGTATTCACTCACTTCAGTTTAGTTTTCATACCATTGTGTTGTGTTTAAATCATTTGAAAATGCTCCGAAAAAATTAAATTAGTATTGAGCGAAGGTCAGCTATCGTTGCTGACTATAAAAATGGTGCTCCTGTGACAGAACTTTCGAAAAAGTATGGGTGTCATAGGAATACCATCCATTAACAGGTATCGAAAGCAAATAAACACTAAAGTGTGAAAACTTTGACAGGGAGAGGGAATAAACGGCCGACTTCTGCAAAAGAAGACAAAGGTAATTGCTAGAGCAGCAAATATAACTCCTTTCACAACTTACAAGAACTTATTAAACGATGTGAATATTGGACGAGAAAAAAATTAGTAAGACTATAGTTCGAAGGAGGCCAGCAGAAAATAACATTTTTATTTATCTATAAAAATGTATGTACCTATAAAAAATTGAAATGAATATAATTTTGCTTATTTCTAAAAGTTATAGTACTTTCCCTTTAGCTTTTACGCATAAATAGGTTATGCACAAATAATTGTGGCACCGACTGTATGTATATCAGAGGGCAAAGTATACCAAACGAAAAGAAGGGTCTGGTGTCCGATGTTGGAACGGAAGACACTTCAAGTCGTGATTGCAAAGAACCTCGTATATCATCACACCATTCCATTCCACAATGAAATCTTAAGTAATCATAACCGATAACCTTTTGCAGGTTCTGCTAACTGCAAGCAGAAACCTCTGAAAATATTCTGTGCTGCTGTGAGGCAGTAGCAACTCAGCGCCACTAATGTTTCGGAGAACACTTTGTGGACCATAGTACCATTGCAAAAATAGACCTACACCAACTAGATAAATTCCTAAGAGAAATAAAGCTGAGTGCGGACCGCTAGGTTGAAACTGGAGAAAGATCTTTGAGGTATAGCACAATAGACCAATGGTCGCGGTGCTTGGAGCAATCCCTCCGCCTCCGATGAAATCTAATCTAATATAAGTAAAGATTATGTCTGTCAGAGGTTCTACGCTAGAATCATCGTTCTACGATGTTGGATTGCAGACAGACTGGGCCGGGACGCAAGAATGGACGTCGAACCAGCTCGCACCAATTCGGACGTTGAAGAAACTGGCCCACTAATTCACCTGCCGAATCGAAATTTCCTTCGGTTTTGTTTTTTTTTTTTTTAGTAAAAACTAACATCCCCGCACACGTTTACAAGAAATTGAACATTTTAATAAAACGAAAGCCTTCATTCGAATAAAATGCCACATTTTTAATATTAATTAACAAAAAAAAAACTTCTTCTTTTATTATTCATAAGTTCGTTCTTCGTTCTAAATAAATTGCTTCTTTAAAAAAAAAAAAAAATTATAATAGTAAAGTACCTCGAATTCTAAGCGTGAGTCCACTGAACGTATCTCAGCAACAATCAGCCGCTGCTACGGCCGTTGGCTACTTCTTCGGACGATAGCTTTCCCACTTCCTGTGATTAAGTTTCGTAAAATCATCACACGATTCGGCAATATCATTCAGATACTTGGACAATTTTAGCAGCTCCGAATCTTTGCTGCGATTTAGATGTGCCTGTCGGAATGGTTTGATCCGTAGTCCCGATTTCGGATTCATCAGAAAGTTCCGTCGAATATCGTCGAACATGATTGTATTTTCGGCCGTGTATTGTTCGTACTTGCCCCAAATGACGCCGAGCGGTTTCACATCGATCACGCCCCTTTCGGTCGTGTACACGCTGATCATAGCGCTCGAATCCAAGTAGAATGTGATCTTGTAGTCGTTGTGTGTACTCACGCCCAACAATTTCATTTTCTCTTCGATCCATTTCATGCCGGTCGCCGACCAAATAACAATGTCGTAGTGCTTGTAGGCGGACGTTAGGAATTCGTGGAGATAGGGACGCATAAGTTCAGCTGCCGTTTCGGCTGACGATCGATGATCGAAGAGGGTGTAGTCGATGTCGAGAACGAGCAACTTCTTACCGTCACGCGGCGGACTCAGTTCCGTTATGTTGTACTCGCGAACGCGTTTCTGTATCTTGGCCAAGTAGACAACGGCATTTTCCATCGATACCTCTTCGGGATCTTCGAAGTCATCGATTACCTCGTCCAGACCTTCCGGTTTATTGCACGCATCTTCGATATCCGCTTCGGTCGAACCGACCATCATCAGTTTGAAATTCGGCTTCAGTTCGAGCAAGCCCAAGCGCACATCGTCCGCCGCAAATTTTCCTACAATCAAACCGGGCAAGTAATTTACCGGTTTTTCTAGCCGGTTGCCAATTTAAACAGGTACTCACCTTTATACTTCAAATTGAGGAGTTTTTGTCGTTCCGGTCGGACTTGAGTCTTCTTGAAAATCTCGTGCTTTAGGATGGCTACTGTGTCCTGTTCCGTCAAATCGGAGACGGGGAATTCTTTTCCGCTCCACTTCAACATTATGTTGACGTCCTTTAGTTCACTCATTGCGTTTGTTTCGATTGTGAAAATTCGGTACAGCTAGCAGTTCTACGAAATACAAAATAGTTGGAAGCACCACAGACACCGCATTCGGCGGGCAACAAATGTCAAATCCAAAAAATGTCACTGCACAATTCGAATTTTAAGTTTTCAGAACGGTCTGTAGGTGGCGAAAGATACAGTTTGTTTTGAATTTCATATTATTTGAATTGTTAATGCATGCCTAAAAACTTATTGCATTGTTATTAAGGACAGTCGTTAATAATTAAAGTAAAATCTTGAAACACGAATCTGTAGGCACGACCACTGACAAATTAAAATTAAATAAAATTTTACCGAAAAAATACTCATACAGTCGGATTCTAGTGTCGAAATGTCAAAAACCCGTTTGACAACCGTCTCACATCACATATCCATAAATTATCGTTTTTTGAATTTCATCAGCACAGCCAGCAGCGGCACGCGCCTTTATCGGACCTTTTTCGGTCGTACACAAAAACTAACAAGTTGCATTGTTCGTCCGTCTGTCTAAAATGTCGGAAAAGCCGAGAATACTAATCCTGGGAGGTAAGTTGCTACTTGTTGGCTCCCCACATCACAATATTTCTGACCTTCTGACCATTCGTTGGCGCTTATCTTCACAGGATGTGGTTTTATTGGTCGCAACTTGGTCGACTTTTTAATTCGAAACGAGTTTGCTTCTGAAATACGCGTAGTGGACAAGACCCCGCCCCAGATGGCCTGGCTGAACAAGGCCCAGACCGAATCTTACGAAAGTCCACTTGTTGAATTCTGCAGTGCTAATCTAATTAATCCAGGTAAGCTTCTGACGACACTTGTCCTTAATTTACGTGGCCTAAATACCTTGATTTTTGAACCTATTCGGGTGCTTAGCGTCGTGCAAGAACGCTTTCGTATCGCCGCCGAGTGGCACCTGGGACATTGTTGTTAATTGTGCCGCAGAGAATCGTCCGAATCAGAGTGAGGCTGTCTACAAGGAGGGCATCTACAAGTTAAGTTTAAATTGTGCGAACGAAGCTGCTGCGGTCGGTGCTAAGCGCTATATCGAGCTGAGCTCGGGTAATGTTGCGTCGAGCGAGAAATTGCCGCTTGATGAAAGCTGCAAAACGGACGCGTGGACGTGTCTGGCGAAGTTCAAGCTAAAGGTCGAAAAGGATCTGTCGTCGATCGCGAACCTTAAATACACAATTTTGCGTCTACCCGTTGTTTACGGAGTCGGTGATAAGCGGTGGCTCAGTTAGTAATCAGTTTTAAATTTGGTTGCCAATCTTATTAGCTTCCTGTCCTCTAGCGCTTTTATCTCAATTTTTTTTTTATAGCTCCGCGTATTATTATTGCATCGCTCTACAAACATTTAGGGGAAACTATGAAGCTGCTATGGAATGACGCCATGAAATTGAATACTATCCATGTTATTGACGTGGCTGCTGCCATTTGGGAGTTGTCCCAAAACGCCAAGGCCAAGAATGAAATTTTCAACTTGGTTGATGACTCGGAATCAACTCAAGGATCGATTAGTGACACACTAACGGAAATATTTGGGATAAATGTCGACTATTGGGGAGTTGTGATGTCGAACCTTACCAAGGTAAGTGGTAGTTTTTAGCTGTAAACCTGTAAGGTTTCCAGTTTGTTTTTCAAATTTTATGTGACTCCCGATGGAGCTCATACTCTAGTCGCGATACTGGGCGAGTGCTTTTACATGTCGCCAGGACTTTTTTACTTCTCGATTCTTAGTCTCCATGGGTTACTTGGACGACCCACCTCACGTCTTCCTTGCGGTTTCCAATCAAGAGGCGGTTTGAAGATGCTTTGCTCAGCATAAAATGAATTTTCGCGAAAACCTGCTTTAAGAGTGCTCTCTACAGCTTCATTAATTCTGAGGCTTATTCTAGCCATGAATTTGGATACGGCAATAAGTAGACATACAGTACTGGGGACGGATAAAAATTTAATTTTACTTTATTATTTCAATAATACAGTATTGTGATAGATTTAAAAAAAAAAAATTTGCTACCTTGAAAAATTTTTTTTTTCACGTTTCATGACTAGTAGACACGAAAAAAGCAAAAAAAAATTTCAGTCCGTCTGTCCACGATACGTCTACAGGTGTACGCAAAATTGTGTGAAGGCTCGTAGCACCCAAATCCTTTGAGCTATTTAGTTGAATTTTTTGTGGATAGACTGGGTCCTCTTGAAGTGACCAAATTCTCAGGGGCGGGGATGTGAGGGAGGAGGTGGGAGAAGCGTTTTAGACGAACAATTTTGGTTTCTAGATCTCAGCAACCGCTTATGCTACGAAACTGAAACTTAGCATTTATATAGAGCTTCAATAGTGGACCCATTTGCAAAAAATTTCTTGATATGGGTGAAGGGGTGTGGAAGTGGGGGAAAAATAATGCGTCCGAGACGCTCGAAAGCCGAGGTTGAACCATTCTAAAATCCATATCTCCTAAACTGTTAATGTAACAAAATTAAAACTTAATGAACATCTGTAAGTACCATATACTAGGAGAATAGATCGGAGACAAATTTTTGAGTGGGGGCAGTGGCGGGCGGAGGTTTAGATTACGATATCTCACGAACCAAGTGCACTAGAAAAACAAAATTCGGTTTCTGTATTAAGGTTGATAAATAAAGTTTTTTAAAAGTAAACTTTTTTAAGGGGGCGGTCGAGTATGGAAGTGGAGGGTATAAGAATTTTTCAAAAAAATCACATCTCATATCTCAAGAACAGTGTAAGATAGATGCTTAGAATTTTTATCAGAAGTAGGGCTAATAGACCCCAATCAGAAAAAAAATTTGGCGTGGGGGTGTAGAAGGTGAGGGTGAAAAAGAAAAAGTAACGACTTTTATATCTCGAGAACCTATAATAATGATATAAAACTGAAACTTGGTATTTGGATAGACATGTACTACAGTAGTAGTAGCATGTTGGAAAAAGTGTTATAGTGGTAGTATGGTACGGGGGTGGGGGGTGTTTTTCCTATCTATAGAACGGCTTATGCTAGAAAGTTGAAACTCGGTATGTACGTGTAAATCAACTAGAAAAGTAATTTAGATAAAAAAAATTTCAAATATCTATTGGCGTTCGGAAGGGGGGGGGGGGGGGGGAAATTATCAGTGAAAATGTAATGCATATATTTTTACGATTTTCGTCATATCTAGTAGGTCTTTCCAAATATTGAATTCATTTTTATTGTACGGATTCTTCATATAAATACCTATGAAGCGTTTTCAGGATTTGGAAATTCGACCCCTAAGAGGATGTAAAGGGGTTGTATACTTTTTCACTTTTTGTTCGTACCCCCCAGGTCTGATCGATATCGAATATCTTTTCACTTTCATGGGCTTGCGTAATAATCACCTAAAACTTGTCTTAAGTTTTTTCCTTTTTCAGCCCCTAAGAGGGTATAAAAGGGTTGAACAAATTTTCACGAATTTCGTCCTATCTTTTAGGGCCGTATTATTCACTTCCGGTTATTTATAACCTCTGGTTAATTCCAGTTTTCCCAGAGATTTGGTATTATTCACCTCCGGTTATCGTGTTTAACCGGTGATTCGCTGGTTTTGTAATCAGTGATTAAACTTACCCAGGGAAAAATTTAACCGGTGGAAAAGTTCCGGTTTACTACGATACCGGTGATTTGACAAATTTTGTATTATTCACGATTGAAGTCATGGCAAGAGCTTATTTGTGGGATTATTGGATTGATTCTTACAAAGAAGATGACTCGAGCGTCGCCAGTACAAAATGGCACAACGAATCGACATCGACATATGCGACGACAAAGACTGGTTTTGCCGATTCCGAATTGCAAAGCCAAATAAATTTTTTCCATTTTATCGTTTTCTATCCTCACTCCTTCCGCGATCTCCTCCCAGTTTTCAGCTAGGGGTGTATCAGGTCTAGCTCTCGTATGAATTGTAAGATTCTATCTTACACAGGTTCTGAGATATGAGATGTGATTTTTTATAAAAATTCTTATCCCTTCAATGATCCACCACCACCCCTCCCAGAAAAAATTATATTCAGCGATCTCCTCCATCCATCCTTAAACATAACCCAAATTTCCTTTTTTCTGGTGTAATTGATTCGTGGGACATCTCAAAATAAAGTTTTTCACCACCCACCCACCCACGCCACTGACCACACCCAAAAATTTATTTTCGATCTATTCACCAAGTCTACAAGCAGCCACTAAGTTTCAACTTTGTGACTTAAACAGCTTAGGAGATATGGCTTTTAGAATGTTTCGATCTCAGCTTTCGAGCGTTTCGGCCGCATTGTTTTCTCCTGAACTCCCAAACCCCTTCACTCATATAAATATAAAATTTTATTCCAAATGGGTACAATATCATAGATCGAAATTTCTGAAATTCTTGAAATATAAATACCAACATTTTTCGTCTAAAACGCCTCAAACCTCTTCCCTTCACACTCCAGAAAGTCACCACTTGAAGGGGTCCGCTCAATCTACCCAACAAATAAATTTTAAATTTAATAGCTAGAAAGGGATTCCGAAAAAGCAGTTAGCGCATTCGAAAGAAGTTTCCTCCGAAGAATTTTGGGACCTGTGAAGGAAGGAACGAACTGGGCTGGCCATGTTAAGCGGATGGAAGACAGAAGAATTCCCAAACATGCTCTTAAAGGCAAAGCTAGTTGTAACAGGCCAGTAGGCAAACCACGCAAACAATGGGAAGATTCGGTTGATGAGGATAGCAAAGTTATGTTAAAAATTATCAGCTGGTTGACGCGGTCTTTGGATTGAGACAATTGGAGGCAACGACTTCAGGAGGCCAAGGCTCAATATGGGCTGTCGCGCCATTGATGATGAAGGGTGTGGGAGATACAAGTCTAGACTGTTGTACGCACTATAAAATCCAATCACCCGGTGGCACACACTCAAAAAACTATCGGAATCAAATGGAATGGTTTTCGTTTAACGTGTAAACTGTGCATCGTACACAACGTTTGTACTGCTTCCAGATCCGCAACCATAATAAAATTGCAGCTAATAATTCACATTTTTCCTGAAAATACAAATTTAAATATTCACAAAAAAAGAAAAATGTCACATTTTGTAAATAATTAATAAAATTTTTGACGTTTGACTGGAAAAATAATTGAAGAATGGAAAACCAGCCGTTAAGATAACCCGACCTATTAAATCGCTAACCAGAGGTGAATAATACAATTTTATATCCAGGGAAATTAACCAGTGATTAAAGTTAATACCCCGGATAAGTTAACAGCTGGTTAAGGCGAAAATAACCCGAGGTGAATAATACGGCCCATAAAAGTGATAAGAAATTGAATTGGTTTTTACTTTCTCCTGCTGTCTTCATATTTATTTATTAACTCCTTTCAGGATTTTTGAATATTCAACCCCCAAGTGGGTGTAAAGATATTGCATATGTTTTCACAGATTCTTACATATTGCTTAGATCTGATGATATATCGAATTCATTTTTACCTCCTAAAGTTTCCTATATAAGCGCCAAAAAGTCAATTTCAGTATTTTTAGATATTCAACCTAAGAGGTGTAACATATTTCTTACGTTTGATAGATATTAGATCGCTTTTCACTTCCATAGACTTTTTATTTAATCGCCTAAAACCCATTTCTCAATTTTTGGATATTCAACCCCCAAGGGTTTGCATATGTTTTCACAATTTTTGCCATCCCTTACTTCTGATGAGATATAAAATTGGTTATTACGGCATTTGATGTAATGACCTAAAAACCAATTTCACGATTTTTTGAATTTCAAGAACCAAGGGGGTGTGAAGGGTTGTTTAAGTTTTCACAAATTTTTCAAAATCCCTCGTGTCTCATGAGATACCAAGTTGATTCTTATAAAATCGGGTAAAGACCTGTTTCACAATTTTTTCGAAATTCAAACCCCAAGTGGAAGTAATGGGTTTGTATACGTTTTAACAATACTTCATATCTCTTAAGTCTGATAAAGCAACAAATTCGTTTTTACTTCTACGGGCTTTTAGTGTACATAATATACCGAAATTCGAAAAGTCTACACGAACTTTTCCAATGTTTAATCGGCTAAAAATCTCTATTTTAAATATTTTTATTTTAAGAACAAAATTAATTTTCCAAGAAATCTAATAATCTCAAAACAACTCGTGATATACTCCGACTTTGACCGCTCCCGAACTTTGACCCCAAAAATAATAAATTTTTTGGCAGATTTTTTTTATGTTCTTCGTTTAATGAGTTTGTCAGTATAAATTTAATGTCAGTCCAGTTAAAAATGATATTAACTTCACTAGCAAACAATATCTAATACTATAAAAAAATCTAAGTGCTAAAATAATGGGGACGACTAAGTATTTACACTTTATACCTTTTTTAATTATGCCATTATCTGTAGTGTGTGCTGTTTTCTCTTGCAAGCTTGATAGAGATGATCGCACTTGTATTGATTGGATAGCGATGGAATATGTGAACGGATTTTTCATACTGAATGTGTAAAAGTCTTGCGAAACTTCATCGCATCCAATTTCAATTGTTTTGACTACAGTGCCGTGATCAAACCAACGGCCTTTGATAACCTAAAAATGACAACGTTTAATGCCAATAAGGTGATCAAAATTATAGACTCGTTACCAACATTGACGAATTTCCAGACTTTGGGACTCAGTTTGATCAAATGCACTCTATCTGCAGTAGTTTGCAGCACGACATGTCTAAACTGACAAAAAATGTGCTGAATTCAATTAAAAGCTAAATTCCATTCTAAATGGTCTTTCGGGCGCAACTACAAGTCTTGGTAATCACCTTCACCTTCGTCCGGAAATGCCATCTCCCGTAAACTAAAAAACTAAAATCTTTAAGAACAAAAGCAGATCTCAAGAAGTAGCTGGATTTGGGTGCGAAGTTGGTCGATAAAAATAAAATAAAACTTATTTCAGAATATTAAAAAAAAAAGAAATTATATAAAAATTTTCATCACATCCTACCTAGGCCTTTAGGAAATTTTCCCGAGGCCTAACTTTTTGGTTAACTTATGTGGTAAATACAGACATTTGATGGACCTGCCCTGATCTTACTAAAATGCTGATATCCAAATGATTCTTAGAGTAGGATTGTTGCCACCAATACAGTGAAGATATGCTAGGCCTGACTGCCTACCTAACTTGATCAATAAACCCGGTATTCATGATTTCGGTCAGTAATCGACCTCTAAATCAATCCATAATTTTACCGGCTCTAGTCCTGAAATATAATATATAAAATTAATATTTAATGTTTTTGGTGGTGTTTTGTTTTTCGGTGTTTGAGTAGTCTGAGCGATTACTGCAATGTTAACTTCGACTGGAACAAGACGTTACGCGACTCAAATTGATTCAAGATGAAAGAATTTCACTGGAAAGGTCAATAACTTTTCACCGCATCATTAGAAATAGTTGCACTAGTCTTCACAGATTACAACACCGAAAAACACTTCCCCAGTACGAAAAAAACAACCTTGTCATAATTGTAAAAGGAAAAAGTCTTTGGTATTATAAGTTAATTATAAATTTTATTATATAATCATTTCAGTTAAATATGTCTGATACCATTAGTGAAATAAACGATAAACATATGGGGCCTTGGGCCGAAGTATGTCAAAAAGACGAAGTTCAAAATACTCCACTCACTCCATACATGGACGAAGAACTTCTCTACCACAAGCATTTAAATCTGGACAATTCGAAAATGAAATCAATCGGCTATGAACTTCGTGTTCCGAAATTAACTGCTGATCGTGTTAAAGAAATCATCAACGACTACGTCGAACAGAAACTGTTTCCGCAATCTCTTGTTATGTCGTAAGAAACGAAAAACAAATTCTTAGTAATTTTTAAGTAAAAAGCGTATCAAAACTTTATATATTAAAAAAGTAGAGAAAAAATGATAATTATTATTATGATACCTATGTAACCGATGTGTTTCCAAGTAATGCTGTGACCTTAATTCTCTAGTAATCTTAACGCCGTGGACTGAGTACTTATGTAAAACACTAAAAAAAAATCATGTAGTCAAAGAAATTCGTAAAAGAACAATTGTGCCTAATTTGTAAAGTAACTAATTAGATACGTAAGTACAGATCAAAAATGATAAATTGATTTTAAACAAAATTCTATGAACTTTACTAGTATACATTTTGGATATTGTAGAAGTTTTTTTTAAAGAAAATTCAAAAATAACTATGTTAATAAATAATTGATTAAATTTAAATGTTAGAAATGTTTTTATTCCACACTAATACCTCTGCTCCTGTACTGAAAAAAACTCCTATCGTGAGCTGCAGCTGTTTGTTTTGTTATCACGAAGTTTTTAAAGCGAAATACTTTTTCAGGATTGAAGAAATCCAATGAAAACGTAAAATCCGATAGACGACAGATTTTAGATCCTCACATCCAGACAATCACATGTAAAGCAAACATGACAACAAAAATGAGAGCAAGGAACTTTTACTATACAAAAGTGTGGTCATTTTTGTCGCTTGCTCTGCTTTTTCAATTTCGATTGATTCTCCAAAGCAACTTTGAGAGCGTTATAACTCTACCTAGATTCAGAGGGATCCTCACAATCAAGGAATTTATCAAAGAAAACATTGAAGTTTCCACTGTGTCACCATTTCATTCCAATCCGATAATTCGTCAAATTGTACAATATCACGTCTCTGTTCATCGATATAAAATCGTCCTCCACCATCTACAATCACCCAAAGCAAAAGAGCCTTAAAATGGCACTACCCGGATCTCTAACGTAAAATTCATGATAAAGAAAATTATTGTTGCTTAATTCAATTATCGTGGTGAATTCTTCTATGCTTCATATATATGAGTTGGACGATATGATTCTATCTACCTCATCCTTCATCATCATCAATGGCGCGACAGCCCAAATCGGGCCAAGGCCTGCAGGATACATTGTCTGAAGTCATCTCGGTTCAGCGCCCGCGTCCTCCAATTTGTGCATCTAAGAAGCGAACTGCAATCTGCGTCAACTGAGTCCACGTATCTTTTCCGCGGTTTTCCCACCGGTCGTTTGCCATGAGCTCTACCTTTCAGTGTGCGTTTGGGAATTCTTCCGTCGTCCATTCGCTTCACATGGCCTGCCCATTGTAGCTTACGAAATTTTATAAGAGTCGATGCGGATGGGTCGTCATAGATGTTATACAACATTTGTTGTACCGCATACGCCATTACTGGTCCCAAAATTCTTCGAAGAATTCGTCGTTCAAAAGCGTCTATTGATTTTTCAGACGCTTGGGTGAGAGTCCACATTTTGCTTGCTCATCCTTAGGTTACAGGTTTCTCAAAGTTTTCTGTGAAGAGAGGACAAATGTTTATGCTATCCGAAAAGTTGTCCACGGACGCATGTCTACTCGAGTTTCGTAATAGGCCCGTTAGATTAATTTCCGAACTAGAAAAAAACAACAAATATTTAATGTAGATTTACCATTTTTTATTGTTTACAATAACGAAGTACTTTCGGCTTATAGTTTATAAATACGTTATTTTATTAGCATGCAAAAAAGGGTTATATTGTTTCAAACAAATTGAAAGTAGCGCGTGTTGGCGCGATTTTGTGACCTTCGAAAAACAAAATGAATATCGTTTAGGCTTGCTTGCTCTCCCCATCAATTAATCTCGATGCTTCAATAATAGTGGTTTTATTTAACGTTAAAAATGCATTTTATACTATTTAAGTGACATTTAAAATTGTACCTAGAATAATGATTAACTACTTGTGTAATTAACGGGTATGTTTGGCCTTAAAGTCGTTTCAGATAATTTTTTTGATAAATTAATTTAAAAAAAAGGTCGAAAATTTAATAATTATGGCAGAGTTTGTAGATCGCGATTGAAAAATTTTTTTTCGGCCCTCAACCTTTACTTTCATGTTGGTGTTTTTCTTCTTGGTGTCGTCTTTTTTTTTGTTAATTCGAGAATATAGCGGAAGCCTAGAAAGCTAAACCAGCATCTCTGTAGGTGGTGAAGATCTTCTCAATCGAATTGACGTATGCGGCAGTTCTCAAGTCCAATCCCAAGTTATATTTCATGGCAGTCTTCATGATAGCACGAGCCGATCGTTCCATGGTGTAATCAAGACCGGAGTGTACAATGTCCTTTTCGGATGCACCGGAGATACGTTTTTGGAAAGATTCTGATGGGGTGACTGGAATGCGACCTCCAACACGTCCGAAACGACGTTCCAAAGATTCTTGAACAGATTCTGTGGAAAAGAAAGAATTAAAGCATTTATTATTTAGAAATGTTGGCAGACAATTTTTAATTAACATTTAAAATATAGGCTCTTAAGGCTCGAATTGAATTGTGCAAAATTTTTTTATTCTAGCAAAAAATACGTTCGTGCGAGTTATAACGAAACAAAAGATTAGATCCTCCTAGAAAGACTGTTTTATCGTGGACGTGTATGACTGATCGTTTTATGTGGAAGTTTCGTACAGTGATCGTGTAAAATGTTGAAAGTGTTTATAATGAATTAACATTCTTTATTATTGAATAGGGAAGACAATTTACTATTAAAACGTGGAAAGCAAAAACAAAACAATTTTTTAGCAATAAGCAAACTCGGGATAGACATGCAAGTGATCGTGACAAATTCTAAAAAAAGGGTAAGGAAGTTTTTTTGCAGGCTCTCTCAACTACCGGAAAAACTCACTTTGGCAGTTTGTACTAATTACAAAGTATAAAAAATAAATAAAATAATGAAGATATCACATAAATAATAACAAAGAAGATATAGAAAAAAGAAACATAAATAAAACTGTACCATCCAAAATAAATCTTTCAATAGACTGCTGGACAGAAGCTACGGTAAAGAAAAATATTTGTATAAATATAAACCGTACAAGGAGCGCAAAAATGTTTTAAAATGTTTTTGTCATGTTCTTTAAACGGAAAAATTTTTTTTATAGCCAAACACTAAAAAAGGTTCAACTTCACATTTTTAATACGATTGACTAAATCAGAAAATATTAAAAAAGCGTGTATTCGTTGTGTTAAAAGCCAAAAAATTATAATAAACTATAAAAATGAATGATATAATAAAAAAAAATTTAATTTTGAATAAAGTCGCGCGACTAAGCGATTCTATACATTACCCAAGAGATGATAGTTCGATTCACGTTCATATTTGAATGTTAAACGACCGTATGAAACGTGATTTAAATTTTTGAGCCATTCGAAGAACGATACTGTTACACCACCGGCATTAATGTATAAATCTGGAATAACTAAAACGTTGCGATCGAGTAAGATTTTATCGGCAGCCGGTGTTGTTGGTCCGTTGGCAGCTTCGGCGATGATCTGGTATTCGAACGAGATGAAACAAAAACACACAAAATAAAAAAAATCCGTATTGAAGTAAATGAACAAAAAGAACAGAAATGAAGAAAAATTACGTTACCTTAGCTTGGATTAAGTGAGCATTTTCACTGTTGATTACTTTTTCAATTGCAGCTGGCACGAAAATATCACATTTCTCGAACATGAGATTTTCACCTTCGTAGGCCTTGGCATGTGGATATCCAACAATAGTTCCGGTTTCGTTCTTGTAGTCTTCCAATAACTATGTAAATAAATGGGGAAAAAATTAACGAATTAATAGAAAAGGGTTTAATTTTTTTTAATGCAAAAAATCGTAAGGTTTTTTGGTTTTAGTACACACCGTGAGCGTGTTCCTATATCTAAAAATTCTTTAGTATACGTAACCAAGATATTTTGCTGGTTCAAGTATATATTTTTTAGAGAGCAAGTGATAAGTCAATAACTAGGACAGGATTAGCGTACTCCCCGCGAGGCCTCTAAAGCATCTCATTGCGAGTATCGTCGAGAAGTTTTGCTAGTAAACTTGGCGGAACCATACCTGTCGCCTTAGCTCTTTATTAAAGGGCACAGGCCCTAAGCTATTTTGACCGCAAAAAAAAAACCCTCGAAAGCAGAGTAAAAAAAACTATCGATACCTCGAAGTAGTAGAGAATAAATAGAAATAACCTTTCTAAGCACCTGTCAAATTTAAGATCCTTCTTTGCACTTTGTCCCGGAAAAACGAAATCGATTGAACGGCACAATCGAGGAATGTACGCGTTATGGATAGACATTTTACAATCTTACGAGGACTGATGCTACTAGTTCGTCATAGAGGTTGTATAGCTCGAGGCTTTACCGAATTCGACAGTCAGAGCTTTCCCTTCGACATATGATCCTTCACTCAAATGTGTCTATACGTCGTTTGGGTCACGGGTTTCGTCTTGTGCTCATTGATTCGTAACCAAACTTCCTTGGCTGATGACTCAAGAGTCATGAACGTCTCCTTAGCGTTGGATAACGATCGTGCCACGATATTTATATCGACATAAGCTACTATTTTGGTGGATTTAAATAGCCATTGTTCTTGTGGTGTCTGTTCGAATCTTTTGACGACATATTCCAGCAGTAGGTTGAAGAGGATGGAGCGAGGCCATCCTCCTGTTTTTTAGCCCGTGTCAATTCCAAAATTCGTTGTTAGATCACCTTCTGATTCTATGTCACTCATCGTTAGAGTTGTCACTCGGACTAGTTTAGCTGGAATTCCAAAGTCAAGCATTATTTAAAGTCTACAAAAATCTGATGATATTTTCGATGTTAAATTCCACGCATTTTTCTAGCACTTGGTTTACTGCAAATATTTGATCAGTTCTAGATCGTTCGCTTCTAAAACCACGTTGGTATTCTCCGATGATATTGTCCGGGCTTAAGTGGTATTTAATTGCTCGTCCACTGATGCGTCTGGAATTAGTGCCATCATAGATCGAAGTATTGTACTCATCTTCGTTTGATGTTGTGCGGTTGCTGACGTTGCCTTCCTTGTCTTTGCAGAGACTGGTTTGTAGCTTGTTTTTTACTGTTGTGTCGTTTTTATTTAAATTATCGTCGATATTTATAAGTTTATTATTATGAAAATTTCGCCGTTTTCGTCAGCAGATTTTGTCTGCGATGCTTTTTTTTTATCAGAACGGGGTGTATTTGATTAAAAGTGCAACCATCAGGATACCACGTTCTTTTGTGAACGTCAAAATGGGTGATGCAAGTAGAGCTTACGACTAGTCTTTTGCTAGAAGCGAAATATATTAAAGCCTGCTCACTATCGTTAGTGATTTCATGGAAACTAAATTTCGCAGTAGTTTCCCTGTAGGACTCCTCTCGTCTAACCTTAGCATCAAAGTCCTCAGTATGATTTTTATGTCATTAGAGGGTAGTGAGTCAAAAGTTCGATCTCCGATGCTAAAGAATTCGAACTTAATTGAATCATCAGTTAGAGCATGTCAATTAATCAGCCAAATTAGGGAAGAACTAACTAAGAGAAGGGCGTAAAAAACTTTCCAAATTTATTCTAATTCTAACCTCCTCGAAAACATTTCTTTCTGTGAAGCTGATGCCTTCTGGCCAAAAGTTCGAATGAAGCAAAATGTTCATAACATCTAATGTGTATATCAAAATTAGTGAAGACTACCTCACTCTGTACTTAAGAGCCCCATAAAATTCAAACAAGATTCTTTAACTTACTTTTGGATCAATTCCGTCTGGGCTGAAGATTGAACCGTCGTGTTCAATGATACCAACACAGGTAGCACCGGCTCGGACTAAATATCTGCAAGTGTGAAGGCCGACATTACCGAAGCCTTGAACAATGAATGTCTTGCCACCCCATCCAGGAGTTGTGCCTGAAATGAATAAAACAAATGTAAGTGCTTACTACTCTATACAAAGTCCTAAATCGTCTTACCAATCATGCTCATATAATTAGCTTCGTTGATGAAATTCTCCAGACCGTGGAATACACCGCGTCCAGTAGCCGATACACGACCGTGAATACCACCTTGATTAATTGGTTTACCGGTAACACAGGCATGTGCATTGATATCCAAATGTCCAATAGTTTTGGCATAGGTATCGGCAATCCATGACATTTCACGTTCACCGGTTCCCATATCGGGAGCTGGTACATCAACGCCGGGTCCAATGAAACCCTTCTTGGCCAATTCAAGAGTGAAACGACGTGTAATCTTTTCCAATTCATGTTCGGAATATTCTTTTGGATTGATTTTCAGACCAGCCTTAGCACCGCCGAATGGTACATCGACACAAGCACATTTGAATGTCATCAAAGCGGACAAAGCTTTGACTTCATCACGTGAAACATCAAGCGAGAAACGAATACCTGAAATTTTGATAAATCAGAAATTGATTGCATTACTTGTGTGTCTCAAAATAAAATTACGAAAGATGTTTGATTATAAATAAAACATGCAGTTGCTATATTTAAAATTATAATCAGAAAGCGGACTGTTAATAAACCATCAACAGCTTCTATTTCTATTTATACGACGAATTATTTCAGCTAAGTGTGCGATTTTTGTTGGTGCCAGCCAACAATTGAATACATAATTGAGCTGTTATCACATTCAAAACGTTCGATTATTTATGATTCATAAAGAGGACAAAAATAGAAAAACATTTTTAATTTAAAGGTAAGTACCTACACGTTTTTATTGTAATAAAACTTTTTGTTATTTTTTTTTTATAAATTTGAAAACAAATTATAGTATTCTCGCATAAGATTCAAACCACAAATTACCATTTATTGCTTCGTATATCTGACATTAATGTTTTGGTTTTGAGTGTAAAATATTAACTACAGAAATATTGCAAATAAACGAGCTTTAATAAAGGTTAGAAAAATCTATTCAGATACTTTAACGACCTTTATAAATTTACTAATTGCTTAGAAGGCAACAAGCATTAATAATTTAATAATCTATATCAGGAGAAATATTGAAAATAGCGCATAAATACTTCAAAATCACGAAAACACACCTACTCCATATATAGAAATTTATTGCACTGCTATCAACAGAATTAAAAGTCTTAAATTATTTAATTTATTATCTAAACATTTTTATTTTCAATTATTTTATCATGCTTACATATTTATATGGGGCAGTATGACAACTTTGTCGTTGGTTGGTTACATGAGATTAATTGCACTCCATTATCATAATTTTTATTTTTGTTTGCGCTAGTGGTTTTGGTATATTTTTGTTTTTATTATTCAAAATTGGAACATATTCTTGACGAAAGTGACAACATTTTTGTGTGATGGGGTACGAAACCTGCACTGTTCTGTCGAAGTTCAGCCGCACTTCAACAGAACAGTAGTCTTTAACATTTCAAAACAGCTGCGGATTTTTAAAAAAAAAATTTAATCCTTGCATCACGTGTTCTCAAGTTATCGTGCAATAGAAGCATACACGTATTTTAAGCAATTTCATTTGAAACGTATGTAAACTGCGGATGTGGGAGCAGTTTTTCGCTGTTCTTTTCAAAAGCGTAGTGTTACGAAATATCAAAGGTCTTGATCAATGAGTTCTCGAGTTGTCATGCGTTTTGCGTTTTTGGTCTTGATTTTGCTACGGACCAAATGAAACCGAACCAGTCTCGTACTGTGAAAATGCGCACATAAATGCAAGACCGAAAAATACCAAACCGGTCTATGTGGACTGGTCTGGTCTGCACGTAAACGCGACCACATCATTTAAGGTATTTAGTGCAAAAGTTACCCAAAGAAGACGCTACTTCAGGCTGATTTCACTGAAAAAGGTGAATGTCAATAATACAATCGCAGTCGCACTTTTTTCAAAGTACTTTTATACATGACTAGGAGGAAACGGTCGTTCATCTTCTCTGAACTTTTTCAGCTCTCTCTATTAAGAGAAAATATACGCTATAAGATCTTATCTACTACTTAAGAATATGATTATGGACCATTTGCAGTGAGTTCTCACGCACGTCTTACTACAGCAAGACTGAATTTTCAGATTCTGTGATTTAACAAGGATCTTCATCAGGCCTTAGTGTGCCTCTAATCGTGTGCCATGTGAACCAGGACTAGCCGAAGGAGTGGAGAATTTTATCTCATCAATAAACTTGAAACTAACCATTCTACAAAAATCAATTTATATAAAAAAAACTTCGAGAGTCCAATCAGGGGATCCCGATGGTTTCTTGTCCCCGGATAAGGAACAGAAGTTCAAGCGATATTCGGGTAATTGACTGGATTATTTTGTTCTTTATCCTGGATTTTTAAGACCAGAAAACTTTTGGGTTCTCGGAATTGCATTCTTTATTTTGTTGCTCAATCTGTTATGCAGGTATTCTGTGAAAAGATTAGTAGATGGACAGATAGGTAGCTATATTCAATTGTATGTTAGCAGACAAAACATTTATCGATTAAATTTGGCATTATGAAAGTTTCACAATATATTCTGCGCGTTCTGGGTCTTATACCACAGTGGCTAGGTCATAGAGATATATATACTGGAGATGACAAGCAGCGATTGAGTTGAAGGCGGACGTCGTCGCATTCACTTACACGCAAAACAACAACAATTGACATAACGACCCTGTTTTCTCTCACTCACATTTATATTATGTCCAGCTCTTGAAACACGCTAAGCAACAACAATTTGATATAACGACCCTGTTTTGTCTCACTTCTCTGGCTTCAAATCGCGTTATACAAACCCAGTGGCTTGTCGTCTCCATTATCTCTATGGGGTAAGTGCGTTAGTCTACAATTATTGATGTCGTGGGTTCGAATCCCACCCATCCATGGGCTTATCACCCGTAGTCTAAGTAATAAAAATGATATTTGAAGCAGTAACAGTGCCTCAGAAAAATGCTGTTACTGCACAGAAGAGGTCATCGGAACTGAAGTTCAAAGTCGATACAGCTACTTTTTAATTAAGACAGCGCTGTTGTTCATAATCAAGCAGCTACGTTATGAGATCAAGATACTCGTATCTAAGCTCTCAATCTCGACGACGGAGATATACAGGTACGTTTCACAATAGGAAGTGTAAGAAAATACAAGCAGTATAGTATCTACGCTTTCTGCTTAATCCACACCACACCTATAGGCCTCAAGCAAATTCTGGGATACTCTAGAATCGTGGTGAACTACTGCATATTCATTTATATGAGAATTAGAGATTATGAACGAGTGCATAGTGCATTATATAGGGCAAGGAGTTGGAAGTACTGACTGCTATCCCTTCCAATGCCGGCTTTACGCAAGTGTTTCGAAAAATGCTGATGCCTATTTTGCAGGCCGTCAGCAGTACTTTTCGTAGCAATTTTTTATTAAATTCAAGCGTCTTCCTAGTGTCTCGAGAACTCCAATCCAGAAAGGCTCGATTATAGTACAGCAGTATGGAGCTCTAATACGAAGAACATAATGTATCCAAGTGGCATACGACTCAAGTATGACTTCTTTAAGGTAGGAGAAAGATCACATGAACTTAGTCTTATCCCAGTAAGAGTCGCCCATTCAGCAGGCAATATTGCAGCTACTGTGTACACACTGATAATGATAGTGAATAGTTTTCTAGTCTAGTTCTTCTAGTTGGCATCTACTTTGTGAGTGTCCCCAGCTAGCCAGCTGTAGGTTCAGAGCCATGGGCAGCTACTTCTTCTCCAGACTCTGGGATATTGCTGGAGCACGAATTGATGAACTAGCCAAGTTTATTCGCATCTGTGGCTGGTTCGACTAGCTTTCCCCTATAGCCATGCTACGATAACTCCCTATATGGGACTTCATTAAGGTGTCACGGGTGTGGTATCACAATGGACGAACCGAATGATCTAAGTGAGTCGATCCATAGTTTGGATGGCTGCCACTATAACCTAACCTAATCTAGTCTACCGAAACAAAGGTTGAGGATTCGATCTAGGCTTGTGTAGTAGTAGCGAACGAACTAGTTCGGAAGAGCGTTCTCACAAGTGAAATTAACGAACTAGTTCGCACTCAGTCCCGCTCCTAGTTCGTTTGTATTCATTCATTGCCGTTTGGAAGTCAGTGGTAGAATATACCTTTTTTTTTACCTCATCACATTCTACCAGACGACCTTTTCCACTTGTAGACTGACGACCTTTTTTTTTAACTCTTCACATTCTACCGCACGACCTTTTTTTTGCTCACCACTTTCTACCACAATGACGACAACGGGAACCGTTCAAAACTTCTCGTTCTCATCAATGAGCTCCCGCGAACTAGTGAACTAAAAGAACGAACTAGTTCGCGACGGATCGGGAAGCGGAAATGATCACTCACTATGGTGAACTAGAATGCGCAAGCATAACCTTTTTTTTTGCTCACAACATTCTACCACAATGACGACCACGAATCGTTCCGAACTTCTCGTTCTCATCACTGAGCTCCCGCGAACTAGTGAACTAAAAGAACGAACTAGTTCGCGACGGATCGAGAAGCGGAAATGATCGCTCATTATGGTGAACTAGAATACGCAAGCCTAGTTCAATTGCAACAACTTTATTCTTTTTTTATCGTACACGTTCCAAAAAATTTTACGATGTGTCCTGGAAACCCTTTGGTATTTCTCCATTAAAATAACATCGTCTTTCGAAACAGGCTTGAACACAGAGAAAACATTTTTGGGAAGTTGTTTTCAGAAAAATGTATTGGTACCAAGAGCAATAAAATTACTCAATTCACTCACCAGATTTAGAAAACTTTAAAAGCTACGTCCATAAACGTACAAGCTCATAGCTTTGACACATATCTGTCGTTGAGAAAACCTCGCAAAGTTCTCTATTCAATACAAATTCAGGTGGGAAACTTCAAAACTCCTTCGGATAAATCCCTCGTATTTAGTGAGTATTTGAATAATTTTATTCCATTTTCGACCAAAAACAGGACAGTTATTTGCTAATAACTAATTTTTAAATCAACGTATCGAAAATCCCCTACGTGTTTCTCTTCGAAATGTTATTTTGAAGATATGGTGAAAAATTCGAATGAAAAGAATTAAAAATTTTTGAGTTATGCTACGTGCCGATTTCAGAAATTGCGTTCCGAGAAAAACGCGTTCAAATTTTTGAAATGTGTTATTGACATGAAAAAATTAAGAATTTTACTTTTTAAAATTTTTTACCATTAATCTGCAACCCCAGGACCATAAAGCTGCCCTTCTACATTGGAATATTCCTGCTCAATCTCTTTCCTCGACGATTTAATGCTGGAGCGCGCCTCTTTTGCTGCATCTGTCAATGAACGCTCAGCGTACTGGATTCGCTTGGCATTGGATTCGACACAAACATTTTAGATTGATCTCTAGAACCTTCAAAATCCGTAGTATGTTGTCAGTCCATTAAAATTACATACAGCGATATCCGGTTGCTATATTTAGGATTTTCTTGCCACTTGAATAAAATTTTGACCTTTTGACATGCACTGACGCTGAAAATACTTCCAGTGGAACACAAAAACTTTCTAGCGATATCTATTAGTGTATTCGATAAGTTAGAAACCAACAGGTAAATCATTAGGCAGTATCTTCTCAGATGGATACCTGATCCGTCGCAGGTAGTCGTTTCGAAAATTTTACAGTGGTGCTACCCCTTAAGTAAAAGTATTTTTCTAAAGGATATTTCCGCGATCTATTATTTTGCTAATTATTTCCTTTGAAAATTTGGATTGTTTAGATGCGAAAAATGATACATAGAACATTTTCAACGAGCAGTGAAACCAAAATTGGGGTGATGTTTTGTAGCTGAGCTACTCAGTCCAAAAACACTGCCCATAAACTTGGAGCAAATCCAAGTACGCAGGTTGTCATTTCGATTCCTGTAAAAGGACGAGAAATCAAGGTGGTAGCCAGTCGTTCGCCGGCTAGACAAGAGTTCACATGCATGCACCACTAGTGCATGCACTGCTAAACCGCGACAAAGGCATCAACATAACTGGCGCAGAATATAGCGACAGTAATAGCGATAGCAGTCATATCCAATGGCGGTTACATCATCAAACAGCCACCCCATAAATCTGGTGACCCCGGCAACGCGTCTTAACATTGGTGACCTCGACAGCAGCAGAACGAAATGTGATCGTGGACTTAGCTGCAACTGCCGCAGCAACAAAGCGGTAGTAACAGCGGTAGCAACCAGTCACATCCAACGGCTACATCCGTTTAAACTCATAGACCAGCAAAAGCGACGATGCTGATCGTCCTCGCTGCAGCGACTGAAAATCTACCATATCGGCATATTACAATAGGAAAACAAGTTTGTATCTACCTCAACTGTTGAACTTACAGTGTTATCAGAAATTTATTTAATCCAAGCCAATTTTTTTTAGCATTTTGTAAATCATGTTGTATCAATAAAAACTGAAGTCAAGACAACACTTCCAAACTTTCCAATTATTTTAATTACATTTCAAATTAATATTTTTAAAATTCACACTATACAGCAAGTTGATTTTTTGACAAAAATCATACGACCCTCCGTCCATTTACGTGTATTCGAACAACAAAAAAAGAAACGAGTTATCACATGTGATAATAACCGACTATGGCGACTTATAACATGTTTTGATGTTGTCAAGCGCAAATAAGTTCAAGGTTTCAAAATTACAGAACGAATTGATCGACGATTGCCGAAAAAGTTTTATATAATACAGAGAAAAAAAATCATAAGAAACCGGCTTCGGCTTAAGTCTTCCACCTCTCCCTTTCGTTTTAGTTTACTTTATCCAATACAGAGAATGATCACGCCACTAAGAAATGTTCCAAACAGCAGTTTCTTGATTCTTTTCTTATGATTGATCAAAATATCTTCGTTTTTTAACGTCGAGATATTTTGCACTAAAAAATCAAGTGGTAATTGTGCACCACAGTTGCATGAAAGTTTGTTCTAAGATTAATTTTCAATTTATTGTTTAAAATCGAAGGATTTAATTTTTAGCATATAGTTGTGACCTTAACGTATTCAGTATTCCTAATGTATGGCAAAAATTGATCACATATTAAAACTATCGAACGGATTATTGTTCGTTCTTTTTATCATATTTATAATTGCAAAAATATTTACTCAAGAAATTTATGTGATATATTTTTCAGTATAAAGTTAGAATTGTTAACAACATCGGATAATATGAAAATTAATAATTGTCACCCGCCACCACTTCTTCGAGTAAATATTTGCTCATTTCATTTTCATCGGAACGAGAAGATGAACAATATTCCAACAATTATTAACTTGTGAAAAGCGTACTCTACATATTTAAGTGCCATTTTTTTTCGTCTAAAACTAAAAATACTCAACAAAAGCATGATGTTAATTCGATATCAGTTTTTTCAGTTGGTAACAATTTTGGCAACCTTCTTGCTAAAATATCAGCTCAAACGTATTTTACTCGTGAAATTATTTTACTTGCTCTTTACTTCATCTTATCTATAATTACACAAACGAAAAAAAACAATAATTGGGCTCTAAAAACGCTATAAAATGCTTGAAAACAACACTAAAGATAAGCATGTTATACGCCTTATAAATAAGAATGTATTAAACTATTTTTTTTAATATAGTTCCGAATTAAGTGCCATCGATTGTAAAAGTTCTAGGTGAAAAAAGTAATAATTATATTATGTATTTTTTGTTAAGCTGTTACGAAAATAGCATAAAATTTATTACGTAAGAAACGAGTTCTTGGCGTGGCGCTAGACGAGCCCCCCTGGCATAGACAATCACCCGGTTGCCATTTTTTTCACTAATTCAATATTTTGCGGATTAAATTCGCGTCATGATGGCGCATTTATTATGTAATCGGACCAATGAAGCCCTCAAAATGAATATGGCATTTTTTTTCTTCTCTGGTTGCGTAGATCTATTTTAGCATAGATAATTTTCAGACTCAAAGAAAAAAATCCCCTATTATGCAATAAAAGAACTTCTTGAATCGATGGCACAAGGATAGGAAAAAGTTGTTTAAAAACGGCATTTTGAGTAAACAGCTTGCCATGAGGTCATGATAACGAAGGCCAAAAATATAACTTTTGATAGTGACGGATTTTATTTATTGCGAACTGCTTAGTTTTGCTAAATTTTGTGATTGTTAATTTTACGAAATAAAATTGTTATATTTTAGTTGAGCAGTGTGTTAATAATAAAATTGTTTGTTTGCCATCGTCTGCCTACGTAAGTCTTTATCCCTTGCTATTGTGATTATGATCAAAATTATAGCAGCCAATAAATAAAATATGATTAGTTATAATCACGTTATGATACATAAAAGACAGGTATCGATAGAAACATGGTTGTAATCGACATCTACGAGTATAGCTAATAAAATCAATATTCTGAGCATAAAAAAACCGAATGTAGGAATTTTTATCTGTACATACTAAGATATAATTGATATGTTTATAACGACATAGCCGACTTTATAATGAATATAAAAGCCTAGTCCTTCTATTGAACAGACTTCCTGCAATTTGTTCTCTCTTTCGAAGGAACAAACGCTTATTTTATACTACAGGGAGTTTATATCCGTCCGTTGTAATAAAAAGTGGGTTAAGCGGAAAGGATATTCCAATAAAATTGCAGCAGTTCTGTGTTACCGTATTACATCTAAGTCGGACCCTTCGTTTTAATCCAATAGTCTCAATTGCGGAGAACCGTGGCTCTTCTGTAACCAGTTTTTTCTGAGACAGGTTATACTCCAGTTTAATAAATTCGTCTCAGGCTCAGACAAGTAAATCGCGTTGAAAAGAATAATAGTGGAATGTTTTCAACTTGAAATAAATCTTATTCCTGTTTTTTTAGGACTAAAACGAGATACCATATCATTGATGTGATGAGATCCCACAATCTCAGCTATTGACTCGTCCATACTCTTGCGGACATATTTATTCTCATTTTTTTGAAGAAATTCTTGATGTGTCTGTATCTACTGGCAATCCTTCTACTCGAACACTTCTTAGAAGATGTTTTGCTGTCTCCTGATTAAGACTTTTTTTTGGAAATTTTAGTAGTAAATACAAGGTATATTACTAACCTACAAGTGATGAGGCCATTTAACCCGATTTGTTCCGGCAATAAAACATCAATGAAATCCTGTTCTGAACCACCAGCTTGCGAATCAAAAGCTTTTAGTACGATCACCACCGAAAATTTCTTGTCCACACGGTTATTGCTTGTGTGATTTGCAGACAAGCGAAAGTCGGTCTGAATCTGCTTCTTTCAGAGGAAAAGAAAACCAATCTCTTTGCGGTAGATTTGTCCGATGATATATGTTTTTGTCTTGTCACGCTTTTTTTTAAAAAAAAAAACCGTATATATGTTCTGTAGTTTAGGGTTTAGTTAAGGGTCTAGACGACAATTCCCATTTGCGTACGATATTACGACAGTTTGCGTGGATGCCAACTGCACTAGCAGTATGCACTCTAGCTGCGAATACGAAGTGGTGTAAGTATGAATACATAATTTATGGGCCAGCTTAAGCCGCATTATCGGGGTCACCAATTCATAATGAGGTGTTGTGTATTACGAAGACTAATTTTCGCTGCCGTCGTATTTGTTGTTCGCTCCCTTCTAGACGAAAAATTTTGGTTTCTAGATCTCAGGAACCGCTTATGCTAGGAGGCTGAAACTTGGAACTAATGTAGTACTATGATAGTGGACTCATTTGCAAAAAAAATGTTCGATAAGGGTTGAGTGGTATGGAAGTGGGGGGGGACATTGAGTCCAAAACGCTTGAAAGCCGGGATTGAAATATTCTAAAATCTATATCTCCTGAAAGATTGATGTCAGAAGATTGAAACTTTGTGGTTGTCCTTAGGGATACTTCAAGATAAGACAAGGGCTAAAATTTTTAAGGGCGGTGGTGGGGTGTGGGATGAACAACTTTGGATTACCAATTATACCAGGAAGATAAAATTTAGTTTCTGTATATGGGATCACAAGAAAAATTTACTGAAACTTTTAATACGCAACTTTTTGAGGGGAGAGGTGGATTACGAAAGTGGGGGGATAGTAATTTCTCAAAAATGTCATTTTTATATCTCAGAAACCGTATCAGATATGATCTCGAAAATTTTACAGGAGTTGGGTTCGGTAAACCCCTAGTTGGGAAAAGGAAAAAATTCTGATTTTTATTTCTCGAAAACCATAATGAATAGAAAGCTAATCCTAGAAAAATAAAATTTTTCATAGCTGTAGCAAGGTACGGGGGTGAGGGGTGGTTTTTTATATCTCAGAAACGGCTTATGCTAGAAAGTTGAAACTTAGTACGTATATTTAGATGTGCTATTAGAGTAACTAAAGCAAAAAAAAAGTTCAGATTTTTATTGGCGTTCAGAGGCTGAGTAAAAAAAATGTCCGTGAATCCATATTTTCACGAATTTCGTTAAAACTTTTAGACATGTCGAGCTATCAAAGCAATTTTACTTCTGCGGGCTATTTATATAAGTGCCTAGAAACGTTCTTCAAATTTTATTATTTTATGGGTAGAAGTCTATTACTATGAGACTGCCAACCTAAGGAATAACCAGGAGGCTATTTGAAAGTTTATTTTTTAGATTGTTAGTATCATAGTAACCTACACCGCATCTATTAAACACGTTGCGCCCAACTGTTGGTAGATTTTGTAATTAGTTTTTACCACTACGAGCCACAAAGGATTTGACTTACGAACTCTAGCAAATATCCTAGGTTAGACTTTATATCGAATTCACTTGCCTTTTATTCAAATCCCTATTCCTCCCGTGATTTTTATTTGAACGCAATTTTTATATGTTCAATATTCAATCCGTAAAGGGCTTTTTAGACGGTCAGTTCAGTTCCCCTTTCAGTTGAGCTATCAGTTCAACTGACGTGTAAACAGCAAAACTGAAGCATTTAACTGAAACCGAGACGGAAACGTGGCTCGGTGAACTATCTTGAATTTTTTTAGTTTCGGTATCCATTTAACTGGCGTGTAAATATTCATCAGTTCAGTTCTCATTTGCAATGCCACATAATGAGTAAGGGTCGCAACCATTAAATGTTACTGTGTTGGTCCACTGACCATACACAACTTTTTCTCGAAAAGATCCTGATCAGTGGACCAACACAGTAACTTTTAATGGTTACCACGTATCAAATCTATTGTGTCTGTCAAAACAGATGCAATAGTATCCATTGTGCCATTCGAGTTCATACTGGGATCTTTTCGAGAAAAGTAGTTTCTCGAAAAGTGAGATGTATGATCAGTGGACTAACACAGTAGAGTACAGTACCCGAATGTGGTATATGGTCGCAATGTGGAATACACATCTAACTTCGAATTGCTTCACGTGACATCCGTAATTTCATATTGAAATCATCTTTTCTTGTACACATTTAGAGAATTTATACTCATACATGGGGGATTCTTCATCTGTATTATTCAAATGACATATAAGTGAAAAGCAGTTGTGCTGACTTTTTTGTGGTTCCTGCCGAAAACCAATTAAATTGGTGAGAATTATTTAGAGGACATTTTAGTACATAAGATCGAATATTTTATTTACAATCCAAGACACAAGTTCCGCTTTAAAAAAACAAAATATTTGAGCATGTAGGGGTCCCCTATGTGGAATACCGGGTGGCACATAAAGTGGAATAGTAAAAAAAAAACTCCCGTGAAACCCAAAAGAAAAGCAAACCGGAAGAATGAAAGCGATAGTGAGGACATGCCCGTGGACCTTGATGACGAAGAAAGTGATGACGATCTACCTCCGGACGAAACTGTTTGCCAGTTTTGCGAGAAGACATGGTTAAATGAATTAAATCCTTTACTATGGATTGAATGTCTTTCGTGCGATACTTGGGCTCATAAAAAGTGCGCTATTGAAAAAAATAATGAAGTATTTCTGTGTCCAAAATGCGACGATCCTTTCTTTTCGGAGTAATTTTACACTATTCCACATTAAGACCATAAAATGTATTTTGCAAGATATGCACTTTTTGGAAATTTTTATTTTTTTTATAAATTACTGTATCTCAAAACAACATTATCTTTTTTATTATTGAATGGCACTAAGATACCCTCTCGATTTGTATATTGTTCGCAGTTCTTAATGCTAAATTATAGTCTAGAGATAAAAAAATGAAAATGGTATTCCACATTCGGATACTTTACTCTAACTTTTAATTGGTAACTGCTTCCTGTTGCTAAGTATCTAAGAGTCGCACTAAGTTTTTCATGTGGCGATATTGCGGCTCTCATATTTGTATCTTCTTTTTTAATTAATGGTGTCACTTATTTCAATAAATGTAAACAAGCCACTTCACTCATTCGCAAATAGTTTTTCCTCTAGCAAGTTTACATATGAAAAGGTCTGCCTTCTCATATATAATTGTTTGCACCACTTACTTCTTTTCTTCTTTCTTTTCCACACTTAAGTGCCAGAATAACTGCCAGAAACACTTTCTCGTTCATGTTGTTTCGATAAATGAAAACTTAACTGATCATGTAAGTGCACCGTCCGTAACTGATAGCTCAACTCAACTGAAAACTGAACTGATCGTCTAAAAGGCCCTTAAGGAGTAAAAAGAGGTGTTGTCGAGTGAATTCAGTCATATCTTCAAGGTCCGACAGAGATCGTTTTCATATTCATTTGCTCTTACTAAAAACGACTAAAAATGAATTTTGTCGATGTTCTACTCTAAAAGAGGTAAAAAGGGGTTTAATTTGTTTTCGCCAATTGCGCATTTATATTGAATTGATTTTCACTTCAACGAGCTCTTTGTTCAAACGGTCCTTGGAGATTTATATAGAAACTATGACATTATTTGGAACCTTTTTTTTCAGATTGTCAGCCACAAAGAAACCTGCAACCGCAACTAAATTTTAAACGTAACCGGAATGAATAAAAAAGCTGCGTTACACTGTTGACAGATCTTTCCTCCTTGTTCACTTTAATTTTTTATAAACATGCAGTTGAAAGTTGTTTTTTTATAAGAAGCTAATCTTGGGAAGTATTCTGCAAACGATAAATTTTAGGGAATAATAGCTAGCATTTTCCTGGTCCAACTAAATAATGTAAAGAGAATTAAAATAGAGTTCCTAATTCTTTTGCGCCGCGACTTTAATGACTTAAGTTTTCCCGACGATTTGAAGTATACATTATACGAAAAAATAAATTTATTTTTTTTAGTTTATCATACATTGCTATTTTAAAATATGTTTCATGGTCATCGTAGATCAAAACTGTTTCTGCAAAACCCGGCCCAGCCCGGCCACGTCAATCAAAAGAGATTGCAGCGCATATGGCTTACAGTCCAGCCTTTCAAACACGGTATTGTGCCTTGTATCACTAGTGATACATCCATGGCCTACGCTGAACACCCGGTGGTGTATCACTAATACACAAAGCAGCGAGAGTGTTAAATGATTAAAATGTTAAAAATTAAATATTTATTAATTAATTCTTAGCTCAAGTAATTCAGTACCTACGAACAGCATACTTCAAAATAAAAAGGGTTTTTTGCCACATCTGAATCATAATCTGATAATTTTATTGAAATCAAGCCGGAGATCATCAAGTCCTTGGTGTTTTTCTTAAATTTCAAAATTGTAATCTGTCGGTCATAATATCTCTGATATAAAGATTATTGTAATTGTTAAGTCCACAGATTTATGTAAAACGACTTTCGGAAACAACAAAAACTCCCAAGTTCAGAATAAATAGCTTTAAATGCGGACCTTAATCGTATTGTCCTCGCTGACTGCTGAGTCTCCAACATTGAAGCAAATCAATAGAAATTGCAATGCCAATTAATCACCGCGATTGTTCCTCTGCTCTATAGCTGATTGCAAGAACAAACCGTTCAATACAAAACACATAATCAAAATCGATCTTATCTTATGCAAGAGAACTGTCACCGTCCGCTCAAATTGAAGAAGCCCCAGCTTGACGACATTGCATAAAAATATGAAAAGCGTTTAAGTGGCATAACATCATAGGGCTTCGCTATATTAACTCTATTCTTTTTTTCTCTAGCGCCGTTCTTATCAAAATATGTAAAAAGCAATTTTCTCGTTGTTTCCAAGTGGACACAAAAAATACCGCCGATAAACTAATTTTGCCCCCCAAAAAAACATGAGATTACGCTCTACAAGTCCGTTCCCTGAGCAGGTTATGTAATTATCGATAATTACCAAGTTATTTATGATAAGCAACAAGCAGGTCTCAAAATATTTCACCTATGTGACATCTCATCGAGCTTGTGGTATTTTTTCCAACTCAGTACTCAGAATTGGGGCATAAATCAAGCAGAGATTAATGTAAAACGTTCGCGCAAAAACGCGTAAAACGTTCGCGCGAAAACAATACGTTGCTGAAATACTAGAGCTTTGAAAATTAGCCCTACAGCGCGAATGCAAGTGATGGCAATATACTCGATTCGTCATCGATTACACATTTATCAAATTAACAGATTAGCACTAGCAAAATTCAGCGCAAGCATTTTTGCTGTTTAGCCGGTGCAAACCCAAGTTATTTACATTAGTTTTTTTTTTTTAAAATGAATTCGAAACTCGTGACTGGATTCTACTGACTAGGCAAAACTTCCGATTTTGCTCGAAACCGCGGACGGCAGTCACAGGGAGGGAAAAGCGGCTTCTAAAAATACTGACTGCCCGCTCAAATTATGCGAAAGTGATAAACAAAGTCACCCGCAGAATTGGAATTTATTTATAGTTTTCGATTTTTTGCAAAACAAAAAGAACTTGACTGTTTTTCTAATGCGACAGTGGAAATTTCTACTACACCGCTGCAGGAACGGCGGTGTGCCGGGTGACAAAGTCTTTAAGAATTCAACGCTAAATTCCGATAGTTCATGAAATTGGCGACACCTAGTCAAGCCAGTAAGTGAAGGTAAAAGTGATGGGGAAATTCTAGCCGCCCCGTGGTAGGTGTGTTGATGGGAGCCAGCTCATTGCTATGCTGCGGCGAAACCGAAGTTGCTTTTTGATTCGAGTTTTGAAGAGACCAACCAAGTGGCGAACCTATTTTTGAAATTATCGCCAAAATTCGTACTGGGGCGACAGAATGAGCGGTAGAAGAACAGACGAGAATCGATTGCGCGTGTTCCGCTTTAAAAAGATTAGCCAGCCTGGCACAGTTTGCTAATTACAAAAGAAATTTATGTCGCTCGTAAATAGGCCGGGCTGGAACCGATTATCTAACTCGACTATAAAATGGCAACAAAAAAAAAATCGAATAATTTGCATAAAACTTTCTGACGAACTTACCTCCCTTGGTGGGCACACGATGGGTGCTGTGCTGGGCCCGGTACCCGGTAATCATTTCGTAGTCACCGGAGTCACGACGGAGCGGGAATGCGATCTCGATGATGTGGTCGCACGGTTGCATAAGCATCAAAATTCCCTTGACCTTCTTTTTCTTTTCTTCGACCGATAATTTTCCCTTCATGTCCTCGACCAATTTCTCTTCGGCAATTTGACAGCCGCGATGAAAGAAATACTCGACCATATCGAAGAATCGCGGATCCTTGGCGGTGGGAACTTCCTTTAGGCGATCGGGAATTTGATGTTCGGCATAGCCACGAGATTGGGATACGGTCGAAACGGCAGTCGGCAGAGCCTTCACCAAAGTGCAGACTTCTTGCTTAACGGCAGCCGTACGGGCCAGGGATTTTAAGTGGTACATGATTGCACGCAGTAGAAACGACGGTAGCTTAATGCGAACCAAGAAAAACTGAACCGCACTCCGGAAATACTCGCGGCAAACTGAACTTTTTTTTCAGTCAGCACCAGTCGCCAACTTGAGGAAGCCGCGATCGCAGATTCACACAAAAGTAAATTTCTGCGGGTACGGGTATTATGACGGACACGGACCACACCACCGATGAATTTTCGCCCAAGCCGAAGTTACAGATCTTACGATATTTCCCGAGAGATACGAACGGAAATTCAACGTTTGCGCACAAGTTCTTTTTTCTCTAGGCTGTCCCGTGACCACCTTTCAGACACAACATCAGACACTTTGCATTTTTCACCGAAAACACCTTTGTGTCTTTTGTCCGTTGACTTGACAGTTGGCTGGCCGAAGATGTTTGGTGATGCCATAGTGCAGATTCCGAACATTTTCGCGTGGATGTTCAGTTTCGTTCAGCCGTTTGTTTAAAATTACCCGCCAATTTTTTCGACGTTATTTTACATAGTAAATACATTCGAGGAGATGTTGATGTTTTGATTTTAAAATTGTTTCAATGATTTTAATATTTTCAGTCGATGCTAAAGGATTTTTGTTTTATTTTATTCACTCACATTGTAGATCGATTAAATAGAGCACCAGCTAAGAAGCCTCGGGCGCGGAGTCTGCAATAAAACTTTAACGTATTTCTGAGCAATTCAAAGATATCTGCTAACAGTCTGGGCGAAGCTATATTATTTTTTGGGCGCGAATCCTGGACATGTTTAAGGATGCGGTCCAAATTACTATGCGTCAATATTTCATCGAACCTAAGAGACATGGAGCAATTCGTAAGACATGTTTATCCCATTTTTTCCTCTTTTAGGGGTGGCAGAGCGACGAAACTGCTTTTGAGCCGTTTGTGTAAAAAATATGTAAATATTTAGCAAGCAATCGTCCCTCAGATGAAAGTGAATGCGGGGGTTCGGCCACGAGATCCAATGATGTACTTCACAGAATTGGATCGCTTCTAATTCGAAAAGGATCCAGTTCTTGTACTTGACATGGCGCACGCACTTAACAGAGATTAGAACACAGTTCTATTTTCTAAACTTATTATTAAGCTCAATGAATTTTGCATCGGAGGTCCTTGCATTCGATGGATAGAGAGCTTGCTTCCGAAACGTACAATTCCGGTTGCTTTAGATGGCATCATCAACTCCGGCGTCTATCCAGGCCCCTTTTTATTACAAACCTTATTCAGAATTTTTATTGTTTGATCCATTCTGAATCCTATCCACGTCTTCGCAGATGATTGGTTTATGTGGGGGCCCGTCTGCCGAAAACAAGGCCCAATTAGCACAGGAAGCGCCGTTTTGATACATCGTTTAACCTGGTCGTTGAGGGCTGATGAAATAGATACATAGTTTTACAGAGACCTGGGGCTTGAATGGATTATCATATCCATCAAGAGCTGTTCAAGAAGGTGATCAGTTCTCCTATCTTGTTTTTCGAGATCTCGTCAAGGTTACTGAAGAAGGGTTTGCCTAGTGCGCGAAGTCTGGCTCTAGCTAGGGCGGGACACTCGCAAAGAAGGTGGACAACAGTTTCCCTCTTATTTGCATCCCCACAACTGCGGCAATTCACGTTAAAGGGAATACCCAGTCTGGCCGCGTGGTCACCGATCGCCAACGACCCGTGCTGACTGCCGTGACTGCCTGGAGACGTCTACACGGCTCCTGCTCTGGAGTTCGTCTGTTCTGCTCCGGGAGTAAGATGGCCATATTTTCCTAGATATGATGCAGTTGGTCAGTCCTCTCCATCTGGAGTTCGCGTTTATGTGAAACTGGGTGGATATTTGGTGCTTAACAGTCCCTAGTGGGACCTGAACGAATTCTACGAGAGCCCTGAAGAGCAGAACCCTGCCTAGCTAATTCGTCTGCCCGCTTGTTACCCTCTATCTTGCTGTGGAATGGGACCCAAATCAGAGTAACTTTGACTTGACTTCCTAAGTGGGCTAGCTCCTCTCGGCACTGTTCGACGAGTTTAGAGGAGGTGATAGCCGAATCTAAGGCTTTGATTGCGGCTTCGCTGTCAGAAAGGATTACAACATTTCGCTTTGGCGTAGCGTCTTGCTGCAAAGTCCGATAGGCCTCCTGGATGCCCAGTATCTCCGCCTGGAAAACGCTGGCGTAGTCCGGTAAGTAGTAAGACCTTGCGATATAGTGTGTGTCTGAGAAAACTCTCGCTCCGACTCCACAGTTCATCTTTGAACCGTCAGTGTATATGACTGTGTCGAATTCATGTATAACTGAACCATTCTTACATTCCGCCCTGGTTGGAAAACCCACAGCGGAATCCTTCTTGAAGGTCAGTCTCGGGATAATGTAGTCGGTCGGCGATTTAACTATTTCCGCTAGTAAGGATCCTAGAATGTTACTGTGACCGTAAGGTTTGCCATACTAGCACCCAGATTCCTTGAGTCTGACAGCGCTTCACGACACAGTACTTCTGATATGTACATAAATAGGTAATAGATGCAACAATACGTTCAAATCATCCGTCGGACATGACCTCATTGCACCTGTAGTTCCGACGGCTGCAGTTCTCTGAACTTTGCTGAGTTTGTTTATGTTGTAACTCTTACCCAACGCTGGCCACCAGGCTAGCGATCCATAGGTAAGAATTGGACGTATTACGGCTGTGTACAACCACAGAACCATTCTTGGTTTAAGTCCCCACTTTTTGGCGAAGGTTTGTTTACAGGCTTAAAAGGCGATACGTGCTTTCTCCACCCATTGTTCTGTATTTAACTTTCAGCTGAGCTTCGTATCGAGCGCAACTCCAAGATACTTCGCACTGGATGATAATGGTAGTTGATGGCCGTTTAGGCGAGGGAGGTTAAAATCCGGTATTTTGGTTTTAGTGGTGAAGAGCATCAGTTCCGTCGCAGATGATAGTACACTTGATAACACTTACAAACTCAAGTCGATTGCAAAGACGCACCAGTCTTTGGTACTCTCTAAATTTTGCCACATCTCAGTCCTGGAATGGAATACGGTAAATCGTGTAGTTTAATCGCTCTAAAACAAAAGTCTGTCATCGTTCCCTCAAACGCGAGACGTCGGTGCCTGACTCTTTTTTTCGATGGTGTCACGTTTGATTCGGAGCATTTCCAAATTCTAGTTTAGAGTCAGCAAATTTATGATGCAGATTTTGATGCCCCAAGCGCCTAGGCTTACTCTAAAGATGCAACGAAGACCTTGCGTAAATATACAAGTCCTGGCCTTGACTTGTGAACAATTCTCATTTTTGGCCTAGAACACCCAAAACTCATTTTTCATTACACGACTCTATTCAGAAATTTGCATTCCGACTTATGGGAGATGGAGAGACTCCCTCGAACATCGTCGAAATGTCGGTGTTTGGACTTTCCAAATATAATTGTAAAAATTCATATTTCATAATTACGAATACTTTCGACCCGTACTGTCCACCCAATATTCACTTCGGCAAAATTGGTCCAGGGCAATGGGAACAAAAGCATAATCGAGCTATTTTAAGCCACGCGCATTTTTGGCTCATGTCTCTTTGATAATCAATCGTTTGAGGATTAATTTTTGTAGGCCAAACTTGCGCTGCGAGAAAGAATTTTCAACCGAGAATCAAAGTAGCAATTAACGCGTTCATCATTCTACATATTTTATTGCATCCGTTGTAACCTCTCTAGTAGGCCAAATTGCGCTGCTTGAGTTGTTCCAACGAGAACACTTGCATATCCGGCAAATTCCTTGGCATGCCGACTGCGCTGCCCTTGAATTCACTTCACTTTATTTTATTTGAATTTTTTTGATAATTAAAAATGTAATTTTTTTGGTACTTTTTAAATGTAACTAGTAATTGTGATATTAAGATAAGAGATTAAATATAAACATATTTTTCCAATTCTACAACATCAAGCGTTATTATTTCAAAAGGAAACTTTTTAAATTACAGCACAAATCACAGTAAATTTAGTCGTAGTACCTGAGTACTCCGACTTCATCTACTGTAGATATTTTCACAGTCGCTGTATTAATGAAATTAGTCGTCTTATCCCTCCTCGGTTGAACCTCCAAAATCTCGTACCATAAAATTCACACAGTCGTGACTCTCTTGTGCAAATCGAATGTAAAACCTACTGCCTTCCATCGTGTTTCCTAGCGGGTTTAATTTACAGTCCTACAGACTACTTTAATCCGATCGCTTTGACTATCCTATTCTTTTCATGTTTTGTTCCTAAACTAAAGGTTTGACCCCTAAAAAAACTATATGAAAGCGAATTCGATGTTACATGGGACTTAGAAGATTTGGCGGAATTTTTGAACCAATCCTTTTTGAAAATGTTCAATTGATCTTTATGATCATTGGAATTTGTGAAGCAAAACCCCTAAACACCCTTAGGAGTTGAATTTAAAAAACTTCTGAATACATTTTCTAAGCGCTTAGATCAAAAGTCTACTGAAGTAAAATCAAATCGATATATAGAACCAGCCCTAAGAGATACGACGAGATTCGTGTAAATGTATGCAATCCTCTCCCACCGAAAATTTTTTGCTCAAATTTAAATTACTGTTTACACCTTCAGGGTTGTATACCCAAGCAGAGCGGACTGGGAAAGCAACAGGGTAGTAAATGAGGGAGAACTCTCCGTGTATACGGACGGTTCCTAAATGGAATGCGGCACTGGCGCTGGAGTCTTCTCTGAGCAGTTGAGTGCAAGGGAGTCCTTTAAGCTGCCGGATGCCTGTAGTGTTTTCCAAGCGGAGATTCTGGCAGTGCTCCAGGCAGGTAACATCATGTTGATGGAGGGGTTATTCGGTCGGGATATCTCACTCTACATTGACAGCCAGGCGGCTTTGAATGCATTGGAATCAGGGACAATTAAATCCCAGCTAGTAAAGCGCTGTCGAGAAGTGCTCAAGGTACTTTGTAGTCAGAATAGAGTACGACTATGCTGGGTACCAGGGCATAGTGACGTACCAGGCAACGAACAGGCCGATGAGCTGGCGAGACTAGGATCGGCGTAGGACGGGATGGTAGAGGAGGTGGTTAATCCGCCTTTAAACGGAATTAAAGCACGTATCAGGGATTGTGCAGCGGACGCAGCGAACTCTAGATGGGAGGCGCTAACGAGCTGTAGGACCTCTAGGGCACTCTGGCCAAGGTTGGACAGACGAAATACTAGGGAGATATTGACATGGAGTAGGGGAAGTCTGCGGCTACTTGTCGGAATACTGACATGGCACTGCTTGCTAGGGAAGCACGCTATGCGTATGGGGATCGCTGACTCTGACGTGTGCAGGTATTGCCCGGACCTATATGCTGAGGAGGACATCACCCACATTTTGTGTGAGTGTCAGGCGGTTGCAAGGAGGCGACTGAGGTGGCTGGGCAGTCTTTTCTTTGAGAATTTGGAGGACCTGAGGTCAATAGGGCATGATAAGCTAGTCAAGTTCGTTAGGGATCTGGGTTGTTTAGGGGATGTTTAATGACCTACGAGGTTCTGAAGGGATCGCTATTGGCCCTTTTGGTGCCTAGTGTGCGCGGTGGCTCAGCGCTTCGCCTCTTCTTAAAACTAAAACTACACCAAGTTTCAACTTTCTAGCATAAGCTATTCCGGAGATAGAAAAAAACTCCATCCCGATACCTTGCTACCGCAATTAAACTTTTATAGTATGCTCCTTGCCCTATATAAGTACCAACTGTAGGTTCTCGAGGTATAACATTTAGAATATTCTTCACCGTCCCACTCCTACATCCAACATCTTCTTCCCCCGGCCTTCCATTAAGCCTAACTACTGTATAAATTGCAAAATCCTATTTCAAATAGTTCTAGAGATATGAAATTTGATTTTCTACAAAATTGTTGCACCAGTGTGGTTAGTGTTTCAGGCAGATACCTTTTAAGCGAGAGCCTCCTTTTGTTTTGAAGTTATCCCGCTTCGTGAAGCTACTCTATCAGATTGTCTGATTGTTGCCAGAGCCCACAAGAAGCCAGTCCTATAAGAAGATTAATATTTACTATTTGAGTTACATTTTATAAATTGATGATTCATTATACGCCGCGTTCCTGTGTGAACCACGTAAACAGAAGACACAAAAGCTTTTCACCACAAGGCCCAATTCTGGGCATCAGACGTGAACTGCTGTCCGGACGTTTTTCTTTTGTTGATTTTCAACCTTAATCTACTGAAAACTTCCGGTTAAAGTTTAACTGACGATCGTAATAATGGCCCTTAGAATACAATATTTTATTATTAGCTGAATGTACTCCCCATTTATACCGAATGTACTGATAGAGAAAAATTGAGTCATACAAGCGAGATATGAAAAAGTTGAAACCCTACTAACAGCTATTTCGTACGATTGGGTAACATGCTTACATCATGGATAATCTAGTAATACACAATAGAAACGATTAAAAATTAGTTAATTGAAAACTAAAAAAAAATACGTTAAATCTCGCTCGCAAAAAGGTTGATTCTTATCAAAACAAATCGTATCAGTTAAATACGTTTTCAACTTTTACTTATATCCCGTTACCGTTATCTTATCATAATCAAGTGTTTTTTTATATTTTATAAACGAATTAGATAAAAACAATTCATTAGGCATTATTCCCAGTTATTAACTCAAATCATATACACGTTACTATTAAAAGACGAAGTGAGCATTTTATTTTAGTATGGCGTTTTTTCGTTCAATAGTTCTTTTAGTGTTTCTCTTCAGCGCACAGGTAGACTATTTTTATAAAATTGTTCAGTCCGAATAATTTTGTTATTTCCTAGTTAATCCGATCCGAAGAGCAGCTCCCGGAACCTCTCGAAACATGCGATTTAGATTTATCCGATGATGCCATAAAACAATTATCAAAAGAATGTCAAGGACTTAGTGGCAACGATAAAAAATTGGCAATAAAGGAGTCCGAAAAGTTTAAAGAATGGTACGATGCACTGCTGCAATATGAAAAAGACAAAGATCCCGGATTTGTCGATATTCCAAAGAAACAATGGAAAATAAGAGAGAAAATATCGGATGCTATCAAAATTTGGGAATGTTATCCGATAAGACCGCGAACTTCTAATTATGAATGTTTGATTGATAGGCGAGAAAACATGATAAAGATGCTTGAAAATGAATAAAGTGATCAATAAAGTGTGAATAGTCAATTTTAATTATTTCAAACTTACCAAATAAAAATAAAATATTTTCGTAAACTAAATCTTTTCATTCAATTCGTCGACAAATGCGGAAGCTAGTTCCTCAAGTATGGCATCATCAGTTTTCGGGATTTCAACGTCTTTAGGTTTCTCCGTCACGTCAATTACTTGAACGTCTGATTCGACACTGATTCGTGGTAAGTCGACGTCTTTGGGTTTTTTCGTCACACTAATTACTGGAACGTGTGATTCGACATCTTTGGGTTTCTTCGTCATGTCGATTAGTTGAACGTCGGGTTCGATGCTGATTCGCTGTTTCTTCTTTTTTGGTCCATTGGTATCGCATCGACTCGATTTTGATTTAATCCCGTCTTCTGTTAGCTCTATCGTGTCCCGAATGGCATCGCTTTCATTTGAGAGCTCTACAAATTCACAAATAACTTCCGGTGAGGTGGATCGACTCGAGATATTTATTTCGTCATCGTTTTCTTCCGAATCGGATATGTTTTGAATTGTTTCGTTATCAGTGTGGTTCGAAATGGTATCGATCATTTTTGAATCATCGTCAATTTCCATCGCGTCGGTTACTCCAGAAATACTATCAATCTTATCTATTTCAACTGGTTCATCTTCATGTAGACTACTTCCGATCTTTTCATTATCTGATTTGTAATTTTTCAATGCATTTCTGATATCATTTCGGTCGGCCGAAAAGCATAAGCTTTCCTTATGCGGATGTAAGATTTGCACGATTGCTTTGAATTGCTCGCGACACTTACTTCGTACTAAAATATGTTTGTCTCTGATTTGCGCGGTTGAAAATATGTCGATTGCAAGCTGAATTGGTGGTGGACATAAGTGATGCGGTTCGGACATGATGGCGTACACAACGCTGTACAAATTTCGACGACAAATATGTTGTGAATAAAGTTTCGTTCGTGGCAGATCGTCGTTATTGAGCACGTCGATTGCAATTGAAAAAATTGTGTCCAGAACATCCTGAAAACAATATTTTTTGAATAATTCATGACGAGACGATTTGTTACGATAGTTTACCTTGACAATGACCGGTTTCAGGAAACACGACGATGACATAATCAAATACTCCAAACAATTTAGAGCAGCCGCACAGAGATTCTGATTTTCTTCATCCGAGAAAATAATTTTTGTGTTTTGCGGATTGAACACTTTCGAATGTGTTTGCGAAATGTTCGATCGTTCATTCTGTGCCTTATGTAATAACCGCCTTGCTTTCTTCGAAATGTGTTTCCTTCCACCGCTTAATACCTGAATGTTGAAAATTAATTATATTTCGGTGCAAGAGAAAAATGCCGCCTACCTTAAGGGTAACTTCATTTTGGAACGGCATAATGTCGCGTTTAATTTGTACGATGACATGTTCGGCAATCAACTCACAACAACTTCCATATTTCATCGTTTTATTCCACAGCGACAATGTCTTGTAAGTAGCAATCCGCAAAGAACTGTTTTAAGTATAGAAACAATCATAATTCTTAATTACAAATATCCTAATATTTTACTTACGAAAAAGGTTTAGTAAATCCCATCGATTTGCCGGAGTCAGTCCACTTAAGTGTTTCCAAAATAAAATTTAACAAGGTGCTCACATACAGAGCCATATGCGATTTCAACCTGTAAATAACGAAAAGCATAAGAAAAACCCTCCAAAAAACAAAAAATCTAAAAATTACGTCAATATCAGAGCATCTATCAAATTGTAAAGTTCAATATGGAGCTCAGGCAGTACTGTCCCGATAGCTAAATTATCCGAAATTGCATTTTTCCCCAAAATCGTACAATTTACAGCTAATCCACGCTGAATTAGACACAAAATTTTCTTTGGCATTATTGGCTTTGGAACCGGAAACGGTTCGCTACATTTAAATTGGGAAACATTTCGTTAGTATAAACAAATTTTAGTTACAAAACCGAAATTCATACTCACGTTAATGCCACTATTAAGAATGTTGTTAAATTTTTGAATCGAGTAAAAAGTTGCGAGGCTCTTTTAATAGGTTCGTCGCTTAATTCCAATGGAAGGATATGCAATTTATCGGATTCACTGCTAAAATCGTAGACTTCCGGACAGTTTGCATAAATTTGATCCAGGGTTTCATGTAAACTGCCTAAGAGGTTACACTGAAACTTTTGCCAGGCATCTTTATAGCTAATTCCAGCAGTTCCACCGCCGCGTACCTTAAAGAGACCGAATAAATTAATAAGAGTAGTGCTGTGGTGAATTTTTATCTTCTCCAAGATGACATCGAACTGATCTTAGCGATCTGTGTTTAGTGTTTTAAATTTAGTTTAGGAAAAAAAAGGAATTTTAAGTACTGTTCGTGTTAGTAACAAAATTGCGGGTATATTGCAATACACACATTATTCGAAGCTGGAGAATGAAACGACTGCCTAATTTTCGCTATGAGTGTCTCAACTCTTGTAGGTGCGTCGAGCATAGTGAGTATTAAGAAGCAATTCATCATCGACATTGACACGACAGTCAAAATCTGACCTTGTCCTTCAGAATACATCATCTTCAAGAATCTCGACCCAGCGACCGCATCTTCCATGTGCTTTACACCATAAAATGCGGGAATACTTCTGTCATCTACCTGCTTGACATGACTATGCCAATACCTTTTACGAAGTTTTACAAGGATGGATCTGTTGCTGATTCGTTGTAGGGGTTGTAAACTCATGTTTGTGCAGGATTCGCTGCATGATATTTTTCTTATCGGTCCCAGGATCATACACAGAATTCTTCGTCCAAGAAAATTATAGTTTTTTTTTCACTTTATTAATTCACATTCAATAATCGCACTACTGGCAACGCTTTCCGATTTGACTTATTGCTCGATCGATGCTACCAATTAAAATCGCTTTACAAAAACTTTCGCGTAGAACTGACCGTCGTTTCCCTTTCACAGCAGAAAAATGGATGCTGTTTAGATCTCTGCGGCGCTTATATTCTGCGAAACCTAGGCTCTTGAAGGCATCTATATCTCCATATGGCACAAGAGGCCGAAAATTTTTCGAAACTGGAACAATTTATAATACAGTGAAATTATACGAATACGAAGCCGTATGTATAGTGTTCCTCTACCATTGGTAAATTAATTGTCGGTTGGTCTGGGTTTGCACCTCTCCATCGCGACAAGGCCCAAACAGCGCAATGGCATCATTTTGATACCACAACTCATGGCTCAAGGCTAAAGCAGAATACCGATTTCGACGGTCGTAGAACACACGATTAAATGGCGATACCCACAATTGATTTTTGCTTCATCTAGTATTTGGTTTGAGCCGTTGGTAGAATGTGCGAGAACATATTAGCCTTAACGATTCCCAGCGAAATGTTGAGCGCTGTTTCCGGAAGAGAGCTGTGAATAGCGGAGCCACTTCACTATGAAATCGGCTACTTACTTACTTCCTTACGATGGCGCTACAGTCCAAATCGGACCTTGGCCTACTGAATGTGCCGCCTCCAGCTTTCTCGGTTCAGTGACCGCGTCCTCCAGTTTATAAATCTTAGCAGTGATTTGCTGTCTGCGTCAATAGAGTCCTCCCAGCTCTTTCGTGGTTTTCCAACTGGTCTTTGTCCATTAAATTTTTCCTTTAGTGTGCGTTTGGGGATTCTTCCGTCATCCATCCGCTCCATCTCGCTTTTTGAATTGTATGAGGATCGATACTTCCGGATTATCAAAGATGGCATACAATTCTCTATTGTATCGTATTCTCCAGATCGAGTCTTCCCTAGTTTAGTTTTAGGAAGAGCTGCAGCGCTAGAACCACCGATACGATTGCGATCCCTTCAGATTCTCGTGGGCTGTTCCATCCCCCCAAAAACACTCCAATTCCCTGCAGTCTTCCCTCACAGTTCCGAAGTTTCTTCTGAGGACTTTTCTTTCAAAAGCGTTAACTAATTTTTCGGACGCCTGAGTCAATGTCCACGTTTCGCTGCCATAGAATAGCACAGTTCTTATAATTGCTTTGTATAGTTTAAGCTTTGTTTTCCTATGCAAATTTTTGTTTTTAATTATTGGGAGTACCGAATAATACGTCTTATTTGCCATCATTATTCTTCTTTTAATTTCGATGGGTTCGCTTCCATCCTTCGATATATTTGCCCCGAGATATACAAAGTTGTCTACGTTTACTAGGTTAAAGTCTCCTACTGTAATATTTTGTCTGATTGGCGTGTTTATCCTAGTTTGTGTCATGATTTTGGTTTTGTTTTCGTTAATACGTAGTCCAATTTCCCTTGCTACCGAGTAAAGTTTTAAAAATATTTGTAATCGGCTAGCCGTTTATGAATAGCGAGGAGCTTGGCTTCACAGCTTCTGCTGGTGTGTGGTGTGATGAGGACTTCGGCACGTTCTTAAAGCTGAGATGGCGCTTTCGTTTATGACTCGTGGTGTTTCGATAGGCTGCCAGCGCTGTCCTAATTATTTTATTTACCGCGAATTGCATCGTTTTTAGATTTTAGTTCAATGTGCTAACATATACGACCAGCCCATAGGTTAGGTTAGGCTGAGAGAGGAGAACTGTGCCACAGGCCCTCACGAGAGATAACTATGAATCTATTGTTGTTGCCTCGTACAAAACGACCAGCTCAAGCCCAACGTGTCTCCTTATTAGAGTTTCAACTGCGTGTTATTACCTTGATTGTACGCTTAAAGAAGTCTTATCGGATTCTAAATTTAGTAGAGTGAGTGAGATTAGTTTCTTAACTTGAGAGTTCTACTGCAGCTACGGTTGGAGCCCTAAGATTTTGCAGGTGGTCTGAGCTGGTATGTTTGTCAATGCTTGCTGATCTTTGAACTTCTCTTCTTCAGGTAATTTACAGCAGTTCCGCCTTTCCAAAAATGAAAGTTATATTCCTGTACGCTTGTACCATAAACATATGTCGATGGTCACCCAACTCTCCTCCAGTTGTCTTTGGACGTAGTAATTATTAAGACATACGCAGTGTGTGGTAGGAGATGTTGAGTGTTGTGAAAGGATACCTTGAAGTGAATATTTCGATTTGAAAAGAGATCCAAAACCCATAGACTAAAGGTGGAATTGGTCCACATGCATTCAAGCTTTTGATTATCTAAATTTATACTGGGTCTCTCCCTGAAAAATCTAAATTTATGCAGGGATTCATATCCGGACCTTGAAATGTAACCATTGTCATTGATCAATTTTAACTATATCCAAACGCTATCCGATTTTTGATCGCAAAACGGTTTAACCAATATATTCCTCGCAGATTTTTTAGGAAAACTGTCTACGTTGTAATCTACATCATACCCTATAGATCGCTGCATTTTGTTGTGCCGTATGTCGTGTAACTTACACACAAGACACAACCAAATGCAGCTAGAATATCGCTTGAATAGTTTTTACTAGCTCCGTGTACGGGTGGTTATAAGTTGTTGTGCACATAGAGGCCTCGCACGAAGGTTGCCCAACAGTTTGATCAAAAGGTATCTTAGTGCACTTAAACTTCTTGGGCAATTTCGGATCGGTCGATGTGTGCGCTTCTATATAGCTTCTTAGCCATTAGCTACTCAACTAAGCTCTCGGTCGACTAAAAGTGTAATGAAGGTAAGAAAAAGTTTCCATCTCTCTGCGTAACGAATTTGATGATCGAAAAATCTTCTTGATTTTAATCGCACCATATTGTATGGTATGGTGTGGATGATGCTATCATCCTCCTTCACTTAGACGTTATTGTTCGTCCATTGTTCGTCCATTGTGCTCCCCGTTTGAGTATAAAAACTCCTGGAACCTAAAACCATTTACTACATTTTATAAAGTTTGCTATGTTACATAGCTTTTCCTTATCGATATCACCGAGGTTATCGAGGAAATAAGCGCCGAGGTTCCGTCTTCTCGTTATCGATAGGGCGTATAGGACGTGGAAAATTGACTCCTCCACTTCTATGTCACCGCAGCTACGAGAGAGAGATCATTTGCTTCGGCTCCCAGTCGTCTAGCGTGTCTACCGATCAATCAGTGCCCAGTGAGCACTCCGATTAGTGTCCTTCCTGCTCAGGCTCAGGATATACTTGCTTTTCCCGTGATCATATTCAAGCCAAAGAGTTCTTGATATTGAGCATGTAGTTAGGTTTGACCATCTATTGCCTGCCCGCCGCTGCAAGCATAGTGAGTCGATAGACTGATTTATGGATCCGATGGAAATAACAATGTGCTGGTCCTCCACTAGTGAGCTTAGGCTGGAGCCTGCTCGAGCGAGTTCATCAGCTTGCTCATTCCCCTGGATTCCACAGTGGCCTGGCACCCAGCAGAGGGTAATTTTGTGCCGTGTGTCGATAGTGTTAAGAATACCACGACATTGTCTAACTAGTTTTGATCGTGTTGTGTTCGAAGTGAGGGCCTTAATGGCTGCTTGGCTGTTAATGCAAATAGTGATGTCTTCTGTTGCATTCACCTTTGCTTCAATAATTTTGCATGCCTGAAGTATTGCAAAGATTTCCGCTTGGAATACACTGGCATGGTCCGGTAGCCTATAGGACTCGTATCGAGTTCCTGTGAGAATACCCCCGCGCCTGAACCAGAAATCATTTTCGAACCGTCGGTGAATACCATTGTGGTCCTGTTGTCTAGGTTGCGTTCTACATTCCAGTCGTCCCTGTGTGGGATTTTAACAGAAAATTCGCTACTGAAATCTAATTTTGGCATAATGTAGTCCGTTTCACTATTCATATCACACTCCAAGTCATTGAATATGGTACTGTGACCAGCAGGTCTAGTTCTCCAGTAACCTAACTCTTTGAATCTAAGAGCGCCTTTTGCAGCTATACTTTTGATGTGCATGTCCATTGGCAGCAGGTGGATGATAGTTTCCAGTGTTGCCGTGGGTGTGGTTCTGATGGCGCTAGTGACCCCAATGCATGCCAAACGCTGTACTTTTATCACCTTGCTTAGATACGTGCACTTTCTAGTCGCCTCCCACCACACTATCACGCCATAGCTTAAGATTGGTCTTATTATGGCTGTGTACATCCAGTGTACTAGTTTTGGTTGGAGGCCCCACCTGTTTCCGAACATCTTTCCGCATGCGTTAAATGCGTTATACGCTTTTTTAACGCGTTCTTCCAGATTCAGTTTCCAGCTGAGTTTCTTGTCTAGAACAATCCCGAGATATTTAGCGCTGTCGGAAAGTTGAAGCTCGTCGCTTCCCATCTTTGGTAACGCAAAATCTGGGATTTTGTACTTCTTCGTGAAGTGGACCAGCACAGTTTTAGAGTGTTTAACCCCTAAACCGCAGTTGCTGGCCCATTGTCGTAGTTTGTTGAGTGCTCTCTCCATCAAACTACTAATTGTCGGTAAATGTTTCCCTGAGACAAGGATGACCACGTCGTCGGCGTATGTACATGCCTTGATTCCAAGGTTCTCAAGTTCCACAAGGAGCCAAAGTAAGGGTGAGATTACACCTCCTTGCGGGGTGCCTCTGGAGACTGAATTTGTGATAAGACTCTCTCCTAGTTCGGATTCAATAATCCTACTTCGTAGCATTAAGTTAAGCCAATTGCAAATCTCGGTTTCCACTTCCCTTGATAGCAGTACGCTGTTAATAGTCGAGCATCGAACGTTATTAAAGGCACTCTCTATGTCAAGGCGAGTGTGTACTCCTTATATGAGAGTGATTTTTCAATTGTTGACACTACCTCATGTAAGGCCGTATCCACCGACTTGCCCTTTCTGTAGGCATGTTGTGATTTTGACAATTGGTTGCGCGGAATTCTGTTACGAATGTGATTGTCCAATATCCTTTCAAGGGTTTTAAGGATAAAGGACGTGAGACTTATCGCACAATAATAATTCGATCAATTCAAATTATTTTAATACTTTCATAGTGTTTTTTTGATCACCTGATTTAGTCATGTGATCTATGGACCACTGGCTTAAAATGTAAAGCACACGTAAAGAAGGCATCGCGTTTCCAGCAGAACTCATTCCCAGGGTCAGGACACACAACTCGCTAAATAAATAAAACTACATGCCCGCTTACCTGTTGTAATAAATGCAAACATTTCCCGGACCAGCGGACCAACTCGTCGTCGCTGCTATCTACCGGCAGCAGAACAAATTTCTCGATAACTGACCGCGACGCTCCACAGCTTCCCGGATAGACACGAAGAGCAGTTTCAACGCATTTCAAAATTTCTAATTGATTCGAAGTAGCCGAATTGTTGATTGATTCGAAGAACTTTCCGAGCAAATGGCCAGAAAATGCTTTCGACAATTCCGGTATGTCGGTCGACTTCTCGATGAGGACACCTAAAGCAAACAATCTTCGATAACAAAATTCACAAAAATTAAAAAAAAAATAGTTTTACTTAAGCACCGACACGCCAGCGGTACACAGGCGGACATTCCTTTTTGGTTACACGTTTTAATGCAGCTCGTGGCCCATAAGGAGCCCTTCTGTTCCAGGATATCCAGCGAGCATTGCTTCAGAATCACCTCGAGAACGACTAGGCCTTCGTGTTTTGTTGCCGGTTTACTTAGCAGCGCGGTCAAATGTGAGACGAACTCGGACGTTCCGGCAGACTGTGAATAAGAAGACTGTTGGAAGCACGAATATAGGAAAAGAGGAAAATTCTTACCGCCTGTCGAAAGCATTGGTGTTCGTTTAGTGCCTTCAGGAAAATCGGCAAATTAGCTTGTCCGGCATTCGAGATATTTTGAAAAATTCCAAGCAGACCGTCCATGGTGTAACTCCTTGGGTACAATAAAAAAATAATGTGGCGCCTGCCTAGGAAATTCGACTCGCACGTGGATGGACTGCGATATTAGTGACCGGGCGGTTATTTTGACAGCTCTCGGTCTGCATCAGAGTCCGCGGTATTGTGCAGAAATCTTGCAGCATTTTGTTGGCAATGGAAGCTTATCCAAGACACAAAATTGGTTTCTCGTTATCGATCTCGAGATGGCACTGATATCGCGTGACGTAATATTTAGTTATTTTTGTAGAATACCGTTCACTGTCCCAAAGGAGAGCAACTTATTTTATTTACTCACAAATAAACTGGATTTGTGCTTGGCAGGCAATGGAGAAAGGGGAGTATAAAATTTAGGGATGAAAAGGGCCATTCCACACACAAATTTAAATAAAAAGATTGTAGATTGTAGATGGTGGAGGACGGTCTAAATAATCCCGATTCACTGAGGCCTCAGTGGGCCTATTGTGATTGTCCTCCCTGATTATAACTCACTCAGGACGGTTATATCAATAAATTTTAATCTTGAGTGAGTTAGACATGAGTTCCAATGGTGTTAGGAAGTAATGTCCTAGAAGTCTGAGTCTTCTGTGTGCGAGTTCTTCGCAATGGCATAGAACGTGCTCTGCAGTTTCCTCGTCTTCTTCACACAATCTGCAAACATCGTTTGAAACCAGTCCAATCGTATGCAGATGCTTTTCAAGCTAACAGTGTCTTGTAATTAGCGCGATTAAACGCCGAAACTGATTCCGGCTCAATTTGAGCACATCGGAGGTTCGTTTCTTGGAGTGGCCTTCCAAGAATAGTTTGGACTGTCTGTACCCCACCGTCCTTGTCCAGTGAAGGTCAGCTTGGATGTTAATCCAGTCCAACAGTCTTTCTTTTCACACAGCTGTTGGCATTCGACAGAAAAGCACTGGTTCTGTGAATTTTAAGTCAGCTCCTTTTTTCGCAGACTCGTTGCCTACAATATCACTATGTCCAGGAACCCAAACCAGTATGACTGTATTTGAGTTCGCTAGTTTCTTAAGTTCTTGTAAGCAATTCCACACTAAGTGGGATCTAAAGCAAAATGCTTGTAGAGCAAGTAATGCTGCTCTGCTGTCAGAGAGAATGTAGATCTTGTGACTCTTGTATCCTTTTCTAATGTTTTCCCTGACGCATAGTTCAATTGCATGAATTTCTGCTAGGAAGATCGTATTTGACTTGTCGAGGCTGGCATATATGTCGACCCTTGGTCTGTGTCCATATACCCCAGCTCCAACTCCCTCATTTGTCTTGGAGCCATCTGTATACCAGATAAGTGCTCCCTTTTCAAATTCAGGCATATGTGTTTCCTAGTCTTTTCGGGGTGGGAACACTACTTTGAATGGTATTTCAAAGTTGTATCTTGGTATGATATTATCCGAAATCAGAATGCCGAGAACAGGGTCGCTCTTAAGCTCTCTCACAAGGTCTGTGGAGGCTATTTTCTTCGCTTCCTTATCCTCGGAATTTAGGAGTCGATACGTCATGAGCCTGGCTTCTGTTTGTACATACAGGTGTAAAGGTGAAAGATTTAGAATCACCTCAAGTGCTGTAGTAGGAGTGGTTCGCATTGCCCCAGAGATAGTTGCTCAGGCCAACCTTTGCAGTTTGCTTAGTTGGGTTTTTTTTTTAACGAGGAATTAAAGCATCGAAAGCCTAATTCAGTGCGGGACTTTAACCCGCTAAACATCTCCTCAGTCGTACGAATGGATCCTCCCGGAACCACCTTTAGGTATTGCGTCGGGAGGCCGTCATAGCAATATTGCTAAAACCGTCAGTTATTGTCTGTCTAGTCTAGTCAGTCGTCTCCTGTGGTGCGTCGCGTTGGATGTTTTTTATTCGCTCAAAGTGGTGAAGTGTCGACATAATCCGTGCTGCTGCAGTCTGGAAAGTTTGCCACTTGAGGGCTGTCACAAATGTGTCTAAAGAAGTTTTCTACGGTTGGAGCTTCTCCGAAGGCATCCGCAACCTCGGCCCCTAAACACCCTTTGGAGTTAAATTTCAAAAACTTCTGAATGCATTTTCTAAGCGCTTAGATTAAAAGTCTGCATAAGTATTAGGTTGTTGCAGATGAAATGTCGTTTTTGGTAGTGCAATTTCAAACAACTGTAACTTTTATAAAACTTAATTTTATTAATCAAAATAGGAACCAGCACATGAAATACACTTCTCCCAACGAGATACAAGTGCATTTATGCCAGTTTCGTAGAAGTCCGACTTTCTAGAGCGAAGAAAGTCCTCGAAGGCACTTTTGATTTCTGCTTCATTAAAAATGATCCAAATGTTTAAAAAAGTGGTAGTCGGTTGGCGAAAGGTCTGGTGAGTATGGTGGATGAGCAAGAGTCTCATACTGCAACTCGTTTAATTTTTGGACCGTTGTTCTTGAAACATGAGGCCGTGCGTTGTCATGAAGCAGTATAACTCCATCTCTGTTGACCAAACTAGGCCGTTGAACACGCAATTACTGATGCATTTCATCGAGTTGGGCACAATACTTCTCGGCATTAATGGTTTCACCACGCTTCAAATAGGAATAGTGAATAACTACAGCTGCAGACAAACAGTCACTATTATCTTCTTCGGATGAAGGCCTGGTTTCGGCATGTGTTTTGGGGTCTCATCAGCATCCAACCATTGTCCCGATCGGCAACGATTGTCGTACAGTATCCACTTTTCATCACATGTCACTATTCTGTTCAAAAACGGATCATTTCTCTTCCGGCAGAGCAGGGAACTGCAAATTTCCAGTCGACGCGTCATGATTTGCTCAGTAAGCTCATGCGGAACCCACTTATTAAACCTTTTGATTTTTCCAAGCTGTTGCAAATGCCGGGAAACTGTCGAATAGTGTACGCCCAATTTCTCTACTATCGAAGCTCCTGGGTGACCACATGGCTCACTTTCAAGGGTCAAATCTCCTGATCCAAATTTTTCGAACCATCGCTGTGTGGTTTGTTTGTTTACCGTATCAGTTCCAAATGCCCTGTTGATGTTTTCGGTTGCCTCCGTTGCGCTGTGGCCAAGCTTAAATTCATAAAGGAAAATTACCTGTTTTTGACTCAAATCCATTTTTTTCTGTCTGATCTCCATGAAATCCAAAACTTAAATGACTCGATGTAGGGGTATTTATACTTCAATACACAATACCACTTGTGCCACCTGGCGGCAGTTTGAGACTTGTGCCACCTGGCGGCAGTTTGAGACATGAAAGTCGCAGCTGACTTCACTTCATAGAGAAAAACGACATTTCTTTTGCAACAACCTAATAAAATGAAGTCGATATCTAACCAGCCCTAAAGGATACGACGAGATTTGTGTAAATGTATGCATTCCCCTTCCACCGAAAATTTTTTTTTGCTCAAATTTAAATTACTGTTTACTGTTTTCTAGCATAAGCCATTCCGGAGATAGAAAAAATCCCCACTCCCTTCCTACCACAATTAAACTTTTATAGTATGCTCCTAGCCCTATATAAGTACCAACTGTAGGTTCTCGAGGTATAACATTCAGAATATTCTGCTTCTCATCGTTTCACTCCTGCATCCAACATCTTCATTGAGCCTAACTACTGTATAAATTCCAAAAACCTATTTCAAATAGTTCTACAGATATGAAATTTCATTTTCTACAAAATTATTGCGCCAGTGTGGTTAGTGTTTCAGGTAGACACCTCTCAAGCGTGAGCCTCCTTTTGTTTTGAAGTCATCCCGTTTCGTGGAGCTACTCTATCAGATTGTCTGATTGGTGCCAGAGCCCACAAGAAGCCAGTCCAATAAGAAGATTTATATTTACTATTTGAGTTACATTTTATAAATTGAAGATTTATTATACGCCGCGTTAATGTATGAAGCACGAGAGAGAAGACACAAAAGCATTTCACCACAAGGCTCAATTCTGGGCATCAGACGTCAACTGCTGTCCGGACGTTTTTCTTTTGTTGATTTTCAACCTTAATCTACTGCTCGAAAACAAACAACTTCTATCACTACTTATTATATTGTTTTAATAAATCACCTCTTCTCCATAGGGCCGTTCCTACGAAGTTCTGTTACGCTCTAACTGGAAGTTTAACTGACAGATTTTCATACAAAACTTCCGGTTAAAGTTTCAGTTAAAGTTTAACTGACGATCGTAATAATGGCCCCGAATGTACCGATAGAGAAAAATTGAGTCATACAAGCGAGATATGAAAAAGTTGAAACCCTACTAACAGCTGTTTCGTACGATTGGGTAACATGCTTACATCATGGATACTCTAGTAATACACAATAGAAACGATTAAAAATTAGTTAATTTCATCACAAAAAGACTGATTCTTATCAAAACAAATCGTATCAGTTAATACGTTTTCACCTATTACTTACATCCCGTTACCGTTATCTTATCATAATCAAGTGTTTTTTTAATATTTTATAAACGAATTAGATAAAAACAATTCATTAGGCATTATTCCCAGTTATTAGCTCAAATCATATACACGTTACTGTTAAAAGACGAAGTGAGCATTTTATTTTAGTATGGCGTTTTTTCGTTCAATAGTTCTTTTAGTGTTTCTCTTCAGCGTACAGGTAGACTATTTTTATAAAATTGTTCAGTCCGAATAATTTTGTTATTTCCTAGTTCATCCGATCCGAAGAGAAGCTCCCGGAACCTCTCGAAACATGCGATTTAGATTTATCCGATGATGCCATATCAAAATTATCACCAGAATGTCAAGGACTTAGTGGCAACGATAAAAAATTCTCAATAGAGGAATCCGAAAAGTTTAAAAAATGGTACGATGCACTGCTGCAATATGTAAAAGACAATCCTGGATTTGTCGGAATTCCAAAGAAACAATGGAAAATAAGAGAGAAAATATCGGATGCTATCAAAATTCCGATAAGACCGCGAACTTCCAATTATGAATGTTTGATTGATATGCTAGACAAAATTATAAAGATGCTTAAAAATGAATAAAGTGATCAATAAAGTGTGAATAGTCAATTTTAATTATTTTAAACTTACCAAATAAAAATAAAATATTTTCGTAAACTAAATCTTTTCGTTCAATTCGTCGACAAATGCGGAAGCTAGTTCCTCAAGTATGGCATCATCCGTTTTCGGGATTTCAACGTCTGTAGGTTTCTCCGTCACGTCGATTACTTGAACGTCTGATTCGACACTGATTCGTGGTAAGTCGACATCGTTGGGTTTCTTCGTCATGTCGATTAGTTGAACGTCTTGTTCGATGCTGAATCGCTGTTTCTTCTTTTTTGGTCCATTGGTATCGCAGCGACTCGATTTTGATTTAATCCCGTCTTCTGTTAGCTCTATCGTGTCCCGAATGGTATCGCTTTCATTTGAGAGCTCTACAAATTCACAAATAACTTCCGGTGAGGTGGATCGACTCGAGATATTTATTTCGTCATCGTTTTCTTCCGAATCGGATATGTTTTGAATTGTTTCGTTATCGGTTTGCTTCGAAACGGTATCGGTAGCGGTGCTAGGAAGATCGTATTTGACTTGTCGAGGCTGGCATATATGTCGACCCTTGGTCTGTGTCCATATACCCCAGCTCCAACTTCCTCATTTGTCCTGGAGCCATCTGTATACCAGATAAGTGCTCCCTTTTCAAATTCAGGCATATGTGTTTCCTAGTCCTTTCGGGGTGGAAACACTACTTTGAATGGTATTTCAAAGTTGTATGTATCTTGGTATGATATTATCCGAAATCAGAATGCCGAGAATAGGGTCGCTCTCAAGCTCTCTCACAAGGTCTGTGGAGGCTTCGTTTTCTTATCCTCAGAAGTTAGAAGTCGGTACATCATGAGCCTGGCTTCTTTTTGTACATACAGGTGTAAAGGTGAAAGATTTAGAATCACCTCAAGTGATGTAGTAGGAGTGGTTTGCATTGCCCCAGAGATAGTTGCACAGGCCAACCTTTGCAGTTTGCTTAGTTGGGTTTTTTTTTAACGAGGAATAAAAGCATCGAAAGCCTAAGTCAGTGCGGGACTTTAACCTGCTAAACATCTCCTCAGTCGTACGGATGGATCCTCCTGGAATCACCTTTAGGTATTGCGTCTGAAGGCCGTCATAGCAATATTGCTAAAACCGTCAGTTATTGTCTGTCTAGTATAGTGAGTCGTCTCCTGTAGTGCGTCTCGTTGGATGTTTTTTATTCGCTCAAAGCGGCTGTCACAAATGTGTCTAAAGAAGTTTTCTACGGTCGGAGCTTCTCCGAAGGCATCCGCAAACTCGGCTCGGTCGACGTCGAAGCGCGGGCATTGCAGTAAGATATGCCGCGCGTCCTCAATCTCGTGGGGGCAGTTGGGACAGAACGGGTCTTCCTCATGCTTAAAGCGGTGAAGATACTGCTTAAAACAACCGTGTCCGCTGAGCAGCTGGGTCACATAAAAGTCCACTTCTCCGTGTTTGCGGCTTATCCAGCTGTCGATTTTTGGGATCAATGAATGCTTAGCTGGGTCTACACAGTTATCTGTAAGGTTTTGCGCAACCATATAGATGACGCGTAAGTGATCACTGGTCTGACTATTGCCGTATACATCCAGTGAGCAATATTGGGTTTTAAACCCAAAGTTTTACCAAGAAGGCTTCTGCAGGTCAAAAGAGAGATCCTAGCTTTCTCAGTAATGCGTTTCATGTGCCCATTCCAGTTCATCTTAGCTTCTAAGGTTACCCCCAGATATTTGACCTCACTGGAAAATTCGATCCTTTAACCGGAGAGCATTGGGCATTTGAGTTTGCTCCGGTTCCTCCTATTCGTGAAAGCAACGATAGTCGTCTTTTTGGCTTGACGCTTAAATCAGTTTCCGTGCACCAGAGTGCTACCATGCCTAGTCCTCTCTGCGATATGTTTGAGATGGTGTCTTCAAATTTGCCCCGTACTAGGATGTTTATGTCGTCGGCGTAACCTATGTCATCTATACCAGATGTGCTGAGTCTGGTTAGTAATTTATCGACCGCAATTGACCACAGTAATGGTGATAGCACCCCTCCCTGCGGGCAGCCTTTTAAGGCCGTGATTGTAAGTGTTTCATTTGCTAGTGAGGATGTTATAACTCGTTTTGCTAGCATGAACCTTATCCAACTGCATGTGTTGGCATCTATGCCCCGCTCATGGATGGAATTGCAAATGTATTGGTAAGAGGTGTTATCAAAGGCTCCCTCCACATCCAGAAACCCACCCACCGCATCCTCTTTGGCGTGGCTAGCTCTAAAGATCTTTGTAAGAAGCGAGAGCAGATGGGTTAATCCTTTCTGTAGAAATACAGGGTGGATACCATCTTCTCCTGGTGCCTTGTATGGGTCAAAGGAGTTTACTGCCCATCTTATTTTATTTGGTGTGAAGATCTTCGTCGCTATTCTCCAATTCTCTGGTATTGGTCGGGTAAGAGCCTTAGAGTTAGAGAAGGAAATCGTGTCATCAACCTCCACCGAGCCAGGAAAGTTAGTTTGGGCTAATAGCTCCAGTGTCTCTTTTCCTGAACCAGTGAAGGTGCCATCGGGCTTCTAGAGGAGCCCAATCTTGTTTGAGTGTTACTCGGTGAATTTTTGCGCTACTGCGAAGATCATTTATCTCTTCACAGAACTTCTTCCACGAGCTTCTCTTTGCAATTTTGAGCTCCCTATTGTAATTCGTAAGGAAGCTAGAGTAGGAGTCCCAGTCCCCGGTCGCCCTTGCGCGGTTCCAGAGTCTCCTAGTCTCGGATCTCAATTCCGCGATTTTGTTTGTCCACCAGGGCACCGCTCTGTCATTCTTTTTTGTTGTAAGTGGACAGGAGCCAGTGTAGGCAGTATTTTAGTTTTTAAATAAAAAATGAAATCATCTTTTCAATTACATACATGACATAGGTACAGTGGAGTTCGGCTATACCAAACTCCAGAGGACCTGGGAAAACAGTTCGTTATAAACGAGGTTCATTATAAAAGCTATAAATTGCTAGATAAAATCGATGTATATTTAGTGATGGAGCCAAAAGCTCATCTCCACAATCCTCGAATCTGGGGAAGAGCCTTTAACTGCTGCCCGGACGTTCTCGTTTTATAGGTTTTAAACTTTAATCTACCGCTCGAAAACCAGCAACTTCTACGGAATAATTTCAATAAATCACACTTTCTATTGATAACGAATTTGTCGTTAAAATTTAAAGAAACAACAAGAAAAATTGAGTCATACAAGCGAGATATGAAAAACGTGAAACCTATGAACAGTTATGTTTTATAAGATTGAACATGATACATGCTTAAAGCATTCTATCATGGAGAAAACTTTAAAAGTATTTAGATTTATTCCTAATTATTAACTCAAATCAAATACACGTTACTGCTAAAGGTCGAAGTTAGCATTTTATTTTAGTATGGCGTTTTGTTGTTCAATAGTTCTTTTAGCGTTTCTTTTCAGCGTACAGGTAAACTATTTTTATAAAATTGTTCAGTCCGAATAATTTTGTTATTTCCTAGTTCATCCGATCCGAAGAGAAGATCCCGGTACCTCTCGAAACTTGCGATTTAGATTTATCCGATGATGCCATATTAAAATTATCAACAGAATGTCAAGGACTTAGTGGCAACGAAAAAAAATTGGCAATAAAAGAGTCGAAAAAGTTTAAAAAATGGTACGATGCACTGCTGCATTATGAAAAAGACAAAGATCCCGGATTTGTCGATATTCCGAAGAAACAATGGATCGTAAGAGAGAAAATATGGAATTATATCAAACTTTATGAATGTAGTCTGGTAAGACCTCTAACTTCCAATTATAAATGTTTGATTGATAAGCGAAAAAAAATGATAAAGATGCTGGAAAAGGAATAAAGTGATTAATAAAGTGTCAATTTTAATTATATTAAACAAATTTATCAACAAAAAGTTATTTTGTTTTTCAAAAACTAAATCTTTTCATTCAATTTGTTGACAAATACGGAAGCTAGTTCCTCAAGTATGGCATCATCCGTTTTCAGTATGTCGACGTCTTTGGGTTTCTTCGTCACGCTAATTACTGGAACGTATGATTCGACATCTTTGGATTTCTTCGTCATGTCGATTAATTTAACGTCGGGCTCGATGCTGATTCGCTGTTTCTTCTTTTTGCTTCATTGGTAGCGACTCGATTTTGATTTAATCCCGACTTCTGTTAGCTGCTCTATCGTGTCCCGAATGGTATAGCTCTCTTTGGTTTTATGTAAAAAAAACAACTGTATTTTGACTTTGAAAATTATTGAGTTTATTCGAACTAGAAAAACAAAAAAGATATAATGTAATAGTAAAATTTGTATTCAGTCGAAAAAATTATCATTATTATCATCTTTTAATTTAATTATAAAGAACGCCCTATTGATAGCTAAAAGAACAGCTTTTTGTTAAGATTATTTGAATGTTTCGTTTTCATTTAAAAGCGTTTAGAATTCAATTTGATTGATCTCACTCTAATTAAAATGCCCACGATTTATACGATGCAACAGATGGAACAACAAATGCCCATTTCGGTACTTTGGCAAGAAGATTAGCAAAGGTTGGTGTATGCTCCTTGTGATATTCCCAGTGGAATGTTACCACTGCGATGTCAACAAGAGGACCGGTATGTTCAACTGTCTTTGTCTGTTAGAAAAGGAAAAGGCGGAAATGAATTTAAGAAAACTTAACCTCATGTTTTAGCTTACCTTGAAAACTAGAGTTATATTCATTGGCGGTGCTTCAAGACCATGTGTAATCATGACGAAATATGCTTTTTGGTTTTGATATAAATTTGGTTCCGGTACGTTTTCTGTAATGTCCCAATTCGATAAAGTAATGCCTGGTTTCGGTCGGACTTGAAACGACATCAGGTAATTTCCGCGCAAAGTAAAGCTCAATTTCTGTTCAACACCGCTGATACGCTCTTTTTTTGTAAGCAGTAGTACACCGGTTTCTCTAATCAGGGGTTGAGGACTCGGTATCCAGTAGCCACTGTTGAAATTGTACAACAAGTAATAGTCGGTTGTGTTCTTGCAGTTTTTACTTTTTTTTATAAGACTTACCCCGTATGCAACTGCCTGCACGAATAGAATGGCAAACCACAAAATAACTCTCGCTGACATAGAGAATTTCTTTCTTGTGGTATCGGTTCGTCCGGTGCACTCAGACTTTCGATAGTTTTCAAAGCATTACGATCTATTTCGCGCATCCAAAATCCCGCATCGGTATATGTTACCGTTCCGTTCTTATCATGAAGAGTTCTTAATGTATGCTAGGATAAAATGAAATAAAAGTCAACTGTAAGAACAGTAAAATCGACAAGTTCCTACCGTAATAAAATGACGCTGAACTGCTGGAGGTCCTCGTGTCCCGTCCCTATAAGGGAAACCGTATCTTGTAAATCCAATTAGATAATATCGCGATATTAGATAAACTACAACCAATGTGATTAGGAAATGTTTGGACTTTTTGAGCAAGATCACCAACGGAGTGATGTAGCTTGTTATGAAAAAAGTCAATGAGCAACAAATTATGGCAACCAACAAGTCTGGATTCTTAGCAGCACCCGATCGTCCTTGTATCGGTATAAACATATCGAGAACCAAGTTGTAGAAGTGAGTTGACCAAAGCACCACGAATATTTGCCCCAAGAGATGAATATACAACCAGCGAAGTACTGAAATGGTTAAAATGAGTTGATAAAAATCGATAGGATTACTGGATATAATTTTTCATACTTGTATTCTGTAATCCCATAAAACCAATTACCGTATTTGTAATTAAAGTGATTAATAGCGGCACTATAAGAACATAGCCGATTTTATATTCGGCTAGAGTTATAGCAGCAGCTAATAAGCCCCAGAATAGACTTGTTCCGGTCAAACGGGATTGAGCTTTCAGCGCAATACTCATCGGAGCCTACAAAAATATTTGAAGAGATATTAGCATTTTTTCCCGAAAACAAACTCTAGAGGCTATAACTACTTTCTTATTCTGATTGAATATCAAATGCACCAGACATTGAACCACTAAAGTTGCTACACAATAAACTGATACAGCCAAAATCGGATGAGAATACCTGTCAGAAAATTTTAGTAGTATCGTTCAATTTGTAGGCTCAATTGTTTCACATACCACGACATAGGATGTCCAGATCTATCCAAGTCATAGGCAATAGCATAGCACGCAGCATTCGCCCCAACAAAACATATCACGTTTATTAGAAAGCCCAAAATTATTTCATAACGAAGATATTTCCTGTTAATACCTGTAATTACCAAAAATATCCATAAATGCAATCGAAATTGGCTGATGTAGCTCTTACCTTTCGTCGCTCTCGATAAAAAAATATACGGCAAAATAATTGACAATGTCACAACCACATAGTTAAATATGTTCGCAAAATAAACCGAATAATTGATGAAAAAGAAACCGAGTACATCGAAAAATACTTCAGCTCCGTCTTCGTGTACCTAGAGAGTAAACAGTTCGAAACATTAACTGGTTTATTGATCGGATAAGCGAAATAGTCGAACCTCTGTTTCACTCAATTCATGCGAATTTGCTATTAGCTTTGTTAACGCTAAAATATTATCACCAGTATGTTGTAATACCGATTTCGGTATATACCTGATATGATCAAATTTTGTATGATATCTGTAACCGTTTATTACGTGCGCCAAATCAAGACCTGGTATACCGCCGAAATCGCGGAAAATTCGAAAATCAGTATCGGACGGTATAAGACCCGATTGGAAAATTTCTTCAGCGGCTACTTGAGCATTCGGATAGGCAGCTGCTTTACCGTACATCTGAAAAGTGAATATAGATGTAATACGATTAGGAAACCACACATTGATTTTCAATTCTATTTTCATTTTACTCTGATAAGCCATGGATGTCGCGGACCAGTTTGAAATAGAATTTCTTTTCCGCCAGATCCTACCGATTCCAGATTAATAAATGCTGAAAAAAATATTTTTATTTTTTTTTTGTAGACGAATAGAAGTATTACATAGAAAAATCGGAGACGGGTGTAATTGCAATAAACAATTTAAATAAAAGCTTAGCTAAATCTGTAGAAATCATCGCCAACTAGCAATCACTGGAACAATTCAACTATTCACGAAACCTCGAGAATGACGAAAAAAACTGCTCAACTTAAGATTAAAATAGTTTCCCCATTAATCACTAAATTTATCATAGAATGAAATTGAAGTTATCGAAAGATTCATGAGGACCTCAACCGTATTCTCGCTCGATAATTATAGTGTTCATTGGGCTGCTGATCTGATTAAACTTAGTTTTCACTCAAGTTTTTTTAGGCGCGTCTTTAAGTGTTAAAACAATTTCAGCCAATTAGAATCTAACATCTGCCAGTTAAAATAGCTTAACCACAACTAAACATCTTAACCGGCAGTCGAATCTCGGGTGTAAACTGGCCTTTGTACGCAACATTTTGGAACGCTTAGCAAATCGAGGGTAGCATATCAAGCAAGGAAAATGGGTATTGAGACAAGAGTAGATTTTTACAGAAATCGGAGGAGCTCCTTGCAACGAACCACTAACCGTTCCAGAACACAGAGATTACCAGGACGATTGAAATATTTATCATTTTTTCCGTAAGGGAGCAATCTTCAAGAAAGCAAAGTAATATGAATTATGAAAAAGAGACCAGTTATGTTCTCTCTGCCCTATTAAAGTTTTTCTCGTCCAACTACCTACCGTGTCATAAGTTCTGTCATTCATAGGGGTATCTGCAGACTTACGAGGGCGGATTGATAATGACGTGGAAAAATTGAGAAAACATAATTTTATCCGGAAAAATTTATTTTATTTTTCAACGTAGTCTCCTTTTAGCTCGATATACTTAGTCCAGCGTTTTTCCAATTTTTTGATCCCTTCCAAATAATATGATTTGTCCAACCCTTCAAAATAGGCGTTGGTTTCACTTATGACGTCAGTATTCGTGGTAAATCTCTTTCCAGCAAGCCATTTTTTCAAGTCTGGCAATAATAAAAAGTCGCAGGGTGCCAAATCTGGAGAATACGGTGGGTAAGGGAGCAATTCGTACCGTAATTCAAACAGTTTTGCCATTGCAACAGCCGGAGCGTTGTCATGATGAAACAACACTTTTTTCTTCGCCAAATGAGGCCGTTTTGCCTTGATTTCAGCATCCAATCGAACCAATAACTCAGAATAATATGCTCCCGTTAATGTTTTTCCTTTCTCCAAGTAGTCGGTGAATATTATTCCATTGGAATCCCAAAAAACTGTCGCCATAACCTTCCCAGCTGATGTAACGGTTTTTGCCTTCTTCGGTGTGTTGAACCGGCTTCCTTTCATTGTGTTGACTGTTGTTTGGTTTCTGGAGTGTAGTGATGAATCCATGTTTCATCAACAGTTACGAATCAATGAAAAAATTCATTTGTATTACGTTGAAACAGTTGCAAACCGTGCTGTGAAGCTGTCACACGATTGTGTTTTTAGTCGATTGTGAGCAAACGCCGCAGCCATCTGGCGGATAGCTTTCTCATGTCCAAACAATGTTTCAAAATATTCCAAATACGTTCAGATGAGATGCTTACTACGTTAGCTACCTCACACACTTTTACTCGACGATCTTCTATTACGATATCACGAATTTTATCGATCATTTCTGGCGTGGTGACCTCTTTTGGACGACCTGGACTTGGTATGGTTTTTGTGCTCATACGACCACAGTTGAATTCAGAAAACCATTTGTAAATCATTCGGATCGATGGTGCAGAGTCCCCATAATGCTTATCTAACTTTTCTTTCATTACTTTAGCTGTTTTCCCTTTTAAAAAATTGTGTTTAATTATCATACGAAATTCATTTTTATCCATTTTTAACAATTTTTATAAGTCAACTTGCTTAGATGGCTGTTTCTCGAAAACTAAACGAGGTATCAGGCTTAAACTTTGCAGGTAATCTATTTAAGAATTACCTGCCCACTCCTTCTTGATTTGTCCACGTCATTATCAATCCGCCCTCGTAGTTACATGCTAAAGGCCCAGTTATATGAAGCGCGCAGACCAACCTATTCGAATCGTTCAAACTAAAAAGTTGTATATGTAACACAGTTCCCTTTCGATTGCATAGTTGACTAAATCTCTGGCGAGAGCTCTATATGCATACGAGCTTATGACCATGCTCACACGCTCCCAGTTAAAAATCGTTTTCAACCAGCATTTTGTCGGATCTTGTGTATACGCTACACATGAGACAAAACTAAAACATTTTTAGTACAAAATTTGCTTAGGGTACTGCATGATTTTTTCGCAAAGATACACCGCTGGCGGTAAATGAAAATTAATCTAATACGATTAATACGTTATTTGGTGAAGGCCAACTGCTTGCCCTAGACATCAAAGCGTTTGACAGAGTTTGGCACCAATGTTTCTCAGTAAAACTTAAAGCCTTTGACTTTAGTTCAACCTTTCTGAAATGGATTGAGAGTTTTCTCTGCAAACGTTCTATACGAGTTGTTTTAGACGGAACAACTTCTTTCTCCTTTCCAATTGATGCCGGTGTACCCCAGGGCTCAGTTCTATCTCTTACCCTGTTTCTGATTTTTATTAACGACCTTCTGTCGTCAACTCTCAATCCAATTCATAGTTTTGTAGATGATAGTACATTGGACAATATCTCTTATTTCGACTCTGCTGCAGAGGCACGTCCGACTTCGGTGGCCCTGCACCGCACTGAGTTATTCGGTTCATTGAACTCAGACCTCAATCTTATCTTGGACTGGTGCGAGAAAAATAGAGTAGAGTTCAATGCCTCCAAAACACAGTCCTGTCATCTATCCCTTAAACGAGATGTTCCGACGTCGGTGTCAAATATATCTTTTGGTGGCGTACAAATTTCTCCTTCTGCTGAATTCAAATTACTGGACGTAAAAATTAACAACAACCTAAACTGGAGCCAACACATCTTTGATGTCGCAATTGATGCTTCCAAACGCCTTGCTATTCTACGGAAGTGTTAGAAATTCTTTTCAGCGTCTGACTTAGCTACAATCTACAAGGCATATATCAGACCACATCTTGAGTACAATTCGCATATCTGGGCTGGGGCCCCTATATTCTATTTAGCCTTGCTCAATCGTGTTCAAAAACATGCGTTCCGACTAATTGGAGACGAAGCCATTTCAGCTTCTATAGACTCCCTTGAGCATCGACGAAATGTCGGAGTACCTACTCAGTATTTACTATCGATACTTGTATGCTAAATGTAGTAAAGAACTAAAAGAACTTATACCTCCACTCTTTGTCGCCATCCGTAACACTTACCAAGCTTCACGCGCTCACGAGTATACCGTTCAGATCCTTTGGTGGAGAACAGTGAAATTTAGGCAGTCTTTTATCCCCCGAACATCAGTAAAGTGAAACGCATTGCCGGCAGATCTGTTCCCTGATAAGTATAACCTTCAGCAGTTCAAAAACAACGTTCACCGACACTTCAGACGCGTCCCTCCCGTTCCACCGCCCTATATCGCCTACCCCACCATTTTATCCCCAATCTATGTCGTTCTAGCTGTACAATCGCATTAAAATATTCTTAAAGCCACTTTCGTCTTCCCTGTGTATTCCTCTCTCCATTCTCTTCAACAAAAGCCTTTCTGAAGGAATATTTCCATAATTATGGAAGCAAGCCTCTATCGTTCCCATCCATAAGAAAGGTGATACAGCTGTAGTCACAAATTATCGTACTGTTTCTATGTTGTCTTGTTTCTCTAAAATATTCGAGCGCGTCATACATGATCATTTATATGAAAATATAAGTCACCTCATTCACCGTGAACAGCATGGTTTCTTCAAAGGCCGGTCTACTGCTTCTAATCTTTTAGAATTCACAAATACAGTGGCAAAAACGCTTAATTGTAGAAGGCAGTTGGATGTTGTCTACACTGATTTTTCCAAAGCCTTTGATTCAGTTGATCATAGCTTGCTTTTGTCAAAATTACAAGGCTGTGGAGTCGGTGATACTCTTTTGGAGTGGCTTGCGTCCTATCTTGCTGAACGCAGTTCTCGTGTAGTTCTTAATGGATGTTCGTCTACTGTATTCTTCCCGCTCTCTGGAGTTCCTCAAGGCGCAACACTTGGTCCACTCCTTTTTATAATCTTTGTTAATGACCTACCCCTAAACTTTCACTCTTCATTCCTTTTCTACGCTGATGACCTCAAAATCTACAGGGAGATATCTTCAAGAAGTGACTGTATCCTATTACAGTCTGATCTTAATGAACTAACCCTATGGTGCTCATATAATCGTCTTCCACTTAATGTAAGCAAATGCCATAAAATGACCTTTACACTGAAACATGCAGTTATACCCTTCGATTACACTCTGAGCTCCACCCTTCTCATCGAAGTATCCCAGATTCGTGATCTAGGTGTAACTTTCGACCGAAGACTTAAATTTGATATTCACTTCCAAAACATTATTTGCACTGCATCTAGATTGTCTGGTTTCATTTTGAGATCCGCTTATATGTTTTCCAATATTCAAACGTGCGTCCAGCTCTATCTGACACTTGCTCGCAGCGGATTGGAATACTGTTCTTCTATTTGGTCCCCTCATTATAGTTGTCACATTGAATCTCTTGAGTCTGTTCAGCGTCGATTCACCCGGTCACTCCTCTTCAAATATAACCTACCCTACTGCTCCTACAGTGAACGTTTATCCTTACTCAATATTCCCTCACTAAATCAGCGCAGATTGTATCTTGATGAGTGTATTCTCTTTAAGGTTTTTAACGGTATTATGAACTCTACCTTACATCTTAACCTTGAGTTTCGCTCTACCTCGCGACCGAGTAGGTCTGTCTCTATATTCGCGCCAGCTGCGGCTTCAACTTACGTCTACTTTTATTCGCCACTGGTTCGACTACAAAGGAATCATGATAGGCTCCAGGTTGGTTCTCTGTCCACATCTTTTTTAGCTTTCAAAATCTAAGTCAAGTCATTAATTTTCACAGGCTAATGTTCATCTTAACTTAATTTCTTTTAACTTTAACTATTAACACAATAATTTTCTACTTGTGTTTTTACTATTACTTTCTTTCTTCTTTTTTCTTTTTATAAATTTTTTTTTCTTTTTTTCTCGCTCCCGTTTGTTTTTTTTTTTGTTTTATTTAACAGATTGTGTAATTGGGTTTCTTAAATCTGTGCAGTGTGTCCGAATGAAATAAATAAATAAATAAGGGTGACCCCCTAAGTTACAACGACGGCCAAAAAAAAAAAAAAACTGCAGCAGAGCTGGAGTGTGAAAATCGAGAATAGAAGAGGCAAAATATCAAATAAGAAAAGCAGAATTGATTGATTGAATGTGAAATTCGTCCAGTACTGGTACAGAACTAAAATTAATAATTCCCAGTTGAAAATCCTCTTAACGACGAATACTGGAAATCTAAACTCTCTGAACAATTTCAAGATTCGGAATCCAGGTTAAGTTCTTATGTATGGGTACTTCGGCGGTGTTTCCTAACGGGTCTAATCAATCGCAACATCAACTGAATCCGCCTGCTTTTAATTAATGCCCTATTTTCATTAGGTTAGGTTATGGTTATGGTGGCAGCCATCCAAACTATGGATCGACTCACTTAGACCATTCGGTTGGTCCATTGGTCCGCCTCCTTTAACTGATTGGACTGTACCGTACAGTATTAAAGGTTGACGTCTTAAGTTCGGTTCCAAGAGCATCTTTATCTTTTCTTATCGATAATAAAACGTAAATTTCCAATTTAAATTTTACCTCTAATATCCTTAGCCCACTGATGCTTCGTTATAAACCCATGAGAAGCTTGCAACGGTGTCTCTTCAGCTCCATTAAACAGGAACACAATCGAATGCTTATTGCGAATATTTCGTCTGGAAAGGACACGTAAGATCTCCAACATCACACAGCAGCTGGCACCGTCATCGCTTGAGCCTGCCATTGAACATGATGAAAAATTCTACAAATAAAAAGCTCGTGAAAAAATTAATCACCTGGGCTTCCAGCAACCGAATCAAAGTGGCAATTCAACATAAGCGAATGATTGCCGCGATACATGTCCTCTTCTCCGTGGAGTTTAACAACAACATTCTGTACATTCCGGTAGACATTGGTCATGCCGTGCGGCTTGAAAGCAGCCCAATATGCTCCGCTAACAACCTGCCATCAAACCAGCTCTATTTAATATCCGTAGAAAACCCAAAAAAATGGTTAAGTGTTACCTGAACATCCAGTTCGATTTTCTGCTGGCTATTGGCCATTTGTTGAATGTAAGAAATCTCGCGTTTTAAAAAATCCACTGCTAGGATTTCATTGCTATACGATCCGGTCGGTTTCGGCCCGAAATTCGTAAGGATCTCTAGATCTTTCCACGCTCGTTCGGCTATAAAGCGCGACGGCTTGTGTAGCAGATCGGAATTGCCGAGCGCCTTCGGTAAATTGTAGCGATAATTATAACGGGTCAGACATCCGATGGCGAATACAAGAACAATTGCGATCAAGGCCCATATTTGCGATATGTTGTGCACTGTTTGCTTTGTGTAGTCTGCAAAAATATAAAATTAAGTAAAAGCGAATGGACTTTGGATTTCTGGCGAGACCGTACCGATATCGAACACAGAGCTTCTTCGCTTGCTCTTGGAATTCTGAAAAGATTTTATTCGGTTTTACGGTTGTTGAAAGCAATGCAATTCACTTACTTTGGCCACATCGTCGAAGTAATTCATTTTTTACCCCCCGGGAAGAATCAATAAACACGCTAAGAGTACGTCCAACTGTATTTAGGATTACGGTCTCGTGTTAGAACATTCCATTAAAACTTCACAGAAACGGTACGGGCGGCAAAGCAACAATTTTTCTTATCTTATCGTAGTTTTCTATTGTACCAGTTTTTATACAAAAAATAAGATAATTCTGTGCCGGCACATTTGCATAACACACTCGCTCGTTTGAATCCGCCGTGAAGTTTTGACACTTGCATCAAGGTCACTCTTGAAAGCATTGCCATGTGGACGAGAAATGCAACACCGAAGCCAGGCTACTTTCGCCGGGCTTTAGTCCGCATAACAAAGATCCGAACCATTCAGCGCTGTTTATTGCAATTGATAACGGAAATCTGGTGGACAGTAGAGCGACCAAGTACGAACTAGAAACGAAACAGGAACGGAAACGGAAACAAGTTGGTATGAGGAATTTAATATTTTGACAGTGGCAGTTGTGGATCCCGTTATTGAAGCGATGAGATTTCTTGCCCATTAGATAGAAGAGCGTTCGAAAGAATGGAAAATAAACTAGCTGGAATTAACCTTGCTGATTCCAAAAGATGTAGAAAGCGTGGTTTCAGCGCAATTTGAATTCTAGAGAATTTGCGACGAACAATTGTAGCTGAGTCAGAATCACGTTCTCAACACGATTTAGGTACGCGTGGCTGTTTATAAGAATACCAGAAACACTTAAACCTAAAAGATCCGTTGTATTACCACAGGATCATTGAAGCCGGCCCTACTCACTAAACCAGTTAGAGCTTATAATGAACCCTTGGATTCTTGTAACCTGCGTTGCGGCAAGGTAACTGAGACTGTTGAAGGCTCTTAGGTGAGCTTCCTCCTTGCGGATAAAGCTGGACAAGTGCAGAGAGAAGATGAAAGACTTTCTTCTCCTATTCCTCATCCAAGCAGCTTCTACAGAAGTCGTTTGAAAAGACGCCGAGTCTCTTAGCCTGTCTGCCTATAAGACAGTGTCCGGTTACGACACCAACTGTGGTGCTAATTCTTGCCTTTTTGAGCGAAGTCAACCTTTTAGAACGATTATGTTTAGGCCAGAGGTGACATGTAATACCCTCTGTCCATCAGAGTTCAATTCAAGTAGCAGCTTACATATAGAAAGAGGCACACCCAAATGCCGATACTCCGGCATAATACGAAGGGCAGTGTTCGTCAGCCATACAGTTCGTCAGCCATACAGTTACCTGGAATATCCCTGTGCCCTGGCACCCCGTACAGATGAATATTGAACTATTTGTACATCTCCTTAAGAGATAATCGACATTCTGCGATGACCCTTGATGTTATGGAGGCCCATTCCAAGGATTTTATTGCCGCTTGGCTATCTGTGAAAATGTTAACATCCCTAACAGATACTACATTACACCTTGACAGCTGTATAAGCCGCAAACACGGTTCAGCGGAAACGGTTGTTTTAAGCAGTATCTTAACCTCTTCAAGCATGAGGAAGACCCGTTCTGTCCCAACACATTTGTGACACATTTGTGCCCTCAAGTGGCAAGCTTTCCAGACTGCAGCAGCACGGATTATGTCGACACTTCGCCGCTTTGAGCGAATAAGAAACATCCAACGCGACGCACCACAGGAGACGACTGACTAGACTAGACAGACAATAACTGACGGTTTTAGCAATATTGCTATGACGGCTTCCCGACGCAATACCTAACGGCGGTTCAGGGAGGATCCATCCGTACGACTAGCGGGTTAAAGTCACGCACTGACTTAGGCTTTCGATGCTTTTACTCCTCGTTAAAAAAAAAACCTCAGCCAGGACCAGGCCTCCTTGATCGCCATAAGCTCCGCTTGATACGACACTTCAGTGGTCTAATGTTAAGTATGATAGAGAAAATACCTCCGACTATTCCATCTTCATTTTTGGAGCCATCAGTATATATGTGGACTAACTCTTCCCCCGTATGGAATCCGTTTCGCATTCTAGCCGGGTTGGGATAGTTGTTCGGAAATTTTTTAACAAAATCAGCACAATTTTCCTCTGACTCTAGATTCGTTGATCTTGATTCTTTGAATACAGCTTCATTGAATCGACCCATAAATTTTCAATGGAATTTAGGTCGATCTAATTTTCTGGCCAATATATTCACACGGTTGGAATATTTTGTTTCGCCCTTTAAAAGTTTTACTTTGCTGTATGCCAACGAGCTTCATCCTGAATGAAAATTGGCGAAACTTCTGCTAGATATTGAATAAAGTTTCCTGAAAATTTGAAGGGACAATGTTTTGGTATCATCTTTCCACAGTAGTAATCACCGTTAACTGTCGATAATGATAAATGCCGACTTATCCTACCGGGTATCATAATTTTAAGCCTCTGCTTCGGCCTGCACTGGTTTAATTGCTTGCCAATTTCATATTCTTAACCTCGAGTTCTGTTTCATCAATCATCCTTAAAGAGGATCCTTGCCCATTGTTTCGTTCTTCTTTGACTATCTATCGTCAATCCCTCGTCGGCCACTCTTCCAAAAAAATTTGTCCTGACACGATTATTTTTCTCGGTGACAAGAGTTGTCGTAGGTCTTACGAAGGGTGTTTGCCCCAAATGTGACTTCTAATTCTTTTCCGTTGTTCTACAGACTTTTTGTGATGTTGCCTACTAATATTTGGCCACAATTCTGGTTACCAACTTAGTCTTTCTTTCCTACTGTAGGACAGGTGGCATATCACTTTTTTCTTATTTTCAAGTTGATCTCTTAGCCTCTCTGACAGCCTTTCTTGAAACACCAAGCTGCTTGCTTATTTTAGTGATGCTTCATTCTTCAAAATATTTTCTATGGATCTAGTGATGCTTCATCCTTCAAAATATTTTCTTTCGATCTACGCCCTTTTGTTTCCTAAGGGACGATTTGCATAATTGGCGCTTCCAAATTAAACACTTTTTTTCGAAATACCTACTTTTGTAGCATAGTATGTATTGAATTTGAGGTAACTACATAAATATCAGAACTTTCTCCGTTACGCGCTCTTCCATCCACTTTCCTCACATCCGCACTCTAAAAAAAAATCTCTACTTAGCTATAGGAATCTAATCCTAACCGCTGCATAATTCAAAAGATCAAATTTTAAAGAGTTACTAGCCGCGTACCGCGGCTACGCTCACGTTTGTTTGGTGCTATACTATCGTTACTCCCGTTGCTTCCATTTCTTCCATTGCACCGTTGCTCCCGTTGATCCCGTTGCTTCCATTTCTCCCGTTGCTTCCGTTGCTCCTATTACTCTTGCTGCTTCCATTTCTCCCGTTGATTCCATTTCTTCCGTTACTTCCGTTGCTCCGTTGCTTCCGTTGCTCCGTTGCTTCCGTTTCTCCCGTTACTCCATCCACCATCCTCCATCTTCTTTCCATCATCCATCATCCACCATCCACCATCCTCCATCTTCCATCCTCCATCCACTATCCTCTATCCCCTATCCAACATCCATCGTAAAATGTAATAGGAACGCATAACTAATACACCGAAAACGAACGAACTGCCGCTGAACTGTATGAAATACACTCAAATGTTGAAATAACTCTTGTACCACCAATTGTAAGATGATTTTGTTAACGAAGAAACCTTATCAACAAAGTTTCATCGCAATCGGTTTAGGAAGGCAGACGGGACAAACAAACAAACAATTAGAGCTAAAATCGCGAAAAAATTGGAAAAATGTCAAAAAACAATTGTTTTTGATTCGATCGGTACCAAACTTCACAGAAACCATCCTGGGACTATTCTTCATGTTCCCTGAAAATTTAAGCAAAAGCGGTTGAGCGGCTTAGGAGTTTATAGTGAAATACATACATACATACATACATCCTCTTTTATATATATAGATTGATTTATGATAAGAATGATTTTCGAGATAATTGATTATACCTTCATCATCGCCATGTTGCTTTCCATTGACCGCCATGTTGCTTTCCAATGACCGCCATGTTGCTTTTCAATGACCGCTATGCTTCTTTTCAATGACCGCCATGTTGTTTTTCAATAATCGCCATATTGTTTTTCAAAATGGCGTGTTTGAGCCCTCCGATTCCAAAATAGAGATGATGCTTTCGGAAGCACTTTAAAAGAGTGAAACTACTACCAATCGAAGAATCGAATTCATATTAGGTACGGTATGACCACGACAACAAATCATAAAATAATCGAACACATTTTTCGTTCTCGCGAGCAGCACGTAGCATTTTGACTTTCGTTATGAAAAGAAAAACCATTTCACTCCAGTGTCTGTCGCGTCGGCAAACATGGCGACTTTCTTCATGAAAACAAAATTAAAAATGACGAAATAAACGTCGACATGGACGCGTGTGCCAGCGATGGTGAGTCAGCGATTCGCGCATGAAAACAACAACATTCCATTTCGATTTTCGAGAAATGCCGACATTATCGTATCGTTATAACGTTTCCAGTGACGACTTCCAATCAGCTACAGCGTCGATTTACCTATTAAACTAGAAACCGTTATGGTGAGGTGACCACAGACCATGCGCATGATACTTACATGCCGCCGCAGATACGAATTACGGCTACGGGGCTTATTGCCCCGTGCTCACGGCTCAGGCCTCAGGTTGTTGATCACCGATCGTTGCATCAATAAACCGTGGGATTCGCCGATCAAATGTTATTATCACTGTTTGTTGTATTTTTTTTGTTTTCTGTTGGTTTCTGTATTTATTTTTATTATTGTCACCTGTTGAATTTCGTATACACGGTTCAATTTCGGTTTTGGGGTCCAAGACAAACCGCCAACTTCAGGTAAACACTGGCATTTTCTTAACATTCGATTTGTTTATCGAAGAGTGAAATGAACTCGAACGCCTGGATAAAGGCGGAGGTTTGAATTGAATTCATTTAGTTAGTTGCCGAGAGAGGTACCGTAATGCGGGTCAAAGAAATAAAAGTAAGACAAGAGTTGATTGAATTCGAATTTCGTAACAAGGTGTTTTTGTTGCAGTTTATTGGAGCGCTCATGGCAAGAAAACGATGAGAAATTTTTCTTCTTAGAATTAAGTAACCCTCGAAAAACAAATAACTAAAAGAAGTTGGCTGACTCATGTAACTACTTTCTGTAAATATGTAGTTGGGTTGCATCATAACATCTGAACTCACTATTCTCTTAACGTAGGTATGCCAAAATTTCAACTCTTTAGCTGAAACCGTTTTCGAGATAGAATCATTGTACGGTATTGTGATTGACATCCTAACTGAACAAGTTCGAAGAATTGAATCTAATACCTACTTTAAACTCTGGTTGGTTGGTTGGACCTCCACTGGACAAGGATGGTAGTGTCAGGGCCGTAGCCAGGGGGGAGACAGGGTCAAACCATTGATAAAGGACTCAGTCGAGTCCGAAACGTCACGCAAAAATAAATAATAACAGTATTGAACCCGGAAAACTTGTATTTTCAATTCAAAATGTACTGTGAAAACATTCACCAAAAAAAAAGATACATTATATGTTTCTTATTATTATATAGGGTGTTTCTCAATACAATTGACAAAAAATATGCTTGATTTTCAGTACTTTGAATTCTTTGAGAATTTCGGGGGGGGGGGGGGGGGGGCTCCGTCCGGACCCCTCTCCCTGGCTACGGCCTTGACACTACCATCCTTGTAATAACAGTAATGAACCCGGAAAACTTGTATTTTCAATATAATGTATCATTCATTATCTATGTACATTTACATTTCCGATTGCGATTTGAAATCGATCGAGTTCGATGGGAAGGCGGTTCAAGAGTGATTAGACTTTCTTCCAAATCCATATCTCCTACACGGTTAATGTCATGAAATTGAAACTTAAAGACCGACTGTAGGTATACATACTAGGAGACTGGAAATAAAATTTTGAGTGGGAAGAACGGCATTCTGCTGTGGGAAGTAGGCGTAATAGACCCGTAATAGGGTAAAAAAAAAATTGGAGGTGTGTGTGTAAGGGGAGAGGGTGGGGCAGGGCGAAAAAGGAGATATTTCCCCTTTTTATATCTCGAGAACCAATAATTTTTTTATAGGGTGCGAGATTGGTGGGTGTTTTTCCTATCTATAGAATGGCTTATACTAGAAAGTTGAAACTTGGTGGGTGTATGTAGATCTACTAGTTAGGCAATTCAGTTAAAAAAAATTAAAATATCCATTGGCGTACAAGTGGGGCAAAAGAAATGATAAAAGAAAATGGAATGCATATACATATTTTCACGAATTGCATCATATCTCGTAGGTCTTCTTAAATATTAAATTAGTGTTTATTCTACGGATGCCTAGAATGCCTAGAAAGTATTTTCAAGATTTTTGATATTCGACCCTTAGGGGGATGTAACGGGGTAGTATACATTTCCACGAATTCTGCTACATCCCTTAGGTCTTAAAACACGTGTTCAAGAATCTTGGTCAATAGCTTCAGAATGGTTTAAGCTACGCCTTTGTATGTGTTAATTTTCCAATAGTTGGAGCTAAATGTATGATTATGAAAAAAATCCTATTAGTCCTTCGTCTAGCTGCCATACAAATATCCTGTGAAAATATCCTCATTCAATTCACGAAACTTACTATAACTCAAGAAATCGTTTAGCCACGAAGTTTAAATTTTGTACAAATAAGATTTGAGCGAAAATGAAGTTAGACTTCGTTTGTCAGTGAAATTTCTTTACTCCTTCGGGTAGCTTCCATACAAAAAATCCTTAAAAAGACGTGTTATAGAAAATTTTTCGATGGCTTTACAACCATTTAAGCTACGAATTTGAAATTTTGTACACATTAATTTTTGAATGGTTCCAAGGAAAAGGATAAATATTTAAGAAATCGAGTTAGTCCTTCCTGCACCTCCCATGTGAAAGTCCTTCAAAAAGGAAATTTTTTTTATGACTTACCCAGTTCAAGATATGAAATTAAACACTGAATATTGCCTTTTAGTTTTGAGTAGCAATCAAATGGGTGTCCTTAATAAAAGACATGCAACATGCACACACGTAATTCTACTTTATCCCCAACTACAATATAAATCGGAGTTCAGTATTCATCTAGAGTATTATACGATTGGCTTGCAGTCGATCGTGACTGCAGTATGTTTAATTTTATTTTTTCCTCGTAAATCGGGTCTGTTGTAAACTGCGTTGGCCAAATAGCCCAAAAAGCTATAAGTAGCTTTTTGAAATTTGTACCCGAGAATTGAACATTTAAATAGCCCAAATCGCGGGAAATAGCCCAATCTGGTAACCTTGCTCCCCCCTCAAAAATTTTACATTCAATGGACTCCACTTGTAATCCTGTATACAGAAACCAAATTTTATCTTCCTGGCACAATTGGTTCGGAAGATATTGTAATCCAAATTGTAAAACTTTGTAAAATTTTAATGACAAATAGAAGAATATAAAATTTGCTCTATTGTAAATAAATGGTTGTTGTAAATAGTAGCTAAGTGTTATCCAATCGGGACATAACAATTTTGTATTTAAATAAAACACAGAATAATTGTGATAATTTCCAAACGTTGCTCGTTCGTGAACTTCACGATGACATAAATGTAAACCTTGACTGACGTTTTGACATTGATAGACCACCAAAAAAGTTTAAGGGTGCGTTTGTAGATTGTTATGTATCTATGGAATAACCCTTTACCATATGAGGATCAATTTTCGTTGGATAGTAGATTTTTAAAATTTTTGCACTCTCTCAGAAACAAATTCTTTACTTATTACCTAGTCAGTCATTAAAAATGGAGCTGCCGATTAAAAAGATGGGGTTTTCCATCGCTAGGCTGAGGGTTGCAGCATTTTTTCTGCACACTATACTTTATAACTTTCCAATTTTCCGTGTTGTAACAGAGATGGGTACATGAATGTAACATTCATCCGAGAATGGTAAATATTTTATTAGTTTTTAGAGTTATTTGCAGAGCCGTTATTCTGACCGAATAAATTCTTCGGACGTGATATCATATAGGCTGACCTATATAAAGTCGAGGTACCTACTTTTTATTGGGTACTAGTTGTATGCAAAATAATTTACATATGCCATTATTGAAACTGAACGGTTCGATAATTTGAAAATGAGAACGAAGTCTTCAACACCCAGAAACCTGAATCAATTGATCGTAATTACAGCTATCGTTAACCACCTCAAGAACCGACAGTTAGCATTTTCCTATCGTTAAGACTGAAATGCCCGTCTATATAATCGAATTCTATCTATCGACTTGAAGATACGAAGCTTCTCGACCAATTGCTGCCCTGTTTCGCGGTTGCTTCTTCTTCTGCACTTTATACGAGTACGTTTTTACTTTGTTATCTTCCGCATAGCAAAGCATTCCAAAGACACGACTAAGAAATTCAAGAAGAAATGAAAAACAAAATAATAAAAATTAAGACGGCATAAGGAGGCGACTGAAGAAGTACACTACTATGTACTGTGGGTATATTTCCATGGAGAAATATTATCATATCATGTCCGTGGCTTGCTTTGTGGCCATTATCGGCAATCGCTATACAAAATACTCTCATTATCAATCACTTCGGTTTCTCCGTGACCTTAAATGTACACATATGCCCGATATGTGATCGTACTCCACCTCACTTCATATGTTTTATGCTGCTTCCATGCATAACGACGTAATCGATTTCATAATACGGGGACTAGTTGTACTGTGCATCGTATCGTGATGATCTTTTCGTTGTTGAGATGGGATGGATAACTGTTCAGGTCAATGGATATACTGGGGAATTGGAATATCGATTTGGAATTTTTAGCAGGGAATAGGACGGCCTAAGGCTAAGGCTAGGTGTTAGGTCCTTACCTATCTCTCCAGGGCACTATCCACGATGGAGACATTGGTCAGCGACCGTTACTGCAAAAATATGATATTGGGCTTATTCCTTGAGTTTTCTTTTCATAGCTATAAATCGACATGAAGCTCGGGTCTTCCTTGAAGATTTGAAAACCAGATCGTTTTCGGCTTCGTATCTTCGTATCTACCTTTGAATCTGAATTCCGCACTTGGACTTTACAGAGATCCTTCAAAAACCCTCGTTGAAGATAGTATCAGGCATTAGGTTCCCAGTTTTGGGTGTACTTTCGAAAATATTTTCCTAGGTATTAGGTTAGGTGAACTCTGCCACTGCCCATCACGAAAAATCACTGTGGATCGATAATAGTGTTTTCAAATATTGCTCTTCTTTATGAAGAGAGTAGTTCTTCATAAAGGTATCATCACAGGCAGTGTTACCGCGAGACGGTTTTTTGGAGTAGCAAAATCTGCTACCTTTTTCAAAAAAGAGGTACATACGGATAGTAGAAACCGAATTTTAATAATAATACAATAACATTAACATACAGTAATGTAAAATAATAATGGATTACATTCTTATGCGTTGCATTTTTATGTTTTCAATTCAACTTTCGAGAGTTATCGCAAAAACGTAGTGTTTCATGACTTGAAATAGTAGTGCAGTAAATTTTGAAATTAAAAAAAGGTAGTTAATCTAATACATATGTAGTAAAACGGTAATGCTGATCGCAGGTTATGATAGAAAGGTCAAGAAGAGTTTGCCCAATTACCGAAATTTGATACGAGCCAGACATTCACATTCACACACTATATGTTTCAGTGTCGGTTCTACATTCTCGTCACTACAACGACACTGATCAACCATAGGTTTTCACAGTCTTTCTCCACGACTCCCAAGAGGACAATGTCTCGTTAAGACCTCTATAAGTTGCCTGAATGTGTTCCTGCCCACAGACAATATGAAGCCAGTGTTCCTCTTATCAAGTGTCGGTCAGCACATTCTTGCGTGCCGGAAACCCGAGATATCTGAGCGCTTCTATGTTGATCATTCCTTTTACACGTTCGATGGGACATACGAGTAGAACCATCATCTAACTCTATGCTTATCTCTGACCGAGGTTGTCGAGCTAGTCTGCCTTTTTATTTCCCAGGGAAGTTACTGTGACCAGCGATCCTGCAGATTTTTAGGGTATTATTCACACCCTTCATCTGCAATCTTTCTAGGTATTGGAAACCAGCCTTACCAATTAGGCTTCAACACTCTTGCCAAGACTTCATAAGCAAACCCGAGTGCGAAAGGATAAAGTAAACGAAAATCGGCCAACAGTCTGGGCGCAACTTTATTATTTTATGGGTTGAAGTACGAAACGTGTTTAATGCTGAGATGCGGTGTAGGGTACTATGCGACTGACAACCTACAAAATAACGTTCCAAATAGCCTTTCGTTTCGGACTCCTACCCATAAAATAATAAAGCTGCGCCCAGACTGTTGGCAGATTTTCTTTATTTATTTACGTATTTGTTTTTTTAATAGATGATTCAATAGAAGTGAAAGTGAATTTGATCTCATTAAACCTAAAAAAAAATTCGGAATTTGTCAAAACTTGAACAATGTCTTACTCAAAAAATACTTGAATCGGTTTATTTATTATAGAAGTGAAAGTGAATTCTATATTTCATTAGACCTAAGAAATATATGGGAATTCCTGAAAAAGTACATAACCGCCTTACACCCCCTCAGTGACGGTCATATTGCTTTTCCAAGGGGGGGGGGGGCATTGAAGTTCAGTAGATACTGTATAGAAAATTGGTGCAGTTGCCGTTAATGCAGCGTGGATGGAAATTGTGCAAATACTATTTTCGCTGCGGTTGGTACTTACTGCTTAAAAATATCAACTTTTCATTTCCGCATCTAAATCGCCAGATTTTGGCAACCGAATTTCAGAATATTAAAAAGCATTAACATAGCTCTGAAGGGATTTCTTTAAAATCGTTCAATTTATCAGCTGATTGTATGATATCGAAAATTTGAACCTGTGTTGTATGATTTTAAGTCTTTTGGTAATAGAAAATTGAATAGCAGGAACTAGAAAATAAAATTAATTGTTTCCAAAGATTGGTGAACATAAGTAGAAGTTCAGTAGAAGTCTATGTCGCTCTTGATTTCGACAAAATTTAGAAGCCCAAACAGACAGAGATCTCTCACATGTATGAGAAATCTAGTAGATTTTGAAAGTTTTGTTAGAATTTCGAGATTTCGCCAAATCCTGATTGAAATCTTTGGATGTAAATTAGCTGTTTTTTGAGATCACTAGAAAAGTAGTATATTTAATTTTTATTAGTTCTACTATCATACATATTTGATGAAACTGAATATTGGGCATTAAGATCCGAACCCTATATCTCATAATCTAAAGACTTCAGGCCCGACGAAGAAGTGATCACCCCAGTTATTGATAATGGTTAATAATACGAAGTTCGTGTCGTCGGCAAAAATATCTGATTTCTAACCCTCAATATTATATTATAGAAAGACAAACCGGCTCAGAAAGTCCTTCACCAAGTACGAAATAAAAACTATTACGGATTAGTGATTAAATGTCAAAAATCATCTTTTTTGGCCTTGCTGAAGGACTTTTTTCTTTTTCTCATAACATTGAGCATCTGCCGATGACACTAACTTCGTATTGTTTACCGTTACAAAGTTACGCTTAAAAATTAATTTTTTAAGAAAAACTTCAATTGCTGTATTTAAGCACTAGATGGCATTTTCGATGGTACACTAACCACCTATATATTTAGAATTATATCACCCACAGAATGATACTATATAGGCCCTATGTCGATATCTTGGGAGTTTACGGAATCTTATACATTTTTGGTTTCTTTAAGGTTCTTAATTCTATTATCGAGATGAAACTTAAAACGTATTTAGTTTGAACTAGTTCGAGCCATTACAATGGGTGCTGTGAAAAAAATTAAAAATTTTTAAATTGAGTGATTAGCTGTGATTACGGTTTAAACTACCCTTTTTAGCAGAGTAGATTTCAAATTCATCCAAATATGGGAAAATTATTAGAACACATAATGAAAATTGTCCAAGCATAGTAAAAGTATAGTAAAATTGTCCAAGCACAGTAAAAGCTACATCCTTAGCATAACCCAAAGATTGATTATATACGAGTATATGGATTTATATTCGAAATTTTATTACTTTCCGATTGAAATATTTTTAATTAGTACAGTCTTCTTTTCAATCAGGAGACAAAAGACAAAAGAAGGATTGAAGAAAGACATAAGAGGAAATCATATTTAATTGCATTATACTTTATTAAGCGCATTATATTTTATTAAGTGTATCTATTAATCTAATAGTCTGATATATTTTTTCTTTCAAGCAGACGTGATAAGGTAATCATGGGTGACGAATCTGTTAGGGGGAGGGGGGCATGGCCCCCATGGCCCCCCTATGACCACCACTGCATCCCCTTAGTGGTTAGATATCGAAAAATTTGGAAAAGCGTTTCTAGGCATTTATATTAAGAGCCCGCAGGAGTAATTGATTTGATAGCTCGAGAAGTCTAAAAGATTTAACGAAATTCGTGAAAATGTGGGAAAAACCTTTTATACGGACATTTTTTTTATTCCGTCTTTGTACACAAATGAAAATCTAGATAGATAGATTGGCAAAATCAAATGAACATCTAAATTTTTTTTAGTTTTAATTACTCTAGTAGCATATCTACATATAGGTACGTACTAAGTTTTAACTTTCTAGCATAAGCCGTTTCTGAGATATAAAAACCACCCCTCACCCCTGTACCTTGCTACCCCTATCAAAAAATTTATTTTTCTAGGGTATCTCTATAGTAGTTCTATATAGTTGTAAATTTTTAGTTTTCCATTCAAATGTTTTCCTTTCTACCCCCTTTCTCCATCACCCCCAACAGCCACACCCTCCCACCTTTTCCCTACTAGAACTCTACTGACTCCAACTCCTGTAAAATTTTCATATCTGGTACGATTTTTGAGATATAAAAATTGGATTTTTTTAAAAATTGCTACCCCCCCCACTTTCGTTATCCACCTCCCCCCTCAAAAAGTTTACATTCAGTAGACTCCACTTGTGATCCCATATACAGAAACCAAGTTTTATCTTCCTGGTGTAATTGGCTCGGAAGATATTGTAATTCAAAGTTTTTCACCCGCCACCACCACACCCCACCTCTTAAAAATTTTAGCCGTTGTCTAATCTCGAAGTATCCCTAAAGACAACCACAAAGTTTCAACCTTCTGACATCAATTGTTCAGGAGATATGAATTTTACAATGTTTCAATACCGGCTTTCAAGCGTTTCGGACTCATTGTTTTTCTCCCCACTCCCACACCTCTGCACCACTATCGACCATTTTTTTGCAAATGGGTCCACTATCATAGTTTTACATAAGTTCCAAGTTTCAGCCTCCTAGCGTAAGTGGTTCCTGAGATCTAGAAACCAAAATTTTTTGTCTAAAGCGCTCCCCTTTCATCCCCCCTCACACCCATCCTCTCAAAAGATACCAGTCGTAGGGGTTCACCCAATCTACCCACCATAAACATTTTAACTTAATATCTCAACGCGTTTGGGAGCTACACGCCTTCAAAAGATTTTTAAAAAATAATAAAGTAAATATAGAGATAACAGAGTTTACAAGGACTCCTTCATTAATGTGTGATCTCTGGGTTTTTTTAAGGGAAGGTGGTCCTTAACCCTGAGAGTTTTTGCGACTCTATCCAGATCATAGTCACCTCTTTTATTTATAAGAAAATTTACTATTCTGAAATTATTTATTTATACGTTCAGGGACAGTAGACCTAAAAGTCCGTCTTTCCATCGTATACGCCATAAACCGTCCGAAAACTGCTTCGGCCACACTCGAGAGCTCTCGAACTCATAAAAGGTAGACCATGCGTCGCCCTATCAGAGAAAAAAAGTGGAAAAAAAATTCAATTTTCATATCTCGAGAACAGCTAATGATCGATAGTTGGAAGTTGGAATTTACATAGAGCTTTACTGGTACGTTCTAAAAATGTAATTTTTTTTAATTGGAGTAGTGTGGCACGGTGGAAGGTGTTTCTGAGAAACAGCTTATGCTAGAAACTTAAAACTTGGTGGAAGTATGTATATGTTCTAGAAAAGTTATCTAGGTAATAAAATGCATAATATCCATTATTAGCGTACGAAGGTGGGACAATAATAATGGTGAGGAAAAAGGGAGGCATATATTTTCACGAATTTTGTCATATCTTTTAGATTTTTAGAATTAATTTTATTTCTACGGATTCCTTAGTTAAACTATTTTCAGTTCTTTTTTTTTAAATTCAACCCATGCTAGGGAGCTGCATACATTTTCACGAATACCTTAGGTCTGATAAGATTTCGAATGAGATTTTCTTTCCACGGGCTTTCTAAATACCTAATCATCTAAAAATTCTTGTCAGGATATTTAGCTACTCAACCCCAATGCGGGTGTAAGAGGGTTGTATATGTTTTCACGAATTTCGTCATATCTCTTATGTCTAAAAGGATATCGTATTGGATTTTACTTTCATCTGCTAAAAACTGATTTCAGTACTTGTTGATATTCAACCCCCAACGAGGATAAAGTAGTTGTCTAGGTATTCACGAATTCCGACATATCTCTTAGATCTGATGAGATATCGAATTGTTTTTTTTTACTTCTTGATAACAAAAACCCCGATGAATATTGAAAGTTTTTCTTAAAAGGAGCTGTTCTAGTGAAAAAATTAACTCTACGAAGAAGGTCCTTGGCTGGGAACAACCGATGTTACATTTCGGCTTTGACCGCGTCCCGGACTATGGTCCATAATCGCAATTTGTGTTTTAAGAGTTTCTGAAGCGTCGAGACATTTGTTACACCTCGACATTAATCGCTACCCAAACGAAAAGTGATAAGTGGCAGATTTTTTAAATTTTAGATTGGTCACAGTATTTTGTTATTAGTAAATGATAAATTATTTATTCCATAGGTGCAGGTGAGTATGCCGTGGAATTTCTGAATTAATTTTTAAGGTTTTTGAAACGTTATGGGCTTAAACATATCCAAATAAAAAGTAAACATGAATTGTAAGTTTAATATAAATTTAATGTTTCAAGAGTATCTGAATTTTAATTCTTTCTTTGATTGAACAAAGTTCGGTACGTATCCACACTTTCGGAAGTATGAAACAATCGACTTAATATTCCACGAAACTTTTTAAGTTAGTTTACATGTATTACACATACGACATCATAACGGAAAGCCCAATATTAAATTCACTACAAATCGCAGGAAAAAAATGGCATCGTTTAAAAAATGGGCATAAAATTCAGTTTTATTACCTTTACGATTCCATTGCCAATAACTGTCGTCTGGTGATTACAAATCAAAGAGACTTGATCAAGGTTACCATACGTATTTTTTTTTAAGCATTTATGTACTTTCGTGTTCGTACAGTGGGACGCGACTACATCATGTAAGTAATAAAAAATAAATAAAAATTCGCACAAAATGGAATAAAATTCGTGCGAGTACCTTAGACACTAGAAACAGAAATGGGAAGTTCCAACCGAATGTATTCAAAATATCGAAGACATCAAACGAAATTTTTATTTTAAATCCAGTGGCAGTACCAATTCAACTAGAGGGGATCGCAAAAACCGACCAGAAGGACGTAAATTATTTAAGCAAAATGCAAATTTTTTTTCCGACGAACTTGGCCTATTAACGCGCTACTTTTAAAACATTGCTGCCGACATAAATGCTACCATCGATATATACATAACTTTGTACATAGTCCACGGAACAATAACAAATTTTGTTTCCATAACATACTCGTAGGTACATACACACGTGACAGTACCAAATTAACAGCATAGGTGGCATGTGAATTACAATTTTCTTATCGTATGACATTGGTGAATGCCAAATTTTGGAACAGGAAGCTTGCGTCGTTTGAAATTGAAATTTAGAATAGTGTAGAGTATGGGGCGAGATTTTGGAAGGGCATCCTCATACCCTTGAAATTTGGCAAATTTAACAATGCCAGACGGAAAAATATTAAATGCTAGTTATAAGTCATATGATCCAAGTTGAAAACAAACACCGGAATGTTGCCCTTATGAGAAACTTCCAAGTTTAATTTAATTTTAAATTGAACTTGATTTTAGAGTTACAAGAAGAATTACAATTACATTTTTTGTAATTCAAACTAGGAGGATTTCATGCCTCCGAGGTATACCATACCATGCTTACAGGGAAATTGTTATACACCTTTTTTCACCCCAACTATTCTAGGCTGTCTTCAAAATTAGATTTAACAAAACGATTATTTCACCTTAATTTTTCAGGACATTTGAATGGGAGCTGTCAATCAAACGATTTTAGTTATATCTAAGCCAATACTTTTGTTTGCTATAATAACCATACCTTCCTAGCTTTACATGTTCTAAAGTTTTCGTGCAGTTATTCGATTAGGAAATTTAATGGCGCGTAAGTAATTTATTTTCAAAGACAGGTACGCCATTATTTTACGTTCGTCGTAGTTTCATATTCATTAGGTGCGCTTCGTAAAAGCGCAAACTTAACATACAATACTATAGATGAAATACTGAACTTATAGTTGAGGATAAAGTAGAATAAGGAGTGCGCATGTTGTTTCTCCTTCATTAAGGACTCTCATTTGGATGCTACTCGAAAGTAGAAGACAACCCATATAGGGTTGTACAACAGGCCCAGTACTAGGCCAATAATGGCAGCCATCATGACAAGAATGGTGCAGCAGTGGCAACCAGCACTGGTCCATTGCTGGATTACTGCTGAATGATAACTTGGGCCCGGTGCTGGTGTTGTATACTGGTCCAGTGTTGGCGACCGATACTGGCCCAGTGTTGGCAGTTCGCGGAGAGTGCACTCTCCGCGCTTATTGCAAGAAAATTAAACTATTTCCTCTTTACCTAATTATTTTGTCATATGAATTAATCGTCCTAGCTTACCCTGGTACTAAAAACTTGAAAAAAAGAAAAAAAGGAACAATACGACAGGAATGCATTTTTGGGTGACAAATGAACAACCAACGCTTGGCAGCCAACACTGGCGCAGTCATGGCATACAGCTGGTACGCTAGACTCGGCAAATGTTCGCTTGCCAACGATAGCCCAGAGGTTAACCAGTGATGGCTCCCAACGCTTAGCAGCCGGCACATGACCCAAGCAATGGCCCTGTAGTAAGTGCTGGGGAACCCTATATGGGAATACCTTAAATGTTCAATTTCATATCTGGAACTTGGTACCACCAAAAGTAAAATTTTCCTTTTTCTAGGGCTTACACATGGGATGTGCAGGAAGGACTCACTTGATTTTTAGCATACTTATCTTTTTACCTGCAACCATTTAAAAATTAATGTGTACAAAATCTTAAACTCCTAGTCTGAAGCGTTCAAAAGTTTAAGAGTTAAAATATTTTTCAATACTTGTCACTTTTTACGAAGGAGTAGAGCGATTTCGTTAACAAGTGAGCTTGAAGCTTGTTTTCACTCAAAACTAATTTGTACAAAATTTCGACTTCGTGGGTAAACAATTTCTTGAGTTATAGTGACTTCCGTCAATTAATTTAGGACATTTATATAGGAGTTTTGTGGCAGCTACACGAAGGACTCTTGTGATTTTTTTATATTCCTGCCTTTAGCTGCAACTACAGTTGAACCTCGATTATCCGTAATGCTCGGGACCGAGATCATTACGGATAATCGAAAATCCCGGTTAAAGAAGGTCACATATAAACATTCGAAAATTGTATTATTTTTATTTATTTGAAAAAATCGAATAGTGTAGTCTGTCTTTTCTCTTTAACTTTTGATTGCTCTTAGAATAAATGAGCTTGTATGCGATACATTTGTAGTTTGTCAGGCTCTGAAATGCCTGGACAATTGTAATTTTCGAAGAACATTAACAGAACATTACTAGCGTCAATTGCCTGAGCCAATCTGGGCGTTTCCGTATTTTCTCCATCTGATTCCTCGGAATTTGAACCAAACTCATCCTCTTGTGTTTGGTGGACCATGTTTACGATTTCGTCTTCAGATAAAATAGCAAACGGTGCAATGTCATCGTCGCACTCTACCCACTTTGAGATATCATCAGTCGTTAATCCAGGCGGTATTATTATATCTGATTGTATCTCAACAAAGCTATTTGAAGCATCTTCATCATCTTGAGATTGTAGTAAATTATTCCAAACGTTTCGTAAAACCTGTAGAGTTACAGTGGCCCAAGAGGCCGCGGCTGTCCACATAGCTGTCTTGATGTTCAAAGATTTAACGAATTCACGTCTATCATTTCCATTAACTAGTTTTTGAACGATCAATTTACGGTAATAACATTTAAAGCTTCGAATTGCTCCTTGATCCATAGGTTGAATCAAGGATGTGCAATTCAGTGGGAAATATTTTACTATGACGTTTTCAGATATCATAGCACTTACATCCGGGTGTGCTGGACAGTTGTCTAATAGCAAAAGAATTTTACAATTCTTTTCGAGGCCAATGCGCTGCAGATGTTCTCTTGCTTCTGGCACAAAATTTTTATTAAACCAATCTAGAAATAACGCATGTGTTACCCAAGCTTTCTTATTGGACTTATAAATCACAGGAAGGTCACCAACGTTTTTTAAAGCCCGTGGATGCGCACTTTTTCCAATTATCATTAATTTGCACTTGTGTGTTCCAGCTGCATTTGCACAAACTAACACTGTGATTCTCTCCTTGGACTGCTTGTATCCGTCAATAGAATATTCATCACCACTAACCAGGGAAGTCTGAGGTAAACACCTCCAAAATAAACTGGTTTCGTGTGCATTATAAATCTGTTCGGCTGTAAGTTGTTCGTTTTGAATGAAGTCATCTAAGTCGTCCACAAATATCGTAGCAGACTCATAATCAGCACACTCCTTTTCTCCAGTTGATTTCAATCGACGAATTCCATGTCGTTTTTTAAATTTTTCCAGCCAACCTGATGAATACTTGCAGTCGCCATTTATCTTTAATTTAGAATGAAAAACTTTTGCCTTCTCAGTTATCATTTCGCCTGAAATTCAGAAGCAAATTTCAGTTTGAGTTCGTAAAATGTCTCAATCGTATACATCGCAATCGTGAATACGTATTAAACTGTTCTCGGTTGAAGTTATTCTAGTTATGATTCATTCGAACTGAGCCTTAATACGGACTTTGTTAGTACCGGTGTATACGAGACCAATTTGAGACAACTCACCTGTAATTGGAGTTCTCTTAAATCTTTCTTGCCAAAACCATTCATATGTTGCGAAATCGACTTCTGGATTTTCGGATTTTTTTAGCGTACGCCTGTTTTTAAGGCCACATATTGAATCACTTTCAGAGCAAAACTTAAAAATTTGTTCTTTGTTTTTTAACAAATCGTATACAGTTTGTAATCCAACACCATATTTCTCCGACAATATTTTAGCCGATATGTTATGTTTGCCATGATCATTAATAAGTTCAATTTTGTCTTTAATTGAAAGAACTTTTCTTGGTCTTTTTACCAATTTAGCCTTTGACGGCGGCATTTTCAAGAACTACTTAGGTGTTATTTAATCAAATTTCACACAGAGAATGAATCTAAAAGAAATTTAATACACAGCTCATTGCAGTAAAATAGCAAAGGGGAAATCTCCAAATTCTATGAGCATTATACGGAAAAATGGACACATGCATAAATCTGTATCACGGATAATAGAGGCAAATCACGGTTACTAGAGGTATAAAATCAATCACTCTGTAACCCGGTTAACAGATGTTCCCGCTTAATAGAGTCCCGGATAATCGAGGTTCAACTGTATTATAAAATTACCGTATACAAAATTTCGAAGTCGTAACTTAAAGCGTTCTGAAGTTATCGTTCAATATTGGTAAACACATTTTATAAGGACTTTTGTATGACAGCTACCCAAAGGAGTTGACGGATATTAGGTTCTAATTAATAAACTCAGTCTTGCTTATGATATCAAACTAATGCCTCTTCCTGTTTTAACGCTTTCTTGAGTTATAGTAAAGGGTTTTCCAATAGGGACTTGACAACTTTGAATTCAATTTGTGAACGCACCCTTTCACTAATCATCGAACTGTCACTGTCAATTTATTCAGTAAACTTAACATTTTTATCATGGTAAAGTACACGAAGGAACAACGTCTGCAAATTATAAAAATTTACTACAGAAATTCGGAGTCGGTGACCGCTACTTTAAGAGCGTTAACTCCGATTTTCGGTCGTAATTCTCGCCCTAGTAGACAGGCAGTAACAAGTTTAGTGCAAAAATTTGAGTCTACATATTCGTTGTGTGATGTTGCCGTGCCAGTGAGACAACGGGTTGGTCGAAGTGTCGAAAATATCGCTGCCGTTGAAACGTCCGTAGCAAATGATCCAAATCAGTCAATTCCACGGCGTTCTCAAGTGTTGGGCATCGCCCAGACCACGTTATGGCGAATTTTGCGTAAGGATCTTGGTTTACACCCATACAAGATCAAGCTGACTCAAGAATTGAAGCCGATGGACCATTTGAAGCGACGTACGTTCTCCGATTGGGCTCTGGAAAAGATGCGCCAAGATGATCAATTTCATCGCAAAATCATCTTCAGTGACGAAGCTCATTTTTGGCTCAGTGGGTTCGTCAATAAGCAAAATATGCGTTATTGGTCCGGTGAAAATCCACATGTGCTTCATGAAAGACCACTTCATCCACAAAAAATAACTGTTTGGTGCGGTTTGCATGCTGGCGGCGTCATAGGGCCATATTTTTTCGTCGACGATAATGATCGTCACGTTACTGTGAATGGTAATCGTTATCGCGCCATGATTACCGATTATTTTTGGCCCGAATTGGAAGATATGGACTTGGACAACATGTGGTTTCAACAGGACGGTGCCACAAGCCACACAGCACACGTTACAATCCATTTATTGAAGAGTAAGTTTGATGAGCGTGTTATCTCAAGAAATGGACCAGTCGATTGGCCGCCTCGTTCGTGCGATTTAACGCCTCTGGACTTTTTTCTTTGGGGCCACGTCAAGTCGTTGGTCTATGCCAACAAGCCGACGACGTTGGAAGAGCTCAGAGCCAACATTGAACACGAAATAGCAGCCATTTCGGCCGAAATGTGTGGCCGAGTCATCGAAAATTGGGTCCAACGAATCGACCGCTGCAAACGTGCCCGCGGTGGCCATATGAACGAAGTCGAGTTCCATTCATAAATGTTTTGATTGTACTTCAACCCGATAATAAAGTTTTTGAAATATCTCAAATGGTTTGCATTTTATTTTGAAAAAAAGTTGTCAAGTCCTTATTGGAAAACCCTTTAAATGTTGTAACTTGCATACCAGGCGCGTAGCGTGAAACTTCGTAGGGCTAGCGCAATAAGACGATCATCAAATTCTATGAATTCTATAATCATAAACACGTAATTTTCACTCAGAAATAAAATTTCGATCGCTAAATTCCAGGAAGTAATCAAAAAATTCCGCGAAATTTAGCGATGGTATCGTTGCGCTAGCTCTCTAGCTACGCGCCTGTTACGTACATTTTCGAAGGACTTTTGAAGGCTGCAATACAAGTGATTGGATTTGCATTATATTCACAATTTTTGCTACAAACATAAAATTTCAAGTTCCCAACTTGAAGCATTCGACCAATAACTGTGAATACGTGTTTTAAGGACTCTTGTATGGGAGGTACCCGAAGGAATGCGCTCTGTAACGACTTTAACCCTACTTTTTCCATGTTTAAGTTTGTGACAAAACTTCAACTTCCTAGCTTAACGCTTTCTTGAGTTATCGTGCAAACGGACGAACGGGCGGACAGCAAACGTATTTGGGGCTTTTATGAATTCCGTCTTCACGTTGTAGCTGTACATCCAGCGCTTGCAAACACGTCAGCAGCTCATAGTCCTTCCAGTGCAACTTCGTGTGATTACCGAACAAAATTTGATAAGGAGAAAATACAGTGGTTTGGTGGAGTGGAGTTCATTTTTCCTTCGGCTGTTTGTCCGGCCAGAGTGGACTGGTTGATCCGATACGAAGCCGTTAGCTTGCGGTGAATAGTTCGGGGTATACAGGTGGCGCCTTCATATTTAGTTAACATGGAGTTGAACAAGTTCACGATCATAACAGCATTAGGACCAATTTTCCACTTGCAAGTAAAAAGTAAAAGTAAAAAAAATACTGCAGAAAAACTGTTACATACCTTTTCATGGTGTAGTTCCGGACGCACCTACGATTTGAACCTTATTATCAATTCACCATAACCATAATTTTTAAGGCATCCAATTGTCTTTCAATTCGAAATTCCTATTACCTTAATTTAACTAAGCTCTGAGAATCGTAAATTATTTTATTCTTTATTTCTGTTGCTAACTGCGTCATTCAGGTGACTATGAAAGCCAAATACCTACATAGCTGCCAGTAACGATTTTTATTTAAAAAAAAACCTACCCGTTACCGTACCTGAAAAACTCCGGGGTCCGGACATTGACAACAAAAATATTCTTGTCATGTGGATGACCGCGGCATCAATAATGCGTTGTCATGTGTCATCGTGTTTATGCTATAGCTTCTGACCTACTTTTACGGTTTGATTCGATTATTCTGGAAGAAAATGAAATTCTGGGAAGACAACGAATGGAAAAACAATTTTATTTTTTTTATTATAGGGTATCACCAAAGTCCGAACAAGAAAAATATCTCCAAAAAATTCGAAGAAATGCCGTAACGGTAAGCTGAGACCCGGACGCTTTTATTTTACCTTTTTTTTTTCCTTTATGGAGAAATTAACATTTTTTTTATTTATATGTTTGCCTGCCGTCTACGAGATAACCTATAAAAAATTTCGCTACATTGTATGCGTGTCAAGTTCGTTGTGCCGTGGCCACTGGCTAAAATATGTATTGCAAAACAGTTCTGTTTTCGGTATAATGTTCTTTTGTCACAGAATTACTTTCAGTTACGTGCACTTTAGGATTTATGGCCTAATTTGAGGAAAGTTCTTTTTTTCTTTTAGGCGTTCTTTTATTCGATCGCGTAGTGGGTGCTTAATATGTGAATTATTTCGTAGGAATTTAAAATTGTTGTATGTATCAACTACAACTAACTGTAATTTGTTAAATTTTAGAAAAAACATTTTTCAGGAGATATTATATGCATCCTCGTAGGGTGGTGATAATAGCAATACGAAAAGAGGGATTGATTTCCTTTTGTGTCCTATATGTGTTTTCCACGAAAACGTACGATATAAGTTCTTCCTCGTTAAAATCGCTATAGTTCCTTAACGAAGCAAACACAGGACTATGTGTGAAACAGTAACCCTTAAAACACCAATTACGATTTTCAAGTATTGTTAAAGTTGACATGTATTACTTATCGATTGTTTCGAGACAAGGAGGTTTTTTGGAAAGCTAATTATCTCACTGCAATAACTCCTCATAAAAAACAACTTTCATTAGTGTCTCTCTTCATATAAAAATTGTAAAATTAAAAAAAATAAAAATTAAAGCATAAAAATTCATATACAGGGTGCGCCATCTTTTATGTCGGTATGTAAACATTGAATAACTTTGACAACAGATTGACTTGATTGGAAACGTCAATTCAGAAGAATATTGCCGACAGACCGTCCACGTCGCATGGAATACGGTTGACACTGAACCTGATTTTTGGAAGCAAATTTTGATGACCGACGAGGTCCAGTTCACACTCGTTGGCGGCGTTAATAAGCAAAATTGCCGGATCTGGGGAACGGAGAATCCACATGAGATCCATGAAACGCCATTGCATGATCAAAAAGTGACTGTTTGGGCTGGCGTTTGCGCCAAAACCATCATTGGGTCATTTTTTTCCGACAAAACGAAACAGTCGGTGGAAAACGATATCGGTGGATGTTAGCTCATTATGTTTGCCCGCAAATGCGTGAAAAAGGTCTGGATGGTTACTGGTTTCAACAAGATGGTGCGCCATGCCACAATGCAAATGAAACAATTCAGTTTCTGCCACGAAAATTCCCTGGACGTCTGATGTCGAAAAGAGGCGACATTGACTGGCCACCGAGATCTTCAGATTTGACTCCTCCGGACTTCTTTTTATGGGGTTATTTAAAAACGAGCTCAAAGCAAACATTCGTGCCGAAATCATCGCTATACCGCCCGAGATGCTCGAAAAAGTAATGGAAAACGCAGCAAAAAGGGCACATTTTGCTGTGGCCAATAGAGGCAGCCACTTGATTGATCTTGTATTCAAAAACTAATCCAAATAAATTCGAAAGGACCAAATTGAATAAAAATACCTCACATATAAAAATCAGTTGTTTTTTTTATTCAATGTTTACATACCGTAACACGTTCGAACAACAAGGATACATCACAAATACTCTTCCTCGCATATTCTCCAACACAATCGAACAATTTACAATACACCCCACCGAATGTTCGAGAATGCGCTCTCGACTTCACCAAAGCAGTATATAAGCAACCATTTTTATTACATTGACTGCAACAACCAGCGAGCACTGTGAAAGCGATTTCACATTAAAGAACGATAGAGTGTGATGGAGTCGTGTATAAAAATAGGCCAACAGTCTGGGCGCAACTTTATTATTTTATGGGTTGAAGTCCGAAACGTGTTTAATGCTGAGATGCTGTCTAGGTTACTATGCGACTGACAACCTAAAAAATAACGTTCCAAATAGCCTTTTGATTATTTCTTTTTTCTCCGCTAGAGGTCTACTGGTCCTAACTCCTGTAAAATTTTCGAGATCACATCTGATACGGTTCTTGAGATATAAAAATATCATTTTTTTAAAAATAGCTCTCCCACCACTTCCGCGCTTCACCACTTCCGCGCTTCACCTCTCCGCTCAAAAATTTTACATTGAGTAGACTCCACTGGTAATTCTATATACAGAAACCAAGTTTTATCTTCCAGACACAAGTGAATCGGAAAATATTGTAATTAAAAGTTTTTCACCCCCCCCCCCCATACTTCACCCCCCCACCCCCTTACAAATGTTTTTTAATCTCCTAGTATCTCTTAAGACAGCTACAAAGTTTCAGCCGTCTGACATCAATAGTTTAGGAGATATGGATTTTAGAATGTTTCAATCCCAGCTTTCAAGCGTTTGCAAATGGGACCAATATCATAGTACTACATAAGTTTCAACTTTCAGTCTCCTAGCATAAGCAGTTCTTGAGATCTAGAAACCAAAATTGTTCATTTAAAACGCTCTCCCCCCTCACACCCCCACCCCTCCAAAAGGTACCACTCGTAGGGGTTCACCTAACATAAAAATTTCAACTTAATATCTCAAGGGGTTTGAGAGCTACTTACCTTCAAACGATTTTGCGTACGACGTCTACGGCGGACAGACGGACATTTTTGCTTTTTTGGAGTTTACTAGTCCTAAAACGTCAAAATACAAAATTTCAGGGTAGTAATTTTTTTTTAAATTTCAAGACGGTATTATTTCTTTTGAACTTGAAATCTCGACGAAACCTTAGCTCGCAACAGCATACTGTCGCAACTAGTACGGTGCATTGTTTTGGGGGTTGAATTTCAAAAAATACTGAAATTTTTCAATTTGCTACCTGCAAATGGCTCGACTATCAAATATCTACTGATGTTCAAAGTTTCAACTTTCTATCGTAAGCGGCTCCTGAACTGCTGGACCGACCTCCTTCCTCCAAAAACAACCCAATTTAGACGAGAATATGTCAGATTGGTCTAGTGGGTAGCGTAGCGGACTAATGTGTGACGGGACCATGGTTCGAATCCGAGAGTGTGCAAGCTGTGTAAGTAAAATCAATTCGCATTTTTCAAAAAAAAAAATAATAGCAAAATAAATTCGTATTTAAAATACTAAAAAATTAAAAAAAAAAAAAAAAAAAAAAAAAAAAATAGTAATAATACTTTTATTTTCGTTTCTTTTCTTTACTGAGGCCCAGTATCGGGCTAGAGTTTCACCAAGAGTAGGACCGGTGTGATCAAATCGACATTGGCTCGGCAATGATTTGGTCAAGGCCACATACTGGGCCCGAAACATTAGCCAGTACTGGCAACTCCGGCACCAGTTCTAGAATTAGCATTCCAGTGAACAATCAAAATTGGTTTAAAAATGAGGTGAACTTCGGTTTATGTATGTAATAAAATTTCACTTCAGTTTGTTATAATTCGTGGAAATGAATTTCAGTTCAAGAACGTACATATGGAAGGATACCCGGCAATACCACCAGCTGTAAGGACGTTTATTGGAATTGCATAATACACTGACGATGAAATAGCTTCTTCAGACATAGTCCAACATAGTTTTCAAACTGGTCTTTTCAATGAAGGTTTTACTATTGTCATGTCCTTTCACCAGCTCTCTCTAGCGAATTAATAGGTGATTTTACTTTATTATTCGAATAATAAATACTTTAATTTATGCGATGGGTGAAATATACTTAAAATTGAACATTAGACAGAAACCGTTTTATATTTTATTTTCCATTGTATGTACGAGTAATTTTATTCTTGAAATTTATATGCTAACCACTTTTCACTACTAAATAATTCCGAAAGTTATTCCTTTCTTCGCGTTCATTATGCTGGAAGTTTAATTTTGACTTTCTGCATAAGATAAGAATTGACGAAAAAATTAATTCTAATAAAAAATTCTGCACAAGTTCTTTGTGCATGTCAAATGGTAAACAAAATATTTACTTTTTTTTTATTTGAATTTGTCGGTACTTTAATCGTTGAGGCTTTCGACCTCAATCAGAAATTCTAGTTGTACTACAAGGAGCGGTTTGCTTAGGCTCGAAATACTTTACCCCGAAAAAATTTAAATTCAATGTTGCGAATTTATTTATGATCATTTAGCTATATGGTAGTTATGTTTGTAACTCTCGTTTATGAGAAAGTTTTGTCCGAGTTCTTTCTTCATGCTGATATACAAACGTTGTGGGCTTACAATTTTATGCATTCGGGCAATTTAAAATAGTTTGTTAAAAAATTTATTTTTTAGTTCTCACCACTTTTGCTAGTAAATTCTTTAATTTTTTTTGGGTAATTCCGTTCTATCAATTTATATTCAAAATACGAATGTGAAAGGTTTTGTTCTTTACACGTGTTCTTTTCTTTTTTACGTTATTCGAAAATTACAGTACCCTGAATGGAATAACAATTTTATTTCGGGCTAACCATAAAAAGTACCTCAAACATGAACAGTTTTAACAAGTACCTACCTAGGTACTATACAACGTGAAAAAAATGGAATTAAAAAAAAAAATTAAAATTAAACACTTTTGTTTTAAGTAACGAGTCTTAAACTTTTTGACCTTCACATAAAATATGCGGATCTATTTGATCAAATCCTATGTACTTTTTGATGTAACCGCCTAATTCTCAGCTCATTTTTATTGAACAAAATTAAATATGCGTTAAAGGAATTGTATCTAAATTGTTAATTTTTCAACTAAATATTTTTTGAAAGCCAATAATGCTCAGCTACGCATATTGAATTTTCTGAAGGGAGGACAATGGTTGAATATTCATAAGTCTAAAAAAATACATATATAGTTTGTAAGAATAGTCTTATAAAATTATAGTTGGGATCATTAAGTATCCTCTCCGAAAATTGATTACCTGATTTTGTCTCAGAATGTAAGGCGATCACTTTTCACTGTCTTTCTAAATACAATTTGTGCTTAGGTTCATTAAAAACTGTAAGTCGATTTTACATTATTATTTCAACAATACAGTATTGCGGTAGATTTAAAAAAAAATTTGCTACCTTCTAAATTTTTTTTTACCACGTTTCATGTCTAGTAAACACCGAAAAAGTAAAGCCCCTTTAAGTGGTCACCTTTTGAGTGGTTGGGGTGTGAGGGGGAGGTGGGGAACCGTTTTAAACGGAAAATTTTGGTTTCTAGATCTCAGTAACCGCATAGGCTAGGAGGCTGAATTTATATAGAGCTTCGATAGTGGACACATTTGCAAAAAAATTTCCGATATGGGTGAAGTAATACGTCCGAAACGCAAGAAAGCCAAGATCGACACATACTAAAATCTATATCTCCTAAACGATTAATGTCACAAAATTGAAACTTAATGAGTATCTGAGTATACTAGGAAAATAGATCGGAATCAAATTTTTGAGTGTGGCAGTGGCGTACCGAGGTGGGGGGGGGGGGGTGAAAAACTTTAGATTACGATATCTTACTAACCAATTGCACTAGACAAATAAAATTCGGTTTGTGTATAAAGGTTGACAAATAAAGTTTGCTATAAGTAAAATTTTTGAAGAAGGCGGTGGAGCATGAAAGTGGAGGGGATAATCATTTTTCTAAAAAATCACGTCTCATATCTTAAGAGCAGTTTGATATAGATTCTTAAAATTTTTACCAGAAGTAGGCCTAATAGACCCCTAGCATAAAAATTTGAGGGTGAGGGTGTAGAGGGTGAGAGTGGGGTAGGGTGAAAAGAAAAAGGTTCTGATTTTTATATCTCGGTATTAAGATAGAGCTATAGTAGTAGTATGTTGGAACAATTTTTTATAGGGGTAGTATGGTACGAGGGTGCGGGGTGTTTTTCCTATCTATAGAACGGCTTATGCTACAAATTTGAAACTCAGTATGTATATGTAAATTAACTAGAAAAGTAATTCAAATAAAAAAAATTATCAAATATTTATTGCCTTTTGGAAGGGGGGCGAAAAAAATGATTACTGAAAATGGAATCCATATATTTTCACGATTTTCGTCATATCTATTAGGTCTTTCAAAATATTGAATTCATTTTTATTCTACGGCTTCTTCATATAAATACCTAGAAAGTGTTTTCAGGATTTTTTGAAATTCGACCCCTAAGAGGGTGTAAAAAGGTTGTATACTTTTTTACGAATTCTGCCATATCTTCGAGGTATAATCAGATATCGACTAACTTTTCACTTTCACGGGCTTGCGTAATAATCGCCTAAAATACCTTTTTAAGTTTTTTCCTTTTTCAGCCCCTAAGAGGGTATAAATGGGTTGAACACGTTTTCACGAATTCCGTCATTTCTTTTAGAAGTGATAATAAATTGAATTGGTTTTTATTTTCTCGTTCTGTCTTCATATTTATCTGTTAACTCCTTTCATGATTTTTGGATATTCAACCCCAAAGTGAGTGTAAGGAGGTTGCATATGTTTTCACAGATTCCTACATATTGCTTAGATCTGATGATATATCGAATTCATTTTTAATTCCTAAGGTTTTAATATAAGCGCCAAAAAGTCAATTTCAGTATTTTTAGATTTTCAATCCTTAAGGGTGTAAAAGGGTTGTATGCTTTTCAAAGCTTCGACATCTTTCTTAGGTTTGATGAGATATTAGATCGCTTTGCACTTCCACAGACTTTTGATATAATCGCTTACAAACCCATTTCTCAATTTTTGGATATTCAACCCCCAAGGGTTTGCATATATTTTCACAATTTTTGCCATCCCTTAGTTCTGATGAGATATAAAATTTGTTATTACGGCATTTGATGTAATGACATAAAAACCAATTTCACGATTTTTCGAATTTCAAAAACCAAGGTGGTGTAAAGGGTTTGCTAACGTTTTCACAAATTTTTCAAAATTCCTCGTGTCTCATGAGATATCAAGTTGCTTCTTATGAAATCGTCTAAAAACCTGTTTTACAATTTTTTCGAAATTCAAACTCCAAGTGGAAGTAACGGGTTTGTGTACGTTTTAACAATTTGTCATATCTCTTAAGTCTGATAAGGCAACAAATTCGTGTTCACTCCTTTGGGCTTTTAGTGTACATAAAATACCGAAATTCGAATAGTCTACACGGGCTTTTTAATGTTTAATCGGCTAAAAATCTCTATTTTAAATATTTTTCTTTTAAGAACAAAATTAACTTGCCAAGAAACGTTATAATCTCGAAACAACTAATGATATACTCCGACTTTGACCGCTTCCGAACTTTGATCCGAAAAATAATAATTCGCCCAGACAATTGGCGGATTTTTTGTTAGTTATAGTATTTTAAAGAGTTCGCAAATAAGGTGTCCGAGTCCTCTTTGAAAATTCATATTTCTGTTAATTTTTATCCTAGAATAGAAAAGTAGGGCTTATTTTAAAGATTGTTGTTTAAAAACTGTCACAATATAAAAAAAATACGTATAAAAATTATCCTTGAAAGTTTTTTTTTAAGGATAACGATTTTTTCTTTTATCCTTGAATATATCAAAATAAATATCTTAATTTTTTTTGAAATTTTTTTTATATTGTTTATTATACTGTTTTTCAAAACACATAAAAAAATTAACTTGGGGTCTCACGGGTATCGGGGTCAAAAAAATTTAAGAACATCAGTGGTTCTCAATTAAGGCTAGTTTAGTTCTCTATTAATTTAATTCGATTTTTTGGACCCCGATCCCCTTGAGATAGAAGTTAATTTTTTGATATGTTTTGAAAAACAGTATAATATACAAAATATAACATAAAATGCAAAAAAATTAAAGATACGCTTTTGGCGATTTTGACGGAATGCACCTTTTTCTGTAAAATAATTGAGAACCACTTATGTTCTTCGATTTTTTTTACCCCCATCCCCTTGAGATCCCAAGTTGATTTTTTGGTATGTTTTGAAAAACAGTATAATATACAAAATATAAAAAAATTAAAGATATGCATTTTGAGATATTCATGGATCAAGGACAAAATCGTTATCCTTGAAAAAAAATTTCAAAGATAATTTTTATTTGTATTTTATTTATATTGCGACAACCTTCTCATTTAAAATAAGCCCTATTTTATTATTCTAGTATAAAAATTACCAGATATGTATATGAATTTTCAAAGAGGACTATTAAGATGATGGTCTAAGTCAATAGTTCTTAACTAATAATTGTCTTATTGAATTATAAATAAATAAATGAATAATAAGAGGACTCGGACACCATTTTTGCGAAAACTTTAACTTTAAATTTTCAAAAGAATCGGAGATGGTAAGGTCACATCTTTGGCGATTCTTAGTTGAATGATCCAAAAGTAAAATAAATAAAGACGTGAACGAATTCTTCAACAAATTCATAATTACGCATGAATCTTTTCTTGAGGAGGTGTAACTGCAATTCCGAAGAATGCATATTTTTGTCCATCTAGTGTATGGATTCACTTTTTAATCACACAGTGAAGAATTTGTGAATGCTACCGGAATACGATCATTTGGTGAAGGCAAATCGAATATTGCTGCGATAAAAACAGATTCACTTGGTGAACATTCACCAAAGTGGACAATGTTAAGTCGGATTACGGGCTTCTTTTTGAGGTCACAATGAGTTGCTAGTCGTGTTAGTCAACTACCATTCAGTTACCATTACAAACCTTCGCAAAGACTATCATTTTAAGGTTTAGGTCTTGTATCTACGTCAGATTAGAATTTTTGAAGAAATATTTATGGCTAGAATATTTTTGTTGCTAATTTTATACAGGATTCATAACTGGTAAAATTTATGCAATTTATAGATCAAATTCATATGCTACAAACTACAAACAATAACACGGCGGATTAATTAGTTGCAATTTACATAAAATGATAATTTCACTGGTATAAAACCTGAACCAATGAAAGTTGAAATGTTAATTCTATATGCCGGTTTTTTTTATATAAAATTACCATACGATTAAAGAACTCGTAATCCATTACCGCCGCTATCGGTTGCCATTACTTTCTTTAGCGGTACCTGGCGGTTACGAGATTCGCTCGATCTTGTAATAAAATCAAAACAACTCGCTACAGAAGCGCAACGAATGCTATTCAAGTCGCAGTAGATAGCCTATAGCTGTAATGTAGCATTAAATTTACATAAAATGCAAAAAATATAAAATTAGCATATGTATCTAAGCCGAGCCGATAGATGGTGGTTTCTTGCTATCACATTCATGTGGAAATGTGCAAGTTTAATAGCTTCGTTATGCATGAAATCGATAAATTCGTTCCATTAGAAAGTAGATGCAAAGCTGGTATATTTTCAACGTTTTAATATTTAACGATCGCTTCAATTCGTCAATTCAATTCACTAGCCAAGCTACGAGCCAAGTGTGGTCAAGTTCAAGGTTTGGAATGTGAAGAAAAAAAAAACTGGAATTGCAGCGTGTATAACGCCGGCCGGTAAAACTTCTTCGAGTGAGCAATCACCGAAAAACGGAAACAGTAGGGGTCGGATGAAAATTAAAATACACCTATTTATTTTTATGTTTTAAATAATAATAATTCTTATTAATAGAGTTAAAAGTACAATGGTGTGATAGAAATTATAAAATCTCAGTTTTTTTAGATCCTTGCGTTTAATTGAATTTATAAGGCTTGGTTCCTGAATGGGCGAAATCGACCGTTCTTTCGGGTAGCTGCCATACAAAAGTCCTTAAAAAATATGTTCACGAATGTTTCCCAATAACTTCAGAATACTTCAATCTCGAAATATAAAATTTGGCACATATTTTCCACTGTTCGTAGTCACAAAATTAAATGTTCGGAAAATTAAGCTGCATTGTTTCGAGTGTAAATACCTTACAAAAGCGAAATTTTATTGCTTTTATCTCACAAAAATATGATAACTGAAGAACGTTTTGAGCTATTAGATTAAAAACTGAAGTTCCAGCTATTTTTCTTTTCTCTTTTCATTCGAATTCATTGAAAATTCTTCTCGGATTGCTGTGTACTTTGTGGTGTTTTATGAAAAGATATTAATAGAATTTACACTGCAAAAATAAAACAATGTAATTTTTTTAAACTATAATCGAAAAGTCATAGAATACGTTTTGTGTAGGTTTATCTACTTTATACCTGCATCGGTACGGTACTGTATCGGTGTTCAAGCGTTATGCGTTAGTATCTTACCCGTTCAGTACTAAATCATACAAATCTCCAGCGGAACATTTCTAGTACTGATTAAACTCTCCTAAACTTAATTCATTCAGTACTGGACAGAGAAAGAGCTTCAGATTACAATTCACTAGTACATGGGCACCGTATTACCTAATGGTAAATTTTTATAATAATAAAATCTGCCTATGGTCTGGCCGAAACTTTATTATTTTTCGGCTCAAAGTTGGGGAGCGGTCAAAGTCGGAGTATGTAATGAGTTGTTTCGAGATTATTAGATTTCTTGGAAAATTAATTCTGTTCTTAAAATAAAAATATTTAAAATAGAGATTTTTTACCGATTAAACATTGAAAAAGTCCGTGTAGACTATTCGAATGTCGGTATATTATGTACACTAAAAGCCAATAGAAGTAAAAACGAATATGTTGCCTTATCAGACTTAAGAGATATGACGAATTGTTAAAATGTATACAAACCCATTACTTCCACTTGGGGTTTGAATTTCGAAAAAATTGTGAAACAGGTTTTTAAAGAAGCAACTTGATATCTCATGAGAGGGTATTATAACAAATTTGTTAAAACGTGAGCAAACCCTTCATACCTCCTTGGTTCTAGAAATTCGAAAAATCGTGAAATTAGTTTTTAGGTCATTACATCAAATGCCGTAGTAACAAATTTTATATCTCATCAGAACTAAGGGATGGCAAAAATTGTGAAAACATATGCAAACCCTTGGGGGTTGAATAACCAAAAAAATTAAAAATGGGTTTGTAGGCGATTATATAAAAAGTCTGTGGAATTGGAAAGTGATCTAATATCTCATCAAACCTAAGAAATATGTCGAAGCTTTGAAAAGCATACAAGCCCCTTACATCCCTTAGTATTGAATATCTAAAAATACTGAAATTGACTTTTTGGCGCTTATATAGGAAACCTTAGGAATTAAAAATGAATTCAATATATCATCAGATCTAAGCAATATGTAGAAATCTGTGAAAACATATGCAACCTACTTACACACACTTGGGGGTTGAATATTCAAAAATCCTGAAAAAGGTTAATAGATAAAAATGAAGACAGCACGAGAAAGTAAAAACCAATTCAATTTCTTATCACTTCTAAAAGATATGACGAAATTCATGAAAACGTGTTCAACCCTTTTATACCCTCTTAGGGGATGAAAAAGGAAAAAACATAAAAACAAGTTTTTGGCGATTATTACGCAAGCCCATGAAAGTGAAAAGATATTCGATATATATCAGACCTGGGAGATATGGCAGAATTCGTGAAAAGGTATACAACCCCTTTACACCCTCTTACGGGTCGAATTTCAAAAAATTCTGAAAACACTTTCTAGGTATTTATATGAAGAATCCGTAGAATAAAACTGAATTAAATATTTGGAAAGACCTAATAGATATGACGAAAATCGTGAAAATCTATGCATTCCATTTTCACTTATAATTTTTTTCGCCCCCCTTCCGAACGCCAATGGATATTTGAAATTTTTTTTTAATCTAAATTACTTTTCTAGTTGATATCATATATATACCGAGTTTCAAGTTTGTAGCATAAGCCGTTCTATAGATAGGAAAAAGACCACTCACCCCCGTACCATACTACTCCTATAAAAAATTATATTTTTCCAACATACTACTACAATAGCTCTATCTAAGTACCACGTTTCAGCTTTATAGATTCTCCAGATATAAAAAACAGAACCTTTTCCTTTTCACCCTCCCCCACTCTCACCCTCTACACCCTCAACACCAACATTTTTTTTGCTAGGGGTCTATTAGGCCTACTTCTAAAAATTGTAAGCATCTATCTTACACTGTTCTTGAGACGTGATTTTTTTGGAAAATTCTTATCCCCTCCACTTCCATGCTCCACTTCTCTCTTAAAAAATTTTACTTTCATCAAACTTTATTTGTCAACCTTTATACACAAACCGAGTTTTACTTGTCTAGTGCAATTGGTTCGTGAGATATCGTAATCTAAAGTTTTTCACTCCCCACCTCCGCACGCCACTGCCCCCACTCAAAAATTTGTTTCCGATCTATTCTCCTAGTATACCTACAGATATTCATTAAGTTTTAATTTCGTGACATTAACCGTTTAGGAGATATGGATTTTGGAATATCTCAATCTCGGCTTTCGAGTGTCTCGGACGTATTATTTTTCCCCTCACTCCTTCACCCTTTCACCCATATCTGCATATCTGGTCCACTACTGAAGCTCTAAATAAATTCCAAGTTTCAGCCTCCTAGCATAAGCGGTTGCTGATATCAAGAAACCAAAATTTTCCATCTAAAATGCTTCTCCCACCTCCCTTCTCACACCCCCACCCCTCAGAATTTAGTCACTTCAAGGGGCCTACCCAGTTTACCCACGAAAAAAAATTCAACTAAATAGATAAAAGGGTTTGGGTGCTACGAGCCTTCAAACAATTTTGCGTACACCGGTCGACGTACGGCGGACAGACGGACTGAAATTGAAAACTTGAAACTATTTTGCTTTTTTCGTGTCTACTAGTCATGGAACGTGAAAAACAAAATTTCACAATAACTGTAAAAACATTAGTTTTTCTTATACTGTTAATACATCTTTTCTATTTATTGATTTTTTGCCATATACAAAGAAGTAGACCAATAAATATATAATATGTGTTAATATTAAACCAACCAGAATTTATTAAACGAAGTACTACATCATACTTTATTGCCGAGGCCAGACAGGACAGTTATTATGTTAGCAAATAGTGTATAATGAAGTTTTGTTCTTTGTCTGTGTAGATACTGATACAGTATTCATTTCAAGAATTCGGAAATGTCAAGACGATATGATGAAGAGAAAGAGACTAGAAAATGCAACAGATTACAAAGTTTCACTCAATTTTCTTGTACACATTTGTTTTTTTTTTTGGTTTTCATTTAATACTATAATATGTATACTATAAAATGTTGATGAACTCCAAAACGTTATGAATTTCAAGATTTATTCAGTTTTGTCACCTAATGATTACTCCAGAAATATGTACAACTTCTTAAGTCCTGCTTCGGTACTGAAAAACTGAATAGGCTGGAGCTGATAAATTCTAATGCAATTATGATCGGATACTTATTGATAAAAGAAATTGCGCCATAGTAAAATTAATTCAGAAATTCGGTTGTAATGTCAGAAGTAGTTTTGAAACGGTTCCGACGGCTTTGTAATACTGGAGTATTTTTTCTTGGGCATCCAGAGCATTTCTTCCTCATGGTAGAATCCGTTTCCCAAAACTTTTGCAAGTACCATGCCACAGTACTCTGAGGAATATCCAGTCTTACACCTATTTTGTGAGTAGTTAAATTTTCTCGTGCCAAAACCAAAATATTGCTTTTGTTTTCCGCACTAACTTTTCTCATTTTCCCGAATACAGAAACTACAAATATTCTATATAGCAATAGCATACTGTCTTACTAAAATGTGAATTAATAAAAAAAAATCTTTACAACTCCCAGCTGAAGATATCATTACAGATAAGTTTTAAAGGAGAAAGTTTTAAGAAAGTAGCAAATATAGCTAAAACTAAAAAAAAGTTGCCACATGCTTTAAAAATTAGCTAGATCTAGCTACAAAATGACTGTGGTCGTTGTAACAACTCACTCGTGTCACTTTAAGCCCCTTTCTGCCCTACATATATTTCTGGACTTCATTGAAGATAATCCTTCTTGAAAAACTTAAAGGTCACGGTTCCCTTTAATTCTTAAATTCAAAAAGGTGCACTTTCTGGCTCCGAAAACGACGCCCTTGTTAGAAATTAAATAAAATTTATCTCGAGTCTACTTCGAATCTTAATTTTTTTTAGGGTGGCAGCAACATTTATTGGCCCCGTATCAAAATTTAAATAATGAAATTATTTTACCTTTGTGGCACAAAAGGCCAAATCAGGCCTTATTCTCTTCGACTACACTCCCCCCCCCGAATTTGGAACATTATTATTGTTCCTTCAGTTGATCTGAGCATTTTCTAGAAGATCTTCAACAAAGATTCTTTTTCGCACCCAAGTTGTTAGCCCAACCCTCCTGAAGGTGAGAGAGTAATCGGGAATGGAATTTTTTAAAATTGATGTTGTTGAAAAGTAAGGCAAACTGGGTATAGGTAAATGGGTAGGACCATACCATGGTTGGGATTTCAACCCTCAACCTCAGAGACGACAGACAACCTTGCTACTTTGTAGTAAAGTAGAACTAAGACGAGCTTCAAAACCTGGTCAATCAGGATACAATCGCCATTTTCATTTCAATAAGTATGAAAAAATACTTCTAAAGTAAAAAAATTTTACATTATGCATAACTTTGTATAAGGGCATACCTAAATTATAATTCAAATCACGTAGGTAATATTTTCATCCGAATTACTTTCGATGCGACATTTTTTTCATAAATTTCTTTAAGGACATTTATCACTGCGTGTCCATTAATCGAAGCATTGGGTAAGGTAATTGCTGTACTGCCCTTATATGTAAATTGTTCCGAGCTAAAAGCAAAACTCCTTTTACTAAATTATTATCACCGCTTTAAATCTTGCATAATGAAGAAAGGAAAATTCCTAACAAAAAAAATTAATCTACATAAGACTTAACAAACGTTCTGTTCTGAACGGAATGAAAGAGGTGATTAATTCGAAGATGATAAGAAAAATTCAAAGATGAATTTTCGGGAACCGGTTGAGTTCGGTTCGGTTCTTTATTACTTTGAATACTGGTTATACGAAAAAGAATGCTCCACCATGAAAAAGTAAGGAAATTATACTTTCATTTATGCATTCTGATTACGTACTTATCTTATTCTGACATAAGGAAAAGTGAAAACTTGTTTTTTGCTGGTTCTTTGACATTGGTATTGGATTTTTTTCTTATGACATCTTTAGTCGATCTGGTAATTAGTTTCAGGGGTATACCCGATGGTAGGCGAACTTGTAGAGTGAATTATACAAAAATATAATAAAAAAGTCTATAAATTCAGTAATAAAAAAAAGAAAATTAGATACTATCAATCGACCAGTCATTGACTTGTTTTGATTCGAACATCTTTGATTTTTTGAATATTTTAATAAATTAGTTGAAAGCAAGTAATGATTTTATTTAAATTGGTACATATGAAGTTGAGGTATATTATAACTGGCTGTTCCAGAAAAGTTTGTGATACAGTTGCTTATTGAAGAAGTGCCTGAAAGACAGGTTAGAAGAACACTTTTAATATATTTACTTGGAGCGAGGAAAGCATAAAAAAAACTTTATATAAATGTTGAGTGTGGAAGATCTTGAAGGAAACTTATCAAAATTTATTTTAAACAGTCTCAAGGCCCAAATTTTTTTTTTTTTTTTAAGGGGGTAGGTGAAAATCTCGAAAGACACTATGAGGAACGCACCTCATATTAGTGTGGGAGTTTAACCCACTAAAAGCATCCCTTGATCATAACCAATCAGTGTATGATCGACCAATGATTTTGATATCTTGCTTTAGAAACGATAAACGATATATCAGAATTTTATTCTGTGTTGATAGCTCAGATTTTCGTCCTAGCAGCCAATATAATTTTCTATAATTTTAACAATGCCCAAATAACACGGATTAACGAATTACTATGAAGAACTAGGACTTACTATGAAGAACTAGGACTAGACTCCTTTGTGTAGCTGCCTCTACGTCATATGAACGCTCATACAAGATTTTATAAGGAGAAACAAAGCGACGACTTAAAATATGAAGAATTACGGTCAATATTTATGCAAAACAGGTAAAAAAAGACTCAGAAATAGTTGTGTCTAGTTCCCACCGAAAAAATCTGCCAACAGTCTGGGCGCAACTTTATTATTTTATGGGTAGAAGTCCGAAACGTGTTTAATGCTTAGATGTGGTGTAGGTTACCATGCGACTGACAACCTAAAACCTAACGTTCCAAAGAGCCTCCTGGTTATTCCTTAGGTTGTCAGTCGCATGGTAACCTACACCGCATCTAAGCATTAAACACGTTTCTGACTTCTACCCATAAAATAATAAAATTGCGCCCAGACTGTTGGCAGATTTTTTTTATTTATTAACGTATTTTTTTTATCAATAGAATATTCCATAGAAGCAGTGAAAACTTGAACAATACCTCCAGGTGGTTTAATAGAGAAAAATACTTAAATCGGTTTTTCCCCGACTATGTTTTAAGCTTATAGAAGTAAAAGCGAATTCCAAATCCCAATATACCTAAGAAATATATCGGAATTCGTGAATATGTACACAACCACTTTACACCACCTTAGGGGTTGGATATCGAAAAATTTGATGAACGTTTTTAGGCGCTTATATATAATAAATAGCCCGCAGAAGTAAAATTGCTTTGATAGCTCGACATATCTAAAAGTTTTAACGAAATTCGTGAAAATGTGGATTCACGAAAATTTTTTTTACTCAACCTCTGAACGCCAATAAAAATCTGAACTTTTTTTTTGATTTAGTTACTGTAATAGCACACCTACATATACGTACTAAGTTTCAACTTTCTAGCATAAGCCGTTTCTGAAATATAAAAAACCACTCCTCACCAGTGTGACCACAAGTGCTACGAAGGTAGCAAAATGCTACTATTGACAATTTTTTGCTACTATGTTACTACATGTCTAAATTTGCTACCCTGGTAAAATTAGCCGTTATAAAACTTGTGTACCCCAAAAATATGATTTGACTATCTAATGAATCGTCCAGTTGCAAAACCAGCCATATTTGTTTTAACAAACTTGTGGCAAAATGGCAAAAACCGATTATGCAGCTTCTAGGCAAGATATCCTTATGATTTTTTTTTAAAAAAAAATCACAAAAATATTCTTTGTTGGCCTGCCAAAGCTTTGATATTATGCTTATTAAATGAATAAGATATTATAGTTTTGAATCTAGATATGGCTGGTTCTGCACCAGAAATGCAAATATGACTGGTTTTGCAACTCTAGCGGTGTTGCTTTGCAATGTTTCTCTTCCATTCTTTCGGTTGACGTTTTCATTTCCTGGACTTTGTAGTTTATTGAATTCCTTGTTGTTCCTCGACCTGATTATCTATTCCTCGAGCTGATGTTCTATTTCTTGTTGTTCCTTGACCTAATTATCACTAAATACTGTAAATCTGTCTCTAAAATAATAAATTCAATATTTTCCTCCATTTTCACAACCTTAAAACACAAACGAAACACGGAAAAAACTCAAATCAATGATTATGCAAGGTTATATCAACTACCATTACCAAACTATAACAAAAAAGTCTCTTAAAATAGTTGATAATAGTCTAAGACAGTGTTGTATCAAGAAAAATAAGAAAATATATGTCTGGTTTTGCACCCAAACTAGTCATCATTGTGTTAAGTAAAAATAAGGCTGGTTTCGCAACTGATAAAATAGGTCAGCTTTTGAAACCAAAATCAAAGAAATATGGCTGGTTTTGTACCTAACTGGGTTTTTCCAATCTAATTTTTAAAGGTTTAGGACTGGTTTTTATGCTCAATTTAGTTTTAAAATTGTAGCCTGAGACGAGACGAATCCAGGGATACCGAAACCTTAAAATCCAAAAAATAGTCGAATGGCTGGTTTTGCAACTGGACGACTCAAATGTAAAATTCATGCACGCCTCTGGTCTTGCATTCGAAAACGCGTACTATCGATAGCTGTCTAATATTATTGTACTGAGAAATATAGTATAGTGGTAGCGCATACCGCATACATAATCGTAATTGAATTAGGCATCTTTTTCGAATCTATCACTCGTTCGAGCGAAGGGCACAATGTGCATTTTGTGTGAATTTTGATTTTCATAAATAAATGTTCACACTTTAAAATATTATTTTTTCTTTAAACATTTCAAATTTGTAATGGATATACAGTGTTATGATTAACAGATAAGCATGTAATGACGTAACTAGTTCCATTTAATTAAAAGAAGTATAAGAAAATATTTTTGCTACCAAAGCTAAGAATTGCTACGCAAATTTTCTACTCTGAGAAATATCAAAACGGTCACACTGCTCCTCACCCCTGTACCTTGCTACCCCTATGAAAAATTCTATTTTTCTTGGATGTCACTATAGTGGCTCTATATAATCTTAAATTTTTAGCTTCCTATTCATTACGGTTTCCGAGAAATAAAAATCAGGATTTTTTTTCTTTCTACCTTTTCCTTTTCCTTTTTTTCCCTACTAGAGGTCTACCGACCCCAACACCTGTAAAATTTTCAAGATCATATCTAATACGATTTCTGAGATATATTTGAGAAATTGCTATCCTCCCACTTTCGTGCTCCACCTCCCCCCTCAAAAGTTTACGTTCAGTAGTGATCCCATATTAAGAAACTACATTTTATCTTCCTGGTGTAATTGGTTCGAAAGAGATTGTAATCCAAAGTTTTTCACCATACACCCCCACACCCCACCACCCCCCTTAAAAATGTTAAACCTTGACTAATCTTGAAGTATCCCTAAGGATAACCACAAAGTTTCAATCTTCTGACATCAATCGTTCAGGAGATCTCGATTTTAGAATGTTTCAATCCCGGCTTTCAAACGTTTTGGACTCATTGTTTTCACCCCCACTTCCACACCCCTCAATCTTAATCGACCATTTTTTGCAAATGAGTCCACTATCATAGTACTATATAAGTTCCAAGTTTCAGCCTCCTAGCATAAGTGGTTCCTGAGATCTAGAAACCAAAATTTTTCGTCTAAAACGCTCCCCTCTCCTCCCCCTTACACTCCAACCTATCCAACAAATACCACTCGTAGGAGCTTACCCAATCTACGCACCATAAAAACTTAATACCTCAACGGGTTTGGGAGCTACGCGCCTTCAAACGATTTTGCGTACGGCGGACTGACGGACATTTTTGTTGTTGCTTTTTTGGTGTTTACTAGTCCTAAAACGTATAAATACAAAATTTCAGCGTAGCAATTTTTTTTTTAAATTTCAGGTCGATCACAATACTTTATTATTAAAACATTATAAAGTAAAACTTAAGATTTTATGAGTTGAACAAGCTGATAAATCTAAATTTTACTGTATTTGTCTACTAATACTTCTAGCAGCAGACAAAAAAGAACCACAAAAATTGCAAAATCGTAAAATTTGTTCGTAAGGTACGAATAATGTTTGTATAAGAATTTATTTTACTGACTTTATACAACCACTTTTCCAACTAAATTAAATTTCAATTTCACAATATTACGCTGGCAGCACTTCACTTTGTACTTAGCTTCACTTTTAAATTGATTGTACGAGTATACATATGTCACTTCAGTTTGACCTGTCCTTTTTTATTGATAATTAGAGTCTCGAAGAAGACTTAATAGTTTTTGTTTTTTTTTGGAAAATTATTGAATATTTGTTGGTCCGTCGAGCCAGATTTAAGCCAATAACAGCCAGAAGACACGAGCAAAAATTGTATGGTGAACCGGAATTGCAAAATAGTTGAACCACATTTGGTTGGATAATAATACTTTTTCTCATTTTATAAAATGTATCATTTTTCGAATTTTTTGAATACAGTGTGGGCCTTGTTCATTCTTGTGCGCTCTAATGACGCCCTTTCCACGATCGGAATTTTAGACTTTTCAGTGCCGCATCACGGCTGTGACGCAACACCAAAAAGGTGAAAGCTATGATCTGTAAAAAAATATCACTTTTTCTCGAATCTTTACAAGAACTAAATAGGAATTTAGTTAACGTTTTTAGTCTATGGTAACTATAGATAATACACTTTAAGTAGTATATCTTTTACTGATTATTTAGATTAAACATTTCAAACATGGCTGAACAACAATACTCTTATACGATCCTGTTCTAATTTTCAAGATAATCCTTTTCTAATGAATAGTTGAATATCCTCTCCTTGAACCATGCGATACAAATGCTCGATGGATACCATCGATGCCGCCATGGCATACTTGGGTTGTAGTGTTACAGCATTTTGTTACACACTGAACATTTTCGTGCACGTTCCATTCTATCGATCAGTTCAAATTATATAATAATAGTTCTTGGTTCGTGTTTAAGGTGGATTTAGGTTTTTGTTTAAGATGGAATTTACGTAAGAAGCATATGGACTTTTATATATATGTTAAGGGACGCTAACAATCTTCAACTGCTGCTCAAATACTTAATTTTTTGATTAGTTGAAAAATTTGAAATTACTTCCAGTGGCAATATGAAAAATCTGCAAACAGTCTGGGCGCAACTTTATTATTTTTGGTGTAGAAAACTGGATTGCGTTGTTTGCGGAGAAGCGGTGGAAGTGACTATGCGACTGAACACAAAAGTTTCGAAGCTGAAGGCCTTTCGATGTCTCATTAGAAGTAAAGGATTTGTCGGAATTCATAAACACTTACACAACCACTTTACACTCCCTTATGAGTTGAATGTCGAAAAATTCTTAAATTATTTTTTAGGCTATTATATTTAAAGCCCTTGGTACTAAAAGCATATTTGATCTCTCTTTAGACCCGAGAAATACGTCGCAATTAGTGAGAACGTACAAAAGATCTTATACATTACGGATTGAATTTTGAGAAATCCAAAAAAAAATCTAAGCCCGCAGAAGTAAAATTAATTTGATATCTTTACAGGGCTACGAGATATAACGAAATTCTTGAAATTGAATACTACCGCTTTTCGGTTGAAATCCGCAATGAAATAGTAACCTTTTTTAATATATTTCACAAAGTAATTGGCATTAAATAAAGAGAAATTTGAGATGGTCTATCGCTCACATTTACGGTATTCTAATTTTGAATATTTTTCTGCTCTAAAATATGGTTTCAAACAGCTGGAAAAGGCGTCTTTAAAGTATGTCGATAAAGCAGTTTCTGAACGTTTTCAATGATCGCGTGTGCCGTGAATGGGAATCGAATGTGAACCGCATAGTCGGCGCGACTAGAAAATCCGCCGTTTTTTAGAATAAGCATAATTAATTAATATTCAATCTTGTGACAAGAATCGTTCAGGAGATATGGAGTTTAGAATGTCTTGATTCGAGCTTTAGAACTGTTTGTATATCGACCATTTTTTGGAAATGGCTCCACTATCATAGCTATATATAAATCATAAGTTTCAACGTTCTAGCATAAACGATTCCTGACATATAGAAATCAAAAGTTTTAAAAAGTGTCACTCAGGAAATTGTTGAGTTAGGAAGTCGAAATTCGAAAACACAATTTGCGTACTGCTCATTCTATTTTGTTTACTACTTTTTACAGAAAAAATCTTTTAAAAGATCACAAAAACAGCAATATTTTGTTGTTTTCAAAGCAAATTTTCTACACCGCTCTGTTTTGGATAATTGCCCCAAAAAACGCCACTTTTGTTGTTCCTATTAGTTATATCATATTTTTATTTTATTTTCGGCAATGGTTGAGGTGAACTCTTGAATCCATCCCCTTCGTTACTTCTTTTATACTAATTTATTGTAATTAGACAAAATATATTCGGTCACATGTCCTTTAATAAATAAATTAAATACGGTTTTAACCTATTGATATATGAAATGAAAAAAAAATCGTTTCTAATGTTATTGACATTAAGTACGCATTAGTACCACTTAATCCATAACTGAGAGTGCAGAACAATATTCATAAATTACCCCTATATCAAATAACTGTCCAAAAAGATCATGCACATACTTAATCAAAAAATAAAGAAGTCAATTCGATATGAAAATAAACAGTGAGATTTGTAGTGAAAAGAAAACTTGACATATAATTTTCAATGCAGCAATTTAATGTAAGGGTCCGATATACTCGTAGTTATAGTTTATAGACAACTTCGAAGAAACCAACGCGGAAGTCGTTTGCTAATCGAATCGTTCAACCGAAGAATATGTGTCCCGGTTTGTTTTCATACACGTACATAGAAACATATCGATCTATAGCTGTACGAGGTTTTTACCAGAGCCGGCTACAAGTTTTATACGAGTCTGATATAAAGCCGATATGTATCCTGCATAACTAAGCATTTCTACATACTCGTATAATGTGGGAAGCGGTTTATCCAGCCGTACCAATACATTCTGTAAACATCTTTCAAGATTCAAGATTATCATTATTTTACAGCATGTTATCTTGGTCCGATGTACGATAATATTACTTTACTCATATGGTTGAATGTTAAGAGTTTGAGTCTTTATCCGTTTAACTATTTAAATACATATTTATAATAAAATGCTCTTCATTACGCACGTACGCAACTGTATATACCTATAATTTTCAAACTAATTTTTTTCTACGTAGGTACCAACTGTCTATCTTAGATCGATCTTCCTCACATGACACATAGAAGAAAGTGAATTAATGAGGATGATTTTATCCGCTATGCAATTTATGCAATAGTCATAAATCAACGTCAACAGATAGCGTACATGCTTTGAATATTAGCACAACAAAATCAGTTCCAGTTTCAGCGTAAATTTTTTAAAATGGACTGGAAAGCCCGGAGATGTGCTTCGAAACAGAATTTTCATCGTAACAAATTAAAACGAACAGTATGTCTTACAAATTACTCATTACTTTCTTCTTTCATTGTCGTATGTGCACTAATTGTATACAGTGTATAAACTCAATAAGTATGTGCTCGCTACAATTGAAAGACACAATTCTATACGTGCACTCCAAAAAATTCCATTCATTAGTATAAAGAATTCCGATTCATTGAATATTCTGATACAGTAAGGCCCCTTCCTACGATGTTCAGTTACGTGCTGACTGTAGCTTTAACTGACAGATTTTCATACACAACTTGCAGTTAAAGTTCCAGTTAAAGTTTAACTGAAGATCGTAATAACGGCCCTGATTGGCACAACGAACAAATTCATCAATTATTTCAAAGAAATAGTGAGCAATACATTGATTCTATGAATCTGATTTCATTAAACATGTATGATATGCATCAATACAATTACAATTTTATTAGCTAAGAATAAAAGCATACGGTCATGATGTTAATGAATGCACTTGTGGGAATAATGAAAAAACGATTCCGCTACTTGTATCTAGGATGATCGCGAATATATCGATTATTCATACATTCACAATATCAGTGAACGCGTACTACCGTTCACGAATTCGACCCATTTTTCCTGCATTTCAAAGAGTTCATAAGGCGTTAACAAGTGTTTCGGGAAAAAATTAAAAATTTCTTAGCTACTACGAAAATGCTTTGTGTGCATAATATGAGTAATATAACATTAAAAAGCCTGCCAACAGTCTGGGCGCAACTTTATTATTTTTTGGATAGAAGTCCGAAACGTATTTAATGCTGAGATGCAGTGTAGGGTACTGTGCGACTGATAACCTAAAAAATAACGTTCCAAATAGCTTCCTGGTTATTCTTTAGGTTATCAGTCGCATAGTACCCTACACCGCATCTCAGCATTAAATACGTTTCGGACTTCTACCCGAAAAAAAAAAGTTGCGTCCAGACTGTTGGCAGATTTTTTAGATATATATAAAGTAAGCCCGAGGAAGTGAAAACCAATCCGATGTCTTATCACTCCTAATAGATATGACGGAATTCGTGAAAACGTGTTCAACCCGTTTTTCCACTCTTAGGGGTTGAAAAGGGAAAAAACTTGAAAATGATGATATCTAATCAGGCGAGATGATATCTAATCATCTACGGCTGAATTCGTGAAAATGTATACATCCCCTTTACACCACCTTCGGGGTCGAATTTCAAAAAATCCTGAAAACTCTTTCTAGGTATTTCTATGAAAAAACCGTTCAAAAAAAATGAATTCAATATTTGGAAAAACCTAATAGATATGACGAAAATCGTGAAAATATATGCATTCCATTTTCACTGATTATTTTTATTGCCCCACTTCCGAACGCCAATGGATATTTGAATTTTTTTTAAATCAGAATTACTTTTCTAGTTGACTTACATATACGTACCGAATTTCCACTTTCTAGCATAGGCCGTTCTATAGTTAGAAAAAACCGCCCCACCCCCGTACCATACTACCCCTATAAAAAATTATATTTTTCCAACATGCTACTACTATAGCTCTATCCAAATACTAAGTTTCAGCTTTATATCATTATAGGCTCTTGAGATATAAAAATCAGAACTTTTTACTTTTCACCATCCCCACCCTCACCCTCTACACCCTCATTCCTGAAATTTTTTTCCCTGCTGGGGGTCCATTAGGCCTACTCCTGGTAAAACATCTATCTTACACCGTTCTTGAGATATGAGACGTGATTTTTTAATAAAGTTCTTACCCCTCCACTTCCATGCTCCATCACCCCCTTAAAAAATTTTACTTTTAGCAAACTTTATTTGTCACCCTTAATACAGAAACTCAATTTCGTTTTTCTGGTGCAATTAATTGGGATATCGTAATCTAAAGTTTTTCACCCACCAGCTCCGTACGCCACTGCCCCCACTCAAAAATTTGTTTCCGATCTATTCTCCTAGTATGCCCACAGATGTTCATTAAGTTTAAATTTCGTGACATTGACCGATTAGGAGATATGGATTTTAGAATGTCTTGATCTCGGCTTTCGAGCGTTTCGGACGCATTATTATTCCCCCCACTCCCACACCCCTTTACCCATATCATCATTTTTTAGCAAATAGGTCCACTATCGATGATCTATATAAATTCCAAGTTTCAGCCTCCTAGCCTAAGCGGTTACTGAGATCTAGAAACCAAGATGTTCCGTCTTACACGCTTCCCCCACCTCCTCCCTCACACCTCCACCAATCAAAAGGTGGCCACTTGAAGGGGTCTGCTCAGTCTACCAACAAAAAAAAATTCAACTTAATAGCTCAAAGAGTTTGAGAGCTATAAGCTTCCAAACGTTTTGCGTACGGCGGACGGCGTACGGCGTACAGACGGACTGACATTTTTTTTTGCATTTTTGGTGTCTATTAGTCATGAAACGTGAAAAAACATGTTTCAGGGTAGCACATTTTTTTTTTAAACAAAAACAACATTACAATATTTATTAACAACAATACTTTATTATTGAAATAACAATACTTTATTATTGAAATAATAAAGTAAAAGTAACTAAGTTTAACTAGAAGGTTTTCAAATATCTTTTCTTTCAAATCGTCTTATTTTTAAAACACAAGATTTGTATGTAAGCTAAAAAGCAGGAACTTGGCTGTTAAGACGAATGTTTGATCTCCATATCTTTAAGTACAGCATAAACATATAATTTTACACTAAGGGATCACAATAAAGAATTTAAATTTGAATTACTTAGTAACATTTATTTGTTGATTACAAATTAATCGAACACTTTATACTCTAAGAAATATTGGAGTAAATTTACCATTATTATATGTAGTTGGCAACTGTTTTCCATCAATACTAATAGTAAAATTACATGCTTGTGTAATTAGAGGAAAAATTACACACATAAGCTGTAATAATTACACAACATATGCGTAATCAATACACATCAGTGATGGAATCATTTCACAATACCTGCATAATCAATAGACATACATGATTTATTACACAGAGAATGCAATTAGTACACACTTTTTGTGTAAAATTCCCATTTTATTATAAGGGAAAATCCTCCATTTAATTCAGATTTATAATTATACGGTAAAATCATAAACTAAAAATGCATTTTCACAATACATGTACTGTATTAAATTGAGATATAAAATATATTACGGTTACTGATTCGAAAACTAATTTACAAATATTGTACAAAAACATTTGGCTGATTTTACTAACCTGACGACGTGAAGTAGTTTATTTTCTCGAACTTGCTTATTTTCCCGTAATATTACACAGTATTTAAAAAATTACACTAAGATTGAATTTACTTTATTAACGGTCTAATAAAATCATGACACCTAAATTTACTCTATTTATAGAGCAAAATAATTGTAAATTTAATAAGGTGGACCTATTGTGTAATATTACCTATTTCTGCGGTAAAATTACATAGATTGTGTACTTTTAGTATTTTTACAAACTGTTTTTAGAGTGTAGGCTATCTAATATCTTGTCTTTAAATCTGAAGTGTAGTCGTCAGCTTGTATAATAACAATTCTGTGGTAAAAAGTGATAACAGCTTATGTCGAGATAAGGAAAAATCAAGTTCAAGTTCAAGTTCAAGATTTCAATTGAATTTTTTAAAAAAATTGCCATTGTTTGATAGATTTTTATCTCATATATATATAAATAAAGTCTCCTAACATATATTTTATTACTTTATTTATCAATTTTGATATACGTAACTGCCAAATTATTTTTTCGGCTTAAGCTGTTATCGCTTTTCACCACAGAATTTAATTATTATTTGTACGAAAATAGCTTTATGTAAACAAAAACAAACATCATCAGCGTAAGAGAAAAACTGAATTTTATAGTATATATGCGTATGATTCAAGATATTCTGTTTGTTCAGTTTATGCGTATGATTCAAGATATTCTGTATGTTCTGTTTAAAATTATTCCAAAATCTGCCAAAAGTCTGGAATTAGCGGATAAAGTCGAGGTGCGTCAGAAAAGCAGACGCTACTGATATCTTTGAAACCCTGATTATAGTTTATTATAGTTTCGGTTCAAGTCGAAATTTAACACTGCCTATTTCAAGACAATATCGATTTGGAAAATAATAGATCCTTGAACTCTTAACATTATATAAATAAAGGACGGGTAAAACTAGAAGTAAAAACAAATTCAATCAGACATAGGAGATATGGAAAAATTAACAGCTGAATATAACTAAATCCTTAAACTCGATTTTTGAGACGATTACATTAAAGCGTGTAAGTAAAAAGAAATCCGATATTATACCTAAGAGATATACCAGAATTCGTGAAAACATATACAACTCCCTTACTCCCACTGAGGGTTTGAAAACGAAAAATATTCTGAATTTAATTCGTAGGCGATTATATATAACCGTAGATGTAAAAATTAATTCGACATGTAATCAAACCTGATAGAAAATGTATGCAGCCTCTTAATACCTCCTTAATGGTTGCATGTCACGAAATGCTGAAATTGATTTTTAGGCGAATATCTAGTAAGCTTGTTGAAGTTGATATCTCATCGCACCTAAGAAATGTAGCAAAATTCGTGAAAATGTATACATTTCCCTTACACGACCTTACGAGTTGAATATTAAAAAATCCTAAAATTATAATAAATTAACAGTTTTACATGTTATAATTTTTATTATTTACAAAAAATTTGGTAAGTTCATGGACCTGTACTAGAAGATAGTTATTGTGTAGGTTAGTGGCAAGCTACCGAAACTATTCCAAAAAATGCCTTAACAAATACCGACTTAAGATGTAAATAAAAAATTAAATTACAATTCGAAATTATTTTATCGGATAAGGAAGTGTAGGTACGGCGATTTCTGCTAAACGTATTTTATTTCATTTCATAAGTACACGAGCCAAACGTAATATGATGTTGTGCAGTATTCAAGTTTCACGTGTTTTGAAAAAATTTTATAATCTAAATTGTCGGTATATAGAAAAGTCCATAGTGACTTCCAAATTCTTTCACAATATCATTTTACGGACGGCGTATTCTTAAGTTTCATGTGACGTCGAAGTTATGTCTTGTTGTAATTTATTTGCACTTTTTTTTGTTAAAAAAAAATTATATTCTTTTAATTTTCTGCTTTTTTTAGTAGGAATGGCACATGCCTTTCGAAAGATTTAATTTTAAGCATAGACGAGCCTCCACCATTTTAATTAATCACGAGTCAAGTTGAGTCATCAAAATCGACTAAGTGTGCGGGTTACGGCAAAAAATTAATAATATTTCTGCTGTGATGCATGATTTACAAAAAATTAAAAAAATTTCAGCAGTTTCTTTGAATAACGTACATACATAATATTCTATTCTGTTGTCGGTGTAGTGACTTAGTGTTGAGGTACTTATTTTATATTAAAACCATAATACTTGTTTATTGCTGAATTTTGTTTTAAATATTCTGTTAATGTTTGGCTAAAAACACTTGTAAATGTTTAGCTCTAATTCAGATGAAAATAAACAAAATTAAATTCTTTAATGTTCTCATTTGCAAATTTCATTCTAAAATCCATATCACCTGAACGGGTCATACTACAATATTGAAACTTTGTAATTGTTTATAGGTGTACTAGAAGAATTGATGGGAAAAAAATTTGAAGGGGGTCAGTGGTATGCAGAGGAGGGGGGTGATAAACTTTAGATAACACAGTAAAAAAAATTTACTACTCTTACAGTAGGCAATTTAGTGCCTACTCTGAGAGCAGTAAAATTACCATTGTCAAATTTAATTACAAACTCCTGTGATTTTTACTATTAATGCGGAAATTCACACACTAGTGTGGAAATCAATCGCTAAAAATGTACGTAAAATTACACATGATGTGGAAAAACTAATATGTACTACAAAAATGTGACATGTTTATGTTTGCTTATTATTATTATTAATTTATTGATAATGTAAATTAAGCGAATGATCGGCAGATGATTTTCCAGACGTATTTTGAAGGGCAAAGGACACAGCAATCTACAATTGGAAAACTTCAATGAGATCAATCAACACATAATTGGGAAAAAACCAGAATATAGTTCAAAAAGGGTAGAAAGTATAAAACAATAAACATGTTAATTATATAAAGCCACAAACTTCACACTTTATAAAAATTATTTTCTTTTTAAATTTTAAATCGCGCCATACACAAAACCACGAAACAAGTGAATTAAACAACGAAGCGGTCAAGTTAATACATATCACAAAAAACACAATACTACGCTTGAAATATCAAAATTACATGCAAAATGTGTTATTTTATACACAATGACAAATTACTACGCATAGTGTATCGAAATTACATACAAAATACGTAATTTTATACACAATGATCAATTTTACACTTTAAATGTGGAAAAATTCTTGCGGTGTTGCAATATTACTACCCAGTTAGTAAATTTATGAATTAAAATACGAATTTTTAAAAATTACTTTCAATTTTGTTGAATTTAATGAAAGTTCGTAAATTTACTACAACAATGCCGACTATTTAACTGCTTTAAGGGGTTAGGCCACTCTAGAGGCTGAAAAAATAGGCCTTTTTGGGCATTTTTTTTCAGAAAAACTGCAAAATAAATCTAGATTACATAAATGGGTATTTATAATACGTATTATTGACTATGTACAGTAATTTCTTTGAAGCGATTAAATTCAAAATGGCGGCTGTGCATCGTTTTTTGCGATGACGTCTCTGTTTTTCCAGGGTCCAAGGCGGACACACAGGGCCTGTAATTTTACTTTATTATTTTTTAATAATAAAGTATTGTTGCGAGCTAGGGGTTCGCCGGGATTTCAAGTAAAATACAATTCGGTTAAAATAAAAATAAGTGATTATTTATTAATCGCACTTTAAATTCTATTCGCACAATAATTCGCACTGTATGGCAGTACCGCCCGCTTATTTATATCGCTTTACTCGATCACTTTCGCTCTCTACCACACGGTCGCGTATACACGCTGGCTGTCACAGTCGACGTAATAAAAATTACTATGTCCATCGTTGAAAGCTTCATCTGCTTTTATACTACTTGTCTGTAGTCGAGACTGTTCTTGAATATTCGCTCGGTGGTGTGTGTGGACGCTACTGGAACGCTTGAGAGCATTCCGTTTGATCTTCTAGGCTTTCAGTACATTCGAGCGCATTCGATTAGAGGGGAGATATAGTCGTGTTGTTTCGCTCTCTTATTTACTTTCAACTAGGCTTCTGATTGGGTTATTTTGCAACTAGGTATTCGGTTGCTACTGTTTCCCTTATTCGTAATCGATCGAGTTGCGCGGTTGCCAGGTTTACATGTAACAGTATTTTTAATTATGATAAGCCAATGAATTTTTTTCGATTATATATAACAACAGCTACAAGAGTACGTAGGATTTTTTCGATATATTGATTTTGGCCAAATGGCGCACTTCTAAAGTGAAAAGTGTAAAATTTGCCCAAAAAATCGTAAGAAAATTGTTAATAACAAATGAACTATGCAATATAAAAAAAAATCCTACTTACTCTGATGGACAATATAGTTTTAAAGATATATTCAAAATTTCAAGTGAATCGGTTGAAAATTGTCTGAGTTATGTTTCCGGCCAGCTTGAAAAATGTTGTTTTGAGATAAACGCGTTTGAAGTTTTGAGTAGTAGAAAAACATGAATAATTTTGCAGGCGGCCTTGTACTAAAATTCGAAAACCGAGTCCTTAGAGACTTTTTTCGGCCATAATCTTTTGGGACATCATTTTTGAAGTCCTAAGGGGCCATTTAAGATGAAAAAAAATCGATATTTCGAAAACTCTAGAGTGGCCTAACCCCTTAAGGATAGTAGTAGTTTTCACAAATTTGTTTACTGTGTACGATATCTCACGAACCAATTACACCAGAAAGATGAAATTTGGCTTTAGACAGGAGAGTTTGCTGATATAAAATTGTTCAGGGTGCGTTGGAGCATGGAAAAAAGGAGGTACAAGCATTTTTCGAATAAATCACGTCTTATATCTCAAGACCTGTTTTGGATGGGATCTAAGAATTTATACGGGAGACAGATTAGCCGAAAGTATACCTATACTAGCGACACGTACTAAAAATATAATTCTTAATATGTGGTTTTCCTATCTCTGAAACAGTTTATGCTAGAAACTTGAAACTTGGTGGTATCCCTGCACATGTACCATAAAAGTAATTTCGGTTTATCCATAGACATACGGAAGTGTGGAAAAGAAAAAAGTCAGTGGAAATAGAGTGAATATATTTTTACGAATTTCGTCATATCTCTTAAGTCTTCTGAAATATTGAATTAATTTTACTTCTAGGGCGTTTTCAGAAAATGCCTAGAAACTGTTTTACAGATTTTTCTAATTTAAACTCCTAAGGAGGTATAAAATAGTTGTGTACATTTTCTCGAATTTCGGCGTATCCTTTAAGTCTGATTAGATATCAAATAAGTTTTGACTTTCTCTGTTTTCAGAACTTCTTACTTTTTAACCACTAAGCGGGTGTAAAGGGATTGTTTACATTTATGTACACGAATTCCGTCATATCTCTTAGGTCTGATAAAATACCGAATTGGTTTTGACTTCCACGTCCTTAATTTGGATTTTCGGCACCCAAGTAGTTGTAAAGGGCATACTCAACCCCCAAGGTGGTGTAAATGGGTTGCATACTTTTTAACAATTTTCGCAACATCTCTTAGGTCCGATGAGCCCTCAAATTGATTTTTACTTCTACATGCTAAAAATCGATTGCATGGTTTTTTCAAAATTCAGGGGTAAATACGTTTTCACACTTTTCGCCACTTATCTTAAATCCAATGAGATATCAAATTGATTTTATATTTTGCACGCATCTTATGTAATCGCCTAATAACTAATTTCACGATTTTTTATAATTCAACCTCCAAGGGGATGTAATAGGGTTGCATATGTTTGTACAAATTTCTTAATATTTCATAGGTTTGATAAGGCAGTACATTATGTTTTATCTTTAACACGCTTTTATGTAATCGCCTAGAATCCAGTTTCCGATTTTTTTTTGTATTCATCCCTTAAATCAATCAATCTTCGTGAAAACGTATGGAAACGCTTTACGCTTGGTAAAGAGGATTGCATAAGTTTTCATTTAACAAAATTCGAGATGTTTATATGGGTTTTGTGATCGACCTGAAATTTAAAAAAAATTTGCTACCCTGAAATTTTGCATTTTCACGTTTTAGGACTAGTAAACCCCAAAAAATCAAAAAAAAAAAATATGTCCGCCGTAGACGCCGTACGCCGTCCGCCGTACGCCGTACGCAAAATCGTTTGATGGCGCGTAGCTCCCAAACCCGTTGAGATATTAAATTGAAATTTTTATGGTGGGTAGATTGGGTGAACCCCTACGACTGGTATATTTTCGAGGGGTGGGGGTGCAAGGGGAGAGGAGAGGGGAGCGTTTTAGACGAAAAATGTTGGTTTCTAGATCTCAGGAACCACTTATGCTAGGAGGCTGAAACTTGGAACTTATGTAGTACTATGATAATGGACTCAATTGCAAAAAAATGGTTGATATTGGTTAAGGGGTGTGGAAGTGGGGGGGAAAATAATGAGTCTTTCACGCATGAAAGACGAGATTGAAACATTCTAAAATCAATATCTCCTGAACGATTGATGTCAGAAGATTGAAACTTTGTTGTTGTCCTTAGGGATACTTCAATATAAGATAAGGGCTAAAATTTTTAAGGGGGGTGGTGGGGTGTGGGGGTGCTAGGTGAAAAACTTTGGATTACAATATCTTCCGAACCACCAGGAAGATAAAATTTAGTTTCTGTATATGGGATTACAAGAGGAGTCCACCGAAACTAAATTTTTCATATGTACATGTAATCGGCCAAAAATCGATTTTTCGATGTTCTTACTTCCTGGTCAGTTTATTTATTTAAATATTTGTAGAAAGAACCACTGGGGAATATTAATTCCTGTGGTATCTTACAAGGAGCTATTCCAGTTGAAACAACCGGTGTAAGTTGATGATTTCTAATTCATAGATCATGAAACACATTCGATGATTCTGTTCATTGTTTCAGCATCCATTCATTAATATTAAGAATTGTTTTTTTTCGGTTTTTTCGCAATTAAGAAAACAATTTTATATCTTATAATTTTTTGCCAAAAACTGACCTTGGTGAAACAACGCCTAAATGTTGCCATTGCAAAATCGATTATGTAAAATTGCAAAACCCATCTTCGCGCGTTCTCACGCTATCGTGCAATAGGTGTTACCCCGTCGTGACGGATGAGGGTAAATTCCGCCTCAAGAATAGAAATATCTACGAATGAAACCGTAGTCAACATCTTGAATTATAATAATTCTTCGAAATCGCAACTAATATGAATAAATTTTGAATGTTTGTTTTCGCAATGTAAACGGTATCCGTACAAAATATGCAGCTGGATAAATTGTTCTTAACATTCGTCAAAACATATTGATTTTATATAGAAAAAAAGAGATTTAAATTAAAACAAATAGTTAAATTGACTTACAACTATATGTAGCTATTTTGTTTGGGTTTTCATTGAAAATATTAACATATTCTTTGTGACCTACAGACCCAAATCGAAGACATTACTGTGATTGTTGGCTGTACAGAACACATTACAATGTACGTATAATATCGTATCCATCCACATCCTGCAAATAATTTGTAAGCAAATTTAAATCGGCTCCATTCATAAATAAATTTTTAAAAATAAAAGTATATCAACTATATCTAGATAAACAATTTCTAAAACGTTACAGTTTGAAAACAAAGAATTTTTTAGTTTCTTTTTGTTTTTGAAGGTGAATTTTAAAATTCGGCTGTATTCAAGGTAAAGGCCGCCACTATGTTGTTTCACATGCTATTTATTTTCTTCAATTGACTTTGTTAGTTGTTATTTAGAAGGAAGAAGGTTCTAATCAATCTAAGCGTTTTGCGGATATCGGAACGAAGGATTTTGTCAAACGATGGTTGGAATGGTCATACATATGCAATAGTACCTAAAAGTTTAATTTAAATTTTTTCAAGTGCTATTCGTGCTGAACATTGAATTGAATTAAGTACATATGCAATAAAAAGATTTGTTTACTTGGATGGTGGAATTTTCCATTGTATTATTATTGCCCCAAGGGGGAATCAACGCAAACTTTGTTTATCTTACTTTTCACCTTACTTTCTGCGACTTTAATTTCTTGAAGTTCCTCGTCTAATGTTTCGCGGTCGACACACGTCTTCCTTGTAGATTCCAGTCCAGGGCATATTTCAAGATTCTTTGCGTTAACTTCCTCAACATATTCCAGTATGTTTCTGTGTATACTATAAAATATATTAATATGTATTTTAACGAATAATAATGCCTAAGTTTGTTACTCCAGGAAATGAATCTACTCCATCGGTTAGCTTCTATAAAAAGTTCTCAACAACAATTTCCCTAAAGAATATTGATTTTAGTAAATCTGAACAAAATAAACCCAGTCCTTCGCGAAGCTGGTAGCCGAATAGTATATAAAAGTCCTTGAAATTTTTTAGCATTCGTATGATAATTTTTACGCACCGAACAAGAAATTAATTTTTTTTCGATTTTTTTTAATGTTTTTTTTTGTTAACAAGGGGCAGGAATATTCTCAGATGCACATAATGTCGCTAAGTCCTACCGCTTACCGGACCACGCCAGCGTCGTCCAGGCGGAGATACTGGGGATCCGTGAGTCTTTGCCAAAACGCAACATCGTTATTTTCACCGATAGCCAAGCTGCAATCAAAGAACTAGATTCGGCTACCATCTCCTCTAAACTAGTACTGCAATGCCGTAACGAACTAGCCGGCTTAGCGGAGCGGCTCAAAGTTACAGTGCTCTGGGTCCCGGGGCATAGAGATATAGTGGGAAATGAGCGGGCCAGGAAAGGCTCCGCTCTTCCTGGCTCTCTTACAGAACCAGTCCACGTTCCGTTAGGAGTTGCCAAGGGGGACATACTCTCCCACTTCCAATCAGCGGCTAACTCCAGATGGAAAAGCCTAACCACCTGCGCCATATCTAGAAAGATGTGGCCATCTTACAACCGAGCCAAGTCATACGAACTTCTATACAAGACCCGGGCAGACATCTCCAGAATCACAATCAGGTCACTGGCCAATTGGGGACCGTGCAGCCAAATTGCGCATTCCGTTCAATGTATACTGCCGCAGCTGCCAGGACACGAGAGTCGCTCGTTCATTTCCTTTGCAAATGTCCGGCTTTAGCTAGAGCCCGAGAGCGAGCACTAGGCAAACCCTTCTACGGTGACCTGAGGGAGATTTCGAGGAAGAAAATTGGAGAGCTATTAATCTTCCTAAACAGTACAGGATGGATATAACGGACCAATTTTCCTCACACTCATCTTTTACTCGTAAATTCCCCAGTCACAACAACCCCTAATATCCGGGTTTAATACGAGTTTGTGGTTCCAAAAGGGCCATTGAGCAAATTGAGCTCTGTCTAGAGGATAGGGCTGCCACTTAAACCAACCAATACAAAAATCCTAAAAGTGCATTGTTAAACTAAAAGAATGATAACTAGGCACACAACGCATTTAGAGGTGTGAGCTTGGGAGACGAAAAAAGGTTCCAAGGAGACTTACCGATATTTTTTATTTTTAGTAATAAAGTATTGTGATCGACCTGAAATTTAAAAAAAATGTGTTACCCTTAAATTTTGTGTTTACATGTTTTAGGACTAGAAACACCAAAAAAGCAAAAAAAAAAAAATGTTGTCTATTGTAAGTCGAATTGTAATTCGAACTACATCTCAGCATTAAACGCATTTTTAATTGCATAAAATATTAAAAGTCCGTAAATTTAAAAAAAAATCTTGAATAAGCCCCCTTACACTAACTTGGTGATTGAATATTGAAAACTCTGTAATTTTAAGTAATTGTAGAAATAGAAAACCCGATGATGCTAAAAAAATCGATATGTCATTACAACTAAAAGATTTCTCGGTATTCGTGAAAACTTACGAAATCACCTTACAAACGCTTGAGGGTTGAATATGGAAAAATGCTGAAATTAGTTAAAAAAAAACCCATTGAAGAAAACCGAATTCGATATCTCATTAGATCTAAGAGATTTGTTGGGCTTCAACGAACACTTATCAAAAAAAAAAATAAATAAAATATTAAACATTTTTAAGGAGCTTCATTAAGGGCTCACATACCCCTGAAATTTAAAAAAAAAATTTTTTTTTTTTTTTACAGAGTTTCATTTGTTATACTTTTAAGAATTAAAAAACAAAATTTAGAATTTAGAGAAAAAAAATTCCACTACGTTACAAAGTTATAGCAATAAATGTGACTTGGCTAACTACCGCGCCCCTCTCGACAGCTGCGTTTCTTATTTCTTTTGTTCACAAAATCTAGGTTGCTTAGAAAAGAAGGTCGTTTATAGGAAGATACAAGGGGAAGAAGGTGTACAGTACGAATTTGGAATGGGAGACTAGCCGTAAGTTCACGTTGTACCTACCAAAAACTTTAAACGCGTTTTTCTCGAAACTATGTTTTTAAACAGTGTCGGCACGATAACTCAGTCAATTTTCAATATTTTTCAACTTTTTTTAAATTTTGATAATTATTTTGTCTATAGTGTGACGAGAGGTTTTTTTTAATTTTTTGGTTGGACAATTTTTTATAAATTATCATATTAAACGCAAATTTTTTTTAAAAACTGATTACTAAAGTTTGAAATACTGTAACTTCTTTATTTTTGAAAAAAAAAAAATGTCCTCAGTCAGACTATAAATACTACATTATTTTACAAGAATTTTTTTTTATTTTTGCAAATTGAATTATTTTTGGTGAAGTTATGATGCCGACAAGGAGGCACCATGGTTTTCATGAGTAGTCCATTTATACCTGTAAAAAATAATGTTAATATTAAAAAAAAAAAAATTTTTTTTTGTTATAGTTGAATAGTTAATAAGATATGTGAACTCAACAATTTAATTTTTTTTCACCATATAACCTATATAATAATTTTTCAAATTTACTCGGTTTTCAGTGCGCGAGTTAAATAATTAATATTTAGCGTGACCAAAAACAAAAAACATATTATTTTTGGGAGACTTTATTTTAAGAAGTTCCTGAATGAATTCCAAATTAAGACTAACTTAGCTTTGCTAACTTACTTACTAGGAAGGCTTGGTCCACTAACAATTTTTGTGGCCGTTACATTCCTTATCTTTGCTGACGGATGCGTCTGCAATTATTTTTAATGCCTTCTAAGATTATTGGCATGCATATTTGGTCCGCTTGGTTAAATCCTATGTGATCCAATATAGTTATTATTGTTATTGTCTGAGACTTATCTTTATTACTGTCTGAGATCTTATCTTATCTTTATTATGGTCAGCTTGGTGAGTCATATCTTTGGATAGAGTTCTTGTGGTGGTGTATACATATGTGACTCGCGCAGGGCGTGAGGTGAGCCCTTAAAAAGCATACAAAAGTAAACTTAATTCGATATCTCGGCAGACCTGTACCTATACCCCTACCTTTTCATAGACAATTTCTTAACAAACCAAATCTAATTGTTTTTCTTAAATTAGTTTTCCGGAATATCTACCTACATTTTAATATATAATATATAAGTACCAAGTTTCAACTTTCTTGCATAAACTGTTCTTTAGATTGAAAAAATACCCCAGCTCCGTACCCCAATAATCGGAATGTTTTACTTTCCACCCTTCTCACACTTAGTGCTTACACAACACCATCAACATTTTTTTTATTTGCAATTGGTTTATTCGGCTTACATCCTCTACAAAATCTAAAATCTTATCTGAAATATTTCTTAAAATATACGACTTGAATTTCGTGAATAATTTTTATCCCCTCTACTTCCAGACTCCACTTCATACCCCCCTGCCTGTATAAATTAAAAAAAAATGAAGAGGAATTCCAAGTTTTAACTTTCTAGCGTAACAAAAATTTTTCATCTAAGACGTTGCTTACCTCCGCCCTCACACCCGCTAAAAAGTGGCAATGTAAGAGATTCACTCAATTAACCTACGTGAACAATTTATACTTAATATCTCAACGTAATTGTGAGCTACAGGCCTAATTCGATTGCATATGACGGTTTTTTGTTCTTTTTTGGGGTCAAGTGTGAAAATAAATTTTTTGGTTTTTCAAAACAACATTTTTTATTAAAGTAAGAGTAAACATAAAATTTGAAGCAGTAACAGTACCACAGAGGAGCACTGTTACTATCTATTCCTCAGAAGGAGTTATATTGTAGAGATCTAGTCGTATATAACCTCTTCTTAATTTCTTCTTGACATTTATTTATTATTCATTGAACCAATAATTAAAGAAACCCGTATCAATTAAATTAAAATTATATTTTGATTTTTTAACAACATTTGATAGATATATTATTAGAATTGCACATATCTTTGAAAATCAAATTCTATTTAATTTTATAAAACGTTAAATTTCTCCAAAAAATATAAACTGATAAAAATTTTATTATTGAAAGAGTAATTCGAAATTAATTATTAATCTTATTTTTTTTTAAAAATAATTAATAATCGTTTGATTAATTTTCAAGCTGTAATTCATTCAACTGATAGTGTTGGACTGAAGAAAAATCGAATTCATTTTATTTTGCACGAATTCGCTGACGACTTCGATTGAAACTAAAACAAATCCACAAAGTCGTTTGAAAATAATAGTTAAATTGACAGTGGCGAAAATAATACTCAGTTAACGAGAAAAATTTAAAATATCGTTAAACGCCACTACAATATAGGATAGGAACCCGAACATTTTACCATGAATCTACAAAGGGTTAGATTCTTAGCGTTAGTAAGATATATTCGTAAAATTCTCAAACTTTTTCTTTAATCCCTCTTTCACCTCCCCACTTTACCTGCCCTCCGAAAAATGTTACTAGGTAGTCCCCTACGGGCGGAGGGCCGTAGGGGACTACCTAGCCCACCCACTTTTAAAATTTGAATCAAATTTCTCTAGGAGCTCTTGAGTTATGACGTATCAAACATGTTTGAGTACGGTGTATACGGCGGACGGACGGACAGCATTTTTTTTTTAATGTGAAAATATAAAATTTCAGAAAATTTCGGAATGAACCAACGACATCTCATGTGCAAAGTTTATGAGAGCTGCTACACTACCTATGGGCATAAACAATTAGCACAGATATTTTTGTCATTTAAACGGTTAGTTTATTTGATTTTCCGCTTTTTTCTAAAATGGGTCCTGAACAATAAGGAGTTTTCAGTACAGTAAGATTATTGCACCCATCACCCCTAAAAAAATTCGATGATGTGGTATCCTTGTGGCAATTGGTGAATGTTGTTGTAATCTTAGGTCCAAGCTAACTCTCCATACTGGTTAATTGGGACCTGCTCATTTGTTTCATCCAAAACTATTCTACCCCTTTCGAAGCATGCAAATAGAAAACGCACGTGTACCACATATTAATCTCAATTCAACCATCCTTTTTTCTCTTAATCAGAATTTTTTTTTAAAAAAAAAAAACAACGATCAATATAAAATCAATCAGAAATGATCATCACATACGTGTACCACTATGATCGTGAGTGATCCACCATTATCACACATAATAATACGTCAGTCGATGATCGATGCATAAATCGATGCAGCGCACGTACCGTACTAGACACAAAGTCTGCTACGATAAAACCACTTTATCAATGGTCTCGGCCTGAACTGTCGATCGCTTTCTTCTTATGTAACATGAAAATCATTAACGGATCAAGATCTTCCTTAACAATCTGGTCAAGGATCCTTGTATCTTAGACAGACCACTTCAACTTGGAGTAAATTGTAAAAGACTTATTTCAGATTTGTTTTTATATGTATGAGAAAATTAAAAAACAAACATACTTCATACTCGTACGTACGAGATCACCTGGAATCGTAGCCAGCCTACATGACGGGGAATATGAAGGAATAAGCAACTAATAAATAAAAGCACAGCAACAAATTAATTCAGTGAACAGGTAGTAATCATTTTTCCTGTATAGTAGCTGGTACGTATTTTACGCATGCTCGTTGCCTTCTGTAAATATTCGTACGTATTAATGAAATATATACCTGTGTAGTCATATGTAGTTTTTTTACTATAAAACATTTACATTTTTATTTAGCAGTATTGCATCGGAACTGGTGCAAGAACGTACTTACATATACGAGGTAATGATGCACTTTTTCGATGCACTTATGCACAGTGCTTCATTCCATGTACCGACGAAAGAAAATAAATAGTATTAATAATATACCTGTGAGATGTGCTACCGATTTTGTTGTTTTTCTTTACCTTCACCTTTTCCTCATTTCATTTTCCATCAAGTTTAAATTTTTTATTTTTTTAAACTGGTTCTCTGCTCAGGTTATGTTATGTTATAATGTCGGTTCGGTACTTGGTTATCGTATGTGCCGGGCCGGCTGTTATGCTACGCCTATGCCTACGTATTTTGATTTTTAAGCAGTTAAATATCACGCTTCACGCTGCACTGCTCAGCGCCCATGCATGATGCATCCAATGCGTTCTAGTTGTAGGCTTTTCTTCGGTAACATCATCAACATAAAAATGTTGTTGCATACATGATTCTCGGTCAAGTTCTAGGACAGTGTGTCCAGTAAAAATGGTTTTTCTTTTCTTTGTACAGGTAAATAATGGTCAGTGGTTGGCCATTTTATGTAGGTCTTCATGCCACAAAGTCAGAAAGTTTTTATTATTTTTATTACGTTTTGTGCTATAGTCAAAGCGCTACGTTTTTTTTAAAAGGTAAACAAAGTCTAGACTCAAATTCAAGGTACTGGTATGTTTATTTTTGTAAGTGCGGTCTGAGGATCAAGGATAAAAGGTGTGTCTTTTTGTCCACTATATTTCCTATTCGTAGGTTGCTGTATTTTACATTGTTTAAACCTGATTTGCTTGCTATAGTTCTTATGGTATGAACGATTACTAGTCTTGTAGTAAGTATGCACATAAGATGACCAGGGTTAACAAAAAACGCATTAATTTAAAGTTAAGGTATCATAAGAGTTCTAAGCTACTTGCCCAAGTCTGCAGAGCGATAAAAACCTTTTTCTTTGCTTAGGCCGTATATTTGAATTATACTGCAGTCACGATAGACAGCCGCCTATTATATGATAGTCAAGATGAAATACTGAACCTATTTCCTATTTTAATTGGATAGATAGATAGATAGATGTTTATTTCGTTCCAATAAATATTTATAAAGGTATTTGTACAATATTTCTGTTGATTTGGTGCTCAGATCGCATATCTTTTCAGCCATAGTAATTCAAAGTGTTTCTTTTGTGCATAAATTGAAGCTATTTGTGATTAGTGTTTAATTTGCATAAGGAAAATTGGATCAACAAAAACCTTATTGGACATTTTAATTGTTATTGATAATAAAGAAGGAGTTTAAAAGGTATGCGAATAAAGAATTAAAGATTGTGTCGGTACAGATTTTAAAAATCTGCCAAATATAAAAAAAATATAAAAAATACGTAAGTAAATAAAAAAAATCTGCCAACAGTCTGGGCGCAACTTTAATATTTTTTGGGTAGAAGTCCGAAACGTGTTTAATGATAAGTTGCGGTGTTGGGTACTATGCGACTGACAACCTAAAATATAACGTTCCAAATAGCCTCCTGGTTATTTTTTAGGTTGTCAGTCGCATTGTAACCTACACCGCATCTCATCATTAAACACGTTTCGGACTTCTACCCATAAAATATTAAAGTTGCGCCCAGACTGTTGGCAGATTTTTTTTATTTACTTACGTATTTTTTTATCAATAGAATAATTCATAGTAGTAAAAGCGAATTCGATCACATTAAACCTAAGAGATTTTCGGAATCAGTGAAAACTTGAACAATACCACCAGAGGGGGTTTACCATAATAGAGAAAAATACTTAAATCGGGTTTTCCCCGACTACGTTTAAAGCTTTTAGAAGTAAAAGTGAATTCCAAATCTCAATATACCTTAGGAATATATCAGAATTCGTGAAAATGTACACAAGTACTTTACAGCCCCTTAGGGGTTGGATATCAAAAAATTTTGAAGAACGTTTCTAGGCGCTTATATAAATATCCCGCAGAAGTAAAATTGCTTTGATAGCTCGGCATGTCTAAAAGTTTTAACGAAATTCGTGAAAATGTGGATTCACGAACATTTTTTTACTCAACCTCTGAACGCCAATAAAAATCTGAACTTTTTTTTTGCTTCAGTTACTCTAATAGCACATCTACATATACGAACCAAGTTTCAACTTTCTAGCTTAAACCGTTTCTGAGATATAAAAAACCACCCCTGACCCGTGTACCTTGCTACCACTATCAAAAATTTTATTTTTCTAGGTTGATGTGACTCTATATAATCCTAAATTTGAAGCTTTCTATTCATTACGGTTTTCGAGAAATAAAAATCAGAATTTTTTTTCCTTTCTACCCCTTTTCACCATCACCCCCACCACTAAATTTCCCTACTAGAAGTCTACCGAACCCAACTCCTGTAAAATTTTTAAAATCATATCTGATAAGGTTTCTGAGATATAAAAATGTAATTTTTTGAGAAATTTCTATCCCCCCACTTTCGTGCTCCACCTCCCTCCTCAAAAAATTTACGGTCAGTAGTCTCCTCTTGTGATTCCATATACGGAAACTAAATTTTATCTTCCTGGTGTAATTGGTTCGGAAGATATTATAATCCAAAGTTTTTCACCCCCCAACCCGAAACTCCAACACACCCCTTAAAAATTTTAACCCTTATCTAATCTTGAAGTATCCCTAAGGCAACCACAAAGTTTCAATCTTTTGACATCAATCGTTCAGGAGATATGGATTTTAGAATGTTTCAATCCCGGCTTTCAAGCGTTTTGGGCTCATTGTTTTCCCCTCTACTTCCACACCCCTCAACCGTTATCGATAATTTTTTTGCAAATGAGTCCACTATCATAGTACTACATAAGTCATTGGCGGATATAATTTCGAATTTTCTAAACATACATACCTATACTTCAACCGTTCTCCGATTTTTTTTACTCCACTGCAATGTGGACTGTAATTAGCATTTACTGTAGTTCTGCGGTGCAATACAAAGCACAGAACAGAACCATGATGGTGGATTTACCATACACTCAACGTTTGAGGCGCGCCTCTATCAACCAATCAGATGGCTTGTGCAGTCGCAAGAGTCTAACATTCTTCAACTTTTTCTCCGACGCACGCTTCCATATGTGTACACACATACAATGAACTGTGGTACCACACAATTCGCAGCTCATCGTATTTCTGTCGTTTCGCATTTATTGGCAAGTTGCGCCGCAAAGGCATGTTGAGTGTAAATTGCTTTCAGCACAGCAAAGAACGCAGCCGACGAAAACCGGTTTGCAATGGCCTGATGGGGGTAGAGGCTCGCCTCGAGGCGGGAGGGATAACTGTAAACGAACCATGATAAAAAGACTACAATACAACATATTGCGTAGGTAATAGGGTCATTCCATCAAGAACCGCCAAGAATGACGAAATTTGTGACCTTACCATCTCCGATTCTCTTGAAAAATTTTGTACTTTAAGAACTAGTGAAAAAAATAATTGAAATTTAATTTTCTGTTTCTATCTCATTTTTTTTGTTAGTTATAGTATGTTAAAGTTTTCGCAAAAATGGTGTCCGAGTCCTCTTTGAAAATGAATATCGCAGATAATTTTTATCCTGGAATAATAAAATATGGCTTATTTTAAAGGGGAAGGTTGTCGCAATAAAAATTATCCTCGAAATTTTTTTCAAGGATAATAATTTTGTCCTTTATCCCTGAATATCTCAAAACGGTTTTTTTTTTATTTCTTTATATTTTTTAGGCTATACTGTTTTTCAAAACATACCAAAAAATTAACTTGGGATCTCAATGGGATCGGGGTCAAAAAATCGAAGAACATTATAGTGGTTCTCAATTATTTTATAGAAAAAGGGTCATAATCAAGAATCGCCAAAAGTGTGACCTTATCCTCGCCGATTCTTTTGAAAATTTGTGTACTCGAAGAATTAGTGAAAACAAAATATGATTTCAAGTTTTTGTTTCTATCTCATTTTTTTTGTTAGTTACAGTATGTTAAAGATTTCCCAAAAAAGATGTCCGAGTCCTCTTTGAAAATTCATATCTCTGGTCATTTTTATCCTTGAATAATAAAGTAGGGCTTATTTTAAAGATTGCTGTTGTTTTTGTTAGTTAAAAAATGGAGATAGAAACAAAAACTTGAATTTCAATTAATTATTTCACTAATTCTTCAAGTACAAACATTTTCAAAAGAATCGGAAATGGTAAGGTCACAACTTTGGCGATTCATGATGGAATGACCCATAATAAGATGAAAACAATATGATCCCGTTTTTGCTAAGTGCAGTCTATGTAGCTGAATTCACACAGAACTTGATCAAACAAAATAGCCAAATCAAAAAAATTTCCGCTCCCCCCAACAGCAAAGTCTGGATCCGCCACTGACATAAGTTCCAAGTTTCAGCCTCCTAGCATAAGTGGTTCCTGAGATCTGGAAACCAAAATTTTTCGTCTAAAACGCTCCACCCTCATCCCCCAGATACCAGTCGTAGGAGTTTACCCAATCTACCCACCATGAAAATTTCAACTAATACCTCAACGGGTTTGGGAGCTACGCGCTTTCAAACGATTTTGCGTACGGCGTACGGCGTACGGCGTCTACGGCGGACAGACGGACATTTTTTTTTTCTTAATTTGAATCAAACAGTTTAATATTTGTTATGATTCTCGAATAGTATTATCATATTTTAATAAGTACTGCAGCGAATCATTCTCGTGTCTGAGTTTCTAAACTAGTTTTTATATAATTTTTATAACACGCAAATATTATACCAAAACTTCATCAGCAGTGATAACATTGTTCTAAAACAATTTTGTTCGGAGTGATTACCGAGAATCCAAATTTTCAGTATTCGTAGAATATCTAGTCCTGCAAATTGAGAACCGCCAGTACAGAAAACTTTCTTCCAAAAAAATGTACCCCTGCAGAGGTGTTGATAGTTTTCTCAGGAAATAAGAACTACAACGGTATTGTAACAGTACTGAATATCATTCGTACTAAATTTAATCGCAGGTTGCATCCATACCAAATACATTAGTTCTTTCTAAAGCCAGTATTACACTGTACGCCACTATGTCAAATATTTGACAATTCTCGCTGGCAAATGCAGTCAGATGGTGTATTCGTAAATTTTTTTTTGGCACATTGTTTTATTTGCTCTACATTTGCCGGAAAACAAATTGCCGGAACTTTTCGTAAAATTTTGTTTAGCCATATATTTGAAAGCATGACATATAGTGTAATATAGTATATAAATAATAAACCTTGAGTTAATTACTATTCAGGTGGCATAAATATATGTTTCCTAACATTGTTTAATAGTCTGCAGTGTAGTTTTTTAGTACGTTCGGTCAATTATTGGTTAATTTTGAAAGAGATGGACATTTAAATCATTTCAGTATATGTGAAGTCATAATATAATTTTCTTTTGATATTGTATTTAAATATAACTAAAAGTAGTTATGCAGGATAGTGGTACATTTTCACAGTCCGTTGGTTTAAATGGTTGATCAAAAAATGGTAGTTCTATTATTTGCAATAAAATAAAAGATCGCTTACGCTACACGAATTAAAGGAAATATTTCCTGTTACATTTTCGTGATTTTCTTGCTAACCACAACAAATTAATAAAGTTCGAAAGTAGGTAGGAAAAAAAATAAAATAAAATAAAGAACGCACAAATCGAATATTATTTTTTGCGGTCAATTAATGCACTTGACTGTGATTGAAATACCAATCGAAGCTAGAAAAATGGTCAGCATTTTCGTACACTTGCCATTAATAGAGTAATAAAAATATTTACATATAAATGAAATTTAATACTCTCTGCCGATAGGATAGTCCTGCCTGCATGCTTCTCCAGACTTTAGTTCATTTGCCACGAGCTTGTGTAAGCGATTAATTAGACCGGATTCTCAGCCATTTAATTCGATTGTCAGCTTTATTTTATTGTTGAAAGCAACATCATACAAAAAAAATTTTGGAAGACTAAATAATTATTGCTAAATCGGGCGCCAGTTGCTAATTACTAGGTGGTGCTATTTATATAATATATACTATCTTCAATATCATCAGAATTATTATCTAGCTTTACAGCTTAAGTAATTACACAAATAGATTTAAATGAGAGAAATTATTAAGTTAATCAAAAGACGGTTTATTTTTGGTGGAAGTTAAGTTGGGCTTAACTTCGGATAAAATTTAAACTGGCCCGGGTAATAGATGTGGTCTAGGCAGAGCGATAAGGCTCAAAGATGAAGAAAACGCTTTTAATATCTACATATTAATAATGGTTACATTTTTGTACACCTACATGTTATTATTATGTGAGATTATATTATTTTAAAGAATTCTGATTTATAAAAATTTGCGACTCTGAACTTTTGTATTTTTACCAAAAATGTCCGTCTGTCCGCCCCAAGCTCCTTTGACGACTACTCATAAACTCATAAAGCTATTGTATTAAGTGAAAAATTTTACAGTGGGTGGATTTTGTGGATCCCTGTGATATTTGAGTACATTCAAAAAAACATATTTTCACGAATTCCGACGTATTTTTTAGTTCTAATGCAGAAGAATCGTATTGATTTTCTAATTCTATGGAATAATAATATATACTACTAAAATCAGTTTCGGTATTTTTTATATTCAATCTCTAAGGAGCTTGGGTTGAATATGTTCTCCCAAACCCAACATTTTTCTTATGTTGAATTGGTTCTAACTTCCACAGGCTTGTTATTCAACCAACTATAAACACCAATTTCAAGATTGTGGGCAAAATCTGCCAACAGACGAGTATTAGGTCATTGTAAAACATGCCCACGGAAGTGAAATTACCTGAGGGATATGGCTGAATTCGTGAAAATGTATACAACCCTTTACACCCCCTTAAGGGTGGAATTTAAAAAAATCCTGATAACCTTTTCTAGGCATTTATGTGAAGAACCCGCAGAAAATAATTAATTCAATATTTGAGAAGAGCTAAGAGATAGATAGATACTAGCTGGTGTACTAGCGTTTCAGATATGGTCTTGCAACCTACAGCAGAGAAACTTGTGAAATTTGGGTGTGAAGGACGATTGGGGAGAGTGATTTTACTAAACATAGAAAGCTAAGAGCTGACGACTGTATATAGCCACTATAGTGGCACACTAAAAAAATATTGATAGGGGTAGCAAGCTATACGGGGGTAGTGGAGTTTTTTCTATTCCAGAATGGCTAATGCTAGAAAATTGAAACTTGCTATATATACGTAGATGCACTAGAAAAGCAATTTAAGGCAAAGGAGATTTGCATTGGTGTAAGGGTGCTTGGGAAAAAGAATTATCCGTGAAAAGACGTTGAATATATTTTCACGAATTTCGTCATATCTTCTAGGTGGATCGAATTAATTTTACTTCGGCGGGCTCTTTATATAAGCGTATAGAAACTGTTTTTTTCATATTCAACTCATGAGGGGTGTAAAGTTAAGAAGTTTTTTGTTTTTTTCCGGAGTCAGAGGAGTTTCTGGTGTGAAACCCCAACACGAGATCCCCGACTGGTGATTTATCGCTGTCCTAGCTACTGTCGGATAGTAGGCATGATACACCCTCTGACGAGTCTATGCCATCCGATGGCGAAACAACTCCTTCGGACCTAGTCCAACTCAGTCTTATTAACTGGCTTCTCCAGTGAAGGTTTTCCAACTCTCATGTCCTCAATGGCAGTAGACAGCACAGCGATTAATCACAAGCCGGGGATTTCGTGTTGGGGTTTCACACAACTCCTCTGACGCCGGCAAGCAACAAAAAAACTTCTTAAAATTAGCTTCTATGGTATCTTCTCACCATGAAAAAATTCCATTCTCACGGGTGTAAAGTTGTTGTGTACATTTCCACGAATTCCGACATATTTCTTAGGTCTAACAAGATATCGATTTTGCTTTTACTTCTATTGGCCTTATATATAATGGCCTAAAAATTAATTTCAGGATTTCGCGATATTCAAACTCTAAGGGTGTAAGGTTTGATGACCACACCATAAAACGAATTGTTTTTCACTTTAACGGTCTTTCTACATACGCCTAAAAATCCATTTTAGAATGATTTTTTGATATTTAACTCCTAAGGGGCTATGTCAAAATTTTTGAAAATTTGGTCTGATATAATAAAAAAAAATGTCACACAGATGTCAGGCGAAATAATGACGAGCTGGGTAACCTTTGATATAAAATGTGATTTTTCTGTATATCGGAAATGGTTTAAACCCTTCAGTTGAAATTTGGTAAACCTGTGTATGTCGTATGTAATTAGGTAAATACTGGTGGAGCAATTCGAATAAAAAAGAGTATTGTGATTGGAATTGTTGGTCGAGATGAAAAACAATATGATCTGAATCATTTCTAAAGAGAAAAAACATTTGTTGTCACGTCCCCACTTGAAACACATTGCAAACTTAGACTGAAAAATATACTACAGTCACGGTAAGCCAAAAATACTGAATTCCGATTTATATTGTAGTTGGGGATAAAATAGAATAATGCGCATGTAGTTTGTCCTCTATTAAGGACTCACATTTGGGTGCTACCCGAAAGTAAAAGGTAATTAATAACTTCAGTGTTCAATTTAATTTCTGAAACTTCATAAGTCACCGAAAGCAATATTTTCCATTATCAAGGACATCCACATGGGAGGTGTAGGAAGGACTCACTTGAATTGTATCATATTTATTCGATTACCTTTAACCTTTTAAGGGGGTTACTCACTTGACGATTTTCCATACAAATTGATGTACCTTTTTATGGGGAACCGCTCAACCGATTTTAATCAAACTTTGTGCACTTATTATGTTAATAAATTTAATGCTACTGAATGAAGGAATTTCAGAAATATTAAAAACTAATTGACTTATAGGCTTTGAAAGTTAAAACTTTTTTAATGTTTTTTTTAACTTAAAAAAAAATATTTTGAATCAACTTTTTAAAAATTCCTTCATTCAGTGTTTAGAACGTGTTGCTATCTTTAAACAAAGAAATAATCATCTTGATATCTGTTATGATTTTCGAGAAAAAGGAACATTTCTTGAAAAAAATGCGAAAAAAAATTCTTCACGCGAGCGAAAAAACTATAATCGTTTAGTTTTAATTTTTTCTCAATGGTTTTCTCTCCAAATTTAATTTTTTTTTATTTATGTTCTTAATACAAATCACACAGATGGCATTGGTTCTGTTTTCAAACCTTCTTCTGTTTTTAATCAGATCATGTGTTGTTTTTCGTTTGAAATATAATATTTAATAATATGAAAATGTATACATAATACCGAAATATTACCGAACTTTCTCACTTTAAACTAATTTTTTGGGCATTTTTACTGATCGGAAAAATCTGCGGTTTGTTTCATTTTGCTTAGAATTGAATGTAGAAAAATAATAACATGTAAAAAATCTGCCAATGGTCTGGGCGAAACTTTATTATTTTCGGATTAAAGTTCGGGAGCGGTCAAAGTCGGAGTATATCATCAGGTGTTTCGAAATTATGAGGTTTCTTGGAAAGATAGTTTTGTTATCAAAAAAAATATTTAAAATAGAGATTTTTAACCGATTAAGCCCGTGTAGACTATTCGTCGGTATATTATGTACACTAAAAGCCCATAGAAGTAAAAAGGAATTTGTTGCCTTATCAGACTTAAGAGATATGATGAATTGTTAAAACGTATACAAACCCATTACTTCCACTTGGGGTTTGAATTTCGAAAAAATTGTGAAACAGGTTTTTAAACGATTTCATAAGAACCAACTTGATATCTCATGAGACACGAGGGATTTTGAAAAATTTGTGAAAACGTAAGTAAACTCCTCACACCCCCTTGGTTTTTGAAATTCGAAAAATCGTGAAATTGGTTTTTAGGTCATTACATCAAAAGCCGTAATAACAAATTTAATATCTCATCAGAACTAAGGGATGGCAAAATTTGTGAAAACATATGCAAACCCTTGGGGGCTGAATATCCAAAAATTGAGAAATGGGTTTGTAGGCGATTATATAAAAAGTCTGTGGAAATGAAAAGCGATCTTATACCTCATCAAACCTAAGAAATATGTCGAATCTTTAAAAAGCATACAACCCCCTTACACCCCTTAGGATTGAAAATCTGAAAATACTGAAATTGACTTTTTGGTTCTTATATGGGAAACCTTAGAAAGTAAAAATGAATTCGATATATCATCAGATCTAAGCAATATGTAGGAATCTGTGATAACATATGCAGCCTCCTTACACCCATTTGGGGGTTGAATATCCAAAAATCCTGAAAGTAGTTAATAGATAAATATGAAGACAGTATGAGAAAGTAAAAACCAATTCAATTATTTATCACTTCTAAAGGATATGACGGAATTCGTAAAAACTTGTTCAACCCTTTCATACCCTCTTAGGGGCTGAAAAAGGAAAAAACCTAAAAAAAACTTTTAGGCGATTATTACGCAAGCCCATGAAAGTGAAAAGATATTCGATATCTGATCAGACCTGGGGGATATGGCAGAATTCGTAAAAAAGTGTAGAACTCCCTGTCCACCCCCTTAGTGGGGTGCTGAACATTTTTTTGCTTTTTTCGTGCCTACTAGTCATGAAACGTGAAAAAAAAATGTTATTTGTCTAGTGCAATTGGTTCGTGAGATATCATAATCTAAAATTGTTTACCCCCCACCCTCGTACGCCACTGCCCCCACTCAAAAATTTCTTTGCGATCTATTCTCCTAGTATACCTACAGATATTCATTAAGTTCCAATTTTACAACTTTAACTTTGACAGTTTAGGAGATATGGATTTTAGAATGTGTCGATCTCGGCTTTTTTGCGTTTCGGACGCATTATTTTTCCCCCCACTCCCACGCCCCTTCACCCATATTGACAATTTAAAGGGGATTTTGCAAATGGGTCCACTACTGAAGATCTATATAAATTCCAAATTTCAGCTTCCTAGCATAAGCGGTTGCTGAGATCTAAAAACCAAAATTTTCCGTCTAAAATGCTTCCCCCTCCTCCCCCCTCACACCCCCACCACACAGAATTTGGTCACTTCAAGGGGCCTACTTAGTCTATTCATAAAAAAAATTAAATTTAATATCTCAAACCGTTTGGGATCTTCAAACGATTTTGCGTACGGCGGACAGACGGACTGAAATTTTTTTTTTGCTTTTTTCGTGTCTACGAGTCATGAAACGCGAAAAAAAAATTTTTTCATTGTAGCAACATTTTTTTTTTTTAAAAATCGATCACAATACTGTATTATTAGAAAATAATAAAGTAAAAATCGATTTTTTTTTTCGTTTCCAAGTGACTCTTAAGAATTAATGTGTACAAAATATGAAATTCCTACCTACCAAAAGTTATCGGAAAATATTCTTGAATAATGGCTAAACGGTTACTTCAGTTATAGCGAGTTCCGTAAATTGAGTTAGAACATTTTGACCAGATAATTGTATGGAAGATACTCTAAGGACTCATGGGATTTTTCATAATCATACCTTTGGCTGTAAATATTATAAAATCAATGTATATAAAAATTCAAAGTGTTTTAAGTACTTTTGTATGACAGCTACCCGAAGGAGTTGCCTGATGTTACTAATTAAATAAACTTAGTCTTGCTTATGACTTAAAACTAATTCCTACAAAATTTTTACTTTCTGTTTCAACGCTTCCTTGAGTTATAGTGGATTCTGTAACTTGCATTCATTTTTGAAGGACTTTTGTGGGCTGCTACACGAAGGACTCATTCGATTTGCATCATATTCAGAATTTTTGGCTTCAAACATTGTGCAAAATTTCAAGTGCCTAACTTGAAGCGTTCGACCAAAAATCGTGAATACGTGTTTTAAGGACTATTGTATGGGAGGTACCCGAAGGAGTGAAAGGATATCGCCCATTAACAAACTTAGCCTTCTTTTTTTTAATTTTACAGGTTGTTACAAAATTTCAACTTCCTAGGTCAACGCGTTGTTGAGTTATCGTTCAAACGGACGGACAGACGGACGGACAGCAAACGGATTTAGGGTTTTTAGTCACAACTGATCATAAAATAATATATACATTTTTTCGTCCGAGGCTCGGTTCTGGATTGAACTTATAATATTCTATGATTCCATCTAGAGTATAATAATGTTGCAATTGTTTTATAATTTGTCTGTTTAATTAATTCGTTAATTTTTTTTTTATAAAAACCAATTGAATTAGTTACATTGTAACGATCGGAGAATATTTCAAGTTTTTCTCGCAATCTTACAAATAAGATGGTTTTACTTTTCATTTTCATCTTCTTCGTATTTCAAGTTACTTCTTGAATAGTAAGTTCTTGTATATTTATAAAGGAAAAATAAAATTAAAAAGAAATATACTCTCTCGTACAATGAATAAGTATAGTAAGTAAAGTATAGCGTGTAATGTTGGTAAGTACATGAAAAAGACGAATCTAAAATACCTTGAGTTCTTCTTCTTCTGCGTCTTCCTCTATGTCTTTATAAAGTACATTTTTCTGTATAGTGTTTAGTGTCCCTCTAGGTAGATAACTCCACTGGCCTGGTGTGGAGTTGTGTAGCATTTTATTCCCATATGATACGTGAACAAATATGAAAAGAACCGCGATATGCCGGCCACGATCTCCACTCAAGGCTTGGACACATATAAAAGCGATCGTCATCAGCCAAAATCATTCAGTTTCAGTTTTTGGTTCCTTAAGATAACGCAAGTTGCCTACTATCCGTATAAAAATTGTTAAATATCGTAAATAAAAAAAAAATTCTATTTCATTTTTATTTATTTATTTAGCTTTCTATTCCATTGTTTAGAGTAATGAACGGTTCGGTGTGTTGTTAAAATTAAATCGAATAAAAACCGTTTTTTTTATATATCAGTGAGAAAATAAACAGACTGAATAGTGTTTAGTGATTGTTTTGTCCGCGATAGAAGAACAATGGGACTACTAGCAGCCTTACCGATTTTAGTGTTTATCCTAATTGGGATCCTGGCCTATTTGAATGTTGTGTATGAAAGTTTTCGAAAAGTTAAAGTGATAAAACAAAATTTTCTTAAAGGAAAATCGAAAAGTAGTGAAATAATTGTTGCAAAATATAAGCAAGCGCCGGGACCTTTTCCATGGCCAATTCTCGGCAATTTAGCGCTACTCGGACAATTCGAAGTTCCGTTCGAAGCCTTTACGGTTTTAGCGAAGAAATTCGGCGATATTTATACCCTAACGTTGGGTACGACGCGTTGTTTAATTGTTAACAATTTGGATCTGATTCGTGAGGTCCTGAATCAAAATGGAAAGTTTTTTGGCGGTAGACCTGATTTTATTCGATACAATCGACTTTTTGGCGGTGATCGCAATAATTGTAAGTAAACAAGTGTCCCAAATGTTTTTTAAAATTAAACCATCGCGATGAATGCAAGATTTCTTAAATAAGATTTAAACTGATCACTGATCTTGTCGCTCACTAATTTTGACTTGATCCCGTTTTACACGATCCAATTTTCTGCAGCACCATCAATTTTTTCATCGAAAACATTGGATTTTATAAATTCGAGTAAATTCAAAATAGTCTACGCAAAATTCGATCGGCTTCGACAATTTTTGAAATTAAATGAAAAATTCATAATTTTTAATTTTTTTTAAACATAATTGCAAAAGATTTAGAACAATTACATCGAATAGTATAAAAGTCTGTGGATCGTGCCATTGTATGTACATTTAAATTCTAATACACTTTGAACTTGAAAAAAATTTTGTCGCATTGTATTTCCTGTCTTGTCCTTCAGAATTTGATTACCTCCGCGATCGTAAGATCGGCACGATTGACCCTCACTATTGGCACACTAAAAAAAATCGCATGTGTCCAACGTTGAACTTGGAACAAGTGAATTAAAAAAATACGATCTTCTTTTTGACTGAATTAAGAAGGAAAAGAAAAAACGGTAGGAAGTACGAGTGTCTTATGTTTGGACCATACTCTTGTTTAAGAGGTTCGTCCATTTAGGGCATGATCGCCTTTGATCTGTAATCGATTTCCTTATATTTTTCTTTAATTTATTTTTTTGTTTATATTTTTTTTTTCTTATTTCAGCACTTGCCCTGTGCGATTGGTCTCACCTGCAGCAGAAGCGACGGAATTTGGCGCGAAAACATTGTTCACCTCGAGATGCATCGTCGTTTTTTACAAAAATGTCCGACGTCAGTTGCTTCGAAATGCAAGAGTTTATGGATAAGCTGAAGGCCGATATTGTGCCGGGACAAGAATATTATATAAAGCCGATCATAATGCAAGCATGTGCGAATATGTTCAGCCAGTACATGTGCTCGATCCGTTTCGATTACAATAATAGTGAATTTCAAAGGATCGTGCGATATTTCGATGAGATCTTCTGGGAGATCAATCAAGGATATGCTGTTGATTTCCTACCGTGGCTTCTGCCATTTTATACGAATCATATGAAGAAGATCGTTCACTGGTCGACCACGATCAGGAAATTCATTCTGGAGAAGATCATCGATGAACGCGAACAACATATCGATCTTGATGAACCCGATCGCGACTTTACCGATGCCATACTGAAAAGCCTGATCCAAGACGATGATGTATCGCGTAATACTTTGATTTTTATGTTGGAAGATTTTCTGGGAGGACATTCGGCCATCGGAAATTTGGTAATGCTTTCGTTAGCGTATATCGTTCGTGATCCGGAAATCGGTAGGAAAATTCAAAAAGAAGTCGATCGTATAACCGAAAACGGTAAGCGACTGGTTAATTTAAACGATGCCGAAAATATGCCGTTTACCGTTGCAACGATCTACGAAACTTTGCGATATTCGTCGTCACCGATTGTGCCACATGTAGCCACTGAAGATTGTTGCATATCGGGATATGGCGTCACCAAAGGTACAATTGTCTTCATTAACAATTACGAATTGAATACGAGCGAAAAGTACTGGGACGATCCGAAAACATTTCAACCGGAACGTTTTCTCGAGACGGTAACAAGCGAACAAGTCAAAATCGAACGAAAAATGTCGGAATCTTCCGATTCGGGAGTCGAATTCGAACAACGCGCCAAAACGATCGGTTCGAAAAGTTCGAATAAGTCAACCACCGATGAAATTATACGAGTTCGAAAAAATATTCCGCATTTTTTGCCGTTCAGTATCGGAAAGCGGACATGCATCGGTCAGAATTTGGTTCTAGGATTTGGTTTTGTTACACTTGCGAATATCCTTCAAGCCTACAATATTAGCTGTACCGATCTAGCGCGAGTTAAGACAATTCCAGCTTGTGTTGCACTACCACCGGACACATTTCCGCTCATGTTTACGCAACGTACGCAACAATCCAACTTATAATTATACATACATATTTTTTTTTTATTCGAAAGACATGTTAAACTAATTTTTCTTTTCACTATTTATGATAGCACAATTAATTTTTTTTTTTACTTTTAATTATTTAAAACTATAATGTAAATTATTTTCACATTCGTAAGAACTGTTGTTTTCAGAATGCGAATGGAAGCTTCGACGGGGCAGGTCCTCAAAGCTCACAAAGATGTCCAGAATTTTCATAAAATCGTACGTTTGAGCGTGACTTTGAAGTATCGAATTCTGAAAACGACAATCGTCTTACATGCAACTTAAACAGAAAAAAATACACGGTATAAATCATAATAATATTTTCTTTTTCCAAGAGAAGTCATAAAGCTTGTATGTTGTACATATATAAATATTATTCGAATAATTTAGTGTTACTATTTTTTATATGTAGTGAGCAATTTCTAGTAGATAGTATTTTTATATTATATTTTTTTGCAACAAAAAGGTTTAATTAGAGAGGCTAGAGTACGCATAATACCTACTTAGATTTATCATATTTACTACAAAGTAGGATTTTACTGAATGTTGTGTTTTTATTCTTTATAACAATTTTTTTTTAATAGGATAAGAAGTTCGATTGCGTATTTTTATTATTGTTTATTTTATTTATATGATTGAGTTTATTATTTTATTGTATACCTGTGTAAATTTTATTATTATTTTATAATGTTTTAGGGAGTATGCAGGCTTTTTAAAATTAAATATAATTTTTTATAGAAAGTTTACTTGTTTTTTTTTAATAATTAAGTATTGTGATCGACCTGAAATTTAAAAAAAAAATTCCTTCCCTCAAATTTTGTATGTTCTCGTAAAACAGTAAAAAAAAGTCCGTCTTTCCGCCGTATGTATCAATTTTTTTAACTGAGTAGATTGGGTCGACCCTTTAAGTATCCATTTTAAATACTTTATTATTTTTTAATAATAAAGTATTTTGATCGACCTGAAATTTAAAAAAAAAAATTGTAATTCCACGGGGGGGGGGGGGGGGGAAGGGGGAACAATGAGTCCAAAACGCTTGAAAGCTGGGATTGAAACATTCTAAAATCGATATCTCCTGAACGATTGATGTCAGAAGATTGAAACTTTGTGGTTGTCCTTAAGGATACTTCAAGATTAGACAAGGGCTAAAATTGTTAAGGTGGGTGGTGGGGGTGGCGGACAAGGCTGTAGCCAGAAAAAAATTTCGGGGGGGGGGGGCTGTGAAAAAAAGGACATATTTTCCCCCTTAGATTTTTTAAATGAAAAACGGAGATAGCTAGGAAGCGCTTTAAGCGATACAAACCCTTACGTGTGTGAGAGGCTTATGAGAGTAAAATATTCGTGAGCAGCAACCAGCAAAATAAAAGTTATGGGTATGTAATATAATAATGAAAATGCAAACTATTATATATATATGTATGTAAATAAATGTAATAGAAAAAAATCTGCCAATGGTCTGGGCGAAACTTTATTATTTTTCGGGTCAAAGTTCGGAAGCGGTCAAAGTCGGAGTATATCATCAGTTGTTTGGAGATTATGAGGTTTCTTGGAAAGTTAATTTTGTTCTTAAAATAAAAATATTTAAAATAGAGATTTTTAGCTGATTAAACATTGAAAAAGCCCGTGTAGACTATTCCAATTTCTGTATATTATGTACACTAAAAACCCATAGAAGTATAAACAAATTTGCTGCCTTATCAGACTTAAGAGATGTGACGAATTGTAAAAAAACCGATTATCTCATTCAAACCTAAAAGAAATGTCGCAGCTGAGAAAAGTACAACTCCCTTATACTCCTTAGGGTTGAATATCCAAAAATCCTGAAAGGAGTTAATAGATAAATATGAAGATAGCGCGAGAAAGTAAAAACCAATTCAAATTCTTCTGACTTATACCCCTCTTAGGGGTTGAAAAAGGAAGGAGTTTAATAACAGGTTCTAGGCGATTATTACGCAGGCCCGTGAAAGTGAAAAGATATTCAATGTCTAATCAGCCCCAAGGGATATAGCAGAATTCCATTACAACCCCTTACGGGTCGAATATCAAAAATCTTGAAAACACTTTCTAGGCATTTATGTGAGGAATCCGTAGAATGAACATTATTTTAATATTTAAGTAGACCTAAGAGATATGACGAAATTCGTGAAAATACATGCATTCCATTTTCTTTTATCATTTCTTTTGCCCCACTTGACGCCAATGGATATTTTAATTTTTTTTAACTGAATTGCTTAACTAGTAGATCTACATACACCCATACAAGGTTCAACTTTCTAGCATAAGCCATTCTGTAGATAGGAAAAACACCACCACCCTCGTACCCTATAAAAAAATTATTGATTGTCGAGCTATAAAAAGGGGAAATTTTTCTTTTTCGCCCTCCCCGACCCTCTTCCCTTACATTCACACCTCCAAAATTTGTTTTACCCTATTACGGGTCTATTACGCCTACTTCCCATAAAAATTTTAAGCAGCTATCTTGGAAGGTTCTTGTGATAAGATACGAGATTCTTAAGAAAGGTGCTTATCGCCCCAACTTCCATGCCCCACCACCCCCTTTAAAAATTTTACTTTTATCAAACTTCATTTAATGACTTGAATACATACCAAATAATATTTTTCTAGCGTAATTGGTTCGTGAGATATCGTAATCTAAAGTTTTTCACCCCCCCCCCCACCCCCGGAAACCGCTCTTCCCACTCAAAATTTTATTTCTAGTCTCTTAGTATATCTACAATCCGTCTTTAAGTTTCAATTTCATGTCATTAACCGTGTAGGAGATATGGAGCAGTGGCGGCTCGACATATGAGGCTAGTGATGCTCAGCCTCATTATTTTACGGAGGAAAAAGTGATTTTTTGTTTTAAAAATTTTACTTAATGACTTTCCGCAGTAAACCGACGTCTTTACTCCGACAAAGTCGTGTTTTAATATTCCAATTCAGTCTCACCTTCTGAGAAAGACACGAACCGCCACTGGATTGAAGAATGTCTAATCTCGGCTTTCGAGCGTTTCGAAGGTTTTTTTCCCAACATAATTCGATTCCCTAAAAAGCAAGCTATAGCTTGTCAAATTGTGATTACTAGTTTTGAAGATATAACAGTTTTTATGAGGAGAGTATATGTCCGAAAGACTTTTCTTTACCATCCTTATCTTCGCGGATATTGAAAACTGACCCATTTTGAAGAACATGTTTTTTCTCAAAATACAACAAGGAATCGCTCCTTAAAATATTGCCACTCATGTACCGGACACTCTGAATAGTAGCCAGTATACGCACACTAAACGCACACGATACAAGAAATTAAAAAACCGTGTAAGTATGTACATATCACGCTTTTTATACTCTAGATGGAATCTGAGAGTATTATAAGTTTAATCCAGCCCAAAAGTTTGCAACGCATAGAACCGAGCCTCGGACGAAAAAAAGTTTTATATTATTTTTTGTTTATTTGTGGCCAAAAAATTCAAATCCGCTTGACGTCCGTCCGTCTGGCTCTCCATTAGCACGATAACTCAAGAACGCCTTCACCTAGGATCTTGAAATTTTGAATCTGGATGTTTGGTTGAATTTGTAAGGCTAAGTTCGTTAACGGGCAAAATCGTCCTACTCCTTCGGGTAGCTGCCATACAAAATGTCCTTAAAACACGTGTTCAAGAATATTGATATATAACTCCAGAACGCCTAAAGCTACAACTTTGAAATTCGTTTTCCAATAGTTGGAGCTAAATGCATGATTATGAATAAAATCCTATTAGTGCTTCGTGTGGCTGCCATATAAATATCCTGTTAAAATGTCTTCACTTAATTTACGAAAATCACTATAACTCAAGTAATCTTTTAGGCACGAATTCGGAATATTGAACAAATTAGTTTTGAGTGAAAACTAAGTTCGAGTTTACTAGTCAGCAAAATCCTTTTACTCCTTCTGGTGGCTTCCATACCAAAAACCTGAAGTCACGTGTTCAACAATATTTCCCGATAACTTTTGAACGCTTCAAGCTAGGAATTTGAAATTTTGTACACTTTAATTTTAAAATGGTTCCAACGAAAGGGATAAATATGTAAGACATCAAGTGAGTCCTTCCGGCACCTCCCATGTTGAAGTCCTTGGAAAAGGATAATTTTTTTTTGAAATTAAACACTGACGATATTAGGGAATGACAGGGTATCAAATATACTTTTGAAAAACCTCCCCAAAAAGGCATCATATACCTTAATGCCATTTTCAATAGTTGTCTAACAATAGGATATTTCCCCAATAAGTGGAAAATAGCCGAAATAATTCCACTACCAAAACCTGGAAAAGATGCAACAGACCCGTGTAACTATAGACCAATTAGTTTGTTAATATTTGAAAAAATCATATTCGTACGTATCCAAAACCACATAAATAAAAAATGTATAATCCCAAATCACCAATTCGGCTTTCGTCAAGGTCACTCCGCTAATCATCAACTACTAAGAGTCACAAATTAGATTAAAAACAGTCTGAAGAACAAGGAATCCATTGGAATGGTTACCCTGGATGTTGAAAAGGCCTTCGATTCGGTGTGGCATAATGGTCTGTTATATAAATTTATCAGATTCTCTTTCCCTTCACACATTATAAACATTATAAAATCCTTTCTTTCGGAGAGATCATTCCAAGTACGAATAAATTCAATGCTCTCGACCAGTCGTACCATCCCGGCAGGAGTTCCTCAAGGATCATCACTAAGTCCTACATTATATAATATCTTTATCTCTGACTTACCGAAAAACTTCGAGTGTGAGCTAGCCAGTTTTGCCGACGATTTGGCGGTCTATGCTAGTAGCGTCGACCCTAACTATATTGTAGGCATTCTTCAAAAACAACTGGAAGAAATAGTTAAATATTTCACTAAATGGAAAATTCAAATCAATGTAGCGAAAACTGACGCGATATTTTTTACTAAAAGGCGTGCTCGTAGATACTTACCGAGCGCTACCTTCAATGCACTAGGTGAAAATATTTCTTGGTCTCCAAATATAAAATATTTAGGCATCCACTTAGACAGAAAACTTACTTTTCAATTCCACACTACTGAAGCTTGTTCAAAAACCATGAAAAGCATACGAATTCTTTATCCCCGTTATAAATAGAAAATCTGAACTATCGAAGGAAAACAAGCTACTTCTGTATAAATCGATAATGCAGCCTATTCTTCTGTATGCAGCACCTGTTTGGAATCCCTGTGCCATCGTGCATAAGAAAATGCTTCAAATTATCCAAAATAAGTGTCTTAAGATCATCTTGAACAAGCCCTGGCATTTTTCCACAAGAGAACTACACGTACTAGCTGACTTGCCTCGAATATTTGACACCATTGCCAAGCTGACTGCAAACTTAAAACAAAAATGCGAAAGCTCCGAAAATCCTTTAATTCTCTCTCTGTTTCCTGAGTAATATTTAGTTTTAGTGTTTCTAAATACAAGTAGATTAAGGTTAGTTTTAAGGTTAAGCTTAATTTATTTATACGGTTTTTTAACTCCTTTTTCCGTAAATGAATTAATGCCTGTAGAAAACGATTAAAAACAAACATAAATTCAATTATTATATATAAATTATTAAGGATGTAAAGATTTCGAATAAGTCTCACCACCGAACCATTAAAACTCGCTTAAGTTAAAAATAGTAAATATCGAAGGAATAAAACAATTTCAATTTCACTGACGATATTGTCTTTTAGTTTCGATTAGCAACCAAATGGGAGTCTTTAATAAAGGACATACTACTTGCACACACTTTATTCTACTTTATCCACAACTGCAATATAAATCGGAGTTCAGTATTTCATCTAGCGTATCATATGATTGGCTTGCAGCCGATCGTGACTGCTGTATGTTTATTACTATTTATTACTTAATTTATTGTTTTAGTTTAGCAGTTTAAACCAAAACATTTGTCTTTTTAGACAATTATAAAAACAACAAATGAAGAATTAATTCACTCTTGACCCACCTTCCCATCGAACTTGACCGATTTCAATCGCAATTGTAGGAAATGTAAATGTACATAGATAGTGAATGATACATTATAGATTTCTTATTAAACACCCTTTATAGTTTCTCAATACAATTGACAAAAAAATAAACTTGATTTTAAGTACATACTTTGAATTCTTTGAGAATTTCAGCGGGGGTCCGAACCCTGTCGGGCCCCTCCTGGCTACGGCCTTGGTACGATCTGCCTGTTGGGTAGCTTCGTATGTGGGGGCACGATGTTTACATTTCAGTCCATAAAACCCTTGGCCTGTACAACAAAAATTTCACACCGACTTACTCGGGTGATGAAATTGGGATAAGATTCCCAATCGGTGGTGAGAGACCGAAGAAACTGCCCCTCAACCCGACTGTCGATGATGTTGTGTGCCGTCTAGCGCACCCTACCTCAGCCGTATTTGTCCTCGCAAATTATTAAATGTCTCCGAAAGAGAGGAATGAGGTGGATGGATGGTCTCTGGTCGAGAAGATTCATCCTAATGCTGTTATCTTGCCACTTTCGTTCCTCTTTCGATTGGAAATTCATACGGCATCTTTAGATTGGATGTAATTCGAACTCGGTTTAAGTGTATGTATATTTCCGTTACAGGAAACCAAAACTTGAACTAACCTTCACGTCGACTTTTTTACCACAGACACGAACCATTTCGCCCAAAATATTGACATTTGCAACTACCTCGTCCATCGGGCAGCCCGAATACCTGCGCATTCCATCGATCAGTCACAGCAGGTCGCCATATTGAAGTCTCGTTTCGAACGTATCCAAAGTGAATTTTGCAATTTGTTTCGTTTGGTCGCGTTTTAATTAATTAAAATAAATTCCTAACATCGAATCGAACAGTTTAAATTGTTGTACGCGTCGTAACGCGTTAAAAAATTGCCAGGGACGAGTGAAATTGTGTTTTATTTGTGTGAAGGAGGAAAAGAAGTTTCAGATTGGTGCCGAGCTAGAGCAAACGCAGAAGAAATGGGAACAATCGCCGACTTTGGACAAATCGCCCTGAAATGGGATCCGAAAAATCTCGAAATTCGCACCATGTCGGTGGAGAAAACGCTAGAGCCGCTCGTTTTACAAGTTACAACGCTGGTGAACACCAAGGGGCCCAGCAAGAAGAAAAAAGGTTCGGAAAGTTTTTTTTTTTTTTTTTGCTTCGGACGAAAAGAAATCGGGGCGAATTTTTGCAGTAAAAAATTCGATTGTTGACGTTCGCCTTGGCTGGTAATTAGTCACCGGAACGACGGGCGAATGCCAGAGGAACGCCCGCTTAATTCGGCAGCGTTTTGATTGCGAGTATTCTTTTCGGCCGGCTACCGATTTTCTCGACTACAGCGTCGAGTTGCTGGTTTTTTTTCGTAGAAATTTAATTTGCGGTGAAATATGATTTTGCTGAAATGCGATTTCGATGAATAAACAATGGCACAATCGATTGTATCGTGAGTCGTGACAAATTCATTGCAATTGCATTAAGATCACTTTTTAATGCGCAACATAATTACTTTTACAAGGAGTTATAAAAGCGTGTTCAACAACGTTCTGTTTCTAGTTGGGCTGTCGTTCCAGAAACTATCCGGTCCCTCTCATTGCCTGTAACTGGACGATATTTACCCACCCAATCTTTGCCATTCAGATGCTCCTTGCGTCTACTTTTTCGAGTTTCCTTCTCGGTGCTTCTGTTATTTGTTTGCCTTGCGTTTCAGTATTTCCAGAAATGTTTGTATTACCCTGTGATTCTTACGTCTCATACACGTATAGCGGTGAACTGGAGATTTTTGAATGCCTGTTTTTATCGTTCCTTCTCCGAACTGGGAGAGTGTCTTATTACAAAGTCGGTCTCCAGAGGCACGCCGCAAGGAGGTGTCATCCCATCCTTACTTTAGCTACTTGTGGTCAATAAAATCCTTGTTGAACTTGATAACCTCGTAGTCAAGGCAACGGCGTGGTTATCCTTATCTCAGGGAAACACCGACAATTAGTAATTTTATGGAGAAAGCATTCAACAAATTACGAGAATGGGCGATAGGAGCGGTCCGCAGAACGTCCGGAAGACTTGGCCTTCGTCTTCAATTTGGACGCAAAACCTGGCGGACGTAAATTCACCCTCCATCTCTCGGAAGAAGTCGCCATTTCTTCACCAAAATGAAGGGTAACTTTCCTATGTTTCGTTGACTATGTCGTCACTGGACGACATTAGTCCCACGAGCGGCCACTGAAGCGACTGAGTAGCTAGCATAGAAGCACGTTCTAGCTCGTATGGGCCGACAAATGGGTTGGAGAAATCCCATTCTTGCGGTCGGCGGCCTGAGGAAGGATTATAAGGTGTGAGGGGGCCAGATACAAAAATAAGGTTTTGGACAAGAGGGTGAAGGAAAATAGGTATAGTGGGAAGGAACATCAAGATGAAATCACCCGACGGGCGACCAAACATGAAAAAACCACCATGTGTCGGTGTTATTTTGTCCAGAAAAAGGCAATGATCCGTCCGGTGGCGGATACACTTGTGGCCCAGTCGTGCCAAGAATCTAAACGTAAGCAGGGCTATTGCGGCCGGACCAAAGCAATGCTACTGCCATCGATTCTTCCAAAAGGAGATCGATTCGGCAGTCTCATTGGACTTGGTCCGATCGGAATAGCGAGGCTGCTCCTACTATGACGCGTACGTCTTAAGCCCGAAACCAAAGCGTTCTATGTTTTATTCGGTGTGGCGAAGTAATCCGAATACTGAATGCTCTTTTGTATTTGCCAGTTACAAGGGTGTCTAGGAGATTCGTCTTATAGATAAATTTAACTGGGGCCAAATTTTTCAATAATATGTTTTTGAACATCGGCTTTAAGTCAGTTTTAACACAAGACAAAACGTGATAAGTAACTGAGATTATGTCTCAAACAAGGGAAACTATGGGGGAGTAGGTGGAACCGATTGTGGAAGGTATGCATGGTTCTGCCGTATGGTTTTTCATGCACGACACTACTTCGCGAGAAATAGGAACACTGTTATTGGTGGCCGTTTCGTACGGCGTACTTCTTTCGACTGGGGTTTAGCTGCGGCCGTCCGTCGCGCTGGTTTGGCTTCGACTGGGGGAGAGAGAAACTGCTGACTTCTTCCAACCTTCTCGGCGTTGAAGTTCAGTGGCAAGACTTGCCCGATGCATTCATTGCACCGCGAATCTCGGATCCAGCGGTTCTATCACAGGGTGGATCGTTACAGTTAATCCCTCTAAAATTGTGGTGGTTCTCTTCCCGAAGAAATACAAAATTCCAGATTTTGCGGTACCAAAGATGGGAAGCGACGAGCTTCATTTTCCGACAGCGCTAAATATCCCGGGGTTGTTCTAGACAAGAAACTCGGGTGGAAAATGGATCTGGATGAACGCGTTAAAAAAGTATTTTACAGATGAGGAAAGATGTTCGGATATAGGTGGGGTCTGCAACCAAAGTACACTGGATACCATAATAAGACCAATCTTAACGTATGGCGCGACAGTGTGGTGGGAAGCTACTAAAAAGTGTACGTATCTAAGCAAGCTAATAAAAGTACAGCGCTTAGTATACATTAGGGTTACTAGCGTCCTCAGAACCACACCCACGGCAGAAATGCAAACCGTCATCCATCTGCTGCCAATGGACATGTACATCAAAAGTATAGCTGAAAAGGGCGCTCTTAGACTCATAGAGTTAGGTCACTGGAGAACTAGACCTCCTGGTCATTGTGCCATACTTTCGCTTTCTGCTATTTTATCGCGCTTACAATCGGTTCGAATTGCGCTCACAATGCATACAATTTGCATGGAGGGGTAGACATTTCCAGGCCAAATCATTAGACGCACCCAGAAATTTTTTAAAATTTTACCTTTACGGAGTAAAATTAAGACTTTCTGTAGAAGGACTACTAAAATAAATATTTTTCCATTTTGCAGGCTATTAGGTAAATAAAACTAATAACTGCGATAAAATTTTGTAGGACATGTATTTTTAAAAAAATATATAATGAAGCAAGGGAAAGAACTCGCAGATTTTTTTTATGCTTAATATTTAGTATTTTCTCCTTTAGCAGCAATTAAAGCCTGTATTCTCCTCGGCATACAGTTTATGCATGACTGCACAGTTTCCTGAAGGTCCGGACTATGGTTCCAAACATCTATTATTTTTTATATCAGCCGGGTTTTTGGTGTAATAACCTTCTTCGCTACCTCTCTTTTGATTAGTGCCCAGACATTCTCAATTGGATTGATGTCCAGAGAATTGCCTGGCCAATCCAAAAGGGGTACATTTTCTTCGCTCAGAAAAGTTTTGACAGACCTTGCCGTATGGCAGGGAGCACCATCCTGCATGAAGATACAATTTTCCCCACTTGGAAACCACTCCCTCAACTGAGGAAGCAATTTTGTCTGGAGGACATCTTTGTATTGGTCTTGTTTCATTGTACCCTTTACAATGTACAGACGTCCAGTTCCTTTTGCAGAGATGACTGACCAAATCATCACCTTCGTAGGGTGCTTCACTGTTGGTTTCACGCAGTCTGGATGAAATCTCTCACCTGGACGCCTTCTGATGTATTGCGCTTTATTGGTAAGAATTTCGAAAGTGCTTTCATCACTAAAGCACACCTGAAATAATATTCATTACTATGAAAATTTACGTAATTTTAATTAAGTTACGACCAAACGCAGTTAATAAAGTATAAAACTATAAAAATAAAATATATTTACCGATTTCCAGAAGTCCAAATCTTTCTTCTGATGGTTCCTTGACCAAAGCAAACGTTTTGCTTTCATCGCTGGAGACAGTTTGGGCTTACGAGCGGGTCTACAGGCTTTCATATTCATCTGAAGAAGCTTACGGCGAACAGTTCTTTGACTGTCTGGTGCATTACTCTGATTTAATTGAGTTGTAATCTCATTCGTGGAAGCAAAACGATTTTCTACGAATATTTTCTTGAGGAGTCGTTCAGACCGAGGTGACAATATTGATTTACGGCCGCACTTATTTTTCCTTTGAGGACCCAAATCTTCATTATTTTGAACTTTTCCTTTAATTCGTCTTACAGAAGCCTCAGAAATATTCAATCTCCGAGAAATTTCTATATTGGCATCGATCAAGGCCTTCACTTCGTGGATTTCCTCTTTCGTGAGATCTCTGGCTCTACCCATTTATTAAATTTTAATTAAACTTAACACGAAACTTAAATGTCTTTGAAAATAATAAGAAACACTTCTAAATTACAACACATGTCATTAACATACAATACTGAGGCAAAAACCAAAATACGTCCTTATTGTTCAAAATCGTCTCAGAGACTGAGCCAGGTAGCCCCATTTGTTTTAATTTATAGACAAGCAAGTCCTGGGGAGACTGCAACGTTGTCGGTGATACCAAATAGATAACAGAAATATGAATCTAGGTAGAGCGGTTTACGCATCCCAAACATCAAATAAAGCGCTTTAGAATGATCTGAATCCAGTTCTTGGTAAAATTTTTAAGTGCTCCTAATAATTTGGTCAGGGACTGTATTTTCTGCCACTTACACTATTCACGGTTTCGAGGATAGGCACTGTGAGTACACTGTGGGCACACGATCGGTCCGAATTGAAAGTGACATAAGCGTACCGACAATTCGTACTGAACGTAAGCACTATTAGTGATGTAAGTACCTTGACCATAATTCGGACCGCGACCTTAATGACTTCTCGGAGTGCGATATCAATAGGGAAACGGACTACTTTATGCCAGAAACAGGTTTCGGTAGGGAATTTTCTGTTAAACTCACACACAGGGACAATTGGAATGAAGCACGCTACCTAAACAACAGAACCGCAATGATTTTCACCGACGGTTCGAAGACGATTTCTGGTATTCTCACAGGAACTCGAGATTCACGAATCCTACAGGCTACCAGACAATCCCAGTATATTTTAAGCGGAAATCTTTTTGAGGCCTGAAAAGTCATCAAAGCAAAGGTAAATGAAACGAAGGACATCACTATTTGCCTTGAAGGCCGCTTGACTGTCACTAATTCTTGGCTAACCAAGGTCAAGCAAAACTAACGATTGGTTCCTTCATTGAATTTATTTTTGACGATAGCCATGAAAAGTTGGAGTACAACCCTCTCAGTCCATTCAGGTGGGATTACTATTTTCTCACAGCTCATCAACATTAGTTCGGTAAATTCTGAGTCCATCTGTTGTTCCGCATGGCACTGGTACCACATTCGTGGTTTTTGATTACGGGAAAGCATGGGATTAAACATGGCAGTCTACCTGTGGAAGCTCACAAAGCCAGGAAAACAGCTGTCTTGTTCGCGATGTCAGAAGACTGACTTGATTAATTTTCATTTACATAACTCTGTTTTTGTAATAGATTTATCGTCTGGCAATTATTGTTTAGTGTGCAATTTCAACACTAGTTTAGTTTAGGAAGGGGCGCAGCGCTTAGAACCGTCACGCTCACTAGGTAACATACGGATCCATAGCGATCTCTTTAAAACCTCGTGGCCACTAATACTCCTCAAAATAATCTATATCCCTACAGAACTTGACCAATGATTACCCATTCATTTCATTCGCCTTCTAGCAACCCCTTAGCATTCACAGAAGATGTGAGTGATGTCCTTCACAGCGTACAGATCGTGGGAGTACCTGCACACGTTCGTTTCAGCTAACCGTAAACGCATTGTTTGCTTCCTCAGCAGACAGACTTCCCTACACTCAGCTGTTCAGAGAAGAAGCCGGCGTCAGTCCCACATTCCATTTTCGGTCCCTTCGTGTATACGAAGATTTTCCCTCCACTTATTACTCTATTGTTCTCCCACTCCACTCTACTTGGATATACAACCCTATAGGACTTCACAAAATCTATCCCTGGGATCATGTAGTTTCTGCAAATATAAACCGGACCTTCCTCAGAGTGTACTTTTTGTTCATGGCTTTCCATCACACCACTACCGCATAAGTAAGAATAGGTCTCGCAACAGCCGTATTTAACCAGTGTACTATATTCGGTTTGAAACCCCTACTTTTGCCCACGATATGCTTGCATGCAAAACGCGCGTTGTTTACCTTACTAATACCTTCCTGAACGTTCAATTTCGAGCTAACCTTGTTGTTGTTTGGTGTGTGGGATGACACCAACATGGCCCATTATACTCGAATCCCCCAGTCTCTACCCGAACTTTTTCGTCTTCACGAATTTCAAGAGCTCAGGTAGGGAGCGAGAAAGGAGTTCTTCCATCCTCATAACATCAACGCCGTATACGTGCATTCTCGCAAAAGAGTAAGCTGGACACTCGAGAAGGAAATGTTCCGTTGTGTCGTCGCTCTCGTCGCAAGCAGTGCACATGGGGTCGTCAATGATTCTCAATCTGACCAGGTGTAGGCCACACGAGTTATGCCATGTGAGGACACCAACCATTCTACCACATTCGTTTTTGCCCAATTTGAGAAGGCTGACTCCGATTCAGCCTTTGCTAATGCACCAGCTATTTCATTGCCATTTATATCCTGGTGGCCTGGAACCCATATGAGCTTTAAGTCATTGAATCTGCCAACAGAATTCAACCGTTCTTTACACTCACGTACCATCTTCGAATCTGCAAATGCAGATCATCCTGCCTCTCCATCTTCCCTCTATAATCCATTCTACTGCCTTAAGGATCGCATTTACTTCAGCTTGAAATACCGAAGAATGTTTTTCTAGGGCGAAAGAGTACCTGAGATCTTCAGTCTGCAGGTACATTGCAGCTCCCAACCCGTCTTCAGTCACTGAGCCGTCCGTATAGAATATATCAGTGAATCCGCTAAGCAGTGCAGACTGGTTTTCACACTCCTCCCTACTCGGGATCTCCACCTGATATTTAACCATACAGGTCGAAGTCATTGCATCCGAAGGCATATCGAAGATGGAGTTCCCAGACAACCTTCGAGTCATTTCTCCATGACCCGTGCAATGCTCTTTTCTCCACAGGCCTAATCTCATTAGTCTGTGTGTGGCTCTCATTGCTTCTACCTGGACAACAATGTCAAGCGGTGGCAGATTGAGCAGTGCATCGAGTTCCGCACCCGGTGTGGTACGCAAGGCACCTGTTACACCAATGCAGACTGTCCTCTGTAGTTTAGCGAACCTTACTATCCAGAATTAGACCCAGATATTTGGCTTGTTCCAATGGTATAAACTGTACGCCTTCCAAGTCTAGGCAGCCTAAAAGCCGGAATTCTGTGTTTTCTTGTGAATAGCACCAATTCACATTTGGAAGCGTTCATCCTCAACCGGAGTGCAGATTCCAAAATGCTCGTCAACGAGTACCACAATGTCGTCTGCGTATTCCATGTTAAACTCAGCGTACTACACCATAAGAATTGTTTGCAATAATTAGCTTACGTTGTTATTAGGAATATTTTTGTTATATTTCCGTGCATTTCTTTATAAATAAAATACGCTAACTTATGTTACGCAGGCATCGCTTACGTATCAAGCTGAGTTACATGTACTCGTATGCCAGAGTGTAAATTCAATTAGCTCCTTATTGAAGAGTTTCACGTATTTTTCGACATTGTTCGCTCTATTGCCGGAAAGAATTTTCGCAATTGTACAGTTTGCTTAGGGTAAAGCCATTTGTAAGTAATTAAGGACAGCGTTATTTAAGTGTATTTACAGACAGTGTTATGTTTAACAGTATTCAAATTGTGTTTTTTTTTATATATTTGTACAAGTTGCACAAATAAGAAGTGCCGGGAAATGAGATATTTGTTTACTTCGAAAGAAGGATTATGTTCATACAAAAGAATGGTTGCGATGATCATTTTGTAGCGTCTAATTTTAGTTTGCGATAAGTAGAACGATTGCGGATTTTTTCGTTCTGAATTCTCTCTTTCGACAGGATACTACAGCGAACGTAGCATTCACCACGTACTGTTAATTATTAAGAGTTGTAAACTCTTTATTTGTTCACTCATAAAAAAATGTGCGCTATGCTGTTTTTAAAACACTATCCATTAATTAGTTGACTGTATTTACAACACTCCAATATTCAAACATCCCTTGTAAATAAAATCCTTCCTCGTTAACTCTACCATCATTTGTAACCTCATAATTAAATTTTACATTCTCATTCCATAGGTAAATCGAAGCGTGCCAGTGCTTTAGTGGCAGCCGTTGAAAAAGCAACGGAAAATTTCATTGAAAGAGGCGAACAAATCGCTTATGAGAATCCCGACATAACACAAGAAATGCTGGCGGCCGTTGATGAAGTGCGTAAAACTGGCGATGCAATGAGCATTGCAGCTCGCGAATTTTCCGAAGATCCGTGCAGTTCATTGAAACGCGGTAATATGGTTCGAGCGGCACGGAATTTACTTTCGGCTGTAACACGTCTTCTGATCCTTGCCGATATGGTGGACGTTCACTTGCTACTTAAGTCGCTGCATGTCGTCGAAGACGATCTGAACAAGTTGAAGAATGCTTCCAGTCAAAATGAACTCTTAAATAATATGAAAGTAAGTTCTGAGTCGATTTCGTTGAAGAGTTAATTTATTTGACGGTTTTTGTTTTATGTGTTCATAGCAATTTGGACGTAACGCCACCGAATTGATTAAACAAGCAGCTAAAAGGCAACAAGAACTTAAGGATCCTCAACTACGTGACGATTTAGCAGCTGCCCGGGCTGTTTTGAAAAAACATTCGACAATGTTATTGACGGCTTCCAAGGTTTATGTTCGTCATCCCGAACTGGATTTGGCCAAAGTAAATCGCGACTATGTCTTGAAGCAAGTGTGCGAGGCAGTGAATACTATAAGTGATGTTGCTCAGGGAAAATCATCACAACCCACCGATATTTTCAGTGGAGCTGGCGAATTGGCAGCGGCACTTGATGATTTCGATGTAAGATTGAATAGTGTGTGTGGGTGCGTTTATTTATAAATTCAATTTTTTTAACACATCAGGAAGGCGTCATCATGGATCCTTTGTCGTACAGTGAAAAACGATCACGTCAATTACTCGAAGAACGTTTAGAGAGTATTATAAGCGCGGCTGCGCTAATGGCCGACGCTGATTGTACTCGTGACGAACGACGTGAACGAATCGTTGCTGAATGTAATGCCGTACGGCAGGCTCTACAGGACTTACTATCCGAATATATGGCAAATGTGAGTTAAAAAATTTTCAGTTTGTCGAAAACAATTCTTTTCTCGAAAATTTCTATTTTCTTTCAATAAATTCTGTTCAATTTCTTTTCATATATGTGAAAATATTTTAAGTTAATTGCTGCAAAAATAAGAAAATCGGTAAATATTAGCTACGAAAGTGACGAGTTTCTCGCGTAATATTGAGTTGCTTTTCTATTAACACAGTTTGATGATGAGTTTTTCTTTTTGCAAATTCGTGATTTTTTAGATTAGCGTTTTGGATAATAAAATTCAGTAGTGTTGTATCCCATATTTTATGATAGAGTTCAAGGAGACAAATGTGATTAATAGCGCAACAAGAAACGTTTTTATTTGTGCGTGTTGTTAAGGAAACAACTTCGTCATATTATTAAATTTTTCAAGTCGAGAAGCGCAGTAGACTACGTTGGACTTAAGAACATTAGTCGGATTAATTGCGTGAAGTTAAGAACGACGTTTGAAAGGCAAAAGGCCAATATCTAACCGATAATTAATAAATTTTTGATCAATTTAAATATATTCACTGATAACCGGAAAATTTCACATCAGTATTTTAAACGGCAAAGAATTGGAACGTTTTTGCTTTGTACTGTTTTCGTGACCCAATGAATACCACAACTAAGAGATGACTTTCAGGTTTAGGAACAAAGGCTAATAGATCGAAAATTTGAAATTTATTAATCCGCTTTCCTGTAAATTTTTTTTTGCTTGTCCTTTTTGCCTTCCGATTATCGATTTAATGAAGGTTCTCTAATTATTGAAGCACTATAGATCCATTTTCCACATACATCTAATATTTACAAAAGGCTTGGAAATGGATGAGTAAATAAATATAAACTTTAATTAGTCGATTATCCTAAGTAAATATCTCAATGAAAATGCCTCAAACTAGACTGTTGTTGCAATTAATGCGGCATTATCCTTTTTTGCCTACAAAATCCTGGATATAGAGCAGTAATAGTGCTTCTCCATAAGACACGACCCAACTAGCAAACTAACTTCCATAAGGCCTTATCGAAGCTATTCTCGTACCTCGATAAAGCTTCGATAAGGTCTTATCGAACTAATTTGGCGCACATTTCACCATGTTTCAACAGCAACAGCCAAGCGCCAACAGTTGGTATTAGGCCTTACCGAAGCTGTTCTAGCTTCCGTACGGAAGTTCACATTGCTTCCAAACGAATGTTGTGACTTTCACGGGAAGCAATACTTCGAATGGAAACTTGAAAAAAAAACCAAAAATAATATTCACAATTTCTTTATCTTTGTTTTCTTCCAACTACGAATTTATTTTCCTGTAAATTATTATTTGTTTGAAAAACGTGAATTGATACTTACACCACCTTGCACACTCTCGGCTTCGAACCACGGTCCCGTCACATATTAGTCCGCTACGCTACACACTAGACCAATCTGAAACATTCTCGTAATAGGGTTGAAGCCGAATCACTTGAAATTTAGACATGTCGAGCGAAGCTCGCTTGCTAACCTCCATAAGACTGTTGGTATTTACTTCCATAAGGCCTTATAGAGGTTATTGCCGAAGCCATGGCTTCTGAAAAGTTCAGCCTCCGCTCGCAAGTCTTATGGAAGCTTAAATCCACTACCTGCGCTCAACAGTCTTACCGAAGCCTTATCGAAGTAATAGCCTCCGGAAATCAAAATGCGAAGTTTGTTTGCAAGTTGGGGATACTGAGCCATTGCCATTGTCATCAGAACTTATTTACTCCATGAATTTTCTATTGTCTCCTGTTGTTGTCCGAACCGATGGGCATGTAGTGGGATTTTCGTACATTTATTTTCAGTCTTACATCCTTGCATTTAGAATCCAAGAATTGGAAATTTAACTCTTAAGACCTACCGATCTCCTATGCGCGAGACATACGCGAAAACCCTTTTTCTTTCGAGATTAGAATGTCGTTAATTACTACCAGAAACACGGCTGGTAATAATATTCAACTTTGCCTTACTCCGGTTCGCACGTTAAAATTCCAGATCAGTTCTTATGCAAGACAGGCCAGCTGGCATTTTCATAAAATTCCTTAATCAAGACTACGGTTTTATTGATTTCTTCACGTTATCGAATGCCTTCTCAAAGTCCACAAACATGAGATGAAATTGTGATAGCCCAGTCAGCGGAGCACCAAGTTTGTCCTTAAGGTCATTGTGTGAGCAGCAGAAGATAAAACAAAACCTTGCGGAAGAAAGTTTGGTAGACAATTATCAATTCTGTTTTGAATTTTCTAGCCGTAGTTTGGGATACGGTAGTAAATAGCAAATGTTGCAAACTTTACGGGCACCTCTCTGTATGATCTTAGGTTAGGTTAGGTTGAGAAGGGTGGACTAAAGCAATGTGCCCCAGTCCATCACGAGAGATCACTGTGGATCCATTGTGATCCCCTCGTATGATCTTAACAATGACGTCCTCGATAAATTTTATCCTCACAATCTTCAATGAAGAGTGCGAAGAGAATATCAGCTCCCAGCTGAAAGTCCGCTTTACAGAGTTCGCTCGTCTATTCCTGTGGCTTACTTAATTGATTTCGTTTTTATCTAGAGGATCGAAACTAATGGGGTTGGATGTTAGTTATATGTTCTGTACGGAACAAAGTGTTCAATACGTCGGAAAAATATTCCTTCCATCAACGCAGTTGTTGATCATATTAGAGAGAGTGTTGCGATCTCTCAGGTGCTCGGCGATGAGACGTCAATTTCTTCATAATTTTGAACAAGGAACCCATATTCGAAGATTCTTATCTTATCGCCAGTTCACCCTTGGTTTTTTCTTGCATAACACCTTTTTTCAGCTGTGTGTGACCTTCGCACTACATTTGAATTAGAATTTACATAGGTTTCAGCATTTATCATATTTTTCTCAATAATCTTCCATATGTCTTCAGACATCCAAGCTTTTTTTCGTGCCCACAGCCTTTTCCGCACTTAATGCTGCTTTTAATTACCTCGCACTTGGTGTCAAAAAAAAATTAATTTTGAGCTAATATTAGTTTTTTATGTTTATACGAAGTACCGTTTCGATGTGCTGATCACCTGTCCATGTTGAGTTTAACTACTGGGTACGGCAAAGTTGGTCTGTTTTCGTTAATGTTCATTCTGAATACCACCTAGGCATCGTCGGCCTGCGTTGCCATTGTGACTAAAAGGTTATCCTTCGATTTATTCGAAGAACTTATGCTCTTCGGATAAAGACTGTAGCTAATCCTATGGGACCCCGTTTTTGCCCATGATGTGATCAAGCTCAGTATTGTCGGACTTGATCGGTGATATTTCCCGAAATGATGCACTCAGTCGGCTATAGAATTGGTTTTGTCCTCAATTGTTCTGGGGTTTCTTGGTCTGTAGTAGATCAAAACGTTTTTGATATTGGTCCTATGTCTATTGACACTGCGTTGCTCCCGGTGTAAGAATCATCGCTACACAATTCGTTCTTCACCTGATTCATTCAACTTGACTTCGTTTAACCCTATGATGTCGATGATGTAACGCTCCATTGCACATTTGAGCACTAATTACTTCGGTATGGAGCAAAATATATCGGATCTACTTTATCATTTAATGACAGGACCTTTAAGAATTCAATCATAGTACGTCGTCGAAGCTATAAGTCAGTCGTAGCTGTTAAATCCGAACTTATTCGTTATAAGTGGTAACCCCACTAACTATTTTAGGGTAAGTACATTCGATTGTTTGTTTGGTTTTCTGGTTTTAGGAACTTTCGTTATAAAAAAAGGCATTTTTTTTCATCGTTAAAAAGTCAATTTGGCTAGGAAGAAACTTCGTTATAAAGAAGTTTCACATTCTGCCGAGACTGAAATTGTTCAAAGAAGTTAACTTTTTTTACTGTGGTAACTTGAAATTTAGCTACAGGATCGTGAGGCCGGAAAGGAAAGCGCGCAATAAATAAATCGACAGAGAAATTAGATAAAAGAACGATTACAGTAATTACACAAATAATATTCAGGTTGGAAACCCAGCATCAAATTTGCGGCTGGATCATCCAAAATGATGAAACTATGCATTAAATAAATATTATTGCTGAAAGGATTATAAATTGTTACATAGTTGCTTTTTAGCCGAACTTCGTAAACATAGTCAGCTAGTTATACATAAATAGTTAAATCACATTTCGATATTCGCACAGTTTTTGTATATGCTTAAATACGAATCAAAAAATCTGCCAATAGTCTGGGCGAAACTTTATTATTTTTAGGGTCAAAGTTCGGGAGCGGTAAAAGTCGGAGTGTATCATGAGTTGCTTCGAGATTTTTAGATTTCTTATGGAAAATTAATTTTGTTCTTAATATAAAAATATTTAAAATAGAGATTTTTAGCCGATTAAACATTGAAAAAGTCCGTGTAGACTATTCGAATTTCAGTATATTATGTACACTAAAAGCCCATAGAAGCAAAAACGTATTTGTTGCCTTATCAGAATTAAGAGATATGACGAATTGTTAAAACGTATACAAACCCATTACTTCCACTTGGGGTTTGAATTTCGAAATAATTGTGAAACAGGTTTTTAGACGATTTCATAAGAAGCAACCTGAAATCTCATGAGACAAGACGGATTTTGAAAAAATTCTGAAAACGTAAGCAAACCCTTCACATCTCCTTGGTTCTGGAAATTCGAAAAATCGTGAATTGGTTGGCCGTAATAATCAATTTTACATCTCATCAGAACTAAGGAATGGCAAAAATTGTGAAAACATATACAAACCCTTGGGGATTGAATATCGAAAAATTGAGAAATGGGTTTGTAGGCGATTATATAAAAAGTCTGTGGAAATAAAAAGCGATCTAATATCTCATCGAACCTAAGAAATATGTCGAAACTTTGAAAAGCATACAACCTCCTTACACCTTTTTGGATTGAATATCTAAAATACTGAAATTGACTTTTTGGCTTTTTTACATAGGAAACCTTAGGAAGTAAAAATGAATTCGATATATCACCAGATATGCAACCTCCTTACACCCACTTGGGGGTTGAATGTTCAAAAATCCTGAAAGGAGTTAATAAATAAATATGAAGACAGCACGAGAAAGTAGGAACCAATTCAATTTCTTATCACTTCTAAAAGAAATGACGGAACTCGTGAAAACGTGTTCAACCCGTTTATACCCTCCTAGGTGGAAAAAGGAAAAAACTTAAAAACAAGTTTTAGGCGATTATTACACAAGCCCATGAATATGAAAAGATATTCAATATCTGATAAGACGTGGATATAGTAGAATTCGTGAAAAAGTTTACAACCCCCTTTGCACGCCCTTAGGGGTCGAATTTTAAAAAATCCTGAAAACACTATCTAGGTATTTATATGAAGAATCCATAGAATAAAAATGAATTCAATATTTGGGAAGACCTAATAGATATGACGAAAACCGTGAAAATATATGCATTCCATTTTCACTGATCATTTTTTTTGCCCCCCCTCCGAACGCCAATGTATATTTGAAATTTTTTTTTATCTAAATTAGTTTTCTAGTTGATTTACATAAACGTACCGAGTTTCAGCTTTGTAGCATAAGCCGTTCTATAGATAGGAAAAACACCCCCCACTCCCGTACCATACTACCCCTATAAAAAATTATATTTTTCCAAGATGCTACTAATATAGCTCTATCTAAATACCAAGTTTCAGCTTTATATCATTATAGGTTGTCGAGATATTAAAATCGGAACTTTTTCCTTTTCACCCGCCCCCACCCTCACCCTTTACACCCACACTTCCAAAATTTTGTTTTCTACTAGGGGTCTATTAGGCCTACTTCTGGTAAAAATTTGAAGCATCTATCTTACACTGTTCTTGAGATATGAGACGTGATTTTTTAGAAAAATTCTTATCCCCTCCACTTCCATGCTCCACCGCCCCCTTCAAAAATTTTGCTTCCAGCAAACTTCATTTGTCAACCTTTATACAGGATCCAAATTTTACTTATCTAGTGCAATTGGTTAGTAAGATATCACAATCTAAAGTTTTTCACCCCCCACCCCCGTACGCCACTGCCCCCACTCAAATTTTTGTTTCCGATCTATTCTCCTAGTATACCTACAGATATTCATAAAGTTTCAATTTTGTGACATTAACCGTTTAGGAGATATGGATTTTAGAAAGTGTCGATCTCACCTTTTTTGCGTTTCGAACGCATTATTTTTCCCCCCACTCCCAAACCCCTTCACCTATATCGGCAATTTTTTTGCAAATGGGTCCACTACTGAAGCTCTATATAAATTCCAAATTTCAACCTCCTAGCATAAGCGGTTGCTGAGATCTAGAAACCAAAATTTTCCGTCTAAAACACTTCCCCTTCTCACCCCCCCACACCCCCACCACTCCAAATTTGGCCACTTCAAGGGGCCTACCCAGTCTATTCATAAAAAAAATGTTAATTTAATAGCTCAAAGGGTTTGGGAGCTACGAGCCTTCAAACGATTTTGCGTACAGCGGTCGACGTACGGCGTACGGCGTACGGCGGACAGACGGACTGAAATTTTTTATTGCTTTTTTCGTGTCTACTCGTCATGAAACGTGAAAAAAAAAAATTTGAGGGTAGCAAATTTTTTTTTTTTAAAAATCGAAAACAATACTGTATTATTAAAATAATAAAGTAAAATTAGCAACAGAAACGTATAGAATTAAGTTTTATAATATATTTATAAGTAAAGCGAGCACAGTTTTCTTTATTTAGTGTAATAAATTGCTGAACATGCTTCGACTAATCTAACAAAAAATTATTTAAAAAAAGAAATACATAAAAAAACCGGAAACCTATTAATTTTTCAGATGGGTCAAAAAGATCAGAGTCCCGGCTTGGAACGTGCTATCGGACAAATGTGCCGTAAAACTCGCGATTTACGTCGGCAGCTACGAAAAGCAGTCGTCGATCACGTTTCGGATTCTTTTCTCGAAACTACAATGCCCCTTCTCGATCTGATAGAGGCTGCCAAAAGTGGCAATGAGAAAAAAGTACGTGAAAAGGCCGACATTTTTACTAAACATGCCGAAAAATTGGTCGAAGTTGCGAACTTAGTTTGTAGCATGTCGAATAATGAGGACGGTGTAAAAATGGTGCGTTACGCAGCCGCTCAAATCGAAACGCTCTGTCCGCAAGTTATCAATGCGGCCTTAATTTTGGTTGCACGACAAAATTCGAAAGTTGCACAAGAGAATATGGAAGCATATCGATTGGCATGGGAAAATCAAGTACGAATTTTGACGGAAGCTGTCGATGATATAACGACAATAGACGATTTCCTGGCCGTTTCGGAAAATCATATTTTAGAAGATGTGAATAAGTGTGTGTTGGCTTTGCAAGAGGGCGACGCTCAGGATCTTAGGAATACAGCGGGAGCAATACAAGGGCGATCGGCACGTGTTTGTAATGTTGTTGAAGCCGAAATGGATAATTATGAGCCGTGCATTTATACTAAACGGGTTTTGGAAGCGGTCAAAGTTTTACGGGAGCAAGGTAAACTTTTTTTTTTTTTTTATAAATGATTTGTTTTCTATTATCAAATTTATTTTCTTGTCAGTCATGTCGAAATTTGCGCAACGCGTTGATGTCGCTGTTAACGCATTGTCTTCCAATTCCTCGAAGGATGTCGATGAAAATGATTTTATAGATGCATCGCGTTTAGTGTACGATGGAGTGCGTGAGATACGTCGTGCTGTTTTAATGAATAGGGTAATTTTTTCTTTGTATTCTAATAAATTGATTGCACTTGAAATTGAAAAATTTGATCGAAACATTTACAATTTAATTACGATAATAATATGAAAATAAAAATAAATTAAAAGGACGAAGAAGATCTAGATCCCGAAGATGTTGAATTCGACGAACATTACACCACCGAAACTAGGAGCAAGTGTAAGCGCACTAAGTTGTTGCTCGTGGGTTATGTGTTTTTATTGTGTTGCTAATACGAAATTTTATGTGCTATCATAGTTTATGTTGTCGCTTCATTTCATTGTTGATTGTTTTTACGGTCCGTTTCTTTCATTTGATTTGATTACAGAGTTCAGAAGATTTGGACACTGATACTGAGTTTGAACCGGTCGAAGATATGACACTGGAAACTCGAAGCCGATGTACGGTTTATGTTTATTTTGTTTTATTGTTCATTTGCATGCCTTGTTTTGCTGTTAATAAATTTTTAATATTTTTAAATTTTAAGCAATTTTTTTCGCCTAACCATTTTACATACGTTTGCTTTTTTTGTGATGTACTAACACTTAATTGAACATGTTTTAAATCGAATGATACTTACGTGAGAATATTTTTACAGCAAGTGCACATACTGGAGATCAAACGGTTGACGAATATCCTGAAATTAGTGGAATTACAACAGCTAGGGTATGTGCGGTGTTGGAACAAACTACAGCCGTTTTTATATTGTTAATTTTACGATTCGCAATTTACAGGAAGCTATGCGTAAAATGACAGAAGAGGACAAACTGAAGATTGCCCAGCAAGTTGAACTATTCCGAAAAGAGAAACTCACGTTCGATTCGGAGGTAGCTAAATGGGACGATACCGGTAACGATATTATTTTCCTAGCGAAACATATGTGCATGATTATGATGGAAATGACAGACTTTACGCGGTAAGTTCACTATACAAAAAAAAATTCATTTTCTCATTGAATTGGTTTACAAATATAACAACAAAAAAAAAACAGTGGCCGCGGACCATTAAAAACCACAATGGACGTAATCAATGCGGCCAAGAAAATTTCCGAAGCCGGTACAAAATTGGATAAGTTAACGCGCGAAATTGCCGAAAAATGTCCGGCGAGTAGCACAAAAGAAGATTTACTTGCTTACTTGAATCGTATCGCGTTGTATTGCCATCAAATACAAATCACATCGAAAGTTAAAGCTGATGTGCAAAATATCAGTGGCGAATTGATTGTATCTGGAGTAAGACTAGTGTGTTTAATACGACATTTTTTAAATATATTGATTTTGTATATGTTTTTTATAGTTGGACAGTGCAACGTCATTGATTCAAGCGGCGAAAAATTTAATGAATGCTGTTGTATTGACTGTTAAGTATTCGTATGTTGCATCGACGAAATACACGCGACAGGGTGTAGTTGCTGTAAGTATGGTTTTTTCATTTGATTTTTTATCAGATATACGAGACTGGTTTAGTTTTTTTTTCTATTTAAATTTTCGAAACGAACATCTTCGACATAATATGTCTGTTGTAAAGAAATTTTTCGTGCTTATGACACACAGTATTTTTCTATCGAACTAAATATCCTTGGTTCGAAAATACTCGTATTTTAAACATCCTCGATTGCAGGTTCTAGTATAAATGCGCAAAATTGCGCTTTATTCATATCGTTAACTTCCTGAAAATTTAACTAATAAAGAGACAAGAGATTTAAAGAAATTTAATTGTCATTGCTTAGAGTGCAACCCGTTGTGTAGTGTCGTTTCGTCGTAAGGCTTATTGCTATTTGAATCGAAAGAAAGAACTAAACTTGATTCGTATTTTCTTATAAATTAAGTTTTTCTTTTTTATTTTCGTATTGACTAAAATAAAACATTCAAATCGGTATTTCAATTATTAATATTCTGCTCGACCTTATCGTTTTCTGGATTTATTCTAGAATTACGTGAGTATAAAATGTGCAAAAGAGTCGGACATTTTTGTTTAATGTATTTTTAATTTGCACAGTGTTTATAAAAGTCAAATAGTATGCACGTTATTGAATTTTATTGAATTAAAAACAATTTAGTTTATTTTTAAATTCTTTCGACTTTCAGGGTGGTTAAGTTTTTTTTTTTTTAATATTATATAGTTAGATAGTAGGTTACACATACTGGTCAATTGATTTTCAAGTATAGTCTAGATACACATTGAAAAATTGTCGATATTAGGTGTGTTCTTATCCAGCCCAGAGAAGGTTAACGACATTAGAAAACAACATGCCGCTAATCTTCTCTGGACTATGCAAGGGTGTAAAATATCGCACCTATTAGTTTACTATGTTCTTTTAAATGGCCAATTTTAACTAGAGATATTGTTACATAATTTCATTTATATGAGTTCTCTATTGTAAGTTAATAGAGTGTTGCAATAGGCTCCCAGTTGTTTTCTAATAATTCTACTTGTCACAGTAAGCCCTGTATCCCGATCCACGTGTGTATATGTCGTTCGGATTGCCTTTAGACCTAGTAATTATTAAGTTATAAGCGTATATGTAGTATCTGGTGTCATTTACAGTGGCGGACAAAAGTCTACATACAGCACCTTATATTGAGTTTCTGGGTGATTGGAAGCTTTAATTAAAAAACCATTGATGCAATTTTTTTTCACTATCGAAAATATATTTATAAAAAAACAAAAACTTTTCAGAACAAACTTATAATGGAATTCATAAAAACGTAAAAAAATCACTTGACAAAAGATTACGTACCGTCAATGCTTGCTTACTTATAAAAAAAATTTTCGGGTAAATATAACAGCATTTTTTCCAAGTAGGTATTTGTTTATTTGTTGTACATGTGCAGCTGAAACCCTATTATAGTATTATCGCTAGTTTTGAATTGGTCGTTCAATACAGAAAAGACAATAAGTCGTATGGTGAAATCGGGAAATTATTGAAATTAAAACATAGTTCGGTGCAAATAATAATAAAAAAAAACTATAAAAACACCGGATCTATTGAGAACAAGCCACAAACTGGTCGACCGAAAAAACTGTCGCGAAGAGACTTCCTCCTAATTTTGAAGGAAGTGGACAAAAATCCTAAAGCAAGTGCTCCAGATTTGGCGGAACTAATCGCTACGGTGAGTAACAAGATTGTCCATCCAAGGACTATTACGCGAGCGTTGAATACAAATGGTTTTCGAAGAACTCCGCGTAAAAAACCATTGATATCAGCTAAAAACAGACTTCTGCGCCTAGAATTCGCACAGGCTCATATTAACAAGGACATGGATTTTTGGAAGCGAGTCCTTTTTACTGATGAGTCCAAATTCAACATTTTTGGTTGTGATGGTCGCGCCAAAATCTGGAGGAAGAACTATACTGCCTTAGATCCCAAAAACTTGGCACCTACCGTCAAGCATGGTGGAGGCAATGTCATGGTTTTGGGGATCCATAGCAGCATCTGGGGTCGGAAGATTAGCATTTATTGAATGCACTATGGATCGCTTTGTATATAAAAGCCTGTTGGATCAACATTTGAGGCCATCAGTGGAGAAGTTGTGCCTTGGAAGGAGTTGGGCACACAGCTTATATCGTCAAGGATTGGTTCTTATATTACGCTCCCAGACAGCCTAATTATCCTCCTCAAAGCCCGGATTTAAATCCGATAGAGCATATATGGGAGCTCCTTGAGCGAAAAATTCGAAAGTGCTCTGTAAAAAACAAGAATTCGCTGATAGATGCGCTAATAGCAGAATGGGAGAAAATAACGCCAGAAGAAACCGGTAATTTAGTCACCTCTATGCCCCGAAGACTGCAAGCAGTAATTGATGCTCAAGGGGCCCAACAAAGTACTGAAAAGAAAAATATTTGGAAAAATGCTGTTATGTTTACCCGAACATTTTGTCTATAAGTAAGCAAGCATTGACTGTACGTAGTCTTTTGTCAAGTGATTTTTTTTACGTTTTTATGAATTCGATTTTATGTTTGTTCTGAAAAGTTTTTGTTTTTGTTTTTTATAAATATATTTTCGATAGTGAAAAAAACTGCATCAATGGTTTTTTGATTAAAGCTTCCAATCACCCAGAAACTCAATATAAGGTGCTGTATGTAGACTTTTGTCCGCCACTGTATATCGGAGAGTGATTCGCATTGTTAGGGGTAGAGATGGATTGTGACAGCAACTTTGTGTATACAGTTGATACTAATACTTTAGGCACCTGATGCTTTTACCTTATGTTTGTACCTGTACAGGCGGATGGTCTCACTCGGGCACAGTTCAATATTATATCAATACCAACTCTGGAGGCCTGTATGATTGGAAATGTAGCATTATTAACTCTTTCAGTTCTGAATGTTAACCACCTATTTAAACATTTTCCTTTAAAATGTACGCTATCTGTCAAATAGGGAAATATAACTGTTATTTGATTACAATACTAGCTGCTGAGAATAGGTAGTGAAAGTGTCCTAGCCAAGTAAAAGTAATAATTTATGTTTTTCATACGATTTTTTTAAATATATGGTGGTTAGCTACGATAACCACGCTTTAAAATTGCAGTGTGTAATTTCTAAACTACGAGAGCTTTTTGGAAACAGTGCTTCAAGATGAGAAACAACAAATTGGAATTGTGATTTTGTTTATATTTTTATTTCGATTAATAAATGTGACGGTTATCCTGACTTTAGCGTACCACCATATTACTTTGAAGCCACATAATTTAAAATTTTTCTGTTTATGTTTTCCAAAATTTTTTTCTAAGATCTTTTCAAGGAGCCTTGCCAAGAAGGAAGCTGTAATGAATGTAAAATTTGTTTTGTTACAAATCCGTTCGGCTATTTTTTTTTAATCTGTCGTTATCATCAACGGTACGACAGTCTAAATGGGGCGTGGTCCTCCTTATTTCATAATATTCAGTCAACTCGATTCAACAGTAGCGACATTACCTTATACACATTTTTAGCAGCGATTCAGCAGTTATTGAGTAGTTAGGGTGCCACCGAAATGCCCGTGCCGGTATCAACAAGAAAGCGTGGGCTGGATTTTGAGTCCGAAATTATTAGGCGACTAGAGTTCCAACTCTTGCCGGAAGTCGCCATCTTCAGCACCTGACCTAGTTTTTGACTGGGAAAACTTGCACGACCCGCGGCATTTAGTGGCCTTGTTTCCTAAACGCCTGTGGTAAGAACAGTAGCCGTTGGTCGATCGTGACGTACTTATCGGTCGACCGCGGAACAAACTCCTTTTACCACGTGACTGCCCATGGAAATTCTGCTGAGGTAATTTGAGTCAGATCTATTATTCGGACCAGGTCACAAACGGTTTCGCAACGAAGAATAGTCGAGAAGGACAGATAGGGTTTCTCTATGAACTTTAATCGTTTAATTATTTTGGCACTCAAATTTTCGAAAGTTTTTAAGGATTGATACGTCCGGATCGAAAAAAATATAAAGTCTGCGTTCTGTATTCAGTACTGAGGTGTCCTTTGCCTGAAATTTCGACTCCTAATTTATTTATCACACTTATAAAAGAAATTGAGGTGATCATATCAGTATTACATATATGGAGTCACAGATGAGCAGAAGTATTTGAAAAATAAAAGTAGTCACAGATGAGCACAAGTGTCTAAAAGACATTCGAAGATGCTGTGTTTTTCTTTACCTTAGCTTTTCACAACATTTCAAGAGGGAATTCAGGCGATACTTTTGGTAATTTATACTAAGGGCTACCGATAGGGGCGACAACTTCTATGTGTACATGCTGAATTTTCTATAAACATGCTTTTACCCTATAGGCGGCCGTACTGTCTATGCAAAATACAATAGGGAGTGATGAGGCTTTAAGCGAAGTTCTAACTTGCCACCACTGTTGAATTTTTCTGTTCAACTTTTTCGTGAGAAATTCGTCCTAGTGCAACTACAATTTTGTATACAAAATTCGTTCTTGGATTTAATCATTAAAGGGACCGAAAAATAAGTTTATTTTTCATAAGGAATTTGCTTTCGCATCCTTTTTGTTGTCGTATTTATCTTGTACTGCACGTTAGATGAACGGATCCACATTCTCTAAATTGTTGTCTCTTATTTTCATATTTTTTCTGGATTGCGCACTTTTTTCGTATTTGTATCATGACTTTGGTGTCGTGCTCACTGATCGGTGGTTCGACTTCTTTGGCGGCTGACTACAGGATAAAGAACATATTCTTAGCATTTGTTATGAACCGAGCCAAGAGACTGCCGCGATACCATGGTATATTATCTGATAGCGATTTATAATGAGGATTCCGTAATTTTTGTGTTTCTTTTATAAAAATTTAGTGATTCATTTTGTTCCGTTCCTTGCACTGCATAGTTAAGATTATATGCGGTGCAAGGAAGGGAACCTCTATAAATTGCAAATCCGAAAGTGCTACACTGAGGTAGCATTAGTATTTTGTTCGCAACCTTGTGTTTAGTATCGCGTTTGTGAAAATTTATCTGGCTTTCTGTCTACCTCCTTGCTTTTATTCTTGAAGTTCTACCAGCAAGACTTAAGTCCAATGGGATCATTTCTTTAAAGCCGTATTTATGTGATAACTACAAATCTTTTTCTTACTATAAATTACTACAGGCCAAGGTATTACCGTTTCATCCGATCATCTAAGCGCGAAGTTAGCGAGCTCTTCAATTTATAACTTAATCTCAACCTTCTGTAAGTTTGTCACTGTTTTTTCTCTTGGTGAAAAATCTGACTCTTCTTGTGATTGACCTAAGGCCCTGTATTTTAGGTTTTTAATAGTGCAAAACGAAGTACATATTGGGTCTCAAGGTGGATTTTCACTCTCGGCAACAACCATGGAAATCAATGTACAGTGTTCTGCCCTTATGCTTTTAGCATGTTAAGGTTATCATCGTATCTACTAAATAGCGATAGGTAAGTCATGGCTAGTGTAAACTTTATTGTTCTACATTCGATCATGTATTTTTTATCCAGGGATGTCTTTCAGTTTCTTCCTTTGAAGGTCCCTTCTAGAATTCACAAATTGAGAGAGTGGGGAAATGGCCCCCGCAAATGACGTTCCCGAATTTAATTCGTGTACATGCTTGGTGGCCAATAAGATTTTACAATATGAGTGGTTCAGTGGAAGAGTTGCCTAACCCACAATAACTGCGAAATGAGATATTTAATAATTTGAAAAATTACTCTCAAAAAGAAATAATTTTTATTTTGTTATACTGTCAAGCAATGTATACTGATAATATGGTGAATAAATAAGTTTGGAACACAAAGATATGGTTATTGTGGTCAAACTGAAAAAACCTAAACATCAAGAAATGCAATGTAGTTTAGGCAACTCTTCCACTCATATCTGTTTTGTATAACCGTCAATAGTTTTCTACTAAACATTTTTTCTTACTATTTAAATTTAATAATTTAGTGTGTTCTCTATCATATAATTGTCATGATCCTGAATTTATATTATTCAGGAAAACTCTTTAATATTTAGAAATTTATTAATTTAATTACACTGTCCTAATTATTTTCAACTTATATTTTATAGTCGCCGATTGTCGTTTGGAAGATGAAGGCACCTGAAAAGAAGCCCCTTGTTCGACCTGAAAAGCCAGAAGAAGTTCGCGCTAAAGTCCGCAAGGGATCGCAAAAGAAGGTTCAAAATCCGATACATGCACTCTCTGAATTCCAAAGCCCAACCGATGCAGTTTAATTAGCATAATAATGTACCTGTTCAACGGCTGAAGGATTTTACTTATAAACACAACCAACCCTTTCCTCTCTCACCCACACACACAAGTATAACTAGCAAGAATACTATGAGACAACAAGTTTTATTCAAAAAAAAAAGATTTCAAAGTTATAAATATATATTTTAGAATATAGAATTAGAAAATCATATATATTAGGACATGATTAAAAAAAACAAACATGAAGCAAAAATTCAATGGTAATCAATCGCTCGTTGAGCATTAAGAGCAATTTATAGACGGCCAAATTAAGACTTGCCCCCTACATATAATCATTGTTTGCAGTTCCAAAGGTTGAAAAACGAAAACTATGTTTTTATCTCTCTATGAAAATCAATGCTTACCCAAATATACATTTTAGTGAAAAAAAAACATAAAAATAAACAATTTAAATTATTATTGGTATTTTATAAAAACTTGTGTAATTTTAAGTTGTTAGTTTTTTATATATATTATACACGTATACACTATATAAATTTATATATTCCATTTTTTTTATATTATTTAACTGACATGATATTTTTTTAGAAAAACTAAAATGTATAATCAGTATTTTTATCACACGAAAAAAACTATTCGAATAAATGAATTTAACAAGAAGAATGATGAAAATGTTTTACAATTTTATATGTAAAGTAAATAATAAAAAGATCCAAAAATTGCCGAACTGGAAAAAGAGGTTACCAACTGGAAACGGCATTATAAGACTAGATAAGTACGAGAACTTGATTGAAATTGTCGCATTTATCAATAATATCAATTTTTGAACACAAATTTTTTCCTTGCCAACAATTTACAATTCAATATTTATTACACCGAGTCGATTCAAGTGATTGGAGATAAGATCATTCTTATATATTTAATAGCTACTACGGAATGTTTGTTCAGACAGTTTCCGAAGAACTAAAACTGCAGACATACAAAAATTTGATTTTCTGCACTCTAGAGCACTGATACATACTATTTTGCCGAATCTACTTTAATTTAAATGATTATTAAAAATATGATTTTGTTTTATGGTTAAAATTAGAAAAAAATCGATAACAAAAAACGGAAAAGAGGGAGGAAAAATATATGACGATGCCGAGAACAGCAGCACTGTAATACCCCCCAAGTTCATTTGCAAAAATTATTTGTTGGGAATTAGTAACACATCAATATCTGGCCCTCGGTAATAAAATACTCGTACATCTAAGTGGAATTACGATGTACTTTGAAATAAAAATCTAAATGTCTTTTATGGGGTGTGCAGAGGGTTGAAAAAAGCTTCCTTTAATTTTTCGACTTCTTCGATATAGCATTTTTTTTATACAATTTTTCTAGTCGACTTCGAGGCTAAATTTCGAATCGATTTCAACGTGCAGAAACCAAATTGTAGAAATTTTTTATTCTATTAGGTAGTTACAGATGAAATGTCGTTTTTCTCTATGAAGTGAAGTCAGTTGCGATTTCCATGTCTCAAACTGCCGCCAGGTGGCACAAGTGGTATTGGGTATTGAAGTGTAAATACCCGTACATTTACTCATGGAGTCATTTCAGTTTTGGACTTCATTGAGATCGGAAAGAAAAAAAATTGATTCGAGTCAAAAACGGGTAATTTTCCTTTATGAATAACTTGGCCACAGCACAACGGAGGCAACCGAAAACATCAACAGGGTATTTGGAACTGACACGGTAAACAAACTAGCCATACAGCAATGGTTCGAGAAATTCCGATCAGGAGATATGACCTTTCAAAGTGAGCCACGTGGTAACCCAGGACCTTCGATCGACAACAACGAGCTGAATTTACTAGTGGAATCTGACTAACGCCAAACTGTAAGGGGCATTGCAGAGAAATTGGGCGTACACTATTCGACAGTTTCCCGGCATTTGCAACAGCTTGGAAAAATCAAAAAGCTTGATAAAGTGGGTTCCGCATGAACTTACTGAGCAAAACATGACGCGTAGACTGGAAATTTGCAGTTCCCTGCTCTCCCGGAACAGAAACGATAAATTTTTGAACAGAATAATGACATGTGATGAAAAGTGGATACTGTACTACAATCGTCACCGATCGGCACAATGGTTGGATGCTGATGAGACCCCAAAACACATGCCGAAACCTGGCCTTCATCCGAAGAAGATAATGGTGACTGTTTGGTGGTGTGCAGCTGGAGTTATTCACTATTCCTTTTTGAAGCGTGGTGAAACCATTAATGCAGAGAAGTATTGTACTCAACTCGATGAAATGCATCAGAAATTGAGTGTTCAACGGCCTAGATTGGTCAACAGAGATGGAGTTATATTCTTTCATGCCAACACACGGCCTCATGTTTCAAGAACAACGTTCCAACAATTAAACGTGTTGCAGTATGAGACTCTTCCTCATCCACCATACTCACCAGACCTTTCGCCAACCGACTACCACTTTTTTAAATATTTGGATAATTTTTTGGCGAACAAACAATTCGATAATGAAGCAGCCATCAGAAGTGCCTTCGAGGACTTTCTACGCTCTAGAAAGTCGGACTTCTACGAAACTTGCATAAATGCACTTGCATCTCGTTGGGAGAAGTGTATTGCATGTGCTGGTGCCTATTTTGATTAATAAAATTAAGTTTTATTAAAGTTACAGTTGTTTGAAATTGCACTACCAAAAACGACATTCCATCTGTAACAACCTAATATATCACTTTGATTTTACCCTTTTTCCGCTAAATACCTGGAACGGTCAAAAACTTCTCAGGACTGAAGTTAAAATATTCTCTTTCAATAGATTCTCCCTTAACCCTTTCCGGGGCGGTGGTATATTTACTATACCACCTTTTCAAAAAATAATCCTTTTAAGTTGGGCGATGAAATGTTCTGGATACCTCTAAATCATACTCTTCGTACACTTCTCCATACAGAAAAAAATATCTAGATATGCATGTATGGTATGTATAAGAAACGAGTGCCTCTTAGTTAATGTAAAGAGTACAGATTGGAAATAAGAAAAGTTCATATTTTTTCATTTGGCGATTTGAACAAATTGGGACAGATATCAGCTCCACAGATTTTTGTCGCGTTCAATAAGCAATAATTGTAAAGGGAAGATTGTAAAAAATTACATAATAAAACAAAAAAAAAATTTCTTTTGAAAATTTATTGTTTATCTTGGGCGGTAGTATAGTCAGCATACCATGTCCTTACGCTGGATATGAGTGAGAAAAAAATTTTTTAAGCATAAGTTATTTCTTAAAATGGCATAAGTAATGGATTTACGAAGAACATCATTTTAAAATGTACCTCCTTCATAGCCTGCCCCGGAAAGAGTTTTAACACATATACATTTAATGAATATAGCCATTCATTTTTATATACCAACGTAAACAACAACGTTTGTCCTTCGCTTCAAAGTGGACAAAAATTGCTTACTTCATCGTTCAAAAACTTCTTTCCTCGTAGGTCACTTTTCAAGGGAATAGGTTAGGTTAGGTTTAGAGGAGTGAACCGTAGCACTGTGCCACAGCCCATCACGAGGGATCACTAAGGATCCATTCTGTTGCCCTCGTAGAAAAAACCGGACTCTTTAACTATTGATTCAAAATATTGCTCGTCTTTATGACGAGAGTAGTTCTCCATAAAGGTATCATTGCAAGTTCTGATAGATCGGTCAAGAAGAATTTCCTCAAGTACCGATACCTGGTACGAGCCAGACTTTCACAACCACACACTAGATGTTCCAGTGTAGGTTCTATATCATCTCATCACCACAGCGACACAGATCAGCCATGGGTATTTCCAGTCTTTCAATGACAATGTCCCGTTAAGACCCCTATAAGTTGTCTACATGTGTTCCTGTTCACAGACAATATGAAACTAGAGTTCCTCTTGTCAAGTTTCGGCCATCACATTCTAGCCTGCCGGCAACTAGAAAGATTCGCCCAATCCCCCTCAGGGGGCGAGTTTGGGAATAAAAAAGAATCGCAGAGTTTGGACTGAAGGGTTGGTTCATCAAAATTTGGAAGCCACTTGAAAATTGTATTAATCGAAGGGCGTGAATTGTAAACGGTTTCTGAAACATAGAAATCAAAATTGCTCGTTAAAATCCTCTTTGAAGTTTGGATCATTATAATTTTTTGCTTTTTTGAAGTGGTTGTAGCTCAGTTCCAGCATTTGTAGCATTTTTACTATATACTTTCGATACATTCCAGAATAAATTAACAAAACAATTAACAATTGAAGACCTTGGTGTAATAAGGGGTCAACTAATTTTTTTAATAGCATGAGAGGGCTTGACTTTCTGACTCCTTATTGGATTGGGATGAAATTCAGCTGATTTAGTTAACCTCTTATGATTTAATAATATCCTTAAGAATTTTAATAAAATCATTTAAAAAAAACAATAAAATAATTTCAATACAATAACGGGCCAGAAAAGTAAAGTTTTCTCATGTTGTTGAGAAAATGAGTTGACCCCTTGTTGCTCCAAGGGCTTCAATTAAAGATTGTATTTGCTTGTACGACCCAACAAATTAATTGGAGGTGATCTTTTTTTAAATCAGAAGTATTTACTAATAGCAGGAAGATGGGGCATAGTGGAATTAAAAATAAAGTTAACAAATTTTGTTTTTCTAACTTTAATTAATAACTATAGCCAAATAGTTTCGCAGGAAGTGCGAGATAAACATAATCGCTAAAAAAAACTTAAAATCGTTATAAAAATAAACTTTGGCAGTTGATTTTTGTTTTAAATCCTTCACTAAATATTGAACAATAATCTAAAATTTTAATACATCGAAAATTTTGTGTCAGTTACGAAATTCTTGACTATTTACAATTCCAATACGTATTTCAAAGAGAATGAACAAAAGTTTTTACTCTACTGATAATTACACTTATCTATTGATTACAAAAAAGACGGACACTAGTAATTTATCAAATAGTCTACTTAATTGCTAATAATTCTTCCAATCATAATTTTGAAAATCAAAATTTTGTAGACGGTCTAATTGTTGTCATTCTCAAGAATATTGTTTGGTGTATTGATCCTCAATTTGATGATACAGCACCGAACATAGAGCTACTCAACTGTGAAGAATCTTCTTTTTCTTAAAATTAAATATCTTTTTGAAACTTGGTAATTTTATTTATTCGTTTTTAATTTAATATTAATACTACTAATAAAACACTTTTGTTGCGAGTTCAGGCACAGATAACTACAAGCTTCTGCATAATATTATGTAATTTAAACCCGTTTCGATTTGAAATTAACGCCTTCCGTCCAGCGTCTTTATTGATTTTTTAAATATTTTATGCTATTTTTATATTATTTTTTAAACGTTTTCTTAAAAATACTAAAACACATTTATTTTTACCATTCTAGAGTTTCTTTTGCTTGAGCAAACGTTTTACTATTCTCCGAATAAAATTGATTGTACCAGTTCCGGTACAATTTAATATTACGATCTTCTTTTACAAGACACGGTGAATTTAAGTAGATCTTATGATTCCACACCATCATATCGCGTTCGAACTAAAAATAAAAATTAAAAGGAATAAATTGAAAAATAGATTTTAGTATATATATTTTACCATAACACTTTCGGCCCAAATTAGAAATTTTACGAAGACTGCCATTCGGCGCGGTGCATAGAATCGATGTATGACTTTCTGGAGTAATGGTTCGGTCGGTGTAACTGATTGCAAAATAATGATTGTGCCGAAAACGCAGTTGAGTCGGAGTATAACGTATGATGGTCCGATCTTGAATTGATTGAACATTATTATGCATCAGAATAATATCAGTTTTATGTAATATCTTACTTGTTTTGCAGTGACATGTAATCGATTTAATTCAATTTTATTAAACAATCTTGTCGAATGATCAAGTACGGCTAGTGCGGTATGTTTTTGTTGAACATCAGTACTGGCATGCCAACTATATTATGAAAAAAAAAACTGAATAATGTTCACAAAAAATGAATACTGAAAAATTAAATTACTTAGCGTCCCAAGTATGGGTTCCAAATGTAGCCCAAGCGGCTCTAGTATATCTTAAATCACTTCCGGTCAACATGTTTGGTCCATGAACTGCAACTAAATGTGCTACATCGGCTCCATTTTCAGGTATTTCTTGTATGTGACAATTTACTAGGAATTCGTTCCGTCCTTGAAAGACGCATTCGTTCGTTTCAATTTCTTTTACAGATGGTATTATCCAGGGATCCTCGATTTCTGCATGATGCCATACAAAAATGGCTCCATTAATCTCAATCGAAGTCCATTTTTTTAATTTGGCCGTTTTATACGCTGTAAGTTGAATTTGATAGTTTGTATTATATATTATTTGATTTATGGGAAAAATGGACATATTATTTTCCAGTGAGATATGGTGGTATACTGATAAATGGATTAATGAATAAATGGTATTAAGTCTCATGGGACCTTCCTTCTTTCATTTCAATCATCAGGAACTGATTGCACCTTTCCTCCACTATTGTATGAGGGTTTTGATGTGGCCATTTCCTTACTGGTCAAGTTATTTAAGGCTAGTGTCCAACATGTATGTAATTTATATTTTCAGAATTTGTTTAATACGGAACAATACACAACAGAACAACGAACAAATCTAATCGAATTTTATTTTGAAAACCAACAGTCAATTATTTTGAAGTATGTACAGATCGCACCGGCGGCAATGAACCTCTCTGGTACCGGACCGGACCACGTACCGTGTACTCTACAAAGAGTACAGGATAGTCCAGCAACATCAACAAGGATACGGTCAGCTCAACTTGGGCTATCGTTCGTTCACAGGCTTTTGATAACATTGCACTGCCAGCAACGGATTGATTATGCTATTTCGTTGCGGCAATAAGTAGAACAAAATCCAGATTTCATCCAGAGAAACACAAGGTGACGAGGTTACAATGTTCATGAAGGAATCATGTACGACTTAGTGGTATATGATCTGTAAACTGTCTCGCACGAAAAGCATAAGAGTATCCTAGAAGGCCGATAACTGCCTAGGGCAATTCTCTGAGCTCCTTCAAGTAGGAAATAGAGATTACCCCGAATCAGAATGAAGAGTGATCATCCACGCATGTCTGGGCCAAGTTGTAATAAACTTAGCAGACCTGATAGCCACGATATTCACTTATACCGCTAATATTAAGGAGAAGTCTTGACTGGCTGAGCGAGCTACTAGTAAAACTCTCGAGTTTCCTAAAGTCCTTCGAAGGAGTGAAAATGGTGTACAGGTCTGTTGACTAGGTGCGAGAAACTGCTGATGCGATCCACTGTATTCCAGCCGAAAAACTACTCCAGTCATGTTGCTGCGTGACATCAACTTGCCTAAACTTTGCAATTGGACCAGTCTACGATTGCAGGTCCTACAACTTCATCGAGAATACAATGTTTACCGGCTGTAGGATTGGACATCTTATGTTCACTCCACTCATACAATCTACCATAACAAAATAATAATCAGGAGGTTGTAGTTGTTCATAAAGATCGACTTTGCTGTGAACTAATCCCAGGGGTAGTCTCTGAAGATATCCTACGCAATTCTACTTGGTCTTCTTCAGAATCATCTCTTTCAGCAGCCTTTTAATTTTTACCTGTAACAATTAGAAAGAATCGGCCAACAGTCTGGGCGCAACTTTATTAATTTATGGGTAGGAGTCCAAAACGTGATTAATGCCGAGATGCGATATAGGTTACTATGCGACTGACAACCTAGAAAATAACGTTCCAAATAGCCTTCTAATTACTCTTTAGCTTGTCAGTCGCATAGTACCATACACCGCATCTCAGCATTATAACGTTTCGGACTTCTGCCCGATTTTTTTTATATTTAATTACTCTAGTAGCATATCTACATATAGGTACCAAGTTTCAACTTTCGAGCATAAGCCGTTTCTGAGATATGAAAAACCACCCCACCTCCGTACCTTGCTACCCCTATCAAAAATTTATTTTTGTGAGATGTCTCTGTAGTAGCTCTATACAGTTTTAAATTTTTAGCATTCTATCCTTTGCGGCTTTCGAGAAATTAAAATCAGAATTTTTGCATTTCCATCCCCTCTCACCATCACTCCCTGCACCCATACCCTCAAAATTTTTTCCTCCGCTAGAGGTCCACCGGTCCTAACTCCTGTAAAATTTTCAAGATCATATACTCGTATGATACAGTTTTAAAAATTGAATTTTTTGAAAATTGATTGTCCCCCCACTTCCGCGCTTCACGTCCCACACAACATTTTTACATTCCATAGACTTCACTAGTAATTCTATACACAGAAACCAAATTTTATCTTCCTGGGATAATTGAGTCAAAAGATATTGTAATTCAAAGTTGTTCACCCCCACCCCCTTAAAATTTTGAACTCTTTTTTCATCTCCTAGTATCTGTTAAGACAACTACAAAGTTTCAGCCGTCTGACATCAATCGTTCAGGAGATATGGATTTTAGAATGTTTCAATCCCAGCTTTGAAGTGTTTTGGACGCATTGTTCCCCCCCTCCCCCACTCGCACACCCCTCAAGCCCTATCAACCATTTTTTTGCAAATAAGTCCACTATTATAGTACTACATAAGTTCCAACTTTCAGCCTCCTAGCATAAGCGGTGCCTGACCAAAATTTTTCATCTAAAACGCGCCCCCTCACAACCACACAACTCCAAAATATACGACTCGTAGGGGTTCACCCATTCTACCTACCATACAAATTTCAGTTTAATATCTCAAGGGGTTTGAGAGCTACGTGATTTCAAACAGTTTTGCGTACGGCGGACAGACGGACATTTTTATTTTTTTGCTTTTTTGGGGTTTACTAGTCTTAAAACGTGAAAATACAAAATTTCAGGGTAGGAAATTTTTTTGAAATTTCAGGTCGATTACAATACTTTATTATTAAAAAATAATAAAGTAAAACAAATTTCAAGCTTGTACCGCATTGAAATCGTTGAGGAAAAATTCATGAAAGTGTATTTTAAGGACTTGGAAGGACCTGAAGAAGTTGGACAATTTCGCCCGTTAAATCTTGAAGACCAAATTTCATCTTCCTAAGTTAACGCATTCTTGAGTTATTGTGCGTTCGGACGGATCAACAGGCAGATGGACTGCGAAATGGTTTTGGGGAAGCCACCCCCATTGAAAATGATTTTGCTCATGACATTTTTTCTCGCACAGATAAACGCAAAAGTATCCAGTTGATTCATCCATCTGTTTATCTTTTTAAATTAAAAATTTGGAATGCAGTCCACAGTCCACCGTGTGTCCTAATGTGTATCACATACATGGTTTTAAAAAGAACATTCTCCGACTCGTCTTAACTTATCCTTCTTTTCTTTAAATTAATTTTTGTTGAGTTTTTCGTGTTCTAATTTTTCCCCATAATTACTGGATCGAAGTACTGTATTTAAGTTTGTTCAATGAGTCCATCCAACCTGTTGGTCCTCAACTCTTAGATGGTTTTGTTCGCGCTATTTCACATGGTGAAAAACTACAAAGAATTTATTTAAAAAACTGAAAGCAACGAACTGATTTAAGAACTTTTAAATGGTAGCTGCGGGAATAAATACGGGATTTTGCGATCTTAGAAATAATTATTGTAAAATTTGTACTTCTTAACTGACCGATTTCTTGAGATATAGTCAGTATCCGTGAGATAAATGACCAAATTTTTCAGTGAATTTTGTATGGAGGCTTAATATTAATTACTTTACCTGTAGCTATTGAAATTTGGAAGATTAACGTAAAATTATAAAGTTCATAGCAAAGTGATCGAAAGTTATGAGCCAATATGTGTTTTAAAAACTTTTATATGGGAGCTACCCGAAGAAATGGGACGATTTCTCGCACTTTATTTTTTACTTGAAATTGATTCGTGTTTAAATTCCGGCTTGCTGGCTACCGACATATTTCTCAAGGATTTTTGTGCGGAGGCTACAAAAAAGAGTCACTGGATTCTGTCGTGCACCTACAACTGTTGAAAAATTAACGTATCAACCGAAAATCCAAATTATTTCAAAGTAAAGGAGTAGTGCCCAATTCCGCCCTAACTAGACCAAAAATTTGAAATACAAATTTTTCAAAATGTGTTGCCGAGTTTATCGTGTTGACGGACGGACAGCAATCAGTTTTCGAAATTTTGGCTTTCACTGTCCAACCTTTTCGGGTTGAATTATACTTATAATAGATACACTATTGATTTTGTTTAGAAATTTAACATACTTACCACTGTCTGACGAACTGTACGGCACATTAACGCATTGACCATCGGATCCTCGAAATGTCCACTGATGAAATGGACACTCGATACAATCGCCATGAACGGTTCCTCCAATTGCGATATTAGCACCCAAATGCGGACAGTAGGCATCTAAAACACAAACTTCGTCCTTTTTCGTTCGGAATACAGCAAAGTTTTGTCCAAGACAGGATACGTCTATGACTTGACCAGGTTTCAAGCTGGATGATTCAGCGATAGCAAACCAACCATTTGGATATGGTGGTGGCATTTGATTATAGCTCGACTTACGAAGTCTTCGGGCCCGATTGATTGCTTCCACTTTCTTCTCTTTACTACGAATGTTTTTTGTTATGTATTTATAGCCCACTTCGGTCAAGTCCTGAAAAATCAGAAGGTTTAAATTGGAATAGTAAATTTGGTGACTAGCCTTTAATAACTGGGTCACCAGTTAATATAACTGGGTCATCAATTACACACTCGGCAGTGTTCACCCAATTATTCTAGGTTACTGCACACATTGAAATAATACATGGAGGCATATAGAAGTTGATACCGAATGCATTCTTATTCAAATTTTAATTAAATTCGCAACACTCTAAATTCACAGACGGAAAATTAGTTGTAGGTTTTAAATTTTTTGCAAGTAACTATTTCTGAAAACGATTTTCGAAAGCACTGTCTCTGTACGCCCTTTAGACCACTCAAGCTATAATATTTTTTTTTAAACTAAAAATTGAATTTGAAAAAAAAAAGGTTTAAACTTACCCGTGTCCAGTTCATTGGAATGTAATAGATCCAATAAAGAAACGCCGCCAAAAAAATCGCACCAATTATTAATATAGTTGCCAGTTTAATATTACTATAAAGCGCAGCTATCAAATAATCCAACTGGAAATGATATAACAGGCATAGCTCACTTCCACTTTGTAAAGCCATTGCTCTAAGAATAAATAAATAAAGAAAACAGAAGTCAGATCAGATTAACGTAATTTGCCTAACGTTCTCTCGCTTCAGAAGATTTCGATTGAAAACGAATTGAATTCAGGACACGTCTAAACTTCTAGGTATACGATCGACAACTGCCAAAAAAACCAAAAAATTCTGTGATCAGTGATAGTCGAATAAAATGTGATAGTTAGGTAAGAAAGTTTTCATATCGGATCAGGAATAAATTTTCCCAACCTCCAATCTAAAATGGAATATGTATAGGTACATACATTACAAAGAAAACGAGAAGATTCTCAAAGACGTGATATGTGAGAGCTAAGATATGCAAACAACTACAACTTGGCTGTAGCCAAACGAATATGAAATTGGTTCAGCTTTGTTTGTGCGACTATCACATACTTGATGTTGTAGCATTAATTCTTTTTGTTTTTAAAAAGTTAAGTCACGTAAGTTGTGGAAGAAATTCTGAGCCGATTCTTTTCGGCTCGAGAATAGGTCCTATTGGTAAAAATGAAAGTAGCAAAAGAGTTGATTGAACCGTTCTTTTGTGGGAATGAAATTCTTTAGTTCCTATGTGACCATCGATTAGGGCAACGGTGCCCATCTACAAGACATGAACCTGGAACGATAGCCTTTTTCGGTCGCCAGGACGTATTCAGGTCGTCCTCAGGATCTACCTTAATTCGTCCAATCCAAACCTGTACGGGAAGAAGACGGATGGCGAATGCAACCATGAGTTCTATAATCTATTTTTTTTTATTATATAAACAGGAGGCCAGGACCCGACTTGGGCTGTCGCGCCATTGATGATGATGAAATATATATAAATATACAAAAATTATTAAAAGCGCTAGTGATTAGGACCTTCGGCTTTCTATAACCACCCAAGCGGGTATTCAAAGGACAAGTAAATGGTGGTAGGCCAGTTGGAAAAATCTGCCAACAGTGAAATAGGTTTTTAGGCGATTACATAAAAACCAATTCGATATCTCATCCGACAAAAGAGATTTGAAAAAATTTTGAAAACGCAAACAACCCCTTGATATTTCTTTGGGGGTTAAATATCGGAAAATCGTGAAATGGGTTTGTAGGCGATTATACGAGGGTGAGTCAAATATAAACCGAACTTTTTTTATACACATTTATTAACAGTAATAATATTCAAATAAGACTTTAATCATTTTTCTAAATAGTCTCCTGCACGCTCTACACATTTTTCCCAACGTTTTGGCAGCTTAAAAATTCCTTGTTCATAGAAAGTTTGAGGTCGAGTTGTCAACCAGTTGCGCACGCGCTCCTCAACTTCTTCATTCGCTTCAAATTTTTCGCCTCCCAAAGCTTCCTTCATGGGACCAAACAAAAAATAGTCGCATGGGGACAAGTCTGGGCTATAGGGAGGGTGCTCCAGGGTCTCCCAATGCAGTCGCTCAGAAATTTTAAGCCTTTCCGCTTTTTGATTTTCGGTCAATAACCTTGGGACCCAGCTGGCGCAGACTTTTCGGAAGCCAAGATGATCTGTGATGATGGAATAAGCACTAATAACACTAATACCCACTTCTGAAGCGATTTCATCAATAGTGAATCGGCGTTCACCCTCGATTAGATTTTGAACCGCTCGAATATTGTCATCAGTTACACTTGATCTTGGGCGTCGATCGTGAGTTTCATTTTCTACACTTTCTCGTCCATTTTTAAATTTTCTAGCCCAATCAAACAATTGTGTCCGTGAAAGCGTATTGTCACCAAACTGCACCTTCAACCTAGCCAAAATAATCGATGGTGAAACGTCTTCATTTGTTAAAAATTTAATAATAATACGTTGCTCAATGGATAAAGAAACCACTTGCTCACTCATGATTGCTACTGATCAACTGGAAGAATGAGCAGCCCGGGAGCGGCTGTTCCCACTCTTAACAAACCAACCTAAGACCCCCCACCCAACCAGACCGCTCGGCAGAGTCTGAGACTCATAAAGACAAAAGTCCGGTTTATATTTGACTCACCCTCGTATGAAAAGTCTGCGGAAGCGAAAACCAATCTGATATCTCACCAAACCTAAGAAATATGTCGAAAGCTGAGAAAAGTAGCAACCCCCTTCCATTCCCCTAGGGTTGAATATCTAAAAATCTTCGGCGATTATACGGGAAACCTTAAGAAGTAAAAATCAATTCCATTTTTCATCAGCTCTAAGAAATATGAAGAAATTAGTGATAACATATGCAACCCTCTTACACCCATTTGGGGGTTGAATATCGAAAAATCGTGAAAGGATTTTTTAGATAAATATAAAGAAAGCCCGAGGTAGAAAAAACCAATTCGTTGTCTTATCACTCCAAAGAGATATGACAGAATTCGTGAAAACGTGTTCAACCCTTTTATAGCCTCTAAGGGGTTGAAAAGAAAAAAATGTTGAAACAGATTTTTGGCGATTATTAAACATGCAATAGTTATTCGATATCTAATGAGACCTGAGGGAGGGATATGGCTGAATTCGTGAAAATGTATACAACTCCTTTACATCATCTTGGGTCGAATTTCAAAACATTCAGAAAATTCTTTCTAGGCATTTATGTGAAGATTCCATAATATAAAAATTTATTTAATATTTTAGAAGACCTAAGAAGCATGACGAAATTCGTAAAAATATATGATTCCATTTTCATTCATAATTATTTTTTAAACCCCTTCTCCCCCCCCTTACGTACGACAATAGATAATTAATTTTTTTTTTACCTAAATTAATTTTCTAGTAGATCTACATATACTCAACAAGTTTCAACTTCTAGCATAAGCCGTTCTATAGATAGGAAAAACACCCCACCCCTATAAAAAATTATATTTTTCCAACATGCCACTACTATAGCTTCATATGTATGTATGTATAAATATCAAGTTTGAGCTACCTGAGCTCAAATCTCAGCTACTGAGATCTAGAAACCAAACTTTTTCATCTGAACCCCCCACCTCCCCTTATACCCCATTCACTCAAAAGGTGGCCACCTAAATGGGTACACCAACTCACAAAAAAAATCGGCCAACAGTCTGGGCGCAACTTTATTATTTTATGGGTAGAAGTCCGAAACGTGTTTAATGCTGAGATGCGGTGTAGGTTCCTATGCGACTGACAACCTAAAAAATAACGTTCCAAATATCATCCTGGTTATTCCTTAGGTTGTCAGTCCCATAGTCACCTACACCGCATCTCAGCATTAAACACGTTTCGGACTTCTACCCATAAAATAATAAAGTTGCGCACAGACTGTTGGCCGTTTTTTTTTAGTTTTAATTATTCTAGTAGCACATCTATATATAGTACTAAGTTTCAACTTTCTAGCATAAGCCGTTTCTGGGATATGAAAAACCACCAGCTACGCACTTTCAAACGGTTTTGCGTACGGCGTACGGCGGACAGACGGACATTTTTTTTTTGCTTTTTTGGAGTTTACTAGTCCTAAAACGTAAAAATACAAAATTTCAGGGTAGCACAGTTTTTGAAAATTTCAGGTCGATCACAATACTTTATTATTAAAAAATAATAAAGCAAAATTCAACTTAATAGCTCAAAGAGTTTGGAAGGTACGAGCCTTCAAACGATTTTGCGTACGGCGGTCGGCGTACAGACGGACTAAATTTTTTTGCTTTTTTGGTGTCTATTAGTCATGAAGTGAAAAAAAAAATTTTAAATGTTTCAAATTTTTTTTTTTAAATCGATCACAAATAACATTATTGAAATAATAAAGTAAAAAACGGAGGCGGTGGGCGGATTCCATTGACACGGACAGCAGATCATTTTCGGGGATATCGAACTGGAGGATGCGATCACTGAATCGAGATAACTGAAGGCGCCGTATTAAGAAGACCAAGGGTCGAGACGGACTGTAGCGCCAAGACGATGATGATGATGAGCGTCGAGGGCATAATAAGGTCAAGTTCGTTAGTCAGCATATCCTACTAATTTTTTGAATAGCTCACACACAAATTCACGTGGTTGAAACTTAGTGCACAATTAATAGAGAAATTGTGAAATTTTAAGCACTACGGTTTTTCAGGATTTGTAAGTTCGGGAACAGAAACAGATAAATCAAAATAGTCTCTAATTTAGCTACCATACTAAGACCTTTAAAAATGGGGAAAGGAGGGAAATTCACACTCGCGAAAAATCGTCAGATTGGCAAATGGACAGATGGGCAGTCGGCAGGACGTGTAGACGGACAGAAATCAAATGGACAGACTTTCGTGGTACACTCAAAGAAAAAGCCTTAGTAACATTGACAAAAAGTATTTGTTGAATTTCAACAGTGCACCTTTGTCATATTGATAATAATATGTCAGCAAAACAAATAAAAATTATTCAGTTTCATAAATTTTTGTCAAATTGATAAAAATTCGGCGAAATTCCAGTTCGGTTTTTTAACAAAACATGTATTATCGAAATGACAAAATTTACAGTGTCCGCTCTTTCATATTGAAAAATATTTTTATCAAATAAACAATTTTTTTATTGTACTGAAAGAAGTATTAAATGTTGTCTTTGAAACAGGTTTTGATAAAAGTTTTGTCAGAGTGACCAAAAGTTAACTACAAAATTTTGTTATATATACACAACGATTTATTAAATTGACAAAAATGTTTGTCAGAAATTCTGCGGTGCTCAGAGTTCTAGTTCGATTACAAAAACTACCAATTTTTTATTGTAAAATTTTTCTCAATTCAACAACTTCTTTTGTCATCTAGACAGTGGGCTTATATCAAATAATAATGAAATTTGTCAATTCGATAAAAAGTATTTTGTTGGACATATATTGGCCGTAGTTTTGTCGAATTGAACCGAATTTTTGTCAATGCTACCAGGCTTTTTCTCTGAGTTTAGTTGGTAAATTAAATTGCAATTTTCTATTAGTATAGGACTTCATAAAATTTAATTTTTATAATAAGTCCAATTTATACTGTATATGTAAATTATTTACAGACTTTTTTCCTCAAATATTTGGAAGCACCATATGTTAAAAAAAAAAAATTTTTTAAAAATGTTCAGGCACAATGGATATTATAAATACTGAAAATATACAATATTTGTGTGTTACTGTCAACTGTTGTCAAACATTTGACAAAGTGGTATACATTATAAATACATACGCTGCAGCTATTTTAAGAACGCTTTTAAAATCTTGTATAATTAGGAATTAACTGTTCAGTCGTAGAAAAATTCTTGATGTATAGATTTTCTTAAAAGCATTCCACAGACTATTAATCTAAGACTTACTTATGCCAATAAATTTTGTTCACATTACTTCAATTCAAACCTGTTAGTGTACGGATCGCCGTACACTAACTCGTTTGAAGGCTCATATCTCCTAAGCCCTTAACATGGAACTAAAATGAAAGCGACGCGTGAAGCGATGCGACGCGATGACAACTGATTAGAATGCATGTGAGTTAAAGTGATATCGCATGACTCTAATCATATTGCTTCGGTAGACTATTTTCTAATTTTGTCGTACGCGTAATGAAATTTTGAGACAGCGTTTGTTGAATTTTGGATTTTTAACAACAATAGGCAAGGGTGGTGGAGGGGGATAAGGAGAGGGCAACAGTTGTTGATGAAAATCGAGTTGAATATATTAATAACTGTTAAACTGTCGTAAAATTATTCAAACTAATCCTAGACACCAACCAAAATTTAATTGGAACAAGAATTTCCAATGCTTGACGCCACAAACTAAAAATCCTACAATTGTTGTGATAGAATTTTTTTACAACAAATATAAGGGGAATAAATATGTTGGTAACATTTGGATGGAATGTTTAATTTTTCTTATTTTGTAATACTATCCTTCTAATGTAGGAGCAAGTGCCAACTCTAAGGTCCGTTGTTCAGGTCCGAATTAACCTTTTATTTTCATTAAGCATGTGAGTAAGAAAAATGTTGTTTTAGACGGTTTAACGGACTATTTTGTATTTACCATGAAGGCCTTAGATAATATCTTCTTGGTATCAATTAAAAAATTTTTTTGTAAAAATAACACTCAAATCACATAAATTTGTTAAATTTTAGAGTACACTTGGATCTTCATAAAGATGTTGTTGCGCACAATTATCGTAAATTCATTTTGGTATGGTGTAGTGAACAAAAATTCACATTTGTCAATGAAATGAATTTAAAGCTTGAAAATCCTGTAGTCCATTTCACTTATCACATAATATTCTACGCGCAAACTTTGAAACAGCTTTCTTTGCGAAAGTTTAATTTTTCCACTTACAATCTTTGTGCGCTACAATATCGATAAAATAAAGAACGTGTACCTTACCATTTCAATCTCCAGATTTTTATCGAATATTTTAGTTCCGGTATAAAATGTTAAAATAAAAAAAAATCACATCCTGTATATTCTTTACCGACTAAACGCAATACAAAAAATTCACGCACTAAATTAACTCAAAATTCGAATCGATTTTTTACCTCTGAATTGCAAGCATTTGCTGACCACATCAAATAACACACATGAAAGATTTTTCAGGCGGAAGCACTTGTGGCTATTAATGGTATTAATTTGATTTCTTAAATATAGTTATACAAGTCCGAGTATCTATATTTCTAGAAGAAGCCATTAAAGATTAAATATCATATTATGGCTGGAAACATGCCGAGTACGAGTACATCCAATAAATTTTTCAATGTTCATATGCATTTTCTATGAAATTTAATTTAAATTGGGAATTATGTAATTGAAACGTGAATAATACGACAAATGCGCGGAACTATTTAAACGAAGAAATCCAAATCGGAGCACTTGATTTTCTTATATCAGTAATGCCAGAAACCTACTCATCTTATGTAGTCTAGCGAACGTTGATAAGAATCTAAACCTATCTAAATCTATTCATTAATAAAACATTTTCAAGTGAATAGTGTTATTTGTTTTGTGGTCCAAAACCATTCTCGCGATGTTCTCTTGGCCCGAAATGAAAAGGATATTGTGTGTTTAGGTCAGATAATGCTAAATTAAATTCTTCCGTTGTTGGTGTTTAATATACGACAGTTTTAAAAATTAATTATTCATTAGGCCCAAGAAGACGGTATACAATGTAAATAGTTTTGAACTTTTAATAGTTAAAGGATACATTCGTTCGCTGTGTATTTCGGTGTTAAAAACGAATGTGTTCCAACATTTGGAGTACGTATGTGAGTTATAAATAAATAGAATTTTAATTGAAGATTAAAAAATGGAACTGGTGGTTAAATTTGGTTATAAAATTTAACCGATCCGTTAATTTAATTTATAACGACTAAGCAGTAATGGCGCTTTAAAACGCTTTGAACCTAGAACCTAAAACGTCTTTCAACTTTCTAGTGTACTTCGTTCTGGAGGTAGAAAAAATACTCGGACTTTTGAATGGTCTCACTTACTCCCCTTATTAAATAAAATAAGCCACTGTAATAGTTACATACAATTTCTAAATTCCTATCATTAGCGGTTCGTCTGATATGAAAATCAGATCCTGTGTTACGCCTACTCCCAGAAAATTAGTAACTTCCAGCGGCTCACTATCAGGGCCTACTTATGAGTAAGTCATGAAATTTGCAATTTCAGGATTTTTTACTTTATTATTTTCTAATAATACAGTATTGCGATCGATTTTTAAAAAAAAAAAATTTGCTACCCTGAAAAATTTTTTTTTCGCGCTTCATGACTCGTAGACACGAAAAAAGCAAAAAAAAATTTCAGTCAGTCTGTCCGCCGTACGCCGTCCGCAAAATCGCTTGAAGGCTCGTAGCTTCCAAACGGTTTGAGATATTAAATTGAATTTTTTTTTATGAATAGACTGGGTAGGCCCCTTGAAGTTACCAAATTTTGAGGTTTGGGGGTGTGAGGGGGAGGAGGGGGAAGCGTTTTAGACGGAAAATTTTGGTTTCTAGATCTCAGCAACCGCTTATGCTAGGGGGCTGAAATTTAGAATTTATATAGAACTTTGGTAGTGGACCCATTTGCATAAAAATTGTCAATATGGGTGAAGGGGAGTGGGAGTGGGGGGAAAAGTAATGCGTCCAAAACGCAAAAAAGCCGAGATCGACACATTCTAAAATCCATATATCATAAACGGTTAAAGTTACAAAATTGAAACTTAATGAATATCTGTAGGTATACTAGGAGAATAGATCGCAAACAAATTTTTGAGTGGGGGCAGTGGCGGACGAGGGTGGGGGGTAAAAGACTTTAGATTATGATATCTCACGAACCAATTGCACTAGACAAATCAAATTCGGTTTCTCTATTAAGGTTGACAAATAATGTTTGCTGAAAATAAAATTTTTGGGGCGGTGGATCATGAAAGTGGAGGGGATGCGAATTTTTCTAAAAAATCACGTCTCATATCTCAAGAACAGTATGAGGTAGATGCTTAAAATTTTTACCAGAAGAGGGTGAGGGTGGGGGAGGGTGAAACGGAAAAAGTTCCGATTTTTATATCTCGAAAACCTATAATGATATAAAGCCGAAACATGGTATTTAGATAGAGCCATAGTAGTAGCATCTTGGTAAAATATAATTTTTTATAAGGGTAGTATGGTACGGGGGTGGGGGATGTTTTTCCTATCTATAGAACGGCTTATGCTACAAAGTTGAAACTTGGTATGTATATGTAAATTAACTAGACAAGTAATTTAGATAAAAAAAATTTCAAATATACATTGGCGTTCGGAAGGGCGAAAAATTGTATCAGTGAAAATGGAATGCATATATTTTCACGATTTTCGTCATATCTATTAGGTCTTCCCAAATATTTAATTCATTTTTATTCTACGGCTTGTTCATATAAATACATAGAAAGCGTTTTCAGGATTTTTTGAAATTCGACCCCTAAGGGGGTGTAAAGAGGGTTGTATACTTTTTCATGAATTCTGCCATATCCCTCAGGTCTGATCAGATATCGAATATCTTTTCACTTTCGAGAGCTTGCGTAATAATCGCCCAAAACTTATTTTTAAGTTTTTTTCCTTTTCAGCCACTAAGAGGGTATAAATGGGTTGAACACGTTTTCACGAATTCCGTCCTATCTTTTATAAGTGATAACAAATTGAATTGGTTTTTACTTTTTCGTGTTGTCTTCATATTTATCTATTAACTCCTTTCAGGATTTTTGGATATTCAACCCCCAAGTGGGTGTAAGGAGGCTGCATATCTGATGATATATCGTATTCATTTTTATACTTTAGATGAAATCATATAGAGTGCAGTGCAGTCCAGCCCAAAAGTTTGTAACGCATAGAACCAAGCCTCGGACGAAAAAAAGTTATATATTATTTTTTGTTTATTTGTGGCTAAAAAGCTCAAATCCGCTTGACGTCCGTCCGTCCGTCTGTCCGTGAACACGATAACTCAAGAACGCCTTCACCTAGGATCTTGAAATTTTGAATCTGGATGTTTGGTTGAATTTGTAAGGCTAAGTTCGTTAACGGGCAAAATCGTCTTACTCCTTCGGGTAGCTGCCACAGAAAATGTCCTTAAAACACGTGTTCAAGAATATTGGTTGATAACTTCAGAAGGGTTTAAGCTACGACTTTGAAATTTTGTATGTGTTAATTTTCCAGTAGTTGGAGCTAAATATATGAATATGAAGAAAATCCTGTTAGTCCTTCGTGTAGCTGCCATACAAATATCCTGTCAAAATGTATTCACTTAATTTACGAAACTCACTATAACTCAAGTAATCTTTTAGCTACGAATTCAAAATTTTGTACAAATTAGTTTTGAGTGAAATGAAAGTTCTACTTTACTAGTCAGCGAAATCCTTTTACTCCTTCTGGTAGCTGCCATACAAAATGTCCTTAAAACACGTGTTTAAGAATATTGGCCGATAACTTCAGAAGGGTTTAAGCTACGTCTTTGAAATTTTGTATGTTCAAGAAATGAAATTAAACACTGAATATTGTCTTTTAGTTTTGAGTAGCAATCTAATGGCAGTCCTTAATAAAGGACATATAACTACAATATAAATCGGAGTTCAGTATTCATCTAAAGTATTATACGATTGGCTTGCAGCCGATCGTGACTGCAGTATGTTTACTTCCTAAGTTTTCCTATATGAGCGCCAAAAAGTCAATTTCAGTATTTTTAGATATTCAATCCTAAGGGGTGTAAGGGGGTTGTAAGGTTTTCAAACGACATATTTCTTAGGTTTGATAAGATATTAGATCGCTTTTCACTTCCACAGACTTTTTACATAATCACCTACAAACCCATTTCTCAATTTTTGGATATTCAACCCCCAAGGGTTTGCATATGTTTTCACAATTTTTGCCATCCCTTAGTTCTAATGAGATATAAAATTAGTTATCACGGCATTTGATGTAATGATATAATGCAATGTAATGCAATTTCAGGAATTTTTTTAATCTGTTTCCGGATTTGGAATATGGGCCCCAGCACCCTTAATTTAAGCTATGCCATATCAAAATCGGAAGGTTTTGAAAAAAAATCGAAAAAGTTGCGAAGAGCCCTTATGCTTTTTTCAAGAAAAAAAAATCAATTTTTTTCGATTTCCGCATGTGACAGCGCAAACGAAAGGGGAGCAGCTATATTGAATATTGATAATATATATCAATTGCAGAATTTAAAATTTTTGCGGAATTGCAGTAGTGTATCGGGATTAGGATCCAGAACACTGAGTCCCGAATGAATTAAATACTGAGTTTTTTTGTAAAATTGAAAGTTAAAGTGGAGGATAGCAATACATCGTAATTACTAATTACATATCATCAGGTCAACTTTAATTTTCATCTGCATAATAAATTTCAGATTGAGTGGATTCTATAGCTACAATTTTGTGGCGATAAAAACGATGCACTAGTTTTGCAGGTTATAATTAATTCCAGAGAAGTGAGGATGCATGACTTGTTTGTAAACAAAACATAGCTTCACTTTCATAGTACGGATTCACATAGTTTGAATATACTTATATATATTTGTAACCTTTTTTTTCCAATTTTATTATGCATCGTATGCGTATCCGTTGTACATAGACGTGTTACACCTTCTTATATTCGTCTTATGCTTCGTCAGGCCATTCATGGTGGGCTCCTAAAGCTCCTCAGTCCAGTCTTCATCGCCGTAGGTATTACGTTACGTAGTTTAGTCATGGCTTTCTTTTGGATGCATTCAATCGAGTTGTAAGTCAAGTTCAAGGTTTTGCAGAGAAAACTGGAATGTATGCATTTATGCACTTGCTGCTTGTCGTCTTCGTCAGTATCCAAACAATCACAGAGTTACCGTCATATAAGGTTGGAGGGTTGTTATTTTGGTAAATTTTTGTCATGCATACACCGTTTGGGCTTTGGGAGTTGTATTTCAATTAATTGACTTTCGCGGTCCTGTTCTGCACTTTAATTCGGATGCAAGTGAGAAAATTCAATTGGTGTTCAGATGCCTACATTACTACTTTTCTTATGATTCTATTCTATTCAAAAAAAATAGAAAGCAATTTTAAAACAACCTTTCTTTTTAGCCTTTGGGTAAACTTAATTGGGAAATCATTGTTATTAAGGGCAATTAACGGCTTCCATGAAGCTTGAAGACTGGTGTAAGCTGTGGAGGATCAATGTTACTTAATCCCACCGAGAGTGAGGCCATTCTCTTTGCGAAACGGATAAAACCACCTCACTGTCATTTATCCATATTTAGGGACGATATCTCTTGGAAGCCTGTACCTTGAGGTCAAATTAGATAAGAAACTGACCTTTGGCCGGCACATACAAACACTATGAACAACAGTCGCACCAAACTTGAAGTACCTCGAGGTCAAATCAGATAAAAAAACTGACCTTTGGCCAGCACATACAAACGGTCTTGGATAAGTCCAATTTGGCCACCAAACTTCTTTACCCTATGAACAACAACAAAGCGGTTAACCGCACAACCTTAGGAAAGGTACATAGATCAGCATGCATATGCATCAGCGGAGCTCTGAGAACAACAACCTCTGCAGCACTAGACATGCTATTTAATGTTTCACCCCTAGACATTTTTGGCAAGCAAATGGCACCCAGTGCAACCATTCGACTTAGAGCCTCTTCACAGTGGACTGGCATATACGCAGGACACTCAACAATCTTGAATCACTTCAACAACATTCCTGAAAGCACCGACTACAACCCTCCCAGTTATGATTTTGACAAAAATTGCCTAACAACCATCCCAACCCGTCTAGAATGGTAAAGGGATTCGGTACGGATGGAATAGTTCGTCCACATATATACGGACGGCTCCAAAACTCAAGGCCGGGTAGATGGAGGTGTTTCCCTGACATGTTTAACATTAGCAGCTCCTTCCGTCTCCCGGACTACTGTAGTGTCTATCAGACGGAGCTCATGGCGATTAAGAAGACCTTGTCCTGGCTGAGGTGTAATGTAATATCTACTAGTGATATTAGCATTCAGCCAAGTGGCAATAAAATCCTTGGAATCGGCCTCGACAACATCAAAGGTCGCCGTAGAATGTCGATCATCTCTTAAGGAGATGGCAGAACAGTTCAATATTCTTCTGTGCTGGGTACCAGGACACAGGGATATTTCAGGGAACTGTATGGCTGACGAACTAACTCGGCGCGGTGCTACCCTTCAGATTATGCTGGAACACCGGATTCTGGGTGTACCTCTCTCTATATGTAAACTGCTACTGTGATTGGACTCAGTTAAGAAAACCAACTCAAGATGGACAGACGGTATTATATGTCACACTACGAGACAGATCTGGCCGAAGCTGGATCCAAAACGGTCTAAAAAGCTGACTTTGCTCAAAAGTGCGAATATCAGCACCACAGTCGGTATCCTGACCGGACTTCTGTAGAAGCTGACTGGATGAGGAAGAGGAGAAGACAGTCCTTCATCTTCTCGGTACCTGTCCAGCTCTATCCGCTAGAAGAAAAGCTCATCTAGGAGTTTACTTATACTTACAACAGTCTTAGTGACCTTGCCGTAATGGAGGTCGCGAGAATCCAACGCTTCATTGCAAGCTCTAAATGGTTCGACGAATAGGACCGGATTCGATGATCCTGTGGTAACACAACAGACCTTTTAGGCCTAAGTGTGTTCGTGTTCTCACGGGCAGCCACGCGTACCTATCTACCTACCTATGAACAACAGTCGCAGCAAACTTGCCCCCAGAACGTTGCTGCTCTACAAGTCGATCATATGACCTATTCTCTGTTATGCTTCTCCAGCATGGGACCATCCGGCCAATCATAACAATCCGCTAATTCGTAAAGCCCGAAAATGAGGATTTCCGTTGGAAACAGAACCGTCCTGAGATGACGGTTTCGATCCTAGGACATAACTCCAAGTGGATGGGATGGACAGGTAGTTCATTCCGGTGGACTTCTCGTATACCTACGTGGAGGAGTTTCTTTGGACGCTCTCACGTCGAAAGCAATTTCCAGTTAATTGCAATTTTTCAGTTTTTTCCAAGACCCTGCGGACCGTAGACAAAAGTTGTTGTATGCAGAAAGTCGCCCATGGCTTTTATGCTTCTCCAACTAATTCACCGGTTTTTTCCCGCCTATCAGTTACACATATTTGGTATGTCAGTAATTATACCACCACTTTTCCACCATTTTGTTCAGGATCTCATTGAGGTGTGGGAGTCAGCGCCTCGGGCACTTTTTCATAAGGTAAATGTATAAATATTTCAAACAGTTCCTAGGATACACGAGGGACAGCCTCGATTTTCTTCTTACTTATATGTTTTCTGCTATCTTTGGAGAATTAACGCATATTCCAAATTTTAAATTCCTAGTTTGAACCATTTGAGCTTGAGAACAATTTTCAAAATTTGTATTGATCTCAACAAGGGTGTCTAAATGAACAAAATCTTTATATTGAATTCTATGTTGTAAGGTGTAATTTGTCATCCCATGTTGGCAATGTCACCTGCGTCCAAAATGTGTTCTTCCAGAGATCAGTACCTCTGAATTGCTTCGCAAAACTACAGAATGTGTTCACAGGTTTCTGCTTCCGTTTGGTAGAATCTCCAAAGGTTAGTTAGTTATGACGCCTCATCTTTTAAGATGTTCCTCCAAGCGCTACTGATCTGTAAGTATTGCTTCCACTTACTACTTTGTTTCTATCGAACTGAAAAATCTATTTTCATCTTTTAGTGGAGTGATTCTGTATTAATTTTTGAGCTCGTCAGAGTCTGGTTGATGTGGCCAAGTATTGAATCTTCTTTTGTTCCTTAGATTATTTTATGCCCCTCTTGATGGATCAAGTTGAGATCTTACAGAAAGGCTCTGGTCCAGTCGGGCACACTGCGGATCTTCTCTTGCAAGCTGGTCTCTTGCAGTGCACTAACGATAAATAATTTCCCTTTGCATTTCCAGAATAGTTTTGAGTTTGCTGTATGTGAAGTTCAAGCTTTTATCACTGCCTGGCTGTCTGTAAGAACAATTATATCCTTCTTTGAGCAGTTCCATTCGAGGTTCATTTCTGTAGACGTTGATATAGCATGGACCTCTATCTGGAAGACGATGGGGTATTCACTGAGAGGTTGAGTTATTCTGGCGGAAAGTCCGCATTGCTCCAATTCCAGGAGCCATCTTAGATCCATCGGTATACCATACAATGCTATCCGGTCCCTTGCCAAACTTTTTTTGTCGCAGATTACTGAGTTAAAGGGGAGAACGAAGTGGTATCTCCGATTGAATATAGATGTGCAACGGGGTGAGATCTAGTAGAATCCTCAGCTGCCGTGTGCCAGATTCTCATGGGGCATGTTGTGCAAATATATGCTAACTTTTGGAGCTTATCTAGTTTGTTTGTGTTCTCTGCCACCATATAGATTCGATATGCTATTATAGTCGTGTAAGTGCATAGCGCCATTTTAGATTTCCAGGTTTTGTCTACGATTTGTCCATGTTTTCAAATCATCATGATTACTAAGTCATTAGCATCTGTTTGCGCGTCATTTTTATTGGGCAGGCGTGGTCGGTTCCTCTAGTTCAAGGAACTATAAGAGTAGATAATACCCTTCTCTGCGGGCATCCATTACCTGCTTTGACCTTTGTGGTATCAGTAATCAAATAGTTACCACTTGCCCGATCCGCCTTGGGGTAGAGTGAATTCCTCTATCGATAATTACCTTATTTATGCGGTCGTTGGATGTGTTGTCGATTGCACCTTCTATATTCAGAAAAAGAGCGCAAATTCTTTGTCGGATATTGCCATTTTATTTCTCATTCACCAATATAAAGAGAAATCCAATCCTAACTTCATCGCAATTTTGTCCTATTGATAGTTGCGCCCAGACTTTTGGCAGTTTTTTTCCCAACAACTTTCACCAACTATCTGTAGGTATTTCGGTATTCAAAATATGAACTTTCTAGCACAATGCATTCTCGAGTTATCCTGCGTTACGACAAATATTCGAACGGACTACAACCGGATTGAAATGTTCTGAATTTGTTGAGTTACACTTTTAAAATTTTACAGATTTCATTAATATGTGAAATCCATTCCTTGAAATTTTTCTGGGAAAAATTATCGCTAAATGTTTTTTAATGAAAGTACCAAAAAATCCGTATGGGTTAAACAAAGTATAGAAGAACAGTACTTGAGTACTCAAGTAGATCTACGTGACTTCCATTTTCAGATACTTTCTTTTACGTCACTGTTTCAATAAAATCCATTGAAGTTTTGTTTATGACGCAATTATGGACAATTTGTTGAGTTTTGTATAGCATAAGTTTGCAATAAATTATTAGGCCGTTGACGGAATCAAAATAAAGGTGACGTACCGAAATGCTTATTAGTTCTACAATAAGTTGTGTAAGTTTTAACACATTCGTTTATTGTAAGAACACTGTATCAAGGCTTTCTTCCGTCTTATAAGTTCTGGACGACGATCTTTTGAGATTCTACTACAAAAAAACAGTTAAATTTGAAAAAACACCGACCTGTTTTTGCTTTGGAGTCATTGGGCATTAGTTGTGAATACGTCGGAGCGGTTCGAAGGATTGAAATGAACTTATCCTAAAAAATGGTATTTTCGAGGTGGTTTCGACTTTCTCGATCAATGCGCTCTCAAATTGCATACCGTTCGGATAACAATCTATTCTTGGTTTTTATTCATCTCAAAATTAGCTACTCTCACATTTTGTATTTTCACGTTTTAGGTGTATTAGATATCAAAATAGCAAAAAAAAGTCCAACCATTCAAGTCAAACATAATTCGATTTAATTTACTACTTCATCGCTTTTATCGATGAAAATCACTTTAAAAATACGGTTTCGCGTAGACCGTCGTCTTATCAACTTACCCCCCGGCTCTGCGGCGTTTACATACTGCATGTGTTGAGTCGAGAAATTTCCAGCATATATGCGGTTGTTTGTGTGGAACGCGGAAGGTTTATAACATGCGAGAAGTGTCTAGAACACGCGAGAAGTATATAGAGCTCTCTAGAGTTGTTGTTTTTCTATGGATACTTTAATATCAATAATAAGTGAGTTGTTCGGATTGTCAGAGTACACATGTAACAATAACTTTAGAGGGACTGAAATTTTTGCAACACGTGTCTGTAACCTACCAATCCAGCAAAAATTGTAATTAATATTATAAATTATGAAAAAAATAAAAGATCTCTATGACAGTCATCGATATTGGTAAATCTATTGTCTCTTGTATGTTATATTTCTACGGGTGTCTATAACTTTAAAGAAAACGGTTCATTTGTAGAAAGTCCACAAATAATGAACCGAGTCTAAATTAATTTTATTTTGCAACTACCAGATAGGTATCGTGTGAATATCAATATTATGACTGGAGAACCGAAATTTAGTGGCAAAAGGATTTGTGATATGACGTAGTTTGCAAGCGTTGTATTTTAGCAGATTTAACCCAAGAGACGACTGAAATTCAATTTTCTAATTTTTCTATTTTTTTCTCGTAAATCGAGTCTGTTGTAAACTAGGGTCACTAGATACACAACACTCTCTACCTAGGGTTTGGCAGATACGTCTAATTCGGTCGTTTATGTACTAGTTCGCCTGTTTTTGTACTACTGAACATTCCCAGCAAACGCGAGTTCAGCACTTTGCACACTAGTGCAAGGCATTTATCTATGTGTTTGATGCGTTTTAGGTGTGTTTGTGCATTCCACTTCTCCAAACAAATTTAAAAGTACTACTATACTACTGACAAACTCCTGATCAGATATTCATGCATGTATATTTACTTTTCGAGTCAATGTACATACTTTTTTATATAATTTATTAGTTTTTCGAGTATTTCCGAATCAGTTAGTCAAAGTATGGACTCGAAGGAGCATCATCAAGTGTCTCGCGTAAAGATTGATTTACACTCTAATGCAATTTGCGCAAAGGGTTAATCAACACCTCCTTGTTAAACTTGACTTGGATAAGCCTATTTGCGCAAATTGCATTAGCCTGTTAATCGCATTTACGAAAAAGGAAAGAAATATATGGTGCAGTCAGAAGTACTGCTATACTCCTTTTAAATTTATGCACGCGTAGTCAATGTATAGTACTGCTATACTACTTCCGAAGCTACTTTTAGCAGTAGTACAAAAGCACTTCTTATAATGCGCAATCATAACTTTGGCAGTACTATAGCACTACTGTTGCATCTAGTCTTTGTCTTTCTCTCTCGCATATGGATAATAGGTTTATTCATGAAACAAAACACATAACACACACGTTTATATACACGAAATAAATAGGTGAAGTTTTGGGCAAAGCCTCTATCATTTGCAGCGAAAGCATTCAGGCGTTTGTTCATTACTTTAGCAGTACTATGGAAGTAGTACTGTGTTTGCTGGGTTGCTATCAAATTGCGTTTTTGAAGTGTGTTAGTGCGAATTTGTGAAGAGTTGGAAAAGAGCTGTCGGTTCCCTTCCACAATTCTAGTACTTGTTTTTCTTTGGTATGGAAGTGTGTGTACGCGAAATTGTGGTTTTCAATGGAAAATTTCCGTATTTCTTTAATTACTTTTATGGAAATTTACAATTTTGCAGCAAAAAGTCAATCATTTCGAATGTTTATAAAGCGAAATCCCATAAACATGAAAAAAATTTAAATTTACTGGTTTTCACCTTGGTACGCATCTGCTAAACCCCTCTTATAGGCTGTTTTGGTGTGAGTGCGTATACAGTAACCCTATTGTAAACTAGCAAAATAACCCTAAGTGCGTTGGCCCAACAGCCAAAAAAGCTATAAGTAGCTTTTGGAAATTTGTACCCGCGAATTGAACATTTAAATAGCCCAAATCGCGGGCAGTAGCCCAATCTGGCAACCTTATCCATATCTCCTGAACGATTGATGTTAGACGGCTGAAACTTTGTAGTTGTCTTAAGATATACTAGGAGATTAGATTATATTCTGGGCGCAACTTTATTATTTTATGGCTTGAAGTCCGAAACGTGTTTAATGCTGAGATGTGGTTTAGGTTACGATGCGACTGACAACCTAAGGAATAACCAGGAAGCTATTTGGAACGTTATTTTTTAAGTTGTCAGTCGCATAGTAACCTACACCTCATCTCCGCATTAAACACATTTCGGACTTCTACCCATAAAATAATAAAGTTGCGCCCAGACTCTTGGCCGATTTTTTGAATTAGATTAATCAGAATTAATGTGTCAATAATTATGGCGCTCACGATAAATAAGGTGTAAATAATTTAGGCACTAATATTTTCATGATTTTCAGTTCCTGGATATTCATTTCTATTTATAATCATGTTTAAAACTATGAAGAAAAAAATTTTAAAAATAATAAAAACTGTAGAAATGATGACTCTCTTTCGACACTATTGCGTCAGCAAAGTGTCAAAGCAAAGACTGAACTAGGGATATGTTAGGAGAGCAAGTGAAAAATAAATTTGTTGAAGGAGATGGTGCCGTTCGGACTTCATAAAATGTCCTGCTGGCTAAAAGGCTGAAAGTGTATACTTCTAAAAATTATATCTTCGGGAGGGCGCATACTGGTTTACCATGGGTGCTGCCCGAAACACCTGTAAATATGGGTGTACTACCATGGGGTTAGGAAACACCCATGGGCTTTGTTCGACCAGGGTAAACGTGTTTGGACAAAATAATAGCCAGGAGGCTAACGTCATTTTTTAGGTTGCCAGCATATATTGGTTATTTTATGAGAACCACAAGTTCACATAAATGTGATGTAAAATATAAAAAACACCAAGACTGAAAAAAAGAGCAAAAATGAAAAAGTTAATAATTGGATTAGAAAATAAAGTGTGCTCTGTTGCCTTGTCTACCAGTTTTACTTTATTATATCAATAATACAGTATTTTTTTAAGTTTTACTGCCAATGGTCTGGGCGAAACTTTATTATTTTTCGGGTCAAAGTTCGGGAGCAGTCAAAGTCGGAGTGTATCATGAGTTTCTTCGAGATTATTAGATTTCTTGGAAAATTATATTTGTTCTTAATATAAAAATATTCAAAATAGAGCTTTTTAGCCGATTAAACATTGACAAAGTCCGTGTAGACTATTCGAATTTCAGTATATTATGTACACTAAAAGCCCTTAACAGAATAAAGACATATGACGAATTGTTAAAAAGTATACAAACCTATTACTTCCACTTGGGGTTTGAATTTCGAAAAAATTGTGAAACAGGTTTTTAGACGATTTCATAAGAAGCAACTTGAAATCTCATGAGACAAGACGGATTTTGAAAAATTTGTGAAAACTTAAGCAAACTCTTCACACCTCCTTGGTTCTGGAAATTCGAAAAATCGTGAATTGGTTGGCCGTAATAATCAATTTTATATCTCATCAGAACTAAGGAATGGCAAAAATTGTGAAAACCCTTGGGGGTTGAATATCGAAAAATTGAGAAATGGGTTTGTAGGCGATTATATAAAAAGTCTGTGGAAATGAAAAGCGATCTAATATCTCATCGAACCTAAGAAATATGTCGAAACTTTGAAAAGCATACAACCCCCTTACACCCATTAGGACTGAATATCTAAAATACTGAAATTGATTTTTTGGCTTTTTTATATAGGAAACCTTAGGAAGTAAAAAGGAATTCGATATATCATCAGATATGCAACCTCCTTACACCCACTTGGGGGTTGAATATCCAAAAATCCTGAAAGGAGTTAATAAATAAATATAAGACAGCACGAGAAAGTAGGAACCAATTCAATTTCTTATCACTTCTAAAAGAAATGACGGAACTCGTGAAAACGTGTTCAACCCGTTTATACCCTCTTAGGGCCTGAAAAAGGAAAAAACTTAAAAACAAGTTTTAGGCGATTATTACGCAAGCACGTGAAAGTGAAAAGATATTCGATATCTGATAAGACGTGGGGATATAGTAGAATTCGTAAAAAAGTTTACAACCCCCTTTGCACCCCCTTAGGGGTCGAATTTTAAAAAATCCTGAAAACACTTTCTAGGTATTTATATGAAGAAGCCGCGGAATAAAAATGAATTCAATATTTAGGAAGACCTAATAGATATGACGAAAATCGTGAAAATATCTGCATTCCATTTTCACTAATCATTTTTTTTGCCCCCTCTCCGAACGCCAATGGATATTTGAAATTTTTTTTTATCTAAATTAGTTTTCTAGTTGATTTACATAAACGTACCGAGTTCCAACTTTGTAGCATTAGCCGTTCTATAGATAGGGAAAACATCCCCCACCCCCGTACCATACTACCCCTATAAAAAATTATATTTTTTCAAGATGCTACTAATATAGCTCTATCTAAATACCAAGTTTCAGCTTTATATCATTATAGGTTATTGAGATATTAAATTCGGAACTATTTCCTTTTCACCCTCCCCCACACTCACCCTCTACACCCACACTTCCAAAATTTTGTTTTCTGCTAGGGGTTTATTAGACCTACTTCTGGTTTTTTTAAGCATCTATCTTACACCCTTCTTGATATGAGACGTGATTTTTTAGAAAAATTCTTATCCCCTCCACTTTCATGACCCACCCTCTTGAAAAATTTTGCTTTCAGCAAACTTCATTTGTCAACCTTTATACACAAACCAAATTTTATTTGTCTAGTGCAATTGGTTCGTTCGTTCGTTCGTTCCACCCCCGTACGCCACTGCCCACACTCAAATTTTTGTTTCCGATCTATTCTCCTAGCATACCTACAGATATTCATTAAGTTTCAATTTTGTGACATTAACCGTTTAGGAGATATGGATTTTAGAAAGTGTCGATCTCACCTTTTGTTCGTTTCGGACGCATTAATTTTCCCCCCACTCCCAAACCCCTTCACCTATATCGGCAAGTTTTTTGCAAATGGGTCCACTACTGACGCTCTATATAAATGCCAAATTTCAGCTTCCCAGCATAAGCGGTTGCTGAGATCTAGAAACCAAAATTTTCCGTCTACAACACTTCCCCCTCCTCCCCCCTTACACCCCCACCACTCCAAATTTGGCCACTTCAAGGGGCCTACCCAGTCTATTCATAAAAAAAATTTCAATTTAATAGCTCAAAGGGTTTGGGAGCTACAAGCCTTCAAACGATTTTGCGTACAGCGGTCGACGTACGGCGTACGGCGGACAGACGGACTGAAATTTTTTTTTGCTTTTTTCGTGTCTACTCGTCATGAAACGTGAAAAAAAAAATTGTGAGGGTAGCAAATTTTTTTTTTTTAAAAATCGATAACAATACTGTATTATTGAAATAATAAAGTAAAACTACATTTTGTCTGAATCACGTTCGCAATTAAAATTCTTAATCTCAACTTTTTTTTTTATTATTTCTTAACTTTCTCTTCAAAATTTCAAATATTTTAAAAAAACATACTGCTGTCAGGATCGGCTGCAAGCCAATCGTATAATACTCTAGATGAATACTGAACTCCGATTTATATTGTAGTTGGGGATAAAGTAGAATTACGTGTGTGCATGCTGTATGTCCTTTATTAAACACCCCCATTCGGTTGCTACTTGAAACTAAAAGCCAATATCGGCAGTGTTGAATTTCATATCTTGAACTGGGTGAGTCACCGAAAAAACAAGTTTTCCTTTTTGAAAGACTTTCACATGGAGGTGCAGGAAGGACTCCCTCCATTTCTTAAATATTTATCCTTTTCCTTAAAAATTAACGTGTACAAAATTTCATATTCCTAGCTTGAAATCGGAAAATATTGTTAAAGACGTGTCTTAAGGGGGTCATTCCGTGTGAAGGATCTTTTTTTACGCTTTTTTGGGAAATTTGTTTTGGAGAAGTAAATAAAGATACAACCGTTATAATTTTACCACATATTTATGCACATTTTGAGCACACTTTACAATTTTTTCAGCTCGAAATTGTCGCTCATTGCTGAGATATACGGCAACTTAGCCACTCATTTTCATAAAACCTTGTTTTCGGTAGACACATTTGCGGGCGTTCTGCTTATCTCAAATAAAAAAACAAACGGCATTTTAATCTGTGAAGTTTCAACTAGTTTCGGAACTAGGATTATCAAAAAATATTGAACAGTTAATTCTTGGTAACTTGTTGAACTTTTTATGGTCAATATTGGTGTTTTTTTTACGACTTCTTCAGGGCGACAAAAAAAGCGGCTTGATGAATCACAATTATTCTAGTTTGCAAACTGTCTACAAGAATACTGAATAAGGTCACCAAATTTCAAAGGAATTCGTTCGATAGATTTCGAGATATCGTGTCTACCGATCAGCGTTACCGTTTTACTACATATGTAGCAGATTTACTACTTTTTTTTAATTTTAAAATTTACTGCACTACTATTTCAAGTCATGAAACACTACATTTTTACGATAATTCTCGAAAGTTAAATTGAAAACAGAAAGTGCAACGCACAAGAATGTAATCCATTATTATTTTACATTACTATATGTTAATGTTATTGTATTATTATTAAAATTCAGTTTCTACTACCTCTTTTTTGAAAAAGGTAGCAGATTTTGCTACCTCAAAAAACCGCCTCGCGGTAACACTGCTACCGATTTGGAAAATACAGTTTTGAGAAAAACGCGACTAAACTGACCATTATATTCGAAACAACAAAGAAGTTTAGAGAATGTAACGGCCTGTAACTTCCGAACGGCTTCCAATATCGGAATATCACTTTGCCCACATATTCTACACTATAACTATTTAGATGCAATTTATGCAAAAAAAAAATCGATTTTTTGAACCAGTCACAGGGGACGACCCCCTTAAGGATTTTTTGTATAGAAGGTACAAGAGGGAGTAAAAGGATTTCACTGACTAGTAAGCTCGAACTTCCGTTTTCACTCAAAACTAATTTGTACAAAATTCCGAATTCGTAGCTAAACGATTACTTGAGTTATAGTGAGTTCCGTAAATTAAGTGAAGACATTTTGACAGGATATTTCCATGGCATCTACACGAAGGACTAATGGGATTTTTTCCATAATCATACCTATAGCTCCAACTATTGGAAAATCAACACATACAAAATTTCAAAGTCGTAGCTTAAACCCTCTGAAGTTATTGGTCAATATTCTTGAACATGTGTTGTAAGGACATTTTGTATGGCAGCTGCCCTAAGGAGCAGGGCGATTTTGCCCGTTAACGAACTTAGCCTTACAAATTCGACCAAACATCCAGATTCAAAATTTCAAGATCCTAGGTGAAGGCGTTCTTGAGTTATCGTGATAACGGACAAACAGACGGACGGACGTCAAGCGGATTTGGAGCTTTTGGCTACAAATAAACAAAAAATAATATATAATTTTTTTTCGTCCGAGGCTTGGTTCTATGCGTTACAAACTTTTGGGCTGGATTAAACTTATAATACTCTCAGATTTCATCTAGAGTATAAAAACTTCCCTTTATCTATCTCCTCATGATGAATTTACAATAAAAAAGTTCCAGTCATATTAATGGTTTTAATACACTAATTTTATTTGAAAATTTGGCCATTTAGTCAGTATACTGAAAAAAAATAAACGTTTTTTTTGTAATATTTCGCCTTTATCGTCCTAAAAATCACAAAGTTTCAGGAAAGAGTACTTAACAATTTCAAGTCGACCAAAATACATTATATCATTAAAAACAAATAAAGTGATATAAATTCAATTTTAGTATATATTTTCTCCTATCTGCAAATAGAAGGGCTACATCAATAATCCTAATTGAAAATTTCAGTTAATTCGATTAACGTGTAACGTCTGACATAGGTTATGTACAATGTTTGAATAGCTCTCTTTGCTTAACATAGTTTTATGATCCTACATACTTCAAAAAGAAAATGTTAATCAAATATAGTCGGCCATTAAGCAAACATTGAAAATCAAATAAAAGGCAACGATTCCGAAGATGATCGATATAAACTTTATTTGCCGAGTTTGAAACTAAATATCAGTCGTGTTCGTGAAATAAAGATACAATATGTAATAATAAATCGTTCTCTTCGGTAAGGATCGAAATTTATAACATTTCCGGTCGAAATTGCTATCGGTTTCGTTTCTATTGCAATTCACCATCAAAAGGACTTATCTAGCAATTTTTATTTTTATCATGTCTACAAATAATGTATGCCAATGTTATTGGAAAATTCAATATTTGCTTCGAGTCAGACAATTCGCAAACCATTTGAACAAATATAAGGTTTTGATCAAGAAGGATGTGTACAATGTAAATAGGACGAATGTTATCTTATCAGATTTTTTTTCGGTTGTTGGCTGAATTTCAAAAGTCGTATGTTAGGTGATAACTTATATTTGCAAGAGTATCCTTTCCATACTGTCGTTGGAATATCAGATATCACTTTACAGTAGACATTAGAAACGAATATCTTTTTTTTATACTTGCTTAAAGAGGTTTCAAACCTCTTTTCTGTTTTTTGCGATTCTCTTCCTTATACGATCCTTAGGCAGGATGATAATTTCATAAATTTTTTTTGGTTGATGAAAGCACAAAAGGATTGGGTTATGTTAGGAAAGGAGGGTTACCGCTTTGTCAGGCGTCCAGACACATTAGATCGCGAATGGGTTCGAGTCGCTCTCACAATTTAAAAGAACACGCGCGAGAACAATACTCACGTGAACCAGTCTAACGAATTGCAACAGCTTGTTCAGACCAATGCCGGCGAATTCTTCCAGATCAGTGGCAACTCGCGTGCCCAGTGCATGATCTCGCCTACTTGTCAATCCGTAGTATAGGCAAGTCTGCTTCGTCTGCCATATCCAGTCTTTTGGCGTGCCTGCCAATCAGGCACTGGTCCGTCAGTAAACCGATGACTAGAAACCTTGTTGAGGGACCAAATGGACGAACCAAACCAAATTGAGCAGAAAGGAATGTGGTAGTTTGGTTGGTGTCCTCACAGGCATAGCTCATGTGGCCTACACATGGTCAGATTGAGAATCATTGACGACCCCATGTGTACTGCTTGCGACGAGAGCGACGACACAACGGAACATTTCTTCTTGAGTGTCCAGCTTACTCTTTTGCGAGAATGCACGTATACGGCGTTGATGTTATGAGGATGGAAGAACTCCGTTCTCGCTCCCTACCTGAGCTCTTGAAATTCGTGAGGAGGACGACAAAGTTCGGGTAGAGACTGGTGGATTCGAGTATAATGGGCCATGTTGGCCTGAATGCTCAAGATGCGCTGCTTTGCTGCGTGTCTTCCCCCACATCAAACAACAACAACAACAACAACAACAACAAACCGATGAGGATACGTAGGATATTCCTGCCCTGAGCTGGGATCTACTTAGGCCTAGAGCTGGTCAAAGCAGCCTACCAACGAGACATGATTCAAGGTCCGCCCACCCTGTATCAGTCCATGATATGGCTTTTACATCGATGGCATTACTTACAGCTTCAATCGGTTTGCTTACATGCAGAGTCAGTGCCTGATTCAACGTGAAACCTTTTCGTGCGACCTGTCTTATTACTAGGAATTTAATGTAAAGTGATCTTAAAGCGCGTGCATAATGTGCTAATCTTGTCCCTACATAGCCTCATGCTGTTATGACATTGGCTACTTATCAGCTGAAAAAAAATGTAAGGCGACCAATATTGCGGGAAAGAGATTACCGATCAAAAATCCTATTTCTGACGCTACCGGCATCTAGTGAACAAAATTAACAACTGATTTTTATTGCAAAACTGGGGCTGTCTCTCTCAGACCAATGTCTAAATTGTATGTTAAACTCTCTATCTTTTATCACTCGGATTTTCTAGCCCTTTTCAGCGCCAAAACTAGCCAGTGTCATAATAGCATTACAACGCTGGACTTAATTGAGTCTGCGTAGATATGATAATCCCCTTCCTGGAGTTGGTCACAATTTCAAGTTCATTCTGCTATGAAACCTCGTTAAGAATTTCCTACACCGAAAGAAAAAATATGATTCTTCTATAGTTGCAGTGACCATAATTTAGTTATTATAACTATATTAAGGGCTCATATACCCCTGAAATTTTCAAAAAATGGATTTTTTTTTTTGCAGATTTTTATTTTTTATACTTTTAAGAATTAAAAAAAAAATTAGAAAATTCCACTCCATTACAAAGTTATAGCAATAAATGTCACCAGACATCGGTTTGGAGCGGCTTCCTGGCTAATTGCCGCGCCACTCTCAACAGCAGCGTTTCGCATTTATTTTGTTCGCAAAAGCCGGGTTTCTTAGAAAATAAGGTCATTTATAGGACCATCTGTGAAAAACACGAAGATACAAGAGGAAGAAGGTGTACAGTACGAAGCTGGAATGGGAGACTAGCCGTAAGTTCACGTTGTACCTACCAAAAACTTTAAACGCATTTTACTCGATACTATGTTTTTAGACATGGTCGGCACGATAACTCAGTCAATTTTTAATATTTTTCAACTTTTTTTTTTTTATAATTTTGATAACTATTTTCTCTATAGTCTACCGACAGGTTTTTTTAATTTTTTGCTTGGAAATTTTTTTATAAATTATTAAACGCAAATTTTTTTTTAAAAAACTGATTACTAAAGTTCGAAATACTGTAACTTATTTATTTTTGAAAAAAAAAAAAATTCCCTCCGTGAGACTATAACTACTACATTATTCTACAAGATTCTTTTTTACTTTTGCAAATTGAATTATTTTTGGTGAAGTTATGATGCCGACCAGGAGGCGCCATGGTTTTTATAAGTAGTCCATTTAAACCCGTAAAACACAATGTTAATATTAAAAAAAAAAAAATTTTTTTTTTTTTTTATAGTTAAATAGTTAATAAGATATGTGAACTCAACAATTCAATTTTTTTTTCACCATATAACCTTTATAATAATTTTTCAAATTTACTCGGTTTTCAGCGCGTTCAGGGGTATATGAGCCCTGAAAATAGTTATGGTTGTCCTTGTCATAGCTTATAATTCACACAAACATGCTATGGTTGCAATAAACATATTTGGTGATTTTAAATTAATAAGGTTGTCCTAACCATGCTTGTTACATGATGTAAAAGTATTTTATAATAACAGCAACTATATGCCATGATCAGTACAACTATAGAAATTCATTGAACATTTCTCTCAACCATACTATGGTTGGTACCATTATACACGATGATATTACAAACATGTTATGGTTATCGCAATTATTAAACACAATATGTCATAAAAAGACGAAAACCACAATTTCTTCCACAGTGAAAGGTATCGTTCGTGAGTTAGGTTCATTTATAGCAGTGCTTACAATTTGAAATACTGTTAAATAATTGAAATAATGTATTCAAGTGAAGTTGAAATTTTAAAGTTGAAGTGTATATGTACTGAAATTTCTTATTTTATATATTGAAAATATTAAGTATTTAATATTAATTATAATTTAATATATTTATATTAAACTTATTACACATTTTAGAGCAATTTACTCTTGAAGATTTGGAAAATAAATAAATTCATAAGAAAATACGCAGTTGTTCCAATTACTATAATTTATTATTACAAAGTCCTCAAGCTGCACAGAAATGTGGACTTCATTAATTTTCAGCGATCTGGGAAGACATTTTATCCGGCATTTGACGATACTAAATAATAAATAAAAAAGTAGAGAAGTGAATCCAATTTAAAAGTGAGTGAGGATCCCCATTGCAATTTTTTTTAATATGATAGTATCTTACTGTTCACAGCATTATGGTTATGGGTTATAAGAACCATACATCATTGTTTGTCTCAACCTTAGCTTTGTTTGAATTAAACATATTAATATTTTTTAGGATCGTAATTATAGTTCTCACAACAATGTTCTGTAATTGTTACAACCATTTATATGATTGACGTAATTAGAATATGTTTATTATAACTCAAGTCATAAGATACTGAATGTTCAAAAGAACATAAGTTAAGTTTGTAGAACCAGATCTATGTTTGCATTAACCATACAACAAGTTTTCACAATCATTCATTTGTTTGATTCAATCATAACATATTTCTTAGAAACATAACTATAGTTGTAATAAACAAATTACAAATATTTTCATGATTGATATAATCATACTATGTTTAGAGCAACAAGACAGTAAAGTTAGTACAACCGTAACAACAGTTATCAGAACTATCTTAAATCTTGTAACGTAGTTCACGCAACTATAATTTGAACCATAGCCCATGTACGAAAAGCAGAACGGCACAGCACAGGCTTAGTACTGGTGCCAGAGTTGCCAGTACTGGCTAATGTTTCGGGCCCAGTATGTGGCCTAGACCAAATCATTGCCGAGCCAATGTCGATTTGATCACACCCGTCCTACTCTTGGTGAAACTCTGGCCCGATACTGGGCCTCAGTAAAGAAAAAAAAGCAAAATTAAAATTATAATTATAATTTTTTTTTTTTTTTTTTTTTTTTTTTTTTTTTTTTAAATTACGAATTTATTTTGCTATTATTTTTTTTTTTTTTGAAAAATGTGAATTGATTTTACTTATACACCTTGCACACTTTTGGATTCGAACCATGGTCCCGCCACACATTAGTCCGCTACGCTACACACTAGACCAATCTGACATATTCTCGTAATAGGGTTGAAACCGAATCAATTGATATGTTGAGAAACAAAAAATATTTCTACCAAGATGTGCCCAATACAGAGCCGACCGTCGGGCCAATGCCGAAAGAGCTTAGACACCAATAATAAGCCAATTCTAGGCCCGACATAGGCCCAGCAACTCGGACCAAAGTCGGCTCAGATCAAGTGGGAGTACTGATCACCAGTATTGGCCCGACACTGGTCTGGTGGTTTGTCAGTACCAAAACAATACCGATCGACAAGTCTTGGCGGACAATGCAATGCCAATTCCGGGCAGTGTACGGGACTCTGGTTGGACTCCGGCATTTCGCACATGGGAGTAAGGTTCTCCCAAAATATGGTAACCACATTCATATTTTTTCTTTGAGTGTAGAGAAGTTGAGCTGTGGAACTTTGGATTACAGTCACTTAACAGGTTCAGTATGCATCTGCGCCAGCAGGTCTGGGATTCCAGATCCTTACTCAGTCTCAGAGCGCTTTCGGCTGCCATGTTTTTTCCCGTGAATGTCCAGCGGCAATAGATGAAGGATCATTTAACGCACCGCTGGAGGAATAATACAGGACCCAAATCTCAATCTTGTGGTACGCCGAATATAATAAAATGGGGGTTTTTTCTGATGTTATGAGACATTGAGGAAGCCGTCTTTCGTTTATTACTAAATTTTAAATCTATTATTAATACTTACAAAAGGATATCAATGCACTATACAATTTCTCTTTATAAATTTACACGGCAAATTATGAATCTGGATTAGCACACTCACTTCTACGTTCAGCTCGTAAGTTGTAACTGAAAAATCTCGGAAGAGTGTTTAGTAGAAGTCTTAGTTTTCCTTCATCTTCTCTTATGTGCTTTTCCTGTATTCCTGAGCTTTGTGCATATCGATACCTACCTGTGTATACCTGATCTTCCTATATATCACAAAGTGGCTTAGTATGCACCATAAAGAATATCTTCAATGATTCTTTCGCGGTCCGAAGAAGCATAATTTATGCAGGTCAGGTTCTTATCTCACTTGTTGCGTATGCTTATATAGAATATTTGTAAGATTCACTTTTTATCGTATCTTCGTCTCATGAGAAAATTGTTATGATCTTATGATTATGCAAGGTGCCTCCAACTTCTGAATGGATACAAAGTGGATATATAGTTGCGAACTGGTCCGGTAGGTAGGAAAATTGCCCGCAGATATAATCGAAGAGGTTGTGGTGCGTATACGCATGTTTTGTATACTTGACGGTGACTTGGGGACATTGCATATTTATCATTTTTTAATTATTAATTAATTATTTTCTGGTTATTTGAAAAAAAAGTCTTCACTTCGATTTTTAAGTAATTTTACTTTTTTCTGTTATTATTGTAGAATACTAAATTTAAATATGATAAAGTTGAAGATGTTTCTCAGGGTTGTGTGTAAACATATCCCAAGAATAGTCAACAATGTTGCCAATAAAATATTCCTAATAAATACAATTGGATTAAAATTACCAAGAAGGCCAAGTACTGGATGGAAGTATAACACTATACAGAAGAAGAAATTAGAGATGGACACCGGAAACGTGTGATGGTCTTCATAGAATGCAATACTCTAATACCGAAAAACAATAGATATCATGGAATTTCGAGACAAGACTTGGAAGAATCCCGAAACGCTGGAAGAAATATTATCGATGATCTAGCGTCTGCATCGTCGCTATTTTACCATAGATTCGCCACGGTTCGTCTATGATATTTTATCCCGCATAACATTTTCGGGTACTGACCATGCAGTACTGAACATTTAAATTTACATATGAATTAAGTTCTGGAAATGTCAGAATGAATACCGTCAAGCCGAATTTGGACTTTAACGAAAGGATATCGATTTTCAGAACTGGATACGATCGGAAGGAAGTCCGAGATTATTTTTGAACTTTTTCTGTTCAGTAATTTTTTATATCAATACTGTATCGGAATTGTATCGGTACTTATAAGATAGTTTTAAAGTTCTTTTGTTTTTCAGTACCAAAGAAGAACTGTGAGGAGTGATACTAATTACATGAGAAATCAGTCCTATTATAGGAATGCATTAGTCTTGGAATTCGTTGCATTCCAACGTTTTTGAGGTAACAATTTTATTTTAGAGATAGTTAAAATCGCTTGAAAAGAATTCAATTTACAAGATAATAATTCCAATATAAAGATATATTCATCATTATGAAATAATTGGATGATGTTTGTACTTGACTATAAACCGATCGTGAAAAAAATTTTTATTTAAACTTTTAAGTTTGCAAATTCAAAAAGTCAGTACTCTGCCAGTACTAGTAAGGATTGAAACTATGTATAAGTGGAATGTTTTAGATATTAGAAACTCAGTGCTGCATGGCGTAGGGCATAGCAGGCGCGTAGCGTGAATTTTCGTAGGGTTAGCGCGACGATACGATCACTAAATTTTGGATTCTTTACGTACGGAATTAGGCAGCAGAGCAATGCGTGTGGAGTTCGTGAAAGCTGGAAATGAGACATTTCAAAATTCATATCTAACTTCATGCTATAAGGCAAAAAAACTTTGTGATTGTTTGTTCGAATAGTAGGGAACTATGTTAAAAATAAAATTTTGAAGGAGAGAAGTGGTGATGGAGAGATGAAAAACATTGAATGAGTCCAACCAGAATCGGCATTGCATTATCCGCCAAGACTTGTCGATCGGTATTGTTTTGGTACCGACAAACCACCAGACCAGTGTCGGGCCAATCCTGGTGATCAGTACTCCCACTTGATCTGAGCCGACTTTGGTCCGAGTTGCTGGGCCTATGTCGGGCCTAGAATTGGCTTATTATTGGTGTCTAAGCTCTTTCGGCATTGGCCCGACGGTCGGCTCTGTATTGGGCACATCTTGGTAGAAATATTTATTGTTTCTCAACATATCAATTGATTCGGTTTCAACCCTATTACGAGAATGTGTCAAATTGGTCAAGTGGGTAGCGTAGCGGACTAATGTGTGACGGGATCTTGATTCGAATCCGAGAGTGTGCAAGGTGTGTGAGTAAAATCAATTCGCATTTTTCAAAAAAATAATAATAACAAAATAAATTCGTAGTTAAAAAAAATAAAATATAATTTTATTTTTGTTTCTTTTTTTTACTGACGGCCAGTATCGGGCCAGAGTTTCACCAAGAGTAGGACCATGAAAGGGTGTTATCTTACGAATTCTGCCATATCTTCTAGGTCCGACAAGATTTTCTACACACCCCTAAAATCAAACAAGTTCAAACTCGTGAAGGAAAGGTACCCGTTTTTGACTCGAATCCTTTTTTTCTGTCCGATCTCAATGAAGTCCAAAACTGAAATGATTCCATGAGTATGAGTAGGGGTATTTATACTTCAATACCCAATACAACTAGTGCACCCTGGCGTCAGTTTGAGACATGAAAATCGCAACTAACTTCACTTCATAGCGAAAAACGATATTTCATCTGCAACAACCTAATAGTTTATAAACTAACTTCCATCAGGAACTATATAAAAAATCGGAGGATATTTAAAATTTATTTTTTCGCTTTGTCAGCCGCATGTATCCAAGTGTAGGTCCCGGATTGCCCCCAAAAATAATAATATTGCGTCCAATTGCCAAATTTATAGTTGAGTGAGATTCGAACTCCAACCTCTACGAGATTACTGTGCTCATTCTATTGGCCACTGAGGTTGAACAATAAAAATCTGGCGAGAACTTAAGTCCGATAGCCAGGAAGGGATTGCTATTACTACCATAGGCCCAACGTGGGTCATAAAGGAACTGCGATCACGGTGGTACTCGTACATTTGCATACAACATGCAGTTTAATCGAGCAACTAAAATTGCAGGAAGTTCGCAATAAATGATATGTTGTCCAGTTTATAGTCCGTATAAAGGAATGACATCCTCTGTATTAAAACTGGCGTCTTTTCAAAAGTGTATAAGTTAGAAAAAGAAAAGTCTGACGAGAATCTAACAAGAATATTCTATTCGAGATGGCATCTAACCAGAAACTATCCAGACATTCTACTAGTCTTCTAGTCAATCTTTCTATTAGATTATGTACATATATGCTATGCATTCAAACTGGGTATAATCCCATGGATAGGTTCTATCTAACCATCTATCTGCCAGATGACGGTAATTGAATTCAACAAGTTTGAGACCCTACCAGATGGTGGGAATCTCTGATCAGCATCTTCATCGGCAACGATCGTGTAAACAGTTTCCTTTTTGCTCAATTTTCAATTTCAACGAAATTAATGTAAATTAGGTAAAAGGTAATCTCGCACATGAGCAGTGTTCTAGCCTTACCTGTCGAGCATCCTATATAATAGGTATATCTTGTTTTGCTAATGAGGTCTTTGGGAGAACATAAACAAGACGAAGGCAACTGTGTCGCTTGTTCCTACAGTTTTCCACTTTTCCCTCATGATTTTCACCGCCTTCCCGCTTTCAATCCATATTCTTGAATGTCTAAAGTTCTTACGAAGGCATATTTTATGTGTGTCTAAGACAAATTGAAATTCCACAGGAATACCTTATATAAATGATGCACATTGCACACACGTTACATTCGTCCCTATCTATAGAAAAGAAAATGTGCGTATATGTAGGTAAGATATAGTAAGGTACGAGTACCTACCTATCCCACCTATCATATGTCGATTTCGTTGTGGGACAAACATAAAAGTACCGTGATAGGTGCGACTCCGATGGTACACCATACATCGAGATTCTACGGGGATATAAAAGCAATTGCGGTCACCCAAAAACCTTCAGTTTACGTTTTTGTTACCTTACGGCAAGGCCAATTCGATTCGGATAGACGACTCCTAGTTCATTCGATCCGATTCGATATAAGGCGAAAACTGTGCTAGCTTAACTACTCTACTAAAGTACTTTGTGCGGTTTGTAATAGAATGGAATTGTTTCTTGCGATTGGCCTGGCCGTTTCTATTCTCATTTCGATTGTTGAATATATATTTATTATATACGAAAATTATCGAAAAGTTCGACTAAATAAGAAAATTGTGCCGAAAAACAAGTCGAATTTCGACAAGGAGTTGTTTGTGAAAAAAGTTTATAGTCAGGCTCCGGGACCATTACCGTGGCCAATAATTGGCAATCTAGCTTTGCTGGGACAATACGAAATTCCTTTCGAAGGATTCACACAGCTGGCAAAGCGTTTTGGTGATGTTTATACGTTAACGTTGGGCAGTACGAGATGTTTAATTGTTAACAATTTGGATTTGATACGTGAAGTTTTGAATCAGAATGGGAAATTTTTCGGTGGACGACCGAACTTTATCCGTTACAATTGGCTATTTGGTGGCGATCGAAATAATTGTAAGTGTTGTTAACGTTTAAATTTTGTTGTTTTATGAAATCAGTTAAAGCTTTTTGTTTTAAAAAAAAAATCGTTTATTTTGAGGTCATAATGAAAACCCTACGGTTGTGTTCGCTGCGCTATCTTTGAAAAATGGCGCCTAAGTTTTTTTTTGATAAAGAGATTTTGTCGTGCGTTTTTCTCAAAAATATACACTATGGTTACTCGTACATGAAAACTTATATAGTAATGAAAGTGATAGTAAATTAAATTGCCTACAAAATTATAAGGGGAGGGGGAGTAGTCCTGACTCAGTAACGCCTTATGCTATGAGAACAATAAATGAAGCAAAAAAAAAAACAAATAAGTAAAATCAAAATTGCATTGGCGTACTTAAAAAATAAATAAAAAATTAAAATTCAGTCCAAACTATTGTTAGATTTTCTTCTTGAGGTCAATCAGTTTTGGTTTACTTTCGTAGGTTTTGATCTTTTTGATTTTTCTATTACTGAAATATTGCAAGATTTTTTTCTAAATAACAACGTTTGTGAAAACATTCAAATAGGAGAGTATGACCAGGACAAATCAACAAACTTCCGATAAAGAAATATAAATGTTTTGTTAGAGCTTCAACTTTCGAGCGCAATCTATTCCTAAAATACAGAAACCGTCTAAAATATGGGTACTTTGCAGCTAATATTTTTTATACATAAACTGCAGGAGTAAAAAAATTCAAATATCATTTTACTATTGTATAATGTCTGGTATCTCTATACACAAGTCTATGGATTGCACGACAAAAGATGTCCTTTGAATATGGGAACCAAAATAAAAAACTGAATGGGTGCCAAGTGAAATAATTTCACGGATGTTCGAAAACACCTAGAAATGAGTGAACATCGTATGCAATCGATTCCGGCTTACAACAATCAATTATTGTTACAATTAGCCGTTGACCGATATACAGATGATCACTGGGTTTCCCTAATCGAAACGTTAGAACTTCGCAATCAATTTCGGCACCCATCGGGTTTACGTTCTAATTGAAATTATCTTTTTAATCCCGTTAGCCTTTAGAAAGGCTTCAATTCACAATCCAACTTTTTGTTTCACTGAATATCTTTGAATTTGAGTATCCTGTGGGACACATCCAATTTTCCAAAATTGAATGGTTCAGCGATCCAAATTTCATTTTGGAGCGGATCAAGAAAAACAGAGTAGAGCAAAGTTTTACCACTTGAGTATATAATCTTTAGCTGGCGCATAAACTTCTTATTTAGTAGACACTCAAATTTCATTGCAAAATATAACAACTGTCTAGATGCGACCGTGTTGGCGAGTGTTTTTCAAGTGCCAGAATTATCTAATTGCTATTACAATATTGTATTAAACAGTGCAATTAATCACTCTTCTAAGAGTTGTATTCCAACTGTAAACACAGAAAGCTTTCTGGGCTTCGTTAGACCTCCTTTCTCAAGTATCGTCAATATAAATGACAATATTATTCAGCAATGCAGAAATCCATGATATAATTTAAAGGCTTGCTTCCGCAGTTTTTTTTCAACATTGCACGAAACTGAAAAATTTAAAACTTAACTCTAAGATCGAAATAATCAAATACATACCTTAATTTTTCATTTCAGCTCTTGCACTCTGCGATTGGTCCCAACTGCAACAGAAACGTCGTAATCTGGCCCGAAAGTATTGTTCGCCACGCGATTCATCAACATTCTTTTCAAAGATGAGTGACGTCGGTTGTTTCGAAATGGTCGAATTTATGGAGAAATTAAAAGAAATTGTTGTACCCGGACAGGAATTCCATTTGAAGCCGCTAATAATGCAAACATGTGCGAATATGTTCAGCCAGTATATGTGTTCGAAGCGTTTCGATTACGACGATGAAGAGTTTCAGTTGATTGTTCGATACTTCGATGAGATTTTCTGGGAAATAAATCAAGGATATGCTGTAGACTTTTTACCGTGGCTGCTACCATTCTACTTATTTCATATGCAAAAGTTACGAATGTGGGCTACAACAATACGAGAATTTATTCTCGAACGAATAGTACGTCAGCGAGAAGAAAATCTGAGCAACGATGAAACGGAACGTGACTTCACCGATGCTCTCCTTAAGAATTTAGCTACCGATCCAGCTGTTTCGCGTTCCACTATTATTTTTATGTTGGAGGATTTCCTAGGTGGACATTCCGCTATTGGTAATCTGATTATGTTGGCATTGGCCTTTATTGTTCGAAATCCGAAAATTGGAGTGAAAATTCAGGAAGAAGTTGATCGAATTACAGACAACGGCGGAAGAAAAGTGAACTTACACGACACGGAAAATATGCCCTTTACCGTAGCAACGGTATACGAAGTTCTGCGATATGCATCGTCGCCAATTGTTCCACATGTAGCAACCGAAGATGCTTGCATATCGGGATATGGTGTAACGAAAGGAACAATTGTTTTTATCAACAACTACGAGTTGAATACGAGCGCAAAATATTGGTACAAACCGGAAGAATTTAAACCGGAACGATTCATCGAGACAGTCAAGCCCGAACAAATTAAGCTCGAACAGTGTGAAATTAAGGACGATTTCGTACACGAATTCCAAAGTGAAGCGAAAAGTTTTGAAAACGGCAATGTAATACGAATTAGGAAAAATATTCCGTACTTTTTGCCATTCAGTATTGGAAAACGAACGTGCATCGGACAGAATTTAGTTCGGGGTTTCGGCTTTATTATGCTAGCGAATATACTACAAACTTATAATGTGAGCAGTAATGATTTAGCTTGTGTTAAAACTTATCCAGCGTGTGTAGCTCTACCGCCCGACACATTTACGTTGAATTTAACACCGCGCGAATCAAAACAATAGTATTAAGGAGGAAACCTCTCATTTTTGTGGCTCACAGAGCAAATTAGATAGTGGCTTATAGAAGCGAGAGATAGCGATTTACACAATTCAAATCAAAGTCAATAAGACTGATTAATTTTAGTACATGTTTTTATTTGATTAAGAGTTCTTTCATTAAAAAAAACACTGTTAACTAAGCTAATTTTATACAGTAAAATAATAGTATAGTATTCGGAAATAGCCCTATTTGTGTTTTATTTTCCACAATTTTAATTAACCGTCAACGGGGCATATGTTATGACTAAAAATCGTCAACAATCGAAGACTAGGTATCTGTCGAACCACGTCATTTAATGTATCGACAGTTGGTAGAACATAATCGGTCGTTCTTGTACGTGAACAAATTACCATTTTAGATAAATAAATTTCTATGCTCGTCTCGTGTACACTGTAAATTTAAATTAAATACTTAAATTTTGGATAAGAGTACCTTGAGAGTTTTTCTTTTTCAGCGTCAGAGCAGTATGTCACCACTGTATGTAATCTACGACTGAAGAAGGCATTTACGCAATCCGTATCAAAGTCACTCGTAGCCATTGAGCACAGTGCGATGAATAACTGTCATTAGAAAGGCCATTTGAAAAAAATTTGCTTTGAATATTTCTGTAGGTTCAAGATTGGGTACGTAACACATCCCCTGAGGAATGTCTGAAAAAATCAGTGTAATTAGTGAAAAAAAAACAATTTTATTTCAATTTAAACAAATGCTGATAAAACTTAAAATGCAAATAAACTTTACAATACCGCCTGACTTTTTTTCATCTCATTTAAATTGCCTTACATTCGCGCTCCAGCCATTTCAATGTGAATGAGTCGTTCTCTTTTGCCAAAATTGGATTTAACGTATCCAATACCAATTTGTTGTAGGCGTTTAATAACTTTATCTGCAAATTAAATTGTGTTTATTAAAGTTGATTTGATAATTAAAAAGATAAATTTTTATCAGAGCTTACTTCAGTCTCACTCATCAGATCCTTATTCACCATTTTCGTTTGTTTCGGGCACATTGTTATGGTTTTAAATGTTAACGCACCGCGTTCGGCAAAATCATGCTTAGCTTTGGCTGGTACGATTTGAACAATGTCCTCAATTCTGATACCAAATTCACCGACTTGATAGTATCCCGGCTCTGAGAATTATGTATCAAAAAAATTAAGTTGCTAATTTAATAACGGCGTTTGATTTATTACCATTTGACACAAACATATTTTCCTGTAGTCCAGGATCATCGGGATACGGTCGGATACCAATGCCCATCGGACCTTCATGCACATTCAAGAAATGTCCGATTCCATGTCCAGTACCGTGGCCATAGTCGAGACCAACATCCCATAAGGCTTTTCTGGCCAGTGTGTCTAAAACTTGACCCTACCACATTTTACAGCGATATTAAGTTGAGCGATCAATTGGATTGAAAAATATTTTACCTTAACTTTCTTCGGGAATATTGTTGAGCCCAGAGAAAGTTGTCCTTTCAGAACTCTAGTGTAACATTCCATTTGAAAATCAGTTGGTTTACCGAAATGGATAGTTCTTGTCACATCTGTAGTACCATCACTGGCAGAAGAGTATGGAAAGTTTTAAGAATCGCTCATACAGCTTACAAAAATTGGGTAAAAAAACAATATGCAACTTACAGAAATTGAGCACCGGAATCGCAAAGGTAAATTTCGTCAGTTGTAATTGGCCGATTTGTTTCCGGCAACGGGTGGTAGTGAATCACTGAACCATTCGGTCCGGAAGCGCTAATTGTAGTAAAACTCAGTCCCTTATATTTTGCCTGTTGACTAAAAGATTCTTTTATACTATAGCCCATAATGAAAATTACAGAAATTTTTATTACGATCGAAATTCCTCCAATTTTGTAGCTCCCGAAATTTCATCGACAGGTGTGCCATCATTCAAAGTCTTTTCCAGCCAAGCGAAATATTTACACAAAGCTACACCGTCGCGGATGTGACAATTTATCATACCGTCGACTTCAATTTCATTCTTGATGGCCTTCATAATAGCAAGTGGAGTAATTTCCACGTGGATTTTATTTTTGGGAACCATCGAATATAGGAAATAGCTTGAGGTAGGAGCCACCCAAACTTTCTCACTTGATTCCAATATCTAAGGACAAAGCGTTTAATGATGAAAAAACAAAAACAAAGTAATGATGTAAACTTACAATCTTTTTAAATGACGGCTGAATTTCATCGTAACCATGCACTTTAACTTGTACGCGATTCAAATTTAAATGTTCTGGAAAATTTACAGGTAATTTCTGACCGTCTATGAATAAATCAATGTCTGTGTTCGTTATGATTAAATACGCAAGGAAAACGGGATTATAGTCAATATCCTGGCCACGCATGTTTAAGAACCCTTTGAAAAAATAAATATTAAAGTCAATCTAGTGGTAAGCTAGCATTCTTCAACTTACAAGCAATTTCATCTAAGGCACTAACTACCAACGCACTGACATTTTTATCGGCCATCTCCTTTCGAATATCATCGACCTTGTCTCGTATTATTCTACCAACAACGGAATTGTCTAAGCAAATGACCGGTTCAATCGGAAGTGGTGGCTGCTGATCCCATACTAAATCAATTAAGTTTGCAAGGATCGGTACAAATTCACAATCTTAAAAAAAAAATCAGAATCAATGTGTACGCTCAAATTGCCTTTTACCATTTACCAGTGGTTGTTAAGCTCTTATGCGTTGGTTTCCAAGCCCTATGTGACATCAATCGCGGATCGAATCCAATTCGACTACCTTTCGGTAAATTTTTACACAGCCAATTGCCCATTGTCGGAGTAGATGGTAAACCTAGCGGAGTAAATTGAAGAAAAAAAATTTGTATTGGTTCAATTTTTGATTAAACAAAATCTCTACCATCTTTCATTAATGTCCAATTTGCGTCTAATTGTTTTTCTGCCTGTTGATAGTATCGGCCATCCGTCCACAGAAGGGCTTCATTGGTTGTGACTAGAGCAGTTCCAGCTGATCCATCAAATCCGGATATAAACGCGCGGCGTTCGTCGTGTGCGCAGATGTACTCGCTCTTCAAAATTTCGGAAAATTTATCGTTTGTTAATAAAAATGAAAGAAAATGTGTCATAGGCGGCTTCGTGGATATCATATGAATGGTCTATGGTATCGTTGGAAATGCCGTGATAAATTCCGATAGGCGTATTTACTATTTCTGTTCTGGCGTAACGTTGAACATCCATACGCGATGTGCTGAGTATGGTTAATAGTTTATATACCGCAATTGACGACAGTAAGGGTGATAGAACACCTCCCTGTGGACAACCTCTTCAGGCCGTGATTGTAAGGGTTTCTTTTGCTAGGGAGGACTTTATTACTCATTCATCTATGCCCCGCTTCTGAATGGAATCGTAGATGTATTGTTAAGAGGTATTATCAAAGGTTCCCTCTATTTCCAGAAACCCATCCATCAGAATCTCTTTGCTCTGTATATACTAACTCAATACTCAATACGATCAGATATTTGGCTATTTTTACTGACATATGTATTTGTTTTTTTGCGACTTTATCCAACAAACAATAAAGCGCCCCCGGACAATTTCACAGGTGCAGCTCATTGCTCTGGATAAATCACACTTTAACATCACCTACACCTATTCTAACCGTTAAATTTTTGTTTGTTAAATGTCGTGGTCAAATAATTTGATAGCATAGTGTACAGTCTAATGAATGCACAAGTTTTATGAATGCATTTTGTATGCAATAGCAGAGCAACATTAGTGGTCATATTGCTAAATCTGTAAACAATATGTCTACAGCCTTCACTTTTAAGGAACAATGACCCACAGTGAGTAAGTGCGTATAAAATAAATGGCGGCGGCTATGCAACCGAAAAGGGATTTGAAAATTCAGTGAATTGATTTATAAAAAATAAACAGATGGACTGATATTGACAATTCATCAAGTAATATAATTATCTAATAATACGTTAAAATTTCTTCACTTCTACAGTTCCTATATGACTCCTTCCGTGGCATAGGCGGCAACTGAACTCTTTTGCGGCACTGTTTTGATTCAAAAATCAATATTGTATTTAGAACACGGGCGATAAGCCAATGGCTAGCCTACGAACCTACGACCTGAGTATTTGTAGACTGCCGCTGATGATGGAACTGATTAAATCAAATATTTGAAGGTCTTTTAGAGTAAACTCTATTTATTTTATACGTTGACAAATTGACGAATGTACTACAAGATTTGCGGTTGCATTTTAAAAGCTACACCGAAGGTGATATTTATGTAACGTAAAAAGGACTAACTGTGCTGTGAACCTCACCACGATGTTCAAGATACACCAGTTTGGTTACTGCACCGATTTCAACGCTCCATGGTTTCGATTGCAATAGACGCTTTTTTTCAACGTTTTTGTTTATTTCCCAATTCCTAAACGGTTTTCAGCATTCAGTTTTTAGTAGACTTCAGTTTCGTCAGTAATTTTATTAGTAGGTGAAGATGTTGCAAATCCGGCAGTGTACCGATTTCAGATACATTTAGCCACTTTAGAAGCATTTACCCATATACTTTGACTGTTAGCTCTTACAAACGCAAGTAGTTTCTGATTTTTTGTAATGTTAGAGAGTTACCACTCTCATCATCAATGGCGCGACAGCCCAAGTCGGGCCCTGGCCTCCTGAAGTCGTCGCCTCCAATCGTCTCGATCCAAAGACCGCGTCCTCCAGCTGCTAATTTTTAAGATTGCTTTGTTGTCTTCATCAACCGAGTCTTCCCATCGCTTGCGTGGTTTGCCTACTGGCCTGTTACCACTCGCTTTGTCTTTAAGAGCACGCTTGGGGATTCTTCTGTCTTGCCATGTCTCAGTGATGGCAATAATATCGTAGTCATGGCCCGAAGAAACCTTGAAGAATTTCTCTGTTTTCGATCTCATTCCGCCAGCATTGTGATAAAAACAGAAAAAAAATACCTCCACTCCCATTAGCTACAGTATGGTTGGAATGGTTTCCGCCTCGTTTTTTGGCCGATGCACGAATGTCCTCACTTGAACACCTAACGGCCAGTTCGATGACTTTAGGGCGCTATTGAATGGGATGGGATGCCCAACTTGAAGTTGACAAATCGCAAATTGTTGACATCAACACCATTCTTTATCAACTTATGGCAAACAAGTTGATCAGCCGGAACATGAAGTTTAGTGGAAATTGACTTTATAATCGCATCACTTTCCATAGTAGATTTAAAGCGCGAAATATGCAGCGAAGACCTAATAGGCACTACATCTAACTCCGCTGACGAATGCGAGACATCAGTTTCAATTAGACCCCTCCGCTTGCTCCGAGAACGCGATGGTATGGTTACCCAATCATCCGTAAGTGGGGCATTCGGCTGAACAATGTTATTTTCAGCAGTAATTTTGTTTCTAAATTTAGTTATGTGTGGAGTAAATAAGTTTATCGTCAATTGTCAGCCCTAAATATTTTTTTCGTGTGCTCTCGTCATTTGAATTGTTAGGTCGTTGCAGATGAAATGTGGTTTTTCTCTATGAAGTGAAGTCAGTTGCGATTTTCATGTCTCAACTGCCGCCAGGTGGCACAATTGGTATTGGGTATTGAAGTATAAATACCCATACATTTACTCATGGAGTCTTTTCAGTTTTGGACTTCATTGAGATCGGATAGAAAAAAAAGAAAAAAATGGATTCGAGTCAAAAACGGGTAATTTTCCTTTATGAATTTAAACTTGGCCAGGGCGCAACGGAGGCAACCGAAAACATCAACAGGGTATTTGGAAATTATACTGTAAACAAACGAACCACACAGCGAACCAAAAAGCTTGATAAGTGGGTTCCGCATAAACTTACTAAGCAAAACATGACGCGTCGACTGGAAATTTGCAGTTCCCTGCTCTCCCGGAAGAGAAACGATCCGTTTTTGAACAGAATAGTGACATATGATGAAAAGTGGATACTGTACGACAATCGTCGCCGATCGGCACAATTGTTAGATGCTGATGAGACTCCAAAACACATACCGAAACCAGGCCCCCATCGAAAGAAGATAATGGTGACTGTTTGGTGGTCTGCAGCTGGAGTTATTCACTATCCCTTTTTGCAGCGTGGTGAAACCATTAATGCAGAGAAGTATTGTACCCAACTCGATGAAATGCATCAGAAATTGAGTGTTCAACGGCCTAGATTGGTCAACAGAGATGGAGTTATACTGATGCATGACAACGCACGGCCTAATGTTTCAAGAAAAACGGTCCAAAAATTAAACGAGTTGCAGTATGAGACTCTTCCTCATCCACCATACTCACCAGACCTTTCGCCAACCGACTACCACTTTTTTAAACATTTTGATCATTTTTTGGCAAACAAACAATTCGATAATGAAGCAGCCATCAAAAGTGCCTTCAAGGACTTTCTTCGCTCTAGAAAGTCGGACTTCTACGAAACTGGCATAAATGCACTTGTATCTCGTTGGGAGAATTATATTGCATGTGCTGGTGCCTATTTTGATTAATAAATTTAAGTTTTATAAGCGTTACAGTTGTTTGAAATTGCACTACATTCATTTCTAGTTTCAAATCAATGTCTAGTTTGTTAATTTGTTTGGAGAGCATATAGTTTATTTTCGAAATATTCAATGTTAGCATAGAGCCAGTCCTTGAACAGTTTCAGGACAGAGTTGAACAACAACTACAGTTGCTCTGGATTTTTACTTTTGTATAGAAATAAATTGCCATGAACATAAGTTATATTATATTTTGCTTGAAGTTCTATAAACCGAAGCTCGTTAATATATAGCATATATAATGTAAGTCCAACAATTTAACGTCTAGGTTTCATTAGGTCATTGGTCTTTTCTCGAATTCCAATTTCTTTCAAGCAACACTTTACTGTGTCGAAAGCTTTTTTTAAATCCACAAATAAAGCAGCAACAGGAATATTTGTCGAGACTTCATTTATAAACTGTATAGAATCTGCCAAAGCCGACGTAGTATTGCTGCCTTCTTTAAGTCCGTATATTCGTTTATCAGAATGTTTTTTTAAATAAATTTTAATAGCATCCTGTTGATAAGTTGATAACATTTTCAAACATTTTGCTAACCGCAGTGGTTAGCTAACTTTGTTTGAACCACATTTATAAATGGGGTGAAATCAGTGCCGTTTTTAAGCAAGGTGGATTGTAGCTGCCTGCTTTGAAGATCTTATCGCATTTATTGCCCACTAGAATCATTTATCGTATAAACATATCCTTTATGCTATTGTAATCACTTTTGTTTTGTTAATTGTTATTAACAGTTATTGTTATTGATTAACCCGAGGTGTAGATCCGGGCAATTGTCCTGATCAATAAGGCCAGTTTCCAATCTGCAAGTAGTGAAAACAGGGCCTAACAGCGTAGAGGTGCGTGCATTGCACCAAATAACTAAATTGTTGAAAGCTAACAATTTCTTATAATTTTGCGTTATCTGGTTGTCCTTTAAGATGTTAATATTTGTGTACCCTGCTGAAAGTAGTCTAGAAAGTCAATGAAAATATGTCGGTTTCTCCTCCACAACCGGAATCACGGCAGCTATGAATGACACTTCAATTCATGGAGCCTACAGCGTTTCTCTATTGGTCTGTTTGACGAAATTATAAATAATTTCACCATATTAAACAGGTGCTTACCAACTAGGAGCAATGTTCACTCGTCTTCCTTAATAGATCACGTCTCGACTAATATTCACAAATTCATACATTCTCATACTATCAAATTGGAGCAATGGCCAGATTTAGACCACAAAGTTATTACGTTAAATATGAATAGTACGAAGTTTGAGAAGGTAAGGATGAAGAAAACTAATTTAACATTCATAAATAAGGATATTTTCAAAAGAGAAACAGAAGTAAATGTAAGGAAGATGAATAACACCACAACAGAGTCGATAATTCAGGATCCTGTCTTTTGAGGCAATACGAGAATGTAATGCTTTACCGACAAATATACAAATGGCAAAGAATGTGTTTCAGTTGAAACGTCTTGTAAAAAAGCATCTTCTATGTCGAAACTAGAAACGGTATTAAGAATTGTTGCATTTATAAACGACCTGGAAACAGATAATTATTTAGGCGGCTTCTCGAGATTATCGAAGATTTTAAGGAATGGTTGTAGAATGTGTTGTTGCATGTATTACGTGTATAGTTTTAAAACTTTTCACAAATCTCTCTCCTTTTCACTTATATTTGTTTATATTTATTAATAATTTTATTTTTCTTTATTAAAATATTTGAAAACTATATATCTCAGTACGACCCCTTATACCAGTGAGTTGCACTGACTGGGGAGTACCTTCGGGTTAAGGTAATGGTAATCAACGCCAACAGCTGCAATGGAGATTATGCTGCTTCTGCTGCCAATAGATATTCAAATCATGAATGCTGCTGCCAAGAGCGCCCTGAGTCTGGTGGCTGCTGGAAATCTGCGGATTATGGGCATAGCAAAATTCTTTCATTATTTCCAGATTGTGGGCTTAGTGAACTCACCGACTATACAATTCCTTTTTAAAGCTTCGATACAGGATGCCATACCCTTTTCCATACTAGGGGGACTGGGATAATCAAAAAGTGATAAGGGAATCTGAAGTTGCTATATTCACGGATGGTTCAAAAATGGATACTGCAGCAATGAAAGCTCTAGGAGTGTAGGGAGCGTCTGAAAACATTGGGCGCAGCTCATAAGGTTTTCCTGTGCTGGGTTCCGGGACACAAAGGGATACCAGGAAATGGGGCAGCCGATGAGCTGGCCAAAACTGGATCTGAAATGGCTGCTATACATGCAACGCTAGTGACGGAGTGTAGGGAGCGTCTGAAAACATTGGGCGCAGCTCATAAGGTTTTCCTGTACTGGGTTCCGGGACACAAAGGGATACCAGGAAATGGGGCAGCCGATGAGCTGGCCAAAACTGGATCTGAAATGGCTGCTATACATGCAACCCAAGCGGTAAAAATACCGCTTAATTACGTCAAGAGTAATCTCGACAGGAAGGCAATGGAGCTGACCAATGGCAGATGGTTCAACCTAACTACGTGTGAAACCTCCAGGCAGCTATGGCCAGAAATACATCCTAGAAGGACTGCCGATCTTCTGAAAAGAAGTCGTATAGAGACCCCTAACATTACGGCAGTCATAAAGGGACACTGTCTCTTTGACAGACATGCACAATGCCTAGGCGTTCAACATAATGACTTCTGCAGAAGCTGCAGAAGTGAAGAAGAAGAAGAGAGCGTTAGGCATCTACTTTGTGAGTGTCCCCAGCTAGCCAGCTGTAGGTTCAGAGCCATGGGTAGCTACTTCTTCTCCAGACTCGGGGACATGGCTGGATCACGAATTGATGAACTTGCCAAGTTCATTCGCATCTGTGGCTGGTTCGACTAGCTTTCCCCTGTAGCAATGCTACGATAACTCCCTATATGTGACTTCATTAAGGTGTCACGGGTGTGGTATCACAATGGACCAACCGAATGGTCTAAGTGAGTCGATCCATAGTTTGGATGGCTGCCACTATAACCTAACCTAACCTAAGGTAATTTGATTGGACATTGAGCCCAATGTCGGCATACATGCATGAGTATGTCGATATGGTGAAAATTTTTCCAGCTCATTGAGCTCAGTGACAGCATTTTCACCAGTTCTCTAAGCTGAGAAAGTGTACCCTAATGGGGAATTCTTCTCCAACTCTTGAGTTGGGAAGGAATTGCCCATTTTGCATGAAGGGACTAAATCTATTATTATTATAAAAAATGCGCATTGTCCGATTGGTTTGTTATATATCGTGGCGATGACAAAAGTTTGCTCATAATAACAAGCCATAAATTAGCTGATAACGATACATTGCATTTCAAGCTTTCGATATTATTTTTTTGTTATTTAGTATGAATACGCCCCTTCGTCTTTTGTACAATTTTTGCAAGCTAAGTGACTGCTTCGCTACAACAAAGCCTTAAATATCTGACGGCAATTTGCCACTTTCTTATCGTCACAAAGCACATAAAATCGAAACGGTTTTTCTGTCAGTACCACAACAATTTGAAAGAAAAATAAATTCGACCCTCACCTGATGGGCATCATCGGACGGAATAATATAGGCACTGATCGAATGACCAAATCCGGGCGGATCCTTCATCAGATTCCTCAAAGTCGCCAGAGCTTCGGTTCTCTTCATTGTGCACCTGTACCGAAAACAAAGAGACGCAAACAAGGTCACGATTAGTTGCAAGTATTAGCCGGACTGTAGCTCGCTTACGACTGTTCGCTTGATTTATCAACTAAACCGCTCGAATAAGCCGCAAGACGACAACGACCCTGCCGACCAGGCTGCTGTGATAAGGCCTTGGCGAGGGCTTTAAATCTAGATAAGATGACCAAAACCATAGCGTTTCTCGACCGATAAAATATCTCGCCGTCGTCTATCTTATCTAGAGCCCGGCGAGATTATAGCAATAAAATTCGTGCGATTATCGCCAGCAATTAGAAGAATGCTAAGGAAATTTATTTACCTCGTTCGTTTATGTTGCTAGTTCCAAAATGTTCGTAAATTTGTCAGTTGTCATAGCCGGGTTGACAGTTCTGTCTATAATTCAATTTTGACAGGTGGTTCTGCTGTGACGACTGTCGAGTCATCTCTTTCTGAAAGGTACTCGACCGAAATTGGGTTCAAGTATAGGCTGAATGAAACCCCGAGTCTTTGATAGTTCTTGTTGCTTGCGATGCCTTGCGACACACAAGAATTAATGTGACGTCACCGAATTGACCGTTAGACACTTTGAATCGAATTTATTCGTAGCGTGTAGCGTCTGTTGCGAACGCTTAACAAGGAAATAATTTGCAATTTTACAAATACAATAAGAGGGCGCAGTGGGTTTTATTGTTTGAAGTATGAACGACGCATGCGCCCATAGCCAACCAGGAGCCAGCAAGCACATCTCTCTAGTTCGTATTTTAGCCCTCAATTCGGACGTAGGCGAAATTGGCCCACAATCCTTAACCTCAACGTGTGACAGTCGGAAAAATGCTGTATAAAAGTTGTCACTCAAACGGATTTACAATTTGTCTTGTAGCAACACAAAATTACGCTTGAACGGCACCTACAAGTCCAGTGAACAAGCTCTTTTGTTATTTCACTTACTTTTAGTGTGATTCAAATTCACAGCTGCACATTGTGAAAGACAATTTTCTGTTTGAAACCTTTTAACGCCACCAGAATTCCATATAAGCGGGAAGCCATGGCTATCTGTGAGTTTGAAACAGGCAAGGGCGTACCGAGAGAGCTGGGGTGGGGTCTCAGGGGTCATGACCCACCCAAACTAAATAAAAAGAAACAAACGTCGCCCAAGAGAAGAGAAAAATTTTACAATTTTGTCGTTTTTCCAGATTTATCTATTTATGCATGTATATAGTACATAGGCGTGTAACGTGAATCATCCGTTCTAGGGATAGGAGGCTTGTACCTTAGGTGCATAAAGGGCCTTTTCCAATCTTCATCATCATGAAACACGAGAGCTAGGAGTTCTCTCCCTAGCTAGTCGAAATGTCGAAATGCTGTCTCTACATCATCTGCTACTGATGCTGTACACACTTATGCTTGGGATATTGGAAATTAAGTGGACCAATCGGGCATGCCAGATTTTACGAAATGTCAGGTTATGGAACAACCGTGGATTCCCTCTAAAAATTATGTATTTCCCTATTGCGTGATAAGGAAAAAAGGGAAAGCCACCAAAAAGTTTGCGTATAGATCACACTTGGATCACTTGGTTTCACTGGTTAGTTTTTTCTCATAAGGATGAAGGACTATATTGCAAATATTATGTCCTTTTCGGTTCATTATTTTCAAAAACCTTCCATACCTTCAACTTCAACAAGTAAGATCGGCCCGGTTTTTGAATCTACAGGATCCGTATCAAATGAGGGTAACATCAGAGCCTTACTCCGCTTCAGAATAGAGACAGGGGACACAAAATTGCTGGAACAATTAAAAAACACATCAGCCAATGCAACTTACATCAGCTCTAGAACACAGAACGGCTTAATTGAATGCTGTAAGGAAGAGATTCAAGTGGTGATACTGAGTAGAGTGAAAGAAGCTGAAATCTATTCAATAATTTTCGATGAAACCACCGCATCTATCGCATACTGAACAATTGAGCCAGTCGTTCCGTTACAACTTTTGTGGTGTGATACGTGAAGATTTTGTGACGTTTGCTGATGTTTACGATTCAATTCGCCCTGAAGACGTGGATGAAGGTGGTGAGCTCAACGATTTCTCAAGAGTTCGAAATTTGAATGCGCCTATTTTCCGAGAATTATTGTATGGAAGCTACACAATTGACTCAAATGATTTTCTTCGTACCAATTCCTCTATATACATACAACCATTCCAGTATCAAATTGGGAGAAAGTTTAAATTTCTAGGTTGAAGCATTCTGAAGCTACCGAACAGGTGTTTTGGGGACTTTTTGCATGTTAGCTACCGGACGGAATAAAGGGGTTTAATAAACTCGAACTAATTTTTTCCAAATTTGTTGTGAACGGAGGCCTTGGAGTGGTTATTTCGAGACTTCACTAGACCATTCGTGATTCAATGCGATGCTAGCAAATCTGGAGTGGGGAGTGTTCTTTTCCAGGAAAACAATGATGGATCGGAATCTCCTATTGCATTCATGTCCCAGAAGCTCAATTCCGCTCAACGCAACTACAGTGTTACAGAGCTTGAATGCTATGCCGATGTGTTGAGCGTGAAAAAATTCAGAGCGAACGTGGAAGGGACATCGTTTAAGATTATAACGGACCATGCGAGTCTCAAATGGCTGATGTCTCAAAAGGATCTTAGTGGACGTTTGGCTCGCTGGAGTTTGAAGTTGCAAGGCTTCGACTTCGTGATCGAACATCGTCGTGGGAGCCTGAATATTGTTCCCGACGCCCTCTCTCGCGTATACGAAGACGGATTAAATACGCTGATCGACGTTGCACCCATGGTTGACTTGAACTCTTCAGAGTTTCAAAATCCGGAGTATGAGGATCTGAAGTCAACTGTGGAGGCAAATGCCCCTCGGCTTCCTGACGTATGCGTTAGAGATGGCTTCGTGTACAAGCGTACAGAGCCCTATAACGGTGACCCGATCACAGAAGATCGGGCCTGGAAACTTTGGATTCCATCAAGCTTGACGCCTACTGCGAACGAAGTCCCCGAATCGTCCGCTTAGAGCTGCAATGGGAGATGCCTTCAGAAAATCGCTATCCTTGTTGTCCTTAACCATCTGACAAAATTTCACATCCTTCATCTCCTAAGAAGAATTGCGGCGGGTGAGATCACGACGTTTTTGGAGAGGGATGTCTTCCAATCCTCTCCGACAATGGGTCTCAGTACGTAAGTTTTCGCCGTATCAGGTTTTGTCGCATGGGGATGACTACGCTCTATTGCATCGTTTGAAAGCGCTAGGTGATGCAGACTTGCAACTGGGTCCCAGAGAATGTACTCCTATCGTGAGGCAACTGGCACAGGCAAATATTCAGGTCGCACACGAGAACAGCAGTAGGCGTTATAATATGCGTGCGGCTCAGACTCAATTTAGAGAAGGACAGGAAGTGTACAGAAGAAACTTTACCCTGTCCACAGCAGCACAAAATTATAACGCCAAACTTGTCAAGAAGTTCTTGAAGTGCTGGATTCGTCGTGCTAGGCAACTCGCGATATGAGCTAGAAGATTTCGGAGGCAAACGGGAGTGTACCACTCCAAGGCATTCGTTCACAACATATTTTGACTTTGTGGGCAAAGGTGGCAAAATATTTAAAAAAACGAAATAAAAACCAAATTTCGGTCGTATCCGTTAACGAGAAATTTAAAAATTTTCAGATACCAACAGGAAGACTTGTCTTTATGTTTTTAAATAGAAAGGTGGTTGCCTGCTGAAGCGGCCAAACAACGGCTCCCAATGGGTCCGTTGATGAAATACAAAGTCTGAATTGTTTTTAAGGCGTATATTACAATGTTAAGTTATATATATAGTTATATAATAATATTAAAAAAAAATTCTACAAAATCACCTAAATTGATATTGTAGCTATCTGGTCGACTCAATAGTTCGCGTTTCTCTAACGAGCCATTCAAAAGTTTCCCTTAAATTCAGCTCCAAAAGTTTGTAGCCTACCACATTTCGAAGTCGTTTGTGATAGTCATTCACATAGTCGACCTAATAAAAATAAAAATGTTTAATTTCATAAATATGAAATTAAATTGTAAAAACTACCTCATCCTTAGTAAGTAGATTCGTATCGATCATCGTAGTCTGAATGGGGGCGTAGGTGACCGTTTGGAAAGTGAGTGCACCATTTCCATTGAATGCATCGGATAAATCGGATTTTTTAATAACTTGTATTACGTCCTCGATCCGAACTCCGAAGTTTCCTTCCTCGTAGAATCCCGGCTCTGAAGTTGTAAAGATAAAAACGTACAGAGAGCAAGTGACTTGACGAAATCAATTATTTCTTACCGTCCGAGGTGAACATATTTTCCAGTGCCCCGGGACCGTTTGTCGCCCGAGAGGTTATCAGTGGCGGGTATTCGTGAACATTCAGAAATGCTCCGACACCGTGTCCAGTGCCATGTCCATAATCTAATCCAGCTTGCCACAGTTCTCTTCTCGCCACATTATCGAAATAGTTGAGCTGCAAGAAAAGAAGATTAAATTTTTACCTGTGTCGAGTTGATAAATTCAATTTCTATTACCGGTGTATTGGATGGAAAAACAGACGTAACTAGCGCGATAAATCCTTTAAGGACTCTAGTGAAGCATTGCTTTTCATAATCCGTTGGTGTTCCGAAATGCATAGTTCGCGTAACGTCCGTTGTTCCATCCCTGAGTGAAAAGGATAATTTAATATTTCTTGAAAATTCTATCTCTGGTTTGAAATTACCAGTACTGTGCACCTGAATCAACCAAGTAGATTTCATCCCTTGTAATCACTTTATTAGTTTCTTCCGAGGGCTCGTAATGAACTAAGGCTGCATTCGATCCGACTGCGCTTATTGTTTCAAAACTCAAGCCTTTGAAATGTTTTTCTTCGCTGTAAAAGATTATTAATAAATAAATTTAGTGAGAACCAATTTAAATTCGAATTGACAGCGACGTGAGGCTTACTCCGGATGGACAACTTAAATTTAAAAATGACTTCACAGGATATTAAAGATAGAAGGTGCTGTAACCGAGACACCCAGACAGGGAGAAAACAATTTTCCAGAAAATTGAACTAGAAAAAAATCCCAGGTGTAAACGGAACAACTAATGAACTTATTCAGTATTTTCTTCAACTTTTCATAGAATTATTGTTAAGATCTCGAAAAAATTGAAGTCATATTCCTACTTCTCTCTTAATTAAATCTTCATTAATAGTTTCATAATTTTTTATTATCTTCAGGAGCACTGGTATTGTATAGTGCAGTATTCGTCATATAAAAAGCTGTACCTATCTCACAGGTAAGAATGTGTGAAAAATTAGGAAGACAATATGTAAATGAAACGAAAAGACTCCTACTTCATTTAAAAAAATGGCAAAAAATCGAACCTTCTAAATTCCGCTAGTTTAGTTGCTCCTGAAATCTCCGTGACACGTTCATTATCAATCGTGGAATTCAGCCAATGTAAATACCGAACCAGAGCCAATCCATCACGTATGTGAGCATTTCGAATTCCTTCAGCTTCGACACCATTTTTAACCGTTTTCATTCGGCCGATTACACTTGCAGTATGTATTCTTCGATTTTCCGGTATTGCATCGAAGATAGCATAGCTGGCTTCATCCGTTATCAGGACATGCCCTACAGTCTTATTTAGCTGGAAAAATTCATGAAAATTTCGAATTTTTGGTTAAATTTCTTATATATACTAAATTGGAACTTTTCTTCTTTGGATTCCTTTCTTACCACTACTTTTATACCGTTCAAGATGGTATCGTAGTTTTGATATACTACTCGGACACCTTCATCTTCAAAATGTCTTAGAATATCGCTGGAAATTCGTCCGTTGCCAACGAACATGGTCACTTCCGATTCGGTTATAATGAGATAACTAAAGAATACGGGGTTGTATATGATATCGGATCCTCTCAAGTTTAAAAGCCCTTTTAAATAAATATATTTTTGTTTAAAAAAAAATTCGAAATTGTGGTATTGAAATTTTACAAGCAATTTCATCCAGTGCTGTAACAATTGTGGATTCGGCACCTTTTTCTTTCATAGTTTCCAATAACTTATATATCTTTTGCGATGTAGTTTCACCTGAAATAAATTTTGAAGAATGGATCAAAAATTTGACTATACTTTAAAAATTTAAAAAAAATTGTAGGTTTAAAATTTTGTTTTTTTTCAGGTTATCGAATAAAAAAAATATAACGTCTTAATAATTATGATCGTTTCCTATTTCGAGAAGCCGTGGTGATTAAAATTTTCGAGTTAGCGGAAAACGGATTTAAATCGAAAAAAAATCATGTCTTTGGAGCAGTTTACATTAGGAACTTGAAACGTATATCCTAAGTCGTATCGTTCTATCAGCTTATAACGTCATTTCTCTTGAAAACTATGGAATAGATTATTCATAGGCATATCAGAGATGGGGCTTTGAGATCTCAACCCTTACATTCCAATCAATATGCATATTAACCAGGGAAGTCTACAGCCCACGCCTTACAAAACCTAGTCACGAAAATCGAGAAATCGATTACGGATAAGGAAATAGCTGTGGGTTGCTTCTTAGATATCGAAGGTTCTTTTGACAACACTGCCTACGAAAGTATGTACTCTGCTGCACAAAAGCGTGGTATTGATCCAAAAACCTGCAGCTGGATCCAAGCCATGCTAGAATAACTTCGGCACTAGCCGACTCAATAGTCGCAGTCACAGCTGCGAAAGGCTGTCCACAGGGTGGGGTACTATCACCCATCCTCTGGTGCTTAGTAGTAAACGACCTTCTTCAAGACCTAACGAAATCCGGAGTCACGGTACAGGGTTACGCTGATGACCTTGCCATCCTTGTTAGAGGTAAATTTGAGGGGACGGTGACAGATCTAGTTCAAAATACCCTATACCTGTACTAAAGCAGGATTGGGTATCAACCCAAAGAAAAGCACAATTGTTGCATTCACCAAAAGGAGGTGTAAGGACAAGTTATCTAAGCCTACTCTTTTTGGAGAATCCATAGAGTATGCTAGTGAAGTGAAATTTCTGGGAATCATCCTGGATGAAAAGTTCACTTGGAATGCTTATTTGGACAAAGTTCTTGAAAGGTCCAGAATCTCTCTCTGGACCTGCAGGAGCCTTCTCGGCAAAAACTGGGGACTGAGTCCAAAACTAACCTTTGCTAGGCCCATTATAACTTACGCGGCATCCGTCTGGTGAAAGAAAACAAAACAGAAATCTGCTCAGCTTAATCTGACTAAATTACAAAGACTGGCATGCTTGGGTATTACTGGGGCGATGCGCACCACTCCCACAGCTGCCTTAGAGGTGTTTCTCAACCTAGCACCTCTACACTTAGAAATACAGAAAGAAACTAGGTTCACCACATGCAAACTTTTGAGGTCGGAGGACGAGTCAGAGCGCAAAACAGCTTGACCAACTCTTTCCGCGGAACTCAACAAGGACCCCATACTAGCGATACCTCTTTCAGATTCAATGGTACCGAAATTTAATTTCACAAGGCCATTCAAAGTTGTACTACCTGAGGAGGATTGGGCCACAAACAAACCCACTCCAAAACCAGGATCTATAATTTGGTATACAGACGGATCTAAAACAGATCAAGGTGTAGGAGCAGGAGTTGCCAGAATAAATATCCGAATGTGGCAAAAATCGCAAAGTGCCATTCACTGGGACTTGGCACCGGGCAACAGGCACTTAAAGCTTTTTATGCCAAAGCATTCGGATATACTCTAAGAATGTGAGGGTTTAGCTCATAAAAGACTTCGTTACTTCGGTCAGGGTTTCATGGACCCATCGGAATTCCTGACCATTCCTCTTCGCAAAATACTAGGCTTCATTGAAAGCGGAGGGATTAAAGAGGAATCATAGTTAAACCGGGGGGACGTCACAATAGACCCAACTGTGGCTGCAATGACAGAGGTTAACCATACCAAACTCTATTTCTAATCTATCTATCCAGGGGTATCTATTTCGAAAATAAGTTTGAAAGGGGCACAGTAGTTTTTGCAGCTTGGTGCGATACAAAGCATCTGGGTAGCTCTCTGAAAACAAAACTTCTCGATTTCACCTTCTTAATAGGTACATTCTAAAGTATAACGATCGATATGACATTTCAATAAAAATTTTTAATATAAAGTTTTGAACATTGAACTCTAAGAGGTACTAGACTGAAAACGCAAAAAATAATGGATGGATTTATCAAAAAAACTATGAAAAAATGCGTATTTATCACGTTTACATTTAAATAAAATCGCACTTTTCTGTTGCCTTTCAATAATAAAGGGTTATTCAATAGGTACATAACAACTTTGTATTTTAATATAAACGAACCCTTTGCTAGTCTGTCAATGTCAAAAAGTCAGTCAAAGTTTACATGTTTATCATGGTGAAGTTCATGAACGAGCAACGTTTGGAAATTATCTCCAATATTCTGTGTTTTATTTAAATACAAAATTAGTATGTCCCTATTAAATAACCCTATTTAAACACGCTAGGGTTATCTAGCAGCGAAAAAAATGTTGGGGTGCAGGTGTAGGGGGTGGAAAGGAAGAAATTCTGATTTTTATTTCTCGAAAACCGTAAAGGATAGAAAGCTAAAAATTGACGACTATTCGGAGCCACTATAGAGTCATCAAATTTTTGATAGGGGTATCAAGGTACGGCGGTGAGGGATGGGTTTTATAATCTCAGGACCAGCTTATGCTAGAAATATACTACAGGAGTTATTAATGGAAATACAAACTTCAGATTTTCATTCGCTTACAAAGGTCGAGTAAAAAAAAAGGTCGTGAAAAGCTGTTTTTCACATTTTCACGAATTTCATCATATGTTTCAGGCATGTCGACTTATCAAATTCATTTTACTTCTGTCCTGTGGAAACTTCATATAAGCGTCTAGAAACGTATTTTCAAATTTTTCGACCTCACGAATATCGCCATGTATCTTAGGTCAAATGAGATACCGTATTCGTTTTCACTTCTAAATCTTTAAATATAAACGGGGAAACCTTCTAGAGGGTGTAATGTGTTGTTCAAATTTTCACAAATTCCGTCAAAAATTGAAGGTTTAATGAGGTCAAATTCGCTGCTACTTCTATGGGCTTTATATTGATCTAAAAATTAATGTCACGATGTTGCGATATTCAGCCCCTAAGAGGGTGTAAAATGGTTGTGTACGTTTTTACGAATTCCGACATCTCACTTAGGTCTGATGAGATATCGAATTGTTTTTATTTACAAACGGCCTTTCTATATAATCGCCTAAAAATTGGTTCCAGAATTTTTTTATATTCAACCCTCAAAGGTCTATGTCGATTTTTATCTCCTATTTTTATTTTTTGGGTAGAAGTTCGTTCCAAATAGCCTCCTCATTATTCTTTAGGTAGTCCGTCGCATAGTAATCAACACCGTATACCAGTATTAAACGCGTTCCGGACTTTTGCTCAAAAAATAATAAACTTGCGCCCAGACTATTAGCAGATTTATTTGAAATGTATTTGAATTATTTTACTTGATAAATGGTCAAATTTCTGTTGATGGAAAATGCATTGTTAAAATTTTATCTCCATTAACTTTCAAAACTTCAGAAGATTCAACAACATAAATTTTCGTCATGCATTTAAGTGAGTATTAGCGCAAATATAAAATTGTTTAGTTAATAAGATAACGATTTGGAATCGACTTCAAATAGCGTTCCATTAAAATATGTTTAATTTAATTTTTGTTCGGCGATTTCAAAAGGTTTTTCCTCAGGTATCCCATAAGTACCTACAGGTGCATCAGTTCGAAAAAAATTTGAACTGGTGACTGTGCAACATTGTAAATGAACAATGAACCGATTTAAGTACCATAGGTGCGTTATGTCGAACAGTGTAAAAAAACTCACCTGTAAACTGCACGGGAACAGGATAAATTTCGTTAGTAGACGGCAACGGTCTATCCTTCCAAATTGCATCGATTAAATTCGTAATAATCGGAACAAGCTTGTGACCGTTGGGCCTGATACCGTCAGCGATCCGTTGAAAAGCCGACGACGACAGAATAAATGGGTCGACACCAATCTTCGAATTATTCGGCAAATTATTGAGCAGCCAACTTTCCGTTGTCGGAACATCTTTCTTGCCTGGTTTGTTAAACTTTAATGTACTCATGTGACAGCGAATAAAATTTATTTTATTTCATTTAATTTTTATAGACCACCATCGCCACCACCACTGACCTTGTTTCATTAGCGTCCAGTAATTCAAGTCGAGTTGCTGTTCGGCTTGGATATGATATCTGGAATCGGTCCAGAGCAAGGCCTGTTTTTCTGTGATAATAACCGTCCCAGCGGATCCCTTGAATTTGGTCACGTAAAAAATTCGCCCGTCGCGATTACTTATATACTCGCTCTGATGACGGCCAATGGTGTGACAAGTATCGTAAAAAGTAATAGTAGTAATAAAATTCGCAGTCAGTGAACTATGTGGCTATGCAGCGAAAATTTACATACCTGGTGTGCATCGTTCATTGGTATAATGTAGGCCTGGATGGGCTCGCCCCCAACTACTGTGGAGTTTTGCATTAAGGATCGAATTTTCGTCAGGGTTTCCAACGTTGACGACTCCACTACCTCATAATTGTATGCATTGAATTTGGTGCTGGAAATGAGAGTGTTATTTGAATAAATTAGTTTTTCGTTATTTGATTAACTCTAAGGCTTGAATCAGAATTTGAATCATTCAGGGCAGTGGCCTCGGCAATAAATGCTAGTTTATTTCCCAGCAGTCGCGGCTTCGTATCGCACCCAACAAAATATTCTAGGCAAAATCATTGAACTCGAATATCGTTAAAAATCTTGACTGGGGCAGGAAGAATAGAGTTGCTTATAACATATTTTCAAGGAGGACATTCATACGCCACTTTTGGTCCAACTCCATTCCTTTCTCAAAACCAGGTAGATGTTAAATTCAAACGCAAACAGGGATGTGTTCGAGATCACTAAAGCCTCAAAAGCCAACATTTCTGTAGGACGCCTTTGAACCCTCATTATTCCTATCACGAAAATTGCTATACTGAAAGGCGCAGCCCATATTACTAAGGAAATATGAAGGTTTTATTTTGAGTTCCAGTATACGGCCATGATTGTTAAGTTTTTTATCGATACCGCAGAAAACCCGTTTTTTAATCCGAAATATTTTTCTTATATATCTATATACATAAATAAACACAAGTATGAGATTCCAACTTTGTAGCATGAGTCGTTCCTAAGACGAAAAAAAATGTACACCACATCCATCTACCCATATAAAAATGTGACCCTGTAATATCTTAATATTCTTATAATAGATATATTCAAATCGGCATGCATTTCTTTTCAACCCACTTTAACCTCTCATACTTCTACCACCATATATTTCACTGATATTAAAAAGATATTAAGCATTTTTTTGACGTACTTTGTTATCGCCCTATTTTATGTGCGCTACTGTTACTATGCAAAAAAAAAGCATTTGATATATTCCTTTCTACACCTATGTACATAAAACCAAGTTTGAAGGTTTTATCTTCATTCGTTTATTAATACTTTGACTGCCAAATTTTTTGCCAAAAATTTTGACAATGTTATTTAAAGGGGTCAAAATCTTCGTGGACGCGTCGTTGCGTTACTGGCACTGATGTTGTCAAATGATATATTATTGTGTTAGCATAAAGGACATTTTGTGTAAGCATAAAGGACATTTTGTGTAAGCATAAAGGACATTTTGGAATACTTATTTAAGTTAAGTGGTCTCACCAGTCACCACTGGGCTAGAACATCAAGACACACATTAACAACAATGATAAACACTAAGGGCCGTTATATTTAGTCCGAGATACTGAGATTCGACAATCTAGTAGCTTTGAATCACCTCAGGCCAGTAGCCTTACAAACTATCAAAATAAATAAATATATATTGCGAAGAAAGATACTTAAATCGAACGAAGAGACGATCTTAATGTACCAAAATCGATTAAAGAAATTTTTTTGAAAGGGCCAAGGCACTATTGTTGATGTCGCACCATAGAAGAAGTTTTCGGTAGAGCGCCATAGTCTATCTTTCTATTGTGCAAATTTCATAATTATTGAGAGACATAAAAACAATATCAGAAAATACGTTTGCGTGCAGAGATGCAGATAAATGGATAAGAATCTTTTCCCAATTTTTTAATAATTGTCGGCCTATCACAATACTTTATTATTCTAATAATAAAGTATTTCAGTTATCTAAAGATCAATCAGTTATTTTTTGTAATTTTTTCAAAAACATTGGTTGCGAAAATACTCCTTTTAATTAATTTATTATTATAATAATAAAGTAATCGAACTCATAAGCTTCAATAAATACTTATGCACGTATAACTTGCAGTTTTTAGTTGGAATTATTACCGTCCATTGTTTGATTGGGGCGTATGCGTACAGAATGGGGATAATTACTAATTATCTCTGCAGGAACTGTAAACTACCTGGGGAACGGGAAACGCTAGAACACCTTCTGTGCAATTGCCCAGCTCTTGCTAGGAGACGGGTGAAGGCTCTTGGTGCACCGATCTTCACAAATCTTAAAGAAGTCTCGTTTAACAGCATGCAGAGCCAGCTAAACTTTGCTACGGTAACAGGAACCTTTGAATTAAACGAGGAGCTCTCTGTACAGATCGAAACGCAAGTGCAACTATCATAGGTACATTGGGTCTCCTGTTTTTTAGTGGTATCACTATGGACCCTCGTGGGTCTATGTGAGGCTTTGGCCGCCACTGTAACCTAACCTAACCTAATAACTTGCAGTTGACAATATAGAGGGGCAGTTTTGAATACACAAAAAGGGGATTTTTTTCTAATTACCGAATGACTGTATAGAATATTAAACGAGACAGGTGAATTATGATATAAATTTATATTTCCTTTAATTAATAAATAATCTTTCAATAATCCAAGATGTAGGTAGCGCCAATAATTATTAATGATGATTAATCGATTGAGAACAATTGCTCATCGCAATTCTCTTATCATGGCAGCGGGCTTATCAAGAAAATTTATTTACAATGATTGTTATAAATATTTTAATCGATTTTAAATCTCTTATTGCACGATAGATAAATTGTATTTAGCTCTGAAAAATGTATTTTTGATGATCGATAAAATAAAATAGAGGTTAATTAATATGTTGTCTTCGCTAAATATAAATTTTAATCTAATTATATTGTGAAATTGTATAGTTATGACTTTTATCGAAAATTAATGCGAAGCTGAATAAAACATACAAATAACACAAATTAAATTTTTTTTTGGTTTTTTCTTTCTCGAAAAAAAAAATTTGCTCTAAAGTTTAAAAAAGAGTGCGAACCTTTCATTAAAAAAGGTATTATTTTTTGTTCGATGATGCTCAAAAACACAAAAATAATAATTTTATATGATTAATTCTAGCAGATCAAAAATAAAGTTTGGTTGTATTAAGGTGGAATATCCGAGTAGAAAGCAAAAAAAATAGGTGAATTTTAGAAATTAATATCTGACAAACTATTTGCGCGATTTTATCCAGGTTGGTTTTATTCGAAAGTATATATGTTGAGGTACGCTAATAATTTTTTATTTATAAATATGTATCAACCGGGGGCACTGCTGTCATGGTCGGCGTAAAGAATGACCCTTGCTCGCACGGACTTCGGTTCCCAAGATTACATGTAGTTGGTTGATCCAAAACAAAAAATTCAAAATTATTTTGAAAATGTAAAGTATGATGCTCTTCGCTAGGTAGAATTTTTGAAGAAATTTTTTTTAGCGAAGTAGAAAACCTATCCAAAAATATTGTGTGCAATTTTGGAAGCAATCAGTCAACCCGTTTTCCGAAGATTTTGGGGACCGTCTTTGAAAAGTATGTTTCGAGATAATTGCGTTTGAATGACGCTCTATGTAGAGAATTCACAAAGCGTCCATTCCGGTTAATTGCCCCTAGCTTTCACATTTATTGGAATTTCAATATGAAATTAACACACAATGTTCTTAAGACTACAAACTTTAAGATGGGTAAAAAAAAAATTTTTTGATAAACAAAATTTTCTACTCGGATGTTCTCCCTTAATGTTAAATTAAAATTGTTATCTTTTACTCGAAAGTTCTGGAAACATGTAACGGAATTAAAATTGTTTTTTTCTTCAATTAGCCAACTTAAGGTCCTTACCTTTTATAATAAAGGCAACGTTAGGTTGGCACTACCAATGTCCTGCTGTTGCCTAGTCGAATAATTTTATAAATGATTTTAAGGTTGTCGCGACGTTGGCACAACCTTTAAGTTATCTAAAAATCAATCAGTTATTTGTTGTAATTTTGTCAAAATATTGGTTGCTAAAAAACTCCTTTTTCCATACAACACTTTGTTACATATTTTTTGTATAGCATTTTGGAGAATTATTGTATTTTATGCCGTCATAGTTTATTTAATAATTAAGAGCCAATACAGAATATAGAGAACATTAACATATGAATAATATTATTGAATACCACCTTGATAACGAATCCACATTTGTACATTTGTAAATGATTCAGAAATATTGTTAAAAGTTATAACAATTGTAAAGAAAGTAAAATATATATATAATTTATTGAAACAATTGTTGCTGTATTTTCTAAAATAAAAATTGACTGTAATTCATACGACCAAATAGTCGTCACAAAAAATAACTTTCAAGCCATATTTTTTACCAAGGAGCGAATCTTTCTGAAGGCAGTATTGATACTACTGATGCTGTCCAGCGCTCAACATGTTATTTACCAATTTTATGAATTCGGAATCGACAAGAAGATGTGATAAAGAAAAACAGAGTAAAAATGACAGCCATTCTAAGGTTTCACTCAATTTTCTTTTACATATACCTACATATTTTTTTTTAGTTTCTATTAATAATCATAATATCTAATAAACTCCAAAATGTCGAGAATTCCATAATTCTTCAGTCGCAGTATTAAATTTCCCAGAAACTTTAACTTTTTGCAGTTCTGCTTCGATACTGAAAAACGAAATTGGTTTAAAAAAAAGATAAAACGAAATCAGTTAAATTTCTGATGGTATTCAGTACTGAAAATTTAAACTGACTCCACAATATTCGAATTCAGTTTAAGAATATTCATTCTGGGCTTTTCAAAACTTAATTTATGTTACAATTGAAATTTTATATAAAAATGTTTAGAGGATAGTTTCGATTGAATAAAATCAGAATTATATAAATTCATAAACTGTGAACCCTTAATATCAAACTACAGATTATTAAGTAATTTCTCATTTTTGAGAAAAACCAAACAAATAAAATGAGTTTCGTTTCTGACATCATGAAATAATTTATCAAAGGTGCGCACATTGCAATAGATTGAATTAAATTGCTATGTCGCAATAAACAACTTAAAAGTGCAATTAATATACTGCAGTTGTCGTAAAACGAGAGCACTGAGTAGGTTACGTGTTAGAATGGAGGGGGGCGTTTTGCAAATACATATATCGATTAACAGCTTCAATTCCACATTCGCTTTACATCCAAAATTATTATTGCCTCTAGAACGCCTCCAGATTGGCCATATGTTTATTTCTGATCCTTTATTTAAATTTAAATTTAACCCTTCTCATTATTTTTATCATTTACCCTTCTTTAATTTCAATTTTCCTCTTTTCTTTCAGTGTTAACAAAAATTAACAGTTCACTTTTCTATAGATTCGGAAGGTGCACTAAAATAATACATCTAAAGTTAAAAGACTTTTGATGAAAAGAAGTCTTAAATTTAATGGATATTTAACAGATATTTTGCTAAGAGTCTTGAGTCTGACCATCAAATTATTAAAATAATATTCACGTCAACTCAGATTTTTGTTGGTTTATATGGGTACGTAAATTTAATTTCACTTGTTCATGTTGTTTCCCTATTGTTTTAACATGAACAAAGAACAATATTTATTTAATTGAATCAGAGGTGTATTGTTTATTATATCCAGACATTTATTTTCCTTGTTAATTACAATTTGTTGGCGAAGGTCATGGTTATAATAATTGTGAATGAAAGTAATAAGTAATCGACGAACTGTTCATGATCTTTGGGAATTAGCTCAACTGGTTTATTGTATCCTAGACTATTAGCTTTCTTTTAATAGAGATTATTTTAATTTACGGAAATTTTTTTATTTATTAGAAAATTCATTCAATGCAATATTTCTCAAGAAGAAATTGTATTCATTTTGATAATAAATATTCCATGGAGGAATTTTGACATCATTCCATACATAAGTATGTCCATTAACTCGGCTAGCTACCATACAATTGTTTTCGATTTTAACTGGAGAATGGATTGAGCAGAGTTCAATATAAACATACAGCAAAGAGTATATTAATATTGTGAACATTTTCCAGCTCGTTAAGCTTATAGACTGTACTGAATTCAGTTCTTCGAGCTGAAAAGGTGTTCTCAAGTTCTGGAATATAATATTATAAGAAAATCAAAATCTTTAAATTATTAGCTTGGAATCGGTTTTTGTATCATTCCAACTTTATTATTTTTTTATATTTCTAAAGCAGGTTTTGTGATCGACCTGAAATTGCAGAAAAATTTGCTTCATTTTAAATTTTGTATTTATACGTTTCAGGGAAAGTAGAAACCGAAAAACTTATAAAAGTCGGCCTATCTGCAGTATACGTTGCCCGCGGTGTGTAAACTATTTTGACGTCACATATCTCCAGAATACCAATTGATATTTTCTTTAAATTTTCAAGAAAAGTAGATTAATATGCTGAAAATTGAGTGAGTCCTTCGTGCAGCCCCAAAAAAGCTAAAAACTGAAGTTTTCAAGCCTCTATTTAAGTTCATTCTCCTATATCCTCAACTATAATATAAATCGGGGCTCAGTATTTCATCTTGACTTCAGTATAAATTTCTTGACTTGACTTTTTACTGCGGTATGTTTTTTTTATTTCATTTGCTACTTTCTATAAATTCAACAAAAATATTGTTGTTGCATAGATAATCGTCTTTGTTGAATTATCAAAAAAAAACTCTTTTTAAATGTGACTAAAAATTTTTTTTGTCTATCAAAATTTTACTTGAATTGATAAAAAATTTTGATTTGTTTTACAAAACTGTTCTCAAATCGAAATTTTTTTATTTTAATAAAAAGATTCTGTTTTCCAACAATTTCTTTAACCAAATTTATTTATAGCGCCACAATTAATTTGTGACTATTTTTCAAAATAATAAACGGGTTTATTGATGCTACAAAAAAAAAATAGTTATTCGAATTTATCTGGTTTTTAGTAACTTTACTCTTTTTTCTGAGTGTACCCGAAATCTTCCATAAGTAATTTATCATATGCTAATCCGCCACTAATCACAAATCGGTTTTATTCAAATTAGAATACTTACTTAAGACCGATAACCCATAGAAATGTATGTATTCAAAAATAAAAGTACTTCCGCTTAAAACCAATAATTTTTAAAGACTCGGTTTAATAACAGAAAAAATTTGTGCGGTCTTTCGGAAAACTGCCATGCAATTTTTCTTAAAAAAATATGGCAGTTTGCATTCCACACTCTAAAAATCTTTTTTCTTAACTGTAAATATTTAACTTTATATTTTATCCATATTGTAGGAAATTGAATTTTTGAATTTGTACAATGGACTAAAGAACTAAATTTAAACTACGATTTCGTGAACTTCTGCAAAGGCCTTTAAGAGGAGATATGATTTCAATTGAAAGAAATAAGTGCAATCAATAAAGCAAATTCATTGCCATACTCAAACTGGATGGACAATATTTCAAGAACACTTTGGAGCAACAAATATAATCAATTCAAGACTCGAAATAGCCACTTTGGTTCAATTTCTCAATTTAATTATAATAATAGATTTGTTGTGCGACGAGTACTGCGCACTTTAGCCTGCACTTAATATTACTTTAAAGTCAACTAATAATAAGTACAGTATGAACTCGATATGACTTTCCACTCATCAAATATGCACATACTTAAGTGCACTACTTGGACTTATGACTTTGGATCCTACCTTCCCAGGACTAAATACTCGCACACGAATATCAGAAGAAACCACAGCACATCCTTAGCCATCTTGCACGAACACTTTTCCACGCTCTCGTTAACTTGACGTTCTCAACGACTTTATTTTCACAAGGTCCTTTAGTATTGCACTCGACTCGTTTACAGTTTGCCACCCGCACTCAACAGTTCCACTGTAATCAGTGTCGCAAGACGTAAAGTACATTTATAACTGGCGGGGCCAGTAACTACCACAAGACGTAAATTGACACCTCGATTAACCACCCGCTTTTATTTATTAGCAACACCAGCAAGAATAAACAACAATCTCGCATACGAGTACCGAGAGCAACGAGTAAAGTAAAACTGTCCTTGGGGAGTTTGATAACGTACTTGGCCGTACGTGCGAATCTACCAAATTAAACCGATTAAAGATATTCTCCGTATTGGCACCACAAGACGACTACTGGTATCTCGGTAGTCACCAGAGCCGAGAACGCTGTTATCGAAAGTGATTAGTGTTTTGCACCACCTATAGCACGTCTTCACCTATGCTAACGCACAGGTATCAAAGCTGCGAGCATTGGGTCAGGTGAATCAGAAACTGATGCGAAACAAGTTATAGACGCGTGTGTGTTCCCAATCATTCCACATGGCACCTACCTCAATTTGTTGTACTGCCCACCACTTAAAGTTCCTGTACGACGTTCGAGATTATTGCGGTGGCTGTTCAACGGCCAGCTTATGGTCAAGATCAGGGCAATTGAAAATTCCTAAATGAGATTGCGTGACTGAGTAATTGACCCATCCAACGAATGTAGTAGAGCTCGATGGAGCTATTTAAAGAGTTAAGGACGCGCTCTATCTTGACACTTTGTAAGCCAATTGCTTCCGGGAGATCGAGTAGGAGTTTTTTTCTGTATTATTAACACGTGCCGAAATTGCTGGAAAAATTAAAGGTATGATGGCCATATTCTATGTCAGCTTCACTTTTTTTGATGTTGGTCAAACGTAAAAAAAATCTGCCAATGGTCTGGGCGAAACTTTATTATTTTCGGGTCAAAGTTCGGCAACGGTCAAAGTTGAAGTATATCATCAGTTGCTTCGAAATTATGAGGTATCATGGAAAGTTAGTTTTTGTTTAAACATTGGAAAAGCTCGTGTAGACATTCGAATTTCGGTATATTATGTATACATTAAAAGCCCATAGAAGTAAAAATGAATTTGCTCCCTTATCAGAATTAAGAGAAATGGCGAATTGGGGTTTAAATTGCAAAAAAATTGTGAAACAGGTTTTTAGACGATTTCATAAGAAGCTACTTGATATCACATGAGACACGAGGGATTTTGAAAAATTTGTGAAAACGTAAGCAAACTCTTCACACGCCCTTGCTTCTTGAAATTCAAAAATTCGTGAAATTGGTTTTTAGGTCATTACATCAAATACCGTAATAATCAATTCTATATCTCATCAGAACTAAGGGATGGCAAAAATTGTGAAAACATAAGCAAACCCTTGGGGGTTGAATATCGAAAAATTGAGAAATGGGTTTGTAGGCGATTATATAAAAAGTGATCTAATATCTCATCAAACCTAAGAAATATGTCGAAGCCTTGAAAAGCATACAACCCTCTTACACCCCCAGGATTGAATATCTAAAAATACTGAAATTGACTTTTTGGCGCTTAAATAGGAAACCTTAGGAAGTAAAAATGAATCCGATATATCATCAGATCTAAGCAATATGTAAGAATCTGTGAAAACATATGCAACGTCCTTACACCCATTTGGGGGTTGAATATCCAAAAAGCCTAAAAAGAGTTAATAAATAAATATGAAGACAGCACGAGAAAGTTAAAACGAATTCAATTTCTCTTCACTTCTAAAAGATATGACGAAATTCGTGAAAACGTGTTCAACTCTTTTATACCCCCTTAGGGGCTGAAAAAGGAAAAAACTTAAAAACAAGTTTTAGGCGATTATTACGCAAGCCCATGAAAGTAAAAACATATTCGATATCGATCAGACCTGGGGGATACGGCAGAATTCGTGAAAAAGTATACACCCTATTAGGGGTCGCATTTCAAAAAATTCTAAAAACACTTTCTAGGTATTTATATGAAGAAGCCGTAGAATAAAAATGATTTTAATATTTGGAAAGACCTACTAGATATGACGAAAATCGTGAAAATATATGCATTCCATTTTCACTTTTCAATTTTTTTCCCCCTCTTCCGAATGCTAATGGATATCTGAAAATTTTTTTTATCAAAATTACTTTTCTAGTTGATTTACACATACATACCGAGTTTCAACTTTCTAGCATAAGCCGTTCTATAGATAGTATAAATACCCCCACCTTCGTACCAGACTAACCCTAAAAAAATTTATATTTTTCCAACATGCTACTACTACATGTCTATCCAAGTACCAAGTTTCAGTTTTATATCATTACAGGTTCTCGAGATATAAAAATCGGAACTCTTTCTTTTTCACCCTCCTCCACCCTCACCTTCTACACCCTCACCTCCAAACTTTTTTTCTGATAGGGGTCTATTAGGTCTATTTCTGGTAAAAATTCTAAGTATCTATCTTACACTGTTCTTGAGATATGAGACGTGATTTTTTAGAAAAATTCGTATCCCCTCCACTGCCATGCCTCCATGCTCCACCTCCCTCTGAAAAAATTTTACTTTCAACAAACTTTATTTGCGAATCTTTATACAGAAAGAGATATGGATTTTAGAATGTTTCGATCTCGGCTTTCGAGCGTCTCGGACGCATTATTTTCCCCCCCACTACTTCATCCCTTCACCCTTCACAAATGGGTCCACCATTGAAGCTCTACATAAATTCCAAGTTTCAGCTTCGTTGCATAAGCGGTTACTGAGATCTAGAAACCAAAACTTTCCGTCTAAAACGATTCCCCCACCTCCCCCTTACACCCACACCCCTCAGAATTTGGTCACTTGAAGGGCTCTACCCAGTCTACCCTCGAAAAAAAATTCAATTAAATAGCTCAAAGGGTTTGGGTGCTACGAGCCTTCAAACAATTTTGCGTACACCGGTCGACGTACGGCGTCCGACGGACAGACGGACTGCATTTTTTTTTTGCTTTTTTCATGTCTACTAGTCATGAAACGTGAAAACAATTTTTTTCAGGGTAGCACATTTTTTTTTTAAAAATCGATCACAATACTGTATTATTGAAATAATAAAGTAAAAGTCGTTATACTATTGTTCCATCAGCATAAACAAAACAATCATTGATATTACGAGAATGGTTCCCAGCTGTGTAAAATGATCTTAGCAATATACTTCCAGCGATTCATTGTAAATTTACTATTGACACCCTTCCCCACCTTAATTATTTATTTGCATGATCACAACGCAATAATCGACCCCAATCAATTATAAGAATGATTTGAGAATATATACATCCACCAACATGGAATAAATGCAAAAATTATCTTAAAACCCAGTAATTTTACTCAAAACAATATGCTCCGTCGAGCCGTAACAAATGGTATATTCAGTAATAAGCGGAAGATTCGTTACCAAACATTAATTTATCTTATGTGCTCCATAGGTAAAAATATTGAAAGTTATGTTATCAGGTCACCTGTAAAATTTTAAAAATCAGTTGAAAGTTCTTGCCTCTTAGTTGTAGAATCAAAAGGCATCCAAATTTATAAAATCTATAGCTGCTTCACTTGATGAGTTTGACACGAACTCGCTTAACAACAAATTAAATACAATATTTACTCACATTTCGAGAGCAAGTACGCATTATCACGACCCAAAAATATTGTATTTTATTAACTACAAATTTTTATAAATGTAGTTCATATCGATAAGATACAAGTATGCTTTTAATTTTAAATAACAAATAAAGAGATTCCGATCGATTTATTATCGGTCAAGGTTTTTTAAAGAAATTATTATTCCAGTAACCTTTCCTCGGCGTTGTTCATTCAAACATACAAAAGCATGCAAAAAGTACCTACATACGTATCGAAACTATTAAATATTTTTTTTATCGAACTATCGTGGATGTTAATAGAAAAGGAATTTATGCACATAATGGAAATATTATGATGAAGTTATGAAGATTTATTGGCGTTCAACAACAAGTTCACTATGAAATAAGTATCTGTTATGATTAAGATATTGAAAATACAAAAGGTTCAACCAAATAAAAAGAATCAAAATGAAATGGAAATGATATCTACCTATTACCTCAACAGTTTAGGCCGAACGCTGAAATCTGAATAGAGTTAAATTTTTGGGTAAAAGTGTGAATATAACGAAAATAAAAAAAGAGTGTAGCTTCATGAAAGACTGTTGAAACTTAGTGCATACTTGTGTATATGATTATTAGGGTGGCGGTTAAAAATAATTTTTTTTTTGACCGCCCCCTAATAGGTTTCTTTTTGTAAAACATCGACGGAAATTTGTTTTTTATATAAAAAATTTAACGATCAAAGTTTTATATACGGTCTTTTTGAATGAATCTGCAGTTTTTTTGGAAATATCTCACGAAATATGCAGATTTGATAAAAGATCCATATAAATAATTTTATAGGAAATTTAATTTTTTACAAATAATGTTACACCAATTTTTTTTGAAAAAAATGTATTTATAAAGAAATTCTAAAAAAAACATTCCTGAATCATACCTGGTGAATATTTCAATGATTAGGAATGTTAAAAATATTATAGCATATATAAAATGATTAATTTAAATTTAATAATCATTTAAAAAAATTTATTTTTCATGAACAAATTTAGTCCCGGGCTTTGAGTAAACTTTCTTTTGAATTTTTTATATTTTTATTTCTATTGTCATTCAAAATTTGGATGACAAATTGCTTTTGTTCTTTATCCTTTGTAAATAAATCAGTATACTCTTGTATTAATTTTACTCCTCGTTTTGCATTCACAACTGATCATTTTGTTACAATATTCATACATTCTTGATAATTTGCATTTTTCAACCAACTTTTACAATTTTCTTTCAACAAGCTTAACCCAAGTTCATAAAAAATAAATTTTGATAAATGATTATTAAAACAAAATTTATGATTTTGTATATGCTATAAGATTTTTGACATTCTTAATCCTTAAAATATTCACCAGGTACGATTCACGAATGTTTTTTTTTGTGGAATATCTTCATAAAAATTTTTTTTTGTTGAAAAAATGGATGTAACATTATTTATAGAAAATTAAATTTCCTATAAAATCGTTTATATGAATTTTTGGTCAAATCTGCATAATTCGTAAGATATTTCCGAAAATCTGCAAATTCATAAAAAATATACTAAAAAAAAATTAGATCATCTTGCGGCCTGTGTTATTTAAATTTTTTTTTACAAAAAAAAATGTTTGTTGATGTTTCTACATGAAAAGGAAACTTTTTATGGGGCGGCCTATTAATTTAAATTTTTAACGACCACCCTAATGATTACACTAATTTTTTTCAGATTAAAAAAAAGTATGCAGTAATAGGCAGAATGGACCAAAAAGTAACCCAAAAATGTATTGGTATTTTAGGGCATAATCTTCCAATCTACGTAGTGTATGCTTCAGCTAGATACCTTTAAGTGATTTTAATGGCTGACTATTTGAATAGGGAAGACAAAGAGATAAGAATTTAGGTAAATTATATAATTTTTTCGAATGGCTTACTCGTAAGTGTCAAGTTGAAACCTGATTGGAGAAACAGAGCTAAAGTGTGGTAAAATTGAACGTGCATATATAATACAGTAGATATCAATGAGACTAATTGCAAATTAATATCACTGCTTCATCTTCTTTACGTATTTATACATATCCGTAGGGAAATAGAAAAATTTCTCTATGCAACATTTTTAAAATTTATATTAGCTTGGGCTTTGGGCTTGACTAAACTAAATTTAATTCAGATAAAATTCAAAAAAACTTTTGGTTCTGAAAAATTGTTCTGAATTTTGAGTCATTTGTCAAACTGATTGTCCAGTTTGACAAAGTACTCAGTCGAGTCGGAAACGTCACTAAAAAATTTAAAATAAACAGTATTTTACCCATATATGTATTAGTTAACTATATATTGCTAGCGGCGCTTGTCAAAGTCAGTATTTGTTGGAAACAGATGATTCTGAATTTGCCAATTCAATCTGTTGATATTGCAGTGGCTTGCAAGATTTTCATATGAATGCGTTAATAAATAAATTGAACAATTATATACACAGTGTAAATTACTTTCCTTAAAGGAGTAAAATATTCCGATTTGATGTAGTAAATTTACGAATTTTCATTAAATTTAACAAAATTGAGAGTAATTCTTAAAACTGCGTATTTTTACACATTTAATTCAAAAATTTACTAACTGGGTAGTAATATTGGAACAACGCCTGAAACTTTTTACATTTAATGTGTAAGATTAATCAATGTGTGTAAAATTACGCATTTTGGATGAAAATTGGATACTTCAAACGTAGTAATTTGTTTTTTGTGATATGACCGCTTCTTTGTTTAATTCACTTGTTTCGTGGTTAAGGCGTGATTTAAAATTTAAAAAGAAAATAATGTTTATAGTGTTTGAAGTTTGTGGCTTTAATAAAAATAAATTAAATTTATATTTAACAAACATGTATAGTGTTTTATACTTTCTACTTGACCTATATCCTGGTTTTTTCCCAATTATCATGTGTTGATTGATCTCATTGAATTTTTCCAATTGTCGATTACTGTGTCCTTTGCCCTTCAAAATACGTTTGGAAATTCATCTTCCGATCTTCCGATCATTCGCTTGAAGCTTATTCATTTATATTATCCATAAATTAATAATAATAATAAGCAAACATAAACATGTTACATTTTTGTAGTACATATGTAGGAAATATTAGTTTTTCCACACCGTGTGTAATTTTACGCACATTTTTAGCGATTGATTTCCACACTTGTGTGTGTATTTTTTCATTAATATTATAGTAAAAATCACAGGAGTGCGTAGTTAAATTTGGCAATAGTAATTTTACTGCTCTCAGAGTAGGCTCTAAATTGCCCACTCTAAGAGTAGTAAAATTTTTTTACTGTGTAAAACATAAACTTAAAAATGGTTTATTAAAAAGTGGCCATTTGCATATAATAATAATAATAATATGAATCGAATATTTATTTAACACATTTTATGTATTAAATAAAATTAGGAACTGTGGCTAAGCGCGCTAGTCTACAAAACCAGACCTCGTGGTTTCGAATTCTACATAGCCATGGACTTATTACTCGTTGTCTAGCTAAAGAAAATTACGATGAAAGCGGTAATATTACCGCTGCTGCTACCTCTCTATGCTTCGGGGTGGAAACTTAAAAAAAGCATTAAGATAAAACTACCAAAAAATTTCCTGGTTAGTTAAATTGTCCTCTTTCTGAGTGGAACTTATAGGTGAACTACATATAACTCGTTTATAATGGCCTATTTGCAAGGTCCCGATTGAAGAGCTTAAGAATAAATATCTTCGAGTAATTTGGTCACTCGCTTACAGCAGTCTAATATTCATGGTCTCATCGAGTCCGTTTAAACCCAGCTCTACTTATATTAAAATATACTAGAGTACACTTATACCTCGCTTTACGGCCTAGATACGTTCCGTAAAGCGAAATGCCGTATAACGAATCAATTATTTTAAGTAATAAACCAACCGAATGTCTTGGAGCATTATCCGAAATCAGGCCGTATAACGATAAAGTGCCATAATTGAAAAAGGCCGTTATAGCGAAAAGCCGTATCAAGGGCGGCTGTAGAGCGAGGTATGAGTGTATTCCAAAATTACATTTTAAAGTTACAGTAAAGTGTTAAACTCGTTCTTCAAACTTGGTCAACTTATATCAGTTCGGTGTAAAAACCCTAAAAATATTTAAATATATTAAAAAAGTTAAACACAGCTCTTCAGTACCATTCAAGAGCTCTTCCTAGTTCTCAAAAAAACTTTTGACTTTAAATTTTATGTATTCAGTAAGTGGTTTTAAAAAATCAAATTACTTATTCAAATTATTTATTTTTATCGTGGCAGATTTGGGAGAAAATTTAGTTTTTAGTATGTTTCCAAAGAACGAATTTTATTTTTATTCAAAAAATTTATTGAGCAAAATTAAATATTCTGCCGACTTCCCTGGACATGGATATTAGACTTTTCAGTCAAAATAAGCAACTGATTCTGATTTTACCTATTCAACTCATACTTATTGAGTTTGTATGGAAAAATATGACAGCTAGCAATATAGTTACTAATGCATATATGATTTTACCCGGAAAACTAGTATTTTCAGTTAAAAATGTACTGTGAAAACATTCACCAAAAGGTCATTCATCTAGTATGTCATTCTTCATCTGGTTATTATATTACTGTTAGCAAAGTCAATATTGCAAATCATCAATACGTTTTGGCATATTTCATCCAAGGTTTAATGAAACCCCTATAAAATACTTTATTATTAAAACAATAAAGTAAAATTATCGTTTCAACAAATTTTGTTGTTTTTATGAAATAAAGATGGTTAGCCTACTCACTCATTGACTTCATCAGCTGTTTAAAAAAAAACATGCTGATCCAAGAAACGAACCAAAATTTAATTGGACCATAAATGACCTATGCCTGGGATCATAAACTGTTACCGGAAGTAAACGACGATAAAGCTAACTATTGGAATACGTAAAAATTTTGGATTTGGTTAGCCCTTGTCAACATATGAAGATATGGACCTATGGAATAGAGTAAATTTTAGTGAGATTAAAATTTTACCAATTTAATTTTAATATTTTAGTGTTTAATTTTGGAAATTTTTCTAATTGCTTTGTACTTACTCAAATTGTTTTGATGCCGACACGAGCAAAATGTGGCAAATGAACAAAATTGATAAAATTAGCGAAATACGGTGTCTTTGTAGCGCGACAAATTTACAAATTTACAGATCGAAAAATCTCTTTTAATTTTGATCGGACTAAAAACGAGTAGTGCTCAAGAAGAAGCAAAAATGCAAAATGCGTTGAAAAAAATAAAATAAATATTTTGCTTGTTTTCTGTACATTTTTGATACATTTATATTCACTTTCGGATCACTGCGATTGATCGGGAAAAAACCTGAGGTATATTACCTCTAGGATCATTGCAAAAAAAGAAATATGTAGTCACTGCAAATATGATTAGCTTTCTTAAACGGAAACACAAAGCTTACTCTCGATTCGGCACACAAAAGATAACATCGCATCCCCAGCATTCATATTCCAGTTTAATATCTTAGTTCGTCCCCAGCGAGATATTACTATTGAAAAGATTGCAGTCATATCCTGTAATTTAATTAACTTCGTTCAATCCTTTTGCCAAAGGTATTGGTCCGAACGATACACTATTGATACTGATATCAGAATGCGCTCAGGACGTTATCCGCTTTTTCGCTACAGACATTCTTTGAATACAAATGCCATATTTTGTATAAAATATTCATTTCACTATTCTTAGTCCGAATCGGGGGTGATTTTGCCCTCCTGCTACTATGGGAAATGGGGAAGAAAAAATTCCCGACGCTATAACGAACCGGATCGCATTCGGGACGAGTAATTCAATCTTTTGATGGTTTCGTTCTCGATATTTTAGTTTGTTGTTGTTTTTATTCATGTGCGGGTCTTACTCGACTTGAGTTACCTACCAGCAGCTTTAACATTCCCCGAAAATACCGAAATTAGTGAACCAAGTCCCTAGCAAGTAGTTTGAGATTTATGTGGGAGCCAACAACAAGGACGATATTTATTCGCCTCGTTTGCGCTTATTCAGGCGTTCGGATTATTACAGCTTGTTAACTCCTAATTAAGGGAACCAATTTAAATCCGAAATGCGCATAGGAAAGAAGGATATAGATGAATGGGTTCATTTAATGAGTCATTAAACGAAACCACCAGCTACACGTGAAGGTTCCGTTTGTAACGAGACTCGTCTAATGTCTATGTGAAGTAAACGTGGACACCTATTATCTCCTAGAGAATATACTAAGAACCGAGTACTGTACCCTGTCTTAAACATGTTCTTCTACAATAGTGCCGCTTTTGAATCTGGGTCTATCCAATTATCCCTCTGTCTTCATTACAATAAGTCCCACATCAGGACCAGTTTGTTACTGGAAGTGTCGATATAATCGTACACCTTGATATTGTAGTTTCTACTATAGCTTCTTATTAATGCATTGCTGCATACGTAAGGTGAGTGTAGGCGAAGTTCTATTATTAGCAAAAAAATCGTACACGGTCACGATCTATGCGTAGGGTGGGAAGCTCAAAGTTTGAAGACCGTGACTGAGAAGGTCCGCCATTGCAGTACGGCTCTTGTGAATAGGTGCAACACACCTTTGGCTTAATTTTTTGTCTACCGTTTTCCCCCATGGCGTCGTTGTAGAATAATTTGACATAGTTATTCTCACGATTAAATCTTTTTATTTTATGCCACTGCAATGACTACTGTTTCGATTCCAGGGTCATACTGGAGAACCCAAGCTCCCTCCATTTGCATTATCAATTTTTGGAAAAATTTCATCCTTTTCGACGGGCTGCAAACCGTTTTTCAGAGGGACTTGACCATTCTCTCATGACCATTATTGCGCTAACCTTTGACATACTTCCCCTGCAGCCTAAGATTCTCTACAAGTTACATTATCTTCAAAAGCAGACAAGGGCTCCCATAGAGAGGGATAAGAGAGGGCACTCGCCCCCACCTGAATTCCGCCAATCTGAAGATTTTACTTTATTATTTTTTAATAATAAATTATTTATTACATATTTAATGAGTATGGTAAATTGTTCAACTTTTCCATTCCGATTCACTGTATAAATTTTACTCTCTTCTTCTTGCCTCTACTTCGTCGGTTTGTGACAGAAAAATTAATGCTCCCATCATAAGGCTTCAAGTTTAATACAGATCACCAATGGCGCAGCCAGAATTCAAAACACATCGGTGATTAGTTCTCGAGATCTGGGGAATTAATTGATGTTAACTCAATTTTAGACTTTTGGATTACCGCGATTGGTTTTAGTTGCGGGCCTGTTGGGCCTCGGTAGATTAGTATTAACATGGCAGTCCAACGACTTACAGGTCGAGGGTTCGAAGTCTCCCTCATCCTCATGAAATGGTTTTTTGCTTTTCTTATAACCAGTTTTCCTTACTTCTCTACAATATTAATAAAAATATGATCCTAATTATCCAATCTAAGTTCTTCTATCAAATTTTGACAAGGTAAAGGACCAGATAGATATATAGATATATTACGAAATGAGGTTGGTCTATGGTTACCTCTATCACTGAAGCCTCAGTTGGGCCTACTGTGACTATTATCAATGGCGCGACAGCCCAAATCGGGCCCTATCCATCTGAAATCGTCGCCTCCAATCGTCTCGATCCAAAGACCGCGTCCTCCAGCTGTTAATTATACTCTCGATGAAATCTGAGAGTATTATAAGTTTAATTCAGCCCAAAAGTTTGTAACGCATAGAACCGAACCTCGGACGAAAATAAGTTATATATTATTTTTTTTTGTTTATTTCTGGCCAAAAAATCCAAATCAGCTTGACGTCCGTCCGTCCGTCCGTCTGTCTGTTTGTCCGTTAGCACAATAACTCAAGAACGCCTTGACCTAGGATCATGAAATTTTGAATCTGGATGTTTGATTGAATTTGTAAGGCTAAATTCGTTAACGGGCAAAATCGTCCTACTCCTTCGGGTAGCTGCCATACAAAATGTCCTTAAAACACGTGTTCAACAATATTGACCGATAGCTTCAGAAGGGTTTAAGCTACGACTTTGAAATTTTGTATGTGTAGATTTTCCAATAGTTGGAACTAAATGCATGATTATGAAAAAAATCCTATTAGTCCTTCGTGTAGCTGTCATACAAACATCTTGTCAAAATGTCTTCACTTAATTTAAGGAACTCACTGTAACTCAAGTAATCGTTTAGCTACGAATTCGGAATTTTGTACAAATTAGTTTTGAGTGAAAACGAAGTTCGAGTTTACTAGTCAGCAAAATCCTGTTACTCCTTCTGGTACCTCGCATACAAAAAATCCTCAACAATATTTTCCGATAACTTCCGATAACGCTTGAAGCTAGGAATTTGAAATTTTGTACTCATTTATTTTTAAATGGTTCCAAGAAAAAGGATAAATAGGGAGGATAAATCCTTCCTGCACCCCATGTGAAAGTCCTCCCTTCTTTTTTTCGGTGACTCACCCAGTTCAAGATATGAAATGAAACAGTGACGATATTGTCTTTTAGTTTCGAGTAGCAACCGAATGGGGGTCTTTAATAAAAGACATACAAACATGCACACTCGTAATTCTACTTTATCCCAAACTACAATATAAATCGGAGTTCAGTATTCATCTAGAGTATCATACGATTGGCTTGCAGCCGATGCCGATCGTGACGGCAGTATGTTTTTTAAGATGGCTTTGATATCTTTATGAACCGAGTCTTCCCATCGCTTGCGGGGCGTGCCTACTGGCCTGTTAACACTCGCTTTGCCTTTTAGAGCACGTTTGGGGATCCTTCTGTCTTCCATCCGCTCTGGGATCATCCGCCTATTGTGACGGCCACCTGAATTATCTTAGTATTTTACGAAGAGGAATGGTCAGGAATTCCGATGGTTCCATGAAACCCTGACCATAGTGAGCTTTGTGAGCTATTCCCTTACATTCACAGAGGATGTGCTCTGGTGTTTCGGCTTCGTCATCGCATGTACAAAAGGTCAAATTTTTATTCAAATGGCAAGAAAATCCTAAATATAGCAACGGATATCGCTGTATGTAATTTTAATGATGGACTGACTATCATACTACGGATTATGAAGGCCCTGGATGTGGATATTGGCGTCCAATGCTACAATTTTTGTGTCGAATCTGATGCTAAGCGAACCCAGTACGCTGAGCGTTCATTGACAGATGCGGCAAAAGAGGCGCGCTCCACCATTAAATCGTCGAGGAAACAGATTGAACAGGAATATTCCAGTTTAGAAGGACAGGTTTTTGGTCCTGGAGTTGCAGATTAATGGTAAAAAATTTTAAAAGTAGAATTATTTATTTGTTCATTTATTTGTCAATGTTTCTAAATGTTCATGTCTGTAACACATTTCAAAACTTTGAACAGGTGTTTCTCGAAACACGATTCCGAAATCGCCACGCAGTATAACTCGAACAATTTTCATTCTTTTCATTCGAATTTTTCACCATATCTTCAAAATAATATTTCGAAGAGAAACACGTTCGGGATTTTTGATACGTTGATTTAAAAAATAGTTATTCGGAAATAACTGTCCTGTTTTTGGTCAAAAATTGAATAAAATTATTCAAATACTCGCCAATCATACAAAACTCAATGTTTCTAAATTCCCCTACGTGTTTCTATAGCTACTATACTCATGAAGATTCAGTGATTTTTTTTTCTTTGTGGTAGGTACAAATTTCCGTGAGCTAAACTGCTCAGAGCTCCTAAAATTTAATATGCCTCGGGAGAATGTCTTTAGTGCCGTCTTTTTGTAAAATTTTTCACAAATTTTTTTTTTATTGTATACTTAAATACATGGTTATTAAATTTAGTCTATAAAAGACCATGCCACTTATTGGTCCTTCCTTGGTGAGGATCTTTAGAAGTTGTCTAACTCTCGGGTATGTCCCGAAGATGTGGCGTGAAGTCAGGGTGATTTTCATTCCTAAGGCTGGTAAGCCAAGCCACACCCTGGCCAAGGACTTTAGACCCATTAGTCTCTCATCGTTTTTACTGAAAACAATGGAGAGACTGATGGACTATTATCTCAGATGTGTTCTGGACACGAGAGGCTTCTCAGCTTCTCAGCACGCCTATATGAAGGGAAAATCTGTCGAAACGGCCTTACATGAGGTCGTCTACACGGTTGAAGAATCTTTGAATGTGAAAGAGTATACTCTAGCAGCGTTTCTAGATATTGAGGGTGCCTTCAATAATGTGGAGACAAGTGCGTTCAAGAAGGCATTCAATAGACTGGGTGTGGACTCATTCATTTCGTGCTGGATTGTGTCGATGCTAGGGGGCAGAATTATCAACTCCTCTCTGGGGGATGGATGTAGCAGAATGAAAGCAACCCGGGGAACCCCACAGGGTGGGGTGCTATCTCCACTGCTGTGGGTCATAGTGGTTGACGAAATTTTACAGGCTCTATCTTTGACCGGAGTCAAGGTTGTTGCCTACGCGGATGATATCGTTCTGATGGTGAGAGGTAAGTTCCTGGACACCTTGAGCGATTTACTAGAAGTTGGGCTCAAATCTTTGAGCAGGTGGGCTGGTAACTGCGGTCTCAACATCAATCCGGAGAAAACCGACCTTATCCTCTTTACGAGGAAAAAAGACCGAGAATTCAGGCTCCCACGCTTGAATGGCGTTACCATCCCGCTCTCCCCTAGTGTGAAGTACTTGGGAATCTATCTCCATCCTAGGTTGAACTGGAAACTCACGATTGACGACAGGATCAAGAAGGCATCGAATGCTTACTACGCTTGTCAGAAAATGGTAGGGAAAACCTGGGGCCTTAACCCGAGAATAGTGCACTGGCTGTACATCACGGTAGTTAGACCTGTTCTTACTTATGGGTCACTGGTATGGTGGCATGCGTTGGAGATCGGGACTAACAGGGTAGCCATGAGCAGAATCCAAAGAATGGCACTCATTGGGATCTCGGGGGCCTTACGCACCACGGCCTTGCAGGCTCTGGAAGTAATGCTCCACATAATCCCATTGGAACTAGCGGTAAAATCGATAGCAGCAAAGGGTGCCTTGCGCCTGCGTGAGGCAGGCTATTGGTTGGGAGGCAGTGTGGGCCACACTAGGATCTTGTCAATTTCCCTGTGTTCCGCCATGCCGGAGCGCACCGACTACAGGACACCGTCTTGCAGTTTTGGACATTCCTATGCTGTGAATATTCCCACCAGACTGGAGTGGCGATCTTGAGTCATCGCCCCAGACACGGTTGCTATCTACACTGATGGCTCCAAAACGGAAAGCGGAACGGGCGCGGGAGTGTACTCTTGTGACCTTGGCATTATGAAATCGTTCAGGCTACCGGATAGCTCGAGTGTGTTTCAGGCCGAGATTTTTGCGCTGACAAAAGCAGCGGAGTGGATTGTGCGAAAACAGTGCGTGAATGGTACAATAACTATTTATGTTGACAGCCAAGCTGCCATCAAGGCTGTTGAGGCGCACATTACTAAATCCAGGCTTGTGGAAGAATGTAAAAGAATATTGCAGATGGTGGGTATGAATAATAACCTGAAGATTAGCTGGATTCCTGGTCACAGTGACTTCCCTGGTAATGAAAAGGCAGACGAGCTCGCCAGAAGGTGGTCGGAGATGAGCATGGAGCTGGCCGACGAGTCGGTTCTACGTCCCATTGAATGTGTAAAGGGAATGATTGATATTGAAGCGCTCAGACAGATGGAGGGGGCCTGGGTGAATCTCTCGGGATGCCGGCAACCAAGAATCTGCTGGCCGAAACTTGATAGGAGGAACTCTAGCTTCATTTTGTCTCTGGGCAGGGACATTTGCAGACAACTTATAGGGGTCCTAACGGGACACTGTCCCTTTGGAAGGCATGGAGAAAGGCTGGGAATATCCACGGCTGACCTGTGTCGCTGTGGTGACGAGAATGTTGAGCCAACACTGGAGCATCTAGTGTGTGAATGTGATAGTCTGGCGCGCACCAGGCATCGGTACTTGGGGAAATTCTCCTTAACCGATCTATCAGAACTTGCGATGATTCCTTTATGGAGAACTACTCTCTTCATAAGGAAGGGCAATATTTGGAATCAGTAGTATAGAGCCCGGTTTTTATACGAGGGGACCACAATGGATCCACAGTGATCTCTCGTGATGAACTGGGGCACATTGCTTTAGCCCACCCTTCTCAACCTAACCTAACCTAGTCTATTTCCTTTCCTTCCATTAAAAAAAATCGTCGAAAAAGAGCTTTTTTTAGGCCGTTACAAAGGTGTTACCCCTTAAGAATATATGTGGTCAAATGAAGTCAGCTTTTGAACTTTTTCTAGCCATTAAGTCGGCCATTTCGTTACCTCCGATGCCGCTTATTACCGTTTTTCCTGGTGGGAAACCCGTTTGAACCCCAGCACAAAAGGGGCGAACGGGGCCTTGTCCGGCCAACCCAGAGAAAGGCCGTGGGCGCCAGTGATCCTTTTTTTAAGGACCCGTTCTGTTCCATTCCCCAACCGAATTGCGTTTTCAGAGAAAAGTTCCACGCGCCCAAAACAAAGAAAACTAACGAAGGAAGAACTGAAACACGTCACAAATTTTAAAGAAGGAGAACACTCAGTTAAAGGAAACACTTCGAGCTTTCGTTATAACAATTATTTTAATGAAGAAAGTACCTCTTAAATTCCTCAGTAGCTACTCTACCTGACCCTAGCCACAAATATACTTAAATTAGGGCGCCTCTGGTGCATCGTCCCTCGGAGTTCCTTTAACGAATTCTGATTCTTAATTTCACTGCCACGCTCCGCCGCAACACTCCACCAGGAATTCTGCCGACCACTTCACAGATGCTTCTTTTCGCCCGGATCCGCAGAAATCATCGACTTCTGATAATTCTGACTTGAGTTCGCACTGCTTTTTCCAAAAAAACACTTCAGCCACAGATTTACTTATTTCAACCCCAAACTTGCTTTCACTCTCCTGGTCACTCGCTAAAGAGACCGTTTTTCAGTCCAGCACTTCCCGCGAAAACTCGGGTCAGCTTTTATATCGGTTAATCCCCGTTTTCCTGGGTCAACGACTGCTTTCTCCAAGGTTATTACTCCCGCTTTCTCTCAGGTGATTCGGTGGTCACTTTATATTTCCCATCCGACTCTTTAGCATGGACCCAAACCGTATAAGTCCGCCATGTTTGCACTGCAAATTCGAATATGACATTTCTCCGTCCCCAGTGTAGTTTATGTGACAATGTTTACGTTTGTGATGTTTTTGTTTACGCTTTCAATGATGTGATTTCGTGTTCAGTGATGTGATTTGTCCTAAGTGATGTGATTCGTGATTCGATGCTGCGTGTTATGTCTTAATTTCGACTTGCTGTTACATTTGCGTTAATGTTTTGTTCCCATTGTTCCTAATCCTACCCTAATATTACTAAATCCTAATCCTAGCAGTATTTCACGTTCCTTATTCTACCTAAATCTAATTCTAAATCCAACGTACTATTAACCATCTTACAGCTCCTCTTCCGTGTTTTATTTTATTTTAATTAATAACGATTTAACTAATTCCCGCCTTTGTGCTGATATCTTTTTAGGTTGGTTCGGGTTCCTGCGCGAGGAGTAGTGGTTCAACAAAGATACGATGAGTGATCTTCTTTGGTAAGTTTTATTTCAATATTTTATCGCGGATTTGAAAACTAATAATTCTCTTCCTTTCTTGCAGGACGACAATAACCAACCGTAACACGCTGTGTTCCGGAATCCAAATGAGATTAACTCTGTTCTTATTTCCGAGTTCAATCAGGCATTGGAAGCAATTCCAAATAAGTTTGGAGTAGATTTGAACTGACTGAAGGGCCATTATTGCTGCCTTGCTGTCCGAGAGAATATATATTTGTTGGTTTTTGTAGCCCGTCTGATATTTTCCCTAATGCATAGTTCAATAGCATGAGTCTCCGCCTGAGAAACAGTGGATGTTATGTGCATGCTATAGTAGAATTTGACATTTGGGCGAACTCCATAAACTCCTGGTCCTACACCTTGATCTGTTTAGATCCGTCTGTGTACCAGATTTAAGATCCTGGTTTTGGATTGGGTTTTTTTGTGGCCCAATCCTCCCTCTCAGGTAGGACAATTGTGAAATTAAATTTCGGTACCATTGAATCAGAAAGAGGTCTCGCTAGTATGGGGTCCTTGTTGAGTTTCGCGGAAAGAGTGGGGCAAGCAGTTTTACGCTCTGACTCTTTTGAACTCAAAAGTTTGTATGTAGTGAACAGGTAAAGGACCAACTACTATGGAATTAGATTAGTAGTATCAGGTACAACAAGTATCAGGTACCGAATAGTGTCAGTATCAGCCTGAATTTGATTGAAAAAAATGTCTGTCACTGGTCGTCTCTAGTTAAAATTTATAAGATACTAGCTGTTGCCCGGCATGCGAAGCACTGCGAGCTGCTTCCCTTGTTGCTACCCATTACTCCCGTTGATCCCGTTACTTCCATTGCTCTCGTTACTCTCGTTGTTCCCATTGCAACCGTTGCTCCGTTGCTCCCGTTGCTCGCGTTTCTTCCCATTCTTCAATTCCGTAAATCCGAGTTTCCAGTCTTGCTTTCCGTTGCTCGTCTGTTTCAGACGAATGTGCGTGAGTAATGCGTACTCGAACGGTTGATGCGTGATGCCTTTTTCTATCGTGCTTGTGGTGTAGATCGACCAATCGTTTGCCGTTTGGGTGGCATAATTGATTTGACAGCGAAAATATTGCTTTGTGACGACTATTACAAATTCACTTGGAAAAGCAAAGAAAATGCGTGTGATATCTATTATCTAATGTCAAGCGGCAATTGGAATTACACAATCAAAACCACTTGTTCACATGAACTGTTTGTATTTGATTCAATTCAATTCGAAAACACACAAACCGTCGCTAATGAAATACACATACACTCAATTGTTGAAACGACACTCGTGCCACCCATTGTAAAATGGCTGTTACTAAATCAGAAACCTTTGCGGGTGTGCGCACAACAACTCACCAAAGTTTCATCGCAATCGGATGGATGGCATAGGAATGCATACGGGACAAACAAACAAGCAAATATTAATTTTACTTTATTATTTTAAGAATAAAGTATTTATACTCGTATATAAGGCCAACGTTTTCATATGAAGGACTATTGCAGCGACAAAGTGTAGTTTTACGGACAAATGTCCAGTAAAATAGGAACTCAATAACTAAAATCTGAAGAACACCAAATAGGAAACGAACCTGTCACTTACTTCTCCTAACTAGATTTAGAAGGCTTCCGTTTGAAAATAAAAGAAGTTACTGAAAAGCATACAGATAACAAGAAAATAGTTCATTTTAATCCTGTCGTTTTTTTTTTCCGAGGACCTTTCCGCAGCGGAAACTTAAGGCTTCCTCTCCTTACAGAAGAGTTTCGGATACAGGCGGGCTTTATTTTTCCTCTATCGCAATTTTCATCATCGCTAACTGAAGTGGACTGGGTTTGGCCTTTAGTCTTCGTCCTTGCTCCTCGCTTGCCCCGATTGTAATTTCTTAAGCGACTTGTATGGGGTCCTTGGTCTTCTCGTACGTTATCCACTTATTTCAGCTTGACCGTTCCAATTTTAATCTTTTGTGCTGTCTGCAAGTGTCATTCGATGCGTGTAAAAAGTTTTCAATGGGAAAAGTTTTTCGAGGAATTGAAAGTCTGTAGATAGATGGCGAATAGTTATCGATGGAAACGGGGGCGGGTTTGGGTCATGGGGTTGGTCAAACATGATGAAAACTCGCAATTGATTTTCACCTCGTTAGCACTTAGCACTATTCAATTTGGTGTTTAACAGTACGTGGGGGTCAAATTGTGAGCAATGTCAACACCAACTGTTAATTCAGCACGGTCCTGGAACAGCGTTGGCAAAAGTATAGCGAAAACATGGAAAACCATCAAATGGAAAACCCACTCGAATTCATATATTGCCAGCTCGGAACGAATTACAGGTCGCACTATAGCTGCAACACCACGGAACATACTTGAAACTGGTGAATAGTCGTATAGTGAATAGCGATATAAATCACAAAATAGTTGGAGAGTAATTGAAAAGTTTACATGTGTAGGTCCCGCGGGTGAGTTTCGCACGGACGACGACAACATCGACAGATGCGGTTCGTTCCGTGATGGCAATGCATTCCATCCCCTATGCCATTGTTGCTTCGGTGGATGGTTACTAATTTGGAGAGTGACGACGACAACGACATCGCTGGAACGTGAATGGGAACTCTAAACGACTAAATTAAATTTCAGTTTTAAGTATTCCCGGAAATACTTCCCACGACGTTCGGTACCGCGTCGTTCGGGTCGAGCTGGCATCAGCATAACTCCTTGTCATTCCTGTGAAATTCCAGCACATATATCCAGTATTCAGATGAGTTAAGGGTGCAACACATCCCCAGATACAGCATTGTAGTGAGCCGAACCAAACACATCAGACCAACTGCATAAGTAAGTTGCTCGGTCCTGACCGTTTCCATCTACATGAAATCCTTCGTTTTCCTTTGTAAGGGGATTTGTTTTAATTTAATTTTCCATGAAATCGAATTCAAAGTTTTTGCCATCAGGATGCAATTTTGCGATGTTTTCGATTTACTCGCACGGCACTCTCGCGCTACAGACCTGTCCAAACCGAGTCGAGCTGAAATTGAAAGGATCCTTCACAAGGTTCGTCCTTTCCCCGGGTTTTTTTCGAAGAGATGCGACAAGTTTTTAGATACACTAGTCCATTTATTTTTTTTTGGTAAGGATGCTTGGGCTTTTTGTCATTCGTGAGTCCTGCATGTCTCTCAAAAACTTGAAGCGTTTTCTAGCCAGGACGTGGGATGCGTTTTTCTGACTACCTTCTGGTGCTGTTGGTGCCAGGAACTGTGATGAGGATGGCAGATGATCTCGGTGAAGTGCAGAGTAAATAGAGTTTCGAGTATGCGAAAGTTCTGTACGTAATAGCTTCAGCCGTCGCGAATTGGGTTCTAAAATTTTCGAAAACGTAAAGTTCTTCCTCTCGTCCTTTTTCATTATTTTTTTGAGTGGTATTAATCATTTCCGTCGGAAGCATGAAGTAAATTTGGCGAAAAATGTTTGGCTTCAGGTTCCATTTTCGTTCGTTGCTGGATATGGATCGGATTTTTCGTGATAGATGCGGGTTATATGGTAAATAGCATTGGCTTTAGGTCATAGTAGTGTTACGCGTTTTCTAAATATTCATCATATCAGAAACAGTAGTTGTGCCCCGAGTGTGGATGAATAAATGGAAATCATTTTGACTTGTTTGAATTGGGTTTGAAATGCCAAAAATGGAAATATCAAAATATCGAAAGGCTGAAAAATGGCGCATTTTCAAATTAACTGACAGTATTATTATATCGCTCGACAGTATCTATTTGTGTCAGAGCCGACAGCTATCTTGCATCTCTGTATTGTGACGGCATATCTTCATAGGTCTAACCCCAAAATTATATTAGCAACGTTTTGGTGATTATTCTCGTACCGCCTTTGTGGCCACTGGCCGTAACATTAATTATAAAAATACCGCAGTCACGATCGGCTGCAAGCCAATCGTATGATACTCTAGATGAAATACTGAACTCCGATTTATATTGTAGTTGGGGATAAAAAAGAGTTATGTGTGTGGATGTTGTATGTCCTTTATTAAGGATTCCCATTTGATTGCTACTCAAACCTAAAAGACAATATTCAGTGTTTAATTTCATACCTTGAACTGGGTAAGTCATCGAAAAAGATTTCCTTTTTGAAGGACTTTCACATGGGAGGCGCAAAAAGGACTCACTCGATTTCTTTCATATTTATCCTTTTCCTTGGAACCATTCAAAAATTAATGTCTACAAAATTTCAAATTCGTACACTCAGAGAAAAGTTGCAAGTTAAAAATGAAATGAAAGCTATTTGAATTCAATTCAATCAATGTTTATTAGTTTTTCCACTTATGACTAGCATCTTATAATTTATGATTTAGAGAACAGATAATTCAATATCTTAACAGCTAAATTAAATCTTGTAAGCACAGCAAGGCGAAGCATCTACGGGAATTTTAGTGAAATAAGTTCAAGGAAAAATTTATACAAAAAACCTTGTGTAGTGAGTTTAAAACTAACTTACAAACTAACTTAAATTAAAGAAAGGCAAAAATAGTAAAAGGTAATTAACTAACTTAAGAAAAACAAATTAGACACTAATACATGTGAAGTAGTAGGATGTTATATGAAGATAGTATTATCGGATTGTCGACTAGTTCCAGTCTTGTTACAAAAGATGAGTATCTGGTTGAAATTAATTCAAGTACAGTTTGCGCTTTAACTTCTGCGTGGAGACTTCTAGTCGAGAAGAAGAATGGTTTCTTCATTATTATTTTGAGGCACTTATTTTGTGAGACCTGAAGCTTTTTAATATGTGACTTTGCACAATGACCCCAAACAGGAGAGCTATATGCGATAATGGGTTGGATTACCATTTTGAACAATAAGATCTTGTTCTCCTCAGAAAGTTGGGATTTTCTATTTATAAGAGGATACAGGGCATACATGGCCTTGCTGACTTTGAAACATATGTTATCTATGTGACAACGGAAGGAGAGTTTTTTATCAAGTAGAACACCAAGGTAATTTAGGTTATCAGACCACGGAATTTTTTGACCAATAAAATTGATTTTGCGACTTGGAAGGTTTGAGCGTTTCCTCTTTTTAGTGAAAAACATAGCTTGTGTTTTTGCTGTATTAATTTTAATTTTCCACCGGTGGTAAAATTGGTAAAGTCTTTGAGTATAAAGTTCGAGTACTGCTAATATCGTGTCTGGATCAATTGAGCTGGTATAGACGCATGTATCATCTGCGAAGGTTGCTAGTTCGCAATTTGGATGTGATGGGATATCTGCCGTGTAGATATTGAACAGCGTTGGACTTAGGCATGATCCTTGTGGGACTCCCGCAGAGATTTGGCGACTATCAGAGTAGGAAGAGTTGATTTTAACTGTAAATGATCTGTTTGATAGAAAAGACTGAACAATTTTCACTAGATACATCGGGAGTGATAGTTTAATTAATTTAAATATTAACCCTTCGTGCCAGACTGTATCAAAAGCTTTTTCTATGTCAAGCGTTATCATTCCCACAGATTTTCTTTCATAGAGTCTTTCCTTAACGAATTTCGTGACTCGAAATAGCTGGTGACAGGTTGAGTGACCTTTTGTAAATCCGAATTGAAAATCTGGGATAGTTTTAGTTGAGTCCAGAAAGTCTTGTATTCGCTGGAGTATAATCTTTTCGAATATTTTGCTAATAACTGGCAGTAAGCTTATTGGTCTAAAGTTTTGGGGGTAGCTATGATCTTTACCCGGTTTCGGAATGGAGATAGCTATGGCTTGTTTCCAAGTAGGAGGAAAGTAGAGAAGTTTTAGGCAAGCATTGTATATAAAATTAAGAGTTATCACCCCCTTGCCAGGGAGTCGTTTTAACACGCAGTTGGGAATTTCGTCCAAACCGGGTGCTTTTTTGATTTTGAGCCTTTTGATTATTCTAACTATTTCCTTGGGCTTGCAAAGGGAAATTTCTTGTAATTGGACGCGGTCTGGGATGTTATTTACTGTGTTGTGGACCGAAAAGTTGTTGATAGTATTACCCATATTTTCTGAGATGTGATGTACCGCTTCGAAGTGGTCGGCAATAATTTTCACTTTATTTGGGTCGTCGTATGTCAGTGCGTTGTTTTGGTTCCAAAGAGGCGGAATTTGATTTGCCCGTCCACGTTTAAAACATTTGTTTAAACGCCAGACTTTACCATCACTTTTCCCAAGATCGGCTAGAATGGAGTTCCAGTTGGAATTTCGCAATTTTATTAGACGGACCTGTATTGACTTGGTGAGGAAGTTAATACGGTATTTTATGCTCGGGTTTCTATTTCTCTGCCATTGACGCCGAAGGTTATTCCTTTCTCTAATGATTTCTTTAATGTCTTCACCTATTGATAATTGTTTGGGGGAATTAACGGGTTTCTTTGGCGTGGTTGACTCGATCGCTTCCCGAAGGTTTTTCAAGAAAGTTTCCAGTAGTTCATCGACTTGCTGGTTGTGAGTGATGTGGAGAAGATTTAAGGATGCGGTAGACATTTTCCTGTTAAGGATTGCTTGGAACTTAGGCCAGTTAGTTTCTTTGTAGCGTAGAGTTTCCCTGCAAGGTTTAAGAGTAATCTCGCTCTCTAAAGTAAAGGAAACCGGAAGATGCGGTGAGGATAGCTCATTGAGGGTAATGGGTTGTGATGTGTACAAGACGCCATTACTAATGATAAGGTCGAGAGTCGAGGGTCTTCCATTGGGGGGGTAATAGGTAGGCTCGTTCGGCGTTAGGACGGTAAAGTTTCTCTTGCACATCAAGTCGAACAAGATTTTACCGGCTTGATTCGCTTTAAAGCAATTCCACAGTCTGTGTCTCGCATTCAGGTCTCCACATAAAAAGTACTTTTGTCTTCTTCCCACTAGAAGTTCCATGTCATCTCTGAAATTTTTAAGTTTATTCGCGGATAACTTGGTGCCTGGAAAGTATGCGGTTATAATTATAGTGTTAATTTCTTCGATTTTAATAGCAATGTTTTGTATTTCTTTCGTATCTACGTTTGGTAAAAGGGTATGCTTTATTTTTTTATTGATACATATAGCTACACCGCCACCGATTCGATCGCTTCTATCGTTTCTGTGAATTATGTAATTGGGGTGATACAGCTTATCCCTACTACTTAGCCATGTTTCGGTGACAAGAATCAAATCAATATTGTTTGCTACAGCGAAATCAAAAAATTCAATAGACTTATTTCTAATACTCTGTGCATTCCAGAGGACAGTCTTAATACTACTTAACTTATCCAGATAGAAACTTAACAGCTAAATTTACGATAACATTGAATTGTTCTTGTTTTGAATGACAAGACGATAGTTTATTTATTAGTTCAGCGGAGATTTGAACCAGTTGTTCTGGGGTGAATAATTCCTGAGCGTTATCTGTCGGAGGTTTGTTAAATGATGTTGGAGTATTCCTTGTTACATTGCTGAACAGTGGTCTGGAGGTCTGTTGATAATTCGTGGCATAATTTGATGAGTTTCCGATTGCCGGGAAATTTTTATCAAAGTTTCCACTGAAAGTATTGAACGCTGGCTTTGGATTGTTGTTTGGCTTGTTGTGTTGTTTGCTAATTCTTTCAATATTCAGTGTTTAATTTCATACCTTGAACTGGGTAAGTCATCGAAAAAGATTTCCTTTTTGAAGGACTTTCACATGGGAGGCGCAAAAAGGACTCATTCGATTTCTTACATATTTATCCTTTTCCTTGGAACCATTCAAAAATTAATGTCTACAAAATTTCAAATTCGTACACTCAGAGAAAAGTTGCAACTTAAAAATGAAATGAAAGCTATTTGATTTCATTCATTTTGATTAAATTATAAAATTCATTCATTCAAACGTAATTTGAATTTGAAATGAATATGTTCCCTTTAATTTCTTAAGTGAAGAAAATGTTCCCTTTAAATTGAAATGGCACATACATATTTTAAAATGAAATCACTTTGATAACAATTAACACGTAGGAACTTGAATGTAAAAATGAAATAATAGCTATTTGATTTATTCGTTTTGATCATTTTGATCCTTTATTCAAATGTAACTTAAATTTGAAATAAATATGTTCCCTTCAATTTTCATACTCAAGATAGTTAACCATTTGATTTGAATTGACACTATACATATTTTAAAATGAAATCACTTTGATTTCAATGATCATGTACGAATTTGCAAAGAATTTCACAATTTCCGAGGTGCAAATTTGTTTTTATCGTCACATTCGCGTACGGTGCAGTCTGCTGTGTAGTGTAGTGAAAAGTTAAACAAATAATGAGTGTTTTAAATGTTGCAGATTTAGACATAGTTTTTGGTTTCGAGTCGACCACTCCTTCATCTTATACAAATTTGAATCAATTGCTCGTCCAATGGGAATTGGTGTAGTTACATGGTATTTTACAAGGTAAGTAAAATCTTAATTATATCTTATTTGAGTGAAAGTGTACCTTGTGTTTCCTAAAATAATTTCCGGAAAAATATCGTTTTCGTATACATATCTGAATATTATAACTACTTTTAAGTTCGATTCTCATTATTTTCGAAAATATGAAATGTATGTAGTGTAATTTAAGTGAAATTTGTATTTTGTATGGAAATCTCCGTTAAAAGTGTTTTGTTTTTGGAATACATGCTATGTACATTTTTCAGTAATTTTTTTTTAAATTTCTGTGTTTTACAGAAGCTCATATAATATACAGAAGTCTGCAATATTTATCTGCTGATGATATAAAGGAACATACATGTAAGTAACATCGGTTTAAGAGCGGAGTTTCGTGAAAAGCTTTTCCACTGGAGAAAAAAAACAGTATACACTTTCTAATATAGAAACATAAAACACGGAAACTAAATTTATTTTTTTAGTTCAAAATTGAGGACGACACAATATCCAACAACTCGAAAATCAAGTCATGGATGGTAAATTTACAATGGTTCGCCATTAAATCTCAAACAAATATTAGAAAATAATATTGTAAGGAGAGAGGAATTTTGAAATTCTATGAGCAAAATTCCTGCCTTACAGATAGCTTTCGCAGCGAACTAATTGGTGTTATTATTGAGAATATCTTGCATAACACCCAGAAAATAGCACCAAAAGATTTTGGCGCTCTTACCGAGCAACTCTTGGCTTTATTTCCTAAAGAACAAAAGGTAAACTTTTTTATATTGTTACTTTGGAATATTTCAATAAACAATTTTTTAATTCCTTAGGAGTACTATTTTTGCCCTCGAGGAATTTAAAAGAAATCCTAGCGGAAAGGTATGGTATAAATATATCAATGCGAGGACAAAAAAATTGATTTAATAGCCCGAATTCGTCAACATCAACGCACAAATCTGAAAGTCCAGACCTTAATCAGTTGACCGACGACGAAGTAGATGTTACTTTTGCCACAGCAATCAAAACTACTCTATCTAGGGATTTCTCGAATTGGAATGATGTCTAGGAGAGATGGATGCAAACTGCTTCATTGAGAAGAAAGGAATTAAAAAATCCGGCTGGAAATTACACATTGTTATAAAAGCAATTTCGGTGCTGTATGTATTATGCCAATAAATTGAAATTAGGGGGTTTGACACTTATTTTCAGTCATATGAAATTGGCAGAGCTTTAGCCCCAAATTGTTTGAAGGAATTAAAATTGTTTACAAGTCCCCCATACATATTTATTTATATAATATATTTAATATATTTATTAATTAACAACAAAACTTACTTACGGAATAAGTAACTTTAATTTTATTTTCTAATGGATTAAATAAAAAAGAAAAAAATTTAATTGTTTGCAGTTTTAATTTACATCCCTATGAAATAATATTAGAAAGATAAATTTGAAACATGCTTTTAAAAAGTTCAGTTTTCAAAATCGATATAAAATTATTTAAATGATAATTAAAATGAAATAATTTTAGATTGAAATGAACTATAGTCAACAAAAAAGCTTAGTAAAGCTTTACTTTAATTTCAAAAATGTTCATTTTGAATAAAACTGAAAGTAGTTGATTCAATATGAAATCATTTTGACCGCAAATTTACATGCAGCATATTTCAATTGAAAGGATATTACTTTGAAAGGATATTACTTTGAAAGATATTATTGTCATTTTAAATATGTGTTAAATTGAAAATGTATTTGAATTTATGTGAATTCATTTCGAAGACAAATTATAATTGAAAATTATTGAAAGAATGTGATTTTATTTGATTTTACAATGTTTTTTTTCTGAGTGTAGCTAAACGATTATTTGAGTTATAGTAAGTTTCGTAAATTAAGTGAAGACATTTTGACAGGATATTTGTATGGCAGCTACACAAAGGACTAATAGGATTTTTTTCATAATCCTACATTTAGCTCCAACTAATGGAAAAATAACACATACAAAATTTCAAAGACGTAGCTTAAACCCTTCTGAAGTTATATATCAATATTCTTGAACACGTGTTTTAAGGACATTTTGTATGGCAGCTACCCGAAGGAGTAGGACGATTTTGCCGTTAACAAACTTAGCCTTACAAATTCAACCAAACATCCAGATTCAAAATTTCAAGATCCTAGGTGAAGGCGTTCTTGAGTTATCGTGTTCACGAACAGACGGACGGACGGACGTCAAGCGGATTTGAGGATTTTGGCCACAAATAAACAAAAAATAATATGTAACTTTTTTTTTGCGGTGAAAAACTTTGGATTACAATATCTTCCAAACCAATTACACCAGGAAAATAAAATTTAGTTTCTGTATATGGGATCACAAGAGGAGTCTACTGAAAGTACATTTTTTGAGGGTGGAGACAGCAATTTTTCAAAAAATATAATTTTGATATCTCAAAAACCGAGCCAGATATGATCTTGAAAATTTTACAGGAGGTGAGGTCGGTAGAGCTCTAGTAGGGAAATAAATGTTGGTGGTGTGGATGTTAGGGGTGATGGTGAAAGAGGGTAGAAAGGAAAAAAATTATGATTTTTATTTCTCGAAAACCATAATGAATAGATTATATAGAGCCACTATAGAGACATCCCAAAATTTTTGATAGAGGTAGCAAGGTACGGGGGAGAGGGGTGATTTTTTATGTCTCAGAAACGGCTTATGCTAGAAAGTTGAAACTAAGTACGTATATGTAGATGTGCTATTAGAGTAATTAGAACAAAAAAAAAGTTCAGATTTTTATTGGCGTTTAGAGGTTGAGTAAAAAAAAATGTCCGTGAATCCACATTTTCACGAATTTCGTTAGTACTTTTAGACATGTCGAGCAATCAAGGCAATTTTACTGTTGCAGGCTATTTATATAAGCGTCTAGAAACGTTCTTCAACATTTTTCGATATATAACTCCTAAGGGGGTGTAAAGTGGTTGTGTACATATTCACGAATTCTGATATATTTCTTAGGTCTATTGAGATTTGGAGTTCATTTTCACTTCTATAAGCTTTAAACATAGTCAGGGAAAAACCGATTTAAGTATTTTTCCCTATTAAACCTTCGGGGGGAAAGTTTCAAATGGCCTCCTGGTTATTCCTTACGCTATCAGTCTCATAGTAACCTACACCGCATTTCAGCATTAAACACTTTTCGGACTTCTACCCATAAAATAATAAAGTTGCGCTCAGACTGTTGGCAGGTTTTTTTCATGTTTACAATTTCATAGCCGACTTCTATTTGATCCTCTTTCACATATCATTTTCCATAAAATATCATACATCCCGTTTCGCGATTTGTTGTGAACGGAGACCCTGGAGACTTAAAAAAATCAAAATAACTGAAGAAAATGTTAAGGATCGGGGAGGAGGGGGAGGAGGGTGAGGAGGGTGAGGAGGGTGAGGAGGGGGGAGGAGGGGGGAGAAGGGGGGAGTGTTTTAGACGGAAAATTTTGGTTTCTAGATCTCAGCAACCGCTTATGCTAGGAGGCTGAAATTTGGAATTTATATAGATCTTCAGTAGTGGACCCATTTGCAAAAAAATTGCCGATATAGGTGAAGGGGTTTGGGAGTGGGGGGAAAAATAATGAGTCCGAAACGCAAAAAAGGTGAGATCGACACTTTCTAAAATCCATATCTCCTAAACGGTTAATGTCACAAAATTGAAACTTAATGAATATCTGTAGGTATACTAGGAGAATGGATCGGAAATAAAAATTTGAGTGATGGCAGTGGCGTACGGGGGTGGGGGGTGAAAAACTTTAGATTACGATATCTCACGAACCAATTGCACTAGACAAATAAAATTTGGTTTGTGTATAAAGGTTGACAAATGAAGTTTGCTGAAAGCAAAATCTTTTAAGGGGACGGTGGAGCATGAAAGTGGAGGGGATAAGAATTTTTCTAAAAAATCTCGTCTCATATCTCAAGAACAGTGTAAATTTTTACCAGAAGTAGGCCTAATAGACCCCTAGCAAAAAACAAAATTTTGGAAGTGTGGGTGTAGTGGGTGAGGGTGGGGGAGGGTGAAAAGGAAAAAGTTCCGATTTTAATACCTCGACAACCTATTATGATAGGAAGCTGAAACTTGGTATTTAGATAGAACTATATTAGCAGCATTTTGGAAAAATATAATTTTTTATAGGGGTAGTATGGTACGGGGGTGGGGGGTGTTTTTCCTATCTATAGAACGGCGTATGCTACAAAGTTGAAACTCGGTACGTTTATGTAAATTAACTAGAAAACTAATTTAGATAAAAAAAAATTTTAAATATCCATTGGCGTTTGTAGGGGGGGCAAAAAAAATGATCAGTGAAAATGAAATGCATATATTTTCACGGTTTTCGTCATATCTATTAGGTCTTTCCAAATATTAAGTTCATTTTTATTCTACGGCTTCTTCATGTAAATATCTAGAAAGCGTTTTCAGGATTTTTTAAAATTCGGCCCCTAAGGGGGTGTAAAGGGGGTTGTAAACTTTTTCACGAATTCTACTAAATCCCCACGTCTTATCAGATATCGAATATCTTTTTACTTTCACGTGCTTGCGTAATAATCGCCTAAGACTTGTTTTTAAGGTTTTTCCTTTTTCAGCCCCTAAGAGGGTATAAACGGGTTGAACACGTTTTCACAAGTTCCGTCATTTCTTTTAGAAGTAATAAGAAATTGAATTGGTTTCTACTTTCTCGTACTGTCTTCATATTTATTTATTAACTCCTTTCAGGATTTTTGGATATTCAACCCCCAAGTGGGTGTAAGGAGGTTGCATATCTGGTGATATATCGAATTCATTTTTACTTCCTCAGGTTTCCTATATAAAAAAGCCAAAAAGTCAATTTCAGTATTTTAGATATTCAATCCTTAGGGGTGTAAGGGTGTTGTATGCTTTTCAAAGCTTCGACATATTTCTTCTATATTAGATCGCTTTTCACTTCCACAGACTTTTTACATAATCGGCTACAAACCCATTTCTCAATTTTTTTATATTCAACCCCCAAGGGTTTGCACATGGTTTCACAATTTTTGCCATTCCTTAGTTCTGATGAGATATAAAATTCATTATTACGGCCAACCAATTCACGATTTTTCGAATTTCCAGAACCAAGGAGGTGTGAAGGGTTTGCTTAAGTTTTCACAAATTTTTCAAAATCCGTCTTGTCTCATGAGATATCAAGTTACTTCTTATGAAATCGTCTAAAACCTGTTTCACAATTTTTTCGAAATTCAAACCCCAAGTGGAAGTAATGTGCTTGTATACGTTTTAACAATTCGTCATATCTCTTAATTCTGATAAGGCAACAAATTCGTTTTTGCTTCTATGGGCTTTTAGTGTATATAATATACTGAAATTTGAATAGTATATACTTACTTTATCAATGTTTAATCGGCTAAAAATCTCTATTTTAAATATTTTTATATTAAGAACAAAAATAATTTTCTTAGAAATCTAATAATCTCGAAGCAACTCATGATACACTCCGACTTTGACCGCTCCCGAACTTTGACCCGAAAAATAATAAAGTTTCGCCCAGACCATTGGCAGATTTTTTGATATCTGCTCTGGTGACTAGGTTTTGTGAAAACATAGTTCAAAGTCCACTCAAAACAACAAAAACAAGACCTGGACAGAAATGACACAATTTAAGTCTTAATTTAGGTCTTAACCCAAATATTGGTTATATATATATGTATATTCGAAATTTTATTACTTTTCGATTGAAATATTTTTAATTAGTACAGTCTTCTTTTCAATCAGGAGACAAAAGACAAAAGAAGGATTAAAGAAAGACGTAAGGATAAATAAGATTTAATTACATAGTGGATGCATTATACTTTATTAATCTAATAGTCTCATATAAATTTTCTTTAAAGCAGACGTGATAAAATAATCATGGGTGACGAATTTGTTAGGGGGGTGGCCATGGCCCCATGGCCCCCCCTCTATGACCGCCACTGCACAGTGGCGAGTTGACCAACCTGCTATTCGTGATATTGCCGATGATTTGCCTTTAAATGGAAATCCTTTTCAGTATCAAACGGATCCGGACAATACTTCTCGTCTTCTCCAGCGCCAAATTTTTTATTTCAACGAGTTACAATAAAAATAGTTTGCAATTTTTGTTTATTAATGCGAATAATATGATTCAAAATTAAATCATCTTTAGATTTTCCAATCCTCTTAAGCCTCTTACAGCAAAACTTTGCAAATTGAGACTTTCATTTTATAGTAAATTATTGTCGTTGTCATCGAGCTATCGTAGTACTCGCAGCGTCTACAGGAAACTCGAAATATACAATAACTGAAGATAACCAATTTAAATTTAAAACTAGAAAGGAAGAGGGAATTATAAGCAAATACCCCCCGGAAGAAAATTCAATAAACAGAATACAAACAAATGTAGAAAACAAACTAATTGGAACTGTTCACAATAGTCCGAAGCATCACGACTTAGGGGTTGGGGCTGATGTTTGTCATTAAGTTTCTCAAGCAATTAGATGCCGCCTATAGATCGTTCTGACAACATTCCTGTGAACCCGTTAAACTTGGAAAATTCCATAAAGATAATTATTCAGACAATAGAGCCTAAGTTCGGGAGCAGAATGAGCGATATAAATCAACTTAGGCGACTAAAGGCCGGTACACTATTCGAGCACATATTATCTGGACGATAGCAAGAGTTCGTAAGCCTTTTGGCCTATCCCAGTGTCCCGGTAAGAGTCATGACCCTTTCAAGGAACATCAGCCTATCCTTTCATATCGTACTCGTATATTATCACTATAGCATTTGGCCAGAAAATAGTTTAACTATTCCAAGCTGAAGAGATTTACTAGGAAGTATTCGTTCATACTTTATGCAATGTACAACATTTTGCGGAAAGGGACTAATTATACGTGGAGACGTGTCCCTAATGGTCGACAAATTATACAAATTTAGTCGTAAACTTTTTCGAATCGTGTCAGACCTTCGTTACAACGTGTAGACTGTAGAGCCCAACACGGAATACCATCGGGGATTTTATCAGGATCAGGGTAAACATCTTTTGTGCAAATTTTCTAAAAGATATGGTCTATGCGAAACAATACGACGCTTTGTTTTGTAATTTTCCAAGAGTACAGGATTTATTTCAAGGAGGTAGTGCATTGAATTACAAGGAGTCTATGTAGGATATCAAGTCTATAGTTCACAGTATCTTGTCTAGCATCATTCGAGTCACCAGGTTCCGAGGACCAGAGAATTCGTATGTAGGGGATGTAGGGGCGGTTTCTTTCGTCGATTGTGCGCCTTTCAGTCGAGACCACACTTTTCATATAAGGTTACCCCTTAAATAGGTGTATCTAACAAATACGCACTTTTGTACACAGCAAATCGATTGTGACATTTTTACGGCTCTGAAAATGACTACATCATGTGAATTATTTAACTTTTCTTTTGTGTTCACAGCTGAAGGCACTTTTCCTGACGCATTAAAGAACTCGATTTATACGTTGGGATCGCTATGATCGCAAGTGGAAATTCCGCTATCCGCTTCAGGCGGAAGTGTGTCCTACTCTCGAATACATTTTTATTCTTTTCCTGGGGTGCCTACCTTATATTTTCCCAAGTATTGTACAACGGTAACAACTGGCGAAATTCAATTTCTTTAATTTATGTCCTGGACGTATTACGGATCGAGTATGTCACCAATGGAGAAAATACTACATCCATTGTATGGGAAGTTTAAAAATTCGCTCATAGCTCTTTCATCGACCGGGTGGCATTTAATGTGAGTATTTGGGATTTTCTGATATATTATTCTTTTTTTACGCAGTAAGTGAGTTGTAATTTACATTATTATTTTAGGAAAAAATCTATTTCCTACTTAATATGAGCTGAGAAGGAAACATACATTATAGTATCTGACAAGTTTTGGGTTGTTTTAAGAAACTTTTGGGGTGGTTTTTGGCGTTAGTAAAGTCTGTAAAGACCCCTTACAAATTATCTGACTGTAATCGATTGCTACCTTAACTAGTGCTAGGTTCATTGAAGAAAAATTAATATAGTCTAAATAAATCTTGAAGCGTGTCCGATGTCTTGCTAAAAGGAGAGCTATCTGACAATTTCCGAATATGTCCTTTTTATTTTTTGTTTGTTATTTCCTCAGGTAATAGTCAATATCTTCCGAACTGTTAATGGAATTTAACTAACTTTTTTTTTAACAAATATTGGGAAAACACTTGGAGCTTTTAAGATTGTTTTCGTTTATTGTTTTGCGTAAAGTTAATTTTTATACTCTAGATGAAATCATATAGAGTATTATAAGTTTAATCCAGCCGAAAAGTTTGTAACGCATAGAACCAAGCCTCGGACGAAAAAAAGTTATATATTATTTTTTGTTTATTTGTGCCCAAAAACCTCAAATCCGCTTGACGTCCGTCCGTCCGTCCGTCCGTCCGTCCGTCCGTCCGTCCGTCCGTCCGTCCGTCCGTCTGTCCGTGAACACGATAACTCAAGAACGCCTTCACCTAGGATCTTGAAATTTTGAATCTGGATGTTTGGTTGAATTTGTAAGGCTAAGTTCGTTAACGGGCAAAATCGTCCTACTCCTTCGGGTAGCTGCCATACAAAATGTCCTTAAAACACGTGTTCAAGAATATTTACCAATAACTTCGGAACGCCTAAAGCTACGACTTTGAAATTTTGTATGTGTTACTTTTTTAATAGTTGGAGCTAAATATATGAATATCAAGAAAATCCTGTTAGCCCTTCGTGTAGCTGCCATACAAATATCCTGTCAAAATGTATTCACTTAATTTACGAAACTCACTATAACTCAAGTAATCTTTTAGCTACGAATTCGGAATTTTGTACAAATCAGTTTTTAGTAAAAACAAAGCTTGAGTTTACTTGTCAGCGAAATCCTTTTACTCCTTCTGGTAGCTGCCATACAAAATGTCCTTAAAATACGTGTTCAAGAATATTGGCCGATAACTTCAGAAGGGTTTAAGCTACGTCTTTGAAATTTTGTATGTGTTATTTTTCCAATAGTTGGAGCTAAATATATGATTATGAAGAAAATCCTATTAGTCCTTCGTGTAGCTGCTATACAAATATCCTGTAAAAATACCTTCACTTAATTTACGGAACTTACTATAACTCAAGTAATCTTTTAGCTATGAATTCGAAATTTTGTACAAATTGGTTTTGAGTAAAAACAAAGTTCGTGTTTACTAATCAGCGAAATCCTTTTACTCGTTCTGGTAGCTGCCATACAAAATGTCCCTTAGGCACGTGTTCAACAATATTTTCGATAACTTTTGAACGCTTTAAGCTACGATTTTGAAATTTTGTACACGTTCATTATACTCTAGATGAAATCATATAGAGTATTATAAGTTTAATCCAGCCCAAAAGTTTGTAACGCATAGAACCAAGCCTCGGACGAAAAAAAGTTATATATTATTTTTTGTTTATTTGTGTCCAAAAACCTCAAATCCGCTTGACGTCCGTCCGTCCGTCCGTCCGTCCGTCCGTCCGTCCGTCCGTCCGTCCGTCCGTCCGTCCGTCCGTCCGTCCGTCCGTCCGTCCGTCCGTCCGTCCGTCCGTCCGTCCGTCTGTCCGTTAGCACGATAACTCAAGAACGCCTTCACCTAGGATCTTCAAATTTTGAATCTGGATGTTTGGTAGAATTTGTAAGGCTAAGTTCGTTAACGGGCAAAATCGTCCTACTCCTTCGGGTAGCTGCCATACAAAATGTCCTTAAAACACGTGTTCAAGAATATTGACCAATAACTTCGGAACGCCTAAAGCTACGACTTTGAAATTTTGTATGTGTTACTTTTTTAAAAGTTGGAGCTAAATGTATGATAATGAAGAAAATCCTGTTAGTCCTTCGTGTAGCTGCCATACAAATATCCTGCCAAAATGTGTGCACTTAATTTACGAAACTCACTATAACTCAAGTAATCTTTTAGCTACGAAATCGAAATTTTGTACAAATTAGTTCTGAGTGAAAACAAAGTTTGAGTTTGCTAGTCAGCGAAATCCTTTTACTCCTTCTGGTAGCTGCCATACAAAATGTCCTTAAAACAAGTGTTTAAGAATATTGGCCGAAAACTTCAGAAGGGTTTAAGCTACGACTTTGAAATTTTGTATGTGTTATTTTTCCAATAGTTGGAGCTAAATGTATGATTATGAAGAAAATCCTATTAGCCCTTCGTGTAGCTGCCATACAAATATCCTGTCAAAACGTCTTCACTTAATTTACGGAAATTACTATAACTCAATCAATCTTTTAGCTATGAATTGGAAATTTTGTACAAACTAGTTTTGAGTAAAAACGAAGTTCGAGTTTACTAATCAGCGAAATCCTTTTACTCCTTCTGGTAGCTGCCATACAAAATGTCCTTAAGACACGTGTTCAACAATATTTTTCGATAACTTTTGAACGCTTCAAGGTACGAATTTGAAATTTTGTACACGTTCATTTTAAATGGTTCCAAGGAAAGGATAAATATGTAAAAAATCGAGTGAGTCCTTCCTGCACCTCCTATGTGAAAGTCCTTCAAAAAGGACATTTTTTTCGATGACTTACCCAGTTGAAGATATGAAATTAAACACTGAATATTGTCTTTTAGGTTTGAGTAGCAATCTAATAGCAGTCCTTAATAAAGGACATACAACATGCACACACGTAATTCTACTTTATCCCCAACTACAATATAAATACGAGTTCAGTATTCATCTAGAGTATTATACGATTGGCTTGCAGCCGATCGTGACTGCAGTATGTTTTTAATGGTCATTTAACTGACAAACGGAATTGACCCATTTCTTCCAAATTTTGGTCCGTCTGTCCGCCGTACACCATCCGCAGTACGCAAATAAATTTTCAGGATCGTATCTTACAACACTTTGAGCTATTAAAGTAAAATTTTTTGACTGGGTAGATTGAGTGGACTCTTTTTTGATGGGCCGTGGTGTAAGGGGAGGTGGAAGCGTTTAAGTTGAAAAATTTTGGTTTTGTAAAGCAGGAAACGCTTATACTAGGAAGTTGAAACTTAGGATCTATATAGAACTATGACAGTGGAGCCATTTGCAAAAAATTTTACGACCTGGTTCAAGGTGTACGGGTGTGGGCCAGAAATGCGTCCGAACCGATCGGAGGATGAAATCAAGATATTCTAAAAATCTTGAACGGTTCATGCCATAAAGCTGAAACTTGTTGATCAGTTAATAAAATTTTAAATAGGGGAGAGAGGTGCAGGGGTAGAGGAGAACAATTTTTGGATTACGATATAAAGCGAATCTATTATGCCAGCAAAATTAAAGTTGGATTTTACATTTAGCTGATTAAGTGTAGTATGCTGAACATAATATTTTTGTGGATGAAGAGGAGGAGGGAGGGTGCATGGAAGTAGGGAATAACATTTTTTTTCTAAACAAAATTACGGCACATATCTCAAGAACTGTTTAAGGTAGAGGCTCTAGCAGTGAAAAAATTTGGAAAAGGGGATGTATGGAGGTGAGGGTGAAAACAGAAAAATTAAATTTTACTTTATTATTTTACTTTATTAGAAATTTATAAGAATAACCAGGAGGCTATTTGGAACGTCATTTTTTATGTTGTCAGTCGCATAGTAACCTACACCGCATCTCAGCATTAAACATGTTTCTGACTTCTTCCCATAAAATAATAAAGTTGCGCCCAGACTGTTGGCAGATTTTTTACTATCTCGAGGCCCGCTAATGACGAACAGCTTCAACTTGGAATTTACGTAGATCTGTAGCGATGACTGACACTTCCTAAAAATATAATTTTTACAAGGGGTACGGGTGTTGGAAGTATTTTTTGTATCTTAGAAACGGCTTATGATAGAAACTTTAAACTTGGTAGATATGAATAAATGCACTAGGAAAAGTAATTAAGGCCCGTTCCTACGATGTTCAGTTACGTTCTAACTGGAACTTTAACTGACAAATTTTCATCCATAACTTCCACTTAAAGTTCCGGTTCGAGTTTAACTAAAGATCGTAATAATGGCACTTAGTTAATAAAATTAATATATCCATTGGTGTAAGGAGGTGGGACAAAGAACGGTCAGTGAAAATGCAGTGTACATATATATTTTCACGAATTTTCTCATATCTGTGAGGTCTTAAGAAATATCGAATTAATTTTATCTCTACATATTCTTCAGGTAAGTGCCTACAGGAATTGTTTTCGGAATTTTTTTAAATTGAATTGGGGAGTTATATTCATGAATTCCGTAATATTACTTAGGCCGGATTATATATCGAATTGGTTATTTTCATGTACATTTTCTATATATGCCTATTTCCAGATGTTTTAATGTTTAATAATGGTCAGTGAAAATGAGGTGCATATGTTTTCACGAATTTTGTCATATCTGTTAGGTCTAAAAAATATCGAATTAGTTTTACTTCTACTGGTTCTTCCGATTAGTCGGTATAGAAATTGTTTTCAGATTTTTTTTAATGTAATTTAGGAGTTGTATTCATGAATTCCGTAAAATTAGGTCTGATAAGGTATCGAATTGGATTTTACTTCCACGTACTTTTTCTATAATCCCCAATTTCCAGATTTTGTGATATACAACCTCTGAAGCACGTACAGGGTTTGCAGAACTCATGCAAACCCTTTACGGATTCCGACATACCTCTTATATATAATGAGATATCAAATTGGTTCCAATTTCCTCATGCTTTTTACGTAATCGCTAAAAACCTAATTCCTGAATTTTTGAGATATTTAACTGGGGGTGTAAAGAGATATGTTTTCACAAATTTCGGTATATATCTTAGGTCAAATGAGGTAGCAAATTCGCTTTAACTTCTACGGGATTTTGATGAAATTGCGAAAAAACTGATTTCAGAATTTTTTTTATATTGAACCCGCTAGGGATAGGAATTGCACACATTTTAACGAATTCCGAAATATCTCTTGGGCGATGAGATATCGAATTACCGTCAAACGGATGGTTAACGGACAAGTGTAGAAGAATTTTGCTACCTTCATACCTTGCATAGATGATTCGCAAACATACGGTTATTATGGAAATTTTATTCACTGTAACAATAAAGAAGTAGTAGATGTAGTCTGGGTGGCTTAGTGGCTAGAGCACTTGCTTTCGGTGCACTTGGTACCAGGTTCGAATCTGCTTGCCGACAAGTAATATTCGAGAATGGTATTGGGTGCCGGACTACCAGTTCACTCAGCTGTAAATGAGTACCTGAGTAAAAATCGGGGTAATAATCACGGACGAGCGTGTGGCTGACCACTTCACCTCCCAGTGTTCCGTTGGTCTAGTAATGAAGTAACTCTAGCATTACTTCAAGGACTAGGCTCAATTTGGGCTGTTCTGCCATTGATTATTATTAATAATAAAGAATAGTTTCACTTGTACGTAATAATCGGGGATATTTCCACTTTCTTTTTGCTTATGATGAATATCAACTTTCATACAGAACGTATTTCATACAAAACGTATTTGAGTATTTAAGTTAAGCGTAGAACAATGCCAACTTACAACCGATTGTAGACGTTGAAGGAATCGGAAAATGAAAAAACAGCCAACTTTTTTTTCAACTCGTGTTTCCATTTTTTGAGTAGATCAAATTACACCCGGCACTGTAAATCATTGCATTAAAGAATTTCTTTTTTGTTCAAACTTCAATTACTAGCATTTTTTGAATGAAATTTGAATTCAATAGGAGCGAAAAGCTTTTGGTGTGAATGAAATTTCGTTCGGCAGGAGAGCTTCCTTCATGTAGTATGGAACATAGTAGCATATATCGGGTTTATGTCTCTGCTACCTGGCAATGGGTTTCGGAATGGTAAGCTATGAATCGTATTTCATATTTTGATATATATTTACATACTCAAGGGTGCTATGAAAATTTCTGAAATGGATTTATTTGTCACGCATCCTCATTTGCTAGAACTAAGAATAATTAGAAAAAACATAGATTTAAAGTTTTACGCACCATAGCTTTTCATCTTTTGAAAAAAAAAACAGTAGTTTCGTCAGTTCGATTTTCGTAGTTAATATCAAAACTAATATTACGTTATTTGAACAATCCCACTTCCCAGTATTTTTTTGTTCCCAACTAAAATTTAAATCGTAGTTCAGTATTTTATCTAGACTATCATACGTTTTGCTACTGTGTACGTAATTATACTGCGGCGATCTATTAGGTTAATAAAATAATGTAAAATGTAAAGTGAAAACAATTTATCACTCTATAGCGCACAGAGTACAAAGATAGTCAATCGGCTGTATATCAAAAAACTAAATTGAACTGTGAAATTTTGCATTGGGCTTTTATACTACATGTGGCGCATCGCGAAAGCGCAAGTTCATTCGATGGTGTGGGTGTGGACTGTAGAAGATCTCATTACCATCTTTCTTGTCAGATATTTCGATTGATTCATAGAGTTTTATAGTTTCGATGTGTTTAATGAAGTTAATAATTAACTGGGTTTTTGGAGATTATACTGTAAAAAAATGCGAATAGCATGAGCTGCAAAGTCATGGTAGCTCATTAAAAATAATTCCAATACCCTTTTCATATCTCACAAAATTTACAAAGAAATTTTTTATTTATAAAACGAAATTAATTTGAACAAATTTTCCCTTGAAATAAAGTCATCGAAAGATTTCAGAAATTCAGTTCAACTCCGTCTACTCGAACACCTACACCTAGATATTCAGTGACCCGTAAAACTTTGTTTTCTTTAGCCCATTCCTTAAGCTTACTTAAGCTCGCAGTATTTCGACACCTTAAGTATTTTCGGCTTGAAGAATTTAAAATAATTTTCCATAGCCATTAAAAGGTTGAAAATCACATAATGCTTGAGATTCTGATACTATCAACGATGGCAGACTTCGGGTATTCGCTACATCCAAGGACATAAGGACTTTAAGCTATTCGGCTTGCACGAAAACATCTTGGAACGTTATATTTTCGGGTTCGTACAATGACGAAACTTACGAGAATATAAAAGAAAATTGCGCTCTGCTCCGATAATATTGCAAAGGGGTTGCTCTAGCACCGGGGTGGATGTGTGTTATGCCAAAGAAATAAAATTATTTTTACTAGCTCGTAGCACTATACCTGAACGCCATTTATGCGATGTACTTGTAGTTAGTTTTGTGGTGCGGAATAAAGTTTTGCAATTGAAATCCACTTGCAGTGAACATTTTAGTTCAATGGATTTTACTGTGCAGGTGATAGCTAATTATTACCTATGGAATGTGTTTTCGAAAAATCGAAACCAGATTGAAAATTTGAGGTGGCTTGCACAAATTTGTTGCTATTATTCAATAGTGCTGTATTTTTAGCAATATTAAAGTATGTAGGTGAAATATGGTATTTGACTGGTTTCTGAAGCCCAGAGAGATAAGGTAAAGAAATTCTTGCTTTGCCATTATTGTGATCAGTGCGGGGAACCTGGCGAATGTGCTTGATTAAACGGACACCCACCTAAATATAAGGTGGGTGACCGCTGAAGCGGCCAAACATATAGACCGCAAATGGGTTTGTTGTGATCCCATATGTACGGGGAAGAAGTACCCGTGTGCCCAAGACCACATCTTAGGTAAACTATCCTGCCAGCCTGACAAACTGCAGCACTTTGTCCAGCCTAATGTTTGCGAATTGACCCAAGCCCATGGCGAACCGCGTACCCAGAGTATGGTCTCGCCTCAAAGCCGGACGAGGGCATTTGCAAAGCCCCATCGGGTTCACTACAGCTGCGGCACAGATCTCCAACGTCCGCAACACCTAGTCTTCTAGCGTGCCTGCCGATCAAGCAATGGCTCGTGAGTACACCAATGAGAGTATTTCCGCCTGAACGATCCCCATCATTTCTGACTGAAATACTATACAAAAATTCGGTATTCTGAATGCTTCATTATGGTTCAGATACGTGGAGAATGCCCCTACACCCGAACCGTCCGAGTAGATATGAAAGTCTCTTTCATGGGGCTGATCCACATTTCACAACTCTCTGCTACGGAACCTCGTTGAGAATCTGCTATGCAGCTGTGCCTCTCAGGTCTGGATACCCAGTTGCCTGACTCTCTCAGTCTCACGGCACTTCTTGCTGCTACACACTCTTCCCATATATGTCCAGCGGTAAGAGATGAGGAATCATCTCTGTAGACGTAGTGCTAAGTACGCCTGTTTATTTATTATTAAAATTACTCAAATACTAATTACTTATAACAAAAAAACAAAAATATAAATAATAATCAATAGAAAATAAGTACAAAAAATACATCATTATATACATACACTCCTAAATGCATAAATATAATATTACATTATTTATTTGATAAAGCCGAATTTAACTGTTGAACCGAAATGTTAAAGTCAATTTGACTGTAGTTATAATTAAAAATGCGTGAAAGAGATGTGATTGGTTCATGTTGGCCGTAATTTGTCCAATGATGAGGAATATCCAGCAACACATAGTCTCTCAAGGATCGAAATGGAACATTGAAAGTAACGGCTTCCAGCAATGACGGAGAGTTAATATCACCAGAAATTACCTTGGAAGCAAAAACAGCTCTAAGGATATCTCGTCTATCAACCAATGACTCCATCGGCAGGAGCTTAAGACGCTCATGGTAAGGAGGTAGATTCAGTGGTTCTTGCCAAGGAAGACCTTTAAGTGCGAATCGCAAGAACCTTCTCTGAACCGACTCAATTTTATTTTTATGAACCTCATAGTATGGAGCCCATACCGGGCAGGCATATTCCAAAATAGAACGGACAAAAGTGCAGTACAACATTGTTGTAATATGCGGATCATTGAGATCCTTGCACCATCTTCGCATAAAGCCCCAGACGGAGTTATAGCCTTACCAACAACATAATCAAAATGGTCATTAAAAGTAACTTCGGTATTAAAATATACACCTAAATTGTTCACTTTGTCAGTTCTATATAATGGGTTTCCTTCTATACTATAATCAAATTTAAGTGGAGTTTTCTTTCCAGAGAATGATACAGTGATACACTTACTTAATATTCAAAGGCATACCATTTAGTGTGCACCAGTCATAGAGCCGTTGCAAGTCACTCTGAAGAAGAGAACAATCAGCCGCATTGGTTACATTACGAAAAATCTTTGCATCGTCAGCCTACATTAAAATTTTAGAGTGGGAGAGAACCGAACTCACGTCATTAATGAACAGGATAAATAAAAGTGAACCCAAATGGCTCCCCTGAGGTACTCCAAAAGTATTATATATGTCGGATGAAAGGGCTCTACGAAAAAACACCTTTTGAGTGCGATTAAGTAGATACGAACTGATCCAATTAATAAACATGACTGGAAAACCCGGTAATTGGAGTTTACAAGTCAGGATGGAATGATTCATTTTGTCGAACGCCTTACTGAAATCATTGTAAATGCAGTTCACCTGATTTCTACCTTCAATCGCTTTAATGGAAAAATTAGCAAGTTCCATTAAATTTGTGGTAGTAGACCTACCCTTAGTAAATCCATGTTGGGATGTATGATACTTATGATTGATTTGCAATGAAAATTCATTACATCACAAGCAATAGCCTCGAATAGCTTCGAAATACAAGAAAGGTTGGCCGATAATTTCGTACATCCATTCTCTTACCTTTCTTAAATAACGGCTTAATAGTAGAATATTTCCATGAACTGGAAAATACCCCTGAACAAAGAAAAGAATTGAGTAAATAGCAGAAGGGTCCTACTAGGGAAGAGCTGGATTGTTTTAGAACGCTTGGAGGGATGCCATCTGGACCAATAGAAAAACTATCTGCAATATTTGAGATAAATTTCAAAACAGTAGCTTCGTCTACATACAAATCCTTCATCTTCAATGAAGTAGAAGGAAACTTCGTCAAGTGTATATGATCCTTAAAACTATTATCACAGTTAGAAGCAGTGAAAACAGCACGTTGCTTCTGTGGAAGCCAGACGTTGAACCTTGGATGGATGGGCCTAACTATGGCCGTGTACGTCCAGTGAGCCATCCCTGGATGAATTCCCCACTTTTTCGCCAAACATCTTTTTGCAAGCGTAGAGAGCCCCTAAAGCCATCCTTAAGGCCTAAACAGAACACGGACCTCGACTGCGACTGCGCAGTCCCTGTCTTTAGAATACACAGGATTATGTGGCGATGCCCACAACACCAACTTCGCCTGCGACTGCGCAGTCGTGATACACACTAATTCTAGGACTGCGGTTGTAGTCTCGGATTTCAACTACTTTCCAGCAAGAAAAGTTTCGTATACTATACGTCGAAACGAAACCGTATGCAAGTCGTATGACTGATTAGACTTTTTGGGAACGATGTCGCCGGTTGATGTATATATTTACTATTATAGTTTGTACGAGCACTATACTATAATATTTACATGACCTCTTAAAATGAATTGAATTCTGTTTCCATTTAAGAGGAGACCACGATAGCTTAGTACATGCTGTCTTTATCTTACATATAAAATGTTGATGCTATTTTGCGTGAGTACGCTTTGCCTACTGGGTTTCCATTCTTCAAATTCGTCTTGATTCCTATTTACTTTCTCGTTATTAATAAACGCAAACACTCCAAATTGATTAAAAACACTATATAAAATATACACGCTACCAAAAACACGTCCATTTTCAAAAATATTAAACAAAACAGAAGTGACACTTGACACTCGTTCTTCTTCTTGCTTGCATAGAATCGAAGTCGTAGTCGGTGTTCTGTTCAACACCAACTGCGCAGTCGAACCTCACGCCGCAAGGTAGGCAAATCGCAGTCGCAGTCGCAGTCGAGGTCCGTGTTCTGTTTAGTACTTTAGTTGCTCGTCGATATTCTTATTCCAGGTTAGTTTTTGATCTACAGGGTGTTTGGTACTCCGTGCACGACCTTGTAAGGGGTTATTCCTTGATATATTTGGAGAAAAAAATTGTTCCACAGGGTGGGTCAATTTTCAATAACAGTGGAGATACAGGGTGGTTAAGAAAAGTGTTTTTGACCGGTACCCTTACTCACTTAAAACGTTATATCTTGAAAACGAATAATCACAAGGCAAAGTGTTATAACTCGTTTTTTAGGCAATCAAATTATCTTTCATTTGATGTAACAGTCTAAATTGTAACTGCACCCAATCTTGAGATATTTACTCGAAAACACCAATTTTTGCTACGTGAACCCTTAAAATTCAGTGATCAATGTAGTTTTTCTCAGAAAACCCCATTATAAACATGTCATTTTAATTTTATTTTTTTATGAGCCGTATTATTACCTACAAAAGCTGGATACATATGTATGAGTTACGATTAACATTTTGGAAGTAATAGGTAAAAACACATATCGCATAAAAATTAAATATTTCAAAAGTCAGTGCCATAAAGTGGACCTCGTTTAATTTGTCGGTAGTACTGAAGTATTTTTATTGCCCATTTATTACTATTTAAAGTATGTAGGAAAACAATGAAATGTAACTGAGTTTCAACATAATTGATGCTTTTACCTGGATGTGGTAGGTAATACTGGGTGCGGTACTATGCCTTTTTTAATAGGGTGCCTTACAAAATAAAAAGCCTATAAAAGCAAAACTACCTTCATATTTTTATCAGTTTTAGTTACGTTGCTAAAAGAAGAAGGTGTCAGTAGAATAAAAAAAATAATTTCGAAATGTCTGAGTACTCCAATGAAGAATATGCTGACATTGTGTTAATTTATGGAGAGTGTCGCGAAAATGGACAAGCCGCGCGAAGGCTTTACCATCAGAGACATCCCCATCGACGGACACCTGACAAGAGAGTATTTCAGGACGTTTACAGGAGAATTAGGGAAACTGGCAGCGTTAGAACAAGGAGAGTAAATGTAAATCCTGCGCCTATAATCACTGTTCAGATTGATGAAAGAATACTGCAAGCAGTGCAAAATGATCCATCGATCAGTATCCGACGCTTGGCATTGCAGTTTAACATATCTACTTGGAAGGTTTGGAGTATTTTAAAAGTATAACTCTTCCATGCCTACCATCACACACCAGTACAGGAGCTGCTACCCATTGATTTCCGCAAACGGATGGAGTTTTGCAATTGGCTCCTTGAACGACAAATAGATGACGACAATTTTTTCAACAATATTCTGTGGACGGATGAGTCCCAATTTACCAGAGACGGTATCACAAACTTCCACAACCTACATGCGTGGGCTGAGAGCAATCCACACACAAGAAGAGCGGCATCATTTCAGCACAGATTCAGCGTCAATTTATGGGCAGGTGTGATTGGTGACGATTTACTTGGACCTATTAGGCTTCCGCGTACTCTAAATAGCTCCAATTACTTACAGTTTTTATCAAATGATCTACAGGACTTATTGGATGATATTCCACTGGTACGATTGGCTTCCATGTTTTACCAACACGATGGTGCTCCAGCTCATTACGGCCGACAGATCACAGATTGGTTAAATTCCAATTATAGCAATAGCTGGATCGGTAGAAAGGGACCGATACACTGGCCTGCAAGATCTCCTGATCTTACTATTATGGATTTCTTTGTATGGGGACGGATGAAGGACCTAGTCTACGCAACGCCAGTAGAAACATTGGAAGATCTAAATATCAGGATCGATGCGGCAGCAATAGAAGTAAGGCAGCAGTTGAGGAATATGAATACCAAGAGAACACTCGCCAAACGAGCTTTAGCGTGCATTCAAAATGAAGGTGGCCATTTTGAACATTTATTATAACAAATTTTTTTTAAATAAAACATAAAAACCATTATTAAATTCTTTTAGTTCAAACAAGTAGTGTAGATCAACATGCACATGCACTGACTTTTGGAATATTTAATTTTTATGCGATATGTATTTTTACCTATTACTTCCAAAATGTTAATCGTAACTCATACATATGTATGCAGCTTTTGTAGGTAATAATACGGCACATAAAAAAATAAAATTAAAATGACATGTTTATAATGGGGTTTTCTGAGAAAAACTACATTGATCACTGAATTTTAAGGGTTCACGTAGCAAAAATTGGTGTTTTCGAGTAAATATCTCAAGATTGGGTGCAGTTACAATTTAGACTGTTACATCAAATGAAAGATAATTCGATTGCCTAAAAAACGAGTTATAACACTTTGCCTTGTGATTATTCGTTTTCAAGATATAACGTTTTAAGTGAGTAAGGGTACCGGTCAAAAACACTTTTCTTAACCACCCTGTATCTCCACTGTTATTGAAAATTGACCCACCCTGTGGAACAATTTTTTTCTCCAAATATATCAAGGAATAACCCCTTACAAGGTCGTGCACGGAGTACCAAACACCCTGTATACAGAAGTATTTAACGCTATGTCTAAGCTGTAGGGTAAGACCCCCACTTTAGGGAGTGTGAACTCTGGGATTTTGGTTCTACGCGTGAAGAAGACCAATTCTGTTTGAGGCCAGTTCACATTTGTCTACCCACGGGCTCACTCGTGTGAGTGCCCTTTCAAGCAGGTCACTTATAGTAGGTAGGAACCTACCAGATATCAAAATCGCCACCTAAATGCCTACTTAACTTTAATCTTTTCGTGCTTCAACTTAAATCTGAAATCTTCGCTCTGCCTTCAGATAGATTAAATGGATTTAAGAACCGCAACTTCATTAAAATCTCGAACGCTAACCACGTTTAGTATTTCGAAAAACGTTTCAAATTCTATTAACGCTAAGCCAATTACATCCATAGTTATTACGATTTTCAATTGTTCTACGAAAAATCGTTCATTGAAAACAGCACCGGAAAATTCGTTAGAAAATTAAGTAACCGCCATCATCGTCGCGCCGTGCCATAACTGAAGAGAGGTGTCCAAATTCATTTACGCCGTTTATACAGGGTAGTAATCGAATACAATTACACCTCAAGAGGTTAAACTTTCGAAGAAGATGGGAGGTTGAATTTTGCTTAATTACGCGAATTACAACGCGACTAACCCCTAGCGTGCACAACAACTCAGACAACCCTCAAAGTCTACAATATTTAACTTTGAAGGGAATACAAGAACGCGCTAAGAAGTTGAGCCGGGTTTCCACGAACATCCGAAATCTGATAATTACAATTACAAATGTAATCAGAGAAAAGTATACCGCAGAGTAGGGTGAGATGGGGCCTTCACTTTCTAATTATTCTCAATATATGCATGTAAATGTTGTCGGGAAAACGGGAAGTGTACAGGAAAAGGTGGCGTCGGTGCCGCTGCTAAGGCTCAAGCACATCTTCTCGCTCATCCATAATTAGATCATTAAAGATGTACAAGAAGCAAAAGGAACCCACTCATAAAGATGCCATCTTTCTTACAGCGCGCCCATCCACGAACTAACTTAGTACGCTTCGGCTAAAGGTAACCGTAATGAAATGTGTGTTCGGGAGAAAATTTTCCCCGGCTTTTCCCTTTTCATTTCTCCGAAAATATGTAAATATTCGGTTTCCTTTCACTTCTGTACCGAATACCGCACGTATCCTAGCAGGCAGGATATTCCGGTTGCTGGGTACTTGCTACCCGAGATTCTTACCAGCCTGTCGGCCTTACAAGTACATAAACTTCCTCGAGATGAGGCCATCCACCAAGCGATATGGAAACGCGGTTACGAAAGAAAGTTAGAAAGACTTTTTACTGTATGAATTTTTTATAAGGAAACACTCAAAGATATTCCGAGCGTTCAAACCTCATTTTCGTAGGAAACAAGTTCTTTTTTCTCACTCACCACCGGAGGTTCTTCGCAAGGATTTCGAAATTCCCGGTTTAAATGGATGCATAATGTCGGACCAAGGTATCCCGCATACTTACGTACGATTGTGAAAATTTTCTTCTTGACTTTTTATTATATATTTTTTTTTTGTTTGTGGTATCCTTGTGGAGATGGATGGCAATGGTACTCCATCCTGTAAGGATCACAGGAAAATTTTTTTATACTAAGATGTAGTCGGGTATGATGATGAATAGAATTCCGAATGAAGAGGAAAATCGTTACAAAGATGGTGCGAAGTTGTTGATTTGATTTCTCGGCTCTTTAAAAAGTTTAGAAAAGAAAACGCAATTTGTAATTATGTTCTTTTAAAAATTTAAATAAATTCCTCGTCGAATGGAAGATTTCATCGAATAAGTAATGCACAATGTAGGTGGATGAAAATTTTAGTGAATAGTATCAGTGATTCGAATAATAAATCGCGTCTATGTGATTCCATCGTATTGGCTTCTATATGTGCACTGTAATGGTTGAGAGAATTCATCATACTAAGTACCTGTTTAGTTAGCTTCCTTTACATGTAGTTATAGGAGTTTATGGTCCCGAATAAATTTTGGTAGGTGGCTTCGATTAGCGTGACTAGTTTTACAGCACTTGACGAAGTCGACGAGAGAGTATACCTGAATATTTTTTACTGGTTAAAACGGAGCAATTCTAAATTTTTCTGCTGTAAATGTAGCGCATAGGTGATTTCCATGCAAACTTGAAATGAAGTTTGCCAAAACCTAGATGTTAGCTGTTTAGACGGGTTAGCTCAACTTGCTATAAATTATTATAATACGTGACGTCAATAAAGACATTGACGAAGCTGATTTAATTTCTCGAAAAATTTGTAGACTTCCACGATCTTCCGTTCAGCCAGGAAGCGAAAATTTCACACACAATTTGGTGTACTGTCGTTTTTAAGTATTTAATCGGACGGACTGAAACCCAGTTTATCATGTTTTAAGCTAGTATTACACTGTTTGACCAAGTGGTTAAACTACAGTAATAAGCAATGCGAAATAGCGAATTCCAACTAATCTTACAGTATCCGCTCGGTCAAATTCGCATTGCTTATTACAGCAATTTGACCACTTGGTCAAACAGTGTAATACTAGCTTAAGTAAGATCCCGTCTACAATGGACATTGATTTGAGCATATGGACTCGCGTGTAACCTAGGTTTAGTAAGGTTAAGTAGGTGGCAATAGCATGGGGATCGCTATATGGGTCCGTTGTGATCCTCCTATATCATGGCAATTTGAGCCTTTCCGACTACGATTTTTTGCTCACGGCGCTGTTGGATCGATGCCTGCACTGAGAAAAATAATTTCTTGGCAAGATATTGCTTCAATCAAATTTTCATTGCAGCAATCGAAGTTCATTTACGCCAATAAGAAATAGTTTGGAGCAATAGATATTCGGTTGTACAAAAAATATTCGTTTAAGGGAATAAACACGCAATACGTGCAATAGAACCATTCTGTCAAGACAATCAACTTACGTTGTTTGCGCGATTCTGTTCGAATCGGAAAAAATGCAACTCTATTTTGATTGCCGCAATATAATGTTGGTTGTTGTAATAGAATATTGTTCATCACAAACGATTTTCGGCATCATTCTGCTGTGGTAACCGAATGTTTTTTTTGTTGAACGAGTAGTAAAAGAATCGAAAGCCTAAGTCAGTGCGGGACTTTAACCCGCTAAACAACTCCTCAGTCGTACGGATGGATCCTCTCGGAACCAGCCTAAGGTATTGCGTCGGGAGGCCGTCATAGCAATATTGCTAAAATCGTCAGTTATTGTCTGTCTAGTCTAGTCAGCTGTCTCCTTTGGTGCGTCACGTTGGATGTTTCTTATTCGCTCTAAACGGCGAAGTGTTGACATAATCCGTGCTACTGCAGTCTGGAAAGCTTGCCACTTGAGGGCTGTGTCACAAATGTGTCTAACGAAGTTTTCTGCGGTCGGAGCTTCTTCGAAGGCCTCCGCAACCTCGGCTCGGTCGACGTCGAAGCGCGGGCAGTGCAGTAAGATTTGTCGCGTACCCTCAATCTCGTGGGGGAAGTTGGGACAGAACGGGTCTTCTTCATTCTTGAAGCGGTGAAGATACTGCTTAAAACAACCGTGTCCGCTGAGCCACACAAAAGTCCACTTCTCCGTGTTTACGGCTTATCCAGCTGTCGATATTTGGGATCAATGTGAATGTCCATCTCCCTTTGTTGGCGCTTTCCCAGCGTCCTTGCCATTCCTGGATACTGCGCCGTCTCTCGTCCTCTTTCGATACGAATGTGTGTTCTGCCAACCGAATGTATGTTACGGTAACTGAGTTAATCCAGACTAAATTAAGTGGCTACATATGAAAAATGGAAGGTCTTCGGTGGCGCAGTGGTTACGCGCGCCAATCCAAAAACTTTCAACACGGGTTCGATTCCTATCTACAGCCATGGGTTTTATTAAGTCAGTAAGTAAGAAATAATATTTGAAGTAGGAAAATAGCGTCTTATAAAGAGTTATCTACCTTCTTCTAGGTAACTAAAAAGAGTTCAGTGTAGGATTTAACACAAATAACTCAATTTTTTTAGAGTTTATCAACAACTCGCGCATTTGTGGCAATCAAAATTTTAGGAGATTCTGGTTGGCTAGACAAATAATTCAGTTGCCCGAAAATATATTCGATACCAATAAACGAAAATTCGGTTCGGCCAACCCAGAATTTCGGTTCCATCAATGGGATAGGAACTTTTCCTGCAACCGTTGTAATTCGTTCGGCATATATTTCTATTGCAGCAATAAATCTGTTCTCTCAGTGTGGATCAACACAAACAGTGTAACTTTTCGAATTTGATCATGTTCCCGACTATGACCCAAAAATGAAATTGATATTGATTGTTGCGCCCCGATTTTAACCGTTTTCTGGCTATTTCCTCTAAAAATAAAAAAGTTGTGCCCAGACTAGATTGTTTATAGATCTTTTGGTATACGTGATCCCACCATATCCCCACTTCATCGTGGGTGCGCATCATAAAAGAGTACCATTGCTGCTGCAATGCATTTCTTAAAAACCACCTCTGTAATAAGGAAAAAAATTCAGATTTTTATTTGTCGAAAATCGCAAAGGGTAGAAAGCAAAAAAATCACTACTATATAAAGCCACTATGGGAGCATATTAAAAAAAAATCTGCCAACAGTCTGGACCCAACTTTATTATGTTATGGGTCCGAAATGTGTTTAATTCTGAGATGCGGTGTAGGTTACTATGCGACTGACAACCTAAAAAATAACGTAACCTACACCGCATCTCAGCATTAAACACGATTCGGACTTCTACCCATAAAATAACAAAGTTGCTCCCAGACTGTTTTCAGATTTTTTTTTTAGTTTTAATTACTCTAGTAGCACATCTACATATAGATACTAAGTTTCAACTTTTTAGCCTAATCCGTTTTAGAGATATGAAAAACCACCCCCCGTATTTTGCTACCCCTATCAACATGTCTCTATGTAGCTCTATACAGTTGTCAATTATTAGCTTTCTATCCTTTGCGGCTTTCGAGAAATTAAAATCATTTTTTTTCATTTCCATGCCCTCCTACCATCACTCCCTACACCCACATCTTCAAAATTCTTTTCCCCGCTAGAGCTCTATTGGTCCTGTAAAATTTTCAAGATCATATCTGATACGGTTCTTGAGACATAAAAATTAATTTTTTTGAAAAATGACTGTCTCCTCACTTTCGCGCTTTACCTCCACCCTAAAAAATTTTAGTAGTAGTTATTAAGTTATTAGTTATTATATTAGTTATTTAGTAGACTCCACTGGTAATTCTACATAAAGAAAGCAAATTTTATCTTCTTGGCACAATTGAGCTCCTAAACCTCACCACCTCTCTTTAAAATTTTACTCCTTGTCTAATCTTGAAGTATCCCTAAAGACAACCACAAAGTTTCAACATTCTGAAACCAATCAGGAGATATGGATTTTAGAATGTTTCAAACCCGGCTTTCAACCGCTTCGGACTCATTGTTTTCCCCCCACTTCTACACCTCTCAACCCGTATCGACCATTTTTTTGCAAATGGGTCCACTATCATAGTTCTACATAAGTTCCATATTTCAGCCTCTTAGCATGAGCGGTTCCTAAGATCTAGATTGCAAAATTTTTCATCAAAAACGCTCACCCTTCCTCCCCTAACATCCCCGCCCCTACAAAAGATACCACTCGTAGGGGTTAACCCATTCTACCTAAAATAAAAATTTCAACTTATTATCTCAAGGGGTTTGAGAGCTACGTACCTTCAAACGATTTTGCGTACGGCATATGGCGTACGGCGGACAGGCGGACATTTTTTTTTGCTTTTTTGGGGTTTGCTAGTCCTTAAACGTGAAAATACGTAATTTCAGGGTGGCAATTTTTTTTGAAAGTTCAGGTTGATCACAATACCTACTTTATTATTAAAAAATAATGTATAAAATGTTTAATAGGAATGGCAATGTACAGGGTGGGGTGATTTCTTATATCTCAAAAACGGTTTATGATAGAAAGTTGAAACTTAGTACTTATATGTAGATGTACTATAGTAGTAATTAAAACATGCAAAAGAAACATCAGATTTTTATTGGCGTAGAATGGTGGAGTAAAAAAAATTTCCGTGTAAAGTTTTTTTTTTACATTTTCACGAATTTCGTTATATATTCTAGGCATGTCGAGTTATTAAATTAATTTCACTACTGCTGGCTCCTCATATATGCGACCAGAACCTTTTTTCTCAAATTTTTCGATATGTAACCCCTAAGGGGATGTAAAGACATTGTGCACTTTTTCCACGAATTCCGATATATCTCTTAGGTCTAATGAGATATCTAATTCACTTACACTTTTAAAGGTTTTGTATATAATGGGGGAAAAACCGATTTAAAGATTTTTCGTTATTAAACCACCTAGTGGTGTAAGGTATTGTTCATATTTTCACGAATTCCGAAAATCTTTTAGGTTTAATGATATCAAATTCGCGTTTACTTCAGGATTTTACGATATTCAATCCCTAAGAGGATGTAAAATGATACGAATGATACGTTTACGAATTCCTACTTATCACTTAGGTCTGATAAGGTATTAAATTGTTTTACTTTATTATTTCAATAATACAGTATTGTTATCGAATTTTTAAAAAAAAAAATTTGCTACCCTCAACATTTTTTTTTCACGTTCCATGACTAGTAGACACAAAAAAAGCAAAAAAAAATTTCAGTCCGTATGTCCGCCGTACGCCGTACGTCGACCGCTGTACGCAAAATCGTTTGAAGGCTCGTAGCACCCAAACCCTTTGAGCTATTAAATTTAAATTTTTTTTTATGAATAGACTGGGTAGGCCACTTGAAGTATCCAAATTCGGAGGGGTGGGGGTGTGCGTTTTAGACGGAAAATTTTGATTTCTAGATCTCAGCAACCGCTTATGCTAGGAGGCTAATATTTGAAACGTATATAGAGCTTCGATAGTGGACCCATTTGCAAAAAATTGCTGATATAGGTGAAGGGGTTTGGGAGTGGGGGGAAAAATAATGCGCCCGAAACGCAAAAAAGGCGAGATCGAGACATTCTAAAATCCATATCTCCTAAACGGTTAATGTCGCAAAATTGAAACTTAATGACTATCTATAAGTATACTAGGAGAATAGATCGGAAACAAATTTTTGAGTGGAGGCAGTGGCGTACGGGGGTGGGGGTGAAAAACTTTAGATTACGATATCTCACGAACCAATTACACTAGACAAATAAAATTTGGTTTGTGCATAAAGCTTGATAAATGAAGTTTGCTGAAAGTAAAATTTTTTAAAGGGGGCAGTGGAGCATGAAAGTGGAGGGGATAAGAATTTTTCTAAAAAATCACGTCTCATATCTCAAGAACGGTGTAAGATAGATGCTTCAAATTTTTACCAGAAGTAGGCCATAGAGAGCCCTAGCAGCAAACAAAATTTTGGGAGTGTGGGTGTAGAGGGTGAGGGTGGGGGAGGGTGAAAAGGAAAAAGTTTCGATTTTTATATCTCGAGAACCTATAATGATATAAAGCTGAAACTTGGAATTTGGATAGAGCTATATTAGTAGCATGTTGGAAAAAATTTTAATTTTTTAATTTTTTATAGGGGTAGTATGGTACGGAGGTGGGAGTGTTTTTCCTATCCATAGAATGGCTTATGCTACGAAGTTGAAACTCGGTATGTTTATGTAGATCAACTAGAAAAGTAATTTAGATAAAAAAAAATTTCAAATATTCATTGGAGTTCGGAGGGGGGCGAAAAAAATGATCAGTGAAAATGGAATGGATATATTTTCACGGTTTTCGTTATATCTTTTAGGTTTTCCCAAATATTGAATTCATTTTTATTATCCGTCTTCTTCATATAAATACCTAGAAAGTGTTTTCAGGATTTTTTAAAATTCGACCCCTAAGAGGGTGCAAAGGGGGTTGTAAACTTTTTCACGAATTCTACTATATCCCCAGGTCTTATCAGATATCGAATATCTTTTTCCTTTCACGTGCTTGCGTAATAATCGCCTAAAACTTTTTTTTAAGTTTTTTCCTTTTTCAGCTCCTAAGAGGGTATAAACGGGTTGAACACGTTTTCACGAATGCCGTCATTTCTTTTAGAAGTGATAAGAAATTGAATTGGTTCCTACTTTCTTGTGCTGTCTTCATATTTATTTATTAACCCCTTTCAGGATTTTTGGATATTCAACTACCAAGTGGGTGGAAGAAGGCTGCATATCTGATGATATATCGAATTCATTTATATTTCTTACTGAAATTCGAATAGTCTACACGGGCTTTTCCAATGTTTAATCGGCTAAAAATCTTTATTTTAAATATTTTTATTTTAAGAATAAAATTAATTTTCCAAGAAATCTAATAATCTCGAAACAACTCATGATACACTCCGACTTTGACCGCTCCGGAACTTTGAACTGAAAAATAATAAAGTTTCGCCCAGACCATTGGCAGATTTTTTACTTTAACGGGCTTTCATATAATCGTCCAAAAATTGATTTAAGAGATTTTTGATTTTCAACCCCTGAAGAGCTGTGTCGATATTTTAACCTCTATGTTTTCATTGAAATTGAAAAAAATACGTAAATATTTAAATAAAAAAATTTTGCTAACTTAAAGAATAACCAAGAGGCCATTTGGATCGTTATTTTTTAGTGACATAGTAGCCTACATCGCATCTCAGCATAAAACGCGTTCCGGCCCAAATATAATAATAAAGTTTGGTCCAGACTGTTGGCAGATTTTTTTTTTCGTTGATTCGAAATTTAATAATATCGTAGAATTCTATACAAATTGTTAAATAGATTCAAGATAATAATAACAAATTATTTGCTACAGATTCAACGATACGAATGAATTAATCGTTTATTGATTTGAATCTATGGATTTCGAATATCTCTTCCGCTCTAAATACAATAATTCCGATATTTGATATCTACGCAACTCTGTATTCAACATATAATTAGGAATTTCAGAAAACTATAGATAACGCCTAAACCAATAACTGCATGCCCCACAGGTATTCACCACTGGTTATTTATGTGAACTTTAATGCAACTAATATAAATATATATCTGTGTAAAATGCGAATAGATGCGGTTTATATTTTGACTATTTGCATATGGTTGTAGCAGCGAAATGCTGGACGGTTTTGTAACTGCAAAGGTTCCGGACAAATATTTGGCTGAAATACGAAACCGAACTGTAGTAATGGTCCGAAATCGTAGCGACACAGTCGGATATCATAGACGCAATCCGGTCTAGTAAAATCGGAATAAAGCGGAATAGTATAAAGCTCAATTCCATTCGGGAATAAATCGAGTGAAAAGTGGTTTTCATTCGTTTAACAACCCAACTATCATCAATTTGCACGTCTGATACGTTCATTTATGGTATGGTGGCAGGTTTTCATTTCGTTGAACGCTTTACAAATCGCTTTGACAAACCCGATCCAACTATGGAAGCGGATGATTCTGTAAACTGGGAACGGCATAATTTTCTTATAGATCCCTGCTCCGTTACCATCCCTTACCGCTTATATAGCACACGGTATTTCGAGCAGAGTCCACACTCTTGAGCAATATATTCTGGCATTGAATCCTGGAAAACTCTCGCCTCTAGATTCTCAATGATTTATTACACGCTTCGTGTAATCTTCACTAAGCAAGAACGAGATTTTCTCTGTTCTATTGTGAAAGCCGTCGACGTTCGCTTGATGCCATTTTCTCAGTGCTTCGGAGTTTTTCTTTTCTTTTTCCGGGAAAAAATTTTCTTCAGTTTTTTTTTTTTAAGCCACCCTCACCTCTTACCCAGCTCCATCCAACAAACATATATTTTCATGACTACCCCGCATAATTTAATTCCGTGGAAAATGCCAAACGGAGATGAATCTGTTAGAGGCGAGATGCTACAATAGAATTCATAAGCATTAAAATGCTTGTACAGCAGAAAACTGGAAGTAATGCAGATGTACTTGTATTTATGAGACCTTCGTAAATATGATGAACAAAAAAGGTGCTGAGGGTTGCCTGTGATGGAAATCATTACAATCACCACTACAATCACCACTACCATCACCGCTACCAATCAGCAGTCCAAAAATCTGTAGGAATGAGAGACGAACTTGGCAATTTTAATTGATGCTCAAAGAAATGAGGGCCTGTAATTAGCCAGAAGGAAAGAAAACAAGGCCGTTAAGAGGGAAGTCGGCTGGCACTGTAGAGCCTTAAAAGAGAGCGATCTCTATGCAGTCAAAAGGAAAACAAAACGCAATTTAAATGCTAATTTTTGTCTGAGATTTCATCTTCTTTTTCGTTTTTTTCCCGTGTACCGAGTACGTACTGCGAGTGATGTTTTTGACGTGAATCAAATTTTTGGTCTATGGACTACAACAAAAAAATATTAGTAAGTACATCGCACAGAATTTAAAAGAAATGTGCTGGTAAAATGCAATAATTAGTCAGTTCATTTCTGGTTATCAAACAAAAAATTGTTTTTTGCAAAATTGCTTTTAAAATGGAATGAACATGTTAAAAAAATTTAGACAGTAAAGCAATTACGTAAAGCAAAATGTACGACGGGTACGCGAACAGAATTGTGAGTTATTCCCTTCAAAAGATATCTCTAGAGGGAGTTCATATCAACGACAGAAATTAAAAGCGAACCGTATTCTGGCCTTCATCGAGCCACGCGTTTTAATTTTGTTTAGATGCCTTCGGTGTTTTAATACATGATGGTTATTTTTGCCACCATCAGGGTTGCCAGATAGTTCGCTCCAGAACCCGCCGAGTGAGCTTAGGAAATAGCCCAAAACACGCACGAAGACTTGTAGCCCAAATACCGCGCTCAACGGGAGATGGCTTGATATGATCTTTACAGACGCATATGATGAAGTGATTGTTAGCCCTGCATCTGACGCTGAGAATCATTTCTCAAATACCCAACATCACTCTCCCATCATAGTAGACCCAGATAGAAATTAGAATCAGTTTTTCTATAATCACTTTTCCTTCATTTTTGTACCGTGGAGAAAATTGATGGAAAACCATACCAAGGAATCAAAACTGTTTTCGAGGAGGAGTTAAAATGTACGAGTTCCAAACACTAATTAAAAATCTGCCAATGGTCTGGGCGAAACTTTATTATTTTTCGGGTCAAAGTTCGGGAGCGGTCAAAGTCGGAGTGTATCATAAGTTGCTCGAGATTATTAGATTTCTTGGAAAATTATTTTTGTTCTGAATATAAAAATATTTAAAATAGAGCCGATTCAACATTGAAAAAGCCCGTGTAGACTATTCGAATTTCAGTATATTATGTACACTAAAAGCCCATAGAAGCAAAAACGAATTTGTTGCCTTATCAGAATTAAGAGATATGACGAATTGTTAAAACGTATACAAACCCATTACTTCCACTTGGGTTTTGAATTTCGAAAAAATTGTGAAACAGGTTTTTAGACGATTTTATAAGAAGCACCTTGATATCTCATGAGACAAGACAGATTTTGAAAAATTTGTGAAAACGTAAGCAAACCCTTCACACCTCCTTAGTTCTGGAAATTCGAAAAATCGTGAATTGGTTGGCCGTAATAATCAATTTTATATCTCATCAGAACTAAGGGATGGCAAAAATTGTGAAAACATATACAAACCCTTGGGGGTTGAATATCGAAAAATTGATAAATGGGTTTGTAGGCGATTATATTAAAAGTCTGTGGAAATGAAAAGCGATCTAATATGTCGAAACTTTAAAAAGCATACAACCCCCTTACACCCATTAGGATTGAATATCTAAAATACTGAAATTCACTTTTTGCTTTTTTATATAGGAAACCTTAGGAAGTAAAAATGAATTCGATATATCACCATATATGCAACCTCCTTACACCTACTTGGGGGTTGAATATCCAAAAATCCTGAAAGGAGTTAATAAATAAATATGAAGACAGCACGAGAAAGTAGGAACCAATTCAATTTCTTATCACTTCTAAAAGAAATGACGGAACTCGTGAAAACGTGTTCAACCCTTTTATACCCTCTTAGGGGCTGAAAATGGGAAAAAACTTAAAAACAGGTTTTAGGCGATTATTACGCAAGCACGTGAAATTGAAAAGATATTTGATATCTGATAAGACCTGGGGATACAGCAGAATTCGTGAAAAAGTTTACAACCCCCTTTACACCCCCTTAGGGATCGAATTTTAAAAAATCCTGAAATCTCTTTCTAGGTATTTATATGAAGAATCCGTAGAATAAAAATGAATTCAATATTTGGGAAGACCTAATATATATGACGAAAACCATGAAAATATATCCATTCCATTTTCACTGATAATTTTTTTGCCCTCCCTCCGAACGCCAATGTATATTTAAAATTTTTTTTTATCTAAATTAGTTTTCTAATTCATAAACGTACCGAGTTTCAACTTTGTAGCATAAGCCGTTCTATAGATAGGAAAAACACCCCCCACCCCCGTACCATACTACCCCTATAAAAATTTATATTTTTCCAAGATGCTACTAATATAGCTCTATCTAAATACCAAGTATCAGCTTTATGTCATTATAGGTTGTCGAGATATTAAAATCGGAACTTTTTCCTTTTCACCCTCCCCCACCCACACCCTCTACACCCACACTTCCAAAATATTGTTTTCTGGTAGGGGTCTATTAGGCCTACATCTGGTAAAAATTTTAAGCATCTATCTTACACCGTTCTTGAGATATGAGACGTGATTTTTTAGAAAAAATCGTATCCCCTCCACTTTCATGCTCCACCGCCCCCTTAAAAAATTTTGCTTTCAGCAAACTTCATTTGCCAACCTTTATACACAAACCAAATTTTATTTGTCTAGTACAATTGGTTCGTAAGATATCGTAATCTAAAGTTTTTCACCCCCCACCCCCGTACGCCACTGCTCCTACTAACATTTTTGTTTCCGATCTATTATCCTAGTATACTTACAGATATTCCTTAAGTTTCAATTTTGTGACATTGACCGTTTAGGAGATATAGATTTTAGAAAGTGTCTATCTCACCTTTTTTTCGGAAGCATTATTTTTCCCCCCACTCCCAAACCCCTTCACCTATATCGGCAATTTTTTTGCAAATGGGTCTACTACTGAAGCTCTATATAAATTCCAAATTTCAGCCTCCTAGCATAAGCGGTTGCTGAGATCTAGAAACCAAAATTTTTCGTCTAAAACACTTCCCCTTCCTCTCCCCTCACACCCTCACCCCTCCAAATTTGGCCACTTCAAGGTACCTACCCAGTCTATTCTTAAAAAAAATTTCAATTTAATAGCTCAAAGGGTTTGGGAGCTACGAGCCTTCAAACGATTTTGCGTACAGCGGTCGACGTACGGCGTACGGCGTACGGCATACGGCGACGGCGTACGGCGGACAGACGGACTGAAATTTTTTTTTGCTTTTTTCGTGTCTACTAGTCATGAAACGTGAAAAGAAAAATTTTGAGGGTAGCAAATTTTTTTTTTTTAAAAATCGATAGCAATACTGTATTATTGAAATAATAAAGTAAAACTGACTTCTTACTGATTTTACATACTTTATTATTTTTAACTTGCATAAGTTTTGTTTGGCCATGTTTATGTCCTATGATACTTCCGTTCTTCAAATCAAGAATTAGTTTTAAAGTTGATCTACTGACATCATTTTTATTGATTCAAAATGATTCCAATTCTATAATTCCAAAAACTGATAATGAACTGATGTCTCTATACCAACATAGAGTTTCTAAGAATTGCGGTTATAGGGATTCCGCTAATGCTTTGGATTCCATGAAATATTTCAGAAGGCATGATTTCGTAGTAAGTGGAAGTTGATGGTAAACTAATTACTTTATTATTTTAATAATAAAGTATTGTTATCGATTTTTAAAAAAAAAAAATTTGGTATCCTCAACATTTTTTTTCCACGTTTCATGACTAATAGACACCAAAAAAGCAAAAACAAATTTCAGTCCGTCTGTGCGCCGTACGCCGTCCGCCGTCCGCCGTACGCAAAACGTTTGAAAGCTTATAGCTCTCAAACTCTTTGAGCTAATAAGTTGAATTTTTTTTCGTTGGTAGACTGAGCAGACCCCTTCAAGTGACCACCTTTTTAGTGGTGGGGGTGTGAGGTGGGAGGTGAGGGAAGCGTTTTAGACAGAAAATTTTGGTTGCTAGATCTCAGTAACCGCATAAGCTAGGAGGCTGAAACTTGGAATATATATAGAGCATCGATAATGGACCTATTTACAAAAAAATGATGATATGGGTACAGGGGTGTGGGAGTGGGGGGAATAATAATACGTCCGAAACGCTCGAAAGCCGAGATCGAGACATTCTAAAATCCATATCTCCTAATCGGTTAATGTCACGAAATTAAAACTTAATGAACATCTGTGAGTATACTAGGAGAATAGATCGGAAACAAATTTTTGAGTGGGGGCAGTGGCGTACGGCGGTGTGGGGTAAAAAACTTTAGATTACGATATCTCACGAACCAATTGCACTAGAAAAACGAAGTTCGGTTTCTATATTAAGGTTGATAAATAAAGTTTTCTGAAAGCAAATCTTTTTAAGGGGCCGGTTGAGTATGGAAGTGTAGGGGATAAGAATTTTTCTAAAATATCACGTCTCATATCTCAAGAACAGTGTACGATAAATGCTTAGAAATTTTACCAAAAGTAGGCCAAATAGACCCCTAGCAGGAAAAAAAAGTTTGTAGGTGAGGGTGTACAGGGTGAGGCTGGGGGAGGGTGAAAAGGAAAAAGTTCCGATTCTTATATCTCGAGAACCTATAATGATAGCATGCTGAAACTTGGTATTTGGATAGAACTATTAGTAGAAGCTTGTTGAAAAAATATGATTTTTTATTGGAATAGTATGGTACGGGGTGGGGGGTGTTTTTCCTTACTACAGAACGGCTTATGCTAGAAAGTTGAAACTCGGTATGTATATGTAAGTCAACTAGAAAAGTAATTTTGATTAAAAAAAAATCAAATATCCATTGGCGTACAGAAGGGTGGCAAAAAAAATGATCAGTGAAAATTGAATACATATATTATCACGATTTTCGTCATACCTATTAGGTTTTTTCAAATATTGAATTCATTTTTATTCCACGGATTTTTCATATAAATTCCTAGAAAGTTTTTTCAGAATTTTTTGAAATTCGACCCCCACGATGGTGAAAAGGGGTTGTATACATTTTCACGAATTCAGCCATATCCCTCCAGTCTGATTAAATATCGAATATATTTTTTCTTCACGGACTTGTTTAATAACCACCTAAAACTTTTTTTCAAATTTTTTCCTTTTTCAACCCTTAAGAGGGTACAAACGGGTTGAACACGTTTTCACGAATTTCGCCATATCTCTTAGGAGTGATAAGACATCGGATTGGTTTTCGCTTTCTCAGGCTTTCTTTATATATATTTAAAAACTCATTTCAGGATTTTTGGATATACAACCCTAAAGAGTGTGCAAGGGGGTTGCATATGATTTCAGAGTCGTTGTAATTGTTTTCTCGTAGTCATTATACTATTTATACTTGTGCAATATTACTTATTTCGTTGTTTGAGGCAAATCGAAACAACGATTTTGTTTGATCTTACCAAGGTTTTTCGTTCCGTGTATGAGTTGAGCGCCTTTATCGCCGGCTGACTATCGGTTGGGATGACGGTGGGTTTGTTCCACGTTGCACAAGCATCTAGAGCTAGCGTCTGATTTAGCACCGAACTTCTTCTTGCGAGTTCATTCGCAGCCTCGTTATCCTAATGTTTATAGAGACATATAAAGTAGAGATGGGCAAAGCAGTTCCTTTCAGTGAAGTACTTCACTCCGAGTCACTCACTTTAAGGAACGAGTTCAGTGAAGTATCATATTTCCATTGAACTGTTCGTTCCATCGTTCCTTCGTTTTACCACTTGCGCATTATTTGAATATTGCTACGATTGATATATATCGTTTCTCGTTCTTTTGTCACGTATCGAATGAAACTGTAGTTCACCAAAATGAGTGAGTTACTTCACTCACTCACTTCAATGAAGTGACCCATCTCTAATATAAAGGGGTTGGTTTGCTTTTCCTCTGTAATAGGTGGATGAATTCCGGTTTACCTTGGTCCCAAAATCGAGCCGACGGCAGCCAATTTCTTTAGAGGCGAGATGAAAACTGCGACTGTTTCAGACGAATGAATTTGGAATATTATCTTGGTCAGGTCCAGACTTTTGCGACAAGTAGACAATAACTTTGTTTCCTTTTAGATTTCAGCAATGACATCTTCTTTCCATTTTGTAGGACACTTTTCCCAGCTCATGAATGAAAAGTGCGAGGCAATTCGAGGTCGGCTCAAACGAATTTATTTCGTAGTCCGTTCACACCTTCGCCCGTCATTTACTGGATTTCGTCATTCATTCCACTCTGTGCCTAAGGATCCTCCTGAACAGAGGTATGTTGTGGTTCCATCTAGCTTAAAGGCTTCTTGCAGAATATCCTTATCCTTTCGTTAAAAGGTTTCTCATTTTGCGGCGTTCGTCCTTCTCATTCGTAAAAAGGGGGGGTAGCTATCGGTAAAATGAACTTCTAATTAAGCCCACGTTGGCGAAAAGTTTTTCCATTACGAACCAAACAATTAGTTCCAAAATAGAGTACTGAAATTCAAAGTTAGTAAGCGGTCTCGTTCTCCCTCGCACACACAGGGCTGGCAACATGAACTAAGTTTTTAATTATTATGTCATTTTGGGTAAAACTGTTCGGAGGCTCGGAAGTGAATCAGTAGCCCCAAGCCGTTACTTTATCTTTAGCGAGTAAAATTTTCTGATTCTTCGCAGCAACTGAAAACAAATTTCAAGTTTTCACTTTTAGTATGAAATCATTTAGGAGGTGCTGTAAACAGGCGCTACTCCATTCCGTTTAAGTAGACTCGTTCACCTTAACTACTCTATGGTGTAATTATCCTTAGGAGTGGCGAGATGGTCCCAGCCGGGTTGAAAGTGTCCTTCCTACGACGGAATCACTCAAAATACGGCATTAGTCACAAGACATTTAGCGTCCTTCCGGCTCCTACTGTTTTTTATGGCGCAACAATTTGATAACTTCCCGCCGAAGCGAAGGATACTTTACGACATCGTCGAGAGAATTACATCCTCGAGTGATATTTTCCGCCATAATTACATCTTTTTTCGTATTTCTTTTTGTTATTATTGATTTCGAGTTATTTTGATTTCGTAAATAGCAAAACCGTTTTGCAATTACTCGTCGAAGCGTTTGTACAGGGGGATGGTTGTACGCCAAAATACTTCGCCCAACCCCATAAAGGACCCAAACCGGAATCAAATTGCAAAACCCTTGCTTCCTTGCTTGCCGACTGAATTAGAAAGTCCGTCGCGGACGCTTATCATAATTCAAGTGAGGAATAAATTTCGTGACCGGAAAGTATTAGGTTCTGTCAAATTGAAAAAGGTTCCGGATGTGCTACATTTGTTCGGAAATATTCAGTGCGGCAATAGCGGGATAAGGTTGCTTTGGTCGGGGTGTGGTTTAGGGGAAGGCTTGAGAGTTAGGACCGACATGAGTCCTTCTTCTACTCCGACGTTCTTCTGGCACTTCTTGTTCCTTCGTACCCGAACTGTTTTGCTTCATGGCGCTTTTATTTTAAATTGGGGGCAACATTTCGGTCTCAAATAAATTCAGCTCTATGTCAATACATTTTATTGGTTTGTCGATTTTCCTATTATGTACTTCCTGTTCGCTCTCTAAATGGAGTTTTCCTGGGGGAATATGTATATAAAATAAAAATACTTTTGATAGCTGGGCTATAAGGTGACGAAAATTTCACTGTGCACGTGCTGAATTTGCCGAGCGTTTTGCACGATTGGATTTTACGTCGAAACGTTGACAAGCATTTTCACTAAAATCTATGATTTATTATTTTATAAATAGTTTGACAAAATCGAATTCAGCAATTTGAAATGGGTGGTGCACGGAATTGTTTATGGGGGTAATTCTACGAAGAATGGTCAAAAATGATTTGTGACCTTCTCATCGGCGATACTTTTGAAACGTTGTACACTCGAACAATTGTATGAAATTTAACTTTTTATATAGGTAGCCCCCAAGTTTCAACCTTGTGACATGAACCGTTCAAGAAAGATGGAATACCTCCATTCCAGCTGTTGGGTATGCTTCCTTTGACCATTAAGTTACCGGAAGATTTATCACCTTAAATCTACCAAAAGCGGCACTGGGTACCTATTACGACGGCGGATTTTGTTTCAGTTGTTAGATACTTCTGTTCAATTAGCAATTTCACTCAATTTGCTGTTTTTACTTTATTATGTCAATAATACAGCATTGTTATCGATTTTTTAAAAAAAAATTTGCTACACTGAAAATTTTTTTTCACGTTTCATGACTAGTAGACACGAAAAAAGCAAAAAAAATTTCAGTCCGTCTGTCCGCCGTACGTCGTACGTTGACCGCTTTACCGAAAATCGTTTGAAGGCTCGCAGCTCCCAAACCGTATGAGCTATTAAATTGAAATTTTTTTTATGAATAGGCTAGGTAGGTTCCTTGAAGCGGCCACATTTTTAAGGGTATGGTGTGAGGGGGGATGTAGGGGAAGCGTTTTAGACGAAAAATTTTGGTTTCTAGATCTCAGCAACCGCTTATGCTAGAAGGCTGAAATTTAGAATTTATTTAAAGCTTCGGTAGTGGACCCATTTGCAAAAAAATTGGCGATATGGGTGAAGGGGTGTGGTAGTGGGGGAAAAATAATGCGTCCGAAACGAAAAAAAGACGAGATCGAAACATTTTAAATTCCATATCGCCTGAACGGTTAACGTCACAAAACTGAAACTTAATGGATATCTGTAAGTATACTAGAAGACAGGATCGGAAATAAATTTTTGTGTTGGGGCAGTGGCGTATGGTGGTGGGGGGTAAAAAACTTTAGATTACGTCATCTCACGAACCAATTGCACTAGACAAATAAAATTTGGTTTCTGCATAAAGGTTGACAAATGAAGTTTGATGAAAGTAAATTTTTTTAAGGGGGCTTTGGAGCATGCAAGTGGAGGGGATAAACATTTTTCTAAAAAATCGCGTCTCATATCTCAAGACCAGTGTAAGATAGATGCTTAAAATTTTTACCAGAAGTAGACCTAATAGACTCCTAAATGATGAGGGTGAGGGTGTAGAGGGTAAGGTTGGGGGAGGGTTAACAGGAAAAAGTGCCGATTTTTATATCTCAAGAACCTATAATGGTATAAAGCTGAAACTTGGTATTTAGATAGAACTATAGTAGTAGCATGTTGAGAAAATATAATTTTTTATAGGGATAGTATGGTACGGGGGTGGGGGGTGTTTTTCCTAACTATAGAACGGCTTATGCCAGAAAGTTGAAACTCAGTTTGTAATTAAGATTAAAAAAAATTTCAAATATCTATTGGCGTACGGAAGGGGGCAAAAAAAAAATAATCAGTGAAAATGGAATGCATATATTTTCACGATTTTCACCATATCTATTAGGTCTTCCCAAACATTGAATTAATTTGTATTGTATGGATTCTTCATATAAATACCTAAAAAGTGTTTTCAGGATTTTTTGAAATTCGACCCCCACGGTTGTGTAAAGGGGTTGTATACGTTTTCACGAATTCAGCCAGATCCCTTCGGTCTGATTAGACATCAAATAACTTTTTACTTCCACGGGGTTGTTTAATAATCACCTAAAACTTGTTTTCAAGTTTTTTCCTTTTAAACCCCTAACAGGGTATAAACAGGTTGAACACGTTTTCACGAATTTCGTCATATCTCTTAGGAGTGATAAGACATGGGATTGATTTTCACTTCCTCGGGCTTTCTTTATATATATCTAAAAACTCATTTCAGAAATTTTTGATATTCAACCCCAAAGTGGGTGCAAGGGAGTTGCATATGTTTTCACAAATTCCTACATATTTCTTAGTTCTAATGAGATATCAAATTCATTTTTACTTCCTAAGGCTTCTTACATAATCGTCAAAAAGTTGTTTTCAGTATTTTTAGATATTCAACTCCAAGAGGACGTAAGGCTTTCGACATATTTCTTAGGATTGATGAGATATCAGATTGGTTTTCACTTCCACAGACTTTTAATGTAATCCCCTACAAATGCATTTCGGATTTCATGTAATGGCCCAAAACCAAATCAGGAAAAACCTCCTAATCACGTACCTAACAACTGATATTATTCTACGGCTTGGACCTCTTCCCGGAGTATGACCCAAGTACGTAGTTCATATGTAAGTATTCTAGCGCGACCCCATTCTAACCGCTTCCCGAACCTTTTTTAGGTTTTCAGTCACATAGTAACCTACACCGCGTCTCAGAATTAAACGCGTTCCGGACTTCTGCCCGAAAATAATAAAGTTGCTCCCAGACTGTTGGCAGATTTTTTTTTTTAGACCGTCTTCTACCATCTACAATCTGCAAGGTGTGATGAGGCACGTTTGTTTTCTCTAGTAAGGGCTCATAGTGTAAATAATATTCCGAAGTTTGATTCGTCTATGCCATTTTATATGTTTAATCGGCTAAAAATCTGTATTTTCGATATTTTTATTTCTATTCTGAGGACAAAATTTACTTTCCAAAAAATGTCACGAAACTACTGATGTCATACTCCGCCTTCGACCGCGTCCCGGAGTATGACCCAATTACGTGATTCATGTGTTCAATGTACCAGTGGCGTAAGCATTCTATCGCGACCCCATTGCAACCGTTTCGCCCAGACTGTTGGAAGATTTTTTAATTATGGCATTTAAATTAAGAAAATATAAAGGCCAATTAGCTTCTACGAAAGGATTGACTGGAATGTATTCCGAGGATGTAGAAGTTTTCCGGCAATTCTTCTTGAAAGTATAGGCTGTACATAATTGAAGGAAAATATACCTCGACTACCAGCAGGAGTTAAAAGGCTGAGAAACATAAACTACGGAATTTTAGTCACGTCTTAAACTTTTATTGTATTCGAGAAGATAAAATCGTATTAACTGATTTTCATAGTCACGAGGCTGACTCAGTTTTACCACTAGTCTTCTAATTTTGGAGTCACCATTTTGATCGAAACCAGAGGATGTTTATAAATAAAGAGCAAAATTATCCAATTATTATTTTTGTATCTCTGTAGATTACTTGAACCACGGTTGAACCTATAAACGTACATCAAATTAAGAAGGATTTCACCCCCTACAGCGACCATTTACAAGGTTTCTGCTCTCAATAAATAGTCGGCTGATACGATAGACACCAAAAAAGGTACCTAAATGCCAGAGATAAACAAGCAGAAATACTGCAGGACTTTAAAGGATTGTGGTGCAGCCAGTTTACACCTAAAAAAATCCAAGCAGTAAAAAGCGGAGACAAACCAGAAACAAATACAAAGTTCCGCATACGTACACACTTGTCGTAAATCAAATCCTGCTGAACAAAGTTGTTCGGAGCAAGGCAGGAACGGAAGTAAATTTTAACCTCGTATTATTCTCACGTTATTTACATGCAAATTGGCTTCAGCTGGCTCCAGTTTTCTGCCCTTTAGCGAGGTTTGATTTAGCGCTACTACCCGTAACTTGAAGGGTTGGGGTGCGGTGTAAACGTGTAAAGAAGAATGTTGCAAGCGTCGAACGGGAGTAATTACATTTCAACCCGTGGCTGCGGTTTTTTACCCCATTCCATCCGGCATTCTCAGTTTTTTTTTTAACAGTCTTCACAGTCCTTATGGACTATCAATTGCGTATAAAGAGCCAGAGTAGAAGAGACTAGTACTGGATCATAATAATCTTTAAGAAGAGATTCTTAAAGCGGGATATCCGAGGAAGATGAGGAAAACTGCAAAGTGATCCACTATTTAAAACTCAATTACACGTTGCTTTTTTTACTTAGTAAAGTTTTTTGTTTTATTTGGATTTTCGATGAATTGATGTCGATTATCAAGAACTTAAGGGATTTAATTGAGGACATTCTCTGCAGGACATTAAGCAGTTTCTTTAATATTTTCATAATAAAGAAGTTGGTCGACCTTATAAAAAATTGCTACGCTATTGTACTGACCACAATATAGCAAAAAATACACTGACCACAAACGTGAAAAAAAAATTCGCTTGGTCCAGCGATTTTTCTATTCCCAGTTTTCTTTCTTTATTCATTTCCCAAAAAAAAAAATCGTCCTTTCATCCCCCAACCCAGGTGATTGGGCAATAGGCTAACCACCTATCACCGAAAACAGGAACTAAGCGGTTTGAAGAAAATTTTTAAAGAGTGCCATGCCTGGTTTGGACTAATGCGCCATCGTAGAATTGAATTTATAATGTACATATGTTTCAAGTTTCTAATATCAGCCGTTACTGCCATCAACAAATTATACATTTTTGGTCGAAGTCCTCTTCCTCTTCAGGATATCCGGATGAACAATACTAAGCATGTTCGTAGGTACGCGTGGCTGCCCATGAGAACACGGACACACTTAGACCTAAAGAGATCAGCTGTGTTACCACAGGATCATCGAATTCGGGCCTACCCGTCAAACCATTTAGAGCTTGCAATGAAGCGTTGTATTCTCGCGACCTCCGTTGTGGCAAGGTCACTAAGACTGTTGAAGAAGTAAACTCCAAGATTAGGTTTCATTCTAGCGGACGGAGCTGGACAGGTACAGAGAAGATGAAGGACTGTCTCCTCCTCCTCATCCTTCTCATCTAGGCTGCTTCTACAAAAGTCGTTTGAAAAGGGGCCGAACCTTTTAGCATGCCGACCTAGAAGACAGTGTCCGGTGAGGCCACCGATTGTGTTGCTGATGTTCGCCCTTTTGAGCAAAGTCAGCCTTTTAGACCGTTTTGAATCCAGCTCCGGCCAGATCTGTCTCGTAATGTGACATGTAATACCGTCTGCCCATCTTGAGTTGGTGTTCTCAACTCAGTCTAATCCCAGAACAAGCTTACATGTAGAGAAAGGCACACCCAGATTCAGATGTTCCGGCATAATCTGAATGGTAGTACCGCTCCGAGCAAATTCGTCTGCCATTCAGTTCTCTGGAATATCCCTGTGTCCTGGTACCCAGCACAGAAGAATATTAAACTGTTCTGCCATCTCCTTAAGAGATGATCGACATTCTACTGTGATCTTTGATGTTGTCGAGGCCGATCCCATGGATTTGAAAATTGTCTATGAAAATGCTAATATACCTTGTAGATATGAGGCGGTTACAGCCAGAGTGGGCCAACCCTCTTTTTTTAAGAAACTGAGTTCAGTACAAAAATCGATTTGTCAACCACCTGGCCAAACGACCATAGTGGTCAAAACAGGATCCAATCAATTCACCAAGTACAAAAAATTATTTGAGTTGCTCAATCTATATATAAAAAAGGATGTATGTATGTATGTATGTTCCCTATAAACTCCTAAGCCGCTCAATCGATTTTGATCAAATTTTCAGGGAAGATGTAGAATAGTCCCGGGATGGTTCCTGTGAAGTTTGGTACCGATCGAATCAAAAACAATTGTTTTTTCGACATTTTTCCTATTTTTTTGCGATTTTAGCTCTAATTGTTTGTTTGTTTGCCCCGTATGCCTTCCTAACCCGATTGCGTTGAAACTTTGTTGATATGTTGAGCGCACGCCCGCGAAGGTTTCTGCGTTAACAAAATCATTTTGCAATTGGTGGTACGCGAGTTATTTCAACATTTGTACAACATTTACCCACATCTTTAATGAATCCTTTACCTACTCCACAGAATGGTTCCGGGCCAATCATTGGTGAGTTGGCTCCCCGCTTAGTTAGCTGGTCAGCCGATTCATTACCCGGAATACCCTCATGTCCAGGCACCCACATTAGGGTTAGACTGTTATGATGTGCCAGCTCTTTAAGAAAGGTATGACAGTCCCCCACAAGCCTAGAGCGGAAACAATAAGATGTCAGCGCTAGCAGTGCCGCTTGGCTGTCAGATAAGATAATAACTGTAGCGCCTTTTGGCTTATTCAGTAGAATTTTACCTGCGGACAGCTCTATGGCATGTACCTCAGCGTGAAACACAGTGGCTGTTTGTCCCATTGCCATCCATATTTTACAATTGGGTCCAAATACGCCCGCTCCTGTTCCTCTATAGGTCTTAGAGCCGTCCGTGTACCAGACTGAAGCACCTTCCCCAAAATCTGGTAGACCACATTGCCATGAGACACGATTTCCCAGAGTCACCATATATGGTTTCACAAAATCATATGCCTTTGGCACGTTATCGTTAACTCAGTTGGTTAGGTCCTTCTGATTAAATTCCTGTAGAATTTTAAGGTGACCGATAAGAGGATAGAGGATGGAGTAACGGGAGCAACGGGAGCAACGGAAGCAACGGAGCAACGGGAGTATCGGGAGCAACGGAAGCAACGGGAGAAATGGGAGCAACGGGATCAACGTGAGTAACGGAGCAACGGGAGAAACGGAAACAACGGGAGAAATGGAAGCAACGGGAGTAACGGAAGCCACGGGAGAAATGGGAGCAACGGGATCAACGGGAGCAACGGAAGCAGCGGGAGAAATGGAAGCAATGGGAGAAATTGAAGCAACGGGAGTAATGGAAGCAACTGAGCAACGGAAGCAAAGGAGCAACGGAAGTAACGGGAGAAATGGAAGCAACGAGAGTAACGGGAGCAGTGGAATCAACGGGAGAAATAGGAGCAACGGAAGCAACGGAAGCAACGGAAAAAATGGAAGCAACGGGAGTAACGATAGTATAGCACCAAGCAAATATGACCGTAGCGAGCGTATCCGCGGTACGCGGTTAGTTTCTAAATAATATATGAACTTTTTGATTTCACTAAATCTTCACTTGTCATTATTTCGGTTGAGCTTCTGATGGGTATGGCCCACTCTGGTTCTTACCGCCTCATATTACATTACACCTCAGCCAAGACAAGGCCTCCTTGATCGCCATGAGCTCCGCCTGATACACACTACAGTAGTCCAGGAGACGGAAGGAGCTGCTAATGTTAAGCATGTCAGAGAAAACATCTCCACCTACCCCGCCTTCAGTTTTGGAGCCGTCCGCATATATGTGAACGGACTCTTCCATCCGTACTGAATCCCTTTCCCATTCTCGACGGGTTGGGATGGCTGTTAGGAAATTTTTGTCAAAATCAGGGAGGGGTGTAGTCAATTCTAAGTAGCTACAGACAACTAATTATAAAACTTTCATGAAAATATGAGGCTATTGGAGATAAATGCAATTTTTTTTCTATAATATTTTATACAAATGTTTCTCACTAATAAGATTTGCTGCCATCTGTCCTCAGTATATAAAACTATTTTTTATATTAATCTAATGACAACAGAATGCACTATAGATTTTTTCAGTTTTCATGGTTTTCTGGGTTAGGCCACTGTTGCCCTCATAGCCCCATATGTGAAATAGTTTTTGAGGTATCGCGTATAATGACAGGTATATGCAAATTTCGTCCCCGACTCCTCACCCCGCAATAAAGTACAGAAATTTCTTAATATCAGCATTTTTACTATTACAGCTTCATCAATGTACCAAATTTCAACTACCTAGCGCAAGACGGTTCTGAGATATATGCACTTAAAATTGTTTACACCCGGCTGCCGCACGTTATTTTCCTCTAAAAATATATTGTTACATGTACACTCTAGAAAAGCCGAACCAAATATCAATGATATGGAAGTTTTCAGTGAGGACTACAACCTTCCAATATTCCAGTAGAATAGCATAGAAAGCTCTACACAGTTCTCGCATTTTCTAAGCCCTTCGCGCATGTTCTACACACACTTGTAAATGAAATCTCTAGACCACACACATAGTATTACAAAAAGAATTTCGGCACTATTTTTTGCACATCAACCTTAATTTACATTTTATTATGTTGAAAACTGATTTATAAATTTTAAACAACAACAGCAAAATTATTCGTATTCGAAGATCAAAAACGGCTGAACTGTACGGTAATCGGGTTGTTTTTTAATGGAGAGGGGTTTCAATTTTATTTAAATATTTTTAAAATACTCGGAATTATTGGAAACAATTTCGTATCCTGTCTGTTGCATGTTGGATATCGGTAAACTATAAAAAGCTACCCTTAGGACATGGGACACATTGTTATTTCCTGTATTCGGTGCAATTTTAATTTCGTTCACGTGAAAAAAATAAACCCGCTTCACTTTGTTTATCGATCGAAGTGCGTCGAGTTCAGGTATCGGATTTCATTTGCCTCTGGAATAATCTCGTAAATATTCATTAAGCTCCAGTGTAACGGACAGACAGGTATAACAAGAACAAAACCAGAGGGAATCCACTCGGATTATAGCCACAGCTCGGTATTTTCTTATAATCGTAACTTTGTTATAAGATTATAATCTTAACTTAAAACTTTATATTGATTACGAAGAGTTTCATCAACCCTGAATGATTATCGAAATACTTTTATTTAAAAAAAAAATCTGATTATTAAATGAACTAGATTAATCGAACTAGTAGAATGAAATTTTTCTTTATTGGAGACTCTTTTTGGTGTTAGTGGAGTCTGTACTCCTTCCTATACGAACTTCGCCACTGAGATCCGTCACTTCCTTGGCTACTGCTGACATTTGAAGAGTTTTCTCTGGAAAAGCCAGCTTGAAAATTAGATTGAACTAGGTCTGAAGGAACTTTTTCACTGACTCATCGGATGGTGCATTATAGAATGACCATCTTCCTATCTGGCTCTTAGTCCTGGAGTAAAATAGTTACTGAGGAATATTTCGCTCTTAGATAACCCGATGCTTAAACTGTTCCTTCGGACCTAGTCCAACACGGTTTTTCAAATTGGCATTTCAAATTAAGATTTTGCTGGACATAACACATAACTCAAAAAGTCCGTAGGATGACAAATAAAACAACAACTTTTAGGCAAAATTCAACTTTATTCATCAACATAGTCCCCTTCAAGAGTGACACATTCCTTCCAGCGCCTCTCCAAGATTTCGATGCCTTTTTTGTAGAAATATTTATCTTTGGCCTCAAAATACCCCTCACTTTCGTCAATCACTTCTTTATTGGAGCCAAATCTGTTTCCCTGGAGCATTCTTTTTAGGTCAGCAAACAAATAGTAGTCGCTGGGAGCCAGATCCGAAAAATACGGGGGTTGGGGAAGCAATTCAAAGTGCAATTCGTGCAATTTTGCCATTGTTGCGATCGACTTGTGACACGGTGAATTGTTTTGGTGAAAGAGCACTTTACTTTATTATTTTCTAATAATACAGTATTGTGATCGATTTTTTAAAAAAAAAAATTTGCCATCTTGAACATTTTTTTTCACGTTTCATAACTGGTAGACACGAAAAAAAAAAAAAAATTTCAGTCCGTCTGTCCACCGTACGCTGTACGCAAAATCGTTCGAAGGCTTGTAGCTCCCAAACGGTTTGAGATATTAAATTGAAATTTTTTTTATGAATAGACTGAGTAGGCCTCTTGAAGTGACCAAATTCTGAAGGGTGCGGGTGCGAGGGAGGAGGGGGGGGGGGTGCGTTTTAGACGGAAAATTTTGGTTTTTAGGTCTCAGCAACCGCTTATGCTAGGAGGCTGAAACATGGAATTTATATAGATCTTTGATAGTGAACCCATTTGCATAAAAATTGTCAATATGGGTGTAGGGGTGTGGGAGTGGGGTGGAAAAAAACGCAAAAAAGCCGAGATCGACACATTCTAAAATCCATATCTCCTAAACGGTTAATGTCACAAAATTTAAACTTAATGATTATCTGTAGGTATACTAGGAGAATAGATCGGAAACAAATTTTTTTATCTCACTAACCAATTGCACTAGACAAATAAAATTCGGTTTCTGTTTAAAGGTTGATGAACGATGTTTGCTGAAAGCAAAATTTTTTTAGGGGGCGGTTGATCATGAAAGTGGAGGGGATACGAATTTTTCTAAAAAATCACGTCTCATATCTCAAGAACAGTGTAAGGTAGATGCTTAAAATTTTTATCAGAAGTAGGCCTAATAGACCCCTAAAAGAAAAAAAAGTTTTGGTTGAGAGGGTGCAGAGGGTGAGGGTGGGGGAGGGTGAAAAGGAAAAAGATCCGGTTTTTATATTTCGAAACCCTATAATGATATAAAGCTTAAACACGGTATTTGGATAGAGCTATAGTAGTAGCATCTTGGAAAAATATAATTTTTTATAAGGGTACGGGGGTGGGGAATGTTTTTCCTATCTATAGAACGGCTTATGCTACAAAGTTGAAACTTGGTATGTATATGTAAATCAACTAGGAAATTAATTTATTTAAAAAAAATTTTCAAATATCCATTGGCGTTCGGAAGGGAAGGCGAAAAAATTTATCAGTGAAAATGGAATGCATATATTTTCACGATTTTCGTCATATTTATTAGGTTTTTTTCAAATATTTAATTAATTTTTATTCTACGGCTTCTTCATATCAATACCTAGAAAGTCTTTTCAGGATTTTTTGAAATTTGACCCCTAAGGAGGTGTAAAAGGGTTGTGTCCCTTTTTCATGAATTCTGCCGTATCCTCCAGGTCAGATCAAATATCGAATATCTTTTCACTTTCACGGGCTTGCGTAATAATCGCCTAAAACTTGTTTTTAAGTTTTTTCCTTTTTCAGACCCTAAGAGGGTATAAAAGGCTTGAACAAGTTTTCACGAATTCCGTCATATCCTTTAGAAGTGATAAGTAATTGAATTGGTTTTTACTTTCTCGTGCTGTCTTCATATTTATCTATTAGCTCCTTTCAGGATTTTTGGATATTCAACCACCAAGTGGGTGTAAGGAGGTTGCATAATGTTCACAGATTCCTCCATATTGCTTAGATCTGATGATATATCGAATTCATTTTTACTTTCTAAGGTTTCCCATATAAGAGCCAAAAAGTCAATTTCAGGGGGTTGTATGCTTTTCAAAGCTTCAACATATTTCTTAGGTTTGATGAGATATTAGATCGCTTTTCACTTCCATATACTTTTTACATAATCGCCTACAAACCCATTTCTCAATTTTTGGATATTCAACCCCCAAGAGTTTGCATATGTTTTCACAATTTTTGCTATAATTAATAGAAGAATATCAGTGGTTCTCAGTTATGTTATAATTGTAATTTTTCTATAACATAATTGAGAAGCACTGATGTTCTTCGATTTTCTTGACCCCGATCCCATTCAGATCCCAAGTTAATTTTTTGGTATGTTTTTTAAAACAGTATAACCTATAAAATATAAAAATATAAAAAAAACCGCATTTTGAGATATTCAAGGATAAAGGACAAAATCGTTATACTTGAAAAAACGTTTCAAGGATAATTTTTTTTCATATTTTTTTTAAATTGCGACAACCTCTTCCTTTAAAATAAGCTCTATTTTATTATTCTAGGATAAAAATTACCAGAGATATGCATTTTCAAAGAGGACTCGGACACCATTTTTGCTAAAACTTTAACATACTATAAGGTGTTTTTTTAGGTGCATGAGAACTTAAAATTATAATACAAGACAGAAATATTGTTGGAATGAAATTTTTTTATTATATTCTGGTAGATAATTTCATGGCATTTATTTTTTAAATATGATTTCCGTCATATGTCCGCCTCGGCTACGAGTTACACGGTCCATTCGATCAGTCCAATTTTTGACTACTTTTTCCAATAAATCTGGCCATAGTGGCTTGAATATTGGCTTCCAATGCTTCAAGAGTTGCTGGTTTGTCGGTATAAACGCATGACCTAATATAGCCCCATAAAAAGTAATCCAGAGGCGTTAAATCGCACGAACGAGGGGGCCAGTTAACAGAACCACTTCTGGAAATCAAGTTGTCACCAAATTGATTTTGCAATAAATCGATTGTTAAGCGCGCTGTATGGCAAGTTGCGCCATCTTGTTGGAACCAAATGTTGGCGATGTTTAGCTGATTAATTTTTTGGAAACAAAAATTCAGTCAGCATGACCGATTATGTTGACCGTAAAATGGACGAAGTGCTCTATGAACTTCTCGAACAGATTTATTTTTTTCAAAGTAAATTTCCACAATTTGGAAGCGTTATTCTAGCGTTAAACGATTCATCATGACTTGCCAAATCTTACTGAACAGAAATGTCAACACAGTTTGCCATTCTCAGCTGTTAAACCACAGTTATCGATATCGAAAGTTCTCATGCACATAAAAAAACACCCTATATAACTAACAAAAAAAATTAGATAGGAACAAAAAATTGAAATTCTAATTTTTTTTCACAAATTCTTCGAGTACATACATTTTCAAAAGAAATCTCGATGGTAAGATCCCAAATTTCGTAATTTTTGGCGATTCTTGATGGAATGACCCGTTTAATAAGTGTTTTAAGGTCTTATGAGTGCTATCCGAAGGAAGGTTTACGGATGTTACTAATTAATGAACTCAGTCTTGCTTATGACTTAAAACTAATTTCTGCAAAATTTTTACTACCTACCTTACTTAACACGTTCTAGATTTATAGTGGATTCTGTAACTTGCATGCATTTTTAATGGACTTTTGTACGCTGCTACACGAATAACTTTTTCGATTTGCATTAAATTCGGAATTTTAGCTAGAAATATTGGAAAAGTTATGTGTGCAAAATTTAAAGATCCTACCTTGAAGCATTTGACCAATAACCGTGAATGTTTTGATGTTTTAAGGACTCTTGTATGGGAGTTATCCTAAGGTGTGAAAGGATATCGTATATTGCTTTTTCCATTTTACAGGGCGTTACAAAATTTAAACTTTCTTGGTCAACGCGTTCTTGAGTTATGGTGCAAACGGACGGACGGACAGACGGACAGACGGACAGACGGACAGACGAACAGACAAACAGACGAACAGACGGATGGACAGGCGGTCGGACAGACGGACGGACAGACGGACGGACGGACGGACAGACTGACAGACAGATGAACGGACAGACGGATAACAAACGGATTTGGGGTTTTTGGCCACAACTGAACCAGAAATAATATAAAATTTTTTTTCGTCCGAGGGGCTCCGTTCTATACTTTTCGGGCTAGATTAAACTTATAATAGATACTCTATCATTTCTAAATTTCAATTTGCAAGCATCGAGTGCCACTCATCTCCTTCCAGTTTGAGTTATTTGGTGGGACAGTTAGACGCCTGCAGAGAATAGTAATTTTGTCATGTTTACTGGAAGCGGCTTGAAGCCATTATAGCATGTCCTTCCAAATTATACTACTGGGCATGAAGATTCGGTTTCTTCATAGCTAATTTATATAAGTAGGTACCTATATCCTTTTTACAACCTAAAAATATGCTAAAAAATTCATTTCGTTAGATGTGCTTGGAATAAAACAAAATTTAACTATCCTTCCATCGATAAGAAATTGCCAATGCACATTTATTGAGATTGAGATTGCGATAGTTGTTTTTGCTTCTCCATAGAGTACATGTCGAAAACCAATAAAACCCCGAACTAGCCCCAAACGAAATAGCGTTGCTGCGTATATGGTCCCATAGTTAATTCAAACTTTATAGATTCTGATGTTGTAAAGGGTCACTCCTCTCATCATCCACTTTACCCGACCATCCAGAAAATATAGTCCCATTTAATCCTTTTGCTGTTGCTGTTGTTGTCCATTGGAACAAACAACACACTCGACTATACTCTCGATATCGGTCCAACCGAAAGTAAAACACAAGCGTAAGCTAATAAAAACAGCTCGTGCATTTTACATTTAAATTGTGTGAAATTTTACCGAAGTAGAGCTATCGTCACAGAGAGAAGCCCGGCCCGAAGTAGGAGGACCCTAATGGCCGAGCCGAAGATAAAATTTGATTACCTAAGCGCCTTATATCAGGGAAATCCTTGCGAGGAGTATAAATGTTGATTTTCATTCATAAAATTTGGATTAGCTCGGGAAATAAATACGATGGTCCTTCGGCATGCTTTCGAATTGCTGTTAGCACTTATTTGCATATTTCTTCTGAAGAAAGGACATGAGTTAGGGGCCAGGACTTTGCAAAAATGCCAAATGACAAAACCAGAGTGTGTATTAGAAATAACATTGGATTTGTCGGTCAAATTGACTATGAAAAAGCCTGTACGAGCGAAATTGTTTGTTTATGGAAGTTTCGTGGAGAGTGCTATTCGGGACATTTGCTTAGTTGATTTGATTAAATTTAGGAGTTTGTTTCTAGTAAAAGAACTTTTTGCGTTTTAATAGGCGATGGTTCTCTTATTTATAAGACGCAATACCGTAGACTCCTACAGGGATTAGATCCAAAATATACAAATCATTGGCCACTTGACTCAGGGAAACGTTTTTTTCGACACAATGATGATACTTAATGATTTTTGAGGTAAACAACTTGTTTTTATGAAAACAGTTTCATCGACGTTAGGGGAGTTGAGTAAGTACAAGGTGAGTACTAGAACTTAAAGTTTTTGATAAAAAAGTTGACTTTAATAAATTTAAACTTATTAGGTTGTTCATAGTTTGTGTTGATTTTACTTTATTATTTTAATAATAAAGTATTGCTATCGATTCTTAAAAAAAAAAATTTGCTACCCTGAAAAATTTTTTTTACACGTTTCATGACTAAAAAAATGTTCAGTCCGTCTGTGCGCCGTCCGCCGACTGCAGTCCGCCATCCGCCGACCGCAATCCGCCGTCCGCCGTACGCAAAATCGTTTGAGGATTTATACTCGTAGCTCCTAAATCCTGTGAGCTATTAAATTGAAATTTTTTTTCTGAATAGACTGGGTAGGCCCCTTGATGTGACAAGTTTTTGAAGGGTAGAGGTGGGAAAAGCGTTTTAGACGGAAAATTTTGGTTTCTAGATCCAGCAGCCGCTTATGTTAGAAGGCTGAAACTTGGAAATTTATATAAAGCTTCAATAGTGGACCCATTTGGAAAAAAATTGCTGATATGGGTGAAGGGGTGTGGGAGTGGAAGGAATAACAATGCGTTCAAAACGCTCGAAATTTGAGATCGAGACATTCTAAAATCCATATCTCCTAAACGGTTAATGTCACGAAATTAAAACTTGATGAACATCTGTGGGTATACTAGGAGAATAGATCGGAAACAAATTTTTGTGAGGGGGCAGTGGCGTACGGGGGTGTGGGGTGAACAACTTTAGATTACGATATCTCACGAACCATTTGCACTAGAGAAATAAAATTCGGTTTCTGGGGTTGACAAATAAAGTTTGCTGAAAGTAAAAGTTTTTAATGAGGCGGTGGAGCATGAAAGTGGAGGCGATAAGAATTTTTCTAAAAAATCACGTCTCATATCTTAAGAACAGTGTAAGGTAGATGCTTAAAATTTTTACCAGAAGTAGGCCTAATAGACCCCTAAGAGAAAAAAAAGTTTTGGTTGAGAGGGTGTAGAGGGTGAGGATGGGGGATGGTGAAAAGTTTTTTATATCTCGAGAACCTATAATGATATAAAGCTCAAACTTGGTATTTAGATAGAGCTATAGTAGTAGCATGTTGGAAAAATATAATTTTTTATAGGGGTAGTATGGTACGGAAGGGGGGGGGGGGGTTTTTCCTAACTATAGAACGGCCTTATGCTAGAAACTTGAAACTCGGTATGTATATGTAAATCAACTAGAACAGTAATATTGATTCAAAAATAAATCAAATATCCATTGGCGTTCGGAAGGGGGGCAAAAAAAAATTATCGGTGAAAATAGAATGCATATGTTTTCACGATTTTCGTCATATCTATTAGGTCTTTCCAAATATTGAATTGATTTTTATTCTACGGATTCTTCATATAAATACCTACAAAGTGTTTTCTGGATTTTTTGAAATTCGACCCAAAGTGGTGTAATGGTGTGGTATACATTTTCACGAATTCAGCCGTATCCCTCAGGTCTGATTAGATATCGAATAACTTTTTACTTCCACGGGCTTGTTTAATAATCACATAAAATCCGTTTTCAAGTTATTTCCTTTTTCAACCCCTAAGAGGGTATAAACGGGTTCAACACGTTTACACGAATTCCGTCATATCTCTTAGGAGTGATTAGACATCGGATTGGTTTTCACTTTCTCGAGCTTTCGTTATATATATCTAAAAACTTTTTTCAGGATTTTGGATATTCAGCCCCAAAGAGTATGCAAGGGGGTTGCATATGTTTTCACAAATTCTTTCATATTTCTTAGTTCTGATGAGATATCGAATTAATTTTTACTTCCTAAGGCTTCATACATAATCGTCAAAAAGTTGATTGCAGGATGTTTGTTATTCAACTCCAATAGGACGTAAGGCTTTCGACATATTTTTTAGGATTGATGAGATATTAGATTGGTTTTCACTTCCACAGACTTTTTATATAATCGCCTACTAATCATGTAACAACTGATATTATACTACGACTTAGACTGCGTTCAGGAGTATGACGCAATTATGTAATTCATATCTTATATGTGGCAGCGGCATAAGTATTCTAGCGCGACTCCATTCTAACCACTTACCAAACTGTTTTTTAGGTTTCCAGTCAATTAGTAACCTACACTGCATCTCAGAATTAACCGCGTTCCGAACTTCTACCCAAAAAAAAATAAAATTGCGCCCAAAACTGTTGGCAGATTTATTTATTTGTTTACGTTTAGACGTTTTTACGTTGACTGAAGGAAGCAAAATAAATTGTTTGCCCACCTGACCGCCTTTCCGCTGATGAGTGAGGTTGTCTCAAAAAATATCAAGGAATAACCCCTTACAAGGTTGTCTACGGAGTACCGGACACCCGGTATAAGCGCGTAGAAAATGTATCAAAATTTTTCGATATCAAAAGTGGCTGTGAACATTTTTATGAATTTCAATACATTTCTGAGGTCTAATGAGATATCGAATTCATTTTCACTTTTAAACACTTTAAATATAATCGGGGAAAAACGGATTTAAGCATTTTTCGATATTAATCCTCCTGGGGTCTAAGGTATTGTTCAAGTTTTCATGAATTCCGACAAATTTTTTAGCCTTAATGAGATCGAATTCTCTTTTTTTTCTATGGGCGTTATATATCTATGTTAATGATCTAAAAATGAATTTCAGGATTTTACAATTTTTGACCCCTAAGAGGGTGTAAAATGTGTACGTTTTTACAAATTCCGACATATCACTTATATCTGATGAGATATCGAATTCCTTTCTATATTAATGGGCGGATATATACCATAGCCTTACGATCAGTTCCAGAATTTTTTGATATTCAACCCGTGTGATAACCTAAAAAATAACCAGGAGGCTATTTGGAACGTTATTTATTAGGTTGCCAGTCGGATAGTAACATACAATGCACCTCAGCATTAAACGCGTTACGGACTTCTACCCAAAAATAATAAAGTTGCGCCCAGACTGTTGGCCTATTTTTTTTATTCTGACATCGTTAGGTTGCAGTGCTTATATAACTCTGGTAAAATCCGGAAACTAAATTCTGGTCCTGAAAGTCTCTATACAGATCAATACCTCCATTCCGTGTCCTAAATCACAAATTATACTTAATTAATCAAGCGTTGAAATTTCGGTGAGCTATTTATGCTTTAATGCACAAACTTGAAGGTAATTCTGCGACCAGCTACTGCCTAATTACCACACAAATGTATACCATCCGAACAGCATTTAATTACAGGAACCAATGGTTCCAGGGAGTAATAGTCAAGGTAGGCTATTGCTAAGAACTCCGGTTTACGCAGTAAACGTGTCCTCGTGGAAATACCGCAACAAAAGCGGTGTTACTGCTCTATGCTCTCGAGGGTTTGAACTGAAATTCCTATGAAACTTCCGATAAAATTTACTTGGTTCGATACCGTAAAATGACAAGACCGTTCAGCCATCGACTTGATAGGTAAACATCCGGTGCAAGATTACCATTACTTTGTAGAACGTTGAGCCTTAGGGATTCTCCGTCCAGTTGGGTTCCACTTCTGGCTGCAAGGTGCATTGGGAGTCCCGACGTAAAACCCCAGCCAACTAATCGCTACTCATTCTACGTAAGTGCACTACCTGATGCATCGTTCGCAGTACGATTATTAATTAATCGACTACGTCCGACGTTCTACTACCCGGCAAGTCGAATCGATTGATTAACTCAGGCTTAAATACTCCACCCAATTGTCACGGAACATGAAGAGGATTAGCTGGAACTTTAATTAGTATAGCGAACATCAATCCTTTTGGTTTAATGCTACAGTTTCAAGTTGTCTTCTATGTAGACATTTCTGTGTATTGCGAATGAATTGGCCATCCGATTTGAATAGACACTTTTGGTTTAAGCGCATCCGGATATAACAATTCGAAACGCACTGGAACTGAAATCCAGTAACCGGGTGTAAAGGACGAACATACATGAAAACAGTTTGAACTCCTTACCTTTATTATTTACGAAGACTAGCAGGTGCTCTTCCAATCTGACACGTCTTTTCCATTACCATTTCTGTTCAACTGTTTGCAATATGGTTTCCTCATTTCGGAATCGAATTTGAACTCATGCTGGTCATTTCTGAGTACTTTTTCCTGTCGAGGCTAACCCTTATGGAGAAACTAACCGCACACTTAAGGTTTTTCCACCTACCCTAAAGTATCATAGAGAATTTTTCTATGATCTTTCCATAATCCTTGCAGCTCATAATACTGAAGTTCTGGATACGAGGACTACAGTACGACTCCGTTGCCATGACTTCTTCATTATGGTAGTCGTTCATGTGATATTATTATGCTCCAGTTTGAGATTTTCATAGTGAATGGTGGTCGGTGGTTTACGTGGAGTAGTAATTTACTTTCGGTGGTCTTTCAAAGATGGTTTAGTGAACACGTGAAGTAGTTTTGGGAGGCTTTTATGATTGAATAACCAACCACCATGGGCGATTATTGTTTGCAGAACGTTGTTTATGTGATAATGGAAGGAATTTTATCTTGAGCTGTGATATTATGTTCTAATTAGTTTAGCAAGAAGAGATTCCCTTTGATGGCTGAGATAAATAATCTGCTTGATGAAAATTGAGAATGGGCTTAGAATGCCACTTAGAAAAAAGAAAAGATACCTTAAATTGGATGTTTATGCGCTGTATGAAATCTGTAGAGCATTAAAGGTTTAATCCAGCCCAAAAATGTGTAGTGCATAGAACGGAACTCGGACAAAAAAAGAGTTAAATATTTTTTTATTAATTATTGGTTAAAAATCTTAAATCCGTGTGCTATCGGTTCTTCGTTAATAAGTAAAATCGTCATACGCCTTCGTAAAAAAAGGAAGAAGTAGAGGGAACTGGTCCGAATATGGGCACCCTTTTTGCTTGACTATTATTTAGATTAAGGGCAAATAAAAATATGTGCCAATAGTCTGGGCGTAACTTTATTATTTTTCGAGTAGAAGTTCGGAACGCATTTAAGATTGATGCGGTATAGGTAACTATGTGACTGAAAATCTAAAAAAAAGTTCGGGAAGCGAGTAGAATTAGAATGGAGCCGCGCTAGAATACTTATGCCGCTGCCACATATAACAATTACATAATTGGGCCATACTCCGGGACGAGGTCTAAGTCGTAGTATAATATTAGTTGTTAAGTGATTATGAGGTTTTCGTGATTTGGTTCTGGGCCACTACATGAAATCGGAAACGCATTTATAGCCGATTATATAAAAAGTCTGTGGAAGTGAAAACCAATCTTATATCTCATCAATCCTAAGAAATATGTCGAAAACCTTACGTCTTCTTGGAGTTGAATATCTCAAAATACTGAAATCAACTTTTTGACGATTATATAGGAAGCCTTAGGAATTAAAAATGAATTCGATATCTCATTAGAATTAAGAAATATGTAAGAATTTGTGAAAACAATTGCAACCCTATGACAGTATACCCACTTTGGGGTTGAATATCCAAAAATCCTGAAATGAGTTTTTAGATATATATAAAGAAAGCCCGAGGAAGTAAAAACCAATCCGATGTCTTATCACTCCTAAGAAATATGACGGAATTCGTGAAAACGTGTGTTCAACCCGTTTTTACACTCTTAGGGGTTAAAAAAAAATAACTGGAAAATGGGTTTTAGGTGATTATTAAATAAGACTGTGGAAGTGAAAAGTTATTCGATATCTAATCAGACCTGAGGGATATGGCTGAATTAGTGAAAATGTATAAATCCCCTTTACACCACCTTGGGGGTTGAATTTCAAAAAATCCTGAAAACACTTTCTAGGTATTTATATGAAGAAGCCGTTGAATCAAAATGAATTCAATATTTTGAAAGACCTAATAGATATGACAAAAATCATGAAAATATATGCATTCCATTTTCCCTGATAATTTTTTTTGCCCCCCTTCCGAACGCCAATATATATTTGAATTTTTTTTCAATCAAAATTACTTTTCTAGTTGAGTTACATATACGTTCCAAAATTCAACTTTCTAGCATAAGCCGTTCTATAGTTTGGAAAAACACCCCCCACCACCGTACCATACTACCACTATAAAAAATTATATTTTTTCAACATGCTACTACTATAGTTCTATCTAAATACTAAGTTTCAGCTTGATATCATAATAGGTTCTCAAGATATAAAAATCAGAACTTTTTTCTTTTTACCCTCCCCCACCCTCACCCTCTACATCCTCATCCCTGAAATTTTTTTCTCTACTGGGGGTCTATTAGGCCTACTTCTGGTAAAAATCTTAAGCATCTATCTTGCATTGTTCCTGAGATATGAGACGTGATTTTTTAAATAAATTCTTATCCCCTACACTTCCATGCTCCACCGCCCCCTTAAAAAATTTTACTTTCAGAAAACTTTATTTGTCAACCTTTATACAGAAACCAAATTTTATTTCTCTAGTGCAATTAGTTCGTGAGATATCGCAATCTAAAGTTTTTCAACCCCCACCCCCGTACTTCACTGCCCCTTCTCAAAAATGTATTTCCGATCTATTCTCCTAGTATACCTACAGATGATTATTTAGTTTTAATTTCGTGACATTAACCGTGTAGGAGATATGGATTTTAGAATGTCTCGATCTCGCCTTTCGAACCTTTCGGACGAATTATTTTTCCCCCCACTCCCACTTCCCTTCACCCCTTCAGCCATATCAACAATATTTTTGCAAATGGGTCCACTATCGAAGCTCTACACAAATTCCAAGTTTCAGTTTCCTAACATAAGTGGTTGCTGAGATCTAAAAACGCTTACCCCACCTCCCTCCTCATACTCCCACCACCCAAAAAGTGATCACTTCAAGGGACCTACCCAGTCTATTAATAAAAAAAATTTCAATTTAATAGCTTTAATTTAATAGAATTTAGGAGTTAAAAGCCCTCAAACGTTTTGCGTACGGCGGACGGCGGATGGCGGACGGCGGATGGCAGACGGCGGACGGCGGACGGCGGATGGCAGACGGCGGACGGCGGACGGCGCACAGACGGACTGAAATTTTTTTTTCTTTTTTGGTGGTTATTAGTCATAAAACGTATAAAAAAAATTTCAGGGTAGCAAATTTTTTTTTTTTTAAAATCGATTATTAAAATAATAAAGTAAAACACTGCCAACTGTGACGGCGACGGCAAAATTAGAAATTACATTTAATCGAGCGGCAACGAAAAGTTCGCCCAACCGCTCGCCGTCGTAATTTGTTTTGCGGTACAATTTTAAAATTTTGACAACGAAGTTCGTCGCAATTGTGTTTATACCATTATACTTTCGAAATAAGTAAAAAAAAAAATTTCTTTTTTTTTACTTTATTATTTCAATAATACAGTATTTTAAATTGTGAAGGGTTTGCTCCCCTTAAGGGTCGAATTACAAAAAATTCTAGAAACATTTTCTAGGCATTTATGTGAAGAATACGCGGAATAAAAACCAATTCAATATTTCAGAAGACCTAAGAGATATAACGAAATTCGTGAAAATATATGCATTATATTTTCATTGTTAATTTTTTTTGCCCGCTGTCCCGTACGTCAATATATAATTAAAATTTTTTATTCATCTAAATTTCTTTTCTAGAAGTCTAAAACGCTAAAAATTTAACTACTACACTATAGTATGTGACAACATTTGCCAGGGAAAAAAGCCAAATATTTGAGAGCGTGACATACAGTGTAATACCAACTTTCGAATTTCGATTCGGGATCATAATAGTACTCTGAATGCGACTTAGACGTCAAATGGTTCACGATGCTTAAAGAATAATTTTTAAAAATTATTAACAGTCTGGGCATGACTATTATTTTTCGGGGCAAAAGTTCGGGAAGTGGTTAATGTTGGGGTCCGACAGAAGTTCATGCGCTACTGCCAACACTAAAACATCAATTTCGTTTTTGGGTCATAGTCGGGGTCGGGGACGTGGTCAAACTTGAAACACTCGTTGTGTTGATGAAGGCACTCTAAACAACTAACTTTCTAGACAGCTTCCAGGTAAAGTTTAAAAGTTGTATCCAATCTCCTTCACTTACCTCAAGAAGTAAAGAGAGACCTGTAATATTATTAAGAAAATTTGAATGGTTCTTTTGTTTCAACTAAGATAAGTTAATAAAACCTTTATTGGGTATGGACAGACCTTTTTGTCGTTATTAAAATGTACGTGCCGTAACCCCATAATCACCTTGAGTCAATTTATAACACGTTGAAATTTTCTTTTGTAAATATGGTGTGGTACTGTTCTTTCATAAAGAAGACTATAACACTAGTTACTATTGTTTTAGTATAAAAGGTCGGTACGAAACAATGCGAGAAACTAAAAAAAAGAAACCGAACAAAATGTAAAAAAATAAATAGACCCAAATGAATATAACTTATGCCGTCAGTGAGCTTAAGGATTCTTTGTAGCATTGTAATTACTTGAGCTTTCAAAGAAGTCATTAACGCCGTGCCAAGGCGTGCCTAACGACATGGAAAATGCAAATAAAATGCACCGACGTAATTAATGTTAATGTCCTGCTTCTTCTCTGAATTCGAGATAAGCAAAATGCCCTCGAAAATGCCGGCCGGCTAAATTAAGTAGAAAATATATTAACTTTTTTTCGGTTATTTTCGTTCTGTTTGAAATTACTTCCGTGCTGTTTGTGCTGTTAATTTATCCTTTAGCTTCTTTCGTATCAAATTCATCACAAAATAAAGTTTGTCTTGCATTACGAGGAGAAAGTTTTATTCTTTTCTTTATATTTATTTTTTCAACTTTTTTCACTAAATTCCGAGCAAGTAGGTTTCGAAAATGGTTAAGACCTGAAAAATGTATAAAATGTTGCTAAAATTGATTTAAATGTAATGTGGAAAATATTTTAGAAGGTACTGTCGAAGGTATTTGATATTATTCTACTTATGTCCGTGGTACTCCAGCCCCAGTTCGGTTAATATACACTTTGCCACATAAGGGCGCCCAACGTGGGTCTCAAACTGATGGACCGGTGAGTTGAAGCTAATATTCGTCTGTATGCCACTTCATCAAATATATGTCTGTATTAAAAACGGTGTTATTGATAAATTTTACTGAATTTTAGATGATATTTTTATTGCAAAATATTATAAGTAAACTATTTTTAGTGTTATATGGATAAAGATCATTGATTAAAGTCTTAGACGCTTGTAATGTTGATAGAATAGTTTTTACTCAGCCTTACCAAGTTATTTTACTTTATTATTTCAATAATACAGTATTGTGGTCGATTTTTAAAAACAAAAATTTGCTACCCTCAACATTTTTTTTTACGTTTCAAGCAAAAAAAAATTTCAGTCCGTCTGTCCGCCGTAAGCCGTACGCCGTACGTCTACCGGTGTACGCAAAATTGTTTAAAGGCTTGTAGCACCCAAACCCTTTGAGATATTTAGTTGATTTTTTTTCGTGGGTAGACTAGGTATACCCCTTTAAGTAGACACCTTTTGAGGGGTGAGGGTGTGAGGGGGGAGGTGGGAGGTGGGAGGAAGCGTTTTAGACGGAAAATTTTGGTTTCTAGATCTCAGCAACCGCATATGCTAGGAAGCTGAAACTTGGAATTTATATAGAGCTTCAATAGTAGAACCATTTGCATTTGCCGATATAGGTGAAAGGATGAAGGAGTGGGTGAAAAAAATATGCGTCCGAAACGCAAAAAAGCCGAGATTGAGACATTCTAAAATCTATATCTCCTAAATGGTTAATGTGACAAAGTTAAAACTTAAGAAACGTCTCTAGATATACTAAGAGAATAGATCGGGATAAAATTTTTGTGTGAATGCAGTGGCGTACGGGGGTGGGGGGTGAAAAATTTTAGATTACGATATCTCACGAACCTATTGTACTAGACAAATAAAATTCGGTGTTCGTATAAAGGTTGACAAATGAAGTTTGCTGAAAGTGAAATTTTTTAAGGTGGCCGTGGGGCATGAAAGTGGAGGGGATAAGAATTTTTCTAAAAAATTACTTCTCATATCTCAAGAACGGTGTAAGATAGATGCTTAAAATTTTTGCCAGAAGTAGACCTAATAAAACCCTAGCAGGAAGGTGAGGGTGTAGAGAGTGAGAGTGAGGAGGGTGAAAAGGAAAAAGTTTAGATTTTTATATCTCGAGAACCTATAATGATAGAAATCTGAAACTTGGTACTTAGATAGAGCTATAGTAGAGGCATATTGGAAAAATATAATTTTTTACAGGGGTAGTATGGTACGGCGGTGGGGGGTGTTTTTCCAATCTACAGAACGGCTTATGCTACAAAGTTGAAACTTGGTACGCATATGTAAATTAACTAGAAAAGTAATTTAGATAAGAAAAAATTCAAATATCCATTGGCGTTTGGAAGGGGGGCGAAAATAATGATCAGTGAAAATGAAATGTATATATTTTCACGATTTTCGTCATATCTATTAGGTCTTCCCAAATATTGAATTCATTTTGATTCTATGGCTTCTTCATAGAAAGCGTTTTCAGTGTTTTTTGAAATTCGACACTAAAAGCCCATAGAAGTAAAAACGAATTTGTTGCCTTATCAGACTAAAGAGATATGACGAATTGTTAAAACGTATAAAAACCCATTACTTTCACTTGGGGTTTGAATTTTGAAAAAAATGTGAAACAGGTTTTTAAATGATTTCATAAGAAGCAACTTGATATCTCATGAGACACGAGAGAAGTTGAAAAATTTGTGAAAATGTAAGCAAACTCCTCACACCCCCCCTTGGTTCTTGATATTCGAAAAATCGTGAAATTGGTTTTTAGGTCATTACATCAAATGTCGTAAAAACTAATTTTATATGCCATCAGAAGTAAGGAATGGAAAAAATTGTGAAAACATATGCAAACCCTTGGGGGTTGAATATGTAAAAATTGAGAAATGGGTTTGTAGGCGATTATATAAAAAGTCTATGGAAGTGAAAAGCGATCTAATATCTCATCAAACCTAAGAAATATGTCGAAGCTTTGAAAAGCATACAATCTTCTTGAATATCTAAAAATACTGAAATTGACTTTTTGGCGCTTATATAGGAAACCTTAGGAAGTAAAAATGAATTCGATACATCTTCAGATCTAAGCAATATGTAAGAATCTGTGAAAACATATGCAACCTCTTTACACCCACTTGGGGGTTGGATATCCAAAAATCCTGAAAGGAGATATTAGATAAATATGAAGATAACACGAGAAAGTAAAAACCAATTCAATTTCTAATCACTTCAAAAAGATATGACGGAATTCGTGAAAACTTGTTCAACCCTTTTATACCCTCTTAGGGGCTGAAAAAGGAAAAAACTTAAAAACGACTTTTAGGCGATTATTACGCAATCCCTTGAAAGTGAAAAGATATTCGATATCTGATCAGACCTAAGGGATATGGCAGAATTCGTGAAAAAGTATTCAACCCTCTTTGCACCACTTTTCGGGTCGAATTTCAAAAAATCCTGCAAACCCTTTCTAGGTATTTATATGAAGAAGTAGTACAATAAAACTTAATTCAATACTTAAGAAGACCTAATAAATATGACGAAAACCGTGAAAATATATGCATTCCATTTTCATTGATCATTTTTTTTGCCCCCCTTCCGAATGCCAATGGATATTTGAAATTTTTTTTATCTAAAATACTTTTCTAGTTGATATATGTGTAAATACCGAGGTTCAACTTTCTATCATAAGCCAGTCTATAGTTCGGAAAAACACCTCCAACCCCTATAAAACATTATATTTTTCCAACATGCTACTACGACGTGTCTATCCAGATACCTAGTTTCAGTTTTATATCATTCAGGCTCTCGAGATCAAAAAATCGGAACTTTTTCTTTTTCACCATCCCCCACCCATACTCTCTACACCCAAAAACTTTTTTTTTCTGATAGAGGTCTATTAGCTCTACTTCTGGTAAAAGTTCTAAGTATCTGTCTTACACTGTCCTTTAGATATGAGACGCGATTTTTTAGAACAATTCTTATCGCCTCCACTTCCATGCTCCACCTCCCTCTTAACAAATTTTCCTTTCATCAAACTTTATTTGTCAACCTTAATACAGAAACCGAATTATATTTTTTTGGTTCGTGAGATGTAGTAATCTAAAGTTTTTAACACCCCATCCCCACACGCCACTGCCCAAACTCAAATATTTTCCGATCTATTCTCTTAGTATACCCACAGATGTTCATTAAGTTTTAATTTCGTGACATTAACAGTTTAGGTGATATGGATTTTAGAATGTCTCAATCTCGTCTTTCGAGCGTCTCGGACGCATTATTCCCCCCCCCCACTCCTTCACCCTTTCACCCATATTTGCAAATGGGTCCACTATTGAAGCTCTATATAAATTCCAAGTTTCAGCTTCGTAGCATAAGCGGTTTTTGAGATCTAGAAACCAAAATTTTTCGTCTAAAACGCTTCCCCACCTCCCTCCCTAAAAAATTCGTCACTTCAAGGGGCCTACCCAGTCTATCAAAAAAAAAATTCAATTTAATAGCTCATAGGGTTTGGGAGCTATAAGTCCTCAAACGTTTTGCGGACGGCGCACAGACGGACTGACATTTTTTTTCCTTTTTTGGAGCTTATTAGTCATGAAACGTATAAAAAAAATTTTTCAGGGTTGCAAATTTTTTTTTTTTAAAAATCGATATCAATACTTTATTATTAAAATAATAAAGTAATTAATTCAATATCTCATTAGAATTAGGAAATATGTAGGAATTTTTGAAAACATATGCAACCCCATTGCACCCACTTTGGGGTTGAATATCCAATAATCCTGAAATGGGTTTTTAGATATATGTAAAGAAAGCCCGAAAAAGTGAAAACCAATTCCAATTTCCAACTGTCATGTCCTCAAGGACAGCGATTAATCAACAGTCGGGGATTTCGTGTTTGGGTTTCACACCAGAAACCCTACTGACGCCGGAAAACAACTAACATTTAATCAAATTTGCTTCTATGGTAGCTTACCATGAAAAAATTCCATTCTTTTATACATCTCCTTTAGACCCCTTAGGGGTCGAATTTCAAAAAACACTGAAAACCCTTTCTGGGTATTGATATGAGGAATCCGTGAAATGAAAATTAATTCATAATTTTAAAAGTCCTAAGAGATATGACGAAATTCGTGAAAATGTATGCATTTATTTTTCAGCCTTCCAAATTATTAAAATAATAAAGTAAAATGGATGGAGATTTCGACTGACATTTTTTCAGAGAATATTCTTGAATAGTTTAGCAATCGATTAAGACTATTTCCAAAAAATTGATTTTTTTAACTTACTCGTAAGTAACCACCAAAGATTGGGTACGCAGCTAGGATTCAAATACCTGCTTCGTTACCAGTCTACTACTAAATGAACAGTTTTTTCGTGTAACGTGGTGTAAAATATGTGTAACTAATTTAGCGGTGATGCATTTGATTTAGTTTAGTTTAATGAGAACGGTATTTGCCAATTGATTTTTGTGTTCGTGAAGGAGTGCGGTGGTGGTGAAGTGATACGACAGTGTCTCATATCGTACCATTCTATGAAGCCACCGAAGGTTATGTTCGTAAACTACGTCCATACCGAACGTACCTAATCTACCGAACCCATCCTACGTAACTACAGTAAGGTACGTTCGAAACGCACAGCACCTACCCAAACGCTAGGGTATGATCTTAACAAAAAAGAACTTTAAGCAGTATCTTCACCACCTCAAGCATGATGATTGAAGATACATAGCATTTCTTACTACACAGTCCACGCTTCGACGTCGATCAAGCCGAGAAGGTTCGACCGTGGCAAACATCGTGACATACATGTACGACACAACCCTCAAGTGACAAGCCTTCCAGACTGCAGCAGCAAGGATTATGTTGGCACTTCGCCGCTTGAGCACATAACAAGCATGCAACATGACACTATTGACTAGACAGACAATAACTGACGGTTTGAGCAGTAATGCTATGCCGGTTTCTCGACGAAGTACATAGCGGTGTTTTCGGGAGGATCCATCGGTACGATTGAGAAGATGTTTAGCGGGTTAAAGTCCTGCACTGACTTAGGTTTTCGATGCTTTTATTCCTCGTTAAAAATAAGAAAAGGCTCTCAGTATGTAAACACGGTAGGATACGTGCATAACCTAAGTACGAACCGTACGCACCTAGCCTACCGTACCTACCGCACGTACCTCCCCTCACTACATGGCTGGGTAAATTTTTGCATGTATGCATAAGTGGGCTACACTTGAGGGTACCGTAGATTGACTAACTTAATAGTTTATTTCGTCTACGGTTCCCATTAAGAAGTTATAACCCCTCGGCTCGCAGCCATTTGCTTTTCTTTCCGGAGCACCCTCCAGACACTGAAGAACAGATCCTCTTTCATAAGACGGTTGACGGGTATTGGTACTATTCTGGAATAATCGTCCTTTTCATGTTTTCTCGTTGGTACGTAAGTTCGTGCAATTCAAGCTGGCTACTTATTGTGTTTTTGTTTCTTTATAAGTCGCAAGTCCGATTTCTTTCCTTCCTCTATGGCTTGACAAGCGTAGCAATTTTATTATCCTGTGTAATCCTCGACTAAGAAAAACAAATTAAAAATGGTTCTAAGATGAGAGCAAAAGTAAAAATTGCAGTGCAGATATTCCGGGAATACGTAGAGCATAAGAAATATCAAAAAATCTGCCAGGATTGGGGTGCAACGACAATAGGTAGCAAATTTAAATGGCATATCGACTGAGTTTGTTTTGAAGGACTAATATGTACCTTTGTATATTTTTTATATTGCCTGTATAGAATTAAAAACAAATATGAAGACAGCTAAACAACTACGAGTACTTCTATTGTTTGCAAAAAAAATGTGGTCTCACAGGAATTTATTGTACTATATCCTCGGTGTAATGAATTTCCAAGAGCCCTTCAAAGACGGAAAAAATTCTACAACAAAAACCTATGCCACAGTAGAAAGCGATGAGCGGCAGTCAACCGTATAACACCGTAGATGAAATACTGAACTCCGATTCATATTTTTGTTTTACGTAAATCGCAGTACCCATTTAGCGTACCAGTTTCTACGGTTTTTATTTAAATTTACTTTTAAATTTTCTCTCTTGTTATCTGAAGTAATTATGTAATTAAAATTTCGTATAAAAAGGATTAAAGTGATTTTAATCATCAACCTCCCTTTGTGCGACAAACTGAATCTTAAATTTTTTAGCTTTTTAGTTCACCATAAACCCGTGCAACATATGTGTCCCGGAAAGAAGGAATACAGTAAATAATAATATTGATGAAATATTCATGTTCTTACCTTAACGCAGTGAATAATAATAATGCTGTTGGTTTCTAAAAACAAATTTTTTAATAGGGGTAGTATGGTACGGAAGTTTGTTTCCTATATCTGGAACGGTTTATGCTGGAAACTTGAAACTTGGTGGGTACATGTTGATGTACTAGTAAAGTAATTTAGTTAAAAAAAATTCATATATCCATTGGCAAGCGGACATGGGCAATTTCACGAATTTCGTCATATTTATATATATTTATTACTTTATTTTACTTCTGCGTTTTTTTTTAGATAAATGCCTAAAACTTTTTTTCAGGATTTTTTAAATTCTAACCCAAAGGAGGTATAAAGTTGTTTCGTAAATTTTCATCAAGTACTGATAAGATCAAAATGATTTTTCCATCAATCGCCAATAAATTAATTTTATTTTTTTTTGCTTATCCAACCCCCATTGCAGTGTATGGGCATTGCAAACATTTTAATGATTTTCGCAATATCTCTTAGTTCTGATGATATGTGAAATTAGTTTTTACTTCCTCGGCCTTTCTATATAATTGCTTATAAATTAATTTCAGAATTTTCGTTATATTGAGCGCCTAAGGACGTTTAAGGGGTTGCAAGCGTTTTCACAATTTTCTGCGATCTGATGAGATATAAAATGGGTTTTTACTTCTACGGGAATTTCATATAATCGCTTAAAAACCAATTTCATGATTTTTCGAAACCGCAACGGGGTGTTGTAAAGGGGTTGGATATGTTTTCACAAATTGTGCAGTACCTCTAAGGTCTGATGAGAATATCTAATAGGTTTTATCTTTTCCAGCGGTTTTTTGAAATCGCTTATAAACGTGTTTCTCGATTTTTCTAAAAACAACCCCTAAGTGAATGCGATGCGTTTGTATACGTTTACACGAATTTCGTCATATCTTTTAGGTCTGATGAGGTAGTAAGTTGGTTTTTACTCCTGTGGGCTTTTATGTAATCGCATAAAAACTCGTTTAAGTATTTTTTGATATTATACCCTGAAGGGAGTGTAAGATGGTTGCATACGTCTTCACGAAGATATGACGAAATCAGAGACATCTACACTGACTTTTACTTTATTATTTTTTTAATAATAAAGTATTGTGATCGACCTGAATTTTAAAAAGAATTTGCTGCTCTGAAATTTTGTATTTTCACGTTTTAGGACTAGTACACACCAAAAAAAAGCAAAAAAAAAAAAATGTCCGTCTGTCCGCCGCACGCAAAATCGTTTGAAGGCGCGTAGCTCCCAAACACGTTGAGATATTAAGTTAAACTTTTAATGGTGGGTAGATTGGGTGAACCCCTACGACAGGTATCTTTTGAGATGGTGAGGGGGATGAGCGGGGAGTGTTTTAGACGAAACATTTTGGTTTCTAGATCTCAGGAACCGCTTATGCTAGAAGAATGAAAGTTGGAACTTATGTAAAACTATGAAGTGAACCCATTTGCAAAAAAATGGTCGATAGTGGTAGAGGGATGTGGAAGTGGGGAAAAAACAATGAGTCCAAAATGCTTGAAAGCCGGTATGCCTGCAAATGGGTCCACTATCATAGTACTACATAAGTTCCAACTTTTAGCCTCCTAGCATAAGCGGTTCCTGAGATCTAGAAAGCAAAATTTTTCATCTGAAATGCTCCCCCTCCTCCACCCTTACACCCCCACCACTCCAACAGATACCATTCGTAGGGTTCACCCATTCTACCTACCATAACAATTTCAACTTAATACCTCAAGGGGTTTGTGAGCTACGCACCTTCAAACGGTTTTGCGTACGGCGGACGACGTACGGCGTCTACGGCGGACAGACGGACATTTTTTTTTTTGCTTTTTTGGGGTTTACTAGTACTAAAACGTGAAAATACAAAATTCCAGGGTAGCAAATTTTGTGGAAATTTCAGGCCGATAACAATACTTTATTGTTAAAAAATAATAAAGTAAAATAAAAAAATATCGGATTTATAGGTTTTCGATCATAATGTTTTTTCAGATTGATTTTCATACGAAATTAGCGGTCTTTGATGAAATTTGAGTGCGGCTCTCGACCAATAAATATTTGAATAGAAACTATCAATCCCACTATTTTATGTTCAAGTGACGTAAATGCGCAGTAAGGACAAAAATAAGCGGAATGAATATTATACCTTACTTTCTGTCTACCTCACTCGCTCGTCCTGCCTCCAGAATAAGCGGAGGGCTGACGAGCTGAGATGATATTCTTTTGGCGAGGCGTTGCGAGACAAGACGAGCGTTCTATATACCGTGTACACGTTGTTGATGAGAGTATGAAGCTGAGTTAAATGAATTGTATACGATTGTCTCTATGTTATGAAATTTTTCTTGAATATACAGTTCAATGGTAAGTAAATAATTGAATAAATTTTCACGCTAACCAAATAGTGAATTCGATTGAAACGATATAGTTCAACCACGACGAAAGCCAAAACGAAATTCACAATCCAAACAACGTTATAACTACCTTTTCATGCGAACAACTCAAAAGGACATAAGATATCCATTATACGAAGCCGCAATACAAAATCCCATTAAAATACTTTTGAAGTGCCATTAGGAATGCCTAATCTTCGAAACAGGACTTATTCATGAACGTAGCCCGGCACAATATCTCCATGTATATAAAGTGCACCTATTCAGAAATCAGCGATACGAATGAGTGCTCGAGGTCAATACCACAGCAGCCCATATCCTTTTCGAGTTTCGAATTCGAAGTCCTTTACCTAGCAAAATGCTGCCAAGGAGAGTTTGCTTTCCAAGACCACACAATTTGCGGTGAACCTAATCCAATTGCTTCGGAGCGATAGCATAGCATAGGGCAATACTTATATTATGTACCTTATACGAGTGTATGCCTATGAGGTGAGTCTACATCCCCTTTCCTTCGTTCACGCCCCACACAAACACCCAAATATAAGTCATTTATTTTATTGAAGGAGTCAGCTAAGCAGATACCCCTAAATATCTACTGGGGTGAAATGATGTTAAATCAGTCGCTTCAAAAATGATTTTGGCACGCTTCCAAAAAATGCAGCTCTTTGATGTGGTTCGCCCCTGTTTGGTTTTGGTATTCTCAATTAGCTCCGGGTTGAAAATGGGGTCCGTTCAAGAAAATTCTGCTCGGTTAAGAAGGTCAGCTTTTGGTGCAATCTTAATAATTCCAGGATTAAAAAGGGACAAAATGCGATGGTTCCTTTTAGATGAAATATCGTCCTCTTGAAAATTAAATTCGTTCTATTCTTCATTTTATCGTTCCTTGGTGAGACACGACAAAAGATTCTAGACTGCACGCGGTTATATGCGGGCAGGAATTTGAAATTAATAAAAACAAAACCTAATGAAATCTAATTAATTTGTTTGAATTGAAATCGTAATTAAAGCATCATTTACTTACCTGGATTAATTCATTTTACTAATTGAATTTATTCTAGTATTTTAATAATTAATTATGAAATATCGCAATTGAACTAGTTTCAATGAAAAATGCCATTATATTCCAGTTAAGGTATGTAAAAAAGCTTCGTTTTATGCATAATAGATTAATTTAATTAATAAATCAATTTTCACTAGCCAAGGCAGTAATTACGAGTGGAAGGTTTCCATTCTAATTAGTAGGAACTAAAGTAATAAAGTAGCTATTGACTCTGTAGGGATAGAAAATAATTGAGAATAAAAGTGGGCTTAGAACCGATGTGAACTTAACTTCTAAACGGCAAATAGTTTTTCATTCATTTCATATATTGAGAGCAAATAAAATACGGGATGAGATTTGTAAGGCTACAATTAAAGAGTAAGCCTTCAGTTGTTCTGTGACCCCAATATATAGCAACGATGATGCTTCACGAGCTAGAAACGATATTGTTGAGAGCAAGGGGTTCGCTGGGATTTCAATTAAAAAATAATTAGATTAAAATTAATAACAATAACAATTGATTTGTTTTCGATAATCTTTGGCAACTCTTCCCGATTTATATTACAAAAACAGTTGTAAAAATAACCAACCGTAGTCTCGATTTTTCAGTAGAAAAAATGAACCCGTGTACAAGCTCTGTGGTTATACTCGTATACTGCACGTGTAGAGTCGAGAGAGTGTTGAAGGATGTGTGAAACTAGCAAGAAGTATCTATGACATGCGAGAAGTGTCAAGAAGAGTATAGAGCTCTCTTCACCATTCTAGTTCGAAGGTAGTAGTTTTTCTCTGTAAATCTTAATTTTGTATATAAGTGAGCTGTTCGGGTTGCCAGGGCTTGCATTTAACAATACTCTAGCTGAAATGTAGATACATCTTATCACTGCAAAGCCTAAGCTGTGAAGATTTCCTTATTCAATCTCTTATAGTTATAATATTCTCTTTGTATCTAATATTATAAAATTAGGATCAATAAATGAATGCATATCGAGTGTAAGATTTTAAATGATTTCTAGACTTCAAATGGGTTTCTGAAGATATATGCACAAATTTATTGCGGGCTTTTGTATGGAGACTATGGAGACTTATTTCTTCATTTTTCTTCATTATTACATTATTATTAAAATTATAAAGTATTGTTATCGATTTTTAAAAAAAAAAATTTGCTACCCTGAAAAGTTTCATGACTAATAACTAGACACCAAAAAAGCAAAAAAAAATTTCAGTCCGACTGTGCATCGTCCGCCGTACGCAAAACGTTTGAAAGCTTATAGCTCTCAAACTTTTTGGGCTATTAAGTTGAATTTTTTTTTGTTGGTAGACTGAGCAAGGTCCTAACTTTTGAGTGGTGCGGGTGTGAGGGGGGAGGTGGGGGAAGCGTTTAAGAAGAAAAATTTTGGTTTTTAGATCTCAGTAACCGCTCAGGCTAGGAGGCTGAAACTTGGAATTTATATAGAGCATCGATAGTGAACCCATTTGCAAAAATATTGCTGACATGGGTGAAGGGGTGTGGGAGTGGGGGGTAATAATAATGCGTCCGAAACGCTCGAAAGCCGAGATCAAGACATTCTAAAATCCATATGTCCTAAACAGTTGATGTCACGAAATTAAGGGGGCAGTCTACTTTGGATGCCCCAAAAAAGGGCAATTTTTAGGAATTTTTTTAGAGTTTCCAAGAATAACTATCGATGCCATTCTTTTTGGGTTTAATGAATATACTCTAAAACTAGCTAAAAACATTTTTTTTTATTTACTTTTTACATTTTTTGTTGTTGAAAATACTCGTTAAACGTAACTGTGTCAAAAATATATAGATGGCTGACGGGATTGATTTTGTTCAGCAGATTCATCTGACACAAAAAAATTAAAAAGTTATAGATTCAGTATAACTGTGATTCTGTCTGGAACTAGAAGATTTAATATTCATGCATAAATAACAAAATGGCGGACTTTTTCGGAAAAAAACCAAAAAATTGTACTTTTTTCACTAGTTTTTGCATCAAAATAAATAGTAAAAATAAAAATTTTCACTTGGTTCTAGTTCCAGACGAAATTATATATCTTAGGGATATGTGGTCCAATTTGCATCAAGATCGGTTGAATGGTTTCGAAAATTTCAGTCCCGCGAGCCGAGAAAACGTAGTTTCGAGAAAAACGCGGTTAAAGTTTTTTTCTACGAAATCGTGAAAAAATCATACGTACGCCTAATCAGCGATGCCCGGACCATACAGGATCCCTTCTGCCTTTCCAGAATCTCTTACTCTTACATATAACTGCCGGTGAAAGCAGTAGAGAAACCTCAAATGTCGAAATATAACTGCCGGTGAAAGCAGTAGAGCAACCTTAATAATAAGTTTGTGTTAATACAAGCAGCTGCTCGACATTGGCACTTAGACTGCTCGGATCTTTATAAATTTTTCTCACAATATTTTTGAATGTACATACTTTCGAAAAATGCAAAAAAAAAAAAAACGATTTTTTCAAACGGTCACAAATAGACTGCCCCCTTAAAGATTGATAAACATCTGTGGGTATACTAGGAGAATAGATCGGAAACAAATTTCTGAGAGGGAGCAGTGGCGTACAGAGGTGGGGGTCGAAAAATTTTAGATTACGATATCTCACGAACCAATTGCACTAGACAAATAAAGTTCGGTTTCTGTATTAAGGTTGACAAATAAAGTTTACTGAAAGTAAAAATTTTTAAGGGGTGGGGTGGAGTATGGAAGTGGAGGGGATAAGAATTTTTCCAAAAAATCATGTCTTATATCTCAAGAACAGTATATGATAGATGCTTAGAATTCTTACCAGAAGTAGGCTCAATAGACCCCTAGCAGAAAAAAAAGTTTTGGTTGAGAGGGTGTAGAGGGTGAGGATGGGGAAGGGTGAAAAAGAAAAAGTTCCGATTTTTATATCTTGAGAACTGATATAAAGCTGAAACTTGGTATTTGGATAGAACTATAGCAGTAGCATGTTGAAAAAATATAATTTTTTATAGTGGTAGTATGGTACGGGGGTGGGTGGTGTTTTTCCTAACTATAGAACGGCTTATGATAGAAAGTTGAAACTCGGTACGTATACGTAAGTCAAGTAGAAAAGTAATTTAGATAAAAAACAATTTCAAATATCCATTGGCGTACAGAAAGGGGGACAAAAAAATTATCAGTGCAAATGGAATGCATATATTTTCACGATTTTCGTCATATCTATTAGGTCTTTCCAAATATTGAATTCATTTTTATTAAGAATGGAATGTTTTCATGGTGAGAAGCTACCATAGAAGCAAATTTGTTTAAGTTTTGTGATGTTTTCCGGCGTCAGTGGAGTTTCTGGTGTGAAACCCCAACACGAAATCCCCGACTGTTGATTAACTGCTGTCCCTGAGGGCATGACAGTTGGAAAACCTTCACTGGATAGGCCAGTTTTTTATAAAACTGCGTTGGACTGGGTCCGAAGGAGCTGTTTCGTCATCGGATGGCATAGACTCGTCAGAGGGTGTATCAAGCCTAAATCCAAAACACCCTTACAGCTGGTGGCATTGCTTGGGATTATTCTATATAGGAGATGTTGAAACTAATTTCATTAACGCGAATTATAATTTAAGTAACATTCTTGCCTTCATTTTTATTGTTTGGATTCTTCATATAAATACCTAAAAAGCTTTTTCAGGATTTTTTGAAATTCGACCCCCACGATTGTGTAAAGGGGTTGTATACATTTTTACGAATTCAGCCATATCCCTCCGGTCTGATTAGATATCGAATAACTTTTTACTTCCACGAGCTTGTTTAATAATCACCTAAAACTCTTTTTCAAGCTTTTTCCTTTCTAAACCCCTAAGAGGGTGTAAACGGGTTGGACACGTTTTCACGAATTCCGTCATATCTCTTAAAAGTGATAAGACATCGGATTGGTTTTCACTTCCTCGGGCTTTCTTTATATATATCTAAAAACTGATTTTAGGATTTTTGGATATTCAACCCCAAAGTGGGTGAAAGGGGGGCGCATATGTTTTCACAAATTCTTACATATTTCTTAGTTCTAATGAGGTATCGAATTCATTTTCACTTCCTAAGGCTTCCTACAAAATCGTCAAAAGTTGATTTCAGTATTTTTAGATATTCAACTCCAATAGGCTTTCGACATATTTCTCAGGATTGATGAGATATCAGATTGGTTTTCACTTCCACAGACTTTTTATATAATCGCCTACAAACGCATTTCCGATTTCATGTAATGGCCCAGAACCAAATCACGAAAAACCTCCTAATCACGTACCTAACAACTGATATTATTCTATGTGAGAGCGGCGTAAGTATTCTAGCGCGACCCCATTCTAAATACTTCCCGAACTTTTTTTAGGTTTTCAGTCACAGTGTAACCTACACAGCGTCTCACAATTAAACGCGTTCCGAATTTCTACCCAAAAATAATAAAGTTACGGCCAGACTGTTGGCAGATTGTGATCGACCTAAAATTTCAAAAAAATTTAACTCTTTAATTTTGTATTTAGTTGTTCGTATGGCCGCCTATACGTCATGCGCGGTTTACCTTAAGTAAGCTGCTTTGGTGTCGCATAACTCCTGGCGATATGAATACTAGTCCACTAAATGTGGACTAGAATACTTCGAGTATCTGCATATGCTAATAATGCATGTAATTACAAAATTACTTTTTGATAACAGCACACAGGTAACAACTGCTTCTGAATTTTGAAAATACTCTGATGTATCCTTAGGTAAATGTTAGAAGTTTCACCTTTTTAATATTAGTCGTTAGTGCGAAATAAAAATCAATAAATATGGGCGCCAAACATTAACCCTCTTTGTTCGCTTCTCGCATTGTCTGATTTTCAATCCTAACATATTTTTTAAATTTCACACCTGTAATAACTACTTACGACTTAAGTACCAAATTTCAGAATTAATTCAGAGAACCCATTTCCTTTGTTTTGGAGTAAATATTTTCTTTTCTACCAGACCACAATAATTATAACATGGTAAAACCATAGTATGCCAAATGCGGAAGTAACGAAAACCATTTGCACATGACTGAGAATGAAACAACTTTTAGCAACAACTTTTCGCTTTGAATATATTCTGGGTACACCTGTGAATTTTTTGGGCCAAAATGTCTTTTAAAATCGTAATTCAAGTTTTGTTTCTGTTGCAGACTTTTTGTTTTTCATTAGTCAAAGGACCTGGACTGTGCTGGATGTAAACTACGTTTAGGTGGATATTCGACACAAACTTTTTCAACCGCAATTTGCATACAAAATGTCGAGTATAGAGGGACTTGTGTCTTGTTCTCGTGCAAATATGTCAGAATTGTTTGTATGTACTTTTCACAAAATGTACACAAGAACCAAAATCGTTTTTAATTGTGTATGGTTTTTTTTGCAATACGTGCAATACAAATACAACTTTTAACTAATTGTTTATAGAAACTAAAGTGGAAACAACTACCTACTTGAATTATTTATTATTATATAAAAAGAAGGCTTGGATCTTCTGATTCGTACACTCAAAGAAAAAATATGATTATGGCTACCATATTTTGGGAGAACCTTACTATGATTGAGGTTATAGTTGCCACAACCATGTTACAACATGTAACACAGTTGTACTAACTGAATGTATGTTTGTAATAACTATAGGTCTATAGCAAAAATTTTACAACTTAGTTACTAGAACTATGGTGTTTGTTTTTAGGAAACATACAATGTTTGTCTCTAACAAAATTATGGTTGTGAAAACCTAGGTGTGTCATTCACGCAACCTTCTTTTTTAATAGAACGGTTACGCCAATCATAAAAATCCTGTGACATGGTTACTTGAAACATAGATAAGTTTTTAGAAAACATGTTATGTTTGGCTCAAACAAAATTATAGTTGTGAAAACCTAGTTGTGTGATTAACGCAACCATGTATTTTATTAGAACGATTACACCAATCATAAAAATTCTGTAACATAGTTACTAGAAACATAGTTATGTTTTTAGGAAACATGCTATGTTTGGCTCAATCAAAATTATGGTTGTGGAAACCTAGGTATGTGATTCACGTAACCTTCTTATTTATTAGAACGGTTACGCCAATCATAAACATCATGTGACATGGTTCCTAGAAATAAAGTATAAAAATTACCAGAGATATGAATTTTCAAAGAGGACTCGGACACCATTTTTAAGCAAACTTTAACATACTTTCACAAACTATAGCAAACAAAAAAAATTAGACAGAAACAAAAAATTATATTTCAATTATTTTTTTCACAAGTTCTTAAAGTATAAACATTTTCAAAAGAATCGGAGATGGTGAAGTCATAACTTTGGCGATTCTTGATGGAATGACCCAAATATGAACTTACATGATTGTACTCACCATATTTCAACAAATTCGAATATGGCACTGATCATATTCATGCTTATCACAATCACAGTATAGGCACGGCAATAATAATATGTCAACTAACATGATTGTACTGACCATCTCTAATCAAATGCTATAGTTACACTGATCGTTCAAAGTTATGTCAATTATTGTATGGTTGCGACAATCATATCTAATATCTTACCTTACATGATTGCACACACCATATCTGGTATGGTTGGGGAAATTATTTTATCAAATTTCATGGTTCCACTGATCATAGAATATTGTTGTCGTGATTATCATATACTTTTACATCATGTTACGAGAATGATTGGCACAACAATATTAAATTTCAGTACGGATATATGTTTAATACAACCATACTACACGGTTGAAAATATTGGAATAATTTTAATACAAATTTCCTATTCATATAAATCCATTACTTATTTCTATAAATCTTATAGATTTGCTGTATATCAAATGCATAAATGTTTTATTAAATTTGATAAAGATAATTACAAAAGTCTTTTATATGAAACTAGCATATATTCCTATAAGCAATTGGTGTAAGCACTGTTTATAAAGTAATGTTATTAATTGTATAGTTCTATATATATGAAAGTATTCAATTCTATCAGGTATATTCTTAATAAGACGTAATATATGAAAATAATTTAAACAAGAGCGATATTAATCTTATATGTTACAAAATTGTAGCCGTGAATCAAATTTCATATAAATATAACAACCAATATATGTACTACCCTATATGAAGTACATATTATGTTAGCTGAAAAGGTAAATAAATAAATATAAAACTATATGTATATCTGATTGTAATATAAATTTATTTAATTTTTTTAAATGTTTTACATAGCTTATATTCGTATATGTATTTTTAAAAATATTATTGAAAATGTTAAAAAAAATTTAAATTCAGTTTAAAATTGATATAAGACCATTATAGTATATATACTCTTTTATTTTGATTATATATAATATTAATAATAATGTGAATATAATATAATTCAGAATTTTTTTACGACATACATTTTTTTAGAAAAGAAGGAGTAGAAATTGGGTATTTTTTTAGTAAATGTAGAAAGTACCACAACAGGATTTTTGGCTTTGGATTAAATTTACAAAACAGATTTCATCTACAATATAATATTATCAGATACATATGTATGTATGTACCTAAGTCTCTTTCATACTCAGTATGAAGGATTATTTTTCCCGAATTTTTTACCGCTGCAAATAACCCCATTCACTCATTAAAGATGTAGAGCAATTATTGAAGCGTTAGTCAAAATCATAGAGAATCTTGAATATAATATTTTAAGTTATGAAGTGTATGGTCAATAATTTTAACGTTACCAATTCCGGGCAGATATAAAAATGTTCATAGATATTAAAGTCAACTGATTTGCTTGTTTGACTTCTGTAGTCCACAGTTAATTTTAATTTTTTTTCGCCAGCTGTAGTTCTTCCGGTAAAGTCACATTTCTCAATTCAGCTAAATACTTTCCAAACTTCAAAGTCTTCTAATAGACTTGGTTCACCTGTTGTCCAAGAATGTGTTGTTTGAGTGCCTATAATGGGTGCAGATATGAGTTAAATTCACAAAAGATATAACAGGAAGTTATTACATCTGACGTAACAATTAAGTTTGGTCCAAATTCTGCATTTGTTCTTGTAACCGCTGTTGGCAGATATTCATGCAATATATTGGCAGAATTAGATGACAAGTTGTGATATATCTTCCTTTTTAACCGTAGCAAAAATTGTGATTGGTATCCATAGAACTCAATAGGTATACTGCAGAAATATGTCAGGTCCTATTTAGGCTTTATGTATATTTTCAAATCCGCCAAAACCGTCAAACTGCGTATTACAAGATTGCAGCGGTACAATAATTATGTTTGAAAGTAGTAATTCATAAAACCCAATTACTCTTATTTGTTAACGAAACAGAAAAGGATTCAAAACTATACAATAATATTTAAGAATGTTAAGGTTGTTTTTTGGTGTAAGTGGAGGTTTTTGAAGACCCCCACATGAAATTCTCTGAACTTGCAACGGGTGCGAATAGTTAAGAACTTTCGAATACTTACTACGATATACGAAATCCTCGTATGTTAAATTATTCGATTCATCGCCTGGCACTTTTAGTATTTGCACAATTTTGATTTCTTTTCCAAAATCCACAGTGACAAAATTACCCGGCTGCATTTTTTCACTTCGAAATTCACCGCGCAACTAAAGAAACAAAAGGCGAGTTAAACTTAAAATGCGCAGTTTGTTTTGTACACATATTTCTGAAAATGTTTCCCTTTTATAAGGTTAAGGTATAAAATTTAACCCTTGTTTATATTTCATTGCGTATTAAAATGATAAATGTTTGCTTATGCGAATAAAGCTCATATGGATCAACTTATAAAATTCATATGAATGGTTCCGATCATAACTGATTAGTAATTTGTATATAGATGTTAGTTATAAATTTTATATTTTTCAGCTTTAATTAAATACTATTTGAATATACAACTGCATATTATACGAATTTCTTATAAAATCAATTACATATGTGAACTGAAATTACATATGTTAATTACCCATTGAATGGTTTCTATAGGAAAAATCGTGTGGGTAAAAGCAATACTAGTATTCGAATTAAAAATTACCCCAATTTTTTCAACCGTGTATGTTTTTACAAATTATATGCTATGGCTAGGAGCACCATATCCATGATCATTGGAAACATATCTGTTTTACAATAGTTAGAAGAACTTTAATATAGTCAATGCAACCTTGGAATAAACATAGTTTTTCTTTCAGTGTAGTAGGTACATCTAAGAAATTTATATATATGTTTGCTTGTTTGTTTGTCTCGTACGCGCTCCTAAACCATTCATCCGATTGCGATGAAATTTTTGTGATTTTTTGGGAACACGCCCGCGAAGGTTTCTGCATTAGAAAAATCATTTTACGATTGGTGGTATGTGAGTTTTTTCAACATTTAAGTATATTTCATATACTTTGGAGGTAGTTCGTTCGTTTTCGGTACATGAGCCCGCAAGCTTGACAAAATTGAACAGCAGGAGCAACGGAACCAACGAGAGCAACGGAGCAACGGGGGCAACGGGAGGAACAGAAGAATGGAAGAATGGCAGCGACGGAGCAACGGAGCAACGGGAGCAACAGGAGTAACGGAAGCAACGGAGAAACTAGAGCAACGGGAACAATGAGAGCGACCCCATTTCAACCGCTTTTCGAACTTTGACCTAAAAAATAATAAAGTTTCGCCCAGACTGTTGGCAGATTTTTAATTTTAATAACTGCGTATATGAAAATCAACTCAATGTTTCGTTAACGGTGTTGCTCGATTACCCGATCTTCAAATACTTTCCTGCTTCGCGTCAAAAATAATGCTCAAAATACAGCGGTTGAATATGAAGATGTAAGTTGCCACTGTTACCGTAAGATCAACACATATGCCAATGAAAAGACCTTAAAGGCATTCATGCACTTTCTTGGATCCCGACTTATGACCTTTTGTGAGCATTGCGCATGGACTCTACTAGCTTCTTCACTTTTCCTGAGCCGTTTGGACTTCTTATGGAAATTTTAACATTAGCTAGGTCCAGGTCGATGAATTCTTTGCTTGTAGCTATAAAGAGTTTCTTAGGAGATCTCTTCTTTCCAGAAGCTAGTTCAATTTCTTCGAAATTAACATCTTCACTGGGTTCGGATTTATGCCTCACACCTTCCCAACAGGTAAGCATACATGGTACGTGGCTCCCTCATTCAAGCCGATGTATAGTCTTATTGAAGTTCACTCCTTGGCTGCGTCCGTCTCTACGATGCCGTCGCTTCTTATGAAGTAATCGAATAATTTTCAAGAAGTGCTTTAATTTTTTTTCAAGTTGACTGTATTTTCTATATTTCAACTCCGTGCTTAGATCAAGATTTTTGAGATCTTTCGTCCTTAGGAATTTAGCGTCTAATGTGGCTAGTCGCGTTCAAGCACAAGTTGGGACTTTACTTAAAAATTTTGTTGTGGTAATTTTAAAATAAAATTCCTTTTTGATGTGCAGCACTATTTCATGAGAAACATCAGTGCGACGAAAGAGTCACAGCTCTATATTCCACCTTAGAACTAGAAGAAGTTGAAGAAATACAGGAAATATGGTATATTAAATACTTTATTATTAAAATAATAAAGTAAAATCAATTGAAAAGATTGCATGCATTTAAAATAATGATAAATTATAAGATTGTGATATGAAATAAATTGAAGCGATTGATTTCCAATTGATTTATTTCATCAACAACAATCATAACAATTTTGATCTATTAACCGTACTAACCATTTCCACAAGAAGTCTTTACTATACAAGGCGTAAAATCTATTCACATTAAACATCGATAAAAGGATAAAGTTCTTACCGAACTTGGTCCAGTTCTGAGTTTATAAAGTTTGCAGTATTGAAAGAAAAAGAAAGAACAGTTTCCGCACACAGTTTCATCTAACTCACCACCGTCCGAAGATGTACTCAATTTTTTATCGGTTTCAATGGAACTCCCAAAATGTATCGCATATAACCCTGTTCCTCTTCATATATATATGTCCCGGGACTCGTTTCTTTAAGGAGTTCGAACGTGGGATGAAAACTTTTACGATGAGTTTATACTTTTGCCCTAAAAGGCTTATAAAAAGCAAACAACCCTTCACTTAAAAGCAATAGATATCTTCGCATATCTTCTTTACATGTACGCTATAGGGTAGTAACGGATCTTACAGGGACGACAGATACACGACTCTGTATGCCAGTTATCTTTTCTTGAGCTCATCACAATCGCATCCTTTCATCAACCCCTCCTTCATATCCGATGATACTTGATACACAAAACCATTGTGAAACGTTATAATGCTAAGAGAGTACCAGGCCCGAACCACAAGTTGCCACTGGATCGAAAATGATTTCCAGCCTTTATTACTCGAGAAGTTGATTGCTTTACATATGAAAAGGCAAGTAAACAAATCCTTAAGATCAAGGACACGACAAAAAGACATACTAGAAGCACTTTCAACCGCTTCAATCCCATTCCGGGACCATAACAGAAAAAAATCAGTGTTATAAATAGCGCAATTTACTTAGTTGAAATAACATCATTCATCAAAATGTTGTGTTATGTGCGCGTTTTTCAGATTTCTTTTTTATCATTGGCCGTGATGTAGCTTTTGTGGTATTTAGGCGACATTTCGACATCGAGTTATCTCAAAAAAATACAATCATTTATTTCGAAATTGTACACTTTCGCTATTCAAAATGGCAACATTTTTCTTTCTTCTACAAGATCCCATTTTTTTATCTTCTACAAGATCCCAACGGGGACATAGTGCAGCAACATTGGTTTACTTTATTATTTCAACAATACAGTCTTGTATTCGACTTTTAAAAAAGAAAATTTGCCGGCATTTTTATTTTCATATTTCAGGACTAAAAAGTAAAAATAGTCGAAATTCATTCCGAAGTAAAAATTTCAGTTCATCGCCATTTATCGAAAAAACGGAATTATTGACTCAAACTTTTTTTTTGTATTATAAAATACCATTTTGTCACCTTTGATTTTACAGTAAGTTTATCGCACTACCCTTAACAGATTAGAAGTTACCTTAATTTAACTGAAACAATTTCTTCACTTACGAAACTCTTTTTTTTAATAAAGTGTAATTGGTACCGTTCATTGGTTCTATTATCCATAGTTTGTTGAACTACTAATTTAAATTTGTTGAAAAGACATCGTGTACTGTTTATAATTAAAAGGTAAATTCGAAAGATCATTCAATTTGCATCTGTGTTAAGAGCATTTCACTTGGAAAAAATTAAGTTGTTCTTTACTTACTACGAATTTCGGTATATTATGTACACTAAAAGCCCATAGAAGTAAACACGAATTTGTTGCCTTATCAGACTTAAGAGATATGATGAATTGATAAAACGTATATGTACAAACCCATTGCTTCCACTTGGGGTTTGAATTTCGAAAAAATTGTGAAACCGGTTTTTAAACGATTTCATAAGAACCAACTTGATATCTCATGAGACACGAGGGATTTTGAAAAATGTGTGAAAACGTAAGCAAACTCTTCACACCCCCTTGGTTCTTGAAATTCGAAAAATCGTAAAATTAGTTTTTAGATCAAATGCCGTAATAACCAATTTTATATCTCATCAGAACTAAGGGATGGCAAAATTTGTGAAAACATATGCAAACCCTTGGGGGTTGAATATCCAAAAATTGAAAAATAGGTTTGTAGGTGATTATATAAAAAGTCTGAGGAAATGAAAAGCGATCTAATATCTCATCAAACCTAAGAAATGTGTCGAACCTTTGAAAAGCATACAACCTCCTTATAGCACCAAGGATTGAAAATCTGAAAATACTGAAATTAACTTTTTAGTTCTTATATGGGAAACCTTAGGAACTAAATATGAATTCGATATATCTTCAGATCTAAGCAATATGCAGGAATCTGTGAAAACATATGCGACCTCCTTACCCCCACTTTGGGGTTGAATAACCAAAAATCCTGAAAGGAGTTAATAGATAAATATGAAGACAGCACGAGAAAGTAAAAACCAATTCAATTACTTATCACTTCTAAAGGATATGACGGAATTCGTGAAAACTTGTTCAACCCTTTCATACCCTCTTAGGGGCTGAAAAATGAAAAAACTTAAAAACAAGTTTTAGGCGATTATTACGCAAGCCCATGAAAGTGAAAAGATATTCGATATCTGATCAGATCGGAGGGATATGGCAGAATTCGTAAAAAAGTGTACAATCCCTTTTCACCCTCTTAGGGGTCGAATTTCAAAAAATCCTGAAATCACTTTCTAGGTATTTATATGAAGAATCCGTTGAATAAAAATGAATTTAATATTTGGAAAGACCTAATAGATATGACGAAAACCGTGAAAATATATGCATTCCATTTTCACTGATCATTTTTTTTGCCCCCCTTCCGAACACCAATGGATATTTGAAAATTTTTTTAATCTAAATTACTTTTCTAGTTGATTTACATAGACATGTTAAGTTTCAACTTTCTAGCATAAGCCGAAATAAATCGAAAACAATACTGTATTATTAAAAGAATAAATTAATAGTAACACAACTAATTTAATTTCAGACCCCGGATATTTCCTTTTGAGAAATGTACTGAGTTTGATATAACTGAAGTGGAAGCCAGGAAAAGTGGAGGCTGCTAGAAAAAGTTTTTCCGACGGAATCCTGGAAGAACTATTCTCATACTATTCTTCAAACATATCCTTTTAACACCAGTAGGAGGCCCAGCTCCCAAAATATCAGCACCACAAAAATATCGACTTTATCGGTAAGAAATGTTTGCCGGAAGATTTTTTACCGTCTTAGTTGCACTACTTAAAGAAAAAAACCTGCCTACAGTCTGGGCGCAACTTTATTATTTTTTGGGTAGAAGTCCGAAACGTGCTTAATACTGAGATGCGGTGTAGGTCACTATGCGAATGATAACCTAAAAAATAACGTTCCAAATAGCCTCCTGTTTAATCTTTAGGTTATCAGTCACATAGTGACCTACACCGCATTACTCCAGCTCTATACATCAATAAAATTTTGAACTTTTTTTTGCTTTAATTACTCCTGTCGTACTTCTACATATACATACTAAGTTTCAACTTTCTAGCATACGCTGTTTCTGAGATATGAAAAACCACCCACACCCCGTACCTTGCTACCCCTATCTAGGATACTTTTACAGTGACTCTATATAGTCGTCAAGTTTTCTATGCTTTCCGGTTTTCGAGAAATAAAAATCAGAATTCTTTTCGTTGCACCCCCTCCCACCGTCACCCCCTTCGCCAGCACCACCAACATTTTTTTTCCTGCTAGAAGTCTTCTGGGCTTAACTCCTGTAAAACTTCTAAGATCATATCTGATACGGTTCTTGAGATATAAAAATTAAATTATTTGAAAAATGGTTATCCCCCCACTTTCGTACTCCACCTTCCCTCTCAAAATTTTTACATTCAGTAGACTCCGAGTGTGTGGTCGAAGTGTGTGGTCCCACACCCCTCAACCCTTCTCACCAATTTTTTTGCAAATAGGTCCACTATCATAGTACTACAAAAGTTTAAAATTTCAGCCTCCTACCATAAACAGTTCCTGAGATCTAGAAACCAAAATTTTTCGTCTAAAATACGGCGGACAGACGGACATTTTTTTTGTTACTTTTTTGGGGCTTACTAGTCCTAAAACGTGAAAATACAAAATTTCAGGGTAACAAATTTTTTTGAAATTTCAGGTCGATCACAATACTTTATTATTAAAAAATAATAAAGTAAAATCTCCCAATGGTCTGGGCGAAACTTTATTATTTTCGGGCCAAAGTTCGGGAGCGGTCAAAGTCGGAGTACATCATCAGTTGTTTCGAAATTATGAGGTTTCATAGAAAGTTAGTTTTGTTCTTTAAAAAAAAATATTTAAAATGGAGATTTTTAGCCGATTAAACATTGGGAAATACCGTGTAGACTTTTCAAATTACGGTATATTATGTACACTAAAAGCCCATAGAAGTAAAAAGGAATTTGCTGCCTTATCGGAATTAAGAGATATGACGAATTGTTAAAACGTATATAAAGCCATTACTTCCACTTGGGGTTTGAATTTCGAAAAAATTGTGAAACAGGTTTTTGGACGATTTCATTTAAGAAGCAACTTGATATCTCATGAGACATGAGGAATTTTGAAAAATTTGTGAAAACGTAAGCAAACCTTTCACACCCCCATGGTTTTTGAAATTCGAAAAATGCCGTAATAAAAACCTTTATATACAAACCGAATTTTATTTCTGCAGTGCATTTGCTCCGTGAGATATCATAATCCAAAGTTGCTTACCCCCCCCCCCCCTCGTACGCCACTGCCCTCACTCAAAAATTTGTTTCCGTTCTATTCTCCTACTGTACCTACAGATATGCATTAAGTTTCAATTTTGTGACATTAACCGTTTACGAGATATGGATTTTAGAAAGTTTCGATCTCGGCTTTTTTGCTTCGGACGCATTCTTTTTATATGCTAATGGGTCCACTATCAAAGTTCTATATAAATTCTAAAGTTCTTTATAAATTCCAAAATTTCAGCCTCCTAGCATAAGCGGTTGTTAAGATCTAGAAACCATAATTTTCCGTCTTAAACGCACCCCACTCCTCTCCCCTCACACCCGCACTACACAGAATTTGGCAAAAAATTAAATTTAATATCTCAAACCGTTTGGGAGCTATGATCCTTTAAACGATTTTGCGTACGGCGTACGGCGTACAGCGGACTGACGGACTGACATTTTTTTTTGATTTTTCGTGTCTACTAGTCATGAAACGTGCAAAAAATTTATGGTAGCATATTTTTTTTTGGTGAATTGGTGGAGTAGTTTGTCTTAAATAAATATAACGTCGGAAGTACTCAAGGTAGAAAATTGAATGTAGCCTCGTATGCAAGGTGACAAAATTGGCTTTCATAATTCTAAAAAAAAACTTGTAGCTCTGTAACGCAATTAAAACGGCTATAAATTAACTACCGCGCTACACAAAACAATAATCAATAAGTGTTTCACATTTAACTGTGAAGAAAATATTTAAATATCGAAAAAAAATCAAAAATGCTTAAAACTGTTACATCACGAAACCGGTGTGGCAACGGTTCCGTGCTACGGGTATTTTATTAAAATTTTTGAGACACACCCTGATTCAAAAAATCCCATGAGTGTGGAAGACTTTGGGACCATCAGATGGGTGTACACTGGAGAACTGGGGTGTCTCTTTTTTGTATGGTGGATTTTTTTCAAAGGTTTCTTATGCAGTACCTTTTAGAATGGTTTTAAATAGTTTAAACAAAATTCTCCATCCCGATTAGATGAGATGAAAAACATGCCTCAAGGAGGATTAAAAGCTAAAAATTGTATGAAATTTTTAAAAAAAATTGTTCAGAAATATTAACAAAAAGCCAGTACAATATTTTTCTATGGGTGGTTGTGACTGTGTTATCTTCCACTGGGGATGCCATCATGTGTTCATCAATAGAAGTTTTTCATACAAATCGGTTTTTGAGCGTATCTTGGTAAATGTAAATTATACGAAGTTAGTGTCGTCGGCAAGAATATGTGTCTTCTAGTCCTCAATATTATTGGGAAAAAAAAACCTTCAGAAAGTCTTTCACCAAGGACGTAAAATATCTCCAGTCTCAATTTTCGGAACCTTGTAAACTTCTTTCAACGATCTTGAGGTATGTGTTCCTTTATCTGATTGGGATGAAACTTAAAACCGGCTTTTTCTACTAAAAACACAATCCTTCTGTGGTGCAGCGAATGGAATTTACAATTTTTTAATAAGAGCCACCCTGGTGTTCAGTGTATACCTATGGGGGTTTCTCAATTACTATGGATGTTTGATTTCGAAACAAATAAATTATTAATTGAAATAAAATATATTATTATTAATTCCAAGTACTCCTGAGTGCGGTGTTAAGGCTCATGAAGTTGGGATTTATACCCACGGGTGTTTTACGATACAACTCCCATTGGTGTTTTTACGACAACTATGGATTTTCCTCGAAACACCGATCAATATAGTCGTAGAAACATAGGTCTTTTTCGAAACACCCATAATTTCAAACACTCCTTGGTGCGGCGCTAACGCCCATGGAGTGGGGATTTACATCCACGGGTGTTTCACGAAACAACTTCCATTGGTGTTTTTACGACAACTATCGATTTTCCTCGAAACACCAATCAGTATGGGCGTATAAACATTGGTGTTTCTTGAAATACCCATAAATATAGGTGTACTATCATGGGTGCTTCTAGAAACACCCATAAATATTTAATATTGCTGGTATGTAATAAATATGGTGTAGTACAATGCGTGCTAGGAAACACCCATCTGATTTGTTCGACCAGGGTGCAATACATGTCCCGCTCCTAACCATATAACAGTAGACCCTGTATATTCGGCTTTAAGTATTATCCTCCAGCTTGAAATTCCATGAAAATTCATGTCGTTTACCTAATAAAATTAAAAAATTCATGTAGAATACATGAAGCCGCTGAAGACATAATACACGGGGTGCTTCCATTTTCTTTTTAAGCAGAAGTGAGATTTTAGTTGAAACTTCATGAAATTCGCGTTCAACTCTTTTATACGTTAATATCCATGTACCTACATCCTCCACATTGTTTGGTATCCAGCACGCACTACATACAAGTGTGAAATATGCTAACTTTATTTTTCCCAAGCGCCTCGACAGCATAGCGTAAGATATTTTCCGTCAAAGTTTTAGCAAGTAATTTGGCAACATGATTGCGTCACAAAATTAGCATTTGTATTTCAAAGTATCCTTATGTCGCGGATACTGTACTCAAGTACTGTTGTATTCAACCCTCTACAGGAGCTAGTTTCATTCCATCTTGAATATTCCCTATCCGGAGGGCTTATGTTTTAAAAGCCACAACTAAGTCATCTTTAGGGTTTCCATTCAGCACAACTACCATCAAAATTCTATCCAAAAGGGATATAGAGATGCTATAGCAGGGGGCGGAAAGCCTTTCAACTTGCGCGCTAAAGTTCATGAATCATGAAACATTGAAATATATGTAGATGTTAACACTATGTTGCGGAAGTTCCTTCAAGCATAATAAATAGTTGATGAGCAGATGCTAAAAAGGACAAGTGTCAAAGAGACGGCATGAATCTCTAGTATCCACCATAGAAATTCTGACTTAACTGCGAAGGTGTTTTAGTTGTTTTCTCCTAAGGAGATTTTATCAAGAAGGGATAGCGTGGAAAATGCACACCGAAATGAATTTTATCTGCGGATTTTCCAGAGATTGGTAAAAATCGGATGTTCCTTTAAATTATTAATGCGGTGTGCATACCATAAAAGTTTTCACAAACTAATATTTTATAAATGTAAAACGAAATCCATAAGCCACTACATATTCTCAAGTGTAAGCTGGTCAAATGAAACTATGTATGAGTTGCAAAGTTCCTAGCAAACCGAAAAAACCATAATTAAGTCATTAACGTACCATTATTTACGCCAAGTTAAATCAATACTGAATTCGAATTTGATACTTTAAAAAAATGGTTCCTCGTTAATGAATCGTTTTTAACAAATCAAAAATGAATTATTATAACGAATCAAAAATGAATTATAATGTTGAAAATAAATTTGTTAATTATTTAGTAATAACCTATCATTAAAGACATAGAAATATAGTAAAGAGCAGATAAATTAATATACTATATGCAGGTACCTTTGAATAGAATTAGAGCACGGACAATATATCAATTTGTTCAGTTTTGGAACATTTTTAGAAAAAAATTCGCGGGCTCTAAAGTGAAATGGGCAAGTTATAAAATGTGTGTATGCGTGCCCATTGGAATTTCTAAAAAAAAATAACTAGCAAATTAACTGGATAATGTTCAAAAAGAATTAAACAAATTTTATTTTGTTATAAAATGTAAAATCATTAATCAAAGCCACTTAAGTTGGCTGCGATATGACCATGCGGCTTGCGGCTTACATGGAACATGCCCTATCTCTCGCAATTTTATCGTTTTTTGCGAACGTTTGTAGATTGATTTTTTATCGGACTTTCCTTATTGTGATCGCCAGAAATTAAAAAAATTGCGTCATAGCTCTAGAGCAGCCAGAGTTCTGACTTTTAAGTTCTCAAAGTGTTTGGAGTTGAGGGTGGTTAAGGAATTGAGGCAAAAATTTGGGAATTTTATATCTCTGAAACAACTCAGGCTGGAAATGTGAAATTTTGTAGGTACACAGCCAACATCTGGGCAAAACTTTATTATTTTTTTGGGTAGAAGTTCAAAACGCGTTTAATGCTGAGATACGGTACAGGTTAGTGTTAATATCGACATTACCCCTTTTGGATTAAATATGGATAAGTTCTGAAAACAATTTTATGCGATTATCTAGAAAGTCCGTTAAAGTAAAAAAAATCTTTCAACAGTTTGGGTGAAACTTTAATATTATTTAGGTAGAAGTCCAGAGCGCGTTTTTTGTGGTATAGATTACTATGTGACTGAAAACCTAAAAATTACCTTTTAAAAGAGCCTCCGGGTTCTTTTAAGTTGTCAGTCGCATAGTGATTGTAACATACATCGTATCTTAGAATAAAAGGCGTTCCAAGCTTCTACCCAAAATATAATTAAGGTGAACCCAGACTATTGAAAGAATTTTTTATTTAAATTACAAAGAAATATAAAAGATAAAATATGGACATAGTCCCTTAACGGGTTAAATATGAAAAACTATGAAACCGATTTATAATCGATTATATAGAAAGTTCTTTAAAGTAAAGACAATATGATATCTCATCAAACCTAAGTGATATGTCGGAATTCGTAAAACATACACAACCATTTTACACCGTGTAACGGGTTGAATATCGCAAAATCCTGGAAATCATAAAGCCCACAGAATTAAAAGCGAATTTGATCTCATTAAATGTAAAAAATTTGTCAGAATTCGTGAAAACTTGAACAATACCTTAAACCCTCTCTATCAAGTTGAATACCGATTAAAATTTTAGAAATTAAAGCAAATTCGATATCGCATTAGACCTAAGAGATATATTGAAATTCGAAAAAATATACGCAACCTCTTTACACCCCATTACGGGTTGGATATCAAAAAATTTGGAAAAATATTGTTGAAAGCTTATAAAAGGAGCAAGCAGAAGTAAGTATTAATGTGATAACTCGACATGCCCAAAAGATGTAACAGAATTCGTGAAAATACGTAAAAAAATCCTTCTCATCGGTTCGATTCATCTTTTTTGCCACACCTCTGTACGCTAATGAAAATCTGATCTAGTTTACATATATACGAGGGCGGTTTGATAATGATGTGCGAAAATCGAGAAAACATAATTTTTTCGGGAAAAAATTTATTTTATTTTTTAACGTAGTCTCCTTTTAGCTCGATACACTTAGTCCAGCGTTTTTCCAATTTTTTGGGTCAAAGTCGGAGTGTACCATGAGTTGCTTCGAGATTATTAGATTTCTTGGAAAATTATTTTTGTTCTTAATATAAAAATATTTAAAATAGAGATTTTTAGCCGATTAAACATTGAAAAAGCCCGTGTAGACTATTCGAATTTCGGTATATTATGTACACTAAAAGCCCATAGAAGTAAAACGAACGAATTTGCTGCCTTATCAGACTTAAGAGATATGACGAATTGTTAAAACGTATACAAACCCATTACTTCCACTTGGGGTTTGAATTTCGAAAAAATTGTGGAACAGGTTTTTAGACGATTTCATAAGAAGCAACTTGATATCTCATGAGATATGACGGATTTTGAAAAATTTGTGAAAACGTAAGCAAACCGTTCACACCCCCTTGGTTCTGGAAATTCGAAAAATCGTGAATTGGTTGGCCGTAATAATCAATTTTATATCTCATCAGAACTTAGGAATGGCAAAAATTGTGAAAACATGTACAAACCCTTGTGGGTTGAATATCCAAAAATTGAGAAATGGGTTTGTAGGCGATTATATAAAAAGTCTGTGGAAATGAAAAGCGATCTAATATCTCATCGAACTTAAGAAATATGTCGAAACTTTGAAAAGCATACAACCTCCTTACCCATGAGGATTGAATCTCTAAAATACTAAAATTGACTTTTTGGCTTTTTTATATAGGAAACCTTAGGAAGTAAAAATGAATTCGATATATCACCAGATATGCAACCTCCTTACACCCACTTGGGGGTTGAATATCCAAAAATCCTGAAAGGAGTTAATAAATAAATATGAAGACAGCACGAGAAAGTAGGAACCAATTCAATTTCTCATCACTTCTAAAAGAAATGACGGAACTCGTGAAAACGTGTTCAACCCGTTTATACCCTCTTAGGGGCTGAAAAAGGAAAAAACCTAAAAACAAGTTTTAGGCGATTATTACGCATGCACGTGAAACTGAAAATATATTCGATATCTGATAAGACGTGGTGATATAGTAGAATTCGTGAAAAAGTTTACAACCACCTTCGCACCCCCTTAGGGGTCGAATTTAAAAAACCCTGAAAATACTTTCTAGGTATTTATATGAAGAAGTCGTACAATAAAAATGAATTCAATATTTGGGAAGACCTAATAGATATGACGAAACCCGTGAAAATATATGCATACCATTTTCACTGATAATTTTTTTTGCCCCTCCTCTGAACGCCAACAGAAATTTGAAATTTTTTTTTATTTAAATTAGTTTTCTAGTTAATTTACATAAACGTACTGAGTTTCAACTTTGTAGCATAAGCCGTTCTACAGATAGGAAAAACACCCCCCCCTCTGTACCATACTACCCCTATAAAAAATTATATTTTTCCAAGATGCTACTAATATAGCTCTATCCAAATACCAAGTTTCAGCTTTATATCATTATAGGTTGTCGAGATACTAAAATTGGAACTTTTTCTCACACTTCCTAAATTTTGTTTTCCGCTAGGGGTGTATTAGGCCTACTTTGGTAAAAATTTTAAGCATCTATCTTACACGGTTCTTGAGATATGAGACGTGATTTGTGATTTTTTTGAAAAATTCTTATCCCCTCCACTTTCATGCTCCACCTCCCCCTTCAAAAATTTGGCTTTCAGCTAACTTCATTTGTCAACTTTTATACATAAACCAAATTCTATTTATCTAGTACAATTAGTTCATGAGATATCGTATTCTAAAGTTTTTCACCCCCCACCCCCGTACGTCACTGCCCCCACTCAAATATTTGTTTCCGATCTATTTTCCTAGTATACCTACAGATATTCATTAAGTTTCAATTTTGTGACATTAACCGTTTAGGAGATATGGATTTTAGAATGTGTCGATCTCACCTTTTTTGCATTTCGGACGCATTATTTTTTCCCACACTCCCGAACCCCTTCACCTATATCGGCAATTTTTTTGCAAATGGGTCCACAACCGAAGCTCTATATAAATTTAAAATTTCAGCAGCCTAGCATAAGCGGTTGCTGAGATCTAGAAACCAAAATTTTCCGTCTAAAACACTTCCCCCTCCTCCCCCCTTACACATCCTTCCCTCCAAATTTGGTCACTTCAGGAAGCCTACCCACTCTACCCAGGAAAAAAAATTCAACTAAATAGCTTGTAGCGTTTGGGTGCTACGAGCCTTCAAACAATTTTGCGTACACCGGTAGACGTACGGCGTACGGCGGACAGACGGACTGACATTTTTTTTTGCTTTTTTCGTGTCTACTCGTCATGAAACGTAAAACAAAAAATTTTGAGGGTAGCAAATTTTTTTTTTTTAAAAATCGATAACAATACTGTATTATTGAAATAAAAATGTAAAAACAAAAATTTGAGTCCAGGAGAGCGGAAATTCATTCGGGGGGCGTGGAGGGTACGTGGTGGGTACGAAACGTACCCACCACGTACCCCCCAAGGGGTATGAGTGCATAGGCTGAGATTTTTACAAGTGACCACTTAAAATAAAATTAAAATTAAATTCAAATCCGCAAACAGATTTAAAAAAACAAAAATTTGAGCCCAGGAGAGCGGAAGTTCATTTTGGGGGCGTGGAGTACGTATAGGGTACGTATAAGGTACGATCGTACCCCATACGTACCCCATACTGGGTATGAGCGCATAGGATGAGATTTTTACAAGTGACCACTTAAATTAAAATTAAAATTAAATTCAAATCCGCAAACAGATTTAAAAAAACAAAAATTTGAGCCCAGGAGAGCGGAAATTCATTCGGGGGGCGTGGGGGGTACGTGGTGGGTACGAAACGTACCCACCACGTACCCCCCAAGGGGTATGAGCGCATGGGATGAGATTTTTACAAGTGACCACTTAAATTAAAATTAAAATTAAATTCAAATCCGCAAACAGATTTAAAAAAACAAAAATTTGAGCCCAGGAGAGCGGAAATTCATTCGGGGGGCGTAGGGGGTACGTGGTGGGTACGAAAGGTACCCACCACGTACCCCCCAAGGGGTATGAGCGCATAGGCTGAGATTTTTACAAGTGACCACTTAAATTAAAATTAAAATTAAATTCAAATCCGCAAACAGATTTAAAAAAACAAAAATTTGAGCCCAGGAGAGCGGAAATTCATTCGGGGGGCGTGTGGGGTACGTGGTGGGTACGAAACGTACCCACCATGTACCCCCCAAGGGGTATGAGCGCATAGGATGAGATTTTTACAAGTGACCACTTAAATTAAAATTAAAATTAAATTCAAATCCGCGAACAGATTTAAAAAAACAAAAATTTGAGCCCAGGAGAGCGGAAGTTCATTTTGGGGGCGTGGAGTACGTATAGGGTACGTATAAGGTACGATCGTACCCCATACGTACCCCATACTTGGTATGAGCGCATAGGATGAGATTTTTACAAGTGACCACTTAAATTAAAATTAAAATTAAATTCAAATCCGCAAACAGATTTAAAAAAACAAAAATTTGAGCCCAGGAGAGCGGAAATTCATTCGGGGGGCGTGTGGGGTACGTGGTGGGTACGAAACGTACAAACCATGTACCCCCCAAGGGGTATGAGCGCATAGGATGAGATTTTTACAAGTGACCACTTAAATTAAAATTAAAATTAAATTCAAATCCGCGAACAGATTTAAAAAAACAAAAATTTGAGCCCAGGAGAGCGGAAGTTCATTTTGGGGGCGTGGAGTACGTATAGGGTACGTATAAGGTACGATCGTACCCCATACGTACCCCATACTGGGTATGAGCGCATAGGATGAGATTTTTACAAGTGACCACTTAAATTAAAATTAAAATTAAATTCAAATCCGCAAACAGATTTAAAAAAACAAAAATTTGAGCCCAGGAGAGCGGAAATTCATTCGGGGGGCGTGGGGGGTACGTGGTGGGTACGAAACGTACCCACCACGTACCCCCCAAGGGGTATGAGCGCATGGGATGAGATTTTTACAAGTGACCACTTAAATTAAAATTAAAATTAAATTCAAATCCGCAAACAGATTTAAAAAAACAAAAATTTGAGCCCAGGAGAGCGGAAATTCATTCGGGGGGCGTAGGGGGTACGTGGTGGGTACGAAACGTACCCACCACGTACCCCCCAAGGGGTATGAGCGCATAGGCTGAGATTTTTACAAGTGACCACTTAAATTAAAATTAAAATTAAATTCAAATCCGCAAACAGATTTAAAAAAACAAAAATTTGAGCCCAGGAGAGCGGAAATTCATTCGGGGGGCATGGGGGGTACGTGGTGGGTACGAAACGTACCCACCACGTACCCCCCAAGGGGTATGAGTGCATAGGCTGAGATTTTTACAAGTGACCACTTAAAATAAAATTAAAATTAAATTCAAATCCGCAAACAGATTTAAAAAAACAAAAATTTGAGCCCAGGAGAGCGGAAATTCATTCGGGGGGCGTGTGGGGTACGTGGTGGGTACGAAACGTACCCACCATGTACCCCCCAAGGGGTATGAGCGCATAGGATGAGATTTTTACAAGTGACCACTTAAATTAAAATTAAAATTAAATTCAAATCCGCGAACAGATTTAAAAAAACAAAAATTTGAGCCCAGGAGAGCGGAAGTTCATTTTGGGGGCGTGGAGTACGTATAGGGTACGTATAAGGTACGATCGTACCCCATACGTACCCCATACTGGGTATGAGCGCATAGGATGAGATTTTTACAAGTGACCACTTAAATTAAAATTAAAATTAAATTCAAATCCGCAAACAGATTTAAAAAAACAAAAATTTGAGCCCAGGAGAGCGGAAATTCATTCGGGGGGCGTGGGGGGTACGTGGTGGGTACGAAACGTACCCACCACGTACCCCCCAAGGGGTATGAGCGCATGGGATGAGATTTTTACAAGTGACCACTTAAATTAAAATTAAAATTAAATTCAAATCCGCAAACAGATTTAAAAAAACAAAAATTTGAGCCCAGGAGAGCGGAAATTCATTCGGGGGGCGTAGGGGGTACGTGGTGGGTACGAAACGTACCCACCACGTACCCCCCAAGGGGTATGAGCGCATAGGCTGAGATTTTTACAAGTGACCACTTAAATTAAAATTAAAATTAAATTCAAATCCGCAAACAGATTTAAAAAAACAAAAATTTGAGCCCAGGAGAGCGGAAATTCATTCGGGGGGCATGGGGGGTACGTGGTGGGTACGAAACGTACCCACCACGTACCCCCCAAGGGGTATGAGTGCATAGGCTGAGATTTTTACAAGTGACCACTTAAAATAAAATTAAAATTAAATTCAAATCCGCAAACAGATTTAAAAAAACAAAAATTTGAGCCCAGGAGAGCGGAAATTCATTCGGGGGGCGTGTGGGGTACGTGGTGGGTACGAAACGTACCCACCATGTACCCCCCAAGGGGTATGAGCGCATAGGATGAGATTTTTACAAGTGACCACTTAAATTAAAATTAAAATTAAATTCAAATCCGCAAACAGATTTAAAAAAAAAAAATTTGAGCCCAGGAGAGCGGAAATTCATTCGGGGGGCGTGGGGGGTACGTGGTGGGTACGAAACGTTCCCACCACGTACCCCCCAAGGGGTATGAGCGCATGGGATGAGATTTTTACAAGTGACCACTTAAATTAAAATTAAAATTAAATTCAAATCCGCAAACAGATTAAAAAAACAAAAATTTTAGCCCAGGAGAGCGGAAATTCATTCCGGGGGCGTGGGGGGTACGTGGTGGGTACGAAACGTACCCACCACGTACCCCCCAAGGGGTATGAGCGCATAGGCTGAGCTTTTTACAAGTGACCACTTAAATTAAAATTAAAATTAAATTCAAATCCGCAAACAGATTTAAAAAAAAATCTGAGCCCAGGAGAGCTGAAATTCATTCGGGGGGCGTGGGGGGTACGTGGTGGGTACGAAACGTACCCACCACGTACCCCCCAAGGGGTATGAGCGCATAGGCTGAGATTTTTACAAGTGACCACTTAAATTAAAATTAAAATTAAATTCAAATCCGCAAACAGATTTAAAAAAACAAAAATTTGAGCCCAGGAGAGCGGAAGTTTATTTTGGGGGTGTGGAGTACGTATAGGGTACGTATGGGGTACGATCGTACCCCATACGTACCCCATACTTGGTATGAGCGCATAGGATGAGATTTTTACAAGTGACCACTTAAATTAAAATTAAAATTAAATTCAAATCCGCAAACAGATTAAAAAAACAAAAATTTTAGCCCAGGAGAGCGGAAATTCATTCCGGGGGCGTGGGGGGTACGTGGTGGGTACGAAACGTACCCACCATGTACCCCCCAAGGGGTATGAGCGCATAGGCTGAGCTTTTTACAAGTGACCACTTAAATTAAAATTAAAATTAAATTCAAATCCGCAAACAGATTTAAAAAAACAAAAATTTGAGCCCAGGAGAGCGGAAGTTTATTTTGGGGGTGTGGAGTACGTATAGGGTACGTATGGGGTACGATCGTACCCCATACGTACCCCATACTTGGTATGAGCGCATAGGATGAGATTTTTACAAGTGACCACTTAAATTAAAATTAAAATTAAATTCAAATCCGCAAACAGATTTAAAAAAAAAAAATTTGAGCCCAGGAGAGCGGAAATTCATTCGGGGGGCGTGGGGGGTACGTGGTGGGTACGAAACGTACCCACCACGTACCCCCCAAGGGGTATGAGCGCATAGGCTGAGATTTTTACAAGTGACCACTTAAATTAAAATTAAAATTAAATTCAAATCCGCAAACAGATTTAAAAAAACAAAAATTTGAGCCCAGGAGAGCGGAAGTTTATTTTGGGGGTGTGGAGTACGTATAGGGTACGTATGGGGTACGATCGTACCCCATACGTACCCCATACTTGGTATGAGCGCATAGGATGAGATTTTTACAAGTGACCACTTAAATTAAAATTAAAATTAAATTCAAATCCGCAAACAGATTAAAAAAACAAAAATTTTAGCCCAGGAGAGCGGAAATTCATTCCGGGGGCGTGGGGGGTACGTGGTGGGTACGAAACGTACCCACCATGTACCCCCCAAGGGGTATGAGCGCATAGGCTGAGCTTTTTACAAGTGACCACTTAAATTAAAATTAAAATTAAATTCAAATCCGCAAACAGATTTAAAAAAACAAAAATTTGAGCCCAGGAGAGCGGAAGTTTATTTTGGGGGTGTGGAGTACGTATAGGGTACGTATGGGGTACGATCGTACCCCATACGTACCCCATACTTGGTATGAGCGCATAGGATGAGATTTTTACAAGTGACCACTTAAATTAAAATTAAAATTAAATTCAAATCCGCAAACAGATTTAAAAAAAAAATCTGAGCCCAGGAGAGCGGAAATTCATTCGGGGGGCGTGGGGGGTACGTGGTGGGTACGAAACGTACCCACCACGTACCCCCCAAGGGGTATGAGCGCATAGGCTGAGATTTTTACAAGTGACCACTTAAATTAAAATTAAAATTAAATTCAAATCCGCGAACAGATTTAAAAAAACAAAAATTTGAGCCCAGGAGAGCGGAAGTTTATTTTGGGGGTGTGGAGTACGTATAGGGTACGTATGGGGTACGATCGTACCCCATACGTACCCCATACTTGGTATGAGCGCATAGGATGAGATTTTTACAAGTGACCACTTAAATTAAAATTAAAATTAAATTCAAATCCGCAAACAGATTTAAAAAAAAAAAATTTGAGCCCAGGAGAGCGGAAATTCATTCGGGGGGCGTGGGGGGTACGTGGTGGGTACGAAACGTACCCACCACGTACCCCCCAAGGGGTATGAGCGCATAGGCTGAGATTTTTACAAGTGACCACTTAAATTAAAATTGAAATTAAATTCAAATCCGCAAACAGATTTAAAAAAAAAAATTTGAGCCCAGGAGAGCGGAAATTCATTCGGGGGGCGTGGGGGGTACGTGGTGGGTACGAAACGTACCCACCACGTACCCCCCAAGGGGTATGAGCGCATAGGCTGAGATTTTTACAAGTGACCACTTAAATTAAAATTAAAATTAAATTCAAATCCGCAAACAGATTTAAAAAAACAAAAATTTGAGCCCAGGAGAGCGGAAATTCATTCGGGGGGCGTGGGGGGTACGTGGTGGGTACGAAACGTACCCACCATGTACCCCCAAGGAGTATGAGCGCATAGGCTGAGATTTTTACAAGCGACCACTTAAATTAAAATTCAAATTAAATTCAAATCCGCAAACAGATTTAAAAAAACAAAAATTTGAGCCCAGGAGAGCGGAAATTCATTCGGGGGGCGTGGGGGGTACGTGGTGGGTACGAAACGTACCCACCACGTACCCCCCAAGGGGTATGAGCGCATAGGCTGAGATTTTTACAAGTGACCACTTAAATTAAAATTAAAATTAAATTCAAATCCGCAAACAGATTTAAAAAAACAAAAATTTGAGCCCAGGAGAGCGGAAATTCATTCCGGGGGCGTGGGGGGTACGTGGTGGGTACGAAACGTACCCACCATGTACCCCCAAGGAGTATGAGCGCATAGGCTGAGATTTTTACAAGCGACCACTTAAATTAAAATTCAAATTAAATTCAAATCCGCAAACAGATTTAAAAAAACAAAAATTTGAGCCCAGGAGAGCGGAAATTCATTCGGGGGGCGTGGGGGGTACGTGGTGGGTACGAAACGTACCCACCACGTACCCCCCAAGGGGTATGAGCGCATAGGCTGAGATTTTTACAAGTGACCACTTAAATTAAAATTGAAATTAAATTCAAATCCGCGAACAGATTTAAAAAAAAAAAATTTGAGCCCAGGAGAGCGGAAATTCATTCGGGGGGCGTGGGGGGTACGTGGTGGCTACGAAACGTACCCACCACGTACCCCCCAAGGGGTATGAGCGCATAGGCTGAGATTTTTACAAGTGACCACTTAAATTAAAATTAAAATTAAATTCAAATCCGCAAACAGATTTAAAAAAACAAAAATTTGAGCCCAGGAGAGCGGAAGTTCATTTTGGGGGCGTGGAGTACGTATAGGGTACGTATGGGGTACGATCGTACCCCATACGTACCCCATACTTGGTATGAGCGCATAGGATGAGATTTTTACAAGTGACCACTTAAATTAAAATTAAAATTAAATTCAAATCCGCAAACAGATTTAAAAAAAAAAAATTTGAGCCCAGGAGAGCGGAAATTCATTCGGGGGGCGTGGGGGGTACGTGGTGGGTACGAAACGTACCCACCACGTACCCCCCAAGGGGTATGAGCGCATAGGCTGAGATTTTTACAAGTGACCACTTAAATTAAAATTGAAATTAAATTCAAATCCGCAAACAGATTTAAAAAAAAAAATTTGAGCCCAGGAGAGCGGAAATTCATTCGGGGGGCGTGGGGGGTACGTGGTGGGTACGAAACGTACCCACCACGTACCCCCCAAGGGGTATGAGCGCATAGGCTGAGATTTTTACAAGTGACCACTTAAATTAAAATTAAAATTAAATTCAAATCCGCAAACAGATTTAAAAAAACAAAAATTTGAGCCCAGGAGAGCGGAAGTTCATTTTGGGGGCGTGGAGTACGTATAGGGTACGTATGGGGTACGATCGTACCCCATACGTACCCCATACTTGGTATGAGCGCATAGGATGAGATTTTTACAAGTGACCACTTAAATTAAAATTAAAATTAAATTCAAATCCGCAAACAGATTTAAAAAAACAAAAATTTGAGCCCAGGAGAGCGGAAGTTCATTTTGGGGGCGTGGAGTACGTATAGGGTACGTATGGGGTACGATCGTACCCCATACGTACCCCATACTTGGTATGAGCGCATAGGATGAGATTTTTACAAGTGACCACTTAAATTAAAATTAAAATTAAATTCAAATCCGCAAACAGATTTAAAAAAACAAAAATTTGAGCCCAGGAGAGCGGAAATTCATTCGGGGGGCGTGGGGGGTACGTGGTGGGTACGAAACGTACCCACCACGTACCCCCCAAGGGGTATGAGCGCATAGGCTGAGATTTTTACAAGTGACTACTTAAATTAAAATTGAAATTAAATTCAAATCCGCAAACAGATTTAAAAAAAAAAAATTTGAGCCCAGGAGAGCGGAAATTCATTCGGGGGGCGTGGGGGGTACGTGGTGGGTACGAAACGTACCCACCACGTACCCCCCAAGGGGTATGAGCGCATAGGCTGAGATTTTTACAAGTGACCACTTAAATTAAAATTAAAATTAAATTCAAATCCGCAAACAGATTTAAAAAAACAAAAATTTGAGCCCAGGAGAGCGGAAGTTCATTTTGGGGGCGTGGAGTACGTATAGGGTACGTATGGGGTACGATCGTACCCCATACGTACCCCATACTTGGTATGAGCGCATAGGATGAGATTTTTACAAGTGACCACTTAAATTAAAATTAAAATTAAATTCAAATCCGCAAACAGATTTAAAAAAACAAAAATTTGAGCCCAGGAGAGCGGAAATTCATTCGGGGGGCGTGGGGGGTACGTGGTGGGTACGAAACGTACCCACCACGTACCCCCCAAGGGGTATGAGCGCATAGGCTGAGCTTTTTACAAGTGACCACTTAAATTAAAATTGAAATTAAATTCAAATCCGCAAACAGATTTAAAAAAAAAAAATTTGAGCCCAGGAGAGCGGAAATTCATTCGGGGGTCATGGGAGGTACGTGGTGGGTACGAAACGTACCCACCACGTACCCCCCAAGGGGTATGAGCGCATAGGCTGAGATTTTTACGAGTGACCACTTAAACTAAAATTAAAATTAAATTCAAATCCGCAAACAGATTTAAAAAAACAAAAATTTGAGCCCAGGAGAGCGGAAGTTCATTTTGGGGGCGTGGAGTACGTATAGGGTACGTATGGGGTACGATCGTACCCCATACGTACCCCATACTTGGTATGAGCGCATAGGATGAGATTTTTACAAGTGACCACTTAAATTAAAATTAAAATTAAATTCAAATCCGCAAACAGATTTAAAAAAACAAAAATTTGAGCCCAGGAGAGCGGAAATTCATTCGGGGGGCGTGGGGGGTACGTGGTGGGTACGAAACGTACCCACCACGTACCCCCCAAGGGGTATGAGCGCATAGGCTGAGATTTTTACAAGTGACTACTTAAATTAAAATTGAAATTAAATTCAAATCCGCAAACAGATTTAAAAAAAAAAAATTTGAGCCCAGGAGAGCGGAAATTCATTCGGGGGGCGTGGGGGGTACGTGGTGGGTACGAAACGTACCCACCACGTACCCCCCAAGGGGTATGAGTGCATAGGCTGAGATTTTTACAAGTGACCACTTAAAATAAAATTAAAATTAAATTCAAATCCGCAAACAGATTTAAAAAAACAAAAATTTGAGCCCAGGAGAGCGGAAATTCATTCGGGGGGCGTGTGGGGTACGTGGTGGGTACGAAACGTACCCACCATGTACCCCCCAAGGGGTATGAGCGCATAGGATGAGATTTTTACAAGTGACCACTTAAATTAAAATTAAAATTAAATTCAAATCCGCGAACAGATTTAAAAAAACAAAAATTTGAGCCCAGGAGAGCGGAAGTTCATTTTGGGGGCGTGGAGTACGTATAGGGTACGTATAAGGTACGATCGTACCCCATACGTACCCCATACTGGGTATGAGCGCATAGGATGAGATTTTTACAAGTGACCACTTAAAATAAAATTAAAATTAAATTCAAATCCGCAAACAGATTTAAAAAAAAAAAAATTTGAGCCCAGGAGAGCGGAAATTCATTCGGGGGGCGTGGGGGGTACGTGGTGGGTACGAAACGTTCCCACCACGTACCCCCCAAGGGGTATGAGCGCATGGGATGAGATTTTTACAAGTGACCACTTAAATTAAAATTAAAATTAAATTCAAATCCGCAAACAGATTTAAAAAAAAATCTGAGCCCAGGAGAGCTGAAATTCATTCGGGGGGCGTGGGGGGTACGTGGTGGGTACGAAACGTACTCACCACGTACCCCCCAAGGGGTATGAGCGCATAGGCTGAGATTTTTACAAGTGACCACTTAAATTAAAATTAAAATTAAATTCAAATCCGCAAACAGATTTAAAAAAACAAAAATTTGAGCCCAGGAGAGCGGAAGTTTATTTTGGGGGTGTGGAGTACGTATAGGGTACGTATGGGGTACGATCGTACCCCATACGTACCCCATACTTGGTATGAGCGCATAGGATGAGATTTTTACAAGTGACCACTTAAATTAAAATTAAAATTAAATTCAAATCCGCAAACAGATTAAAAAAACAAAAATTTTAGCCCAGGAGAGCGGAAATTCATTCCGGGGGCGTGGGGGGTACGTGGTGGGTACGAAACGTACCCACCATGTACCCCCCAAGGGGTATGAGCGCATAGGCTGAGCTTTTTACAAGTGACCACTTAAATTAAAATTAAAATTAAATTCAAATCCGCAAACAGATTTAAAAAAACAAAAATTTGAGCCCAGGAGAGCGGAAGTTTATTTTGGGGGTGTGGAGTACGTATAGGGTACGTATGGGGTACGATCGTACCCCATACGTACCCCATACTTGGTATGAGCGCATAGGATGAGATTTTTACAAGTGACCACTTAAATTAAAATTAAAATTAAATTCAAATCCGCAAACAGATTTAAAAAAAAAATCTGAGCCCAGGAGAGCGGAAATTCATTCGGGGGGCGTGGGGGGTACGTGGTGGGTACGAAACGTACCCACCACGTACCCCCCAAGGGGTATGAGCGCATAGGCTGAGATTTTTACAAGTGACCACTTAAATTAAAATTAAAATTAAATTCAAATCCGCAAACAGATTTAAAAAAACAAAAATTTGAGCCCAGGAGAGCGGAAGTTTATTTTGGGGGTGTGGAGTACGTATAGGGTACGTATGGGGTACGATCGTACCCCATACGTACCCCATACTTGGTATGAGCGCATAGGATGAGATTTTTACAAGTGACCACTTAAATTAAAATTAAAATTAAATTCAAATCCGCAAACAGATTTAAAAAAAAAAAATCTGAGCCCAGGAGAGCGGAAATTCATTCGGGGGGCGTGGGGGGTACGTGGTGGGTACGAAACGTACCCACCACGTACCCCCCAAGGGGTATGAGCGCATAGGCTGAGATTTTTACAAGTGACCACTTAAATTAAAATTGAAATTAAATTCAAATCCGCAAACAGATTTAAAAAAAAAAATTTGAGCCCAGGAGAGCGGAAATTCATTCGGGGGGCGTGGGGGGTACGTGGTGGGTACGAAACGTACCCACCACGTACCCCCCAAGGGGTATGAGCGCATAGGCTGAGATTTTTACAAGTGACCACTTAAATTAAAATTAAAATTAAATTCAAATCCGCAAACAGATTTAAAAAAACAAAAATTTGAGCCCAGGAGAGCGGAAATTCATTCGGGGGGCGTGGGGGGTACGTGGTGGGTACGAAACGTACCCACCATGTACCCCCAAGGAGTATGAGCGCATAGGCTGAGATTTTTACAAGCGACCACTTAAATTAAAATTCAAATTAAATTCAAATCCGCAAACAGATTTAAAAAAACAAAAATTTGAGCCCAGGAGAGCGGAAATTCATTCGGGGGGCGTGGGGGGTACGTGGTGGGTACGAAACGTACCCACCACGTACCCCCCAAGGGGTATGAGCGCATAGGCTGAGATTTTTACAAGTGACCACTTAAATTAAAATTAAAATTAAATTCAAATCCGCAAACAGATTTAAAAAAACAAAAATTTGAGCCCAGGAGAGCGGAAATTCATTCCGGGGGCGTGGGGGGTACGTGGTGGGTACGAAACGTACCCACCATGTACCCCCAAGGAGTATGAGCGCATAGGCTGAGATTTTTACAAGCGACCACTTAAATTAAAATTCAAATTAAATTCAAATCCGCAAACAGATTTAAAAAAACAAAAATTTGAGCCCAGGAGAGCGGAAATTCATTCGGGGGGCGTGGGGGGTACGTGGTGGGTACGAAACGTACCCACCACGTACCCCCCAAGGGGTATGAGCGCATAGGCTGAGATTTTTACAAGTGACCACTTAAATTAAAATTAAAATTAAATTCAAATCCGCGAACAGATTTAAAAAAAAAAAATTTGAGCCCAGGAGAGCGGAAATTCATTCGGGGGGCGTGGGGGGTACGTGGTGGCTACGAAACGTACCCACCACGTACCCCCCAAGGGGTATGAGCGCATAGGCTGAGATTTTTACAAGTGACCACTTAAATTAAAATTAAAATTAAATTCAAATCCGCAAACAGATTTAAAAAAACAAAAATTTGAGCCCAGGAGAGCGGAAGTTCATTTTGGGGGCGTGGAGTACGTATAGGGTACGTATGGGGTACGATCGTACCCCATACGTACCCCATACTTGGTATGAGCGCATAGGATGAGATTTTTACAAGTGACCACTTAAATTAAAATTAAAATTAAATTCAAATCCGCAAACAGATTTAAAAAAAAAAAATTTGAGCCCAGGAGAGCGGAAATTCATTCGGGGGGCGTGGGGGGTACGTGGTGGGTACGAAACGTACCCACCACGTACCCCCCAAGGGGTATGAGCGCATAGGCTGAGATTTTTACAAGTGACCACTTAAATTAAAATTGAAATTAAATTCAAATCCGCAAACAGATTTAAAAAAAAAAATTTGAGCCCAGGAGAGCGGAAATTCATTCGGGGGGCGTGGGGGGTACGTGGTGGCTACGAAACGTACCCACCACGTACCCCCCAAGGGGTATGAGCGCATAGGCTGAGATTTTTACAAGTGACCACTTAAATTAAAATTAAAATTAAATTCAAATCCGCAAACAGATTTAAAAAAACAAAAATTTGAGCCCAGGAGAGCGGAAGTTCATTTTGGGGGCGTGGAGTACGTATAGGGTACGTATGGGGTACGATCGTACCCCATACGTACCCCATACTTGGTATGAGCGCATAGGATGAGATTTTTACAAGTGACCACTTAAATTAAAATTAAAATTAAATTCAAATCCGCAAACAGATTTAAAAAAACAAAAATTTGAGCCCAGGAGAGCGGAAGTTCATTTTGGGGGCGTGGAGTACGTATAGGGTACGTATGGGGTACGATCGTACCCCATACGTACCCCATACTTGGTATGAGCGCATAGGATGAGATTTTTACAAGTGACCACTTAAATTAAAATTAAAATTAAATTCAAATCCGCAAACAGATTTAAAAAAACAAAAATTTGAGCCCAGGAGAGCGGAAATTCATTCGGGGGGCGTAGGGGGTACGTGGTGGGTACGAAACGTACCCACCACGTACCCCCCAAGGGGTATGAGCGCATAGGCTGAGATTTTTACAAGTGACCACTTAAATTAAAATTAAAATTAAATTCAAATCCGCAAACAGATTTAAAAAAACAAAAATTTGAGCCCAGGAGAGCGGAAATTCATTCGGGGGGCGTGGGGGGTACGTGGTGGGTACGAAACGTACCCACCACGTACCCCCCAAGGGGTATGAGCGCATAGGCTGAGATTTTTACAAGTGACTACTTAAATTAAAATTGAAATTAAATTCAAATCCGCAAACAGATTTAAAAAAAAAAAATTTGAGCCCAGGAGAGCGGAAATTCATTCGGGGGGCGTGGGGGGTACGTGGTGGGTACGAAACGTACCCACCACGTACCCCCCAAGGGGTATGAGCGCATAGGCTGAGATTTTTACAAGTGACCACTTAAATTAAAATTAAAATTAAATTCAAATCCGCAAACAGATTTAAAAAAACAAAAATTTGAGCCCAGGAGAGCGGAAGTTCATTTTGGGGGCGTGGAGTACGTATAGGGTACGTATGGGGTACGATCGTACCCCATACGTACCCCATACTTGGTATGAGCGCATAGGATGAGATTTTTACAAGTGACCACTTAAATTAAAATTAAAATTAAATTCAAATCCGCAAACAGATTTAAAAAAACAAAAATTTGAGCCCAGGAGAGCGGAAATTCATTCGGGGGGCGTGGGGGGTACGTGGTGGGTACGAAACGTACCCACCACGTACCCCCCAAGGGGTATGAGCGCATAGGCTGAGCTTTTTACAAGTGACCACTTAAATTAAAATTGAAATTAAATTCAAATCCGCAAACAGATTTAAAAAAAAAAAATTTGAGCCCAGGAGAGCGGAAATTCATTCGGGGGTCATGGGAGGTACGTGGTGGGTACGAAACGTACCCACCACGTACCCCCCAAGGGGTATGAGCGCATAGGCTGAGATTTTTACGAGTGACCACTTAAACTAAAATTAAAATTAAATTCAAATCCGCAAACAGATTTAAAAAAACAAAAATTTGAGCCCAGGAGAGCGGAAGTTCATTTTGGGGGCGTGGAGTACGTATAGGGTACGTATGGGGTACGATCGTACCCCATACGTACCCCATACTTGGTATGAGCGCATAGGATGAGATTTTTACAAGTGACCACTTAAATTAAAATTAAAATTAAATTCAAATCCGCAAACAGATTTAAAAAAACAAAAATTTGAGCCCAGGAGAGCGGAAATTCATTCGGGGGGCGTGGGGGGTACGTGGTGGGTACGAAACGTACCCACCACGTACCCCCCAAGGGGTATGAGCGCATAGGCTGAGATTTTTACAAGTGACTACTTAAATTAAAATTGAAATTAAATTCAAATCCGCAAACAGATTTAAAAAAAAAAAATTTGAGCCCAGGAGAGCGGAAATTCATTCGGGGGGCGTGGGGGGTACGTGGTGGGTACGAAACGTACCCACCACGTACCCCCCAAGGGGTATGAGCGCATAGGCTGAGATTTTTACAAGTGACCACTTAAATTAAAATTAAAATTAAATTCAAATCCGCAAACAGATTTAAAAAAACAAAAATTTGAGCCCAGGAGAGCGGAAATTCATTCGGGGGGCATGGGGGGTACGTGGTGGGTACGAAACGTACCCACCACGTACCCCCCAAGGGGTATGAGTGCATAGGCTGAGATTTTTACAAGTGACCACTTAAAATAAAATTAAAATTAAATTCAAATCCGCAAACAGATTTAAAAAAACAAAAATTTGAGCCCAGGAGAGCGGAAATTCATTCGGGGGGCGTGTGGGGTACGTGGTGGGTACGAAACGTACCCACCATGTACCCCCCAAGGGGTATGAGCGCATAGGATGAGATTTTTACAAGTGACCACTTAAATTAAAATTAAAATTAAATTCAAATCCGCGAACAGATTTAAAAAAACAAAAATTTGAGCCCAGGAGAGCGGAAGTTCATTTTGGGGGCGTGGAGTACGTATAGGGTACGTATAAGGTACGATCGTACCCCATACGTACCCCATACTGGGTATGAGCGCATAGGATGAGATTTTTACAAGTGACCACTTAAAATAAAATTAAAATTAAATTCAAATCCGCAAACAGATTTAAAAAAAAAAAAATTTGAGCCCAGGAGAGCGGAAATTCATTCGGGGGGCGTGGGGGGTACGTGGTGGGTACGAAACGTTCCCACCACGTACCCCCCAAGGGGTATGAGCGCATGGGATGAGATTTTTACAAGTGACCACTTAAATTAAAATTAAAATTAAATTCAAATCCGCAAACAGATTTAAAAAAAAATCTGAGCCCAGGAGAGCTGAAATTCATTCGGGGGGCGTGGGGGGTACGTGGTGGGTACGAAACGTACTCACCACGTACCCCCCAAGGGGTATGAGCGCATAGGCTGAGATTTTTACAAGTGACCACTTAAATTAAAATTAAAATTAAATTCAAATCCGCAAACAGATTTAAAAAAACAAAAATTTGAGCCCAGGAGAGCGGAAGTTTATTTTGGGGGTGTGGAGTACGTATAGGGTACGTATGGGGTACGATCGTACCCCATACGTACCCCATACTTGGTATGAGCGCATAGGATGAGATTTTTACAAGTGACCACTTAAATTAAAATTAAAATTAAATTCAAATCCGCAAACAGATTAAAAAAACAAAAATTTTAGCCCAGGAGAGCGGAAATTCATTCCGGGGGCGTGGGGGGTACGTGGTGGGTACGAAACGTACCCACCATGTACCCCCCAAGGGGTATGAGCGCATAGGCTGAGCTTTTTACAAGTGACCACTTAAATTAAAATTAAAATTAAATTCAAATCCGCAAACAGATTTAAAAAAACAAAAATTTGAGCCCAGGAGAGCGGAAGTTTATTTTGGGGGTGTGGAGTACGTATAGGGTACGTATGGGGTACGATCGTACCCCATACGTACCCCATACTTGGTATGAGCGCATAGGATGAGATTTTTACAAGTGACCACTTAAATTAAAATTAAAATTAAATTCAAATCCGCAAACAGATTTAAAAAAAAAATCTGAGCCCAGGAGAGCGGAAATTCATTCGGGGGGCGTGGGGGGTACGTGGTGGGTACGAAACGTACCCACCACGTACCCCCCAAGGGGTATGAGCGCATAGGCTGAGATTTTTACAAGTGACCACTTAAATTAAAATTAAAATTAAATTCAAATCCGCAAACAGATTTAAAAAAACAAAAATTTGAGCCCAGGAGAGCGGAAGTTTATTTTGGGGGTGTGGAGTACGTATAGGGTACGTATGGGGTACGATCGTACCCCATACGTACCCCATACTTGGTATGAGCGCATAGGATGAGATTTTTACAAGTGACCACTTAAATTAAAATTAAAATTAAATTCAAATCCGCAAACAGATTTAAAAAAAAAAAATTTGAGCCCAGGAGAGCGGAAATTCATTCGGGGGGCGTGGGGGGTACGTGGTGGGTACGAAACGTACCCACCACGTACCCCCCAAGGGGTATGAGCGCATAGGCTGAGATTTTTACAAGTGACCACTTAAATTAAAATTGAAATTAAATTCAAATCCGCAAACAGATTTAAAAAAAAAAATTTGAGCCCAGGAGAGCGGAAATTCATTCGGGGGGCGTGGGAGGTACGTGGTGGGTACGAAACGTACCCACCACGTACCCCCCAAGGGGTATGAGCGCATAGGCTGAGATTTTTACAAGTGACCACTTAAATTAAAATTAAAATTAAATTCAAATCCGCAAACAGATTTAAAAAAACAAAAATTTGAGCCCAGGAGAGCGGAAATTCATTCGGGGGGCGTGGGGGGTACGTGGTGGGTACGAAACGTACCCACCATGTACCCCCAAGGAGTATGAGCGCATAGGCTGAGATTTTTACAAGCGACCACTTAAATTAAAATTCAAATTAAATTCAAATCCGCAAACAGATTTAAAAAAACAAAAATTTGAGCCCAGGAGAGCGGAAATTCATTCGGGGGGCGTGGGGGGTACGTGGTGGGTACGAAACGTACCCACCACGTACCCCCCAAGGGGTATGAGCGCATAGGCTGAGATTTTTACAAGTGACCACTTAAATTAAAATTAAAATTAAATTCAAATCCGCAAACAGATTTAAAAAAACAAAAATTTGAGCCCAGGAGAGCGGAAATTCATTCCGGGGGCGTGGGGGGTACGTGGTGGGTACGAAACGTACCCACCATGTACCCCCAAGGAGTATGAGCGCATAGGCTGAGATTTTTACAAGCGACCACTTAAATTAAAATTCAAATTAAATTCAAATCCGCAAACAGATTTAAAAAAACAAAAATTTGAGCCCAGGAGAGCGGAAATTCATTCGGGGGGCGTGGGGGGTACGTGGTGGGTACGAAACGTACCCACCACGTACCCCCCAAGGGGTATGAGTGCATAGGATGAGATTTTTACAAGTGACCACTTAAATTAAAATTAAAATTAAATTCAAATCCGCAAACAGATTTAAAAAAACAAAAATTTGAGCCCAGGAGAGCGGAAATTCATTCGGGGGGCGTGGGGGGTACGTGGTGGGTACGAAACGTACCCACCACGTACCCCCCAAGGGGTATGAGCGCATAGGCTGAGATTTTTACAAGTGACCACTTAAATTAAAATTGAAATTAAATTCAAATCCGCGAACAGATTTAAAAAAAAAAAATTTGAGCCCAGGAGAGCGGAAATTCATTCGGGGGGCGTGGGGGGTACGTGGTGGGTACGAAACGTACCCACCACGTACCCCCCAAGGGGTATGAGCGCATAGGCTGAGATTTTTACAAGTGACCACTTAAATTAAAATTAAAATTAAATTCAAATCCGCAAACAGATTTAAAAAAACAAAAATTTGAGCCCAGGAGAGCGGAAGTTCATTTTGGGGGCGTGGAGTACGTATAGGGTACGTATGGGGTACGATCGTACCCCATACGTACCCCATACTTGGTATGAGCGCATAGGATGAGATTTTTACAAGTGACCACTTAAATTAAAATTAAAATTAAATTCAAATCCGCAAACAGATTTAAAAAAAAAAAATTTGAGCCCAGAAGAGCGGAAATTCATTCGGGGGGCGTGGGGGGTACGTGGTGGGTACGAAACGTACCCACCACGTACCCCCCAAGGGGTATGAGCGCATAGGCTGAGATTTTTACAAGTGACCACTTAAATTAAAATTGAAATTAAATTCAAATCCGCAAACAGATTTAAAAAAAAAAATTTGAGCCCAGGAGAGCGGAAATTCATTCGGGGGGCGTGGGGGGTACGTGGTGGCTACGAAACGTACCCACCACGTACCCCCCAAGGGGTATGAGCGCATAGGCTGAGATTTTTACAAGTGACCACTTAAATTAAAATTAAAATTAAATTCAAATCCGCAAACAGATTTAAAAAAACAAAAATTTGAGCCCAGGAGAGCGGAAGTTCATTTTGGGGGCGTGGAGTACGTATAGGGTACGTATGGGGTGCGATCGTACCCCATACGTACCCCATACTTGGTATGAGCGCATAGGATGAGATTTTTACAAGTGACCACTTAAATTAAAATTAAAATTAAATTCAAATCCGCAAACAGATTTAAAAAAACAAAAATTTGAGCCCAGGAGAGCGGAAGTTCATTTTGGGGGCGTGGAGTACGTATAGGGTACGTATGGGGTACGATCGTACCCCATACGTACCCCATACTTGGTATGAGCGCATAGGATGAGATTTTTACAAGTGACCACTTAAATTAAAATTAAAATTAAATTCAAATCCGCAAACAGATTTAAAAAAACAAAAATTTGAGCCCAGGAGAGCGGAAATTCATTCGGGGGGCGTAGGGGGTACGTGGTGGGTACGAAACGTACCCACCACGTACCCCCCAAGGGGTATGAGCGCATAGGCTGAGATTTTTACAAGTGACCACTTAAATTAAAATTAAAATTAAATTCAAATCCGCAAACAGATTTAAAAAAACAAAAATTTGAGCCCAGGAGAGCGGAAATTCATTCGGGGGGCGTGGGGGGTACGTGGTGGGTACGAAACAAACCCACCACGTACTCCCCAAGGGGTATGAGCGCATAGGCTGAGATTTTTACAAGTGACTACTTAAATTAAAATTGAAATTAAATTCAAATCCGCAAACAGATTTAAAAAAAAAAAATTTGAGCCCAGGAGAGCGGAAATTCATTCGGGGGGCGTGGGGGGTACGTGGTGGGTACGAAACGTACCCACCACGTACCCCCCAAGGGGTATGAGCGCATAGGCTGAGATTTTTACAAGTGACCACTTAAATTAAAATTAAAATTAAATTCAAATCCGCAAACAGATTTAAAAAAACAAAAATTTGAGCCCAGGAGAGCGGAAGTTCATTTTGGGGGCGTGGAGTACGTATAGGGTACGTATGGGGTACGATCGTACCCCATACGTACCCCATACTTGGTATGAGCGCATAGGATGAGATTTTTACAAGTGACCACTTAAATTAAAATTAAAATTAAATTCAAATCCGCAAACAGATTTAAAAAAACAAAAATTTGAGCCCAGGAGAGCGGAAATTCATTCGGGGGGCGTAGGGGGTACGTGGTGGGTACGAAACGTACCCACCACGTACCCCCCAAGGGGTATGAGCGCATAGGCTGAGATTTTTACAAGTGACCACTTAAATTAAAATTAAAATTAAATTCAAATCCGCAAACAGATTTAAAAAAACAAAAATTTGAGCCCAGGAGAGCGGAAATTCATTCGGGGGGCGTGGGGGGTACGTGGTGGGTACGAAACAAACCCACCACGTACCCCCCAAGGGGTATGAGCGCATAGGCTGAGATTTTTACAAGTGACTACTTAAATTAAAATTGAAATTAAATTCAAATCCGCAAACAGATTTAAAAAAAAAAAATTTGAGCCCAGGAGAGCGGAAATTCATTCGGGGGGCGTGGGGGGTACGTGGTGGGTACGAAACGTACCCACCACGTACCCCCCAAGGGGTATGAGCGCATAGGCTGAGATTTTTACAAGTGACCACTTAAATTAAAATTAAAATTAAATTCAAATCCGCAAACAGATTTAAAAAAACAAAAATTTGAGCCCAGGAGAGCGGAAGTTCATTTTGGGGGCGTGGAGTACGTATAGGGTACGTATGGGGTACGATCGTACCCCATACGTACCCCATACTTGGTATGAGCGCATAGGATGAGATTTTTACAAGTGACCACTTAAATTAAAATTAAAATTAAATTCAAATCCGCAAACAGATTTAAAAAAACAAAAATTTGAGCCCAGGAGAGCGGAAGTTCATTTTGGGGGCGTGGAGTACGTATAGGGTACGTATGGGGTACGATCGTACCCCATACGTACCCCATACTTGGTATGAGCGCATAGGATGAGATTTTTACAAGTGACCACTTAAATTAAAATTAAAATTAAATTCAAATCCGCAAACAGATTTAAAAAAACAAAAATTTGAGCCCAGGAGAGCGGAAATTCATTCGGGGGGCGTAGGGGGTACGTGGTGGGTACGAAACGTACCCACCACGTACCCCCCAAGGGGTATGAGCGCATAGGCTGAGATTTTTACAAGTGACCACTTAAATTAAAATTAAAATTAAATTCAAATCCGCAAACAGATTTAAAAAAACAAAAATTTGAGCCCAGGAGAGCGGAAATTCATTCGGGGGGCGTGGGGGGTACGTGGTGGGTACGAAACAAACCCACCACGTACCCCCCAAGGGGTATGAGCGCATAGGCTGAGATTTTTACAAGTGACTACTTAAATTAAAATTGAAATTAAATTCAAATCCGCAAACAGATTTAAAAAAAAAAAATTTGAGCCCAGGAGAGCGGAAATTCATTCGGGGGGCGTGGGGGGTACGTGGTGGGTACGAAACGTACCCACCACGTACCCCCCAAGGGGTATGAGCGCATAGGCTGAGATTTTTACAAGTGACCACTTAAATTAAAATTAAAATTAAATTCAAATCCGCAAACAGATTTAAAAAAACAAAAATTTGAGCCCAGGAGAGCGGAAGTTCATTTTGGGGGCGTGGAGTACGTATAGGGTACGTATGGGGTACGATCGTACCCCATACGTACCCCATACTTGGTATGAGCGCATAGGATGAGATTTTTACAAGTGACCACTTAAATTAAAATTAAAATTAAATTCAAATCCGCAAACAGATTTAAAAAAACAAAAATTTGAGCCCAGGAGAGCGGAAATTCATTCGGGGGGCGTGGGGGGTACGTGGTGGGTACGAAACGTACCCACCACGTACCCCCCAAGGGGTATGAGCGCATAGGCTGAGCTTTTTACAAGTGACCACTTAAATTAAAATTGAAATTAAATTCAAATCCGCAAACAGATTTAAAAAAAAAAAATTTGAGCCCAGGAGAGCGGAAATTCATTCGGGGGTCATGGGAGGTACGTGGTGGGTACGAAACGTACCCACCACGTACCCCCCAAGGGGTATGAGCGCATAGGCTGAGATTTTTACGAGTGACCACTTAAACTAAAATTAAAATTAAATTCAAATCCGCAAACAGATTTAAAAAAACAAAAATTTGAGCCCAGGAGAGCGGAAGTTCATTTTGGGGGCGTGGAGTACGTATAGGGTACGTATGGGGTACGATCGTACCCCATACGTACCCCATACTTGGTATGAGCGCATAGGATGAGATTTTTACAAGTGACCACTTAAATTAAAATTAAAATTAAATTCAAATCCGCAAACAGATTTAAAAAAACAAAAATTTGAGCCCAGGAGAGCGGAAATTCATTCGGGGGGCGTGGGGGGTACGTGGTGGGTACGAAACGTACCCACCACGTACCCCCCAAGGGGTATGAGCGCATAGGCTGAGATTTTTACAAGTGACTACTTAAATTAAAATTGAAATTAAATTCAAATCCGCAAACAGATTTAAAAAAAAAAATTTGAGCCCAGGAGAGCGGAAATTCATTCGGGGGGCGTGGGGGGTACGTGGTGGGTACGAAACGTACCCACCACGTACCCCCCAAGGGGTATGAGCGCATAGGCTGAGATTTTTACAAGTGACCACTTAAATTAAAATTAAAATTAAATTCAAATCCGCAAACAGATTTAAAAAAACAAAAATTTGAGCCCAGGAGAGCGGAAGTTCATTTTGGGGGCGTGGAGTACGTATAGGGTACGTATGGGGTACGATCGTACCCCATACGTACCCCATACTTGGTATGAGCGCATAGGATGAGATTTTTACAAGTGACCACTTAAATTAAAATTAAAATTAAATTCAAATCCGCAAACAGATTTAAAAAAACAAAAATTTGAGCCCAGGAGAGCGGAAATTCATTCGGGGGGCGTGGAGGGTACGTGGTGGGTACGAAACGTACCCACCACGTACCCCCCAAGGGGTATGAGCGCATAGGCTGAGATTTTTACAAGTGACCACTTAAATTAAAATTGAAATTAAATTCAAATCCGCAAACAGATTTAAAAAAAAAAATTTGAGCCCAGGAGAGCGGAAATTCATTCGGGGGGCGTGGGGGGTACGTGGTGGGTACGAAACGTACCCACCACGTACCCCCCAAGGGGTATGAGCGCATAGGCTGAGATTTTTACGAGTGACCACTTAAATTAAAATTAAAATTAAATTCAAATCCGCAAACAGATTTAAAAAAACAAAAATTTGAGCCCAGGAGAGCGGAAGTTCATTTTGGGGGCGTGGAGTACGTATAGGGTACGTATGGGGTACGATCGTACCCCATACGTACCCCATACTTGGTATGAGCGCATAGGATGAGATTTTTACAAGTGACCACTTAAATTAAAATTAAAATTAAATTCAAATCCGCAAACAGATTTAAAAAAACAAAAATTTGAGCCCAGGAGAGCGGAAATTCATTCGGGGGGCGTGGGGGGTACGTGGTGGGTACGAAACGTACCCACCACGTACCCCCCAAGGGGTATGAGCGCATAGGCTGAGATTTTTACAAGTGACCACTTAAATTAAAATTGAAATTAAATTCAAATCCGCAAACAGATTTAAAAAAAAAAAATTTGAGCCCAGGAGAGCGGAAATTCATTCGGGGGGCGTGGGGGGTACGTGGTGGGTACGAAACGTACCCATCACGTACCCCCCAAGGGGTATGAGCGCATAGGCTGAGATTTTTACGAGTGACCACTTAAATTAAAATTAAAATTAAATTCAAATCCGCAAACAGATTTAAAAAAAAAAAATTTGAGCCCAGGAGAGCGGAAATTCATTCGGGGGGCGTGGGGGGTACGTGGTGGGTACGAAACGTACCCACCACGTACCCCCCAAGGGGTATGAGCGCATAGGCTGAGATTTTTACAAGTGACCACTTAAATTAAAATTGAAATTAAATTCAAATCCGCAAACAGATTTAAAAAAAAAAAATTTGAGCCCAGGAGAGCGGAAATTCATTCGGGGGGCGTGGGGGGTACGTGGTGGGTACGAAACGTACCCACCACGTACCCCCCAAGGGGTATGAGCGCATAGGCTGAGATTTTTACAAGTGACCACTTAAATTAAAATTGAAATTAAATTCAAATCCGCAAACAGATTTAAAAAAAAAAAATTTGAGCCCAGGAGAGCGGAAATTCATTCGGGGGGCGTGGGGGGTACGTGGTGGGTACGAAACGTACCCACCACGTACCCCCCAAGGGGTATGAGCGCATAGGCTGAGATTTTTACGAGTGACCACTTAAATTAAAATTAAAATTAAATTCAAATCCGCAAACAGATTTAAAAAAAAAAAATTTGAGCCCAGGAGAGCGGAAATTCATTCGGGGGGCGTGGGGGGTACGTGGTGGGTACGAAACGTACCCACCACGTACCCCCCAAGGGGTATGAGCGCATAGGCTGAGATTTTTACAAGTGACCACTTAAATTAAAATTGAAATTAAATTCAAATCCGCAAACAGATTTAAAAAAAAAAAATTTGAGCCCAGGAGAGCGGAAATTCATTCGGGGGGCGTGGGGGGTACGTGGTGGGTACGAAACGTACCCACCACGTACCCCCCAAGGGGTATGAGCGCATATGCTGAGATTTTTACGAGTGACCACTTAAATTAAAATTGAAATTAAGTTCAAATCCGCAAACAGATTTAAAAAAACAAAAATTTGAGCCCAGGAGAGCGGAAGTTCATTTTGGGGGCGTGGAGTACGTATAGGGTACGTATGGGGTACGATCGTACCCCATACGTACTCCATACTTGGTATGAGCGCATAGGATGAGATTTTTACAAGTGACCACTTAAATTAAAATTAAAATTAAATTCAAATCCGCAAACAGATTTAAAAAAAAAAAATTTGAGTCCAGGAGAGCGGAAATTCATTCGGGGGGCGTGGGGGTACGTGGTGGGTACGAAACGTACCCACCACGTACCCCCCAAGGGGTATGAGCGCATAGGCTGAGCTTTTTACAAGTGACCACTTAAATTAAAATTAAAATTAAATTCAAATCCGCAAACAGATTTTAAAAAAAAATCTGGGCCCAGGAGAGCGGAAATTCATTCGGGGGGCGTGGGGGGTACGTGGTGGGTACGAAACGTACCCACCACGTACCCCCCAAGTTGTATGAGCGCATAGGCTGAGATTTTTACAAGTGACCACTTAAATTAAAATTAAAATTAAATTCAAATCCGCAAACAGATTTAAAAAAACAAAAATTTGAGCCCAGGAGAGCGGAAGTTCATTTTGGGGGCGTGGAGTACGTATAGGGTACGTATGGGGTACGATCGTACCCCATACGTACCCCATACTTGGTATGAGCGCATAGGATGAGATTTTTACAAGTGACCACTTAAATTAAAATTAAAATTAAATTCAAATCCGCAAACAGATTTAAAAAAAAAAAAATTGAGCCCAGGAGAGCGGAAATTCATTTGGGGGGGGGTGGGGGTACGTGGTGGGTACGAAACGTACCCACCACGTACCCCCCAAGGGGTATGAGCGCATAGGCTGAGATTTTTACAAGTGACCACTTAAATTAAAATTGAAATTAAATTCAAATCCGCAAACAGATTTAAAAAAAAAAATTTGAGCCCAGGAGAGCGGAAATTCATTCGGGGGGCGTGGGGGGTACGTGGTGGGTACGAAACGTACCCACCACGTACCCCCCAAGGGGTATGAGCGCATAGGCTGAGATTTTTACAAGTGACCACTTAAATTAAAATTGAAATTAAATTCAAATCCGCAAACAAATTTAAAAAAAAAAAATTTGAGCCCAGGAGAGCGGAAATTCATTCGGGGGGCGTGGGGGGTACGTGGTGGGTACGAAACGTACCCACCACGTACCCCCCAAGGGGTATGAGCGCATAGGCTGAGCTTTTTACAAGTGACCACTTAAATTAAAATTAAAATTAAATTCAAATCCGCAAACAGATTTTAAAAAAAAATCTGGGCCCAGGAGAGCGGAAATTCATTCGGGGGGCGTGGGGGGTACGTAGTGGGTACGAAACGTACCCACCACGTACCCCCCAAGGGGTATGAGCGCATAGGCTGAGATTTTTACAAGTGACCACTTAAATTAAAATTAAAATTAAATTCAAATCCGCAAACAGATTTAAAAAAACAAAAATTTGAGCCCAGGAGAGCGGAAGTTCATTTTGGGGGCGTGGAGTACGTATAGGGTACGTATGGGGTACGATCGTACCCCATACGTACCCCATACTTGGTATGAGCGCATAGGATGAGATTTTTACAAGTGACCACTTAAATTAAAATTGAAATTAAATTCAAATCCGCAAACAGATTTAAAAAAAAAAAATTTGAGCCCAGGAGAGCGGAAATTCATTCGGGGGGCGTGGGGGTACGTGGTGGGTACGAAACATACCCACCACGTACCCCCCAAGGGGTATGAGCGCATAGGCTGAGATTTTTACGAGTGACTACTTAAATTAAAATTAAAATTAAATTCAAATCCGCAAACAGATTTAAAAAAAAAAAATTTGAGTCCAGGAGAGCGGAAATTCATTCGGGGGGCGTGGGGGTACGTGGTGGGTACGAAACGTACCCACCACGTACCCCCCAAGGGGTATGAGCGCATAGGCTGAGCTTTTTACAAGTGACCACTTAAATTAAAATTAAAATTAAATTCAAATCCGCAAACAGATTTTAAAAAAAAATCTGGGCCCAGGAGAGCGGAAATTCATTCGGGGGGCGTGGGGGGTACGTGGTGGGTACGAAACGTACCCACCACGTACCCCCCAAGTTGTATGAGCGCATAGGCTGAGATTTTTACAAGTGACCACTTAAATTAAAATTAAAATTAAATTCAAATCCGCAAACAGATTTAAAAAAACAAAAATTTGAGCCCAGGAGAGCGGAAGTTCATTTTGGGGGCGTGGAGTACGTATAGGGTACGTATGGGGTACGATCGTACCCCATACGTACCCCATACTTGGTATGAGCGCATAGGATGAGATTTTTACAAGTGACCACTTAAATTAAAATTAAAATTAAATTCAAATCCGCAAACAGATTTAAAAAAAAAAAAATTGAGCCCAGGAGAGCGGAAATTCATTTGGGGGGGGGTGGGGGTACGTGGTGGGTACGAAACGTACCCACCACGTACCCCCCAAGGGGTATGAGCGCATAGGCTGAGATTTTTACAAGTGACCACTTAAATTAAAATTGAAATTAAATTCAAATCCGCAAACAGATTTAAAAAAAAAAATTTGAGCCCAGGAGAGCGGAAATTCATTCGGGGGGCGTGGGGGGTACGTGGTGGGTACGAAACGTACCCACCACGTACCCCCCAAGGGGTATGAGCGCATAGGCTGAGATTTTTACAAGTGACCACTTAAATTAAAATTGAAATTAAATTCAAATCCGCAAACAAATTTAAAAAAAAAAAATTTGAGCCCAGGAGAGCGGAAATTCATTCGGGGGGCGTGGGGGGTACGTGGTGGGTACGAAACGTACCCACCACGTACCCCCCAAGGGGTATGAGCGCATAGGCTGAGCTTTTTACAAGTGACCACTTAAATTAAAATTAAAATTAAATTCAAATCCGCAAACAGATTTTAAAAAAAAATCTGGGCCCAGGAGAGCGGAAATTCATTCGGGGGGCGTGGGGGGTACGTAGTGGGTACGAAACGTACCCACCACGTACCCCCCAAGGGGTATGAGCGCATAGGCTGAGATTTTTACAAGTGACCACTTAAATTAAAATTAAAATTAAATTCAAATCCGCAAACAGATTTAAAAAAACAAAAATTTGAGCCCAGGAGAGCGGAAGTTCATTTTGGGGGCGTGGAGTACGTATAGGGTACGTATGGGGTACGATCGTACCCCATACGTACCCCATACTTGGTATGAGCGCATAGGATGAGATTTTTACAAGTGACCACTTAAATTAAAATTAAAATTAAATTCAAATCCGCAAACAGATTTAAAAAAAAAAAATTTGAGCCCAGGAGAGCGGAAATTCATTCGGGGGGCGTGGGGGGTACGAGCGCATAGGCTGAGATTTTTACAAGTGACCACTTAAATTAAAATTGAAATTAAATTCAAATCCGCAAACAGATTTAAAAAAAAAAATTTTGAGCCCAGGAGAGCGGAAATTCATTCGGGGGGCGTGGGGGGTACGTGGTGGGTACGAAACGTACCCACCACGTACCCCTCAAGGGGTATGAGCGCATAGGCTGAGATTTTTACAAGTGACCACTTAAATTAAAATTAAAATCAAATTCAAATCCGCAAACAGATTTAAAAAAACAAAAATTTGAGCCCAGGAGAGCGGAAGTTCATTTTGGGGGCGTGGAGTACGTATAGGGTACGTATGGGGTACGATCGTACCCCATACGTACCCCATACTTGGTATGAGCGCATAGGATGAGATTTTTACAAGTGACCACTTAAATTAAAATTAAAATTAAATTCAAATCCGCAAACAGATTTAAAAAAACAAAAATTTGAGCCCAGGAGAGCGGAAATTCATTCGAGGGGCGTGGGGGTACGTGGTGGGTACGAAACGTACCCACCACGTACCCCCCAAGGGGTATGAGCGCATAGGCTGAGATTTTTACAAGTGACCACTTAAATTAAAATTGAAATTAAATTCAAATCCGCAAACAGATTTAAAAAAAAAAATTTGAGCCCAGGAGAGCGGAAGTTCATTTTGGGGGCGTGGAGTACGTATAGGGTACGTATGGGGTACGATCGTACCCCATACGTACCCCATACTTGGTATGAGCGCATAGGATGAGATTTTTACAAGTGACCACTTAAATTAAAATTAAAATTAAATTCAAATCCGCAAACAGATTTAAAAAAACAAAAATTTGAGCCCAGGAGAGCGGAAATTCATTCGGGGGGCGTGGGGGGTACGTGGTGGGTACGAAACGTACCCACCACGTACCCCCCAAGGGGTATGAGCGCATAGGCTGAGATTTTTACAAGTGACCACTTAAATTAAAATTGAAATTAAATTCAAATCCGCAAACAGATTTAAAAAAAAAAAATTTGAGCCCAGGAGAGCGGAAATTCATTCGGGGGTCGTGGGGGGTACGTGGTGGGTACGAAACGTACCCCCCAAGGGGTATGAGCGCATAGGCTGAGATTTTTACGAGTGACCACTTAAATTAAAATTAAAATTAAATTCAAATCCGCAAACAGATTTAAAAAAAAAAAATTTGAGCCCAGGAGAGCGGAAGTTCATTTTGGGGGCGTGGAGTACGTATAGGGTACGTATGGGGTACGATCGTACCCCATACGTACCCCATACTTGGTATGAGCGCATAGGATGAGATTTTTACAAGTGACCACTTAAATTAAAATTAAAATTAAATTCAAATCCGCAAACAGATTTAAAAAAAAAAAATTTGAGCCCAGGAGAGCGGAAATTCATTCGGGGGGCGTGGGGGGTACGTGGTGGGTACGAAACGTACCCACCACGTACCCCCCAAGGGGTATGAGCGCATAGGCTGAGATTTTTACAAGTGACCACTTAAATTAAAATTGAAATTAAATTCAAATCCGCAAACAGATTTAAAAAAAAAAAATTTGAGCCCAGGAGAGCGGAAATTCATTCGGGGGGCGTGGGGGGTACGTGGTGGGTACGAAACGTACCCACCACGTACCCCCCAAGGGGTATGAGCGCATATGCTGAGATTTTTACGAGTGACCACTTAAATTAAAATTGAAATTAAGTTCAAATCCGCAAACAGATTTAAAAAAACAAAAATTTGAGCCCAGGAGAGCGGAAGTTCATTTTGGGGACGTGGAGTACGTATAGGGTACGTATGGGGTACGATCGTACCCCATACGTACCCCATACTTGGTATGAGCGCATAGGATGAGATTTTTACAAGTGACCACTTAAATTAAAATTAAAATTAAATTCAAATCCGCAAACAGATTTAAAAAAACAAAAATTTGAGCCCAGGAGAGCGGAAATTCATTCGAAGGGCGTGGGGGGTACGTGGTGGGTACGAAACGTACCCACCACGTACCCCCCAAGGGGTATGAGCGCATAGGCTGAGATTTTTACAAGTGACCACTTAAATTAAAATTGAAATTAAATTCAAATCCGCAAACAGATTTAAAAAAAAAAAATTTGAGCCCAGGAGAGCGGAAATTCATTCGGGGGGCGTGGGGGGTACGTGGTGGGTACGAAACGTACCCACCACGTACCCCCCAAGGGGTATGAGCGCATAGGCTGAGATTTTTACGAGTGACCACTTAAATTAAAATTAAAATTAAATTCAAATCCGCAAACAGATTTAAAAAAAAAAAATTTGAGCCCAGGAGAGCGGAAATTCATTCGGGGGGCGTGGGGGGTACGTGGTGGGTACGAAACGTACCCACCACGTACCCCCCAAGGGGTATGAGCGCATAGGCTGAGACTTTTACAAGTGACCACTTAAATTAAAATTAAAATTAAATTCAAATCCGCAAACAGATTTAAAAAAACAAAAATTTGAGCCCAGGAGAGCGGAAGTTCATTTTGGGGGCGTGGAGTACGTATAGGGTACGTATGGGGTACGATCGTACCCCATACGTACCCCATACTTGGTATGAGCGCATAGGATGAGATTTTTACAAGTGACCACTTAAATTAAAATTAAAATTAAATTCAAATCCGCAAACAGATTTAAAAAAAAAAAATTTGAGCCCAGGAGAGCGGAAATTCATTCGGGGGGCGTGGGGGGTACGTGGTGGGTACGAACCGTACCCACCACGTACCCCCCAAGGGGTATGAGCGCATAGGCTGAGCTTTTTACAAGTGACCACTTAAATTAAAATTGAAATTAAATTCAAATCCGCAAACAGATTTTAAAAAAAAATCTGGGCCCAGGAGAGCGGAAATTCATTCGGGGGGCGTGGGGAGTACGTGGTGGGTACGAAACGTAATCACCACGTACCCCCCAAGGGGTATGAGCGCATAGGCTGAGATTTTTACAAGTGACCACTTAAATTAAAATTAAAATTAAATTCAAATCCGCAAACAGATTTAAAAAAACAAAAATTTGAGCCCAGGAGAGCGGAAGTTTATTTTGGGGGTGTGGAGTACGTATAGGGTACGTATGGGGTACGATCGTACCCCATACGTACCCCATACTTGGTATGAGCGCATAGGCTGAGATTTTTACAAGTGACCACTTAAATTAAAATTAAAATTAAATTCAAATCCGCAAACAGATTTAAAAAAACAAAAATTTGAGCCCAGGAGAGCGGAAATTCATTCCGGGGGCGTGGGGGGTACGTGGTGGGTACGAAATGTACCCACCATGTACCCCCCAAGGGGTATGAGCGCATAGGCTGAGATTTTTACAAGTGACCACTTAAATTAAAATTGAAATTAAATTCAAATGAGCAAACAGATTTAAAAAAAAAAATTTGAGCCCAGGAGAGCGGAAATTCATTCGGGGGGCGTGGGGGGTACGTGGTGGGTACGAAACGTACCCACCACGTACCCCCCAAGGGGTATGAGCGCATAGGCTGAGATTTTTACAAGTGACCACTTAAATTAAAATTAAAATTAAATTCAAATCCGCAAACAGATTTAAAAAAACAAAAATTTGAGCCCAGGAGAGCGGAAATTCATTTTGGGGGCGTGGAGTACGTATAGGGTACGTATGGGGTACGATCGTACCCCATACGTACCCCATACTTGGTATGAGCGCATAGGCTGAGATTTTTACAAGTGACCACTTAAATTAAAATTAAAATTAAATTCAAATCCGCAAACAGATTTAAAAAAACAAAAATTTGAGCCCAGGAGAGCGGAAATTCATTCGGGGGGCGTGGGGGGTACGTGGTGGGTACGAAACGTACCCACCACGTACCCCCCAAGGGGTATGAGCGCATAGGCTGAGACTTTTACAAGTGACCACTTAAATTAAAATTAAAATTAAATTCAAATCCGCAAACAGATTTAAAAAAACAAAAATTTGAGCCCAGGAGAGCGGAAGTTCATTTTGGGGGCGTGGAGTACGTATAGGGTACGTATGGGGTACGATCGTACCCCATACGTACCCCATACTTGGTATGAGCGCATAGGATGAGATTTTTACAAGTGACCACTTAAATTAAAATTGAAATTAAATTCAAATCCGCAAACAGATTTAAAAAAAAAAAATTTGAGCCCAGGAGAGCGGAAATTCATTCGGGGGGCGTGGGGGGTACGTGGTGGGTACGAAACGTACCCACCACGTACCCCCCAAGGGGTATGAGCGCATATGCTGAGACTTTTACAAGTGACCACTTAAATTAAAATTAAAATTAAATTCAAATCCGCAAACAGATTTAAAAAAACAAAAATTTGAGCCCAGGAGAGCGGAAGTTCATTTTGGGGGCGTGGAGTACGTATAGGGTACGTATGGGGTACGATCGTACCCCATACGTACCCCATACTTGGTATGAGCGCATAGGATGAGATTTTTACAAGTGACCACTTAAATTAAAATTAAAATTAAATTCAAATCCGCAAACAGATTTAAAAAAAAAAAATTTGAGCCCAGGAGAGCGGAAATTCATTCGGGGGGCGTGGGGGGTACGTGGTGGGTACGAACCGTACCCACCACGTACCCCCCAAGGGGTATGAGCGCATATGCTGAGACTTTTACAAGTGACCACTTAAATTAAAATTAAAATTAAATTCAAATCCGCAAACAGATTTAAAAAAAAAAAATTTGAGCCCAGGAGAGCGGAAATTCATTCGGGGGGCGTGGGGAGTACGTGGTGGGTACGAAACGTACCCACCACGTACCCCCCAAGGGGTATGAGCGCATAGGCTGAGATTTTTACAAGTGACCACTTAAATTAAAATTAAAATTAAATTCAAATCCGCAAACAGATTTAAAAAAACAAAAATTTGAGCCCAGGAGAGCGGAAGTTCATTTTGGGGGCGTGGAGTACGTATAGGGTACGTATGGGGTACGATCGTACCCCATACGTACCCCATACTTGGTATGAGCGCATAGGATGAGATTTTTACAAGTGACCACTTAAATTAAAATTAAAATTAAATTCAAATCCGCAAACAGATTTAAAAAAACAAAAATTTGAGCCCAGGAGAGCGGAAATTCATTCGAAGGGCGTGGGGGGTACGTGGTGGGTACGAAACGTACCCACCACGTACCCCCCAAGGGGTATGAGCGCATAGGCTGAGATTTTTACAAGTGACCACTTAAATTAAAATTAAAATTAAATTCAAATCCGCAAACAGATTTAAAAAAACAAAAATTTGAGCCCAGGAGAGCGGAAATTCATTCGGGGGGCGTGGGGGGTACGTGGTGGGTACGAAACGTACCCACCACGTACCCCCCAAGGGGTATGAGCGCATAGGCTGAGATTTTTACAAGTGACCACTTAAATTAAAATTGAAATTAAATTCAAATCCGCAAACAGATTTAAAAAAAAAAAAATTTGAGCCCAGGAGAGCGGAAATTCATTCGGGGGGCGTGGGGGGTACGTGGTGGGTACGAAACGTACCCACCACGTACGAAACGTACCCACCACGTACGAAACGTACCCACCACGTACCCCTCAAGGGGTATGAGCGCATAGGCTGAGATTTTTATAAGTGACCACTTAAATTAAAATTAAAATTAAATGCAAATCCGCAAACAGATTAAAAAAAACAAAAATTTGAGCCCAGGAGAGCGGAAATTCATTCGGGGGGCGTGGGGGGTACGTGGTGGGTACGAAACGTACCCACCACGTACCCTCCAAGGGGTATGAGCGCATAGGCTGAGATTTTTACAAGTGACCACTTAAATTAAAATTAAAATTAAATTCAAATCCGCAAACAGATTTAAAAAAAAGAAAATTTGAGCTCAGGAGAGCGGAAATTCATTCGGGGGGCGTGGGGGGTACGTGGTGGGTACGAAACGTACCCACCACGTACCCCTCAAGGGGTATGAGCGCATAGGCTGAGATTTTTACAAGTGACCACTTAAATTAAAATTGAAATTAAATTCAAATCCGCAAACAGATTTAAAAAAAAAAAATTTGAGCTCAGGAGAGCGGAAATTCATTCGGGGGGCGTGGGGGGTACGTGGTGGGTACGAAACGTACCCACCACGTACCCCTCAAGGGGTATGAGCGCATAGGCTGAGATTTTTACAAGTGACCACTTAAATTAAAATTAAAATTAAATTCAAATCCGCAAACAGATTTAAAAAAACAAAAATTTGAGCTCAGGAGAGCGGAAATTCATTCGGGGGGCGTCGGGGGTACGTGGTGGGTACGAAACGTACCCACCACGTACCCCTCAAGGGGTATGAGCGCATAGGCTGAGATTTTTACAAGTGACCACTTAAATTAAAATTAAAATTAAATTCAAATCCGCAAACAGATTTAAAAAAACAAAAATTTGAGCCCAAGAGAGCGGAAATTCATTCCGGGGGCGTGGGGGGTACGTGGTGGGTACGAAACGTACCCACAATGTACCCCCCAAGGGGTATGAGCGCATAGGCTGAGCTTTTTACAAGTGACCACTTAAATTAAAATTGAAATTAAATTCAAATCCGCAAACAGATTTAAAAAAAAAAAATTTGAGCCCAGGAGAGCGGAAATTCATTCGAGGGGCGTGGGGGGTACGTGGTGGGTACGAAACGTACCCACCACGTACCCCCCAAGGGGTATGAGCGCATAGGCTGAGATTTTTACAAGTGACAACTTAAATTAAAATTAAAATTAAATTCAAATCCGCAAACAGATTTAAAAAAACAAAAATTTGAGCCCAGGAGAGCGGAAGTTTATTTTGGGGGCGTGGAGTACGCATAGGGTACGTATGGGGTACGACCGTACCCCATACGTACCCCATACTTGGTATGAGCGCATTGGATGAGATTTTTACAAGTGACCACTTAAATTAAAATTAAAATTAAATTCAAATCCGCAAACAGATTTAAAAAAACAAAAATTTGAGCCCAGGAGAGCGGAAATTCATTCCGGGGGCGTGGGGGGTACGTGGTGGGTACGAAACGTACCCACCATGTACCCCCCAAGGAGTATGAGCGCATAGGCTGAGATTTTTACAAGTGACCACTTAAATTAAAATTGAAATTAAATTCAAATCCGCAAACAGATTTAAAAAAAAAAAATTTGAGTCCAGGAGAGCGGAAATTCATTCGGGGGGCGTGGGGGGTACGTGGTGGGTACGAAACGTACCCACCACGTACCCCCCAAGGGGTATGAGCACATAGGCTGAGATTTTTACAAGTGACCACTTAAATTAAAATTCAAATTAAATTCAAATCCGCAAACAGATTTAAAAAAACAAAAATTTGAGCCCAGGAGAGCGGAAATTCATTCGGTGGGCGTGGGGGGTACGTGGTGGGTACGAAACGTACCCACCACGTACTCCCCAAGGGGTATGAGCGCATAGGCTGAGATTTTTACAAGTGACCACTTAAATTAAAATTAAAATTAAATTCAAATCCGCAAACAGATTTAAAAAAACAAAAATTTGAGCCCAGGAGAGCGGAAATTCATTCGGGGGGCGTGGGGGGTACGTGGTGGGTACGAAACGTACCCACCACGTACTCCCCAAGGGGTATGAGCGCATAGGCTGAGATTTTTACAAGTGACCACTTAAATTAAAATTAAAATTAAATTCAAATCCGCAAACAGATTTAAAAAAACAAAAATTTGAGCCCAGGAGAGCGGAAATTCATTCGGGGGGCGTGGGGGGTACGTTATGGGTACGAAACGTACCCACCACGTACCCCTCAAGGGGTATGAGCGCATAGGCTGAGATTTTTACAAGTGACCACTTAAATTAAAATTAAAATTAAATTCAAATCCGCAAACAGATTTAAAAAAACAAAAATTTGAGCCCAGGAGAGCGGAAGGTCATTTTGGGGGCGTGGAGTACGTATAGGGTACGTATGGGGTACGATCGTACCCCATACGTACCAAATACTGGGTATGAGCGCATAGGATGAGATTTTTACAAGTGACCACTTAAATTAAAATTAAATTAAATTCAAATCCGCAAACAGATTTAAAAAAACAAAAATTTGAGCCAAGGAGAGCGGAAATTCATTCGGGGGGCGAGGGGGGTACGTGGTGGGTACGAAACGTACCCACCACGTACCCCCCAAGGGGTATGAGCGCATAGGCTGAGATTTTTACAAGTGACCACTTAAATTAAAATTCAAATTAAATTCAAATCCGCAAACAGATTTAAAAAAACAAAAATTTGAGCCCAGGAGAGCGGAAGTTTATTTTGGGGGCGTGGAGTACGTATAGGGTACGTATGGATTACGATCGTACCCCATACGTACCCCATACTTGGTATGAGCGCATAGGATGAGATTTTTACAAGTGACCACTTAAATTAAAATTAAAATTAAATTCAAATCCGCAAACAGATTTAAAAAAAAAAAATTTGAGCCCAGGAGAGCGGAAATTCATTCGGGGGGCGTGGGGGGTACGTGGTGGGTACGAAACGTACCCACCACGTACCCCCCAAGGGGTATGAGCGCATAGGCTGAGATTTTTACAAGTGACCACTTAAATTAAAATTAAAATTAAATTCAAATCCGCAAACAGATTTAAAAAAACAAAAATTTGAGCCCAGGAGAGCGGAAATTCATTCGGGGGGCGTGGGGGGTACGTGGTGGGTACGAAACGTACCCACCACGTACTCCCCAAGGGGTATGAGCGCATAGGCTGAGATTTTTACAAGTGACCACTTAAATTAAAATTAAAATTAAATTCAAATCCGCAAACAGATTTAAAAAAAAAAAATTTGAGCCCAGGAGAGCGGAAATTCATTCGGGGGGCGTGGGGGGTACGTGGTGGGTACGAAACGTACCCACCACGTACTCCCCAAGGGGTATGAGCGCATAGGCTGAGATTTTTACAAGTGACCACTTAAATTAAAATTAAAATTAAATTCAAATCCGCAAACAGATTTAAAAAAAAAAAATTTGAGCCCAGGATAGCGGAAATTCATTCGGGGGGCGTGGGGGGTACGTGGTGGGTACGAAACGTACCCACCACGTACCCCCCAAGGGGTATGAGCGCATAGGCTGAGATTTTTACAAGTGACCACTTAAATTAAAATTAAAATTAAATTCAAATCCGCAAACAGATTTAAAAAAAAAAAATTTGAGCCCAGGAGAGCGGAAATTCATTCGGGGGGCGTGGGGGGTACGTGGTGGGTACGAAACGTACCCACCACGTGCCCCCCAAGGGGTATGAGCGCATAGGCTGAGATTTTTACAAGTGACCACTTAAATTAAAATTAAAATTAAATTCAAATCCGCAAACAGATTTAAAAAAACAAAAATTTGAGCCCAGGAGAGCGGAAATTCATTCGGGGGGCGTGGGGGGTACGTGGTGGGTACGAAACGTACCCACCACGTACTCCCCAAGGGGTATGAGCGCATAGGCTGAGATTTTTACAAGTGACCACTTAAATTAAAATTAAAATTAAATTCAAATCCGCAAACAGATTTAAAAAAACAAAAATTTGAGCCCAGGAGAGCGGAAGTTCATTTTGGGGGCGTGGAGTACGTATAGGGTACGTATGGGGTACGATCGTACCCCATACGTACCAAATACTGGGTATGAGCGCATAGGATGAGATTTTTACAAGTGACCACTTAAATTAAAATTAAATTAAATTCAAATCCGCAAACAGATTTAAAAAAACAAAAATTTGAGCCCAGGATAGCGGAAATTCATTCGGGGGGCGTGGGGGGTACGTGGTGGGTACGAAACGTACCCACCACGTACCCCCCAAGGGGTATGAGCGCATAGGCTGAGATTTTTACAAGTGACCACTTAAATTAAAATTAAAATTAAATTCAAATCCGCAAACAGATTTAAAAAAAAAAAATTTGAGCCCAGGAGAGCGGAAATTCATTCGGGGGGCGTGGGGGGTACGTGGTGGGTACGAAACGTACCCACCACGTACCCCCCAAGGGGTATGAGCGCATAGGCTGAGATTTTTGCAAGTGACCACTTAAATTAAAATTAAAATTAAATTCAAATCCGCAAACAGATTTAAAAAAACAAAAATTTGAGCCCAGGAGAGCGGAAGTTCATTTTGGGGGCGTGGAGTACGTATAGGGTACGTATGGGGTACGATCGTACCCCATACGTACCAAATACTGGGTATGAGCGCATAGGATGAGATTTTTACAAGTGACCACTTAAATTAAAATTAAATTAAATTCAAATCCGCAAACAGATTTAAAAAAACAAAAATTTGAGCCCAGGAGAGCGGAAATTCATTCGAGGGGCGTGGGGGGTACGTGGTGGGTACGAAACGTACCCACCACGTACCCCCCCAAAGGGGTATGAGCGCATAGGCTGAGATGTTTACAAGTGACCACTTAAATTAAAATTAAAATTAAATTCAAATCCGCAAACAGATTTAAAAAAACAAAAATTTGAGCCCAGGAGAGCGGAAATTCATTCCGGGGGCGTGGGGGGTACGTGGTGGGTACGAAACGTACCCACCATGTACCCCGCAAGGAGTATGAGCGCATAGGCTTAGATTTTTACAAGCGACCACTTAAATTAAAATTGAAATTAAATTCAAATCCGCAAACAGATTTAAAAAAAAAAAATTTGAGCCCAGGAGAGCGGAAATTCATTCGGGGGGCGTGGGGGGTATGTGGTGGGTACGAAACGTACCCACCACGTACCCCCCAAGGGGTATGAGCGCATAGGCTGAGATTTTCACAAGTGACCACTTAAATTAAAATTAAAATTAAATTCAAATCCGCAAACAGATTTAAAAAAACAAAAATTTGAGCCCAGGAGAGCGGAAATTCATTCGGGGGGCGTGGGGGGTACGTGGTGGGTACGAAACGTACCCACCACGCACCCCCCAAGGGGTATGAGCGCATAGGCTGAGATTTTTACAAGTGACCACTTAAATTAAAATTAAAATTAAATTCAAATCCGCAAACAGATTTAAAAAAACAAAAATTTGAGCCCAGGAGAGCGGAAATTCATTCGGGGGGCGTGGGGGGTACGTGGTGGGTACGAAACGTACCCACCACGTACTCCCCAAGGGGTATGAGCGCATAGGCTGAGATTTTTACAAGTGACCACTTAAATTAAAATTAAAATTAAATTCAAATCCGCAAACAGATTTAAAAAAACAAAAATTTGAGCCCAGGAGAGCGGAAGTTCATTTTGGGGGCGTGGAGTACGTATAGGGTACGTATGGGGTACGATCGTACCCCATACGTACCAAATACTGGGTATGAGCGCATAGGATGAGATTTTTACAAGTGACCACTTAAATTAAAATTAAATTAAATTCAAATCCGCAAACAGATTTAAAAAATCAAAAATTTGAGCCCAGGATAGCGGAAATTCATTCGGGGGGCGTGGGGGGTACGTGGTGGGTACGAAACGTACCCACCACGTACCCCCCAAGGGGTATGAGCGCATAGGCTGAGATTTTTACAAGTGACCACTTAAATTAAAATTAAAATTAAATTCAAATCCGCAAACAGATTTAAAAAAACAAAAATTTGAGCCCAGGAGAGCGGAAATTCATTCGGGGGGCGTGGGGGGTACGTGGTGGGTACGAAACGTACCCACCACGTACCCCCCAAGGGGTATGAGCGCATAGGCTGAGATTTTTACAAGTGACCACTTAAATTAAAATTAAAATTAAATTCAAATCCGCAAACAGATTTAAAAAAACAAAAATTTGAGCCCAGGAGAGCGGAAATTCATTCGGAGGGCGTGGGGGGTACGTGGTGGGTACGAAACGTACCCACCACGTACTCCCCAAGGGGTATGAGCGCATAGGCTGAGATTTTTACAAGTGACCACTTAAATTAAAATTAAAATTAAATTCAAATCCGCAAACAGATTTAAAAAAACAAAAATTTGAGCCCAGGAGAGCGGAAATTCATTCCGGGGGCGTGGGGGGTACGTGGTGGGTACGAAACGTACCCACCATGTACCCCCCAAGGAGTATGAGCGCATAGGCTGAGATTTTTACAAGCGACCACTTAAATTAAAATTGAAATTAAATTCAAATCCGCAAACAGATTTAAAAAAAAAAAATTTGAGCCCAGGAGAGCGGAAATTCATTCGGGGGGCGTGGGGGGTACGTGGTGGGTACGAAACGTACCCACCACGTACCCCCCAAGGGGTATGAGCGCATAGGCTGAGATTTTTACAAGTGACCACTTAAATTAAAATTGAAATTAAATTCAAATCCGCAAACAGATTAAAAAAAAAAAAAATATGAGCCCAGGAGAGCGGAAATTCATTCGGGGGGCGTGGGGGGTACGTGGTGGGTACGAAACGTACCCACCACGTACCCCCCAAGGGGTATGAGCGCATAGGCTGAGATTTTTACAAGTGACCACTTAAATTAAAATTAAAATTAAATTCAAATCCGCAAACAGATTTAAAAAAACAAAAATTTGAGCCCAGGAGAGCGGAAATTCATTCGGAGGGCGTGGGGGGTACGTGGTGGGTACGAAACGTACCCACCACGTACTCCCCAAGGGGTATGAGCGCATAGGCTGAGATTTTTACAAGTGACCACTTAAATTAAAATTAAAATTAAATTCAAATCCGCAAACAGATTTAAAAAAACAAAAATTTGAGCCCAGGAGAGCGGAAATTCATTCCGGGGGCGTGGGGGGTACGTGGTGGGTACGAAACGTACCCACCATGTACCCCCCAAGGAGTATGAGCGCATAGGCTGAGATTTTTACAAGCGACCACTTAAATTAAAATTGAAATTAAATTCAAATCCGCAAACAGATTTAAAAAAAAAAAATTTGAGCCCAGGAGAGCGGAAATTCATTCGAGGGGCGTGGGGGCTACGTGGTGGGTACGAAACGTACCCACCACGTACCCCCCAAGGGGTATGAGCGCATAGGCTGAGATTTTTACAAGTGACCACTTAAATTAAAATTAAAATTAAATTCAAATCCGCAAACAGATTTAAAAAAACAAAAATTTGAGCCCAGGAGAGCGGAAATTCATTCGGGGGGCGTGGGGGGTACGTGGTGGGTACGAAACGTACCCACCACGTACTCCCCAAGGGGTATGAGCGCATAGGCTGAGATTTTTACAAGTGACCACTTAAATTAAAATTAAAATTAAATTCAAATCCGCAAACAGATTTAAAAAAACAAAAAGTTGAGCCCAGGAGAGCGGAAGTTCATTTTGGGGGCGTGGAGTACGTATAGGGTACGTATGGGGTACGATCGTACCCCATACGTACCAAATACTGGGTATGAGCGCATAGGATGAGATTTTTACAAGTGACCACTTAAATTAAAATTAAATTAAATTCAAATCCGCAAACAGATTTAAAAAAACAAAAATTTGAGCCCAGGATAGCGGAAATTCATTCGGGGGGCGTGGGGGGTACGTGGTGGGTACGAAACGTACCCACCACGTACCCCCCAAGGGGTATGAGCGCATAGGCTGAGATTTTTACAAGTGACCACTTAAATTAAAATTCAAATTAAATTCAAATCCGCAAACAGATTTAAAAAAACAAAAATTTGAGCCCAGGAGAGCGGAAATTCATTCGGGGGGCGTGGGGGGTACGTGGTGGGTACGAAACGTACCCACCACGTACCCCCCAAGGGGTATGAGCGCATAGGCTGAGATTTTTACAAGTGACCACTTAAATTAAAATTAAAATTAAATTCAAATCCGCAAACAGATTTAAAAAAACAAAAATTTGAGCCCAGGATAGCGGAAATTCATTCGGGGGGCGTGGGGGGTACGTGGTGGGTACGAAACGTACCCACCACGTACCCCCCAAGGGGTATGAGCGCATAGGCTGAGATTTTTACAAGTGACCACTTAAATTAAAATTCAAATTAAATTCAAATCCGCAAACAGATTTAAAAAAACAAAAATTTGAGCCCAGGAGAGCGGAAATTCATTCGGGGGGCGTGGGGGGTACGTGGTGGGTACGAAACGTACCCACCACGTACCCCCCAAGGGGTATGAGCGCATAGGCTGAGATTTTTACAAGTGACCACTTAAATTAAAATTAAAATTAAATTCAAATCCGCAAACAGATTTAAAAAAACAAAAATTTGAGCCCAGGAGAGCGGAAGTTCATTTTGGGGGCGTGGAGTACGTATAGGGTACGTATGGGGTACGATCGTACCCCATACGTACCAAATACTGGGTATGAGCGCATAGGATGAGATTTTTACAAGTGACCACTTAAATTAAAATTAAATTAAATTCAAATCCGCAAACAGATTTAAAAAAACAAAAATTTGAGCCCAGGATAGCGGAAATTCATTCGGGGGGCGTGGGGGGTACGTGGTGGGTACGAAACGTACCCACCACGTACCCCCCAAGGGGTATGAGCGCATAGGCTGAGATTTTTACAAGTGACCACTTAAATTAAAATTCAAATTAAATTCAAATCCGCAAACAGATTTAAAAAAACAAAAATTTGAGCCCAGGAGAGCGGAAATTCATTCTGGGGGCGCGGGGGGTACGTGGTGGGTACGACACGTACCCACCATGTACCCCCCAAGGAGTATGAGCGCATAGGCTGAGATTTTTACAAGCGACCACTTAAATTAAAATTCAAATTAAATTCAAATCCGCAAACAGATTTAAAAAAACAAAAATTTGAGCCCAGGATAGCGGAAATTCATTCGAGGGGCGTGGGGGGTACGTGGTGGGTACGAAACGTACCCACCACGTACCCCCCAAGGGGTATGAGCGCATAGGCTGAGATTTTTACAAGTGACCACTTAAATTAAAATTAAAATTAAATTCAAATCCGCAAACAGATTTAAAAAAACAAAAATTTGAGCCCAGGAGAGCGGAAGTTTATTTTGGGGGCGTGGAGTACGTATAGGGTACGTATGGGGTACGATCGTACCCCATACGTACCCCATACTTGGTATGAGCGCATAGGATGAGATTTTTACAAATGACCACTTAAATTAAAATTAAAATTAAATTCAAATCCGCAAACAGATTTAAAAAAACAAAAATTTGAGCCCAGGAGAGCGGAAATTCATTCGAGGGGCGTTGGGGGTACGTGGTGGGTACGAAACGTACCCACCACGTACCCCCCAAGGGGTATGAGCGCATAGGCTGAGATTTTTACAAGTGACCACTTAAATTAAAATTGAAATTAAATTCAAATCCGCAAACAGATTTAAAAAAACAAAAATTTGAGCCCAGGAGAGCGGAAATTCATTCGGGGGGCGTGGGGGGTACGTGGTGGGTACGAAACGTACCCACCACGTACCCCCCAAGGGGTATGAGCGCATAGGCTGAGATTTTTACAAGTGACCACTTAAATTAAAATTCAAATTAAATTCAAATCCGCAAACAGATTTAAAAAAACAAAAATTTGAGCCCAGGAGAGCGGAAATTCATTCCGGGGGCGTGGGGGGTACGTGGTGGGTACGAAACGTACCCACCAAGTACCCCCAAGGAGTATGAGCGCATAGGATGAGATTTTTACAAATGACCACTTAAATTAAAATTAAAATTAAATTCAAATCCGCAAACAGATTTAAAAAAACAAAAATTTGAGCCCAGGAGAGCGGAAATTCATTCGGGGGGCGTGGGGGGTACGTGGTGGGTACGAAACGTACCCACCACGTACCCCCCAAGGGGTATGAGCGCATAGGATGAGATTTTTACAAGTGACCACTTAAATTAAAATTAAAATTAAATTCAAATCCGCAAACAGATTTAAAAAAACAAAAATTTGAGCCCAGGATAGCGGAAATTCATTCGGGGGGCGTGGGGGGTACGTGGTGGGTACGAAACGTACCCACCACGTACCCCCCAAGGGGTATGAGCGCATAGGCTGAGATTTTTACAAGTGACCACTTAAATTAAAATTAAAATTAAATTCAAATCCGCAAACAGATTTAAAAAAACAAAAATTTGAGCCCAGGAGAGCGGAAATTCATTCCGGGGGCGTGGGGGGTACGTGGTGGGTACGAAACGTACCCACCATGTACCCCCAAGGAGTATGAGCGCATAGGCTGAGATTTTTACAAGCGACCACTTAAATTAAAATTAAAATTAAATTCAAATCCGCAAACAGATTTAAAAAAACAAAAATTTGAGCCCAGGAGAGCGGAAATTCATTCGGGGGGCGTGGGGGGTACGTGGTGGGTACGAAACGTACCCACCACGTACCCCCGAAGGGGTATGAGCGCATAGGATGAGATTTTTACAAGTGACCACTTAAATTAAAATTAAAATTAAATTCAAATCCGCAAACAGATTTAAAAAAACAAAAATTTGAGCCCAGGATAGCGGAAATTCATTCGGGGGGCGTGGGGGGTACGTGGTGGGTACGAAACGTACCCACCACGTACCCCCCAAGGGGTATGAGCGCATAGGCTGAGATTTTTACAAGTGACCACTTAAATTAAAATTAAAATTAAATTCAAATCCGCAAACAGATTTAAAAAAACAAAAATTTGAGCCCAGGAGAGCGGAAATTCATTCGGGGGGCGTGGGGGGTACGTGGTGGGTACGAAACGTACCCACCACGTACCCCCCAAGGGGTATGAGCGCATAGGCTGAGATTTTTACAAGTGACCACTTAAATTAAAATTAAAATTAAATTCAAATCCGCAAACAGATTTAAAAAAACAAAAATTTGAGCCCAGGAGAGCGGAAATTCATTCGGGGGGCGTGGGGGGTACGTGGTGGGTACGAAACGTACCCACCACGTACCCCCCAAGGGGTATGAGCGCATAGGCTGAGATTTTTACAAGTGACCACTTAAATTAAAATTAAAATTAAATTCAAATCCGCAAACAGATTTAAAAAAACAAAAATTTGAGCCCAGGAGAGCGGAAATTCATTCGGGGGGCGTGGGGGGTACGTGGTGGGTACGAAACGTACCCACCACGTACCCCCCAAGGGGTATGAGCGCATAGGATGAGATTTTTACAAGTGACCACTTAAATTAAAATTAAAATTAAATTCAAATCCGCAAACAGATTTAAAAAAACAAAAATTTGAGCCCAGGATAGCGGAAATTCATTCGGGGGGCGTGGGGGGTACGTGGTGGGTACGAAACGTACCCACCACGTACCCCCCAAGGGGTATGAGCGCATAGGCTGATATTTTTACAAGTGACCACTTAAATTAAAATTAAAATTAAATTCAAATCCGCAAACAGATTTAAAAAAACAAAAATTTGAGCCCAGAAGAGCGGAAATTCATTCGGGGGGCGTGGGGGGTACGTGGTGGGTACGAAACGTACCCACCACGTACCCCCCAAGGGGTATGAGCGCATAGGATGAGATTTTTACAAGTGACCACTTAAATTAAAATTAAAATTAAATTCAAATCCGCAAACAGATTTAAAAAAACAAAAATTTGAGCCCAGGAGAGCGGAAATTCATTCCGGGGGCGTGGGGGGTACGTGGTGGGTACGAAACGTACCCACCATGTATCCCCAAGGAGTATGAGCGCATAGGCTGAGATTTTTACAAGCGACCACTTAAATTAAAATTCAAATTAAATTCAAATCCGCAAACAGATTTAAAAAAACAAAAATTTGAGCCCAGGAGAGCGGAAATTCATTCGGGGGGCGTGGGGGGTACGTGGTGGGTACGAAACGTACCCACCACGTACCCCCCAAGGGGTATGAGCGCATAGGATGAGATTTTTACAAGTGACCACTTAAATTAAAATTAAAATTAAATTCAAATCCGCAAACAGATTTAAAAAAACAAAAATTTGAGCCCAGGATAGCGGAAATTCATTCGGGGGGCGTGGGGGGTACGTGGTGGGTACGAAACGTACCCACCACGTACCCCCCAAGGGGTATGAGCGCATAGACTGAGATTTTTACAAGTGACCACTTAAATTAAAATTAAAATTAAATTCAAATCCGCAAACAGATTTAAAAAAACAAAAATTTGAGCCCAGGAGAGCGGAAGTTTATTTTGGGGGCGTGGAGTACGTATAGGGTACGTATGGGGTACGATCGTACCCCATACGTACCCCATACTTGGTATGAGCGCATAGGCTGAGATTTTTACAAGCGACCACTTAAATTAAAATTCAAATTAAATTCAAATCCGCAAACAGATTTAAAAAAACAAAAATTTGAGCCCAGGAGAGCGGAAATTCATTCGGGGGGCGTGGGGGGTACGTGGTGGGTACGAAACGTACCCACCACGTACCCCCCAAGGGGTATGAGCGCATAGGATGAGATTTTTACAAGTGACCACTTAAATTAAAATTAAAATTAAATTCAAATCCGCAAACAGATTTAAAAAAACAAAAATTTGAGCCCAGGATAGCGGAAATTCATTCGGGGGGCGTGGGGGGTACGTGGTGGGTACGAAACGTACCCACCACGTACCCCCCAAGGGGTATGAGCGCATAGGCTGAGATTTTTACAAGTGACCACTTAAATTAAAATTAAAATTAAATTCAAATCCGCAAACAGATTTAAAAAAACAAAAATTTGAGCCCAGGAGAGCGGAAATTCATTCCGGGGGCGTGGGGGGTACGTGGTGGGTACGAAACGTACCCACCATGTACCCCCAAGGAGTATGAGCGCATAGGCTGAGATTTTTACAAGCGACCACTTAAATTAAAATTCAAATTAAATTCAAATCCGCAAACAGATTTAAAAAAACAAAAATTTGAGCCCAGGAGAGCGGAAATTCATTCGGGGGGCGTGGGGGTACGTGGTGGGTACGAAACGTACCCACCACGTACCCCGCAAGGGGTATGAGCGCATAGGATGAGATTTTTACAAGTGACCACTTAAATTAAAATTAAAATTAAATTCAAATCCGCAAACAGATTTAAAAAAACAAAAATTTGAGCCCAGGATAGCGGAAATTCATTCGGGGGGCGTGGGGGGTACGTGGTGGGTACGAAACGTACCCACCACGTACCCCCCAAGGGGTATGAGCGCATAGGCTGAGATTTTTACAAGTGACCACTTAAATTAAAATTAAAATTAAATTCAAATCCGCAAACAGATTTAAAAAAACAAAAATTTGAGCCCAGGAGAGCGGAAATTCATTCGGGGGGCGTGGGGGGTACGTGGTGGGTACGAAACGTACCCACCACGTACCCCCCAAGGGGTATGAGCGCATAGGATGAGATTTTTACAAGTGACCACTTAAATTAAAATTAAAATTAAATTCAAATCCGCAAACAGATTTAAAAAAACAAAAATTTGAGCCCAGGAGAGCGGAAATTCATTCCGGGGCGTGGGGGGTACGTGGTGGGTACGAAACGTACCCACCATGTATCCCCAAGGAGTACGAGCGCATAGGCTGAGATTTTTACAAGCGACCACTTAAATTAAAATTCAAATTAAATTCAAATCCGCAAACAGATTTAAAAAAACAAAAATTTGAGCCCAGGAGAGCGGAAATTCATTCGGGGGGCGTGGGGGGTACGTGGTGGGTACGAAACGTACCCACCACGTACCCCCCAAGGGGTATGAGCGCATAGGCTGAGATTTTTACAAGTGACCACTTAAATTAAAATTAAAATTAAATTCAAATCCGCAAACAGATTTAAAAAAACAAAAATTTGAGCCCAGGAGAGCGGAAATTCATTCCGGGGGCGTGGGGGGTACGTGGTGGGTACGAAACGTACCCACCATGTATCCCCAAGGAGTATGAGCGCATAGGCTGAGATTTTTACAAGCGACCACTTAAATTAAAATTCAAATTAAATTCAAATCCGCAAACAGATTTAAAAAAACAAAAATTTGAGCCCAGGAGAGCGGAAATTCATTCGGGGGGCGTGGGGGGTACGTGGTGGGTACAAAACGTACCCACCACGTACCCCCCAAGGGGTATGAGCGCATAGGATGAGATTTTTACAAGTGACCACTTAAATTAAAATTAAAATTAAATTCAAATCCGCAAACAGATTTAAAAAAACAAAAATTTGAGCCCAGGAGAGCGGAAATTCATTCGGGGGGCGTGGGGGGTACGTGGTGGGTACGAAACGTACCCACCATGTATCCCCAAGGAGTATGAGCGCATAGGCTGAGATTTTTACAAGCGACCACTTAAATTAAAATTCAAATTAAATTCAAATCCGCAAACAGATTTAAAAAAACAAAAATTTGAGCCCAGGAGAGCGGAAATTCATTCGGGGGGCGTGGGGGGTACGTGGTGGGTACGAAACGTACCCACCACGTACCCCCCAAGGGGTATGAGCGCATAGGATGAGATTTTTACAAGTGACCACTTAAATTAAAATTAAAATTAAATTCAAATCCGCAAACAGATTTAAAAAAACAAAAATTTGAGTCCAGGATAGCGGAAATTCATTCGGGGGGCGTGGGGGGTACGTGGTGGGTACGAAACGTACCCACCACGTACCCCCCAAGGGGTATGAGCGCATAGGCTGAGATTTTTACAAGTGACCACTTAAATTAAAATTAAAATTAAATTCAAATCCGCAAACAGATTTAAAAAAACAAAAATTTGAGCCCAGGAGAGCGGAAATTCATTCCGGGGGCGTGGGGGGTACGTGGTGGGTACGAAACGTACCCACCACGTACCCCCCAAGGGGTATGAGCGCATAGGCTGAGATTTTTACAAGTGACTACTTAAATTAAAATTAAAATTAAATTCAAATCCGCAAACAGATTTAAAAAAACAAAAATTTGAGCCCAGGAGAGCGGAAGTTTATTTTGGGGGCGTGGAGTACGTATAGGGTACGTATGGGGTACGATCGTACCCCATACGTACCCCATACTTGGTATGAGCGCATAGGATGAGATTTTTACAAGTGACCACTTAAATTAAAATTAAAATTAAATTCAAATCCGCAAACAGATTTAAAAAAACAAAAATTTGAGCCCAGGATAGCGGAAATTCATTCCGGGGGCGTGGCGGGTACGTGGTGGGTACGAAACGTACCCACCATGTACCCCCAAGGAGTATGAGCGCATAGGCTGAGATTTTTACAAGCGACCACTTAAATTAAAATTCAAATTAAATTCAAATCCGCAAACAGATTTAAAAAAACAAAAATTTGAGCCCAGGATAGCGGAAATTCATTCGGGGGGCGTGGGGGGTACGTGGTGGGTACGAAACGTACCCACCACGTACCCCCCAAGGGGTATGAGCGCATAGGATGAGATTTTTACAAGTGACCACTTAAATTAAAATTAAAATTAAATTCAAATCCGCAAACAGATTTAAAAAAACAAAAATTTGAGCCCAGGAGAGCGGAAATTCATTCCGGGGGCGTGGGGGGTACGTGGTGGGTACGAAACGTACCCACCATGTATCCCCAAGGAGTATGAGCGCATAGGCTGAGATTTTTACAAGCGACCACTTAAATTAAAATTAAAATTAAATTCAAATCCGCAAACAGATTTAAAAAAACAAAAATTTGAGCCCAGGAGAGCGGAAATTCATTCGGGGGGCGTGGGGGGTACGTGGTGGGTACGAAACGTACCCACCACGTACCCCCCAAGGGGTATGAGCGCATAGGATGAGATTTTTACAAGTGACCACTTAAATTAAAATTAAAATTAAATTCAAATCCGCAAACAGATTTAAAAAAACAAAAATTTGAGCCCAGGAGAGCGGAAATTCATTCCGGGGGCGTGGGGGGTACGTGGTGGGTACGAAACGTACCCACCATGTACCCCCAAGGAGTATGAGCGCATAGGCTGAGATTTTTACAAGCGACCACTTAAATTAAAATTCAAATTAAATTCAAATCCGCAAACAGATTTAAAAAAACAAAAATTTGAGCCCAGGATAGCGGAAATTCATTCGGGGGGCGTGGGGGGTACGTGGTGGGTACGAAACGTACCCACCACGTACCCCCCAAGGGGTATGAGCGCATAGGATGAGATTTTTACAAGTGACCACTTAAATTAAAATTAAAATTAAATTCAAATCCGCAAACAGATTTAAAAAAACAAAAATTTGAGCCCAGGATAGCGGAAATTCATTCGGGGGGCGTGGGGGGTACGTGGTGGGTACGAAACGTACCCACCACGTACCCCCCAAGGGGTATGAGCGCATAGGCTGAGATTTTTACAAGTGACCACTTAAATTAAAATTAAAATTAAATTCAAATCCGCAAACAGATTTAAAAAAACAAAAATTTGAGCCCAGGAGAGCGGAAATTCATTCGGGGGGCGTGGGGGGTACGTGGTGGGTACGAAACGTACCCACCACGTACCCCCCAAGGGGTATGAGCGCATAGGATGAGATTTTTACAAGTGACCACTTAAATTAAAATTAAAATTAAATTCAAATCCGCAAACAGATTTAAAAAAACAAAAATTTGAGCCCAGGAGAGCGGAAATTCATTCCGGGGGCGTGGGGGGTACGTGGTGGGTACGAAACGTACCCACCATGTATCCCCAAGGAGTATGAGCGCATAGGCTGAGATTTTTACAAGCGACCACTTAAATTAAAATTCAAATTAAATTCAAATCCGCAAACAGATTTAAAAAAACAAAAATTTGAGCCCAGGAGAGCGGAAATTCATTCGGGGGGCGTGGGGGGTACGTGGTGGGTACGAAACGTACCCACCACGTACCCCCCAAGGGGTATGAGCGCATAGGATGAGATTTTTACAAGTGACCACTTAAATTAAAATTAAAATTAAATTCAAATCCGCAAACAGATTTAAAAAAACAAAAATTTGAGCCCAGGATAGCGGAAATTCATTCGGGGGGCGTGGGGGGTACGTGGTGGGTACGAAACGTACCCACCACGTACCCCCCAAGGGGTATGAGCGCATAGGATGAGATTTTTACAAGTGACCACTTAAATTAAAATTAAAATTAAATTCAAATCCGCAAACAGATTTAAAAAAACAAAAATTTGAGCCCAGGATAGCGGAAATTCATTCGGGGGGCGTGGGGGGTACGTGGTGGGTACGAAACGTACCCACCACGTACCCCCCCAGGGGTATGAGCGCATAGGATGAGATTTTTACAAGTGACCACTTAAATTAAAATTAAAATTAAATTCAAATCCGCAAACAGATTTAAAAAAACAAAAATTTGAGCCCAGGATAGCGGAAATTCATTCGGGGGGCGTGGGGGGTACGTGGTGGGTACGAAACGTACCCACCACGTACCCCCCAAGGGGTATGAGCGCATAGGATGAGATTTTTACAAGTGACCACTTAAATTAAAATTAAAATTAAATTCAAATCCGCAAACAGATTTAAAAAAACAAAAATTTGAGCCCAGGATAGCGGAAATTCATTCGGGGGGCGTGGGGGGTACGTGGTGGGTACGAAACGTACCCACCACGTACCCCCCAAGGGGTATGAGCGCATAGGATGAGATTTTTACAAGTGACCACTTAAATTAAAATTAAAATTAAATTCAAATCCGCAAACAGATTTAAAAAAACAAAAATTTGAGCCCAGGAGAGCGGAAATTCATTCCGGGGGCGTGGGGGGTACGTGGTGGGTACGAAACGTACCCACCATGTATCCCCAAGGAGTATGAGCGCATAGGCTGAGATTTTTACAAGCGACCACTTAAATTAAAATTAAAATTAAATTCAAATCCGCAAACAGATTTAAAAAAACAAAAATTTGAGCCCAGGAGAGCGGAAATTCATTCGGGGGGCGTGGGGGGTACGTGGTGGGTACGAAACGTACCCACCACGTACCCCCCAAGGGGTATGAGCGCATAGGCTGAGATTTTTACAAGTGACCACTTAAATTAAAATTAAAATTAAATTCAAATCCGCAAACAGATTTAAAAAAACAAAAATTTGAGCCCAGGAGAGCGGAAATTCATTCGGGGGGCGTGGGGGGTACGTGGTGGGTACGAAACGTACATACCACGTACCCTCCAAGGGGTATGAGCGCATAGGATGAGATTTTTACAAGTGACCACTTAAATTAAAATTAAAATTAAATTCAAATCCGCAAACAGATTTAAAAAAACAAAAATTTGAGCCCAGGAGAGCGGAAATTCATTCCGGGGGCGTGGGGGGTACGTGGTGGGTACGAAACGTACCCACCATGTATCCCCAAGGAGTATGAGCGCATAGGCTGAGATTTTTACAAGCGACCACTTAAATTAAAATTCAAATTAAATTCAAATCCGCAAACAGATTTAAAAAAACAAAAATTTGAGCCCAGGAGAGCGGAAATTCATTCGGGGGGCGTGGGGGGTACGTGGTGGGTACGAAACGTACCCACCACGTACCCCCCAAGGGGTATGAGCGCATAGGATGAGATTTTTACAAGTGACCACTTAAATTAAAATTAAAATTAAATTCAAATCCGCAAACAGATTTAAAAAAACAAAAATTTGAGCCCAGGATAGCGGAAATTCATTCGGGGGGCGTGGGGGGTACGTGGTGGGTACGAAACGTACCCACCACGTACCCCCCAAGGGGTATGAGCGCATAGGCTGAGATTTTTACAAGTGACCACTTAAATTAAAATTAAAATTAAATTCAAATCCGCAAACAGATTTAAAAAAACAAAAATTTGAGCCCAGGAGAGCGGAAATTCATTCGGGTGGCGTGGGGGGTACGTGGTGGGTACGAAACGTACCCACCACGTACCCCCCAAGGGGTATGAGCGCATAGGATGAGATTTTTACAAGTGACCACTTAAATTAAAATTAAAATTAAATTCAAATCCGCAAACAGATTTAAAAAAACAAAAATTTGAGCCCAGGAGAGCGGAAATTCATTCGGGGGGCGTGGAGGGTACGTGATGGGTACGAAACGTACCCACCACGTACCCTCCAAGGGGTATGAGCGCATAGGCTGAGATTTTTACAAGTGACCACTTAAATTAAAATTAAAATTAAATTCAAATCCGCAAACAGATTTAAAAAAACAAAAATTTGAGCCCAGGAGAGCGGAAGTTTATTTTGGGGGCGTGGAGTACGTATAGGGTACGTATGGGGTACGATCGTACCCCATACGTACCCCATACTTGGTATGAGCGCATAGGATGAGATTTTTACAAGTGACCACTTAAATTAAAATTAAAATTAAATTCAAATCCGCAAACAGATTTAAAAAAACAAAAATTTGAGCCCAGGATAGCGGAAATTCATTCGAGGGGCGTGAAGGGTACGTGGTGGGTACGAAACGTACCCACCATGTACCCCCAAGGAGTATGAGCGCATAGGCTGAGATTTTTACAAGCGACCACTTAAATTAAAATTCAAATTAAATTCAAATCCGCAAACAGATTTAAAAAAACAAAAATTTGAGCCCAGGAGAGCGGAAATTCATTCGGGGGGCGTGGGGGGTACGTGGTGGGTACGAAACGTACCCACCACGTACCCCCCAAGGGGTATGAGCGCATAGGATGAGATTTTTACAAGTGACCACTTAAATTAAAATTAAAATTAAATTCAAATCCGCAAACAGATTTAAAAAAACAAAAATTTGAGCCCAGGATAGCGGAAATTCATTCGGGGGGCGTGGGGGGTACGTGGTGGGTACGAAACGTACCCACCACGTACCCCCCAAGGGGTATGAGCGCATAGGCTGAGATTTTTACAAGTGACCACTTAAATTAAAATTAAAATTAAATTCAAATCCGCAAACAGATTTAAAAAAACAAAAATTTGAGCCCAGGAGAGCGGAAATTCATTCGGGGGGCGTGGGGGGTACGTGGTGGGTACGAAACGTACCCACCACGTACCCCCCAAGGGGTATGAGCGCATAGGATGAGATTTTTACAAGTGACCACTTAAATTAAAATTAAAATTAAATTCAAATCCGCAAACAGATTTAAAAAAACAAAAATTTGAGCCCAGGAGAGCGGAAATTCATTCCGGGGGCGTGGGGGGTACGTGGTGGGTACGAAACGTACCCACCATGTATCCCCAAGGAGTATGAGCGCATAGGCTGAGATTTTTACAAGCGACCACTTAAATTAAAATTCAAATTAAATTCAAATCCGCAAACAGATTTAAAAAAACAAAAATTTGAGCCCAGGAGAGCGGAAATTCATTCGGGGGGCGTGGGGGGTACGTGGTGGGTACGAAACGTACCCACCACGTACCCCCCAAGGGGTATGAGCGCATAGGATGAGATTTTTACAAGTGACCACTTAAATTAAAATTGAAATTAAATTCAAATCCGCAAACAGATTTAAAAAAACAAAAATTTGAGCCCAGGATAGCGGAAATTCATTCGGGGGGCGTGGGGGGTACGTGGTGGGTACGAAACGTACCCACCACGTACCCCCCAAGGGGTATGAGCGCATAGGATGAGATTTTTACAAGTGACCACTTAAATTAAAATTAAAATTAAATTCAAATCCGCAAACAGATTTAAAAAAACAAAAATTTGAGCCCAGGATAGCGGAAATTCATTCGGGGGGCGTGGGGGGTACGTGGTGGGTACGAAACGTACCCACCACGTACCCCCCAAGGGGTATGAGCGCATAGGATGAGATTTTTACAAGTGACCACTTAAATTAAAATTAAAATTAAATTCAAATCCGCAAACAGATTTAAAAAAACAAAAATTTGAGCCCAGGAGAGCGGAAATTCATTCGGGGGGCGTGGGGGGTACGTGGTGGGTACGAAACGTACCCACCACGTACCCCCCAAGGGGTATGAGCGCATAGGATGAGATTTTTACAAGTGACCACTTAAATTAAAATTAAAATTAAATTCAAATCCGCAAACAGATTTAAAAAAACAAAAATTTGAGCCCAGGAGAGCGGAAATTCATTCCGGGGGCGTGGGGGGTACGTGGTGGGTACGAAACGTACCCACCATGTATCCCCAAGGAGTATGAGCGCATAGGCTGAGATTTTTACAAGCGACCACTTAAATTAAAATTAAAATTAAATTCAAATCCGCAAACAGATTTAAAAAAACAAAAATTTGAGCCCAGGAGAGCGGAAATTCATTCGGGGGGCGTGGGGGGTACGTGGTGGGTACGAAACGTACCCACCACGTACCCCCCAAGGGGTATGAGCGCATAGGATGAGATTTTTACAAGTGACCACTTAAATTAAAATTAAAATTAAATTCAAATCCGCAAACAGATTTAAAAAAACAAAAATTTGAGCCCAGGATAGCGGAAATTCATTCGGGGGGCGTGGGGGGTACGTGGTGGGTACGAAACGTACCCACCACGTACCCCCCAAGGGGTATGAGCGCATAGGCTGAGATTTTTACAAGTGACCACTTAAATTAAAATTAAAATTAAATTCAAATCCGCAAACAGATTTAAAAAAACAAAAATTTGAGCCCAGGAGAGCGGAAATTCATTCGGGGGGCGTGGGGGGTACGTGGTGGGTACGAAACGTACATACCACGTACCCTCCAAGGGGTATGAGCGCATAGGATGAGATTTTTACAAGTGACCACTTAAATTAAAATTAAAATTAAATTCAAATCCGCAAACAGATTTAAAAAAACAAAAATTTGAGCCCAGGAGAGCGGAAATTCATTCCGGGGGCGTGGGGGGTACGTGGTGGGTACGAAACGTACCCACCATGTATCCCCAAGGAGTATGAGCGCATAGGCTGAGATTTTTACAAGCGACCACTTAAATTAAAATTAAAATTAAATTCAAATCCGCAAACAGATTTAAAAAAACAAAAATTTGAGCCCAGGAGAGCGGAAATTCATTCGGGGGGCGTGGGGGGTACGTGGTGGGTACGAAACGTACCCACCACGTACCCCCCAAGGGGTATGAGCGCATAGGATGAGATTTTTACAAGTGACCACTTAAATTAAAATTAAAATTAAATTCAAATCCGCAAACAGATTTAAAAAAACAAAAATTTGAGCCCAGGATAGCGGAAATTCATTCGGGGGGCGTGGGGGGTACGTGGTGGGTACGAAACGTACCCACCACGTACCCCCCAAGGGGTATGAGCGCATAGGCTGAGATTTTTACAAGTGACCACTTAAATTAAAATTAAAATTAAATTCAAATCCGCAAACAGATTTAAAAAAACAAAAATTTGAGCCCAGGAGAGCGGAAATTCATTCGGGTGGCGTGGGGGGTACGTGGTGGGTACGAAACGTACCCACCACGTACCCCCCAAGGGGTATGAGCGCATAGGATGAGATTTTTACAAGTGACCACTTAAATTAAAATTAAAATTAAATTCAAATCCGCAAACAGATTTAAAAAAACAAAAATTTGAGCCCAGGAGAGCGGAAATTCATTCGGGGGGCGTGGGGGGTACGTGATGGGTACGAAACGTACCCACCACGTACCCTCCAAGGGGTATGAGCGCATAGGCTGAGATTTTTACAAGTGACCACTTAAATTAAAATTAAAATTAAATTCAAATCCGCAAACAGATTTAAAAAAACAAAAATTTGAGCCCAGGAGAGCGGAAGTTTATTTTGGGGGCGTGGAGTACGTATAGGGTACGTATGGGGTACGATCGTACCCCATACGTACCCCATACTTGGTATGAGCGCATAGGATGAGATTTTTACAAGTGACCACTTAAATTAAAATTAAAATTAAATTCAAATCCGCAAACAGATTTAAAAAAACAAAAATTTGAGCCCAGGATAGCGGAAATTCATTCGAGGGGCGTGAAGGGTACGTGGTGGGTACGAAACGTACCCACCATGTACCCCCAAGGAGTATGAGCGCATAGGCTGAGATTTTTACAAGCGACCACTTAAATTAAAATTCAAATTAAATTCAAATCCGCAAACAGATTTAAAAAAACAAAAATTTGAGCCCAGGAGAGCGGAAATTCATTCGGGGGGCGTGGGGGGTACGTGGTGGGTACGAAACGTACCCACCACGTACCCCCCAAGGGGTATGAGCGCATAGGATGAGATTTTTACAAGTGACCACTTAAATTAAAATTAAAATTAAATTCAAATCCGCAAACAGATTTAAAAAAACAAAAATTTGAGCCCAGGAGAGCGGAAATTCATTCCGGGGGCGTGGGGGGGTACGTGGTGGGTACGAAACGTACCCACCATGTATCCCCAAGGAGTATGAGCGCATAGGCTGAGATTTTTACAAGCGACCACTTAAATTAAAATTCAAATTAAATTCAAATCCGCAAACAGATTTAAAAAAACAAAAATTTGAGCCCAGGAGAGCGGAAATTCATTCGGGGGGCGTGGGGGGTACGTGGTGGGTACGAAACGTACCCACCACGTACCCCCCAAAAGGTATGAGCGCATAGGATGAGATTTTTACAAGTGACCACTTAAATTAAAATTAAAATTAAATTCAAATCCGCAAACAGATTTAAAAAAACAAAAATTTGAGCCCAGGATAGCGGAAATTCATTCGGGGGGCGTGGGGGGTACGTGGTGGGTACGAAACGTACCCACCACGTACCCCCCAAGGGGTATGAGCGCATAGGCCGAGATTTTTACAAGTGACCACTTAAATTAAAATTAAAATTAAATTCAAATCCGCAAACAGATTTAAAAAAACAAAAATTTGAGCCCAGGAGAGCGGAAATTCATTCGGGGGGCGTGGGGGGTACGTGGTGGGTACGAAACGTACCCACCACGTACCCCCCAAGGGGTATGAGCGCATAGGATGAGATTTTTACAAGTGACCACTTAAATTAAAATTAAAATTGAATTCAAATCCGCAAACAGATTTAAAAAAACAAAAATTTGAGCCCAGGATAGCGGAAATTCATTCGGGGGGCGTGGGGGGTACGTGGTGGGTACGAAACGTACCCACCACGTACCCCCCAAGGGGTATGAGCGCATAGGCTGAGATTTTTACAAGTGACCACTTAAATTAAAATTAAAATTAAATTCAAATCCGCAAACAGATTTAAAAAAACAAAAATTTGAGCCCAGGAGAGCGGAAATTCATTCGGGGGGCGTGGGGGGTACGTGGTGGGTACGAAACGTACCCACCACGTACCCCCCAAGGGGTATGAGCGCATAGGATGAGATTTTTACAAGTGACCACTTAAATTAAAATTAAAATTAAATTCAAATCCGCAAACAGATTTAAAAAAACAAAAATTTGAGCCCAGGATAGCGGAAATTCATTCGGGGGGCGTGGGGGGTACGTGGTGGGTACGAAACGTACCCACCACGTACCCCCCAAGGGGTATGAGCGCATAGGCTGAGATTTTTACAAGTGACCACTTAAATTAAAATTAAAATTAAATTCAAATCCGCAAACAGATTTAAAAAAACAAAAATTTGAGCCCAGGAGAGTGGAAATTCATTCGGGGGGCGTGGGGGGTACGTGGTGGGTACGAAACGTACCCACCACGTACCCCCCAAGGGGTATGAGCGCATAGGCTGAGATTTTTACAAGTGACCACTTAAATTAAAATTAAAATTAAATTCAAATCCGCAAACAGATTTAAAAAAACAAAAATTTGAGCCCAGGAGAGCGGAAATTCATTCGGGGGGCGTGGGGGGTACGTAGTGGGTACGAAACGTACCCACCACGTACCCCCCAAGGGGTATGAGCGCATAGGATGAGATTTTTACAAGTGACCACTTAAATTAAAATTAAAATTAAATTCAAATCCGCAAACAGATTTAAAAAAACAAAAATTTGAGCCCAGGATAGCGGAAATTCATTCGGGGGGCGTGGGGGGTACGTGGTGGGTACGAAACGTACCCACCACGTACCCCCCAAGGGGTATGAGCGCATAGGATGAGATTTTTACAAGTGACCACTTAAATTAAAATTAAAATTAAATTCAAATCCGCAAACAGATTTAAAAAAACAAAAATTTGAGCCCAGGATAGCGGAAATTCATTCGGGGGGCGTGGGGGGTACGTGGTGGGTACGAAACGTACCCACCACGTACCCCCCAAGGGGTATGAGCGCATAGGCTGAGATTTTTACAAGTGACCACTTAAATTAAAATTAAAATTAAATTCAAATCCGCAAACAGATTTAAAAAAACAAAAATTTGAGCCCAGGAGAGCGGAAATTCATTCGGGGGGCGTGGGGGGTACGTGGTGGGTACGAAACGTACCCACCACGTACCCCCCAAGGGGTATGAGCGCATAGGCTGAGATTTTTACAAGTGACCACTTAAATTAAAATTAAAATTAAATTCAAATCCGCAAACAGATTTAAAAAAACAAAAATTTGAGCCCAGGAGAGCGGAAATTCATTCGGGGGGCGTGGGGGGTACGTGGTGGGTACGAAACGTACCCACCACGTACCCCCCAAGGGGTATGAGCGCATAGGATGAGATTTTTACAAGTGACCACTTAAATTAAAATTAAAATTAAATTCAAATCCGCAAACAGATTTAAAAAAACAAAAATTTGAGCCCAGGAGAGCGGAAATTCATTCCGGGGGCGTGGCGGGTACGTGGTGGGTACGAAACGTACCCACCATGTATCCCCAAGGAGTATGAGCGCATAGGATGAGATTTTTACAAGTGACCACTTAAATTAAAATTAAAATTAAATTCAAATCCGCAAACAGATTTAAAAAAACAAAAATTTGAGCCCAGGAGAGCGGAAATTCATTCCGGGGGCGTGGGGGGTACGTGGTGGGTACGAAACGTACCCACCACGTACCCCCCAAGGGGTATGAGCGCATAGGATGAGATTTTTACAAGTGACCACTTAAATTAAAATTAAAATTAAATTCAAATCCGCAAACAGATTTAAAAAAACAAAAATTTGAGCCCAGGAGAGCGGAAATTCATTCCGGGGGCGTGGCGGGTACGTGGTGGGTACGAAACGTACCCACCATGTATCCCCAAGGAGTATGAGCGCATAGGATGAGATTTTTACAAGTGACCACTTAAATTAAAATTAAAATTAAATTCAAATCCGCAAACAGATTTAAAAAAACAAAAATTTGAGCCCAGGAGAGCGGAAATTCATTCGGGGGGCGTGGGGGGTATGAGCGCATAGGATGAGATTTTTACAAGTGACCACTTAAATTAAAATTAAAATTAAATTCAAATCCGCAAACAGATTTAAAAAAACAAAAATTTGAGCCCAGGATAGCGGAAATTCATTCGGGGGGCGTGGGGGGTACGTGGTGGGTACAAAACGTACCCACCACGTACCCCCCAAGGGGTATGAGCGCATAGGATGAGATTTTTACAAGTGACCACTTAAATTAAAATTAAAATTAAATTCAAATCCGCAAACAGATTTAAAAAAACAAAAATTTGAGCCCAGGAGAGCGGAAATTCATTCGGGGGGCGTGGGGGGTACGTGGTGGGTACGAAACGTACCCACCACGTACCCCCCAAGGGGTATGAGCGCATAGGATGAGATTTTTACAAGTGACCACTTAAATTAAAATTAAAATTAAATTCAAATCCGCAAACAGATTTAAAAAAACAAAAATTTGAGCCCAGGATAGCGGAAATTCATTCGGTGGGCGTGGGGGGTACGTGGTGGGTACGAAACGTACCCACCACGTACCCCCCAAGGGGTATGAGCGCATAGGATGAGATTTTTACAAGTGACCACTTAAATTAAAATTAAAATTAAATTCAAATCCGCAAACAGATTTAAAAAAACAAAAATTTGAGCCCAGGAGAGCGGAAATTCATTCCGGGGGCGTGGGGGGTACGTGGTGGGTACGAAACGTACCCACCATGTATCCCCAAGGAGTATGAGCGCATAGGCTGAGATTTTTACAAGCGACCACTTAAATTAAAATTCAAATTAAATTCAAATCCGCAAACAGATTTAAAAAAACAAAAATTTGAGCCCAGGAGAGCGGAAATTCATTCGGGGGGCGTGGGGGGTACGTGGTGGGTACGAAACGTACCCACCACGTACCCCCCAAGGGGTATGAGCGCATAGGATGAGATTTTTACAAGTGACCACTTAAATTAAAATTAAAATTAAATTCAAATCCGCAAACAGATTTAAAAAAACAAAAATTTGAGCCCAGGATAGCGGAAATTCATTCGGGGGGCGTGGGGGGTACGTGGTGGGTACGAAACGTACCCACCACGTACCCCCCAAGGGGTATGAGCGCATAGGATGAGATTTTTACAAGTGACCACTTAAATTAAAATTAAAATTAAATTCAAATCCGCAAACAGATTTAAAAAAACAAAAATTTGAGCCCAGGATAGCGGAAATTCATTCGGGGGGCGTGGGGGGTACGTGGTGGGTACGAAACGTACCCACCACGTACCCCCCAAGGGGTATGAGCGCATAGGCTGAGATTTTTACAAGTGACCACTTAAATTAAAATTAAAATTAAATTCAAATCCGCAAACAGATTTAAAAAAACAAAAATTTGAGCCCAGGAGAGCGGAAATTCATTCGGGGGGCGTGGGGGGTACGTGGTGGGTACGAAACGTACCCACCACGTACCCCCCAAGGGGTATGAGCGCATAGGCTGAGATTTTTACAAGTGACCACTTAAATTAAAATTGAAATTAAATTCAAATCCGCAAACAGATTTAAAAAAAAAAATTTGAGCCCAGGAGAGCGGAAATTCATTCGGGGGGCGTGGGGGGTACGTGGTGGGTACGAAACGTACCCACCACGTACCCCCCAAGGGGTATGAGCGCATAGGATGAGATTTTTACAAGTGACCACTTAAATTAAAATTAAAATTAAATTCAAATCCGCAAACAGATTTAAAAAAACAAAAATTTGAGCCCAGGATAGCGGAAATTCATTCGGGGGGCGTGGGGGGTACGTGGTGGGTACGAAACGTACCCACCATGTACCCCCCAAGGGGTATGAGCGCATAGGCTGAGATTTTTACAAGTGACCACTTAAATTAAAATTGAAATTAAATTCAAATCCGCAAACAGATTTAAAAAAAAAAAATTTGAGCCCAGGAGAGCGGAAATTCATTCGAGGGGCGTGGGGGGTACGTGGTGGGTACGAAACGTACCCACCACGTACCCCCCAAGGGGTATGAGCGCATAGGCTGAGATTTTTACAAGTGACCACTTAAATTAAAATTAAAATTAAATTCAAATCCGCAAACAGATTTAAAAAAACAAAAATTTGAGCCCAGGAGAGCGGAAATTCATTCCGGGGGCGTGGGGGGTACGTGGTGGGTACGAAACGTACCCACCATGTACCCCCAAGGAGTATGAGCGCATAGGCTGAAATTTTTACAAGCGACCACTTAAATTAAAATTCAAATTAAATTCAAATCCGCAAACAGATTTAAAAAAACAAAAATTTGAGCCCAGGATAGCGGAAATTCATTCGGGGGGCGTGGGGGGTACGTGGTGGGTACGAAACGTACCCACCACGTACCCCCCAAGGGGTATGAGCGCATAGGCTGAGATTTTTACAAGTGACCACTTAAATTAAAATTAAAATTAAATTCAAATCCGCAAACAGATTTAAAAAAACAAAAATTTGAGCCCAGGAGAGCGGAAATTCATTCGGGGGGCGTGGGGGGTACGTGGTGGGTACGAAACGTACCCACCATGTACCCCCCAAGGGGTATGAGCGCATAGGCTGAGATTTTTACAAGTGACCACTTAAATTAAAATTAAAATTAAATTCAAATCCGCAAACAGATTTAAAAAAACAAAAATTTGAGCCCAGGAGAGCGGAAATTCATTCGGGGGGCGTGGGGGGTACGTGGTGGGTACGAAACGTACCCACCACGTACCCCCCAAGGGGTATGAGCGCATAGGATGAGATTTTTACAAGTGACCACTTAAATTAAAATTAAAATTAAATTCAAATCCGCAAACAGATTTAAAAAAACAAAAATTTGAGCCCAGGAGAGCGGAAATTCATTCGGGGGGCGTGGGTTGTACGTGGTGGGTACGAAACGTACCCACCACGTACCCCCCAAGGGGTATGAGCGCATAGGATGAGATTTTTACAAGTGACCACTTAAATTAAAATTAAAATTAAATTCAAATCCGCAAACAGATTTAAAAAAACAAAAATTTGAGCCCAGGATAGCGGAAATTCATTCGGGGGGCGTGGGGGGTACGTGGTGGGTACGAAACGTACCCACCACGTACCCCCCAAGGGGTATGAGCGCATAGGATGAGATTTTTACAAGTGACCACTTAAATTAAAATTAAAATTAAATTCAAATCCGCAAACAGATTTAAAAAAACAAAAATTTGAGCCCAGGAGAGCGGAAATTCATTCCGGGAGCGTGGGGGGTACGTGGTGGGTACGAAACGTACCCACCACGTACCCCCCAAGGGGTATGAGCGCATAGGATGAGATTTTTACAAGTGACCACTTAAATTAAAATTAAAATTAAATTCAAATCCGCAAACAGATTTAAAAAAACAAAAATTTGAGCCCAGGAGAGCGGAAATTCATTCGGGGGGCGTGGGGGGTACGTGGTGGGTACGAAACGTACCCACCATGTACCCCCCCAAGGGGTATGAGCGCATAGGCTGAGATTTTTACAAGTGACCACTTAAATTAAAATTAAAATTAAATTCAAATCCGCAAACAGATTTAAAAAAACAAAAATTTGAGCCCAGGAGAGCGGAAATTCATTCGGGGGGCGTGGGGGGTACGTGGTGGGTACGAAACGTACCCACCACGTACCCCCCAAGGGGTATGAGCGCATAGGATGAGATTTTTACAAGTGACCACTTAAATTAAAATTAAAATTAAATTCAAATCCGCAAACAGATTTAAAAAAACAAAAATTTGAGCCCAGGAGAGCGGAAATTCATTCGGGGGGCGTGGGTTGTACGTGGTGGGTACGAAACGTACCCACCACGTACCCCCCAAGGGGTATGAGCGCATAGGATGAGATTTTTACAAGTGACCACTTAAATTAAAATTAAAATTAAATTCAAATCCGCAAACAGATTTAAAAAAACAAAAATTTGAGCCCAGGATAGCGGAAATTCATTCGGGGGGCGTGGGGGGTACGTGGTGGGTACGAAACGTACCCACCACGTACCCCCCAAGGGGTATGAGCGCATAGGATGAGATTTTTACAAGTGACCACTTAAATTAAAATTAAAATTAAATTCAAATCCGCAAACAGATTTAAAAAAACAAAAATTTGAGCCCAGGAGAGCGGAAATTCATTCCGGGAGCGTGGGGGGTACGTGGTGGGTACGAAACGTACCCACCATGTATCCCCAAGGAGTATGAGCGCATAGGCTGAGATTTTTACAAGCGACCACTTAAATTAAAATTCAAATTAAATTCAAATCCGCAAACAGATTTAAAAAAACAAAAATTTGAGCCCAGGAGAGCGGAAATTCATTCGGGGGGCGTGGGGGGTACGTGGTGGGTACGAAACGTACCCACCACGTACCCCCCAAGGGGTATGAGCGCATAGGATGAGATTTTTACAAGTGACCACTTAAATTAAAATTAAAATTAAATTCAAATCCGCAAACAGATTTAAAAAAACAAAAATTTGAGCCCAGGATAGCGGAAATTCATTCGGGGGGCGTGGGGGGTACGTGGTGGGTACGAAACGTACCCACCACGTACCCCCCAAGGGGTATGAGCGCATAGGATGAGATTTTTACAAGTGACCACTTAAATTAAAATTAAAATTAAATTCAAATCCGCAAACAGATTTAAAAAAACAAAAATTTGAGCCCAGGATAGCGGAAATTCATTCGGGGGGCGTGGGGGGTACGTGGTGGGTACGAAACGTACCCACCACGTACCCCCCAAGGGGTATGAGCGCATAGGCTGAGATTTTTACAAGTGACCACTTAAATTAAAATTAAAATTAAATTCAAATCCGCAAACAGATTTAAAAAAACAAAAATTTGAGCCCAGGAGAGCGGAAATTCATTCGGGGGGCGTGGGGGGTACGTGGTGGGTACGAAACGTACCCACCATGTACCCCCCAAGGGGTATGAGCGCATAGGCTGAGATTTTTACAAGTGACCACTTAAATTAAAATTAAAATTAAATTCAAATCCGCAAACAGATTTAAAAAAACAAAAATTTGAGCCCAGGAGAGCGGAAATTCATTCGGGGGGCGTGGGGGGTACGTGGTGGGTACGAAACGTACCCACCACGTACCCCCCAAGGGGTATGAGCGCATAGGATGAGATTTTTACAAGTGACCACTTAAATTAAAATTAAAATTAAATTCAAATCCGCAAACAGATTTAAAAAAACAAAAATTTGAGCCCAGGAGAGCGGAAATTCATTCGGGGGGCGTGGGTTGTACGTGGTGGGTACGAAACGTACCCACCACGTACCCCCCAAGGGGTATGAGCGCATAGGATGAGATTTTTACAAGTGACCACTTAAATTAAAATTAAAATTAAATTCAAATCCGCAAACAGATTTAAAAAAACAAAAATTTGAGCCCAGGATAGCGGAAATTCATTCGGGGGGCGTGGGGGGTACGTGGTGGGTACGAAACGTACCCACCATGTACCCCCCAAGGGGTATGAGCGCATAGGCTGAGATTTTTACAAGTGACCACTTAAATTAAAATTGAAATTAAATTCAAATCCGCAAACAGATTTAAAAAAAAAAAATTTGAGCCCAGGAGAGCGGAAATTCATTCGTATCACCACGTACCCCCCACGCCCCCGGAATGAATTTCCGCTCTCCTGGGCTCAAATTTTTGTTTTTTTAAATCTGTTTGCGGATTTGAATTTAATTTTAATTTTAATTTAAGTGGTCACTTGTAAAAATCTCAGCCTATGCGCTCATACCCCTTGGGGGGTACGTGGTGGGTACGTTTCGTACCCACCACGTACCCCCCACGCCCCCCGAATGAATTTCCGCTCTCCTGGGCTCAAATTTTTGTTTTTTTAAATCTGTTTGCGGATTTGAATTTAATTTTAATTTTAATTTAAGTGGTCACTTGTAAAAATCTCAGCCTATGCGCTCATACCCCTTGGGGGGTACGTGGTGGGTACGTTTCGTACCCACCACGTACCCCCCACGCCCCCCGAATGAATTTCCGCTATCCTGGGCTCAAATTTTTGTTTTTTTAAATCTGTTTGCGGATTTGAATTTAATTTTAATTTTAATTTAAGTGGTCACTTGTAAAAATCTCATCCTATGCGCTCATACCCCTTGGGGGGTACGTGGTGGGTACGTTTCGTACCCACCACGTACCCCCCACGCCCCCCGAATGAATTTCCGCTCTCCTGGGCTCAAATTTTTGTTTTTTTAAATCTGTTTGCGGATTTGAATTTAATTTGAATTTTAATTTAAGTGGTCACTTGTAAAAATCTCAGCCTATGCGCTCATACTCCTTGGGGATACATGGTGGGTACGTTTCGTACCCACCACGTACCCCCCACGCCCCCGGAATGAATTTTCGCTCTCCTGGGCTCAAATTTTTGTTTTTTTAAATCTGTTTGCGGATTTGAATTTAATTTTAATTTTAATTTAAGTGGTCACTTGTAAAAATCTCATCCTATGCGCTCATACCCCTTGGGGGGTACGTGGTGGGTACGTTTCGTACCCACCACGTACCCCCCACGCCCCCCGAATGAATTTCCGCTCTCCTGGGCTCAAATTTTTGTTTTTTTAAATCTGTTTGCGGATTTGAATTTAATTTGAATTTTAATTTAAGTGGTCACTTGTAAAAATCTCAGCCTATGCGCTCATACCAAGTATGGGGTACGATCGTACCCCATACGTACCCTATACGTACTCCATGCCCCCAAAATAAACTTCCGCTCTCCTGGGCTCAAATTTTTGTTTTTTTAAATCTGTTTGCGGATTTGAATTTAATTTTAATTTTAATTTAAGTGGTCACTTGTAAAAATCTCAGCCTATGCGCTCATACCCCTTGGGGGGTACGTGGTGGGTACGTTTCGTACCCACCACGTACCCCCACGTCCCCCGAATGATTTTCCGCTCTCCTGGGCTCAAATTTTTGTTTTTTTAAATCTGTTTGCGGATTTGAATTTAATTTTAATTTTAATTTAAGTGGTCACTTGTAAAAATCTCAGCCTATGCGCTCATACCCCTTGGGGGGTACGTGGTGGGTACGTTTCGTACCCACCACGTACCCCCCACGCCCCCCGAATGAATTTCCGCTCTCCTGGGCTCAAATTTTTGTTTTTTTAAATCTGTTTGCGGATTTGAATTTAATTTTAATTTTAATTTAAGTGGTCACTTGTAAAAATCTCAGCCTATGCGCTCATACCCCTTGGGGGGTACGTGGTGGGTACGTTTCGTACCCACCACGTACCCCCCACGCCCCCCGAATGAATTTCCGCTCTCCTGGGCTCAAATTTTTGTTTTTTTAAATCTGTTTGCGGATTTGAATTTAATTTGAATTTTAATTTAAGTGGTCGCTTGTAAAAATCTCAGCCTATGCGCTCATACTCCTTGGGGATACATGGTGGGTACGTTTCGTACCCACCACGTACCCCCCACGCCCCCGGAATGAATTTCCGCTCTCCTGGGCTCAAATTTTTGTTTTTTTAAATCTGTTTGCGGATTTGAATTTAATTTTAATTTTAATTTAAGTGGTCACTTGTAAAAATCTCATCCTATGCGCTCATACCCCTTGGGGGGTACGTGGTGGGTACGTTTCGTACCCACCACGTACCCCCCACGCCCCCCGAATGAATTTCCGCTCTCCTGGGCTCAAATTTTTGTTTTTTTAAATCTGCTTGCGGATTTGAATTTAATTTTAATTTTAATTTAAGTGGTCGCTTGTAAAAATCTCAGCCTATGCGCTCATACTCCTTGGGGGTACATGGTGGGTACGTTTCGTACCCACCACGTACCCCCCACGCCCCCGGAATGAATTTCCGCTCTCCTGGGCTCAAATTTTTGTTTTTTTAAATCTGTTTGCGGATTTGAATTTAATTTTAATTTTAATTTAAGTGGTCACTTGTAAAACTCTCAGCCTATGCGCTCATACCCCTTGGGGGGTACGTGGTGGGAACGTTTCGTACCCACCACGTACCCCCCACGCCCCTCGAATGAATTTCCGCTCTCCTGGGCTCAAATTTTTTTTTTTTAAATCTGTTTGCGGATTTGAATTTAATTTTAATTTTAATTTAAGTGGTCACTTGTAAAAATCTCAGCCTATGCGCTCATACCCCTTGGGGGGTACATGGTGGGTACGTTTCGTACCCACCACGTACCCCCCACGCCCCCGGAATGAATTTCCGCTATCCTGGGCTCAAATTTTTGTTTTTTTAAATCTGTTTGCGGATTTGAATTTAATTTTAATTTTAATTTAAGTGGTCACTTGTAAAAATCTCATCCTATGCGCTCATACCAAGTATGGGGTACGTATGGGGTACGATCGTACCCCATACGTACCCTATACGTACTCCACGCCCCCAAAATAAACTTCCGCTCTCCTGGGCTCAAATTTTTGTTTTTTTAAATCTGTTTGCGGATTTGAATTTAATTTTAATTTTAATTTAAGTGGTCACTTGTAAAAATCTCAGCCTATGCGCTCATACCCCTTGGGGGGTACGTGGTGGGTACGTTTCGTACCCACCACGTACCCCCACCGCCCCCCGAATGAATTTCCGCTCTCCTGGGCTCAAATTTTTGTTTTTTTAAATCTGTTTGCGGATTTGAATTTAATTTTAATTTTAATTTAAGTGGTCACTTGTAAAAATCTCAGCCTATGCGCTCATACCCCTTGGGGGGTACGTGGTGGGTACGTTTCGTACCCACCACGTACCCCCCACGCCCCCCGAATGAATTTCCGCTCTCCTGGGCTCAAATTTTTGTTTTTTTAAATCTGTTTGCGGATTTGAATTTAATTTTAATTTTAATTTAAGTGGTCACTTGTAAAAATCTCAGCCTATGCGCTCATACCCCTTGGGGGGTACGTGGTGGGTACGTTTCGTACCCACCACGTACCCCCCACGCCCCCCGAATGAATTTCCGCTATCCTGGGCTCAAATTTTTGTTTTTTTAAATCTGTTTGCGGATTTGAATTTAATTTTAATTTTAATTTAAGTGGTCACTTGTAAAAATCTCATCCTATGCGCTCATACCCCTTGGGGGGTACGTGGTGGGTACGTTTCGTACCCACCACGTACCCCCCACGCCCCCGGAATGAATTTCCGCTCTCCTGGGCTCAAATTTTTGTTTTTTTAAATCTGTTTGCGGATTTGAATTTAATTTTAATTTTAATTTAAGTGGTCGCTTGTAAAAATCTCAGCCTATGCGCTCATACCCCTTGGGGGGTACGTGGTGGGTACGTTTCGTACCCACCACGTACCCCCCACGCCCCCGGAATGAATTTCCGCTCTCCTGGGCTCAAATTTTTGTTTTTTTAAATCTGTTTGCGGATTTGAATTTAATTTTAATTTTAATTTAAGTGGTCACTTGTAAAAATCTCAGCCTATGCGCTCATACCCCTTGGGGGGTACGTGGTGGGTACGTTTCGTACCCACCACGTACCCCCCACGCCCCTCGAATGAATTTCCGCTCTCCTGGGCTCAAATTTTTTTTTTTTAAATCTGTTTGCGGATTTGAATTTAATTTCAATTTTAATTTAAGTGGTCACTTGTAAAAATCTCAGCCTATGCGCTCATACCCCTTGGGGGGTACATGGTGGGTACGTTTCGTACCCACCACGTACCCCCCACGCCCCCGGAATGAATTTCCGCTCTCCTGGGCTCAAATTTTTGTTTTTTTAAATCTGTTTGCGGATTTGAATTTAATTTTAATTTTAATTTAAGTGGTCACTTGTAAAAATCTCATCCTATGCGCTCATACCAAGTATGGGGTACGTATGGGGTACGATCGTACCCCATACGTACCCTATACGTACTCCACGCCCCCAAAATAAACTTCCGCTCTCCTGGGCTCAAATTTTTGTTTTTTTAAATCTGTTTGCGGATTTGAATTTAATTTTAATTTTAATTTAAGTGGTCACTTGTAAAAATCTCAGCCTATGCGCTCATACCCCTTGGGGGGTACGTGGTGGGTACGTTTCGTACCCACCACGTACCCCCACGCCCCCCGAATGAATTTCCGCTCTCCTGGGCTCAAATTTTTGTTTTTTTAAATCTGTTTGCGGATTTGAATTTAATTTTAATTTTAATTTAAGTGGTCACTTGTAAAAATCTCAGCCTATGCGCTCATACCCCTTGGGGGGTACGTGGTGGGTACGTTTCGTACCCACCACGTACCCCCCACGCCCCCCGAATGTATTTCCGCTCTCCTGGGCTCAAATTTTTGTTTTTTTAAATCTGTTTGCGGATTTGAATTTAATTTTAATTTTAATTTAAGTGGTCACTTGTAAAAATCTCAGCCTATGCGCTCATACCCCTGGGGGGGGTACGTGGTGGGTACGTTTCGTACCCACCACGTACCCCCCACGCCCCCCGAATGAATTTCCGCTATCCTGGGCTCAAATTTTTGTTTTTTTAAATCTGTTTGCGGATTTGAATTTAATTTGAATTTTAATTTAAGTGGTCGCTTGTAAAAATTTCAGCCTATGCGCTCATACTCCTTGGGGGTACATGGTGGGTACGTTTCGTACCCACCACGTACCCCCCACGCCCCCGGAATGAATTTCCGCTCTCCTGGGCTCAAATTTTTGTTTTTTTAAATCTGTTTGCGGATTTGAATTTAATTTTAATTTTAATTTAAGTGGTCACTTGTAAAAATCTCAGCCTATGCGCTCATACCCCTTGGGGGGTACGTGGTGGGTACGTTTCGTACCCACCACGTACCCCCCACGCCCCTCGAATGAATTTCCGCTCTCCTGGGCTCAAATTTTTTTTTTTTAAATCTGTTTGCGGATTTGAATTTAATTTCAATTTTAATTTAAGTGGTCACTTGTAAAAATCTCAGCCTATGCGCTCATACCCCTTGGGGGGTACGTGGTGGGTACGTTTCGTACCCACCACGTACCCCCCACGCCCCCCGAATGAATTTCCGCTCTCCTGGGCTCAAATTTTTGTTTTTTTAAATCTGTTTGCGGATTTGAATTTAATTTTAATTTTAATTTAAGTGGTCACTTGTAAAAATCTCAGCCTATGCGCTCATACCCCTTGGGGGGTACGTGGTGGGTACGAAACGTACCCACCATGTACCCCCAAGGAGTATGAGCGCATAGGCTGAAATTTTTACAAGCGACCACTTAAATTAAAATTCAAATTAAATTCAAATCCGCAAACAGATTTAAAAAAACAAAAATTTGAGCCCAGGATAGCGGAAATTCATTCGGGGGGCGTGGGGGGTACGTGGTGGGTACGAAACGTACCCACCACGTACCCCCCAAGGGGTATGAGCGCATAGGCTGAGATTTTTACAAGTGACCACTTAAATTAAAATTAAAATTAAATTCAAATCCGCAAACAGATTTAAAAAAACAAAAATTTGAGCCCAGGAGAGCGGAAATTCATTCGGGGGGCGTGGGGGGTACGTGGTGGGTACGAAACGTACCCACCACGTACCCCCCAAGGGGTATGAGCGCATAGGCTGAGATTTTTACAAGTGACCACTTAAATTAAAATTAAAATTAAATTCAAATCCGCAAACAGATTTAAAAAAACAAAAATTTGAGCCCAGGAGAGCGAAAATTCATTCGGGGGGCGTGGGGGTACGTGGTGGGTACGAAACGTACCCACCACGTACCCCCCAAGGGGTATGAGCGCATAGGCTGAGATTTTTACAAGTGACCACTTAAATTAAAATTAAAATTAAATTCAAATCCGCAAACAGATTTAAAAAAACAAAAATTTGAGCCCAGGAGAGCGGAAGTTTATTTTGGGGGCGTGGAGTACGTATAGGGTACGTATGGGGTACGATCGTACCCCATACGTACCCCATACTTGGTATGAGCGCATAGGATGAGATTTTTACAAGTGACCACTTAAATTAAAATTAAAATTAAATTCAAATCCGCAAACAGATTTAAAAAAACAAAAATTTGAGCCCAGGAGAGCGGAAATTCATTCCGGGGGCGTGGGGGGTACGTGGTGGGTACGAAACGTACCCACCATGTACCCCCCAAGGGGTATGAGCGCATAGGCTGAGATTTTTACAAGTGACCACTTAAATTAAAATTGAAATTAAATTCAAATCCGCAAACAGATTTAAAAAAAAAAAATTTGAGCCCAGGAGAGCGGAAATTCATTCGAGGGGCGTGGGGGGTACGTGGTGGGTACGAAACGTACCCACCACGTACCCCCCAAGGGGTATGAGCGCATAGGCTGAGATTTTTACAAGTGACCACTTAAATTAAAATTAAAATTAAATTCAAATCCGCAAACAGATTTAAAAAAACAAAAATTTGAGCCCAGGAGAGCGGAAATTCATTCCGGGGGCGTGGGGGGTACGTGGTGGGTACGAAACGTACCCACCATGTACCCCCAAGGAGTATGAGCGCATAGGCTGAGATTTTTACAAGCGACCACTTAAATTAAAATTAAAATTAAATTCAAATCCGCAAACAGATTTAAAAAAACAAAAATTTGAGCCCAGGAGAGCGGAAATTCATTCCGGGGGCGTGGGGGGTACGTGGTGGGTACGAAACGTACCCACCACGTACCCCCCAAGGGGTATGAGCGCATAGGATGAGATTTTTACAAGTGACCACTTAAATTAAAATTAAAATTAAATTCAAATCCGCAAACAGATTTAAAAAAACAAAAATTTGAGCCCAGGATAGCGGAAATTCATTCGGGGGGCGTGGGGGGTACGTGGTGGGTACGAAACGTACCCACCACGTACCCCCCAAGGGGTATGAGCGCATAGGCTGAGATTTTTACAAGTGACCACTTAAATTAAAATTAAAATTAAATTCAAATCCGCAAACAGATTTAAAAAAACAAAAATTTGAGCCCAGGAGAGCGGAAATTCATTCGGGGGGCGTGGGGGGTACGTGGTGGGTACGAAACGTACCCACCACGTACCCCCCAAGGGGTATGAGCGCATAGGCTGAGATTTTTACAAGTGACCACTTAAATTAAAATTAAAATTAAATTCAAATCCGCAAACAGATTTAAAAAAACAAAAATTTGAGCCCAGGAGAGCGGAAATTCATTCGGGGGGCGGTGGGGGTACGTGGTGGGTACGAAACGTACCCACCACGTACCCCCCAAGGGGTATGAGCGCATAAGCTGAGATTTTTACAAGTGACCACTTAAATTAAAATTAAAATTAAATTCAAATCCGCAAACAGATTTAAAAAAACAAAAATTTGAGCCCAGGAGAGCGGAAGTTTATTTTGGGGGCGTGGAGTACCCCGTGGAGTACCCCATACGTACCCCATACTTGGTATGAGCGCATAGGATGAGATTTTTACAAGTGACCACTTAAATTAAAATTAAAATTAAATTCAAATCCGCAAACAGATTTAAAAAAACAAAAATTTGAGCCCAGGAGAGCGGAAATTCATTCCGGGGGCGTGGGGGGTACGTGGTGGGTACGAAACGTACCCACCATGTACCCCCCAAGGGGTATGAGCGCATAGGCTGAGATTTTTACAAGTGACCACTTAAATTAAAATTGAAATTAAATTCAAATCCGCAAACAGATTTAAAAAAAAAAAATTTGAGCCCAGGAGAGCGGAAATTCATTCGAGGGGCGTGGGGGGTACGTGGTGGGTACGAAACGTACCCACCACGTACCCCCCAAGGGGTATGAGCGCATAGGCTGAGAGTTTTACAAGTGACCACTTAAATTAAAATTAAAATTAAATTCAAATCCGCAAACAGATTTAAAAAAACAAAAATTTGAGCCCAGGAGAGCGGAAATTCATTCCGGGGGCGTGGGGGGTACGTGGTGGGTACGAAACGTACCCACCATGTACCCCCAAGGAGTATGAGCGCATAGGCTGAGATTTTTACAACCGACCACTTAAATTAAAATTAAAATTAAATTCAAATCCGCAAACAGATTTAAAAAAACAAAAATTTGAGCCCAGGAGAGCGGAAATTCATTCGGGGGGCGTGGGGGGTACGTGGTGGGTACGAAACGTACCCACCACGTACCCCCCAAGGGGTATGAGCGCATAGGATGAGATTTTTACAAGTGACCACTTAAATTAAAATTAAAATTAAATTCAAATCCGCAAACAGATTTAAAAAAACAAAAATTTGAGCCCAGGAGAGCGGAAATTCATTCCGGGGGCGTGGGGGGTACGTGGTGGGTACGAAACGTACCCACCATGTATCCCCAAGGAGTATGAGCGCATAGGCTGAGATTTTTACAAGCGACCACTTAAATTAAAATTCAAATTAAATTCAAATCCGCAAACAGATTTAAAAAAACAAAAATTTGAGCCCAGGAGAGCGGAAATTCATTCGGGGGGCGTGGGGGGTACGTGGTGGGTACGAAACGTACCCACCACGTACCCCCCAAGGGGTATGAGCGCATAGGATGAGATTTTTACAAGTGACCACTTAAATTAAAATTAAAATTAAATTCAAATCCGCAAACAGATTTAAAAAAACAAAAATTTGAGCCCAGGATAGCGGAAATTCATTCGGGGGGCGTGGGGGGTACGTGGTGGGTACGAAACGTACCCACCACGTACCCCCCAAGGGGTATGAGCGCATAGGCTGAGATTTTTACAAGTGACCACTTAAATTAAAATTAAAATTAAATTCAAATCCGCAAACAGATTTAAAAAAACAAAAATTTGAGCCCAGGAGAGCGGAAATTCATTCGGGGGGGTACGAAACGTACCCACCATGTACCCCCCAAGGGGTATGAGCGCATAGGCTGAGATTTTTACAAGTGACCACTTAAATTAAAATTGAAATTAAATTCAAATCCGCAAACAGATTTAAAAAAAAAAAATTTGAGCCCAGGAGAGCGGAAATTCATTCGAGGGGCGTGGGGGGTACGTGGTGGGTACGAAACGTACCCACCACGTACCCCCCAAGGGGTATGAGCGCATAGGCTGAGATTTTTACAAGTGACCACTTAAATTAAAATTAAAATTAAATTCAAATCCGCAAACAGATTTAAAAAAACAAAAATTTGAGCCCAGGAGAGCGGAAGTTTATTTTGGGGGCGTGGAGTACGTATAGGGTACGTATGGGGTACGATCGTACCCCATACGTACCCCATACTTGGTATGAGCGCATAGGATGAGATTTTTACAAGTGACCACTTAAATTAAAATTAAAATTAAATTCAAATCCGCAAACAGATTTAAAAAAACAAAAATTTGAGCCCAGGAGAGCGGAAATTTATTCGGGGGGCGTGGGGGGTACGTGGTGGGTACGAAACGTACCCACCACGTACCCCCCAAGGGGTATGAGCGCATAGGCTGAGATTTTTACAAGTGACCACTTAAATTAAAATTGAAATTAAATTCAAATCCGCAAACAGATTTAAAAAAAAAAAATTTGAGCCCAGGAGAGCGGAAATTCATTCGAGGGGCGTGGGGGGTACGTGGTGGGTACGAAACGTACCCACCACGTACCCCCCAAGGGGTATGAGCGCATAGGCTGAGATTTTTACAAGTGACCACTTAAATTAAAATTAAAATTAAATTCAAATCCGCAAACAGATTTAAAAAAACAAAAATTTGAGCCCAGGAGAGCGGAAATTCATTCGGGGGGCGTGGGGGGTACGTGGTGGGTACGAAACGTACCCACCACGTACCCCCCAAGGGGTATGAGCGCATAGGCTGAGATTTTTACAAGTGACCACTTAAATTAAAATTAAAATTAAATTCAAATCCGCAAACAGATTTAAAAAAACAAAAATTTGAGCCCAGGAGAGCGGAAGTTTATTTTGGGGGCGTGGAGTACGTATAGGGTACGTATGGGGTACGATCGTACCCCATACGTACCCCATACTTGGTATGAGCGCATAGGATGAGATTTTTACAAGTGACCACTTAAATTAAAATTAAAATTAAATTCAAATCCGCAAACAGATTTAAAAAAACAAAAATTTGAGCCCAGGAGAGCGGAAATTCATTCGGGGGGCGTGGGGGGTACGTGGTGGGTACGAAACGTACCCACCACGTACCCCCCAAGGGGTATGAGCGCATAGGCTGAGATTTTTACAAGTGACCACTTAAATTAAAATTGAAATTAAATTCAAATCCGCAAACAGATTTAAAAAAAAAAAATTTGAGCCCAGGAGAGCGGAAATTCATTCGAGGGGCGTGGGGGGTACGTGGTGGGTACGAAACGTACCCACCACGTACCCCCCAAGGGGTATGAGCGCATAGGCTGAGATTTTTACAAGTGACCACTTAAATTAAAATTAAAATTAAATTCAAATCCGCAAACAGATTTAAAAAAACAAAAATTTGAGCCCAGGAGAGCGGAAATTCATTCGGGGGGCGTGGGGGGTACGTGGTGGGTACGAAACGTACCCACCACGTACCCCCCAAGGGGTATGAGCGCATAGGCTGAGATTTTTACAAGTGACCACTTAAATTAAAATTAAAATTAAATTCAAATCCGCAAACAGATTTAAAAAAACAAAAATTTGAGCCCAGGAGAGCGGAAGTTTATTTTGGGGGCGTGGAGTACGTATAGGGTACGTATGGGGTACGATCATACCCCATACGTACCCCATACTTGGTATGAGCGCATAGGATAAGATTTTTACAAGTGACCACTTAAATTAAAATTAAAATTAAATTCAAATCCGCAAACAGATTTAAAAAAACAAAAATTTGAGCCCAGGAGAGCGGAAATTCATTCGGGGGGCGTGGGGGGTACGTGGTGGGTACGAAACGTACCCACCACGTACCCCCCAAGGGGTATGAGCGCATAGGCTGAGATTTTTACAAGTGACCACTTAAATTAAAATTAAAATTAAATTCAAATCCGCAAACAGATTTAAAAAAACAAAAATTTGAGCCCAGGAGAGCGGAAGTTTATTTTGGGGGCGTGGAGTACGTATAGGGTACGTATGGGGTACGATCATACCCCATACGTACCCCATACTTGGTATGAGCGCATAGGATGAGATTTTTACAAGTGACCACTTAAATTAAAATTAAAATTAAATTCAAATCCGCAAACAGATTTAAAAAAACAAAAATTTGAGCCCAGGAGAGCGGAAATTCATTCGGGGGGCGTGGGGGGTACGTGGTGGGTACGAAACGTACCCACCACGTACCCCCCAAGGGGTATGAGCGCATAGGCTGAGATTTTTACAAGTGACCACTTAAATTAAAATTAAAATTAAATTCAAATCCGCAAACAGATTTAAAAAAACAAAAATTTGAGCCCAGGAGAGCGGAAATTCATTCGGGGGGCGTGGGGGGTACGTGGTGGGTACGAAACGTACCCACCACGTACCCCCCAAGGGGTATGAGCGCATAGGATGAGATTTTTACAAGTGACCACTTAAATTAAAATTAAAATTAAATTCAAATCCGCAAACAGATTTAAAAAAACAAAAATTTGAGCCCAGGAGAGCGGAAATTCATTCCGGGGGCGTGGGGGGTACGTGGTGGGTACGAAACGTACCCACCATGTATCCCCAAGGAGTATGAGCGCATAGGCTGAGATTTTTACAAGCGACCACTTAAATTAAAATTCAAATTAAATTCAAATCCGCAAACAGATTTAAAAAAACAAAAATTTGAGCCCAGGAGAGCGGAAATTCATTCGGGGGGCGTGGGGGGTACGTGTTGGGTACGAAACGTACCCACCACGTACCCCCCAAGGGGTATGAGCGCATAGGATGAGATTTTTACAAGTGACCACTTAAATTAAAATTAAAATTAAATTCAAATCCGCAAACAGATTTCAAAAAAACAAAAATTTGAGCCCAGGATAGCGGAAATTCATTCGGGGGGCGTGGGGGGTACGTGGTGGGTACGAAACGTACCCACCACGTACCCCCCAAGGGGTATGAGCGCATAGGCTGAGATTTTTACAAGTGACCACTTAAATTAAAATTAAAATTAAATTCAAATCCGCAAACAGATTTAAAAAAACAAAAATTTGAGCCCAGGAGAGCGGAAATTCATTCGGGGGGCGTGGGGGGTACGTGGTGGGTACGAAACGTACCCACCACGTACCCCCCAAGGGGTATGAGCGCATAGGCTGAGATTTTTACAAGTGACCACTTAAATTAAAATTAAAATTAAATTCAAATCCGCAAACAGATTTAAAAAAACAAAAATTTGAGCCCAGGAGAGCGGAAATTCATTCGGGGGGCGTGGGGGGTACGTGGTGGGTACGAAACGTACCCACCACGTACCCCCCAAGGGGTATGAGCGCATAGGCTGAGATTTTTACAAGCGACCACTTAAATTAAAATTAAAATTAAATTCAAATCCGCAAACAGATTTAAAAAAACAAAAATTTGAGCCCAGGAGAGCGGAAATTCATTCGGGGGGCGTGGGGGGTACGTGGTGGGTACGAAACGTACCCACCACGTACCCCCCAAGGGGTATGAGCGCATAGGCTGAGATTTTTACAAGTGACCACTTAAATTAAAATTAAAATTAAATTCAAATCCGCAAACAGATTTATAAAAACAAAAATTTGAGCCCAGGAGAGCGGAAATTCATTCGGGGGGCGTGGGGGGTACGTGGTGGGTACGAAACGTACCCACCACGTACCCCCCAAGGGGTATGAGCGCATAGGATGAGATTTTTACAAGTGACCACTTAAATTAAAATTAAAATTAAATTCAAATCCGCAAACAGATTTAAAAAAACAAAAATTTGAGCCCAGGAGAGCGGAAATTCATTCCGGGGACGTGGGGGGTACGTGGTGGGTACGAAACGTAAACACCATGTATCCCCAAGGAGTATGAGCGCATAGGCTGAGATTTTTACAAGCGACCACTTAAATTAAAATTCAAATTAAATTCAAATCCGCAAACAGATTTAAAAAAACAAAAATTTGAGCCCAGGAGAGCGGAAATTCATTCGGGGGGCGTGGGGGGTACGTGTTGGGTACGAAACGTACCCACCACGTACCCCCCAAGGGGTATGAGCGCATAGGATGAGATTTTTACAAGTGACCACTTAAATTAAAATTAAAATTAAATTCAAATCCGCAAACAGATTTCAAAAAAACAAAAATTTGAGCCCAGGATAGCGGAAATTCATTCGGGGGGCGTGGGGGGTACGTGGTGGGTACGAAACGTACCCACCACGTACCCCCCAAGGGGTATGAGCGCATAGGCTGAGATTTTTACAAGTGACCACTTAAATTAAAATTAAAATTAAATTCAAATCCGCAAACAGATTTAAAAAAACAAAAATTTGAGCCCAGGAGAGCGGAAATTCATTCGGGGGGCGTGGGGGGTACGTGGTGGGTACGAAACGTACCCACCACGTACCCCCCAAGGGGTATGAGCGCATAGGCTGAGATTTTTACAAGTGACCACTTAAATTAAAATTAAAATTAAATTCAAATCCGCAAACAGATTTAAAAAAACAAAAATTTGAGCCCAGGAGAGCGGAAGTTTATTTTGGGGGCGTGGAGTACGTATAGGGTACGTATGGGGTACGATCATACCCCATACGTACCCCATACTTGGTATGAGCGCATAGGATAAGATTTTTACAAGTGACCACTTAAATTAAAATTAAAATTAAATTCAAATCCGCAAACAGATTTAAAAAAACAAAAATTTGAGCCCAGGAGAGCGGAAATTCATTCGGGGGGCGTGGGGGGTACGTGGTGGGTACGAAACGTACCCACCACGTACCCCCCAAGGGGTATGAGCGCATAGGCTGAGATTTTTACAAGTGACCACTTAAATTAAAATTAAATTCAAATCCGCAAACAGATTTAAAAAAACAAAAATTTGAGCCCAGGAGAGCGGAAGTTTATTTTGGGGGCGTGGAGTACGTATAGGGTACGTATGGGGTACGATCATACCCCATACGTACCCCATACTTGGTATGAGCGCATAGGATGAGATTTTTACAAGTGACCACTTAAATTAAAATTAAAATTAAATTCAAATCCGCAAACAGATTTAAAAAAACAAAAATTTGAGCCCAGGAGAGCGGAAATTCATTCGGGGGGCGTGGGGGGTACGTGGTGGGTACGAAACGTACCCACCACGTACCCCCCAAGGGGTATGAGCGCATAGGCTGAGATTTTTACAAGTGACCACTTAAATTAAAATTAAAATTAAATTCAAATCCGCAAACAGATTTAAAAAAACAAAAATTTGAGCCCAGGAGAGCGGAAATTCATTCGGGGGGCGTGGGGGGTACGTGGTGGGTACGAAACGTACCCACCACGTACCCCCCAAGGGGTATGAGCGCATAGGATGAGATTTTTACAAGTGACCACTTAAATTAAAATTAAAATTAAATTCAAATCCGCAAACAGATTTAAAAAAACAAAAATTTGAGCCCAGGAGAGCGGAAATTCATTCCGGGGGCGTGGGGGGTACGTGGTGGGTACGAAACGTACCCACCATGTATCCCCAAGGAGTATGAGCGCATAGGCTGAGATTTTTACAAGCGACCACTTAAATTAAAATTCAAATTAAATTCAAATCCGCAAACAGATTTAAAAAAACAAAAATTTGAGCCCAGGAGAGCGGAAATTCATTCGGGGGGCGTGGGGGGTACGTGTTGGGTACGAAACGTACCCACCACGTACCCCCCAAGGGGTATGAGCGCATAGGATGAGATTTTTACAAGTGACCACTTAAATTAAAATTAAAATTAAATTCAAATCCGCAAACAGATTTCAAAAAAACAAAAATTTGAGCCCAGGATAGCGGAAATTCATTCGGGGGGCGTGGGGGGTACGTGGTGGGTACGAAACGTACCCACCACGTACCCCCCAAGGGGTATGAGCGCATAGGCTGAGATTTTTACAAGTGACCACTTAAATTAAAATTAAAATTAAATTCAAATCCGCAAACAGATTTAAAAAAACAAAAATTTGAGCCCAGGAGAGCGGAAATTCATTCGGGGGGCGTGGGGGGTACGTGGTGGGTACGAAACGTACCCACCACGTACCCCCCAAGGGGTATGAGCGCATAGGCTGAGATTTTTACAAGTGACCACTTAAATTAAAATTAAAATTAAATTCAAATCCGCAAACAGATTTAAAAAAACAAAAATTTGAGCCCAGGAGAGCGGAAATTCATTCGGGGGGCGTGGGGGGTACGTGGTGGGTACGAAACGTACCCACCACGTACCCCCCAAGGGGTATGAGCGCATAGGCTGAGATTTTTACAAGCGACCACTTAAATTAAAATTAAAATTAAATTCAAATCCGCAAACAGATTTAAAAAAACAAAAATTTGAGCCCAGGAGAGCGGAAATTCATTCGGGGGGCGTGGGGGGTACGTGGTGGGTACGAAACGTACCCACCACGTACCCCCCAAGGGGTATGAGCGCATAGGCTGAGATTTTTACAAGTGACCACTTAAATTAAAATTAAAATTAAATTCAAATCCGCAAACAGATTTATAAAAACAAAAATTTGAGCCCAGGAGAGCGGAAATTCATTCGGGGGGCGTGGGGGGTACGTGGTGGGTACGAAACGTACCCACCACGTACCCCCCAAGGGGTATGAGCGCATAGGATGAGATTTTTACAAGTGACCACTTAAATTAAAATTAAAATTAAATTCAAATCCGCAAACAGATTTAAAAAAACAAAAATTTGAGCCCAGGAGAGCGGAAATTCATTCCGGGGGCGTGGGGGGTACGTGGTGGGTACGAAACGTACCCACCATGTATCCCCAAGGAGTATGAGCGCATAGGCTGAGATTTTTACAAGCGACCACTTAAATTAAAATTCAAATTAAATTCAAATCCGCAAACAGATTTAAAAAAACAAAAATTTGAGCCCAGGAGAGCGGAAATTCATTCGGGGGGCGTGGGGGGTACGTGTTGGGTACGAAACGTACCCACCACGTACCCCCCAAGGGGTATGAGCGCATAGGATGAGATTTTTACAAGTGACCACTTAAATTAAAATTAAAATTAAATTCAAATCCGCAAACAGATTTCAAAAAAACAAAAATTTGAGCCCAGGATAGCGGAAATTCATTCGGGGGGCGTGGGGGGTACGTGGTGGGTACGAAACGTACCCACCACGTACCCCCCAAGGGGTATGAGCGCATAGGCTGAGATTTTTACAAGTGACCACTTAAATTAAAATTAAAATTAAATTCAAATCCGCAAACAGATTTAAAAAAACAAAAATTTGAGCCCAGGAGAGCGGAAATTCATTCGGGGGGCGTGGGGGGTACGTGGTGGGTACGAAACGTACCCACCACGTACCCCCCAAGGGGTATGAGCGCATAGGCTGAGATTTTTACAAGTGACCACTTAAATTAAAATTAAAATTAAATTCAAATCCGCAAACAGATTTAAAAAAACAAAAATTTGAGCCCAGGAGAGCGGAAATTCATTCGGGGGGCGTGGGGGGTACGTGGTGGGTACGAAACGTACCCACCACGTACCCCCCAAGGGGTATGAGCGCATAGGCTGAGATTTTTACAAGCGACCACTTAAATTAAAATTAAAATTAAATTCAAATCCGCAAACAGATTTAAAAAAACAAAAATTTGAGCCCAGGAGAGCGGAAATTCATTCGGGGGGCGTGGGGGGTACGTGGTGGGTACGAAACGTACCCACCACGTACCCCCCAAGGGGTATGAGCGCATAGGCTGAGATTTTTACAAGTGACCACTTAAATTAAAATTAAAATTAAATTCAAATCCGCAAACAGATTTATAAAAACAAAAATTTGAGCCCAGGAGAGCGGAAATTCATTCGGGGGGCGTGGGGGGTACGTGGTGGGTACGAAACGTACCCACCACGTACCCCCCAAGGGGTATGAGCGCATAGGATGAGATTTTTACAAGTGACCACTTAAATTAAAATTAAAATTAAATTCAAATCCGCAAACAGATTTAAAAAAACAAAAATTTGAGCCCAGGAGAGCGGAAATTCATTCCGGGGGCGTGGGGGGTACGTGGTGGGTACGAAACGTACCCACCATGTATCCCCAAGGAGTATGAGCGCATAGGCTGAGATTTTTACAAGCGACCACTTAAATTAAAATTCAAATTAAATTCAAATCCGCAAACAGATTTAAAAAAACAAAAATTTGAGCCCAGGAGAGCGGAAATTCATTCGGGGGGCGTGGGGGGTACGTGGTGGGTACGAAACGTACCCACCACGTACCCCCCAAGGGGTATGAGCGCATAGGATGAGATTTTTACAAGTGACCACTTAAATTAAAATTAAAATTAAATTCAAATCCGCAAACAGATTTAAAAAAACAAAAATTTGAGCCCGGGAGAGCGGAAATTCATTCGGGGGGCGTGGGGGGTACGTGGTGGGTACGAAACGTACCCACCACGTACCCCCCAAGGGGTATGAGCGCATAGGCTGAGATTTTTACAAGTGACCACTTAAATTAAAATTAAAATTAAATTCAAATCCGCAAACAGATTTAAAAAAACAAAAATTTGAGCCCAGGAGAGCGGAAATTCATTCGGGGGGCGTGGGGGGTACGTGGTGGGTACGAAACGTACCCACCACGTACCCCCCAAGGGGTATGAGCGCATAGGCTGAGATTTTTACAAGTGACCACTTAAATTAAAATTAAAATTAAATTCAAATCCGCAAACAGATTTAAAAAAACAAAAATTTGAGCCCAGGAGAGCGGAAGTTTATTTTGGGGGCGTGGAGTACGTATAGGGTACGTATGGGGTACGATCGTACCCCATACGTACCCCATACTTGGTATGAGCGCATAGGATGAGATTTTTACAAGTGACCACTTAAATTAAAATTAAAATTAAATTCAAATCCGCAAACAGATTTAAAAAAACAAAAATTTGAGCCCAGGAGAGCGGAAATTCATTCCGGGGGCGTGGGGGGTACGTGGTGGGTACGAGACGTACCCACCATGTACCCCCCAAGGGGTATGAGCGCATAGGCTGAGATTTTTACAAGTGACCACTTAAATTAAAATTGAAATTAAATTCAAATCCGCAAACAGATTTAAAAAAAAAAAATTTGAGCCCAGGAGAGCGGAAATTCATTCGAGGGGCGTGGGGGGTACGTGGTGGGTACGAAACGTACCCACCACGTACCCCCCAAGGGGTATGAGCGCATAGGCTGAGATTTTTACAAGTGACCACTTAAATTAAAATTAAAATTAAATTCAAATCCGCAAACAGATTTATAAAAACAAAAATTTGAGCCCAGGAGAGCGGAAGTTTATTTTGGGGGCGTGGAGTACGTATAGGGTACGTATGGGGTACGATCGTACCCCATACGTACCCCATACTTGGTATGAGCGCATAGGATGAGATTTTTACAAGTGACCACTTAAATTAAAATTAAAATTAAATTCAAATCCGCAAACAGATTTAAAAAAACAAAAATTTGAGCCCAGGAGAGCGGAAATTCATTCGGGGGGCGTGGGGGGTACGTGGTGGGTACGAAACGTACCCACCACGTACCCCCCAAGGGGTATGAGCGCATAGGCTGAGATTTTTACAAGTTACCACTTAAATTAAAATTGAAATTAAATTCAAATCCGCAAACAGATTTAAAAAAAAAAAATTTGAGCCCAGGAGAGCGGAAATTCATTCGAGGGGCGTGGGGGGTACGTGGTGGGTACGAAACGTACCCACCACGTACCCCCCAAGGGGTATGAGCGCATAGGCTGAGATTTTTACAAGTGACCACTTAAATTAAAATTAAAATTAAATTCAAATCCGCAAACAGATTTAAAAAAACAAAAATTTGAGCCCAGGAGAGCGGAAATTCATTCGGGGGGCGTGGGGGGTACGTGGTGGGTACGAAACGTACCCACCACGTACCCCCCAAGGGGTATGAGCGCATAGGCTGAGATTTTTACAAGTGACCACTTAAATTAAAATTAAAATTAAATTCAAATCCGCAAACAGATTTAAAAAAACAAAAATTTGAGCCCAGGAGAGCGGAAGTTTATTTTGGGGGCGTGGAGTACGTATAGGGTACGTATGGGGTACGATCGTACCCCATACGTACCCCATACTTGGTATGAGCGCATAGGATGAGATTTTTACAAGTGACCACTTAAATTAAAATTAAAATTAAATTCAAATCCGCAAACAGATTTAAAAAAACAAAAATTTGAGCCCAGGAGAGCGGAAATTCATTCGGGGGGCGTACCCCCCAAGGAGTATGAGCGCATAGGCTGAGATTTTTACAAGTGACCACTTAAATTAAAATTAAAATTAAATTCAAATCCGCAAACAGATTTAAAAAAACAAAAATTTGAGCCCAGGAGAGCGGAAATTCATTCGGGGGGCGTGGGGGGTACGTGGTGGGTACGAAACGTACCCACCACGTACCCCCCAAGGGGTATGAGCGCATAGGCTGAGATTTTTACAAGTGACCACTTAAATTAAAATTAAAATTAAATTCAAATCCGCAAACAGATTTATAAAAACAAAAATTTGAGCCCAGGAGAGCGGCAATTCATTCGGGGGGCGTGGGGGGTACGTGGTGGGTACGAAACGTACCCACCACGTACCCCCCAAGGGGTATGAGCGCATAGGATGAGATTTTTACAAGTGACCACTTAAATTAAAATTAAAATTAAATTCAAATCCGCAAACAGATTTAAAAAAACAAAAATTTGAGCCCAGGAGAGCGGAAATTCATTCCGGGGGCGTGGGGGGTACGTGGTGGGTACGAAACGTACCCACCATGTATCCCCAAGGAGTATGAGCGCATAGGCTGAGATTTTTACAAGCGACCACTTAAATTAAAATTCAAATTAAATTCAAATCCGCAAACAGATTTAAAAAAACAAAAATTTGAGCCCAGGAGAGCGGAAATTCATTCGGGGGGCGTGGGGGGTACGTGTTGGGTACGAAACGTACCCACCACGTACCCCCCAAGGGGTATGAGCGCATAGGATGAGATTTTTACAAGTGACCACTTAAATTAAAATTAAAATTAAATTCAAATCCGCAAACAGATTTCAAAAAAACAAAAATTTGAGCCCAGGATAGCGGAAATTCATTCGGGGGGCGTGGGGGGTACGTGGTGGGTACGAAACGTACCCACCACGTACCCCCCAAGGGGTATGAGCGCATAGGCTGAGATTTTTACAAGCGACCACTTAAATTAAAATTAAAATTAAATTCAAATCCGCAAACAGATTTAAAAAAACAAAAATTTGAGCCCAGGAGAGCGGAAATTCATTCGGGGGGCGTGGGGGGTACGTGGTGGGTACGAAACGTACCCACCACGTACCCCCCAAGGGGTATGAGCGCATAGGCTGAGATTTTTACAAGTGACCACTTAAATTAAAATTAAAATTAAATTCAAATCCGCAAACAGATTTAAAAAAACAAAAATTTGAGCCCAGGAGAGCGGAAATTCATTCGGGGGGCGTGGGGGGTACGTGGTGGGTACGAAACGTACCCACCACGTACCCCCCAAGGGGTATGAGCGCATAGGCTGAGATTTTTACAAGTGACCACTTAAATTAAAATTAAAATTAAATTCAAATCCGCAAACAGATTTAAAAAAACAAAAATTTGAGCCCAGGAGAGCGGAAATTCATTCGGGGGGCGTGGGGGGTACGTGGTGGGTACGAAACGTACCCACCACGTACCCCCCAAGGGGTATGAGCGCATAGGATGAGATTTTTACAAGTGACCACTTAAATTAAAATTAAAATTAAATTCAAATCCGCAAACAGATTTCAAAAAAACAAAAATTTGAGCCCAGGATAGCGGAAATTCATTCGGGGGGCGTGGGGGGTACGTGGTGGGTACGAAACGTACCCACCACGTACCCCCCAAGGGGTATGAGCGCATAGGCTGAGATTTTTACAAGTGACCACTTAAATTAAAATTCAAATTAAATTCAAATCCGCAAACAGATTTAAAAAAACAAAAATTTGAGCCCAGGAGAGCGGAAATTCATTCGGGGGGCGTGGGGGGTACGTGTTGGGTACGAAACGTACCCACCACGTACCCCCCAAGGGGTATGAGCGCATAGGATGAGATTTTTACAAGTGACCACTTAAATTAAAATTAAAATTAAATTCAAATCCGCAAACAGATTTCAAAAAAACAAAAATTTGAGCCCAGGATAGCGGAAATTCATTCGGGGGGCGTGGGGGGTACGTGGTGGGTACGAAACGTACCCACCACGTACCCCCCAAGGGGTATGAGCGCATAGGCTGAGATTTTTACAAGTGACCACTTAAATTAAAATTCAAATTAAATTCAAATCCGCAAACAGATTTAAAAAAACAAAAATTTGAGCCCAGGAGAGCGGAAATTCATTCGGGGGGCGTGGGGGGTACGTGGTGGGTACGAAACGTACCCACCACGTACCCCCCAAGGGGTATGAGCGCATAGGCTGAGATTTTTACAAGCGACCACTTAAATTAAAATTAAAATTAAATTCAAATCCGCAAACAGATTTAAAAAAACAAAAATTTGAGCCCAGGAGAGCGGAAATTCATTCGGGGGGCGTGGGGGGTACGTGGTGGGTACGAAACGTACCCACCACGTACCCCCCAAGGGGTATGAGCGCATAGGCTGAGATTTTTACAAGTGACCACTTAAATTAAAATTAAAATTAAATTCAAATCCGCAAACAGATTTAAAAAAACAAAAATTTGAGCCCAGGAGAGCGGAAATTCATTCGGGGGGCGTGGGGGGTACGTGGTGGGTACGAAACGTACCCACCACGTACCCCCCAAGGGGTATGAGCGCATAGGCTGAGATTTTTACAAGTGACCACTTAAATTAAAATTAAAATTAAATTCAAATCCGCAAACAGATTTAAAAAAACAAAAATTTGAGCCCAGGAGAGCGGAAATTCATTCGGGGGGCGTGGGGGGTACGTGGTGGGTACGAAACGTACCCACCACGTACCCCCCAAGGGGTATGAGCGCATAGGATGAGATTTTTACAAGTGACCACTTAAATTAAAATTAAAATTAAATTCAAATCCGCAAACAGATTTCAAAAAAACAAAAATTTGAGCCCAGGATAGCGGAAATTCATTCGGGGGGCGTGGGGGGTACGTGGTGGGTACGAAACGTACCCACCACGTACCCCCCAAGGGGTATGAGCGCATAGGCTGAGATTTTTACAAGTGACCACTTAAATTAAAATTCAAATTAAATTCAAATCCGCAAACAGATTTAAAAAAACAAAAATTTGAGCCCAGGAGAGCGGAAATTCATTCGGGGGGCGTGGGGGGTACGTGTTGGGTACGAAACGTACCCACCACGTACCCCCCAAGGGGTATGAGCGCATAGGATGAGATTTTTACAAGTGACCACTTAAATTAAAATTAAAATTAAATTCAAATCCGCAAACAGATTTCAAAAAAACAAAAATTTGAGCCCAGGATAGCGGAAATTCATTCGGGGGGCGTGGGGGGTACGTGGTGGGTACGAAACGTACCCACCACGTACCCCCCAAGGGGTATGAGCGCATAGGCTGAGATTTTTACAAGTGACCACTTAAATTAAAATTAAAATTAAATTCAAATCCGCAAACAGATTTAAAAAAACAAAAATTTGAGCCCAGGAGAGCGGAAATTCATTCGGGGGGCGTGGGGGGTACGTGGTGGGTACGAAACGTACCCACCACGTACCCCCCAAGGGGTATGAGCGCATAGGCTGAGATTTTTACAAGTGACCACTTAAATTAAAATTAAAATTAAATTCAAATCCGCAAACAGATTTAAAAAAACAAAAATTTGAGCCCAGGAGAGCGGAAATTCATTCGGGGGGCGTGGGGGGTACGTGGTGGGTACGAAACGTACCCACCACGTACCCCCCAAGGGGTATGAGCGCATAGGCTGAGATTTTTACAAGCGACCACTTAAATTAAAATTAAAATTAAATTCAAATCCGCAAACAGATTTAAAAAAACAAAAATTTGAGCCCAGGAGAGCGGAAATTCATTCGGGGGGCGTGGGGGGTACGTGGTGGGTACGAAACGTACCCACCACGTACCCCCCAAGGGGTATGAGCGCATAGGCTGAGATTTTTACAAGTGACCACTTAAATTAAAATTAAAATTAAATTCAAATCCGCAAACAGATTTAAAAAAACAAAAATTTGAGCCCAGGAGAGCGGAAATTCATTCGGGGGGCGTGGGGGGTACGTGGTGGGTACGAAACGTACCCACCACGTACCCCCCAAGGGGTATGAGCGCATAGGCTGAGATTTTTACAAGCGACCACTTAAATTAAAATTAAAATTAAATTCAAATCCGCAAACAGATTTAAAAAAACAAAAATTTGAGCCCAGGAGAGCGGAAATTCATTCGGGGGGCGTGGGGGGTACGTGGTGGGTACGAAACGTACCCACCACGTACCCCCCAAGGGGTATGAGCGCATAGGCTGAGATTTTTACAAGCGACCACTTAAATTAAAATTAAAATTAAATTCAAATCCGCAAACAGATTTATAAAAACAAAAATTTGAGCCCAGGAGAGCGGAAATTCGTTCGGGGGGCGTGGGGGGTACGTGGTGGGTACGAAACGTACCCACCACGTACCCCCCAAGGGGTATGAGCGCATAGGATGAGATTTTTACAAGTGACCACTTAAATTAAAATTAAAATTAAATTCAAATCCGCAAACAGATTTAAAAAAACAAAAATTTGAGCCCAGGAGAGCGGAAATTCATTCCGGGGGCGTGGGGGGTACGTGGTGGGTACGAAACGTACCCACCATGTATCCCCAAGGAGTATGAGCGCATAGGCTGAGATTTTTACAAGCGACCACTTAAATTAAAATTCAAATTAAATTCAAATCCGCAAACAGATTTAAAAAAACAAAAATTTGAGCCCAGGAGAGCGGAAATTCATTCGGGGGGCGTGGGGGGTACGTGGTGGGTACGAAACGTACCCACCACGTACCCCCCAAGGGGTATGAGCGCATAGGCTGAGATTTTTACAAGCGACCACTTAAATTAAAATTAAAATTAAATTCAAATCCGCAAACAGATTTAAAAAAACAAAAATTTGAGCCCAGGAGAGCGGAAATTCATTCGGGGGGCGTGGGGGGTACGTGGTGGGTACGAAACGTACCCACCACGTACCCCCCAAGGGGTATGAGCGCATAGGCTGAGATTTTTACAAGTGACCACTTAAATTAAAATTAAAATTAAATTCAAATCCGCAAACAGATTTAAAAAAACAAAAATTTGAGCCCAGGAGAGCGGAAATTCATTCGGGGGGCGTGGGGGGTACGTGGTGGGTACGAAACGTACCCACCACGTACCCCCCAAGGGGTATGAGCGCATAGGCTGAGATTTTTACAAGCGACCACTTAAATTAAAATTAAAATTAAATTCAAATCCGCAAACAGATTTAAAAAAACAAAAATTTGAGCCCAGGAGAGCGGAAATTCATTCGGGGGGCGTGGGGGGTACGTGGTGGGTACGAAACGTACCCACCACGTACCCCCCAAGGGGTATGAGCGCATAGGCTGAGATTTTTACAAGTGACCACTTAAATTAAAATTAAAATTAAATTCAAATCCGCAAACAGATTTATAAAAACAAAAATTTGAGCCCAGGAGAGCGGAAATTCATTCGGGGGGCGTGGGGGGTACGTGGTGGGTACGAAACGTACCCACCACGTACCCCCCAAGGGGTATGAGCGCATAGGATGAGATTTTTACAAGTGACCACTTAAATTAAAATTAAAATTAAATTCAAATCCGCAAACAGATTTAAAAAAACAAAAATTTGAGCCCAGGAGAGCGGAAATTCATTCCGGGGGCGTGGGGGGTACGTGGTGGGTACGAAACGTACCCACCATGTATCCCCAAGGAGTATGAGCGCATAGGCTGAGATTTTTACAAGCGACCACTTAAATTAAAATTCAAATTAAATTCAAATCCGCAAACAGATTTAAAAAAACAAAAATTTGAGCCCAGGAGAGCGGAAATTCATTCGGGGGGCGTGGGGGGTACGTGGTGGGTACGAAACGTACCCACCACGTACCCCCCAAGGGGTATGAGCGCATAGGATGAGATTTTTACAAGTGACCACTTAAATTAAAATTAAAATTAAATTCAAATCCGCAAACAGATTTAAAAAAACAAAAATTTGAGCCCAGGATAGCGGAAATTCATTCGGGGGGCGTGGGGGGTACGTGGTGGGTACGAAACGTACCCACCACGTACCCCCCAAGGGGTATGAGCGCATAGGCTGAGATTTTTACAAGTGACCACTTAAATTAAAATTAAAATTAAATTCAAATCCGCAAACAGATTTAAAAAAACAAAAATTTGAGCCCAGGAGAGCGGAAATTCATTCGGGGGGCGTGGGGGGTACGTGGTGGGTACGAAACGTACCCACCACGTACCCCCCAAGGGGTATGAGCGCATAGGCTGAGATTTTTACAAGTGACCACTTAAATTAAAATTAAAATTAAATTCAAATCCGCAAACAGATTTAAAAAAACAAAAATTTGAGCCCAGGAGAGCGGAAGTTTATTTTGGGGGCGTGGAGTACGTATAGGGTACGTATGGGGTACGATCGTACCCCATACGTACCCCATACTTGGTATGAGCGCATAGGATGAGATTTTTACAAGTGACCACTTAAATTAAAATTAAAATTAAATTCAAATCCGCAAACAGATTTAAAAAAACAAAAATTTGAGCCCAGGAGAGCGGAAATTCATTCCGGGGGCGTGGGGGGTACGTGGTGGGTACGAGACGTACCCACCATGTACACCCCAAGGGGTATGAGCGCATAGGCTGAGATTTTTACAAGTGACCACTTAAATTAAAATTGAAATTAAATTCAAATCCGCAAACAGATTTAAAAAAAAAAAATTTGAGCCCAGGAGAGCGGAAATTCATTCGAGGGGCGTGGAGGGTACGTGGTGGGTACGAAACGTACCCACCACGTACCCCCCAAGGGGTATGAGCGCATAGGCTGAGATTTTTACAAGTGACCACTTAAATTAAAATTAAAATTAAATTCAAATCCGCAAACAGATTTAAAAAAACAAAAATTTGAGCCCAGGAGAGCGGAAGTTTATTTTGGGGGCGTGGAGTACGTATAGGGTACGTATGGGGTACGATCGTACCCCATACGTACCCCATACTTGGTATGAGCGCATAGGATGAGATTTTTACAAGTGACCACTTAAATTAAAATTAAAATTAAATTCAAATCCGCAAACAGATTTAAAAAAACAAAAATTTGAGCCCAGGAGAGCGGAAATTCATTCCGGGGGCGTGGGGGGTACGTGGTGGGTACGAAACGTACCCACCATGTACCCCCCAAGGGGTATGAGCGCATAGGCTGAGATTTTTACAAGTGACCACTTAAATTAAAATTGAAATTAAATTCAAATCCGCAAACAGATTTAAAAAAAAAAAATTTGAGCCCAGGAGAGCGGAAATTCATTCGAGGGGCGTGGGGGGTACGTGGTGGGTACGAAACGTACCCACCACGTACCCCCCAAGGGGTATGAGCGCATAGGCTGAGATTTTTACAAGTGACCACTTAAATTAAAATTAAAATTAAATTCAAATCCGCAAACAGATTTAAAAAAACAAAAATTTGAGCCCAGGAGAGCGGAAATTCATTCGGGGGGCGTGGGGGGTACGTGGTGGGTACGAAACGTACCCACCACGTACCCCCCAAGGGGTATGAGCGCATAGGCTGAGATTTTTACAAGTGACCTCTTAAATTAAAATTAAAATTAAATTCAAATCCGCAAACAGATTTAAAAAAACAAAAATTTGAGCCCAGGAGAGCGGAAGTTTATTTTGGGGGCGTGGAGTACGTATAGGGTACGTATGGGGTACGATCGTACCCCATACGTACCCCATACTTGGTATGAGGCCATAGGATGAGATTTTTACAAGTGACCACTTAAATTAAAATTAAAATTAAATTCAAATCCGCAAACAGATTTAAAAAAACAAAAATTTGAGCCCAGGAGAGCGGAAATTCATTCGGGGGGCGTGGGGGGTACGTGGTGGGTACGAAACGTACCCACCACGTACCCCCTAAGGGGTATGAGCGCATAGGCTGAGATTTTTACAAGTGACCACTTAAATTAAAATTAAAATTAAATTCAAATCCGCAAACAGATTTAAAAAAACAAAAATTTGAGCCCAGGAGAGCGGAAATTCATTCCGGGGGCGTGGGGGGTACGTGGTGGGTACGAAACGTACCCACCATGTATCCCCAAGGAGTATGAGCGCATAGGCTGAGATTTTTACAAGCGACCACTTAAATTAAAATTCAAATTAAATTCAAATCCGCAAACAGATTTAAAAAAACAAAAATTTGAGCCCAGGAGAGCGGAAATTCATTCGGGGGGCGTGGGGGGTACGTGGTGGGTACGAAACGTACCCACCACGTACCCCCCAAGGGGTATGAGCGCATAGGATGAGATTTTTACAAGTGACCACTTAAATTAAAATTAAAATTAAATTCAAATCCGCAAACAGATTTAAAAAAACAAAAATTTGAGCCCAGGAGAGCGGAAATTCATTCGGGGGGCGTGGGGGGTACGTGGTGGGTACGAAACGTACCCACCACGTACCCCCCAAGGGGTATGAGCGCATAGGCTGAGATTTTTACAAGTGACCACTTAAATTAAAATTAAAATTAAATTCAAATCCGCAAACAGATTTAAAAAAACAAAAATTTGAGCCCAGGAGAGCGGAAATTCATTCGGGGGGCGTGGGGGGTACGTGGTGGGTACGAAACGTACCCACCACGTACCCCCCAAGGGGTATGAGCGCATAGGCTGAGATTTTTACAAGTGACCTCTTAAATTAAAATTAAAATTAAATTCAAATCCGCAAACAGATTTAAAAAAACAAAAATTTGAGCCCAGGAGAGCGGAAGTTTATTTTGGGGGCGTGGAGTACGTATAGGGTACGTATGGGGTACGATCGTACCCCATACGTACCCCATACTTGGTATGAGGCCATAGGATGAGATTTTTACAAGTGACCACTTAAATTAAAATTAAAATTAAATTCAAATCCGCAAACAGATTTAAAAAAACAAAAATTTGAGCCCAGGAGAGCGGAAATGCATTCGGGGGGCGTGGGGGGTACGTGGTGGGTACGAAACGTACCCACCACGTACCCCCCAAGGGGTATGAGCGCATAGGCTGAGATTTTTACAAGTGACCACTTAAATTAAAATTAAAATTAAATTCAAATCCGCAAACAGATTTATAAAAACAAAAATTTGAGCCCAGGAGAGCGGAAATTCATTCGGGGGGCGTGGGGGGTACGTGGTGGGTACGAAACGTACCCACCACGTACCCCCCAAGGGGTATGAGCGCATAGGATGAGATTTTTACAAGTGACCACTTAAATTAAAATTAAAATTAAATTCAAATCCGCAAACAGATTTAAAAAAACAAAAATTTGAGCCCAGGAGAGCGGAAATTCATTCCGGGGGCGTGGGGGGTACGTGGTGGGTACGAAACGTACCCACCATGTATCCCCAAGGAGTATGAGCGCATAGGCTGAGATTTTTACAAGCGACCACTTAAATTAAAATTCAAATTAAATTCAAATCCGCAAACAGATTTAAAAAAACAAAAATTTGAGCCCAGGATAGCGGAAATTCATTCGGGGGGCGTGGGGGGTACGTGGTGGGTACGAAACGTACCCACCACGTACCCCCCAAGGGGTATGAGCGCATAGGATAAGATTTTTACAAGTGACCACTTAAATTAAAATTAAAATTAAATTCAAATCCGCAAACAGATTTCAAAAAAACAAAAATTTGAGCCCAGGATAGCGGAAATTCATTCGGGGGGCGTGGGGGGTACGTGGTGGGTACGAAACGTACCCACCACGTACCCCCCAAGGGGTATGAGCGCATAGGCTGAGATTTTTACAAGTGACCACTTAAATTAAAATTAAAATTAAATTCAAATCCGCAAACAGATTTAAAAAAACAAAAATTTGAGCCCAGGAGAGCGGAAATTCATTCGGGGGGCGTGGGGGGTACGTGGTGGGTACGAAACGTACCCACCACGTACCCCCCAAGGGGTATGAGCGCATAGGGTGAGATTTTTACAAGTGACCACTTAAATTAAAATTAAAATTAAATTCAAATCCGCAAACAGATTTAAAAAAACAAAAATTTGAGCCCAGGAGAGCGGAAATTCATTCGGGGGGCGTGGGGGGTACGTGGTGGGTACGAAACGTACCCACCACGTACCCCCCAAGGGGTATGAGCGCATAGGCTGAGATTTTTACAAGCGACCACTTAAATTAAAATTAAAATTAAATTCAAATCCGCAAACAGATTTAAAAAAACAAAAATTTGAGCCCAGGAGAGCGGAAATTCATTCGGGGGGCGTGGGGGGTACGTGGTGGGTACGAAACGTACCCACCACGTACCCCCCAAGGGGTATGAGCGCATAGGCTGAGATTTTTACAAGTGACCACTTAAATTAAAATTAAAATGAAATTCAAATCCGCAAACAGATTTATAAAAACAAAAATTTGAGCCCAGGAGAGCGGAAATTCATTCGGGGGGCGTGGGGGGTACGTGGTGGGTACGAAACGTACCCACCACGTACCCCCCAAGGGGTATGAGCGCATAGGATGAGATTTTTACAAGTGACCACTTAAATTAAAATTAAAATTAAATTCAAATCCGCAAACAGATTTAAAAAACAAAAATTTGAGCCCAGGAGAGCGGAAATTCATTCCGGGGGCGTGGGGGGTACGTGGTGGGTACGAAACGTACCCACCATGTATCCCCAAGGAGTATGAGCGCATAGGCTGAGATTTTTACAAGCGACCACTTAATTTAAAATTCAAATTAAATTCAAATCCGCAAACAGATTTAAAAAAACAAAAATTTGAGCCCAGGAGAGCGGAAATTCATTCGGGGGGCGTGGGGGGTACGTGGTGGGTACGAAACGTACCCACCACGTACCCCCCAAGGGGTATGAGCGCATAGGATGAGATTTTTACAAGTGACCACTTAAATTAAAATTAAAATTAAATTCAAATCCGCAAACAGATTTAAAAAAACAAAAATTTGAGCCCAGGATAGCGGAAATTCATTCGGGGGGCGTGGGGGGTACGTGGTGGGTACGAAACGTACCCACCACGTACCCCCCAAGGGGTATGAGCGCATAGGCTGAGATTTTTACAAGTGACCACTTAAATTAAAATTAAAATTAAATTCAAATCCGCAAACAGATTTAAAAAAACAAAAATTTGAGCCCAGGAGAGCGGAAATTCATTCGGGGGGCGTGGGGGGTACGTGGTGGGTACGAAACGTACCCACCACGTACCCCCCAAGGGGTATGAGCGCATAGGCTGAGATTTTTACAAGTGACCACTTAAATTAAAATTAAAATTAAATTCAAATCCGCAAACAGATTTAAAAAAACAAAAATTTGAGCCCAGGAGAGCGGAAATTCATTCGAGGGGCGTGGGGGGTACGTGGTGGGTACGAAACGTACCCACCATGTACCCCCCAAGGGGTATGAGCGCATAGGCTGAGATTTTTACAAGTGACCACTTAAATTAAAATTGAAATTAAATTCAAATCCGCAAACAGATTTAAAAAAAAAAAAATTTGAGCCCAGGAGAGCGGAAATTCATTCCGGGGGCGTGGGGGGTACGTGGTGGGTACGAAACGTACCCACCACGTACCCCCCAAGGGGTATGAGCGCATAGGCTGAGATTTTTACAAGCGACCACTTAAATTAAAATTAAAATTAAATTCAAATCCGCAAACAGATTTAAAAAAACAAAAATTTGAGCCCAGGAGAGCGGAAATTCATTCCGGGGGCGTGGGGGGTACGTGGTGGGTACAAAACGTACCCACCATGTACCCGCAAGGAGTATGAGCGCATAGGCTGAGATTTTTACAAGCGACCACTTAAATTAAAATTCAAATTAAATTCAAATCCGCAAACAGATTTAAAAAAACAAAAATTTGAGCCCAGGAGAGCGGAAATTCATTCGGGGGGCGTGGGGGGTACGTGGTGGGTACGAAACGTACCCACCACGTACCCCCCAAGGGGTATGAGCGCATAGGATGAGATTTTTACAAGTGACCACTTAAATTAAAATTAAAATTAAATTCAAATCCGCAAACAGATTTAAAAAAACAAAAATTTGAGCCCAGGAGAGCGGAAATTCATTCCGGGGGCGTGGGGGGTACGTGGTGGGTACGAAACGTACCCACCATGTATCCCCAAGGAGTATGAGCGCATAGGCTGAGATTTTTACAAGCGACCACTTAAATTAAAATTCAAATTAAATTCAAATCCGCAAACAGATTTAAAAAAACAAAAATTTGAGCCCAGGAGAGCGGAAATTCATTCGGGGGGCGTGGGGGGTACGTGGTGGGTACGAAACGTACCCACCACGTACCCCCCAAGGGGTATGAGCGCATAGGCTGAGATTTTTACAAGTGACCACTTAAATTAAAATTAAAATTAAATTCAAATCCGCAAACAGATTTAAAAAAACAAAAATTTGAGCCCAGGAGAGCGGAAATTCATTCGGGGGGCGTGGGGGGTACGTGGTGGGTACGAAACGTACCCACCACGTACCCCCCAAGGGGTATGAGCGCATAGGATGAGATTTTTACAAGTGACCACTTAAATTAAAATTAAAATTAAATTCAAATCCGCAAACAGATTTAAAAAAACAAAAATTTGAGCCCAGGAGAGCGGAAATTCATTCCGGGGGCGTGTGGGGTACGTGGTGGGTACGAAACGTACCCACCACGTACCCCCCAAGGGGTATGAGCGCATAGGCTGAGATTTTTACAAGCGACCACTTAAATTAAAATTAAAATTAAATTCAAATCCGCAAACAGATTTAAAAAAACAAAAATTTGACCCCAGGAGAGCGGAAATTCATTCCGGGGGCGTGGGGGGTACGTGGTGGGTACGAAACGTACCCACCATGTACCCGCAAGGAGTATGAGCGCATAGGCTGAGATTTTTACAAGTGACCACTTAAATTAAAATTCAAATTAAATTCAAATCCGCAAACAGATTTAAAAAAACAAAAATTTGAGCCCAGGAGAGCGGAAATTCATTCGGGGGGCGTGGGGGGTACGTGGTGGGTACGAAACGTACCCACCACGTACCCCCCAAGGGGTATGAGCGCATAGGATGAGATTTTTACAAGTGACCACTTAAATTAAAATTAAAATTAAATTCAAATCCGCAAACAGATTTAAAAAAACAAAAATTTGAGCCCAGGAGAGCGGAAATTCATTCCGGGGGCGTGGGGGGTACGTGGTGGGTACGAAACGTACCCACCATGTATCCCCAAGGAGTATGAGCGCATAGGCTGAGATTTTTACAAGCGACCACTTAAATTAAAATTCAAATTAAATTCAAATCCGCAAACAGATTTAAAAAAACAAAAATTTGAGCCCAGGATAGCGGAAATTCATTCGGGGGGCGTGGGGGGTACGTGGTGGGTACGAAACGTACCCACCATGTACCCCCCAAGGGGTATGAGCGCATAGGCTGAGATTTTTACAAGTGACCACTTAAATTAAAATTGAAATTAAATTCAAATCCGCAAACAGATTTAAAAAAAAAAAATTTGAGCCCAAGAGAGCGGAAATTCATTCCGGGGGCGTGGGGGGTACGTGGTGGGTACGAAACGTACCCACCATGTACCCCCAAGGAGTATGAGCGCATAGGCTGAGATTTTTACAAGCGACCACTTAAATTAAAATTCAAATTAAATTCAAATCCGCAAACAGATTTAAAAAAACAAAAATTTGAGCCCAGGATAGCGGAAATTCATTCGGGGGGCGTGGGGGGTACGTGGTGGGTACGAAACGTACCCACCATGTACCCCCAAGGAGTATGAGCGCATAGGCTGAGATTTTTACAAGCGACCACTTAAATTAAAATTCAAATTAAATTCAAATCCGCAAACAGATTTAAAAAAACAAAAATTTGAGCCCAGGATAGCGGAAATTCATTCGGGGGGCGTGGGGGGTACGTGGTGGGTACGAAACGTACCCACCACGTACCCCCCAAGGGGTATGAGCGCATAGGCTGAGATTTTTACAAGTGACCACTTAAATTAAAATTAAAATTAAATTCAAATCCGCAAACAGATTTAAAAAAACAAAAATTTGAGCCCAGGAGAGCGGAAATTCATTCGGGGGGCGTGGGGGGTACGTGGTGGGTACGAAACGTACCCACCACGTACCCCCCAAGGGGTATGAGCGCATAGGCTGAGATTTTTACAAGTGACCACTTAAATTAAAATTAAAATTAAATTCAAATCCGCAAACAGATTTAAAAAAACAAAAATTTGAGCCCAGGAGAGCGGAAATTCATTCGGGGGGCGTGGGGGGTACGTGGTGGGTACGAAACGTACCCACCACGTACCCCCCAAGGGGTATGAGCGCATAGGATGAGATTTTTACAAGTGACCACTTAAATTAAAATTAAAATTAAATTCAAATCCGCAAACAGATTTAAAAAAACAAAAATTTGAGCCCAGGAGAGCGGAAATTCATTCCGGGGGCGTGTGGGGTACGTGGTGGGTACGAAACGTACCCACCACGTACCCCCCAAGGGGTATGAGCGCATAGGCTGAGATTTTTACAAGCGACCACTTAAATTAAAATTAAAATTAAATTCAAATCCGCAAACAGATTTAAAAAAACAAAAATTTGACCCCAGGAGAGCGGAAATTCATTCCGGGGGCGTGGGGGGTACGTGGTGGGTACGAAACGTACCCACCATGTACCCGCAAGGAGTATGAGCGCATAGGCTGAGATTTTTACAAGTGACCACTTAAATTAAAATTCAAATTAAATTCAAATCCGCAAACAGATTTAAAAAAACAAAAATTTGAGCCCAGGAGAGCGGAAATTCATTCGGGGGGCGTGGGGGGTACGTGGTGGGTACGAAACGTACCCACCACGTACCCCCCAAGGGGTATGAGCGCATAGGATGAGATTTTTACAAGTGACCACTTAAATTAAAATTAAAATTAAATTCAAATCCGCAAACAGATTTAAAAAAACAAAAATTTGAGCCCAGGAGAGCGGAAATTCATTCCGGGGGCGTGGGGGGTACGTGGTGGGTACGAAACGTACCCACCATGTATCCCCAAGGAGTATGAGCGCATAGGCTGAGATTTTTACAAGCGAACACTTAAATTAAAATTCAAATTAAATTCAAATCCGCAAACAGATTTAAAAAAACAAAAATTTGAGCCCAGGATAGCGGAAATTCATTCGGGGGGCGTGGGGGGTACGTGGTGGGTACGAAACGTACCCACCATGTACCCCCCAAGGGGTATGAGCGCATAGGCTGAGATTTTTACAAGTGACCACTTAAATTAAAATTGAAATTAAATTCAAATCCGCAAACAGATTTAAAAAAAAAAAATTTGAGCCCAAGAGAGCGGAAATTCATTCGAGGGGCGTGGGGGGTACGTGGTGGGTACGAAACGTATCCACCACGTACCCCCCAAGGGGTATGAGCGCATAGGCTGAGATTTTTACAAGTGACCACTTAAATTAAAATTAAAATTAAATTCAAATCCGCAAACAGATTTAAAAAAACAAAAATTTGAGCCCAGGAGAGCGGAAATTCATTCCGGGGGCGTGGGGGGTACGTGGTGGGTACGAAACGTACCCACCATGTACCCCCAAGGAGTATGAGCGCATAGGCTGAGATTTTTACAAGCGACCACTTAAATTAAAATTCAAATTAAATTCAAATCCGCAAACAGATTTAAAAAAACAAAAATTTGAGCCCAGGAGAGCGGAAATTCATTCGGGGGGCGGGGGGGGTACGTGGTGGGTACGAAACGTACCCACCACGTACCCCCCAAGGGGTATGAGCGCATAGGATGAGATTTTTACAAGTGACCACTTAAATTAAAATTAAAATTAAATTCAAATCCGCAAACAGATTTAAAAAAACAAAAATTTGAGCCCAGGAGAGCGGAAATTCATTCCGGGGGCGTGGGGGGTACGTGGTGGGTACGAAACGTACCCACCATGTATCCCCAAGGAGTATGAGCGCATAGGCTGAGATTTTTACAAGCGACCACTTAAATTAAAATTCAAATTAAATTCAAATCCGCAAACAGATTTAAAAAAACAAAAATTTGAGCCCAGGAGAGCGGAAATTCATTCGGGGGGCGTGGGGGGTACGTGGTGGGTACGAAACGTACCCACCACGTACCCCCCAAGGGGTATGAGCGCATAGGATGAGATTTTTACAAGTGACCACTTAAATTAAAATTAAAATTAAATTCAAATCCGCAAACAGATTTAAAAAAACAAAAATTTGAGCCCAGGATAGCGGAAATTCATTCGGGGGGCGTGGGGGGTACGTGGTGGGTACGAAACGTACCCACCACGTACCCCCCAAGGGGTATGAGCGCATAGGCTGAGATTTTTACAAGTGACCACTTAAATTAAAATTAAAATTAAATTCAAATCCGCAAACAGATTTAAAAAAACAAAAATTTGAGCCCAGGAGAGCGGAAATTCATTCGGGGGGCGTGGGGGGTACGTGGTGGGTACGAAACGTACCCACCACGTACCCCCCAAGGGGTATGAGCGCATAGGCTGAGATTTTTACAGTGACCACTTAAATTAAAATTAAAATTAAATTCAAATCCGCAAACAGATTTAAAAAAACAAAAATTTGAGCCCAGGAGAGCGGAAGTTTATTTTGGGGGCGTGGAGTACGTATAGGGTACGTATGGGGTACGATCGTACCCCATACGTACCCCATACTTGGTATGAGCGCATAGGATGAGATTTTTACAAGTGACCACTTAAATTAAAATTAAAATTAAATTCAAATCCGCAAACAGATTTAAAAAAACAAAAATTTGAGCCCAGGAGAGCGGAAATTCATTCCGGGGGCGTGGGGGGTACGTGGTGGGTACGATACGTACCCACCATGTATCCCCAAGGAGTATGAGCGCATAGGCTGAGATTTTTACAAGCGACCACTTAAATTAAAATTCAAATTAAATTCAAATCCGCAAACAGATTTAAAAAAACAAAAATTTGAGCCCAGGAGAGCGGAAATTCATTCGGGGGGCGTGGGGGGTACGTGGTGGGTACGAAACGTACCCACCACGTACCCCCCAAGGGGTATGAGCGCATAGGATGAGATTTTTACAAGTGACCACTTAAATTAAAATTAAAATTAAATTCAAATCCGCAAACAGATTTAAAAAAACAAAAATTTGAGCCCAGGATAGCGGAAATTCATTCGGGGGGCGTGGGGGGTACGTGGTGGGTACGAAACGTACCCACCACGTACCCCCCAAGGGGTATGAGCGCATAGGCTGAGATTTTTACAAGTGACCACTTAAATTAAAATTAAAATTAAATTCAAATCCGCAAACAGATTTAAAAAAACAAAAATTTGAGCCCAGGAGAGCGGAAATTCATTCGGGGGGCGTGGGGGGTACGTGGTGGGTACGAAACGTACCCACCACGTACCCCCCAAGGGGTATGAGCGCATAGGCTGAGATTTTTACAGTGACCACTTAAATTAAAATTAAAATTAAATTCAAATCCGCAAACAGATTTAAAAAAACAAAAATTTGAGCCCAGGAGAGCGGAAGTTTATTTTGGGGGCGTGGAGTACGTATAGGGTACGTATGGGGTACGATCGTACCCCATACGTACCCCATACTTGGTATGAGCGCATAGGATGAGATTTTTACAAGTGACCACTTAAATTAAAATTAAAATTAAATTCAAATCCGCAAACAGATTTAAAAAAACAAAAATTTGAGCCCAGGAGAGCGGAAATTCATTCCGGGGGCGTGGGGGGTACGTGGTGGGTACGATACGTACCCACCATGTATCCCCAAGGAGTATGAGCGCATAGGCTGAGATTTTTACAAGCGACCACTTAAATTAAAATTCAAATTAAATTCAAATCCGCAAACAGATTTAAAAAAACAAAAATTTGAGCCCAGGAGAGCGGAAATTCATTCGGGGGGCGTGGGGGGTACGTGGTGGGTACGAAACGTACCCACCACGTACCCCCCAAGGGGTATGAGCGCATAGGATGAGATTTTTACAAGTGACCACTTAAATTAAAATTAAAATTAAATTCAAATCCGCAAACAGATTTAAAAAAACAAAAATTTGAGCCCAGGATAGCGGAAATTCATTCGGGGGGCGTGGGGGGTACGTGGTGGGTACGAAACGTACCCACCACGTACCCCCCAAGGGGTATGAGCGCATAGGCTGAGATTTTTACAAGTGACCACTTAAATTAAAATTAAAATTAAATTCAAATCCGCAAACAGATTTAAAAAAACAAAAATTTGAGCCCAGGAGAGCGGAAATTCATTCGGGGGGCGTGGGGGGTACGTGGTGGGTACGAAACGTACCCACCACGTACCCCCCAAGGGGTATGAGCGCATAGGCTGAGATTTTTACAGTGACCACTTAAATTAAAATTAAAATTAAATTCAAATCCGCAAACAGATTTAAAAAAACAAAAATTTGAGCCCAGGAGAGCGGAAGTTTATTTTGGGGGCGTGGAGTACGTATAGGGTACGTATGGGGTACGATCGTACCCCATACGTACCCCATACTTGGTATGAGCGCATAGGATGAGATTTTTACAAGTGACCACTTAAATTAAAATTAAAATTAAATTCAAATCCGCAAACAGATTTAAAAAAACAAAAATTTGAGCCCAGGAGAGCGGAAATTCATTCCGGGGGCGTGGGGGGTACGTGGTGGGTACGATACGTACCCACCATGTATCCCCAAGGAGTATGAGCGCATAGGCTGAGATTTTTACAAGCGACCACTTAAATTAAAATTCAAATTAAATTCAAATCCGCAAACAGATTTAAAAAAACAAAAATTTGAGCCCAGGAGAGCGGAAATTCATTCGGGGGGCGTGGGGGGTACGTGGTGGGTACGAAACGTACCCACCACGTACCCCCCAAGGGGTATGAGCGCATAGGATGAGATTTTTACAAGTGACCACTTAAATTAAAATTAAAATTAAATTCAAATCCGCAAACAGATTTAAAAAAACAAAAATTTGAGCCCAGGAGAGCGGAAGTTTATTTTGGGGGCGTGGAGTACGTATAGGGTACGTATGGGGTACGATCGTACCCCATACGTACCCCATACTTGGTATGAGCGCATAGGATGAGATTTTCACAAGTGACCACTTAAATTAAAATTAAAATTAAATTCAAATCCGCAAACAGATTTAAAAAAACAAAAATTTGAGCCCAGGAGAGCGGAAATTCATTCCGGGGGCGTGGGGGGTACGTGGTGGGTACGATACGTACCCACCATGTATCCCCAAGGAGTATGAGCGCATAGGCTGAGATTTTTACAAGCGACCACTTAAATTAAAATTCAAATTAAATTCAAATCCGCAAACAGATTTAAAAAAACAAAAATTTGAGCCCAGGAGAGCGGAAATTCATTCGGGGGGCGTGGGGGGTACGTGGTGGGTACGAAACGTACCCACCACGTACCCCCCAAGGGGTATGAGCGCATAGGATGAGATTTTTACAAGTGACCACTTAAATTAAAATTAAAATTAAAATTAAATTCAAATCCGCAAACAGATTTAAAAAAACAAAAATTTGAGCCCAGGATAGCGGAAATTCATTCGGGGGGCGTGGGGGGTACGTGGTGGGTACGAGACGTACCCACCACGTACCCCCCAAGGGGTATGAGCGCATAGGCTGAGATTTTTACAAGTGACCACTTAAATTAAAATTAAAATTAAATTCAAATCCGCAAACAGATTTAAAAAAACAAAAATTTGAGCCCAGGAGAGCGGAAGTTTATTTTGGGGGCGTGGAGTACGTATAGGGTACGTATGGGGTACGATCGTACCCCATACGTACCCCATACTTGGTATGAGCGCATAGGATGAGATTTTTACAAGTGACCACTTAAATTAAAATTAAAATTAAATTCAAATCCGCAAACAGATTTAAAAAAACAAAAATTTGAGCCCAGGAGAGCGGAAATTCATTCCGGGGGCGTGGGGGGTACGTGGTGGGTACGAAACGTACCCACCATGTACCCCCCAAGGGGTATGAGCGCATAGGCTGAGATTTTTACAAGTGACCACTTAAATTAAAATTGAAATTAAATTCAAATCCGCAAACAGATTTAAAAAAAAAAAATTTGAGCCGAGGAGAGCGGAAATTCATTCGAGGGGCGTGGGGGGTACGTGGTGGGTACAAAACGTACCCACCACGTACCCCCCAAGGGGTATGAGCGCATAGGCTGAGATTTTTACAAGTGACCACTTAAATTAAAATTAAAATTAAATTCAAATCCGCAAACAGATTTAAAAAAACAAAAATTTGAGCCCAGGATAGCGGAAATTCATTCGGGGGGCGTGGGGGGTACGTGGTGGGTACGAAACGTACCCACCACGTACCCCCCAAGGGGTATGAGCGCATAGGCTGAGATTTTTACAAGTGACCACTTAAATTAAAATTAAAATTAAATTCAAATCCGCAAACAGATTTAAAAAAACAAAAATTTGAGCCCAGGAGAGCGGAAATTCATTCCGGGGGCGTGGGGGGTACGTGGTGGGTACGAAACGTACCCACCATGTACCCCCCAAGGGGTATGAGCGCATAGGCTGAGATTTTTACAAGTGACCACTTAAATTAAAATTGAAATTAAATTCAAATCCGCAAACAGATTTAAAAAAAAAAAATTTGAGCCGAGGAGAGCGGAAATTCATTCGAGGGGCGTGGGGGGTACGTGGTGGGTACAAAACGTACCCACCACGTACCCCCCAAGGGGTATGAGCGCATAGGCTGAGATTTTTACAAGTGACCACTTAAATTAAAATTAAAATTAAATTCAAATCCGCAAACAGATTTAAAAAAACAAAAATTTGAGCCCAGGATAGCGGAAATTCATTCGGGGGGCGTGGGGGGTACGTGGTGGGTACGAAACGTACCCACCACGTACCCCCCAAGGGGTATGAGCGCATAGGCTGAGATTTTTACAAGTGACCACTTAAATTAAAATTAAAATTAAATTCAAATCCGCAAACAGATTTAAAAAAACAAAAATTTGAGCCCAGGAGAGCGGAAATTCATTCGGGGGGCGTGGGGGGTACGTGGTGGGTACGAAACGTACCCACCATGTACCCCCCAAGGGGTATGAGCGCATAGGCTGAGATTTTTACAAGTGACCACTTAAATTAAAATTAAAATTAAATTCAAATCCGCAAACAGATTTAAAAAAACAAAAATTTGAGCCCAGGAGAGCGGAAGTTTATTTTGGGGGCGTGGAGTACGTATAGGGTACGTATGGGGTACGATCGTACCCCGTACGTACCCCATACTTGGTATGAGCGCATAGGATGAGATTTTTACAAGTGACCACTTAAATTAAAATTAAAATTAAATTCAAATCCGCAAACAGATTTAAAAAAACAAAAATTTGAGCCCAGGAGAGCGGAAATTCATTCCGGGGGCGTGGGGGGTACGTGGTGGGTACGAAACGTACCCACCACGTACCCCCCAAGGGGTATGAGCGCATAGGCTGAGATTTTTACAAGTGACCACTTAAATTAAAATTAAAATTAAATTCAAATCCGCAAACAGATTTAAAAAAAAAAAATTTGAGCCCAGGAGAGCGGAAATTCATTCGAGGGGCGTGGGGGGTACGTGGTGGGTACGAAACGTACCCACCACGTACCCCCCAAGGGGTATGAGCGCATAGGCTGAGATTTTTACAAGTGACCACTTAAATTAAAATTAAAATTAAATTCAAATCCGCAAACAGATTTAAAAAAACAAAAATTTGAGCCCAGGAGAGCGGAAATTCATTCGGGGGGCGTGGGGGGTACGTGGTGGGTACGAAACGTACCCACTACGTACCCCCCAAGGGGTATGAGCGCATAGGCTGAGATTTTTACAAGTGACCACTTAAATTAAAATTAAAATTAAATTCAAATCCGCAAACAGATTTAAAAAAACAAAAATTTGAGCCCAGGAGAGCGGAAATTCATTCGGGGGGCGTGGGGGGTACGTGGTGGGTACGAAACGTACCCACCACGTACCCCCCCAAGGGGTATGAGCGCATAGGCTGAGATTTTTACAAGTGACCACTTAAATTAAAATTAAAATTAAATTCAAATCCGCAAACAGATTTAAAAAAACAAAAATTTGAGCCCAGGAGAGCGGAAGTTTATTTAGGGGGCGTGTAGTACGTATAGGGTACGTATGGGGTACCATCGTACCCCATACGTACCCCATACTTGGTATGAGCGCATAGGATGAGATTTTTACAAGTGACCACTTAAATTAAAATTAAAATTAAATTCAAATCCGCAAACAGATTTAAAAAAACAAAAATTTGAGCCCACGAGAGCGGAAATTCATTCCGGGGGCGTGGGGGGTACGTGGTGGGTACGAAACGTACCCACCATGTACCCCCCAAGGGGTATGAGCGCATAGGCTGAGATTTTTACAAGTGACCACTTAAATTAAAATTGAAATTAAATTCAAATCCGCAAACAGATTTAAAAAAAAAAAATTTGAGCCCAGGAGAGCGGAAATTCATTCGAGGGGCGTGGGGGGTACGTGGTGGGTACGAAACGTACCCACCACGTACCCCCCAAGGGGTATGAGCGCATAGGCTGAGATTTTTACAAGTGACCACTTAAATTAAAATTAAAATTAAATTCAAATCCGCAAACAGATTTAAAAAAACAAAAATTTGAGCCCAGGAGAGCGGAAATTCATTCGGGGGGCGTGGGGGGTACGTGGTGGGTACGAAACGTACCCACCACGTACCCCCCAAGGGGTATGAGCGCATAGGATGAGATTTTTACAAGTGACCACTTAAATTAAAATTAAAATTAAATTCAAATCCGCAAACAGATTTAAAAAAACAAAAATTTGAGACCAGGAGAGCGGAAATTCATTCGGGGGGCGTGGGGGGTACGTGGTGGGTACGAAACGTACCCACCACGTACCCCCCCAAGGGGTATGAGCGCATAGGCTGAGATTTTTACAAGTGACCACTTAAATTAAAATTAAAATTAAATTCAAATCCGCAAACAGATTTAAAAAAACAAAAATTTGAGCCCAGGAGAGCGGAAGTTTATTTTGGGGGCGTGGAGTACGTATAGGGTACGTATGGGGTACGATCGTACCCCATACGTACCCCATACTTGGTATGAGCGCATAGGATGAGATTTTTACAAGTGACCACTTAAATTAAAATTAAAATTAAATTCAAATCCGCAAACAGATTTAAAAAAACAAAAATTTGAGCCCAGGAGAGCGGAAATTCATTCCGGGGGCGTGGGGGGTACGTGGTGGGTACGAAACGTACCCACCATGTACCCCCCAAGGGGTATGAGCGCATAGGCTGAGATTTTTACAAGTGACCACTTAAATTAAAATTGAAATTAAATTCAAATCCGCAAACAGATTTAAAAAAAAAAAATTTGAGCCGAGGAGAGCGGAAATTCATTCGAGGGGCGTGGGGGGTACGTGGTGGGTACAAAACGTACCCCCCAAGGGGTATGAGCGCATAGGCTGAGATTTTTACAAGTGACCACTTAAATTAAAATTAAAATTAAATTCAAATCCGCAAACAGATTTAAAAAAACAAAAATTTGAACCCAGGAGAGCGGAAATTCATTCCGGGGGCGTGGGGGGTACGTGGTGGGTACGAAACGTACCCACCATGTACCCCCAAGGAGTATGAGCGCATAGGCTGAGATTTTTACAAGCGACCACTTAAATTAAAATTCAAATTAAATTCAAATCCGCAAACAGATTTAAAAAAACAAAAATTTGAGCCCAGGATAGCGGAAATTCATTCGGGGGGCGTGGGGGGTACGTGGTGGGTACGAAACGTACCCACCACGTACCCCCCAAGGGGTATGAGCGCATAGGCTGAGATTTTTACAAGTGACCACTTAAATTAAAATTAAAATTAAATTCAAATCCGCAAACAGATTTAAAAAAACAAAAATTTGAGCCCAGGAGAGCGGAAATTCATTCGGGGGGCGTGGGGGGTACGTGGTGGGTACGAAACGTACCCACCACGTACCCCCCAAGGGGTATGAGCGCATAGGCTGAGATTTTTACAAGTGACCACTTAAATTAAAATTAAAATTAAATTCAAATCCGCAAACAGATTTAAAAAAACAAAAATTTGAGCCCAGGAGAGCGGAAATTCATTCCGGGGGCGTGGGGGGTACGTGGTGGGTACGAAACGTACCCACCATGTACCCCCCAAGGGGTATGAGCGCATAGGCTGAGATTTTTACAAGTGACCACTTAAATTAAAATTAAAATTAAATTCAAATCCGCAAACAGATTTAAAAAAACAAAAATTTGAGCCCAGGAGAGCGGAAGTTTATTTTGGGGGCGTGGAGTACGTATAGGGTACGTATGGGGTACGATCGTACCCCATACGTACCCCATACTTGGTATGAGCGCATAGGATGAGATTTTTACAAGTGACCACTTAAATTAAAATTAAAATTAAATTCAAATCCGCAAACAGATTTAAAAAAACAAAAATTTGAGCCCAGGAGAGCGGAAATTCATTCCGGGGGCGTGGGGGGTACGTGGTGGGTACGAAACGTACCCACCATGTACCCCCCAAGGGGTATGAGCGCATAGGCTGAGATTTTTACAAGTGACCACTTAAATTAAAATTGAAATTAAATTCAAATCCGCAAACAGATTTAAAAAAAAAAAATTTGAGCCCAGGAGAGCGGAAATTCATTCGAGGGGCGTGGGGGGTACGTGGTGGGTACGAAACGTACCCACCACGTACCCCCCAAGGGGTATGAGCGCATAGGCTGAGATTTTTACAAGTGACCACTTAAATTAAAATTAAAATTAAATTCAAATCCGCAAACAGATTTAAAAAAACAAAAATTTGAGCCCAGGAGAGCGGAAATTCATTCGGGGGGCGTGGGGGGTACGTGGTGGGTACGAAACGTACCCACCACGTACCCCCCAAGGGGTATGAGCGCATAGGCTGAGATTTTTACAAGTGACCACTTAAATTAAAATTAAAATTAAATTCAAATCCGCAAACAGATTTAAAAAAACAAAAATTTGAGCCCAGGAGAGCGGAAGTTTATTTTGGGGGCGTGGAGTACGTATAGGGTACGTATATGGTACGATCGTACCCCATACGTACCCCATACTTGGTATGAGCGCATAGGATGAGATTTTTACAAGTGACCACTTAAATTAAAATTAAAATTAAATTCAAATCCGCAAACAGATTTAAAAAAACAAAAATTTGAGCCCAGGAGAGCGGAAATTCATTCCGGGGGCGTGGGGGGTACGTGGTGGGTACGAAACGTACCCACCATGTACCCCCCAAGGGGTATGAGCGCATAGGCTGAGATTTTTACAAGTGACCACTTAAATTAAAATTGAAATTAAATTCAAATCCGCAAACAGATTTAAAAAAAAAAAATTTGAGCCCAGGAGAGCGGAAATTCATTCGAGGGGCGTGGGGGGTACGTGGTGGGTACGAAACGTACCCACCACGTACCCCCCAAGGGGTATGAGCGCATAGGCTGAGATTTTTACAAGTGACCACTTAAATTAAAATTAAAATTAAATTCAAATCCGCAAACAGATTTAAAAAAACAAAAATTTGAGCCCAGGAGAGCGGAAATTCATTCGGGGGGCGTGGGGGGTACGTGGTGGGTACGAAACGTACCCACCACGTACCCCCCAAGGGGTATGAGCGCATAGGCTGAGATTTTTACAAGTGACCACTTAAATTAAAATTAAAATTAAATTCAAATCCGCAAACAGATTTAAAAAAACAAAAATTTGAGCCCAGGAGAGCGGAAGTTTATTTTGGGGGCGTGGAGTACGTATAGGGTACGTATGGGGTACGATCGTACCCCATACGTACCCCATACTTGGTATGAGCGCATAGGATGAGATTTTTACAAGTGACCACTTAAATTAAAATTAAAATTAAATTCAAATCCGCAAACAGATTTAAAAAAACAAAAATTTGAGCCCAGGAGAGCGGAAATTCATTCCGGGGGCGTGGGGGGTACGTGGTGGGTACGAAACGTACCCACCATGTACCCCCCAAGGGGTATGAGCGCATAGGCTGAGATTTTTACAAGTGACCACTTAAATTAAAATTGAAATTAAATTCAAATCCGCAAACAGATTTAAAAAAAAAAAAATTGAGCCCAGGAGAGCGGAAATTCATTCGAGGGGCGTGGGGGGTACGTGGTGGGTACGAAACGTACCCACCACGTACCCCCCAAGGGGTATGAGCGCATAGGCTGAGATTTTTACAAGTGACCACTTAAATTAAAATTAAAATTAAATTCAAATCCGCAAACAGATTTAAAAAAACAAAAATTTGAGCCCAGGAGAGCGGAAATTCATTCCGGGGGCGTGGGGGGTACGTGGTGGGTACGAAACGTACCCACCACGTACCCCCCAAGGGGTATGAGCGCATAGGATGAGATTTTTACAAGTGACCACTTAAATTAAAATTAAAATTAAATTCAAATCCGCAAACAGATTTAAAAAAACAAAAATTTGAGCCCAGGAGAGCGGAAATTCATTCCGGGGGCGTGGGGGGTACGTGGTGGGTACGAAACGTACCCACCATGTATCCCCAAGGAGTATGAGCGCATAGGCTGAGATTTTTACAAGCGTCCACTTAAATTAAAATTCAAATTAAATTCAAATCCGCAAACAGATTTAAAAAAACAAAAATTTGAGCCCAGGAGAGCGGAAATTCATTCGGGGGGCGTGGGGGGTACGTGGTGGGTACGAAACGTACCCACCACGTACCCCCCAAGGGGTATGAGCGCATAGGATGAGATTTTTACAAGTGACCACTTAAATTAAAATTAAAATTAAATTCAAATCCGCAAACAGATTTAAAAAAACAAAAATTTGAGCCCAGGAGAGCGGAAATTCATTCGGGGGGCGTGGGGGGTACGTGGTGGGTACGAAACGTACCCACCACGTACCCCCCAAGGGGTATGAGCGCATAGGCTGAGATTTTTACAAGTGACCACTTAAATTAAAATTAAAATTAAATTCAAATCCGCAAACAGATTTAAAAAAACAAAAATTTGAGCCCAGGAGAGCGGAAATTCATTCGGGGGGCGTGGGGGGTACGTGGTGGGTACGAAACGTACCCACCACGTACCCCCCAAGGGGTATGAGCGCATAGGCTGAGATTTTTACAAGTGACCACTTAAATTAAAATTAAAATTAAATTCAAATCCGCAAACAGATTTAAAAAAACAAAAATTTGAGCCCAGGAGAGCGGAAATTCATTCGGGGGGCGTGGGGGGTACGTGGTGGGTACGAAACGTACCCACCACGTACCCCCCAAGGGGTATGAGCGCATAGGCTGAGATTTTTACAAGTGACCACTTAAATTAAAATTAAAATTAAATTCAAATCCGCAAACAGATTTAAAAAAACAAAAATTTGAGCCCAGGAGAGCGGAAATTCATTCCGGGGGCGTGGGGGGTACGTGGTGGGTACGAAACGTACCCACCATGTACCCCCCAAGGGGTATGAGCGCATAGGCTGAGATTTTTACAAGTGACCACTTAAATTAAAATTGAAATTAAATTCAAATCCGCAAACAGATTTAAAAAAAAAAAATTTGAGCCCAGGAGAGCGGAAATTCATTCGAGGGGCGTGGGGGGTACGTGGTGGGTACGAAACGTACCCACCACGTACCCCCCAAGGGGTATGAGCGCATAGGCTGAGATTTTTACAAGTGACCACTTAAATTAAAATTAAAATTAAATTCAAATCCGCAAACAGATTTAAAAAAACAAAAATTTGAGCCCAGGAGAGCGGAAATTCATTCGGGGGGCGTGGGGGGTACGTGGTGGGTACGAAACGTACCCACCACGTACCCCCCAAGGGGTATGAGCACATAGGCTGAGATTTTTACAAGTGACCACTTAAATTAAAATTAAAATTAAATTCAAATCCGCAAACAGATTTAAAAAAACAAAAATTTGAGCCCAGGAGAGCGGAAATTCATTCGGGGGGCGTGGGGGGTACGTGGTGGGTACGAAACGTACCCACCACGTACCCCCCAAGGGGTATGAGCGCATAGGCTGAGATTTTTACAAGTGACCACTTAAATTAAAATTAAAATTAAATTCAAATCCGCAAACAGATTTAAAAAAACAAAAATTTGAGCCCAGGAGAGCGGAAATTCATTCCGGGGGCGTGGGGGGTACGTGGTGGGTACGAAACGTACCCACCATGTACCCCCCAAGGGGTATGAGCGCATAGGCTGAGATTTTTACAAGTGACCACTTAAATTAAAATTGAAATTAAATTCAAATCCGCAAACAGATTTAAAAAAAAAAATTTGAGCCCAGGAGAGCGGAAATTCATTCGAGGGGCGTGGGGGGTACGTGGTGGGTACGAAACTTACCCACCACGTACCCCCCAAGGGGTATGAGCGCATAGGCTGAGATTTTTACAAGTGACCACTTAAATTAAAATTAAAATTAAATTCAAATCCGCAAACAGATTTAAAAAAACAAAAATTTGAGCCCAGGAGAGCGGAAATTCAATCGGGGGGCGTGGGGGGTACGTGGTGGGTACGAAACGTACCCACCATGTACCCCCAAGGAGTATGACCGCATAGGCTGAGATTTTTACAAGCGACCACTTAAATTAAAATTCAAATTAAATTCAAATCCGCAAACAGATTTAAAAAAACAAAAATTTGAGCCCAGGAGAGCGGAAATTCATTCCGGGGGCGTGGGGGGTACGTGGTGGGTACGAAACGTACCCACCACGTACCCCCCAAGGGGTATGAGCGCATAGGATGAGATTTTTACAAGTGACCACTTAAATTAAAATTAAAATTAAATTCAAATCCGCAAACAGATTTAAAAAAACAAAAATTTGAGCCCAGGATAGCGGAAATTCATTCGGGGGGCGTGGGGGGTACGTGGTGGGTACGAAACGTACCCACCACGTACCCCCCAAGGGGTATGAGCGCATAGGCTGAGATTTTTACAAGTGACCACTTAAATTAAAATTAAAATTAAATTCAAATCCGCAAACAGATTTAAAAAAACAAAAATTTGAGCCCAGGAGAGCGGAAGTTTATTTTGGGGGCGTGGAGTACGTATAGGGTACGTATATGGTACGATCGTACCCCATACGTACCCCATACTTGGTATGAGCGCATAGGATGAGATTTTTACAAGTGACCACTTAAATTAAAATTAAAATTAAATTCAAATCCGCAAACAGATTTAAAAAAACAAAAATTTGAGCCCAGGAGAGCGGAAATTCATTCCGGGGGCGTGGGGGGTACGTGGTGGGTACGAAACGTACCCACCATGTACCCCCCAAGGGGTATGAGCGCATAGGCTGAGATTTTTACAAGTGACCACTTAAATTAAAATTGAAATTAAATTCAAATCCGCAAACAGATTTAAAAAAAAAAAATTTGAGCACAGGAGAGCGGAAATTCATTCGAGGGGCGTGGGGGGTACGTGGTGGGTACGAAACGTACCCACCACGTACCCCCCAAGGGGTATGAGCGCATAGGCTGAGATTTTTACAAGTGACCACTTAAATTAAAATTAAAATTAAATTCAAATCCGCAAACAGATTTAAAAAAACAAAAATTTGAGCCCAGGAGAGCGGAAATTCATTCCGGGGGCGTGGGGGGTACGTGGTGGGTACGAAACGTACCCACCACGTACCCCCCAAGGGGTATGAGCGCATAGGATGAGATTTTTACAAGTGACCACTTAAATTAAAATTAAAATTAAATTCAAATCCGCAAACAGATTTAAAAAAACAAAAATTTGAGCCCAGGAGAGCGGAAATTCATTCCGGGGGCGTGGGGGGTACGTGGTGGGTACGAAACGTACCCACCATGTATCCCCAAGGAGTATGAGCGCATAGGCTGAGATTTTTACAAGTGACCACTTAAATTAAAATTCAAATTAAATTCAAATCCGCAAACAGATTTAAAAAAACAAAAATTTGAGCCCAGGAGAGCGGAAATTCATTCGGGGGGCGTGGGGGGTACGTGGTGGGTACGAAACGTACCCACCACGTACCCCCCAAGGGGTATGAGCGCATAGGATGAGATTTTTACAAGTGACCACTTAAATTAAAATTAAAATTAAATTCAAATCCGCAAACAGATTTAAAAAAACAAAAATTTGAGCCCAGGATAGCGGAAATTCATTCGGGGGGCGTGGGGGGTACGTGGTGGGTACGAAACGTACCCACCACGTACCCCCCAAGGGGTATGAGCGCATAGGCTGAGATTTTTACAAGTGACCACTTAAATTAAAATTAAAATTAAATTCAAATCCGCAAACAGATTTAAAAAAACAAAAATTTGAGCCCAGGAGAGCGGAAATTCATTCGGGGGGCGTGGGGGGTACGTGGTGGGTACGAAACGTACCCACCACGTACCCCCCAAGGGGTATGAGCGCATAGGATGAGATTTTTACAAGTGACCACTTAAATTAAAATTAAAATTAAATTCAAATCCGCAAACAGATTTAAAAAAACAAAAATTTGAGCCCAGGATAGCGGAAATTCATTCGGGGGGCGTGGGGGGTACGTGTTGGGTACGAAACGTACCCACCACGTACCCCCCAAGGGGTATGAGCGCATAGGCTGAGATTTTTACAAGTGACCACTTAAATTAAAATTAAAATTAAATTCAAATCCGCAAACAGATTTAAAAAAACAAAAATTTGAGCCCAGGATAGCGGAAATTCATTCGGGGGGCGTGGGGGGTACGTGGTGGGTACGAAACGTACCCACCACGTACCCCCCAAGGGGTATGAGCGCATAGGCTGAGATTTTTACAAGTGACCACTTAAATTAAAATTAAAATTAAATTCAAATCCGCAAACAGATTTAAAAAAACAAAAATTTGAGCCCAGGAGAGCGGAAATTCATTCGGGGGGCGTGGGGGGTACGTGGTGGGTACGAAACGTACCCACCACGTACCCTCCAAGGGGTATGAGCGCATAGGCTGAGATTTTTACAAGTGACCACTTAAATTAAAATTAAAATTAAATTCAAATCCGCAAACAGATTTAAAAAAACAAAAATTTGAGCCCAGGAGAGCGAAAGTTTATTTTGGGGGCGTGGAGTACGTATAGGGTACGTATGGGGTACGATCGTACCCCATACGTACCCCATACTTGGTATGAGCGCATAGGATGAGATTTTTACAAGTGACCACTTAAATTAAAATTAAAATTAAATTCAAATCCGCAAACAGATTTAAAAAAACAAAAATTTGAGCCCAGGAGAGCGGAAATTCATTCCGGGGGCGTGGGGGGTACGTGGTGGGTACGAAACGTACCCACCATGTACCCCCCAAGGGGTATGAGCGCATAGGCTGAGATTTTTACAAGTGACCACTTAAATTAAAATTGAAATTAAATTCAAATCCGCAAACAGATTTAAAAAAAAAAAATTTGAGCCCAGGAGAGCGGAAATTCATTCGAGGGGCGTGGGGGGTACGTGGTGGGTACGAAACGTACCCACCACGTACCCCCCAAGGGGTATGAGCGCATAGGCTGAGATTTTTACAAGTGACCACTTAAATTAAAATTAAAATTAAATTCAAATCCGCAAACAGATTTAAAAAAACAAAAATTTGAGCCCAGGAGAGCGGAAATTCATTCGGGGGGCGTGGGGGGTACGTGGTGGGTACGAAACGTACCCACCATGTACCCCCAAGGAGTATGAGCGCATAGGCTGAGATTTTTACAAGCGACCACTTAAATTAAAATTCAAATTAAATTCAAATCCGCAAACAGATTTAAGAAAACAAAAATTTGAGCCCAGGAGAGCGGAAATTCATTCGGGGGGCGTGGGGGGTACGTGGTGGGTACGAAACGTACCCACCACGTACCCCCCAAGGGGTATGAGCGCATAGGATGAGATTTTTACAAGTGACCACTTAAATTAAAATTAAAATTAAATTCAAATCCGCAAACAGATTTAAAAAAACAAAAATTTGAGCCCAGGATAGCGGAAATTCATTCGGGGGGCGTGGGGGGTACGTGGTGGGTACGAAACGTACCCACCACGTACCCCCCAAGGGGTATGAGCGCATAGGCTGAGATTTTTACAAGTGACCACTTAAATTAAAATTAAAATTAAATTCAAATCCGCAAACAGATTTAAAAAAACAAAAATTTGAGCCCAGGAGAGCGGAAATTCATTCGGGGGGCGTGGGGGGTACGTGGTGGGTACGAAACGTACCCACCACATACCCCCCAAGGGGTATGAGCGCATAGGCTGAGATTTTTACAAGTGACCACTTAAATTAAAATTAAAATTAAATTCAAATCCGCAAACAGATTTAAAAAAACAAAAATTTGAGCCCAGGAGAGCGGAAATTCATTCCGGGGGCGTGGGGGGTACGTGGTGGGTACGAAACGTACCCACCATGTACCCCCCAAGGGGTATGAACGCATAGGCTGAGATTTTTACAAGTGACCACTTAAATTAAAATTGAAATTAAATTCAAATCCGCAAACAGATTTAAAAAAACAAAAATTTGAGCCCAGGATAGCGGAAATTCATTCGGGGGGCGTGGGGGGTACGTGGTGGGTACGAAACGTACCCACCACGTACCCCCCAAGGGGTATGAGCGCATAGGCTGAGATTTTTACAAGTGACCACTTAAATTAAAATTAAAATTAAATTCAAATCCGCAAACAGATTTAAAAAAACAAAAATTTGAGCCCAGGAGAGCGGAAATTCATTCGGGGGGCGTGGGGGGTACGTGGTGGGTACGAAACGTACCCACCACGTACCCCCCAAGGGGTATGAGCGCATAGGCTGAGATTTTTACAAGTGACCACTTAAATTAAAATTAAAATTAAATTCAAATCCGCAAACAGATTTAAAAAAACAAAAATTTGAGCCCAGGAGAGCGGAAATTCATTCGGGGGGCGTGGGGGGTACGTGGTGGGTACGAAACGTACCCACCACGTACCCCCCAAGGGGTATGAGCGCATAGGATGAGATTTTTACAAGTGACCACTTAAATTAAAATTAAAATTAAATTCAAATCCGCAAACAGATTTAAAAAAACAAAAATTTGAGCCCAGGAGAGCGGAAATTCATTCCGGGGGCGTGGGGGGTACGTGGTGGGTACGAAACGTACCCACCATGTATCCCCAAGGAGTATGAGCGCATAGGCTGAGATTTTTACAAGCGACCACTTAAATTAAAATTCAAATTATATTCAAATCCGCAAACAGATTTAAAAAAACAAAAATTTGAGCCCAGGAGAGCGGAAATTCATTCGGGGGGCGTGGGGGGTACGTGGTGGGTACGAAACGTACCCACCACGTACCCTCCAAGGGGTATGAGCGCATAGGATGAGATTTTTACAAGTGACCACTTAAATTAAAATTAAAATTAAATTCAAATCCGCAAACAGATTTAAAAAAACAAAAATTTGAGCCCAGGATAGCGGAAATTCATTCGGGGGGCGTGGGGGGTACGTGGTGGGTACGAAACGTACCCACCACGTACCCCCCAAGGGGTATGAGCGCATAGGCTGAGATTTTTACAAGTGACCACTTAAATTAAAATTAAAATTAAATTCAAATCCGCAAACAGATTTAAAAAAACAAAAATTTGAGCCCAGGAGAGCGGAAATTCATTCGGGGGGCGTGGGGGGTACGTGGTGGGTACGAAACGTACCCACCACGTACCCCCCAAGGGGTATGAGCGCATAGGCTGAGATTTTTACAAGTGACCACTTAAATTAAAATTAAAATTAAATTCAAATCCGCAAACAGATTTAAAAAAACAAAAATTTGATCCCAGGAGAGCGGAAATTCATTCGGGGGGCGTGGGGGGTACGTGGTGGGTACGAAACGTACCCACCACGTACCCCCCAAGGGGTATGAGCGCATAGGCTGAGATTTTTACAAGTGACCACTTAAATTAAAATTAAAATTAAATTCAAATCCGCAAACAGATTTAAAAAAACAAAAATTTGAGCCCAGGAGAGCGGAAATTCATTCCGGGGGCGTGGGGGGTACGCGGTGGGTACGAAACGTACCCACCATGTATCCCCAAGGAGTATGAGCGCATAGGCTGAGATTTTTACAAGCGACCACTTAAATTAAAATTCAAATTAAATTCAAATCCGCAAACAGATTTAAAAAAACAAAAATTTGAGCCCAGGAGAGCGGAAATTCATTCGGGGGGCGTGGGGGGTACGTGGTGGGTACGAAACGTACCCACCACGTACCCCCCAAGGGGTATGAGCGCATAGGATGAGATTTTTACAAGTGACCACTTAAATTAAAATTAAAATTAAATTCAAATCCGCAAACAGATTTAAAAAAACAAAAATTTGAGCCCAGGATAGCGGAAATTCATTCGGGGGGCGTGGGGGGTACGTGGTGGGTACGAAACGTACCCACCACGTACCCCCCAAGGGGTATGAGCGCATAGGCTGAGATTTTTACAAGTGACAACTTAAATTAAAATTAAAATTAAATTCAAATCCGCAAACAGATTTAAAAAAACAAAAATTTGAGCCCAGGAGAGCGGAAATTCATTCGGGGGGCGTGGGGGGTACGTGGTGGGTACGAAACGTACCCACCACGTACCCCCCAAGGGGTATGAGCGCATAGGCTGAGATTTTTACAAGTGACCACTTAAATTAAAATTAAAATTAAATTCAAATCCGCAAACAGATTTAAAAAAACAAAAATTTGAGCCCAGGATAGCGGAAATTCATTCGGGGGGCGTGGGGGGTACGTGGTGGGTACGAAACGTACCCACCACGTACCCCCCAAGGGGTATGAGCGCATAGGCTGAGATTTTTACAAGTGACCACTTAAATTAAAATTAAAATTAAATTCAAATCCGCAAACAGATTTAAAAAAACAAAAATTTGAGCCCAGGAGAGCGGAAGTTTATTTTGGGGGCGTGGAGTACGTATAGGGTACGTATGGGGTACGATCGTACCCCATACGTACCCCATACTTGGTATGAGCGCATAGGATGAGATTTTTACAAGTGACCACTTAAATTAAAATTAAAATTAAATTCAAATCCGCAAACAGATTTAAAAAAACAAAAATTTGAGCCCAGGAGAGCGGAAATTCATTCGGGGGGCGTGGGGGGTACGTGGTGGGTACGAAACGTACCCACCATGTACCCCCCAAGGGGTATGAGCGCATAGGCTGAGATTTTTACAAGTGACCACTTAAATTAAAATTGAAATTAAATTCAAATCCGCAAACAGATTTAAAAAAAAAAAATTTGAGCCCAGGAGAGCGGAAATTCATTCGAGGGGCGTGGGGGGTACGTGGTGGGTACGAAACGTACCCACCACGTACCCCCCAAGGGGTATGAGCGCATAGGCTGAGATTTTTACAAGTGACCACTTAAATTAAAATTAAAATTAAATTCAAATCCGCAAACAGATTTAAAAAAACAAAAATTTGAGCCCAGGAGAGCGGAAATTCATTCCGGGGGCGTGGGGGGTACGTGGTGGGTACGAAACGTACCCACCATGTACCCCCAAGGAGTATGAGCGCATAGGCTGAGATTTTTACAAGCGACCACTTAAATTAAAATTCAAATTAAATTCAAATCCGCAAACAGATTTAAAAAAACAAAAATTTGAGCCCAGGAGAGCGGAAATTCATTCGGGGGGCGTGGGGGGTACGTGGTGGGTACGAAACGTACCCACCACGTACCCCCCAAGGGGTATGAGCGCATAGGATGAGATTTTTACAAGTGACCACTTAAATTAAAATTAAAATTAAATTCAAATCCGCAAACAGATTTAAAAAAACAAAAATTTGAGCCCAGGATAGCGGAAATTCATTCGGGGGGCGTGGGGGGTACGTGGTGGGTACGAAACGTACCCACCACGTACCCCCCAAGGGGTATGAGCGCATAGGCTGAGATTTTTACAAGTGACCACTTAAATTAAAATTCAAATTAAATTCAAATCCGCAAACAGATTTAAAAAAACAAAAATTTGAGCCCAGGATAGCGGAAATTCATTCGGGGGGCGTGGGGGGTACGTGGTGGGTACAAAACGTACCCACCACGTACCCCCCAAGGGGTATGAGCGCATAGGCTGAGATTTTTACAAGTGACCACTTAAATTAAAATTAAAATTAAATTCAAATCCGCAAACAGATTTAAAAAAACAAAAATTTGAGCCCAGGAGAGCGGAAATTCATTCGGGGGGCGTGGGGGGTACGTGGTGGGTACGAAACGTACCCACCACGTACCCCCCAAGGGGTATGAGCGCATAGGCTGAGATTTTTACAAGTGACCACTTAAATTAAAATTCAAATTAAATTCAAATCCGCAAACAGATTTAAAAAAACAAAAATTTGAGCCCAGGAGAGCGGAAATTCATTCGGGGGGCGTGGGGGGTACGTGGTGGGTACGAAACGTACCCACCACGTACCCCCCCAAGGGGTATGAGCGCATAGGCTGAGATTTTTACAAGTGACCACTTAAATTAAAATTAAAATTAAATTCAAATCCGCAAACAGATTTAAAAAAACAAAAATTTGAGCCCAGGAGAGCGGAAATTCATTCGGGGGGCGTGGGGGGTACGTGGTGGGTACGAAACGTACCCACCACGTACCCCCCAAGGGGTATGAGCGCATAGGCTGAGATTTTTACAAGTGACCACTTAAATTAAAATTAAAATTAAATTCAAATCCGCAAACAGATTTAAAAAAACAAAAATTTGAGCCCAGGAGAGCGGAAATTCATTCGGGGGGCGTGGGGGGTACGTGGTGGGTACGAAACGTACCCACCACGTACCCCCCAAGGGGTATGAGCGCATAGGCTGAGATTTTTACAAGTGACCACTTAAATTAAAATTAAAATTAAATTCAAATCCGCAAACAGATTTAAAAAAACAAAAATTTGAGCCCAGGAGAGCGGAAGTTTATTTTGGGGGCGTGGAGTACGTATAGGGTACGTATGGGGTACGATCGTACCCCATACGTACCCCATACTTGGTATGAGCGCATAGGATGAGATTTTTACAAGTGACCACTTAAATTAAAATTAAAATTAAATTCAAATCCGCAAACAGATTTAAAAAACCAAAAATTTGAGCCCAGGAGAGCGGAAATTCATTCCGGGGGCGTGGGGGGTACGTGGTGGGTACGAAACGTACCCACCACGTACCCCCCAAGGGGTATGAGCGTATAGGCTGAGATTTTTACAAGTGACCACTTAAATTAAAATTGAAATTAAATTCAAATCCGCAAACAGATTTAAAAAAAAAAAATTTGAGCCCAGGAGAGCGGAAATTCATTCGAGGGGCGTGGGGGGTACGTGGTGGGTACGAAACGTACCCACCACGTACCCCCCAAGGGGTATGAGCGCATAGGCTGAGATTTTTACAAGTGACCACTTAAATTAAAATTAAAATTAAATTCAAATCCGCAAACAGATTTAAAAAAACAAAAATTTGAGCCCAGGAGAGCGGAAATTCATTCCGGGGGCGTGGGGGGTACGTGGTGGGTACGAAACGTACCCACCATGTACCCCCAAGGAGTATGAGCGCATAGGCTGAGATTTTTACAAGCGACCACTTAAATTAAAATTCAAATTAAATTCAAATCCGCAAACAGATTTAAAAAAACAAAAATTTGAGCCCAGGAGAGCGGAAATTCATTCGGGGGGCGTGGGGGGTACGTGGTGGGTACGAAACGTACCCACCACGTACCCCCCAAGGGGTATGAGCGCATAGGATGAGATTTTTACAAGTGACCACTTAAATTAAAATTAAAATTAAATTCAAATCCGCAAACAGATTTAAAAAAACAAAAATTTGAGCCCAGGATAGCGGAAATTCATTCGGGGGGCGTGGGGGGTACGTGGTGGGTACAAAACGTACCCACCATGTATCCCCAAGGAGTATGAGCGCATAGGCTGAGATTTTTACAAGCGACCACTTAAATTAAAATTAAAATTAAATTCAAATCCGCAAACAGATTTAAAAAAACAAAAATTTGAGCCCAGGAGAGCGGAAATTCATTCGGGGGGCGTGGGGGGTACGTGGTGGGTACGAAACGTACCCACCACGTACCCCCCAAGGGGTATGAGCGCATAGGATGAGATTTTTACAAGTGACCACTTAAATTAAAATTAAAATTAAATTCAAATCCGCAAACAGATTTAAAAAAACAAAAATTTGAGCCCAGGATAGCGGAAATTCATTCGGGGGGCGTGGGGGGTACGTGGTGGGTACGAAACGTACCCACCACGTACCCCCCAAGGGGTATGAGCGCATAGGCTGAGATTTTTACAAGTGACCACTTAAATTAAAATTAAAATTAAATTCAAATCCGCAAACAGATTTAAAAAAACAAAAATTTGAGCCCAGGATAGCGGAAATTCATTCGGGGGGCGTGGGGGGTACGTGGTGGGTACGAAACGTACCCACCACGTACCCCCCAAGGGGTATGAGCGCATAGGCTGAGATTTTTACAAGTGACCACTTAAATTAAAATTAAAATTAAATTCAAATCCGCAAACAGATTTAAAAAAACAAAAATTTGAGCCCAGGATAGCGGAAATTCATTCGGGGGGCGTGGGGGGTACGTGGTGGGTACGAAACGTACCCACCACGTACCCCCCAAGGGGTATGAGCGCATAGGCTGAGATTTTTACAAGTGACCACTTAAATTAAAATTAAAATTAAATTCAAATCCGCAAACAGATTTAAAAAAACAAAAATTTGAGCCCAGGAGAGCGGAAATTCATTCGGGGGGCGTGGGGGGTACGTGGTGGGTACGAAACGTACCCACCACGTACCCCCCAAGGGGTATGAGTGCATAGGCTGAGATTTTTACAAGTGACCACTTAAATTAAAATTAAAATTAAATTCAAATCCGCAAACAGATTTAAAAAAACAAAAATTTGAGCCCAGGAGAGCGGAAGTTTATTTTGGGGGCGTGGAGTACGTATAGGGTACGTATGGGGTACGATCGTACCCCATACGTACCCCATACTTGGTATGAGCGCATAGGATGAGATTTTTACAAGTGACCACTTAAATTAAAATTAAAATTAAATTCAAATCCGCAAACAGATTTAAAAAACCAAAAATTTGAGCCCAGGAGAGCGGAAATTCATTCCGGGGGCGTGGGGGGTACGTGGTGGGTACGAAACGTACCCACCACGTACCCCCCAAGGGGTATGAGCGTATAGGCTGAGATTTTTACAAGTGACCACTTAAATTAAAATTGAAATTAAATTCAAATCCGCAAACAGATTTAAAAAAAAAAAATTTGAGCCCAGGAGAGCGGAAATTCATTCGAGGGGCGTGGGGGGTACGTGGTGGGTACGAAACGTACCCACCACGTACCCCCCAAGGGGTATGAGCGCATAGGATGAGATTTTTACAAGTGACCACTTAAATTAAAATTAAAATTAAATTCAAATCCGCAAACAGATTTAAAAAAACAAAAATTTGAGCCCAGGAGAGCGGAAATTCATTCGGGGGGCGTGGGGGGTACGTGGTGGGTACGAAACGTACCCACCACGTACCCCCCAAGGGGTATGAGCGCATAGGATGAGATTTTTACAAGTGACCACTTAAATTAAAATTAAAATTAAATTCAAATCCGCAAACAGATTTAAAAAAACAAAAATTTGAGCCCAGGATAGCGGAAATTCATTCGGGGGGCGTGGGGGGTACGTGGTGGGTACGAAACGTACCCACCACGTACCCCCCAAGGGGTATGAGCGCATAGGCTGAGATTTTTACAAGTGACCACTTAAATTAAAATTAAAATTAAATTCAAATCCGCAAACAGATTTAAAAAAACAAAAATTTGAGCCCAGGATAGCGGAAATTCATTCGGGGGGCGTGGGGGGTACGTGGTGGGTACGAAACGTACCCACCACGTACCCCCCAAGGGGTATGAGCGCATAGGCTGAGATTTTTACAAGTGACCACTTAAATTAAAATTAAAATTAAATTCAAATCCGCAAACAGATTTAAAAAAACAAAAATTTGAGCCCAGGAGAGCGGAAATTCATTCGGGGGGCGTGGGGGGTACGTGGTGGGTACGAAACGTACCCACCACGTACCCCCCAAGGGGTATGAGCGCATAGGCTGAGATTTTTACAAGTGACCACTTAAATTAAAATTAAAATTAAATTCAAATCCGCAAACAGATTTAAAAAAACAAAAATTTGAGCCCAGGAGAGCGGAAATTCATTCGGGGGGCGTGGGGGGTACGTGGTGGGTACGAAACGTACCCACCACGTACCCCCCAAGGGGTATGAGCGCATAGGCTGAGATTTTTACAAGTGACCACTTAAATTAAAATTAAAATTAAATTCAAATCCGCAAACAGATTTAAAAAAACAAAAATTTGAGCCCAGGAGAGCGGAAATTCATTCCGGGGGCGTGGGGGGTACGTGGTGGGTACGAAACGTACCCACCACGTACCCCCCAAGGGGTATGAGCGCATAGGCTGAGATTTTTACAAGTGACCACTTAAATTAAAATTAAAATTAAATTCAAATCCGCAAACAGATTTAAAAAAATAAAAATTTGAGCCCAGGAGAGCGGAAATTCATTCCGGGGGCGTGGGGGGTACGTGGTGGGTACGAAACGTACCCACCATGTACCCCCAAGGAGTATGAGCGCATAGGCTGAGATTTTTACAAGCGACCACTTAAATTAAAATTCAAATTAAATTCAAATCCGCAAACAGATTTAAAAAAACAAAAATTTGAGCCCAGGAGAGCGGAAATTCATTCGGGGGGCGTGGGGGGTACGTGGTGGATACGAAACGTACCCACCACGTACCCCCCAAGGGGTATGAGCGCATAGGATGAGATTTTTACAAGTGACCACTTAAATTAAAATTAAAATTAAATTCAAATCCGCAAACAGATTTAAAAAAACAAAAATTTGAGCCCAGGATAGCGGAAATTCATTCGGGGGGCGTGGGGGGTACGTGGTGGGTACGAAACGTACCCACCACGTACCCCCAAGGGGTATGAGCGCATAGGCTGAGATTTTTACAAGTGACCACTTAAATTAAAATTGAAATTAAATTCAAATCCGCAAACAGATTTAAAAAAAAAAAATTTGAGCCCAGGAGAGCGGAAATTCATTCGAGGGGCGTGGGGGGTACGTGGTGGGTACGAAACGTACCCACCACGTACCCCCGAAGGGGTATGAGCGCATAGGCTGAGATTTTTACAAGTGACCACTTAAATTAAAATTAAAATTAAATTCAAATCCGCAAACAGATTTAAAAAAACAAAAATTTGAGCCCAGGAGAGCGGAAATTCATTCCGGGGGCGTGGGGGGTACGTGGTGGGTACGAAACGTACCCACCATGTACCCCCAAGGAGTATGAGCGCATAGGCTGAGATTTTTACAAGCGACCACTTAAATTAAAATTCAAATTAAATTCAAATCCGCAAACAGATTTAAAAAAACAAAAATTTGAGCCCAGGAGAGCGGAAATTCATTCGGGGGGCGTGGGGGGTACGTGGTGGATACGAAACGTACCCACCACGTACCCCCCAAGGGGTATGAGCGCATAGGATGAGATTTTTACAAGTGACCACTTAAATTAAAATTAAAATTAAATTCAAATCCGCAAACAGATTTAAAAAAACAAAAATTTGAGCCCAGGATAGCGGAAATTCATTCGGGGGGCGTGGGGGGTACGTGGTGGGTACGAAACGTACCCACCACGTACCCCCCAAGGGGTATGAGCGCATAGGCTGAGATTTTTACAAGTGACCACTTAAATTAAAATTAAAATTAAATTCAAATCCGCAAACAGATTTAAAAAAACAAAAATTTGAGCCCAGGATAGCGGAAATTCATTCGGGGGGCGTGGGGGGTACGTGGTGGGTACGAAACGTACCCACCACGTACCCCCCAAGGGGTATGAGCGCATAGGCTGAGATTTTTACAAGTGACCACTTAAATTAAAATTAAAATTAAATTCAAATCCGCAAACAGATTTAAAAAAACAAAAATTTGAGCCCAGGAGAGCGGAAATTCATTCGGGGGGCGTGGGGGGTACGTGGTGGGTACGAAACGTACCCACCACGTACCCCCCAAGGGGTATGAGCGCATAGGCTGAGATTTTTACAAGTGACCACTTAAATTAAAATTAAAATTAAATTCAAATCCGCAAACAGATTTAAAAAAACAAAAATTTGAGCCCAGGAGAGCGGAAATTCATTCGGGGGGCGTGGGGGGTACGTGGTGGGTACGAAACGTACCCACCACGTGCCCCCCTAAGGGGTATGAGCGCATAGGCTGAGATTTTTACAAGTGACCACTTAAATTAAAATTAAAATTAAATTCAAATCCGCAAACAGATTTAAAAAAACAAATATTTGAGCCCAGGAGAGCGGAAATTCATTCGGGGGGCGTGGGGGGTACGTGGTGGGTACGAAACGTACCCACCACGTACCCCCCAAGGGGTATGAGCGCATAGGCTGAGATTTTTACAAGTGACCACTTAAATTAAAATTAAAATTAAATTCAAATCCGCAAACAGATTTAAAAAAACAAAAATTTGAGCCCAGGAGAGCGGAAATTCATTCGGGGGGCGTGGGGGGTACGTGGTGGGTACGAAACGTACCCACCACGTACCCCCCAAGGGGTATGAGCGCATAGGCTGAGATTTTTACAAGTGACCACTTAAATTAAAATTAAAATTAAATTCAAATCCGCAAACAGATTTAAAAAAACAAAAATTTGAGCCCAGGAGAGCGGAAGTTTATTTTGGGGGCGTGGAGTACGTATAGGGTACGTATGGGGTACGATCGTACCCCATACGTACCCCATACTTGGTATGAGCGCATAGGATGAGATTTTTACAAGTGACCACTTAAATTAAAATTAAAATTAAATTCAAATCCGCAAACAGATTTAAAAAAACAAAAATTTGAGCCCAGGAGAGCGGAAATTCATTCCGGGGGCGTGGGGGGTACGTGGTGGGTACGAAACGTACCCACCACGTACCCCCCAAGGGGTATGAGCGCATAGGCTGAGATTTTTACAAGTGACCACTTAAATTAAAATTGAAATTAAATTCAAATCCGCAAACAGATTTAAAAAAAAAAAATTTGAGCCCAGGAGAGCGGAAATTCATTCGAGGGGCGTGGGGGGTACGTGGTGGGTACGAAACGTACCCACCACGTACCCCCCAAGGGGTATGAGCGCATAGGCTGAGATTTTTACAAGTGACCACTTAAATTAAAATTAAATTCAAATCCGCAAACAGATTTAAAAAAACAAAAATTTGAGCCCAGGAGAGCGGAAATTCATTCCGGGGGCGTGGGGGGTACGTGGTGGGTACGAAACGTACCCACCACGTACCCCCCAAGGGGTATGAGCGCATAGGCTGAGATTTTTACAAGTGACCACTTAAATTAAAATTAAAATTAAATTCAAATCCGCAAACAGATTTAAAAAAACAAAAATTTGAGCCCAGGAGAGCGGAAGTTTATTTTGGGGGCGTGGAGTACGTATAGGGTACGTATGGGGTACGATCGTACCCCATACGTACCCCATACTTGGTATGAGCGCATAGGATGAGATTTTTACAAGTGACCACTTAAATTAAAATTAAAATTAAATTCAAATCCGCAAACAGATTTAAAAAAACAAAAATTTGAGCCCAGGAGAGCGGAAATTCATTCCGGGGGCGTGGGGGGTACGTGGTGGGTACGAAACGTACCCACCACGTACCCCCCAAGGGGTATGAGCGCATAGGCTGAGATTTTTACAAGTGACCACTTAAATTAAAATTAAAATTAAATTCAAATCCGCAAACAGATTTAAAAAAACAAAAATTTGAGCCCAGGAGAGCGGAAATTCATTCCGGGGGCGTGGGGGGTACGTGGTGGGTACGAAACGTACCCACCATGTACCCCCAAGGAGTATGAGTGCATAGGCTGAGATTTTTACAAGCGACCACTTAAATTAAAATTCAAATTAAATTCAAATCCGCAAACAGATTTAAAAAAACAAAAATTTGAGCCCAGGAGAGCGGAAATTCATTCGGGGGGCGTGGGGGGTACGTGGTGGATACGAAACGTACCCACCACGTACCCCCCAAGGGGTATGAGCGCATAGGATGAGATTTTTACAAGTGACCACTTAAATTAAAATTAAAATTAAATTCAAATCCGCAAACAGATTTAAAAAAACAAAAATTTGAGCCCAGGATAGCGGAAATTCATTCGGGGGGCGTGGGGGGTACGTGGTGGGTACGAAACGTACCCACCACGTACCCCCCAAGGGGTATGAGCGCATAGGCTGAGATTTTTACAAGTGACCACTTAAATTAAAATTAAAATTAAATTCAAATCCGCAAACAGATTTAAAAAAACAAAAATTTGAGCCCAGGAGAGCGGAAATTCATTCGGGGGGCGTGGGGGGTACGTGGTGGGAACGAAACGTACCCACCACGTAAACCCCAAGGGGTATGAGCGCATAGGCTGAGATTTTTACAAGTGACCACTTAAATTAAAATTAAAATTAAATTCAAATCCGCAAACAGATTTAAAAAAACAAAAATTTGAGCCCAGGAGAGCGGAAGTTTATTTTGGGGGCGTGGAGTACGTATAGGGTACGTATGGGGTACGATCGTACCCCATACGTACCCCATACTTGGTATGAGCGCATAGGATGAGATTTTTACAAGTGACCACTTAAATTAAAATTAAAATTAAATTCAAATCCGCAAACAGATTTAAAAAAACAAAAATTTGAGCCCAGGAGAGCGGAAATTCATTCCGGGGGCGTGGGGGGTACGTGGTGGGTACGAAACGTACCCACCATGTACCCCCCAAGGGGTATGAGCGCATAGGCTGAGATTTTTACAAGTGACCACTTAAATTAAAATTGAAATTAAATTCAAATCCGCAAACAGATTTAAAAAAAAAAAATTTGAGCCCAGGAGAGCGGAAATTCATTCGAGGGGCGTGGAGGGTACGTGGTGGGTACGAAACGTACCCACCACGTACCCCCCAAGGGGTATGAGCGCATAGGCTGAGATTTTTACAAGTGACCACTTAAATTAAAATTAAAATTAAATTCAAATCCGCAAACAGATTTAAAAAAACAAAAATTTGAGCCCAGGAGAGCGGAAATTCATTCCGGGGGCGTGGGGGGTACGTGGTGAGTACGAAACGTACCCACCACGTACCCCCCAAGGGGTATGAGCGCATAGGATGAGATTTTTACAAGTGACCACTTAAATTAAAATTAAAATTAAATTCAAATCCGCAAACAGATTTAAAAAAACAAAAATTTGAGCCCAGGATAGCGGAAATTCATTCGGGGGGCGTGGGGGGTACGTGGTGGGTACGAAACGTACCCACCACGTACCCCCCAAGGGGTATGAGCGCATAGGCTGAGATTTTTACAAGTGACCACTTAAATTAAAATTAAAATTAAATTCAAATCCGCAAACAGATTTAAAAAAACAAAAATTTGAGCCCAGGATAGCGGAAATTCATTCGGGGGGCGTGGGGGGTACGTGGTGGGTACGAAACGTACCCACCACGTACCCCCCAAGGGGTATGAGCGCATAGGCTGAGATTTTTACAAGTGACCACTTAAATTAAAATTAAAATTAAATTCAAATCCGCAAACAGATTTAAAAAAACAAAAATTTGAGCCCAGGAGAGCGGAAATTCATTCGGGGGGCGTGGGGGGTACGTGGTGGGTACGAAACGTACCCACCACGTACCCCCCAAGGGGTATGAGCGCATAGGATGAGATTTTTACAAGTGACCACTTAAATTAAAATTAAAATTAAATTCAAATCCGCAAACAGATTTAAAAAAACAAAAATTTGAGCCCAGGAGAGCGGAAATTCATTCCGGGGGCGTGGGGGGTACGTGGTGGGTACGAAACGTACCCACCATGTATCCCCAAGGAGTATGAGCGCATAGGCTGAGATTTTTACAAGCGACCACTTAAATTAAAATTCAAATTAAATTCAAATCCGCAAACAGATTTAAAAAAACAAAAATTTGAGCCCAGGAGAGCGGAAATTCATTCGGGGGGCGTGGGGGGTACGTGGTGGGTACGAAACGTACCCACCACGTACCCTTCAAGGGGTATGAGCGCATAGGATGAGATTTTTACAAGTGACCACTTAAATTAAAATTAAAATTAAATTCAAATCCGCAAACAGATTTAAAAAAACAAAAATTTGAGCCCAGGATAGCGGAAATTCATTCGGGGGGCGTGGGGGGTACGTGGTGGGTACGAAACGTACCCACCACGTACCCCCCAAGGGGTATGAGCGCATAGGCTGAGATTTTTACAAGTGACCACTTAAATTAAAATTAAAATTAAATTCAAATCCGCAAACAGATTTAAAAAAACAAAAATTTGAGCCCAGGAGAGCGGAAATTCATTCGGGGGGCGTGGGGGGTACGTGGTGGGTACGAAACGTACCCACCACGTACCCCCCAAGGGGTATGAGCGCATAGGCTGAGATTTTTACAAGTGACCACTTAAATTAAAATTAAAATTAAATTCAAATCCGCAAACAGATTAAAAAAACAAAAATTTGAGCCCAGGAGAGCGGAAATTCATTCCGGGGGCGTGGGGGGTACGTGGTGGGTACGAAACGTACCCACCATGTATCCCCAAGGAGTATGAGCGCATAGGCTGAGATTTTTACAAGCGACCACTTAAATTAAAATTCAAATTAAATTCAAATCCGCAAACAGATTTAAAAAAACAAAAATTTGAGCCCAGGAGAGCGGAAATTCATTCGGGGGGCGTGGGGGGTACGTGGTGGGTACGAAACGTACCCACCACGTACCCCCCAAGGGGTATGAGCGCATAGGATGAGATTTTTACAAGTGACCACTTAAATTAAAATTAAAATTAAATTCAAATCCGCAAACAGATTTAAAAAAACAAAAATTTGAGCCCAGGATAGCGGAAATTCATTCGGGGGGCGTGGGGGGTACGTGGTGGGTACGAAACGTACCCACCACGTACCCCCCAAGGGGTATGAGCGCATAGGCTGAGATTTTTACAAGTGACCACTTAAATTAAAATTAAAATTAAATTCAAATCCGCAAACAGATTTAAAAAAACAAAAATTTGAGCCCAGGAGAGCGGAAATTCATTCGGGGGGCGTGGGGGGTACGTGGTGGGTACGAAACGTACCCACCATGTACCCCCCCCAAGGGGTATGAGCGCATAGGCTGAGATTTTTACAAGTGACCACTTAAATTAAAATTGAAATTAAATTCAAATCCGCAAACAGATTTAAAAAAAAAAAATTTGAGCCCAGGAGAGCGGAAATTCATTCGAGGGGCGTGGGGGGTACGTGGTGGGTACGAAACGTACCCACCACGTACCCCCCAAGGGGTATGAGCGCATAGGCTGAGATTTTTACAAGTGACCACTTAAATTAAAATTGAAATTAAATTCAAATCCGCAAACAGATTTAAAAAAAAAAAATTTGAGCCCAGGAGAGCGGAAATTCATTCGAGGGGCGTGGGGTATGGGGTATGAGCGCATAGGCTGAGATTTTTACAAGTGACCACTTAAATTAAAATTAAAATTAAATTCAAATCCGCAAACAGATTTAAAAAAACAAAAATTTGAGCCCAGGATAGCGGAAATTCATTCGGGGGGCGTGGGGGGTACGTGGTGGGTACGAAACGTACCCACCATGTACCCCCAAGGAGTATGAGCGCATAGGCTGAGATTTTTACAAGCGTCCACTTAAATTAAAATTCAAATTAAATTCAAATCCGCAAACAGATTTAAAAAAACAAAAATTTGAGCCCAGGATAGCGGAAATTCATTCGGGGGGCGTGGGGGGTACGTGGTGGGTACGAAACGTACCCACCATGTACCCCCCAAGGGGTATGAGCGCATAGGCTGAGATTTTTACAAGTGACCACTTAAATTAAAATTAAAATTAAATTCAAATCCGCAAACAGATTTAAAAAAACAAAAATTTGAGCCCAGGAGAGCGGAAATTCATTCGGGGGGCGTGGGGGGTACGTGGTGGGTACGAAACGTACCCACCACGTACCCCCCAAGGGGTATGAGCGCATAGGCTGAGATTTTTACAAGTGACCACTTAAATTAAAATTAAAATTAAATTCAAATCCGCAAACAGATTTAAAAAAACAAAAATTTGAGCCCAGGAGAGCGGAAATTCATTCGGGGGGCGTGGGGGGTACGTGGTGGGTACGAAACGTACCCACCACGTACCCCCCAAGGGGTATGAGCGCATAGGCTGAGATTTTTACAAGTGACCACTTAAATTAAAATTAAAATTAAATTCAAATCCGCAAACAGATTTAAAAAAACAAAAATTTGAGCCCAGGAGAGCGGAAGTTTATTTTGGGGCGTGGAGTACGTATAGGGTACGTATGGGTACGATCGTACCCCATACGTACCCCATACTTGGTATGAGCGCATAGGATGAGATTTTTACAAGTGACCACTTAAATTAAAATTAAAATTAAATTCAAATCCGCAAACAGATTTAAAAAAACAAAAATTTGAGCCCAGGAGAGCGGAAATTCATTCCGGGGGCGTGGGGGGTACGTGGTGGGTACGAAACGTACCCACCATGTACCCCCAAGGAGTATGAGCGCATAGGCTGAGATTTTTACAAGTGACCACTTAAATTAAAATTAAAATTAAATTCAAATCCGCAAACAGATTTAAAAAAACAAAAATTTGAGCCAGGAGAGCGGAAATTCATTCCGGGGGCGTGGGGGGTACGTGGTGGGTACGAAACGTACCCACCACGTACCCCCCAAGGGGTATGAGCGCATAGGCTGAGATTTTTACAAGTGACCACTTAAATTAAAATTGAAATTAAATTCAAATCCGCAAACAGATTTAAAAAAAAAAATTTGAGCCCAGGAGAGCGGAAATTCATTCGAGGGGCGTGGGGGGTACGTGGTGGGTACGAAACGTACCCACCACGTACCCCCCAAGGGGTATGAGCGCATAGGCTGAGATTTTTACAAGTGACCACTTAAATTAAAATTAAAATTAAATTCAAATCCGCAAACAGATTTAAAAAAACAAAAATTTGAGCCCAGGATAGCGGAAATTCATTCGGGGGGCGTGGGGGGTACGTGGTGGGTACGAAACGTACCCACCACGTACCCCCCAAGGGGTATGAGCGCATAGGCTGAGATTTTTACAAGTGACCACTTAAATTAAAATTAAAATTAAATTCAAATCCGCAAACAGATTTAAAAAAACAAAAATTTGAGCCCAGGAGAGCGGAAATTCATTCGGGGGGCGTGGGGGGTACGTGGTGGGTACGAAACGTACCCACCACGTACCCCCCAAGGGGTATGAGCGCATAGGATGAGATTTTTACAAGTGACCACTTAAATTAAAATTAAAATTAAATTCAAATCCGCAAACAGATTTAAAAAAACAAAAATTTGAGCCCAGGAGAGCGGAAATTCATTCCGGGGGCGTGGGGGGTACGTGGTGGGTACGAAACGTACCCACCATGTATCCCCAAGGAGTATGAGCGCATAGGCTGAGATTTTTACAAGCGACCACTTAAATTAAAATTCAAATTAAATTCAAATCCGCAAACAGATTTAAAAAAACAAAAATTTGAGCCCAGGAGAGCGGAAATTCATTCGGGGGGCGTGGGGGGTACGTGGTGGGTACGAAACGTACCCACCACGTACCCCCCAAGGGGTATGAGCGCATAGGATGAGATTTTTACAAGTGACCACTTAAATTAAAATTAAAATTAAATTCAAATCCGCAAACAGATTTAAAAAAACAAAAATTTGAGCCCAGGATAGCGGAAATTCATTCGGGGGGCGTGGGGGGTACGTGGTGGGTACGAAACGTACCCACCACGTACCCCCCAAGGGGTATGAGCGCATAGGCTGAGATTTTTACAAGTGACCACTTAAATTAAAATTAAAATTAAATTCAAATCCGCAAACAGATTTAAAAAAACAAAAATTTGAGCCCAGGAGAGCGGAAATTCATTCGGGGGGCGTGGGGGGTACGTGGTGGGTACGAAACGTACCCACCATGTACCCCCCCCCCAAGGGGTATGAGCGCATAGGCTGCGATTTTTACAAGTGACCACTTAAATTAAAATTGAAATTAAATTCAAATCCGCAAACAGATTTAAAAAAAAAAAATTTGAGCCCAGGAGAGCGGAAATTCATTCGAGGGGCGTGGGGGGTACGTGGTGGGTACGAAACGTATTCACCACGTACCCCCCAAGGGGTATGAGCGCATAGGCTGAGATTTTTACAAGTGACCACTTAAATTAAAATTGAAATTAAATTCAAATCCGCAAACAGATTTAAAAAAAAAAAATTTGAGCCCAGGAGAGCGGAAATTCATTCGAGGGGCGTGGGGTATGGGGTATGAGCGCATAGGCTGAGATTTTTACAAGTGACCACTTAAATTAAAATTAAAATTAAATTCAAATCCGCAAACAGATTTAAAAAAACAAAAATTTGAGCCCAGGAGAGCGGAAATTCATTCCGGGGGCGTGGGGGGTACGTGGTGGGTACGAAACGTACCCACCATGTACCCCCCAAGGGGTATGAGCGCATAGGCTGAGATTTTTACAAGTGACCACTTAAATTAAAATTAAAATTAAATTCAAATCCGCAAACAGATTTAAAAAAACAAAAATTTGAGCCCAGGAGAGCGGAAATTCATTCCGGGGGCGTGGGGGGTACGTGGTGGGTACGAAACGTACCCACCATGTATCCCCAAGGAGTATGAGCGCATAGGCTGAGATTTTTACAAGCGACCACTTAAATTAAAATTCAAATTAAATTCAAATCCGCAAACAGATTTAAAAAAACAAAAATTTGAGCCCAGGAGAGCGGAAATTCATTCGGGGGGCGTGGGGGGTACGTGGTGGGTACGAAACGTACCCACCACGTACCCCCCAAGGGGTATGAGCGCATAGGCTGAGATTTTTACAAGTGACCACTTAAATTAAAATTAAAATTAAATTCAAATCCGCAAACAGATTTAAAAAAACAAAAATTTGAGCCCAGGATAGCGGAAATTCATTCGGGGGGCGTGGGGGGTACGTGGTGGGTACGAAACGTACCCACCACGTACCCCCCAAGGGGTATGAGCGCATAGGCTGAGATTTTTACAAGTGACCACTTAAATTAAAATTAAAATTAAATTCAAATCCGCAAACAGATTTAAAAAAACAAAAATTTGAGCCCAGGAGAGCGGAAATTCATTCGGGGGGCGTGGGGGGTACGTGGTGGGTACGAAACGTACCCACCACGTACCCCCCAAGGGGTATGAGCGCATAGGCTGAGAGTTTTACAAGTGACCACTTAAATTAAAATTAAAATTAAATTCAAATCCGCAAACAGATTTAAAAAAACAAAAATTTGAGCCCAGGAGAGCGGAAGTTTATTTTGGGGGCGTGGAGTACGTATAGGGTACGTATGGGGTACGATCGTACCCCATACGTACCCCATACTTGGCATGAGCGCATAGGATGAGATTTTTACAAGTGACCACTTAAATTAAAATTAAAATTAAATTCAAATCCGCAAACAGATTTAAAAAAACAAAAATTTGAGCCCAGGAGAGCGGAAATTCATTCGGGGGGCGTGGGGGGTACGTGGTGGGTACGAAACGTACCCACCACGTACCCCCCAAGGGGTATGAGCGCATAGGCTGAGATTTTTACAAGTGACCACTTAAATTAAAATTAAAATTAAATTCAAATCCGCAAACAGATTTAAAAAAACAAAAATTTGAGCCTAGGAGAGCGGAAATTCATTCGGGGGGCGTGGGGGGTACGTGGTGGGTACGAAACGTACCCACCACGTACCCCCCAAGGGGTATGAGCGCATAGGCTGAGATTTTTACAAGTGACCACTTAAATTAAAATTAAAATTAAATTCAAATCCGCAAACAGATTTAAAAAAACAAAAATTTGAGCCCAGGAGAGCGGAAGTTTATTTTGGGGGCGTGGAGTACGTATAGGGTACGTATGGGGTACGATCGTACCCCATACGTACCCCATACTTGGTATGAGCGCATAGGATGAGATTTTTACAAGTGACCACTTAAATTAAAATTAAAATTGAATTCAAATCCGCAAACAGATTTAAAAAAACAAAAATTTGAGCCCAGGAGAGCGGAAGTTTATTTTGGGGGCGTGGAGTACGTATAGGGTACGTATGGGGTACGATCGTACCCCATACGTACCCCATACTTGGTATGAGCGCATAGGATGAGATTTTTACAAGCGACCACTTAAATTAAAATTCAAATTAAATTCAAATCCGCAAACAGATTTAAAAAAACAAAAATTTGAGCCCAGGAGAGCGGAAATTCATTCGGGGGGCGTGGGGGGTACGTGGTGGGTACGAAACGTACCCACCACGTACCCCCCAAGGGGTATGAGCGCATAGGATGAGATTTTTACAAGTGACCACTTAAATTAAAATTAAAATTAAATTCAAATCCGCAAACAGATTTAAAAAAACAAAAATTTGAGCCCAGGATAGCGGAAATTCATTCGGGGGGCGTGGGGGGTACGTGGTGGGTACGAAAACGTACCCACCACGTACCCCCCAAGGGGTATGAGCGCATAGGCTGAGATTTTTACAAGTGACCACTTAAATTAAAATTAAAATTAAATTCAAATCCGCAAACAGATTTAAAAAAACAAAAATTTGAGCCCAGGAGAGCGGAAGTTTATTTTGGGGGCGTGGAGTACGTATAGGGTACGTATGGGGTACGATCGTACCCCATACGTACCCCATACTTGGTATGAGCGCATAGGATGAGATTTTTACAAGTGACCACTTAAATTAAAATTAAAATTAAATTCAAATCCGCAAACAGATTTAAAAAAACAAAAATTTGAGCCCAGGAGAGCGGAAATTCATTCCGGAGGCGTGGGGGGTACGTGGTGGGTACGAAACGTACCCACCATGTACCCCCCAAGGGGTATGAGCGCATAGGCTGAGATTTTTACAAGTGACCACTTAAATTAAAATTGAAATTAAATTCAAATCCGCAAACAGATTTAAAAAAAAAAAATTTGAGCCCAGGAGAGCGGAAATTCATTCGGGGGGCGTGGGGGGTACGTGGTGGGTACGAAACGTACCCACCACGTACCCCCCAAGGGGTATGAGCGCATAGGCTGAGATTTTTACAAGTGACCACTTAAATTAAAATTAAAATTAAATTCAAATCCGCAAACAGATTTAAAAAAACAAAAATTTGAGCCCAGGAGAGCGGAAATTCATTCCGGGGGCGTGGGGGGTACGTGGTGGGTACGAAACGTACCCACCATGTACCCCCAAGGAGTATGAGCGCATAGGCTGAGATTTTTACAAGCGACCACTTAAATTAAAATTCAAATTAAATTCAAATCCGCAAACAGATTTAAAAAAACAAAAATTTGAGCCCAGGAGAGCGGAAATTCATTCGGGGGGCGTGGGGGTATGAGCGCATAGGATGAGATTTTTACAAGTGACCACTTAAATTAAAATTAAAATTAAATTCAAATCCGCAAACAGATTTAAAAAAACAAAAATTTGAGCCCAGGATAGCGGAAATTCATTCGGGGGGCGTGGGGGGTACGTGGTGGGTACGAAACGTACCCACCACGTACCCCCCAAGGGGTATGAGCGCATAGGATGAGATTTTTACAAGTGACCACTTAAATTAAAATTAAAATTAAATTCAAATCCGCAAACAGATTTAAAAAAACAAAAATTTGAGCCCAGGAGAGCGGAAATTCATTCGGGGGGCGTGGGGGGTACGTGGTGGGTACGAAACGTACCCACCACGTACCCCCCAAGGGGTATGAGCGCATAGGATGAGATTTTTACAAGTGACCACTTAAATTAAAATTAAAATTAAATTCAAATCCGCAAACAGATTTAAAAAAACAAAAATTTGAGCCCAGGAGAGCGGAAATTCATTCGGGGGGCGTGGGGGGTACGTGGTGGGTACGAAACGTACCCACCACGTACCCCCCAAGGGGTATGAGCGCATAGGCTGAGATTTTTACAAGTGACCACTTAAATTAAAATTAAAATTAAATTCAAATCCGCAAACAGATTTAAAAAAACAAAAATTTGAGCCCAGGAGAGCGGAAATTCATTCGGGGGGCGTGGGGGGTACGTGGTGGGTACGAAACGTACCCACCACGTACCCCCCAAGAGGTATGAGCGCATAGGCTGAGATTTTTACAAGTGACCACTTAAATTAAAATTAAAATTAAATTCAAATCCGCAAACAGATTTAAAAAAACAAAAATTTGAGCCCAGGAGAGCGGAAATTCATTCGGGGGGCGTGGGGGGTACGTGGTGGGTACGAAACGTACCCACCACGTACCCCCCAAGGGGTATGAGCGCATAGGCTGAGATTTTTACAAGTGACCACTTAAATTAAAATTAAAATTAAATTCAAATCCGCAAACAGATTTAAAAAAACAAAAATTTGAGCCCAGGAGAGCGGAAATTCATTCGGGGGGCGTGGGGGGTACGTGGTGGGTACGAAACGTACCCACCACGTACCCCCCAAGGGGTATGAGCGCATAGGCTGAGATTTTTACAAGTGACCACTTAAATTAAAATTAAAATTAAATTCAAATCCGCAAACAGATTTAAAAAAACAAAAATTTGAGCCCAGGAGAGCGGAAATTCATTCCGGGGGCGTGGGGGGTACGTGGTGGGTACGAAACGTACCCACCACGTACCCCTCAAGGGGTATGAGCGCATAGGCTGAGATTTTTACAAGTGACCACTTAAATTAAAATTAAAATTAAATTCAAATCCGCAAACAGATTTAAAAAAACAAAAATTTGAGCCCAGGAGAGCGGAAGTTTATTTTGGGGGCGTGGAGTACGTATAGGGTACGTATGGGGTACGATCGTACCCCATACGTACCCCATACTTGGTATGAGCGCATAGGATGAGATTTTTACAAGTGACCACTTAAATTAAAATTAAAATTAAATTCAAATCCGCAAACAGATTTAAAAAAACAAAAATTTGAGCCCAGGAGAGCGGAAATTCATTCCGGGGGCGTGGGGGGTACGTGGTGGGTACGAAACGTACCCACCATGTACCCCCCAAGGGGTATGAGCGCATAGGCTGAGATTTTTACAAGTGACCACTTAAATTAAAATTGAAATTAAATTCAAATCCGCAAACAGATTTAAAAAAAAAAAATTTGAGCCCAGGAGAGTGGAAATTCATTCGGGGGGCGTGGGGGGTACGTGGTGGGTACGAAACGTACCCACCACGTACCCCCCAAGGGGTATGAGCGCATAGGATGAGATTTTTACAAGTGACCACTTAAATTAAAATTAAAATTAAATTCAAATCCGCAAACAGATTTAAAAAAACAAAAATTTGAGCCCAGGATAGCGGAAATTCATTCGGGGGGCGTGGGGGGTACGTGGTGGGTACGAAACGTACCCACCACGTACCCCCCAAGGGGTATGAGCGCATAGGCTGAGATTTTTACAAGTGACCACTTAAATTAAAATTAAAATTAAATTCAAATCCGCAAACAGATTTAAAAAAACAAAAATTTGAGCCCAGGATAGCGGAAATTCATTCGGGGGCGTGGGGGTACGTGGTGGGTACGAAACGTACCCACCACGTACCCCCCAAGGGGTATGAGCGCATAGGCTGAGATTTTTACAAGTGACCACTTAAATTAAAATTAAAATTAAATTCAAATCCGCAAACAGATTTAAAAAAACAAAAATTTGAGCCCAGGATAGCGGAAATTCATTCGGGGGGCGTGGGGGGTACGTGGTGGGTACGAAACGTACCCACCACGTACCCCCCAAGGGGTATGAGCGCATAGGCTGAGATTTTTACAAGTGACCACTTAAATTAAAATTAAAATTAAATTCAAATCCGCAAACAGATTTAAAAAAACAAAAATTTGAGCCCAGGATAGCGGAAATTCATTCGGGGGCGTGGGGGTACGTGGTGGGTACGAAACGTACCCACCACGTACCCCCCAAGGGGTATGAGCGCATAGGCTGAGATTTTTACAAGTGACCACTTAAATTAAAATTAAAATTAAATTCAAATCCGCAAACAGATTTAAAAAAACAAAAATTTGAGCCCAGGATAGCGGAAATTCATTCGGGGGGCGTGGGGGGTACGTGGTGGGTACGAAACGTACCCACCACGTACCCCCCAAGGGGTATGAGCGCATAGGCTGAGATTTTTACAAGTGACCACTTAAATTAAAATTAAAATTAAATTCAAATCCGCAAACAGATTTAAAAAAACAAAAATTGGAGCCCAGGAGAGCGGAAATTCATTCGGGGGGCGTGGGGGGTACGTGGTGGGTACGAAACGTACCCACCACGTACCCCCCAAGGGGTATGAGCGCAAAGGATGAGATTTTTACAAGTGACCACTTAAATTAAAATTAAAATTAAATTCAAATCCGCAAACAGATTTAAAAAAACAAAAATTTGAGCCCAGGAGAGCGGAAATTCATTCCGGGGGCGTGGGGGGTACGTGGTGGGTACGAAACGTACCCACCATGTACCCCCCAAGGGGTATGAGCGCATAGGCTGAGATTTTTACAAGTGACCACTTAAATTAAAATTGAAATTAAATTCAAATCCGCAAACAGATTTAAAAAAACAAAAATTTGAGCCCAGGATAGCGGAAATTCATTCGGGGGGCGTGGGGGGTACGTGGTGGGTACGAAACGTACCCACCACGTACCCCCCAAGGGGTATGAGCGCATAGGCTGAGATTTTTACAAGTGACCACTTAAATTAAAATTAAAATTAAATTCAAATCCGCAAACAGATTTAAAAAAACAAAAATTTGAGCCCAGGAGAGCGGAAATTCATTCGGGGGGCGTGGGGGGTACGTGGTGGGTACGAAACGTATCCACCACGTACCCCCCAAGGGGTATGAGCGCATAGGCTGAGATTTTTACAAGTGACCACTTAAATTAAAATTAAAATTAAATTCAAATCCGCAAACAGATTTAAAAAAACAAAAATTTGAGCCCAGGAGAGCGGAAATTCATTCGGGGGGCGTGGGGGGTACGTGGTGGGTACGAAACGTACCCACCACGTACCCCCCAAGGGGTATGAGCGCATAGGCTGAGATTTTTACAAGTGACCACTTAAATTAAAATTAAAATTAAATTCAAATCCGCAAACAGATTTAAAAAAACAAAAATTTGAGCCCAGGAGAGCGGAAATTCATTCGGGGGGCGTGGGGGGTACGTGGTGGGTACGAAACGTACCCACCACGTACCCCCCAAGGGGTATGAGCGCAAAGGATGAGATTTTTACAAGTGACCACTTAAATTAAAATTAAAATTAAATTCAAATCCGCAAACAGATTTAAAAAAACAAAAATTTGAGCCCAGGAGAGCGGAAATTCATTCCGGGGGCGTGGGGGGTACGTGGTGGGTACGAAACGTACCCACCATGTACCCCCCAAGGGGTATGAGCGCATAGGCTGAGATTTTTACAAGTGACCACTTAAATTAAAATTGAAATTAAATTCAAATCCGCAAACAGATTTAAAAAAACAAAAATTTGAGCCCAGGAGAGCGGAAATTCATTCGGGGGGCGTGGGGGGTACGTGGTGGGTACGAAACGTACCCACCACGTACCCCCCAAGGGGTATGAGCGCATAGGATGAGATTTTTACAAGTGACCACTTAAATTAAAATTAAAATTAAATTCAAATCCGCAAACAGATTTAAAAAAACAAAAATTTGAGCCCAGGATAGCGGAAATTCATTCGGGGGGCGTGGGGGGTACGTGGTGGGTACAAAACGTACCCACCACGTACCCCCCAAGGGGTATGAGCGCATAGGCTGAGATTTTTACAAGTGACCACTTAAATTAAAATTAAAATTAAATTCAAATCCGCAAACAGATTTAAAAAAACAAAAATTTGAGCCCAGGAGAGCGGAAATTCATTCGGGGGGCGTGGGGGGTTCGTGGTGGGTACGAAACGTACCCACCACGTACCCCCCCCGGGGTATGAGCGCAAAGGATGAGATTTTTACAAGTGACCACTTAAATTAAAATTAAAATTAAATTCAAATCCGCAAACAGATTTAAAAAAACAAAAATTTGAGCCCAGGATAGCGGAAATTCATTCGGGGGGCGTGGGGGGTACGTGGTGGGTACGAAACGTACCCACCACGTACCCCCCAAGGGGTATGAGCGCATAGGCTGAGATTTTTACAAGTGACCACTTAAATTAAAATTAAAATTAAATTCAAATCCGCAAACAGATTTAAAAAAACAAAAATTTGAGCCCAGGATAGCGGAAATTCATTCGGGGGGCGTGGGGGGTACGTGGTGGGTACGAAACGTACCCACCACGTACCCCCCAAGGGGTATGAGCGCATAGGCTGAGATTTTTACAAGTGACCACTTAAATTAAAATTAAAATTAAATTCAAATCCGCAAACAGATTTAAAAAAACAAAAATTTGAGCCCAGGAGAGCGGAAATTCATTCGGGGGGCGTGGGGGGTACGTGGTGGGTACGAAACGTACCCACCACGTACCCCCCAAGGGGTATGAGCGCATAGGCTGAGATTTTTACAAGTGACCACTTAAATTAAAATTAAAATTAAATTCAAATCCGCAAACAGATTTAAAAAAACAAAAATTTGAGCCCAGGAGAGCGGAAATTCATTCGGGGGGCGTGGGGGGTACGTGGTGGGTACGAAACGTACCCACCACGTACCCCCCAAGGGGTATGAGCGCATAGGATGAGATTTTTACAAGTGACCACTTAAATTAAAATTAAAATTAAATTCAAATCCGCAAACAGATTTAAAAAAACAAAAATTTGAGCCCAGGAGAGCGGAAATTCATTCCGGGGGCGTGGGGGGTACGTGGTGGGTACGAAACGTACCCACCATGTATCCCCAAGGAGTATGAGCGCATAGGCTGAGATTTTTACAAGCGACCACTTAAATTAAAATTCAAATTAAATTCAAATCCGCAAACAGATTTAAAAAAACAAAAATTTGAGCCCAGGAGAGCGGAAATTCATTCGGGGGGCGTGGGGGGTACGTGGTGGGTACGAAACGTACCCACCACGTACCCCCCAAGGGGTATGAGCGCATAGGCTGAGATTTTTACAAGTGACCACTTAAATTAAAATTAAAATTTAATTCAAATCCGCAAACAGATTTAAAAAAACAAAAATTTGAGCCCAGGATAGCGGAAATTCATTCGGGGGGCGTGGGGGGTACGTGGTGGGTACGAAACGTACCCACCACGTACCCCCCAAGGGGTATGAGCGCATAGGCTGAGATTTTTACAAGTGACCACTTAAATTAAAATTAAAATTAAATTCAAATCCGCAAACAGATTTAAAAAAACAAAAATTTGAGCCCAGGAGAGCGGAAATTCATTCGGGGGGCGTGGGGGGTACGTGGTGGGTACGAAACGTACCCACCACGTACCCCCCAAGGGGTATGAGCGCATAGGCTGAGATTTTTACAAGTGACCACTTAAATTAAAATTAAAATTAAATTCAAATCCGCAAACAGATTTAAAAAAACAAAAATTTGAGCCCAGGAGAGCGGAAGTTTATTTTGGGGGCGTGGAGTACGTATAGGGTACGTATGGGGTACGATCGTACCCCATACGTACCCCATACTTGGTATGAGCGCATAGGATGAGATTTTTACAAGTGACCACTTAAATTAAAATTAAAATTAAATTCAAATCCGCAAACAGATTTAAAAAAACAAAAATTTGAGCCCAGGAGAGCGGAAATTCATTCGGGGGGCGTGGGGGGTACGTGGTGGGTACGAAACGTACCCACCACGTACCCCCCAAGGGGTATGAGCGCATAGGCTGAGATTTTTACAAGTGACCACTTAAATTAAAATTAAAATTAAATTCAAATCCGCAAACAGATTTAAAAAAACAAAAATTTGAGCCCAGGAGAGCGGAAGTTTATTTTGGGGGCGTGGAGTACGTATAGGGTACGTATGGGGTACGATCGTACCCCATACGTACCCCATACTTGGTATGAGCGCATAGGATGAGATTTTTACAAGTGACCACTTAAATTAAAATTAAAATTAAATTCAAATCCGCAAACAGATTTAAAAAAACAAAAATTTGAGCCCAGGAGAGCGGAAATTCATTCGGGGGGCGTGGGGGGTACGTGGTGGGTACGAAACGTACCCACCACGTACCCCCCAAGGGGTATGAGCGCATAGGCTGAGATTTTTACAAGTGACCACTTAAATTAAAATTAAAATTAAATTCAAATCCGCAAACAGATTTAAAAAAACAAAAATTTGAGCCCAGGAGAGCGGAAATTCATTCGGGGGGCGTGGGGGGTACGTGGTGGGTACGAAACGTACCCACCACGTACCCCCCAAGGGGTATGAGCGCATAGGCTGAGATTTTTACAAGTGACCACTTAAATTAAAATTAAAATTAAATTCAAATCCGCAAACAGATTTAAAAAAACAAAAATTTGAGCCCAGGATAGCGGAAATTCATTCGGAGGGCGTGGTGGGTACGTGGTGGGTACGAAACGTACCCACCACGTACCCCCCAAGGGGTATGAGCGCATAGGCTGAGATTTTTACAAGTGACCACTTAAAAAAAAATTAAAATTAAATTCAAATCCGCAAACAGATTTAAAAAAACAAAAATTTGAGCCCAGGAGAGCGGAAATTCATTCGGGGGGCGTGGGGGGTACGTGGTGGGTACGAAACGTACCCACCACGTACCCCCCAAGGGGTATGAGCGCATAGGCTGAGATTTTTACAAGTGACCACTTAAATTAAAATTAAAATTAAATTCAAATCCGCAAACAGATTTAAAAAAACAAAAATTTGAGCCCAGGAGAGCGGAAATTCATTCCGGGGGCGTGGGGGGTACGTGGTGGGTACGAAACGTACCCACCATGTACCCCCAAGGAGTATGAGCGCATAGGCTGAGATTTTTACAAGCGACCACTTAAATTAAAATTCAAATTAAATTCAAATCCGCAAACAGATTTAAAAAAACAAAAAGAGCGGAAATTCATTCGGGGGGCGTGGGGGGTACGTGGTGGGTACGAAACGTACCCACCACGTACCCCCCAAGGGGTATGAGCGCATAGGCTGAGATTTTTACAAGTGACCACTTAAATTAAAATTAAAATTAAATTCAAATCCGCAAACAGATTTAAAAAAACAAAAATTTGAGCCCAGGAGAGCGGAAATTCATTCCGGGGGCGTGGGGGGTACGTGGTGGGTACGAAACGTACCCACCATGTACCCCCAAGGAGTATGAGCGCATAGGCTGAGATTTTTACAAGCGACCACTTAAATTAAAATTCAAATTAAATTCAAATCCGCAAACAGATTTAAAAAAACAAAAATTTGAGCCCAGGAGAGCGGAAATTCATTCGGGGGGCGTGGGGGTATGAGCGCATAGGATGAGATTTTTACAAGTGACCACTTAAATTAAAATTGAAATTAAATTCAAATCCGCAAACAGATTTAAAAAAAAAAATTTGAGCCCAGGAGAGCGGAAATTCATTCGAGGGGCGTGGGGGGTACGTGGTGGGTACGAAACGTACCCACCACGTACCCCCCAAGGGGTATGAGCGCATAGGCTGAGATTTTTACAAGTGACCACTTAAATTAAAATTAAAATTAAATTCAAATCCGCAAACAGATTTAAAAAAACAAAAATTTGAGCCCAGGAGAGCGGAAATTCATTCCGGGGGCGTGGGGGGTACGTGGTGGGTACGAAACGTACCCACCATGTACCCCCAAGGAGTATGAGCGCATTGGCTGAGATTTTTACAAGCGACCACTTAAATTAAAATTCAAATTAAATTCAAATCCGCAAACAGATTTAAAAAAACAAAAATTTGAGCCCAGGAGAGCGGAAATTCATTCGGGGGGCGTGGGGGTATGAGCGCATAGGATGAGATTTTTACAAGTGACCACTTAAATTAAAATTAAAATTAAATTCAAATCCGCAAACAGATTTAAAAAAACAAAAATTTGAGCCCAGGATAGCGGAAATTCATTCGGGGGGCGTGGGGGGTACGTGGTGGGTACGAAACGTACCCACCACGTACCCCCCAAGGGGTATGAGCGCATAGGCTGAGATTTTTACAAGTGACCACTTAAATTAAAATTAAAATTAAATTCAAATCCGCAAACAGATTTAAAAAAACAAAAATTTGAGCCCAGGATAGCGGAAATTCATTCGGGGGGCGTGGGGGGTACGTGGTGGGTACGAAATGTACCCACCACGTACCCCCCAAGGGGTATGAGTGCATAGGATGAGATTTTTACAAGTGACCACTTAAATTAAAATTAAAATTAAATTCAAATCCGCAAACAGATTTAAAAAAACAAAAATTTGAGCCCAGGATAGCGGAAATTCATTCGGGGGGCGTGGGGGGTACGTGGTGGGTACGAAACGTACCCACCACGTACCCCCCAAGGAGTATGAGCGCATAGGCTGAGATTTTTACAAGTGACCACTTAAATTAAAATTAAAATTAAATTCAAATCCGCAAACAGATTTAAAAAAACAAAAATTTGAGCCCAGGATAGCGGAAATTCATTCGGGGGGCGTGGGGGGTACGTGGTGGGTACGAAACGTACCCACCACGTACCCCCCAAGGGGTATGAGCGCATAGGCTGAGATTTTTACAAGTGACCACTTAAATTAAAATTAAAATTAAATTCAAATCCGCAAACAGATTTAAAAAAACAAAAATTTGAGCCCAGGAGAGCGGAAATTCATTCGGGGGGCGTGGGGGGTACGTGGTGGGTACGAAACGTACCCACCACGTACCCCCCAAGGGGTATGAGCGCATAGGCTGAGATTTTTACAAGTGACCACTTAAATTAAAATTAAAATTAAATTCAAATCCGCAAACAGATTTAAAAAAACAAAAATTTGAGCCCAGGAGAGCGGAAATTCATTCGGGGGGCGTGGGGGGTACGTGGTGGGTACGAAACGTACCCACCACGTACCCCCCAAGGGGTATGAGCGCATAGGCTGAGATTTTTACAAGTGACCACTTAAATTAAAATTAAAATTAAATTCAAATCCGCAAACAGATTTAAAAAAACAAAAATTTGAGCCCAGGAGAGCGGAAATTCATTCGGGGGGCGTGGGGGGTACGTGGTGGGTACGAAACGTACCCACCACGTACCCCCCAAGGGGTATGAGCGCATAGGCTGAGATTTTTACAAGTGACCACTTAAATTAAAATTAAAATTAAATTCAAATCCGCAAACAGATTTAAAAAAACAAAAATTTGAGCCCAGGAGAGCGGAAGTTTATTTTGGGGGCGTGGAGTACGTATAGGGTACGTATGGGGTACGATCGTACCCCATACGTACCCCATACTTGGTATGAGCGCATAGGATGAGATTTTTACAAGTGACCACTTAAATTAAAATTGAAATTAAATTCAAATCCGCAAACAGATTTAAAAAAAAAAATTTGAGCCCAGGAGAGCGGAAATTCATTCGGGGGGCGTGGGGGGTACGTGGTGGGTACGAAACGTACCCACCACGTACCCCCCAAGGGGTATGAGCGCATAGGATGAGATTTTTACAAGTGACCACTTAAATTAAAATTAAAATTAAATTCAAATCCGCAAACAGATTTAAAAAAACAAAAATTTGAGCCCAGGATAGCGGAAATTCATTCGGGGGGCGTGGGGGGTACGTGGTGGGTACGAAACGTACCCACCACGTACCCCCCAAGGGGTATGAGCGCATAGGCTGAGATTTTTACAAGTGACCACTTAAATTAAAATTAAAATTAAATTCAAATCCGCAAACAGATTTAAAAAAACAAAAATTTGAGCCCAGGAGAGCGGAAATTCATTCGGGGGGCGTGGGGGGTACGTGGTGGGTACGAAACGTACCCACCACGTACCCCCCAAGGGGTATGAGCGCATAGGATGAGATTTTTACAAGTGACCACTTAAATTAAAATTAAAATTAAATTCAAATCCGCAAACAGATTTAAAAAAACAAAAATTTGAGCCCAGGATAGCGGAAATTCATTCGGGGGCGTGGGGGTACGTGGTGGGTACGAAACGTACCCACCACGTACCCCCCAAGGGGTATGAGCGCATAGGCTGAGATTTTTACAAGTGACCACTTAAATTAAAATTAAAATTAAATTCAAATCCGCAAACAGATTTAAAAAAACAAAAATTTGAGCCCAGGAGAGCGGAAATTCATTCGGGGGGCGTGGGGGGTACGTGGTTGGTACGAAACGTACCCACCACGTACCCCCCAAGGGGTATGAGCGCATAGGCTGAGATTTTTACAAGTGACCACTTAAATTAAAATTAAAATTAAATTCAAATCCGCAAACAGATTTAAAAAAACAAAAATTTGAGCCCAGGAGAGCGGAAATTCATTCGGGGGGCGTGGGGGGTACGTGGTGGGTACGAAACGTACCCACCACGTACCCCCCAAGGGGTATGAGCGCATAGGCTGAGATTTTTACAAGTGACCACTTAAATTAAAATTAAAATTAAATTCAAATCCGCAAACAGATTTAAAAAAACAAAAATTTGAGCCCAGGAGAGCGGAAATTCATTCGGGGGGCGTGGGGGGTACGTGGTGGGTACGAAACGTACCCACCACGTACCCCCCAAGGGGTATGAGCGCATAGGCTGAGATTTTTACAAGTGACCACTTAAATTAAAATTAAAATTAAATTCAAATCCGCAAACAGATTTAAAAAAACAAAAATTTGAGCCCAGGAGAGCGGAAATTCATTCCGGGGGCGTGGGGGGTACGTGGTGGGTACGAAACGTACCCACCACGTACCCCTCAAGGGGTATGAGCGCATAGGCTGAGATTTTTACAAGTGACCACTTAAATTAAAATTAAAATTAAATTCAAATCCGCAAACAGATTTAAAAAAACAAAAATTTGAGCCCAGGAGAGCGGAAGTTTATTTTGGGGGCGTGGAGTACGTATAGGGTACGTATGGGGTACGATCGTACCCCATACGTACCCCATACTTGGTATGAGCGCATAGGATGAGATTTTTACAAGTGACCACTTAAATTAAAATTGAAATTAAATTCAAATCCGCAAACAGATTTAAAAAAAAAAAATTTGAGCCCAGGAGAGCGGAAATTCATTCGGGGGGCGTGGGGGGTACGTGGTGGGTACGAAACGTACTCACCACGTACCCCCCAAGGGGTATGAGCGCATAGGATGAGATTTTTACAAGTGACCACTTAAATTAAAATTAAAATTAAATTCAAATCCGCAAACAGATTTAAAAAAACAAAAATTTGAGCCCAGGATAGCGGAAATTCATTCGGGGGGCGTGGGGGGTACGTGGTGGGTACGAAACGTACCCACCACGTACCCCCCAAGGGGTATGAGCGCATAGGCTGAGATTTTTACAAGTGACCACTTAAATTAAAATTAAAATTAAATTCAAATCCGCAAACAGATTTAAAAAAACAAAAATTTGAGCCCAGGAGAGCGGAAATTCATTCGGGGGGCGTGGGGGGTACGTGGTGGGTACGAAACGTACCCACCACGTACCCCCCAAGGGGTATGAGCGCATAGGATGAGATTTTTACAAGTGACCACTTAAATTAAAATTAAAATTAAATTCAAATCCGCAAACAGATTTAAAAAAACAAAAATTTGAGCCCAGGATAGCGGAAATTCATTCGGGGGCGTGGGGGTACGTGGTGGGTACGAAACGTACCCACCACGTACCCCCCAAGGGGTATGAGCGCATAGGCTGAGATTTTTACAAGTGACCACTTAAATTAAAATTAAAATTAAATTCAAATCCGCAAACAGATTTAAAAAAACAAAAATTTGAGCCCAGGATAGCGGAAATTCATTCGGGGGGCGTGGGGGGTACGTGGTGGGTACGAAACGTACCCACCACGTACCCCCCAAGGGCTATGAGCGCATAGGCTGAGATTTTTACAAGTGACCACTTAAATTAAAATTAAAATTAAATTCAAATCCGCAAACAGATTTAAAAAAACAAAAATTTGAGCCCAGGAGAGCGGAAATTCATTCGGGGGGCGTGGGGGTACGTGGTGGGTACGAAACGTACCCACCACGTACCCCCCAAGGGGTATGAGCGCATAGGCTGAGATTTTTACAAGTGACCACTTAAATTAAAATTAAAATTAAATTCAAATCCGCAAACAGATTTAAAAAAACAAAAATTTGAGCCCAGGATAGCGGAAATTCATTCGGGGGGCGTGGGGGGTACGTAGTGGGTACGAAACGTACCCACCACGTACCCCCCAAGAGGTATGAGCGCATAGGCTGAGATTTTTACAAGTGACCACTTAAATTAAAATTAAAATTAAATTCAAATCCGCAAACAGATTTAAAAAAACAAAAATTTGAGCCCAGGAGAGCGGAAATTCATTCGGGGGGCGTGGCGGGTACGTGGTGGGTACGAAACGTACCCACCACGTACCCCCCAAGGGGTATGAGCGCATAGGATGAGATTTTTACAAGTGACCACTTAAATTAAAATTAAAATTAAATTCAAATCCGCAAACAGATTTAAAAAAACAAAAATTTGAGCCCAGGATAGCGGAAATTCATTCCGGGGGCGTGGGGGGTACGTGGTGGGTACGAAACGTACCCACCATGTACCCCCCAAGGGGTATGAGCGCATAGGCTGAGATTTTTACAAGTGACCACTTAAATTAAAATTGAAATTAAATTCAAATCCGCAAACAGATTTAAAAAAAAAAAATTTGAGCCCAGGAGAGCGGAAATTCATTCGGGGGGCGTGGGGGGTACGTGGTGGGTACGAAACGTACCCACCACGTACCCCCCAAGGGGTATGAGCGCATAGGATGAGATTTTTACAAGTGACCACTTAAATTAAAATTAAAATTAAATTCAAATCCGCAAACAGATTTAAAAAAACAAAAATTTGAGCCCAGGAGAGCGGAAATTCATTCGGGGGGCGTGGGGGGTACGTGGTGGGTACGAAACGTACCCACCACGTACCCCCCAAGGGGTATGAGCGCATAGGATGAGATTTTTACAAGTGACCACTTAAATTAAAATTAAAATTAAATTCAAATCCGCAAACAGATTTAAAAAAACAAAAATTTGAGCCCAGGAGAGCGGAAATTCATTCGGGGGGCGTGGGGGTACGTGGTGGGTACGAAACGTACCCACCACGTACCCCCCAAGGGGTATGAGCGCATAGGATGAGATTTTTACAAGTGACCACTTAAATTAAAATTAAAATTAAATTCAAATCCGCAAACAGATTTAAAAAAACAAAAATTTGAGCCCAGGATAGCGGAAATTCATTCGGGGGGCGTGGGGGGTACGTGGTGGGTACGAAACGTACCCACCACGTACCCCCCAAGGGGTATGACCGCATAGGCTGAGATTTTTACAAGTGACCACTTAAATTAAAATTAAAATTAAATTCAAATCCGCAAACAGATTTAAAAAAAAAAAATTTGAGCCCAGGAGAGCGGAAATTCATTCGGGGGGCGTGGGGGGTACGTGGTGGGTACGAAACGTACCCACCACGTACCCCCCAAGGGGTATGAGCGCATAGGATGAGATTTTTACAAGTGACCACTTAAATTAAAATTAAAATTAAATTCAAATCCGCAAACAGATTTAAAAAAACAAAAATTTGAGCCCAGGAGAGCGGAAATTCATTCGGGGGGCGTGGGGGTACGTGGTGGGTACGAAACGTACCCACCACGTACCCCCCAAGGGGTATGAGCGCATAGGATGAGATTTTTACAAGTGACCACTTAAATTAAAATTAAAATTAAATTCAAATCCGCAAACAGATTTAAAAAAACAAAAATTTGAGCCCAGGATAGCGGAAATTCATTCGGGGGGCGTGGGGGGTACGTGGTGGGTACGAAACGTACCCACCACGTACCCCCCAAGGGGTATGACCGCATAGGCTGAGATTTTTACAAGTGACCACTTAAATTAAAATTAAAATTAAATTCAAATCCGCAAACAGATTTAAAAAAACAAAAATTTGAGCCCAGGAGAGCGGAAATTCATTCGGGGGGCGTGGGGGTACGTGGTGGGTACGAAACGTACCCACCACGTACCCCCCAAGGGGTATGAGCGCATAGGCTGAGATTTTTACAAGTGACCACTTAAATTAAAATTGAAATTAAATTCAAATCCGCAAACAGATTTAAAAAAAAAAAATTTGAGCCCAGGAGAGCGGAAATTCATTCGAGGGGCGTGGGGGGTACGTGGTGGGTACGAAACGTACCCACCACGTACCCCCCAAGGGGTATGAGCGCATAGGCTGAGATTTTTACAAGTGACCACTTAAATTAAAATTAAAATTAAATTCAAATCCGCAAACAGATTTAAAAAAACAAAAATTTGAGCCCAGGATAGCGGAAATTCATTCGGGGGCGTGGGGGTACGTGGTGGGTACGAAACGTACCCACCACGTACCCCCCAAGGGGTATGAGCGCATAGGCTGAGATTTTTACAAGTGACCACTTAAATTAAAATTAAAATTAAATTCAAATCCGCAAACAGATTTAAAAAAACAAAAATTTGAGCCCAGGATAGCGGAAATTCATTCGGGGGGCGTGGGGGGTACGTGGTGGGTACGAAACGTACCCACCACGTACCCCCCAAGGGGTATGAGCGCATAGGCTGAGATTTTTACAAGTGACCACTTAAATTAAAATTAAAATTAAATTCAAATCCGCAAACAGATTTAAAAAAACAAAAATTTGAGCCCAGGAGAGCGGAAGTTTATTTTGGGGGCGTGGAGTACGTATAGGGTACGTATGGGGTACGATCGTACCCCATACGTACCCCATACTTGGTATGAGCGCATAGGATGAGATTTTTACAAGTGACCACTTAAATTAAAATTAAAATTAAATTCAAATCCGCAAACAGATTTAAAAAAACAAAAATTTGAGCCCAGGAGAGCGGAAATTCATTCCGGGGGCGTGGGGGGTACGTGGTGGGTACGAAACGTACCCACCATGTACCCCCCAAGGGGTATGAGCGCATAGGCTGAGATTTTTACAAGTGACCACTTAAATTAAAATTAAAATTAAATTCAAATCCGCAAACAGATTTAAAAAAACAAAAATTTGAGCCCAGGAGAGCGGAAATTCATTCCGGGGGCATGGGGGGTACGTGGTGGGTACGAAACGTACCCACCATGTACCCCCAAGGAGTATGAGCGCATAGGCTGAGATTTTTACAAGCGACCACTTAAATTAAAATTCAAATTAAATTCAAATCCGCAAACAGATTTAAAAAAACAAAAATTTGAGCCCAGGAGAGCGGAAATTCATTCGGGGGGCGTGGGGGGTACGTGGTGGGTACGAAACGTACCCACCACGTACCCCCCAAGGGGTATGAGCGCATAGGATGAGATTTTTACAAGTGACCACTTAAATTAAAATTAAAATTAAATTCAAATCCGCAAACAGATTTAAAAAAACAAAAATTTGAGCCCAGGATAGCGGAAATTCATTCGGGGGGCGTGGGGGGTACGTGGTGGGTACGAAACGTACCCACCACGTACCCCCCAAGGGGTATGAGCGCATAGGCTGAGATTTTTACAAGTGACCACTTAAATTAAAATTAAAATTAAATTCAAATCCGCAAACAGATTTAAAAAAACAAAAATTTGAGCCCAGGATAGCGGAAATTCATTCGGGGGCGTGGGGGGTACGTGGTGGGTACGAAACGTACCCACCACGTACCCCCCAAGGGGTATGAGCGCATAGGCTGAGATTTTTACAAGTGACCACTTAAATTAAAATTAAAATTAAATTCAAATCCGCAAACAGATTTAAAAAAACAAAAATTTGAGCCCAGGAGAGCGGAAATTCATTCGGGGGGCGTGGGGGTACGTGGTGGGTACGAAACGTACCCACCACGTACCCCCCAAGGGGTATGAGCGCATAGGCTGAGATTTTTACAAGTGACCACTTAAATTAAAATTAAAATTAAATTCAAATCCGCAAACAGATTTAAAAAACAAAAATTTGAGCCCAGGATAGCGGAAATTCATTCGGGGGGCGTGGGGGGTACGTGGTGGGTACGAAACGTACCCACCACGTACCCCCCAAGGGGTATGAGCGCATAGGCTGAGATTTTTACAAGTGACCACTTAAATTAAAATTAAAATTAAATTCAAATCCGCAAACAGATTTAAAAAAACAAAAATTTGAGCCCAGGAGAGCGGAAATTCATTCGGGGGGCGTGGGGGGTACGTGGTGGGTACGAAACGTACCCACCACGTACCCCCCAAGGGGTATGAGCGCATAGGATGAGATTTTTACAAGTGACCACTTAAATTAAAATTAAAATTAAATTCAAATCCGCAAACAGATTTAAAAAAAACAAAAATTTGAGCCCAGGATAGCGGAAATTCATTCGGGGGGCGTGGGGGGTACGTGGTGGGTACGAAACGTACCCACCACGTACCCCCCAAGGGGTATGAGCGCATAGGCTGAGATTTTTACAAGTGACCACTTAAATTAAAATTAAAATTAAATTCAAATCCGCAAACAGATTTAAAAAAACAAAAATTTGAGCCCAGGAGAGCGGAAATTCACTCCGGGGGCGTGGGGGGTACGTGGTGGGTACGAAACGTACCCACCATGTATCCCCAAGGAGTATGAGCGCATAGGCTGAGATTTTTACAAGCAACCACTTAAATTAAAATTAAAATTAAATTCAAATCCGCAAACAGATTTAAAAAAAAAAAATTTGAGCCCAGGAGAGCGGAAATTCATTCGAGGGGCGTGGGGGGTACGTGGTGGGTACGAAACGTACCCACCACGTTCCCCCCAAGGGGTATGAGCGCATAGGCTGAGATTTTTACAAGTGACCACTTAAATTAAAATTAAAATTAAATTCAAATCCGCAAACAGATTTAAAAAAACAAAAATTTGAGCCCAGGAGAGCGGAAATTCATTCGGGGGGCGTGGGGGGTACGTGGTGGGTACGAAACGTACCCACCACGTACCCCCCAAGGGGTATGAGCGCATAGGCTGAGATTTTTACAAGTGACCACTTAAATTAAAATTAAAATTAAATTCAAATCCGCAAACAGATTTAAAAAAACAAAAATTTGAGCCCAGGAGAGCGGAAGTTTATTTTGGGGGCGTGGAGTACGTATAGGGTACGTATGGGGTACGATCGTACCCCATACGTACCCCATACTTGGTATGAGCGCATAGGATGAGATTTTTACAAGTGACCACTTAAATTAAAATTAAAATTAAATTCAAATCCGCAAACAGATTTAAAAAAACAAAAATTTGAGCCAAGGAGAGCGGAAATTCATTCCGGGGGCGTGGGGGGTACGTGGTGGGTACGAAACGTACCCACCATGTACCCCCAAGGAGTATGAGCGCATAGGCTGAGATTTTTACAAGAGACCACTTAAATTAAAATTGAAATTAAATTCAAATCCGCAAACAGATTTAAAAAAAAAAAATTTGAGCCCAGGAGAGCGGAAATTCATTCGGGGGGCGTGGGGGGTACGTGGTGGGTACGAAACGTACCCACCACGTACCCCCCAAGGGGTATGAGCGCATAGGCTGAGATTTTTACAAGTGACCACTTAAATTAAAATTAAAATTAAATTCAAATCCGCAAACAGATTTAAAAAAACAAAAATTTGAGCCCAGGAGAGCGGAAATTCATTCGGGGGGCGTGGGGGGTACGTGGTGGGTACGAAATGTACCCACCACGTACCCCCCAAGGGGTATGAGTGCATAGGATGAGATTTTTACAAGTGACCACTTAAATTAAAATTAAAATTAAATTCAAATCCGCAAACAGATTTAAAAAAACAAAAATTTGAGCCCAGGATAGCGGAAATTCATTCGGGGGGCGTGGGGGGTACGTGGTGGGTACGAAACGTACCCACCACGTACCCCCCAAGGAGTATGAGCGCATAGGCTGAGATTTTTACAAGTGACCACTTAAATTAAAATTAAAATTAAATTCAAATCCGCAAACAGATTTAAAAAAACAAAAATTTGAGCCCAGGATAGCGGAAATTCATTCGGGGGGCGTGGGGGGTACGTGGTGGGTACGAAACGTACCCACCACGTACCCCCCAAGGGGTATGAGCGCATAGGCTGAGATTTTTACAAGTGACCACTTAAATTAAAATTAAAATTAAATTCAAATCCGCAAACAGATTTAAAAAAACAAAAATTTGAGCCCAGGAGAGCGGAAATTCATTCGGGGGGCGTGGGGGGTACGTGGTGGGTACGAAACGTACCCACCACGTACCCCCCAAGGGGTATGAGCGCATAGGCTGAGATTTTTACAAGTGACCACTTAAATTAAAATTAAAATTAAATTCAAATCCGCAAACAGATTTAAAAAAACAAAAATTTGAGCCCAGGAGAGCGGAAATTCATTCGGGGGGCGTGGGGGGTACGTGGTGGGTACGAAACGTACCCACCACGTACCCCCCAAGGGGTATGAGCGCATAGGCTGAGATTTTTACAAGTGACCACTTAAATTAAAATTAAAATTAAATTCAAATCCGCAAACAGATTTAAAAAAACAAAAATTTGAGCCCAGGAGAGCGGAAATTCATTCGGGGGGCGTGGGGGGTACGTGGTGGGTACGAAACGTACCCACCACGTACCCCCCAAGGGGTATGAGCGCATAGGCTGAGATTTTTACAAGTGACCACTTAAATTAAAATTAAAATTAAATTCAAATCCGCAAACAGATTTAAAAAAACAAAAATTTGAGCCCAGGAGAGCGGAAGTTTATTTTGGGGGCGTGGAGTACGTATAGGGTACGTATGGGGTACGATCGTACCCCATACGTACCCCATACTTGGTATGAGCGCATAGGATGAGATTTTTACAAGTGACCACTTAAATTAAAATTGAAATTAAATTCAAATCCGCAAACAGATTTAAAAAAAAAAAATTTGAGCCCAGGAGAGCGGAAATTCATTCGGGGGGCGTGGGGGGTACGTGGTGGGTACGAAACGTGCCCACCACGTACCCCCCAAGGGGTATGAGCGCATAGGATGAGATTTTTACAAGTGACCACTTAAATTAAAATTAAAATTAAATTCAAATCCGCAAACAGATTTAAAAAAACAAAAATTTGAGCCCAGGATAGCGGAAATTCATTCGGGGGGCGTGGGGGGTACGTGGTGGGTACGAAACGTACCCACCACGTACCCCCCAAGGGGTATGAGCGCATAGGCTGAGATTTTTACAAGTGACCACTTAAATTAAAATTAAAATTAAATTCAAATCCGCAAACAGATTTAAAAAAACAAAAATTTGAGCCCAGGAGAGCGGAAATTCATTCGGGGGGCGTGGGGGGTACGTGGTGGGTACGAAACGTACCCACCACGTACCCCCCAAGGGGTATGAGCGCATAGGATGAGATTTTTACAAGTGACCACTTAAATTAAAATTAAAATTAAATTCAAATCCGCAAACAGATTTAAAAAAACAAAAATTTGAGCCCAGGATAGCGGAAATTCATTCGGGGGCGTGGGGGTACGTGGTGGGTACGAAACGTACCCACCACGTACCCCCCAAGGGGTATGAGCGCATAGGCTGAGATTTTTACAAGTGACCACTTAAATTAAAATTAAAATTAAATTCAAATCCGCAAACAGATTTAAAAAAACAAAAATTTGAGCCCAGGAGAGCGGAAATTCATTCGGGGGGCGTGGGGGGTACGTGGTGGGTACGAAACGTACCCACCACGTACCCCCCAAGGGGTATGAGCGCATAGGCTGAGATTTTTACAAGTGACCACTTAAATTAAAATTAAAATTAAATTCAAATCCGCAAACAGATTTAAAAAAACAAAAATTTGAGCCCAGGAGAGCGGAAATTCATTCGGGGGGCGTGGGGGGTACGTGGTGGGTACGAAACGTACCCACCACGTACCCCCCAAGGGGTATGAGCGCATAGGCTGAGATTTTTACAAGTGACCACTTAAATTAAAATTAAAATTAAATTCAAATCCGCAAACAGATTTAAAAAAACAAAAATTTGAGCCCAGGAGAGCGGAAATTCATTCGGGGGGCGTGGGGGGTACGTGGTGGGTACGAAACGTACCCACCACGTACCCCCCAAGGGGTATGAGCGCATAGGCTGAGATTTTTACAAGTGACCACTTAAATTAAAATTAAAATTAAATTCAAATCCGCAAACAGATTTAAAAAAACAAAAATTTGAGCCCAGGAGAGCGGAAATTCATTCCGGGGGCGTGGGGGGTACGTGGTGGGTACGAAACGTACCCACCACGTACCCCTCAAGGGGTATGAGCGCATAGGCTGAGATTTTTACAAGTGACCACTTAAATTAAAATTAAAATTAAATTCAAATCCGCAAACAGATTTAAAAAAACAAAAATTTGAGCCCAGGAGAGCGGAAGTTTATTTTGGGGGCGTGGAGTACGTATAGGGTACGTATGGGGTACGATCGTACCCCATACGTACCCCATACTTGGTATGAGCGCATAGGATGAGATTTTTACAAGTGACCACTTAAATTAAAATTGAAATTAAATTCAAATCCGCAAACAGATTTAAAAAAAAAAAATTTGAGCCCAGGAGAGCGGAAATTCATTCGGGGGGCGTGGGGGGTACGTGGTGGGTACGAAACGTACCCACCACGTACCCCCCAAGGGGTATGAGCGCATAGGATGAGATTTTTACAAGTGACCACTTAAATTAAAATTAAAATTAAATTCAAATCCGCAAACAGATTTAAAAAAACAAAAATTTGAGCCCAGGATAGCGGAAATTCATTCGGGGGGCGTGGGGGGTACGTGGTGGGTACGAAACGTACCCACCACGTACCCCCCAAGGGGTATGAGCGCATAGGCTGAGATTTTTACAAGTGACCACTTAAATTAAAATTAAAATTAAATTCAAATCCGCAAACAGATTTAAAAAAACAAAAATTTGAGCCCAGGAGAGCGGAAATTCATTCGGGGGGCGTGGGGGGTACGTGGTGGGTACGAAACGTACCCACCACGTACCCCCCAAGGGGTATGAGCGCATAGGATGAGATTTTTACAAGTGACCACTTAAATTAAAATTAAAATTAAATTCAAATCCGCAAACAGATTTAAAAAAAACAAAAATTTGAGCCCAGGATAGCGGAAATTCATTCGGGGGCGTGGGGGTACGTGGTGGGTACGAAACGTACCCACCACGTACCCCCCAAGGGGTATGAGCGCATAGGCTGAGATTTTTACAAGTGACCACTTAAATTAAAATTAAAATTAAATTCAAATCCGCAAACAGATTTAAAAAAACAAAAATTTGAGCCCAGGATAGCGGAAATTCATTCGGGGGGCGTGGGGGGTACGTGGTGGGTACGAAACGTACCCACCACGTACCCCCCAAGGGGTATGAGCGCATAGGCTGAGATTTTTACAAGTGACCACTTAAATTAAAATTAAAATTAAATTCAAATCCGCAAACAGATTTAAAAAAACAAAAATTTGAGCCCAGGAGAGCGGAAATTCATTCGGGGGGCGTGGGGGTACGTGGTGGGTACGAAACGTACCCACCACGTACCCCCCAAGGGGTATGAGCGCATAGGCTGAGATTTTTACAAGTGACCACTTAAATTAAAATTAAAATTAAATTCAAATCCGCAAACAGATTTAAAAAAACAAAAATTTGAGCCCAGGATAGCGGAAATTCATTCGGGGGGCGTGGGGGGTACGTGGTGGGTACGAAACGTACCCACCACGTACCCCCCAAGGGGTATGAGCGCATAGGCTGAGATTTTTACAAGTGACCACTTAAATTAAAATTAAAATTAAATTCAAATCCGCAAACAGATTTAAAAAAACAAAAATTTGAGCCCAGGAGAGCGGAAATTCATTCGGGGGGCGTGGCGGGTACGTGGTGGGTACGAAACGTACCCACCACGTACCCCCCAAGGGGTATGAGCGCATAGGATGAGATTTTTACAAGTGACCACTTAAATTAAAATTAAAATTAAATTCAAATCCGCAAACAGATTTAAAAAAACAAAAATTTGAGCCCAGGATAGCGGAAATTCATTCCGGGGGCGTGGGGGGTACGTGGTGGGTACGAAACGTACCCACCATGTACCCCCCAAGGGGTATGAGCGCATAGGCTGAGATTTTTACAAGTGACCACTTAAATTAAAATTGAAATTAAATTCAAATCCGCAAACAGATTTAAAAAAAAAAAATTTGAGCCCAGGAGAGCGGAAATTCATTCGGGGGGCGTGGGGGGTACGTGGTGGGTACGAAACGTACCCACCACGTACCCCCCAAGGGGTATGAGCGCATAGGATGAGATTTTTACAAGTGACCACTTAAATTAAAATTAAAATTAAATTCAAATCCGCAAACAGATTTAAAAAAACAAAAATTTGAGCCCAGGAGAGCGGAAATTCATTCGGGGGGCGTGGGGGGTACGTGGTGGGTACGAAACGTACCCACCACGTACCCCCCAAGGGGTATGAGCGCATAGGATGAGATTTTTACAAGTGACCACTTAAATTAAAATTAAAATTAAATTCAAATCCGCAAACAGATTTAAAAAAACAAAAATTTGAGCCCAGGATAGCGGAAATTCATTCGGGGGCGTGGGGGTACGTGGTGGGTACGAAACGTACCCACCACGTACCCCCCAAGGGGTATGAGCGCATAGGCTGAGATTTTTACAAGTGACCACTTAAATTAAAATTAAAATTAAATTCAAATCCGCAAACAGATTTAAAAAAACAAAAATTTGAGCCCAGGATAGCGGAAATTCATTCGGGGGGCGTGGGGGGTACGTGGTGGGTACGAAACGTACCCACCACGTACCCCCCAAGGGGTATGAGCGCATAGGCTGAGATTTTTACAAGTGACCACTTAAATTAAAATTAAAATTAAATTCAAATCCGCAAACAGATTTAAAAAAACAAAAATTTGAGCCCAGGAGAGCGGAAATTCATTCGGGGGGCGTGGGGGTACGTGGTGGGTACGAAACGTACCCACCACGTACCCCCCAAGGGGTATGAGCGCATAGGATGAGATTTTTACAAGTGACCACTTAAATTAAAATTAAAATTAAATTCAAATCCGCAAACAGATTTAAAAAAACAAAAATTTGAGCCCAGGATAGCGGAAATTCATTCGGGGGGCGTGGGGGGTACGTGGTGGGTACGAAACGTACCCACCACGTACCCCCCAAGGGGTATGACCGCATAGGCTGAGATTTTTACAAGTGACCACTTAAATTAAAATTAAAATTAAATTCAAATCCGCAAACAGATTTAAAAAAACAAAAATTTGAGCCCAGGAGAGCGGAAATTCATTCGGGGGGCGTGGGGGTACGTGGTGGGTACGAAACGTACCCACCACGTACCCCCCAAGGGGTATGAGCGCATAGGCTGAGATTTTTACAGTGACCACTTAAATTAAAATTGAAATTAAATTCAAATCCGCAAACAGATTTAAAAAAAAAAAATTTGAGCCCAGGAGAGCGGAAATTCATTCGAGGGGCGTGGGGGGTACGTGGTGGGTACGAAACGTACCCACCACGTACCCCCCAAGGGGTATGAGCGCATAGGCTGAGATTTTTACAAGTGACCACTTAAATTAAAATTAAAATTAAATTCAAATCCGCAAACAGATTTAAAAAAACAAAAATTTGAGCCCAGGAGAGCGGAAATTCATTCCGGGGGCGTGGGGGGTACGTGGTGGGTACGAAACGTACCCACCATGTACCCCCAAGGAGTATGAGCGCATAGGCTGAGATTTTTACAAGCGACCACTTAAATTAAAATTCAAATTAAATTCAAATCCGCAAACAGATTTAAAAAAACAAAAATTTGAGCCCAGGAGAGCGGAAATTCATTCGGGGGGCGTGGGGGGTACGTGGTGGGTACGAAACGTACCCACCACGTACCCCCCAAGGGGTATGAGCGCATAGGATGAGATTTTTACAAGTGACCACTTAAATTAAAATTAAAATTAAATTCAAATCCGCAAACAGATTTAAAAAAACAAAAATTTGAGCCCAGGATAGCGGAAATTCATTCGGGGGGCGTGGGGGGTACGTGGTGGGTACGAAACGTACCCACCACGTACCCCCCAAGGGGTATGAGCGCATAGGCTGAGATTTTTACAAGTGACCACTTAAATTAAAATTAAAATTAAATTCAAATCCGCAAACAGATTTAAAAAAACAAAAATTTGAGCCCAGGAGAGCGGAAATTCATTCGGGGGGCGTGGGGGGTACGTGGTGGGTACGAAACGTACCCACCACGTACCCCCCAAGGGGTATGAGCGCATAGGCTGAGATTTTTACAAGTGACCACTTAAATTAAAATTAAAATTAAATTCAAATCCGCAAACAGATTTAAAAAAACAAAAATTTGAGCCCAGGAGAGCGGAAATTCATTCGGGGGGCGTGGGGGGTACGTGGTGGGTACGAAACGTACCCACCACGTACCCCCCAAGGGGTATGAGCGCATAGGCTGAGATTTTTACAAGTGACCACTTAAATTAAAATTAAAATTAAATTCAAATCCGCAAACAGATTTAAAAAAACAAAAATTTGAGCCCAGGAGAGCGGAAGTTTATTTTGGGGGCGTGGAGTACGTATAGGGTACGTATGGGGTACGATCGTACCCCATACGTACCCCATACTTGGTATGAGCGCATAGGATGAGATTTTTACAAGTGACCACTTAAATTAAAATTAAAATTAAATTCAAATCCGCAAACAGATTTAAAAAAACAAAAATTTGAGCCCAGGAGAGCGGAAATTCATTCCGGGGGCGTGGGGGGTACGTGGTGGGTACGAAACGTACCCACCATGTACCCCCCAAGGGGTATGAGCGCATAGGCTGAGATTTTTACAAGTGACCACTTAAATTAAAATTAAAATTAAATTCAAATCCGCAAACAGATTTAAAAAAACAAAAATTTGAGCCCAGGAGAGCGGAAATTCATTCCGGGGGCATGGGGGGTACGTGGTGGGTACGAAACGTACCCACCATGTACCCCCAAGGAGTATGAGCGCATAGGCTGAGATTTTTACAAGCGACCACTTAAATTAAAATTCAAATTAAATTCAAATCCGCAAACAGATTTAAAAAAACAAAAATTTGAGCCCAGGAGAGCGGAAATTCATTCGGGGGGCGTGGGGGGTACGTGGTGGGTACGAAACGTACCCACCACGTACCCCCCAAGGGGTATGAGCGCATAGGATGAGATTTTTACAAGTGACCACTTAAATTAAAATTAAAATTAAATTCAAATCCGCAAACAGATTTAAAAAAACAAAAATTTGAGCCCAGGATAGCGGAAATTCATTCGGGGGGCGTGGGGGGTACGTGGTGGGTACGAAACGTACCCACCACGTACCCCCCAAGGGGTATGAGCGCATAGGCTGAGATTTTTACAAGTGACCACTTAAATTAAAATTAAAATTAAATTCAAATCCGCAAACAGATTTAAAAAAACAAAAATTTGAGCCCAGGATAGCGGAAATTCATTCGGGGGCGTGGGGGGTACGTGGTGGGTACGAAACGTACCCACCACGTACCCCCCAAGGGGTATGAGCGCATAGGCTGAGATTTTTACAAGTGACCACTTAAATTAAAATTAAAATTAAATTCAAATCCGCAAACAGATTTAAAAAAACAAAAATTTGAGCCCAGGAGAGCGGAAATTCATTCGGGGGGCGTGGGGGTACGTGGTGGGTACGAAACGTACCCACCACGTACCCCCCAAGGGGTATGAGCGCATAGGCTGAGATTTTTACAAGTGACCACTTAAATTAAAATTAAAATTAAATTCAAATCCGCAAACAGATTTAAAAAACAAAAATTTGAGCCCAGGATAGCGGAAATTCATTCGGGGGGCGTGGGGGGTACGTGGTGGGTACGAAACGTACCCACCACGTACCCCCCAAGGGGTATGAGCGCATAGGCTGAGATTTTTACAAGTGACCACTTAAATTAAAATTAAAATTAAATTCAAATCCGCAAACAGATTTAAAAAAACAAAAATTTGAGCCCAGGAGAGCGGAAATTCATTCGGGGGGCGTGGGGGGTACGTGGTGGGTACGAAACGTACCCACCACGTACCCCCCAAGGGGTATGAGCGCATAGGCTGAGATTTTTACAAGTGACCACTTAAATTAAAATTAAAATTAAATTCAAATCCGCAAACAGATTTAAAAAAACAAAAATTTGAGCCCAGGATAGCGGAAATTCATTCGGGGGGCGTGGGGGGTACGTGGTGGGTACGAAACGTACCCACCACGTACCCCCCAAGGGGTATGAGCGCATAGGCTGAGATTTTTACAAGTGACCACTTAAATTAAAATTCAAATTAAATTCAAATCCGCAAACAGATTTAAAAAAACAAAAATTTGAGCCCAGGAGAGCGGAAATTCATTCCGGGGGCGTGGGGGGTACGTGCTGGGTCCGAAACGTACCCACCATGTACCCCCAAGGAGTATGAGCGCATAGGCTGAGATTTTTACAAGCGACCACTTAAATTAAAATTCAAATTAAATTCAAATCCGCAAACAGATTTAAAAAAACAAAAATTTGAGCCCAGGAGAGCGGAAATTCATTCGGGGGGCGTGGGGGGTACGTGGTGGGTACGAAACGTACCCACCACGTACCCCCCAAGGGGTATGAGCGCATAGGATGAGATTTTTACAAGTGACCACTTAAATTAAAATTAAAATTAAATTCAAATCCGCAAACAGATTTAAAAAAACAAAAATTTGAGCCCAGGAGAGCGGAAATTCATTCGGGGGGCGAGGGGGGTTCGTGGTGAGTACGAAACGTACCCACCACGTACCCCCCAAGGGGTATGAGCGCATAGGCTGAGATTTTTACAAGTGACCACTTAAATTAAAATTAAAATTAAATTCAAATCCGCAAACAGATTTAAAAAAACAAAAATTTGAGCCCAGGAGAGCGGAAATTCACTCCGGGGGCGTGGGGGGTACGTGGTGGGTACGAAACGTACCCACCATGTATCCCCAAGGAGTATGAGCGCATAGGCTGAGATTTTTACAAGCAACCACTTAAATTAAAATTGAAATTAAATTCAAATCCGCAAACAGATTTAAAAAAAAAAAATTTGAGCCCAGGAGAGCGGAAATTCATTCGAGGGGCGTGGGGGGTACGTGGTGGGTACGAAACGTACCCACCACGTACCCCCCAAGGGGTATGAGCGCATAGGCTGAGATTTTTACAAGTGACCACTTAAATTAAAATTAAAATTAAATTCAAATCCGCAAACAGATTTAAAAAAACAAAAATTTGAGCCCAGGAGAGCGGAAGTTTATTTTGGGGGCGTGGAGTACGTATAGGGTACGTATGGGGTACGATCGTACCCCATACGTACCCCATACTTGGTATGAGCGCATAGGATGAGATTTTTACAAGTGACCACTTAAATTAAAATTAAAATTAAATTCAAATCCGCAAACAGATTTAAAAAAACAAAAATTTGAGCCAAGGAGAGCGGAAATTCATTCCGGGGGCGTGGGGGGTACGTGGTGGGTACGAAACGTACCCACCATGTACCCCCAAGGAGTATGAGCGCATAGGCTGAGATTTTTACAAGAGACCACTTAAATTAAAATTGAAATTAAATTCAAATCCGCAAACAGATTTAAAAAAAAAAAATTTGAGCCCAGGAGAGCGGAAATTCATTCGGGGGGCGTGGGGGGTACGTGGTGGGTACGAAACGTACCCACCACGTACCCCCCAAGGGGTATGAGCGCATAGGCTGAGATTTTTACAAGTGACCACTTAAATTAAAATTAAAATTAAATTCAAATCCGCAAACAGATTTAAAAAAACAAAAATTTGAGCCCAGGAGAGCGGAAATTCATTCGGGGGGCGTGGGGGGTACGTGGTGGGTACGAAACGTACCCACCACGTACCCCCCAAGGGGTATGAGCGCATAGGCTGATATTTTTACAAGTGACCACTTAAATTAAAATTAAAATTAAATTCAAATCCGCAAACAGATTTAAAAAAACAAAAATTTGAGCCCAGGAGAGCGGAAATTCATTCGGGGGGCGGGGGGGGGGGGTACGTGGTGGGTACGAAACGTACCCACCACGTACTCCCCAAGGGGTATGAGCGCATAGGCTGAGATTTTTACAAGTGACCACTTAAATTAAAATTAAAATTAAATTCAAATCCGCAAACAGATTTAAAAAAACAAAAATTTGCGCCCAGGAGAGCGGAAGTTCATTTTGGGGGCGTGGAGTACGTATAGGGTACGTATGAGGTACGATCGTACCCCATACGTACCAAATACTGGGTATGAGCGCATAGGATGAGATTTTTACAAGTGACCACTTAAATTAAAATTAAATTAAATTCAAATCCGCAAACAGATTTAAAAAAACAAAAATTTGAGCCCAGGAGAGCGGAAATTCATTCGGGGGGCGTGGGGGGTACGTGGTGGGTACGAAACGTACCCACCATGTACCCCCCAAGGGGTATGAGCGCATAGGATGAGATTTTTACAAGTGACCACTTAAATTAAAATTAAAATTAAATTCAAATCCGCAAACAGATTTAAAAAAACAAAAATTTGAGCCCAGGAGAGCGGAAATTCATTCCGGGGGCGTGGGGGGTACGTGGTGGGTACGAAACGTACCCACCATGTATCCCCAAGGAGTATGAGCGCATAGGCTGAGATTTTTACAAGCAACCACTTAAATTAAAATTGAAATTAAATTCAAATCCGCAAACAGATTTAAAAAAAAAAAATTTGAGCCCAGGAGAGCGGAAATTCATTCGAGGGGCGTGGGGGGTACGTGGTGGGTACGAAACGTACCCACCACGTACCCCCCAAGGGGTATGAGCGCATAGGCTGAGATTTTTACAAGTGACCACTTAAATTAAAATTAAAATTAAATTCAAATCCGCAAACAGATTTAAAAAAACAAAAATTTGAGCCCAGGAGAGCGGAAGTTTATTTTGGGGGCGTGGAGTACGTATAGGGTACGTATGGGGTACGATCGTACCCCATACGTACCCCATACTTGGTATGAGCGCATAGGCTGAGATTTTTACAAGTGACCACTTAAATTAAAATTAAAATTAAATTCAAATCCGCAAACAGATTTAAAAAAACAAAAATTTGAGCCCAGGAGAGCGGAAATTCATTCCGGGGGCGTGGGGGGTACGTGGTGCGTACGAAACGTACCCACCATGTACCCCCCAAGGAGTATGAGCGCATAGGCTGAGATTTTTACAAGCGACCACTTAAATTAAAATTGAAATTAAATTCAAATCCGCAAACAGATTTAAAAAAAAAAAATTTGAGCCCAGGAGAGCGGAAATTCATTCGGGGGGCGTGGGGGGTACGTGGTGGGTACGAAACGTACCCACCACGTACCCCCCAAGGGGTATGAGCGCATAGGCTGAGATTTTTACAAGTGACCACTTAAATTAAAATTAAAATTAAATTCAAATCCGCAAACAGATTTAAAAAAACAAAAATTTGAGCCCAGGAGAGCGGAAATTCATTCGGGGGGCGTGGGGGGTACGTGGTGGGTACGAAACGTACCCACCACGTACCCCCCAAGGGGTATGAGCGCATAGGCTGAGATTTTTACAAGTGACCACTTAAATTAAAATTAAAATTAAATTCAAATCCGCAAACAGATTTAAAAAAACAAAAATTTGAGCCCAGGAGAGCGGAAATTCATTCGGGGGGCGTGGGGGGACGTGGTGGGTACGAAACGTACCCACCACGTACTCCCCAAGGGGTATGAGCGCATAGGCTGAGATTTTTACAAGTGACCACTTAAATTAAAATTAAAATTAAATTCAAATCCGCAAACAGATTTAAAAAAACAAAAATTTGCGCCCAGGAGAGCGGAAGTTCATTTTGGGGGCGTGGAGTACGTATAGGGTACGTATGGGGTACGATCGTACCCCATACGTACCAAATACTGGGTATGAGCGCATAGGATGAGATTTTTACAAGTGACCACTTAAATTAAAATTAAATTAAATTCAAATCCGCAAACAGATTTAAAAAAACAAAAATTTGAGCCCAGGATAGCGGAAATTCATTCGGGGGGCGTGGGGGGTACGTGGTGGGTACGAAACGTACCCACCACGTACCCCCCAAGGGGTATGAGCGCATAGGCTGAGATTTTTACAAGTGACCACTTAAATTAAAATTCAAATTAAATTCAAATCCGCAAACAGATTTAAAAAAACAAAAATTTGAGCCCAGGAGAGCGGAAATTCATTCGGGGGGCGTGGGGGGTACGTGGTGGGTACGAAACGTACCCACCATGTACCCCCCAAGGAGTATGAGCGCATAGGCTGAGATTTTTACAAGCGACCACTTAAATTAAAATTGAAATTAAATTCAAATCCGCAAACAGATTTAAAAAAAAAAAATTTGAGCCCAGGAGAGCGGAAATTCATTCGGGGGGCGTGGGGGGTACGTGGTGGGTACGAAACGTACCCACCACGTACCCCCCAAGGGGTATGAGCGCATAGGCTGAGATTTTTACAAGTGACCACTTAAATTAAAATTAAAATTAAATTCAAATCCGCAAACAGATTTAAAAAAACAAAAATTTGAGCCCAGGAGAGCGGAAATTCATTCGGGGGGCGTGGGGGGTACGTGGTGGGTACGAAACGTACCCACCACGTACTCCCCAAGGGGTATGAGCGCATAGGCTGAGATTTTTACAAGTGACCACTTAAATTAAAATTAAAATTAAATTCAAATCCGCAAACAGATTTAAAAAAACAAAAATTTGAGCCCAGGAGAGCGGAAGTTCATTTTGGGGGCGTGGAGTACGTATAGGGTACGTATGGGGTACGATCGTACCCCATACGTACCAAATACTGGGTATGAGCGCATAGGATGAGATTTTTACAAGTGACCACTTAACTTAAAATTAAATTAAATTAAAATCCGCAAACAGATTTAAAAAAACAAAAATTTGAGCCCAGGATAGCGGAAATTCATTCGGGGGGCGTGGGGGGTACGTGGTGGGTACGAAACGTACCCACCACGTACCCCCCAAGGGGTATGAGCGCATAGGCTGAGATTTTTACAAGTGACCACTTAAATTAAAATTCAAATTAAATTCAAATCCGCAAACAGATTTAAAAAAACAAAAATTTGAGCCCAGGAGAGCGGAAATTCATTCGGGGGGCGTGGGGGGTACGTGGTGGGTACGAAACGTACCCACCACGTACCCCCCAAGGGGTATGAGCGCATAGGATGAGATTTTTACAAGTGACCACTTAAATTAAAATTAAAATTAAATTCAAATCCGCAAACAGATTTAAAAAAACAAAAATTTGAGCCCAGGATAGCGGAAATTCATTCGGGAGGCGTGGGGGGTACGTGGTGGGTACGAAACGTACCCACCACGTACCCCCCAAGGGGTATGAGCGCATAGGCTGAGATTTTTACAAGTGACCACTTAAATTAAAATTCAAATTAAATTCAAATCCGCAAACAGATTTAAAAAAAAAAAATTTGAGCCCAGGAGAGCGGAAATTCATTCGAGGGGCGTGGGGGGTACGTGGTGGGTACGAAACGTACCCACCACGTACCCCCCAAGGGGTATGAGCGCATAGGCTGAGATTTTTACAAGTGACCACTTAAATTAAAATTAAAATTAAATTCAAATCCGCAAACAGATTTAAAAAAACAAAAATTTGAGCCCAGGAGAGCGGAAATTCATTCCGGGGGCGTGGGGGGTACGTGGTGGGTACGAAACGTACCCACCATGTACCCCCAAGGAGTATGAGCGCATAGGCTGAGATTTTTACAAGCGACCACTTAAATTAAAATTCAAATTAAATTCAAATCCGCAAACAGATTTAAAAAAACAAAAATTTGAGCCCAGGAGAGCGGAAATTCATTCGGGGGGCGTGGGGGGTACGTGGTGGGTACGAAACGTACCCACCACGTACCCCCCAAGGGGTATGAGCGCATAGGATGAGATTTTTACAAGTGACCACTTAAATTAAAATTAAAATTAAATTCAAATCCGCAAACAGATTTAAAAAAACAAAAATTTGAGCCCAGGAGAGCGGAAGTTCATTTTGGGGGCGTGGAGTACGTATAGGGTACGTATGGGGTACGATCGTACATCATACGTACCAAATACTGGGTATGAGCGCATAGGATTAGGTTTTTGACAAGTGACCACTTAAATTAAAATTAAATTAAATTCAAATCCGCAAACAGATTTAAAAAAACAAAAATTTGAGCCCAGGATAGCGGAAATTCATTCGGGGGGCGTGGGGGGTACGTGGTGGGTACGAAACGTACCCACCACGTACCCCCCAAGGGGTATGAGCGCATAGGCTAAGATTTTTACAAGTGACCACTTAAATTAAAATTCAAATTAAATTCAAATCCGCAAACAGATTTAAAAAAACAAAAATTTGAGCCCAGGAGAGCGGAAATTCATTCGGGGGGCGTGGGGGGTACGTGGTGGGTACGAAACGTACCCACCACGTACCCCCCAAGGGGTATGAGCGCATAGGATGAGATTTTTACAAGTGACCACTTAAATTAAAATTAAAATTAAATTCAAATCCGCAAACAGATTTAAAAAAACAAAAATTTGAGCCCAGGAGAGCGGAAGTTCATTTTGGGGGCGTGGAGTACGTATAGGGTACGTATGGGGTACGATCGTACCCCATACGTACCAAATACTGGGTATGAGCGCATAGGATGAGATTTTTACAAGTGACCACTTAAATTAAAATTAAATTAAATTCAAATCCGCAAACAGATTTAAAAAAACAAAAATTTGAGCCCAGGATAGCGGAAATTCATTCGGGGGGCGTGGGGGGTACGTGGTGGGTACGAAACGTACCCACCACGTACCCCCCAAGGGGTATGAGCGCATAGGCTAAGATTTTTACAAGTGACCACTTAAATTAAAATTCAAATTAAATTCAAATCCGCAAACAGATTTAAAAAAACAAAAATTTGAGCCCAGGAGAGCGGAAATTCATTCGGGGGGCGTGGGGGGTACGTGGTGGGTACGAAACGTACCCACCACGTACCCCCCAAGGGGTATGAGCGCATAGGCTGAGATTTTTACAAGTGACCACTTAAATTAAAATTAAAATTAAATTCAAATCCGCAAACAGATTTAAAAAAACAAAAATTTGAGCCCAGGATAGCGGAAATTCATTCGGGGGGCGTGGGGGGTACGTGGTGGGTACGAAACGTACCCACCACGTACCCCCCAAGGGGTATGAGCGCATAGGCTGAGATTTTTACAAGTGACCACTTAAATTAAAATTAAAATTAAATTCAAATCCGCAAACAGATTTAAAAAAAAAAAATTTGAGCCCAGGAGAGCGGAAATTCATTCGAGGGGCGTGGGGGGTACGTGGTGGGTACGAAACGTACCCACCACGTACCCCCCAAGGGGTATGAGCGCATAGGCTGAGATTTTTACAAGTGACCACTTAAATTAAAATTAAAATTAAATTCAAATCCGCAAACAGATTTAAAAAAACAAAAATTTGAGCCCAGGAGAGCGGAAATTCATTCCGGGGGCGTGGGGGGTACGTGGTGGGTACGAAACGTACCCACCATGTACCCCCAAGGAGTATGAGCGCATAGGCTGAGATTTTTACAAGCGACCACTTAAATTAAAATTCAAATTAAATTCAAATCCGCAAACAGATTTAAAAAAACAAAAATTTGAGCCCAGGAGAGCGGAAGTTCATTTTGGGGGCGTGGAGTACGTATAGGGTACGTATGGGGTACGATCGTACCCCATACGTTCCAAATACTGGGTATGAGCGCATAGGATGAGATTTTTACAACTGACCACTTAAATTAAAATTAAATTAAATTCAAATCCGCAAACAGATTTAAAAAAACAAAAATTTGAGCCCAGGAGAGCGGAAATTCATTCGAGGGGCGTGGGGGGTACGTGGTGGGTACGAAACGTACCCACCACGTACCCCCCAAGGGGTATGAGCGCATAGGATGAGATTTTTACAAGTGACCACTTAAATTAAAATTAAAATTAAATTCAAATCCGCAAACAGATTTAAAAAAACAAAAATTTGAGCCCAGGAGAGCGGAAGTTCATTTTGGGGGCGTGGAGTACGTATAGGGTACGTATGGGGTACGATCGTACCCCATACGTACCAAATACTGGGTATGAGCGCATAGGATGAGATTTTTACAACTGACCACTTAAATTAAAATTAAATTAAATTCAAATCCGCAAACAGATTTAAAAAAACAAAAATTTGAGCCCAGGAGAGCGGAAATTCATTCGGGGGGCGTGGGGGGTACGTGGTGGGTACGAAACGTACCCACCACGTACCCCCCAAGGGGTATGAGCGCATAGGATGAGATTTTTACAAGTGACCACTTAAATTAAAATTAAAATTAAATTCAAATCCGCAAACAGATTTAAAAAAACAAAAATTTGAGCCCAGGAGAGCGGAAGTTCATTTTGGGGGCGTGGAGTACGTATAGGGTACGTATGGGGTACGATCGTACCCCATACGTACCAAATACTGGGTATGAGCGCATAGGATGAGATTTTTACAAGTGACCACTTAAATTAAAATTAAATTAAATTCAAATCCGCAAACAGATTTAAAAAAACAAAAATTTGAGCCCAGGATAGCGGAAATTCATTCGGGGGGCGTGGGGGGTACGTGGTGGGTACGAAACGTACCCACCACGTACCCCCCAAGGGGTATGAGCGCATAGGCTGAGATTTTTACAAGTGACCACTTAAATTAAAATTAAAATTAAATTCAAATCCGCAAACAGATTTAAAAAAAAAAAATTTGAGCCCAGGAGAGCGGAAATTCATTCGAGGGGCGTGGGGGGTACGTGGTGGGTACGAAACGTACCCACCACGTACCCCCCAAGGGGTATGAGCGCATAGGCTGAGATTTTTACAAGTGACCACTTAAATTAAAATTAAAATTAAATTCAAATCCGCAAACAGATTTAAAAAAACAAAAATTTGAGCCCAGGAGAGCGGAAATTCATTCCGGGGGCGTGGGGGGTACGTGGTGGGTACGAAACGTACCCACCATGTACCCCCAAGGAGTATGAGCGCATAGGCTGAGATTTTTACAAGCGACCACTTAAATTAAAATTCAAATTAAATTCAAATCCGCAAACAGATTTAAAAAAACAAAAATTTGAGCCCAGGAGAGCGCAAATTCATTCGGGGGGCGTGGGGGGTACGTGGTGGGTACGAAACGTACCCACCACGTACCCCCCAAGGGGTATGAGCGCATAGGATGAGATTTTTACAAGTGACCACTTAAATTAAAATTAAAATTAAATTCAAATCCGCAAACAGATTTAAAAAAACAAAAATTTGAGCCCAGGAGAGCGGAAATTCATTCCGGGGGCGTGGGGGGTACGTGGTGGGTACGAAACGTACCCACCATGTACCCCCAAGGAGTATGAGCGCATAGGATGAGATTTTTACAAGTGACCACTTAAATTAAAATTAAATTAAATTCAAATCCGCAAACAGATTTAAAAAAACAAAAATTTGAGCCCAGGATAGCGGAAATTCATTCGGGGGGCGTGGGGGGTACGTGGTGGGTACGAAACGTACCCACCACGTACCCCCCAAGGGGTATGAGCGCATAGGCTGAGATTTTTACAAGTGACCACTTAAATTAAAATTAAAATTAAATTCAAATCCGCAAACAGATTTAAAAAAACAAAAATTTGAGCCCAGGAGAGCGGAAATTCATTCGGGGGGCGTGGGGGGTACGTGGTGGGTACGAAACGTACCCACCACGTACCCCCCAAGGGGTATGAGCGCATAGGCTGAGATTTTTACAAGTGACCACTTAAATTAAAATTCAAATTAAATTCAAATCCGCAAACAGATTTAAAAAAACAAAAATTTGAGCCCAGGAGAGCGGAAATTCATTCGGGGGGCGTGGGGGGTACGTGGTGGGTACGAAACGTACCCACCACGTACCCCCCAAGGGGTATGAGCGCATAGGCTAAGATTTTTACAAGTGACCACTTAAATTAAAATTCAAATTAAATTCAAATCCGCAAACAGATTTAAAAAAACAAAAATTTGAGCCCAGGAGAGCGGAAATTCATTCGGGGGGCGTGGGGGGTACGTGGTGGGTACGAAACGTACCCACCACGTACCCCCCAAGGGGTATGAGCGCATAGGATGAGATTTTTACAAGTGACCACTTAAATTAAAATTAAAATTAAATTCAAATCCGCAAACAGATTTAAAAAAACAAAAATTTGAGCCCAGGAGAGCGGAAGTTCATTTTGGGGGCGTGGAGTACGTATAGGGTACGTATGGGGTACGATCGTACCCCATACGTACCAAATACTGGGTATGAGCGCATAGGATGAGATTTTTACAAGTGACCACTTAAATTAAAATTAAATTAAATTCAAATCCGCAAACAGATTTAAAAAAACAAAAATTTGAGCCCAGGATAGCGGAAATTCATTCGGGGGGCGTGGGGGGTACGTGGTGGGTACGAAACGTACCCACCACGTACCCCCCAAGGGGTATGAGCGCATAGGCTAAGATTTTTACAAGTGACCACTTAAATTAAAATTCAAATTAAATTCAAATCCGCAAACAGATTTAAAAAAACAAAAATTTGAGCCCAGGAGAGCGGAAATTCATTCGGGGGGCGTGGGGGGTACGTGGTGGGTACGAAACGTACCCACCACGTACCCCCCAAGGGGTATGAGCGCATAGGCTGAGATTTTTACAAGTGACCACTTAAATTAAAATTAAAATTAAATTCAAATCCGCAAACAGATTTAAAAAAACAAAAATTTGAGCCCAGGAGAGCGGAAATTCATTCGGGGGGCGTGGGGGGTACGTGGTGGGTACGAAACGTACCCACCACGTACTCCCCAAGGGGTATGAGCGCATAGGCTGAGATTTTTACAAGTGACCACTTAAATTAAAATTAAAATTAAATTCAAATCCGCAAACAGATTTAAAAAAACAAAAATTTGAGCCCAGGAGAGCGGAAGTTCATTTTGGGGGCGTGGAGTACGTATAGGGTACGTATGGGGTACGATCGTACCCCATACGTACCAAATACTGGGTATGAGCGCATAGGATGAGATTTTTACAAGTGACCACTTAACTTAAAATTAAATTAAATTCAAATCCGCAAACAGATTTAAAAAAACAAAAATTTGAGCCCAGGATAGCGGAAATTCATTCGGGGGGCGTGGGGGGTACGTGGTGGGTACGAAACGTACCCACCACGTACCCCCCAAGGGGTATGAGCGCATAGGCTGAGATTTTTACAAGTGACCACTTAAATTAAAATTCAAATTAAATTCAAATCCGCAAACAGATTTAAAAAAACAAAAATTTGAGCCCAGGAGAGCGGAAATTCATTCGGGGGGCGTGGGGGGTACGTGGTGGGTACGAAACGTACCCACCACGTACCCCCCAAGGGGTATGAGCGCATAGGATGAGATTTTTACAAGTGACCACTTAAATTAAAATTAAAATTAAATTCAAATCCGCAAACAGATTTAAAAAAACAAAAATTTGAGCCCAGGATAGCGGAAATTCATTCGGGGGGCGTGGGGGGTACGTGGTGGGTACGAAACGTACCCACCACGTACCCCCCAAGGGGTATGAGCGCATAGGCTGAGATTTTTACAAGTGACCACTTAAATTAAAATTAAAATTAAATTCAAATCCGCAAACAGATTTAAAAAAACAAAAATTTGAGCCCAGGAGAGCGGAAGTTCATTTTGGGGGCGTGGAGTACGTATAGGGTACGTATGGGGTACGATCGTACCCCATACGTACCAAATACTGGGTATGAGCGCATAGGATGAGATTTTTACAAGTGACCACTTAAATTAAAATTAAATTAAATTCAAATCCGCAAACAGATTTAAAAAAACAAAAATTTGAGCCCAGGATAGCGGAAATTCATTCGGGGGGCGTGGGGGGTACGTGGTGGGTACGAAACGTACCCACCACGTACCCCCCAAGGGGTATGAGCGCATAGGCTGAGATTTTTACAAGTGACCACTTAAATTAAAATTAAAATTAAATTCAAATCCGCAAACAGATTTAAAAAAAAAAAATTTGAGCCCAGGAGAGCGGAAATTCATTCGAGGGGCGTGGGGGGTACGTGGTGGGTACGAAACGTACCCACCACGTACCCCCCAAGGGGTATGAGCGCATAGGCTGAGATTTTTACAAGTGACCACTTAAATTAAAATTAAAATTAAATTCAAATCCGCAAACAGATTTAAAAAAACAAAAATTTGAGCCCAGGAGAGCGGAAATTCATTCCGGGGGCGTGGGGGGTACGTGGTGGGTACGAAACGTACCCACCATGTACCCCCAAGGAGTATGAGCGCATAGGCTGAGATTTTTACAAGCGACCACTTAAATTAAAATTCAAATTAAATTCAAATCCGCAAACAGATTTAAAAAAACAAAAATTTGAGCCCAGGAGAGCGCAAATTCATTCGGGGGGCGTGGGGGGTACGTGGTGGGTACGAAACGTACCCACCACGTACCCCCCAAGGGGTATGAGCGCATAGGATGAGATTTTTACAAGTGACCACTTAAATTAAAATTAAAATTAAATTCAAATCCGCAAACAGATTTAAAAAAACAAAAATTTGAGCCCAGGAGAGCGGAAATTCATTCCGGGGGCGTGGGGGGTACGTGGTGGGTACGAAACGTACCCACCATGTACCCCCAAGGAGTATGAGCGCATAGGATGAGATTTTTACAAGTGACCACTTAAATTAAAATTAAATTAAATTCAAATCCGCAAACAGATTTAAAAAAACAAAAATTTGAGCCCAGGATAGCGGAAATTCATTCGGGGGGCGTGGGGGGTACGTGGTGGGTACGAAACGTACCCACCACGTACCCCCCAAGGGGTATGAGCGCATAGGCTGAGATTTTTACAAGTGACCACTTAAATTAAAATTAAAATTAAATTCAAATCCGCAAACAGATTTAAAAAAACAAAAATTTGAGCCCAGGAGAGCGGAAATTCATTCGGGGGGCGTGGGGGGTACGTGGTGGGTACGAAACGTACCCACCACGTACCCCCCAAGGGGTATGAGCGCATAGGCTGAGATTTTTACAAGTGACCACTTAAATTAAAATTAAAATTAAATTCAAATCCGCAAACAGATTTAAAAAAACAAAAATTTGAGCCCAAGAGAGCGGAAATTCATTCGGGGGGCGTGGGGGGTACGTGGTGGGTACGAAACGTACCCACCACGTACTCCCCAAGGGGTATGAGCGCATAGGCTGAGATTTTTACAAGTGACCACTTAAATTAAAATTAAAATTAAATTCAAATCCGCAAACAGATTTAAAAAAACAAAAATTTGAGCCCAGGAGAGCGGAAGTTCATTTTGGGGGCGTGGAGTACGTATAGGGTACGTATGGGGTACGATCGTACCCCATACGTACCAAATACTGGGTATGAGCGCATAGGATGAGATTTTTACAACTGACCACTTAAATTAAAATTAAATTAAATTCAAATCCGCAAACAGATTTAAAAAAACAAAAATTTGAGCCCAGGAGAGCGGAAATTCATTCGGGGGGCGTGGGGGGTACGTGGTGGGTACGAAACGTACCCACCACGTACCCCCCAAGGGGTATGAGCGCATAGGCTGAGATTTTTACAAGTGACCACTTAAATTAAAATTAAAATTAAATTCAAATCCGCAAACAGATTTAAAAAAACAAAAATTTGAGCCCAGGAGAGCGGAAGTTCATTTTGGGGGCGTGGAGTACGTATAGGGTACGTATGGGGTACGATCGTACCCCATACGTACCAAATACTGGGTATGAGCGCATAGGATGAGATTTTTACAAGTGACCACTTAAATTAAAATTAAATTAAATTCAAATCCGCAAACAGATTTAAAAAAACAAAAATTTGAGCCCAGGAGAGCGGAAATTCATTCGGGGGGCGTGGGGGGTACGTGGTGGGTACGTGGTGGGTACGAAACGTACCCACCACGTACCCCCCAAGGGGTATGAGCGCATAGGCTAAGATTTTTACAAGTGACCACTTAAATTAAAATTCAAATTAAATTCAAATCCGCAAACAGATTTAAAAAAACAAAAATTTGAGCCCAGGAGAGCGGAAATTCATTCGGGGGGCGTGGGGGGTACGTGGTGGGTACGAAACGTACCCACCACGTACCCCCCAAGGGGTATGAGCGCATAGGCTGAGATTTTTACAAGTGACCACTTAAATTAAAATTAAAATTAAATTCAAATCCGCAAACAGATTTAAAAAAACAAAAATTTGAGCCCAAGAGAGCGGAAATTCATTCGGGGGGCGTGGGGGGTACGTGGTGGGTACGAAACGTACCCACCACGTACTCCCCAAGGGGTATGAGCGCATAGGCTGAGATTTTTACAAGTGACCACTTAAATTAAAATTAAAATTAAATTCAAATCCGCAAACAGATTTAAAAAAACAAAAATTTGAGCCCAGGAGAGCGGAAGTTCATTTTGGGGGCGTGGAGTACGTATAGGGTACGTATGGGGTACGATCGTACCCCATACGTACCAAATACTGGGTATGAGCGCATAGGATGAGATTTTTACAAGTGACCACTTAAATTAAAATTAAATTAAATTCAAATCCGCAAACAGATTTAAAAAAACAAAAATTTGAGCCCAGGATAGCGGAAATTCATTCGGGGGGCGTGGGGGGTACGTGGTGGGTACGAAACGTACCCACCACGTACCCCCCAAGGGGTATGAGCGCATAGGCTGAGATTTTTACAAGTGACCACTTAAATTAAAATTAAAATTAAATTCAAATCCGCAAACAGATTTAAAAAAACAAAAATTTGAGCCCAGGAGAGCGGAAATTCATTCGGGGGGCGTGGGGGGTACGTGGTGGGTACGAAACGTACCCACCACGTACTCCCCAAGGGGTATGAGCGCATAGGCTGAGATTTTTACAAGTGACCACTTAAATTAAAATTAAAATTAAATTCAAATCCGCAAACAGATTTAAAAAAACAAAAATTTGAGCCCAGGAGAGCGGAAGTTCATTTTGGGGGCGTGGAGTACGTATAGGGTACGTATGGGGTACGATCGTACCCCATACGTACCAAATACTGGGTATGAGCGCATAGGATGAGATTTTTACAAGTGACCACTTAAATTAAAATTAAATTAAATTCAAATCCGCAAACAGATTTAAAAAAACAAAAATTTGAGCCCAGGAGAGCGGAAATTCATTCGGGGGGCGTGGGGGGTACGTGGTGGGTACGAAACGTACCCACCACGTACCCCCCAAGGGGTATGAGCGCATAGGATGAGATTTTTACAAGTGACCACTTAAATTAAAATTAAAATTAAATTCAAATCCGCAAACAGATTTAAAAAAACAAAAATTTGAGCCCAGGAGAGCGGAAATTCATTCCGGGGGCGTGGGGGGTACGTGGTGGGTACGAAACGTACCCACCATGTATCCCCAAGGAGTATGAGCGCATAGGCTGAGATTTTTACAAGCAACCACTTAAATTAAAATTGAAATTAAATTCAAATCCGCAAACAGATTTAAAAAAAAAAAATTTGAGCCCAGGAGAGCGGAAATTCATTCGAGGGGCGTGGGGGGTACGTGGTGGGTACGAAACGTACCCACCACGTACCCCCCAAGGGGTATGAGCGCATAGGCTGAGATTTTTACAAGTGACCACTTAAATTAAAATTAAAATTAAATTCAAATCCGCAAACAGATTTAAAAAAACAAAAATTTGAGCCCAGGAGAGCGGAAGTTTATTTTGGGGGCGTGGAGTACGTATAGGGTACGTATGGGGTACGATCGTACCCCATACGTACCCCATACTTGGTATGAGCGCATAGGATGAGATTTTTACAAGTGACCACTTAAATTAAAATTAAAATTAAATTCAAATCCGCAAACAGATTTAAAAAAACAAAAATTTGAGCTAAGGAGAGCGGAAATTCATTCCGGGGGCGTGGGGGGTACGTGGTGGGTACGAAACGTACCCACCATGTACCCCCAAGGAGTATGAGCGCATAGGCTGAGATTTTTACAAGAGACCACTTAAATTAAAATTGAAATTAAATTCAAATCCGCAAACAGATTTAAAAAAAAAAAATTTGAGCCCAGGAGAGCGGAAATTCATTCGGGGGGCGTGTGGGGTACGTGGTGGGTACGAAACGTACCCACCACGTACCCCCCAAGGGGTATGAGCGCATAGGCTGAGATTTTTACAAGTGACCACTTAAATTAAAATTAAAATTAAATTCAAATCCGCAAACAGATTTAAAAAAACAAAAATTTGAGCCCAGGAGAGCGGAAGTTTATTTTGGGGGCGTGGAGTACGTATAGGGTACGTATGGGGTACGATCGTACCCCATACGTACCCCATACTTGGTATGAGCGCATAGGATGAGATTTTTACAAGTGACCACTTAAATTAAAATTAAAATTAAATTCAAATCCGCAAACAGATTTAAAAAAACAAAAATTTGAGCCAAGGAGAGCGGAAATTCATTCCGGGGGCGTGGGGGGTACGTGGTGGGTACGAAACGTACCCACCATGTACCCCCAAGGAGTATGAGCGCATAGGCTGAGATTTTTACAAGAGACCACTTAAATTAAAATTGAAATTAAATTCAAATCCGCAAACAGATTTAAAAAAAAAAAATTTGAGCCCAGGAGAGCGGAAATTCATTCGGGGGGCGTGGGGGGTACGTGGTGGGTACGAAACGTACCCACCACGTACCCCCCAAGGGGTATGAGCGCATAGGCTGAGATTTTTACAAGTGACCACTTAAATTAAAATTAAAATTAAATTCAAATCCGCAAACAGATTTAAAAAAACAAAAATTTGAGCCCAGGAGAGCGGAAATTCATTCGGGGGGCGTGGAAGGTACGTGGTGGGTACGAAACGTACCCACCACGTACCCCCCAAGGGGTATGAGCGCATAGGCTGAGATTTTTACAAGTGACCACTTAAATTAAAATTCAAATTAAATTCAAATCCGCAAACAGATTTAAAAAAACAAAAATTTGAGCCCAGGAGAGCGGAAATTCATTCGGGGGGCGTGGGGGGTACGTGGTGGGTACGAAACGTACCCACCATGTACTCCCCAAGGAGTATGAGCGCATAGGCTGAGATTTTTACAAGCGACCACTTAAATTAAAATTGAAATTAAATTCAAATCCGCAAACAGATTTAAAAAAAAAAATTTGAGCCCAGGAGAGCGGAAATTCATTCGGGGGGCGTGGGGGGTACGTGGTGGGTACGAAACGTACCCACCACGTACCCCCCAAGGGGTATGAGCGCATAGGCTGAGATTTTTACAAGTGACCACTTAAATTAAAATTAAAATTAAATTCAAATCCGCAAACAGATTTAAAAAAACAAAAATTTGAGCCCAGGAGAGCGGAAATTCATTCGGGGGGCGTGGGGGGTACGTGGTGGGTACGAAACGTACCCACCACGTACCCCCCAAGGGGTATGAGCGCATAGGCTGAGATTTTTACAAGTGACCACTTAAATTAAAATTAAAATTAAATTCAAATCCGCAAACAGATTTAAAAAAACAAAAATTTGAGCCCAGGAGAGCGGAAATTCATTCGGGGGGCGTGGGGGGTACGTGGTGGGTACGAAACGTACCCACCACGTACTCCCCAAGGGGTATGAGCGCATAGGCTGAGATTTTTACAAGTGACCACTTAAATTAAAATTAAAATTAAATTCAAATCCGCAAACAGATTTAAAAAAACAAAAATTTGAGCCCAGGAGAGCGGAAGTTCATTTTGGGGGCGTGGAGTACGTATAGGGTACGTATGGGGTACGATCGTACCCCATACGTACCAAATACTGGGTATGAGCGCATAGGATGAGATTTTTACAAGTGACCACTTAAATTAAAATTAAATTAAATTCAAATCCGCAAACAGATTTAAAAAAACAAAAATTTGAGCCCAGGATAGCGGAAATTCATTCGGGGGGCGTGGGGGGTACGTGGTGGGTACGAAACGTACCCACCACGTACCCCCCAAGGGGTATGAGCGCATAGGCTGAGATTTTTACAAGTGACCACTTAAATTAAAATTCAAATTAAATTCAAATCCGCAAACAGATTTAAAAAAACAAAAATTTGAGCCCAGGAGAGCGGAAATTCATTCGGGGGGCGTGGGGGGTACGTGGTGGGTACGAAACGTACCCACCACGTACCCCCCAAGGGGTATGAGCGCATAGGATGAGATTTTTACAAGTGACCACTTAAATTAAAATTAAAATTAAATTCAAATCCGCAAACAGATTTAGAAAAACAAAAATTTGAGCCCAGGATAGCGGAAATTCATTCGGGGGGCGTGGGGGGTACGTGGTGGGTACGAAACGTACCCACCACGTACCCCCCAAGGGGTATGAGCGCATAGGCTGAGATTTTTACAAGTGACCACTTAAATTAAAATTCAAATTAAATTCAAATCCGCAAACAGATTTAAAAAAAAAAAATTTGAGCCCAGGAGAGCGGAAATTCATTCGAGGGGCGTGGGGGGTACGTGGTGGGTACGAAACGTACCCACCACGTACCCCCCAAGGGGTATGAGCGCATAGGCTGAGATTTTTACAAGTGACCACTTAAATTAAAATTAAAATTAAATTCAAATCCGCAAACAGATTTAAAAAAACAAAAATTTGAGCCCAGGAGAGCGGAAATTCATTCGGGGGGCGTGGGGGGTACGTGGTGGGTACGAAACGTACCCACCACGTACCCCCCAAGGGGTATGAGCGCATAGGATGAGATTTTTACAAGTGACCACTTAAATTAAAATTAAAATTAAATTCAAATCCGCAAACAGATTTAAAAAAACAAAAATTTGAGCCCAGGAGAGCGGAAGTTCATTTTGGGGGCGTGGAGTACGTATAGGGTACGTATGGGGTACGATCGTACCCCATACGTAAAAAATACTGGGTATGAGCGCATAGCATGAGATTTTTACAAGTGACCACTTAAATTAAAATTAAATTAAATTCAAATCCGCAAACAGATTTAAAAAAACAAAAATTTGAGCCCAGGATAGCGGAAATTCATTCGGGGGGCGTGGGGGGTACGTGGTGGGTACGAAACGTACCCACCACGTACCCCCCAAGGGGTATGAGCGCATAGGCTGAGATTTTTACAAGTGACCACTTAAATTAAAATTCAAATTAAATTCAAATCCGCAAACAGATTTAAAAAAAACAAAAATTTGAGCCCAGGAGAGCGGAAATTCATTCGGGGGGCGTGGGGGGTACGTGGTGGGTACGAAACGTACCCACCACGTACCCCCCAAGGGGTATGAGCGCATAGGCTGAGATTTTTACAAGTGACCACTTAAATTAAAATTAAAATTAAATTCAAATCCGCAAACAGATTTAAAAAAACAAAAATTTGAGCCCAGGAGAGCGGAAATTCATTCGGGGGGCGTGGGGGGTACGTGGTGGGTACGAAACGTACCCACCACGTACTCCCCAAGGGGTATGAGCGCATAGGCTGAGATTTTTACAAGTGACCACTTAAATTAAAATTAAAATTAAATTCAAATCCGCAAACAGATTTAAAAAAACAAAAATTTGAGCCCAGGAGAGCGGAAGTTCATTTTGGGGGCGTGGAGTACGTATAGGGTACGTATGGGGTACGATCGTACCCCATACGTACCAAATACTGGGTATGAGCGCATAGGATGAGATTTTTACAAGTGACCACTTAAATTAAAATTAAATTAAATTCAAATCCGCAAACAGATTTAAAAAAACAAAAATTTGAGCCCAGGATAGCGGAAATTCATTCGGGGGGCGTGGGGGGTACGTGGTGGGTACGAAACGTACCCACCACGTACCCCCCAAGGGGTATGAGCGCATAGGCTGAGATTTTTACAAGTGACCACTTAAATTAAAATTAAAATTAAATTCAAATCCGCAAACAGATTTAAAAAAACAAAAATTTGAGCCCAGGAGAGCGGAAGTTCATTTTGGGGGCGTGGAGTACGTATAGGGTACGTATGGGGTATGATCGTACCCCATACGTACCAAATACTGGGTATGAGCGCATAGGATGAGATTTTTACAAGTGACCACTTAAATTAAAATTGAAATTAAATTCAAATCCGCAAACAGATTTAAAAAAAAAAAATTTGAGCCCAGGAGAGCGGAAATTCATTCGGGGGGCGTGTGGGGTACGTGGTGGGTACGAAACGTACCCACCACGTACCCCCCAAGGGGTATGAGCGCATAGGCTGAGATTTTTACAAGTGACCACTTAAATTAAAATTCAAATTAAATTCAAATCCGCAAACAGATTTAAAAAAACAAAAATTTGAGCCCAGGAGAGCGGAAATTCATTCGGGGGGCGTGGGGGGTACGTGGTGGGTACGAAACGTACCCACCATGTACTCCCCAAGGAGTATGAGCGCATAGGCTGAGATTTTTACAAGCGACCACTTAAATTAAAATTGAAATTAAATTCAAATCCGCAAACAGATTTAAAAAAAAAAATTTGAGCCCAGGAGAGCGGAAATTCATTCGGGGGGCGTGGGGGGTACGTGGTGGGTACGAAACGTACCCACCACGTACCCCCCAAGGGGTATGAGCGCATAGGCTGAGATTTTTACAAGTGACCACTTAAATTAAAATTAAAATTAAATTCAAATCCGCAAACAGATTTAAAAAAACAAAAATTTGAGCCCAGGAGAGCGGAAATTCATTCGGGGGGCGTGGGGGGTACGTGGTGGGTACGAAACGTACCCACCACGTACTCCCCAAGGGGTATGAGCGCATAGGCTGAGATTTTTACAAGTGACCACTTAAATTAAAATTAAAATTAAATTCAAATCCGCAAACAGATTTAAAAAAACAAAAATTTGAGCCCAGGAGAGCGGAAGTTCATTTTGGGGGCGTGGAGTACGTATAGGGTACGTATGGGGTACGATCGTACCCCATACGTACCAAATACTGGGTATGAGCGCATAGGATGAGATTTTTACAAGTGACCACTTAAATTAAAATTCAAATTAAATTCAAATCCGCAAACAGATTTAAAAAAACAAAAATTTGAGCCCAGGAGAGCGGAAATTCATTCCGGGGGCGTGGGGGGTACGTGGTGGGTACGAAACGTACCCACCATGTACCCCCCAAGGAGTATGAGCGCATAGGCTGAGATTTTTACAAGTGACCACTTAAATTAAAATTCAAATTAAATTCAAATCCGCAAACAGATTTAAAAAAACAAAAATTTGAGCCCAGGAGAGCGGAAATTCATTCGGGGGGCGTGGGGGGTACGTGGTGGGTACGAAACGTACCCACCACGTACCCCCCAAGGGGTATGAGCGCATAGGATGAGATTTTTACAAGTGACCACTTAAATTAAAATTAAAATTAAATTCAAATCCGCAAACAGATTTAAAAAAACAAAAATTTGAGCCCAGGAGAGCGGAAATTCATTCCGGGGGCGTGGGGGGTACGTGGTGGGTACGAAACGTACCCACCATGTACCCCCAAGGAGTATGAGCGCATAGGCTGAGATTTTTACAAGCGACCACTTAAATTAAAATTCAAATTAAATTCAAATCCGCAAACAGATTTAAAAAAACAAAAATTTGAGCCCAGGAGAGCGGAAATTCATTCGGGGGGCGTGGGGGGTACGTGGTGGGTACGAAACGTACCCACCACGTACCCCCCAAGGGGTATGAGCGCATAGGATGAGATTTTTACAAGTGACCACTTAAATTAAAATTAAAATTAAATTCAAATCCGCAAACAGATTTAAAAAAACAAAAATTTGAGCCCAGGATAGCGGAAATTCATTCCGGGGGCGTGGGGGGTACGTGGTGGGTACGAAACGTACCCACCACGTACCCCCCAAGGGGTATGAGCGCATAGGCTGAGATTTTTACAAGTGACCACTTAAATTAAAATTCAAATTAAATTCAAATCCGCAAACAGATTTAAAAAAACAAAAATTTGAGCCCAGGAGAGCGGAAATTCATTCCGGGGGCGTGGGGGTACGTGGCGGGTACGAAACGTACCCACCATGTACCCCCAAGGAGTATGAGCGCATAGGCTGAGTTTTTTACAAGCGACCACTTAAATTAAAATTAAAATTAAATTCAAATCCGCAAACAGATTTAAAAAAACAAAAATTTGAGCCCAGGAGAGCGGAAATTCATTCGGGGGGCGTGGGGGGTACGTGGTGGGTACGAAACGTACCCACCACGTACCCCCCAAGGGGTATGAGCGCATAGGCTGAGATTTTTACAAGTGACCACTTAAATTAAAATTCAAATTAAATTCAAATCCGCAAACAGATTTAAAAAAAAAAAATTTGAGCCCAGGAGAGCGGAAATTCATTCGGGGGGCGTGGGGGGTACGTGGTGGGTACGAAACGTACCCACCACGTACCCCCCAAGGGGTATGAGCGCATAGGCTGAGATTTTTACAAGTGACCACTTAAATTAAAATTAAAATTAAATTCAAATCCGCAAACAGATTTAAAAAAACAAAAATTTGAGCCCAGGGGAGCGGAAATTCATTCGGGGGGCGTGGGGGGTACGTGGTGGGTACGAAACGTACCCACCACGTACCCCCCAAGGGGTATGAGCGCATAGGATGAGATTTTTACAAGTGACCACTTAAATTAAAATTAAATTAAATTCAAATCCGCAAACAGATTTAAAAAAACAAAAATTTGAGCCCAGGAGAGCGGAAATTCATTCCGGGGGCGTGGGGGGTACGTGGTGGGTACGAAACGTACCCACCATGTATCCCCAAGGAGTATGAGCGCATAGGCTGAGATTTTTACAAGCGACCACTTAAATTAAAATTGAAATTAAATTCAAATCCGCAAACAGATTTAAAAAAAAAAAATTTGAGCCCAGGAGAGCGGAAATTCATTCGAGGGGCGTGGGGGGTACGTGGTGGGTACGAAACGTACCCACCACGTACCCCCCAAGGGGTATGAGCGCATAGGCTGAGATTTTTACAAGTGACCACTTAAATTAAAATTAAAATTAAATTCAAATCCGCAAACAGATTTAAAAAAACAAAAATTTGAGCCCAGGAGAGCGGAAATTCATTCCGGGGGCGTGGGGGGTACGTGGTGGGTACGAAACGTACCCACCATGTACCCCCCAAGGGGTATGAGCGCATAGGCTGAGATTTTTACAAGTGACCACTTAAATTAAAATTAAAATTAAATTCAAATCCGCAAACAGATTTAAAAAAACAAAAATTTGAGCCCAGGAGAGCGGAAATTCATTCCGGGGGCGTGGGGGGTACGTGGTGGGTACGAAACGTACCCACTATGTACCCCCCAAGGAGTATGAGCGCATAGGCTGAGATTTTTACAAGCGACCACTTAAATTAAAATTCAAATTAAATTCAAATCCGCAAACAGATTTAAAAAAACAAAAATTTGAGCCCAGGAGAGCGGAAATTCATTCGAGGGGCGTGGGGGGTACGTGGTGGGTACGAAACGTACCCACCACGTACCCCCCAAGGGGTATGAGCGCATAGGATGAGATTTTTACAAGTGACCACTTAAATTAAAATTAAAATTAAATTCAAATCCGCAAACAGATTTAAAAAAACAAAAATTTGAGCCCAGGAGAGCGGAAATTCATTCGGGGGGCGTGGGGGGTACGTGGTGGGTACGAAACGTACCCACCACGTACTCCCCAAGGGGTATGAGCGCATAGGCTGAGATTTTTACAAGTGACCACTTAAATTAAAATTAAAATTAAATTCAAATCCGCAAACAGATTTAAAAAAACAAAAATTTGAGCCCAGGAGAGCGGAAGTTCATTTTGGGGGCGTGGAGTACGTATAGGGTACGTATGGGGTACGATCGTACCCCATACGTACCAAATACTGGGTATGAGCGCATAGGATGAGATTTTTACAAGTGACCACTTAAATTAAAATTAAATTAAATTCAAATCCGCAAACAGATTTAAAAAAACAAAAATTTGAGCCCAGGATAGCGGAAATTCATTCGGGGGGCGTGGGGGGTACGTGGTGGGTACGAAACGTACCCACCACGTACCCCCCAAGGGGTATGAGCGCATAGGCTGAGATTTTTACAAGTGACCACTTAAATTAAAATTCAAATTAAATTCAAATCCGCAAACAGATTTAAAAAAACAAAAATTTGAGCCCAGGAGAGCGGAAATTCATTCCGGGGGCGTGGGGGGTACGTGGTGGGTACGAAACGTACCCACCATGTACCCCCCAAGGAGTATGAGCGCATAGGCTGAGATTTTTACAAGCGACCACTTAAATTAAAATTCAAATTAAATTCAAATCCGCAAACAGATTTAAAAAAACAAAAATTTGAGCCCAGGAGAGCGGAAATTCATTCGGGGGGCGTGGGGGGTACGTGGTGGGTACGAAACGTACCCACCACGTACCCCCCAAGGGGTATGAGCGCATAGGATGAGATTTTTACAAGTGACCACTTAAATTAAAATTAAAATTAAATTCAAATCCGCAAACAGATTTAAAAAAACAAAAATTTGAGCCCAGGAGAGCGGAAATTCATTCCGGGGGCGTGGGGGGTACGTAGTGGGTACGAAACGTACCCACCATGTATCCCCAAGGAGTATGAGCGCATAGGCTGAGATTTTTACAAGCGACCACTTAAATTAAAATTGAAATTAAATTCAAATCCGCAAACAGATTTAAAAAAAAAAAATTTGAGCCCAGGAGAGCGGAAATTCATTCGAGGGGCGTGGGGGGTACGTGGTGGGTACGAAACGTACCCACCACGTACCCCCCAAGGGGTATGAGCGCATAGGCTGAGATTTTTACAAGTGACCACTTAAATTAAAATTAAAATTAAATTCAAATCCGCAAACAGATTTAAAAAAACAAAAATTTGAGCCCAGGAGAGCGGAAATTCATTCCGGGGGCGTGGGGGGTACGTGGTGGGTACGAAACGTACCCACCATGTACCCCCCAAGGGGTATGAGCGCATAGGCTGAGATTTTTACAAGTGACCACTTAAATTAAAATTGAAATTAAATTCAAATCCGCAAACAGATTTAAAAAAAAAAAATTTGAGCCCAGGAGAGCGGAAATTCATTCGAGGGGCGTGGGGGGTACGTGGTGGGTACGAAACGTACCCACCACGTACCCCCCAAGGGGTATGAGCGCATAGGCTGAGATTTTTACAAGTGACCACTTAAATTAAAATTAAAATTAAATTCAAATCCGCAAACAGATTTAAAAAAACAAAAATTTGAGCCCAGGAGAGCGGAAATTCATTCCGGGGGCGTGGGGGGTACGTGGTGGGTACGAAACGTACCCACCATGTACCCCCAAGGAGTATGAGCGCATAGGCTGAGATTTTTACAAGTGACCACTTAAATTAAAATTAAATTAAATTCAAATCCGCAAACAGATTTAAAAAAACAAAAATTTTAGCCCAGGAGAGCGGAAATTCATTCGGGGGGCGTGGGGGGTACGTGGTGGGTACGAAACGTACCCACCACGTACCCCAAAAGGGGTATGAGCGCATAGGATGAGATTTTTACAAGTGACCACTTAAATTAAAATTCAAATTAAATTTAAATCCGCAAACAGATTTAAAAAAACAAAAATTTGAGCCCAGGATAGCGGAAATTCATTCGGGGGGCGTGGGGGGTACGTGGTGGGTACGAAACGTACCCACCACGTACCCCCCAAGGGGTATGAGCGCATAGGCTGAGATTTTTACAAGTGACCACTTAAATTAAAATTCAAATTAAATTCAAATCCGCAAACAGATTTAAAAAAACAAAAATTTGAGCCCAGGAGAGCGGAAATTCATTCCGGGGGCGTGGGGGGTACGTGGTGGGTACGAAACGTACCCACCATGTACCCCCAAGGAGTATGAGCGCATAGGCTGAGATTTTTACAAGCGACCACTTAAATTAAAATTAAAATTAAATTCAAATCCGCAAACAGATTTAAAAAAACAAAAATTTGAGCCCAGGAGAGCGGAAATTCATTCGGGGGGCGTGGGGGGTACGTGGTGGGTACGAAACGTACCCACCACGTACCCCCCAAGGGGTATGAGCGCATAGGATGAGATTTTTACAAGTGACCACTTAAATTAAAATTAAAATTAAATTCAAATCCGCAAACAGATTTAAAAAAACAAAAATTTGAGCCCAGGATAGCGGAAATTCATTCGGGGGGCGTGGGGGGTACGTGGTGGGTACGAAACGTACCCACCACGTACCCCCCAAGGGGTATGAGCGCATAGGCTGAGATTTTTACAAGTGACCACTTAAATTAAAATTAAAATTAAATTCAAATCCGCAAACAGATTTAAAAAAACAAAAATTTGAGCCCAGGAGAGCGGAAATTCATTCGGGGGGCGTGGGGGGTACGTGGTGGGTACGAAACGTACCCACCACGTACCCCCCAAGGGGTATGAGCGCATAGGATGAGATTTTTGCAAGTGACCACTTAAATTAAAATTAAAATTAAATTCAAATCCGCAAACAGATTTAAAAAAACAAAAATTTGAGCCCAGGAGAGCGGAAATTCATTCCGGGGGCGTGGGGGGTGCGTGGTGGGTACGAAACGTACCCACCATGTATCCCCAAGGAGTATGAGCGCATAGGCTGAGATTTTTACAAGCGACCACTTAAATTAAAATTGAAATTAAATTCAAATCCGCAAACAGATTTAAAAAAAAAAAATTTGAGCCCAGGAGAGCGGAAATTCATTCGAGGGGCGTGGGGGGTACGTGGTGGGTACGAAACGTACCCACCACGTACCCCCCAAGGGGTATGAGCGCATAGGCTGAGATTTTTACAAGTGACCACTTAAATTAAAATTAAAATTAAATTCAAATCCGCAAACAGATTTAAAAAAACAAAAATTTGAGCCCAGGAGAGCGGAAGTTTATTTTGGGGGCGTGGAGTACGTATAGGGTACGTATGGGGTACGATCGTACCCCATACGTACCCCATACTTGGTATGAGCGCATAGGATGAGATTTTTACAAGTGACCACTTAAATTAAAATTAAAATTAAATTCAAATCCGCAAACAGATTTAAAAAAACAAAAATTTGAGCCCAGGAGAGCGGAAATTCATTCCGGGGGCGTGGGGGGTACGTGGTGGGTACGAAACGTACCCACCATGTACCCCCCAAGGGGTATGAGCGCATAGGCTGAGATTTTTACAAGTGACCACTTAAATTAAAATTGAAATTAAATTCAAATCCGCAAACAGATTTAAAAAAAAAAAATTTGAGCCCAGGAGAGCGGAAATTCATTCGAGGGGCGTGGGGGGTACGTGGTGGGTACGAAACGTACCCACCACGTACCCCATAAGGGGTATGAGCGCATAGGCTGAGATTTTTACAAGTTACCACTTAAATTAAAATTAAAATTAAATTCAAATCCGCAAACAGATTTAAAAAAACAAAAATTTGAGCCCAGGAGAGCGGAAGTTTATTTTGGGGGCGTGGAGTACGTATAGGGTACGTATGGGGTACGATCGTACCCCATACGTACCCCATACTTGGTATGAGCGCATAGGATGAGATTTTTACAAGTGACCACTTAAATTAAAATTCAAATTAAATTCAAATCCGCAAACAGATTTAAAAAAACAAAAATTTGAGCCCAGGAGAGCGGAAATTCATTCCGGGGGCGTGGGGGGTACGTGGTGGGTACGAAACGTACCCACCATGTACCCCCCAAGGAGTATGAGCGCATAGGCTGAGATTTTTACAAGCGACCACTTAAATTAAAATTCAAATTAAATTCAAATCCGCAAACAGATTTAAAAAAACAAAAATTTGAGCCCAGGAGAGCGGAAATTCATTCGGGGGGCGTGGGGGGTACGTGGTGGATACGAAACGTACCCACCACGTACCCCCCAAGGGGTATGAGCGCATAGGATGAGATTTTTACAAGTGACCACTTAAATTAAAATTAAAATTAAATTCAAATCCGCAAACAGATTTAAAAAAACAAAAATTTGAGCCCAGGAGAGCGGAAATTCATTCCGGGGGCGTGGGGGGTACGTGGTGGGTACGAAACGTACCCACCATGTATCCCCAAGGAGTATGAGCGCATAGGCTGAGATTTTTACAAGCGACCACTTAAATTAAAATTGAAATTAAATTCAAATCCGCAAACAGATTTAAAAAAAAAAAATTTGAGCCCAGGAGAGCGGAAATTCATTCGGGGGGCGTGGGGGGTACGTGGTGGGTACGAAACGTACCCACCACGTACCCCCCAAGGGGTATGAGCGCATAGGCTGAGATTTTTACAAGTGACCACTTAAATTAAAATTAAAATTAAATTCAAATCCGCAAACAGATTTAAAAAAACAAAAATTTGAGCCCAGGAGAGCGGAAATTCATTCGGGGGGCGTGGGGGGTACGTGCTGGGTACGAAACGTACCCACCACGTACCCCCCAGGGGTATGAGCGCATAGGCTGAGATTTTTACAAGTGACCACTTAAATTAAAATTAAATTAAATTCAAATCCGCAAACAGATTTAAAAAAACAAAAATTTGAGCCCAGGATAGCGGAAATTCATTCGGGGGGCGTGGGGGTACGTGGTGGGTACGAAACGTACCCACCACGTACCCCCCAAGGGGTATGAGTGCATAGGCTGAGATTTTTACAAGTGACCACTTAAATTAAAATTCAAATTAAATTCAAATCCGCAAACAGATTTAAAAAAACAAAAATTTGAGCCCAGGAGAGCGGAAGTTCATTTTGGGGGTGTGGAGTACGTATAGGGTACGTATGGGGTACGATCGTACCCCATACGTACCAAATACTGGGTATGAGCGCATAGGATGAGATTTTTACAAGTGACCACTTAAATTAAAATTAAATTAAATTCAAATCCGCAAACAGATTTAAAAAAACAAAAATTTGAGCCCAGGATAGCGGAAATTCATTCGGGGGGCGTGGGGGGTACGTGGTGGGTACGAAACGTACCCACCACGTACCCCCCAAGGGGTATGAGCGCATAGGCTGAGATTTTTACAAGTGACCACTTAAATTAAAATTAAAATTAAATTCAAATCCGCAAACAGATTTAAAAAAACAAAAATTTGAGCCCAGGAGAGCGGAAGTTCATTTTGGGGGCGTGGAGTACGTATAGGGTACGTATGGGGTACGATCGTACCCCATACTTCATTGCTTGTAGGGTTTGGGTGCTACCAGCCTTCAAACAATTTTGCGTACACCGGTAGACGTACGGCGTACGGCGGACAGACGGACTGAATTTTTTTTTGCTTTTTTCGTGTCTACTCGTCATGAAACGTAAAAAAAAAAATTTTGAGGGTAGCAAATTTTTTTTTTTTAAAAATCGATAACAATACTGTATTATTGAAATAATTAAGTAAAATGTCTTTTCGACATCAAAACCGTATTCAAATTTCAAATACGTGTACATCGGTCTATAACACTTGTATGCAAAAAAAAAATAGATAAGGCGTACTCTCTTGATTAATCGGACACCTTTTGAAATGTAAAATATCCAATTTTACGCCAACTTTTCCTAACTAAACGCAAAATACCAGACAAGCTACCGCCACTTGACTATAAATAATGTTACAAAAAACAGGTTCTCGAAATTGCCACTTGTAAGCCTCCGTATTGCAAAAACACGAAGCCTCGAAACGAGAAATTTTCCAAACGAAAATTATTCAAGGTATTGAAAGAGTTTTTCAGAAAGGAGCACCTAATTAAAGCAAAACATTTGCCATCTCCTCAAGCATTCGAGACGGAGATCCTTTGCTCTTATCAATCGCCACCAGCTTGCCCTTGTAAATTCAATTTCGAGTTAAGGGATACGAAGGAACCTTATACTTGCGCATACCGCATAGTGCATAAACCAGAAATATAACTTTTACAAAATTACATTCGCAATTCGTCGGCATAAGGATACGAAGGATACGTAGTAGTCGGCCAAGGGAAATAATTTTGTATACGTTAGTGAACCGACTGGCGAGGAAGATTTACAAGGTAAGTTTGATTGAAATTTCGAGCAGAGTTTTCAATATGTTTTGAGTTATTACTTTGCATTATTAAATTTTTGAAATAAATTGCCCGACGGGTGAAGAAAAAGTTGAGGATTACAGGGCGACTGGGATAAGTTGATGGAATTTATCTAACTGATTTCGAAATTGCGTAACTGTTGAAATTTTAAAAATTTATGATTTGTTGTTCAGAACTTACATTTGATGGGAAAGTGATTTGTTATTGATCAATTTTAAATATCATGCTCTTATTTATATACAATTTATGTTTTATTATTTTGTGAATTTTAATAGGCGGTTATTGCCGGCTAATACAATTAGTGGCTGTTGAGAAACTATAGTCGAGTGATAGTTTTCAAAAATAATTTCTCTAATACAAATTTTTCCAAAGTTCATAGAGATTTTTCTTTTTGGTTTTACTTTTCGATTTAGGAGAACGGGTTCAAGATATTTCACTTTATTATTTTTTAAAATTACCCGAAATTTAAAAAATAAATTGCTACACTGAAATTTTACATTTTCACGTTTAAACCCCAAAAAAGCAAAAAAAAGTCCGTCTGTCCGCCGTACGCTGTACACGCCTTTGAACGCCCGTAGCTAACATTGCGATATTAAGTTGAAATTTTGTTGGTGGGTAGATTGAGAGGTAGAGGTTCGGGGAAGGGCGAAGGTACAAGGTAAGGGAGTGTTTTAAACAAAAAACTTTGATCACAATATATTTTTAAATGTAAAATTATTTAGGAGGAGGGGGGTGTAGCTCTATAGTAGGTGGATATCAATTTTTCAAAATCAATTGAATTTTATCATCTCAAGAACCATGATCTTAAAAACTTATGATCTTATGATATGTTCTTATAAATTTTTCAGGAGTTAGGCCAAGTTGACCTCTAGCAGAGGAAAAAAATTCTTGGAGTGCGGGTGTAGGGAGAGATGGTAATATGGGGTCGAAAGGAAAAATTCGGATTTTTAATTTTTGAAAACCGCAAAGGAAAGAAAGTCAAAAATTAAAGAGTCATCACAGAAAAAAAATTAGATAGGGTCGGAAAGGAGCTAAGGGTTGTTTTTTTCCCCGAAACAGATTCCTTATTATAAATAAATTTATGAAAATTATATTACGATAAGAATGGAATTTTTCATGGTGAGAAGCTACCACAGAAGCAAATTTGCTTAAGTTTTTGTTGTTTTCCGGCGTCAGTGGAGTTTCTGGTGTGAAACTCCAACACGAAATCCTCAACTGTTGATTAATCGCTGTCGCTGAGGACATGGCAGTTGGGAAACCTTCACTGGAAAGACCAGTTTTATATTACGATCTTCTGAGTTAATCTGTTCTTCCTACAAGTTTCGATATCTAGATGACGCTGATGAATCAAATTTAATTTGAAATACCAATTTTGAATCATTTTCTAGCAACTGTTGAGATTAAATCCTGTAAAAAAAATTCCGAAATGAAAAGTCGAGTTCTGTGAAGTTCCAAGCACAGTTGTGTAGTTCAGTTTAGTTCATTGAAATTAAATAATATTAATATCGAAAATTGTTGGACTAAAGGAATTACAGTACCTTACAATGATCTTAATTTTTCTTTTATTTTGCTTCTGGCTACGCCACTGATCTCTCGTACAAATGCAACAAAATGTGAACAGAGCTATCATATCTTTAGGGAAAACATTAAGTACTTTAAAATCTACATATCTATTTTTTTTAAAACGTTTTCATGACAAGTAAAATTAACAATAGCAGAAAGAAACTATTTCTGGAAATATTAGAAAATGTACATATTCAAATTGAATTAATTCGGTTTTTTGTGGAAGTAATAATTAAGACCAGATTCAATTATCATCTTCGTTTACATCTAGGCCGTCGTCGCATAGTGTCATTTCTATTATAACATAAAAAAATCTGCCAATGGTCTGGGCGAAACTTTATTATTTTTCGGGTCAAAGTTCGGGAGCGGTCAAAGTCGGAGTGTATCATGAGTTGCTTCGAGATTATTAGATTTCTTGGAAAATTATTTTTGTTCTTAATATAAAAATATTTAAAATAAAGATTTTTAGCCGATTAAACATTGAAAAAGCCCGTGTAGACTATTCGAATTTCGGTATATTATGTACACTAAAAGCCCATAGAAGTAAAACGAACGAATTTGTTGCCTTATCAGAATTAGATAGTCGAATTGTTAAGACGTATACAAATCCATTACTTCCACTTGGGGTTTGAATTTAAAAAAAATTGTGAAACAGGTTTTTAGACGATTTCATAAGAAGCAACTTGATATCTCATGAGACAAGACGGATTTTGAAAAATTTGTGAAAACGTAAGCAAACTCTTCACACCCCCTTGGTTCTTGAAATTCGAAAAATCGTGAAATTGGTTTTAAGGTCATTACATCAAATGCCGTAATAACCAATTTTATATCTCATCAGAACTAAGGGATGGCAAAATTTGTGAAAACATATGCAAACCCTTGGGGGTGGAATATCGAAAAATCGAGAAATGGGTTTGTAGGCGATTATATAAAAAGTCTGTGGAAATGAAAAGCGATCTAATATCTCATCGAACCTAAGAAATATGTCGAAACTTTGAAAAGCATACTACCCCCTTACACCCATTAGGATTGAATATCTAAAATACTGAAATTGACTTTTTGGCTTTTTTATATAGGAAACCTTGGGAAGTAAAAATGAATTCGATATATTATTAGATATGCAACCTCCTTACACTCACTTGGGGGTTGAATATCCAAAAATCCTGAAAGGAGTTAATAAATAAATATGAAGACAGCACGAGAAAGTAGGAACCAATTCAATTTCTTATCACTTCTAAAAGAAATGACGGAACTCGTGAAAACGTGTTCAACCCGTTTATACCCTCTTAGGGGCTGAAAAAGGAAAAAAACTTAAAAACGAGTTTTAGGCGATTATTACGCAAGCACGTGAAAGTGAAAAGATATTCCATATCTGATAAGACGTGGGGATATAGTAGAATTCGTGAAAAATTTTACAACCCCCTTTGCACCCCCTTAGGGGTCGAATTTTAAAAAATCCTGAAAACACCTTCTAGGTATTTATATGAAGAAGCCGTAGAATAAAAATGAATTCATTATTTGGGAAGACCTAATAGATATGACGAAAACCGTGAAAATATATGCATTCCATTTTCACTGATAATTTTTTTTGCCCCTCCTCTGAACGCCAATGGAAATTTGAAATTTTTTTTATTTAAATTAGTTTTCTAGTTGATTTACATAAACGTACCGAGTTTCAACTTTGTAGCATAAGCCGTTCTATAGATAGGAAAAACACCCCCCACCCCTGTACCATACTACCACTATAAAAAATTATATTTTTCCAAGATGCTACTAATATAGCTCTACCCAAATACCAAGTTTCAGCTTTATATCATTTTAGGTTGTCGAGATATTAAAATCCTTTTCACCCTCCCCCACCCTCACCCTCTACACCTACACTTCCTAAATTTTGTTTTCCGCTAGGGGTCTATTAGGCCTACTTTTGGTAAAAATTTTAAGCATCTATCTTACACTGTTCTTGAGATATGATACGTGATTTTTTTGAAAAATTCTTATCCCCTCCACTTTCATGCTCCACCGCCCCCTTGAAAAATTTTACTTTCATCAAACTTCATGTGTTAGCCTTTATACACAAACCAAATTTTATTTGTCTAGTGCAATTGGTTCATGAGATATCGTAATCTAAAGTTTTTCACCCTCCACCCCCGTACGCCACTTCCCCCACTCAAATTTTTGATTTTGATCTATTCTCCTAGTATACCTACAGATGATTGTTAAGTTTCAATTTTGTGACATTAACCGTTTAGGAGATATGGATTTTAGAATGTGTCGATCTCACCTTTTTTGCGTTTCGGACGCATTATTTTTCCCCCCACTCCCGAACCCCTTTACCTATATCGGCAATTTTTTTGCAAATGGGTCCATTACCAAAGCTTTATATAAATTCCAAATTTCAGCCTCCTAGCATAAGCGGTTGCTGAGATCTAAAAACCAAAATTTTCCGTCTAAAACGCTTCCCCCTCCTCTCCCCTGACACCCCCACCCCTCCAAATTTGGTCACTTTAGGGGGCCTACCCACTCTACCCACGAAAAAAAATTCAATTAAATAGCTCATAGGGTTTGGGTGCTACGAGCCTTCAAACAATTTTGCGTACACCGGTAGACATACGGCGTACGGCGGACAGACGGACTGAAATTTTTTTTTGCTTTTTTCGTGTCTACTCGTCATGAAACGTGAAAAAAAAAATTTTGAGGCTAGCAAATTTTTTTTTTTAAAAATCGATAACAATACTGTATTATTGAAATAATAAAGTAAAAAGCGTTCAAATAGTCAGGTTCATACTTGAACTGAGTCGTCAAAGTCAAACAAAGTCAAAGTCGGTTCAAAATAATTCACATTTATCGGTTTGTTTACCATAGAAGCAATAGCAAATGCTACAAGTTTATTCTCTAGTTGACCACGTCTACTGTCGTAAAACTAGTGAAGCTAAGCCAAGACACAAACCAAAGTTTAGTTTGCACAGGAATTTCTGTTATAATTGGACGTAGATGTAGATGACGCTGCTTAATGCAACAGGTTATTAGTCATAGTGAAATTTACTAGTCGTTTACTAGTAACTAATATTTTATTTTTTTTCTTTCAAAAATATATTATAAAAAAATTTGTTTTTAAAATTTTAAAAGTTAAAATAACACCTTTAATAAAGTATTTATTTTTTATGTATTTAAAGATACTAAAGACTGTTTTCGACTATTTGTCAACTATTTTAAAACAAAACTTTTATTTCTTGTAAAATAGTTAACAAATAGAAATAAAAAATATGCGATTTTAGTGTGATTTAAAATTTTGTTTACTTCTTTAAAAAAATCTGCCAACAGTCTGGGCGCTACTTTAATATTTTTTTGGGTAGAAGTCCGAAACGTGTTTAATACTGAGATGCGGTGTAGGTCACTATGCGAGTGATAACCTAAAAAATACCGTTCTAAATAGCCTCCTGTTTAATCTTTAGGTTATCAGTCGCATAGTGACCTACAATGCATTACTCCAGCTCTGTACATCGATAAAGTTTTGGACTTTTTTTTTGCTTTAATTACTCCTGTAGTACTTCTACATATACATAATAAGTTTCAACTTTCTAGCGTACGCTGATTCTGAGATATGAAAAACAACCCCCACCCCACCCCTGTACTGTGCTACCCCTATCAAACATTTTTTCTAGGATACTTCTACAGTGACTCTATATAGTCGTCAATGTTTAGCTTTCTATGCTTTGCGGTTTTCGAGAAATAAAAATCAGAATTCTTTTCGTTCCACCCCCTCCCACCGTCACCCCCTTCACCAGCACCACCAACATTTTTTTTCCTGCTAGAAGTCTACTGGGCTTAACTCCTGTAAAACTTCTAAGATCATATCTGGTACGGTTCTTGAGATATAAAAATTAAATTTTTTGAAAAATAGTTGAACCACTTTCGTACTCCACCTCTCCTCTCAAAATTTTTAAATTCAGTAGACTCCACTTGTGATCTTATATACAAAAACCAAATTTCATCTTCCTGGTATAATTGGTTCGGAAGATATTGTAATCTAAAGTTTTTCACCCCCCATCCCCTCTTAAAAATTTTAGCCCTTGTCTACACTCCTAGTATGCCTTAAGATAACTACAAAGTTTCACACTTCTGAGATCAACGATTCAGGAGATATGGATTTTAGAATACTTCAATCCCAGCTTTCGAACGTTTCGTACACATTGTTTTCCCCCCCACTCCCAAACCCCTCAACCCTTATCACCAATTTTTTTGGAAATATGTCCACTATCATAGTACTAGATAAGTTCCAAATTTCAGCCTCCTACCATAAGCAGTTCCTAAGATCTAGAAACCAAAATTTTTCGTCTAAAACGCGTCCCCTCCTCCTCCTTACACCCCCACCCATCAAAAATATACCAATCGTAGGGGTTCACCCAATCTACCAACCATAAGAATTTCAATTGGATATCTCAACGGGCTTGTGAGCTATGCGCCTTCAAACGGTTTTGCGTAAGGCGTACGGCGGACGTCGTCTACGGCGGACAGACGGACATTTTTTTTTGCTATTTTGGGGTATACTAGTCCTATAACGTGAAAATACAAAATTGCAGGGTAGCAAATTTTTTTGAAATTTCAGGTCGATCACAATACTTTATTATTAAAAAATAATAAAGTAAAATAATAACTTAATAAATTTCCTGTGGAGAGTGAATAAATTGAACAAATCTTGTCAAAGTTAATAAAAATATTACTTACTTTCGATTACTTTCTTCGAATCTTACCGTAGTAGGCAAGGGTTTTAAATATAACCATCGTAGGGAAAAGAAATCGTAACGCTTCCGACTTGAAATGTAAACAATATCAACTGTTGTTACTAAATTGGATTTATTTAATTAGTACTTAACTAGAAAATGAAAGCAAAAAAGGATTTACTAACTTTTTCATAAGAAAAATTTATGGGTAATTGTACTTCTTAGAAATTTATTTATTAAAATTTCATCATAACAAACTTCCCACAATCTTCTTTCTATTTAATGAAAATCTCCTTCATTTTCATCAGAGGTTAAAGTCAAATAAATTCGACCATCGATAACCCCTTCGAAACAAAATTTTTATCAAATTTAAATCATTTTTTCGGTCGTAATAATTTCAATAAGAGAATTCTATGTTCAGGTAAAAGGAAGAAAAATTTTGTTAAATAAGATCCGAAATTTTATGAGCATCCCAAAAAAAATGAAGGAAAAAAGGACAGCAAAAATTCATTCAATCCAAAGCTATATAATGTCTAAGAAGAACACCGACGAACGAAAGTCCTGTAGAGAGTGCTTATTTGCTATTATGGCGAAAAGAACAAAAATATAAGGAAAATGGCCATCGGATACCCTTTCAAATATGAGAGACAAGTCATTGCACTTAAAGAAGGAAATCGATTGTAAGGAATGACTGCTAGGAAAGGATTTTGACTCAGTTACGTTTTCAGTGGGGTCGCTATACAGAAAAACTCAGCGAGTACTATACAAAAATGCCCAATGATAAACGTAAACATTTTGTGGCAAAAGAAAGCCATTTGCCATGTCCTTTGGGGATTTCAGATCGGGCCTATAGAAGAGCTCTTTACGACATCCAGTACGTTGAGCAGTAGGACTAGAAAGGATCTTTTTTTCACTGTAGATAATTCAATTTTTTCCTTGTTTTTTGTCGATATCAAACTTTAAGAGACACGAAAAGCTTTCCTTTGGCCCACATAAGATACATGTGTATATGAGACACCTGAAGGATATCGAACGTATCGGCGGGGGTTAATACGGCGGTAGGATGAAAAAAAGGGTAAAATTTCTGAAATAGCTATCATATTTCCATGATTCCAAATTAGATTTCGTTTTATAGTATCCGGGTGGTGTACGGACATAATGTTCCGTCTATTACGCATAATAAGAACGGTTGAATGGTTCAGAAAATATTTGTGAAATGCTGGTGAAAGTTGCAAGGATATACGCGGTTTTTCAGAACAATCGGTACAATGTGTTTTTTTCTGGATTAAGTAGAGTTATTTTTTGCAAATAGAACATACAGTTCTGAACTTTTTTAAATATCGAGGGAATTTTTAAAAATATTGCATAAAATTTAAAGTCTAGCGAAATAATTTAGCTCTTTGTAAACGAAATATTAGTCACTGTGAGTTAAAGTTTATGTACACGACATTTCGGCATTCATCACTTTTTGAATAATTTTTCAAAGTCATCCAATTTGGATTTGCATTGAAACTGTGAAGCTTCTCGAGAGCAAACTCTTTTCATCACTAGGAGAATAAATTGTCCTAGATAATAAAATTGTTGAAGGAATTAAAACGAAAGGGATCTTATACTTATGGCTGAACACTGCAGACGTAATAGTATTAAGTATAATGGTGTATAGCACAGTGGCGGATCCAGACTTTGCTGTTGGGGCGGAAATTTTTTTTATTTGGCTATTTTGTTTGATCAAGTTTTGTGTGAATTTAGTTAGCTACATAGACTGCTCTTAGCAAAAACGGGATGAAATTGTTTTCATCTTATTATGGGTCATTTCATCAAGAATCGCCAAAGTTATGGCCTTACCATTTCCGATTCTTTTGAAAATTTTTGTACTTGAGGAACAAGGGAAAAAATAATTGAAATTCAAGTTTTTGTTTCTATCTCATTTTTTAACTAACAAAAACAACAACAATCTTTAAAATAAGAACTACTTTATTATTCGAGGATAAAAATTACTAGAGATATGAATTTTCAAAGAGGACTCGGACATCTTTTTTGAGAAATCTTTAACATACTATAACTAACAAAAAAAATTAGATAGAAACAAAAACTTGAAATCATATTTTTTTTTCACTAATTCTTCGAGTACATAAATTTTCAAAAAAATCGGCGATGATAAGGTCACGCTTTTGGCGATTCTTGATTAAATAACCCTTTTTTATAAAATAATTGAGAACCACTATAGTATTCTTCGATTTTTTTGACCCCGATCCCATTGAGATCCCAAGTTAATTTTTTGGTATGTTTTGAAAAACAGTATAACCTACAAAATACAAAAAATTAAAAAAAAAACCGTTTTGAGATATTCAAGAATAAAGGACAAAATCATTATCCTTGAAAAAAATTTCAAGGATAATTTTTATTGCAACAACCTTCCCCGCCTCGAGGCGAGCCTCTACCCCATTGGCCATTGCAAACCGGTTTTCGTCGGCTGTGTTCTTTGCTGTGTTGAAAGCAATTTACACTCAACATGCCTTTGCGGCGCAACTTGCCTATAAGTGCGAAACGACAGAAATACGATGAGCTGCGAAATGTGTGGTACCACAGTTCATTGTCTGTGTGTACACATATGGAAGCGTGCGTCGGAGAAAAAGTTGAAGAATGTTAGACTCTTGCGACTGCACGAGCCATCTGATTGGTTGATTTTATGGTGGGGATAGAGGCGCGCCTCAAACGTTGAGTGTATGGTAAATCCACCATCATGGTTCTGTTCTGTACTTTGCATTGCACCGCAGAACTACAGTAAATGCTAATTACAGTCCACATTGCAGTGGAGTCCCTCCGCCCCCCCCCCCTGTATCCGCCAATAGTATAGCAAATAGTGATTTAGAGCTAATGAATTTAAAACCCACCCAGGACCCACTAAAATATGGTTCTTTGGGTTTTGTCGTTTTGCGTCTTATAGGTACTCTATATCAACATCTTTTAACTATTGTAAATTATTAGCAATGGGGGCGATCAACAACCGCATCGATATGTGGTGGCGCAGTACAGATAACGAAATAAAGGAGCGATCTTGAAACGAATACAAAAAAATCTGCCAATGGTCTGGGCGAAACTTTATTATTTTTCGGGTCAAAGTTCGGGAGCGGTCAAAGTCGGAGTATATCATCAGTAGTTTCGAGACTATGACGTTTCTTGGAAAGTTAATTTTGTTCTTAAAATAAAAATATTTAAAATAGAGATTGTAATTTAAAATAGACATTGAAAAAGGCCGTGTAGATAATTAAAATTTCTGTATATTATGTACACTAAAAGCCCATAGAAGTAAAAACGAATTTGTTGCCTTATCAGAATTAAGAGATATGACGAATGGTTAAAACAGATACAAACCCATTACTTCCACTTGGGGTTTGAATTTCGAAAAAATTGTGAAACAGGTTTTTAAACGATTTCATAAAAAGCAACTTGATATCTCATGAGACACGAGGGATTTAGAAAAATTTGTGAAAACGTAAGCAAACCCTTTACACCCTCTTGGTTTTTGAAATTCGAAAAATCATGAAATTGGTTTTTAGGCCATTACATCAAATGCCGTAATAACCAATTTTATATCTCATCAGAACTAAGGGATGGCAAAAATTGTGAAAACATATGAAAACCCCTGGGGGTTGAATTTCGAAAAATTGAGAAATCGGTTTGTAGGCGATTAAATAAAATGTCTGTGGAAGTGAAAAGCGATCTAATATCTCATTAAACCTAAGAAATATGTCGAAGCTTTGAAAAGCATACAATCCCCTTACACCCCTTAGGATTGAGTATCTAAAAATACTGAAATTGACCTTTTGGCGCTTATATTGGAAACCTTAGGAAGTAAAAATTGATTCGATATATCATCAGATCTAAGCAATATGTGAGAATCTTTGAAAACATATGCAACCTCCTTACACCCACTTGGGGGTTGAATATCCAAAAATCCTGAAAGGAGTTAATAGATAAATATGAAGACAGCACGAGAAAGTAAAAACCAATTCAATTTCTTATCACTTCTAAAATATATAACGGAATTCGTGAAAACCCCTCTTAGGGGCTGAAAAAAAAAACTTAAAAACAAGTTTTAGGCGATTATTACGAAAGCCCGTGAAAGTGAAAAGTTAGTCGAAATCTAATTAGACCTGGGGGATATGGCAGAATTCGTGAAAAAGTATACAACTCCTCCTTCTCTTTAGGGGTCGCATTTCAAAAAATCCTGAAAACACTTTCTAGGTATTTATATGAAGGAGCCGTGAAATAAAAATAAATTCAATATTTGGGAAGACTCAATAGATATGACGAAAATCGTGAAAATTAAATGCATTCCATTTTTACTGATCATTTTTTTCGCCCCTCTTCCAAACGCCAATGGATATTTGAATTTTTTTTTTATCTAAATCACTTTTCCAGTCAATTTACATATACGTACCGAGTTTTAACTTTGTAGCATAAGCCGTTCTATAGATAGGAAAAACACTTTTACTTCCGTACCATACTACTCCGAGCTATAAAAATAGGAATCTTTTCCTTTTCACCGTGCCCCACCATCACCATCTACAACCTCACTTCCAAAACTTTTTTTTTGCTAGGGGTCTAGTAGGCCTACTTCTGATTTAGGTATATTTTAAGCATCTATCTTACACTTTTCTTGAGATATGAGACGTGATTTTTTAAGAAAAATTCTTATCCCCTCCACTTTCATGCTCCACCGCCCCCTTAAAAAGATTTACTTTCAGCAAACTTTATTTGTCAACCTTTATACACAAACCAAATTTTATAGTTCAATTGGTTCGTGTGATATCGTAATCTAAAGTTTTTAACCCCCCACCCCGTACGCTACTGCCGCCTCTCAAACATTTGTTTCCGATCTATTTTCCTTGTATACCTACAGATGTTCATAAAGTTTTAATTTCGTGACATTAACCGTTTAGGAAATATGGATTTTAGAATGTGTCGATCTCGGCTTTCTTGCGTTTCGGACGCATTATTTTTCTCCTCACTCCCATACCCCTTCACCTATATCAGCAATTTTTTTGCAAATGGGTCCACTATTAAAGCTCTATATAAATTTGAAGTTTCAGCCTCCTAGCATAAGTGGTTGCTGAGATCTAGAAACCAAAATTTTCCGTCTAAAACGCTTCCCCTACTTCTCCCCTCACACCCCCACCCTTCGAAAAGTGGCTACTTCAAGGGGCTTACCCAGTCTATTCATAAAAAATATACAATTTAATACCTCAAAGAGTTTGGGAGCTACGAGCCTTGAAACGATTTTGCGTACAGCGGTCGACGTACGGCGGACAGACGGACTGAAAATTGTTGTTGCTTTTTTAAAAAAGTGTCTAGGCACTTATACGAGTATAAGGTTTCAGTAGGAACGCTCGAAATTTGTTAGGTTATAGCGGTCATGTTGTGAAAGAAACATCCGTCGAATTTTTTGTGTATTGTTCAGTTCACCATGTTCACCATGGATGGTTATAGCGTTGAACAAAGTGTGCAAATCATCACATTTTATTTTCATAATCAGAGCTCCGTTCGAAAAACGTTCCGCGCATTGCGTGATTTTTAACGACGAGGCCCATTTCATGATGAATAGATGTGTGAAAAACCAAAATTGTCAGATTTGGGACGATACCAATCCACACGAGATACACCAAATGCATCCCGAGTGAGTCACTGTTTGGAGCGGATTTTGGTCTGGCGGAATCATCGGTCCGTACTTCTAAAACGAAACTGGCATTGCCATAACCGTCAAACGTTCGATAAGCAACTTCTTGTGGCCTAAATTGGATGATATGGATACCAACGACATGTGGTTCCAACAGCGCATGTCTCGATGGACATTCTGCACGATCGATTTAGGGGCATCGTTATCTAGCGGGGCGGCGACGTGAACTGGTCACCGTGATCGTGCGATTTAACGCCTTAAGACTTATTCCTTTTGGGTTATCTTAAATTGCAGCTCAATGCGTATAATCCGCAAACAATTATTGACTTTTAAGTCAACATAATGAACGCCATCCAGTAAATTCAGCCAGATTTATGCGTCATCGAAAATTGGACCTCTCGAATACGTGTCACCAAGCAAAGCCGGGGCGGATATTTGAACGACGTTATATTCCATAATTAATGCCATAAAATATTCTTTCAAATAAAAAAAGAATTGGGTGGATATCTCACACACAACTTGTTTTATTTACATTTAAAAATTGAACGTCCTTATTGAAAGACCCTATATAATGGTAAAATTAATTTGATAACTCGATTTCGTTATATATTTCATATCTTTTTGGCATGATATAAAATATATAACGAAATTTGGAAAATTGGAAAAAACTCATTTTCATGGAAAGTTTTTTTACTCCACTGTTGTACGCTAAAAAAAATCTGAACTTTTTTGCGCTAATAACTTTCATAGGACATCAACACAAAAGTACTAAGTTTCAACTTTCTGGCATAGGTGCTTCTGAGATGTAGAAAACAACCGGCCTCCACCCCCCATACCTTGCTACCCCTGCCAAAAATTTTATTTTTCTGTAATTGTGGCTCTAAATAGTCGTAAGTTTTCAGTTTAGTATCTTTCGTGGTTTTTGAATTTTTTGAAAATTTTCTACACCTCTACTTCCGTCCTCTACCTCCCCCTTAAAATTTTTACATTCAATAAACTTCACCTGTAGTGCTATATAGAGAAACCAAATTTAATCTTCCTGGTACAATTAGTTCGGAAAATATTGCAATCCAAAGTTTTAAGTCTTTGCTATTTTAGCAAATTTCATGCAAGTTTGCATGGAAAAACCATTTGTTTACAGTACAAAAATGAAGTTGTTGTATTTTTTTCCTTTATGTTGACTTCATCAGCTGTCGTAAAACTAGTCAGTCAAGACATCAACCAAAATTAATTACCTACTCGTCGAAAACTGTTATAACTGGACGTAAGCGAAACTGACCACTTGTACAGGTCCTTAGACACAATTCGATGATATCAGCATATCAAAATCTGATACAACTGCCATAAAAAATTTTGTGATAATTTAATCCGCCTGATTGCACTTTACTTAGAGCTGAAGAGATATACTAAGGAAATCACTTAATTCCAGAAATCAGAGGCAATTTAATCAGTTCTCGACAACCTTATTAATTTACTATAGATTAGGCAGTCATAATTGAAACTCAATATCCTTTTGACTAGCCACTCTCAATAGGATATTCCCATCTGTTGGTGGTAACTCGAAGTAGGAAAAGCGAAACTTTATCTATCATCACATTGAACTTGCAGCAGAATACATCAAAGGCTATTAGGCTTAAAAAAAGAACAATCTTTTCGATGAACCTTATAATATATCACATATGCTCGTATATGAATGAGAACGTAACTAATGAAACCTACTAAACAATCGTGAAACTTCTCCAAGTTCATTGATTATGGTGAAGTTTATTTCTATTTAACGTTCGAACTACCACTACGTGACGCTGTCCGTATTCACGTACGATCGGTATTAGGAGGACTTCCTTAAACTTTCGGTTAATGGCATATCTCGAGGAACAGTGTGTTTTCGTCTTTACCTATTTGTTCGGAATGTTCGTATGGGACAAAGTAATTATCTACTTGAGGATGCCCCAAAGGCTCTGTATATACTTGTCTGTTTCCTACTAGTAACTTTAATGATCGACTTCTTGATTCCGTATAGCGCTTAAGGGACCATTTTACTTGAGTGCATATAGAAATAGTTTTGCTAATGGTATTCAATTGAATTCGAGACTCAAGGAGTTTGCTGCGACGGATAGGTACACATCCAAGGAACTTCACGAAACAGGAAATTCACGTATGTACGTCTCATGTTTGTTCGAAAATTTTTAATTAGAAACATGTTGCACTAAACATTTCAACTTGAAGATTCTACGGTGAAACTAATTTCACGTCTGTGCAACACGTTCGTTGTACAGCGAAAGGTTGTAAGTACATGCCGAAAGTATTTATCGAACGAACACAATTTCTTTACACGTCCACTGGACAATTTGATGTCGCCCGAAAAAGGTCATCTCGTATTAGCACACAAAATGGACTTAAACTTCTTCTTCTATAGTTTGAAGGTCTAGTCTTAATCCCACTTTAGGAAGAGCTCTACAACGGACTATGTGTAGCATATGTTGTACCTGTGCGTTATGTTGAACGGCTGATTGGACATTTCCCTTTTGAACAAGCTTATTTTACTGGACAGCTAGAGAACTTAAAGCATCCGATTAACGAAAGGTTCGTAATCCTGGATTTTAGCATATCCGAACAGTTCCTTTCACTTTGTAAAGTGGTTACATCAGTGCAAAATAAGCAAAAAGAATTGAAAACAGTAGAAATGGTTGTTCGTAGGAAAAGTATGGAAGATTGACAGAATTTGTGTAGGTAGAGGTACTTACTTACTTTTTTTAGTGCATATTCTTAAAGTCGAACCAAAACAACTTTTAATTTTTTTTCCCAAACTTGACAAAAGGTTTATCATTCAGTGTCTTATTAAAGTTCTAAAAAGAGGTAAGCGAAAATTCAGTAAGCTTAGAAGAACAGGACAGTCAATAGTGTTATTCGACAGTTTAAACAGGTAAATTGATTCAGCTTGTTCTCTTCGACTGGATTCGGTAGAAAGACGTAGGCTATGCAGCAAATTGTCGTAATTTTACTTTATTATTTTTTAATAATAAAGTATTGTGATCGACCTGAAATTTCAAAAAAAATTTGCTACCCTGAAATTTTGTATTTACACGTTTTAGGACTAGTAAACCCCAAAAAAGCAAAAAAAAAAATGTCCGTCTGTCCGCCGTAGACGCCGTACGCCGTACGCCGTCCGCCGTACGCAAAATCGTTTGAAAGCGCGTAGCTCCCAAACCCGTTGAGATATTAAATTGAAATTTTTACGGTGGGTAGATTGGGTGAACCCCTACGACTGGTATATTTTTGTGGGGTGAAGGTACAAGGGGAGAGGAGAGGGGAGCGTTTTAGACGAAAAATGTTGGTTTCTATATCTCAAGAACCACTTATGCTACGAGGTTGAAACTTGGAACTTATCTAGTACTATGGTAACGGACTCAATTCCAAAAAAATTGTCGATATTGGTTAAGGGGTGTGAAAGTGGGAGGGGAAACAATGAGTCTTTAACGCATGAAAGCCGGAATTGAAACATTCTAAAATCGATATCTCCTGAACCATTGATGTCAGAAGATTGAAACTTTGTTGTTGTCCTTAGGGATACTTCAAGATTAGACAAGGGCTAACATTTTTAAGAGGGGAGGTGGGGTGTGGGGTGAAAAACTTTGGATTACAATATCTTTCGAACCAATTACACCAGGAAGATAAAATTTGGTTTCTATATATGGGATCACAAGAGGAGTCTATCAAAACTAAATTTTTTGAGGGGGGAGGTGGAGCACGAAAGTGGGGGGATAGCAATTTCTCAAAAAATGTCATTTTTATATCTCAGAAACCGTATCAGATATGATCTTCAAAATTTTACAGGAGTTGGGGTCGGTAAACTTCTAGTAGGAAAAATTTTGGTAATGTGGGTGTTGGGGGTGATGGTGAAAGGGGGTAGAAAGGAAAACATTCTGATTTTTATTTCTCGAAAACAAATTTCTGAATAGAAAGCTAAAAATTTATTATTATGTAGAGCCACTATGGAGACATCCTAGAAAAATACAATTTTTGATAGTGGTATCAAGGTACGGGGGAGAGGGGTGGTTTTTTATATCTCAGAAACGGCTTATGCTAGAAAGTTGAAACTTAGTACGTATATGTAGATGTGCTATTAGAGTAATTAAAGCAAAAAAAAGTTCATATTTTTATTGGCGTTCAGAGGTTGAGTAAAAAAAATGTCCGTGAATCCACATTTTCATAAATTTCGTTAAAACTTTTAGACATGTCGAGCTATCAAAGTAATTTTACTTCTGCGTGCTATTTATATAAGCGCCTACTAACGGTCTTCAAAATTTTTCGATATTCAACCCCTAAAGTGGTGTAAAGTGGTTGTGTACATATTCACGAATTCTGATATATTCCTAAGGTATATTAAGACTTGGAATTCACGTTTACTTCTATAAGCTTTAAACGTAGTCGGGGAAAACCCCGATTTAAGTATTTTTCTCTATTAAACCCCCTGGGGGTATTGTTCAAGATTTCACTGATTCCGAAAATCTCTTAGGTTTAATGTGATCGAATTCGCTTTTACTACTATGAATTATTCTATTGATAAAAAAAATACGTAAATAAATTAAAAAAATCGACCAACAGTATGGGCGCAACTTTATTATTTTATGGGTAGAAGTCCAAAACGTGTTTAATGATGAGATACGGTGTTGGGTACTATGCGACTGACAACCAAAAAAATAACCAGGAGGCTATTTGGAACGTTATTTTTTAGGTTGTCAGTCGCATAGTACCCAACACCGTATCTCATCATTAAACACGTTTCGGACTTCTACCCATAAAATAATAAAGTTGCGCCCAGACTGTTGGCAGATTTTTATTTTCTACAGCAATGTTCAGTTTAAAGGCTACAAATCTTAAATTTTTTTACTGAATTGTTTCGATACGACAACTATGAACCACAAAACAGGGTTCCAAATTGGTGAAAGATATTCCAGAGAAAGGAGCAAGCTATAATGAAGATACTTGAGTGTGAAAATATTGGAAGAATTGTTTTGTTATCCTGTAGCATGCGCATTTATAAATCTGTAGCTCTTTCGCAAAGAAAAAAATCTGCCAATGGACTGGGCGAAACTTTATTATTTTTGGGTCAAAGTTCGGGAGCGGTCAAAGTCGGAGTATATCCTCAGTAGTTTCAAGATTATGATGTTTCTTGGAAAGTTAATTTTGTTCTTAAAATAAATATATTTAAAATAGAGATTTTTAGCCGTTTAAACATTGAAAAAGCCCGTGTGGACTATTTGAATTTCGGTATGTTATGTGCACTAAAAGCCCATAGAAGTAAACACGAATTTGTTACCTTATTGCACTTAAGAGATATAACGAATTGTTAAAACGTATACAAACCCATTACTTCCACTTGGGGATTGAATTTCGAAAAAATTGTGAAACAGGTTTTTAGACGATTTCTCATGAGACACGAGGGATTTTGAAAAATTTGTAAAAATATAAGCAAACCCTTTACATCCTCTTGGATCTTGAAATTCGAAAAATCGTGAAATTGGTTGTTAGGTCATTACATCAAATGCCGTAATAACCAATTTTATATCTCATCAGAACTAAGGGATGGTAAAAATTGTGAAAACATATGCAAACCCTTGGGGGTTGAATATCCAAAAATTAAGAAATAGAAATCTAATATCTCATCAAACCTTAGAAAAATGTCGAAGCTTTGAAAAGCATACAACCCCCTTACACCCCTTCGGATTAAATATCTAAAAATACTGAAATTAACTTTTTGGCCCTTATAAAGGAAGCCTTAGGAAGTAGAAATGAATTCGATATATCATCAGATTTAAGCAATATGTAAGAATCTGTAAAAAACATATGGAACCTCCCTACAACCACAAAAATCCTGAAAGGAGTTAACAGATAAATATGAACACAGCACGAGAAAGTATAAACCAATTCAATTTCTTATCACTTCTAATATTACGGAATTCGTGAAAACGTGTTCAACCCATTTATACCATCTTAGGGGCTGAAAAAGGGAAAACTTAAAAGGACGAGCACTGCAATTTTTTCAAAATTTAAAAATATTAACCGTTAAGGCTGTTTGAAACTCTAAAAATTTAAATTCAAAAGTTACCTCTTACAACATTCATGAAATTTGTAGGAATATTAAAAGTTTACTCCAGCCAAAAGACAAAAATATTTTATTATTAAAAAATTATAAATTATATTATTAGTTGTGGCCACAAGGTCAAAATCATCTTGCTGTCCGTCGGTCCAGATAGACGGCACATTCGTTAGAAGGGTTGGGGTTGTTTGCCCGTGTTCCAAAATCCCGTATTTTCCAAAATTCCGTTTGTCAAAATCCCGTTTTCGTGGATAAAATTAATGTTTATTAATGCGGGCGCCCCAATTAATAAACATTAATTTTATACACGAAAACACAGCTTTATAAACGAAAACACAGCTAAAAAATTATCTAAAATTAGGTCGAAACTAATTGCAATAAATCGCTTCATATTCAATTTTGGAGTATATCGGATGATGGGGAATATTTTCCAAGAACCCAAAATTCGGTTGAAGCTTGGCATAGGCGACTAAATGTCATCGTAGGTAAGTCGCATAAACTACCAAAAGAACTCATTGTTGCGAATACTACTATTTCCAAAATGCGGGCAGGTGAAATTCGGCCTATAAAGAAAAAGCAGCAGGCGAAAAACGAAAATATACTGTTACGTGTAAGCCTGCCACCGCGCAACTCGATCGATTACGACTAGGGAAACAACAACAACCAAATACCTAAGCTGCAAAGTAACCCAATCAAAAGCCTAGTTGAGTAAATAAGGAGGTAAGGAGAGCGGAGCAACACGATTATACCTCTCTTCTAATCGAATCAAATGGAATGCTCTCAAGCTTTCCAGAACCCTTTACATACACCACCGAACGAAGATTCAAGAACATTCTCGACTACAGACAAGTAGTATAAAAGCAGATGAAGCTTTCAGCGATGGAAATAGTAATTTTTATTACGTCGACTGTGACAGCCAGCGTGTATACGCGACCGTATTGGTGGAAAGCGATCGATTGCGTGTGATCGAATCAAGCGATATAAATAAGCGGGCGGTATTGCCATATAGTGCGAATAATTGTGCGAATATAATTAAAGTTCGAATTAATAAATTGTTACTTATTTTGATTTTAAACGAATTGTGTTTTACTTGAAATCCCGGCGAACCCCTAGCTCGCAACAATACGAAGAGTTGTTGAAAATAGAGCTAATATGAATAAGCTGGCTTTTCTTGAAAACATTTCCCACCATATTGCTTTAAATTAATTTATTACCTTATATGAGCAAAAATAAAATTACAAATATTTAAAAATAAATTGAATTCGAAAAATATTATTTAATTATGTAAAAATTATATTTATAATATAAAAATTATAATTTATTATAAAAAAACAAACAATAAAAAAAATTTATTTTCAATTATTATTTTGTTTATGCTTGAGTCGGGTAAAGAAACGGGATTTTGGAAAACGGGATTTTGGAACACGGGATTTTGACCCGCTCTCTCGTTAGAACGCACGATAACTAAAGAATGCCCTGACCTAGGATACCGAAATTTGAAATCCGTATAAATCACGTGTTAACACTTTAAGCTTCGACTTTGAAATTTTACATGCAAGGATTTTCCTATAAGTCCTGAAGAAATGTCTCCACACAATTTACGAAACTCAAGTACTCAAGAAAGGTTTTTGTGACGAAGTCAACATTTTATTTAAGTTAGTTTTGAGTTAAAATTATGGTCGGGTTTATAAGTCAGCGAACTTATTTCAAATTACCGTTTCGGTTGCGTGTCCCGCATAGAAAATGACTTTAAAACAGAATCGTTAACTTCCAAACACTTCAAGGCAATTTAAAATGTTTACCCTTTGTACCATATCAATGGTTGTAGATTGTGGAAGTATGTACTTTGAAATTAATCGAACGAATCCTTCGAGTAGCTACTGTAGAGGATTAAAATCTTAATCCATTCGTTGAATAATGTAAATTAACAATTCTATGATTTGTAATCCATTCGTTGAATAATATAAATTAATAATTCTATGAATTGTAAACACAAACTTTACTAAATTTAATGTAAAAAATAATATTCAAATAACATTTGAAATAACTCTTAATATTGTTTAATTAATTTATTTTAAACTTGAATATTTCTTTTTATAAGTTATTGCGGTGAAATTCAAATTCAGACTGAATAATTTTCGTTCTAATTTTTTGATCTAAAGTCGTCGTTTTTTTTTAAAACATAAAAAACTAATACTGCAAACTCAATGTACCGTGCAGCAGCACATACCGTCCTCTACCATACAAAGTTCCTTGAAAAAATTCCATTGATCTTTCGAAGCCACTATAGCTCAAGAAATCAGGGGGCTAAGAAGTCGAAATTTTACAGAAATTATTATAGTTTTGAAATGGGTTAGCTATTTAGCGAAATTACTTCATTTCTTGGAGTCTTTGAAATAAGTATCCACGAGCATTACCTGATAAGAACTCTTCAAGCTAGAAATTTCGAATTTTATACACATCTACTGAACGGTTTATGCCAGAAACTCGAAACTTACTAGACATATATGGCCGTACGAATAATAGTGTCTAGTAGTTAATGCTTGTAGATCAAGTGGTGTATGTAGATATTCAAATAGTATTTGCAGGGTATAGTGTGGGAAATACAAAAATACTTCGTAACTCACGTCACATATTACACAAAACTTTCACATATGATGTTGGATTTTCATTTTTTAGTTTAGGGACTAGTGGAAAAGAAAACATTATGTTTTTAGCTGAAACTTGGAAATTGCTTGACACTTTTAAAAATTTTTTTTGTATCTCAGGAACGGCTTATGGTAGAAAGTTGAAATTTAGTATGTACATACAGTAACGACTCTTTTTCCGGGGTATGCTCATCGGGTGCCAGTGTCCGTTACAAAATATTTATTTTATTGATTGACTTCACTTTATTACGCTAATTGATGACATATAATTGGTTATTTGATTTCCTTTGGGTTTTCTCCTTGCTCTCTTCGCCTTGACTCGCTCCTGATCGCCGCCTCTGCTCAACGTGATTTGGTTGTAATCCTGCGGGTACGATTCCACTCGCCTTGTCTCGACTCTCTCTGCTCTGCTCTCTCTCTGTCTTCCTACATGCCCATTCTGCTGTTCGGTCTGTCGCTGCTTGGTTGGCTTCGTTGCTTGGTTTGTTGCTACCTGGCTCAACGTCGCGTGGTCCTTCGCTGCTTGGCTCATCGCTGCTTGGTCTTTGCTCTGTTGCTCGGGGTGTTTCTACCGAGCCCAACGTCGCGTCGTCCTTCGCTGCTTGGCTTTCTCCGATGTTTGGCCCTTGTTTTGTCTTCCCTGTCTTCGTCCTACCCTGTCTTCGTCCTTCCCTGTCTTCGTCTCTCTGTGTGGCTTCTGCTTCGTTAATCTCGGCTGCGCTGTGTCTACTTGTCGTGGTTCTGGCAAAGTTCGTCGTAGCTTGTCGTAGCTGGTTTTAGCCCGACTCCTGGCACGACTCTGCTTGCCTTAACTTGACCCTGCTTCTGATCGTCTTCACGCCTTCGCTCGCATGATCCGCTCTTCGTGGCCCGCTCTGTGCTTGTCGCTGCTTTGCTCTGGGTATCGTCGTTGCCCTGTGCTCGTCGCTGCTTGTGCTCTGCTTGTGGTGGCTCGCCGTGCTCATCGCTGCTTCGCTCTGCGCGTCGTGGTTTGGCTTTGTTGCTGTCGTCTTGGATTCGCTGCGGTCCTCTTGGCTTCGTTGTTATCGTCCTGGCTTCGCTGCGGTCGTCTTGGCTTCGCTGCGTTTGTCTTGGCTGCGCTGCGGTCATCTTGGCTTCGCTGCGTTCGTCTTGGCTTCGCTGCGTTTGTCTTGGCTTCGCTACGTCCGTCTTGGCTTCGCTGCGTTCGTCTTGGCTTCGCTGCGTTCGTCTTGGCTTCGCTGCGTTCGTCTTGGCTTCGCTGCGGTCGTCTTGGCTTCGCTGCTGTCGTATTGGCCTTCGCTGTGTGCGTCGGGTGCGTCACTGCTGTCGTCTTGGCCTTTGCTGCTTGCGTCTGGCGTGTCGCTGCTGTCGCCTTGCTCGTGGCTCTCTCTTGTGCGTCGCTGCTGTCGTCTTGCTTCGCTGCTTCGTCTTGTGCTTCGGCTTGGACTAGACATAATTGACCCCAGACTTTCAAAGAGGAAGTGCAAACTCGCTAGCCTTATCCGGTCTGGGAATCGCTTAGGACGACTGTCCGGTCAGTTTTCAATGTTGCTAAAAGAGGAAGTGCAACTTCGCTAGCCTTCTTTGCAGACTTGATCACTGCCACCGATCTCCTCTTCTGGTTGACTCGTTCACTATATATTTAGTGGCCTTTTTATAATTCGCGGCTGGGGTATGCTTGCCTCGGTATATAGTCTCGCTGGGATTTCGTATACTTGTCGGCGGGTTCTCTGTCGCATTGCGTCGCCTGGGACGTTTTTGTGATCCCGCTGACCTTTTCCAGGTATATTCCGAAATTTTCTCCTTTTCAGCCTTTGTTGTGTGTCTTTTCAGATTCTGTGGTTCATGTTTGATGTATTGAGCTTGTGTTGTATACAAAGTTCTTAGCTCTTGTGTTGTATTTGTAATTCAAAATGCTTAGTCCCTAATTTTAATTTGTGTTGTATTTGTGCTTCGATTCACTGTTACATGTTTTAATTCAATGTTTGTGCGTGGAAATTTCACATGGAAATTTCCGTCCTCACAATACAAATATTAATTACTGGTAGTATGCATATCAAAAATTTTTTGATAGCCCAGTTTTTCAGTTAATACACTCGGTAGGCTCCTTTCGGCATGGCAGATTCGCGGGGAGAGTAAAAAGGTGTAAAGAATAAATAGTAATTTTTATTTGTCAAATTGAGCTCATAAGTATATGAGTGAAATGTTTGAAACAAAATTATGCCAATCCAAAGAGAAACAAACATATGTTCTATTCGTTGGATACATGAAAGAAGTGATAAGTTAACAGGAACATTCATTTCACATGTTGTTGCACCAAGCATTTGTATGCAAATTTTGCTTAAAATCTCTCTGCAAACAACTCACAGAAATCCAGTATTAAAAGCCAAATGTAAACGTTTGCCGCTGTACGGGGGTAGCTTTTTGAAAAGAAGAACAAAATATCCAGTTTCGTTCCGTCAAGTGTTCATTTTTTTGCTTTAAAATCTTTAAAGTTTTCCATCAATTTACTACTGGCCAATTCTGCACAGATTCTGTTTTCAAGAAAATTGTAGCCAGAAACTTCCAATTTTCTTTCTTCCCTCTCGAGAAACTTCGGACAAATAGCGAAAAGTGTGCTTGTGAACTTTTTTTTCGAAAGCCGACAGGAACGATAGTCTAGAAACGGACAAAACTTTTAAATTCTCGCAGTCAGCACTCCAAAAAATACTTCACAAAGAAGAAAATAATATTTAAGAACAAAAAAAATAAAAATATATATTAACTTGAGTCTTTAGTTGGTCCCATCTTATCTGGTGATAGTACAAACTACTACTTATTGATCTTTTGGGATTTCATAGACAAGTTTCGAAAAATGAGGAGAAAAAACGAAGAAGAATTCCTTCTTTTATTTTTCGTCTTTTTCAACTTTATTTAGAGTATGAAATTAGTTTCCAATAAACTTCTCTTTAGTCGAAAAAGTAGCACCTATGAAATCAGAAAAGTTTCGAAAGTTGTCTTTCTTATGCTCGCATAAGATGTGATGTGGCCGGGCAAAAGAAGGACAAAGTTTCTCGTGACTAAAGTTATATTACATAGACCTCGACGTATAAGTTCAAGACAGGATATTACCATTGCACCCTGCATGTATTGTGTTAACTATTGGAAACTGAACGATAGTATGGGGTGCGAATCTGGAAACTTTCGCAAATAACATCATACGTCTATTCATAAGATGCTCAAAATCTTCTTAGAGCCGAGTCAGTCGAGATAATAATGGGAATGTAGAATGAAGGCGAATATGGCAGTTAAGCGGATTCCAGTAATCTTCGACAAATCGTTGCTAAAATTTAACTTTAAGTTGTAGAAATTTTCATACGGAAATATTTCCAACAAGCGGAATAAATGTGCGAGAAAGATGAAAGTCCGGAACAACTTGTATTTTATTATCGCAGGCAAATATGTACATTTCATAAAATGGTTTTACAGAATTTATAGTTAAAGTTAATCTTACTCAGTTGAGTAAGTTATACGAGGGGACCACAATGGATCCACAGTGATCTCTCGTGATGGACTGGGGCACATTGCTTTAGTCCACCCTTCTCAACCTAACCTAACCTACTCAGTTGATGTAAGTCTCAATAGTTAAACAAGGTTGAAACAAGGTCTTCAGTTCCTGTATGATACCCGATAGGGGTATGTGGAAGTAGCAGTGATCCACTACAATTTTTTCTTGTCGCTAGGTCTTATTAACTACTCGAATTTCCGCATCGACTTTTGGTTTCCATGTGTTTCTTGGACGATTGACTTCACACCTTACTTACAGATTACAGTCTAGAGCCTGCTTGAAGATGTTTTGCTCTGGCTCCTTAAAGGCATGACTGATCTACTTCTAGGTTAGGTTAGGTTATAGTGGCAGCCATCCAAACTATGGATCGACTCACTTAGACCATTCGGTTGGTCCATTGTGATACCACACCCGTGACACCTTAATGAAGTCCCATATAGGGAGTTATCGTAGCATTGCTACAGGGGAAAGCTAGTCGAACCAGCCACAGATGCGAATGAACTTGGCTAGTTATCAATTCGTGCTCCAGCAATGTCCTCGAGTCTGGAGAAGAAGTAGCTGCCCATGGCTCTGAACCTACGAACCTAACGCTCTCTTCTTCTTCTTCACTTCTGTCTGCAGTAGTCATTATATTGAACGCCTAAGAGTTGTGCATGTCTGCCAAAGAGACAGTGTCCCGTCATGACTGCCGAAATGTTACAGGTCTCTATACGACTTCTTTTCAGAAGATCGGCAGTCCTTCTAGGATGTATTACTGGCCAACGGCTGCCTGGAATTTTCACACGTAGTTAGGTTGAACCATCTGCCATTGGTCAGCTCCATTGCCTTCCTGTCAAGATTACTCTAGACGTAATTGAGCGGTATTTTTACCGCTTGGGTTGCATGTATAGCAGCCATTTCAGATACAGTTTTGGCCAGCTCATCGGCTGCCTCATTTCCTGGCATTCCTTTGTGTCCCGGAACCCAGCACAGGAAAACCTTACGAGCTACGCCCAATGTTTTTAGATGCTCCCTACACTCTCTCACTAGCTTTGACTTGACTAGGTTGGATCTTAGAGCTTTCATTGCTGCTTGGCTGTCTATATAAATCTGTATACACGACTCTTCGGGAAGATTTGTTGCGGAATTTAGTATGTCCACTGCACTGCTTACGGCAAAAATCTCGGCTTGGAAAATACTGCAGTAGTCCGGCAGACGAAAGGATACTTGAATGTTCATGTCGGCTGAAAAAATCCCTGCCCCCGTTCCAGTATCCATTTTTGACCCATCTGTGAATATAGTAACTTCAGATTCCCTTATCACTTTTTGATTATCCCAATCTCCCCTAGTAGGGAAAAGGGTGTGGAATCCTGTATCGAAGCTTAAAAACGGAGTTACACAGTCGGTGAGTTTACTAAGCCCACAATCTGGAAATAATGAAAGAATTTTGCTATGCCCATAATCCGCAGATTTCCAGCAGCCACCAGACTCTCTTAGTCTCAGGGCGCTTTTGGCAGCAGCATTCATGATTTGAATATCTATTGGCGGCAGAAGCAGCATAATCTCCATTGCAGCTGTTGGCGTTGATTGCAAAGCGACCGTGATGCACTTTCGTTAGATTATTCTTGTGCACGCTTTTGTCCAGGGCTGTCCACCATACCAGGCCACCATAAAGAAGAATGGGCCTTACGATATAGATGTACCATTGCGGGCTTTATTCCCCATTTCCTGCCAAAGGCCTTCTTGTAAGTAAAGAAGGCAATTGTTGCTTTCTTGATGCGCTCATCAAGGTTCCTCTTCTAGTTGAGCTTAGCGTCAAGCGGCGATCCAGTTGCTAATGCCCAGATCAGCCCCTGCATTCAGCAGGGCTTTCCGAATGGCAACTTTTACTTTCATCTCTAAAGCGCAGTGCCTATCTTAAGATAGAATTACAGTAAGAGCGATGCAAGCTACGCGCGACCAAATCGCATCGCATATAGTGAGCGCGGTGAATCGCTTCCCACAACGCCCAAATAATATTATCTACACTAAAATATTTTGCTCGCGTAAGTATAACCCGTTGTTTTGATTGTATTGTAATTTTTTCCAATAGTTATTAGCTGTTTGTCGTCTATTGTTGTAACAAATTAGAAATGCAACTTACGCAAGTGGCAAAACGCGTTAAGCGTGCGATAAATTTAGAAAATAGTCTATCGAAGCTATTCGATTGAAGCAATGCGATATAACTTTATCTCTGAATACTCACAAACATCCATTCTGATCAGGTGTCATCGTGTCGCATCGCTTCATGCGCGCGCGTCGCGTTCACTATAACTTCACCCCTAGTTTGCACAGTCGTCCTCCAAAGGCCAAAATATAAGATGCGTCGTAGATATTTGCTTGAAAAAATTGCACAATTTTCTAGTAAGTTTATTGTTCACCTTCCGAGTGGTACAGCCGTTGACGCAAGATTTGAACATCGGAAGTTCTGTCCCAAGAATGATGAGAGAATACTGAAACGTTACATCTATTTTCATCAAGAGATAAGAGATATCTCGGAATTCGTTAAAAGAACACACTCAGGGTTTGAATATTTGAAATCGTGAAAGCAGTTTTTTGGCGATTATTTAAGAAGTAAAAGTGGAATTCGATATCTCAAAAGACCTACAAGATTTGCCGAAATACGGGAAAACTTGCACAACACCCTTACATCCCCTAAGAGGTTGCATATCGAAAAGTGCCTAAATTGATTTTAGGCTATTATATTTAAAGCCCTTAGAAATAAGAGCGAATTCGAGAAGTCATAAGAGCTACATACTGTGTCAGAATTTGGGATTGAATATAGAAAAATGTCGAAAGCAATTTTTAGGCATACAGAAATAAAATTAATTCGTTACCTCGACCTCGACCTCGACCGAAAAAAATAAGACGAAATTCGTTAAAATCCCTTTTCACAATTTTTCAACCCACTTCCGTACTCCAATGTAAATCTGAATTTTTTTTACTTAACTTACTTTTGTGGTACGAGTACGTACTAAGCTTCAACTTTCTAGCGTTATCCGTTTTTGAGGTACGTTTTTTAATACAAAAATTTTCTATGTGCCCCTATAGTGATTCCATACTGATGAACGTCTTAACTTTCTGTTCTTAGCGGTTCTCGAGAAATAAAGTTAAGAACTTTTTGATTTCCATACTCAACGATATATTAAAAACACTTCTTGAGATATAAAAATAATTTTTTTTTTTTAGTTTTACTTTATTATTTCAATAATACAGTATTGTTATCGATTTTTTAAAAAAAAAATTTGCTACCCTCAAAATTTTTTTTTTTACGTTTCATGACTAGTAGACACGAAAAAAGCGAAAACAAATTTCAGTCCGTCTGTCCGCCGTACGCCGTACGTCGACCGCTGTACGCAAAATCGTTTGAAGGCTCGTAGCACCCAAACCCTTTGAGCTATTAAATTGAAATTTTTTTTGTGAATATACTGGGTAGGCTCCTTGAAGTGACCAAATTCTTAGGGGTGGGGGTGTGAGGGGGAGGAGGGGGAACATTTTAGACGGACAATTTTGGTTTCTAGATCTCAGCAACCGCTTATGCTAGAAGGCTGAAATTTGGAACTTATATAGAGCTTTGATAGTGGACCCATTTGCAAAAAAATTGCCCATATAAATGAAGGGGTTTGGGAGTGGGGGGAAAAATAATGAGTCCGAAACGCAAAAAAGGCGAGATCGACACATTCTAAAATCCATATCTCCTAAACGGTTAATGTCACAAAATTGAAACTTCTGTAGGTATACTAGGAAAATAGATTGAAAATAAATTTTTGAGTCCGGCAGTGGCGTACGGGGGTGGGGGGTAAAAAACTTTAGATTACGATATCTCACGAACTAATTCTACTAGACAAATAAAATTTGGTCTGTGTATAAAGGTTGATAAATGAAGTTTGCTGAAAGTAAAATTTTTTAAGGGGGCGGTGGAGCATGAAAGTGGAGGGGATAAGAATTTTTCTAAAAAATCGCGTTTCATATCTCAAGAACCGTGTAAGATAGATGCTTAAAATTTTTATCAAAAGTAGAGCTAATACACCCCTAGCAGAAAACAAAATTTTGGAAGTGTGGGTGTAGAGGGTGAGGGTGGGGGAGGGTGAAAAGAAAAAAGTTTCGATTTTTATATCTCGACAACCGATAATGATATAAAGCTGAAACTTGGTTTTTAGATAGAGGTATATTAGTAGCATGTTGGAAAAATATAATTTTTAATAGGTTGTTTTTCCTATCTATAGAACGGCTATTGCTACAAAGTTGAAACTCGGTATGTTTATGTAAATCAACTAGAAAAGTATTTTAAATAAAAAAAAATTTAAAATATCCATTGGTGTTCGGAGGGGGGGCAAAAAAAATGATCAGTAAAAATGGAATGCATATATTTTCACGGTTTTCGTCATATCTATTAGGTCTTTCCAAATATTGAATTCATTTTGATTATACGACTTCCTCATATAAATACCTAGAAAGTGTTTTCAGGATTTTTTAAAATTCAACCCCTAAGGGGGTGCAAAGGGGGTTGTATACTTTTTGACGTATTCTGCCATATCCCCCAGGTCTGATCAGATATCGAATATCTTTTTACTTTCACGTGCTTGCGTAATAATCGCCTAAACATTGTTTTTAAGTTTTTTCCTTTTTCAACCCCTAAGAGGGTATAAACGGGTTGAACACGTTTTCACGAATTCCGTCATTTCTTTTAGAAGTTATAAGAAATTGTATTGGTTTCTACTTTCTCGCGCTGTCTACATATTTATTTATTAACTCTTTTTCGGATTTTTGGATATTCAACCCCCAAGTGGGTGTAAGGAGGTTGCATATCTGATGATATAGCGAATTCATTTTTACTTCCTAAGGTTTCCTATATAAAAAAAGCCAAAAAGTCAATTTCAGAATTTTAGATATTCAATCCTAATGGGTGTAAGGGGGTTGTATGCTTTTCAAAGCTTCGACATATTTCTTAGGTTCGATGACATATTAGATCGCTTTTCATTTCCCCAGACTTTTTATATAATCGCCTGCAAACCCATTTCTCAATTTTTCGATATTCAACCCCCAAGGGTTTGTAAATTTTTTAACAATTTTTGCCATCCCTTGCCATCCCTTAGAGATATAAAATTGATTATTACGGCCAACCAATTCACGATTTTTCGAATTTCCAGAACCAAGGGGGTGTGAAGAGTTTGCTTACGTTTTCACAAATTTTTCAAAATCCGTCTTGTCTCATGAGATATCAAGTTGCTTCTTATGAAATCGTCTAAAAGCCTTTTTCACAATTTTTTCGAAATTCAAACCCCAAGTGGAAGTAATGGGTTTGTATACGTTTTAACAATTCTTCATATCTCTTAATTCTGATAAGGCAACAAATTCGTTTTTACTTCTATGGGCTTGTAGTGTACATAATATACCGAAATTCGAATAGTCTACACGGACTTTTTCAATGTTTAATCGGCTAAAAATCTTTACATAAAATTTTTTTATTTTAAGAACAAAATTAATTTTCCAAGAAATCTAATAATCTTGAAGCAACTCATGATACACTCCGACTTTGACCGCTCCCGAACTTTGACCCGAAAAATAATAAAGTTTCGCCCAGACCATTGGCAGATTTTTTTTTATGTTAACACTTCACCGCCCCCGACAAACAGGCAATTTTTCTTTGCTTTTTAGGGGTCTACTAATCCTGTAACGTGAAAATATAAAAAAGAGTGTAGCAAGCTTTTTGTAAAATTTCGTGTTGGATCAATACTTTATTTTTAAAAAAATAATAAAACAAAAATTCTTGCTTTTGGATTTTTATTTAAAAAAAAACTCCCTAACTTCATTTAATTTTTTTGGAAATCTATTGAAATTTGCTACCCTCAAATTTAGTGTTTTTAAATTTTTGGGCTAATAGACTCCGCTATGTAGGTATACGCCACATCCAAACGCGTTTAAAGGTCGTATCTCACAAACCTGTTGAGCTATTAATTTCAAATATTTTTTGGTGAGTAGATTGTGCGAACCTTTTCAAGCGAAAACTTTTTGTGTAGGTAGTCGCTTTGTGAGGTCGGAGGTGTGGAAGAATTTCAGACGAAAAATTTCAACCGCTTATGCTCGGAAGTTGAAACTTCGAATTCATATAGAGCAGTGGTCCATTTCCATATAAATGGTAGGCCTTTCCATTCCACCTTGTATCCACCAATGGGTTTTCTTAAGCATTTTTCGAATTCGGCGAACATTTATTATTTCACTTTATAACAATTTTAGATCCTAATATTTAGTGCCGAAATGAATTATAATTCTAAGCTTTGGTGCTTAATTTTTTAAAGAGCTCAGAGTATAGATATATGTATACATTTGTTCCAGGTTGATAAATGAAAAATACATCACACAAATACCTGATACGTATATCTGCAGGTGATACATTCCTTTTGTATATAAAAATTGTTTTTTTTTGACGAGCACAAAAACCTACTGTTGGTTGCTACCTACATCCGACATGCCGCAAAAATAAAAGTACAAAAGAGATAAATCCTTAGTCAGAGTAAATTCAAAGTTGTATGTTTTTTTTAAATCCTCCAGTGACAGGCATAGGTGTATTACGAGTATGTAGCACTAGAACTTACACAGGTGCTCGGATGGCCCAGATATTCAATACATCTGGGAGAGTCACACGTTTTATGCGACGGATATTCTTGTCCTATGCGACGGATATTCTTGTCCTATGCGACTTCATATAACAACGGGAAATTTGGATAAGGCAATGCCTGTAAAGCTTGAAATTTCAAATCAAATTTTGAATTAGGTTTGCCCATCAAAATGCCATTTACATAGTGTAAAATGCCATATAGCAGCGGACGGATCTCATCTACATTGATACGTTTTTATCCAATTATTAGGAAATTAGAACTCAAAATAGACTATAAAAGGATTTTGACATTAACAGAGAGTGAATGGCAATCAACTGAATAGCATCCTTGCTCAACCATAAGCCGCCATTGACTTAAATGGCACTTATTTTACCCTGCGTTAAACGTTAAACGAATTACTTATGGAATATTCTAAGTTTAGACTACACAGTAAAAAACATAACGCAGTCACGATCGGCTGCAAGCTAATCGTATGATACTCTAGATGAAATACTGAACTCCGATTTATATTTTAGTTGTGAATATATCAAAAGAATGAGGAGTGGACAAACGATTATTGCATGACCTTTTCTTTAGGTAGAAACTATTGGATAGTGGTTACTCGATGGATGGTTAAACGATTTTTTGAGTTATAGTGAGTTCCATAAATTAAGTTATTACATTTTACAGAATTTTTGTACGGTAACTACATGAAGGATTTATGGGATATTATTCATATTCATATTTTCAGCTGCAACTATTATAAAATGAACGTATACAAAATTTCAAAGCCGTAACTTAAAGCGTTCTAAAGTTATCGTTCAATATTGGTGAACACTGGTCTTAAGGACTTTTGTATGACAGCTACCCGAAGGAGTAGACGGATGGCGCTAATTAATGAACTCAGTCTTACTTTTGATGTAAAACTACTAATTCCTGTTAAATTTTGAATCCCTGCTTTAACTCGTACTAGAGTTATAGTGGATTCTGTAACTTGCATAAATTTTTGAAGGACTCTTGTAGGCTGCTACTCGAAGGACTCATTCGATTTGCATCATATTCGGAACTTTCGCTTCAAACATTGTAAACTTTAAGTATGCAAAATTTCAAGTTCCTAACTTGAAGCATTCAAGCAATAATTGTGAATATATGTTTTAAGGAATCTTGTATGGGAGGTACCCGAAGGAGTGGAAGGATATCTCCCATTAACGAACTTAGCCTTACTTTTTCCATTTTACAGGTGGCGACAAACTTTCAAATTCCTGGGCAAACGCGTTCTTGAGTTATCGTGCAAACAGACGGACAGCAAACGGATTTGGAGTTTTTGGCCACAACTGAACTCAAAATAATATATAACTTTTTTTCGTCGAAGGTTCTGTTTTAATTGTTACAAAGTTTTCGGACTGGATTAAACTTATAATACTCTATATGATTTCATCTAGAGTATAAAAATCCATTGAAATTTACATCTTTTGGATAGTAGGCAAATATGCCACACCTTTTCAAGTAAATTTACATTGGGGTTTAAGTTTCAATTTTCGGTCAGTAAATTTCAATTCGCAATCAGTAAATGTCAACTTTCGAAGTAGGAAATTCACTGGATATTCTCTTGAATTTAAACTCTAAAAAAAGTGTATAATTAGCACTCTTTTGCACTCATTAGCTTCTAATATTATTTCTTACTAACTTACTCTTAATAAAACCCTTGGCTGTAGGTCGGAACCGAATCCGCGATCAATTCTTAGTGTGCGTTTGGGGATTCTTCAGTCATCCATCCGCTCCACATGACCAGTCCATTATAGCTTTTTGAATTTTATGAGGATCGATACTTCCGGATTTTCAAAGATGGCATACAATTCTCTATTGTATCGTATTCTCCAGATCGTGTCTTCCCTCACAGGTCCGAGGATTCTTCTGAGGAGTTTCAAAGGCGTTAACTAATTTTTTGGACGCCTGAGTCAATGTCCACGTTTTGCTGCCGTAGCATAGCACAGGTCTTATTATTGTTTTGTATAGTTTAAGCTTTGTTTTTCTGTGCACATTTTTGTTTTTAATTATTGGGAATACCGAATAATACGTCTTATTTGCCATCATTATTCGTCTTTTAATTTCGATTGGTTCACTTACATCCTTTGATATATTTGCCCCGAGATATACAAAGTTGTCTACGTTTTCTAGGTTGAAGTCTCCTACTGTAATGTTTTGTCGGATTGGCGTGAATCGGAGATGGTAAGTCACAAATTTCGTCATTTTTGGCGACTCTTGATGGAATGACCCTTGTGTCAAATATCAACGGAATCCACTGTACATATATACCAAAATCAACAAGAAAAGCATTTTAGTGAGAACTATTCATTGAAAGGACATTATTGTTGAAGACCATAAATTACAAAAGCTCGGTGATGAATTTAGACTGTTAAATAATTATTTGCAAACAATAATTCTAATGTAGAAGAAGATATAGAAGTGTTTTGGCAAGATCTTCCCTGTGTCCAGATAGGTGATCAGAAGGCTTTTGTAACACTATGTTAATTTATTATTTAATTAATATCTTGACCTTTCTACGCTCGTCCGCAAATGTAGAACGTGTTATTTCATAGCCAAAGCCATGAACTTATTTGGAAATTTAACGGACATTTAGCTCCACATGTAAGACAGTGAGGAGAAGTTACAGAAACTCTTCATAGAAACATTAATATGCACAATTTAATATCTTTTCTATGTATATTTACGTATACGTATACGTTTACGACATCCTGGGACTTACAAATTACGCGATTAATCGATTAATTGCACAACATTTTGAAATAATCGATCTTGCAACAATCGATTGTTGATCAATCGTTTTCCATCCCTAGTGAAAAGCATGCATTACTTTGTATGCCATGCTGTCAAATATTTGACTATTTTCTCTGACAAATGTTGTCAGATAATGTAATCATCAAATTTTTGTTTGCCACAATATTTTTATTTGCTTTACACAAGGTCTTTATTGACAGAAAATATTTGACTGAACTCTTCTTCAAATAGTTGACAGCATGCCGTACAGTGTAATACTCACTTTACACTGTATGCCACACTGTCAAATATTTGACTCTTCTTAGCTCCCTTAAATTACACAAAATGTTAAACTTAATTTTAAAATTTAAAAGTACACAAGGTGACATGTTCCAATTTCTATTTTCAGTATGCGTTTTCCATCACGTGCGTTAAAATCTAGTGAACATATTGTAAATTATATTATTTATGTTATTTTTAAATAAACCGTAAAGGTATTATATTTGTTTTTCCCTGTTTTACGAATAATATAAAGGAAGGCCATGAAATGTACAATCTAGACAATAATAGATGGCGCTACAATAATCATTATTTTACTTTATTATTTTTTAATAATAAAGTATTATTATCGACCTGAAATTTCAAAAAATTCAATTTTATTTTTAATTTTGTATTTTCACGTTTTAGGATTAGTAGACCCCAAAAAAACAAAAAAAAAAAAAAAATGTCCGTCTGTCCGCCGTAGACGCCGTACGCCGTACGCAAAACCGTTTGAAGGTACGTAGCTCACAAACCCCTTGAGATATTAAGTTGAAATTTTTATGGTAGGTAGAGTGGGTCAACGCCTATGGGTGGTACCTTTTGGAGGGGTGAGGGTGTAAGGATGGAGGAGGGTGGAGCGTTTTAGATGAAAAATTTTGGTTTCTAGATCTCAGGAACCGCTTATGCTAGGAAGCTGAAAGTTGGAACTTAAGAAGTACTATAATAGTGGATCCATTTGCAAAAAATAGTCAGTAGGAGTTGAGAGATGTGCGAGTGGGGGGAGAACAATACGTACAAAACGTTTGGAAGCTGGGATTGATACATTCTAAAATCCATATCTCCTGAACGATTTATGTCAGATTGCCGAAATTTTGTAGTTGTATTAAGGGATACTAGGAGATTTGAAAGTGTTTAATATTTTTAGGGGGAGTAGTGAGGTATGGGGATGGGGGGTAAAAAACTTTAGATTACAATATCTTTCGACTCAATTGTGCTAGGAAGATAAAATTTGGTTTCTGTATATGGAATTACCAGTAATGAATGTAAAATTTGTGAGAGGGCTGGTGAAGCGCTGAAGGTGGGAGGCAGCCATTTTTCAAAAAAATAAATTTTTACATCTCATGAACCGTATTAGATATGATCTTGAAATTTTTACAGGAGCTAGGAACAGTAGACCTCTAGCGGATAAAAAAATGTTGAGGGTGTGAGTGTACTGAGTGATGGTGGGATAGGGTGGAACGAAAAGAATTTTGATTTTTATTTCTCGAAAACCGCAAAGCATAGAAAGCTAAGAATTGACGACTATATAGAGTCACTATAGATGTATCCTATTGTTGATAGGGGTAGTAAGGTACGGGGATGGGAGGTGATTTTTCATATCTCATAAACGGCTTATGCTAGAAAGCTGAAACTTAAATGCATATATAGAAATACTACAGGAGTAATTAAAGCAAAAAAAAAGTTCAAAATTTTATTGATGTACAGAGTTGGAGTAAAAAAAATTACCGTGAAAAGGGGTTTTCCAACATTTTCATGAATTTTGTTATCTCAAGCTAAAGAATAACCAGGAGGCTATTTGGAACGTTATTTTTTAGGTTATCAGTCGCATAGTGACCTTCACCGCATCTCAGTATTAAACACGTTTCGGAATTCTATCCAAAAAAAAAATAAAGTTGCGCCCAGACTGTTGGCAGATTTTTTAGAGTTGCATTCTCCGATTTTTCTTCGAGGTTCGGGGCGCATTTGTTTGGGTAAATGAATTTTACTCATAAGGAGTATCAAAGAGTCTCGCAGACAAGCTGATATGTCTGCGAGATTCTTGCGGATTTAAGCCGAACAATGAAGTGCAAATATTTTTTTGTGGGAAGAAAATTCCGATCGAACGAAAACGCGTAAAAAACATGTTTCACGGTAGGATTATCACTTAATGAAAAAAAATATATTATTGAATAATTCCGTTTATTCCAAGTTTCAAGTAGTGCACAAAAACAAATTCAACGTTTAAATTTTTTGTAGCTCTTTTTAGTGCTCTGAAATAATTTTTAACAAAATATTTTTTATGTTTTTAAGGCTGTTGAGCGAACGCTCTTGAATAAATCGTGCATGACAGTCAAAAAATTGTGTTCGAATTCTAGTCATTCATAAAGCAGCTTGACCTATTAAAACGGCTCCCCACAAAAAGGCCATTGCATAAAAATAACTCGACTGAATCGTTCAGTGTTTGTTTAGCAGGGTGGCGAGATTCCACAGGGTAGTGAGTGTTGGGGAAAAAAACTTTTATCTCTGCATTTGCTATAAAAACTGACGCAATCGCATCCACCGCAAAATGCATTGAAGCTTTTATTGTAAAAACGACTATTTTATAGGCCCCTCGAACGACAGCAACCCAGAGTAAAGTTTCTTGTTACATAAATACTACGTGCTCAGTTTTGCCAATTTGCCATTCTATTTGGCCTTTGACCGAGTACTTGGTACTAGCGAAAAAGTTCAAAAGTCAAATATTTAATCGAGTGACGGTTTGCCTATGGTCCTCCGATTTGTCAACTTTTAAACTGAAAAGCCCCCGAAGCCACTACACCTTCCATGACACGGTCTAGCTAAAGGATATAGCGTCATCCTTTGTGTATCTTTCTCTCAGTAGGCAATGATTTAGTTTTAATTACTTCAGTTGAATAAGAAAACTTCACTCCAATTTCGGTGAACTGCCAATTAAAATGGCAAAATATTCCTTCTCCAGGGCACACCACTCGATTTATGAAAATTTAGGAAGGGAATGAGTTTCATAATATTTTATTGTAATACATTTTGCTTTTGGGACTGAGGAGATCTTGTTATTTATTTTAAAACCCAGAAGAAAACCGATCGAGAGCAGTTGGTATTCCAAAAATAAAATGCTAAACTCCAACAGAATGAGGAGTGCTCGTGTATTGTTCCCTTTTAAAAGGCTATTGTATGGTGCCTACTGAAAGCAAAGTCAATTGTTCTCTCTATATCAATTTTTGTAACTGCAACCTTAAGAACGTTATTACCCTTTTCCAAATTTTAGATTATTTTCATGTCAAGTACTTATTATACAAACCAGAAGAAGAAATTACCGGGGAAGAAGCAAATTGTACACCATCTTTGCAGTATAACGATAAACCGTCTAAGTACCTACTTGTAAAGCAATTTATACATCATTGTTACCGTATAACGTTAAATGTATAAAGGTTAAATAATTTAGATGTGTAAGTAGCTGCAATGCAAATTATACGGCGTCTTTGCGGTATAACTACAAGTAAATATGAGGATTGTGTAATTTAGTGGTGTAACACAGCAAATTACACAGAAAAAGGATAACAGATCAAATTCTGTGTAAAAAGTCAGCTGAAGTTTGCTTTAGAGGCAGATGTTGCCGGCTGAGAGAGTTTGATAGCCTATTTTAATCATCTTATAGAACATCCATTTCCATAAGTCAGAGTATTTGTTTCAATCGACTGTGATTGGCGCGAATAACTTTGTTTTCGAGTATTAAACACAAGATTAATTTTGCGCAGTCTTAAGTTTAACACTTATTACAACTTTTATTAAAACAATCTTCTTTGGGTTTTCTCAGATACCACAAGAAACTTCGTAAAATACTCTGTTTCGACGTTTTTTCATGGTCTTACTACGATTTTTAGGCAATTAAAAATAAAGGAACCTCCAAATTTACAAAATTACCCAAACCATCGAAGTCCAACTCTTCCCAACTTAACACAGTTGTAAACAAATCTGCTTAAGTTCGATTCTTTTTAGACCTTCTTTTCTGTACTTGGTTCCTGCTTTAATAAAAGAGCTGGCTTCATTTTCACGAATCCCGTCATATCTTCTACGTTCGTTTCAGAATTTTTTGTACTTTTCACGAATTCCTACATATCTCTTGGGTAATATCAAATTTGTAGTCACGTCTATGGACTATCATTTAGTAGTTCTAGGATTTTCCGATGGAGGATACGTCCATGCGTATGTAAGATGGCTGTGAACGTTTGTACGAGATCCGGCAAATCATTTTTGTTTGATTAGATATCGAATTACTTTATTATTTTAATATTTTTATTTATTATTTTAATAATAAAGTATTGTTATCGATTTATAAAAAAAAATGACTTCCCTGAAATTTTTTTTTCCACGTTTCATGACTAATAGACACCAAAAAGGCAAAGAAAAAATCTCTCCGTCTGTACGCCGCCGCCGTCCACCGTCCAACGTACGCCGTCCGCCCTACGCAGTCCACCGTACTCAAAACGTTTGAGTGTCCACCTTTTGAGTGGTGGGGGTGTGAGTGGCGAGAAGTGTTTTGGAGGGAAAATTTTGGTTTCTATATCTCAGCAACCGTTTATGCTAGGAGGCTGAAACTTGGAATTTATAAAGAGGTTTGATAGTGGACCCATTTACAAAAAAATTGTTGAAATGAGTAAAGGGGTGTGGGAGTGGGGGTAAGAATAATGTATCCGAAACGCTAAAAAGCTGAGATGGAGACATTCTAAAATCCAGATCTTTTAAACAGTTAAAGCCAATACGTTGAAACTTCATGATTATCTGTAGGTATACTAGGAGAAAAGATGAGAAATACAATTTTGTGGGGGATGATTGGTGTGCGGGGATGGAGGGTGAATAGCTTTAGATTATGAAATCTCACGAACCAATTGCACTATAAAAATAAAATTCGGTATGTGCATACAGGTCAACAAATGGAGTTTGATTAAAGTACAATTTTTAAAGGAGGTGGTGGAGCATGGATGTGGGAGTTAGGAATTTTTAAAAAAAATCGAATAGCTTAGAATTTTTACGAGAGGTACACCTAATAGACCCTTAGTAGGAAAAACAATATCGGGGATCTGGGTGTGGGGGGGAGGGTGTGGGAGGGTGGAAAGGAAAAAGTTCCGATTTTTATGTCTGGATAACCATAGAGATATAAATACTGGAGACGACAAGGTGCCGTTTTTGTATGAAGCACTTTGAAGCATTTTGAAGCCAATTTGAACGTTTTTGTATGGAGCGTTTGATGCCAGGTGGCAGTGAAATGCAAATAGTAGCCTAGTATTCAAATGTATGGCGTTTTTCGTGTTCAAGACCAGAATATCAATGTGAGTAAAATGCTAGTAGTATCATAGTGTTAATTGCCGGTCCTTTTCGAGGAATCAGTTGCTGCACAGAAAGAAACATTCAATGTAAAATCATCTAAGTCACCTTAGGCGTTTATATTTGTATGAAATTTTAAAATTACATAAATTTTACAGTAGGAATTAGCTAAATTACATCCTCCTATGGGTGCTGTATTTAGTATAACAAGCCTTAAAAAAATTTGTTAATTTAACATAAAACGGGTTATGCAGTTCACATAAGAGATTAAACGTTTTACAATAGGTGTTTTATATGTTTAATTCGAATAAATCGACTTGCCTTAGATCTTCGGCAATTTAACAAAAAAATTGTTTTAAAATTTCAACCATTTTTATACTCTAGATGAAATCATATAGAGTATTATAAGTTTAATCCAGCCCAAAAGTTTGTAACGCATAGAACCAAGCCTCGGACGAAAAAAAGTTATATATTATTTTTTGTTTATTTGTGCCCAAAAACCTCAAATCCGCCTGACGTCCGTCCGTCCGTCCGTCCGTCCGTCCGTCCGTCCGTCCGTCCGTCCGTCCGTCCGTCCGTCCGTCCGTCCGTCCGTCCGTCCGTCCGTCCGTCTGTCCGTGAACACGATAACTCAAGAACGCCTTCACCTAGGATCCTGAAATTTTGAATCTGGATGTTTGGTTGAATTTGTAAGGCTAAGTTCGTTAACGGGCAAAATCGTCCTACTCCTTCGGGTAGCTGCCATACAAAATGTCCTTAAAACACGTCTTCAAGAATATTGACCAATAACTTCGTAACGCCTAAAGCTACGACTTTGAAATTTTGTATGTATTACTTTTTTAATAGTTGGAGCTAAATATATGATTATAAAGAAAATCCTGTTAGTCCTTCGTGTAGCTGCCATACAAATATCCTGTCAAAATGTATTCACTTAATTTACGAAACTCACTATAACTCAAGTAATCTTTTAGCTACAAATTCGGAATTTTGTACAAGTTAGTTTTGAGTGAAAAGGAAGTTTGAGTTTACTAATCAGCGAAATCCTTTTTCTCCTTCTGCTAGCTGCCATACAAAATATCCTTAAAACACGTGTTCAAGAATATTGGTCGATAACTTGAGAAGGGTTTAAGCTACGACATTGAAATTTTGTATGTGTTATTTTTCCAATAGTTGGAGTTAAACATATGATTATGAAGAAAATCCTGTTGGTCCTTCGTGTAGCTGCCATACAAATATCCTGTCAAAATGTATTCACTTAATTTACGAAACTCACTATAACTCAAGTAATCTTTTAGCTACGAATTCGGAATTTTAAACAAGCTAGTTTTGAGTAAAAAGGAAGTTCGAGTTAACTAATCAGCGAAATTCTTTTACTCCTTCGGGTAGCTGCCATACAAAATGTCCTTAAAACACGTGTTCAAGAATATTACCGATAACTTCAGGAGGGTTTAAGCTACGTCTTTGAAATTATGTATGTGTTATTTTTCCAATAGTTGGAGCTTAATGTATGATTATGAAAAAAATCCTGTTGGTCCTTCGTGTAGCTGCCATACAAATATCCTGTCAAATAGTCTTCACTTAATTTACGGAACTCACTATAGCTCAAGTATTCTTTTAGCTATGAACTCGAAATTTTGTACAAATTAGTTTTGAGTGAAAACAAAGTTCAGGTTTACTAGTCAGCAAAATCCTTTTACTCCTTCTGGTAGCTGCCATACAAAATATCCTTAAGACACGTGTTCAACAATATTTTTCGATAACTTTTGAACGCTTCAAGCTACGAATTTGAAATTTTGTACACGTTCATTTTTAAATGGTTCCAAGGAAAAGGATAAATATGTAAGAAATCGAGTGAGTCCTTCCTGCACCTTCCATGTGAAAGTCCTTCAAAAAGGACATTTTTTTTCGATGACTTACCTAGTTCAGGATATGAAATTAAACACTGAATATTGTCTTTTAGGTTTGAATAGCAATCTAATGGCAGTCCTTAATAAAGGACATACAACATGCACACACGTAATTCTACTTTATCCCCAACTACAATATAAATCGGAGTTCAGTATTCATCTAGAGTATTATACGATTGGCTTGCAGCCGATCGTGACTGCAGTATGTTTTTGTTTATGTTTCCCTTAGAATTTAGGCAATTTGGCATAGACATACGGATATGCAAACAGTTAAAGAACTGAATTGACGGGCTTAAAACCAGAGGGGTACAAGTGCAATTCAAGTAGTTTCGAGTAAAATCATAGCAAAGTCTTTTAAGTGTCAATAATTATGGCTAAGACCTACCGACCGGGTTGATCGGTTTTTCTCTTAGGGACTTAGTATTCTAAATCACACAGTGGCGCCAAAAAGAAATATATATAATTTCCCGAGATATACTGTTTAACGTGGTCTGAACTCGAGAAATATTGCACTTGTACCCCTCTGGCACTGAACTTTGACGTATTTCCATGTATTTTACTTTATTATTTTTGAAATTTTATAAGTAGATTGGGTGAACTCCTACGAGTGGTACCCTTGGGGAAGAGTGTTAGGGGGAGGTGGGGAGACGTTTTCTAAGAAAAAGTTTTGCTTCGTAAAAAACCTTGGATTATGATTTCTCGCGTACCAATTATGCAGTAAAGATTAAACTTCGTTCGTGTATATACTTGGCACATTTTTACATTATTATTTTTTAATAATAAAGTAGTGTGATCGACCTGAAATTTAAAAAAATTTGTATTTTCACGTTTTAGGATTAGTAAACTCAAAAAAAACAAAATATCTGTCTGCCGTCCGCAAAACCGTTTGAAGGTGCGTAGCTCACAAACCCGTTGAGATATTAAGTTAAAATTTGTATGGTGGGTATATTTAGTAAACCCCTGCAAGTGGTATCTTTTTTGGGGGGTTGAGGTGTGAGGGCAAGGGGGAGGAGGTGTGCGTTTTAGATGAAAAATGTTGGTTTCTAGATCTCAGGAACCGCTTACGCTAGGAGGCTGAAACTTGGAAAATAATAAAGTTGTGCCCAGACTGATGGCCGAATTTTTGTCACTACAAGCTCTTCTTCTTGATGAAGTGTTCTTTAAGGTTTCAAGGAAAGACAACTTTTGTAACACAGTATGTTAGTTACCTAATAATTTATTCAGTCTTTATTAATAAAAAACTACGCAAAAAAAATCTAACTATTATATTGAACATAAGGGCTGAATAATGAAACTAAGTACGCTTACTCGTAGTCCGACTCGTACCCGGTCGGCTCATCTGTCTGAAATGTAAAAAAGGGAGAGTATTTTGATTTGCGCTCGTTAAAAAGGAGTGCTAGTCGTACTTGTACCCCTCTGGCTCGTATCATTGGTGCTTTTCCGTTTAGTATTGGATTTATTTCCTAACATATAGCAGCCTTAACCTACTCTTGCACCTGTGCGCCACTGGTAATAGACAGCAGACACTCTAAAGAGACATTTCTTGCTATTAACTTAATTTTCGTGAAATTGTCACTTGTACCCCTCTGGTTCTAAGCCCGTCAATTGTGAATGAAATTATTCTCATAATACGCAGATTACCTTAGTAATTAGGCATTTATACAAGTACATACATTTATGTAATTTGCAAAGGCAACTTTTACCACGTGATCACGCTTAGCGTTTTTTACGTTTTTCTGATTCAGCGGTTTTAGTGATTATTATTGTGAGTATCATGTGAAAAGTAAAATACCAACTACAAATGGAATCTAAGTAATACTTTGGACTTAATGATCAGTAGAGTATAATAAGTAGTATATTAAGCTAAGCAAATATCTATCTTATTAAATTAGTTTATTTTATAAGTACAACACTATTTTTTTATTTTTTTTTCAATATGTTAATCATTTCATAATTGTATAAACTCATAATGTTGTGCTTCATATGCCAACAACATTTCTATATCATTAAAAGTTTAGTTGGCCATTTATGGGTGTAAGAATCATTTCAAGTGTTATGAAAAATGTTGTCGCCAAATCGTTCAAAATATATCGGCTTAAAAAAGGCTTTTAACGAGAAGGCATTATCAATATCTAATTTAATCAGCAGTTGTTAACAGTGATTGTGCAAAAGAAGTAATAAACAAAACAGAAGATTTGAAAAATGGTGATCAGACTTAAAAACATATTTTCCAAAATATGATATATGCAATTATTAATAAATAGTACAAAAAAATATTAGAAAATAACATTATAATCTTATTGATAAGTATTATTGAAATACAAACTATTAGTTCGATAACACAAAGATAATAAAAATAAATATTGACAGTAAAATTATTTCTTCTTAAATTACGACCATTTATTTATTAATAATTAAATGTTAATCATATAGTTATTAGTGCTGGTGACGCGGAAAAAACCAGCTGAAAATGGATATACCTAAATAAACATACGGAAATCTTGTGAACAACGCAATATTTACCTGAAACTGCGACAGACATTTTTATTGATGCTAATAGATTTATAGACAAAGAGCTCCATTATCAGCGTTACTTCAAAAAAGGACCTTATATGACTTATACAAAGGTTGCAAAGGTGTGTAAAATTGATAAGAATAATTAACTTATATTATTGCTGAGTTTGACTTTATATTTTTTAGTTGCTGTCCTGTCAACTACTGGATTGCTCTATACGAAGGAATGTCATATCGACGAGAGTCAATCCATAGACATGAAAATTTTATTTTAATATAAGTGAATGGCAAAATAAAAATCTAAGTTTTTGAAATTAAAGTATTAATGAATTTATTTAACTAAATTTTGATGTCGTGCATCCAATTTAGGACGTGAATTAAAGACTCCCTTTTAATTCACGTCCTAAATTAGATGCACCTTCAGTATTCGCCGTTGCGGACTGTGTATGTAGTCATATTAACTCATCTGCCGCAACTAGTAATGTAAGTTAAACAAGAATATGAATTTAATTCGCGATATAAAACACTTATTTTTATAGGACACATTTTTCAGACCCGAAAAAAATAAAATTTCGCCTATTGGATCGATACCAACGATGAAGTGAACATTGTAGCCTTTAATTGCTATACTGGAGTGTCGTTTAAATACTTAAAATTGTATTTTAGCGTTCAATTTTGATTCAAATTAATATATAAGCTTAATTAAAAAATCGCCGATTAATTAAGTTCTGTATGGAAGTTACTTGAAAAATATTCTTTTGGTAATGGTGTAAAATATCCGGTGCTAGAAACACTTATAAAAATAATATCTTTATTATGTAAAAAAAATTAAAAAATTAAATAAAAATAAAAATCGAAACAACTTTTTTTTTTAAATTGTTTTAAAAATATTATTCTTTCTAATATATGATTTTAATATTTCACATCATATTTTAAAGACAAAAGGAATGTGAAATTTCAATTTGTTTCATTATACTAAGTTTAACTAAGTTAAATATTTTCCTAATTTATTGGTTCATTTATGTAAATTGGCTTTCAGCACTTATGTGATATACACAAGTTGTAGTTTAATTCAACCTAGGCAACTTTGCTAATTTATTATACCAATTAGGTGAAATTCCTAATTGGTGTCAGTTAAAATACCTAATTGGTATAACGTAAAACACCTAAATGATATTAGGTAAAGAACCTAATTGGTATTATGTAAAATACAAAATTTGTATTAGGTAAAATACCTTATTGGTTTTGGTAATTTTTTATATACCAATTAAGTAAAATACCTAAAAATTGTTTAAATATACATGGATCGAAAAATATATGATAATATTAACTAATTTATTTTAGGTATATTACCTAAAGCCTTAGTTGATGGTTAAATGCCGAAGCACTTAGGTAAAGTAATACCCGATCTAAGGCATTTTTACCTATGAATTTCTTTCTGTGTGCTCGTCATCTCCAGTACATACGTATATATCTCTATGTCGAGAACCTATAATCATGGAAAGCTTAAACTTGCTATTTAGATAAAACTATAGTAGTTGCATGTTGGAAAAATATAGTTTTTTATAGGGGTAGTATGAAACGGGGTGTGGATGTTTATCCTATCTATAGAACAGTATATGCAAAAAAGTTTAAACTTGGTGACAATACGTAAATCTATTAGAAAAGTAATTTAGATAACAACTATTTAGAAATATACATTGGTGTCCCGAAGGGGGCTAGAAAAGTGATCAGTGCAAACGAAATGCATATATTTTCACGAATTTTGTCACATCTCTTAGGTCTTCTAAAATTATGAATCGATTCATATTCCACGGATTTCCCACATCAATAGCTAGAAAGATTTATCAGTGTTTTTTGAATTTCGACCCCTAGGGGGTTGTAAAAGGGTTGTATACATTTTAACGAATTCGGTCGTATCACTCAGGTCTGATTAGATATTGAATAACACTTCCACTTTATAATCGACTAAAACTCGTTTTCAAGTTTTTTCCTTTTTCAACCCCTAAAAAGGTATAAAAGGATTGAACTCGTTTTATCGAATTCCGTCATATCTCTTTGGAGTGATAAAACATCGAATTGGTTTTCACTTCTTCGGGCTTTCTTTCTATTTATCTAAAACCTCCTTTCAGAATTATTGGATATTCAACCCCAAAGTGGGTGCAAGGGGGTTGCATATGTTTTCAAAAATTCATACACATTTTTTGATTCTGATGAGATATCGAATTCATTTTTACTTCCTAAGGCTTCATACATAATCATCCAAAACTTAATTTCAGGATTCATAGATATTCAACTTTAAGGGGACGTAAGGGTTTCCACATATTTCTTAGGTTTCATGAGATATCAAACTGATTTTCACTTCCACAAACTTTTTATATAATAGCCTACAAACGCATTTCCGATTTCATGTAATGACCCAAAACAAAATCACGAAAATAGCCTCCTAATCACGTAACAACTGATACTATACTACGACTTTGACCGCGTCCCGGAGTATAACCCATTTATTGAATTCATTTTTTTTGTACGGATTCTTCATATAAATAACTAGAAAGTGTTTTCAGGATTTCTTGAAATTCGACCCCCAAGGTGGTGTAAAGGGGATGTATACATTTTCACGAATTCAGCCGTATCCCTCAGGTCTGATTAGATATGGAATAACTTTTTACTTCCTCGGGCTTATTTAATAATCACCTAAAACTCCTTTTCAGGTTTTTTCCTTTTTCAACCCCTAAGAGGGTAAAAACGGGTTGAGCACTTTTTCACGAATTCCGTCATATATCTTAGGAGTGATAAGACATCGCGTTGGTTTATACTTCCTCGTGCTTTCTTTATATATATCTAAAAACCCATTTCAGGATTTTTGGATATTCAACCCCAAAGTGGGTGCAAGGGCGTTGCATATGTTTTCACAAATTCCTACATATTTCTTAATTCTAATGAGATATCGAATTCATTTTTACTTCTTAAGGCTTCCTACATAATCGTCAAAAAGTTGATTTCAGGATGTTTGTTATTCAACTCTAATAGGACGTATGGCTTTCGACATATTTCTCAGGATTGATGAGATATTAGATTGGTTTGTACTTCCACAGACTTTTTATATAATCGCCCACAAACGCATTTCCGATTTCATGTAATGGCCCAGAACCAAATCACGAAAAACCTTCTAATGGCGTAACAACTGATATTATACTAGGACTAGACCTCGTCCCGGAGTATGACCCAATTATGTAATTCATATGTTTTATGTGGCAGCGGCGTAAGTATTCTAGCGCGACCCCATTCTAACCGCTTCCCGAATTTTTTTTTAGGTTTTCAGTCACATAGTAACCTATACCTCATCTCAGCATTAAACGCGTTCTGGACTTCTACCCAAAAAATAATAACGTTGCGCCCAGACTGTTGGCAGATTTTCTTTTTATCGCGACGGAATTTTTATAAAAGCGCCTAAAAATCAAGTTCACAAGTTTCCATATTCAGCCATAAGGGGCTGTGAACACAGCTGTTTCTTACTTATGGGAAAAAGAGTGAATTCATCACTGAATTTTTTCGGAAAGATCAATTCCTTTGGAGTCCATATTTCTGAAATTTAAAAAAAGCTTCCTGTCGCATATCCTTTTTCGCAAAACACAAAGACCTACCCTATTAGAATCATTTAAAGTGGCACCATATGCCACTTTCAAGTGCATAGGGATTGCATACTAACAGGTAAATAAAAACCACGAAGCTCCAAAATTTCAGTCATACATTCAACTCGAACGCTTCAGCATACTCATGTAGCTATCAGTGTCCTGATTTATTATCTCGACTCTCTACCCCCAATCCCATCTCGAGCACAACTGCAATGTGTTCTGCCACGAAAAAAAGGATATTATGCAAAAAGTTTTTTTTCAGCCATGCATAAAAACATGCACACGGTAAATTTGTCGCTAACTCAAGCATATAAAAATATTAAATCGATCGAAATATATCCGAAGAGATTTGGGAGATGAGGGCTTCATGCGGCACAGTAAGGAATCGGGCAGCAACTTCTAGTCCTGGCCATCTTTTTCTGCTGTCGAAAATTTATTTATTTTCGCCCAAACTGGCCATTGCCTTCGTTCCCGAGAAGGATATTTATTGAGTGTGAACAATCATTTGCCAGCATCGAGGAGCAGCAAGGACATTCGAATAGTAGCAGCGCCTGACAAAGTTTGCCTGATGCATTCCAAATTATTTTAATTTTTTTGCATTCGCTACGTGGAAATTTGTGTCACTAGTGCGCAATTTGTCAACGATTGAATTGTCAGTTCCGGCAAAAACAACGATTCCAATCGTTGTAACCACTTAGGAAATTAGAAATTGCACCTTTTTTTCTCCTTTTGACCATTGGGAAAATTAGTTGGACATCGACTTTACTGATTTTTTTTTTCATCGGTGGTTTGATATTTTCAATTTTTTGATTAATGGAATTGGTTCGGGTCAGCAGTGCAATACCTGCGAATTTTAAGAGCCATAAAAATTTGTTGAGTTTCCAAGGCTGGACTTTTTCTTAGCAAACGAAAAATTGTACAGAAAAAAATTTTAACCGATTTAAGCGATGAGGGCCTGAAGCAATTCTGAGGACCAACAATAATGGTGAAAGTTTAATTTAAATAATAACAAGGTGTTCTCGAATTATCGTGCTTACGGACATACAGACGGACAGACAGAAAACGGATTGGGATTTGTTGGCGGAAAATAAACCAAAAATAGTATATATAACTTTTTCTCGTCCGAGGCTTGGTTCTATGCTTTACAAACTTTTGGGCTGGATTAAACTTAAAACACTCTCAGATTTCAACTAGTATAAAAGTGCCAATAAATTAACTACTGATTGGTAAAATTTATGAGCAATGCATCATGCTCATTAGTTCAACTCTTTAAGATTAATCACATGGCATAGATAGATAGATAGATTAGACGTAGGGGTTGGTATGGTTAACCTCTGTCACTGCAGCCACAGTTGGGTCTATTGTGACGTTTCCCCGGATTGACTATGATTCCTCTTCAATCCCTACGCTTTCAATGAAGCTTAGTATTTTGCGAAGAGGAATGGTCAGGAATTCCGATGGGTCCATGAAACCATGACCGAAGTGACGAAGTCTGTTGTAAGCTAAACCCTAACATTCACAGAGGATATGCTCTGGTGTTTCGTCTTCGTCATTGCATATTCTGCAAATTTTAGTCTTAGAGAGACCAATCCTATTGAGATGCTTCCTCATGTGACAATGTAGCACCTCTAAGGCAGCTGTGGGAGTGGTGCGCATCGCCCCAGTAATACCCAGGCATGCCAGTCTTTGTAATTTAGTCAGCTTAGGCTGAGCAGTTTTCTGCTTTGGTTTCTTCCACCAGACGGATGCGGCGTAAGTTATAATGTTCCTCGTAACGACGGTATACATCCAGTAGGTTAGTTTTGAACTCAGTCCCCAGTTTTTGGCGAGAAGGCTCCTGCAGGTCCAGAGAGAGACTCTGGCACTTTCAAGAACTTTGTCCAAATGAGCATTCCAAGTGAGCGTTTCATCCAGGATGATTCCCGGGAATTTTGCCTCACTAGCATACTCTATGAATTCTCCAAAAAGAGTAGGCTTATATCACATGGCAAACGTGTCGTCGTATCGATTTTGGAACTCATAAGAACCGATTGTCCGCCGGTGTTCGAAAGGTAGGAAAGTTTTAAAGAAATGAACTCTATCTCGAACATTGGGTGGACTTTCATATATGATTTCTTCAAACTTTAAATATTTTCATTCCAAGTTTACGACATCTAACTCTATTCTGTATGCAGACTAACTAATCGAAAAAATAAACATGTCGTATATTCAAAAATGATTGTCTGTCTGTTTTAATGTTTTCACTCTTATAACTAGAGAACTACTCAACCGGTTTTGATTACATGTTCTATATATAGTCATAGCTAAATTCAAGTATAGTAAACTTTATGTGGTCCTTGATTCGCGCTAAGACATAGTTCGACCATAAGTATTCGAATTCTTTTCAGAGTCACTGTTACTGTAAATAAAAATGCTGATTGTTTACACCAATTCCAATGAAATGAGTCCGTCATCCATACAAGCTCTTTGACCCACAAAACCACTTGAGACGTTATGTTAAAATTTTGATAGTGGACAGTTTTGGTGGGACTTTCACATTGTTGTAATTAGGAGGACTTTATATGGAAAAGTTAATTTTTATGTCTCAGGAACCGTTTATGCTAAGAAGTTGAAAATTATAATGGTAAAGCGATTTGCAGAAAAATTTCGACATGTGTTAAGGGTTACGGGAGTAGAGTAGAGTAGATGTAACTTGGTTTTTTTCTATATAATTGCATGAGTGGGGAGGGCGGAGAAGCCACTGCTAAGGATAGTGAACTGAAACTCGGTAATTTTAGTGGACAACTGAAATTCGTTTAATATGTATTGTTGCGAGCTAGGCTTTCGCAGGGATTTCAAGTAAAACACAATTCGTTTAAGATCAAAATAAGTAACAATCTATTTATTCGCACTTTAATTCTGTTCGCACAATTATTCGCACTATATGGCAATACCGCCAGCTTAACTATATCGCTTGATTCGATCACACGCAATGGATCGCTTTCCACCAATACGGTCGCGTATACACGCTGCCCATTCGGAAAATATGCAAGCGCTCCCCTAGGTAGCAAGTACGAAGCGCTCCCTTGGCGTTGTCCAAGGTAGCGTTATTGAAGCATTTTAAGTAATTTTGTAAGGCAAGTATAAGATGCTTCCTTGGTGCTGTCCTTAGAAGTGCTATGGAAGCACGTTCGGAAAAACCATTTTCAATTGTTTAAGTACAATAGATTTTCTATGCTGTGGATTAGTTTTGCAAAGTGAACACGTGAATTTTAAAGTGTAGCGAAAAGTTAAAAAGTGTTGAAAATAAAGCAAAGAACGTTATTTTGAATGTAAGTACATTATTTATGTCTGGGAATGGAATTTGTTCATGATGAAGCTACCATAGAAGCAATTTTCAAGTAATTTTTGTTGTTTTTCGGCGTCAGATAAGTTTCTGGTGCTTCTATGGTAGCTTCACCATGAAAAAATTGAATTCTCATTAATATTACGATAAAATAAAATTACGGTTGGCGGGATTCGATATCGCGCACTTAGTATATGATTTAAATACCGTAGTGAACAACTAAAATGTCCACCAAATTGTTTGAAATATTAGATGATCATCAATGCCACCGACCTCAAGCATAAAAATTTCCTATAACAAATTTGGTAAAGTTTGTAATTCGCAGGAATAAATTTCGGTTCTATATCGCATATAGGGAAAAATCCTCAGCAATACCACCAGCTGTAAGGGTGTTTCGGATACGCATGATAGACCCTCTGATGAGTCCATGACATCCGATGACGAAACAGCTCCTTCGGACTTAGTTTTAAACAGTTTTAAAAAAGTGGCTTCTGTAGTTTTTCAACTGTCGTGTCCTCAATGGCAGTAGCCAGGACAGTGTTTAATCCCAGTCGGGACTTCGTGTTGGTGTTTCGCACCAGAAACTCCTCTGACGCCGAAAAACAACAAAAACTTCTTATAATTATTTATGTTATAATATATTAAAATTAAATTACAAGCTCAAATTGAGATGAAGAGATGATGCAGCCAAATTCATTAGTCAATAATTAAACCCATCTCCCTATGTTCCATCTCCCTTAGTTTTACGTTTCAAACAATGGTGTTTCTTCAAATAGGAAATTTAATAAAAAATTAAAAAATCTTAACGGATCCATTACTGTTAAATTCGTGAAAATATATTCAACTCCTTTTCACTACAATTGAATATCGAATGTATGATATATAATTTCAGAATTTTAAATATGAGTAAACAAATTGCTGGAATTAGCAACAACATTTCAGGAGATTGGTAAAAAATAAGATTCTTCAACTGAAAGCATCTATTGAAAGTAGTTCCAAAACTCAGGAAGAGATAATTGAAATCCCTGAAACTTTAATGGAGGAATCCGTTCTTCTCAAAGGACTTATTACTACAAGTCAACTGGGATGGACTACAAAAAAAAAAAATTGGAATAAAAAACAAGAAAATGTTTAATAAATTCCTTCTTGGTATGTACATACTCACTATTATTTTAGATATTTTACATAACAACATGTTATCATTTTTCTACTAGAAGCAACCAAATCTGAAGTTTTTGGAGCGGCTGATATCGGAAAGGCCATGCGAGCTGGTTTTCAGATTGCGAAAAACCGGCAATACAAATCCACCTACAAATTAAAAAAAATTAACTTATAAATGTAATTTTTTTCTTATTGAAATATTTTAAGATCAAATTTTGTATATTTTTTAGAACTACTGAATTTTTTATTTTATATATTATAATATTGAATAAATTTATTATTTTTGAATTCTTTTAAATATTTTTTTAACTTACCTACACAGAATGAAAATTCTGTTATACTTAAACAATACAGAATATTTCTCTAAACGTGCTACCATAGCGCTACTAAGGCCAGCGCCAAGGAAGCCTTACAAACTTACTTAAAATGCTTCAATAACGCTACCTAGGGCAACGTCAAGCAAGCGCTTCACAATTCCAACCTAGGGGAGCGTTTTCATATTTTCCGAATGGAACAAAGCTTTCATAAAGCTCATTAGCATCGATAAATTGCCGAGGCTCAAATATAAACTTGCTTCCGGTAAGCTGTCTGAAAGACAGGAACGAAGCGCTTTCCGCTGCGGACACGTAATGCTAAAAAGCAACAGGATAGGCATGGCAAAAGAAGCGATCCAAGCTTCCAAAGAAGCGCGATAGTAGTGTAATGGAAGCGCTCTATTTCCTAATGGGTGGCTGTCACATTTGACGTAATAAAAATTACTATATCTATCGCTGAAAGCTTTATCTGCTTTTATACCAGTTATCTGCAGTCGAGACTGTTCTTGAATCTTCGTTCGGTGGTGTGTGTAGAGGGTTCTAGTGAGCTTGAGATCTTTACATTTGATCCTCTACGCTGTTCTAGTAGCACATTCGATTATAGTGGGGGTATAATCGTATTGCTCCGCTCTCCTTATATGCTCAACTAGTCTTTTGATTGGGTTACTTTGCAGCTTAGGTATTCGGTTGTTGCTGTGTCCCTATTCGTAATCGATCGAGGTGCACGGCTGCCAGGCTTGCGCGTAACAGTATTCACCGGTTTTGAGCCATTCATCATTAAGTGCGTACAAAGCGAGAAGAAAATGAACAGCAATTTTCACTTTTTCAGCATTCAGTAGCTAGTACCGGCTGTTTCACTAAAAACTTTCTTAAGGTGAAACTTAAAAAAATTTTCTACTCCTACCTTCAAGATTTTGATAGACTAGTTTGTGAATTTCTCATACAAAAATCTTACAAACACATTTTCTTGACAATTACCGTATAACCTCCATTGTACAGGTAATAACATCACAATAATAATGGGTAAAGTGTCAAGTTGAATTGCAATGGACATTTTCATAGTGCGAACGTGACATTGAAATGGTACACCATGATAACAATGGTTATATCAAAACATTGATGATTACATTTTTGACTGACAATGGACTTATAGTGTTTCTTTTATTAACCGATATTTCACATTCAAAAGCAATTCTAACTATTTCCAAATTGCTAACGCCTTCACAGGTTTGGGCTAAAACACATTGGACGAAAATTGATGCACGGATACATAATTTTATTGATCACTTAAATTTAATTCAATTTGGATCAATCGGTTGGTTTTTGTCATGCTGACCATTTTTTCGATTTTAAATAATTATACTTATATTGACCTTTTTTCTTGCATTGAATATTCAATAATTTAAACATATATGGTACCTTGGTGGAATCAATAAAAAAATTAATATTTCATAATGGATAACACTACCAGGCTCATATAAAATAAATGCGAATACAATATGTGCAATTTTATTAAAAGTAAAATGAATTAAATTAAATTAAATTAAATTGATTACGTTTCTTCCGATACGAAATTCATTGAATTTTGTTTCATTATTCGAACCATAACGAAACACTAAAGGTTATTTATTGATGTGATGTCAGGTGTATGTGGTATTAATCCCAACGTGAGGCATTATATTATTTGCTGTTCTTACTTTCAGAATGCACAGTAAATACAAATATTTGGCTTTTCTTCACAATTTTGTTGCTATTTTAGTATTTATTTAATTCGTTATAAAATAAATAAGCTTGTAGATATAATTAATAAGTCATTCGATGATTGGCGGCATACGTGGGTAAGTAATACTGCCAATTGTTAAATGGAGAGTTTTTCCGAATATTCGGTGGTGTGGTGTGGAACTTGTCAGAAGTTTTTCTGCATGCGAGAAGAGTCGAGAGATTTCCACGCTGATCTGGTGTATATTTATGTGGAATGTAGGAACAACCGATATGGGGAAAAGTGATTCTTCTCGAAAAGTATCGAACCATCCCGAAGATATTGCAACGCCTTTCTGATTGGGTACTACAAAGTGGCCATTCAGATGTTTCTCTCCACCTTTGGGCATTGGGAGGTTGCTGTTTCTCTCACCAGAAACTGATCGAGCCGCGCGGATTGCAATGGTAACATGTAACAATATTAAAATAATAAGTAAGTATTAATTGCTTCTCCGTTTGTCGTACGAATATTTTTAGTTATACAACGGATTCAATTTTCTTCTTGTTATTTTAGTTTATACAACTCTTGTAAATATTATAATTAATGACTATAATTAATTTTTGAAAAACTAAAGATTTCAGAATAAGCCGAAAACGAAAAGTGGTATCGAAAAATTCGTTCGGTCGTGTGCAATGTGTATAGTGCCTTAGAGCCTTGTGCGTTGGAACTTTTTGGCGATATACTTGCGAAAGCAGTAAGTAATAAATTAATACAAGACTAAACTTTAAGATCAACAACTGAATTTATTTAAAAAATTGGTAATTTTCTTATTTTTCTTTTCATAGGTTCTTGACATATGAAAAGAAAAAGTTCTATAAAAAAAAAATACTGACTTCTTACATTGGCCCTCGCAGCTTTGAATTCGATGAAAAATATCCGAAGTATAATTAAACTTAAAGTTGCTAGGAAACGCCCTGAATCAATACAGTCATTAAAAAAAAATGTTAAATCTGAGAATCTACTCCTTAGCTCGACGTGGAAAACTTTCTGGAAATCGAAGGTGTGTGGCCGTAGTTAAAATCAAAGGATGCCCATTTAAATAAAAATTCTAAGAAATCTGTTTCTAGGAACTTATAAAAATAAAAGAAGAAATATAATTTGATTTTTTATTATTCCTAAATATTCTGTTACTTCTGGTTAAACAGTTGATTTTATTTTTTATCGTTGTTTTCCTTTGGAATTGTAGGTAAAAAAATTTCACACGAAAAACATGTTATTAGTGTTTCAATCGGTGCAATCAATCAATTTAATTAAAATATTTAGTAATTTACACGATTAACACGGTTTTATGTCAGAAACAGTTTTAATCATTTTTTTCCCAGTATTGTAGATATACTGTGAAAACCTTTGAATTTGTGACTCTACCTTTCACTTTCCTGGCCGCAATTTTAGGAATTTTTTTAATTTATTTACGGATTTTGAATATGGACTTCAGAACCTTTAATTTAAGCTATGACACGTCAAAATCGATTTTGACTGGTGGTTTTTGAAAAAACTTTCGAAAAAGTTTCCAAGAGGTACCCTTAAGCTTTTTTTCAAGAAAATTTTTTTTATTTCAATTTCCGCAAGTGATGGCGCAAACGAAAGGACAGTTCAATAGTTCTCCGAAAAACCAAACAAAATTCAGATCCGATCAAAAATGAGGGAACGGTGCCCAAAATCGTTCAGGGAAACCAAGAAAACAATTTTTGAATTTTGGACTCTACCTTTGACTCCTCTGGCCGAATTTTTTAGTCTGTTTACGGATTTAGAATATGGACTTCAGCACCTTTAATTGAAGGTATGACACGTTAAAATCGGTGGTTTTTGAAGAAAATGTCGAAAAGTTGGCAAGAGGTAGCCCTAATGCTCCTTTCAAGAAAAACATAGAATTTTTCCGATTTCCGCAACTAACTGCAAATGAAAGAGGAGCTCAACAGCTGCCCGGAAAACCAAACAAAATTAAGATACGATCAGAAATAAGGGAATGGTGACCAAAATCGTGTAGAGAAACAGAGAAAAAAAACCTTTGAATTTGCGACTCTACCTTTGACTCTCCTTGGATCCTCCAATCGAAACGAAATTATTTCTTTGGTTTTAAATTCTTGGTAGAAAGTCGGCAGTATAAGAGTGAAAGTGATCTGTAGAATGAAAGTCAAGATTAATAACCGAGAAGGAAACGATCTTTGATCTGAGAAATTAAGTACAGGAAACGTGAAAACGGTCTCTTTTTGCGAGTAACGGTAAGAGGACGAACACCCCAACAAGACGGAGCGAAATTTTCGAAAAGCTTGTTTAAAAAGAAAAAAAAATTAAAAGTTGGTCAAAAGGCGGAAACAATTATGAGGAAGAAATCACCAATCAGTACTGTAACGACTCAAATTTCCGGAGTAGGCTCAACGGGAGCCGGGATCCGTTACAAAATATTTACTTGTTATTTGACTGCACTGTACATATTACTTCTAGTTGGCAGTTTTACATTAAAATTATTATTTGATTTCCTTTGGGTTTTCTCTTTGCCGTCTGATCGTGGCCTCTGCTAAACGTGATTCGATTCATATTTTCTGTTTGTACGACTTTACTTGCCTTGCCTTGACCCTCTCTGCTCTTTCCCTGTCTTCGTCCCTCTGTGTGGCTTTTGCTCTCCCTGTCTTCGTCCTTCCCTGTCTTCGCGTCCTCCCCTGTCTTCGCGTCCTTCCCTGTATTCGTCTCTCTATGTGGCCTCTGCTTTGTTGGGCTTGGTTCAGCTGTGTCTGCTTGTCGTGGTTTGGCGTCATTCGTCGTGGCTTGTCGTAGCTAGATTTAGCTCGACTCCTGGCACGACTCTGCTTGCCTTAACCTGACCCTGGTTACTGATCGTCATCTTGTCTCTGTTCGCCTGATCTGCTCTGCTGCTTGGCTTTGTTGCTGCTAGGCTCGTCGCTGCTTGGCTTGCTCCGCTGCTTGGCTTGTCGTTTCTTGGCTTGTCGCTGCTTGGCTTGTCACTGCTTGGCTCGTCGCTCCTTGGCTTGCTCCGCTACTTGGCTTGTCGCTGTTTGGCTCGTCGCTGCTTGGCTTGTCGCTGCTTGGCTTGTCGCTGTTTGACTCGTCGTTGCTTGGCTTGTCGCTGCTTGGCTTGTCGCTGCTTGGCTTGTCGCTGCTTGGCTTGTCGCTGTTTGACTCGTCGTTGCTTGGCTTGTCGCTGCTTGGCTTGTCGCTGCTTGGCTTGTCGCTGCTTGGCTCCGCTGCTTGGTTTGTCGCTGCTTGGCTCGTTGCTGCTTGTCTTGTCGCTGCTAAGACATGAACTAGTCGGTCTCAAGCTTTCAAAGAGGAACTGTAAGTCCACAATGCCTTATCTAGCTTGGGAACCGATTAGAGGCGGTTGTCCTGTCAGTACGTCGTTCTCTTCGAGGCTGTGAATCACAGGTTGAATCGATTGCTCAGTAGTCAACGTTGCTACAAGAGGAACTGTAAGTCCACAATACCTTATTTGTAGACTCACTACTGCCGACTGACCTCCTTCTTGTCGTTCGTTGGTGCTTATATGTTTGGGTGAACATTTACCATCCGTGAATCATTACGTTAGAACTCGGAATTTCACTGTTTTGTGATTCGTGAACGGTGTATGCAGCCGTCAGTATATAGGGCTTTCGGATTTTACATGCGGTTTGTCGGTGGGTTTATCCCGCTGCACAGTGTCGCCTGAGGCATTGTTGTGGCTCCACCGACTTTTCAGGCATTTTGATTCTTCTTGGTTGCCAAAGTGCTCCTTTTCTTTCAGCTTTCTGTGCTCGTGTTTTTCTGCTTTTCAGCTTTCTTTGTTCATTTATGTCTTCGGTGTTCTATGTTGAATGTTGTTTGTTTCTTAGTTTTAAAATTCAATTCAGTTGTTAAATGTTTTAGTTCAATGTTTGTGTGTGAAAATTTATAGCGGACATTTCCGTCCTCACAGTACAAAAATAAAAGTGTTTGTGGACACCTAAGTCGGACGAGTTAAAGCCAGCGTAAATCAAGGATCAGGAACCACTGGAAGATCAGCAAGAGAATCTTACACTAGTAGCGCCCTGGAATAAGAGGTAGTGTTTGATTAAACCAAAGTTAGAATTTTCAGGTAAATTTTCAGTTTTAGGCCGAGAAAATGTTGTAATTCAGGAATTCACACCCCTGCCGCTGTGCGAAGTCGTAATATCAAAATATTTATAATTTATAATATCGCCGTGTCGGAAGAACAGTGTCGCAACTGCAAAAAATTCTAATTTTTTTCGGAGAAACAATATCATTTTTGACAATTGCCCACAAGCCATACGAGCTTAGTAATAGTTACTATAGACAGCTTAGATCAAGAGCACGTTCGTTTAAAACAACGGGGAACGATTTTATGCAAGAATAGCAAAACCACAAAATATTGAAATGTAAAAACAAAAAATTTTCGAAATTGCAGTTGCGTCACTGTTCTTCCGACACGGCGATATATTAAATTTAATTTTTTTTATTTTTTGAGCCTAATTGGTAATATAATTTTAAATAATTGTTTGTGCCTAAAAGTAAAGATTTAGTCAGTCTAAGTTTTTGCTTCAAATGGCACAATAGGTGTGTTTTTTTCAACTGGATCAGATCACAGTTGAAAAAAACGATGTGGATCAACCCAAAAGCTAGTTTAGCAGGGTTAACAATCCTGTTGGTAAATGCCTTGGATAAACTGTATGAGCAGGGCTACGTGTAGTTTCCCTTTATTACATGTAGCGATGTAGAAAATGCACAGAAATACAAAGGCTTTTTCAATAATTTTGAATATGATGTCTCTATATTCCACATAGACTTAAATTTCCTTACAAAACGTATTGATTTCCCACGACTATTCGAGACTATTGGGTACAAATACCTGCTACAAATTGAATTTACTGTTGTCATTATCAGCTGAATCGCAGGGCGCCATCTGTGAAAATGCTAAAATAGTAGAAATTTAGATGAATTGAGAAGCAGCTTTAATAACGAAAAACTGATCCAACTTTGATCCCATTATGATTTTGGATCGTCTCTTTGTTGTTGTTTTCAATGTAAAACGAATGATTTTGTTCTTGATCTAGTTGAAAAAAAAACACACCCAATATCACAAAAAAATAATTTTTGAAAAATAATAATAATATGGCGGATAAGTAAAAAAAAGTTTTTCATCACTTCCTGAGATCTGGAAACAAGGGCGCCCATAGAGGGAGGCAAGAGAGGGCACTTCGCACTTGCCTCCACCTGTATTCTACCTTCCAGTATTTTAAAAACACCGTCACTTGAACAATTTTTTTTAATGTAGTGTAATTAAGGCCTTTTAATTGTTCTATTACACTTAATTTGTTAAATTACTAACAAATAGTTACTAAATCAACACCGTTTACAGTTTTCAAAATATCGTTTTATTTGTATTTAAGGAAATTCCACTTATTAAAAGTTACGGTTTTCTTACTTACTGCAGAAAAATTGAATTGTAATTATTCAAATTTAAGTAGACAAATAAAATTAAGATTCATTTAACATTAGTTTATTGGAAGACGTAATTGAATTTCACACCCAGGATTTTTTTTTCATAGAAGTTTGGTATGATCTATGAAAAATACAGGAAACCCCCTTTGGGTTGGGATTCCTGGGATAAAGTACCCATCTGCTCATATAGTGTTTTTTTATACATCCATTCGACTTTGTGCGGCGAAAGGGGGTCCTTTCAAACATGCAAAATTTTAAGGCATGTTGATTAAAGGATGTTAGTAACATTAGTACGTAACGTTTTGTTAAACCACGGCTATCACTTTTTAGTTGCACTTTAATAAAAAAAAAAGAATTGATCAATTACGAAATGGTTCGAATTAAATGTGAATAATTTCGAAAGTTTTTGAGCTAGAGCGATAAATTTACCCTACTAACTCGGCTTCTCCTTAGCATTTACAACAGCTTGAACACGGTTACAACTAATTCCAAGTCTTGAAGTTGACTCACCAGAAAGCACTAATTTGTTTAAAGACTTTTGTATGGCAGCCTGAAACAGTATCTTCTTTGCACTCGGTTTTCCAGTTTTGATTCTTTCAAAATAAGTGTAACTCCCCGAGAATTTTGTCTTAACTAATTCACAAAAAAAGGTTTTATGCCCAATACGTTCCGTTCCGTAGTTATCGCTCCTTCGCGGAAAAATAGGAACCATCTTTATTAAGAACTTTTGTATGGTAGCCAATTGAAAAATTACCGCAATATTGTCAGTTCCTGCAACATTTAGTTAAAAAAAATTTTTAAATTCTCGAACATAACTGTCATAACTTTTTTTGAGGAACTTTGTATGCGATGCACCCGAAGAAGTTGGGCGATTTTACTTACTAACGGATTCTTAGTACAATTTAAACTTCTCTGTATTTTTTCCCTATCTTCCGGTTCGCTGACATTGTTTTGGTGTGGTAGAAAAGGTTCAATGATTCTTAATTAAGTGAAATTCACATTCATTCTATTCGTCACAAGATGTAGCTCCCGAAATTGCAAATTCCTTTCATAAGCCATAGTTCTGCCCTTCCCTACGAAATGTTGTATGGGCGCCCATGTCTAGAAACCAAAATTTCTTTAAGTAAAAAAAGTTTTTCTTCAGTTCTTAAGATCTAGAAAAAAGGCGAAAGATTTATTCGACACTGAAGAGAACCCAGAGTAGCTAGGAGGCGTTTGAGATGGTTGGGTAGCCTTTTCTTCGAGAGCATTGAGGATTTGAGGTCGTTAGGGTATGACAAACTAGTCAGGTTCTGCAGCGTATTGGAGTGTTTCTGAGGTGATGGAATAGCCCACGAGGACCTGAAGGGATCGCAATGGGCCCGTTTGGCGCCTAGTGAGCGTGGTGGTTTTAGCGCTGCGCCCCTTCTTAAACCGAAACCTAAACCTAAGATCTAGAAACCAAAATTTTTCGTCGAAAATGTCACAAAAGTGGTAATGAATTTCTCAATCCTTGAGAACGAGAAAAAATCATCATAAAACAATCACAATTCTGGATTAAAAACGAAAGACGAATATATGATTGTCTACATAACAGCAGATCGTGAAAGAAATTCGTTCAAGAAGTGAATAATGAGCAACAGTTCATTAACACGTAGTTCCAAGATCGCGTCTTATGAACTCTGTTCTTAAACTAACTAATTCAAGAGACTTAATACAGTTAACCAGAAAAATACGTCCTAATGAGGTCCTTCATTAGGTACGATGTATGTTTACATATAGCATAAGTAAAATCTAAATAAATACAAATCATATTAAATCAGATTAAACCGATATACCTCAAGAGAGGCGTTTTTTTTATTTACCCACTAAGTTAGATTCCTAACGAAGTTAGTAACACAAAATTGTACCCATAATTAGAGACTTAAGAAATGTTTGTGCAAAAGGCAAATTGAAAACGAACTTTCACCGCCATCCCGACATATACACAAACCAGCATAGCTCCGGGTCTTGCCAGGATACCCAATTGCAAACATAATTTTATAAGATTGCGTTCAGTTATTTCCATAATTTCTCAAATGAAAGCTGACAATTAATATGCCCCCGTTTCCAACTTTGAGATAGAGTCGAGTCCCTTTTAGGTATTAATTGGATACGTTGCCTTACGTTAAATTATTTAACAACGAACACAATCCAATTTGGCCTATACTACAATCTATGCCAGTAACGCTTCTATCTAGTATTTGAAACTACGGATGATTAAACCAACCCCTACGGTTTCTAGCACTTCAATGGTGGGTAGATGGGGGAGTAAGTTTATATATATATATATATGCGAAAGTCCTGTGGTCAGTGTACCACATGTAAAACTTTTCGGAGAAAAGGAATTCCATTGCGAATTGAATTTCCTTCGTATTTTTGGGACATGGAACCCTGAAATAGAAAGTTTTTAGTCATTAGTTTCAGGCACCACTAATCTGCTTAGCTTATAGCGTTCCCGTATGGTACTCACCGGAATTCTAGAATCGTGTGTAACTGCATGGCTTTGAGATATGCTAAAGTTACTAGCAATTCGGTTTCAAATATTAAAGTTTAATTAGTGAAGAAAACTAAATAATTAAAAGCGGCCAATGGATAGAATAGAGACAGGATTATCTGTCGACTACTTAATTGGCGAATTTGGTTGATATGCACAGCTGGAATTAGAATTATTTTCTTGATATTGGCACCTGTCCAATGAGGAGAGGTAGAACCTAGTAAATTTACATAACGAAAATATTTAGAATTTCAAACTTAAACGCATTTCCATAATGTTACATTAAAATTGTTGCAAAATTTGCATCATATTATACTGGTTTTTTAAAACCATGAAATACTGAACTACGATTGAAATTATAGTAGGGGAATAGGGTTAGGGCATTTTCTCATCATCGCAAATTTGGACTAATGCAAGCCCTTATTTTTTAATGACATTTGTATGGTAGTTGCTTCAATGAGTACTGTTTTGTGCTTGTTTTTATGCTCCAGTTAGGAGACAAGTTATGCTGTGCAAATTATCAAATTCATTCAGTTGCTGGTTCTTTGGTAATCATGGGTGATTTCGGGCGAATCAAGCACCAAATTTTTAATGACATTTCTTTGTTTTTAGTGAAAAAATATACCACCATCATGTTAGTTTGCTATGGAGAAAATACGGAGTTCTTATTGGAAAGTATTGCAGGTACAGTGTACAAGAATTTGTCTGACGAGTAAGCAGTGTACCATTTGTTGTAAGAACTAAGGAAACAAATGTTGCTAGGTGAATGAAAATTTACTTGATACCATTTTCAATTCCATACTTGAAACTTCGCACCGTTCCCAAAATGTGATCTTAGATTCTTAACGTAATATAAAGTTGCTATAAGACGGACTGTACCTGTTCTTTGGAACTTAAGCGTAATGTGATACACCATGGAACGGTGTGATTTTATTTTATTTATTAATTATAACAAATTCATTTGGAGCTGTAACGACTTGATTTACAGTCGGGGTAGGCTCAACGGGTGCCAAAATCCGTTACAAAATATTTATTTATTTATTTCTAGACGTCACTTATAACACAAAACATTTATTTATTTGTTTCTAGACTTCACTTTATTACTCCTAGTTGACCTAGTTGATAAAAAATTAATTTCCTTTGCGTTTTCTCCTTGCTGTCTGATCGTCGCCTCTGCTCAACGTTATTCGAGAGCCTTGCTCTGCGCGTCGTCGCGGCTTTGCTCTGCGCGTCGTGGCTTGCTGCGGTCGTCGCTGCTTTACTCTGCTCGTCGTCGCTCGCTCTGCTCGTTGCGGCTTGCTCTTCTCGTTGCGGCTCGATTCGGCCTTGCTTGGCTCTGCTGTGTTTGGCTCGTCTTTTGCTTGGCTCATCTTTTCCTTGGCTCAGCTCTGCTCTGCATATCTCTATTCTGCTGGGCTAGTCTCTGCTCTGCTTGGTTCAGCTCTACTCTGCTTGGCTCGTATTCTGCTTGGCTCGTTTTCTGCTTGGCTCAGCTCTGCTCTGCTGAACTAATCTCTGCTCTGCTCTGCTGGGCTGCTGAACTCTGCTCTGCTTGGCTCAGCTCTGCTTGGCTCAGCTCTGCTTGGCTCAGCTCTGTTTGGCTCAGCTCTGCTTGGCTCGTTTTCTGCTTGGATCAGCTCTGCTCTGCTGAACTAATCTCTGCTCTGCTCTGCTGGGCTAGTCTCTACTCTGCTTGGCTCAGCTCTGCTTGGCTCAGCTCTGCTTAGCTCAGCTCTCTTTGGCTCAGCTCTGCTTGGATCAGCTCTGCTTGGGTCAGCTCTGCTTGGGTCAGCTCTGCTTGGCTCAGCTCTGCTTGGCTCGTCTTCTGCTTGGCTCAGCTCTGTTCTGCTTGGACATGAACTAGCCGGACTTAAGCTTTCAAAGGGGAAGTACAATTTAGGAACCGACTAGAGACGGTTGTCCTCCCAGTGCGTCGTCTTATCCGACATTGGTCGAATCGGTCGAGCTCAGCGGTCAAAGTTGCTATAAGGTGAATTACAAATCCACAACCTTATTTGCAGACTGACTGCTGCCGACTGGCCCGCCTTCTGGCCCCGCCGATATTTTTCAGGCTTTTTGAAGATCTGTGTGTTTCTATGTGTCGTTTTTCAGCTCACTCTTATATGTTGTGTCGTTTTTCAGCTTCCTTCTGTGTTGTTAAGTCATTTCCATCTTCTATGTTTTTACGTTAACTCATGCTGTTTTATGTTTCATTTGTCTTAGTTCTGAGGTTTGAAAATTCAATTCAGTGTTACATGTTTTAATTCAATGTTTGTGCGTGGAAATTTCAGTCGTCACAGAATTCAACGTGTTTTCGATTTATCGCCAGCTTATGCAAAACTCATCACCTATACGCTAAAGACATTTCTACGGTAGCTAGTAGTGGGAGTACTGTGATTTCAGGTTTTTATATGTAGACTAGATTTGAGTTCAATCCGGCTTTAAGGTTTGTAATGCATAGAACGGAGATTCGGACAAAAAAAATGTATTCAGTTTCAACGTACTTCTTCTGGTTGCCGCCATACAAAAGAACTCAGTATTAGGCGAAGATTTCAGAACCTTATAAGCTACAGATTAGATCAAAATATAAATATGTAGGATTATTCAATAGGGACATAGCAATTTTGTATTTAAATAAAACACAGAATAATTGATATAATTTCCAAACGTTTTCGTTCGAGAACTTCACCATGATAAAAATATAAACTTTGACTGACGTTTTGACATTGACAGACCAGCAAAAAAGTTTAAGGGTGCGTTTGTATTAAAATACGAAATTGTTATGTACGTATTGAATAACCCTTTAAAAAATTCTGAAACCGATTTTTAGGCGCCTATATCGAAAGCCCGCTTAGATAGAAAAATTAAATTTATTGACGATTACATTTCAAGAGCGTAGAAATAAAGCGAATTCAATATCTTATTAGACCTAAGAAATATTTCGGAATTCGTGAAAACGTACATAACTACTTTACATCCATTTAGGGGTAGAATGTAGGCTTTCTCCCTACACCAATATTTCTTCTGCTAGGCATATTTCTTCTAACAATTTCAACACTATATTTGAAATGATTTCTGAGATGTGAAAATAGTTTTTTAAATTCGTGTACCCAAATCCGTGATTCACTCTTCAAAAATGTTACATTTAGGGCCGTTTTCCCAGTCGAAGTTTAAACCAAAAATTTGGTTTAAAATTAGGAACTCATTCGTTTGTTCCTAAGTTTAAACAACATTTTTGGTTTAAACTTCGACTGTGAAACAGGCCCTTAGCGTATTCCACATATAAACATATATGCACAAAATAAATTCTATTTTCTGGTATTATTGGCTTGGAAGATAATTTGTTAAGTTTGTTACTCCCAACCACTATACGCTACCTTCCCCATTTAAGGTTCTATTTCAAGTATACGCTCCTAGTATGGCTACCATCACAAAGATGTAAACTTCTGACATAAAGCGTTCAGAAAATATGGCTTTTAGGTTTTCGAACACATTGTTTTGCCTCGCACTCCTACACTCCTCCACTCATATCCACAATTTTTTTGCAAATCGCTTCACTGTCATAGCTCTATATAAATTCCAAGTTTCAGCTTTCTAACATAAGCGATTCAGGAGATATATACACCATATGCGTCTCACCCTCAAAGGTCACCACTAAAAGGGGTTCACCCAATCCACCCACTAGAAAAAATGTAACTTAATATTTCAACGAGTTTGTACGGTACGAGCCTTCAAACACTTTTGCGTACGGCGTATACGGCGGATAGACGGACATATAAAAATTCGAAATTTCAGCATAGCAAGTTTCAGGTCGATCTCAATATTTTATTATTAAAAAATAATACCAAAAGTAATTAAGGTCGAGTGAACGAAATTTTACCCGTCCTTAGGATAGATCCAATACAAAAGTGACAGACATATTAGATGTTTTGTGTGCGCGACCATAAGTTTCTGTGGATATAGAGCTTCTGCCCTAAAGTGGCCCAACTGTTTCATTTGACAGGAATTGTTTCAAAGTTTCAACTTTGTAGGGTAAGCGACTGCGGAGACAACATACTGAGACCGAATGAATTTATCTCAATATACTTTCGAAGTTTGTAACAAGTTAAGCAACAGTTGCGCTTTACTCCTGCAAAAAGGCCATTGGCAAAAAATGGGGTATGCAACCGCGAATAGTTCATTGGCTCTACGTGTCCGTCATCAGACCGATACTTATGTATGGTGTTATTGTCTGGTAGACGGCCTTAGACAAAGCGGTTAACCGCACCACCCTAGGGAAGGTTTAGAGATCAGCATGCATATGCATCAGTGGAGCTCTAAGAACAACTCTCTCTGCAGCAGTAGACATGCTATTCAGTCTGACACTTCTAGACTTTTTTGGCAAACAAATGGCAGCCAGTGCAGCCATTCAACTTAGAGACTCTACACAGTGGACTGGCATATATGCAGGTCTCTCAACAATTTTGAATCACTTCAATAACATTCCTGAAAACACCGACTACACCCCTCCCAGTTATGATTTTGGCAAAAAATTCCTAACAACCATCCCAATCCATCTAGAATGGGAAAGGGATTCGGTACGGACGGAAGAGTCCGCCCACATATATACGGACGGCTCCAAACTCAAGGCGGGAAAGGTGGAGGTGTTTTCTCTGATATGCATAACATTAGCAGCTCCTTCCGCCTTCCGGAATACTGAAGTGTCTATCAGGCGGAGCTTATGGCGATCAAGGAGGCCTTGTCCTGGCTGAGGTGTAATGTAATATCTACTAGGGATATTAGCATTTTCACAGACAGCCAAGCGGCAATAAAATCCTTGGAATCGGCTTCGACAACATCAAAGGTCGCCGCAGAATGTCGATCATCTCGTAAGGAGATGGCTGAACAGTTCAATATTCTTCTGTGCTGGGTGCTAAGACACAGGGATATTCCAGGGAACTGCATGGCTGACGAACTCGCTCGTCGCGATACTACCCTTCAGATTATGTCGGAACATCGGAATCTGGGTGTTCCTCTCCCTACATGTAAACTGCTACTGGGATTGAACTCAGTCGAGAAAACCAACTCAAGATGGGCAGACGGTATTACATGTCACACTGCGAGACAGATCTGGCCAAAGCTGGATCTAAAACGCTCGAAAAGGCTGACTTTGATCAAAAGGGCGAATATCAGCTCTACAGTCGGTGTCCTGATCGGACTCTGTCTTATAGGTCGACATGCTAAAAGACTCGACCTCTTCTCAAACGACTGCTGTAGAAGCTGCCTGGATTAGGAGGAGGAGGAGACAGTCCTTCACCTTCTCCGTACCTGTCCAGCTCTATCCGCTAGAAGGAAAGCTCATCTTGGAGCTTACTTCTTCAACTGTCTCGGTGATCTTGCCGCAATGGAGGTCGCGAGAATCCAATGCTTCATTGAAAGCTCTAAATGGTTCGACGAGTAGGACCGGATTCGATGATCCTGTGGGAACACAACGAACCTTTTAGGTCTAAATGCGTCCGTGTTCTTACGGGCAGCTACGCGTACCTACCTACCTAACTACTTCCGGAGTTCTGTTATTAATGCCCAAATCGAGAACAGTACAGCTGAACTATGACCGTGTTTTTATTGCATTTTGCAAAATACCCTCTTATAATTCAAAATGGGGTTGGTACGTCTCACCTCATATAACAAAAAGTTTACCTCATTTTGCAGTAAGTCCGCTGCGACTTTGCGGAAGTCTAAAACAAATTGAATTTCAAGGGGTTTTGAGTTGTAGAGGGCTTTTTTGTTATTAAAAAATAATAAAGTAAAATATGACGAAAACTCGACATTTCTATTATGACTTATGTTCAGGACTTTTGCCTCTGTGCTTAACAATTTCCGAAGAAAAATATTTAATCGATAAAATTCCCGTTCAAACACATTAAATTTAATAACATGTCGTATGTAATGTATATTAGACATAACATGGTAAGTGATCAAGTGCGTGTAGGTACCTACATAAATTTTTCGAAATGACTACCGATTCGGCACAAATTTGTCAATATTTCAATAAGGTAAAAGCATTTTCGAGTAATTTTTTTCTCGGCATGTGTAAGACTGTAACAACAGCATGAGAAATTGCCTCATTAAAGCGAAATTTGTTCGACAACAACCACAAAAATACACGAACAACAATTCAGAACTCTGTAGTAACTGTGTAATTAAAAGACAATTAACTATTCGCTTGAACACTTGTCTTTTAATAAATGGTGGTTTTTTTTACCAGGACTCAACTGTTTTTCGTGTTGCGTACAGGTAAGTACAATTTTCTCACGTAAGCAAAGGTAAGGAAACCTATTGAAATAAATTCTCCAGAAAGGAGATACCTCCTCGTAGACCGCTAGCTTGTTCTGCCCGCTTGTGTCACTAATCTTGTTGTACTCGGTCTGATGTTATCATGTATCTTCAATACAAGATGGCACACAGGACATTTAATTCAGTTTGATAAATTTACCTAAATGAGATTTTAAGGGTCACCAGTTTTCCCAGGTTAATGAGTTTTTCGATGAGGCAAGAGATTCTTTAATGGCCTATTGGATCCTGCGTTAAGGATATTGTGGCCGAATGGAATTTTAGATGATATTGTAAGCGGTTTGATGGCAATAAAATCATTTTTAATGGCTTCTGATAGCAAATATTAGGTTTTGATGAAAATTGAAATATAATTTTTGATTTCGATTAATTTTAAGAGATTTATGAACTTCGGAAGTGCTTTATGGGCTGGTTAATGATCATCAATGTTTTCATGGGGGAAAATCGATTTATTTAGTTTATATTTTTGTTGTTTATGCGTAACAAATTGTTTATTGCACTTACAGTTGTTATTGATAATCAAGTAAAAAAAAGAGACATGAATAAGTCAGCAACAAACCTACCAACAGCCTGGGCACAACTTAATTATTTCTCGGGTTAAACTTCGGGAAGTGGTTTAAGGGGGAGGATAGAGTGGCAGTGCTACATTTCATGTAATTTTGTCATTCTCCGGCCCACGGTCAAAGTCGAAATATATCATCGGTTGTTTCAAGCCAAGGAGGTTTTTGGCAAGGTAATTTTGTCACTAGAATAGAAGTACATACACTGCTGGCAAAAATAATAGGTGTGCGCATTTTATTTTCCAAACATGTATGCTTTTCACATATAGGTATCTTTATTATTCCGCAAAAATTAAAATATTTTTACACTTTAGCATACTTCATTGTTACAAAAAACAAAAATGGCTTTGCAAACTCAATAAAAACTTAACATTTTTTCAACAGAAACACAAATTTTCTAAAAAATTAAGTATTAATTTTGAAATTTCGTCACTTATGGTGGCGCTTTATGCTAATTCTGGTAGACCGCGTTTAATACCCAGTATGGTTGGTTGGTGTACGTGGTGACCCGTCTGCCGAAAACAGGGCCCAATTAGCACAGGAAGCGCCATTTTGATACCACAACTCGTTTAACCTGGTCGTTGAGGGCTGATGAAGTATATGTGTAGTTTTAAAGAGACCTAGGGCTTGAATGGATTATCATATCCATCCGGAGCTGTTCAAGAAGGTAATCAGTTCTCCTATCTTGTTTTTCGAGATCTCATCGCGGTTATTGAAGAAGGGTTTGCCCAGTGCGCGAAGTCTGGCTCTAGCTAGGGCGGGACACTCGCAAAGAAGGTGAATGACAGTTTCCCTCTTATTTGCATCCCCACAACTGCGGCAATTGACGTTAAACGGAATACCCAGTCTGGCCGCGTGGTCGCCGATCGGCCAGTTATCCGTGCTGACTGACGTGACTCTGGAGACGTCCACGCGGCTCCTGCTCAGGAGTTCGTCTGTTCTGCTCCGGGAGTAGGATGGCCATATCTTCCTAGATATGACGCAGTTGGTCAGTCCTCTCCATCTGGAGTTCGCGTTTGTGAGAAAGTGGGTGGATATTTGGCGCTTAACAGTCCCTAGTGGGACCTGAACGGATTCTACGAGGGGGCCCTGAAGAGCAGAACCTTGCCTAGCTAATACCCAGTATATCCACCATTATTCTTCATGACCTTTTCGATTCTTCTGGGCATCGATGATATCAACTTCCGGCAAGTTTCTAAGGGAATATTGTACCAAACGTTTTGAATATTTTCCCATAATTGCGTTTTATTTTGGCAACCCGTTTTTGAAACTTGTCGTTTAAGTTCACTTCAAAGGTTTTCAACTGGATTGAGGTCTGGGGATTGACTTGGCCACTTAAGGACGTTCACACTTTGCTCCTCGAACCAAGCTTTGACCATTCGCGATGAGTGTTTCGGATCGTTATCCTGCTGGAATGTCCACAAAAGGGGCATATTGTCCTCGGCGTAAGGCAGCATAACCGTCTCCAGTAAATTCTTATAGGCAAATCTATCCATAATACCATCGATGCGGTGTATGGGACCTACACCTTGCCACGAAAAACAGCTTCATACCATTATGTTGCACCATCCGTGTTTCACTGTCTTTTTCGTGAAGAGAATGTGGAATTCTTTGCCTTTCGAACTTTCGTGGCCCGCCCCAGGTTTTATGAGCCAATGCGAAGTTTTTCCTCTTCATCAAATTTGCAGATCTAAGCAGAGGTACTTTGCGAGCAATCCTACCGGGTAGATTTGCGCTTGCTAATCGGCGTGATAAAATGACATACCCTATCTCGGTCGCAATTGTCCTGGATCATTTGAATGGGTCGCGTTTAGATAATGTAACGATTCGATTGTCGGTCACTGCTGAAGATTTTTTAGGTGCCCCACGCGATTCAAGAATTTTTTTCCGGTTTCAGGGCATTAGTGACGACATTTTCTGACCGTCCCAATGATGTGGCAATAAATTTGTAGCTTCTTCCTTCATCTCGGAGCTGACGAACAAGCCTTCTCTCCTCTGGACTGCAGTGACTCCCTCGACTCCATCTAATTATACTCTAGATGAAATCATATAGAGTATTATAAGTTTAATCCAGCCCAAAAGTTTGTAACGCATAGAACCAAGCCTCGGACGAAAAAAAGTTATATATTATTTTTTGTTTATTTGTGCCCAAAAACCTCAAATCCGCCTGACGTCCGTCCGTCCGTCCGTCCGTCCGTCCGTCCGTCCGTCTGTTCGTGAACACGATAACTCAAGAACGCCTTCACCTAGGATCTTGAAATTTTGAATCTGGATGTTTGGTTGAATTTGTAAGGCTAAGTTCGTTAACGGGCAAAATCGTTCTACTCCTTCGGGTAGCTGCCATACAAAATGTCCTTAAAACACGTGTTCAAGAATATTGGTCGATAACTTCAGAAGGGTTTAAGCTACGACTTCGAAATTTTGTATGTGTTATTTTTCCAATAGTTGGAGCTAAATGTATGATTATGAAGAAAATCCTTTTAGTCCTTCGTGTAGCTGCCATACAAATATCCTGTCAAAATGTATTCACTTAATTTACTAAACTCACAATAACTCAAGTAATCTTTTAGCTACGAATTCGGAATTTTGTACAAGTTAGTTTTGTGGGAAAAGGAAGTTCGAGTTTACTAATCAGCGAAATCCTTTTACTCCTTCTGGTAGCTGCCATACAAAATATCCTTAAGACACGTGTTCAACAATATTTTCCGATAACTTTTGAACGCTTCAAGCTACGAATTTGAAATTATGTATACGTTTATTTTTAAATGGTTCCAAGGAAAAGGATAAATATGTAAGAAATCGAGTGAGTCCTTCCTGCACCTCCCATGTGAAAGTCCTTTAAAAAGGACATTTTTTTTCGATGACTTACCCAGTTTAAGGTATGAAGTTAAACACTGAATAAGTAGCAATCTAATAGCAGTTCTTAATAAAGGACACACAACATGCACACACGTAATTCTACTTTATCCCCAACTACAATATAAATCGGAGATCAGTATTCATCTAGAGTATTATACGATTGGCTTGCAGCCGATCGTGACTGCAGTATGTTTTTAATTTTAGTTTATTAATTTGAGTAGGATATTTTACTTTATTATTTTTTAATAATAAAGTATTGTTATCGACCTGAAATTTCAAAAAAGTTTGCTACCCTGAAATTTTGTATTTACACGTTTTAGGACTAGTAAACCCCAAAAAAGCAAAAAAAAAAAAAATGTCCGTCTGTCCGCCGTAGACGCCGTACGCCGTACGCCGTACGCCGTACGCAAAATTGTTTGAAGGCGCGTAGCTCCCAAACCCGTTGAGATATTAAATTGAAATTTTTATGGTGGATAGATTGGGTGAACCCCTACAACTGGTATATTTTTGAGGGGTGGGGGTACAAGGGGAGAGGAGAGGGGAGCGTTTTAGACGAAAAATTTTGGTTTCTAGATCTCAGGAACCACTTATGCTAGGAGGCTGAAACTTGGAACTTATGTAGTACTATGATAATGGACTCAATTGCAAAAAAATTGTCGATATTGGTTAAGGGGTGTGGAAGTGGGGGGGAAAACAATGAGTCTTTAACGCATGAAAGTCGGGATTGAAACATTCTAAAATCGATATCTCCTGAACAATTGATGTCAGAAGATTGGAACTTTGTTGTTGTTCTTAGGGATACTTCCAGATTAGACAAGAGCTAAAATTTTTAAGAGGGGTGGTGGGGTGTGGGGGTGGGGGGTGAAAAACTTTGGATTACAATATCTTCCGAACTAATTACACCAGGAAGATAAAATTTAGTTTCTGTATATGGACTCACAAGAGGAGTCTACCAAAACTAAATTTTTTGAGGGGGGAGGTGGAGCACGAAAGTGGGGTGATAGCAATTTCTCAAAAAATTTAATTTTTATATCTCAAAAACCGTATCAGATATGATCTTGAAAATTTGACAGGAGTTGGGGTCGATAAACTTCTAGTAGGGAAAAAAATTTTGGTGGTGTGGGTGTAGGGGGTGGTGGTGAAAGGGGGTAGAAAGGAAAACATTCTGATTTTTATTTCTTAAAAACCATAATGAATAGAAAGCTAAAAATTTAGGATTATATAGAACCACTATGGAGACATCCTAGAAAAATAAAATTTTTGATAGGGGTATCAAGGTACGGGGGAGAGGAGTGGTTTTTTATATCTCAGAAACGGCTTATGCTAGAAAATTGAAACTTAGTACGTATATGTAGATGTGCTATTAGAGTAATTAAAGCAAAAAAAAGTTCAGATTTTTATTGGCGTTCAGAGGTTGAGTAAAAAAAATGTCCGTGAATCCACATTTTCACGAATTTCGTTAAAACTTGTAGACATGTCGAGCTATCAAAGCAATTTTACTTCTGCGGGCTATTTATATAAGCGCCTAGTAACGGTAACGGTAACGGAATTTTTCGATATCCAACCCCTAAGGTGGAGTAAATTGGTTGTGTACATATTCACGAATTCTGATATATTCCTAAGGTATATTGAGATTTGGAGTTCACTTGTACTTCTATAAGCTTTAAACGTAGTCGGGAAAAAACCGATTTAAGTATTTTTCTCAATTAAACCCCCTGGGGGTATTGTTTAAGATTTCACTGATTCCGAAAATCTCTTAGGTTTAATGTGATCGAATTCGTTTTTACTACTATGAATTATTCTATTGATAAAAAAAATACGTAAATAAAAAAAAAAATCTGCCAACAGTCTGGGCGCAACTTTATTATTTTATGGGTAGAAGTCCGAAACGTGTTTAATGATGAGATACGGTGTTGGGTACTATGCGACTGACAACCGAAAAAAATAACCATTAGGCTATTTGGAACGTTATTTTTTAGGTTGTCAGTCGCATAGTACCCAACACCGTATCTCATCATTAAACACGTTTCGGACTTCTACCCATAAAATAATAAAGTTGCGCCCAGTTTTTAAGTGGGGCGGTAGAGCATGAATGTGGAGGTTATAGAATTTTTCTAAAAAATCACGTTTCATATCTCAAGAACAGTATAAGATAAATGAAGAGAATTTTTACCAGAAGTAGGTCTAATAGACCGCTAGCAGAAACAAAATTATGAGGGTGCAGAAGGTGAAAGTAGGGGAGGGTGAAAAGGGAAAAGTACCGATTTTTATATCTCCAAAACTTATAATGGTATAAAATTGAAACTTGGTATTTGGATTGACATGTAGTAGTAGCATATTGGAAAAATATAATTCGTTATAGTGGTAGTATGGTACGGGGGTGTGGGGTGTTTTTCATATCTATAGAATGGCTTATGCTAATACTCGGTAAGAACTCGGTATGTATATGTAAATCAACTAGAAAAGTAATTTGGATAAAAAAAAATTTACAATGTCCATTGGCATTCGGAAGGGGGCAAGAAAAATTATCATTGAAAATGGAATGCACATATTTTCACTGTTTTCGTCATATCTATTAGGTCTTTCCAAATATTGCATTCATTTTTATTCTACAGATTCTTCATATAAATACCTAGAAAGCATTTTGAGGATTTTTTTAAATTCGACCCCTAAAGGGGTGGAAAGGGGGTTGTACACTTTTCACGAATTCTACCATATCAGGTCTGATCAGATATCGTATATCTTTTCTCTTTCAAGGACTTGCCTAATTATCGCCCGAAGTTCGTTTTGAAGGTTTTTCCTTTTTCAACCCCTAAGAGGGTATGAAAGGGTTGAACACGTTTTCACGAATTCCGTCATATCTTTTAGAAGTGATAAGAAATTGAATTGGTTTTTACTTTCTCGTGTGGTCTTCATATTTATCTATTAACCCCTTTCAGGATTTTTGGATATTCAACCCCAAAATAAGTGTAAAGAGGTTGTATATCTGATGATATATCGATATCATTTTTACTTCCTAAGGTTTCCTATATAAGAGCCAAAAAGTCAATTCCAGTATTTTTAGATATTCAATCCTAAGGGGTGAAAGGGGGTTGTATGCTTTTCAAAGCTTCGAAATATTTCTTAGGTTTGATGAGATATTAGATCGCTTTTCACTTCCACAGACCTTTTATATAATCGCCTACAAACTCATTTATCAATTTTTTGATATTCAACCCCCAAGGGTTTGCATATGTTTTCACAATTTTTGCCATCTCTTAGTTCGGATGAAATACAAAATTGTTTATTACGGCATTTGATGTAATGACCTAAAAACCAATTTCACGATTTTTCGAATTTCAAGAAGGGGTTGTGAAGGGTTTGCTTACGTTTTCACGAATTTTTCAAAATCCCACGTGTTTCATGAGATATCAAGTTGCTTCTTATGAAATCGTCTAAAAACCTTTTTCACAATTTTATCGAAATTCAAACCCCAAGTGGAAGTAATGGGTTTGTATACGTTTTAACAATTCGTCATATCTTTTAATTCTGATAAGGCAGAAAATTAGTTTTTACTTCTATGGGCTTTTAGTGTACATAATATACCGAAATTCGAATTACACGGGCTTTTCCAATGTTTAATCGGATAAAAATCTCTATTTTAAATATTTTTTTTTAAGATCAAAACTAACTTTCCAAGAAACCTCATAATTTCGAAACAACTGATGATATACTCCGTCTTTGACCGCTCCCGAACTTTGACCCAATAATAATAAAGTTTCGCCCAGACCATTGGCAGATTTTTATTATGCCTTCATTTAATTTAATTTCATCAATGTCTCACCTTCTGCAACTAAATAATTCTTGAAATTAATGTTCTTCACACAGAAAACAATGCACACCTATTTTAATGTCCAGCTCAATTTGAAGGCTGAACAAATGAAGAAACCGTTACCTTTAACAACGCATGGTTTTTATGTGGGAATTCCCCAATTTCATTCAAAAACAGTGCTACCACATTTGCAAATTGGTATTTTTTATAGTAAAACATAGCGTGGTTATTTTACTTAAATTTTTCAAATTTCGAGGTTAACACCTATTATTTTGTCCAGCAGTGTATGTACATATATCGAAAATGTTAATTTTTAGCAGATTATTCATATAAAAGTTTCGAATTTCGTCCCTGTCAACGCGTTTGCGACGAATTGACAAATATTTTGGATAGGTCTTCAATGCATTGACACTATCCCACGGATTGACACGACACCAAATTCCGCTGTGTCCTTTCTCTACAAATTGCTACATTGGCAACTAGTTCGAACGGAAATTATTTAATTGTTAGTTTTCTCTTACTTTTATTTTTATTTTATTATTTTTTAATAATAAAGTTTTGTGGTCGACTGAAAATGTAAAAAAAATTTACTACACTGAAATTTTGTATTTTCACATTTTTGGACTACTAACCTCCAAAAAGGATCTATCCGCCAGGGACGTCATTTGTGGGGGGGGCATTTGCCCCCCCCCCCCCCCTGAATTATGTATTTTTATAGATTATGTATAACATACGTATATTTATATATAAAAATATATCCAAACATAACATCTTGCCCCCCCCCCCCTAGAAAAAACTGAAATGACGTCCCTGCTATCCGCCGTACGTAAAAGTGTTTGAATATGTGTAGCTGTTATCTTTTGGATGGTGAGGGTATGAGGAGGGAGCGAGGAAAGAACACTTTTGGTTTTTAGATCTTAGGAATCATTTACGCTAGAAGGCTGAAACTTGGACTTTATATTGAACTATGATGGTGCATCTATTTAACAAAAAATTTCGATATGGATTTCTTCCGAAACGCTCGATAGCTGAAATTGAAACATTCTAATCTCCTAAAGGGTTGATGTCAGGAGGCTGAAACATTGTGGTTGCCTTAAGGGATACTATCTGATCTGCCTAGAGAAGTACTAAAATTCTTAAGACGGGAGTTGGGCTGTCGGGGTTGTGGGTAAGAAACTTTGGATGGCAATATCTTGTTCAATCGGATTTCTTTGTTCCACTTATACAATGATTTTTTGTTTTTTTACACAAAAAATGCATCTGTATTAAGTGTCCAGTCTTCTTATGGATAGTCTTTGCTCTTGATTTGGTGTATTTGTAATGGAATGTTGTATTGTATCGTATTACATGTTAGATTCTATATGTACTCGGAGAGCATCAATGGATGACCTACTAATTTGAATAGTGTTAAGAATTCAGAAGAAAATTAATGGTTAGTCTTCAGACTAGTTTAATCCACAAAGGGGGTGGATCTTAGTGTCTTTCAAGATTTTCACCTACCTGCGCAAAAAAAAAATTGGTTGATAACGCAGGTGACAAATCAAATTGACTACCAGCGTCGGCAGTCTGATTGTCAATTTATTTTTGGGACAGATATGACCAAAATGGTCATTCCGTGTGATAGTCAATTCGTCAAGAATTGACAATCCATTGAGACCGACACGACGCATTTTTACATGATGTCACAGTGTCAATGCATTGACTATTTTGAGTGACCGAATCGTAGCATTACATAACCCGTTTACATTTTCGTCTGGGCTGAACATTGATTACTAGGCGATTACACTAAAAGCCCATAGACCTAAGAACCAACTATCTGCCTCATCAGACCTAAGAGATATGACGAAATTCGTAAAACGTATACAAGCCCATTACATTCCCTTGGGGGTTGAATATCAGAAAATTCTAAAATCAGTTTGTAGGTGATTATATAAAAACTCTGTAGAAGTATTCAGGCGATGAAAAGTCCAACAGTGCTCGACCGATTTGTAATTGGCTTGAGTGGATAAAGTCGCGGCGAAAAGCGTAAGGTGTAAATCCAACATGAAAGTCGTTTGCGTGTGACGTACCGTGTACATACTTCATTCAAGAAACCGTTGGTCGATCTTTTTTCACCATACATGGCTCTTGATTATGACTGAAAGAATGAAAATTGTAATTCGGATAGAAAATCGAGCTCTTCTGAGTTGATCTTGTTCTTCATTCAAATTTGACAACCAGATGGCGCTGTTTAATCAAATTTAATTTGACATATAAATTAACATATGCGTATAAAAATCCAATCAAACAACTTTCAAAATGAATATTCGTGAACTTTGAAGTCCCAAACATAGTTGTGAAAATCCGTTTAGGCCATTGCGTCGAGGGAAACAATGAAGTGTGGTGAAGAAATCTCAACTATGAAGCACACATACCAACAGTATCATTCACAATATTCTGAGATTATCACAATAGTTTTTTTTTTGAAACTAAGATAATCAAAAGCAAGAAACCACACGTATTATGTGATGTCATCGTCTTCCACATTTATGTGCATATAAAAAGGACTTTTGTATGAGGAGTATGTATATTTTGTATGCAAACGTGCTAGTGCTTAACAATATTTCGTAAACAATTTTGACAACATGGCAAAACGGCTTCATTGGTTTATTGTACATTGCTTAAAATTAATACACAAATTTTTCAAGTACTTTTGCATGAAGACTACTCGAATGAAGGTTTGCAGCTTGGAGTTCCATGAAATTATCGAAACACTATTAAGGACTTTCGTGAGTGAGTTATTGTGGAAAGAGACATACCGTCGTGCAAACAGATGTACCGATGAATGTGGTGACGCAGAGAGACAGAGAGAAAGAGAACAAGCAACGATTCACATAGCATTGCAGTAGCCTAATGCCTTTCTTAGACAGACGGTGGGCAGACAGATAGGAAAAGGGATGGAAGGTCGGATGGACATACAGACAAATAGAAAAACAATCAGATTTTCAGGCAAAAATACAAAATAAAACTGTTACTGCGTTTCAAAAACTTTACAGCCCAAGGATGACAATAAAGTAAAAGTAACCCTTTAAATTTTTTCCTAAGGTTTTTATTTGATGCCAAAGATGTCCTCTTAATACAACGATATACTTAAGTATCGCACTCTATATCCAAAAGGGGATCCTTCAAATTGCACTTTTCTTAACACATATCAACACAAAAATTTATAATAACAATTTTAGTATCGGATAAGTATTCTTTGATCATTTCACAGCTATACAATAAAAACTGAACAATTTTAATTGCTCGTATAAGGGTCATATCATTTTCTCTATTCCCATGTGTAGACATTTCCTGACAGTCAAGTATCAAATGCTTCTTAGATGGGTTTCCTTATGGATATGGAAAAGATATTAAAGTCAACAGTAGAAACGACTTCCTTCTACGACTTGGCCGTCCTCTTTCGTTTCGTATGCTTTTGTCACCCCCGCAACCCCTCCTCCCCCACACCCCTGCACTTCCACGAAACTTTGTTCATTAAGAGACTCTTGAAACGAGCGAACCATGTCTAAGGGAATCGCAGAGATGAATAGCCCCGTCTTCAGTTCAGACAAATATGCAAGCGGGAACGTTGTGTATCGCGTTTTTATCCTAGTCATACTCGTATCGTATGTGTACAGTATACTCGTATACGTTATCTGTATCTATGACATTAACAATGATATCCTCTGGTACAACAAATTGTGCACAAGTGATTACACTTATGTCGGTGTACGGTTAAAGTACCTATTCTGTCGTATTCGTTCTTTTCGGCATTATGGTCGTCCATAGATGAAAAATAGGAAGCTGGGAAACGGAAACTTCAAAGAATTTCCTCGTTACACGCGGCTAAGAGCATTAAAAAGAGGAAAAGCGAATCCCTAAGTACTAGACTAGAGCAAAAAAGCGATTATAAGCCTTTCAAGATTGGAAGCCTGCGTAAAGCGCCTGAAGCTATGACTAGCAATTAAAGGACGATTTAGTTGTCACGTGTATCAAAACCAGAACTGCAATTTAGGTTGGGATGTGTTCACAAGCAGTACCCTTACCCGAACTATTATCCACTTTCTTTTTAGATAATGTACCCTGTCATATGAAGGACATTCGGAAAACATAAGGCTGCGTTTTCAAATCGATTGTTGTAGAGAACACTAAAGTTCTAGTAAGACAGGCACAGAATTGGTTCTAATTCAAATGTCGAATGTGGTTCCACAGAATAATACATTCGTGTCCAATTTAGGAATGCGATTTGAAAGGAAGTGCGGACAGTATAAGTAACCTGTAGACTAGTCTAACGATTTCTAATTACTCCTATGTCCAGACATTTCCACTATCTAATGGATCGCATTCCTGGTGTTTTTGCTTTATGTTATTCGAATGAATTAATAATGCTGTTGACACTCGTAAGTAACAATTTGATGGATAATGATAATGTCAAAAAGTCGTGTCTGTAACGCTGTTTCGTATTATGAAAGAAGTATTGACACAATAGTGACCTACTTTTCTAAAAAAATAAGAAAATAAGGCACCAGTCAAATAGATTGTTATCTGACTGTTTTGATTGGAATGTAGTGAATTAGTGAGCGCCACTAAGGCATGTCTATTCTTTCATAGAACCAAATATCGGAAAAATTACTAAAATTATGGCTTTAAAGAAGTTGAAGAAAACCGCATCCTTGGGCATTAAGACAATTAAGACATAAAGTCGTCTTGAGTCATCTCAATCGATCAAATTAGGGAATCTTAAGAGCAATTTCCTTACATCATATATTGAGTCTTCCCATCGTCCGGAACCATATCATTTAAAACTCTTTTGTCATCCATTTATTCGAGATGGACAGCCCTTTATTATTATCGTTGGAGCTTATTCATGGTTGATGCTTCTCGCTCGTTGTCAAGGTTCTAAAATTAGAAATCATTGTCTCTAGCGCTCTTTCCAAATTATAATCCTGTGAAAAAGCTTGCTGATCCTTTGGTTGGACGCTCACTGACTAAACGAATATTCGACATTCGACAATGGGTGTGCGAAATTTCGAAATACCTATTGATTTTCATACCACTGCTATTCCTTATCAACAATCTATATACGAGGGTGAGTCAAAAATTATCCGCGATGTTGGTATAACTTTTATTCATTACAAATTTAGGAAACTGAACATAGTTTTTCAATATAGTCCCCTTGCCTTTCAACGCGCTTGGTCTATCGTTTCCAAGGCTTCCTGATGGCCTCAGAAAAGAAGGTTTTCGGCTCAGCCGCGAGCCACGTATGCACCGCCTCCTTCACTTCTTGGTCCGAGGTGAATTGACGGCCCCTTAATGCCTCTTTGAGTGGGCCAAACAAGTGGTAGTCAGAAGGGGCAAGATCAGGACTATATGGAGGATGAGCTATTACTTCAAACTTGAGTTTCCGAAGCGGTATGCAGTATGTGGACGGGCATTGTCGTGCAAACAACACAACACCTGTCGACAGTAGTGCTCGGCGTTTGCTTCGAATTGCAGGCTTTAGAATTTCAATCCATTCGTAGACACCCCGATGTAGCAAGAACCTGTTCCCGTATTGTGCCGAAATTTTTTGATTGATTGCGGCCCCTGATACACCTTCCGACCACAAAAATCGGATCACTGCTCGTTGTTCCTCTTCGGTGCAAACTTCTAATGGAGCGGCCATGATCTACGAGTACCTACAACAAAAGGAAGATAAATGGTAGAGTTTGGATCAAAATTCCATAGCACAGCTACAACAGCATAACAATAAAATAAACGAGAACAGAGGTCAGTATGAACAATGTAAGAAGAGTTATGTCACCATTGTGGATAGTAAAACCATTCTACAATAAGAGGTGCCCAAGTCATTTCAACAAATGAGTGTTTTTGTGTTTTCTGTGTATGAGTGCGCACGCTTGGCAAAATTAAACAACTGGAGCAACGGAAGCAACGGTAGCAAAAGGAACAATGGTGCAACGGGAGCAACGGAGCAAGTATGGGAGTAACGAGAGTAAAGGGAGCTACGGAGCAATGGGAGAAACGAGAGTAACGGAAGCAACAGCGTAAAGGGAGCAACGGAACAAATGGAGCAACAAAGAAATGGGACCAACGGTAGCAATGGAACCAACTGAACAAAGGGAGAAACGGGAGCAACGTTAGCAACGGGAGCAACAGGAGCAACGGACGATCGGGGGCAACGCCAGCAACGGGAACAACGGAAGCAATGGGAGGCAAAACTGAAAATCGCCCAGATTCAAAATTTCAAGATGCTAGGTGAAGGCGTTCTTGAGTTATCGTGCTAACGGACAGACGGACGGACGGACGGACGGACGGACGTCAAGCGGATTTGAGGTTTTTGGCCACAAATAAACAAAAAATAATATATAACTTTTTTTCGTTCGTGGCTTGGTTCTATGCGTTACAAACTTTTGGGCTGGATTAAACTTATAATACTCTATATGATTTCATCTAGAGTATAAAAATCTGCCAACAGTCTGGGTGCAACTTTATTATTGTATCGGTAAGAGTCCAAAACGTGTTTAATGCTGAGATGCGGTGTAGGTTACTATGCGACTGACAAATAAAATAACGTTCCAAATTGCCTCCTGGTTATTCCTTAGGTTGTCAGTCGCATAGTAACCTACACCACATCTCAGCGTTAAGCACGTTTCGGACTTCTACCCATAAAATAATAAAGTTGCGCCCAGACTGTAGGCAGATTTTCTTTATTTATTTACTTGTTTGTTTTTTCAATAGATGATTCAATAGAAGTGAAAGTGAATTTGATGTCATTAAACCTAAAAAAAAATTCGGAATTCGTCAGAACTTGAATCATGTCTTACTCCCCAGAGGGTGAAATATCAAAAAATGCTTAAATCGATTTATTCCCCGACTATATTCAAAGCATTTAGAAGTAAAAGTGAATTCTATATCTCATTAGACCTAAGAAATATATCGGAATTCGTGAAAAAGTACATAACCGCCTTACACCCCTCAAGGGGTCGAAAAATTTGGACAAACCTTTCTAGGCGCTTATATTAAGAGCCCGCAGAAGTAAAATTGATTTGATAGCTCGAGAAGTCTAAAAGATTTAACGAAATTCGTGAAAATGTGGAAAAAACCCCTTTTTACGGCCATTTTTATACTCCATCTTTGTACACAAATGAAATTCTAATTTTTTTTTTTAATTTTAATTACTCTAGTAGCACATCTACATATAGGTACTGAGTTTCAACTTTCAAGCCGTTTCTGAGATATAAAAAACCACCTCTCACTCCTGTACCTTGCTACCCCTATCAAAAATGTTATTTTTCCATGGTGTTTCTATAGTAGTTCTACATAGTTGTAAATTTTTAGTTTTCCATTCATTATGGTTTTCCAGAAATAAAAATCAAAATGTTTTCCTTTCTATCGCCTTTAACTATCACCCCCAGCACCCATAACCCCAAATTTTTTTTTCCCTACTAGAGGTCTACTGACTACAACTCATGTAAAATTTTCAAGATCATATAGGTATGGTACGGTTTTCGAGATACAAAAATTAAGTTTTTTAAAAAATTGGTCCCCCCGCACTTTCGTGCTCTACCTCCCCCCTCAAAAAGTTTACATTCATTAGACTCCATTTATGATCCCATATACAGAAACCAAAATTGATCTTCCTGGTGTAATTGGTTCGGAAGATATTGTAATCCAAAGTTTTTCACGGGCGCGGACGGCGTACGGCATCTACGGCGGACAGACGGACATATTTTTTGCTTTTTTGGTGTTTACTAGTCCTAAAACGTGAAAATACAAAATTTCAGGGTAGGAAATTTTTTTTTAATTTCATTTCGATCACAATAGTTTATTATTAAAAAATAATAAAGTAGAAATCCGCCGTTTCCAGAATAAGCGTGTATATAAAAAATAACAATGAAAACATACTGCAGTCACGATCGGCTGCAAGCCAATCGTATAATACTCTAGATGAATACTGAACTCCGATTTATATTGTAGTTGGGGATAAAGTAGAATTAAGTGTGTGCATGTTGTATGCCCTTTATTAAGGACTGCCATTAGATTGCTACTCAAAACAAAAAGACAATATTCATTGTTAAATTTCATATCTTGAAATGGGTAAGTCATCGAAAAAAAATGTCCTTTTGGAAGGACTTTCACATGGGAGGTGCAGGAAGGACTCACTCGATTTCTCACATATTTATCCTTTTCCTTGGAACCATTTAAAAATGAACGTGTACAAAATTCCAAATTCGTAGATTGAAGCGTTCAAAAGTTATCGAAAAATATTGTTGAACACGTGTCTTAAGGACATTTTGTATGACAGCTATCAGAAAGAGTAAAAGGATTTCGCTGATTAGTAAACTCGAACTTCCTTTTTACTCAAAACTAATTTGTACAAAGTTTCCAATTCATAGCTAAAAGATTACTTGAGTTATAGTAAGTTCCGTAAATTAAGTGAAGACGTTTTGACAGGATATTTGTATGGCAGCTACACGAAGGACTAATAGGATTTTCTTCATAATCATACATTTAGCTCCAACTATTGGAAAAATATCACATACGAAATTTCAAAGACGTAGCTTAAACTCTTCTGAAGTTATCGGCCAATATTCTTGAAGACGTATTTTAAGGACATTTTGTATGGCAGCTACCAGAAGGAGTGAAGGGATTTCGCTGACAAGTAAACTCAAGCTTTGTTTTTACTCAAAACTAATTTGTATAAAATTCCGAATTCGTACCTAAAAGATTACTTGAGTTATAGTGAGTTTCGTAAATTAAGTGAATACATTTTGACAGGATATTTGTATGGCAGCTACACGAAGGACTAACAGGATTTTCTTCATAATTATATATTTAGCTCCAACTATTGGAAAAATAACACGTACAAAATTTCAATGTCGTAGGTTAAACCCTTCTGAAGTTATCAACCAATATTCTTGAACACCTGTCTTAAGGATATTTTGTATGGCAGCTACCAGAAGGAGTAAAAGGATTTCGCTGACTAGTAAACCCGAACTTTGTTCTCACTCAAAACTAATTTGTAAAAAATTCCGAATTCGTACCTAAAAGATTACTTGAGTTATAGTGAGTTTCGTAAATTAAGTGAAGACATTTTGACAGGATATTTGTATGGCAGCTACACGAAGGACTAACAGGATTTTCTTCATAATCATACATTTAGCTCCAACTGTTAAAAAAGTAATACATACAAAATTTCAAAGTCGTAGCTTTAGGCGTTCCGAAGTTATTTGTCAATATTCTTGAACACGTATTTTAAGGACATTTTGTATGGCAGCTACCCGAAGGAGTAGGACGATTTTGCCCGTTAACGAACTTAGCCTTACAAATTCAACCAAACATCCAGATTCAAAATTTCAAGGTCCTAGGTGAAGGCGTTCTTGAGTTATCGTGTTCACGGACAGACGGACGGACGGACGGACGGACGGACGTCAAGCGGATTTGAGGTTTTTGGGCACAAATAAACAAAAAATAATATATAACTTTTTTTCGTCCGAGGCTTGGTTCTATGCGTTACAAACTTTTGAGCTGGATTAAACTTATAATACTCTATATGATTTCATCTAGAGTATAAAAAGTAAAATGTATGTTAAAAGCACGATATTAAAAAAACAGAATTAGAGAAGATGAAGCTTAAGAAAACCTTTCAATTTTAGAACATGGTATACAAAAATCAATAATTCGTCAAGTCGTCTATGCAAAATTATTGAATTTCCTAAGGGGACAAATGTTTTTTGCAGCTCGTTGAATCTAGAAAAAAAAATTTCGGAACTTCTCTGGCGAAGGCGAACATGTTTCCTAAATTTTTAATAGCTACTATGTCACTTCTTCAATCTTCAATCTTCACAAATCACAACTTTACTTTGACAACAATTGTTGCCATGATCTAATTACTAGCTGGATAGATCAACAAGATCTACAGTTGTCATTACAAAATATGCTTTGTGTTTTCGAGTGGAGAAATGGATCTAATTCTTCAGATGACTACCATACAAAAGTTAATAAAATACGTGGTCGCCTATTGAGCAGTAGCTACGGCATTTTGAGGCTGAAATATACTGAAGTTTCATGAAGTTAATAATTTCTCCTAATTACAACGTGTTAGCAACAGCGGTGTAAACTGCCGGCCAATATATTTTACGTATTGTTTACATAAATATTATTTAATAAATATCTGTTACGATAAAAATGGTAGTAAACAACGCCGGCGTTTATCGGGGTAAAATATAAAACAAACATTTTTGTATATAATTTTACCTGCATAGGTGCTAGCCACGTATTTCTGAATAATGATCTCGTAGTTGAAATAATAACGGAAAATGTAAATTATCTTTTGTAAGCCAAATAATTCGGGTGAAATTTAAATAAACCACTTTGACTGTAAAATAGGTGTGCACAGGAACAGGGTTTCCATACACATTATTTTATCTCTAGGGGCATGGCCTGTATATGTTTCGAGTGGATGGGATATTTTGTAATTCACGGATGAATGGAGCTGCATGCATCCTTTCCGCCATTATTTAAACAAAACGGAAAATAGCTATTATGATAAATTATATTTTTTCTCGTTTTTATTTTTACACATTTCAACCGTAGCGGAAATTAAATGCTGGTCCTTCTCATATAATTCCTAGAATATTTTCGCATGCAAATTTATTCCAGAAAGTTAACAGTTTTTTTCGCTATGCCTTTTATTTTTACCTCTCTACACTCTGCTTTTGGGATAAGTGCATGTTTATTTATGAAATGAATATTATAGGAATATTCGTGTATGTATATTAGCACAGGTAACTAACTACGCCCATCTCTTTCATGCGGATGTTAGCCCATCTAGGCGGAAAATTTTTTACCTTCACGAGAAACAAAAGGAAGTAACAAAAGTTTTATGCCTAAATTTAAGCAGATTCTCCGCAATGAAGTAACTTTCTTTCAGCGAAAATTCTAAAGGACTTTAAGTGAAAATTTACACCAGTTGGTACTTTATTGTGTGCTTGGTTTTATTTTACAGTGTGTACATTGCTGAAGTTGTACTTAACTTTTTGTACTCAAAATGTAATCTGCGGAGTTAGTTTAAGCTCAGTCCAGCCCAAAAGTTTGTATAGTATAGAACCGAGCCTTGGACGAAAAAAGTATTAATTTTCAGTTTCGGACAACAACCTCAAATCCATTTGCTGGCCATCCGTCAGTTTGAACGTACGCATTCGCACTAGTTTTTACTGACACTCGCGAGAGTGTAAACTTATACTCTAAGGTGTAAACGCACTATGTGAAAGGTCGACCTGAGTCAAGTGACAAACTTGATCAGTCTACTAATACTTAGTGGCTTAAAGTAAAGATTTTTGGTTATCGACAACGGAAACCATTGGCTTCTGGAACGTTTGGTCAAAATACCATAAGATCCAAAGTATATTGAAGGATTGGCGTTCAAACGTGAAATGGATCGATATCCTTGGAGAAAGTGAAGTTAAACGGAACCAAAAGAAACACCATCTCTGGCAAAGCGTTCTGGGAATCAATATCGAACAGGATTATAGTCATTAGACTTAAAACCAAGTTTAGAAACGTAACCATCTCCCGACGCGAGTCACCGTATCACAATACGGAACGACAATGAGCCACACCTTCTGATTTCCATCTTCAGTATCTATTTGATGCTGATAGGGACATAGGGCAGTAGTGCTCCTCTACTAGTCAAAATTCAGAACAACAGCCTTCACAAATTTTCAGAACTTATTAAGTTTTTGATTAAATTTCTCAAATATTCGTTTCCAGTGCAAATCAGGATATACATGGGCTAGGAAGCATAATATATGGGCATACTAGTCTATCACTACCACAATTATGATGCAAAAACTACAAGATTTGGTAGTTCCATGGCTAATGGAAATCTTCAAAAGATGCATCCTACTAAATCATGTGCCCTATGCCTGGAGAAGTGTCCGAGTAGTGTTTATTCCGAAGGTTGGCATGAACTCGCAAAGGATTTCAGACCCATTAGCCTAACATCATTCGTGCTGAAGACAGTGGAGCGCATTATAGATATACATATGAGATAGACCCTGGAAAGGTCACCGCTATCCAAATCTCAGCATGCTTACCTCAGGGGGAGATCCACAGAGACGGCTCTCCACGAAGTCATGCGCACGATTGAGCATACGACAAATTACAAGCAATGCACGCTAGCAGCCTTTCTAGACATAAAAGGGGCCTTCAACAACGTCAACACTGAAGCTATCCAAGAATCCCTCACCGAACTGGGGGGGGGGGGGGGAGAGGGTGAAAGCTTCAGCGATTGGGTAATATCCATGATATGAACCAGAATTATCCATTCAAAGCTAGGAAACAGCAACTTGACCAAGCACGTTCGTAGAGGTACACCACAAGGAGGTGTTATCTCACCTTTACTCTGGCTATTAGTTATGAATAAAATCCTGGTGAGACTAGACAGGGAAGGAATCAAAGTGGTTGCGTATGCGGACGATCTGGTGATTTTGGTCTCAGGAATATGCCCTTCTGTGATCAGTGAGATCATGGATGGAGCTCTGGGTAAGGTAAGCACTTGGGCTACCGGCTGTGGCCCAGTGTAAATCCCGATAAAACTGAGTTGGTTTTATTCACAAGGAAAACCAAGATACCAGACTTTAACCTCCAACGGCCAACCGCTCCAACTCTCCTCCAGCGCAAAGTATCTTGGTATTATCCTCGATTCAAAGCTGAGCTGGAAACTCAACATAGAAGACCGGGTGGAGAAAGTCCGTCTGGCCTTCTACGCCTGCAAAAGAACCTTCGGCAATAAGTGGAGACTCAAACCTAGGATGGTTTTGTGGCTGTACACTGCCGTAATACGTCCAATTCTCAACTACGGGTCGTTTCTGGGTGCTGGACTGCGAAACCATACGGGCATAGCAACATCCTGGGACAGTTACCAAAGGAATTGGTTACGTCAGCGATTGATTACGTCACCCCCAAACTGAGCTTCACGAAAGGCTTCTCTGTTGGTTTCCCAACTAGAGAGGAATCGAAGAACGGTGCGGTGGAAACAGACTTGGACACGGTTCAAAAATGGACTGCGGAGTCGAGGCAGGAATATTCTCTGATACACATAATGTCGCTAAGTCCTACCGCCTACCGGACCACGCTAGCATCTTCCAGGCAGAAATAGTGGGGATCCGTGAGGCTTGTTGGACATTGAGACACGACTTATCGCCAAAACCCAACATCGGTATTTTCACCGATAGCCAAGCCGCAATCAAAGCACTAGATTCGGCTACCATCTCTTCTAAACTAGTACAGCAATGCCGTAGCGAACTAGCCGGTTTAGCGGAGCGGCTCAAAGTTTCTGTGCTCTGGGTCCCGGGGCATAGAGGCATAGTGGGAAATGAGCGGACTGATAAACTGGCCAGGAAGGGCTCCGCTCTTCCCGGTTTTTTTGCAGAACAAGTTCACGTTCCTTTAGGAGTTGTCAAGAGAGACATACTCTCTCAGCGGCTAACTCCAGATGGGAAAACCTTACCACCTGCGCCATATCTAGGAAGATGTGGCCATCTTACAACCGAGCCAAGTCAGACGAATTTCTATACAAGACCATCTCCAGAATCATGGCGATTAGTACAGGTCACTGTCCAATTGGGGATCATACTGCCAAATTGGGTATTCCATTTAATACACACTACCGCAGCTGCCAGAACACAAATGAGCGAGAGTCGCTCGTTCATTTAATTTGCGAATGTCCGGCCTTAGCTACAGCCCGAGAGCGAGCACTAGGCAAACCCTTCCACGGGGACCTGAGGGTGATTTCGGGTAAGAAAATTGGAGAGTGATTACTCTTTCTGGACAGTTCAGGATCGATTTAACGGATCAATTTTCCTCGCACTCATCCCCAGCCACAACAACCGCTAATATCCGGGTTTAATACGAGTTTCTGGTTTCAAAACGTCCATGGAGCTAATTGAGCTCCGTCTATAGGACAGATCTGCCACTTAAACCAACCAACCAACCTATCACTGCCAAGGTCTTAGGTTTGAATCTCACTTTTGCCGTAGTCCTGCCATTTGCATTCACCCATTATTCCTTTCCTTCCAACAGTATCCTATCCTAAAAATTCTTTTCATATACGGTAGTTGGGCAATAAGCTATACTTGTAAAAAGAATCTAGTAACCGTATTGTAGTATTGTGGCTTGCACCGTTCAGGAGATGTAGATTTTAGACTGTCTTAATTCCAGCTTAAATTTTGACAACGATTCCCCCTTCCCGTACCACTCGACCCAAGTTGAACTTTTTCTTCGCAAATGGCTCCACTGTCGTAGTTCTATTTAAATTCCGAATTTCATATTTTGTAGCACAAGCGGTTCCTGAGATTGCTTTAAACGGAGGCCTTGGACTAAATATTTTTATTTGAAAGAGTCAAGTTTCAGTTGGGCTTTAGCACGTCAGTCGGTCCATACCCATAAAAGAAAATGTCCTTTGGAGCTTCCCTGCACTCCGCCTTGCAGTTCCAGCACGCCAGAGGTATTGTTAGGCTGGTGAGATTAACTGCCTCCGGCTCTACCGATGGCGTAGTTGAGTCATGAACCTCGTGGAAGCAGATTTGCTGTTGCGTACTCGTTAGCAAATACCCGCGCACCAGGTCTACCAACTCGCTCTCCAACATCGGTGTACACAGCAGTGTGCGGAGATTCGTCATATCCTGCTTAAAGCGCAGGAACAGCTCGGCGCCTGACGTCACTAGATTATCTGCTTGCGCACTTCCTAGTCGGACTTCGCTTTCCCCAAGTCTGCAAAAAGAGCGGCATTAAAATTGCCTAGGAAGTGGCTGAGTTGGAACGCCTCCACAACCAATACCACTGTTTACAACTGACTATCACTATTAAATCTCAGTCCCCAATGTCGCATTGGGATATCGGGGTTGCGTTGTCTAAATGTAAGGCCGTCCCTTTCACGACTGCCAATCCGGGCGTTCACCTGGCCTTGCCGATCAAGAGCCCGCACTTCTCTTTCCTGGTATATTTCATCCCTGATGGTTGGTACCAGCTCCCCTCTACCACTCTGCGCTCTCTGTGCCAACTACCTTCGCAAAACCGTGCGAATTAGCAGTACCAAATCACCCGCACCTAGGGAATTTAGTGCTCCAAGTGGTCTTGACACCTCTTCTCTTCATGTGAGATGGTCCTCGTGGACATCCGACCACCAAGGCCGTTCAAGATGTAGAAACCGAAATTTTTCTTCTAAAACGTTCTCTCTATCTCTGTCCTTACACCCACACCTCTCGAAACTTATCACTTAAGGCGGTTTACTCAATCTTCTCACCAGATTTAAAGGTCAGTATAGAGGTAGCTGTTGCTGATGCCTCAAGTCTTAGGCAGTGGTCTAGTCATCTTTTCTACATCTTTAGTTTAAAACGGACCTTTTCCTGTGTTTGGGCACGTGCGAATTAACTAATAACAAAATCCCATCGCTGTTATTCCAGACCCTTTTCAAGCAAATCACGAACTTTTCCAGCTCCTCTTTTCATTTCATTTTGCAGCATTGCAATGAGATTTTCCACAATTAAACCAAAGTCAATCACAGCTCGCAATTAGGCTCCAACGACATGACATTTGTCTCGCATCGACAAATGTAGCAAATTTTCGCAAAGATTTCACACTTCGGTATCGATAATCTAATTATGTCTTAGGTGTCCCCAATAATCACTTAGATTTTTTTTTTGCTCCCAAAAGAGATTCTCTTCGCTTTTCCAATTTCTTTTTTGCCACTTTCACCATCTAGCTATACGCAGTCTAAGTATAGGTTGTAGGAACGAAGATGATGCAAAGACTAGCAATATTTGCCGAGGTGCTAGGGATTGTGTCGACAAATTTGACAGTTCAAGCAGAATAACTAAGTGAGGGTTGGTTATCTTGGTCTGGTTCTATACTGGCGAATATATACGAAATTTGCATTTAACCGAACGTGTCCTTAGGATGAACGTGACTTACATCGTAAATTTGAATCGCAATAGCTTACCTCGAAATATAATTCGGGATAAGTCTACGAGGTCAGGAAAATGTTAGAAGCGTTACCAGCCCTGTCCTATGATGGAAAACGTATGCATGAGAGCGAGGGTGGTGATTGTTTGAAATTTATAACGAAATTCCGGTTGAAACAATGCGATTGTTAGCAGTTTTCGTTATTGAACGACCATTTTGAGTGACTGATATGATTTTAATTGGTTTATTTAATGGAGAGCATATTTTTGATAGTAAAAATTATGGAGTGTTAGGAGGTATACTCCTCGCAATAGCTCAAGTAGTTATGGCAAACCATACACTGTCACTTCGATTTCGACGTCCCTGCAGTTGGAGGATGGAGGATGGATGATGGTGGATAGATGATGGGATCAACGGAGCAACGGAAACAACGGAGCAACGGAAGTAACGGAAGAAATGGAAGCGACGGAAGTAACGGGAGCAACGGAAGCAACGGGAGAAATGAGAGCAACGGGATCAACGGGATCAACGGGATCAACGGAAGCAACGGAGCAACGGAAGCAACGGAAGTAGTGGGAGAAATGGAAGCAATGGGAGTAGCGGGAGCAACGGAAGCAACGGAGAAATGGGAGCAACGGGATCAACGAGAGAACTGGAAGCAACGGGATCAACGAGAGAAACAGGCGCAACGGGAGCGACGAAACAACGGGAAGCAAGATAGTATAGCACCATACAAACGTGAGCGTAGCCGCGCTACGCTGTTAGTAAGCAATAAATTAGAGCTAACTCGTAATACAAGTTGGCTTGCGATTGATTGCCGCCAACTTTATCTTATTTTTAGCGGAAAACCGCGTCAAAATCAAAGTCCTGGAGCAATAAATTTGAGCTTTAGGTAAAAAATTAACAATAAATGATGGTGAAGTATTCAACCAATTCCATCAAGAAGTGTTTGCTGACGTTAGGGTCGTTCGATTTTGGACGGTAATATGGAGGTGTATAGCACAAGCCATTCGCAAATGGACAGGACGAAAAGAACGTATCCCTAACCTTAGTATAGCTTAACCTGAAAGTCGAAATTCCGCATGCATGTGGTGGTTTTTTACGGTGAAAAGGTGGGGTAACGGAAAAGTATGGTACTGAACAGCCTTGAATTGTCGCGAGCTAGGGGTTCGTAGAGATTTCAAGTAAACAATCGTTTAAAATCAATAGAAACAATAGTTTATTATTTACATTAAAGATAATCGTAATACTAGATATAAGAACGTGTAACACCTTAATACAGCTAGCTCATAATTAATTAAAAATCTGCCAACAGTCTGGGCGCAACTTTATTATTTTATGGGTAGAAGTCCGAAACGTGCTTAATGATCAGATGCGGTGTAGGTTACTATGCGGCTGATAAATATGATGAAATAACGTTCCAAATAGCCTCCTGGTTATTCTTTAGGTTGTCAGTCGCTTAGTAACCTACACTGCATCTTATCATTAAACACGTTTCGGACTTCTACCCATAAAATAATAAAGTTGCGCCCATACTGTTGGCAGATTTTTTTTATTTACTTACGTTTTTGTTTTATCAATAGAATAATTCATAGTAGTAAAAGCGAATTCGATCACATTAAACCTAAAAGATTTTCGGAATCAGTGAAAACTTGAACAATACCCCCAAGGGATTTAATTGAGAAAAATACTTAAATCGGTTTTTCTCCGACTACGTTTAAAGCTTAAAGAAGTAAAAATGAATTCCAAATCTCAACATACCTTAGATATATCAGAATTCGTGAATATGTACACAAGCACTTTACACCCCCTTAGGGGTTGGATATCGAAAAATTGTGAAGATCGTTACTAAGCGCGTATATAAATAGCCCGCAGAAGTAACATTGCTTTGATAGCTAGACACGTCTAAAACTTTTAACGAAGTTTGTGAAAATCCACGGTCATAAAAATCTGAACACGCCAATAAAAAATCTGCCAATAGTCTGGGCGAAACTTTATTATTTTTAGGGTCAAAGTTCGGGAGCGGTAAAAGTCGGAGTGTATCATGAGTTGCTTCGAGATTTTTAGATTTCTTATGGAAAATTAATTTTGTTCTTAATATAAAAATATTTAAAATAGAGATTTTTAGACGATTAAACATTGAAAAAGTCCGTGTAGACTATTCGAATTTCAGTATATTATGTACACTAAAAGCCCATAGAAGCAAAAACGTATTTGTTGCCTTATCAGAATTAAGAGATATGACGAATTGTTAAAACGTATACAAACCCATTACTTCCACTTGGGGTTTGAATTTCGAAAAAATTGTGAAACAGGTTTTTAGACGATTTCATAAGAAGCAACCTGAAATCTCATGAGACAAGACGGATTTTGAAAAAATTTTGAAAACGTAAGCAAACCCTTCACATCTCCTTGGTTCTGGAAATTCGAAAAATCGTGAATTGGTTGGCCGTAATAATCAATTTTACATCTCATCAGAATTAAGGAATGGCAAAAATTGTGAAAACATATACAAACCCTTGGGGGTTGAATATCGAAAAATTGAGAAATGGGTTTGTAGGCGATTATATAAAAAGTCTGTGGAAATAAAAAGCGATCTAATATCTCATCGAACCTAAGAAATATGTCGAAACTTTGAAAAGCATACAACCTCCTTACACCTTTTTGGATTGAATATCTAAAATACTGAAATTGACTTTTTGGCTTTTTTACATAGGAAACCTTAGGAAGTAAAAATGAATTCGATATATCACCAGATATGCAACCTCCTTACACCCACTTGGGGGTTGAATGTTCAAAAATCCTGAAAGGAGTTAATAAATAAATATGAAGACAGCACGAGAAAGTAGGAACCAATTCAATTTCTTATCACTTCTAAAAGAAATGACGGAACTCGTGAAAACGTGTTCAACCCGTTTATACCCTCCTAGGTGGAAAAAGGAAAAAACTTAAAAACATGTTTTAGGCGATTATTACACAAGCCCATGAATATGAAAAGATATTCAATATCTGATAAGACGTGGATATAGTAGAATTCGTGAAAAAGTTTACAACCCCCTTTGCACCCCTTTAGGGGTCGAATTTTAAAAAATCCTGAAAACACTATCTAGGTATTTATATGAAGAATCCATAGAATAAAAATGAATTCAATATTTGGGAAGACCTAATAGATATGACGAAAACCGTGAAAATATATGCATTCCATTTTCACTGATAATTTTTTTTGCCCCCCCTCCGAACGCCAATGTATATTTGAAATTTTTTTTTATCTAAATTAGTTTTCTAGTTGATTTACATAAACGTACCGAGTTTCAGCTTTGTAGCATAAGCCGTTCTATAGATAGGAAAAACACCCCCCACCCCCGTACCATACTACCCCTATAAAAAATTATACTTTTCCAAGATGCTACTAATATAGCTCTATCTAAATACAAAGTTTCAGCTTTATATCATTATAGGTTGTCGAGATATTAAAATCGGAACTTTTTCCTTTTCACCCTCCCCCACCCTCACCCTTTACACCCACACTTCCAAAATTTTGTTTTCTACTAGGGGTCTATTAGGCCTACTTCTGGTAAAAATTTGAAGCATTTATCTTACACCGTTCTTGAGATATGAGACGTGATTTATTAGAAAAATTCTTATCCCCTCCACTTTCATGCTCCACCGCCCCCTTCAAAAATTTTGCTTCCAGCAAACTTCATTTGTCAACCTTTATACAGGAACCAAATTTTATTTATCTAGTGCAATTGGTTAGTAAGATATCGCAATCTAAAGTTTTTCACCCCCCACCCCCGTACGCCACTGCCCCCACTCAAATTTTTGTTTCGGATCTATTCTCCTAGTATACCTACAGACATTCATAAAGTTTCAATTTTGTGACATTAACCGTTTAGGAGATATGGATTTTAGAAAGTGTCGATCTCACCTTTTTTGCGTTTCGGACGCATTATTTTTCCCCCCACTCCCAAACCCCTTCACCTATATCGGCAATTTTTTTGCAAATGGGTCCTCTACTGAAGCTCTATATAAATTCCAAATTTCAGCCTCCTAGCATAAGCGGTTGCTGAGATCTAGAAACCAAAATTTTCCGTCTAAAACACTTCCCCCTCCTCCCCCCTCACACCCCCAACCCTCCAAATTTGGCGACTTCAAGGGGCCTACCCAATCTATTCATAAAAAAAATTTTAATTTAATAGCTCAAAGGGTTTGGGTGCTACGAGCCTTCAAACGATTTTGCGTACAGCGGTCGACGTACGGCGTACGGCGGACAGACGGACTGAAATTTTTTATTGCTTTTTTCGTGTCTACTCGTCATGAAACGTGAAAAAAAAAATTTTGAGGGTAGCAAATTTTTTTTTTTATAAATCGAAAACAATACTGTGTTATTAAAATAATAAAGTAAAATCTGAACTTTTTTCTTGTTTTAATTACTCTAATAGTACATCTACATATAAGTACTAAGTTTCAACTTTCTAGCATAAGCGGTTTCTGAGATAATAAAACCACCCCCCCTCCCCCGTACCTTGATACCCCTATCAACAAATTTATTTTTCTAGGATGTCTCCATAGTGGCTCTATATAATCCTAAATGGTTAGCTTTCTATTCATTATGGTTTTCGAGAAATAAAAATCAGAATGTTTTCCTTTCTACCCCCTTTCATCATCACGCCCAGCACCCACACCACTAACATTTTTTTCCCTACTAGAAGTTTACCGACCCCAACTCCTGTAAAATTTTCAAGATCATTATCTGTTACGGTTTTTGAGTTTTTCACCCCCCACCCCCACATCCCACCACCCCTCTTAAAAATGTTAGCCCTTGTCTAATCTTGAAGTATCCCTAAGGACAACAACAAAGTTTCAATCTTTTGACTTCAATTGTTCAGGAGATATGGATTTTAGAATGTTTCAATTCCGTCTTTCATGCGTTAAAGACTCATTGTTTCCCCCCCCCCCCCCCCCACTTCCACACCCCTTAACCAATATCGACCATTTTTTGCAATTGAGTCCATTGTCATAGTACTACATAAGTTCCAAGTTTCAGCCTTCTAGCATAAGTGGTTCCTGAGATCTAGAAACCAAAATTGATCGTCTAAAACGCTTCCCTCTCCTCTCCGCTTGTGCCCCTACCCCTCGAAAATATACCAGTCGTAGGGGTTCAGCCAGTCTACTCACCATAAAATTTTCAATTTAATATCTCAACGGGTTTGGGAGCTACGCGCCTTCAAACGATTTTGCGTACGGCGTACGGCGTCTACGGCGGACAGACGGACATTTTTTTTTGCTTTTTTAGGGTTTACTAGTCCTAAAACGTGAAAATACAAAATTTCAGGGTAGCAATTTTTTTTGAAATTTCAGGTCGATCACAATTCTTTATTATTCAAAAATAATAAAGTAATTAATAATAAATAAAGGGTTATTCAAAAAGTACATAACAGTTTTGTATTTTAATATGAACACACCATTAAACTTTTTTCACGGTCTGTTAATGTCAAAACGTCAGTCAAGGTTTACATTTTTATCACAGTGAAGTTCACGAACGAACAACGTTTGGAAATTATCTCAATTATTCTGTGTTTTATTTAAATGAAAATTTGTTATGTGTCTATTGAATAATCCTATGGTTACAGATTCAATAACAATATTGTATTTAAATAAAACACAGAAACAAAGAATAATTGAGATTTCCTAACGTTGCACGTTCATTATGACAAAGATGCAAACATTGACTAACGTTTTGACATTGACAGACCAGCAAAAAAATTTAAGAAAGCGTTTGTATAAAAATACAAAATTGTTATGTGCCTATTGAATAACCCTTTATAAGTTACAATAGTAGTTTAGTAGTTAAAGTGAAAGAAAGCCCTACTGAATAACGACAGTTGCGAGAAAGTGAACAATACGAATAAAACGGTACTGTGAAGACATAATAAATTTTTGAAGCACGGACTTAATATACAACGCGAGAAGACCATTAAAAAAAATAGTATTCACTCTTATTCTGGAACTCGCTAGTGCGAAAATGAACTGCGATTTACATAATTTGAAACTATTCAAAACGCGTGAACGATTCACTTTTTAGAGAATTTGACAGTTAAAATCCGCAATTAAATAGTCGCGTTTGTTACAATTTTGAACTTTATTCTGCCCAAAAATATGGATTCAAATACCCGGAAAACACGTGGGAATCGAATGTGAATCGCATAGTCTGCGGAAAAAGAAAATCCAACGTTTTCCAGAATAAGCGCGAATAATAATAATCAAAAGTACTGCCATCATCGAAACTATAAATTTGATAGAGAGTTAACGGCAAGCGGTCCTTAATTTAGACATAAAATAAAGTGGTAGGAAGATCTGAACCTTGTTGGACAATGCCAAAATAAACTCAATCACTTTTGTAATCCCAAGATAATTCGCAGGATTTTCTTCGTCCTAATGAAAAAATATAACGGAATGCTCAGATCAATTTTCAGTTATTTGTGGTTCTTTTTTTATGAAAAAGGGAAAAACCGAGTTTGTTTTAAGAACTAGAAGTAAAAGTATCGAAAGCCCAGGTCAATGCGTGACTGCACTGAATGCGTTAAACACCTCCATAGTCATACGGATGGATCCTTCCGGAACCTCCGCTAGGTATTTCGTCGGAAGGCCGTCATAGCAGGTTGGTGGATTTACACTAAACGTTTGAGGCGCATAAAATTAACCAATCAAATGGCTCTTGCAGAGTCAGAGCAAGAGTCTAACATTCTTTAACTTTTTCTCCGACGCACGCTGCCATATGTGTACACACATATAATGAACTGTAGTACCACACAATTCACAGCTCATCGTATTTCTGTCGTTTCGCACTTATAGGCAAGTTGCGCAGCAGAGGCATGTTGAATGTAAATTGCTTTCAACACAGCAAAGAACACTGCCGACGAAAACCGGTTTGCAATGGCTTGATGGGGGTAGCGGCTCGCCTCGAGGCGAGCCTCAAAGATAATTGTAAACGCACCATTACCGCTCAAGGCGTCAGTTATTGACTGTCTAGTCTATGATTTCCTGTGCTGCGTCGCGTTGCATGCCGTGAATTTATGGTGGATTTACACTCACCCTTCAGGCGAGCCTCGAGTCGAGCCTCTACTCCCATGAGGCCATTGCAAACCGGTTTTCATCGCGAAAGCGAAGACTCTTGCGACTCCACGAGCCATCTGATTGGTTGATTTTATGGTGGGGATGGAGGCGCGCCTCACACGTTGAGTGTATGTAAATCCACCATAACACTCAACCTTTGAAGTAAAAACATAATTCTTGCTGTTACAGTCTGGAAAGCTTGTCACTTGAGGGTTGTGTCACACATATGTGTTACGATGTTTGCCAAGGTCGGGGCTTCTCCGAAGGCCTCTGCGACCTCGGCTTGTTCGACGTCGAAGTGCGGACAGTTTTATAAAATATGCTGTGCGTCTTCAATCTTGTGAGAGCAGTTAGGACAGAACGGGTCTTCCTCATGCTTGAAGCGGTGAATATACTACTTAAAACAGCCATGTCTGCTGAGCAGCTGTGTCACATAGACATATTCGTCTCTGGATTTACAAAGTATTATGGACGTCACGGATTCAAAGTGCTCTGTCGCTCTCTTGGGCTCAGTGCTCTACAGTTCAGTTTAGTTCAATATAGTACAATTACCTATAGCTATGAGTTTTAAAACGAAATACTTTAATGCCTCTATCAATTAATTCTGTAAATTGTTTCGAAATAGTAACCTTACCAAATATCCATTAGTTGTATAGAATGAGTTGTGCAGATCTCCAAGTTTAATTTGAGTTTAGCAAGAAAATGCCAAGTTATAAAGTATTTTATTATTTTTTTTTTCGAAAATGAAAACCCCCAAGGAAAATAACCATTACGGTACGGTGTATCCTTCATCCCGACCATATTCCAGAGAAATATGATAAAATGTGACGGGAAAAAGTGCCTTGCAAAGACTTGGTCCTATTGCGTTAATCCTAATTTCATTAAATGTTATGTCTGCCATCCCCGAAGCGCAGTTTAAATTTCCATGATAGGATACGATAGGACATTTAGTGGATTCCAGGCCGAATGATCCGGGCGCGGAAAAGAACCAAAAAGGAGTAGAATTAAGCCAAACTTAATTACAATTTTCTTGTGCGGGCATATCGGGATTGGTATCGTTCAACGTTCCTTTCCTGAATCGTTCTACTTCGGAGCCATTCTTAAAAATCCATCGCCATAGGGTGCGGATATTAAAACAAATTTCAAAAATCCCATTCAGCTAGCAATGGCAAACAAAAAGGTTCTATCTCTCAAAATGTTTTCTTCATTTTTCGATTTTACGGAAAATGTTTCACGGCGAATTGCTATTGTCGCTGTTATTTTATCTACGAAAGGTAAAGTATCTGGAGCAAAAATTATAAGAAAGTATCTACCTGATAGTACAGAGCAGTACAACCGAAGGATAATTAAATTTTCTGGAATAACGCTTCCTGAAATTAGAGCAAGAAACAACAACAAACGATTATTTTGGTAAATTCGTGATTTAGGAAAGTTTATACCGAGATTATACCAGTCCGATTTCGGTCGGGATTTGTGAATGAAAAGGGCCGTTTTATTTCCGAATCATCGTTTTCCTCCTACCCGAAAATATGTAAATGCGGGAAAACTCCTGATGCTTCTGAAGTGAAAACATATTTGAATAATGACAAATCAATGTGTAAACCTTTTAATGCTATAATGCTAAAAGGCACGTGCTTCACTCTGATTGCTCTCAATAGGGCCTCATTGTCGATTTATCTCGCATATTGAGTCGTGTTTTACTCGAATTTATCATACACAGAATTAAATATATTCTTCATCAATCAAAAATTTGACGTCGAAATACTCGTGACCAGAAAAAGACAGATCGGCCAGGGGGGTGAATAGACGCCAATCAATTCGATATGCTCCCTAAATATCGACTTTAGCCTGGGCTATTCAATAACAAAACGTTCTCGATATGAGTGATATTATGAGCATCAGGTTTTCAGGAAGCTCGTGACTTTGTGCACTTAAAAGACCTGGATTTGAATTGTGTTCCCTGTACAGTACACGCACATGTGAACACACATTTCTATATAAATATGACGAAATCAATGTGGATTACATTTCAACTTTCAAGGATGGTTGTGGTGAATAGTGGCCTTGCTGCAAATTTATCTGTGGTTTTCCAATTGAATTGTTTTTGATATGACGAAATCAGCGCAGCTATCGAGCTGTAATTTATAAAGTTAAGTTGAAATAACTAGGAATCAAAGTGGGTGCAATTATGGCATTAAAACGGCTTAATTACATTTAATAATAAAAATTAATTGCAATTAAATTTCGCAGTTTTAATGCCTTGATTGCGCCCATTTTTAAAAATTAAAAATATGCTTTCTAAATCTAGATGTTGCGGATTCAATTCAACTGTTTCCTATAAAATTATAGCTAGGTTTTTTAGAAAATTTCATACATGAGCCTTTCCTAATTTTTTACGTAAGGCAAGTTTCTTGTTCTGGAGTATCGAAACGTTTTTTTATTCATTAAGACTACTTTTTAGGGTTAATTCTTCTTAAGTGACTTTCGTAAAGTCAACAAGCTGCCTATACAAATAATTCGTAGCAATAATTTAAATTTTACTTTTTTTTTTAATAACAAAATATAGTAATGAAACAAAAATCAATTAAAAAATATTCTAACCCAAATTTTTATACTCTAGATCAAATCTGAGAGTATTATAAGTTTAATCTAGCTCAAAAGTTTGTAACGCATAGAACCGAACCTTAAACGAAATGAAGTTATACTTCATTTTTTGATCATTTGGTGCCAAAAACACCAAACTTGCTTGCTCTCTGTCCGTCTGTCCGTCTATCCGTCTATCCGTCTGTCCGCCTGTCCGTCTGTCCGTCTGTCTGACTGTCCGTCTGTCAATCTGTCCGTCTGTCCGTCTGTCAATCTGTCCGTCTGTCCGTCTGTCCGTCTGTCCGTCTGTCCGTCTGTCCGTCTGTCCGTCTGTCCATCTGTTCGTCTGTCCGTCTGTCCGTCTGTCCGTCTGTCCGTCTGTCCGTCTGTCCGTCTGTCCGTCTGTCCGTCTGTCCGTCTGTCCGTCTGTCCGTCTGTCCGTCTGTCCGTCTGTCCGTCTGTCCGTCTGTCCGTCAGTCCGTCTGTCCGTCTGTCCGTCTGTCCGTCTGTCCGTCTGTCCGTCTGTCCGTCTGTCCGTCTGTCCGTCTGTCCGTCTGTCCGTCTGTCCGTCTGTCCGTCTGTCCGTCTGTCCGTCTGTCCGTCTGTCCGTCTGTCCGTCTGTCCGTCTGTCCGTCTGTCCGTCTGTCCGTCTGTCCGTCTGTCCGTCTGTCCGTCTGTCCGTCTGTCCGTCTGTCCGTCTGTCCGTCTGTCCGTCTGTCCGTCTGTCCGTCTGTCCGTCTGTCCATCTGTCCGTCTGTCCGCCTGTCCGTCTGTCCATCGGTCTGACTGTCCATCTGTCCATCTGTCTGTCTGTTCGTCTTTCCGTCTGTCTGGCTGTCCATCTGTCTGTCTGTCCGACTGTGCGTCTCTCTGTCCATCCATCGGTCCGTCTATCCGTCTGTCCGTCCATCCGTCTGTCCGTCCATCCGTCTGTCTGTCCCTAACTCAAAAACACCGGGAGCCAGCATGTTGAAATCTTAAATCTGGATAATTGGTCGAATTTGTAAGGCTAAGTGGGTTAATGAGCAAAAGCCTCTGACTCCTTCGGTTAGCTGCCACGGAAAAAGTCGTTAAGAGACGTAGTCAAGAATACTGACTACTAACTTCGGAACGCCTTAAGCTACGACATTGAAATTTTGTACAAATAGATTTTCTAATAGTTGGAGTTAAAGGTATGAATATGAAAAAGTTCCCACGTCGTTTTCTTCAATTTGCGGAACTCACTATAACTCGAGACATTGAAATTGTGTGCAAATTGATTTTGATTGAAAATGAAGTTCGAGTTTTCTAGTCAGCGAAATCCTTCTATTGCTTCCAGTAGCTCTTATACAAAAAGTCCTTAAGACAAGAATTTAAGAATACTTTCCGATAGCTTTTGACCGCTTGAAGTTAGGAATTTGATATTTTGTTCACATTAATTTTTAAATGGTTACAGGTAAAAGGATAAATATGCTAGAAATTTGTTTGTAACAAATAGAGTGAAAGCCTTATTGGATTGTCCGGGTTCGCCAAAGATGAAGAAAAATCGAATAATGCGGAAAAAAAACTTTAACAACAATTATTTTTCATGGAGTCGATAAAAAAGCACGTTCTAGCCAATTAATATTGTTACATGTAAACCTGGCAACCGCGCAACTCGATCGTTTCGCATCAACAACCGAATACCCAGCTACAAAGTAACCCAATCAGAAAACCTAGGTGAAGTATATAAGGAGAGCGGAGCAACAAGATTATACCCCCTTCTTATGAAATGTGCTCGAATGTACTAGAACAGCGTAGAGGATCAAATGGAAAGATCTCAAGCTCACTAGAACCCTCTACACACACCACCGAACGAAGATTCAAGAACAGTCTCGACTGCAGACAACTGGTATAAAAGCAGATAAAGCTTTCAGCAAGGGACATAGTGATTTTTATTACGTCGACTGTGACAGCCAGCGTGTATACGCGACCGTATTGGTGGAAAGCGATCGACTGCGTGTGAACGAATCAAGCGATATAGATAAGCGGGCGGTATTGCCATATAGTGCGAATAATTGTGCGAAAAGAATAATAGTGCGATTGAATAAATTGTTACTTATATTGATTTTAAACGAATTGTGTTTTACTTGAAATCACGGCGAACTCCTAGCTCGCAACAATATCAATAATAAATACGTAAAACTGTAACTTTGTTCAAAATAACAGCAATATTGGTGGCAAATGCATTCGAAGATTTTTAAAACAAATGTAGAAAATCATTTGGCAGTTCTTTTTCAGGTATATTTTATTATAGGTAGTTTGTGGTTTGATTTTAGATTGAATTTGGTAATTTAGTTTTAATGTTATACGTACATTGAATGAGTAGCTAATCACCACTACTTTTTGTAGAAAACGACGAATTTTCTTATTCACGCCGGCTATGTGATTCACATTAGATTTCCATTCCCGAAACACAATCAAAACTGCTTTATCGATTTCTGAAAAACCATATTCGCTTAACGTACACTAAAGTGAGTATATAGCATCTTTCATTCACTTTAGTGAAGATTATATGAACGTTCTGAAATGGTGAATTCGAGTTCGAAGAGTTAATCCGCTTTGGTGATTTACTTTCGAATCATTATCGAAGAAAAATTTTTCTTTGATGGTTGGTTACTAATATAGGCAAACTATTTGATACATATTTGTAAATGTCGATTTTGTTTTGGCAAAAATTAGAAAACCACAATATTATAATTTTACAGAAGGCTAAATAAGTTTCAAAGAAGTATAAATTAATCACTGTTAGATTAATGTTAGTGCCGACATCATAATTTTTGTATTTATTTTATTTTCTATTGTCAGAAAATATAATGCAGCAAATAGATTGCAATGCACATTCCTTACCAAATTTTGGATAATTTTAGAGTTTTGACCATTAACCAACGGCATCATTGATATGGATTTTTTTGTCAGGAAAAGATTTTCAACCTACAAAGAGGGAAAATGAATTGAACAACCAGTTTTCATACTATTATAGAAGCCATTTATCGAGGGTTGAGTCTATAGAACCATTGTACTCAAAATTAATTTGGATTAGGTTTAGGTTTAGGTTTAAGAAGGGGCGCAGCGCTAGAACCACCACGCTCACTAGGCGCCAAACGGGCCCATTGCGATCCCTTCAGGTCCTCGTGGGCTATTCCATCACCTCAGAAACACTCCAATTCCCTGCAGAACCAGACTAATTTGTCATACCCTAACGACCTCAAATCCTCTATGCTCTCGAAGAAAAGGCTACCCAACCATTTCAGACGCCTCCTAGCGATCCCCGGACATTCACACAGAATGTGAGTGATGTCCTCCACAGCATACAGATAATTTCGATTAATATAGTAGTTATTTTTCGCGGCTGGTTGTCACTAACAATGTTATACTTGCGATTTTTTTTCCCAATTTTTGTATGAAAGAGTACCTAAGAAATTGCGTTCTGTAAAATAATCGAAAAAGTTTCGGTTAATTTTAATTAATTTAAATTAATTACAATTCTTTTTAATAATTTAACAATATTTTAAAAAACTTTTGTTTTGAATTAATCTGCATAACCTATTTATGTAGAAGTCAACCGTTCCACGCATATTAATTTCCATATTAATCACAGTATTGGACTTAGCTCCTAGTGGGCGCTCTCGTGTCATTGTAAGCAAGTGAGATACACAATTTGCGTCCAAGCAGATGATTTAATTACGATTCAAAAAGACGATTCGAAATTGAATCGTTTGTTCGATTAGTATCAAAATGGTTGGAGAGAAAGTGTTGTTTAAAAAATAACTTTTAGGGAATGGAAGCGACGTTGGGAATTTATTTAAACTCTTCTTTTAGCTGAATCGTAAACTTTTCCATGGAATTTAAATCAATACTAAAATAGCGACAGCACTATTGTAAGTTTTTTCAGGCGTTTTAATAATTTATGTATGTAGTTTGAGATGATCCTGACATTAAAGTGACCTTTATTTATGGTTGAAAACTTCCTAGTAAGCCCAGCCCGATTGTCCTTCGAAATGTGCAAAAGGACAATCGGTCGATGGTCCCATAAATTTCGATATATGTACAGTCCAAACCAAAATACAAACATACATTAAACATATAAATGGGAAATGGTTAGTATACGTTGCTAGATATAAGGCAAAAGTTCCCGATTTTCTCGACGAATTTCGAGATATTATTCATCGATTGCGATGTTCGTAACGCCAGTTTCAATACACAAAGCCATCGTACTTCTCGAATTGCAGAACAAGCATTTGTGTCGCTTGCAGGTACATTTCCTTATATATGAAACGACGTAAATCACATATAGTTTTGCAGACCTCTTTTATCTCTACATGAAGGACCTTTACTCAGTTCAGCCATCGACGACCTAGAGTCCTCGCTCCGACACCATAGTATGCGGTCGTGTATGATTTGTGTTCCCATAGTGTGGCTTGCAATGACGTTCCCGATTTGAATATGTGCTAGCATCATCGAATATTTTCAATAATGTATTCGGGGATGCTACTGTGCTAGAATCAAGGATTTAAATTTTCTTGTTTATTACGGCCAAAAGGCTAATGTTTCGTAGATGGAAATAATTTGTAGACTCATTGTTATGCAATAATAGGGAGTTATTTTCGATATGTATGTTGTGGAAATATCTTTGCACCGGGATTTAGGTACATTGATCTATGGATTTCATTAGAAACATTACAACTTTTTGTTCTTAAGAAATTTAATCAAGCCACAGTCAAAAAATCTAGAGAAGGTAGGTAGAAGTCCAAAACGTGTTTAATGCAGAGATGCGGTGTAGGTGACTATGGGTTTGACAACCTAAGAAATAACATTCCAAATAGCCTCCTGGTTGTTTCTTAGGTTATCAGTCTCATAGTAACCTACACCGCATCTCATCATTAAACACGTTTCGGACTTCTACCCATAAAATAATAAAGTTACGCCCAGACTGTTGGCAGATTTTTTTTATTTACTTACGTATTTTTTTTATCAATATTCTACTCAACCTCTGAACGCCAATAAAAATCTTAACTTTTTTTTTCTTTAATTACTCTAATAGCACATCTACATATACGTACTAAGTTTCAACTTTCTAGCATAAGCCGTTTCTGAGATATAAAAAACGACCTCTCTCCCCCGTACTTTGATACCCCTAAAAAAAAATTTTTTTTCTAGGATGTCTCCATAGTGGCTCTATACTAAAATCCTAAATGGCTAGCTCTCTATTCATTATGGTTTTCGAGAAATAAAAATCAGAATGTTTTCCTTTCTATCCCCTTTCACCATCACCCCCAACACCCACACCCTCAACATTTTTTCCGACAAGAAGTTTACCGACCCCAACTCCTGGAAAATTTTCAAGATCATATCTGATACGGTTTCTGAGTTCCAAGTTTCAGCCTCCTAGCATAAGTGGTTCCTGAGATCTAGAAACCATAATTTTTCGTCTAAAACGCTCCTCTCTCCTCTCGCCTCGTACTCCCACCCATCGAAAATGTACCGGTCGTAGGGGTTCACCCAATCTACCCACCATAAAAATTACAATTTAATATCTCAACGGGTTTGGAAGCTACGCGTCTTCAAACGATTTTGCGTACGGCGGACGGCGGACAGACGGACTTTTTTTTTTTGCTTTTTTGGGGTTTACTAGTCCTAAAACGTGAAAATATAAAATTTCAGGGTAGGAAATTTTTTTGGAAATTTTAGGTCGATCACAATACTTTATTATTAAAAAATAATAAACTAATATAAAATATATTTACAACCGTAACAAACAATAACGAACTAAACAATAAATATTTTAAACATTTGTCGATTTTTATACTAATAAAAAATAATTAAATAATTTTATGTAAGTTTTGATAAGACAACGGATATTTAAATTTGAAAATTTGGTTGTGGCAAAATGATTTTAATACCATAAACATTTGTGGCCATGAATTAAGATAAAGGAAGCATACCAATTTGGTGCATATCTTCCTATATACTCGTGGTGCAATTCTACCGATCCCGACCAGGTTGATATTTTTTTAAATTTTCTTTTAAATAAAAACAAATAATAAACTAGGCACTTTACTAAAACACACCTTAGACTACACGCTATATATATGACTACCTGGAAAGGTTCACGACGGATAATTTGTCCTTAAACAAAAAATCTGCCAATGGTCTGGGCGAGACTTTATTATTTTTCGGGTCAAAGTTCGGCAGCGGTTAATGTCGGAGAATATCATCAGCTGATACGTGGTTATGACGTTTCTTGGAAAGCTAATTTTGTTCTTAAAATAAAAATATTTAAAATAAAGATTTTAAGCCGATTAAACATTAAAAAAGCTCGTGTAGACTATTCGAATTTCGGTATATTATGTCCACTAAAAGCCCATAAAAGTAAAAGCGAATTTGCTGCCTTATTAGAATTAAGAGATATGACGAATTGTTAAAACGTGTATAAAGCCATTACTTCCAGTTGGGGTTTGAATTTCGAAAAAATTGTGAAACAGGTTTTTAGACGATTTCATAAGAAGCAACTTGATATCTCATGAGACACGAGGGATCTTGTAAAATTTGTGAAAACGTATGCAAACCCTTCGCACCCTCTTGGTTCCTAAAATTCGAAAAATCGTGAAATTGGTTTTTAGGTCATTATATCAAATGCCGTAATAACCAAATTATATCTCATCAAAGCTAAGGGATGGCAAACATTTTGAAAACATATACAAACCCTTGGGAGTTGAATATCGAAAAATTTAGAAATGTGTTTGTAGGCGATTATATAAAAAGTCTGTGGAAGTGAAAAGCGATCTTATATCTCATCAAACCTAAGAAATATGTCGAAGCTTTGAAAAGCATAAAACCCCCTTACACCCCTTAGGCTCGAATATCTAATATCCTGGCGCGTATATAGGAAACCTTAGGAAGTAAAAATAAATTCGATATAGAGATATACAACCTCCTTACACCTACCCACACGGGTTCAATATCCAAAAATCCTGAAAGGAGTTAATAGATAAATATGAAGACAACACGAGAAAGTAAAAACCAATTCAATTTGTTATCACTTCTAAAAGATATGACAAAATTCGTGAAAACTTGTTCAATCCTTCTCTACACCCTTAGGGGCTGAACAAAAAAAAATAAAAAAACAGGTTTTAGGCGATTATTAGGTACGCCCTTGAAAGTGAAAAGATATTCGATATCTGATCTGAGGGATATGGCAGAATTCGTGAAAAAGCATACAATCCCCTTTCCATCCCCTTAGGGGTCGAATTTCAAAAAATCCTGAAAACACTTTCTAGGTATATAAAGGGTTTTCCAATAGGGACTTGACAACTTTGAATTCAATTTGTGAACGCACCCTTTCACTAATCATCGAACTGTCACTGTCAATTTATTCAGTAAACTTAACATTTTTATCATGGTAAAGTACACGAAGGAACAACGTCTGCAAATTATAAAAATTTACTACAGAAATTCGGAGTCGGTGACCGCTACTTTAAGAGCGTTAACTCCGATTTTCGGTCGTAATTCTCGCCCTAGTAGACAGGCAGTAACAAGTTTAGTGCAAAAATTTGAGTCTACATATTCGTTGTGTGATGTTGCCGTGCCAGTGAGACAACGGGTTGGTCGAAGTGTCGAAAATATCGCTGCCGTTGAAACGTCCGTAGCAAATGATCCAAATCAGTCAATTCCACGGCGTTCTCAAGTGTTGGGCATCGCCCAGACCACGTTATGGCGAATTTTGCGTAAGGATCTTGGTTTACACCCATACAAGATCAAGCTGACTCAAGAATTGAAGCCGATGGACCATTTGAAGCGACGTACGTTCTCCGATTGGGCTCTGGAAAAGATGCGCCAAGATGATCAATTTCATCGCAAAATCATCTTCAGTGACGAAGCTCATTTTTGGCTCAGTGGGTTCGTCAATAAGCAAAATATGCGTTATTGGTCCGGTGAAAATCCACATGTGCTTCATGAAAGACCACTTCATCCACAAAAAATAACTGTTTGGTGCGGTTTGCATGCTGGCGGCGTCATAGGGCCATATTTTTTCGTCGACGATAATGATCGTCACGTTACTGTGAATGGTAATCGTTATCGCGCCATGATTACCGATTATTTTTGGCCCGAATTGGAAGATATGGACTTGGACAACATGTGGTTTCAACAGGACGGTGCCACAAGCCACACAGCACACGTTACAATCGATTTATTGAAGAGTAAGTTTGATGAGCGTGTTATCTCAAGAAATGGACCAGTCGATTGGCCGCCTCGTTCGTGCGATTTAACGCCTCTGGACTTTTTTCTTTGGGGCCACGTCAAGTCGTTGGTCTATGCCAACAAGCCGACGACGTTGGAAGAGCTCAGAGCCAACATTGAACACGAAATAGCAGCCATTTCGGCCGAAATGTGTGGCCGAGTCATCGAAAATTGGGTCCAACGAATCGACCGCTGCAAACGTGCCCGCGGTGGCCATATGAACGAAGTCGAGTTCCATTCATAAATGTTTTGATTGTACTTCAACCCGATAATAAAGTTTTTGAAATATCTCAAATGGTTTGCATTTTATTTTGAAAAAAAGTTGTCAAGTCCTTATTGGAAAACCCTTGGGTTTTCCAATAGGGACTTGACAACTTTGAATTCAATTTGTGAACGCACCCTTTCACTAATCATCGAACTGTCACTGTCAATTTATTCAGTAAACTTAACATTTTTATCATGGTAAAGTACGCGAAGGAACAACGTCTGCAAATTATAAAAATTTACTACAGAAATTCGGAGTCGGTGACCGCTACTTTAAGAGCGTTAACTCCGATTTTCGGTCGTAATTCTCGCCCTAGTAGACAGGCAGTAACAAGTTTAGTGCAAAAATTTGAGTCTACATATTCGTTGTGTGATGTTGCCGTGCCAGTGAGACAACGGGTTGGTCGAAGTGTCGAAAATATCGCTGCCGTTGAAACGTCCGTAGCAAATGATCCAAATCAGTCAATTCCACGGCGTTCTCAAGTGTTGGGCATCGCCCAGACCACGTTATGGCGAATTTTGCGTAAGGATCTTGGTTTACACCCATACAAGATCAAGCTGACTCAAGAATTGAAGCCGATGGACCATTTGAAGCGACGTACGTTCTCCGATTGGGCTCTGGAAAAGATGCGCCAAGATGATCAATTTCATCGCAAAATCATCTTCAGTGACGAAGCTCATTTTTGGCTCAGTGGGTTCGTCAATAAGCAAAATATGCGTTATTGGCCCGGTGAAAATCCACATGTGCTTCATGAAAGACCACTTCATCCACAAAAAATAACTGTTTGGTGCGGTTTGCATGCTGGCGGCGTCATAGGGCCATATTTTTTCGTCGACGATAATGATCGTCACGTTACTGTGAATGGTAATCGTTATCGCGCCATGATTACCGATTATTTTTGGCCCGAATTGGAAGATATGGACTTGGACAACATGTGGTTTCAACAGGACGGTGCCACAAGCCACACAGCACACGTTACAATCGATTTATTGAAGAGTAAGTTTGATGAGCGTGTTATCTCAAGAAATGGACCAGTCGATTGGCCGCCTCGTTCGTGCGATTTAACGCCTCTGGACTTTTTTCTTTGGGGCCACGTCAAGTCGTTGGTCTATGCCAACAAGCCGACGACGTTGGAAGAGCTCAGAGCCAACATTGAACACGAAATAGCAGCCATTTCGGCCGAAATGTGTGGCCGAGTCATCGAAAATTGGGTCCAACGAATCGACCGCTGCAAACGTGCCCGCGGTGGCCATATGAACGAAGTCGAGTTCCATTCATAAATGTTTTGATTGTACTTCAACCCGATAATAAAGTTTTTGAAATATCTCAAATGGTTTGCATTTTATTTTGAAAAAAAGTTGTCAAGTCCTTATTGGAAAACCCTTTATATATGAAGAATTCGTGGAATAAAAATGAATTTAATATTTGAAAAGTCCTAATAGATATGACGAAAACCGTGAAAATATATGCATTCTATTTTCACTGATCATATTTTTTGCCCTCCTTCCGAACGCCAATAGATATTTGAAATTTATTTTATTCTAAATTACTTTTCTAGTTGATTTGCAAATACATACCGAGTTTCAACTTTGTAACGTAAGCCGTTCTATAGATAGGAAAAACACCCCCCACCTCCGTACCATACTACCCTTATAAAAAATTATATTTTTCTAACATGCTACTACTATAGCCCTATCCAAATACCAGGTTTCAGCTTTATATCATTATAGGTTCTCGATATATAAAAATCGGAACCTTTTCCTGTTTACCCTCTCCTACGCTTAGGGTGTAGAGGGTACCCTAACCCTCAAAATTTTTCCTGCTAGGAGTCTATTAGAGCTACTTCGAGTAACAATTTCAAGCCTCTCTTTTACACGGTTCTTGAGATATGTGACGTGATTTTTAAGAAAAATTCGTATCCCCTCCACTTTCATGCTCCACCACCCCCTTAAAAAAGTTTACTTTCAGCAAACTTCATTTGTTAACCTTTATACACAAACTGAATTTTATTTGTCTAGTGCAATTGTTTCGTAAGATATCGTAATCTAAAATTTTTCACCCCCCACCCCCGTACGCCTATGTCCTAACTCAAAAATTTGCTTCCGATCTATTCTCCTAGTATCCCTACAGATATTCATTAAGTTTAAATTTTGTGACGGCTTTTTTGCGTTTCGACCGCATTATTTTTCCCCCCACTCCCACACCCCTTCACTCATATTGACAATTTTATTCAAATGGGTCCACTATCAAAGCTCTATATAAATTCCAAGTTTCAGCCTCCTAGCATAAGCGGTTGCTGAGATCTAAAAACCAAAATTTACCGTCTAAAACGCTTCCCCCTCCTCCACCTTCACACCCCCACCCCTCCGAATTTGGTTACTTCATGGGGCCTACCCAGTCTATTCATAAAAAAAATTTCAATTTAATACCTCAAAGGGTTTGGGAGCTACGAGTCTTCAAACGATTTTGCGTACGGCGGACGGCGTACGGCAGACAGACGGACTGAAATTTTTTTTTGCTTTTTTCGTGTCTACTAGTCATGAAACGTGAAAAAAAAATTTTCGATCACAATGCTGTATTATTAGAAAATCATTTGCAGAAAACTTATAGGGGTCCTAACGGGGCACTGTTCCTTTGGGAGGCATGCAGAAAGGCTAGGAATACCCATGGCTGACCTGTGTCGCTGTGGTGATGAGAATGTTGAGCCAACACTGGAGCATCTAGTGTGTGAATGTGATAGTCTGGCACGCACCAGGCATCGGTACTTGGGAAAATTCTCCTTAACCGGTCTATCAGAACTTGCGATGATTCCTTTATGGAGAACTACTCTCTTCATAAGGAAGAGCAATATTTGGAATCAGTAGTCTAGAGCCCGGTTTTATACGAGGGGACCACAATGGATCCACAGTGATCTCTCGTGATGGACTGGGGCACATTGCTTTAGTCCACCCTTCTCAACCTAACCTAACCTATTATTAGAAAATAATAAAGTAAAATGTAGCTTATATAATAAAATTTAGTTTCCTTTACCTATTTCCTTTTCTTCGAATAACTATTCGGCATTACTCGGTATTTTAACGATTACTGAACTTACTCCAGGATTAATCACTGGACATTTACTAGTAGGGCGAGTACTCCAGAAATAGTCCCGTGAGAGAGCTCGTAGAAGTATTTTTATATAATATGATTTCATGAGAGGTACAATGGAGATTTGAGGGACATACTCTTGCAAAAAGGAGGTCAAATGGAAATTCAGTTTTATAATAAGTATTCAACTAATGATATAATTTTTCTGTAAACGAAAAATAATTGTCTGTGTTCGCGCCTGTCCACGGTATATTAACTTTGTTGAATTCAATACTGTACATTTCATCAATGGATATAAGTACCAGCACTTCAATCTTACTACAAAATCTTCTTAGATTCCCTGAATTTTTCAAAGTGGTATCGCTTGTAACCCTTACGAACTTAGGGTACTACTTTATCATATCTTCTAAAGGAACCACGTCATATTTATTTGTGTACTTAATTTCCAATATTACTTCCTGGCATATTTCCATGTTTGAACTAAATTCAAGAGGATAAAAATATTAAACACGTGATTAACTCCTGCTTTATCTCTAAAAGAATTCTAGGACGAAAAAAATAAGGGACGAAAACGTTTCAAATTCCCAATTTATGTCGTTTGTCCTTTTTTTCCCTACTGTCTGCATAGTCAGTGAGTCCTCCGAAAGCCTCTTAATATTTCTTTCTTTTTTTGCTCAGCACCACTTGAAAATGATACTTACCCCTTTCAATTTATTTCTACTTTTTTCCCTTATGATTGAATTTCCTTTCATAGAATTTAGGATTGTGTATGCAGAAGAGGAAGGAGTCTGCTAATCCTCTCCTTCGCTATATGACGCCATCGCTTTACAGGCACTTGGAAGCCTTTTACATATTCTTAGCCATTAGTTTCGAAGAAAAGAATTGGCATGGGCTTTTTTTTTTGCTATCGTTTTTGGGATATTAGAGGATCTTATTTGCGATGGTAAAAGCAAACATGAAAAATTTTTATAAAAAAAAAATGGAAACCCAAAAGTTTCGATAAGATGGTAAGAGATGGGGTCTAAGTCTTTGGATATTTTCATTTCTAGAAAGAAGACGTTATCAATTTCAAGGTTACAAACAAACTCTTTGAAAAACTTAAAGATTCCTCCCTTATTTTCTATGCGAAATAAACATACGCCCTTACCATACAAGCATGCATTATATTATCTGCGTGTGTGGACATTTGTGAAAAAAAGGATATCAATAACTTCTGCTGTAGACGTTAACTTTCCCTATCAAGTTCCACAGAACGTGAATATTGGGGAAAATATGTTGAATGTTGGCAGGATGATATGTAAATTTGAGAGAGAAAATTTGATATCGTCTTTATGGTGCCGCAGGCTACTTACAGACTTGCGAATGCCATGTACTTAAAAATGAATTCTTTAAATTGTTACCGGGTTTCGCGCACGTACCATTCCTTTTCAAGTTCCTCTACGTTCTGACGTTATGTCATATGCATATCGTGACAGTCTGGTATACTTAGGACTTGTAAAACACTTTTTTTTTATTAAAAACGAGGGACTACTGAATGTATGAATTTCGATGCAAAGTACGGCAATTGCGATTTTAATTTAAATTTGAAAGTCAAAAAGGTAGTACGTTTGAATGTTTTTCCACCCATATACACGTAAGTTAGTCTTATCGATTTCGAAATCCAATCGTAATCGTTGTTCAATTGCATTTTGAAATTTTCCAATAAAAGGAAAAATTTCCAAAATTTACGTCGTTCAGTGAAAACTTCCTTCCTGCTATTTCACATAGTGAAAGTTTGAAAACAACCACTCATACCCTTCAGATAGCGCCATATTTTTAATTACACCCCTAATAGTATATACGTATAAGAATTCGGAAATTTTCTCCGGAAATTCTGCCAGTACTTTTCACGTCATTTACCTGCTACCAACATGTGCGATCTTTGGCGAAAGTTTTACAATTTACACTGTTCACATACGTTCGGGAGTCATAAATTTCCGAAAGTTTTCCGTGCAATTTATTATTTTGTGTGTGCTTGTCTCCATATATACGAGTGATAAAGTTTCTTTCTGAAATTTCCGGGGGAGTTTTAACCGTCTCAAATCTCACTCGAAATTGCTCATGCTTTTCCGCTGTAAGTACTTCCTCATCGGGAAGAGTTGTGACATCAGCACTTATTATACTTCTGGTTACTGTTATTGTTCGCAATATATCAGTGAATCGAGTTATTTTTTTCCATAAAACTTTTCGGATTTCTTCGTAGAATTCAAACTCAGGTTGAAGTAAGCTGAAATTATGCAATAACAGAAATGTGAGAATTTTTCAAAATTCCACAAATAAAATTGAGAAGTTACAATGGTTTCAATGCAAATATAGTTAGTATGTTGTACATGTAAAGAAACCCTTATACCTCCTTCGCTTACAGATTTTCTATGGCCTTGTCTTGTCTCCTTTGGGTTTAAACGCAATTTCATCTTGCTAGTTCATGCGGTAAAGCATTTATTCGGATGCGATTTTTGGCCCACGTTGGGCGCTATTGTAACGAATCAATTTATTGCTTATGAACGGCTGTTTTTCATTTCAATGGCGCCCAATGTGTGCCCGAACCCTAATAACTGACAAAATAGTCGAAATGTTCTGTTTAAACCCAATGAGCCAAATAAATCTGACGATGATCGCCTTGGGTAGGGTAGTGTTACAGTGGCGCCCAACGTGTGCACAAAACACCGGTTTTGAGATAACGATTAAAATTTTCTACGGATTGGTAGCAGGATGAAATGTGCTACGTGAGCTGAGGTTTATCAAATTTGTTGGCTTAATGATGGTCGCCTCCGTTTCGATATAGTGGAGTAAACCGATGATCCTAAGAATCAGGAATTCAAAAAGAGTTATTATCTTCTATGTAAGTAATATGGAAAGTGATATGATCAAAAGGAGGTAGTTGAAATTCATCGAAACGATGATTTTCTTCAGCAAGATATTATTTCCTTACAGTAGTGCCTAACGTTGGTTCGATCCAATGATTTATTTATTAATAACAATTGAACAGAAAATGTTTTTCAATTACACAATTGCCATGAATAGCGTATAAACAAACATAATGTGCTACATGTAATATCTAATAAACATATTCAAGTATAACCAAAATAATAATGTAAGAAATTGAAAATTAAAGATAGGTTATGCAGAAGAAGGAGAAAGTGTGACCTTTAAGTATACTTTGAATGAGTTTAAGCTAGAGCTATGAAAACTAAGGCAATACAAATTAAAAGTGCGAGGTAATCTGATTAGAGGAGAGTTGTAGAAACAATTAATATTTGCTTGAGGTACTTTAAAGGTGTCGTGAGATCTAGTACTTTAGTCACTATTTCGAAGTCTGAGCGTATCACTAAGATTTGTGCTAAAAACAAAAACAACTCTATACAAAAATACTCCGCCATAGCCGGTCGCAAGCCCAGGTTGAGATAAGGAGGAGCAAGTGAACACATCCTGAATGGCCAGTAACACCAGTGCGTCTCAGGAAGTAGGTCTGAAACCGATGTAGTTGGACTCGCGGCATAGCTGTGAGAACCCCAACACACCATAACCGACTGAAAGTTGTTCACATGTATACGCACTATAGACCTGGCCCTCCAGGTTGGGGGTTGGGCGATGGGCTAACAACTCATCCCCGGAAAAAACCCATTGTTCCGAAAGCAGGATTACAGCCTCGGATAAGATTGGATCAACGGCAACGACTCTGGCAACGCATTAAGGACTATTCTTTTGGATCTTGGAACGCTCGCTCCCTTTACAGAACAGGCGCACTGCGAGAGCTTCTTAATGAAGTTTCAGGATACAACATCAACATTCTGGCGGTCCAGGAAACGAGATGGCTTGGCAGCGAGATTAATGACTTGCGGACACACACAATACTAACTAGTGGAAAACCCTCGGGGAGCAGGGAATTTGCAGTAGCTTTCGTGGTAGATAGCAAATTTAAAAACTTAATCACCGACTTCAAACCCGTGAACGAAAGGTTGTGTGCGATCCGCATAAAAACAAAATTTTTCAATGTATGGCTGGTAAACTGTCACGCTCCAACAGAGGAAAAAGATGATGCAGTGAAGGACATATTCTACAACACCCTAGAACAAACATTTGATTCTTTACCTTCCAATGACATAAAGATACTTCTAGGAGACTTCAATGCAAAAGTTGGACAAGAGGAGACACATAGAGGAACCACAGGAAGGCACAGTCTCCATAATACCACCAATGACAATGGACAACGTCTAATCGACTTCGCAACCAGCAAAAACTTAGTTGTAAGCTCAACATGCTTCCCCCATCGCAACATTCATAAAAGAACGTGGTCATCTCCGGATGGTCGCACTTTCAACCAAATTGACCACGTTCTGATCGAGAAAAGGGCTGCGACCAGCATTCTAGACGTACGATCTTTTCGCGGAGCAAACTGCGACTCCGACCACTACCTCGTAAAAGTGAAATATCGATGTCGAGTGGCATTATGTGGGTACTCGAAAAAGGGCAGGACACCCAAATTTGATATCGATAAACTAAAGGACGAGGCTGTCTCGTTAGCTTATAAGTCAGCGCTACGAACACGCTTTGAAGCGTTACTAACTGACGAAGTGACAACCATCGATGAAGAGTGGACACAGTTGAGAGATGGTATCAGAACGACAGCAGAAGAGATCATAGGACTAAAATCCCAACAGAAACGTAATGACTGGTTCGATAATGATTGTAGTGACGCAATAACGAAAAAGAATGAAGCTTACAAGGAATACATTTAAAGACCGACGAGAGCCAAAAAGGAAAGATACGACGAGCTTAGGCGATTATCAAATAAAATCTGCAGACGAAAGAAACGTAAACACAACAATGACATAATTATAAGACTAAATACCGACATGAACTCAAATAATCTACGATCCGCATATACTGCCGTCAAACAAATAAGACAAGGCTATAAGCCACGAACAAACCTCTGTAAAGACAAGGAAGGACGTATCCTTAGTGACGCAGAACAAATTAAACAAAGATGGGTTGAGTACTTTAAAAAGCTGCTAAACCCGAACAGAGTGACGGCCGCCGACCCAATTATTATACCAAGTGCACCATCTGATGAGCAGGCATCAACTATGGTACCCACTGTCGGAGAAGTGGAAGCAGCCCTGCGCGACCAAAAAATACATAAATCACCTGGAGTTGATGCAATACCAGTGGAGCTTCTAAAGGGAGGTGGCCCATACCTCGCCAATCTCCTACACAAAATCATGGAAAAAATTTGGATTGAAGAAAAAATACCCGACGACTGGCGCCAGAGCATTATATGTCCAATATATAAGAAAGGAGATAAACTGCGATGTGAAAATTACAGAGGCATATCATTGTTGTCTACGTCTTACAAAATACTGGCGAAATTAATTCAGAATCGATTAAAGCCTTATACAGAAAGTATTATCGGCGAATACCAAGGTGGTTTCAGAACCGGACGATCGACTATTGACCAGATATTCTCAGTCAAACAAGTGCTAGAAAAATGCTGGGAGTATAACATCGACGTGCACCAGATCTTCGTGGACTTCCAACAGGCATACGATAGTATAGATCGTAATGTACTATATAAAATAATGCTTGACTTCGGAATCCCATCAAAACTCGTCCGATTAACAAAAATGACCATGACTGACACTGAATCTCAAGCAAGGATACAAAACGAGCTTACCCAAAGCTTCCGAACAGAATCCGGCCTGAAGCAGGGAGAAGGACTCGCTCCCATGCTCTTCAATCTCGCCCTAGAATATGACATCAGAAAGGTACCCGTTGATACCAGAAGTACCCTACTAATCAAGTCCACTCAACTAGTGGTGTACGCGGATGACATAAACATCATGGCCAGGTCTGTTCCAGACGCGAAAGAAGTCTTCCATTGTCTAGACTCAGCGGCAAAGGATGTCGGGTTAAGGGTCAATGAGAATAAGACCAAGTTCATGACCCAAACAAGAAGAAACGTGCCAACTAGACAAAATATGACCGTGGGCGACTACAACCTGGAGAATGTGGATCATTTCTCATACTTGGGATCACACCTTGTAATAGACGGCAACGAACGGGACGAAGTAAAACAACGGATCACACTAGCAAATAAGGCGTATTTCACGGTCCTCCCGATCTTAAAATCGAAAAAAGTGCACAGGCTGAGCAAACTTCGCATATATAAGACCATAATAAGACCTGTGCTACTATATGCAAGCGAAACGTGGACTCTCACCCAAGCGTCTGAAAAATCAATAGACGCTTTTGAACGACGAATTCTTCGAAGAATTTTGGGACCAGTAAGAGAAGGTACTGAATGGCGTATCCGGTACAACAACGAGTTGTATAACATCTACGACGACCCATCCGCATCGACTCTTATAAAATTTCGTAAGCTACAATGGGCAGGCCATGTGGAGCGAATGGACGACGGAAGAATTCCCAAACGCACACTGAAAGGTAGAGCTCATGGCAAACGACCGGTGGGAAAACCGCGGAAAAGATTCGAGGACTCAATTGACGCAGATTGCAGATCGCTTCTTAGATGCACAAATTGGAGGACGCGGGCGCTGAACCGAGATGACTTCAGACAATGTATCCTGCAGGCCCTGGCCTGATTTGGGCTGTCGCGCCATTGATGATGATGATACAAAAATACCATATCTCAAGTGATTCAAGACAGGTTTCATAAGATATATCAATAAAGCCAAATTTATGAAAAACAAATTTAGTAAAACGACGTTGAACCGTTTCCAAGGCAGTTACGAGGTATGTAAGATAAGGATTCCATACTACTGAACAATATTCAAGGTGACATCGGACCAGACTATTGAGATATTTAAATAAAGTGTTACATTACAAAAAGGATGCGCCGTACGAAATATAAAACCGCATAGCCTGTATGCACTTTTACAAACTTCAGTTATGTGCAAATCGAATTTTAATTTAGCGTCGAAAATTACACCTAAATCTTTGATGCTGGAGACTTGCAATAGAAGAGAATTGCCGATGTAATAGTCAAACTGAATTTGTGAGGTTTTGTTGGTCTAGATCATCATAAAGCATTTTTGCATATTCAATGACAGTTTATTCATAGTACACCAGGATAAGAGTTTCTTGAGGTCATTTTGTAGGAGAAGGCAATCAGATTGTGATTTTATTTCCCGCGAAACCTTTAGGTCATCGGCATACATTAAATGTGTTGATTGGAATTCGGAAAGAAGATCGCTTACAAATAGTAAAAACAAAAGTGGGCCCAAAGTAGAACCCTAAGGAACACCAGGTAGGGTGCTGATATAGCTCCACTGAAGAGGACAATTTGCTGACGATCATTTAAATATGACTGGAACCAGATAAGAAGCCCAGTACTGAAGCCAAAAGAATTCAGTTTCCGTAGAAGAATGGAGTGATCAACAGTATCAAATGCCTTTGTGAAATCTGTATAAGTCGTGTGAACATCATAACGATTCTCCAGGGAATGAGCTACAGAGTTAGTAAAATATACCAAATTTGTTTCAGTGGAACGGCCTTTAAAAAGTCCATGCTGGTTAATTGAAACACAGTCACGTACTTGAGAAAAGATATGTTCATGAATAAGCTTCTCAAACATTCTGGCAAAACAGTTAATAATGTATATTGGTCGATAGTTTTCGGCTTTATGTTTCTCTCCTTTTTTAAAAATCGGAATGACATGGGAACTCTTCCAAACACTGGGAAAAATGCCCTCACGAGTGGAAAACTTGCAAAGATTTGTCAATGGTTCAGCAATAACATGGCCTAACATTTTCACAAAGATATTAGGAATATTATCAGGACCAGCGCTACCATTACTGTTTAGAGAATTAATGTCAATGAGGACATTATTTACGCTAAATACTGGCATCACATTATTCCGATCAGATATTGTGCTAGGAGCGCAAGGAGTTGACGAAGACGAATAAACAGATTGAAAGTATTGAGAAAATAGCTTTACAATTTTACTAGGAGTGTACGCAGTAGCCGCCAAGTACGTTATGTAGTACGAGAGGAATTAATATATTTCCAGAAGGGTTTATCATTACCCATGAGAAGAGATGAATTATGGTTGTCCACATAATGCCGAAAACCTATCTTTATTTCCTTCTATAGCTGTTTCCTAAAGTTGCCATAACTCGATGCATTATCATGGTTGCGTTCTCTTAGATAATGGTGCCTAGCACGATTTTTGTCGTGTAGTAGATGTATGATTTTGGCATTAAACCATTGAGGATAACAGCTCTCTTTCTTTCAGGACAATGGGATATTTTCAGCAATAATTGCGTTTAAGATTCCGTAGAACTCTTCAACAGCAATATTAGTAGATTCTGCACCCAGAATTGTCTGGCAGTTGATGTTTCGTAATAATACAGATAGTTCTTCATAGTTGCATTTATAGAAATTGCGTCTAGGACGTCTAATAGGCAGCGAGCAGGTGAGAGGATATAAGTTAAGCAAAAGTTCAATTGCGGGTGATGTGAGTCAATTGGTACAAGTCCAAAAGGAGAAGAAATAATAGTTATTCCATTAGCGTTAATGTTAGAAAAAACCGGGTCAAGTATTGTATTGTTTTTATTCGGCATTAGGTTAAATTGGCAAAGGTTACAGAATTCCATAAAAGATTGCAAATAAAAGTAATGCTGGGAGAAGGCGGGCAAACAAGAGGATGCTTCATTACTCTACGTTACATAAGGCATATTGAAATCCACACATATAAGAAATTTAGAACCAGGACCACACTGATTTATAAAAAGCGAAAGTGTTTCAAAGAATTCAGAGAAGGTAGATGAAGATAAGCTACACGGTAGGTAACAAGTGAAAACCGAACAATGAATATCTACCGCATTTGATCTTAACAGCAATGGATTCGAAGTCGCAAAGAAATTTAGCACAAAATTCGGAAAATAACCTATTATGCACAGCTATCATGACACGATTCAGAGTTTAATTCTGTATAGCAGAAAATCTAGCAGATTAGATTAACATAAGAATTTTATATTTTACTAAACCCGAAGAAGCCTATTAATAAGTAGGCAAGATGAAGTTTTGTTCCAGTAGCGTTCAAAGTGTTAAAACCACGTAAAAATTGAGAGTTTCAAACTGCACCGAATAGTCTGAATGGTTGCAATATTTTTTCGAAATCCGAAGAAATCTACTGAATCATTTGCCGAGATAGTTATTGTCTTTGGTAGGGTATCGTAACAATGACGCCCAACAAGGATTCAAATCAACGATCTGGAGATGATATTTAACTCAGAATAAGGCAGCACGATTAAATGTGTAATCTTAGACCGATAGAGGTTAGTATTGGCCGTTAAACTAACGTATCCAAAAAGATTGAATGAACATTCAATGGCATTACGTTCTACCGAAGTCTTAGCATTTTCTATCGCGGCTCTGCTTCATTTAACAAATTCATTTTTAAAAAACTTCCTTAAAAGTTCTAAGTTTCAACTTCCTAGTGAGAGACGTTCCTGTGGTCACAATTTAGAAAGTTTTCGTTTTAAACCTGCCCTCTCTCACCCTAACTTTTAAAAATTCAGCTCTATTTTATTTCCACTAATTACCAGTTGTTAAGATAAAGATATAAAATCCGATTGTGCGCGGCAAATAGATGGACATTTTTATAGATTTTTTAGGACCACTTCTGCTAGAACATGTTAATTCAAAATTGAAGGTGGGGAACATTTTTCTGAATTATCAATAAACCACTAGATAGTCTAAACGTCCAGTAAAAAATACAAGATGAAATTTTTGAGTTCCTAAGTTATTTATCAACAATAGATTCCTTATTTAAAATATATTACAGTAAAATATTGGGAAAGATGTTTGAGCCACGAGATCAACTTTTCCTCCAGTCGTGATTCGGGGAAATACAGGCTTCCATTTATGAAGGGCATTTGTACAGTGCAGCCACTTTTTTTTAAAAAAAAAAGCTTTCTGTGGGCACCACCCACAAAGGGGCACACATTTCTTGACAGCAAAGTTAAGCTTTAAGTTTTGTCCACATTTTCACGAATTTTGTGATATCTTTTAGGCATATCGAGTTGTCTAACTAATTTCACTTCGGTGGGCTCATTATATAAGCGCCTAAAAAAATTTCAAAATTTTTCGATATCAAACCTTAATGGAGCGAAAAAGGGTTGTGTACATTTTCACGAATTTCGATATATTTCTTAGGTCTATTAAGATAGCGAATTCACTTTTACTCATAATGTTCGGGAAAATTCGATTGAATCATTTTTCGAAATTTATTCCTCCTGGGTGTGTAAGGTATTGTTCCAATTTTCAGGAATTCCGACAAATCTTTCAGATTTATTGAGATCAAATTCGAATATACTTAATTAATTTCAGGATTTTGCGATATTCAACTCATAAGAGGATGTAAAATGATTGTGTACGTTTTTACAAATTCCGACATATCACTTAGGTCTGATGAGATATCGAATTGATTTTTACTTAAACGGGCTTTTTACATAATCGCCTAGAAATCAAAAGAATTTTTTGTTATTCAGCCCATAAAGGACTATGTCGATATTTTATCCCTTATGGTATGGTGTGTGGGGTGGTTATGTTGTCATCATCCTTCAGTGTTAGTATTCGTCCGTTGTGCTCCCCGTTAGAGTATGGTAACTCGTGAAACCTAAAACCATTTTGTGGATTTAATGAAATTTGCTATGTTACATTGCTTTTCCTTATCGATATCACCGAGGTCATCGAGGAAATATTCGCCAAGGTTCCATCTTCTCGTTCCCGATAGGGCCGGATACTCGCATAGGACGTGGAAGATTGACTCTTTCAGTTCTGGGTCACCGCAGCTACGACAGAGATCATTTGCCTCGACACCCATCGGCTAGCGTGTCTAACGATCAGGCAGTGCCCTGTGAGTACTCTGATTAGTAGCATCTTTCCTGCTCAGGCTCAGGATATACTTGATTTTCCCGTGATCATATTCGGGTCAAAGAGTTCTTGATATTGAGCATGTAGTTAGGTTTGACCATCTATTACCTGCCCACTTATTACCCCAACAAAATTGGGCCGTTCGCCCAGGCTAACTCACTCGAAGACGGGCGGGTAACGGGGACAACTTCTCCACGAAATTTTCTTTAGGGCGCCACTCAATCGTTTTATACGAGGACAATTGAGAAACCTCACACGCAAAAAAAAAACAAACACAAGGTCCGTTATAGATTAAATATATATTTGAAATACGCACTAGGATTAACTCAGTTTTTAATTACCCCAGAACAAAAACAAAAGAGAAAAACGAGCAATAAAAATGACCCTAAGCCGAAGGGGCGCCACCGCGAGACACCCTATAACGGTGTAATTATACAAATAAGGGGCCACCTAAAAGAGAGGAGGAACCAACAAGGATACTTAGCTCCCTTTATAGCCGCGCGCTCAACTCTGCCGTATTCTCCACTTATGCAGGGCCCTGTTGTAGACTTCGGACGCTCCTTCCTCTGGCAGCGGAGTTCCTTTTCGTTCCTCAGACTTCGGACGCTCCTTCCTCTGGCAGCGGAGTTCCTTTTCGTTCTCGTCGTCCACTTAGCTCCTTTTCCAATATCTGATGACGAACCGTCTTCAAAACGACGTCACTCCTCAACCGACGACAAAACCAAAAAAAGACCCCGCCGAGATGGCGTTCGGCCCTTATATACTCCAGCCAGTACAAGTTCGGCAGACTTCGTGTTTCGTTGCCATTCGTCCCTCTTTCCAGCATGGAAAGCTGAACTGTCAGACCTCGGACGATGGCAGTTCACAAATGCTGGAGTTGTAGTTGTTCGAGTCTGACCCGGAAGTTTTCACACGTTTCCCTTTTTATTTCGTACGTCTTATTCGGTGCGCTGTGTAATTTGCTTAAGAAGAAAGCGCGCGAGGATTAGCCTCCGGATACGTGGTAATTGTTCGAACCGATCCTCCCTGTTCGGACACGCTTCTTGTCCCACCCCAGGCTCCGGAATTCACCTACGGAGCTTGATCGGTAAGGACGACCGGATGCTTCTTCTGCGGGGATGCTGTTGTCTGCTACACGTCGTTTGGCCCACGTCGTTAGAGATAGACGGCGGAGTTGGAAAGATGGGGCACTAAATCGCCCGAACGAACGCGTCGCCTATAACCTCAACGGATTTCCTCCTCCCCCCCAGGCTCCGCCCAACGACAGCCCGTGGAGGTAGAGGGTCTCCTTCCCATGACCATCGGACTGAGACCCTTCGGCGTCAGGTATTACATGAATTATACATGATTTAACAATATTAAAAATACATTTTTCCTTTTTTTTTCTTTTAGGTTCTTGAGATATATATATACGATGGTTTGCGTCGTGTGCCATTTTGCGGCCGTAGTCATCGCCTCCTCGGCTCTCGATGCCCTCCTTCTGATTCATGGCTTGACTCTGCAAAGGAAACGGATTTAAAGTATCTCCTGTTAGGACACAAAAGGGCACATAACACACTCACTGCGAGCATAGTGAGTCGATAGACTATTTTATGGATCCGATGGGAATAGCAATCTGCTGGTCTCCTACTAGTGAGCTTAGGCTGGAGCCTGATCGAGCGAGTTCATCAGCTAGCTCGTTCCCCTGGATTCCACAGTGGCCTGGCATCCAGCAGAGAGTGATATTGTGTCGTGTGCCGATAGAGTTAAGAACGCCACGACATTGTCTAACTAGTTTGGATCGTGTTATGAACGAGTGTCAATGCAAATAGTGATGTCTTCTGTTGCATTCACCTTTGCTTCAATAATTTTGCATGCCTGAAGTATTGCAAAAATTTCCGCTTGGAATACACTGGCGTGATTCGGTAGCCTGTAGGACTCGTGAATATCGAGTTCCTGTGAGAATACCCCCGGGCCTGTACCAGAAATCATTTTCGAACAATCGGTGAATACCATTGTGGTTCTGTTGTCTAGGTTGCGTTCTACATTCTAGTCGTCCCTGTGTGGAATTTTAATGAAAATTCCCTACTGAAATCTAATTCTGGCAGAATGTAATCCGTTTCCCTGTTCATATCACACTCCAAGAAGTCATTGAGTATGGTACTGTGACCAGCAGGTCTAGTTCTCCAGTAACCTAACTCTTTGAGTCTAAGAGCGCCTTTTGTAGCTACGCTTTTGATGTGCATGTCCATTGGCAGCAGGTGGAGGATAGTTTCCAGTGCTGTCGTGGGTGTGGTTCTGAGGGCGCTAGTGACCCCAATGCATGCCAAGCGCTGTACTTTTGTCAGCTTGCTTAGATACGAGGACTTTCTGGTCGCTTCCCACCACACTATCGCGTCATAGGTTAAGATTGGTCTTATAATGGCTGTGTACATCCAGTGTACTAGTTTTGGTTGGAGACCCCAGCTGTTACCGAACATTTTTCCGCATGCGTTTTATCCCCTATGTTTAATTAAAATTGAAAACAAAGTACGTAAATAAAAAAAGAATTCCGGAACGCGTTTATTACTGAGATGCGGTGTAGGTTACTATGTGACTGACAACGTCAAGAATAATCATGGATCTATTTGGAACGCTATTTTAAAGGTTGTCAGTCGAACTTCTACCCAAAAAGTAATAAAGTAGCGCCCATACTGTTGGCAAAATTTTTTCTATGTTAATTTGATCAAAAATGAAATTGATTTTTTTATCGGCAACCTCTTTCTTGCAATAGGTCAGCTTGTCGCACGAAATGTTTTCCTTCCATTTTTTTCAGCTAAAAAATAGTTAGTGTCAGAACAGCATTAGTAAAAGCACAGTTCGGGTGACACGTGCCCTAAAATCGTTTTCGATTCGCCATTTCCTAACAGTTGTTGCACGTATTTCAAGATTAAGCTCCATCTTGATTTCGAAGGACGATATAAGCGTAATTTTTTTAAATTAATTTGAGAATTTGCCTGGCTGTAGACGTCAAAGTTTTCCGAGGATTTCCACTCTTTTCCTCGTGGAAATAATAGTTTTGCGCTATTCAAATGTATAATATAGTCCCATTTCTAACATAAAATGTATTAGTTTATTTCAACATCGTCAATATTTACGTTCTTGTATTAATTATTACCTCCGATTTAAAATCGGTTTACTCGAAATAATTCAGAAAATTCAGTTTTTAATTTCGAAGAAAACAGGTAAAGAAATAATCTAACTCTCATATAGATGGCGTTAGTCTAGTTTGATCGAGGTGCATGATAGGAGAGGTACACAGTTGGTAAAATCGCAGATTTCTGGGAGACATGTCGGCCAGTCTGCGAGATTCTCCTAGACGTTGTATGAAAAAAATACACGTATCGAGACAAATGCGCACCGATTTTCGGAGACAAATCTGGATATGTCGCTATAGGAAAATTGTTCGAAGTCTGCGCCATCTGTTATAATATACATCATTACATATTTTTTGGAGGTTGTGTATATAATAATATATTTCTAGCCAGAAGTTTTCCTACTCTCAGTTCTTGTGACAAGAAGCTGCAGGCTCTGTAAAAAACTTCTGAAATACATATCTTTCAATAATTATTTATTAAAATATATAACCGAAAAATAGCAGCAATATAAATTACAAAAATTAAAATAATATTTTCTCAATGGTATACTGCATTGAAATTTTGACCATCTTCAAGAGTATCCACCTATCATTCAGCACATTTTATCCAGTTTCAATTTCCGATCCATTTCTATAAAATTATTATTAGAAAATAATAACGTGAAAGGTAAGCTTGCGAATCCAAAATATTGCAAAACAGATACAGGATTGGAATTCCCTAGGAAAACGTCACGAAATGAATATTTTAGAAGCGTATATTTGTCTTACCTAGAGATCCTTCACAATTTCTTCAATTCTACTCTCTAATAAAAAAAACCTAACAAAATAAAACAATAAATAATTTTATGAAATAAAAAATATGAATGAAAATAATTTTATGCCATTAATTTATTTTGTTGCTGTCGTCATATTAAAGAAACCGCCAGGTGGTATCGTTATTTTTCTCTACACCTGGTGACGCTTTGTTCATTTTGAATAGAAACGTCGGGAAAGAGACTTGTTACCAACTGGGTAATTGAATGAAACTTTGGCCACATCTTTTATGAACACTACAGTAATTTTGAATGACTGCCATCTACTGGAGAATAGTTGCATATGGTTGTGCAACATTACATGCTTGAGAATACTAGACGACAGTATCTATCGTTAGTCTGCTTACCACACAGCTACTATTGAGATGAGAATTGCTTCGTATATGGATGCTTTTCCTCAGCAAAAGGACGCCACACTTTGTCGCCGTTCAATCAGTCATCTGAAATCCAATCAAATTTTCGAACAAAAGGTCTAATTCAAAAAATGTAGCAAATAATTTATTGTAACTATTTTTTTTTTCATATTAAAAACGTTCACCATAATATCTTACATTAAAGTGTCAGCTACATACATTTAACAAAAGAAACCAGCAGAAATGAATTTATGGTCAATCTAATGTGCGATAAACTATGACGGTCTTTACCCGAAAAAAAGGAATGAAATTCTCGTATCTTAAGCGATATGACCGTGACATAAAATAATTATACGATGTAGCGTTCTCTTCCTAAATTGCTACTTTGTAAACAATTTTCTATACACAAATGTCCATCTTTCTCTCGGCGGTCTGATGAAAAGGACGACCGAGGAAAATGTCCTTATTCAGTGTGTCTGAAAATTTACGTGGGTCATGATAACCAAGTAATTATTCATAAAAGTTGTTTAAGTATGTACGATAGTGTGTAGGTACTTGACTAGAATGTGTGAATATTTCATATTCTATAGATGGCTGGTGTGTAGGTACTTCGCTACACTCTTGATAATAACAAAATGCTTCAATGTTTTTTTTTACCACCCGCACATAAACATGTATGAGTGGTGAGTTTACCTTTTGTTAAGTTTACAAAAGCTTCATAAATTTCACCTACCTTAAAGGTATGGGTCCAACTCGACTACGTTTTCAAGAGGGAAATGCTTTATATGGGAATCTGTACCATACAAGTAATGGACACATAAATCTTCGGGCAAGTCTTAGAGAAAAGTTAAAAAAAAAAACACGACATAATAAACAACCATAAATTATCAACCCAAAGTTTATACCCGCATATAGACTAGGATACCTGTCGTTTCTATAACAAAAAAAAATTCCTTACTTTTTCGGGTATATTCAAGTGGAAATTAACATGAGAAAATGAATTTTTCGAATCAAGTCGTGTGAAATTTTTCACAAATCATACAGCGATCAAAGCTTTCTTCTTTGAGGAAATCAATTAAAAAAAGTAAAGGAGTACATACCTGTTCGACACGAATTAATAAAAGGAAATCAATTCAATTGATAAATTCGATACAAAAATTCATTAATTAATATCCCAATTAATGAACACGTGGATACCAAAAAACCTATGTTAATCGACGCTAAGCTGCAAGGACTCTAAATCTAGTTAATGTGCTTTTACTTTATTCCTTTTTATACTCTAGATGAAATGTGAGAGCATTATAAGTTTAATTCATCCAGTTTATTTGGGCCAAAAACTCCAAATCCGCTTGACGGCTGTCCGTCCGTCCGTCCATCTGTCCGTCCGTCTGTCCGTCCGTCTGTCCGTCCGTCTGTCCGTCCGTCTGTCCATCCATCTGTCCGTCCGTCTGTCCGTCCGTCTGTCCGTCCGTCTGTCCGTCCGTCTGTCCGTCCTATTGTCCATTCGTTTGTCCGTCTGTCTGTCCGTGCGCGCGATAGCTTAAGAACGCCTGGACCTAATGTGGAGGCGGGTTATCGAAAATCAGTTTCACGCTAACTGAGTTAGTTTCGCCGCCACTGTCAACGGAGATTTTGGTTGACTTTGATCGTGGAATAAATCGATCAAAAAAATTTTTTTTTTCAATTTGGTTTGTCTGAATTTTTATTCCAATCTGAAATCATGTAAGATGCTTATTGTTTATTGTGTTACCAAAGTTGTAAAGATATTAGATACTTCTAAACTTTAAATGAAAATTAACTGAAATATCGAACTGTATCTAAATTTAAGAAATAAATATATCTATCTATTAGGTTGCTGCAGATGAAATGTCATTTTCTCTATGAAGTGAAGCCAGTTGCGATTTTCATGTCTCAAACTGGCGCCAAGTGGTATTGCGTATTAAAGTACGAATACCCCTACACTTGCGCATGGAATCATTTCAGTTTTGGACTTCTTGATGATCGAATAAAAAAAAAAATATATATTCGAGTCAAAAACGGGTAATTTTCCTTTATGAATATAAACTTGGCCACAGCGCAACGGAGGCAACTGAAAACATCAACAAGGCATTTGGAACTGATACGGTAAACTAACGAACAAACACAGCGATGGTTCAAAAAATTCCGATCAGGAGATTTGACCCTTGAAAGTGAGCCTGGTGGTCACCCAGGACCTTCGATCGAGAACGATGAGCTGAATTTATTAGTAGAATCTGACTCACACCAAACTATACGGGGCATTGCAAATAAATTGGGCGTACACAATTCGACAGTTTTCCAGCACTGGCAACAGTTTGGAAAAATTAAAAAGCTTGATAAGTGGGTTCCGCATGAGCTTACTGAGCAAAACATGACGCGTCGACTGGAAATTTGCAGTTCCCTGCTCTCCCGGAAGAGAAACGATCCGTTTTTGAACAGAATAGTGGCATGTGATGAAAAGTGGATACTGTACGACAATCGTCGCCGATTGGGACAACGGTTGGATGCCGATGACACCCCAAAACATATGCCGAAACCAGGCCTTCGTCCGAAGAAGATAGTGGTGACTGTTTGGTGGTCTGCAGCTGGAGTTATTCACTATTCCTTTTTGAAGCGTGGTGAAACCATTAATGCAGAGAAGTATTGTACCCAACTCGATGAAATTCATTAGAAATTGTGTGCTCAACGGCCTAGATTGGTCAACAGGAATGGAGTTATACTGCTTCATGACAAGGCACGGCCTCATGTTTCAAGAACAACGGTCCAAAAATTAAACGAGTTGCAGTATGAGACTCTTCCTCATCCACGATACTCACCAGACCTTTCGCCAACCGACTACCATTATTTTAAACATTTGGATCATTTTTTAACGACCAAACAATTCGATAATGAAGCAGCCATCAAAAGTGTCTTGGAGGACTTTCTTCGCTCTAGAAAGTCGGACTTCTACGGACTTGGAAGAAGTGTATTGCATCTGCTGGTGCCTATTTTTATTGCACTATCAAAAACGACATTTCATTTGCAGCAACCTAATATCATATAAGATTTAATTAAATATTACCAAAGTCGAAAACTGTATTAAATAAATTGATTTAATCAATCAGTTTAATTTGGTGTAATCTACGATAATAAAAATAGACTAAATTTGATACCATTTGTAATTGTTATTATTTAACTAATTAATTACTTTATTATTTTTTAATAATAAAGTATTGTGATCGACCTGAAATTTCATAAAAATTTGCTACACTGAAATTTTGTATTTTTACGTTTTAGGACTAGTAGACCCCAAAAAAGCAAAACACTCCTCAACCCTTATCACCAATTTTTTTTCAATTAGGTTCACTATCATAGTACTACATAACTTCCAAGTTTCAGCCTCCTACCATAAGCAGTTCCTGAGATCTAGAAACCAAAATTTTTCGTCTAAAACGCCCCCCCCCCCTACACCACACCCCAAAAAGATATCAATCGTAGGGGTTTACCCAATCTACCCAATATAAAAATTTCAACTTAATATCTCAACGGGTTTGTGAGCTATGTGCCTTTAAACGGTTTTGGGTACGGCGGACGGCGTCTACGGCGGACAGACGGACATTTTTTTTTTTGCTTTTTTGGTGTTTCCTAGTCCTAAAACGTGTAAATACAAAATTTCAGGCTAACAAATTTTTTTTTTAAATTTCAGGTCGATCACAATACTTTATTATTAAAAAATAATAATGAAAAATTTTGGATTACAATATCTTCCGAACCAATTACACCAGGAAGAAAAAATTTAGTTTCTGTATATTGGATCACAAGTGGAGTCTACTGAAAGTAAAATTTTTGAGGGGAAGGTGAAGCACGAAAGTGGGTGGATAGCAATTTTTCAAAAAACGTAATTTTTATATCACAAAAACCGTACCAGATATGATTTTGAAAATTTTACAGGAGTTGGGGTCTGTAGACCTATAGCTGGGAAAAAAAATTGTTTGTGGTGTTTGGTGAAAGGGGGTGGAAAGTAAAACATTCTGATTTTTTTTCTCGAACACCGTAAGAAATAGAAAGCTAAAAATTTATTATTATGTAGAGCCACTATAGAGACACCCTAGTAAAATAAAATTTCTAATAGGGGTAGCAAGGTACAGGGGTGAAGGGTGGTTTCTATATCTCAGGAACGGCTTATGCTAGAAAGTTGAAACTTAGTACATATATGTAAATGCATTACTTGAATAATTAAAGCCAACAAATAGTTCAAGTTTTTATTGGCATTCAGAGCTTGAGTAAAAAAATTTTCCGTGAATCCACATTTTCACAAATTTCGTTAAAATTTTTAGGCATGTCGAGCTATCAAAGCAATTTTACTTCTGCGGGCTCTTTATATAAGCGCCTAGAAACGTTCTTCCAAAGTTTTCGATATCTAACTCCTTAGGGGGTGTAAAGTGGTTGTGTGCATATTCACGAATTCCGATATATTTCTTATGTCTATTGAGATTTGGAATTCACTTTCACTTCTAAGAGCTTTAAACGTATTCGGGGAAAAACCCGATTTCTGTATTTTCCAATATAAAAAACCTCCTGGGGGTGTAAGGTATTGTTCAAGTTTTCACTGATTCCGAAAATCTCTTAGGATTAATATGATCGAATTCGCTTTTACTGCTATGAATTATTCTATTGATAAAAAAATACGTAAATAAATAAAAAATGTCTGACAACAGTGTGGGCGCAACTTTATTATTTTTTTGGGCAGAAGTCCGGAACGCGTTTAATGCTGAGAAGTGATATAGGTTACTATGCAACTGATAACCTAAAAAATAACCAGGAGGCTATTTGGAATGTTTTTTTTTAATAATAATTTTTAATACATTTTAATGTTGAATCCATCCATATACTCGTGGAGGTTGCTCGCAATAATAGTTCGAAATAAAGTGGTTTCATTTTTAAAGTGATTTATTTCTTTTCTGGGCATTTGATCAAACTCACATCTGCAAAATTTCAAGAATAATAACACAATAGCAAGGTGTATGAATATTCTCTGTACAATTTCTCAAAAACTTTAAACATGCAAATATAATACAATTGAAAAAAAAAATTGGAAAAGAAACTGTACCAAACTTTAAAGCATCAATCATCCGGTATTAATTTAAATTGAAAAATGAGAGAAAATATATCCAGCTCAGGAAAAAGTAAACTTAGGGAAAAAGGACTCTTTGTTCCGAGTACTCCCAAGGCTCAACACAACGAAAGAAAAAAAAATATAAATAAAAAAAAAATAATCTTTTTTTTTCCCCAACTTTTCCAATAGAAACTTTTAATAAAAATTCTTCATTTGAACATTGCCCCGAGCTAAGGCAATTCAACTCACATAAGTCATGCAGAAAAACTCGTCCACGGGCTTCCGGATCCGTCAGACCGAAACATCAAACATCAGTTTGTGCCCTCTTCGTCCTTATGTTTGGCAAAGTTACTCGGAAAAAGTATCGATTATCGGTTTGCGGAAAAACGTTGAAATTTTTCACCTGTCCGACTTGCGGGCGCACTATGACGAACATCGTTGCTTGAAGTCTGCGTCATTGGTCCAAAATTGCATCAATCGAAGTCAGATTAACCACAGAAGCGTTCATACAACAACTGCTCTTCGGCCTTCGTATAGCCTTACTTTCAGACTTTTCGCAGAGGAAAGCTGGAAAGAAAATAGGAAAATTCATTTACGCCTGACTTATGGAAAGTAACGAATCCAAGCAGCTTTTTTCGGAGGATTTATTTCTTCGGAATGAAGGAGCACATTTGCCCGACGGAAAAGTTTCAACGAAGGATACGATGCAGCAAAAGGATCTAATGCCCGAACAACAAGCTCTTGGAAATCGGTTTTCTATAAAACTTAGCACAGTTGTCACGAACTGGATAAGAAGCTTAACGTCGTCGACGAGAGAAGAACTGAACTGAAATATTTTCAACCGACGTCGCATTGAATTGAAATTCCGTGGTTAAATGAGTTGGTGAAAGGCTTCGAAAAAAGCTTAGAATGCCTGACGAGAGCACGGCACGAGAAGTTTTATAAGATTTATCTGTAATCTCTTTGAATGTAAACGCATAGGTTCCTCTTCCTCGAAGTAACTATGTGTTAATAAATTGATCTACGAGTGTCATGTGTGTGAAATTAGTCGGCTTATCTCTGACCTAAGATCGATGCATAGGGCAGCCAGTACTTCTTATTCAGAAGACACCATGAAAACATTCTTCCAAATTTCTTTTACGACCTCAGTCTTGAAACTGGGTCAAATACAGGGAAACTCTTAGCGGCTTACTCCCTCCCATACCGCCACTCCAACCGAGTAGCTCAACTGATCTCGAAGGTCTGGTCACCACCCTTACGCGCGCCCTAAACGAGGCATTGTCGAACTCCTGTCCTGAGAGCAGGCCAAGAGGGAAACATAAGCCGCCATGGTGGAACGCAGAACTCGGGGCTCTTAGAAAATGCTGTAGGCAACTGTTTAACAAAGCCAAAAGCACGAAAGACGTTTGCGACTGGGACTCCTATAAAGGATCACTTCGTAAATACAAATATGAACTGAGAAAGGCGCAGCGCAAATCCTGGGGACTCTTCTGTAGTGAAATAGAAGATTCATCCGAGGCATCCAGGCTCCGCAAAATTCTCTCTAAAAATCCAACCACACCATGCTACCTGAGGAGACCGGACGGATCTTGGACTACCTCAAGTAGGGAAACCACTGATCTCCTCCTGGACACCCACTTCCCTGGTAGCTCGCCTGTTGAGTCGGAGCGGGTAAACATTACAAGAAACCATGCACCGTTCAACTCTGACGCTCTTATAACAGAGACCAAGCTCCTCTGGGCGATAGAAGGCTTTAAACCATTTAAGTCTGCGGGACCGGATGGAATAATTCCTGCTGAAATCCAGCAGACCTCGGACATAATTCTTCCTTGGCTGAAGGTTATCTTGAAAGGCTGCCTGGATCTAACCTAAATTCCTGAAACGTGGAAGGAAGTCAGAGTGGTATTCATACCCAAAGCAGGAAAAAGCTCTCATGTCTGCCCTAAGGACCTCAGACCTATCAGTCTATCATCCTTTCTTCTGAAAACACTGGAAAGACTAATGGATGTGTACATCCGCGACAATATTGACAAGCGACTGCTGTCAACATCCCAACATGCGTACTGGAAGGGGAGGTCGGTCGAAACGGCCTTACATTCGCTCGTGCGCACCATTGAAAAATCTCTCAGTATTAAAGAATACACCATGGTTGCATTTCTCGATATCGAGGGAGCTTTCAACAACGTCAGACCAGAAGCAATCACTGACGCAATTTCTATCCTGAAGGTGGAGTCCTCGCTTGGCGCGCTGATCAATTTGATGTTAACATCCAGGATTGTGAACACAAAGCTGGGCGAGTCCTCCTCTCGAAGGTTTGTCAGCAGAGGTACACCACAAGGTGGTGTGCTCTCCCCTCTTCTATGGAATTTAGTGGTCAACAAACTACTATTGAGATTGGAAGGGGCGGGCTGCAGAGTGATTGCCTATGCAGATGATGTTGCAATTGCTGTCTCGGGAAAGCACCTCAACACGCTGAGTGAGATATTGCAAAATGCTCTCCCTATCCTCTCCAAATGGGCAGCTGAATGCGGGTTGGGTGTGAACCCACGCAAAACAGAATTAGTCCTCTTCACCAGGAAATATAAAATTTCTCACGTAGACCCTCCTTCTCTGAATGGTACTAGTCTAGTTTTCACCGATAGTGCAAAATATTTGGGTCTTATTTTGGACAGGAAACTTCATTGGAAACCTAACATTCAGGAACGGGTAAAGAAAGCAACAGTTGCGTACTCGTGCAAAAAGGCCATTGGCAAAAAATGGGGTATGCAACCCCGGATAGTTCATTGGCTCTACGTGTCCGTCATCAGACCGATACTTATGTATGGTGTTGTTGTCTGGTGGACGGCCTTAGACAAAGCAGTTAACTACACCACCCTAGGGAAGGTACAGAGATCAGCATGCATTTGCATCAGTGGAGCTCTGAGAACAACTCCCTCTGCAGCACTAGACATGCTATTCAGTCTGCCACCCCTAGACATTTTTGGCAAGCAAATGGCAGCCAATGCAGCCATTCGACTTAGGACCTCTACACAGTGGACTGGCATATATGCAGGTCACTCAACAATCTTGAATCACTTCAATAACATTGCTGAAAACACCGACTACACCCCTCCCAGTTATGATTTCGAGAAAAATTTTCTAACAGTCATCCCAACCCGTCTAGAATGGGAAAGGGATTCGGTACGGATGGAAGAGTCCGCCCACATATATACGGACGGCTCCAAAACTGAAGGCGGGGTAGGTGGAGGTGTTTTCTCTGATATGCATAACATTAGCAGCTCCTTCCGCCTTCCGGACCACTGTAGTGTCTTTCAGGCGGAGCTTATGGCGATCAAGGAGGCCTTGTCCTGGCTGAGGTGTAATGTAATATCTACAGACAGCCAAGCGGCAATAAAATCCTTAGAATCGGCCTCGACAACATCAAAGGTCGCCGCAGAATGTCGATCATCTCTTAAGGAGATGGCTGAACAGTTCAATATTCTCCTGTGCTGGGTGCCAGGACACAGGGATATTCCAGGGAACTGCATGGCTGACGAACTCGCTCGACGCGGTACTACCCTTCAGATTATGCCGGAACACCGGAATCTGGGTGTGCCTCTCTCTACATGTAAACTGCTACTGGGATTGGACTCAATTGAGAAAACCAACTCAAGATGGGCAAACGGTGTTACATGTCACACTGCGAGACAGATCTGGCCGGAGCTGGATCTAAAACGCTCTAAACAGCTGACTTTGCTCAAAAGGGCGAATATCAGCACCACAGTCGGTGTCCTGACCGGACACTGTCTTATAGGTCGACATGCTAAAAGACTCGGTCTCTTCTCAAACGACTTCTGTAGAAGCTGGCTGGATGAGGAGGAGGAGGAGACAGTCCTTCACCTTCTCTGTACCTGTCCAGCTCTTTCAGCCAGAAGGAAAGCTCATCTTGGAGCTTACTTCTTCAACTGTCTCGGTGACCTTGCCTCAATGGAGGTCGCGAGAATCCAACGCTTCATTGCAAGCTCTAAATGGTTCGACGAGTAGGACCGGATTCGATGATCCTGTGGTAACACAACGGACCTTTTAGGTCTAAGTGTGTCCGTGTTCTCACGGGCAGCCACGCGTACCTACCTACCTACAGTCTTGAAACAGGTCCCAGAAGGAAGGAAAAGTCGTTGGGAACAGCACCATTCACGGTGTTTGAACTTCAAACACAAAATTAATTCTACCAATCATTTTCACCACCTTAGGGACCTGAGTACCAAGGGTTTTGAGACTCAAGCATATGCTGATGATCACTGTAAGAGGTAAGCATGAGATAGTAGATTACTGGTGCGTCCAACAAGGATTAAGTATAAATCCAAGTAAACAATTGTAGTGCCGTTCACTAGAAGCCGGAAGGTAAGCTTAAGGTCCCCGATTGTGAGAGGAACTACAATTGAATTCTCTTCCGATGTCAAATACTTGGAAGTTACCTTGGACAAGTGTCCGACTTGGAACTTACATCTAAAAAACATCTCCACACCAGTAACATTGTCTTTTATGGCGTGTCGAAGGCTCTGTGGTACCACTTGGGGTCTCAGACCATGTATAGTATACTGGACCTACAAGCCTATTATAATACCAATAATCACATATGCCGCTATGGTGTGGTGACCAAAAGGTTGAACAAATAACAGCACAGAGGGCCCTGCAAAAAATTCAGAGCAGTGCTGTTCTTAGTATTACTGGGGGACTTAAAGCATGTCCCACTGCTGCAATGGAAGCCATGCTAGACATGGCTTCATTACACTTAGAGATAAAGAGGGAGGCTCTGAGAGAGGCCAAAAGGCTACAGCAGTACAATAAATTTAAGGCAGGAGACCTTGTCGGTCACCTTAAGTTAGGTCCTTAAGATGTATTTGGGGGGTCCCGGCCCTTCCTGGCCCCCTCACAGCGCGCCTATGAATATCAACCGATTGAATTGGCAAATTTAGAATCATCTGTTTCCAAGAAATACTGACTTTGACAATTGCCGCTAGCAATATAGTTTACTAATACATATATGGTGTATAGGAATCGGGACGAATTTGGAGAATAGAAACCCAGCAGGCAGAGCGTACTTCCGAAAAATGTCATCAAAATTCTACATGTCTATATGTAAGATAGAGACAACATCTACTAGGCTATTGCGGTCTTCTTTTAAATTTAAACAGAATTCAATGCATTTTGAAGGGGCCATATTTCATTGTATAGTGCTCGTACAAACTATAATAATAAATATATACAGCTACGGCCAACATCATTCCCAAAAAGTCCAACCGCTTATACGACTTGCATACGGTTTCGTTTCAACGTATAGTATACGAAACTTTTCCTGCTGGGAAATAATTTAAATCCGAGATTACAATTGGCAGCCCTGTGCAAGCAACCACAGTCTCATGCTGTTATGACACTGGCTATTTCCTCGCTAGTTTCAAGTGCAATAAAAGTGAATCGTGCGACAAGGCGACCAATATAGAGAGAAAGAGATTACCGCTAAAAAATACCCTTGCTGATGCTACCGGCATCTAGTAGACGAAATTAACAACTGATTTGTTATAAAAAATACTGGTCTTAGCGCGTTTCATAACATAACATGACACTTTCCATAATTTATACGTACCGAACTGTCAAAAACTAGTCGGTAGCGGCTGGAAAATCTAGCCGCCAGCGGATTTTTCTTGGATTAACTGCTAGAATGTTGCGAAACACTGCACGAATGCGCTTTGTTGTCGCTTTTTTTTTGACAGTTATGGATTGTTTTTTGACAGTTACCCATAGTTTTGCTGCTCGGACTGTCTCTCTCACACCAATGTCTAAATTGTATGTTAAAGTCTCTATCCCTCTCCATTTGGATTGTCTAGTCGCTTTAAAGCCGCAGAAATAGCCAGTGTCATAACAGCATCAGAATTCGAGTGTAGCACGACTGCGCAGGCGCAGGGAAAGTTGTTATTGTGGGCATCGCCATACAATCCTGTGTATTCTAAATACAGGGACACATACAGGTCGAGGTTCGTGTTCTGTTTAGGCCTTAAGGTACAGTCTGGCTAGTACTGCCGACCGTCGCGGTCAGCAGTAACTGCTGGCAGTAGACTACTGCTTCAGGCAAAAACAAGCTGTCATGTCTGTTTGTGACTGCTCGGCAGTTGACGGTTGTGAGTGCAAAGCTGCCGCGGTGAGCAGTTGAGGTTGGGAGTTACTGCTGATCGCGACGGTCGACAGTACCAGCCAGACTGTACCTTTAGATTCAGAATGCCAACCGCAAAAAAATTGAATCAGATTCAGTTTCAGTTTTAAGTCGCAGCTCACAGCGGCAGCATACCTTTAGTGAGTTTTGGAACGAAGAACGCGAGGACCGTTGTTTCCCCGAATTCGTTGAGAAAAAAAAAATTGCTTGAAGTACGGTTGCCGTAACCCGCTAAACTTAATTATGAATCACAGTAACAACAAGAAAAACCTTCAAATTCCTGCACCCAGAATAGCATAGAAATCTCTTGAAACTTCTCGCATGTAGAAGATATTTATTGCGACTTCCACACACACCACAGAATATGCGGGAAATTTCCAGACTCAACATATGCAGTATATAAGAGTCACAGAGCAGTTTTACTACGGTCAAGGCGAGAAAACGGTTAGTTCTACGCGAAAGTTCTTGTAAAGTGATTTTGATTGGTAGCAGCGATAGAGCAGTGCTCGAGTTGTAAATGAAATTCAGAGACCTTGGTAGTTTGCGTATTTGCGCATTGTTAAAGTGTTTTAGATTAATCTTAAAGTACGGCATCTCTCCCAGACAAAGTGAGGCCTCTACACCGGGCGAGATGCCGTCAAAACGGGTGTCTTTCTATTTTACTTAAGAAAACTTAATAGTCTAATTATTGTTATTATAACCGTTGTGACTGTTGGAAGCTCTTTCCACAAAACAATTGAGGCCAAACTTCTTGAATCGTTCCATCTTGATTCAATAGCAGGTCCTCATAGACTCTTGGGAATGTTGCACAAGGAAGCGCAGATTGATACCGCTACAGAAGAAATTAACTTTTGTCGAAATACACAAATTTCTAGCTGGCGTCAGATATTGTCTTGTCCTCTGAATATTGTGAACAATCTTCGTATTTTCATTGTTTCCATTAGTTTCGATGGCACTCAAGTATAATTGCAATGGGACTATTAGTGAGATTCGTTTTGTACACTTTATGCTTAATTGGCCCGATGTGGTTTATCTCGGCATAAGAAGCATTCCTAACCAAGTTTAATAAGAAAGATACCCTCGAAACATACGGATTGTAGTCAGTAGATGAGAATTAGACAACTAGTCGATGCTTACAAGTACAAATCTAAATTGAACAATGCGATATTCAGACGCATATCCCAAAATACTCTAGACAACCCTCATCCCGAATGCTTTTCATTAAAATTTACATAAAATTGATTTAGGTAAAGACCACAAACCACTATTCATCAGTTCTTTTTCCTGCAAACAAAATGAGCAATATACTGGTACCTACTTGCATAATAATTGACTTTACTCTAGTCTAATATTAGCCCCATTCCATCCATAATTACACAGCAGCCAAACAAACCGGCATACAAAACCCTAATTTCCTAATTAGTTGACGTTGAGTAAACAAAATGTAAAACAAACAATTTTCTTTTCATCGTTCATTTTCAATGCGTTAATGGAAACGTTACCTTTCCGCTGTTATTTGACACATCTAACAAACAAAATAATGCTAAATAAAAGAAATGAAGGTGACGTATAGAGGGCTTTTGATCGCCGCCACATTACGCATTTTAAATATGCATAAGGACATTCAACCGACTTTCCTTTTTGCCGTAGGTAAACCTGGCAGCATTTTGATAAACGGACTTGCTGACACTAATCACAGAAAATAATGATTACCCTCCGTGTGTCATTTAGGCTTCTAGGGGGCTGTAAATGCCTAATTAATGGCAATAGATTGCGAGACTGAAACGATGGCAGAATTACTTTTGTGAACATTCTTTTCAATGAATTGAACCTAGTTCCACAGGATTTGGATTTGGTCAGATTTTGAAGGGAGTTTGGGTACACAAAAAATTAGACGTTTTTACATTATTATTTTAATACTTAAGTATGTCAGGTTCGAAGCTCATATCTTCAGCGGTCTTGTGTTACGTAAATCATATATACAGTTGGTATTCATATCACAATAACGTCAATATTTGCAGTGTAACATCCAATACTGCACATGTACGAAATAAAAGCAACCGTATTTTCAGTTTTACTGCTAGCAGCGACATTCCGCCAGCCTGTGATGACTAGAGGAACTAACTGATGTTTTTCATTATTACAAGCTCAGAAGCTGTCATTCAATAAACAGGAATACATATTAAGGTAGTCGCAATATGCTTACATACTGCAATTTTATATAAGTATCCGCTCACTTGAATTTCAGTTTAGACTAATGCCAAATCTTACCATACGTTTTATGTAACTCCAAAAAAGTACATTTCAAAATATCGTCTTAAATTTTATACATCATCATCATCATCAATGGCGTGGCAGCCCAAGTCGGGCCCTGGCCTCCTGAAGTCGTCGCCTCCAATCGTCTCGATTCAAAAACCGCGTCCTCCAGCTGCTAATTTTACTTTATTATTTCAATAATACAGTATTGTTATCGATTTTTAAAAAAAAAAAATTTGCTACCCTCAAAATTTTTTTTTTACGTTTCATAACGAGTAGACACGAAAAAAGCAAAAAAAAATTTCAGTCCGTCTGTCCGCCGTACGCCGTACGCCGTACGTCTACCGGTGTACGCAAAATTGTTTGAAGGCTCGTAGCACCCAAACCCTTTGAGCTATTTAGTTGAATTTTTTTTCGTGGGTAGAGTGGGCAGTTCCCTTAAAGTGGCCAAATTTGAAAGGGTTGGGGGTGTGAGGGGGGAGGAGGGGGAAATGTTTTAGACGGAAAATTTTGGTTTCTAGATCTCAGCAACCGCTTATGCTAAAAGGCTGAAATTTGGAATTTATATAGAGCTTTGGTAGTGGACCCATTTGCAAAAAAATTGCCGATATACGTGAAGGGGTTTGGGAGTGGGGGGAAAAATAATGCGTCCGAAACGGAAAAACGGTGAGATCGACACTTTCTAAAATCCATATCTCCTAAACGGTTAATGTCACATAATTGAAACTTAATGAATATCTGTAGGTATACTAGGAGAATAGATCGGAAACAAAAATTTGAGTGGGAGCAGTGGCGTGCGAGGGTGGGGGGTGAAAAACTTTAGATTACGATATCTCACGAACCAATTGCACTAGATAAATGAAATTTGGTTTGTGTATAAAGGTTCACAAATGAAGTTTGCTGAAAGAAAAAGTTTTTAAGGGGGCGGTGGAGCATGAAAGTGGAGGGGATAAGAATTTTTCTAAAAAATCACGTCTCATATCTCAAGAACCGTGTAAGATAGATGCTTAAAATTTTTACCAGAAGTAGACCTAATAGACCCCTAGCAGAAAACAAAATTTTGGAAATAAGGGTGTAGAGGGTGAGGGTGGGGGAGGGTGAAAAGGAAAAAGTTCCGATTTTAATATCTCGACAACCTATAATGGTATAAAGCTGAAACTTGATATTTAGATAGAGCTATATTAGTAGCATCTTGGAAAAATATAATTTTTTATACGGGTAGTATGGTACGGGGGTGGGGGGTGTTTTTCCTATCTTTAGAACGGCTTATGCTACAAAGTTGAAACTCGGTGCGTTTATGTAAATCAACTAGAAAACTAATTTAGATAAAAAAAAATTCAAATATCTATTGGCGTTCGGAGGGGGGGCAAAAAAAATTATCAGTGGAAATGGAATGCATATATTTTCACGGTTTTCGTCATATCTATTGGGTCTTCCCAAATATTGAATTCATTTTTATTCTACGGTTTCTTCATATAAATACCTAGAAAGTGTTTTCAGGATTTTTTAAAATTCGACCCCTAAGGGGATGCAAAGTGGGTTGTAAACTTTTTCAGGAATTCTACTATATTCCCAGGTCTTATCAGATATCGAATATCTTTTCACTTTCACGTGCTTGCGTAATAATCGTGCTGTCTTCATATTTATTTATTAACTCCTTTCAGGATTTTTGGATATTCAACCCCCAAGTGGGTGTAAGGAGGTTGCATATCTGGTGATATATCGAATTCACTTTTACTTCCCAAGGTTTCCTATATAAAAAAGACAAAAAATCAATTTCAGTATTTTAGATATTCAATCCTAATGGGTGTAAGGGGGTTGTATGCTTTTCAAAGTTTCGACATATTTCTTAGGTTCGATGAGATATTAGATCGCTTTTCATTTCCACAGACTTTTTATATAATCGCCTACAAACCGATTTCTCAATTTTTCGATATTCAACCCCCAAGGGTTTGTATATGTTTTCACAGTTTTTGCCATCCCTTAGTTCTGATGAGATATAAAATTGATTATTACGGCCAACCAATTCACGAGTTTTCGAATTTCCAGAACCAATTAGGTGTGAAGGGTTTGCTTACGTTTTCACAAATTTTTCAAAATCCGTCTTCTCTCATGAGATATCAAGTTGCTTCTTATGAAATCGTTTAAAATCCTGTTTCACAATTTTTTCGAAATTCAAACCCCAAGTGGAAGTAATAGGTTTCTATACGTTTTAACAATTCGTCATATCTCTTAAGTCTGATAAGGCAACAAATTCGATTTTACTTCTATGGGCTTTTAGTGTACATAATATATCGAAATTCGAATAGTCAACACGGACTTTTCCAATGTTTAATTGGTTAAAAATCTCTATTTTAAAATATTTTTATTTTAAGAACAAAATTAATTTTCTAAAAAATCTAATAATCTCGAAGCAACTCATGATACACTCCGACTTTGACCGCTCCCGAACTTTGACCCGAAAAATAATAAAGTTTCGCCCAGACCATTGGCAGATTTTTTAAGATGGCTTTGCTGTCTTCATCAAATTGCGATATTGTAGGAATCGACACATAAAAAGAGCAAATCTACACATTAAGCTTTCATACAAAAGTCGTTAAAACAACTAGTAATAACTTTTGCTCGATACTTCAAGAATAAGAAGTGATAAGTGATAAGAATCTAAAATTAATTTTTGACCACGTTAAGATAAGGCAGTTTTTTGAATATCAATATTCAGCACATCAACATTTTTCAATTTCAATAGTTTATTTTCATTTAGTAAGTCCACAAATAATAACAGACGACGAACAGCCATATGCAAATATGTTCCATGAGAAAAGGCTTCATCCCTCTATACTGAACTTGACGAAGTAAATATTGACAATATATGAATACTGCCAAAGTATATTATAATAGCTCTGCCATGAGTAAATATGACAAACGTTAATGAAATTTTCATTACTTATTAATGTGATTATATCCAAATTTACATCCTAAATTAAATTCAAAGCTTCAAAGCCTTATTGTAGTTTCAAACCATCGTTTACCGTAGACTCGCTAGCTGGCATACGTTTGCTGCCAAATTTTTTAAAAGTATGGTATTTTCCTATCATTCGGGTGACTTTGAATATATCGAGATTTCCAAAGAGCACTATTGACTTCAAAAACATTTCTTTTATAAATTATAAACTGTAGATTAGGCCATTATTCGATTCTTATTTAATTTAGTTAAAAATGTGATAGGGCCGTAGCAACCTGATTAAATAAATCACTGTTTGATGTGGTACGACCTCGAAAGTAGAGTACAAGAATCTAATTAAAGTCCCATGCCACATTTTCAAATTGCTTCTAAATGGGCTAGAAAATGAGCCTTCCACTGATGAAACGCGGACTACAAAATAGTCTAAAAGCTTTTGCTGCTAATAATTTTGGCGTATCGTTTCAAAGGACATCGCTCGATTTCCAACCCCGAATAGAGAACTTACTTTCGATTGGTAATTAGATGGCCCTAACAATATTTCAATTCAGCGCAATTGACTTCAAAGGACAACTAAAACGCGTACCACTGGAACAAATTAATAAAGCAGTTAAGTGCAACATGTTCCCAAGAATCCCTACGAACTTAACAGTTCTCTTCATAGTCTAACCGTCATTCAAGGATTGTCTTATTAATTTGCTACTACATTCACCTGTTCTGTCGATTCGCACTCTTTCATGAAAATCAGTCGTTTTCAAATCCGATTAAATTCGTGATTTTGCTTTTGTGTTCGCCTAGTGTAAGCGCCTTACAGAACGTTGTAACCGTACATGAAAAGAAAAAACAAATTCAAGTTGATGGCTCTTCAGATTTAGTCAAAGTCATCTTGGAATGTCAATTAAGAGAGTCAAATTTAAAGTATATTTTCACAAGAAGGTCCTTTTGCTTGGAGAAGGATGAGATAGGGTTGGGTTTCCTTTTCGAAGGATGAAGATCTCGAGAAAATTTCAACAAGTTTTCTGGCTTCGGAATCAATTGAGCCCAGCTGTTACATGTTTATAAGCTTCGAGTCCTGTTTGAAGAAATATTTTGTCATGGTGTAAAATAAAACGTTATTGTGTTCTAGGACGGCATATAATTTTCTGTAAATTAAAAAAAAATGTTGTCGCGGATTGTCGGTTTTGCGGGAGTATTTCGCATCATCTCACAGATTTCAAATACTAAAGGGCAAAACACACTGTAGCTTATGTGTGGTTTTTACAAAAAGTTTAGCAGAATAACCACAACAAAGGATTGCCCAAAATTGTAAGAAGGAGTTATGTAGCCAGTGCGTTTTGGGATATCGGGACACATGAAATCGGGCAGAATCCTGGCATTGGCAACGCTTTCTCGCTCCAATTTCGAGAGTTACCCATGTGAAAGGCGCTCTTAGTTGCACATTTTTCGCACTATCTATTGAAGTTATGTGAGCCATGACATTTAGAGTTCTGGCAGTTGTGGTACGAGAGCCTCTGTACCTGCCATTCCATAGAAATTTGGTCATAGCATTCCTGTTGATCTCTGAAAAGCTTTTGATATCTTTTTAATCCTGAATTCAATCGTAAGTTTCCGGTTTAACCTATAAATGAAGTGAATTCCTAGATATTTCACACTGACCGAGAGCAGAATGGTAACTTTGTTCGGACATTGGTGACAGAAAATGAGGTCGCTTTTCCTTTTGAATGGAATAAGATCATAGATTTTAAGTAATGGAGATAGTGTGGACATGTAGTTAACACCACAACACTACACTGTATTAAGAATTCTACTGTTAATATATTAATTACCTACTGAGTATTTGATACAATTGTTTAACGTTAACATTGTTCTCTATTAATGGTGACCCCGACAAAAAAGCACGCCTACATAGCAGGACGTTTACGACCTCGAAATTGCTGTTCGAAAATTATAAAAAAAAAGACAATAGCCTAAACTGCGCGGATGGAAGGGCAGAAAGTATTTTAAGAATAGGAAGAAGATTCATTAGCCTAGACTTCGCTGAAAGACAGTTTTATTTGAATAAAAAGAAATCGGCCTGGCAAAAATCAAACTCCAAGAAAAAGATATTTCTCAAGTATCGATTATTAATAATATATCAATATTCTTGATTTTGATTAAATTTGAAACTATATTTTTTACTCCAAATTTTTTTTTGCACAAAGATAACGAATTATAAGATTTTTTTTACAGTGAGATACAATAGTTAGTTTTTTGTTATAATATTATACGAGTACCAGGTGTGTGAATATGAAATTGCCGTTCACACATAGATGGCTCTAGAGGTAACGTTTATTGTGTATGAGTTATACCCATATTTTTTTTTAATTGGTTCAACATCTGTCAGGAATATTCAGTATACCACATTTCAAGTTTTATGCAAGAACATAGTGTTTTACCTCATTAAAAATGGAAAATTTTGTAGCAGAAAGTTGTGATTTGCGGATTTCATTACGTTCTTGTTTTTTTGTAAAGAAAAGTGTTGCTGAAGCGCATCAAATGCTTGTAGAAGCTTATGATGAACATGCTTTAAGTGAAAGACAATGTAGAAATTGGTTTCAACGATTCAGAAGTAACGATTTTGATGTGAGAAATCAAGAACGTGGAAGACATCAGAAGAAGTTTGAAGACTCCGATTTGCAAGAAATATTAGATGAAGATGATACAGTAACTCAAATACAAATAGCAGATGCATTAAATGTTGACCGATCAACAATTTCTTTACGTTTAAAAGCTATGGGAGATTCAAAAGTGTGGAAAATGGGTGAATTGACTGAAAGGCACATGGAAAATCGAAAAACAATCAGTGAAATGTTGCTTCAACGACACGGAAGAAAGTTATTTCTGCATCGAATTGTGACTGGTGATGAAAAGTGGATTTATTTTGAGAATCCTAAATGCAGAAAATCATGAGTTACAGCAGGCCAACCATCAACATCGACTGCAAGACCAAATCGATTTGGAAAGAAGAGAATGCTCTGTGTTTGGTGGGATCAAAAAGGTGCGGTATATTATGAACTTTTAAAACCTGGTGAAACTGTCAATAGTGATCGCTACCGACAACAAATGATCAATTTGAACCAAGCATTGATCGAAAAACGACCAGAATGGTCGACAAGACATGGTAAAGCTATTTGGCTTCATGACAACGCACCGCCACAAAAAGCAAAACCGGGACACGCACTTAAAGAGCAGCACTTCAAAACATCTGAAGAAGTCGAAAAATGGGTCTCTGAATGGTTTTCATCGAAAGAAGAGCAATTTTTTTGGCGTGGTATTCATAAATTGCCTGAAAGGTGGACAAAATGTGTAGCTAGCGATGGAAAATACTTTGAATGAAATATTATGTACCATTCTTTCAAAATTAACGTTCTATTTTTTAAAAAAAAACGGAAATTTCATATTCACACACCTGGTATATCAAAGAAATTTAATTACAATTTTTATCTGACAGCCTTAAGAGTTTGACAGGGTGAGAAGGCGCAGTTCAGATCCTTTTGCAACCATTACGGTGCCTTCATCAATTATGGCAGCAGTGGCAATACAAAAGATTGCATTCTGGTTAGTGAAACTTGTGGCTTGGCATCATTGATATCGAAAGCACTAACTAAATTTCATCATGCTATTGGTTTGTTAAGTGTGGAGGAATGTACTCAATCTATGGTCATAGTTGAGAACATTCCCACATACAATCAATTTAATTTTTACCACCATCGGTGGGAAGTATATTGTACCTACTAATTTTGAATTTACCACTATTGGTGTGAGGTTCATAGTATCTATTAATCATTTATTTACCGCCATTTGTGGGCACCATTGGTGTATTGTATATTGCACAAACTAATTATTCATATTATTCAAAGGCTCCTTCGGATTTTTGAATGAGTAGATTATACTTTATTATTTTAATAATAAAGTATTGTTACCGATTTTAAAAAAAAAAAATTTGCTACCCTGAAAATTTTGACTAATAGATACCAAAAAACGAAAAAAAATTTTACTCCGTCTGTACGCCGCCGCCGTCCGCCGTAATCGTTTGAGGGCTTATAGCTCCCAAACCCTATGATCTATAAAATTGAAATTTTTTTTCTGAATAGATTGAGTAGGTCCCTTGAAGCAAAGACAGTAGAAACTATAAGATGTCCCAAGCATGTCAATATCAATTTGAAAAGCTCTACGATTGGCGACCCAACTCCGGTGGCTATTGCAAAGTTTTAGAATTTATGTTGTGACCCACTGTATGTTGGAGTAAAAGCTCGCCAACTAACAACAAATAATCAATCAAAGGCAGGTTTTTTGTATCGGATTGCCAATGGGACATCATTTTTAGCTATATATGGTACATATGTGAATATGATATAGCGGTAATATTCATAGTGCAACATGATAATCGTTAAATTTCACGATACTTCCTGGAATGTTCTAAAAATTCTACGTCCGTTTCAATGATCGTTTAATTCATTAGATGAATTACAAGAATGAATTGTTCTGCTCAGCCTATGAAAATTTGGTGTTTATAGTAGTTTTCTTCAATTGTAGCCAAATACCACAATTCTTCTTTTCTGAACACAAGAATTTAGATTCTGAATATTTGCTCGAATTTGCAGGGCCAGGTTCAATGGCCAAATTGGTTCACTCCTTTAGTTAGCTGCCATACAAAATTCCCAAAATACAAATTTTTCCTAAATTAAAAATGAGAATAAATGACCTTCTCCTTCAAGTAGCCACCAAACGATAGCTAAACATGGCAGTATTTCTCAAACTGTAGATAGATGGCAAATCACTGAATCCAATAAAACTTTCCTTTTTCAAAGACTTCAAGTTTCTGACTGAAGCATACTGAAAATATCTACACACGTGTTTGAAGGACTTCTTATGACAGTATATCAAAATATTGTTATTATTGATGTAATATTCTCAGTCTAGAATTTCTTTTTATATTTGTTGACTCTTTCGTTTTCCATGAACAATTCTTGCGCAGAAGAACCAACAACATAAAATCTAAGACTTCTCGCCGATGGTCAGGGCATAACAAACATTAAAAAAGGTGTTTCTTCAGAAATTTTCATTAGTTTAAAACACTTGTTACGTTTAGAATAGCGAAGGCCCGCAAGGCTGGAATATAGTACCCGGGAAGATGGGTTTCAAGTGCGGATGGCTGCTAAGGTAATTTGCTTTACGTTTGACTCAATAAATAAGTTTTTTTTTTCATTTTGAAGTATTTCTTTTGCTGAGAGGAAGAATTGGCGCTTGAGCGGACGAAGGTCCGCGTTTAAAGACACGGTAACGTTACCAACACCTAAGAACCGAGCCGCGCAGAATTCAGCCCGAAAACTTGAGCAAGGAGCAGCGTTGGAGCATGCCATTAAGTAGAGGGCCATGGAACTTTATTCAAGAAAATCAGTACCAACATTAGGCCAATGGGACCAAATATTGCAACGCTGGTATGAAGAACGAGTGAGCGTTTGCCACTGGACTGTCAAGAAGTGAGGCTGGCTGATCTGACGCCGATTGCGACAGGTTGTCGAAATTTTCCGCAAAATCGCGCCCAAGTACTGTTGTCCTGTGACATTTAGTTTTGTTGGTACCCAATACCTTCACCACGCCCATCTCTGCAGCTCAAGCGGGAGGTGAAAGCACGAATATTTAACCCGATGTTAAATATTAAACTTAAATTTTTCCATAACTAGTTAATAATGACAAATAAATGTAAAGATCCTGTTTTATTGAAATTGACAGATTTCAGAATCGGTGACGTTGACTTTCCAAACAATATAAAACAGAGCTTTCGGATTCATGTTTACAGTGGACTACAAATATTAGTATAAAAAGCTCTAATAGCCACCAGAGTTTGGTCGCCAATCGTAAAGCTTTATTGATTGATTTTATATTGGTTGTGACATCTTATATAAAGATATTCTAATATCTTTGTAAACGGTTAATGTCACGAAATTAAAACTTGATGAACATCTGCAGGTATACTTGGAGAATAGCTCGGAAACAAATTTTTGAGTGGAGGCAGTGGGGTACGGAGGTGGGAGGTAAGAACTTTAGATTACGATATCTCACGAACCAATTGCACTAGAGAAATAAAATTCAGTTTCTGAATAAATGTTGACAAATAAAGTTTGCTGAAAGTAAAATTTTTTAACGGGGCATTGGAGCATGGAAGTGGAGTTGATATGAAGTTTTCTAAAAAATTACGTCTCGTATCTCAAGAACAGTGTAAGATAGACGCTTAGAATTTTTACCAGAAGTAGGCCTAATAGACTCCTAGCAGAATAAAAAATATTGGTTGTGATGGTGTAGAGAGTGAGGGTGGGGGAGGGTGAAAAGAAAAAGTTGCGATTTTTATATCTCGAGAACTCATAATGATATAAGACTGAAACTTGGTATTTAGATAGAGCTATAGTAGTAGCATGTTGGAAAAATATAATTTTTTATAGGGGTAGTATGGTACGGGGGTGGGAGGTTTTTTCCTAACTATACCATAGAACGGTTTATACTAGAAAGTTGAAACTCGGTATGTATATGTAAATCAACTAGAAAAGTAAATATTGGTTAAACAAAAAAATTCAAATATCCATTGGTGTTCGGAAGGGGGCAAAAAAAATTATCTGTGAATATTGAATGCATATCATTTCGCGATTTACGTCATATCTTTCAGGTCTTCAAATATATTGAATTCATTTTTATTCTACGGATTCTTCATATAAATACCTAGAAAGCGTTTTCAGGATTTTGACCGTGACGACGTACTCGTGCATGTGCGCCGACATTGGGCTCAATGTATTGTTACGTGTAAGCCTGGCAACCGCGCAACCGTACAACTCGATCGTTACAACAACAACCGAATACCTAGTTGCAAAATAACCCAATCAGAAACCTAGCTGAAGATAAGGCGAGACAACACGATTCTATCTCCCTTCTTTACCGAATGCTCTCCAATGTACTAGAACCCTGTACATGAACCACCAAAGTCGAAAGATCTCAAGCTCACTTGAATCTTCTGCACACACCACTGAACGATGATCGAAATCGAAGGCTCTGAAGCTTTCGAGAAGATTCCAGAAATGAACGAACGTTCAAGCACATCCTAGACTGCAACCGGGTAGTATATAAGCAGGTGAAGCATTCAGCAAAGAGACAGTAATTTTGATTACGCGACTGCGATAGCCAGCGAGTATACGCGACCGTGTGGAAAGAGAACGAAAGTGAACGGGTTAAGCGATATATGGTATAAGCGGGCGGTACTGCCATACAGTGCGAATTATTGTGCGAATATAGTTCTGTGAATTTAAAGTGCGATTAATAAATAATTACTTATTTTTATTTTAACCGAATTGTGTTTCACTTGAAATCCCGGCGAACCCCTAGCTCGCAACAATTGGTGTCAGAAGTGGGATTTCAAGAATTAATTGGTTAAAATCGCGAGTGGAAAAGTGAAATTAAAATTCTCGAACGGACAAAGTGAGAATTTTGTGCGCGAATAAAGTTTTCAAACTGTGAAGTAAAGTGAAAATTCTCGAACGGACAGGGAGAATTTTGTGAAATCGAATATTCTCGAGTGCTCTAGTGAGCGGTAACTTTAATTAGTGAAGTGGAAAGTTCTCGTACGGACAATAAAAAAAAAGAGAATTTGAGTAAATTTGTATCCCGGAAAATCTTTAACGGACAAATAAAAGATAGTGAAAATGCCGCGTTATTTAAAAGACTTAAAATTAACGGAGCTGAAGGAAGAGCTCGGTAGACGGGAATTATCTACCACAGGAAACAAGTCTGAGCTTGTCAGCCGTATGATCGAGATACTTGAGGCTGAGGGTAAGGACGCAAATAGTTTCGAGTTCCCAATCGAAGAAGCTCGTGGAGGAAGTAGTGAGGAGTGTTTTGGTACATCGGATGCTCTAACGCAGTTGATGCAGCAAATGATGAACAAATTGGATCAACAATCATCGGATCTCAGCCAGAAATTAGAGCAACAAAGGCAGCTTTCAGCAGACCTCTCAGCAGACCTCTCAGCAGACCTTAGCCAGAAAATGGACCAAACTTCAAAGGACCTCAACCAGAAATTAGACCAACAAAGTCAACTGTCAGCGGATCTTAACAAGAAGTTAGATCAAACATCAACAGATCTTAACGACCTCAACCAAAAGTTGGAGCAGCAGAACAACAAAATCGAAGATCTAAATCAGACGATGGACACCATGGGTAAAGCAATAGAAGAAAATGTAGAAAAGAAACTTCGAACTTTTGAAGATCAAATAACGGAGAAGACATCAGCGATTGTAGAAGAAGTTGAACGCTTAAAAAGGGACTTTGATAACGTGAAAGCAACTGGAGTCATTAAGACAGAACACGTTACGCACAAAGATCTCAAAGCTCCAATCTTTGATGGACAAACACCGTGGGCTATCTATAAAACCCAATTTGAGGCTGCCGCGAGAAATAATCATTGGAATGATTTGGAACGAGGAACGGCTTTGATATTGGCGCTAAGAGGTCCACCAGCAGAAGTTCTCCAAACAATTCCGCAGGAGCAACAACAGGATTTTTCGACGTTGGTGCAGACATTGGATCTTTATTACGGCAGTGACCACATGCGAGAGATCTACAAAATGCAACTCCACAACCGAAGACAAAAGGATGGCGAGACATTGCAAGAGCTAGCGCTCGATATAGAACGACTTACGTTGCTTGCATTCCCTAATGTGCAAAGCGAACAACGCAGTGATTTGGCTGTGTTCACATTTAATAATGCCGTACAAGATGAAGAACTACAGTCGACATTAAAATTGGCAGGAAAGAAAACGATTGGCGAAGCCTTAGTATATGGGCTTACGTTCGAAGCTGCCAAGCAAAGCTCGTGGAGTAACTACCGAGTCCGAAAAATAACAGAAAAGTGTGTATGCGAGAGAGCAGAGTACACCAAGCGGAGCGTAGGATCTGGTGCCCCCCGATGTTGGAATTGCGGAAAGGCGGGACACTTAAGTCGGGATTGCAGATCAGCGGATTACACTGGAAGAGCGATACCCCACCATTGCCGCAATGAAAACACAAGTCAATCTTACGTGAGTCGGAGATTGGAACACGCTAGGCTCAGCGTTCTCCGATGTTGGCATTGCGGACAGGACGGCCATTTACGGCGTGATTGTTGGCAACTGAGAAGAAACAGGAATAATTACGATGAGCACACTTCGAAAAAACCACTATGCAATAGCTGTAATGAGCGGGAAAGAACTGTTGACACCGATTGCTGGTGGAAAGGAACCGAAAAACAAGGCAAACGTCGCGGAGCGATGCGATGTTGGAACTGTGGACTAGAAGGACACTTAAGGTTTGATTGTTGGAAGCCGAAGAGAACGCCGAATTATTGTTCGGATTGTACTGCCGAACAAAGGAGTACCAGAGGCGCAAAGCTACAGAGTCAAATAGAAGAGACGCAAATTGGCTGGCGAAATCAACATCAGCATATTGTGATGCAGAATAGTCAACAAGACAAAGAGGTCGTGGGGAACTTGCGACGATTAAAAGTTTGTGATCGACAGCAGGCAAAACATTACCAAACTCGGGACAAAATCTGTACAACAACAAATCACCAGAATGCAGAGCATTGTCAACGAGCGAAATCCTCCAGCTACAGAGATGGCGATCTAGTATTGTTGTACAGCACTCGAAGACAGAGGAAAACATCGTCAAAACATCAGTGCAACGGTAAAGGAAGGCATCGAGTCAGCACGCAACTAAAGGAGGGAGTACCACGGACCAAAATGAAAAATGACGTCACTGACGAGGGCGCTACTCTGTTCGGGACGAACAGAAACTAAGGAGGGAGTAATGTTACGTGTAAGCCTGGCAACCGCGCAACCGTACAACTCGATCGTTACAACAACAACCGAATACCTAGTTGCAAAATAACCCAATCAGAAACCTAGCTGAAGATAAGGCGAGACAACACGATTCTATCTCCCTTCTTTACCGAATGCTCTCCAATGTACTAGAACCCTGTACATGAACCACCAAAGTCGAAAGATCTCAAGCTCACTTGAATCTTCTGCACACACCACTGAACGATGATCGAAATCGAAGGCTCTGAAGCTTTCGAGAAGATTCCAGAAATGAACGAACGTTCAAGCACATCCTAGACTGCAACCGGGTAGTATATAAGCAGGTGAAGCATTCAGCAAAGAGACAGTAATTTTGATTACGCGACTGCGATAGCCAGCGAGTATACGCGACCGTGTGGAAAGAGAACGAAAGTGAACGGGTTAAGCGATATATGGTATAAGCGGGCGGTACTGCCATACAGTGCGAATTATTGTGCGAATATAGTTCTGTGAATTTAAAGTGCGATTAATAAATAATTACTTATTTTTATTTTAACCGAATTGTGTTTCACTTGAAATCCCGGCGAACCCCTAGCTCGCAACAGTATAATATAATAAGTTTTAACCTTAACCCGAAAGCACTCCCCAGTCAGTACGTAGGCACTGGTATAAGGGGTAGTACCGTGACATATAATTTAAAACAAAAGAAATAGTTTAATGTTATAAGTGAAAAAAAAGTTATTCATTACCGATTCGTAAGAAACCAAGCATTAACGAAATGGAAAGAAAAAAAAAAGAAAATTACTAATGAATGCAAACAAATAGTAATGAGTGATGAAAAAAAAAGAAAATTTACTAATTGAAAACGAAAATACGCAATGCATGCTACAACAACATAAGCCACAACCATTCTCTCAAGTCTTCGATATTCTTATTCATCTACCTCCAGGTCGTCCCAAATGTAACAATTCTATAACACCGTTCCTAGATTCGAAGTGGAATATGCCTCTTTGCAAGGTGTTTAAAAATTCTGCCATATCCCTCTAGTCTGATCAGATACCGAATATCTTTTCACTTTCAAGGGCTTGCGTAATAATCGCTTAAAACCTATTTTTAGGTTTTTTCCTTTTTCAGCCCCTAAGAGGGTATAAAATGGTTGAACAAGTTTTCACGAATTCCGTCATATCTATTAGAAGTGTTAAGAAATTGAACTGGTTTTTACTTACTCGTGTTGTCTTCATATTTATCTATTAACTCCTTTCAGGATTTTTGGATATTTAACCCGCAAGTGAGTGTAAGGAGGTTGCATATGTTTTCACAGATTCCTACATATAGCTTAAATCTGATGGTATATCGAATTCATTTTTACTTCCTTAGGTTTCCTATTTAAGCGCCAAAAAGTCAATTTCAGTAATTTTAGATATTCAATCTAATGGGGTGTAAGGGGGTTGTATGCTTTTCAAAGCTTCGACATATTTCTTAGGTTTGATGAAATATTAGTTCGCTTTTCATTTCCACAGACTTTTTATATAATCGCCTACAAACCCATTTCTCAATTTTTGGATATTCAACCCCCAAAGGGTTTGCATATGTTTTCACAATTTTTCCATCCCTTAGCCATTCTGATGAGATCTAAAATTGGTTATTACGGCATTTGATGTAATGACCTAAAAACCAATTTCACGATTTTTCGAATTTCAAAAACCATGGGGGTGTGAAGAGTTTCCTTTCGTTTTCACAAATTTTTCAAAATCTCTCGTGTTTCACGAGACATTAAGTTGCTTCTTATGAAAATTGGTGATAAGGGTTGATGAGTGGGGGAGTGAGGGGGAAAACAATGTGCCCGAAACGTTCGAAAGCTGGGATTGAAGCATTCTAAAATCCATATCTCCTGAACCGTTGATCTTAGAAGTGTGAAACTTTGTAGTTATCTTAAGGAATACTAGGAGAGTAGACAAGAGCTAAAAATGTTTAGAGGAGAAGTGGAGTGTAGGCGTGGGGGGTGAAAAACTTTAGATTACAATATCTTCCGAACCAATTGTACCAGGAAGATGAAATTTGGTTTCTGTATATCAGATCACAAGTCCAGTCTACTGAACGTAAAAATTTTGAGAGGGATGTACGAAAGTGGGGGGATAACCATTTTTCAAAAAAATTTAATTTTTATATCTCAATAACCGTACCAGATACGATCTTAGAAGTTTTACAGGAGTTAGGGCCAGTAGACTTCTAGCAGGAAAAAAAATGTTAGTGGAGCTGGCGAAGGTGCTGACGGTGGGATGGGGTGGAGCGAAAAAAATTCAGATTTTTATTTTTCGAAAACCGCAAGGCATAGAAAGCTAAAAATTGACGACTATATAAGATCACTGTAGAAGTATTCTAGAGAAAAAATTATAATAAAATTTTTGATAGGGGTAGCAAGGTACGAGAGTGGGGGTGGTTTTTCATATCTCAGAAACAGCGTATGCTAGAAAGTTGAAACGTAGTATGTATATGTAGAAGTACTACAGGAGTAATTAAAGCAAAAAAAAAGTTCCAAATTGTATTGATGTACAGAGCTGGAGCAATGCGGTGCAGGTCACTATAACATAAAGATTAAACAAGAGGCTATTTGGAACGTTATTTTTTAGGTTATCAGTCGCATAGTGACCTACACCGCATCTCAGTATTAAACACGTTTCGGACTTCTACCCAAAAAATAATAAAGTTGCGCCCAGACTGTTGGCAGATTTTTTGGAAATTCAACCCCCAGGGGTTTGCATATGTTTTCAAAATTTTTGCCAACCCAAATTTTTTTGTATTTGCTCGTTTTAGGACCAGTAAAGCCCAAAAAAATTGCCTTCCTTCCGTCCGCCTCATGCAGTACGCAAAAGCGTTTGGTGGCGCGTAGCTCACAAACTCATTGAGATACTAAGTTGAAATTTTTATGAAGGGTTTATTGGGTTAACCCTACGAGTGGTGTCTTTTGCGGTGGTTGAGTTATAAGGGGGGAGGAAGGGGAGCGGTTAGCTTCTGTAAAACTATAATATGACAGTGATCCCATTTGCAAAAAAAAATCTCGATATGGGTTGAGGGGTGTAGAAGTGGGAAAAAATGCATCCGAAGCGCTTGTAAGCTGGGTTTGAAACATTCTAAAATCCATATCTCTTGAATGGTTGAAGGCAGAAAATTGAAACTTTGTGGTTGGCTTTGGTTTCTGTGCATAGAATTATAAGTAGAATCTACAGAATGTAAAATTTTTAAAATTTTGTGAAGCACGAAAGTTGGAGGATAGCCATTTTTCAAAAAACTAACCTTTTATATCTTTAGGACAGTATGATCTTCGTATGATCTTAAAAATTTTACAGCAGTTAGGCCCAGTAGACATCTAGCAGAAAAAACCCTGAAGAACAGCGAAGAGTCTATTTGGAACGTAATTTTTTAGGTTGTCAGTCGCATAGTATCATACACCGCATCTCAAGCCTAGTACTGTGTTCCGAGCGAAACGAAATGAACTGTCAAATTCCCTATTTAAAAAAATGAATATTTCGCTCACTTTTCGCGACGAAATATTTCGTTCGTTTTTCAGTACTGTGTTCATGAGCGGAATGGACATTTGCAGTATTCACTAATAGATGACGCTCGGTTTCGTTAAAGTTTGGTTTGCAAGGGTACCGTACCCTTGAATGAGAAGCAAAATATTTTACAATTCAAAATTTTCGACCGTTCGCTGTCAATTTAGTTTGCTTGTGCTCGGGAAATTTTATGTGAGTTATATTTTATTGTGTTGTGTGCCGGAATTGTAATTTCTAGTCAATATTTAAATTTTTTTTAAAATTTCACGCGCTTTTATTTGACTGACATCTAGTACCGAACTGTATAGTTTATTTCACTCTTTCGAAGGTACCTTTTTCGTTCGTTTTCGTTTCGCCGAACACAGTACTATCCTTCAGCATCAAACGTGGGCCGGACTTCTACCCAAAGTTGCGCCCAGACTGTTGGTAGATTTTTTCCATTTGGTATGGTACAGTACGAAGTCTTTGAAGCGCGATAGTATTGTTGCGAGCTAGGGGTTCGCCGGGATTTCAAGTAAAACACAATTCGGTTAAAATAAAAATAAGTGATTATTTATTAATCGCACTTTAAATTCAATTCGCACAATAATTCGCACTGTATGGCAATACCGCCCGCTTATACCATATATCGCTTGACTCGTTCACGTTCGTTCTCTCTCAACACGGTCGCGTATACACGCTGGCTGTCACAGTCGACGTAATAAAAATTACTGTGTCTTCGCTGAAAGCTTCACCTGCTTATATACTAGCCGGTTGCAGTCTAGGATGTACTTGAATGTTCGATGCGTGTGGATTGTTCTAGAAAGCTTTAGGGCTTTCGATTTTGATCTTCGTTCAGTTTTGTATATAGAAGGTTCAAGTGAGCTTGAGATCTTTCGACTTTGATTCTAATTGGATTCTAGTACATTGGAAAGCATTCGATAAGAAGAGAGATACAATCGTGTTGTTTCGCCTTATCTTCAGCTAGGTTTCTGATTGGGTTATTTTGCAACTAGGTATTCGGTTGTTATTGTTGTTGTTTTCATTATGTGAAACGATCGAGTTGCACGGTTGCGCGGTTGCCAGGCTTACACGTTACAGTATAAACAGCCATCTCGTGTCACCTCGCCGAAGTTAGTCTCGCCTCGCGTCGTTTCTCGTTGAACGAACTCTCATCGAATAACTAAACATTCGTAGAGGATGTGAACACTTTGCGTCCAGACAATAGTAGGCAAAGGCGTGAGCACAATTACAGTCCGCCTTTAACCTACTTTCCTCATGGTTCGCAACAGGTATTTTAAGTCGATTTATAATCTGGCCACATAGAAATAAATAAATAAATAAAAATAAAACGTTTCGGACTTATACCCAAAAAATAATAAAGTTGCGCCCGGACTGTTGACAGATTTTTTATATTCTGTCTGATTGGCGTTCTTTTTCTTGTTTGCGTCATTACTTTTGTTTTACTTTCGTTTATGCGTAACCCGACTTCTTTTGTGGCGGAGTCAAGTATGACAAATACCTCCTTAGCACTAGGGAAGAATCTTGCGAGGATATTTATATCGTCAGCGCATGCTACTAGTTGCGTGGACTTGAATAGTAGTGCCCCATTGGTGTCAACTGGGGTTTCTTGGATGACGTACTCCAGTCCCAGGTTGAAAAGAATGGTGGCTAGACCATCTCCCTGCTTTAAACCACATTCCGTTGGAAAGCTGGTTGTGGAATCGTTTTGTATTCTTTGTAAGTTGAAATTGTTTCAGTGGGTAGGATCCTCTTTAAGTGGCTTCTTTTTGTGTGGTCAGTTGTAAGGGGAGATGTTGGGAGAGCGTTTTAGATAAAAAAGTTTCTTTTTAGATATGCTAGGAAGTTGAAACTTGAAATTTATATAAAACTTGGATAGCTCGCAAAAAATTTTCGATATGGGTGGGGGGTGTGCGAGTGGGGAAAAACAATACCCCCGAAACCCTCGAATGCTGAGATCGAGATATTCTAAATTCCATCTCGTAAACGGTTAATGTCGACAGTGAAGTAAGAAATTTTTCAAAAGAATCACGTCTCATATCTCAAGAACTGTTTAAGATAGAAGCTTAGAATTTATACGGGAAAAATTGTAGTGTTGGAGATAGAGGAGAATAAAAAATACCGAGTTTCATATTTCGAGAACCGCTAGTGATGTATAGCTGAAACTTGGTATTTAGATAGAACTATAGTAGTGGCACGTTCTAAAAATAAGACTTATAAAAGGTATGGTACAGTGAGGGTGGTGTTAAGTTTTACACAATAGGAAATTCGTCTTGAAGAGTTCTATTACATTACAAATTTTTTTTCTATTCTAATGTGAATTTTTTTTTCTTTAATTGTAGTATATAATGATAAAATAAAGCAAAATTAAACTTAAAACCCGGTTTTTATTCAACTGTTCCATGTTTTTCTGAAGTAGTACAAATTTTGAAACAGTTTCTAAACGAAATATTAATTTTTGATTAAAAACTGTAAAGTTGAACGGCAAAGTAGCCATTAGTACACTTATCATTTTCGTAGTATTCATCAACCAAATTCTTTATAGGTCTTGAGACTCAATTCTCATCTTTCATAAATTAGAAATGAACCGAAGAAAAATCCAATACGTTTTCTATTCGAAGTACTTCTATGTAAATCAACTGCCAAATGCAACTTACGTACTATTTCACTTGGATTAAATTCAATAGGCGAAATATTTCCTTGATCCTGGTGAATTGTGCGCGAAAACTTACTTAGTACGTAGTCACGTATAAAATCTATAAAATTTACTCGTAAAATGTCATCGAGAAATTTTCAAATCAGCATATTTTCAGTATGCACATATTGAAAGCAGTTTCTCCAACAGATTTACAATTTCACCTATTTTACAATCAGCTTTCAGCACCAACGATGCCGAAAAAAGGACGATGATAAAAAAAAGGACAAACCCACAATTTCCTATAGACCATACAATTTCGTCGAGATTGTAAATTTTTGAGTAGAACAGCGTAAAGTTTCGCGTGTTCGCTAAGAAGCGTTTTGTACAGGAGTCGTGTTCCACGTTATTGCGACTAGCAACCGGGTTCGGATCCTTAGTATCCTTGAATATATTTGCCTGGCTGGATTCAATTGAGCAGGGGAATAAAAAACAGAGCTGATAGATAGGGACCTACTCACCTGCATACAGGTTATTGTTCACTTGAGCATCATCTCCTGCAGAGAATTGGTTAAGCTTCTTAGCGGAAAATGTGAGTAGCAATAAAAATGATGTTTTCGCGGAAAATGCTTATAAGTTTTCATGAGACGTTGATAACGTTGCACTACGCCGATATAATTTGCAAAATGTTGTTAAAACACTCGTAAGATTGAATGTGCAATTTTCAGTACAAATTGCGAGTACTTTTTTTCAGTTTTTAGTTTTACGATGACATATTGCTGGCATACGGTGAAAATTTCGGTGACAAGAAATTCTCAATATTCCGATAAATTCGCACATGTCACATTTTCCGGTACACATTTGATCTCTTGTTTGAAATAAAAGTGACATCATAAAGAAAGGTGAAAAAAAGAGAGTTTTATTTGCTTTATGATGAATGAAAATTTTATTTATCGGCATGTAAAATTTCTAACATGGTACCAACATACGTGATGCATTATTGATACCAAAATAACAAAATCGACATTATCCTCAGGTTCGCACATTTCTAAATTTTAACAACGCAGAAAATGTTTGTGGCTTCCAAAATAATGAAGAGATACATTTCAGAGTACGACCGAAATTCCTTGAAAAAAAATTTTAAGCACGATAATGGCTTGATGGAAGAGTTTCAATAAGGATTTTTGAATTTTTCCATCAGTCAGTAAATATGTTATTTTTGTACAAAGTACAATACGATGGTCAGTACCATTTTCTCCAGTAGGATATTATACATCAGTCTTTGCATATTTATTTTGATACCGAAAAAAACTACTGTATATAAAATCTTGCAGAACTGAAAATTTTAATCGCAATCTGAATTCGGAATAACTATTTTCAGTACTGAATACCGTCAGAAAGAAAACCGATTTTACGAATTAATTTTACTTTATTATTTTCTAATAATACAGTATTGTGATCACTTTTTAAAAAAAAAATTTGTTACCCTGAAAATTTCTTTTTTCGTATCTACTAGTCATGAAACGTAATTTCATGACGAGTAGAAAAAAATGTCAGTTCGTCTGTCCGCCGTACACCGTACGCAAAATCGCTTGAAGGCTCGTAGCTCCCAAATGGTTTGAGATATTAAATTGAATTTTTTTATGATTAGTCTGGGTAGGCCCCTTGAAGTGACCAAATTCTGAGGGGTGGGGTGTGAGTTGACAGGAGGGGAGTGCATTTTAGACGGAAAATTTTGGTTTCAAGATCTCAGCAACCGCTTATGCTAGGAGGCTGAAATGGAATTTATATAGAGCTTTGATAGTGGACCCATTTGCATAAAAATTGTCAATATGGGTGAAGGCGTGTGGGAGTAGGAGGAAAAAGAATGCGTCCGAAACTCAAAAAAGCCGAGATCGAAACATTCTAAAATCCGTATCTCCTAAACGGTTAATCTCACAAAATTGAAACTTAATGGTACTAGGAAAATAGATCGGAAACAAATGGGGGTGTGAAACATGATTACGGTATCTTACGAACCAATTGCACTAGATAAATAAAATTTGGTTTGTGTATAAAGGTTAATAAATGAAGCTTGCTGAAAGCAAAATTTTTTAAGGGGCATGAAAGTGGAGGAGATACGATTTTTTCTAAAAAATCACGTCTCACATCTCAAGAACAGTGTAAGAAAGATGCTTAAAATTTTTACCAGAAGTAGGCCTAATGGACCCCTAGCAGAAAAAAATTTTGATGGTGAGGGTCTAGAGGGTGAGGGTGGGGAAGGGTGAAAAGAAAAAGGTTGGCATTTTTATATCTCGAGAACCTATAACGATATAAAGCTGAAACTTGATATTTAGATGGATCTATAGTAGTGTCATGTTGGGGTAGTATGGTACCTGGGGTGAGTGTGTTTTTCCTATCTATACAGGGTGTTTGGCACTCCGTGTGCCACCTTGTAGGGGGTTATTCCTTGATATATTTGGAGAAAGGTGGGTCAATTTTTAATATTAGTGGAGATACAGGGTGGTTAAGAAAAGTATTTTTGACCGGTACCCTCACTCACTTAAAACGTTATATCTTAAAAACTAATAATCACAAGGCAAAGTGTTATAACTCGTTTTTTAGACAATCAAATTACCTTTCATTTGATGTAACAGTCTAAATTGTAATTGCACCCAATCTTGTGATATTTACCCGAAAACACAGATTTTTGCTGCGTAAACCCTTAAAATTCAGTGATCAATGTAGTTTTTCTCAGAAAACCCCATTATAAAAATGTCATTTTAATTTTATTTTTTTATGAGCCGTATTATTACCTACAAAAGCTGCATACATATGTATGAGTTACGATTAACATTTTGGAAGTAACAGGTAAAAATACATATCGCATAAAAATTAAATATTTAAAAGTCAGTGCCATAAAGTGGACCACGTTTAAAAACCTGTTTAATTTGTCGGTAGTACTACAGTATTTTTATTGCACATTTATTACTATTTAAAGTATGAAGAAAAACAATGAAATGTAAGTGAGTTTCAACATAATTCATGCTTTTACCTGGACGTGGTAAGTACTACTGGATGCGGTACTATGCCTTTCTTAATAGGGTGTCTTACAAAATAAAAAGCCTATAAAAGCAAAACTACCTTCAAATTTTTCTCAGTTTTAGTTACGTTGCTAAGAGAAGAAGGTGTCAGTAGAATTTAAAAAATTATTTCAAAATGCCGAAGTACTCCAATGAAGAATATGCTGACATGATGTTAATTTATGGAGAGTGTGACCAAAATGCACGAGCCGCGCGAAGGCTTTACCATCAGAGACATCCTCATCGATGGATACCTAGCAGGAGAGTATTTCAAGACGTTTACAGGAGAATTAGAGAAACTGGCAGCGTTAGAACAAGGAGAGTAAATGCAAATCCAGCGCCTATAATCGCTGTTCAGATTGATGAAAGAATATTGCAAGCAGTGCAAAATGATCCATCGATCAGTATCCGACGCTTGGCATTGCAGTTTAACATATCTACTTGGAAGGTTTGGAGTATTTTAAAAGTAGAACGCTTCCATGCCTACCATCACACACCAGTACAGGAGCTGCTACCCATTGATTTCCGCAAACGGATGGAGTTTTGCAATTGGCTCCTTGAACGACAAATAGATGACGACAATTTTTTCAACAATATTCTGTGGACGGATGAGTCCCAATTTACCAGAGACGGTATCACAAACTTCCACAACCTACATACGTGGGCTGAGAGCAATCCACACACAAGAAGAGCGGCATCATTTCAGCACAGATTCAGCGTCAATTTATGGGCAGGTGTGATTGGTGACGATTTACTTGGACCTATTAGGCTTCCGCGTACTCTAAATAGCTCCAATTACTTACAGTTTTTATCAAATGATCTACAGAACTTATTGGATGATATTCCACTGGTACGATTGGCTTCCATGTTTTACCAACACGATGGTGCTCCAGCTCATTATGGCCGACAGATTACAGATTGGTTAAATTCCAATTATAGCAATCGCTGGATCGGTAGAAATGGACCGATACACTGGCCTGCAAGATCTCCTGATCTTACTATTATGGATTTCTTTGTATGGGGACGGATGAAGGACCTAGTCTACGCAACGCCAGTAGAAACATTGGAAGATCTAAATATCAGGATCGATGCGGCAGCAATAGAAGTAAGGCAGCAGTTGAGGAATATGAATAACAAGAGAACACTCGCCAAACGAGCTTTAGCGTGCATTCAAAATGAAGGTGGCCATTTTGAACATTTATTATAATAAAAATATTTGAAATAAAAATATTTTAAATAAAAACCATTATTAAATTCTTTCAATTCAAGCAAGTAGCGTATATCGACATGCACATGCACTGATTTTTTAAACATTTAATTCTTATGCGATATGTATTTTTACCTATTACTTCCAAAATGTTAATCATAACTCATACATATGTATGCAGCTTTTGTAGGTAATAATACGGTTCATAAAAAAATAAAATTAAAATGACATTTTTATAACGGGTTTTCTGAGAAAAACTACATTGATCACTAAATTTTTAGGGTTGACGTAGCAAAAATCTGTGTTTTTGAGTAAATATCTCAAGATTGGGTGCAGTTACAATTTAGACTGTTACATCAAATGAAAGGTAATTCGATTGCCTACAAAACGAGTTGTAACACTTTGTCTTGTGATTATTCGTTTTCAAGATATAACGTTTTATGTGAGTGGGGGTACCGGTCAAAAACACTTTTATTAACCACCCTGTATCTCCACTAATATTGAAAATTGACCCACCCTGTAGAACAATTTTTTTCTCCAAATATATCAAGGAATAACCCCTTACAAAGTGGCACACGGAGTGTCAAACACCCTGTAGAACGGCTTATGCCAGAAATTTGAAACTGAAATATATATGTAAATCAACTAGAAAAGTAATGTAGATTTAAAAAAAATTTCAAATATTCATTGGCGTTTGGAAGAAGGGCAAAAAAAATTATCAGTAAAAATAGAATGCATATATTTTCACGATTTTCGTCATATCTATTAGGTAAATATTGAATTCATTTTTATTCTACGACTTTTTCATATAAATACCTACGTATCATTTTCAATTATTAAAAATATTGTTGATAATTTGCAGAAATCTATCTCATGTTACAAAAAAACCAACTGGCACAAATTTCGCAACATTTTATCACGATCCATTGATTTAAGTAGCCAAAACCTTTCTGAGATCTCTAACCATGAAGAAATTAACTCGCTTATCAATGATTTCACAATTTCTTTATGGAACGCATCTGAGATATCCACACCAAAATTTCCTTCCAAGCTATTTACTCCAGAAATCGAAGAGTCTACTAAATTACTATTATAATAAAACTTCGTAATGTTGTGCGACGACAATGGCAAAGAACCCGATGTCGCAATACTAAAACACTATGTAACTCTCTCACCCATCTTATTAAAGATAACATTAACAAGATCAGAAATTTATCATGGAGTTCAAAACTATCGGGACTCGGGAAAGGATCGAAACCGCTCTGGAAGCTATTATACATAACACACTATAAAATAAAAATAGATATATTCCACTGCTTTCTGATCGAAATAACAAAGTTTTCTACAGTAATAACGATAAAGCCGAATTAATCGCTGCAAGCTTATCTTCACACCATCGTTTGAGTGAGGTGCTAGGCGATGACCAAAATGCGAGAATTGTGCAACACACTTTCGATAACCTGAATAACTCATCATTTGACCTCCTTTCAGTTAACCTTTGCAAGCCTTTGGAAATAAGGAAAATCATTCAAAAGCTAAAATCAATCACAAGACCATAGCTACCAAATATTCTAATTAAGCATCTTCCTAAAAAGGCAATAATTAAGCTGAACTTCATTGTAAATGCCTCTTTTAAAGTCAGCTATTTTCCTAATGCGTGGAAAAAAGCACTGATCATCCCAATCCCCAAACCTGGAAAAGACCCCAAGTTTCCAACAACCTACCGACCTATTAGTTTATTACCTACTCTAAGTAAGGTATTTGAAAAGGTAATACTGACCAGATTAAATGCTTTTTCGAATGAAATAATACCCGATTTCCAGTTTGGTTTTATGCCACGACTTTCAACAAATCACCAGCTTCACCGTGTTACAACATTTATAAAATCATCTTTCATCGCAAAACAGTCCACTGGATTCATTGCCCTAGACATGGAGAAAGCTTTCGACTCTGTATCTCATGAGGGTCTTGTGCACAATCTCACGAACTTCGGCTTCCTCATATACCTAATGAAACTAATTACCTCCTTTTTGAATAATCATAAATTCTGCGTAAAACTGAAATCCAGTATATCTGACTCCTACATTATCCCAGCAGGTGTACCACAAGGCTCTAGTTTGAGCCCGACCTTGTATAACATATACACTGCGGACTTTCCGAAATCCCCTGAATGTGAAATTGCGATGTACGCCGATGACACCGGGATTTACACTAGATCCAATGATGTTAATATCATCCTGCATAACTTTCAGACTCAGTTAGATTTGCTGCAATCATATTATAACAAATGGAAAATAAAAATAAATCCGGATAAAACGCAAATCATATATTTCACCAAGAAAAGAGCTGCACGTAACCTACCAAATCCCACTATGAACATACTTGGAGAACCCATTATTTGGTCAAAAAATATTAAGTATCTTGGACTCAATCTTGATATGAAATTATCTTTCCATGGCCACTTCGAACGCGTTTCAAGTAAAATATCAAAAAGCATCCATGCACTGTATTCCTTTATTAATCGAAAATCGAAACTTTCAGTGGACAACCAGCTATTAATCTATAGAATGGTCATGCAGTCGATCATATTATATGCAGCACCAATATGGAACCAGTGTGCTTTAGTTCAAAAAATAAAACTCCAAACACTACAGAACAAATGCCTTAAAAAAATACTGGACAAACCATATTATTTTTCTACCGCTCGCCTTCACTACTTAGCAGGCATTCCCAACATCACGGACACAGCCAACAAATTTCAGCTAACCTTTCTCGAAAAATGTACAACATCTGTTAACCCTCTGGTTACGTCAACTAATAATTAGACTTATAGTTTCAATTTTTTATTTTATTTTTTTATATTTATTTTCTTTTTAAGATAGCATTTAAGTTAGTATATAAGTGATTTCAAAAGAGTTTGAAATACTTGTATGCAAAAAATACCCCGCAAAAGTAAAGATGTAAAGACTACTGTCTAATCTCTGGTTATTAATAACATAAGCTTATACTCGAAATCATCACCGAATAAATATTATTATTATTATTATTATAAATACCTAGAAAGTGTTTTCAGGATTTTTTAAATTCGACCCCTAAGGGGTGGAAAGGGGGTTGTACACTTTTTCACGAATTCTGTCATATCCCTCAGGTCTGATCAGATATCGAATATCTTTTCACTTTCAAGGGCTTGCATAATAATTGCCTAAAACTTGTTTTTAAGTTTTTTCCTTTTTCAGCCCCTAGGAGGGTATAAAAGGGTTGAACACATTTTCACGAATTCCGTCATATCTTTTAGAAGTGATAAAATATTGAATTGAACTGAATTTTACTTTCTCGTGTTGTCTTCATATTTATCGATTAACTCCTTTCAGGATTTTTGGATATTCAACCCCCAAGTGGGTTTAAGAACGTTCCATATGTTTTTAGATTCCTATATATTGCTTAGATCTGATGATATATCGAATTCATTATTACTTCCTAAGGTTTCCTATATAAGTGCCAAAAAGTCAATTTCAGTATCTATAGATATTCAATCCTAAGGGTTGTAAGGGGGTTGCATGCTTTTCGAAGCTTCGAAACAACAAATGCCTAACAAATATGGCTTGTTGAGATATTAGATCGCTTTTCAATTCCACAGACTTTTTATATAATCGCCTACAAACAAATTTCTCAATTTTTCGATATTCAACCCCAAGGGTTTGCATATGTTTTCACAATTTTTGCCATCCCTTAGTCCTGATGAGATGTAAAATTTGTTATTTCTATTTGAAATATTTTTATTTTAAGAACAAAATTAACTTTCGAAGAAAAGTCATAATCTCGAAGCAACTGATGATATACCCCGACTTTGACCGCTTCCGAACTTTGACCCGAAAAATAATAAAGTGTTTTATTCTTTTTGTTTTAAGTATATATTCTTTATAATTTTTTAATAATAAAGTATTATATATAGACCAGACATTTACAAAAAAACTGGAAACCGGAAGTTTGGTATTTTCACGTTTTAGACCACATAAAAGGAAAATATTCGCCTATTTGTAGTAAATAACGTACGCAGTATGGAGACGCGTTTGAAGGCTCGTAGCTCGCAAACTCGTTAGCATAGTTTGTTCAAATTCTTTTAGAGGGTAAATCTTTTAACTTTTGGTGAAGAGATGAAGTTTTTGGATTCTATATTTTAGGAAGCATGGACACTGGGAATTTATATAGAGCTATGATAGTGGAATCAATGCTGAAAAATTGTCTTTACGGGTTGAAGGGTGTGGGGGAAACTATGAACTCGAAACGCTTGAAGGCTGGGATTTAGACTTTCTAAAATCCCCTGAATGGTTTCGGCCACAAGGTAATGACTTTGTAATTGATTGTAGGGATATTTGGAGCTGATATAAAATGCAATTTTTAAGGTGGGATGGGTGAGGGGTTGAAAACTTGTGACTTCAATATCTTCTGAACTGGTTTGCATATATTGGAATTTTTTCAGAAATTAGTCTCAGTACAGTTCTAGCATAGAATACAATTTTAGGGGGTGAAGGTAGAATGCAAAAAAATGTTTATTTATAAGCGTTTTAGACACAAAAAATAACTAAGTTGAGCCGCAGACAGATGGCAGATTTTTTTACATATGGGGGAAACTACGGAGAGATGCTCCACTTTTCGTTTTAGTACTATATTCCCAAAACTATTAAGACCAATGTCATAAGCTTTATACAGCAGATGGTTTAGTTCATAGTAAAGAGTAATAACCGTTTTCTTATAATTAATATAAATAATTCTAAATATTAAAACAGATTTTGCAAGCCGCCCATAAGAAGGATAGATGCCTAAAGCCAGGGATAGATGCTCCGATGCGTAATCGAGCATATGGGATAGATGCCCTATGGAAAAAAGGCAGTTTATTTCTAAATTGTTCAATCTTAATTAAGCTGCAAGATGTTTTTTAGACTTTTATCACTTTTGAGTTATTGGTTTGGCAATTTTTCATCAATTCAACTGAAGATAAAAAATACTTTTTTACTTTTTTTACTTTACTTTATTATTAAAATAATAAAGTAAAATCAAGAAACCTAATCAGACATTCATGTTAAATGCCCAGGTAATCATATATTAAATAGATAAACATAAAAATTTGTACTTCAATAAAAAATTAAAAGTTAGCAAAATTTGTAATACCGCAGGCAGAACATTATTTTTTCGACTTAGAATTAAAGCACCTAAGATGGCCGCATTTAAGGTTTATGCCCTAAAGGGCAACTATCTTCTCGGAAAACGAGGCAACTATCCTTTTTGTAGAGGATAGATGCCTACTCAATTTTAAAAGTATAAAACAACATATTCAGCATAAAACTCGCTTTAACATGCACTTAACATTATACTATGAGTGACAAAACTAAATACATAAAAATTTTACCTAAAAAAAAATTAACTGCACTTATTTAGAACAGCAAAATAATTATTTGATGAATTTTTAGACGCGAGAATATTTATGTCCTGAAAAAAATGATACATTCGCTCTGACGCAGTCGTCAGACAGAATGGGCATAAACGAGAGGTCGCAATATATTACAAAGTTTATGTGATTTTGTTTATGGAAGTTGGATCTTTTAGAACTGGGGCATCTATCCTGAGTTTGCCCTGTATCAAATTCCAATGGTCTCTCTCATAGCCACTTCTTGTGATGTGGATAAATTTAGCAGCCCACCTGCACAAGATTATTCTGTATCTGTTTCTGTGACTTTATCAGTATCTGTAACTGTATCTGTATCTGTATCTGCATCTGCATCTGTATCTGGATCTGTATCTGTATCTGGATCTGTATCTGTATCGGTACTGTATCTGTATCTGCTTCTGTGTCTGTATATGTACATGTTTCTGTATCTGTATCCGTATCTGTAGCTGGATCTGTATATATATATCTGTATCTGTATCTGCATCTATATCTGTATCTGTATATGTATCTGTATCTGTATCTGTATCTGTATCTGTATCTGTTTCTGTATCTTTATCTGTATCTGCATCTGCATCTGTATCTGGATCTACCAGGTATGCAAGTATGAAACCGGAATTCACTCATAGATGGCTCTAGCTGTCAAAGTAGTAACCGTCAAACCGAACCATGGACGCCATTTTGTTGTTTGGATATCTGATAAAGATATAAAATACCCAGCAATACCAGTTTCATACAACAGTGTAGTTTTGACGAGCGTTGAACATGTCAACTTGTGTGCCTGGGAACGACGATATGCGGACAGCATTGATTTTCTGCTACCATTTAAAAAAAAACGGCTGCAGAATCGCATCGAATGCTTGTTGAAGCTTACGGGGATCATGCACTTGGGAAATCACAGTGCTTTGAGTGGTTCAAAAAATCTAAAAGTGGTGATTTCGTCATCGGAAACAAGGAACGTGGAAAACCACCGAAAAAGTTTGAAGACAGCGAATTGCAGGCATTGTTGGATGCGGATGACACCCAAACGCAATAACAACTCGCAGATGAGTTACATGTGGCCCACCAAGCCGTGTCCATACGTTTGAGAGCCATGGGAAGGGTTCAGAAGATGGGGAAATGGGTTCCACATGAACTCAATGCAAGACAGCAGGAAAACCGAAAAACCACTTGCGAAATTTTGCTCGCCAGATACCAAAGAAAGTCATTTCTCCATCAAATTGTGTGGCGATGAAAAGTGGATATATTTTGAGAATCCGAAGCGGAAAAAAAACCTTGGGTATCTCCAGGCGAACCATCGACATCGACTGCAAAACCAAATCGCTATGGACGGAAGACAATGCTCTGTGTTTGGTGGGATCAGAAGGGCGTGATCTATTACGAGCTGCTGAAACCTGGCGAAACCGTTAATACAGAACGCTACCGACAACAAATGATCGATCTGCAGCAAGCTTTGCTTGAAATACGGCCAGAATATGGAAAGAGGCAACACAAAGTGATTTTGCTGCATGATAATGCACCATCACACACGGCACGACCGGTGAAGGAAACGATTAAGGCTTGTCAGTGGGAAATACTTCCGAATGCGGCTTACTCACCAGACTTGGCTCCTTCTGATTTTCACTTGTTTGCATCGATGGGACACGCGCTTAGTGAGCAGCGCTTCACGTCGTACGAAAATGTCCAAAAATGGCTCGATGACTGGTTTGCCTCAAAAGAACAAATTTTTTTTTGGCGTGGCATACATAACTTGTCAGAGAGATGGGCAAAATGTATAGCTAGCGATGGGCAATACTTCGAATGAAATATGTTGTAACACTTTTGTAGAATAAACGTCTATTTTTCATAAAAAAATTCCGGTTTCATACTTGCATACCTGGTATATGCCCTTTCACACGCATCCTCCCATTACCGTCGGGGTTGAACGAAGGGCCAAGAACTTATGTCCGGAAAAAAACCACATTAAGAACTTTTAGAGAACAGTTCAGATCAGACTAAGTGACAATAGGTTAATTCCATTGATGAAATATCGTCGAAGACATCATGGATCAATTTTGGCAGTCTAGTCATAAAAGAGAGGCGCGTCAAAGATGTTTACAGCGCTTGCAATGTATTCGGCAGACGGACGAACAACTTATGTTTTAGAGTTTCCTCTCCATAAACCGTGAATATACTAAAAAATTTTATGAAAATTCAAGTCGATCACAATTCTTCACTATAAAAACAAATACAGTAAAAAAGTACATACTAAAACTTAATCATGGCCTCGAAACGTTCACCTACGAAAGTTCAACCCTCTTACAGGTATAAATTCATTTCACTCCGCTCTACAGGTAGATTCAGTGTTAAAACCTTCAGTGACAATTTAAAGCTTATAAGAAGCGGTGAGTTCAACTGAAATTGCACATAGGATTTCCTTTGGTCACAGTGCTGTGCAGGTACCAACTGGACCAGGTATCATAATCAATCAATTTCACAAGTCAGAACCACCCAATTTATCTACCCTGATCTTGAAATTGAATCTATTAGCAACATGAGTTATTTGCAAATATGTGAGTAATAGCCTCTATGGACGATGATGCCGTGCACTTTCTTTGATGATAGACATGACCTAAGGAGTGCTCTTAAGAATTCAATCCAATCGTCCTAATGTTTATTTCAATTTAATTAAACATTTTAATTAAAACAAACACTAAAGATTCTGGAACCCAGTAAATATTAATATTTTGTACAACCAGAGCTTTGTTATTGAAATTGATGTGAAACGTTCCCGTTTTTTTTTAATAAATCAGAGCAATAGCATAATTTCAGAATCTAGGTACGACGAAAGTTCAACTCAACCATCGCCTCAACGAAATCTATTCTCAAGATTTGTTTCTGTCGTTCGGACATAATAGCTGGATCTGCATTAAAAGATGCTTCTTGTTGGCGTAGTCATGCGTATAATGAAAGTACCAAACAGGGCACACTCAACGAAAGCCTTGAAGGAGAAATTCACGGAGCATTATATATGCTAGCTGTTTTCAGTATGAGCTCAGTACTGAAGCAGTAGTTGATGGACAGATCTCGTTCTAAATTCTATCGAGATCTTTAATATTAATTTTACGAAAGATTTCATTTGGAAAAAAAATGTATAATGCAAATCAATAAGTCCATAGAAAAATTCAAGCGGGAAATTTAGGGGCTGTTTGATAAGACTATAGTCTTATCAAGAGAAGAGAAGAAATTAAATCAAGTTTATCATACTCAGTGATAGTGTCCTTTTATAGAATGTAAGAATATGCACCTAAATGTTATCACAAAAAAATATGAGTATTAAAATCGAACGTGACTGACATCAAGGAAATTGTGAAAAATATTAGTAAGCTCGATGACGGCAAACTAGATTTAGCTTTCAACCGAGAAATGCCTCTCAACAAAACATCCTCATATGTAGATGCCATGAATTTCCCCAACGAATCCGATACATGACTTTTGTGATGCACACTATGCACTATCAATTTACAAGCTTTAAAAATTTCATATGCAAAGGAAAGATATGTTTAAACATTCTGAATTTAGATCAAATTCTCTAGAGACAGCAGGGCCAGACATGGTTTTCAAAGAAATAGGATATCAATTTATTATTTATATCAATTTATTATGTGAAATTTATGAAGTTGAGAATCTTTAAGTGTAATGACAGTTTTATCGTTTCTAGCGGCGTAGGTGTTTATATATGGTAGCTCCGTGGACTGTGGCTTACGGAACGTGCAGTCTCCAGTGTTCAAAAACTAGCCTTAAGGCCTACAGTGTAAAAAATGTTTACTACTCTCAGAGTAGGCAATTAAGTGCCTATTCTGAAAGCAATAAAATTACTATTGTCAAATTTATTTACGCACTCTTGTGATTTTTACTACTTACGCTGAAACACATCACTTTTAATACGGAAATTCACATATAAGTGTGGAAATCAATCGCTAAAAATGTGTAAATTTACTGCTGGTGTGGAAATGCAAAATTCTACAATCCGTAAAATTACACACGGTGTGGAAAAACTAATATGTTCTTCATAATTATGTACTACAAAAATGTGACTTTTTATTATTAATTTATTGATAATATAAATGAATAAGCTACAAGCGGATGATCGGCAGATGAATTTCCAGACGTATTTTGAAGGACAAAGTACAAATCAATCGACAATTGGAAAAATTCAATGAGATCAATCAACGCATGATAATTGAGAAAAAAGAGGATACATGTTAAAAAGGGTACAAAGTATAAAAGATCGATAACTAAATAAATGTGTATTCTTTATTACGTTGGATTAATAATACAATTACGAAAAGTAATAATGATAATAAAAAAATTCGCTCAAAACTAATAATTCTGGTACTTTAAAAAAATATTAAAAAAGCTAATAATCTTTATACTTAAAAAATAAAATAAAGTAAATTATATCTTCATAAGCTTATACTTTATATCATTTTATAATAAACAGTGCAAAGAACAAAATAATTTTAATTTTATAAATCTATGACTCTATACGTGTCCATTATATAAATTCAATTTATTTATTTTAAAGATACAGTCTTCACATATTTTAAATATTATTTTCTTTTTAAATTTTAAATCACGCCCTACACAAAACCACGAAACAAGTGAATTAAATAACGTAGCGGTCAAGTTAATACATATCACAAAAAACAAATTACTACGCTTGAAGTAGCAAAATTACATGCAAAATGCATAATTTTATACACAATGATCAATTTTACACATTAAATGTGGAAAATTTCATGCGGTGTTGCAATATTACTTCCTAGTCTGTCAATTTATGAATTAAATGTGTAAAAATACAAAGTTTTAAGAATTACTCTCAATTTTGTTAAATTTAATGAAAATTCGTAAATTTACTAGGTACATCAATGCGGAATATTTTACTGCTTTTTTACTGTGTACTGATTTTTGTATTTAACTCTTTTTGTTCCTTTAATAATAAAGGGTAAAAAGAAAAATTTTCAAGTTTTAGGACCAGTACACAAAAAAAATTAAATAAATTTTTTGTCCGTCTGCACGCCATTTCCTATCCACCGTACAGTCAGACAGCGTTTGACCAATTAATTTAAAATTTTTTAGAGTTTAGTGGTAACTTTTGGATGAGGGTGGTGAGTAAGAGGGGAGTTTGGAAAGTTGGGAAAGGTGCTGTACCTTGGACCAAATGTACCTCAGTCTTAACGCCAATTGCAACTAAACTTTAGCAGCCGGATAAAAAGTTTCTTAAATGAAAGATTGCTAAATGTGTAGGATTTTGTTTCAGTTTGTTAAAGCGAGTCTAGAAGATAAATTGATTGCGATAAAACAAAAGTAGTGATTTTTTGACATAAAACTATTTTTTTGTTAGTTCAGTTATTGTGTTTTTTAAGTCGTGTATAATAATTTCTACTATATAGCATTTTTAAGTGGTAAGACAGTTAGTTCATCGTGGTCTTGACCATAAATTTAATCCTTCCTTACTATTAGAAATAATTAAAAACAATTTGTTTGTACCAATAGTTGATGGAATGTACCTTGGACTGTTTTACTTTATTATTTTTGTTTGTACCTTGAACCGGTCTAAGCTATATACAATGCAAAATTTCTTTTAAACACAAGCGACTTTCTTGCTGAAATTGCACCCGCAGAGGTAGTGGGGGATTTTGAAGAAGACAGTTTATTTCAGCTAGACAAAAAATGTTCTAAAGTTACTTCTTCTTATTATGTATTTGTTGTTGTTTTTTTTTATTTAAAACTTTACTATATTTTTTTTTCAAATACAAACATGAACTAAATTAAATAAATATTAAAAAGCAACAGTGTAGTCCACCCACCCACGGAACCAACTTCTATTCCCATCAGGGACACGGTTCAACCCTAGACATTATCATTACCAATGTAAGTAATCTAAGTCAACCTAAGACGCTGCAAGAACTCTCTTCCACACATCTGCCAGTAGAATTCCTAATCAAAACTAGATACAATACTAGCAACTCAACCATAACAGTCCCTTTATATTCGAAAACAAACTGGACGAGGTACCAAAGGCTCCTGGGTAATGCGCTCGATACGTCTAATATTAATCTCTCACTTTCTCTTCAAGTAAAATTGAAGATATGGTGGAAACCCTTTCCAGCAAGATACTCACCATATTAAATAACTGCACTCCCAAGATCACTAGGAAAGAAAGCGTTGTCAAGCTCAGCGAATATGCCAAATCTTTTATTGCCGAGCGAAACTCGAAAAGAAGGCTATGGCAAAGAATAAAAAACCCTGAAATAAAATCTCGAGTAAGCCGAATACAAAAAAGAATAACCTTGGAATTACCTATCCAAAATCGCAACTGGAGCTAATTGCTTAAAAGTCTAGACAAAGGATTTAATAAACTCTGGAAACTAAATAGAGTATTCAGAAGGAAAGATCGCAACATAACATACATTAAATCATAGAGTTGCCATTAGGCAACAGCAAAATTTGCGACAGCTTCAAGCAGTCGGAGCTTATAGCCAAACAATTTCTTGCTTCCCACCAAATCCCATCTAGCTCTGCGAGTACAAGCTTAGACCAAACCAAGAAAAACTTCGTGGCTTCTCCAGTAGTTTTGCTGCGTTTGAACCGAAGGATCTATGTAGACCAAAGGATATCAAATTCCATGTAAGAAAGCTTAACACCAAGAAGGCGCAGGAATGGATAATATCCCTAACCTGCTACTTAAAAACCTCCCTAAAAAAGGCATAGTATATCTGAATGCTATATTCAACAGCTGCCTTAAACTCGGCTACTTCCCAAATAGATGGAAAGAAGCAGTAATACTCCCCATACACAAACCAGGAAAAGATAACATTCTACCCAATAATTATAGACCAATAAGCACACTACCATCAGTCAGTAAGTTATTAGAAAAAATTACACTCGGCAGAATTAAAGACCATGTGGGCAAACGACATACTGCCAGTTCATCAATTCGGGTTTCGCCAAGGTTACTCAACTAACCACCAATTATTGAGAGTCACTAGCTTCATCAAGAAAAGCTTCTGGAGTTCCTCAGGGTTCCCCATTGAGCCCAATACTGTACAATATTTACTCTTCCGATATTCCTATTACATAAAATTGTGAACTAGCTACGTTCGCCAACGACACTGCTATATTTACCTCCTCCTCGGAGCCTAACATCATTATTGATGAATTATTTTAATTCCTCAATAAATGGAAAATAAAAATAAATAGTAGTAAAACTCAGGCAACGTATTTCACCAAAAGACGTGCACGCAGGTACCTATCTAATCCGACCATAAACATTTTTGGAGAAAGCATAGAATGGATCTCAGCATTAAACGCTTTCCGGACTTCTGTCCAAAAAATAATAAAATGCCTTTCGCCCACTCACAATCGTTAAAAACCGGGTTTCTAGTCTTTGCTATGTTGATAGCGATTTACAACGTACACGTCTCTGCGGCGCGACTTGCCTATTAGTGCGAAACAACAGAAATACGACGAGCTGCGAATTGTGTGCTGCCACAGTTCAAGCCTGCGTCGGAGAAAAAGTCGAGAGTTGTTGGGCTTTTGAGACTCCGCGAGCCATCTGATTGGCTAATTTTACGGTGGGGATAGAGGCGCGTCACAATGGTTCAGTGTAAATCCACTATGATGCGAGTTGGCGAATGACTGGCTGCCACGCACCTTGGTATTCTCGTCCTTTTATAAGAATGGAATTATTATCGTCCATCTCTCAATTCTCAGTCGCCAATGACTCAATAGAAGTCGTTTTCAAAATTGGACGGTTTAGTTTTCTTAACCTTCAGGCCAAGGAAATATACCCAAGCATTTGTACGATCTATCCTCATAACATTAAATACATATGTCTAAAACAGCATATCGGAGCAATATTTCACCTGTCACAAAAATCAATTGTCACTCGTGATTAAACCATCGCGCTTTGAGTTTTCTTTAATTCCACGATTATTTACAATTAAAATAGAAGCAAGCAAGGACATTATTCAGCTCAAGTTCTACACTCTAAAAACAGTTTGTAAAAATACTCTGTATTTAAAGCAAAAATAAGTGGAAAAATACCCAAACTAATTGTACGTGTTATTGACGTATAATCGTTTTTTTGCACACAGATTGGTATTACACAGTGCGACAAATAAGTATCGAGACTGGTCATGGAAAACATCATTAAAAGTGAAAATCTGGATATTTTTAATTTTTTTTATTTAAAATATTCTCCTTCAGTTTCAATACACTTGTTACAGCGATTCAACAGTGATTCAAATGCGTGTTCTAGCTCATTTTGTGAAATTGCCTCTAGTGCTAGTGTTGAAGCTGTTTTAATGGTCGAAATGCCATTAAAAAACATCCTTTCAACTTCAATTTCAATTTCGGGAATAGAGAGAAATCGCATGTGGCCAAATCAGGTGAATACAGTGAATGATTCAACACACAGACTTGATTCTGAGCCAAAAAGTTACGAACAATGAGTGAGGCGTGACTCGGTGCATTATCCAGTTCTCTGGATGACGATATTCGGGTCGAATACGACAAATTCTGGCCATGACACGCTTCAAAACTTCTAGATAAAATGCGCCAGTAATTGTTTGGCCAGTTGGAACGAATTTCCTGTGGACAATTCCTTTGCTATCGGAGAATGTAATGAGCATTGTTGGTGCAACATTTTAATATTTCAACATCGACAAAAAAGTGTTTTTTCGGAGAACTGTCATAACTTTGCTACCTATCAACTGATTTGAATAAAATTGGAATTACCGGAAATAGGAGTATCACAGCTTTCAAACGCCGGTCTGTAGGCATAGATGGTCCTACTAGTTACTCAGATATGGTTTGAGTCTCGGAACTTATTTATCGCACTGTGTATTACACAATAAGGTGGACAATTACGTCTATTTTGCTGTATAGAAAGAGTAAATTCAGGAGTCATGATTATATTACACCATGAATAAAGTAAATTGAGGCCTAGTGTAATTTTTCTTAAAATACTGTGTAATATTACGCCACAATAAGCAAGTTCGCGAAAATTCATTTAATCATTTCATTGTACTTCAAGTTTTTGTAAAATCACCGAAATGTTCTTGTTTGGAATCAGTATCCGTAATGTTTTTTTGCCATTATCTACTCAATTTGATACAGTATATTTGTTGTGAAATTGTGTTATTAGTTTATGATTTTACCGTATAATTATAAATCCGAATTAAATGTAGGATTGTCCCTTATAATAAAATGGAAATTTTACACAAAAAGTGTGTAATAATTGCATTCTGTGTGTAATAAATATGCCACTGCTGTTTATTGATTACGCAGCTATTGTGCAATGATCACATCACTGATGTATATTGATTACGCATATGTTGTGTAATTATAACAACTTATTTGTGTAATATTCCCTCTAATTACACAAGCATGTAATTTTACCATTAGTATCGATAGAAAACAGTTGTCAACTATAATAAGGGTAAATTTATTCCAATATTTCTTAGAGTGTAGCCATTATATTAGACCGGGAGAATTGAACTACTCGTTTCTCTTCTTTTTTGATTCCCCAAAATGTATACTTGCTTCAACTTTTTATTGTGATAATTTGCCATTGCTATCCACTGCGAACTAAAATCCTGAAGACTTAAAATTAAAATAAAATAAATATGCACTGAGATCGAATGGCTAAAATACAAGACCATTCCAAGGCTCAAAAAAATCGTCTTTAACTGAAAATATTGCACTTCACTTCAATAGAATAGATATACATAAGTTTATGCATAGAATAAAAACAAATCAAAAAGTTTGATGAAATATTTTAATGACGACCTAAAAACCAGGCGAGACAATTTCATCGATTGGCATCGACTCAAAATAACAAGACGAAATACGACTTTATTCTTTTCTAATAATTCGTATTGACAAAAACAAGTTAAGTACCTATACAGCAGGTGATTCTGAAAAAAATTAATTTATTATTTTTGAATTACCATTTTTATTAAGATATTAAAATGCTATGAAAATATGCAGTCTATGATCGAATATCAGGGATACATCAACAAATATCTCCAAAAATTCCTGCCATGTTTGTATCAAAACAGAATTGATGGAAACAAAATTCTCCTGTTGAATGCCAGAGGTGTCAGCACTGTTCCAATCGCATTTTCAAGATATCTAGATACGCCGAAATTTAACATTCGATAGAAAAGTATCGAGAGAAATTGGTATTTATAGATGCGAAAGGATACGTTATCAAAAACGTGAATTGAATATAAATTTGTGTGCCCGGCAAAGAAAAAGGGAACAAAATCAAAACCTCCCCAATCTTTGAGTCCTCTATCGGCTGTAGTACTACGTATAAAACGACCCTTAACGATAAGGCGTAGCGCACTAGTTGACTTTTGTACGAAGAAGCAATTTGCCTCAATTTTGTTCGATGTATAGGCAGGATTTGAACCTTCCTCCTGGTCGCAAACGGGCGAAAAAAAGGTATTTATCATAAATGTCCCGGGCACATTGTAGCATATTTTTCTTACGTTAGGCTTAGTCTCGAAATAAGGTTTTTTCTCTGTTCTATTTTTTTTAAGTAAATATTACTCATAATTTTTGAAATTGTTTTTGTTTGTTTTATCCACGATTCGATGGTATTGGATATGGACCCGTTGAGTAAACTATTTTCGCAGAGCCATAAGGCTTTCGATATACAAAGACTGAAAATTGCTTTTTCCATGCGCCAGGATATTTCGAATTTCCATAATAAAATGGATTTTCAAACATTAAAGATATAACTTGGTCGGGATCAAAGATAATACACAATTTTCTCTTGGCAAAAAAAAGGTTGTTTTAAATACGATTTTAAGGGATGTCACTTTTTTCGGTCACTTGAAATGCGATATTTTTTCATAGACTGAAGTGGTGGTGGTTCAATTGGATCTTAGATATACTTACTTTTAAGAAAATTGGCTTAAGGGCTTTGCATTGAACTTTCCTTCAGCGGAATGGAATGTGAATAGGTTAATAGTTCAGGAGAGTTGTGGAGAAAGTGTTGTAAAGAAAGGAATATTGTAGACTGAGTCATTCCATCAAGAAACGCCAAAGTTGTGACCTTACCATCTCCGATTCTTTTGAAAATTGTTGTACTTTAAGAACTAGTGAAAAAAATCATTGAAATTCAATTTTACTTTATTATTTTAATAATAAAGTATTGTTATCGATTTTTAAAAAAACAAAAATTTGCTACCCTGAAAATTTTTTTTTATACGTTTTATGACTAATAAGCACCAAAAAAGCAAAAAAAAATTTCAGTCCGTCTGTGCGCCGTCCGCCGTCCGCCGTACGCAAAACGTTTGAGGGCTTATAACTCCTAAACCGTATGAGCTATTAAATTGAAATTTTTTTTATTAATAGACTGGGTAGGTCCCTTGAAGTTACCACTTTTTGGGGGGTGGGAGTATGAGGGGGAGGTGGGGGAAGCGTTTTAGACGAAAAATTTTGGTTTCTAGATCTCAGCAACCGCTCATGTTAGGAAGCTGGAACTTGGAATTTGTATAGAGCTTCGATAGTGGACCCATTTGCAAAAATATTGTTGATATGAAGGGGTGTGGCAGTGTGGGGAAAAATAATGCGTCCGAAAGGTTCGAAAGCCGAGATCGAGACATTCTAAAATCCATATCTCCTAACCGGTTAATGTCACGAAATTAAAACTAAATAATCGTCTGTAGGTATACTTGGAGAATAGATTGGAAACAAATTTTTGAGACGGGGCAGTGCAGTACGGGGGTGGGGGTTGAAAAAGTTTAGATTACGTTATCTCACGAACCAATTACACTAGAGAAATAAAATTTGGTTTCTGTATAAAGGTTGACAAATAAAGTTTGCTGAAAGTAAAATTTTTTAAGGAGGCGGTGGAGTATGGAAGTGGAGGGGGTAAGAATTTTTTTAAAAAATCATGTCTCATATCTCAAGAACAGTGTAAGATAGATGCTTAAAATGTTTGCCAGAAGTAGGCCTAATAGACCCCCAGCAGAAAAAAAAATTTCAGGGATGAGGGTGTAGAGGGTGAGGGTGGGTGAGGGTGAAAAGTAAAAAGTTCTGATTTTTATATCTCGAGAGCCTATAATGATATCAAGCTGAAACTCAGTATTTAGATAGAGCTATAGTAGTAGCATGGTGGAAAAATATAATTTTTATAGGGGTAGTATGGTATGGTGGTGGGGGATGTTTTTCCTAACTATAGAACGGCTTATGCTAAAAAGTTGAAATTTGGAACGTATATGTAACTCAACTAGAATAGTAATTTTGTTTAAAAAAATTTCAGATATCCAATGGCGTTCGGAAGGGGGGCGAAAAAAATGGTCAGTGAAAATGGAATGCATATATTTTCATGATTTTCGTCATATCTATTAGGTCTTTCCGAATATTAAATTCATTTTTATTCTACGGCTTCTTCATATAAATACCTAGAAAGTGTTTTCAAGATTTTTTGAAATTCGACCCCCAAGGTGGTGTAAAGGGGATGTATACATTTTCACGAATTTTCAGGTCTGACTAGATATCGAATAACTTTTTACTTCCACGAGCTTATTTAATAATCACCTAAAACCCGTTTTCAAGTTTTTTCCTTTTTCAACCCTTAAGAGGGTATAAATGGGTTGAACACGTTTTCACGAATTTCGTTATATCTCTTAAGAGTGATAAGACATGGGATTGGTTTTCACTTCCTCTGGCTTTCTTTACATATATCTAAAAAATAATTTCAACCCCAAAGTGAGTGCAAGGGGGTTGCATATTTTTTCACAAATTCTTACATATTTCTTAGTTCTAATGAGATATTGAGATCATTTTTACTTCCTAAGGCTTCTTACATAATCGTCAAAACATTGAGTTCAGGATGTTTGTTATTCAACTCCAATAGGACGTAAGGCTTTCGGCATATTTCTCAGGATTGATGAGACATTAGATTGGTTTTCACTTCCACAGACTTTTTATATAATCGTCTACAAACGTATTTCCGATTTCATGTAATGGCCCAAAACCAAATCACGAAAAACCTTCTAATGGCGTAACAACTGATATTATACTAAAACTAGACCTCGTCCCGGAGTATGACTCAATTAAGTAATTCATATGATAGATGTGGCAGCGGCGTAAGTATTCTAGCGCGACCCCATTCTAACTGCTTCCCGAACTTTTTTTAGGTTTTCAGTGACATAGTAACCTACACCGCATCTCAGAATTAAACTCGTTCCGAACTTCTACCCAAAAAATAATAAAGTTGCGCCCAGACTGTTGGCAGATTTTTTATTTGTATCTCATTTTACTTTATTATTTTTTTATAATAAAGTATTTTTTGTTAGTTATAGGATAGTCTTTGGTTATAGTATGTTAAAGTTTTCGCAAAAATGGTGTCAGAGTCCTCTTTGAAAATTCATATCTCTCGTAGTTTTTATCCTAGAATAATAAAGTAGGGCTTATTTTAAAGGAGGAGGTTGTCGCAATATAAAAAAAATAAACAAATAAAAAGAAATAAAAATTATCCTTGAATTTTTTTCCCAAGGATAACGATTTTGTCCTTTATCCTTGAATATCTCAAAATACGGTTTTAACTTTTTTTATTTTTTTATATTTTGTAGGTTATACTGTTTTACAAAACATACCAAAAAATTAACTTGGGATCTGAATGGGATCGGGGGTGAAAAAAATCTAAGAACATCAGTGCTTCTCAATTACTTTATAGAAAAAGGGTCATTCCATCAAGAATCGGCAAAAGTGTGACCTTACCATCGCCGAATCTTTTGAAAATTTATGTCTTCGAAGAATTAGTGAAAAAAATATGATTTAAATTTTTTGTTTCTATCTCATTTTTTTTGTTAGTTATAGTATGTTAAAGATTTCGCAAAAAGGTGTCCGAGTCCTCTTTGAAAATTCATATCTTTGGTAATTTTTATCCTAGAATAATAAAGTAGGACTTATTTTATTACTATCGAGTTGGTAATGTAAGTTTGTTGGATGGACTTTTAATCTTTTCCTTGACTTTTAGAACTATTTACGTCTAGAGGCAAATCTGCCAAGGTTGGCGGAGATCCTCTACGTTTACACACAGGCTGACCTTGGATGATTTCAAATGTGTCAGTTTTATTTACCGACGCTATCCTCTACAATTAAAACGCAGTCTACTCTCGATTAGAATATTACTTTATTATTTCAATAATACGTTTCATGACTAGTAGACATGAAAGGGCAAAAAAAATTTCAGTCCGTCTGTCCGCCGTACGCCGTACGTCGACCGCTGTACACATTATTGTTTGAAGGCTTGTAGCTCCCAAACGCTTTGAGCTATTAAATTGAAATTTTTTTATGAATAGGAGGGTGAAAAAGAAAAGGTTCTGATTTTTATATCTCGAAAAGCCATAATGATATAAAGCTGAGACTTGGAACTTAGATAGAGCTATAGTAGTAGCATGTTGAAAAAATATTATTTTTTATAGTAGTATGGTACGAGGGTGGGGGTGTTTTTCCTATCTATAGAACGGTTTATGCTAGAAAGTTGAAACTCGGTATGTGTATGTAAGTTAACTAGAAAAGTAATTTAGATAAAAAAAATTTCAAATATCCATTGGCTTTTGAAAGAGGGGCGAAAAAAATGATAGAATGCATATATGTATTTTCACGACTTTCGTCATATCTAGTCGGTCTTCCCAAATATTGAGTTAATTTTTACTTTATTATTTCAATAATATTTACTTTATTATTTCAATAATATTTACTTTATTATTTCAATAATACAGTATTGTTATCGATTTTTAAAAAAAAAAAATTTGCTACCCTCAAAATTTTTTTTTTTACGTTTCATAACGAGTAGACACGAAAAAAGCAAAAAAAAATTTCAGTCCGTCTGTCCGCCGTACGCCGTACGCCGTACGCCGTACGTCTACCGGTGTACGCAAAATTGTTTGAAGGCTCGTAACACCCAAACCCTTTGAGCTATTTAGTTGAATTTTTTTTCGTGGGTAGAGTGGGCAGTCCCCTTAAAGTGGCCAAATTTGGAGGGGTGGGGGTGTGAGGGGGGAGGAGGGGGAAGTGTTTTAGACGGAAAATTTTGGTTTCTAGATCTCAGCAACCGCTTATGCTAGAAAGCTGAAATTTGGAATTTATATAGAACTTCAGTAGTGGACCCATTTGCAAAAAAATTGCCGATATAGGTGAAGGGGTTTGGGAGTGGGGGGAAAAATAATGCGTCCGAAACGCAAAAAAGGTGAGATCGACACTTTCTAAAATCCATATCTCCTAAACGGTTAATGTCACATAATGGAAACTTAATGAATATCTGTAGGTATACTAGGAGAATAGATCGGAAACAAAAATTTGAGTGGAAGCAGTGGCGTGCGGGGGTGGGGGGTGAAAAACTTTAGATTACGATATCTCACGAACCAATAGCACTAGATAAATAAAATTTGGTTTGTGTATAAAGGTTAACAAATGAAGTTTGCTGAAGGCAAAATTTTTTAAGGGGGCGGTGGAGCATGAAAGTGGAGGGGATAAGAATTTTTCTAAAAAATCACGTCTCATATCTCAAGAACCGTGTAAGATAGATGCTTAAAATTTTTACCAGAAGTAGACCTAATAGACCCCTAGCAGAAAACAAAATTTTGGAAATAAGGGTGTAGAGGGTGAGGGTGGGGGAGGGTGGAAAGGAAAAGGTTCCGATTTTAATATCTCGACAACCTATAATGATATAAAGCTGAAACTTGATATTTAGATAGAGCTATATTAGTAGCATCTTGGAAAAATATAATTTTTTATAGGGGTAGTATGGTACGGGGGTGGGGGGAGTTTTTCCTATATTTAGAACGGCTTATGCTGCAAAGTTGAAACTCGGTACGTTTATGTAAATCAACTAGAAAACTAATTTAGATAAAAAAAAAATTCAAATATCCATTGGCGTTCGGAGGGGGGGCGAAAAAAATTATCAGTGGAAATAGAATGCATATATTTTCACGATTTTCGTCATATCTATTAGGTCTTCCCAAATATTAAATTCATTTTTATTCTACGGTTTCTTCATATAAATACCTAGAAAGTGTTTTCAGGATTTTTTAAAATTCGACCCCTAAGGGGATGCAAAGTGGGTTGTAAACTTTTTCACAAATTCTACTATATCCCCAGGTCTTATCAGATATCGAATATCTTTTCACTTTCACGTGCTTGCGAAATAATCGCTTAAAACTTGTTTTTAAGTTTTTTCCTTTTTCAGCCCCTAAGAGGGTATAAAAGGGTTGAACACGTTTTCATGAGTTCCGTCATTTCTTTTAGAAGTGATAAGAAATTGAATTGGTTCCTACTTTCTCGTGCCGTCTTCATATTTATTTATTAACTCCTTTCAGAATTTTTGGATATTCAACCCCCAAGTGGGTGCAAGGAGGTTGCATATTTGGTGATATATCGAATTCACTTTTACTTCCCAAGGTTTCCTATATAAAAAAGACAAAAAATCAATTTCAGTATTTTAGATATTCAATCCTAATGGGTGTAAGGGGGTTGTATGCTTTTCAAAGTTTCGACATATTTCTTAGGTTCGATGAGATATTAGATCGCTTTTCATTTCCACAGACTTTTTATATAATAGCCTACAAACCCATTTCTCAATTTTTCGATATTCAACCCCCAAGGGTTTGTATATGTTTTCACAATTTTTGCCATTCCTTAGTTCTGATGAGATGTAAAATTAATTATTACGGCCAACCAATTCACGATTTTTCGAATTTCCAGAACAAAGGAGATGTGAAGGGTTTGCTTACGATTTCACAAATTTTTCAAAATCCGTCTTGTCTCATGAGATATCAGGTTGCTTCTTATGAAATCGTCTAAAAACCTGTTTCACAATTTTTTCGAAATTCAAACCCCAAGTAGAAGTAATGGGTTTGTATACGTTTTAACAATTCGTCATGTCTCTTAATTCTGATAAGGCAACAAATTCGTTTTTACTTCTATGGGCTTTTAGTGTACATAATATACTGAAATTCGAATAGTCTACACGGACTTTTTCAATGTTTAATCGGCAAAAAATCTCTATTTTAAATATTTTTATATTAAGAACAAAATTAATTTTCCATAAGAAATCTAAAAATCTCGAAGCAACTCATGATACACTCCGACTTTTACCGCTCCCAAACTTTGACCCTAAAAATAATAAAGTTTCGCCCAGACTATTGGCAGATTTTTATTATACGGTTTCTTCATGTAAATACCTATAAAGCGCGTTCAGAATTTTTTTGAAATTCGACCCTTAAAGGGGGATCCTGCTTTAGAAGACCCGAAAATAGCTTTTCTTCGAAATTTTTTTTTGGAAAGGATAAAACAACTTAGCCCAACGAACTTTGGGGTATATTTTCTTATGTATTTGAAGTACAAAAATATAATTTGTTAAGTAGATACAATAATAAACAGCAGAGCAATGAGCCCTTTCCCCGAGCGCCTTGCCACTGTAGTTTCCAATTGGCATGACAGATGCAGTTCGTAATTTTTGTCTGAAACAAAAAAACTAAACAGATTTGTAATTATCATATATTTTTCTTCTGGGTAAACTAAAAAAAAATTGAAATAATTATGAAATAATTACTTTTTTTCAGGTTTGAAAAAAAAAAAATGTTTTTTTTTCAACAACAAAAAATCACTTTCAGATGCTGTAAAAGTTATTTAAAATAATTTTTTAACAATTTTCTTAGTTCATCTAGAAGAGATTTCAATACTGAAGAGAACAAACTTTAGTTGGAGGGAGGCGATAGGTCGTTTAGTTTTTTTGCTATCACGCCTGCCAATTCAGAAAAAACCAAAAAATTCAAACTCGAGAAAACGCGCTTGAAGCCTGGCCGAGCGCGCACATACCAGCTTGATGACTCTCTGCGTTCGGCTTTGTATCTCCGAAAATACTTCGAATTGGCATCTGTAACTTTTTGAATATAATCTTGGATAGTTTATCTATCGATTTAGCCAATAAAAAAAATATTTTTTGGACCTTCTAAAGCAGGATCCCGCCTTAAAGTTTACGATCAGAACAAATGTTGCTCGATACCCCACTGCGTTTAGTGCTGTATATTTGAAAATATTGTTAATCAGCCTCTATAACTTTGGATACATATTCTTAGATACATTAGGAATCGATTTAAGCAATAAAAAAATAGATTTTTTGAGCCTTGTAAAGCAGGATCCCTCCTTAAGAGGGTGTAAAGGAGTTGTATGCTTTTCACGAATTCTGCCATATCCCCCAGGTCTGATCAGATATCGAATATCTTTTCACTTTCACGGGCTTGCGTAATAATCGCCTAAAACTTGTTTTTAAGTTTTTTTCCTTTTTCAGATCCTAAGAGGGTATAAAAGGGTTGAACACGTTTTCCCGAATTCCGTCATATCTTTTAGAAGTGAAAAGAAATTGAATTGGTTTCCACTTTCTCGTGCTGTCTTCATATTTATTTATTAACTCCTTTCAGGATTTTTGAATATTCAACCCCCAAGTCGGTGTAAGGAGGTTGCATATCTGATGATATATCGAATTCATTTTTACTTCCTAAGATTTCCTATATAGTAAAGCGCCAAAAAGTCAATTTCAGTATTTTTAGATATTCAATCCTAGGGGGTGCATCCTTTTCAAAGCTTCGACATATTTCTTAGGTTTGATGAAATATTAGATCGCTTTTTACTTCCACAGACTTTTTATATAATCGCCTACAAACCCATTTATCAATTTTTGGATATTCCACCCCCAAGGGTTTGCATATGTTTTCACAATTTTTGCCATCTCTTAGTTCTGATGAGATATGAAATTGGTTATTACGGCATTTGATATAATGACCTAAAAACCAATTTCACGATTTTGCAAAACTTGCCAAATTTTTAAGTATTTTGAAATTGTTGTAGCCATGTTGCGTTATCAGATGGAATTTTCAATTACTGGACTTAATAAATATTTATTTCACTTATTTAAATAGACTTTATGCATTTTACATATCATAGCAAAGTGCCTATAGTTATTCTTGTAAATTTAGTATGTTCATTAATATCTATCTGCCCTAATGATGAAAATATGTGCTTTAAATGTAAGTTATTTTTTTAAGAATTTTTTTTTTTCAAGGTTCACTTCTTGATACTATTGATGTCACAATTGATGGTTTTTAGAAGAAGCCAGAGATAAGTATGTCTGATTGGATGAGTGATTGTCTACTCGACTATAACTTCTAAGCCACTAAACCAATTTAAATAAAATTTTATACACATATATTAAAAGGGACCAATAATTTGTGCCAAAAACGCATAGATGACCAAAACACACCCCAACCCACCGCCCCAAAAGAACCTACTCGTAGGGGTTCACCCAATATTCATACCAAGAAAATATCAACTTAATATCTTAAAGGGTTTGTGAGCTATGCACATTCAAACGGTTTTGGGTACGGCATACGGAATACGGCGTCTACGGCGGAAAGACGGACATTTTTCTCCTTTTTTGCGGTTTACTAGTCCTAAAACGTGAAAATACAAAATTTCAGGTTGCCAAATTTTTTTGGAAATTTCGGGTAGATCACAATACTTTATTATTAAAAAATACTAAACTAAAATAATAGAAAAATTTGCCAACTTACCATTTTTCGGGGCAGAGTCAAGAAAGTAGCTGATGTCGGGGTACGATAGTTCTTTGAAATGGCTTTCCATGTAAACAGTTTTGTTCACCTTTTTTCCTAAGAATAGAACAGTCATACACTTAAAAATCTTTAAAGGTATTTAAAGGTTTAAGGATTTATTGTACACCAGTGGTAGAAATGCAACAAGTCACCCTGAAGAAGAGAACAATTGGCCACAGTAGTAGCATCTCAAAAAAGTGTTCCATTGCCAGCATACATTACAATTTTTGAGTGAAATAAATAACAATGGACCCAGATGGCTGCTCTGAGGAACTTCAGAAGTATTAAGTATGGCAGATTAAGTTTTATTTCTTTTAGGTCTAATGAGATCTCGGATTAAGTTACATTCTATAGTTTTTTTTATATATTCAACCCTTTTGTGATTGTGTATTTGTTTACGAATTCCGACATATCTCTTGCTCTAATGAGCTATCGAATTGTTTCTTAATTTCGACGTAATTTCCTAAAAGTCCGTTTCGCAATCGTTTAATAATTTACACCTAAGGAGTTATGTCGATAATTCTCTCTACTGTTTTAATTAAAATTTAAAAAATAAATATATAAAAAATCTGCCAGCAGTCTGGACGAAACTAATTTGGTTAGAAATGTTTACCATTCATGGAAATTGTTTAATAATACATATTGTTAATTTTTCCAACAATAATTCTGAATGGAAGGCAACATTAAGAATAATTTAGGTATCAGTCCTTCATTTAGTTTATAGATTTCACATGTGTGTCGCCATTCTATCGTAACTGGGGTATGATTTAAAGAAAATATGAGAGGTAACAGTTAGTATATTCCGAAAATTTTGATTGGAAAGTTTTTGAACAGCATAACAACATTTCGCCCATAATAGATTTGATTTTTGATCTTTCTATGAAAGCAAATACTGCTCAAAAAAGTAGTTAAAAAACATATTAAAAAAGTAAAAGTAAAGTTCAAAATTCAAGGAAAGAAGAATGTCAAAAAAATCCTACGATAGGCACGTGAACTTCCCCAAAATAAAAAATTACAATTTCGCTACATAATTGGCTTCGATCACAGAACCACTAATTTCCATGGCATTCGAATTGAATAACTTAGCAAAGTTTGCTTCCCAATAAGAAGGGAAATAATTTTTTTTCCAGAAACATATTCAAAGTAAGTTTTGTTCCCTTATTTGCGGGGCTAGTTGTTACTATAGTCACTGCCTGTCGCACGTACAAAAGTTTTTCGTTCTATTCGCAAAAGAAAAACCTCACAGTCCTCTTACCTACGTACATGTTTTGAACTACTGCAGAATATATTTGTCATGCTAAATATTGCCAAAGGAATAAGAGAACTAGCAGAATTCATTCGTCTATTTCCAGTAGAAGTCGGTAAAAGTCGTGACACGACACTGTTCGTTAATGGAAAACTTATGAAAAATCATTTATCATTTTCAACAGATGTGAAATCATTGTGTGCGTAAAGTTGACTTTAAGTGATAATTTGAAAAAAGTTATTTAATTCGGAAAAAACTGTCAGAGGGAAGTTAAATCGCACCGATTGCAAGCAATTCTTGACGCGTCTCAAATTCCGAATAGATTTTTACTTCGACTTTCTACTGGGACGATGATATTTACCACTGTGTCACTCAAGCGCTACACAATTGCGACGGCGACTTTACTGAAAATAATATGAAGAATCGTTTTTCAATGTTGTGATCGATACCTTTGGAAACTGTATGTTTCGCTGTTGTAGATACTCAAGTGTCACCGAAGTTGCAATTATAGTATTTATCTGTTACACTACATTTGTGATGCAACCGTATTCGGCAATGAAGAAGTTTGGGTACTCTCTTAAGCTGAATCAGTTGCTTAGAAAAATTCTTCATTTCATGAAAATCTTAGGCATGGCTGGGACTCAATTCGGTGCATTCGTATGTGCTTATTTTAATCCTTGGAGTAGCCACCTACAATAGTCCTCACCTCCACTATGGTATGGTATGGTATGTGGGGTGGTGATGATATCATCCTTCTTTACTAAGACGTTACAGTTAATTCATTGTACACCCCGTTTGGGTATGATTACCAATGGAACCTAAAACTATTTTGTGGATTTTATAAAATCTTCTATGGTCATCGAGGAAATATGCTTCGAGGTTCCGTCTTCTCGTTCCCGATAGGGCCGAACAATCGCATTAGACGTAGAAGATTGACTCTTCCATTTCTGGGTCACCGCAGCTCCGACAAAGATCATTTGCTTCGGCAACTAGTCGTCTAGTGTGACCTTTCCAGCTGGCAGTGCACTGTGAGCACTCCAATTAGTGTGCTAGCATCTTCTTTCCTGTTCAAACCCATGTTTTTTCCATGATCATATTCAGGCCAAAGAGTTCTTGATATTGAGCATGTGGTTAGGAATCGATAGACTGTTTTATCGATCCGATGGGAACAGCAACCTGCTGGTCTTCTACTAGTGACCTTAGGCTAGAGCCTGCTCGAAGGAGTTCATCAGCTAGCTCGTTCCCCTGGATTTCACAGTGCCCTGGCTCCCCGAGGCTTGTGCCGTGTGCCCATAGTGTTAAGAACGCTATGACATTGTCTAACTAGCTTGAATGGTGTTGTGTTCGAACATCGAGGGCCTTGATGGCCGCTTGGGTGTCAATACAAATAGTTAGATCTTCAGTTACATACAGTTTTGAAAGCCTGAAGTATTGCAAAGATTTCCGTTTGAAATACACTGGCATGGTCCGGTAGCCTGAAGGACTCGTAAATTTCAAATTGCGAAAGCGAAAGCGGTCTAGTTTAAGGTACAGTCTGGTTAGTACTGTCGACCGTCGCAGTCAGCAGTAACTTCCGGCAATAGACTACTGCTTCAGGCAAAAACAAGCTGTCATGTCTGTTTGCGACTGCTCAGCAGTTGACGGTTGTAAGTGCAAAGCAGCCGCGGTCAGCAATTGAGGTTGGCAGTTACTGCCAGGGTTGCCGATTGCGGGAAATTCCCCAAAATTGGGGAATTTCAACGTTGAATGGGGTGCTTGCGGGGAATGAACAAATGTGGGGAATTGCGGGTAATTTGGGCAAATTGTGGGGAATTGCGGGTAATTTGGGCAAATTGTGGGGAATTGCGGGGAATTTGGAAAACTGGGAAATCGACATCGAGAACAACATCTGTAGATCAAAAATGTCAACTGATTTTAATACGAGAACATGCAATTGAAAAACTGGCACTCTGATGTATTGTTTTAAGTGCTACATTCTGAAAACATTGAGTTGAAACCTCGACAACTTGGTCTGAGCGTTGATGGTGTATATAAATATGATCTGACTGTTATGAACTCCGAAATCATTTGAATCATTTGAAATCATTGAAGTTTGTAAAAAATCTAAAAAATCTAGAGTCCCCCCTTGGTAAGATATCAAGCTTGTAAAAAATATGGAAATCCATTTTTCACAAGGGTCACTTGGTAAAATATCAAGTTTGTAAAAATATGGGTCCACCCCTTGTAAAAATATCAAGTTTGTAAAAAATATGAAAAGCCATTTTACTTTATTATTTTTTAATAATAAAGTATTTCACAAGAGTCCCCCCTAGTTAAAATATATAGTTTATAGTAAAAATTAAAGTCACGTTTTATAAAAACCCTTATACCGCAATAAACCGTTATATTTTAAATGTCTTAGTTTTCATTACATTACATTTTGGTTATAATAATAAAATAAGCTGGGAATTAGAAAATGTGCGGAATTTATGGGGAATTTCATTATTTTGTAGGGAATTGAGGGTAATTTCAACATTTTGTTTGGGTAATTTGAGCAAGAGCTAACTGCAACCCTGATTACTGCTGACCGCGACGGTCGGCAGTACCAACCAACCACTGCCCGCTTATTTATATCGCTTGACTCGATCACTTTCGCTTTCTACCAACACGGTCGCGTATACACGCTGGCTGTCACAGACGACGTAATAAAAATTACTATCTCCCTCGCTGAAAGCTTCACCTGCTTTTATAGTAGCCGGTTGCAGTCTAGGATGTACTTGCATGTTTGCTCGTTGATGTATGTGGAATCTTCTCGAAAGCTTTAGAGCTTTCGATTTTGATCTTGTAATGTACACGCGAGCGTTTTTGGCGTAGCAATGCTGAAGTGATTTGTGGCGCTATGATATGAACTAAGTCATACCATAGTATCCGTCCCAATCAAATCTTCAACAACATTACCACCCAAGTAGTCGCATTAGCCATCAGTATGAATTTATCCCTTACTCCGCCTTGAAACAACTGAAGGGAGTATGTCTCCATCATCAATTGTCCCAAGTTGGTCAGGACAAACCCACACCGCGAATACGACTATCGTCCGGTGACCAAGCCACAGTTGGATGACTTGAGTCCCATGGTTTCCCGAAAGGTAGCGTGCATCTAGCTCTAGCACGTGCGTAGCTCGTCGGAAGGGGCGTGAGTGGCTACCTGTAACCATGGACTTACGGGGAGAGGAAAGTGGTGGCTCATGTCTCGCTTTTATATTTTTTTCTATCGTTTGGACGAATATTTTTACCAGACTATCATTTTCCCGGAAATTTTTTAACTTTAGGAATTTCGACATTTCGGTTTTCAAAACTGCAAAACTATTTTTTTTGCAATGATATTATTTTTTGTATGGAAAATAATAGTTCGACTGGTCCAATGAGAAATATTAATCCTGTTTGCAACACTTCTGTGTAAAATCGTAGTGATCGAGATCGGGTCAAAAACCCCTTTTCTGAAATACCGACTTCACTCAATTTGTGAAAATGATATCATTTAGCCACGAAGTTGAAATTTTGTACAAATTAGTTTTAAGTGAAAATTAGATTCAAGTTTATTAGTCCCGAAATCCCTTTACCTTTTCCGAAAACTAACATACAAAAAATCCTTAAAAGACGTGTTCAAAAATATTGGCCGATAAATTCAGAATGCTAAAAGCTAGAAATTTTTTCTCAATTACGCATAATAAAATACCTAAAAGTAATAAAGTTACGCCCACACTGTTGGCAGATTTTTTTATACGACTACCATTTTGTTCGACTTGAAAAGTCTGGCAATTTCTCGACGGAGTGAAGTCGTAATGTAATGAAGTGTAACAAGATCGGGTCAAAATCTCATTTTATAAAATACCGACTTACGAAACTAAGTTAGAGCAGCGCATCTTAACGGTTAGGTTGAACATTTTTCCCGTTTCCCAAAATCACTATTGCCAAAATCCCGTTTTTATGGATAATATAAATGCCTGGGCCCGGGCCCGAGCGCCCGAATTATTATAATAAACATTAATTTTATACATTACATTTCTTTTTCATTTTCACCACTGTTTTGAAGTTTTCACAAATATGTTTTTTATTCACACATACAGTTGAGGCAAGTAGAACTACACCCCAAGTGTTAAAATCGGGCAGGTCGCGTACAAACTACGAATGAACATACAAATTTTTGGTGAAGCAATAATAAATAAATAATAAACACATCTTTAGTCTAATAAAAAACAGGGATATAGTTTTATAATTTTAAAAAGAAAACAATATTTTCGAAATAGAATCTTGGGAAACGGTTTTTTTAAGAGCGGTATTTTGGAACACGTGATTTTGACTCCATCACTCGAATGACACCTCAAGTGTCAAAATCTGGACGATTGCTTACAAATTTCGACCGAATAATTGAATGAAATTTGGATCACATATCTATGACCAAAATACACAACCCATTCCTTAAATGTACTGCGCGGAATTTTTAATTTTAATAAGAAAACGAGATTTTATTAAACGGGATTTTGGGACAATGGGATTTTGGATTAACGAGTTTTTATGAAACGGAATTTTGGATCAACGGGATTTTGGGACAACGGGATTTTAGAACACGGATTTTAACCAATATTGGCATAAATTGATCAACGAAACACATTTTTTCCGACTTTGCAACGAAGCCGGGCTCTCAAGCAAGAACTTTTCAGGAAAATGAAATTTGATCTTCCGGAAAGTTAAAGTATGACATCGCCTTGTGACCACTATATAATACAGTACATAAAAATTATTGTGTACTATAAATTAATGCATACATACATATACTTTGTGTGTATACATACACTATACATAATAGCAACATAACGCTCTACCGTTGTGCTGCTGCTCTCTGTGTCTGCACTGCCGGTATTTTCTCGTGCGCGTTGCGACCAAATCAAAGTAATGAGGTCAACGAACAAGCATTTTGCAATCGATCAATGCGGGTTCGTTTAAGAAGATGGAAGACGCAAGAAAATCAGTCATGGCTCACTCCCCTCTCCACCCCGCAATGAAAATTAAAAACGCAAGAAATTCATTCATAGCTCAATCGTTTCTGCGCTCTATACCCCGCAAAAAACATTGGAAAGACAGACGAGACGAGAAAAGAATGATGTGTGAAAAACAACAGCACAAAGCTTGCGAATCGGAACATGCAACGTCATCTTTTGAGCTGAGGTGAAGTTATTCGTGATACTACTATAAGATATAAATACAATGCTACTATCCAAAAGATGTAAAATTCAATGAATTTTTTCACTGTGTTGCTTAAAAAAATTATAGGCGACAAAAGCTGTATTAAATTAGTGACCACAATATTGAGCGTTCGAGAATTTTTACTGATTCAGATAAACGATGTATCTACTTCCTAGAGATGTTGTTTAGTCGATTTTATGTTAGATTCCGCAACTCTCGAATTTTGTGTATACAGGGTAATATACATACTTACTCCAGATGATAATACCGAAGACATGACAAACGTGAATCTTCTAATTTAATCTTGGTTTTATTTTTTTTCTTCAATAAGACTTTAAATTGCAACTATAAATAATTTCAAGAGTTTCTCACAAACGCTCAATAGTAAATACTGCTAATCGGTTCGAATTTAATAAAGTCACTAGGGATTGAAAAGTCTCAAGAACTTGACAATGTCTTATTCTTCTGAAATCTAAAGCATCCTCCTTCTATCTTCTATGAAATATATACATATAAATAGATATAAAGCTGTACGTATGTTTTTTATATTCCTACTAAAGAAACGTTAGCGGCAGGAAAAAAATAGCATCGATATCGATCCAGTTCGTGATATTTACCAATGATGGTAATCATCGTATTGCTGAGCTTTCATGGATTTACACCAGAATAATTGCGATAAGCGACTTTTAGATGTGAAAAGTCTCTCAAAGCAGATGAAACGTATTACATGAAAATCTTGCACGAATGATTTGTGTTTCGATACTATCTATAATAATTGTTCCTTTTAGAGTTTTTGGCAATTTTTGTTTCATAATTCAGTGAAGTAATATTATTATTATTTCACGAGCGGTGAAATATTACTAATATTTTTCTAACGGCTGGACAAATTAATGATAAATGGAGCCGAAGCTGAACCGAAGGACAGAAAGACTCCTGTCAGCTTTAACATTGGAATTATCCCATTAAGGAGGTACATCCGAGTAGAAAGCAGAAAAAAAAATCTGCCAACAGTCTGGGCGCAACTTTATTATTTTTTCGGTAGAAGTTCGGAACGAGTTTAATTCTGAGATGCGGTGTAGGTTACTATGTGACTGAAAACCCAAAAAAAAATTCGGAAAGCGGTTAAAATGGGGTCGCGCTAGAATACTTTCGCCGCTGCCTCATATAACATATTAATTACATAATTGGTTCATACACCGGGACGAGATCTAGTCCTAGTATAATATCAGTTGTTACGCCATTAGAAGGTTTTTCGTGATTTGGTTTCGGGCCATTACATGAAATCGGAAATGCGTTTGAAGACGATTATATAAAAAGTCTGTGGGAGTGCAAACCAATCTAATATCTCATCAATCCTGAGAAATATGTCGAAAACCATACGTCCTATTGGAGTTGAATAACAAACATCCCGAAATCAACTTTTTGACGATTATGTAGGAAGCCTTTGGAAGTAAAAATGAATTCGATATCTCATTAGAAATAGAAAAATGTAAGAATTTGTGAAAACATATACAACCTTGCACCCACTTTGAGGTTGAATATCCAAAAATCCTGAAATTATTTTTTAGATATATATAAAAAAAGGCCGAGGAAGTGAAAACCAATCCGATGTCTTATCACTCCTAAGAGATATGACGGAATTCGTGAAAACGAGTTCAACCCTTTTTTACACTCTTAGGGGTTGAAAACGGAAAAACCATGAAAACAAGTTTTAGGTGATTATTAAATAAGCCCGTGGAAGTAAAAAGTTATTCGATATCTAATCAGACCTGAGGGATACGACTGAATTCGTGAAAATGTATAATCCCCTTTACACCACCTTAGGGGTCTACTTTTAAAAAATCCTGAAAACACTTTCTAGGTATTTATATGAAGAACCCGTAGAAAAAAAATTAATTCAATATTTGGAAAGACCTAATAGATATGACGAAAATCATGAAAATATATGCATTCCATTTTCACTGATAATTTTTTTTGCCCCACTTCCGAACGCCAATAGATATTTGAATTTTTTTTAATCAAAATTACTTTTCTAGTTGATTTACATATACGTACCGAATTTCAACTTTCTACCATAAGCCGTTCTATAGTTAGGAAAAACACCCCCCACCCCCGTACCATACTACCCCTATAAAAAATTATATTTTTCCAACATGCTACTAATATAGTTCTATCTAAATACTAAGTTTCAGCTTTATATTATTATAGGTTCTCGAGATATAAAAATCGGAACTTTTTCCTTTTCACCCTCCCCCAGCCTCACCCTCTACACCCTCACCTCTAAAATTTTTTTTTCTGCTGGGGGTCTATTGGGCCTACTTTCGGTAAAAATTTTAAGCATCTATCTTACATTGTGCTTGAGATATAAGACGTGATTTTTTTAAAAAATTCTTACCCTTTCCACTTCCATGCTCCACCGCCCCCTTAAAAAATTTTACTTTCACCAATCTCTATTTATCAACATTTATACAGAAACCAAATTTTATTTCTCTAGTAGAATGGGTTCGTGAGATATCGTAACCTAAAGTTTTTCAACCCCCACCCCCGTACGTCACTGCCCCCTCTCAAAAATTTGTTTCGAATCTATTCTCCTAGTATACCCACAGATGTTCATTAAGTTTTAATTTCGTGACATTAACCGATTAGGAGATCTGGATTTTAGAATGTCTCGATCTCGGCTTTCGAGCGTTTCGGACGCATTATTATTCCCCCCACTCCCACACCCCTTTACCCATACTATCATTTTTTTTTGCAAATGGGTCCACTATCGATGTTCTATATAAATTCCAAGTTTCAGCCTCCTAGCCTATGCGGTTGCTGAGATCTAGAAACCAAAATTTTTCGTCTAAAACGCTTCCCCCACCTCCCCCCTCATACTCCCACAACCCAAAAAGTGGTCACTTCAAGGAACCTACCCAGTCTATTAATAAAAAAAATTTCAATTTAATAGCTCATAGGGTTTAGGAGTTATAAGCCTTCAAACGTTTTGCGTACGGCGGACGGCGGACGGCGCACAGACGGACTGAAAATTTTTTTTGCTTTTTTGGTGCTTATTAGTCACAAGACGCATAAAAAAAAAATTTCAGGGTAGCAAATTTTTTTTTTTAAAAATCGATAACAATACTTTATTATTAAAATAATAAAGTAATAGGTGAATTTTAGAAATTATTATCTCAAAAACTATTTGCTCGATTTTATCCAGGTTGGTTTTATTCGAAAGTATATATGTTGAGGTATGCTCATAATTTTTTTTTATAAATATATATCAATCAGTGGCGCTGCTGTCGGGGTCGGCGTAAAGAAAGTCCGTCGATCGCACGCTCTGCGGTTCCCAAGATTACATGCAGGCGGTTGATTCAAAACAAAAATTTCAAAAAGATTCTGAAAATGTAAAGTATGATGCTCTTCGCTACGTAGGGGTTTTTGAAAAAAAAATTTTTCACAAAATGGCGGCCGGTTGAACTTGATTTTCAGTTTTAAACCTCAATTATCGACCTTTCTGACTTGATAAAAAAAAAGTAAATAAGTTAAAAAAAAAATCCTACGTAGCGAAGTAGTATACCTATCCAAAAATATTATGTGAAATTTTGAAAGCAATCGGTCAAGCCGTTTTCCGAAGATTTTGGGGACCGTCTTTGAAAAGTATGTTTCGAGATAATCGCGTTTGAATGCCGCTCTATATAGAGAACTCATGAAGATCCCATTCCGGTTAACTGCCCATAACTTTCACAATTCTTGGAATTTTAATATGAAATTTACACACAAAATTCTTAAGACTGCAAACTTTAAGATGAGTGAAAAAAAAATTTTTGAAACAAAATAAATTTCTACTCGGATGTACCCCCTTAATACCATTGATTTCATTTGAAAGGACAATAGCAATAAAGTAATCAACTGGTCCGGAATTGAAGAATACAGCTTGATTTGGACAACGTTTTCAAGAACAGCATTTGAGATGATTCAAGTATAAAATTAGCTTGTATAGATTATGATAATTTTAATCTGACTTTAAAATGTCCACCCCCGGAAGCTGCACAAACTTTTTTAATATTCCAAACTACAATTTTAATCGGATTTTAATATTTTCAATGTATGTTCACGCAACAAAAAGGTACCGTCAATCATACGCCATCCTCATGGGCACCGATAATCAACTACACCACACAACGCTCAACACGTTACACCGGAGACCGGACACTCTCATGCCGCGTTTCCACTATCGCCTTCATGTGCATTGGACATGTGCGATGAACGCGAATGTCTAGGCGATAGTGGAAACAGCACATTCGTGCTCTACGCACATCACTTTGATGTGCGTCATGGTGCGTTTACACTCACCCTCTACCCCCATCAGGCCATTGCAAACCGGTTTTCGTCGGCTATGTTCTTTGCTGTGTTGAAAGCAATTTACACTCAAAAAGCCTCTGCGGCGCAACATGCCTATGAGTGCGAAACGACAGAAATACGATGAGCTGCGAATTGTGTGCTGCCACAGTTCATTGTATGTGTGTACACATATGGAAGCGTGCGTCGGAGAAAAGTTGAAGAATGTTGGTGGATTTACACTCAAAGTTTGAGGCGAGCCTCTATCCCCACCAAAAAATCAACCAATCAGATGGCTCGTGGAGTCGCAAGAGTCTAACATTCTTCAACTTTTTCTCCGACGCACGCTTCCATATGTGTACACACATACAATGAACTGTGGCAGCATGCACTTCGCAGCTCATCGTATTTCTGTCGTTTCGCACTTATAGGCAAGTTGTGCCGCAGAGGCATGTTGAGTGTAAATTGCTTTCAACACAGCAAAGAACACAGCCGACGAAAACCGGTTTGCAATGGCCTGATGGGGGTAGAGGCTCGCCTCGAGGCGAGCCTCAGGGGTGAGTGTAAACGCACCATGTTAGACTCTTGCGACTCCACAAGCCATCTGATTGGGTGATTTTTTGGTGGGGATAGAGGCTCGCCTCAAACGCTGAGTGTAAATGCACCATCAAAAACCGCTATTGACGCGAATGTTTTTGGCACTGGTGGGGGCTAGCAAGTGTTCAGTTCAGTCCCAGCGGGAATACGAGTAAACTGTATGTAATATTATAGTTTATCCAAGATTATTAGAATTTGTCTTTTTCGCATTCTAAAAAATGTATAGAGAATCATTCCTTCAACATTCTAGAGAAAATGTAATATGAACAGTATGGTAATTCTTCCATCCATTGAATCGGAATGTTTACGAAATGCATTCTTTAGAACTTTTTTTTCCCGTTGGGGTAGTGTCTTCGCATAGGCGATAGTAGAAACGCTACATTCGTGCAGAATGCACATCCCTTTGATGTGCGTCCAAATACCGCCATCGACGCAAATGTAAGCGATTCTCGACTTAAGTTGCAAACTAAGGCGAATGTGCCGTTTTCACTTACGCATACACGCTAGTTCGCATCATCCAATGCACATGAAGGCGATAGTGGAAACGCGGCATCATAACTACACAACAACAATACTTTATTATTAAAAAATAATAAAGTAAAATACGCACACCACTTAGAGGTCGCGTCTATAAAAGCTGAGCAGCCAAAAAGGAGCTGCAGCATTATCTACTTGGCTAACCGAGCATTCACTTAGATCTGCAAACAAGAATAGAGAATCGTGAACTCAATATACAGAGTGTCCGGTACTCCGTTGACAACCTTGTAAGAGGTTATTCCCAGGGCCACCCTAACCACAGGGCCACCCTAACCACAGGGCCACCCTAACCACAGGGCCACCCTAACCACAGGGCTAAATAGGCTATAGTCCCGGGGCGCAAGCCTTTTGGAGGCAACAATTTTTATTGATGTTATATTACTTTATTATTTTAATATTAAAGCATTTTTTAGTTATTAATTTCATGACAGAAATAACCAATTAACCAGTTCTAAATGAAATTGCTTTACGAAATGAAATTTGGAGCGAAATATTAGAAATCATAGATAAAACTAATATACCTATCACTTCAAAAAGTTTATACTTCAATTAAAAGCATTATTGGATTATACGCTTCTTTAGAAAAATTTGTACAATCGAAACGAAATACAGAATCATTTAACCTTTACAAATCCAAAGGTATAAAGTTATCCAGATGATGATGCCAATAACGAATTTCGCCTAAATACATATTGTTACATGTAAACCTGGCAACCGCGCAACCGTGCAACTCGATCGTTTCACATAATGAAAACAACAACAACCGAATACCTAGTTGAAAAATAACCCAACCAGAAATAAGGCGAAACAGCACGGTTGTATCTCTCTTCTTATCGAATGCTCGCCAATGTACTAGAATCCAATTAGAATCAAAGTCGAAAGATCTCAAGCTCACTTGAATCTTCTGCACACACCACTGAACGAAGATCGAAATCGGAAGCTCTAAAGCTTTCGAGAAGGTTCTACACTGAACGAAGATCGAAATCGAAAGCTCTAAAGCTTTCGAGAAGATTCCACAAGCATCGAAGATTCAAGAACATCCTAGACTGCAACCGGCTAGTATATAAGCAGGTGAAGCTCTCAGCGAAGACATAGTAATTTTTGATTACGGCGACTGTGACAGACAGCGGGTACACGCGACCGTGTTGAGAGAGAACGAAAGTGAACGAGTCAAGCGATATATGGTATAAGCGGGCGGTGCTGCCATACAGTGCGAATTATTGTGCGAATATAATTCTGTGAATTAAAGTGCGGATTAATAAATTATCACTTATTTTTATTTTAACCGAATTGTGTTTTACTTGAAATCCCGGCGAACCCCTAGCTCGCAACAATATTATGCTATTATTGATAAACTTCTAGCAGAAGTACTAAAGAGAAAGTGAAAGTAATGACATTTACTCAAAATTTGGGTTTCTGGACAATTTAAAAAATCTGCCAAACGCGGTTCCTTAGCATAAGCGGTTCCTGAGATCTAGAAACCAAAATTTTTTATCTTAATCGCTCCCCATTCCTCCCCCTCGCACGCCCACCAATTCGAAAGGTACCACTGGTAGGGGTTCACCCATTCTACCTACCATTAAAATGTCAACTTAATATTTCAAGGGGTTTGAGAGCTACACACCTTCAAACGGTTTTGCGTACTGCATACGGCGGACAGACGGACATTTTTTTTTCTTTTTTTGGGTTTACTAGTCCTAAAACATGAAAATACAAATTTTTTTTCAAATTTCAGGTCGATCACAATACTTTATTATTAAAAAATAATAAAATAAATACTTTATTATTAAAAAATAATAAAGTAAAATTTAAATGAAGACACAATTACAAAGAATGCTACAAAGTTGTGCGAAACGTACTCGTATATGAACGATTTAGAAAATTAATTTATTGAAGAATGCCTTCATTTTAAACACGTATATTTATTGGAAAATAAAGAAAATATATCTACTGCGTTAAATTTAAACTTAGTTTAAGAACAATAATTGACTCGAAAATTGAGTCTACATTTCCTAACGTGGCTACAGCACTCCTCATTTATTTTAATTATTGCCACTATAAATTGCAGCGGCGAAAGATCTTTTTTAGGACTAAAAAGGATAAAAAATTATTTACGGTACAGAGCAAATTAAATGATTTGAGTATTTTATCCATAGGGAGTGATTTATTTAATAACTTAAATATGTGTAATATTATTAATCAATTTGCAAAAGAAAAGATAGGAAAATAAACATATAAGTTACTTTTGTTTTTTGTTTACTATAAAGTTTTGTTTTTGTTCATATTGATTTTTCGTATGAGTTTTATGTTTTTGTTTATTATAATTAATGGTAATAAATTGACTTTTTCTAGTTCTGACACTTATATTTTGTATTTGCCGCTTCCACTAGCCATCAAAATTGTATTTTCTTATAACGAGAGGCGCATTATTTTTAGTAGCCCACGGGCGGCGAATATCTTAGGACGGCCCTGGTTATTCCTTGATATATTTTGAGACAAAAATTGTTCTACAGAGTGGGTCAATTTTCAATATCCGTGGAGATACAGGGAGGTCAAGAAAAGTGTTTCGGACCTGTACCCTCACTCACTTAAAACTAATAATCAGAATTCAACGTGTTATAGCTTGTTTTATAGGGAATCGAATTACCTTTCATTTTATGTAACAGCTCAAATTGTAATTGCACCCGATCTTGAAATATTTACTTCAAAACACAATTTTTTGCAACTTCAACCCAAAAATTCCGTGATCAATGTAGTTTTTCTCAGAAAACCCCATAATAAAAATGCCAGTTTAATTTTATTTTTTTATTTGTCATTATTACCTACAAAAGTTGTATACATATGAATGACTTACGTTTTACTTTACTGGTTACTACCAGAAATACATATCGCTTAAAACTTAAATATGACATAAAGTGTGACTGCTAGCCTGGTGGCCAGCGGTGAGTAAGAATTACAACATAAACAATACAGTTCAAAGAACGGCAGCTGTTGGAACTACAGGTGCAATGCGGTCATGTCCGACTGACGCTCTGAACGCGCTGTTGCATCTATTGCCTATCGACCTACATATCAAAAGTATTGTGTCGTGCAGCGCTGTTAGACTCAAAGAATCTGGCTGCTGGCATGCCAAACCATATGGTCACCTTAGCATACTAGAATCATTACCAACGGAAATGGCAGAATCGCCGACCGATTATATTACCCCGAAACCAAACTTCAAGAAGGATTTTCCTGTGGGTTTCCCAACCAGGGTGGAATAGAAGAATGATTCGGTCATACTGGACTTCGAGACAGTCATATACACCGACGGTTCAAAGATGAACTGCGATGTCAGAGTGGGCATTTTATCAGATACACACAATTTTGCAAAGTCTTAACACCTACTGGACTACTCCAGCGTTTTCCAGGCGGAGATACCGGGATGCCTGTCGGACTTTGAAGCAAGACTCTACACCAAAGCGAAATGTTGTCATCCTCACTGACAGCCAAGCCGCAATCAAGGCCTTAGATTTGGCTACCACGTCCTCTAAACTCGTTGAAAAGTGCCGAGAGAAGCTAACCTACTTAGGAAGTCAGGTCGAAGTAACTCTGCTTTGGGTTCCCGGTCACACAGAATATAGAGGATAACGAGTGGTCAGACGAATTAACTAGGCAAAGTTTTGCTCTTCAGGGCTTCCGCGTGGATTCTGTTCTAGGCCCGGTTAGGTTAGGATATGGTGGCAGCCGTCCAAACTATGAGTCGATACTCACTTAGACCACTCGGTTGGTCCATTGTGATACACACCTATGGCACCTTAATGAAGTGCGATATAGGGAGTTAGAGTAGTATTACTACATAGGAATAGCTAGTCGAACCAGCCACACGTGCGAATAAACTTGGCTAGTTCATCAATTCGTGTTTCTGCCATGTCCCGAAACTGGAGAAGAAGTAGCTGCCCATGGCTCTGAACCTACACCTGGTAAGCTGGGAACACTCACAAAGTAGATGCCTAACGCTCTCTTCTTCTTCTTCACTTCTGCATCTTCTGCTAAAGTTATTTCATTGAACGCGTAGGCGTTGAACATATCTGCCAAAGAGACAGTGTCCCGTCATGACTGCCGTAATGTTACAGGTCTCTATACGACTTCTTTTCAGAAAATCGGCACTCCTTCTACGATGTATTACTAGCCATAGCTGCTTGGAGGTTTCACAAGTAGTTAGGTTTAACTATCTACCATTGGTCAGCTCCCTTGCCTTTTTGTCAAGATTACTCTTGACGTAAGTAAAGGGTATTTTTACCGCTTGGATTGCACGTATAGCAACTATTTCAGAACCATTTTGGCTGGCTCATCAGCTGCCTCATTTCCTGGTATCGCTTTGTGTCCTGCAACTCAGCACTAGAAAACCTAGCCTCGGTAGGAACTGTTAAGCACCAAATATCCTCCCACTTTCTTACAAACCCGAAATCCAGGTGAAGAAGACTAACTAGCTGCATCATATCTAGGAGGATATGGCCATCCTACTGTCGGGGCAGAACAGACGAACTCTTAAGCAGGAGACGTCTAGATGTCTTCAGAGTCACGGTGGTCAGCACGGGTCACTATGTATTCCTTGCCGCGGCCAGGCTGGGTATTCCCTGTAACGTCCATTGTCGCAGTTGTGGGGATGCAGAGGAAAACTGTTATCCATTTTCTTTGCGGATGTCGGGCTCTAGCGAGAGCCAGACTTCGTGCATTAGGCAAACCTCTTTTTGATAACCTTGATCGGATCTCGAAAAATAAGATTGGAGAACTGATTCGCTTTTGAAAAACTGAAAAATCCAAACTTTTGTTTCTCAAGGAACTGTGTTTCGCTTGTAAGCCGATGATTCCCGTATTGTAATAGTGGAGCAAAAGAAATGCGGTGAACGAGAGGAAAACATTGTATCTTAAGATATTTGCAGTCAATCACAATTCACAATATTATGACTAACATTAAAGTTAATATACCGAAAATATTAAAATCTATGTCCAATTACCTGGAGCCAAGAATAAAAACATTCAATTTTCATTTTGTTAATTTTCCCAAATTTAAGGTCTATGTCGCAACGTTTGGCATCTTATGTCGTCTGGAAAAGGATCTCTGGATTTCGTCTTTATCTAACTCGCTCAGGTCCTTTGTGTCCCAATTCACCCGAAAACTTTTGATACATTCAAAGCTTTAGACAAAATGTCCTGTAGCCAAGTCAAGAAGAACCGACAACAATAACAACATTCCAGTAATCAGTTATTTTCTTAATTAGATACAGAGGTGTACCAGAGGCTTCATTTTGAAAGTTGAAAATTGCCGCTTTTTGTGCTTAATAAGATGGTGAAACGTTGTTATGAGTCTTATCTGGCTATTCGGGAAATGGTAATTCAAAAACTTTATAGTATAGAAGTGGAATTCAAGGTAAGTATCAAGTTATGTATACAGTACGGTATGCGGGGAATATGCTGCAATGCTATTCGGCGAGTTGACAACAGTTTTGCTTCCTGCATAACATCAGGTTCATTACAAGTAACGTACCTGGGGATAATTTGAAAACTTTGCTTTCGGTGTTCACGTAGCATTTGTGGAAGATTAGATACAATTCTTTTTTTTTTAGTGTTTTGAGGTATTTTGGGCGGAATTATGTGACATTTTAATGAATTGAATTTGACTAGTGAAAAATTAAAGACATAACAAACTTCAATCCAAGCTCGAATTGTTTGTAGAGTTTTCGTTATGCTATCAGAGCCGTTTATAAAGACTATACTGCATGTTACTGCAACTCGAGAAAAACGTTTCTCGAATAGAAGAATAGCAAAATTGTAATGGAGTATAACAAGATGAAAAACTTTGCTTGGAGAGGTTAGGTCAAAATAATGTTGGACTTGGATTAAGAAAGTGAGCTACTTCGCCATCGGGTTGTTTTGTCTTATCAAAGGATATAGTGTGTAGCTATCGACGAATTATATCTGCTTAAATTTTTCGCGGTTACTAACCGATTATAAAAAAAACCACCTGAAGATTAAACATTTTTTTAATCCACGATTCATTCAACGATTGATACTTGTCGTGGTTATTTCCATAAAGAAATTTCTTCTGTCGGACTGTTTGTTGCTATTGCTTCTTTTCAGAATATAATGTTCTTTCAGTATAAGCCACGGATAGTGTGATACAATTGTACTTAAAAAATTCGAAATCCTTCTGGATTTTCTTATTTATACAACGTTTTCCTTTCGGATGCAGTTCAGTATATAAAACTACTTTGTCGAAGTGGAAGTGGATTAGTTTTCAAAGGAGGCTCTGTCACCGAAAAAAAGCAGTATGGCATACAAAAAGTCCATAAAAACGTGTTGAAGAATACTGGCGGAGAACTTCAGAAAGTATTGAGGTAGAAATATGAAAATTTGTCAGTAATAGCATATAGAGGAATTGTTATGAAGAATATGGAGTGAGTCCTTCGTGTAGCTGTCATACAAGGATCTTTTGAAAAAATGAACAATAACCTCGAGAAATCGTTGACTACACAAGAAAAACAACAATGAAGAAAATCATCAAATATTTTTCATGATATATGAACTGTACATTAATACTATGAATCCAATTTCATTAAAAATATTTTCATCAATTTGTATATATGGAAAGATTACTCATACTCTCAAAAGTCAACATCTAGGAATTTTAGGATTAAAAAGTTCTTATAAGCAAGGCATTTTCGTCTGGTACTCGTAAAATATATTGATTATGTTCATAGTAATAATGAACTCATTCATTATATTGAAGAAAACGATCATCGCATAGCTGACTGTTACAGATCTTCTGTTGGCTGCTAATTTTTTCTTAAGGTTCACACAAACACACACACCCCAGTAGATAATCATTGGCACGTATTCAAATGGTGTCAATTGTTCCGCTGAGAAATAGTCGCAGCAGTAGCTAAAATTTCGCACAAGTATGTGGGAACCTTTATGCGTTTTCATATGGCATAAAATACTTACATTGGGAACGGTGGCAAATAGACATTGTGCCATATTCATCTATTTCTTTGAATTTCCAAAGTTTCGATAGAAATATATAAAATGATCGAATTATCGTTTCTCTTTTTTAGAGTATTGATTACAGTGACAAAATTAATCAAAATTATGAATTTATGAGGGACAACATAAGTAACAATAATTTCTCTTTTCATCAATATTATGAATTCGTGCATTCATATTATACTGAGAGTGACCCATTTAATAGTAATAATAAATCTGTACCTACCTACTATAATTCAAATTATTGTTTTCATCAATATTATGAACTCGTTCATTGTATCAATAAATTTTAACATCATTTCTGTTTTTGTGTGTGTCCAAAGCAGACCGAAAAATGATGAGCAGTTAAGCATAATATTAATGAATACTTTCATCGGTTCAAAAACAATGATTTTACTTTATTATTTTCTAATAATACAGTACTGTGCTCGATTTTTAAAAAAAAAAAATCTGGTACCCTGAAAAATTTGTTTACGTTTCATGATTAGTAGACACGAAAAAAGCAAAAAAAAATTTCAGTCCGTCCGTCCGCCGTACGCCGTACGCAAAATCATTTGAAGGCTCGTAGCTCCCAAACGGTTTGAAATATTAAATTTAATTTTTTTTAATAGACTGGGTAGGTCCCTTGAAGTGACCAAATTCTGAAGGGGGAGGGGGGGGGGGGGGTGAGTGAGGAGGAAGGGGATGCGTTTTAGACGGAAAATTTTGGTTTCTAGATATCAACAACCGCTAATGCTAGGAGGTTGAAACTTGGAATTTATATAGGGCTTTGATAGTGGACCCATTTGCATAAAAATTGTCATTACGGGTGAAAGAGTGTGGGGAAAAATCTATATCTCCTAAACGGTTAACGTCGCAAAATTGAAACTTAATGAATATCTGTAGGTATACTTGGAGAATAGATCGGAAACAAATTTTCGAGTGGGGGCAGTGGCGTAACGGGGGTGGGGGGTGCAAAACTTTAGATTACTATATCTCACGAACCAATTGCACTAGACAAATAAAATTCGGTTTGTGTAGAAAGGTTAACAAATGAAGTTTGCTGGAAGTTTGAAGGCGGTGGAGCATGAAGGTGGAGGGGATACGAATTTTTCTTAAAAATCACGTCTCATATCTCAAGAATAGTGAGAGGTAGATGCTTAAAATTTTTACCAGACGTAGGCCTAATAGACCCCTGGCAGAAAAAAATGTTTGTGGTTAGGGTGTAGAGATTAGGGTGGGGGAGGGTGAAAAAGGAAAAGGTTCCGTTTTTTATATCTCGAGAACCTATAATGATATAAAGCTGAGACTTGGTACGTTTCCTATCTATGGAACGGCTTATGCCACAAAGTTGAAACTCGGTATGTATATGTTAATTAACTAGAAAAGTAATTTAGATAAAATAAATTTTCAAATATCCATTGGGGTTCGGAAGGGGGCAAAAAAAATTATCAGTTCAAATGGAATGCATATATTTCCACGATTTTGTCATATCTATTAGGTCTTCCCAAATATTGAATTCAGTTTTATTCTACGGCTTCTTCATATTAATACCTAGAAAGTATTTTCATGATTTTTTGAAATTTGACCCTTAAGGAGGTGGAAAAGGGGTTGCATATGTTTTCACGAATTCTGCCATATCCCTCAGGTCTGATCAGATATTGAATATCTTTTCACTTTCAAGGGCTTGCATAATAATCGCCTAAAACCTGTTTTTCAATTTTTTTTTCAGCCCCTAAGAGGGTATAAGAGGGTTAAACAACTTTTCATGAATTCCGTCATATCTTTTAGAAGTGATAAGAAATTGAATTGGTTTTCACTTTCTCGTGTTTTCTTCATATTTATCTATTAACTCCTTTCAGGATTTTTGGATATTCAACCCCCCAAGAGGTTGCATATCTGATGATATATCGAATTCATTTTTACTTCCTAAGGTTTCCTACATAAGCGTTAATTTCAGTATTATTAGATCTTCAAGTCTAGGGGGTGTAAGGGGGTTGTTATGCTTTTAAAAGCTTCGACATATTTCTTAGGTTTGATGAGATATTAGATCGCTTTTCACTTCCACAGACTTTTTATATAATCGCCTACAAACCCCTTTCTCAATTTTTTGATATTCAACCCCCAAGGGTTTGCATATGTTTTCACAATTATTGCCATCCCTCAGATCTGATGAAATGTAAAATTGGTTATTACGGCATTTGATGTAAGGACCTAAAAACCAATTTTACGATTTTTCAAATTTCAAAAACCATGGGGATTCGAAGGGTTTGCTTACGTTTTCCCAAATTTTTCAAAATCTCTCGTGTCTCATAAGATATCAAGTTGCTTCTTATGAAGTCGTCTAAAAACCTGTTTCACAATTTTTTCGAAGTAATGGGTTTGTATATTTTTTAACAATTCGTCATATCGCTTAATTCTGATAAGGCAGCAAATTCGTTTTTACTTCTATGAGATTTTAGTGTACATAATATACCGAAATTCGAATAGTCTACACGTTTTTCAATGTTTAATCGGCTAAAAATCTCTATTTAAATTTTTTGTTTTAGGAACAAAACTCACTTTCCCAGAAACCTCATAATTTCGAAACAATTGATGATATATTCCGACTTTGACCACTCCAGAACTTTGACCCGAAAATAATAAAGTTTCGCCCAGACCATTGGCAGATTTTTTTCATTATGATGATGTACATTTTAATTGGTTGGATGTACCTTTTGGGTCCAGTGTACGGAAACCTAGGTATTCCTCTGATTGGCTACCATACGAATGTCTATAAGAAATAGTTTTATTGTTTTAATTCGACTGAAGCTATCTTTGCAGGTTCAGTTCGGTGTTTTAAGTAGGAAATGAAGTCCGATCCTTGAGGTAGTTCTCAAACAAAAATATGCATAGAGTCTGGGCGCAACTTTAATATTTTTTGCGGTAGGTTACTACTTTTAAAAATGGCTCTGTATGTACATATAGTCGTCAATTTTTAGCTTTCAATTTTTTGCCTTTTCTAGAAATAAAAACCTGAATTTTTCTTAATTTCTACCCCCTTCCACCTTATACACGCACTCCCAAAATTGTTTTCTCTGCTAAAGGTCTATTGTGCTTAACTCCGATGAAATTTTTAAGATCAAATCTGGTACGGTTGAGACATGAGATATAAGAATTTAATTTTTTGAAAAATGGCTATACCCTCACTTCCGTGCTCTACTACCGCTCTTTATTCAGTATTCTTCACTTGTAATCTTGTATACAGAAAACAAATTTTATCTTCCTGACACATTTGATTCGGAAAATACTATAATCCAAAGTCTTTTAACACCCACACCCAACCACCCCTCTTCAAAATTTTAACCCTTGTCCACGCTCCTAGTATCCCTTAGAACAACTACAAAGTTTGAACCTTGTAACATTTAGAATGTTTCAATCCCAGCTTCTGGACATTTCAGACGCATTGTTCTCTCTCCCCCCTCCCCTCCGACTCATACACCCCTTAACCAATATCAAAAATTTTTTTCCAAAAGGATCCACTATCATAGTTCTACTTATGCTTCAAGTTTCAGCCACCTAGCAAAAGCTGTTTCTGAGATTTAGAAACCAAAATTTCATTTAAAACGTTTGTAACGTTTGGTCCGCAGAACGTCCAGTTGGCAATCATCATTGTCGAAATTTTGGACCAAAACCTGGCGGACTAAAAGCTATCAGAAGAAATCGTCATTTCTTCACCAAAATGAAGGATAACTTTCATATGTTATCGTTGACTATGTCGTCATTGGACGACATATGTCTCACGGACGGCCATTGAAACGACTGAGAATCTAAAAGCACGTGCTATAGCTCGTCGGATAGGGTGACTTTGTCGATTCGGTCCGTGAACACGATATTTATGCTCGTTTGGGCTGACGAATGGGTTGGAGAAGTCCCATTCTATTTGTCAGCAGGCGGAGGAAGGATTGTAGGGTACGGGGGCCTGATACAAAAAAATATTGGGTGGAGGACATGAGGGTAGAGGATGATAGGTATAATGAAAGGAACATCTAGAGGAGATCAACCGACGGGCGACCAGACATGATAAGCCAGATAAGACATGGCGGTGACATTTTGTCGATAAAAAGAAAAGAATCCGTCTGATGACAGATGTGTTTGTGGCACAGTAGTGCCAAGATGCTAAGGCAGGGCTATTGCGGCCGGACCAAGGCCAACGATTCTTCCAAAAAGGAGATCGATTCGGGAGTCTCATTGGACTTGGTCCGATCGGAATATACGTGCCATAGGCGTGAGTAGGCCTTAAAATTACTGGCCCTTGCTCGCCGACAATAACTGCTACGGGTGCCGGTATGGCCCGCTATTTAACGGTAACCATGTTCCACGCCATGAGGCGTCCTACTGTACTAAGCTGAAGCGACGTTGTTTTTTTCGGATGATTCCGTAAATGCTGCGAGCTGCCAATGATTTCACCACATGCACTGGTTTCTACGGACTTTTCCGCGCATTTGAAAATAAACTTGATTTTATTCGTTTAGCCGTTTCTAACTCGTAGGGACCGGTTTAGGTGGCGTCTGAAAATGGCTTCGCTCTGGCAGGGCATTCGCTCGGGTTGGAGTCTGATGATCGACTGGGGGGAGAGATCGTACTCGTTTTCACAACGTGTCGATTCCCTCGCTGCGCTCAATTGCGGCGCTAGCATCGGTAGAGGTGACAGCGTTTTATTAACCGATAGTACTGCCAAAGCAGCTCGTTACACGCGTCCCCCACTTCCGCCCTCATACCATCACCATCCCTAAAACATATTACTTGTACGGCTTCCTGCAGTCCACTCATCAAAAAATTTCTGCGGGCTTCTAAGCTACGTGCCTTCAAATGATTTGCGTACGGCATACGGCGGACAGACGGACATTTTTATTTTTTTCCTTTTTTGGGGTTTATAACTCCTAAAACGGAAAAATAGGGTAGGGGGTTTTTTTTAATTTCAGGTCAATCACATTACTTTATTATTAAAAAATAATAAACTATAATAAGTACGTTAGGTTAGGTTAGGTTACAGTGGCGGCTAAAGCCTCACATAGACCCACGAGGTCCATAGTGATACCACTAAAAACAGGAGACCCAATGTACATATGATAAAAATGGAATTTGTTCATGGTAAGCTACCATAGAAGCAAATTTGATTAAATGTTAGTTGTTTTCCGGCGTCAGTAGGATTTCTGGTGTGAAACCCCAACACGAAATCCCCGACTGTTGATTAATCGCTGTCCTTGAGGACATGACAGTTGGAAAACCTTCACTGGATACGCCAGTTTTATAAGATTGTGTTGGACTAGGTCCGAAGGAGCTGTTTCGTCATCGGATTGCATAGACTCGTCAGAGGGTGTATCATGCCTACTATCCGAAACACCCTTACAGCTGGTGGAATTGCTGAGCATAATTTCTATATAGCGAACTCGAATTCAAATTTACAATCCGCGACTTTAAAACTTTAGCTAACTTTTCGCCATCGCAACCCTATACTAAAGGAGGTGGCGCTAAGGATCACCTAATATTTCAACCAATTTGGTGGAATTTTTGGTTGCACCCCAGGATACCTATGATAGTTGCGCTTGCGTTTCGATCTATATTGAGAGCTCCTCGTTCAATTCAAAGGTCCTTGTTAGAAATAAGGACGTAGTTACACTTAATGCAGAAATACTAAAAATTTTAGAACTTAGAATGCTAAATTTGTCCACTATTTGAAAACTCTGGAATAAGCACTCCATCTTGCGCAACCGTTTTTTTCCTACTAATGATAGCTCGAAAGCAATTTTCATTGTCCCCAACTACACCTTAGACAGGAGTTCAGTATTTCAGCGAATCGTAATTGAAATTCGATCAAGATTCCGCTCAAATAAACTTAGCCCTGTACACCCCAAGGATCAACATTAAAGTAAACTCACCGATAATTTCAATTTTCTATTAACAAAGCGAATGTCCTTATGTCTTTTCAGATACTAAAAGTCATCGGCTTTTCGATTCTAAGAAACAAATGTGTTAATGAGATCTCAATGGCTTGTCGAAACCAATCCCAATTCGCTCAACAATCGAAAATAATGAACTTTTGCACACAAATGGGCGCCCAACATTAAAGGCTCTTCCGCCGTCGTTCTTCTTCTATCCGCACGAAACATTAACGAACAGGAAACGAAATTACATAAAATCGGTTAGGAAGGACGAAAGTGAGGACAAGAAGCGAGTATTGGCTTACAAAAACGACAAGACTTGGTCGTATTTTTGCTACCCAGATGACTTTTTGCGTTGTACAGGAGGTTTCTTTTTTCCCTCGAAAAAAAATCCTGGCTAAATGGAAAAAGCCACACGTTTCAGTAAAGTCCTCGTCGAAGATATGTAGGACGTATTCCGCACCGAATGACTCCAAGGCCCCTAATGAAAAATCGATATGGTCACATATCCATACTTCAGACTAAAATCTACTTAACATCTTTACGGTTAACTGAAGGCAAAGATTTTGCCGATTTAGTCGCTTTCAGTTTATTTGGCATCCGTTTTTCTTACGCTCCGGCCAGATATCGTACCGGCACAACCGAATAAAACGCTCTAAGGGATGAATTTCCAAGTGTTCGGGTTTTCCAGCATACGTGCTATATGAGAGCTTTAGTTTGCTGAAAACTACATAGAATTTATGCAAATCCTTTTCAGATATTCAATGGCTTCAATAGTTTCATTCGTTTAGTTTCGGAAACAAAAGGAACATTTACGATTTATGCGATGAATTCGGAATTCGTTTTGAGAGATGGAAGTTTTTAATAAATTTTTTGAGTTTTATTGCTTTGGCGAAAATGTAAGAAGACGATAAAATATTGTTTATGCAGTGGACTAGTTTGGAGTGCTGTAGAAAATCTATTGTCCGAGGATTAATCATAGCTTCATCGAATGTGGTCGTTACTTAGACTTAGTGAAATGTTATAAGGCTTTTTATGATCATTTTCCTTAAATCAGTTATTTTAATTACGAAATCCTTTCAACCGGTCTCGAGCCACTCACAATTTATTCTAGGCTTATTACGTTTCTTTCGCGAGAACACGTTTAAACGGACCCGCACGCAAGGGAGCGAATGGGGCCTGTCCGACCAACCCAGAGAAGGGTTGTGGGCGCCAGTGATCCTTTTGTTTTTAGGACCTGCTCTGTAATATTTCCCCGACCGAACCACAAGTTCGGGGAAATCGAAACATACCGAATTTAACCACTCCTTTTGAGTACTAGAAGAATAATTGTACGAAAGCCAACGCAAGTTCCAAACCGCGCTCAATGGAAGAAAGAGCTGTAACACAACACAATATAGTCACACAAAATGAACTGAAAGTTGGCTTTTTTGTCGAACTAAATCACAATTTATTTAAAGTAAATTCAAAAATCACACCAAAGATAAGAGAGCTCTAATGCCATAAATTGTCAACCAAAAAAGACATTTGCTACGCTTGTATTGCCCATAAGGGCTCTTCTGCTAAATACCTGAACTACCCATATACCTTGAGTCCCTAAGGTTTGAACCTTAGTTCTGTAAAATGGGTAATAGTTATAAAATCCTTTTCTCACAAAATCGATAGCTTAGGATGTTAGCTTAGTCATATATTCGTGAAGTTAAATTATTGCTGCTGATTAAAAAGATATCTACTCCTTTCTATGCATACTTCAAAGTGCCCAATTTGCCCTACTACTGGGGTAAAGTAAGCTCTTCCAAGCGGTATAGTTATTTCGCCCAAAACTGGAGTGAAAGAATATATCTATGGATCAATTAGGATAAACAATATAATTTTAATAAATTCAAACGAAATGAAGTGTGTTGAGAGCGTACTCTGCATTGAAGAGTAGCCCTAAGAACACCAAAATATTTACTGGCTTTCTTTAGGTAAATTTTTTTCAGCAACGGAAGCTGTTGCCCCTTTTCATCGCAACTTCAGTCCACAATTGTTGCATTGATTTTTTGTTGTACGTTCTAGCCATGCTAAAATTATTATTTTTAATTGTCAAATAAAAACATACTGCAGTCACGATCGGCTGCAAGCCAATCGTATAATACTCTAAATGAATACTGAACTCCGATTTATATTGTAGTTGGGGATAAAGTAGAATTACGTGTGTGCATGTTGTATGTCCTTTATTAAGGACTGCCATTAGATTGCTACTCAAAACTAAAAGACAATATTCAGTGTTTAATTTCATATCTTGTACTGGGTAAGTCATCGAAAAAAATGTCCTTTTTAAAGGACTTTCACATGGGAGGAGCAGGAAGGACTCACTCGATTTCTTACATATTTATCCTTTTCCTTGGAACCATTCAAAAATAAACGTGTACAAAATTTCAAATTCGTAGCTTGAAGCGTTCAAAAGTTATCGAAAAATATTGTTGAACACGTGTCTTAAGGACATTTTGTATGGCAGCTACCAGAAGGAGTAAAAGGATTTCGCTGTACTAATAATAATATATAACTTTTTTTCGTCCGAGGCTTGGTTCTATGCGTTACAAACTTTTGGGCTGGATTAAACTTATAAATACTCTATATGATTTCATCTAGAGTATAAAAACCTAAATGGTCGGAATTAGGAAGGTGGTCGGAAATAGGACATTTTACGTTAGTTAGATCATTTTTTAGATTAACCTTATTTTTGCTAGTATAAAGGATGAAATGTAGGGACTCAAAGCAAGTTAGTACATATCGCCCGTTCCTTGTAAGATATTGTTGTTAGCTAGGGGTTCGCCGGAATTCCAAGCAGAACACAATTCGTATTCAATAATCGCAATAATAATCGCACAATTGCCTACGTTTCCCAATTTTATAAAGAACTGAATTACTGCCCGATTGCTGCTACCAATCCAAATCGCTTTACAAATGCTTTCGCGTAGAAACTGATCATTCTATCGCTTCATCGTAGTAAACACTGTATTTGGCTGCAATCTCTATCATGCTTATATACTGCATGTGTTGAGTAGAAAGCTTTTCTGCATATTCGATAGTCTGTATGAAATGTTCGGGAAATGTTAATCCCAATCCGTGAAGGGGAAAAGTGTTCGAGAAGAATGTTGAACTATAAAGAAGTTTGTAGGGTTTTCCACGCCTTTCTCATTGGGTATTGCAAGGTGGCCAATCGGATATTTTTCCATGCTTTCCAACTAGGTATAGGGAGGTTGTTGTTTTTCTCACTGGAAACTGATCGAGTTATGCGGGTCTCCGAGGTAGCATGTAAAAATATGATTGCGTTTACTCCAACTAGCAATAAGAACGCATTGGACTATGAAGTTAAAAGTATGATCAATCCTTCTTACTTTTTTCTTATCTCCAACTGTAGTGTAAGTCGTAGTTAAGTATTTCAATTTTATACTGTTGCTCATTAAACTTGAAAACATTAAAAAATATGTTTGAAGGAACCAATCCTTGCCACGCAATTTCCTTAAAAGCTGGCTATTCGCAACTGTATCCCCAGTTTTTATATCAAACTCAATGATGGTGAAATTTAAATGATTCTTCAGAAGCTAAATGCCCAAAGGAATGAAGTGGCAATTAATCGAAACCCTAAGTAATTCCAAGTAGCTGCGTTATTGGCTTCTTGGTGTTTTTCGCTGACTGATGATTCCACCTCTGACCCGAAAAAATAAGTTTTATCTGCGGAAAGCGGATTGAAATTTTGTGGTGATTTTTCCATTTGCCCAAAACCCAATGAGACAGAAATAATCTGAAATATTAACCGACTTCTCGAAGAAAAGATCCGACGGGGGAAGGATGATTATCTGAAGCAGACTAGACATCGTAGTTGAGAGCATGTTTACATCCGCCTTTATCAAGTGGTTCCTTCCTATCGTTTTGCCGTACTTTCTTTTTCTATTGTCGGTCCTAGAATTCCCCTAGTCAAAATCGGACAAAAAAAAAGACCAGAAGAAAGCAGTGAAGAAAACGTAATTAAAATGTAAATTCTAAGGACTGAATTAATTTCCTTTCTTTTCCTTCATAGGAGCGAAATGTTATTTTATGGCTACTGAGTTGTTTTCGTCGATATGTACCAGGCGAAAAATGGAACAGCAAAAGTACATGGAACAAAATTAAAAAAAAAAAATTAAATAAATAAATTTAAAAAACAGAGAAGAAAATGGCCAAGGGAAATAATTTCGGAATCTGGCACAAGAAAAATGCTAATTTACATTTTCATTTCGAAATATTTGCTAAGCCTACAATACAACACAGCTACAAAATACCTTCGACAATGAATAAATCGACAATAATGACTGCTTAAGAATTAAGAAAATAAATTTAAAATGAAACGAATTATACGGGCGTTTTTTCCGTTGCTTGGGAGTTTAATGTTTTGTAGCAAACGAAATTTAACTTTTAACTAAATGAAAATGAATGTAATTAGAATTCTTGTTATGAATTTAGGGATAAGAAATTGTGGCAAGAGTTCCTAGGTCTAGGTTAGGTTAGGTGGGTAGGTTTTGGCAGAGATAGCTAGCACATAGACCGCTATATGGGTCCGTTGTGATCCCACTGGCAATCTGAGCCTTCGTGGGCACTGTTTTTTGCGCACGGTGCCTACGGCTGATGGCTGTTTTTTGGCTAATTTTCAAGAACAAACTGAGCCCAATTGGCCGCGGTATTGCTCTGTCAAATATTTTTCTGTGTTTCCTAGGTCTAAGGTTGATAAAGACTTTGCCATAACTATTAGATACTATAAATTATAGATGGGATGAACTCAACTTATCTTGAATTCAAATACTAACTAGATATGCAATACTATAATACAAAAAATCTGCCAACAGTTTGGGCGAAACTTTATTACTTTTTGAATAGAAGTCCGGAGCTCGTTTAATGATCAGATGCGGTATAGGATGGGATGGTATCGGTTCACCGTCGAAATACACTCACCGCTTCATGGTTCACCCCCTGTATCCTTTCATCGCTACTGACTATTCACCGCCATTATGTTTCACCGATCAACGATTCGCCGATGTTTGGACAGTAATAAATTGGGTTGGTCCGAATCCCAAATTCATACATCGAGTATTGCAGAACAACTGCAAATGTCATTGCCAACAACTCAAAATAATATTGAAGCTTGGCACCGTTGGTGTCAAGTTATGGTGTAATAGAAATCATAAAAGTGATTCAAAAGGAGTATGTTCACATGTGCGTTATTGTGGACAGGATTGGTAAAAAACCACCAGGAAAAAATCTGCCTACAGTCTGGGTGCAACTTTATTATTTTATGGGTAGAAGTCCGAAACGTGTTTAATGATGAGATGCGGTGTTGGGTACTATGCGACTGAAAACCTAAGAAATAACCAGGAGGCTATTTGGAACGTTATTTTTTAGGTTGTCAGTCCCATAGGCACCTACACCGCATCTCAGCACTAAACACGTTTCGGACTTCTACCCATAAAATTATAACGTTGCGCCCAGACTATTGGCAAATTTTTACTTTATTATTTTTTAATAATAAAGTATTGTGATCGACCTGAAATTTCAAAAAAGTTTGCTACCCTGAAATTTTGTATTTACACGTTTTAGGACTAGTAAGCCCCAAAAAAGCAAAAAAAAAAAATGTCCGTCTGTACGCCGTAGACGCCGTCCGCCGTACGCCGTACGCAAAATCGTTTGAAGGCGCGTAGCTCCCAAACGCGTTGAGATATTAAATTGAAATTTTTATGGTGGGTAGATTGGGTGAACCCCTACGACTGGTATATTTTTGAGGGGTGGGGGTACAAGGGGAGAGGAGAGGGGAGCGTTTTATACGAAAAATTTTGGTTTCTATATCTCAAGAACCACTTATGCTACGAGGCTGAAACTTGGAACTTATTTAGTACTATGGTAATGGACTCAATTGCAAAAAAATGGTCTATATTGGTTAAGGGGTGTGAAAGTGGGAGGGGAAACAATGAGTCTTTAACGCACGAAAGACGGAATTGAAACATTCTAAAATCGATATCTCCTGAACAATTGATGTCAGAAGATTGAAACTTTGTTGTTGTCCTTAGGGATACTTCAAGATTAGAAAAGGGCTAAAATTTTTAAGAGGGGTGGGGGGATGTGGGGGGTAAAAAACTTTGGATTACAATATCTTCCGAACCAGTTACACCAGGAGGATAAAATTTAGTTTCTGTATATAGGATTACAGGAGGAGTCTACCAAAACTAAATTTTTTGAGGGGGGAGGTGGAGCACGAAAGTGGGGGGACAGCAATTTTTCAAAAAATTTAATTTTTATATCTCAGAAACCCTATCAGATATGATCTTGAAAATTTTACAGGAGTTGGGGTCGGTAAACTTCTAGTTGGGAAAAAAATTTTAGTGATGTGGGTGTTAGGGGTGATGGTGAAAGGGGGTAGAAAGGAAAACACTCTGATTTTTATTTCTCGAAAACCATAATGAATAGAAAGCTAAAAATTTAGAATTATATAGAGCCACTATGGAGACATACTAGACAAATAAAATTTTTGATAGGGGTATCAAGGTACGGGGAAGAGGGGTGGTTTTTTATATCTCAGAAACGGCTTATGCTAGAAAATTGAAACTTAGTACGTATATGTCGATGTACTATTAGAGTAATTGAAGCAAAAAAAAAGTTCAGATTTTTATTGGCGTTCAGAGGTTGAATAAAAAAAATTTCCATGAATCTACATTTTCACAAATTTCGTTAAAACTTTTAGACATGTCGAGCTATCAAAGCAGTTTTACTTCTGCGGGCTATTTATATAAACGCCTAGTAACGATCTTCAAAATTTTTCGATATCCAACCCCTAAGGGGGTGTAAAGTGGTTGTGTACATATTCACGAATTCTGATATATTTCTAAGGTATATTGAGATTTGGAATTCACTTTTACTTCTATAAGCTTTAAACGTAGTCGGGGAAAAACCCGATTTAAGTATTTTTTCTTTAATTACTCTAATAGCACATCCACATATACGTACTAAGTTTTAACTTTCTAGCATAAGCCGTTTCTGAGATATAAAAAACCACCACTCTCTTCCGTACCATGATACCCCTATCTGTCTCCATAGTGACTCTATATAATTCTAAATTGTTAGCTTTCAATTCATTATGGTTTTCGAGAAATAAAAATCAGAATGTTTTCCTTTCTACCCCCTTTCACCATCACCCCCAACACCCACACCACCAAAATTTTTTTCCCTGCTAGAAGTTTACCGACCCCAACTCCTGTAAAATTTTCAAGATCATATCTGATACGGTTTCTGAGATATAAAAATTAACTCCCTCATCAAAAAATTTAGTTTCGGTAGTCTCCTCTTGTGATCCCATATACAGAAACTAAATTTTATCTTCCTGGTGTAATTGGTTCGGAAGATATTGTAATCCAAAGTTTTTCACCCAACACCCCCACACTCCACTACCCCTCCTAAAATTGTTATCCCCTATTTAATCTTGAAGTATCCCTAAGGATAACAACAAAGTTTCAATCTTCTGACATCAATTGTTCAGGAGATATCGATCTTAGAATGTTTCAATCCCGCTTTTCATGCGTTTCAGACTCATTTCCCACCCCCCCCCCCCCACTTCTACACCCCTTAAACACTACAGACCATTTTTTTGCAATTGAGTCCACTTTCATAGTACTACATAAGTTCCAAGTTTCAGCCTCCTAGCATAAGTGGTTCCTGAGATCTCGAAACTAAAATTTTTCGTCTAAAACGCTCCCCTCTCTTCTCCCCTCGTACGACCAGCCCTCGAAAATATACCAATCGTAGGAGTTCACCCAATCTACCCACCATAAAAATTTCAATTTAATATCTCAATGGGTTTGGGAGCTACGCGCCTTCAAACGATTTTGCGTACGGCGTCTACGGCGGACAGGCGGACATTTTTTTTTTTGCTTTTTTTGGGTTTACTAGTCCTAAAACGTGCAAATACAAAATTTCAGGGTAGCAATTTTTTTTGAAATTTCAGGTCGATCACAATACTTTATTATTAAAAAATAATAAAGTAAAATTAAAAAAGAAAAAACAATCATGGGAGTTTTGAAGAAAAAAAATGTCCGTTCCTCCTTTGAAATTTTAAGCAGCTTAGGTGCAAATTGTAATTTGAGAAAAATAAACTGAAAATATATTGAAATAAATATTCTGCATATTTATTGTTTTAAGAACGCTTTAAGCTACGACTTTAAAATTTTGTATAACGTTGATTTTATAATAGTCGCAGCTGAAAGTATTAATATGAAAAATATCCCATAAGTCCTTCATGTAGTTGCCATACAAAAATTCTGTAAAAATGTCCTAACTTAGTTTATGGAATTCACAATAACTAAAGATATCGTTGAACCATCCATCGACTAACCACTATACAATAGTTTCTACCTGTAAATAAAAGGTCATGCAATAATTGCATGTGAACTCCTCATTCTTTTGATATATTCCCAACTAAAATATAAATCGGAGTTCAATATTTCATCTAGAGTATCATACGACTGGCTTGCAGTCGATCATAATAAATTGCGTTATGTTTATAAACGACTTCACTGTCGTTTCACCGCCACGGGGGAGGGGGGTTTACAGACAAATTTACGCGTCGCGTATTAGTTACATTTAGTTGTGAGTTCTTAATAACATCATTTCAGGGGTGGTTTGAACCCCCCCCCCCCCCCCCTGCCTTCGCGCCTGGCACCATCACGTTTGACGAGATAGTTGATAGCACTATTACACCAATTACACCGTATAAACTAAACTGTCGCAATTTTTTCACTATTGCGATACTATTTGGGTGACATCAACTTGTCAAATGAATATGGAGTTGACGTTCGGTAGCCTATTGTCGCATTGTTGAACTATCTTCATGCATAGAACAGACTATCGCGCTGTCAAACTATCGTTCTTTGCTCTCACGATAGTACTACGTATATCATTAAAAACTATCATCGTGAAGACGGGGCTTTAGTTCAGGTTTACAAAATAATTCACATTTATTGTTCAAAATTTTTAAATTTTATGTATAACGCTTTTGGTTTTCGCTTGTACTGCAGCTTAGGAGCATCTCTACAAGCATCGGTACAAGATCTAGTAGTAGATCTGCATATGTTTTCAAGATCTATAGTTCACTGAAGTTAACTTTTGTATGTGGTCGTCCCCTGGAGCTTGATGAGATCTCGAAAAACAAGATTGGAGAACTGATTACCTTCTTGAACAGCTCCGCATGGATATGATAATCCATTCAAGCCCCAGGTCTCTGTAAAACTACATACTACTTTATCAGCCCTCAACGACCAGGTTAAACGAGTTGTGGTATCAAAACGGCGCTTCCTGAGCTAATTGGGCCACCACGTAAGCCAACCAACCAACCCGAAGCAGTGAAGGGTCAAGGGTCGATTTACTTTTAATTCAAAACAAATTTCTGTAAAATTTCGACTTCCTCGCTCGATTTCTCGAGTTATAAAATGAAGTTGACAAAATTTTTTAATGAATTTTGTATGGCAGCTACACGAAGGACGCACTGTAGAACACACCCGTTCAATACAAACTTATTATATTATTATCCGCCCCGAATGCTTCGGTTTCATGAACACATTACAACGCTTTACGCCCCTGATATACCTTGAGTCATAGCGCAGACCGCACATCGGTAACTGCTTCCTATAGCTGCACAGTAAAATAGTAATAATCAGTACAAAAATCATCGCGTTCTCCACCTGATAATAACTACAAGCGGCCATTTTGTATTCAACGTTCGAAAATAGCTGTGTCCTCCCCCCAACCAACGACCTCTCAACAGAGGTACAGAGCTCACTCTATTTCCGTCATACATTATCCGTGCACTACGAGTAGTAATGCTTCTTTTCCTTTCATAATTTTTGCAAATAAAACTAAACTCACCCTTGTCATTTTCTTCCCAATTGTCTGGAACACACACACGCACTGACTGATCACTTACAAATTACACAACAATTTCAGCAAACGCATAAAAAACGAAAAATTACCAACTATGGCCGTTCGAACCGGATCACTCAACGTATGCCATTTTGCTGTACGCATCTGACAGTTTCACTTACGCGCGGATTTATTCTCCTTATTTTCAAGCGAAGCGGAAATACATTTGTTGTGGCGCTGCTGTACAGTACAAAGAACATTTTTCGGTTGATGTCTTGGATAAACGTTTTAGCTTTTTTTTAATAACTAGTGTAGCGGTAAATGGGAATCAGTCCGAAATTAAATATTTTAGTGTTGAAATAATGAAATAAAATTGGTTCAAAAATATAGAAGAAAATAGGTTTATCTAAATTGAAGTTAAATCAACACTATGAAACGGTTGGGTCGGATCTTCGATATTGCGCCGATCGGAAAGATGATAATGCGCGGACGTTTGAAGAACTAGCACAATAAATAGAGGCGGTTAACTTTGAAACCACCAAGGGTTTAGAGTTAAAAGACATTATGTAAACTGAGAAGTTAAAATGGAAAAATTTTGGTTTCTAGATCTCAGGACCCACTTATATCACGAGGCTGAAACTTAGAACTTATAAGCAACTATGATAGTGGACCTATCTGCAAAAAATGGTCGATAGGTGTTAAGAGGTGTGGGAGTTCGGGGATGAACAATGCTTCCGAAACGTTCGAAAGCTGAGATTGGAATATTCTAAAATTCATATTTCCTGAACAGTTGATGTCAGACGGTTGAAACTTTGTGGTTGTCTTAAGAGATACTAGGAGCCTAGAAAAAGGAAAGGGTTCACCGCCGTTTCACTATCGTTTCACCGCCACGTCTAGCATTGGTGTCCATTTTCGCGGCAAATAAGCAACTGATCCATTTTGAAGGTTTAGCTAAGCCTTTCTAAACTGTTATAATAGCAATGCTATACTGTGACGTCAAAATATACGTAGACGTAGACGAAGCAAAGTATTCGAATACGTCCTTAATATTGAAAAATGCTTGAATCTTCCTTTAAAGCCTTTAGAAGTGAAAGTGAATTCGATATCTTATTAGACACAAGAAATATATCAGAATTCGTGAAAAAGTATACAACCACTTTACACCCCCTTATGGGTTGGATATAGAAAAGCTTAGAAAAAACATTTCTAGACGCTGATATTAGGAGTCTGCAGAAGTTAAATTAATTTATTTATTTATTTATTTACGGGTGCAAGACCCTCAAAGAAAAATACAGCTTATATATATAAATGTAAAGGAGAATGAAATGAAGAATGTGTAAAAAAAAAAGAAGAAGAAAAAAAGAAAAAAAAAATAAGACTAAAATTAAATGGAAGTAATTTAAAAACTAAAAACTAAATAAGAAAGGAAAACAATTCATAATTCTATAGCCTTTAGGCATTCAATATTTGTACAAAATATGTCCAACATTGCTGAATGCATGTTAGCAGTTCTCATTAAGCGAGTGGCCGGACTATTGTTAGCATAACTAGTTTCATGATGAGCGATATAAAAAATATCGGTTGAGCGAGATGCATGGTTTGGAACCCGGAAATTTAAAGATTCGAGAAATTCCGGGCAATCCAACCTATCATTAACAATTTTGAATAAGGCTATTAGCTCATATCGCTCACGCCGTTTAAACAGTGGCTCCAGATTCAAAGTAGTGAGCAAATAGTCATAATCTATTGCTTCAACAGGTATGCGAAGTTTAAAGGCAATGTACCGCAGGAATTTGTGTTGAACAGTTTCAATATGGGCAGAGTGAATGTGAAAAAAAAGGGTTCCAGATGACAGATAAATATTCCAGATGTGGACGCACCAATGAACAATAAAGAATTTTTAGGGAATATATATTATTGAAGTCTTGACTATTGCGTATAGCAAAACCCAGCATTCTCCGAGCTGAACTACATATTCTGTTATAGTGAGGTACGAATGTCAATTTAGAGTCAAGTAATAGACCCAAGTCTTTAACAACATCAACCTCTGGTAACAGACAAGTATTAAGATAATAATTAATATTGACGCGCTCACGACGTCTGCTGAAGGCAATGTAATTACACTTGGAGATGTTCAGTGGAAGACGATTTGTGATGCACCAATCATACAAGCAATTAAGATTATTTTGAATAATTCTACAATCGTGTACAGTGTTTATAATTTTATAAATCTTTAGATCATCTGCGAATAACAAAAAATTTACGTTAACGAATATATTAGATACATCATTAATAAAAACAAGAAAGAGCAGAGGCCCTAAATGCGATCCTTGTGGTACTCCTGATGTTACGAGAAAAGGTTCCGATTGAGAAGATTTTATATTTACAATACTAGTGCGATCATGGAGGTAATCACGTATCCAATTCAGAAGATCGCCAGAGATGCCTAATGCGTGAAGCTTCGAAACGAGTAGGCAGTGATCAACTTTGTCGAAGGCTTTAGAGAAGTCGGTGTAGATTGCGTGGACCTGGGAATTAGTTCCCATTGCATGTATAATAGTCTCAACATAGGGCAAGAGATTAGTCATTGTAGACTTCCGTTTCTGGAAACCATGTTGGTGAGGGGTGATGTAGTTTCTCAGCAATGGTGTTAATTTGTTCGTGACGATTGCATCAAAAATTTTAGAAAGGGCCGATTGGATTGAAATGGGCCTGTAATTGTGAACATTGCATTTATCATTAGATTTATGAATTGGTATAATAAATGAAGTCTTCCACAATTCAGGAAAAAGACCCGAACGTAAAGATAAATTTAAGAGAATAGTAATGGGTAACGCCAAAAACTGACGACAGTTAAACAGAAACAATGGTGGGACACCATCGGGTCCCATACCTTTAGATGTATCAAGAGTATAAAGCATCGAAGTGACATCTGAGATGACAATATTTAACGACGACAAACTTAGGTTATAGCTGCCCAGTGAGGATAAATTCGGCGCGGCAGATGGAAGAGTGCTATTATCAGAGTACACACTGGAGAAATACTTAGCAAAGAGGTTTGCAATGCTAGAAGGATCAGATGCAGTAATATCATTCGCATACATACAGGATGGAAGAACATAATCTGACCTAAGTGAATTAACGTAGTTCCAGAATGCCTTAATCTTATTGGAAGAGATATTAGCTTCAATGTTGCTAGTGTATTCAATATAACAGGATGCCTTTTTAGCTTTACTGAGACTGCGTAAGCGTGAGAATTCCAGGTAGTCAGTTTGGGAAAGTGATACCTTATATTTAGCATGTGCTATTTTTTTGTCCTTGATAAGTTGACGCAATTGAGCGTCGTACGAACGAGGATATAACGAACTAGAAATAATTTGAGAAGGGACTAAATCATCGATAATATTATAAAGAACGCCATAAAATCTAGAAACGGCTTCATTAATATCTACCATATCGAGTAAGAGCGGCCAGTCGATTAATGAGAGCTGTTCCCAGATAAAATTATAGTTAGCAATTTTAAAATTATAGGAAGCAAAGTGATGAATGTGAGCAATATTAGGGATTGAATTTAATTTTATGTTTATGTTGAGGGCTGGATGGTACATTTTATCAAGCGGCAGCAATTCGTCGTGCGATGAAACCACTTCAGGCTGCGGTGAAAGATTGGAAAATACCAGATCCAGTAGCTTCCCTTTGGCGTTGAGAATACGGTTGCTTTGGGTAAAATTAAGATCGCAGAAATGATCAATGAGAGCACTGGCCGTGCTATTAACACTGGATTCATACCAGTTGAGGGAGGCTCAATCAACTTCTGGCTGGTTGTAGTCTCCAATGATCAGGGTATCCGCAAATGGAAAGCTGTTAATTATGCCTTCGATAAACTGGCAATGGCTGGTGTAAGACTCGGCTGGTGATGATGGTGGCATGTAGACACATCCAATAAATAATTTGCGTTGGCTAAGGCTGAGTTCAACGGAGATATCTTCCACATCGTTCGAGGTCTTTAACAAAAGTTTGGAAGAGTAACAATTTTTCACAGCTAGTAGGCAACCTCCACCTCTGGACTTCGTACTCCGTGTATGGCACCGATCCAAGCGAAATACATTGTAGTTTGAAAATCCAAGTTCACTGGTTAGGATATCGTCATCCAACCAAGTTTCTGTGAGAATGATAGCATCGAATTCTCTGTTTAATAAGCTCAAGCGAAGGAGGGGTAGCTTGGTTTTCATGCCCCTGACGTTTTGATAATAAATCAGGAACACCTTATCCGCTTGCTGCAAAGGGGTTGAGTATGTATCATGAGCTACGTGGAGTCGGTGATCGCTCCTGGTAACCCGTTTTTTGGTTGGTGCTTGAAGGGTCGAATGAGTAGTCCTTCAGGCCAGAATTCCGCAGCGAAACACTTATCGTAGACTTTGTTAGGAATACCTAACTTGAAGTTGATGAAACGCAGGCTAGCAATGTCTGCATCTCTTTTCACCAGTTTCAAACATCGTATGTCATCATCGCAAATATTAAGTTTATTGGCAACGTACTTAATAATCGACTTTTCATCAGTGGCCGAGTTGAGTCGCGATAAGTGGAGCCATTTATGACCAGTAACATTTGACAACTTGTCATGCCTAAAAGGTACAACGAAATTCGTGAAACCGTGGAAAAAACGCTTTTCACGCTAATTTTTTTTTTATTCACGTTTGTATGCCAATGGAAATATAAACTTTTTTCTTGCTTTAATTACTCCTGTAGTACATCTTGATATTCGTACTAAGTTTCAAGTTTCAAGCATAAGCCGTTTTCCCCTAGTACTTCGCTGACCAAAAAAAAGAATTGTTTTTAAATGCTTTGCAGTTTTCGAGAAATAAAAATCAGAATGTTTTTCTTTCCACCCCCTCCCACCACCACCTTCTACACCCTCATTCTCAACATTTCTTTCTCTGCTAGGGTTTTCTGCCGAGTCTAACTCCTGTTGAATTTTTAAGGTCATATCTGGTACGGTTCTCGAGATATAAAAACTAAATTTTTTGAAAAAATCACCATTATTCTGGAACCCGTCGGCGGGACAGTGAACTGCGATTCACCCAATTTTAAATTATTGAAAACTCGTGAATGATTCACTTTCTCGAAAATTTGACAGTTGAAGTCCGCAAAGAAATAGTCGTGTTTTTAAACTTTTTTCAGAAAGGATTGGCAATAAATAAAGACAAATTTGAGATGGTAAGCCTCTCATATTTACAGTATTAGAATTTTGGACATTTTCTGCCTTAAAATATGTTTTCAAATACCCGGAAAAGAAGCTTTTAAAGTATGTCGATAAAGCAGTTTCCGAAAATTTTGAATAATCGCAAGTGCCGTTAATGGGAATTGAATGTGAACTGCATAGTCTGCGGGAATACAAAATCCGCCGTTTTCCATAATAGGCTTGGTTTATCCCCCACTTCCATGCTCCACCCCCCTTCTCAAAAATTTGACATCAAATAGACTTTACTTGTAATCCTATATACAGAAACAAAATTGTATCTTCCTGGTACAATTTGTTCGGAAGATATTGAAATTCAAAGTTATTTAGCCCCCACTCCCACACCCCATCACCCCCTTTCCAAATTTAAGTCTTTGTCTAGGCTCCTAGTATCTCTTAAGACAACCACAAAGTTTCAACCGTCTGACATCAACTGTTCAGGAAATATGAATTTTAGAATATTCCAATCTCAGCTTTCGAACGTTTCGGAAGCATTGTTCATCCCCGAACTCCCACACCTCTTAACACCTATCGACCATTTTTTGCAGATAGGTCCACTATCATAGTTACTTATAAGTTCTAAGTTTCAGCCTCGTGATATAAGTGGGTCCTGAGATCTAGAAACCAAAATTTTTCCATTTTAACTTCTCAGTTTACATAATGTCTTTTAACTCTAAACCCTTGGTGGTTTCAAAGTTAACCGCCTCTATTTATTGTGCTAGTTCTTCAAACGTCCGCGCATTATCATCTTTCCGATCGGCGCAATATCGAAGATCCGACCCAACCGTTTCATAGTGTTGATTTAACTTCAATTTAGATAAACCTATTTTCTTCTATATTTTTGAACCAATTTTATTTCATTATTTCAACACTAAAATATTTAATTTCGGACTGATTCCCATTTACCGCTACACTAGTTATTAAAAAAAAGCTAAAACGTTTATCCAAGACATCAACCGAAAAATGTTCTTTGTACTGTATAGCAGCGCCACAACAAATGTATTTCCGCTTCGCTTGAAAATAAGGAGAATAAATCCGCGCGTAAGTGAAACTGTCAGATGCGTACAGCAAAATGGCATACGTTGAGTGATCCGGTTCGAACGGCCATAGTTGGTAATTTTTCGTTTTTTATGCGTTTGCTGAAATTGTTGTGTAATTTGTAAGTGATCAGTCAGTGCGTGTGTGTGTTCCAGACAATTGGGAAGAAAATGACAAGGGTGAGTTTAGTTTTATTTGCAAAAATTATGAAAGGAAAAGAAGCATTACTACTCGTAGTGCACGGATAATGTATGATGGAAATAGAGTGAGCTCTGTACCTCTGTTGAGAGGTCGTTGGTTGGGGGGAGGACACAGCTATTTTCGAATGTTGAATACAAAATGGCCGCTTGTAGTTATTATCAGGTGGAGAACGCGATGATTTTTGTACTGATTATTACTATTTTACTGTGCAGCTATAGGAAGCAGTTACCGATGTGCGGTCTGCGCTATGACTCATGGTATATCAGGGGCGTTAAGCGTTGTAATGTGTTCATGAAACCGAAGCATTCGGGGCGGATAATAATATAATAAGTTTGTATTGAACGGGTGTGTTCTACAGTGCGTCCTTCGTGTAGCTGCCATACAAAATTCATTAAAAAATTTTGTCAACTCCATTTTATAACTCGAGAAATCGGGTTGGTTGGTTGGCTTACGTGGTGGCCCAATTAGCTCAGGAAGCGCCGTTTTGATACCACAACTGGTTTAACCTGGTCGTTGAGGGCTGATAAAGTAGTATGTAGTTTTACAGAGACCTGGGGCTTGAATGGATTATCATATCCATGCGGAGCTGTTCAAGAAGGTAATCAGTTCTCCAATCTTGTTTTTCGAGATCTCATCAAGCTCCAGGGGACGACCACATACAAAAGTTAACTTCAGTGAACTATAGATCTTGAAAACATATGCAGATCTACTACTAGATCTTGTACCGATGCTTGTAGAGATGCTCCTAAGCTGCAGTACAAGCGAAAACCAAAAGCGTTATACATAAAAGAAAATGCAAAAAACATGTATTTTATGTTAAAATTTAAAAATTTTGAACAATAAATGTGAATTATTTTGTAAACCTGAACTAAAGCCCCTTCACGATGATAGTTTTTAATGATATACGTAGTACTATCGTGAGAGCAAAGAACGATAGTTTGACAGCGCGATAGTCTGTTCTATGCATGAAGATAGTTCAACAATGCGACAATAGGCTACCGAACGTCAACTCCATATTCATTTGACAAGTTGATGTCACCCAAATAGTATCGCGATCAGTGGCGGTCATATTGCTTTTCCAAGGGGGGGCCATTGAAGTTCAGTACCTACTGTAAAGAAAATAGGTGCGGTAGCTGGCCGGTAATGCAGCGTGGATGGAGATTGTGCAAATGCTATGGTTGCTGCGGTTGGTACTGCCTAAAAATATCAACTTTTCATTTCCACATCTAAATCGCCAGATTTTGGCAACCGAATTTCCGAATATTAAAAGGCATTAACATCGCTCTGAAGGAATTTCTTTAACATCATTCAATTTATCAGCTGATTGTCTGATATCAAAAATTTCAACCTATATTGTATGATTGTAAATCTTTAAGCAATGGTAAATTGAATAGCATGGGAAGGAACTAGAAAATGAAATTAATTGATACCAAAGCTTGGTGAACATAATTTTCGATTTCAGTAGAAGTCGATGTCGATCTCGATTTCGACAAAATTTAGAAGCCCAAAGAGATATAGATATTTCACATGAGGGCGCGAACGCAGGGGGGAGGGGTTTGGGGGTTTAATGATGTACTTAAGAACTCACAACTAAATGTAACTAGTACGCGACGGGTAAATTTGTCTGTAAACCCCCCCCCCCCCCAAAATAATTTTCTGCGTTCGCACCTGCTCACATGTATGAGAAATCTAGTAGATTTTGAGAGTTTTGTTAAAATTTCGAGATTTCGCCAAATCCAGTTTGAAATCTTTGGATGTAAATTAGCTGTTTTTTGAGAATTTATTTATTAGCTCTACTATCAAACATATTTGCTGAAACTCAATATTAGGCATTAAAATCCGAACCCTATATCTCATAATCTAAAGACTTCAGGCCCGACGAAGAAGTGATCACCCCAATTATTAAGTAATCTTACAATACTTCAAATCTACAAAATAATATTTTATGTCAATATAATTTATTATAGGTATATATACATATTCACTTAGTCTCCTCATTGAATCGATCTATAGTTTAGATGACTTAAACCATAACCTAACCTAATTCAAAAATTTAAAAAGCAAAAGTCGGAAATTCTTTAAAATTATTTTCAATTAAATATAACTTCATAAGCAGTATCGTATACCTGATTTAAATCGCGAAATTTTGGCAAGTAGATTTTGAAATCTCGAAAAGCGTTGACAACGCTCTGAAGACATTTGTTTGACAACGACTATGATGATAAAATTTTTAATTTATTTTGTTAGAGCTAACTTTTGGAAAGGAGGAAATTTAAATTGAATGAACAAGAGTCGAAAGCTTGCTGTATCATTTATTTATTGTTTAAGAAAAACTTCAATTGCTGAATTTAAGCACCAGATGGCATTTTCGATGGTACACCAACCACAGAATGATACTATAGGCCCTATGTCGATATCTTGGGAGTTTTCGGAATCTTATACAATTCTGGTTTCTTTAAGGTCCTTGAGGCACGTATTCCCCATATATTATCGAGATGAAACTTAAAACGTATTTTTTTACACAAGTTCGAGCCAATTTTTTTCACAGCACCCATCATGCTGTGAAAAAAATTCAAAATTTTTAAATTGAGTGATTAGCTTTGATTAGGGTTTGAACTACGCATTTCACCCGAGTAGATTTCAAATTCATCCAAATATGTAAAAATTATTAAAACACATAATGAAAATTGTCCAATCATAGTACAAATCCAAATTTTTCAATATTAGTTTCCAACAGTAAAAGCTACTTCCTTAACATAACATCGAAATATTTCGATTGAAATATTTTCAATTAGTACAGTCTTCTTTTCAATCAGGAGACAAAAGAAGGATTAAAGAAAGACATAAGAGGAAATCAGATTTAATTGCATTATACTTTATTAAGCGCATTATACTTTATTAAGTGTATCTATTAATCGAATAGTCTCATATAATTTTTCTTCAAAGCAGACGTGATAAAGTAATCATAGGTAATGAATCTGTTAAGGGGGGGGGGGGGCATGGCCCCCATGGCTCCCCCTGTATGACCGCCACTGATCGCGATAATGAAAAAATTGCGACAGTTTAGTTTATACGGTGTAATTGGTGTAATAGTGCTATCAACTATCTCGTCAAACGTGATGGTGCCAGGCGCGAACGCAGGGGGGGGGGGGGGGGTTTGGGGGTTCAAACCCCCCCTGAATGTATGTAATTAAGAACTCACAACTAAATGTAACTAATACGCGACGCGTAAATTTGTGTGTAGCCCCCCCCCCTCCCACGACCAAAATAATTTTCTGCGTTCGCGCCTGGATGGTGCGATAGTATAATCATGATAATGCGAAAGAAAGTATCATCCAGTTTACACGATGATAGTGATCCCGACAATATCTATTCCGATATCAACTATCCTAAAAGCTATTAGCGTGTAAACGAGTCTTCACTTTTAAATTTGAATGATGCCATCGTGATCAGCCCCCCAAAATCCATTTAAAAACATACCTTACATGCAGGAACCTTTCAAAAAGGTGATATTTGATGCCTAGTGTAATTTAGAAACTAAAATTTGACTGCTTACCGAGTAATGCAATTGGCAATGAACTGTTCATCGATAGTAGTCGAGGTTTTTGTGCAATCCATAAGATAATGTCCGTTTTTCTAGAAATTCTATAATTTTTCTTTCTAGATCCAAAATTCCAAAACTATCTTGGTGTGCCAGCTACGATTATATATAGTTGAAGGTCGAACTAAGCGCTTTCCAATCACTCTGATCGGAATCTCGATAGAAGATTCTCAATTTATTCCGTATATATATTTATTTTTATACTCTAGATGAAATCTGAGAGTATTATAAGTTTAATCCAGCCCAGAATAAAACTGAAAATTCCAATTCCAATACGTCATTTAAGTATAGTAATATGATTTATTGAATATGAATGTTTGGAAAAGTTAGCAATTTTCCTATAAAAAAAGCAATCAAGATGTACAACCTCGGCTACCGACATTTTTAATGTGACACTAAAAGCGACATTCGAGATGGACCAATTATATAAAATTAAAAGTATTTCATTTAAAAATTAAAAGTTATTATTTTCATTTCGCTTAAATAAAATTTTTTTATGTTTTTATTAATTTTTTTTTTTTTAAAAAATGAATTCAATTAATTTTTACGCTATATTCCCCGTACTCAAACGTGTTTGACGACGGGTGATAACTCAAGAATCTCAAAAGATATTATCTTAAAATTTTAGCAGTGGTTACAGTGGGTGGTATTCTACTTGGAAAGACCTTTTTATAGGTGGGGGGTGTAAGGAGTGAGGAGGGGGAGTATTTAAGATTGTTGTATTCGGAGGTGGGTCTTCACAAAATGTTCTAATAGAACGATGTCCTATAGTTTCATTTTCTAAAAATTATATCTCCGGAATCGCTGATGCCAAAACATTCAAATTTTATAGCAAATTTTTGAAGAAAAAAAAATTTTTTTTGTAGCACGGAATATAAGGCTTCATATGACAAGAAAACTTTATTTATTTTATTTATTTATTTATCAAACAAGATATATACATATACAACATTAACTCAAATTAAACTAATTTAAAACAGTACAATTTGACTTAATTTAACTATTTTAGTATAACTTAATTAGAGGCACTGGTGGGTTAAGCAGGATGAGGATGAGCTGATAACATCGAACGAAGTTTCAGTTTATATGTCGGCTTACTTATAGGAGGTGTGAAGTGTACACTGAAATTGTTAAACGTTCTACAGCATCTATTTATGGGTTCGTTTAGACCGTAATCAGTACGGTGGGGATATTCCTTAAGGGGTTTTGAATGTCTCGTCAGCCTGACAGTGTCATTAAGTTTAATTTTATTTGTAAGGTGATCAACCTTAATATCACCATTCAAGACATCTAAGGTGAAACAGGATGTTAGCATAGTTCTTCTAGAGCTGAGTGGTAGGAGATTCAACAATTGTAGCCTAACTGTATAGTGTGGAAGGTTAGCAAAGTCTCTAGGGTCATACAAGTCCCTCAGAACAAAAAGAAGAAATTGCTTCTGGATTGACTCTATTCTGCTGCTGTAAAGCTGGAAAAGGGATCCCAAATAGGACATGCATATTCCAGGAGAGGGCGAACCAAGGAGCAGAATAATGATTTAGTGACCCATACATTTCTGAACTCTTTAGCCCTTCTTTTGATGAAACCTAAGAGTTTGTTGGCCTTGCCGATTATTTTGTTGTAGTGAGATTTAAAGCATAGTTTATTGTCAAGTAGAACGCCGAGGTCTTCAATATGCTCCACTCGATCTAAACCATTTCCACTTAGGGTATAGTTATGGTGATAAGTGGATTCTTTACGTGAGAAGCTTATCACGTGACATTTACCGACATTAAGCTTTAATTTATTTTGGCTGCACCATCCATCTAATGCCAAGAGCTTGGATTGCAGGAATATAGCATCTGCCGGGGAGCTAACGGAGTGATATATTTTCAGATCATCGGCGTATAAAAGATGTGATACACTTTCCAATACTTCTGATAGATCTGAGATGAAGATGTTGAACAAAAGAGGTCCTAAGTGACTCCCTTGGGGTACACCAGAAGACACTAATATTTCTTTGGAAATTAAGCCTTGGAACTTAACACATTGAGTTCTATTACTGAGATATGACTTAAGCCAGTCAAGTAAAGGTCCTGTTATACCGATCTTTTTATACTCTAGATGAAATCATATAGAGTATTATAAGTTTAATCCAGCCCAAAAGTTTGTAACGCATAGAACCAAGCCTCGGACGAAAAAAAGTTATATATTATTTTTTGTTTATTTGTGGCCAAAAACCTCAAATCCGCCTGACGTCCGTCCGTCCGTCCGTCCGTCCGTCCGTCCGTCTGTCCGTGAACACGATAACTCAAGAACGCCTTCACCTAGGATCTTGAAATTTTGAATCTGGATGTTTGGTTGAATTTGTAAGGCTAAGTTCGTTAACGGGCAAAATCGTCCTACTCCTTCGGGTAGCTGCCATACAAAATGTCCTTAAAACACGTGTTTAAGAATATTGGTCGATAACTTCAGAAGGGTTTAAGCTACGACTTTGAAATTTTGTATGTGTTATTTTTCCAAAAGTTGGAGCTAAACATATGATTATGAAGAAAATCCTGTTAGTCCTTCGCGTAGCTGCCATACAAATATCCTGTCAAAATGTGTTCACTTAATTTACGAAACTCACTATAACTCAAGTAATCTTTTAGCTACGAATTCGGAATTTTGTACAAGTTAGTTTTGAGTGAAAAGGAAGTTTGAGTTTACTAATCAGCGAAATCCTTTCTTTCCTTCTGGTAGCTGCCATACAAAATGTCGTTGAAACACGTGTTCAATAATATTGGTCGATAACTTCAGAAGGGTTTAAGCTACGAGTTTGAAATTTTGTACGTGTTATTTTTCCAATAGTTGGAGCTAAATATATGATTATGAAGAAAATCCTGTTAGTCCTTCGTGTAGCTGCCATACAAATATCCTGTTAAAATGTCTTCACTTAATTTACGGAACCCACTATAACTCAAGTAATCTTTTAGCTATGAATTGGAAATTTTGTACAAATTAGTTTTGAGTAAAAACGAAGTTCGAGTTTACTAATCAGCGAAATCCTTTTACTCCTTCTGGTAGCTCCCATACAAAATGTCCTTAAGACACGTGTTCAACAATATTTTTCCATACCTTTTGAACGCTTCAAGCTACGAATTTGAAATTTTGTACACGTTCATTTTTAAATGGTTCTAAGGAAAAGGATAAATATGTAAAAAATCAGTCCTTCCTGCACCTCCCATGCGAAAGTCCTTCAACAAGGAAATTTTTTTTTCGATGACTTACCCAGTTCAAGATATGAAATTAATCACTGAATATTGTCTTTTAGTTTTGAGTAGCAATCTAATGGCAGTCCTTAATAAAGGACATACAACATGCACACACGTAATTCTACTTTATCCCCAACTACAATATAAATCGGAGTTCAGTATTCATCTAGAGTATTATACGATTGGCTTGCAGCCGATCGTGACTACAGTATGTTTTAACTTAAAGGTTAGAGTATTGTGGTCTACTTTGTCAAAGGCTTTGCTAAAGTCAGTGTATATTGCGTCGATTTGGCGCCCATTTTCCAGTGCGCAGAGTGTATCAGATACAAGAATCATTAGGTTAGTCGTGGTTGAGCGCCCTTTTCTAAAACCGTGCTGCTGGTCATTAATAATGGGGTTGATAATATTGGTGAGTTTATCGCAGATAATTTTTTCAAATAGTTTCGGTATGGCTGATAGTATTGCAATACCTCGGTAGTTCTCTACGTTTCGTTTGTTACCATTCTTGTGAATTAGCGTGAGATGCGAGGATTTCCAGACTGAAGGAAAATTCCCTGATGACAGTGACTTGTTGAATAGAAAGTGTAGAGGTTTTGAAAGTTGAATGGCACACCTTGATAAGAATAGAGGAGGAATGAGATCCGGGCCAGGAACTTTTTTGACGTCAATATTTATAAGGGCATCAAGCACTTCCTCTGCGGATAATGAAATATTGTCAGCAAGTGGAGGGGTCGAGTTGTCAGGTTCGCTAAAGGTTGATTCTGACGGGGGACTAAAGACTTCTCGAAAACGGTCGGCAAACATATCGCAGATAACACGCCTGCAGGATGTGTGCTTGAGTCCATTGGTCATGGTTACGGGGTAACCTGAACTTTTGCGTTTTGTATTCACAAAATCGAAAAATCTTTTTGGATCGGTAATAAGATCCTCGCCAATTTTGTTTACATAAGACTCATACGCTGCTCGGGATTTAGAAGAGAATTCCGATGCCAGCTTGTTATATAATGTCTGAAGATCAGGAGTAGTCGTATCCGTTTTCTTAAGTTTTTTGAAGAACTTATTTCTTTGGTTCCGCAGTGATCTGAGATTTTTATCCAGCCACGGTTCTGAGACTTTATCCTTCAGCTTGATTACAGGAACATAGTTGATGACAATTTTGAAAATCACATCGTAAAACGATGATATAGCATTGTCTAGATTATTAGATGAAAAAAGGAATGTCCAGTCTTTCGAAGATAATTCATTATTAATACTAATGAAATCGGCATTACGGAAGTCAAATACAACATTATTGTTGTAAGAGTTAACAAAGTTCATATCGTCACATGGTAGGTCTACTATGATGGCAGAGTGATGTTGGGTATTTGAGAAAAGATTCTCAGCGTCAGATGCAGGGGTAACAATCACTTCATCATAAGCGTCTGTAAAGATCATATCAAGCCATCTCCCGTTTCTATTCGGAAAATTCACTACCTGATGTATATCATTACTATACATCGTGTCTATGATAGTGGTGTCAATAACAGACGTAAGATTCCCAGGAGTGATGGTGTTATCAGAATGATTAGTGACGAAAGAAATGCTTGGGCGATTAAAGTCGCCAAGGAGAAAAAGATTATCGTTTTCATCTAAGGAGCAATTGACACCATGTAAAATATCCAGAATGTCATGGTATTTCTGGTCTTCTGAATTAGGAGGGATATAAGCAACACCAATGTAAATGTATTTATTGTCCAACTTGATTCTGATAAACTTATGTTCGAAAAGCAGAGAAGGGTTTGTGCTTACTATCTCGCTGGATAAAGATCTGTGAACTGCAATAAGGTCATATCCCTTTTGTGTAGGCTATTTCTTCTAGACGGGTTAGGGAAGAAGAAGGTTGAGGGCCTTTTCTAATTTGTATAATATCAAAAACTGTTATAAGCTCCAACTTTGGTACATTAATATTTGCTCTAATGTAAATTTTCTTACAAAGAAGAAAAGAAGAAAAGAGCCATAGGAACGAGAAGCCAAAAAGTGGAGGTTTTATTTTTAAATTATTATTTTTTATTCTTGAATTTCTTCTTTGTTTGAAATCAGTTTAATTATATTTTATTTTAAAATGTTTTCAGTTAACTATTTAGATGTTGGTTAATTCAAATTTTTAAATTTTAACTGCTTTAAAAAAAATGTTTTTTTTAAATGAAAACAAATTCGTCGACGACTTTGGTCGAATCATTTCAATCCAATCGAAGTCGTCCTTAATTTGAGTTGCATTGATAGTAGCGAGATATACTAAGGCCGCGGTCCGAATTAAGCTTTCTGCGCTTTTAGCACGCATACAACTGGTCCGAATTGTGCTCACGATGCATACAATTTGCATGGAGGGGTAATTTTCTGTCGCTTACACTGCTCACGGTTTCGAGGATAGGCACTGTGAGTACACTGTGTGCACACGATCAGACCGACTGTAAGCATTGTTGGTAATGTAACCACCGTGAGCGTAATTCGGACCGCGCCCCAAGTTTCTGAAAATTGATAACGCTATACTGTTTTAAAAAAAATTGAATTTTCAATCCAATTTTTACTTGAAATTTACATTATATTTAATTTTTTCTAGTAAAAGTACACATTTCTATAACTTTTACGTGAAATTACTGGTATTAGTAAATTATTCTTTTTTTTTTTAACTGAACCGTACAATTTACATGAAACGGCCCACAAAATTACGTTCTTTTTCGTGTAATTCTACTTATCTATTTGAATTTTACAACGAAAAACATGTAATATATGAAAATACTAAATTGGACGCTTCATTCGATTTTGTTACCTACTGAAATGAAAATGAAATGCCTTCGATGACGCAGTGGCTACACGCGTCAAACCTATCGGCAAAAACCAGAGTTGAAGGCGGGTTCGATTCCTACCTACAGCCAAGGGTTTCTTAAGAGTTAGTAAGTGAGAAATAATACTAGAAGTAGAAATAAGTTTATCTTAAAGAGTGCTAATTGTACACTTTTTTTAGAGTGTAAATTCAAGAGAATATTCAGTGAATTTGCTACTTTCGAAGTTGAAATTTACTAATTGCAAATTGAAATTTACTGACCGAAAATTGAAAATTATACAGGGTGCGCCATCTTTTATGTCGGTATGTAAACATTGAATAACTTTGACATTTTTCAACAGATTGACTTGATTGGACAAGTTTTAACGTCAATTCAGTAGAATTTTAACCATGGATCGCTTTACACCGAAACTACGCACCGAAATAGTGACGCTGTACATTGAGAATAGTCGTTCCGTTGTGTTAACTCAACGTGTACAGAATGTGCCATCCTTTATATCGTCTGACAACACTATTCGTCGTTTGGTGACGAATTTTTTTGAGCACGGGACAGTGGGAGATCGCCCACATGCCGTTCATCGACGACCAAAACGTTCCAATGGACTGGTTGAAGCGGTCAGAGAGAGCGTTGCCGAGAACCCAGAAATCTCGTATTGTCACCGCGCTCAACATTTTGGCGTCAGTGGAACCACTTTGCAGCGCATTTTGAAGGATGATTTGCATTTGGTTCCGTATAAAGTGCAATTAACAAAAAGAATATTGCCGACAGACCGTCCACGTCGCTTGGAATACGGCCAAACAGTCGCTCGTATGGTTCTCACTGAACCTAATTTTTGGAAGCAAATTTTGATGACTGACGAGACCCATTTCACAATATTTGGCGGCGTTAATAAGCAAAATTGCCGCATTCGGGGAACGGAGAATCCACACGAGATCCATGAAACGCCATTGCATGATCAAAAAGTGGCTGTTTGGGCCAGTGATTGCGCCAAAACCATCATTGGGCCATTTTTTTTCCGACAAAACGAAACAGTCGATGGAAAACGATATGGATGTTAGCTCATTATGTCTGCCCGCAAATGCGTGAAAAAGGTCTGGATGACCTGAAGACGGTGCGCCATGCCACACTGCAAATGAAATAATTCAGTTTCTACCACGAAAATTCCTTGGACGTCTGATGTCGAAAAGAAGCGACATTGACTGGCCACCGAGATCTCCAGATTTGACTCCTCTGGACTTCTTTTTATGGGGTTATTTGAAAAGCAAAGTGCACGCCAGCAAGCCTCAGACCATTGACGAGTTCAAAGCAAACATTCGTGACGAAATCATCGCTATACCGCCCCAGATGCTCGAAAAAGTAATGGAAAACGCAACAAAAAGGGCACATTTTGCTGTGGCCAATAGAGGCAGCCACTTGATTGATGTTGTATTCAAAAACTAATCCAAATAAATTCTAAGGGACCAAATTGAATAAAAATACCTCACATATAAAACTCAGTTGTTTTTTTTTCAAAGTTATTCAATGTTTGTTTACATACCGAAATAAAAGATGGCGCACCCTGTATTCAAATTGACTATTACATCCCAAGGTAAATTTACTTGAAAAGGTGTGGCGTATTTGCCTACTGTCCAAAATATGTAAAATTCAATGGACTTTTTTTACTGTGTAATTTCACGCTACCAGAATGTCTGTCCTACGCTAAAAATGTGAAATTTGGAATGGTTGGGTAAACAAATTTTGAAAGACCCCCTAAAACAATTAGGAGGCTTTTTAGAAAGTTAGTTTTCAACCGGTTTTCGACTTCGGTCGCATTACGGACTATAACCCAAAAACTTAATTTGTATGTTCAGGCAGAGGCATTAAAACTCCAATTAGACATTTTAAAATACATACCTATTACTAAAATGAAATAACTTATCGATGATACCAAAAAGTCCTGCAGGAACCGACTATTGTATAGTATCACCGTCTACAATAATAACACAGTCATATTTCATTTATTCATGCAAATCGTAAAGTTAATTTAATTTAAACCGCTTTACAGGTACGCGGATACGTGCTAATATCCTTCGTTAAAAGAAAAACAATCTTCGAAAATAATCTTTCACGAACTCGACAGAAAGTCTGTTTTCACAAATTGAAACTTTTTTTTCAATCCACCAAAAAGTCCTACTTAGGATTCAAGAAGTCTTCATGTTTTACACGTACGAGAAACGTCTAAAGTGTGCTTAAGGACTTAAAAGTATTAGAGTTTATAGAAGTCGCCTGGATTGTTTTATGAAGGGGATGATATTAGAAAAAAGTTAATTTCTATATAAGAAGCAAAGGACAAGAAGTAAAATAATTGTTAAAAATGTAAATTATATTTTCAAACTCAAACTCAAACAATATTTATTTATAATAATTCAATGTGCGTTAACAGTGCAAACATGTTTTAGAGATTAGACTTCTCATCTTAACAGCTAAGTTGTAATAAATTATATCACTAGGCAATGAGGAAAAACAATAGAAAGTATAATAACTTGCCAGGGAAAAGTACAGAGAAAAACCTTGCCTGTTTAAACTTAAGCTACTTAAAACTAATTTAGAACTATAAATGTATATTTTGTTTTTGGGTAGCACTTAGTAGAGGATTGCTGCTTCGAGCACCAAATCAATGGTTTCGTAAATACTTGGAGATTTAAAAATAATATTTTGTATTAATTAGTTTATCGCTTTAAGGTTAGCTTCAAATTGTTTTGATATAACCAAATATTTTTTGGATTAAATAATTGGTTTTACGGAAATCATAAGAATTTGAAGCTAAGCTGGGAAAGTTATTGATGAAGATAAAGTATTTCCGTTAATACTGCTCGATGTTCTGGTTTAATATATTCAATAATTTCCATTAATCATAAAAAAAATCATTCTATTTTAAGTTCTTCGAACCTACTGTATGAATATTAAAACGGATTTTACAGATTTTAGTGAGAAGTTTGATTCACTGTCTAACTTTAGTACATACTTCGATGCGCCTATTTTATTTGAGTCCATTATTTTTTTCCTTATTGGTTTCAAGTCGTAAAGTTCTCGATTGTAAATTTCGACAATTCTTCAAACATCGGTGTAATACACTGTCCTATTTTACTATATCATCCATCATAACGAATACAAACAATTTAAAGCCTATAGAAAAGAATAATATAAGGATCTATATTGAATTTCCATTTTGGAATAAAAAAAAAGGGAACCACGAACGTTTGACGTCAATATTTGCGCCCAACATTGGAGTTTTTTTTATTGCAAATTATTATTGGAAATTCGATACGAAATTGATGGAAAAATCTTCGTGCTCAATAGTGAGTTAATTTTTCGGGGAAATAGAAGTCGAGATGTTATGAAATTTAATACATGTCGAATATTCGTCTACCTATATAATGTCGTGAGTTGGTCAGATTTCAGTCGATTTAATTATAATGCCTAGAAGCAAATTAGTTAAATAATCCACACTCAAAGAGAAATATGGTTGTAGTAATCACATTTTTAAAGAACCTAGCTATGATTGAATTTATAATTGCGTTAACCATGTTAAAAGATGTTAGATAGTGCTGTTATGGTTATAATAACTTGACAACCTTGTCACTCAAGACGTGGTATAATTACTCCAATCATGAAAATTTACACAGTTTGATTATTACAACTGTAGCTATGTTTCTACGTAGTATGTTGAGGGGAATCAAACATAATAAAATGTTATGGAAATTTGTTGTATGGGTACCGAAACCATAGTTTTAGTTCTATCAACTTATGTTGTGATGAGCATGTAGTATTTTACGACTTAAGTTATCGTAAACATATTCTGATTAAGTCAACTATATAATGATGTAATAAATGTAGAAATATGGCATAAAATTGCCTTATCCGAAAAACAGCTTTCACTATGGGAGACATGATGGTTTTCATCTGTTTACGACAAATGTGTCGTTTTTAATGGTATACCAGTAACCACAATAATATCTTCATGCATAATGGTACAAACCATACTATGGTTGTGCGAAATATTCGAATAGCTGGTGTTACCATAAAACACTTTTACATCGTGGAATTAACATGATTAGGTAACAACCTGAAGATTAGTTGGATTCCTGGTCACAGTGACTTCCCTGGAAATGAAAAGGCAGACGAGCTCGCCAGAAGGGGGTCGGAGATGAGCATAGAACTGGCCGATTAATCGGTTCTATGTCCCATTGAACGTGTAAAGGGAATAATTGATATTGAAGCGCTCAGGCAGAGGGAAGGGGCCTGGGTGAATCTCTCGGGATGCCGGCAAGCAAGAATCTGCTGGCCGAAACTTGATAGGAGGAACTCTAGCTTCATTTTGTCTTTGGACAGGGACATTTGCAGACAACTTATAGCGGTCCTAACGGGACACTGTCCTTTTGAGAGACATGGAGAAAGACTGGGAATACCCATGGCTGATCTGTGTCGCTGTGGTGATGAGAATGTTCAACCGACACTGGAGCATCTTGTGTGTGAATATGAAAGTCTGGCACGTACTAGATATCGGTACTTGGGGAAATTCACCTTGACCGATCTATCAGAACTTGCGATGATTCCTTTATGGAGAACTACTCTCTTCATAAAAAAGAGCAATATTTGGAATCAGTAGTCTAGAGCCTAGTTTATACGGGGGGACAACAATGGTTCCGCAGTGATCTCTCGCGATGGACTGTGGCACAGTGTGGCTTCTCAACCTAACCTAACCTAACATGATTAAGACAATCATATTAATTTAAAATTTTCAAATTTGTCTGCAACCTTTTATTTTATTATTTTAATAATAAAGTATTGTTACCGATTTAAAAAAAAAAAAATTTGCTACCCTGAAAAATATTTTTTTCACGTTTCATGACTAATATACGCAGACACCAAAAAATGAAAAAAAAAATTCAGTCCGTCTGTACGCCGTCCGCAAAATCGTTTGAAGGCGCGTAGCTGCAAAACCCTTTAACCTTTTATTTTAATTTTTTTTTGTGGGTAGACTGGCTCCACCTCTTTATCTGACCACTTTTCGAGGGGTGGGGGAGTGTTTTAGACGGAAAATTTTGGTTTCTAGATCTCAGCAACAGCTTATGTTAGAAGGCTGAAACTTGGAATTTATATAGAGCTTTGATAGTGGACACATTTCCAAAAAAATGCTGATATGGGTGAAGGGGTGTAGGTGTGGGGGAATAATAATGCGTCCGAAACGCTCGAAAGCGGAGATCGAGACATTTTAAAATCCATATCTCCTAAATGGTTAATGTCACGAAATTATAACTTAATCAACATCTGTAGGTATACTTGGAGAATAGATCGAAAACAAAGTGGCGTGTGGAGGTGGGGGTGAAAAACTTTAGATTACGATATCTCACGAACTAATTACACTAGAAAAATAAAATTCGGTTTATGTATAACGGTTGACAAACAAAGTTCGGTGAAAGTAAAATTTTTTAAGGGGGTGGTGGAGTATGGAAGTGGAGGGGATGAGAATTTTTCAAAAACATTACGTCTCATATCTCAAGAACAGTGAAAAATAAATGCTTAGAACTTTTACGAGTATAAGGTCTAATATTCCCCCAGCAAAACAAATTTTTGTGGTGATGGTGTAAAGGGCGAGGGTGGAGGAGGGTGTAAAGGGAAGGGTTCCGATTTGTATATCTCGAGAACCTACAGTGATATAAAGCTGAAACTTGGAATTTTGATAGAGCTATAGTAGTAGCATGTTGGAAAAATATAATTTGTTATATTGGTATGCTACGTTGGTGGGGGTGTTTTTCCTAACTATTGAACGGCATGTGCAAAAAAGTTGAAACTCGGTGTGTATATGTAAATCAACTAGAAAAGAAATTTTCATTAAAAAAAATTCAAATATCCATTGGCATTCGGAAGGGGGGGGGGGGGCAAAATAAATTATCAGTGAAAATGAAAATCATATATTTTCACGATTTTTGTCATATCTATTAGCTCTTTCCAAATATTAAATTCATTTTTATTCTACGGCTTTTACATATAAATACCTAGAAATTTTTTTCAGGATTTTTTGAAAATACGACCCCCAAGGTGGTGTAAAGGGGTTATATAAATTCTAACGAACTCGGCCATGTCACTCAAGTCTGATTAGATAATGAATAACTTTTTACTTCCATGGGCTTGTTTTATAATCGACTAAAACTTGTTTTCAAGTTTTTTCCTTTATCAACCCCTAAGAGGCTATAAACGGGTTAAACTCGTTTTCACGAATTCCGTCATATCTCTTAGAAGTGATAAGACATCGAATTGGGTTTCACTTCCTCGGGCTTTCTTTATATATATCTAAAAACTAATTTCTAATTTTTGGATATTCAATCCCAAAGTGGGTGCAAGGGGGTTGCATCCTAAGGCTTCCTACTTAATCGTCAAAAAGTTGATTTCAGTATTTTCAGATATTCAACTCTAAAAGGACGTAAGTCTTTCGACATATTTCTTAGGATTGATGAGATATCAGAATGGTTTTCACTTCCACAGACTTTTTATATAATCGCCTGCAAATGCATTTCCGATTTAATGTAATGGCTCAAAGCTAAATAATTACTAAAACTAAATAATAAAAATTAAACTACGACTTTGACCGCGTCCGGGGTACGACCTATTTACGTAATTCTAGCGCGATACCATTCTAGCCGCTTCCCAAACTTTTTTTTTAGGTTTTCAGTCGTATAGTAACCAACACCACATCTTAGCAATAAAGGAGTTCCGGACTTCTACCCAATAAATTATAAAGTTGTGCCCAGACGACTGTTGGCAGATTTTTTAATTTTGCCCTTTTGAATTTTTTTTTGTAGGAAACTTCCGGGATTCTTTCACCGAAAGGTGTGCGATAACATCTTCTGGTTTGCTTGGATTATTTAAAGTGGTCAGATATAAAGCATAGTGATGCGAAGCGAGAGCGAATGAGACAAAGCTGTGGTCAGACTGGCAAATTCTTTCCGATTTACAACTTTTCAATAGGCCGCGAACCCAGGGACGTCATTTTAATTTTATCCAGAAGGGGCAAGATTCTTATTACTGCATATTTGGCATGTGCATCGCTCTTTATTAGTGTAGTGCAACGTTTTTTAAACCACCTTGAAGATAACCTTTCCATGAAATTTTTCAGGATAACGGACCCTTTTAATTTTTAATCAACTGCCTTTCGTAGCACATACATCCAAATGAGTTTTAAGCGAAATGTTCATTGTTATCTATTGTATCTCTCCCATCTAGCTCCTTCTCTCTATTCTATTGCCTCCGTTTGCATAAGGCGTATGTGGCGGAAATTTTTTTGTTTTTGTATTGTGTACTAGTCCCAAACTTTCAATATAAAGATTTGATGGTAGAGACTTTTTTTTAACTTCTGACTAGATGCAATATTTTTTTATTAAAAAATAATAACTAATCACCAGATTATTCGAAAGTTTAATTTTTTTGGCATTCGTATAACAGCCTGTATCGCATCTCCTCGGATTTATACACGTTTTAGACTTTGAGCTGAGTAAAATTTTATTTTCCTAACGCAATGCTTTCTGGATCGTGTAGACTACAGTAGAGATAACATTGTTAAGCAAATTTTCACTGAGAGTATGCACTGAATGTAGCGTGAATTTGTGTCAACATCTAGCTTTTCCCTTCTCACTTTAAACATCTACACTGAAAAAACTGGCAGCTACCACCTTTGCTAAATAAAATAGTAAACGAATTTTGGCATAATTAATCATGAATTATGGCATTAAAAGTATTTTTTTATTATAATAACCTAATATAAATAGCTTTATTAGCCATGTACAAAAGGAATAATTATATATCATAAAAGGCTTTTTTCAATATAAATTATTATTATTATCGTGAAATGCAAAAGGAGCTGTGAGAATGGTAATTAATTAAAACTACACATAGCTGTGTTCAAATGACAACTTTTACAACAATTCTTGCTACTGGAAAATAATAGTGACGTATAAGGGAGAAACTGCCATTTGTTTAATAAAAAAAGGCTATGTAAATAATGTAAATCACCTAGCAGGTAAACCGAAACAACTAGCCAATAATCCAAATTGCATTACAAATATTGCAAATAACATAGCAGAACATGCAATTTTTGGCACTATACTCCCATTATTCTGGTGAAGATACGCGCTAGATAATCATTATTGTTCGGGGTGTCCGTGTAAGCAAATTGTGAAAAGTGACAAAGTAAAGTGAAAAAATTGATCGACTAGATCATAGATAGAAAGATGTGTTAGAAAAATGGAATTTGGACGAATTAATTGCAATTTATGAAGATAACTTCTCATAGCTCCACACGTTTAGGTATGCTGGAGCAATTATATTAAATGTGAGATAATTGCACACTTGAGCGGCAGGCGCAGATAACTTGGCACACTTGAGCGTTTGTAGCGAACTAATTTAAATTTTTTTTTATAATGTAATAAAGTTTCTGAAGTTAATAGGGTTCAATTCACTTTATATCGGTTTTTTGGCATTATTATTTTAAATATTTTGGAAGCGATAACAGTCGGAAATCTTAAGCAATTAGGTATTCGATTTGAAGTTTCATTATACCTATTTTACTTTATTATTTCAATAATACAGTATTGTTATCGATTTTTAAAAAAAAAAAATTTGCTACCCTCAAAATTTTTTTTTTTATGTTTCATAACGAGTAGACACGAAAAAAGCAAAAAAAAATTTCAGTCCGTCTGTCCGCCGTACGCCGTACGCCGTACGCCGTACGTCGACCGCTGTACGCAAAATCGTTTGAAGGCTCGTAGCTCCCAAACCCTTTCAGCTATTAAATGTAAATTTTTTTTATGAATAGACTGGGTACGCCCCTTGAAGTGTCCAAATTTGGATGGGAGGGGGTGTGAGGGGGAAGGAGGGGGAAGTGTTTTAGATGGAAATTTTCGTTTCCAGATCTCAGTAACCGCTTATGCTAGGAGGCTGAAATTTGGAATTTATATAGAGCTTCAGTAGTGGGCCCATTTGCAAAAAAATTGCCGATATAGGTGAAGGGGTTTGGGAGTGGGGGGAAAAATAATGCGTCCGAAACGCAAAAAAGGTGAGATCGACACATTCTAAAATCCATATCTCCTAAACGGTTAATGTCACAAAATTAAAACTTAATGAATATCTGTAGGTATACTAGGAGAATAAATCGGAAACAAAAATTTGAGGAGGGGCAGTGCCGTACGGGGGTGGGGGTTGAAAAACTTTAGATTACGATATCTCACGAACCAATTGCACTAGACAAATAAAATTTGGTTTGTGTATAAAGGTTGATAAATGAAGTTTGCTGAAAGCAAAATTTTTTAAGCGGGCGGTAGAGCATGAAAGTGGAGGGGATAAGAATTTTTCAAAAAAATCACGTCTCATATCTCAAGAACAGTGTAAGATAGATGCTTAAAATTTTTACCACAAGTAGATCTAATAAACCTCTAACAGAAAACAAAATTTTGGAAGTGTGGGTATAGAGGGTGAGGGTGGGGGAGGGTGAAAAGGAAAAAGTTCCGATTTTAATATCTCAACAACCTATAATGATATAAAGCTGAAACTTGGTATTTAGATAGAGCTATATTAGTAGCATCTTGGAAAAATATAATTTTTGATAGGGGTAGTATGGTACGGGGGTGGGGGGTGTTTTTCGTATCTATAGAACGGCTTATGCTACAAAGTTGAAACTCGGTACGTTTATGTAAATCAACTAGAAAACTAATTTAGATAAAAAAAATTTCAAATATCCATTGGCGTTCGGAGGGGGGGGGCAAAAAAATTATCAGTGAAAATGGAATGCATATATTTTCACGGTTTTCATCATATCTATTAGGTTTTCCCAAATGTTGAATTCATTTTTATTGTACGTCTTGTTCATATAAATACCTAGAAAGTATTTTCAGGATTTTTTAAAATTCGACCCCTAAGAGGGTTCAAAGGAGGGTTGTAAACTTTTTCACGAATTCTACTTTATCCCCACGTCTTATCAGATATCGCATATTTTTTCAATTTCACGTGCTTGCGTAATAATCGCCTAAAACTTGTTTTTAAGTTTTTTCTTTTTCAGCCCCTAAGAGGGTATAAACGTGTTGAACACGTATTCACGAGTTCCGTCATTTCTTTTAGAAGTGATAAGAAATTGAATTGGTTCCTACTTTCTCGTGCTGTCTTCATATTTATTTATTAACTCCTTTCAGGATTTTTGGATATTCAACCCCCAAGTTGGAGGCTGCATATCTGGTGATATATCGAATTAATTTTTACTTCCTAAAGTTTCCTTTTAAAAAAGCCAAAAAGTTAATTTCAGTATTTTAGATATTCAATCCTAATGGGTGTAAGGGTTCGATGAGATATTAGACCGCTTTTCATTTCTACAGATTTTTTATATAATCGCCTACAAACCCATTTCTCAATTTTTCGATATTCAATCCCCAAGGGTTTGTATACATTTCACAATTTTTGCCATTCCTTAGTTCTGATGAGTATAAAATTGATTATTACGGCCAACCAATTTACGATTTTTCGGATTTCCAGAAGGAGGTGTGAAGGGTTTGCTTACGTTTTCACAAATTTTTCAAAATCCGTCTTGTCTCATGAGATATCAAGTTGCTTCTTATGAAAAGCTGTTTCACAATTTTTTCGAAATTCAAACCCCAAGTGGAAGTAATGGGTTTATATACGTTTTAACAATTCGTCATATCTCTTAATTCTGATAAGGCAACAAATTCGTTTTTACTTCTATGGGCTTTTAGTGTACATAATATACCGAAATTCGAATAGTCTACACGGACTTTTCCAATGTTTAATCGGCTAAAAATCGCTATTTTAAATATTTTTATTTTAAGCACTAAATTAATTTTTCAAGAAATCTAATAATATCGAAGCAACTCATGATACACTTTGACCCGAAAAATAATAAAGTTTCGCCCAGACCATTGGCAGATTTTTATTTTTATTTTTGATATTTGTATACATTTTATTATTTAGATTTTCGATTATAGATCTTTAATTTCATTTCCTACGTCATCAATATTAGAGGAATCAGAATCATCACGAGTCAAGAAGCATCTAACTTTGCCCTTTTAGGAAAAATAAATAAATAAATAGAACATACCAGTACACAACTATTACTGTCAAGTAGTGTGCCTTGATTCGGAAGAAATTTTAAATACCTTATTTTTTAATAGCTTTTCAGTCAATAAAAAATGTTATTTCAAATTAAATTTAAAAAATGATCAAAGTTTAAGAAGTACTTTTTATTTTTGTATTATTTTCATTACTCTAAATAATACCTATTAATTGTTATGTTTATATAATAACATAAATGAAATATATTTTTGTTTTTTTAAAAGTAAGTGGACAAATTTAATTATTACATATCATCTGCTATAATTCCAATAATACCTGAATTCCAAACTCAATTTTTTTGTCCAAAATTGAATATAATTTATTGCAAAAAATATGCTGATTATTGCCTAATTTGCAGTTTTTTTTTCATTTTGTGTGTTTTATGCGTCTAATTAAAGTTCTAAGTAGAAGACGACGCCATCATCATAGCATATTTTTCCATTTCAAAAATTGTTTTCTGATAGTTATATTGCCTATTACTTATCGACATTATAGCAATGCAAATTGCTCATTTTGCTGTTTTCACTTTTAATTCTTTACTATGGTAGCTTGCTCCATGTACAATGTACATGGCAAAATATCCTATTTCAAACCATTTATTCTGTAAGTCAATATAATATTAAATCCAAGTGGAGAATGCAAAATTTGCTGTTAAGAAATAATCTTGGCGGCTTTTATTATTATCAGAAATTGAAATATTATAAATTAAATTTTGCAATTTTTTGAACCTACCTTGCTATTCACTGTATGTTCCATGGGAACTGCGGCCATACTTTTAATACCATGTAAAATGGCACTGATAGTAATTTTTTCGTACTATCCCGATTTCAACCATTTAGATTGCAAAATATAATAAGAAAAATAGCACTTAATGCTTTTTTTTCTTTCAGTGTATTATCTTCAATTGCGCTAGATCTATATATTTTTGACAGTCGTCCGTTGCGTGCTTGCGCTATAGTTACGAATATTTTCGCTCTCTAATAAGTCAATTTATTCTATCTTTAGTTTTTATTTTCTTAAAGAAACTTTCAGTAGTTTCTTTTCAGTACAGTAGCAGTAAAGATAACGCACACTTCACAATCATTGGGTCAGCTACGGGACTCGACTAATTATATGAGTTTCAGCGTTCTACCTTACTATCTGTTGTGTCCAAAGCCGATTTTTGGGATTCTACTCGACAGGTAATGTATCAGTCATACTTGAGAGAGAATGGTCTAAGTGAGTCGATCCATAGTTTGGATGGCTGCCACCATAACCTAACCTAACCATACCTTGAGAAAGACAGGCAAGTCATTTGAAGAAAAACTGTTGATGGCTTTTGCAAGCATCGAACTTTTATAGATACGCGTATAAATGCTCTAATGGATTGGTTGAATCTTAATTAAAATTGCATGTGCTTCCAAATCTTATTGATCATGTAATCCCTTTTTCAAATTTATGTATTTCCCGTTAACAACCAAACTCCTAAGGTCCTTAATAAAAAAAGACGCACAAATATCTACAAAACTCTCAAGTAATAAGAACAAGTCGTTTGCCATAAAGTTGCATAAGAAATAAAACTTTAAGTAACAGTCAAAGTCATATCTTTGCAAACTTTAAAAAGGATCTCAGCATCCTTCTTGATGCTCGAGGAATCCTTTACATTAACGCAATAACAAAAGCAAAGCTAAATGGGCAAACATGATAAATCTTTAAGAGCTCCTAGACCAGAATTTAACTTTTCCCTAACTTAGTTTGCGTCTCTCAAAAGTCTCAAGTCTATTTTGCATAATGCCGAATGCATCGGAATTTTCAAACATACACATTCCATGTACGTAGTAACCTACCATGGAAAATGCAATATGGAATCTGAGCGGCAGACGAAGAACTTGATATTCCGTTCGTATCCTTACATCGATTTCGAAAGAAAAGAACGCAATTTATTTCTTACAATAATTTTTTCGTGGCTCATTCCCGTACAATTCCAGCGAACGCGATAAATGTTCATACGTACACCTATCCACATTTCACCTGTAGTATATGCACACGAAGGGAATATGGTGCGGCGATAAAAACCTTATCAGATTGTGTAATTTGCTGCTATGATTTTCCCGAGCACCTCGATGGGAATTTATAATGTGGATTCGTGCGAATTTGTCACATAAGGCATGCAAAACTTTTCCAATTTCCTTAATAGCGTATTAGTGGAATACATTTGTGAAGATTATTATAATTTTTTTTTATATGAGCGCATATGTGACAACGTGCAAATGAATTCCGAAAATGGAGCAGAGAAGTGCCTAATCCTTTAACAAACATTTAGTCTGGCCAAGCAGAATGGTTCATAACGTGTCGGTCAGAGTGACCGTTGTAGGCGTAATCTCGAGAATAATTGCAGCCTGACTTGGTCATCTAGCCATCAGTCACGGCTGCAGAAAGATGACTTTACGATGTGCAGTAATTTGAACAGAGATTTGTACGTCTAAGCCTTATAAGATCCCAAGAGCGTCAATGTGGTGACATATTTGTGAGGTATTCTTGAAAATGAAATTGATGAAAGCAATTTTGTTTTGATCTTAAGGGGTTATATACAGTTGTACCGCGCGAAACGATGAAATTTTCTCGATTTTTTTTGACACCATAATAAATATTTATTGAAAATCTTTTGTCAACGTCGATTAGTACATATTTTGAAGTACTTGTTCAAATTTTATCATATAAAAATGTTAAAAAATAAAAGAACTACAGGTGAATTGCAGGAGCGCCTTTTTTTTAAAGTGACTTGCGGTGGTCATGATATCTTGAGAACGGTTCATCTGAAATCAAAAATTCTAAATTTCGTTAGTATATTGTATTGTCTAGTCGCTGAACGATGCATTTGTAAAAATTTTGATTTAAAAAAAAATGGCGATGGTTTTAACAAAAAGTGTACTTTTTGAAGGTGTAAAATTTTCGATTTTTTGCTATAAAAAAAAGGTTTTCAAAAAAATTGAAAATCCTTCGTTCAGCGACTAGCTATTATCATAATAAATAAGTGGTATAAATTTGATGTTGATCGGATTGATAGTTTTTTAGTAATCCTGTCCACCGCAAAGGTACTTTCGAAAAAACAAGATTCTGAGATAATCGCGTTTAAAGTTTCAAGTTTCTTTCTTTCATATTAAAAATAAATTTATTTCAACTTACATCGAGTCGTGAATTCCAGGGCCATATAGTAGCCCTTCTGCATCGATGTTGAACGTTCGAAAGTGTATACACAACTGTTCCTTAAATTTCAAGCCCAAACATTTCGAACAATACAATAGAGCGGCGAAAGTCGACGAACCGCTTCTACCGAGCGGCAGCTGCATGACTCAACAGCCGCTATGCAGATAGTGTGGCTTCATTGAAAGCGCAGGGATTGAAGAGGAATCATAGTCAAACCGGGAGGACGTCACAATAGGCCCAACTGTGGCTGCAGTGACAGAGGTTAATCACACCAACCCCTATTTCCAATCTATCTATCTAGCCTAGTTTTAAGTAATTTTAAGGCAAATTAAACACTAATCACAAATAGCTACTATTTATGAACAAAAGAAACACCTTGAATTACTATGGCTGAAAAGATATGCCATCTGAGCACCAATTCAACAGAAATATTGTACAAATAATTATTATAAATATTTATTGGAACGAAATAAACATCTTATAGTAACCTGTACCGCGTCTCAGTACGAAACATCTTCCACACTAATTCTACTACCCGGAAAACAATGCAGTTCCACCGAATTTTAGGCATTTATACATAAGACCATAAAAGTGAAAAACATACCAACAGACTAAAAAGATAGTTCGGAAATCGTGAAAACGTAACTCTTCATATTATACTACCTTAGAGGTATAATAACGCAAATAAATTTTTAAGCCTGTTTAAGTAAAAATCAATTCGATATCTAATCAGACCTAAGAAATATATCAGAATACTTGAAAATGTGTGCAATTCTCTTACACTGCCTCAGAGTTTGAATGTGTGACTTATGAAAGTAAAACGGATTTCGAATCTGGGTGCTGGACTGTGAGGCCATACGGGCATAGTAATATCCTGGGACAGTTACCAAAGAAATTGGTTACGTCACCGACTGCTTGACGAAACGATTTTCTGTTGGTTTCCCAACTAGAGAGGAGTGGAAGAACGGTGCGGTGGAAGTAGACTTCGACACGATAATATTTACCGACGGTTCGAAAATGGACTGCGGGGTCGGGGCAGGAATATTCTCAGATACACATAATATCGCTAAGTCCTACTGCCTCCCGGACCATGCTAGCGTCTTCCAGGCAGAGATAATGGAGATCCTGGAGGCTTGCCGTACACTAAAACACGACTCATCGCCAAAACACAACATCGACATTTTCACCGATAGCCAAGCCGCAATCAAAGCACTAGATTTGGCTACCACCTCCTCTAAACTAGTTCAGCAATGCCGTAACGAACTAGCCGGTTTGGCGGAATGGCTCAAAGTCACTGTGCTCTGGGTCCCGGGGCATAGAGACATAATGGGAAATGAGCGTTCTGATGAATTGGCCAGGGAGGGCTCCGCTCTTCCCGGCTCTCTTGCGGAACTAGTCCACGTTCCTTTAGGAGTCGTAAAGAGGGTCATACTCTCACACTTCCAGACAGCGGCTAACTCCAGATGGAAAAGCCTAACCACCTGCGCCATATCTAGGAAGATGTGGCCATCTTACAACCGAGCCAAGTCAGACGAACTTCTATACAAGACCCGGGCAGACGTCTGTAGAATCACGGCGATCAGTACAGGTCACTGGCCAATTGGGGATCATGCAGCCAAATTGGGCATTCCGTTCAATGTACACTGCCGCAGCTACCAGGACACTAATGAACGAGAGTTGCTCGTTCATTTCCTTTGCGAGTGTCCGGCTCTAGCTAGAGCCCGAGAGCGAGAGCTAGGCAAACCCTTCTACGGGAACCTGATGGAGATTTCAGGGAAGAACATTGAAGAGTTATTACTTTTCCTGAACAGCACAGGGTGGTTATAGCGATTCAATTCAATCAATTTTTCTCACATTCATCTTCTGTATTCCCCAGTATCAACAACCCTTAACATCCGAGTTTAACATGTGTTTGTGGTTCCAAAACGGCCTCTGAGCTAATTGAGCTCTGTCTGGGTGACAGGGCTGCCACTTAAGCCAACCAATCAACTAAAACGGAATTCAATATCTCATCAGACCTAAGAGATATAGCGGAATTCGTGTGTATCGATAACTCTGAAAAAAGTTTTGGCGATCAGTGATGCACTGAAGGACGTGGGGTGGAAATGGGACTTTGTAACTGGATAGCCGCAATGCCGTGTCATTGAATCGACACTAGGCGGTAGCAGAGTGCACCCGTGGTACGCCGCAGGGAGGTGTGATTTCACCACTACTGTGGCTCCTGGTAGTCAATACGATACTGACCTCGTTAACCCGTCAGGGTGCGAAGGTGGTCGCATGCGCGGACGACTTAGCAATTCTGATATCCGGTAGGTTCCTGCCCGATATAAGTGACCTGCTAGAAAGGACACTCACACTAGTGAGCGCGTGAGGGTCAATGCCTCAAAGACAGAGTTGGTCCTTCTCACGCGTAGAACCAAAATCAAAGAGTTCACACTCCCTAAACTGGGGGTCTCACCACATGCCACATGCTTTGCGAATTCCCTGGTCTGGCTTGGAGGCGGGAACGTACTTTAGGTACGATCTTCGCCATGTACTTGGGCGGATTCGCAAACATTAAGCTAGACAAGCTGCTCTAGTTTGTCAGGCTGGCGGTGTGGTTTAACTAAGATGTGGTCTTGGGCACACGGGTACTTCTTTCCGTACATGTGGGATCACAACGGACCCATTGGCAGTCTATGTGCCTGGTCGCTAAGCGACCACCCGCTAACCTAACTCTGAAATTTATTTACAATTATATAAAAACCCTACAGATGCAAAAATAATCTTAATGTCTTATTACACCTAAGAGATATCTCTTATCATAATCAGATATCAGAAATCATGAACCCTTTTTACCACCTTATTAAATATGACAAAATTCTGAACTTGGTTTTGATGCGTTTTATGCGGAATGACCTAAGAGATATGATGAAATTCGTGAAAATCTACCCACTAAAAACATTTTTACTTAGCTGCTCGAAGTCGTTAGGAGCTACGAGCCTTCAAAAGAATTTGAGTACGGCGGACGACGGTCAGACGGACAAAAAATGTGTTTTGTTGTTTTTCGGGACTATTTGTCTTAAAACATGAAAAGCATAACACTTTACATGTAAAAATAATAAAGTAAAATAAAGAGATCAGACAAAACCGCCTTAATAGCTTCAGAATTATTAACATGTCAAGCTATTGATAAAATGTCTTAAATGTAGTCACTGTATGCCACGGTGTCAAATATTTTCCTTGAAAAATGCTCTCAGGTCGTGTAATCGTCAAATTTCTGTTTGCCACATTATTTTATTTGCACTACACAAAGTCAGTTTTGATGGAAAAAATTTGATAAAACTTTCCGTCAAAGTTTTTGTATCAAATATTTGACAGCATGGCATACAGTGTAAAATTAACTTAAGGAAATATTGGTAAAAAACCTATTCATGGATTTTTATAAAATTTAAACTTATGACTACGTAACAACTAAACTAAATGATTCAATCTATTTCTGAAAATAGTTGCATAATCAAATTGGTAATAATTGTGAATACTCGAACCGAACAATATTCATCTAATTTACGTTGTTGTGGATTGCATAGCGCAAACAATCAAATTTAATGCCACCACAGTAATTTACCTATAGGTGAAATCCAAATAACTTAGGTGTTTGCCGCGGTGCTGGAACTCATTTCGAAATTCCACTCAATTCTCATCTGATACAGAAAATGCATTATAAACTCGTAAAGTCTAATGAACACCTTATTTTATGTTATATTGAACTGGATCTGCTTACTGTTCGAAAACGCTGCGGATAACTTTTCGAAATTTACCTGGTGCAAATGAGACCAAATCAAATATAATGTCGTCATCATGTTATAGGCTAGTTCATTTTGTATCCCGAATAAGCGGACGCTGTAGCATAAGCGAATAGTATGGAACCTGACAGGTTTCCGATACCGTGGAAACTGATGTTCTCTCCCATATCCATATGTATGCAAGCATCCCCTAAATATAGAGAATTTAATAGTTTATTCGAGACCATGTGAAGCCTATTAGTATTCATGTCGCATACGTGAAATTAGAGGGATTCACGTTCCCTTGTCGAACATGTTTGTGGAAATTACATGGAAGCATAAATATTTAACGACCTAGAGACGAAACAAGCTTTTTTAAAGGTTTTCAAAAATTTGTTAAATTAAGAGAGGCAACTTAGTGCAAAGATTGATATGCCTTGCAAGTGACATTAACACATGCCTTTTTGGCTACGAAAATAATTCCGGGTCTCGTTCGAATGAAGGTTGTACCTTTCTTCAAACTTTTTCTTGTAGTCATTACTTTATTCATGACTTCTGGGTTTGATTAATTTTTTTTTGCTTCCAGTTTTCCTTCCGCTTCAAGATTGAAAACTTGGTTTTGGCATTCCTCTAATAGCGGTAGTATTTCTCCGTAGGGACGTCAAAGGAAAAATGGCAGTGATCACATTGGTACTGAATTTAATAGAAACTTTGACATAATAATACATAGATTGTAATAACGCAGTTTTAGTGTATACACACTGTTTAATAATATTTGTTTTCTTGCAGCCTAATGTTCTAATGCTTTATTACTGGGTGAAATCCACTCCATTCTTCTAAGTGAAACGCTTGTATTAAAGCTTTAACAATATTACTTTCAAAACTTCAAGCTAGGAATGTGAAGTTTAGTAAATGGCAATTTTTCCTTTTCCTTCATTTAGTCGCCATTCAAAAGTCTTTAATAAATATACGCATTTATTATACTCTAGATGAAATCATATAGAGTATTATAAGTTTAATCCAGCCCAAAAGTTTGTAACGCATAGAACCAAGCCTTGGACGAAAAAAAGTTATATATTATTTTTTGTTTATTTGTGGCGAAAAACCTCAAATTCGCTTGACGTCCGTCCGTCCGACCGTCCGTCCGTCCGTCCGTCTGTCCGTTAGCACGATAACTCAAGAACGCCTTCACCTAGGATCTTGAAATTTTGAATCTGGATGTTTGGTTGAATTTGTAAGGCTGAGTTCGTTAACGGGCCAAATCGTCCTACTCCTTCGGGTAGCTGCCATACAAAATGTCCTTAAAACACGCGTTCAAGAATATTGACCGCTAACTTCAGAAGGGTTTAAGCTACGACATTGAAATTTTGTATGTGTTATTTTTTCAATAGTTGGAGTTAAATATATGATTATGAAGAAAATCCTGTTAGTCCTTCGTGTAGCTGCCATACAAATATCCAGCCAAAATGTATTCACTTAATTTACAAAACTCACTATAACTCAATTAATCTTTTAGCTACGAATTCGGAATTTTGTACAAATTGGTTTTGAGTGAAAAGAAAGTTCGAGTTTACTAGTCAGCGAAATCCTATTACTCCTTCGGGTAGCTGCCATACAAAATGTCCTTAAAACACATGTTTAAGAATATTGGCCGATAACTTCAGAAGGGTTTAAGCTACGTCTTTGAAATTTTGTATGTGTTATTTTTTCAATAGCCCTTCGTGTAGCTGCCATACAAATATCCTGTCAAAACGTCTTCACTTAATTTACGGAACTTACTATAACTCAAGTAATCTTTTAGCTATGAATTGGAAATTTTGTACAAATTAGTTTTGAGTAAAAACGAAGTTCAAGTTTCTAATCAGCGAAATCCTTTTACTCCTTTTGGTAGCTGCCATACAAAATGTCCTTAAGACACGTGTTCAACAATATTTTTCGATAACTTTTGAACGCTTCAAGCTACGAATTTGAAATTTTGTACACGTTCATTTTTAAATGGTTCCAAGGAAAAGGATAAATATGTAAGAAATCGAGTGAGTCCTTCCTGCACCTCCCATGCGAAAGTCCTTTAAAAAGGACATTTGTTTTCGATGACTTACCCAGTTCAAGATATGAAATTAAACACTGAATATTGTCTTTTAGGTTTGAGTAGCAATCTAATGGGAGTCCTTAATAAAGGACATACAACATGCACACACGTAATTCTACTTTATCCCCAACTACAATATAAATCGGAGTTCAGTATTCATCTAGAGCATTATACGATTGGCTTGCAGCCGATCGTGACTGCAGTATGTTTTGATGGAAGTTTTAATGACACTAGAATTCGGCTCGATATGAAATCAAACTTGACAGGTAGATAAGTAGGTAGTTTTAGTTTTAAGAATGGGTGAAGCGCTGAGCTACCGCGCAACACTAAGCACCGAATGAGGACCCATAGCGATCCCTTCACAGCCTTGTAGGTCACTAATCATCCCCAACACAACCCAGATCTCTAAAGAACTTGACCAGCTTGTCATGCACTATCGACCTCAGATCCTCCAAATTGTCAAAGGAAAGACTGTCCAACCACCTCAATCGCCACCTTGCAACCGCCTGACATTCACACAAAATGTGGGTAATGTCCTCCTCAGCACATAGGGCCGCGGTCCGAATTACGCTTCTGCGCTTTTAGCGCACCTACACTCGGTCCGAATTGCTCTCACAACGCATACAATTTGCATGGAGGGGTAATTTTCTGGCGCTTACACTGCTCATTGTTTCGAGGATAGGCACAATTGAAAGCGACATAAGCGTACCAAAAATTCGGACCGAACGTATGCACTGTTAGTGATGTAAGCACCATGAGCGTAATTCGAACTGCGGTCTAGATCGAAGCAGTACCTGCACACGTCAGAGTCAGCGATCCCCATACGCATAGCATGCTTCCCTAGCAAGTAGTGCCCTGTCGGTATTCCGACGAGTAACCACAAACTTTCCCAATTCCATGCCAATATCTCCCTAGGCTTCCGTCTGTCCAACCTTGGCCAGAGTGCCCTAGAAGTTCTACAGCTCATCAGCCACTCCCACCTTGAGTTCGCTGCGTCCGTGACATGATCACTGATTCGCGTTTTGATGCCTTTTAATGGTGGGCTAACCCTATCCTCTACTATTCCGGCTGGCGCAAACCTAGTCCCGCCAGCTAATCGGCCAGTTCGTTTCTGGTACCCAGCATAGCCGTACTCTATTCTGACTACAAAATAACTTAAGCACTTCTCGACAGCGCTTTACTAGCTGGGACTTGATAGTCGCCGATTCCAATGAATTAAAAGCCACCTGGCTGTCAATGTAATGATATTAGTAGGTGTAAAGTTTTACTGGCGCTACTTAGACAGCTTTGACCTGCTTTACAAATGAGGTAATACTGACCAATGGTACAGCAGTCATAACTAGATGGAACAACCGGAAATTCCGGCCGTTCTTCTTCGCTTACTACGCTTCATAAACAGCGTTGACATTCAAGAGGAAGTATAGTTAACTTGGGGGACGTCACAATAGGCACAATTAAAGGAACCATACCAACCCCAATCCGAAAATCTAATCTAATCTTACCATAGGGTTATTATCTTTCGCGAAAAATGTTCAGTGTTTTTTCGGCGAAATAACATGTTTCATTTAAAATTATTCTTAAGCATTTATTCTACGCACGGGTTCTAGAATGGGGCCCCGCATAAGATAATTGGAGCCTACGTGCCTACCCTATGCATCCACCCTATAATGACGGTAGAGTATGTTCAGTAACAGACGTACCCACGAATCCAGCCTACCGTACCCATCCTACGTACCTACTCTCTTTCTGATCCATAAATGTTTGTATCTATTGGAAGAATGCTTGTTCTGTACGGTTACAGAAGGTTCATTTTGTATCAAAAATGAGACCAAGATATTTTATAATTTTCTTTTTTTTGAGCATAGAGTTGGTTCTCCAAAACATTTGATTGAAGGTTTTGGCTTACTACTATTTGCTCGTTTCTTGGTAAACAGTGTGATTTGAGTTTCAGACGGTTGAGCTGTGTGAAAATAATATTTTATATAAAAAATAGGTGAATTTTAGGAATAATTATCTCAAAAACTATTTGCTCGATTTTATCCAGGTTATTTTTATTCAAAAGTATACATGTTAAGGTACGCTGACAATTTTTTTTATAAATATATATCAACTGGGGACGCTGCTGTCATAGCCGGCGTAAAAAGTGTCCCTCGCTCGCACGGCCTGCCGTTCCCAAGATTCGGTTGATCAGAAGCAAACATTTTAAAAAGATTATGAAAATGTAATGTATGATGCAGTTTGCTTCGTAGGATTTTTTGAAAAAAAATTTTTTTTTTACGAAATAGTGGCTGATTGAACTTTACGTTCATTTTTTAACCTTAATACTGACTTTTCTGGCTTGATAAAAACAAAGTAATTAGTGAAAAAAAAATCCTACGTTGCAAACTAGAAAACCGGTTCGAAAATATTGTGTCAAATTTTGGAAGCAATCGGTCTAGCCGTTTTCCGAACTTTATGGGGACCGTCTTTGAAAAGCATGTTTCGAGATAATCGCGTTTGAATGGCGCTCTACATTAGACTTGTGTAGAACTAGTTCAGAAGAACGTTCCCATAAGTGAAATGAACGAACTTCGCAGTCAGTCTCGCTCCTAGTTCGTTTTTCATTGCCGTTCTGTGAGACAATACACTATACTAGATCTAGTGTCTTTTTTTTTGCTCATCATCTTCTACTAGATCTAATGACCTTTTTTTGCTCATCATCTTCTACTAGATCTGCTGTCTTTGAACTACGACTACTCATCACTGAACTCCCCTCAAGTAATGAACTATGAACTCAAAGAACGAACTAGTTCGCAAGGGATCGTGAATCGGAAATGATCGCTCACTATGGTGAACTAAAATGCCTACTCTAAATAGATCATTCACGAAGGGCCCATTCCGGTTAATTGCCCATAACTTTCGCAATTATTGGAATTTAAATATGAAATTTACACACAATATTCTTAAAACTACAAACTTGAAGATGTGCCAAAAAAACAAATTTGAAAAAAAAAAATGTCTACTCGGATGTTCTCCCTTAAGCAACAGCCGTGAGGGACACCCGTTGGAAGTAAAAGAAAATCCGTAAAACTCGATTTTAATTTCACTCATAATTTTCCACTAGGAATGAAGCAACTATTTTGCTGATGAAATTTGAAAATGAGAATTTCATCGAATTTTAGAGCAACTAACCAGTGTACTCTCAGCAATTTAATGACTTTTTTACAAAATTGGTGACTCTGAAGGTGACTCTTCATGATTTGTATTGTACAGAGGCGTGGATTTATGACTAAAAATCAGGGATGAAAGATTTGTTTTTTATAGCTCATTTGCATTGCACGATTTTGAAGTGGATTTTGCGAAATCTTGAGATTTCGACAAACTCTATCGAAGTCTGCTAGATTTCCCGTACATTTAAGCGATTTTGAAAACTCTTCAAAAGACTGCATTTTGTAGAAATCCACGTCAAAATTTACTAAAATCGGCCTGGACAACCCTGAAATTCATTTTTCACCATGATCACATTTCACCACAAAATGTTCACTGTCAAATATTTGAAAACAAATTGAAGGTTACATGCTCGAAATGCAAGCTTTTGAAGTTAATAATTTTACTTTATTATTTTTTATGAATAAAGTATTGTGATCGACCTGAAATTTGAAAATAATATTCTACCATGGAAAATTTGTGTATTTTCCCGTTTTAGGACTAGTAAACCACACAAAAGCAAAAATAAAAAAAATCCGTCTGTCCGCCGTAGACGCCGGTTGTCGTCCGCCGTACGCCGTAAGTGTATTTGAAGGTATTTTCACGTTTTAGGACTAGTAGACCTCAAAAAAAGGAAAAAATATCCGTCTGTCCGACGTAGACACGCACTATGTCGTCTGCCATACGCCGTATGAATAAAGTATTGTGATCGACCTGAAATTTGAAAATAATATTCTACCATGGAAAATTTGTATTTTCACGTTTTAGGACTAGTAAACCACACAAAAGCAAAAATAAAAAAAATCCGTCTGTCCGCCGTAGACGCCGGTTGTTGTCCGCCGTACACCGTAAATGCATTCGAAGGTATTTTCACGTTTTAGGACTAGTAGACCCCAAAAAAAGGAAAAAAATATCCGTCTGTCCGCCGTAGACACGCACTATGTCGTCTGCCATACGCCGTATGCCGAATTTTGACCGCCGTACGCCGTAAAAGTGTTTGCAGGTCCGTAGCTCAGAAACCCGTTTAGATGTTCAGTTGAAAATTGTTTGAATGGGTGAACACCTACGAGTGGTATCTTTTAGGGGAGTGGGGGGGGGGGGGGGGAGTGACCGGCAGGTGGCATGGCGTTTCAGGGACTGAAACCAAAAACTTATGCAGAACCATGATAGTGGACCCATTTGCAATGGTCGATATTGGTTGAGGGTTGTAGGAGTGGTGAGAAAAACTGTTCGCTGAACGCTCGAAAGATGAAATTCTAACATTCTAAAATCGATATTTCCTGAACGGTTGATGTCAGATGGTTGAAACTTTGCAATTGTCTTAATATAGTCGTTCCAGACTTCTACCCAAAAAATAATAAAGGTGCTCCCAAAATGTTGGCTGATTTTTTTTGGTTGAGAAAAACTGAAAATTTAACAAAATAAGTTAAAAATGTTGACATATCAAACAGCTACCAAATTTTTAAACATGTCAAACAAATCTCTTCAAGGCGATGTAAGCGCTTTTTGAGATTTTGAAATCTAGTCGCCGCAGACAGAAATTCAGCTATAAGCGTGATTTTCATTGTGGAGGGTAAAAGTTTTTCGAATGCCGATTTTCCAGATCCAGTTTTGCGGAAAAAATCCGATCAATAGTGAAGCAATTTGGGAATCGACGATGCTTTTTTTACTTTATTATTTTTTAATAATAAAGCATTGTGATCGACCTGAAATTTCCAAAAAATTTGCTACCCTGAAATTTTGTATTTACACGTAAACTAGTAAACACGTATTCTAGTAAACACCAAAAAGGCAAAAATAAAAATGTCCGTCTGTCCGCCGTAGACGCCGTACGCCGTCCGCCGTACGCTGTACGAGAAATCGTTTGAAGGCGCGTATCTCCCAAACCCGTTGAGGCATTAAGTTGACATTTTTATGGTGGGTAGATTGGGTAAACTCCTACGACTGGCATTTTTTGGGTGGTTGGGGTGTAAGGGGGGATGAGAGGTAGAGCGTTTCAGACGAACAATTTTGGTTTCTAAATCTGAGGAACCGCTTATGCTCGGAGGCTGAAACTTGGAGCTAATGTAGTACTATGATAGTGGACTCATTCGCAAAAAGATGGTCTATAAGAGTTGAGGGGTGTGGACGTGGGGGTTAGGGGTGGGGTGTAGGGGGTGATGGTGAAGGGGGTTAGTAAGGAATTGATTTTTATTTCTTGAAAACCGTAATGAATAGAAAGCCAAGAATTTAGGATTATATAGAGCCACTATAGAGACATCCCAGAAAAATAAAATTTTTCATAGGGTCAGCGAGGTACGGGGGTGAGGTGTGGTTTTTTATATCTCAGAAACGGCTTATGCTAGAAAGTAGAAACTTAGTACGTATATGTAGATGTGCTATTAGAGTAACTAAAGCAAAACAAAATTTCGATTTTTATTGGCGTTCAGAGGTTGAGTAAAAAAAATGTCCGTGAATCATTTTCACGAATTTCGTTAAAACTTTTAGACATGTCGAGCTATCAAAGCAATTTTACTTTTACTTCTATAAGCTTTAAACATAGTCAGGGAAAAAACCGATTTAAGTATTTTTCCCTATTAAACCCCCTGCGAGTATTGTTCAAGTTTTCACTAATTCCGAAAATCTCTTAGGTTTAATCTGATCGAATTCGCTTTTACTTCTATGGAATATTCTATTGATAAAAAAAATAAGTAAATAAATAAAAAAAATTTGCCAACAGTCTGGGTGCAACTTTATTATTTTAAAGCTGATGGTCTTTGTTACTAGTGCTTAAGAATAATTGTGTGTATTTATATACCTCTTATTAAAATATAATAATAATAATAATTATTATAATATGGGTAGAAGTCCGATATGTGTTTAATGCTGAGATGCGGTGTAGGTTACTATGAGACTTACAACTTCAGGAATAACTAGGAGGCTATTTGGAACTTTATTTTTTAGATTGTTAGAATCATAGTAACCTACACCGCATCTCAGCATTAAACACGTTTCGGACTTCTACCCATAAAATAATAAAGTTGCGCCCAGATTTTTTATAAATCTGTTTTTTTAGTTCCTTTTTTAAGTTTTTCCTGTAGCGATGAATCGAACTTTTTCTTTAGCAATAGTCAATAACTTGTGAAACTAACTGATAATCTTGGATATTTAATTTAAATAATTCGCTGAAGGTGACCATAAAATTTTAGCATTTTAGAATGAATGCAATGAGTCAATAGTCAATAATATTTTACTATTACTTTATGACTTGTATGTATCTGCATTCTCACCATTTTAATAACCAAACTTCAACTAACGAGCCGATAATATTATTAAAATTTGTTGAAATAAGTAACATACGCGATATCATCCCATTTTGTGGGTTTTGATTTTGTTTGTTTCCATTTAATGGCGACCAAATTTTCAGGGTTCAAAAGCCAACTGTTGATCATTAATCATCGATTGTAAAAAAAACACTTTCAGTAAACATGTAACCGAAAACGACAAACTTAACTGCAATGGAAATTTTCTAAAAAAAATATGATATTTTCCGGGAAACTGATAGACGCTCTGGCACCCACTACACGTTTACTCTATAGCGATTCAAGTAGAGTCAGCGTTATGTCAGCCATTGTATAAATCATTTTTATGTGAGCTTAAAAATATTTTCAGTTTGCGTTATACAGGAAATTAAAGGCATATTTTATGTTACTCATGCTGTGTGAACAAAAGTGAACTTTAAGCAAACATTTTCCAAAAATTTGTCTTTGAAATGTGTAAGGATTCTCTGTACTATTCAGGGACAACAATATTCTGACAACGAAAGTACTGTCATCTGGAAATTGATGGAAATAGAAGCCCTGATTGATGAAAAAAAATCACTGCTAAAAGCGAAACTTGCTTTAACTGAGGGCTGAAATTTTTCTTGCTACTACTCAATGAAATGTCTATGCGGGGGTGAAATATTGGATGCTATTCGCCGGGATTTCAAGTAAAACACAATTCGTTTAAAATCGATATAAAATATTGTTCCCACTCAATATTCGCACTAATAATCTCACTCCTGACAAGACTATCCGATTTTATGTACTACTGGATCACTCAATCGACCGCCGCTACCAATCAAAATAATTATACAAGTACTTCCGCGTAGAACTCCCAGTCGTGTATCGTCTCGCTATTCGTAGTAAAAACTACTGTCGCCGTTTGTCGTCTCGCTATCCCGTAGTACAATACAATACTCTGTCGTTCTTAGATACTGCATTTGTGTAGTCGTGAGCTTTCCCGAATATTCGGTGGTGAGTGTGGAACTTGCAATAAGTTTTGCTGCATGCGAGAAGAGTCGAGAGATTTCGACGTTGTTCTAGTGGCGTAAAAGTTATTCTTCTCGAACACTATCAAACTTTGCCACCCTTTTCTTGTTGGGTATTGCAAGGCGTCCATTCTGATGTTTTGGTCCCCCTTCCAGCTAGGTATTGAGCGGTTTTTGTTTTTCTCACTATAAACTGATCGAGCAGCCTAGGGTTGCCAGGAGAGCATGTAACAGTATGCTATTTCGCTTGAACGTGATTATTCAGCTGAATTCATAAATAAATTTAAGAAAAGGACATATTTTACAGGAAGAGCTAGTAGATAGGTACGGAGTCGATGGATAGCCGTCCTTTCATCCTCAACGCTAGTACAACTTCGAGAAAATTGTATTAGACAGAGAATGTTGTCTGAGTAAAAGCCAACTACAGTAGAACCTCTTTATAGTGACCACCCAAGGGACTGTGCAAAATTGGTCACTTTATTCGATTGGTCAGATTATAAAAATAATTTAACAAATAAAATCCGTTTCTGATTTACATCGAGACCGTAAAAAAATGGCAACTTTAAGCAAGTGGTCAAGATAGGAAGGTGGTCACTTCTTCAGGTTCTACTGTATTATGCTGACATTCAACATTTTGTGCAGAATTAAACTATTGAATCTCATATTAAGCTTCGGTCAAGCCTGTCTTTCGTTGTGAGAAGAAAAGGGAGTAATATTCCATTCATCCTGATTTCGTTTGATCGGCGTTGTCTAAAAAAACATACTGCAGTCACGATCGGCTGCAAGCCAATCGTATAATACTCTAGATGAATACTGAACTCCGATTTATATTGTAGTTGGGGATAAAGTAGAATTACGTGTGTGCATGTTGTATGTCCTTTATTAAGGACTGCCATTAGATTGCTACTCAAAACTAAAAGACAATATTCATTGTTTAATTTCACATCTTTAACTGGGTAATTCATCGAAAAAAAATGTCCTTTTTGAAGGACTTTCACATGGGACTTTATCGGAAAATATTGTTGAACACGTGTCTTAAGGACATTTTGTATGGCAGCTACCAGAAGGAGTAAAAGGATTTCGCTCACTAGTAAACTCGAACTTCCATTTCACTAAAAACTAATTTGAACAAAATTTTGAATTCGTAGCTAAAAGATTACTTGAGTTATAGTGAGTTTCGTAAATTAAGTGAATACATTTTGACAGGATATTTGTATGGCAGCTACACGAAGGACTAACAGGATTTTCTTCATATTCATATATTTAGCTCCAACTATTGGAAAAATAATACATACAAAATTTCAATGTCGTAGCTGAAACCCTTCTGAAGTTATCGACCAATATTCATGAGCATGTGTTTTAAGGACATTTTGTATGGCAGCTACCCGAAGGAGTAGAACGATTTTGCCCGTTAACGAACTTAGCCTTACAAATTCAACCAAACATCCAGATTCAAAATTTCAAGATCCTAGGTGAAGGCGTTCTTGAGTTATCGTGCTAACGGACAGACGGACGGACGGACGGACGGACGGACGGACGGACGGACGGACGGACGTCAGACGGATTCGAGGTTTTTGGGCACAAATAAACAAAAAATAATATATAACTTTTTTTCGTCCGAGGCTTAGTTCTATGCGTTACAAACTTTTGGGCTGGATTAAACTTATAATACTCTATATGATTTCATCTAGAGTATAAAAATTTATATGAGATTCTGAACTTGCAGTTACCTGACATATCCATAAAACCATTTTCGTACAAGTTGGTCGATGAACCTTTAATGTTGAAAACACTGATTCTATAGAATTCACAATAGCTTGATTATCTGTCCTGTATACCTGACACTTCAACCTAGATAAGCCGGTTTTAATCACCCTGTGGTGCGAATGATACAGAATCATACCGATTCCTGAATCTTTTCATCAGAGACCACTTAGCTTTTCGGGTCCCCATGTCATATTTCATGAAAATTTGTCAAATTAGACAAGCCAGTGTCTTCAATTCGATCAGAGATTGAGCCACGTTTGAACTATCGCTTTATTTCTTACGTTCCAGACTTACACCGATACAACTTATTAACTCTTAGAAAACCTAGCTTTTTATTGTCCTCTGTATGAGATCGTATTTCCTTTTTAAAAGGATTAAAGAGGAATAGCTTTGCAATATCTTACACAGCATATCGAGGTCCCCTTTTTGGTATAATGTTAACATCGCGTATATGGGCATCTTCTTTAGAACTTCCAGCACAAACCATTGGTATTGGACTAGAGTCCTGTAGTGCTTCTTTACTGGCAAAACTTTGTAGAGAGATCCGACCAACTTCCTGCCCAACTCCTAGATGTCAGCATTACATGGGGGGTTCTATCTTCAGGATTGCGATTTCGTCAGCCTAGGATGACAAACTTGGTGTTTCAACTGCCTTTCCTTTCCATGACATTTTGATCGCATATGTCGCATCTCCTTGTCAATATTACTGCTGAGACGGCCAGTCCGTAGTGCTTTTTATTGAGAGTACAATAGAAACGGTCCTTCGAATGTGCATATGTCAGAAAAGGAATCCCTAACGTTCTGCTATTCATAGCTGACCTCTCTAAACCACAATATTTCTGTGTCACTACAGACGACTTTTTGCTCCTGGTTCGACTAAAGGACACCATCCTACGTTTCACAGCAAATGAGGCAATACTAACTAAACCACCTAAATATATCTTTTTTTCTACAGCAAAGAAAACACTATCGTTCCTCTTTTTTAGCAACAATTCTTTCTTCTCGAGTGAATTATTTTACTGTATTTATGCTAACTGATTGTACTCTGCAGTGCAGTTCTGTACAAAATGCAAAGTTATTTGTTAATAATGCCATAACAAATAATTCTTCGGGGAGTAAATAAATTTTAATGTGCATAACTAAAACATATTCTTACATTGAATACCAATTACTAAGCAATTATACATATGTGTAGAGTCCTGTCTTACATTTATCAAGAATTTTGAAAATAATTAAATTTTTTAAAAAAAAAACATTTTTAAATATTATATTCCAATTAATTGTAAATTTTTTATTGATTTTAGCGATGGAATAAACATTTTATATGCGGTTCTATTCCAATTGAAATCTTTTTTCCGAACCAACTACGTACGAATATATAGTGCCTATACTACACAAACAAAAAACAAATTAATTATGAATTTGGTCTTGCTATGACCACAAAACGAGCAGAATTTAATTGAAAAAGTAAATTATCAAAAACTATCATTAAATTAAAATTTAATATAAATTTCAGTTGGGTGTTCCTTTTTAAAATAATAATGATACTTTATGTGTCCGGTTTCATGGTTAACGCTTATTAACCCTATTAGTCTGGATTACCGAGCAGAAGGGTAATTATGAAAATTATTATCGCTATTATGATATTCCTGCATTTTTTAGTTGGTTTATGAGTTTGTCAATAAAAAAGAATAGGTACTAATTTAAATTCGATGAAAATCGCTTTATTTCCTTATCGACTATTAGCTTTAATTACTTTTAGTACCTACCGATGTAAAGGATTAAGTTGTATGATATTGATTGATTTCTGTTATTGTAAGCCATTGAGCAAACCTCGAGTCAAGTTGTAACCTTGCTCCCCTACGAGAACGTTTAAGCGTTTTAGGCGAATAAATTTGGTTTCTACATCCCAGAAAATATACCTACACGACCTGAAAATATACCCACACGACGTTCTTGATCGATTCGTCACTCTCAAAAGGACAACCTGTGAGGTCCTGCTTAAGGTTGGAGAACAGGTAGTAGTCACTGGGGACTAGATCTGCACTATAGGGTCGATGGCTGATCTCCTGGAAACCACATTCGCGCTTGTTGCTGTCTGAACACTTTTTTGAATTTCTGAAAGGTTCCGGGGACCCATCTTGGGCTTACTTTTGATATGCCCAAATGTTCTTGTAAGATTTTTTTTTTTTCCTATTTTCTTTAGATGACTATTATTCAGCATCAGCTGTTCCACCCGCACAACAGTTTTTGGCGAAGTAGCTTCAATTGGTTTTCCACTCCGCTGATGGTCCTTCAACGAATCTCTGCCCGATTTAAAAAGTTTTTACCAATTGTTTACGGTCTGGGAGAATCCAGCATCCCCATAAACCCCAACGAAACTATTATAAATTTCAGAAGGTGTCCAACCCTTCTTTGCTAAAAAATGGTGTCACTGCTCTGTATGGACAAAATAGAGGTCTGAAACTTGAGAAACTGAAGTGTTTAGAGACAAGCAACGACTGACTGAAAAAAGTTGGACTTGTGAATTCTTTTATACTTACAGTAGGCCCACCCAAAGATAAATAACTCCTATCTCCTCAATGTGGCCTCCATTGTCAGAATAAGAACTTTTAGACCTCCCCTCTAATGTATCTTCACGAATTTCGTCATATGTCTTACGTCTGGAATATTGATTTATTTTTTTTTTCTACAGATTATTCAAATAAATGCCTAGAAATTGTTTTCAGTATTTTTTTTTAAATTCTACCCCTAAAAAGATGTAAAGAGGTTGTGCCCATTTTCACGACTTAAGCCAAATGCCTGAGGTCTGATTAGATATTGAATAATTTTTTAATTTCACGTCTAACAACTATTTTCAGGATTTTTTCATTTTCAACCCCTAAGATGGTATAACAGAGTTGTACACGTTTTCACGAATTCCGTCATATCTCTTAGGAGTGATAAGACATTGATTGGTTTTAACTTCATACGACTTTTGTAATTATCTAAAAACTAATATCATGTAACTTTATTATTTTCTAATAATACTATAATTGTGATCGATTTAAAAAAAAAAAATTTGGTACCCTGAAACATTTTTTTTCACGTTTCATGACTAGTAGACACGAAAACAACAAAAAAAAATGTCAGTCCGTCTGTCCACCTTACGCCGTACGCAAAATCGTTTGAAGGCTCGTAGCTCGCAAACGATATTAAATTGCAATTTTTTTAATGAATAGACTGGGTAGGCCCCTTGAAGTGACCGAATTCTGCGGAGTGTGGGTGTAAGGGGAAAGGAGTGGGGTGCGTTTTAGAAGAAAAATTTTTGTTTCTAGATCTCAGCAACCGCTTATGCTAGAAGGTTGAAACTTGGAATTTATATAGAGCTTTGATAGTGGACCCATTTGCATAAGAATTGTCAATATGGGTGTGCTAAGGGGGCGAAATAATGCGTCCGAAACACAAAAAAGCCGAGATCGACACATTCTAAAAAATCCATATCTCGGAATCCGTTAACGTCACAAAATTAAAACCTAATAAATATCTGTAGGTATACTAGAAAAATAGATCGGAAACAAATTTTTGAGTGGGGCAGTGGCGTACGAGGGTGGGGGGTAAAAAACTTTAGATTACGATATCTCACGAACCAATTGCACTAGACAAATAAAATTCGGTTTGTGCATAAAGGTTGAAAAATGAAGTTTGATGAAAGTAAAATTTTTTAAGGGGCGGTGGATCATGACAGTGGAGCGGATAAGAATTTGTCTAAAAAATCGCGTCTCATATCTCAAGAACAGTGTAAGGTAGATACTTAACATTTTTACCAGAAGTAAACCTAATAGACCCCGAGCAGAAAAAAAATGTTGTGGGTGAGGGTGTAGAGGATGAGGGTGGGGGAGGATGAAAAGGAAAAAGTTCCGAGTTTTATATCTCGAAAACCTATAATGATATAAAGCTGAAACATGGTATTTAGATAGAGCTATAGCAGTAGCATGTTGGAAAAATATAATTTTTTTAATTTTAAAACAGCTTATGCTAGAAAGTTGAAACTCGATACGTATATGTAAATCAACTAAAAAAGTAATTTAGAAAAAAAAAATTTAAAATATCTTTTGGCGTTCGGAAGAAGGGTGAAAAAAATGATCTTTGAAAATGGAATGCATATACTTTCACAGTTTTCGTCATATCTATTAGGTCTTCTCAAATATTGAATTTATTTTTATTCTACGGCTTCATCATATAAATACCTAGAAAGCTTTTTCAGAATTTTTGTAAATTCTACCCCTAACGGGGTGTAACGGGGTTGTATACTTTTTCACGAATTCTGCCACATCACCCAGGTGTGATTATATATCGACTAACTTTTCACTTTCATGGGCTTGCGTAATAATCGCCTAAAACTCGTTTCTTAGTTTTTTCCTTTTTCAGCCCCTAAGAGGGTATAAAAGGATTGAACACGTTTTCACGAATTCCGTCATTTCTTTTAGAAGTGATAAGAAATTGAATTGGTTTTTACTTTCTCGTGTTGTCTTCATATTTATTTCTAAACTCCTTTCAGGATTTTTGGATATTCAACCTCCAAGTTTATGTAAGGAGGTTGCATATGCTTTCACAGATTCTTACATATTGCTTAGATCTGATGATATATCGAATTCAACTTTACTTCTTAAGGTTTCCTATATAAGCGCCAAAAGGTCAATTTCAGTATTTTTAGATATTCAATTCTAAGGGGTGTAAGGGGGTTGTATGCTTTTCAAAGCATATTTCTTAGGTTTGATAAGATATTAGATCGCTTTTCACTTCAACAGACTTTTTATACAATCGCCTACAAACCCATTTCTCAATTTTTGGATATTTAACCCCCAAGGGTTTGCATATGTTTTCACAAATTTTTCCCATCCCTTAGTTCTGATGAGATGTAAAATTGGTTGTTACGGTATTTGATGAAATGACCTAAAAACGATTTTATGAATTTCAAGAGCTAAGGGGGTGTGAAGAGTTTGCTTTCGTTTTCACAAATTTTTCCCTCGTGTCTCCTGAGATATCAAGTTGCTTCTTATGAAATCGTCTAAAACCCTGTTTCACAATTTTTTTCGAAAATCAAACCTGAAGTAGAAGTAATGGGTTTCTATACGTTTTAAAAATTCGTCATATCTCTTAAGTCTGATAAGGCAACAAATTCGTTTTTACTTCTATGGGCTTTTAGTGTTCATAATATACTGAAATTCGAATAGTCTACACGAGCTTTTTCAATGTTTAATCGGCTAGAAATCTCTATTTTAAATATTTTTATTTTAAGAACAAAATTAACTTATCAAGAAACCTCATAATCTCGAAACAACTGGTGATATGCTCCGACTTTGACCGCTCCCGAACTTTGACCCGAAAAATAATATAGTTGCGCCCAGACTATTGGCAGATTTTTTTTTTTGAGTATTTAACTTCAAATGGGTGTAAGGGTGTTGCAATTGTTTCCGCCATATCTCTTAGGTTTTCGTCATATCTCCAAGGTTTTTTTGAAATATCAAATTTGCTTTTACTTATACACAGTTTTTTTTTATAATCGCCGACAATTCAATTTTAGAATTTTCTGATATTCAACCCCCCAAGGGGTGAAAGGGATTTCTTACGTTTTCACGAATTTCGTCACATCTCTTAGGTCTGATGAGGTAGCAATTGGTTCTTACTTCTATGGGACTTTAGTGTAGTTGCCTAAAAACGAACTTCATAATTTTTTCGATATTCAATCCCGAAGTGAGTGTAAAGCTATTTCTCCTTCCATCTCGCCCTAGACTCTGACCCAAAATCGTAGTTTGTGTTTAGCGTCGACACTTCTGTTGCTCCACGACTTAAACTGCTTCCAAGACTTAATCTCGAAAAATTAAAAAGTTTCGCCCAAATTGTTGGCCATTTTTTTTTTTCTTTCATACAATAAATTTTACAAGTTCTTGATATTAATGTTAAATGTGGTTCCAAATTCGGACAACTATTAATTCTGGTTCCAAAATCGGACAACTATTCATTTCAAGCTCTTCCCGTCCGTAATAATTCAGTGAAACGTTTTACTAGAAAATTAATTTTCCATGAGTTTTTCCTGCCGTTCCTTCAGTCATGTGCTACTACATGTCAGACGACAATTTCAAGTATCTAGTCTTTCATTGAATATCTTTTTTGAGGTCATGGGTTTTATTTATCCAGCTGAATTATGCATAATCGTGCTGTGGCTTTTAAGAATATTTCACATTTTATCATAAAATATGTATTTATGTCGGTAGCTACATGCATGTCGATAGCTACATGCATATGTGAGTTGCACTGATATTAATATTGTGTGTAGATTCCGACAGGATATACTCGAGCGAAAATATAAATGAAGCAATCTGATTGTAGTAAAAAAGAAATTGAAAACTATTGGAGCTTTCTCCTTTTCACTTTTCTCTCAAAACGTTTCGGTACGATACTCGTATCTAATTTTATTTTTTAAATTTTTTATAATAAGGAATAAATACCATGAAATTCATCTAGTAAAACACATGGTTCATAATCACTGGATTGTCAGACAACGAATTTTACCTATCTATTTCAAAGATTTTACAAGGTAATGATAAGGGTTTGATAAAGGACTCAATCAAGTCCGAACCGTCACACCAAATTTAAATTTTTAGCCGGGAAACTTGCTTTTCAGCGAAATTCAAAGAAACTCATTTCAATTTATTGTAATAGTAATCTGATACCTTCTCAATTAAATTTAATAAACGACATCCTCACTAACTAAGTACTTATAAATTAAATCTAATTTGTGTAAAGTTTTCTATTGGTAACTGAAAGATTTTTTTACTGAAACAAAACCCATATCTTCTTTGAGTTTTTTCGTCATTATAAAGTTCTTCTAACTATAATAATGCAGTTAGGATTGTAGGATCAAGGATGTGCTGCTTCTAGTCATAGTATCTAATTAGTGCAAACATGATATGGTTGTAATAAGTATATTTGGCAACATAGAATTAATATGGTTGCCCTAAAATTCTATTTACATGATGTCAAAGTGCTTTATGATAACGGCAGCTATAGTCTGCTATTATTGCAGTAACAGAATTTAATCAAGTATTAAATACAACTATAATTACAAGACATTACAAAAAAAATATATTATTACCATCATTTCTGCCATAAGGATGTAATGTTTTCAAGTGAATTTGAAATTTCAAAAGTTAAAGTTTACAAACGTTTACAAATTAAGATTTAAAATTCACAATTTCATGTGTTATAAATGTTCATTAATTTATATACAAAACCCGGATTTTTTTTTTTTTTGACTTCTGAAATTAAGCAGACATTAGACCCGAACCTTAGTGTTAGCTCTGACAAGACATTGTCGCATGAGGAAGCATCTCAATAGGATTGGTCTCTCTGAGACTAAAATTTGCAGAATATGCAATGCCGAAGACGAAACAACAGAGCACATAATTTGTGAATGTAAAGGATTAACTCACAAAAGCCTTCGTCACTTCGGTCAGGGTTTCATGAAACCCTCGGAATTCCTGACCATTCATCTTCGTAGAATACTAAGCTTCTTTAAAAGCGCCGGAATTGAAGAGGAATCATACACTGTTTTAAAAAAATTGAATTTTCAATCCAAATTTTACTTGAAATTTCCAGTATATTTCATTTTTTCAAGTAAATGTACACATTTCAATCACTTTTACACGAAATTACTGGTATTAGTAAATTATTCATGTACTTTTCAACTGAAACGTACAACTTACATGAAAAGGCTCACAAAATTACGCAACATTTCGTGTGAAATTAACTATATTTATATATGAAATGAAAATTACATTATTTTTTGTGTAATTCTACGTATCTGTTTGAATTTTACAACGAAAAACATGTAATATATGAAACCACGAAGTTGGACGATTTTGTTTTCTACTGAAATATAAATGAGACGCCTTCGGTGGCGCAGTGGCTAAGCGCGCCAAACCTACGCAGCATGATCGCGGGTTCGATTGCTACCTACAGCCAAAAATTTTATTAAGAGTAAGTGAGTAAGAAATAATAGTAGAACTAGAAATAAGTGTATCTCAAAGAGGGCTAATTATACACTTCTTTAGAGTGTAAATTCAAGAGAATATTCAATGAATTTACTACTTTCGAAGTTGAAATTTACTAATTGCAAATTGAAATTTTCCTACCGAAAGTTGAAAATTACATTCAAATTGACTATTACATCCCAATGTAAATTTACTTGAATAGGTGTGGCATATTTGCCTACTATCCAAAAAATGTAAAATTCAACGGATTTTTTTTACTGTGTAGATAATCCAGGGTAATAATACGCCCAACTCAGGCTTCAGTGACAGAGGTATCCAGACCAACCCTATTTCGTAATCTATCTATCTTTGTTTTACTTAAACCAAGAAATTAGAAATATGACTTTGATTATAATATAAATTTGAATACAACTAGCTCCGACGTCCTTCCACTCCCGCGCTTCCTTGAAGAGAGACCGCGTTCGTTCGCGATTATCGAAATGTTGCGCAGTTTCAGAATATTGCTCGATGACACCAAATTTATTTTAAAGTTAGTGTACACTTGAATTTTGATTATATTATAATAAATATGCTAACAGTGTGGGCGCAATTTTATTTTTTTTTTTGGGTAGAAATCCAGAACGTACTTAATGCTGAGATCCGATGCAAGTTACTATGGACCCGACTTCTCAATTCAATTAGAAGCTCTCAATCCTAAGCAATTCTCGAAAAACAAAAATATTTTGCTTTTCACTGTCTCCCACACTCACTTCATACGCCCCCATTCCCAAAGTTATTTTCTCTACCAGAAATATACTTGGTTTGATTCCCTTTAAAATTTCCAGATCATGTCTGAATCGATTCTTGAGATATAAAAATTATTGATTATTAAATTTGTTAAAAAAATTTTATCACTTCAGTTCCGTGCTCCACCGCCCCCTAAAAAAAATTGACAATTCGCTTCGCTAGGCCTGTAGTGACTTTCTTCTCTCGAACGTGTTTATAAAGAGCAATGCCTCAGCTACTGTACTAAAAAAAAATTTGATATCAAAAATCTTTAATATTTCCTTTTTCAATAACTTTATGAAAATTAATATGACAGCAGTCTGAGCGCAACATAATTTGATAGAAGCCCGGAATGCGTTTAATGCGGAGATGTGGTGTAGGTTACTATGCAACCCCCTTACAACCGGTTTGGGTTGAATATTTAAAAATCCTGAAATTCACTTTCTGGCAAATTTACAGGAAGAAAAAAATTCGATATCTCATCAGATCTAAAAAATATATAGGAATTTGTGAAAATGTATGCAACTCCTTTACACTACCTCGCGAATTGGACATCAGAAAATTCTAAAATCGGTTTTTAGGCTCTTATATAAAAACTCTGCAGAAATAGATATATAATATTGGGAAAACGTATGCAACCTCCAACTTGAGGGTTGAATATTAAAAAATCCTGAAATTAGTTTCAAGATAAATATAAAGAAAGCCCCAGGACGTAAAAACTAATTGTCATGTCTATTAGTCCCAAGAAGTATGATGGAATTCGTGAAAACGTGTTCAACCCTTTTATACCCTCTTAGGGGTTGAAAAATTAAAACCCTCGAAAACGTGTTTTTCGCGATTATAAAACAAGACCGCGGAAGGGAAAAGTTATTCGATATTTAATCAGACCTGAATTATATGAGTGAATATAAATCAAAATGTACGCAACATTTGTATACCCCCTTAGAGGTTGAATTTCAAAAAACACTGAAAACACTTTCTAGGAATTTATATGAAAAATCCGTGGAATAATAATCTCTTCAATATATCAGAAGACCTAAGAGATATGATGAAATTCGTGAAAATATATGCAGATCATTTTCACTGATATTTTTTTTGGCCGTCATTCCGTACGCCAATGGATATTTTTTATCTATGGTAAATTACTTTTCTAATAGATCTACATATACTCACCAAGTTTGAACTTTCTGGCATAAGCCATTCTATAGATATGAAAAACATCCCCATCCCATACCACACAACCACAATTTCAATTTCAATTTTTCTAGCTTGCTGCTACTATAGCTCTGCCTAATATCAGCCATCCATCATTATGTGTTCTTGAGATACAAAAATCTGAAATTTGTCTTAATTACCCACCCCCATCTTCACTCCTTATACTCACAAACCAAAAAAAAATTATTTTCTGGTATGGTTCTATTCGCTCTACTTCCCGTAAAAAATCTAAGCACTTAAACTTTTCTTGAGATATGAGACGTTATTTATTAGAAAAATTCTAATCTCCACCCCACTTACATGATCTACTTCCCCCTTGAAAAATTTTATTTTCAGCAAACTTTATTTGTCGACTTGTATCCATAAACCGAATTTAATGTTTCTGGCGCAATTGGTTGGTGAGATATCGTAATCTAAAGTTTTTCATCTCCATATAACTTCCAAGTTTCAACTTCCCAGTATAAGTTGATCCTGAGATTAAAGAAAAATTTCGTCAAAAAATCTCAAAATTCAATGTGAGCTAGGAGCGTTCAAATGAGTTTGCTTTATTGTGGTCTACTAGATCCTAAAATATAAAATTTCAGTTCAGGAATTTTGTTTTTTTAATTTCTGGTCCAATACAATACACAAAAGGTTTGAGCTTTACCACAACTTTCGTTCTATTTAATTCTTTAATAGGAGTAAAATTAAAGGAAATATATCATGAATTCCTTCCACGCCCTCCTCTTAATACCAATAAGAAATACTGTATTATTTAAATAATAAAGTAAAATTTGCCAACAGTCTGGGCGCAACTTTATTATTTTTTGGGTAGGAGTCCGAAACGTGTTTAATACTGAGATGCGGTGTAGGTAACTATGCGACTGATAACCTAAAAAATAACGTTTCAAATAGCCTCCTGGTTATTCTCTAGGTTATCAGTCTCATAGTAGAGATATAACGAAATTCATGAAAATGTTTGAAATAAAATTTTTTTTACTCCAGCTCTGTACATCAATAAATTTGTTTGTGCTTTAATTGCTCCTGTAGTATTTCTACATATACATACTAAGTTTCAACTTTCTAGCATACGCTGTTTCTGAGATATGAAAAGCCACCCCCACCCTTAACTTGCTACCCCTATCAAAAATTGGGATACTTCTATAATCACTCTATATAGTCGGCAATTATGCTTTCTATGCTTTGCGGTTTTCGAGAAATAAAAATCAGAATTCTTTTCGTTTCATCCCCTCCCACCCCAATTTTTTTTCCTGCTAGAAGTCTTCTGTAAAATTTCTAAGATCATATCTGGTACTGTTCTTGGGATATAAAAATTGAATTTTTTTAAAATGGTTATCTCCCTCACCTTCGTACTCTACCTCCCCTCTCAAAAATTTTACATTCACTAGATTCCACTTGTGATCTCATATACAGAAACCAAATTCTTTCTTCCTGGTACAATTGGTTCGGCAGATATTTTAATCTAAAGTTTTTCACCCCCCACCTGTACACACCACTTCCCCTCTTAAAAGTTTAAGTTCTTGTCTAATCTCCTAATATCCCTTAAAATAACTATAAAGTTTCAGCCTTCTAAGATGAACGGTTCAGGATATATGGATTTTAGAATGTTTCAATCCCTGCTTCCAAACGTTTCGGACACATTGATTTTCCCCGCACTCCCACACCCCTCAACCCTTATTTTTGTGTAAATGGGTCCACTATCATAATACTATAAGTTGCAAGTTTCAGCCTCCTACCATAAGCAGTTCCTGAGATCTAGAAACCAAAATTTTTCGTCTAAAACCAAAAGATACCAATCGTAGGGGTTCACCCAATCTACTCACCATAATTAATTTCAACTTAATATCTAAAAGAGTTTATGAGCTAATCGCCTTCAAACGGTTTTGCGTACCGCGTACGGCGTACGGCGCCGGCGTCTACGGTGGACAGACGGACTTGTTTTTTTTACTTTTTTGTGGTTTACTAGTTCTCAAACGTGAAAATACAAGATTTCAGGGTAGCAAAAAATAATAAAGTAAAATCAAAAAAAGAACATATATTGTCCATTACTCATGTAGTAAAATTCATTAAGTTTTGTAGCGTTTTTCCGTAATCTTCTAAGTTCTAAGAGACCTAAACACATAAGAACAATTTTTGAATTGCATTGTTATAGAAATATTTGAAAAACCATTCAATTTTCTCTACGTGTTAACCTCGTGCAGTGTACTGAACAAAAGCTATATACCGGATAACTTATGAAAAACTATTGCATCAAGGGTATGAAATTACTTTTCCTTTTCCTTATAGTGAATTTATGAATAGAACTAAAATTAAAAAAAATATTAGAAAAACCATGTTTTTCACCTACTCCAGTTGTCGAATATAAAAAAATCTGCAAATGGTCTGAGCGAACTTTATTATTTTTCGGTCAAAGTTCGGGAGCGGTCAAAAACGGAGTATATCATGAGATGCTTCGAGATTATTAGATTTCTTGCAAAATTAAAATATTTCTAATAGAGATTTTTAGCCGATTAAACATTGAAAAAGTCCGTGTAGACTATTCCAATTTCGGTATATTATGTACACTAAAAGCCCATAGAAGTAAAATCGAATTTGCTGTCTTAACAGACTTAAGAGATATGACGAATTGTTAAAACGTATACAAGTCCATTACTTTCACTTGGGGTTTGAATTTCGTAAAAATTGTGAAACAGGTTTTTAGACAATTTCATAAGAAGCAACTTGATATCTCATGAGACACGACGGATTTTGAAAAATTTGTCAAAACATAAGCAAACCCTTCACACCCCCTTGGTTCTGGAAATTCGAAAAATCGTGAATTGATTGGCCGTAATAATCAATTTTGTATCTCATCAGAACTAAGGGATGGCAAAAATTGTGAAAACATATACAAACTCTTGGGGGTTGAATATCGAAAAATTGAGAAATGGGTTTGTAGGCGATTATATAAAAAGTCTGTGGAAATGAAAAGTGATCTAATATCTCATCGAACCTAAGAAATATGTGGAAGCTTTGAAAAGCATACAACCCTCTTACACCCATTAGGATTGAATATCTAAAGTACTGAAATTGACTTTTTGGCTTTTTTATATAGGAAACCTTAGGAAGTAAAAATGAATTCGATATATCATCAGATATGCACCCTCCTTACACGCACTTGGGAGTTGAATATCCAAAAATCCTGAAAGGAGTTAATAAATAAATATGAAACCAGCACGAGAAAGTAGGAACCAATTCAATTTCTTATCACTTCTAAAAGAAATGACGGAATTCGTGAAAACGTATTCAACCCGTTTATTCCCTCTTAAAGGCTGAAAAAGGAAAAAACTTAAAAACGAGTTTTACGCGATTATTACGCAAGCACGTGAAAGTCAAAAGAAATTTGATATTTGATCAGACCTGGGGGATATGACATAATTCGTGAATAAGTAAACAACCCTTTTACACCCCCTTAGGGGTCGAATTGTAAAAAATCCTGAAAACACTTTCTAGGTATTTATATGAAGAAGCCGTAGAATAAAAATGAATTCAATATTTGGGAAGACCTAATAGATATGACGAAAACCGTGAAAATATATGCATTCCATTTTCACTGATAATTTTTTTTGCCCCCCTCCGAACGCCAATGAATATTTGAAAATTTTTTTTATGTAAATAAGTTGTCTAGGTGATTTACATATACGTACCGAGTTTCAACTTTGTAGCGTAAGCCGTTCTATAGATAGGAAAAACACCCCCCACCCCCGTATCATACCACCCCTATAAAAAATTATATTTTTCCAATATGCTATTAATATAGTTCTATATAAATACTAAGTATCAGCTTTATATCACTATAGGTTGTCGAGATATAAAAATCGGAACTTTTTCCTTTTCACCCTCCCCTACCCTCATCCTTTACACCAACACTTCCAAAATTTTGTTTTCTGCTAGGGGTCTATTAGGCCTACTTCTGGTAAAGCATCTATCTTACACTGTTCTTGAGATATGAGACGTGATTTTTTAGAAAAATTCTTATCCCCTCCACTTTCATGCTCCACCGCCCTGTTGAAAAATTTTGCTATCATCAAACTTTATTTGTCAACCTTTATATACACACCAAATTTTATTTGTCTAATGCAATTGGGTCGTGAGATATCGTAATCTAAAGTTTTTCAGCCCCCACCCCCGTACGCCACTGCCCGCACTCAAAAATTTGTTTCCGATCTATTCTCCTAGTATTCCTACAGATATTCATTAAGTTTCAGTTTTGTGATATTGACCGTTTAGGAGATAAAGAATTTAGAATGTGTCGATCTCACCTTTTTTGCGTTTCGGACGCATTATTATTCCCCCCACTCCCAAACCCCTTCACCTATATCGGCAATTTTTTTGCAAATGGGTCCACTACCGAAGCTCTATATAAATTCCAAATTTCAGCCTGCTAGCATGAGCGGTTGCTGAGATCTAGAAACCAAAATTTTCCGTCTAAAACAGTTCCCCCTCCTCCTCCCTCACACCCCCACCACTCCAAATTTGGTCACTGCAGGGGGCCTACCCACTCTACCCACGAAAAAAAATTCAACTAAAGAGCTCAAAGGGTTTGGGTGCTACGAGCCTTCAAACAATTTTGCGTACAACGGTAGACGTACGGCGGACAGACGGACTGAAATTTTTTTTTGCTTGTTTCGTGTCTACTCGTTATGAAACGTGAAAAAAAAAATTTTGAGGGTAGCAAATTTTTTTTTTAAAAATCGATAGCAGTACTGTATTATTGAAATAATAAAGTAAAAGAGTAGCCTATGGCGGCAGTTCATATTGCCCTTTTCTTAAATACTCAAATTTATTAAATTTTGTTCAGCCGATTTTACGTAATATTTTATTTCAGGAAATTATTTGGGTTGTATGGAAGCTATGTCTTATCCCAAATCAAGGACGATAGAAAATATCCTACAATTTACGTTAGAAATACTTTTCCTTGGATTAAATTAAATTATTAAATACTTCAACACTTTTACGAATGTCATCCGATGCTTACAGTTGTTAAGATTTGATTATCTGTTCTCTAAAATAAGTAATTCTGTGTTTCTACAAAGATACCATACAATAAACTTGAATTTTGAATTTTGAATTTAAGTTAACTATATGTATTTATATACAACCCATTTTCATTTAAATCGGCTTAGTAGTTCTTGAGTTATAAGTGTGCAAACTCAGACAAAAAATTTTTTTTTAAATTCTTACTGCTTCTGGATTACCAAACAATTTTAAAATTACAGACATTTAATCTAAACCCTTCACTGTTATGAAAATGTAAAAGCAAACTTGTATATAATCATGAAATATAATTATCTATCTATCTAAAAAAATCTAAAATTAGAGAAAAATTTGTCCTCACAGATCTGTAGATGTATAAATTAATTAAAACAATTATTTATTAGTACCTATATTATTCTATTTTTTTTAAAAACTTATAATGTAATACTTTATTATGAACGATTTATTTTAAAAATAATTTAAATGGAAATTTTCTTATAGAATTTTGAATTCATGACCCAACCCCCTTGAACTTGGTAGGTGTACAATTTCTGGTTTTCGATTTCCTGAGTTGTTTTAGGTTCGCACAGAGTTTTTCAACAATTTTTGTGTGGATGTTACATGTAGGATTTACTCGATTTTCTTCGCATTAGAATCATTCAATTATTAAAAATGAACAAACCTGCATATGCCGAATTTCCGGCTTGACATGATCTTATGTTGTAAACAGGGTACTTTGCAGCCCAAGAAGGTTTTCAACTGGTATGTCCTCAATGGCAAAAGCCAATGCAGCGATCAATGAATGTATGAGTGCTAAAAAAGACTTTTGAATTTAATTTTTATGGTAGCTTTACTATGAAGTTTTTAAACTGGCATTTCCAAGGAAGGTTTTCCCAACGGGGTATTTTGTGTTGGGGTCTTATAATATACTCCTCTAATTCCGAAAAAAAAAAAAATTATAAAAAACATTGTAAAATTGATGAGGCAAGTAACAGATTTATAATGCCGGCTCCACACTTTCGCAGTGATGTTTTCCTAGAGCCTGATTGTCGTATACCAAGCGAAATTCTCTAAAACAATTTAAAATTAAAACTGAGAACAAAATCATAAAAAAAAATCTGCCAATGGTGTGGGCGAAACTTTATTATTTTTCGGGTCAAAGTTCGGGAGCGGTCAAAGTCGGAGTGTATCATGAGTTGCATCGAGATTATTAGATTTCACAAACCCTTTACACCTCCTTGGTTCTGGAAATTCGAAAAATCGTGAATTGGTTGGCCGTAATAATCAATTTTATATCTCATCAGAACTAAGGAATGGCAAAAATTGTGAAACCATGTACAATCATTTGGGGGTTGAATATAAAAAAATTGAGAAATGGGTTTGTAGGCGATTATATAAAAAGTCTGTGGAAATGAAAAGCGATCTAATATCTCATTGAACCTAAGAAATATGTCGAAACTTTGAAAAGCATACAACCCCCTTACACCCATTAGGATTGAATATCTAAAATACTGAAATTGAATTTTTGGCTTTTTTATATAGGAAACCTTAGGAAGTAAAAATGAATTCGATATATCAACAGATATGCAACCTCCTTACACCCACTTGGGGGTTGAATATACAAAAATCCTGAAAGGAGTTAATAAATAAATATGAAGATAGTACGAGAAAGTAGGAACCAATTCAATTTCTTATTACTTCTAAAAGAAATGACGGAACTTGTGAAAACGTGTTCAAACCGTTTATACCCTCTTAGGGGCTGAAAAAGGAAAAAACTTAAAAACAGGTTTTAGTCGATTATTACGCAAGCACGTGAAAGTAAAAAGATATTCGATATCTGATAAGACGTGGGGATATAGTAGAATTCGTGAAAAAGTTTACAACCCCCTTTGCACCCCCTTAGGGGTCGAATTTTAAAAAATCCTGAAAACGCTTTCTAGGTATTTACATGAAGAAGCCGTAGAATGAAAATGAACTCAATATTTGGAAAGACCTAATAGATATGACGAAAACCGTGAAAATATTTGCATTTCATTTTTACTGATCATTTTTTTGCCCCCCCTCCGAACACCAATGGATATTTGCAATTTTTTTTAATTTAAATTAGTTTTCTAGTTGATTTACATAAACGTACCGAGTTTCAACTTTGTAGCATAAGCCGTTCTATAGATAGGAAAAACACCCCCCACCCCCGTACCATACTACCCCTATAAAAAATTATATTTTTCCAAAATGCTACTAATATAGTTCTATCTAAATACCAAGTTTCAGCTTTATATCATAATAGGTTGTTGAGATATTAAAATCGGAAATTTTTCCTTTTCACCCTCCCCCACCCTCACCCACTACACCCACACTTCCAAAATTTTGTTTTCTGCTAGGGGTCTATTAGGCCTACTTCTGGTAAAAATTTTAAGCTTTTATCTTACACTGTTCTTGAGATATAAGACGTGATTTTTTAGAAAAATTCTTATCCCCTCCATGCTCCACGGCCCCCTTTAAAAAATTTTGCTTTCAGCAAACTTCATTTGTCAACCTTTATATGCAAACCAAATTTTCTTTGTCTAGTGCAATTGGTTCGTAAGATATCGTAATCTAAAGTTTTTTACCCCCCACTCCCGTACGCCACTGCCCCCACTCAAATTTTTATTTCCGATCCATTCTCCTAGTATACCTACAGATATTCATTAAGTTTCAATTTTGTGACATTAACCGTTTAGGAGATATGGATTTTAGAAAGTGTCGATCTCACCTCTCTCTATTTTTCCCCCCACTCCCAAACCCCTTCACCTATATCGGCAATTTTTTTGCAAATGGGTCCACTACTGAAGATCTATATAAATTCCAAATTTCAGCCTCCTAGCATAAACGGTTGCTGAGATCTGGAAACCAAAATTTTCCGTCTAAAACACTTCCCCCTCCTCCCCCATCACACCCCCACCCCTACAAACTTGGCCACTTCAAGGGGCCTACCCAGTCTATTCATCAAAAAAATTTCAATTTAATAGCTCAAAGGGTTTGGGAGCTACGAGCCTTCAAACGATTTTGCGTACAGCGGTCGACGTACGGCGTACGGCGGACAGACGGACTGAACATTTTTTTTGCTTTTTTCGTGTCTACTAGTCATGAAACGTGAAAAAAAAAATTATCAGGGTAGCAAATTTTTTTTTTTTTAAAAATCGAAAACAATACTGTATTATTAAAAAATAAAGTAAAATCAATAGAAGTTAAAAAAGGTGTCATATACTTCTTCAAATAATTCGACCGCCTTGTTTCTCTCGAACTTGATCTTACTCGCCGACCGTGTAAGCCGAAAACCCCGAAAAATACTTTATTATTAAAATAATAAAGTAATAGCTGGTTTCTTATTTATAAACCGTGAGTTAAATATTTTCTCAACATTTCCTAGAAAATGGTGAATATGCCGATCTCAACCCCCTGTTGTGATCACCGAGAACGTACCGATCATAGGAGGAAGACTTGTGTCAAAAATTTCACAAGAAACTTCAATGATTAACTGTGTGAAGCGAACCAATTTTCTGTGCGTTCTTCGATGACAAGTATGAAAATAATATGATCTCAGAATCCAGAACTCTGATAAGTATGGAACGTCTTTTGATTGCACTCGTCGACTAGAATTATATTTGACCATAGCCCGAAGATAAATGTAGTGTCGACTATTAATTCATACTTTATATGTAACTCAGTCCTACTGAGTGGTATCATAAAATTCACATGTAAGTCCATTTCTCTATTGATCGGTGTGCGGTATGCCGGTATGTCACAATTCATGTGTAAGTCCATTCCACTGGTCCGCGACGACTGCGGACAAATGTGACTCAGAGCTACTGGTCAACGAAAACCGGTTCATTCGACTCTTAAGCACAGTGCTCTATAGGACACCTCTCATGTCAATCAGTGCAGGCAGGTGTGGTGCTCGACTGTATTTCAGTCCGAGGTAGAAAGAAATGAACGGTAGCAAAATCATCGATGAACTTGTTCCCAAGTGATAATGTTTTTTCAGCGACAAATATGTAAAGTGTCCATTAGCGTTTAATCGCCGATTAATTGATTGAGTCTGGTTTATACGGTAGTCTAGGGGAGAGTGTGGAGCAAACATTAAATATTATGCAGTCACAATTATCTCACAAGCTGTCTTATTCGATATACGATCAAGCGTTTGTGATATTAGCCATCGACATACAAACGAACAAGAAACAAGATATTGCTTTGTGTATTGAACTGCCGAATATATTGAATAATTGGAAAGGTCCGAAATCTATCAATTCTCTTCGCATCAGCTCGATCCTTGTGCTCAACATTTGTGTAAATATCGTTGGATAAATATTTACTCCGCAATCAAGCTTGTTTTCACTCACCCAGCTGAACTACTGTACAAACTATAGTGCTAGGAATACAACAAACCCTCCCTGTTCCCAGACAACTATTAAATCAGCCATTCACAGTTTCGCAATGTTGCAGTTTTAAACTAACACTAATCAATCATACTGAATAAAATTTGCCAACGTAATTAAATTAAAGTTCAACGTCGGCAAATATTCGCTTGAAGCTTTAAAAAAAAACGGCTATAAATTTGAGTAGTGAAATTCGTAATAAGAACAGCAACTAAACAGAGCACAACACTATCCTTAGAACCCGGCGTACTCGAAAAGTCCATTACTAATTTAGATCCGAATTTAAATTCTGCTTATCATGAATGTTTAATTAGGCAATTTGCTAAGAGGAAATTGAATTTGGATACTCATAGGAGCAAGTCGCGAACAAATTACCGGCTCTCTACTCTTGTTTATCAATGAAATATCGTAATTGAGATACCTAATTGTAGGGGAGGTAGCAACTGGTAGGACGCCACGTACATACGATTCACAAAGCATTGTGTGTCAAGTGTGATTGAATTCGTTGTATTAGAGCCTTTAGCTGAAAACTATTCGTTAAGTGCGCGATCATGTATAATTTGTCACCTGTTGCGTGACAGACGCCTTGCGGCGTATGCTTTGTAACATTTTGCAGCAGAAGCAATGATGAAAGGGCTGATTATGTAGCGTTTCGCGTTATAGCGTAGTTTCAGCAACTAAGTTTAACGTTTTATTGATTTCAATTCCCTTTGTGCTACGCATTCAGTTAAAGAACCTTTCGTATTAAAAGGAACTTGTAAGGGAATATGTGGGAGGAGTAATAGTACGAAAATTCAACAGAATTCAATATAAATAACAAGGTGGAAATCATATCTATCGTTTTCATACTAAATTTGAATTAATTCTTTCTTTGACACAAAAGATGTCGCCACCGTTGCTTAGTAGCTTTTGACATGTCAGAGTAATTAACAAGTTGGTGGCGTCTGTTAGAATCTCACAGATTTCTTGGAGACTTATCGGTCTGTCTACGAGATTCTTCAAGACGTCTTATGGGAAAAATACACGGTATCGAGACAAATGCTCCACGAAATCTCGAAGACATGTCTGCGAATGTCGGGATAGCAAAATGTCTTGAGAATCAGCGCCATCTATATAATAATAGATTTTACTACATTTACATGTTGTGCCTATACTTCTTAAAATAAAGTAAGCAAACATAATATTTAATGAAAAGTACTCTTTATTTAGTAATTAAAAAAAACATCACGGAGAACAACAATAATTCACTTTATAATACATGCAAGGACATTAACATCATCTAAAAAGAGGAAACTCAGCAAACTTATCAGAATATATAATTGTCACTTACCACTATTCAGACGTATTCTGTGCGATTTAAATTAATACGTACGACTAAGGTAGGTAGGTAGGTACGCGTGGCTGCCCGTGAGAACACGGACACACTTGGACCTAAAAGGTCCGTTGTGTTACCACAGGATCATCGAATCCGGTCCTATTCGTCGAACCATTTAGAGCTGGCAATGAACCTCCATTGCGGCAAGATCACCGAGACAGTTGAAGAAGTAAGCTCCAAGATGAGCTTTCCTTCTGGCTGATAGAGCTGGATAGGTACAGAGAAGGTGAAGGACTGTCTCCTCCTCCTCCTCATCCAGGCAGCTTCTACAGAAGTCTTTTGAGAAGAGGCCGAGTCTTTTGGCATGGCGACCTATAAGACAGTGTCCGGTTAGGACATCGACTGTGGTGCTGATACTCACCCTTTTGAGCAAAGTCAGCCTTTTAGAGCGTTTAAGATCCAACTCCGGCCAGATCTGTCTCGCAGTGTGACATGTAACACCATCTGCCCATCTTGAGTTGGTTTGCTCAATTGAGTCCAATCCCAGTAGCAGTTTACATGTAGAGAGAGGTACACCCAGATTCCGATGTTCCGGCATAATCTGAAGGGTAGTGTCGCGACGAGCGAGTTCGTCAGCCATGCAGTTCCCTGGAATATCCCTGTGTCCTGGCACCCAAAAAATTAAAAAGCATGACTAGGACCAGCAAAATTACTGGATTTCAGACCCGTGCGCAGGATATCGTCAAGGAGGGGTTTTCAAATATGTTAAATAACTGCTGACGTTCACAGCTTGATCTTCATCAATACTCAAACATATTTGAATCTGATGAATATGGCAGTCCTGCAAGAACGCGCTACCTTAATCCACTATCCTACATGCGCTACGCAGATTCGGAAAAGTTTAAGGTGGCGTTCTGCGGCATAGGATTTTCCTATAGGTACTCATTGAAAAAAAATCTGCCAACAGTCTGGGCGTAACTTTATTATTTTATGGGCACAAGTCCGAAACGTGTTTTATGATGAGACGCTGTGTAGGTTACTATGCGACTGACAACCTAAAAAATAACGTTCCAAATAGCCTCCTGGTTTCAGCCTCCTAGCATAAGTGGTTCCTGAGATCTGGAAACCAAAATTTTTCGTCTAAAACGCTCCCCCCTCATCCCCCTTACACCCCCACTTCCTTAAAAGATACCATCCGTAGGGGTTCGCCCAATCTACCCACCATACAAATTTCAACTTAATACCTGAACGGGTTTGGGAGCTACGCGCCCTCAAACGATTTTGCGTACGGCGTACGGCGTATACGGCGGACAGACGGACATTTTTTTTTTTTTTGCTTTTTTGGTGTAAATTCAAAATTTCAGGGTTGTAAATTTTTTTAAAATTTCAGGTCGATCACAATACTTTATCATTAAAAAAAAATAATAAAGTAAAATGTACTACTCTACTCTCTCGCACTAAATTGCCTACTCTGAAAGCAGTGAAATTACTACTGATCAAATCTTATTGCGCACTCCTATGATTTTAACTACTTACGCTGAAACATATTAATGCGAAAATTCACAGATAAGTGTGGAAATCAATCGCTAAAAATGTGTAAATTTACAGCTGGTGTGGAAAAGCAAAATTTTACAATGCGTAAATTTACTAACGGTGTGGAAAAACTAACATGTGCTACATATGTACTACAAATATGTGACATGTTTATGTTTGCTTATTATTACTATTAATTTATTGATAATAGAAATAAATAAACTTCAAGCGAATGATCGTCAGATTAATTCCCAGACGTATTTTGAAAGGCAAAGGACAAAGCAATCGATAATTGGAAAAATTCAATAACATCAATCAACACATGATAATTAAGAAAAAACAACATATAGATCAAAAAGGATAGAAAGTATAAAAGATCGTTAACTAAATAAATGTGTATTCTTTATTACGTTGGATTATTAATTCAATTACGAAAAGTAATAATGATAATAGAAATACTTTATTATTAAAATAATAAAGTAAAATTCGCTCAAAACTAATAATTCTGGTACTTCAAGAAATTTAAAAAAAAAAATAATAATCCTTATACTTAAAAAAAAAAATTGCCAACAGTCTGGGCGCAACTTTGTTATTTTATGGGTAGAAGTCCGAAACGTGTTTAATGCTGAGATGTGGTGTAGGTTACTATGCGACTGATAACCTAAAAAATAACGTTCCAAATAGCCTCCTGGTTATTTTTAGGTTATTAGTCGCATAGTAACCTACAAAGCATCTCAGAATTAAATACATTTCGGACTTCTACCCATAAAATAATAAAGTTGCGACCAGAGTGTTGGCAGATTTTTTTTATCTATTTACTTATTTGTTTTTTCAATAGATGATTCAATAGAAGTGAAATTGAATTCGATCTCATTAAACCTAAAATAAATCGGAATTCGTCAAAACTTGAACAATGTTTTACTCTCCAGGGAGTTTAATACCAAAAAATACTTGAATCGGTTTATTTCCCGACTATATGCAAAGCATTTAGAAGTGAAAGTGAATTCTACATCTCATTAGACCTAAGAAATATATCGGAATTCGTTAAAAAGTACATAACCGCCTTACACCCCCTCAGGGGTTAGATATCGAAAAAATTGGAAAAAAACGTTTCTAGGCGCTTAAATTAATAGGCCGCAAAAGTAAAATTGATTTGGTAGCTCGAGATGCCTAAAAGATATAACGAAATTCGTGAAAATGTGGGAAAAAACACTTTCACTAAAATTTGTTTACTCCATCTTTGTACACAAAAGAAAATCAAAATTTTTAGTTTAGTTTAGTTTTAATTACTCTAGAAGCACATCTGCATATAGGTACTAAGTTTCAACTTTCTAGCATAAGCTGTTTTTGAGATATGGAAAACCACCCCCGTACCTTGCTACCCCTGTAAACAATTTCATTTTTCTGGGATGTCTCTATAGAGTTGTCAATTATTAGCTTTCTATCCTTTGCGGCATTCGAGAAATTAAAATCAGAATTTTTTCATTTCCACCCTCTCCCACCGTCACTCCCGACACTTACACCCTCAAAATTTTTCTCCGCTAGAGGTCTACTGGTCCTAGCTCCTGTAAAATTTTCAAGATCATATCTGATACGGTTCTAGAGATATAAAAATTTAATTTTTTTAAAAATTTCTGTTCCCCCATTTCCGCGCTTCACCACCCCCCTTTTACATTCAATAGACTTCACTGGTAGTTCTATATACAGAAACCAAATGTTATCTTCCTGGCACAATTGAGTCGTGAGATAACGCAAATTCAAAGTTTTTCACCCCTCACACTCAAACCGCACCACCCCCCTCAACATTTTTAAACCTTTTCCAATCTCCTAGTATCTCTTAAGAGAACTACGAAGTTTCAGCCGTCTGGTATCAATCGTTCAAGAGATATGGATTTTAGAATGTTTCGATCCCAGCTTTAAAGCGTTATGGACTCATTGTCTTCCCCCCAATCCCACTATCATAGTACTACATAAGTTCCAACTTTCAACCTCCTAGCATAAGCGGTTCCTGAGATTTACAAACCAAAATTTTTCGTCTAAAACTCTCACCCCTTCTCCCCCCTCACCACCACCCCTCCAAAAGATACCACTCGTAGAAGTTCACCCATTTCACCTACCATAAAAATTTTAACATAATATCTCTAGGTGTTTTAGAGCTACGCACCTTCAAACGGGTTTGCGTACGGCATACGGCGGACAGACGGACATTTTTTTTTGCTTTTGTAGGGTTTACTAGTCCTGGAACGTGAAAATACAAAATTTCAGGTTAGCAAATATTTTTTGAAATTTCAGGTCGAACACAGTACTTTATTATTAAAAAATAATAAAGCAAAATAAAGTATATTGTATCTTTATAAGCTTATACTTTATATCATTTTATAATAAACAGTGCAAAGAACAAAATAATTTTAATTTTATAAATCTATGACTCTATACGTATTTATTATATAAATTTAATTTGTTTGTTTTAAAGCCACAAACTTCACAACCTATAAATATTATTTTCTTTTTAAATTTTAAATCTCGACTTATACAAAACCATGAAACAAGTGACTTAAACAACGAAGCGGTTAAGTTAATAATGCAAAATGCTTAATTTTATACACAATGACAAATGTTACACATTAAAAGTGGGAAATTTCATTCGATATTGTAATTTAACTTTGTAATTGTTAAATTTAATGAAAATTTGTAAATTTACTACATCAATTTGGAAAAATTTACTGCTTCAAGGACGGTTAGTTTCACAAAATTTCTTACTGTGTTTGTAGTGCATCCAATCACACGCTTTTTAAACTGCTGAGGGTAGCCTTATTAGATAACACGACAAAGTACGAAAAGTAAATTCTAAAATTTGAGGGAAGGCAAATTCCGATCCTGCTTCTCAAAAATTACGTCACTGGTCAAACTAGTAGTTGTAAAAATTTTGAACTGCTACCTTTATGGGTTTTCTGATAATTGTATAATCAGATTAACTATGCAATTTAAGGACTACTACTCAAAAGAGTGATACATAACATTCAAAATGAATTCGTAAGGAAATTTTTGGTTCACAGGAATGAATGCAATTTTTCGAGGAGTTTTTTGAAGAAAGAATTTCTTCGTAATATCCATTCTGAAACTATTGGCCATTATTCGTAAGTGTGTATTTTACAGATTTTTCAATCAGTGCCGCCCGATGGATTTAAAGGATTAGTAAACTTACCAATTCTATTTGATTAGCAGATACCAATTTCCAACGTCCTTCATCAACGCGTTCTTAAGTTATCGTCGTAAGCAGATTTGGATGTCTCAACTTTCATTGTACAAAGAATAGTGTGTACAATTTTTCGTACTAGTGTCCGTTCCGATTAAACTCATAATACTCTATAATTAAATTTATAGTACGTATAAAAAAAATAGACAAGGCAAAAGTTTCTCCACAGAAAACTACCTGACAGACTTTCAAATACTTCTTTACCGGCAAAACAAACAAACACTTAGCATTTTCAACGTTCTTCTTTACCAACAAATTATTTCTCCAAGGAAAACTTATGGTTCACCTAGCCTTACTGTACTTTTGAAATAACACCTTCGAAACTACCGTTAAAACTTTCTTTAGTTATAGTATGGTAACACAATGAATTCGTGAGCGGAAACTTTTGATCTAATTTACAGAGCCGCTATATGACTTTGAGGTTCATCTTAGCATAGTGCAGATCTGTAGTCTATCGCCGCAGCATATATGCAATTTCGTACATTTCCATTTTCTAGATAAGTGCTCTTATATGTTGAGGGAAATATTTAATTTCATTATTAACTTTGAAGAGTTTGGAAATAAAAATTTTATAGGGGAAAGTTGCAGTTGTGAAAATTGCTAATTTATTTTAAATTTCGTTAAGTGTCTCCTTCGATCTTTTGTGCCTATACGCCGTCCATCCTCGGAAAAGTTACTACTTCAGTAAGATTTTGTTTACTTGAACCCGTAGTTAGATGAGATTCGAATCCACGACCTTAGTGTTTGTAAACTAGTGCGCTTAGCCATTGCAATATCGAGACCTCAATTCTTCGACAAACTACCTATTTATTTTAATAACAACACTAAATTATTGTTATTTTATATTTAATTAACTCAATATTTTTTCATTCGAGGATTTATATTCATTTCATTTGATTGATTTTAATCACTGGATACTATTGGACGCTTAAGTAATTAATTTTTTCGCGACGGAGCTCCTCATTTTAATTTATTATTTCAATAATACAGAATTGTGATCGATTTTTTATTAAAAAATATGCTACCCTAAAGATTTTTTTTCTTCGAGCTTCATGACTAGTAGACACGAAAAAGGCAAAAAAAATACAATCCGTCTGTCCGCCGTACGCCGTACGGTGTCCGCTTTTCGTAAAATCGTTTGAAGTCTTGTATGTAGTTCCCAAACCCTTTGAGCTATTAAGTTGAATTTTTTGTGGATAGACTAGATTGACTTCTTAAAGTGGTCACCTTTTGAGGTGTGAAGTGTAAGGGGGTGGTGAAGGAGCGCTTTAGATGAAAAATTTCGGTTTCTAAATCTCAGGAACCGCTTATGCTGGGAGGCTGAACTTAGAATTTTTATAGAACTTAGATAATGGAGCCATTTAAAAAAGAAACAGTTGTCGATATGAATAATGGGGTGTGTTAGGGTGGTCAGAAGGTTGAAATTTTGTGGTTTTCTTCAAGTACACTAGGTGCCTAGACAAGAGCTAAATTTTGGAAGGGGAGAGGTGAGGTGTTGGAGTGAATTTTGGAATACAATATTTGCCGGATTACACGTGTACTCTACTGCGTGCATAATTTTGTGAGGGAGGAGATGGAGCAAAAAAAAAACATCTATTTTTATTTGTACCAGAACTTTGAATAGGGCCCTTCAACGCTCACACATAAGCTCAGCTTTTGTGAGCTGTTAGTTATTTTGATTTTATTTTTTTGAAAAAAAAAAAAAAAAAAAAAAAAAAAAAAAAAAAAAAAAAAAAAAAAAAAAAACATACTGCAGTCACGATCGGCTGCAAGCCAATCGTATAATACTCTAGATGAATACTGAACTCCGATTTATATTGTAGTTGGGGATAAAGTAGAATTACGTGTGTGCATGTTGTATGTCCTTTATTAAGGACTCCCATTAGATTGCTACTCAAAACTAAAAGACAATATTCAGTGTTTAACTTCATACCTTGAACTGGGTAAGTCATCGAAAAAAAATTTCCTTTTTGAAGGACTTTCACATGGGAGGTGCAGGAAGGACTCACTCGATTTCTTACATATTTATCCTTTTCCTTGGAACTATTCAAAAATTAATGTGTACAAAATTTCAAATTCGTAGCTTGAAGCGTTCAAAAGTTATCGAAAAATATTGTTGAACACGTGTCTTAAGGATATTTTGTATGGCAGCTACCAGAAGGAGTAATAGGATTTCGCTGATTAGTAAACTCGAACATCCTTTTTACTCAAAACTAATTTGTACAAAATTCCGAATTCGTAGCTAAAAGATTACTTAAGTTATAGCGAGTTCCGTAAATTAAATGATAACGTTTTGACAGGATTTTTGTATGGCAGCTACACGAAGGACTAATAGGATTTTCTTCATAATCATACATTTAACTCAAACTATTGGAAAAATGCTACATACAAAATTTCAAAGACGTAGCTAAAACCGTTCTGAAGTTATTGGTAATATTCTTGAACACGTGTTTTAAGGACATTTTGTATGGCAGCTACCAGAAGGAGTGAAAGGATTTCGCTGATTAGTAAACTCGAACTTCCTTTTTACTCAAAACTAACTTGTACAAAATTCTGAATTCGTAGCTAAAAGATTACTTGAGTTATAGTGAGTTTCGTAAATTAATTGAATACATTTTGACAGGATATTTGTATGGCAGCTACACGAAGGACTAACAGGATTTCTTTCATAATCATATATTTAGCTCCAACTATTGAAAAAATAACACATACAAAATTTGAATGGCGTAGCTTAAACCCTTCTGAAGTTATCGACCAATATTCTTGAAGAAGTGTTTTAAGGACATTTTGTATGGCAGCTACCAGAAGGAGTAAAAGGATTTCGCTGATTAGTAAACTCTGACTTCCTTTTCACTCAAAACTAACTTGTACAAAATTCCGAATTCGTAGCTAAAAGATTACTTGAGTTATTGTGAGTTTTGTAAATTAAGTGAATACATTTTGACAGGATATTTGTATGGCAGCTACACGAAGGACTAAACGAATTTTCTTCATAATCATATATTTAGCTCCAACTATTGGAAAAATAACACATACAAAATTTCAAAGACGTAGCTTAAACCCTTCTGCAGTTATCGACCAATATTCTTGAACACGTGTTTTAAGGACATTTTGTATGGCAGCTACCCGAAGGAGTAGGACGATTTTGCCCGTTAACGAACTTAGCCTTACAAATTCAACCAAACATCCAGATTCAAAATTTCAAGATCCTAGGTGAAGGCGTTCTTGAGTTATCGTGTTCACGGACAGACGGACGGACGGACGGACGGACGGACGGACGGACGGACGGACGGACGGACGGACGTCAGGCGGATTTGAGGTTTTTGGCCACAAATAAACAAAAAATAATATATAACTTTTTTTCGTCCGAGGCTTGGTTCTATGCGTTACAAACTTTTGGGCTGGATTAAACTTATAATACTCTATATGATTTCATCTAGAGTATAAAAATTGAGATCTTAAACATTTTACAGGAGTCAGGCCCAGTAGCGCTCCAGCACAGAAAATTTTGGTGGTGTGGGTTTAAGAGGTGATGGGTGGGATGGGGTGGAAAGTAAAAAATTCGGATTTTTATTTCTCGAAAATCGCAAAGAATAGAAAGTTAAAAATTAACGACTGTATAGAGCCACTAAAAGAAGCAATTTCGGTACGGGTAGTAAAGTAAGAGGCTGATTTTCGTATCTCAGAAACTCTATGCTGGAAAGTTGATACTTATTAAGAATATGTTGATGTACAATAGGAGTACATAAGTCAAAAAACAAAAGTTCCGATTTTTATTCAAAGGTTGAAAAAAAGGGTTGTGAAAGCGGGTTTTTCATATTTTCACGAATTTCGTAATATCTTCCAGGCATGTTGGGTTATCAAATTAATTTTACGTCTGCAAGCTCTTTATGTAAGCTCCTAGAATAAGATGTTAACAACTTGTCGATATCCAATCCTAAGGGGGTTGTATACACTTTCACGAATTCTGATATATTTCTTAGGTATAATGAGATATCGAATTCGCTTTTACTTCTAAAGGCTTCAAATACTATATAACTGAAAAAAACACGATTTTAGCTTTTTTCGATATTAACCTTGTTGAGGGTGTATGCCATTGTTCAAGTTTTCACGAATTTCGACAAATTTGTTAGGTGATGAGATCGAATTGATCATAAAGTTAATTTCGCGATTTTGCGATATTCAACCCGTAAGAGAGTGTAAAATGATTGTGTTCGTTTTTAAAAATTCCGGCCTATCACTTAGGTCTGTCTGATGAGATATCAAATTGGTTTTTATTTTAAAGGGCTTACGATACAATTGCATAAAATTCGGTTCCAGAATTATTTTATATTTAACCCCTAAAGGACTATGTCGATATTTTATCCCCTATGTTTTTTTTTAAATTAAAAAAAATTTACCTGTAATTTACCCGTTAAATCGTACTGGCCTCGCTTTGTAATTTACACTATGTGATTGGGTTAATTTAACGGCTAGCTACCTGGTATCATTAACTAGGAGTGAAAGAGATCCAGATAGAGTTAGTAAATCACACGTATGTACACCGATACGAAGTATATAAGTTAATTTTTATCCCGAGGCCTATACGTTTTAACTGAAAGATTACCGGTTAATGCTACGGCGGACTTATCCGGTAATTTTCTTGCAGGGTCCTTCGTTCCGCACTTCAATTGAAGTGTTCGCTCACTTTATCTCTTCTAACAGCCGTTCAGTAGCCACCGGTGGGCTGGTGTGTGTGTGAGTTTTCTTCTCTAAGCAGCCGCTCACTTAATCACACACTCCCTGCAAGAAACCCTGCAAGGAAATTACCGCATAAGTCCGCCGGAGCTTCGCCGTAGCATTAACCGGTAATCTTTCAGTTGAAACGTATAGGCCTCGGGATAAAAATTAACTTATATACTTCGTATCGGTGTACATACGTGTGATTCGCTACTCCTATCTCCATCTCTTTCACTCCTAGTTAATGATACCCGGTAGCTAGCCGTTCAATTAACCCATTCCCATAGTGTAAATTACAAAGCGAGGCCAGTACGATTTAACGGTTAAATTACAGGGTAATGGCTTCACTTCACTCACTCACTTCAATGAAGTGTTCTTTTGGAACAGTTCACTCGTGAACGACCCATCTCTATATTTCAATAATACAGTATTGTTATCGATTTTTAAAAAAAAAAATTTACTACCCTCAAAATTTTTTTTTCACATTTCATGACTAGTAGACACGAAAAAAGCAAAAAAAAATTTCAGTCCGTCTGTCCGCCGTACTCCGTACGTCGACCGCTGTACGCAAAATCGTTTGAAGGCTCGTAGCTCCCAAACCCTTTGAACTATTAAATTGAAATTTTTTTTATGAATAGACTGGGAAGGCCCCTTGAAGTGACCAAATTCTGAAGGGTAGGTAGGGGTGTGAGGGGTGAGGAGGGGGAAGCGTTTTAGACGGAAAATTTTGGTTTCTAGATCTCAACAACCGATTATGCTAGGAGGCTGAAATTTAGAACTTATATAGAACTTCGATAGTGGACCAATTTGCAAAAAAATTGCTGATATAGGTGAAGGGGTTTGGGAGTGGGGGGAGGGAGAATAGTGCGTCCGAAACGAAAAAAAGGCGAGATCGAGACATTCTAAAATCCATATCTCCTAAACGGTTAATATCGCAAAATTGAACTTTAATGAATATCTGTGGGTATACTAGGAGAATAGATTGGAAACAAATTTTTGAGTGGGGGCAGTGGCGTACGGCGATGGAGGGTGAAAAACTTTAGATTACGATATCTCACGAACCGATTGCACTAGACAAATAAAATTTGGTTTCTGTATAAAGTTTGAAAAATGAAGTTTGCTGAAAAAAAAAATTTTTTTTAAGGGGGCGGTGGAGCATGAAAGTGGAGGGGATAAGAATTTTTCTAAAAAATCACGTCTAATATCTCAAGAACGGTGTAAGATAGATGCTTATAATTTTTACCAGAAATAGGCCTAATAGATCCCTAGCAGAAAACAAAATTTTAGAAGTGTGGGTGTAAAGGGTGAGATTAATGATATAAAACTGAAACTTGGTATTTAGATAGAACTATATTAGTAGCATGTTGGAAAAATATAATTTTTTATAGGGGCAGTATGGTACTGGGGTGGGGGGTGGTTTTCCTATCTATAGAACGGCTTATGCTATAAAGTTAAAACTCGGTATGTTTATGTAGATCAACTAGAAAACTAATTTAGATAAAAGAAATTTCAAATATCCATTGGCGTTCGGTGGGGGGGCAAAAAAAATGATCAGTGAAAATGGAATGCATATATTTTACCGGTTTTCTTCATATCTATTAAGTTTTCTCAAATATTGAATTTATTTTTATTGTACGACTTCTTCATATAAATACCTAGAAAGTGTTTTCAGAATTTTTTAAAAGTCGACCCCTAAGGAGGTGCAAAGGGGGTTATAAACTTTTTGGCGAATTCTACTATATCCCCAGGTCTTATCAGATATCGAGTATCTGATCACTTTCACGTGCTTGCGTAATAATCGCCTAAAACTTGTTTTTAAGTTTTTTCCTTTTTCAGCTCCTAAGAGGGTATAAACGGGTTGAACCCGTTTTCACGAATTCCGTCATTTCTTTTAGAAGTGATAAGAAATTGAATTGGTTCCTACGTTCTCGTGCTGTCTTCATATTTATTTATTAACTGTTTTACAATTTTTTCGAAATTCCAACCAAAAGTGGAAGTAATGGGCTTTTAGTGTACATAATATACCGAAATTCGAATAGTCTACACGGGCTTTTCCAATGTTTACTCGGCTAAAAATCGCTATTTTAAATATTTTTATTTTAAGAACAAAATTAATTTTCCAAGAATTCTAATAATCTCGAAGCAACTCATGATACACTCCGACTTTGACCGCTCCCGAACTTTGACCCGAAAAATATTAAAGTTTCGCCCAGACCATTGGCAGATTTTTTAACCTTAATTTCCGACCTTTCTGGCTTGACAAAAAGTTAAGTGAAAATAAAATCTTACGTTGCGAAGAAGAAAACCTATCCGAAAATATTGTGTCAAATTTTGAAAGCAATCGGTCGAGCCGTTTTCAATATGAAATTAACACACATCATTCTTAAGACTACAAACTTTAAGGTGGCCGGAAAAAAAAATTTTGTTCTACTCGGATGTTCCCCCAATTAAACTAATTCAATAACATTCGCTACGTGTAGCACAAAAACTTGCCATATTCATCGGAATCTTCAATGGTGCTACAGCACAAAGTAAGTGAGATTTTGGTCATGTGTGGTATCGTCGTCGTTTCAAAGGCAGTAAATAAAGACAAATTTAAAGATGGTCCATCTCTCACATTTACTGAGTTATAATTTTGGATCCTTTTTGGTCCCTATATTACCCCTTCTGCTCCATAGGCTAGTAGTAGCCCTCTGAGCACTGTTACTGCTTAAAACGCCATTTGGTTTTAATTGGACCAGTGGTGATAGCCCCATGTCTAGAAGGGACTCTAACCCACAAATCATGGGTTGTAGGCTAGTGTACGTAGCCACCTCATAACCTAGACCCACCCCGTATCAAAATGAAAATTAGGGACTTATTTCTCTCAAATGGGAGTTGCTGGAATTTTTAGTAGATATTCGAATTGCTTATTATTGACCGCAAATTTCGTAGAAAATAAGTTCCTTTTGTGACCCCTCCCCCACCCATACATTCTTATACAATGCATAATATTCAGAAAAACTTTGACCCATAAAAGTTCTCATAATCATCATTTTATATCAGGTGTCATGCCTGCAAGAAATCTTCCCTCGCCGGTTTTATTAGGGTAATATCATTTATTGGGCATTATCACACTCATCATATTACGTATCAAATTTTCTTTCACATTTCCATTAATTTAGCAAAGCCATCACGAAAATAACTTAACCATAATATACATTTACAAACTTACAATACACCTCGCTACACTAATACTTTTTCAAGACCCAATCTCCTTAAGCACTTGATTTTCCTCCTTGAAGAAAGCCGAAAAAAATACGACAAAAAAGAAAAACGAAACGAAACTTTATCCATGGACAAGTAAATAAACATAAAATAAAAATTTATTACAGAATATCACAATAAAAGTTTTCGTAAAGTACAAAAAAAAACAACATCAAAGATTACACTTGTGTATGCTGATGGCAGTGGCGGCGAGCCCAACATAAAAACTTTTTCCTTCATCGCAGCGATTGCGAACGACATTTTTCATATGTGTTTGGATAAAAACTGAAATGGTACGACACTTACTTCAAATAGCATAACCTACCCTTACCCCGGTGTAGGTAGATATAGTTCCATTTGTAATTACAGAGGGTAACATCTTGCCGAAAATATCGTGCGAACAATTTGCTCACAACTGTGCGTTGGTTTATATGAAGATTTATCCATAAAAGGTCTTAAGAGGTGAACAAAAAGTGATATAAAGCTACTCATAATTATTTTTATAGGAATAAAGTCGTAGATTTTTTTCCGATCACTTAAAGTGGACGACTACGAAGATTTATTTTTTTTCGAATAGTGGAAATATGGAATTTTATATGATTTGTAGGAGGAACTGTGTCTTTAATATAATTGTCAATTAAATAAAACCAAAACTCATAAAAAAAATTTGATAATAGTCCAGGGCGAAACTTTATTATTTTTCGGGCCAAAATTCGAGAAGCGGTTAAATTCGTGATGCAATAGAATGCTTTCGCTACTGCCACATTTAACACATGAATAACGTAATTCGGTCATAATCCGGGACGTGGTCAAAAATCAAATGTAGCATCGGTTATTTCGAGTTAAGGAGGTTTTTGGAAAGTTAATTTTGTTACCAGAAAGGAAGTAAAAATACCAAAAATTTGATTTTTTGCCGGTATAAAAGGCTCTTGTTGACGCAGTTCCATTGCACTTCATTCGGGGTTCAATGTGAAAAAATCTTGAAATTAATTTTTAGGCGATTAGAACAAAAGTCCATAGCAGTTATAACCAATTTGCTGCCTAATAAGACCTCAGAGATGTGATGAAATTTGTGAAAATGTATACAAACCCATTACATAGCCTTGGGGGTTGAATTTCAAAAAATCGTGAAATTGGTTTTCAGGCGATTACATGAAACACACTGCAAGACAGTTTGACGACGCAAAACTACAATGAAATGCTAATGACAAATAATTTTGAAATTCTTAGATGCTCGTCTCACTCTGCAACTCTAATAGACCATGTATGTACCAACAACTATCCACTTAAAAAATCGACCCATAGGAATCTGGATGACTAGCCTGACCTGGATCATAAGGTAATTACCTCAACAATTAGTAGCGCACAACTCAAAAAGACAAAAATTGTCAAAACCTCGGTCATGAATAATGACGAGTTCATAAAGGCAACGAATCAAAATATTTGAAGCCTAACTGAAAACTCAATTGATTCAATAATAACAGCAATAAATTCTGCCAAAAAGATTTCGACAAGAACAAAAACTAGACGAACAAGAAACAATACTTGGATCACAAATGATATTCTGAACCAAATAACTAAAAAAAAGAAGATATATAAAAAAATTATAAAAGAACCACATAATGCAAACTTAAAATATGAATATAAACAAATTAAAAATATGACGACAAAAATGATAAGATTAGCTAAGGAAAAATACTACAACCACCGATTTGCAACATTTTGGAATGTTATTAAGGATTCTTTTGGGAAAAAATGAATCGAAGTATTTAAACGGAATACATGTATTGGATACAGATACCAATTACGGATCATACCTCAATCGCAAATACATTGAACGAACATTTTACATCTATTGGGACAATTTTGGCCGATGACTTAAAAAACAATTTCAAGTCGCATAACTTTCGTAGGCAAACATGTCCGGTTGTGACAGAGTCCTTGTTGCTATTCCCTACTGATAGAATGGAAATTGAGTCAATTATCTCGGGTTTGAAAAACAATATAGCTCCAGGTATTGATGGAATAACGACGAATGACTTAAAAATCATTAAAACAGTTATATCGGGACCTCTTTCTGACGCAATAAATGTTCACCTGACTGACGGCTCATTTCCGCACTGCTTAAAGACTTCGTTGATCAAGCCAATTTTTAAAGCGGGCTCAAACAGGGATCCCAATAACTACCGACCAATTGCGCTAGTTACCTCTATTTCGAAAAAGTTATGAACAATCGAATTTTAAATTTCACGAATAAATACTGTGGATTTGACAAACAGCAATATGGTTCCCAAGAACAGAGCAATACTACTGCAGCATAGGTTGATGCTTAGCAATTCGTTAATAAAAACCTTAATGAAGGATTTTATGTCGCCTCGATCTTCATAGATTTAGCCAATCGTATAATACTCTAGATGAATACTGAACTCCGATTTATATTGTAGTTGGGGATAAAGTAGAATTACGTGTGTGCATGTTGTATGTCCTTTATTAAGGACTCCCATTAGATTGCTACTCAAAACTAAAAGACAATATTCAGTGTTTAATTTCATATCTTGAACTGGGTAAGTCATCAAAAAAAATGTCCTTGTTGAAGGACTTTCACATGAGAGGTGCAGGAAGGACTCACTCGATTTCTTACATATTTGTCCTTTTCCTTGGAACCATTTAAAAATGAACTTGTACAAAATTTGAAATTCGTAGGTTGAAGCGTTCAAAAGTTATCGAAAAATATTGTTGAACTCGTGTCTTAAGGACATTTTGTATGGCAGCTACCAGAAAGAGTAAAAGGATTTCGCTGATTAGTAAACTCGAACTTGGTTTTTACTCAAAACTAATTTCTACAAAATTTGCAATTTATAGCTAAAAGATTACTTGAGTTATAGTAACTTCCATAAATTAAAAGAAGACGTTTTGACAGGATATTTGTATGGCAGCTTCACGAAGGACTAATAGGATTTTCTTCATAATCATACATTAAGCTTCAACTATTGGAAAAATACTATGTACAAAATTTCAAAGACGTAGCTTAAACCCTTCTGAAGTTATCAACCAATATTCTTGAACACGTATTTTAAGGACATTTTGTATGGCAGCTACCAGAAGGAGTAAAAGGATTTCGCTGACAAGTAAACTCAAGCTTTGTTTTTACTCGAAACTAATTTGCAAAGAATTCCGAATTCGTAGCTAAAAGATTACTTGAGTTATAGTGAGTTTCGTAAATTAAGTGAATACATTTTGACAGGATATTTGTATGGCAGCTACACGAAGGACTAACAGGATTTTCTTCATAATCATACATTTAACTCCAACTGTTGGAAAAATAAAACATACAAAATTTCAATGTCGTAGCTTAAACCCTTCTGAAGTTATCGACCAATATTCTTGAACACGTGTTTTAAGGACATTTTGTATGGCAGCTACCCGAAGGAGTAGGACGATTTTGCCCGTTAACGAACTTAGCCTTACAAATTCAACCAAACATCCAGATTCAAAATTTCAAGATCCTAGGTGAAGGCATTCTTGAGTTATCGTGCTAACGGACAGACGGACGGACGGACGGACGGACGGACGGACGGACGGACGGACAGACGGACGGACGGATGGACGGACGGACGGACGGACGGACGGACGTCAGGCGGATTTGAGGTTTTTGGGCACAAATAAACAAAAAATAATATATAACTTTTTTTCGTCCGAGGCTTGGTTCTATGCGTTACAAACTTTTGGGCTGGATTAAACTTATAATACTCTATATGATTTCATCTAGAGTATAAAAAGCATTTGACACGGTAGAACATTCAACATTGCTGGAAGGACTAAATGAGCATGGTATTCGAGGGAAGTGTAATGAGGTCATTCGGGATTATCTTCTAGGAGGACAATATATAACAAAAAACTTAGACGAACGAACTGATCATCTAAGAAAGGATCCGATCTATGAATCAATAATTGAATTTAATTTACTACCAACCGAAAGCAAGCAAAAAAATATATTGGAACTAAAAAACTTAGCAAAGAGATTTTCTCAACAAAACGACACATAAATGGATACTCTTAGTTTCTAATGATCTGGTAGAGAATTTGCAGCGGACTCAGTTCGACACGCTGCATAGCTGTGTGAACTTGAACGAGCTCGTTAAATTCTTCTCTAGATTAAACGGCAGCTACTTCTCCACTTATATTCAGGCCTATGGACATTCATCAACTCTCTCTCCATTGATAGGATTAAGGATTCTAAATCAAACTCTCTCTTTCTCTGGTTTTAAAATTGTAGTCTCTTCTTTCTCTTTTTTTTTATGAATTATATTTTTATATTTTTTTTTCTTTTTCTCTTTCCTTTCTTTTACTTTATTATTTTAATAATAAAGTATTGTTATCGATTTTTAAAAAAAAAAAATTTGCTACCCTGAAATTTTTTTTTATGCGTTTTATGACTAATAAGCACCAAAAAAGCAAAAAAAATTTTCAGTCCGTCTGTACGCCGTCCGCCGTCCGCCGTCCGCCGTACGCAAAACGTTTGAAGGCTTATAACTCCTAAACCCTATGAGATATTAAATTGAAATTTTTTTTATTAATAGACTGGGTAGGTTCCTTGAAGTGACCACTTTTTGGGTGGTCGGAGTATGAGGGGGGAGGTGGGGGAAGCGTTTTAGACGAAAAATTTTGGTTTCTAGATCTCAGCAACTGCATAGGCTAGGAGGCTGAAACTTGGAATTTATATAGAACATCGATAGTGGACCCATTTGCAAAAAAAAATGATAATATGGGTAAAGGGGTGTGGGAGTGGGGGGAATAATAATGCGTCCGAAACGCTCGAAAGCCGAGATCGAGACATTCTAAAATCTAGATCTCCTAATCGGTTAATGTCTCGAAATTAAAACTTAATGAACATCTGTGGGTATACTAGGAGAATAGATTCGAAACAAATTTTTGAGAGGGGGCAGTGACGTACGGGGGTGGGGGTTGAAAAACTTTAGATTACGATATCTCACGAACCAATTGCACTAGAGAAATAAAATTTGGTTTCTGTATAAATGTTGACAAATAAAGTTTGCTGAAAGTAAAATTTTTTAAGGGGGCGGTGGAGCATGGAAGTGGAGGGGGTAAGCAATTTTTAAAAAAATCACGTCTTATATCTCAAGCACAATGTAAGATAGATGCTTAAAATTTTTACCAGAAGTAGGCCTAATAGACCCCCGGCAGGAAAAAAAATTTTGAAGGTAAGGGTGGAGAGGGTGAGGGTGGGGGAGGGTGAAAAGGAAAAAGTTCCGATTTTTATATATCGAGGACCTATAACAATATAAAGCTGAAACTTAGTATTTAGATAGAACTATAGTAGTAGCATGTTGGAAAAATATAATTTTTTATAGGGGTAGTATGGTACGGGGGTGGGGGGTGTTTTTCCTAACTATAGAACGGCTTATGCTAGAAAGTTGAAATTCGGTATGTATATGTAAATCAACTAGAAAAGTAATTTTGATCAAAAAAAAATTCAAATATCTATTGGCGTTCGGAAGTGGGGCAAAAAAAATTATCAGTGAAAATGGAATGCATATATTTTCACGATTTTTGTCATATCTATTAGGTCTTTCGAAATATTGAATTCATTTTTTTTCTACGGGTTCTTCATAGAAATACCTAGAAAGTATTTTCAGTATTTTTTAAAATTAGACCCCCAAGGTGGTGTAAAGGGGATTATACATTTTCACGAATTCAGCCGTATCCCTCAGGTCTTATTAGATATCGAATAACTTTTCATTTCCACGGGCTTATTTAATAATCACCTAAAACTTGTTTTCAAGTTTTTTCCTTTTTCAACCCCTAAGAGGGTAAAAACGGGTTGAACTCTTTTCACGAATTCCGTCATATCTCTTAGGAGTGATAAGACATCGGATTGGTTTTCACTTCCTCGGGCTTTTTTTATATATATCTAAAAACTCATTTCAGGATTTTTGGATATTCAACCTCAAAGTGGGTGCAAGGGGGTTGTATATGTTTTCACAAATTCTTACATTTTTCTAGTTCTAATGAGATATCGAATTCATTTTTACTTCCAAAGGCTTCCTATATAATCGTCAAAAAGTTGATTTCAGGATTTTTAGATATTCAAGATATTCTTAGGATTGATGAGATATTAGATTGGTTTGCACTCCCACAGACTTTTTATATAATCGTCTTCAAACGCATTTCCGATTTCATGTAATGGCCCGAAACCAAGTCAAGAAAAACCTTCTAATGGCGTAACAACTGATATTATACTAGGACTAGATCTCGTCCCGGTGTATGAACCAATTATGTAATTAATATGTTATATGAGGCAGCGGCGAAAGTATTCTAGCGCGACCCCATTTTAACCGCTTTCCGAATTTTTTTTTGGGTTTTCAGTCACATAGTAACCTACACCGCATCTCAGAATTAAACTCGTTCCGAACTTCTACCGAAAAAATAATAAAGTTGCGCCCAGACTGTTGACAGATTTTTAATAATGTTCTAAATTATAATTTCTTATTTTACTTTATTATTTTAATAATACAGTATTGTTTTCGATTTTTAAAAAAAAAAAATTTGCTACCCTCAAATTTTTTTTTTTCACGTTTCATGACGAGTAGACACGAAAAAAGCAATAAAAAATTTCAGTCCGTCTGTACGCAAAATCGTTTGAAGGCTCGTAGCTCCCAAGCCCTTTGAGCTATTAAATTAAAAATTTTTTTATGAATAGACTGGGTAGGCCCCTTGAAGTGGCCAATCAATCTACCAATTTGGAGGGGTGGGGGTGTGAGGGGGGAGGAGGGGGAAGTGTTTTAGACGAAAAATTTTGGTTTCTAGATCTCAGCAACCGCTTATGCTAGGAGGCTGAAATTTGGAATTTATATAGAGCTTTAGTAGTGGACCCATTTGCAAAAAAATTGCCGATATAGATGAAGGGGCTTGGGAGTGGGGGGAAAAATAATGCGTCCGAAACGCAAAAAAGGTGAGATCGACACTTTCTAAAATCCATATCTCCTAAACGGTTAATGTCAGAAAATTGAAACTTAATGAATATCTGTAGGTATACTAGGAGAATAGATCGGAAACAAAAATTTGAGTGGGGGCAGTGGCGTACGGGGGTGGGGGTTAAAAAACTTTAGATTGCGATATCTTACTAACCAATTGCACTAGATAAATAAAATTTGGTTTCTGTATAAAGGTTGACAAATGAAGTTTGCTGAAAGCAAAATTTTTGAACGGAGCGGTGGAGCATGAAAGTGGAGGGGATAAGAATTTTTCTAAAAAATCACGTCTCATATCTCAAGAACGGTGTAAGATAGATGCTTCAAATTTTTACCAAAAGTAGGCCTAATAGACCCCTAGTAGAAAACAAAATTTTGGAAGTGTGGGTGTAAAGGGTGAGGGTGGGGGAGGGTGAAAAGGAAAAAGTTCCGATTTTAATATCTCGACAATCTATAATGATATAAAGCTGAAACTTGGTATTTAGATAGAGCTATATTAGTAGCATCTTGGAAAAATATATTTTTTTATAGGGGTAGTATGGTACGGGGGTGGGGGGTGTTTTTCCTATCTATAGAACGGCTTATGCTACAAAGCTGAAACTCGGTACGTTTATGTAAATCAACTAGAAAACTAATTTAGATAAACAAAAATTTCAAATATACATTGGCGTTCGGAGGGGGGGCAAAAAAAATTATCAGTGAAAATGGAATGCATATATTTTCACGGTTTTCGTCATATCTATTAGGTCTTCTCAAATATTGAATTCATTTTTATTCTATGGATTCTCCATATAAATACCTAGATAGTGTTTTCAGGATTTTTTAAAATTCGACCCCTAAGGGGGTGCAAAGGGGGTTGTAAACTTTTTAACGAATCCACGTCTTATCAGATATTGAATATCTTTTCATATTCATGGGCTTGCGTAATAATCGCCTAAAACTTGTTTTTAAGTTTTTTCCTTTTTCCACCTAGGAGGGTATAAACGGGTTGAACACGTTTTCACGAGTTCCGTCATTTCTTTTAGAAGTGATAAGAAAATGAATTGGTTCCTACTTTCTCGTGCTGTCTTCATATTTATTTATTAACTCCTTTCAGGATTTTTGAACATTCAACCCCCAAGTGGGTGTAAGGAGGTTGCATATCTGGTGATATATCGAATTCATTTTTACTTCCTAAGGTTTCCTATGTAAAAAAGCCAAAAAGTCAATTTCAGTATTTTAGATATTCAATCCAAAAAGGTGTAAGGAGGTTGTATGCTTTTCAAAGTTTCGACATATTTCTTAGGTTCGATGAGATATTAGATCGCTTTTTATTTCCACAGACTTTTTATATAATCGCCTACAAGCCCATTTCTCAATTTTTCGATATTCAACCCCCAAGGGTTTGTATATGTTTTCACAATTTTTGCCATTCCTTAGTTCTGATGAGATGTAAAATTGATTATTACGGCCAACCAATTCACGATTTTTCGAATTTCCAGAACCAAGGAGATGTGAACGGTTTGCTTACGTTTTCAGAATTTTTTCAAAATCCGTCTTGTCTCATGAGATTTCAGGTTGCTTCTTATGAAATCGTCTAAAAACCTGTTTCACAATTATTTCGAAATTCAAACCCCAAGTGGAAGTAATGGGTTTGTATACGTTTTAACAATTCGTCATATCTCTTAATTCTGATAAGGCAACAAATACGTTTTTGCTTCTATGGGCTTTTAGTGTACATAATATACTGAAATTCGAATAGTCTACACGGACTTTTTCAATGTTTAATCGTCTAAAAATCTCTATTTTAAATATTTTTATATTAAGAACAAAATTAATTTTCCATAAGAAATCTAAAAATCTCGAAGCAACTCATGATACACTCCGACTTTTACCGCTCCCGAACTTTGACCCTAAAAATAATAAAGTTTCGCCCAGACTATTGGCAGATTTTTTGTTTATTATTTGTCTCATTTTCTTATTTCTTTTTTTTTTTTTTGTTTTAACTATTTTGAATTATGTTTTACTTAATTTTCTTTCTTTTACTTTGCTTTCCTTATACCAGCTGTCAGCTGTCTGGGAAGCAAGCTTGGAACTAATACATTCTGAATTTCTGATATATGTTGATGTTTTTATGCAAAATTATGAATTTTAATAAAGTTGTTTACTCTCATCTACAAAAAAAAAATGCTCGTAGAAGTAATAACCAATATTATGTCGCATTATGAATATTGTTACATGTAAGCCTGGCAACCGCGCAACTCGATCGTTTCACATAATGGAAACAGCAACAACCGAATACTTAGTTGCAAAATAACCCAATCAGAAACCTAGCTGAAGTAAATAAGGCGAGACAGCACGATTGTATCTCCCTTCTTATCGAATGCTCTCCAATGTACTAGAACCCTCTACATACACCACCGAACGAAGATCAAAATCGAAAGCTCTAAAGCTTTCGAGAAACATCCAGATCACCGAGCGAACATTCAAGTACATCCTAGACTGCAACCGGCTAGTATAAGAGCAGGTGAAGCTTTCAGCGAGGACATAGTAATTTTTATTACGTCGACTGTGACAGCCAGCGTGTATACGCGACCGTGTTGGTAGAAAGCGAAAGTGATCGAGTCAAGCGATATATGTAAATAAGCGGGCAGTGTTGCTATACAGTGCGAATTATTGTGCGAAAAGAATTATAGTGCGAATAATAAATAAACACTTATTTTGATTTTAAGCGAATTGTGTTTTACTTGAAATCCCGGCGAACCCCTAGCTTGCAACAATATATATATACATATTATGCAATTTTAGGCGGTTATATAGGAAGACTTTGGTATTAAATATCAATTCGATATCTCATCAGATCTTAGGAGTATGTTGAAATGCATGAAAATATATGCTACCCCTTTACACCCCTTGGGGGTTTAGTATCAAAAAATCCTAAAATCGTACGCGTTATATAAAAATTCTGTAGAAGTCAAAGCCAATTTGATATCACATCAAACGCAAGAGATATGTCGAAAATTGTGAAAACATATGCAACCTCCTTACACCCACTTGGGGGTTGAATAACCTAAAATCGTGAAATCTATTTTTAAATGATTACAAAGAAATCCCGAAGAAGTGAAAACCAATTCAATGTCTTATTACTCCGAAGAGATGTGACGGAATTCGTGAAAACGAGTTCAACCCTTTTAAACCTCTTAGGGGTTGAACAGTAAGTTTAAGCGATTATAAATCAAACCCGTGGAAGTAAATAGTTATTCAATATCTAATCAGATTTGGGGATATGGCTAAGTTCGTGAAAATGTACACAACCTCTTGACAGCACTTAGGGGTCGAATTACAAAAAGTCCTGAAAATGCTTTCTAGGCATTTAACTCAAGAATCCGTAGAAAAAATTAATTCAATGTTTTTTGAGACCAAACAAATATGACGAAATTCGTGAAAATATGTGCATCTCATTTTGACTTTTTTTTTTGCAGCACTTCCGTACGCCAAAAGATATTTGACATTTTCGTTTACTTAAATTACTCTTCTGGTACATCGGAACATACGTACCAAGTTTTAAGTTTCTAGCATAAGCCGGTTCAGATGTAGGAAAAAAATTCCCCACCCCCGTACCAAACTACTCCTATTGATAATTTTAGAACGTACCGCCACTGTAGCTCCACCTAAATACAAAGCTTCAGTATTCACGGTTCTCGAGATATACAAATTTAACACCCTTCATCACCCCTACACCCCCAACTTCAAAATTTTTTTCTCCGCTAGGGCTTTATTAGAACTACGTCATGCATTAATTCTAAGTTTCTGTCTTAAACAGTTAAGATAAGAGACACAAATTCTTATTCCCTCCGCTTCATGCTCCACAGTCCCTCTTTTATATTCAGCAAGCTCCATTTATCCGCCTTTATATACAAACCGAATTTCTTCTGTCTGCCATAATTGGTTCCTGAGATATCGTAGTACTCTAAAGTTTTTCGACCTCCACCCTTGCACGCTACTAACCCCCCTCAAAATGTTGCAGTCAATCTATTAACCTAGTATAGACAACAATCACTAATTGACGTTAGCAATTTAGGATTTTAGAGTATCTCAGGTTTAGAGCGTTTCGGACGCATTGTTTTACGCCACCCACACCGCACCCTTATTCAAGATCTATATAAATTCCAAGTTTCAGCACCCTAGCAAAAGCGGTCCCTAAGATCTAGAAACCAAAATTTTTCATCTAAAATGCTTTCCCCATCTCCCCCTTCACACTCCCATTTCTCAAAAGGTAGCGACTTCAAGGAGTCCACCTAGTCTATCCATTAAAAATTTCAACTCAATAGCTCAAAGCGTTTGGGAGCTACGAGCCTTTAAACGATTTTGTGAACGGCGTTCAAACGGACTGCCATTTTATTTTGCTTTTTTGGTTGAAAAAAAAAAATTTAAAGGAAGCAAATTTTTTTTTGGTAAGACAAAAATATTCCGTCTCCTCCCCCCCCCCCCCCCCCCCCCCCTTCGTTTTTGTATGCGGCCTTATGTCGAAATGCCGACATAATATCAAACTTTTTGTGTGAAAATAGTGAAATCCCATTTACATTTTTGTTACAAACACATAAAGCGAACTGATGATATTCTGGTGAAAGTCACCAAATTTTAGAAAGTTATAGCAGGACACTTAGCAGGGAAAGCGGATATGGTTTAGCGGCATAAAGCTTCAAGTTTTTGTAAAATTTTTAACTTCAGGCCGGTTAAAGATCGAAAAAATTAATAAATGTATCTAAAATTTGTACTAAAAGTGATGTTAATTTTGGTATGTATTCTATTCGCTTTCAATCCCAAGAAAGGGATTGAAAAATTCTGCAACAATCAGCTGTAAGGACCTACAATTTATATTTATCTAAGAAGCTATAAGAGCTTGCAATGACGGATTAAAAAAAAATATGTTCGAATTCATCCGTTAATAAGTTAATTAGGGATCTCAATTGATTATCGAACTATTTTTATTATCCCATTTATAGCCCATTGATCATGCTAAAACCTTCGATATTAAAATAATTTAATATCCACTAAAAACAATTTGGCCATTAATCAGGGAACTCCTTTACCGAAAATCTTAGGCCATACGAGACCTAAATTTTGTGCGGTCAGAACATTTCTGTTTGTTAAATGTTGCAGAAATTTCCTATACTAAGGGAATTTATTGCCTGTTGTTAGGGCAAAGTCAGTTAATAATTCACCAAGGCTCAAGCAGAGAGAAGCGTGTATGCCTTCCTGGAAATTCCTCGGATTAATTTTAGCATTATCAGCATGCACATTATTGTATTACTCCTTCACTACACGCATAGCGCAGCGATATTTCTTACTGTGGATTCACTTTAATCCAAGATGCGATTTATTTCCGGAGAAAATTAAATTATATACTATATTAATTTAATATTTCGGAAGTTTTTGAATTAAATTGATGTACTGGAAATTAGTTGGGACATTTGAAATGGGTTGAAAGGACGAAAGAGTGCTGATACGAGTCAATGATATAAATTACGAAAATAGCAAGTTGTAATCTATTTGAAGCGATTGTGTATCTTTCTGTGTCAGATCAGTCCATAAAGAGCACGTAATTACAACTCGGTATAAAACACCACTAGAATTGTGTGAAATTAAGCCATGGCGGGTATGGCTACTTTGTGTTTTTCTCAATCTCAAGTTAGTGCAATGTAATTATTTCGCTTTGATTAATCACTAGACAAAAGTCAAGTTTAGCGTTCATCTCGGCATTGTATTGTGGGTTGTTAATTTTACAGAAATCGTTCTAATGCTTCAGGTAACTTCTATACAAATCCACATGGAAGACGCGATAACGAAAATGGCTTAACTTCAGATTGGTCTAATCTGTTTTTATAACTCTAAGTTTTTTAGAAACGCAGGCCCGTGCGCACGGGGGTATATTTGAAAAAAATTGATTACATTTTCTCGAAGAGGACAATCATGCACAACTTTTGGTCTAACTCTCTTACTTCGTGAAATCCGGTAGATGTTAGATTCAAACGCATGTAGGATGTAGGTAACGTGACTCTTTTCCAATTGCGCTTTGTATAGAGAGTGTCAGTTTTCGTTCGACCTTCGTCCATCGTGGTCTTGTGCGAAATACTACGAAAACGGAGGACAAACATGGTGAGCAAACGATATTTCGCAAAAAAGGTCTAATTGTGTCTTGTAATACTATTCGAATACGTGAAATTTTTGATGTGAAATTTCAAAACACAGTGCAGAAACCAATACTGTTCATAAGACACGGCTCGCTTGGACGAACGAATTGGAAGAACGTAATTTTTTAAGTTGAAGCTTCTTTTCTGTGCAACCTTTCTACCTGGCTTACCACCAACAAAACTCATTCAGCGGACTACTAAATATTTTGTAATGTCGCACGTTTAGGGCTCTTTTTCAGAACGGAGATTTCACACTTACTTGTATATTTTTAAAGACAATTTTAATGCTTCCAAAATGGTCAAAACACACCAGAAGGTCAAATATGGTTTATAAGGAAAAATTCAAATTGGATACTACAAGAGGACAAACATCCAAAACATCGAAGACATCTTTGAACTGCGTGGAACCAATCAAAAAGTTTTGGTAGCTCTGTTGTATCATTCACGGTTAATCTTTCAGTTAAAACATATTCACCTCGAGACAAAATCCACTTTTATACTCGTACTTCGTATCGGTGTACATGCGTGTGATCCTCCACCTCTTTCCGTCAATGATGTCGTCTTTTTCACTCCTCGTTATCGATATCCGATAGTTGACTACCTGTAATACTTCTAAATTAACCACGCTGCATACCTATGGAAAAATCGTATGATGCAGAACACATTTTTTCCGAAGCTGGATGGGTGTAAGATAGTGAATTAAGGTTACGCTTTCTTGCAGGGAGGATGACGTACTGGATTGCCCATTGACCGTCACATTCATCAGATTCAAATCTCGTAGAAAATGGTTGTGGTTGAAGATCAAGTTTCGACATATTTAAAACCCCCCTTGACAAAATCCTGCGCACTGTCCTGGGAAACAGAATTGTAAAAGATTGATGCCATAAAAGAACATTCTAAAACCAGAACCCCTGATGTTGGTTGCACTACTTTTGCTCTGACGATCTCATTTTTGTCAAATCTTTTCGAAAACTTACAATGCTGGTTGTATTGTAAGTAACAAACGGTTGTAGCTATATGATCCATGTCTATAAAATCTCTCTTTTACCTACATCCCCTCTAAAAAAAAATACAGATATTGCAAAAAAGACATAATTTTCAACTAACACACTTTTCCCACTCTTTTTAAAATAATGAAAATATCAAAGTGGACAAGTAATTTAGTTAGCTTATTTCAAAACACATTTCTTTCTTCAAATATTTAGGCACTGACTATCTAATCCATGGTACGTTACGTTCTATACCTCGAGGGTATGTGGTACGCAAAGGATACTATTCGGTAAAATTTGTTACTACCAACAAAATAATTATTAATTTTTATTAACTAAAAAATTGATCATTACCACAAAGGAATATCACAGCAGTTTAAATTTAGTATAAGTAAAGAATAAAAAAGTAAGAACTGCTATTAAATTCTACAAAAAATCTACAGAAATTCTAGCATTGCAACAAATAGGATGAATCGCCGATTATGTACTAATTTTACTGAAATTGATGTAAGCAATTTGCATTTATCTATGCAACAATGGCTTTGGAAAGTATTTGGACACATGTGCCAGTTTCTGTGAGAGCTCTACTTTAACGTGAATAATCGACAATGTAAAGTAGAAAAATATTAAGTTTGGATTAAGTCTATAATCTGTACAAATTTTTTTATCGAAATTATTTAATTTAGCTGGACAAATATTCAGAAAAAATGGAAAACCCCTTCAATTTCATATAAAAATTTAATCAATATTAAAATCAAAACCCAAATTCATAAAAATCGTTAAAATGGAAAAGGGAAAAATCCAAAACATTTCCAGATCTTCAGATTAAAAAAAGCCTGATCACGGAGTGACCTATATTTTGAATTATATCGTGACCTAAAGTAGATCCAATCGCCTGCTGGGCTAATTTACAGCCAGTGATCTGATCGTGGTTTGACCTATATCATGACCTGAAGTAGATCCAATCGCCTACTAAGCTAATTTACACCCACCAAGATCCAATCACCTACTGAGGTAGTTTACACCCAGCGATCTGATCGCGGCCTGACCTATATCATGAAGCAGGTCCAATCGCCTTTTCTTACTACTGTGGTATTACTTTATTATTTCAATAATACAGTATTGTTATCGATTTTTAAAAAAAAAAATTTGCTACCCTCAACATTTTTTTTTCACGTTTCATGACGAGTAGACACGAAAAAAGCAAAAAAAAATGTCAGTCCGTCTGTCCGCCGTACGCCGTACGTCGACCGCTGTACGCAAAATCGTTTGAAGGCTCGTAGCTCCCGAACCCTTTGAGCTCTTAAATTGAAATTTTTTTTATGAATAGACTAGGTAGGCTCCTTGAAGTGGCCAAATTTGGAGGGATGGGGGTGTGAGGGGGGAGGAGGAGGAAGTGTTTTAGAAGGAAAATTTTGGTTTCTAGATCTCAACAACCGCTTATGCTAGGAGGCTGAAATTTGGAATTTATATAGAACTTCAGTAAGGGACCCATTTGCAAAAAAATTGCCGATATAGGTGAAGGGGTTTGGGAGTGGGGGGAAAAATAATGCGTCCGAAACGCAAAAAAGGTGAGATCGACAAATTCTAAAATCCATATCTCCTAAACGGTCAATGTCACAAAATTGAAACTTAATGAATATCTGTAGGTATACTTGGAGAATAGATCGGAAAATTTGAGTGGGGGCAGTGGCGTACAGGGTGGGAGGTAAAAACTTTAGATTACGATATCTCACGAACCAATTGCACTAGACAAATAAAATTAGGTTTGTGTATAAAGGTTGACAAATGAATTTTACTGAAAGCAAAATTTTTTAAAGATGCGGTGGAGCATATAAGTGGAAATGATAAGAATTTTTCAAAAAATTCACGTCTCATATCTCAAGACCAGTGTAAGATAGATGCCTAAAATTTTTACCAGAAGTAGGCCTAATAGACCCCTAGCAGAAAACAAAATTTTGGAAGTGTGGGTGTAGAGGGTGAGGGTGGGGGAAGGTGAAAAGGAAAAAGTTCCGATTTTAATATCTCGAGAACCTATAATGATATAAAGCTGAAACTTGGTATTTAGATAGAGTTATATTAGTAGCATCTTGCAAAAATATAATTTTTTATAGGGGTAGTATGGTACGGGGGTGGGGGGTGTTTTTCCTATCTATAGAACGGCTTATGCTACAAAGTTGAAACTCGGTACGTTTATATAATTCAACTAGAAAACTAATTTAGATAAAAAAAAAATTTCATATATCGATTGGCGTTCGGAGGGGGGGCAAAAAAAATTATCTGTGAAAATGGAATGCATATATTTTCACGGTTTTCGTCATATCTATTAGGTCTTCCCAAATATTGAATTCATTTTCATTCTACGGCCTCTTCATATAAATACCTAGAAAGATTTTCAGGATTTTTTAAAATTCGACCCCCAGGGGGGTGCAAAGGGGGTTTTAAACTTTTTCACGAATTCTTGTATATCCCCACGTCTTATAAGATATCGAATTTCTTTTCACTTTCACGTGCTTGCGTAATGATTGCCTAAAACTTGTTTTTAAGTTTTTTTACTTTTTCAGCCCCTAAGAGGGTATAAACGGGTTGAACACGTTTTCACGAGTTCCGTCATTTCTTTTAGAAGTGATACGAAATTGAATTGGTTCCTACTTTTTCGTGCTGTCTTCATATTTATTTATTAACTCTTTTCAGGATTTTTGGATATTCAACTCCCAAGTGGGTGTAAGGAGGTTGCATATCTGATGATATATCGAATTCATTTTCACTTCCTAAGGTTTCCTATATAAAGAAGCCAAAAAGTCAATTTCAGTATTTTAGATATTCAATCCTAATGGGTGTGTGCTTTTCAAAGTTTCGACATATTTCTTAGGTTCGATGAGATATTAGATCGCTTTTTATTCCCACAGACTTTTTATATAATCGCCTACAAACCCATTTCTCAATTTTTCGATATTCAACCCTCAAGTGTTTGTATATGTTTTCACAATTTTTGCCATCCCTTAGTTCTGATGAGATATAAAATTGATTACTACGGCAACCTATTCACGATTTTTCGAATTTCCAGAACCAAGGAGGTGTGAAGGGTTTGCTTACGTTTTCACAAATTTTTCAAAATCCGTATTGTCTCATGAGATATCAAGTTGCTTCTTATGAAATCGTCTAAAAACCTGTTTCACAATTTTTTCGAAATTCAAACCCCAAGTGGAAGTAATGGGTTTGTATACGTTTTAACAATTCGTCATATCTCTTAATTCTGAAAAGGCAGCAAATTCGTTTTTACTTCTATGGGCTTATAGTGTACATAATATACTGAAATTCGAATAGTCTACAGGGGCTTTTTCAATGGCTTAAAATCTCTATTTTAAATATTTTTATATTAAGAACAAAAATAATTTTCCAAGAAATCTAATAATCTCGAAACAACTCATGATACACTCCGACTTTGACCGCTCCAGAACTTTGACCCGAAAAATAATAAAGTTTCGCCCAGACCATTGGCAGATTTTCTTATGTCGGAACGCATTCTACTCAAGCCTTGACAAATTGTTGTATCTTTAGCATATCACTGATGTATTAAAATGAAAAAAAACCGTTAAGGGAGAAGCACGCGTTTACACCCGAAAATCAAACGACTTTTTTAGGTAAGGAAGGAGTTTCGACCTGACGCTAGGACAGGTCACCTACGAAGTGTTTGCAGCAGGCGTTCTAATTAATTAAGGTGAATTTAAGATATTAGGTCGAAATGCTGGGTCATTGTTACCAATGAAAACATTTTTTACATGTGGTTCGAATAATTTTGGAATGAAGTTTATAAAATATTTTCTTCGTTTTTCGTGTTCTTAACTAATTTTATTTAATTTAAATTTTCTAGCAAAGTATAGTCCAAAACGTCGCGAGGCTTAATTTACCTCCTTAATTTTCAAGTTCTCCTCCAAATATACCGGATCTCTGCCATTTTCACAGAACCCGACAAAACGAATTAATTAATAAATTACAGTGTGCATTAGTTGGCCAGCCGTCCATATCAAATAGTTGAATCTAATTTCGTCCTATCATTCAATGCGCTAACAAGTTATGGAAATTATCTCAAACTAATTAAAACAGAATTAAACTGGTTGTAGCAATTAATGTTCATTTTCCCGAAAAAAAAATTTTTTTTTTGTTGCTCTCAGCTCTTACGTGCTAGAGAAAAGTTTGCAGCGAAAATGTCGCTGGGCTTCATATAGGGGTTTTCCGGCTTTTGTTAGCGAGTTTTTCATTCGGAATCAAAAGTGAAGGAAGCAAAAACAAAAAACTGAATGCAAAAAAAGTTAACACGTTTTTTTTGTATTTTTGCGAATAAAATGTTTTTCGGGCTGCCTGGAATACGCTGTACCATGTAATTTGAACGTATGTTACGATTTTTATTGGGGAAGGATGTGGTTTATGTGATGTCAGTTTAATTTTTGCAAAGTACAAGATAAATATTTTCATTATTTTAACTGCAAATAAAAACCATCCACCGATATTTTATAATTGTCCAAAATATCACCTGAAGCAATAATACTTCATCATTCATGTCATCCCACCTTATTTCTTCAACTTCCAATTTTCAAAAAAATGTTCTAAGTGCGGCGGTATTCTCACGTAGCTGACGTTTTTCATATGTCACTATTTCGAATTGTGTAGCTGCCATACAAATATCCTGTAAAAATGTCTTCACTTGATTTACGGAACTCACTTACTCACTCGAGAAATTATGTAGCCTCGAAGTCGAAAATTTGTACAAAGTAGTTTGAGTGAAAATAAAGTTCGAGTTAATGGAGCAGTAAAACTCCTTTCGTCCTTCGGGTAGCTCCGATACAAAAAGTTATTAAGATACGTGTGCAAGAATATTGGCCGATAACTTCAGAACGCTTTGATGTAGAAATTAAAAATGTTGACCCACTTAATATTTCAATAGTCGCATAGAGGAATTTATATGAACAAAATCAAGTGAATCCTTGTTGTAGCTCCCATACAAAGATCTTTGAAAAATGTCAGCAATAATCTCTAGAAAACCACTATAACTCGAGAAATCGTTGACTAGGAAGTCCAAATTTTATAAGGATTAGTTTTACTATTGAGCGAAATTTCCTCATTTCCTCGTTTAGCTCCCACACCAAAAACCTTAGAACGCGTACCCACGAGTGTTGGCCGATAAATCTTGAACGCTTCAAGGTAGAAATTTAAAATTGTGTACACACTAGTTTTCAATCGTAAATGGATAAATATTCTGGTATTCCAGTGTGTCCTTCTTGCGGACCATATGATCTACTTGAAAAAGGATAATTCATTTTGTGTGATTTACCTAAACAAAAATATAATTGAACACCGAAGAAATTGTCTTTTTCTTTCGAGTAACAACCAAACGAGAGTTCTTAAAAAAGGCCAAACAACATGCGCACTCTTAACTCTGCTTTATCCCCAACTATAATATAAATTGGATATCAGTATTACATCTAAAGCATCATACAATTGCTTTATGGTTTTTGAACTCGTTTTTATTTCGACTTGTTGATATCATGGTGGAACGGTTTACTTTTGCGTCATGCTAAGCTTATTCACCACCTTTATAAACAATCTCCTTCAAACGTTTGATTGTTCTTCTCTATTTTATGCAGGTGACTTAAAAATGTTTAACACAGTCAGATGTAATCATCGTATATCTGCAAAGCAAATCAGTGACGCTATTTTTATATACCATATGTAGGAGTTATTGATCTTTGAATCCGCCTAAGTATCTTTTTAAATGGAACTCGTTTTTTGCACAAAAAAAGGTATACGTCCGTCGGTTTTATCCAAAACAAAAAGAATTCTCTCCACTAGAGTGACATTCAAACAAAAATTTTAACAATAGTGGCGACATCTGTTGTGTCTAAAAAGCATTCGAATTGTTTTTACGGTAATGATTAGTGAATGAAATGTTGTGTTGCTACGTATATAAATATTTTGCTCTTGCAATCTTCATCCTTTGAGTCATAGATCGTATCCCCTACTTCCTCGATTTAAAACTAATTTGTGATGTCTCGAAGACATATCGACTTGTATGCGAGGCTCTTCGAGACGCATTATGGGAAAATATACAGGGTGTCCGGTACTCCGTGGACAACCTTGTAAGGGGTTATTCCTTGATATATGTTGAGACCAAAATTGTCCAAATTGGGTGGGTCAATTTTCAATATCCGTGGAGATACAGGGTGGTCAAGAAAAGTGTTTCAAACATGTACTCTCACTCACTTAAAACGTTATATCTTGAAAACTAATAATCAGAATTCAAAGTGTTATAGCGTGTTTTTTAGGGAATCGAATTACCTTTTATTTGACGTAACAGTTCAAATTGTAACTGCACCGTATTTTGAGATATTTACTTCAAAACACAAATCTTTGCTACTTCAACCCTAAAAATTCCGTGATCAATGTAGTTTTTCTAAGAAAACCCCATTATAAAAATGTCAATTTAATTTTATTGTCATATTTTTGCCTACAAAAGTTTCATACACTTGCATTGCATAAGTTTAATAAATAAGAAACAATTATGGTTCCCTAAATATTGCACTTTTATGCAAAAAAGAAGAGCATGTACACTCTTTGCTTGAACTGAAAGAATTTAATAATAGTTTTACTTTATTATTTTCTAATAATACAGTATTGTTATCGATTTTTAAAAAAAAAAAATTTGCTACCCTGAAAATTTTTTTTTTTGGCGTTTCATGACTCGTAGACACGAAAAAAGCAAAAAAAAATTTCAGTCCGTCTGTGCGCCGTACGCCGTCCGCCGTACGCAAAATCGTTTGATGGCTCGTAGCTCCCAAACGGTTTGAGATATCAAATTGAATTTTTTTTTATGAATAGAGTGGGTAGGCCCCTTGAAGTGACCAAATTCTGAGGGGTGGGGGTGTGAGTGGGGGGAAAATAGTGCGTCCAAAACGAAAAAAAGGCGAGATCGACACATTCTAAAATCCATATCTCCTAAACGGTTAAGGTTACAAAATTGAAACTTAATGAATATCTGTAGGTATACTAGGAGAATAGATCGCAAACAAATTTTTGAGTGGGGCAGTGGCGTACAAGGGTGGGGGGTAAAAAACTTTAGATTATGATATCTCACGAACCAAGTACACTAGATAAATAAAATTCGGTTTGTGTATAAAGGTTGACAAATGAAGTTTGCTGAAAGTAAAATTTTTTTAGGGGGCGGTGGATCATGAAAGTGGAGGGGATGCGAATTTTTCTAAAAAATCACGTCTCATATCTCAAGAACGGTGTGAGGTAGATGCTTAAATTTTTTACCGTAAGTAGGTCTATTAGACCCCTATGGGAGTGAGGGTGTAGAGGGTGACGGTGGGGGAGGGTGAAAAGGAAAAAGTTCCGATTTTTATATCTCAAAAACCTGTAATGATATAAAGCTGAAACTTGGTATTTAAATAGTACTATAGTAGTAGAATCTTGGAAAAATATGATTTTTTATAAGGGTAGTATGGTACGGGGGTGGGGGATGTTTTTCCTATCTATAGACCGGCTTATGCTACAAAGTTGAAACTTAGTATGTATACGTAAATCAACTAGAAAAGTAATTTTGATTAAAAAAAATTTCAAGTATCCATCGGCGTTCGGAAGGGGGGGCGAAAAAATGTATCAGTGAAAATGGAATGCATATATTTTCACGATTTTCGTCATATCTATTAGGTCTTCCCAAATATTTAATTCACTTTTATTCTACGGCTTCTTCATATAAATACCTAGAAAGTATTTTCAGGATTTTTTGAAATTCGACCGCTAAGGGGGTGTAAAGGGATTGTATACTTATTCACGAATTATGCCATATCCTCCAGGTCTGATCAAATATCGAATATCTTTACACTTTCACGGGCTTGCGTAATAATCGCCTAAAACTTGCTTTTAAGTTTTTTCCTTTTTCAGCCCCTAAGAGGATATAAAAGGGTTGAACAAGTTTTCACAAATTCCGTCATATCCTTTAGAAGTGATAAGTAATTTAATTGTTTTTACTTTCTCGTGCTGTTTTCATATTTATCTATTAACTCCTTTCAGGATTTTTGGATAACCCCAAGTTGGTGTAAGGAGGTTGCATATGTTTTCACAGATTCCTACATATTGCTTAGATCTGATGACATATCGAATTCATTTTTACTTCCTAAGGTTTCCTATATAAGAACCAAAATGTCTATTTCAGTATTTTCAGATTTTCAATCCTGTTGTATGCTTTTCAAAGGTTCAACATATTTCTTAGGTTTAATGAGATATTAGATCGCTTTTCATTTCCACAGACTTTTTATATAATCGCCTACAAACCCATTTCACAATTTTTGGATATTCAACCACCAAGGGTTTGCATATGTTTTCACAAATTTTGCCATCCCTTAGTTCTGATGAGATATAAAATTGGTTATTACGGCATTTGATGTAATGACCTAAAAACTTATTTCACGATTTTTCGAATTTCAAGAACCAAGGGAGTGTGAAGAGTTTGCTTACGTTTTCACAAATTTTGCAAAATCCCTCAAAATCGTTTTCGAAATTCAAACCCCGAGTGGAAGTAATGAGTTTGTATACGTTTTAACAATTCGTCATATCTCTTAAGTCTGATAAGGCAACGAATTCGTTTTTTCTTCTATAGGCTTTTAGTGTACATAATATACCGAAATTCGTATAGTCTACAAAGGCTTTTTCAATGTTTAATTGGCTAAAAATCTTTATTTAAAATATTTTTATTTTAAGAACAAAATTAACTTTCCAAGAAACTTCATAATCTCGAAACAACTGATGATATGCTCCGACTTTGACCGCTCCCGAACTTTGACCCGAAAAATAATAAAGTTTCGCCCAGACCATTGGCCGATTTTTATGCTTTATTTAAAAAATTTTTAAATTCTAATAAATGTTATAAATGTCCACCTTCATTTTGAATGCACGCTAAATCTCGTTTGCCAATGGTTCTCTTGTTATTCATACTCCTCAACTCTTGCCTTACTTCTGTTGCTGCCGCATCAAACCTGGTATTTAGATCTTCCAATGTTACTACTGTCGTTGCATAGACAAGGTCCTTCATCCGTCCCTATACAAAGAAATCCATAATACTTACATCAGGAGGCAGTCCATTGTATGGGTCCATTTCTACCGATCCATCGATTGCTATGATTGGAATTTAGCTAATCTGTGATTTGTCGGCCGTAATCAGCTAGAGCACCATCGTGTTGGTAAAACATGGATGCCAATCGTATCAGTGAAACACAATCTAGAAAGTCCTGTAGATCATTTGTTGAAAAATATAAGTAATTGGAACTATTGAGGGTAGGCGAAAGCATAATAGGTCCAATAAAATCGCTAAATCTCGTTACCAATCACACCTGCCCATAAATTGACACTGAATCTGTGCTGAAATGATGCCGCTCTTCTTGTGTGTGGATTGCTCTCAGCCCACGTATGTAGATTGTGGAAGTTTGTGATACCGTCTCTGGTAAATTGGGACTCATCCGTCCAAAGAAGGTTTTTCATAAAATTCTCGTCATCTATTTGTCGTTTAAGGAGCCCATTGAAAAACTCCATCCTTTTGGCCAAATCAATGGTTAGCAGCTCCTGCACTGGTGTGTGATGGTAGGGATGCAATTGTTCTGCTTTTAAAACACTCCAAACTTTCCACTTAGAGATGTTCAAATGCAATGCCAAGCGTCGGATACTGATTGATGGATCAATTTGAACTTCCTGCAGTATTCTTTCATCGATCTGAACAGCGATTATTGGCTCAGGATTTGCATTTACTCTGCTCGTCTCAATGCTGCCAGTTTCCCGAATACTTCTGTAAACGTCTTTCCTGTCAGGTGTCCGTCGATGAGGATATCTCTGACGATACAGCGATCGCGCCGCTCGTGTATTTTCCTGACATTCTCCATAGATGAACATAATGTCTCCATATTCTTCATTGGAGTACTCAGGCATTTTTAAATTATTTTCTAAATTCTACTACTACTACCTTTTCTTTTATCAATGTAACTGAAACTGATAAAAAAATATGAAGGTAGTTTAGCTTTTATGGGCGTTTTATTTTGTTAGGTACCCCACTAAAGAAGCCAAAGACCTGTACCCAGTTTTACCTACCATATCCAGGTAAGTCCTTCAATCATATTGAAACTCATTTACATTTCATTGATTTCCTTGATACTTAAAATATAAATAAATTGGCAATAAAAATTCTTAAGTAGAACCAACAATTTAAACAGGTTTTTTGAACGAGGACCACTTTATGTCGTATTTAATTATTAAGCGATATGTATTTTCGCCTATTACTTCCAAAATATTAAAACGTAACTCATTCATATGTATGCAGCTTTTGTAGGTAATAATATGGTACATAAAAAAATTAAATTAAACTAACATTTTTATAATGGGGTTTTTTGAGAAAAACTGCATTTATCACGGAATTTTAGGGTTGAAGTAGCAAAAATTTGAGGTTTGAAGTAAATATCTAAATATCGGGTGCAGTTACAATTTGAACTGTTACATCAAATGAAAGACATTTCGATTCCCTAAAAAACAAGTTATCGGCCTTATTCTGAATTTGTGACCTATCACAGGTTACAACCTGCTGTGACTAAAATTTTGTGACTGCGCTTGTAATCGAAACGTTTTTTCGCATTCTGGCGCTACAGTCACAAGAAAGGTCACAGTAATTTCTCCACATAGTTGGAGACATGTGAAAATGATGATGCTGTGTCGGTATCAGTGATTAATTCGGCCTTTACAAGTGTACGAGTATAATGGAAAGTTGTGTGCCTTAGTAAATATCTAAAACGTGGAAATCCGAAAATTGTTGTGTTGTTTAATTGTATTGTCGATTAATAAAAACGGATCGCTTGCGTTCCTCAAGTTTCGGAGTGTAGCTCTTCTTAACGCTCTTAAATCACACAACATGTAAAATACTTATTTTTGTTCAGCTTCTTCCAGTAATTACCTCATCAAATATAACAAACATTCCATTTTTTCAATATTATGTATTGAAACTTCACGAAACGTTAAATTTGTTTGCCTGGCTGACCATTGTGATCACCTATTTTGATAGTCACAATTTTGTGATGTTTTTTTAAAACGTCAAAATTGTGACTAATGCTAGAATAGAAATAAAAAGTCACAGATTTTCTAAAATTATGACTCTCCGCTAAAATTGTGACTTGTGACTGTACACAGAATAGGCGTGCATTTGAATTCTGAATACTGATTATTTGTTTTCAAGATATAACGTTTTAAGTGAGTGAGGGTACAGGACCGAAACACTTTTCTTGACCACCCTGTATCTATCTATCCTGTACGGATACTGAAAATAGACCCACCCAATTTGGACAATTTTGGTCTCAAAATATATCAAGGAATAACCCCTTACAAGGTTGTCCACGGAGTACCGGACACCCTGTATACGATATCGAGGCAAATGCTTCCCGAACTCTCGCAGACAAATCAAAATAGGAAATGCCTTTAGAGTCAGCACCATCTGTCGAATACTAGATTGCTTTTTTTTTGTAGTATTTTTAATATAAAATACATAAAAGAAAACAAAAACGATATTTATATAAACTCACTGTTAGTTGATGACACTTCAATAAAATTGAACTCATTCTTCACACTTATATTTTGAAAGACTTTTCTGTATTCAAACCGAAAGCACACACGAAACCGCAAACAAATGACCGTTTCTTTTAGTCATCGTCTACATGACGGTCACAAAATTTTGCTCCGCACCTACTGACCATTTACTGCATTTGCACTAGGTTGTCATAATCATATTCGTTTTTTATCGCTTTCCCTTTCTATCCAATGATGAAGAAGGGACAAGCATTGCTAAATGCATATAGACATTGTCAGAAAAGAAAGCTGTGACCAACTGGGATTGAATTTCGTAGGTTTAATACTATCTCGCCGACTGGTTTGACATTCCAGCTGATATCGATACTACCTGACTTTGGTGTGTTTTCTATGAATTAAAGCCTTGCACTGGTATCACACAAGAATAAAACCATCATCATGCATTTTACTGCTATCTGCACTATTCCGCCATCAAGTGATAACTAGTATAACTAAATTGGCTGATGATGCGTTGCCATTCTATCTTGAATTTTACTTTAGACAGATGTCAAATAATACGTTCTGTACATCACTCCATCTTGGTTAAATTACGGTACGGTACGGTAATTAACACGGTACGAATATTAGCAGAGTAGCAATAATAGAACTTCCACATTAACGAGGTGAAGTTAGTTTTACGAAAGTGTACTCCTTAGCTTTTCTTCAAGTTCGACATTGTGTTTAGTATATGCAATAAGCGCCATCACTGAACACAAGAAAAGTGAAGGCATACAATTTTGTATGTATTTAAATAAAACATAGAATAATTGCGATAATTTTCAAACGTTGCTCGTTTATGAACTTCACCATGATGAAAATGTAAACATTGACAGACCAGCGAAAAAGTTTAAGGGTGCGTTTTTATTAAAATACAAAATTGTTATGTACCTATTGAATAACTTTTTAATTTACTTTATTATTGGTGTACAAATAAGTTCTCGGCTTTTTTTTTTCAAAATTTGAGCCTTTATTGTGGGAAATTGGTTACATAATTATAAAAATATTGTCCATCGCTAGCCACAATTTTTGCCCATCTTTCTGGCAGCATGCGAATTCCGCGTTGAAAAAACTTCACGTCCTTTGAGGCGATCCACGAATCGACCCGATTTTTGGCATCTACGTAAGAACGGAAGTGCTGCTCAGCTAGGCCGTGCGTCATCGATCGGAATAGGTGGTAGTCGGAAGGAGCAATGTCTGGTGAATACAGCAGGTGAGGTAGGACGTCCCATTTCAGTGCTTCCAGGTAGGTTTTAACAACTTGAGCAACATGTGACCGAGCGTTATCGTGTAGCAAAATCACTTTGTCGTGTCTCTGCTCATATTGCGGCCATTTTTGGTTCAATGCTCGGCTCAAACGCGTTAGTTGTCTTCGATAAAGAGGTCCTGTGATGGTTTCACTCGGTTGCAGCAACTCATAATACACCACACCGAGCTGGTCCCACCAAATACATAGCATTACCTTGGAACATGGATATTCGGCTTTGGTGTCAATGTTGATGCATGGTCCGGGTATCCCCACCATTTTTGGTGCTTCGGCTTATCGTAGTGTATTCACTTTTCATCGCCATTCACGATATGATGCAAAACACCTTTCCTGTTCTGCTGTTGGAGCAGCTGTTCGAACGACACCCAATTTCCTTGTTTTTCCATCATTCCCAGGGCTTTTAGATGAACTGCAATGGCTGGTTGAGTCACGTCTAATGAATCCGCAAGCCTTTGTTGCGATTGGCATGCATATTCGTCCAGCAAGGCCTCCCAATTTTGCGTCCTCGAAATTTTTTGGCCGGCCGGAACGCTCTTTGTCTTCCACGTCGAAATCACCCATTTCGTAGTTATGAATCCATTTGCGAGACACGTTGATTCACTAATAGAAGACTCACCATAAGTTTCTGCAATTATTTGACGCGCCTCAATCGCAGATTTTTTAGAATTGTAAAAGAAAAGCAAAACTTCCCGCAAATGACGCTTATTTGGCTCAAACTCCGACATTTTGACGGACAAAAAAGAAATGACGCCGATACAACTTGACAAATGTAATGATGGAAAGTTGTTGCCAGATGTCTAATCTTGCTATATTACGTTTCTGATCCGCCATTTTTTACCAGTATTTTGTGTTAGCGCCATCTATAGGAAAACGCCGAGAACTTATTTGTACACTATTTTAATAATAAAGTATTTTGTTTAAATTTTAAACCAATGAACAAGACTCTTCAAGCCCTGGTACTCGCCATATTTTAGTTACCTAATTGAAGTATGTATGGTTCCAGTGATTGGGGGTGTCCTCCCACCCTCGACGGAATATATGTATAATATTAAAGTCTTCTGAAAAGAACCTTAATTTAAAATTCCATTATCCAAGTAATTGGTATAAAATCGGACATGCATGCACATTACAGTTCAATTACCTCAACTACATCGTACTAGATTTTACTGGAAAATTCTCCAGTCGGATGAAACCCAAGAAATTTCTAGTCTGCACTTATTCTAATTATGGGACCATATAAAGAAAGCTCTAATTAAATGAAACCAGAGTAGGGCACTTAGTTCAATGAGCTCACCATGTTGTTTAATTGCGGGACAAGCTCCCCGTCTCTATCATCTGCGATGTTTCTTTCGTTCCAACTAAATTTGCATTCGAAGTAGAACCGAGAAAAATAAATGGCAAACCAACTTCAAGAAAAAATTCAAATATTCTTTAAAATCAGCAAAAGCTACAACACTTTGACACATTCAATTAAAATTAACTGCTCCGACTAATTATAAATTCAAGTAAGTAAGCATTTTGTCAGATTGTTAAATTTTTCCTTCACATTTCTTTTTTTGCATTTCTCTGGCCGCACTCATCCTACTCTCGGCTTTCCTAATTTTCTTGAAATTCAAATCCCACATAAACCGCAACAACGTTGAGAACAAGACCAAATAAATACAAAAAATTAACTGAACTGAAATGGAAAGTAAAAGGAAGTCTAAGGCGATTAGTCCTTGCAAGGATATTCTTACGAATTCAGAACTACGACTGCCCTCTGCTGCGCAAACATAATTTGAAAATCCGTTCAAATGGCTGTCCTGTTTCGTTACAAAGAAGTCATTCCGAGACGTCTGTTTTTGCGATAAAGGACCTCTCTCCATTAGGAAGTCAGGCCGGCTTCGTTGTCGACTAGGTCAGGCGAATTAAAACGAAGTTATGGCGGATTATGTTGTTGATTGCAGACCAAGTGTTCAGGACATTCGAGCATTTTTTGCTTTGATTGCAGTATATTTTGTGGCGTCTTATGAAGATCGCAATCAACATGAGATTTAAGTTCGGCAATAGTTTCAAAAGCAAATTAGGCGACAAGCACAAAATACTGTTATAACATTTAGTGGATTTGTCTTACTTTATTAGCTTAATAATCAAGTTTTCCGAACAAACTAGAAAACAAAGCTTACTACTCTAAAAAATTGTAGCTGACTCCAATCACTTGATTTCGTCAACTCGATTTCAAAATCTCAAAAAACGGTTACATCTCTCTAAAAAAAAAGAAATCTTGATATCACAAAATTTATCAGCCGGATGAATATAAGTGTATAATTGTGAGTCTTTAGCCCCATTTACACGGTGATAGTTTTTACGATAGTTGATGTCATGATAGATCTGCAAGATAACTCCCACCCTGTTAACTACATGATGTTGTGAACGAAGGCCTTGGAGTGAATATTTTAATTTGAAAAAGTCAAAATATTCGAACGCAAAGGTAAGGAATGGGAAAACAGTGGGCCAATTCCACTTACGTCCGAATCGGTGGCTGAAGTTCGAGCTGGAGCGACGCGCTTGCTGGTGTCCGTGCTAGCTGCGGCTGTAGGGGGTACGTTGCTCGAAAAATCAGACCATAAACCCTAGGCATGTACAACAAAAAAACAACAGTCTGGGCGCAACTTTATTATTTTATGGGTAGAAGTCCGAAACGTGTTTGATGATGAGATACGGTGTTGGGTACTATGCGACTGGCAACCTAAAAAATAACGTTCCAAATAGCTTCCTGGTTATTTTTTAGGTTGCCAGTCGCATAGTACCCAACACCGTATCTCATCATCAAACACGTTTCGGACTTCTACCCATAAAATAATAAAGTTGCGCCCAGACTGTTGGCCGATTTTTTTTATTTATTTACGTATTTTTTTATCAATAGAATAATTGAAAGTAGTAAAAGCGAATTCGATCACATTAAACCTAAGAGATTTTCGGAATCAGTGAAATCTTGAACAATACCCCCAGGGGGTTTAATTGAGAAAAATACTTAAATCGGGTTTTTCCCTTATAGAAGTAAACGTGAACTCCAAATCTCAATATACCTTAGGAATATATCAGAATTCGTGAATATGTACACAACCACTTTACACCCCCTTAGGGGTTGGATATCGAACAATTTTGGAGATCGTTAGTAGGCACTTATATAAATAGCCCGCAGAAGTAAAATTGCTTTGATAGCTCGACATGTCTAAAAGTTTTAACGAAATTTGTGAAAATGTGGATTCACGGACATTTTTTTTACTCAACCTCTGAACGCCAATAAAAATCTGAACTTTTTTTTTGCTTTAATTACTCTAATAGTACATCTACATATACGTACTAAGTTTCAACTTTCTAGCATAAGCCGTTTCTGAGATATAAAAAACCACCCCTCTCCCCCGTACCTTGATACCCCTATGAAAAATTTTATTTTTCTAGGATGTCTGCATAGTGGCTCTATATAATCCTAAATTTTTAGCTTTCTATTCATTATGGTTTTCGAGAAATAAAAATCAGAATGTTTTCCTTTCTACCCCCTTTCACCATCACCCCCAACTCCCACATCACCAAATTTTTTCTTCCTACTAGAAGTTTACCGTCCCCAACTCCTGTAAAATTTTCAAGATCATATCTGATACGGTTTCTGAGATATAAAAATGACATTTTTTGAGAATTGCTATCCCCCCACTTTCGTGCTCCACCTCCCCCCTCAAAAAATTTAGTTTTGGTAGACTCCTCTTGTGATCCCATATACAGAAACTAAATTTTATTTTCCTGGTGTAATTGGTTCGGAAGATATTGTAATCCGAAGTTTTTCACCCCCCACCCCCACACCCCACCACCTCTCTTAAAAATTTTAGCCCTTGTCTAATCTTGAAGTATCCCTAAGGACAACAACAAAGTTTCAATCTTCTGACATCAATGGTTCAGGAGATATCGATTTTAGAATGTTTCAATCCCGGCTTTCATGCGTTAAAGACTCATTGTTTTCCCCCCCACTTCCACACCCCTTAATCAATATCCACCAATTTTTTGCAATTGAGTCCATTATCATAGTACTACATAAGTTCCAAGTTTCAGCTTCCTAGCATAAGTGGTTCCTGAGATCTAGAAACCAAAATTTTTCGTCTAAAACGCTCCCCTCTCCTCTCCCCTTGTAACCCCACCCCTCCAAAATATACCAGTGGTAGGGGTTCACCCAATCTACCCACCATAAAAATTTCAATTTAATATCTCAACGGGTTTGGGAGCTACGCGCCTTCAAACGATTTTGCGTACGGCGTACGGCGGACGGCGTACGGCGGACGGCGGACGGCGTACGGCGTACAGACGGACATTTTTTTTTTTTTGCTTTTTTGGGGTTTACTAGTCCTAAAACGTGTAAATACAAAATTTCAGGGTAGCAAACTTTTTTGAAATTTCAGGTCGATCACAATACTTTATTATTAAAAAATAATAAAGTAAAACTGCCAACACAACTTTGTTATTTTTCAGTAGAAGTCCGAATCGCGTTTCTTGCTGAGATGCGGTGTAGGTTACTACGTATATGTGACTGAAAACCTAAAAAAGAGTTTGGGAAGCGGTTAGAATGGGGTCGCGGCCTGAAATCTGGTAGGGGCCGAATGGCTCACAACATACGACTTCTTCCGAAAGGAACACATGCTTTTCATAAATGTTTGTCCTTTTTGTGCTTACAGATTGGGTGTTCGTATAAACAACGAATACTTAGTCTTAGGCTACGACTTTGAAATGTTTTATACGTTGTTTGAAGTAAAGAATTTGAAAAAGTAGCTATGAGTCCTCCTTCGAGTAGCTGCCATACAAAAATTCTGTAAAAATGTCTTCACTCAATTTGGGGAACTCACTGTCTTTTAGTTTCGAGTAGCAACCAAAAGAGAGTCCTTAAAATTGGATTCAATGTTCATGATTGAGAGATTCGCGAATCTATTTTGAGTAGTAGCAGCAATGCCAGACTTGAAGATTTTTCTTCAATTTGAATATTTTTAGCGTTACCGAAGATATGAAGACTTTGATGGCTATGTAGAAGATTTTTTTGTATTTGTAAGATATTTTCTTCAATTTCGATAACAAAAAAAAATCGGCCAACAGTCTGGGCGCAACTTTATTATTTTATGGGTAGAAGTCCGAAACGTGTTTGATGATGAGATACGGTGTTGGGTACTATGCGACTGGCAACCTAAAAATAATGTTCCAAATAGCTTCCTGGTTATTTTTTAGGTTGCCAGTCGCATAGTACCCAACACCGTATCTCATCATCAAACACGTTTCGGACTTCTACCCATAAAATAATAAAGTTGCGCCCAGACTGTTGGCCGATTTTTTTTATTTATTTACGTATTTTTTTATCAATAGAATAATTCAAAGTAGTAAAAGCGAATTCGATCACATTAAACCTAAGAGATTTTCGGAATCAGTGAAATCTTGAACAATACCCCCAGGGGGTTTAATACGTAAAAATACTTAAATCGGGTTTTTCCCTTATAGAAGTAAACGTGAACTCCAAATCTCAATATACCTTAGGAATATATCAGAATTCGTGAATATGTACACAACCACTTTACACCCCCCTTAGGGGTTGGATATCGAACAATTTTGGAGGTCGTTAGTAGGCACTTATATAAATAGCCCGCAGAAGTAAAATTGCTTTGATAGCTCGACATGTCTAAAAGTTTTAACGAAGTTTGTGAAAATGTGGATTCACGGACATTTTTTTTACTCAACCTCTGAACGCCAATAAAAATCTGAACTTTTTTTTTGCTTTAATTACTCTAATAGTACAGCTACATATACGTACTAAGTTTCAACTTTCTAGCATAAGCCGTTTCTGAGATATAAAAAACCACCCCTCTCCCCCGTACCTTGATAGCCCCATGAAAAATTTTATTTTTCTAGGATGTCTGCATAGTGGCTCTATATAATCCTAAATTTTTAGCTTTCTATTCATTATGGTTTTCGAGAAACAAAAATCAGAATGTTTTCCTTTCTACCCCCTTTCACCATCACCCCCAACACCCACATCACCAAATTTTTTTTTCCTACTAGAAGTTTACCGTCCCCGACTCCTGTAAAATTTTCAAGATCATATCTGATACGGTTTCTGAGATATAAAAATGACATTTTTTGAGAAATTGCTATCCCCCCACTTTCGTGCTCCACCTCCCCCCTCAAAAAATTTAGTTTTGGTAGACTCCTCTTGTGATCCCATATACAGAAACTAAATTTTATTTTCCTGGTGTAATTGGTTCGGAAGATATTGTAATCCGAAGTTTTTCACCCCCCACCCCCACACCCCACCACCTCTCTTAAAAATTTTAGCCCTTGTCTAATCTTGAAGTATCCCTAAGGACAACAACAAAGTTTCAATCTTCTGACATCAATTGTTCAGGAGATATCGATTTTAGATTGTTTCAATCCCGGCTTTCATGCGTTAAAGACTCATTGTTTTCCCCCCCACTTCCACACCCCTTAATCAATATCGACCAATTTTTTGCAATTGAGTCCATTATCATAGTACTACATAAGTTCCAAGTTTCAGCTTCCTAGCATAAGTGGTTCCTGAGATCTAGAAACCAAAATTTTTCGTCTAAAACGCTCCCCTCTCCTCTCCCCTTGTAACCCCACCCCTCAAAAATATACCAGTGGTAGGGGTTCACCCAATCTACCCACCATAAAAATTTCAATTTAATATCTCAACGGGTTTGGGAGCTACGCGCCTTCAAACGATTTTGCGTACGGCGTACGGCGGACGGCGTACGGCGTACAGACGGACATTTTTTTTTTTTTTGCTTTTTTGGGGTCTACTAGTCCTAAAACGTGTAAATACAAAATTTCAGGGTAGCAAACTTTTTTGAAATTTCAGGTCGATCACAATACTTTATTATTAAAAAATAATAAAGTAATTAATTTATAAATTCTTAGCTTATTTTCTATTATTTTCGCAATTCTCACTTAATAGCTTCGTGCTCGTTTATATTCTCATCCATATTCATGTTCAAAGTCAGTCAGTACCGACAACACTGATCTAATTACGTTTTCTTCGATTGCGTTTCATTTGTTTTTTATCGGAAAACTAAATTATATACTTTATTATTAAAATAATAAAGTAAAATAAACAGAGTTTTATCCGGAAAGCTAGTTTTGCTAAAATAAGTGAATCTTTTAATTTGAAAAGATTTTTACGAGATACAACGAACCAGTGTTTTGAATTTGAGAAGCTTTTTTTAAATTTACGAGATAATTAAAGATCGTCTTGTATATTTCAAAAATTCTTCTGAAATTTAGAAGCTTTTTAAATCTTTATTGTAATAATTCGCGTCGCTATTCGTTTGCACTTTCTTCAGTGGCAATTCAAACGAAACGATCGGAAGTTTTGAACACCCCCTGAACTATTAAAGTTGTATAAATTGTGAAAAAGTATTGTGTATCCCATTTTTTTCTATATTTTTCATTAAAATATTTAATTAAATTTCCGTTCTAACATCGCGAATAAGGTAAGGTAAGATGATTTCTTGCTTTTTGTGCCGTAGTGAAAAAAATGAACAAAATAAACGTTCTTTTGCTGACATTGAAAAATATTTAACCCACATTGGAAAATATCATAATGGGTTGTGTAGGAATGATTTCAAATATCTTAAGTGTTCACAAAACAGCTCCATTTGACAGAGATATAAAAAAATGTTATGATTCTCAGAAAATTTCTTCTATTCAAAACTCTATCCCACTTCAATCCTTTTTTTTCACTCACATCTAATCTTGATACATGAAAAAATTTACGACCATATATGTAGGTTCCATCAGAGGAAAACGAAATCCATTGATATTATGGACATGTGACCTATGTACAAACGTAGTGATGGAGCTTTTTTAATAAACGAGTATAATTTATTTTAAATTATTGATTTTATTATTAAAGATTCATAATTTTATTTTATTTTTAAAGTATTTTTATAAATATTTGACGATTTTGCAACAATATATCCAACTGTGATTTGCTAATTATTTTAATCCTGGCATATATTTTAAAGCTCAATAAAAGATGTTTACTCTTGACCCACAGTTCAGGAGGGATTTCAAGGATTTTAAAAAACAAGAGCTTAATTTATCAGATTCTAATTTTTATTGTTTCTACAATTTAAATAGCTAACTGTTTTCTTTGTTATATATGTCAAAAACTCATTATTGTACTTACTTCCTGCATTCTTAAAACCAACTGGAAAACCTCCCAGAAGTTGTGAGAGATGGACAGAACTAATTTTTGAATTATTTTAAAGAAGCAAAAGATATAAATTATTCAAGTACCTACTGCTCCTATTATCACAATAGGGCAATAAAAATATGAATTTGATCAAATTGCGGTTAATGTTTCTGATCATAATTTTATATGCAGAAGCATTTTACAAGCTTTAGATATCGCTGACAAAATATTTTAGATTTTCGATGTTGATTACCCACATGCAGCATCGAATGTAGTGATTTTTATCCAACAGATGCTCTATAACACAATTGTGGAAGGTCAATCTTGCAGTCCAAATTATTAAAAATAATGCATTTTTGTAATAATTAAATAATATTACATATTATATATATAACATAATAATTATTTTACATTTATTTTGATTTGCTTATACAGCTTGACTTTGGCGAAGTCGAACTATATACGTTACTTGATTTTCCAATTTTAATTTGTTCTTTTTAACTGAAATAAGTACTTGAATATTAATGTACGTTGTTAGTTATGATTACTATTTATAATATATATTTAAGCATATAACCAAAAGTTTTCTGATTTCAATACCATGAAGGTAATAATTTGAAGTAAATAATATATTGGTAAGACTTCAGTAACAAAAAATTGTTCAAATTGTTGTACATACTCACTATATTCAAAAACCAATTCTATTTAACAATAACATATTTATTCTTGGATCTCATAAAATTAAAAAATATCTTATGCAAATTTCGTTACCCTTAAAACAAATTTCTACTTTAATTTGTAAAATAGAAAACATCTTCTAAAGTTCTCGTAAAATTCAAAAGTATTCTCAAAAAAAGCTGTTTACATTCAAAAACAAATCTTCTTCAGTAAATTAAATTGAAGAAAATCTTGTTGCAATTTCGTAAAACTCCAAAATATTTCATGAGAATCTCGTTGTTTCAAAAACAATTTCCAATTTATTTTGCTAAATTGAAAAAAATCTTGTAAAGCTCTCGTCAGATCGAAAGAACAATGATTGTAAAATTTAAAAATGTCTTGTTCTTTTCAAAAGTCAGTCGAGATTTGGTTCGTTAATTTTAAGAGATTCTTTTATTTTTGAGATTCTTTTATTATTGTTAAAAAACATTTGACAAAAAACAATTGACAAGTAAAGTGTTTGCGGTAGGATAGGAAGGAATTATTTTTCTGGAAGGGGCCAGAATTATTTTTCTGGGAGGGTCCAAGCCGGGAGGCGAGGGTTGTCCCGACCCCTCCTGGCCACCCTCTCACGGCGCGCCTATGGTCGCCCTAGAATACTTACGCAGCTGCCACAAATAACATATGAATTAAATGGGTTATACTCCGGGACGCGGTCAGTTGTTACGTGATTAGGAGGTTTTCCGTGATTTGGTTTTCGCCATTATTCATTTCAAACGCATTTAAGTAGGTAAATTTAACATGTTAAAAAAGTGGTGTTGAGACTAGGCAACTCGTTTTATTTTGATACATGATAGCTTGATGTGAATTGTTTTGACAAGTAGATATTCAGCTGTGTTTCATTAGCAAATTTATTCTTTCTAAATTGTTTGAAACCAATTAGTTTACATAGCAGTAATGAAAAGGGAATTAGCTAATGCAGTCGTTGCACAAGCACGAAATTGAATTTCTACAGCATTAAATAGTTTCTTCTAAAGTTTACGTCGATTTCCGCGAGGGTCGCAGTACATGTTTTCGGTTAAACGCGTAGTAGCTACGTGTTTTCGTAAACGCGTCCGGGAAGTGTTTTCAGCGCAATTTAACTCGATTTAAACGCGTTAATCTCGTAGGCTGAACATAGTATTACGTGAAATCGGAAATGCGTTTGTAGGCGATTATATAAAAAGTTTATGGAAGTGAAAACCAATCTGATATCTCATCAATCCCAAGAAATATGTCGAAAGCATTACGTCCTCTTGGAGTTGAATATCTAAACATCCTGAAATCAACTTTTTGACGATTATGTAGGAAGTCATAGGAAGAAAAATGAATTTAATATCTCATCAGAACTAAGAAATATGTAGGAATTTGTGAAAATATATGCAACCCCCTTGCACCCATTTTCGGGTTGAATATTCAAAAATCCTGAAATGTGTTCTTAGATTCAATTCGATGTCTTATCACTCCCAAGAGATAGTGTGTGGAACTCCAACGTAGCTCTTTGGAGCCGGAGATCCTTATTATTAAAGCTGAGATCTGCCGACGTAATAGTTGACGCAGAAGATCTTTATCGTAACAATCTTGCTGGTGGGCTGCTGCTGTAGAATCAGATTGTTGAAAATTCTTCAGCAAAGCTCTATTTAAATATTGTATTTATATCTTTAGAAAGTTTAAATTGAATAATCAAAATTAAAACATTAATCCATTTCTTGACGATTAAAAAAGCGAAGGTTTAAATAATTAAAACAATATTTCTAAATTAAATTAATAGATAATTAAATCTGCTGTCTCAATTAAATCTATTAATAATCGATGTTTAAAATGCACTTTTAAATCGTTTGAATATCAAACTAAAAATGCCAATGGTCTACTTTATTATTTTTCGGGTCAAAGTTCGGGAGCGGTCAAAGTCGGAGTGTATCATGAGTTGCTTCGAGATTATTAGATTTCTTGGAAAATTATTTTTGTTCTTAATATAAAAATATTTAAAATAGAGATTTTTAGAACAAGATTTTATACATTGAAAAAGTCCGTGTAGACTATTCGAATTTAAGTACATTATGTAGAAGTAAAGACAAATTTGTTGCCTTATCAGAATTAGATAGTCGAATTGTTAAAACGTATACAAATCCATTACTTCCACTTGGGGTTTGAATTTCAAAAAAATTGTGAAACAGGTTTTTAGACGATTTCATAAGAAGCAACTTGATATCTCATGAGACAAGACGGATATTGAAAAATTTGTGAAAACGTAAGCAAACTCTTCACACCCCCTTGGTTCTTGAAATTCGAAAAATGGTGAAATTGGTTTTAAGGTCATTACATCAAATGCCGTAATAACCAATTTTATATCTCATCAGAACTAAGGGATGGCAAAATTTGTGAAAACATATGCAAACCCTTGGGGGCTGAATATCCAAAAATCGAGAAATGGGTTTGTAGGCGATTATATAAAAAGTCTGTGGAAATGAAAAGCGATCTAATATCTCATCAAACCTAAGAAATATCCCGAAACTTTGAAAAGCATACAACCCCCTTACACCCATTAGGATTGAAAATCTGAAAATACTGAAATTGACTTTTTGGCTTTTTTATATAGGAAACCTTGGGAAGTAAAAATGAATTCGATATATCATCAGATATGCAATCTCCTTACACTTACTTGGGGGTTGAATATCCAAAAATCCTGAAAGGAGTTAATAAATAAATATGAAGACAGCACGAGAAAGTAGGAACCAATTCAATTTCTTATCACTTCTAAAAGAAATGACGGAACTCGTGAAAACGTGTTCAACCCGTTTATACCCTCTTAGGGGCTGAAAAAACTTAAAAACAAGTTTTAGGCGATTATTACGCAAGCACGTGAAAGTGAAAAGATATTCGATATCTGATAAGACTTGGGGATATAGTAGAATTCGTGAAAAATTTTACAACCCCCTTTGCACCCCTTTAGGGGTCGAATTTTAAAAAATCCTGAAAACGCTTTCTAGGTATTTATATGAAGAAGCCGTAGAATAAAAATGAATTCAATATTTGGGAAGACTTAATAGATATGACGAAACCCGTGAAAATATATGCATACCATTTTCACTGATCATTTTTTTTGCCCCCCCTCTGAATGCCATTCGAAATTTGAAATTTTTTTTTATTTAAATTAGTTTTCTAGTTGATTTACATAAACGTATTGAGTTTCAACTTTGTAACATAAGCCGTTCTATAGATAGGAAAAACACCCCCCACCCCTGTACCATACTACCCCTATAAAAAATTTTATTTTTCCAACATGCTACTAATACAGCTCTATCCAAATACCAAGTTTCAGCTTTATATCATTATAGGTTGTCGAGATATTAAAATCGGAACTTTTTCCTTTTCAACCTCCCCCACCCTCACCCTCTACACCCACACCTCCTAAATTTTGTTTTCCGCTAGGGGTCTATTAGGCCTACTTCTGGTAAAAATTTTAAGCATCTATCTTAAACTGGTCTTGAGATATGATAAGTGATTTTTTTGAAAAATTCTTATCCCCTCCACTTTCATGCTCCACCGCCCCCTTAAAAAAATTTACTTTCATCAAACTTCGTTTCTCAACCTTTATACACAAACCAAATTTTATTTATCTAGTACAATTGGTTCATGAGATATCGTAATCTAAAGCTTTTCACCCCCCACCCCCGTAAGCCACTTCACCCACTCAAAGTTTTGGTTCCGATCTATTCTCCTAGTATACCTACAGATATTCATTAAGTTTCAATTTTGTGATATTGACCGTTTAGGAGATATGGATTTTAGAATGTGTCGATCTCACCTTTTTTGCGTTTCGGACGCATTATTTTTCCCCCCACTCCCGAACCCCTTCACCTATATCGGCAATTTTTTTGCAAATGGGTCCACTACCGAAGCTCTATATAAATTCCAAATTTCAGTCTCCTAGCATAAGCGGTTGCTGAGATCTAGAAACCAAAATTTTCCGTCTAAAACGCTTCCCCCTCCTCCCCCCTTACACCCCACCCCTCCAAATTTGGTCACTTTAGGGGGCCAACCCACTCTACCCACGAAAAAAAATTCAATTAAATAGCTCATAGGGTTTGGGTGCTACGAGCCCTCAAACAATTTTGCGTACACCGGTAGACGTACGGCGTACGGCGTACGGCGGACAGACGGACTGAAATTTTTTTTTGCTTTTTTCGTGTCTACTCGTCATGAAACGTGAAAAAAAAAATTTTGAGGGTAGCAAATTTTTTTTTTTAAAAATCGATAACAATACTGTATTATTGAAATAATAAAGTAAAAATTAAAAGCTGCACTATAATTCATTGTTTGAAAAATTTATTTTTATTAAAACAGAACTTTAATATTGACTTGTGTTTCAGAGATCTGTTATATATGAAATGATGACAAATTAAAAAATTTGCCAGCAGACTGGGCGCAACTTTATTATTTTTTCTGAAACGTGTTTAATACTGAGATGCGGTGTAGGTCACTATGCGACTTATAACCTAAAAAATAACGTTCCAAATAGCCTCCTGTTTAATATTTAGGTTATCAGTCGCATAGTGACCTACACCGCAATACTCCAGCTCTGTACATCAATAGAATTTTTAACTTTTTTTACGTGAGTTACTCCTGGAGTACTTTTATATATACATACTAAGTTTAAACTTTCTATCATACGCTGTTTCTGAGATATAAAAATCACCCTGCACCCCGTACCTTCCTACCCCTATCAAAAATTTTAGGATACTTCTGCAGTAACTCTATATAGTCGCCAATTTTTAGCTTTCTATGCTTAGCGGTTTTTGAGAAATAAAAAACAGAGTTCTTTTCGTTTCACCCCCTCCCACCGTCACCCCCTTCGCCAGCACCAAAAAAATGTTCTTTTCCTGCTAAAGTCTACTGTTCCTAACTCCTGTAAAACTTCTAAGATCTTATCGCCGTGTCGGAAGAACAGTGACGCAACTGCAAAAAATTCTAATTTTTTTCGGAGAAACAAAATCATTTTTGACAATTGCCCACAAGCCATACGAGCTTATTAATAGTTACAATAGACAGCTTAGATCAAGAGCACGTTCGTTTAAAACAACGGGGAACGATTTTATGCAAGAATAGCAAAACCACAAAATATTGAAATGTGAAAACAAAAAATTTTCGAAATTGCAGTTGCGTCACTGTTCTTCCGACACGGCGTATCTGGTACGGTTCTTGAGATATAAAAATTAAATTTTTTGAAAAATGGTTATCCCCATTTTCGTAATATACCTCCCCTCTCAAAACTTTTACATTCAGTAGACTCCACTTGTGATCTTTTATACAGAAACCAAATTTCATCTTCCTGGTACAATTGGTTCGGAAGATATAGTAATCTAAAGTTTTTCACCCGCGACCCCTACACTCCACTTCCCCACTTAAAAATTTTAGCACTTGTCTACTCTCCTAGTATCCCTTAAGATAACTACAAAGTTTCACACTTCTGAAATCAACGGTTCAGGAGATATGGATTTTAGAATGCTTCAATCCCAGCTTTCGAACGTTTCGGACATATTGTTTTCCTCCCCACTCCCACACCCCTCAACCCTTATCACCAATTTCGCAAATAGGCCCACTATCATAGTATTACATAGGTTCCAAATTTCAGCCTCCTACCATAAGCAGTTCCTGAAATCTAGAAACCAAAATTTTTCATCTAAAACGCATCCCCCTCCTGCACCCTTACACCCCCGCCCACCAAAAAGATATCAATCGTAGGGGTTCACCCAATCTACCCACCGTAAAAATATTAATTTAATATCTCAACGGGTTTGTGAGCTATGCGCCTTCAAACGGTTTTGAGTACGGCGAACGGCGTCTACGGCGGACAGACGGACATTTTTTTTTTTGCTTTTTTGGGGTCTACTAGTCCTAAAACGTGAAAATACAAAATTTCAGGGTAGCAAATTTTTTTCTTTTAAAAATCGATCACAATACTTTATTATTAGAAAATAATAAAGTAAAATGGATTGTAGTAGAAGTGAGATGCAACTGATCGTCGTGTGTCAAAAGAAAGAGACGGATGAACAGCAGTTTTTGAAGTAGGAGATGCAAGCTAGATGCATGACTGCAGACTGTTAAATTCAAGTTGCTGATTGGCTAAAGGTTTACCACCGTTAATACTTCCATGTACCAACACAATCAGAATTCATAACGAAAAGTTAAGCTCTCAGCAACTATCCTTCCATGGTCGCGAGAGAGACTCATTTCTATCTGGGCGGTACTTGGCAAAAACTCTCTTGACCAATCTATCTGAACTTCCAGTGTAACCATTCTGGAGAACATCCGCCTGCATCAGAAATAGCACCATGTGGAATCGATAACTGCCTAACCCTGGTTTTATTGAAGGCGAACACAATGGGTTATTAGAGATCTTTCTTGTTGCGCTGTAATACAGTAGTACAGTTAAAACTTCTAAGCCTAACTTAAATCAATTAGGTGCCCAAAAGAAATTGTAGTATTTCCGATTTGCACAAGGAGGTTATTACGTGCTGCTAGTTTGCGGAGTTAAAATTATAAAAATTTTAAGATTTATCCAAACGTTTATTATGTATCTATAAAATACCAATTTACAAATTTTGAATAAGTTCAACGTTTCTAGCAAAATCGACAATTATCCTGAAAACTACTGTCCGTAATGAGTACGAGTACGTATAGTGGATAGTATTAGATCTGTCTAATTGCATTTCATGATTGAAATTCATATTCGAATATTGAACTAATGCAGGATTTACTGATATATAAACCACCCCCTATCCATCCTCTACTATCACTCAAATCATAAATAATCCCTTCTCATTCTCTAATTAAGGACATCGCGAACCACTCTATCTAGCTACCAGCACCGGATGTTCTCATTCCTCTCAAATTAAAATTCATCGATCCGCAGATATAAATCGGGAATCGAACTTCAATAAATTTGCAGTTTCTAACAAGTTAGTTCCGTAATAAATGACTTATAAATTTTCCAAACAATGAAAACTCCATAGCATGTTGTAGCGCCACCATCGCACCGCCATTTTACTACCGTCGCTGGCAACCCCATCTCTTGTAGTTTAAAGAACGACCTCTTTAGTGTTTGGAAGATTCCGAAGAAGAAGAAGACGACGACGACGACGAAAAGAAGAATTAGTAGACTAAAATAAGGTCCTTCCTCCGTGTATTTCTATACTCACCTCAAGCTATGTCTATCGTTGTGTGTGAATTGAGTAAGGAGGACCGCACGGAAAGAGTCTGCTCTACGTGACTACAATCGCAGTTTCTAGTGAAAACTTTCCTGTCCCGAGTAAATTATGACCTAGGAAAAGTTTTCCATCCACTGGAACTTTGATGTACAAATTACAACTCAGTTAAGGTTTAGCTATGGATTCAAGGGATCTCTCTGTTTGCTTGTGTACGTGTGCGAGCTAGAACTTTATCCTTAGATCATTTAATGACATTTAGCGCGATAATTATTTTCATTAATTGCCAGTTATTACCATAATATGAGATATTAATGTGGACAAATCTATTAGGAGAACGATAATTTGTAGTTAATCAACATAATTGGTTTGTAACGTTCGGTATGTTTATAAATTAGGATTTGTTGACTTGATTTAAACAACTATGGGTTCTTTGAAAGATCCCCCGAGTGAAGACTGCTTTTGTTCAATTTGAGTTCTGTAATAAGTTAGGTAAGTTTTAAAGTTCGTAGCCTCCTGCAACTCCTGGATCTTCTGTTGTGCTCTAGTAGTCAAGATTCATAATTTGGTAGGCTACATTCACCACACCGCTGATTTTACTTTATTATTTCAATAATACAGTATTGTTATCGATTTTTAAAAAAAAAAAATTTGCTACCCTCAAATTTTTTTTTTCACATTTCATTACGAGTAGACTCGAAAAAAGCAAAAAAAAATTTCAGTCCGTCTGTCCGCCGTACGCCGTACGTCGACCGCTGTACGCAAAATCGTTTGAAGGCTCGTAGCTCCCAAACCCTTTGAGCTATTAAATTGAAATTTTTTTGATGAATAGACTGGGTAGGCCCCTTGAAGTGGCCAAATTTGGAGAGATGGGGGTGTGAGGGGGGAGGAAGGGGAAGTGTTTTAGACGGAAAATTTTGGTTTCTAGATCTCAGCAATCGCTTATGGTAGGAGGCTGAAATTTGGAATTTATATAGAGCTTTAGTAGTGGACCCATTTGCAAAAAAATTGCCGATATAGGTGAAGGGGTTTGGGAGTGGGGGAAAAGTAATGCGTCCGAAACGCAAAAAAGGCGAGATCGACATATTCTAAAATCCATATCTCCTAAACGGTCAATGTCAGAAAATTGAAACTTAATGAATATCTGTAGGTATACAAGGAGAATAGATCGGACAGAAAAATTTGAGTAAGGGCAGTGGCGTACGGGGGTGAGGGGTAAAAAACTTTAGATTACGATATCTCACGAATCAATTGCACTAGACAAATAAAATTTGGTTTGTGTATAAAAATTGACAAATGAAGTTTGTTGAAAGTAAAATTTCTGAAGGGGGCGGTAGAGCATGAAAGAGGAGGCGATAAGAATTTTTCTAAAAAATCACGTCTCATATCTCAAGAACAGTGTAAGATAGATGCTTAAAATTTTTACCAGAAGTAGCCCTAATAGACCCCTAGCTGAAAACTGTGGAAGTGTGAGTGTAGTGGGTGAGGGTGGGGGAGGGTGAAAAGGAAAAAGTGCCGATTTTAATATCTCGACAACCTATAATGATATAAAGCTGACACTTGGTATTTAGATAGAGCTATATTAGTAGCATCTTGGAAAAATATAATTTTTTATAGGGGTAGTATGGTATGGGGGTGGGGGGTGTTTTTCCTATCTATAGAACGGCTTATGCTACAAAGTTGAAACTCGGTACGTTTATGTAAATCAACTAGAAAACTAATTTAGATAAAAAAAATTTCAAATATCCATTGGCGTTCGGAGGGAGGGGCAAAAAAAAGATCAGTGAAAATGGAATGCATATATTTTCACGGTTTGCGTCATATCTATTAGGTCTTCCCAAATATTGAATTCATTTTTATTCTACGGCTTCTTCATATAAATACCTAGAAAGCGTTTTCAGGATTTTTTAAAATTCGACCCCTAAGGGGGTGCAAAGGGGGTTGTAAACTTTTTCACGAATTCTACTATATCCCCAGGTCTGATCAGATATCGAATATCTTTTCACTTACACGTGCTTGCGTAATAATCGCCTAAAACTTGTTTTTAAGTTTTTTCCTTTTTCAGCTCCGAAGAGGGTATAAACGGGTTTAGCACGTTTTCAAGAGTTCCGTCATTTCTTTTAGAAGATCGCTTTTCATTTCCACAGACTTTTTGTATAATCGCCTACAAACCCATTTCTTAATTTTTTGATATTCAACCCCCAAGGGTTTGTATATGTTTTCGTAATTTTTGCCATTCCTTAGTTCGGATGAGATATAAAATTGATTATTACGGCCAACCAATTCACGATTTTTCGAATTTGCAGAACCAAGGAGGTGTGAAGGGTTTGCTTACGTTTTCACAAATTTTTCAAAATCCGTCGTGTCTCATAGGATATCAAGTTGCTTCTTATGAAATCGTCTAAAAACCTGTTTCACAATTTTTTCGAAATTCAAACCCCAAGTGGAAGTAATGGGTTTGTATACGTTTTAACAATTCGTCATATCTCTTAATTCTGATAAGGCAACAAATTCGTTTTTAATTCTATGAGCTTTTAGTGTACATAATATACTGAAATTCGAATAGTCTACACGGACTTTTTCAATGTTTAATCGGCTAAAAATCTCTATTTTAAATATTTATACTCTAGATGAAATCATATAGAGTATTATAAGTTTAATCCAGCCCAAAAGTTTGTAACGCATAGAACCAAGCCTCGGACGAAAAAAAGTTATATATTATTTTTTGTTTATTTGTGGCCAAAAACCTCAAATCCGCTTGACGTCCGTCCGTCCGTCCGTCCGTCCGTCCGTCCGTCTGTCCGTGAACACGATAACTCAAGAACGCCTTCACCTAGGATCTTGAAATTTTGAATCTGGGTGTTTGGTTGAATTTGTAAGGCTAAGTTCTTTAACGGGCCAAATCGTCATACTCCTTCTGGTAGCTGCCATACAAAATGGCCTTAAAACACGTGTTCAAGAATATTGGTCGATAACTTCAGAAGGGTTAAAGCTACGTCTTTGAAATTTTGTATGTGTTATTTTTCCAATAGTTGGAGCTAAATATATGATTATGAAGAAAATCCTTTTAGTCCTTGGTGCAGCTGCCATACAAATATCCTGTCAAAATGTATTCACTTAATTTACAAAACTCACAATAACTCAAGTAATCTTTTAGCGACGAATTCGGAATTTTGTACAGGTTAGTTTTGAGTGAAAAGGAAGTCGGAGTTTACTAATCAGCGAAATCCTTTTACTCCTTCTGGTAGCTGCCATACAAAATGTCCTTAAAACACGTGTTCAAGAATATTGGTCGATAACTTTAGAAGGGTTTAAGCTACGACATTGAAATTTCGTACGTGCTATTTTTCCAATAGTTGAAGCTAAATATATGATTATGAAGAAAATCCTATTAGTCCTTCGTGTAGCTGCCATACAAATATCCTGTCAAAATGTATTCACTTAATTTACGAAGCTCACTATAACTCAAGTAATCTTTTAGCTACGAATTCGGAATTTTGTACAAGTCAGTTTTGAGTGAAAACAAAGTCGGAGTTTACTAATCAGCGAAATCCTTTTACTCCTTCTGGTAGCTGCCATACAAAATGTCCTTAAAACACGTCTTCAAGAATATTGGTCGATAGCTTCAGAAGGGTTTAAGCTACGTCATTGAAATTTTGTATGTGTTATTTTTCCAATAGGTGGAGCTAAATATATGATTATGAAGAAAATCCTGTTAGTCCTTCGTGTAGCTGTCATACAAATATCCTGTCAAAATGTATTCACTTAATTTACGAAACTCACAATAACTCAAGTAATCTTTTAGCTACGAATTCGGAATTTTGTACAAGTTAGTTTTGAGTGAAAAGGAAGTTCGAGTTTACTAATCAGCGAAATCCTTTTACTCCTTCTGGTAGCTGCCATACAAAATATCCTTAAGACACGTGTTCATCAATATTTTCCAATAACTTTTGAACGCTTCAAGCTACGAATTTGAAATTTTGTACACGTTTATTTTTGAATGGTTCCAAGGAAAAGGATAAATATGTAAGAAATCGAGTGAGTCCTTCCTGCTCCTCCCATGTGAAAGTCCTTTAAAAAGGACATTTTTTTCGATGTCTTACCCAGTTCAAGATATGAAATTAAACACTGAATATTGTCTTTTAGTTTTGAGTAGCAATCTAATAGCAGTCCTTAATAAAGGACATACAACATGCACACACGTAATTCTACTTTATACCCAACTACAATATAAATCGGAGTTAAGTATTCATCTAGAGTATTATACGATTGGCTTGCAGCCGATCGTGACTGCAGTATGTTTTTATATTAAAAACAAAAATAATTTTCCAATAAATCTAATAATCGCGAAGCAACTCATGATACACTCCGACTTTGACCGCTCCCGAACTTTGACCCGAAAAATAATAAAATTTCGCCTAGACCATTGGCAGATTTTTTTACTGTCCCAATTCATGTTTAACTATGTAAATTTGCGATTCTTATATCAGACTCAACTATAGTATACTCCCACGATATGAGTATCCCAAAAGTACTTGACAATGCGTCCTGATTCCAGAATTAATTGCTACTTCTAACTTTGATTACAGTACATGGTGATAAACAACTTATACCTCATTACACTAACACGGCAATGTCAGTTCCTTTCACACAGTAGTATTTTCAAAGGTTACATGCAATTATTATGAGATACCTACATAATTATTTCTGAAAATACTGCAGTTGGCTATTGCGTCAGTTTCCTCAAAATTATTAGTTAGAGAATTCCTCAGATGCAACTAATTACATAAATTTAGATAAGAACCACACTTTAAGAAATATTGCAGTAAATCTACAATTATTATTTTTGTCAACTGTTTTCCATCGATACTAATGGTAAAATTACTTGCTGGTGTAAGTAGAGGGAAAATTACACAAATAAGTTGTAATAATTATACAACATATGGGTAATCAATAAACATTAGTGATGTAATCATTGAACATTGCGTACACCAGTGCCGGCTCGTGCCTTTCTTAGCAGGTGAGGCTGAATTCTAATATTAAACACGACTTCGTCGGACTAAAACTATATGTGAGTAAGGACGTCGGTTTACTGCGGAAAGTCATTAAGTATAATAACATTTTCAAAACAAAAAATCACTAGTAACTTGATGACTTTTTCCTCTGTAAAATGGTGAGGCTCAGCATCACTAGACTCATGTGGCGAGCCGCCACTGGTGTACACCATCGGTGGTATAATTATTACACAGAGAATGCAATTATTACACACTTTTTGTGTAAAATTCCCATTTTTTTATAGGGATAAATTCTCCATTTAATTCAGATTATTAATTATATATACGATTAAATTATAAATTAAAGACGAAATTTCACAAAACGTGTAGTGTATTAAATTGGATTAAGTTGAAAATGATAAAAAAAACATATTACAGTTACTATTATTTGGAAAACGAAAGACTTTTTTATATTGAAAATTGAAACCAGATGTGGAGAATTATGAAATCATGTATGTATATTCTACACTGTTATAAAAAAAATTGAATTTTCAATAAAATTTTTAATTTCCAGTTCATTTAATTTTTTCAAGTAAAAGTACACATTTCAATCCCTTTTACACAAAATTACTGGTATTAGTAAATTATTCTTGTACTTTTCAACTGAACCGTACAATATACATGAAAAGGCTCACAAAATGACGCAACATTTCATGTAAAATTAACTATATTTATATGTGAATTGAAAATTACTTTCTTTTACCACTAAAAACATATATATTACATGTATGAAACCACGAAGTTGGATGAGTATATCATGAGTTGTTTCGAGATCATTAGGTTTTTTGGAAAGTTAATTTTGTTCTTAAAATAAAAATATTTAAAATAGAGATTTTTAGCCGATTAAACATTGAAAAAGCCCGTGTAGACATTCGAATTTTGGTATTTATGGACACTAAAAGCCCATAGAAGTAAAAAAGAATTTGTTGCCTTATCAGACTTAATAGATATGACGAATTATTAAAACGAATACAAACCCATTATATCCACTTGGGGTTTGAATTTTGAAAACATTGTGAAACAGGTTTTTAGACGATTTCCTAAGAAGCAACTTGATATCTCATGAGACACGAAGGATTTTGAAAAATTTGTGAAAACGTAAGCAAACCCTTCACACCCCCTTGGTTCTTGAAAAACGAAAAATCGTGAAATTAGGTTTTAGGTCATTACATCAAATGCCGTAATAACCAATTTTATATCTCACCAGAACTAATGATGGCAAAAATTGTGAAAACATATGCAAATCCTTGGGGGTTGAATATCCAAAAATTGAGAAACGGGTTTGTAGGCAATTATATAAAAAGTTTGTGGAAGTGAAAAGCGATCTAAAATCTCATTAAACCTAAGAAATATGTCGTAGCTTTGAAAAGCATACAACCCTCTTACACCCCTTAGCATTGAATATCTAAAAATTCTGAAATTGACTTCTTAGCGCTTATATAAGAAACCTTATGAAAAAAAAATCAATTCGGTATATCATCAGATCTAAGCAATATGTAAGAATCTGTGAAAATATATGCAACTTCTTTACACCCACTGGGGGGTTGAATATCCAAAAATCTTGAAAGGAGTTAATAGATAAATATGAAGGCAATATGAGAAAGTAAAAACATATTCAATTTATTATCACTTCTAAAAGATATGAATTCGTGAAAACGTGTTCAATCCTTTAATACACTCTGAGGGGCTGAAAAAGGAAAGTGAAAAAATATTCGATATCTGATTAGATCTGGGGGATACGGAAGAATTCGTGAAAAAGTATACAACTCCTTTACACCCTCTTAGTGGTCGAATTTCAAAAAATCCTGAAAACACCATCTAGGTATTTATATGAAGAAGCCGTAGAATAAAAATGAATTCAATATTTGAAAAGACCTAATAGATATGACGAAAATCGTGAAAATATATGAATTCCATTTTCACTGATCATTTTTTTCGCCCCCCTTCCGAACGCCAATGGATATTTGAAACTTTTTATCTAAATTACTTTTCTATATGATTTACATATACATTCCGAGTTTCAACTTTGTACCATAAGCCGTTCTATAGTTAGGAAAAACACTCCTTCACCCGCGTACCATACTACCCCTATAAAAAACATGCTACAACTACAGATCTATCCAAATACTAAGTTTTAGCTTTATATCATTATAGATTCTCGAGATATAAAAATCGGAACTTTTTCCTTTTACCCCCCCCCCCCCCCCCATAACCCTCTACACCCCTAATACCAAACCTTTTTTTTTCTGATAGTGGTCTATCAGGCCTTCTTCTGGTAAAAATTCTAAGTATCTATCTCATACCGTTCTTGAGATATGAGACGTGATTTTTTTGAAAAATTCTTATCCCCTCCACTTCCATGCTCCACCTCCTTCTTAAAAACTTTTACTTTCATCAAATTTGATTTGTTAACCGTTATACAGAAACCGAATTTTTTTTTGTAGAACAATTGGTTCGTGAGATATCGTAATCTAAAATTTTTCTCCCCCCCCTCCTACCACAATTCGGCACTGCCTCTACTCAAAAATTTGTTTCCAATCTATTCTCCTAATATACCTATAGATATCCATTAAGTTTTAATTTCGTGACATTAACCGTTTAGATGATATGGATTTTAGAATGTCTCAATCTCGGCTTTCGAGCGTCTCGGACGCATTATCTTTCCCCCACTCCTTCAACCCTTCACCCATATCGGCAATTTTTTTGCAAATTGGTCCACTATTGATGTTCTATATAAATTCCAAGTTTCAGCTAGCTAGTCTAAGCGGTTGCCGAGAGCTAGAAACCAAAATTTTCCGTTTAAAGCGCTTCCCCCACTTCCCCCCTCAGACCCCAAACCCCCTTAAAAGTGACGCCTGAAAGGTGTACCCAGTCTACCTACGAAAAAAAATTCAACTAAATAACTAAAAGGGTTTGGGTGCTACGAGCCTTCAAACAATTTTGCGTGCACCAGTCTACGTTCGGCGTACGGCGGACAGACGGACTGAAATTTTTTTTGGTTTTTTCGTGTCTACTAGTCATAAAACGTGAAAAAAAATGTTGAGGGTAGCAAATTTTTTTTTTTTAAAATCGATCTCAATACTGTATTATTGAAATAATAAAGTAAAATGAGGATCATTTTAAAAACCCTTTCTACCAACAGCTTAATTTAGCTGTATCTTGATTCGATTGAATATCCTTGACTGAACTACTAAAACAATATCCCATAACTTACGGTCAGTTCATTAGGAATAAATAAGTTAAGGAGCCAGATAGCAAACAATCAAGGATAACTGATCCAATCGAATTTGGTACATCTGTAATGGACATTTGGTTATTGAATTGCATTCATGTCATATAATAATCTGTGTCGTATTGAAATCGAGAATGTCGCATAGAATCGGTCAGCAGGGATAAGATGTACTCGTACATTTGCAATCGTGAAAGCGCTCAACTGTGCTGGATGCTCAATAATCTTTGCAATTGCAATTGTTATGTATTATTACAACTTGCATTTAATGCTGGTTACTATTTGATTTTAATCAATTCCCTTTGCGTGTCCTCTGTATACCGACGTAACAGGATCAGATAATATAGTTACCGACTTGGGAGAACCTTTCCCAAGCAATTTCTGTATGTGCGGTAGCATCTATTTATCCAGCTCCAGGTTCGCACAGATTTAATGCTATGAATTGATAATCAGAAGGTTTACCCAAGTATATTGCTTTCAAGTACAAACTAATTTACGTAGGTAAAGTTGCCATGGATGATATGATTGTCCGGGTTCTACTTTAATTTTATGACGAAGGAAATGATGCCCGAAACGCTACGCTTCCTTGGCATCAAGTTGTGTCATGCGAGCCTGAGAGCACAAGTCCTCTAATCTTACAAATCCCGGGCAGAGCACACCCAACACTAATTAACAACATCGGAGCCAACATGATTTTTTCAATCCCTCACTCAAATCACACGTATTCCTAATAAATTGTTTAGCATAATCGCATAGAAAATGGTTTGGGGCTTAACTAAAAATCCTGAAGCGTTTTTTGGTTTGAATTTTGCTTTGGCTTGCGAAAGTAAACGACCGCTCCGTAAAGCAAAAACCATTTGGTATTCTTCCAAAAGGTTACAATCATCAGGAGGGGTATGTTATTCTTCTTAAGATTTGCTCCCTGGGAAATTCGGTTTTGGGGTTGTTGTTTTTTTTTCACTCGCAGAACTTGTACGGCATATAAGTGCCTCGAAATTATTTATTTTAATGTGTTGAGGAGCTCGAGTTTCTTTTCCGCCCTTATACTCAAGTAGGGTAGAGATTGTGTGCACTTCTCTACACTTAACGGGTACTTTAGATGGCTTGAATGATGCCGCTATTATCTCTTCAGCTATCATCATTTATGGTGAATATTTATATGCATGTTTACGCTTAGAATCGAGACAAGGGGTGCTTTCTTTTCTCGTGTATTTTAGCACATCACAGTCGATAAGGCAGGAACTGAATAAATAAATCTATTTTTCGATTTAAAAGGCTTTTAGGTGATTATGAAGAGTAGAAGGGGTGGAAAATATTGCACTATTCGTTAGATTAATGAGGTTAGTCGGCAGAAAGTTGGTGAAAGTATTCGTGAAAACTGAAGCATTTTCATTGAAACCGGAATTCTTAAACCAGAAGGTTGGTTGGAAAAATAAATTGCTTGGGATACAACGAGCGTAAGATTTCAACTTTGACTTCGCTCCCGACTATGACCCAAAAACGGAATTTATGTTTTACAGTGTCGTAAAAACTTCTGTCGCACCCTCACTTGAATTGCTTCTCGGACTTTCACCCACAAAATAATAAAGTTGCGTTGGCATATTGGCAAATTTTATTTTATAGTAGTTTTAATGATCTTGTGGTAATACACACCTTTTTAGTTTTAAATATGTCCATGTTCTCATGGGCAGCCACGCGTACCTACCTACATACCTACTTAATAATTTTTTTAAGAACAAAGTACTGTGATCAACCTGAAATTTAAAATACACTCAGAAATATTGTATTTGCACGTTTTAGGACTAGTAAACCCCCCAAAAAAGCAAAATACTGGATTTCAATATCTTCCGAAACAATTAAAGACAAAGACAACATTTGATTTGTGGGAATAGGATTACAACTGGAGTTTACTAAATGTAAGATCTCCTGGAAAGAAGGTGGAGCACTAGAAAAAAATTCTAATTTTTATTTCTCAAAGGATATTAAAAGTTGACAACTACATGGTGCGCATGGTACGTGGTGATTTTTTGTATTTCAGGTCGTATGCTAGAAAGTTGCGGCTTGGTATATGTATATGTAGATATATTACAGAAGTAATTAAAGCAATACGAAAGTTTAGATTTCCATTGGGCGGTAGGGCAAATAAATTTCCCTTAACACTTTTTCCACATTTTCACAAATTTTCTCATATTTTTTAGGTATTGTAGTAGCGTTTAACGAAATTGATATTTTTAACAAACTAACTTTATATATTTAACTAAGTAATATTTTCGTCACTGTCAATACAGCTAGAGTTTTAGACGACTTTGTGGAATTTAATAGTCAATCAAAGTCGTTAACGAAATCATTTTTTCAAAAATATCTAATTCGATTTTTCAGTCTGAATAAAACGTTCAAGTGATTCACAACATTTAAAATAAAAAAAAACCAATTAATTTCAACGAACTTAAAACATTTAAGAAAATTTAATAACTAATCGTTTCAATAAAATATTTTCAATTTAAATAACGTCCAAGTTAATATTACAAAATATTTAATTTATATTTTTTTTATATAACTTAATTTTATTACGTTTATAATCAATTATGTTTATATGAATAAAATGTTCAAGTAGAACACAACTATTAAAACAGTAAACAGTTATTAACAACGATTTAATAAAAAAAACTTAAAGCAAATTTTTAACCGAAATGTATTAACGACTCTAGTCAACAAAAATATATCGATTTAATTAACCTTCGATTTAATTATATTGAAAAGTTTAATTTATATTTTTCAATTTTCCTTGTATAAACTCACACTAAATTTTTTATAATTACTATCCTACAGTCATGCACTAAAAATATAACGTAGTTGTACAGATATTAATCTAATCTTTAAAATAAGTCATACATGTAATCCATAAAAATTATTCCTGGCAATAAAAAATTTGAATTTGAATTTGAATTTAATTTATATTTTTATGGTTCATGTTTTATATTTTAAATCATAATGTCAAATTTCATCACAAAAGTTTATAATTGTTTTGGTGAATTTAATTTTTATTTTGCGGATTTGTGTTTGAAATTTAACCAAACAAATCAATCGAAAAATCAAAAGTCAATTATTTAAACGATGTTCTAAAAATTAACTGAATATTTAATCAACGGAGAAGTTTCAAAACACTATTGAATTTAAGAAGAGGATTTACAACTGCATACAGCATACCCTTCATTATGTGGAGGTATCACATTAATTTGACTTTTCCGAGCTCTTTTTAAGAGAAGCTGCTTTTCATATTTTTGATATTCAATTCCTACAAGGGTGTAAAGTGGTTGTGTACGTTTTCACAAATGCCGACATATTTCGCAGGTCTCATGAAATATCGAACTCGCTTTCACTTTGCAGGGCTTTAAGTAAAATCGGGAAAAAACTACAACCACCTAGCAGTGTGACCACAAGTGCTACGAAGGTAGCAAAATGATACTATTGACAATTTTTTGCTACTATGTTACTACATGTCTAAATTTGCTACCCTGGTAAAATTAGCCGTTATGAAACTTGTGTATGCTAAAAATATGATTTGACTATCTAATGAATCGTCCAGTTGCAAAACCAGCCATATTTGTTTCAACAAATTTGTGGCAAAATGGCAAAAACCGATTATGCAGCTTCTAGACAAAATATCCTTATGATTTTTTTTTAAAAAAAATCACAAAAATATTCTTTGTTGGCCTGCCAAAGCTTTGATATTATGCTTATTAAATGAATAAGATATTATAGTTTTGAATCTACATATGGCTGGTTCTGCACCAGAAATGCAAATATGACTGGTTTTGCAACTCTAGCGGTGTTGCTTTGCAATGTTTCTCTTCCATTCTTTCGGTTGACGTTTAAATTTCCTTTACTTTGTAGTTTATTGAATTCCTTGTTGTTCCTCAACCTGATTATCTATTCCTTGTTGTTCCTCGAGCTGATCTATTTCTTGTTGTTCCTTGACCTGATTATCACAACCTTAAAACACAAACGAAACACGGAAAAAACTCAAATCAATGATTATGCAAGGTTATATCAACTACCAATACCAAACTATAACAAAAAAGTCTCTTAAAATAGTTGATAATAGTCTAAAACAGTGTTGTATCAAGAAAAATAAGAAAATATATGTCTGGTTTTGCACCCAAACTAGTCATCATTGTGTTAAGTAAAAATAAGGCTGGTGTCGCAACTGATAAAATAGGTCAGCTTTTGAAACCAAAATCAAAGAAATATGGCTGGTTTTGCACCTAACTGGGTTTTTCCAACATAATTTTGAAAGGTTTAGGACTGGTTTTTATGCTCAATTTAGTTTTAAAATTGTAGCCTGAGACGAGACGAATCGCGGGATACCGAAACCTTAAAATCAAAAAAAATGGTCGAATGGCTGGTTTTGCAACTGGACGACTTATATGTAAAATTCATGCACGCCTCTGGTCTTGCATTCGAAATCGCGTACTATCGATAGCTGTCTAATATTATTGTACTGAGAAATATAGTATAGTGGTAGCGCATACCGCATACATAATCGTAATTGAATTAGTCATCTTTTTCGAATCTATCACTCGTTCGAGCGAAGGGCACAATGTGCATTTTGTGTGAATTTTGATTTTCCTAAATAAATGTTCACGCTTTAAAATATTATTTTTTCTTTAAACATTTTAAATTTGTAATGGATATACAGTGTTATGATTAACAGATAAGCATGTAATGACGTAACTAGTTCCATTTAATTAAAAGAAGTGTAAGAAAATATTTTTGCTACCCAAGCTAAGAATTGCTACCCAAATTTGCTACTCTGAGAAATATCAAAACGGTCACACTGCCACCTAGGGGTGTAAGGTGTTATTCAAGTTTTCACGAATTTTGACAAATACTTTAGGTCTAATTAGATATTTAATTCCTTTTTACTTCTATGGGCTTTATATATAATGATCTTAAAATTGATTTTAGGGTTTTGTGATATTTAATTAATTGGGTGTAAAATCATGTAGTGTACATTTTTACGAATTCTGACATATTATTCAGGTCTGATGAGATATGGAATTGGTTTTACTTTAATGGGCTTTCTACAGGGTGTCCGGTACTCCTTGCACAACCTTGTAAGGGGTTATTCCTTGAAATATTTTGAGACAAAAATTGTTCTAGAGAGAGGATCAATTTTCAAAATCAAAAGTGTTTCGGACCTGTACCCTCACTAACTTAAAACGTTGTATCTTGACAACTAATAATGAGAATTCAAAGTGTTATAGCTTCTTTTTTAGGGAATCGAATTACCTTTCATTTGATGTAACAGTCCAAATTGTAACTGCACCCGATCTTGAGATATTTACTTCAGATCACAAATTTTTGCTACTTCTGAGCTAGAGCACCATCGTGTTGGTAAAACATGGAAGCCAATCGTACCAGTGGAATATCATCCAATAAGTCCTGTAGATCATTGGTTAAAAAATGTAAGTAATTGAAACTATTTAGGGTAGGCGGAAGCCTAACAGGTCCAATGAAATGGCTAAACCTCGTTACCAATCACACCTGCCCATAATTGACGCTGAGACTGTACTGAAATGCTGCCGCTCTTCTTGTGTGTGGATTGCTCTCAGCCCACGTATGTGGAAGTTTGTGATACCGTCTCTGGTAAATAGTGACTCATCCGTCCAAAGAATGTTATTCATAAAATTCTCGTCATCTATTTGTCGTTCAAGGAGCCAATTGCAAAACTCCATCCTTTTGAGCAAATCAATGGGTTGCAGCTCCTGCACTGGTGTGTGATGGTAGTGATGCAAGCGTTGTTGCTTTTAAAACACTCCAAACTCTCCACTTAGAGTTCAACTGCAATGCCAAGCTTCGGATACTGATTGATGGATCATTTTGAACTGCCTGCAGTAATCATTCATCGATCTGAACAGCGATTATCGGCGCAGAATTGCATTTATTCTGCTTGTCCTAATGCTGCCAGTTTCCCGAATCCTTCTGTAAACGTCTTGAAATACTCTCTTGTCAAGTGTCCGTGATTGACGATATCTCTGATGATACAGCGATCGCGCCGCTTGTGTATTTCTCTGACACCCTCCATAGATGAACGTCTCCATATTCTTTATTGGAGTACTCAGGCATTTTGTAATTATTTTTTAAATTCTACTAATACCTTCAACTTTTAGCAATGTAACTGAAACTGAAACTCATTTACATTTCATTTATTTCCTCGATACTTAAAATATAAATAAGTGGGCAATAAAAGTTCTTAACCAACAATTTAAACAGGCTTTTTTAACGAGGGGCACTTTATGTCATATTTAATTTTGAAGCCATATATATTTTCGCCTATTACTTCCAAAATAGTAAAACATAACTCATTCATATGTATGCAGCTTTTGTAGGAAATATTATTTTACATCAACAAATAAAATTAAACTGTCATTTTTATCATGGAATTTTCTGAGAAAAACTACATTGATAATTTAGAATAGAAGTGGAAAAATTTGTGTTTTGAAGTAAATATCTCAAGATCGGGTGCAGTTACAATTTGGACTGTTCATCAAATGGAAGGTAATTCGCTAAAAAAAAACAAGCTATAACACTTTGAATTTTGATTATTAGTTTTCAAGATATAACGTTTTAAGTGAGTGAGGGTACAGGTCCGAAACTCTTTTCTTAACCACCCTGTATCTCCACGGATATTGAAAATTGACCCTTCCTGTAAAACAATTTTTGTCTCAAAATATACCAAGGAATAACCCCTTACAAGGTTGTGCACGGAGTACCGGACACTCTGTATATAATCGCCTAAAAATCCGTTTCAGATATTTTCATTTTCAACCTCTAAAATGTTATGTCGATATTTTATCTTTTATGCTTTAGAAAATTTAGAATAAATGAATAAAGGAGCGCAACTTTATTATTTCTTCGGTAGAAGTCCGGATCGCGTTTTATACTGAGATGCGATATAAGTTACTATACGACTGAAGAATAAAGTGGTTGCCATTTGGAACGTTATTTTTTAGGTTATCAGTCGCATAAAAAGGGACTTCCACTCAAAAAAATAAAGGTGCGCCCAGATTTGTTTAATATTAATCGTTCTACCGGGTTTGAGACTGACAACAACCTATGGATTCAAGCAAGTTTCATTTTTTTTTCACTTTACTTTTTTATTTTTTAATAATAAAGTATTATGATCGACCTGAAATTTGAAAAAAAATTGGATACCCTGAAATTTTGTATTTACACGTTTTAGGACTAGTAACACCAAAAAAAAATGTCCGTCTGTCCGCCGTAGACGCCGTACGTCGTCCGCCGTACGCAAAATGATTTGAAGGCGTGTAGCTCCCAAACCCGTTGATATATTAATTTTTATGGTCGGTAGATTGGGTGAACCCCATTGACTGGTATCTTTTGGGTGGGTGCTGGTGTGAGGGGGAATGAGAGAGGAGCGTTTTAGTCGAAATTTCAAAATTTTAGGGAAAACAATTTTTGGGGGTGTGGGTGTTGGGGGTGATGGTGAAAGGGGGTAGAAAAGAAAACATTCTGATTTTAATTTCTCGAAAACCATAATGAATAGAAAGCTAAAAATGTACGATTAGAGATATAGAGCCATTATATAGACACTCTAGAAAAATGATAAGTTTGATAGGGGTAGCAAGATACAAGGGTGAGGGGTGGTTTTTCATATCTCAGAAATGGCCTATGCTAGAAAGTTGAAACTTAGTACATATATGTGGATGTGCTACTAAAGTAATTAAAACGAAATGCTGCGATGCGGTGCAGATTACTATGCGTCTGACAACCTAAGGAATAACCAGGAGGTCTTCTACCCATAAATGAATAAAATTGCACCCAGGCTGTTGGCAAATTTTTTTTTATTGTGTTAAGATTAAGTCGCTCGTAGTTTCCGAAATAATTTAAAAGATGAAAACTGTTACACAGTTAGGTGCCATTATTATTACAGCCTGGTAAACTTTTGGAACATAGTTCAGCCCCAGTCTTACCTCATCGAATTTCTAATATACCTTTATCACTTTTTTATTATACAACTTCTGTGTTTGAAAGCCTGGTACATGAGCCTGTTACATGAACTATAAAAATGAATCACAGAAAAAAAAAATTTGTACAAGTTCATTCGATTTTAATAGCACATATTACAGAATCCTTTGGAAAATAACTGATATCAGACACTTAAAATTGATTGAATGTAAAATTGAAACGCAAAAACATAATCTATTTTTACGATCAAAAGACCAAAAATATAACAGCATGGTTTCGGTCTGTATACCTTTATGAATTTTTGTTTTAAAGATTTCCCGTATAAGGTCGCATATCATACGTTTTATCCTGAACCTTTTCTTCATCTTTTCTTTTTTGTATATCCAAAGAAAAAAATTAAGGACAAAAAAGCCAAGAAGCAACCACATCGAAACGAGACAACATAAAGTTCTTGGGGACTCAGGGAAAGGAACTTATGGGTCATGAATATATTGACAACGAAATTTGAGACGAGTACAAAGCGTAAACTTCATCATGACTCTCATCACTCCCTGGGCTATCATTAGATAACCGGGAAGCATCTGGTTCAGCTCCATGCCAAACGAAAAATTTTCAATGGGATTTGCCTCCTCTTCCTCCGAATTTTATATTTTATTACATAGTTGGTACCTTGGTACTGGTACAGCGAGAGTTTCGGATCGAAATGTCCTCGAGCGGATTTCGGAAGCAATTCACGTGAAATACGTAAAATACATGGAGTCCTTTTTTTCGGAGTCAAATACTCTTCGGAACGTTGAGAAATAGGTACAATGCCGAAGGGTTTTTACAAAAGTTTCCTGATTTACCAGCGATCGAGCGTAATGCTATTGTCGCGAAAATAGTTTAACTTTAACCAAAAAAGGTGGTTCGGTTATTGGATAATTGGCAGTGAAGCACTTGTGGGATGCCTTTGCAGTATTCAGCATGTTATTAAAATTTTAATCACGTAAATCCTTATCCTTGGCGATTATAAAACTATCCGTCTACGGTATAATATTGAAAACCTGGTTATGATAAAACTAGGTAAATTTTGGAGCAGATTAAATTAGATCGAGATTAATTTAAAATGGATGCAATCTGGTATGACAATCGAACACATCGCATGCTATAATCCTTCAAGAGGATTATCATAATCATTGAACAACAGGATATGCAAATTAAGCCACTGTGTACAGAGCTGCAGTGCTCATCCTTCGTACATCATCGTATGCACGGTATTGAAACAATTCTGACTTGATGAAACTCTGGCACTTTGCAAATTCGAACAAAGCTCTCACAAATCGGAACGAATTCGATATGAGCTTATTTCAAACCGGCAAATTGCATACACAATCAAACCCGATATGCACCGTATCCCGGAATAACAATTGCAATTATTATTTAGAAGCTATGGTGGATAGAGCCAATCGCATATTTCATATCCATCTGTTCCATGTAGGCTCAGGTACATCGTTAGATATGGGTACAATACATCAATATATGGCATCTAACCAATTTTCTAATGTAAACATTATGCAGGATGTGAGCATATTAAATTCGGAAAATTTTAGTGAAAAACATTAGCATTGTGAACGGTGCTTATGTTTAAATCTTTACACTCTACGTGTTCGATGGGAATTAATTCAAACTTTATTTTTTACCTCAAGCAATAGTTAAGTTACAACTTTTACGTATACCTAAAAGTTTGACACATTTTGTAATAGTTATTTTATTTATTTGGTTCATCATAGTTAAAGCTGAGCCATCAGGTGCCCAGACTGAATTTCTATTTCTACAATTTTTAGTAACATTCTTGCATTTTTACATTTTTAGCAACATTCTTGCGAATAGGACAAAATCAATACTCTTCTGAGGCACTGTTAAAAAATCTTTTTTTTTTAGCCCATGACTCAATCTCACAGTGGATCAGTTCAAGTTGAAAGTCTTGAACCTATCCGTAAATATAGCCCTATAGGTAGAAGTGCGTACTGTAGTTTACGAAAAGCACATATGTGATGTCGAGATGTTAGTTTTGGATATTTTTTTAAATTAAAACTTGAAATTTATGTAGAGGTATACACTGAGAGAAATAATTTGTTGGCAAGATATTGCTTCAATAAAATATTCATTGCAGCAATCGAAGTTCATTTACGCTAATAAGAATTAGTTTGAAGCAATAGATATTTGGTTGTACAAAATATAATTGTTTAAGGGAATAAACACGCAATACGTGCAATAGAACCATTCTGTCAAGACAACCAACTTATGTTGTTTGCGCGATTCTGTTTAAAGAACCGAACAGAAAAATGACTAGGAACTCAATTTTGATTGCTGCAATATAATGTTGGTTGTTACAATGGAATATTGTTCATCACAAACTATTTACGGTATCATTTTGCTGTGGTTATCGAATGCGTGTTTCGTCAACCGAATGCATATTGCGGTAACTTAGTTAATCCCCACTAAGTTAAGTTGCACATATTGATATGAAAATGAAAGGTCTTCGGTGGGGTAGTGGTTCCGTGCGCCAATACAAAAATTTTCAACACGGGTTCGATTCCTACCTACAGCCATGAGTTTTTTTAAGTCAGTAAGTAAGAAATAATAGTTGTAAGTAGAAAAATAGTGTCTTACAAGAGTTCTCTATGTCCTTCTAGTTAACAAAACAGAATTCAGTGTAGGATTTAACACAAATAACTCAATTACTTTATTATTTTAATATTATTAATACAAATAAAAAATCTGCCAATGGTCTGGGCTAAACTTTATTATTTTCGGGTCAAAGTTCTGGAGCGGTCAAAGTCGGAGTATGTCATCAGTTGTTTCAAAATTATGAGGTTTATTGGAAAGTTAGTTTTGTTATTAAAAAAAAAAATATTTCAAATAGAGATTTTTAGCCCATTAAACATTGGAAAAGCCCGTATAGACTATTCGAATTTCGGTATATTATGTACACTAAAAGCCCATAGAAATAAAAGCGAATTTGCTGCTTTATCAGAATTAAGAGATATGATAAAACGTATATAAATTACTTCCACTTGGGGTTTGAATTTCGAAAAAATTGTGAAACAGGTTTTTAGACGGTTTAATAAGAGGCAACTTGATATCTCATGAGACACGAGGGATTTTGTAAAATTTGTGAAAACGTAAGCAAACCCTTCACACCCCCTTGGTTTTTGAAATTTGGAAAATCGTGAAATTGGTTTTTAGGTCATTACATCAAATGCCGTAATTACCAATTTTATATCTCATCAGAATTAAGGGATGGGAAAAATTGTGAAAACATATGCAAACCCTTTGGGGGTTGAATATCCAAAAAATCAGAAACGGGTTTGTAGGCGATTATATAAAAAGTCTGTGGAAGTGAAAGCGATCTAATATATTAACAAACCTAAGAAATATGTCGAAGCATACCACCCTTACACCATTTAGGATTGAATATCTAAAAATACTGAAATTGACTTTTTGGCGCTTATATAGGAAAACTTAGGAAGTAAAAATAATACGATATATAGTTAGATATGCAACCTCCTTACACCCTCTTGGGAGTTGAATATCCAAAAATCCTAAAACATGTTAATAGAAAAATAAGAAGACAACACAAGAAAGTAAAAACCAATGTAATTTCTTTTCACTTCTAAAAGATATGACTGAATTCGTGAATACTTGTTCAACCCTTTTATACCCTCTTAGGGGCTGAAAAGCAAAACCTTAAAAGAAAGTTTTAGGCGATTATTTGGCAAACCTTTGAAAGTGAAAAGATATTCGATACCTGATCAGACCTGAGGGATACGGCAGATTTCGTGAAAAAGAATACAAGCCCCTTTCCACCCCCTTAGGATTCGAATTTCAAAAAATCCTGAAAACTCTTTCTATTTATTTATATGAAAAATCCGTGGAATAAAAATGAATTTAATATTTGAAAAGACCTAATAAATATGACGAAAACCGTGAAAATATATGCATTCCATTTTCACTGATCATTTTTTTGCCCCCCTTCCGATCGCCAATAGATAATTGACAATTTTTTTAATCTAAATTACTTTTCTAGTTGATTTACATATACATACCGAGTTTCAACTTTGTAGCACAAGCCGTTCTATAGATAGAAAAAAAAACCATTTTTCCAACATGCTACTACTATAGTTCTATCTAAATACCAAGTTTCAGTTTAATATCGTTATGGGTTCTCGAGATATAAAAATCGGAACCTTTTCCTTTTCACGGCCTCTTCATAGCCCAAAGGTAACCGTCTGGGCTGCAGTCTGTAAGACAGCTGTGATGGGGCCCTATTTCTTTGAGGAAAACGGCCGTACTATGACGGTTAATACCGAGCGCTACCTGACGATGATCACTGACTTCTTCCTCCCTGAGTTACGTTGCCGCCAAGTCCCTCTTAGGAGGGTTTGGTTTCAGCAGGATAGAGCGACTGCGCACACTTCCCGTGCGTCTATGGCCCACCTAAGAAGATCATTTCCCGGTAGGTTGATCACACTCCGAGGTGACGTTCCATGGCCAGCACGTTCTCCAGATTTATCCCCGTGCGATTTTTATCTGTGGGGTTACCTCAAGGGAAAAGTGTACCTTGATAAGCCTAGAAATTTGGCAGAACTGCGAGCGAATATTCAGTGGGAAATGCGTGCAATCCCGCGCCAAACCTTGGAAAGAGTGATGACTGACCTTGCTAACAAACTTGAGCAGTGCAGAGAAAATGGAGGTCATCATTTGAGTGATGTTATTTTTGCTTCATAATGCTTTCTTGATTTTTTTTTGTATACATCTTAAACTTCCATTCTTTTCAAATTATAACAAATATCTTGAATATTCATTGAATTATTCCATTTCAAAAACCGTCAGGTTTCACTGCCGGACCCTGTATAATATTAGCCGGCTATTTCAGCAAATCATAACTAAATATTTTAGGTATAGGAAATGGGTTCCACACGGTAAAAAAAGTCCATTGAATTTTACATCTTTTGGATAGTAGACAAATATGCCACACCATTTCAAATAAATTTACATTGGAATGTAATAGTCAATTTGAATGTAATTTTCAATTTTCCGGCAGTAAATTTCAATTTGCAATCAGTAAATTGCAACTTCGAAAGCATTAAATTCACTGGCTATTCTCTTGAATTTACATCCTCAAAAAGTGTATAATTAGCACTCTTTATGATACACTTATTTATACTTCTAATATTAATTCTTACTTACTTACTATTTAGGAAACACTTGGCTTTAGGTAGAAATCGAACCCGCGATCAATTCTGGTTTTGCTGCGTAGCTTTGGCGCGCGTAGCCACTGCGCCACCAAAGGCATTTTATTTTCATTTCAGTAGAAAATCGAACGAAGCGTCCAACTTTGTGTTTTTATATATTACATGTTTTTCTTCCTAAAATTCAAATAGATAATTAGAATTACACGTAAAAGAACGTAATTTTCAATTCATATATAAATATAGTTATATAGTTATAGTTTTACACGAAATGTTGCGTAATTTTGTAAGCCTTTTCATGTAAATTGTACGGTTCAGTTGAAAAGTATATGAATAATTTATTAATACCAGTAAGTTCGTGTAAAAGTGATTGAAATGTGTACTTTTACTTGAACAAATTAAAAATACTCGAAATTTCAATTAAAAATTGGATGGAAAATTCTATTTTTATACTCTAGATGAAATCATATAGAGTATTATAAGTTTAATCCAGCCCAAAAGTTTGTAACGCATAGAACCAAGCCTCGGACGAAAAAAAGTTATATATTATTTTTTGTTCATTTGTGGCCAAAAACCTCAAATCCGCCTGACGTCCGTCCGTCCGTCCGTCCGTCCGTCCGTCCGTCCGTCCGTCCGTCCGTCCGTCCGTCCGTCCGTCCGTCCGTCTGTCCGTCCGTCCGTCCGTCCGTCCGTCCGTCCGTCCGTCCGTCCGTCCGTCCGTCCGTCCGTCCGTCCGTCCGTCCGTCTGTCCGTGAACACGATAACTCAAGAACGCCTTCACCTAGGATCTTGAAATTTTGAATCTGGATGTTTGGTTGAATTTGTAAGGCTAAGTTCGTTAACGAGCAAAATCGTCCTACTCCTTCGGGTAGCTGCCATACAAAATGTCCTTAAAACACGTCTTCAAGAATATTGGTTGATAACTTCAGAAGGGTTTAAGCTACGTCTTTGAAATTTTGTACGTGTTATTTTTCCAATAGTTGGAGCTAAATATATGATTATGAAGAAAATCCTATTAGTCCTTCGTGTAGCTGCCATACAAATATCCTGTCAAAATGTATTCACTTAATTTACAAAACTCACAATAACTCAAGTAATCTTTTAGTTACGAATTCGGAATTTTGTACAAATTAGTTTTGAGTGAAAAGGAAGTCGGAGTTTACTAGTCAGCGAAATCCTTTAACTCCTTCTGGTAGCTGCCATACAAAATGTCCTTAAAACACGTTTTCAAGAATATTGGTTGATAACTTCAGAAGGGTTTAAGCTACGTCTTTGAAATTTTGTATGTGTTATTTTTCCAATAAGTGGAGCTAAATATATGATTATGAAGAAAATCCTATTAGTCCTTCGTGTAGCTGCCATACAAATATCCTGTCAAAATGTATTCACTTAATTTACAAAACTCACAATAACTCAAGTAATCTTTTAGCTACGAATTCGGAATTTTGTACAAATTAGTTTTGAGTGAAAAGGAAGTCGGAGTTTACTAGTCAGCAAAATCCTTTTACTCCTTCTGGTAGCTGCCATACAAAATGTCCTTAAAACACGTGTTCAAGAATATTGGTCGATATCTTTAGAAGGGTTTAAGCTACGACATTGAAATTTTGTATGTGTTATTTTTCCAATAAGTGGAGCTAAATATATGATTATGAAGAAAATCCTGTTAGTCCTTCGTGTAGCTGTCATACAAATATCCTGTCAAAATGTATTCACTTAATTTACGAAACTCACAATAACTCAAGTAATCTTTTAGCTACGAATTCGGAATTTTGTACAAGTTAGTTTTGAGGGAAAAGGAAGTTCGAGTTTACTAATCAGCGAAATCCTTTTACTCCTTCTGGTAGCTGCCATACAAAATATCCTTAAAACACGTGTTCAACAAAATTTTCCGATAACTTATGAACGCTTCAAGCTACGAATTTGAAATTTTGTACACGTTTATTTTTGAATGGTTCCAAGGAAAAGGATAAATATGTAAGAAATCGAGTGAGTCCTTCCTGCACCTCCCATGTGAAAGTCCTTCAAAAAGGACATTTTTTTTATGACTTACCCAGTTCAAGGTATGAAGTTAAACACTGAATACTGTCTTTTAGTTTTGAGTAGCAATCTAATAGCAGTCCTTAATAAAGGACATACACATGCACACACGTAATTTTACTTTATCCCCAACTACAATATAAATCGGAGTTCAGTATTCATCTAGAGTATTATACGATTGGCTTGCAGCCGATCGCGACTGCAGTATGTTTTTTTAAACAAAGTAGTTCAAGCAATCATTGGGCCTATTGAACGAAATTTCTTTACTCTATGTTACAGAAGTACCTACAACCCACATTCAAGAGAATTGGCAAATAATTTCAGAACTCTTCAAGGAAAGAACTTCAAATTTAGTTCACATTACTTTTTTATGATTCCCTGTGAAGGGATTATTTTGCAGAAAATCGGTTGAGTCCTTCCTACAAGCCTTATACAAAAGTTCTGGAATTGAAAACAGGGAACATTGTATGTTTATTTTTCTTAATTAATTATAAGTTTTTCTAAAAGAATTATAAAAAAAAATAAGGAAAATTTCATCCGAAGCCGCGAAGAATTTAATTTGTTTTTACAATTTTTTTAATATAAACCTCCAGTGACCTCTATTTATTAATTTTTTTGTAATCGGTTCTCTTGTCTGAAGAGGAAACATTATTATTGAAATTATTGTATTCATCCAACATTAATTTTACACCATATTGCCATTAAAGAGGGTAGTAAATGTGACCATACGCAATTAAAAATGTACGTATAGATCCCTAAATCAAATTTAATGACTATAACGACATCAATTGAAAATTATTACGTTATTTTTTTTATCACATACCTCGGAAAAAAATGCTGGTAAAAACTTAATATCCTTGATAATGTCCAACACTACCACCATCACGAAATTTTTATGTTTTAATTTCGCAAGAAGAAACATCGAATTACCTGGCGGTCTTTTGATAAGAATTTTTTGCGATATTTTAATAACTCATTTGCGTGTTCTCGTATCTTGTTCTCTGTATTCGATCAGCAACGGGCCCCCTTATTGTTTGCTGTTTAAACACAACTTTTTTTATGTCTATAAACACAAACAAAAATAAATTTAATAGGCAATTGTATCATATTTTAATGGCATTGAGACATTGTTCTACGAATGTGGTACGCTTAATCTTAAATGGATTAGGGGTAAAATCAAGGGCACTTGTTGTAGTTACACATTTAGAAGGTAATTACTTTTGGCAGAACACGTTGCAATTATTCCAAATCTTTATTATACTTGGAAATAGTAGACATTGCAGTTTGGTGAAGCTTTTTGTACGAAATAAAGAACAATTTTAGGAAAAGGACAACCTTGCGAAGGATTCGACGTTAAGGCACAGTGGTTGATTGATTGAAGTTTAATTCAATTGACATGAGAATGACGATTAGAATCAGTCGCAATTTTAGACATGAAGTGAAAAACCCGATACCAGTACGAGAACCGGCACATTCAATTTTAATTCTAAAGAATTTTAATAAAATTTGGAGTTGTCGTGAGTTGAGTGAAAACAGTCTGGGCGCAACTTTTTTATTTTATGGGTAGAAGTCCGGAAGTTTTAAAGAATAATCAGGAGGCTATTTGGAACGTTATTTTTGAGGTTGCCAGTCGCATAGTAACAAAAAGGAGTGCGTTTAGACCACAGTAATTAAATCGGCTTATAGCATTCACACTATGTAGTATGTACATTTCTTTTACAAAAAAAACCCCAATACTCTGCAGCAAATATAACTCATTCTGAAATTAATAAACAAAGTTCAATTAATACAGTATTATGATATCTTGTATTTCATGCTGCAGGACTAGAAGACATCAAAATTGCAAACAAATATTTCAGTCCGTTTGACCGCCGTACTCATACGCGTTTGAAGGTTCGTACTCCACAAACCCTTTGAGCTATATAATTCAATTTTTTGGATAGAACTCTTTACGTGGTTACTTTTTAAGGTTAATCAAGCATTGCCGACGAAAATTTTGTTGTTTTTATAGCTCCGGAACCGCTTATGATAGGAAGTTGAAAGTTGGAATTTATATTGATCTATGATATTAAAGCCATTTGTAGAAAAATTGTCGATTTGGATGGAGTGGTACGGGTGTAGGGTTATAGACAATGCGTTCGAAGCTGGTACACATACATAGGAGAGAGTGGGGCAAAGTGGGCTAGCAATAGCGCCATCTCTTAGCAAAATAAATAATACGATAAAGTTTAATAGATCGACCACAATACACTATAAACGAAATTCACTTTTATTACAGTTCCTTGAATTTTTCTCATATTACGATTTTTGTACCGTCTGATGTAAATATCAGTGTTTAATAATTGCATTAAAAAGAATTCGAGTGAAAATTGTTTGGAACAGTATCCTTGAGATCGGCGTACGGATTGTGAAACTTGAAAAGTAAGCTTTGATGATTATTTAAAAAAATATATAAATTTTAGTAAAATGAGATCAGAAATGAAAGATGAAAAATGCAATAGCTGTTGCTGAAAAAAATGGACCTAAAGAAAGCCAGTAAATATTTTGTTGTTCCCAGGGCTACTCTTCGAAGCAGAGTACGCTCTCAACACACTTAATTTTATTTGAATTTATTAAAATCATATTGTTTATCATAATTGATCCATAGCCATATTCTTTGACCCCAGTTTTGAGTGAAATTACTATATCACTTGGGCGGGCTCACTTTGCCCCACTGCACTTTGAAGTATGCATAGAAAGGAGTAGATATCTTTTTTAACAGCAGCAGTAATTTAACTTTAGAAATATGTGACTAAGCTAACATCCTAAGCTATTGATTTTACGAGAAAATGATTTTATAACTATTACCCATTTTACAGAATCTCGGTACAAACCTTAAGGGGCTTACTTTGCCCCACTTTCCCCTAAATGAATAAGGGTAGTATGTGAAGTATGCATTTTTTGAGGGGTGTAGGTGGTGCAGTACGAACGTTCGGGGGATAGGAATTGTTCTTAAAAAAAATCACGTCGCTTATCTCAAGATATGTTGAAGATACGATTTTGGAATTTATACGGGAGGTTGGTCCGGTGGACCCCTAGGAGAAAGGAGTGAAGTTCAGGGATGGTGAAAAGGAAAAAAAATAATATTTTAATGTCTTTGAAACCACAGATAGAAGTTATGAAAGTTATGAAGAGCTATATCACTATCTAATAATTTTTAGTAGGATTGGTATATGGTACGGTAGTGGATGGTGTTTATCATATTTCAGGAACGGCTTATGCAAAGCTGTTAACACTTGATAGGCGTATGTCAATGTACTAGAAATAGTAAACAAAATGCGTATATCCACATTGAGAGTGGGTGCAACAAAAATCGGTCTGTGAAAATGGGGTGCATATGTTTTCACGGACTTCGTCAAATCTCTTAGGTCTTCTGAAATATTAAACTGATTTTATATCAACTGTTTTTTTGTTTCAGAACTTTTTTTAAATCCAACCCCTAAGATGCACATAATGTTTGCACCATAATCCTTAATAATAACTTTATACTTCCACTCCTACTAACAAACTACCTTCCATTAGATCTTACCGAGGCTACGAGGCAGGGAAATAGCTTTGATAACGCCTTACGAAAGGTGGTTTGCTAGTAGGGACGGACTTACTAAATGATTGCCTGAAAACCCATTTTTAGATTTCGTAGTATTCAACCCCCAAGAAGGTGTAAAAGCTTGTACACGTTTTCACAAATTCTATCATATCGCTTAGGTCTATTGAATTGGTTTTTACTTTCACGAATTTTTTATATAATCACCTAAAAACCACTTTCACGCTTTTTTGATTATTAACTTTGAAGGGAGTGTGAAGGTGTTACAATTCGTTTAAAATTGATGGAAATAATAAGATTTATTATTCACACTAATAATCGCACTCCTCACAAAATTCCCCAATTTTATTTATGTACTACTTCATCACTAAACGGATTTCCGCTACCAATCAAAATCACTAATCAAGTACTACCGCATAGAACTCTGTGTAGTGTCGTCTAGCTATCCGTAGTACAGACTGCTGTCGCGTGTATCGTGTGTCTGTCGTTCTTAGATACTGCATTTGTGTAGTCGAGAGCCTTCTCAAATATTCGGTGATGTGTGTGGAACTTGTCAGAAGTTCTTTGACATGCGAGAAGAGTCGAGAGGATTCCTCACTATTTTCGTTGTGTATGTAAGAACAACCGATATTGGGTAAAGTGATTCTTGTCGAACACTATCGAACTTTGTCGAAGATTTTGCCACCCTTTCCCGTTGGATATTGAAAGGCAGCCATTCTGATGTTTTGATCGGCCTTCTAGCTTGGTATTGGTATGTTGTTTTTTTTCTTACTTGAAACCGATCGAGCAGCGCGGGTTTTAAGGGTACCATACAACAATACCTTTATGAATTTCAACATATTTCTTAGATCTGATAAGATCTTGAATTAGCTGTTACTTTTACGGAGTCTTTATTTATATTTGTTATTACATTGGTGTAACCACTAATGAACATTGAATGTAATTTTCCAACAAACCTGATTGTCACGTAGCAAACGATGTTTCATTACGACTTTGACCGCATCCCAGACTATAGCCCAAAAAGGTTTTTGGTTTGATAAGGTTTTAGGGTTTCTTTAGCGTCGATACTTTAAAATAAAAATACCGGCAACTCACCTTTTTTATAATTTAACGGGCTCTCTATGTAATCGTCTAAAAATCGATTTCAGAATTTTTTGATATTTACCACTTCAGAGCTGATTTTTCATCCCAATGTGCTTACTTAAATTGAAAAAAATAAATAAATAAATTCATAAAATATCTCCCTAAAGTCTAGAAAAGACTAAAATATTTTTTTTGGTTCGAAGCCCGCAGCGCGCTTAAAGCTGCAGGTTTTTGTGTGACTGACAATATGGTAGTGGATTCACACCGAACGTTTGCGATGTGATTTTACCCCCACAAGACCATCATAAACCGGGTTTTCATCCGAAAAGTCGAGAACTGTTGGACTTTTTCGTCTCCTGATTGGTTGATTTGTATAGTGGAGCCAGAGTCGGGCCTCAACTTGTTCGGTTTAAATCCAGCATGCAGGCTATTTGGAACGTTATGTTTTTAGTTTATCTAAATACACACAGTGACATAGTTTGAAAGGAAGGGTTACGAAAATTAAAGCAGCCGCCTTGGATTAGTAGAAGGAAGTAATAGTAGCTTTTCTGTGATAGTGAAACAATAGGTATTGCGTAATTTTCTTAAGATTGCTTTTTTGAAGCAACTGAACGCACTAAGTTCGTGATTATATTTAAATTTACAATTTTATCTAAAAACCGAACTGTATGAGTATGTAACAAAATTATTAAAGCACTGAGTCGAAATCTGTGGTCACAGCGAATAACTTGGTAAGTCGAAAAATTGCCTAAATGGGATAAGTGTACTGTGGTCATCTTCTAAGACTTATACGCACTGTGAAGAAGTTGGCAATTCACAACCCTAATGGTTTCCGAGTTATAGCGGTAGGGGTTTCTTGGTAAGTGGTAAAATTGTGGTTGTTATCTGTTAAATCGACTTACTATAATTTTTCTGAATCATCATTCACGGGAACAACAAGTTAAGTCGAATTACCTAGTTTTTCGCTGTGTATCTGTTTATTTATTTATCCATTTATTCATCGTGCCAGATTATTCCATTGTTTCTATGCATTTATGCTAAAAAAAAGCTATCCTTTCATTCAAAAACAGGATACCGAAAATCAAAAATTTGTATATACCATTCAAAATGATTAATTTTAGAAAAAAGGGAAAACATTGTATTTCCGATCGCCTTCCCTTGGTTTCCTTTGGGCAAAACCTCATCAGTATAGGAAAGTAAAAATACATTCTCTCTCTATTGCCTTCGATAGATTCTGCTTTCCACGATTTCTATCGAAACTTGCCAACCGATGATCAACCGCCAATCGATCCAGATTTGGCTCAAATCAAACAGGATGAGATTAACTATTAATCTCAATGGGTAATTTTAATCTTAGGTATTATAATAATAATTACCTAAGTTCCTTTTGGAACTTCATTTTAGGGATTCATTTGTATTTATTGTTTATGAATTTTACTTTATTATTTTAATAATAGTATTGTTATCGATTTTTAAAAAAAAAAAAATTTGCTACCCTGAAATTTTTTTTTTCCACGTTTCATGACTAATAGACACCAAAAAAGCAAAAAAAAATTTCAGTCCGTCTGTGCGCCGTACGCCGTCCGCCGTACGCTAAACGTTTGAAAGCTTATAGCTCTCAAACTCTTTGAGCTATTAAGTTGAATTTTTTTTTGTTGATAGACTGAGCAGACTCCTTCAAGTGGCCACCTTTTGAGTGGTGGGGGTGTGAGGGGGGAGGTGGGGGAAGCGTTTTGGACGGAAACTTTTTGTTCCTAGATCTCAGTAACCGCTTAGGCTAGGAGGCCTAAACTTGGAATTTATATAGAGCATCGATAGTGGACCCATTTGCAAAAAAAGGGAGGATTTTGGTAAAGGGGTGTGGGAGTGGGAGGAATAATAATGCGTCCGAAACGCTCGAAAGCCGAGATCGAGACATTCTAAAATCCATATCTCCTAATTGGTTAATGTCACGAAATTCAAACTTGATGAACATTTGTGGGCATACTAGGAGAATAGATCGGAAACAAATTTTTGAGTGGGGGAATTGGCGTACGGAGGTGGGGGGTGAAAAACTTTAGATTACGATATCTCACGAACCAATTACACTAGAAAAATAGAATTTGGTTTCTGTATTAAGGTTGACAAATAAAGTTTGCTGAAAGTAAAATTTTTTAAGGGGGCGGTGGGGTATAGAAGTGGAGGGGATAAGAATTTTTCTAAGATATCACGTCCCATATCTCAAGAACAGTGCAAGGTAGATGCTTAGAATTTTTAGCGGAAGTAGGCCAAATAAACCCCTAGCAGGGAAAAAAATTTTGGAGGTGAGCGAGTAGAGGGTGAGGATGGGAGAGGGTGAAAAGGAAAAAGTTTCGATTTTCATATCTCGAGAACCTATAGAGATATAAAGCTAAAACTTGGTATTTGGATAGAACTATAGTAGTAGCATGTTGAAAAAATATAATATTTTATAGGGGTAGTATGGTACGGGGGTGGGAGGTGTTTTTCCAAACTATAAAACGGCTTATGCTAGAAAGTTGAAACTTGATATGTATATGTAAGTCAACTAGAAAAGTCTTTTAGATTGAAAAAAAATTCAAATATCCATTGGAGTACAGAGGGGGAGCGAAAAAAATGATCAGTGAAAATGGAATGCATATATTTTCACGATTTTCGTCATATCTATTAGGTCTTTCGAAATATTGAATTCATTTTTTTCTACGGGTTCTTCATATAAGTACCTAGAAAGTGTTTTCAGGATTTTTTGAAATTCGACCCCCACGATGGTGTAAAGGGGATGTATACATTTTCACGAACTCAGCCATATCCCTCAGGTCTGATTAGATATCGAATAAATTTTTACTTCCACGGACTTGTTTAATAATCACCTAAAACTTGTTTTCAAATGTTTTTTTTTTCAACCCCTAAGAGGGTATAAACGGGTTGAACACGTTTTCACGAATTCCGTCATATCTCTTAGGAGTGATAAGACATCGGATTGGTTTTCACTTTCTCGGGCTTTCTTTATATATATCTAAAAACTCATTTCAGGATTTTTGGATATTCAACCCCAAAGTGGGTTCACAAATTCCCACATATTTCTTAGTTCTAATGAGATATTAAATTCATTTTTACTTCTTACGGCTTACTATATAATCGTCAAAAAGTTGATTTCAGGATTTTTAGATATTCAAGATATTCTTAGGATTGATGAGATATTAGATTGGTTTTCACTTCCACAGACTATTTTTATAATCGCCTACAAACGCATTTCCGATTTCATGTAATGGCCCAAAACCAAATCACGAAAAACTTCCTAATCACGTAATAACTACGTAGTATTATATTACTACTTAAACTGCGTCCCGGAGTCTGACCCAATTATGTAATTCATATTTTATATGTGGCAGCGGCGTAAGTATTCTAGCGCGACGACCCCATTCTACCAATTTTTTTAGGTTTTCAGACACATAGTAACCTACACCGCATCAATCTTAAACGCGTTCCGAACTTCTACCTGAAAAATAATAAAGTTGCGCCCAGACTGTTGGCAGATTTTTTTTTGTAATTTGTATTTTGTTTTTTGTATCAATTGTAGTCAGTGGCGGATCCAGACTTTGCTGTTGGGGGGGGGGGGCGGAAATTTTTTTGATTTGGCTATTTTGTTTGATCAAGTTCAGTGTGAATTTAGCTACATAGACTGCACTTAGCAAAAACGGGATCATATTGTTTTCATCTTATTATGGGTCATTCCATCAAGAATCGCCAAAGTTGTGACCTTACCATTTCCGATTCTTTTGAAAATGTTTGTACTTGAAGAACTAGTGAAAAAAATAATTGAAATTTAAGTTTTTGTTTCTATCTCATTTTTTAACTAACAAAAACAACAACAACTTTTAAAATAAGCCCTACTTTATTATTCAAGGATAAAAATTACCGGAGATATGAATTTTCAAAGAGGACTCGGACATCTTTTTTGGGAAATCTTTAACATACTATAACTAACAAAAAAAAATGAGATAGTAACAAAAACTTGAAACTATATTTTTTTTTCACTAATTCTTCGAGTACATAAATTTTCAAAAGAATCGGCGATGATAAGGACACACTTTTGGCTATTCTTGATTAAATGACCCTTTTTCTATAAAATAATTGAGAACCACTATAATGTTATTTGATTTTTTTGACCCCGATTCCATTGAGATCCCAAGTTAATTTATTGGTATGTTTTGAAAAACAGTATAACCTACAAAATATAAAAAAATAAAAAAAAAACCGTTTTGAGATATTCAAGGATAAAGGACAAAATTATTATCCTTAAAAAAAATTTCAAGGATATTTTTTATTGCAACAACCTTCCCCTTTAAAATAAGCCATATTTTATTATTCAAAGAGGACTCGGACACCATTTTTGAGAAAACTTTAACATACAATAACTAACAAAAAAAATGAGATAGAAACAAAAAATTGAATTTCAGCTATTTTTTTCACTAGTTCTTAAAGTACAAAAATTTTCAAAACAATCGGAGATGGTAAGGTCACAAATTTCGTCATTCTTGGCGGTTCTTGATGGAATGACCCTATTACCTACGCAATATGTTGTCTTGCAGTTTTTTTTATCATGGTGCGTTTACACTCATCGCTTCGAGGCGAGCCTCTACCCACATCCGGCCATTGCAAACCGGTTTTCGTCGGCTGTGTTCTTTGCTGTGTTGAAAGCAATTTACACTCAACATGACTTTGCGGCGCAACTTGCCTATAAGTGCGAAACGACAGAAATACGATGAGCTGCGAATTGTGTGGTACCACAGTTCATTGAATGTGTGTACACATATGGAAGCGTTCGTCGGAGAAAAAGTTGAAGATTATTAGACTCTTGCGACTGCACGAGCCATCTGATTGGTTGATTTTATGGTGGGGATAGAGGCGCGCCTCAAACTTTGAGTGTATGGTAAATTCACCATCATGGTTCTTTTCTGTGCTTTGCATTGGACCGCAGAACTACAGTAAATGCTAATTGCAGTGGAGTAACAAAATCGGAGAACGGTTGAAGTATGTATGTTTAGAAAATTCGGAATTGCTCTTGGGGGGGCGGCCGCCCCCTCCGCCCACCCCCTGTATCCGCCAATGATTGTAGCAGATATTAATGCTTATGTTATTTTTTACTATGATTTTGTAATAAAAGTTATCTTAACTGCAACTTTTTGTTTTAATGGTATTTTTGTTTACTAAGGGTCATTATTAACTGGAACTTTAACCGGAAGCTTTGTGTGAAAATCTGTCAGTTAAAGTTCCAGTTAGAACGTAACTGAATATCGTAGGAATGGCCTTAAACGAAGTACACCTAATTGACAAAATAAATGGGAAATAACGACAAAGAAACTTATTATTATTAGTAAAGTATGGGGAATAATCAGGAGTATGGTGAATAAGTTGGCATGATCTGGTGAACAATCAGGTAACTAAACGTAAATCCTTAAAATAATTTCAGCAAATTAATAATTTTAAAACCACTAAATTTAGAACGTCATTTGATCACATTGATGTCAAAAAACTTAATTTTTTCAATAAGCTGGCTTTACAGGAATAGTTCAAAAGTAAAAAAGTGCTGCCCTGAAAAGTTTCGTTTTTAGACTTGCCTAGTTATTCCCTGTGACCACAGAAATAATCTCGAATAAAATTCGAAAAAGGTTTTAGAGCTCCTTTGGGTTTGCCTTTAGAAGTGCTTCCCTACACACGGACATATCAATGTTAAAATGTAGTGACTGAAATGTGATTTGGAAGAGCAGCAGCTACTTGCAACAATATTGTCAGACGGCCGAAAACGTACGGCGGTCAGGCGGACAAATTGTGTTGGATATTCTATTTGTGGTAGAAAAGAAATTGTGAAATGAAAGATTTGTGCGGTCTCATTTTTGGGTATCTAGTTCTGGATTAAAATTAATTCATTGGGTAATTTGAATTTGTTTAAAAAATTTCTGTTGATAATTCCCCACAGAAGAATCTAAGTTCTCGTTTAAATCGGTTTCGGTGTAATTTCGATTTAATTCCTGTGGTTTTCCTCTTTAATAGTTGGATTTAAGGTAAGTTTTCAGTCAGCTCATAATGAATGGAACCCTCAGTCCGTTCTGTACAAACATCCATGCATCGATATTAAGTCGGAGAAGCTAAAAAGGAATTGCGAAATAAGTAAACACTACTTCAATAATCACACATGCAAATGAAGTTTGTACAACGAATGGAAACAGACAAAGTTAAGAGCATATTCGATGTTCAAATAGAAGCCCTTTTTGGACGACGTCGTTGTAATGCAAAATGCTACACAATCACGACATTTCGTTATTTGTTCGTATCCTTTTTGAGGAATAAGCAACCGTATAAGATAATCAGGATGTTATTGTTTTAATCTACGATATGGTAATTGCGTGGAATATTTATTGCGATAGAATTTTGATTCGGTTTCTGTAATGCTGTTGCGTCGTTACGATGTTGTCTTTTCGTAGTGACGCATAATACGAGTATTTAAATTAAGTTACATACGAGTATGTATGAAAATTTAATTTTCTTTTGTTATGCTTAACAAAGGCCGAATAATATAAAATTGAATTTCTTATTTCTCAGTAGGTATGTTTATACAAATGAGTTCTTTTGTATGAATAATTTAATTGAAATTAAGGTTACGGTGAAAACATACAATACTTTCAAAATTTTAATTAGGTTTCCATGTGAATACTTCTGAGAAACGGATACAGAGGTTCATCCAAGCCATCAATCGCTGCCTTCTGACCTTAACCTGCTGGCTCACTTTAAATACCTGTTGCGAAACATGAGGAAAGTAGGTTAAAGGCGGACTGTCATTGTGCTCACGCCTTTGCCTACAATTGTCTGGACGCAAAGTGTTCACATCCTCTACGAATGTTTAGTTATTCGATGAGAGTTCGTTCAACGAGAAACAACGCGAGGCGAGACAAAGTTCGTCAAGGTGACACCAGATGGCTGTTTACACTATCGCGCTTCAAAAACCTCGTGCTGTACCATACCAAACGGAAAAAATCTACCAACAGTCTGGGCGCAACTTTGGGTAGAAGTCCGGCCCACGTTTAATGCTGAACTATAGTACTGTGTTCGGCGAAACGAAAACGAACGAAAAAGGTACCTTCGAATTAGAGTGAAATAAACTATACAGTTCGGTACTAGATGTCAGTGAAATAAAAGCGCGCGAAATTTGAAAAAAAAATTGGCCAACAGTCTGGGCGCAACTTTATTATTTTTTCGGTAGAAGTTCGGAACGAGTTTAATTCTGAGATGCGGTGTAGGTTACTATGTGACTGAAAACCCAAAAAAAAATTCGGAAAGCGGTTAAAATGGGGTCGCGCTAGAATACTTACGCCGCTGCCTCATATAACATATTAATTACATAATTAGGTCATACTCCGGGACGAGATCTAGTCCTAGTATAATATCAGTTGTTACGCCATTAGAAGGTTTTTTGTGATTTGGTTTCGGGCCATTACATGAAATCGGAAATGCGTTTGTAGACGATTATATAAAAAGTCTGTGGAAGTGCAAATCAATCTAATATCTCATCAATCCTGAGAAATATGTCGAAAGCCTTACGTCCTATTGGAGTTGAATAACAAACATCCCGAAATCAACTTTTTGACGATTTTGTAGGAAGCCTTTGGAAGTAAAAATGAATTCGATATCTCATTAGAACTAGAAAAATGTAAGAATTTGTGAAAACATATACAACCCCCTTGCACCCACTTTGAGGTTGAATATCCAAAAATCCTGAAATGAGTTTTTAGATATATATAAAGAAAACCCGAGGAAGTGAAAACCAATCCGATGTCTTATCACTCCTAAGAGATGTGACGGAAATCGTGAAAACGAGTTCAACCCGTTTTTACCCTCTTAGGGGTTGAAAAAGGAAAAACCTTGAAAGCAAGTTTTAGGTGATTATTAAATAAGCCCGTGGAAATGAAAAGTTATTCGATATCTCATCAGACCTGAGGGATACGGCTGAATTCGTGAAAATGTATAATCCTCTTTACACGACCTTGGGGGTCCAATTTTAAAAAATCCTGAAAACACTTTCTAGGTATTTATATGAAGAACCCGTAGAAAAAAAATTAATTCAATATTTGGAAAGACCTAATAGATATGACGAAAATCGTGAAAATATATGCATTCCATTTTCACTGATAGTTTTTTTTGGCCCCACTTCCGAACGCCAATAAATATTTGAATTTTTTTTAATCAAAATTACTTTTCTAGTTGATTTACATATACGTACCAAATTTCAACTTCCTAGCATAAGCCGTTCTATAGTTAGGAAAAACACCCCCACCCCCGTACCATACCACCCCTATAAAAAATTATATTTTTCCAACATGCTACTAATATAGTTCTATCTAAATACTAAGTTTCAGCTATATATTGTTATAGGTTCTCGAGATATAAAAATCGGAACTTTTTCCTTTTCACCCTCCCCCAGCCTCACCCTCTACACCCTCACCTTCAAAATTTTTTTTTCTGCCGGGGGTCTATTAGGCCTACTTCTGGTAAAAATTTTAAGCATCTATCTTACATTGTGCTTGAGATATAAGACGTGATTTTTTTAAAAAATGCTTACCCCCTCCACTTCCATGCTTCACCGCCCCCTTAAAAAATTTTACTTTCAGCAAACTTTATTTGTCAACATTTATACAGAAACCAAATTTTATTTCTCTAGTGCAATTGGTTCGTGAGATATCGTAATCTAATGATTTTCAACCCCCACCCCCGTACGTCACTGCCCCCACTCAAAAATTTGTTTCGAATCTATTCTCCTAGTATACCCACAGATGTTCATTAAGTTTTAATTTCGTGACATTAACCGATTAGGAGATCTGGATTTTAGAATGTCTCGATCTCGGCTTTCGAGCGTTTCGGACGCATTATTATTCCCCCCACTCCCACACCCCTTTACCCATATTATCATTTTTTTTTGCAAATGGGTCCACTATCGATGTTCTATATAAATTCCAAGTTTCAGCCTCCTAGCCTATGCGGTTGCTGAGATCTAGAAACCAAAATTTTTCGTCTAAAACGCTTCCCCCACCTCCCCCCTCATACTCCCACCCCCCAAAAAGTGGTCACTCCAAGGAACCTACCCAGTCTATTAATAAAAAAAATTTCAATTTAATAGCTCATAGGGTTTAGGAGTTATAAGCCTTCAAACGTTTTGCGTACGGCGGACGGCGGACGGCGGACGGCGCACAGACGGACTGAAAATTTTTTTTGCTTTTTTGGTGCTTATTAGTCATAAAACGCATAAAAAAAAAATTTCAGGGTAGCAAATTTTTTTTTTTTAAAAATCGATAACAATACTTTATTATTAAAATAATAAAGTAAAATTAAAAGATTGGCTAGAAATTACAATTCTAGCATATAACACAACAAAATATAACTCACACAAAGTTGCCCGAGCACAAACGAACGCATTGACAGCGAACGGTAGAAAATTTTGAATTGTCAAATATTTCGCTTCTCATACAAGGGGTACGGTACCATTGGAAACCAAACTTTAACGAAACCGAGCGCCATCTATTAGTGACTACTGCAAATGTCAATTCCGCCCATGAACACAGTACTGAAACATACTGCAGTCACGATCGGCTGCAAGCCAATCGTATAATACTCTAGATGAATACTGAACTCCGATTTATATTGTAGTTGGGGATAAAGTAAAATTACGTGTGTGCATGTGTATGTCCTTTATTAAGGACTGCTATTAGATTGCTACTCAAAACTAAAAGACAATATTCAGTGTTTAATTTCATATCTTGAACAGGGTAAGTCATCGAAAAAAATGTCCTTTTTAAAGGACTTTCACATGGGAGGAGCAGGAAGGACTCACTCGATTTCTTACATATTTATCCTTTTCCTTGGAACCATTCAAAAATAAACGTGTACAAAATTTCAAATTCGTAGCTTGAAGCGTTCATAAGTTATCGGAAAATTTTGTTGAACACGTGTTTTAAGGATATTTTGTATGGCAGCTACCAGAAGGAGTAAAAGGATTTCGCTGATTAGTAAACTCGAACTTCCTTTTCCCTCAAAACTAACTTGTACAAAATTCCGAATTCGTAGCTAAAAGATTACTTGAGTTATTGTGAGTTTAGTAAATTAAGTGAATACATTTTGACAGGATATTTGTATGGCAGCTACACGAAGGACTAAAAGGATTTTCTTCATAATCATATGTTTAGCTGCAACTATTGGAAAAATAACACATACAAAATTTCAAAGACGTAGCTTAAACCCTTCTGAAGTTATCAACCAATATTCTTGAACACGTGTTTTAAGGACATTTTGTATGGCAGCTACCAGAATGAGTTAAAGGATTTCGCTGACTAGTAAACTCCGACTTCCTTTTCACTCAAAACTAATTTGTACAAAATTCCGAATTCGTAGCTAAAAGATTACTTGAGTTATTGTGAGTTTTGTAAATTAAGTGAATACATTTTGACAGGATATTTGTATGGCAGCTACACGAAGGACTAATAGGATTTTCTTCATAATCATATATTTAGCTCCAACTATTGGAAAAATAACACGTACAAAATTTCAAAGACGTAGCTTAAACCCTTCTGAAGTTATCAACCAATATTCTTGAAGACGTGTTTTAAGGACATTTTGTATGGCAGCTACCCGAAGGAGTAGGACGATTTTGCTCGTTAACGAACTTAGCCTTACAAATTCAACCAAACATCCAGATTCAAAATTTCAAGATCCTAGGTGAAGGCGTTCTTGAGTTATCGTGTTCACGGACAGACGGACGGACGGACGGACGGACGGACGGACGGACGGACGGACGGACGGACGGACGGACGGACGTCAGGCGGATTTGAGGTTTTTGGCCACAAATAAACAAAAAATAATATATAACTTTTTTTCGTCCGAGGCTTGGTTCTATGCGTTACAAACTTTTGGGCTGGATTAAATTTATAATACTCTATATGATTTCATCTAGAGTATAAAAACGAATGATATATACGGTGTTTGGCACTCTGTCCGCCACCTTGTAAGGGGTTATTCCTTGATGTATTTGGAAAAAAAATTGTTCTACAGCAGTTTACTCGTTTTTTAAGAGGACTTTTGAAATATTTCATTTTTATGCGATATGTATTTTTACTTATTACTTCCAAAATGTTAATCGTAACTCATACATATGTATGCAGCTTTTGTAGGTAATAATACGGTTCATAAAAAAATAAAATTAAGACGACATTTCTATAATGGGGTTTTCTGAGAAAAACTACATTGATCACTGAATTTTTAGGTTTGACGTAGCAAAAATTTGTGTTTTCGAGTAAATATCTCAAGATTGGGTGCGGTTACAATTTAGACTGTTACATCAAATGAAAGGTAATTTGATTCCCTAAAAAACGAGTTATAACACTTTGCCTTGTGATTATTCGTTTTAAAGATATAACGTATTAAGTGAGTGAGAGTACCGGTCAAAAACACTTTTCTTAACCACCCTTTATCTCCACTGATATTAAAAATTTACCCACCCTGTAGAACAACAACAAAACACCCTGTATATCGTCGCGAAAAGTGAGCGAAATTATTCATTTTTTATAGGGAATTTGACAGTTCATTTCGTTTCGCTCGGAACACAGTATTAGGCTTTAGATACGGTGCATATTTCTATGCGACTGACAACCTAAAAAATAACGTTCCAAATAGCCTCCTGGTTATTCTTTAGGATTTTCTCTGCTAGAGGTCTACTGGGCCTAGCTTCTGTAAAATTGTTAAGATCATACGAAGATCATACGAAGATCATACGAAGATCATACGATTCTAAAGATATAAAAGGTTAATTTTTTGAAAAATGTCTATCCTCCACCTTTCGTGCGTCACCTCACCCCTCAAAAATTGTACATTCTGGAGATTCTACTTATAATTCTATGTACAGAAACCAAAGCCAACCACAAAGATTCAATTTTTTGAGATCAACCATTCAAGAGATATGGATTTTAGAATGTTTCCATTCCGGCTTTCAAGCATTTCGGATGCGTTTCCCCCACTCCCACATCACACAACCCATATCGAGAATTTTTTTACAAATGTATTCACTGTCATAGTTCTACAGAAGATAAACACTCCCCCTCCCCCCCCCCCCCCCTTATAAGTCACCCACCGCAAAAGACACCACTCGTAGGGTTAACCCAATAAACCCTTCACAAAAATTTCAACTTAGTATCTCAATGAGTTTGTGAGCTACGCCACACCAAACGCTTTTGCATACTGCATAAGGCGGACGGACGAAAGGCAATTCATTTTTTTATTTTTTGTGCTCCACTAGTCCTAAAACGAGCAAATACAAAAATTTATGACAGCAAATTTTTTTTATTAAAAAATATTAAAGTAAAAATAATAAGTAAGTCATTAATGTATTGTTACATGTAAACCTGGCAACCGCGCAACTCGATCGTTTTGCATCAACAACCGAATACCTAGCTACAAAGTAACCCAATCAGAAACCTAGTTGAAGTATATAAGGAGAGCGGAGCAACATGATTATACCCCTTCTAATCGAATTCGCTCGAATGTGTTAGAACAGCGTAGAGGATTAAATGGAAAGATTTTAAGCTCACTAGAACCCTCTACACACTCCACCGAACGAAGATTCAAGAACAGTCTCGACTACAGACAACTGGTATAAAAGCAGATAAAGCTTTCAGCGAGAGACATAGTAATTTTTATTACGTCGACTGTGACAGACACCTAGTACGCGACCGTATTGGTGGAAAGTGATTGATAGAGTGCGATCGAGACAAGTGCTATGTAAAATCGGGCGGTATTGCCATACAGTGCGAATAATTGTGCTAATAGAATTATAGTGCGAAGAATAAATAATCACTTATTTTTATTTTATCCGAATTATGTTTTACTTGAAATCCCGGCGAACCCCTATCTCGCAACAATATGTTAAGAAAATTACTTACGGGGTTAATAATGAAGTATAGATAGTACCAAAATGTTTCCTTCTTGATGAATCAGTTTCAACGAATCATTAATGAATCGTTATTTATGAACCATTAATAAATTGTTATTAATGATTCGCAACTAATTCTTCATCATTAATGATGCAAGGCTAATGTAATAAGCAGATAAATTAATTTATAAAATTTAAAAAATCTGCCAATGGTCTGGGCGAAACTTTATTATTTTCGGGTCAAAGTTCGTAAGCGGTCAAAGTCGGAGTATATCATCAGTTATTTGGAAATTATGAGGTTTCTTGGAAAGTTAGTTTTGTTCTTTAAAAAAAATATTTAAAATAGAGATTTTTAGCCGACTAAACATTTTAAAAGCCCGTTTCGAATTTCAGTATATTATGTATACTAAAAGCCCATAGAAGTGAAAACAAATTTGTTGCCTTATCAGAATGAAGAGATATGGCGATTTGTTAAAACGTATACAAACTCATTACTTCCACTTGGGGTTTGAATTTGTAAAAAAATTGTGAAACAGGTTTTTAGACGATTTCATAAGAAGCAACTTCATATCTCCTGAGACACGAGGGATTTTGAAAAATTTGTGAAAACGTAAGCAAACCCTTCACACCCTCTTGGTTCTTGAAATTTGAAAAATCGTAAAATTGGTTATTAGGTCATCACATCAAATGACGTAATAACCAATTTTATATCTTATCAGTCTGTGGAAGTGAAAAGTGATCCAACATCTCATCAAACCTAAGAAATATGTCGAAGCATACTACCCCGTACACCCCTTAAGATTGAATATCTAAAAATACTGAAATTTACTTTTTGGCGCTTATATAGGAAACCTTATGAAGTAAAAATGAATTCGATGTATCATCAGATCTAAGCAATATCCTTACACCCACTTGGGGGTTGAATATCCAAAAATCCTGAAAGGAGTTAATAGATAAATATGAAGACAACACGAGAAAGTAAAAACCAATTCAATTTATAATCACTTCTAAGAGATGTGAGGGAATTCGTGAAAACGTCTTCAACCCGTTTATACCGTTTTAGAAGCTGAAAAAGGAAAAAAATTAAATACTGGTTTTAGGCGATTATTATGCAAGTCCTTGAAAGTAAAAAGATATTTGATATCCGATCAGACCTGAGGGATATGTCAGAATTTGTGAAAAAGTATACAACCCCCTCCCGAAACCCATAGGGGTCGAATTTAAAAAAATCCTGAAAACACTATCTAGGTATTTATATGAAGAAGCCGTAGAAAAAAAATGAATTCAATATTTGGGAAAATTTAATAGATATGACAAAAACCGTGAAAATATATGCATTCCATTTTCATTGATCATTTTTTTTGCCCCCCTTCCGAACGCCAATGGATATTTGAAATTTTCTTTTCTGTTGATATACATACCGAGTTTCAACTTTGTAGCATAAGCCGTTCTATAGATAGGAAAAACACCCCCACCATACTACCCCTATAAAAAATTATATTTTTCCAGCGTGCTACTACAATAGCTCTATCTAAATCCAAAGTTTCAGTTTTATATCATTATAAATTCTTGAGATATAAAAATCGGAACCCTTCCCTTTTCACCCTCCCCCACTCTCACCCTATAAATCCAAACCACCAAATTTTTATTTTCCTGCTAGGGTCTATTAGGCCTACTCCTGGTAATTCTAAGCATCTATCTAACACTGTTCTTGAGATATGAGACGTGATTTTTTCGAAAAATTCGTATCCCTGCATTTTCATGCTCCGCCACCCCCTTAAAAAATTTTGCTTTCAGCAAACTTCATTTGTCAACCTTTATACAGAAACCGAATTTTGTTTGTCTAGTGCTACTGGTTCGTGAGATATTGTAATCTAAAATTTATTACACCCCCCCCCCCCCCATACGCCACTGCTCCTACTCATAAATTTGTTTCCGATCTATTCTCTTAGTATACTTACAAATGTTCATTAAATTTTAAATTTGTGATATTAACCGTTTAGGAGATATGGATTTTAGAATGTCTCGATCTCGGCTTTCTTGCTTTTCGGACGCATTATTTTTCCCCCCACTCCCACACCCCTTCACCCATATCGGCAATTTTTTTTCAAATGGGTCCACTATCCAAGCTCTGTATAAACTCCAAGTTTCAGCCTCGTAGCATAAGTGGTTGCTGAGATCTAGAAACCAAAATGTTCCGTCTAAAACGTACCCCCTTCCTCCCCCAATCACTCAGAATTTGGTCACTTCAAGTGGTCTACCCAGTCTATTCATAAAAAAAAAATTCAACTTAATATCTCAAAACGATTGGGTGCTACGAGCCTTCAAACGATTTTGCGTACTACGGACGCCGTACGGCCGGCGGACAGACGGACTGACAGCTTTTTTCGTGCAATTTTTTTTTTTAAGAACCGATCACAATACTGTATTATTAGAAAATAATAAAGTAAAAAGTGTGTTCGACACAGATGAAAAATAAAACATTGTTTGCATTTTCGTTATATTTTGTACAATAAAAACAGACGCTGATATAACAAGTCAACGTGAACTTAATATCGAAATAGCTGGAAAAGAGCGCTGGGATATGTCCATTCAGTTTTTCAATCGTTGATATGGAACATATGCGTATGCGTCACAATTCCACTTTTAGTGAACGTTTGTAAGTTGCTGTGGTGAAGTTTCAATCAACAGTGTAAATACATCTTAAGAAACTGTGCGAGGCCTAAATGAAAACTATGAACTTTTTACATAGTTGTAATGGTAATTGAAGCTCATGCCCAGTCGGAATTGACCCATTTTTTGTGGCAGGAAAGTTAAGAGGTCATCATTTTGGGGAAGAACGAAAACAACAATGGGTCAACGTAAACTGACCTATCTGTTTTGATAGATGAATTGGAAATTCACCGCATAGAGTGCATTTCCCAAGACAGCTCTTTGTTATCTTATACCGCGGTGGAGCTTAGAATCGCAGTGACAATTGAAGATAAAAGAAGCAATTTGTTAGTTTTGTTGTAAGGTCCTTTTAAGTTAGTTTTAAGTTCTTATTAATAGGTTTTTAAAAAGAATTTTCCTAAATGAAGTATCACTTTAATTAATAACATAATTTGTCAAGAAATAGAAATGCTACACTATATTTAGTGTAAAGACAATAATTTATTCCCCGTCTGATCTCTACAAAAATTGTATAAACTGTAAATATTTTATAGAATAACTCTAATAATTAAATAAATAAGTAAGTAAGTAAGAAGCAATTTGATTGCTCCTACGAATCACTTCTGAAATATCCAGGAAAAGATAAAATTACTGCCAAGGCTATACAATGTGGGAGCTGCTACTATAATAAAAGAAGATTTGACTAGAGAACCAAAGGACAAAAATCAGCTTCACAAAATTACGGAAAATATAGTGAATCGTTTAGCCCAGATGGATGGAAAAATTACGGGAAATTTGATTAAGAAGAGCTCAAGGGCCTATCCAACAAAAAGTAGAACTGGCTTGAAAAAAGCGAAAGAACCTCATAGCATTTACGCTTGCTTATTGGGAAGAAAGGAGTGTAGATTTCGTATGAAAGCGAACCATCGTCGGGAAGGATCAAGCGAAGGACTCATTTGGACTATATCTTGTCAAGGTCTGATTTTAGAACAAAGTCAATGAATCTGGACCTAGCTGAAGTATGTATTTTTAAAGAAGTTGATTTGACTTAAAGAAAGGAAGAGGATACCTTTTTATACATTTTTTTGGTCCGGACATCAGGATGTTATAAATTTATTAAGGACACCCTATCTTTTTGTTCTACGAATTTACTTGTGGTGTTTGCGTATTTATTTGTTTGTGGAACTTAAGCGGTGTTAGGATATACGATTTTGCTAGCGGATATGCTGTAAAGGTTCATTGCAGTGTTCGTATGGATCACTCCAAAAACATATCTTTAGATTAAGCGAAAATTGAAAAGTTTAAAATTCTTGCTCAAATTTCTACTTGTTTTATCTCAAAATTGCACAGAAGTTGTCGATCTTCACTTACTAACGTTGAAAAAAATTCCAGCTTTATGCAAAAAGCGGATGTAAAAAATCGGAAAGCAATCTGAGTGCACAAACTGCCTTAATTGAAAAAAAGACGGCAATGGAGGTCCATTCTGTAACCACAATGGACCGAGCTTTGCCATATGTCGGCTTGATGACTTTGCCTTCGCCCATACATACCCTATACGAATATTGGAAGGAAAAAAACCGATTCGTCCTTCTGGCACAAGCTGGTGACTCTCGGTATATCGCACGACATACTTTTGTATAAAGTTGTTTGTCTCTAGTGATTGAAAATAAACAGAGAATTTTACAGTCGATGGATTCCACACTCATCCAGCGAAGATACTTTCAGGACGAGATTAATATGGCTCGGTGTATATGTCAGTGTGTGAATTTTTTCAGCTAGTGTATCGTACAGTCACCTAGTGAAAACCCATTTCTTTTCAGGTGGGTTTTCCCGATAAATTTTCGTGCGACTAGTCTTCATTCTGTTTCCTAGATCGTAGCCACGTTACCGAAAGAAATACTCTCAACCTTCATAGACAGCTTGCTTTCAATTTTTCGTATCGTGTACCATCAAATAGAAGACTACAGTGTGGTCGTATAAATGTCCTTTAGGGTTAATGGATATATTAAGTCCTTCTATCGAACAAGGACGTTAAATACACGTTGAATAAATGTGTGGATTTTTCCAAATGAAGGATGACTTTGTAAGGAAATAAATAAAGGTTCGTAATAGATGGCGATTAAAATTCTGTTATCCTTTTTCTTGTTTTAGCATTTTTAGATGGACCAATGTGTTTACTGAGATTCCGGTTCATGAAGCTAGTGCACAAATAATTATATAGAGAAATTTAAATTTGGCAAAAGTTGGCATCTACGAGTGTGTAAGTTGATTTCCAATTCAAAACTTGGTTCGTTATTAAAATGAATGTACCACCTCAGAATCAAGCTGTGACGATCAGGTTTCGTCCCATCTTGGGAAGGCTCAGATGCAATTTTTAATTATTGTGTTATATGGTCACCAACTAAATTTTTAACTGTACAGAATACATTTGAATGGACCAAGGCTGAAAAATGCAAAAAATATGTTTTAACACAATGCCGGAAAGACAGGCTGGAGTTTTTCTTTCATACCTCAGAAGACCAGGCCACGTGGAGCATCTCAATCCTTTTTGCTTCATTCAGGTCGAACCAGCTTCAGGTATCCTCCAGCAGAACTCTGGCTGTCAATTGAAAGGAATACATTGGACCAGTAAAACAGAACAGTCAAAGTTGGAAGTCACACCATATGCTGTGAGCCACTTTATCGCTTTCTGCGTGATATGCCTTGAATGCCAGACAAATATTGTTACAACTAAGGCCTTGGGTACGATTATTCCTATTGGCACAAATAGACTATGTCATACTTTAGGCGTCGTGACCCACGTTGGGCGCCAGAACTCTTTTTGCTACGAATAAACCCCTTCAATCCTGGCGAGTCAGAATCAAAAGTAGATGCAACTATTATTATACCTAGTACCTAACTGTAATGTTTGTAAATCTAGGATTTCTCTATGTTTGTGGATTTCATAATTTAACGTTTAATTCGAAACCATATTAGGCGACTATTATTTCCGCAGAGCTTTTCAAACCTTGTATTTGAACCACACTACTTTTTTTTATGCTATTGAACTCTAAATCTCACATCAGGCACCACTTCAGAATTTGTAGGTTGGACGCCGCCTATGAAATGATTAAATTTGTCATATTGCCGCACATTGGGCGCCAGAATATTTACATCTATGATCGCATTCCTCGTGAACTTATAATGATAATTTAAATTTTTTTTTTTTAAGATTCCGAGCTTAACTTAGGTGGTGAGCCGTTAATATACAGTAGCGTACAGCCCAGTCAGCTTATGGATTGGAAGGCCAGAAATCGAGCCGGGTATGATAGTGTACAAGCAGGTGTTGATAATCACTTGATTTCCAGTTGGGGAACTCAATTGAGTAGAAGCGGACCCACGTTGGGCGCCACTTTTACCGTGTTACACTAAGTGAAAGCCGGGTGTAGTCCAATGGTAGTGTACTAGGTCTTGAAAACATTGATACCGGGGTTCAATCCCCACTCAATGCATAATTTATTTATATGAATTTTTCAGTTGCTATTGGTTTCAAAATATTAATATAAATCGTGAACAGTGCGAAATGTTTAATAGGGTCACTTGTAAAGGATTTAAACCTGAGCAAATCAGTTCTGTTTACATTCTTATCAGATTAAGAAATACCATCAGAGCTGCCAGACAGTAGTTGATTTGCTATAGGCAACTTTGCTGTTCTGGTAGATCGTATCACAGCCAATAGTACTGAAAAATTATTATCATTAACACCTGCTAGTACACTGCCATACTCGGCCCGATTCCTGATCTGTTCGGTAAGTTCGGTATCTCCTTTCTTCTCCACAATTCCTTCCAACTCTCCTCTCCTTCGCTCCAAGAAACACCGAATAATATTTGATAGAACAATACTGCGGCCAATTGGGCTCAGTTTGTACTTGAAAATTAGCCAAAAAACAGCCATCAGCCGTAGGCGCCGTGCCGTGGTGCAGTGGGATCACAACAGACCCATCTAGCGGTCTATGTGTTAGCTATCTCTGTCAATAGCTACCCACCTAACGTAACCTAACCTAGTAAAGGGTTATTCAATAGGTACATAACAATTTTGTATTTTAATATAAACTCACCCTTAAACTTTTTTACTGATCTGTCAATGTCAAAACGTCATCATGGTGAAGTTTACGAACGAGCAACGTTTGGAAATTTCAATTATTTTCGGTTTTATTTAAATACAAAACTGTTATGTTTCTATTGAATAACCCTTAGTTATTTACATATAACATTTCAGTTTCCCGACAGATGGTGTTATCTTGGCCTTTTTGAATAGAGCAATACTGCAGCCAACTTCATCGTAAAGCTTCACCATCAAGCTTGAAATGACAGTATATATTATTCCGCCGAAGTGTCAACAACATATTTTTTTATAGCGTTAAACATGTCGAGTTTCGCACCAAAAAAAAGAGTATTTCCGGTAAATTTTTTCATTATTATTTTTTTTAAAGAAAATCTGTAGCTGAAGCGCATAGAATTCTTTTGAAAATTTACGACAAACAAAAAATCTGGAGCTTATTGAAGTCCAAAATATATTGATTTTAATGGACATTATTGACGATGTGCAGTGGCGGTCATACCGCCACTGACGTTCAGAAGGTACTGTAGAGAGACTAGGTGTGGTGGTTAGCCGCTAGTACAGTGAAGATGGAAATTGTACAAATGTTATGGTCGCTGCGGATCTTACTGCTTGAAAATATCTACTTTTTCATTTCCGTATCTAATAACTAGTTTAATCGCCAGATTTAGGTAACTAGATTTCGGAATCTCGACAAGCATTAACATCGCTCTGAAGACATTCCTTTGATATTTTTTTTAATTTATCAGCTGACTATATGGTGCCAAAAATTTGAATCTGTATTGTATTATTGTAAGTCTTTAAGCAATGGATAATTTAATAGCATAAGTAGGAACTAAAAAATAAAATTATTTGATTCCAAAGCTTGGAGAACAAGACTTTAAGGCTGTTCACTTTCAATTTTTCAACAAAATTTAGAAGTCCAAAAATACTTTAAAATCTCTCAAATGTATGATAAATCTAGAATATTTTGATAGTTTTATCAAAATCTCGTAATTTCGTCAATTCTGTTCTATATTTAATCAATGTAAACCAGCAGTTTTTAAGATTTAATCAATTTTTAATAGTTTAACTTTCATACATATTTGATGAAACCGAAGATTTGACATTTAAATCCGACGCCTGTATCGTAAAATCCAAAGACATCAGTCCGACTATGAAGAAATGATCACCCCAGTTTTTAAGTAATCCTACAATACTTAATATCTACGAAAAGCATATTTTTCATCAATGTAATTTATTGGTTGGTTGGTTTAAGTGGCAGCCCTGTCACCCAGACAGAGCTCAATTAGCTCAGAGGCCGTTTTGGAACCACAAACTCGTGTTAAACTCGGATGTTAAGGGTTGTTGATACTGGGGAATACAGAAGATGAATGTGAGAAAGGTTGATTGAATTGGATCGCTATAGCTACCCTGTGCTGTTCAGAAATAGTAATAGCTCTCCAATCTTCTTCCCCGAAATCTCCATCAGGTCCCCGTAGAAGGGCTTGCCTAGCGCTCGCTCTCGGGCTCTAGCTAAAGCCGGACACTTGCAAAGGAAATGAACAAGCGACTCTCGCTCATTAGTGTCCTGGCAGCTGTGGCAGTGTACATTGAATGGAATGCCCAGTTTGGTCGCATGATCCCCAATCGGCCAGTGACCTGTACTGATCGCTGTGATTCTGGAGACGTCTGCCCGGGTCTTGTATAGAAGTTCGTCTGACTTGGCTCGGTTGTAAGATGGCCACATCTTCCTAGATATGGCACAGGTGGTTAGGCTTTTCCATCTGGAGTTAGCCGCTGTCTGGAAGTGTGAGAGTATGACCCTCTTTACGACTCCTTAAGTGGACTAGTTCCGCAAGAGAGCCGGGTAGAGCGGAGCCCTCCCTGGCCAGTTCATCAGCCCGCTCATTTCCCATTATGTCTCTATGCGCCGGGACCCAGAGCACAGTGACTTTGAGCCGTTCCGCCAAACCGGCTAGTAATTTATTAAGTATATATACATATTCACTTAGTCTCCTTATTAAGTTGAGATGACTGCCACCGTACCTTTACCTAGCCTACTCTCCTTATTCAAAATTTATAAAAAAGCCCGAAAATTCACTAATACTATTTTAAATTATAATAACTTCACGAGCAGTCTCTTATAGCTGATTTACATTGCAAGATTTTGGCAAGTATAGATTTTGAAAACTCGAAAAGAGTGCACAATGCTCTGAAACATTTGTTTGATCATGAATATGATGTTAAATTTTTTAATTTACTTTGTAAGATTTTTAAAGATTCTTTAGAGCTTGCATTACTATCAAATATTTTAATATTTTGTACAGGTAATTGTGATGAATGAAAGACAATTTCAGGGCTGTACACTAGGGTGGCTATTCTTTATATGGTGAATATGTCCCCAGAGATTTCTTTCGCGATTCCAAACCCTGTAATGGTCCTAATTAGTGTAAAAACTATATTGTAACGGCTGGAATTGCCGGGGTAGGCTCAACGGGTGGGTGCCGGGATCCGTTACAAAATATTTACTTCTTATTTGACTTTACTTTATTAGCTTACATACATTAAAATTATTATTTGATTTCCTTTGGGTTTTCTCCTTGCCGTCTGAACGTCGCCTCTGCTAAACGTGACTCGATTTGTATTTTCTGTGGGTACGACTTGCTCTCCCTATCCCCGTCTTTCCCTGTCTGCGCGTCCTTCCTTGTATTCGTCCTCCCTGTCTTCGTCTCTCTGTGTGGCCTCTGCTTTGTTCGCCTTGGTTCAGCTGTGTCTGCTTGTCGTGGTTCGGCGTCGTTGGTCGTGGCTTGTCGTAGCTGGATTTAGCTCGACTCCTGGCACGGCTCTGCTTGCCTTAACTTGACCCTGGTTACTGATCGTCATCTTGTCTCTGTGCGCTTGATCTGCTCTGTTGCTTGGCTTGTTGCTGCTAGGCTTGTCGCTGCTTGGCTTGTCGCTGCTTGGTTCATCGCTGCTTGGCTTGTCACTGCTTGACTCGTCGCTGCTTGGCTTGCTCTGCTGCTTGGACATGAACTAGTCGGTCTCAAGCTTTCAAAGAGGAACTGTAAGTCCATATTGCCTTATCCAGCTTGGGAACCGATTAGAGACGGTTGTCCTGTCAGTATGTCGTTCTCTTCGAGGCTGTGAATCACAGGTCAAATCGATCGCTTAGTAGTCAACGTTGCTACAAGAGGAACTGTAACTCCACATTGCCTTGTTAGCAGACTGACTACTGCCGACTAACCCCTTTCTCGTCATTCGCTGTTGCTTATATGTTTGCGGGAACATTTACCATCCGCGAATCATTTCGTTAGCACTCAGAATTTTATTTTGCTGTGATCCGACGGATTTGCATCCGTCAGTATATAGTGCTTTCGGATCTTCCATATAATTCTGTCGGTGGGTTTATCCAACCGTGCAGTGTCGCCTGAGGTGGTCCCACCGATTTTTCAGGCGTTTTGCCAAAATGCACTTTCTCTTTCAGCTAAGTTTTGTCCATTTATGTCTTCCGTGCTCGTGTTTTCCCTTTTCTTTGTTCCTTTATGTCTTTGGAGTTCTATGTTTGTTTCTTAGGTCTAAGTTTATATTTTAATTCAGTGTTGTTTATGTTTTAATTCAATGTTCGTGTGTGGAAATTTATCGCGGAAATTTCTGTCCTCACAATATGTTTTAAATTTAATCCCGATCAGATAAGGTCGTTAAAAAAATAAAAATTATTCCGAAAAAAATTTTCCTAACCTACTGTTCAGGTTGCTTTGATTAGCTTTTGAACTATCCTTTTTACACGATTAGATTTCAAATACATTCAAATTTGGGAATTTAATAGAATCTTGAGATTGCGCTAAATCGAGTTTTAAATCTTTGGATGTTAATCAGTATTCACAAAATTTATATTTGGAGTAGTAGTAGTTACTGAAAATACTTTTAATTATCTACTAGCTACATTTCAAACTGTATTTACAAAAATTTAGTGATTTCGACAAAACTATTAAGATATACTGGATTACCCATTCATATGAATAAATTTGAAATTTGTGTTCGTACTCAATCCAAATCTTAAATACCTTAAATTCAATATTGGGCACTTACATACCTCCTTATCAAAAGTGTTTGTTTTGTTAAATCAAATTGATTGAAGTATATTTACATTCGAAATTTAATTACTTTTCCATTGAAATATTTTAAATTAGTAGTCTTATTTTCGATTAGGAGACAAAAAAGGGTTAAAGGAAGACATTAGGGGAAATCAGATTTACTTACATAGTGGACACAACGAGTATACTTTAATAAGTGTATCTAATAATTTTAATTTTTTAAGCAGATGAGATAACATAAATCAACGTTGGTTGACAAATTTTTCAGGTGGGTGCATGGTTCATATGAGCCCCCCCTCCCCACTCTATGACCGCCACTGACGATGTGTGACTCAAAAAGAGCTATACAAATACGGAATGAAAATTGATTACGCACTACACCAATGACAGAGGGACGTCCTGAAAGTCGCAATCAGCTGTTCCAATCAGAGTCGGTAGGACATCGTTAATGAGTCATATGGACCTTTATACAATTCGATATGATGTTGATGAATTTTTTCCCACGATATCGCTTAAGAGTCGACCAAGATTAGATTAGACTTTCGTGTTGAGGTTGGTTTGGTCACCTCTGTCACGGAAACCTCAATTGGGTCAATTGTGATGTCCCCTGGATTATCTACGATTCCTCTTCGATCCCCGCACTTTCAATGAAGCTCAGTATTTTTCAAAGAGGAATATTCCGGAATCCCGATAGTTCCATGAAGCCCTGACCGAAGTGACGGCGTGTTTTGTGGGCAAGTCCCTCACATTCACATAGGATGTGCTCTGGTGTTTCGTCTTCGACATCGCAAATTCTGCATATTTTTCTTTAAGAGAGACCAATACTATGGAGATGCTTCCTCATGTAACAATATCCAGTCAGAGCTCGCACTAGGGTTCGGGTCTGATGTTTGCTTAATTGTTGTCCGAATGCTTCGGCATAAATAGCTTTGAGTGTCAGTTGCCCGGTGTCAAGTCCAAGTGAATGGCACTTTGCATTCGGACTAAGAGTCGCCCAATGTCATCAGTTGTACATATCGAGTAATTATGTCGGTCAGGAGTTACTACAAGTCCCGCCAACCGATAAATACGGCTTAAGAGTAAGGCTTGTAAATACAAGAATTAGCTCGTCAACAACTGTCTATTGCATAACAATATTCAGCCCCACGATGGGCGCCACTATTTTAATCGAACCAACTGCAATGAAATTCTGGAATTTTTTTTGTTGTTGATTGTAATGATTATTTGGTTACAATACAGTAGATGCCGCTTATTGTCATCACTTTGGGTCCAGCCAAAAACAATAACATTAACCGGGTGATAACAATAAACGAAGAAAAAAATAAGCGATGAATTCTGTTTGTGGAAAATGGAACCCAACTGTTTTGATAACAAATTGCGGCTTATGACATTTTCCGCGATTACAATAAGCGGCATACACTGTATTAGTAATCCAGGGAGTTATTGACTTTCAATGACTTCGTTTTACCTATTATTCAGTTTGGGAGTTACATCCCAGAGCCTGAAATTTTTAATTGTAATATTAATTGCAGTTAATAAGTCGAGGCTTGCCCGTTCTTCAATATGCCCAAACGCTTAAAGTTTTATCTGATATGTGGAAAAATGTGACGACACAACAGTTTAAGTTGGGTAACTATACTATTTGTTCGTTGCGGGTATTATAATGAATTCGTATTGAACAACCGCAACTTTTCACGCTGAAATTCTCGCCATTTTATTCGCAATCCTTTTAAAAATCGTTTCGACCTATATCCCATCAAAACTCTGTGATCTATTTTTCGGAATATTTATGTAGCTGAAACAAAATTGATAACGCTTTATGCTCACATATCCATTCTTGTTCAATGGAAAATTTTTAAAGTAATCCGACAGAGAGAAAAAAAAACCCAGTCAAGTGAAAATAATGTTAAATTTCACTTTAAAAGTTTCCATCGTCCCCATAAAAACATAAATCATAATTAGAAGGACCAAAAACTTTTCAACCATATCCCAACATGCACACACATCCACACTCACGTATGGATGAAAAATTATACACCGTAGACTCGGTAGCATTATCCGACACATTTCGTTTAAACTTTTTCGATTTCATTCGAAAAGATAGGCAGGTGACATCAGTAACCGCAGCCATAACTTCATTATTTATGAATTTATTTATTATGTACGTGGAAGAGACGACGGTTTGCCTTGCAACTTAACGCTGTCGGTATAGTTGCTTTGGGCAAGGACCTTAACCGCGGCTTTTTAAAAAAACATGCCAAGCGTTTTAACAGTACACATGTGTCGTATAAAGCGATATAAACTTGCCCGGCTCGTTTGAATTCATCAATTTTAGGCAACGGGGATTCCCCCAAAATGCCATCCCAGGATCACATCGTACGTTCGATACACACGTCAAGAATCGAAATTGGCCTGCATTTCTTATTTACGTCTGAAGACGCCCCCGAAAATTGGCTCGGATAACTTTTTCTTGAGTGTGCGAGGATTCCGAATGGTACGAAATTTTCGGGCAATTTTTCAACATTGAATTTCATCACATTCATGATTTATAATATCGATCGGTGATTGGTGTCTGTTGATTTGTACTTTATTTCTCTCCATGGAAAAATTCACCGGGATCCGGGAATCATTTTGCCCATGTCAATCCTTTCGTAGGAATTCAGTTGATATGTAGGCGACTTTTTTTTATTTATTTATTTTTTTGGACAAAAAAAAAACGCTTTGATATCGTACTATAAATGATTCTGGAATGTTGATTTCAGTGCAGTAAAAACATAAATTTTTATAGAAAGCTTACACTTGATTTAATATGGATTGGTAGGGACAATAAATGAGGTCTGAGGAGCATTGAAATGCGAGCAATGCGAACAATACTTTTATAATTCGAATCATTGTTATGTTCGGAGTCGATTAAAATAATAATTTTTGGTAAAAAATTAACGTTACCTGATTTGATGTCTTTCTAACCGCGCTGCAAAAGATCGGCCTTTCTTTCGATAAATTTGTTAATTTTGGTGTCCAAATATAAATCCAAAGTTTGTGAAAAACTGCTAAATTTTTTTTAAAAGACACCTAAAACCGGTTTTTTAATTTACACTTAACTTTAGGACAAAAATAAATTAATTAAAATTTGTAGAGAATAAAATTTGCTATAATTTGAGATATTGTTGAACTTCGAAGCTTTTTGGTCGGGCTTTTTTCTTAAAAGTAACCAATTGGACTACTCGTAATATATAATAATGGAAACTATTACCCACACTGTTTTAAAAAAATTACATTTTCAATACAGTTTTTACTTGAAATTTCGAGTATATTTCACACAAAATTACGCAACATTTCGTGTAAAATTAACTATATTTATTTATGAACTGAAAATTACGTTCTTTTTCGTGTAATTTACTTTATTATTTTAATAATAAAGTATTGTTATCGATTTTTAAAAAAAAAAAATTTGCTACCCTAAAAATTTTTTTTTATACGTTTCATGACTAATAAGCACCAAAAAGGCAACAAAAATTTTCAGTCCGTCTGTGCGCCGTCCGCCGTCCGCCGTACGCAAAACGTTTGAGGGCTTATAACTTCTAAATCCTATAAGCTATTGAATTGAAATTTTTTTTCTTAATAGACTGGGTACGCCCCTTCAAGTGACCATTTTTTGGGGGGTGTGAAAATGAGGGGGGAGGTGGGGGAAGCGTTTTAGACGAAAAATTTTGGTTTCTAGATCTCAGCAACCGCTTATGTTAGGAAGCTGAAACTTGAAATTTATATAGAGCTTCAATAGTGGAACCATTTGCAAACATATTATTGATATGGGTGAAGGGGTGTGTGAGTGGGGGGGGGGGGGGGAAATAATGCGTCCAAAACGCAAAAAAGGCGAGATAGAGACATTCTAAAATCCATATCTCCTAAACGGTCAATGTTACGAAATTAAAACTTAATAACCATCTGTAGGTATACTAGGAGAATAGATCGGAAACACATTTTTGAGAAAGGGCAGTGGCGTACGGGGGTGGGGGTTGAAAAACTTTAGATTAGGATATCTAACGAACAAATTGCACTAGAGAAATGAAATTTGATCTGTGTATAAAGGTTGACAAATAAAGTTTACTGAAAGTAAAATTTTTTTAGGGGGTGGTGAAGCATGGAAGAGGAGGGAGTAAGAATTTTATTAAAAAATCACGTCTTATATCTTAAGAACGGTGTAAGATAGATACTTAAAATTTTTACCAGAAATAGGCCTGATAGACCTCCAGTAGGAAAAAAATTTTTAGGGATAAGGGTGTAGAGGGTGAGGGTGGGGGAGGGTGAAAAGTTCCGATTTTGATATCTCGAGAACCTATAATAATATAAAGCTGAAACTTAGTATTTAGATAGACCTATAGTAGTAGCATGTTGGAAAAATATAATTTTGTACAGGATTAGTATGCTACGGGGGTGGGGGGGGTGTTTTTCTTCACTATAGAACGGCTCATGCCAGAAAGTTGAAATTTGGTATGTATATGTAAATCAACTAGAAAAGTAATTCTGATTAAAAAAAAATTCAAATATCTATTGGCTTTCGGAAGTGGGGAAAAAAAATTATCAGTGAAAATGGAATGCATATATTTTTACGATTTTCGTCATATCTATTAGGTCTTCCCAAATATTGAATTCATTTTTTTTGTACGGATTCTTCATATAAATACCTAGAAAGTGTTTTCAGGATTTCTTGAAATTCGACCCCCAAGGTGGTGTAAAGGGGATGTATACATTTTCACGAATTCAGCCGTATCTCTCAGTTCTGATTAGATATGGAATAACTTTTTACTTCCCCGGGCTTATTTAATAATCACCTAAAACTTGTTTTCAGGTTTTTTCCTTTTTCAACCTCTCAGAGGGTAAAAACGGGTTAAGCACTTTTTCGCGAATTCCGTCATATCTCTTAGGAGTGATAAGACATCGGGTTGGTTTATACTTCCTCGTGCTTTCTTTATTTATATCTAAAAACCCATTTCAGGATTTTTGGATATTCAACCCCAAAGTGGGTGCGAGGGGTTTGCATATGTTTTCACAAATTCTTACATATTTCTTAGTTCTAATGAGATATCGAATTCATTTTTACTTCCTAAGGCTTCCTACATAATCGTCAAAAAGTCGATTTCAGGATGTTTGTTATTCAACTCCAATATTGACGTATGGCTTTCCACATATTTCTCAGGATTGATGAGATATTAGATTGATTTGTACTTCCACAGACTTTTTATATAATCGCCTACAAACGCATTTCCGATTTCATGTAATGGCCCAAAACCAAATCACGAAAAACCTTCTAATGGCGTAACAACTGATATTATACTAGGACTAGACCTCGTCCCGCAGTATGACCCAATTATGTAATTCATATGTTTTATGTGGCAGCGGCGTAAGTATTCTAGCGCGACCCCATTCTAACCGCTTCCCGAACTTTTTTTTAGGTTTTTAGTCACATAGTAAACTACACCGCATCTCAGAATTAAACTCGTTCCGAACTTCTACCCAAAAAATAATAAAGTTGCGCCCAGACTGTTGGCAGATTTTTACTTATCTATTTGAATTTTACAACGAAAAATATGTAATATATGAAACCACCAAGTTGGACGCTTCGTTCGATTTTGTTTTCTACTGAAATGAAAATGAAACGCCTTCGTTGGCGCAGTGGCTACGCGTGCCAAACCTACGCAGACAAACCAGAATTGATCGCGGGTTCGATTCCTACCTACAGAGTCAAGGGTTTTATTAAGAGTAAGGAAGAAATAAAATTTAAAGTAGAAATAATTGTATCTAAGAGTGCTAATAATACACTTTTTTAGAGTGTAAATTCAAATATCTAGTGAATATGCTGCTTTCGAAGTTGAAATATACTGATTGCAAATTTAAATTTACTGACCGAAAATTGAAAACTACATTCAAATTGACTATTACATCATGGAAATTTACTTGAAAAGATGTGCCATATTTGCTTACTATTCAGGAGATGTAAAATTCAATGGATTCTTACTTTATTATTTTAATAATAAAGTATTGTTATCGATTTTTAAAAAAAAAAATTGATACGCTAAAATTTTTTTGTTGCACGTTTCATGACTAATAAACACCAAAAAAAATCCGTCTGTGCGCCGTTCGCCGTCCGACATCCGCCGTACTCAAAATCGTTTGAGGACTTATAGCTCCCAAACCCTATGAGCTATTAAATTGGTTTTTTTTCTGAATAGACTGGGTAGGCTCCTTGAAGTGACCAATTTTTGAAGGGTGAGGGTGTGAAGGGTGAGTGAGGGAAGCGTTTTAGATGGAAAATTTTGGTTTCTAGATCTCAGCAACCGCTTATGTTAGGAAGCTGAAACTTGGAATTTGAAAAAAATTGCTGACATGGGTGAAGGAGTGGGGGAAAAGTAGTGCGTCTAAGACGCTCGAAAGCCGAGATTGAGACATTCTAAAATCGATATCTTGGAGAGAACTGTTAATGTCACGAAATTTAAACTTAATGAACATCTGTAGGTGTACTAGGAGAATAGATCGGAAACAAATTTTTGAGTTGGATCAGTGGTGTGCGGGGTTGGGGGAAAAAAACTTTAGATTACGATATCTCACGAACCAATACTAGAAAAATAAAATTCGGTTTCTGTATTGAGGTTGACAAATAAAGTTTGCTGAAAGTAAAATTTTTTAAGGGGCGGTGGAGCATGGAAGTGGAGGGTATACGAATTTTTCTAAAAAATCACGTCTCATATCTCGAGAACAGTGTAAGGTAGATGCTTAGAATTTTTACCGGAAGTAATAGACCCCCATCAGAAAAACAAGTTTACTAGTGTGGGTGTAGAGGGTGAGGGTGGGGGAGGGTGAAAAAGAAAAGGTTCCGATTTTTATATCTCGATAACCTAAAATGATACAAATCTGAAACTTGGTATTTGGATAGACATGTAGTAGTAGCATGTTTGAAAAATAAAACTTTTTATAGCGGTAGTATGGTACGGTGGTAGGGGGTGTTTTTTCTATCTATAGAACGGCTTATGCTACAAAGTTGATACTCGATATGTGTATGTAAATCAGATAGAAATGTAATTTAGATAAAAAACAATTTCAAATATCCATTGGCGTTCGGAAGGAAGGCGAAAAAAATTATTTGTGAAAAAGGAATGCATATATTTTCACGATTATCACGATTATCTAGTAGGGTCTTCCAAATATTTTGAATTTAAATATTCGACGGCTTCTTCATATAATTACCTAAAAAGGTTTTCAGGATCTTTTTGAAATTCGACCCCTAAGGTGGTGTAAAGGGGTTGCATATTTTTTCACGAATTCTGTTATATCCCCCAGGTCTGATCAGATATGGAATATCTTTTCACTTTCATGGGCTTGCGAAATAATCGCCTAAAACTCACTATTCAGTTTTTTCCTTTTTCAGCCCCTAAGAGGGTATAAAAGGGTTGAACAAGTTTTCGCGAATTCCGTCATATCTCTTAGGAGTGATAAGACATCGTATTGGTTTTCACTTCCTCGGACTTTCTTTACGTATATCTAAAAACTCATTTCAGGATTTTAAGATGCTTAACCTCAAAGGGGCTGCATATGTTTTCACAGATTCTTACATATAGCTTAGATCTGATGATATATCAAATTCATTTTTACTTCCTAAGGTTTCCTATATAAGCGCCAAAAAGCCAATTTCAGTATTTTTAGATATTCAATCCTGGGGGTGTGAGAGGATTGTATGCTTTTCAAGGCTTCGACATATTTCTTGGGTTTGATGATATATTAGATCGCTTTTCACTGCCACAGACTTTTATATCGCCTACAAACCCATTTCTCAATTTTTGGATATTCAACCCCCAAGGGTTTGCATTATTCTGATGAGATATAAAATTGGTTGTTACTGCATTTAATGTGATGACCTAAAAACCAATTTCACGATTTTCCGAATTTCAAGAACCAAGGGGGTGTGACGGGGTGTCCCAATACTTAGCTGGAAAGCGAAGAAAAACATCTGACTGGCCACTTGGCGATACCCAATAAGAAAGGCGTGGAAAACTCTAAAAACTTCTATATTGTTCCTCATTCTTCGCGAACACTTTTCCGTTATCGGTAGTTCTTACATTTCCCGAACATTCCACATACACCATTGAATATGCGAGAAAGATGTCGACTTAACACATGCAGTATACAAGCACAGATTAGGTGGCGCCCATTTGGAAGTAGTTCCCGAACGTCCCTTACTTTGGATGGAGTTGGTCGCCGAAAAACTGGAAAAATTAATATGGCCTACAGCCGAGTGGTGAGAGATTTGAACCTGCGAGGAACCGGTTCAAGACACGGAGCAAGCTAACTTTTTTTTTTGTACTCCCGAGGCCAACCCCATATAATTACCCGAAATGTAATAGGGGTAATAGTGTCTATTAATTTTAAACTAATTGTGTTTTACTTGTGGCTTAAGTCCTGGTAACTTTTGAAACACAATCATTCTCCATGGAATATCTCGCATACTTTCCATAAAAAAATATCTAGTTGTGTAAATACTGTTTCGATTGATTTCAAGCAAAACAGAATTCGATTAAAATTAATAACAACACAAATTGCTTTATCTATTCGCGTTCAAACATCGCACTATTGGCAACTGATTCCGTTTACAAGCTCAGCAGCGCTTATATCGATACTTCATTTGCTATCACGAGAAATTCCATCATATTCGGTTGTGTGTGTTGAATGTTTGGGAAGTGTACGGAACATCCAAGAAGGAGAAGAGTGTTCGAGAAGTGTATAGATTTTTCTACGATATTGTATGAAGATAGTTCAAGTTTTCTTTGGAGACTTCGTTGTCATTGTGTCATTGTGTCATCGACAATATGTTCAATCAATACAAATAAAAATTTACCATCTTTCTTCAAAACGTGTCTTAATCTTTTACCCGCTTCTTTTTAGTCCATAAAAATTATTAATATTACGTTTCATAGACAATGCTATTACCTTTAATTATGAACTAACACATTTCCAAAGTATATGTTACAGAAATCGAAAAATTGTAAAAATCTTGCAAAATTTATTTTTAGAATGTCAAATTTGTAAAAATAGACAATTTTTGACCAATATTTTTCAAGAGGTACAATTTTCAAATGAAATAAAAAATTTTATACAATTGTTTTCTACGTCTTCATAAATATTTAATTAATTAGATGATATCTGCATTTTTGAAAATCTCTAACAACTATTCCTAATAAATATTTAATCAAAATTATGTCTTACAGATATTGTCATAAACCTTTTCAAACATATTTAATTATTACCAAAAAATACTCAAAAATAACCACTTAAAAAAATTGGTCTGTTTTCAAATATAATATTAACCATATAGGAACCAATTAAAAACTATAATTAGGAAAATATATTTATTTTACTTTATTATTTTAATAATACAGTATTGTTTTCGATTTTTAAAAAAAAAAAATTTGCTACCCTCAAATTTTTTTTTTTCACGTTTCATGACGAGTAGACACGAAAAAAGCAATAAAAAATTTCAGTCCGTCTGTCCGCCGTACGCCGTACGCCGTACGCCGTACGCCGTACGCCGTACGCCGTACGCCGTACGTCGACCGCTGTACGCAAAATCGTTTGAAGGCTCGTAGCTCCCAAACCCTTTGAGTTATTAAATTAACATTTTTTTTATGAATAGACTGGGTAGGCCCCTTGAAGTGGCCAAATTTGGAGGGGTGGGGGTGTGAGGGGGGAGGAGGGGGAAGTGTTTAGACGGAAAATTTTGGTTTCTAGATCTCAGCAACCGCTTATGCTAGGAGGTTGAAATTTGGAATTTATATAGACCTTCAGTAGTGGACTCATTTGCAAAAAAATTGCCGATATAGGTGAAGGGGTTTGGGAGTGGGGGGAAAAATAATGCGTTCGAAACGCAAAAAAGGTGAGATCGACACTTTCTAAAATCCATATCTCCTAAACGGTTAATGTCACAAAATTGAAACTTTATGAATATCTGTAGGTATACTAGGAGAATAGATCGGAAACAAAAATTTGAGTGGGGGCAGTGGCGTACGGGGGTGGGGGGTGAAAAACTTTAGATTGCGATATCTTACTAACCAATTGCACTAGATAAATAAAATTTGGTTCCTGTATAAAGGTTGACAAATGAAGTTTGCTGGAAGCAAAATTTTTGAAGGGGGCGGTGGAGCATGAAAGTGGAGGGGATAAGAATTTTTCTAAAAAATCACGTCTCATATCTCAAGAACAGTGTAAGATAGATGCTTCAAATTTTTACCAGAAGTAGGCCTAATAGACCCCTAGTAGAAAACAAAATTTTGGAAGTGTGGGTGTAAAGGGTGAGGGTGGGGGAGGGTGAAAAGGAAAAAGTTCCGATTTTAATATCTCGACAACCTATAATGATATAAAGCTGAAACTTGGTATTTAGATAGAGCTATATTAGTAGCATCTTGGAAAAATTTATATAATATAATTTTTTATAGGGGTAGTATGGTACGGGGGTGGGGGGTGTTTTTCCTATCTATAGAACGGCTTATGCTACAAAGCTGAAACTCGGTACGTTTATATAAATCAACTAGAAAACTAATTTAGATAAAAAAAAATTTCAAATATACATTGGCGTTCGGAGGGGGGGGGCAAAAAAAATTATCAGTGAAAATGGAATGCATATATTTTCACGGTTTTTGTCATATCTATTAGGTCTTCCCAAATATTGAATTCATTTTTATTCTATGGATTCTTCATATAAATACCTAGATAGTGTTTTCAGGATTTTTTAAAATTCGACCCCTAAGGGCGTGCAAAGGGGGTTGTAAACTTTTTCACGAATTCTACTATATCCACGTCTTATCAGATATTGAATATCTTTTCATATTCATGGGCTTGTGTAATAATCGCCTAAAACTTGTTTTTAAGTTTTTTCCTTTTTCCACCTAGGAGGGTATAAACGGGTTGAACACGTTTTCACGAGTTCCGTCATTTCTTTTAGAAGTGATAAGAAATTGAATTGGTTCCTACTTTCTCGTGCTGTCTTCATATTTATTTATTAACTCCTTTCAGGATTTTTGAACATTCAACTCCCAAGTGGGTGTAAGGAGGTTGCATATCTGGTGATATATTGAATTCATTTTTACTTCCTAAGGTTTCCTATGTAAAAAAGCCAAAAAGTCAATTTCAGTATTTTAGATATTCAATCCAAAAAGGTGTAAGGAGGTTGTATGCTTTTCAAAGTTTCGACATATTTCTTAGGTTTGATGAGATATTAGATCACTTTTTATTTCCACAGACTTTTTATATAATCGCCTACAAACCCATTTCTCAATTTTTCGATATTCAATCCCCAAGGGTTTGTATATGTTTTCACAATTTTTGCAATTCCTTAGTTCTGATGAGATGTAAAATTGATTATTACGGCCAACCAATTCACGATTTTTTGAATTTCCAGAACCAAGGAGATGTGAAGGGTTTGCTTACGTTTTCAGAATTTTTTCAAAATCCGTCTTGTCTCATGAGATTTCAGGTTGCTTCTTATGAAATCGTCTAAAAACCTGTTTCACAATTATTTCGAAATTCAAACCCCAAGTGGAAGTAATAGGTTTGTATACGTTTTAACAATTCGTCATATCTCTTAATTCTGATAAGGCAACAAATACGTTTTTGCTTCTATGGGCTTTTAGTGTACATAATATACTGAAATTCGAATAGTCTACACGGACTTTTTCAACGTTTAATCGGTTAAAAATCTCTATTTTAAATATTTTTATATTAAGAACAAAATTAATTTTCCATAAGAAATCTAAAAATCTCGAAGCAACTCATGATACACTCCGACTTTTACCGCTCCCGAACTTTGACCCTAAAAATAATAAAGTTTCGCCCAGACTATTGGCAGATTTTTTTATTTATTTTTTATGTACAACCAGACATTTGTTTCTTATTTTCAAGAACCCGAAGGAGTCGACTAATGGCGCTTATTAATGAACTCAGAATTGCTTTCGATATAAAACTAATTCGTGTAAAATTTTGAAACCATGCTTTAACTCGTACTAGAGTTATAGTAGATTCTGTAACTTGGATAAATTTTTAAAGGACTTTTGTCGGCTGCTACACGAAGCACTCATTCGATTTGTGTCATATTCGGAACTTTCGCTTCAAACATTGTAAACTTTAAGTATGAAAAATTTTAAGTTCCTTACTTGAAGCATTCTAGCAAAAATTGTGAATTCGTGTTTTAAAGACTCTTGTATGGGAGATACCCGAAGAAGTGGAAGGATATCGCCCATTACCGAACTTAGCCTTACTTTTTCCATTTTTCAGGTTGTAACAAAATTTCATTTTCCTAGGCCAACGCGTTTTTGAGTTATCGTGCAAACGGACGGACAGCAAACGGATTTGGAGTTTTTGGCCACAACTGAACACAAAATAATATATAACTTTTTTTCATCCGAGGCTCGGTTCTATACATTACAAACTTTTCGGGCTGGATTCAACTTATAATACTCTATATGATTTCATTTAGAGTATAAAAAATCTGCCAACAGTCTGGGCGCAACTTTATTATTTTTTGGGTAGAAGTTCGGGACACGTTTAATTCTTAAATGCGGTGTAGTTTACTATGTGACTGAAAACCTAAAAAAAGTTCGGGAAGCAGTTAGAATGGGGACGCACTAGAATACTTATGCCGCTGCCACATATAACATATAAATTACAAAATACTCCGGGACGCAGTCTAAGTCGTAGTATAATTTCAGCTTTCTGATTATATGTATAAAAAGTCTGTGGAAGTGAAAACCAATCAAATATCTCATCAATCCTAAGAAATATGTCGAAAACCTTACATCCTATTGGAGTTGAATATCTAAAAATACTGAAATCAACTTGTTGACTATTATGTAGGAAGCTTTAGGAAGTAAAGATGAATTCGATATCTCATTAGAACTAGAAATATGTAAGAATTTGTAAAAACATATGCAACCCCCTTGCACCCACTTTGGGGTTGAATATCCAAAAATCCTGAAATGAGTTCTTAGATATACATATATAAAGAAAGCCCAAGGAAGTGAAAATCAATCCGATGTCTTATCACTCCTAAGAAATATGACGGAATTCGTGAAAATAAGTTTAACCCGTTTATAAGCTCTTAGGGGCTGAAAAAGGAAAAACCTGAAAACGTGTTTTAGGTGATGATTAGACAAGCCCGTGGAAGTGAAAACTTATTCGATATCTAATCAAACCTGAGGGATACGGCTGAATTGGTGAAAATATATACAACACAATTACACCCTTGGGGGTCGAATTTCAAAAAATCCTGAAAACACTTTCTAGGTATTTATATGAAGAATCTGTCGAACAAAAATGAATTCAATATTTGAAAAGACCTAATAGATATGACGAAAATCGTGAAAATATATGCATTCCATTTATAAATTCAGCCTCCTGACATAAGCGGTTGCTGAGATCTATGGTAGAAACCACAATTGTTCGTCTAAAGCGCTTTCCCCACCTTCCCCCTCACACTCCTTCCCTTAAATAGCTCATAGGGTTTGGGAACTATAAGCCTTCAAACGATTACTGCGGACGGCGCACAGACGGACTGAAATTTTTTTGCTTTTTTGTGTTTATTAGTCATGAAACGTGGAAAAAAAATTTTCGGTGTTGCAAATTTTGTTTTTTTATTAATCGATTAAAATAATAAAGTAATGAAAAAAATCATTTACTGAAATTCTTACAAAATTAATTAAACTCAAATAAGGATTGAAGCCTCTTGGACAAAGATTAATTTAATCCAGTTTGTGACTAATGCACTCCGTAAAATACTTAATTTAAATATGAAATGTCCTTTGAATTTAATACAACCCAAGCAAAGCAAAGCACAGATATTTAACTAAATATTCTAAGCAGAATTATTTTCTGTACTTCTAGGAAACCATTTCATGATGAGTACCGAAATAACGAGTCTTATTAAACGGATACGTAAAGCGGGTAAGGCTACGTTATTTAACTTACCAGAAATGGAGTAACTTAAATGTCGAGGCTAGCTAAATTACGAAATAAATAAATAACGTATTCTGATGAATTATATGTGCAACGGAGCAGAAATATGGATGTAGACCGTAGCTATAACCTAGCTGAATAAGGACAAAGTAGCGCAGTAGCGCCGTGGTAACCTGAGTGCTCTTGTATTCTATGGCATTGAGCCAATCTAACGCTATTAATATTTATGATTTATTAATGGCGGTATAAGAAAAGACTTCGACAATGGTTTCATCCTTTCGCCACTCCATGCGCTCTCGACTCCCGAAGTAGGAGCAAAAAATTCAGCTTTTTAATTATTTCAAGGGTCTCATTCTGTATGAGTATGTGATGTAGCGACTCTCGTTTCTAATACTATTCTGAAGTTCACGATAAACCGAGGAAAGAAATGACGGGGTGAGTGGTGTGTACTTGTCCTTGCTCCAAGGAAAAAGATAACTTTCAACCTTTTGATAGCATGAAAAACTCACGTCGATATTATCCTTTATGGCGGTATGAAACCGGATATCTAAAGGTGTTTTACATTTTATCCGGCGCCCATGATTGGATTAGCTTCGTTAGCATCGCACTTGTGTGTCTTTTCAAGAATAGTGCCTTATTCCTGGAGGAGTTGAATTTCCCATATTAGTTTCTTTATGTTGGTTATGTTGTTAGGTTAAGGTAGGTACTCTACCTGTCGTCCTGTAATATTTCGCTTCATAGAAACATCGTATGTGCGAACTGGAAGGAAATTCGATCGGATCGTACGGAAATCTATAACAAAAAGCATGCAAATACATGAAGAGAATAAATAGATAAACAAAAGTGAATGGCAGTTGCGATGAGCATAAATTCACCAGGTAGAGTTCTTCTATGGCAATGAAGTTTTCTGTAAGGATGGAATTTGATTACATGCTTATGAAAACTCGTATGTCGATTCCTGATCTAAGCAATAACGTTGCCTAGATCTCATGATTCAATGGGCACTCTTTTTCTTTTGTGAGTGCTACCGAAGGACTAGAAAAGATTTCTCCCCATTGAGGAGCTTCGCTTTTGAAAAAGATTTTAGATTTCAACACATTTGTTCAGTATGAAAATTTTACATAAAGTCTGGACGCACCTTTATTGTTTTTCAACAAAAAAGTCCGGGGCAGTGGCAATTCGGTTCTATATTTAATCAATGTAAGCCAGCAGTTTTTAAGACCACTAGAAAAGCAGTGTATTCAATTTTAAATAGTTTAACTTTCATACATACTTCATGAAACCGAAGATTTGGCATTAAAATCCGACGCCTGTATCATAAAATCCAAAGACTTCAGACTGACTATGAAGGAATGATCATCCGAGTTATTAAGTTATCCTACAATACTTAAAATCTACGAAAAGCATATTTTTCATCAATGTAATTTAGTAAGCATAGGTAGGTATAAACAGGGTGCGCCATCCTTTATGTCGGTATGTAAACATTGAATAACTTTGACATTTTTCAACAGATTTACTTGATTGGACAAGTTTTAAAAACGTCAATTCAGTAGGATCGCTTCACACTGAAACATCGCGCCGAAATAGTGACACTGTACATTGAGAATAGTCGTTCCTTTGTGTTAACTCAACGTGTATATCGTCGAAAATATCGTGGCCAACAGGCACCGTCTGACAACACTCGTCGCTTGGTGTTGAATTTTTTTGAGCATGGGACAGTGGGAGATCGTCCACATGCCGTTCATTGACGACCAAGACGTTCCAATGAAGTGGTTGAAACGGTCAGAGAGAGCGTTGCCGAGAACACAGAAATCTCGTATCGACACCGCGCTCAGCATTTTGGCGTCAGTGGAACCACTTTGCGGCGCATTTTGAAGGATGATTTGCATTTGATTCTATATAAAGTGCAATTAACACAAAGAATATTGCCGACAGACCGTCCAAGTAGCTTGGAATACGGCCAAACAGTCGCTCGAACCGTTGACACTGAACCTGATTTTTGGAAGCAAATTGTAATGACCGACGAGGCTCATTTCACACTCTTTGGCGGCGTTAATAAGCAAAATTGCCGCATTTGGGGAACGCGGAATCTACACAAAGTCCATAAAACGCCATTGCATACTCAAAAAGTGACTGTTTGGGCCAGCGTATGCGCCAAAACCATCATTGGGCCATTTTTTTCCGATAAAACGAAACAGTCGATGGAAAACAATATCGGTGGATGTTAGCTCATTATGTCTGCCCGCAAATGCGTTAAAAAGGCCAGGATGGTTACTGGTTTCAACAAGACGGTGCGCCATGGCACATTGCAAATAAAACAATTCAGTTTCTGAAACGAAAATTCCCTGGACGTCTGATGTCGAAAAAAGGCGACATTGACTGGCCACCGAGATCTCCAGATTTCACTCCTCCGGACTTCTTTTTATAGGGTTATTTGAAAAGTGTACGCCAGCAAGCCTCAGACCATTGACGAGCTCAAAGAAAACATTCGTGCCGAAATCATCGCTATACCGCCCGAGATACTCGAAAAAGTAATGGAAAACGCAGCAAAAAGGGCACATTTTTCTGTGGCCAATAGAGGCAGCCACATGATTGATGTTGTATTCAAAAACTAATCCAAATAAATTCTAAAGGACCAAATTGAATAAAAATACCTCACATATAAAAAAAATCTGCCAACAGTCTGGGCGCAACTTTATTATTTTTTCGGTAGAAGTTCGGAACGAGTTTAATTCTGAGATGCGGTGTAGGTTACTATGTGACTGAAAACAAAAAAAAAATTCGGAAAGCGGTTAAAATGGGGTCGCGCTAGAATACTTACGCCGCTGCCTCATATAACATATTAATTACATAATTGGTTCATACACCGGGACGAGATCTAGTCCTAGTATAATATCAGTTGTTACGCCATTAGAAGGTTTTTCGTGACTTGGTTTCGGGCCATTACATAAAATCGGAAATGCGTTTGAAGACGATTATATAAAAAGTCTGTGGGAGTGCAAACCAATCTAATATCTCATCAATCCTGAGAAATATGTCGAAAGCCTTACGTCCTATTGGAGTTGAATAACAAACATCCCGAAATCAACTTTTTGACGATTATGTAGGAAGCCTTTGGAAGTAAAAATGAATTCGATATCTCATTAGAACTAGAAAAATGTAAGAATTTGTGAAAACATATACAACCCCCTTGCACCCACTTTGAGGTTGAATATCCAAAAATCCTGAAATGAGTTTTTAGATATATATAAAAAAAGCCCGAGGAAGTGAAAACCAATCCGATGTCTTATCACTCCTAAGAGATATGACGGAATTCGTGAAAAAGAGTTCAACCCGTTTTTACCCTCTTAGGGGTTGAAAAAGGAAAAACCTTGAAAAGGTGATTATTAAATAAGCCCGTGGAAGTAAAAAGTTATGCGATATCTAATCAGACCTGAGGGATACGGCTGAATTCGTGTAAATGTATAATCCCCTTTACACCACCTTGGGGGTCTAATTTTAAAAAATCCTGAAAACACTTTCTAGGTATTTATATGAAGAACCCGTAGAAAAAAAATGAATTCAATATTTGGAAAGACCTAATAGATATGACAAAAATTGTGAAAATATATGCATTCCATTTTCACTGATAATTTTTTTTGCCCCACTTCCAAACGCCAATAGATATTTGAATTTTTTTTTAATCAAAATTACTTTTCTAGTTGATTTACATATACATACCGAATTTCAACTTTCTAGCATAAGCCGTTCTATAGTTAGGAAAAACACCCCCCACCCCCGTACCATACTACCCCTATAAAAAATTATATTTTTCCAACATGCTACTACTGTAGTTCTATCTAAATACTAAGTTTCAGCTTTATATTGTTATAGGTTCTCGAGATATAAAAATCGGAACTTTTTCCTTTTCACCCTCCCCCAGCCTCACCCTTTCCACCCTTACCTTCAAAATTTTTTTTTCTGCCGGGGGTCTATTAGGCCTACTTCTGGTAAAAATTTTAAGCATCTATCTTACATTGTGCTTGAGATATAAGACGTGATTTTTTTAAAAATTGCTTACCCTCTCCACTTCCATGCTCCACCGCCCCCTTAAAAAATTTTACTTTCAGCAAACTTTATTTGTCAACATTTATACAGAAACCAAATTTTATTTCTCTAGTGCAATTGGTTCGTGAGATATCGTAATCTAAAGTTTTTCAACCCCCACCCCCGTACGTCACTGCCCCCTCTCAAAAATTTGTTTCGAATCTATTCTCCTAGTATACTCACAGATGTTCATTAAGTTTTAATTTCGAGACATTAACCGATTAGGAGATCTGGATTTTAGAATGTCTCGATCTCGGCTTTCGAGCGTTTCGGACGCATTATTATTCTCCCCACTCCCACACCCCTTTACCCATATCATCATTTTTTTTTGCAAATGAGTCCACTATCGATGTTCTATATAAATTCCAAGTTTCAGCCTCCTAGCCTATGCGGTTGCTGAGATCTAGAAACCAAAATTTTTCGTCTAAAACGCTTCCCCCACCTCCCCCCTCATACTCCGACCACCCAAAAAGTGGTCACTTCAAGGAACCTACCCAGTCTATTAATAAAAAAAATTTCAATTTAATACCTCGTAGGGTTTAGGAGTTATAAGCCTTCAAACGTTTTGCGTACGGCGGACGGCGGACGGCGGACGGCGGACGGCGGACGGCGCACAGACGGACTGAAATTTTTTTTTGCTTTTTTAGTGCTTATTAGTCATAAAACGCATAAAAAAAAAATTTCAGGGTAGCAAATTTTTTTTTTTTAAAAATCGATAACAATACTTTATTATTAAAATAATAAAGTAAAATCAGTTGTTTTTTTCAAAGTTATTCAATGTTTACATACCGAAATAAAAGCTGGCGCACCCTTTACATATTCAATTAGTTTCCTTATTGAGTTTAGATGACTGCCACCATACCCTTATCTAGCCAACTCTTCTTATTCAAAACTTTAAAAAAGCCGGAAAATTCTCTAATACTATTTTAAATTATGATAACTTCACGAGCAGTCTCTTATAGCTGATTTACATCGCATGATTTTGGCAAGTAGATTTTGAAAATTCAAAAAGCGTGTACAACGCTCTGAAACATTTGTTTAATCATGGCTATGATATTAAATTTTTTAATTTACCTTGTAAGATTTTTAAAAATTATTTAAAGCTATTTTATTTTGTACAGGTAATTGTGATGAATGAAAGACAATTTCAGGGCTGTACACTAGGCTGGCTATTATTTGTATGGTGAATCTGTCCCCAAAGATTTCTTTCACGATTCCACTCCCTGTAATGGTGCTAATTAGTGTAAAAACTATATGTTTTAAATTTTATCCCGATCAGAAAAGGTCGTTAAAAAAATAAAAATTATTCCGAAAAAAATTGTACTACCCTACTGTTCAGGCTGCTTTGATTAGCTTTTGAACTACCCTCTTTACACAATTAGATTTCAAATTTATTCAAATTTGGGAATTTAATAGAATCTTATCAAAATCTTGAGATTGCGCCAAATCGAGTTTTAAATCTTTGGATGTTAATCAGTATTCAAAAAATTAATATGTGGAGTAGTAGTAGTTACTGAAAATACTCTTAATTATCTCATAGGTGAATTACAACACAAGATTTCAAACTGGATTTCCAGAAATTTAGTGATTTCGACAAAACTATGAAGATATGCTAGATTACCCATACTTTTGAATAAATTTGAAATCTACTCCGGGAATAGGTTTTGTGAAAATAAAGGTGCCGACTGTGCCAAATCAATGCTGCCGTTCCAATAGGATCGTGTTCGTACTCTATTCAAATTTTAAATACCTTAAATTCAATTTGGGGCACTTACATACCTCCTTATCAGAACGGTTTTTTTTGTTAAATCAAATTGATTGAAGTATATTAATATTCAAAATTTAATTACTTTTGCATTGAAATATTTTAAATTGGTAGTCTTATTTTCTATTAGGAGACAAAAGAAGGATTAAAGAAAGACATTAGGGAAATCAGATTTACTTAAATAGCGAACACAATACGAGTATACTTTAATAAGTGTATGTAATAGCCTTTATTACCTAATTTTTTTAATTTTTTTTTAAGTTAGATTGTAAGTTAGTTTGTAAGTTGAGTAGGATTTAAAAAGCAAGGTTTTTTATTATGAAATTTTTCCTTGGATCTAAATTAAAATAATAAACAAAGAAATAATTTTAGTAAATATCTAAAATGTAACTACAGAGCCAAAGATCAAAAATCTGATCACTGAAATTGTAAATAATTTTAAGAACTCTTTTTAAAAATTGAACTGAATTTATGTTATGTTATGTAATAGTCTAATATATTTTTCTTTTAAGCAGATCAGATAACATAAATCAACGTTGGTTGAGAAATTTTTTTTGGAGGAGGGGGCCATGTCTTCTATGGCCCCCTCTCTATGACCGCCTCTGGTCCGGGTGCAACAGTCACCCTTGCTGGTCCCCGTAAGTAATGCTTAAAACTTGTCTTTTTTACAAAAATTTCAATTTGCAAGCTAGGTAGGTACATATTATACCAAACCATTTCAGATTGTAAATGTAAGTAGTTCCTAAAATATATTATTCACTTTTCGAACCTTCCTCTCCTATAGGAGAAATATCGAACACAGAAGGAGTAGAAATTGTGTTCCTGTAGTAAAAATTCAATCTGAAATATGAAGCCACTTTTCCGTGATACGTTTCTTCAGCATTAACTACCCCTGTGAGTAACGCTCTCCCTAAAGAGACTTCATATCAAATTATAATTCTCTATCAAAAGCGGATCTTGGGATTTGCAAAGATACAGGTTGTACCATAAGCGATCCCGAAGACATACTTCTCTGAAAGCCAGAGTTTAGGGCGTTGTGCTTTTGAAACAACCCCACCTTCCCCATCTCCAAATGCAACTATCACCTTCAACAATTTTTTATATTTTCATTTAGCATATCTCTATGTATCTATAAAGTTTCAGAAGCCGAGCTTTACTTGTTCCGCCAATATAACATTCTCGAATTTTTGCTTTTTCAAACCATTCCCATTCATGACCCTGTACACCCCAACTCAACTTAGATAGAGAACTTAACCCTATAGAAACTAAATTTTCTCGTTGTTTTTCGGCGTCAGAGAAACACCAACATTGCCCTAGCTACTGCCATTGAGGACATGGGAGTTGAAAACCCTTCACTGGAGAAACCAGTTTTAAACTGGACTAGGTCCGATGGAGCTGTTTCGTCATCGGATGGCATTGACTCTTCTGACGCTGAAAAACAACATTATTAAATAGCTGAGGTTGGGTAATACATCGGAACGGACTATACCTCAAGAAATCGTTGAGCCTGGAAGCCGAAATTTTTCGACAATTACATACATACATACATACATACTTTATTGATCAAAATTTGTTACATGTGTCATTTAAATTCGAAATATAGGGGCAGGAGATCAGAAATCAATATCTTTACAACCTTATAAGCTAATGAATTTTGCCATTGGGCGGATATTTTGGAAACAATTAGTTTCGAGTTGGAAGTAAGACTTAGTGATTGACAAAAATGCAAAAATTCTTAAAATAACTGCCACGTATGAGAAACATCCATGAAATATACAGTCTAGGATATACCAGATGGAGCTGAATCATTTTCAGATTCAAGATAGAAAAATCCTCAAACGTGCTCTTAAAGGAAAAGCGAGTAGTAATAAGCCAGTGGGCAAACCACGCAAACAACGGGAACACTCTGTTGATGAAGATAGCAAATCCATCTTAAAAATAGCAGCTGGAGGATGCGGTCTTTGGATCGAGACGATTGGAGGCGACGACTTCAGGAGGCCAGGGCCCGATTTAGACTGTCGCGCTATTGATGATGATGTCAAGAACCTCCAACCCAGAGAGGGTCATCCAATCCACTAGAACTTTTATCCGGAATCTCAAAAACATCCCTGGATTTTGAGTTTCTGGCATCACTGAGTTCACTGACGTAAATCCGTAAAATACCCGAGATGTCAAAATTTCGCTTGTGTCGCTCGATTGCAGGCATCATTTTATGCGGAATGTGGCACCCTAATTAAATAACTACGTTCTTTTCTCTCCATTTTGTTGTTCTAGGTGCTACCTTTTCCGATGACGCGAAATTAAACGAAATTTGTACTAAATTTTGTATTAAATTTAAAATATTGTTTTGGTCTCGTTTCTTGTTAGTACTGGACTTTAAAGATAAAAGATATTTGAACGTCCATTTGCCGTATAAGCAGCACACAAAGTTTGTTGCTTCCTAGCTCAAAAACACGAAACAACTTAACAAAAAATTTTAACAGTAGATAGAATGGATGGGTTCTTAATTAGAGATTAAGGCGACAATTTGAATTTTTTATATTGGGTCTTTTGAATTGATGACTTTTAATACCTTTTACCTTTGGACATGACATGGTCTGCGAAATTCTGATATTTAGCGCTTAAAAAAATTAGATTTTCTCAGACGCAATCCTCACTCTAAAATCATCATCTCAAACTCATGAACGCCGCTGCATAATAAAAATCGTTTTATTTAAAATTGCTTCAGAAAAATCGTCACTTTGTTGTTGAAAGGAAATTGCATTGCCGGAAATTCAATATTCCGAAAGTAATTTTTGCATGTTGTTTCACTTTAGCTCCAGATAGTTTGCTGCTATCTCCATTGAAGTTTAGTCTCTATAAACCTTTTATACCTTCATCAAGTTCCCAGACGGAACACTAATAAATGGCGACATTTTTCAAAAGCCTAAGCCATTAAACAATTTTCAACATAAGAAGTGTTTAAAGTTGGAAAACTCCATAAACTGTCGCTCTCGTTACTGCAGCTATTTTCATAGAGGACTGCCTACTTCGCTTCTGGTCATTTCCTTTAAGCGTTACTGTCGGAAATGATGTATAAAGTAATGGCTGAATGCTTCAGAAAAAAGTTTTTTTGTTGAAAGGAATGGAAGGACTTAGGCGAATAGAAGAGTGACAGAAATGTGACAGAAGTCAACCGAGTAGAGAAATCAAACAGCAGGAATACACGGTATAAACTTTTGTGTATGGGCCATTCCATCAAGAATCGCTAAAGTTGTGACCTTACCATCGCCGATTCTTTTGAAAATTTGTGTACTTGAAGAATTAGTGAAAAAAAAAATATGATTTAAATTTTTTTTTTCCATCACATTTTACTTTATTATTTTTTTAATAATAAAGTATTTTTGTTAGTTATAGTATGTTAAGGATTTCGCAAAAATGGTGTCCAAGTCCTCTTTTAAAATTCGTATCTTTGTTAATTTTTATCATAGAATAATAAAATAGGACTTATATTAAAGGGGAAGGTTTTCGCAAAATAAGGAAAATACCAATAAAATTTATCCTTAAACTTTTTTTTAAAGGATAACGATTTTGTCCTTTATCCTTGAATATCTCAAAAAGCTATATTTTTTATTTCTTTTATTTTTTTATATTTTCTGTATTACACTGTTTTTCAAAACATATCAAAAAATTAACTTGGGATCTCAATGGGATCGGGGTAAAAAAATCAAAGAGCATCAGTGGTTCTCAATTATTTCATAAAAAAGTTACAATTATTTTAATTACTTACTCGTATGTAACGAGAAGTTAATTCTATGAGGCTACATGTATGTGCAGTTATTAAAATCATAAATTTAAGCTAGTTTAGTTCAATAATAATTTAATTGAGTTACTAATTGATTAAAAACATCAATGTTTTATAATATATTAAACAAATTTAATTTGGTTTAGGAAATTAAAATTTCAACGGAGTATTTTATTAATGCATTTCATTCCAGATAACAATAACTAAATTTAAAATGATTTGACACTGAGTAATAATATTTGAACTAATAGAAACATAAAAAATCAATAATAGATTCAACAAAATATATATATAAGGTATTCTATTATGGACAATGAACATCTAGTAGGTACAATTAGTATATAGTACATAACACAAACTTAAATAAAAAATTAAAACATCCTTGAAATTACATTACAAATTTTTTTTATTTTTACATGCTAGTTGTTACATAATCTATTTAAACAAAATTTGTTCATCTTCTTCAGAAGATAGAGTAACCTTTTTAATTTTCACGCATCCTTTCCTCACAGGTATAACGCAATGTAGTGTTTGAGTTGAAGGAATTGCTTGTATAAGATTGTATTCTTCACTCAATAAATTTTCTTCATTTTACTTTATTATATTGTTTTCGATTTTTAAAAAAAAAAAATTTGCTACCCTCAAATTTTTTTTTTTCACGTTTCATGACGAGTAGACACGAAAAAAGCAAAAAAAAATTTCAGTCCGTCTGTCCGCCGTACGCCGTACGCCGTACGTCGACCGCTGTACGCAAAATCGTTTGAAGGCTCGTAGTTCCCAAACCCTTTGAGCTATTAAATTAAAATTTTTTTTGTGAATAGACTGGGTACGCCCCTTGAAGTGACCAAATTCTGAAGGGTAAGGGTGTGAGGGGGAGGAGGGGGAAGTGTTTTAGACGGAAAATTTTGGTTTCTAGATCTCAGGAACCGCTTATGGCAGGAGGCTGAAATTTGGAATTTATATAAAGCTTCAGTAGTGGACCCATTTGCAAAAAATTTGCCGATATAGGTGAAGGGGTTTGGGAGTGGGGGGAAAAATAATGCGTCCGAAACGCAAAAAAGGTGAGATCGACACATTCTAAGATCCATATCTCCTAAACGGTAAATGTCACAAAATTGAAACTTAAGGAATATCTGTAGATATACTAGGAGAATAGATCGGAAACAAAAATTTGAGTGGGGGTAGTGGCGTACGGGGGTGGGGGGTAAAAAACTTTAAATTACGATATCTCACGAACCAATTGCACTAGAGAAATAAAATTTGGTTTTTGTATAAAGGTTGATAAATGAAGTTTGCTGAATGCAAAATTTTTTAAGGGGGCGGTGGAGCATGAAAGTGGAGGGGATAAGAATTTTTCTAAAAAATCACGTCTCATATCTCAAGAACAGTGTAAGATAGATGCTTAAAATTTTTACCAGAAGTAGGCCTAATAAACCCCTAGCAGAAAACAAATTTTTGGAAGTGTGGGTGTAAAGGGTGAGGGTGGGGGAGGGTGAAAAGGAAAAAGTTCCGATTTTAATATCTCGACAACCTATAATGATATAAAACTGAAACTTGGTATTTAGATAGAGCTATATTAGTAGCATCTTGGAAAAATATAATTTTTTATAGGGGTAGTATGGTACGGGGGTGGGGGGTGTTTTTCCTATCTATAGAACGGCTTATGCTACAAAGTTGAAACTTGGTACGTTTATGTAAATCAACTAGAAAACTAATTTAGATGAACAAAAATTTCAAATATCCATTGGCGTTCGGAGGGGGGCAAAAAAAATGATCAGTGAAAATGGAATGCATATATTTTCACGGTTTTCGTCATATCTATTAGGTCTTCCCAAATATTAAATTGATTTTTATTCTGCGGCTTCTTCATATAAATACCTAGAAAGCATTTTCAGTATTTTTTAAAATTCGACCCCTAAGTGGGTGCAAAGGGGGTTGTAAACTTTTTCCCAAATTCTACTATATCCCCACGTCTTATCAGATAGCAAATATCTTTTCACTTTCACGTGCTTGCGTAATAATCGCCTAAAACTTGTTTTTAAGTTTTTTCCTTTTCAGCCCCTAAGAGGGTATAAACGGGTTGAACACGTTTTCACGAGTTCCGTCATTTCTTTTAGAAGTGATACGAAATTGAATTGGTTCCTACTTTCTCGTGCTGTCTTCATATTTATTTATTAACTCCTTTCAGGATTTTTGAACATTCAACCCCCAAGTGGGTGTAAGGAGGTTGCATATCTGGTGATATATCGAATTCATTTTTACTTCCTAAGGTTTCCTATGTAAAAAAGCCAAAAAGTCAATTTCAGTATTTTAGATATTCAATCCAAAAAGGTGTAAGGAGGTTGTATGCTTTTCAAAGTTTCGACATATTTCTTAGGTTCGATGAGATATTAGATCGCTTTTTATTTCCACAGACTTTTTATATAATCGCCTACAAACCCATTTCTCAATTTTTCGATATTCAACCCCCAGGGGTTTGTATATGTTTTCACAATTTTTGCCATTCCTTAGTTCTGATGTGATGTAAAATTGATTATTACGGCCAACCAATTCACGATTTTTTGAATTTCCAGAACCAAGGAGATGTGAAGGGTTTGCTTACGTTTTCAGAATTTTTTCAAAATCCGTCTTGTCTCATGAGATTTCAGGTTGCTTCTTATGAAATCGTCTAAAAACCTGTTTCACAATTTTTTTGAAATTCAAACCCCTAAGTGGAAGTAATGGGTTTGTATACGTTTTAACAACTCGTCATATCTCTTAAGTCTGATAAGGCAGCAAATTCGTTTTTACTTCTATGTGCTTTTAGTGTACATAATATTCCGAAATTCGAATAGTCTAACTTACACGGCCTTTTTCAATGTTTGATCGGCTAAAAATCTCTATTTTAAATATTTTTATATTAAGAACAAAATTAATTTTCCATAAGAAATTTAAAAATCTCGAAGCAACTCATGATACACTCCGACTTTTACCGCTCCCGAACTTTGACCCTAAAAATAATAAAGTTTCGCCCAGACTATTGGCAAATTTTTTTTATAGCTTTACCTGCCTAGCTATTATTTTCTGGTTAGTGAGACATACCAAATGAGATAATTCTTGTTATTTTCAATGTAATGGTTTTTGGGATAAATTTATTAGAAAACACTAATCTTGTTAACCAATTAGTAGCTCATTTAAATTATTATTGAACTAAACTGCCTTAGGCCATATATCTAGTATCATAAAATTAAATACTCTTTACACATGAGTAAGTAATTAAAATATTTGTAACTTTTCTATGATATAATTGAGAACCACTGTTCTTTGATTTTTTTTACCCCGATCCCATTGATATCCCAAGTTGATTTTTTGATATGGTTTGACAGTATAACACAGAAAATAATCATATAAAACAGTATAACACAGAAAATATAAAAAAATAAAAGAAATAAAAATATGGCTTTTTGAGATATATAAGGATAAAGGACAAAATCGTTATCCTTTACAAAAAATGTTAAGGATAAATTTTTTGGTATTTTTCTTATTTTGAGACAACCTTCCCCTAAGTCCTAATTTTATTATTTTATGATAAAAATGAGATAGAAAAAAAAAATTGAAATCATCTTTTTTTTTGCACTAATTCTTCAAGTACACAAATTTTCTAAAGAATCGGCGATGGTAAGGTCACAAAATTGGCCTTTTTTGCGATTCTTGATTGAAAGACCCCAATACCTTATACACGCCGGGGGGGGGGGGGGGGGGGGGTTTAATCTCAAAAAATATTTAAAACGGTTTTTTTTCCGACTATATTTAAAGCTTTTAGAAGTGAAAGTGAATTCGATATTTCATTAGATCTGAGAAATATATCGGAATTCGTGAAAATGTACACAACAGCTTTACACCTTCTTAAGGGTTGGATGGAAACATTTCTAGGCGCTTATATGTATGCCAATAGAAATCTGAACTTTCTTTTTAATTACTCTAGTAGCACATCATGTACGTACTACGTTTCAACTCTCTAGCATAAACCGTTTCTGAGATATGAAAAACCACCCTACCCCTTATTTTTGTAGGATGTCTCTATAGTAGCTCTAAATATATAGGCGTCAATTTCTAGCTTTCTATCCTTTGCGGTTTTTGAAAAATAAAAATCAGACATTTTTCCTTTCCACCCCGTCCCACCATCACGCTCTATATCCACACCCTCAAATTTTGGGCCTAACTTCTGTACAATTTGTAAGATCATATCTGGTATGGCTCTTGAGATTTAAATTTCAGAGTAGGACATTTTTTTGAAAATATTTAAAAATAATAAAGTAAAAATGAAAAGAGAAGATGCTATGCCGTGCTTTATCCTGAGTGTAAAACCCGAAAAAAAGCCAATTTACCAAAAAATAACCGAATTATAAAAAAAGAAGAAATAAAAGCAAAAAGAAAACACGGTCGATCACAATAAATAATAATTAAAAATAATAAAGTAAAATAATAAAATTGAATTACATCGTACATTAATTAATGTCCTTTCACTTTCTCAACTGTATTCCCAATTAAAAATTGAAATATTCCACAAAATATTTTACAATTTTTTCCTTTTTTTGTAATTATTCGCAAAAGGATTATTCTGCTTATGAAAATCCTTGCGGCATTTAATGAACACGAAATTTAGCTCAGACATACACCACCGTCGAAATAGTCAAGTGATAGAAAATTCCAAAAGGGAAGCACTTTAGAAAATTTAATTTGCCGGAAAAGTTCTTGGGAAAGTACTTCACAGAAAATTTCACTTAAAGTCTCAACGGCTAAAAGTTTCGGTAGCCCGAATCACAAGCACGGAAAAAGAATCGATACGAGTTTTGTATTTTCGTAAGGCTCACAACTAACCCAGAATACGAGGAAATACTGCGGACATATCCACATCATGTCCCGACTATCCTTATCGCCGGGCCTATAATTTAGCTCCGAACTCGGGGAATGAAAATTTATGGCTTTCGGTCTCATAAAACCTCTCATCTATCTACTCTACATATACCTTCCTTCCGCAGGACGAACAGATAGATATGTGCCATTATCTAAAAAAGTACCACATACGTTGCCCGCAAGCACCGCACAAATCTAATGAAACTTATCAGATGAGTCGTAAGTGAATGCGCGTATTACGCATTTATGTGCGTCCTAGCCCGGTGCCTTTTACAGGGTTGCTGGGATGCTGGGCTAGCTCCATCTTTTTTTTTTTTGATACCTACCCCCGGTGTAATGACTTGATCTTTAAGGATCCAATTTTGAGAATATGCTAGCCATTTTTGTAGGTCAATAGAATTTCATGATCATGAAGTTGCTGAGTATCGAGTCCTTTATGCAGTATCGTAAAATGTTTATCTAAATATGATAGAGACTTGCCGGGAATTACAGTATTGGCGAATAATCGCATTTGTACATCTAGTGTGGTATTTAAAGGAGTTGGGTGGATACTATTTTCCGGAAAAGTGCTTCAATGGTTACTAAATAATTCCTTGAAACATCGAAAGCTACACAATTTTAGGCTTACCTGATGGAGAGCAATAATAGATTGGAGAAATACGGGTTTAATTTGAAGTTTCATTAATAGACCAGTTTAATTATGTATTTAAATCGGACATTAATCTGGGACTAGTTCGAATAGCAAAAACCGTTTTTGCTTTGATTGAAAACCAAAAAAACTTAAAAGAAAAGTGGCTTATCACCAGTTATGATTGTCATAAAGAGTGGAAATCCCTAATAAGTTGGTTGTACAGTAATTCATCTCTGTTTAAGATTTTTTTAAGACCGCCTTCTGGTAGAAATTTTACTTTATTAATTTCAAAAAAGTTTGCTACCCTGAAATTTTGTATTTACACGTTTTAGGACTAGTAAACACCAAAAAAGGCAAAACAAAAATATCCGTCTGTCCGCCGTAGACGCCGTACGCTGTACGTAAAACGATGAAGGTGCGTAGCTCACAAACTCCTTGAGATATTAAGCTGAAATTTTTATGGTAGGTAGAGTGGGTGATCGTTTACGAGTGGTACCTTTTGGAGGGGAGGGGATGTAAGAGGGACGAGGGGGGGGGGAGCGTTTTAGATGAAAAATTTTGGTTTCTAGATCTCAGGAACCGCTTATGCTATGATGCTGAATGTTGGAACTTATGAAGTACTATGATAGTGGATCCATTTGCAAAAAATAGTCGATGGGGGTTGAGAGGTACGTGAGTGGGGGGGGGGGGGGAAACAATGCATCCAAAACGCTTGAAAGCTGGGATTGATACATTCTAAAATCCATATCTCCTGAACGATTGATGTCAGATGGCCGAAAGGGGTTAAAATTTTGAAAGGAAGTAGTGAGGTATGGGGTGGGGGGTGAAAAACTTTGAATTACAATATCTTCCGACTTAATTGTGCTAGGAAGATCAAATTTGGTTTCTGTATATATATAATTACCAGTGGAGTCAACTGCATGTACAATTTTTGAGTGGGGAGGTGAAGCGCTGAAGGTGGGGAACAGCCATTTTTAAAAAAATTAAATTTGTATATCTCATGAACCGTATCAGATATGATCTTGAAATTCTTACAGGAGTTAGGACCAGTAGACCTCTAGCAGAGAAAAATTTGGGAGGGTGTGGGAATGAAACATTTCTGATTTTAATTTCTCGAAAGCCGCAAAGGATAGAAAGCGAAGAATTGATAACTGAATAGAGGTGTTATAGAGACATCTCAGAAAAATAAAACTTTTGAAAGGGGTAGCAAGGTACGGGGGTGGGGGTGGCTTTTTATATCTCAGAAACGGCTTATGTTAGAAAGTTGAAACTTTGTATGTATATGTAGAAGTACTTGGGGAGTAGTTAAAGCAAAAAAAAAAGTTTAAAATTTTATTGATGTACAGAGCTGGAGTAAAACAGGGGTTTTTCCAACATTTTCATGAATTTCGTTATTTTAACCTAAAGAATAGCCAGGAGGCTATTTAGAACGTTATTTTGTAGGTTATCAGTCGCATAGTGACCTACACCGCATCTCAGTATTAAGCACGTTTCGGACTTCTACCCAAAAAATAATAAAGTTGCACCCAGACTGTTGGCAGATTTTTGTTTACTATATTCTCCTGCGCTTGCAATTGATATCTTATTGATGCTTTTCGTTGGTGATCTGTTTGATTCTTTGATAATGTCATTGGAGAATAAAGGACTCAACTGCATAAAGATAAATGTTTTCTTTGTAATAGTTACTAAATTTACAGAAATAAACATCTATCTATCTATCTAAATATTTAATATGTTCCCTCCATATGTGATCTATACTTACAGCGAAAATTGCTTTGCTTACCTAAAGATTTCAAGTTCCTTTTTATTTCCACAAGGGTATCCCAATTTTTTTTTCATTTGTCATTTTACTTTATTATTTTCTAATAATACAGTATTTTAGCTCTTATAGGAACGAGTAACGAGATCTCTTCATATATCCTTTTTTCTCAAAAGGATTCGATGGTCTTCACATGAATATTTTAATCATGTGTTCTGTCAAAAATAATAGTTAAAAGTTATTAAGCCACAATATGTTCAAAATATGATGTTTGTTCAGTGTTTCAACTGATTTTATTAGAATTTGTTTTACGATAGATATTATTCTTTTTAGAAAAACTATATGGAACTCGTCAGAATCATGACACGATCCCGGAAACCTACTATTCACATACAAAAACATCAAGGCTGAATCGCAAATCTACGAAATGGGAACTCTTTAGTTGAATAGCATTGTTTAGCGCATAAAAATCTTACAGCTTCCATGTTTATGCTATTAAAACCTTTTCGATTCATATAGTATAAATGTGCTGGTCGTATGAAATCTGAAATAGCTGGTGTTGGTATAGCTATGTGGATGCATAGTGCAGTCTATTGCTCCAATAGTTCACTTGATTCCAAATTTTGCGTAGAAACTAAAGACGAGCATATCAAAATTAACACCAAAAGAAAACCTTTATATATCAATGCATCTTCATTTTTTTATCGCTTTTTCTTGCTCAATTCGCGGAAAGTGCACTACATTCGAATTGGATCTTAAAATCATTTTACAAATTTGTTTTATGTTTCTTGAAATTGTTAGTTGACTCATTGGTGTAATATAATTTGCCACAATAGACTTTTGATATGAGCCGTGACCCAAAAAATGAAGTACAGATAAAAACTGAATAATAAATAAGCATAGTTAACTAAAATAGTATTACAAATACAAATTTTTACTCTCAGTATCAAGGGAATTCAAAATTGTGACTCTCCACCTCCATTGTGACTGGTGACTCTGGTGCAGAATAGGCCTGAGAGTACTCTCTATCGCAAATTGCATATATTTCTTGTTATGTTGACTATCATCTCAACTGAAGTCTAGGTCACTAAAAATAGTAGATTCGTTAAAACTTGAAGTTTTTTGTAAATATCTCACATTTGCAAAGGCATTTTAAAATTTGTCTCGTTATTCCAAAATTCCATAAATAAATGCCGGATTGAACAACAAGATCTACTTATCAAAAATGAAGCTTAAAATCTACAAAAAATCAACCAATATCCTAAACATTAAAAATTTGGTTAGAGTATATTTTAAAGATCTTCTTTCTGTATTCGGATCCTATTTAAAAATAAACAGATGTTAAATTTTCAAAATAATTTGTTTCCCTACAACCGTTTTGAGATAAATGAAATTAAAGAAATTATTTTTCCTAAGAAATTTTGGATAAAAAGGACGATTAGATTTTACTTTAATATTTAAAAAACAAATAAAGAAAATTGATTCTTATGTCTCAAGAACCACTTTCAATAGAAAGCCCAAACTTGTGAAGAGCTATAGCGGTGATATGATCTAAATATATAATTTGTATGGGTATTATGGTACGAGGATGGGGAGTGTTTTTCCTATCCCTGGCAAGGCTTATGCTAGAAACTCCAGACTTCGTGGATATATGTAGATGTGTTAGAAAGTAATTTGAAAAGATGGACAGTGAAAATGGGGCGCATATTTCACGAATTTCGTTATATTTCTTAGGTCTTCTGAAATATGTGTATTCAATAAATTTTACTTCTAAGGGTGTTTCATATAAATGCCTAGAAAGTGTTTTCAAGATTTTTTTTAATTTAACCCATAAGGGGGTGTAAATGGGTGTAAGGCATACATTATCCCTTAGATCTGATTAGATATTAGGAAAAAATTACTTTCACAGGCTTCTTACAGGCCCAAAATCTTTCAATTTAATTCGAAGGATTATGAAGACTTAATACAAAAATAATTCTATTAAACCTTTTTAAGAACTTTTTCTATTACACCCCGAAAAGCCTTTAAAAATGTTGTATACGTTTTCACGAATTCTGTAACATCTCTGATGAGATATCAAAGTGGTTTTTTCCACGGTCAAAAAACGACTTCAGGATTTTTCGATTTTCAAACCCAACGGAATATAAAGGAGCTTCATATGATCTAATATCGAATAGATTTTTACTCCTTGGATTTATAATACAATCGTCTAAAAATTAATTTTTAGATTTCGGATTTTAAAATTTCGCTTTATCTCGTAAGTCAAATGCGATATCGAATTGGCTTTTATTTCTACGGGCCTTTCACGTACTCACGTCAAAAACAATGTCACGATTTTTTATATTCGATTTCCAAGGGGCTTGAAGGTGTTGTTTTCACGAATTCTGGCACATCTCTTAGATCTGATGGGATGTCGAATTGGTTTTTACTTCCACGGACTTTTACGATTTTTCAATATTCATATTTTCTTTGCATTAGCTAGTTTAATGATGGAATTAACGAATGATAAAATTAATAAGAATGGAATTTTTCATGGTGAGAAGCTACCATAGAAGCAAATTTGTTTAAGTTTTTGTTGTTTTCCGGCGTCAGTGGAGTTTCTGGTGTGAAACCCCAACACAAAATCTCCGACTGTTGATTAATCGCTGTCCCTGAGGGCATGACAGTTGGAAAACCTTCACTGGATAGGCCAGTTTTTTTTTCTAAGACTGTGTTGGACTGGGTCCGAAGGAGCTGTTTCGTCATCGGATGGCATAGACTCGTCAGAGGGTGTATTAAGCCGGAAAACAACAAAAACTTAAACAGATAAAATTATTTTCTAAATAACTTCTTTATTTCAAGTGCTATTTCCATTTTGACCGAGTCCCAGACTATGTCCAAAAATCGTAGTTTTGTGTTTAAGGGTTTCTGTTTAAGGGTGTTATCGTCGACACTTTTATCGCTCCTTGACTTTAACAACTTTCCGGACATTCGCATCCGCTCAAACTGAACATTTTTTTCTTAGGATGAGTACTTATTTTATTCTTTAGGATTAAATGTAAATAGTTTATCTATTCAAGTACAAATTTAAAAATGCTATTAAAGCAATTTTATTAGAGAGTCCACCTTTACTTCTGTGAACCCACCTTATTAGTGTGCTTTTCGTCTTTTATAAACTAAATAATAATTCACTTAGGGTCGTGCTTATGACGTTTAGTTACGTTCTAACTGGAACTTTAACTGATAGATTTTCCTACAAAACGACCGGTTAAAGTTCCAGTTAGAGTATAACTGAAGGTCGTAATAATGGTCCTTACTATTTATTGTAATTACTGATTAACCTTTTAAACGTTTAACGGAATCGTCAAGTGCCTTCGGTATTTAAGCTACCATCAAGTTGGCCTCTTGGTTGTCTGAGAAGATTCTCTGTCTTTTGATCGTCATCATTTCTGTTAAGGCGGTTATGTTTCTGTCATTATTTGTTAAGGGTGAATTAGTTTTCGACGTTTCGTGAAAACTTTGTTTGGTTTGTATGTGGTTCAGCCCGTATCCCCAGAGGGTAGGAGCAACATTTCATTCAGTATGAAGCTTCCTTTATAGTAACTTGTATATGTCATTGACAGGTGATTTAAATGTCGGTAATGTTTGCTTTAATTATGTATAATAAGAACAATGCTTATTAACGGCGCGACATTCGATATGAGCGTTTCTTTTCAGGACACACTGTCTTCAATCAATCCATCCAACGACTATGCAATCGGGTTAGATAATTTTAGTAGCGATTTACTATTGGCATCGATTTTAAAGTTTGCATTGTTTTGAATGCAATTACCTTCTGCAACATAATACAACTCAAGAAGGACCCGCAAACTAGGGATTTTTAATCGGGCTATAGTTTAGTTGAATGGATAGTTGATATGCAACAATATGGAAGCGCGAACACCGACTAAACTGTCGGACTAAACCTGTATATGCACAGCAGCAGCTGGAAATGCGCAGCAATTCATAATCAGTTTTCTCTCCGCACTTGGTCGTGTCTTGTGTGTAACAATTGACTAAGGCTATCGGCCGAGTGGTTTGAACAGTGTGCGCATAGACAACGACTAAATAGTTTAGTCGGCTAGACAAGAGTGTGCGCAGCTGGATACGATTAAAAAGTTCTCCAACTGTTTGGTCTTCAGTATGCGAAAACCGTAGGAGTAAAATAAAAAGATAGACTTCTCAATTCTCCTTCTGGGTAGGTCAAGATTGTTAGTAAGTGAAAAGCTTCTGGAGATTTCGGCACAATGCCTAGTAATTTCATTATTCCGTCAGTAATTTCGTAGTTTCGTCCTTAATCCAAATCTACAGTTTTTTTTTGACAATCTCTTAAGGGCTCCATAGACGGGCATGCATGCATGCCATTCTTCCATGAGTGTATAAGTCTGAATCTTGAATACATGGGAATGCCATCATGCGGCATGATGGAAATCAAAAACTTTTGATTTTTGTGGGTGGAGCCAAAACGTATCGCGACATGCATGAATGACACGCATGCATGCCCGTCTATGGGGCCCTTTATCGACGGGTTGTGCTGTGAAGCATTAGAGTATTAAATCATACTCCGCCGCAGAACTATCGTTCTATAGTTTTACTACATAAAACTTTTGATTGGAGTCCATACTTTACTGTAGGTGGCCAGCGGTTATTGTCGAACTATAAAGTTTTACATTTTAAAACTATAAAAATACTCGGGAATGTTAGACTCAATTTGACTGCACATTAGAAAATTCATGAAGAGGAAATGAATCTGAAACAGTTTGAAGGTACTAGCCACCTGAAAGCAATATTATTACAAGCTTAAAAACATTTCTCCATTAATTTTCCAACCAGCCGACAATTTAATCATCTTTCATTATATAGCTACTACTTAAGTCTGGGATAGTGGAATAGTGTTTTCCTTTCATAGCTCCTTTAAAATGATGTGTGGATGTGTAGATACGTGCGAATGATGCTCGAATAATGGAAGCGTATCAACCGCATCAAACTTCCGCTATTCCATTAATTGCTAACATTAATTTCGCTGTAAAGCCTTTTTGTTTATGTTATTGCAGACGTGTCGACGTAATTTTCTATAAACATTAGAAATAGCGTTCCATACACTCCTGGTAGTGGAGCGCGGCAGTCGAGAGTATAGGGTTACCAGCCGCATGGTGTTTCCCTCCGGGAGCCATGAAATTAAATTTTCTTAAGTAAACTACATCCGCCCAAAAGGAAAGTACAGATATATGCGAAATGGAGAGCAAGACGTTGTCGACATCGTCTTCGAAACGAAAAAAAAAAAATAAATGAGAAAAGAAGATACGAACCGAGTTAATATGATTCATGAGTTATAACCGAAAGAGAGCAAGAATGAAAACCGTGGGACGTATACTGTATAAAAGCCATTTAATTAAGCTCTAATTGAAAGTTAAAACTGCGCGAAATTTAATTAAATGTTACATTAAATTTTAAACACGGTTTTGTCTGTATGATAACTTAATTAATGCTCTAAATAAGTACCGGTGGCATTTGTGTTAATACAGTATCAGTTTGACAGTGTCGTAGCCTCTGCCTACTCGAGATGAGTGTCAGCAAAATGAAAGTGCGTTGGGAACATGCTCAAAGAAAACTTCAAATTTAATTTTCGTTTATGAACCGGAGATTGTAGAAATAAGTTTTACAAAGATTGCTTTGGCTCATGTTTTTGGCGCTAGCTTGAATAAAATGAAACTAAGGTAGAGATGAGCAGTTCACGATTGAACTACTCTAAAAGAACACTAAATTGAAGTGAGTAAGTAAAGTTGAGATGGGCAGTGAACCACTCTATAAGAACACTTGAGTGAAGTGAGTAAGCGAAATAGAGATGAGCAGTTCACGAGTGAGCTACTCTAAAAGAACTCTTCATTGAAGTGGGTAAGTGCAGTAGCTCAGACATGTGAACTGTAGTTCAATTCGAAAGGAAAATAAAAAAAATTAAAATCGAATGAAGAAATAATAAAGACTAAGTGAACTCTACGAACACGGTGGGAAGAGAGACAGACAACCAACAAATCTTCTCGTTTCGCCCGTCTCTACAAACACACACAGCGAAGGCCACCCTAGACACGCGAGCATGTTGGCGCAAACATAGGTTTGCGCAAACACTAGCTGTAGCGCATACACCAGCGAGCATGTTGGCGAGCCTCAGTTGCTTATTGGATTCCATCATGGAAACAACGTGTTCCTGTACCGTTCTAGTTATACTAGTAGAGCAAAAAAAGAAAAGAGGAAACGAAAATTATGAGCGACAAAAATCCTTTCATGTCCCTCCTTTTAGGGTTTTTGTCCCCCTCCTTTTTATTACCCAAATCCTTTTCATTATCCATATTCAGTTATTACTTAAATGCATTTTATTTTCATAATAAATTTATAAATTATAATACATAAAAATACATAATAATATATAATTATAAATATAATTATAAATTATATTTCTTATCCTATATAGAGGAAACTAACCAATATGTAAGAGAGATCTTCGCCCACTTACAAATAAAAACTACAGTGAAATAAAACTATCTTCTTTTATTTCAAAAAATAGTTTAAAATATAAAATCTAACCCGATCTTGTATAAAGCTCTTTATCGTAATGCTGTAGAAGAAACAAGGCACATGTAACGTCATACCAAGCATTACAACTTACAACCTTGGTAAAACTCTTCCGTGCGGGGATGAGTTGTTGTTTCGGGCAAGCCCCGACAATTAAGTTATATGTTCTTTACATTATAAATTCGAAAATGGTAGGCTGAAGAAGAAAAAACTAATAAATATTGATTGAATTGGTAAATATTATATGATATCCTTAATTCATTAGTAAAGCCTCGATAACGACTGTACTACTACCTTTAACGGCTGCAATTCAACAACTGAACACTGAAGTTTGCGCAAGCATCACCACACACGTGAGAACATATGGCTAACACCAGCATGTTGGCGCTGAAAAATCGAAATATTTTGATTTTTGGAGAGCATGTTTGCGTCATACACTAGCGAATTGGCTCGCGCAAATCTAGGTTTGCGCCAACATGCTCGCGTGTCTATGGGGTTCTTAAAGTAACAGCTATCTTCTCTCTCAGTGGTTTATCATATATTTGAATCATATTCATTTTATATGCGTGTGGTATTTTGCATTGCATGAATATTAAAAACAATGCTGTTTCATGTTTACAGTTATTGAACAGTTCAGTTTTCAAATTGAACAAGAACATAATTCATGGAGAATGTGAGCTTTGTAATATGAAAAGTACATTATGCGATCAGTAATTCTTATCATTAGTTTTGCCAGGACAAAACTTCCTGGAGTTGGCATTTCAGTGACTCGGATTTGTTCATCGAATTTCCATTTGACCCAAGTTCAAAAAAGTAATAAATGAATTTGCTCCGACTTGTCTATTTAATAAGAAAAGTACCCGAATGACACCATCAAAACTGTCTATGTTGGTTTTTTTTAAATAAAAATTTATAATGAAATAAAATCGTTCAACCTTTCCTTAATAGAAGAATTATGTACACGCAACGCGGTGCAAGAATACCGTGTCATTTCGTTATAAGAATGAGTAAATGTACATGTATACATCGCTCCTCTTGCTATTTTCCAACACACAAGCACAGCTGAACTGACTGACTATAGTGAACGGCTGAAGAAAACCCGCACACACTACTGACTGACTGACTAGTGTATGACTACTGAACAGTAGTGACTACTGAACGGCGAGAAGAGAAAAGATGAAATAAACAGTTCAATTGAAGCACTTCACCTAACTAACTCTTTAGTGAACGACTAGTTGTGAAGTACTTCACTCAAATGACTGTTGTGCTGCACTTTAGTTACTAAAGTGCGGCAAAGCTATCTACCACATAATTTAACATGCTCATTTTAGAGACAGTAGTGACTGCAGAAGGCTTGGCTTATACTACATTCGGTATCTGTTACTTTTTGTTACTCTTACAATTATTTAAAAAAAAATCAAACTTTTATTTTTATAATATTGTCCTCATTTATCAGCGTCGCTACAGTACTACTTTCCAGTAGATGCGTTGCCTTGTGAAACGGACAATAGTGACAATTCCAGCTGAGGTGTTCATAGGTTCTTTATTACTGTCTGTAGTATTTGTTACTGTGCTAGATATTGTGAAGGTGTTTCTATCGAAATGTCGGTATTTTTTCGGCTGTGGGTGGTCGTCCTGAGTGAGTAACATGAGTTTCAATCTATCAATAGAAATATTTTTCTGTTTATCGTTTTTATTAATAATGCAATGTTTTTCTGGTCGTGCTGTGAGGGCCCCTCGTATGATGTTTAAGTGTTTTATTTTAGCATCGTTACGTACGAAAACATGTGTGGACGGATTAACGGCTTGATGGTGTATGACAATGTTTTTATTGGAATTGTTCTTGGAGTAGGATGTAATCGCTCAACTTTGCCGTTTGACTGTGGGTGATCTAGTCATTCACGACTGAACTAATCAAAAATAATACTAACAGAGTAAATTGAACGATCATGGCGAGAAGAGAGACGGCTCTTCTCGTTTCGTCTGTCTCCAGCAGAAATACACACAGCGAGGTCAACCTCAATTTTTATCAAAACACAACTCTTTACACTTCACCACTCTCCAACCGCTCAACAACCATACATCAAAGGCCACAACGGACAGCAGTGTGCCACTGTTCTAGCTGAACGGAACTGTATTTCAAAAGAGCAAAGAGTACAATGGTTTCCTATACGTAGAACTTACTAGGGTGATGGATGGTATACGTGAGTAGTTCAATTTAAGTAGTTCACTGAACTAAGACTTTCAAGTGAATAAGTAGATCAGAAACAGGTCACTAAAATGAACTGATTTCGCCATTTCTAGGTGATTATGTGTTGAATACCTAATAATTTTTTGAGGTTTTTGAATAATTCACATTCAAATTGACATCCTTGGTCTGTTGTTATCTTTCCTAGAACTATAGGATTCCATATCTAGCGATCCAATTGCCGTGCAACTGAATTGGTTCTGACCAATTTCTTCACCTGTTTACACAGGTTAGGCAATAATGACATCCTTTAGACATTGATAATGGTCCGATTAGGTCGATATTGAAGTATTGAAATCTTGTAGATACTTCAGTAAAACAGGCGAATTCAGACTTTGTATGACGACTAATTTTACCGAGAGTTTCATATCTTCATTAATAATTACAAAGATATTTTGGCTTAGGAGCGCCTACATATATCGTTTTTTGTTTTAATCACAGGATGATCTAAGTTATCTATAAGACTAAAAAAATTTTACTTTACATACTGAACTTTAGATTCTGAACAAAAAGTCTTGTGGCTTTGTTACTAATATCAAAATAAATTTCAAATTCGGGATTAGGAATATTTACTAGCGGACAAGGGATTGTGTGCCAGGATTGCGTTAGAGCTCATTTCGAATGTTAATGGCACTGTTACTCTGTATAATCGTAGTACAAAATCAGTAACGGGTCTGTAAGCCAACCCTGATTCGATATCTAATCAAATCTAAAAGTTCAATCAGAAATCATGAAAACGTACACAACTACTTTACACTTTAGCTGTTAGATGTCGAAAAATTCTAAGAACACAAGTACTCTCTTTATTGATCAACATTTATTATAATTATCATTTAAATTTGAGAGATAAAAATCTTTACAACATTATGAGCTATGAAGATAGACCATATTATTTTCTTCAACATCAGAAGAAGCGGCAACCTTTATTGTGGATGATGACGAAAACACTAAGTATTTAAATTTTTACGTTTATTTTGTGTTTTGAAGAAGATTGTAACAAAGCCGAAATGAAGAACGGTTGGCTTGAATGCATACCTTGCAAATATTTGGCACCGCGAGAATTGTTCAAGATAGTTACATTTTATACATTGCTTGATTTGCGGATTGTAAGGTGAAGTCAAAGAGCTTTCTTTAGGTATAGAACGAAGATGAATAAAAAATTCTGTCGATCTAAAGATACAAAAATAATAGCAGCCATGTCCAACCAAACTTGCCACTCCTTCTGAAATGGCTATCAAATATCCAAAACTTTTCTTGACTCGCTGTCAAACATTCAAATATTTACCAACCAAACGTACGACAGACACGAATCTTTATTTTGATAATATTAAAAGTTCTGGAAGCTCAGAAATTTTATAGTAATGTTCCTTTTAATACTAGGTGCTCATTTTAATAGTGGACACCTATCATGGAATCACCAACAATGCCCAAAAAATCCAAATTATTCTTATAAAAATTTGCTCTTATTACATCGAAAAAAAAAATTGTATCGTAGTTATTATGGCTTTTATTGACACTATACAATTACTGGTTTATATGACAATTAAATTAAATTTCCTCTTAATAATTTAAAGCTGGCTGCACTTTTCTTTGTACCTACTTAAGCTTAATCTTTTTTAAGATTTTATAAAAACCTGCCAATGGTCTGGGCGAAACTTTATTATTTTTCGGGTCAAAGTTCGGGAGCGGTTAAAGTCAGAGTATATAATCAGTTGTTTCGAAATTATGAGGTTTTTTGGAAAGTTAGTTTTGTTCTTAAAATAAAAATATTTCAAAATAGAGATTGTAATTTAAAATATACATTGAAAAAGCCCGTGTAGATAATTCAAATTTCGGAATATTATATACACCCAAAGCCCATAGAAGTAAAAACGAATTTGTTGCCTTATCAAACTTAAGAGATATAACGAATTGTTAAAACGTATACAAACCCATTACTTCCACTTGGGATTTAAATTTTTGAAAAAATTGTGAAACAGGTTGTTAGACGTTTTCATAAGAAGCAACTTGATATCTCCTGAGACATGAGGGATTTTGAAAAATTTGTGAAAACGTAAACAAACCCTTTGCACCCTCTTGGTTCTTGAAATTCGAAAAATCGTGAAATTGGTTTTTAGGTAATTACATCAAATGCCGTAATAACCAATTTTATATCTCATCAGAAGTCAAAAATTGTGAAAACATATGCAAACCCTTGGGGGCTGAATATCCAAACATTGAGAAAATTGTAGGCGATTATATGAAAAGTCTGTTTAAGTGCAAAGCGATCTAATATCTCATCAAACCTAATAAATATGTCGAAGCTTTGAAAATCATACAACCCCCTTACATCCCTTAGGATTGAATATCTAAAAATACTGAAATTGACCTTTTGGCGCTTATATAGGAAACCTTATTAATTAAAAATGAATTCGATATATCATCAGATCTCAGCAATATGCAGGAATCTGTGAAAACATATTCAACCTCCTTACACCCATTTGGGGGTTGAATATCCAAAAATCATGAAAGGAGTTCACAGATAAATATGAAGAGAGAACGAGAAAGTAGAAACAATTCAATTTAGTATCACTTCTAAAAGAAATGACGGAATTCGTGAAAACGTGTTAAACCCGTTTATATCCTCTTAGGGGCTGAAAAAATAAAAAACTTAAAAACACGCTTTAGGCGATTATTACGCAAGCTCGTGAAAGTGAAAAGTTAATCGAAATCTAATTAGACCTCGGGATATGGCAGAATTCGTGAAAAAGTATACAACCCCCTTACAGCCCCTTACGGGTAGAATTTCAAAAAATCCTGAAAAAGCATTCTAGGTATTTATATGAAGAAGCCGTAGAATAAAAATAAATTCAATATTTTTGAAGGCCTGATAGATATGACGAAAATCGTGAAAATTACATGCATTCCATTTTTACTGATAATTTTTTTCGCATCCCTTCCAAACGCCAATGGGTATTTGACATTTTTTCTTCCAAATTACTTTTCTAGTTAATTTACATAAACATACCAAGTTTCAACTTTGTGGCTTAAGCCGTTCTATAGATAGGAAAAACACCCCTCACCACTCTACCATACTGCCCTAAATTATATTTCTCCATCATGCTACTACTATATCTCTATTCGAATAATAAGTTTCAGATTTCTATCATTATAGGTTCTCTAGATATAAAAATCACAATCTTTTCCTATTCACCCTCCCCCACTCTCACCCTTTAAACCCTCACCACCAAAATTTTTTTCTGCTAGGGGTCTATTAGGCCTACTTCTGGTAAAAATCTTATGTATCTATCTTACACTGTTCTTGAGATATTAGACGTGATTTTTTAAAAAAATTCGTATCTCCTCTACTTTCATTCACAAAAATTTACTTTCAACAAACTTCATTTGTCAACCTTTATACACAAACCGAATTTTATTTGTCTAGTGCAATTGGTTCGTGAGATATCGTAATCTTAAGTTTTTACTCCCCACCCTCGTACGCTACTGACCCCACTCAAAAATTTCTTTCTGATCCATTGTCCTAGTATACCTACAGTTATCCATAAAGTGTTAATATCGTGACATTAACCGTTTAGGAGATATGGATTTTAGAATGTCTCGATCTCGGCTTTTTCCCGTTTCGGACGCATTATTTTTCCACACACTCCCACACCCCTTCACCCATATCAGAAATTTTTTATGCAAATGGGTCCATTTTAGCAGGTCTATATAAGTTCTAAGTTTCAGCTTCCTAGCGTAAGCGTTTGCTGAGATCTAGAAACCAAAATTTTCTGTCTAGAACGCTTCCCCAACTTCCCCCCTCACACCCCCACCCTTCAAAATATGGTCACTTGAAGGGGCCTACTCAGTCTAATCATAAAAAAAATTTCAATTTAATACCTCAAAGGTTTTGGGAGCTACGAGCCTTCAAACGATTTTTCGTACGGCGGACAGACGGACTGAAATTTGTTTTTGCTTTTTTCGTGTCTACTAGTCATGAAACGTGAAAAAAAAATATTTAGGGCAGCAAATTTTGTTTTAAAAAAAGTCGATCACAATACCGTATTATTGAAATAATAAAGTAAAATGATACATGAATTAGAGCCATCTATGCTTTAATAATATTTCGGAATAAAAATTAATAAAATTTTTTGGAAATAAATCGAATGTTTATTGGTCCGTCGAGCCGGATTTTAATTAGTGACATATGGAAGGCAGAGTTAAAGCACATTTATTTGCAAAATTACGCTTTTCCTAATTTCCTAATTTTTAACCAGATTGGTGGAATACAGGTGGAGCAAGTGCCTTTCTAAGAACACCGTTAATAGGTATATGGTAAGATGTATAGTATCCTACGACTTTTAAGACTTGCTTTACCAGGTTATCTTCCCAGTCAATAAAACAGTAATCCTTGCAGCTGTAATGAATTTATCAAACTGTATAGACTTATTTTTGAACACCACCTACCCAAGTGAAGAACCGCAAATAATATTTCGTTAAATATGTATGACGACAAAGTGATTACGACTTACATCAAATTTATTAAGAACAGTAAATTAAATGCCGACCAGATCAGATCATTACTTTTGACTGTCTCTCATCTTATAAATAATAGAAAATTTCAATTGCTCCTGATTTATTTCTATTTTCATTTCAGTTTTCAGTTCCTTTTCTCTGTTTTTATGTTGAACATAAACAAACCGACAGCACAGGGGATTACACGAAAAGACCTAGTATCAAAGGCATTAATTAAAGAAATTCCCAGAAGGTCCAAGGGTCCTAAATTCCTGGCGCCTAATCCGATGATAGAAACAATAAAACTGCGGTGAGATAAATGAAAAGACATTTTCTGCGTTATTAATGAGTGATATATTTATTCCTGTCACCGAATGATCTTCACGGAGACGAATTTTAGCAGTTCCTGTTGCTTAGCGTTATTTTTGTTGTTGATTTTTTTTCTAGGTTATATTCAAGGATATGAAACTGAAACCAGAGAGAAAAAAAATGAAAATAAATACATTGCTAGCTTGGTCGTAATTTTTCGATTTAAAAGTGCTTTTGGGATTTTTAGTGTCCTTCGAGACGACTCCAGGTGTTTTACGTGAAATGTTTTTTATGGGCAACTTGATTTCCAGGTTGACGAATGGTTTTTGTTGTCGAACAAGATACCAAATATTTCTTTTGCTGACAGAGTGTTGAACAGACGAATGAGGATTTTCCTTTGACATTTTGTTTTAAATGGACGAGATAAACAACTAGTTTTGATGGAATTTTTGTCGTTTATTTTTTTATTTAGGCCATTCCATTCTCATTATTTGGGCTATTTAAACAGTTTCCTTCGCTGTAGCTACCGATGTCGCATTTCAACTTTAATTCTACCCCGGACTTTACACAAAAAAGGATTTTGTCTTATTTTCTTAATTAATATTTTCATCACTTGCAATTAGGCAGATATTAAAATCATGAAGGTTTTTTATAACCTATCCCACAATCTCTTGTGACACCTTCACCCCTAAATATCTAGAGCGTAGGGATCAACCTCATATTCTTATTTTAAACTTATTATGTAGAAGACTTCTGCAGGTGGTGAGCTAATTTATTTTGCTCCGCCTCAGGTCAAAAAGTTTTGTATCCGAAATAGTTATTTCCCTGCCATACCTTGAGATACTATTTTTCAACTTTGCTGCGTATGCCGTTTGAGGGATAAAGAATAAACGTTTCTTAAGCTTTTATTATACACTGTATGCCACTATGTCAAATACTTGACTATTCTCGGTGGTAATGCAGTCAGGTAATGAATCGTCAAATTTTATTTACCACATTATTTTATTTCCTCTACACTAGGTTCATTTTGACAGAAAAAATTTGACGTACAAATTTTTTCGTCAAATATTTGACAGCATGGTATTCAGTGTAATACTAGCACAAATATTTTTAAGAAGTATGAGGTGTTCATGCGATCCAAAGGACAATTCAAAGTCTTTCTTTTTTGGAACACAATTGATGCATGTTTCTTGGAACTTTTTTTTGTAAAAAAATTCAAACAGTACAATATTGAGAAGAGTTGAGATTTTAAAAATTTGTGTTGTTGCACGTTGCTTGTCACCTTTGCACTGCCGTCCGATGTGTTTTCGTACTCAGGTTTACTGCAACAGACTTTTACATGGTGACTTTAAACAATGAGGTGAGGAGCAATTTACGCATTAATGGCTCTTCAAGAAAAATTTAAATACATAGTTGCAATACGTAACAACAATAATGGCTCCTACAAAGACTAGGAAAAAAGCAAATTTCGATAAACAAATTACGGTAATGCTTTAAAATGTTTTAATATTTTTTTGTTGGGAGTAACTAGTTGAGGTTTTAGAAAAATAAATCTGATTTTTATATCTCAGTAATGGCTAGTTCTAGAAAATTGAAAGTTGAAATATATACATAGCAACTACATTGGCGAACTTTATGAAAATACTTTATTTTAGTTCAGATCATCGGTGTATGCTATAATCGAGAATGTCAGACAGATTAAGAAAGCTCAAATTCAGTGGCGATATACTGTAAGGATTCAAAAAGGAAATTTGGCAATTTTTTTGTTTGCAATTTGCAATACCTTTTCTACTGTAGTGATCACCTTCTGAATCGAAACACTTCTTCAGGGGGTATTTCAGAAAAAAATAGAAGCGAAATTGAAATTGCCGATTAAAGGACAAAGTTACATATAAGTAACTGCAGTGGATGAAGTTATTTTTATAATATTTTTAAAGCAAGACAAAATCTTCCACTGAAAACTGAAGAGAGAAAGTAGTATCATCTTGCAAATTTAGGACCTTTTTTTTAACTTTAATCACTTGATTATTAGTCGGGCGATATCGACATAGAAACCACAACAGCAAAAGTGGTGTATCCCACATTAGACGGTCTAAAATATTTAATTATTGTATTTATAACGTTAACTTTCTGAAAGCGCCATCGTTAAAAATTAATGCTGTAAATCAAAAATTTTAATGTTTTTTTAGTGTTCAACTGCCATTCTATACTAAGAACAGCTTTTAGTAATACAATCTATGTCTACAATTGTATATATCTATATATTGACTTTATTCAAATTAAGGTATTGCTAATAATTTTTTTTGTACAAAAACTTTGGTTAGCTTAATTATCGTCGCTTATTTCATTCTTCATATATTTAGGTTCGGATCAGTCGACTTTTTCTCGTATCAGAAACGAAAAACCTCAGCGAAATACGCTACATTTCCTTTTTTTTCAGATTTCGTACATTTGGACAATATTACATGTTAAGGACTGTAAAATTCAATGTATCGCTTGTAACACTAATATGAACACAAAGAAAAGAACTATTGATTACATACTTTTTAAAATCTTCTGTGTTAACATGTGTAATGAATTTGTTCATTAAAGACTTGCCCTATTTCCTTATAAATCAAAGGTACATAAAATTATTTAAAATTGATCGACCAAACCAAACCTTATTTGATTTTGCGTCAAATAAGCAACGTTGTTAATTCAAATATGGTTTAATAGTTAATTATGTTTTTATAACATTACAACTATCATTATTTGATTCAACAATTTCATTGTCAATTTTGTCTTTAAATAATCATGTTCAGATTTGAGTACAAATATCAATCTTCAAAATAAATTAAATATTCTTGTGCTTCAATTATCATGATCAATGCTTGTGAAGTACTTTAATGATTCCTGAAATATTATGCAAGTGGTATTTTAAGCACAAATATTTTTCGTTAAACAGTTCCATTTTACCCCTTTCAAACATAATGCATCAACAATGTGTGTTGTTACTTACATTAAAATCGATTGCACTGAATTTTAAAGATGAATAATTATTTTTATTTCATTTTCTTACATAAATATGATAAAGCAGTCCAATAGTGCTAAAAACTGCTATGTAGGTTCCAGAAATTTTCAATAAAATAAAAAACTCCTCTTAAATTTTATTATTAGCAAATTATATAATTTCACATAGAAATATAATATATGTACATATATACATACATTATTGAGGAGTATATTAAATTGTATTTTATATTACATTTATATTCTATCAATGCAACTTTTTCGAGGGACTAAAAAAATCGGTGTAGACATATATCATGCCATTAGGGTTTGAATATAAATTAACAGCAGGCCTATCGAATTGATTACTTTTATAAATATTATATAACAATTATCGGTATTATATAAAACTTCATACGAATTGTAATGTTTACAATAGTCTGATATTAGAAATTTTTTACAAACTACATACTACTACATAGTATAGTCAAATACGTTTAATCCGATATATTTGTATACCATCGGTAAATTACTTACATACTGACCGTTTTGTACAAACTTTTAGAATAAGTCAAAACAGAAAAACAATAGTCAACGTTCAAAAATCCGAGGACGTCACAATAGGCCCAATTGAGGCTTCAGTGATAGAGGTAACCAAACCAACCCCAACAAGAAATGGTTTTGAAGTATTCTATCAGATGTGGACATTTTCAAAATTGGTGGCGGAACTCCTTCTCCAGAAACAAATTTAAATTACCAATTAGGCTACAGTAATATACTACACATTAACCAAAAAATATTAAAGCAAAAATTTACTAGCCTTTAAGAATGTATATTAAAAATTCAAACTTTTTACACAAATTTTAAAAATAGTTAGAAATGCACTTCTTCAAACTGCAATTGTAGGTAGTTGAATGAAAATGGTTCATGATTTATGCTGCAAAACTAACAGTTTTGCCATTTAGCAAACAATGAGTACTGCTTGGTCAATCACGGAAAACTGCAATTTTCAAATATTTTATTATATTATATCAGTTGATAATTTTCGTGTTAGATCAAGCTTAAACGTGGTAAGCAGGAGTATTATTCAACAGAACATATTTCTTGTTGCTTAACAATTATTCTGACAATGAAATGTTTAATGTAAAACCAAATCATATTTGAAAGAATCACATATATGTTAAAATTAATCAATTTTCGTGATATTTAAAAATTTTGCTATTAACAATGCTTCATTACTTGATTTAAATACGTAACCTTATTTAGTTTAAAAATGTTTGTATTTGATATGAACATTTTAGGCTAATTGTTGGTTAACAATGTATCATATTTGATTCAAATAATGATTTTTCTTTCGGTGTAAGGGGGATCATTGTTTAGTCCAAGATAGGGATGAAGATTCCAAGACTGGCTCTGAATAATTTGTCACTCCCGAAGGATGGCGGTGTGCTGTTCAGACCACGACAAAAGTTGATTCAAAAAAATTTAGAGGGATATGGGAGTGAATTGGTTGCTGAATTTGACTTATATCGATGATTATGATTGTACAGGTGGGCACCCTTTTTAATTGCCTGGATCCTCGTTCCTCGGATATTGTGCAATTTCCATCGGCGTTCCCAACTTCTTTTTCTTCTTTGGTTTTTTATAAATTTTTTTGTTCTTCACGTTGCACCGATTTATTGGTGAACGAAATGCCTTGACACACGAAAATTCTTTACTGGGTTTGCAACGGGCAAAAATCGTGCCTTGATAATAATTTTGTACACTACAGTTTTATTTCCAATCGCTAAATTTATTGTTTAACTCTGCTTACCTTAACTAAATAATCTATTTACTTATTTCTACTGTAAATATTGATCGGTTATTTTGGTGTTCTATAAATTGCATTGATTAATGACTATACAAAAAAAAAATAATTCATACACACACACACTGTCTTAAAAAAATTTAATTTTCAATCCAATTTTTACTTGAAATTTCCAGTATGTTTCATTTTTTCAAGTAAAAGTACACATTTCAATCACTTTAACACGAAATTACTTGTATTAGTAAATTATTCATGTACTTTTCAACTGAACCGTACAATTTACAAGAAAAGGCTCACAAAATTACGCGTGTCCTCCAGCTGCTAATTTTACTTTATTATTTTAATAATACAGTATTGTTATCGATTTTTAAAAAAAAAAAAATTTGCTACCCTCAAAATTTTTTTTCACGTTTCATGACTAGTAGACACGAAAAAAGAAAAACAAATTTCAGTCCGTCTGTCTGCCGTACGCCGTCGCCGTATGCCGTACGCCGTACGCCGTACGTCGACCGGTGTACGCAAAATTGTTTGAAGGCTCGTAGCACCCAAACCCTTTGAGCTATTTAGTTGAATTTTTTTTGTAGATAGACTGGGTAGGACCCTTGAAGTGACCAAATAGTGAGGGGTTGGTGTGTAAGGGGGGAGGCGGGGTAAGCGTTTTAGACGAAAAATTTTGGTTTCTAGATCTCAGCAACCGCTTATGCTAGGAGGCTGAAACTTGAAAATTATATAGAGCTTTGATAGTGGACCTATTTGCGAAAAATTGCCGATAAGGGTAAAGGGGTGAAGGAGTGGGGGGAAACGGGGTGAAGGAGTGGGGGGAAACGGGGTGACGTACGGGGTGGGGGTGAAAAACTTTAGATTACGATATCTCTGGAACCAATTACACTAGAAAAATAAAATTCTGTTTCTGTATAAAGGATGACCAATAAAGTTTGCAGAACGTAACATTTTTTAAGGGGGCGGTGGAGCATGGAAGTGGAGGGGATAAGAATTTTTTAAAAAAAACACGTCTCATATCTCAAAAAGATAGATGCTTAGAATTTTTACCAGAAGTAGGCCTAATAGACCCCTATCTGGAAAAAAAAGTTTATGGTGGGGTGTAGGTGGTGAAGGTGGGTGAATAAGAAAAAGTTTCGATTTTTATATCTCGAGAACCGATAATGATATAAAACAGAAACTTGGTATTTGGATAGACATGTAGTAGTAGCATGTTGGAAAAATATAATTTTTTATAGAGGTAGCATGGTACGGGGTGGGGGGTATTTTTCCTATCTATAGAACGGTTTATGCTACAAAGTTGAAACTTGGTACGTATATGTAAATCAACCAGAAAATTAGCTTAGTTAAAAAAAAATTTCAAATAACCATTGGCGTTCGGAAGGGTAGCGAAAAAAATGGTCAGTAAAAATGGAATGCCTATATTTTCACGATTTTCGTCATATCTAGTAGGTCTTCCCAAATATTCAATTCATTTTTATTCTACAGCTTCTTCATAGAATTACCTAGAAAGCGTTTTCAGGATTTTTTAAATTCGGCACCTAAGAGGGTGTAAAAGGGTTGTATACTTTTTCACGAATTCTGCCGTATCACCCAGGTCTGATCGATATCGAATAAGTTTTCACTTTCATGGGCTTCCGCAATAATTTCCTAAAACTTGCTTATAAGTTTTTTCCTTTTTCAGCCCCTAAGAGGGTATAAAAGGATTGAATACGTTTTCACGAATTTCGTCATATCTTTTAGAAGTGAAAAGAAATTGAATTGGTTTTTACTTTCTCGTGATGTCTTCATATTTATTTATTAACTCCTTTAAGGATTTTTGGATATTCAACCCCCAAGTGGGTATAAGGAGGTTGCATATGTTATCACAGATTCTTACATATTGCTTAGATCTGATGATATATCGAATTAATTTTTACTTCCTAAGGTTACCTATATAAGCGCCAAAAAGTCAATTTTAGTATTTTTAGATATTCAATCCTAAGGGGTACAAGGGTTTGTATGCTTTTCAAAGCTTCGACATATTTCTTAGGTTTGATGAGATATTAGATCGCTTTTCACTTCCACAGACTATTTATATCATCGCCTACAAATTCATTTTTCAATTTTTTCATATTCAACCACCAATAGTTTGCTTATGTTTTCACAATTTTTGCCATCCCTTAGTTCTGATGATATATAAAATTGATTATTACGGCATTTTATGTAATGACCTAAAAACCGATTTCACGATTTTCCGAATTTCAAGAACCAAGGGGTTGTAAAGGGTTTGCTTACGTTTTCACAAATTTTTCAAAATCCCTCGTGTCTCATGAGATATTAAGTTGCTCCTTATGAAATCGTCTAAAAACCTGTTTCACAATTTTTTCGGAATTAAAACCGCAAATGGATATAATGGGTTTTTATTCGTTTTAACAATTCGTCATATCTATTAAGTCTGATAAGGCAACAAAGTCGTTTTTACTTCTATGGGTTTTTAGTGTACATAATGCACCGAAATTCGAATAGTCTATCATGCACAAGCCAATGTTTAATCGGCTAAAAATCTCTAATTTAAATATTTTTTTTAAGAACAAAACTAACTTTCCAAGAAACCTCATAATGTCGAAACAACTGATGATATACTCCGACTTTGACCGCTCCTAAACTTTGATCGGAAAATAATAAAGTTTCGCCCAGACTATTGGCAGATTTTTTAAGATGGCTTTGCTGTCTTCATCAACCATCGCTTGCGTGGTTTGCCTCCTGGCCTGTTACCACTGGCTTTGCCTTTAAGAGCACGCTTGGGGATTCTTTTGCCTTCCATCCGCTCTACATGGCTAGCCGACTGCAGTTTACGTAGTTTGATGAACGTGTAATTCTACTTATCTATTTGAATTTTACAATGAAAAACATGTAATATATGAAACCACGAAGTTGGACGCTTCGTTCGATATTTTTTTCTACTGAAATGAAAATGAAACGCCTTAAGTGAGTAAGTAAGTAAGAAATAATATTAGAAGTAGAAATAAGTGTATTTTAAAGAGAGTGTAAATTCAAGAGAATATCCAGTGAATTTGCTACTTTCGAAGTTAAAATTTACTGATTGCAAATTGAAATTTACTGACCGAAAATTTAAAATTACATTTAAATTATCCCAATGTAAATTTAATTGAAAAGGTGTGGCATATTTGCCTACTATCCAAAAGATGATAAGTTCAATGGATTTTTTTACTGTGCAGTACGTTTAAGGTGTAACGCATGTAGCTGTATCTATTGGGATTTATATGTCACACTATTACCGTATACTATACAAGCATTGTGATTGTGGTGTCACCTTACAAAACTGCTTGTGGCTTTCCATTCTGGCCGTTGCATTGTAACATAATATCTTGCCACTTCGAGTTAAGTTATGTGGTGTTATCACACACAGGACAATGTATGGACTTTTCTTTGACAATGAAAATGAACTGACAAGAACGATGCATCTCAATACGTTTTAGAATATTGTCATATGAAGAAGTGCGGGAATCTGCGAATACCCGATCTACCATGAAATCAAGGAGAAATTAGGGATAGCAGTTTCAGGTATAATATTAAAAATTTTACAAGAAATAGAACCAGCAGAATTGTAGGGAGTAAGGGTGGGAAAAAATTAGAAAGCAAAAACTTCTGATTTTTATTTTTCGAAAACCGCTAAGAATTGAAAGCGAAGTGCTGACGTTTGTATAGAGCTACAATAAGGTTACCTCAATCCCATAGTAACCTGCAGGACTTCTCAGGACTTTTGTCCAAAAATTAAGAAATATTTGCCCAGAATTTTTGGCAAATTTTTTTTCTATTTTTCAACAAGTGGTAAGTAAAACGTAAATTGTCAGATGATTTCGTTTAGATTATATGATGGTTTTAAAATGTCCTGTAAAGGATATCAAAACGTATCGTCAAATATTATGGGAAATGGTTTTTTTGTTCAAATATCACTAGTATGGAACCATAGAAACCATAAATGCATGCTGTATTTGTTATGAAACGTTTCATACAGATCAGTAGCCCTGATTAAAAAATAATTATAGAAGTTTTGTGACATCTTGGGTGCTATCGCAAGGTCAGTAGCGTCGAATGTAGTGTCCTGACTAGTTTATGGAAAGCCTTGTTCGATTTTAAAAATGACATCCCTAAGCGCGGTCACCATTCCGTTTTTTAAGTGGTGTCTTCATCAACGATTTCCGTATAAGTATATTCAGGAAAAAAATGAAATTAAATGTCCTTAATCATCGTCAGACATACCGATAAAATTTTGCGAATTTTTTGCATTATCATCCAGTTGTTTTTTTTTTGTTTGTAAGCATAAGCAATCGTGTGAAGTGCCAAATGAAACCAGTTTTACCAATCGAAAAAAAAAATAATGGAAAACAGGACGTGAAAACGTGCTTCCATGGCCCTTCACTATCCATAAGACTTCACGTATAAAATACTATCGTACCGTATATGTAGCAATGTTCCAAAAAGCACTTCAATTTATTCCCTTTTTTTCATTTGAATGTGTGCAGTATTTCCCACGATAAACGTCCCATATGATGATATGGAGCCGAATATATGCTTGCAGGGGTGGCTCCATCAAGCTGGCTCATTGTTATGAACGGTAGGTTTGTTTGGTACAGAAAACACCAGGGAATACTTTCTTCCGGGGCAACTGATGTGATTGGATTCAGACTAAAATGAATGCATATGTCAAGTTCAGCGGTTATTGTTGTTGGGATTTATCTTTAATTCGAAGAAAATATTAGCCTTAATTTCGTATTATAGCAAATAACAAGAAGAATGAACAGAAATTTAAAAGAACCATTTTTTTGTCAACATGTGGCTTAATAGGGGTGGCTTTTGTTGAAATGTCTTGAGAAGTGCGCGCAATTTAAGAAGGACCCAAAACTGAAACAATTATTATTTGTATTATAAGTCCTTAGGCTTTATGTATTTATTCAGAAAAATTAATGGTGTTAAATTTAAGGGTAAAAGTCAGCTATGAAACATAAGAAATCTGTTTGTTATAAAAGAAAAAATTCTTCCATTAAAATGAACTGGAATAAAAACGAAATCTTTACCACTCCCTAAATGTAGGATTATTGTTTTCAGTTCTATGAACCGCAAATATTAAGACAACGTTTCACATTTTACACTAAATTCCATATTGCATATTTAAAGTTTTTTTAAAACAATACGATTTCAGCTAGATAAAGAAAAGACTTATAAAAATTTGCAAAGAAAGTATTTCTTAAATTTTGGTCGATTTGGATCACTTACTACGTCCATTAGTATTACTTACTTTTCTTAATTGTATCCTGGCCGCAATAGTAATCATAGTGTGCTCCTTTACAAAAACTTTGAAAATAATAAACTGACCATAGAAAAAAATATCAATTTTTAGCCGACAATACCAATAAAAAGCCACATAAAATGTCTGTTACCCTAAACACTCCCTTGTGAGTTGAATATCAAAAAAATTTGCCACAAGTCTAGGCTCAACTTTATCATTTTTTGGGTAGAAGTACGGATCCCGTTCAATGCTTATATACGACTGATAGCCTAAAAAATAACGTTTCAAATTGCCTCCTGGTTATTTTTTAGATTGTCAGTTGCATAGTAACCAACACCGCATCTCTGCATTAAACGCGTTTCGGACTTCTACCCAAAAATTGATAAAGTTGCGCCCAAACAGTTGGAACATTTTTTTTTTATTTAACCATTTTTTTTAAGTAACAATAAAAACAAAAGTGATAAAATATCGACATTTTGCGTTAGGGGTGAAACCGCTTTTCAGACGGTAGTATAGAAAGAAGCCCGTACGCGTACCCCCCCAACGTACCCATCCAGACTTCCGCTCTTCAGGGCGTAAATTATTATTTTTTTAATCTGTTTGCGGATTTGAAAAGGAGACACACGCACCTTTAATTTAAGTGGCCACTTGTAAAAATCTCAGCCTATTTGTTCATTGTACGTTGGGCGGTATGTAAGGGGGTACGCATACCCCCCTACGTACCACCCCTCCATCCCAACGTACCCATCCAGACTTTCGCTCTCCAGGGCGCAAATTATTTTTTTTTTAAATCTGTTTGCGGATTTGAAAAGGAGACACCCGCACCATTAATTTAAGTGGTCACTTGTAAAAATCTCAGCCTATCTGCTCACGGTACGTAGAGAAGGTACGTAGGAGGGTACGCATACCCCCTACGAACCCACCCCCTCCCCCCCTCAACCCCCAGACTTCCGCTCTCCAGGGCTCAAACTAATTTTTTTTAAATCTGTTTGCGGGTATTTTTAGGGTAGCAAATTTTTTTTTTAAAAAATCTATCACAATACTGTATTATTAGAAAATGATAAAGTAAAATCTAAAAATCGCGCTAGGCCCCTATATTTAAAATTCCCGAAGAATGGAATTTAATTCGGTCAGTTTATGTCGATAGACCGAAAAGATATGACGAAATTCGTGAAAATGGGAAAAAAATCTTTGAACATTCTTTCGACACATCATCGTACCCAAATGCAAATCTAATTTTACTTTATTATTTTCTAATACAACAGTATTGTGATCAATTTTTTAAAAAAAAAAATTGCTACCCTGAACATTTTTTTTTCACGTGTGGACACGAAAATAGCAAAAAAAAATTTTAGTCCGTCTGTCCGCCGTAAGCCGTACGCTATCTCGTTTGAAGGCTTGTAGCTCCCAAACGCTTTGAGATATTGAATTGAAATTTTTAATGAATAGACTGGGTAGGGCCCTTGAATTGACCAAATTCTGACGGGTTGGGTTGTGGGGGGGGGGGGGGGGGGGTGGAGGAGGGGGAGCGTTTTATAAGGAAAATTTTGGTTTCTAGATCTCAGCAACCGCTTATGCTAGGAAGCTGAAACTTTGAACGTATGCAGAACTTTGATAGTGGACCCATTTACATAAAAATTGTCAATATGGGTGAAGGGGTGTGGGAGTGGGGGGGGGGGGAAATAATGCGTCCGAAACGCAAAAAAGGCGAGATCGACACATTTTAAAATGCATATATTTTCAACGGTTAACGTCAGAAAATTGAAACTTAATGAATATCTGTAGGTATACTAGGAGAAGAGATCAGAAATAAATGCTTAAGTGAGTGTAGTGGGGTACGGAAGTGGGGGCTGAAAAAATGTAGAGATGAGGGTGAAGGAGGGTGAAAAGGAAAAGATTCCGATTTTTAGATCGCGAGAACCTATAAAGATATAAAGCTGAAACTTGGTATATAGATAGAGCTATAGTAGTAGCATGTTGGAAAAATATAATTTTTTATAGGGGCAGTATGGTCCTGGGGTGGGGTTGTTGTCTGTAGAACGGCTTATGCTACAAAGTTGAAACTCGGTATGTATATGTAAATGAACTAGACTAGAACTTCCAAATATTGAGTTCAATTTTATTCTACGGCTGCTTCATATAAATATCTAGAAAGTGTTTTCAGGATTTTTTGAATTTCCACCACTACGGGGGTGGAAAGAGGGTTGTATACTTTTTCACAAATTCTGCCATGTCCCTCAGGTCTGATCAGATACCGAATATCTTTTCACTTTTAAGGGCCTGCGTAATAATCGCCTAAAACCACTTTTTAAGTTTTTTCCTTTTTCAGCCCCTAAGAGGGTATAAAAGGGTTGAGCAAGTTTTCACGAATTCCGTCATATCTTTTAGAAGTGATAAGAAATTGAATTGGTTTTAACTTTCTCGTGTTGTCTTCATATTTATCTATTCACTCGTTTCAGGATTTTTAGATATTCAACCCCCAAGTGGGTGTAAGGAGGTAGCATATCTGATGATGTATCGAATTCATTTTTTACTTTATTCTTTTCAAATAATACAGTATACTTCCTAAGGTTTCCCATATAAGCGCCAAAAAGTTAATTTCAGTTTTTTTTAGATATTTAATCCTATGTGGTATAAGGGGGTTGGGGGCTTCGGCATACTTCTAAAGCTGGATGAGATATTAGTTCGCTTTGCACTTCCACAGATTTTTTATATAATCACCTACAAACCCATTTCTCCATTTTTCCATATTTAACCTCCAAGAGTTTGCATATGTTTTCATAATTTTTACCATCCCTTCTGATGAGATATAAAATTGGGTATTACGGCATTTGATGTAATGACCTAAAAACCAATTCCACAATTTTTCGAATTTCAAACACCAAGGGGGTGTGAAGGGTTTGCTTACGTTTTCACAAATTTTTCAAAATCTCTCGTGTCTCATGAGATATCAAGTTGCTTCTTATGAAATCGTCTAAAAAACTGTTTCACAATTTTTTCGAAATTCAACCCCCAAGTTGATGTATTCGGTTTGTATACGTTTTAACAATTCATCATATCTCTTAATTCTGATAAGGCAGCAAATTCGTTTTTACTTCTATGGGCTTTTAGTGTACATAATATACCGAAATTCGAATAGGCTACCATTCACGGGCTTTTACAATGTTTAATCGACTAAAATCTTTATTTTAAATATATTTTTTTAAGAACAAAACTAACATTTCAAGAATCTTCATAATTTCGAAACAGCCCGCTCCCAAACTTTGACCCGAAAATAATAAAGTTCCGACCAGACCATTGGCAGTTTTTTTTTTTTTGTTTTGTGGAATCTACTAGTCCAAAAATGTGTAAATACCAAATTACAGAGTAGCAATTTTTATGAAATTTCAAGCCAATCACAATACTTTATTATTTAAAAATAACAAAAATTAAGTACAGGATGTTTACTCCCAATCTATTCTTATTTTAATACTACTTGAAAATTTATAAAGTTTTGTACATATAAGTTAAATTCTTTTCTAGCCTTCCGGGAACAAATCCCAAAACTTTGTATTTTGATCTCGTTTGGTATATTTTGGTGGTAAATCCCCATTGTTACAGACTAGGCTTGTGTAGTTCGCGAACGAACTAGTTCAGAGGAGCGTTCCCATAACTGAAATAAACGAATTAGTTTGCAGTCAATCCCGCTCCTAGTTTGTTTTTCTGCCGTTCGGAACTCTGTGAGACAATATACTATACTATTATAGATCTAGTATCTTTTTTTTGCTCATCATGTTCTACTAGATCCACTGACCTTTCTTTTTTTCGCTCACCATCTTCTACTAGATCTACTGACCTTTTTTTTTGCTCATCATCTTCTACTAGATCTACTGTCTTCGAACTACGAATACCCAACACTGAACTCCCCTGAAGTAATGAACTATGAATGAACGAACTAGTTCGCGAGGGATCGGGAATCGGAAATGATCGCTCACTATGGTGAACTAAAATGCGCAAGCCTATTACAGACCGCGAACCGGTTATTGTTCAGTGAGTTCAGATCTGCTTTTCGTCAGAGATATTACTCGTGTTTTTGATACATTGATTATTTTTGTGTGATACCAAAATATTCAGAAAATAGTTCGAGGTAACACTGCAGTTTATTTTCAACGATCAACGAAACATTAATGAGAATTCACCTTAAACAGCCAAACTGAGGGCCCAATATATTTTTTACTAGTGTATTCGTAAGTAGGTTGCTGTATATCTCATGTCATCTCAACATCACGTAATTATAAATTTTAATAAGCTATTAAATCGATGTGAAATACTTCACTTGCAGCTTGAATCGTATCGAATAAAATGCCCACAGGTCAAATTTACCCAGTCAATTTGGTTGCTGATACTGCCCAGCGGTGATGTATGGTCATGTTTTAAAAGTTTTAAATAATTTCGATAAAGTTGTTCTGCTTATCTGCACTAGTTTCAATTCCTGTTAATGACACCACCGAGGGTAACTGATATCACAATAGCTGCACTTACTCGTATAACTGCGTACCATACATATGCCAGCACGGTTAACTTGTCGCATTTATTATAGAAGAAAATATCCATTTTGCAGTATTATAAGTATTTCGTTTTAATTACCCACGGAAAATAATGGCTACAAATTTTTTTTACGTATGAGTAAGAACGTTTTGTAGAGTATCGAATCAGAAAAAGTTTCTTTTATCGACCAATTTAATTTGGGTTTATTCTCTACTGTAATTAAAGTAAGTTTATTCGTCTAACATTTGGGGTGTTTTTTTAGGTGCATGAGAACTATCGATATCGATAACTGTGGTTTGACAGCTGAGAATGTCAAACTGTGTTGACATTTCTGTTCAGTAAGGTTTGGCAAGACAACATGAATCATTTAACGCCAGAACAACGCTTCCAAATTGTGGAAATTTACTTTGAAAAAAATAAATCTGTTCGCGAAGTTCATAGAGTACTTCGTCCATGGTGAATGGCCAGCGCTATAGAGCCATGCTGACTGAATTTTTGTTTCCAAAAATTAATCAGTTAAACATCGCCGATATTTGGTTCCAACAAGAAGGCGCAACTTGCCATACAGCGCGCTTAACAATCGATTTATTGCAAAATCTATTTGGTGACAACTTGATTTCCAGAAGTGGTTCTGTTAACTGGCCCCCTCGTTCGTGCGATTTAAAGCCTCTGGATTACTTTTTATGGGGCTATATTAAGTCATGCGTTTATACCGACAAAGCAGCAACTCTTGAAGCATTGGAAGCCAATATTCAAGCCACTATTGACGCCATACGGCCAGAGTTATTGAAAAAAGTAGTCAAAAATTGGACTGATCGAATGGACCATGTAACTCGTAGCCGTGGCGGACATATGACGGAAATCATATTTAAAAAATAAATGCCATGAAATTATCTACCAGAATATAATAAAAAAATTTCATTCCAACAATATTTCTATCTTGTATTATAATTTTAAGTTCTCATGCACCTAAAAAAACAACCCTTTACATGATTGCTGGTCGGTGGCAGCAAACTTCGGCAGCAGCGTGATTTTTCCTATACAATGTGGTTCCCATACTACATTTTGTACGCAGTGGCAGAACTATACCCTAGAAAGTGAAGATATGTCACGAATATTTATGCAACTCAGTGAAGAGTTCAGTCTGCCTAAAGACTTAGTAATAATAGTAGTTGTGTGCATTCCCACTAAACTTACTAGCCTTATGTGAATGACAACCAAATATCCAAATTTTGTAATACAATATGAGTGTTGTAATGTTCATTATCATCAGGGCTGCCACCAAGATCGTTCTTAGCGGAGTAGAAAATGAAAAAAAAGTGGAGTAGATTGAAAGATAATGGAGTAGATCATAAAAACCTGAAATAATAGCTCCAATATCCATCTTTTTATAAGGTTATGAACAACCATTTTGCAGATGAATGTGGAAAGGTAAATATATCAAATACAAAATTACATAAGGATACAATAGCCTATCTGGACATAGAAAAGATCTTGCTAAAACACTTCTATATCTTAAGAATGGAATTTTTTTTTTCATGGTAAGCTACCATAGAAGCAAATTTGATTAAATGTTGGTTGTTTTCCGGCGTCAGTAGGGTTTCTGGTGTGAAACCCCAACACGAAAAATAAAATTGCTGTTGTAAGGTTTTCGAAGCCGCGCTCTTAACGTTTAGCTCTATATATCCTGGCTTACAACCAAAAATTCCACCAAATTGGTTGTAATATTAGATGATCTTCAAGCGCCACCTCCTTTAGTATAGGGTTACGATGGCGGGAAATTGTATAAAGTTTATAAAGTTTATAATTCGTTATCGTAAATTTGATTTCGAGTGCGATATATAGAAATTATGCTCAGGAATTCCACCAGCTGTAAGGGTGTTTCGGATAGTAGGCATGATACACCCTCTGACGAGTCTATGCCCTCCGATGACGAAACAGCTCCTTCGGACCTAGTCCAACACAATCTTATAAAGACTGGCGTATTCCAGTGAAGTGTTTTCCAACTGTCATGTCCTCAAGGACAGCGATTGATCAGCAGTCGAGGATTTCGTGTTGGGGTTTCACACCAGAAACCCTACTGACGCCAGAAAATAACCAACATTTAATCAAACTTCTATATCTTCTTCTACATTATAATTGTTGTTTGCAAATACATAATTATTAATTAAATAACAGTCCAAATTCATCTTCGAATTTTTGTAATTTATAGTCTCAACAATAATGTCCTTTCAATGTATAGTTCTCACTAAAATGTTTTTCTTGATAATTTTAGTATCTGTACGAGTAATTGAAACAATTTAGAATTTAATAGAACTTTTTTATAAAGCAAGTAGAAATAGGTATCTAATAAGTAGGTAAGGAGATAATCATTAAAGTAAGTATATGCACTTACTTCTAGCTAGAGTTGGCGGTTCACACAAAGATATAAAAAACGGAGACGACAAATCGCCGTTTTTTCATGAAGTACTTTTAAGCATTTTGAACCAAAATTGAACTTTTTTGTATGGAGCGTTTGATGCCAGGTGGCAGCGAAATGCAAATAGTAGCCTAGCATTCACATGTTTGGCGTTTTTTGTGATCAAGACCGGAGTATAACATAAATGTGAGTAAGATGCTAATAGTAGCATAGTGTTTATCGCCAGTCCTTTGCGAGGAATCGTCTGGCTTCAAAACAATCGCTGCTCGTCATCTCCAGTACATACGTATATCTCTATGGTGATTTAGTTCCGAATTTGAGACCGAAACAACAGCAGGAGTGAAATAATTCCAATAATTTGAGAGAAGAAGCCCTTTTCTCAACAAAATTTTGATTGCTGGGTTGTTAGTACCAAACGTGTGTTGCTGGATCTACCTATCTCTTCATGAATGCATAACTTTTTTCTGTTGCAGAAAATTCGTAGTAAAATGTTGCCAAAACGGTCGAACATTGAATCGTTTTACTGTTGAAATTTGTTCGATTAATTAATGTTAACTAATCGATTATGTCGATTAATCAACATCACTCATATCAATTGATAAAATAAATTTTTTAAAAAAAAAATTAATTGATTAATCGAATCGAAATCGAACATCCCTAACCCAAAGTGTGATGTGAAAACGTGACAATATTGTCAGTGTTGTTGATTAGAGTGCTTCAAGAAATGTAGTAGAATTCTTTTAGTGCGGAGTAGACAATTTTGAGTTCAAAATTGTAGTAGATATACTACAATTGTAGTATGGTGGCAGCTCTGATTATCATCAGCCCAAATCAGGCCCTAGCCTCCCGTCAAGTGTCTGGACAGTGTTCTTTTTTCCAGAGATATGTTGTTGACGCCTTGTCCAACCCCCGACCTAATTATTTATTTCACTCCGGTTGAAGAAGGGTGGGACATGTTGGAGTTCTCACAGCTTTGCTGTGAGTCCAACTATGTCATATTTTCGCCTACTTTCTAAGACGCACTGGTGTTACTAACCATTCAGGTTAACTCAATGCTCCCCCTCCTTTCTCAACCGGGATTGGGACCGGCTGTGGCGGAATTGTAATGTTATGAAAGTTCTTTTACTCCTTCGTAAAATTGTCGTATCTGTATTGCAATGGGAATTTAATTTACTGTCACTAAATAGATACTGTTTGCAACTAAGTTAAAATTCACTCACTGTAAAGCTAGCAGCACTTCAGTTCGTGTTTTAAAGCTTCACTATTGGAAAGTTTGAACAAGAATGTAGTTTGAAATTGGTCGTCCTTGAGATAATTAAACTCTCGAAATAAAAGTTTTAGCTTTTTACGGATATGAGTCGAACATTTCTTGGTCCGTCGAGCCGGATTTGAACAACAATTTTATGGTGAACGAAAACAGGTTGGGATAATTGCCTTTTTTTGTTCCCCTCCAAACACAGCGTGATCGAGATCGACTAGTATTTTGTTGAAAAATACTGTGACTACTGTTTCCAAGTGTGCCAGTTCAATGTCTTATTGTCTAAGATTTCCATTTACGACGATTGATTCCTGTTACCTTATGTGTCCTCATTATGCATTTCAAAATATCCAGCTTAAAGCGATTTTTTTGAATATTACTAAGAAGATTTAAGCTAGTCTAGAAATAGATAGATTTCGTGTTGGGGTTGGTTTGAACACCTCTGTCACTGAAGCTCAATTGGGCCTAGTGTCACGTCCCCAGCTAAAGAAATTATTCACTATTCCGAAGGTTTCATACTCTCGATTTAAAATAATAAGTCCCTAGAATTTTATATTTTCATCATTTAAGTACGACTATCAGAGCTATCAAAGACTGATATCACAAAGTTTTATAATTTAAATTATTATTAAAGTTCGTTCGATTTCACACCTATCGGAAAAGCTATGAACAATTTTCGCGAAAGATACCTTAACTCAGACAAGCCCCTAAAGTACTGTTCAGTACCATTTAAAATGTAGAGTAATTTCTAAGCTGCCTAAATAAGTTAGTTGTATTGTAAGATAGTTTTAAGTTTTAATTAATTGGGTTTTAGAAAGAATTTTCCTAAATGAAGTATCACTTTAATTAATAACATAATTTGTCAACAAATAGAAATACTACACTATAGTTGTAAAGACAATAATTTTTTTTCCGTCTAATCTCTACAAAAATTTTATAAACTGTAAATATCTTATAGAATAACTATAATAAATAAATAAATAAATAAATAAGTAAGTAAATACAAAATACACATGTTGCGCAAAATAACTCACTAAATTCTAATTCTTACTAAAACTCACCTAGGAAAGTTATCAAAGTCGTCTTACAGACGATTTTCAGAAATTGTACCATTAGATGGTAGACAGTAACAATTCCGTCTGATACGTGATAATTCTTATTTAGTGACTTGTCAATAGATACTCAATGAGAGATAAATTTATTTTTTTAATTCTTATAGGTATTTGCAGAATAAAATCATCCATTGAAGCGATGAAACTTTATCTTTGACAAAATTTAAATTTTTTTTTAATAAAATTCCAGTGAAAATTCTTACAGAAATAATACCTCGTATAAAATACGAAACAACGACCCGAAAAAAAAACTTTCCTACGGATTTTGAGTTTTTGTCCTTGCCATTAAAGATATACCTGAGCCGAATACTCCATCATTTGGAAGGAAACGGCCAAGTAATATATTCTTTTGATGTCAGAGTGTTTCAGCATTTGATCGATATAAAGGGAAATTCAATCATAAAAGAAACACAAGAAGTAAATTGGAAAATAAATTGAAAAAGATAATACGCATGTACCAGACCATCAGCAAGAAAATATGGTGATATGCATTCCCTGAAGGAAACTATACCGCAGAAGTAATAATCCGGCATGTCGGACGGTCGACGACTTTCTTAAGAAGCATTCCTTTGAGTCCGTAACTCCGAATTTTGAGGTTACTTCTTCTCTCAACTATTGAAATCCTCTATTGCATAGATTCCAGAAGTGAGAAGTATTTCAAAGGACATAAAACAAACAACTTAAGATGTTATGATGATAATTGCATTCCTTTCTAGATTCTATAAAGCCTGAAAGTTATCAACACAAAGATCGAAAAAGTTACGTAATTGTTTTTCGTTCAGTGATGGACAACACCCCGAAATCCGTTTGAAATTCATTCTTCCGTCTATCTGTCGGACATGTTCTCATACAAAAGTACCGATTTAAAAAAAATCATCGGGAATTAGAGATGGGCAAAGTAGTTCCTTTCAGTGAAGCACTTCACTCCGAGTCACTCACTTAGAGGAACGAGTTCAGTGAAGTACTTCCATGGAACTCTTCGTTCCATCGTTCCTAGAAGATGAGCAAAAAAAAAAGGTCTGAGAAGGACAAAACTCTATTTTTCTTTCATGAATAGGTATATCGTTTTTAATTTTTTTGTCACGTCTCCAATGGAACTGCAGTCCACCAAAAGGAGTGAGTTACTTCACTCACTCAATTCAGTGAAGTGTTCTTTTGGAACAGGTCACTCGTGAACGACCCATCTCTGTCGAGAATATTGCCAAATATCTCCAAAACGCTTTAAACTGGGACTTTCAAATTTGTGATGTATTATTTGCTGATATTTGAAGGAAAAGTAATTAATATAAAGACAATATCTGTGTTTTTTTCAACTGGATCAAGATCAAAATCTTTCGTTTTACATTGAAAACAACAATAAAGAGATGATCCAAAATCATAATGGGATCAAATTTGGATCAGTTTTTCGCTATTAAAGCTAAGTTTCCACTATTTTAGCATTTTCACAGATGGCGCCACGCGATTCAGCTGTAATGACACCAGCAAATTCAATTTGTAGCAGGTATTTGCACCCAACAGGCAGAACATGCTCGTCGAAAAGTCATGGGAACTCAATACATTTTGTACGGAAATGTAAGTCCATGTGTAAGATTAAATTATTGAAAAAACCTTTGTGTATATGACCTTTATACTAGATATGGGCAAAGCAGTTCCTTTCAGTGAAGTACTTCACTCCGAGTCACTCACCTTAAGGAACGAGTTCAGTGAAGTACTTCCATCGTTCCCTCGTTTTCGATCCATCGTTCGCTCGCGAACTAGTTCGTTATTTTAGTTCATAGTTCATTACTTGAGGGGAGTTCAGTGATGAGTAGTCGTAGTCGGAAGACAGTACAGCAAAAAAAAAAGGTCAGTATATCTAGAAGATGATGAGCAAACAAAAAACAAAGGTTAGTAGATCTAGAAGATGATGAGCAAAAAAAAGATCACTAGGTCTAGATCTAAAAAAAGGGTCGTACAGTTCACTTTGTTACTCTCTATTTTTCTTTAGTAGGTATATCGTTTTTATTGTCACGTGTCCAATGGAACTGCAGTTCACCAAAAGGAGTGAGTTACTTCACTCACTCACTTCAACGAAGTGTTCTTTTGGAACAGTTCACTCGTGAACGACCCATCTCTACTTTATACAGTTCCGTTTCGTCGTATAGTATACGAAACTTTGCCTGCAGGGCAGCTGACAGTTTCTCCGAAACATTTACCAACAAGATTGTTAACCCTGCTAAATTAGCTTTTGGGTTGATACACATCTATTTTTTCAATTGTGATCTTGATCCAGTTGAAAAAAACACACCTAATAGTGTGAGTCCCAAATGAAACCTTTTAAGTCACGTGGCTAGGATTTCGCGCGATTAAAAGAGAGAAATTTCAACTAAATATTCGTCCCTAAAACTTTGTATTTTCACGTATTAAGTGAAAGTTTAAAATTTAAAAAAAAAAATTATAAAAAATACAGTACACCGTCCCCAAACGCGTTTGATGGTTCTTAGCTCACAAACTCGCTGAGGTACTAAGTTCGAATTTTGTTGGTGGGTAGATTAGGCTTTTAAATGATGACTTTTGAGAGTAGTGAGAGCAAATCTTGGTTTCTATATTACACAAAACACTTATGCAAGGGGTCCTCCATGTAGCTGCAAAAATTCTTAAAAATGCAGTAGATTTTTCTTCTGAATATCACAATAAGGATCGTTCCTTAAATCGTTCATTCAAATCTTTTGGTATTATTCTGAACAATATATCAAATATTAGCTCTGCACTTCATCTTGAGAATAACATGACAGGCTTCAGCCCATCGGTTTATTTTATTATTAACTGTATTACGCAGTAGGCACTATCTTTTGTAACGTAACGGTAATATATACTGGTAATATTCTGGGTAATTTATTAGTAAACTATTCGGTTTATTCACTATCGAAAAGAAAATGGCAATTTTGAGAGATAGAAATAAAGAAGTACACACTTCTTCATCCATACGAGGCACAGTGTGATTAAAATCAAGGGTGCTTTCTAGATAAAATTTCTAGTTTCAAACTTGCTGCATAGGTGAAGATGAAATGTTTACTAAAGCTTCAAACAAAACACTGACTTCGACCGCGAACTGTGCAGCACAGACTTTAGACTACAGACGATTGTATGCCGATGCCCATAATAGTAACTTCGACTGCGCATCAATACAACTGCGAAGTCGGGGATCCCTTCCGTCGTTCGCACAGGGCTGCTAATTGTAATTTCGAATTTCAATTATTTCCCAGTAGGCAAAATTGCTATACGTCGAAACGAAACTGTATAAATATGGTAAAAATTCATTTAGAATTTTTGGGACGAGTACTATATGTGGAATGTTTACGTGTACTCTACGTATAATATTTTGGTTCTTTATACCTGAAAACGGTACGTTCTTTTTAAATACTCATATATGAGTATGTTGCGGTTTCTGCGTACATTTAGTCGGTTCCGTTTCGACGTAGAAAACATATACAAAACTTTGACTGCTTGGACGTTCGGCATGCTGGTATTCTATATCTGTTTGTAGTTTATCGTTGTAGTCATACTGATTCTGACACATATTCTTGCTTGCAAAGAACTGAAGTCGTAGTTGATATTATAATTAACACGAACTGAGTAGTACAACTTCTGCTGAAATCGCAGTCGCAGTCGCGATATTTTTTGTGATAGTTCATGTCATAATAGATACTGTAATGATAATTCTCATCTCAACTCAACTGCATGAATGTGTCTTTCAGATTATCGTGATATCACGTTTGACTAGAGAATTAAAAGTTTTTTCCCGATATTTGGGAAACTATCGCATTAATTATCGCCATCAAACTATCGTCATTTTTACAGTTTTGCGATAAGTTTTTGTTTACATTGACTCGTCAAATGAATATCGAGTTGACATTGGATAGGCGACTATTGCATCGTCGTTCTATCATGCCGTCAGATTATCGCACTGTCGCACTCTTACAATGTCTGTATGTTTTAATTGAATTACATCACGGCACTAACTAGTAAAGTTCTTGCTGGGGAAGTTTGTTGAAGGTATGCACAATTTTTTAAAAACGAAAAAGAACAAATCTGAAACTACTTCTAAAGTTGTTTTCCTCAATTCATCTAAACTAATTGCTATATAAGTTTATCATGACGACTATCAGTTATCTTCTTCCAAGTGCAACTGTTGGAAAATTTTATACTCTACTAATCTTTTCAACTTTTCCAACCACTCCATATTTTAATTAAAAAAAAATTACTAACTAAATTTAATTGCGTCATGTTATACCTGTATAAGAAACATTTCCATACCAACCAATTCTAATTTTCTTGTTTCAATACGTAAAATATCTTCATATAATCTTGATTTTCATTACTGAAAACGAATATTTACAAACTTTCAATCAAAACTTTTTCTATCAGTTTCTTGTGTTGTTTTCTTCGGAGAAAGTTTTCAGCACTTCGTTATGTCCCTGTAGCATCAAACAGAAATTTTTCCATCACAATTGCTGCAATTATTTCCGATCAAATTATTTAAATATGGGACTATAACATTTTTCTTGTGATGTATACTAATTCGATTTTATTGTTATTTGTACAAAATGTTAGCAGCAGTTTGGAGGACACGTGTATAAATTTTGAAGCGTATTGTTACTAGGGATTCGCCTGAATTTCAAGTAAAAAAATTTGAGTGAATTAAACAAGAAATCACTTTTTTAAGATCACTTAATCCAATTAGGACACTTAGAAGCGCTGCTATTATTTAATTTACAACTTACCACGCATTAAATTCAGTTATCGCTTAACTATCGCAGCTACCACCCTAAGGTATCTACAGTCCTTTCGTGAGTAATGAATTTATAGTTCATATCTAATAAAGTATGTTTGTGGAATATAAGTAAAAAATCGGTCTGGGCGAAACTTTATTATTTTTCGGGTCAAAGTTCGGGAGCGGTCAAAGTCGGAGTATATCATTAGTTGTTTCGAGATTATGACATTTCTTGGAAAGTTAATTTTGTTCTTAAAATAGAAATAGAGATTTTTAGCCGATTAGACATTGGAAAAGCCAGTGTAGACTACTCGAATTTCGGTATATTATGTACACTAAAAGCCCATAGAAGTAGAAACGAACTTGTTGCCTTATCAGAATTAAGAGATATGACGAATTGTTAAAACGTATACAAACCCATTACTTCCACTTGGGGTTTGAATTTCGAAAAAATTGTGAAACAGGTTTTTAGACGATTTCATAAGAAGTAACTTGATATCTCATGAGACACGAGGGATTTTGAAAAATTTGTGAAAACGAAAGCAAACCCTTCACACCGTCTGGTTTTTGAAATTCGAAAAATCGTGAAATTGCTTTTTAGGTCATTACATCATATGCCTTAATAACCAATTTTATATCTCATCAGAACTAATGGATTTCAAAAAATTGTGAGAACATATGCAAACCCTTGGGGGTTGAATATCCAAAAATTGAGAAATGGGTTTGTAAGCGATTATATAAAAAGTCTGTGGAAGTGCAAAGCGATCTAATATCTCATCAAATCTAAGAAATATGTCGAAGCTTTGAAAAGCATACAACCCCCTTACACCCCTTAGGATTGAATATCTAAAAATACTGAAATTGACCTTTTGGCGCTTATATAGGAAACCTTTGGAAGTAAAATTGGATTCGATATATCATCAGATCTAAGCAATACTCGTATGTAAGAATCTGTGAAAACATATGCAACCTCCTTACACCCACTTGGGGTTGAATATCCAAAAATGAGTTAAAGGAGTTAATAAATAAATATGAAGACAGCACGAGGAAGTAAAAACAATTCAATTTATTATCACTTTTAAAAGAAATGACGGAATTCGTGAAAACGGGTTTAAACCATTTATACCCCCTTAGGGACTGAAAAAGGAATAAACTTAAAAACGCGATTAGACGATTATTACGCAAGCCCGTGAAAGTGAAAAGTTTGTCGAAATCTAATTAGACCTGGGGGATATGGCAAAATTCATGAAAAAGTATAAAACCCCTTTACACCCCCGTAGGGGTCGAATTTATATGAAGAAACCGTAGAATAAAAATGAATTCATTATTTGGGAAGACCTAATAGATATGACGAAAATCCTGAAAATTATATGTACATATTCCGTTTTCGCATTCACATTTTTTTCGCCCCCCTTCCAAACGTCAATGGATATTTGAAAATTTTGTTTATCTAAATTACTTTTTTAGTTAATTTACATATACATACCAAGTTTCAACTTTGTACCAAGAGCCGTTCTATAGATAGGAAAAACACCCCCATTCCCGTACCATGCTACCCCTATAAAATTATATTTTTCCAACATGCTACTACTATAGCTCTATCTAAAACCCAAGTTTCAGCATTGTATCATTATAGGCTCTCGAAAAAAATAAAAAAAATCGGAATCTTTTTCTTTTTATCCTCCCTCATTCTCACCCTCTACACCCCGACCACCAAAATATTTTCTGCTAAGGGTCTATTAGGCCTACTTCATGTAAAAATTTTAAGTAGAGGAAAGTGGGGCAAAGGAAGCCCCCTAAGGTTTGCACCTTAGTTCTGTAAAATGGGTAATAGTTATAAAATCCTTTTCTTGCAAAATCGATAGCTTAGGATGTAAGCTTATTCACATATTCGTGAAGTTAAATTATTGCTGCTGATTAAAAAGATATCTACTCCTTTCGATACATACTTCAAAGTGCCCACTTTGCACCACTACTCGGGTAAAGTGAGCCATTCCAAGGGGTATAGTAATTTCACTCAAATCTGGAGTGAAGGAATATGGCTATGGATCAATTAGGATAAACAATATGATTTTAAGAAATTCAAACGAAATTAAGTGTGTTGAGAACATACTCTGCTGTGAAGAGTAGCCCTGGGAACACCAAAATATTTACTGGCTTTCTTTAGGTTCATTTTTTTCAGCAACGGAAGCTGTTGCATTTTTCATCGCATCTTCAGTCCACGATTGTTGCATTGATTTTTGTTGTATGTTCTAGCCATGCTAAAATTATTATTTTTAATTGTCAAATAAAATTATATTGGTATGGGGTAAAATGTGACCGGGGCTCACTTTGCCCCGAATGAACGCTAAACAGCAAGCATCTGCTAAAATTTATATATTTTTTAAATAATCATCAAAGCTTACTTATCAAGTTTCACAATCCGTATGCTGATCTCAAGGATACTGTTCCAGACAATTTTCACTCGCTAACAATTCTTTTCAATGCAATTATTAAACACTGATATTTACATCAGACGGTACCAAAATCGTAATATGAGAAAAATTCAAGGAACTATAATTAAAGTGGATTTCGTTTACAGTGCATTGTGGTCAATTTATGAAGCTTTATCGTATAATTTATTTTGCTAAGAAATGACGCTATTACAAACTAGACATTTTATAGGGGCTCACTTTGCCTTGCTAGCCTACTTTGCCCCATTCTCCCCTATCTATGTTACACTGTTCTTGAGATATGAGACATGATTTTTTAGAATTTTTTTTATCCCCTTCACTTTCATGCTCCACCGCCTCCTTAAAAAATTTTATTTTCAGCAAACTTCATTTGTCAACCTTTATACACAAACCGAATTTTATTTGTCTTGTGCAATTGTTTCGTGAGATATCATAATCTTAAGTTTTTCACCCCCACCCTCGTACGCCACTGCCCTGAGTGGGGCACTCAAAAATTTGTTTTCGATGTATTGTCCTAGTATACATTCAGATATTCATAAAGTTTTAATTTCTTGACATTTACCGTTTAGGAAATATGTGTCGATCTCGGCTCTCTTGCATTTCTGACGCACAATTTTTCCCCCCACTCCTATACCCCTTCACCCATATCTGCAACATTTTTTCAAATGGGTCCACTATCGAAGCTCTATATAAATTTCAAGTGTCAGCCTTCTAACGGAAGCAGTTGCTGAGATCTAGAAACCAAAATTTTCCGTCTAAAACGCTTCCCGACTTCCTCCCTTACACCCCCTCCCTTCAAAATATGGTCACTTTGAGAGGTCTACCTATTCTATTCCTAAAAAAAATTCAATTCAATTTAATACCTCAAAGGGTTTGGGAGCTACGAGCTTTCAAACGATTTTGCGTACAGCGGTCGACGTACGGCGGACAAACGGACTGAAATTTTGTTAGCTTTTTTGGTATATGCTAGTCATGAAACGTGAAAAAAAAAATCTGCCAACAGTCTGGGCGCAACTTTATTATTTTATGGGTAGAAGTCCGAAACGTGTTTAATGATGAGATGCGGTGTAGGTTACTATGCGACTGACAATCTAAAAAATAACGTTCCAAATAGCCTCTTGGTTATTTCTTAGGTTGTCAGTCGCATAGTAACCTACACCGCATCTCCTCATTAAACACGTTTCGGACTTCTACCCATAAAATAATAAAGTTGCGCCCAGACTGTTGGCAGATTTTTTTTATTTACTTACATATTTTTTTATCAATAGAATAATTAATAGTAGTATAAGCGAATTCGATCACTTATTTTAAACCTAAGAGATTTTCGGAATCAGTGAAAACTTGAACAAAACCCCCAGGGGGTTTAATTGAGAAAAATACTTAAATCGGTTTTCCCCGACTACGTTTAAAGCTTATAGAAGTAAAAGCGAATTCCAAATCTCAATATACCTTAGAAATATATCAGAATTCGTGAATATGTACACAACCACTTTACACCCCCTTAGGGGTTGGATATCGAAAAATTTTGAAGATCGTTACTAGGCGTTTATATAAATAGCCCGCAGAAGTAAAATTGCTTTGATAGCTCGACATGTCTAAAAGTTTAACCGAAATTTGTGAAAATGTAGATTCATGGAAATTTTTTTTACTCAACCTCTGAACGCCAATAAAAATCTGAACTTTTTTTTTGCTTTAATTACTCTAATAGTACATCTACATATACGTACTAAGTTTCAACTTTCTAGCATAAGCCGTTTCTGAGATATAAAAAACCACCCCTCTTCCCCGTACCTTGATACCCCTATCAAACATTTTATTTTTCTAGGATGTCTCCATAGTGGCTCTATATAATTCTAAATTTTTAGCTTTCTATTCATTATGGTTTTCGAGAAATAAAAATCAGAATGTTTTCCTTTCTACCCCCTTTCACCACCACCCCTAACACCCACACCACTAACATTTTTTTCCCAACTAGAAGTTTACCGACCCCAACTCTTGTAAAATTTTCAAGATCATATCTGATACGGTTTCTGAGATATAAAAATTACATTTTTTGAAAAATTGCTGTCCCCCCACTTTCGTGCTCCACCTCCCCCCTCAAAAAATTTAGTTTTGGTAGACTCCTCCTGACATCCTATATAGAGAAACTTTATCTTCCTGGTGTAATTGGTTCGGAAGATATTGTAATCCAAAGTTTTTCACCCCCACCCCCACACCCCACCACCCCTCTTAAAAATTTTAGCCCTTTTCTAATCTTGAAGTATCTCTAAGGACAACAACAAAGTTTCAATCTTCTGACATCAATTGTTCAGGAGATATCGATTTTAGAATGTTTCAATTTCGTCTTTCATGCGTTATAGACTCATTGTTTCCCCTCCCACTTCCACACCCCTTAACTAATATCGACCATTTTTTTGCAATTGAGTCCATTACTATAGTACTACATAAGTTTCAAGTTTCAGCTTCGTAGCATAAGTGGTTCCTGAGATCTAGAAACCAAAATTTTTCGTCTAAAACGCTCCCCTCTCCTCTCCCCTTGTACCCCCTCCCCTTGAAAATATACGAGTCATAGGGGTTCACCCAATCTACCCACCATAAAAATTTCAATTTAATATCTCAACGGGTTTGGGAGCTACGCACCTTCAAACGATTTTGCGTACGGCGGACGGCGTACGGCGTCTACGGCGGACAGACGGACATTTTTTTTTTTGCTTTTTTGGGGTTTACTAGTCCTAAAACGTGTAAATACAAAATTTCAGGGTAGCAAACTTTTTTGAAATTTCAGGTCGATCACAATACTTTATTATTAAAAAATAATAAAGTAAAATTGTAAGGGTAGCAATTTTTTTCTTTTAAAAAATCTATTACAATACTGTATTATTGAAATAATAAAGTAAAATGGTACAATACTTATCAGATTTTTGTTTGTAAAACTTTTTCTGGTAATTTTTATTTACGATTGATTGTGCGATTGGTGTTTTTGGTAAGAATTATGTAGGATGAGTTAGGTTTTGATTACCATTCCACTTGTGAATTTAAGGAATTTTAAGTGAAGGTTTAAAAATTTTGTAAAACAATTTGGCGGTCTATGCATTGCCATGAGATAATTAGGGAAAGGTGCATGGTGTTTGGATGGGTGTTGTCCGAATAACATTTCTCTTTCTTAGCTGTTGGACGCAATAGATGACAGGCGTATAAATGAGCTATCGGGGTCCGGGTTTCACAGGCTTGTATTTCCCAAGATATTGGTACTGAACTAAAGTAAAAATAGTTGAAGAAAAAAGTCCCACTTTATATACGAGTATATGTGTTATAAGTTCAATTTGCACTTAATGTTTTTTGCTATTTCAAAAGAGAAAAGAACTCCGGGTATTCTTTTTTGATATTTGAGAAATTCTAACTTGAGACTGGCACAGTCCTATGCAGATAACTTCGAAAGGATCCTTTTTGTAAATCGCCTTTCATTTCCTCGCATCTCTAAGAGACTTTCGTATCGCATTCATATGTGCTGAGTAGAAATACTTGTCCCCGAATAAGATTCCTTTGGGAGCTCACGCTGATAGGGAAAACTTATCAAAGTAATAACGTCCTTCGATTGACCTTTTTTTTTTTTTGCTTTCGTCATTTTATTTTCTTTGCTATTTTATTTAAGGGCTTCTTGCCCATATAGCTATCAGAGGAAAATTTGCTCTAGCCTTTCTGTTTTTTTTTTGGTTGATAAAAGCTTTGTGATGTTATTCGAAAAAGACGACGAGAAAAAAAAACAGAAATTAAATAGAAAATTCGATCTCACGTTGCTGAATAATTTCTTTTCTCGCCCGAGAGTTTTACTGTGCACTTTATCAAGTATTTATAGCACTCTGAAAGGTTTTTAATTTCCTTCAGTGCACAGAAAAGTGCCACGTCCCTCGGGAAAATCTGGAGTGTAGTGGAATACCTTAAGACCAAATGGCAACGAAGTGTCCTTCAAAAATTCACCGAAAATCTATCGTTATGTTTACGGGATCCTTTAGTAAAGTGAAATGTTCCCGAAAAGTTGGCACTTGACTACCGTTCCCGAAAGTGTTCGTTAATTCATCCGGATGAAATACTAACGATAAAACTCTATAGATACGTGAATTCACTAGTTAGGGGTACATTTGGATATGTTCGAATTTTAAACAAAAATTTTCTATCGTACGAGAGAAACACATTAATCAACTGCATCTTAGAATTCTCACCTCCGAAAAGTTATTTTCCTTTTCGTTTTTGGCATTGTTTTAAATAGAAGAAAAGTTCATATCATTAATCTCCGGCTTTGGAGAAAAGTTTAAAGCTGAAAAGTTTTGGGTTTGTCAGGCTTGACAGGTGAGTTTTAAATGGAAGCCATTTTAGGAGCTTTTAAGTTTTCCTTTTCGAGATATATCCAGTTACATTCTTTACGTATACTTTAATATGGAGATGGAAAAGTGGAGCTCGTCTTATATGTTTTTTAACCACAGTCATGGCGGAAAATTTGCATAGGCAGCAATTGCCTAGATCATTTAATAGGCCGAAAGACCGGGGATGAATAGACAAGAAGCGATATTAAAAGAAATATTGCATTTTTCGATGATATGTAACTTTAAAGACGTAATTTTCAAGTTCCGAAAATTTTATGATATATTGGCGAAGGAGGCGATACCGCCTTCACGATAATTGTACAGGGTGGCCCAAAATGAATCACCCTGTTGGAAGATGTTATAATTTTTGCAAATGGCGGCAACTATAAGTTTTGTTTTGATATTTGTGAAGTAAACAGATGCAGAATACACGTCGACAAGCCATGGAACGCTATACTCCTAAAGATCGCGGAATAGTTTTAACTATTTTTTTATGGAATAATTCGTCAGTGATTTTGACGCAAAGTGAATTTCGGAGCAAATTTCCCGACCGTCCAACGCCAACTGGTCGAACGCTAAGGCATCTAGCCACTGCCGAAGAGGCAGTGACAGGAGAATCGCCGGAAGGCCACGTAGTGCTTGTTCCGACGAGAATATCGCTGCTTGCTGTGTCTAAAATGTCGCAGATGAGTCACAGCGTTGTTCTCTTTTCGGAAATTTTAGAAGCAGATCTAGACCAAAAAGCGTAGTAAAGGGTTTTCCAATAGGGACTTGACAACTTTGAATTCAATTTGTGAACGCACCCTTTCACTAATCATCGAACTGTCACTGTCAATTTATTCAGTAAACTTAACATTTTTATCATGGTAAAGTACACGAAGGAACAACGTCTGCAAATTATAAAAATTTACTACAGAAATTCGGAGTCGGTGACCGCTACTTTAAGAGCGTTAACTCCGATTTTCGGTCGTAATTCTCGCCCTAGTAGACAGGCAGTAACAAGTTTAGTGCAAAAATTTGAGTCTACATATTCGTTGTGTGATGTTGCCGTGCCAGTGAGACAACGGGTTGGTCGAAGTGTCGAAAATATCGCTGCCGTTGAAACGTCCGTAGCAAATGATCCAAATCAGTCAATTCCACGGCGTTCTCAAGTGTTGGGCATCGCCCAGACCACGTTATGGCGAATTTTGCGTAAGGATCTTGGTTTACACCCATACAAGATCAAGCTGACTCAAGAATTGAAGCCGATGGACCATTTGAACGTTCTCCGATTGGGCTCTGGAAAAGATGCGCCAAGATGATCAATTTCATCGCAAAATCATCTTCAGTGACGAAGCTCATTTTTGGCTCAGTGGGTTCGTCAATAAGCAAAATATGCGTTATTGGTCCGGTGAAAATCCACATGTGCTTCATGAAAGACCACTTCATCCACAAAAAATAACTGTTTGGTGCGGTTTGCATGCTGGCGGCGTCATAGGGCCATATTTTTTCGTCGACGATAATGATCGTCACGTTACTGTGAATGGTAATCGTTATCGCGCCATGATTACCGATTATTTTTGGCCCGAATTGGAAGATATGGACTTGGACAACATGTGGTTTCAACAGGACGGTGCCACAAGCCACACAGCACACGTTACAATCGATTTATTGAAGAGTAAGTTTGATGAGCGTGTTATCTCAAGAAATGGACCAGTCGATTGGCCGCCTCGTTCGTGCGATTTAACGCCTCTGGACTTTTTTCTTTGGGGCCACGTCAAGTCGTTGGTCTATGCCAACAAGCCGACGACGTTGGAAGAGCTCAGAGCCAACATTGAACACGAAATAGCAGCCATTTCGGCCGAAATGTGTGGCCGAGTCATCGAAAATTGGGTCCAACGAATCGACCGCTGCAAACGTGCCCGCGGTGGCCATATGAACGAAGTCGAGTTCCATTCATAAATGTTTTGATTGTACTTCAACCCGATAATAAAGTTTTTGAAATATCTCAAATGGTTTGCATTTTATTTTGAAAAAAAGTTGTCAAGTCCTTATTGGAAAACCCTTTAGATTTAAAATGTTCGTAGTTTATTGAATTTTCAGTAAAATTGGTGAAATATACATTTTTCATAATCTACTACAGTAAAACCTGTCTAAAACGGACCCTCTATAAAACGGAAACCTGCCATAACGGAAAAAAAATATTGGGAACGGATCATTTTCCAATGCAAAACACCCTGTATAAACCGGAAAACTGTCTAACGAAAAAACGGAACGTGATTCGCGGAACAAAATTTTTCACAAAACGGAAAACAGTTGAAATATGAAATGAGTGGATATGATGTATATATATGAGTATGACTAACTGCAAGTGAAAGACGGAAAAATGCTTTTAATTTATTATGGAACTAAAGAGTGTTACAATAACTCGTAAAATAATTTTTGACGTCTGTTTTGAAATTTTGGTAGTTCAGTCTTTGGCAAAATGAAAAAGAAAAAGCAAAAGCAAAAAGAAAAACCAAGTTTCCAAATGGATTTGCGACCAAAACTCATTTTCTGATGATGCTTATTTCCATCTCAGTGGATACGTCAACAAGTAGAGTTGCAGAATATGGGCTGATGAAAATCCAGTAGCACTCTTTGAAAAGCAAATGCATCCAGAAAATCTTACTGTGTGGTATGCATTTTGCGCTGGTGGAGTGATTGGTCCGTTTTTCTTCGCAAATGCAGCTGGCAACTCTGTCAGAGTGAACGGGAAACGGTACCGCGCCATGCTCACCGACTTGTTGTGGCCAATATTGTATGATTATGACATCGATGACATGTGGTTCCAGCAAGATGGTGCGATGAGACACACAGCTGAAGTTCTCCGGGCGAATAATCTCCCGAAACAGCGAAATCAATTGGCCACCGAAATCGTGCGATTTGACTCCGTTGTACTTCTTTCTTTGGAGTTACCTCAAAAGAAAGGTTTACCCCAATAAACTTAACACCATTCAACAACTGAAGGATCTATTGGTCTAATTAAGAAGCAATTATGCCGTAATATCATCAAAAATTTGGACAAACGGATCGAGGTGTGCCATAGGAGCCGTGGCGGGCATTTGAATGATATTCTTTTTCATACTTAATTGCCATGGACCAAATAATATTTTTTAATAAAATTTTCATTAGCTCCATCATCCACTTGTTTTCAATTTTGATTTAAGTTCGGAACGCGTTATTGTAACACCCTTCATTTGACTGTATATATTTCTATTTTTTGTTTGTTCATTATTTTTAAAGTACCCAAAAAAAAAAAAAATATTGTATATGTACTGTATTTTCAAATCAAGAATTTTGCTGAACAAAACTGTATAAAACGGAAACCTGCCATAACGGACCAAAAAGTTGGGTACCACAGCATTCCGTTTTAGACAGGTTTTACTGGAGTAGGTTTATTGAAAGAGATGAATTCAGTCCAGCCGCGCGGATTTATCTTTGATGAAAAATAAACGGGTTGGCCTAAATAAGTAAAATTTATCTATTTTCGGATTTATCACGTTCACTTATCAACTAACAGATCTAAAGGCATCTCTAAAAGACAGTTTTTCCTCAAGTTTTTCTATCCGCATCTTAGTCAGCCCATCAAATCGAACCAACTTTTAATATTATAAATTATTGTGATCGTTTTAAAAAAAAAAATTTGCTACCCCAAAAAAGCGAAATCATTTAAAGACTCGTAGCTCCCAAACCCTTTAAGCTATTCCGTTAAAAAATTTATTGGATATACTAGGTGGACCCCTTTATGTGGCCCCTTTTTGAAGGTGGTGTAGGGAGGGATTTAGACTGAAAAATTTGGCCTGTAATATCTCAGGAACCGATACGATAGTAAGTTGAACCTCAAAACTTATCTATATAGCTGCCTTTTCTATCTCTGGAACGGCGTATGTAAGAAACTTGAAACATAGTGGATATATGTACAGGGTGCGCCATCTTTTATGTTGGTATGTAAACATGGAATAACTTTGACATTTTTCAACAGATTGACTTGATGGGACAAGTTTTGGAAACGTCAATTCAGCCGAATTTTGCTTGGAATACGAAAAAATATAATACGTGGAAACATAATGCGTCCGAGACATTCGAAGGGCGAGATCGAGACATTCTAAAATCGATATCTTCTAAACGGTTTGTGTCACGAAATTAAAACTTAATAACAATCTGCAGGGGAATAGATCGGAAACAAATTTTTGAGAGGGGGCAGTGAAGTACGGGGGTGGGGGTTGAAAAACTTTAGATTACGATATCTCACGAACCAATTGCACAAGAGAAATAAAATTCGGTTTCTGTATAAAGGTTGACAAAAAAAGATTGCTCAAAGTAAAATTTTTTAAGGGGGCGGTGGAGCAAGAAAGTGAAGGGGGTAAGAAATTTTTTAAAAAATCACGTCTCATATCTTAAAAACCGTGTAAGATAGATGCTTGAAATTTTTACCAGAAGTAGGCCTAATAGACCCCCAGCAGAATTTCAGGGATGAGAGTGTAGAGGGTGAGGGTGGGGAAAGTGAAAAGTAAAAAGTTACGGTTTTTATGTCTCGAGAACCTATAATGATATAAAGCTGAAACTTACTATTTAGATAGAGCTACAGTAGTAGCATGTTGGAAAAAAAAAAATTTTTTTTAGGGGTAGTATGGTACGGGGGTGGGTGATGTTTTTCCTATCTATAGAACGGCTTACGTTAGAAAGTTGAAATTCGGTATGTAGATGTAAATGAACTGGAAAAGTAATTCTAATTAAAAAAAATTCAAATATTCACTGGCGTTCGGAAGTGGGGAAAAAAAATGGTCAGTGAAAATGGAATGCATATATTTTCACGATTTTCGTCATATCTATTAGGTCTTTCTAAATATTGAATTAATTTTGTACGGGTTCTTCATAGAAATACCTAGAAAGTGTTTTCAGGATTTTTTGAAATTCGACCCCTAAGGTGGTGTAAAGGGGATGTATACATTTTCACGAATTCAGCCGTATCCCTCAGGTCTGATTAGATATCGAATAACTTTTCACTTCCATGGACTAATTGAATAATCACCTAAAACCGATTTTTAATTGTTTTCCTTTTTCAACCCCTAAGAGTGTATAAACGGGTTGAACACGTTTTCACGAATTCCGTCCTATCTCTTAGGAGTAATAAGACATCGGATTGATTTTTCCTTCCTCTGGCTTTCTTTATATAGGTCCTCTGGCTTTCTTTATATATATCTTAAAACTTATTTCAGGATTTTTGGATATTCAACCCCAAAGTGGGTGCAAGGGGGTTGCATATGTTTTCACAAATTCTTACATATTTCTTAGTTATGATATTTCTTAGTATGATATATCGAATTCAATTTTACTTCCTAAGGCTTCCTACATAATCGTCAAAAAGTTGATTTCAGGATTTGTTATTCAGTTTGTTATTCAACTCGAATATGACATATTTTTCAGGAGTGATGAGATATTAGATTGGTTTGTACTTCCACCGACTTTTTATATAATCGCCTACAAACGTTTTTCCGATTTCATGTAATGGCCAAAAACCTAATCACGAAAAACCTTTTAATGGCGTAACAACTGATATTATACTAGGACTAGACCTAGTTTTAGAACTAGAACTAGTTTTAATATGGTTGTTAAGATATTAAGTTATCTGTTCTCTACATTACAAATTATAAAATGGTAGTCATAAAAAGAAAAAAAAACTTAATAATTAATTCTACTTGTTGGGGCTCTTTACAAAAATGCCTAAGAGGATGTAATGCAATTGTAAACATTGTAATGAATTCCGCCATATCCCTTACGTTTGATTACACGAAAATTTTATTTAATCGCCAAAGAAACATGTTCTGATTTTTTTACTTTTAAACCCCTGAGAAGGTATTCTCACGAATTCAGTTATATCTGTTAGGTCAGATATTAAATTGGGGTTTTCTTCTACGAACTAACTACATAATGGCCTAAAAATTAATTTCAGGAATTTTGGATATTCAATCCCAAGGAGGTGTAAGTGCGGTTACAAATTATTAAATCAACCTTAAAGTGAGTGTAAAAAGGATACATACGTTTTCACGAAGATATGACGAAATTCGACATATTTGCATGGACTTTTTATTTGTACAATTGCCTAAAAATCGAATTCAGGATTTTTCGATATTTTTCTTGCAATTTATTTATTTTAATATATCTATAAAGAACCACTGATGAATGTTGAAAGTTTTATCTTACAAGGAGCTATTCTGGTCACAAAATTAAGTTCTCAAAAAACCTCCTTTTTTTTTACGGCCGTCGTTATAACTTAGGGGGTCATCCTTTAATGCGTTCGCACAGCTAAAACGACATAGGTTGGAGTTAAAATGGTGTGGCAGGGGATTTAGGTCGGTGGAACGGGAGGGAAGCGTCTCAAGTGTCGGTGGACGTTGTTTTTGAACTGCTGAAGGTTATACTTATCAGGAAACAGATCGGCCGGCAATGCGTTCCACATTACTGATGTTCGGGGGATAAAGGACTGCCTAAATTTCACTGTTCTCCACGAATGGGGCTGAACGGTATACTAGTGTGCGCGTGATGCTTGGCGAGTGTTACGGGGGACCACTAAGAGTGGGGGAATAAGTTCTTTTAGTTCCTTACTACATTTACCATAAAAATATCGATAGTAAATACTGAGTACTCCGACATTTCGGCGATGCTCAAGGGAGTCTATAGAAGCTGAAACGGCTTCGTCTCCAATTAGTCGGAACACATGTTTTTGAACACGGTTGAGCAAGACTAAATGGGATTTGGGGGCCCCAGCCCAGATATGCGAATTATACTCAAGACGTGGTCTGATATATGCCTTGTAGATTGTAGCTAAGTCAGGCGCTGAAAAGAATTTCTTACACTTCCGTAGAATTCCAAGGCGTTTGGAAGCATCAATTGCGACATCAAAGATGTGTTGGCTCCAGTTTAGGTGGTTGTTAAATTTTACGCCTAGTAATTTGAAGTCAGCAGAAGGGGGAAATCGTTTAAGGGATAGATGACAGGACTGTGTTTTGGAGGCATTGAACTCTACTCTATTTTTCTCGCCCCAGTCCAAGATAAGATTGAGGTATGAGTTCAATGAATCGAATAACTCAGTGCGGTGTGAGGCCACCGAAGTTGGACGTGCCTCTGCAGCCGAGTCGAAATTAAAGACATTGTCCAGTGTACTATCATCTGCAAAACTATGGATTGGATTGAGAGTTGACGACAGAAGGTCGTTAATAAAGATGAGAAATAGGGTTGGAGATAACACTGAGCCCTGGGGTACACCGGAATCGATTGGAAAAGAGGACGAAGTTATTCCGTCTAATACAACTCGTATAGAACGTTTGTAGAGAAAACTTTCAATCCATTTAAGAAAGGTTGAACTAAAGCCAAAGGCTTTAAGTTTTACTAAGAAACATTGGTGCCAAACTCTGTCAAACGCTTTAGCGATGTCAATGGCAAGCACTTGACCTTCACCAAATTTGTGGATGCACGAGTTCCAGCGTTCCGTTAGGTAAACTAAAAGGTCAATTGTTGACCGACCGGAACGGAACCCATATTGGCGATCGTGGATCAGATCTTTGTCCATCAGGTATTTGATTATGTTGCGATTGACAGCAGTTTCCATTACTTTAGCGAGCACGGATGTAATGGCTATTGGGCGGTAATTAGCGGGATCCGCTTTGTTTCCTTTCTTGGGAATCGGCTGAACATTCGAAACAACCGTAAGGAAAAAGTGGCTATAGCGTGGCACTTAATAGCAACGCTACCTGATTTTATATAGAACTCTATCACCCTCGCTCGTTGCTTCCAATCAAAATCGCTTTACAAATACTTCGCCTAGAGACTAACCATCGTATCGCTTCGCGCCGTAGTAAACAGTCTTCGGTACAAACTCTGTGCGCTTTTATATTGCTTGGATGGAGTCGAGAGCTTTCGCGAATATTCAGTAGTGTGTGCGAAAATTCAAGAGGGTTGGTGAAAAGATCAGAACATTCGAGAGGTATGGAGATTTCTCCACACCACTCACATTAAGTACAGCAAAGGAGGCCTGTTGTTTTTCCTACTGGAAACTGATTGAGTTATGCGTGGTGCCATGCTGCATGTAATAATATGCAAGCCTGTTTCTTGAGATACCTTTTCGCCTATCGTGTGGTGGGCAGTGGGGTGAACTATATATTAGGCACCATAGGTACGAGTAGTGCGCTTTGAAATGATGTAGTTTCTAATACCGTACACTAGCCACCCCTATAATTGATATATTAAGTTCGCTACCTATCCCCCAAAATTTATATATAAAAAAATTCAACAATCACCCGGAGTCCTTCCAGCTCTTCAAATACTTTGTTTCCATTACCACATTCTATAGTACTGCCGACGTAAAACATTTTTTTGCTTCAGGACCTATTAATTTTCTGTATTCAAGCTGGAAGCTGCATCGTTTAACCATTAGTCGTCGTTCGCGAGATACAAAACCAAACCCCTGAAACCATCCCCTAGCTTCGCATTCCAACTGAAATTGATTAGCAATTTCGGTATTAAAAACACAGACATTTTTATCGGATTACACTAAAATCAGTTACAGAAGAAAGCAGTAAGCGTGAAGCTAAATGGCGAGAACATGAACTGAAAACACCAGAGCTACAATTAGTGACATAGGAAACTTGCAGTTTAGCCTCAGCACTTTATTAGAGAGACATGCAATCCAAACTGGTCAATCTTCCGCAATCAAGGATTGACCGTAGTATTTCTTGTAGTTTCTCCCTTTAGTTACATTGATCACAGAGTGTTACCCAAACGAAGGCATTACTAATCACTCTTCGATCTGGAAAAGCTGGTTAATTTCTAACTTCTTTCTTGCGAAATATTCTGCGCAGTGGTTTAATACTAACTTCTCTGAGTAGCCTGAACACGTTAGATGAGTGTACTTCTTAGTCATTACACTAACTTTATAATTCTTTACCAAGGGCTTAGAAAAATCCTCTGCAAATTGGCCATAGTCAGACAATTTTGCTAGTAAAAGCCAACAGCCTTATTAATGCAGTTTTTGTTAGCTTCGAGCGAGCAATAAATGAAACATTGAGGTACTCTTTGAAGGACTATTTCACGCAACCAAGTCGAGATTAGAGGAATATCGACGGGGTTAAACCGTCATTATATCAATTTGAATACAATTCCATAAGATTAACAATTCAATTAACCGCAATTCAATTATACTACATTTGAATCGGATTGTTCATCGTACAGTTTACTAACTCCGAGTCTGAAGAAAACACACGTAAAAACTTAAAGGAAGAAGACCAAATACTGCAGAAGCGTATAGTTGGCAGGAATCGTATGTCAGATACAGACCAAAGGATTCGCTTGATACATCAGCCAAAAATTTTACCTTTCTTGTTTCCGAAAGATTTATAGCCATTATTATAAAAGTAGCGTTTCGTGATTATTCATCGTTTTGCCGAGGGAAAACAACAAAGCTGGTAAACTTTCACTTCGCAGGTAGAACGTATGTTGAGTATGAGATTACGTTAAGTAAAGTAAAACTTGTTGGCTAACAACATATTCCGGTAGATACGAGTACTTATAACTAATATCTGCAACGGAATGAGATTTTTGCGCATAACATTTTATGGGATTACCTTAGCATAGTGAAGTGTAGTTTAGTTATCAAAAAGTTGTGTGCAAGCGAGGGTAATGTAGCGAAGCCTCAACATCAGCAAACTGAAACAAATTTCATGTCGGTATTAAACGAAATCCTGCAGACGGAAAGAACGCTCTCAATATGGTTTTGCTGAGCGAGCATTTAGATAAGTTAATCTGACATTAAATAAAATAAATTTCATGTGCCCACAATGATTGAGAGGACACAACTAGATCATAAAATTTCTCATGTATGTTCTTTTTTTATTTTTGCTTTTGCAGAACCTTTCCAAAGAAAGCAATTTCAACCTTTTTTTTGTTGGCTGTTTGTTTTTCGAAGACAAATGAAGGACAGTTAAGATAAATTTTAAGAAGAGATGAGACCACAAATCATTTTGTTGTATTATGTCCTTTTTCATTGGGGTTTTTTCATATCAAAAAATATAAATAAGAAGAGTAATGTCTTCGTAAAAAGGTTAAATATTTGTTGGGGAAAAATTATCCTAGGAGTTTTTTTTGGTCGGATTTTAAATATCAGCAAAACCGTTTGTATTTAATATTTTCATTATTACATTGTTTAGAAGTTAATCCATTTAATTTGGATTTTTGCTTAATTATTTTTCGGGTAAAAGTCCGGGAAAGTGGAGTGCGATAAATTACTTACCACACTGCAACTTTTCACGCATGAACTACGTAATTGAGCCATACTCCGGGAGGCGGTCAAAATTGAAATGTACCTTCGGTTGTTTCGAAACAACCTACTACTCACTGCAATAGCTCCTTGTAAGATACAACTCATCGGTAGGTCTTTGTACAAATATTGAAATTAATAAATCCATGTCAGTAAAAATATCGAAAAAATCGATTTTAGCCGATTAATCATATAAAGAGGCCTTGTAGACATCTCGAATTTTGTCTTATTTTCGTGAAAACGTATGTAGCCGAAGGGACTGTTAAGACACTTCGGAATTGAATATTAATAAATTCTGAAATCACCTTTTCGACGATTATATAAAAAGCCAATAAAAATCCATTCGTTTTCTCATCCGACCTAAGAGATATAACTATATTTGTGAATACAACCCCATTCATTCACTTGGGGGATGAATTTCAAAACATCGAGAAATGGGTTTTTAGCGTGGAAAAGATAAAACTAATTTGATATATCAGCCGACCTAAGAGCTGTAGAAAAATTTGTGAAAACGTATGCAACCCCTTTACAATTCGACAAAAGATGATTTCATCAAACCCAAAAGATATGGTGAAGAATTTAAAAACGTTTGCAACCCTCTTTCTCCTCTTGACCTTAAGGGTTAAATATCAAAAAAAATCCTGAAATGAAGTGATTAGATTAAATGTTGGTTGTTTTCCGGCGTCAGTGGGGTTTCTGGTGTGAAACCCCAACACGAAATCCCCGACTGTTGATTAATCGCTGTCCTTGAGGACATGACAGTTGGAAAACCTTCACTGGATACGCCAGTTTCATAAGATTGTGTTGGACTAGGTCCGAAGGAGCTGTTTCGTCATCGGAGGGCATAGACTCGTCAGAGGGTGTATCATGCCTACTATCAGAAACACCCTTACAGCTGGTGGAATTGCTGAGCATAACTTCCATATAGCGCACTCGAAATCAAATTTACGATCACGAATTATAAATTTTAGCTAATTTCCCGCCATCGCAACCCTATACTAAAGGAGGTGGCGCTGAAGATCATCTAATATTTCAACCAATTTGGTGGAATTTTTGGTTGTAAGCCAGGATATATAGAGCTGAACGCTGAGAGCGTGACTTCGAAACCCGCCAACAGCAATTTTATTTTTTCGCTAATTTTAAGAATGGAATTTTTTCATGGTAAGCTACCATAGAAGCAAATTTGATTAAATGTTGGTTGTTTTCCGGCGTCAAGTGATTATATAGAAAGCCTGACGAAAGAAAAAATCTGCCAACAGTCTGGGCGCAACTTTATTATTTTATGGGTAGAAGTCCGAAACGTGTTTATTGCTGAGATGCGGTGTAGGTGACTATGGAACTGACAACCTAAGGAATAACGAGAAGGCTATTTGGAAAGTTATTTTTTAGGTTGTCAGTCGCTTAGTAACCTACACCGCATCTCAGCATTAAACACGTTTCGGACTTCTACCCATAAAATAATAAAGTTGCGCCTACACTGTTGATAGATTTTTTTTTATTTTTTTTTTAATTATTTACGTATTTCTTTCAATAGAAAATTCAATAGAAGTAAAAGCGAATTCGATCTCATTAAACGTAAAAGACTTTCGGAATTCGTGAAAACTTGTAAAATACCTTACACCCCCCGGTGGTTTAATATCGAAGAAATCGGGCTTGCCTCTTTATATTTAAAGCATTTACGAGTGAAAGTGAATGCGATATTCGATATATCGTCTAATGAGACTTCAGAAATATATCGGAATTCGTGAAAATTTACACACCACATTACACACCCTTAGGGGTTGGATTTCGAAAAAGTTTAAAAAGTGTGTCTAGGTGTTTATATAAAGAGCCCAAAGAAGTAAGATAAATTTTATAACTCGACATGTCTAAGAGATATAACGAAATTCATGAAAATGTTGGAAAAAACCATTTTCACGCACATTTTTTTTACTCCAGCTCTGTACATCAATAAAACTTTGAACTTTTTTTTGCTTTAATAACTCCTGTAGTACTTCTACATATACCAGGTACATGAGCTTAAACCGATCGTTGATACATAGATGGCGTTAGTGAGCGTGTTGAGCAACCTAGGGACTCCAATTTTTTTATTTAAGGGTTGGTTAGTTGTTAACATTAATCAGTGCACATCGTCACAAATTTCATTAAACAACATACCTTTGTCCTGTGCTGATCATGTCATGTCTGGAGCCTAGGGAAGCTTTGCTTTCTTGCTTCCATTTGAAGAAAAAGGCTGCTGAATCGGATCAAATGCTTGTGGAGGCCTATGGTAACAATGGTTTAGCGGAATCAACGTGCAAGACTTGGTGTCGTCGATTCAAAGACGGCGATTTTGACAAGCGACAAGAAGCGCGGAAATCGGTCCAGGAAGGTTGAGGACGACCAATTGCAGGCTCTTTTGGATGAGGACGATACCCAATCGCAAAAAACGCTTGCCGAGTAATTGGATGTTACTCAAGCAGCCATTTCCATGCGTCTACGTCATGGGAAAGGTTCAAAAGATCGGAAAATGGGTGCCGCATGAATTAAACGATAGGCAGATAGAGCGACGCCAAAACACATGCGAAATGTTGCTTGCCTGACACAGAAAAAAGTCGTTTCTGCATCGGATTATGACTGGCGATGAAAAGTGGATTTATTTCGATAATCCAAAGCGCAGAAAATTGTGGTTTGATCACGGTCAACTATCAACATCTACCGCATGATCAAATCGCTTCGGACAGAAGACAATGTTGTGCGTTTGGTGAGATCAGCAGGGTATCGTCTACTATGAGCTCTTAAAACCTGGTGAAACTGTCGATGCCCACCGCTACCACCAACAATTGATGAAATTGCACCGTGCTCTGCGTGAAAAACGCCGGAATATAAACAAAGACATGACAAGCTGATTTTCCTTCACGACAACGCACCATCGCACACGTAAAAAATGGTCAGCAACTACTTGGACACACTCAACTGGGTGGTGCTACTCCCTTTCGCTAATTCACTAGACCTGGCCCCTTCTGACTACAACCTGTTTTCGTCGATGGGCCACGCGCTCGCTGAGCGTCACTTCGGTTCTTATGAAGACGTCCGAAAATGGCTTGATGAGTGGCTTGCTTCGAAAGAGAAGGAATTTTTTTGGCATGTTATCGACAAATTGCCCGAGATATGGGAGAAATGTGTAGCTAGCGAAGGTGAGTATTTCGAATAAATTTTTTTTTGTTTTCTTTGAAAAAAACATGTGTTTTTATACTCTAGATGAAATCATATAGAGTATTATAAGTTTAATCCAGCCCAAAAGTTTGTAACGCATAGAACCAAGCCTCGGACGAAAAAAAGTTATATATTATTTTTTGTTTATTTGTGCCCAAAAACCTCAAATCCGCTTGACGTCCGTCCGTCCGTCCGTCCGTCCGTCCGTCCGTCCGTCCGTCCGTCGTCCGTCCGTCTGTCCGTGAACACGATAACTCAAGAACGCCTTCACCTAGGATCTTGAAATTTTGAATCTGAGTGTTTGGTTGAATTTGTAAGGCTAAGTTCGTTAACGGGCAAAATCGTCCTATTCCTTCGGGTAGCTGCCATACAAAATGTCCTTAAAACACGTGTTCAAGAATATTTACCAATAACTTCGGAACGCCTAAAGCTACGATTTTGAAATTTTGTATGTGTTACTTTTTTAATAGTTGGAGCTAAATGTATGAATATCAAGAAAATCCTGTTAGTTCTTCGTGTAGCTGCCATACAAATATCCTGTCAAAATGTCTTCACTTAATTTATGAAACTCACTATAACTCAAGTAATCTTTTAGGTACGAAATCGAAATTTTGTACAAATTAGTTTTTAGTAAAACCAAAGTTCCAGTTTACTAGTCAGCGAAATCCTTTCACTCCTTCTGGTAGCTGCCATACAAAATATCCTTAAAACACATGTTTAAGAATATTGACCGATAACTTCAGAAGGGTTTAAGCTACGTCTTTGAAATTTTGTATGTGTTATTTTTTCAATAGTTGGAGCTAAATGTATGATTATGAAGAAAATTCTATTAGTCCTTCGTGTAGCTGCCATACAAATATCCTGTCAAAATGTATTCACTTAATTTACGAAACTCACTATAACTCAAGTAATCTTTTAGCTACGAATTCAGAATTTTGTACAAATTAGTTTTGAGTAAAAACGAAGTTAGAGTTTACTAATCAGCAAAATCCTTTTACTCCTTCTGGTAGCTGCCATAAAAAATGCCCTTAAGACACGTGTTCAACAATATTTTTCGATAACTTTTGAACGCTTCAAGCTACGAATTTGAAATTTTGTACACGTTCATTTTTAATTGGTTCCAAGGAAAAGGATAAATATGTAAGAAATCGAGTGAGTCCTTCCTGCACCTTCCATGTGAAAGTCCTTCAAAAAGGACATTTATTTTCGATGACTTACCCAGTTCAAGGTATGAAATTAAACACTGAATATTGTCTTTTAGGTTTGAGTAGCAATCTAATGGCAGTCCTTAATAAAGGACATACAACATGCACACACGTAATTCTACTTTATCCCCAACTACAATATAAATCGGAGTTCAGTATTCATCTAGAGTATTATACGATTGGCTTGCAGCCGATCGTGACTGCAGTATGTTTCTGACTAAAAAACGATCGTTTTAAGCTTATACACCTGGTACATACTAAGCTTCAACTTTCTAGCATACGCTGTACTCCCCTCCGTACCTTACTACCACTATCAAATTTGTCTAGGATACTTCTATAGTGACTCTATATAGTCGTCAATATTAGCTTAAATCAGAATTCTTTTCGTTCCACCTCCTCCCACTGTCACCCCCTTCACCAGCACCACCAACATTCTTTTTTCCCGCTAGAAGTCTACTGGTCCTAACTCCTGTAAAATTTTTAAGATCATATCTGGTACAGTTCTTGAGTATATAAAAATTAAATTTTTTGAAAAATTGTTATCCCCCCACTTTTGTACTCCACCTCCCCTCTCAAAATGTTTAAATTCGATAGATTCCACTTGTGATCTCATATACAGAAACCAAATTTTATCTTCCTGGTACAATTGGTTCGGACGATATTGTAAACTAAAGTTTTAGACCACCACCCCTACACCCAACTTCCCCTCTTAAAATTTTTAGCCCTTGTCTAATCTCCTAGTATCTCTGAAGACAACTACTAAGTTTCACCGTTCTGAGATAAACGGTTATATATATATACACAGTAAATTTTTTTCAACTAGATTCTAGTTAAACACCACTAGAATTTAGCTCCTAGATATTCTAGTAAAGATCTAGTGAATAAGTACCCACTAGAAAATCAGGGAATTGTTTTACTGAATTTCTATCAGAATCCTCTCAATAATCTAGTTCTATTTACTAGATTTACAGGAAATATTTTTACTGAATTTCTATCAGAATTAGTCAATAATCTAGTTGTATTTACTAGTATTTCAGTTGTTTTGATAAAGAGGCAAAGCACTGGTAATCTAGCAAACGAAACTGAATAGATAGTAGAACTTCATATAATCGCCGCTCCAATGCATGCAGAAAGGGCGTAACTAACATTTTGTTCAAAGCCAAGTTTCTGGTTAATTTTGATCACAAAAGACAAAACTTTCACTCAAAAAAATGTTATTAACGTCCGTTGAGCGATAATATGTAGATTTTTAAATCAATTTCTAATTAAATATGTAAACAAAAAGTTTTCCAAAAATCCAACCATTTATATTGTTCATATAATATAATATATGTTATATCATTCATATTACATGATATATATTACATTATTTTAGAATATTACCATATATATTTAATTTTAGACAAAATATTTAATAATAGAAAATTCATGAAGTCAACTTTTTTTGAAGGATGCTTGCGAGTCCTTAAGGTTTGACATTTTTCATTTTATAAACAAAACATTCACATAATCACACATAAAACAATGCATATCTTTTGGTGACTTAAATTAAAACTACATATGGTATATCTACAAATTTTATTAATTCTAACTTTTGATAATATCCGAAGTATCGGCATCCACTCCGTTTTGTAGCAGGAACTGATGAAATTCTTCAATATCCATTATTGAAAATGGATTTCAAAGAGAAAATCTGCCAATAAAATAAGGCCATAATAAATTATTTCCGTTTAAAACACATATTCTATGAAAGGGTCTTTTCACTTTATCCATTTTCCTGCCAGTCAGCATGGAAACGAAATTTAAAGTTTTTTTTACTTGAGTTCTCATGGAGACTGGTGCAGAAAATCCCATGACTTAAAAAGTCCCTAAACTGTTCAAAAATTTACAATCATCAACTAGCCTTACCGTTATCCAGAGCCGAAACAAGAATTTGCACTAGTAAAATATTGACACATTCACATTCACTTTTTAGATATAACTCACTTTGCGATCTCGTGCCTCCGAATGCATAGACAATAATGATGCCTGACCACTTGTCTTTATCACTGTTTTACATCTAGTTCTATTTTCACTAGATTCCCAGTAAATTTATCCACTTTTCTAGTTGCAATACTTTTTTTTACTAGAAACAGAGTGATAAGCACTAGAAAAACAGTTCAATTGACACTGCGAACTGTACTTCTAGTTATTTTCACTAGATTTCTGGGGGTAGGAAATTTTTCACTAGATTATCAGTAGAAAATTTTCACTAGATTGTCTCTAGTTGAACTTTACTAGAAAAAAGATTTGCTGTGTATATGGATTTTAGAATGCTTCAATTCCAGCTTTCGGACTCATTGTTTTTCCCCCCACTCCCTCATTCCTCAACCCTTATCGCCAATTTTTTTCCACTATCATAGTACTACATAAGTTCCAAGTTTCAGCTTCCTACCATAAGCAGTTCCTGATGTCTAGAAATCAAATTTTTTTGTCTAAAACGCGCCCTTTTCCTCTGCCCTCACACCTCCACTCCCTTAAAAGATACTAATCGTAGGCGTTCATTAAATCTACACACCATAAAAATTTCAACTTAATATCTCAACGGGTTTGTGAGCTATGCGCCTTCAAACGGTTTTGCATACGGCGTCTACGGCGGACAGACGGACATTTTTTGTTTGCTTTTTTAGGTTTTACTAGTCCTAAGGCGTGCAAATGCAAAATTTCAGGGTAGCAAATTTTTTTGAAATTTCAGGTCGATCCAAAACTTTATTATTAAAAAATAATAAAGTAAAAATAATTCGATATCTTATCAGTCCTAAGGTATATGGCGGAATTCGTAAAATGGTATGCTACCCTTTCACACCCCATAGGGGTTAAATTTAAAAGATCATCGAAAACTCTTTTCAGGTTTTATTTGAAAAATCAGTAGAAGTAAAATAAATTTAAGATTTCAGATGACCTGACAGAAATGACGATATTCGTGAAAAGATATAAACCCCATTTTCGCTGAACTTTTTTTACCCCATCTCCGTACCTTAATTACTTTACTAGTATATCTACATACACGCCAAGTTTCAAGGAAAACACCATTCTGCCAACGTTCTCCTTCCTTTTAAAATTTTTTTAAACATGGCAGAGTTGTAGCTCTACTTATATTCTAAGTTTCAGCTTTCTATCATTAGCGGTTTTTGAGATATAAATACTTTATTATTAAAAAATAATAAAGTAAAATCGAAATATATACTTTATCTCCCTACCCACCCACAAATTTTCTTTCTTTGCTAGGGATCTATTAGGCCAAACACTCATACAAATTCTAAGATTCTATCGTAAACTCATCTTGTGATATGAGACGCGACCTTTTTGGAAAAGTTTCTATCCCCCAATTGTCATGCTCCATCGCCCCCATAACAATTTTATATTCAGCAAACCCTCTTGTCCATTCATGAAGCACTGCCAAATCTATCTAGTGTAACTAGTTTCTGAGATACAAGTGTAATGCAAAATGTTTACTATCCATCCCCGCACACTCCTTACGCCATTCAAAATTGTATTTCCGATCTATTTTCCTAGTATAACTACAAACAATTAACAACTTTCAACTTTCTAGCGTTAACCGTTTCGAAAAAATGGATTTTAAAATGTCTCGATCTTAGCTTTCGAGCATTTTGGCGCATTGTTTCCTTCTCCCCCATAAGCGATTTCGACCATTTTTTGTAAATAGCTCCACTGCCACAGATCTATGTAAGTTATAACTTTCACCTTTCTTAATCCTTCCTGAGATATAAAAACCTTTTTTGTTTTGACAAAAATACCACCTACCCCCTCACAACTCTACCCTCGCAAAAGTTCATCAAATTTACGTTATGAAAAAAATGCATTTTAATAGCTCAAAGGCTTTGGAAGATACCAACCTTCAAATGCATTGCGGACGCCGTACGGCGGACAGTCGGACTAATATTTCTCTTAAAAAGTGGAAAAAAAAATTAGTGTAGCCTACTATTTATTTAAAAAATTGATCACAATTCTGTTCAATTGAAATAATAAAGTGATAGAGTAGCCTATATTACCGTATATTTCGCACTCAAGGAGTTAAATTCATCAATTTCCGTTCAGCCGTTTTCGTGTAATGGACTGAATTTGAATTTTACGTATTTAGTTTTAGATCCGGACCGTTTAGTTTTAGATCCGAACCGTCTGACCGTCTTTTCTGGTACCGAAAAAATTATCGTGGGGTGTTATATTCCAGCGATTCTCAATAGGAGGTCTGCAAATGTGCCCTGAAACACGCATGTCAGTCAGGCTGATGATGAAAACCCGTCTTATTTTGCAATAGGTTTTTTTTCTGAGCCAATTTCATTCTAACTTAATCATAATTCAGTAGATTTTCACAATATTTTCTGAGTAAATCAATTAGCTAATAGCGAAAACCATTTGAGAACTACTGCTTCATGTTTTAGCTCGCTTGCATATCATATGGATATGCAAGTGTGCACCTCGGTCTCGGCAAGCGGTTCCGCATCTATGTACAGTGGCGCCGGAAAGAATTTGGGCACTTAATGACGGAATGTCGCTTACAATAAGCTCGACCTTAATTTTAATTCAAAACTAATTCGTACAAAATTTCGACTTCAAACCTGTACGTTTTCTTGAGTTGTATAGTAGGTTCTGTAGATAAAACATTTTTAAGAGGATTTTTGTACTGCGGTTATAGCGAATCATCGGATTTTCTTCATATTTGTTCCTATCTAAGCGTTCTAACTTTTAGGTCTGATTAAACTTGTTACATTCCACAAACCAGGCGACTTAACATTTTTGTATTCAGTGTTTCTGGGCACAGGGCTGTAGATTCTTATTTAGCATGACAGCAACCATTCAAACCACTCAAGTATAGAGTAGCATTACCGATTGAACAATTCCACTATAATAACTTTAACATGTCGTCATATTATTCAGATTTCAAACATACAATTTCTGTTGTCACCGATGGCCTGAATTTGCGAAATGAACAAGCTGCCGTTTTGCATTTTCGATATTTAATCGGAATTTGTCATCGTCCTGCAAACATTTGGTACAGCAGAAAAATCACAATATTCCCGACGATAGCCTAATCTTCTACAAAATATTGTCCTTGTACGTGAACTCTATCTATCGCTAAGTCGATATGTCAGTTTCATTTGATTGATCAGCCATTTCATTTCCAACTTTTTCGTTTTACCCTTGGCATTTTTCCTTCCTGTTTCTCCTCCGAACGCAAGGACTTTTCGACAGATCTCTGTAATAATAAGCAACGTATTGTGTGTACTTACGATGCAATATGAAAGTTGAACGCCAAACGAGAAATGTATAAATCTGCAGTAGCAGAATTCCAAGTTCTGTCAATTTCGATGATTTATTGCATTCCGGGGCCGCATTCAGTGATGTTTGTATGGGGGGGAGGGGGGGTTGGTGGGTTCATATCTAGGACTAAGCCTTATAATGTTGCTCGATTTTCAAGTACCTACATCTTTTCGATTCGGTAGTAGAGTACCGCCGTCTAATTGTTCTTTCGCGAAACATTCAAATTTCGATTGATAATGACGAGGCTTTCATTATGTGTAGATATACCATACTCCCTGAAGCTTGAGTATGTGAAATAATACTTTGTCTCAAGAATGTAATTAATTTTCAAGAGTAGGGACTTAGTCCTGATCTGAGTACAGTCTTGGTACCACTTTATTACTTTTTAGTCAAACGTGAAATTTGTTTAATATTAGATTGCTATCAAAGTCCTTTATCTAGATTAATTTTTAAAGTTTCAAGTCTATAAAACCCCAGCTTTTTTTGCCACGCTTGAGGTAGAAAAATTCAAAACTTTTCTTCCATTTAGTTCACAATTTTTCATTGCATCCCCATGTCAAGAGTGATTCAAATAGATGTTGACACGATATAAAACGAAAGGTACTGAATGAGACCTCAGATATAAGGTTTGAATCTTGGGATACACTATATTATCACCACTGATTTGGATATACACATATGGCCAGCGCGAACTAGCTCGTCCAAATTTGATGAAATACTTGAAATCCCCAACTAAAAGACTTCACTTTGAATAGCTTGAGAACTTTGTGGTTTCAGAATGAGCTAAGGCTATATAAATGATTGACTAGGATTCAATTATTAAGATCAACAGCCAAGCAAGCCAATTGTTTCATTTCATAAAAATAGCTTTAATCAAATCGTATTCAAATTTTGTAACACTTAGCAACTCAAAATCAAAGAGAATGATATAGAGTGGAAGCGGACCGTATTCGAAAAGTAACGTAATCTGTTTTCTCAGTCGACTACTATGCTCTAAAAACATTAAACTGTAAATGCAATAAAATGTCATACTCTTTGCAATAAACATCAAATTGTTTATTCCAAGAAACGTATATTTTGAAAATTGTTCAAACCAAGAAAAAATAATTGGAGGTGAGGCTTTTCCAGATCTCAGCTTTGAAGTGCAGGGAAATGATTTGTATGTTTTTTCAAATTAGTGATCTTTCATTGCGCAGTTCTGAGTTCTCAATATGGTTTGTTGTGCTGTTAAAGGGTGTGGAAGTATCCCAATCTTTAATAAGGATGTGTCATTTTTTACTTTTCCGAAAGAATTATCAAGGTGAGTATATTTATCGAAGCTAAAAAATATGATTTATACTTTTAATTCTAGTCGTTCGAAATGGAAGTCATTCGCAGGCATAGATGGCAATGAACTCAATTTTATATTTATAATTTTCTATTGAGCTGTATTATTTTAGTTTATTTAAATAAAATTACATTGAATACTTTATTTTAATTTATTTGTAGCTTATAATCTGAATTCTGTTCGGTTAAATTAATACCACATAGCTTCTCAATCTATTATCTGATATAAAATTTAGCGCGGATTCGAACCAAATCCGAATATAGTAATCGACTGAGACTGTGGAGGTGCTGAAACTCGATACGGTTTTTTTTATGGAGCTTATATGGGCGCTTCCCCTCTATCTCATACTCTTTGCTCAAAATCACCTAAGTCAATAATTATTACGCCTATGGTACATTCACACCAAGTCGAAAACAAGTGGTTTCGAAATCACATTAAACTGTTCGATTTCATTTGACAGTTTAAATTCAGTATGTTTGTATGAAAATTCTGACAGTGAAAATTGGTAGTAAAATTTGAATTGAAGTATCATTCCACCTTGTTTGTTCTGATCTGAATACTGCATTTGAACAAATATTTCATGTTAACGTTTCCTACACTTTCAAAACTAAATTATCAAAAATATGATCACAACACAAATGTATCATAATAATGCGTGATTTGTTTCTTGATTGAAATGAAATCGGTATTGGTTGTATCCAGTTTCGAAGCTGTTTTCAGTTCTATAATGTGTTTTATCAAATTTTTCGAAATCTGGACACCAGATCTTCAGATCCAGGTCTAAACATTCAGTAAGCATATTCGAATGCTAATCCTAAAAGAAACTGATATTACTTTATTACTTTTTAATAATAAAGTATAGTTATCGACCTGAAATTTAAAAAAAATATTCCTACCCTGAAATTTTGTATTTTAACGTTTTAGGACTAGTAAACCCCAAAAGCCGTACGCTGTACGCAAAAGCATTTCAAGTCGCGGAGCTGACAAACCCGTTGAGGTATTATGTTGAAATTTTTGATGAGTAGGTTGTACGAACCCCTGCGAGTGGTATCTTTTAGGAGGGGTGGTGGTTCAAAGGGGGGTGGAGGGAGCATCTTAGACGCTTATGCTATTAGGCTGAAACTTTGAATATATGTAGAATTATCATAGTGGACCCAATTCCCAAAAAATTGTCGGTAGGGGTTGAGGGGTGTAGCGGTAGAAAACAATGCATCCAAAACGATCGACAGCTGGAATTGAAACATTCTAATATCCATATCTCCTGAACGGTTGATAGCAGCAGCTTGAAATTTTGTAGTTGTCTTAAAGGATACTAAGAACCTAGACAAGGGGTACAATTTTGAGGGGTTGTGTAGGTAGACCGTAAAATTCTTTGGAGTACAATATCTTTCGTACCAATAGTACCAGGAAGATAAAATTTGGTTTGTATACCTGTATATACAAATTTTTGATGGGGGTATCAAGGTACGCGGGTGGGGGTAGTGATTTATATATCAGAAACGACTCATGCTAGAAAGTTGAAACTTAGCACGTATATATTGCTGTACTACAGGAATAATTAAAGCAAAAAAACACTTCAGATTTTCATTGGAGTACAAAAGTGAATTAAAAAAATGAATTGGAAAGGATTCTTTCCACATGTCGAGTTATCAAATCACTTTTAGTTCTGCGGACTCTTTATATAAGTGCCTAGAAACGTTTTTCCAAAAATATTATCCCTAAGTAGATGTAAAGTGGTTGTGTACAATTTCACGAATTTTGATATTTTTCTTAGGTCTAATGAGATATCGAATTTACTTTCACTTCTAAACGCTTTGAATATAAATCGATAAACCCGATTTAAGCATATTTCGTTTCGCGTTTACCTCTATAGGTTTTACATATAATGATCTCAGAGGTTGTAAATGATTTTCGGTATTTTTACTGATATTGGCAGTTTATTCATTTCAATGTTTATCTTAAGAATGGCTGATGAATGTTGAAAATTGTACAATGAGCTATTCTAGTTGAAAAATTATTTTTAATAAAACTTCCTTCGAAATTATCGATCTTACATTTGAATTTTCCCCGCATCCTGAAATATGACCCAATTCTGTAATTCATATGTTAAATGTGGTACTTTAACCGCTTCTCGAAATTTGACTATTGGCACATTTAGTACAAAAAGATTTATTACTTACAGTACTGTTGAATCTTATACGAACAATTTTTTATGAGTTTAATGCAGTTTGTAATACTTATAATGGATCGTTGGTTGGAAACCGCAAATAAGCTTGACTACTGTGCAGGTAATCATCCAACTTCATTTCATACAAGTTCTTAAAACACGTGTTCACGAATATTGGCCGATAACCTCAAGGTGTAAGTTCCGGTTTGCGATCTCTTATGTAATCGTACCAAAGAAAACTCGTGAAGCGAGAAATTTAACATATTACAATTATCCACTATTTGAAAGAGTTTGGGAATAAAATCAACTGTATTCAAGGAATTTCTTAGTGTATCTACCACAGTAAGGCCCTAAAAAAATGGGTTCTTATTAATTGACGTCTCAACTACTTTCAATTTATGATATATTTCTAGTATAAAGACAAAAAATGTTTCCTTCATATGTGTTAACAAAAAATTTCACGAGTACCTACTGTGTAGCAATTTGATTATAAATTCTCTAACGTAAAGTGGCCTATTGCCGACCACCTTCCTAATTCCGACCATTTTGGTTTTTTATTAATATATTTTTATTATCGCGAGTAATAAGGTAAATTCTAGGATCAATATATTTCCACATGTGTTCTCTATCCATTTGCTGTGCACAAAGGGATCTGCATGTCCTTTCTTTACATTGTGGTTTAAATTAATCGGCGGTGGACCAAAAAACATGAATTTTAAGCCTAAAATCGAAATTTTTGGTTCATTATTTTTCGTAAATTTAAAAGACTAGCTTTCATCAGAGTGAGTAATTAAGGTCTTATTGGCTTTATAAACATTTAATTTGTATTGAAATATAAAAAAATAATTTAAATTCATAGAATTTGTGAAACAAACAAATAAAATGAAGTGGTCGGAAATAGGCTTCTCTGATTTCATGTAATGTCCTTATTCCGACCAGTGGTCGGTATTAGGGAAAATCAAGGGAATATTTCAAAAAATTAAAATATTATGTTTATATACTATAAATAGTAAAAATCGATATTTTATGATTATACTATTGTCTTTACTGTCCTTGATCCCAATTCCGACCTACTCAATATATATATTTTAGATCTCGAAAGTTCACATGAAACGGACCTATCACCTTCTTGAACTGATATATATTGCAGAATCCATACCTTTTTCGTTTAAGAGTTTTGGCTTTATTTGACGGTTTAAGTAATAAATTGGTTTCTATTTAAATATTAATACCTGCAGTATGTTCTTTGATGCGATATTTATGTTTCTATATTAGTTTTGCCTTAGATTAAATCTACTAATATCACTGGTCGGTAATTAGGATATCCAATTTGATCGGTTTACCCATTTCCGACCTAGTAGCCGTATAGCAGGATAACAAGTTTACTCAGTGGAAATTACATTTTAATTTTGCGATTTATCTAATAAAATTAAACATACATATATTTCTATATATAAAAAAATTGAGGTTTGTTTGATTGCCCCGTATGAGTTTCTGTACCACTCATCTGATTGTGATGAAATTTTGGTGATTTGTTGTGCGCACGCCCGCGAAGATTTCTGAATTAGTAAAATCATTTTACAATTATTGGTGGTACGCGAGTCGTTTCAATAATTGACTGTTTTTATATATTGTAGTTTCGAGGCAGTTCGTGCGTTTTCGGTGTATTATTTATGCCATTGACAAATGGTAAAGTTCGAAATTTCCACATGGTTGAAATTAAAACAATCTTCCAAGATAGACAAATTTTTGGCAGCTGACTGTTGCATTACGATTCGTGTGTAATTTTATGATCAGGACCATAGAAAATGAATAATTTTTTTTCAATGAATGTTTTGATTGTTTGTTTGTCCCCCCCCCCCCCATTCAACGGAGCAACGGGAATAATACGGGCACTGAAGCAAAGGGAGTAATGGAAGTAATGGAAACACCGCTCGTACTGCAATGCGTGTCGGGATATTATTTCGTTGTGCTCGCAAACAAAAAAACATAATGATGTATGGGAAAGCAGTACAATAATGCAGATCATAGTAGAATGTTCTTTAATACAGTTTTAGAGGTGTACCGTACACACGATAACTTAGCCACGGGACGCGGCTAGTACCTGTAGTATATTTGGAATTGCAGTTTGCCTCACAATACCACAGAATGTGTTCAGGTTTTTACCTCCGTTTGGCAGAACCTGCACAGACTATCAGTTACTATTGCTAACATGGGATTGCAAATTCGCATACTTGATGTAACTGTTAAATTTTCCATTTTTGATAATTTAACGAAACAGCTGAATATAATTTGAACCTGTGTCAAATTAACTGTTTGTGTGTGCCTGTTATTTTGTCTTTTGTCGACAAAGTGGCGCTATTGACCACAGAACCTGAAAAAATAGATGATCCAAACAACACGATAGATTTCACAAATATTTTTAAAATAATAGTCACACTACTCCTTAAAATATTTTTTTAGGTTATGTACTCTGTTAAGAAGATATGCGACCACAAAATTGGTATCACAAAATCCCAAGTGATTCGGTATTGGCCTCTCGGAGACTGGACAGTGTAGCCTAGTATTGACACTTCTTTTTTTTCTCCCTGAACCTTATGCCTCCATCTTGTTGGATCAGGTTGAAATTCCACAGAAATGTCCACTTGGGCGAACAGCGGATCCGTCTCTTATCTACTATTTTATTGGTCTCTATACCCTCATGACCGGTATCCAGTATTACGAACGTATCCAATATTTAGTCCGCTTCCCCTAGTGGCTTTTTCAGAATCTTGTACAATTTTTATTTTTTAAAAGGCTTTGAGCCACATGTTCTCTTTATCAGATAAAGATAAAATTTAAAACATAATTTACTTTATTATTTTTTAATAATAAAGTATTTTTTCATTACTTGGAATCATTAATTGAAATCATTTCAAAAATATTATATATTCCTATCTATATAAAGCTTATATACATTTTATGTTAGTATAATCTTATACACTTAATAAAAAAAATTAATGGAATCTGCATTAATTATTTTATTATCCTATTTTCTTCATCAAATTTAATAAAAAAAAATAGTATCGTTAATAATATGCAACAACAATGTTGTTTTATATGATAGAACACCTAGGTCGGAAATAGGCTAATGTGCGGTCGGTATAAGGAAATAGTTGTTTATGTGGTCGGAATTAGGAAGATTGCCATCATTATGAAATTATTAATTTCCAATCATGTTTTATATCAATATATAAATATATCATACCAAAATTGAATTTATTGAGTATCGGTAGCATGTTATGAATCCGTAAAAAAGGTGTTTAAGAAGAAACATATAATTGTTTGCTTCATATGAATAAAAAATATTTGCAGGGTCTTAGGTGGTCGGAAATAGGTCATTTTACGATATAACGATTTTCTATAACGAAACTTGGAAAAAGAATTTTGGTTTTTTTCCTAGGAATTCACTACTATTCTCCGCACTGTCAACAACCAAATCGCTCTCAATTTAAAAGTAAATCTCTCTCTCTGTCTTTCTTGTACTCTCTTTGTTTATATCAATGGTGGCTCTTGTATTGCATAAGAAATGTACCTCAAAGTGATTACCTTCAAAAGCGCCAACACCTTTCTTGGATACCGTACCGCCTCTTCACGTCGTTTCGTCTAATTACAATCATAACTGGTTCATAACTTGCCCGAATTCCTGTCGATAGCTCCGTGTGTACTACCGCGGATGGCAAATTATGAATGCTATCAAGAACTGTGCATAATATTCGCGAACGTATTGAATCCGAACCCCTTGTGATTTTATTGTAATACCGCTAACAACAGACCTTATAAAAAAAAAGTGTGACCCAATAGTGTACACATCGTAAATATTGGTGTAAGCCGTAAACTTTCTAAAAAACAAATTTCATCGTTTTAAGTCCGTGTACGACTCTAAGTTTCAAAACTATTTAGGTCATAGACCTAGTGCAATAGTCTGGTTGATTTTTGTCTACGTCTAGTTGAAATACACTCTGACGCCACATATAAAAAACTTCTGCCTAAATAAATTTGGTTGGCGTCTTGGCTAAATAGTTTTTTTGCGACAGCTAACGAAGTCAATGGAAGAGTAAATGGCGGAATTTTTTTTAAATTTTTCTCCTGTATGAAAAGTTTTTTCTATTTTTTGCTTTTTGTGCAAGATTTCATTAAAGTTGGTAGAACTTTGCAATAACTTCATTATCGTCATATTTCCGTTCGTTTTCCATTTCGACTTTTAATTCTAAAATAAGAAGCAAGAGCTAACTATTCGAGAAGGTTTGCTCAGTTTCTTCTTAATTTCTACAACGCGACGAGAACAAAAACGAAGCAAGCTATAGAAACCTGACCTCTCTCCTATTGTGAAAATTTAAGGAATACGGCCTTATCAGCACGAAGTGTTACGAAGCATTTCATGGACGAAAATTGTCTCTGTTTGAGTTGATTTTGATGTCAGGATCTAATCAATCCGATTTCGTTCCCTCTATGAACTTTACGTTCATCAGAAGAACAAAATATTCTTGTAAAGCCTTGATCCTATTATAGCAGAGTGGACTTTATCTGTTAGTACACTCAAAGCTTTGTTGTCTATCCCGCCCAACCAGGGTATTCCATTTTGTCTCCAATTATAAAATCAGTCGGAAAACCCTATTTTATTAAAAGAAAATTAACATCTATGACAGTGTGAAAATTTATAATTTACCTTATGAATTCTTCAAAGAGCCATAAGGATTTTAGTTTCATGTATCATCCCATATTCCATCACATTGAATGAATCCTTTGATTTTTCGGATAATAATCCTCTGGAGGAATCTCACCCAAACGTACGACATTTGCGTAGATAAATTTCTAAACATAAAATCCTATACACTTTCACATAAAATCGGATGAAAATATCTCGACATTCATGTACACAAAGAACCATAATATTCCCTTTGAAACAAAAGTGTGTGAATAATTCAAATGCATGTCATACCATAGCAAGGCGGAATATAAAATTCCCGGAGAAATGCTTTTCTTTGTATTCTGCATAGGATTTTCCTTTTTGTATAAAGTAAACACTTAATATAACGTACGTTTCGAAAATTATTTCTTTTCGAAATTATCCTATACATTTTATGTGCTTTTCAGTTTCATGAAAGGAAGTTATGACAGTTATTAAAGTGATGCTGCAGTTGATTAGATTTTGTAACTGAAAAACGATATTATGCTGCAAAGTTCCGTTCTGAATTTTAGTAGTAAAATCGAAAAATACTGCAAACGTGTACCAAAATCAAAATAGTTTTCACGCGACATTTTCCGCTTAGTTAAATGTCTTCGTATCGCTGATATTCATAATTTGTACTTGTGTATTGCTGTAGCTATTTATGAAACTTCATGATTAGCTACAGCAGTACACAAGTACGAATTTCGAATATCAGCGATATAAAGAGATACTTTTCGAGATATATCGCCAAGATCTATGCAGCAAAGTAGTTTCAAGTAAGAAATATTGAATCACTTAAGAAACACAGTACTTTTTCGAAATGCAAAAAATTTACATCAATTTAAAGTACAGCTATAAAAGGATCGCGTCTCTCAGGTATTGGCTGTGAAGAAGAATTTTTAAAAGTTGAGTCTAAGAAGCTTCAAGGAGCTCTGTTGTTTATATAATAATAATTTTTGGAATATTAAATAAATAAACTATAAAAGATTTTCAAATCGAATATAGATTAGTCAATGAAGACAAAAATGTTAAATGTGTAAAATTTATAGATAATCTAGTTTTCTGTAAAATTCATCCTCGAGGACATACGACCTATAGTTCTGGAAACATAATTAAAAAAACACTAAAAATAATGAACTTACGCCCAGAATTTTTTAATTTTACTTTATTATTTTAATAATAAAGTTTTTTTTTATGATATTTCCGTAGTCATATACATATAGTTGTTAACGAAACTGCTGAAAGTCAGCTCTTCAATGGAAATTTACTGTAAAAATTCTGAGTATTTTATGGTATTTAACTTAAGGGGGGACACTCCTTTATCGAGTAAAAAAAATCGATTTATTTGGAAATAGTCCTAATCGATTGCTAGACTATTCAAGAATATTCTCAGAAAAAATTTCAGTCGAAATCTGCAGGGCTAACGAGTTACAGCTCATAAAGCGGAGGTGTTGGGTAACGAGTAGTTACATAGTATTTTTATGTTTTCAAAACTTAAAACGCGTTTTTCTCGAAACATAATTTTTCGATTTTGCGTACACGATTGAGAAAATTCTACTGAACTGATTTGGCTTAATGATGGCTCAATTCATAGATAATTAAATTCTCTACATTAATTTTTTGTCGAAAAACAATTTTTTACATAATTTTTTCGTGTCTTAAAGTCGTTTTTTTTTTAGCGAAAAATGCACTTTAAATTTAAAATTGTGTGAAAACGTGCAATTAAATAAATTACTCTACGTCATCTAGAAGCTAAAACGAAAAAGCAAAAAAAAATTTCAGTCCGTCTATGCGCCGGCCGCCGTCCGCCGTCCGCCGTAATTGTTTGAGGGCTTATAGCTCCCAAGCCCTATGAGCTATTAAATTTAAATTTTTTTCTGAATAGACTGGGTAGGACCCTTGAAGTTACCACTTTTTTAAGGGTTGGGATGCGAGGGGAAAGGTGGGGGAAGCGATTTAGTCGAAAAATTTTGGTTTCTAGGTATCAGCAACCGCTTACGGTTTCGATGTTTATATCTCGAGAACCTACAATGATATAAAGCTGGAACTTGGTATTGAGATAGAGCTATAGTAGTAGCTTTTTGGAAAAATATAATTTTTTATAAGGGTAGTATGGTACGGGGGTGGGGAGTGTTTTTCCTTACTACAGAACGATTTACGCTAGAGAGTTGAAACTCTGTACGTATATGTAAATCAACCAGGGAAGTAATGCTGATTTAAAAAAAATTCAAATATCCAATGGTGTTCGGAAGGAGGGCAAAAAAAATTATCAGTGAAAATTGAATGCATATATTTTCACAATTTTCATCATATCGATTAGGTCTTTCCAAATATTCAATTTATTTTTATTCTACAGATTCTTCATATAAATACCTAGAAAGAGTTTTCAGGATTTTTTGAAATTCGTCCCCAAGGTGGTGTAATGGTGTTGTATACATTTTCACGAATTCAGCCGTATCCCTCCGGTCTAATTAGATATCGCATAAGTTTTTACTTTCACAGGCTTGTTGAATACTCACCTAAAACTCGTTTTCAATTTTTTTTTGTTTTTCAACTCCTAAGAGGGTATAGACGGGTTGAACACGTTTTTACGAATTCCGTCATATCTCTTAGGAGTGATTAGACATCGGGTTGGTTTTCACTTCCTCGAGCTTTCTTTATATATACATATATAAAAAATCTGCCAAAGGTCTGGGCGAAACTTTATTATTTTTCGGGTCAAAGTTCGGGAGCGGTCAAAGTCGGAGTGTATCATGAGTTGCTTCGAGATTATTACATTTCTTGGAAAATTATTTTTGTTCTTAATATAAAAATATTTAAAATAGAGATTTTTATCCAATTAAACATTGAAAAAGTCCGTGTAGACTATTCGAATTTCGGTATATTATGTACACTAAAAGCCCATAGAAGTAAAGACGAATTTGTTGCCTTATCAGAATTAAGAGATATGACGAATTGTTAAAACGTATACAAACCCATTACTTCTACTTGGGGTTTGAATTTCGAAAAAATTGTGAAACAGGTTTTTAGACGATTTCATAAGAAGCAACTTGATATCTCATGAGACAAGACAGATTTTGAAAAATTTGTGAAAACGTAAGCAAACACTTCACACCTCCTTGGTTCTGGAAATTCGAAAAATCGTAAATTGGTTGGCCGTAATAATTAATTTTATATCTCATCAGAACTAAGGAATGGCAAAAATTGTGAAAACATATGCAAACCCTTGGGGGTTGAATATCGAAAAATTGAGAAATGGGTTTGTAGGCGATTATATAAAAAGTCTGTGGAAATGAAAAGCGATCTAATATCTCATCGAACCTAAGAAATATGTCGAAGCTTTGAAAAGCATACAACCCCCTTACACCCATTAGGATTGAATATCTAAAATACTGAAATTGACTTTTTGGCTTTTTACTTTATTTATATAGGAAACCTTAGGAAGTAAAAATGAATTCGATATATCACCAGATATGCAACCTCCTTATACCCACTTGGGGGTTGAATATCCGAAAATCCGGGAAGGAATTAATAAATAAATATGTAGACAGCGCGAGAAAGTAGAAACCAATACAATTTCTTATAACTTCTAAAAGAAATGACGGAATTCGTGAAAACGTATTCAACCCGTTTATACCCTCTTAGGGGTTGAAAAAGGAAAAAACTTAAAAACAGGTTTTAGGTAATTATTACGCAAGAACGTGAAAGTGAAAAGATATTCGATATCTGATCAGACCTGGGTGATATGGCAGAATACGTGGAAAAGTATACAACCCCTTTACACCCTTTTAGGAGTGGAATTTTAAAAAATCCTGAAAACACTTTCTAGGTATTTATATGAAGAAGTCGTACAATCAAAATGAATTCAATATTTGGAAAGGCCTAATAGATATGACGAAAACCGTGAAAATATATGCATTCCATTTTCAATGATCATTTCTTGTGCTCCCCCTCCGAATGCCAATGAAAAAATTATATTTTTCCAACATGCTACTAATACAGCTCTATCTAAATACCAAGTTTCAACTTTCTATCATGATAGTTTGTTGAGATATAAAAATCTGAACTTTTTTCTTTTCACCCCTCCCCACCCTCACCCTCTACACCCAAACTTCCAAAATTTTGTTTTCTGCTAGGGGTCTATTAGCCCTACTCCTGGTAAAAATTTTAAGCATCTATCTTACGCGGTTCTTGAGATATGAAACGTGATTTTTTAGAAAAATTCTTATCTCCTCCACTTTCATGCTCCACCGCCCCCTTAAAAAATTTTACTTTTAGCAAACTTCATTTGTCTACTTTTATACACAAACCAAATTTTATTTGTCTAGTACAATTGGTTCGTGAGATATCGTAATCTAAAGTTTTTCACCCCCCACTTCCGTACGCTACTGCCCCCACTAAAATATTTGTTTCCAATCTATTCTCCTAGTATACCTACAGATATTCATTAAATTTCAATTTTGTGACATTAACCGTTTAGGAGATATGGATTTTAGAATGTGTCGATCTCGCCTTTTTGCGTTTCGGACGCATTATTATTCCCCCCACTCCCAAACCCCTTCACCTATATCGGCAATTTTTTTGCAAATGGGTCCACTACTGAAGATCTATATAAGTTCCAAATTTCAGCTTCCTAGCATAAGCGGTTGCTGAGATCTAGAAACCAAAATTTTCCGTCTAAAACACTTCCCCTCCTCCCGCCTCAAACCCCCACCCCCACAAACTTGGCCACTTCAAGGGGCCTACCCAGTCCATTCATAAAAAAAATTTCAATTTTATAGCTTAAAGGGTTTGGGAGCTACGAGCCTTCAAACGATTTTGTGTACAGCGGTCGACGTACGGCGTACGGCGTACGGCGGACAGACGGACTGAAATTTTTTTTTGCTTTTTTCGTGTCAACTAGTCATGAAACGTGAAAAAAAAAATTTCAGGGTAGTAAATTTTTTTTTTTAAAAAATCGAAAACAATACTGTATTATTAAAATAATAAAGTAAAACTCATTTCAGGATTTTTGGATATTCAACCCCAAAGTGGAAGTGGAAGATACAGAAAGGACTCACTTGACTTCTAGCATATTTATCATTTTACCTGGAACTATTTAAAAATTAATGTGTAGAAAATTTCAAATTCCTAGCGTTCAAAAGTTATCGAAAAATATTCTTGAAAACTTGTCTCAAGAACTTTTTGTAATGGGAGGTATCCGAAGGAGTAGAAGGATGTCGCTGACAAGTGAGCTTAAAGTTTGTTTGCACTTAAGACTAATTTGTGTAAACTTTGGTCTTCGTGGCTAAACTATTTCTTGAGTTATAATATGTTCCGTGAATTAAGTTAGGACATTTTACACGTTTTTTGTATGGCAGCTACACGAAAACCTCATGGGACTTTAGTCATATTCATACTTTTAACTGCAACTATTATAAAATATCCAACGTATACAAAATTTCAAAATCGTAGCTTAAAGTGTTCTGATGTCGTCGTTCAATATTGGTAAACAAGTGTTTTAAGAACTTTTGTATGACAGCTATCCGAAGAAATTGAAGAATATTACTTATTAATGAACTGAGTCTTGCTTATGACTTAAAACTAATTCCTCAATTAATTATATCACCAAATTGTAACTCATTAAATTCTTGTCATAACTAATCATTTATCACGAATTGAAAACGCAGTAGGGTCTGAGCATCGAATTATCTAATATAATTTAAAATACATATAAAAATGTCATACATACAGTAAAAATCAAATCTAATCTAATCAAATTCCTGCAAAATTTTTACTTCCTTCTTTAACGCTTTCTTGAGTTATAGTGGATTCTGTAACGCGCATACATTTTTGAAGGACTTTTGTAGGATGCTACATGAAGGTTTCATTCCATTTTTAATATATTCAAAATTTGAACCCCAAACACAGAAGAGGTTATTTGTGGAAAATTTCAAGATTCCAACCTGAAGCATTCGGTGAACAATCATGAATACTTGTTTTAAAGGAGGTGCCCGAAGGAGTGTAAGGATATCCCATTAACGAACTTTGCCTTAATTTTTTGAAAATTTACCATATGACAACTTCCTAGGTCAACGTGTTCTTGAGTTATCGTGCTATCGGTTGGACGGACAGCAATCGGATTTAGGGTATAATGTTTATAGTAGACGGCAGTTATATTGTGATTAGGAGCCTAGAAAAGGGCAAAAATTAGAAAGAGTGGAGCTTGGGTGTGGAGCTTGGGTGTGGAGCTAGGGTGTGGTGGTTTTTGAAAACTTTGGATTACAATATCTTCCGTAGAGCGCGAAAGTGGGGGTTACCAATTTAAAAAAAATCCATTTTTATATCTCAAGAACCGTACTACACGTGACTAATAAAATTCTTCAGGAGTTAGGCTCAGTAGACCTCTAGCAGAGATAAACATTTTGGGGGTGAGGATGTAGGGTGAATGGAAAAAAATTTATCATATTTCTATATAAATTTCAAGTTTCAGTCTCCTAGCATACGCCGTTCCGTTAATCAGAATTTTTTGTTTAAAAGGCTCACCAAACACAGTTTGTTTTTTAAATTTCAGATCGATCACTATACTTCATTATTAAAATATAATAAAGTAAAATTAGGACAATGTCTAAACTTTGGGTGAGATCTCATGAGGGTTCCCAAGTAACACCGATCTCTGTTTTCGGGTTCTAGCAACGTTTTTGCAGAACTTTCAACAGAAATTTGGCTGGGATGAAACCGTGAAACAACCATAAGGCAACGTTGTTCCAATGTTGTGAAGCTAAAAGTGAGTCATTAAAAGGAGCTGTGAAGACGTTGTAGCAGAACACTAAGCAACCTAAATACAGCAAAAGTTCTGTGAAATAATTGTCTTCTAAATTGAAAAAAAGTTGTGTAACTTTTTCTTCTTCAAAACAACGAAACGGTTGCGAAAAAGAAAGGAATAAAAAAAGAAAATTCTCTTCTATTATTGTAGTTTCGTTTTGTATTCCACTTTATTTACTACTATAATATTAAATTTTAAACTAGTTATTATTTATTGAAGAATTTGGTTTATGCTGGAAACATCAATCGACGACTGTTCAAAACTGGGCCACTGAAGAGTTGGTGCACGTAAAACAAGTCCTAACGCACAACTCCACTACGCTATCGTGGTAATATCTTAGAGTGTGATTTTACGAGTTTATCTCATGAATTCCATTGGATTTATGTTATTAGAGTTGTGTGCATTTTCATTTGATTTAAAAACTGCCAAGGTAAAAAATTTATTTATATCTGGACCGTTTGTGTTTTCTTCCTTTCTTTTAGCTAGGAAAGAAATCAGTAATGATTCCTATGAAAAAATATTGCTGGTATCAAATCCAGTAGACCTCAATCAATTTGAGAATTTAAGGATAGAATGTATTTTTCACTAGAAGCTTGGTAGCGGTGTGCTCATGGACATGAGGAAAAAATATTGGAAACAAGTTGCAATTTTCGAAATATGAATTGGTTTTTAAAATTGAACCATTCTTCAACCAAATTCATAGCAAGTCTAAGTAACGGAGTGGCTACTGGACAACCTTTGATAATTTAGTGATGATCGGAGTCTGACATATATTTCACAATCTTTCATCTGTTCTCTTTGCAGAGTCTTTTTGAGTAAAATTAAGTGTTTTTAAAAATAATGCATGCTGATATGCAGTGGCGGTCATAGGGGGGGGGGGGCCATGGCCCCCCCCTCACAAATTCGTAACCCGTGATTACTTTATCCCGTCTGCTTTAAAGAAAAATTATATGAGACTATAAGATTAATAGATACACTTAATAAAGTATAATGCACTTAATAAAGTATAATGCAATTAAATTGGATTCCACCTTATGTCTTGCTTTAATCCTTCTTTTGTCTTTGTCTCCTGATTACTGACTGTGCCTAATTAACAATATTTCAATCGATAAGTAATAAAATTTCGAATATAAATATATATATAATCAATCGGTGGGTTGTGATGTGTTCTGTTAAGGAAGTAGCTTTTACAGTTTGATAATTTTGAAAAATTTGGATTTGGATTATGCTTGGACAATCGTCATTATGTGCGTCCTAATCCTAGATTAAAACGTAAGTTGTGGTAAATGCAGCGAAACACAATATCATTGCTGTCCAGGTCGTTTTGAGTGGATTTTGAACAATATTTTCAAAAAACGTAGTGACCAGAGCAGATATAAAACTTATTCAAATTTATCGGTAATCCAGTAATCTTAATAGTTTTGTCGAAATCACGAGAGAAATCAGCTATAAGAACTTAATTATGAATATTTACAGTAACTAACGTAAATACGTTTTTAGTTTCATGGCGATAATATATGGGGAATACGTGCCTCAAGAACCTTAAAGAAACCAAAATTGTATAAGATTCCGTTAACTCCCAAAATATCGACATAGGGCCTAGTATAGTATCATTCTGTGGGTGATTGGAACTCTAAATATTTATAGGTGGTGTACCAAAGAAAATGCCATCTAGTGCCTAAATTCAGCAATTGAAGTTTTTCTTAAAAAATATATTTTTGAGCATAACTTTGGAACGGTAAACGATACGAAGTCTTTTAGAGTGCTCAATGTTATGAAAAAAAAGGAGTCCTTCAGCAAAGACGAAAAAGATGATGTTTTACATTTAATCACTAATCCGTCAAAGTTTTTGATTTCGTACTTGATGAAGGACTTTCTGAACCGTTTTCTCTTTCTATAATATAATATTGAGCATTAGAAATCAGATCATTTTGCCCCGACGATACTAACTTCGTATTATTAACCATTATAAAAATACGGTCGAAACCGATTGAATATGAAAAAATCTGCCAATAGTCTGGGCGAAACTTTATTATTTTTAGGGTCAAAGTTCGGGAGCGGTAAAAGTCGGAGTGTATCATCAGTTGCTTCGAGATTTTTAGATTTCTTAGGGAAAATTAATTTTGTTCTTAATATAAAAATATTTAAAATAGAGATTTTTAGCCGATTAAACATTGAAAAAGTCCGTGTAGACTATTCGAATTTCAGTATATTATGTACACTAAAAGCCCATAGAAGCAAAAACGAATTTGTTGCCTTATCAGAATTAAGAGATATGACGAATTGTTAAAACGTATATAAACCCATTACTTCCACTTGGGGTTTGAATTTCGAAAAAATTGTGAAACAGGTTTTTAGACGATTTCATAAGAAGCAACCTGATATCTCATAAGACAAGACAGATTTTGAAAAATTTCTGAAAACGTAAGCAAACCCTTCACATCTTCTTGGTTCTGGAAATTCGAAAAATCGTGAATTAATAATTTTAATAATCAATTTTATATCTCATCAGAACTAAGGAATGGCAAAAATTGTGAAAACATATACAAACCCTTGGGGGTTGAATATCGAAAAATTGAAAAATGGGTTTCTAGGCGATTATATAAAAAGTCTGTGGAAATAAAAAGCGATCTAATATCTCATCGAACCTAAGAAATATGTCGAAACTTTGAAAAGCATACAACCTCCTTACACCTCTTTGGATTGAATATCTAAAATACTGAAATTGACTTTTTGGCTTTTTTACATAGGAAACCTTAGGAAGTAAAAATGAATTCGATATATCACCAGATATGCAACCTCCTTACACTCACTTGGGGGTTGAATGTTCAAAAATCCTGAAAGGAGTTCATAAATAAATATGAAGACAGCACGAGAAAGTAGGAACCAATTCAATTTCTTATCACTTCTAAAAGAAATGACGGAACTCGTGAAAACGTGTTCAACCCGTTTATACCCTCCTAGGTGGAAAAAGGAAAAAACTTAAAAACAAGTTTTAGGCGATTATTACGCAAGCCCATGAGTATGAAAAGATATTCAATATCTGATAAGACCTGGGGATATAGTAGAATTCGTGAAAAAGTTTACAACCCCCTTTGCACCCCCTTAGGGGTCGAATTTTAAAAAATCCTGAAAACGCTATCTAGGTATTTATATGAAGAATCCATAGAATAAAAATGAATTCAATATTTGGGAAGACCTAATAGATATGACGAAAACCGTGAAAATATATGCATTCCATTTTCACTGATAATTTTTTTTGCCCCCCCTCCGAACGCCAATGGATATTTGAAATTTTTTTTTATCTAAATTAGTTTTCTAGTTGATTTACATAAACGTACCGAGTTTCAGCTTTGTAGCATAAGCCGTTCTATAGATAGGAAAAACACCCCCCACCCCCGTACTATACTACCCCTATAAAAAATTATATTTTTCCAAGATGCTACTGATATAGTTCTATCTAAATACCAAGTTTCAGCTTTATACCATTATAGGTTGTCGAGATATTAAAATCGGAAATTTTTCCTTTTCACCCTCCCCCACCCTCACCCTTTACACCCAAACTTACAAAATTTTGTTTTCTACTAGGGGTCTATTAGGCCTACTTCTGGTAAAAATTTTAAGCATCTATCTTACACCGTTCTTGAGATATGAGACGTGATTTTTTAGAAAAATTCTTATCCCCTCCACTTTCATGCTCCACCGCCGCCTTCAAAAATTTTGCTTTCAGCAAACTTTATTTGTCAACCTTTATACAGAAACCAAATTTTATTTATCTAGTGCAATTGGTTCGTAAGATATCGCAATCTAAAGTTTTTTACCTCCCACCCCCGTACGCCACTGCCCCTACTCAAATTTTTGTTTCCGATCTATTCTCCTAGTATACCTACAGATATTCATTAAGTTTCAATTTTGCGACATTAACCGTTTAGGAGATATGGATTTTAGAAAGTGTCGATCTCACCTTTTTTGCATTTCGGACGCATTATTTTTCCCCCCACTCCCAAACCCCTTCACCTATATCGGCAATTTTTTTGCAAATGGGTCCACTACTGAAACTCTACATAAATTCCAAATTTCAGCTTCCTAGCATAAGTGGTTGCTGGGATCTAGAAACCAAAATTGTTCGTCTAAAAAACTTCCCCCTCCTCCCCCCTCACACCCCCACCGCTCCAAATTTGGCCACTTTAAGGGGCTTACCCAGTCTATTCATAAAAAACATTTAAATTTAATAGCTCAAAGGGTTTGGGAGCTACGAGCCTTCAAACGATTTTGCGTACAGCGGCGGACAGACGGACTGAAATTTTTTTTTGCTTTTTTCGTGTCTACTCGTCATGAAACGTAAAAAAAAAAATTTTGAGGGTAGCAAATTTTTTTTTTTTAAAAATCGAAAACAATACTGTATTATTAAAATAATAAAGTAAAACTTCACTTTCTCATTACGACCACTAGATGGTATTTCCGATGGTACATAACCTATATATTTAAAACTACAACCATCCATAGAATAATATTATTTGGCCGTTTTGTCAATAGATCGGGACCCATTTTTCGGAATCTAAATTTTTTTTTCTGATCGGGCTGAAACTTAAAACATATATTTTTTACCCTAATTAGAATCATTATAAGAGGTACCGCGAAAAAAATCTTTGGGAAAAAAATCTTCAATACAAATAATAGTCACTGAACAGCCCTCAAATTATCTGTCACCACACAGCTTTCGACTCTTCTTCATTAAATTTAAATTTCCTCGTTTCCTCTTACAAAATAAATTAAAAATGTTATCATCAGAGTCGTTGTCAAACAAATGTCTTCAGAGCGTTGTAAACGCTTTTGGAGATTTCAAAATCTACTTGCCAAAATCTTGCGATGTAAATCAGGTATAAGATACTGCTTATGAAGTTATTATAATTGAAAATAGTTTTAGAGAATTTCCGAGTTTGGTTTTTTAAATTTTTGAATTAAGAGAGTAGGTTAGGTTAGGTTATGGTGGCAGTCATCTTAACTATAGATCGACTCAATAATGAGACTCTGAATATGTATATAGCATATACCTAATAAACAACATTGACATAAAATATTTCTTTCGTAGATTTTAAGTATTGTAGGATAACTTAATAATTGGGGTGATCACTTCTTCGTCGGGCCTGAAGTCTTTAGATTATGAGATATAGGGTTCGGATTCTAATGCCCAATATTGAGTTTCATCAAATATGTATGATAGTAGAACCTATAAGAATGAAATACACTACTTTTCTAGTGGTCTCAAAAAACATCTAATTTACATCCAAAGATTTCAAACTGGATTTGGCGAAATCTCGAAATTTTCTCATACATGTAAGAGATCTTGAAGTCTGAAGAATCGATATCGACTTCTACTGAAATCGAAAATTATGTTCACCAAGCTTTGAAATCAATTAATTTTATTTTCTAGCTTCTACCCGTGCTATTCAATTTTCCATTGCTTAAGGTCTTACAAATCATACAACACAGGTTCAAATTTTTGATATCATACAATCAGTTGATAAATTGAGCGATGTTAAAGAAATCCCTTCAGAGCAATGTTAATACTTTTTAATATTCTGAAATACAGGGTAGCTACTTCACCTATTTTCTCTACAGTATCTACTGAACTTCAATGGCCCCCTCTTGAACAAGCAATATGACCGCCACTGCTGATATGTATCGTTTTTCGCAGCTAGCAAAGATGGTCTGGCAGCTCTGATGGTATTTGTGAATCTGATAAGAATGTAAACAGAACTCGTTTGCTCACTCAGTTTTAAATACTTTACTAGTGACCCTATTAAACATTCCGCACTGTTCACGATTTATTAATATTGTTGCGAGCTAGGGGTTCGCCGGGATTTCAAGTAAAACACAATTCGGTTAAAATAAAAATAAGTGATAATTTATTTATCCGCACTTTAATTCACAGAATTATAATCGCACAATAATTCGCACTGTATGGCAGTACCGCCCGCTTATACCATATATCGCTTAACTCGTTCACTTTCGTTCTCTCTCAACACGGTCGCGTATACTCGCAGTCGACGTAATCGAGATTACTGTGTCTTCGCTGAGAGCTTCACCTGCTTATATACTAGCCGGTTGCAGTCTAGGATGTTCTTGAATCTTCGATGCTTGTGGAATCTTCTCGAAAGCTTTAGAGCTTTCGATTTCGATCTTCGTTCAGTGTAGAACCTTCTCGAAAGCTTTAGAGCTTTCGATTTTGATCTTCGTTCAGTGTTGTGTGCAGAAGATTCAAGTGAGCTTGAGATCTTTCGACTTTGATTCTAATTGGATTCTAGTAGATTGGAGAGCATTCGATAAGAAGAGAGATACAACCGTGCTGTTTCGCCTTATTTCTGGTTGGGTTATTTTTCAACTAGGTATTCGGTTGTTGTTGTTTTCATTATGTGAAACGATCGAGTTGCACGGTTGCGCGGTTGCCAGGTTTACATGTAACAATATTAATATTCCGAAACCAATAGCAACTGAAAAATTTATATAAATAAATTATGAATTGAGTGGGAATTGAACCCCGTAGCAATGTTTTCAAGACCTAGTACACTACCACTGGACTACACTCGGGCCACCATATCAGAGAAAAGGTTGTATTTAATGAACAAATGGCATCCAAACTTTATTTCTGTTTAAAAGAAAATAATTTCTTGAACTGAAAACCGTCGCCACGGAGAAAAGGTTGTAATATTGAAGATTAGTTGTAATAACTATTCTTCTGTTAAAATGAGAATTTGTTCCAACTCTGTAAAAATGTAAAATTAAGTCATACAGGTGTTCGGTCATTTTGTCTTCTGTGCCAACGTTGGAGCAAATATTAGTTCTAAATTTTTTGTTATCGTGACGTTTTCATCCATTGTGATGGTTGGCACAACGTTATGACAGATAATAAAGATCTGTGTCTTGTGTTACTTGGGTTAATTTTACGAAAAAATCTCACTTATTGTATAATTGAAATTTCAAGATTGTCATTTAAAAAAGAGTGGCTACTACTACATCTTAAAGATTAGCAGCTGGATGACGCGGTCTCTGGATCGAGACGATTGGAGGCGACGACTTCAGGAGGCTAGGGCCCGATTTGGGCTGTCGCGCCATTGGTGATGATGATGGCTACTATTATACTTACCTTTTTCAGTACAGAATACAAATAATCACGCCTATTCTTCAAAACGACGGATTTTTTATTCCCGCCGACTATGCGGTTCACATTCGATTCCCATTCACGGCACATGTCATTATTGAAATCGTTCGGAAACTGCTTTGTCGATATACTTTAAAAACGTCTTTTCCGGATATTTGAAACCTTATTTTAAGACGGAAAAATGTCCAAAATTATAATTTAATACTGTAAATGTAAGAGATGAACCATCTCAAATTTCTCTTTATTTATTGCCAATTACTTTCTGAAAAAAGTTTAAAAACGCGATTATTTCATTGCGGATTTCTACTGTAAAATTTTCGAGAAAGTGAATAGTCCACACGTTTTCAATAATTTAAAATTGGGTAAACCGCAATTCACTGTCCCGCCGGCGGGTTCCCGAGTAAGGGTGAATATGAAAGTCTTACTTCCCACTTTATGAATGATTGAAAAGTGTTTATTTTACCAAAAATTTTACACATATCCTTGGAAATTCCTTGCATCAAGACAGAATTTTATTCGAACAAAAAAGATAGACTCGTTTCCCTGACCTCGTTAGAAACATACGCATAATGTTTTTTGGGACCGAAAAAGTAGCCAGAAAATGTGTTCTTGAATTTCGTATGACTTGAGTCTTATTTGCATTACACTTAAATAAATGAAACGAAAAGAATATGGACTACGTCTTACCTTTCTCGCAAATGATGCGTTTTATTAGTTATTACTAGGAAAAAAAACAAAATTCCAATAGTTCTGCGAGTCTAATATCTATACCATTGCACGACTATGTAATGGTATATTAGACTTTGAAGAATAATTCAATAGTAAACTTCATTTATTAATTTTTTTCCTAGTCACTGCACGCCTTTCTTACTTTTCCATCGGAAATATTTTTTTAAGTGCTGTAAGAGAATAGCAATACAGGAACGAAGTTTCAAATTTTTAGGATAAGATAGTGTGGTGCCGCACGGTACATTAAGTTGCAGTACTAGTTTTTGATGTTTTAAAAAAAAACTTGTTTCTGTAAAATTTAATCGATCGAGGTTTACGACGACTTTAGATAAAAAAAAATATAACGAAAAATTAATCAGTCGTGATTTTGATTTTCACCGCTAAAACTTAATAAAGTAATATTCAAGTTTTAATTAAATTAATTTATCAATTTAAAGAGTTTGAACAAGTGTTAATTTTATATTTTCTCTTACATGAAATCGAATAAAATTTGTATTTGCAATTCATAGAATTGTAATTTGAATTACTCAACGAATGAAGAACAATTCATAGAATTGTTATTTTTTAATATTCAACGCATGGATATCAATTCATAGAATTGATAATTTTCTCTAGTCAAATAATGGATTAAGATTATTAATCCTCCACAATAGTAACAAAAATTTAAAAATCAGAAGTGACTGTGATTCTAAAAAAAAATCCATGTGTGCTTTCATCAATAAATCTGGGTATTCAATTCTTTCCACCCCCTGTATGATATTTTCATTGTCTTAAAGAAGCTCCATATTTCAAAGCATATATCTTAAAGGTGGAATTAATAACGAATAAATATTGATCCGTTTTACACCTTCAAGATTTATCATCTCGTCAATCCCAGCCAGTTAGAAATTTCCAATTAGTCGTCGATTGAGTCCTTCTGCCACGTCATTTGCAGGATCTTCTCAATAGTCGATTTGCATGTCCTTTGACCTGAATAAATATCCTACCATCTAGCTGGTGGATCGAATATTTCCAATTTAATTTTTCGCGCGCTATAGGTGACGAATTTTTGAGCAAAGGTGAAAGCAATCTCTCAGATAGATTGTTCAATTAAGAAATAGAGCAGTTTTTTTTTGTGTGTAATTTTAAGGCGTAAAACCTCGGAAGATAAGATTTCGGTATTTTCTGTGAGCTCGAATCCTAATTCCATATTTTTCCTTCCGGTGCATGGAACACTTAAACTCTCAACACTTTGGAATAATGGTGCTAACATCACGTCCTGTATGGTATGCCTACTTATCTTCTTCACTAAATGCTTTTACTAGCAGCCTTTCTTACCGTGCAATTTCCAGTCCATTTTCAGACCTTCTTTAATATCCGAGCAACGAAAACCAAATGTAGGTTTAAGGTCCTCAGGGACTAAAACCTACTGAAAAGCTTTCATATGCACATACTTGACCTAGTCTGTATATGCCACACATATCCCATTCGCTTGAATTTCATTTCACTTACACGGTACTAAGTATCTTGCGGACTATATTCGAATTGTTTATGTCTGCTTTGAATAATTATGTCAAGCTTCTACGAGTCCTTGGTGAGTGTACGTGAGAAGATCTCGACGCATTTACTTGAGATGAACAAACATTTTTGAAAGTGCAGTCCTTTTAATTCCAAAATGAAAAAAGTTCCAATAGTAATATAGTGAGACGCGCGATAAATTATATTGTTAAATTTTAATGTATAACACCTCGGTTTGGTTAACTTGACCAAAGAAAGGGCCTCACTCTTTATTGACCAAAGAAAGAGCCTCACTCTTTATTGGGCTCAGGAAAACCAGTGATACTCTAGATTTCGAACTCTTAGAACAATAATTTTGACTAGTGAATATTAATATTGACTAACGTGTGGCGAAAGTATTTTAACTTATTTAACACTTTCGTTGCTCATTACACACTGGAGCCTGAGCTCCATCAAATATTGTCAAATTTTTTTTTCCAAAAATTTTGGCAATTGAAGTATTTAGATACACTTTTAGCACATATGTTCCAAAAATTTCGTAGTTCAACCTAATGAAACACGATAAATGATTTTAGCCATTATCAATACTTTTATCGATTAAAAAACTACTGCAGGGCGTGTTGACCAAGAATTTGCTACCACTTAATCTTGTCTTTTCACCTTTCAGTGCTAGTAGTCACCTAAATTGCAAAATACAAAAAAGTCCGTCTGTCCGCCTTAGACGCCATTCGCCGTACACTGACGCGGTTGAAGGCAGTAGCTCATAAACCTTTTAACTTATTTAGTTCCAATTTACAGTGAGTAGACTGGCTGGACCTCTTTAAGCTGTCATATTTTGGGTGTGTTTTAGACAGACAAAATTTGTTTATTTATTTCGAGAACTGCTTAAGGGGGTCGGTGCAAAAAATATGGAAAAAAAATTAATTTTTTTTTAGATAGATAGATAGATATTTATTTCGAGATGCTAACATGAGTGAAAAATATTTGGTTTGGGATGATATAGAGATTAGACCAAGGGTCTTTACAACTTAATTATAATTATTTACATGCTTTGGCAGATATCGTTTTAAATACAGTTAATTATAGGTATTGTACGGGAGAAAATTCACAAAACCCGTTGATTCACTTACATCTAACTTAAAACTAAACTTAGCGTAACTTACTAACTATGAATAAAATGAAAATTAAAGTAGAGTTCTGCTGAATCGTTTTAATCGATAAAAATATCTGACATGAGAGGATTGTTGCAATTTTCACATTTTCTTACAAATTTTAGTAGTAATTCGCCTGAGATTTCGTTTATTGTTTTGGTACTAGCTGCTTCATGCAGTCGGCTGGTGGAGAAGTGCCAGGGTTTGTTTAGTATTATTTTTAGAGATTTGTTCTGGATGACCTGCATTTTGTTCTTGTGTACAAGGGCGCAATGATACCAGATTGGTGCTCCATATGTGAGAGCAGGCTGCATTACTGCTTTATAAATAAGGAGTTTATTATCCTGGGACAAATGAGATCTTCTGTTAATTAAGGGGTAGAGGACTCTAATAAATTTATTTAATTTGGAGACAGATTGTTCAGCATGATGCTGGAAAGTTAATTTTTGGTCAAAATATAGGCCTAGGTACTTAATTGTATTTGATCATTGTATAATTTCGCCCAGAATATTATGGTTTGGAGGTGGTAGGAAGTGAGAAGCACGGCGCTTGGTAAAAAATATGGCTTGTGTTTTGGAGGTATTGATTTTAATTTTCCATTTGTTGTAGTAATCTGAAGTTAGTTCCATTTGATCTTGTAGGATGTTAATAATGTTATGTGGGTCTGCAGATTTAGTGAAAATAGCCGTGTCGTTGGCGAAGGTTGCGATTTCACAGAGGTCGAACTTGGGGGCGTCTGCAGTATACAAATTGTAGAGTGTGGGACTGAGGCAGGATCTTTGGGGTACTCCGGCAGGAATAATTCTTGGGCTGGATGTAGCATTTTTAATTTTGACACTGAAGGATCGGTTGCTCAGAAAGGAACTTATGAGATTGGAAATGTATGGAGAAAATTTTAGCTCTATTAATTTGTAAATGAGACCTTCGTGCCATACAGAATCAAAGGCCTTTTCGATATCGAGCGTTATTAGTCCTACTGACTCTCTTGAACTTAGTGCTTTCTGGATGTATGATTTCACTCTGAATAGTTGGTGAACTGTAGAGTGCTTAGCTCGAAAGCCAAATTGGAAGTTTGGAATTATATTGTGATCATCAGTTATTTTTTGGATTCGCGTCAGAATGATTTTTTCGAAAATTTTCCCTAAGATGGCTTTGAGCGATGGAAGGTCTTTACTTGGTTTCAGTATGGGTATTGTAGTTGCGAGCTTCCAAGCTTTAGGGAAATAGGAGATACTCAAACAGCAATTGTAAATAAAAGTCAGGTATATTAATAGAATAGTAGGTAGATTTTTAAGCATGATCACTTGAACTTTTTTTTTATTTTCTTTTCTTCTTATCTACAAATTTATTTCAAATATCGCTAGTAAATAATTAAATAAGGTTACAAGATATAAAATAATATAAATTAAATTGTTGATCTACCTTATAGTTACGGTCCGCATTCGTCCACTGGTGATTCGGGAAAGGGTTAGGAATTGGGATATTAGCCTCGTGTTGGTGCTAAATCGCGATGGGTGCGTCTAATGGAGTTTGGGGTGCGATCGATCTCCAACAATCGTGGCAACATTCTCCCTCCCGGTATGCAGATCGCTTGCCGGTCGGCCTACCTCGCGTTCGATTGAATTGATCTTACCATCTTTTTGCACGTCTATGACCGCTAATTTTACAGCTGGTCTAGTTAGAACACCGCTAGACGTCTGAACTACTGCCTGCCTTACCTGGCCAGATCTGCAGTAGCTAGTATCAAGTACAATCCCTCTTTTCCATACATTTCTTGGTTGATTTTCGTCAACGATTACTACCAAGTCACCCTTCTTAATTGGATCTACTTTATCAAACCATTTCGAGCGTTGAGTTAGTCCCGGAAGATATTCGCGAACCCATCGCTTCCAAAATGAATCAGCTATCTGCTGTGAAAGCTTCCAGTTTTTTCGAAGCACTAACGGGTGGTCACTGAATATTCCCAAAGGCTTATCTCCGTTAGAATTTCCTAACAAGAAATGGTTCGGGGTCAGAGCCTCTTGGTCCGACGAATCAAGTGGGATATAGGTTAGTGGTCTGCTATTTACGATCATCTCCACTTCCATCAGTAAAGATCTGAGAAGTTCTTCATTTATAGTACGCGCCGGCATTATTTGTTTGAGCGTATGTTTGATTGATCGTATCAGCCTTTCCCAACTCCCTCCCATATGAGGTGATGCGGGTGGATTAAAATTCCACCTTAAAGGTTTTCCTGGAAAAGTTTGATCCTGAAGTTGAAGCACATTTATTTTACTAAATTCTCTGCGCAGCTCTTCGTCAGCGCCTCGAAAATTAGTACCATTGTCGCTATAGACTTCCTTTGGCATTCCTCTTCTGGCGGCAAAATTTCTCAAGGCGAGTATACATGAATCCGTTGATAATGTATTAGCGATCTCTATATGGATTGCTCTTACGGTCAGGCAAGTAAATATAACTCCCCATCTTTTTTCTACTCTACGGCCTAGTGTTACTTGCATAGGACCGAAGTAATCGATACCAATATAGGTAAATGGTCGAGTGAAGGATGCCAGTCGTGCATATGGAAGGCTTCCCATTTCGGGAGCTTTCGGCACTGCTCGAAAAATTTTGCACCTTTGGCATAGCTTTACCGTCTTCTTTAGAATGGATCGGAGGGTGGGAATATTGTATTTTTGTCTTATCTCGTTAATCACGGTTTCATGGTTATAGTGGTGAAATTTTCTGTGATAATGATCGACCAATAATTTGGTAACTAAGTGTTGTTTTGGCAATAAAATTGGTCGCTTAGTATCATATGCAATACCTGGAGCTACGTCAATGCGACCTCTAGCTCGTAGAACTCCAGAATCATCTAAATATGGCAAACATTTATAAATTGGACTTGATTTAGGGATTGTTCTTTGCTCCATGTTGTGATCAGTCCCGGCTCTTTGAAGTAAGAGAGTTTCTTCTGAATAATGGTCGAATTGTACGAGTTTATATAATTCATTTGCGGCAAGATTGAGTTCTCTTGGAGTAATTGCACCGGTTTCCCGAATTACATTTTTTCGGATATTTGAAATAAAACGGAAAACAAAGGCCACTGTTCGTAGTAGGCGCAACCACTTGGAGAAGCGACTTACATCTATAAAGCTCTCAAGATTCTGGGTTGTATAAGAAGGGTGAACTTTTGTTTCTTCGGAGTTATCCTCGGTCAATGGTTTTATGTTTATTGGCCACTGGTCTTCGGGTTCTAAAAGAAAGGAAGGGCCAGTAAACCAACGACTTTCTGAGTTAATGTGTAGACTGCTGTTGGACCATTTCGTTGCATCATCAGCTACATTCAACTGTGAAGGTATCCATCGCCAGTCTGTTGGGTTGGTTGATTCCAGAATTTCGCCCACCCGAAAGGCTACGTATTGCTTGTAGTTTTTTGAATCTGACTGCAGCCAGAACAAAACAGTTTTGGAATCCGTCCACAAAACGCGTTTGCTAACTTTGAATGAATGTCCATCCAGAATATTGTTAGAAAGTCTCGTTCCAAGTAATGCAGCTTGCAGCTCAAGTCGCGGTATAGAGACTTGCCTTTGTGGGGCTACTTTCGTCTTTGCGGCTATAAGAGAACATTCTACGCCAACCGCACTGACGATACGGAAGTAAGCGACTGCGGCATAAGCCGAATTGCTAGCATCAACAAACACATGAAGTTCGATGGATAAGTGTTTTGTTGATTCTAGATTGCTATAGCATCTCGGAATGTGAAGTTTTCCCACTTCATGAAATCCTTGAACCCACTTTATCCACTTCTGGAAAAGATCGTCGGTGAGCTCTTCGTCCCATTCTATGGACGCTCTCCAGACGTCTTTTAATAAGATTTTCCCGCAAACGACAAAGGTAGATATTAAACCGAGCGGATCGAAGATAGACATTAGAGTCCTAAGGAACTCCCGTTTTGTTGGTCGACGGACTCCGGAGATAATGTCGGGGTCCAGCTTCGACAGCTTAAGGGAGTACGTAAACGTATCTGTCGATGTGTTCCACAGCATTCCAAGCGTCTTCTCAGTGCAAGGTTCGGATTTATTGGCCAATGATTTCGAGTCCTGGATTATGGTTTCACCAAGTGCCTCTACGACCTTAGGTGAATTAGATGTCCATTTACGAATTTTAAAACCACCCTGTATGTGCACCAATTTGATTTCTTTGGATAGCTTAATTGCTTCTTCTACAGTATTTACGCTAATTAGCATGTCATCCACGTAATGATTTTCAATGATGGCTTTCGTAGCCAAAGGAAATTTATCTTTGTAATTATTAGCATTAAGGTTTTTAACGTATTGCGCAGAGCTTGGTGAACAAGCCGCTCCAAAGGTCATCACTTGCATAATGTATATATCGGGTTTGTCACTCTTTGGGTCTGCTTTCCACAAAAATCTTTGGGATTGCTGGTCTTCCTTACGAACCACGACTTGGTGAAACATTTCCTTGATATCAGCTGTGACTGCAATAGGCCGTTCGCGAAACTTGTATATAACTTGCAGTAGGGGGGCTACTTGATCCGGACCAGGAAGTAATACAGAGTTAAGGGATAAGCCGTTAACCTTGGCGGCTGCGTCCCACACTATTCTCATTTTCCCGGGTTTGTTTGGATTAGTGACTGTAAATAGCGGTAGGTACCACGTTCTGGGGTACGAAACCTCGAGATCATCGGATGACAATTTCCGAATATAGCATTTCTTTTCATAATCGTGAATTGTCTCCCGAATACTCTTTCCGAGTTCTGGATTTCTAGCCATTTGTTTTTTCAAACACATAAAACGGTTATAGGCCATATGGTAGCTATCCGGCAGAACCACTTTGTCATATTTCCAGAGTAAGCCTGTTTCGAATCGTTCGCCTATTTTGCTGGTAGTAGATAGCATAATCTGTTTCGCTCTGATGTTATCCCTGGAGTCCAGAGCACTGTCCAGTATCTTAATTCCGATATTTTCCAAACTAAAAAAATGCTTGACTAGCTCGTGTAACTCCTGCCCATTTTGACAGTTACACATATGGAGACTATGGTGCATATAGTTTGCATGGCATCGGTTAGACACAGTGGAACCGCAATGCCCATGAATAACCCATCCCAAACGGGTTTTAGTTGCGACAGGTTCGTAAGATTTTCCTTCCCTCGCCTCGATCGGAAGACCTAGTCTTCCATTATCAATTCCAATTAAAATCTTAGGAATGGCTTCGCTATAGGAAGCCAATGGAAGTTTTCGCAAATGAGGATAAGTCGAAGAAAGCTCACGGAAAGACACTGATTGCATTGGTAAATTAAGTTTCGGTACTGTTCTCACATTTGATATTTTGTGTATTTTGGCATTTTCATGTGTTCCGGAAATTTTAATTGAAACTCGACGCGAGTTATGCTCGTAACGGATAGTATCGCCAGTCCATTTCAAACATAGACTGTCTCTTGTACCACTCAAACCTAGCTCATCTGCAGTCTCGTCTTCTACTAATGTCACAGACGAACCTTCATCAAGGAAAGCGTAGGTATTTAAAGATGTACCAGAGCCATATAATGTTACGGGAACAATCCGAAAAAGAATGGTTTCACTTGCTTTGTGATGTGTATTGCTATCAGAGTGAGGTATTGAAATTATGTTAGGAATATTAGAACTAGAAGGAGTAGTGCTGTCCTTATTCGTATTATGTAACAATGGGTGGTGTTTAAATTTACAACCATTTACTCCACACATACGGGACACTCTACATTCAAATTGATCGTGGCACTTTAGACACTTCCGACACAGTTGATACTCTTTAACTTTACCCCACTTTTCAGAATGTTTTAAGTCTTTGAATTTATAGCAATTCTCTACACTATGTATTCCCTTACCACATATGACACAGTTCTCCACCTTTGGACTTGTAGCTCCTTTTGAAGAGATAGAGAGGTATGATTTATTTTGGTTTTGTTCGTGTAAGTGAAGGTAACTCTTTCCATCCGTCGAGTTTCGTTCTCTTTTTGATCCTGACTCCTTACTTTCACTTAATGGCATAGTAAACGTAACTTGGCTAGCGGCTTGAGCAATTTGAAATAGCCAGTTGCCTAGTGTTGATAAATTAACAACAGCCAAAGTTTGTTTATGTAGGGCCCACGACAGTTTGATTTGGGCTGGAAGCTTATCAACTATCTCTTGGATAAGCATTGGATTGCATAAATGATCTGGTAAACCGGATGCTTCAACCGTAGCGCAAAGATTTTGCACGGATAGTGCGAAGGTAATTAGAGTGTCTAAACGCTCAGCTTTAGGTGAAGGTTGACCCTTAATTTGGTTCAAAATGGAATGGATAATAACTTCCGGTCGGCCGTATAGAAGTCTAAGGGTTTCGATTACGTTCGAGACTGTATGGGGTAGAAGTAAGCGACTTCTTACCGCTTCTAAGGCCTTACCCTTTAAGCATCTTTGTAGCCTCATAAGGTTCTCCTGATCTGAATATCCACATGTGAGAGTTGTTCCCTCGTAAACGCTGATGAATAGTGGCCACTCGTAAGGGTCGCCATTAAAGGTTGGCAGATCTTTCGACACAACTTGTCTCGCGGCTAGTTGACTTGGATTTAACACTTTACGCGAATCATAACCCCCATTAGACGCACTCAATATATTTTCATAAGTATTATTATTCGCACTAGAAGAATTAGGCACTGTAAATGAACTTGATTTGTTCTGAATAACCGGTGGGAGTGCACAATTGGACATAGAATATTTTGGGGCACACATATTTATTACGGAGGATATTGGCTTATTGTATAAAGTTGTAGGATTAGTAAAATTTGACTGACTTACGATTGCTAACGTTGGTGTCGTTGTTAATGTTTTCTGCATTAATTTTTCTGGCGGTGTAGATGTAACAAACTGTAGGTTCTTCACTGCAGAAGGCGGTGCTGTTATATTTGGGCAAATCAAGTTATTGGTGGGTGCCTCGGTGAATTTGTTGACGATCGAATCTGACATCCAATTTATTACCGCCTGTTTGGTACTAACGGGTTGATGGGTCGGAGTGACCGGCATTCTGGCTACAGCTACCTCATCTTCGTCATCGGTATCGATGGTACTTAGAATTTGGTACTTACGGGACAGAAACTCCATCTCCAGTTTTCGTTCTTCTTCTAATTTCAGCAATCGAAGAGATGTTTTCCTTGAAGAGCAGCGCGAACTCTTACGTGAGTTTACGGAAGGATGATTGATGGTGGTGGCGTCTACAGCGGTGGTAAGACTTCTTTGCGTCTCGTCTGGGCCGCACTTCGGACAAATAAACGCTTTATCCGCAATGGAATCGTTGACTCCGACGCAAGCGAAGTGGTACCAGGCATTACATAGGTCGCACTGTACCATAGGTCCATCATCCGATTCGGTGCATAATCCGCAGCTTGAAAATACCTGTTTTCCCGGTGGTGTACGGCTGAGATTTGTTGAGGCTCCAAACGGTGTTGAGTCCATACCGATTAAATTCTAAATTTGTAGCTTATTGAAATATTTGTGAGAAATGAAACTTTTTTTTTATTTTCTTTTCTTCTTATCTACAAATTTATTTCAAATATCGCTAGTAAATAATTAAATAAGGTTACAAGATATAAAATAATATAAATTAAATTGTTGATCTACCTTATAGTTACGGTCCGCATTCGTCCACTGGTGATTCGGGAAAGGGTTAGGAATTGGGATATTAGCCTCGTGTTGGTGCTAAATCGCGATGGGTGCGTCTAATGGAGTTTGGGGTGCGATCGATCTCCAACAATCGTGGCAACAACCGTCGATACCAGAAGCTTTTTTGTTTTTTAACGCTTTAATTAAAGCTTTAACCTCTCTAGGTTTACAGAAGGCAGATTGATGGTGCATTTACACTCAGCGTTTGAGGCGAGCCTCTATCCCCACCAAAAAATCAACCAATCAGATGGCTCGTGGAGTCGCAAGAGTCTAACATTCTTCAACTTTTTCTCCGACGCACGCTTCCATATGTGTACACACATACAATGAACTGTGGCAGCATGCACTTCTCAGCTCATCGTATTTCTGTCGTTTCGCACTTATAGGCAAGTTGTGCCGCAGAGGCATGTTGAGTGTAAATTGCTTTCAACACAGCAAAGAACACAGCCGACGAAAACCGGTTTGCAATGACCTGATGGGGGTAGAGGCTCGCCTCGAGGCGAGCCTCAGGGGTGAGTGTAAACGCACCATGAATGGATTGGGTTGAACATTGCAGTGGAATACCTGCTGTCGCTTCTATCACTTTCGTCTCTACGTCTGGGTTAGATATTATGGTATGACTTAGATTATGATATTCTAGAAAATTATCTGCGAGACACTCACATTTGTCCTTGCTGTCGCAGACGGTTTTGTTGTTGGCTATTAAGGGAGGCATGAAGGCGCGACCTTTTCTGAAGAATTTATTTAATTGCCAGAGTTTAGTTGAACCTTTATCTAGATTGGAGCGTTTGACATTCCAGCGAGAGTTTCTGCTCTTTGCGATTTCCTGATGGATCTTAGAGTTTAAGTGGTTGACATAAGCTTTTAGTCTAGGATTTCTATTTCGTTGCCATTGTCTTCTGATTGCATTTCTTTTTGCTATTAATGCTTTTACTTCGTCGTTAATGATTGTTAAGTTGGTGTCGGTGATTTTAATTCGAGGCGTTGATTATTATTATTCTACACTCATTTCTGCATATCACACACAAAACCGTACCTCTTTCGGGTAATGGAAAGTGACTCAAATTTTACTCTGAAGTGGGGGAAGTCGAATATGTCTCTGCACGCACTTTTTTGTTTTTATGCTCTCCTGAAAAGTAGTGCTTTTTCAAATTTCGGTACACGTTTCTCAGTAACCACACACAGTAGTGTCTTAATTTTTTTGTGGTAATATTGAGTAGCTTCATACATGAGCAAATTAAAATATCTCATGAAAAACTATAATTTTTTCAAATATGAAAGAAGAAAAACAGTAAAAAATTTCATTCATTCCGTTTTTCTTAAATACCTCGACTTTTAGTGAAAATTTTTTAATTTACTCATACACTAAGCTTTTAAATACACTAAACAATAAGTGTGCAAAATCTGACTGTTGTGAGTTGAGTGGAAGCTGAGATTCAGGTACCGAAACATAACGCGTTTCGCCATACAAAATGTATGGGAGCTAGAAATTTGCAACGACCCCCTTAAGGTAGGAAGTTTAAACTTAAAATTTATATAGGTAATGATAAAGAAGTCATACATATGCAAGAAATTCTCAACATAGATGGAGGTGGAGATGAGAGCAAGGTGGAGGTGAACCAATGTGACGAAACCACTGGTATCGAGTCATATTCAAATCCATATCATAATATCAATACGTGTATGTAGCTTTACCAGAAAAGTAATATCTACAATTATTATATTCGTGTTCGCGTTCGGAGGTAGAATCGGCCCAAAGTGGATCCACATATTTTCACGAATTTCGTCATATCTTTTAGGTACCTATTCTGTTATATCAAGTTAATATTACTTCCACAATCTGCTCAGATTCCAATTACTTTATTATTTTAATAATAAAGTATTGTTATCGATTTTTAAAAAAAAAAAATTTGCTACCCTGAAAAATTTTTTTTCCACGTTTCATGACTATTAGACACCAAAAAAGCAAAAAAAATTATCAGTCCGTCTGTACGCCGTACGCAAAACGTTTGAAAGCTTATAGCTCTCAAACTCTTTGAGCTATTAAGTTGAATTTTTTTTCATTGGTAGACTGAGCAGACCCCTTCAAGTGGCCACCTTTTGAGTGGTGGGGGTGTGAGGGGGGAGGTGGGGGAAGCGTTTTAGATGAAAAATTTTGGTTTCTAGATCTCAGTAACCGCAGAGGCTAGGAGGCTGAAACTTGGAATTTATATAGAGCATCGATAGTGGACCCATTTGCAAAAATGAAAATATGGGTAAAGGGGTGTGGAAGTGGGGAGAATAATAATGCGTTCGAAACGCTCGAAAACCGAGATCGAGACATTCTAAAATCCATATCTCCTAATCGGTTAATGTCACGAAATTAAAACTTTATGAACATCTGTGGGTATACTAGGAGAATAGATCCGAAACAAATTTTTGAGAGGGGGCAGTGACGGACGGGGGTGAGTTTTGAAAAACTTTAGATTACGATATCTCACGAACCAATTGCACTAAAGAAATAAAATTCGGTTGCTGTATAAGTGTTGACAAATAAAGTTAGCTCAAAGTAAAACTTTTTAAGGGGGCGGTGGAGCATGGAAGTGGAGGGGGTAAGCATTTTTTTAAAAAATCTCGTCTCATATCTCAAGAACAATGTAAGATAGATGCTTAAAATTTTTACCAGAAGTAGGCCTAATATATCCCTAGCAGAAAAAAAAATTTCATGGATGAGAGTGTAGAGGGTAAGGGTGGGGGATGGCGAAAAGTAAAAAGTTCCGATTTTTATATCTCGAGAACCTATAACAATATAACGCTGAAACTTGGTATTTAGATTGAACTATAGTAGTAGCATGATGGAAAAATATAATTTTTTATAGGGGTGGTTTGGTACGGAGGTGCGGGGTGTTTTTCTTAACTATAGAACGGCTTATGCTAGAAAGTTTGGTACGGTGGAGATGGAAACGCACCTTCAGACTAAAGGTGGAGATGGAAACGCACCTTTAGTCTGAAGGTGCGTTTCCATCTCCGCCGTTTAGCGTCGCCGACACGGGTGTCCCGTCACACGTTTGACATCGTCGTTTCCATCTGCGGCGAAACGGTCGACGTGACGCTAATGAGTCATCAGTTATGCGCCTGAATGGCAGTGCTCGTGAACCGATTTCAACCTAGATAATTAGCCGCTTATCGTACATTTTTGACTTTTAAATTACTTTTTATTACTTTTTATACTCTAGATGAAATCATATAGAGTATTATAAGTTTAATCCAGCCGAAAAGTTTGTAACGCATAGAACCAAGCCTCGGACGAAAAAAAGTTATATATTATTTTTTGTTTATTTGTGCCCAAAAACCTCAAATCCGCCTGACGTCCGTCCGTCCGTCCGTCCGTCCGTCCGTCCGTCCGTCCGTCCGTCTGTCCGTTAGCACGATAACTCAAGAACGCCTTCACCTAGGATCTTGAAATTTTGAATCTGGATGTTTGGTTGAATTTGTAAGGCTAAGTTCGTTAACGGGCAAAATCGTCCTATTCCTTCGGGTAGCTGCCATACAAAATGTCTTTAAAACACGTGTTCAAGAATATTGGTCGATAACTTCAGAAGGGTTTAAGCTACGGCATTGAAATTTTGTTTGTGTTATTTTTCCAATAGTTCGAGCTAAATGTATGATTATGAAGAAAATCCTATTAGTCCTTCGTGTAGCTGCCATACAAATATCCTGTCAAAATGTATTCACTTAATTTACGAAACTCACTATAACTCAAGTAATCTTTTAGCTACGAATTCGGAATTTTTTACAAATTAGTTTTGAGTGAAAACAAAGTTTGAGTTTACTAGTCAGCGAAATCCTTTTACTCCTTCTGGTAGCTGCCATACAAAATATCCTTAAAACAGGTGTTCAAGAATATTAGTAGATAACTTCAGAAGGGTTTAAGCTACGGCATTGAAATTTCGTATATGTTATTTTTCCAATAGTTCGAGCTAAATGTATGATTATGAAGAAAATCCTATTAGTTCTTCGTGTAGCTGCCATACAAATATCCTGTCAAAATGTATTCGCTTAATTTACGAAACTTACTATAACTCAAGTAGTCTTTTAGCTATGAATTCAGAATTTTTTACAAATTAGTTTTAAGGAAAAAGGAAGCTTCAGTTTACTTGACAGCGAAATCCTTTTTCTCCTTCTGGTAGCTGCCATACAAAATGTCCTTAAAATACGTGTTTAAGAATATTGGCCGATAACTTCAGAAGGGTTTAAGCTACGTCTATGAAATTTTGTACGTAGTATTTTTCCAATAGTTGAAGCTAAATGTATGATTATGAAGAAAATTCTATTAGTCCTTCGTGTAGCTGCCATACAAATATCTTGTCAAAACGTATTCACTTAATTTACGGAACTTACTATAACTCAAGTAATCTTTTAGCTATGAATTGGAAATTTTGTACAAATTAGTTTTGAGTAAACACGAAGTTCGAGTTTACTAATCAGCGAAATCCTTTTACTCCTTCTGGTAGCTGCCATACAAAACACGTGTTCAACAATATTTTTCGATAACTTTTGAACGCTTCAAGCTACGAATTTCAAATTTTGTACAAGTTCATTTTTAAATGGTTCCAAGGAAAAGGATAAATATGTAAGAAATCAAGTGAGTCCTTCCTGCACCTCCTTCAAAAAGGACATTTTTTTTCGATGACTTACCCAGTTCAAGATATGCAACTAAACACTGAAAATTGTCTTTTAGTTTTGAGTAGCAATCTAATGGCAGTCCTTAATAAAGGACTTACAACATTCACACACGTAATTCTACTTTATCCCCAACTACAATATAAATCGGAGTTCAGTATTCATCTAGAGTATTATACGATTGGCTTGCAGCCGATCGTGACTGCAGTATGTTTAATAATAAAGAATTTTTTTCGTTACCATAAGTACGTAGTTTGGATCCAAACCAACCTCTATCAAAAGCACATTAGTATCGGCTCTCGCCGAAAAAGTTGAAGTTGAGTCAACTCCCAACGATTGCCTCGGCGCGTCACAGAGCTAGTTTTTTATGTATGTAGAATGCAGTCGGCGACGCTAAACGGCGGAGATGGAAACGCACCTTAATGGCATATCAAACTGTTTTTTATTTCCACGAGCTTGTTATATAATCGCCTAAAAATCATTTCAGGATTTTTCAATATCCATCCTCTATGATGGATTAAAGGAGGTGTAAATGTTTCACAAACTTCGTCATGTCTTTTAGGTCTGATCGGATAGTGACTTGGTTTACATCCAGTATTTAGGCCCTGCTTATACCTCAATTCGATCTAAATTATTTAGGACGCCTGCTATAAATTTATAGGCGACCTGACCCAACGTCAGGACTCCTCATTTGTTACGATTTGATTTTTGGGTGTAAACACGTGATTCGCCGTTAATGTTGTTTTTGCATTTTAGTACATCAGTGATATGTAAAAACATCAATAATTTGTCAAGCCATGTGTGGAAACCGTTCTGTCATAAGATATCTGAAGTGCCTAAATTTATTGATGAAATATTTTGATAAACTAAGTACAACCCAGCACAATTTCAGGCCTCTATCGGTGTGGACATTTGGCGATTGGACCTACGCTAGGTCACGATATAGGTCACGATCAGATCGCTGCATGTAAATTAGCTCATTGAATTGGTTTTTACTGAAGAAATGATAAATGTTGAAAGTTGAATGTGCATCTATTAAAAAAAGTTTTAGATTTCGAAACAACCACCTTGTCTGGAATCAACCAGTTTTATTTATTTACTTTGATTGCCTCCTGGACCTTGATCCAAAATTGTGATTGATGTTTTAAGGGTGACAGTAGCGTCGGCTCTTCTGTTGAAAATTTCTTCTAACCCTGCGTCTACACTAGCTATCTATTTGGCAATGGGAATGGCAATATTTCCATTGCGTTAAATGTCAAATTGCAATTTAGTGGGCATTTGATTGCCAGGCAATTTTCATTTGAGCGAGTGAATTTGAGGTGTCAAGTTCTGAAGCAAAGCAAAATGTCGGATATTGTATCAAAAAAAAAAATAACTTTTGATAAGTTCAATAGTTTTCTCTTTAGTCAACTTATTTTCAGTCATTTCGCGATCAAAGCAAAAAAAAAACTTATTACTACTGTTAAGCGACGCTAACTTATGTCAAGCTATGCGTTTTCTGGAAATATTGCTCTCAAAATTGACATGGCAATGAGTGCCATGGCAATGTTGAGAGCAATATTGCCATATGCGTTTGATGCGTCTACACTGTCAATTTGTGTATGGCAATATTGCCGATGTCATTGCCATTGCCAGATAAATTGCCAGCGTAGATGCCGAGTAAAGTATTTACTAATCAGAACAATGACAGGTTAAAACTATCAAAGTTTTAAGAGCTCGGCTAGATCATTACGCAAAGTGAATAGTGATCACTAGGATTAAGCTAGTGCGAAAAATTAAATACTTTATTATTAAAAAATAATAAAGTAAAATCAGCTCTGGATTGGAATACGTAAAGATCACGTGAACAATTTCATGAAGACACCAGACCAAAATTTTAGAAGTAAGGAAGCTACAGGTACCTAAAGGCTACTCCAATGATCGGGTTTTGAGTACTTATGCTATCCAACCCCCTGTCGAGGATCACATTTATTCGTACACCCTTTAAAAAAAATTCACTAAACATGTTATTGAGTAAAATTCAAGTTTATGGAATAAGTTTTAAATTATTTGAAATATTTTTAATTCATCCGTGGCTCATTTCTGAGCGCTACAAATCTTTCGGATAACATAAAATTTACAATACTCCTCAGATTTAATCTATCTAAAGAAATCGAAAGAGTGAAATTTTTAAGAAAATTGCAATTAAGAAGCTTGAATGCCACCAACAATGTTGGGGTACATTACTTATCTGCTTGAGACTAAGGTCGAACCGAAAACAAAGCAACCAATCTTGAAGAAGATCTTAACGGTTCATAAATCTAAAATAACATCGCACCAGACAAACTCTTTTCGTATCTTTCGGGGTACCTCTATCTGTGGAGGTATTAGAGGTAGTATCCACTTTTGAAAATTTATCTTCTACTAATTTGAGCTTCTATGTACCCCTCGTCGATATTCATCTGTACTATCGCTCTACCATCAGATCCACCATGGGGATTCGTGAAACAATGGCCATTTCCGGAACGAGGTAAAAGTTGAAACCACTCAAACTCCTCGTAATCTCAGGTCTCGGTTCTTATTATATTAAGTTCCACTTTCGTAAATTCAATTCGGGAAAATGTATTATCTGGGAAATTCTGTTTCGCCTTATTTATCGTTTCAGAAAGGACCTGAACAAATCGAAATAAATTACTGGCAGTAACTTGAAACAATTTCAAAAAATAACACTTTTAGGCCAAATGTTGTTATATATTTTTTTTTGTGGTATCTAGCTACCTTCCAAACTTTAACAAAAATGATAGTGCTACTTACTAACAGAACGCCTGCACTAAAAGTAGTGGTTGCGGTTGATAGCGTAGGTAACCATAAAAACTTATTTATTAGAAAATACTATATCCCCTTTTAGCTTAATGGAATTTTTGTAGTAGGTGAAATTTCTATACGGTAGGTTTTTATCATTATATCAGACACGGTTTTACATGTTACCCACGAGACAGTGAACAAACTCGCCACCGCATATAAGTTGGTGGTTTGCGCAGGCCAATAAGTGGTTTTGGTTTTCGAGCTCCGCCCGATAGTTAGGCAACTAGTTAATGAAACTCAATCATCGAGCACTTTGACTATTAAATGGGCCCGATTTCAAATCAGTTGCTGTGTGCCGAAAATTTCATATACCTAGAGAGGTATAGAGAAGATGAAGAACTGTCTCCTCCTTCTCCTCATCCAGGCAGCTTCGATAGAAGGCGTTTGAAAGAGGCCGAGTCTTTCATCAAGCCGGCCTATAAGACAGGGTCTGGTCAAAACACCGAATGTAGTGCTGATACTCGGCCTTTTGAGCAATTTCAGCCTTTTAGAGCGTTCAGATTCCGCTTCGGCACAGATCTATCTCGGAGTGGGACATGCAGTACCCTCTGCCCATCTTGAGTTGGTTTTCTCAAGTGAGTCCAATCCCAGTAGCTGTTTACATGTAGAGAGAAACACTCCCAGATTCCAAAGTTCCGGCATAATTTAAAGGGTTAGACGACGCCAAGAGAGTTCGTGAGCCATACAGTTACCTGGCATGTTCCTGTACCCTGGCACCCAGAATAGATGAATTTTGAACTGTTCTCCCATCTCCTGAAGAGATCCACGGCGACCTTTGATGTTGTCGAGGCCGAAAATTCTAATATCCCTAGTAGATATTACATTACACCTCAACCAGGACAAGCCCTTCTTGATCACCATATGCTCCGTCTGATTGACATTGTCAAGTGGTCCGGAAGGCGGAAGGAGAAAACACCTCAACCTCAACTAACCCCGCTTTCAGTTTTGGAGCCATCAGTATATATATGGACGGACTCTTCCTCCCGTACCGAGTCCCTTTCCCATTCTAGACGAGTTGGGATGCTTGTTAGGCAAAACTAAGAAGGGTGTGGTCTGTGTTTTCGGGGATATTGTTGAAGTGATTGCAAATGCTAGTCTAGTATGCTAGTCTACTGTGTGCAGGCTGTAAGTCGAATGGCTGCACTGGCTAGCATTTGCTTGCGAAAAATATCTAGAGGTGGTAGATTGAATAGCATGTCTAGTGCTGCAGAGAAAGTTGTCATCAGAGCTCCGCTGAATCATATGCAAACTGATCTCTGTACCTTCCCTAGAGTGGTGCGGCTAACCGCGTTCTCTCAGGCCGTCCACCAGACAATAACACAATATACATGGGTATCGGTCTGATGACATACACGTAGAGCCACTAAACTATTCCGGGTTGTATACCCCATTTGTTGCCAATTGACTTTTTGCACGAGTAAAGCACAACTGTTGATTTTCTTACTCGTTCCTGGAGGTTAGGTTCCAGTGTACCTTTCTGTCCAAAATAAGACCCAAATATTTTTCACTATCAGTAAAAACTAGACTAGTCCCATCCAAAAGGGAGACTCAACGTGCGGAATTTTGTCTTTCCTGGTGAAGAGTTCTAATTCTATTATATTTTGCATGGGTTCACGCCCAACCCGTATTCAGCCGCCCATTTAAAGAGAATACGGAGAGCATTCTGCACTATCTCACTCATCGTGTTGAGATTCTTTCCCGAGACAGCAATTGCAACATCGTCAGCCACTCTACAGCCCGATCCATTCAGTCTGAATAGTAGTGTTTTGGCAACTAATTCCAAAGAAGACCACCTTGTGGTGTACCTTAACTGACAAACTTTCGAGTAGAGACTCTCCCAGCTTTGTGCTGACAGTCCTGGATGTGAGCATACAGACTCTACCGTCAAGCTAGAGAGTGCGTCAGTGATTGTCTCTGGTATGACGTTGTTGAAACCTCCCTCGATATCGAGAAAGGTAACCATGGTGTATTCTGTAACATTATGAGATTTTTCAATGGTGGACACGAGCGAGTGTAAAGTAAAAAATCTGCCAACAGTCTGGGCGCAACTTTATTATTTTATGGGTAGAAGTCCGAAACGTGTTTAATGATGAGATACGGTGTTGGATACTATGCGACTGACAACCTAAAAAATAACGTTCCAAATAGCCTCCTGGTTCACCCCCAACACCCACACCACCAAAATTTTTTTTCCTACTAGAAGTTTACCGACCCCAACTCCTGTAAAATTTTCAAGATCATATCTGATACGGTTCCTGAGATATAAAAATTAAATTTTTTGAGAAATTGCTATCCCCCCACTTTCGTGCTCCACCTCCCCCCTCAAAAAATTTGGTTTTGGTAGACTCCTCTTGTGATCCCATATACAGAAACTAAATTTCATCTTCCTGGTCTAATTGGTTCCGAAGATATTGTAATCCAAAGTTTTTCACCCCCCACCCCCACACCCCACCACCCCTTTTAAAAATTTTAGCCCTTGTCTAATCTGGAAGTATCCCTAAGGACAACAACAAAGTTTTAATCTTCTAACATCAATTGTTCAGAAGATATCGATTTTAGAATGTTTCAATCTCGGCTTTCATGCGTTAAAGACTCATTGTTTTCCCCCCCACTTCCACACCCCTTAACCAATATCAACCTTTTTTATGCAATTGAGTCCATTATTATAGTAGTACATAAGTTCCAAGTTTTAGCCTCTTAGCATAAGTGGTTCCTGAGATCTAGAAACAAAAATTTTTCGTCTAAAACGCTCCCCTCTCCTCTCCCCTTGTACCTTCACCCCTCAAAAATATATCAGTCGTAGGGGTTCACCCAATCTACCCACTATAAAAATTTCAATTTAATATCTCAACGGGTTTAGAAGCTACGCGCCTTCAAACGATTTTGCATACGGCGTACGGCGGACGGCGTACGGCGTTTACGGCGTTTACGGCGGACAGACGGACATTTTTTTTTTTTTTGCTTTTTTGTGGTTTACTAGTCCTAAAACGTGTAAATACAAAATTTCAGGGTAGCAAACTTTTTTGAAATTTCAGGTCGATCACAATACTTTATTATTAAAAAATAATAAAGTAAAACAGAACACGGACCTAGACTACGACTGCGACTACGATTTGCCTATCTTTCGGCTACACAGTTGGTGTTGAACAGAACACCGACTGCGACTTCAATTCTATGCAGGCAAGAAAAACAACGAATGTCAAGTGTCACTTCTGTTTTGTTTAATATTTTTGAAAATGGGCGTATTTCTGGTAGCGCGTATAATTCGTGTAGTGTTTTTAATCTCTTTGGAGTGTTTGCATTTATTAAAAACAAGGAAGTGAATAGGAATCGGGACTAATTTGGAGAATAGAAACCCAGCAGGCAGAGCGTACTCCCGAAAAATGTCATCAAAATTCTACATGTCCATATGTAAGATAGATACAACATCCACTAAGCTATCGCGGTCTCCTCTTAAATGTAAACAGAATTCAATGCATCTTGAAGGGGTCATGTACATATTCCATATATAGTGCTCGTACAATCTATAATAGGTGTGTTTCTTTCGACTGAATCAAATCACAGTTGAAAAAATTGATGTGGATCAACCCAACAGCTAGTTTAGCAGGGTTAACAATCCTGTTGGTAAATGCCTTGGATAAACTGTGTGAGCAGGGCTACGTGTAGTTTCCCTTTATTGCATGTAGCGATGAAACTCTGTAGAAAATGCACAGAAATACAAAGGCTTTTTCAATAATTTTGAATATGCTGTCTTTATATTACACATAAACTTAAATTTCCGTACAAAATGTATTGAATTCCCACGACTATGCTAGACTATTGTGTGCAAATACCTGCTACAAATTGAATTTACTTTTATCATTATCAGCTGAATCGCAGGGCGCCATCTGTGAAAATGCTAAAATAGTAGAAATTTAGATGAATTGAGAAGCAGCTTTACTAGCGAAAAACTGATCCAACTTTGATCCCATTATGAATTTGGATCATTTCTTTGTTGTTGTTTTCAATGTAAAACGAATGATTTTGATAATAATTGAAGTCCGAGATTACAATTGGCAGCCCTGTATGAGCAACCGCAGTCTTATGCCCCGTTTCCACTGTCGCCTTCATGCATATTGAACATGTGCGATGTCTAGGCAAGAGTGGAAACAGTACATTCGTGCTCTATGCACACCCCTTTGATGTGCGTCAAAAACCGCCATCGACACGAATGTCAATGCAAATTTTTTGGCACTGGTGGAGGCTAGCAAGTGTTCAGTTCAGTCCCAGCGGGAATACGAGCAATGTATTATGTACTGTATGTAATTTTATAGTTTCTGCAAGATTATTAGAATGTGTCTTTTTCGCATTCTGAAAAATGTATAGAGAATCATTCCTTCAACACGAAAAAAAATTATAGCTGGATTTCCCATTTTTTATATACGTATATACTCCCGGTGACATTGCTTAATTTGGTTTGATGATAATTTATAGGAAATTAAACCATTTTCAAAGTTGGAAATAACCCTATTAAAGTTTGCCAAATTACCGGGAGTCTCATGGGAATATAGTTGAATTTTGTTAGAAATTTAACCATGATAATTTACGAATTTTCATATGATTATAGGGCAATAATCTTTTCTTACTTAGTTAAATATCCAATGCTGAAGGGCAAAATAGCGCAATATTTTTGGTGTTTTTCTCCAATGGTATGGTACATTTTCCTATGTTACATGGATCTACATACTATATTAAATTGCATTTTGCACAATATTTAAATTAAAATTTCCACAATAATCATTTCTAATTTCCAATGTAAATGGAGTTTTTTTTTCAATATCACTTGCAAATAGATGCAAAATATCTTATGAAGATTCATACGTGAAATAGGAAAAATGCCTATAGAATTGGCGAATATCCTTTGTACTAACTGCTATCATTCCACCTTGATTTCTATTGTATCAGAATGGTTAAAATAAAACAAGTAGATAAAAAAAATATATATAAAAAGTAGTATATTCACTCAATTCAATTCAATTACAAACATAATACTAATTCACATTTTCAAAGCAATAGATATCTATCTTACATTTTATACAATATAAATATTTCACTTAAATTTTTGCAAAGAAATAATAGTTTTAATAATACTCTTATCTAATTTCACACCATCATATTGCGTAGTTTTTTTAATTACGTAATGAAAAATATGATAATCAAAATATAAAGTTTATTTAATTAAAAATTTCCTTAAATGCATGTACGTCTCCTTTCGCAACTTGTGAAGACGTAACTATCGAAAAGTTCGATTCGGAACAGAAAGTTTTCAATTTTGCTATAATGGATTGTGTTTTTCCCGTTCACATAGGCGATTCTTTTCCGAAAATTGGAAAACATGCTATATTTATAGGAATTTTTTCCTACGATCATAGGCATATCGCATGAAAGACGATTCGGAGAAGAAGTTCTATGACTTGCGTATGTATATAATTGTATTAAAAACTATGTACTAACTATTACTAAACATTATAGTTGTATTTGCTTTTTGAAACTGCTTAATTTGCTATTATTATAGAGGTTTTACCCTGAAACACTCTCCGATGTTGACTAGGAAAGTAAGCAATGAATATTTTTTTCCGTGAACATTCCAGAAAAAATGTAATATGTATAGTATGGTAATTCTTCCATCCATTGAATCGGAATGTTTACGAAATACATTCTTCAGAACTCTACCCGCTAAGGTAGTGTCTTCGCATAGGCGATAGTGGAAACGCTACATTCGTGCTCAATGCATATCCCTTTGATGTGCGTCCAAACACTGGCATCGACGCAAATGTAAGCGATTCTCGACTTGAGTTGCAAACTAAGGGTGTGTTTCCATCTCCGCCGTTTCGCGTCACCGACACGGGTGTATAAACGGAACACTGAACGCTAAAATTAGAGCTTGAACACATCGGGAATTTTTAAGGAGACGGAAGTTGTTAAAAATTCTTTTAGTGCGAATGTTTTCCGATATCCATTATTCCGGTATAGATTTTGGGAGCAGTTAAACAATATCGGCCTTTTTTCAATCTTGATAATTAGCCGATCGTCGTCCATTTTTATACTCTAGATGAAATCATATAGAGTATTATAAGTTTAATCCAGCCCAAAAGTTTGTAACGCATGGAACCAAGCCTCGGACGAAAAAAAGTTATATATTATTTTTTGTTTATTTGTGGCCAAAAACCTCAAATCCGCCTGACGTCCGTCCGACCGTCCGTCCGTCCGTCCGTCCGTCCGTCCGTCCGTCCGTCCGTCCGTCCGTCCGTCCGTCCGTCTGTCCGTGAACACGATAACTCAAGAACGCCTTCACCTAGGATCTTGAAATTTTGAATTTGGATGTTTGGTTGAATTTGTAAGGCTAAGTTCGTTAACGGGCAAAATCGTCCTACTCCTTCGGGTAGCTGCCATACAAAATGTCCTTAAAACACGTGTTCAAGAATATTGACCAATAACTTCGGAACGCCTAAAGCTACGACTTTGAAATTTTGTACGTGTTATTTTTCCAATAGTTAGAGCTAAAGATATGATTATGAAAAAAATCCTGTTAGTCCTTCGTGTAGCTGCCATACAAATATCCTGTCAAAATGTATTCACTTAATTTACGAAACTCACTATAACTCAAGTAATCTTTTACCTACGAATTCAAAATTTTGTACAAATTAGTTTTGAGTGAAAAGGAAGTTCGACTTTACTAGTCAGCGAAATCCTTTTACTCCTTCTGGTAGCTGCCATACAAAATGTCCTTAAAACACGTGTTTACGAATATTGGCCGATAACTTCAAAAGGGTTTAAGCTACGTCTTTGAAATTTTGTATGTGTTATTTTTCCAATAGTTGGAGCTAAATGTATGATTATGAAGAAAATCCTATTAGTCCTTCGTGTAGCTGCCATACAAATATCCTGTCAAAACGTCGTCACTTAATTTACGGAACTTACTATAACTCATGTAATCTTTTAGCTATGAATTGGAAATTTTGTACAAATTAGTTTTGAGTAAAAACGAAGTTCCAGTTTACTAATCAGCGAAATCCTATTACTCCTTCTGGTAGCTGCCATACAAAATGTCCTTAAGACACGTGTTCAACAATATTTTTCGACAACTTTTGAACGCTTCAAGCTACGAATTTGAAATTTTGTACAAGTTCATTTTTAAATGGTTCCAAGGAAAAGGATTAATATGAAAGAAATTGAGTGAGTCCTTCCCGCACCTCCCATGTGAAAGTCCTTCAAAAAGGACATTTTTTTTCGATGACTTACACAGTTCAAAATATGAAATTAAACACAGAATATTGTCTTTTAGTTTTGAGTAGCAATCTAATGGCAGTCCTTAATAAAGGACATACAACATGCACACTCGTAATTTTACTTTATCCCCAACTACAATATAAATCGGAGTTCAGTATTCATCTAGAGTATTATACGATTGGCTTACAGCCGATCGTGACTGCAGTATGTTTGACTTTTAAATTACTTTATAAATAATTAAATAAAGCCTCAGTTATAATGGTTCCGATCCGATCCGGCAATGTCGGAGGGGAAAATTTTTTAGGCACAATGATTCCGTTCCGACATCAATCAAAGTGACACTAACGAGGTGTAATTTTGATTTTTAGTGAGGCGAAGGAGGTGGTGAAATTCAATAATTCACCTCTTAGCGTCAGAACGGATAGAAGTTGAAAGTTGGTTAACTTTACCCCTCCGTTTTGTGTCTCGGCTAATTTCCGGAACGATTGTGACTAGGCGTTCCGAAATTCCCTTTAGATGTGTGTCGGATGGAGAAACTCAACACTCTCCGTTTTCCGGATCGGATCGGATCGGAACCATTATAACTGAAGCCTAAGTATTTTTTCCGTCACCATAGATACGTAGTTTGGATCCAAACCAACCTCTATCGAAGGCACATTTCGGTTCTCGCCGAAAAAGTTGAAATTGAGTCAACTCCCAACGATTGCCTCGGCGGGTCACAGAGCTAGTTTTTTATGTATGTAGAATTTAGTCGGCGACGCTAAACGGCGGAGATGGAAACGCACCCTAACGCGAATGTGCCGTTTCCACTTACGCGTAAGAGCAATTTCGCATCATCCAATGCACATGAAAGCGATAGTGTAAACGCGGCATCAGAATTAGAGTGTAGCACGACTGCGCAGTCGCAGGCGAAGTTGTTATTGTGGGCATCGCCATACAATCCTGTGTATTCTGAAGACAGGGACTGCGCAGTCACAGTCGAGGTCTGTGTTCTGTTTTGGCCTTTAAGTCCCTTCCAGTACAGGTTACCTAATTTTGATAGCAAATTTTGCTTTTATTTGCCATAAAGGAATAAGCTAGTAATGTACGGTCTACAGGGTATGCTGCAAAAAATGCTTAATTAAAAAAATTCAAAATCGACATATTGATAGAGAAACGTCCATGAATTTACTTAACATTTTTCTAGAGGCATCACATATTCCTGATTCAGATCAAACTATGTCGTCTTTATGATATTAAAATGAAAATAATTTTGAACTTTTTCAGAAGCAGCAAGCCTTAGAAGTTGGCCAACACGAACCATCATTTTATTTTCACTTTAACACTTCGCATCTTTCCGACAATATAAATACTTGAAAACGACGTATTCCGCACATTGCTCAAACTGAACATATCTAACATACGGATGTGCCATTAATGCAGGTTGATATAGCACTAGATCCATCAATAATCACATGTAGTCGATTTCCACACTACTTGATTAATCACCTTAGCATTATTGTCGTACCAGACTGCAGAAATGCCTTATGGGGTTTAACAGGATTGGAGTGTCGAGACATGCCATGCCATACGTACATTAATTCTACATAAGGATTTTTAATATGTCCGTAAAGAGCAGATTGTCATAAAATTTAATAAGGATAAAGTCTTGCTTTCAGGATTTCCATTATCTAATAAGTCGTTCGGCTAATCCCAAGCTTCATCTTAATTATCTGTTATGTAATCGGCAAAAAGCCAGTTCTAGTGTAATGAATAATAGTCGGCACATACATCAACCCCTAAAAAAGCCTTAGTAGGTGGCGTTAGCGCAGACAAAGACTACGTTAGTTTCTCCCTGCCGATAAATCTGTTAAACATTTTAATCAAAAGCAATTAAGATAAGAGGAAACAACACTTATCGCAGTCGGTTGAATCATTTTAATCGCATTCATTAATCACTCAGGCGTCCATTCAGGCTTTAACATAATCAAATACTACACAATAGTCGTCTGTCTTTATACTCGAAATTTGGAAAGGACGATGTAACACTACTCGCAGTTGTCGAGTATTTTGTGTTATATCGTTGGTGTTTTTTTTTCATCCCTATTTTATATTATGGACTGAGCCTTAAGGTACTCAAGGACCCGAAACTCTTGTAACATCACCTGCTTTAGAGGATTCCCGTTTTCTTGCAAAAGTTGATTAATGAAACATTTTTTTTGTTGTTTCTGGTATTGTTCGAGTCGCGTTGTAGGTGGACGTACGACATTAATAAAGGCGAAATTACTTTCACCTGACGATTCACTGTATAGTGGAGTAGAGGTACAGCCCACGGTAGAGTACATGATGAAAGTAATTTGAATTAGGGACTAACAGCAACGCGATTATTTATCAACAATGTTTAAGTCCAGAATGAGACGTTCCTTTGTCGAGTGCTAGACGAGCTGGAGAGCTCGTTGTACAATGGACACGAGGAAAACAGAACAGAATTAGAATGCTTTTGACGTAATTTTCTAGTTCCTTAAACAGGAAAATAGTACATTATTCGAGTCAATTAATTTGATAATTGAAATTATTCTCGCGATCTTTCTTTTATAAATTTCTCTTTTACGTTCTCTGTGACGTTATTCTGTAACGAGAATACTTTAATCTGGGACGGCAATTGTATATAAGTTTTCAGTTTATTTAAACTTTTTAAATATTTCTGATTGTTCTATCCATTTAGATCAATTTTGATATTTTTCGAATATTACTTTTCAAGTCATATCGTTTCCTTTAACTTAATTGTAATTTTACTTTATTATTTTAATAAATAAAATAAGTGATCAATTTAAAAAAAAAAGCGTTAACCCCGAAATTTTTTTATACCTAAAAAAATTTAAAAAAATCTGCCAATGATCTGGGCGAAACTTCATTATTTTTCGGGTCAAAGCTCGGGAGCGCTCAAAGTCGGGGCATATCATCACTTGTTTCGAGATTATGAGATTTCTAGGAAAGTGAATTTTGTTCTTAAAATAAAAATATTTACAAAAGAGATTTTTAGCCAATTAAACATTGAAAAAGGTCGTGTAGACTATTCGAATTTCCATATATGATGTACACTAAAAGCCCATAGAAGTAAAAAAGAATTTGTTGCCATATCAGACTTAAGAGATATGACGAATTGTTAAAATGCATACAAGGTCATTCCTTCCACTTGGGGTTGAATTTCGAAAAAAAATGTGAAACAGGTTTTAAACGAATAAGAAACAACTTGATATCTCGTGATACACGAAGGATTGTGAAAAATTTGTGAAAACGTAAGCAAACCCTTCACACCCTCGAAAAATCGAAAAATCGTGAAATTGGTTTCTATGCCATTACATCCAATGCCGTTATAACCAATTTTATATCTCATCAGAACTAAGGGATGGCAAAAATTGTGAAAACATATGCAAACCCTTGGGGGTAGAATATCGAAAAATTGAGAAATGGGTTTGTAGGCGATTAGATAAAAAGTCTGTGGAAGTGAAAGCAATCTAATATCTCATCAAACCTAAGAAATATGTCGAAGTTTCGAAATGCATACAATCCCCTTACAGCCCTTAGGATTGAATATCTAAAAGTACTGAAATTGACTTTTTGGCGTTTATATAGGAAACCTTAGGAAGTAAAAATGATATCGAATTAGATCATCAGATCTAAGCAATATGTAGGAATCTGTAAGAACATATGCCACCTCCTTACACCCACTTGGGGGTTGAATATCCAAAAATCCTGAAAGGAGTTAATAGATAAATATGAAGACAGAACGAGAAAGTAAAAAGTAATTCAATTTTTTATCACTTCTAAAAGAAATGACGGAATTCGTGAAAACGTGTACAACTCTTCTATACCCTTCAGTGGGCTGAAAGAGGAAAAAACTTAAAAACAAGTTTTAAGCGATTATTACGCAAGCGTGAAAAATTATGCAACTCACATTTCAAAAAAATCCTGAAAACATTTTCTAGGTATTTATATGAAGAAGCCGTAGAATAAAAATGAATTCAATATTTGGGAAGACCTAATAGATATGACGAAAATCATGAAAATACAGGGTGGGCCATCTAGTGGTTTCTTTTTAAATCATAGTTTATTTTGACACTGAAAGCTGTTTCCCGCTCAAAATCTTGACAGAAAGTCAGTACATACCTCCGCGGAATGAAATAAGTCATCAACGTTGGGAAATATTGAAAACTTATTTCCAAAGTGAGTGCTGTGTGGCCCAAACAGTGCGTTTTTTGAAAAGAAGTTTTGGCCGAAATGAAGCACCCACCGCGCCTGCTGTACGCAAGTTTGTGCAAAAAGTTCGTGTGACTGGCATGCTAGTGGACAACACTCATGGCCCCCGTCGTCGTACGGTGCGCACAGACGAGAATGTGGCTGCTGCAGCCGAGAGTGTGAGACTCACTCCACGAACATCAACTCGCCGTCGATCTCAACAGCTCAACATTTCACGCACTAGCCTGAGGAGAATTCTGCACAAAGATCTCGGATTATTTACAGAGCCATGTTATCCGACTTTTTTTACTGAAATTGAAGACATGGATTTGGACGACTTCTGGTTCATGCAGGATGGCACGCCATGCCACACAGCCCATGCCACAATCGATCTTTTACGCACCAAATTCCCAAATCGTGTTATCAGCCGTCTTGGCGATGTCAATTGGTCGCCTCGGAGCTGCGATTTGACCCCTTTGGATTTTTTTTTTGTGGGGAACCGTGAAGGACTGATGTTAGGCCAACAATCTAGAAACGATTCAAGCACTTAAGGCCAATATCATCCAAGCAATCCGTAAGCTACAGCCCGAAACCATCAACAAGATCTTGGAAAATTAGAGTGACAGAATGCGCTACTGCGCAGCCAGCCGAGGCAGCCAGCCGTGGCAGCCACTTGAACGAAGTTGTGTTCCATCACTAATGGGAATGTTTACTCTTACTAATAAAGCCATAATACATGGAAAAAAATTTAATTTTGTTCATTTTATTGCATTTTTAAAAAGAAACTTGTATTTGGCCCACCCTGTACATGCATTCCATTTTCACTGATAATTTTTTTTGCCCCCCTTCCGAACGCCAATGGATATTTGAATACCAAGTTTCAGCACTATATAAATAAAGGTTCACGAGATATAAAAATCGGAACCCTTTCCTTTTCACCCTCCACCACCCTCACCCTCTATACCCACACCCTCAAAAACTTTTAATCTGCTAGGGGTCTATTAGGCCTACTTCTAGTAAATACTCTAAGCATCTATTTTACACTGTTCATGAGATATGAGACGTAATTTTTAAAAAAAATTCTTATCCCCTCCACTTTCATTCTCCACCGCCCCCTTGAAAAATTTCACTTCCTACAAACTTCATTTGTCAACCTTTATACACAAACCGAATTTTATTTGTCTAGCGCAATTGATTCGTGAGATATCGTGATCTAAAGGTTTTCACCCCCCCCCCCCCCCCACCAACGTTCTAAACTGCCCTCCCCTCAAAAATTTGATACCGATCTACTAAAGAAATATTGAGGATAGCAAATTTTTTTTTGAAAATCGATCACAATAGTATTATAAACGTTCGGTTCATATTTTCATTGATGTACAAGGTGAAGTAAAAAAAATTTACGTGAAAAGGGTTTTTTCAAATACTTTGAGCTATTTAATTAATTTTGCTTTATTATTTTTTAATAATAAAGTATTGTGATCGACCTGAAATTTCAAAAAAAGGGGGTGCTAGAAATTTTGGTTTCTAGATCTCTGGAACCACTTATGCTAGGAGACTAAAACTTGGAACTGACTGGGATACTGCGATAGTGATAGACCCATTTTAAAACAAATTATCGATGTGGGTTGAGTGATATCGGTGGAGGGGAAAGAACACTGCGTCCAAAATACTTGAAAGGTGGGATTGAGACATTCTAAAATTCATATCTTATTAACAGTTGATGTTAGCAGATTGAAACTTTGTGGTTATGTTAAGGGGTTAGGCCACACTACAGTTTTCGAAAAATCAATTTTTTTTTATTTTAAATGCTCCCTTAGGACTTGATTGAATGATGTCCCAAAAGATTATGGCCGAAAAAAGTCTGTAAGGACTCGGTTTTCGAATTTTAGTACAAGGCCGCCTGCAAAATTATTCATGATTACTACTCAAAACTTCAAACGCGTCTATCTCAAAACCACATTTTTCAAGCTGGCCGGAAACATAACTCAGACGATTTTCAACCGATTCACTTGAAATTTTGAATATATCTATATATTGTCCATCAGAGTAAGTAGGATTTTTTTTTATATTATAGTTCATTTGTTATTAATAATTTTCTGACGATTTTTTAGGCAAATTTTACACTTTTCACTTTAGAATTGCGTCATTTGGCCAAAAATCAATATATCGAAAAATTCGTACGTACTCTTGTAGTTGTTGTTATATATAATTGAATAAAATTCATTGGCTTATCATGTAATAATTCAAAAATTACAGGCGCTGTGTGTGCGGCCGTGGACCCTGCAAAAACGGAGACGTCATCGCAAAAACGCTACACAGCCGTCATTTTGAATTTAATCGCTTCAAAAAAATTACTGTATATAGTCAATAATATGTATTATAAACACCTATTTTTGTAATCTCGATTTATTTTGTAGTTTTTCTGAAAAAAATCCCCAAAAAGGTCTATTTTTTCAGCCTCTAGAGTGGCCTAACCCATGAAAGGATACTAGGAGCCTAGACTAGGACTAAAATTTGGAACGGGAGAGGTGAGGTGTGGAGTTGAGAGGTGAAAAATTATCGATTACACTACCTTCCGAACCAACTGTACCAGAAAGATTAAATTTGGTTTCTGTATGTAAGATTTCAAGTGGAGTCTACAAAATTAAAAATTTTTGAGGGTGAGATGGAGCACGATAGAAATTATTCAAAAATATCAATTTTTGTATCTCAAGAATCATACCAGATATGATCTTAAAAGAAGAAAAAGTCAGTCCCTGTATACTTATAGCAGAGAAAAATTGAAATGGGTGTGTAGGGGGCGATTGTGGAAAGGGGTGGAAAGGATAAAATTCTGATTTTTATTTCTCGAAAACCGCAAAATATAGAAATCTAGAAATTAGACGATTATGTAGAACCACTATTACGGCACAAAAACAAAATGTTTGATAGAGGTAGCACGGTAAGGGAGTACAGAGGGTATGGTTGTTTTATCTCAGGAGCGGCTTATGCTAGAAATTTGAAACTTATTACGAGTAAGAGTAAGAGATATTCATTGACGTACAAGATGAATTAAAAAAAAATGCCCGTGAAAAGGGTTTTTTCCACATTTTAAAGAATTTTGTTATATCTTTTAGGCATGTCGACTTATCAAAGAAATTTAACTTCTGTTGGGCCTTTATTTCAAATTTTCAAATTTTTCGATAGAAAACCCCTGAGATGGTGGAACATTTTCAAGAACTCCGACATATATTTTAGGTCTAACGAGATATCGAATTCGCTTTCACTAGCTTCCATGTAAGTTAAGTTTTCACAAATTCCGGCAAATATTATAGGATTTATGAGATCAAATTCGCTTTTACTTCTATGGGCTTTATAATCAAAAATAGATTTCACGATTTTTAGATATTATGTATAAAATGATTGCATAGGTTTTAACGAATTCCGACATATCACTTAGGTCTGATGAGATATCGATTTTTACTTATACAGGCTTTCTATATTTTCATTTTAATTTGAAACAAAAAAAAGTAAGTGAATAAATAAATAATCAGCCAACAGTCTGGGCGCAACTTTATTATTTTCTTAGTGCATGTTTTTTGTCATATCTCTTAGATCTGATGAGATAGAAAATTGGTTTTTAGTTGATGTAATCTTATTAAAACTTATTTCAGTATGTTTGTATTCAAGCCACAAGTGGTGAAAAGGGGTGGCATACATCTTAGATCTGATTAGATTTCGAATTAATTTTTACTTCTCCGGACTTTTAATTTAAATTTATTATTACATTATTATATGGTACATTTTATAAAACTTACTCTAGAAACAAGGTAAATGCAAGATGATTATGATCTATTATATTCCTAGTGTTAGTCACTTCACCAAGAACTAATAACGTAGCTACATCCTTTTGTCTAAACCCCATTTACTACCATTAAGTGATTCAAAGGGGTTTTTTTCGGTTATTGTTCAACATCAGAAATGGAGTGCTAGTAGCTTCGAATTGCAACAAAGTCCTTTTTTGAATGACGAAAGCCCAAAATAATGGACTAGGGTGTGTGTAAATTGCACATAGCATCACTTTTTCATAGTTTCGAGAGAATCAAAAACACTTTGAACATTTTGATTCTTTCGATGTTAAAGGCTTAAGAGCCTCGCATACTTCTGATTTTTAATCGGGCGATAGTTTAATTGGATGGCTAATCGCTATGCAGTTATATGGAAGCACGCATACCGACCAATTCGATTCGTTCAAACTAGAAGTACTAGTATTATATCCAAGGCAAATCCCTTTCGGTCGAATAGTTGGGCAATTTGCGGACAAGAGTTTGCATTTGCTCGTGTCCTATGTAGATGTCACACACGAGACACAACCAAATGCAGCGATCTGTTTCGTGTGATACAGTATAGAGCGTAAACAGTTTCAGTACTAAATCTAACTCATGTATTTCATGATTTTTGCGCAATCATAAGCCGCCGGCTGTAGTATTAGGTTGATACCGAAATACTAATGTCTAGTGATGCAGATAGTTATCTTACTGATGCAGATTGTAATCTTACAGTTTTTGCTGTAACTGTTTCTGGTGTAACTATCAACCATGTAATATTTTGAACAATGTGCGTATGAACATCGACTGAATAAAATTGAGTCGGGCAGATAAGAGGGTGCGCAGCTCGATCCAATTAAAAAGTTGTTCAACTGATTAGTCCACGGTATGCGCTAGTCCAAATTCTCTCAAATCTTAGTAATGGCTTCAGATTATAGTGACCATATTTTGTAGATCATAGGTTCTAGTTCTACATCGAAAATTATTTTCATGAACTAAAAGATTTATCACAAAACTGGAGACTAGTGAGAGAATAAGAATCTGGTTGTGACTGAAGTACTCTTCACGTTTTATAGATAAACATTTCATTCAAGAAAAATGAAAAAACGGGTACTTAATCGATTTTGCTTGAATTTATCTACGAAGATCGAACTTTGTGTATTTTTAAATGTAAATTAAAATTAAGTGAAAAATTTAGGGAATAAAATATTTAGGGGTTAAATATTAAAAAATTCAGAAACCGATATATATCGATATTCTTAACAACGTACCTACTCAATTTACCCCTCCTTAAGGGTTGAATATCTCAAAACTCTCAGTAGGAGTAATCCAATAGATTATATGTCACATTAGACCTAAAACATTTGTCGGAATTCGTGAAAATGTATATGACCACATCACACCCCTTGGGAGTTAAATATCAAAAAAGGCTTATAAAGGATTTATATTAGATCAGCCGATTATAATTAAAGCCTTTAGAGGGTGAGGTATTGGACAGAATTCGCACTTAAAGGGTTCCACCCAATATCCGCAAGATAGCCGAATTAATTTTTTGTTTTTTGGCCTTGAATTCAAATACAAAAACTTGAAGGTAGTAATTTTTGGATTACAAAATCTAGTTGACTGAGCCAACTTTCATTCCGTATGACAAATTATGGATAAAGGGCGAAATTCGTAACATAACAAAAGTTGTAAGGAATCATGGTGGAAACGTGAACTTAATTCTGTAAAATCTGCTAACAGCCTGGGAGCAACTTTATAATTTCTCAATACAAAGTACATACAGGAAACCGGTAAAGTTGGGATGTGAAGCTACGAATCTTCATCCGGTGCAGCATACGGATAAACTTTTTTCGCTTTTTAGGCGTTAACTAGCCCTGAATGGTGGACAAATACGAAACTTGGGGGTCTCAATTTTTTTTTAATTAAAAAGTCAAAATTTAAAATACTTATCCGGTTAATTTTTTCAGTTTGAAAGAAAAATCTTTTTTTTAACGAATTCATTCAAACTGGAATTTTAATTTAATTTTTTTCATTATAAACTTAATTCTTTTATCATTTTACATTGACCCCATTGGAGCTCCTCGGTTACATAAAACTTTATTTATTGCTAAAACTTTACCAAAAAAGAAATAAGGGAAACAATCGTTGACAACTTTAGAATGTGAGATTTATTTATTACTTTTTATCTCTATAGAATTTGTGTCATACCCATGCAAACAACAGGTAAAGATAATGAGGTGTTGTTAAATGAGAAGTGATTTCTGCGCATTGCAACCAAATTGGGATGCAATTAAAGCCGGAGTTATTTGACAAATTTTTGTTTTTTACTTACAGTTTGACGTCTGGCAAACGCAGTACTATAAAGTATTATAAAGTAAAATGGTTTTATAGTTTGCCTATAACGCGAAAGGCGAGTAAATAGCAGAACTATTTCAGAGGTCGAACTGGTAATTATCTACTGTCTTAAATTTCCGATCGATTGCACAGCTTATTGTAAAAAAATATTATTAAAGGAAAAACACCCCTAATTGCCATACTGAAGTATCCGATGAGGTCTAACACAAAATCCGATAGCATCTTCAGAAGTTTCTGTTCTAGCTTCTTAATTGACACAAATCCTTTGACTCTACACTGGAAATGGCTCAAGCCGACAAACCAATGAGTTTAAACTAAAACCTCTAGTGCAAGAGGAATATTGATGAAACTATAATTGAAAGCGAATTCAAAGACTTCAGTTGATCTTAATCCGATAATGTTGCGAATTGATATAACTACCTTTTGAATATGTAGATGAAATGAAAATCGCAAATGAATAGAAAACTGTTTGCTTTCCGCAATCTGTTAATTGCAAGCAAAAATCTACTTCAATTAAATCAAGCGAATTTCTTCTGTCGTTCCACTTGCAGAACTAGTTTGATAAGTTAGTGTAGAGTATTCATAGCGCCTTCTGCAGATACATGAAACTGTAATGAAATAAATCCATCGCTCGTATACTCGTCGATAATTTTCCTCAAATACTCACAGTGTCGATATAACTATAAGTTACGTTAATATCATCTGTTCAGCATCACCTTCACGTGATTCGAACTGAACCGAATTTTGAAATGCGGTTCTGTATAGGTACTGAACGAGTGATAATTTTGAGTGATTTTATGCACCGTATTTGAAGTACTCACGTATTTAAGGAGGTAATTTTTGTAAAAACAGACTATATTATTTGTGGATCAATTGGATTTTTAACTAATAACATCCCCTCTTGTATATTATAATAATAAAATTGTTTTGGAAGATTGTTTTCCTTCATAATACACTGCTGGTATTGTCATATAAATGGTTGCACTAACTTTAAACTCTCTAGAGTAAAAAATTTCCGAAATAAGGAGTTCCTACCCCATTACATTTCACTACCATTTAATATGGAGCTTCGATGACGCTAGTCTACAAACATTAAGGTTGTTGATTCAAATCCCACCTATCCATGAGCTTATCAGTAGTGTCTAAAAAAACATATTAGTCAGCCAAATAAATGTTGCTATCCCGATATGTTGAGAATTCTTTCAGGTTATCTGGAAAGACACCTATAGGTCGAATCATTAAAATTATTTGGATAATAAGTTTCCAGATTCTTCTTTTAAATTTTCTAAAATGCAGTAACTATGTTTTGAAATGGGACAGCGTTCATTAAAATTACTTTTATGGTATTACATAAAAATATAAAGCAGAGCTACTTTTAATAATTCAGGATTATACATAAAGATTAAGGAAAACAAATTTAGAAGGAGGAGTCTGGAATGAAGATTGGGTGTTTTTCCTATCTCTGGAGCGGCATACGCTAGAAACTTGAAACTTAATGGGTATATGTAGATTACAAGTAAAGTGATTTCGGTAAAAAAAGCTAATATCCATTGGCGTACAAATGTGGGGCTAAAGAATGGTCAGTGTAAATGGGATGCTATCTCTGGAGCCGCATATGCTAGAAATTTGAAACTTGGTGGATATATGTAGATAACTAGTAAAGTAATTTCGGTAAAAAAAAGCCAATATCCATTGGCGTACTAAAAAATGGTCAGTGTAAATGGGGTGCACATATTTTCACGGATTTCATCATATCCCTTTCGTCTATAGAAATATTGAATTACAATAATTTTTTCTACTGGTTCTTCAGATACGCTACAGAAACGCTTATTCAGAAAATCGACCCCTAAGGAGGTGTAAAGAGGTTCTATATATATTTTCACTAATTCAGTGATATCTCTGATTAGATATTTAATAACTTTTTACTTCCACAGGCTTTTTACATAATTGTCTTAAAATCGTTTTCAGAATTTTTTCTGTTCTACCCCTAAAAGGGTATGAAGAGATTGTACGCTTTTTCATGAATTCCGTCATATCTCTAAGGAGTGATAAGACATCAAATTGGTTTGTACTTCCTCAGGCTTTCTTTTTAATCATCTAATAAGTAAGCCTTTAGCGTAATCACCTAATAGTCGATTTCAAAATTGTTTGATATTCACGACCTTTTACTTTAATTTTAATATTAATTAATATTATTTAATATTTAATATTTTAGTAATAAAGTATTGTTATTGATTTTTTAAAAAAAAAACTGCTACCCTGAAACTTTGACTGGACTAGACACCAAAAAACGAAAAAACAAATTCAGTCCATTTGTATGCCGTCCGCCGTACGCAAAATCGTTTGAAGGCTCGTACTTCCCAAGTCCTTTCAGCTATTAAATTGAATTTTTGTGGATAGACTGGGTACACCTAAATAAGTGGCTACCTTTTGTTGGGTGGAGGAGCGGTTTAGACGGACAATTTTGGGTTCTAAATCTCAGCAACCGCTTTTGATAAGAGACTGAAACTTGCAGCTCTATTACGAAACTCGACTCGACCAAAAGACTAACATTCTGCAATTATGAAACTCGACCGAGTTACTAAAAAGAATAAAGTTCAGATTTTTTTATCTCGAGAACCCATAATGATGGATATCTGAACGTTGGTCTTTAGATAGAGCTATAATAGCGACAAATTGAAATATTTATTGGGGGTAGTATGTACGGAGTGGAATGTGTTTTTCCTATCAATGGAACGGCTTATGCTGGAAAGTTGAAATTTGGTGAATAAATGTAGATCTACTAGAAAAGTAATTTAGGCAAATGAAAATTTCAAATATCCAGGGAGGGGGCAAATATTCAGGGCTAGGTTAGGTTAGTTGGGTAGTTATTGGCAGAGATAGCTAGCACATAGACCGCTATATAAGTCCGTTGTGATCCCACTGTACCATGGCAATCTGAGCCTTTCTGCCTACGGTTTTTTGCCCACAGCGTCTTTTTGGCTAATTTTCAAGAAGAAACTGAGCCCAATTGGCCGCGGTATTGTTCTGTCAAATATTTTTCCGTGTTTCTTGATGCGAAGGAGAGGAGAGTAGGAAGGAGTGGTGTGAAAGAAAGGGGATACCGCATTTAATCAGTCTTAGGAATAGGAAGGAAGATCAGGAATCGGGACGAGTATAGCAGTGTACTAGCAGGTGTTAATGATAATAATTTTTCAGTACTATTGGCTGTGATACGATCTACCAGAACAGCAAAGTTGTCTATTGCGAATCAACTACTGTCTGGCAGTTCTGATGGTATTTGTGAATCTTATAAGAATGTAAACAGAACTCATTTGCTCAGGTTTAAATCCCTTACAAGTGACCCTATTAAACATTCCGCACTGTTCACGATTTATATTAATATTCCGAAACCAATAGCAACTGAAAAATTCAAATAAATAAATTATGCATTGATTGGGAATTAAACCCCGGTAGCAATGTTTTCGAGACCTTACACTACCACTGGATTACACCCGATCTTTAATATCCAGGGAGAGAGGCAAGAAAATTATTGGTGAAAACGGATGCATATATTTTCACGAATTTCGTCATATCTCTTCGGTGTTCTGAAATATTGAATTAATTATTATTCTATGAATTCATCACATAAATACCTAGGAATCGTTTTCAGGATTTTTTGAAATTCGACCTTTAAGGGGTGTAAATGGGTTGTATAAATTTTCACGAATTCTGCCATATCATTCAGGTCGGATTACTTATCAAATAACTTTTCACTTTCACGCTCTTGCTCTTGATATATTCGACTAAAACCCGTTTTCAGGATTTTTCCCCTTTCAACCTCTAAGGGGGTATCAAAGGGTTGAACACGTTTTCGCGAATTCCGTCATATCTCTTAGGATGGATAAGACATCGAAAAGGTTTTTACTTCCTCGTGCTTCAAATTTTTCCTTGAACATATTTCTGTATAAGATTAAGGTAAGTTTATGCAAATAGAATGCAAATTTATTAATTACAGCTGTAAAGATTAATATCCATTCACTGAACTAATTTCTTTATTATTTTAATAATAAAATATTGTTATCGATTTTTTTATAAAAAAAAATTTGCAACCCTGAAAAAAATTTTATACCCGTTTCATGATTAATAAACACCAAAAAACAAAAAAAAATTCACTCCAAGATGGTGTAAAAGGGTTGTATACATTTTCATGAATTCAGCCGTATCCTTCCGGTCTGATTAGATATCGAATAACTTTTCACTTCCACGGGCTTGTTTAATAATCACTTAAAACTCGTTTTCAAGTTCTTTCTTTTTTCAACCCCTAAGAGGGTATAAACGGGTTGAACATGTTTTCACGAATTTCATCATATCTCTTAGAAGTGATAAGACATTGGATTGGTTTCCACTTCCTCGGGCTTTCTTTACATATATCTAAAATTTCATTTCAGGATTTTAGGATATTCAACCCAAAAGTGGTTGTAAGGGGGTTGCATATATTTTCACAAATTCGTATATATTTCTTAGTTCTGATGAGATATCGAATTCATTTTTACTTCCTATGGCTTAATACATAATCGTCAAAAAGTTGATTTCAGTATTTTTTGATATTCAACTCCAAGAAGACGTAGTAACATCTGATATTATACTACGACTTAGACTGCGTCCCGGAGTATGATCCAATTATGTAATTCATATTTTATAGGTGGGAGCGGCGTAAGTATTCTAGCGCGACCCCATTCTAACCGCTTCCCGACCCTTTTTAAGGTTTTCAGTCACATTATTATTATTATTATTATTAGTAACCTACACCGCATCTCAGAATTAAACGCGTTCCGAACTTCTACCCAAAAAATAATAAAGTTGCGCCCAGACTGTTGGCCGATTTTTAACTTAATGAATTTCAATAAATCTATCTATCTATCATTTTCCTCGTGCTTCCTTTATATTTATTTTAAAACTTTGACCCGAAAAATCATAAAGTTTCGACTAAACTGTGGGGAGATTTTTACATGTATAATCGCCCAAAAATCAATATTTTCGATAGTGTTACTTCTACTATAGTGACAAAATTAACTTTCCAAGTAACCTCTTTGTCTGTCAACGTTACAACTTTGATCGAAATCGCGTAAGAATTCTATCGTACCACCACTTTCACCCCTTCCCCAACTTTTACTCAAAATATCAATTTTTTTACTGAGTTATATTTTATACAACTCCAATCACATGTCCTGGTGATGCTAAACTCTACCTTTCAGTACCTAGAAATTCTGAAGCTCTGTTTCGTTTAGTTAATGAACAAAATACCTCTACAAAATTATCAAATATTGTTTAAAAAAAAAAAATTACTACTAAATTCAGCACCTTTCTAGGAGGAATAGAGTGGAAGTGTTATTAGCCTTTAGTTAGCCTTAAGTTAGCTTTAAGTAGGTTAATTAATCATTAATCGTAGAAGGTTTTTGTCGAAATTTTTCCTTAAGTATAAATTTTAGTCAAATCATACAACATTTGAAATTGCTACATGCCATAAACAATACTAAAGTTGTAACACTCAAAGAAAAAATATGATTAAGGCCACCACATTTTGGGAGAACCTTACTAAGATTGAGGTTATAGCTGCCACAACCATGTTACAATATGTAACACAGTTGTACTAACTGAATGTATGTTTGTAATAGCTATAGGTCTATAGCAAAAATTTTACAACTTAGTTACTAGAACTATGGTGTTTGTTTTTAGGAAACATACAATGTTTGTCTCAAACAAAATTTTGGTCGTGGAAACCTAGGTGTGTGATTCACGCAACCTTCTTTTTTAATTGAACGGTTACGCCAATCATAAAAATCTTGTGACATGGTTACTTGAAACATATTAAGTTTTTAGAAAACATGTTATGCTTGGCTCAAACAAAATTATGGTTGTTAAAACCTAGTTGTGTGATTAACGCAACCATGTTTTTTATTAAAACGATTACACCAATCATAAAAATTCGGTAACATAGTTACTAGAAACATAGTTATGTTTTTAGGAAACATGTTATGTTTGACTCAATCAAAATTATGGTTGTGGAAACCTAAGTATGTGATTCACGCAACCTTCTTATTTATTAGAACGGTTACGCCAATCATAAACATCATGTGACGTGGTTCCTAGAAATATATAATGAAAGTATAAAAATTACCAGAGATATGAATTTTCAAAGAGGACTCGGACACCATTTTTGACCAAACTTTAACATACTTTCACATACTATACCTAACAAAAAAAACTAGATTGAAACAAAAAATTGAATTTCAATTATTGTTTTCATTAGTTCTTAAAGTACAAAAATTTTCAAAAGAATCGGAGATGGTAAGGTCACAACTTTGGCGATTCTTGATGGAATGACCCAAATATAAACTTACATGATTGTACTCATCATATTTTAACAAATTCTAATGTCGCACTGATCATATTCATGCTTATCACAATCACAGTATAGTTACGGTAATCATAATATGTCAACTATAATAACATGATTGTACTGACCATCTCTAATCAAATGCTGTAGTTACACTGATCGTTCAAAGTTATGTCAATTATAGTATGGTTGCGACAATCACATTGTTACATGTAAACCTGGCAACCGCGCAACTCGATCGTTTCGCATCAACAACCGAACACCTAGCTACAAAGTAACCCAATCAGAAACCTAGTTGGAGTATATAAGGAGAGCGGACCAACACGATTATACCCCCCTTCTTATCGAACGTGCTCGAATGTACTAGAACAGCGTAGAGGATCAAATGGAAAGATCTCAAGCTCACTAGAACCCTCTACACACACCACCGAACGAAGATTCAAGAACAGTCTCGACTGCAGATAACTGGTATAAAAGCAGATAAAGCTTTCAGCGAGGGACATAGTAATTTTTATTACGTCGACTGTGACAGCCAGCGTGTATACGCGACCGTGTTGGTAGAAAGCGAAAGTGATCGAGTCAAGCGATATAAATAAGCGGGCAGTGTTGCTATACAGTGCGAATAGAATTAAAGTGCAAAGAATAAATAATCACTTATTTTTATTTTAACCGAATTGTGTTTTACTTGAAATCCCGGCGAACCCCTAGCTCGCAACAATATCTAATATCTTACCTTACATGATTGAACACACCATATCTGGTATGGTTGTCGGAATTATTTTATCAAATTTCATGTTTCCACTGATCATAGAATATTGTTGTCGTGATTATAATATACTTTTATATCATTTAACGAGAATGATTGGTACAACAATATTAAATTTCAGTACGGATATATGTTTAATGTAACCATACTATGTTTTACGAATTATATGTTATGGCTAGGAGCACCATATCCATGATCATTGGAAACATATCTGTTTTACAATAATTAGAAGAACTTTAATATAGTCAATGCAACCTTGGAATAAACATAGTTTTTCTTTCAGTGTAGAAACATGTCTAATCACTTAAGCATTTTATTGTATCTAAACATAAATGAATTTTACGGATGAAATAAATGATTATGATTATGATACTACTAAATTACTTTTTCATATTTTCAAGATCCAATTGTAGTTATATCTACTTACCTTAATAGACCGCGTGTATGCATCCCTATAATTACCTTAGCAACTTCCATAAGTATCACACCGTTACCATCTGCGGAACAATCGTTCAAAAAACTTTTTAAATTAAACACCATAAAGCGCATTATTAATTTCTTTCTCTCTTAGATTTATATTTTTCTTTCATTATATTTATATTTTATTTACAAATTTTGGATACATGGTGCACAAAATTTATGAATTATTACCAATTTTACGGTTCGTAGTAGTTTTTATTTTCATTTCTTCTGTTCATTGTAGGTATGTATTTTCATTGCTTACAAAACAAAAATCCGCGTATTGACAACTAGGAATTGAAAAAAAAACATGTTTACAAAATATTGCAGTCTGAAAATGTTGCATTTCATACTAAATAAATCGAAAAGAATTACATATAAATTATTTCTTTTTGAAACTAGTTTTCGTTGTATTTTAATTTGGTATTTAGATAATATTGATAGGTGTTTCAAAATTAGACAGTTAGACCTCATTTTCGATTTATTGATCACAAAATGCACAATTGCCTGGACATCATATTGTTTCAGTTTAACCCTGTTCTTTTCATATGCCCATTGTCTTTTGAATTGTACCGGTAGTTTTACATTTTAGAACAATAAATAGCAAATAATTTTGTAAAAAAAATTTTGATTTTTAATGTGTATACTTTATTATTTAATTTACATAATTGTTATTATTATTTTTTTTTCACCATACTTACAATTGAAAATAATTCAGTTTGTTTGTTTAGTAGTATCCTGCACTTTAATTGTTTATTTATTTACAATATTTTACGTAAGTATATATAAGTTTTTTTTTTTTTAAAAAAAATTCTTAATTTGTATTTACATAAATAACATTATTTTGTTGCAGTCGTAATGAATCACTTTCGCAATTTTGAATTAGATATTAATTTATTTGCTAATTTTCAAAAACGGAATTTTGTTAGTTAAACAATTATTATGTCGGATGAATTAACTGAATCGTTTATAAGATTTGATTTTAATTTTTTTTTTTCTATTTTTTTTTTTAATTCTGCTCGAGAATAATTTTCTATTTTTCATATATCACAAAAATATATTTTTTTTTATTAATAAGTTTCATTTGTTTAAAATTAAATAAATATATTTGTCTAAAATAAAGTTCGATTTAAATTTTCAACTATTCTTTTTCTTGCTATATTTAAAATGAATTAATTAATAACAAATAAAATCATTTCGCATAGTTTATGATTGATAAAGGAAAATGATTGATCCGTTGCTTTTTGATTAGTCTCAAAGATAAATAAGATTTTTTTTATATATGTACTTAGTTATGTTTAATTTTTTTTTAATTTTTTTCATAAAAAAACTTTTCTTATTTAATTATTTTTGTTTTTATTAATAAGTTTTATGCTTAAAGTTTATGTAAAAATTTCATCATAGTTCTTGTCTTAGTTTGTTTGTTTTTTTTTTTAAATAACTTTCAACATTTTGTATATATATTTTTTGTTTCTTTATTTTTTCCTCAGTTTTGGCAGAATTACGATTTTTTTCCCATTGTATGCAATCTAAATTTATTCCTAAATATAAAAAAAAACTTACTTGAATTCAGTTTTTTCTCCTTAATTTTTTTGGTTTATATGAACAATGTACAAATGAAATTAAAGGGAAAAATTTATTTGATTGGTCGTACTATCGCAGACAGAAAATAGCCAAACAGCAAAAAAGATTCACCTTAACTTCACCTGTACGGAAATCGAATACAAACGTAAAGTACAAATTTCAAAACACAACGGTTTTCGCAATTTTTAAAAATTTTTCTTTATAACAGAAACAATTTATAGTGAATTTATTATTTTATTGTAAACTATATCACAGGGCCGTATCGCCGACCCCGTGCGGCTCCTATAGTCATACAGTACTTTCTCGCTTCATCATGAGCGGGGTTTGAACGCTGACTTCATCGTCGCTAAGTCCGATACACACGCGTGGTCTTTGACTCGAACCTAAATGCTGTAGCGCTATTGTTGCCGGCGTTACAACCGTCATATCGGGAGGCGGTTGAGAGTGTTGTTGAGGCTGATGGCTTGGCTGTTGTGATGGATGCTGCTGAATTGTAGGCATTGCTTGCATATGCCGAACGCCGGCAATCGCTCCGCTGTACGAGGGCCAAAGATGGTTTGGATGTCGCGGTAAAGTGCACGTTGTCATTGCGTTTGTATAAGGATGACCCTGAGAATTCCAGAAGAAATATTTCAAGGTAAATTTTATCATGAAATACAACAAATAAGGAGTCAAGAGCTTGACGGAACTCTAAAAAGATAAATTGGTAACACGCTTTCAAGGAAGATTTCAGGCGAAACTATCAATTTCCATCTCTCGAACGGCTTATCCTTGAAAGTTGAAGCCTGGAACTTATAGATGAGGCTTATCACACGCAGGTGAAAATCGTCAGATGGGACAATACACCCAGATGTTAATTTTTTTAATTAGCGCAGCATCGCCTTACTTCAAAATAGTCAAAAGGTGGAATTACAGTGAAAGCGATGCGTGTGATGCAGGCGATGACACAATTGCATCGCGTGCCATATCGCGAGACCAGTTACAGTGAGCGCGCTGAATTGTTTCCCGCAACTATCAAATAATATTATCAAATTCTAAAATGTTGTTCGCAGCCTGTAAACGTTTTGCATGATTTTTTTATTCAGAGGTACGTATTCATTTTACAATATTCATTAGCTGTTTGCCAAACAATACAATAAAAATAACAGTCAAAAAAAAGACAGAGCGACGCGATTATAGCGATGCGATATCACTGTAACTGGTTGCACTCACTGATATACAGGGTGGGCCAAATACAAGTTTATTTTTAAAAATGCAATAAAATGAACAAAATTAAATTTTTTTCCATGTATTATGGCTTTATTAGTAAGAGTAAACATTCCCATTAATGATGGAACACAACTTCGTTCAAGTGGCTGCCTCGGCTGGCTGCGCAGTAGCGCATTCTGTCACTCCAATTTTCCAAGACCTTGTTGATGGTTTCGGGCTGTAGCTCACGAATTGCTTGGATGATATTGGCCTTAAGTGCTTGAATCGTTTCTGGATTGTTGGCATAACATCAGTCCTTCACGGTTCCCCACAAAAAAAAAATCCAAAGGGGTCAAATCGCAACTCCGAAGCGGCCAATTGACATCGCTAAGACGGCTGATAACACGATTTGGGAATTTGGTGCGTAAAAGATCGATTGTGGCATGGGCTTTGTGGCATGGGCTGTGTGGCATGGCGCGCCATCCTGCATGAACCAGAGGTCGTCCAAATCCATGTCTTCAATTTCAGTAAAAAAAAAGTCGGATAACATGGCTCTGTAACGTTCACCGTTGACCGAGACATTGTTCCCAGCCTCATTTTCGAAGAAAAATGGTCCAATGATGCCACCACTCCACAATCAGCACCAAACTGTCACTCTCTGTGGATGCATTGGCTTCTCGACAATAACGTACGAGTTTTCCGAGCCCCAGATGTGGCAATTTTGTTTGTCAACGTAGCTGCCGAGATGAAAATACGCCTCGTCAGAAAAGATGATTTTTCGCCCAAAATCGTTGTCCAACTCAAGCTGCTCTAAGGCCCAAATTGCGAAGCGATAACGAAGCGGATGGTCGTGCGCCTTCAATTGCTGAGTCAATTGGACCTTGTAAGCGAATAATCCGAGATCTTGGTGCTGAATTCTCCTCAGGCTAGTGCGTGAAATGTTGAGCTGTTGAGATCGACGGCGAGTTGATGTTCGTGAAGTGAGTCTCACACTCTCGGCTACAGCAGCCACATTCTCGGCTGTGTGCATCGTACGATGACGGGGGCCATGAGTGTTGTCCACTAGCATGCCAGTCTCACGAACTTTTTGCACAAACTTGCGTACAGCAGGCGCGGTGGGTGCTTCATTTCGGCCAAAACTTCTTTTCAAAAAACGTACTGTTTGGGCTACACAGCACTCACTTTGGAAATAAGTTTTCAATATTTCCCAACGTTGTTCAAGCGTAAAGCGACTTATTTCGTTCCGCGGAGGTATGATACTGACTTTCTGTCAAGATTACGAGCGGGAAACAGCTTTCAGTGTCAAAATAACGTATGATATAAAAAGAAATCACTAGATGGCCCACTCCGTACATTCAATCGCATCGCAGCGCTTATCTTGGGTGCGCCGCCTTCACTATAATTCCACATTAACTTTATTCGGGAACATTATTAGAAAATAATAAAGTAAAATAGATCTTTGATGTGATCAGGAGCGTGTAGTGGTCGAGAACTTCTTATATCTAAAAAATGCCTCAGGTTATCCAGTTTATTTCCTTTAGTTCTGGTTTACTGGCTCTAAAAATTCCTAAATAGATTCTTGAAAAAAATTTCAACTTCCAACTTGAATTGATGACTACAAACCCTAGTTCCAAATGGCCAAGTAAAAGAGCGAACATTTTAAACAACTGCTCACTGAGTTGGAGTATCTGTACTGACTCCAGACAAGACTTCTTTCTCAACTTCAACTCCTGACGCAGACTTCATAACCGAGCATATTATACTCCTTCTGGTGGAAAGATTTCTGTAGGTTGGGCTATGCCTTAATCGTTGAAATTTGACAATTTGTATTTGCATCTAGCTAGCAATCTCAAAGTTGGGCAATATTTTAGATTTGATAGAAATGCATCCACCTAAATAGCGCTGCAAATAGCGTAGAAATATTTGAGTCTAATGAGTGTAAATTCTTAGGTAGACAATAAGTTTGTAACGTGTATCGTCAGACGACTGTCCAAACGGACGATAACTGAAGAACGGCTTGATTGGGATGTTGAAATTTGGAATCCAGATTTTTTGTTAAATTTGTAATGCTACGTTAACGGGAAATATAGTCTTACTTCTTTGAGTAACTGACATACATACAATCTCTCTTGAAAGGGTAAGGTGTCCAGTTATGTCCTTCTCTCCCTTTAAGTCTCCGGGAGTGAACGGTCTGGTGCCCATTATGCTGCAGAAGACCATGCCACTTATTGGTCTTTCCTTGGTGAGGATCTTTAGAAGTTGTCTAACTCTGGCGTGAAGTCAGGGTGATTTTCATTCCTAAGGCTGGCAAGCTAAGCCACACCCTGGGCAAGGACTTTAGACCCATTAGTCTCTCATCGTTTTTGCTGAAAACAATGGAGAGACTGATGGACTATTATCTCAGATGTGTTCTGGACGCGAGACTCTTCTCAGCTTCTCAGTACGCCTATATGAAGGGAAAATCTCTCGAAACGGCCTTACATGAGGTCGTCTCCACGGTAGAAGAATCTTTGAATGTTAAGGAGTATACTCTAGCAGCGTTTCTAGATATTGAGGGTGCCTTTAATAATGTGGAGACGACTACGTTCGAGAAGGCATTGAATACATATACTGGGTTTTGACTCATTCATTTCGTGCTGGATTGTGTCGATGCTAGGGGGTAAAATGACCTCCTCCTCTTTGGGGGATGGATGTAGCAGAATGAAAGCAACCCGGGAAACCCCACAGGGTGGGGTGCTATCTTCACTGCTGTGGGTCATAGTGGTTGACGAAATTTTACAGGCTCTATCTTTGACCGGAGACAAGGTGGTTGCCTACGTGGATGATATCGTTCTGGTGGTAAGTTCCTGGACACCTTGGGCGATTTACTAGAAGTTGCGCTCAAATCCTTGAGCAGGTGGGCTGGTAACTGCGGTCTCAACATCAATCTGGAGAAAACAGACTTTATCCTCTTTACGAGGAAGAAAGACCGAGAATTCAGGCTCTCACGCTTGAATGGCGTTACCATCTCGCTCTCTCTTAGTGTGAAGTACTTAGGAATCTTTCTCCATCCTAGGTTGAACTAGAAACTCACAATTGACGACAGGATCAAGAAGGCATCGAATGCTTACTACGCTTGTCAGAAAATGGTAGGGAAAACCTGGGGCCTTAACCTGAGGATAGTGCACTGGCTGTACATCACGGTAGTTAGACCTGTTCTTACTTACAGGTCACTGGTGTGGTGGCATGCGTTGGAGATCGGGTCTAACAGGGTCGCCATGAGCAGATTTCAAAGAATGGCACTCATTGGGATCACTTGGGCCTTACGTACTACAGCCTCACAGGCTCTGGAAGTAATGCTCCACATAATCCAATTGGAATTAGCGGTAAAATCAATACCAGCAAAGATTGCTTTGCATCTACGTGAGGCAGGCTATTGGATGGGAGGCAATCTGGGTCACACTAGGATCTTGTCTATTTCCCTGTGTTCCGCCATGGCGGAGCGCACCGACTACAGGACACCGTCTTGCAGTTTTGGACATTCCTATGCTGTGAATATTCCCACCAGACTGGAGTGGCGATCTCGGAGCATTGCCCCAGACACATTTGCTATCTACAGTGATGGCTCCAAAACGGAAAGCGGAACGAACGCGGGAGTGTACTCTTGCGACCTTGTCATTATGGAATTGTTAGGTTACCGGATAGCTCAAGCGTGTTTCAGGTCGAGATTTTTGCGCTGACAAAAGCAGCTGAGGTAATTGTGCGAAAATAGTGCGTGAATGGTATAATAACTATTTATGTTGACAGCCAAACTGCCATCAAGGCTGTTGAAGCGCACATTACTAAATCCAGACTTGTGGGAGAATGTAAAAGAATATTGCAGATGGTGGGTATGAATAACAACCTGAAGATTAGTTGGATTCCTGGTCACAGTGACTTCCCTGGAAATGAAAAGGAAGACGAGCTTGCCAGAAGGGTGTCGGAGATGAGATGAGACGAGTATGTCCATTGAATGTGCAAAGGGAATGATTGATATTGAAGCGCTCAGACAGATGAAGGGGACCTGGGTGAATCTCTCAGGTTGCCGGCAAGCAATAATCTGCTGGCCGAAACTTGATAGGAGGAACTCTAACTTCATTTTTTCTCTGGTCAGGGATATTTCCAGACAACTTACAGAGGTCCTAACGGGACACTGTCTCTTTGGGCGGCATGGAGAAAGGCTGGGAATACCCATGGCTGATCTGTGTCGCTGTGTTGATGAGAATGTGGAGCTAACACTGGATCATCTAGTGTGTGAATGCGAAAGCCTGGCACGTACCAGGTATCGGTTGGGGAAATGCTCCTTGACCGATCTATCAGAACTTGCGATGCTTCCTTTTTGGAGATGTACTCTCTTCGTAAGGTAGAGCAATATTTGGAATCAGTAGTCTAGAGCCCGGTTTTATACGAGGGGACCACAATGGATACACAGTGATCTCTCGTGATGGACTGTGGCACTTTGCTTCAGTCCACCCTTCTTAACCTAAAGTAACCTATCTGACATACAAAAGTACTTAAATCACATATTTTGATCGACAACTTGAGAACGCTTTAACACTTTGACTGCCAAAAATTTTAACAATGCTATTTAAAGTGGTCAAAATTTTCGTTGGATGTTGAGCCGTGTCGCTGTCACTGAACGTGTTAAGCTGCAATCTTTTAATTTTGCATAGTCGCTAATAGTAAAGAAATCGTTTAGCTACGAATTTGAAATGTTGTACCTATTGGTTTTGAGTTAAAATAAAGTTCGGATTAATTAGTGAGCGAAATTTCTCTACTCCTTTCAATAGCTCCCATATAAAATTAATAAAAAAACGTATTCGTCAATATTGGCCAATAACTTCAGAACACTTGAAGCTAAAAATTTGAAATTATGCTCAATTTGATATTTCAATGGTTGCCGAGGAATTACTATGAAGAGAATCGAGTGAGTTCTTCCAGACAAACGTGTTTGAAAAATGTGTGCATTCATCTTTCGAAACACACTATAATTCGAGAAATTCTCAAGCTAATAAGTAGAAATTTTACAGGAATTCAGGAATAAGATCGACTTTACGATTGAATAAAATTTCTTCACACTTTTGGATGGATCTCATACAGAAGTCCTTGAAACACAAACGTCTCTACGAGTATTAGCTGATAACTTAAGAACGCTTTAAGCTAGGCATTTGAAATATTGTACATATTAATTTTGTGATCGATTTTTTAAATAGTTCTGCAGTCCGCATGTAGAGGTTCTTAAAAAAGGAAAAAATTGGATACGATGACTTATCGAAAGTTTCACAAATAGAGTTAAAAATAAGACTGGCAATGAAAAGATGATCCTGAAAAAGGGATAAAAAAGGGATGTTCACTCCTTATGTTGCTTTGTCTTCAAATAAAATATAAATCGGATCCCAGTATTTCATATAGAGTAGCATACGATTGGCTTGCTACCTATGGAGATATAATTTGCCGCTAGCTCCGAAGGACAGGTCTGAGTCCGGCACTAACCAAACGTGTATTAATTTAAAAACAACCGCAGTTATACTCCGACGTACAATGAAAAAGATCACGTTCATTATTTTCACACTACATCTAAAACCAATTCCAAACAGTCTGCATTGCAGGTAATTATTATGTTACCTCTCATTGAACATTTCTGAAAATAATTATCTACCCTTTGGTCCGAGACATCTAAATTCCTATCTAATGTCAGTTGCCTCGTGGCTGTGTCCACTATTCGATAGAAATGACCATTTTTAGTTTTTCTCGACGTTATGCTTGCACTAAAAATACCAAGTCCTTTCGTTCTACGGTCTCCTCTACCCTTGGGCTAGAAGCTTGTGTGACTGGATCTTAGGACAACACTTGATATTTATATTGTGCTAACCTAAAGAAGTTGAACTAATACGGCACGGGATAGCCCAACCGGGATAAACAGTCTTTCCGGGAAACGAACAAAATCCGCAACATGTTCTTTGTAATATAGTTTCACTATTATTTTTAAGGGTGGTGCGAGCCGAACAAAAATTATTGTATTTATCTTGGATAAATGTTTGTTCCGTTTTCTTCCCGGATTACATTTCGCTGTACTCTAAACTGGCTTTTGAATTTCGCTACCATTAACAGGAGCACTCACCAAACCACACACATCCAGCTTAAGCAATGTGTAGTACACATTTCTTCCGGCTATGCTGAATACCCCCCAAGAGCATTTATTCATTGTGTGCCGCTTTAAAGCTTATCCCACCCTTTCAATTCGGGGCAAAAAAAAATAGAATACCGCGCCGCCGTTCACATATGAAATGTAGAGTACATTTAAGGGTAGACCCTGGCACAATAAAAAATAGCCCACCCCAGAAGCATAGAGTACATGAACTAAGTACTTACCATGGGAAGGGTGCCAACCGAGGTTGGGGCCTGCGAACCATTTCTCAGAGTACAATAGCCCATCGTATTGTGCGATGCATGCAACGTCATCCCAGATGAATTGTACTTTTGTGGCGGAGGCGTGTTGGAGGATAATAAGCCCCTGGTCGGGCTGCTCGTATCTATTGTTGATATATGCTGGCGTCTCCGTATATAATCGATCTGTTTTTGCGAAAAAGAAGGGATTCAGAATTAGATCTCAGTAATTAGTCCTGTGGAAAAGTCCTTAGCGTACTTGATCGTCTGAGTCCATTGTGTCGGGAATTATATCGGGATTCTTCTCGTCGCTCTCGTTACCGTCCATCCCGTCCTTACTGCCGGTACTCTTATCACTTGGTCCGGGCGAACCATCGCGCGATCCATTCTCGTTTGCCAGCTCCTTCCGATTACGTCGGGAACTCTTACACGGTATCCTTAAGGCTAAGATAACAGCAAAACCAGCTACCATAATAGCTGCCGTCAGACCAATCGTTAACGATAGTACGGGCGAAAATAGTAAGGCTTGATGCGGACTCTCTACATAACAAAAAAAAATTAGTTTGCGACGAATACTCCCCAAGACACTCACCCCCGTAATTACCTCTTTCCGATGTCAATTGCTTCTCCGGCATCCTTAACATGGCTGCATTCAGTGTCGACGGATCCGATCTACCTTTTGTATTAAAAGCATACACCGATACCAGGTACACGCTGCCCGGTATGAGTCCTGATATGGCAAATCTTGGAACTGGTGATGTATAGTTTGACTTAATTTCCTAACCGTGTCGAATATAAGAAAATTCCCAGAAACCATTAGAACCTGCTCCTCGAAATTGATGTTTCGTGTACTTACGTGTGAGCTGGTGTCTTTAACTTCGAGCATGAATGATTGCGGTAGACCACCATTAAAACCTTCAGTGCACTTGACGCCCAACGATGTCATGGAAATGTTGGTGAGAGTACAATTATGTACTTGGTCTGGTCGTCCTGGAAATTGTGGTGAATTGGATTAGTAGGACACGTGGATGGAATAATAGCAGTAGGAAGGTAAAATTCTAATTTTGTGAATTGATTCATTTGAAAAAGAAAGCTGTTGAGAAAGTTCTTCAGGGGAAACAAACTGGAAATTCAAATAGCAAGTTGTTTTGTATTTTAGTGGCGTTTTGCGCTACAAATTTTTTCTAATATTTTAACTTTATAATTCCATAAAATCTGCAATCTGGTCTGGGCGAAACTTTATTATTATTCGGTTCAAAGTTCGGGAGCGGTCAAAGTCGGAGTATATCATCAGTTGTTGCGAGATTATTAGGTTTCTTGGAAAGTTAATTTTGTTCTTAAAATAAAAATATTTAAAATAGAGATTTTTAGCCGATTAAACATTGAAAAAGTCCGTGTAGACTATTCGAATTTCGGTATATTATATACACTAAAAGCCCATAGAAGTAAAAACGAATTTGTTGAATTGTTGAAACGTATACAAAGCCATTGGGGTTTGAATTTAAAAAAAAATTGTGAAACAGCTTCTTAGACGATTTCATCAGAAGCAACTTGATATCTCATGAGCCACGAGGGATTTTGAAAAATGTGTGAAAACGTAAGCAAACCCTTCACACCCCCTTGGTCATTACATCAAATGCCGTAATAACCGATTTTATGTCTCATCAGAACTAAGTGATTGAAAAAATTGTGAAAACATATGCAAACCCTTGGGGGTTTAATATCCAAAAATTGAGATATGATTTTGTAGGCGATTATATAAAAAATCTTTGGAAGTGGAAAGCATCGAACCTAAGAAATATGTTGAAGCTTTGAAAAGCCACTTTACAGGCGTTAGGATTGAATATTTAAAAGTACTAAAAGTGACTTTTTGGCGTTTATATAGGAAACCTTAGGAAGTAAAAAGGAGTTCGATATATCATCAGATCTAAGCAATATGTAGGAATCTGTAAGAACATATGCCACCTCCTTACACCCACTTGGGGGTTGAATATCCAAAAATCCTGAAAGGAGTTAATAGATAAATATGAAGACAAAACGAGAAAGTAAAAACAATTCAATTTATTATCACTTCTAAAAGAAATGACGGAATTCGTGAAAACGTGTTCAACCCTTTTTATACTCTCCAGGGGGCTGAAAAAGGAAAAAACTTAAAAACGAGTTTTAGGCGATTATTACGCAAGCCCGTGAAAGTGAAAAGATATTCGATATCTGATCAGACCTGGGAGACACGGCAGAATTCGTGAAAAAGTATACAACCCCTTTACACCCCCTTAGGGGTTGAATTTCAAAAAATTCTGATAACAATTTTTAGTATTTATATGAAGAAGCCGTAGAATAAAGATGAATTAAATATTTGGGAAGACCTAATAGATATGACGAAAATCGTGAAAATATATGCATTCCATTTTCACTGATCATTTTTTTCGCCCTCCTTCCAAACGCCAATGGATATTTGAAAATGTCTATCTAATTTACTTTTCCAGTTAATTTGCATATACATACAAAGTTTCAACTTTCTAGAATAAGCCGTTCTATAGATAGAAAAAACACCCCACTCTCCCGTACCATACTACCCCAATAAAAAATTATATTTTTTGCAACATGCTACTACTATAGCTATATCTAAATACCAAGTTTCCGCTTTATATCATTATAGGTTCTCGAGATATAGAAATCAGAACCTTTTCCTTTTTACTTTCCCCTGCTCTCACCTCTCACCCTCTACACCCTCACCCACAACCTTTTTTTAAGCTAGGGGTCTATTAGGCCTACTTCTGGAAAAAATTTAAGCGTCTATCTTACATTGTTCTTGAGATATGAGACGTGATTTCTAAGAAAAATTCTTATCCCCTCCACTTTCATGCTCCACCGCCCCCTTGAAAAATTTTACTTTCAGCAAACTTTATTTATCAACCTCTATACAAACCGAATTTTATTTGTCTAGTGCAATTAGTTCGTGAGATATCGTAATCTAAAGTTTTTCACCCCCCACCGCCGTACGCCACTGCCACTCAAAAATTTGTTTCCGATCTATTCTCCTAGTATACCTACAAATAGTCATTAAGTTTGAATTTTGCGAAATTAACCGTTTTGGAGATATGGATTTTAGAATGTTTTGATCTCGCCTTTTTTGCGTTTCGGACGCATTATTTCCCCCCCCCCTCCACTCCCAAACCCCTTCACCTATATCTCAAATTTTTTTGCAAATGGGTCCACTATATATACATATACATATCGAGTTTCAACTTTGTAGCATAAGCCGTTTTATAGATAGGAAAAACACCCCCACCATACTACCCCTATAAAAAATTATATTTTTCCAGCGTGCTACTACTATAGCTCTATCTAAATCCAAAATTTTAGTTTTATATCATTATAGGTTCTTGAGATATAAAAATCGGAGCCCTTCCCTTTTCACCCTCCCCCACTCTCACCCTATAAATCCTAACCACCAAATTTTTATTTTCCTGCTAGGGTCTATTAGGCCTACTCCTGCTAAAAATTCTAAGCATCTATCTAACACTGTTCTTGAGATATGAGACGTGATTTTTTAGAAAAATTTGTATCCCCTACATTTTCATGCTCCACCACCCCCTTAAAAATTTTTACTTTCAGTAAACTTTATTTGTCAACCTTAATACAGAAACCGAATTTTATTTTTCTAGTACAATTGACAATTGATTCGTGAGATATCGTAATCTAAAGTTTTTCACTTCCACCACCGTACGTTATTGCTTGCACTCAAAAATTTGCTTCTGATCTATTCTCATAGTATACCTACAGATATTCATAAAGTTTTAATTTCGTGACATTAACCGTTTAGGAGATATGGATTTTAGATTGTGTCGATCTCGGCTTTTTTGCGTTTCGGACGCATTATTTTTCCTCCCACTCCCACACCCCTTCACCCATATCGGCAAATGGGTCCACTATAGAAGCTCTATATAAATTCTAAGTTTTAGCCTCCTAGCATAAGCGGTTACTGAGATCTAGAAACCAAAATTTTCAGTCTAAAACGCTTCCCGCACTTTCCTACTCGCACCCCCACCCACGCCGTTTGCGTAGGGTGGTTTCTGTAAAAAATTTTATGGTATCCGTACAATCCGGTAAAGTATAATCATAAAATTTACGTAGTTACTTTAGGTGGTGATTTAGTGGTAGCAATACCACTTCTATCATGGGGTAGCGAACTGCTTACACAATGGACTTGAATTTTAAAACTTATTTGTAGATGTGATGGAAGAGTACTATAACAGCAAATAAATATTGCAAGATATCTTCAGTAATGGAAGCGATACAACAGGCCTAGACCTCAGTCAAGGTTTTTACATTTTACTTTTAAATGTTTTTTAAGTTCAGGACAACTAGACCCGAGAAAAGCTATAAAAAATATTAGTCCGTCTGTACGCCGTCCGACGAAAGCAAGATTGTCTGAAGGCTCGTAGCTCTCAAACCCTTTGAGCTATTAAGTTAAAATTTATTCATTGTTAGGCTAGGTTGACTCCTTTAACTGGTAAGAGTAGATGGTAGATGGAACATGGTGGAGAATGGGCTAAAATCCCGGTTCACTGGGACCTTATTGGGATTATTGTGATTGTCCTCACTTATTATAACTTACCCAGGACGGATATATCAATAAATATTAATATGTATGCTCTTGGGTGAGTTTGACATGAGTTCCAATGATGTTAGGAAGTAATGACCAAGAAGTCTTAGTCTTCTATGTACGCGTTCTTCGTAGTGGGATAGAGCATGCTTTGCAGTTTCCTCCTATTCTTCTTCATAAAATCTGCAAATATCGTCTAAAACTAATCCAATCATATGCAAATGCTTTTTAAGCTTACAGTATCTTATAACGATCAAGCGCTGAACCTGATTCCGTTTCATTTTGAGCAAATAGGAGATTCTTTTCTTGGAATGACCTTCCAAGTTTGAACTGCCTGCACTCCGCCGTTTCTGTCCAATTGGAGTCAGCTTGGATGTTAATTCAATCCAACAGTATTGCTTTTGCCGTAGCTTTTGGCGTTCCACACTGGTACTGGTTCTGTGAATTTTAAGTCAGCAGACTCATTGCCTACAATATCGCTGTATCCAGGAATCCATATCAGTACAACTGTGTTTGAGTTCGCTAGCTTTTTAAACTATGTAAGCAATCCCACATTAAATAGGATCTAAACCAAAGAGCTTGAAAAGCAAGTAGTGCTGCTCTGCTGTCAAAGAGAATGCAGATCTAGTGATTCATGTATCCTCATCCTGTTCTAATTTTTTCCCTGATGCATAGTTTAATTGCATTAATTTCTCTTTGATCGTATTTGACTTGTCGAGACTGGTATATATGTAAGCCTTTGATCTGTGTCCATATACTCCTGGTCCAACTCCCTCATTTGCCTTGGAGCCATCTGTAAACCTGATAGTGCTCCTTTTTCAAATTCAGGCCAATGTGTTTCCCAGTCCATGCAACTTGGGAACACTACTGTGAATGGTATTTCCAGGTTGTATTTTGGCATGTCAAGCTCTCTCACAAGATCACAAGGTGTGATTGCTATTTTCTTTGCTTCCGTGTCATCAGAAGTTAGAAGTCGGCACGTCATGAGCCTGGCTTCTTTTTGTACATACAGGTGTAAAGCTGAAAGATTTAAGATCACCTCAAGTGCTGCAGTAGCAGTGGTTCGTAGTGATAGTTGTACAGGCCAACCTTTGCATTTTGCTTAGTTGGGTCTGTCCAGTTATCTGTAAGGTCTTGCGCTACCATATAGATGACGCATATGTGATCACTGGTCTGACTATAGGTTTAAGACTCCAAGTTTTACCGAGAAGAATTCTAAAGGTCCAAAGAGAGTTCCCCGTTTTCTCAGTAGTGCGTTTAATGTGCGAATTCTACTTTCTTTTCGTGAAAGCAACTATCGTCGTTTTTTTTTTTGGGTTGACGTTTAACGTTTAGTTTCGGTGCTATCATGTCTAGTCCTCTCTGCAGTATGTTTGACATAGTATCTTCGAAGTAGTTAGGGTACGACTATCGTGTGTATTGTCGTCGGGGTCACCATTTATCGTGTGTATTTATCCGTTTATCGTGTGTATTGTTTAAAGTCATACACCCCACACGGCAAGGGTTTTTTTCATTTAATTGTTTTTTTTATCTCGTAACACTTGAAGATCTGTTCGATAATAAATAAAACCCAATTTTTTAGAACTACATATAATTTATTTATAAATAGGTTTAGGTATAGTTTTGCGGACCAACAAAACATTTTTCCTCTGACTATCATATTGCCAGTAAAGATAGGAACATGGGGTTGTCCAATTCGAAATTTTCAGGTAATGGTGTTTGTTGCCGTCCTAATTTGATTTGTCTCGAATTTTTGAAAATGATCTAAGCAAAACCCTTTACATTTTTAGAAAACTAAGAAAATTTCTTCTGCAGTATCACATTCAGTACTGACTGGAATAAGTTATTGCCAGAAAAATATGTCAGGTGCTAGGCCGTTCAATGGAAAAGTCCAGAAATTAATCCAAAAAAAAGAGTTCAAATCTTTATTTCGACAATATAAAATTTTATAAATGGAAAGTGGGATCACTATAAGGAATTATAAAATGAAGTTTGATTACGGGTGAAATTTCGATAGAAAGTATTTTTGAAAACTGTGTAAAATTTGCATTTTTTTCCGAGTTTCAGTCCTGTTGCAATACTGCGATCAAGTACTTAAAAGGAATTTAATTTAAACTAAAATACCGAACTTATACATACAATATCGATTACAAGAACTCCAATTTTATGGAATTTCAGTACTGTATCAGGATTGGGATCCGGAACATATAGTTACTTGCGGATTCTGGAATGAATTACTATTTATTTATGTTATGAGTTACCAAAATGCTCAAAAAGGATTCTGCATGTTTCCAAAACTCCGCGGAAAAATTCTGAATTCTGCTGGAGTCCCGTACGAGTTACGATGTGTTACACGAGTACCGATGACCATAGAACACGAATATTTTGGCTTTGACCTAAGTTTAAAGGTTTGTTTTCACTAGGGTTAATCTGATTCATTCAACCGTACTCCAGTCAAACCTAAGATCCTGTCAATGTCAATGCTCCATTACGTTTAATTACTAGAACTAGTTCGGTATTGAGCGAATTACTTCAGATACAATTCCATCTTTAATTGACCGGACGCTTTAAATTCTAATCGTAGTTATCAGATGGTTCCTAATCACATTTTGTTAGATCCGTTCGTATCAGAGGCACTGTTTGCATTTAAAACGCTAGACCACGATTGATCAACCCAAGTCCTTCAGTTCATTCGCCAATTTTAAGGTGAACAGGACATGCTCTAACCAGCAATTTTAGCCAATTTAACTTGAAAACATCTTATTTTAAAATTGTTCACTATAAGCAAACTTTCTATTATTTGATCTCAACTAACCTGCTGCAATGATATGAAAAACACACGGTATCCTTTGCCGACCAATTTTATTAATTGCTACGCACAGTAACGTTCCGTAGTCGAGTTCCGTAATTGGAGTGTACGTAACAGTGGAGGATGTACCTGAAAAATATGCACAAAATGAAGGAGTTTCAGGTAAATAAAAAATTCCATGAAGTTCAGAGTAGCCTCAAATTTCACAGCGAGGATATTGTTAGAAAAGTCAATTTACTCGTACATTGAATATGCGAATTTTCGGCAATGGAACATAATAAAGCCGGAAAATTTCAAATACTATTACTTGTTTGGAGTGCACTAGGGCCACTACGTACCTGATCGAGTTATATGATTGGTTGCTACGTCTATGCTCTCAGCTGAATTGTTGAAGGTCCACTTGAATTCAACATCCGGAGGGTTTGCGTCTACGGTGCACTTAATTTTAGCATCCTCTTGTTTCGCCACACCGTAAATCCTTGGTTGATTCGGTAGACAAGTAGGCGCATCTGTCGAACGGAAGAAGATTGTAGTAATGAAAAGCAGGCAACTTCAATACGCTTAATAAACACGCTTTGTCTAACTAGTAAACATTTGATGTGAGGAAGAAACGCGTGAATAAATCTGTGTCGATTTTCTTACTAAGCGAAATGAATCCACATCAGGTATACTTACATAAAATATTGAGCTTGAAAGGTGGACTGATACCGTCGCCTTCTGCGTTGTATCCGACACAAGAATAATTGCCAGCCGTAGAACGTGATACACCTTGTAGGACTAGTGAGTGGTTGCTTATGATAACACCCTGCGAGATATTGTGCGGTAAAGGTCGACCCTGTAATATGAGAACGGGGGTGGTATTGAAAAAGAAAAGTCGGTTTTTTTCTATTATGGAAATAATGAGAACACAATGAATTTTAATGAGGACGCAAAGTATTCATTAAAAATAAATCTAAGAATAATTTGTTAAGATTGTATTTCTGGTTATTATTTTTTTTTCCAGAAAATAATATCTATGATTTTTCTTTTTTAGGTTTTTCAAAATAAATTCGGAATTATCCAGTTCGGTAAATATTTGCTCCAGATGAAAAGTAAATGATAAAAATATGTAATATGAAAAATCGGATTTTCGATGAAGAATATGTAACGTAAGAATAGAAGTTCTAGTGTGACCAATTCTAAAAGTTGCTTTTCGTACGGTTCACCTACAGGATTAACAAACGATCCATCTATGATTCACTTTTTGTTCACCAACAATATTCACTTGCGAGTAATAAATCAGAACAATTAATTATTCACCTAAAAGTTCTAAGTGAATTGACACATGAAAAAATACTGGAACTCCGTGAATCGTTAGTGATTCGATTGTGATGGTTTGGATAATTTCTATTCAAAATCATATTATAGATATGAAAACAAAAGCATTAACAGTCCGTGTTACTGCATAACAGATTTTTTGGCGTTATGACGATAAGTTCAGCTGAAGAAAGGTAGATAAGCATCATAACCTCTGAAACTACATAAAAAAACTGCCAATGGTCTGGGCGAAACTTTATTATTTTTCGGGTCAAAGTTCGGGAGCGGTCAAAGTCGGAGTATGCCGTCAGTTGTTTCGAAATTATGAGGTTTCTTGGATAGTTAGTTTTGTTCTTAAAAAAAAAATATTTAAAATAGAGATTTTTAGCCGATTAAACATTGTGAAAGCCTGTGTATCGTAGACTATTCGAATTTCGGCATATTATGTACACTAAAAGCCCATAGAAGTAAAAATGAATTTGCTGCCTTATCAGAATTAAGAGATATGATGAATTGTAAAAACATATACAAAGCTATTACTTCCACGTGGGAATGGAATTTCGAAAAAATTGTGAATCTAGACGATTTCATGAGACACGAAGGATTTTGAAAAATTTGTGAAAAAGTAAGCAGATCCTTCACACCCACTTGGTTCTTGAAATTCGAAAAATAGTGAAATTGGTTTTTAGGTCATTACATCAAATGCCGTAATAACAAATTTTATATCTCATCAGAACTAAGGGATGGCAAAAATTGTGAAAACATATGCAAACCCTTGGGAGTTGAATATCCAAAAATTGAGAAATGGGTTTGTAGGCGATTATATAAAAGATATGTGGAAGCTAAAGGCAACCTAATATCTCATCAAACCTAAGAAATATGTCGAAGCTTTGAAAAGCATACAACCCCCTTACACTCCTTTGGATTGAATATCTAAAAATACGGAAATTGACTTTTTGGCGCTTATATAGGAAGAAGTAAAAATGAATTCGATACATCATCAGATATGAAACCTCCTTACACTCACATGAAGGTTGAATATCCAAAAATCCTAAAAGGAGTTAATAGATATATATAAAGACAACATGGGAAAGTAAAAACCAATTCAATTTCTTATCACTTCTAAAAGATATGATGGAATTCGTAAAAACTTGTTCAGCCCTTTTATACCCTCTTAGGGGCTGATAAAGGAAAAAACTTCAAAACGGGTTTTAGGCGATTATTAAGCAAACCCTTGAAAGTGAAAAGATATTCGATATCTGATCAGACCTGAGGGATATGGCAGAATTCGTGAAAAAGCATACAACCCCTTTCCACCCCCTTAGGAGTAAAATTTCAAAAAATCCTGAAAACGCTTTCTAGGTACTTATATGAAGAATCCGTGGAATAAAAATGAATTTAATATTTGAAAAGACCTAATAGATATGACGAAAACCGTGAAAATTTGAGCTTCCATTTGCACCGATAATTTTTTTTGGTCCTCTTTCGAACGCCAATGGATATTTGAAATTTTTTATCTAAATTACTTATCTAGTTGATTTACATATACGTACCAAGTTTCAACTTTCTAGCATAAACCGTTCTATAGATAGGAAAAACACCCCCCACCCCGGACCATACTACCAATATAAAAAATTATATATTTCCAACATGCTACTACTATAGCTCTATCTTAATACCAAGTTTCAGCTTTATATCATTATAGGTTCTCGAGATATAAAAATCGGAACTTTTTCCTGTTAACCCTCCCCACCATTACCCTCTACACCCTCACCCTCAACATTTTTTTTCTGCTAGGAGTCTATTAGGTCTACTTTTGGTAAAAGTTTAAAACATCTGTCTGACACGGTTCTTAAGATATGTGACGTGATTTTTTTGAAAAATTCGTATCCCCTCCACTTTCATGCTCCACCGCTCCCTTAAAAAATTTTACTTTCATCAAACTTCATTTGTCAACCTTTATACAGAAACCAAATTTTATTTGTCTAGTGCAATTGGTTCGTGAGATATCGTAATCTGAAGTTTTTCACCCACCACCCCCGTACGCCACTGCACCTACTCAAAAATTTGTTTCCGATCTATTCTCCTAGTACACCTATAGATATTCATTAAGTTTAAATTTTGTGACGTTAACCGTTTAGGAGATATGGATTTTAGAATGTGTCGAACTCGGCTTTTTTTCGTTTCGGACGCATTATTTTCCCCCCACTCCCACACCCCTTCACCCATATCAGCAATTTTTTTGCAAATGGGTCCACTATCAAAGATCTATATAAATTCCAAGTTTCAGCTTCCTAGATTAAGCGGTTGCTGAGATATAGAAACCAAAATTTTTCGTCTAAAACACTTCCCCCACCTCCCCCCTTACACCCCTACTCCTCAGAATTTGGTCACTAGTAGTGGGCCTACGCACTCTACCCACGAAAAATAATTCAACTAAATAGCTCATAGGGTTTGGGTGCTACGAGCCTTCAAACAATTTTGCGTACACCGGTAGACGTACGGCGGACAGACGGACTGAAATTTTGATTGCCTTTTTCGCGTCTACTAGTCATGAAACGTAAAAAAAAAATTTTTCAGGGTAGCAAATTTTTTTTTTTTAAAAATCGATCACAATACTGTATTATTGAAATAATAAAGTAAAATGTGTGCTAACAAGGGGAGTGGATGGTAGAGAAGTGGAATTTTTTTGATCTCGGGAATCATTTCGCTAAATATTTTAAATTTGAAACAGAATAAGTGGAAAATATATATTTTTGATAGGGAAAGCAAGGTACGGTTGGGGGGGGGGGGGGGGGGGTTGTTTTTTAAATCTCAAAAATAAGTAGATGTACTACAAAAGAAATTTGAGCAAAAAAATATTTAGTTTTGCGTTCGGGACAACGTGAAAAGTAATTTTTCTACATTTTCACGACTTTCGTCATATCTTTTAGGTCTGTCGAGGTACCAAATTAATTTCGCTTCTATGAGCTGCAAACCGTTTCCAGATTTTTTGATATTCAAACCCTGTACGTTTTCACGAATTCCGACACATATCTTAGGTCTGCTAAGATATCAAATTTTTTTGATATCTTGGGGCTTTAAATATTATATATTCGCCAAAAAAGTAATGCAAAATGCTTAACACTTTTCGAAAGGGTGTAAGGTGGTTGTTCCAGTTTTCACGAATTCCAACAAATATTTTAAGTCTAATCAGATATCAAATTCGTTTTAAGTTCTATGGACTTTACATAAAGTCGCCTAAAAATCACCACCTAAGAGAGTTGTGTACGATTTTACGAATTTCGACATATCTTTTAGGTCTGATGAGATATCGAACATTTTTACTTTAACTGTCATTCTAAATAATCGTCTAAAAGTTGCCAAATTTTTTTGATATTTAACCCTAAGAGGTTATGTCGATATTGCACTACCCAATATTTTTATTTAAATTGTCACACGATCAGATCACAGTCACGATCGGCTGCAAGCAATCTTATGATACTCCAGATGAAATACTGGACTCCAATTTACATTGCAATTGGGGATAAAGTGGAGAAGGAGTACTGCTCGAAAGTAAAAGACAATACCTTATGTGATCAAGTTTATATCTGGAACTTGGTAAATCACCGAAAGCCAAATTTTCCCTTTTCAAGGACTTTCATATGGGAGGAGCAGGAAGAACTCAGTTCTTTGTTTGTTTTATTGCCATAGATAAAATTTGTTATAAACATATATATAATAATTTTGCTTAAGAATTCAGTCTTACAAACTACACAACTTTTGAGAATATAACGTTTCAAGTTGTTTTACTAAATAATTTTGTAACCTACGAGAAGAAATACTTACAGGAAAATGGCAAGCAAAAAACCTAACTGATGAATTTTAACTATGACTAAAAACTTGACCTAACTATTGAAACTATGTACTTATTCAAAAGAAAGGTACAATTTAAAACTGTAAGTTTTTGATCAGTCTATTATCAGCTAGTTCTAGTCTAGTTCTGATTTTATTTATTAGTGTAAGTGCTTTAGCGTCAATATATTTAGTGTCGGCTAAAGAGTGTAATCTTTCAGTAGAATAATATTTTGGAAGGTTATGGATTAACTTTAAGATTTTGTTCTGAGCTATCTGCAGTTTGTTCAAATGGCTTTTGGCACAGGTTATCCACAATGGAGCCCCATATAGTAATACTGGCTGAAAAATCGATTTAAATATGAGCATTTTATTGTTGATGTTTAATAGTTATTTTCTGTTTATGAAAGGATAAAGGGTTTTTATAAGGGCACTAGTTTTATTTAAAGTTTCTGTGAAGTGGTTATTAGACGTTAGCTTGTTGTCGAAATAAAATCCTATTTTAAGTTTTTATTCCATTGTATTTCTTTCCCGAAGAGAGAAAGATTTTGGGTTGAAATATAGTGAAATATGTTGCTTGCGTTTAAGAGGCGTTAATTTTGATTTTCCATTTGTGTAGATATTTAGTTACCACTTTTAGGGTACAGAGCTAGAGATATTAGAATAAATAGTGCCTGATGAGTAGATGGCTGTGCCGTCAGCAAAGAGGGCAATTTGACAGTTGTCTAAGTGGCGGAAGTCATGTGTGTAAATTAGATACAACAATGGTATAAGGACTGATCCCTGTGGTACTACAACACATATAGGATAGTTACTGGAGAGACAATTTTGAATACAGACTCTAAAATATCTGCCGGCTAAGAAGCTACGAACGATATTGACTAAGTACGAGGGAAAGTTGCATTTTATCATTTTGTAGATAAGACCGTCGTGCCAAACGCGGTCAAAAGCTTTTTTAATATCTAGCGATATTAAGGCCATAGATTCTTTCGAATTTAGTGTGTTTTTAATTTAATTTCGTATTCTCAGGAGCTGGTGGGTAGTCGAGTGAAATTTTCGTAATCCGAACTGTTGGTCTGGAAGGATGTTATTAGCCTTTATGAAGTCGTTTAACCTGTCTTTGATTAAGCGTTCAAAAAGTTTACCAAGATTGCTGAAGAGACTGATAGGGCGGTAGCTGCTTCCAGAGGTATGGCGCTTTATAGGTTTAAGGGTTGGAATAATTTTGGCTGATTTCCAGGTACAGGGAAAATAGCCTAGCCTTTGACATGCATTGAATATATGCATCAACATAATAAGTGTTTTTTTGGGAAAATGTTTAAGTATTAAATTACAAATGTTATCAAAGCCAGACGTTTTTTTAGGTTTTAACAAATTCAATATATTTTTGATATCGTTTGGTTTAATGAGGATGTAATGACCATTGGTACTTGCTTGAGATGATTGAAAGCTTAAGAGCACATTTACAACATCTGTTTCAGTCAGTGTATCACAGAGACCGTTATCAATAGTAAAGTTTTGAGTTAAAAACCTTTGCAAAGCACTCAGTTTTTTCCGCACAAGTAATAAATTTCTTGTTACCATCCACTAAGTGGGACAAAGGACTTCTTTTATTTTTGGTAACTTTAACCAAATTCCAGAAAGGCTTGGAACCTTTACTTAGGTCAGATAACTTAGAGTTCCATGTTCTATTTCTAAAAGTACTAATCATGGTATTTATGAGAGAGTTAAGAGATTTCCACGAACTTTTAAAACAAGGTAATCTGGTCCTTTGCCAATTTCGTCTGCAAGCGTTTTTTTTTTGGATAAGGAGCCAAATTTCAATTGGTATTGAAGGGTATGGGTTGTGCTTGAGAGGTACCTTAGGGACGCTACTGCTTACCAAAGATTGTAAAGAACTCAGTTAATTTCTAGCATATTTATCCTTTAACCGGGAACCATATGAAAATTAATGTGAATAAAATTTCAAATTCATAGCCTGAAGCGTTCAAGACTTATCGGAAATATTCTTAAATAATTGTCTTAAGGACTGTTTGTATGGGAGCTATCCGAAGGAGTAGAAGGATTTCTCTGAAAAGTGAGCTCGAACTTTATTTTCACTCAATACTAAGTTATACAAAACTTGGACGTCGTGGCTAAAGAATTTCTTGAGTTATAGTGAGTTTCGTAGATTAAATCAGGACATTTTTACACAGTTTTTCTACGGCAGCTATACGAAGGACTCATGGAGTATTTTTTTTCATATTTATACATTTAGCTGCAACTATTATAATATCAACATGTACAAATATTGGTAAGCACTTTTATTAAGGACTTTTGGATGAGAGTTTCCGAGAAAAGTTGACGTATATTACTAATTAATGAACTCACTTTTGCTTTTGACTTAGAACTGTTTCCTGCAACATTTTTTCTTTATGATTTAACACGTTCTTGAGTTTTAGTCGATTCTGTAAGTTCCATACATTTTTGAAGGACTTTTGTAGGCGGCTGCACGAAGGACTCATTCGATTTGCACTATATTCAAAATCTTACAAGTTGTAATATTCTATGATTTCATTCAGATGTAAAAAAGTGGCCTGTGCGCAACTTTAGCAAAAAGGGCTTATGGTGGTGTGAGATCGTGGGAAATTTCACATATTGTGGGAATTTTTGACCTCTAAAAATTAAAAAAGGGAATAATTGCCTGTTCTCGAACAAATTCGAATTTGGGCAAAAACAGTATTGATGAGTGATGACTTTACTTTCTACATACGAGATGGAGCTTTGAAATTGGAAATAAAAGGAACAAGTAAAGAATTTGACATCACAGCTTCAAAACGAAACAGAATTGGAGAAGATCCCCTAAATGCAGTATGTTCCATCTGTTCAACTGAAGGCTGAAGATATCACCTGTTCTAAAGTTGAGTAATCTGACAATCATTATAAGTTGCACAACTCGCAAAATTTATACTAGTCAAATGGCTACTACACAATTTTTAATGATATATGTGATTTTTTTGACTTATGTAAATGTTTTTGTTTTTATTTATTTACTAGCCGCGTACCGCGGCTACGCTCGCTTCGCTCACGTTGTTCCATCGCTCCTGTTACTCCCGTTGATCTCGTTGCTCCCTTTTCTCCTGTTGATCCATTGCTCCTGTTTCTCCCGTTGATCCATTGCTCCTGTTTCTCCCGTTGATCCATTGTTCTGGTTTCTCCCGTTACTCCCATTTCTCCCGTTGCTCACGTTACTCTATCCTCTATCCACTATTCTCCATCCCCCATACTCCATCCTACATCCTCTATCCACCATCCTCTATCCACCATCCTCCATCCCCCATCCTCCATCCTCTATCCTCTATCCTCTATCCTCTATCCTCTATCCACCATTCACCATCCTCCATCTACCATCCCCCATCCTCTATCCTCCATCCTCTAACCACCATCCACCATTCTCCATCCACCATCCAACATCCCCATCCACCATCCTCCATCCACCATCCTCCATCCAGCATCCTCCATCTTCCATCATCCATCCTCTATCCACCATCCTCCATACCTCATCCTCCATACTCTATCCACCATCCTCTAACCACCATCCACCATCCTCCATTTACCATTTACCATCCCCCATTCTCTATCCTCCATCCACCATCCACCATTCTCCACCCACCATCCACCATCCTCCATCTTCCATCCTCCATCCTATCCACCATCCATAGTCCAACTTTACCATTTAGTAATAGGAACGCGTAACTAATACACCGAAAACGAAAAACTGCCGCTAAATCATATGAAAAACACTCAAATGTTGAAATAACTCGCGAACCACCAACTGTTAAATAATTTTGTTAACGCAGAAACCATCGAGGGCGTACCATCAACAAATCACCAAAGTTTTATCGCAATTGGATGAGTGGTTTAGGAGCCTATACAGGACAAACAGACAAACATTCATTTTTATATATAGAGATATTATTAGAGAGAAGGCTTAAAGTTAATTTAAATGAATAAATTTATTTTGTTTTATTCAATTAATATTATTATGTCTAACAAAATTAGTTAACTAAAGTGGTTGCGGGAAAATGTGTGGGAATTTTCAATACAATCGGTGTGAAGATTGATCTGGAATTTCCTTTTTCGTGGGAATTTTAAACTCCAACACCTCGCAACACTGCTTACAGCTCCGAAAAAAATTGGAAAACGTTTTCATCTAAAATTATTTTTGTAATTTTAATAAAAAGTTTTTATTATTCACAACATTTTACTTTTTTCAGTTTGGCCTTTTCCGAGTTTATGATTTATGTGTCGAGTTTCAAATTTCTAGTATAAGCCACTAATGAATTATAAAGAAACAAGTTTTCCATATACCACCTCCACTTATCACTCGAGAAAATGGAAAATATCCTCTATGGTAATCGAATTGGAAAATTTTGAAGGATTTCTTGAGGAATATCATCCAAAAGTTTTGTATCTATAGCTGAGATGCGATTATTCTTTTGTAATTTATTTGTCCATTATTTAAATTATAGTCATAATCCTGTACTTTAAACAAATAAAAATCTTAAGTATAAGTGGCAATACTTGACCGACTTAAGCGAATCTTCAATTCTATAATTTGAAGATACGACCTTTAATCTAAAATTAATGCATATGCGAATTATCTATTGTTGGGGGTACAGTTGTTGTGTAGTGAAGCTAACAAACAGACCTACATGTAATACAGGACATACTTACATTATGCCTCCATTCGACCTTATAAACGGCTGGATGAGCAGTAACAAGACAATCGAAATATACATCGGTGCCCTCTCGTATCGCACTTGGGTCAAGGGATGTGCCAAGCCGTACAGTTGTTTCAGGAACATCTACAGATACAAGAATAGATAATATTCAAATATAGCGTTCGAATTAGCATAGGTAGAATTCGAAATATTAACAGCATATTTGGTCATGTAGGAAGGCCAGGAGGATGAACAGGAGAAGTAGTACCAAGGTTATTACAAATATTTGTTATTGGCGAATAAAACATCAGTTCAAGTTACAGGCGCTACATGTTTGAATTTGGAACGGGCATAGGTATTGGAGTAAAATTCAATTAACTTACATTGTATATCTAATTTCCATCCGTCCTCCAAAGTATCTGATGGCACAGCTTGATTATATGCCCGACATGATAAATACTTCCCAGCATCGGATCTACTTAGTGTTATTGACAGGGTACTTGTTGTTTGATTTCCATCACTCGATGTCTGCTCGGTAAAAACACAAATGTTCTATTAGTGGGTTATAGTTAAGTTTGACGCCTTCTGGCTTTTACACTACCGCGTAAGTACATTTCTCGATACGTGCACTCTTAAGATGCTTATAAGATAATGTCTTTTCTCAATTCAATGGCATGTTTATGTCATGCTTTCGTACACTGAACATGCCAACGTTTCCAACCTACCTAATTCTTATAAGTGCACAAATCGATCTAATAACATAATATCAAGAAAAATAATACAAGGATAAGAAAGGCGAATTTATCTGAAAAGTCCATACCGTTTCTGTTGTAGTTTCCAGCCGCTGTCCATCTTGCCACCATGTTATTGCAGCGGACGGTCGAGACCCGGCACTTTGACACAAAAGATCGTATCTACGTCCTGCCGATAATGGCTGGTGTGCCCCCAGCAGTCTTATATTTAATGGTGCGACTGTAAGAAAAAAGGACGAAAAAATATGGAGTTCAGTGAATATATCCGGCATTTATTTAATATATATTTTTCTCTATTTTTTTTTGTGTACATGCTGCGAGATAAATACGGGAAAATTCAACACAAAATGAACACTTCATTGGAGACGATACCGGATAAAGGACTCACACTAATACCATTGCAAATACAATGAAAAGCTTCGCATACAAAATCCTGATAATGTAATAGAGAGAAGTAATCAGGGACTGATAGGACGACAACACCATCAGCAGATGACATGTTATACCGACTGCTGTCCGGAAGTTAACCTTTACTGTACACCGAACGGAACAGGCTATTTTCTTTTCTATTCTTTTGATATGCGAAAATATTTTCTAGGATTTTTTTTATGTCCTGTCGTCAGATTATAGGATCTGGATATCGTGGTATTTAATAAAAAAAAAAAAGAAATCTGAGAAGAATCGGCTGAAAAACGAGATACGTACTTTGGAACAGAATTGTAGAAATAACTAATGTATATTGTTACATGCTACCCTGGCAACCCGCAGAACTCAATGACATAAGTTTCCAGTGAGAAAGCCACTCCTCCTTATGTCCAACTGGAATACGGAGAAACTTTTGCATACTTCTCTTCTTCTCACTCTTTTCTTGCATGTTCTCCAGACCTCTCGAACATTTCAGACACTACGGACTATGCGAAAAAGCTCTAGACTCAATACGTGCAGTATATAAGCGTACCTCAAAGCTTACATAAAGAGCAGTTTCTACTACGGTCAAGAGAAATGATGGTTAGTTTCACGCGAAAGTGTTCATTGAGCGATTAGGATTATACCCTAGGCAGACGACGCATTAGGATGATCATGCCTAGTCGAATGATAATTCCGCATTACGTCGGTCCCAATGTAATTGTCTAATGGGTCATTCATTCCATCACTCCAATTACAATTACGAAATGGTAATTCGGAGATTAATTGATAATTCATTCAAGCGCTCGCAACACCATCTAGCGTTAAACCTATGAAACTACCATGAAACTAGTGGAACAAGTAGAAAATCAGGTGTTCCATCGTTCAAATTTTACTTTATTATTTTTTAATAATACAGTATTGTGAAAAACTTTGGATTACAATATCTTCCGAACCAATTACACCAGGAATATAAAATTTAGTTTATGTACATGGAATCACAAGAGGAGTCTACTGAACGTACATTTCTTGAGGGGGGAGGTGGAGCACGAAAGTGAGGAGATAGCAATTTCTCACAAAATGTAATTTTTATATCTCAAAAACCGGATCAGATATGATCTCGAAAATTTTACAGGAGTTGGGGTTGGAGACCTCTAGTAGGGTAAAACATTTTAGGGGAGGGGGTGTAGGTGGTGATGGTGAAAGAGGGTAGAAAGGAAAAAAAAATTCTGATTTTTATTTCTCGAAAACCGTAATCAATAGAAAGCTAAAAAGTTAGGATTATACGGAGCCACTATAGAGACATCCTAGAAAAATAAAATTTTTGATAGGGGTAGCAAGGTACGGAGGTGAGGGGTGGTTTTTTATATCTCAGAACCGGCTTATGCTAGATTGTTGAAATTTAGTACGTATGTGCAGATGTGCTATTAAAGTAATTAAAGCATAAAAAACATTCAGCATCACATTGTATTATTTGGCGTTCAGAGGTTGAGTAAAAAAAATGTCAGTGAATCCACATTTTCACGAATTTCGTTAAAACTGTTAGACATGTCGAGCTATCAAAGCAATTTTACTTCTGCGGGCTATTTATATAAGCGCCTAGAAACGTTCTTCAAAATTTTTCGATATCCAATCCCTAAGAGGGTGTAAAGTAGTTGTGTACATATTCACGAATTCTGATATATTTCTTAGGTATATTGGAATTTAGAATTCACTTTTACTTCTATAAGCTTTAAACATAGTCGGGAAAAAACCCGATTTAAGTATTTTTCGCTATTAAACCCACTGTGGGTATTGTTCAAGTTTTCACTGATTTCAAAAATCTCTTCGGTTTAATATGATCGAATTCGCTTTTACTTCTATGGAATGTTCTATTGATAACACAAATACGTTAATAAATAAAAAAAATCTGTCAACAGTCTGGGCGCAACTTTATTATTTTAGTAGTAACCTACACCGCATCTCAGCATTAAACACGTTTCAGACTTCTAACTATAAAATAATAAAGTTGCGCCCAGACTGTTGGCAGATTTTTTCTATTTATTTCATGTGTGCATTAATTACGATCAATCGTTTTAACACTTCGTTTACTATTGTTGACATATTAGCACTTTTCCATCACTCTATTTCAAAAGATAATACGTAGCCGTGTGCCAATGCAAAAATGACAACTTTTATACAGCATTCCCACAACAATAAAATTTTGATAGATTGAATGTAATTCCGAAAGACGTGTGTCAATGTTAAATCTCATTGATCATTGAATGCAAATGATCATTCCCCAATGATCATTCCAATGCGTCGTCTACCTAGGATATTAGAAGCAGCGACCGCGCAGTGATCACATAAAATAGAACAGCATTGCCAGTAGTACGATAATTGAATGCGAATAATAAATCATTGTTATTTCTATTGATTTTAAACGAATTGTGCTTTACTGGTACATCAGATAATTGAATGATACTTTCACATGATTGCTAAGACAGCGATAACCCTCAGTTGAGATATTTCGTATGGTGTTCACACTATAGACTGCACTAACGCGAAAAAAAAATACTTTATTATTAAAAACTAATAAAGTAAAACAACAAATAATCAAGAACACTTACTTCATTTTCTGGAAATCCTAAATCCAGTTCGGTTTTCTGGAAATCCAGGATACCGAACTGGATTTAGGAGGTTAGCTTTTTAGAACAGTAGAGTAGATTTTCATCAGTTTTAGGGATGGGAAGGTCAGGAATTGGACCGAGTGGAGCAGTGTACTAGTAGGTACCACAAATTTTAGTGCTGTTGACTGCAATGCGATATATTACTAAGGCAACTAACTAATTGAAAAGCGTTTAAAACAACTTGGCACCGTTAAAAAACTGGATTTCCTCGTAAACTTAAAGAAATTCATTTAACCCAACGCATCAGCATCTGCGATTTGCTTAAGAAACGCGACGAAAATCGTTCATTTTTGAAACGATTAATAGAGACGAAAAATTAATGTCAATCGAAAAAGATTGTGGAGTAAGGACCAGCTCAAACAACATCAAAAGGCGATATTCATCGAAAAAAATCGGCCAATGGTCTGGGCGAAATTCATTATTTTTCTGGTCAAAGTTCGGGAGCGGTCAAAGTCGGAGTATGTCATCAGTTGTTTCGAGATTATGACGTTTCTTGGGATATTAATTTTGTTCTTAAAATAAAAATATTTAAAATAGACATTGCAATTTATAATAGACATTGAAAAAGGCCGTGTAGATAATTCAAATTTCGATATATTATGTACACTTAGAGCCCATAGAAGTAAAAACGAATTTGTTGCCTTATCAGACTTAAGAGATATGACGAATTGTTAAAACGAATAAAAAACCCATACATTGAGGTTTGAATTTCGAAAAAATTGTGAAACAGGTTTTTAGACGATTTCATAAGAAGTGACTTGATATCTCCTGAAACACGAGGGATTTTGAAAAATGTGTGAAAACGTAAGCAAACTATTTACACCCTGTTAATTCTTGAAATTTGAGAAATAGTGAAATTGGTTTTTAGGTCATTACATCAATGCCGTAATAACCAATTTTATATCTCATCAGAACTAAGGGATGGCAAAAATTGTGAAAACATATGCAAACCCTTGGGGGTTGAATATCCAAAAATTGAGAAATGGGTTTGTAGGCGATTATATAAAAAGTCTGTATAAGAGAAAAGCGATCTAATATTTCATCGAACCTAAGAAATATGTCGAAGCTTTGAAAAGCATACAACCCCCTTACACCCTTTAAGATTGAATATCTAAAAATACTGAAATTGTCCTTTTGGCGCTTATACAGGAAACCTTAGGAAGTAAAAATGAATTCGATATATCATCAAATCTAAGCAATATGTAGGAATCTGTGAAAACATATGCAACTTCCTTACACTCACTTGGGGGTTGAATATCCGAAAGTCCTGAAAGGAGTTAATAAATAAATATGAAGACAGAACGAGAAAGCAAAAACAATTCAATTTATTATCACTTCTAAAAGCAATGACGGAATTCGTGAAAATGTGTTTAACCCATTTATACCCTCTTAGTGGCTGAAAAAGAAAAAAAACTTAAAGGCGAGTTTTAGGCGATTATTACGCAAGACCGTGAAAGTGAAAAGTTAGTCGAAATCAAATTAAACCTGGGGGATATGGCAGAATTCCTGAAAAAGTATACAACCCCTTTACACCCCCTTATGAGTAGAATTTTTAAAAAATCCTGAAAACATTTTCTTTATGAAGAAGCCGTAGAATGAAAATGAATTCAATATTTGGGAAGACCTACTGAATATGACGAAAATCGTGAAAATTTCCACTGATCATTTTTTTCGCCCCCCTTCCAAACGCCAATGGATAATTGAATATTTTTTTATACTCTAGATGAAATCATATAGAGTATTATAAGTTTAATCCAGCCCAAAAGTTTGTAACGCATAGAACCAAGCCTCGGACGAAAAAAAGTTATATATTATTTTTTGTTTATTTGTGGCCAAAAACCTCAAATCCGCTTGACGTCCGTCCGTCCGTCCGTCCGTCCGTCCGTCCGTCTGTCCGTGAACACGATAACTCAAGAACGCCTTCACCTAGGATCATGAAATTTTGAATCTGGATGTTTGGTTGAATTTGTAAGGCTAAGTTCGTTAACGGGCAAAATCGTCCTACTCCTTCGGGTAGCTGCCATACAAAATGTCCTTAAAACACGTGTTCAAGAATATTGGTCGATAACTTTAGAAGGGTTTAACCTACGTCTTTGAAATTTTGTATGTATTATTTTTCCAATAGTTGGAGCTAAATCTATGATTATGAAGGAAATCCTGTTAGTCCTTCGTGTAGCTGCCATACAAATATCCTGTCAAAATGTATTCACTTAATTTACAAAACTCAGAATAACTCAAGTAATCTTTTAGCTACGTATTCGGAATTTTGTACAAGTTAGTTTTGTGTAAAAACAAAGTCGAACTTTACTAATTAGCGAAATTCTTTTACTCCTTCTGGTAGCTGCCATACAAAATGTCCTTAAAACACGTCTTGAAGAATATTGGTCGATAACTTTAGAAGGGTTTAAGCTACGACATCGAAATTTTGTATGTGTTATTTTTCCAATAGTTGGAGCTAAATATATAATTGTGAAGGAAATCCTGTTAGTCCTTCGTGTAGCTGCCATACAAAAACCTGTCAAAATGTATTCACTTAATTTACGAAACTCACAATAACTCAAGTAATCTTTTCAGTACGAATTCGGAATTTTGTACAAGTTAGTTTTGAGCGAAAAGGAAGTTCGAGTTTACTAATTAGCGAAATCCTTTTACTCCTTCTGGTAGTTGCCATACAAAATATCCTTAAAACACGTGTTCAACAATATTTTCCGATAACTTTTGAACGCTTCAAGCTACGAATTTGAAATTTTGTACACATGAATTTTGAAATGGTTCCAAGGAAAAGGACAAATATGTAAGAAATCGAATGAGTCCTTCCTGCACCTCCCATGTGAAAGTCCTTCAAAAAGGACATTTTTTTCGATGACTTACCCAGTTCAAGGTATGAAATTTTACACTGAATATTGTCTTTTAGTTTTGAGTAGCAATCTAATGGCAGTCCTTAATAAAGGACATACAACATGCACACACGTAATTCTACTTTATCCCCAACTACAATATAAATCGGAGTTCAGTATTCATCTAGAGTATTATACGATTGGCTTGCAGCCGATCGTGACTGCAGTATGTTTTTTATCTAAATTACTTTTCTAGGTAATTTACATATACGAACCGAGTTTCAACTTTGTACCATGAGCCGTTCTATAGATAGGAGAAACACCCCCACCCCCGTACCATACTTCCCCTATAAAAAATTATATTTTTCCAACATGCTACATTATAGGTTCTCGAGATATAAAAATCTGAATCTTTTCCTTTTCACCCTCCCCACTCTCACCCTCTACACCCCCACCACCAAAATTTTTTTTTTTTGCTAGGGGTCTATTAGGCCTACTTCTGATAAAAATTTTAAGTTTCTATCTTACACTGCTATACGTGCTACACGAATTTTATTTGTCTATTGCAATTGGTTCGTGAGATATCGTAAACTAAAGTATTTCACCCCCCACCCCCGTGCGCCCCGGGCACCACTCAAAAATTTATTTCCGACCTATTTGCCCAGTATACCTGTAGATATTCATAATGTTTTAATTTCGTGACATTAACCGTTTAGGAGATATGGATTTTAGAACGGGTCGATCTCGGCTTTCTTGCATTTCGGATGCATTATTTTTCCCTCCAATCCCACCCCCTTCACCCATATCAGAAATTTTTTAGTAAATGAGTCCACTATCAAAGCTCTATATATGTTCTAAGTTTATAGGCTCTAAGTTTCAAAAATTTCAATTCAATACCTCAAAGGGTTCGGGAGCTACGAGCCTTCAAACGATTTTGCGTCAACGTACGGCGTACGGTGGACAGACGGACTTAAATTTTTTTTGCTTTTTTCGTGTCAACTAGTCATGAAACGTGAAAACAAAATTTTTGAGAGTAGCAAATTTTTTTTTTAAAAATCGATCACAAGACAGAATTATTGAAATCATAAAGTAAAAAGTGATGGGATTACAAAGGAACTGTCTACTTTCACCTTTTACCACGCATCGTAACTATCAATCCGCTTATGAACATTTAACTTATTTAATTGTTTAATTTAATTGCTAAATTAAATTGTTTAATTCTGTTGCATGCGTACCTTTGAAACTGAAATCATTTATAATATCAATAACATCGAAGTTTCTACAAACTTCAAATAGAAGAGCATAGCTCAACACAATTCTTGTACACACTTCTAACAAATTCCCACACACCCAACCGAATGCTCTGGAAATCTCTTGACTCAACATATGCAATATATAAGTGCCGTCGGGCTTGTACACGAGATCAGTTTTTCTAATATGAGAGCGAAACGACGCTCAGTTACATTGAAAGTGTATGTAGGATTATATTTCTAAAGTAATTTTTATTGATAAGAGCAATCGTGTTGAAAATGAAATAAGGAAAAGTTGCCAATAGTTTTATAATTGAATGCGATTCAATAAAGCAATTTGTGATTTTATTAATTTAAATCGAATTGCGTTTTAAAAAAATGTTTTTTTTTCTGTTCAGAAACATTTACATCTGAGCTGAAAGCTTATAAAATTTTAAATACATTTCTGCAGCTAGTAGAACTTGTTTTTTTAACATTTTTGAATATCAATTCTAGCCTGCTTAAAATTTGCACAAATTGAACAGAAGTTTAATTAAGTCGTCCTCAAATACCGAAGTATTTATTACCTAAGTCCAGTATGTTTGCAAACCTGATATCACTGTAATTTTTTTAATTCCTTAATTTTATATCTGTTTTCAATATCTTGAATATCTGCATACAAATGTTCATCTATATCCGAAGAGAAATCAAAATGTTTGAATGTTTGAGATGTGAACATTGGAGCTTTCTTGCCACATATTTTCCAGACCTCTGCGATAATCCAACTAAATTTACCCAATAGAAATAATCTCAAGCAAAATTTAAAATCAATCAAGTTGGTCATATGAAACCCTTTTCGCGATGATTGCATCAACAAAAATTTTACAATTTGAAAAGGAAACTACATTATATGAGCTTCATATGTAAACGAAGAGTACACGCAAAAGAAAGAATTGCTCATAGGAATTACTTTCTAGAAAGGCAGCCTTGATCCCCGTTTTGGTGTCCTCATATTTAAAGTAAGATTATTTACTTTGGAAAGTATTTTTTTTATCAAGAGCCAGTCAGTACGCCTTCACACTTCTTCTAGAGCCAGTGCAGGTTGTTTTAGTGGAGTTCATGATATCAAACCAATCGTCCATAAACGTTGCACCTTTCAATACATTTTCCGCTCGCAACTTGCCTAATTGAAAACAGCGCCAGTTTTTACATTTTGCCTCACTGGCTTGAACTTGAAAATTAGCTTCTGAAACATTTCGCATCAATCTGATTTCGTCACTGCCAATAGCGTTAAACGCTTCTCTGATTGCGTTAGTAGTAATCAGTTTGCTATTTCTTACAAATCCATCAAATGATAGAGCTCAGGTTTCAACAAATAAGGTACATTATAAAAAACATTTATTTACAAAATTTACAAAAAGAGACGTTGATATCTCTTCTCTTCGCTTCGTGACTTTCAAAATTGGAGTTCCAGTACACCTTCTAGAACGAGCTTTGGATCCGGCCATCTGGCCTGTCTCCGTTCGGATCAGAAGTTTTGTTCATCGTGCAAAAAACGAGGTAGCAGCCTCACCACCACCAGTAATACCATAAGTTGTTCTTCGCGCAAGGTTCTCTCCCTGTACTATCAAAATGTTAGGGGAATGCGAACCAAGCTATGCATGTTCAGAAGGAATCTAGCGACTGCCGAATTCGATGTCATTATTCTTACCGAGACATGGTTGGACGATGTAATCCTAACTAGTGAATTAGGCTTGCATCGCTTTATAGTATATCGGTTTGATCGTTGCCAGCTTAATGGCTCTTCCAAAAGAGGTGGAGGCTGTTTGATTGCAGTTTCTGATAAACTATCTTCAAGACTTTTAACGACCGGTAACAATAGTGTTGAGCAAATCTTCGTCTTGATTACTATGGGCAGCTTTCAACTGGTACTAGGAGCTGTGTATATTCCTCCGTCATCTCCGCTTGAGGTTTTCGCTTCTCATTGCAGTGACGTCAAAAATATTATTAATAACCTTCCGATGGCTGATTTTCTCATTGTTGGCGACTATAACTTACCAGCCGTGCGATGGGATACGAACTGCTGGAATGTATCAACTAATTGCCTATCTTGTCGTCAAGTCATAGACGATTTCTGCGACGTGGACCTCTCTCAAATCAACTCTATCCGCAATATACACGGCAGTTTACTTGACCTGGTGTTCTCAAACCTTACATCGTCATTTGCTACCGTGTCGCAATCATCGTTTGAGCTTCTGCCACTGGACACGATGTATCATCCGGCGCTGAATGTTCTATTATCTTACGTTTCTAATGTGAATCGTCCTGTTTCGTATGTGGATTATAATTTTAAATTAGCTGACTATACCAGAATTTGTGAACAGCTCGCATTATTAGATTGGTTTAGTATTTTCGGGATGCTTGATTTAGATGATGCCGTTAACAAGTTTTATGATATAATTCTCCACGATATAATTGATAACTTTGTGCCAATCTCACTTGTGTTTAATTCGTCTTTTCCAAGGTGGTATAGCGCCGACCTAAAAAAACTTATTTCCGATAAGAAAGCTGCTCATGCTAAATTTAAGTCATCTGGCACAGCGCTCGATTACGAGTGTTTCTCAACGCTTAGGTCTTCATGCAAAGTGATGACTAGGGAGTGTTATTCTCTTTATATTACTCAGGTCGAGAATGCGATCCCATCTAATCTAAAGCAGTTTTGGAACTACATCAATTCTCTTAGGTCCGACAACACTTTACCCCCTGAAATGTTTCTAGGGTCGGCGAGTGCTTCTGACTTAAACGGTATTGCGGATCTGTTTGCTCGTTACTTCTCTGGCGTCTATGTTAGTAAAGTACAAGTTGACTACAATTTCATTTCCAGTTCTCATGTTGTTGTGTCGTCTATTAATATTAATTCTGATGACGTCCTTAAATTGTTGAATGCTCTTGATGTGAGTAAGAGTGCTGGTCCTGACAACGTCCCTGCTTTATTTTTAAAAATGTGCAGTGAGTATCTCGCACTTCCGCTGTCACTATTGTTTAATAAATCTCTGGAAACGGGACGCCTCGCTTCAGTTTGGAAAATTGGCTTTCTGGTACCTATTCATAAGGCTGGTGATAAAAGCAATATCGAGAACTATAGGCCAATCTGTTCTTTGTCGGTCATTCCTAAACTGTTTGAGAAATTAATTACTGATGCATTAACACCTTTGTTTAAGAATTTCATCTCACCCAACCAGCATGGGTTCCAAAAACAGAAATCAACTTTGACTAATCTATTACCCTATGCTGAGAATATATGTTGTTCGCTGGAAAAACGACTACAGGTTCATAGTATTTACACGGATTTTTCAAAAGCTTTTGACAAAGTTAACCATTCCATACTTATCCAAAAATTAACCACCATCGGTATCACTGGCCTTCTCCTTAATTGGCTTAAGGATTATCTACTTGACCGAAGGTTGATTGTTCGTATAAAGTCTGCCAAATCCGATCCGTTTATTGTTAACTCGGGAGTTCCCCAGGGATCCCACTTGGGTCCTCTCCTGTTTTTACTTTTTGTCAATGATATAGTAGCTATGTTTGCCGACGTTAACTTTTTGTTATTTGCTGACGATTTAAAAATTTTTAAAACCGTAAATTCCCATGACGATTGTTTAGTCCTTCAGAAAAATCTAAACTCACTTTATTCATGGTGTATCTCTAATCATCTCCATCTTAACATTGATAAATGCCATTTTATTGTTTTTAATAGGACACGAGAAGCTATTAGTTTCGACTACCAAATTAACAGTATCTCCCTACCTCAAGTCCACACTGTCAAGGATCTAGGAATTATATTCGATGAAGGATTTACTTTTGTTCCCCATTATGACCGCATTTGCGGTACTGCCCGTAGAATGCTGGGTTTTATCTCGCGTAACACGAGGTCCTTCACTAATATACATACTGTAAAATACCTTTATTGTGCGTTAGTGCGACCTCACCTGGAGTACCTTTCTCCAATATGGAGCCCTCACTTTAATGTTCATGTGAATAGAATCGAAACGATCCAACATAAGTTTCTTCGGCTGATAGCCTTCAAATTAAACATTCCCATCAATGAAATGAACTATGATTCGTTGTCGTCGGATTTGCACCTTGCCACCTTATCTAAACGCCGCGAACTAGCAGAGCTTGTCACATTGTTTAAGGTCATTAATAATGAGTTGGATTGTCCTAGTCTTCTTGGTCTCATCAACTTCAGGGTACCTGGTTACTCATCTCGGTCCATCGACAGCTTTTCCGTCGATTACCACTCGACAGATTATGGTAAATATAGCCCTGTTTCAAGAATAATGCGAGCTGGCAATACTTACACAAGTGAAGCGGACTTGTTTAATACTTCAATTACTGACATTAAACGAATTTTCTATGTGTAAATGCTTTTTTTTCCCGTATTTTAATCTAATTTTCTTTAAATTTTATCATACTATTATATTTTTCTTTTTTTACATTTTTATCATTCCGCTAATATTGTTATACTATTTTGTACGAAAAGGATGTTGTCCGTTTACTCTAAATAAATAAATAAATAAATAAATTTTATTTTAAATTAGTAGGATATGCAACCTATGGTTTCTTTATTCCGATGGAAAGCTGTTCCCAAAGTGCCTGATTATTTCAACCAATATCTCATGAAAGACTAAACAACGTAGTGTCTTCAAAGTTCAAACTTAATCCTTATCGGGATGCTGCTTTCTATCACTGTATTTTCTTTTAAAGAAAACCCGCCATCTATACGTCAGGTCGCGTACTTCTAGGACAGCCATCGCATAGTACGTCTCGACTTGAAAACCCCTCATCTAATTGACCGAATATTCAACCCACAACCAGGTAACAATTTGCAATTACAGTTCCAAAGTCATTCGTGCATGTTGCCAAAAACCCAAGTTTCATGTGACCTTCTTAATCATTTTGTCGTATTTTAAACATTTCTCGAAAACTATTTCATCTAAACGGCTCACATTGATCAACTAAACTATTTACGAAAATACAATTTTAACGAAATTTTCTCCGAAACTTTGTAATTTGGAAGAGCTGCCAAGAAAATTGTTTTAAGTGTTCAGCAAGAACAAGACAAGACAGGCAAAAGGAAAATTTTTTTTTTTTTTTGTTGGGAAAAGTCCTTAGGAGAAAATAAAATTCGAATATAACTGAAAGCGGTCGTGTGACCTCCGGCTTTACGCTCCGAAAAATATAAACTAAAACGCTCCAGTACTTACAGTTCATATCGATTTGTACGACAGACTCGAGTGGTGTTGCCCTGGGGTGATTGGTGGCTCTACATGTCAGTCTTGAGTTTAAATCCTCTCGTCCTAGTGGACCGAGCGTAATTTCGCTTTGCACGTAACGACCACCCGGGACATGATTTGTTTCCGAGATTATTGGAATCCCGTCCCGATGCCAACTCAGTACTGGCGTTGGTTTTCCTGTAATTTAAAAATAATGAAAAAAAGAAAAATGTTCAGGTTATAAATAAAAATCATTTTAATGTTATTTTAAAAATTGAAAGGAAAGCAAGTGACGGGTCGGCTTGAAGCAAAAGGATATAATGTCCGGATATTGGATATTGAGAGGCATTTCAGTTATGGCATTACATTGGACAAGGTATGGTAACTTACCGCCATAAACTTCACATCGAAGTGACATCACGTATCCTTCGCTGTAAGGACCAACCACCGCTGATCGTTCTACGCCCGAATCGTCTCGTATACTTATTCGTTCAGGTGGTGCTGTAATAAATGTTTTTATGTTAATGCAATATGAACTTGGAGTTGTTAAGGATGTGTGTATTTTGCATATAAAACGATGGTCCATAAAAGTGATAAGCTACTTTTTAATTATAGTTACTGCTTTCCAAGCAAACAAGTTCTAGGTGTAAGTTGAGTTTCCTGCAAGCGTTACTCTTTCAGAAAAATCCAAAGTTTTAATGGGTTTAAACTTACCCTTCAGCCGGGCTTCAGGTCTAGCAGGCCCCTGCTAAGTAGGATAGAATACCCATAGAACCCTTGTTGCTACACAACTCATAAATTTCCTGCTGGGCGGTTGCGAGTGCGTTCAAAATTCGGCATTACGCTGAATTGTGATCGTACCCGCAACTGCCACCAACTGAGTAGCGAGAAAAAGAGAGCGAGAATTGACCGTTATTCGGTAGATGCCGGAAGCGGCATAGCGGTCGACGAGTTGAGGAGTGATTGGGAACTTGCAAGTAACGAGAGGACGTGAAGTTTTTTTTTGGACGGTGCGTGCCGTGCCGTGAGAAAAAAAAATGAATTTAAATAAATAATAATAAGAAAATGAAATACATAAAAATGAATTAAAATAAAAATGAACAACCTAACTTAAAATAAATTAAAACAAAAATTAAAATGGAAAATTTTTAAAGAAAAAAAAAATGAATTAATTATAAATAAATAAATAATAATATAAAAAATGACAGACAGGACATGACTGACGGGACGGAATTTAAAAAAAAAATTAAAATAAATATTAAAGCAGAGGAAAAGAAACAGAAAAAAAAGATAAATGTGAATAGGGGTGAGTTTTCCTTTTAGTATCTTATATTAATTTTTTTGGTTATGGTTTTTTTTTTGATTTTTTTTTATGATTCTTTTTATGCTCGTTTTGAGCAACATTTTTTTTTATATTACTCGTTGAAATGCCGCGAGGCTAGTTTGTTAGAAAAATGAACCCGAGCGTTTAAGCTCCTCCACCCTGAACCTCAATAAGGGGCCATGACGGAAGTTGTTTTTGGACAGTCATGGCTGAGGTAGGGTGGGCAGACAAAGCGCTATACTACCTAAGCGCCCTGACAAATTGCGAAGTCGCGCAACTCCACCGCTTCTTGGTCTTTCACGACCTATTGGGAAAATAGTCCCATTTCAAATCACCCTGGAGTAAGCCGACACGAAATTTTTGTTGTACAGGCCAAGGGTTTATGGTCTGAAATATGTGCAAGAACCCCCCCACAACTGCCGTAGCTAGTCCTGGCTGCCAGCTTGCGTGTCGCTTCCGCTCGGATTTCAGCCACCAATTCGGACGTAGGAGGAATTGGCCCAATCTTTCCTGAATCTTCCTTTCCCTCGAATATTTTGACTTTTTCAAGTCGAAATATTCACTCCAAGGCCTCCGTTCACAACACCCTTTTCAACAATCTGTATTCTCTAAACCTTTCTACAATGAAATTTTTAGGTCTAGATGAAATCAAGATTAATACGGATCATTAAAAGTTTTATTTTATTAACTCTGGGCCAAATCTGCCAAAACCATCAAATCTGCGTGATGTTTGTCCGTCCGTTCGTCCCTCTGTCTAAAAACCTAACAACTCAAAAGAGCCTTAACCAAGAATGTTGAAATTCGTAGTCAACACATTTAATCGACTTTGTAATACCATGGATACACTGCTTGTATTCAAATTACGTTATTCAAATCATGATATGTGATACAAGATAGCATGATACACAGCCCATACATGTTATACTTTGACATTTAGCTATCAAAAACAAAATTCTTCGTGCCAAACGTTGCAGTATGATGTCCCGGCGAATAGCACTTTCATTGCTAATAAAGAAATGTACAAAGCAGACCATCATATCACACACGAAAATTGAAACACGCTCAAAGAATTTTAACTGACGGAAGAATATAAAAATACACCATTCTCATTGATTGGAATTTTAGTTGATTTCAGTAACAGATGGCGCTGATGGCAGTTAAAAGAAGGCTATGTCAGCTAAAATCATCGAATTTATATACAAGGAAACAGGTTCGATATTACGTCGATATCAGCTCGTTGACGTACTATATGCACATTATTGGGTGATACACTGGTGATATTGACGATATTATGATTTGTATACGAGCTGTGTATCCAAGGTATAAGACTGTGGGGAGATGTTTTGCGGCCAAACAACTCAGGCCGAAAACACTCCTCACAAATTGGATCACAGACACAAGAACGCTGGCTGTCATTTCAATTCCTAAATAAGGATGAGAAATCGAAGTGGCAGCTAGTCGTTCGCCGACTGGCGGGCGACTCACAACATACTGCAGAGTGATGACGCCGATAGTCGTCACTGCAGTTATACACACAGCTGCGCTAAAACAGTGGTAGCAACCACAGGTCTGAAGCCGTCGGCACCAAACAATGCCGACGCAGTAACCGCGCGACACAGCGGTCAACCGCACGACTCTGCGGTCAGCCGTTACCGGCTTACATGGCACGAGATGGTGACGGCGCGGCTCGACGGCAGCGACTAATGTCGTCGCCGCAAAGACGACGGCTGTGACTTGAGCAGTCGCAGCAAAAACGTCAGCAGCGACCACCATACCCCCCCATATGCGACGGCACCGAATACTGCCGTCATGACATACACACCAATATAGTTGCACTCCCAGCATAGCTGGAAGAACTCCGACAATATTGGTTAAAGCAATGTCATTAACAAGACTACGGTCGTTAACAGGCAAATCGTCTCACTTCATCGAGTAGCTTCCATACAAACGTCCATAAAACAGATGTTCACGAACATAAGAGAGACTTACAGCAAAAAGAGTGAATCAACTTCTTCCGGTAAATAATATGCTAGGACTACAACGACAGCAGTTGAAGACCTTTTCGCACCAACCTAGTCCTGTTTTCATCTAACGGAGCCAACTGTAACTCAAGAAGGAGTCGAAACGGATAGTCAAAATTATACTCTAAGTAAGGTCCAGCTTTAATTTCTTTATTTTTTCGAGTCGCTGGTTTGCAGGAAAGACCCACAGGAATTTTAGGATAATTATTCTTTTCCTGGAACCATTTAGAAATTAATATGTATGATAAATATTGTTTTCACGAATTTCGTCATATCCTTTAGAAGTGATAAGTAATTGAATTGATTTTTACTTTGTTATGCTGCCTTCATATTTATCTATTAACTCCTTTCAGGATTTTTGGATATTCAACCCCCAAGTGGGTGTAAAAAGGTGGCATATGTTTTCACAGATTCCTACATATTGCTTAGATCTGATGATATATCGAATTCATTTTTAGTTCCTAAGGTTTCCCATATAAGAGCCAAAAAGTCAATTTCAGTATTTTCAGATATTCAATCCTAAGGGGTGTAAGGAGGTAGTATGATTCGACATATTTCTTAGGTTTGATGAGATATTATATCGCTTTTCACTTCCACAGACTTTTTATATAATCGCCTACAAACCCATTTCTCAATTTTTGGATATTCAACCATTAAGGGTTTGCATATGTTTTCACAAATTTTGCCATCCCTTAGTTCTGATGAGATATAAAATTGGTTATTACGGTATTTGATGTAATGACCTTAAAACCAATTTCACTATTTTTCGAATTTCATGAACCAAGAGAGTGTAAAGGGTTTGCTAACGTTTTCACAAATTTTTCAAAATCCCTCGTGTCGCATGAGATATCAAGTTGCTTCTTATGAAATCGACTAAAAACCTGTTTCACATTTTTTTCGAAATTCAAACCCCAAGTGGAAGTAATGGGTTTGTATACGTTTTAACAATTCGTCATATCTCTTAAGTCTGATAGGGCAACAAATTCGTTTTTACTTCTATAGGTTTTTAGTGTACACGATATACCGAAATTCGAATAGTCTATTTTAAATATTTTTATTTTAAGAACAAAATTAACTTTCCAAGACACGTCATAATCTCGAAACAACTGATGATATACTCCGACTTTGACCGCTCCCGAACTTTGACCCGAAAAATAATAAAGTTTCGCCCAGACCATTGGCAGATTTTTTTATCAGCAGCAAATCGATTTAGTGAGAAAATTATTTTATAACTATTACCCATTTTACAGAATCTCGATACTAACCTTAGAAGGCTTACTTTGCTCCACTTTCCCCTACTTCTTGCAAAGTTATAAAGGTTGAGTTCGTGAACTTTAGATTAAATTATTTAAATATTTTTAGAGAACTGAATCAAAATTGGATCCCAGTAATTTTAAATTTTTCATTGCTAGCACGTTCGAATTGAAATAGGAAACTTTTAAACGCTACAATTGGTCTTCGGGGCGCAATGAAAAATTAGGTCAAAACTTTTCCAGAAGAAAATTAATGAATTTTTATTGTAGATTTGCGTTTTTACCGGCACTAAGCAATTACTGAAACCGCATACAAAGCACTTAAAATTTGCAATGTTTCGCGCAAGGCGGTAATATTTCCATTCTCATTAATTTAAAGTGTAAATTTCATAGAAATCTACCAGATGGAAATGTTTAATTCAGTGCTAATTTTCACCGAAATTTTCGCATTCGACCGAAATCTCTGTTGCTCTCCCCATTTAACTTCGTCACGCCACACGTTTCGCATAATATCTCTAATGTACACCTTAACACACGTGAATAATCCAAAAGTTCACATATGAATAATGTCGCTGTTTTCCCATATGATTGTCATCAGTAATTAAGGATATATCACATGTAACTCAAGAATGCGCTACGTGTAGCAATTACACTTTTGATAGATTGCCCCGATAAGCCGCTCTGCCGTTCGTACGAATAGGAAGAACTTTTTATCATTTTCATTTTCATACGTGTTCATGTTCACTGAGTGGATATCGTGTGCGTACCTCGGGTCACATACTACAGTCCCGGTAGTCATGTTAAGGGTTTCTTTTCCATTTCACTGTTTTTTCTTCATTCACGCTAAACCAATTATACACCTAGTCCTGAATCGAGATCAAATCTCAAAGGTGACCCCGATTCCGAGCGCCATGCTTGATATATCGGGCGAGAATATTGTGGGGAAAAAAATAATAAAATGCTTATAAATAAATTAGAAGCCGGAGAATTATAGAGGTGATAGTTTTTGGTTCAATCAAAATGTCCGGACAGCGGTGAACGGTTTGAAAATATTTCAGGTAAATTGACCGATAAGCACGGAATGGATACATTGTGAGTTGCAGCGCCTATAAACTGTCAACGCAAATTAGATCTTCGTGTCGAAGGGATATAATAAACGCTTGTAAAAGGAACTATAATAGCGCGTTTTAATAAACCACAATCAGCAGCGTCACAAATCTAGGCCACTTTATTGCATGCGATCGAATCATAAATTGTTAAATTAAACCAAACAGAGGCTAATCTGCGTAATAAATAATTCTGCACTACATTCGAAAGACAGAAACTACATTTAGGGTGAAAAATGCAAGGATCTAATTAACTATGCTATTCGGAAATATCTGAAACAATTAACAGTGCCAGCACGGAAGCGATTCTTTATGTGCTTCTCAATGAAACACTTATAATTTATTGTAGCGTAATTCAAATTCAGAGTAAGTTTTTATGATTATACTCTAAGTAACACTCGTATTTCAATGTACCTATTAACAAGGAAATTTATTTTCTTAGATACTCGGTATGTGAAATGAAAAGCAAGATATTAAAAACATTGTCTAATCCACGTTTCTAGCCATTGTGCCACTTGGCTTGATTTGGTTCATCGTCGGCATTCAAACTAGATATCACTCTTTGAAGGACTTTTGTATTAAGTCTACTCTTAGAAGTACATATTTGCCATTTTGGGCACCCCCGAAAGCTGAGATTGAAACGTTCTAAAATTCAATATCCTGAACGGTTAATGAGATTGTCTCAAAGGACACTAGGAGAAAAGGGCTAAAATTTAGAAGGAGGAAGGTTGGGTTTGAGACGTAAACAAATTTTGACTACAATATTTTTCGAACCAATTATACCAGGAACGAAAAATCTGCCAAAAGTCTAGGCGAAACTTTATTATTTATTACAGTCCGGGAAGCAGTTAAAATGAGGTCATACTAGAATTTTTACGCCACTGCCACATATAATACATGAATATCGTTATTGGGTCATACTCCAGGACGCAGTCAAAGTCGCAGTATAACATTGTGAGGACGGAAATTTCCATGATAAATTTCCTCACACAAACATTGAATTAAAACATGTAACAGTGAATTGAATTACAAATACAACACAAATTGGAACTTAGAACTAAGAACATTGAATTACAAACAACTGTGATATGAAACACAAAGAAAACATGAAACACAGAACCTGGTAAACAAACACAACAAGGGCTGAAAGAGAAAAATTAAGAATACACCTCGAAAAGATCAGCGGGATCACAACAGCGCCCCAGGCGACGCGATGCGACAGGAAACCCGCCGACAAGTATACGAGATCCCAGCAAGACTATATACCGAGTGAAGCATGCACTGACCGCGAATTATAAAAATGAGAAAATTCTCACATACAACAATATATCCATAAAATAATTCGGGGATAGTAAATGCTTATCACTAAATGTATAGTGAACGAATCGACCAGAAGAGGAGCTCGGTGGTAGTGATCAAGTCTACAAAGAAGGCAAGCGAAGTTGCACTTCCTCTTCTAGCAACATTGAAAACTGACCGGACAGTCGTCACTTCCTCTTTGAAAGTCTGGGGTCAATTAGGTCTAGTCCAAGTCGAAGCACAAGACGAAGCAGCGAAGCAAGACGACAGCAGCGACGCATCCGACGCAAGCAGCAAAGGCCAAGACGACAACAGCGAAGCCAAAATAATAGCAGCGAAGCCAAGACGACAGCAGTGAAGCCAAGACAAACGCAGCGAAGCCAGGACGAACGCAGCGAAGCTAAGACGACAGCAGTGAAGCCAAGACGAACGCAGCGAAGCCAAGACGAACTTAGCGAAGCCAGGGCGAACGCAGCGAATCCAAGTCGACCGCAGTGAAGCCAAGACGACCGCAGCGAAGCCAAGATGAACGCAGCGAAGCCAAGACGACCGCATCGAAGCCAAGACGATAGCAGCGAAGCCAAGATGAACGCAGCGAAGCCAAGCCACGACGCGCAGAGCAAAGCAGCGATGAGCACGGCGAGCACAAAGCAGCGACGAGTATAGGGCAGCTACGATGCCCCGAGCAAAGTAGCGACAAGCACAAAGCGAGCCACGACGAGCGGATCATGCGGGCGAAGACGAGATGACGATCAGAAATAGGGTTAAGTTAAGGCAAGCAGAATCGTGCCAGGAGTCGGGCTAAAACTAGCTACGACAAGCCATGGCGAACTTCGCCAAAACCACGACAAGTAGACACAGCGCAGCCGAGACGAACAAAGCAGAAGCCACACAGAGAGACGAAGACAGGGAAGGACGAAGACAGGGAAGGACGAAGACAGGGAAAACAAAGCAAGGGCCACACGCGGAGACGAAGACAGGGAAGGACGAAGACAGGGAGAGCAAAGGCCACACAGAGAGACGAAGACAGGGAGAGAGCAAAGCAGGGAGGGTCAAGGCAAGGCGAGTAGAATCATACCCGCAGAGTTACCAATCAAATCACGTTGAGCAGAGACGGCGATCAGGAGCAAGTCAAGGCGAGTAGAGCAGACGCGCGGAGGTGAGCAAGGAGAAAACCCAAAGGAAATCAAATAACAAAATATATGTCATCAATTAGAGTAATAAAGTGAAGTCAATCAATGAAATAAATATTTTGTAACGGACACTGGCACCCGATGAGCATACCCCGGAATTTGAGTCGTTACAACATCAGTTTTTTCGAGATTTGGAGGTTTCTTGGAAAGTTAATTTTGTCCTTAGAATAAATATAAATACTTTATTATTAAAAAAAAATAAATTATTATAAAATTGATAAAATATAAATTTTTTGCCGATATAGACGACTTAAAATAACAGAGTACTGTTTTCTCTATAAGCCCATAGAAGTAGGAACCAATTTGCCTCATCAGACTTAAGAGAAATGACAAATTGTGAAAAAGTATGCAAACCCATTGCTTCCATTGGAGGGTTGAATTTCGAAAAATCGTGAAATATCTTTTTAGGCGATTACATACAAAAGCAATTTGACATCTCATGGGTCACTAGAGAAAAATTGAAATTGAAAAATTGAAAAATTTGTGAAAATACAAGCAACCCCTTCACCACCCACTTGGGGGTTGAATTTCGAAAAATCCTAAAATTGATTTTTGACCATTACATGAAGTGCTCGTTAAAGTAATAACCAATTGTATATTTCATCAGAACTAAGGGATGGCGGAAATTGTTCAGACCCCCTGGAGATTGGATTTCATAAAATCGTGAAATAGGTTTGTAGGCGATTGTATAAAAGTCTGTGGAAGTAAAAACCAATATGATATCTCATCAAACCTAAGAAATATTACGAAAACTGTGAAAAGTATGCAAACCCTTTACACCACCTTAGGGTTGATCTAAAAATTCTTAAATTGAATTTTTAGCAATTATATAGGAATACTTATGAAGTAAAAATCAATTCGATATCTCATCAGATCGAAGAAATATGTAAGAATTTGTTGAAATGTATGCATCCGCTTTTGACCACCTTGGGGTTTGAATATCAGGAAATCCTAAAATGACTTTAGAACTTAAAGCCAATTTGATATCTCATAAAACCTAAGAGTTATGGCGAAAATTATGAAAACGTATGCAACTCCTTACACTCTCTTGGGGGTTGAGTATCCAAAAATCCTGAATAGCCTTTTTAGATAAATATAAAGAAAGTCCAAGGAAGTAAAAACTAATTCGATGTCTTATCTATCCTAAGAGATATGACGGAATTCGTGACACCGTGTTCAAAAATTGTACACCCTTTTAGGGGTTGAAAAGGGAAAAATCTTGATAACGAGTTTTAGGCGATTATAAAACAAGCCCGAGGAAGTGAAAGTTATTCGATACCTAATCAGACCTGATGGATATGGCTGCATTCGTGAAAATGTATACAACCCCTTTACACCCCCTTATGGTTCGAATTACAAAAAGTCTTGGACAAGGTTTCTAAGCGTTTATGTGAAGAATACGTGGAATAAAAATTAATTCAATATTTAAGAAGATCTAGTTCAGTTCAGGAAGACCTAAGAGATAGACGAAATTCGTGAAAATATATGCATTCCGTTTTCACTCTTCATTTTGTTGCCTCTCTTCTGTAAAAAAAATTTCAATTATCCATTGGCGATAATTGAAATTTTTTTTTAAACACGAAGTTTCTACTTTTTAGCATAAACCGTAATTTAGATAGGAAAAACACTGGGGGTGGGTCCCGTACCATACTACCCTTAATAACAATTCTAAATACCGAGTTCCCATTATCGTGGGTTAACCAGGAGCCTATTTGAAACGTTATTTTTTAGGTTGTCAGTCGCATAGTAACCTAAACCGCATCTCAGCATTAAACACGTTTCGGACTTCTACCCAAAAAAAATAATAAAGATGCGCCCAGACTGTCGGCAGATTTTTTCTAGATAGTGTTTAAAGCATTCGTATCTCGATCTTAGCGCCCACTGAAGATTGATTACCTCGTAATCTAAAATATCTACTATTGCTGAATAATTGCAAATTGGGAACCCCAGTAACTTGGAAAGAATCATCAAAATATAGTGATACTTACTAATTATTGTTAAATTGACTATACTGTTCCTAGTTTGTGCTATTTTAAAGTCGACTCGGCACCGATAAACTCCCGCGTCCGATTCGTTTGTACTTTGTACTGCCAGTTCACCGGGCTCCTTATCGAATAAAAAATAGGCTCGATTACTGAAGACAGTCTCGTCAGACCATCGCTTTGCGGCTTTTGTATCACGATCTCGAACATCGACACTGAAATTTAAGAAAAGGGAAATTATATTTAAAGTTTAAAGTGGAAAATATAGAATTTTAATAACTTAACATGGGAAAGACGCGACATTTGAAATTTAGGCGTTACTTAAGCGTGCATCTATTTCTTACTCCAATTAAGTAGGGCTAAAAATCTATGCGCTCATACTAATAAATTCCAAGATTTTCTGGGGAGAGAATGTTGTCAAGAATGTAATAGATCTGATAGATTGATGGTGTAGATAACTTCCTAGATTCCTTAATTGGGGGAGTAGTGAAATATAAATTCAAATAGAAAGCCTTATTGAAAAGGATTAACTGACCACAAATAACTTCGAAATGCTTGTTAGGTCAAATTTTTTGAAAATGAGAAAAGAAAAAAGTTCATGTGCTCAAAATTTCGGGTTGAAGTTAATGCTACCTTTCATACGGAAGCATAAAATGCCAGATATACCATAGCCGAAACAATTCAAAATTTCCGAGTAGAAACTTTTTGAACAAGAAGTCTTCCTCAGTTTTAAAACTGACATTTCCAGAAAAGGTTTCCCACCTCGCTTAGTTAGGAAATTCGTGTGGTGATCTGCACAGACTATTTTGATACCGGAAAGTCCACAAATCATTCGTAAGTCACTTCTTATGGTTGCTATGTACATACCCAGTTGAAATTGTTCAATTTTTGATCAAGAAGTCTTACACATTTTCGGTTCTAGTGAATGTTTCATCTGGCATGCCGCCAATGAATCGAGCAATTTTTTTTTCACTTTAAAAAAACCTTAAAAAATTTTAAAGTTCTTAACAATTTCAAAAAATATACAACGTCTTAGAATATAATTTATTTTTAATTTAGGTTATATCGAGGACCCATTTCCAGTCGTGATATTTTTTTTGTATACCTTAGCAGCAAAATACTACCAAATTCGCACACTTTAAGTAACATTTTAGAACCTTTTATGATACAAAATCATGTCCATTTAAATGGTGGCCGTTACAGTTAAGAAGTAGTTTAAACTTTCATCACAAAAAGGTTTTTGAATTGTGGAATATTGAAAAACATTTTCTAACACTATGTAAATTTTGTTACATATCGATTTTGTCTCATTTTACGCATTTGTAACTAAAAAAAAGTTTCTACTACGTGAAAAAATTAAATTAAGATTAATGGTAACAGTTACGTAACATTTTTCTAGTACTGTTATTGTAACGAATCCATTACGTAACATGTTGTTGAATACAGCACTTCATTTTCATTTTTTACGCGTCACCATTTTACCGATAATAATTTTGTTACGTATCGATTACGTCTTATTTTACGCATTTGTAACTAAAACATTTTTCTACCGCGTGTGCAGCAGTGGCTCGCCACATGAGGCTAGTGAAACTGAGCCTCGCCATTTTACAGAGGAAAAAGTAATCAAGTTACACTAGTGTAGATTTTTTGTTTTAACAATGTTACTTAATGACTTTCCGCAGTTAACCAACGCCATACTCATATACGAGTAGTAAAGGGTGTTTTTTTAGGTACATGAGAACTTAAAATTATAATACAAAACAGAATTATTGTTGGAATGAAATTTTTTTATTATATTCTGGTAGATAATTTCATGGCATTTATTTTTTAAATATGATTTCCGTCATATGTCTGCCGCGGCTACGAGTTACATGGTCCATTCGATCAGTCCAATTTTTGACTACTTTTTCCAATAAATCTGGCCGTATGGCGTCAATAGTGGCTTGAATATTGGCTTCCAATGCTTCAAAAGTTGCTGGTTTGTCGGTATAAACGCATGACTTAATATAGCCCCATAAAAAGTAATCCACAGGCGTTAAATCGGACGACCGGGGGGCCAGTTAACAGAACCACTTCTGGAAATCAAGTTGTCACCAAATTGATTTTGCAATAAATCGATTGTTAAGCGCGCTGTATGGCAAGTTGCGCCTTCTTGTTGGAACCAAATGTCGGCGATGTTTAGCTGATTAATTTTTGGAAACAAAAATTCAGTCAGCATGGCTCGATAGCGCTGGTCATTCACCATGGACGAAGTGCTCTATGAACTTCGCGAACAGATTTATTTTTTCAAAGTAAATTTCCTCAATTTGGAAGCGTTGTTCTGGCGTTAAACGATTCATGATGACTTGCCAAGCCTCACTGAACAGAAATGTCAACACAGTTTGACATTCTCAGCTGTCAAATCACAGTTATCGATATCGATAGTTCTCATGCACCTAAAAAACACCCTATACTAGTCCGACAAAGTCGTGTTTTAATATTCCAATTCAGCCTCACCTGCTAAGAAAGGTACGATCCGCCACTGGTGTCTAGAAAAATTAATTTAAAATGCATGGTAACAGTCACGTAACATTTTTCTAGTTTTGTTGTTGTAAAGATTAAAGGATTCGTAATATGTCGTTCAGTCCAGGATTTCATTTTAATTCAGATACGCACAACTTCACTACATCCACTTTACCGATAATAATTTTTAACGTCGCCTAGTTGAATTGTATTTAAGACAAAATACTTTATTTGCTGTTTTTGTTCTTGCTTGGTCTTGCTGCATGGATAGTTACATGGATGCATGCAAAGTTACTGACTAAGAAATATCGACTTGACCTAGAGATTTATTGTTTTTTATCTAAGTTACTTGAAGGAGTTCAGAAATATAAATTTTATGTAACATCCCAATACCGAATTTAGCTGCCTTCAGTTAGTCTGGTGAAAAGTAATAATACATGTTTTGGTGAATATTTTCACAGTACACCGGAAATACTAGTTTTCCGGGTAAAATACTGTTTTATTTTGTGTGACGTTTCGGACTTTACTGAGCAGTATGATAAAGAACTCAGAGTCTCATACTCGATACCATTCTGTTTGTTAAGCAGGCATGTAGTGCTGAATTGTGAGAACCGGCATACTCGATGCATTAATCGCTTTGTTAACTTTTAGTTGCGATTTTGCGATCCCTACACTGAAAGAAAAACTATGTTTATTCCATGGTTGCATTGACTATATTAAAGTTCTTCTAACTATTGTAAAACAGATATGTTTCCAATGATCATGGATATGGCGCTCCTAGCCATAACATATAATTCGTAAAAACATAGTATGGTTGCATTAAACATATATCTGTACTGAAATTTAATATTGTTGTACCAATCATTCTCGTTACATGATGTAAAAGTATATTATAATCACGACAACAATATTCTATGATCAGTGGAACCATGAAATTTGATAAAATAATTTCCCCAACCATACCAGATATGGTGTGTGTAATCATGTAAGGTAAGATATTAGATATGATTGTCGCAACCATTCTATAATTGACATAACTTTGAACGATCAGTGTAACTATAGCATTTGATTAGAGATGGTCAGTATAATCATGTTATTATAGTTGACATATTATGATTGCCATAACCATACTGTGATTGTGATAAACATGAATATGATCAGTGCGACATTAGAATTTGTTAAAATATGATGAGTACAATCATGTAAATTCATATTTGGGTCATTCCATCAAGAATCGCCAAAGTTGTGACCTTACCATCTCAGATTCTTTTGAAAGTTTTCGTACTTTCGAACTAGTGAAAAAAATAATTGAAATTCAATTTTTGTTTCTATCTAATTTTTTGTGTTAGTTATAGTATGTGAAAGTATGTTAAAGTTTGCTCAAAAATGGTGTCCGAGTCCTCTTTGAAAATTCATATCTCTGGTAATTTTTATACTTTCATCATATATTTCTAGGAACCATGTCACATGATGCTTATGATTGGCGTAACCGTTCTAATAAATAAGAAGGTTGCGTGAATCAGATACCTAGGTTTCCACAACCATAATTTTGATTGATCCAAACATAACATGTTTCCTAAAAACATAACTATGTTTCTAGTAGCTATGTTACCGAGTTTTTATGATTGGTGTAATCGTTCTAATAAAAAGCATGGTTGCGTTAATCACACAACTAGGTTTTAACAACCATAATTTTGTTTGAGCCAAACATAACATGTTTTCTAAAAACTTAACTATGTTTCAAGTAACCATATCACAGGATTTTTATGATTGGCGTAACCGTTCTATTAAAAAAGAAGGTTGCGTGAATCACACACCTAGGTTTCCAAAGCCATAATTTTGTTTGAGACAAACATTGTATGTTTCCTAAAAACAAACACCATAGTTCTAGTAACTAAGTTGTAAAACTTTTGCTATAGACCTATAGTTATTACAAACATACATTCAGTTAGTACAACTGTGTTACATGTTGTAACATGGTTGTGACAGTTATAACCTCAATCATAGTAAGGTTTTCCCAAAATATGGTGGCCATAATCATATTTTTTCTTTGAGTGTACTTTGTTGTCGCAAATCTACTTAACAGGGTACATAACCTCAAAAGTATTTTCAGAATAATAAGGTCGTCCATTTGTTTTCGAATTCGATGGTCCGGGCTACATTTCTTACATCAAAATAAGAACAAATAACAGATACAAAAAATTTTTGATTTCAGATTGTTAACACGTTTAAATTGTATTCAGCAGTTTCGCTGAATTAGAAAATAAGTGCAACTTAACAATGATATCGAGTATGCGAATTACAAATCACCTGTTAGCAGTGATAAGTCCGCCATGTTTTCTACTGATAACTTAACAATCTGCGAGTGGATAGAGTATGTGGGCCTAAGTAGAGTCCAAAACGTCACATAAAATAAAATAAACAGTATTTCACCCGGAAAACTAGTATTTTGCAGTAACAAAGTGATTTCAAGAAAAGCGTTTTCATTTGAATTGTGAACTGAGTCACGCATCATTGTGAATGCTCTTGTCAGCAGAAGATTGTCAGCTGTATTCAGCATATTTTTGATATTGCCAATTTCAGTTATCGTTAGCGCTGAAAGTGTCTACATGAATGTGAAATAGTTAATATTACATACGGTATTCAAATAAGAACAAACAATGTTAAATGGTACTTCGCTTTCCTTATTCTGTACTACCAATTTCCAATGCTAGACTTTTCATACAAGCACATTAAACTCTAGCTGTCAAATAGGATCTACATAATAAACAGTAGTCCAACGTGATTTCGAAATCAATTATTTCCGATTCAGTGTTCACCTTGTTTTGGAGGTATTGACTGAAAAAATTGAAGCTGACTACACAGTAAGATACAGACTACACAGTAGAACAGTGAGGCTGACTACACAGAAAAAAATTTTGCGAAATAACTGTCCTTAAAGCAGTAAAATATTCCGAATTGATGTAGTAAATTTACAAATTTTCATTAAATTTAACAAAATTACGAGTAATTTTTAGAAGTTTGTATTTTTACACATTTTCGTCAAAAATTTACCGGCTGCAAAGTAAAACTACAACACCAAATAAACTTTTGAAGTGTAAAATTTGTGATTGTGTATAAAATTACGAAATTCTCATGTAATTTTGATACTCTATGGGTAGTAATTTGTCATTGTGTATAAAATTACGCATTTTGCATGTAATTTTGATACTTCATGCGTAGTAATTTGTTTTTTGTGATATGTACTTGACCGCTTCGTTGTTTAATTCAAACAAGTGGTGATTTTGTGTAACTCGTGATTTAAAATTTAAAAAGAAAATAATGTTTATAGGTTATGAAGTTTGTGGCTTTGAAACAAATAAATTCAATTTATTTAATAAACACGTATAGAGTTATAGATTTATAAAATTAAAATTATTTCGTTCTTTGCACTGTTTATTATAAAATGATATAAAGTATAAGCTTATGAAGACAACTTTGATTATTTTACTTTTTTATTTCAATAATACAGTATTATGATCGATTTTAAAAAAAAAATTTTCTACCCTGAACATTTTTTTTTCACGTTTCATGACTAGCAAAAAAAAATTTCAGTTCGTCTGTCCGCCGTACGCTAAATCGTTTGAAGGCTCGTAGCTACCAAACGGGTTATTAAATTGAATTTTTTTTATAAATAGACTGGTTAGGTCCTTTGAAATGACCAGATTCTTGGGGGTTGGGTGTGAGGGGGGAGGAAAGGGTGCGTTTTAGACGGACAATTTTGTTTTCTAGATCTCAGCAACCGCTTATGCTAGAAGGCTGAAACTTGGAGTTTATATAGAGCTTTGATAGTGGATCCATTTGCATAAAAATTGTCATTATGGGTGAAGGGGTGTGGGAGTGGGGGGAAAAATATTGCGTCCAAAACGCAAAATGCAGAAATCGACACATTCTAAAATCTCCTAAGCGGTTAACGTCATAAAATTGAAACTTAATGAATACCTGTAGGTATACTAGAAGAATAGATCGGATACAATTCTTTGAGTGGTGACAGTGGCGTACGGGGGTGGGGGCGAAAAACTTTAGATTACGATATCTCACGAACCAATTGCACTAGACAAATAAAATTCCGTTTATGTATAAAGGTTGACAAATAAAGTTTGCTGGAAGTAAAATTTCTTAAGGGGCGGTGGAGCATGAAAGTGGAGGGGAAATGAATTTTTCTAAAAAATCACGTCTCATATCTCAAGAACCGTGTAAGATAGATGCTTCAAATTTTTACCAGAAGTAGGCCTAATAGAATTTTGAGGGTGAGGGTGTAGAGGATGAGGGTGGGAGAAGGTAAAAAGGAAAAGGTTCCGATTTTTATATCTCGATAACCTATAATTACATAAAGCTGAAACGTAGTATTTAGATAGAGCTATAGTAGTAGCATGTTGGAAAAATATAATTTGTGTCCGGGGGTGGGGTGTGTTTTTCCTATCTATAGAACGGCTTATGCTACAAAGTTGAAACTTCGTATGTATTTGTATATGTATATGGCTTTTTATACGTTTTAATAATTCGTCATATCTCTTAATTCTGATAAGGCAACAAATTAGTTTTCACTTCTATGGGCTTTTAGTGTAAATAATATACCGAAATTCGAATAATCTACACAAGCTTTTCCAATGTTTAATCGGCTAAAAATCTCTATTTTAAACATTTCTTTTTTTTAATAACAAAACTATCTTTTCAAGAAACCTCATAATTTCGAAACAACTGAATTTTGACCCGAAAATAAAAAAGTTTCGCCCAGACCATTGGCAGATTTTTATTTAAGTATAAGGATTATCAGTTTTTTTTAACATTATTTGAAAGTACCAGAATTTTTAGTTTTGAGCGAATTTTTTTATATACGCATTGATTTAGTTATCGATCTTTTATACTTTCTACCCTTTTTGACCTAAGTATATCTATCTGCGAATTCATCTGTCGATCATTCGCTTGAAGTCTAGTCATTTATGGCATACTATTAATAAATTAATAATAATAATAAGCGAACTTCATAAACATGTCACATTTTGATTTTTACTACAAACTTCACACACTATAAACATTATTTTCTTTTTAAATTTTAAATCACAACTTAGACAAAACCACGAAACAAGTGAATTAAAGAACGAAGCGATCAAGGTAATACATATCACAAAAAACAAATTACTACGATTGAAATATCAAAATTACATGAAAAATCTGCCAACAGTTTGGGCGCAACTTTATTATTTTATGGGTAGAAGTCCGAAACGTGTTTAATGATGAGATGCGGTGTAGGTTACTATGCGACTGACAACCTAAGAAATAACCAGGAGGCTATTTGGAACGTTATTTTTTAGGTTGTCAGGTGTCAGACGTCAGACGTCTACGGCGGACAGACGGACATTTTTTTTTTTTGCTTTTTTGAGGTTTACTAGTCCTAAAACGTGTAAATACAAAATTTCAGGGTAGTAAACTTTTTTGAAATTTTAGGTCGATCACAATACTTTATTTTTAAAAAATTACAATGATCAATTTTACACATTAAATGTGGAAAATTTCATGTAGTGTTGCAATATTACTTCTCTTCGCAGTCAGTAAATTCATGAATTAAATGTATAAAAATACAGAGTTCTTAGAATTACCCTCAATTTTGTTAAATTTAATGAAAATTTGTAAATTTCCTACATCAATGCGGAATATTTTACTGCTTTCAGGACAGTTATTTTCAGAAAATTGTTTACTGTGTAGTAAATAAAGTAAAATTACAAGAGTCCGCGAAGAAATTTGACAATAGTAATTTTACTGCTATTATTGCTAAATTGCTTAAAAAAATTTTGCTGTGTTGTTTAAAGCCTTTATAAATTCTAACAAATAAAAATTGATTCAATACGCTCCTATCGCTGACATTTTTTATTACTTTATGCACATCGAATAAATTGTTTTTGCAGCTAGTAATATTTTTATTACCCAAAAAATACTCGTCTCATATGTTGAATAAATAAAAATTTCTCCTGAATAGAAATCTATGGTAATTTGTAAAAACAAAACCGAAATCTCCGGCAAACACACGCAACATTTATATATCGAGGTTGGTTTCTAAGGATCCCTTATGAAATTGGCCGTAAATCTTGTAAATAAATATTGATTTATCAGCTGAGCAACTCACTAGGCCCAGCAAAATACCGAAATCCCCACCCGCGAAACTCCATCTAACTTATTTAAATTTATATATCGTATGCGTGGGCATTTGTTATATTCCAATATGAAGAAAACACAATTTCATGTTTTTCTTTTTCACTTACCTGTATATCGGTGTACCTTTATCTTCTCTATACCAAAGTATTAAGACAACATCATCGCCGACTTCGTGAGTGCTCACATTACACGGAAGATAAATTGTCTCGCCAGTTAGGGCCTCCATTTTGTAAATTGGAACTGTTTAGAAAAAATAAATAAGAAAAAAAAGTCAAGAATGAAAAAAATTTTATTATTAGCTAGGAAAATTGCTGAATGAACGTCTTATTAAAATTTCAAAGAGAAGTGTATAATCAATTTTCTTTTGTATTCAGAATTTTGTAAAGGTTTTTTCATGTTTTTTTTTTATTATTTATGGTCTTAGCTCCTTTGAGTGGCATACATGTTCCCATCAACGATCTTTTGAAAGTAGCATGAACTATGAACGAAGTACTTTTCGTGACTTCAAAGTCAGTTAATAAATAATTTAAGTGTATGGTTTAAGTTATTAAAAAAAAGTACGCGTTATGAAGATTTTTTAAAGGGATTTGTTGCAATTAGTAAAAAACTCCCAACAATCTTTATTATTTTTCGGGTCAAAGTTTGGGAAGCGGTTGAAATAGGGTCGCGCTAAAATACCTACGCCACTGCCACATATAACACATGAATTACGTAATTGGCTCATGGTTGGTTGGTTGGTTTAAGTGGCAGCTCTGTCCTCTAGACGGAGCTCAATTAGCTCAATAATTAGGTCATACTCCGGGACGCAGTCAAAGTCGCAGTTTAACATCAGTAGTTTCGAAATTAGGCTTTTTTAGAAAGTTAATTTTGTCCTAAGAATATAATAATATAATATAAATTGAAAAAAAAATATAGATCTTTAGCTATATTTGAAAAGGCCGTGCAAACGTCTCGAATTTCGGTATATTATTTACACTTAAAGCCATTAGAAGCAAAAACCAATTAGCTACCTCATTAGAACTAAGAGATGGGACGAATTGTGAAAACGTATATAAGCCCATTACATCCACTTGGGTTTGAATTTCGAAAAATTGTGAAACAGGCTTTTTGCCAATTTGATAAAAAGGAACTTGGTATCTCATCAGACACTAGGGATTTTGAAAAATTTGTGTAAACGTAAGCAACGGCCTTACACCCTCTTTTGGGTTGAATTTCGAAAAATGGTGAATTGGATTTCAGACCAATACATGAAATGCCCGTAGAAGTAGTAACCAATTTTATATCTCATCAGATCTAAGGGATGGCGAAAATTGTGAAAGTATATCATAGTTTATGTAACCTTCTCACATCCCTTTGAAATTATTTTTTTTGGTCATTATGTAGAAGACCCGATGAAGTAAAAATCAATTCGATATCTCATCAGATCTAAGAGATGTGTTGGAATTCGTAAAGACATATGCAACATCCTTAGGTTGGGTTTGTAGCCTATTATATAAAAAGTCAGTGGAAGTAAAAACTAATCTGTTATCACATCAATCCTGAGAAATATGACGAAAACCCCTTAGGGCGGAATATCTAAAAAGCCTGGAAAGGTTATGTTGGTGATTCTATAGGAAACCTTACAGGGAGATGTTTTGCGGCCAAACAACTCAGGCCGAAAACGCTCCTCACAAATTGGATCACAGATCCAAGGACGCTGGCTGTCATTTCGATTCCTATATAAGAACGAGAAGTCGAAGTCGCAGCCAGTCGTTCGCCGAACTCCAACGCATAAGGTCGTGATGATTGTCCTTAACAGCCTTACGGAGTAAGAATCAATTCGATATCTCATCAGTTCTAAGAAATATGTTGGAATTTGTGAAAATGTATGCAACACCTTGACTTGGATATCATAGTCCTTAACCTGGTTTGTAGGCGATTTTATAATTTGGATTACCAACTATCTCTTTCAACGCACAAGTTGTGTTAAAATAAAGACAATATGAACTCTTTCACAATAACATCAGGTGTACCGCAGGGGTCACACCTTGGTCCTCTTCTTTTCCTGTTACTTATTTACGATATTGGCATGATTTTTAAAGGAGTGAACTTTCTTTTATTTGCTTATGATTTAAAACTATATAAAGCAGTAAAAACTTTTGAGGATTGTCTCCTGCTACAGGCTAGCTTACATGAACTCTTGTCCTGGTGTGACAAAAATCTTTTATATCTTAATATTGATAAATGTAGATTTATAATTAAAAAAAAAAAAACCAAACTTAATTTTCAGTTAGCTACAAAATTAATGACACTCCGTTAGCTGAGGTCGGTGTTATAAAAGAGCTTGGGGTTTTTTTTTGACTCTTCACTTATATTCGTCACAAGTATTAGTAACGCTGCAAGAAGAATGCTCGGTTTTATTACTCGCAATACAAGTGATTTTAATAACATATATACACTTAAAGTGGGGGGAATAATTATGCGTCTGAAATGCTTGAAAGCCTAAATCGAGACATTCTAAAATCCATATCTCCTAAATGGTTAATGCCATGAAATTAAAACTTGATGACTATCTGTGGGTATACTAGGAGAATATATTAGAAACAAATTTTCGAGAGGTGGGGGTCGACAAATTTTAAATAACGATATCTTACGAACCACTTGCACTAGACAAATAAAATTCGGTTTCTGTATTAGGGTTGACAAATAAAGTTTACTGAAAGTAAAATTTTTTAAGGGGGCGATGGAGTATGGAAGTGGAGGGGATAAGAATTTTTCTAAAAAATCACGTCTCATATCTCAAGAACAGTATATGATAGATGCTTAGAATTTTTACCGAAAGTAGGCCCAATAGACTTCTAGCAGAAAAAAAAAGTTTGAGGGTGGGGGTCAGTGTGACCACAAGTGCTACGAAGGTAGCAAAATGCTACTATTGACAATTTTTTGCTACTATGTTACTACATGTCTAAATTTGCTACCCTGGTAAAATTAGCCGTTATAAAACTAGTATACGCCAAAAATATGATACTTTGACTATCAAATGAGTCGTCCAGTTGCAAAACCAGCCATATTTGATTCAGAAACTTGTGGCAAAATGGCATAAACTGATTATGCAGCTTCTAGGCAAAATATCCTATTGCTTTTTTATAAAAAAAATCACAAAAAAAATGCTTTGTTGGCTCGCAAAAGCTTTGATATTATCCTTATTAAATTAATAAGATATTATAGTTTTAAATCTAGATATGGCAGGTTTTGCACCCGAAATGCAAATATGACTGGTTTCGCAACTCTAGCGGTATTGCTTGCATTCTTTCGGTTAACGTTTTCTTTTCCTGAACTTTGTAGTTTCTTGAATTCCTTGTTGTTCCTCGACCTCATGATCTATTCCTTGTTGTTCCTCGAGCTGATGTTCTATTTCTTGTTGTTCATTGACCTGATTATCACTAAAAACTGTTCATCTGTCTCTAAAATAATAAATTCAACATTTTCCTCCTCCATTTTCACAACGTTAAAACACAAACGAAACACGGAAAAAACTCAAATCAATGATTGTGCATGGTTATTTCAACTATCAGCTGTTCGATTTTATAAGACTCAGGGATACTACCATTACCAAACTATAACAAAAAAGTCTCTTAAAATAGTTGAAAATAGTCTAAAACAGTGTTGTATCAAGAAAAATAAGAAAATATATGTCTGTTTTTGCATCCAAACTTGTGACGTCATCATTGTGTTAAGTAAAAATATGGCTGGTTTTGCAACTGATAATATAGGTCAGCTTTTAAAACCAAACTCAAAGAAATATGGCTGGTTTTGCACCTTACTGGGTTTTTCAAACCTAATTTTTAAAGGTTTAGGACTGGTTTTTAAGCTTTTAAAATTGTAGACTGAGACGAGACGAATCCAGGGATACCGAAACCTTAAAATCAAAAAAATAGACGTATGGCTGGTTTTGCAACTGGACGACTCAAATGTAAAATTCATGCACGCCTCTGGTCTTGCATTCGAAATCGCGTACCATCGATAGTTGTCTAATATTATTGTACTGAGAAATATAGTATAGTGGTAGCGCATACCGCATACATAATCGCAATCGAATTAAGCATCTTTTTCGAATCTATCACTCGTTCAAGCGAAGGGCAAAATGTGCATTTTGTGTAAATTTTGATTTTCCTAAACAAATGTTCACACTTTAAAATATTGTTACGTGTAAGCCTGGCAACCGCGCAACCGTACAACTCGATCGTTACACATAATGAAAACAACAACAACCGAATACCTAGTTGCAAAATAACCCAATTAGAAATAAGGCGAAACGGCACGGTTGTATCTCTCTTCTTATCGAATGCTCTCCAATATACTAGAATCCTCTGCACACACCACTGAACGAAGATCGAAATCGAAGGCTCTGAAGCTTTCGAGAAGATTCCACAACTGAACGAACGTTCAAGTACACCGGTGAACAGACTGCAACCGCCTAGTATATAAGCAGGTGAAGCGTTCAGCGAAGACACAGTAATTTTGATTACGTCGACTGTGACAGACAGCGGGTACACGCGACCGTGTTGAGAGAGAACGAAAGTGAACGAGTCAAGCGATATATGGTATAAGCGGGCGGTATTGCCATACAGTGCGAATTATTGTGCGAATAGAATTAATAGTGCGATCAAATAAATTATCACTTATTTTTATTTTAACCGAATTGTGTTTTACTTGAAATCCCGGCGAACCCCTAGCTCGCAACAATATTATTTTTTCTTTAAACATTTTAAATTTGTAGTGGATATACAGTGTTATGAGTAACAGATAAGCATGTAATGACGTAACTAGTTCCATTTAATTAAAAGAAGTATTAGAAAATATTTTTGCTACCCAAGCTAAGGTTTGCTACCCAAATTTGCTACCCTGAGAAATATCAAAACGGTCACACTGGTGGGGGTGTAGAAAGTGAGGGTGGGGTGAGGGTGAAATGGAAAAAGTTCCTATTTTTATATCTCGAGAACCTATAATGATATCAAGCTGAAACTTGATATTTGGATAGAAATATAGTAGTAGCATGTTGAAAAAATAAAATTTTTATAGGGGTAGTATGGTACAGGGGTGGAGGGCGTTTTTCCTAACTATAGAACGGCTTATGTTTGTAAGTTAAAACTCGGTATGTATATGTAAGTCAACTAGAAAAGTAATTTAGATTTTAAAAAATTTCAAATATTCATTGGCGTACGGAAGGGGGGCAAAAAAAATGATCAGGAAAAATGTAATGCATATATTTTCACAATTTGCGTCATATCTATTAGGTGTTTACAAATATTGAATTCATTTTTACAATACGGATTCTTCATATAAATACCTAAAAAGCATTTTCAGGATTTTTTGAAATTCGACCCCCACGGTAGTGTAATGGGGTTGTATACATTTTCACGAATTCAGCCATGTCCCTTCAGTATGATTAGATATCTAATTACTTTTTATTTCCACGGGATTGTTGAATAATCACCTAAAACCCGTTTTCAAGTTTTTTCCTTTTTCAACCCCTAAGAGGGTATAAACAGGTTAAACTCGTTTTCACGAATTTCGTCATATCTCTCAGGAGTGATAAGACATGGGATTGGTTTTCACTTCCTCGGGCTTTCTTTACATATATATATATATCTTTCAGAATTTTTTGATATTCCACCCCAAAGTGGGTGCAAGGGGGTGGTATATGTTTTCACAAATTTCTACATATTTCTTAGTTCTGATGAGATATCGAATTAATTTTTACTTCCTAAGGCTTCCAACATAATCGTCAAAAAGTTGATTTCAGTATTTTTAGATATTGAACTCTAATAGGACGTTAGGCTTTCGACATGTTTCTTAGGATTGATGAGATATCAGACTGGTTTTCACTTCCACAGACTTTTTATGTTCTACAAATGCATTTCCGATTTCATGTAATGGCCAAAAACCTCCTAGTCGCGTATTAACTAATGTACTATGACTTAGACTACTTCCTGGAGTATGACCCAATTCTGTAATTCATATTGTTACTTTTTATAATTATAAATTATATAGTATAGACTGTCCGTGTCTTCTTGAGTCTATTAATTTTCGTGTTTCTAATGTTCGAAATAGGTGTCAATCTTCATTCTCTCTGCCAATGCACCAAACCCTATATGCTCAAAATAGTCAAGACTAATGAGAACCGACAATAAGTATACATACTCATTATATTGATTTATTTAATATTAATCTCGTGACATTAAAGTCACTCTTCCAAGTCACATAGCTTTATTAGTTTGCTCAAATTTGTATTCTTTGTTTTTTTTTGTAATGACATTATTTAATATATTTATTTATTATATCATATATATATGGCAATTGAAAGGATTTATTCCGTAGACTAAATAAATTAATAAATAAACTCTGCGGAATCTCATCAAACCTAAGAGATATGGCGAAAATTGTGAAAACGTATTCAACCCGTACACCTAAAAGAGTTTATAGATAAAACTAAAGAAACCCAAGTCAGAAAAAACCATTTCGATATCTTATCACTCTTAAAAGATATTGACGGAATTCGTGAAAACGTGTTTTGCCCTTTAATATTCTCTTCGGGGTAAAAAAGTTGTGAATCAAAAAATGTTGAAAACGAGTTTTAGGCGATTATAAAACAACCCCGTGGAAGTGAAAAGTTATTCGATATTTAATCAGATCTGAGAGATATAGCTGAAATCATGAAAACGTATACAACCTCTTTAGACTCCCTTAGCGGCTGATTTTGGAAAAATCCTGAAAAAGCTTTCTAGGCATTTATATGAAATATACGCAGATTAAAAATTAGTTCAATATTTCGAAAGACCTAAGAGATATGACAAAATTCGTAAAAATACATGCATTCCGTATTCACTAATTATTATTTTATCCCTTCCATATGCCAATGAATATTTTTTTTAAACTAAATTACTTTTGTAGTAGATTTACAAGTTTCAACTTTCTAGCATAAGGCATTCTATATATAGGAAAAACACCCTGTACCATTCAACCATTATTAAAAACTATAGTTTTACAACATGCCACTATATCTAAATACCAAATTTCAGGTATCCATCATTCTTAAAATATAAAAATCGAAACTCTTTCTTCTCCCTCACCCGCACCCCCTACACCTAGACCCTCAAAATTGCTTTTTCTGCTAGGAGCTTATTAGGCCTACTTCCCGTAAAAATTAATAACTAAAAGAATAAAGTAATTGCGTGTTTAGTTTTGGTAAGGAGCAGATATGCTAACCAGTCAGTGACGGTTGTAAAAGATTGAAAGACCTCAATTAGCGAAATGAAATGGCTGGTGACAAAAGCCTTGCTGAGTTTAGCGTCTTTTCGATTTCGAATGGTAAAAGGAAAATTCAAATCAATAAGAGTCCCAGGTGAGCCTGGCATGACATGAATCTTGAATGGAGTATGTCTATAATCCATTGAATGTGCTAGGTCGGAAGAGCCAACATAATGGCTTCCACTACTCATACGAGTGAGGTTTCAGATTGAGAATTTCAATTTAATATCCATATTTGAAATGGGTTCCCACTTTCCATGTAGGGACATTTTGATAATAGAAACATGAAAGTGAAACCGCAATAAGAACAATTTCGAGAAAATGCTCCGGGCTAACCGAGAGTAATTTCCATTTTTCGAAAATACTCCGGTATAGCATACGCTTTGCTCGAAAGCTGACTAACCGGCTAAGGACTATTCGGTACAAGCCCTCACAGAAGAAGCATTACACTTATTGCTGACGCTAGTAAGGGAACAAAAGGAAACCTTGTTTTGCGGGCATTTACGATGGGATATTTCTTAAGAACCAAATAAATGATTTTTTTTTTGCGACTACTTCTTCGTGTGGATAGGATAGGATCGATTTAATCCTCAGATATAATCACCCTCTACCATATATAACACATACTCCACATAAAGATAGGTTTTTACTTCCATGGCCCCATTTGAGTTTGCTTTACGACAAAAGTAAGTGCTTTTGCTGCTTTGATGTTGTGTTGTGTATTGAAACCGAAAGGCTCCACACTCCATGTTTGTGTGTTTCGGAATTATCCAGCAAAAAGAGATACGGATATATGTAATTATTTTTGGGGATGATACGCTACGTCAGTGGCAGGAGCTGAAACAACAACCACCAAAATAAGGCCATAAATTGTTTTAAGAGTGTTTTTGTGGGGAGCAGAGAGCTGCATACGTAAAAGTATTTCATATTAGTTCCGGCAAATCGAAATCTCTTTTTTTAATTCATTTCGAGGAAAATCTGGAATAAAATTTCTATCTAAAACACGTGGATCGCCGAGAATTATTATTTTTCTATTTTTGTATTGAGCTTTTTTGATTAGCTGTGAAAATACCTTGCTATTTTTTTTGAATTATATACGGAAATAAAATATAATTAAGTTTGATATTGCGGAAACGAATTGCATGGGCGTATAAATCACATTGAATGAAAAATTTAGGCTACTGAGTAAAAACCTCTCCCCAGGGTAAAAAATTCATTCGGAGAAATATCATTGAACATGCTAAAAAGAAGAAGAAGCGATTTTCTTTATAATTAAATGAACAAATCGAATGCTTTTATTGAGGAAGCAAAAAGCAGCATTTTGAAACTCATCCTATCAGAAGACTAAAAGTATAGCAAGGCAACTAGGTGAAGTACAAAATTTCCAACTTTCGAATCTTCGGCGATGCGTTTAGCATTCTGTTTCACCAGTCACAAGTGAATCATGTTGGTGGATCGTAAGCGATTCATCGAAGTGATTCGTATGTGAAGCACCTCGGTGGCCGAAATTGTGAACATCTGTGGGTCAACACTAAAATACGGAATGAAAGGATGAACTAATGTTGACTCGTTCTCTTCAGCTTCTTAATATATTTTGCAACTTCGCAATTCAGTGAATAGACAGGTCAGAGAATAAAAAGAAGCTAAACAAAATATTGAATCATGTATGGAACAGCGAAATGACGATTACGACATCATTGCAGTTTTGATGAGTACACCTGTGAAATTTCGCACCTCCCACCCTATGTTCAGCTTGTATTAAACTGTATGCCATGCTGTAAAATATTTGACCAAAAAAAAATAAAAAATTAATGCAATATTCTGTAAAATATTTTTTCGTCAAAATAGGAGTTATATTGCGCAAATATAGGGTGTTTTTTTAGAGGTATAATTTTTTCAGTAGAGATAACTGTCCAACTACCTGTCAAACTTGACTGTTGTCTTTTACATTTTTGTTCAGTACGTTTTGGCAAATTATCATGGAAGGACTTACACCAGAACAACGTTTACAAACAGATCGCTGCGTCAATTATATGGTGAAAAAATCAACTCAAGAACTGGACCTGTCAATAGGCCGCCTAGATCGTGTGATTTGACACCATTGGATTACTTTTTGTGAGGATACATCAAATCACTGGTCTATGCTGATAAGCCAGCAACGATTCAACATTTAGAAGGCAACATTCGACGGGTTATTGATGGGATAAGGCTCGAAAGAGTGAGCAAAAATTGGACTAATCGGATGGTGTTTATTAGACGCAGTCGTGGTGGTCATATGCACGAAATTGTCTTTATAAATTAAATGCCATAAAACAACTTTTTCATTAAAAAAAAAATTTGCAATTTGGTAAATTACGTATGTCTTTTTTTCACAAAAGAAATACTATACCTCTAAAAAAGACACCCTATATAATAAAATAATGTGACAAACAGAAATTTGACGATTACACTTTCTGACTGTATTTGCTGGCGGGACATAGTTGCATACAGTACAGTTCACGCTTTTCTCCTTCTTGTAGTCACCATTAAATTTTGAAGAAATTGGTACTTACACTCTCGCGCGATAACTCCGGAATCCATTGACATATGAAGCCGAATGTCGGTACTAAAAATGGAGGTTTGGTGTAGTAATTAGGAAAATTCGTTTTCAAATTAAGATAACTCTCCAATAAAATGTATAGTTATAATGAAGAGCCTATGCCGTGTAGCTATCATACAAGAGTCTTTAAATCGGAGTTCCAGCTTTTGTGGGAACTAACAATAACTCGAAAATGCGATGTACTCTGATGTTAAGATTACATGACTAATTTATTAAAAAAAATAAACACGTGATAAACATTTTTGAGAACTAAATTTTTTAGGATTACACTCTAAAAAAATCTGCCAATGGTCTGGGCGTAACTTTATTATTTTTCAGGTCAAAGTTTGAAAGCAGTCAAAGTCGGAGTATATCATCAGTTATTTCGAGATTATAACGTTTCTTGGAAAGTTGATTTTGTTCTTAAAAAAAAAATATTTAAAAAGCCCGTGTAGACTATTCGAATTTCGGTATATTATGTATGTACACTAAAAACCCATAGAAGTAAAAACGAATTTGTTGCTTTATCAGACTTAAGAGATATGACGAATTGCTAAAACGTATACAAACCCATTACTTCCACTTGGGGTTTGAATTTCGAAAAAATTGTGAAACAGGTTTTTAGACGATTTCATAAGAAGTAACTTGATATCTCATGAGACACGAGGGATTTTGAAAAATTTGTGAAAACGTAAGCAAACTCTTTACACCCACTTGGTTCTTGAAATTCGAAAAATCATAAAATTGGTTTTTAGGTCATTACATTAAATGCCGTAATAACCAGTTTTATATCTAATCAGAACTAAGGAATGGCACAAATTGTGAAAACATATCAAACCTAAGAAATATGTCGAAGGTTGTTTGAAAAGCGTACAACCTTACACCTCCTAGGATTGAATATCTGAAAATACTGATATTGGCTTTTTGGCTCTTATATGAAAAACCTTAGGAAGTAAAAATGAATTCGATATATCATCAGATCTAAGCAATATGTAGGAATCTGTGAAAACATATGCAACCTTCTTACACACGCTTGGAATGGGATTTGAATACCCAAAAATCCTGAAAGAAGTTAATAGATGAATATGAAGACAGAACGAGAAAGTAAAACCCAATTTAATTTCTTATCAAAAGAAATGACGTAAAAACATGTTCAACCCATTTATACCCTCTTAGGGGCTGAAAAAGGAAAAACAGAAAAAAAAGTTTAAGGGATTATTACGCAAGCTCGTTAAAGGGAAAAGTTAGTCGATATCTAATTAGACCTGGGGGATATGACAGAATTCGTGAAAAAGTATACAACCACTTTACACCCCGTTAGGGGTCGAATTTCAAAAAATCCTGAAAACGCTTTCCAGGTATTTATGTGAAGAAGCCGTAGAATAAAAATAAATTCAATATTTAGGAAGACCTAATAGATATGACGAAAATCGTGAAAATATATGCATTCCATTTTCACTGATCAATTTTTTTGCCCCCTTCCAAACGCCAATGGATGTTTGAGAATTTTTTTTTTAGATTACTTTTCTAGTTAATTTACATCTACATAAAAAGTTTCAACTTTGTATCATAAGCCGTTCTATAGATAGGAAAAACACCCCCCAACCCCGTACCATACTACCCCTGTAAAAAATTATATTTGGCCAATATGCCTCTACTATAGTTCTATCTAAATACCAAGTTTGTGATTTCTATCATTATAAGTTCTCGAGATATAAAAATCGAAACTTTTTCCTTTTCACCCTCCTCCACCCTCACCGTCAACATTTTTTATCCTACTAGAGGTCTATTAGGTCTACTTTTGGTAAAAAATTTAAGCATCTATCTTACACTGTTCTTGAGATATGAGACGTGATTTTTTAGACAAAATTCTTATCCCCTCCACTTTCATGCCCCACCGCCCTCTTATAAAATTTTACTTTCAGCAAACTTCATTTATCAACCTTTATACGTAAACCGAATTTTATTTGTATAGTACAATTGGTTCGTGAGATATCGTAATCTAAAGTTTTTCAACCCCCACCCCCGTACGCCACTGGCCCAACTAAAAATTTTATTTCCGATCTATTCTCCTAGAGATGCATCTTAAGTTTTAATTTCGTGACATTAACCGTTTAGGAGATATTGATTTTAGAATGTCTCGATCTTGACTTTTTGTGTTTCAGACGCATTAATTTTCCCCCCACTCCTTCACCCTTTCACCCATATCAACAATTTTTTTGCAAATGGGTCCACTATTGAAGCTCTATATAAATTCCAAGTTTCAGCTTCCTAGCATAAGCGGTTGCTGAGATCTTGAAACCAAAATTTTCCATCTAAAACGCTTCCCCCACCTCCCCTTCACACACCCACCCCTCACAAGGTGTATACTTAAAGGGGTATGCCCAGTCTACCCACGAAAAAAAATTAAACTAAATAACTCAAAGGGTTTGGGTGCTACGAGCCTTCAAACAATTTTGCGTACACCGGTCGACGTACGACGTACGCCGTACGGCGGACAGACGGACTGAAAATTTTTGCTTTTTTCGTATCTAATAGTCATGAAATGTAAAAAAAAAATTTTGAGGGTAACTTTTTTTTAAAAATCGATTACAAAACTGTATTACTGAAATAATAAAGATGTCCGAGACGTAAATATACCTTCTTAATAATGACAGTTTTACGACTTTTATGGTGTAAATATACACTACACATTGAATTTTCAACGAAAAATTCGTAACTAATAAATTTTATATATGTTTGTTTAAAAATGTATATGTGTTTTTAATGTTGCATTTTCAAACAAAAAGTTGTAAGAACGTTACCATTTGTGTTTTTTTTAATTACGCAACAAATCGGCGGAATTCAGTATGCAAAAGTCTATCGTTGTGTCGTTAGTGATCGGTACTAATTGCTAAGAACTTTTAATATTAATGGTAATGGATTTGTGCTTATGAATGAAATCCAGTCAAACTAGAAAATATTTTCAGTAAAATAACATAAATTTTTTCTCTGAATCAAATCTTTAATTGGAGGCACAAACATTAAAGTGTCGTCACTCGATAGCTCGAAAATTAGCGGAAATATCAAAATTTTTCAGGTTTAATTTTTGGAGTCAAGATTCGAAACTTCATCCCCTTGTAGCCCTACTAGCAACAATAAAAATCACATACACAGGTTAAAGTGAGTGTGACATAATAATGCACTGTGTCACCTTCAGCCACCCCTAAAACATACTCGACAGGACAATGTTTTCAGCAGGCTGGTGCCTTCGAAACATTTATTTGCCACCTCTCGCCTCCATCCGTTTGGTTAATGTCGCTCTTTAGCCAGTTCATAAACTTTTGCCATAAAAGTAAGTTATAAAATCTAATAAGCACTCCACACATAAAGCGAAAGTACTGAGCGGAAAAATAAACAGAACTCGCTAGCGCCTCGTACTTACTAAGTACCTCCCATAGAATAATAACATTATTCTTTGATGTCTACATGTAGCGATTGCTGGGAGTGTGTTCGTATTAAGTTATGTCCTTCGCAGGATCAGAACAGCCGGTAGAACAACAGCACCAGCAGTTCTAGCAACAATAACACCGCATAAAATTGGGTCAACAATATTTTGATATCAAATTCGAAATTGCCAACGAAAATATACAAATTATCGGGTGTTAGGCATCTCAACAGCTCGGCAAGGACTCGACAAGAAACCGAAAGGAGAAAGTGTCGAAACTGGGAGCTTCCTTCAACTAGTTATCCTTTCGACATAGGAGCAGTGGCGTGCATGGGGGCGGAGATTGTGTTGCTTGCGCGTCCCGAATGTATCTTCTGTTTCCGATACTTCCGAACCGAAATATCCTCTTAATGGTTTCGCATAAATTTCGTTCCGACAAACGTCTTTACGATCTCATCGGATTCCTCTACGGATTTCCCGGCATGTTATTTAGAGTCTCGAATCAGGGCTACTAATCGATTGGCACTGTATAGTTTCCGTGCTGAACGATGGGGACGATTCTCATTATTGCGGCGTTAATGGCGGATGGTGGGCAGCACTTTGTGCTGAATTTGCCAGACTGAATTAATGGTTTCGAGAACCTACAGGGATTAAAATAATCGACAGTAGCATCAAACTATAATGGTATTTTGCAGTGGCTACTACAGAAATTGATGGACGATTATATCGATATGGGGACCTTAGTCAATGCGATAGTAAACTGAATTTCTCTATGTTTACATATTGGGATAGATGAAATCTTACTAACGATAGTAAAACGTCTTCAAGGAGTTCGAATAGTGAAATGAAAATGAGCTTCTTTAACGGATATTTGAAATACAATATCATATTAATAAATCTTCTTACTTCGTACACAATTTTAAAAAAATCTGCCTGGGCGCAACTTTATTATTTTTTGGGTAGAAGTTCGGAACGAGTTTAATTCTGAAATGCGGTGTAGGTTACTATGTGACTGAAAACCTAAAAAAAAGTTCGGGAAGCGTTTAGAATAGGGTCGCGCTAGAATACTTACGCCGCTGTCACATATATCATATGAATTACTTAATTGGGTCATACTACGGGACGAGGTCTAGTCCTAGTATGATATCAGTTGTTACGCCATTAGAAGGTTTTTCGTGATTTCGTTTTGGGCCATTACATGAAATCAGAAATGCGTTTGTAGACGATTATATAAAAAGTCTGTGGAAGTGCAAACCAATCTAATATCTCACCAATCCTGAGAAATATGTCGAAAGCCTAATGCCGGTTTTCCACCAAGCAGACACGTTAAGTTTTTGTTATGTTCATGTTTTTGCAAGCACGGAAAACAAAAACTCGAACTCGAACAAATCTTAATCTCTCTATCGCAGTTTTGTTTTCAGTATCTCCACGAAGCGGTCTCAGTAAGAAAACACACCGAAACCTTTTGAAGTTACCGCTTCTGGTCGGGACACGAAAAACAGAACAGAAACAGTCGAAAAAAGCTCGAGTTTGTAAAAAAATGGTGAAAAGTCAAAGATTTGTTTTTTTCGACACGAGCCTTTGCTGAGTTTTTGTTTTGTCCGTTTGGTGGAAAACCGGCATTACGTCCTATTAGAGTTGAATAACAAACATCCTGAAATCAACTTTTTAACGATTATGTAGGAAGCCTTAGGAAGTAAAAATGAATTCGATATCTCATTGGAACTAAGAAATATGTAAGAATTTATGAAAACATATGCAGCCCCCTTGCACCCACTTTGAGGTTGAATATCCAAAAATCCTGAAATGAGTTTTCTGATATATATAAAGAAAGCCAGAGGAAGTAAAAACTAATCCGATGTCTTATCACTCCTAAGAGATATGACGTAATTCGTGAAAACGTGTTCAACCCGTTTTTACACTCTTAGGGGTTGAAAAAGGAAAAAACTTGAAAACAAGTTTTAGGTGATTATTAAATAAGCCCGTCGAAGTGAAAAGTTATTCGATATCCAGTCAGACCTGAGGGATACGGCTGAATTCGTGAAAATGTATACATCCCCTTTAAACCACCTTGGGGGTCGAATTTCAAAAAATTCTGAAAACACTTTCTAGGTTTTTATATGAAGAAGCCGTAGAATAAAAATGAATTCAATATTTGTTAAGACCTATTAGATGTGACGAAAATCGTAAAAATATATGCACTTCACTGATCATTTTTTTCACTGATCATTTTTTTTGCCCCCCTTCCGAACGCCAAAAGAAAATTTGAAATTTTTTTTAAACAAAATTACTTTTTTAGTTGAGTTACATATACATTCCGAATTTCAACTTTCTAGCATAAGCCGTTCTATAGATAGGAAAAACACCCCCCACTATACCACCATACTACCCCTATAAAAAATTATATTTTTCCACCATGCTACTACTATAGCTCTATCTAAATACTAAGTTTCAGCTTCATTATAGGTTCTCGAGATATAAAAATCAGAACTTTTTACTTTTTACCCTCCCCCACCCTCACCCTCTACAACTCACATCCCTGAAAATTTTTTTTCTGCTGGGGGTCTATTAGGCCTACTTCTGGTAAAAAATTTAAGCATCTATCTTACACTATTCTTGAGATGTGAGACTTTATTTTTTAAAAAAATTCTTACCCCCTCCACTTCCATCCTCCACCGACCCCTTAAACAATTTTACTTTCAGCAAACTTTATTTGTTAACCTTTATACAGAAACCAAAAATTTAATTTCTCTAGTCCAATTGGTTCGTGAGATAACGTAATCTAAAGTTTTTCAACCCCCACCCCCGTACTTCACTGCCTCCTCTCAAAAATTTGTTTCCAATCTATTCTCCTAGTATACCTACAGATGGTTATTTAGTTTTAATTTCGTAACATTAACCGGTTAGGGGATATGGATTTTAGAATATCTTGATCTCGGCTTACGAACCTTTCGGACGCATTATTTTTTCCCCCACTCCCACACCCCTTCACCCATATCAACAATATTTTTGCAAATGGGTCCACTATCGAAGCTCTATACAAATTCTAAGTTTCAGCTTCCTAGCATAAGCGGTTGCTTAGATCTAGAAACCAAAATTTTTCGTCTAAAACGCTTCCCCCACCTCCCCCTTCATACTCCCACCCCCAAAAAGTGGTCACTTCAAGGGACCTACGCAGTCTATTAATAAAAAAAATTTCAATTTAATAGCTCATACACTGAGAGAAATAATTGGTTGGCATGCGTTTGCATCAATAAAATTTTTATTGCAGCAATCGAAGTTCATTTATGCTAATAAGAATTTGCTTGAAGCAATAGGTGCTCATTTGTCCTAAAAAATATTCCTTCAAGGGAATAAAAAAGGCGATACACGCAATAGAATCATTCTTTTAAGACAATCAACTTAATTCGTTTGTGCAGTACTGTTGAGACAACTAAACATAAAAATGTCTAACAACTCAATTTTGATTATTGCAGTAGAATGTTGATCATCACAAACGATTTACGGCATCTTTCCGTTGTGATAACCGAATGTGTGTTCCGTCAACCGAAGGTATGTTGCGGTAACTTAATTAATGTGCTAGGTGTAATCCAGTGGTAGTGTACTAGGTCTTGAAAACATCGCTACCGGGATTCAATTCCCACTCACTGCATAATTTATTTATAAATTTTTCAGTTGCTATTGGTTTCGGAATATTAGTATCAATCGTGAACAGTGCGGAATGTTTAATAGGGGTCATTTGTAAAGGATTTAATCTAACTTAGTTAATCAACATTAAGTTAAGTTGCACATAAGAAAACGAAAATGGAAGGTCTTTGGTGGCGCAGTGGTTACGCGCGACGATCCAAAAACGTTCAACACCGGGTTCGATTCCTACATACAAGCCATGGCTTGTATTAAGTCAGTAAGTAAGAAATAATATTTGAAGTAGAAAAATAGTGTCTTAGAAGAGTTCTCTACACTACCACCTCCCTTAGGTAACAAAAAATAATTCAGTGTGGGATTTAACACAAACATCTCCATTTTTTTTTAAGTTTACCAACAACCCGCGCATTTGTGGCAATCAAAATTTTAAGAAATTCTGATTGGCTAGACAAATAATTCAGTTGTCGGAAAATATATTCGATTCCAATAAACGATAATTCGGTTCGGGCAACCCAAAACCGATGGAATTCGTTTGGCATATATTTCTATTGCAGCAATGAATCTGTTCTCTCAGTGTAGGGTTTAGGAGTTATAAGGCCTCAAAAGTTTTGCGTACGGCGGACGGCGTATAGACGGACTGACATTTTTTTTTGCTTTTTTGGTGCTTATTAGTCATAAAACGTATAAAAAAAAAATTTCAGGGTAGCAAATTTTTTTTTTTTAAAAATCGATAACAATACTTTATTATTAAAATAATAAAGTAAAATCTAACAAAAGTCACAAGCTCGGGTCACTTCTTAGAGAAGAAAAAAAATTTTCAAAGTTCTACTGTAAGCGGTTTTGAAGGATTAATTTTTAGAACAAGCTTCTTAAAACCCTTACCCTACTTACTTTGTCTGTACTACCGCATCAATGACGCACCTCTAAGCACATTATCATATCATACTACCCGTGCTTATGTAAGTAGTTCCTAAAAGGTGTACCTTTCCAGTGTACGCTTATGATGCAGAATCGGAATGATATTTTAAATTAAGAAATTTTGAATTTAATTTTTTGAGTTGAAGAAATGTAGTTGAATGTTTCACGAGAAGTAGACCAGTCTGCCAGTTAAATAGTTTTTCCTTCCACTTTTATATTCACTAATATTTTATATTCACTAATATTTGATATCAGCGAATCCATAGGAATATGTGATATCAGTGAATACATACGAATATGGATATCTGACCTAATATATAGTAGGGAATATTCCAATATGATACCATGGGACCGACGGATGGTGATGGCGTGTCTTTTGAAGGGGGAGGATGTGTAAGGGTTAGGAAGGAGGAGCGTTTTAGATGAAAAATGTTGGTTCCTAGATCTCAGAAACCGCTTATGCTAAAAGGCTGAAATTTAGAACTTATGTAGAACTATGATCGTGGACCCAATTGCTTAAAAAATGCTCGATATATGTTGAAGGGTGTGGGAGTGGGGGGAAAAACAATGTGTCCGAAACGCTTGAAAGCTGAAATCAAAAAATTAGATTTTTATATCTCAAGAACAGTATCAGATATGATCTTAGAAATTTTACAAGAGTTAGGACCAGTAGACTTCTAGCAGGGAAAACAATTTTGAAGGTGTGATTGTAGGGGCGATGTCGGGAGAAGGTGAAAAGGAAAAAAATCTGATTCAATATTTTTCGAGAACCTCAAAGGATAGAAAACTAAAAATGTACTACTATATTGGGCGCATTCTAGAGAAAGAAGGCAGGCACTTTAAGAATGAAAGTGTCTGGGAAAGTACACCTATGCAATTTCGCACCTACCACCTACACATTAAATAAGGAAAGTGCAAATGTGTAAGGGAAGATTATGGTAGATTTAAACAACGAATTCAACATTTATCGGAAGGGAAAGGACTGTCTGCTTTGAAGATATGAATGACAATGTATGAAATTTATTGTATGAGGAAAAGAAGAGTAGATTGGTAAATTAGTGCAATTTGGATCCTAGTAAGTAAAGGAAAAATTTATTGCTAAATCTATGCGTTATATAAGAAGGAAAGGGTGGGTGTTGTTATATTTGGAAATAACAATTAGATTAAATGTAACTAATATATATTGGAGAATGAAAAGGATAGTAGAGTAAATCCGAGTGATTTCGCACCTCGCAAGTTTGAGCAAGGGTAAATGGCGTAAGTTCGTAACGTTTAACATCTTTGTTAGTTTTTTTAGTTTTTATTTTCATGTATTTTCGGTTTTGTGTTCATAGATCTATACCGAGTTAAAAATTTTTCAGCAATTAGATATTCTGCAATAAGCTGCTAATAATAGTGTATTTTCACGATTATATTGACATTTAAAATTTAAATACCGTAATGTTTTCTTTAGCTTAACTTCACCAAATATAGTTATAAATCTCTATTCGATGATCATTTCATGAAGTTCGTTTTCCAACAAGCACCAGCTCAATATGATACAGTAGATATTAGTAATATTCAAATATTAGTTTAGATATTATAATACCGCGTAATGAATATATTCGTATTAGGTGATATCACCATACATCGGTATGGACCCATCACTACTTTACACCCCCTTAGGGGTTGGATATCAAAAAATTTTGAAGATCGTTACTAGGCGCTTATATAAATAGCCCGCAGAAGTAAAATTGCTTTGATAGCTCGACATGTCTAAAAGTTTTAACGAAAGTTATGAAAATGTGGATTCACGGACATTTTTTTTACTCAACCTCTGAACGCCAATAAAAATCTGAACTTTTTCTTTGCTTTCATTACTCTAATAGTACATCTACATATACGTACTAAGTTTCAACTTTCTAGCATAAGCCGTTTCTGATATATAAAAAATCACCCCTCTCCCCCGTACCTTGATACCCTATCAAGAATTTTATTTTTCTAGGATGTCTCCATAGTGGCTCTATATAATCCTAAATTGTTAGCTTTCTATTCATTATGGTTTTCGAGAAATAAAAATCAGAATGTTTTCCTTTCTACCCCCTTTCACCATCACCCCCAACACCCACACTACCAAAATTTTTTTCCTACTAGAAGTTTACCGACCCCAACTCCTGTAAAATTTTCAAGATCATATCTGATACGGTTTCTGAGATATAAAAATTACATTTTTTGAAAAATTGCTGTCCCCCCACTTTCGTGCTCCACCTCCCCCCTCAAAAAATTTCCCATATACAGAAACTAAATTTTATTTTCCTGGTGTAATTGGTTCGGAAGATATCGTAATCCAAAGTTTTTTACCCCCCACCGCCACACCCCACCATCCCTCTTAAAAATTTTAGCCCTTGTCTAATCTTGAAGTATCCCTAAGGACAACAACAAAGTTTCAATCTTCTGATATTAATTGTTCAGGAGATATCGATTTTAGAATGTTTCAATCCCGTCTTTCAAGCGTTTTGACTCATTGTTTTCCCCCCACTTCCACACCCCTTAACCAATATCAACCATTTTTTTGCAATTGAGTCCATTATCACAGTACTATATAAGTTCAAAGTTTCAGCCTCCTAGCATAAGTGGTTCCTGAGATCTGGAAACCAAAATTTTTAGTCTAAGACGCTCCCCTCTCCTCTCCCCTTATATCCCCACCCCTCGAAAATATACCTGTCGTAGGGGTTCACCCAATCTACGCACCATAAAAATTTCAATTTAATATCTCAACGGGTTTGGGAGTAAATTTTTTTGAAATTTCATGTCGATCACAATACTTTATTATTAAAAAATATTAAATTAAAAATTAGGAAAATTTAAACTGTTTTTAACGCAGTTCTGTTAGATACGGTAATATAACCAATACCCTAGAAAGAAATAATTAAAAAGTTCCTACAAGGCAAATACACTATTTATCAACACGTAGTAACGATTTCAAGTTTTATTTTAAATACACACAAAAACATGTACTTTGTAAATTATTGAATTTAATTTAAAATAAACACGCGTGCTTTAAATTATGTAATAAATTCCAGGCTTTACATCTTGCAGCCCATACTACTGCCACCCCCCATTAAGTGTTGTTCTATAGCAGGTTTCATCAAATTTGTAAACACCATATGTGCTGCTCTAAAATAAAAATGAAAAAAAAAAAACTTTTTATGCATGTCTCAGCACTCGACTTAATACTCCCTGCCAAAAATCTCTCCCCATTTTCTCCCTTTTTTCGCCCAAATTTAACGTGGAATTTATTTGGTACCTGTTCGCCTTTTGGAATTTAATTAAATATGCACACACGCTCCTACCTTCTATATAATCCCGAAACATCTACACCACGTGGAAATTGAGAGTTGAATAAGCAACGCCAGAATACTAAACTCCTTAGCGTACAGTAACAATTTTAAGAAACGGTTACGGTTCTTAGTACGTAATTTCTAAGGGTTGTCACCGGGGCTCCGGCTAATTTGCCAGTATGACAATTTCATGGGATGAATTCCACCTTTATATATATCGTGCATTCCCTGATTCTATGCGAAGAGTCGTACAACCCAGCTAAAATATGCTCGTTACAGGAGCTGCTCGTAATGGAACTAACGTAGAGGTGCGACTTTAGAGTAAGCATGGAAGGACTGAAAATATGTTCTTGCTGTTCAGCAAAAGTTAATTTGTGAAATTATGTAGCAAAACACGCTTATTAGGGACATTCGCCGCCATTAAACAGAACCTCTCGTGTTACTTTCGTTGTTTTGCTGAAAGTTCCTTTTGCGTACCAAATCGGTTACTAAGATCCTGGTAGCATTTTGTTTTGTAAGAATTCTTGTCTCTTTCTACAAACTTTCAAGGCTCTGTGTAAGCTATACGACGGAATATGATCCTTTCGACATATGGAAGCCATGCATGATGCCGTGCTATTTGTATAGGAAGGGTTCATACTAATTTATCTAAGACATGTGAGACATCCGAGAGGATCCTATTTTGTTTGAATCCTTCCATGAATAGTTCCACACGGTATAATCCTTTTCGGGAAATATGACCCAGAGGTGAATGCTTTTAACATAGAGTTCAAAGACAGTTCGGGGTATAATTCAACGCTTAGAATGGGATAAATATTCGAAAAAAAAATCGAATTGCTTCAGATAGAGGTCAGACGTCAGATAGAATGTCGTTCCGAAAAGTTAAACAAGATTGATGGCTTTCCTCAAGCAGTATTCGAAGGAATTTTTCTATCAAACGATTTTCAATTTGTGCGTTTTTTCCCATTCCCTTTGAAGAACGGTTTTTTTTTTGTTAAACAATACGAATATTCTGTTGTCCTAACGAGGAAAAACTAACTAATGCAAATATGTTGAAATTATCAAAGTATTGAACTATGATAATCCTTAACCTATGAATAGCAGAAGAACTCTTTAAGATGTAAAGGTGAAATTATAGTGAACGCGACGCGTGCGCGTTAAGCAATGCGACGCGATGATTAATTATGTGTTTTTCATCTGGTCGATTTGATAATCTATTTTCTATTTTTGTCACGCATAGTCATATAACGCAATTTTGACACTAGGATCGGTTTTATTTCGAATTTTTAAGAACAATAGAAAGCAAATAAATAACGGAAAATGTATGCCTATACGTACAAAATATTGTTGCGAGCTAGGGGTTCGCTGGGTTTTCAAGTAAAACACAATTCGTTTAAAATCAAAATAAGTGATAATTTATTAATCGCAATTTAATTCTTCTAATACGCAGTGTATGGCAATACCACCCGCTTATATATCGCTGGACTCAATCACTTTCGCTTTCTACTAACATGGTCGCTTATACACGCTGGCCGTCACAGTCGACGTAACAAAAATTACTATGTCCCTCGCTGAAAGCTAAGCATGCTTTTATACTAGTTGGATATAGTCTAGACTGTTCTTGAATGTTCGCTCGGTGATGTGTGTGGACGGTTCTCGAACGCTTTAGAGCTTTCGATTTTGATCTTCTACACTGTTCTGGTACTTGCGAGAACATTCCATTGGAAGGGAGGTATAATCGAATTGCTCCGCCCTCTTCTATATGGTACTTCAACTAGGTTTCTGATTGGGTTACTTTGTAGCTAGATATTCGGCTGTTGCTGTTTCTATTATGCGAAACCGATCGAGTTGCGCGGTTGCCACGCTTGCATATAACAATACATTAGTATTTGATAATGTTATTTGCAGTTGTGCAATTGAGCGCGTTCACTATAATTGTTGTTGCGATATGGCACACGCGATGCGATTGGGTTAACGCTCACGTCATTCGCATCGCTCTCACTGCAATTTCACCTATAGTAACGTTTATGGATATAAACTATGCCGTCAATCAACCCTTTTTCTTTTGTATTCCGAACATACCAGAAGTTCTTCTGCGTGCGAGAGGAGTCAAGAGTATTCGAAAAGTATACAGATATTGGGAGGAGTTGATATGGAATATAAGGGGCATGTATACATTGGATATTAGGAGCATACTGGAAGGCGTGGCTTTCTTACTGAAAACTGATCATGTTGCGCGAGTTCCCAGGATAGTTTTAGTTTTCGTTTTAAGAAGGGGCGAGGCGCTGAGCCACCGCGCACACTAGGCACCAAAAGGGCCCATAGCGATCCCTTCAGAGTCCTGTAGGTCACCAAACATCCCCCAAACAACACAGATCCCTAAAGAACTTGCCTAGCTTATCCGGCACTATCGACCTCAGGTCCTCCAAATTGTCAAAGAAAAGGCTGCCCAGTCGGTCTCTACACATCTCCTAAACAACCAAGACCCCTAATGTACTTGACTAGCTTATAATACCCTCTCGACCTCAGGTAAGTGGCGTGGCGTGATAATTCAACAAGGGGAAGCAATTGGTAAATATCAAAAATTTACTATTATTATGCTTTCTAAAAATTTCGTGCGTATTAATTGAACCGCTCCCATTATCTAATCAAATTTCATCTTCCTGGTATATTTGGTTCGGAAGATATTCTAATTCAAATGTTTTTACCCCCACCCCTACACCCTACTACCCGATTCAAAAATTTTAGCCTTTGTCTAATCTCCAATTATTCCTGAAGACAACTACAGAGTTTCAATCTTCTGACATCGACCGTTCAGGAGATATGTATTTTAGAATGTTTCAACCCCAGTTTTCAAGCGCTTCGGACACATTGCTTTCCCCTCCACTCCACGTCCCTTAGCCTTTCTCACCAATTTTTTTGCAAATGGTTCAATTCCAAACTTTGTTCAGAACTCAATTCCTATCCTACTCTGGTAACTCTTATCAGATCTCGCTTCTAAGTTTACTGAAAGCTTCTCTGCTGCAGCCAAGAATTTTTTCTATTATCCATGGAAGCAAATTCTTCATTGCTTCCAACCTCCCGTGTTCATGTAATTTTTTGTCATAACGTCACAGTAGGCTTACTACGGAATTAAATTGAATGCTCATAGAGGCAACTTTTAAATTGCTTCCATGTGCCTTCTTCATGGTTTCTTTTCGCTTGCCTTTTTCGTGGTGTTACCAATTCGTCTGTGTAAGATATTCGCGAGTACTGACTGTGCCAAAGAAAATGCTTGAAACCTGAATTTTTTTTACGATTTCTTGAGCGATTTAGAAAAAACGCATTTTAGATATTTTTCAGCAAAATGAAAGGGAAGCAATGCTTCCCTTGCTTCCATGGACGCCACGCTACTGCCTCAGGTCCTCCAAATTGTCAAAGAAAAGACTGCCCAACTGCTTCAGTCGCCTCCTTGCAACCGCCTGACACTTACACAAAATGTGGGTGATGTCCTCCTCGGCATATAGATCAAGGCAATACCTACACACGTCAGAGTCAGCGATCCCCATACGCATAGCATGCTTCCCTAGCAAGCAGTGCCCTGTCAGTATTCCGACGAGTAGCCGCAGGCTTCCCCTACTCCATGTCAATATCTCCCTAGTCTTCCTTCTGTCGAACCTTGGCCAGAGTGCCCTAGAAGTCCTACAGTCCGTTAGCGCCTCCCATCTAGAGTTCGCTGCGTCCGCTGCACAATTCCTGATACGTGCTGTTATTCCGTTTAATGGTGGACTAACCACCTCCTCTACCATCCCGTCTGACGCCGATCCTTTCCTCGCCAGCTCATCGGCCCGTTCGTTGCCTGGTACGTCACTATGCCCTGGTACCCAGCATAGTAGTACTCTATTCTGACTACAAAGTACCTTGAGCACTTTTCGACTGCGCTTTACTAGCTGGGATTTAATAGTTCCCGATTCATTCCATTTTGGAGTTCCCAGAGTAGCAAGTAACACTATTATAACAGGCCACTGCACACTGAACAAGCATCTATGGATCATGGATCTATGGAGTATGAAAATAGTAGGTTCTCCCTTATGTGATCAATGTTGTGAAGAGGAGGAGTCCGCACAAACTTTTTACGTAAATGCCCAGCCTTTGCTTGAACACCACGGGCTACATGGCGTGGTAACTCCATAAGGAGTGAAGAGCTCGTACATTTTAACCAATCCAACGCGTTAAATTTCATCAAAAAGTCGAAGCGAACTGAAAGGTAAACTTAAATAAAGGTTTGAGGAAGGGTCTGCTTAGCAATTATGCTTGCCTACTGGGATGATAGGAACTAATAACGCGTACCAAGCAGAATGAATTTCGAAGGAAATCGAACTGTCTTGGGCAGGAAGAAGCTCCCATTGCAGCTATTTTACGTTTCCTTCATAAGAAGCGAGTGATTCACAGACCTGGACCTAGCCAAGATGTACACTTCGCTTAGCGATTAAACTGGGCTTAATTCTAGTGAAGAAGGAGGTCACAATTAATACCGAGTCAGGATAAGAATTTCCGAATTTCATAAGAAATCAAACCGGCCAGGCTTGGGCATCATTAAGTTTCTTAACACGACAGGGCCTCAATGGGCCTCTCTGGTGGCTTAACTGCCGATACCCTTGCCGCGCTAGTGGCACCTATCATCATCATCGTCAGTATATGATTTGTTTCGGTCGACTTTGCTGTTTTCGAAGAACGAATGAGCCCTCCAATTCCTAACTCCCCACAATTCCTTTTTACTCTCAACTCACGGAAAATTCTTTATAAAAATACGATGCCCAATAGAATTTATTTGTGCTTGAGAAAACTAGAAAAAACCGCGGCCAGAAAGGATCAGGTTGGACAGTAGCATCACAACGGCCCCAAATAGCGGCTTATGTGCGGATAATCAATGCAAATAGCCACCAACCTAAAGCTTGTATTACACTCTATGCCACGCGGTCAAATATTTGACCATTCAAATTTTGGTCGAATTTGATGTCAAATATCCATTTGACACGCTGCCCGATTTCGATATTACACATTTGACACTATCGTCAAATTTTCTATTCGTGTCAAACGGTCGAACGCCATCAGGTCAGATCTATTGTAAATATTGGTGTATAGTATATTACACTGCATAGCACCAAATTCTCGAGTTTACAACTCCGTTCAGATTAATCAACGAGACGTAAGTGGATTCAACAAAAATAGGAGTGTAATAAGAAAAGTTATTGTTTTAATGTTTGCCGTTGTTGGTGCAAGTATTAAAAATTAACAAAAAACACTTAACACTATCTGACATCATTTGACAAAGAAAGTGGTAAAATATTTGACCGCGTGGCATACAGTCTAATTCTTGCTTTAATTACCATTTTTTACTTTATTATTTCAATAACACAGTATTATTAACGATTTTTAAAAAAAAAAATTTGCTATCTTGGAATTTTTTTTTTACGTTTCATGACTTGTAGGCACAAAAAAAGCAAAAAAAAATTTCAGTCCGTCTGTCCGCCGTACGTCGACCGCTGTACGCAAAATCGTTTGAAAGCTCGTAACTCCCAAACCCTATGAGCTATTAAATTGGAATTTTTTTTCATGAATAGAATTGCTAGGCCACTTGAAGTGACCAAATTCGGTGGAGTGTGGTTGTTAGGGGGGAGCAGGGGGAAGCGTTTTAGACGGAAAATTTTGGTTTCTAGATCTCAGCAACCGCTTACGCTAGGAAGCTGAAATTTGAAATTTATATAGAGCTTTGGTAGTGGACCCATTTGCAAAAAAATTGCCGATATATGTGAAGGGGTTTGTGAGCGGGTGGAAAAATAATGCGTCCGAAACGCAAAAAAGCCGAGATGGACACATTCTAAAATCCACATCTCCTAAACGGTTGATGTCACAAAATTGAAACTTAATGAATATCTGTAGGTATACTAGGAGAATAGATAGGAAACAAATTTTTGAGTGGGGGTAGTGGCGTACGTAGGTGGGGGGTAAAAAATTTAGATTACGATATCTCACGAACCGATTGCACTAGAGAAATAATATTCGGTTTTTGTATAACGGTTGACAAATGAAGTTTGATGAAAGTAAAATTTTTTTAAGGGGGCGGTGGAGCATGACAGTGGAGGGGATAAAAATTTTTCTGAAATAAATCACGCCTCATATGTCAAGAACGGTGTATGATAGATGCTTAAAATTTTTACCAGAAGTAGGCCTAATAGACCCCTAGCAGAACACAAAATTTTGGAAGTGATGGTGTAGAGAGCGAGGGTGAGGGAGGGTGAAAAGTAAAGAGTTCCGATTTTTATATCTCGACAACCTATAATAATATAAAACTGAAACTTGGTATTTAAATAGAGCTACATTAGTAGCATGTTGGAAAAATATAATTTCTTATACGAGTAGTAGGGGAAGGTGCTGTACCTTGGAATGGTTGTACCCTGGAACGTTGTTAACTTTGTGTTTAAAAAGAGCATTCTGGTGTGTGAATCAAGAACTACATTTACAACAGCTGATATCAAGACAACCTGTCTTGTTATCACTTTACTTTGTCGGTTATTTTGCGTTTTTGTTGATATTTTTGTTTTGAGGTTAGTGTGAGTAATTTTCTTAACTAAGTTTGTTTAATAATTAAACTATTGTGTTGTAGTGGTATACAATCGTTTTATGCAGGATTATTATCAATAAGGTGTGTATTATCTCTTTTCTATAACATCTGATTGTAAGATAATTAGGAGGTTTAAAAAAATATCTTTTATTCAATTAATGGACCATGTTGTACCTTGGAACGTCACACGTGTTGTACCTTGGAATGGCATAAAATAGCAATCCTGATACAAAACTAACGTGTTTTGACTGACAAAAGTGAAAAAAGAAAATGCCGCGCAGCAAGAATGGGATTTGTAAGGCTCCCATCGATGCTAAAAATATGTTTTAATTTTCCATTCCATAAATTCAATGTTAAATAAATTACTTATGTACTACATAGTTATCCATTTTAACATATTTTATATTATTTTACCATTTTATGATGAATTTTTTTAATTATGTTTAATAAATATCTCTTTTAGAATTTTCCAAGTTAGTATTTTCTTTATTTTTACCTAAAGGGTTCCAAGGTAAAACTTGTACTGTTCCAAGGTACAACGAAACGTTGTACCTTGGAACAAATTTTTTTGAAATTTCAATTTTTTTTCTTTCAAATTTGGAATGATATTGTTCGCTGAAAAAAAAATGTATTATAAGTAAGTGGGTCATTGTTATCCCCTCAAATTTTCATCGCGTTACATGTAGTACATTTTGCATAAAAAAATAAAAAGTGATTTTCGTTCCAAGGTACAGCACTCTCCCCTGTGGTACGGAGGGGGGGGGGATGTTTTTCCTATCTATAGAACGGCTACAAAGTTGAAACTCTGTATGTTTATGTAAATCAACTAGAAAACTAATTTAGATAAAAAAAATTTCAAACATCCATTGGCGTTTGGAGGGGGGGGGGACAAAAAAAATTATCAGTGAAAATGGAATGCATATATTTTCACGATTTTCGTCATATCTATTAGGTCTTCCCAAATATTCAATTTATTTTTATTGTACGACTTCTTCATATAAATACCTAGAAAGCGTTTTCAGGATTTTTTAAAATTCAACCCCTAAGGGGGTGCAAATGGGGTTGTAAACTTTTTCACGAATTCTACCATATCCCCAGGTCTTATCAGATATCGAATATCTTTTCACTTGCACGTGCTTGCGTAACAATCGCCTAAAACTTTTTTTTAGGTATTTTCCTTTTTCAGCCCCTAAGAGGGTATAAACGGGTTGAACACGTTTTCACGAATTCCGTCATTTCTTTTAGAAGTGATAAGAAATTGAATTGGTTCCTACTTTCTCGTGCTGTCTTCATATTTATTTATTAACTACTTTCAGGATTTTTGGATATTCAACCCCCAAGTGGGTGTAAGGAGGTGGCATAAGTTTTAACAGATTCCTGCATATTGCTTAGATCTGATGATATATCGAATTCATTTTTACTTCCTAAGGTTTCCTATATAAAAATGCGAAAAAACCAATTTCAGTATTTTAGATATTCAATCCTAATCGGTGTAAGGGGATTGTATGCTTTTCAAAGCTTCGACATATTTCTTACGTTCGATGAGATATTAGATCGCTTTTAACTTCCACAGACTTTTTATGTAATCGCCTACGAACTCATTTCTCAATGTTTCGATATTCAACCCCCAAGGGTTTGTATATGTTTTCACAATTTTTACCATCCCTTAGTTCTGAAGAGATATAAAATTGATTATTACGGCCAACCAATTCACGATTTTTCGAATTTCCAGAACAAAGGGGGTGTGAAGGGTTTGCTTATGGTTTGACAAATTTTTCAAAATCCGTCGTGTCTCATGAGATATCAAGTTGCTTCTTATGAAATCGTCTAAAAGCCTGTTTCACAATTTTTTCGAAATTCAAACCCCAAGTGGAAGTAATGGGTTTGTATACTTTTTAACAATCCGTTATATCTCTTAATTCTGATAAGGCAACAAATTCGTTTTTACTTCTATGGGCTTTTAGTGTACATAATACACCGAAATTCGAATAGTCTACACTGGCTTTTCCAATGTTTAATCGGCTAAAAATCTCTATTTTAAATATTTTTATTTTAAGAACAAAATTAATTTTCCAAAAAAGCTAATAATCTCGAAGCAACTCATGATATAGTCCGACTTTGACCGCTCCCGAACTTTGACCCGAAAAATAATAAAGTTTCGCCCAGACCATTGAAAGATTTTTTAAGACAAATTCTAGCATGAATTGCCTAATTCATAAGACATAAAAATCTTTAATCCCTGGGGAAAAATATAATCAAACTATTGGTTACATTAGTTTAGCAGATACTAGTGTATCATTGAGAACTCTCGAAAAAACAATATCATTTTGAACGGGTCAACTTTTAAAATCAGTGTTAACACACGTATATGATCCGTAATTTGGAATTAATAAATTCTGAAATCGGATTCATAATCCCAATACCTCGACTTGCTTTTACTTGAATCGTATGAAATTTGAAAACTTGTCAGAAGTCTGCTCCCAATTTTATAATTTTCAGGGTAGAAGTCCAGAACAAACCTTGAAATTATTTGAAATTCATACATGTCCGATACTTAAAAGTTTTTGGGTTAATTACCCGGTTTATTTGTTAGGTATTGAGTATGGATTTACATCTACAATGTGTTCATCATTGTGTAGCTGATTTATTTCCTGTATCACTGACGTCACAGTTCACCATTGCCTAATTTTGTTCAAAAATGCAGAAAAGTAAAATTATCCGGGTAGTTAGCTACAACCTTTACCAACAGTATGAACCTATCCTTGAAATAATGGAGCCGGAGTCATCACGACGAGATTAAAGCAGAAACGACTGGTATTTCGCCTGGTCTCAACGTACACTAGGCCCTATATCATAATCATGAAATCGATTAGCTTGTCATGATCCTTTAAAATTTCGAAGCTCCTTAAGAGCACTCAATGTGTGTGCGAATTTTCTCCCGTCGAGAAATAACTTTTCTAACCTTATGGGAACATTTTCCATCATCCATTTTGAAAACTTTGCTAATATCAAGCGCTTGCTCCTGGATACCATCTTTTCATTTTTTTCCGCTGACTCCTCACTATAAAACGCTCCTAGGTAGCCACAAGATATACGTTCTTTCCAATCTTCATTTCGAAATGAGCTTTAAATGTCCTTTTTATCTCCTTTATTTCTGATGTGCTACTTCTGCTTTCTCGGGTTTTGCTGTGACTTCTCTTATTATTTCGATGTAGGCGTTTCTGTCCTTCTCCCGAAGTTATGATCTAGATTTATATGTTTTGGATTTGGTTTTTTTTTTGCGTAAAACTTTTCAAGTAAATCTTTAGACATATTTTCCGCTACAGAAAGCTGTCTTACTTACATAATTAATGACCTTGTATCGAAACAAAATATAAATCAATTCCCATATAGCCTGAGCCATCAGAAATGTCCTGAGACGTTTTATGCGTAAACTGTCTTCAGACTAGCTAGGAGCTTAGGGAATACGAACAATTTTGATTAAATTTTCGTCGGGAAAAAACTAAACAAAGAACATAGACAGAATATGCTAATGTTTGTTGTTAGTCGCCTCTCTCGATGATTAATTACATTTCTTATTCGTTAACAAGATCTCCATAAGCTACGTAAGTTTCGATTGACCTTAGCTTGGAGAAAGTCATATAGGGGGTATAATTATTATAATTGAGTTTCGTAATTAATTCAGAAATATACAAATAGCGGTCTCAACTTTCCAAGGTATTTTCTTTTAGATTTTCCTCCCGTTCAATTTGGGTAATTGGATTCAAATTTTTTTGACACTATCGGAACGCGGAAAACTTCTCAACTAGTAAGCGGAAAAAATTTTGACTACGTTAACTTCTGCCTACGACAGCTGCAATTTGCATTTTTCCAATTGATTTTCATAGTACAAACAATCTTTTAATTAGACACGGAAATTTGGGTTAGACTCATTGAACAGAGCTTCAAAATTTATTTATTTATTTATTTATTCTGGAAAAAAAATTTGAGACGAGGTTGAAGTTGAAGAAATAAATATAGCGGACTATCAATATACCAAATTAAACTTAACAGATATGACGGAATTCGTGAAAACATACTCAAGCCATTTTCAATTCATTGGCACTAACGTAAGTGGTGTTTATTTTACTTCTCCTTACAGCCAACTGGACTCTTCCCATAACATTCTTGGAACCCCTCGAGCTTCGCAACTCACATTTTATCTCTAGGACCAAAATCTTATCGAGGTTGGGGTTGGGCTGGAGGCTTAATTGAGCTATTGCGACGATCCCTAAATTATCTATAATTCTTCTTCAATGCCGGCACTACCAATGAAGCGTGTGTTTTTCTAAGAGGAATGGTCAAGAATTCCGATGGTTCTATGACACCCTGACCGAAGTGTTTTCACATTCAGCACGAGGTCATCTCGCAGCCAAGTCTGCGATATCTTGGGGTGTTAATTGTCACTCGGATGTCCTTCAAGGACCACCTTCTGGCGATCAGCGAAAAAGCTTCAAAGGTGCACTCTCACGCATCATGTCAAACATTGGAGGGCCACGCTCCAGCAGGCGAACTATTACCAACGGTCACGAGTGCTATACGCTGTAACGATCTGGGCAGATGCAACAATGAAAATCGTATATAGCCGGAACCGGATCAATCTATCGTCTTACCGCACTAAGAACAGTGTCCGATGAAGCAATCGAAGTAATATCGGCAATGTTACCAATTGACATACTAGCGTGTGAACTTCAGCGACTCTACGCAGCAGCAAATGAAGCATCGAAAGTGGACGAGCGACGGTGCAGTATCCAGGAATGGCAGGGACGCTGGGAAAGCGCCAACAAAGGAAGATTGACATTCACATTGATCCCAAACATCGACAGCTGGGTAAGCCGCAAACACGGAGAAGTGGACTTTTATGTGACTTAGCTGCTTTAAGCAGTATCTTCACCGCTTCAAGCATGACGAAGACCCGTTCTGTCCCAACTGCCCCCACGAGATTGAGAACGCGCGGCATATCTTACTGCACTGAACGCGCTTCGACGTCGACCGAGCCGAGGTTGCGGAGGCCTTCAGAGAAGCTCCGACCGTAGAAAACTTCGTTAGACACATTTGTGACAAAGCCCTCAAGTGGCAAGCTTTCCAGGCTGCAGCAGCACGGATTATGTCTTTGAGCGAATAAGAAACATCGAACACAACGCACCACAGGAGACGACTGACCAGACTAGACAGACAATAAGTGACGGTTTTAGCAATATTGGTGTGATGGCCTCCCGACGCAATACCTAACGGTGGTTCCGGAAGGATCCATCCGTACGACTGAGAAGATGTTAAGCGGGTTAAAGTCCCGCACTGACTTAGGCTTTTACTCCTCATTAAAAAAAAAAAAATCCTGACCGAAGTGACGAATCCTTTTATGAGCAATCTCTTACATTCATGGACAATGTGCCATGGTGTTTCGTCATCGCAAATTCTGGATGTTTTGCTCTCAGAGAGCAATGCTATGAAGATGCTTCCTCATGTGACAATATTCAGCCAGATCGCAGTGATGGGTGTTTTTATTAATTCAGTATGACCGAGTCATTTCCTTGATGTGACCGATTAAGAAGACTCGGTCATTTGAGTCATTTTGGTCACATCGGTCATGATTCGGTCTAAATGGCAGTACCGTGCCCGAAATGTCGGTCAATCGGTCAAAAGGTTCTGTTGACTTGTCTAGTAGTGTGCGTTGTGTTGATAACCGCATCGCACACAATAATGCTACTCGACCTTACAAGTCGGTCGGTGAATTTTTGTTGATGAATTATTACGGCGGTGAACAATACAGGCTATAAATTGCCGCGGAGAACTGTCCGTTGTGAAATTTAACGGCGGTGAGCTGTGTTCGTGGAGAATTTTCTGCAGTGATACACCCAGTTCCCTGTTCTTTGTATCTACCAGCCAAATGCTTTCAACAAATTGGTGCTGGTACTCTCTCGAACTCACGATTCATAGGGAACGCATTAAGTTATAAGGCAGAAATTTTATGTAATTAAGCTTACTCGTTAGCAACAATTTTGATAGAGTTATGATCAAAATTCCTTTTTGCCTTGTGTTAAAGAATAGTCCTTAAAATGCACCAAATGAATGATTGCCTGCCTGGGATCGATCGCTTTCCTTCTACTGTCAGAAGATAGTATAAAACTGCTTTAAACTAGGTCCGAAGAAGCATCACCATCATCAAAGCGTGTATCATGCAATTATCCGAAACACCCTTACAGCTGCTGGTATTGCCGATGATTCCTCCATATGTGCGATACTGAACCAAAATTCAAAATTGCGAATTATGACAGGGTTAAATTGTCCATAGTGCTTTTGGAAGTAAAGCATATACACTGAAGTTCACCTCATATTTAAACCAATTTGGTTGTTCACTAGGATATATTAATTTTAATCGCAAGTTGCATCCACTAATTAGGGCCGTTCTTACGATGCTCAGTTACGTTCTAACTGCAGCTTTAACTGGCAGATTTTCATACAAAACTACCGGTTAAAGTTCCAGTTAGAGTTTAACTGAAGATTGTAATAATAGTCCTTAGAGAAACACTTTAACTCTAACATTAAATTAAAGGCGCAAGATCAAATCCCGTCAACAGCAATTTTATGATTCTCTTTTGTATTACCGTGATTATGATTTTTGATTTGGTAAAGCTACCATAGAAGCTAATTTTATGAATGTGCCAGGTTAGTCCCACAATTTTCTTTCTTTTTGCCAAATTCGGCCGTTTTTTCTTGATTTCACTATTCACACGCTGCAATAAGGTCGCATAATACTCGCCGTTAATTGTTTTTCCTTTCTCAAGACAATCAATGAAAATTATATCTTGCGTTTCCCAAAAAACTGACGCCATGACCTCGCCTGCAGATGGAACTGCCTTCGCCTTCTTTGGAGCTGACTCTCCCCTGTTAGTTCATTGTTTTGACCATTTCTTCGTCTCAGGTGACCATGTTTCGTCCATGGTTATGAATCGACTCAAAAACTTTGCTTCATTCCTGTGAAACATCGCCAAATACTCGATTGAATCATCCTCACGAAGTTATTTTGTGCCATTGTAAGCAAACGCGGCAGCCATCTTTCGCACAGCATCATGTCCAAATTTTCAGTAAATATGCGACATACAGAACTTTTTGAAATGCCTAACATGTCTGCTAGCTCGCAATTAGGGTAGCGTTGTATAGCATAGGATTGGAGGAGGTATTGACAGGCTGGCTAACGACTCTTCTGAATACCAAAATAGAGAGTGGGAATATGGGGCAAGGCAAGGTTATAAGACAGGCCGCGAGGAGAACGCCTCAGGGGAGGGGGAGGGGGGTGATATCGCCCCTTCTTTGACTCCTCGTTGTCAACGAGGTTCTCCTGGAAATTGAAAAACAGCGAATAAAGGTCGTGGCATATGCAGACGACATTGCGGTAATCGCGAAGCGCAATTTTTGGATACGCTGTCTAACATTTTGGAATCTGCACTCTGCTCACTCAGCCAGTGGGCTGGGAGATGCGGCTTGAGGTAAAGAGTTCTAAAACTGAACTGGTGCTATTCACAAGGAAGCATAGAATCCCGGCATTTAGGCTGCCGAAGCTCGAAGGCGTGGAGCTTAGACTATGGGAACAAGCTAAATACCTGGGTTTAATTCTGGATAGGAAGCTCAGCTGGAAATTTAATATTCAGAAGCGCATTAAGAAGGCAAATTAAGCGCCTTTCGCGTGCAAACCGTGGGCAAAAGCTGGGGTCTCAAACCAAATATAGTACACTGGTTGTACACGGCGGTTGTGAGACCTAATCTGACCTATCGGGCAATGGTGTGCTGGAAAGCCATGGATAAAAAGTACAATCTTAGGGAACTAGGAGGAGTGCAGCGGACTGCCTGTGTTATGATCACGCGAGCCCTTCGCACAATGCCTACTGCCGCGTTGGAGGTGTTTATGCATCTATTGCCAATCGGTAGCGGCAAATACATCAGCTAGGCTATCGAGCTGTTCCCTCTTTAGGCCGAGCTCTAAAGGGCATAGTTCTATTCTCAGCGAATTTCTGGGAAGCCTGGTGGATATTAGTACGGACACTTAATCCCAGGGATAGATTTTGCGGCGCCATATGAAATTATAGGGTACTACGTGAAGGGGAAATCTCCATATATACGGGCGAATTGAAAATGAAATGCGGCACTGGCGCTGGCGTCTTCTCTGAGCAGCTGAGTGTAGGGAAGTCGTTCAAGCTACCAGATGTATGCAGTGTTTTACAAGCGGAAATTCTGGCTGTGTTGCAGGCAGCAAATATCCTGTTAATGGAGGAGATATTCGATCAGAATATCATTGACAGCCTGGCCGCCATAAAGACGCTGGAATCGGTCACTATTAAATCTCAGTTAGTAAAGCGCTGTCGAGGAGTGCTGAAGGTACTTTGTAGTCAGAACAGAGTACTGATTTGCTGGGTGCCAGGGCATAGTAATATACTAGGGAACGAAAAAACGGACGAGCTTGCGAGATCAGGATCTGCATCGAATGGTAGGGTTGAGGAGGATGTTTGTACACCGATATGTGGCATCAAAGCGCAAATTGGTGAGCGTGCTAATAAGGCGGCCAACTCTAGGTGGGCAGGGCTGGCAAGCTGCAGGATTTCTAGAGCCCTGTGGCCCGAACTGGATAGGCAAGCAACTAGGAATATATTAACTTGGGATAGAGGAAAACTACGGCTGCTCGTCGGAGCACTGACGGGTCACTGTATGCAGAGGAAACACGCTATGCGGCTAGGGGTAGCGGAGATGACATGTGCACGTTCCACCATGATATGTACGCTGTGGAGGACATCACTCACATATTGTGAGAATGTCCAGGGATCGCTAGAAGGCCATTGAGATAGCCAGTTAGTCTTTTCTTCGATAACATCGAGGATTTAAGGTCATTAGAGGATGAAAAACTGGTCAGGTTCTGCAGAGAAATGGAGTATTTTTGAAAGGAGCCCACGAGAATATGAAGGGATTGCAATGAGCCCGTATGGCGCCTAGTGAGCGCGGTGGTTCTAGCGCTGCGCCCCTTCTTGTAACTGAACTGAGCTGCTAGCTCGCGCACTTTCAGTCGACGGTCATCCAATACAATTTTGTGGATTTTCTTCACTATTTCTGGCGTGGTCGACCACTGCGTTGTTCGTCTTGGCAGCTCGTACGGCCTCGTTTAAACTATGCCACCCAATATTATTTTTATTGTAGACGAAGGAGCAGACTCCCCCAGAGTTGAATCTAGTTCGTCTTTGATATTGGTTGGACCAAGACCTTTCAAGTGAAAGTGTTGTATCACATACGAATACCAATTTTTTCGATGTTTAAAAATTCACAGAGAGCATTCGCTATTGATGGCTTCCAAGTGAAGAATAAACAACGTAGCGTTTTCAAACTTCAAACTTAAGCCTTATACAGCTGGTGCTTTCGACCATAGTATTTTTTGCAAACAAAAACCGCCATCTATACGTCAGGTTGGGTACTTCTGGGACTGTCCACGTAAAAGATAAATCGATACTGTAAAATAATTCGTAGCTCAGTATTTCTCTAATCGACGCTGTGACTGTTTTCAAATTAGACAAAGTGCTTTTTAGAACTCCGCAACGAAACTGGGGTCTAACTCTTAGATCACAGCTCCCTAAATTGGATGGAATCAAGCTGATTTTGGTGGTATTACTATCAAAAAAAAAGGAATTACGACCAAGATGCGATAACTCATGGCTGGTAACAAAAGCCTGACAGAAAAACGCATAAACTTCTTACAGCATACAATGGAATTTTTCTTGTAACCGTATTATCTAAAAACGCTAAAGAATATTCTGTGATTTTTGGCGTGGCATAACTCCTAATAAGAGTACTCACGAGTGTGGCATATTTAGAGTACTGCCACGGCATTAAGCCAACTTTCTTTCTGCTTTTTTCCCACGTCGACGTATTCTTGCTGCCGTCCTTTCTTTTTGTTTGTTTGTTTTTCTGTATATATATTCCCGAGTGCACAAAATAAAATTGAATCACGTACGAAATTTCCTATTTTCTATATGACAACAGCATAATCCAACACGAAATGTTTTCAAATAAATCTCTACAGTGTATTTTTCTTGTACGCTGCATGAAATAAGAGAAGGACATGACCCAAGAATTCGGAATTCGGAAAAAGGAAAAACTGAAATTTCGAAATAGAAACGAATAAACGAAATGGGAAGAAAGGAACACAAAAAAGGATCAGGAACAAAATACTAAGTATATAGTAATGGAGAAGTTCCCATTCCGTTACTTCGGAATTGGACAAAGTGCCGTGCAAAGGTGATCCACAGACATCCTCATATGGATACTATGCTCCTAGCGTGTATCCTTTCCAGTATCCCGATAGCAATTTACATAATTTATGTAAAGTTATAAAAATGGTAAAAGAAACGATTCTATTTAGGTTTATGGCATTCATATGGCAAATGTATAAGCGTTGGAACCGACACCTTTTCAGGGTTAAAGCTTCGGGTTCGAAGAGAATGTCCATATTTCAATTTCGAAGCAAACAAAAAATGTATTGGGAAACGATTTGTTCGAAGGAAGCAATCTTGAGTGTAGTTCTTGCCTTGAATTTCACTGCGGTATCCGCTTGCTATGTGGGCATAATTATATTTATTGCATTTTTTTCGAAAACGAAACGTTGTACATATTTAAGGAATTGTATAAAATATCGATTTTATTTCGAAGGAAGGATGTGGTATGTAGACTGGCTTCGTATATCCTTTTATATATCAGTGCAACTCTTGGACAAGGAGCTACAAAAGTGAGCCTGATATAGGTATGATCGATATCATCAGTTAGTTCAATTTACTTTTTTTGGCCATAACCTTTCGTGAATGCATGCTGTGATTTTTAGATCTCAGTCCGAAACATATCAGTGGTTAACTCTGATATGTTTTATGGTCAAAATATTTCTACTGTAGTTCTGTTTTTATCACGAGATTTCGATATGGATAGAATCTCGAGATCTTCTGAATATAGAAGTGTAAGGACGGATATTCTGGGATAAATTTCCGCAGCGACAAGCCAAGCAATGGAGCAAGCCAAGCAACAGAGCAAGCCAAATAACGGAGCAAGCCAAGCAGACGAGCCAAGCAGCGACAAGCCACGCAACGGAGCAAGCCAAGCAGTAGAGCCTAGCAGCGACAAGCCAAGCATCGGAGCAAGCCAAGCAGCGACGAGCCAAGTAGCGACGAGACAAGCAACGGAGCAAGCCAAGCAGCAGAGATAAGCAGCGACAGGCCAAGCTGAGGAGAAAGCCCAGCAGCGACTAGCCAAGCAGAGACAAGCCAAGCAGCGATGAGCCTAGCAGCGACAAGTCAATCAGCGGAGCAAGCCTAGCAGCGACGAACAGAGCCAGGCAGAGCTAAGCCAAGCAGAGTTAAGCCAAACAGAGCAAGGACTAACCTAGCAGAGCAGACTAGAGCAGAGAATAGCCCGGCAGAGCTAAGCTAAGCAGAGACGAACCCAGCAGAGCAGATAGTAGCCCAGAGTAAAGTTGAAATAGAGCAGAGCGAAGACGCTACGAGCACAGCGAGCCACGACGAGCAGAGCCAAGCAGAGAGCACACCACGAGATAACGATCAGTAACAGGGTCAAGTAAGGCAAGCCGAGTCATGCCAGGAGTCGCGTTAAATCTGCTACGACAAGCCACGACGAACTACGCCAAACTACGACAACCTGACACAGCAGAGCCAGGTTAGGTTAGGTTAGGTTAAGTGGGTAGCTATTGACAGAGATTGCTAACACATAACACAACATAATAGTTGTGATCAGACTGCACCACGGCATGGCTGTTTTTTGGCTAATTTTCAAGGACAAACTGAGCCCAATTGGCCGCGGTATTGTTCTGTCAAATATTTTTCCGCGTTTCTTCGTGTGAAGGAGAGGAGAGTTGGAAGGAATTATGGAGAACAAAGGGAATACCGAACTTAATCAGTTTTAGGAATGGGAAGGAAGATCAGGAATCGGGCCGGGTATGGCAGTGTACTAGAAGGTGGTAATGATCATAATTTTTCATTACTATTGGCTGTGATACAAACTACTAGAACAGCAAAGTTGCATATAGCAAATCAAATACTGTCTGGCAGCTCTGATGGTATTTATGAATCTTATAAGAATGTAAACAGAACTCATTTGCTCAGGTTTAAATCCTTTGCAAGTGACCCTATTAAACCTTCCGCACTGTTCACGATTTATATTAATATTCTGAAACCAATAGCAACTGAAAAATTCATATAACTACATTATGCATTGAGTGGGAATTGAACCCCGGTAGCAATGTTTTCAAGACCTAGTACACTACCACTGGACTACACCCGGCTACACAGCAGAGCCAAGACGATCAAATCAGAAGCCACACAGAGAGACGAAGACAGGGAAGGATGAAGATAGGGAAGGACGAAGATAGGGAGTGCCAAGGCCAAGGACGAAGACAGGGAGAGAGCAGAGCAGAGAGAGACAAGGCAAAGCAAGCAGAATCGTACCCACAGAACCACAGAGTCGAATCACGTTGAGCAGGACTAAGTAAAGCCGAGTGCAGCAGACGAGCGGAGGCGAGCGAACGACGGGCAGAGACGGAATACGTGACGAGCAGAGACATAATACAGTGAGCTAAGACGAGCGCATAACGATGAACTGAGGCGAGCGAGCAGAGACTAGGTACGTCAAGCGGAGGCGAGCAAAACCTGACCTCGCAGACGAGCAGAACGCTAGGAGATTATAACTTGAATTTGAATGTATTTAAATCAAGTAGATAATAAAGTGAAGTCAAGAACAAATAAATATTTGTAACGAATCCTGGCAACCACTGAACATACTCCAGAGGAACGACGCTTTTTCACTTTCCCTATAGTCACTCTTTATCTGGGTATTTTATTGCTTTAGGTATTCAATGAAAATCCTTTGCTTTTCATATCTCGGAAACGATTGATAGTAGAAATTTGAAACTTGGTACTAACATATAAGTAAAGGGGCCGACCTCAAAAATTTCAATCTCGCCCAAGTAAACCTCGCTGAAGAGAACCACCTGATTGAATATTTCACGGAATCGGTGTTCGCAAATGGAAAGAAATGTGCCGCTGTGTCCACGATTCTCAACAAAAAAACTGAGTTAAGCATCCAAATCGAGGAACTTATAACTCATCGAAATATCCTGCGTCGCCAATGGCAAAGAACCGGTAACAGCTCTGTTCAGACTTCACTGAACATGGCCATATTGGCCACTATTGCACACGGCCACTGTGAACACGGGCGGCTGATATTTTATGGCACCGTCTGTATAGGCCCAGAAAACGACATACTAAAAGCTCCACGGCCCCATATAAGCCGTGGCGGATCACGTTCGCGCTAGCATTGCAAAGACATGAGCTATCTCTTGAGACACACGCCGCTTTGACGTGACATTACAAGGGTAAGTAATGCTCGCGGCTCATTATACACACGTCGCTAACGCTGTTGTTCTCTTGCATAGTTTTTCGCCGATTCAACGAAAAACCTTGCAAGAAACCAACAGATCCCTCCGAAATTGACGCGGTCTACTTCAGACTCCCCCTTGAATCTGGATTCTGCCTTCAAGGGTTATTTTGAAGAAAGGCAATAGTCGAATTAACCGCCGACAATCAAAGAAAATACGGAATAAAAACTACAAACCTCCGAAAGTCAAGTAAAAAAAAACGATTCAATAAAGACCAAAAAACACTCACAAAAACCGGCATTTTTTTTATTTTTCTCACCTTTCCCGATTTATTTCAGGAAGGAAGAGTTCGGACGTGAGAGTCCGAACAAGCTCAATCAAAACTAGAATTAACCGAATCCAAAAGCGAATAAATTTTGAAGTAGCCGCAGCCAGAAACCAGAGCTTTAATCAGAAAATATCTGAAATTGGTAAAGGTTCTGACAAACTTTGAAAATTAAATAAACTGCTCCACAGGAAAAGCCAGTTCATTCCTGACCTTAAAATGAATGATGTTAGTTATGTAACCAACACAGACAAAGCGGAACTCCAAACTAACCATTTCGAGTAAGCTCACAGACTAATCGAAAAACTTAGCGATACCAGCACAATCCAACTAGTTCAGAACTCAATTGCAAAAGTGCACGTTCTGCATCCCGAACTGAATCCAAGTCAATTATGCAAGCCTAAGGAAATCAAAGTCATTCTTCGGAAAATTAAAAAAAGGAAAAGTCCCGGCAAGGACTTGATTCCAAATATTCTCCTAAAAAATCTTCCGAAAAAAGGCCTGGTTTACTTAACAGCTATATTTAACAGCTGTTTTAAGCTAGGATACTTTCCTGAGGTATGGAAACATGCCATAGTTCTTCCAATAGCAAAACCTGGCAAGGATGCTTCCAACCCCTGCAATTATAGACCAATAGGCATATTGTCGCCAAATTCTTTGAAAGAATCATACATAGCCGCTTACAAACACACGCAGATGAAAACTCATTAATTCTAAACTACAAGTTAGGGTTTCGACAGCGACATTCAATAAACCACCAGCTTTAAAGAGTAACAAATTCGATCAGAAATTCCTTTAGAAATAAAGAATCGGTAGAATTGATAACACTGGACGTTGAAAAAACTTTTGAATCGGTTTGGCATGATGGTCTAATTCACAAATTAACACAATTTTCTTTTCCTATCTATCATATAAAGCTCTATATAGTTTTCTCCAAGAAAGAACCTTCCAAACCCGAGTTAAATCTGCCTAAATCAAGGCTTTTTAAGAAAAATAAATTACTTATTCACAAGACGGTAATGCGACCCTTTCTAACGTATGGCGTTCCAATATGGAATGTATACGCCGAGGTACATAAAAAACGGCTCCAGATAATCCAGAACAAGTGTCTCAAGATCATTCTGAATAAACCTTGGGATTTTTCTACTCGATCGTTACATCAATTAGCTGAGATACCACTAATCGAACCATTTGCCAAAAAACAAGAAGAAAACTTCATTGCAAAGTGTGCACTCTCAGAAAATCCATTGATTCTCTCTGTCATTTCATTATAAAATAATCTTCACTATATGTATTCACAAGCTAGTCAATTTAATTATTTAATGAATTTTAAGGCACCAATAAGGTTTTTGTTGTTCCAATTTTCCTTATGCAAACTAAACACAAATCACAAATAGCTTCAATTTATGCACAAAAGAAACACTTTGATTTACCATTGCTGAAAAGATATGCGATCTGAGCACCAACTCAACAGAAATATTGTACAAATACTTTTTATAAATATTTATTGGAACGAAATAAACATCTATCTATCTATCTTCTGAGATAATCTGTTCTTCATTCAAATTTCGACGTACAGATGGCGATAAAAATGAACATATGCCTACGTCGAAAACTATCAAATAAATGTTAAAACTAAAGTGAGTAATCTCCAAAGCTGTGGTCAACTCAGCCACTTTGTAGCTAAATTCAAATACTTTCAAATCCATGTAGCTATTTTTTTTAGTTTTAGCTTAGTTACTTTAACTTTATTATTTTTTAACAATAAAGTATTGTGATCGACCTGAAATTTAAAAAAAAAACTGCTGCCTTGAAATTTCGTATTTTCACGTAAACCTCAAAAAAGCAAAAAATGTCCGCCATACGCCAATGTTACCCAACGTGGAGCCAAGCTGACATATAGATGGCGGTTTTTGTTTAAAAAAAATGCTATTGTCGAAATCACCATCCATATAACGCTTAAGTTTGAAGTTTGGTCTTTATTTGGCAGCCATCAAGAAAGAACGCCGGCTGTGAATTTTTAAACATGAAAAAAATTGTATTCGTATGTAATACAATACTTTTTTTTGAAAGGTCTCAGTTCAATCAATATCAAAGCCGAACTAGATTCTACTCTGTGAGAGTCTTGCCCTTCGTCTACAACAAAAAAATATTTGGTGACAGAGTTTAAATGCGGCCGGACGAACTGTCAAGACGAACAACGCAGTGGTCGACCAAATGAGGTGACCACACCAGAAATGGTGAAGAAAATCCACAAAATTGTATTCGATGACCGTCGACTGAAAGTGCAGGAGCTCGTAGACATGTTAGGCATTTCAAAAAGTTCTGTATATTTACTGAAAATTTGGACACGAGAATTGAGAAAGCTGTGCGGAAGATGGCTGCCACGTTTGCTCACAATGGAACAAAACAGCGTCGTGAGGATGATTCAATCGAATATTTGGCGATGTTTCACAGAAATAATGCCGAGTTTTTGAGTCGATTCATAACCATGGATGAAACATGGTCACCTGAGACGAATAAATAGTCAAAACAATGGACTAACAGGGAAGAATTTGATTGATTGATTGATTTTATTTCCAAAATATGTACATATGTTTAGCTTAAACTAGTTTAAATTCAACAGTAATCAGATTACCTTATGTTCTTTACAACTTCAATATTATTTTTTCGCATATAGCTTTTTAGTTTTTTATTGTCATTTTATAATCTTACGACACAAGGAAAACGGAGAGGGAAGAATTTGAATTTGACATATACGCTGAGGAGGACACTACACACATTTTGTGTGAATGCCAGGCGGTTGCAAGGAGGCGTTTGAAGTGGTTGGTTGGGCAGTCTTTTCTTTGACAATTTAGAAGATCTGAGGTTGATAGGGCATGAAAAATTCGGTCAAATTTATTAGGGATTTAGGATGTTTTGGGAGTGATTAACTAGTTAGTTCCACGATATTTCCGAATGGATCGCTATAGGCCCTCTTTTGGTGCCTAATGTACCTTGCGGCTCAGCGCGGCGTCCCTTCCGGAAATTAAAACTGACAGGGGAGAATCGGTTCCAAAGAAGGTGAAGGCAGTATAGAAGGCGAAGGCAGTTCCATATGTAGGCAAGGTCATGACGTGAGTTTTTTGGGATGCGCGTGGGATAATTTTCATTGATTATCTAGAAAAAGGAGAAACAATTAAAGGCGAGTATTATGCGAACTTATTGCCGCGTTTGAGTGATGAAATCAAGGAAAAACAGCCGCATTTGGTGAAAAAGAAAGAGTAGTTTCGTCAAGACAATGCATCGGTTCACACATCCGATATTGCGGATGCCAAAATTAATGAGTAAAAGTTCAGATTGCTTCCTCACGCACCTTTTTCGCTAAATTTAGTCACATCGAATTATTTTCTCTCTTCAAGCTTTAGAAAATGGCTCGGTGGTAAAAAATTTACCAACAGAGAAGAGGTGGATTCTGCGATTGACGGTTATTTTGAGGAGCTCGACAGTTCTCACTATAAAGAGGATATCGAAGCTATCCAAAAACGCCGGGAAAAAGTGTATCGTCCTAAATGGAGCCTATGTTCAGAAATCAAATTTTTTCCGTTCTCTTGGATAGGTCGGGTACTTCCGGGACAGTCCTTGTTTGAAAAGTATGTAATATTTCAGTCACATGAAATATGCAATTGCAGTATTCGATGGCTAAAATATGTACTGACGTGCTACACCATAATTCTTTCAATCACTCCAGCCAAACTCATCAATAACACGAATAATGTATTTCTACGTATCCACATCCTCGGTTAATTGACTCTACCGCTTTATTGATAGTATTGATGTTGTTCATTCACATCCAACATTCGATGATAAGCCTAACTATCAATCAATCAACGCGTACCTTACTTTACACTAAAAGCATTCAATAGGTACATGAAGTCGTTATTGATTCCACAGAAGGCTCAAGTGCTCTGCACTATGGTATAATGCAGAGTGTACGAGTACCAAGTCTGCTAAAAAATAAATCAAATCATAGGTTAATTAACACGGTTTTGTTGTAGACCGAGCGAAAACGAATGAAGATATGGATTCAATTTTGTTCAGCAATACAGCGCCATATACAGGTATACGGTATTACCAGGTATATTCAATGGTAAATTAATTAGTAATTAAGTTCTCAGGAGAATATTGCTGCCAGAATTTTGAACTCGAGTTAATAAGTTCCGTTGTGTAATTAACAAAAGTGTATCGTACAAATCGTTCGAACAGACAACGGTGCAGTTATGGTACATGTTGTCATGTGTTTGTTATAATGTATTCTCCTGGATTTCCGCTCAAGTATTTTGGCTGCAGGATTTCAGCGCCAGGAGTCAAGCAAAATGGTTGTAAGCTATTTTGTGTGGGAACGTCCAGAAATTTAATCGAACTACTTCAAGATTAAATTAGAAAGTACAGAAGAATTTTAATCAAAAATTTATTAAACTGTGGGGTATATGTAAAAGTCGTGTTATTAACTTTTTGTTGTAGGTAGTTACACGAACTTATTAAGAAGTTATTTATTTATTTATTTATTCCCAAATAAAGAAAATTGACGCTCCCATCTCCAGTCTCATTTTAAACCCATCTGTGATCCGGCTCGACGGACCAAATCATAGTATTTTTACTTCCAATCCTTCTTCTGTGAAAAGGCTTAATAAATAAAATGCCGATTTGTGATCCTGTTTGGTAAATTATTTATTTTATTTAATTCAGTTTCTAATGTCATCATTTTCGTTAAAGGGTTGACAATGTTTCGATGAAATCGAGTTGCCCTGGTTTAAATAACAAAGTTCGACTTGGGGGTAGAGTCCACAACAAGGAGGAATCTGAAGGGTGACATTGTCAGTATATTGAGCCAAAGCTGTTTTTGGGTGGCTTCTTTGTTGAAACAACAGAGAAAATTGCAAAACATAGTTTTGTGTGCAGGTTATACTTTAACTTGACAAAACTTTGCATTGAATCAACTTTACTTCTAAGTGATAGGATAAGGTTTTAATGAGATCGAACCATAGTTTTTCACGGCTTATATGTATAGTGTCTTGAAATTTTTTATATGCCGTTTAGCGTTTGGAGAAAGATTCCGATTCAGCTTTTTTGGTACAACAATACCCTTTGCCGACGATTTTCAAGCAATAGAGTCCAAGTTTATGAAAATTGAAGGTCTGTTGAGTGAATTTAGGGGGTGGAATCATCCGGGGATTATAAAAAAATGTTGACAAAAATATCTACAATTTTGTTTAAGATGCTTAGAAGGCGCTGAACCGTCAAAAGACGAAATTGGCAGGAAAATGAAGGCGAAAGCGTCTATTTTGACCATCATTTTGTCAAGCATTGGTTTAGTAGCTGTGTGAAAAAATGGAAACTATGTTCGAACTTGATGGAAGCACGAACACCCCTTTTTCATTGATGATTTGTTTCGCATCACCTCCAAAGCAAATCTGATTCTCTTTTTTCTTCGTTTACATCTATATATATACAGTTCAACTTTCTAGCATAAACTGTACTTGAAATACAGTAAAAACTATCAAAATTTTTTCTATCCTTACCAATTCAGGAGAAATAAAAAAAGTATTTTATATTTCCTACTCTCAGGCCCAAAATTCTACTTAGCCTAACTCTTGTATAAATTTGAAGATAGTATTTGTAATGACTCTTAAGGTATAATATCTGAGTTCTTGCGAAAAAAGTTTTCTCCACTTCAGTACTGTCCCCACTGTCCCCTAAAAATATTTTACATTTGTGTTATTCCACTTATATAGTTGCACAATGCACAAAACCATTTTTTTTAACAATTCAACTGTCCTGCTTTGGAAGTACATATCTAGTTGGTTGGTTTAAGTGGCAGCCCTGTCACCCAGACAGGGCTCAATTAGCTCAGAGGCCGTTTTGAAACCACAAACTCGTGCTAAACCCGGCTGTTCAGGGTTGTTGATACTGGGGAATACAGAAGATGAATGTGAGAAAGGTTGATTGAATTGGATCGCTATAGCCACCATATCTAGTAGTAGCATGTTCCTTGAGATCTATTTTTTTCCACATCGCCCTTCAATTCCAGAATTCCAAATTACACAAAAAGCTTACCAACAGCCATAAGATTTCTAAAAATATCACTTCGCAAAGTATTAGATACTAATAAAGAATATTAAGGATCTGATCCAGTATAGAGCTTCGTCTACATATACGTCTAACTATAACAGAAATGACTATGAAAATAAGATTTTTGTTGGCAAGGCACCTTTACATGATCAGTTTTACGACCGCTGTTGAAACCAACGAGAGAGTAAGTATTAGATCAAACGACAAACAAAGGTGAAATGTTTTTGCTGTTAATATAACGAATATTTTTTCCCTGTGATTTTCATGCACGAAATTTGCGAAACCTATCCGAAAGTTGCATTACTATATTGCCACTTTAACGTCTAAACGATATAGTAAGAAGCTAACTCTTTCGGTGTCTTTTTCTAAACCATTTCTAATGCGTCTACGTCAAAAATTCCAAATATGAGTGTCGGTTATATTTCTATGCAAAAATCGGGAATATATGAAGTGTATATAAAACGTATGTTAGAAAACGGTATAGAAAAAATCTGCCAACAGTCTGGGCGCAACTTTATTATTTTTTTGGCAGAAGTCCGGAACGCGTTTAATGCTTAAATCAGTTTTTCACAGATTATATTTAAAGCCTTTAGACGTGAAAGTGAATTCGATATCTCATTAGATCAAAGAAATATATCGCAACTCGTGAAAATGAATAGAACCACTGTATACCCCTTTAGGGGTTGGATATCTAAAAATTTGGAAAAATGTTCTTAGACGCTTATATAAAGAGCCTGCAGAAGATTAAATTAATTTTGTAACTCGACATGTCTAAAATATATAACGAAATTCGTGAAAATGTGTGAAAACCCCTTTTCGCGGACATTTTTGTTAGTCCACAATCTGATTTTTTTTTATTTAATTACTCCAGTAGTGCATTCACTTATAGGTACTAAGTTCCAACTTTCTAGCATAAGCCATTTCTGATACATGAAAACCTTGCTATCCCTACAAACAATTTTTCGTCAAATTTTAGGTTTCTATTCTTGGCTGTTTTAGAAAAATAAATATCAGGACTTTTTCCTTTCAAGATTATAAAGTATCGTAAAATGATTCGCAGACGTAAATTTGACCGAAAATCGTTATATATCAAAATTGATGCATTCTTAGTTTTCATCATTTTGATTTTTCTATTTCCCATGTACGAATGGCGGTGTCTAACAAGAGTTGCCTACACGGCCCAGAATTGGCATTGCATTGGCCGCCAAGACTTGTCGAGCAGTATTGTTTTGGTACTGACAAACCACCAGACCAATATTGTACCAATCCTGGGGATCAGTACTCCCACGCTATATATATTTTGATCTGAGCCGACTTTGGTCCGAGTTGCTGGGCATATGTCGGGCCAAGAATTGGCTTATTATTGGTGTCTAAGCTCTTTCGGCATTGGGTCGACGGTCGGCTCTGTATTGGGCTCCTCTTGGTAGAAATATTTTTTGTTTCTCTCTCTCTCTGGTCTCTATTTATAATTATCACTGGCCTAGAGCTTTCAGCGGGCTCCGAAACAATACTAGCCATCAGTATATGACCGACACTCACGCAAATACTGGGGAATGACTGATTTTGGATTCGTCTCAGTACTGAAACTAAAATATGGCCCAACAGTGGGTATTTACGTCGCCCCATTTTTGTCGTGTGATCAAATCGACATTGGCCCCGCAATGATTCGATCTAGACCGCATACTGGACCCGAAACTCTAGCCAGTACTGGCAACTCTGGCACCAGTAGTAAAGGTGCTCTTACACGAGCGATTAAAATTGCTCAATTTGCAGCAATATTCGTCAATTTTGACGTCACGAAAATATGAAGCGAGACACAGCCACCATAGCAACAAGCGATGAGAATTAACTTTTCATCAACTCGTTGCTGAATTATGAGGAGCGATATTGGCCAATATCTAGCAATTCGGCAATAAGGGCTTACATGAGTAATTCTATCTATGAACAACATGAAAGCAAACTTCAGAAACAAATCTAAAACTTTGAAATATTTAAATTCCAAGCCAATGTAACACGAAACTTGACAAATAAATGTAAAACTCAAAACAAATGTTGACAATTGGACCACCGAACGAGGACAATTGCTCGGAATTTTCCAAGTTAGTGGAAATACAGGAACTATATGGCGAGCAATACCAGCAATCTGTGAAAACATTGCCACATTACCGAAATATTGCCGCAACTGGAATGATATTGCCCTGTATTGCTCCATTAATCGCTCCACTAGTTTTGGCAATAGTCGTCGGGCAATTAATTGCTTGAAAAATTGCTGGTATATGAGCACCTTAAGCCTGTGCTGTGCCGTTCTGCTTTTCGTACATGGGATTTTTTGAAATAGATTTTGAGCGAGATCGCGTGAATGCGAAGAATGCGTGCGGTGAAATTCGAAAGGAAAGTCTATTCAAACGAGTAGACGAATGATGTTGAAACCTATTGCTTTAGCTGAGATGACACTATCGCTAATTTGAATTTATATAGCCTGATGTGTTTCCATCGCACTGATATACACACTCCATAGAAAACTTTAACAGACAACCACCCTCTTCCCCTCTTTCGCAAATCAATTGCCTTTCATGAAAATAACAACATGTCCTCTACGTCGGATATGCACCTTTCAAGATAAAGCAGGTTTCCAGGTGCTCATTAAATTGCCTACCACGGCAAACTTTAAGTATCATCAGGAGCAACTGAAAAGAGACCCGGCATCTAAGTATGTCGGATCAATAAAAGATCCTTGTGCGGCGACATACTCAAAAGTACCGCAGAAATGATACGAAACCTCCCTAAATTTTCATAGTTTAGATATAAGTATAACTTATTATGTTTGGATGTGTTGTATCATCTTCATCAATCTGGGCATAACGATAGCTTAGAGTACTGAGCTCCTACAGCATCAAGGAGAAGAAAATTGAAAAAGTTGTTCGCTACAATGTTGGCGTTATGTACAGCAAGCGGGATCCAATGGGGCTGTGTATACCTGTACGTTGCGCGCATCGAGTTGACACCAAAAACAAAAACAACAAATCCATTAGTCGAGGCTATCAGGATATATGGAGCAGCTGATGCACACTAAATTATTCGCTTAGATTAGAGTTTTCGGCACAATAAACTTATTTTACCTTTTCACGTTCACTTTTTGTTCGTCTAATGCCCAAGTAGTTTATAATAAGGGGTATCTGGAGATATAAAGTGACATTTAGCTATTTGAACCAGCTATTTCCTATAAAGCCGGATTCATTAAGCCTGAAGTACAATATTCCGCCGGGGCGACTGATCCAACTCGACCAGCTTTTTATAACTCCACACTACTCCGAACTCTAATCCGACACAAGCTCTCACTAGATTAGATACCGGACCCTTCAATTAGAGTCTGTAATTTTCTGTAGCCATTGCAATCGGATACAATTATCTGGTAAGGGCGCCGTAAACATTTCACTGGATTATCTGACAACAACAAGTAAAAAGTTTAGTAGTTGATCGGGAGAAAATAAAATCAATACGGTGATATTATTTGAAAATCGTCGGGGTAGCAAAATTTACAACTTGGCAATTAGTTACCGACTCTAGATTTCGTTCAATGACGCCACGTAATTGAACATTTAAAACTTTATAATTTAAAAAAAACAGTCTTGCAAATGGCTTAAAATAATGCTACCCAGATATTTGCACGTTTTAGGACTAGAAGATCTGAAAGCCATAAACCAAAATTTAGTCCGGTTACCCGCCGTGCGAAGGTGCGGTTCCTATAAATCCCGATAAAAAATCTAAAAAATTTTATTAACTTAAAACTTTTAACTCTTTTTGTCAGAAATTTGCATCACTTTTACTTGTTTTCCCTATTTTTTCAACCCTGTAAATGAACGAAGAGAAAATAGATCAAATTTTTTACTATGAAATTATTTACAAAAAATCGATTAAAAATAAAGAGCCTGTAGCGCCCCAAAGCCTTTTTACTTTATGATTTTCTAATAATGCAGTATTGTGATCGATTTAAAAAAAAAAAAAATGTTGTACTCTGAACATTTTTTTTCACGTTTCATGACTAGTAGATACGAAAAAACCCAAAAAAAATATAAGTCCGTCTCTCCGCCGTACCGCACTGTACGTCGTCCGCCGTACGCAAAATCGTTTGAAGGCTCGTAGCTCCCAAACGGTTTGGGATATTAAATTGAAATTTTTTTTATGAATAGACTGGGTAGTAGTGAAGTGACCAAATTCTGAGGGGTTGGTTTGTGAGGTGGTAGGAGGGGGGTGGGCTTTAGACGGACAATTTTGGTTTCTTCATCTCAGCAACCGCTTATGCTAGGAGGCTGAAACTTAGAATTTATATAGAGGACCCATTTGCATAAAAATTGTCAAATGGGTGGAGGGGTGTGAAAATAGGGGTGAAATAATGCGTCCGAAACGCAAAAAACCTGAGATCGACACATTTCCAAATCCATATCTCCTAAACGGTTAACGTCACAAAATTGAAACTTAATGAACATCTGTAGGTATACTAGGAAAATTGATTCGAAAAAAATTTTTGTGTGGGGACAGTGGAGTAAGGGGGTTGGGGGTGAACATCTTTAGATTACTATATCTCACGAACCAATTGCACTAGATAAATAAAATTTGGTTTTTGTATAAAAGTTGATAAATGAAGTTTACTGAAAAAAATTTTTTTAAGCAAGCAGTGGAGCATGAAAGTGGAAGGAATACGAATTTTTCTACAAAATTACGTCTCACATCTCAAGAACAGTGTAAGCTAGATACTTAAAATTTTTACCAGAAGTAGGCCTAATAGACCCCTAGCAGACCCCTGGGAATGTGGGTGTAGAGGGTGATGGTGGGGGAGAGTGAAAAAGAAAAAGTTCCGATTTTTATATCTCGAGAAACTATTATGATATAAGGCTGAAACTTGGTGTTTAGATAGACCTGTAGTAGCAGCCTGATGGAAAAATATTGGTCTTTATAGGGGTAGTATGGTACGGGGGTGGGTTATATTTTGTCTATCTATAGAACGGCTTATCCTACAAAGTTAAAACTCGGTATGTATAAGTAAATCAGCTAGTAAAGTTATTTAGATAAAAAAAAATTTCAAATGTCCATTGGCGTTCGGAAAAGGAGCGAAAAAAATGATCAGTGAAAATGGAATGCATATATCGCCGTGTCGGAAGAACAGTGACGCAACTGCAAAAAATTTTAATTTTTTTCGGAGGAACAAAATCATTTTTGACAATTGCCCACAAGCCATACGAGCTTCTTAATATTTACTATAGACAGCTTAGATCAAGAGCACGTTCGTTTAAAACAACGGGGAACGATTTTATGCAAGAATAGCAAAACCACAACATATTGAAATGTGAAAACAAAAAATTTTCAAAATTGCAGTTGCGTCACTGTTTTTCCGACACGGCGATATGTAAGTGGAGTAAACCCGTCCGAATAAAAGACTGGTGTGTTGGTCTGTAAAAACAAAGCAACACACCACTCTTTTATTCGGACGGTCTTACTCCACTTACAAACCGACATTCAAGTTTTCAATTCTCCGATTCTATTCTATTTTATTTTTTTTTATTTAACTATTGAGTTAATTTTAATTCATTTCACTTCTGAATTTTATTACTTTATTATTTTTTAATAATAAAGTATTGTTATCGACCTGAAATTTCAAAAAAGTTTGCTACCCTGAAATTTTGTATTTACACGTTTTAGGACTAGTAAACCCCAAAAAAGCAAAAAAAAAAAAAATGTCCGTCTGTCCGCCGTAGACGCCGTACGCCGTACGCCGTACGCCGTCCGCCGTACGCCGTACGCCGTACGCCGTACGCAAAATTGTTTGAAGGCGCGTAGCTCCCAAACCCGTTGAGATATTAAATTGAAATTTTTATGGTGGGTAGATTGGATGAACCCCTACGACTGGTATATTTTTGAGGGGTGGGGGTACAAGGGGAGAGGAGAGGGGAGCGTTTTAGACGAAAAATTTTGGTTTCTAGATCTCAGGAACCACTTATGCTAGGAAGCTGAAACTTGGAACTTATATAGTACTATGATAATGGACTCAATTGCAAAAAAATGGTTGATCTTGGTTAAGGGGTGTGGAAGTGGGGGGGAAAGCAATGAGTCTTTAACGCATGAAAGTCGGGATTGAAACATTCTAAAATCGATATCTCCTGAACAATTGATGTCAGAAGATTGGAACTTTGTTCTTGTCCTTAGGGATACTTCCAGATTAGACAAGAGCTAAAATTTTTAAGAGGGGTGGTGGGGTGTGGGGGTGGGTGGTGAAAAACTTTGGATTACAATATCTTCCGAACTAATTACACCAGGAAGATAAAATTTAGTTTCTGTATATGGACTCAAAAGAGGAGTCTAACAAAACTAAATTTTTTGAGGGGGGAGGTGGAGCACGAAAGTGGGGGGATAGCAATTTCTCAAAAAATTTAATTTTTATATCTCAAAAACCGTATCAGATATGATCTTGAAAATTTTACAGGAGTTGGGGTCGATAAACTTCTAGTAGGGAAAAAAATTTTGGTGGTGTGGGTGTAGGGGGAAAGGGGGTAGAAAGGAAAACATTCTGATTTTTATTTCTCAAAAACCATAATGAATAGAAAGCTAAAAATTTAGGATTATATAGAACCACTATGGAGCATCCTAGAAAAATAAAATTTTTGATAGGGGTATCAAGGTACGGGGGAGAGGAGTGGTTTTTTATATCTCAGAAACGGCTTATGCTAGAAAATTGAAACTTAGTACGTATATGTAGATGTGCTATTAGAGTAATTAAAGCAAAAAAAAGTTCAGATTTTTATTGGCGTTCAGAGGTTGAGTCAAAAAAATGTCCGTGAATCCACATTTTCACGAATTTCGTTAAAACTTTTAGACATGTCAAACTATCAAAGCAATTTTACTTCTGCGGGCTATTTATATAAGCGCCTAGTAACGGTAACGGTAACGGAATTTTTCGATATCCAACCCCTAAGGGGGAGTAAATTGGTTGTGTACATATTCACGAATTCTGATATATTCCTAAGGTATATTGAGATTTGGAGTTCACTTGTACTTCTATAAGCTTTAAACGTAGTCGGGAAAAAACCGATTTAAGTATTTTTCTCAATTAAACCCCCTGGGGGTATTGTTTAAGATTTCACTGATTCCGAAAATCTCTTAGGTTTAATGTGATCGAATTCGCTTTTACTACTATGAATTATTCTATTGATAAAAAAAATACGTAAATAAAAAAAAAATCTGCCAACAGTCTGGGCGCAACTTTATTATTTTATGGGTAGAAGTCCGAAACGTGTTTAATGATGAGATACGGTGTTGGGTACTATGCGACTGACAACCTAAAAAATAACCATTAGGCTATTTGGAACGTTATTTTTTAGGTTGTCAGTCGCATAGTACCCAACACCGCATCTCATCATTAAACACGTTTCGGACTTCTACCCATAAAATAATAAAGTTGCGCCCAGACTGTTGGCAGATTTTTTATTTAACTATCTACTTTAACTACTGATTTTAATTCAGTTCACTTCACTTCTTCGTTCTCGTGTGTTTCTTCTTTCTAGCTTCCCTCCCGACCTCTGATGACATAAGTCGACAACACCGAGCGCGGTAAGATTTAAATAACGTTACATATACTTTCACGATTTTCATCACATCTATTAGGTCTTCCCAAACATTGAATTCATTGATGACGTAGAATAGAGGCTTCTTTATACAAATACGTAGAAAAAATTTTCAGAATTTTTTTTTAAATTCGACCCCTAACGGGGTGTAAAGGGTTGCATTCTTTTTCACGAATTCTGCCATATCCTCCAGGTCTTATCAGATATCGAATATCTTTTCAATTTCACGGGATTGCGTAATAATCGCCTAAAACTCGTTTTTAAGCTTTTTTCCTTTTTCAGCCCCTTAGAGGATATAAAAAGATTGAACACGTTTTCACGAATTCCGGCATACTTCTTAGGACTGATAGACATCAAATTGGTTTGTACTTCCTTAGGCTTTCTTTATATTTATCTTGAAACTGATGTCAGGATTTTTGAATATTCAACCCCCAAGTGGATGTAGGGAGGTTGTATATGTTTTCACAGATTCCTACATATTGCTAAGATCTGATGATATATCGAATTCATTTTTACTTTCTAAGGTTTCCTATATAAGCGCTAAAATGTCAATTTCAGTATTTTTAGATACTGTATCCTAAGGAATGTATGATTTTCAAAGCTTCGACATATTCCTTAGGTTTGATGAGATATTGGATCGCTTTGCACTTCCAGAGACTTTTTATATAATCGCCTACAAACCCATTTCTCAATTAAATTCAACTCCCAAGGGTTTGCATATGTTTCCACAATTTTTGCCAATTTTTGATGTAAAATTGGTTAATACGGCATTTGAGGTAATGACCTAAAAACCATTTTCACGATTTTTCGAATTTCAAGAACCAAGTGGGTGTGAAGGGTTTGCATACGTTTTCACAAATTTTTCAAAATTCCTCTTGTCTCATGAGTACGGCTAGATATTGGGCTATTTCCCGCGATTTAGGCTATTTAAATGTTCAATTCGCGGGTACAAATTTCAAAAAGCTACTTATAGCTTTTTGGGCTATTCGGACAACGTAAATTTTGTTATTTTCCTAGTTTACAACAGACCCGATTTACGAGGATAAAATAGAAATATGAATTAATAATTAATTAATTTCAGTGGTCTTTTGGGTTAAATAAATCTGCTAGTGTTAACGGTTCAAATACAACGTTTGCAAACTACGTCATATCACAAATCCTCTTGCCACTAAGTCTCGGTTCTCCAGTTATAAATTGAAAAAAATAGTAGTTCACACGATATCTATCTGATATTTGCAAACTAAAATTAATTTAGAATCGGTTCTTTATTTGTGGACTTTAAATGAACCACTTTCTTTGAAGTTATGGATATTCGTATAAATATAACATAGAAGAAACAATAGATTTACCAATATTGATGACCGTCCTATAGATCTTTTATTTTTTGCATAACTTATTAATTATAATTTTTGCTGGATTGGATTGGTCCCTCCAAAGTTATTGTTACAAGTGTACTATGGCAACCCGAACAACTCACTTATTATTGATATAAAAGTTTCCTGAGAAAAACAACAACCTTGCAATATTGTAGAGAACTCTACGGCATGTTCTCTAAGTACTTCTGTCGCGTTCCACACAAACAACGGAATATGCTGGAAATTTCTCGACTCAACACATGCAGTATGTAAACGCCGCAGAGCCGAGGGATAAGTTTTTCTACTGCGAGAGTGAAACGACTGTCTAAGCGAAAGCGAAAGTGATTTTCATCGATAAAAGCGATCAAGTAGTAAGTGAAAAGGAATTGTGTTTTACTTGAAAACCAGGCGAAATTATTTTTCAATTATAATATAATTATTTGCACCTAATATGTTTTTCAAATAATATTTTTAAAACGGTGATAGAAACTAATTTATGTATTCACACAATATTTATTATACATTACAGAGTTTCTTAAGAATTCTGGAACACAGTTCGTCGTTGAAATCGCAATTACGTTTAAATTTGCAAAGTTGAGCGCGGTATTTGGGCTACAAGTCTTCATGCGGGTTTTGGGCTATTTCATAAGCTCACTCGGCGGGTTCTGCAGCCAACTATCTGGCAACCCTGCTCATGAGATATCAAGTTGCTTTTTATGAAATCGTCTAAAAACCAATTTCGCTATTTTTTCGAAAATCAAACCCCAACTGGAAGTAATGTTTTTGTATACATTTACGTTCGAATGTCTACTCGGACCTTTTCAATGTTTAATCGGCAAAAAATCTCTATTTTAAATATTTTTATTTTAAGAAAAAAATTAACTTTCCAAGAAAACTAATAATCTCGAAACAACTGATGATATACTCCGACTTTGACCGCTCCCGAACTTTGACCGGAAAAATAATAAAGTTTCGCCCAGACTATTGGTAGATTTTTTTGTATGTAGACATTGGCATATTCATTCTTCACGTCTTCGTCAGCACTATCGAGCATACATAGTAGAAAGAATATGGATTTGTTTCCTTTACACTTTGTTCTTGAGTTTGACGGTCCTCCAATTCACATACATCTTTTAAATAATGGAAAAAAAAGCATTTAGACTTAAAAAAAACATTAAAAACTTGTACTATAGTTAAAATATGGAATACATTTAAATAGTTAAGTTTGTTTTATTTAATTTTTTATTAGAAAACCATAAGAATAAAATAATAATTTTAAATTAAAATACTTTATTATTAAAATAAAAAAGTAAAACAATTCATTATTTCAAATTTTCAGGTACACAGCAAGAACTTGTATATTAATTAGATATTCCACATTTTTTCAATGTGATCCGTCATATTAAATTAATATGTACAGCTTTTAAGATCATTCGATTCAGATTTATGTGGTGTACTTTTAAATTAATTAGATAAGATTCTAATTATAATACCATTAGTCAATTAAAAACAGTAAAGCAATCCCATTAAAATAATAGTATCATCATAAATTTTTTAGTTGTTGTAATACGATTGTCCTTTTATTTTTATGGTCGGTCCTATTAATCTCAAACGTGGTTTGTCACATTAAATTGATATGAGCAACGTTTAAAATAATAGCATGTTCGCTTAAAGATTTACATGGTATACCATTATTTTGAAATGTTAAAGCTATTAAAATAATTTGAGAACTGCCATTAATATAATACTTTGTATTAATGTTGTTTATCCTATTGACTAAAATTAATAGGAGAAAACTTTTGAATTAATAATAAATCGGGCTAAACTTATAGGAGTGAGTGTAGATTCAAAGAATAATTTCATTAGTCGGTTTCAGTGCTTTAGTGGCTCAGAAATCATAATTTAACTCTAACAAATCTCTTTTAAATTTGACCGTATCAGTGAAACTCAGGAGCACTTAAGAAGAAAATTTTATGTTGTGCTAGTAATGCGTTACTGTTGCAGTCGGTGCTGCAGTTGGCTGTCGGCTGCCCATTTTACAAATCAAGGTATATCATGGGAAGTATTATTCCCGCGCCAGAGCAATATGTTGACTTTGACTTGATACTACAGCATCTACAAAGGAAAAAATGACACTCTTAACTTCCAAAAAGGGCGATTAATCCTTGAAGTTACGCCACTGAGAATCTTTAGTAGAAAGGAAGTAGAAATATGAATTGAATGTGAAATTAATTACCAGTTATTAAGTTTCTCAACAACAAAAAAAATATGAAACAATGGGAATTGTCTTTGGTTACTTTCATCTCAAAAGGGACTTCTTCATTCAGTTTAATTAGTTGTAGGAAGTTAGTTAATCACCACTTTATTAGAAAGATAATCATCCCATGAAATAGTCTTCGAATTAAAATTTTCCAAAGAAAATCGATAGAAAATAAAAAATTCTTCTCGATTCCTATAACATTTTCATTCACCGAGTTCATTGATCATTTCAATTATTCATTACTGCAAGACATAACTTCCGTGCCGGGCAAAACAATTTGTCTAGATACGTAGTACCTTTGTATCTAAAAACAAAGTACAAAACCCAATTCGAAACAAATCGCATATAAACTAATCGAACATGTTTACCGGCAGCTTCATTAATTATTTATATAGTCCCATCAATAATTAAATACGAGGCAAGATACTTCCATCGGATACGGCCTATCAATACTTTATTACTCTTATTCATATCCTTAGAGTAATTTTCTTTTTGGCCGGAAAATATTACGACCTGATAATAATGATTTTGCGAGCAGTTAATTTTGAACACCTTATAAATAAATAAATTTCCAATTTTTCGTATCGGAATTTATTGAAATCTTTCCTTTTATCGGTAATGAAATATTTAATTTTAATTATGACTAGCTCTTAATTAATTTTGAATTAATTTGTCGGCAAGTACATGAATGGGAATGGGGTGTTTCTCGTTCTTTTCGGGAAAGCAATGCTGATGGCAACGTGATGAAGTCGGCATAGTGTCCTTCAATATTTAAAATTTCTTACATATTAAAAGGGTATAAAATATTTGACATGATTACAGGTATAAAGCAAACATAAGCAAATTTGAATGGTATCTTTCGGAAAGAATTTGTTTTTATCCGTTCAGACCAAAGATGCATCAATAGAAATTTAAAATCGAACATAAAATCGGATACTGAAAGTTCTAGGAAAACCCCTCACCCTGGATCCTACACAACTCCTTTTATCCCCTTCTCAATCCCAATTACAGTACTTAGATTTTAATATCCCTGAACTAATTCCGAGTATTTAATAAAATTTGCTCTTCAGATTCTAGTAGTTGTACGTAAAACCCGGCCATAAAACTCTTGAACCGGAGTAAAAGTTGAGTGGCAAATGGGGTTTTTACGACTTTGCAGCCAGGTACGACTTACCGGTAATTCGACGGTATAAAATCCGATGCCGCACCTTCGCCAACCTGGCGAAACGAGTGAAAGGAATACAGTAGATAACGCACTGATCTGCTGAAATCCAAATATAATCTGAAGCTACTGTCGCATTTTCCCTATGGAATTTAATGATAGCAAAATATTATCTATGGGGCTATCTAGAAGTTTATGTATAGCGGGAATCAAGACATGTAACTATACTAAAATGGAGAAATTTGTAATCAGTTTAAGCAAATTTAGGACATAATTTAGATAGGAATCTTGTTTAATTAATATGTACTTAGCTGTTTTATGTGCAAAATGTGAGGCTTGTTGCTAGGCGAATTAGACGGATTAAATGAGTATTTAGTTTTTGAACGATGTTACTGCAAGCAAATGTAATTAGGGACAAATTGAAAAGGTGTTAGGATTAAACCATTAAAAGCACCGTAGATTAGAGTTCCTTGTAAAAGTGCGTACCTATTTAGGAAAAACGTAGACGCACACGTCGAAAAGGCCTTCTATGAACCGAAAGTATTGACTTGTTAGATATGAGAAAACTTACTAGAACCCCACCCTTCATTTGTACACTGAAAAAAAAAAATATGATTCTTCTATAGTTGCAGTGACCATAATTTAGTTATTATAACTGTATTTAAATAGTTATGGTTGTCCTTGACATGGCTTATAATTCACATAAACATACTATGGTTGCAATAAACATATTTGGTGATTTTAAATTAATAAGGTTGTCCTAACCATGCTTGTTACATGATGTAAATATAGCGGTAATAGCGGCAACTATATGCTATGATCAGTACAACTATAGACATTTATTGAATATTTCTCACAACCATACTATGGTTTGTACCATTATACACGATGATATTACAAACATATTATGGTTATCGCAATAAATAATGTATTCAAGTGAAGTTGAAATTTCAAAGTGTAAAGTTAATAATTAAGAAATATGTATATGTACTGAAATTTCGTATTTTATATATTGAAAATATTAAGTATTTAATATTAATTTTAATTGAATATATTTATATTCAAGTTATTACACATTTTTAGTACAATTTACTCTTTGGATTTGGAAAACTGCGTATATTCATAAGAAAATACGCAGTTTTTCCAATTACTATAATTTATTATTACAAAGTCCTCAAGCTGCACAGAAATGTGGACTTCATTAATTTTCAGCGATCTGGGATGACATTTTATCCGGCATTTGACGGGACTATATAAGAAATAAAAAGGTAAGTTTGTGATGATAGTGAATCCAATTTTAAAGTGAGTGAGGATCCCCATTGCCAATTTACTTTATTATTTTAATAATAAAGTATTTTATAATATGATAGTATCTTAGTGTTCACAGCATTATGGTTATGGGTTATAAGAACCATACATCATTGTTTGTCTCAACCTTAGCTTTGTTTGAATTAAACATATTAATGTTTTTTAGGATCGTAATTATAGTTCTCACAACAATTACAGAACTGTAATTGTTACAACCATTTATATGATTGACGTAATTAGAATATGTTTATTATAACTCAAGTCATAAGATACTGAATGTTCAACAGAACATAAGTTAAGTTTGTAGAACCAAAACTATGTTTGCGTTAACCATACAACAAGTTTTCAGAATCATTCATTTGTTTGATTCAATCATAACATATTTCTTAGAAACATAACTATAGTTGTAATAATTAAATTACAAATACTTTCATGATTGATATAATCATACTATGTTTAGAGCAACAAGTCAGTAAAGTTAGTACAACCATAACATCAGTTATCAGAACTATCTTGTAGATTAGATTGTAGATTTGGAAATAGGGGTTGGTGTGGATAACCTCTGTCACTGCAGCCACAGTTGGGCTTATTGTGACGTCCCCCCGGTTTGATTATGATTCCTCTTCGATCCCTGCGCTTATAATGAAGCCTAGTATTTTGCGAAGAGGAATGGTCAGGAATTCCGATGGGTCCATGAAACCCTGACCGAAGTGACAAAGCCTTTTGCAAATTAAACCCTCACATTCACAGAGGATATGCTCTGGTGTTTCGTCTTCGTCATTGCATATTCTGCAAATTTTAGTCTCAGAGAGACCAATCCTGTTGAGATGCTTCCTCATGTGACAATGTCCAGTCAGAGCTCCCACTAAGGTTCGGGTCTGATTTTTGCTTAATTTTAGATAATCAGATGTTCTTTTTTCCGAGTGTTTTGGCATAAAAAGCTTTGAGTGCCTGTTGCCCGGAGCCAAGTCCCAGTGAATGGCACTTTGCGATTTTTGCCACATTCGGATGTTCATTCTGGCTGTGCTTAATGGTATCCCACAGAATGGATATGGTCCCATGAAGTCAGCTTCTGAACCTTTCCTAGCCATTAAGTCGGCCATTTCATTACCTTCATAGCCGCTGTGTCCCGGAATCCAAATGAGACTGACTCTGTTCTTATTTCCGTGTTCAATCAGGCATTGGAGGCAATTCCAAACAATTTTGGAGTGGATTTGAACGGACTGAAGTGCCATTATTGCTGCCTTGCTGTCCGAGAGAATATATATTTGTTGGTTTTTGTAGCCCCGTCTGATATTTTCCCTAATGCATAGTTCAATAGCATGAGTCTCCGCTTTGAAAGACAGTGGATGTTATGTGCATGCTACAAAAGAATTTCACATTTGGGTGCACTCCATAAACTCCTGCTCCTACACCTTGATCCGTTTTAGATCCGTCTGTGTACCAGATTATGGATCCTGGTTTTGGAGTGGGTTTGTTTGTGGCCCAATCCTCCCTTTCAGGTAGGACAACTTTGAATGGCTTTGTGAAATTAAATTTCGGTACCATTGAATCAGAAAGAGGTATCGCTAGTATCGGGTCCTTGTTGAGTTCCGCGGAGAGAGTTGGGCAAGCTATTTTGCGCTCTGACTCGTCCTCTGAGCTCAAAAGTTTGTATGTGGTGAATCTAGCTTCTTTCTGTATTTCTAAGTGTAGAGGTGCTAGGTTGAGAAGCACCTCTAAGGCAGCTGTGGGAGTGGTGCGCATCGCCCCAGTAATACCCAGGCATGCCAGTCTTTGTAATTTAGTCAGCTTAAGCTGAGCAGTTTTCTGCTTTGTTTTCTTCCACCAGACGGATGCCGCGTAAGTTATAATGGGGCTAGCAACGACGGTATACATCCAGTAGGTTAGTTTTGGACTAAGTCCCCAGTTTTTTGCCGAGAAGGCTCCTGCAGGTCCAGAGAGAGATTCTGGCCCTTTCAAGAACTTTGTCTCTTACATCTTGTAACGAGGTTCACGCAACTATAAATTCAACCATAGTAAGGTTCTCCCAAAATATGGTTACTACAGTCATATTTTTTCTCTGAATGTAGCTATTCAAATAGTGTTTGATCTCCGCATGTATTTCTACGGTCGATGCAGTAATGCATTTACTCGTCTTACCAGGGTTGCCAGATTGTTGGCTGCAGAACCCGCCAAATGAGCTATATGAAATAGCCCAAAACCCGCACAAAGACTTGTAGAACAAATACCGCGCTCAACTTTACAATTTATCAGACCTACTTAAATGTGTTGAACACAGATGCGATTTCGACGACGAACTTTGCTACAGAATTCGTACGAAACACTGTAATGTAAATATTGTATGACATAAATTCGTATTTATCACTATTTTAAAAATGTTATTTGAAAATAATATTAGGTGCAAATTAAAGGTAAAATTATAATTGAAAAATAATTTGTAATTTTCATAATTCGATGGAATCAAAAATCTTGCGTGAATTATCCTACATGTAAGTTATCAGGCAAAAATGAAATCTGGCTTTTTGCTTTTATAAATAATAATGTATATTAGTTTATATTCGAAAATGCACATCAATATTTAATAATGTAAGCACCTCATAATCATCTTCGCCTAAGCGATCAGAGATCCTGAGTCTAAAGAAGAGCAAGCCGCCTCTCGATTAGCTTCATACATTTTTGCATACAATCGGTTCGGCTTAATGTTACGAGCTAGGGGTTCGCCGGGATTTTAAGTAAAACATAATTCAATTTCATTTACTACTTGATCGCTGTTATTGTTGAAAATATCTTCAAAAATACACTTTGCATGATCGTCGTTTCACTCTCGGAGTAGAAAAACTTATCCGCGGGCTGTGCGGCGCTTATATAGTGCATGTGTTGAGTCGAGAGATTTCCAGCATATTCGGTTGTTTGAACAAGTAACTATCACATGCGAGAAGTGTCTAGAACATGCGAGAAGCATATAGAGCTCTTTACAACAACGCAAGGTTGTTGCTTTTCTCTGGTAACTTTAATATCAATATAATAAGTGAGTTGTTTAGGTTGACAGAGTGCACATGTAACAATAACGTTGTAACAATAACTATAATTTTTATAACACGTGTCTGTAACCCATACCAATCCAGCAAAAATAATAATTAATAAATTATGAAAAAAAGGAACTCTACAACAGACATCAAAATTGGTAAATCTATTATCTCTTGCATGTTATATTTCTATGGGTGTCCGTAACTTGAAAGAAAATGGTTCATTTGTTGAAAGTCTACAAATAATGAACCGATTCTAAATTAATTTTAGTTTGCAAATACCTGATAGATATCGTGTGAACTATTAGTTTTCATTAGAGAGAGCCGAGCAAATTTAGTGGCAAGAGGATTTATGATAAATACGTTGTATTTGAGCCGGTAACACTAGCAGATTTAACCCAAGATACGACTGGAATTCAGTTTTCTAATTGTTATATTTTTATATTTTCCTTGTAAATCGGTTCGGTTGTAAACTAGCAAAATAACACAATTTGCGTTGGTCTAATAGCCCATAAAGCTAGAAGTAGCTTTATGAATATTTAAATAGCCCAAATCGCGGGAAATAGCCCAATCTGGTAACTTTGCGTCTTACCCTTCCACTATTTCAATTCCATCGTAATACTCGCTTAGCGGAACGAAACACTTTCTTACAAGGATCTTATATTTCTGAATCGTTCATTTGCGTAGAGGAGCAAGGACAACCCTTTGTGACAATCTATTGATACCACCCAGACAAATATAGGATCCAACAACCGTTCAAAGATGTAATCATTCCTTAGAATGGAAATTACTTGTATTTCTTAGGATGGAGCCAAGAGCGCCCTGAGAGAAGGGTAAAGTACTTGCACCCACCTATATTCTACCAATCCGAGAAATTTCAAATTTGCAATCAAACGTGGTTGAACTGTTTTGCAATTTAGGTTCAATTAATGGCTTTTATGTGAATGTCACTATGCTTCAAATCCTCACAACTAGTAGCATATGCCGACGACATAAATATACTTGCAAGATCTTTGGAGAGTACCAAAGAAATATTTGCAAACCTTGACTCGGTAGCAAGGAAAGTTGGACTACATATTAACGAAAACAAAACAAAAATCATGACACAAACTAGGAAAAACACGTCAATCAGACAAAATATTACAGTAGGGGACTTTAACCTAGAAAACGTAGACAGCTTTGTATATCTCGGTGCAAATATATCGAAGGATGGAAGCGAATCCATCGAAATTAAAAGAAGAATAATGATGGCAAATAAGACGTATTATTCGATAATCCCAATAATTAAAAACAAAAATGTGCCTTGGAAAACAAGGCTTAAACTATACAAAACAATTATAAGAACCTGTGCTATGCTATGGCAGAAATATGGACATGGCGAAAACGCTTTAAAAATACTTCCACGGAGAAACTGATCGTCGTCTCGCTGTAGTAGAAACTATCCTTGGGTGTAAACTTTACCGTGTTTATATAATGTATGTGTTGAGTCGAGAGCTTTCTCGCGTATTCGATGGTGAAATTTTCGGGAAATGTTAAGTATAACCGTGAACCTTGCAGAATTTTCCACGCCTTTCTCATTGGGTACTAAAAGTTGTGCAGGTTGTAACAATATCACCGGAAAATATCTAGTTGGCTTTTCGACCGGATGGTCTACAATTGATAAAATATTTTATTAAATTCAAAAAACTTTGCAAATTTCAAGATTTCTCAGTTCGAAATTATGCGATATAAATAAGCAATTAAACTAAACAACTGTAAAATTCAGTTTAGAGCACAAAGATACAACATTCGCAGTATGAACTACTTTATCCTTAACTGAAATATAAATCGTAGTTCACTGTTTTATCTAGAATATCCTACGATTGGCTGCAGAAAGTAGGTCCACAAAGTGGCATATGTGGACATTGACCCAGGCGTCCGAAAAATTAGTTAACGTCTTTGAAAGAAAAGTCCTCAGAAGAATTCTCGGACCTGTGAGAGAAGACTCGATCTGTAGAATACGTTACAATAGAGAATTGTGTGCCATCTTTGATAATCCAGAAGTATTGATTCTCATAAAATTCAAGAAGCTACAATGGGCTGGTCATGTGATGTGGATGGATGACGGAAGAATCACCAAACGCACACTGAAGGGAAAAGTTAATGGACAAAGATCAGTTGGAAAACCACGGAATCGCAGGGAGGATTCTATTGATGCAGACAGCAAATCACTGCTAAGATTCACAAGCTGGAGGACGCGGTCACTGAACCGAGAAGGCTGGAAGCGGCACATACAGGAGGCCAAGGTCCGATTTGGAGTGTAGCGCCATCGTAAGTGAGTAAGTATGTGAAGGTCACTTGTTCAAATCCGGCCCGACGGATCAAAAATTATTCAACACTTAATGGACAAAGACCAGTTGGAAAACCACGGAAGCGCTGTGAGGATTCTATTGATGCAGACAGCAAATCACTGCCAAGATTCACAAGCTGGAGGACGCGGTCCATGAACCGAGAAGGCTGAAGGCGGCACATATTGGAGGCCAATGTTTGGACTTTAGCGCCATCGTAAGTAAGTAAGTATGTGAAGGTCATTTGTTCAAATCCGGCCCGACGGATCAAAAATTATTCAACGCTTTTCCAATAAACACAATTAGTTTCTCTTTAACTATCGCAAGAACGGCTCAAGTACCAGTGTTATTTTTATACAATTATTCTAAAAAAATACAATCCATTATGAAAAGTGAATTTTAATTGAGTTGTAGTTGAATAGTGAAAGCAATTTCCTTTACAATGCGCTATGTAATGGGCTTTCGTATTTTACGAATAAAATGGAAATAAATTTGTAAAATTTCAGAATTTATTTCGTCTTTTAACGTTTTTATGTAACCGTAATAAATTTCATTTTTTTTTATTGTATAAAATGTATTTGAATGATTGATAGCTTTTCGCGCAAGGGATTGGGGGGGAGGGGGTACTTACGGCTACTACTTCTCTTAATTTTTGGGTCGAATGACATTTTTTTTGCATCTTCGTCAAACACTTTTAATTGAGGCAATTTAGCGATCTGGCGACATTATTAATCACAATATTTTTTTTATTATACGAACCAAAATCTTGCTTTTTACTGTATTGTACTCTATGTGCTTTTCATGATTAAGAAAATTCATAATTTTCACGTAAAATACTGAAAGAAGGAGTTGATAAGCTTAAGAAATGGTTTCTCACTGTATTTTAAATTTTGCTACTTCTATTAAAAAAAAGTAAGTGAGCGAAAATGTTTTACACTTAAAAAGTAAGTACAAAAATTGTGTCCACTACGCAGAGCAATATACAACGTAATGCTTGAGTGTTCTTGCAAGCAAGAATCCTTTCCTCGGAATAAGGGGAGCTATACTTAAATGTAAAATGATTTTACTAAAAAAAACTTACGGCAGTCACAATCGAATACAAGCTAATCGTATGATATTCTAGATGAAATACTGAACTCCGATTTATATTACAGTTGGGAATAAAGTGGGATAAGGAGTGCACAAGTTGTTTGTCCTTTAATAACGAATCCCATTTGGTTCCTACTCGAAACTAAAATTCAATTAAATTTCATATCTGGAACTAGGAAAATCACTGAAAGTAAAATGTTCCTTTTTCAACGACTTTCACATGGGAGATGCAGGAAGGACTGCCTTTGTTTCTAGCATATCTATCCTTTTACCTGGATCCATTTAAAAATTAATGTGTACATAGTTTCAAATTCCTAGCTTGAAACGCTTCAAAAGTTATCGAAAAAATTTCTTGAATACTTGTCTTAAGGACTTTTTTCATGGGAGCTATTTGAAGGAGTAAAAGGATCTCGCCGGCAAGTAAACTCAAACTTTGTTTTCACTCAAAATTTGGACTTCGTAGCTAAACGATTTCTTGAGTTATAGTGAGTGAGGGAAATATCCTAACTTAATATACGAATATTAAGTTAGGACATTTTTACAGGATTTTTGTATTGGAGCTATACGAAGGAGTCATGGGATTTTTTTTCATACTTAAACCCTGAGCTACAAATATTATAAAATCTTCGTATACAGAGTCATAGCTTAAAGCGTTCTGAATTTATCGTTCAATATTACTGAGCACGTGTTTTAAGGACTTTTGTATAACAGCAAATGAACTCAGTCTTGCTTATGACTTAAAACCAACTCCTGCAAAATTTTTACTTCCTGCTTTAACGCGTTCTTGAGTTATAGTGAATTCTGTAACTTGCATACATTTTTGAAGGGTATTTGTAGGCTGCTACACGAAAGACTCATTTGATTTGCATTATATTTAATATTTTACAGGGTGTGACAAAATTTCAACTTTTTAGGTCAACTTCATGAGTTATCGTGCAAATAGACGGACTGACGGACGAACGGACAGCGAACAGATTTGGGATTTTTGGCCACAACTGAACATGAAATCTGTTGCCACAGGGAATAACTTGGTAAGTCGAAAAATTGTAAAATGGGATAAGTGTACTGTGGTCATCTCCCAAGGCTTACACGCACTGTAAAAAAGTTATTGTTATATGTTATGCGATCACTGAGATGTCAACAAATTTAATTTTTTCACAAAAACTGGATTTACAGGAATAGTTCAATAGTAAAAATAGCAAAAAAGTGCCCTGAATAGTTTCGTTTTTAAACTAACCTACTTATTCCCTGTGGCCACAGAAATATTGTGTAACTTTTTTCGGTTGGGGCTCGGTTCTTTGCGTTACTAACGCGGGCTAGATTAAACTTATCATACTCCATGATTTCATCTAGAGTATAAAGAGAAAATAAATATCCCGTAGGGGTCACCCCTTAATACAGAACAACCAGTTTAAAGGATTGAAGGGGTTACTAGCGATGATATGATCTACCAGAAGAGCAAAATTGCCTATATGAACTCAAACATTGTTCTATTATCTGGTAACTCTAATGGGATTTGTAAGCCTAACAACAATGTAAGAAGATCCTATTAAACGTTCAGCCCGGTTAATATGAAATGTTTTTAAGAGTTAGTACATTACCAATTGAGTACCCCCGGGTCAACTGTTTTCTGGAGAAAATATCACACGTTTATAAAAATACACAACAAAAATCTTGAGAAAGACCATCAAACTTTCGGGAAAACCAGCAATTATTGGACAAACACAAAGAAATTTTCTACTAGTCCTTCCCGGGAAGGTTTTTCACGTACCTGTATGATTAGCCCAGTATCTTTTTCTCCAGTTGGTTTACACGCGCAGTTATAAGAATAACGAAAAGCATAAATTTCTACAGTTTTGCATTTGTTTTCTCAAAAAAAGAGAAAGGACTCTCAAGTACATTATTCGAGATAATCTCTAAAATATCAGCATATCCATGGAAGGTAGTGCTTTATGAAAATACATGTTTTATGTAAGTATAAACCGTATAAGAACAACAAATTTACATATGAATCATACAACTGAAGATTTGTTAGAGCAGTGAAGTCCTTTATTTAAGAAAGGGGTTAGTAATAGAGCACGGTGTAAAGGTCAACAAAAATAGTTGCGAGACAAAAAGTAAGAATAAATTATATTTTCCCTTAATAGGATGGTAATTGATTAGAGTATAGAAAAACTAATACTTTTTTTTACATGAAACTATATCATGTACGCTTCATGGAATAGAGCAGTAATAGTGCGCTATTCAGTTCCTCCTACTGTTTTCAAGGTAATTCCTTACCCTGTATCACGTCCATTTGTACGCGTATTTGAAATTTAAGTCCGCATCCTCGGCAGCAGCAATAGGCTAACAAGCCATTAATATCTGATTTCAGATTATCTGTAGGTTGTTCCAACCGCCCAAAACCTTAGACTTATTCCGTTAAATATGGTATAATCAGATCCGACCTTGCTTTGGTAGCGCCCATACAAATTCTTAAAATTCATTGGGAATTGGACGAGGCTTACAATACAAGAAACTCAATAAACGAATGCCTTGAAAGTCCTAAAAATATCCAACACCGAGACTTTCAATGAATGTTATAAATTTCTTATAAATTTGATTCATTCTTGTTATTTAAAGCAAAATGCTTGAGATCTTTTCAACAAGTCGATAAGCCAAAAGAAATTTGAATATAATGGAAAACAGTAAGATTTATCGCAAGTCCTTGAAATAAAGACTTTGGTATCAGATTACATCTTTCGGTGTAGGGAAGGGTTTCAGTTTAGGGAAGCATCTCAGCGTCAGGAAGAAGAAACAGAACCCTTTCTGAGGAAATTATAATTAAAATTAATTACTGGAATTTACCTGAATAATATTCTACTTTAAATTATTAATTTTACTTTATTATTTTTTAATAATAAAGTATTGTGATCGACCTGAAATTTCAAGAAAATTTGCTACCCTAAAATTTTGTATTTTCACGTTTTAGTACTAGTAAACCTCAAAAAAGCAAACAAAAAAAAATGCCCGTCTGACCGCCGTAGACGCCATACGCCGCACGCAAAATCGTTTGAAGACGCGTAGCTCCCAAACCCGTTGAGATATTAAATTGAAATTTTTATGGTGGGTAGATTGGGTAAACCCCTACGACTGGTATATTTTCGAAGGGTGGTGGTATGAGGGGAGAGGCGAAGGGAGTGTTTTAGACGAAACATTTTGGTTTCTAGATCTCAGGAACCACTTATGCTAGGAGGCTGAAACTTGGAACTTATGTAGTACTATGACAGTGGAATTGCAAAAAAATGGTCGATAGTGGTTAAGGGGTGTGGAAGTGGAGGGGGGGGGGAACAATGAGTCTTAAACGCATAAAAGCCGGGATTGAAACATTCTAAAATCGATATCTCCTGAACTATTGATGCCAGAAAATTGAAACTTTGTTGTTGTCCTTTGGAATACTTCAAGATTTGGTAAGGGCTAACATTTTGAAGAGGGTTGGTGGGGTGTGAGGGTGGGGGGTGAAAAACTTTGGATTACAATATCTTCCGAACCAATTACAGCAGGAAGATAAAATTTAGTTTCTGTGTATGGGATCAAAAGAGGAGTCTACAAAAAATTAATTTTTTGAGGGGGTAGGTGGAGCACGAAAGTGGGGGGACAGCAATTTTTCAAAAAATGTAGTTTTTATATCTCAGAAACCGTATCAGATATGATCTTGAAAATTTTACAGGAATTGGGGTCGGTAAATTTCTAGTAGGGAAAAAATGTTTTGGTGGTGTGGGTGTAGGGGGTGATGGTGAAAGGGGGTAGAAAGGAAAACATTCTGATTTTTATTTCTCGAAAACCATAATGAATAGTCAGTTACCATAATAGCAAGCTAAAGATATAGAGCGACTATAGAGACATCCTAGAAAAATATTTTTGATAGGGGTATCAAGATACGGGGGGAAATAATCAGGAGGCTATTTGGAACGTTATTTTTTAGAATCATATAGTCCCATAGTCACCTACACCGCATCTCAGCATTAAACACGTTTCGGACTTCTACCCATAAAATAATAAAGTTCCGCCCAGACTGTTGGCAGATTTTACTTTATTATTTTAATAATAAAGTATTTTACTTACTAAGGTTTCCTATATAAGCGCCAAAAAGTCAATTTCCGTATTTTTAGATATTCAAACCTAAGGGGTGTAAGGGGGTTGTATGCTTTTCAAAGCTTCGACATATTTGTTAGGTTTGATGAAATATTAGATCGCTTTTCACTTCCACAGACTTTTTATATAATCGCCTACAAATGCATTTCTCAATTTTTGGATATTCAACTCCCAAGGGTTTGCATAACTTTTCACAATTTTGGCCATCCCTTAGTACTGATGAAATAAAAAATTGGTTATTACGGCATTTGATGTAATGACCTAAAAACCAATTTCAGGATTTTTCGAATTTCGAGAACCAAGGGGTTGTAAAGGGCTTGCTTACGTTTTCACAAATTTTTTAAAATCCCTCGTGTCTCATGAGATATCAAGTTGCTTCTTATGAAATTGTTCAAAAACTTGTTTCACAATTTTTTCGAAAATCAAACCCCAAGTTTATGTAATGAGTTTGTATACGTTTTAACAATTCGTCACATCTCTTAAGTTTGATAAGGCAGCAATTTCGTTTTTACTTCTAATGGCTTTTAGTGTACATAATATACCGAAAATCGAATAGTCTACTCGGACTTTGTCAATGTTTAATCGGCTAAAAATCTCTATTTTAAATAATTTTATTTTAAGAACAAAATTAACTTTCCAAGAAACCTCATAGTCTCGAAACAACTGATGATATACTCCGACTTTGACCGCTCCGGAACTTTTACTCGAAAAATAATAATGTTTCGCCCAGACCATTGGCAGATTTTTGCATTAGCTGTAAACCCGGAAAAACGATAAATGCAGTTTTCTTCTCTTTAATGTTGCTACTGAAAAGTTCCAGTATATCAAATACCGCTATATCTGAATATGTTCTAAAAGTTTTGTAGTTAGAGAGAGTTATGACTAGAAGCTAAGATTGCTCGTAAATGGCCGAAATCGCTTCAAAATTCCTTCAAACAACTAGTCACATATCAATCTAAAATTTGCCTTCATTCGAAAAAACGGTGACAATCTGGAAAATTCTTTTAGTTCTTCCAAAGATGCTCTTGAACAATTTGTGTTTCTCCTTCACTGTTATTGCCGTAATTCCAAAAAAAATATTAACGCATTTCCTTCAAGTTTCAAACATGCAATTTATAAGAATCGTATTTGAATGGAGAAAATCAATGGATCTTTGAAGTACGTGGTTGCAACTATTGCTCAAAGAGTCGTTAAACTGCAAATCCAATATTTCAATTCTGTTAATTTTTGATAACGTTCATGTCGAGAATCATTCTACTCCATTGAGTTGGTCCCATACAAGAGTCCATGAAAAAATTTTATTAGCGTATTGTAGGTGCAATGATGTTTTTTTTAGTCGGGATTTGATGAAGGAAAATTTCTTCAACTTATTTGAGTAGCTGCCATAGAAATCTCCTTAAAAGGAGTGACTAAAACAAATAACAAGTTTTGTTTCCAATTTTTTACAACAATTTAAAATTTTAATGGTAGTTCTGCATTTCATCTGAAGTTGTTGTGCCATCTTTCGGAGATCACTGGCATAGTCGTGGCATTATTATTCCCGTCACAACTATATCAGTAATGGGTAGACCACACAAAAAATATGAGCGGCAGTTGGACAGCTGAGCAGGATCTGGAAGGTCCGATTTTTTTTTAGAGCTGGCGTGTCGTTTTTATTTAAGGATTCCTCAGTAAGTTGACGTGTTCTGATAAGCAATAGGAATAAGAAGGAATAAGAAAAGAATAAATAGGAAAAAAATAAAATAAATAAAAACAAAATATATAAAATAAAAATAAAAAATTTGTAAACTATATACAACATTGGAGATACAGATTTACTTCGGAAACAAAACATAACCAGACAGGATCATTAAATAAAAAAATAAATTAAATAATTAACATATCAGGTAAAATTTAACTGATAAAAAAATTTCAAAATGGACAGGACAAATACAATAAAATTAACCACAAAAAGTAAAGAAAAAATTAAAACGCGTATAAAAAAAATATTTCTTGCTCCTAATTCCTCCGGCTCGGGGTCTTGCAGTACAGAATTAAGAGCGCATGGCATAGGTTTGGTGGGCTTAATGATTGAAGCGCTTACGAAACTCTAAGATAAAACGGTTTTTCAATACTGAATGGGAATTTTAACTCAATTCTTACACCCTGCTAAGTCGGCGTGAAATTTTTGTTGTCCTGGCTATGGACTTGTAGTCGGAAATGTGAACAACGTACTCTCCTAGCTGCAGCTATTCAAACATGTGGAGGCTGTTTCCTAATTCCTCAACCAACTTTTGGATATTTTGACTTTTTGAATTCGAAATCACCCCTGCTAGGCCTGTCAAACGTAACAAACAGTTGGGAAAAATTCTACGACGAATTAGGGAGTCGACTTCTACAACGAATCCCCAACAGTTATCCCAGCTATTATCGCAGGACCGAGACGACTGCAGATAGTATTATATTCTGGAGGCATATCCTGGTTCGGGCTGTCGCGCCACTGATGATGATTATGATAGTGTCTATCCTATTGCCTACATAGTATTTTATCAATGGCGTTTTCTATAGAAAGTATCAAATTTCATTCGACCTTGTTAACAGAAGAATATATTTCAAAAGGAGTACCAAGTGTGAATCCTGTTAGAAATCTGTATTTTGGTGTTAGCATCCAAAAGGACCAAAAATGTCCTTTGGATCCCGCTGCGAAGTATGTACATAAAAAATTTAAAGAGTTGCTTAAAACATCATCTCGAGACAAAGTCCACTTTTATACTTCGTATCGGTGTACATGCGTGTACATTTCACGTCTTTCCTTCCATATTGCCTTCTTTTTTACTCCTCGCTAACAATACCCGATAGTTCACTACTAAATTACCTGGAATACTACCAGCGAATATACCCGTCAGTAAATTAACCACGCTGCATACCTATAGGAAAATCTTATGACGCAGAACATGAAATGTAGCTTTCTGAAGTAAGATGGCATGTGTAGGGTGCAGGATAGTGGATTTAGGTATCGCGTTCTTGCAGGGAATATGACGAACTGGATTGACCGTCACATTCACCGGATTGAAATCACATGTTTGGGCATTGGTGAAGTTCAAGCTGTGAATGTCAGCAGGTATTTCGATGTATTCGAAAAAACCTCGCTGGACAATATCCGGCTCACGGGCCTGAATTGCAGAAAAAACACAACAATCTTTACCGCTAAAAGTGTTGAAATACCAACGAGTGCGAACAATAAGAACTTTAGGAATAAATCTTCATTAAGAAGAAGGTCTTTAATCTTCAGTGTGGTGGAAAATATTTCGTTAAGTCCAGTGCTAGTGGCTTTTAAAGACATCGCTTCTACAATGTCATGCAGAATGTTTAATAGTCTGATTAAGTCACTCTATATATTCTGCACTATTTATATTAATAAAATCAATTGAAACTGAGTGAGAACTGAACTCATGAAATTGCAGCAATGCTTTCAAGAGCAGAAGCAAAGATGCTTGCCATTACACCATATCTTCTTGGGGAGTTTTAATATGGAGTGATTTTAAACAAGGAGTACCGGACTACGCCAGCGTTTTCCAGGCGGTGATACTGGGGATCCGGGAGGCCTGTCGGATTTTGCAGCAAGACGCTACGCCAAAGAGAAATGTTGTAATCCTTTCTGAAAGTCAAGCCGCAATCAAGGCCTTAGAATCGGCTACCACCTCCTCTAAACTCGTCGAACAGTGCCGCGAGGAGCTAGCCCACTTAGGAAGTCAAGTCAAAGTTACTCTGCTTTGGGTCCCAGGCCACAGCAAGATAGAGGGTATCGAGCGGACAGACGAATTAGTAGGCAAGGTTCTGCTCTTCAGGGCTCTCTCGTAGAATCCGTTCAGGTCCCACTAGAGACTATTAAGCGCCAAATATCCACCCACTTTCTCACAAACGCGAACTTCAGATGGAGAGGACTGACCAACTGCGTCATATCTAGGGAGATATGGCCATCCTACTCCCGGAGCAGAACAGATGAACTCCTGAGCAGAACAGATGAACTCCTGAGCAGGAGCCGTGTGGACGTCTCCAGAGTCACGGCAGTCAGCACGGCCGATCGGCGACCACGCGGCCAGACTGGATATTCTCTTTAACGTCAATTGCCGCAGTTGCGGGGATGCAAATAAGAGGAAAAATGTTATCCACCTTCTTTACGAGTGTCCCGCCATAGCTAGAGCCAGACCTCGCACACTAGGCAAACCCTTCTTCGATAACCTTGATGAGATCTCGAAGATAGGAGAACTGTTTACCTTCTTGATCAGCTCTGGATGGATATGATAACCCATTCAAGCTCCAGGTCTCTGTAAAACTATGTATCTATCTATGTGTCAACGACCAGGTTAAACGAGTTGTGGTATCAAAACGGCGCTTCCTGTGCTAATTGGGCCCTGTTTTCGGCAGGCGGGCCACCACGAAAACCAACCTAAACATGGAGCCTCGGTATCCTAGTGTAAGCGCGCAAGTCTATCACTAGTCCCATCTGGGAAAGCTAGATCAACAACCATTCTCTGAAGAAAAAAACACTATGTTTCGGAGTTTCGAAATGATATCCAAAAATACTATCGAAGTATCCATGACTTGATTTGCTGATGCAGCTTGAAGAAAAATAAGACAATTAAAATAAAAAGTGATCAGTTTTTTATTACTAGGATTCGACCTCAATTAAGATACGAATGTAATAACCCAAAAAAGTGACTAATGACTTTGGACTTACAGAGTCATTAAAGAAATACTCTTCAATGTTTTTTTTTGGATTTATTATTTGGCAGTCAAACCATGATCAACGCCCTAAACTTTATCTCAGACTTTCACCAAAAAAATAATGAAATTACTTCCTATTTCCGAGCAAAGCTTATGAGAAGGTAGGATCTAAACCCACTACATCCTTTTTATCCTCACAGCGTACTTTGCGACTAGGCAACCGAGTTCAAGGATTACATTTTAGGTTTCATCATTAATTTCAAACGATATTAACACACCACCTAGACAAGGATTTCATCCCTCGAGGCTCCATAAATCCGTCAACTTTATACAAAAAGAAAAAAACAACGATTCCCATAAATTACTTCAACATCATTCAGAAGCCATCTAAACACCTATATAAAGCTTCAGGTCTGAAATCAATTATGCTACCTATTTGAAATTCCACGGAAAAAAAAGTAGCCTAAAATAAAGTCCCAAAGTAATTTCCGGTGCGGCTTTTTCAACGGCTCAACAAGGACGATGGATGTTCGAAAAAATAAATTTAAAAAAAAAAATCGAACTCGAAATACACGAAGAACACAAATCCAACTGGTGTCAAATCCACACAACTCGCCATTTAAATAATAGGATACCGGGAAAAGGGTGGGTTCGAGGAGATGAAGGACTCATTTTGCACGCTATTCGAGCTTCAATTCACGGCATCCAGGACGAAATCATGGTAGTGAATCTATACGCCGATATATCGAATTCAAGTGTACTTCATATGGGCATAGCTAAAGTAATTCATTTGGAAAGACCATATACCGTGTGTCGAGTACGACAAATAAATCTCAAATAGGATCGAGTTTTAGCTATAGCAACTATAACATATTTGCCAATGGGGTAAAGGACTTTTTTTTTAATTTACGAAATTTATTTACACTATCTCGAATCCTATTTCCTGTACGATGTGCTAGTGAATGAAGGCGTTTGGGTCGAATTGCAATCAATGAAATATTGTTGAATAGTCTAGTATTGTATGGAAGAATCCTTGCAATCACCCCGATAGTTCTAGTCGGGATTTCATTAGAAAATCCTTTTATGACCTATTAAATTTAATAGCATTTCAACGGGGCGTACACGAGTGAAACCGTTCGAACAACCGAAAAGAACTGACTTCTAGAGTTGAAGAGATTTATGGATGGGCAACAAGATTGATTAGACGATCTAAATTAGTCCGAACAAAATCAGTTTCCTACTTGGTATCGTTCTTGTGATATATGTAATTGTTGGGCATTTATTAGACATCAATCCATCTCCAGTTATAATACTTATGGAACACATGTTACATTAGAACGATGTTAGTAAAATTAATGCTTTATGCAAAAGTTCTAGTTAGGAAATGGTTTGCTTACCGTCTTTAACACCTGCTGCGATATCCATCATAATGGCTAGGAACAAGGTAACCCATACTGGCAGCTCCATTTTACTCATTTATACATTGGCTCAATTTATTACGCTTTAAAGCTTCTGATTTTCCGGTTGAAAACTAGCCACACTTTTGCACTAATTCTTCTCACTTTCGGGTACCGATTGTAACGACCTAATGAATTTTCCTAATTTTCGATTTGATCAAAAACATGATTCCGTTTTTCGTTTCCATCATTTCGATTTTAGGATTTTGAAATTAAAAATTTTACTCGAGCTTAGCTTAACATTTCGAACTTTAAACTATTAGTCGAACACTATCCCGAACTAGACGAACTATGGCACAACTTTTCGACTTGATACAAAATATTTCTCAAGGATTTCCCACTCAAATAGCTTAAAACATCGAGATTTTAATCGCTTGAATTACAACCGAATTTAGTGTACGAAAACGGCGGGCACAAGGACATTCGAAAGTGTTCGTAACTTACACATGGTTTCTCCCTGACTTGAGAAACACTTCGCGAAAACCGAAAGATAACGTACAGTAAAACTTTATCTAAGACTCGTGATTTCGAAAGTGCCGACTAAAACACCGAAAGAGTCCTTTTTTTGCTCCTTCAAATTCGTGAACTAAAAATTAACTTCACTCTCGTAGTCAACAGAAAATAGTACGATTCATCGGCAGATTGATCTATCTATAGAATTTTTTTTTTTATATAATCCGACAGGTAGTAAAAACGTGGAAATTTTTAACTAGTACAGACCATCTGATTCATATTCTAGTCCGGGCTAAACTAAAGGAGATAACTGAAGGATACTGGACGAACCCCACCTGTAACAAAATGTAGGGTAAAAAAAAAATGCTGTATATGTCCTGGCATCCAGTGGAATCTACAACTGCAGAGTGGTGTTTTGCGATGAGTTTGCGCACCGAACAGTCCAAGGCACAAGCGAAACGTTCAGTTTCGTTAAGCCTTTCTTCTTGGTACTTCTAGAGCGGATTTTTTTCAGTTGTCGCGACTGCGTCTTACCGTCACAATCCACACTGTCGTTTTGTCGTGAATGTCAGTGCCAGCATCAAGTGCACTAGATTCGTTCCCCCAACAAACAGGACAACATCAGAAACTGAACAGGATAACTTCAAGCCGTGCAAAGAAAACCTCACACGAAAACGGATCTCATTCTTCCATGCCACCCTCAATAAAGGTGATGCAAGGATACAACTAAGGAAAAAATAAGTTTACTCAGCCTGCAACTACTACCAAGTCTTGGGGGTGTTTTTTAAGTGATTTCAAAGTTTTCGCAAAAGTTTAGCTTATAGTCTCCTTGCTCTGCTTTACATCCTGATGGCGTGTATTCGAAGTACATTTTCATCCCTAGGACAAAAGTTTTACTCAACAATCTTCTCATACAGTCGACGTCTTTAGGTCGAGGAGAAAGTTGTAAACTTATCCCATACACTCATCCAAAAATTTTTATTTTCATTTCAATTTTTTGCACTGCATCCTTGTAGCTTGTTTAAATAGAGTTTTGTAAAGGAAATGTCCTTTTTTTGTCTTATTTTCTACTACAATCCACATATCTAGTTTTTATAGTCCGAAAGGATATAAATCTACTAGATGCTGTTAACACACACATCTATACACACCACACCTACATTCACAGGACTCTAACATATTTTAAAGGAATCATCATTTTTCTTAATGCACATACACAGTACTTTGGGATTATTTGCGCGATGCGGAGAAAACGGAAAGAGTTTTAATCCCTGTATTTTGTCCTTATTGCTTGTTGGCAAATTTAATCCTTACAATAAAGTTCCATGGTGGATCACATGAAGGTCTTAGAGATTTGTACAAATGTACAGAAAATATTTAATACGGAAATGGATAAGAAGAAGAATGGATGTAGACTATAGGAATTTATTCTCGTACGTAATAAAGGCAATACTCCGAAATTAGGTTAATTACGGCGACTTGGTTTCTGCAGAGAGAAATTTTACCACTTTGGGACTGGAATAGTATTGCGTATTTCTAGTTTTGTTTATTCATGGTTTTGTGTTATAAATCCTGAATTTTTAATCAATTTTACTTTATTATTTTAAGTTTTAATAAGGAATTGTTGTCGATTTTTAAAACAAAAAATTTGCTTCTTTGAAAAATTAATAGAATTTAAATTTTAGTCCGTCTGTCCGCCGAACGCAAAATCGTTTCAAGCTTTGTAGCTCCCAAGTGCTTTGAGCTTCCTATTAAGTTTAAATTTTTTTTTGTGGATCCAAACGATCCCTTAAAGTGGCAACCTTTTGAGGTGTGGGAGGTGTGAGGTGGGATTTGGGGCAACGTTTTAGATGAAAAATCTTAGTTTTCAGATCTCAGGAACCGCTTATGGTAGAAAGCTGAAACTCGGAACATATGCAGAACCATGATAGTGGACCCATTTGCAAAAAAATGGTCGATAGGGATTGTGGCCTGTGTGAGTGGGTTGAAACATTCAAGAATCCATATATCCTAAAGGATTAATGTCAGAAGGTTGAAACTTTGAGGTTATCTTAAGAGATACTATTAGCCGAGACGTGGACTATCGCTTGGACAAGGATAAGTGGAGTCTGGAAAAAATTCGGATTTTTATTTTTCATAAACCGCACGGGATTAAAAGCTATAAATTGATGATTATGTAGAGCCACAATAGGGGCAAAAATTTTTGATACGGGTTGGTTGGTTGGTTTAAGTGGCAGCCCAGCCGACAGACAGAGCACAATTCGCTCAATGGACGTTTCGGTACCACAAACTCATATTAAACTCGGATGTTAGAGGTTGATGTGACTGAAAAAGGTGGGTGAACTATTAAAAATATGTGAGAAAAAATTGGACAATTATATCCACTCTTTACTATTTAGGAAGAGTACACTGAAGAAAAAATCTGCCAACAGTCTGGGCGCAACTTTATTATTTTATGGGCAGAAGTCCGAAACGTGTTTAATGATGAGATGCGGTCTAGGTTACTATGCGACAGACAACCTAAAAAATAACGCTCCAAATAGCCTCCTGGTTATTCCTTAGGTTATCAGTCTCATAGTAACCTATCTCATCATTAGACACGTTTCGGACTTCTACCCATAAAATAATAAAGTTTTGCCCAGTATTTTTTTATCATCAGAATATTCCATAGAAGAAAAAGCGAATTTGATCACATTAAACTTAAGAGATTTTCGGAATCAGTGAAAACTTGAACAATACATCCAGGGGGTTTGATAGGGAAAAATACTTAAATCGGTTTTTTCCCCGACTATGTTTAAAGCTTATAGAAGTAAACGTGAATTCCAAATCTCAATATACCTTAGGAATATATCAGAATTCGTGAATATGTACACAACCACTTTACACCCCCTTAGGGGTTGGATATCGAAAAATTTCGAAGAACGTTACTAGGCGCTTATATAAATAACCTGCAGAAGTAAAATTGCTTTGATAGCTCGACATGTCTAAAAGTTTTAACGAAAATCGTGAAAATGTGGATTCACGGAAATTTTTTTTTACTCAACCTCTGAACGCCAATAAAAATCTGAACTTTTTTTTTCTTTAACTACTCTAATAGCACATTTACATATACATACTAAGTTTCAACTTTTTAGCATAAGTCGTTTCTAAGATATGAAAAACCACCCCTCACCCCCGTACCTTGCTACACCTATCAAAAGTTTTATTTTTCTAGGATGTCTCTATAGTGGTTCTATATAATCCAACATTTTTAGCTTTCTATTCATTATGGTTTTCGAGAAATAAAAATCAGAATGTTTTTCTTTCTACCCCCTTTCACCATCACCCCCATCATCCACAACCCAACATTTTTCCCTACTAGAGGCCCACCGACTCCAACTCCTGTAAAATTTTCAAGATCATACCTCATACGGTTTCAGAGATTTACATCTTTTCAGAAATTGCTGTCGCCTCACTTTCGCCTACCAACCACAAAATATTTACTTTCAGTAGACTCCTCTTGTGATCCCATATACAGAAACTAAATTTAATCTTCCTGGTGTAATTGGTTCGGAAGATATTGTAATCTAAAGTTTTTTACTTATCACCCCCACACCCCACCACCCCCTTTGACAATTTTAGTTCTTGTCTAAACTTGAAGTATCCTTAAGGACAAGACCAAAGTTTCAATCTTCTGACATCAATTGTTCAGGAGATATCGATTTTAGAAAGTTTCAATCCTGGCTTTCAAGCGTTTCGGACTCATTGTTTTCCTGAGATCCAGAAACCAAAATTTTTCATCTAAAACGCTCCCCTCTCCTCCCCCTTGTACCCCCACCCATCCAAAAGATACCAATCGTAGGGGTTCACCCAATCTACCCACTATAACAATTTCATTTTAATATCTCAACGGGTTTGGGAGCTACGCGCCTTCAAACGATTTTGCGAACGGCGGACGGCGGACAGACGGACATTGGGCATTATGTTTCGTACCATTTTGCACGATGATATTACAAACATATCATGGTTATCGAAATTATGAAACAAATATGTATGTCATAAAAAGACGAAATCCACAATTTCTTCCACTGTGAAAGGTATCGTTCGTGAGTTAGGTTCATTTATAGCTGTTCTTACAAGCGAAATGTATTCAATTGAAGTTGAAATTTTAAAATTGAAGTGTTAATAATTAAGAAATATGTATATGTATTGAAATTTCTTATTTTATATATAGGTATATTGAAAATATTAAGTATTTTTCCAGTTATGAAAATATATTTATATTCAACTTACTATAAATTTTTAGTACAATTTACTCTCAAAGATTTACAAAATAAAAATATTTATAAGAAAATACACAGTTTTTCCAATTACTATTATATATTTTTAGTATTACAAAATCCTCTAGCTGTACAGAAATGTGGACTTCATAAATTTTCAGCGATCTGGGAAGACATTTTATCCGGCATTTGACAGGACTTGTCTACCACACAGAGACAGGAAAAAATAAAGTAAGTTTGTAATGAGAAAATAATTAACGTGCATAACATAAAAACATTGGCCGATAAAAGACATGAGTCCTTTTTAAAGAAATGCCGATATGCCGCTGGTTGCATCGTTCCTATAGATTTTGCCTTACATTGCATTTTTCCATCTTTTCACTACATCCTGCAGTTTCTCACACATAATTATAACCTGGTAATCATGTAAATTACTTTGTAATCCTTTAGTTCTAAGTTAGTTTTAAGTAGCTTAAGTTTAAACAGGAGAGGTTTTTTCTCTTTACTTTTCCTTGGCAAATTATTATATAAATTCCTATTATTTCTTTTTCCTCATTGCCTAGTGCTATCATTTTTACAACTTAGCTGTTAAGATGATAAGTCTAATCTCTAAAACATTTTTGCTCTGTTAATGCATTTTTAATTATTATAAATAAATATTGTTTGAGTTTGAGTTTAAGTAATGAGAAGTGAATCCAATTTTAAAGTGATTGAGGTGGCACTGTGGATCCTTTTACTTTATTATTTTAATAATACAGTATTGTTATCGATTTTTAAAAAAAAAAAATTTGCTACCCTCAAAATTTTTTTTTTCACGTTTCATGACGAGTAGACACGAAAAAAGCAAAAAAAAATTTCAGTCCGTCTGTCCGCCGTACGCCGTACGCCGTACGTCGACCGCTGTACGCAAAATCGTTGGAAGGCTCGTAGCTCCCAAACCCTTTGAGCTATTAAATTGAAATTTTTTTAATGAATAGACTGGGTAGGCCCCTTGAAGTGGCCAAATTTGAATGGGTGGGGGTGCGAGGGGGGAGGAGGGGGAAGTGTTTTAGACGGAAAATTTTGGTTTCTAGATCTCAGCAACCGCTTATGCTAGGAGGCTGAAATTTGGAATTTATATAGAGCTTTAATAGTGGACCCATTTGCCGATATAGCTGAAGGGGTTTGGGAGTGGCTGTAAAAATAATGCGTCCGAAACGCAAAAAAGGTGAGATCGACACTTTCTAAAATCTATATCTCCTAAACGGTTAATGTCACAAAATTAAAACTTAATGAATATCTGTAGGTATACTAGGAGAATAGATGGGAAACAAAATTTTGAGTGGGGGCAGTGGCGTACGGGAGTGGAGGGTGAAAAACTTTAGATTACGATATCTCACGAACCAATTGCACTAGACAAATAAAATTTGGTTTGTGTATAAAGGTTCACAAATGAAGTTTGCTGAAAGCAAAATTTTTCAAAGGGGCGGTGGAGCATGAAAGTGGAGGGGTTAATAATTTTTCTAAAAAATCATGTCTCATATCTCAAGAACAGTGTAAGATAGATGCTTAAAATTTTTACCAAAAGTAGGCCTAATAGACCCCTAGCAGAAAACAAAATTTTGGAAATGAGGGTGTAAAGGGTGAGGGTGGGGGAGGGTGAAAAGGAAAAAATTCAGATTTTAATATCCCGACAAGCTATTATGATATAAAGCTGAAACTTGGTATTTAGATAGAGCTATATTAGTAGCATCTTGGAAAAATATAATTTTGTATATGAGTAGTATGGTACGAGGGTGGGGGGTGATTTTCCTATTTATAGAACGGCTCATGCTACAAAGTTGAAACTCGGTACATTTATGTCAATCAACTAGAAAACTAATTTAGATAAAAAAAAATTTCAAATATTCATTGGCGTTCGGAGGGGGGGCAAAAAAAATGATCAGTGAAAATGGAATGCATATATTTTCACTGTTTTCGTCATATCTATTAAGTCTTCAGAAATATTGAATTCATTTTTATTCTACGGCTTCTTCATATAAATACCTAGAAAGTTTTTTCAGGATTTTTTAAAATTCGACCCCTAAGGGGGTGCAAAGGGGGTTGTAAACTTTTTCACTATATCCCCACGTCTTATCAGATATCGAATATCTTTTCACTTTCACGTGCTTGCGTAATAATCGCCTAAAACTTGCTTTTAAGTTTTTTCCTTTTTCAACCTCTAAGATGGTATAAACGGGTTGAACACGTTTTCCCGAGTTCCGTCAAATTCTAAAAGTAGAAGTGATAAGAAACTGAATTGGTTCCTACTTTCTCGTGCTGTCTTCATATTTATTTATTAACTCCTTTCAGAATTTTTGGATATTCAACCCCCAAATATGGGTGTAAGGAGGTTGCATATTTGGTGATATATCGAATTCATTTTTAGTTCCTAAGGTTTCCTATGTAAAAAAGCCAAAAAGTCAATTTCAGTATTTTAGATAGTCAATCCTAATAGGTGTAAGGGGGTTGTATGCTTTTCAAAGTTTCGACATATTCATTAGGTTCGATGAGATATCAGATCGCTATTAATTTCCACAGACTTTTTATAAAATCGCCTACAAACCCATTTCTCAATTTTTCGATATTCAACCAGGGTTTGTATATGTTTTCACAATTTTTGCCATTCCTTAGTTCTGATGAGATATACAATTAATTATTACGGCCAACCAATTCACGATTTTTCGAATTTCCAGAACCAAGGAGATGTGAAGGGCTTGCTTACGTTTTTAGAAATTTCTCAAAATCCGTCTTGTCTCATGAGATATCAAGTTGCTTCTTATGAAATCATCTAAAAACCTGTTTCACAATTTTTTAGAAAATCAAACCCCAAGTGGAAGTAATGGATTTGTATACTTTTAACAATTCGTCATATCTCTTAATTCTGATAAGGCGACAAATTCGTTTTTGCTTCTATGGGCTTTTAGTGTACATAATATACTGAAATTCGAATAGTCTACACGGACTTTTTCAATGTTTAATCGGCTAAAAATCTCTATTTTAAATATTTTTAAATTAAGAACAAAAAAAATTTTCCAAGAAATTTAGTAATCTCGAACCAACTCATGATACACTCCGACTTTGACCGCTCCCGAATTTTGACCCGAAAAATAATAAAGTTTCGCCCAGACCATTGGCAGATTTTTTATAATATGATAGTATTTTAGTGTTCACAGGTTATTGGTTATAAGAACCATATATCATTGTTTGTCTCAACCTTAGCTCTGTTTGAATCAAACATATTAATGTTTTTTTAGGATCGTAATTATAGTTCTCACAACCATGTTTTGTAATTGTTACAACCATTTATATGATTGACGTAATTAGAATATGTTTATCACAACTCAATTCATTAGATACTGAATGTTCAACAGAACATAAGTTAAGTTGGTAGAACCAAAACTATGTTTGCGTTAACCATACAACAATCTTTCGTTTGTTTGATTCAATCATAACTCATTTCTCAGAAACATAACCATTGTTGAAATAATTAAATTTCAAATATTTTCATGATTGATATAATCATACTATGTTTAGAGCAACAACGCAGTAAAGTTAGTACAACCGATGTTATCAGAACTATCTTACATCTTGTAACGAGGTTCACGCAACTATAAATTGAACCATAGTAAGGTTCTCCCAAAATATGGTTACCACAGTCATATTTTTTCTCTGAGTGATAACAACTCTCCAATGTTCTTCCTCGAAATCTCCCTTAAGTCGTTGTAGATGAGTTGCTCGTTCTTGGACTCTAGGTAAAGCCGGATATTCGCAAAGGAAATGAACGGACGACTCTTGCTCGTTCGTGTCCTGGCAACTGCGGTAGTGTACATTGAACGGAATGCCCGATTTAGCTGCATGGTCCCCAATTGGCCAGTGACCTGTACTCATAGAGATATAAATACTGGAGCCGACAATACGCCGTTTTTGTATGAAGCGTTTTAAAGCATTTTGGAGCCAAATTGACCGTTTTTGTATGGAGCGTTTGATGCCAGGTGGCAATGAAATGCAAATAGTAGCCTAGTATTCAAATGTTTGGCGTTTTTCGTGTTCAAGACCGAAGTATAACATAAACGTGAAGAAGATGCTAATAGTAGTATAGTGTTAATTGCCGGTCCTTTACGAGGAATCGTCCGGCTTCAAAACAGTCGATGCTCGTCATCTCCAGTACATATATCTCTATGCCTGTACTGATCGCCGTGATTCTGGAGCTATCTGCTCGGGTCTTGTATAGAAGTTCGTGACTTGGCTCGGTTATAAGATGGCCACATCTTCCTTGATATAGCACAGGTGGTTAGGCTTTTCCATGTAGAGTTACCCGCTGATTGGAAGTGGGAGAGTATGTCCCCCTTGACAACTCCTAGCGGAACTTGAACCGTTTCTACATAGAGCTAGGAAGAGCGAAGCCCTTCCTGGCCAATTCATCACCCTGCTCATTTCCCACTATATCTCTTTGCCCCGGAACCCAGAGCACAGCTATGGGTAAAAGTTCAGATTTTCATTCGCGTACAAAAGAGCAGTAAAAAACATACTGCAGTGACGTTCGGCTGCAAGCCAGTCGTATGATACTCTAGATGAAATACTGAAATCCGATTTATATTGTAGGGTTGTGCGAAAAGTAATTTTTTTTTTTTTGTGAAAATGAAAGACGATTTTCTTAAAGCGTATAAATATTTTATTGAATTATATACTCTCCATTTTGGTCCAATACCTTTTGCCATCTTTCTGGCAGTAGCATGAGTCCATGCTCTCAAAACTTCTGATCTTTGTTGCAAAAAACTTATCCAATATATTTATGACTTCCTCGTTTGAAGTAAAGGATTTGCCGTCTAAAAATTGTTGTAGAGACCGGAACAAGTAATAATCCGAAGGTGCCAGATCTGGAGAATATGGTGGGTGTAGTAGTACATCCTATCTAAGTTGTAAAAACTTTTGACGAGTTATCAAACTTGCATGAGGTGTTGGAGCACTATACCTTTTCTATTGATCAATTCTGGCGTTTGCTGTTTGAGTCAATTCAATTTATCCAGTTGATGACAATGGTAAAAAAAAAGGATTCCCTTGAAATACCACCAAACAGACAGCATCACCTTTTCTCTATATATAAAAATGAATATTTGTTTGTTCCGCATGCGCTCCTAAACCATTCATCCGATTGCGATGAAACTTTGATGATTTGGTGAGAGCACGCCCGCGAAGGTTTTTGCATTAGTAAAATCATTTTACAATAGGTGTCGCCCGTTATTTCAACAAGTGAATGTATTTCATATAATTTAGCGGCAGTTCATGTGTTTTCGCTGTATGAGCGTGTACGCTTGACAAAATTGAACAGCGGGAGTAACAGATCCGATGGGAGCAACGGGGCAAAGGTGCATCGGGAGCAACAGAAGAATGGGAGCGACGAAGCGACGGAAGCAATGGGAGTAACAGGAGCAATGAGAGGAACAGAAGCAACGGGAGCAACGAAGCAGCGGCAGCAACAAGAAGCAAGGCTGAAATCCGCTGGATTTGCAGTTTCAGTGATATAGCACCATAAAAACGTGTGCGTAGCTGCAAGACGCGGCTAGTGTTTGATAAATATCATTTTTTTTCTCCATGATCAATGCAAGAGATCATGGAGAAGAAACATTGCTGTAGACAAGCCATTTCTTGTCCCCAGTGATGATTCGTTTCAAAAATGCTCTTGACGTTTGAGAAGCAACTATTGCTCGTCTTCGGATTGGTGTGGTCTCAGTTTGATTGGGCGAGCTGTGTCGCTCACGATGTACCTTGGTAAATTTTTTTCCCTTTTTTTTCTCTCTCTTTTCGTTTTCGGCGCGAAGTTGGTTGCGCATCAATGAATTCCCTCGATAGGTGTACGAGGTGCGTTTGTCCTCGCACAGGTTCATGCCCAGAGCAGCATAACTCAATGAAGATCCATGACAGACGCAAAATGAACTTGCAAATTCATTAGGAGTTCATTGGACAACAGTTGGCAAACGTTTAAAAGCATTATAAACGATTCAAAAGCAAGGAAATTTGATGCCGTGCGAATTGAAGCCGAGAAACGTGGAACGGCGTTCTTTCACGTGTGAACAGCTGCGCCAACGGCAGAAAAGAAAAGGTTTTTGCAACGTATCATGACTGCTGATAAGAAATGGCTACACTACGGTAACCAGAAGCATAGCAAATTATGGGGTAAGTCCGGCCATGCATCAACATCGATGGCAAGGCCGAATATCCATGGTTCTAAACTCATGATCTGTAGGTATTTGGCGGGATCAGCTGACTGTAATGTACTATGAGCTCCTCAAAACCAACGAAACAATCACGGGAGATCACTATCGACTACAACTGATGCCTTTGAGCCGAGCATTGAATGAAAGACGGCCGCAATACGATGAGAGATACGACAAAGTAATTTTGAACCATTACAACGCTCGGACACATGTTGCAAGACTGGTCAAATCCTACTTCGAAACGCGGAAATGGGTAGTCCTACTCTACAAGCTGTATTCACCGGGCATTGCTCCTTCCGCTTGCTACTTGTTCCAATCGGTAACTCATGGCCTGGCTGACGAGCACTTCCATGAAGTTGTCAAAAAATGGCTCGATTCGTGGAAATCCTCAAAAAATGTGTCGTTCTTTCGAGATGGTATTCGTATGCTACCATAAAGATGGGAGAAAGTACTCACTAGCAATGGACAATACTTTCAATTACATGTTCCTTACTAATTCTTTTGAATAAAGCATTCATTTTCATGGAAAATCGGCTGCAACTTATGCAAGTCTCAAATATATTTTGACTTACAAAGGAACATTCCCAAATGTCCCACACCGATTTTGAAAATTTTCATATACATATGTTGTAGAACTCGAAAATCTAAGGGACACGTATTTTTTTATCGGCAGTCGTGAGCTTTTAAGGGATGAAACACCCGCCCAAAGTTGGGAGAATAATCCACCGAACTTTCGATTCCCGTAGAAGCACTCAATGGATTTCAATGATACTTGGAAAGAATACATATATATGTTCAAAAGAAATATAGTCTGATAAGAGTGCATCCCCATAAAGAGATAAACTACCCTTAATTTTGTAAATTTATTATTATAGTTTTTTGGTAAACGAATAGGCCGATTTAAATAAATAATTATACAAAATTAAATTAAAATTACTCCTTTATGGGAATGCACTCTCATCAAACTATATTTCTTTAGAATATATATATATATATATATATTCTTTCTAATCGAAAGTTCGGTTGATTATTCGCCCAACTTTGGGGGATATTTCACCCCTTAAATGTTCACGACTGCCGATAAAAAAATACGTGTCCCTTAAAGTTTCGAGTTCTACAACATACATATATGAATATTTTCAAAATCGGCGTGGGCCACTTGGGAATGTTCCCTTGATAGTCCCGGAAAAGTAATAAAGTTGCAGCCAGGCTTTTGGTAGATTTTTTTATAATAAGTTTTCGAAAGTTTTTCTTTAATGTTCCAAGTATTACAACAAATGGTAGATCTGGCGAGCTTAATTGATAAAAGTCTTAATATCTATATTTTACTTTATTACTTTTTAATAATAAAGTATTGTTGTCGACCTGAAATTTCCAAAAAATTTGCTACCCTGAAATTTTGTATTTTCACGTTTTAGGACTAGTAAACCCCAAAAAAGTAAACAAAAAAATGTCCGTCTGTACGCCGTAGACACCGTCTGCCGTACGCCGTACTCAAAACCGTTTGAAGGTGCGTAGCTTACAAATCCCTTGAGATATTAAGTTGACATTTTTATGGTAGGTAGAGTGGGTGAACCCCTACGAGTGGTATCTTTTGGAGGGGTGAGGGTTTTGGATGGCAAATTTTGGTTTCTAGATCTCAGGCTTCGCTTATGCTAGGAGGCTGAAAGTTGGAACTTATGTAGTACTATGATAGTACTATGACTACTATGGACCCATTTACCAAAATTTCTTTTTGGCACACTTTTATGAATATTACCAATTCTCGTTCCGATAAAAATAATAAAAAACTACACCTGAAATTTTTTTCACCCGAAAATAGGCTGAATAAACGAGAAAGCATTAAAGCTGTATATCACTTGAATAAACTACATGCGTAACACACGCACAGGAAATAGATAAATAGGACGTGTAATCCTTTTTGCGCTCGAAGTGAAAATATTATTTCGGGAAATATGCCAAGTATCTGAAATTACATCAGGTCTAGTCGGTATTAATACAAAGCTTAGTAAAATTCCTTTGTCACCTTTTCAAGACCGTAAGAATTTTCGGTATTTTGAGCAAACAAAGAGGTAAACTGAATTCCATTTAGGACGACGAGATTTTCACTTTTGTCGCTTGTATAGAGCAAAAGGGACGAACCTATAATAATCATGATGTAATGTGAGTTAATATAATAACTCTCAGCTGATAAATAATTTAACAGAAGCCCTCATCCGACAACAGTGTATAGAGGAAATCTTCTGGGATTAGTAATAAGATGGTTTGGTGGACGGAAAGGGGCTAGAAAATGGATCCTTTTTTTCAGAAAATCAATCTGGGAAAGTATTTTGTATTTTGAGCCCAACTAGTGTTATTGATGACATTATTCATTTGGCTTGGGTAGAATGATTTTATCAATCTTAAGATTGCTTACATAGCATACAATTTTGTAAACTAATTTCTAAATTGATCTTTGTATATAAATCAAAATAGGATTGCTCTAGAAGTTACATATAGCGTCCTTATAGCGCTATCTCTAGAATGTGTCCTTTTCAAAGGAGTTAGGTACTAAAAAGTTTTATTCGGAGCCTAATGAAACAAATTGATGGCGACAATTCAATCTGAGTTAGTTCAATTCTGTATCTTAAAAATAAATAAATATATTAGAATGTCTGAAATACTTGATATCTCACAGACTATCCCTCAGCATTGTTGAGAATCCATAGATAATCCAACCTTTTGCCTAAATGCCGGAAGCTTTATTTCAACTAGGAAATTTGAGCAAATTAGGTCTGTTTCCTGTTGAAGTAATGGACATTTAATAGGAATATTTAGCTTATACAGGAAATGTTTAATATTCGCCATTACGTTGGAACCCTTTGTATTCTGATTCTATAAAAATTAAAACTAAACTGCTGAGATCTAAGGACTCACGGTATTTGGATTGATAATTGAACTGATACTTGTGAGAACGGCAATCAGAAGATAATTTCCGACTGCAGAAACAACGTCAATGACAGAATAGTAACAACAAACATAATAAAACAAAGAAACAACAAACACTGGATGGAATAAACGGAACAAACACGGAATAACAATAAACGCAGAAAAACAAGAAACACTAAAAAAAAGAAGTACAGATACCTGAAAAGAGAAGCAATGAGAGCCACGGCAATATAGCTTGACCAACTGAACCTGTATTTTGTTTCTGCCAAATCATAGAATCAAGGACGACGAAGTACTGGGCAAACAGCCGTCATTAAGCGGTCTCAATTCTACGTAGGGTTGTGGCTTTGTAAGTTCGCCTTAGAGTAGCCTGAGTTAGTCAAGTGTGGCAAGATTCATCCGAAACGAGCGTAGCCATCAAGACCGAGATTGGACCATCCGAGACCAGCACAGCCAACAGAGACGCCACATCCACGAACGGTAACCCAAGACGAGATCCAGCGCGGCTAGCAGTGAGTCCACATCCACGAAAGCAGCCAGGCGCATCCTATACGAGATCCAGAGCGACCAACCGAGACGCCACATCCCCGAACACAGCCAGGCGCATCCACGACGAGGTGACCCGAGATGAGATCCAACGCGGCCAGCAGTGAGTCCACATGCACGAGCGCAGCCAGGTGCATCCTAGACGGACAGAGCTGACACGAGATTCAGCGCAGCCAGCAGAGATTCTACATCCACGAACGCAGCCAGGCGCATCATAGATGAGATCCAGAGCGGCCAACAGAGCGGCCAACAGAGCGGCCAACAGAGCGGCCAACAAAGCGGCCAACAGAGACGCCACATCCACGAACACAGCCAGTCGAATCCACGGCACATCATAAATAAGCGGAGCCAAGATGAAACGAGTTTGGCCAACGCAGCCCCATATATCTAAGACCACAACCGGGTAACGAGAGCGGACACAAGAAGACAAGGAACTACACCGTGAAGAGACGAGACGCAATTTTAATACTGTTACATCCTATCCTGGTAATCCGCATTGCTCGATCGGGTTCTGGTGAGAAAAACTGCAACATAACACCTAGCTACGTTGCAGTACAAAAGGCGAGAGAGAAAAGGCGTGACCAAATACAGAACAACGTGGATACTTCGGGAATACTCTTCCCTCGCATATTCTCCAGCTAACTCGAGCAGTCCACACACACCACCTAATATTCGAGAACTCTCTCGACTACACCAAAGCAGTATGCATATAAGAAACCACAGTTTTCAGCCGGACACAGTAATTGTTCTTACGTTCTCTGCTACAGCTAGCTAGTATTGCGCGAAAGTATTATTGATGAGCGATCTCAGATTAAAGAACGTTATAGTGTGATCCCGTCGTGTAAAAAATCGGGCAGCGTTGCCATATTAGTGCGATTATATTGAATGCGAATAAAATGTTATTATTTCTTTCGATTTTAATAAAAATATATTTTGCTTAAAATCCCGGTGAACCCCTAGCTCGCAATAATATATATCTGTAAGACCAAATGAATTAAGGACATAAAGTGAAGTCAAAGTAACAAATATTTGACTGAGAACAACAGTTACAAACTTTGTTTATTAAAAAACAACAATACATATATGATATAATAATTAAAACTTACACAACCAAGATAGAAAGCATCCAGTCAAATGATATTGTAGGTGAAATCCGTAACTCCGATTTATATTACAGAATGAGAAGTTTGCATAGAGTGTGTCATTTTTTTAATGAATATTGTATGGTAGCGATATGAAAAGAAAAGGGCAATTGCTTTCATTTTCAATTATATACCTGTAACTTTAAGAAAATGACTCAAAGCTTAATTTCGTATTACTTTTATGTCACATTGGTAACACATATTTTAAGGACATTTATGTAGAAGCAAGGCAATACTACACTAAAACATCCAAACTCAGTTTTATCCCTAAACGCGGGGTCCTTTCGCCATTGTTGTGGAGTATGCTTATCGACTCTCTGCTTCTCGAACTGCAGGATCTGAATATTCACGTACGAGCTTACGCTGATGACGTGGCTGCACTAGCTGTCGGGCTATCGCTCAGAGATATGTGCGACAAAATGCAGAGAGTCCTATGGGTTATCGATAGCTGGTGCGAAAGACAAGGACTTTCGGTGAGTCCTAGCAAAACCGCTCTAGTTTTGTTTACTAAGAAAAGAAAAACAGAAGGTTTGTGTTGCCTATGCTGAAGGGTGAAACTATTCAGCTCTCGGAGAAAGTTAAGTATCTTGGAGCTATCCTGGATAGCAAGCTACTCTGGAGGGAACATGTAGATACAAAGGCGAACCGTGGGCTAGTAACATTCTGGCAGTGCCGGAGAGCTTTTGGAAGAACATGGGGTCTTAGGCCTTCAATGGTATATTGGCTATATACGGCCATTATAAGACCCATCCTAATCTATGCATCAATGGTTTCGTGGACTAAGTCCGAATGTGCATACATTAGAGCTAGTCTCATTAAACTACAGAGGACAGTCTGCATCGGTGTAACAGGTGCCTTGCGTACCACACCGGTGCGGCACTCGATGCACTGCTCAATCTGCCACCGCTTGACATTGTTGTTCAGGCAGAAGTAACGAGAGCTTTATACAGACTAATGATATTAGGCCTGTGGAGAAAAGAGCATTGCACGGGTCTTGGAGATATGGCACGAAGATTGTCTGGGATCTCCATCTTTGATATGCCTTCTTCTGTATGATCAAAAGGAAATATCAGGTGGAGATCCCGAATAGGGAGGAGTGGAAAACCAGTCCACACTGCTTGCGGATTCACTGATTTACTCTATACGCACAGCTCAATGACTGAAGACGGGTCGGGAGCTGGAATGTACCTGCAGACTGAAGATCTCAGGTACTCTTTCGCCCTAGGAAAACACAGTTCGGTATTTCAAGCTGAAGTATATGCAATCCTTAAGGCAGTAGAATGGATTATAGAGGGAAGATGGAGTGGCAGGATGATCTGCATTTGCAGCGACAATCAGGCCGCTCTACAATCCCTAGATAATCCAATCGTCTTTTCGAAGATGGTACGTGAGTGTAAAGAACGGTTAAATTCTGTTGGCAAATTCAATGACTTAAAGCCCATTTGAGTTCCAAGCCACCAGGGTGTAAATGGCAATGAAATGCTGATGCATTAGCAAAGGCTGGATCAGAGTCAGCCATGGTCGGACCAGAACCAGTTTTCGGTGTGCCTGTTGCCTCTGTTAATGCTGCCATTGCTGAGTAGGTGAGTAAATCACACATTGAGAGATGGCGGCTTCATCCGGAAATGTGGCAGACCAGAAACCTTGTTGACGGACCAAGTGGACGAACTGCTGCTTTTCTTCTCAAATTGAGCAGAGAGGACTGTGGTAGTATGGTTGGTATCCTCACAGGGTATAACTCGAGTGGCCTACACATGGTCAGATTGAGAATCATTGACGACCCCATGTGCACTGTTTGCGACGACACAACGGAACATTTCCTTCTCGAATGTCCAGCTTACTCTTTTGCGAGAATGCACGTATATGGCGTTGATGTTATGAGGATGGAAGAGCTCCGATCTCGCTCCCTGCCTGAAGTCTTGAAATTCGTGAGGAGGACGAAAAAGTTCGGGTAGAGACTGGGAGATTTGAGTGTAATTGGCCATGTTGGCCTGAATTTCCAAGATGCGCTGCTTTGCTGCGTGTCTTCCCCCACACCAAACAACAACAACATCCTTAAACTGAATCAAATAAAAATACTGTCTTAGCTTAACGCGTTGACGGATTGTCTTCAAGTTGTGCAAGCACCCGTTACCACGTGATTTCAGTACTTTTGATTGGAAGCTACACGAATATCTAAGTCCGACTTTCTTCAAGCTTGAATGAGAACTACCCGATGAAACTGATGGATTTCGTTTACTTCAAACTAAATGTTTCTTTCTATTTGAAATTAATCCGTATCAAATTTCCTGAGTGACAAAAACCCAGAAATAGTAATAGCCATGCGCCACCCAATTTCCTACCTTTGCGGTAATGACTCAAACATCAATGAATCAATTATCAATGTATTATCCGATGAAAAACCTACGACTCCAGATTACGTCTCTTACTTTTGTTAGCTGATTAATTTCAACTATGCAGTTAATTGAAAAATGTTTGCATCTTTACTAATCCTGGATATCTATAGATACATACTGTAATCGAAATTGATTGTACTATATACAACTTAATTGAAAATTCCATTTTTTTAAAGAATCGAATACTCTTCGGTCCGTCGAGCCGGATCTGGAACATCGATGTTATAGTGCCCATGAATTGGAAAAGATTAAATGAAAAATGAAAGTCCAAACATCTTGTCTGTTTTGAATTGTGTCGTGTTAATACTTTAACTCTTATAGTTGCTTTTTTCAGTTAAGTTATACACTCGTTTTTTAAAGGAGTTTGAAATTTTCTTTTGCTTATTCGGTCCTTAAAACTTCAATTTATCGTATATCTCTGTTCTTTTGTGTGAGGTTGTTAATGGTTTTAGATTTAAATATGAACCTTATCTGACTAGGATACTACTTCGAGGTCTGGACTGTATGAAATAGGATATATTGTCGGAACAAACGAAGTGGAAACTTTTCAAATGTGGTGATGTCCTATTGAGAGTAAAGAAAATGCACCATCGGTTTCAAAGCGATATGAATTCCATATCCGGTACCAGGTTTAACTCGACTTGAAATCTACTTCACTCTGAAGAGCTGAACTCAATAGTCGTCTACAGCTATGGAGATCCTTGCAGCAATTTTTGAATGGATACAGAAAGCATTTTCAGGATATTGTAAATTCAATTTCTTACAAAGTGATTGATAACCAATTGAGTCAGTCTTGCATTTCAATTTCTAAACTACAAAGTTCCGTCTTCTTATGACAGAATGAACATATGTGCTGTATGTGAATTGTAATGGATGGTTCCTCTATTGCGTTCTGTATTTAATATAGTTTGAATTCGATAAAGTTTTGCTTTTATGATGATGTCATAAAATGTATCTTCTTTCACTTGATTACATTACTTTATCGACTTACATTCACTGTACTTGTACTTTACCTGATCACCGGAGTATCTAAAAATCTTCTCCGGACAGATTACTTTGTAGCTCATGTTTATTTCGGACCAATCAAATTCGAGAAATAAAGATTAATATTTACGCCAATATAATTACACTAATCAAAATTATGAAATATATACCTCTTCATGAGGCACTGTGTTCCTCGAAAATCTAACACACTTAATGGGAAACTCCACTTTCTTAAAGGCTCGAAGGCGACGACTACATGTGTACGTTCTTGACTACTGCACTACTTACTTAACTGAAATTCGTTAAGTTGAAAAACAGCAGATAGTGTGCTAAGGACAGGTTTCTTATGGTCTTCAGTGTTACTTAACCTAAGAATACTTACGTTAAAACTCTCGTTTCTTTCGAAGTATTATCTTCTAAATTTTTGCTGTAAATACACTTTGTGAGCACTTTTCAGGTATGAATTTCTTTATGGTTGCATTTTTTTCTATCTTGCCAACGGTTAATTCGAATAAGTTGAAATTTGTATACATTTCAAAAGTTTCGCAAATTTTACTGAAGCGAAAGCATAAGAAAGTATCAACAGAGCTCCAGGGCTACCAGAAAACTTGACGGTCGGCAGACCTTAAGACAACTAAGAAGTTCAACTGCTTATTCTAGAAATTTGAGACTTTGTCGTAATTCAACCAAAGTTATACTTTAAGAAAATGTATTTTTAAAGAGAAGCTGGTCATTGGATTGCGGGAAAAATAACTTAAGTGGAAAATCTAATCTGGAGTATTAATAATCTCTAGTCAACATGTTCGAATGGAATACTCGCCACATGAATTCAAGTGTTTGTTATCCAATTAAAATTAAATCATCTTACGGAATTGATTGTAACTTCTGAATTGATGCGCAACTGACTCTATAGGCTCAAGCATAACACAGACATCAACCGCGAACTGCGCAGCACAGTCTTTAGAACACACACGATTGTATGCCGATGCTCATAATAGGCATTCCAATATACAAAACAAAGGGCAATAAAACTCTCTCTTTCAAATTCATATCTAACAGTGGCTTCGTATTAAACCAAATTATAAGAAGACTGAAACATAGAAAGTGGAAGGAACATATATTTTCTAATTTAATCAACGCACTATGAAAAAAACTGTAAACATGTTCTTCGAAACGATTAAATTGAAATCCGGAATAGCTTGCGTAACATTTATAACAAAAGAAGCGTCATAAGGGCTCCTTTTTTCCCAAAAAGTTATAATCAAACATTTATCATTTCATAAGACGAACACACTAAAACTGTCCGTATAGAAGAGCCCCTAAAAAATTCATTAACTTGTGGTTATATTTTTAGAGGAGCGGAAATAATAAGAGTCATTCCCGGAAAAAGAAATGGACCATCAAAAAACCATAGGACACACACGTGATCTTGGCTATTTTCCCAGTGCCCATACCGTCGCACCCGCATAATATTCATGCCACCCTCCGCCCTTGGATGCCATAAGCACATAACTTTCCCTCGTAAACACTTTTCCCAACTAACCCACTTCACCCGGATGACATGTCATTTGGAAGCCCAATGCGTAAATCCATCCTTCATCTGCGAATATCATAAAACAAATCCCCGGCTCAACTTTGCCATTTTATCTCCGCCGTGATCCCATCTGTGCTCTGCTTTCCTATTCCTCCCGTATCCTTGCGAACTTTGTGTTTGCTGAAGGCACTACGGAGAATCCGGTCACCATTTTTCATTTATTCCCGGTGACAAATTATGGTCAGGTATTGATAAATTCGGGGCCATGCATGGGCATCTACGCCACGGGATCCTGTGGAAGCCGGGCGACGGATAAATGGCTGCAAGTCGGAATCCTGAAATTGCTTTTTCATAGCCACCACCTACACTACTAGACCGGCACCTCTTGTCGCCAGGTAGCGCCCAGCATCGTGAACGGTAATAGGAACATATACCTACGTCTGGAATTTGTCTCTACCAATTCCGAATAACTAGGCTAGGTGAGAAATTAAGGGATGTAGGGTCTGACGTTGAAGTAGACAAAGCAACCGGGTCATCAATGCGGTTAACTAATGAGCAGGTTTGGACGTAAGGCAACGGTCATTTCAACCAACTCGACATACCGGAACTGGTATGAAATACGAATTACCATAGCATTAAATTTAATTCGGAATTTAGATGTCACCCCTGAATATATGTGACATAAAACAAGCATGTAGTGCAGATTATGCCAACAAATCGGCTCAGTGAGAGCAGTTCACGGCACGAAAACCACTAAGTTCCTCGTGACATTTTTAACGTCAACACACGTGGTTCAAAAGTTAATTATTTTTAGGAATAGTTCACTCATCTACATCTAGTTAAAACCGTTTTTGACGGCAAATACAGGCGATTATTTTCCCAATCAGATTTTGGTTGGTGTCTTGGCTTACCCTGGTTTTTTTAATAACAGCTGCCGAAGTCAACGAGAGAGTATACTAAACATTTTTAATTCAATAAAATGGCAAACATGAAATTTGGTTGCTGCAAATATGACGAAAGAATCTGTGAAATTCCCATCAAACTTAAATAAAAGATGCTAAAATCTGACATAGTTTTATATCATTGCAATTCCACTCCGACTGAATCAAGAAGTAAGATGCTTGTTTCTTTCTTCTTCTAAACTAATATAATAGGACATAGACGAGGCAAACTATTCGAATGCGTCCTTGTAAATTCTACATATTCACTTTTTTCGTTTTTCAATTTTACCTGTCAGCAACAGCTTAGGCCAGAAAGTTGAAAGTTGCGTTTTTTTCTGTAACTGGATCAAGGCAATAGATGGTCAAACCTAACTAGATGCTCAATATCAAGAACTCTTTGGCCTGAATATGATCATGGGAAAAGCAAGTATATCCTGAGCGTGAACCGAAAAGATGCTAGCACACTAATCGGAAGACTCATATTGCACTGCCTGCTCGGTAGACACGCTAGACGAGAAGGCGGAACCTCGGCGCATATTTCCTCGATGACCTTGGTGATATCGATAAGGGGAAGCTATGTAACATAGCAAGCTTTATAAAATCCATTAAATGGTTTTAGGTTCCAGGAGTAATCATACTCAAACGGGGAGCACAATGGACGAACACTAACGTCTAAGTGAAGGAGGATGATGGCATCACTACCCCATATACCATACCATACCAAATTGAAAAAGGTGGCAATCCGGCTGGTAAATGTCTTGGATGAGCTGTCACTGTCAGTTTCGTATATGGTACTATACGACGATACGGAAGTGTATAAAGGTCTTATAATCTATGTAGAATTTTTGGGAACAATGTCCGCGATAGCCGTATATGTTTAGAGTAAGAGCACTATACGTGAAATATTTACGGGTGCTTCTACGTATAATTTTTCGGCCTTTAATGAAAATTTTCACATTCCTTTTAGGTACACAAAAAAGGGATATAACACTCTCTTTCATTTAGGTAGAACACAACATGTGCTAATATATTTTTATTTCTGCCTCTTATTATATATACAAAAAATCTGTCAACAGTCTGGGCGCAACTTTATTATTTTTCGGGTAGAAGTTCGGAACCCGTTTAAGATTGATGCGGTGTAGGTTACTATGTGACTGAAAACCTAAAAAAATTGGTAGAATGGGGTCGCGCTAGAATACTTACGCCGCTGCCACATATAAAATATGAATTACATAATTATGTCATACTCCGGGACGCAGTTTAAGTAGTAATATAATACTACGTAGTTATTATTGATTTGGTTTTGGGCCATTACATGAAATCGGAAATGCGTTTGTAGGCGATTATATAAATGGTCTGTGGAAGTGAAAACCAATCTAATATCTCATCAATCCTAAGAATATCTTGAATATCTAAAAATCCTGAAATCAACTTTTTGACGATTATATAGGAAGCCGTAAGAAGTAAAAATGAATTCAATATCTCATTAGAACTAAGAAATATATAGGAATTTGTGAAAATATATGCAACCGCCTTGAACCCACTTTGGGGTTGAATATCCAAAAATTCTGAATTGAGTTTTTAGATATATATAAAGAAAGCCCGAGAAAGTGAAAACCAATCCGATGTCTTATCACTCCTAAGAAAACGTGTTCAACCCGTTTATACCCTCTTAGGGGTTGAAAAAGGAAAACATTTGAAAACGAGTTTTAGGTGATTATTAAACAAGTCCGTGGAAGTGAATAGTTATTCCATATCTAATCAGACCTGAGGGATACGGCTGAATTCGTGAAAATGTATAATCCCCTTTACACCACCTTGGGGGTCCAATTTTAAAAAATCCTGAAAACAATTTCTAGGTATTTATACGAAGAACCCGTAGAAAAAAAATGAATTCAATATTTGGAAAGACCTAATAGATATGACGAAAATCGTGAAAATGTATGCATTCCATTTTCACTGATCATTTTTTTCCTTTTCCTGTACGCCAATAGATATTTGAATTTTTTTTCAATCTAAAAGACTTTTCTAGTTGACTTATATATACATATCGAGTTTCAACTTTCTAGCATAGGCCGTTCTATAGTTAGGAAAAACACCCCACACCCCCGTACCATACTACCCCTATAAAAAATTATATTTTTTCAACATGCTACTACTATAGCTCTATCCATATATGTTTCAGCTTTATATCTTTATAGGTTCTCAAGATATAAAAATCGAAACTTTTTCCTTTTCACCCTCCCCCACCCTCACCCTCTACCCGCTCACCACGAAATTTTTTTTCCCTGCTAGGGGTTTATTTGGCCTACTTCCCCTAAAAATTCGAAGCATGTACCTTACACTGTTCTTGAGATATGAGACGTGATATTTCAGAAAAATTCTTATCCCCTCCACTTCCGTACTCCACCGCCTCCTTAAAACATTTTACTTTCAGCAAACTTTATTTGTCAACCTTAATACAGAAACCGAATTTTATTTTTCTAGTGTAAATGGTTCGTGAGATATCGTAATCTAAATTTTTTCACCCCCACCTCCGTACGCCACTTCCCCCACTCAAAAATTTGTTTCCGATCTATTCTCCTAGTATGCCCACAGATGTTCATCAAGTTTTAATTTTGTGACATTAACCAATTAGGAGATATGGATTTTAGAATGTCTTGATCTCGGCTTTCGAGCGTTTCGGACGCATTATTATTCCCCCGACTCCCATACCCCTTTACCCATATCCTCCCTTTTTTTGCAAATGGGTCCACTATCGATGCTCTATATAAATTCCAAGTTTCAGCCTCCTAGCCTAAGCGGTTACTGAGATCTTGGAGCCAAAATTTTCCGTCCAAAACGCTTCCCCCACCTCCCCCTTCACACCCCCACCACTCAAAAGGTGGGCACTTGAAGGGGTCTGCTCAGTCTACCAACAAAAAAAAATTCAACTTATTAGCTCAAACAGATTGAGAGCTATAAGCTTTCAAACGTTTAGCGTACGGTGGACGGCGTACGGCGCACAGACGGACTGACATTTTGAAACGTGGAAAAAAAAATTTCAGGGTAGCAAATTTTTTTTTTTAAAAATCGATAACAATACTTTATTATTAAAATAATAAAGTAAAAGAGAGAATACGAAATTTGACTAATTAAGTCCTGTGGCATATAGCATAGACATATTGTCAAATTTCGGCTCCTTGCAAACTTAAATCTACCTTACATACACATTGAATTTCCGTAGAATGTTCTGCCTACAAGGTTCAAATACCTTCTACAAATTGGATTTGTCATTATCAATTCAGCTTCATGCCGCCAAGAATGAAAATGCTAAAATAGTGAAAATTTAGATGAATTGAGAAGCAGCTTTAATAGAGCAAAATTGATAGAAATTTGATCCTATTATGATTTTGGAGCATCCTCTTTGTTATTGTTTTCAGTGTAAAACGAATGATTTGGATCTTGATCCAGTTGAAAAAATCTGCCAACTGTCTGGGCGCAACTTTATTAATTAATGGGTAGAACTCTGAAACGTGATTAATGCTTAGATGCGGTGTAGGTTACCATACGACTGACAACCTTAAAAATAACGTTCCAAATAGCCTCCTGGTTATTCCTTAGGTTATCAGTCGCATGGTAACCTACACCGCATCTCAGCATTAAACACGTTTCGGACTTCTACCGATAAAATAGTAAAGTTGCGCCCAGACTGTTGGCAGATTTTTTAACAATAAAGTATTGTATTTTTTTTATCAATAGAATGTATTGTATTGTATTTTTTTTATCAATAGAATATTCCATAGAAGTAAAAGTGAATTTGAACTCATTAAACCTAAAAAAAATCGGAATTCGTCAAAACTTGAACAATGTCTTACTCCCTAGGGGGTTTTAAAAATACTTAAATCGGTTTATTTCCCGACTATATTCAAAGCATTTAGAAGTGAAGGTGAATTCTATATGTCATTAGACCCAAGGGATATATCGGAATTCGTGAAAAAGAATGATACATAATCGCCTTACACCCCCTTAGGGGTTAGATATCGAAAAATTTGGAAAAATAATTCTAGGCGCTTATATTAAAAGGTCGCAGTAGTAAAATTTATTTGATAGCTCGAGGAGTCTAAAAGATTTAACGAAATTCGTGAAAATGTGAGAAAAACCAATTTTACGGACATTTTTTTTACACAAATGAAAATCTATTTTTTTTTAGTTTTAATTACTCTACTAGCACATCTATATATACGTATTAAGTTTCAACTTTTTAGCATAAGCCGTTTCTGAGATATAAAAAACCACCACTCACCACTGTACCCTTGTCAAAAATTTTATTTTTCTAGGGTGTGTGTATAGTAGTTCTATATAGCCTTAAATTTTTAGTGTTCTATAAATCAAAATCAAAATGTTTTCCTTTCAATCCCCTTTCACTATCACCCCCAACACCTGCACCCCCAACAATTTTTGCCCTACTAGAAGTCTGCTGACTCCAACTCCTGTAAAATTTTCAAGTTCATATCTGGTACGGTTCTCGAGTTATAAAAATTGAATTTTTTGAAAAATTGCTACCCTCCCACTTTTGTGCTCCACCTCTCCCCTTAAAAAAATTTACGTTCAGTAGACTCAACTTGTGATCCCATATACAGAAACCAAATTTCATCCTCCTGGTGTAATTGGTTCGGAAGATATTGTAATCCAAAGTTTTTCACCCAGTCTACCCACCATAAAAATTTTAACTTAATATCTCAACGGGTTTGGGAGCTACGCGCCATCAACAATACAATACAATATGTATGTACTTTATTATTAAAAAATAATAAAGTAAAATTATGAGCAACATTTTTTTTTCAGCACTACTTTTTCAAGAATTACAGCAGCAAAAACTGCGACTTTAATGTTTTTTTACCACTTCGTGGGAATAAGCCACGCAACGTTTGTAGTCGCAACTCAAAAGTGGCGCAACAAAAATTTCAAAGTAATTAATAATTCGACTCTTCTTAATTTAAAGATTGATGACCTAGGAATCCGGGCCCATTCGTCTTGTAAAACTTATTTTTCTTGTGAATCTTCTTTGGTCCTATTTTAATCACTCGATCACTTAGCTTCTATGCAAACGCTCTCAGTGACAATTAAATGAAAATTCTTTACGTTATTTTCTTTCATACAGGATAATATTTAATTTGCCACATTCTAAGGAATATGCATAACCCTCCCGGAAAATTTAGCATCTTTGCGACATTTAATCTTCCAGGAAAGGGTGCATATTACTTCTCAAAATGATTCTGAAGTTTTCCTGTTAGACTGCGAGGGTGGATCGCTCTAATTCCAAATCTGGAAATAAAAGCACCCACCATCACGTATCATTCACCCCTATAACAACAGCTACGTTAAAGGGGTGGATGATACCGTTGAAATATTAAGTTCAAATTTTTTCGTGAGTAAATTGTGCCCCTTTCTTTTCTTGGCTGTGGATTATGTAAGAGTGTGGTTTGGGGGACCGTTTTAAACAAAAATTTTGGATGATAGGAAGAATGCGGAATTTAAAATATTTAAGGAGGTATACAGAAGTGAAGGAATAACCAATTTTCAAACAAAATCAAGTCTTTTATCTTCAGAACTATTTCAGAAAATATGATGTTGAGATTTAAATAATGAAGAGCATTCGAATACTGTACCCTCTTATTAATAGGAAATCCCATCTTTTCAGCGAAAACAAACTGCTAATTTACAAGTCAGTTATGCGTCCCATCCTTTTGTATGGTGCACCGGTTTGGAACTGCTGTTCTAATATCCACAAAAAACAAATGCAAATTACCCAGAACAAGTGCCTCAAGATCATTCTGAATAAGCCATGGTATTACTCAACTCGCCTACTGCACAAATTAGCAGACCTACCGCTAGTACAAGACGCTATCACCAAATACGAGTTAAAGTTTAAAAATAAATGCGAATCGTCAGACAACCCGCTGATTCTCTCTCTCCTTCCTACATAGGCGCAAATGTAGCAAACTTGTAATTACCGCACTCCCAGCTCTAGTTCTTACTATAAGCACTAGATTAATTTATGTTTTTTTTTTTTTTTTTTTTTTTTTTATTTTATTTTCTCCATACAAGGTTTTTGCTAATTCCTTTTCCTTGTGTTAACTATATACCAATACATAATGTAAGTACACTATTCACACTTCAATATTAATTTATTAACAAACTCCATGGATGCAAAGGATTTATCCTGATCACCAAACAATTTATAATAAGCATTATCATATTGTTATTACTACGGAATTAAATAAAGAATTTGAATTTGAATTTGATGTTGAGATTTATTATAAGATACATTAGATAGGCCCGAAACCTGTAGGCAGTAAAATTTTAGGATTATGGAGCAAGGGGTGAGAGTCGAGGTGGGTTGAAAGCAAAACATTTCAGTTTTTATATTCCGAAATATAATGACAGAAAGCTAAAAGTTTGTACCGCTCTAAGAATATAGTTTTTCATTGGGGTTGCATGGTACGGGATTGGGATACTTCAACATCGCAGGATCGGCTTATGCTAAAACACTGATGCTTCCAGTGTGTATGTATGGTATGGTATGGTATATGGGGTAGTGATGCCATCATCCTCCTTCACTTAGACTTTAGTGTTCGTCCGTTGTGCTCCCCGTTTGAGTATGATTACTCCTGGAACCTAAAACCATTTAGTAGATTTTATAAAGCTTGCTATGTTACATAGCTTCCCCTTATCGATATCACCAAGGTCATCGAGGAAATATGCGCCGAGGTTCCACCTTCTCGTTCCCGATAGGGCCGGAGACTCGCATAGGACGTGGCAGATTGACTCTTCCACTTCTGGGTCACCGCAGCTACTACAACGATCATTTGCCTCGGCACCCAGTCGGCTAGCATGTCTACCGATCAGGCAGTGCCTTGTGAGCACTCCGATTAGTGTGCTAGCATCTTTCCTGCTAAGGCCCAGGATATACTTGCTTTTCACGTGATCATATTCAGGCCAAAGAGTTCTTGATATTGAGCATGTATGACCGTCTATTGCCGGCCCACACTGCAAGCATAGTGACTAGTGAGTCGATAGAATGTTTTATGGATCCGATGGGAATAGCTATGTGCAGGTCTTCCACTAGTGAGCTTAGGCTGGATCCTACTCGAGCGATTTCATCAGCTTGCTCATTCCCCTGAATCCAAAGTGGCCTAGCACCCAGCAGAGAGTAATTTTGTGCCGTGTGTCGATAGTGTTAAGAATATCACGACATCCTCTAACTAGTTTCGATCGTGTTGTGTTCGAACTAAGGGCCTTAATGGCTGCTTGGCTGTTAATGCAAATAGTGATGTCTTCTGTTAAGTGTGTATGTAAGCATTCATGAAAACAAAATTTTCAAATTATCATTGGCATACTAAGGGGAGGCAAAAGAATTGACTCTGTACAGCGGATGTATACTTTTTCACGAATTTCATCAAATCTCTTAGGTCTAACGAAACATCGAATTAATTTAACTGTTGCCAGTTTTTTATCAAGTGCCCAAAAATTACTATCAAATTTTTTTTCGATATTCAATTCCTACCATGATTCAAGGCGGTTGTTCACGTTTTCACGAATTGCGACATATATATTGGGTCTAATGAAATCTTGTATCATTTTTTCATCAAATCTCTTAGGTCTGACGAGATATATAATTTTACTTACCAGTTTTTTTTAAATAAGCGCCTAAAAATTACTATAAATTTTGTTCAATATTCAACACCTTAAGGTACTGTCTGACTGGAAATGCAGACCGTCGCAATAACTGCCGGCAGTAGACTACTGCTTCAGGCTAAAACCGTTAACTGCCGAGCAAACAAACAGGACAGCTTGATTTTGCCTGAAGCAGTAGTCTACTGCCGACAGTTACTGCAGACCGCGATGATCGGCAGTTCCAGGCAGAACAGGTGGCCAGAGGTGGTGCAAGGTGGTTGTGTAAGTTTTCACGAATTCCGACATATCTCTTTAAAAAAAACAAACAAACAGTAAAAACAATTCAATATCTCATTAGAACGCGAGGAATGTTGGAATTCGTAAAGAGATATGCAATCCCTTGACACATCCTTCAGGACCTAATTTCGAAAAATCCTGAAATGAGTTTACTATTATACAAAAAGTCCGTGGAAGTAAAAACCAATCTGATATCTCATCAAACGTAGGAAATATGTCGAAAATTGTGAAAAAGTATGGAATCCACTTACACCCCATTATGGTGGAATATCTAAAAATATATATATGAAAATCTGAAATCAACTTTTTTGCAGTTATATAGGAATTTGTGAGGATGTATGCAACCTCTTTACAAAACCTTGGGGTCGAATATCAGAAAATCCTAAAATTGGTTTTTAGGCGATTATATGCAGAGATTAAACCCAATTCGATTTCTAATCAAACCTAAAAGATATGGCGAAAATTTAAAAAAAAACGTATGCAAACTCACTTGCACTCGCTTTGTTGTTGAATATTGAAATATCCTGAAAAAGTTTTTAGAAATATCTCTATAAAGAAAGCCCGAAGAAGTGAAAACCAATTCAAGAATTAAATATTTCGGAAGACCTAAGAGATATGACGAAATTCGTGAAAATATATGCATCCCCATTTTCACTGAGCATTTTTGTTGTATCCCATCCGTACGCCATTGGATATTTCGACGGCCTACTTCTCTCCAAAATTGTAAATATCCTGATATATAAGACGTAAAATTTTAGAAAAATTCGTATGCCCTCCTACTTCTATGCTCCATCACCCCCTTAAACAATTTTATTTTCAGCAAACTCCACTTGTTGATTTTTATACACAATCTGAATTTCATTTTTCTAGCACAATTGGTTCGTGAGATATTGTAATCTAAAATTTTCCACCCCGCACGCCATTCACCCCCCTCAAAATTTTTCTTTACCGATCTATTCTCCTATCCTATCCACCCCTACCCCTGCAAAGGGGGCCCTCAGTCTACCCACAAAAAAAATGTAACTTAATAGCTCAAAGAGTTTGGGAGTTACGAGCCTTCAAACAGTTTTGCGTACGGCGGACGGCGTACTGTACGGCAGACGGCGTACTGTACGGCGGACGGCGTACTGTACGGCGAAAAGGCGGGCTGAAATTTTTCTTGTTTTTTTGAATCAGATACAAATCCATGCAACTTGTTTCTTCGTATCACGAGTTAATCACTTCCTTCCTGTGTTCAAATAAATTGTTGATTTTATGTATTTACACTGTGTCAAATATTTTGAATTTATTAGAATCGCATACAATCTCTCCGCAACAGGTCTGAAGCGACCAGTTTCTTATTTGCTTAATATTAATTCACTTTCCACTCAACAAAATTTTAAAGGAAGTCAAACGTAGAAGAAGTTTAATGTCATTTACATGAAACATTCAGCAATAATCAGCAAACTTGACGAAAGTTAAATAGTTCAAACAAAAATTTTAAATTATCCTTTCAACAGCTTTTAACCTAAAATCCTTCGAGTTTGTAAAAGTACCTAATTAAGCTATCAAACAACTAAACAAACTCACTTTGTAAATAATTGTCGAAAATGATTCCGCTGAACAAATTTTCTGAAAAGCCGGGCGACAAGATCCTTTCGTAAATGTACAGAGGCATCCCATACCTACGCAAACAATTACATCCCCTCCTGAACAATCATCTTTAAAACTGCTTAAGTGATGGTATCCGATTATTTTGACTTTAAGCTTTTATCAGGACAAGGACGGAAAAACGCGACATACTTTCTTAGCCGTTTCGCCCGCGAGGTTTTCAGGTCCTAACTACGAATTACGCGAAAAAAAACGTGTTTTATTTAATTTACCCTCGAACGGGGACTGCTAGCTACTCGTCGAAAAGGAGTCGAATGGTTTTCTACAATTACCGTAAAATCAAAGAAATAAAAAAAACCATTTCACATTTCAATTCACTGAGCTATACGTAAAAATTTGTAGCGTTTTACGCTAGTAAAAAAAAAACACGTCAGAATACCCAGCGTACCAGACGAAAGTGTCTTTCTCTATCTCCCGGGAGGTGTTCATTGTTCTCGCGGGAGCTGGCAAGGACGAAAATATAATGGGCGTCGGAAGGAAGGGCGCCCGATGTAAAGCGACGGAACTCACTTCGTTGCTATTTGCTACCGCTGCGTTTTAGTTTTCCTCGCACCTGAAATCTTTTTTCAGCCCCGCTCCTCCACAGGTACCACCGGCTGCTACCTCCACTGACTTATTTAAGCCGGAGTCCCTACCACCTAGTCGCTACAATTTATGGAAGGACTAAGCAAAGTAATAAAAAGTTGCTTAAGTTTCATTTTCGTTGCTTTCGCCCGTTTGAAACGGCGTGGGCTCCGCAAATGGAAGCGTACATTCCTTTTGTTTTTTGTTCACTTTCCTATTTCGAGCTCTGCTTTACTTTCTTTTCACGGAAATCTTTTCTGCTAGATTTGCAAAGAAAGCCGTCTACTGGCATCTTACATCGAGCAGAAGTTGCTGGTTGGTGGCGAGCTGAAAAAAAAACCGAACGGAAAAGAAAACAATAAAAGTAATAGAACAGAATGGTTAACATTGCTGTTTACTACAATTGTAGCTCGCTTTAGACGTCTGGTCACAGAAACCACAGGATAAAAACAACCAAGGCACCGCAAGTTTTATTCATTTCAAGATGGTGGGAGCAAATCGAGATGAAAAGTGGTTGGGTAATTTCTTTTGCGAATATTACATTTCAATAGGAGCACTACTTAGGCAATTGATTCTTAATGCGTTCAATGAATTTTGATTTTTTTTATCGAAAGGGAAGTGGTAGGCTTAATTCAGTTCTCGTTCAACTGTGCCTACTTAAGTCCGAGAAAACTTTTTTAATGTTTTTATAACACATGCACCTCATAACGTGCTGTCCACATATTTTCGTTTCATGTCCAACTTACAGAAACATTGTTGCCACTGAAGTTTTCAACTGTCCACTTACTTCATTAAGGACCAAAAAGTTTGCGACACTCTCAAGTGAAACACCACAAGATCAGTGCTTTCGTTTGTGCTACACAGGAAAAAAATGTGCCAATGGTCTGGGCGAAACTTTATTATTTGTCGGGTCAAAGTTTGGGAGCGGTCAAAGTCGGAGTATATCATCAGTTGTTTCGAAATTATGAGGTTTCTTGGAAAGTTAATTTGGTTCTTAAAAAAAATATTTAAAATAGGGATTTTTAGCCGATTAAACATTGGAAAAGTCCGTGTATGGTAGAGTATTCAAATTTCAGTATATTATGCACACTAAAAGCCCATAGAAGTAAAAACGAATTTGCTGCCTTATCAGAATTGGGAGATATTACGAATTGTTAAAACGTATACAAACCTATTACTTCCACTTGGGGTTTGAATTTCGAAAAAATTTGGAAACAGGTTTTTAAACAATTTCATAAAAAGCAACTTGATATCTCATGAGACACGAGGAATTTTGAAAAATTTGTGAAAACGTAAGCAAAGCCTTTACACCCTCTAGGTTCTTGAAATTCGAAAAAACCTGAAATTGGTTTTTAGGTCATTACATCAAATGCAGCAATAACCAATTTTATATATCATCAGAACTAAGGGATGGCAAAAATTGTGAAAACATATGAAAACCCTTGAGGGTTGAATATCCAAGAATTGAGAAATGGGTTTGGATGCCCTTATACCCCTTAGGATTGAATATCTAAAAATACTGAAATTAAATGGATTCGATATATCGTTAGATATGCAACCTCCTTACACCCACTTGGGGGTTGAAGATCCAAAAATCCTGAAAGGAGTTAATAGATAAATATGAGATTTCTTATCAATTCTAAAAGATATGACGGAATTCGGGAAAACGTGTTCAATCCATTTATACCCTATTAGGGGCTGAAAAGGGAAAAAACTTAAAAACGTGTTTTAGGCGATTATTACGCAAACCCGTGAATGTGAAAAGTTAGTTGATATCTAATCAGACCAGGAAGATATGGCAGAATTCATGAAAAAGTATACATCACCTCTACACCCCCTTAGGGGTAGAATTTCAAAAAATGCTGAAAACACTTTCTAGGTATTTATATCGAAAAGCCGTAAAATAAAAATGAATTCAATATTTAAAAAGACCTAATCGATATAAAAAAAAATCGCAGAAATATATGCATTCCATTTTTATACTCTAGATGAAATCATATAGAGTATTATAAGTTTAATCCAGCCCAAAAGTTTGTAACGCATAGAACCAAGCCTCGGACGAAAAAAAGTTGTATATTATTTTTTGTTTATTTGTGCCCAAAAACCTCAAATCCGCCTGACGTCCGTCCGTCCGTCCGTCCGTCCGTCCGTCCGTCCGTCCGTCCGTCCGTCCGTCCGTCTGTCCGTTAGCACGATAACTCAAGAACGCCTTCCCCTAGGATCTTGAAATTTTGAATCTGGATGTTTGGTTGAATTTGTAAGGCTAAGTTCGTTAACGGGCAAAATCGTCCTACTCCTTCGGGTAGCTGCCATACAAAATGTCCTTAAAACACGTGTTCAAGAATATTTACCAATAACTTCGGAACGCCTAAAGCTACGACTTTGAAATTTTGTATGTGTTACTTTCTTAATAGTTGGAGCTAAATGTATGAATATCAAGAAAATCCTTTTAGTCCTTCGTGTAGCTGCCATACAAATATCCTGTCAAAATGTATTCACTTAATTTACGAAACTCACTATAACTCAAGTAATCTTTTAGCTACGAATTCGGAATTTTGTACAAATCAGTTTTTAGTAAAAACCAAGCTTGAGTTTACTTGCCAGCGAAATCCTTTTACTGCTTCTGGTAGCTGCCATACAAAATGTCCTTAAAATACGTGTTCAAGAATATTGGCCGATAACTTCAGAAGGGTTTAAGCTACGTCTTTGAAATTTTGTATGTGTTATTTTTCCCATAGTTGGAGCTAAATGTATGATTATGAAGAAAATCCTATTAGTCCTTCGTGTAGCTGCCATACAAATATCCTGTAAAAATGCCTTCACTTAATTTACGGAACTTACTATAACTCAAGTAATCTTTTAGCTATGAATTGGAAATTTTGTACAAATTAGTTTTGAGTAAAAACGAAGTTCGAGTTTACTAATCAGCGAAATCCTTTTACTCCTTCTGGTAGCTGCCATACAAAATGTCCCTAAGGCACGTGTTCAACAATATTTTCGATAACTTTTGAACGCTTTAAGCTACGATTTTGAAATTTTGTACACGTTCATTTTTAACTAATTCCAAGGAAAAGGATAAATATGTAAGAAATCGAGTGAGTCCTTCCTGCACCTCCCATGTGAAAGTCCTTCAAAAAGGACATTTTTGTTCGATGACTTAGTTTAAGATATGAAATTAAACACTGAATATTGTCTTTTAGTTTTGAGTAGCAATCTAATGGCAGCCCTTAATAAAGGATATACAACATGCACACACGTAATTCTACTTTATCCCCAACTACAATATAAATCGGAGTTCAGTATTCATCTAGAGTATTATACGATTGGCTTGCAGCCGATCGTGACTGCAGTATGTTTTTCGATAACTTTAGAACGCTTCAAGCTACGAATTTCAAATTTTGTACAAGTTCATTTTTAAATGGTTCACAGGAAAAGGATAAATATGTAAGAAATCAAGTGAGTCCTTCCTGCACCTCCCATGTGAAAGTTCTTCAAAAAGGACATTTTTTTTCGATGACTTACCCAGTTCAAGATATGAAACTAAACACTGAAAATTGTCTTTTAGTTTTGAGTAGCAATCTAATGGCAGTCCTTAATAAAGGACATACAACATGCACACACGTAATTCTACTTTATCCCCAACTACAATATAAATCGGAGTTCAGTATTCATCTAGAGTATTATACGATTGGCTTGCAGCCGATCGTGACTGCAGTATGTTCACTAATCATTTTTTTCGCCCCCTTCCAAAACCCAATGGATATTTGAATTTTTTTTTTATTTAGTTTCTTTTTCTAATTATTTTACATATACGTACCGAGTTTCAACTTTGTTGTATTAGCCGTTCTATAGAAAGAAAAAAACCCCATCCCCGTATCATACATACTACCCCTATAAAAAATTATATTTTTCCAACATGCTACTACTATAGCTCTATCTAAATACTAAGTTTTATCATTATAGGTACTCGAGATAAAAAAATCAGAACCTTTTTCTTTTCACCCTCCCCCACTCTTACATTCTACACCCTCACCCACAAAAATGCTTTCAGCTAAGGATCTATTAGGCCTATTTCTGGTACAAATTTGAAGCATCTATTTTATGCCGTTCTTGAGATATGAAACGTAATTTTTTAGAAAAATTCTTATCCCCTCCACTTTCATGTTACACGGCCTTCTTAAAAAATTTGACTTTCATCAGTCTTTATTTGTCAACCCCCCCCCCCCCTCTTTCGCAACTACCCATACTCAAAAATTTGTTTCCGATCTATTCTTCTAGTATGTATACCTACAGGTAGTGATTAAGTTACAATTTCGTGACATTAACTATTTAGGAGATGTGGATTTTAGAATGTATCGATCTCGGCTTTCTTGCGTTTCGGACACATTATTTTTTCCCCCACTCCCACACCCCTTTCCCAATATCGGGAATTATTTTGCAAATGGGCCCACTGTCGAACCTCTATATAAATTCTAAGTTTCAGCTTCCTGGCGTAAGCGGTTGCTGAGATCTAGAAACCAAAATTTTCCGTTTAAAACGCTTTCCCTACTTCTCCCCTCCCACCCCCTCCCTTCAAAATAATGTCAATTAAAGATGACTACCCAGACTATTCATAAAAAGAATTTAAATTAAAGAGCTCAAAGGGTTTGGGAGCTACGAACCTTCAAACGATTTTGCGTACAGCGTCCGACGTACGGCGGACAGACGGACTGCACTTGTTTGCTTTTTTCGTATCTACTAGTAATGAAACGTAAAAAAAAATTTTGAGGGTAGCAAATTTTTTTTTTTAAAAAATCGATAACAATACTGCATTATTGAAATAATAAAGTAAACATACTGCAGTCACGATCGGCTGCAAGCCAATCGTATAATACTCTAGATGAATACTGAACTCCGATTTATATTGTAGTTGGGGATAAAGTAGAATTACGTGTGTGCATGATGTATGTCCTTTATTAAGGACTGCCATTAGATTGCTACTCAAAACTAAAAGACAATATTCATTGTTTAATTTCACATCTTTAACTGGGTAATTCATCGAAAAAAAATGTCCTTTTTGAAGGACTTTCACATGGGAGGTGCAGGAAGGACTCACTCGATTTCTTACATATTTATCCTTTTCCTTAGAACCATTTAAAAATGAACGAGTGCAAAATTTCAAATTCGTAGCTTGAAGCGTTCAAAAGTTATCGGAAAATATTGTTGAACACGTGTCTTATGGACATTTTGTATGGCAGCTACCATAAGGGGAAAAGGATTTCGCTGATTAGTAAACTCAAACTTCGTTTTTACTCAAAACTAATTTCTACAAAATTTCCAATTCATAGCTAAAAGATTACTTGAGTTATTGAAAGTTCCGTAAATTAATTGAAGACGTTTTGACAGGATATTTGTATGGCAGCTACACGAAGGACTAACAGGATTTTCTTCATAATCATATATTTAGCTCCAACTATTGGAAAAATATCACATACAAAATTTCAATGTCGTAGCTTGAATCCTTCTGAAGTTATCGACCAATATTCTTGAACACGTGTTTTAAGGATATTTTGTATGGGAGCTACCAGAAGGAGTAAAAGGATTTCGCTCACTAGTAAACTCGAACTTTCATTTCACTCAAAACTAATTTGAACAAAATTTTGAATTCGTAGCTAAAAGATTACTTGAGTTATAGTGAGTTTTGTAAATTAAGTGAATACATTTTGACAGGATATTTGTATGGCAGCTACACGAAGGACTAACAGGATTTTCTTCATAATCATATATTTAGCTTCAACTATTGGAAAAATAACACATACAAAATTTCAATGTCGTAGCTGAAACCCTTCTGAAGTTATCGACCAATATTCATGAACACGTGTTTTAAGGACATTTTGTATGGCAGCTACCCGAAGGAGTAGGACAATTTTGCCCGTTAACGAACTTATCCTTACAAATTCAACCAAACATCCAGATTCAAAATTTCAAGATCCTAGGTGAAGGCGTTCTTGAGTTATCGTGCTAACGGACAGACGGACGGACGGACGGACGGACGGACGTCAGACGGATTTGAGGTTTTTGGGCACAAATAAACAAAAAATAATATATAACTTTTTTTTCGTCCGAGGCTTGGTTCTATGCGTTACAAACTTTTGGGCTGGATTAAACTTATAATACTCTATATGATTTCATCTAGAGTATAAAAAGCCCGAGAAAGTTAAAACCAATTTGATGTGTATCAGTCCTAAGAAGTATGACGGAATTCGTAAAAACGTGTTCAACCCTTTCAAGGGGATGAAACCCTTGAAAACGTATTATTTGCGATTATAAAAAAAAACCGTGGATGGGAAAAGCTATTCGATATCTAATCAGACCTGAATTATATAGCTGAATTCGTGAAAATTATCATATCTTCTTTACACCCCCTTAAGAGACGAATTTCAAAAAACGCTAAAAACGCTTTGTCGGCATTTATATGAAAAATCTGGGCAATAAAAAATACTTCAATATATCAGAAGACCTAAGAGATATATCGAAATTCGTGAAAATATATGCATTTAATTTTCACAGATAATTTTTTTGACCGCCATTGGATTTTTGATATTTTTTACTTTATTATTTTATCTAAATTAGTTTTCCAATAAATCTACATATACTCAACAAGTTTCAACTTTTTAGCAATAGCCATGCTATAGATAGGAAAACACTCCCACCCCCGTACCATGCAATCACAAAAAAAAATTATATTTTTCTAACTTGCTACTACTGTAGCTCTATATAAGTACCAAGTTTTAGCTATCCATCACTATGAACTTTTTCTAAATCCCCTCCCCCATCTTCAACAACTACACGCACATCCCGAACCAAATTTTTTTTTGCTATGGGTCTATTAGGTATACTTCCCGTAAAAAATCTAAGCATCTACCTTAAACTGCTATTGAGATGTGAGATGGTATTTATTACAAAAATTCTTATCCCCCTCCCACTTTCATGCTCCACCTCCCCTTGAAAAATTTTATTTTCAGCAAACTTCACTTGTCGATTTGTACAATTAAACTGAATTTAATTTTTCTGGCGCGATTTGTTCGTGAGATATCGTAATCTAAAGTTCTTCAGGCGTTCCAGACTTCTACCCTAAAATAATAAAGTTACGCCCAGGCTGTTGGCAGATTTTTTTTATTTATTAACTTTTTTCTTTTAATTTCAATAAAAAAAATAGGTGTTAAAATATTGGCTTATTCCTTTAGGGGTTGAATATCAAAAAATTCTGCGTCCGATTTTTGGGCGATTATATAAAAAGCCCATTAGAGTAAAAAACAATTCGATATCTCATCAGATCTAAGTGATATGTCAGAATTCGTAAAAACGATCACAATTATTTAACACAGCCTTAATTGTTGAATATCACAAAATTTTTTATCATTATAAGGCCCATAAAAGTTAAAGCGAATTCGATCTAATTAAACCTAAAATATTTGTCGGAATTTGTGAAATTTGAACAATACTGTACACCCCCTAGTGAGTTGAATGTAAAAAAAAATGCTTAGATCGGGTTTTTCCCCGATTACATTGAAAGCCAAAAAAAATGAAAGCGAATTCGATATGTCATTAGACCTAAGGAATATATCGGAATTCGTGAAAATATACACAACCTTTTTCCACCCCCACTTAGCGGTAGGCTAACGAAAAATTTGGAAATATGTTTCTAGGCGCTTATACTAGTATAAAGAGCACACAGAAATGAAATTACTTTGATAACTCGACATGCCTAAAAGATATAAGGAAATTCGTGAAAATGTGAAGAAAAAAAACCTCTTCACGGACAGTTTTTTAACTCCACCTTTGTACGCCAATGAAAGTCTGAACTTTTTTCTCTAGAATGCCTCAATAGTAGCTCTGTATAGTCAGCAATTTTTAGCTTTCTATCTTTTGCGGTTTTCCAGAACTGAAAATAAGAATTTTTTCCTTTCCACCTTCTTCTACCATCAATCCACACCAGCATCCAAAAAAAAATCTTTTCTGCCAATGATTCACTGCCAAAACTTGTTTCCCAATCTACTTTATTTTTAAAGAGTGATATTGTTACATGACACGTTCAGTTGCCCGTAAGAAAAACAACAACCTTCCAATACCTAACTGGAAAACGGAGAAAAACATCAGATTGGCCACCTAGCAATACCCAATGAGGAAGGCGTGGAACTTCTTCATAGTCACAACATTCTTCACGAACACTTTTCTCCTTCTCGGTTGTTCTTAACATTTCCCGACCATTCCAAATACACCACTGAATATGTGAGAAAGCACTCGACTCAACACATGCAGTATATAAGCACAGCAAAGTTTGCAGCCGAACACAGTTTTTACAACGGTGAAACGAGACTACTATCAGTTTCGACGCGAAAGCACTTGTAAAGCAATTTGGATTAATAGCAGTGATCAAGTGGTATATGGTGTGATAGTCGTGTCGACCAGTTTCCATCTGGCTAAGGGAATTTATCGAAATTTATATGGAAACATTACCAATAAAACTGTGAACTTTTTAATATCTTCGAATTGTTAGAATGCAGATATATTACCATACAAGCTCCATGTACATGTTGAAGCAATACAACTCAATGAATACTGAAGATGACTTTATCTTCATAGTGTCATCAGGTTCGAAGGATGCGAGTGTAAAATAGTGTACACTTTCTACACTTCATCCAACATCACTGCGCCAAAAGCTACAGGAAAGACACCTCTTACACTTATTGGTGTTGCACCCGGCAATAAACCAATTTGCACAGTTAAAACTACACAAAGAAACAACCTTGTCGTACTATTCGATATTATTTGCTGCAGCTGTGCATTATCCGTAAACTTGTTTATCTTTGACCAGTAGAGCCGCAACATAGGAGCAATATGTAACTTTGCTCCTTTCCTGACCCTACAAATTGTCTCTGAGATAAATAAAATTCGGTTTTGGATACGCTGAGAAGAGTTTGTTCTACACTACCCCAAACTATGCTAAACATTGGATAGGCCCTCGCACATTCTACGGCGGCAACATAATTGTTCGATGTTGTTGCAGCGGAGGTTTCGTGCAGCGTTCCAATCCAAACTACTTTTATGTACAGGCTCTACCTTTGATCAGTATCCTAATGTTCAATAGTGTTGCCAAGGTACCTATAAAAGCGTGACTGCTGGACGCAAGTTACACGGTTGTGGTCAACGTTCGACGCCATGTTCAAGCATTACCTTCAATGGCCGACATTAAATTTCAAGTATCAAAGTTTCGAATCCTCGGCGATGGCAAAATTACTTAGCTTTACATTATTTTCTGCTTTAGCTTGGTCGAATGGCGAAGCCACCCCCGACTCCCGCACTTTAGAAATCTCGAAACGCGAACTTTTCCGCCCAGAATATAGAGCCATCACGTTATGCACCAATTAATTCGTAATTTCAACCACCTGATGATTTCTCTGGGGCGTCCATTGAACAATTTTGTTCCCCCCCGGTGGAGTCTGGACCCTTCAAAGTGTTGGAAATATTAATGAAAGTGCGCTTCGCGATGAAAGTAATATTTTAAAGGATTTGGACACGTTTTAATTATTCCGAGTGGATAAATTGGATAGAAATGAAATGCTTCCTTCGTTCGTACAAATCTCATCATGGCTAAGGGAAAATTTATTAAAAAGGACCCTCCACGAAGCGGTGTGTTGGTATGGTGCCTTCGCGGAACGATTTGAATAACTTTCGAAAACAGCTACGGAATGTCCTTATTTCGTTTTTACGAACCTTCCAACCCAATGACATAATGAGAGTTTTTAAGGTATCCGCGAGGAAGCTAGTCGTTCCCTACCTCGTTCCCGATTGGCGAAAGCCTACCGTGAAGTGAGTTTGATGGTGAAGCAGCCACCGTGAATGACTTTGTTCTTAATTAATCTGGTCTCGCTTCAGTTGTTAATAACTAACGTACGGTTTGTTGGAAGATAGCTTCTCTTACAACACGGACAAGATTCACGTTCTATCGTCTTTTTGATGGAACGTAAGGACACAAAGTCAACTGTAACTTGTATAGCGTCGAATTGAATGTTGGCAACTATGGGATACTTGTGAACGCGGAACATGGAAATGCTTTCAAGTAAATTGAGATTTTATACGATTTTCACTCATGCCCTTTAAAATAACGTTTGACGCTCATTTTCGTAGTGTGTACGATTTGAAACTGAACCACCCCCTATTTGGTTTGTTGTTTTTTTTCCAAATTTTTTGTATGTTTGTAGACGCGTGTGTGCTTAAAGTTGTAGGACATACGCTTTAAGTCATTCAATTCAATTTGTTTGGATTTAAGGTCATTAAGGAAAATGAAGCAATTGCATAATGTTTTTATGATTTACGGGAACACATTAATCCGGCAGAATTTTTCGTTATTAAAAAGAAACAAGGTATATGATAGCTTAGGTTATAATAACAGACTATATTTCGTAAGGACCCTTAAACGCTCGTAAATCTATGGATTTGACTAGAAACACCATTGAATTGAATATGGTTTCTGTTAAGAATATCACCATATTCTTTACAGTACAAGTTGAGTTGCTTTCTAGAACCAAGGAGGGTCAAAAATTCTTTTGGTATGTTAAAGGCCATTTCAATGAAATTAAATTATATCACCAGTGAAATGGGCAATTTATACTGATGTAATTTAATAACTTGAAGGATTTTGAACAGCCAAGCTACCTACAGTGTACCAATAATGTCTTCATACAGCAGCTATTTGAAATTCAACGGATTAAAACAATAAATTGTTCCAAGAAATTTGAAAAAGTTTTGATGCAGATTTATGCATTAAACATTTTTAATTAATTTAGAAAAAAAACTAATCCATTGAAATTATTCAATACAAAGTTATTAACTAAAAATAAAACTAAGTCGACAATTTGCCTCCATTAATGTCTTCGTACATTTAAGGTTTCGCTTACCCTTCGATCTCTTTACTGTTAATTATCGATCATAATTATTTGCCACACATACCGGTTTGTAATAACCGTAAACAAACGAACAAGTGTGTTTACTGTCAAATGAAAATTTTATGAGTTTCGCTCAGTATAAATCGAAATAATGCCTGGCAAACACTTGTCGTTTGAAGAGCGTAAACTTATATTGAATTCACACGTAAAGGAGCAAAAATCATACGCGGAAATAGCCAAACTACTGGATCGGAGCCGTTTCACTATCCAATCTGTAATCGGGCGCTTTAAATATGAAGGCCGCGTAGAAAATAAGCCTAAATCAGGACGCCCTGCAATTCTCACTAAAGCAGATCGGCTGCAAATCAAGCGTATGATTGCCAAGGATCCGTTTATAAGTGCATCAAAAATTAGTGCAGAGCTCCTTCACTCCAATCACAAAAAAGTTCATCCGGAAACAGTACGGAAATGCGTGATTGATGCCGGATTTAAGTCTCGTACACCTCGCAGGAAGCCACTGGTAAGTGAAGTAAATCGCAAAAAACGTTTGGACTTCGCTCGGCAGTACCAAAATGCATCTCTCGAGTTCTGGCGCAATGTTATATTTTCCGATGAGTCCAAATATAACATTTTTGGGTCTGATGGGAGACTTAGAGTGTGGAGAAAGCCAGGGGAAGCTTACAACCCAAAAAACACCATAAAAACCGTAAAACACGGCGGCGACGGCGTAATGGTATGGGGCTGTACGGCTGCCAGCGGTGTTGGAAACTTGGAAATAATCGAAGGCATCATGGATCATCGGGCGTACATTGAAATCCTGAAAAGAAATTTGGAGCCAAGTGCTGAAAAATTGGGTGTATCAAAGGATTTTTACTTTCAACAAGATAATGATCTTAAGCACATGGCTCATAATACTAGGATGTTCTTGGCGTACAAAACTCCACATTTGCTTAAAACACCACCGCAAAGTCCTGACCTCAATCCCATTGAGCACATGTGGAATATGCTAGAAAAAAGGATCAGGACTCATCATATTAGCTCGAAACCTAAGTTAAAACAGGCTCTTCTGGAGGAATGGGCGAAAATAGAGCCAAGCTATGCAAAAAAACTTGTAGAATCGATGCCACACCGCCTTAAAGCCGTGATTAAAAATAAAGGCTACCCAACTAAGTACTAACAAAAATGTATCTATAGTTTTTAAGATTTTTCATGAACTGTTTTGTAAGTGTACGAAGACATTATTGGAGGCAAATTGTCGACTTTGTTTTATTTTTAGTTAATAACTTTGTACTGAATAATTTAAATGGATTTGTTTTTGTTTCTAAATTAAATAAAAATGTTTAATGAATAAATCTGCATTCAAACTTTTTCAAATTTCTTGCAACAATTTATTGTTTTTAATCCGTTGAGTTTCAAATAGCTGCTGTACGAAGACATTATTGGTACACTGTATAATGTATGCGCTTCAAATTAACCGGAGGTAGGAAATATTATCGGCATTGGAACACAACATTTTATGAAAAATCCATAAAAAAGTAAATATCATATCTTGCAAAGAACGTATAAAGGGATGTTCAGTTCAGATGATCGTTTCTGCGCTGAATTCTAAAATATTGGATCGCAGTGTACAAGCACAAAACTCAAAAGATTAAAAAAATACCTCACTCGAGTAAAGGGGAGAAAAATATTCAAAGTATTCGACTCTCGTGCCTCGTGCAGCACTTATACCAAAAACAAGCAAAAATAAAATTTTGTTGAATTATTGGCAAATAGTTAAATCCTTCGCTAGAATAGTTTTATGTGGTTGCATATTCAGATCGCGGATAATTATTCGATTTCTGTACTTTTTTTTAAGTTAAATTTCTGGAAGAATTTGTAGTCAGTATTTGATTGCAGCTAGACGCAAAATACCCAAGAGTTAATTCTTTAGAATTATTTTTGTGAGCGAAAAAACCTACAGGTTATACTTTAGATTGTCAGTCGTATAGTAGGGGAGACTAGGTAGAAATGCACCATTTTTCATTATTTACTCCATATCTCCGTAGAAAATAGTGCAACTTGATTAATTTTTCTTTCTTTATTTGATCAAACACCTTGCGCAAATATTTTATTCATGACAAAGAGCAAAATATAAACAGATCTTGAGCCTAATGAAGAAGAACGCAATCAGTCCAAATGGTGCATTTCTGCCATCATACGGGAGAAACGCACCACATTTTAAATATATAGCCAACCGAAATCAAATTAGTTGAAACAAAAAACATAAAATATATTTACAAAAGTAACAAACAATAACGAACTTAACAGGAACTATATTAAACCTTTTTCGATTTTTATACTAATAAAAAATACCGAATAATAATAATTTAAGTTTTGATAAGTCAACGGATATTAAAATTTTAAAAATCGATTGCAAATTTGATATGTTACTGCTGTCTCCTTGTAGCACGAATCCGTCCTGGTTGCATCAAAATAATTTGAATATCATTAAGATTTGTGGCCATGAATTCAGGCAAAGGAGGCATAACAATCTGGTGCATATCTCCCTATATGCTCGTGGTGCAATTCTACCGATTCCGACCAGATGGATATTTTTTATTTATTTTTTTATAAAAAAAAAATAATAAATTAGCACTTTAATAAAACACACCTTAGACTACACGCTATATATGTGCCTACCTAGAAAGGTTCACGATCGATAATTTGTCCTAAAACAAAAATGTTGCATATATAATAAAAGTTAGTTTCCTTTGCGTTTTTCTTTTTCTCCGAATAACTGTTCGGCATTACTCGGTATTTTAACGATTCCTGAACGTGATCGTATGGATAGGAAAGAGAAAGAGAATACTACTTCTGCTTTGCAGATTTTACTTACGGGCGAGCGCCAATGGCGAGTGGTGCATTTCTACCTATGGTGCAGGGCTACCCATTCTACCCTAACCTGAATCTAAAGGCCGTGAAACATTAAAAGCAGAAAGCAGCGTCGTCAGTACTGCTTTTTGCTCTACTTTATGAATTTGAATAAAAGCAGAAGCAGAGAAGAATGTGTCCATGCTAACTACCACCGAAGGTAGAAGCACGGAATAATGTGTCCATGCTAACTGTCAACGGTCACAAGTAGTTTAGTCTCTTGATTGAGCGGACGAAAATATTTTGTTTCCGTTGATTTTTCTGAGCTTTTAGTTTAAAATGATGATTAAATACGAGTAAGGTAAATGTCCCAATACGCGACCATGTCCCGCCGTGCGACCAGTTTCAATGAATTATGAGTAAAATAAATAGATTCTCAAAATTATTCGTTCAAGAAGAATATTCATAATGATCCGTGAACAATGCTCTTGATGCGCATATTTTTCTCGGTACAATTCAGTAGACACCTGAATTTAAAAAAAAAATCAATTTCATAGTACGCGCGTTCACCCGCCATTTTGTACCATTTCGCCTGTAGACGGCACTTCGTTAATAGATTTGACAGTTGAACCGTTGAATGTTTATTCAGTGCCAAAGTGACTTGGATCGATATTAACAATTTAATTCTGCCAATATCTTCAACTCGGACAAGTAGCTGGTCACCGTACGTGTTTTAATTAATATGCATTTTATTTACTGTGGTCGCTGAGTGGGACAAACATTAATGAATGTACATTTGTGCGTCCGGATGAATCAAAATCCTCAACAAAAATAAATCATCGATGTTTTGGAGATTAAAATTACGGCTAATGGTGTAACATATGTCCTTTTTGAGAACCCAATTATCAGTTTTTATGACCTAGCCTCTAAACTGTAAAATAAATGTCTTAAAAGAGTTCGTGGTTAAATGGGAGTACAAATAGCGGTCGCCTTTTGGGTCATACCGATTTTGTCCCTATCAGCGACCAAAATAATTTCATTGCCACCATTTTCTTTACTTTCGATAAGATGAATATTGGTCGCACAATGGGGCTGGCAAATGAAGTACCAGATTGCGACTGGTCGCAAATCGGGACAACGGGTCCATCATGTGGTCGCAACGACGTACAAGTACATCGATTAACGTTTTTTCGAATATCTTCTAAAATAATGATCGTGTGTTGTGAAAAACAATTGTATTTGCAGAATAATGTATCGACTTTGACTAAAGCAACGATCGTGAAAATCAAATTAGTATAGAAATGGATATTTCGTTATTGGATATGAAAGCAATGCTTACATGGTCGCGTATTGGGACATTTACCTTATGTGGAAACAATTTTGACACATTTAACATTTCCATTGCTGACAACATTCCCAATTCTTAAGGGATCTACGTTGGCAGTACTGAAGCAGAAACAGAATTTTAGCATTTAGATTTAGCACTGTTTTCGTCTCTACTTCTGCCGCAGCTTTTATTTAAACAGTCGCCATATGATTCTGTGTTTTCTAAACCAATTCTGCTTCTGCCGCTGTTTTCTGGTTTTAATGTGTCACGGCCTTTAGTATTAATCTCCAAACTTCTACCCCAAAAAAAAAATAAATAAACTTTTGGTAGATTTTTTATATGTTTATTTTTTAATTTCAATATAAACATAGGTGGTGATATATCGACATAACTCTTTAGGGGCTAAAAAAAATAGATGCATTAAAACCATTTTTAGGCAATTTAAGCGAAAGTCCGTTAAAGTACAAAACAATTCGATATCTCATCGGGGCCGTTCTAAGATATTCGGCGCCCGTAGGCTACTAAAAATAATGCGCCCCTCGTCATAAGAAAATGCAAATTTGATGGCTAGTGAAAGCGGCAAATACAAAATATAAAAGTTTCAGAACTAGACAATTTTATACCTTCGGATTTGTAAGGGTTAAATGATTTTATATTTCGTGTCGACTGTACAAATTTGTCTAAAGAGGCGTATAATCAAATAATGATTTCATTTGTAGCATCAACTTTTTGAAGTGATATATTAGATTAGATTAGATTAGAATCTTTATTGTTCCATATTACATTTTTTATATTTTGAAATATTATAATAGTTAATGGGATGCTCAGACCCTGCGGTCTCTTCAACTCGTGATTATTGAACGATTTTGCTAAGGATATAATGGGTTACAGTGTGGTTGTATTAATTGAGTGAGGAAAATGGAAATGGAAAAACCTCATATATGTATGTTCCTTAAACTAGAACTTATGACTACACTTAAACTCTAAGACTTAAAAATAACATTAAAATCAAAACTTAACTAAAATAATTCAATAGCTTATCTAACTAAACTAATGATAAAACTAAAAGTGATATATTGGCCTTATCTATGATTTCTATAATAACATTTCGCTCTAAAATGCTGCCATAATAGCAGTTTCCAGTGATTTGAACTCGTTTAACAAACTCTCACCTTCAACTTCTGTTGCAGGCTTTTGAAAATGATCTTTGAAAATTTTATTCAAAGCATCTTTAAAATTTTCATTACCGGAAACCACTGCCTTCACTGAATCAGCTCTTCCTGACCAACGCGTGTAGCTTAATTTTTCGGGCACTTTGTTTTTTTGCTGCTAGCGTATCTTTCAAAATTTTCGATCTTGATGTTGTCGCGGCAAAGAAATTGTATAGATTTTGTAGAAATAAAAATAATTTAGTTGCTTGTACGCAGCATTCCGCCGCCGACTCTCGAATTAAATTTAAAGAATGTGCTGCACAGGTTACGTAAAGGGCAAGATTGTTTTTCGATTTAATGCGCGCTTGGAGTTCGCTGTATATAGCCGACATGTTAGAGGCATTATCATAAGATTGTCCTCTATAATCCTTTAAATTAATAGATGTCTAAATCAGATAATAGCTTTACAATACAATCTTCCATTTCTATATATGGGCTATAGCCCATTTAGGCCTGTGGTTAGGGTGGCCCTGTATCTCATCAGACCTAAGAGATATGTCGGAATTCGTAAAATCGTACACAATCATTTTACACCTAATATAGCAAAATTCTTAAATTAATTTTTATTAGGCGATTGGATACAAAACCTATTGAAGTAAAAGTGAATTCGATATCCCATTAGACCTAAAAGATTTATCGAAATTCGTGGTAACTTGCACAACACCTTTGAGAAGGGGGTGAACATCGAAATATACCTGAATTCTTTTTTGTCGATTATATTTAAAACCCATAAAAGTAAAAGCTGCATCGATATGTCATTGGAGCAAGGAAATATATTGGAATTTGTAAAAACGTACAAATCTAATTAACACCCGCTTAGAGGTTGAATATTAAAAAATTCTGAACTAAATGCGTGCACACTTGTAAAAAGACCCCCAGAAGTAAAATCAACTCAATATCTCGATGAACCTAATAGATATGACGTTATTTTTGAAAATGAATACAACCCCGTTTTTATGGACAATATTTTTTGCCTAATCTCCATACGCCAATTCAAGTTATACGTTTTTTTTTGCTTAAATTTTTTTTAGTAAATTACACAGTAAAAAAATCCATCGAATTTAACATCTTTTGGATAGTAGGTAAATATGCCACACCTTTTCAAATAAATGCACATGTGGATGTAATAGTCAATTTGAATGCAATTTTCAATTTTCGATCAATAAATTTCAATTTGCAATCAGTCAATTTCAACTTCGAAAGAAGCAAATTCACTGAATGTTCTCTTGAATTTACACTCCAGAAAAGTGTATAAGTAGCACTCTTTAAGATACACTTGTTTCTATTTCTAATATCATTTCTTACATTACTTACTCTTAATAAAACCCTTGGCTGTAGGTTTGGCACGCGTAGCCACTGCGCTACCGAAGGCGTTTCATTTTTATTCCAGTAAAAACAAAATCGAACGAAGCGTCCAACTTCGTGGTTTCAAATATTACAAGTTTTTCGTCGTAAAATTCAAATAGATAAGTAAAATTACACGAAAATAAACGTCATTTTCAATTCATATATAAATATAGTTAATTTTACACGAAATGTTGTGTAATTTTGCCTTTTCATGTAAATTATACGGTTCAGCTGAAAAGTACATGAATAATTTACTAATAAACGAAAATGCAAGTTTTCCGGGTTCAATACTGTTGCTCTCAGCGAAGGGGGTACGTTCGTACCCCCTACGTACCCCCACGTACCACCCTATGAACCTCCGCTCTCATGGGCTCAAATTTTTTTTTTAAAGCTGATTGCGGATTTGAATTTAATTTTAACTTTAATTTAAGTGGTCACTTGTAAAAATCTCGACCTATGTGCTCATACCCATGGGGGGGGGGGGGGGGTAAGTGGTGGGTACGTTTCGTACCCACCACGTACCTTCCACGTCCCCCAACTGAACTTCTGCTCTCCTTGTCTCAAATTTTTTTTTTAAATCTGTTTGCGGATTTGAATTTAATTTTAACTTTAATTTAAGTGGTCAGTTATAAAAATCTCTTCCTATGTGCTCATACCCATTAGGGAGTACGAAAGGGGTACGTTCGTATCCCCTACGTACCTTCTACGTACCCCCACGTACCAATTACCATTTGTAATTATTTTAGTCCAAAGTTTTTCACCTGAACACGATATCTCCCTCCTTAAGAATTTTGTTCTTAGTATACGCTCCTGGTATGTTTAGAAACAATCTTTGAATTTTAATTTTATGGCATGAACCAATCAGGAGATATGAATTTATGACTCTCTTGATTCCAGCTTTCGAGCGTTTCAGACTAATTGCTCCACATCCATATCCATGCGTCCTTGTGGACTGTTATTGTAAATGGCTTCACTCTCATCCCTCTATATAATTCATAAGTTTCAACTTCCTAGTATGGACGGTACCAAGATTGTTGATCTAAAAACCCCAACCCCACAAAATATGACCACTTAACCCCAATCTACCCACTGAATTGAAATTTGAACTTAATTGAGCAAAGGCTTTGGGAGCAACGGGCCTTCAAATGAATTTGGAGATGGCGTAGTCACCGGACAGACTAGCCCTGAAATTATAAATTTTGGGGTAGCAAACTTTTGGAAATTTGATGGTCATCGCAAAAGTTTGTTGTCACAAAAATTCTGAAGTAAAATTATTTTTGATGCAGTAAGAGTGGAACTTGGCATGGAGTAGGGGAAGTTTGCGGTTGCTCGCCGGAATACTGACAGGGCACTGCTTGCTAAGGAAGCATACTATGCGTATGGGGATCACTGACTCTGACGTGTGCAGGTACTGCCTTGACCTATATGCTGAGGAGGACATCACACAGATTTTATGTGAATGTCAGGCGATTGCAAGGAGGCGATTGAGGTGACTGGGCTGTCTTTCCTTTGACAATTTGGGAGACCTGAGGTCGATATAGCATGACAAGCTGGTCAAGTTGTTTAGGGGATGTTTAGTGACCTGCAAGGCTCTGAAGGGATCGCTATGGGCCCTATTTTGGTGCCTAGTGTACGCGGTGGCTTAGCGCTTCGCCCCTTCTTAAAACAACAGTGGAACTTAAAAAGACAAATGAAATACTGGCTATTGGATATGATGACTGCGGTATTTATTTATTTTAAAAGTTGTATTGATTCTTTATAGTCACTTTCAAAAATAAAATCCTATCTTAAGTCATATAGTGCGGTTCATATGATTTCCATGAACGTCCGCAAATCCCATTTAGTTATTAAACGATTTTATTTTCAAACCGCCAGAAATTCAAACAATCGCATTATATCCATCACTGAGAAAGTATCTCTCGGTCTGCAGACAAGAAAAACATAAATAAATTTTCCGCTTATCCTGAAAAGGACACTACCGCACACAAAACATTTATTATTCTTGGGAACATTTCAAACGGCGGCACTCGGCCACAAAACATTGGAATCTGCTGTAGCAACATATCGAAAACCATAAATTTTATAGAAGACCTCCTGAAAGACGACAGCAGTAGCAGCAGGAGGCAGCAAAAGGACCTTGCGAGGGTTGAAACTTGTGACTGCGACTTGGGACAGAAACGAGTGCGTTCTTCCATTTTTTTTTCTTCTCAAAATACAAAAGTTCGAAATTTCGAACCCAACAAATAGTTTTATCGCCATTCCAGCGAGACTCATAGTTGCGAACCTTTTGCAGGTCCTATTCAATAGGCAAAAGTTCGGTGTTTGTGAAGTTGGATTGGGCCCAGGCTATCTTTTCTCTATAAATAGTTGAAATTTCCACGTCCCCAAGGATTTGTGTCCTTTTGGTCCCTTCTACATTCCAGAGTCCATAGCAATGCTTTCCGTCGATTCATAAGAATGTAAAGTCACAATGAATTATTCATGACTCAAAATATAATTATTTAGTGAACTCTTCGAGATGACGAAGTGCTCTGAGTTCAGAGTAGTAATAAGACTGCGACCAGGACGAAGATGAAGTGTAAGCACTTAATGTCACCAGATTAGCACCAAATTAGCGTAATTAGCTCTTAATCCTTTGACTGGATGAAAACAGTCTGCATCAGCGACCTGAGGCGCTAAAAACTTATCAGCTTTTTTTGCAGATTGCACTCGTTGATCCGTCAGCAGTAAATGGATAAGCGAACTGAAATGAGTTTTTCAAATTGTTCTTTTTTTTAAATATAAATTAATAGTCGAGCTAAATTAAAACCGGCTGAGATATGATCCTTTGATAATTTGTACTTAAATAAAAATAACAGATGGCAGTGGCTCAGACACAATATTAGGCGTTCTCGTCGAGCTACTTGATCACGGCTCTTTCTTAGAAAAAATCACTCATTATTATTTTTATCTATCACACAAAAGTTTGTATGTAAAAGACCAACACCTCTGGCACATAGAATATTGCGCTACTATGAGCAACACTCAACAATGTTGTTAACTTTCCACCATAATATTCCCCATAACATATTTTGTTCAATTGTGTAAGAAGCCGCAGCCGTTCAATTGTGTAAGTAAGTAGCCGCAGCCATTTAATTGTGTAAACAGCCGCAGCCGTTCAATTGTGTAAATACCCGCAGTCGTACACTTTCAAATCTTGAATATAATTCTATGCAAAACTTAAGATCACAAACATCCAATAATGTACTCGCTGGTGGCACAATGAAGATAGCAGTGGTGACTACTAGCAAAGTAACGGCTTAGAGGAAATTGGAGCTTAAGTGAAATTCTAATTGTAAATCACACGGGATGTGATCTACCTATTGCACCTGCAGGAAGGTATTATGATTCGAATTGAGCGCGTCTTTCTGCTCCTTAAAACTTGCATTGTGCAGGTCTGGGTACCAGAAATATGGAGAAAGGCGAAAGGAGCTTCGAGACATTTAGTTTTAACTCATTTTGTCCATCGGAAAAATCGTATATGCATATTTTAATGAAACCAATATGGTGAACTTCACTACAGCCAAGACATGCACCAAAAGAGGGAACTCAGAGGAAACTGTTCTGACTGAGCTTGTTGGGACCATATGCAATGCATACCTCCCGGTTTCTTTGATTTTGATTAGACATTTCTACTTTTGCATCAATTGATGGAATACTTGTAAGGAAATGCTCTAGAGTTCAATCGTCACCTACATTTCCTTATCAGATTTAATGGGCTCGTCTGAGTCCTTACAGCACGATTCGCTGGCTTCTCAGGAGCTTGAGAGCGGGAAGGTAAAATCCGACTCAGAGGAGACACCATCCTAGATGTGCTGTGTAATAATTAGACTTGAATAACTAGTGAAGAAAAAAAAAATAAATGTCATATATGGATAGGAGTTGACTGGCCGGAATGCAGTTCTCTCGCTACAGCGGTAATTAGTGTCCGTATGAATACCTTATACCACTAACCCTGAACAATAAATTGAATTCCAACAAGCGGCCCCGCGGGAGCAATTGCCACCCCATACGCACAGTTTTCAAGTCCCGCACTAAGAGACCTGACTTACTTACCTTACCGCGTCGTTCTTCTAGGATCCTCAAGTGTAGGACCTTACTTTCCTTCCACCTTTCCCTATGTGTGACTAATTAAAAAAAATCTGCCAACAGTCTGGGCGCAACTTTATTATTTTCGGGCAGAAGTCCGGAACGCATTTAATTCTGAGACACGGTGTAGGTTACTATGTGACTCAAAACCTAAAACAGGTTTTGGAAGCGGTTAGAATGGAGTCGCGCTAGAATACTTAAACGCCGCTGTCACATATAACATATGAATTACATAATTGGGTCATACTCCGGGAAGAGCTCTAAGTCATAGTATAATATCAGTTAATAAGCGATTAGGAGGTTTTCGTGATTACGTTTTTGGCCATGACAAGAAATCGGAAATGCATTTGTAGGCGGTTATATAAAAAGTCTGTTTAAGTGAAAACTAATCTCATATCTCATCAATCCTAAGAACTATGTCGAAAGCCTTACGTCCTTTTGGAGTTGAATATCTAAAAACACTGAAATCAACTTTTGATTATTATGTAGGAAGTAAAAATGAATTTGATATCTCATTAGAACTAAGAAATATGTAGGAATTTGCGAAAACATATGCAACACCCTTGCACCCACTTCGGGGTTGAACATATAAGAATCCTGAAATCAGTTTTTAGATATAGAAAGCCCGAGGAAGTGAAAACCAATCCCATGTCTTATCGCTCCTAAGAGATATGACGAAATTCGTGAAAACGTGTTCAACCCGTTTGTACCCTCTTAAGGGTTGAAAAAAAGAAAGAAATTGAAAACGAGTTTTAGGTGATTATTAAACAAGCCCGTGGAAGTAAAAAGTTATTCTATATCTAATCAGACCTGAGGGATATGGCTGAATTCGTGAAAATTTATACAATCCCTTTACACAACCGTGGGGGTCGAATTTCAAAAAATCCTGAAAACGCTTTTTAGGTATTTATATGAAGAATCCGTAGAATAAAAATGAATTCAATATTTGGAAAGATCTAATAGATATGACGAAAATCGTGAAAATATATGCAGTCCATTTTAACGGATGGTTTTTTTTGCCCCCCTTCCGTACGCCAATGGATATTTGAAATTTTTTTTTAATTTAAATTACTTTTCTAGTTGACTTACATATACATACCGAGTTTCAACTTTCTAGCATAAGCCGTTCTATAGTTAAGAAAAACACCCCACACCCCCGTACCATACTACTCCTATAAAAAAATATATTTTTTCAACAGGCTACTACTATAGTTCTATCTAAATACCAAGTTTCAGCTTCATATCATTATGAGTTCTCGAGATATAAAAATCGGAACTTTTTCTTCTTCACCCTTCCCCACCCTCACCCTCTACACTCACACTCTGCTAGAAGTCTATTGGGCCTACTTCAGGTAAAAATTTGAAGCATCTATCACACACTGTTCTTGAGATATGAGACGTGATTTTGTAGAAAAATTCTTATCCCCACCACTTCCATACTCCACCGCCCCTTTAAAATTTTTACTTTCAGCAAACTTCATTTGTCAACCTTAATACAGAAACCGAATTTTATTTGTCTAGTGCAATTGGATCGTGAGATATTGTAATCTAAAATTTTTCGAGTAGCAAATTTTTATTTTTTTTTAAAATCGATAACAATACTTTATTATTAAAATAATAAAGTAAAATTGTTTCCCTTTTCTAACACTAATAAATAATTATGAAAAAAACAGAGGAATACTTACATCACCATTCTGTCCTGAAATTTTAACACAAACGAAAAGAAAACTAAAGAGGAGTCCTTCCACATACACGGTATTAAAAAAAAAAGCAAAATTTACTATTTAAAAATTATTAATTTATATTAAAAAATTAGATTATGATATGGCGTATTTTTTTCCATTATATTTTTTTTATGTTATAAGATTTGAGCTAAACTTAACCTAAGGTACCTATTGGGGCCCTTACGTCCTTCGGGTGTCTGTGTTGGTAGCAAATTCTTTAATTGTTTAACTGGTTTCTCTAATTGTTTTAACGTTTAATGTCAGTTGATGACTACTGAGTCGCACTATGAGCATTAGTAATTTTCTTTACAGTTTTTTGTTTTCGCGAATTCGGTAATTGTTGGATTTTTATTTTAACCTTTTTCCACTATTGTTCACCAGAAAAACTTTTTTTTTCGTATTATTTGTTCTTTTTCTTACGGTTTTTCCCCAATCTCACTCCCGATCTTCCAGGTGACCAACTGTCTTCCTCCTAGCTCATAACCTTTTCTTTTTTTCCTCCACCGAAAAATAAACGGTTTTCTTCGTTGATTTTAGATTTGTTTTTGCCGCGAATTTTTATTTCGAAATAATTTTGACGGGAGCGATTTTCCCACTAGATGTCGTTCTTTTTTTTGTGTGATTATTATTACTTTACAGCGGTATCATAATTACATTTAGGATTAAACATGGAACAAATTTTTAATATAAATAATAGAAATAACAAATATTTAAAGAAAATAATTCCAATGCAGAATGGCAATTCTTACTAAACAGAAAAAAAAACATAACGAAAACTGGAAAGAAAACAGCTAAAAACTAGAACACGTAATTACAATATCAGTTGGTTCCGTGACAGACCTATGCTAGATTATTTTATATATACTGATTTTGTCACATACTCTACAATAGACTGGTTGAATTAATACTTTTCAGGTGGATCCTGTCGATTTTGCTCCTCTATTCTCCACAAAGCTGACAAGTGCTGAAAATAAGTTTAACTGCTAGATAACTATAGACCGCGTTAAGCGACGAATTTGTCTTCGGGTGCGTTTAGGATTTATACTGCTTTGGAGGCTAAAAAAAAAGTGATAATTTTGGATTTTTTTTAGAGGTTGCTCCAATAAATATTCATGTACCTAATTCTTTTTGAGGTTAATAAATATACTCGAAAAATAATAGAATGTTTTATTTACTATTTACAGTTTTATTGCTAAAAATCGACGTTAAAAGTAACTGCCCGAAAAATAGATACACTGTGAAAAATTTTGTGAAAATAACTGTTCTTAAAGCAGTAAAATATTCCGCATTGTTGTAGTAAATTTACAAATTTTCATTAAATTTAACAAAATTGTGAAGTTTAGTTTAAGCTTAAAATTATAAAATTAATAAAATAAACAAATTAAGAATATTTAAATTTCGAGTTCCGGACATAATCACAGTTGTACTGAATCTAAAAATTGTTGATTTTGTTTTGTTTCAGATGAATCTGTTGAACGAAATCAATCCCTTCAGTCACCTACACAGTAAAAAAAAATTTACAGTAAAATTACTATTGTCAAATTTATTTACGCACTCTTGCGATTTTTACTACTTACGCCGAAACACATCACTATTAATGCGGAAATTCACACATGACCGTGGAAATTAATCGCTAAAAATGTGTAAATTTACTGCTGGCGTGGAAAGGAAAAAGTTTACAATGCGTAAAATTACAAAACGGTGTGGAAAAACTAATATGTACTACATATGTACTACAAAAATGTGACATGCTTATGTTTGGTTATTATTATTATTCACTTATTGATAATATAAATGGATAAACTTTAAGCGAATGATCGGCAAATGAAATCCAAGACGTATTTTGAAGGGCAAAGGACACAGCAATCGACAAGTGGAAAAATCCACACTTTATAAACATTACATTCTTTTCAAATTTTAAATCACGACTTACATAAAACCACGAAACAAGTGAATTAAGCAACGAAGCGGTCAAGTTAATAGGTAGGTACATATCACAAAAAACAAATTATTACTCATGAGGTATCAAAACTACATTCAAGATGCGTAATTTTATACGCAATGATCAATTTTACATATTAAATGTGGAAAATCCCATTCGGTCTTGCAATATTACTTCCCAGTCAGTAAATTTATGAATTAAATGTGTAAAAATACAAAGTTTTAAGAATTACTCTCAATTTTGTTGAATTTAATGAAAATTTGTAAATTTACTACATCATTGCGAAATATTTTACTGCTTTAAGGACAGTTATTTTCACAAAATTTTCTACTGTGTAGTTTGGTCAAATTTGTGTGATCTGACATGCATAAATAACGAAATGGCGAACTTTTTTCGAAAAGGCACCAAAAATGATACTTTTTTCGTTGTTTTTTGCAACAAAAGTCATAGTAAAAATGAATCTTTTGACTTGGATCTACTTCCAGACGAAATTATACATTTCAGGAATATGTGTGCCAAATTTCATTAAAATCGGTTGAGCGGTTTCGAAAATTTCGGTCGAGAAAACGTTGTTTCGATCGCGAATACAATGAAACTTGCCAAGAATCACGAAGGCACAAGTTTTATTCGCTCAAATTTCGAAATATAACTGCCAGTGAAAGCAGAAGCTGATTGAACGAGCAATGTCAAGGAGTGCCGAGAAAGATTGGTTTAAACGGCGGGCCGGCTGGTGGGACAAGGTAACGCTCTCGAAACTACGCTCAGGTATCAACGGAAAAAGTTATGGAAAAATACACTTAGACCCCTCGAATTTTTCTCACAATTTTTTTGAATGTACATACGATTTTTTCAAACGGTCAAAGTAGCATGAACCTTTAATGATTGAATTTTTCAGTTCGAGAAAATTTTGGAAATCTAAACCCGCTTCCAAAGGTTGCCAGACAAATGTACTTCAAAATTTTACATTGCTTCAATCATACCTAAACTCGCGATAACTAGGGAAAAGCAGAAATCTTAAAAAGTGAAGTATTTACCGACGACTTTAAAAAGACGTGTTTCGTTTTCTATTTTCAAGTTTCAACGATTGGAGGACAAAGCTACTAAGGATAAACCGGTCAATTTTGGATCAAAGTCGCACATATTTAGGAATTTTTGGCATTTCCAAGTGAACGTGTGAACCTGCCGCGATCTCGCTATTTCAGTTCAAATAAAAAAGAAAATTGTCGCTGGATGGATTTGAGTTGTGGCTTTTATTTATATTATAAAACAATTGCTGTAGAATAGTTCACTCCGATATAATTCGAGGAAACATTCTTTGACTGGTTAGTATAACAAGAAATACCTCGATGAATAGTTCCAATTTGCGTTTATTAGGTACGCGGAAAAACATCCTAAAGTTATTAAGGGGTTAGGCCACTCTAGAGGCTGAAAAAATAGGACTTTTTGGGAATTTTTTTTCAGAAAAACTACAAAATAAATCGAGATTACAAAAATGGGTGTTTATAGTACATGTTATTGACTATGTACAATAATTTTTTTGAAGCGATTAAATTCAAAATAGCGGCTGTGCAGCGTTTTTGCGATGACGTCTCCGTTTTTCCAGGGTCCACGGCCGGACACACAGCGCCTGTAATTTTACTTTATTATTTTTTAATAATAAAGTATTTGAATTATGATAAGCCAATGAATTTTTTTCGATTATATTTAACAACAGCGTAGTAGGATTTTTTCGATATATTGATTTTTGGCCAAATGGCATAAGTGAAAAGTGTAAAATTTGCATAAAAAATCGTCAGAAAATTGTTAATAACAAATGAACTATGCAATATTAAAAAATCCTACGTACTCTGATGGACAATATAGTTTTAAAGATATGTTCAATATTTCAAGTGAATCGGTTGAAAATTGTCTGAGTTATGTTTCCGGCCAGCTTGAAAAATGTAGTTTTGAGATAAACGCGTTTGAAGTTTTGAGTTAGTAGAAAATCATGAATAATTTTGCAGGCGTCCTTGTACTAAAATTCGAAAACCGAGTCCTTAAAGACTCTTTTCGGACATAATCTTTTGGGACATCATTTTTGAAGTCCTAAGGGACCATTTAAAATAAAAAAAAATAAATCGATTTTTTGAAAACTCTAGAGTGGCCTAACCCTTTAAAGGAAATTGTATGTGGTACTATATCATTGGATACGTAAATATACTTGTATTTATTATCGATTTTAATTGCAATTTTCAAACCTGGAGGAAAAAACAAACTATAAAACATAACTATCTATATTATTAATGACAACATTCACGAACCGTTCGACCGCACTAATTGTTGCATTCTTCATAACTTTGCATAGGAAAAACCCTAACATAAGAAGCTAATTTCACCTCCTAAAGTATCCCGACAAAAAGAATTTCTAAAGGCAAAATCCTTCCAATTACTCATACCGACTCCTTATATTATTTGAAACCCACTAGGCAACCAGAAAACCACAGCCACACGAGTCAACCATTACGCTTTATTCTTTGTTAATAGGCCCGGTGATAAGATGAGTCCTTCAACCAGACAAAAAGAAATCCTTTTGCTATATGAAAAAAATTTTTTCCGAACTTGCATTCGTGGCGGAAAGAAACGTAGAGTTCTTGAGAAGCCCGAGACCTACTTCCTACTAGCTTCCATACACATCTACCGATGAAAAAAGAAGAAGTCCTTCTTCCAACAGTCCTATATCTCGACAATGTGTACAACAGGAAAGCGAACATTTCTTCTTTCTCCAAGCACAAAATGAAATTCTTACCGCCAAAAACTATTCGAATTGGAAGAAAGAATAATTGTGAAAAGGATTTGCATACAACTCTATTAGAAAAGTAGCAGAAGAAAGTTGTTTGTGTTCCAAGGGACTTTATGTTTCAATTCAAAGGTTGAATTGCAGTTGAATTGGAACGAAATGTTCGATATGAAAGTCTGTTTTAAATCAATTTGGATTTAAATTCGGTAAAGTTTGAAAATTTCAAAGTAGGACTTCATTCGGGAATTCCTTGATTCTTCTTGGTAAACTTGTGAACAGAACAGACCTATTAAGTTCTGGTACTAAGTTCGGGATTGGAGATGTTTTCTATTTAGATATTGTTATCTTTATGAAGACGACTTCGAAGATTTTTTTATCCCAGGAACGTCTCATGCTAAAAACTAAAAACCTGGAATGTATATGTAGAAGTACTAGAAAAGTAATTTATGCCTTAAAAAATCAGATTTGCATTGGCGTGCGAAACAAAGCTAAAAAAAATTTCGGTGAAGAGGAATTGTTTATAATTTCATAAATTTCGTCACATCTGTTAGATCTGACATGTATGAAATTCAACCACTAATGGTGTAAAGTAGTCGTATATGTTTTCACTAATGCCGACATATTTTTTAGGTCTAATGAGATAACGAACTCGCTTTTACTTCTAACAGTTGTAATTAAATCGCCTAATAACGAATACAATTTTTTCGATATTCAACCTCCAAGTGGATGTAAGGTGTATGTTTTCACGAATTCCGTCAAATCAGTTAGATCTTGTGAGAGTTCGGATTTGCTTTTACTCCATGGCTCTTATATATAATTGCCTAAAAATGTATATCAGAAGTCTGTAAGCTTTTCAACTATAACAGGCTGTAAAGAAACTCTGTATGTTTTCACGAATTCCGACATATCTCTTAGGTTTAATTAGATATCCAAAAATTTCATTATATGGCTGAAAGAATGATCCGATATGCGTGGCTATAATCACAATAGACCGGTTTTTCTCCGATACAGTAACAGAGGTGTAGCACTCTTTAATCGCAGATAGCGACAGACAACTGGAATTTGGAAAAGTATACCGGCAGTAAAAGCTCGTAAATTGGATATCGACAAGCTCAAAGACGAAACGCTGAATCAACATTTGACACCAATATACGAAAACGTCCAGAGTATGCCATTGGAGAATATCTGGGCGAAAATACGAGATGGCATGAAATCTTCGGCAGAAGAGAGATTACGATATCAAACCCGGCGAAAAAATAATGACTGGTTCGACCAAGAATATCGTAATGCAATAGATAGAAAGAACGAGGCTTACAAAATTTTTACTGAACGACCAACACGAACCAAAAAAGATAGATATGACGAGTTTAGGCGATTTGCAAAAAAGACCTGCAGGCGAAAGCAAAGATGACAAGATAGAAAACACGGACGACAATATGAGACAAAATTAAACCCGGGACACATACGCAATAGTAAAAGACCTAAAAACGGGGGTATAAGCCCAAAACTAGTCTTTGCAGAGACGCAGAGGGCAACATCATCCGCGACACACAAGACATTAAAAGGAGATGGCCTTCCTACTTCGAACATCTTCTCAATCCCACTCCATTAGCGCCGATTACGACAGACAACATACCTATCAATTGAGGTTTCAACTGACGAAGAAGAACCATCATCGACACTACCCACTCTAGACGAAATCAAAGCAGCCCTATGTGACCAGAAACTAAACAAAGCGCCGTGAATTGACGAAATACCAGTTGAACTTCTGAAGAACGGAGGAAACTGTGTCGTGGAAATACTACACAAAATGATATGTAAAATTTGGACACAGGAAAATATACCCGACGATTGGCGAAAAAGTATTATATGTCCAATTTATAAGAAAGGAGACAAACTCTGCTGTGAGAACTACAGAGTGCAAGTCCTACAAAATACTGAGAAAAATAATTGAACGTCGTCTTAAGCCCTATACTAACGAAATAATTGGCGAATACCAAGGTGGATTCAGAACCGGAAGATCTACAACAGCCCAGATATTCTTGGTGAAACAGGTGCTTGAAAAATGCTGGGAATATAACATAGATGTGCACCAAATCTTCGTAGATTTTAAACAAGCATATGACTGGATAGACAGGAGGGTACTGTACTAAATCATGCTTAATTTTGAAATTCCACCAAAATTAGTTCGACTAACGAGACTCACAATGACGAACACTGAATCCCAAGTACGAATACAAACCGATTCCACTACCAGCTTTTGAACGGAATGTGGTTAAAAGCAGGGAGATGGTCTAGCCCCCATTCTTTTCAACCTGGTACCAGAGTATGTCATCCGAAAAACCCCAGTCGACACCAATTGTACTGGGACACTACTATTCAAGTCCACCCAACCAGTAGCATACGCTGACGATATAAACATCCTCGCAAGATCCTTCCCTAGTGCTAAGGAGGTATTTGTCATTCTTGACTCCGCCGAAAAATCAGTTAACACATTCGAAAGAAAGGTCCTTCGAAAATTTTTTGGACCCGTAAAGGAAGGAAATGGACTTGCGAATAAGATACAACCATGAGCTGTATCAACTCTTCAAGGAGACAGAAGCCTCAACGTTCATCAAACTACGTAAATTGCAGTGGGGGCTGGCCATGTGGATCGGATGGAAGACAGAAGAATCCCCAAGCGTGCTCTTAAAGGCAAAGCGAGTGGTAACAGGCCAGTAGGCAAACCACGCAAGCGATAGGAAGACTCGGTTGATGAAGACAGCGAAGCCATCTTAAAATTTAGCAGCTTCAGGACGCGGTCTTTGGATCTAGACAATTGGAGGCGACGACTTCAGGAGGCCAGGGCCCGACTTGGGCTGTCGCGCCATTGATCATGATGATACCGGCGGTTTGAAATTAAAACTGCTTATGATGCCGGTTGCCTCCAAGGTTTGGGAATGAAAAAATGTGTTATGAGAAGGACGAATCATATCTCAAGCACTCTTTGACCAGCTTAGAATTTTTATAGTTTGCACACTAGGTGAATCTCTTTTGAGTTAAAGGTTTTTGCTTGAGGGTGTATCAGGTGAAAGCGGAAGTATGGCTTGAGTGAAAAACTTTTGTCTCTGGAATCACTTATGGTAAAAATTTAAAACTAACAACATGCTTAAACCTGTGTAGCTATGAAACTGAATATATTTATAGGGTGGTAGCTAATATTAATATTTCGGGCTTGTTTCCGTGACCGCTATCGCCTTTTATCGCCTTCTATCGCTTACTATAGATAACCAAGATTGATTTTTAATTTAGGACATAACGCCAAAATCTTAAAGCGAGTGATGTCGTAGACAATAGAGACATTGTAGTCAGGATATCCTTAAGTTTGCTGGATTGATTCCTACGAGTACTAAATATTTATATTTAAAAACATTCCAGAAATTTTAATATTTTGGAATTGCATACTTCCATCGCTGGGTTTATTCTGTTATTTATTCTAACGTCGTTTTATATTTTCTATGAATTTTCTCTGTGCAGGGTAAATAGTTGATTCGCGTAATTTTAAGCTGTTGGAATATATCATGACCACAAAATGGAGAAAATATGTTAATCCGCTGCACGTAACAAGACGAGCACACGCTTCACTCGTATAGTATTCTGGAAGAAATGTGTATTATCAGATAGGGTTGCTTCGTATTGCAAACCCCCGAGCATAAAAATCCCAAATAATTAGTTTTTAATTAAGACAACAGTTACCGCATCGTTAACCTCTACGCGAGTATCCTAATTAAAAATCCCTGCAAACTTCATAAATTTAACAAGGACTTTTCCCGTTTCCACCGCTTCACTTCTTCATTAACTACCTTGTTACGTCGTATACGTATAAAAATATTTTAGGACCAAATCCCGTACACTACAGCATCTTTATATTTTTTTCCTGTCTAGACGGAAGCGTAAAACAATGTAATCCTTGGTTTATTCTTTGCCATAATACAGCAGTTTTACAACGCCGCATCGAGAATATTAAAAACTGCTCCACATTTGTTCATATATGCATCTACCATACACTGCACAACAGCTCAAAAATGAATTTACAATCTTCACGTATTTTTTTTCCAAGGCTTTTTACACCGTCGGATTCGGAACGAAAAGGAAAGCCGCACCTGACACGTAGAGTTTAAGTACTGAGCTACCTGGTGGAATTTTCTCAGGTATGGCATAGTGGAAATTATACTGGGATTTGCATAGCGAATTAATGCTAAGGTGAAGTGGTCCTTTGTGGAAGGACTTGTATCAGCGTAGCGAGAAATAATGAAATCAAGTTAATAACTTTAAGGTTTCTACAGGGAAAAAACCTAGTTTCAAAACTTTGCTGCAGCAATGGATTTAATTTCCAGAACACGATTACACGATACACGGAGTTTTAAAACATGAACATGTGAATTGCTGAGCGAGCGGATTGAAGGCAAATGTTGAAAATATACTTTGACTATTGCAGTTTTGCATGTTAGTCCTGAGAACCTAATTTTACGTACATTTACTAACTTAATTAAAACGATTTAGATCAGATTTGATTGGATTATAACAAATTTTTTACGTATTGCGTTCTAAGTTATATGAAGCGATATGAAATAATCAAAACACTTCGTGGACTCTATTAATTGAAAGAAGATACTAAGACTAGCTGTAATTGCACCCATATAAAACAATAAGCAAAGTACGGGCTTTACTTTTACTTTCTATTTTTCGAATTTGTATATTTGCGTACGGTAAGGCGCACAGACGGTCTTATATTTTTTCCCAATTTTGAGGTCCTAAAACATGAAAAGAAAAAATATCAGATCACTTAATTTTTTTTAAGTACATACATCGCAATACTGTCTTAATGAAAAAATAAAGTTAAATTATATTATAATTATTTATATACAGTGTTTGAACCTTAAGGGTTGGATATCGAAAAATTTTGAATAACGTTTCTAAGCGCTTATATAAATAGCACGCAGAAGTAAAATTGGTTTGATAGCTCGACGTGTCTAAAAGTTTTAACAAAATTCGTGAAAATGCGTTACTCAACCACTGAACGCCAATAAAACTCTGGACTTTTTTTTGCTTTAATTACTCTAATAGCACATCTATGTACATATACGTACTAAGTTTCAACATTCTAGCATAATCCATTTCTGATATATAAAAAACCACCTATCACCCCCGTACCTTTATACTCCTATCAAAAATTTTTCTGGGATGTCTCTATAGTGGCTCTATATAATCCTAAATGTTTAGCTTTCCCGCAATGAAGTTTTCGAGAAATAAGAATCAGAATGTTTTTCTTTCTACCCCCTTTCACCATCACCCCCAACACCCACGCCCCAAAATGTTGTTCCCTAGAGGTCTACCCACCCCAACTCCTATAAAATTTTCAAGATCATATCTGATACTGTTTCTGAGGTATAAAAATAAAATTTTTTGAGAAATTTCTGTCCCCCACTTTCGTGCTCCACCTCCCCCCTCAAAAAATTTACTTTCAGTAGACTCCTCTTGTGATCCCACATACAGAAACTAAGTTTTATCTTCCTGGTGTAATTGGTTCGGAAGATATTGTAATCCAAAGTTTATCACCACCAATTTCAGGTCGATCACAATACGTTAGTATTAAAAAATAATAAAGTAAAATGCATAAATTAGTTTTTAGCGATTATATTTAAACCCCTTAGAAGTAAATGCTGATTTCATACCTAATTAAAACTAAGAAACATGGCGGTGTTCGTGAAAATGCACACCTTATGGTACACCACCTTAGGGATTGAATATCAAAAATTTGGAACGCTTTTTCTATGCGCTGCATTTTCACTATGAAGAGACCGTGGAATTATTATAATATTAACTCCGTGCATTAAAAATTGAAGGCCACTTTCAACATTTACTATAATATAAATTTTTTAAAATGAATCAACAATTCATAATGCAGCTTTTGCAAGCAACAATGTGGTACATCCAAAAAAACGACAATAAAATGACAATTTAATAATAGGGATTTTCTGAGAACAAACACATTGATTAAAGAATTTTCAGGTTCACAATAGCAAAAAATCTGCCAACAGTCTGGGCGCAACTTTATTACTTCTTAAGTAGAAGTCCGAAACGTGTTTAATACTGAGATGCGGTGTAGGTCACTATGCGAATGAAAACCTGAAAAATAGCGTTCCGCATTACTCCAGCTCTCTACATCAATAAAATTTTGAATATTTTTTTTGATTTAATTACTCCTGTAGTACTTCTACATATACATACTAAGTTTCAACATTCTAGCATACGCTGTTTCTGAGATATAAAAAAACTACCCTCCACCCCGTACCTTGCTACCCCTATCAAAAATCTAATATCAAAACTATACATAGTTGTCAATTTTTAGCTTTCTATGCTTTGCGGTTTTCGAGAAATAAAAATCAGAGCTCTTTTCGTCTCACAACCTCCCACCGTCACCCCCTTCGCCAGCACCAACAAAATTTTGTTTCCTGCTAAAAGTTTACTGGCCCTAACTCCTGTAAAATTTCTAAGATAATATCTGGTATACGGTTCTTGAGATATAAAAATACAATTTTTTGAAAAATGGTTATCCCCCCTCTTTTGTACTCCACCTCCCCTCTCAAAACTTTTACATTCAGTAGACTCCACTTGTGATCTTATATACAGAAACCAAATTTCATCTTCCTGGTACAATTGGTTCGAAAGATATTGTAATCTAAAGTTTTTCACCCCCTACCCCTACACATCAATTCCCTTTCTCAAAAATTTTAGCCCTTGTCTACTCTCCTAGTATCCCTTAAGATACCTAGAAAGTTTCACTCTTCTGAGATCAAAGGTTCAGGAGATATGGATTTTAGAATGCTGCAATCCCAGCTTTCAAATGTTTCGGACACATTGTTTTTCCCCCACTCCCACACCCCTCAACCCTTATCACCAATTTTTGGAAATAGGTCCACTATCATAGTAGTACATAAGTTCCAAGTTTCAGCCTCCTACCATAAGCAGTTTCTGAGATCTAGAAATCAAAATTTTTCATCTAAAACGCTCCCCCTCCTTCCCTTTACACCCCCACCCACCAAAAAAATACCAATTGTAGGGGTTCACCCAATCTACCCACCATAAAAATTTTAATTTAATATCTCAACGAGCTTGTGAGTCATGCGTCTTCAAACGGTTTTGCGTACGGCGTACGGCGTCTACGGCGGACAGACGGATATTTTTTTTTTTTGATTTTTTGGGGTCTACTAGTCCTAAAACGTGAAAACACCAAATTTCAGGGTAGCAAATTTTTTTGAAATTTCAGGTCGATCACAATACTTTATTATTAAAAAATAATAAAGTAAAATTTGTATTTCGAATCAAATTTCTCGAGATTGACTACTATATCGATGCTTACATTTGATGAAAGGTAATTTGATTCCCTAAAAAATAATGTATAACATGTTAAATTGGGATTATTAGTTTTGAAGAAATAAGATATTATGTGAGTGAGGGTACATGTCCAAAAGACTTTGCTTCACCACCTTGTATCTCTGCGGTTATTGTAAACTGACCTACCCTGTATAAAATTTTTTTTTTCTCAAAATATAACAAGGAATCATCCCTTAGACAATTTTCGATCAAGTACCGGCCACCCTGTATATAAAGCCCATAAAACTAAAAGCCGATTTGTTCTCCTTAAATCTAAAAGATTTTCGGTATTCGTGAAAACTTGAACAATACCATACACCCTTAGGGGAAAAATTTGGAAAAATAGTTCTAAGCACTTATATTAAGAGCCCGCAGAGATAACTTCAATTTGATAAAAGCCTGAAAGATATAACCAAATTCGTGAAAATTTGAAAACCCTTTTCACGGACATTTTTTTACTCCACCTCTGTACGCCAATGAAAATCGGAACTTTTTTATTTGCTTTAATTGCTCCCATGGTACATCTACATATACGTACTTCATAGTTCATAGTTCATTTATTTCAATAATACTTAAATATATACAGTTTGTAATTATTTTAGAGAGTAGGCTGGAGCCTTTGCAACTACAATATTGAGTTTAGTACAAGACAAGAAAATAATGTGAAACTTTTTAAAGTAACGGAAATATTGTTTGCTTTTTACTCAACCTCTGAACCCCAATAAAAATTTGAACTTTTTTTTTGCTTTAATTACTCTAGTTATAGATTTACATACATGTACTAAGTTTCAACTTTCTAGCATAAGGCGTTTCTGAGATATGAAAAAGCATTGCCCAACCCCGTACCTTGCTGTCCCTATCAAACAATTTTTTCTACGATGCCTCTATAGTAGCTCTATATATTCCTATTCCTTTCTGTCCTTTGTGGTTTTGAGGAAATAAAAATCAGAATGTTTTCTTTTCCCTTTAGACAAACCCATCATTACCCTTACACTCTTAAATTCAAAATGTCTAAACAATTTAAAGTAAAGCGAAATTAGCATACAGCATGTAACGCTTACGAAGAGTACTTACTGTCTGTCAGTTAACAATAGACTGCCCAATTGGATTGCAAGTAATTTGAGACCTTGTAGTAGAACTTAGTTTCTACTCTAGGTGCAACAATTGAACAAGTCATGAATGTGAGATAGCCCTAAGGAATTTCTCCCAATCCAGGAAGAAAGGAAGGGAAAATTCGGAAGAATATTCCAACATGTGGTGTTACACTTCATTGTCTACATCCAAATCAAATATTGAACACAGTAAAATTTAAACTATTAAAGGTAATTCTAGACTGTTGATAACAATTTGCAAACCGAGCCATTACTGAGTAAGTGGCATCGAATGACTTTAGTTGCAGTTTGTAGCGAATCAATCAACAAGAACTATTGAAAAGATTCTTAACTATATTCCTGTCAATATGACAGTTTTAAATGAATTTTCAATATCATTGTTTCCATACGGCAATCCCCCTATTCTGCACATAAAGCGCAAACGTAAATAATGGCTAAGTTATACGTTACCGTATCTTCGCATTCTCCTTTTTACTCCGACATGTCAGATAAAACAACCTTTGACACTGTTATCGGGGGAGTAGAAAAAAAGACCTTATATCAATTGAGTCAAAGGTAAACCCAATATGTTTCGAAATTCAATCAGGATGGAGTTCGAGAGCAAAAACGAACGAAATGAAGAAGACGTGGCGAGAAAGCGCGTCACAGTAGGAAGGACGTAAGGATTTAAATGGGAAAAATAAGCATCGGGCTATGAAAAGGTTTAACACTCGCAGACGATGTAGACGGAAGAAAAAGAGCCGATTTCAAATTGAGATAACTACCGGAGAAATCGATTTTATATGCGATGATCTGCTTTCGAGAAAACGACAAAGACGAAGCAGTATCCTTTAAACTTTTACGGCGCTGGGTAAGTGCTTAAGATATTTATTTACGAATCAATTCGTATCACACTTACAATCGAATTAATTGTCGATAAGAGCATAAGGAACTTTAGAAGATTTATATGCTTAGGATTGGATCAAGTATGTTAATCGATCTCAAAACTAGACTCCCGTAAAACGGAGCCTTGGATCAGTGTTGACCAAAATCGTGCATTCTTATCCTGTCCATAGACAATTTCGGCATACACTTATACATGAAGTCTAATTCTTCCAGGTTAATAAAATCGATAACCTTTGCAATAGCACACGATAAGAAAATTAACATTATTACATGCTAACCTGGCTATACGCGCAACTCGGATAGTTCCCTGTTAGAAAAACAGCAACCTCTTAACCACAACCTAACTGGAAAACGTAGAGAAACATCCGATTAGCCACATTGCAGTATCCAATGAGAAAAGCGTGGAAAAATCAGCATCACTCTCTACAAAATTCCACCCCCCCCCCTCCCCGCCCAAATATGCAGAAAAGCTCTCGACTGAACACATGCAATATGTAAGCCGAACAGAGTTTGCAGCCGACATAGCTTCTACTACGGTGAGCGAGACGACGACCAAGTTCTACGTGAAAGTCAATTTGCGATTTAGATTGGTAGCAGCAATCGAGTTGTATAAAAAATCGGGCAGCGTTGATAGTAGTGCGACTACTAGTACGATTATTAAATGCGAATAATAAAACGTTATTGTTTCTATCGGTTTTAAACAAATTGTAATTCGCATATAAAAATAATTCAAAAAAAATTCTTACATCTTTTAGAACGAACGAAATCGCCAAACTTTTCTAGTGAAGTGTAAGTTGATAATGACCAAAATTTCTGAACTCTTTGTCTTTAGTTTCCATTCAAAGGTCATTCAATTACAATTCTGGTACTGATATACACTTACCAGACAATCCGTAAAGTTGGGTAGAAGAGGTAATCCTTAGTTGGTTGAGCACTGTTTTCAGGAGCTGCTTATACGGAGAACACGTCCCATAGTCTTGGCAAAAGAAGCATGTTTTCTTTATCCCTATAGTTGGTAAATCCAGTCACACCACGACGTAGGACGTTTCTCCTATCAGTCTATCGTCCTTTCTGCTTAAAGTACTGTGAGGCTCGTGGACAAGTATATTCGGAGTTTGTGTGAGAAAAGGATTCCGTCACCTTAGAGGTGAGTCTGTAGACACTGCCCTACATAAGGTACTGCGGGCTATAGAATTTAGTCTGGATTGTGATTGTGATTCCTTATACAGGCACCTACACAAACTCCTAAAAATTAATTTCGAAATTTTATCGATATTCAATCCCTTAAGGGGTAAAAACGGTTTCAACATGTTTCGCGAATTCCTCAATATTTCTTAGATCTACTGAGATCTCAAATTGGTTTCTGTTTTAATTTTTTAAATTTTTCAATAGTTCCAAAGTGGAGAAAAGGCCAAAAATATTTTTCTCACAAGTATTTCAATATCTCTCAATCCAGTTTAGATCGAAATGGTTCAACAGGATACAAGCGTCTCAATGTCCTTTTCGATATTCAACCCCAAAGGTTTTCACGAATTCCTCCTCAGTATTGGTTTTTGCATCTGGAGGTTTTTTATGCACATGCCTAAAACCCGGGATTTCTCGCATAACGTCAGGATGAACTTTTATGAATAATGACTATCTGATGATGATCAACTACGATACCAACATTATATTTAGATACATTAAACTTTTAATTTACTCTCCCAAAAATTATTAATATAAATTATTTCATTTATCGATTTTTTGGAAAAACCGTCCCTAATTTAGGATATCTTCAAAATTTCATATTATTTATACGATTCAGTTCTTTGGATTCAAAATTGATCTTCACAGTTCACATACTTCATTCGAACAGATTAAAATTTTTTTATACTCGTAAATCCCACTACAGGGGATAAAGCCGTTCGAATTGATTTCACTAATATGAAAATAAATGCATAAAAACAACTACAGCTTGAAGGCAATAGCTTTGAATATTTCATGTGAGCTCTTCAGTCTGTTATCAATTTGAATAGTTCACATGAGGATAACTGCTCTGCATCACACGACAATTATTATTCAGACTTATTATGGATTATGCCTTAGTGATTTGATGTGTGCAAATCGAAAATGCCATGTTTAAAAGAATAGTGTACAAGAATTAATAGCAGATAAGCTGGTGATAAGCTCCGAATCAATTTCCTTATTCAATTGATAGCAAAAAATCTGCCAGTCTCAGTCGGGAGCGTAACATTGTTACGGGATTGAGGGAGAGCTGTGAGCGAAAAATTTTGATTTCTGTTAGAAAGTTGAAACTTAAAAACCGTTTTGAACTATGATTGTAAAGACGAGAATAGAGTGGTTTTCATAGTAACGCTACGATAGAACATAATTTTTTTTAAATTGCTTGGTTGTTCTTCGGAGGACTTTCTGGTGCGAAACACCAACACGAAAATCCCGAATGGGATCGATGGCTGTTCTGGCTAAAGCCTCAGTTATAATGGTTCCGATCCGGAAAACGGAGAGTGTTGAGTTTCTCCATCCGACACACATCTAAAGGGAATTTCGGAACGCCTAGCCACAATCGTTCCGGAAATTAGCCGAGACACAAAACGGAGGGGTAAAGTTAACCAACTTTCAACTTCTATCCGTTCCGACGCTAAGAGGTGAATTATTGAATTTCACCACCTCCTTCGCCTCACTAAAAATCAAAATTACACCTCATTAGTGTCACTTTGATGGATGTCGGAACGAAATCATTGTGCCTCCGGATCGGATCGGAACCATTATAACTGAGGCTTAATTCCAATGAAAGACATGACAGTTGAAAATCCTTCACTGGAGAAGCCAGTTTAAAACTGTGTTGGACTCAGTCCGAAGCAACTGGCTCGTCATCGGATTGCATTGACGAATCAGAGAGTGTAACATGCCTACTATCTGAAACACCCTTTTAGCTGCTGATATTGCTGAGGATTTCTCCATTTGTGCGATATAGAACTGAAATTCATTTCCACGAATTATAATTAAGTGGACTTTGCCACTGAAGCTCACCAAATTGGTTGGAGTATAAGATGAACTTGAGTGCATATACCTACCTTAATAATAAAGTGCTACGGTAAATTTCACTAAATTTTTTTTCGTGGAAATGAATCCCAATCTGGATTTTCGCGTTGGTGTTTCGCGCCAGAAACTCCTCAAATGCCAAAAAGCAATCAAAAAAGTCTTAAAGACAGTAAAAACATTTGCAAAAAATGTTTGATTTGGGAGCAAGAGGTTGAGAGACCAAGTAATACTCTAAAGCCTGGATCAAAACATTCTAAAATCCATATATCGATCTCTAACATAAAGATTTGAAACAAAATTAAGGAAGCGTGATAGGGTTGAGGAGTTGGTAGATGAAAAACTTAATATCTTCCGAGGAAATTAAGACAGAAAGTTTTGTTTGTGCATATACGTGTGTGGGGAGTAGGTTTAGGTTAGGTTTAGGTTTAAGAAGGGGCGCAGCGCTAAAACCACCACGCTCACTAGGCGCCAGACGGGCCCATTGCGATCCCTTCAGGTCCTCGTGGGCTATTCCATCACCTCAGAAACACTCCAATTCCCTGCAGAACCTGACTAATTTGTCATACCCTAACGACCTCAAATCCTCGATGCTCTCGAAGAAAAGGCTACCCAACCATTTTAGACGCCTCCTAGCGATCCCCGGGCATTCACACAGAATGTGTGGGGAGTATGATGAATGTAAAATTTTTGAAAGGGCGGTGATGCCAGTATTTGAGAATATGCAATACATTTTTTTCGAAATATAGCAATGTGTAGAGGTGGGCGAGCGGGTTGAATTTTCTCCTCGTGCGTGCAATCGGTTTAATCCAACTGTTTAAAATTTGGAATTTGTTTAACAATATTTTAGGATAAATGAAAAGATTAAAAAATTAATTTAAATGTAAAATTAAATTAAAACCCAAAAGGGACGAATATTCCCCCCCGAAAATAATTTGTCTCTTCTAATGAATCATTCGTTAACAAATCTGAAGGAAACTCTCACTAATTTCTTTAAGGAAATTGTAAAGTTTCTTATTTTAGCTCAAAATCAAACTTTGAAGAATTCAAACAAAATTTTCAAAAATATGATATAAAAAAATATAAAAAGCTTTTCGAAAGCTTAAAAGATTTTTAGTGATAATATAGTAACAAGAAGAAGCTGAAATGTGGTTAGACTTGAGGTTGTCACCTGCAGCGTATCTCAGCATTTCTCACGTTTTGGACTAGATTTAAAAGCAAGCAGGTATCGTGACCGTTTTCCAATGACACTTTGTAAAGGAAGTGTCCGTTTCCGTTCAACCTTGGTCATAGAAGAACATATTTAAAAATAAGTGCGATTCATGAAGCCGTATTACCTTGTTTGCATCCGAAAGGACCAAAAATTTCCCCGCAGGAGAAATTTCACCCTAAATGGACATCATATCGGTATACATGCGTTTGATTCTCTATTGCCGTCTGGTTCACTAACCCGTTAATGATACTCGATAGTTGACTACTTAATTACCTGGATTACTATCAGTGAATATAACCGTTATGGCTACTAACTACGCTGCATACCTATAGGAAAACCTTGCGATTCAGACTAAGACTTTTTAGAAGCTGGATGGCGCTTGTAGGGTGCAGTAGTGAACTTAAATAGTGCATTCTAGCGAGTATAATAAAATGAATTTGAAAGAGACAGTAATTAGGTTAAGGAAATGCATTTTAATGGTAGAATTAAGATTTAATTATAGGTTTAGGACTAGGGGTTAAAATTAGCTGTACACTGTTTTAAAAAAATTTAATTTTCAATCCAATTTTTACTTGAAATTTCCAGTATATTTCATTTTTTCATGTAAAAGTATTAATTTCAAGCACTTTTACACGAAATTACTAGTGTTAGTAAAATATTCATGTAGGTACTTTTCAACTGAACCGTAGGTGAGAGTGGGCTAGCAAGGTAAAGTGAGCCCCTTAAAAATTTTTAATTTGCGCCATCTCTTAGCAAAATAAATTATACGATAAAGCTTTATAAATTGACCACAATGCATTATAAACGAAATCCACTTTAGTTACAGTTCCTTGAATTTTTCTCATATTACGATTTTATTACCGACCGATGTAAAGAACTGTTAGCGAGTGAAAATTGTTTAGAACAGCATCCTTGAGATCAGCAATCCGTACGCTGATCTCAAGGATGCTGTTCTAAACAATTTTCACTCGCTAACAGTTCTTTACATCGGACGGTAATAAAATCGTAATATGAGAAAAATTCAAGGAAACTTGAAAAGTAAGCTTTGATGATTATTTAAAAAATATATAAATTTTAGCAGATGCTTGCTGTTTAGCGTTCATTCGGGGCAAAGTGAGCCCCAGGCACATTTTACCCTAACAATATAATTTTATTTGACAATTAAAAATAATAATTTTAGCATGGCTAGAACATACAACAAAAAACCAATTCAACAATCGTGGACTGAAGTTGTGATGATAAATACAATAGCTTCTGTTGCTGAAAAAAATTGACCTAAAGAAATCCAGTAAATATTTTGGTGTTCCCAGGGCTACTCTTCAAAGTAGAGTATGTTCTCAACACACTTAATTTCGTTTGAATTTAATAAGATCATATTGTTTATCCTAATTGATCAATAGCCATATTCTTTCACTCCAGTTTTGGGTGAAATTATTATACCCCTTGGAAGGGCTCAGTTTACCCCAGTAGTGGGGCAAAGTGAGCACTAGCAAAACTAGAATTGATCACAGGTTCGATTCTTACTTACAGCCAAGTGTTTTATTAAGAGTAAGTAAGTAAGAAATAATATTAGAAGTAGAAATAAGTGTATTAAAGAGTGCTAATTATACACTTTTTTTAGAGTGTAAATTCAAGAGAATATCTAGTGAATTTGCTGCTTACGAAGTTGAAATTTAATGATTGCAAATTGAAATTTACTGAACAAAAATTGAAAATTACATTCAAATTAACTATTACATCCCAATGTAAATTTACTCGGAAAGATGAGGCATATTTGCCTAATATCCAAAAGATCTAAAAATCAATGGATTTTTTTTAGGTTTAGATTAAAATCTTTGTAGGGAAGAGAACGAATATCACCGAAAAGACGCCACCCTATAAACCAAACATCGATGAAAAGACGATGAAGAGGCAGCGAACAGTTTCGAAACTTGTCGCTGAAAAAAAATTATCAGTTGGGAAGAAGTTCAGCTATATACTTGCTGTCTGTGAATACGTGTGAGGTATTCGCATTTCTTTCTTGCTCGTACTGAAAATCTCCTATCGCGCATTGTATTTGAAATTGGAATGAGTAAGAACAAGATAGCAATAGGTGCACTCACTGAAGAGTATGTATGAAGGAAGTATGAAGTAGACCTGACCAGTCATCGATGAAAGGTAGGCCTGACTTATAGGCGAATTATGCCTTACCGGTGGACACTGCACCGGTGGACGGCGTCCGGTTATATTAAAATAGAATTCTAGTGGTCGACGACTAGTGCAATCAAAAGACAGCATTCAATCGACTTGTGCAATCGAAAGATGAATTTCATTGCACTAGCCGTCAGAGTTAGGGTTCCGGTTTCGGAATCATGATCGCATACAGGAAACTATAGCGCTCTGCGCTGTTCAACATCAAAGTTTGCAATGGCATTTGCCGGCGAGTACGCACTTGATGATAATACGTGTCGTGTAGGACGTTTAGTCTTTTTCTCTCGCTAAAGGCGGAACAGGTCGGCATGTTTACATTCTTGTGGAGAAGATGGGGAAATGTTTAATTTTCAATTTAACCCTCAATATCGCCACGAACACAAGCGCGCGTGCTAACATGGTAGTAGTTTGTACAAAAGGACCCATGCATTTTTGCTTGTTTTTGGTTTATAGGGCACCACCTTCCCAGAGCCTACATAACTAGTCTAAGACATACTTGGTCCATTCGTCGGTAGCCCCGAAACCGAATCCGAACCGTCCGGAGGTCGAAACCCTGCGTACAACAATGAGGAGCCAAAGGACAGAAACGCCGCGTAAAACTTTCCACTTAATCGCATAGGATATATACAATTATGGTACTTACCTGGAAGGACGTCAACACCACACATAACACAAAACATCGAACACCGAACACGAATCACAAAACCATACGAAACGTGAACAACTTCGTGATCCATGCAAACAAACATAACACTAAACGTAAACAATCACAACACTGACTTCGGCAGAGAAATGTCAAGTGACGTTTCTATCTGCACAGCAAACATGGCGGACTAATACTGAGCGAATCAAAGTACGTTCGACAGCCGATAAGGCCGATCAGCTAGGTTATGATCCTGCGAGAATAAAAACTGAGAGTGAAAGACGTTTTATATTAAGAGAAAGCAGGATTAACGACCGGAGAGCTAGAACATTGACATAAAAATGGAAATTGAAGGCCAAGTAACCCAAGGCCAAGTATTAGCTACCTAATATCAATCAAGCAGCATAGATTTTTTAAAGGACGCTCTACGGAGACAAATCTTGTTTACTTCTCAAACTCAGTCTCATGTGCGCTCGAAAATCGTTTCTCTGTCCACACGATTTATACTGACTTTTCTAAAGCCTTTGACAGTGTTTACCACTCTATACTGCTTAATAAACTGCAATCGTTTGGAATTGATTCTGCTTTGTTGCAATGGTTCTCTTCGTAATTAAATGATTGTTAACAATACGTCATATTTAATGGAGCTCAATCCAATTTATACTTTGCATCGTCTGGTGTTCCCCAAGGCTCTACCTTGGGTTCCCTAGTTTTCGTTTTTTTTTGCGAATGACCTTCTTACGGGTTTACAGTCTGATCATTTAATGTATGCCGATGATCTCAAATTATTCAGAGTCTTGAAATCTATTTCTGACTGTAAAATCCTACAAGATGACATTAATAAATTAAACTATTGGTGCATGCTGAATAGCCTTCGTTTGAACGTTCAGAAATGTTTTAAAATTATATATACAAATAAGGATTGTTGCCTTAACTTTGATTACCACGTCGACAATGCTCTCCTCGTCGAAGTCTCATGAATAAAGGATTTATGGGTAATGATTGACAACAGATTAAAGTTTGATCAGCACATAGTCGAAGTCTGCAAAGATGCATTTAGATTATGTGGTTTTATATTAAGAACTGCTCATCCATTTCATAATATACATGTTTATACGAATTTGTTTAATAGTCTGGTTCGGTCTCGTCTGAAGTATTGTTCTGTTGTGTGGAGCCCTCACTACCAATACCTTGTGACTGCATTGGAATCAGTACAACAACGTTTTACAAAATCTGTTTCCAAACACAAATTTCCAAACACAAATTTTATTGGCCAAAAAATACTTAAGATTAATAAACTTATAAAGTAACAATAGTATGTCTTAAGATTAATTGTACATTCTCCAAAATTTGAGGAATTTACCACAATTTAAACAGGGCAGCAATTTTTTGATTACTTTATGATAGGTATATAGATACGGCAAAGCTAATGTATTATCCGGAAAAGGCCTAAAACCGGATGTATGGAGAAAGAGGACTGACACATAACAAAACAAACATAGAACATAAATATAAATTATTTTAAATTTAGAAATTAAATTTCAGTGCCTTGTCCCTAATCTTACTTAAAACTAGCTGAAAACTAAAGCGTTATTAGTGGATCTGAAACGATAAAATGTCCTGAAACGAGAAAAGATATTAGCTTTATTTAGGTGTGGGTGGGGTCTATTGGGCCATGGAATATATTATACTACTACCGTCATTCCGTCGGTTGTAGTAAGTGATCTTGTCTTCGTTATCAAAGAAATTGGTAGTTGTTATTGAAGGTATTGCCTTATATTTACCAGTTGAGGTGGCAGGATTATTCAGGTTTTGAATTAGAGGGTTGTCAATACTGTCTAGTTTATTTGCGAATTTTATGGCAGTGGAGACTAAGAACTTGTCAATGCGTGGTATCTTGACTTCTTTATACAGAATAGAGTTTATGGGAAATTTGTGCGAGAATGGGTTTCTAAGGTGACCAGCGCACCCCCTAAGTATCTTACGCTCGAGTTGTCGCAGCAACTCCATCTGGGCAGACGAGATAGAGAACCAGATGGGAAAACCATAAGCGAGTATGGGACGTAGAAGTTGCGTGTAGCAAATGAGTTTGACTTTTGGGTTGAGTATACTGGAAGATTTCAGTAGTCGAGCATAGTGAGCGTAGAGAGCTTTGGTTTTTTGTCTCGTCTTTTTTAGGTGGTTATAAAATTGAAAATTGCTTGTGAAGGTAATGCCAAGATATTTTAGCTCTTTTTTGACGGGGATGGGGTCATCATTGATGACAATTTTGAGGGTGTCAAGATTTCTACGAGAGTTCTTGGGTGTGTTACTGTCACCATAGATCATGATTGCTTCGGATTTTAAAGGGTTCAATCTTATTTTCCACCGTTCAAGATATGGAGATAAGATGCTGAGGTAGTCATTTATATACTTAGCTGCAGTGAATTTCCTCTTGTGAAAAAAATCTGTTTTCTGAAGGCTCAATTTATCTGACATTTGCTACGAGAGTCGATTAGATTTACTTGGCCTATCACGTTTAAAGGACAGAAGACTATATTTGGACATGGTATTTTTATTTAAAGTAAATTTAATTTTTAACACTAATATTCAAAGTGAACTTCAATTGCGTACTAATGTATGTAATACCAGATCACAAACTCAATTCGTTGTACCATATGCGCGGCTAAACGTATATTTTCACTCTCCTTTACTTAGGCTGCCTCGCATGTTCAATTAATCTTGCCTTAGTTTTCACGACTTCAATCTACATTCATTCAAGTTGTATTTAAGATTCACGTTATTTATTAAATAACTATATTTAATTCATTTTTTTTTTCACTTACATTTTTCTATATTAATATGAATATCATTTATTTTGTCTTTATTTTATTTTTTTATCACTTGGCTACATGTATAATTGGAATTTTTAAACTTTCTGTTCATTGAGTCCTCAAATAAATAAATAAATAAATAACCAGTGAAAAATCTAAAACGGTCTCTTTTGGATGAGTGTCTGCAAAGTTTAAGGTTGGGATATTTGTACGACTGAATTTAGCGAGTGTTTTTGAATTTTGGAAAACGTTCAACGAGCATCACAAGTCAGTAACGGCACGAAAAGTACAATTAGGATGTGGTGTATCTCTACAAGAAGAATTTTAACAACACGGACGCAATGCCAGAGAATGCGAAGGAAACTATACCAGTGGCGTCCTAATATTTTTTTTGTTTCGCATAGGCTTCCCCAAATATGTGGTTCGGTCGGCAAAAGTACTTAGAACGGGTCCCTTAAATTAAGGAACCACTGGCACCCACAACCTTTCTCTGGGTTGGCCGGTCAAGGTCTCGGTCGCTCTGCTAACGATCTTCCAGCGGGGAGAACCGTAGTACGTGTTGTCACCATCCAATAGTCCTTACTTTACCTTTTATTAAAAAAAAGATCACACTTTATATGCAGGTGCACTCGTCATTTACATAAACACTTCGTAATTTACAGGCTAAGCCTTTACTTAATTGAAAAATTACATTTTTAACATAAACTCAACCAAGTATTGTCCAAAAATTCTGATATCTTTCTCAATCTCTCTATCATGTCATAACAGCTACCAAATTAGCCGGATTCAAACCCCACAGGGGGGATGAAATAAACTACGTACAATTAAATTTAAATTTCGTATTCCAACGTAGCGATTGTAAAGTGAGTGTGTATTCAGTGGAGCGATGTGATGAAATTTTAAGGCGGATTGGATAGCGCCGACACAAAGGCTTTAACGATCCCGAAAAAGGCTTCAACCTTTGCGATATGTATCTCTAAATAGCGTCCCGATGGGATAATGGGAATTCGAGTAAAACGTTGCCGGCAATAAACTCCTAATCCAACAATCTAAATTTTTATATACATCAAATTTTTGATGATCCCTTCCGTCACTTTAGGCTTGCACCTCCAACCCGTTCCAACTCTTCCTCGAAGGGATTTATATCAGCAATAGGCGCACATAAACTCCTTACAGTTGAAAATGAAACAGAAAAAATAATGATAGAGCCGTGAACGAAAGAACGCTAATGATAAAACACTTTAATGTCTTAATTATTTCCATTAAGTTGTCATTAATTAACAACCAGTGTACACAAAGGATCTTTATGCTTGCCTACATATACAAAACGTGACTTTAATGTATAACTTCTATTTATTTTTTTTTGTTGTCCTTATTACGTATACTACGGACGCTTAAAGAGAAACCTTTGAATTTCGGATCGAGGTCCTAGTGAGCCATACAGCTCCTGCGAAAAGAAATGATGAGCGCTTTCTGTTGTGCCGGTTCTATTTAAAATAATTCTGAAACGATGGAGGCCAGTGTAGACCCATTTGTTTTAACATTTCTTTTAATCAAACTGACATTAATGATGGTCCTTTTCGTCCCTAATTAATTATGAAACATAAAGGCGGGATGAGACAATATTTTGTTCCATCGAATAGGTTTCCTTATTTCCGTCGATTGGTAGGGTAGGATAGGGTGTATGACGATGGGGTGCCTGGTTTAACCTTTCACTGTTTTACTAGCTGGGTGAGTGGGTGAGAAAGGTACATGCCGTAATATCCAATTTAAAGTGGTCCACTATTCATAGAAATTGAAGGGATCCAAGGACAGAACTCTTCACTGGGACAGTGTAATGCCCGGTCGAATTGTAAAGGAGGTCACTCAACAAAGAAGATCCGATAATATAAAGTTCTCCACGTGTTTTCCTTTTTTCGAGAACTCGTAGCTCCTTGTCTGTTTTTTTACGGGGAAAATCGAAATCTAAACCTTTATTTGAAGTGAGATACTCGTACAGTGAATCTGAAGTTTGAAACGGTATGCCATTACCGTCGGTAAGCCTAACCTATACATTGACTAGTGCCAGTTAAAGTGGTGCGGTAACAAGTGTTTTTTTTAAGGTCTTGATAAATGGAGGGTTTGTGACTCGTGGAAATTTATAAAGATTGGTTCCGTTGATTGTTGGACATTTATTTGTATCGGTGAAGTAAGGATTTTAAATACAAGTCTTATAAGTAAGATAGAATATGCCCTTCTTTCTTTTTACGATACGCACATTTATAATCCCGAAATTAATTTGGAAATTTTGTAGAAGGAATAAAGGCCATAGTTCTTCAAATCTGGGAAGGTTTAATTTAGAACAAATACCTGTAAATGCCTAATTAAGCTTAAGCTGCTAATGAATAAAATCTATCCATTTAATTCCTCTTGGGGTAGAAAAGGATTCGTCAGAATTGGTGAGGTATGTATTTAATTCCGTACAACGGTTTTGTCTTTAGTTCACCCCAATCTGTAGAAATGTAACCTACATAAATGCTTCATTATTCTCTCTTTAGCCAGTGTTACGAAACTGTGCGGTTTTCACTTTAAATACGCAGTAGAGTGCCAGCTATTTGAGTTAGTTACGTATTATCCTAAAACCCAGATAATGCGGAATGCATCCATGACCTACTGTGTCGGCTAATACGGAACAGTGCAAGTGAATAATCGGGACTCGACGGCAAAATATGCCCAGATAAAGAGCCAAATCTTAAATTAATCGAAAGAAGAAGACATCTTTAGGGTATACCTACTTACTCGTGCAATTCATATCGCTAAACTAATCAGCAAACGTTTTTAACTCTAAGCTGCTTTTATAAAAAGCCATAGTGCAACAATTATTATTATATGGAGCCCCACTTTGGAACAATTGTGCAGAAAATCACAAAATAAGCTTACAAATAGACCAAAATAAATTTCTGAAAATCATTCTTAACCAGGCTTGGCATTTTTTGATACGGCAGCTCCATTTGATTGCCAGGCAATTTTAATTTGAGCGAGTGAGTTCGAAGTGTCAAGTTGTGAAGCAAAGCAATCATAACTTCGAAAACTATTGATTAACTCAATAGTTTTTTTTAGTCCACTTATTTTCACTCATTTTGCGATCAAACCTAAAAAACGTAAGTCTACCTGTTGACAAGCGACGATAACTTCTGTCAAACGATTCGTTTTCTGGCAATATTATCCTCAAAATTGCCATGGCAATGCTGAGAGCAATATTGCCATATGTGTTTGGTGCGTCTACACTCTCAATTTGTGTATGGCAATAATGCCATTGCCATTGCCATTGCCGGATAAATTGTCAGTGTAGACGCAGGGTAAGGTTAGGTTTTATTGTAAGCACTTCTCTTCTTTTCATTTCATTATTATTTTTGTTTTTCACTTTTAGTTATAACTAGCCGTGTCCCGCGGTTACGCTCACGTTTGTACGTTGCTATACTATCGAAACTGCAAAGCCAGCGGTTTCCAGTCTTGCTTCCCGTTGCTCCCATTACTCCCGTTGCTTCGTTTCTCCCGTTGCTATTATTGTTTCCCTTTCTCTCGTTTCTCCCATTGATCCCGTAATTTCTGTTGCTCCCGTTACTCTCGTTGCTTTCTTTGCTACGTTACTTACGTTACTCCCGTGGTTCCCGCTTCTCCCGTTGCTCCGTTGTTTTCGTTGCTCCCGTTACTTCCGTTGCTTTGTTGCTCCCGTTTCTCCCGTTGCTCGCGTTGCTCCCGTTTCTCCCGTTGCGCCCGTTGCTTCCGTTGCGCACTTATACCCCGAAAACACATGAACTGGTGCTCAACTATATGAAACACACTCATTTGTTTGTGTCACGCGTCACCTATTGGAAAATAGTGTTACTAATACAGAAACCTCCGCGGGCGTGTGCTCAACAAATCAACAAAGTTTCATCGCAATCGGATGAATGGTATAGGAAGGCATAGGGACAAACAAACAAACAGTACAGGTTACTAAAATCGCAAAAAAATTGGAAAATGTCGAAAAAAAAATTTGTTTTTGATTCGATCCGCAGCAAACTTCACAGGAAGCATTTCGGGACTATTCTTTATGTTTAATGAAAATTTGATCAAAATAGGTTGAGCGGTTTAGGAGTCTATAGCCGACATACAGACATTCATACCTCCGACATACATACGACATTCATATATAAGGTTTTCTGATCATTTTTCCTTTAAGTAAACTGAAAACTAATTATAGTAACTACCAAAATATCCGGCCAATGGCAATAATAACTAACTAATAAGGTTGTAAAGATTTTGATTTTTAATCTCCTACCCATGTAGATAGAGGCTAAATTAGAGAATTTAACGCGAATAGCTGCCTCAGTGCGCTCACAAAAAAGTTATAAAAACGTAATAAAAACAGCGATATTGTTGTTTTCTAACCTGCTCTGATCTGGAGAAGTGCGCAAAAAAACAAAGCTAATATTGTTGTGAGCTTCATTAAGTTGCCCTCATTTATAACACTATTGGCAACTCTTCCCAATTTCATTCATTAGATACTTGATCACTGTTATCAGTGAAAATCGTTTCACAAATACATTTCCGCGGAGAACTGACCGTTGTCTCATTATCATAGTAGAAAAATCTGCCAACAGTCTGGGCGCAACTTTATTATTTTTGGGGTAGAAGTCCGGAGCGCGTTTAATGCTGAAATGCGATGTAGGTTAATATGCCACTGACAGCCTAAAAAATTCCATTCCAAATAGCCGCCTGCTTATTCTTTAAGTTGTCTGTCGCATGATAACCTGTATGAAAGCCCGATAAAGTAAAAAAAATCTGCCAATGGTCTGGGCGAAACTTTATTATTTTTCGGGTCAAAGCTCGGGAGCGGTCAAAATCGGAGTGTATCATGAGTTGCTTCGAGATTATTAGATTTCTTGGAAAACTAATTTTGTTCTTAAAATAAAAATTTTTAAAATAGCGATTTTTAGCCGATTAAACATTGGAAAATTTCTTTCTTCTTATCATTTATACTCTCTTAGGAGCTGAAAAAGGAAAAAAATTAAAAAGAAGTTTTAGGCGATTATTACGCAAGCACGTGAAAGTGAAAAGATATCTGATAAGACCTGGGGATATAGTAGAATTCGTGAAAAAGTTTTCAACCCCCTTTGCACCCCCTTAGGGGTCGAATTTTAAAAAATCCTGAAAACGCTTTCTAGGTATTTATATCAAGAAGATGTACAATAAAAATGAATTCAATATTTGGGAAAACCTAATAGATATGACGAAAACCGTGAAAATATATGCATTCCATTTTCACTGATAACTTTTTTTGCCCCCCTCCGAACGCCAATGAATATTTGAAATTTTTTTTTATCTAAATTAGTTTTCCAGCTGATCTACATAAACAGACCGAGTTTCAACTTTGTAGTATAAGCCGTTCTATAGATAGGAAAAACACCCCCCACCCCCGTACCATACTGCCCCTATAAAAAATTATGTTTTTCCAACATGCTACTAATATAGATCTATCTAAATACTAAGTTTCAGCTTTATATCATTATAGGTTCTCGAGATATAAAAACCGGAACTTTTTCCTTTTCACCCTCCCCCACCCTCACCCTCTACACCCAAACTTCCAAAATTTTGTTTTCTGCTAGGAGTTTATTAGGCCCACTTCAGGTAAAAATTTTAAGCATATATCTTACACCGTTCTTGAGATATATGACGTGATTTTTTAAAAAAATTCTTTTCCCCTCCACTTTCAAGATCCACCGCCCCCTTAAAAAATTTTACTTTCAGCAAACTTCATTTGTCAACCTTTATACAAAAACCAAATTTTATTTGTCTAGTGCAATCGGTTCGTGAGATATCGTAATCTAAAGTTTTTCACCCCTCACCCCCGTACGCCTCTGCCCCCACTCAAAAATTTATTTCCGATCTATTCTCCTAGTATACCTACAAATATTCATAAAGTTTCAATTTTGTGACATTAACCGTTTAGGAGATATAGAATTTAGAATGTGTCAACCTCGCCTTTTTTGCGTTTCGGACTCATTATTTTTCCTCCCACTCACTTTTGCAAATGGGTCCACTACCAAAGCTCTATATAATTTCCAAATTTCAGTTTCCTAGCATAAGTGGTTGCTGAGATCTAGAAACCAAAATTTTTCATCTAAAACGCTTCCCCCTCCTCCCCCCTAACACCCACACCCCTCCAAATTTGATCACTAGAGGGGGCCTACCCACTCTATCCAAATTCAACTAAATAGCTCAAAGGGTTTGGGTGCTACGAGCCTTCAAACAATTTTGCGTACACCGGTAGACGTACGACGTACGGCGTACGGCGTACGGGTTACGGCGTACGGCGGACAGACGGACTGAAATTTTTTTTTGCTTTTTTCGTGTCTACTCGTTATGAAACGTAAAAAAAAAATGTTGAGGGTAGCAAATTTTTTTTTTTTAAAAATCGATAACAATACTGTATTATTGAAATAATAAAGTAAAAAACAAAAATTTTAGCCCGGGAGAGCGCAAGTTCATTTTGGGGGCGTGGAGTACGTATAGGGTACGTATGGGGTACGATCGTACCCCATACGTACCCCATAATGGGTATGAGCGCATAGGCTGAGATTTTTACAAGGGACCACTTAAATTAAAATTAAAATTAAATTCAAATCCGCAAACAGATTTAAAAAAAAAAAAATTTGAGCCCAGGAGAGCGGAAATTCATTCGGGGGGTGTGGGGGGTACGTGGTGGGTACGAAACGTACCCACCACGTACCCCCCAATAGGTATGAGCGCATAGGCTGAGATTTTTACAAGTGACCACTTAAATTAAAATTAAAATTAAATTCAAATCCGCAAACAGATTTAAAAAAACAAAAATTTGAGCCCAGGAGAGCGGAAATTCATTCGGGGGGTGTGGGGGGTACGTGGTGGGTACGAAACGTACCCACCACGTACCCCCCAATGGGTATGAGCGCATAGGTTGAGATTTTTACAAGTGACCACTTAAATTAAAATTAAAATTAAATTCAAATCCGCAATCAGATTTAAAAAAACAAAAATTTGAGCCCAGGAGAGCGGAAATTCATTCGGGGGGCGTGGGGGGTACGTGGTGGGTACGAAACGTACCCACCACGTATCCCCCAATGAGTATGAGCGCATAGGCTGAGATTTTTACAAGTGACCACTTAAATTAAAATTAAAATTAAATTCAAATCCGCAAACAGATTTAAAAAAACAAAAATTTGAGCCCAGGAGAGCGCAAGTTCATTTTGGGGGCGTGGAGTACGTATAGGGTACGTATGGGGTACGATCGTACCCCATACGTACCCCATAATGGGTATGAGCGCATAGGCTGAGATTTTTACAAGTGACCACTTAAATTAAAATTAAAATTAAATTCAAATCCGCAATCAGATTTAAAAAAACAAAAATTTGAGCCCAGGAGAGCGGATATTCATTCGGGGGGCGTGGGGGGTACGTGGTGGTTACGAAACGTACCCACCACGTACCCCCCAATGGGTATGAGCGCATAGGCTGAGATTTTTACAAGTGACCACTTAAATTAAAATTAAAATTAAATTCAAATCCGCAAACAGATTTAAAAAAACAAAAATTTGAGCCCAGGAGAGCGGAAATTCATTCGGGGGGCGTGGGGGGTACGTGGTGGGTACGAAACGTACCCACCACGTATCCCCCAATGAGTATGAGCGCATAGGCTGAGATTTTTACAAGTGACCACTTAAATTAAAATTAAAATTAAATTCAAATCCGCAAACAGATTTAAAAAAACAATAATTTGAGCCCAGGAGAGCGCAAGTTCATTTGGGGGGCGTGGAGTACGTATAGGGTACGTATGGGGTACGATCGTACCCCATACGTACCCCATAATGGGTATGAGCGCATAGGCTAAGATTTTTACAAGTGACCACTTAAATTAAAATTAAAATTAAATTCAAATCCGCAAACAGATTTAAAAAAACAAAAATTTGAGCCCAGGAGAGCGGAAATTCATTCGGGGGGCGTGGGGGGTACGTGGTGGGTACAAAACGTACCCACCATGTACCCCCCAATGGGTATGAGCGCATAGGCTGAGATTTTTACAAGTGATCACTTAAATTAAAATTAAAATTAAATTCAAATCCGCAAACAGATTTAAAAAAACAAAAATTTGAGCCCAGGAGAGCGGATATTCATTCGGGGGGCGTGGGGGGTACGTGGTGGGTACGAAACGTACCCACCACGTACCCCCCAATGGGTATGAGCGCATAGGCTGAGATTTTTACAAGTGACCACTTAAATTAAAATTAAAATTAAATTCAAATCCGCAATCAGATTTAAAAAAACAAAAATTTGAGCCCAGGAGAGCGGATATTCATTCGGGGGGCGTGGGGGGTACGTGGTGGGTGCGAAACGTACCCACCACGTACCCCCCAATGGGTATGAGCGCATAGGCTGAGATTTTTACAAGTGACCACTTAAATTAAAATTAAAATTAAATTCAAATCCGCAATCAGATTTAAAAAAACAAAAATTTGAGCCCAGGAGAGCGGATATTCATTCGGGGGGCGTGGGGGGTACGTGGTAGTTACGAAACGTACCCACCACGTACCCCCCAATGGGTATGAGCGCATAGGCTGAGATTTTTACAAGTGACCACTTAAATTAAAATTAAAATTAAATTCAAATCCGCAAACAGATTTAAAAAAACAAAAATTTGAGCCCAGGAGAGCGGAAATTCATTCGGGGGGCGTGGGGGTTACGTGGTGGGTACGAAACGTACCCACCACGTACCCCCCAATGGGTATGAGCGCATAGGCTGAGATTTTTACAAGTGACCACTTAAATTAAAATTAAAATTAAATTCAAATCCGCAAACAGATTTAAAAAAACAAAAATTTGAGCCCAGGAGAGCGGAAATTCATTCGGGGGGCGTGGGGGGTACGTGGTGGGTACGAAACGTACCCACCACGTACCCCCCAATGGGTATGAGCGCATAGGCTGAGATTTTTACAAGTGACCACTTAAATTAAAATTAAAATTAAATTCAAATCCGCAAACAGATTTAAAAAAACAAAAATTTGAGCCCAGGAGAGCGGATATTCATTCGGGGGGCGTGGGGGGTACGTGGTGGGTACGAAACGTACCCACCACGTACCCCCCAATGGGTATGAGCGCATAGGCTGAGATTTTTACAAGTGACCACTTAAATTAAAATTAAAATTAAATTCAAATCCGCAAACAGATTTAAAAAAACAAAAATTTGAGCCCAGGAGAGCGCAAGTTCATTTTGGGGGCGTGGAGTACGTATAGGGTACGTATGGGGTACGATCGTACCCCATACGTACCCCATAATGGGTATGAGCGCATAGGCTGAGATTTTTACAAGTGACCACTTAAATTAAAATTAAAATTAAATTCAAATCCGCAAACAGATTTAAAAAAACAAAAATTTGAGCCCAGGAGAGCGGAAATTCATTCGGGGGGCGTGGGGGGTACGTGGTGGGTACGAAACGTACCCACCACGTACCCCCCAATGGGTATGAGCGCATAGGCTGAGATTTTTACAAGTGACCACTTAAATTAAAATTAAAATTAAATTCAAATCCGCAAACAGATTTAAAAAAACAAAAATTTGAGCCCAGGAGAGCGGAAATTCATTCGGGGGGCGTGGGGGGTACGTGGTGGGTACGAAACGTACCCACCACGTACCCCCCAATGGGTATGAGCGCATAGGCTGAGATTTTTACAAGTGACCACTTAAATTAAAATTAAAATTAAATTCAAATCCGCAAACAGATTTAAAAAAACAAAAATTTGAGCCCAGGAGAGCGGATATTCATTCGGGGGGCGTGGGGGGTACGTGGTGGGTACGAAACGTACCCACCACGTACCCCCCAATGGGTATGAGCGCATAGGCTGAGATTTTTACAAGTGACCACTTAAATTAAAATTAAAATTAAATTCAAATCCGCAAACAGATTTAAAAAAACAAAAATTTGAGCCCAGGAGAGCGCAAGTTCATTTTGGGGGCGCGGAGTACGTATAGGGTACGTATGGGGTACGATCGTACCCCATACGTACCCCATAATGGGTATGAGCGCATAGGCTGAGATTTTTACAAGTGACCACTTAAATTAAAATTAAAATTAAATTCAAATCCGCAAACAGATTTAAAAAAACAAAAATTTGAGCCCAGGAGAGCGCAAGTTCATTTTGGGGGCGTGGAGTACGTATAGGGTACGTATGGGGTACGATCGTACCCCATACGTACCCCATAATGGGTATGAGCGCATAGGCTGAGATTTTTACAAGTGACCACTTAAATTAAAATTAAAATTAAATTCAAATCCGCAAACAGATTTAAAAAAACAAAAATTTGAGCCCAGGAGAGCGGAAATTCATTCGGGGGGCGTGGGGGGTACGTGGTGGGTACGAAACGTACCCACCACGTACCCCCCAATGGGTATGAGCGCATAGGCTGAGATTTTTACAAGTGACCACTTAAATTAAAATTAAAATTAAATTCAAATCCGCAAACAGATTTAAAAAAACAAAAATTTGAGCCCAGGAGAGCGGATATTCATTCGGGGGGCGTGGGGGGTACGTGGTGGGTGCGAAACGTACCCACCACGTACCCCCCAATGGGTATGAGCGCATAGGCTGAGATTTTTACAAGTGACCACTTAAATTAAAATTAAAATTAAATTCAAATCCGCAATCAGATTTAAAAAAACAAAAATTTGAGCCCAGGAGAGCGGATATTCATTCGGGGGCGTGGGGGGTACGTGGTGGTTACGAAACGTACCCACCACGTACCCCCCAATGGGTATGAGCGCATAGGCTGAGATTTTTACAAGTGACCACTTAAATTAAAATTAAATTCAAATCCGCAAACAGATTTAAAAAAACAAAAATTTGAGCCCAGGAGAGCGGAAATTCATTCGGGGGGCGTGGGGGTTACGTGGTGGGTACGAAACGTACCCACCACGTACCCCCCAATGGGTATGAGCGCATAGGCTGAGATTTTTACAAGTGACCACTTAAATTAAAATTAAAATTAAATTCAAATCCGCAAACAGATTTAAAAAAACAATAATTTGAGCCCAGGAGAGCGCAAGTTCATTTGGGGGGCGTGGAGTACGTACCCCATAATGGGTATGAGCGCATAGGCTAAGATTTTTACAAGTGACCACTTAAATTAAAATTAAAATTAAATTCAAATCCGCAATCAGATTTAAAAAAACAAAAATTTGAGCCCAGGAGAGCGGAAATTCATTCGGGGGGCGTGGGGGGTACGTGGTGGTTACAAAACGTACCCACCATGTACCCCCCAATGGGTATGAGCGCATAGGCTGAGATTTTTACAAGTGACCACTTAAATTAAAATTAAAATTAAATTCAAATCCGCAAACAGATTTAAAAAAACAAAAATTTGAGCCCAGGAGAGCGGAAATTCATTCGGGAGGTGTGGGGGGTACGTGGTGGGTACGAAACGTACCCACCACGTACCCCCCAATGGGTATGAGCGCATAGGCTGAGATTTTTACAAGTGACCACTTAAAATTAAATTCAAATCCGCAATCAGATTTAAAAAAACAAAAATTTGAGCCCAGGAGAGCGGAAATTCATTCGGGGGGCGTGGGGGGTACGTGGTGGGTACGAAACGTACCCACCACGTACCCCCCAATGAGTATGAGCGCATAGGCTGAGATTTTTACAAGTGACCACTTAAATTAAAATTAAAATTAAATTCAAATCCGCAAACAGATTTAAAAAAACAAAAATTTGAGCCCAGGAGAGCGCAAGTTCATTTTGGGGGCGTGGAGTACGTATAGGGTACGTATGGGGTACGATCGTACCCCATACGTACCCCATAATGGGTATGAGCGCATAGGCTGAGATTTTTACAAGTGATCACTTAAATTAAAATTAAAATTAAATTCAAATCCGCAAACAGATTTAAAAAAACAATAATTTGAGCCCAGGAGAGCGCAAGTTCATTTGGGGGGCGTGGAGTACGTACCCCATAATGGGTATGAGCGCATAGGCTGAGATTTTTACAAGTGACCACTTAAATTAAAATTAAAATTAAATTCAAATCCGCAATCAGATTTAAAAAAACAAAAATTTGAGCCCAGGAGAGCGGAAATTCATTCGGGGGGCGTGGGGGGTACGTGGTGGTTACAAAACGTACCCACCATGTACCCCCCAATGGGTATGAGCGCATAGGCTGAGATTTTTACAAGTGACCACTTAAATTAAAATTAAAATTAAATTCAAATCCGCAAACAGATTTAAAAAAACAAAAATTTGAGCCCAGGAGAGCGGAAATTCATTCGGGAGGTGTGGGGGGTACGTGGTGGGTACGAAACGTACCCACCACGTACCCCCCAATGGGTATGAGCGCATAGGCTGAGATTTTTACAAGTGACCACTTAAAATTAAATTCAAATCCGCAATCAGATTTAAAAAAACAAAAATTTGAGCCCAGGAGAGCGGAAATTCATTCGGGGGGCGTGGGGGGTACGTGGTGGGTACGAAACGTACCCACCACGTACCCCCCAATGGGTATGAGCGCATAGGCTGAGATTTTTACAAGTGACCACTTAAATTAAAATTAAAATTAAATTCAAATCCGCAAACAGATTTAAAAAAACAAAAATTTGAGCCCAGGAGAGCGGATATTCATTCGGGGGGCGTGGGGGGTACGTGGTGGGTACGAAACGTACCCACCACGTACCCCCCAATGGGTATGAGCGCATAGGCTGAGATTTTTACAAGTGACCACTTAAATTAAAATTAAAATTAAATTCAAATCCGCAATCAGATTTAAAAAAACAAAAATTTGAGCCCAGGAGAGCGGATATTCATTCGGGGGGCGTGGGGGGTACGTGGTGGTTACGAAACGTACCCACCACGTACCCCCCAATGGGTATGAGCGCATAGGCTGAGATTTTTACAAGTGACCACTTAAATTAAAATTAAAATTAAATTTAAATCCGCAAACAGATTTAAAAAAACAAAAATTTGAGCCCAGGAGAGCGGATATTCATTCGGGGGGCGTGGGGGGTACGTGGTGGGTACGAAACGTACCCACCACGTACCCCCCAATGGGTATGAGCGCATAGGCTGAGATTTTTACAAGTGACCACTTAAATTAAAATTAAAATTAAATTCAAATCCGCAAACAGATTTAAAAAAACAAAAATTTGAGCCCAGGAGAGCGGAAATTCATTCGGGGGGCGTGGGGGGTACGTGGTGGGTACGAAACGTACCCACCACGTACCCCCTAATGGGTATGAGCGCATAGGCTGAGATTTTTACAAGTGACCACTTAAATTAAAATTAAAATTAAATTCAAATCCGCAAACAGATTTAAAAAAACAAAAATTTGAGCCCAGGAGAGCGCAAGTTCATTTTGGGGGCGTGGAGTACGTATAGGGTACGTATGGGGTACGATCGTACCCCATACGTACCCCATAATGGGTATGAGCGCATAGGCTGAGATTTTTACAAGTGATCACTTAAATTAAAATTAAAATTAATTTCAAATCCGCAAACAGATTTAAAAAAACAAAAATTTGAGCCCAGGAGAGCGGAAATTCATTCGGGGGGCGTGGGGGGTACGTGGTGGGTACGAAACGTACCCACCACGTACCCCCCAATGGGTATGAGCGCATAGGCTGAGATTTTTACAAGTGACCACTTAAATTAAAATTAAAATTAAATTCAAATCCGCAAACAGATTTAAAAAAACAAAAATTTGAGCCCAGGAGAGCGCAAGTTCATTTTGGGGGCGTGGAGTACGTATAGGGTACGTATGGGGTACGATCGTACCCCATACGTACCCCATAATGGGTATGAGCGCATAGGCTGAGATTTTTACAAGTGATCACTTAAATTAAAATTAAAATTAATTTCAAATCCGCAAACAGATTTAAAAAAACAAAAATTTGAGCCCAGGAGAGCGGAAATTCATTCGGGGGCGTGGGGGGTACGTGGTGGGTACGAAACGTACCCACCACGTACCCCCCAATGGGTATGAGCGCATAGGCTGAGATTTTTACAAGTGACCACTTAAATTAAAATTAAAATTAAATTCAAATCCGCAAACAGATTTAAAAAAACAAAAATTTGAGCCCAGGAGAGCGCAAGTTCATTTTGGGGGCGTGGAGTACGTATAGGGTACGTATGGGGTACGATCGTACCCCATACGTACCCCATAATGGGTATGAGCGCATAGGCTGAGATTTTTACAAGTGATCACTTAAATTAAAATTAAAATTAAATTCAAATCCGCAAACAGATTTAAAAAAACAAAAATTTGAGCCCAGGAGAGCGGAAATTCATTCGGGGGGCGTGGGGGTTACGTGGTGGGTACGAAACGTACCCACCACGTATCCCCCAATGGGTATGAGCGCATAGGCTGAGATTTTTACAAGTGACCACTTAAATTAAAATTAAAATTAAATTCAAATCCGCAAACAGATTTAAAAAAACAAAAATTTGAGCCCAGGAGAGCGGAAATTCATTCGGGGGGCGTGGGGGGTACGTGGTGGGTACGAAACGTACCCACCACGTACCCCCCAATGGGTATGAGCGCATAGGCTGAGATTTTTACAAGTGATCACTTAAATTAAAATTAAAATTAAATTCAAATCCGCAAACAGATTTAAAAAAACAAAAATTTGAGCCCAGGAGAGCGGATATTCATTCGAGGGGCGTGGGGGGTACGTGGTGGGTACGAAACGTACCCACCACGTACCCCCCAATGGGTATGAGCGCATAGGCTGAGATTTTTACAAGTGACCACTTAAATTAAAATTAAAATTAAATTCAAATCCGCAAACAGATTTAAAAAAACAAAAATTTGAGCCCAGGAGAGCGGAAATTCATTCGGGGGGCGTGGGGGGTACGTGGTGGGTACGAAACGTACCCACCACGTACCCCCCAATGGGTATGAGCGCATAGGCTGAGATTTTTACAAGTGACCACTTAAATTAAAATTAAAATTAAATTCAAATCCGCAAACAGATTTAAAAAAACAAAAATTTGAGCCCAGGAGAGCGGATATTCATTCGAGGGGCGTGGGGGGTACGTGGTGGGTACGAAACGTACCCACCACGTACCCCTCAATGGGTATGAGCGCATAGGCTGAGATTTTTACAAGTGACCACTTAAATTAAAATTAAAATTAAATTCAAATCCGCAATCAGATTTAAAAAAACAAAAATTTGAGCCCAGGAGAGCGGAAATCCATTCGAGGGGTATGGTGGGTACGTGGTGGGTACGAAACGTACCCACCACGTACCCCCTAATGGGTATGAGCGCATAGGCTGAGATTTTTACAAGTGACCACTTAAATTAAAATTAAAATTAAATTCAAATCCGCAAACAGATTTAAAAAAACAAAAATTTGAGCCCAGGAGAGCGGAAATTCATTCGGGGGGTGTGGGGGGTACGTGGTGGGTACGAAACGTACCCACCACGTACCCCCCAATGGGTATGAGCGCATAGGCTGAGATTTTTACAAGTGACCACTTAAATTAAAATTAAAATTAAATTCAAATCCGCAAACAGATTTAAAAAAACAAAAATTTGAGCCCAGGAGAGCGGAAATTCATTCGGGGGGTGTGGGGGGTACGTGGTGGGTACGAAACGTACCCACCACGTACCCCCCAATGGGTATGAGCGCATAGGCTGAGATTTTTACAAGTGACCACTTAAATTAAAATTAAAATTAAATTCAAATCCGCAATCAGATTTAAAAAAACAAAAATTTGAGCCCAGGAGAGCAGAAATTCATTCGGGGGGCGTGGGGGGTACGTGGTAGGTACGAAACGTACCCACCACGTACCCCCCAATGGGTATGAGCGCATAGGCTGAGATTTTTACAAGTGACCACTTAAATTAAAATTAAAATTAAATTCAAATCCGCAAACAGATTTAAAAAAACAAAAATTTGAGCCCAGGAGAGCGGAAATTCATTCGGGGGCCGTGGGGGTTACGTGGTGGGTACGAAACGTACCCACCACGTACCCCCCAATGGGTATGAGCGCATAGGCTGAGATTTTTACAAGTGACCACTTAAATTAAAATTAAAATTAAATTCAAATCCGCAAACAGATTTAAAAAAACAAAAATTTGAGCCCAGGAGAGCGCAAGTTCATTTTGGGGGCGTGGAGTACGTATAGGGTACGTATGGGGTACGATCGTGCCCCATACGTACCCCATAATGGGTATGAGCGCATAGGCTGAGATTTTTACAAGTGACCACTTAAATTAAAATTAAAATTAAATTCAAATCCGCAAACAGATTTAAAAAAACAAAAATTTGAGCCCAGGAGAGCGGAAATTCATTCGGGGGGCGTGGGGGGTACGTGGTGGGTACGAAACGTACCCACCACGTACCCCCCAATGGGTATTAGCGCATAGGCTGAGATTTTTACAAGTGACCACTTAAATTAAAATTAAAATTAAATTCAAATCCGCAAACAGATTTAAAAAAACAAAAATTTGAGCCCAGGAGAGCGGATATTCATTCGGGGGGCGTGGGGGGTACGTGGTGGGTACGAAACGTACCCACCACGTACCCCCCAATGGGTATGAGCGCATAGGCTGAGATTTTTACAAGTGACCACTTAAATTAAAATTAAAATTAAATTCAAATCCGCAAACAGATTTAAAAAAACAAAAATTTGAGCCCAGGAGAGCGGATATTCATTCGGGGGGCGTGGGGGGTACGTGGTGGGTACGAAACGTACCCACCACGTACCCCCCAATGGGTATGAGCGCATAGGCTGAGATTTTTACAAGTGACCACTTAAATTAAAATTAAAATTAAATTCAAATCCGCAAACAGATTTAAAAAAACAAAAATTTGAGCCCAGGAGAGCGGATATTCATTCGGGGGGCGTGGGGGGTACGTGGTGGTTACGAAACGTACCCACCACGTACCCCCCAATGGGTATGAGCGCATAGGCTGAGATTTTTACAAGTGACCACTTAAATTAAAATTAAAATTAAATTCAAATCCGCAAACAGATTTAAAAAAACAAAAATTTGAGCCCAGGAGAGCGGAAATTCATTCGGGGGGCGTGGGGGTTACGTGGTGGGTACGAAACGTACCCACCACGTACCCCCCAATGGGTATGAGCGCATAGGCTGAGATTTTTACAAGTGACCACTTAAATTAAAATTAAAATTAAATTCAAATCCGCAAACAGATTTAAAAAAACAATAATTTGAGCCCAGGAGAGCGCAAGTTCATTTTGGGGGCGTGGAGTACGTATAGGGTACGTATGGGGTACGATCGTACCCCATACGTACCCCATAATGGGTATGAGCGCATAGGCTGAGATTTTTACAAGTGACCACTTAAATTAAAATTAAAATTAAATTCAAATCCGCAATCAGATTTAAAAAAACAAAAATTTGAGCCCAGGAGAGCGGAAATTCATTCGGGGGGCGTGGGGGGTACGTGGTGGGTACAAAACGTACCCACCATGTACCCCCCAATGGGTATGAGCGCATAGGCTGAGATTTTTACAACTGACCACTTAAATTAAAATTAAAATTAAATTCAAATCCGCAATCAGATTTAAAAAAACAAAAATTTGAGCCCAGGAGAGCGGAAATTCATTCGGGGGGCGTGGGGGGTGCGTGGTGGGTACGAAACGTACCCACCACGTACCCCCCAATGGGTATGAGCGCATAGGCTGAGATTTTGACAAGTGACCACTTAAATTAAAATTAAAATTAAATTCAAATCCGCAAACAGATTTAAAAAAACAAAAATTTGAGCCCAGGAGAGCGCAAGTTCATTTTGGGGGCGTGGAGTACGTATAGGGTACGTATGGGGTACGATCGTACCCCATACGTACCCCATAATGGGTATGAGCGCATAGGCTGAGATTTTTACAAGTGACCACTTAAATTAAAATTAAAATTAAATTCAAATCCGCAAACAGATTTAAAAAAACAAAAATTTGAGCCCAGGAGAGCGGATATTCATTCGGGGGGCGTGGGGGGTACGTGGTGGGTACGAAACGTACCCACCACGTACCCCCCAATGGGTATGAGCGCATAGGCTGAGATTTTTACAAGTGACCACTTAAATTAAAATTAAAATTAAATTCAAATCCGCAATCAGATTTAAAAAAACAAAAATTTGAGCCCAGGAGAGCGGAAATTCATTCGGGGGGCGTGGGGGGTACGTGGTGGGTACAAAACGTACCCACCATGTACCCCCCAATGGGTATGAGCGCATAGGCTGAGATTTTTACAAGTGACCACTTAAATTAAAATTAAAATTAAATTCAAATCCGCAATCAGATTTAAAAAAACAAAAATTTGAGCCCAGGAGAGCGGAAATTCATTCGGGGGGCGTGGGGGGTACGTGGTGGGTACAAAACGTACCCACCATGTACCCCCCAATGGGTATGAGCGCATAGGCTGAGATTTTTACAAGTGACCACTTAAATTAAAATTAAAATTAAATTCAAATCCGCAATCAGATTTAAAAAAACAAAAATTTGAGCCCAGGAGAGCGGAAATTCATTCGGGGGGCGTGGGGGGTACGTGGTGGGTACAAAACGTACCCACCATGTACCCCCCAATGGGTATGAGCGCATAGGCTGAGATTTTTACAAGTGATCACTTAAATTAAAATTAAAATTAAATTCAAATCCGCAAACAGATTTAAAAAAACAAAAATTTGAGCCCAGGAGAGCGGATATTCATTCGGGGGGCGTGGGGGGTACGTGGTGGGTACGAAACGTACCCACCACGTACCCCCCAATGGGTATGAGCGCATAGGCTGAGATTTTTACAAGTGACCACTTAAATTAAAATTAAAATTAAATTCAAATCCGCAAACAGATTTAAAAAAACAAAAATTTGAGCCTAGAAGAGCGGATATTCATTCGGGGGGCGTGGGGGGTACGTGGTGGGTACGAAACGTACCCACCACGTACCCCCCAATGGGTATGAGCGCATAGGCTGAGATTTTTACAAGTGACCACTTAAATTAAAATTAAAATTAAATTCAAATCCGCAAACAGATTTAAAAAAACAAAAATTTGAGCCCAGGAGAGCGGAAATTCATTCGGGGGCCGTGGGGGTTACGTGGTGGGTACGAAACGTACCCACCACGTACCCCCCAATGGGTATGAGCGCATAGGCTGAGATTTTTACAAGTGACCACTTAAAATAAAATTAAAATTAAATTCAAATCCGCAAACAGATTTAAAAAAACAAAAATTTGAGCCCAGGAGAGCGCAAGTTCATTTTGGGGGCGTGGAGTACGTATAGGGTATGTATGGGGTACGATCGTACCCCATACGTACCCCATAATGGGTATGAGCGCATAGGCTGAGATTTTTACAAGGGACCACTTAAATTAAAATTAAAATTAAATTCAAATCCGCAAACAGATTTAAAAAAAAAAAAATTTGAGCCCAGGAGAGCGGAAATTCATTCGGGGGGTGTGGGGGGTACGTGGTGGGTACGAAACGTACCCACCACGTACCCCCCAATGGGTATGAGCGCATAGGCTGAGATTTTTACAAGTGACCACTTAAATTAAAATTAAAATTAAATTCAAATCCGCAATCAGATTTAAAAAAACAAAAATTTGAGCCCAGGAGAGCGGAAATTCATTCGGGGGGCGTGGGGGTTACGTGGTGGGTACGAAACGTACCCACCACGTATCCCCCAATGGGTATGAGCGCATAGGCTGAGATTTTTACAAGTGACCACTTAAATTAAAATTAAAATTAAATTCAAATCCGCAAACAGATTTAAAAAAACAAAAATTTGAGCCCAGGAGAGCGGAAATTCATTCGGGGGGCGTGGGGGGTACGTGGTGGGTACGAAACGTACCCACCACGTACCCCCCAATGGGTATGAGCGCATAGGCTGAGATTTTTACAAGTGACCACTTAAATTAAAATTAAAATTAAATTCAAATCCGCAATCAGATTTAAAAAAACAAAAATTTGAGCCCAGGAGAGCGGATATTCATTCGAGGGGCGTGGGGGGTACGTGGTGGGTACGAAACGTACCCACCACGTACCCCCCAATGGGTATGAGCGCATAGGCTGAGATTTTTACAAGTGACCACTTAAATTAAAATTAAAATTAAATTCAAATCCGCAATCAGATTTGAAAAAACAAAAATTTGAGCCCAGGAGAGCGGATATTCATTCGGGGGGCGTGGGGGGTACGTGGTGGGTACGAAACGTACCCACCACGTACCCCCCAATGGGTATGAGCGCATAGGCTGAGATTTTTACAAGTGACCACTTAAATTAAAATTAAAATTAAATTCAAATCCGCAAACAGATTTAAAAAAACAAAAATTTGAGCCCAGGAGAGCGCAAGTTCATTTTGGGGGCGTGGAGTACGTATAGGGTACGTATGGGGTACGATCGTACCCCATACGTACCCGATAATGGGTATGAGCGCATAGGCTGAGATTTTTACAAGTGACCACTTAAATTAAAATTAAAATTAAATTCAAATCCGCAAACAGATTTAAAAAAACAAAAATTTGAGCCCAGGAGAGCGGATATTCATTCGGGGGGCGTGGGGGTTACGTGGTGGGTACGAAACGTACCCACCACGTATCCCCCAATGGGTATGAGCGCATAGGCTGAGATTTTTACAAGTGACCACTTAAATTAAAATTAAAATTAAATTCAAATCCGCAAACAGATTTAAAAAAACAAAAATTTGAGCCCAGGAGAGCGGATATTCATTCGGGGGGCGTGGGGGTTACGTGGTGGGTACGAAACGTACCCACCACGTACCCCCCAATAGGTATGAGCGCATAGGCTGAGATTTTTACAAGTGACCACTTAAATTAAAATTAAAATTAAATTCAAATCCGCAATCAGATTTAAAAAAACAAAAATTTGAGCCCAGGAGAGCGGAAATTCATTCGGGGGTCGTGGGGGTTACGTGGTGGGTACGAAACGTACCCACCACGTATCCCCCAATGGGTATGAGCGCATAGGCTGAGATTTTTACAAGTGACCACTTAAATTAAAATTAAAATTAAATTCAAATCCGCAAACAGATTTAAAAAAACAAAAATTTGAGCCCAGGAGAGCGGAAATTCATTCGGGGGGCGTGGGGGGTGCGTGGTGGGTACGAAACGTACCCACCACGTACCCCCCAATGGGTATGAGCGCATAGGCTGAGATTTTGACAAGTGACCACTTAAATTAAAATTAAAATTAAATTCAAATCCGCAAACAGATTTAAAAAAACAAAAATTTGAGCCCAGGAGAGCGCAAGTTCATTTTGGGGGCGTGGAGTACGTATAGGGTACGTATGGGGTACGATCGTACCCCATACGTACCCCATAATGGGTATGAGCGCATAGGCTGAGATTTTTACAAGTGACCACTTAAATTAAAATTAAAATTAAATTCAAATCCGCAAACAGATTTAAAAAAACAAAAATTTGAGCCCAGGAGAGCGGATATTCATTCGGGGGGCGTGGGGGGTACGTGGTGGGTACGAAACGTACCCACCACGTACCCCCCAATGGGTATGAGCGCATAGGCTGAGATTTTTACAAGTGACCACTTAAATTAAAATTAAAATTAAATTCAAATCCGCAATCAGATTTAAAAAAACAAAAATTTGAGCCCAGGAGAGCGGAAATTCATTCGGGGGGCGTGGGGGGTACGTGGTGGGTACAAAACGTACCCACCATGTACCCCCCAATGGGTATGAGCGCATAGGCTGAGATTTTTACAAGTGACCACTTAAATTAAAATTAAAATTAAATTCAAATCCGCAATCAGATTTAAAAAAACAAAAATTTGAGCCCAGGAGAGCGGAAATTCATTCGGGGGGCGTGGTGGGTACAAAACGTACCCACCATGTACCCCCCAATGGGTATGAGCGCATAGGCTGAGATTTTTACAAGTGACCACTTAAATTAAAATTAAAATTAAATTCAAATCCGCAATCAGATTTAAAAAAACAAAAATTTGAGCCCAGGAGAGCGGAAATTCATTCGGGGGGCGTGGGGGGTACGTGGTGGGTACAAAACGTACCCACCATGTACCCCCCAATGGGTATGAGCGCAAAGGCTGAGATTTTTACAAGTGACCACTTAAATTAAAATTAAAATTAAATTCAAATCCGCAATCAGATTTAAAAAAACAAAAATTTGAGCCCAGGAGAGCGGAAATTCATTCGGGGGGCGTGGGGGGTACGTGGTGGGTACAAAACGTACCCACCATGTACCCCCCAATGGGTATGAGCGCATAGGCTGAGATTTTTACAAGTGATCACTTAAATTAAAATTAAAATTAAATTCAAATCCGCAAACAGATTTAAAAAAACAAAAATTTGAGCCCAGGAGAGCGGATATTCATTCAGGGGGCGTGGGGGGTACGTGGTGGGTACGAAACGTACCCACCACGTACCCCCCAATGGGTATGAGCGCATAGGCTGAGATTTTTACAAGTGACCACTTAAATTAAAATTAAAATTAAATTCAAATCCGCAAACAGATTTAAAAAAACAAAAATTTGAGCCTAGAAGAGCGGATATTCATTCGGGGGGCGTGGGGGGTACGTGGTGGGTACGAAACGTACCCACCACGTACCCCCCAATGGGTATGAGCGCATAGGCTGAGATTTTTACAAGTGACCACTTAAATTAAAATTAAAATTAAATTCAAATCCGCAAACAGATTTAAAAAAACAAAAATTTGAGCCCAGGAGAGCGGAAATTCATTCGGGGGCCGTGGGGGTTACGTGGTGGGTACGAAACGTACCCACCACGTACCCCCCAATGGGTATGAGCGCATAGGCTGAGATTTTTACAAGTGACCACTTAAAATAAAATTAAAATTAAATTCAAATCCGCAAACAGATTTAAAAAAACAAAAATTTGAGCCCAGGAGAGCGCAAGTTCATTTTGGGGGCGTGGAGTACGTATAGGGTATGTATGGGGTACGATCGTACTCCATACGTACCCCATAATGGGTATGAGCGCATAGGCTGAGATTTTTACAAGGGACCACTTAAATTAAAATTAAAATTAAATTCAAATCCGCAAACAGATTTAAAAAAAAAAAAAGTTGAGCCCAGGAGAGCGGAAATTCATTCGGGGGGTGTGGGGGGTACGTGGTGGGTACGAAACGTACCCACCACGTATCCCCCAATGGGTATGAGCGCATAGGCTGAGATTTTTACAAGTGACCACTTAAAATAAAATTAAAATTAAATTCAAATCCGCAAACAGATTTAAAAAAACAAAAATTTGAGCCCAGGAGAGCGCAAGTTCATTTTGGGGGCGTGGAGTACGTATAGGGTACGTATGGGGTACGATCGTACCCCATACGTACCCCATAATGGGTATGAGCGCATAGGCTGAGATTTTTACAAGTGACCACTTAAATTAAAATTAAAATTAAATTCAAATCCGCAAACAGATTTAAAAAAACAAAAATTTGAGCCCAGGAGAGCGGATATTCATTCGAGGGGCGTGGGGGGTACGTGGTGGGTACGAAACGTACCCACCACGTACCCCCCAATGGGTATGAGCGCATAGGCTGAGATTTTTACAAGTGACCACTTAAAATAAAATTAAAATTAAATTCAAATCCGCAAACAGATTTAAAAAAACAAAAATTTGAGCCCAGGAGAGCGCAAGTTCATTTTGGGGGCGTGGAGTACGTATAGGGTATGTATGGGGTACGATCGTACCCCATACGTACCCCATAATGGGTATGAGCGCATAGGCTGAGATTTTTACAAGGGACCACTTAAATTAAAATTAAAATTAAATTCAAATCCGCAATCAGATTTAAAAAAACAAAAATTTGAGCCCAGGAGAGCGGAAATTCATTCGGGGGGCGTGGGGGTTACGTGGTGGGTACGAAACGTACCCACCACGTATCCCCCAATGGGTATGAGCGCATAGGCTGAGATTTTTACAAGTGACCACTTAAATTAAAATTAAAATTAAATTCAAATCCGCAAACAGATTTAAAAAAACAAAAATTTGAGCCCAGGAGAGCGGAAATTCATTCGGGGGGCGTGGGGGGTACGTGGTGGGTACGAAACGTACCCACCACGTACCCCCCAATGGGTATGAGCGCATAGGCTGAGATTTTTACAAGTGACCACTTAAATTAAAATTAAAATTAAATTCAAATCCGCAAACAGATTTAAAAAAACAAAAATTTGAGCCCAGGAGAGCGCAAGTTCATTTTGGGGGCGTGGAGTACGTATAGGGTACGTATGGGGTACGATCGTACCCCATACGTACCCCATAATGGGTATGAGCGCATAGGCTGAGATTTTTACAAGTGACCACTTAAATTAAAATTAAAATTAAATTCAAATCCGCAAACAGATTTAAAAAAACAAAAATTTGAGCCCAGGAGAGCGAAAATTCATTCGGGGGGCGTGGGGGGTACGTGGTGGGTACGAAACGTACCCACCACGTACCCCCCAATGGGTATGAGCGCATAGGCTGAGATTTTTACAAGTGACCACTTAAATTAAAATTAAAATTAAATTCAAATCCGCAAACAGATTTAAAAAAACAAAAATTTGAGCCCAGGAGAGCGGATATTCATTCGAGGGGCGTGGGGGGTACGTGGTGGGTACGAAACGTACCCACCACGTACCCCCCAATGGGTATGAGCGCATAGGCTGAGATTTTTACAAGTGACCACTTAAATTAAAATTAAAATTAAATTCAAATCCGCAATCAGATTTAAAAAAACAAAAATTTGAGCCCAGGAGAGCGGAAATTCATTCGGGGGGCGTGGGGGTTACGTGGTGGGTACGAAACGTACCCACCACGTATCCCCCAATGGGTATGAGCGCATAGGCTGAGATTTTTACAAGTGACCACTTAAATTAAAATTAAAATTAAATTCAAATCCGCAAACAGATTTAAAAAAACAAAAATTTGAGCCCAGGAGAGCGGAAATTCATTCGGGGGGCGTGGGGGGTACGTGGTGGGTACAAAACGTACCCACCATGTACCCCCCAATGGGTATGAGCGCATAGGCTGAGATTTTTACAAGTGACCACTTAAATTAAAATTAAAATTAAATTCAAATCCGCAATCAGATTTAAAAAAACAAAAATTTGAGCCCAGGAGAGCGGAAATTCATTCGGGGGGCGTGGTGGGTACGTGGTGGGTACAAAACGTACCCACCATGTACCCCCCAATGGGTATGAGCGCATAGGCTGAGATTTTTACAAGTGACCACTTAAATTAAAATTAAAATTAAATTCAAATCCGCAATCAGATTTAAAAAAACAAAAATTTGAGCCCAGGAGAGCGGAAATTCATTCGGGGGGCGTGGTGGGTACAAAACGTACCCACCATGTACCCCCCAATGGGTATGAGCGCATAGGCTGAGATTTTTACAAGTGACCACTTAAATTAAAATTAAAATTAAATTCAAATCCGCAATCAGATTTAAAAAAACAAAAATTTGAGCCCAGGAGAGCGGAAATTCATTCGGGGGGCGTGGGGGGTACGTGGTGGGTACAAAACGTACCCACCATGTACCCCCCAATGGGTATGAGCGCATAGGCTGAGATTTTTACAAGTGACCACTTAAATTAAAATTAAAATTAAATTCAAATCCGCAATCAGATTTAAAAAAACAAAAATTTGAGCCCAGGAGAGCGGAAATTCATTCGGGGGGCGTGGGGGGTACGTGGTGGGTACAAAACGTACCCACCATGTACCCCCCAATGGGTATGAGCGCATAGGCTGAGATTTTTACAAGTGATCACTTAAATTAAAATTAAAATTAAATTCAAATCCGCAAACAGATTTAAAAAAACAAAAATTTGAGCCCAGGAGAGCGGATATTCATTCGGGGGGCGTGGGGGGTACGTGGTGGGTACGAAACGTACCCACCACGTACCCCCCAATGGGTATGAGCGCATAGGCTGAGATTTTTACAAGTGACCACTTAAATTAAAATTAAAATTAAATTCAAATCCGCAAACAGATTTAAAAAAACAAAAATTTGAGCCTAGAAGAGCGGATATTCATTCGGGGGGCGTGGGGGGTACGTGGTGGGTACGAAACGTACCCACCACGTACCCCCCAATGGGTATGAGCGCATAGGCTGAGATTTTTACAAGTGACCACTTAAATTAAAATTAAAATTAAATTCAAATCCGCAAACAGATTTAAAAAAACAAAAATTTGAGCCCAGGAGAGCGGAAATTCATTCGGGGGCCGTGGGGGTTACGTGGTGGGTACGAAACGTACCCACCACGTACCCCCCAATGGGTATGAGCGCATAGGCTGAGATTTTTACAAGTGACCACTTAAAATAAAATTAAAATTAAATTCAAATCCGCAAACAGATTTAAAAAAACAAAAATTTGAGCCCAGGAGAGCGCAAGTTCATTTTGGGGGCGTGGAGTACGTATAGGGTATGTATGGGGTACGATCGTACCCCATACGTACCCCATAATGGGTATGAGCGCATAGGCTGAGATTTTTACAAGGGACCACTTAAATTAAAATTAAAATTAAATTCAAATCCGCAAACAGATTTAAAAAAAAAAAAATTTGAGCCCAGGAGAGCGGAAATTCATTCGGGGGGTGTGGGGGGTACGTGGTGGGTACGAAACGTACCCACCACGTACCCCCCAATGGGTATGAGCGCATAGGCTGAGATTTTTACAAGTGACCACTTAAATTAAAATTAAAATTAAATTCAAATCCGCAATCAGATTTAAAAAAACAAAAATTTGAGCCCAGGAGAGCGGAAATTCATTCGGGGGGCGTGGGGGTTACGTGGTGGGTACGAAACGTACCCACCACGTATCCCCCAATGGGTATGAGCGCATAGGCTGAGATTTTTACAAGTGACCACTTAAATTAAAATTAAAATTAAATTCAAATCCGCAAACAGATTTAAAAAAACAAAAATTTGAGCCCAGGAGAGCGGAAATTCATTCGGGGGGCGTGGGGGGTACGTGGTGGGTACGAAACGTACCCACCACGTACCCCCCAATGGGTATGAGCGCATAGGCTGAGATTTTTACAAGTGACCACTTAAATTAAAATTAAAATTAAATTCAAATCCGCAATCAGATTTAAAAAAACAAAAATTTGAGCCCAGGAGAGCGGATATTCATTCGAGGGGCGTGGGGGGTACGTGGTGGGTACGAAACGTACCCACCACGTACCCCCCAATGGGTATGAGCGCATAGGCTGAGATTTTTACAAGTGACCACTTAAATTAAAATTAAAATTAAATTCAAATCCGCAATCAGATTTGAAAAAACAAAAATTTGAGCCCAGGAGAGCGGATATTCATTCGGGGGGCGTGGGGGGTACGTGGTGGGTACGAAACGTACCCACCACGTACCCCCCAATGGGTATGAGCGCATAGGCTGAGATTTTTACAAGTGACCACTTAAATTAAAATTAAAATTAAATTCAAATCCGCAAACAGATTTAAAAAAACAAAAATTTGAGCCCAGGAGAGCGGATATTCATTCGGGGGGCGTGGGGGGAACGTGGTGGGTACGAAACGTACCCACCACGTACCCCCCAATGGGTATGAGCGCATAGGCTGAGATTTTTACAAGTGACCACTTAAATTAAAATTAAAATTAAATTCAAATCCGCAATCAGATTTAAAAAAACAAAAATTTGAGCCCAGGAGAGCGGAAATTCATTCGGGGGGCGTGGGGGGTACGTGGTGGGTACAAAACGTACCCACCATGTACCCCCCAATGGGTATGAGCGCATAGGCTGAGATTTTTACAAGTGACCACTTAAATTAAAATTAAAATTAAATTCAAATCCGCAATCAGATTTAAAAAAACAAAAATTTGAGCCCAGGAGAGCGGAAATTCATTCGGGGGGCGTGGTGGGTACAAAACGTACCCACCATGTACCCCCCAATGGGTATGAGCGCATAGGCTGAGATTTTTACAAGTGACCACTTAAATTAAAATTAAAATTAAATTCAAATCCGCAATCAGATTTAAAAAAACAAAAATTTGAGCCCAGGAGAGCGGAAATTCATTCGGGGGGCGTGGGGGGTACGTGGTGGGTACAAAACGTACCCACCATGTACCCCCCAATGGGTATGAGCGCATAGGCTGAGATTTTTACAAGTGACCACTTAAATTAAAATTAAAATTAAATTCAAATCCGCAATCAGATTTAAAAAAACAAAAATTTGAGCCCAGGAGAGCGGAAATTCATTCGGGGGGCGTGGGGGGTACGTGGTGGGTACAAAACGTACCCACCATGTACCCCCCAATGGGTATGAGCGCATAGGCTGAGATTTTTACAAGTGATCACTTAAATTAAAATTAAAATTAAATTCAAATCCGCAAACAGATTTAAAAAAACAAAAATTTGAGCCCAGGAGAGCGGATATTCATTCGGGGGGCGTGGGGGGTACGTGGTGGGTACGAAACGTACCCACCACGTACCCCCCAATGGGTATGAGCGCATAGGCTGAGATTTTTACAAGTGACCACTTAAATTAAAATTAAAATTAAATTCAAATCCGCAAACAGATTTAAAAAAACAAAAATTTGAGCCTAGAAGAGCGGATATTCATTCGGGGGGCGTGGGGGGTACGTGGTGGGTACGAAACGTACCCACCACGTACCCCCCAATGGGTATGAGCGCATAGGCTGAGATTTTTACAAGTGACCACTTAAATTAAAATTAAAATTAAATTCAAATCCGCAAACAGATTTAAAAAAACAAAAATTTGAGCCCAGGAGAGCGGAAATTCATTCGGGGGCCGTGGGGGTTACGTGGTGGGTACGAAACGTACCCACCACGTACCCCCCAATGGGTATGAGCGCATAGGCTGAGATTTTTACAAGTGACCACTTAAAATAAAATTAAAATTAAATTCAAATCCGCAAACAGATTTAAAAAAACAAAAATTTGAGCCCAGGAGAGCGCAAGTTCATTTTGGGGGCGTGGAGTACGTATAGGGTATGTATGGGGTACGATCGTACCCCATACGTACCCCATAATGGGTATGAGCGCATAGGCTGAGATTTTTACAAGGGACCACTTAAATTAAAATTAAAATTAAATTCAAATCCGCAAACAGATTTAAAAAAAAAAAAATTTGAGCCCAGGAGAGCGGAAATTCATTCGGGGGGTGTGGGGGGTACGTGGTGGGTACGAAACGTACCCACCACGTATCCCCCAATGGGTATGAGCGCATAGGCTGAGATTTTTACAAGTGACCACTTAAAATAAAATTAAAATTAAATTCAAATCCGCAAACAGATTTAAAAAAACAAAAATTTGAGCCCAGGAGAGCGCAAGTTCATTTTGGGGGCGTGGAGTACGTATAGGGTACGTATGGGGTACGATCGTACCCCATACGTACCCCATAATGGGTATGAGCGCATAGGCTGAGATTTTTACAAGTGACCACTTAAATTAAAATTAAAATTAAATTCAAATCCGCAAACAGATTTAAAAAAACAAAAATTTGAGCCCAGGAGAGCGGATATTCATTCGAGGGGCGTGGGGGGTACGTGGTGGGTACGAAACGTACCCACCACGTACCCCCCAATGGGTATGAGCGCATAGGCTGAGATTTTTACAAGTGACCACTTAAAATAAAATTAAAATTAAATTCAAATCCGCAAACAGATTTAAAAAAACAAAAATTTGAGCCCAGGAGAGCGCAAGTTCATTTTGGGGGCGTGGAGTACGTATAGGGTATGTATGGGGTACGATCGTACCCCATACGTACCCCATAATGGGTATGAGCGCATAGGCTGAGATTTTTACAAGGGACCACTTAAATTAAAATTAAAATTAAATTCAAATCCGCAATCAGATTTAAAAAAACAAAAATTTGAGCCCAGGAGAGCGGAAATTCATTCGGGGGGCGTGGGGGTTACGTGGTGGGTACGAAACGTACCCACCACGTATCCCCCAATGGGTATGAGCGCATAGGCTGAGATTTTTACAAGTGACCACTTAAATTAAAATTAAAATTAAATTCAAATCCGCAAACAGATTTAAAAAAACAAAAATTTGAGCCCAGGAGAGCGGAAATTCATTCGGGGGGCGTGGGGGGTACGTGGTGGGTACGAAACGTACCCACCACGTACCCCCCAATGGGTATGAGCGCATAGGCTGAGATTTTTACAAGTGACCACTTAAATTAAAATTAAAATTAAATTCAAATCCGCAAACAGATTTAAAAAAACAAAAATTTGAGCCCAGGAGAGCGCAAGTTCATTTTGGGGGCGTGGAGTACGTATAGGGTACGTATGGGGTACGATCGTACCCCATACGTACCCCATAATGGGTATGAGCGCATAGGCTGAGATTTTTACAAGTGACCACTTAAATTAAAATTAAAATTAAATTCAAATCCGCAAACAGATTTAAAAAAACAAAAATTTGAGCCCAGGAGAGCGAAAATTCATTCGGGGGGCGTGGGGGGTACGTGGTGGGTACGAAACGTACCCACCACGTACCCCCCAATGGGTATGAGCGCATAGGCTGAGATTTTTACAAGTGACCACTTAAATTAAAATTAAAATTAAATTCAAATCCGCAAACAGATTTAAAAAAACAAAAATTTGAGCCCAGGAGAGCGGATATTCATTCGAGGGGCGTGGGGGGTACGTGGTGGGTACGAAACGTACCCACCACGTACCCCCCAATGGGTATGAGCGCATAGGCTGAGATTTTTACAAGTGACCACTTAAATTAAAATTAAAATTAAATTCAAATCCGCAATCAGATTTAAAAAAACAAAAATTTGAGCCCAGGAGAGCGGAAATTCATTCGGGGGGCGTGGGGGTTACGTGGTGGGTACGAAACGTACCCACCACGTATCCCCCAATGGGTATGAGCGCATAGGCTGAGATTTTTACAAGTGACCACTTAAATTAAAATTAAAATTAAATTCAAATCCGCAAACAGATTTAAAAAAACAAAAATTTGAGCCCAGGAGAGCGCAAGTTCATTTTGGGGGCGTGGAGTACGTATAGGGTACGTATGGGGTACGATCGTACCCCATACGTACCCCATAATGGGTATGAGCGCATAGGCTGAGATTTTTACAAGTGACCACTTAAATTAAAATTAAAATTAAATTCAAATCCGCAAACAGATTTAAAAAAACAAAAATTTGAGCCCAGGAGAGCGGATATTCATTCGAGGGGCGTGGGGGGTACGTGGTGGGTACGAAACGTACCCACCACGTACCCCCCAATGGGTATGAGCGCATAGGCTGAGATTTTTACAAGTGACCACTTAAATTAAAATTAAAATTAAATTCAAATCCGCAAACAGATTTAAAAAAACAAAAATTTGAGCCCAGGAGAGCGGAAATTCATTCGAGGGGCGTGGGGGGTACGTGGTGGGTACGAAACGTACCCACCACGTACCCCCCAATGGGTATGAGCGCATAGGCTGAGATTTTTACAAGTGACCACTTAAATTAAAATTAAAATTAAATTCAAATCCGCAATCAGATTTAAAAAAACAAAAATTTGAGCCCAGGAGAGCGGAAATCCATTCGGGGGGTATGGTGGGTACGTGGTGGGTACGAAACGTACCCACCGCGTACCCCCTAATGGGTATGAGCGCATAGGCTGAGATTTTTACAAGGGACCACTTAAATTAAAATTAAAATTAAATTCAAATCCGCAAACAGATTTAAAAAAACAAAAATTTGAGCCCAGGAGAGCGGAAATTCATTCGGGGGGCGTGGGGGGTACGTGGTGGGTACGAAACGTACCCACCACGTACCCCCCAATGGGTATGAGCGCATAGGCTGAGATTTTTACAAGTGACCACTTAAATTAAAATTAAAATTAAATTCAAATCCGCAATCAGATTTAAAAAAACAAAAATTTGAGCCCAGGAGAGCGGAAATTCATTCGGGGGGCGTGGGGGTACGTGGTGGGTACGAAACGTACCCACCACGTACCCCCCAATGGGTATGAGCGCATAGGCTGAGATTTTTACAAGTGACCACTTAAATTAAAATTAAAATTAAATTCAAATCCGCAATCAGATTTAAAAAAACAAAAATTTGAGCCCAGGAGAGCGGATATTCATTCGGGGGGCGTGGGGGGTACGTGGTGGGTACGAAACGTACCCACCACGTACCCCCCAATGGGTATGAGCGCATAGGCTGAGATTTTTACAAGTGACCACTTAAATTAAAATTAAAATTAAATTCAAATCCGCAAACAGATTTAAAAAAACAAAAATTTGAGCCCAGGAGAGCGGATATTCATTCGGGGGGCGTGGGGGGTACGTGGTGGGTACGAAACGTACCCACCACGTACCCCCCCCTGGGTATGAGCGCATAGGCTGAGATTTTTACAAGTGACCACTTAAATTAAAATTAAAATTAAATTCAAATCCGCAATCAGATTTAAAAAAACAAAAATTTGAGCCCAGGAGAGCGGATATTCATTCGAGGGGCGTGGGGGGTACGTGGTGGGTACGAAACGTACCCACCACGTACCCCCCAATGGGTATGAGCGCATAGGCTGAGATTTTTACAAGTGATCACTTAAATTAAAATTAAAATTAAATTCAAATCCGCAAACAGATTTAAAAAAACAAAAATTTGAGCCCAGGAGAGCGGATATTCATTCGGGGGGCGTGGGGGGTACGTGGTGGGTACGAAACGTACCCACCACGTACCCCCCAATGGGTATGAGCGCATAGGCTGAGATTTTTACAAGTGACCACTTAAATTAAAATTAAAATTAAATTCAAATCCGCAAACAGATTTAAAAAAACAAAAATTTGAGCCCAGGAGAGCGGAAATTCATTCGGGGGCCGTGGGGGTTACGTGGTGGGTACGAAACGTACCCACCACGTACCCCCCAATGGGTATGAGCGCATAGGCTGAGATTTTTACAAGTGACCACTTAAATTAAAATTAAAATTAAATTCAAATCCGCAAACAGATTTAAAAAAACAACAATTTGAGCCCAGGAGAGCGCAAGTTTATTTTGGGGGCGTGGAGTACGTATAGGGTACGTATGGGGTACGATCGTTCCCCATACGTACCCCATAATGGGTATGAGCGCATAGGCTGAGATTTTTACAAGGGACCACTTAAATTAAAATTAAAATTAAATTCAAATCCGCAAACAGATTTAAAAAAAAAAAAATTTGAGCCCAGGAGAGCGGAAATTCATTCGGGGGGTGTGGGGGGTTCGTGGTGGGTACGAAACGTACCCACCACGTACCCCCCAATAGGTATGAGCGCATAGGCTGAGATTTTTACAAGTGACCACTTAAATTAAAATTAAAATTAAATTCAAATCCTCAATCAGATTTAAAAAAACAAAAATTTGAGCCCAGGAGAGCGGATATTCATTCGGGGGGCGTGGGGGTTACGTGGTGGGTACGAAACGTACTCACCACGTATCCCCCAATGGGTATGAGCGCATAGGCTGAGATTTTTACAAGTGACCACTTAAATTAAAATTAAAATTAAATTCAAATCCGCAAACAGATTTAAAAAAACAAAAATTTGAGCCCAGGAGAGCGCAAGTTCATTTTGGGGGCGTGGAGTACGTATAGGGTACGTATGGGGTACGATCGTACCCCATACGTACCCCATAATGGGTATGAGCGCATAGGCTGAGATTTTTACAAGTGACCACTTAAATTAAAATTAAAATTAAATTCAAATCCGCAAACAGATTTAAAAAAACAAAAATTTGAGCCCAGGAGAGCGGAAATTCATTCGGGGGGCGTGGGGGGTACGTGGTGGGTACGAAACGTACCCACCACGTACCCCCCAATGGGTATGAGCGCATAGGCTGAGATTTTTACAAGTGACCACTTAAATTAAAATTAAAATTAAATTCAAATCCGCAATCAGATTTAAAAAAACAAAAATTTGAGCCCAGGAGAGCGAAAATTCATTCGGGGGGCGTGGGGGGTACGTGGTGGGTACAAAACGTACCCACCATGTACATCCCAATGGGTGTGAGCGCATAGGCTGAGATTTTTACAAGTGACCACTTAAATTAAAATTAAAATTAAATTCAAATCCGCAATCAGATTTAAAAAAACAAAAATTTGAGCCCAGGAGAGCGGAAATTCATTCGGGGGGCGTGGGGGTACGTGGTGGGTACAAAACGTACCAACCACATACCCCCCAATGGGTATGATCGCATAGGCTGAGATTTTTACAAGTGACCACTTTAATTAAAATTAAAATTAAATTCAAATCCGCAATCAGATTTAAAAAAACAAAAATTTGAGCCCAGGAGAGCGGAAATTCATTCGGGGGGCGTGGGGGGTACGTGGTGGGTACAAAACGTACCCACCATGTACCCCCCAATGGGTATGAGCGCATAGGCTGAGATTTTTACAAGTGATCACTTAAATTAAAATTAAAATTAAATTCAAATCCGCAAACAGATTTAAAAAAACAAAAATTTGATTCCAGGAGAGCGGATATTCATTCGGGGGGCGTGGGGGGTACGTGGTGGGTACGAAACGTACCCACCACGTACCCCCCAATGGGTATGAGCGCATAGGCTGAGATTTTTACAAGTGACCACTTAAATTAAAATTAAAATTAAATTCAAATCCGCAAACAGATTTAAAAAAACAAAAATTTGAGCCCAGGAGAGCGGATATTCATTCGGGGGGCGTGGGGGGTACGTGGTGGGTACCAAACGTACCCACCACGTACCCCCCAATGGGTATGAGCGCATAGGCTGAGATTTTTACAAGTGACCACTTAAATTAAAATTAAAATTAAATTCAAATCCGCAAACAGATTTAAAAAAACAAAAATTTGAGCCCAGGAGAGCGGAAATTCATTCGGGGGCCGTGGGGGTTACGTGGTGGGTACGAAACGTACCCACCACGTACCCCCCAATGGGTATGAGCGCATAGGCTGAGATTTTTACAAGGGACCACTTAAATTAAAATTAAATTCAAATCCGCAAACAGATTTAAAAAAAAAAAAATTTGAGCCCAGGAGAGCGGAAATTCATTCGGGGGGTGTGGGGGGTACGTGGTGGGTACGAAACGTACCCACCACGTACCCCCCAATAGGTATGAGCGCATAGGCTGAGATTTTTACAAGTGACCACTTAAATTAAAATTAAAATTAAATTCAAATCCGCAATCAGATTTAAAAAAACAAAAATTTGAGCCCAGGAGAGCGGAAATTCATTCGGGGGGCGTGGGGGTTACGTGGTGGGTACGAAACGTACCCACCACGTATCCCCCAATGGGTATGAGCGCATAGGCTGAGATTTTTACAAGTGACCACTTAAATTAAAATTAAAATTAAATTCAAATCCGCAATCAGATTTAAAAAAACAAAAATTTGAGCCCAGGAGAGCGGAAATTCATTCGGGGGGCGTGGGGGGTACGTGGTGGGTACAAAACGTACCCACCATGTACCCCCCAATGGGTATGAGCGCATAGGCTGAGATTTTTACAAGTGACCACTTAAATTAAAATTAAAATTAAATTCAAATCCGCAAACAGATTTAAAAAAACAAAAATTTGATTCCGGGAGAGCGGATATTCATTCGGGGGGCGTGGGGGGTACGTGGTGGGTACGAAACGTACCCACCACGTACCCCCCAATGGGTATGAGCGCATAGGCTGAGATTTTTACAAGTGACCACTTAAATTAAAATTAAAATTAAATTCAAATCCGCAAACAGATTTAAAAAAACAAAAATTTGAGCCCAGGAGAGCGGAAATTCATTCGGGGGGCGTGGGGGGTACGTAGTGGGTACGAAACGTACCCACCACGTACCCCCCAATGGGTATGAGCGCATAGGCTGAGATTTTTACAAGTGACCACTTAAATTAAAATTAAAATTAAATTCAAATCCGCAAACAGATTTAAAAAAACAAAAATTTGAGCCCAGGAGAGCGGATATTCATTCGAGGGGCGTGGGGGGTACGTGGTGGGTACGAAACGTACCCACCACGTACCCCCCAATGGGTATGAGCGCATAGGCTGAGATTTTTACAAGTGACCACTTAAATTAAAATTAAAATTAAATTCAAATCCGCAATCAGATTTAAAAAAACAAAAATTTGAGCCCAGGAGAGCGGAAATTCATTCGGGGGGCGTGGGGGGTACGTGGTGGGTACAAAACGTACCCACCATGTACCCCCCAATGGGTATGAGCGCATAGGCTGAGATTTTTACAAGTGATCACTTAAATTAAAATTAAAATTAAATTCAAATCCGCAAACAGATTTAAAAAAACAAAAATTTGATTCCGGGAGAGCGGATATTCATTCGGGGGGCGTGGGGGGTACGTGGTGGGTACGAAACGTACCCACCACGTACCCCCCAATGGGTATGAGCGCATAGGCTGAGATTTTTACAAGTGACCACTTAAATTAAAATTAAAATTAAATTCAAATCCGCAAACAGATTTAAAAAAACAAAAATTTGAGCCCAGGAGAGCGGATATTCATTCGGGGGGCGTGGGGGGTACGTGGTGGGTACCAAACGTACCCACCACGTACCCCCCAATGGGTATGAGCGCATAGGCTGAGATTTTTACAAGTGACCACTTAAATTAAAATTAAAATTAAATTCAAATCCGCAAACAGATTTAAAAAAACAAAAATTTGAGCCCAGGAGAGCGGAAATTCATTCGGGGGCCGTGGGGGTTACGTGGTGGGTACGAAACGTACCCACCACGTACCCCCCAATGGGTATGAGCGCATAGGCTGAGATTTTTACAAGGGACCACTTAAATTAAAATTAAATTCAAATCCGCAAACAGATTTAAAAAAAAAAAAATTTGAGCCCAGGAGAGCGGAAATTCATTCGGGGGGTGTGGGGGGTACGTGGTGGGTACGAAACGTACCCACCACGTACCCTTCAATAGGTATGAGCGCATAGGCTGAGATTTTTACAAGTGACCACTTAAATTAAAATTAAAATTAAATTCAAATCCGCAATCAGATTTAAAAAAACAAAAATTTGAGCCCAGGAGAGCGGAAATTCATTCGGGGGGCGTGGGGGTTACGTGGTGGGTACGAAACGTACCCACCACGTATCCCCCAATGGGTATGAGCGCATAGGCTGAGATTTTTACAAGTGACCACTTAAATTAAAATTAAAATTAAATTCAAATCCGCAAACAGATTTAAAAAAACAAAAATTTGAGCCCAGGAGAGCTGAAATTCATTCGGGGGGCGTGGGGGGTACGTGGTGGGTACGAAACGTACCCACCACGTACCCCCCAATGGGTATGAGCGCATAGGCTGAGATTTTTACAAGTGACCACTTAAATTAAAATTAAAATTAAATTGAAATCCGCAAACAGATTTAAAAAAACAAAAATTTGAGCCCAGGAGAGCGCAAGTTCATTTTGGGGGCGTGGAGTACGTATAGGGTACGTATGGGGTACGATCGTACCCCATACGTACCCCATAATGGGTATGAGCGCATAGGCTGAGATTTTTACAAGTGACCACTTAAATTAAAATTAAAATTAAATTCAAATCCGCAAACAGATTTAAAAAAACAAAAATTTGAGCCCATTAGAGCGGATATTCATTCGGGGGGCGTGGGGGGTACGTGGTGGGTACGAAACGTACCCACCACGTACCCCCCAATGGGTATGAGCGCATAGGCTGAGATTTTTACAAGTGACCACTTAAATTAAAATTAAAATTAAATTCAAATCCGCAAACAGATTTAAAAAAACAAAAATTTGAGCCCAGGAGAGCGCAAGTTCATTTTGGGGGCGTGGAGTACGTATAGGGTACGTATGGGGTACGATCGTACCCCATACGTACCCCATAATGGGTATGAGCGCATAGGCTGAGATTTTTACAAGTGACCACTTAAATTAAAATTAAAATTAAATTCAAATCCGCAAACAGATTTAAAAAATCAAAAATTTGAGCCCAGGAGAGCGGAAATTCATTCGGGGGGCGTGGGGGGTACGTGGTGGGTACGAAACGTACCCACCACGTACCCCCCAATGGGTATGAGCGCATAGGCTGAGATTTTTACAAGTGACCACTTAAATTAAAATTAAAATTAAATTCAAATCCGCAAACAGATTTAAAAAAACAAAAATTTGAGCCCAGGAGAGCGGATATTCATTCGGGGGGCGTGGGGGGTACGTGGTGGGTACGAAACGTACCCACCACGTACCCCCCAATGGGTATGAGCGCATAGGCTGAGATTTTTACAAGTGACCACTTAAATTAAAATTAAAATTAAATTCAAATCCGCAAACAGATTTAAAAAAACAAAAATTTGAGCCCAGGAGAGCGGATATTCATTCGGGGGGCGTGGGGGGTACGTGGTGGGTACGAAACGTACCCACCACGTACCCCCCAATGGGTATGAGCGCATAGGCTGAGATTTTTACAAGTGACCACTTAAATTAAAATTAAAATTAAATTCAAATCCGCAAACAGATTTAAAAAAACAAAAATTTGAGCCCAGGAGAGCGGAAATTCATTCGGGGGCCGTGGGGGTTACGTGGTGGGTACGAAACGTACCCACCACGTACCCCCCAATGGGTATGAGCGCATAGGCTGAGATTTTTACAAGTGACCACTTAAATTAAAATTAAAATTAAATTCAAATCCGCAAACAGATTTAAAAAAACAAAAATTTGAGCTCAGGAGAGCGGATATTCATTCGGGGGGCGTGGGGGGTACGTGGTGGTTACGAAACGTACCCACCACGTACCCTCCAATGGGTATGAGCGCATAGGCTGAGATTTTTACAAGTGACCACTTAAATTAAAATTAAAATTAAATTCAAATCCGCAAACAGATTTAAAAAAACAAAAATTTGAGCCCAGGAGAGCGGAAATTCATTCGGGGGCCGTGGGGGTTACGTGGTGGGTACAAAACGTACCCACCACGTACCCCCCAATGGGTATGAGCGCATAGGCTGAGATTTTTACAAGTGACCACTTAAATTAAAATTAAAATTAAATTCAAATCCGCAAACAGATTTAAAAAAACAAAAATTTGAGCCCAGGAGAGCGGATATTCATTCGGGGGGCGTGGGGGGTACGTGGTGGATACGAAACGTACCCACCACGTACCCCCAATGGGTATGAGCGCATAGGCTGAGATTTTTACAAGTGACCACTTAAATTAAAATTAAAATTAAATTCAAATCCGCAAACAGATTTAAAAAATCAAAAATTTGAGCCCAGGAGAGCGGAAATTCATTCGGGGGGCGTGGGGGGTACGTGGTGGGTACGAAACGTACCCACCACGTACCCCCCAATGGGTATGAGCGCATAGGCTGAGATTTTTACAAGTGACCACTTAAATTAAAATTAAAATTAAATTCAAATCCGCAATCAGATTTAAAAAAACAAAAATTTGAGCCCAGGAGAGCGGAAATTCATTCGGGGGGCGTGGGGGGTACGTGGTGGGTACAAAACGTACCCACCATGTACCCCCCAATGGGTATGAGCGCATAGGCTGAGATTTTTACAAGTGATCACTTAAATTAAAATTAAAATTAAATTCAAATCCGCAAACAGATTTAAAAAAACAAAAATTTGAGCCCAGGAGAGCGGATATTCATTCGGGGGGCGTGGGGGGTACGTGGTGGGTACGAAACGTACCCACCACGTACCCCCCAATGGGTATGAGCGCATAGGCTGAGATTTTTACAAGTGACCACTTAAATTAAAATTAAAATTAAATTCAAATCCGCAAACAGATTTAAAAAAACAAAAATTTAAGCCCAGGAGAGCGGATATTCATTCGGGGGGCGTGGGGGGTACGTGGTGGGTACAAAACGTACCCACCATGTACCCCCCAATGGGTATGAGCGCATAGGCTGAGATTTTTACAAGTGACCACTTAAATTAAAATTAAAATTAAATTCAAATCCGCAAACAGATTTAAAAAAACAAAAATTTGAGCCCAGGAGAGCGGAAATTCATTCGGGGGCCGTGGGGGTTACGTGGTGGGTACGAAACGTACCCACCACGTACCCACCACGTACCCCCCAATGGGTATGAGCGCATAGGCTGAGATTTTTACAAGTGACCACTTAAATTAAAATTAAAATTAAATTCAAATCCGCAAACAGATTTAAAAAAACAAAAATTTGAGCCCAGGAGAGCGCAAGTTCATTTTGGGGGCGTGGAGTACGTATAGGGTACGTATGGGGTACGATCGTACCCCATACGTACCCCATAATGGGTATGAGCGCATAGGCTGAGATTTTTACAAGTGACCACTTAAATTAAAATTAAAATTAAAATTAATTAAAAAAACAAAAATTTGAGCCCAGGAGAGCGGAAATTCATTCGGGGGGCGTGGGGGGTACGTGGTGGGTACGAAACGTACCCACCATGTACCCCCCAATGGGTATGAGCGCATAGGCTGAGATTTTTACAAGTGACCACTTAAATTAAAATTAAAATTAAATTCAAATCCGCAAACAGATTTAAAAAAACAAAAATTTGAGCCCAGGAGAGCGGATATTCATTCGGGGGGCGTGGGGGGTACGTGGTGGGTACGAAACGTACCCACCACGTACCTCCCAATGGGTATGAGCGCATAGGCTGAGGTTTTTACAAGTGACCACTTAAATTAAAATTAAAATTAAATTCAAATCCGCAAACAGATTTAAAAAAACAAAAATTTGAGCCCAGGAGAGCGGAAATTCATTCGGGGGCCGTGGGGGTTACGTGGTGGGTACGAAACGTACCCACCACGTACCCCCCAATGGGTATGAGCGCATAGGCTGAGATTTTTACAAGTGACCACTTAAATTAAAATTAAAATTAAATTCAAATCCGCAAACAGATTTAAAAAAACAAAAATTTGAGCCCAGGAGAGCGGATATTCATTCGGGGGGCGTGGGGGGGTACGTGGTGGATACGAAACGTACCCACCACGTACCCCCCAATGGGTATGAGCGCATAGGCTGAGATTTTTACAAGTGACCACTTAAATTAAAATTAAAATTAAATTCAAATCCGCAAACAGATTTAAAAAAACAAAAATTTGAGCCCAGGAGAGCGGAAATTCATTCGGGGGCCGTGGGGGTTACGTGGTGGGTACGAAACGTACCCACCACGTACCCCCCAATGGGTATGAGCGCATAGGCTGAGATTTTTACAAGTGACCACTTAAATTAAAATTAAAATTAAATTCAAATCCGCAAACAGATTTAAAAAAACAAAAATTTGAGCCCAGGGGAGCGGATATTCATTCGGGGGGCGTGGGGGGGTACGTGGTGGATACGAAACGTACCCACCACGTACCCCCCAATGGGTATGAGCGCATAGGCTGAGATTTTTACAAGTGACCACTTAAATTAAAATTAAAATTAAATTCAAATCCGCAAACAGATTTAAAAAAACAAAAATTTGAGCCCAGGAGAGCGGAAATTCATTCGGGGGCCGTGGGGGTTACGTGGTGGGTACGAAACGTACCCACCACGTACCCCCCAATGGGTATGAGCGCATAGGCTGAGATTTTTACAAGTGACCACTTAAATTAAAATTAAAATTAAATTCAAATCCGCAAACAGATTTAAAAAAACAAAAATTTGAGCCCAGGAGAGCGCAAGTTCATTTTGGGGGCGTGGAGTACGTATAGGGTACGTATGGGGTACGATCGTACCCCATACGTACCCCATAATGGGTATGAGCGCATAGGCTGAGATTTTTACAAGTGACCACTTAAATTAAAATTAAAATTAAATTCAAATCCGCAAACAGATTTAAAAAAACAAAAATTTGAGCCCAGGAGAGCGGAAATTCATTCGGGGGGCGTGGGGGGTACGTGGTGGGTACGAAACGTACCCACCATGTACCCCCCAATGGGTATGAGCGCATAGGCTGAGATTTTTACAAGTGACCACTTAAATTAAAATTAAAATTAAATTCAAATCCGCAAACAGATTTAAAAAAACAAAAATTTGAGCCCAGGAGAGCGGATATTCATTCGGGGGGCGTGGGGGGTACGTGGTGGGTACGAAACGTACCCACCACGTACCCCCCAATGGGTATGAGCGCATAGGCTGAGATTTTTACAAGTGACCACTTAAATTAAAATTAAAATTAAATTCAAATCCGCAAACAGATTTAAAAAAACAAAAATTTGAGCCCAGGAGAGCGGATATTCATTCGGGGGGCGTGGGGGGTACGTGGTGGATACGAAACGTACCCACCACGTACCCCCCAATGGGTATGAGCGCATAGGCTGAGATTTTTACAAGTGACCACTTAAATTAAAATTAAAATTAAATTCAAATCCGCAAACAGATTTAAAAAAACAAAAATTTGAGCCCAGGAGAGCGGATATTCATTCGGGGGGCGTGGGGGGTACGTGGTGGGTACGAAACGTACCCAGCACGTACCCCCTAATGAGTATGAGCGCATAGGCTGAGATTTTTACAAGTGACCACTTAAATTAAAATTAAAATTAAATTCAAATCCGCAAACAGATTTAAAAAAACAAAAATTTCAGCCCAGGAGAGCGGAAATTCATTCGGTGGGCGTATCGGGTACGTGGTGGGTACGAAACGTACCCACCACGTACCCCCCAATGGGTATGAGCGCATAGGCTGAGATTTTTACAAGTGACCACTTAAATTAAAATTAAAATTAAATTCAAATCCGCAAACAGATTTAAAAAAACAAAAATTTGAGCCCAGGAGAGCGGATATTCATTCGGGGGGCGTGGGGGGTACGTGGTGGGTACGAAACGTACCCACCACGTACCCCCCAATGGGTATGAGCGCATAGGCTGAGATTTTTACAAGTGACCACTTAAATTAAAATTAAAATTAAATTCAAATCCGCAAACAGATTTAAAAAAACAAAAATTTGAGCCCAGGAGAGCGGAAATTAATTGGGGGGGGGGGTGGGGGGTACGTGGTGGGTACGAAACGTACCCACCACGTACCCCCCAATGGGTATGAGCGCATAGGCTGAGATTTTTACAAGTGACCACTTAAATTAAAATTAAAATTAAATTCAAATCCGCAAACAGATTTAAAAAAACAAAAATTTGAGCCCAGGAGAGCGGAAATACATTCGGGGGGTATGGTGGGTACGTGGTGGGTACGAAACGTACCCAGCACGTTCTCCCTAATGAGTATGAGCGCATAGGCTGAGATTTTTACAAGTGACCACTTAAATTAAAATTAAAATTAAATTCAAATCCGCAAACAGATTTAAAAAAACAAAAATTTGAGCCCAGAAGAGCGGAAATTCATTCGGGGGGCGTGGGGGGTACGTGGTGGGTACGAAACGTACCCACCACGTACCCCCAATGGGTATGAGCGCATAGGCTGAGATTTTTACAAGTGACCACTTAAATTAAAATTAAAATTAAATTCAAATCCGCGAACAGATTTAAAAAAACAAAAATTTCAGCCCAGGAGAGCGGAAATTCATTCGGGGGGCGTGGGGGGTACGTGGTGGGTACGAAACGTACCCACCACGTACCCCCCAATGGGTATGAGCGCATAGGCTGAGATTTTTACAAGTGACCACTTAAATTAAAATTAAAATTAAATTCAAATCCGCAAACAGATTTAAAAAAACAAAAATTTGAGCCCAGGAGAGCGGAAATACATTCGGGGGGTATGGTGGGTACGTGGTGGGTACGAAACGTACCCAGCACGTACTCCCTAATGAGTATGAGCGCATAGGCTGAGATTTTTACAAGTGACCACTTAAATTAAAATTAAAATTAAATTCAAATCCGCAAACAGATTTAAAAAAACAAAAATTTGAGCCCAGGAGAGCGGAAATTCATTCGGGGGGCGTGGGGGGTACGTGGTGGGTACGAAACGTACCCACCACGTACCCCCAATGGGTATGAGCGCATAGGCTGAGATTTTTACAAGTGACCACTTAAATTAAAATTAAAATTAAATTCAAATCCGCGAACAGATTTAAAAAAACAAAAATTTCAGCCCAGGAGAGCGGAAATTCATTCGGGGGGCGTGGGGGGTACGTGGTGGGTACGAAACGTACCCACCACGTACCCCCCAATGGGTATGAGCGCATAGGCTGAGATTTTTACAAGTGACCACTTAAATTAAAATTAAAATTAAATTCAAATCCGCAAACAGATTTAAAAAAACAAAAATTTGAGCCCAGGAGAGCGGATATTCATTCGGAGGGCGTGGGGGGTACGTGGTGGGTACGAAACGTACCCACCACGTACCCCCCAATGGGTATGAGCGCATAGGCTGAGATTTTTACAAGTGACCGCTTAAATTAAAATTAAAATTAAATTCAAATCCGCAATCAGATTTAAAAAAACAAAAATTTGAGCCCAGGAGAGCGGAAATTCATTCGGGGGGCGTGGGGGGTACGTGGTGGGTACGAAACGTACCCACCACGTACCCCCCAATGGGTATGAGCGCATAGGCTGAGATTTTTACAAGTGACCACTTAAATTAAAATTAAAATTAAATTCAAATCCGCAAACAGATTTAAAAAAACAAAAATTTGAGCCCAGGAGAGCGGATATTCATTCGGAGGGCGTGGGGGGTACGTGGTGGGTACGAAACGTACCCACCACGTACCCCCCAATGGGTATGAGCGCATAGGCTGAGATTTTTACAAGTGACCACTTAAATTAAAATTAAAATTAAATTCAAATCCGCAAACAGATTTAAAAAAACAAAAATTTGAGCCCAGGAGAGCGGAAATTCATTCGGGGGGCGTGGGGGGTACGTGGTGGGTACGAAACGTACCCACCACGTACCCCCCAATGGGTATGAGCGCATAGGCTGAGATTTTTACAAGTGACCACTTAAATTAAAATTAAAATTAAATTCAAATCCGCAAACAGATTTAAAAAAACAAAAATTTGAGCCCAGGAGAGCGGAAATTCATTCGGGGGGCGTGGGGGGTACGTGGTGGGTACGAAACGTACCCACCACGTACCCCCCAATGGGTATGAGCGCATAGGCTGAGATTTTTACAAGTGACCACTTAAATTAAAATTAAAATTAAATTCAAATCCGCAAACAGATTTAAAAAAACAAAAATTTGAGCCCAGGAGAGCGGAAATTCATTCGGAGGGCGTGGGGGGTACGTGGTGGGTACGAAACGTACCCACCACGTACCCCCTAATGGGTATGAGCGCATAGGCTGAGATTTTTACAAGTGACCACTTAAATTAAAATTAAAATTAAATTCAAATCCGCAAACAGATTTAAAAAAACAAAAATTTGAGCCCAGGAGAGCGGATATTCATTCGGAGGGCGTGGGGGGTACGTGGTGGGTACGAAACGTACCCACCACGTACCCCCCAATGGGTATGAGCGCATAGGCTGAGATTTTTACAAGTGACCGCTTAAATTAAAATTAAAATTAAATTCAAATCCGCAAACAGATTTAAAAAAACAAAAATTTGAGCCCAGGAGAGCGGAAATCCATTCGGGGGGTATGGTGGGTACGTGGTGGGTACGAAACGTACCCACCACGTACCCCCTAATGGGTATGAGCGCATAGGCTGAAATTTTTACAAGTGACCACTTAAATTAAAATTAAAATTAAATTCAAATCCGCAAACAGATTTAAAAAAACAAAAATTTGAGCCCAGGAGAGCGGAAATTCATTCGGGGGGCGTGGGGGGTACGTGGTGGGTACGAAACGTACCCACCACGTACCCCCCAATGGGTATGAGCGCATAGGCTGAGATTTTTACAAGTGACCACTTAAATTAAAATTAAAATTAAATTCAAATCCGCAAACAGATTTAAAAAAACAAAAATTTGAGCCCAGGAGAGCGCAAGTTCATTTTGGGGGCGTGGAGTACGTATAGGGTACGTATGGGGTACGATCGTACCCCATACGTACCCCATAATGGGTATGAGCGCATAGGCTGAGATTTTTACAAGTGACCACTTAAATTAAAATTAAAATTAAATTCAAATCCGCAAACAGATTTAAAAAAACAAAAATTTCAGCCCAGGAGAGCGGAAATTCATTCGTGGGGCGTGGGGGGTACGTGGTGGGTACGAAACGTACCCACCACGTACCCCCCAATGGGTATGAGCGCATAGGCTGAGATTTTTACAAGTGACCACTTAAATTAAAATTAAAATTAAATTCAAATCCGCAAACAGATTTAAAAAAACAAAAATTTGAGCCCAGGAGAGCGGAAATTCATTCGGGGGGCGTGGGGGGTACGTGGTGGGTACGAAACGTACCCACCACGTACCCCCCAATGGGTATGAGCGCATAGGCTGAGATTTTTACAAGTGACCACTTAAATTAAAATTAAAATTAAATTCAAATCCGCAAACAGATTTAAAAAAACAAAAATTTGAGCCCAGGAGAGCGGAAATACATTCGGGGGGTATGGTGGGTACGTGGTGGGTACGAAACGTACCCAGCACGTACCCCCTAATGAGTATGAGCGCATAGGCTGAGATTTTTACAAGTGACCACTTAAATTAAAATTAAAATTAGATTTAAAAAAACAAAAATTTGAGCCCAGGAGAGCGGAAATTCATTCGGTGGGCGTATCGGGTACGTGGTGGGTACGAAACGTACCCACCACGTACCCCCCAATGGGTATGAGCGCATAGGCTGAGATTTTTACAAGTGACCACTTAAATTAAAATTAAAATTAAATTCAAATCCGCAAACAGATTTAAAAAAACAAAAATTTGAGCCCAGGAGAGCGGATATTCATTCGGGGGGCGTGGGGGGTACGTGGTGGGTACGAAACGTACCCACCACGTACCCCCCAATGGGTATGAGCGCATAGGCTGAGATTTTTACAAGTGACCACTTAAATTAAAATTAAAATTAAATTCAAATCCGCAAACAGATTTAAAAAAACAAAAATTTGAGCCCAGGAGAGCGGAAATTCATTCGGGGGGCGTGGGGGGTACGTGGTGGGTACGAAACGTACCCACCACGTACCCCCCAATGGGTATGAGCGCATAGGCTGAGATTTTTACAAGTGACCACTTAAATTAAAATTAAAATTAAATTCAAATCCGCAAACAGATTTAAAAAAACAAAAATTTGAGCCCAGGAGAGCGCAAGTTCATTTTGGGGGCGTGGAGTACGTATAGGGTACGTATGGGGTACGATCGTACCCCATACGTACCCCATAATGGGTATGAGCGCATAGGCTGAGATTTTTACAAGTGACCACTTAAATTAAAATTAAAATTAAATTCAAATCCGCAAACAGATTTAAAAAAACAAAAATTTCAGCCCAGGAGAGCGGAAATTCATTCGGGGGGCGTGGGGGGTACGTGGTGGGTACGAAACGTACCCACCACGTACCCCCCAATGGGTATGAGCGCATAGGCTGAGATTTTTACAAGTGACCACTTAAATTAAAATTAAAATTAAATTCAAATCCGCAAACAGATTTAAAAAAACAAAAATTTGAGCCCAGGAGAGCGGAAATTCATTCGGGGGGCGTGGGGGGTACGTGGTGGGTACGAAACGTACCCACCACGTACCCCCCAATGGGTATGAGCGCATAGGCTGAGATTTTTACAAGTGACCACTTAAATTAAAATTAAAATTAAATTCAAATCCGCAAACAGATTTAAAAAAACAAAAATTTGAGCCCAGGAGAGCGGAAATACATTCGGGGGGTATGGTGGGTACGTGGTGGGTACGAAACGTACCCAGCACGTACCCCCTAATGAGTATGAGCGCATAGGCTGAGATTTTTACAAGTGACCACTTAAATTAAAATTAAAATTAGATTTAAAAAAACAAAAATTTGAGCCCAGGAGAGCGGAAATTCATTCGGTGGGCGTATCGGGTACGTGGTGGGTACGAAACGTACCCACCACGTACCCCCCAATGGGTATGAGCGCATAGGCTGAGATTTTTACAAGTGACCACTTAAATTAAAATTAAAATTAAATTCAAATCCGCAAACAGATTTAAAAAAACAAAAATTTGAGCCCAGGAGAGCGGATATTCATTCGGGGGGCGTGGGGGGTACGTGGTGGGTACGAAACGTACCCACCACGTACCCCCCAATGGGTATGAGCGCATAGGCTGAGATTTTTACAAGTGACCACTTAAATTAAAATTAAAATTAAATTCAAATCCGCAAACAGATTTAAAAAAACAAAAATTTGAGCCCAGGAGAGCGGATATTCATTCGGAGGGCGTGGGGGGTACGTGGTGGGTACGAAACGTACCCACCACGTACCCCCCAATGGGTATGAGCGCATAGGCTGAGATTTTTACAAGTGACCGCTTAAATTAAAATTAAAATTAAATTCAAATCCGCAATCAGATTTAAAAAAACAAAAATTTGAGCCCAGGAGAGCGGAAATTCATTCGGGGGGCGTGGGGGGTACGTGGTGGGTACGAAACGTACCCACCACGTACCCCCCAATGGGTATGAGCGCATAGGCTGAGATTTTTACAAGTGACCACTTAAATTAAAATTAAAATTAAATTCAAATCCGCAAACAGATTTAAAAAAACAAAAATTTGAGCCCAGGAGAGCGGATATTCATTCGGAGGGCGTGGGGGGTACGTGGTGGGTACGAAACGTACCCACCACGTACCCCCCAATGGGTATGAGCGCATAGGCTGAGATTTTTACAAGTGACCACTTAAATTAAAATTAAAATTAAATTCAAATCCGCAAACAGATTTAAAAAAACAAAAATTTGAGCCCAGGAGAGCGGAAATTCATTCGGGGGGCGTGGGGGGTACGTGGTGGGTACGAAACGTACCCACCACGTACCCCCCAATGGGTATGAGCGCATAGGCTGAGATTTTTACAAGTGACCACTTAAATTAAAATTAAAATTAAATTCAAATCCGCAAACAGATTTAAAAAAACAAAAATTTGAGCCCAGGAGAGCGGAAATTCATTCGGGGGGCGTGGGGGGTACGTGGTGGGTACGAAACGTACCCACCACGTACCCCCCAATGGGTATGAGCGCATAGGCTGAGATTTTTACAAGTGACCACTTAAATTAAAATTAAAATTAAATTCAAATCCGCAAACAGATTTAAAAAAACAAAAATTTGAGCCCAGGAGAGCGGAAATTCATTCGGAGGGCGTGGGGGGTACGTGGTGGGTACGAAACGTACCCACCACGTACCCCCTAATGGGTATGAGCGCATAGGCTGAGATTTTTACAAGTGACCACTTAAATTAAAATTAAAATTAAATTCAAATCCGCAAACAGATTTAAAAAAACAAAAATTTGAGCCCAGGAGAGCGGATATTCATTCGGAGGGCGTGGGGGGTACGTGGTGGGTACGAAACGTACCCACCACGTACCCCCCAATGGGTATGAGCGCATAGGCTGAGATTTTTACAAGTGACCGCTTAAATTAAAATTAAAATTAAATTCAAATCCGCAAACAGATTTAAAAAAACAAAAATTTGAGCCCAGGAGAGCGGAAATCCATTCGGGGGGTATGGTGGGTACGTGGTGGGTACGAAACGTACCCACCACGTACCCCCTAATGGGTATGAGCGCATAGGCTGAAATTTTTACAAGTGACCACTTAAATTAAAATTAAAATTAAATTCAAATCCGCAAACAGATTTAAAAAAACAAAAATTTGAGCCCAGGAGAGCGGAAATTCATTCGGGGGGCGTGGGGGGTACGTGGTGGGTACGAAACGTACCCACCACGTACCCCCCAATGGGTATGAGCGCATAGGCTGAGATTTTTACAAGTGACCACTTAAATTAAAATTAAAATTAAATTCAAATCCGCAAACAGATTTAAAAAAACAAAAATTTGAGCCCAGGAGAGCGCAAGTTCATTTTGGGGGCGTGGAGTACGTATAGGGTACGTATGGGGTACGATCGTACCCCATACGTACCCCATAATGGGTATGAGCGCATAGGCTGAGATTTTTACAAGTGACCACTTAAATTAAAATTAAAATTAAATTCAAATCCGCAAACAGATTTAAAAAAACAAAAATTTCAGCCCAGGAGAGCGGAAATTCATTCGTGGGGCGTGGGGGGTACGTGGTGGGTACGAAACGTACCCACCACGTACCCCCCAATGGGTATGAGCGCATAGGCTGAGATTTTTACAAGTGACCACTTAAATTAAAATTAAAATTAAATTCAAATCCGCAAACAGATTTAAAAAAACAAAAATTTGAGCCCAGGAGAGCGGAAATTCATTCGGGGGGCGTGGGGGGTACGTGGTGGGTACGAAACGTACCCACCACGTACCCCCCAATGGGTATGAGCGCATAGGCTGAGATTTTTACAAGTGACCACTTAAATTAAAATTAAAATTAAATTCAAATCCGCAAACAGATTTAAAAAAACAAAAATTTGAGCCCAGGAGAGCGGAAATACATTCGGGGGGTATGGTGGGTACGTGGTGGGTACGAAACGTACCCAGCACGTACCCCCTAATGAGTATGAGCGCATAGGCTGAGATTTTTACAAGTGACCACTTAAATTAAAATTAAAATTAGATTTAAAAAAACAAAAATTTGAGCCCAGGAGAGCGGAAATTCATTCGGTGGGCGTATCGGGTACGTGGTGGGTACGAAACGTACCCACCACGTACCCCCCAATGGGTATGAGCGCATAGGCTGAGATTTTTACAAGTGACCACTTAAATTAAAATTAAAATTAAATTCAAATCCGCAAACAGATTTAAAAAAACAAAAATTTGAGCCCAGGAGAGCGGATATTCATTCGGGGGGCGTGGGGGGTACGTGGTGGGTACGAAACGTACCCACCACGTACCCCCCAATGGGTATGAGCGCATAGGCTGAGATTTTTACAAGTGACCACTTAAATTAAAATTAAAATTAAATTCAAATCCGCAAACAGATTTAAAAAAACAAAAATTTGAGCCCAGGAGAGCGGAAATTCATTCGGGGGGCGTGGGGGGTACGTGGTGGGTACGAAACGTACCCACCACGTACCCCCCAATGGGTATGAGCGCATAGGCTGAGATTTTTACAAGTGACCACTTAAATTAAAATTAAAATTAAATTCAAATCCGCAAACAGATTTAAAAAAACAAAAATTTGAGCCCAGGAGAGCGCAAGTTCATTTTGGGGGCGTGGAGTACGTATAGGGTACGTATGGGGTACGATCGTACCCCATACGTACCCCATAATGGGTATGAGCGCATAGGCTGAGATTTTTACAAGTGACCACTTAAATTAAAATTAAAATTAAATTCAAATCCGCAAACAGATTTAAAAAAACAAAAATTTCAGCCCAGGAGAGCGGAAATTCATTCGGGGGGCGTGGGGGGTACGTGGTGGGTACGAAACGTACCCACCACGTACCCCCCAATGGGTATGAGCGCATAGGCTGAGATTTTTACAAGTGACCACTTAAATTAAAATTAAAATTAAATTCAAATCCGCAAACAGATTTAAAAAAACAAAAATTTGAGCCCAGGAGAGCGGAAATTCATTCGGGGGGCGTGGGGGGTACGTGGTGGGTACGAAACGTACCCACCACGTACCCCCCAATGGGTATGAGCGCATAGGCTGAGATTTTTACAAGTGACCACTTAAATTAAAATTAAAATTAAATTCAAATCCGCAAACAGATTTAAAAAAACAAAAATTTGAGCCCAGGAGAGCGGAAATACATTCGGGGGGTATGGTGGGTACGTGGTGGGTACGAAACGTACCCAGCACGTACCCCCTAATGAGTATGAGCGCATAGGCTGAGATTTTTACAAGTGACCACTTAAATTAAAATTAAAATTAGATTTAAAAAAACAAAAATTTGAGCCCAGGAGAGCGGAAATTCATTCGGTGGGCGTATCGGGTACGTGGTGGGTACGAAACGTACCCACCACGTACCCCCCAATGGGTATGAGCGCATAGGCTGAGATTTTTACAAGTGACCACTTAAATTAAAATTAAAATTAAATTCAAATCCGCAAACAGATTTAAAAAAACAAAAATTTGAGCCCAGGAGAGCGGATATTCATTCGGGGGGCGTGGGGGGTACGTGGTGGGTACGAAACGTACCCACCACGTACCCCCCAATGGGTATGAGCGCATAGGCTGAGATTTTTACAAGTGACCACTTAAATTAAAATTAAAATTAAATTCAAATCCGCAAACAGATTTAAAAAAACAAAAATTTGAGCCCAGGAGAGCGGAAATACATTCGGGGGGTATGGTGGGTACGTGGTGGGTACGAAACGTACCCACCACGTACCCCCTAATGGGTATGAGCGCATAGGCTGAAATTTTTACAAGTGACCACTTAAATTAAAATTAAAATTAAATTCAAATCCGCAAACAGATTTAAAAAAACAAAAATTTGAGCCCAGGAGAGCGGAAATTCATTCGGGGGGCGTGGGGGTACGTGGTGGGTACGAAACGTACCCACCACGTACCCCCCAATGGGTATGAGCGCATAGGCTGAGATTTTTACAAGTGACCACTTAAATTAAAATTAAAATTAAATTCAAATCCGCAAACAGATTTAAAAAAACAAAAATTTGAGCCCAGGAGAGCGGAAATCCATTCGGGGGGTATGGTGGGTACGTGGTGGGTACGAAACGTACCCACCACGTACCCCCCAATGGGTATGAGCGCATAGGCTGAGATTTTTACAAGTGACCACTTAAATTAAAATTAAAATTAAATTCAAATCCGCAAACAGATTTAAAAAAACAAAAATTTGAGCCCAGGAGAGCGGAAATACATTCGGGGGGTATGGTGGGTACGTGGTGGGTACGAAACGTACCCACCACGTACCCCCTAATGGGTATGAGCGCATAGGCTGAAATTTTTACAAGTGACCACTTAAATTAAAATTAAAATTAAATTCAAATCCGCAAACAGATTTAAAAAAACAAAAATTTGAGCCCAGGAGAGCGGAAATACATTCGGGGGGTATGGTGGGTACGTGGTGGGTACGAAACGTACCCAGCACGTACTCCCTAATGAGTATGAGCGCATAGGCTGAGATTTTTACAAGTGACCACTTAAATTAAAATTAAAATTAAATTCAAATCCGCAAACAGATTTAAAAAAACAAAAATTTGAGCCCAGGAGAGCGCAAGTTCATTTTGGGGGCGTGGAGTACGTATAGGGTACGTATGGGGTACGATCGTACCCCATACGTACCCCATAATGGGTATGAGCGCATAGGCTGAGATTTTTACAAGTGACCACTTAAATTAAAATTAAAATTAAATTCAAATCCGCAAACAGATTTAAAAAAACAAAAATTTCAGCCCAGGAGAGCGGAAATTCATTCGGGGGGCGTGGGGGGTACGTGGTGGGTACGAAACGTACCCACCACGTACCCCCAATGGGTATGAGCGCATAGGCTGAGATTTTTACAAGTGACCACTTAAATTAAAATTAAAATTAAATTCAAATCCGCGAACAGATTTAAAAAAACAAAAATTTCAGCCCAGGAGAGCGAAAATTCATTCGGGGGGCGTGGGGGGTACGTGGTGGGTACGAAACGTACCCACCACGTACCCTCCAATGGGTATGAGCGCATAGGCTGAGATTTTTACAAGTGACCACTTAAATTAAAATTAAAATTAAATTCAAATCCGCAAACAGATTTAAAAAAACAAAAATTTGAGCCCAGGAGAGCGGAAATACATTCGGGGGGTATGGTGGGTACGTGGTGGGTACGAAACGTACCCACCACGTACCCCCTAATGGGTATGAGCGCATAGGCTGAAATTTTTACAAGTGACCACTTAAATTAAAATTAAAATTAAATTCAAATCCGCAAACAGATTTAAAAAAACAAAAATTTGAGCCCAGGAGAGCGGAAATTAATTCGGGGGGCGTGGGGGGTACGTGGTGGGTACGAAACGTACCCACCACGTACCCCCCAATGGGTATGAGCGCATAGGCTGAGATTTTTACAAGTGACCACTTAAATTAAAATTAAAATTAAATTCAAATCCGCAAACAGATTTAAAAAAACAAAAATTTGAGCCCAGGAGAGCGCAAGTTCATTTTGGGGGCGTGGAGTACGTATAGGGTACGTATGGGGTACGATCGTACCCCATACGTACCCCATAATGGGTATGAGCGCATAGGCTGAGATTTTTACAAGTGACCACTTAAATTAAAATTAAAATTAAATTCAAATCCGCAAACAGATTTAAAAAAACAAAAATTTCAGCCCAGGAGAGCGGAAATTCATTCGGGGGGCGTGGGGGGTACGTGGTGGGTACGAAACGTACCCACCACGTACCCCCCAATGGGTATGAGCGCATAGGCTGAGATTTTTACAAGTGACCACTTAAATTAAAATTAAAATTAAATTCAAATCCGCAAACAGATTTAAAAAAACAAAAATTTGAGCCCAGGAGAGCGGAAATTCATTCGGGGGGCGTGGGGGGTACGTGGTGGGTACGAAACGTACCCACCACGTACCCCCCAATGGGTATGAGCGCATAGGCTGAGATTTTTACAAGTGACCACTTAAATTAAAATTAAAATTAAATTCAAATCCGCAAACAGATTTAAAAAAACAAAAATTTGAGCCCAGGAGAGCGCAAGTTCATTTTGGGGGCGTGGAGTACGTATAGGGTACGTATGGGGTACGATCGTACCCCATACGTACCCCATAATGGGTATGAGCGCATAGGCTGAGATTTTTACAAGTGACCACTTAAATTAAAATTAAAATTAAATTCAAATCCGCAAACAGATTTAAAAAAACAAAAATTTCAGCCCAGGAGAGCGGAAATTCATTCGGGGGGCGTGGGGGGTACGTGGTGGGTACGAAACGTACCCACCACGTACCCCCCAATGGGTATGAGCGCATAGGCTGAGATTTTTACAAGTGACCACTTAAATTAAAATTAAAATTAAATTCAAATCCGCAAACAGATTTAAAAAAACAAAAATTTGAGCCCAGGAGAGCGGAAATACATTCGGGGGGTATGGTGGGTACGTGGTGGGTACGAAACGTACCCAGCACGTACCCCCTAATGAGTATGAGCGCATAGGCTGAGATTTTTACAAGTGACCACTTAAATTAAAATTAAAATTAGATTTAAAAAAACAAAAATTTGAGCCCAGGAGAGCGGAAATTCATTCGGTGGGCGTATCGGGTACGTGGTGGGTACGAAACGTACCCACCACGTACCCCCCAATGGGTATGAGCGCATAGGCTGAGATTTTTACAAGTGACCACTTAAATTAAAATTAAAATTAAATTCAAATCCGCAAACAGATTTAAAAAAACAAAAATTTGAGCCCAGGAGAGCGGATATTCATTCGGGGGGCGTGGGGGGTACGTGGTGGGTACGAAACGTACCCACCACGTACCCCCCAATGGGTATGAGCGCATAGGCTGAGATTTTTACAAGTGACCACTTAAATTAAAATTAAAATTAAATTCAAATCCGCAAACAGATTTAAAAAAACAAAAATTTGAGCCCAGGAGAGCGGAAATACATTCGGGGGGTATGGTGGGTACGTGGTGGGTACGAAACGTACCCAGCACGTACTCCCTAATGAGTATGAGCGCATAGGCTGAGATTTTTACAAGTGACCACTTAAATTAAAATTAAAATTAAATTCAAATCCGCGAACAGATTTAAAAAAACAAAAATTTCAGCCCAGGAGAGCGGAAATTCATTCGGGGGGCGTGGGGGGTACGTGGTGGGTACGAAACGTACCCACCACGTACCCCCCAATGGGTATGAGCGCATAGGCTGAGATTTTTACAAGTGACCACTTAAATTAAAATTAAAATTAAATTCAAATCCGCAAACAGATTTAAAAAAACAAAAATTTCAGCCCAGGAGAGCGGAAATACATTCGGGGGGTATGGTGGGTACGTGGTGGGTACGAAACGTACCCAGCACGTACTCCCTAATGAGTATGAGCGCATAGGCTGAGATTTTTACAAGTGACCACTTAAATTAAAATTAAAATTAAATTCAAATCCGCGAACAGATTTAAAAAAACAAAAATTTCAGCCCAGGAGAGCGGAAATTCATTCGGGGGGCGTGGGGGGTACGTGGTGGGTACGAAACGTACCCACCACGTACCCCCCAATGGGTATGAGCGCATAGGCTGAGATTTTCACAAGTGACCACTTAAATTAAAATTAAAATTAAATTCAAATCCGCAAACAGATTTAAAAAAACAAAAATTTGAGCCCAGGAGAGCGGATATTCATTCGGGGGGCGTGGGGGGTACGTGGTGGGTACGAAACGTACCCACCACGTACCCCCCAATGGGTATGAGCGCATAGGCTGAGATTTTTACAAGTGACCACTTAAATTAAAATTAAAATTAAATTCAAATCCGCAAACAGATTTAAAAAAACAAAAATTTGAGCCCAGGAGAGCGGAAATTCATTCGGTGGGCGTATCGGGTACGTGGTGGGTACGAAACGTACCCACCACGTACCCCCCAATGGGTATGAGCGCATAGGCTGAGATTTTTACAAGTGACCACTTAAATTAAAATTAAAATTAAATTCAAATCCGCAAACAGATTTAAAAAAACAAAAATTTCAGCCCAGGAGAGCGGAAATACATTCGGGGGGTATGGTGGGTACGTGGTGGGTACGAAACGTACCCAGCACGTACCCCCAATGGGTATGAGCGCATAGGCTGAGATTTTTACAAGTGACCACTTAAATTAAAATTAAAATTAAATTCAAATCCGCAAACAGATTTAAAAAAACAAAAATTTGAGCCCAGGAGAGCGGAAATACATTCGGGGGGTATGGTGGGTACGTGGTGGGTACGAAACGTACCCAGCACGTACTCCCTAATGAGTATGAGCGCATAGGCTGAGATTTTTACAAGTGACCACTTAAATTAAAATTAAAATTAAATTCAAATCCGCAAACAGATTTAAAAAAACAAAAATTTGAGCCCAGGAGAGCGGAAATACATTCGGGGGGTATGGTGGGTACGTGGTGGGTACGAAACGTACCCAGCACGTACTCCCTAATGAGTATGAGCGCATAGGCTGAGATTTTTACAAGTGACCACTTAAATTAAAATTAAAATTAAATTCAAATCCGCGAACAGATTTAAAAAAACAAAAATTTCAGCCCAGGAGAGCGGAAATTCATTCGGGGGGCGTGGGGGGTACGTGGTGGGTACGAAACGTACCCACCACGTACCCCCAATGGGTATGAGCGCATAGGCTGAGATTTTTACAAGTGACCACTTAAATTAAAATTAAAATTAAATTCAAATCCGCGAACAGATTTAAAAAAACAAAAATTTCAGCCCAGGAGAGCGAAAATTCATTCGGGGGGCGTGGGGGGTACGTGGTGGGTACGAAACGTACCCACCACGTACCCCCCAATGGGTATGAGCGCATAGGCTGAGATTTTTACAAGTGACCACTTAAATTAAAATTAAAATTAAATTCAAATCCGCAAACAGATTTAAAAAAACAAAAATTTGAGCCCAGGAGAGCGGAAATTCATTCGGTGGGCGTGTCGGGTACGTGGTGGGTACGAAACGTATCCACCACGTACCCCCCCATGGGTATGAGCGCATAGGCTGAGATTTTTACAAGTGACCACTTAAATTAAAATTAAAATTAAATTCAAATCCGCAAACAGATTTAAAAAAACAAAAATTTGAGCCCAGGAGAGCGGAAATACATTCGGGGGGTATGGTGGGTACGTGGTGGGTACGAAACGTACCCAGCACGTACTCCCTAATGAGTATGAGCGCATAGGCTGAGATTTTTACAAGTGACCACTTAAATTAAAATTAAAATTAAATTCAAATCCGCAAACAGATTTAAAAAAACAAAAATTTGAGCCCAGGAGAGCGGAAATACATTCGGGGGGTATGGTGGGTACGTGGTGGGTACGAAACGTACCCAGCACGTACTCCCTAATGAGTATGAGCGCATAGGCTGAGATTTTTACAAGTGACCACTTAAATTAAAATTAAAATTAAATTCAAATCCGCGAACAGATTTAAAAAAACAAAAATTTCAGCCCAGGAGAGCGGAAATTCATTCGGGGGGCGTGGGGGGTACGTGGTGGGTACGAAACGTACCCACCACGTACCCCCAATGGGTATGAGCGCATAGGCTGAGATTTTTACAAGTGACCACTTAAATTAAAATTAAAATTAAATTCAAATCCGCGAACAGATTTAAAAAAACAAAAATTTCAGCCCAGGAGAGCGAAAATTCATTCGGGGGGCGTGGGGGGTACGTGGTGGGTACGAAACGTACCCACCACGTACCCCCCAATGGGTATGAGCGCATAGGCTGAGATTTTTACAAGTGACCACTTAAATTAAAATTAAAATTAAATTCAAATCCGCAAACAGATTTAAAAAAACAAAAATTTGAGCCCAGGAGAGCGGAAATACATTCGGGGGGTATGGTGGGTACGTGGTGGGTACGAAACGTACCCAGCACGTACTCCCTAATGAGTATGAGCGCATAGGCTGAGATTTTTACAAGTGACCACTTAAATTAAAATTAAAATTAAATTCAAATCCGCAAACAGATTTAAAAAAACAAAAATTTGAGCCCAGGAGAGCGGAAATACATTCGGGGGGTATGGTGGGTACGTGGTGGGTACGAAACGTACCCAGCACGTACTCCCTAATGAGTATGAGCGCATAGGCTGAGATTTTTACAAGTGACCACTTAAATTAAAATTAAAATTAAATTCAAATCCGCGAACAGATTTAAAAAAACAAAAATTTCAGCCCAGGAGAGCGGAAATTCATTCGGGGGGCGTGGGGGGTACGTGGTGGGTACGAAACGTACCCACCACGTACCCCCAATGGGTATGAGCGCATAGGCTGAGATTTTTACAAGTGACCACTTAAATTAAAATTAAAATTAAATTCAAATCCGCAAACAGATTTAAAAAAACAAAAATTTCAGCCCAGGAGAGCGGAAATACATTCGGGGGGTATGGTGGGTACGTGGTGGGTACGAAACGTACCCAGCACGTACCCCCAATGGGTATGAGCGCATAGGCTGAGATTTTTACAAGTGACCACTTAAATTAAAATTAAAATTAAATTCAAATCCGCAAACAGATTTAAAAAAACAAAAATTTGAGCCCAGGAGAGCGGAAATACATTCGGGGGGTATGGTGGGTACGTGGTGGGTACGAAACGTACCCAGCACGTACTCCCTAATGAGTATGAGCGCATAGGCTGAGATTTTTACAAGTGACCACTTAAATTAAAATTAAAATTAAATTCAAATCCGCAAACAGATTTAAAAAAACAAAAATTTGAGCCCAGGAGAGCGGAAATACATTCGGGGGGTATGGTGGGTACGTGGTGGGTACGAAACGTACCCAGCACGTACTCCCTAATGAGTATGAGCGCATAGGCTGAGATTTTTACAAGTGACCACTTAAATTAAAATTAAAATTAAATTCAAATCCGCGAACAGATTTAAAAAAACAAAAATTTCAGCCCAGGAGAGCGGAAATTCATTCGGGGGGCGTGGGGGGTACGTGGTGGGTACGAAACGTACCCACCACGTACCCCCAATGGGTATGAGCGCATAGGCTGAGATTTTTACAAGTGACCACTTAAATTAAAATTAAAATTAAATTCAAATCCGCGAACAGATTTAAAAAAACAAAAATTTCAGCCCAGGAGAGCGAAAATTCATTCGGGGGGCGTGGGGGGTACGTGGTGGGTACGAAACGTACCCACCACGTACCCCCCAATGGGTATGAGCGCATAGGCTGAGATTTTTACAAGTGACCACTTAAATTAAAATTAAAATTAAATTCAAATCCGCAAACAGATTTAAAAAAACAAAAATTTGAGCCCAGGAGAGCGGAAATTCATTCGGTGGGCGTGTCGGGTACGTGGTGGGTACGAAACGTATCCACCACGTACCCCCCCATGGGTATGAGCGCATAGGCTGAGATTTTTACAAGTGACCACTTAAATTAAAATTAAAATTAAATTCAAATCCGCAAACAGATTTAAAAAAACAAAAATTTGAGCCCAGGAGAGCGGAAATACATTCGGGGGGTATGGTGGGTACGTGGTGGGTACGAAACGTACCCAGCACGTACTCCCTAATGAGTATGAGCGCATAGGCTGAGATTTTTACAAGTGACCACTTAAATTAAAATTAAAATTAAATTCAAATCCGCAAACAGATTTAAAAAAACAAAAATTTGAGCCCAGGAGAGCGGAAATACATTCGGGGGGTATGGTGGGTACGTGGTGGGTACGAAACGTACCCAGCACGTACTCCCTAATGAGTATGAGCGCATAGGCTGAGATTTTTACAAGTGACCACTTAAATTAAAATTAAAATTAAATTCAAATCCGCGAACAGATTTAAAAAAACAAAAATTTCAGCCCAGGAGAGCGGAAATTCATTCGGGGGGCGTGGGGGGTACGTGGTGGGTACGAAACGTACCCACCACGTACCCCCAATGGGTATGAGCGCATAGGCTGAGATTTTTACAAGTGACCACTTAAATTAAAATTAAAATTAAATTCAAATCCGCGAACAGATTTAAAAAAACAAAAATTTCAGCCCAGGAGAGCGAAAATTCATTCGGGGGGCGTGGGGGGTACGTGGTGGGTACGAAACGTACCCACCACGTACCCCCCAATGGGTATGAGCGCATAGGCTGAGATTTTTACAAGTGACCACTTAAATTAAAATTAAAATTAAATTCAAATCCGCAAACAGATTTAAAAAAACAAAAATTTGAGCCCAGGAGAGCGGAAATACATTCGGGGGGTATGGTGGGTACGTGGTGGGTACGAAACGTACCCAGCACGTACTCCCTAATGAGTATGAGCGCATAGGCTGAGATTTTTACAAGTGACCACTTAAATTAAAATTAAAATTAAATTCAAATCCGCAAACAGATTTAAAAAAACAAAAATTTGAGCCCAGGAGAGCGGAAATACATTCGGGGGGTATGGTGGGTACGTGGTGGGTACGAAACGTACCCAGCACGTACTCCCTAATGAGTATGAGCGCATAGGCTGAGATTTTTACAAGTGACCACTTAAATTAAAATTAAAATTAAATTCAAATCCGCGAACAGATTTAAAAAAACAAAAATTTCAGCCCAGGAGAGCGGAAATTCATTCGGGGGGCGTGGGGGGTACGTGGTGGGTACGAAACGTACCCACCACGTACCCCCAATGGGTATGAGCGCATAGGCTGAGATTTTTACAAGTGACCACTTAAATTAAAATTAAAATTAAATTCAAATCCGCGAACAGATTTAAAAAAACAAAAATTTCAGCCCAGGAGAGCGAAAATTCATTCGGGGGGCGTGGGGGGTACGTGGTGGGTACGAAACGTACCCACCACGTACCCCCCAATGGGTATGAGCGCATAGGCTGAGATTTTTACAAGTGACCACTTAAATTAAAATTAAAATTAAATTCAAATCCGCAAACAGATTTAAAAAAACAAAAATTTGAGCCCAGGAGAGCGGAAATTCATTCGGTGGGCGTGTCGGGTACGTGGTGGGTACGAAACGTATCCACCACGTACCCCCCCATGGGTATGAGCGCATAGGCTGAGATTTTTACAAGTGACCACTTAAATTAAAATTAAAATTAAATTCAAATCCGCGAACAGATTTAAAAAAACAAAAATTTCAGCCCAGGAGAGCGGAAATTCATTCGGGGGGCGTGGGGGGTACGTGGTGGGTACGAAACGTACCCACCACGTACCCCCCAATGGGTATGAGCGCATAGGCTGAGATTTTTACAAGTGACCACTTAAATTAAAATTAAAATTAAATTCAAATCCGCAAACAGATTTAAAAAAACAAAAATTTGAGCCCAGGAGAGCGGAAATTCATTCGGGGGGCGTTGGGGTACGTGGTGGGTACGAAACGTACCCACCACGTACTCCCCAATGGGTATGAGCGCATAGGCTGAGATTTTTACAAGTGACCACTTAAATTAAAATTAAAATTAAATTCAAATCCGCAAACAGATTTAAAAAAACAAAAATTTGAGCCCAGGAGAGCGGAAATTCATTCGGTGGGCGTGTCGGGTACGTGGTGGGTACGAAACGTATCCAACACGTACCCCCCCATGGGTATGAGCGCATAGGCTGAGATTTTTACAAGTGACCACTTAAATTAAAATTAAAATTAAATTCAAATCCGCGAACAGATTTAAAAAAACAAAAATTTCAGCCCAGGAGAGCGGAAATTCATTCGGGGGGCGTGGGGGGTACGTGGTGGGTACGAAACGTACCCACCACGTACCCCCCAATGGGTATGAGCGCATAGGCTGAGATTTTTACAAGTGACCACTTAAATTAAAATTAAAATTAAATTCAAATCCGCAAACAGATTTAAAAAAACAAAAATTTGAGCCCAGGAGAGCGGAAATACATTCGGGGGGTATGGTGGGTACGTGGTGGGTACGAAACGTACCCAGCACGTACCCCCTAATGAGTATGAGCGCATAGGCTGAGATTTTTACAAGTGACCACTTAAATTAAAATTAAAATTAGATTTAAAAAAACAAAAATTTGAGCCCAGGAGAGCGGAAATTCATTCGGTGGGCGTATCGGGTACGTGGTGGGTACGAAACGTACCCACCACGTACCCCCCAATGGGTATGAGCGCATAGGCTGAGATTTTTACAAGTGACCACTTAAATTAAAATTAAAATTAAATTCAAATCCGCAAACAGATTTAAAAAAACAAAAATTTGAGCCCAGGAGAGCGGATATTCATTCGGGGGGCGTGGGGGGTACGTGGTGGGTACGAAACGTACCCACCACGTACCCCCCAATGGGTATGAGCGCATAGGCTGAGATTTTTACAAGTGACCACTTAAATTAAAATTAAAATTAAATTCAAATCCGCAAACAGATTTAAAAAAACAAAAATTTGAGCCCAGGAGAGCGGAAATACATTCGGGGGGTATGGTGGGTACGTGGTGGGTACGAAACGTACCCAGCACGTACTCCCTAATGAGTATGAGCGCATAGGCTGAGATTTTTACAAGTGACCACTTAAATTAAAATTAAAATTAAGTTCAAATCCGCGAACAGATTTAAAAAAACAAAAATTTCAGCCCAGGAGAGCGAAAATTCATTCGGGGGGCGTGGGGGGTACGTGGTGGGTACGAAACGTACCCACCACGTACCCTCCAATGGGTATGAGCGCATAGGCTGAGATTTTTACAAGTGACCACTTAAATTAAAATTAAAATTAAATTCAAATCCGCAAACAGATTTAAAAAAACAAAAATTTCAGCCCAGGAGAGCGGAAATACATTCGGGGGGTATGGTGGGTACGTGGTGGGTACGAAACGTACCCAGCACGTACTCCCTAATGAGTATGAGCGCATAGGCTGAGATTTTTACAAGTGACCACTTAAATTAAAATTAAAATTAAATTCAAATCCGCAAACAGATTTAAAAAAACAAAAATTTGAGCCCAGGAGAGCGGAAATACATTCGGGGGGTATGGTGGGTACGTGGTGGGTACGAAACGTACCCACCACGTACCCCCAATGGGTATGAGCGCATAGGCTGAGATTTTTACAAGTGACCACTTAAATTAAAATTAAAATTAAATTCAAATCCGCAAACAGATTTAAAAAAACAAAAATTTGAGCCCAGGAGAGCGGAAATACATTCGGGGGGTATGGTGGGTACGTGGTGGGTACGAAACGTACCCAGCACGTACTCCCTAATGAGTATGAGCGCATAGGCTGAGATTTTTACAAGTGACCACTTAAATTAAAATTAAAATTAAATTCAAATCCGCAAACAGATTTAAAAAAACAAAAATTTGAGCCCAGGAGAGCGGAAATACATTCGGGGGGTATGGTGGGTACGTGGTGGGTACGAAACGTACCCACCACGTACCCCCAATGGGTATGAGCGCATAGGCTGAGATTTTTACAAGTGACCACTTAAATTAAAATTAAAATTAAATTCAAATCCGCGAACAGATTTAAAAAAACAAAAATTTCAGCCCAGGAGAGCGAAAATTCATTCGGGGGGCGTGGGGGGTACGTGGTGGGTACGAAACGTACCCACCACGTACCCCCCAATGGGTATGAGCGCATAGGCTGAGATTTTTACAAGTGACCACTTAAATTAAAATTAAAATTAAATTCAAATCCGCAAACAGATTTAAAAAAACAAAAATTTGAGCCCAGGAGAGCGGAAATTCATTCGGTGGGCGTGTCGGGTACGTGGTGGGTACGAAACGTATCCACCACGTACCCCCCCATGGGTATGAGCGCATAGGCTGAGATTTTTACAAGTGACCACTTAAATTAAAATTAAAATTAAATTCAAATCCGCGAACAGATTTAAAAAAACAAAAATTTCAGCCCAGGAGAGCGGAAATTCATTCGGGGGGCGTGGGGGGTACGTGGTGGGTACGAAACGTACCCACCACGTACCCCCCAATGGGTATGAGCGCATAGGCTGAGATTTTTACAAGTGACCACTTAAATTAAAATTAAAATTAAATTCAAATCCGCAAACAGATTTAAAAAAACAAAAATTTGAGCCCAGGAGAGCGGAAATTCATTCGGGGGGCGTTGGGGTACGTGGTGGGTACGAAACGTACCCACCACGTACTCCCCAATGGGTATGAGCGCATAGGCTGAGATTTTTACAAGTGACCACTTAAATTAAAATTAAAATTAAATTCAAATCCGCAAACAGATTTAAAAAAACAAAAATTTGAGCCCATGAGAGCGGAAATTCATTCGGTGGGCGTGGGGGGTACGTGGTGGGTACGAAACGTACCCACCACGTACCCCCCAATGGGTATGAGCGCATAGGCTGAGATTTTTACAAGTGACCACTTAAATTAAAATTAAAATTAAATTCAAATCCGCAAACAGATTTAAAAAAACAAAAATTTGAGCCCAGGAGAGCGGAAATACATTCGGGGGGTATGGTGGGTACGTGGTGGGTACGAAACAAACCCAGCACGTACCCCCTAATGAGTATGAGCACATAGGCTGAGATTTTTACAAGTGACCACTTAAATTAAAATTAAAATTAAATTCAAATCCGCAAACAGATTTAAAAAAACAAAAATTTGAGCCCAGGAGAGCGGAAATTCATTCGGGGGGCGTGGGGGGTACGTGGTGGGTACGAAACGTACCCACCACGTACCCCCCAATGGGTATGAGCGCATAGGCTGAGATTTTTACAAGTGACCACTTAAATTAAAATTAAAATTAAATTCAAATCCGCAAACAGATTTAAAAAAACAAAAATTTGAGCCCATGAGAGCGGAAATTCATTCGGTGTGCGTGGCGGGTACGTGGTGGGTACAAAACGTACCCACCACGTACCCCCCAATGGGTATGAGCACATAGGCTGAGATTTTTACAAGTGACCACTTAAATTAAAATTAAAATTAAATTCAAATCCGCAAACAGATTTAAAAAAACAAAAATTTCAGCCCAGGAGAGCGGAAATTCATTCGGGGGCGTGGGGGGTACGTGGTGGGTACGAAACGTACCCACCACGTACCCCCTAATGGGTATGAGCGCATAGGCTGAGATTTTTACAAGTGACCACTTAAATTAAAATTAAAATTAAATTCAAATCCGCAAACAGATTTAAAAAAACAAAAATTTGAGCCCAGGAGAGCGGAAATACATTCGGGGGGTATGGTGGGTACGTGGTGGGTACGAAACGAACCCAGCACGTACCCCCTAATGAGTATGAGCGCATAGGCTGAGATTTTTACAAGTGACCACTTAAATTAAAATTAAAATAAAATTCAAATCCGCAAACAGATTTAAAAAAACAAAAATTTCAGCCCAGGAGAGCGGAAATTCATTCGGGGCGATTTGCTGAAATTACTAATCTTCTTTAAATAAAAACGAAATGTTGTTGAATTAAATAAAATTGTTTATTTTTACTCTCGTTTAAAAATATATTGTTTTACGTTTCACTTTTACAAAACCACCAAAAATTTCAAATAAGATCAAAATATGGTTCTCCAAATTTCTAAGGCAGCGCAGTCGGCATGCCAAAGAATTTGTCGAATATTTAGCTGTTCTCGTTGGAACAACTCAAGCAGCGCAAATTTGGCCTACTTGAGAGGTTGCAACGGATGTAAATTGAATGATACCGCGTTTATTAATGCTACCTTGAATCTTCAGTTGAGCTTCCTTCACGCAGCGCAAATTTGGCCTACGGTGGTGAACCTCAATAGAAATATTTTCAAAGAGGGCGAGCCGACGTTGCGCGTGGCTTAAATAGCCCGATTGAGCTTTTGTTTCCGTTGTCCTGGACCAATTTTGGCGAGGTGAAATTGGGTGGACAGTGCGGAACGAAAGTATTTACGATTATAAGTGTAACAATTTATAAATGTTATGAAAAAATATAAATTATGTTTGGGGAGTCCAAACATGGTGGGTACGAAACGTACCCACCACGTACCCCCCAATGGGTATGAGCGCATAGGCTGAGATTTTTACAAGTGACCACTTAAATTAAAATTAAAATTAAATTCAAATCCGCAAACAGATTTAAAAAAACAAAAATTTGAGCCCATGAGAGCGGAAATTCATTCGGTGGGCGTGGCGGGTACGTGGTGGGTACGAAACGAACCCACCACGTACCCCCCAATGGGTATGAGCACATAGGCTGAGATTTTTACAAGTGACCACTTAAATTAAAATTAAAATTAAATTCAAATCCGCAAACAGATTTAAAAAAACAAAAATTTTAGCCCAGGAGAGCGGAAATTCATTCGGGGGGCGTGGGGGGTACGTGGTGGGTACGAAACGTACCCACCACGTACCCCCCAATGGGTATGAGCGCATAGGCTGAGATTTTTACAAGTGACCACTTAAATTAAAATTAAAATTAAATTCAAATCCGCAAACAGATTTAAAAAAACAAAGATTTGAGCCCAGGAGAGCGGAAATACATTCGGGGGGTATGGTGGGTACGTGGTGGGTACAAAACGTACCCACCACGTACCCCCCAATGGGTATGAGCGCATAGGCTGAGATTTTTACAAGTGACCACTTAAATTAAAATTAAAATTAAATTCAAATCCGCAAACAGATTTAAAAAAACAAAAATTTCAGCCCAGGAGAGCGGAAATTCATTCGGGGGGCGTGGGGGGTACGTGGTGGGTACGAAACGTACCCACCACGTACCCCCCAATGGGTATGAGCGCATAGGCTGAGATTTTTACAAGTGACCACTTAAATTAAAATTAAAATTAAATTCAAATCCGCAAACAGATTTAAAAAAACAAAAATTTCAGCCCAGGAGAGCGGAAATTCATTCGGGGGGCGTGGGGGGTACGTGGTGGGTACGAAACGTACCCACCACGTACCCCCCAATGGGTATGAGCGCATAGGCTGAGATTTTTACAAGTGACCACTTAAATTAAAATTAAAATTAAATTCAAGTCCGCAAACAGATTTAAAAAAACAAAGATTTGAGCCCAGGAGAGCGGAAATACATTCGGGGGGTATGGTGGGTACGTGGTGGGTACGAAACATACCCACCACGTACCCCCCAATGGGTATGAGCGCATAGGCTGAGATTTTTACAAGTGACCACTTAAATTAAAATTAAAATTAAATTCAAATCCGCAAACAGATTTAAAAAAAAAAAAATTTGAGCCCAGGAGAGCGGAAATTCATTCGGGGGGTGTGGGGGGTACGTGGTGGGTACGAAACGTACCCACCACGTACCCCCCAATGGGTATGAGCGCATAGGCTGAGATTTTTACAAGTGACCACTTAAATTAAAATTAAAATTAAATTCAAATCCGCAAACAGATTTAAAAAAACAAAAATTTCAGCCCAGGAGAGCGGAAATACATTCGGGGGGTATGGTGGGTACGTGGTGGGTACGAAACAAACCCAGCACGTACCCCCTAATGAGTATGAGCACATAGGCTGAGATTTTTACAAGTGACCACTTAAATTAAAATTAAATTCAAATCCGCAAACAGATTTAAAAAAACAAAAATTTGAGCCCAGGAGAGCGGAAATTCATTCGGGGGCGTGAGGGGTACGTGGTGGATACGAAACGTACCCACCACGTACCCCCCAATGGGTATGAGCGCATAGGCTGAGATTTTTACAAGTGACCACTTAAATTAAAATTAAAATTAAATTCAAATCCGCAAACAGATTTAAAAAAACAAAAATTTGAGCCCAGGAGAGCGGAAATTCATTCGGGGGGCGTGGGGGGTACGTGGTGGGTACGAAACGTACCCACCACGTACCCCCCAATGGGTATGAGCGCATAGGCTGAGATTTTTACAAGTGACCACTTAAATTAAAATTAAAATTAAATTCAAATCCGCAAACAGATTTAAAAAAACAAAAATTTGAGCCCATGAGAGCGGAAATTCATTCGGTGGGCGTGGCGGGTACGTGGTGGGTACGAAACGTACCCACCACGTACCCCCCAATGGGTATGAGCGCATAGGCTGAGATTTTTACAAGTGACCACTTAAATTAAAATTAAAATTAAATTCAAATCCGCAAACAGATTTAAAAAAACAAAAATTTGAGCCCAGGAGAGCGGAAATTCAATCGGGGGGCGTGGGGGGTACGTGGTGGGTACGAAACGTACCCACCACGTACCCCCCAATGGGTATGAGCGCATAGGCTGAGATTTTTACAAGTGACCACTTAAATTAAAATTAAAATTAAATTCAAATCCGCAAACAGATTTAAAAAAACAAAAATTTCAGCCCAGGAGAGCGGAAATTCATTCGGGGGGCGTGGGGGGTACGTGGTGGGTACGAAACGTACCCACCACGTACCCCCCAATGGGTATGAGCACATAGGCTGAGATTTTTACAAGTGACCACTTAAATTAAAATTAAAATTAAATTCAAATCCGCAAACAGATTTAAAAAAACAAAAATTTGAGCCCAGGAGAGCGGAAATTCATTCGGGGGGCGTGGGGGGTACGTGGTGGGTACGAAACGTACCCACCACGTACCCCCCAATGGTATGAGCGCATAGGCTGAGATTTTTACAAGTGACCACTTAAATTAAAATTAAAATTAAATTCAAATCCGCAAACAGATTTAAAAAAACAAAAACTTCAGCCCAGGAGAGCGGAAATTCATTCGGGGGGCGTGGGCGGTACGTGGTGGGTACGAAACGTACCCACCACGTACCCCCCAATGGGTATGAGCGCATAGGCTGAGATTTTTACAAGTGACCACTTAAATTAAAATTAAAATTAAATTCAAATCCGCAAACAGATTTAAAAAAACAAAAATTTCAGCCCAGGAGAGCGGAAATTCATTCGGGGGGCGTGGGGGTTACGTGGTGGGTACGAAACGTACCCACCACGTACCCCCCAATGGGTATGAGCGCATAGGCTGAGATTTTTACAAGTGACCACTTAAATTAAAATTAAAATTAAATTCAAATCCGCAAACAGATTTAAAAAAACAATAATTTGAGCCCAGGAGAGCGCAAGTTCATTTTGGGGGCGTGGAGTACGTATAGGGTACGTATGGGGTACGATCGTACCCCATACGTACCCCATAATGGGTATGAGCGCATAGGCTGAGATTTTTACAAGTGACCACTTAAATTAAAATTAAAATTAAATTCAAATCCGCAATCAGATTTAAAAAAACAAAAATTTGAGCCCAGGAGAGCGGAAATCCATTCGGGGGGTATGGTGGGTACGTAGTGGGTACGAAACGTACCCACCACGTACCCCCTAATGGGTATGAGCGCATACGCTGAGATTTTTACAAGTGACCACTTAAATTAAAATTAAAATTAAATTCAAATCCGCAAACAGATTTAAAAAAACAAAAATTTGAGCCCAGGAGAGCGCAAGTTCATTTTGGGGGCGTGGAGTACGTATAGGGTACGTATGGGGTACGATCGTACCCCATACGTACCCCATAATGGGTATGAGCGCATAGGCTGAGATTTTTACAAGTGACCACTTAAATTAAAATTAAAATTAAATTCAAATCCGCAAACAGATTTAAAAAAAAAAAAATTTGAGCCCAGGAGAGCGGAAATTCATTCGGGGGGTGTGGGGGGTACGTGGTGGGTACGAAACGTACCCACCACGTACCCCCCAATAGGTATGAGCGCATAGGCTGAGATTTTTACAAGTGACCACTTAAATTAAAATTAAAATTAAATTCAAATCCGCAATCAGATTTAAAAAAACAAAAATTTGAGCCCAGGAGAGCGGAAATTCATTCGGGGGGCGTGGGGGTTACGTGGTGGGTACGAAACGTACCCACCACGTATCCCCCAATGGGTATGAGCGCATAGGCTGAGATTTTTACAAGTGACCACTTAAATTAAAATTAAAATTAAATTCAAATCCGCAAACAGATTTAAAAAAACAAAAATTTGAGCCCAGGAGAGCGGAAATTCATTCGGGGGGCGTGGGGGGTACGTGGTGGGTACGAAACGTACCCACCACGTACCCCACAATGGGTATGAGCGCAAAGGCTGAGATTTTTACAAGTGACCACTTAAATTAAAATTAAAATTAAATTCAAATCCGCAAACAGATTTAAAAAAACAAAAATTTGAGCCCAGGAGAGCGCAAGTTCATTTTGGGGGCGTGGAGTACGTATAGGGTACGTATGGGGTACGATCGTACCCCATACGTACCCCATAATGGGTATGAGCGCATAGGCTGAGATTTTTACAAGTGACCACTTAAATTAAAATTAAAATTAAATTCAAATCCGCAAACAGATTTAAAAAAACAAAAATTTGAGCCCAGGAGAGCGGAAATGCATTCGGGGGGCGTGGGGGGTACGTGGTGGGTACGAAACGTACCCACCACGTACCCCCCAATGGGTATGAGCGCATAGGCTGAGATTTTTACAAGTGACCACTTAAATTAAAATTAAAATTAAATTCAAATCCGCAAACAGATTTAAAAAAACAAAAATTTGAGCCCAGGAGAGCGGATATTCATTCGAGGGGCGTGGGGGGTACGTGGTGGGTACGAAACGTACCCACCACGTACCCCCCAATGGGTATGAGCGCATAGGCTGAGATTTTTACAAGTGACCACTTAAATTAAAATTAAAATTAAATTCAAATCCGCAATCAGATTTAAAAAAACAAAAATTTGAGCCCAGGAGAGCGGAAATTCATTCGGGGGGCGTGGGGGGTACGTGGTGGGTACGAAACGTACCCACCACGTACCCCCCAATGAGTATGAGCGCATAGGCTGAGATTTTTACAAGTGACCACTTAAATTAAAATTAAAATTAAATTCAAATCCGCAAACAGATTTAAAAAAACAAAAATTTGAGCCCAGGAGAGCGCAAGTTCATTTTGGGGGCGTGGAGTACGTATAGGGTACGTATGGGGTACGATCGTACCCCATACGTACCCCATAATGGGTATGAGCGCATAGGCTGAGATTTTTACAAGTGACCACTTAAATTAAAATTAAAATTAAATTCAAATCCGCAAACAGATTTAAAAAAAAAAAATTTGAGCCCAGGAGAGCGGAAATTCATTCGGGGGGTGTGGGGGGTACGTGGTGGGTACGAAACGTACCCACCACGTACCCCCCAATGAGTATGAGCGCATAGGCTGAGATTTTTACAAGTGACCACTTAAATTAAAATTAAAATTAAATTCAAATCCGCAAACAGATTTAAAAAAACAAAAATTTGAGCCCAGGAGAGCGCAAGTTCATTTTGGGGGCGTGGAGTACGTATAGGGTACGTATGGGGTACGATCGTACCCCATACGTACCCCATAATGGGTATGAGCGCATAGGCTGAGATTTTTACAAGTGACCACTTAAATTAAAATTAAAATTAAATTCAAATCCGCAAACAGATTTAAAAAAACAAAAATTTGAGCCCAGGAGAGCGGAAATTCATTCGGGGGGCGTGGGGGGTATGAGCGCATAGGCTGAGATTTTTACAAGTGACCACTTAAATTAAAATTAAAATTAAATTCAAATCCGCAAACAGATTTAAAAAAACAAAAATTTGAGCCCAGGAGAGCGGAAATTCATTCGGGGGGCGTGGGGGGTACGTGGTGGGTACGAAACGTACCCACCACGTACCCCCCAATGGTATGAGCGCATAGGCTGAGATTTTTACAAGTGACCACTTAAATTAAAATTAAAATTAAATTCAAATCCGCAAACAGATTTAAAAAAACAAAAACTTCAGCCCAGGAGAGCGGAAATTCATTCGGGGGGCGTGGGCGGTACGTGGTGGGTACGAAACGTACCCACCACGTACCCCCCAATGGGTATGAGCGCATAGGCTGAGATTTTTACAAGTGACCACTTAAATTAAAATTAAAATTAAATTCAAATCCGCAAACAGATTTAAAAAAACAAAAATTTCAGCCCAGGAGAGCGGAAATTCATTCGGGGGGCGTGGGGGTTACGTGGTGGGTACGAAACGTACCCACCACGTACCCCCCAATGGGTATGAGCGCATAGGCTGAGATTTTTACAAGTGACCACTTAAATTAAAATTAAAATTAAATTCAAATCCGCAAACAGATTTAAAAAAACAATAATTTGAGCCCAGGAGAGCGCAAGTTCATTTTGGGGGTGTGGAGTACGTATAGGGTACGTATGGGGTACGATCGTACCCCATACGTACCCCATAATGGGTATGAGCGCATAGGCTGAGATTTTTACAAGTGACCACTTAAATTAAAATTAAAATTAAATTCAAATCCGCAAACAGATTTAAAAAAACAAAAATTTGAGCCCAGGAGAGCGCAAGTTCATTTTGGGGGCGTGGAGTACGTATAGGGTACGTATGGGGTACGATCGTACCCCATACGTACCCCATAATGGGTATGAGCGCATAGGCTGAGATTTTTACAAGTGACCACTTAAATTAAAATTAAAATTAAATTCAAATCCGCAAACAGATTTAAAAAAACAAAAATTTGAGCCCAGGAGAGCGGAAATGCATTCGGGGGGCGTGGGGGGTACGTGGTGGGTACGAAACGTACCCACCACGTACCCCCCAATGGGTATGAGCGCATAGGCTGAGATTTTTACAAGTGACCACTTAAATTAAAATTAAAATTAAATTCAAATCCGCAAACAGATTTAAAAAAACAAAAATTTGAGCCCAGGAGAGCGGATATTCATTCGAGGGGCGTGGGGGGTACGTGGTGGGTACGAAACGTACCCACCACGTACCCCCCAATGGGTATGAGCGCATAGGCTGAGATTTTTACAAGTGACCACTTAAATTAAAATTAAAATTAAATTCAAATCCGCAAACAGATTTAAAAAAACAAAAATTTGAGCCCAGGAGAGCGCAAGTTCATTTTGGGGGCGTGGAGTACGTATAGGGTACGTATGGGGTACGATCGTACCCCATACGTACCCCATAATGGGTATGAGCGCATAGGCTGAGATTTTTACAAGTGACCACTTAAATTAAAATTAAAATTAAATTCAAATCCGCAAACAGATTTAAAAAAACAAAAATTTGAGCCCAGGAGAGCGGAAATGCATTCGGGGGGCGTGGGGGGTACGTGGTGGGTACGAAACGTACCCACCACGTACCCCCCAATGGGTATGAGCGCATAGGCTGAGATTTTTACAAGTGACCACTTAAATTAAAATTAAAATTAAATTCAAATCCGCAAACAGATTTAAAAAAACAAAAATTTGAGCCCAGGAGAGCGGATATTCATTCGAGGGGCGTGGGGGGTACGTGGTGGGTACGAAACGTACCCACCACGTACCCCCCAATGGGTATGAGCGCATAGGCTGAGATTTTTACAAGTGACCACTTAAATTAAAATTAAAATTAAATTCAAATCCGCAATCAGATTTAAAAAAACAAAAATTTGAGCCCAGGAGAGCGGAAATTCATTCGGGGGGCGTGGGGGGTACGTGGTGGGTACGAAACGTACCCACCACGTACCCCCCAATGAGTATGAGCGCATAGGCTGAGATTTTTACAAGTGACCACTTAAATTAAAATTAAAATTAAATTCAAATCCGCAAACAGATTTAAAAAAACAAAAATTTGAGCCCAGGAGAGCGCAAGTTCATTTTGGGGGCGTGGAGTACGTATAGGGTACGTATGGGGTACGATCGTACCCCATACGTACCCCATAATGGGTATGAGCGCATAGGCTGAGATTTTTACAAGTGACCACTTAAATTAAAATTAAAATTAAATTCAAATCCGCAAACAGATTTAAAAAAAAAAAATTTGAGCCCAGGAGAGCGGAAATTCATTCGGGGGGTGTGGGGGGTACGTGGTGGGTACGAAACGTACCCACCACGTACCCCCCAATGAGTATGAGCGCATAGGCTGAGATTTTTACAAGTGACCACTTAAATTAAAATTAAAATTAAATTCAAATCCGCAAACAGATTTAAAAAAACAAAAATTTGAGCCCAGGAGAGCGCAAGTTCATTTTGGGGGCGTGGAGTACGTATAGGGTACGTATGGGGTACGATCGTACCCCATACGTACCCCATAATGGGTATGAGCGCATAGGCTGAGATTTTTACAAGTGACCACTTAAATTAAAATTAAAATTAAATTCAAATCCGCAAACAGATTTAAAAAAACAAAAATTTGAGCCCAGGAGAGCGGAAATTCATTCGGGGGGCGTGGGGGGTATGAGCGCATAGGCTGAGATTTTTACAAGTGACCACTTAAATTAAAATTAAAATTAAATTCAAATCCGCAAACAGATTTAAAAAAACAAAAATTTGAGCCCAGGAGAGCGGAAATTCATTCGGGGGGCGTGGGGGGTACGTGGTGGGTACGAAACGTACCCACCACGTACCCCCCAATGGGTATGAGCGCATAGGCTGAGATTTTTACAAGTGACCACTTAAATTAAAATTAAAATTAAATTCAAATCCGCAAACAGATTTAAAAAAACAAAAATTTGAGCCCAGGAGAGCGGATATTCATTCGGGGGGCGTGGGGGGTACGTGGTGGGTACGAAACGTACCCACCACGTACCCCCCAATGGGTATGAGCGCATAGGCTGAGATTTTTACAAGTGACCACTTAAATTAAAATTAAAATTAAATTCAAATCCGCAATCAGATTTAAAAAAACAAAAATTTGAGCCCAGGAGAACGGAAATTCATTCGGGGGGCGTGGGGGTTACGTGGTGGGTACGAAACGTACCCACCACGTACCCCCCAATGGGTATGAGCGCATAGGCTGAGATTTTTACAAGTGACCACTTAAATTAAAATTAAAATTAAATTCAAATCCGCAAACAGATTTAAAAAAACAAAAATTTGAGCCCAGGAGAGCGGAAATTCATTCGGGGGGCGTGGGGGTTACGTGGTGGGTACGAAACGTACCCACCACGTACCCCCCAATGGGTATGAGCGCATAGGCTGAGATTTTTACAAGTGACCACTTAAATTAAAATTAAAATTAAATTCAAATCCGCAAACAGATTTAAAGAAACAATAATTTGAGCCCAGGAGAGCGCAAGTTCATTTTGGGGGCGTGGAGTACGTATAGGGTACGTATGGGGTACGATCGTACCCCATACGTACCCCATAATGGGTATGAGCGCATAGGCTGAGATTTTTACAAGTGACCACTTAAATTAAAATTAAAATTAAATTCAAATCCGCAATCAGATTTAAAAAAACAAAAATTTGAGCCCAGGAGAGCGGAAATTCATTCGCGGGGCGTGGGGGGTACGTGTTGGGTACAAAACGTACCCACCATGTACCCCCCAATGGGTATGAGCGCATAGGCTGAGATTTTTACAAGTGATCACTTAAATTAAAATTAAAATTAAATTCAAATCCGCAAACAGATTTAAAAAAACAAAAATTTGAGCCCAGGAGAGCGGATATTCATTCGGGGGGCGTGGGGGGTACGTGGTGGGTACGAAACGTACCCACCACGTACCCCCCAATGGGTATGAGCGCATAGGCTGAGATTTTTACAAGTGACCACTTAAATTAAAATTAAAATTAAATTCAAATCCGCAAACAGATTTAAAAAAACAAAAATTTGAGCCCAGGAGAGCGGATATTCATTCGGGGGGCGTGGGGGGTACGTGGTGGGTACGAAACGTACCCACCACGTACCCCCCAATGGGTATGAGCGCATAGGCTGAGATTTTTACAAGTGACCACTTAAATTAAAATTAAAATTAAATTCAAATCCGCAAACAGATTTAAAAAAACAAAAATTTGAGCCCAGGAGAGCGGAAATTCATTCGGGGGGTGTGGGGGGTACGTGGTGGGTACGAAACGTACCCACCACGTACCCCCCAATGGGTATGAGCGCATAGGCTGAGATTTTTACAAGTGACCACTTAAAATTAAATTCAAATCCGCAATCAGATTTAAAAAAAAAAAATTTGAGCCCAGGAGAGCGGAAATTCATTCGGGGGGCGTGGGGGGTACGTGGTGGGTACGAAACGTACCCACCACGTACCCCCCAATGAGTATGAGCGCATAGGCTGAGATTTTTACAAGTGACCACTTAAATTAAAATTAAAATTAAATTCAAATCCGCAAACAGATTTAAAAAAACAAAAATTTGAGCCCAGGAGAGCGCAAGTTCATTTTGGGGGCGTGGAGTACGTATAGGGTACGTATGGGGTACGATCGTACCCCATACGTACCCCATAATGGGTATGAGCGCATAGGCTGAGATTTTTACAAGTGACCACTTAAATTAAAATTAAAATTAAATTCAAATCCGCAAACAGATTTAAAAAAACAAAAATTTGAGCCCAGGAGAGCGCAAGTTCATTTTGGGGGCGTGGAGTACGTATAGGGTACGTATGGGGTACGATCGTACCCCATACGTACCCCATAATGGGTATGAGCGCATAGGCTGAGATTTTTACGAGTGACCACTTAAATTAAAATTAAAATTAAATTCAAATCCGCAAACAGATTTAAAAAAACAAAAATTTGAACCCAGGAGAGCGGATATTCATTCGGGGGGCGTGGGGGGTACGTGGTGGGTACGAAACGTACCCACCACGTACCCCCCAATGGGTATGAGCGCATAGGCTGAGATTTTTACAAGTGACCACTTAAATTAAAATTAAAATTAAATTCAAATCCGCAATCAGATTTAAAAAAACAAAAATTTGAGCCCAGGAGAGCGGATATTCATTCGGGGGGCGGGGGGGGTACGTGGTGGTTACGAAACGTACCCACCACGTACTCCCCAATGGGTATGAGCGCATAGGCTGAGATTTTTACAAGTGACCACTTAAATTAAAATTAAAATTAAATTCAAATCCGCAAACAGATTTAAAAAAACAAAAATTTGAGCCCAGGAGAGCGGAAATTCATTCGGGGGGTGTGGGGGGTACGTGGTGGGTACGAAACGTACCCACCACGTACCCCCCAATGGGTATGAGCGCATAGGCTGAGATTTTTACAAGTGACCACTTAAATTAAAATTAAAATTAAATTCAAATCCGCAATCAGATTTAAAAAAACAAAAATTTGAGCCCAGGAGAGCGGAAATTCATTCGGGGGGCGTGGGGGGTACGTGGTGGGTACGAAACGTACCCACCACGTACCCCCCAATGAGTATGAGCGCATAGGCTGAGATTTTTACAAGTGACCACTTAAATTAAAATTAAAATTAAATTCAAATCCGCAAACAGATTTAAAAAAACAAAAATTTGAGCCCAGGAGAGCGCAAGTTCATTTTGGGGGCGTGGAGTACGTATAGGGTACGTATGGGGTACGATCGTACCCCATACGTACCCCATAATGGGTATGAGCGCATAGGCTGAGATTTTTACAAGTGACCACTTAAATTAAAATTAAAATTAAATTCAAATCCGCAAACAGATTTAAAAAAACAAAAATTTGAGCCCAGGAGAGCGGAAATTCATTCGGGGGGCGTGGGGGGTATGAGCGCATAGGCTGAGATTTTTACAAGTGACCACTTAAATTAAAATTAAAATTAAATTCAAATCCGCAAACAGATTTAAAAAAACAAAAATTTGAGCCCAGGATAGCGGAAATTCATTCGGGGGGCGTGGGGGGTACGTGGTGGGTACGAAACGTACCCACCACGTACCCCCCAATGGGTATGAGCGCATAGGCTGAGATTTTTACAAGTGACCACTTAAATTAAAATTAAAATTAAATTCAAATCCGCAAACAGATTTAAAAAAACAAAAATTTGAGCCCAGGAGAGCGGATATTCATTCGGGGGGCGTGGGGGGTACGTGGTGGGTACGAAACGTACCCACCACGTACCCCCCCAATGGGTATGAGCGCATAGGCTGAGATTTTTACAAGTGACCACTTAAATTAAAATTAAAATTAAATTCAAATCCGCAATCAGATTTAAAAAAACAAAAATTTGAGCCCAGGAGAGCGGATATTCATTCGGGGGGCGTGGGGGGTACGTGGTGGTTACGAAACGTACCCACCACGTACCCCCCAATGGGTATGAGCGCATAGGCTGAGGTTTTTACAAGTGACCACTTAAATTAAAATTAAAATTAAATTCAAATCCGCAAACAGATTTAAAAAAACAATAATTTGAGCCCAGGAGAGCGCAAGTTCATTTGGGGGGCGTGGAGTACGTATAGGGTACGTATGGGGTACGATCGTACCCCATACGTACCCCATAATGGGTATGAGCGCATAGGCTGAGATTTTTACAAGTGACCACTTAAATTAAAATTAAAATTAAATTCAAATCCGCAATCAGATTTAAAAAAACAAAAATTTGAGCCCAGGAGAGCGGAAATTCATTCGGGGGGCGTGGGGGGTACGTGGTGGGTACAAAACGTACCCACCATGTACCCCCCAATGGGTATGAGCGCATAGGCTGAGATTTTTACAAGTGATCACTTAAATTAAAATTAAAATTAAATTCAAATCCGCAAACAGATTTAAAAAAACAAAAATTTGAGCCCAGGAGAGCGGATATTCATTCGGGGGGCGTGGGGGGTACGTGGTGGGTACGAAACGTACTCACCACGTACCCCCCAATGGGTATGAGCGCATAGGCTGAGATTTTTACAAGTGACCACTTAAATTAAAATTAAAATTAAATTCAAATCCGCAAACAGATTTAAAAAAACAAAAATTTGAGCCCAGGAGAGCGGAAATTCATTCGGGGGGTGTGGGGGGTACGTGGTGGGTACGAAACGTACCCACCACGTACCCCCCAATGGGTATGAGCGCATAGGCTGAGATTTTTACAAGTGACCACTTAAAATTAAATTCAAATCCGCAATCAGATTTAAAAAAACAAAAATTTGAGCCCAGGAGAGCGGAAATTCATTCGGGGGCGTGGGGGGTACGTGGTGGGTACGAAACGTACCCACCACGTACCCCCCAATGAGTATGAGCGCATAGGCTGAGATTTTTACAAGTGACCACTTAAATTAAAATTAAAATTAAATTCAAATCCGCAAACAGATTTAAAAAAACAAAAATTTGAGCCCAGGAGAGCGCAAGTTCATTTTGGGGGCGTGGAGTACGTATAGGGTACGTATGGGGTACGATCGTACCCCATACGTACCCCATAATGGGTATGAGCGCATAGGCTGAGATTTTTACAAGTGACCACTTAAATTAAAATTAAAATTAAATTCAAATCCGCAAACAGATTTAAAAAAACAAAAATTTGAGCCCAGGAGAGCGGAAATTCATTCGGGGGCGTGGGGGGTACGTGGTGGGTACGAAACGTACCCACCACGTACCCCCCAATGGGTATGAGCGCATAGGCTGAGATTTTTACAAGTGACCACTTAAATTAAAATTAAAATTAAATTCAAATCCGCAAACAGATTTAAAAAAACAAAAATTTGAGCCCAGGAGAGCGGATATTCATTCGGGGGGCGTGGGGGGTACGTGGTGGGTACGAAACGTACCCACCACGTACCCCCCAATGGGTATGAGCGCATAGGCTGAGATTTTTACAAGTGACCACTTAAATTAAAATTAAAATTAAATTTAAATCCGCAAACAGATTTAAAAAAACAAAAATTTGAGCCCAGGAGAGCGGAAATTCATTCGGGGGGTGTGGGGGGTACGTGGTGGGTACGAAACGTACCCACCACGTACCCCCCAATGGGTATGAGCGCATAGGCTGAGATTTTTACAAGTGACCACTTAAAATTAAATTCAAATCCGCAATCAGATTTAAAAAAACAAAAATTTGAGCCCAGGAGAGCGGAAATTCATTCGGGGGCGTGGGGGGTACGTGGTGGGTACGAAACGTACCCACCACGTACCCCCCAATGAGTATGAGCGCATAGGCTGAGATTTTTACAAGTGACCACTTAAATTAAAATTAAAATTAAATTCAAATCCGCAAACAGATTTAAAAAAACAAAAATTTGAGCCCAGGAGAGCGCAAGTTCATTTTGGGGGCGTGGAGTACGTATAGGGTACGTATGGGGTACGATCGTACCCCATACGTACCCCATAATGGGTATGAGCGCATAGGCTGAGATTTTTACAAGTGACCACTTAAATTAAAATTAAAATTAAATTCAAATCCGCAAACAGATTTAAAAAAACAAAAATTTGAGCCCAGGAGAGCGGAAATTCATTCGGGGGCGTGGGGGGTACGTGGTGGGTACGAAACGTACCCACCACGTACCCCCCAATGGGTATGAGCGCATAGGCTGAGATTTTTACAAGTGACCACTTAAATTAAAATTAAAATTAAATTCAAATCCGCAAACAGATTTAAAAAAACAAAAATTTGAGCCCAGGAGAGCGGATATTCATTCGGGGGGCGTGGGGGGTACGTGGTGGGTACGAAACGTACCCACCACGTACCCCCCAATGGGTATGAGCGCATAGGCTGAGATTTTTACAAGTGACCACTTAAATTAAAATTAAAATTAAATTTAAATCCGCAAACAGATTTAAAAAAACAAAAATTTGAGCCCAGGAGAGCGGAAATTCATTCGGGGGGCGTGGGGGTTACGTGGTGGGTACGAAACGTACCCACCACGTACCCCCCAATGGGTATGAGCGCATAGGCTGAGATTTTTACAAGTGACCACTTAAATTAAAATTAAAATTAAATTCAAATCCGCAAACAGATTTAAAAAAACAATAATTTGAGCCCAGGAGAGCGCAAGTTCATTTTGGGGGCGTGGAGTACGTATAGGGTACGTATGGGGTACGATCGTACCCCATACGTACCCCATAATGGGTATGAGCGCATAGGCTGAGATTTTTACAAGTGACCACTTAAATTAAAATTAAAATTAAATTCAAATCCGCAAACAGATTTAAAAAAACAAAAATTTCAGCCCAGGAGAGCGGAAATTCATTCGGGGGCGTGGGGGGTACGTGGTGGGTACGAAACGTACCCACCACGTACCCCCCAATGGGTATGAGCGCATAGGCTGAGATTTTTACAAGTGACCACTTAAATTAAAATTAAAATTAAATTCAAATCCGCAAACAGATTTAAAAAAACAAAAATTTGAGCCCAGGAGAGCGGATATTCATTCGGGGGGCGTGGGGGGTACGTGGTGGGTACGAAACGTACCCACCACGTACCCCCCAATGGGTATGAGCGCATAGGCTGAGATTTTTACAAGTGACCACTTAAATTAAAATTAAAATTAAATTTAAATCCGCAAACAGATTTAAAAAAACAAAAATTTGAGCCCAGGAGAGCGGAAATTCATTCGGGGGGCGTGGGGGTTACGTGGTGGGTACGAAACGTACCCACCACGTACTCCCCAATGGGTATGAGCGCATAGGCTGAGATTTTTACAAGTGACCACTTAAATTAAAATTAAAATTAAATTCAAATCCGCAAACAGATTTAAAAAAACAATAATTTGAGCCCAGGAGAGCGCAAGTTCATTTTGGGGGCGTGGAGTACGTATAGGGTACGTATGGGGTACGATCGTACCCCATACGTACCCCATAATGGGTATGAGCGCATAGGCTGAGATTTTTACAAGTGACCACTTAAATTAAAATTAAAATTAAATTCAAATCCGCAATCAGATTTAAAAAAACAAAAATTTGAGCCCAGGAGAGCGGAAATTCATTCGGGGGGCGTGGGGGGTACGTTGTGGGTACAAAACGTACCCACCATGTACCCCCCAATGGGTATGAGCGCATAGGCTGAGATTTTTACAAGTGATCACTTAAATTAAAATTAAAATTAAATTCAAATCCGCAAACAGATTTAAAAAAACAAAAATTTGAGCCCAGGAGAGCGGATATTCATTCGGGGGGCGTGGGGGGTACGTGGTGGGTACGAAACGTACCCACCACGTACCCCCCAATGGGTATGAGCGCATAGGCTGAGATTTTTACAAGTGACCACTTAAATTAAAATTAAAATTAAATTCAAATCCGCAAACAGATTTAAAAAAACAAAAATTTGAGCCCAGGAGAGCGGATATTCATTCGGGGGGCGTGGGGGGTACGTGGTGGGTACGAAACGTACCCACCACGTAAACCCCAATGGGTATGAGCGCATAGGCTGAGATTTTTACAAGTGACCACTTAAATTAAAATTAAAATTAAATTCAAATCCGCAAACAGATTTAAAAAAACAAAAATTTGAGCCCAGGAGAGCGGAAATTCATTCGGGGGCCGTGGGGGTTACGTGGTGGGTACGAAACGTACCCACCACGTACCCCCCAATGGGTATGAGCGCATAGGCTGAGATTTTTACAAGTGACCACTTAAATTAAAATTAAAATTAAATTCAAATCCGCAAACAGATTTAAAAAAACAATAATTTGAGCCCAGGAGAGCGCAAGTTCATTTTGGGGGCGTGGAGTACGTATAGGGTACGTATGGGGTACGATCGTACCCCATACGTACCCCATAATGGGTATGAGCGCATAGGCTGAGATTTTTACAAGTGACCACTTAAATTAAAATTAAAATTAAATTCAAATCCGCAATCAGATTTAAAAAAACAAAAATTTGAGCCCAGGAGAGCGGAAATTCATTCGGGGGGCGTGGGGGGTACGTTGTGGGTACAAAACGTACCCACCATGTACCCCCCAATGGGTATGAGCGCATAGGCTGAGATTTTTACAAGTGATCACTTAAATTAAAATTAAAATTAAATTCAAATCCGCAAACAGATTTAAAAAAACAAAAATTTGAGCCCAGGAGAGCGGATATTCATTCGGGGGGCGTGGGGGGTACGTGGTGGGTACGAAACGTACCCACCACGTACCCCCCAATGGGTATGAGCGCATAGGCTGAGATTTTTACAAGTGACCACTTAAATTAAAATTAAAATTAAATTCAAATCCGCAAACAGATTTAAAAAAACAAAAATTTGAGCCCAGGAGAGCGGATATTCATTCGGGGGGCGTGGGGGGTACGTGGTGGGTACGAAACGTACCCACCACGTACCCCCCAATGGGTATGAGCGCATAGGCTGAGATTTTTACAAGTGACCACTTAAATTAAAATTAAAATTAAATTCAAATCCGCAAACAGATTTAAAAAAACAAAAATTTGAGCCCAGGAGAGCGCAAGTTCATTTTGGGGGCGTGGAGTACGTATAGGGTACGTATGGGGTACGATCGTACCCCATACGTACCCCATAATGGGTATGAGCGCATAGGCTGAGATTTTTACAAGTGACCACTTAAATTAAAATTAAAATTAAATTCAAATCCGCAAACAGATTTAAAAAAACAAAAATTTGAGCCCAGGAGAGCGGAAATTCATTCGGGGGGCGTAGGGGGTACGTGGTGGGTACGAAACGTACCCACCACGTACCCCCCAATGGGTATGAGCGCATAGGCTGAGATTTTTACAAGTGACCACTTAAATTAAAATTAAAATTAAATTCAAATCCGCAAACAGATTTAAAAAAACAAAAATTTGAGCCCAGGAGAGCGGAAATTCATTCGGGGGCCGTGGGGGTTACGTGGTGGGTACGAAACGTACCCACCACGTACTCCCCAATGGGTATGAGCGCATAGGCTGAGATTTTTACAAGTGAACACTTAAATTAAAATTAAAATTAAATTCAAATCCGCAAACAGATTTAAAAAAACAAAAATTTGAGCCCAGGAGAGCGGATATTCATTCGGGGGGCGTGGGGGGTACGTGGTGGGTACGAAACGTACCCACCACGTACCCCCCAATGGGTGTGAGCGCATAGGCTGAGATTTTTACAAGTGACCACTTAAATTAAAATTAAAATTAAATTCAAATCCGCAAACAGATTTAAAAAAACAAAAATTTGAGCCCAGGAGAGCGGATATTCATTCGGGGGGCGTGGGGGGTACGTGGTGGGTACGAAACGTACCCACCACGTACCCCTCAATGAGTATGAGCGCATAGGCTGAGATTTTTACAAGTGACCACTTAAATTAAAATTAAAATTAAATTCAAATCCGCAAACAGATTTAAAAAAACAAAAATTTGAGCCCAGGAGAGCGGATATTCATTCGGGGGGCGTGGGGGGTACGTGGTGGGTACGAAACGTACCCACCACGTACCGCCCAATGGGTATGAGCGCATAGGCTGAGATTTTTACAAGTGACCACTTAAATTAAAATTAAAATTAAATTCAAATCCGCAAACAGATTTAAAAAAACAAAAATTTGAGCCCAGGAGAGCGGAAATTCATTCGGGGGCCGTGGGGGTTACGTGGTGGGTACGAAACGTACCCACCACGTACCCCCCAATGGGTATGAGCGCATAGGCTGAGATTTTTACAAGTGACCACTTAAATTAAAATTAAAATTAAATTCAAATCCGCAAACAGATTTAAAAAAACAAAAATTTGAGCCCAGGAGAGCGGATATTCATTCGGGGGGCGTGGGGGGTACGTGGTGGGTACGAAACGTACCCACCACGTACCCCCCAATGGGTATGAGCGCATAGGCTGAGATTTTTACAAGTGACCACTTAAATTAAAATTAAAATTAAATTCAAATCCGCAAACAGATTTAAAAAAACAAAAATTTCAGCCCAGGAGAGCGGATATTCATTCGGGGGGCGTGGGGGGTACGTGGTGGGTACGAAACGTACCCACCACGTACCCCCCAATGGGTATGAGCGCATAGGCTGAGATTTTTACAAGTGACCACTTAAATTAAAATTAAAATTAAATTCAAATCCGCAAACAGATTTAAAAAAACAAAAATTTGAGCCCAGGAGAGCGCAAGTTCATTTTGGGGGCGTGGAGTACGTATAGGGTACGTATGGGGTACGATCGTACCCCATACGTACCCCATAATGGGTATGAGCGCATAGGCTGAGATTTTTACAAGTGACCACTTAAATTAAAATTAAAATTAAATTCAAATCCGCAAACAGATTTAAAAAAACAAAAATTTGAGCCCAGGAGAGCGGAAATTCATTCGGGGGGCGTAGGGGGTACGTGGTGGGTACGAAACGTACCCACCACGTACCCCCCAATGGGTATGAGCGCATAGGCTGAGATTTTTACAAGTGACCACTTAAATTAAAATTAAAATTAAATTCAAATCCGCAAACAGATTTAAAAAAACAAAAATTTGAGCCCAGGAGAGCGGAAATTCATTCGGGGGCCGTGGGGGTTACGTGGTGGGTACGAAACGTACCCACCACGTACTCCCCAATGGGTATGACCGCATAGGCTGAGATTTTTACAAGTGAACACTTAAATTAAAATTAAAATTAAATTCAAATCCGCAAACAGATTTAAAAAAACAAAAATTTGAGCCCAGGAGAGCGGATATTCATTCGGGGGGCGTGGGGGGTACGTGGTGGGTACGAAACGTACCCACCACGTACCCCCCAATGGGTATGAGCGCATAGGCTGAGATTTTTACAAGTGACCACTTAAATTAAAATTAAAATTAAATTCAAATCCGCAAACAGATTTAAAAAAACAAAAATTTGAGCCCAGGAGAGCGGATATTCATTCGGGGGGCGTGGGGGGTACGTGGTGGGTACGAAACGTACCCACCACGTACCCCCCAATGGGTATGAGCGCATAGGCTGAGATTTTTACAAGTGACCACTTAAATTAAAATTAAAATTAAATTCAAATCCGCAAACAGATTTAAAAAAACAAAAATTTGAGCCCAGGAGAGCGGAAATTCATTCGGGGGCCGTGGGGGTTACGTGGTGGGTACGAAACGTACCCACCACGTACCCCCCAATGGGTATGAGCGCATAGGCTGAGATTTTTACAAGTGACCACTTAAATTAAAATTAAAATTAAATTCAAATCCGCAAACAGATTTAAAAAAACAAAAATTTGAGCCCAGGAGAGCGCAAGTTCATTTTGGGGGCGTGGAGTACGTATAGGGTACGTATGGGGTACGATCGTACCCCATACGTACCCCATAATGGGTATGAGCGCATAGGCTGAGATTTTTACAAGTGACTACTTAAATTAAAATTAAAATTAAATTCAAATCCGCAAACAGATTTAAAAAAACAAAAATTTGAGCCCAGGAGAGCGGAAATTCATTCGGGGGGCGTGGGGGGTACGTGGTGGGTACGAAACGTACCCACCATGTACCCCCCAATGGGTATGAGCGCATAGGCTGAGATTTTTACAAGTGACCACTTAAATTAAAATTAAAATTAAATTCAAATCCGCAATCAGATTTAAAAAAACAAAAATTTGAGCCCAGGAGAGCGGAAATCCATTCGGGGGGTATGGTGGGTACGTGGTGGGTACGAAACGTACCCACCACGTACCCCCTAATGGGTATGAGCGCATAGGCTGAGATTTTTACAAGTGACCACTTAAATTAAAATTAAAATTAAATTCAAATCCGCAAACAGATTTAAAAAAACAAAAATTTGAGCCCAGGAGAGCGGAAATTCATTCGGGGGGCGTGGGGGGTACGTGGTGGTTACGAAACGTACCCACCACGTACCCCCCAATGGGTATGAGCGCATAGGCTGAGATTTTTACAAGTGACCACTTAAATTAAAATTAAAATTAAATTCAAATCCGCAAACAGATTTAAAAAAACAAAAATTTGAGCCCAGGAGAGCGCAAGTTCATTTTGGGGGCGTGGAGTACGTATAGGGTACGTATGGGGTACGATCGTACCCCATACGTACCCCATAATGGGTATGAGCGCATAGGCTGAGATTTTTACAAGTGACCACTTAAATTAAAATTAAAATTAAATTCAAATCCGCAATCAGATTTAAAAAAACAAAAATTTGAGCCCAGGAGAGCGGATATTCATTCGAGGGGCGTGGGGGGTACGTGGTGGGTACGAAACATACCCACCACGTACCCCCCAATGGGTATGAGCGCATAGGCTGAGATTTTTACAAGTGACCACTTAAATTAAAATTAAAATTAAATTCAAATCCGCAATCAGATTTAAAAAAACAAAAATTTGAGCCCAGGAGAGCGGATATTCATTCGAGGGGCGTGGGGGGTACGTGGTGGGTACGAAACGTACCCACCACGTACCCCCCAATGGGTATGAGCGCATAGGCTGAGATTTTTACAAGTGACCACTTAAATTAAAATTAAAATTAAATTCAAATCCGCAATCAGATTTAAAAAAACAAAAATTTGAGCCCAGGAGAGCGGAAATTCATTCGGGGGGCGTGGGGGGTACGTGGTGGGTACAAAACGTACCCACCATGTACCCCCCAATGGGTATGAGCGCATAGGCTGAGATTTTTACAAGTGATCACTTAAATTAAAATTAAAATTAAATTCAAATCCGCAAACAGATTTAAAAAAACAAAAATTTGAGCCCAGGAGAGCGGATATTCATTCGGGGGGCGTGGGGGGTACGTGGTGGGTACGAAACGTACCCACCACGTACCCCCCAATGGGTATGAGCGCATAGGCTGAGATTTTTACAAGTGACCACTTAAATTAAAATTAAAATTAAATTCAAATCCGCAAACAGATTTAAAAAAACAAAAATTTGAGCCCAGGAGAGCGGATATTCATTCGGGGGGCGTGGGGGGTACGTGGTGGGTACGAAACGTACAATGGGTATGAGCGCATAGGCTGAGATTTTTACAAGTGACCACTTAAATTAAAATTAAAATTAAATTCAAATCCGCAAACAGATTTAAAAAAACAAAAATTTGAGCCCAGGAGAGCGGAAATTCATTCGGGGGCCGTGGGGGTTACGTGGTGGGTACGAAACGTACCCACCACGTACCCCCCAATGGGTATGAGCGCATAGGCTGAGATTTTTACAAGTGACCACTTAAATTAAAATTAAAATCCGCAAACAGATTTAAAAAAACAAAAATTTGAGCCCAGGAGAGCGGAAATACATTCGGGGGGTATGGTGGGTACGTGGTGGGTACGAAACGTACCCAGCACGTACTCCCTTATGAGTATGAGCGCATAGGCTGAGATTTTTACAAGTGACCACTTAAATTAAAATTAAAATCCGCAAACAGATTTAAAAAAACAAAAATTTGAGCCCAGGAGAGCGGAAATTCATTCGGGGGGCGTGGGGGGTACGTGGTGGGTACGAAACGTACCCACCACGTACCCCCCAATGGGTATGAGCGCATAGGCTGAGATTTTTACAAGTGACCACTTAAATTAAAATTAAAATTAAATTCAAATCCGCAATCAGATTTAAAAAAACAAAAATTTGAGCCCAGGAGAGCGGAAATTCATTCGGGGGGCGTGGGGGGTACGTGGTGGGTACGAAACGTACCCACCACGTACCCCCCAATGGGTATGAGCGCATAGGCTGAGATTTTTACAAGTGACCACTTAAATTAAAATTAAAATTAAATTCAAATCCGCAAACAGATTTAAAAAAACAAAAATTTGAGCCCAGGAGAGCGCAAGTTCATTTTGGGGCGTGGAGTACGTATAGGGTACGTATGGGGTACGATCGTACCCCATACGTACCCCATAATGGGTATGAGCGCATAGGCTGAGATTTTTACAAGTGACCACTTAAATTAAAATTAAAATTAAATTCAAATCCGCAAACAGATTTAAAAAAACAAAAATTTGAGCCCAGGAGAACGGAAATTCATTCGGGGGGCGTGGGGGGTACGTGGTGGGTACGAAACGTACCCACCATGTACCCCCCAATGGGTATGAGCGCATAGGCTGAGATTTTTACAAGTGACCACTTAAATTAAAATTAAAATTAAATTCAAATCCGCAAACAGATTTAAAAAAACAAAAATTTGAGCCCAGGAGAGCGGATATTCATTCGGGGGGCGTGGGGGGTACGTGGTGGGTACGAAACGTACCCACCACGTACCCCCCAATGGGTATGAGCGCATAGGCTGAGATTTTTACAAGTGACCACTTAAATTAAAATTAAAATTAAATTCAAATCCGCAAACAGATTTAAAAAAACAAAAATTTGAGCCCAGGAGAGCGGATATTCATTCGGGGGGCGTGGGGGTTACGTGGTGGGTACGAAACGTACCCACCACGTACCCCCCAATGGGTATGAGCGCATAGGCTGAGATTTTTACAAGTGACCACTTAAATTAAAATTAAAATTAAATTCAAATCCGCAATCAGATTTAAAAAAACAAAAATTTGAGCCCAGAAGAGCGGAAATTCATTCGGGGGGCGTGGGGGTTACGTGGTGGGTACGAAACGTACCCACCACGTACCCCCCAATGGGTATGAGCGCATAGGCTGAGATTTTTACAAGTGACCACTTAAATTAAAATTAAAATTAAATTCAAATCCGCAAACAGATTTAAAAAAACAAAAATTTGAGCCCAGGAGAGCGGATATTCATTCGGGGGGCGTGGGGGGTACGTGGTGGGTACGAAACGAACCCACCACGTACCCATCAATGGGTATGAGCGCATAGGCTGAGATTTTTACAAGTGACCACTTAAATTAAAATTAAAATTAAATTCAAATCCGCAAACAGATTTAAAAAAACAAAAATTTGAGCCCAGGAGAGCGGAAATTCATTCGGGGGCCGTGGGGGTTACGTGGTGGGTACGAAACGTACCCACCACGTACTCCCTAATGGGTATGAGCGCATAGGCTGAGATTTTTACAACTGACCACTTAAATTAAAATTAAAATTAAATTCAAATCCGCAATCAGATTTAAAAAAACAAAAAGTTGAGCCCAGGAGAGCGCAAGTTCATTTTGGGGGCGTGGAGTACGTATAGGGTACGTATGGGGTACGATCGTACCCCATACGTACCCCATAATGGGTATGAGCGCATAGGCTGAGATTTTTACAAGTGACCACTTAAATTAAAATTAAAATTAAATTCAAATCCGCAAACAGATTTAAAAAAACAAAAATTTGAGCCCAGGAGAGCGGAAATTCATTCGGGGGGCGTGGGGGGTACGTGGTGGGTACGAAACGTACCCACCATGTACCCCCCAATGGGTATGAGCGCATAGGCTGAGATTTTTACAAGTGACCACTTAAATTAAAATTAAAATTAAATTCAAATCCGCAAACAGATTTAAAAAAACAAAAATTTGAGCCCAGGAGAGCGGAAATTCATTCGGGGTGCGTGGGGGGTACGTGGTGGGTACGAAACGTACCCACCACGTACCCCCCAATGGGTATGAGCGCATAGGCTGAGATTTTTACAAGTGACCACTTAAATTAAAATTAAAATTAAATTCAAATCCGCAAACAGATTTAAAAAAACAAAAATTTGAGCCCAGGAGAGCGGAAATACATTCGGGGGGTATGGTGGGTACGTGGTGGGTACGAAACGTACCCAGCACGTACCCCCTAATGAGTATGAGCGCATAGGCTGAGATTTTTACAAGTGACCACTTAAATTAAAATTAAAATTAAATTCAAATCCGCAAACAGATTTAAAAAAACAAAAATTTGAGCCCAGAAGAGCGGAAATTCATTCGGGGGGCGTGGCGGGTACGTGGTGGGTACGAAACGTACCCACCACGTACCCCCAATGGGTATGAGCGCATAGGCTGAGATTTTTACAAGTGACCACTTAAATTAAAATTAAAATTAAATTCAAATCCGCAAACAGATTTAAAAAAACAAAAATTTGAGCCCAGGAGAGCGGAAATTCATTCGGTGGGCGTATCGGGTACGTGGTGGGTACGAAACGTACCCACCACGTACCCCCCAATGGGTATGAGCGCATAGGCTGAGATTTTTACAAGTGACCACTTAAATTAAAATTAAAATTAAATTCAAATCCGCAAACAGATTTAAAAAAACAAAAATTTGAGCCCAGAAGAGCGGAAATTCATTCGGGGGGTATGGTGGGTACGTGGTGGGTACGAAACGTACCCAGCACGTACTCCCTTATGAGTATGAGCGCATAGGCTGAGATTTTTACAAGTGACCACTTAAATTAAAATTAAAATCCGCAAACAGATTTAAAAAAACAAAAATTTGAGCCCAGGAGAGCGGAAATACATTCGGGGGGTATGGTGGGTACGTGGTGGGTACGAAACGTACCCAGCACGTACCCCCCAATGGGTATGAGCGCATAGGCTGAGATTTTTACAAGTGACCGCTTAAATTAAAATTAAAATTAAATTCAAATCCGCAATCAGATTTAAAAAAACAAAAATTTGAGCCCAGGAGAGCGGAAATTCATTCGGGGGGCGTGGGGGGTACGTGGTGGGTACGAAACGTACCCACCACGTACCCCCCAATGGGTATGAGCGCATAGGCTGAGATTTTTACAAGTGACCACTTAAATTAAAATTAAAATTAAATTCAAATCCGCAAACAGATTTAAAAAAACAAAAATTTGAGCCCAGGAGAGCGGAAATTCATTCGGGGGGCGTGGGGGGTACGTGGTGGGTACGAAACGTACCCACCACGTACCCCCCAATGGGTATGAGCGCATAGGCTGAGATTTTTACAAGTGACCACTTAAATTAAAATTAAAATTAAATTCAAATCCGCAAACAGATTTAAAAAAACAAAAATTTGAGCCCAGGAGAGCGGATATTCATTCGGAGGGCGTGGGGGGTACGTGGTGGGTACGAAACGTACCCACCACGTACCCCCCAATGGGTATGAGCGCATAGGCTGAGATTTTTACAAGTGACCACTTAAATTAAAATTAAAATTAAATTCAAATCCGCAAACAGATTTAAAAAAACAAAAATTTGAGCCCAGAAGAGCGGAAATTCATTCGGGGGGCGTGGGGGGTACGTGGTGGGTACGAAACGTACCCACCACGTACCCCCAATGGGTATGAGCGCATAGGCTGAGATTTTTACAAGTGACCACTTAAATTAAAATTAAAATTAAATTCAAATCCGCGAACAGATTTAAAAAAACAAAAATTTGAGCCCAGGAGAGCGGAAATTCATTCGGGGGGCGTGGGGGGTACGTGGTGAGTACGAAACGTACCCACCACGTACCCCCCAATGGGTATGAGCGCATAGGCTGAGATTTTTACAAGTGACCACTTAAATTAAAATTAAAATTAAATTCAAATCCGCAAACAGATTTAAAAAAACAAAAATTTGAGCCCAGGAGAGCGGAAATACATTCGGGGGGTATGGTGGGTACGTGGTGGGTACGAAACGTACCCAGCACGTACTCCCTAATGAGTATGAGCGCATAGGCTGAGATTTTTACAAGTGACCACTTAAATTAAAATTAAAATTAAATTCAAATCCGCGAACAGATTTAAAAAAACAAAAATTTCAGCCCAGGAGAGCGGAAATTCATTCGGGGGGCGTGGGGGGTACGTGGTGGGTACGAAACGTACCCAGCACGTACTCCCTAATGAGTATGAGCGCATAGGCTGAGATTTTTACAAGTGACCACTTAAATTAAAATTAAAATTAAATTCAAATCCGCAAACAGATTTAAAAAAACAAAAATTTGAGCCCAGGAGAGCGGAAATTCATTCGGGGGGCGTGGGGGGTACGTGGTGGGTACGAAACGTACCCACCACGTACCCCCCAATGGGTATGAGCGCATAGGCTGAGATTTTTACAAGTGACCACTTAAATTAAAATTAAAATTAAATTCAAATCCGCAAACAGATTTAAAAAAACAAAAATTTGAGCCCAGGAGAGCGGATATTCATTCGGAGGGCGTGGAAGGTACGTGGTGGGTACGAAACGTACCCACCACGTACCCCCCAATGGGTATGAGCGCATAGGCTGAGATTTTTACAAGTGACCGCTTAAATTAAAATTAAAATTAAATTCAAATCCGCAATCAGATTTAAAAAAACAAAAATTTGAGGCCAGGAGAGCGGAAATTCATTCGGGGGCGTGGGGGGTACGTGGTGGGTACGAAACGTACCCACCACGTACCCCCCAATGGGTATGAGCGCATAGGCTGAGATTTTTACAAGTGACCACTTAAATTAAAATTAAAATTAAATTCAAATCCGCAAACAGATTTAAAAAAACAAAAATTTGAGCCCAGGAGAGCGGAAATTCATTCGGGGGGCGTGGGGGGTACGTGGTGGGTACGAAACGTACCCACCACGTACCCCCCAATGGGTATGAGCGCATAGGCTGAGATTTTTACAAGTGACCACTTAAATTAAAATTAAAATTAAATTCAAATCCGCAAACAGATTTAAAAAAACAAAAATTTGAGCCCAGGAGAGCGGAAATTCATTCGGGGGGCGTGGGGGGTACGTGGTGGGTACGAAACGTACCCACCACGTACCCCCCAATGGGTATGAGCGCATAGGCTGAGATTTTTACAAGTGACCACTTAAATTAAAATTAAAATTAAATTCAAATCCGCAAACAGATTTAAAAAAACAAAAATTTGAGCCCAGGAGAGCGGATATTCATTCGGAGGGCGTGGGGGGTACGTGGTGGGTACGAAACGTACCCACCACGTACCCCCCAATGGGTATGAGCGCATAGGCTGAGATTTTTACAAGTGACCGCTTAAATTAAAATTAAAATTAAATTCAAATCCGCAATCAGATTTAAAAAAACAAAAATTTGAGCCCAGGAGAGCGGAAATCCATTCGGGGGGCGTGGGGGGTACGTGGTGGGTACGAAACGAACCCACCACGTACCCCCCAATGGGTATGAGCGCATAGGCTGAGATTTTTACAAGTGACCACTTAAATTAAAATTAAAATTAAATTCAAATCCGCGAACAGATTTAAAAAAACAAAAATTTCAGCCCAGGAGAGCGGAAATTCATTCGGGGGGCGTGGGGGGTACGTGGTGGGTACGAAACGTACCCAGCACGTACTCCCTAATGAGTATGAGCGCATAGGCTGAGATTTTTACAAGTGACCACTTAAATTAAAATTAAAATTAAATTCAAATCCGCAAACAGATTTAAAAAAACAAAAATTTGAGCCCAGGAGAGCGGAAATTCATTCGGGGGCGTGGGGGGTACGTGGTGGGTACGAAACGTACCCACCACGTACCCCCAATGGGTATGAGCGCATAGGCTGAGATTTTTACAAGTGACCACTTAAATTAAAATTAAAATTGAATTCAAATCCGCAAACAAATTTAAAAAAAACAAAAATTAGAGCCCAGGAGAGCGGAAATTCATTCGGGGGGCGTGGGGGTACGTCGGGGGTACAAAACGTACCCACCACGTACCCCCCAATGGGTATGAGCGCATAGGCTGAGATTTTTACAAGTGACCACTTAAATTAAAATTAAAATTAAATTCAAATCCGCAAACAGATTTAAAAAAACAAAAATTTCAGCCCAGGAGAGCGGAAATTCATTCGGGGGGCGTGGGGGGTACGTGGTGCTTACGAAACGTACCCACCACGTACCCCCCAATGGGTATGAGCGCATAGGCTGAGATTTTTACAAGTGACCACTTAAATTAAAATTAAAATTGAATTCAAATCCGCAAACAAATTTAAAAAAAACAAAAATTAGAGCCCAGGAGAGCGGAAATTCATTCGGGGGGCGTGGGGGTACGTCGGGGGTACGAAACGTACCCACCACGTACGGGGGGTACGTGATTGGGGGAATGGGTATGAGCGCATAGGCTGAGATTTTTACAAGTGACCACTTAAATTAAAATTAAAATTAAATTCAAATCCGCAAACAGATTTAAAAAAACAAAAATTTGAGCCCAGGAGAGCGGAAATTCATTCGGGGGGCGTGGGGGGTACATGGTGGGTACGAAACGTACCCACCACGTACCCCCCAATGGGTATGAGCGCATAGGCTGAGATTTTTACAAGTGACCACTTAAATTAAAATTAAAATTAAATTCAAATCCGCAAACAGATTTAAAAAAACAAAAATTAGAGCCCAGGAGAGCGGAAATTCATTCGGAGGGCGTGGGGGGTACGTGGTGGGTACGAAACGTACCCACCACGTACCCCCCAATGGGTATGAGCGCATAGGCTGAGATTTTTACAAGTGACCACTTAAATTAAAATTAAAATTAAATTCAAATCCGCAAACAGATTTAAAAAAACAAAAATTTGAGCCCAGGAGAGCGGAAATTTATTCGGGGGGCGTGGGGGGTACATGGTTTGTACGAAACGTACTCACCACGTACCCCCCAATGGGTATGAGCGCATAGGCTGAGATTTTTACAAGTGACCACTTAAATTAAAATTCAAATTAAATTCAAATCCGCAAACAGATTTAAAAAAACAAAAATTTGAGCCCAGGAGAGCGTAAATTCATTCGGGGGGCGTGAGGGGTACGTGGTGGGTACGAAACGTACCCACCACGTACCATCCAATGGGTATGAGCGCATAGGCTGAGATTTTTACAAGTGACCACTTAAATTAAAATTAAAATTAAATTCAAATCCGCAAACAGATTTAAAAAAACAAAAATTTGAGCCCATGAGAGCGGAAATTCATTCGGGGGCGTGGGGGGTACGTGGTGGGTACGAAACGTACCCACCACGTACCCCCCAATGGGTATGAGCGCATAGGCTGAGATTTTTACAAGTGACCACTTAAATTCAAATTAAAATTAAATTCAAATCCGCAAACAGATTTAAAAAAACAAAAATTTGAGCCCAGGAGAGCGGAAATTCATTCGGGGGGCGTGGGGGGTACGTGGTGGGTACGAAACGTACCCACCACGTACCCCCCAATAGGTATGAGCGCATAGGCTGAGATTTTTACAAGTGACCACTTAAATTAAAATTAAAATTAAATTCAAATCCGCAAACAGATTTAAAAAAACAAAAATTTAGCCCAGGAGAGCGGAAATTCATTCGGGGGGCGTGGGGGTACGTGGTGGGTACGAAACGTACCCACTACGTACCCCCCAATGGGTATGAGCGCATAGGCTGAGATTTTTACAAGTGACCACTTAAATTAAAATTAAAATTAAATTCAAATCCGCAAACAGATTTAAAAAAACAAAAATTTGAGCCCAGGAGAGCGGAAATTCATTCGGGGGGCGTGGGGAGTACGTGGTGGGTACGAAACGTACCCACCACGTACCCCCCAATAGGTATGAGCGCATAGGCTGAGATTTTTACAAGTGACCACTTAAATTAAAATTAAAATTAAATTCAAATCCGCAAACAGATTTAAAAAAACAAAAATTTGAGCCCAGGAGAGCGGAAATTCATTCGGGGGCGTGGGGGGTACGTGGTGGGTACGAAACGTACCCACCACGTACCCCCCAATGGGTATGAGCGCATAGGCTGAGATTTTTACAAGTGACCACTTAAATTCAAATTAAAATTAAATTCAAATCCGCAAACAGATTTAAAAAAACAAAAATTTGAGCCCAGGAGAGCGGAAATTCATTCAGGGGGCGTGGGGGGTACATGGTGGGTACGAAACGTACCCACCACGTACCCCCCAATGGGTATGAGCGCATAGGCTGAGATTTTTACAAGTGACCACTTAAATTAAAATTCAAATTAAATTCAAATCCGCAAACAGATTTAAAAAAACAAAAATTTAAGCCCAGGAGATCATAAATTCATTCGGGGGGCGTGAGGGGTACGTGGTGGGTACGAAACGTACCCACCACGTACCATCCAATGGGTATGAGCGCATAGGCTGAGATTTTTACAAGTGACCACTTAAATTAAAATTAAAATTAAATTCAAATCCGCAAACAGATTTAAAAAAACAAAAATTTGAGCCCAGGAGAGCGGAAATTCATTCGGGGGCGTGGGGGGTACGTGGTGGGTACGAAACGTACCCACCACGTACCCCCCAATGGGTATGAGCGCATAGGCTGAGATTTTTACAAGTGACCACTTAAATTAAAATTAAAATTAAATTCAAATCCGCAAACAGATTTAAAAAAACAAAAATTTGAGCCCAGGAGAGCGGAAATTCATTCGGGGGGCGTGGGTGGTACGTGGTGGGTACGAAACGTACCCACCGCGTACCCCCCAATGGGTATGAGCGCATAGGCTGAGATTTTTACAAGTGACCACTTAAATTAAAATTAAAATTAAATTCAAATCCGTAAACAGATTTAAAAAAACAAAAATTTGAGCCCAGGAGAGCGGAAATTCATTCGGGGGGCGTGGGGGGTACGTGGTGGGTACGAAACGTACCCACCACGTACCCCCCAATGGGTATGAGCGCATAGGCTGAGATTTTTACAAGTGACCACTTAAATTAAAATTAAAATTAAATTCAAATCCGCAAACAGATTTAAAAATCTGCCAATGGTCTGGGCGAAATTTTTTTTATTTTTCGGGTCAAAGCTCGGGAGCGGTCAAAGTCGGAGTGTATCATGAGTTGCTTCGAGATTATTAGATTTCTTGGAAAATTAATTTTGTTCTTAAAATAAAAATATTTAAAATAGCGATTTTTAGCCGATTAAACATTGGTAAATTTCTTTCTTTTTATCATTTATACTCTCTTAGGAGCTGAAAAAGGAAAAAAATTAAAAAGAAGTTTTAGGCGATTATTACGCAAGCACGTGAAAGTGAAAAGATATCTGATAAGACCTGGGGATATAGTAGAATTCGTGAAAAAGTTTTCAACCCCCTTTGCACCCCCTTAGGGGTCGAATTTTAAAAAATCCTGAAAACGCTTTCTAGGTATTTATATCAAGAAGATGTACAATAAAAATGAATTCAATATTTGGGAAAACCTAATAGATATGACGAAAACCGTGAAAATATATGCATTCCATTTTCACTGATAACTTTTTTGCCCCCCTCCGAACGCCAATGAATATTTGAAATTTTTTTTATCTAAATTAGTTTTCCAGTTGATCTACATAAACGGACCATGTTTCAACTTTGTAGCATAAGCCGTTCTATAGATAGGAAAAACACCCTCCACCCCCGTACCATACTGGCCCTATAAAAAATTATATTTTTCCAACATGCTACTAATATAGATCTATCTAAATACTAAGTTTCAGCTTTATATCATTATAGGTTCTCGAGATATAAAAACCGGAACTTTTTCCTTTTCACCCTCCCCCACCCTCACTCTCTACACCCACACTTCCAAAATTTTGTTTTCTGCTAGGGGTCAATTAGGCCCACTTCAGATAAAAATTTTAAGCATATATCTTACACCGTTCTTGAGATATATGACGTGATTTTTTAAAAAAATTCTTATCCCCTCCACTTTCAAGATCCACCGCACCCTTAAAAAATTTTACTTTCAGCAAACTTCATTTGTCAACTTTTATACAAAAACCAAATTTTATTTGTCTAGTGCAATTGGTTCGTGAGATATCGTAATCTAAAGTTTTTCACCCCCCACCCCCGTACGCCACTGCCCCCACTCAAAAATTTATTTCCGATCTATTTTCCTAGTATACCTACAAATATTTATAAAGTTGCAATTTTGTGACATTAACCGTTTAGGAGATATAGAATTTAGAATGTGTCAACCTCGCCTTTTTTGCGTTTCGGACGTATTATTTTTCCCCCCACTCCCAAACCCCTTCACCTATATCGGCAATTTTTTTGCAAATGGGTCCACTATCAAAGCTCTATATAATTTCCAAATTTCAGTTTCCTAGCATAAGCGGTTGCTGAGATCTAGAAACCAAAATTTTTCATCTAAAACACTTCCCCCTCCTCCCCCATAACACCCACACCCTCCAAATTTGGTCACTAGAGGTGGCCTACCCACTCTATCCACGAAAAAAAATTCAACTAAATAGCTCAAAGGGTTTGGGTGCTACGAGCCTTCAAACAATTTTGCGTACACCGGTAGACGTACGGCGTGCGGCGTACGGGGTACGGCGTACGGCGGACAGACGGACTGAAATTTTTTTTTGCCTTTTTCGTGTCTACTCGTTATGAAACGTAAAAAAAAAATTTTGAGGGTAGCAAATTTTTTTTTTTTAAAAATCGATAACAATACTGTATTATTGAAATAATAAAGTAAAACAATTCGTTATCTCATCAGACCTAAGTGATTTGTTGGATTTCGTAAAAACGTACACAATTATCTTGCACCCTCTTAGGGGTTGAATATCGAAAAATCCTGAAATTTGTTTTGAGATCATTAGAAGTAAAAGAAGTTGCGCTAAAATATTTGTAGGAATTCGTGAAAACTTCAATAATATCTTACATCCCCTAAGTGGTTTAATATCGAAAAATTCTTAATCGGTTTTTGAAAGTGAATTCGACACCTTATTGGACCAATGAAATATATCGGAATTCACACTTTACAACGCCTTAGGGGTTGGATATCGAAAAAATTTTAAAAAAAACTATTCTAGGCGCTTACATAAAGAGCCCGCTGAAGTAAAATAAATTTGATAACTTTACATACCAAAAAGATATAATGGAATTCGTGAAAATGTGGAAAAAAACCTTTTCACGAACTTTTTTTTACTCCACCTTTGTACGCCTATAAAAATCTCAATTTTTTTTACTTTAACTACTCCTGTACTTTATTTAAATACACGCACTAAGTTTCAACTTTTAGCATAAGCCGTTTCTGAGATACAAATAGCGTCCCACAACCCCGTATCATGATACTAATATGAAAAAAAAATCTCTACGATATCTCTATAGTAGTTCTATGTAGTCGCAAATTTTTAGCTTTCCATGGTTTGCGGTTTTCGAGAAATAAAAATCAGAATTTTTCCTTTGCACCACCTCAAACCCCTAAAAGTTTTTTTTCTGCTAGAGGTCTACTGAACCTAACTGCTGTAAAATTTTCAAGATTATATTAAGTACGGTTCTTGAGATATAAAAATTAATTTTTTTTTTCAAAAAGTGCAATCCTTCCACTTTCGTACTCCACCTCCGCCGTCAAAAATTTTACATTTAATAGGCTGATTTTGTAATCCCATATACACATCCCAAATTTTGTCTCGAAGTTTTTTACCAAACCATTAAACCCAGTGTGGGTTTTAAAAGGGAAGGTGTAGTGTACACCTTCCCTTTTAAAATTTTTGTCTGAGTTCTGAGATCCGGAAACCAAAATTTTTCGTCTAAAATGCTTTCCCCTCCCCCCCCCCCCCACCTCATACCAGTAACCTACCACTCGTAGGGGTTCAGCCTATCTACAGACGGAAATATCTTCCATTCACCTTCAGGGTGGAAAATTTTTTTTAAATTTCAAGTCGCTCACAATACTTTATTATTAAAAAATTGTTACAAATGCCTTGCTGAAATGAATTACCCTATTTTTGCTTAAAGTCTTGATAGCACCAAAATTAAGTCAAAGAAATGAGAACTAGAGGAAGTTGCTGAATTTGATCTATTTGAATTCCATGCGAGACCAATTGCTAGTGATTTTTTCAATTTTCCATACCGATTTCAATATATTACAATATATCAGAAAGAACCATATGCTTGATATTTAACCACCACGAACCACCATTAAAAAGAAATATATCTATATCAAAAATAAAGGCAAGTCAATAGATGTTATAGGTAAATTTTAGAGAGAAAATCGCAAAATTCCGATTAATAAATTAAATACTTAATATCGCATTTGTTGAAAAAAAAAACAAAATCGATTTTCTACAAGCCACAATTTAACAAGGTTGAGCAAGAAGTCACCAACGCACCAACACGTAATTAACAAAATGCACATTAAAACAATCTATTCGAATAAAAAAGCAATCAGCTACATAATTATTGATCAAAAATAGAATGTTAAATGAAATTGTTTCGTATTAAAGAAATTTATGTGTTATGTCGTTATTGATAATTAGAAATATTAAATTACATTCGTACAAAGCACTTTGAACATACCAGAATCGAACAGTCATGGACGTAGATAATAAATTGTTTCGAGCGTATTACCCCTTATCCCATTAGGGACATTCGTAACGACAATGTATGTACGGAATGAGCTATTACCGTGCAGTAATTAGAGTGATGTACGTGGATCAATGGCAAACTAATTTGATTTAAATGGAATGCATCCGCGTTGAAACATACGACTACCTCATAATGATTGGCTTCTGTGGAAAGCCAATTGGATGTAACGAATTTTGACCCATTGTAGTAGCGTTAATAGTGTATCGATATACGTATTGGTTTAATATTTTGTGAAAATCGTGCGTCCTTTTTCGGAACTTCTACAGTTTGGAGGAAGCAGTTTGATACAGTGGTGTAGTCATTATCAGGCAGTTTGGTATGGTGCACAGGACCTGCAAGGATATGGGAGCCAGACTCCGATTGTCTAAAAGATTTTCTGCTCCTTATACTTTCTATCTATGTTCAAACCTTTGTTTCAAAATTTGTCAACTTCAGTTCCTGTAGGACACTTTTTGGGCATAGGGCGGTAACAGTGCTCTTTTTTTGACACTGTCCTATAATAATATTTACATATCTTCCCTTTCTGACACCACAGGAAGGAGCTCAGTGTAACAGACTAGTGTACTTAAAACAAAGCAACACAGATCACAGAGAAAATTCAGTTTTTTCAAAGATTACCGGTTGTAAGAAAGTTACCCTTTATTACGCTTCTATCGCGGTATTACATCGTCTTCCTTTAGACTTGTGTTCAAGGGCGCCAATAGAGGGGGCAAGAGGGTACACTTGCCCCCACCTGTATTCTACCTTCCAGTGTTATACTCGTAATCACACCATTTCGTCACTTGAATAATTCTTTTTTTAATATAGTGTAATTAAGACCTTTTAATTGTTCTATTACATATAATTTGTTAAACTACACTGTATTAAATTTTTACTACTTTAAAAGTAGGCAATGGGATGCCAACTTAAATTCTAGTAAAATTACATTGCATTGTGTACGCTACACAATAGTGTGTATATCGTTATAGATAAATATGTATTACGATTACATGCTTTTCCGTAGTTTTACACTTCACAGATGTACATAAATCATGTAAAAATTACACTGGATTCTGTACGCTACACACTAGTGTGTAAATTGTTACAGATAAATATGTATTTCGTATTACATGCTTTATTTGTTATTTTACACTTCTCACGTGTTAACTAGTAAATCATGTAGATAGAGATCTGTCTGGTATGATGCAGCGGTCATACATCGTGCATAATTTCATCACTGACATTCTGATCGTTGTAAGACTACTATACCACACTAGACAGATATCATTTAATTTATTATTTTTTAATAATAAAGTACTGTGATCGACCTGAAATTTCAAAAAAATTTGCTACCCTGAAATTTTGTATTTATACGTTTTAGGACTAGTAAACACCAAAAAAGCAACAAAAAAATCTCCGTCTGTCCACCGTAGACGCCGTCCGCCGTACGCCGTGCGCAAAATCATTTGAAGGCGCGTAGCTCACAAACCCGTTGATATATTAAGCTTAAATTTTTATGGTAGGTAGATTGGGTGAGCCCCTACGACTGGTATCTTTTGAGGGGGTTGGGGGTGTAAGGACGTATGAGGGGAGTGTTTTAGACGGAAAATTTTAGTTTCTAGATCTCAGGAACCACTTACGCTAGGAAGCTGAAACTTGGAACTTATGTAGAACTATGATAGTAGCCCCATTTGTAAAAAAATGGTCGATACAGCTGTAAACATGCAAAATAGTGATAGCACTAACAAAACAATAGCGTTCCCAAATCTAATCGATCATTTATGATTAAATAAAAGTTGCATATTTAGCAAATAAACAAATCCATTTTTATTGTTGTAAACTTAATTATAATTTAGTAAAGATTATGTTTTTATTTTGTTGATTAACGTTAGAACCTTAGCCATCGCATTGATGTTTTTTCCTGACCTCGAGTGTTTTCCCTATTTATATTGAAAAAAAGCGTTAGGCAAAACTCTAGCGTTTGTGAAATGGACCGCGGATATTCTATATTCAAAATGAAATATAGCGCAAACATCTGCCCAAACGCTCCTTTCCAGTTTTGCGCTGATGAATTTATTAGAATTCGATCTACGTAAATATAATAAAGGAAAATAACAGATCGATTAGGATCATTGTAATATTAGGTAGATATGAGTTTTAATTGGATTTACCGACTACACCTATCCATGGTGAAAGCACAGGGTGTTGAATTTGTTCTAGTGTAGTACCGATCTGGAAAATAGTTATTCATACATGTTAAGAAGTGCATTCTAAGAACTAGCATACTCATTTGAACTTACATTATATAAAATATATATGTTTTTCGCCTCCTCTTTAAAATATTTTGTTACGTATTGAATAATACAAAAATCGGTTTTATCAATATCTATTTGATATTTCTTGTTTTCAAAATAATTTGATAGAATCTTTACTTTTTCTTCATATGTAAGTTCGGAATTCGCAATTTCAGCTCCCGTTAAGGGCTCATACTCGTGAGCGAGTGCAGAAAAGTGTAGAAAAGTGTAGAAAGTGTAGCCAAAAAGAACAAACCTAATATCTTTTTTGGTGTTCGAGGAGAAGTTACAATTTTCTTCTTTTCAAAAACATAAGATTCTATGTCATTTGTTTTGGTTGCTAAGCAATGACGCCTATTTAAATGCGACACAAACGATTTATATTTCGAAAATAATAATCCACAATTTTCGTTTTTGCACTTGAATAAATAATTTTTCGTTAGTCGATAGAGCCATTGGTGCTTATTATAACCCGACACATCTTGAAATTCTATAAAGCACATTTCGCATAAAATCATTATGAACTCAACATACCGAACAAAGCACTAGCACAAACTATCACGTATCACGTAAACTGACTTCTATCGTCGTCAACAGCACGGCGATGAACTTGCTTTTGTTTTTCGTATACAAATAAGAACACCATGAAGCAACTTTACTCAGAATTAGAATTAATACATAATAAATGTGTAAATTCTGCACAACGTAATTTAAACTTTCGTTGTTTTATGTAATTTTTACAGAAATTACAACATTTACACATTTTATAGCAAATAAGCATATTAGTTCCTTAAATTTACGTTCTAATTGTAAAATTACATTAATCCAATAGTAAAAATTACTATACAAAAAATAGTACTTTTACTGAAATTTTTTACTGTGTACTAACAAACACCATAATTACTAAATCAACACTTTTTACTGTTTTCAATGAAAAATAAAAGCAAACCATCTTTTTATTTGCATTTGTATTTAAAGAAATTTCATTAAGGATTTCTTACTTACTGCAGAAAATGGATTGTAATTCAAATTTAAGTAGGCAAATAAAATTAAGATTACTAAGGTAACGACATTATTTTATTGGAAAACGGAATTGAATTTAACAATCAGGATTTTTTCTTCATAGAAATACACTATGTTTGGTATAACTTATGAAAAATACAGGAAAACCTAACCTGAGATAAATTCAGCTGCACATATATATTTTCTTTTATACATCCTTTCGACTTTGTGCTGGGAAAGAGGGTTCTTTCATATATGGACAATTTTAAGGTAGTTAGATAGATTAAAGTAGTAGGATCAGAAGGATATTAATAACATTAATACGTAACGTTTCGTTAAACCACGGTTCACTTCTTAGTTGCACTTTATTTAAAAAAAAAGAATTGCTCAATTACGAAATGGTTAAAATTAAATGTGAATAATTTCGAAAGTTTTTGAGCTAGAGCGATAAATTTACCCTACTAACCCCCGCTTCTTCTTAGTATTTAGAATAGCTTGAACACGGTTACAACTAATTCCAAGTCTTCAGTCTGACACACCAGAAACGTAAGCACTAATTTTACTTTATTATTTTCTTATAATACAGTATTGTAATCGATTTTTAAAAAAAAAATTTGCTACCCTGAAAATTTTTTTTTCACGTATCATGACTAGTAGACACGAAAGAAGCAAAAACAAATTTCAGTCCGTCTATCCGCCGTACGCCGTACGAAAAATTGTTTGAAGGCTCGTAGCACCCAAACCCATTGAGCTATTTAGTTGCATTTTTTTTCGTGGGTAGACTGGATAGGCCCCTTGAAGTGACCAAATTCTGCGGGATGGGGGTGTGAGGGGGGAGGTGGGGAAGCGTTTTAGACGAAAAATTTTGGTTTTTTGATCTCAGCAACCGCTTAAGCTGGGAAACTTGGAAATTATATAGAGCTTTGATAGTGGACCAATTTTCAAAAAAATTGCCGATATGAGTGAAGGAGTGAAGAAGTGGGGGGAAAAAAGAATGCGTCCGAAACGCTCGAAAGCCGAGATTGAAACATTCTAAAATCCATATCTCCGAAACTGTTAGTGTCACGAAATTGAAACTTAATGAACATCTATAGATATACTAGGAGAATTGATCGGAAAAAAAAATGTTAATTAAAGGTAGTGCGTGCGTGCGTGGGGTGGGTGGTGAAAAACTTTAGATTGCGATATCTCACGAACCAATTGCACTAGAAAATTAAAATTCGGTTTCTGTATAAAGGTTGACAAAAGAAGTTTGATGAAAGTAAAATTTTTTAAAAGGGAAGTGGAGCATGGAAGTGGAATGGATAAGAATTTTTCTAAAAAATCACGTCCCATATCTCAAGAACAGTATAAGATAGATGCTTAGAATTTTTACCAGAAGTACGCCTAATTTTCTATCTCTTTTGGCAGTGAGGGTGTAGAGGGTGAGAGTGGGGAGGCTGAAAAGGAAAAAGTTCCAATTTTTATATCCCGAGAACCTATCATGATATAAAACTGAAACTTAGTATTTGGATAGACATGTAGTATTAGCATCTTGGAAAAATATAATTTTGTATAGGGCGCTAGTACGGTACGGGGGGTAGGGGGTGTTTTTCCTATCTATATAACGGCTTATGCTAGAAAGTTGAAACTCGGTAAGTGTATGTAAATCAACTAGAAAATTAGCTTAAAAAAAAAATTCAAGTATCCATTGGCGTTTGGAAGGGGTGCAAAAAAAATTATCACTGAAAATGGAATGCATATATTTTCACGATTTTCGTCATATCTAGTAGGTCTTTCCAAATATTCAATTCATTTTTATTCAACGGCTTCTTTATATATTACCTAGAAAGCGTTTTCAGGATTTTTTTGAAGCTCTACCCCTAAGAGGGTGTAAAGGGGTTGTATACTTTTTCACGAATTCTGCCGTATCCCCCAGGTCCAATCGATATAGAATATCTTTTCACTTTCAAGGGCTTGCGTAATAATTGCCTAAAACTTGTTTTAACGTTTTTTTCTTTTTCAGCCCCTAAGAGGGTATAAAAGGGTTGAATACATTTTCACGAATTTCGTCATATCTTCTAGAAGTGATAATTAATTGAATTGTGTTTACTTTCTCGTTCTGTCTTCATATTTATCTATTAAGGCCAGGTATCAGTTCATGACGATGAAAAAATTCCTTTTTTTTTTTAATTAATTTTCATCCTTAAGTTATTGAGAATACGTGGACAAAATTATATTTAGATATCGAATGTATTTCACGAGTTACAGATCGATTTGTGGAACAAACATTAAATACGATTTTTTATAACATTAAACTTTAAACGCGTTTTTCTCGAAAACACTTTTTCCGGAGCCCGTTACGTTCTACAGCTTCAACGAATGAACAGATTTTAATGAATAAATGCTTAAAAGAGTGTAAATTAAATTTGGAGTGACCTAATGTCCAGCTTTTTTTTTTTTTATTTGAGTTTTTAAGCCAAAAAAGAGTGAAAAAGTGGTGTTTTTTTTCAAATAGTCTCAGGGTGTTTTTTCAAATTCGGAAATTGTTAGGGCCCCAAAAATTTACTGTAGTTTTATAAAAATTCTGGATTTTTGATTTCAAATCACTTTGCAAAGCTGTAGAAGGTACCGCGTGCATCAACTCACGCCGATCGCGGCCTTACGTCATGGGAGCTGGAGCCGCCATTTTGCAATATTTTTTTATCAAAAAATTCACAATAATTCTTCATTTGTACCTCAATAAAAGCCGCCAATAGTTTTTTCCATATATATTTATTTTATATGAAAATAATCCTGAAATTGAGGCATTTTTCTGCCATCTCAACTGATACGTGGCCTTAACTCCTTTCAGGATTTTTGGATATTCAACCCCTAAGTGGGTGTAAGGGGGTTTCATATGTTTTCACAGATTCCTACATATTGCTTAGACCAGATGATATATCGAATCCATTTTTACTTCCTAAGGTTTCCTATATACGCGCCAAAAGGTCAATTTCAGTATTTTTATTTCCTAAGTGGTTTAAGGGGGTTGTATGCTTTTTAAAGCTTCGACATATTTCTTAGGTTTGATGAGATATTAGATCGCTTTTCACTTCCAAAGACTTTTATATAATCACCTACAAACCCATTTCTCAATTTTTGGATATTCAACCCCCAAGGGTTTGCATATGTTTTCATAATTTTTGCCATCCCTTAGTTCTGATGAGATATAAAATTGGTTATTACGGCATTTGATGTAATGGCCTAAAAACCAATTTCATGATTTTTCGAATTTCAAAAACCAAGGTGGTGTGAAAGGTTTGCTTACGTTTTCACAAAATTTTTAAAATCCCTCGTGTCTCATGAGATATCAAGATTCTTCTTATGAAATCGTCTAAAAACCGCTTGACGTCCATCCGACCGTCCGTCTGTCCGTTAGCACGATAACTCAAAAACGCCTTCACCTAGGATCTTGAAATTTTGAATCTGGAAGTTTGGTTGAATTTTTAAGGCTAACTTTGTTAACGGGCAAAATCGTTCTACTCCTTCGGGTATCTGCCATACAAAGTGTCCTTAAAACACGTGTTCAAGAATATTGATCGATAAATTCAGAAGGGTTTAAACTAAGTTTTTGAAATTTAGTATGTGTTATTTTTCCAATAGTTGGAGCTAAATATATGATTATGAAGAATATGCTATTAGTCCTTCGTGTAGCTGCCATACAAATATCCTGTTAAAATGTCTTCACTTAATTAACGGAACTTACAATAACTCAAGTAATCGTTTAGCTATGAATTCGGAGTTTTGTTTAAATTAGTTTTGAGTGAAAACAAAGTTCGAGTTTACTAGTCAGCGAAATCCTTTTACTCCTTCTGGTACCTTCCATACAAAAAATCCTTAAGACACGTATTCAACAATATTTTCCGATAACTTTTGAACGCTTCAAGATACGAATTTGAAATTTTGTACACATTAATTTTTGAATGCTTTCAAGGAAAAGGATAAATATTTAAGAAATCGAGTGAGTCCTTTCTGCACCTTCCATGTAAAAGTCCTTCAAAACAGAAATTTTTTTCCGTGACTCACCCAGTTCAAGATATGAATTAAACACTGAATATTGTCTTTTAGGTTTGAGTAGCAATCAAATGGGAGTCCTTAATAAAGGACATACAACATGCACACTCGTAATTCAATTTTATCCCCAACTACAATATAAATCGGAGTTCAGTATTTCATCTAGAGTATCATACGATTGGCTTGCAGCCGATCGTGACTGCTGTATGTTTTTTAAAGATTTCTGTATGGCAACCTTAAACATTAACTTCATTTCGCTCTGTTTTATAGTTTGAATACTTTCAAAAGAGGTGTATAGTTGTTCGATTTTACTTACTAACGGATTCAAAGTACAATTTTAACATCTCTGTATTTTTCCCCTATCTCCCTGTGCGCTGTGTAGCAGAAGAGGTTTTTTTTCACAAATCCACATTCATTCTATTCGTCACAAGATGTAGCTCCCGAAATTTGCAAACTCCTTTTATAAGCCATAGTTCTGCCCCTCCCTATGAAATGTTGAATGTGCGCCCATGCTGGTGTTATCCGGGAGTTGCTTCCAGACACATAACAACTCGCGAGAAGTATTCTCGAGGGCTGTTTTCTAGATGATTTCATTTAAGTTATAGTCACAGCACTAAGTCAAGCCATATTATCAACAAATCCCTAAGTACCTGTCTGCACTTCGATAAAATTTATATCACCACAAAAATATGTGCTGAACTCGAAGTCCACAGCAAGATGCAATCATTTATTCATCTGGAAGAAATTAATTCCCAACCAATTTTCAAAATTTATCTTGCCCACTTAATTATTTAACCAGAGCGATTAAAAGTCCTTAAACGACTTTAAAGCTTTTCATATTAAATAAACATTGCCGCCCGTAATACCACTGTAATCGTTTTCAGTTTTCACTATTCTACGTAGTACAGCACTAAGTCTTTTATAACATTTGACACGATCTCGGTGAATTCCATAGAGAGAAAGATGCCAGAATAAATCTTGCAATTTGCTCGACTGTAGCACATCGGAATCTCTTAATCAATAAAACTTGCAGTGCATAGTTGAACAATAAATTTCATTGGCCGTATCTTTCAGGACACCACCACTGGCTCCATCTTCCACCTCAAGTCCCCATTATGCACGATAGTCCAAATTCTCAAAGTCCCATCAACATACAAAATGTAGAACGTGCAAGTTTCACCGAACAAATGAGAACTTCGGGACGCAATTTGTTACAATTTCGGGGCGAACAGGTTGAATGCCGGGCATGGAGTCCTCGAAGGTAACGTGCAGTTGAGAATGTAGGTGGCGAAAAAGATAGGTCTATAGCCAGCATGCAGATGGCAAGATATGGATGCGCTAGATTCTCGGAACAATGCGGATAACTGGTATAATTGCTCCTTGATAAAGACCAGAGAAATGCGAAATAGCGTTGTGATTATCGTTTAGTTTATGTAAACTTCTGTGAAATTTACCAGCAACCGGCTTGCTGTAACTTTTCCGAGAAAATACGAACAATGCTAACATTATGGGAGTTAAATTTACGTAGTGAAAACCGATTTTATCCTAGCATCAGATCGTTTCGAATTCGATTACATAATCTGACTACTTTTAAGTATTCGTATTAGGTTGAGTATGGAGTACTCGATCAAAATGGCTAAAGCGATTTCCAATTTCTAAATTGAATTTGCGATTTGAAAGCCTTTGAATCATGGCCGAATTGCAAAGTGCTTTTCGATCAGAATTTAATAATTCCTGCATCTACTCTGCCCGCACATTCATACTTCCATTTTAACCGAGTTGATTCTTGGTTACCATTCACAAGACACGTCCTCGATTTTAAAAAAAAAAAGTTATTCGTCCGGTAAATCGGGTCGAGGTAAAACCAGTTGAACAATATCCGAGCGTAATCCCTTTTAAAATCCTCTTGAGTATCCATGGTGAACGCAAGAAATACGATAGGGATAGTGCAGATTCCACGTATGTGAGGACCGGACTGCAAGCTAGGATATGCGGCTTCAGTCCGAATTGTATTTTCCAAATACAAAACCCGGAATGCAGACTGCATCCTTGCAGACAACCAACTATACAAATGAAGAGAATTTGATACTTTAACCGGGTCTACTCCGGCCATGTAGTCCGAACAACAGAACAAATTTTGCGGCACAGAAAACTAATTCCTGAAATTTGTTGTAAAGCTTCTGAATTAACTCCACGTCCTTCTCTGGTCCACTCCAGGCAAATCCTTGCACAATTGTCGGACTTGTGGTTGCCTGTAAAAAATCAAAAATACTGAAAAGAAAAAAGGATGTTACACATATGTGTGCATTACGGATTAGTTGCTTTCATATCGGGAACAAGGAGAGATAGCGCCGCGCCGTAGTGCAACAGTGAAGACTTTCGATGTTCGTTCCCTCTATATCCCCCGTGTTTTATGCGGCCTTGTGCCATCCTAGCCTCGTCTCATATAACGAATGGTATTTTTAATTAGGACTGTGTATTTACGCTATTTTGCTCGCATTCATCATGGTTCGCATAATTCCCATTATAAATCTTTGTCAGTCTCCTTTTGTCAGGTATTTCAACTGCATAGAGCAATGCGAGTAGCCGTATAATTACAAATTGTGCAGATCTGCTCATTATGTTTACCGGTGACCATAAACCTGTCCTTTGCTATCACTCACAGTAATTACAGCAGTAGCGTTACAATGCTCTATCAATTTAAAATTATGAAAAGAACAATTTTTTAGTCATTTTCATTATCGTCAACGGTTTTGTTCTTAAATCGATCGGGTCAAAGAGGAACAATCGATTTCCAACCTAAGAACGTGATCCTGGACTTTATTTTATATCTGCTACCAGGACCTATTTACATCTGAAAGTTTCCTATCGATTTTAGATTTAGATTTATCGTGTTTCATGATGTTCCAGTCTACGGCAACATTATGTTTTGCTATATCTTCCTAAAAAAATCTGACAATGGTCGGGGCGAAACTTTATTATTTTTGGGGTTAAAGTTCGGGTGCGGTTTGGAGTCGGTGTATATCATGAGTTGTTTCGAGATTATTATATTTCTTGGAAAATGAATTTTATTCTTAAAATAAAAATATTTAAACTAGAGATTTTTATCCGATTTAACATTGAAAAAGCCCGTGTAGACATTCGAATTTCGGTATATTATGAACACTAAACGCCCATACAAGTAAAAACGAATTTGTTGCCTTATCAGACTTAAGAGATATGACGAATTGGTAAACCGTATACAAACCCATTACTTCCACTTGTGGTTTGAATTTCGAAAAAATTGTAAAACAGGTTTTTAGACGGTTTCATAAGAAGCAACTTAACATCTTCTGAGACACGAGGGATTTTGATAAATTTGTGAAAAAGTAAGCAAACCCTTCACACCCCCTCGGTTCTTGAATTTTGGAAAATCGTGAAATTGGTTCTTAGGTCATTACATCAAATACCGTAATAACCAATTTTTTATCTCATCAGAACTAAGGGATGGCAAAAATTATGAAAATATTGTGAAAACAAACCCTTGGGGGTTGAATATCGAAAAATTGAGAAATGGTTTGTAGGCGATTACATAAAAAGTCTGTGGAAGTGAAAAGCGATCTAATATCTCATCAAACCTAAGAAATACGTCGAAGCTTTGAAAAGCATAGAGCCCCCTTACACCACTTAGGATTGAATATCTAAAAATACTGAAATTGACCTTTTGGCGCTTATATAGGAAACCTTAGGAAGTAAAAATGAATTCGATATATCATCAGATTTTAGCAATATGTAGGAATCTGTGAAAACATATGAAACCTCTTTATACCCACTTGGGGGTTGAATATCCAAAAATCCTGAAAGGAGTTAATAGATAAATATGAAGACAAAACGAGAAAGTAAAAACAATTAAATTTATTATCACGTCTAACAGAAATGACGGAATTCGTGAAAACGTGTTCAACCCATTTATACCCTCTTAGGGGTTGAAAAAGAAAAAAAAAATTAAAAACGAGTTTTAGGCGATTATTACGCAAACCCGAACTCAGAGAAAAATCGGTTATAATATTAATAACTGTCACTTATTAACATATGAAAACGGAGAAAAATACTAGAATACTTAAAATCAAAAAAGTATATTTTAGATTAGATTAGATTAGATTGGATTTTATTATTCCATATTACATTTTTTATATTTTAAGATATATTAAATAATGCGATGCTCAGACCCTGCGGCCTTTTCAATTCGTAATTATTGTTTAGTTTTCACAAGAAGTTAATGAGTTACAATTTAGTGATATGAATAATGCGAGAAAAATGGGAATTGAAAAAACCTCATGTATGTTACTTAAACTAGAACTTAAGGCTAGACTTAAAACCTAAGATTTAAAACTAACATTAAAATTAACTTAAATGAAGTAATTCAATAGCTTATCTAACTAAGGTATTGTTGACACTAGAGAGAATCAGCGGGTTCTCCGAGTTTCTTCATTAAAGTATATTTTAATTTCAATTAAGAAGTTATTGACTGTAGGTAATATGAAATAATAACTAATTATAGTATAAATGGTTTTCGGATTATTATTTGTTTCGTTATATAGAAACGAAGTTATCAATAACTATATATGGCACATATAATCAATTACAAGTTTATTCATTAATAATAAATTAGTACTTGCATTTATTGATTTTTTACTTTATTATTTTTTAATAATAAAGTATTGTGATCGACCTGTAATTTAAAAAAAATTTGCTACCCTGAAATTTTGTATTTTCACGTTTAAGAACTAGTAAACCCCAAAAAGTCAAAAACAAAAATGTCCGTCTATCCGCCGTAGACGCCGTACGCCGTACGCCGTACGCTGTCCGCCGTCCGTCGTCCGCCGTCCGCCGGCCGCTGTACGCAAAATCTTTTGAAGGCGCGTAGCTCCCAAGCCCGTTGAGATATTAAATTGAAAATTTTATTGTGGCTAGATTGGGTGAACCCCTACGACTAGTATATTTTCGGGGGGGTGGGGGTACAAGGGGAGAGGAGAGGGGAGCGTTTTAGACGAAAAATTTTGGTTTCTAGATCTCAGGAACCACTTATGCTCCACTTGGAACTTATGTAGTACTATGATAATGGACTCAATTGCAAAAAAATGGTCGATATTGGTTAAGGGGTGTGGAAAAGGGGGGGGGGGGGGAAACTATGAGTCCTTAACGCATGAAAGACGGGATTGAAACATTTTAAAATCGATATCTCCTGAACAATTGATGTCAGAAGATTGAAACTTTGTTGTTGTCCTTAGGGATACTTCAAGATTAGACAAGGGCTAAAATTTTTAAGAGGGGTAGTGGGGTGTGGAGGTGGGGTGTGAAAAACTTTGGATTACAATATCTTACGAACCAATTACACCAAGAAGATAAAATTTAGTTTCTGTATATGGGATTACAAGAGGAGTCTACCGAAACTAAATTTTTTGAGGGGTGAGGTGGAGCACGAAAGTGGGGGTACAGCAATTTTTCAAAAAATGTCATTTTTATATCTCAGAAACCGTATCAGATATGATCTTGAAAATTTTACAGGAGTTGGGGTCGGTAAACTTCTAGTAGGGAAAATAATTTTGGTGGTGTGGGTATTGGGGGAAAACATTCTGAATTTTATTTCTCGAAAACCATAATGAATAGGAAGCTAACAATTTAGGATTATATAGAGCTGTTCGTAGTAATTGTTCTTATTGAGTATTACAGAACGAACGTTTCTTATGTACATGATATTCTTAGTCCATATTAACAACTTTTTCAAGTAAATGAAAATTATCAACAATCGTTAACTTAACGAATTTAGTCGTCGATTATATTTCCTTCCAACTCGTATCAATGTAAATTATCACTGATTAATTTTTTCTAAAATGACATATATTTTTAATAATTTTTTTTCTCACAGAATAGTTGATTTTAGTGAATTGTGTGGAGTGTTTTCTACCTGTGTTGCCCACAAGTAGCCGACACCCCACAGAGCCACTATGGAGACATCCTAGAAAAAATGAGATGCGGTGTAGGTTACTATGCGACTGACAACCTAAGAAATAACCAGGAGGCAATTTGGAACGTTATTTTTTAGGTTGTCAGTCGCATAGTAACCTACACCGCATCTCATCATTAAACACGTTTCGGACTTCTACCCATAAAATAATAAAGTTGCGCCCACACTGTTGGCAGATTTTTTTTATTTACTTACGTATTTTTGACTTAACGCTAATATATTATATTTAAGAGATCAGTCTTTTCAATTGATTATACAGCTTTTGATAATAATTTCAGTACGAGAAAACTTATGTAATAAATGGAAAAATTAGGTAAAGGAAAAATCGCGAAAAAACCTCTATGAATTACAATTACTTTATTATTTTAATAATAAAGTATTTTTTCTTATATCTAAAACTTAACCTAGTCGTTGTTAACAAGTAAAACTTAGAATATTAAATATGTTTAATTATTATTAAATAAATCATTAATAAGATTGTTTTCATAAAATTCAATTTTATTGATAAATTTTTGATACGTATAAAGATTCTACTTTGACTTTAATATGTTCTACCTTAGCTAAAGAATGTAATCGATCGGTCGAAAAATATAGAGGCAAGTTGTGTATCATTTTAAGAATTTTATTTTGAGCAATTTGTAACTTATTAATGTGGGTTTGAGTACATTCCTTCCAAACGGCGGCACCATTGAAAAGAATAGATTGAAATATCATTCAGTGTAAGAGGAGCTTGTTTTCTAAACTTAAATCTGATTTCCTATTAATAAATTAATACATTACTTTGACGAGTTTGTTCACTTTACTAACGGTATCAGTGATATGATCCTTAAAAGTCAGTTTCTTATCGAAAATAAATTCTAAATATTTAATATTATTACTCCAAGTAGTTTCAGCTCCGTTAACTGTTATATAGTTGATTGCGGGTATGTAAGGAATGCGTCTAGTGAAAAAAGCAATCTTGTTGGGTTTTTGGCAGAAATCATTTTGATTTTCCATTTTCACATATAGGTACTTCATAACTGTCTCAAGCGCCCGTTCTAATGAGTGGCAAATATATGAAGCTAAAGTACCAGAGCAGTAGATAGCAATATCGTCAGCGAAAAAAGCAGTATCACAGTTGGCTAGGTGTGGAAAATCAACAGTGTAGATCAAATACAAAATTGGTCCTAATACTGAACCTTGAGGTACTCATGCAAGTATTTCCTTTCTGCTTGAAAGTTGGTTGAGTACTGATACCTCGAAAGATCGGTTGGCCAGAAAACTACTAATTATCTTGACGAGGTATTTGGGAAAGTTGAATTCGATCAGCTTGTAAATAAGTTCTTTGTGCCAAACACGATCGAACACTTTTTCGATGTCCAGCGATACTAGCACCATTGATTTTTTTGAATTTAAACATCTATGAATTGCTTACTTAATTCTCATAAGTTGATGTATGGTTGAGTAGTTTTTCCTGAAACCAAACTGTTCATCTGGTATAATCTTTGAATGATCTATAAACTCTACGATTCTTTCTCTTATTATTCTTTCAAATAATTTCCCTAGATTACTTAGGAAGCTAATGGGTCTGTAACTGGATCCCGAATTTGCCGGTTTTTTCTGTTTTAGGATAGGAATAATTTTTGCCCATTTCCATGCTGAAGGAAAATATCTCAGCTTTAAGCAACCGTTTAAAATATAAGAATAAGACCTTTTTTAGACATATTTTTCAAGCATACGTTGGATATGTTGTCGTGACCAGTAGACAGTTTAGGTTTCAGAAGGCGAAGTTGATCCTTAATGTCCTTAGATTTAATCAGTCGTATTATTTCATCATCATTGGCATTATGAAACAACTTCACCTTTTCTTCTACCATACGTTCCGTAGATTTATCGGAAAGGTTATTGTCTGTGCAAAAAAAATTTCACTAAAAATATTAGCTAAATGTTCTGACTTCTCTGCTCGTGTAACGTGAAGATTATTGCCTTCTTTCAGTGGCGGAATGGGTACTTTTCGTTTTTTGATCACTTTAACAATACTCCAGATTAGCTTAGATGCTTTGTTCAGGCTAGCTAAAGTATGATTCCAGCTTTTATTTCTATATACTCGTATAGTAGTCAATTCGCTTATGAGACCATTCAGAGACTTCCATGAAGATTTATAAATTGGATTTCTTGTTCTCAGCCAAATCCGCCTTAGTGTGTTTCTTCGCTGGATTAATAGTCTAATTTCGAAAGGAAGAGGACTTACTACCTTATGAGAAATAATGCTTTTGGGATGATGAATGGTTGAAATTAAACTTTGGTTTAACTCGTTTATTAGTAAGTCTATATCATTGGAGCAAGATAAGTTGTCCAAGCTCAAATTGGAAAGTTTTATTTTTGAGTTCATGATACTTCTAAATAGGTTCCAATTGGTTTTATTATAGTTGTGAGAAACCTCTTTTTCTTTAAATTGTTTTGCCGAGTTCATGCTAAATATAACAGGCAAATGATCTGATGATACACTCTTAGCTCAGAGAACAAACTACCATTTGAACATAGCACTATATCCAATGTGGATGAATTACTTACTCGTAAGATAGGAGTAGAAGAAACGGTAACGAGATGGATAGTAGCGATGCTTGACTCTCGTAGAATCTCGGCTCAGATCGGAGGTAAAGGTCTCACTGTACGAGCGGTGAAGGGATGCCCTCAGGGAGGTGTACTCTCCCCACTACTGTGGTGCATTGTTGTAGATGATCTCCTTAAGGATCTGAGCATCAAGGGTTTTGAGACTCAAGCATACGCTGATGACCTAGTGATCACTGTAAGAGGTAAACATGACTGTGTCATTTCGGACCGCATGCAAGAGGCCCTAGAGATAGTAAATAACTGGTGCATCCAACAGGGATTAAGTATAAATCCAAGTAAAACAATTATAGTGCCATTCACTAGAAGACGGAAGGTAAACTTAAGGCCCCGATTGTGAGAGGAACTACAATTGAATTCTCTTCCGATGCCAAATACTTGGGAATTACCTTGGAGAAGTGTCTGACTTGGAATTTACATCTTAAAAACATCTCTACACGAGTAACATTGTCTTTTATGGCGTGTCGAAGGCTCTGTGGCACCACTTGGGGTCTCAGACCAAATATGGTATACTGGACCTACAAGTCTATTATAATACCAATGATCACATATGCCGCAATGGTGTGGTGGCCAAAGGTTGAACAAATCACAGCACAGAAGGCCCTGCAAAAAATTCAGAGGCGTGCCGTTCTTAGCATTACAGGGGGACTTAAATCATGTCCCACTGCAGCAATGGAAGCCATGATAGACTTGGCCCCATTACACTTAGAGATAAAGAAGGAGGCTCTGAGAGAGGCCATAAGGCTACAGCAATACAATAAATTCAAGGCAGGAGACCTTGTCGGTCACCTTAAAATTCTACAGGAATTTAATCAGAAGGACCTAACCGACTCAGTAAACGATAACATGCCAAAGGTATATGATTTTGAGAAACCATATATGGTGACTCTGGGAGATCGTGTATCATAGCAATCTGGTCTACCAGATTTTGGGGAAGGTGCTTCAGTCTGGTATACGGACGACTCTAAGACCTATTGAGGAACTGGAGCGGGCGTATTTGGACCCAATTGTAAAATATGGACGGCAATGGGACAAACCGCCACTGTGTTTCAGGCTGAGGTACATGCCATACAGCTGTGCGCAGGTAAACTTCTACTGAATAAACCAAAAGGCGCTACAGTTATTATTCTATCTGACAGCCAAGCGGCACTGCTAGCGCTGAAATCTTATTGTTTCCGTTCTAGGCTTGTGTGGGACTGTCATACTCTTCTTAAAGAGCTGGCACATCATAATAGTCTAACCCTGATGTGGGTGCCAGGACATGAGGGTATTCCGGGTAATGAATCGGCTGACCAGCTAGCTAAGCGGGGAGCCAACTCACTAATGATTGGCCCGGAACCATTCTGTGGAGTAGGTAAAGGCTTCATTAAGGATGGTATTTTTAAGTGGATAAATCTTCAGGTGGAAGATTATTGGAACTCACTTTCAGGACTTAGACAGTCAAAGAAATTCCTGACCTTCTCAAGTAGGAGAGCGTCGGAATTCCTTTCCTTAAGCAGGTATAACGCACGGGTCATAATGGGATATTTTTCCGGACATTATTTCCTTAATTATCACCTTAAGATCATCGGTAAAGTATCACTAGATACATGTCGATTCTGTGATATCACATCTGAAACCACGGCACACATTCTGTGTGATTGTGATGCAGTGGCCAGATCAAGAAGGCAGATTCTCGGTGGATTTACTCTCACCTGTGAAGACCTGTCGAAGACTCCCCTGAGTAAAATCATCTCCTTTCTCAAAGGAATCGATATGGCCTAGGGAGTGGTTAAGAGCCAGGAACAAAAGACCTCTTAGGTCGTAGTTCGAGAAGTAGTGAGGCTTCTTTAGGCTCTACCAGTTTTAAATAATAATAATCCAATGTGGAGGGAAGCTGTTTTTTGGAACACGGAATATAAGTTAGATTTTTTGGGAATAAAAGTGATACTGAATAAGTTTGTAGAAAGCTATGTATGTAAAATACCTCCCCAGCTATTTTTCCTATAACAACAGTCACGACTTAACGCAATAAATTTGTTAAGGCTCGATAATTGGTTATCGGATTATCGTACCTTCAGATGGACTAATGAACTTCTCAATGGTATTTAACTGAAGGTAGTATTTATAGTTTGTTTATGAATTTCGTACTAGCAAATGTGAGAAAGTTCAGCTATTAAGCAATGTGTTTGAAACTCACTGTGCAATACGGAATCATCTGCGAGCTTCACATGTGTGTCCTAGGAGACATGTGGTTACACCCCATTGAAACCACATCATCTACAGTTTGCAAGAATCAAAATGTTGAAACTACGAGTACACCAACTCTTCGCTCAAACATCCTCCATGATTTTATTATTATTCCAATTGTCTACGATCTTAAACAAAAAGAACTTGGAAAATAAACAGAATGCCATAGAGCCCATATTTTACTCGAAAACTTGTGAAATTGGTATATCATGTGGTCGAGGTATGTGACAGCCGTTTCTAGTAGTCCAAAACTTCGTTAAAACTTTTGGAATATTAGCAGTCTTTTCCTGAAATTTTCCACAAAATTTTATGTATCAGTAGTGAAAATTTCCATAGCAAAGTGACATCAGTACTTTTCTCGGCGACATTATTGTTGAAGAAGTTCTGCATTATTTTGAAAATTTTCGAAATTGTTATTAATGTTGGAATAAATAAAATTCTGTTTTCACTGCACTCTTGCTTTTTAGTTAGTTGGTTTCCTGAAAAGTATAATTTATGTTTGCAGTGATGTTTTGCTCGAAGCCATGCGTTTTTGTCAGAACAAAGTTTGATAGCTATTTTAATAAAGCGGTTGTACAATTTATTGCTGGCAGTTTACAATATTCGAATAGAGGGCAGAAACTGAGTTTGGAAATGTTCAGATGAAAGTTCTTGTTGACCACCACCACGAAATAAACAAACACAGTTTTCGCACTGTTTGTTCATTATGCAAATCTCACCTAATTCGATGTATTAAAATGGGAAAAGGTGTACGTATCTTTTATGGCAAAGATTTTAATCTGAAACTCTGGTTAGGAAATTTAAGTCCAGGAGTATAGATAAAATTAAATTATGTACATATAATCAAACTAATCAACAGAAATGTGAAATGTTTTTCTATGTATGTAGCTTGAAACTATGTAAATCAAGGCACTAGCCTGAAGTTACTTGTGAATGGTTACTAACTAATTACTCCACTGCAATAAGACAATATTATCTAAGTTTCCTGTCATAAAGTTAATAGATACTAACAACTACAAATTTTGTAGGTGAAATTTATTGTATCTAAAGATGTACACGTGATTTCACTGACTTTAGTTTATTATTTTTTAATAATAAAGTATTCTGATCGATCTGAAATTTAAAAACAAATTTGATATCCAGAAGTTATGTATTTTTACGTTTTAGGACTAGTAAATTTTAAAAGGGCGTTCGTCTGTCCGCTGTACGCAAAAGCGTTAGAAGGCGCGTAGCTCACAAACCTGTAGAGATATTAAGTTGAAATTTTTTGTGGATAGATTAGGTGAACCCCTACGAGAGGTATCTTTTGGGGGATACAGGTGTGAGGGGCAGGTGTGAGGAAGAGTTTAGACGAAGAATTTTTAGTTTCTAGATCTCAGGAACCGCTTACTGGAGGCTGAAACTTTGAACTTATGATAGTGAACCAAAAAACCAATTGTTGATAGGGGTTGAGGGCTGTGTGAGTGACGGTGGAAACAATGGAGTAGCAAGGTATGGGAGTGGGGGCTTGATTTGTATATCTCTGAAACGGCTTATGCCAGAATGATGAAACTTAGCACGTATATGTAGATGTACCACTGGAGTAATAAAATCAACAACAAAATTCAGATTTTTATTGGCGCACAGAGGTGAACTAAATGTCCGTGAAAAGGGTTTTTCTCACGAATTTCTTTATATCTTTTAGACATGTCGACTTATCAAATCAATTTTACTTCTGTGGGCTCTTTATCTAAGCGATTTTCCAAATTTTTAGATCTCCAACCCCTAAGGGGGTGTAAAATGGCTGTGCACATTTTCACGAATTCCGATATATTTCTTAGATTGAATGAGATATCGAATTTAATTTCACCTCTAAAGGCTTTAAATATAATCTGGGGAAAACCGATTTAACCATTTTTTTGATATTATACCATCTGGAGTGTAAGGCATTGTTCAAGTTTTAACGAAATCCTAATTCGGTTTTACTTTTATGGGCTTTATGTATATTGATCTAAAAATTGATTTCATAATTTTGCGATATTCTACCCGTAAGAGTTTTTATGAATTCCGACAATCACTTAAGTCTGATGAATAGTAACTATATAATCGCCTAAAATTCAGTTTCATAATATTTTTCTATATAGGGTCTTTCAACAAGGACGATCAATTTTTAAATGTAAATAAAACAATTTGTGTGTGAGATATCCACTCACTTCTTTTTTTTTGTTAAAGAATATTTGGAAAGCCGTACCAAAATCCGCACCAAGCAGTGACTTTCTCGGGATGAATTTGGTGCTGGTGTATCTCGTGTGGATTGATATCATCCCAAATCTGACAATTTTGGTGATTCACACATCCATTCATCAAGAAATGGGTCTCGTCGTTAAAAATTACGCAATGCGCGGAAAGTTTTTCGTACGGAATAAAATTTGATGATTTTCACATGGTGTTCAACGCTATAACTTTCCATGGTAATTTGCCATTCACTACTGAATAATTCACAATAAATTCGACGGATGTTGCTTTAACAAAATGGCCGCTATAACCTAACAAATTTTGAGCGTTCCTACTGAAACACTGAAACTATACAACCCCTAAAGGGCTGTGTCGATATTTTAACCCCTATGTTTGTTTAAAAATCTGCCAACAGTCTGGGCGCAACTTTATTATTTTATGGGTAGAAGTCCGAAACGTGTTTAATGATGAGATACGGTGTTGGGTACTATGCGACTGACAACCTAAAAAATAACGTTCCAAATAGCCTCCTGGTTATTTTTTAGGTTGTCAGTCGCATAGTACCCAACACCGTATCTCATCATTAAACACGTTTCGGACTTCTACCCATAAAATAATAAAGTTGCGCCCAGACTGTTGGCAGATTTTTTTTATTTACTTACGTATTTTTTTATCAATAGAATAATTCATAGTAGTAAAAGCGAATTCGATCACATTAAACCTAAGAGATTTTCGGTATCAGTGAAATCTTGAACAATACCCCCAGGGGGTTTAATTGAGAAAAATACTTAAATCGGTTTTTCCCCGACTACGTTTAAAGCTTATAGAAGTAAAAGTGAATTCCAAATCTCAATATACCTTAGGAATATATCAGAATTCGTGAATATGTACACAACCACTTTACACCCCCTTAGGGGTTGGATATCGAACAATTTTGGAGATCGTTAGTAGGCGCTTATATAAATAGCCCGCAGAAGTAAAATTGCTTTGATAGCTCGACATGTCTAAAAGTTTTAACGAAATTTGTGAAAATGTGGATTCACGGACATTTTTTTTACTCAACCTCTGAACGCCAATAAAAATCTGAACTTTTTTTTTGCTTTAATTACTTTAATAGTACATCTACATATACGTACTAAGTTTCAACTTTCTAGCATAAGCCGTTTCTGAGATATAAAAAACCACCCCTCTCCCCCGTACCTTGATACCCCTATGAAAAATTTTATTTTTCTAGGATGTCTGCATAGTGGCTCTATATAATCCTAAATTTTTAGCTTTCTATTCATTATGGTTTTCGAAAAATAAAAATCAGAATGTTTTCCTTTCTACCCCCTTTCACCATCACCCCCAACACCCACATCACCAAATTTTTTTTCCCTACTAGAAGTTTACCGTCCCCAACTCCTGTAAAATTTTCAAGATCATATCTGATACGGTTTCTGAGATATAAAAATGACATTTTTTGAGAAATTGCTATCCCCCCACTTTCGTGCTCCACCTCCCCCTCAAAAAATTTAGTTTTGGTAGACTCCTCTTGTGATCCCATATACAGAAACTAAATTTTATCTTCCTGGTGTAATTGGTTCGGAAGATATTGTAATCCGAAGTTTTTCACCCCCCACCTTCACACCCCACCACCTCTCTTAAAAATGTTAGCCCTTGTCTAATCTTGAAGTATCCCTAAGGACAACAACAAAGTTTCAATCTTCTGACATCAATGGTTCAGGAGATATCGATTTTAGAATGTTTCAATCCCGGCTTTCATGCGTTAAAGACTCATTGTTTTCCCCCCCACTTCCACACCCCTTAACCAATATCGACCATTTTTTTGCAATTGAGTCCATTATCATAGTACTACATAAGTTCCAAGTTTCAGCTTCCTAGCATAAGTGGTTCCTGAGATCTAGAAACCAAAATTTTTCGTCTAAAACGCTCCCCTCTCCTCTCCCCTTGTAACCCCACCCCTCAAAAATATACCAGTGGTAGGGGTTCACCCAATCTACCCACCATAAAAATTTCAATTTAATATTTCAACGGGTTTGGGAGCTACGCGCCTTCAAACGATTTTGCGTACGGCGTACGGCGGACGGCGTACGGCGGACGGCGGACGGCGTACGGCGTACGGCGGACGGCGTACGGCGTACAGACGGACATTTTTTTTTTTTTGCTTTTTTGGGGTTTACTAGTCCTAAAACGTGTAAATACAAAATTTCAGGGTAGCAAACTTTTTTGAAATTTCAGGTCGATCACAATACTTTATTATTAAAAAATAATAAAGTAAAATTGGAATAAAATACGTAAATAAATTGAAAAAAAATCAACCAACAGTCTGGGCGCAACTTTATTACTTTTTGGATAAAGTTCGGACCATTTTTAATGCTGAGATGCGGTGTAGATTACTGTGCGACTGACAACCAAAGAACAAAGAATAACTACGAGGCTATTTGGAACGTTATTGTTTAGGTTGTCAGTCTCATAATAACCTACACCTCATCTTTTTTTGGATTTCTTCCAAAAAAGTAATAAAGCTGCGCCCAGTCTGTTGGCAGATCTGTTTCCGAATGTGTTACTCACTTAAAATGAGTCCGTTGTCCTACAACTATTCTCTCTATATTCTATTATCTTGCTGATACCTTAGCAAATTTTTGGAGGTGTCTAAAATGAGCTCTGTAACAAATGGAGCCCAGTGTGGGGCAAAACTTCGTGTGATATGAAAACAGGTACCTCTTTTTGCACTCCAATGTACAGCGGAGCAAAGCGAGTGCAAAAGAATTGCACAGTGCATAACTGAATGCTTTACGTCTCACATCTAGATGGCGGTGAGGCTTATAAAGTGCAATATACTATTATATATGTGGTTACAGGGAATAGCTTGGTTAATTGAAAAATAGTAAAATGGGATAAGTGTACTGTGGTCATCTTCCAAGACTTACACGCGCTGTGAAGAAATTATTGTTATATGTTATTTGATTACTGAGATGTCAACAAATTTAATTTTTTCACCAAAACTGGATTTACAGGAATAGTTTAATAGCAAAAAAATGCTGCCCTGAATAGTTTCGTTTTTAGACTTACCTACTTATTCCCTGTGGCCACAGATATATACGTTTAAACTATTAGGCATATTTTTCCCACTCAAATATCCTTCCGCCCAATACCGACAATAGCAAGTGACTCCACTGTCATAGATCTATGTATATAAGTTCCATTTTTTAACTTCCTACCGTAAAGAGATCCTAAGATATAAAAATCAAAATTTTACGTTTTAAATCCACCTTCCTCCTCACACCCCAACACTGCAAAAACTCACCACTTAAAGGAGTCCACCACCCTATCTATCCATTATAAAATTTTAATTTAATAACTCAAAGTGTTCGTAAGATTCAGGCCTTCAAGCGCGTTGGCGTAAGTCGTACGGCTAACAGACGTTGAGACCTACTAGTCTTGAAACGTGAATAAACAACCAGGATAGCAATTTTTTTAAATTCGGTCACAATACGATTTTTTTAACTAATAAAGTAAAATGAATTTAATCTAAATAGAAAGCACAAAATTTTCTGTCTTGCAATTTTGTTTACACTGTATTTTAGTTGTTTGATTTACACGTTTATCGCACGAATTAATTTCGGTTAATATGCCGTGTGTACTGCTGTGATTATTTACGTAAAGCGAATAAAGCTTCGTTCAATATGAAGCCCTTGGAACAACAAGGGGTCAACTCATTCTTCCAACAACAGAGAAAACTTGACTTTTATGGCCTTTTATTGCATTCAAAGTATTTTAGATAGATAGATTTTTTATGATTTCATTAAAATTATTAAGGATATTATAAGGAGTTAACTGCATCAGCAGAATTTCATCCGAATGTAACAAGAAGTCAGAACGAACAAGCCCTCTCATGTTATTAAAAAAAGAGTTGGAGTAATAAGGTCCAAGGGATTCAATTGTATTTGTAAAATGCTTCCGCTTTCCAAGTTTTATTTAAATATTATAGCAAATTGATAACGTTATGCGACGGACTTCTTTATAAGATACGTACCAAAAAACGGTCTTTATAAGAAAAAATCTGCCAATGGTCTGGGCGAAACTTTATTATTTTTCCGGTCAAAGTTCGGGAGTGGACAAAGTCGGAGTATATCATCAGTTGTTTCGAAATTATGAGGTTTCTTGGAAAGTTAGTATTGTTTTTAAAAAAAAAATATTTAAAATAGAGATTTTTAACCGATTAAACATTGTAAAAGCCTGTGTATCGTAGACTATTCGAATTTCGGTATATTATGTACACTAAAAGCCCATAGAAGTAAGAACGAATTTGCTGCCTTATCAGAATTAAGAGATATGACGAATTGGTAAAACGTATACAAACCGAATACATCCACTTGGGGGTTGAATTTCGAAAAAATTGTGAAACAGTTTTTTAGGCGATTTCATAAGAAGCAACTTGATATCTCATGAGACACGAGGGATTTTGAAAAATTTGTGAAAACGTACGCAAATCCTTCACACCCCCTTGGTGTTTGAAATTCGAAAAATCGTGAAATTGGTTTTTAGGTCATTACATCAAATACCGTAATAACCAATTTTATATCTCATCAGAACTAAGGGATGGCAAAAATTATGAAAACATATGCAAACCCTTTGGGGGTTGAATATCCAAAATTCCCTTACCCTCTACACCCACACCCAGAAAATATTTTTTTCTGCTAGGAGTCTAATAGGTCAACTTCTGGTAAAAATTTTAAACATCTATCTGACACGGGTCTTGAGATATGTGACGTGATTTTTTTGAAAAATTCGTATCACCTCCACTTTCATGCTCCACTGCCCCCTTAAAAAATTTTACTTTCATCAAACTTCATTTGTCAACCTTTATACAGAAACCAAATTTTATTTGTCTAGTGCAATTGGTTCGTGAGATATCGTAATCTAAATTTTTTCAACCCCCACCACCGTACGCCACTGCCATCACTCAAAAATTAGTTTCCGATCTATTCTCCTAGTATACCTACAGATATTCATTAAGTTTCAATTTTGTGACATTAACCGTTTAGGAGATATGGATTTTAGAATGTGTCGATCTCGGCTTTTTTGCGTTCCGGACGCATTATTTTTCCCCCACTCCTACACCCCTTCACCCATATCAGCAATTTTTTTGCAAATGGGTCCACTAGCGAAGCTCTATATAAATTCCAAGTTTCAGCCTCCTATCATAAGGGGTTGCTGAGATCTATAAACCAAAATTTTTCGTCTAAAACACTTCCCCCACCTTCCCCCTTACACCCCCACCCCTCAGAATTTGGTCACTTTAGGGGGCCTACGCACTCTACCCACGTAAAAAAATTCCACTAAATAGCTCATAGGGTTTGGGTGCTACGAGCCTTCAAACAATTTTGCGTACAGCGGTCGACGTACGGCGGACAGACGGACTTACACTTTTTTTGCTTTTTTCGTGTCTACTAGTCATGAAACGTGAAAAAAAAAAATTTCAGGGTATCAAATTTTTTTTTTTAAAATTGATCACAATACTGTATTATTGAAATAATAAAGTAAAATTGATTTCTAATGAAATTAAAAAGAATTATAAGTAACTCTTTTTTTATTTTAAGTATTTTCATTTAAATCCTTTTTCTTTTATTATATAACAAAACTGCTGTAAGATAATTGTGTTTACCGTCAAAAAAGACATTTTTACACACTGGTGCTTAAGCTTGTTACCGAAAACCATATTGTCCATTCATTTTTGTGCTGAAAATATCTTATGTGTTTAATTCTCTACTCTTAGACTCAACCCATGATATTCAAAATTCCTTAAATTTCAAATATTTCTCCACCCTCATTGCCAGATCCGATTTCCTGTTCTGTAATTGGGTTGTTTAAAAGTTTCCACAACGGAACAATACTTTAAAGAAGATTGAAATTATCCTCCAAAAATTCGCAACCAGTACATCCGCAAACCGATTTAAGGACTGGATCGTGTGATCCTTAAACCATAATTTCGCCTCAGAAATTTTCCACCTCTGGTGGCCTTTGTACACTTATTTCTTTGTATTTAAATTCCGAAACACGGCAATTCATTGCGGTCTCAACTACCCGGCTTCCGAAAATGCTCTCAAAACTTGTACAGCCCCAAACAGATAAAGCATCGACACAATATACTCGTCCTTTAAGACAGGTGCTTTGCTATAGAGGCGTTACTTTACGCAATATCACGCATACTTTCGGGCATACCTGCCCAAACTGTAATGTTCATTAAGCTTGCCTGCCATGTAGACCACCCCTTTAATTAATGCGAAAATAACAACATGAGTGATTACCTCGATTAATCAAAATCACCTGGAGCACAAGTGGGAAGCAGCGATCACGTGAAACATTACTTCGTTATATCTTCAAGATTATAGGTGGCAGTCTCAACTCTAGCGTATAGCGTAGACGGCCAATACATGTATACCTCATCGCGTAAGATACTTTTACCTGTATAGTTGCGGTAATTTTAGAATATTTTCATGTTAGGGAGTAATCAGAGCAGAGAAATCATTCTAGCGAAATGCAAGAATGGGATACGCTATTATAGCGGAGCAGACAATGAATGAAAAAGGACGAAAAACAGAGAAAATCCTGACATTTTTGAATCTTTTCTTATAGCCACTATGTTATATATAGAACGGAAAACTTTCATAACTCCTGGAATGGCACCGAATAGATATTCTACCTTGCCCTCGGATTTTCTGGAAATTTTCCAGCAAGAGTAAGGGATAAAGAAGCCCGTAAGGAAAATGGCTTAATGTCAGTTCATGCACTTGAACCCTGGATAACTGCCGAGTTGAATTATACAAAATGGCACACAGAACGATCCGGAATGGGAAGATCTCTAGATACTCGACGAAATACAATGGCATTAGTTGGTAATACCTTGCTGCTTTCGGAGTGCTCAAAAGAGTACTTCGATGTAAAAAGAACCTCTTAACCCATTCAGTGTGGCTAACAAGCCGTAGAAATATTCAACTTTTGTTTGTTGTTACCGTCTCTAATGTAATTAATCTTCAAGTTCCTTTTTCTTTTCGTCCTTGACGAGCATTTGTTCTCAGATCCTTTCAGGTTAAATCGAAGAAACAGAAAGATTACTGCCGTTGTGAATTGCACATTTAATCTGAAAGTCAATACTGATTTGGAGTAAATTTTCGAATTTTGAACACAATTCTTTTCGTCTCCGTAACAAATATGTCTAAGGACTTAATATCACAAAAGAGTAGTAGTGTTACAATTGAAGTATATTGCTGGCTTAATTAAAAAAATCTGTCAATGGTCTGGGCGAAACTTTATTATTTTTCGGGTCAAAGTTCGGGAGCGGGCAAAGTCGGAGTATATCATCAGTTGTTTCGAGATTATGACGTTTCTTCGAAAGTTAATTTTGTTTTAAAAATAAAAATATTTAAAATAGAGACTTTTAGCTGATTAAACATTGAAAAAGCCCGTGTAGACTATTCGAATTTCGGTATATTATGTACACTAAAAGCCCATAGAAGTAAAAACGAATTTGTTGCCTTATCAGACTTGAGAGATATGACAAATTGTTAAAACGTATACAAACCCATTACTTTCACTTGAGGTTTGTATTTCGAAAAAATTGTGAAATAGGTTTTTAAACGATTTCCTAAGAAGCAACTTAATATCTCCTGGGACACGAGAGATTTTGAAAAACGTAAGCAAATCTTTCACACCTCCTTGGTTCTTGAAATTCGAAAAATCGTGAAATTAGTTTTTAGGTCATTACATCAAATGCCGTAAAAACCAATTTTATATCTCATCAGAACTAAGGGATGGCAAAAATTGTGAAAACATATGCAAACCCTTGGAGGTTGAATATCCAAAAATTGAGAAATGGATTTGTAGGCGATTATATAAAAAGTCTGTGGAAGTGAAAAGCGATCTAATATCTCATCAAACCTAAGAAATATGTCGAAGCTTTGAAAAGCATAAATATCTGAAAATACTGAAATTGACTTTTTGGCGATTATAAAGGAAACCTTAGGAAGTAAAAATAAATTCGATATATCATCAGATCTAAGCAATATGTAGGAATCTGTGAAAACATATTCAACCTCCTTACACCCACTTGAGGGTTGAATATCCAAAAATCCTGAAAGGAGTTAATATATAAATATGAAAACAGCACGAGAAAGTTAAAATCAATTCATTTTCTTATTACTTCTAAAAGAAATGACGGAATTCGTGATATGTGTTTTATACCCTCTTAGGGGTTGAAAAAGCAAAAAACTTAAAATTAAGTTTTAGGCGAGCCCGTGAAAGTGAAAACATATTCGATATCTGATCAGACCTGGGGGATATGGCAGAATTCGTGAAACAGTATACAACCCCTTTACACTCCCTTAGGGGACAAATTTCAAAAAACCTTGAAAACACTTTCTATGGAAAAGCCGTAGTTTTAGGTGATTATTAAACAAGCCCGTGGAAGTAAAAATATATTCGATATCTAATCAGACCAGATGGATATGGCTGAATTCGTGAAAATGTATACAACTCCTTTACACCATCGTGGTGGTCGAATTTCAAAAAATCCTGAAAACACTTTCTAGGTATTTATATGGAAAAGCCGTAGAATAAAAATTAATGCAATATTTGGAAAGACCTAATAGATATGACGAAAATCGTGAAAATATATGTATTCCATTTTCACTGATCATTTCTTTCACCCCCCCCCCCCTTCCAAACGCCAATAGATATTTCAAATTTTTTGCACAAATTACTTGTATAGTTGATTTACATATACATACCGAGTTTCAACTTTGTAGCATAAGCCGTTCTATAGATAGGAAAAACACCCCCCACCCTCAGACCATACTACCTCCATAAAATATTATGTTTTCCAACATACTACTACTATAGCTCTATCTAAATACCAAGTCTCAGCTTTATGTCAATATAGGTTCCTGAGATATAAAAATCAGAACCATTTCCTTTTTACCCTCCTCCACCCTCACCCTATTCACCGTCACCATCAAATTTTTTTTTCTGCTAGGGCTCTATTCCCTACTTTTTGTAAAAATTTCAAGAATCCATCTTACACTGTTCTTATGCCCTCGACTTTCATGCTACACCACCCCCTTAAAAAAATATTCTTTCAGCAAACTTTATTTGTCAACCTTTATACACAAACCACACAATTTTATTTATCTAGTGCAATTGGTTCGTGAGATATCGTAATCTAAAGTTTTTCACCCCCCAACTCCGTACTCTACTGCCTCCACTCAAAAATTTGTCTCCGATCTACTCTTCCAGTATAACTACAGATATTCATTAAGTTTCAATTTCGTCACATTAACCCTATAGGAGATATGGATTTTAGAATGTGTTGATCTCGGCTTTCTGGCGTTTCGGACGCATTATTTTCTCCCACACCCCTTCACCCATAGCAGCAATTTTTTTGCAAATGGGTCCACTATCTAAGCTCTATATAAATTGTAAGTTTCAGTCTCCTTGCGTAAGCGGTTGCTGAGATCTAGAAACCAAAATTTTCCGTCTGAAAGGTTTCCCCCTCTTTCCCCTCGCACCACCACCCATGAAAATGTGGTCACTTCAAGGGGCCTACCCAGTCTATTCATTAAAAATTAAATTTCAATATAATAGCTCTGGAAAGAATTAATCCCGTCTTCTGAGGCAGGTGAATTAGAAATTATTAAATATTTGACGTGACAACTATATGCATTTCGGTGCATATAGGACACCACCAAAAAGTCAGATCCAGTGCTCTCTGCCTAAATATATGAAGAATGAAATCAGCTTCGATAACAAAATTATTCGTACAATTTGAAATAAAAACTAAATCACAAAAGCGACATTTAGTGAATAAGAAAAATTTTTTAGCCACCGTTTTTCAAAAAGTTTACGTTATACGAAAAACTATTTAAGACCAAATCGTCTAACATGTACTACGTACTGGCCGACTGAGAATGAAGGAGTTAAATTTCAAAGTGTGGCCAAATATAAGTTCTTCTTTTCTGTACATTCCTTTTTGATAATTTCACGGACAGTACGTTTCTGTGAATTTTTGTATTTTTGTCAACTAGTCATTTGCTGCGTGCTTGCATTGCTGTTACGGACGTTCTCATCATTTAGTCCACAATTAGCTTCTTTCAATAATTCGGCCAAAATAATAAATTCGCCCCAAAAACATCTAAATGCAAACCATAGTAAATCACAGTATACCGTTTTGTAGTACAGTCCGAGAGGAGTAAAAGGTAGACGCGAAATAAAGCTTGTTATTTTACACGGTTGAAATATTTTCAATGTGGTTTTTCAACTATTTCGAAGTCTTTCTGGCAAATGGATTAGTAAGCCAGCATTTAAATTTGTACAATATTATGATTTCAGCTTGATGTTTGCATATTGGTGTACTAATGGAGCACGTGAAGCATTTCCTACATTTTCAATCAGTTCATTTCTAAAAATTTTACCTGTGCACTGTACTTGACCATATTCAAATTTTTCAGTCGACTAACTGAGTGCTGTTCAGTTTCATTCTAGTAGTTCTGAAGTTGTGTAAGCTTCTTTAAAATTTCGGAATTCAAATTGTCCATTTAAATAGCACTCCAGCGATCAAGACTATGTTCCAACAACATCATCACAACTTTATGTTTTATGCCCTCCACTTGAACTGCCATCCTTTCTTGCAGCATAAATAAAATTGAGAAACTTTTATATCAGGACAATTTAATTCCGAATCAAAATTCGCTCAGCTTTTTATTCTTAAATTTTCTTTGAAAAGAAATCAGCTCTCATATCTCTGGCTGTATTGTTGAAAACTACTTGATTTTTTTCGATGAAGTACTGACGTCAAATTTTCGTCAGTACTGTCATGTCTAAAAACCATACGAAAAAATGAATTCTTCAGTATTTGTTTCCTAATAACAGGATGAATAATTTATCAATCTGACACGGACGGCTGTTGAAGCAAATTCATAAATATATTCACTTTTTTACTGAACAATTCATCTATTTGTATCTGATTTTCCGGATTTTTGCACAAAAAGCGATCTGACAAGACTTTTAAGGTATGTTCTTTGTTCCGACAGAACTGAGAACTGTCCAGATCTGGCAGAAGCTAATTGAGAAGCCTCACTACCTTAGAGTAATTAGCGGCGCTCATTATTGAAGACTCTTTTCGAATTACTGTTCGACTCTCTTCAAAATAAACTTCGAGTACCCTGAAGAGTGGAATAGTTATTAGCTGTATTCGGTTTTAATGCAGTCTCTGCTCGAAATGCGGCTCGACGGACCATAATACTAACATTATTCTGAATAAGAAAATTACGATGGAAAAATTTATTTTTCCATGTAAACGTATTGTGGACAAAAAGAACTGGAGTTCGAATATGTTATACAAGAAATTTCGAGATATATCCGTTAGTATCAACACTGATTAAATTATCCAAGCAAAGAAGATTGACTCAACAATGTTGATTGGGCTCTGTTTTCTTCACTGATTGACGAGAGTATGGTGGGTATGGTGTTTGGAGCTATGCGGAATTGACTAAATTGTTCATTATGGCCACCTTGAAAACACTTTCCTGTAGGGGAATGCATCTTTTTCTCACCTCCCTCCGATGTTTTCCCAGATTGTCTTGGTAAGTGGGCTTAAGACTGCAGGTGGTACATATTTTTAGTGCTGGGAATGTTGAGGATTTCGGGCATAGCAGTGATGATAACCCAATTTTCAACGCACTTTACATTGACCAATCAATTTTGATAGCTGATAGTTCTTAACTTCAGGAAAAACTTTTAAGCACTGCACTGAATATAGTTTAGTAAAAGTCCAAACCAGATTAATGCCGTTGGGAGTACCTGCACTTCCTTGTTTATTGTTCCTATAAAATTAATTGCATTCGAATAAACTTTCGCATTCAGCTTGTAACCATCGAGAATGTGGTATCATTTTTGGATCAAAAAAATTACTTATTTTTTTTAACTGGTGAATTAAAAGTTGTTAATATTGGGGAAGAATTAGAGTTCGCTAGTTAGGCCAGCTCGGAAAATATAGTGAACCCAAGTCTGCCGCCTTAGAACTCCCCCATGGGAACTAAAAGATTGAATGAACTCCGTAGCAGGGTAAACCTTGAAATAGCGGGGGAACCGCTTAAAACTAATAGATCCTAGCCAATCAATCAATCGAATCAACTTGAGACAAGTTAAAGAGCCTCGTTGTGATTAGCTCATAAATCTGGACTCTGCCAAATTCTGCCTTTCATATGAAATCGAAAGGACTTGGGAAGAAAGAGGAGTCCCTCAAACTTTTTACGTTTGCTTATGATGGCCGATTGATACAGGCCAAGCGAATATGTGAATTTCTTGAAAGGTGATTGAGGTGTTTTTTCATTACAAATTTAATGTATTTATTCACTACTTGAAGTTCCTTGTGGCAGACATCTCCTTCTCGAATTTCGGTTGAAAGCAAGTTCAGTCTCAAAACAAACGATTGCTCGTTTCCAATTTATAGCATCATCTCAGAAATGATGACACAAATTTCTCGTTGTAAAAGCGATCTAATCAAATAATTAGAAACCGTGAAAAGGACCGGCACCAAAAGAGCGTCTTTCCACGACTCTTTCTCTGAATTTCTGCAGCTGTATTGTTCATAGTCGAACAAAAACATCGCAAATTATAAAGAAAATAAATAGAATGAACTCCCTTTTCCGACATACAAACCAAACCCACCTCCCATATACCTGAAATGAATTTTAAGACTGATGTCCCAAATGTTTCAAGACATTGTTTGAGAACATTGTTTCACTTAAATCAAAACAATGGCATCAGATTGCAGAAAAGGGGACACCAAATGGGTGCCTGGGACAACTACAAAAACGAAATACCGACGAAAAAATAACTACAACGGAAAACCGAATTCCATTGAAGCTTCATTCACTATAGACTCCACCTTCCACCTCACCCTCTACCAACCGTCACCCAACATAAATAAAAGATGTGATTTTCCTCACATTTCCCCGAGTAATTACAGTGCACAACGACAGAAAAGGACTCACAAAGCGTGTGCATTGGTGAACTGTAGAGAGAAAACTAGTCTAGCGGAAAAAAGGAATAGCAACTTTGCTGCTATAAAGCAACCCGAGTTTTTTCCCCATCCGTGTATACTTCGTCCTCGTCTCGAACAGACTCCATAGTACCAGTGCCAAAATCTCATTTTCCTACAATCTGATGCGAAACCAACTTCAGGATGTCCGTACACTAGGGACTATTTATTGACCCAAATTACGACTTTTAGCGAGTAATTGTGCCGATTATTAACGATGCCATCAGATTTTGAAATATACACTGGATGGTCGGTTGCCAGAAAGCGATAAGCACCATTTTTTCGCTGGGCATCGTGGAAATGACAATGAAACGTGTAGAATTTAAAATGATGGCAAAGATAAGAATCGCGAATCGTGATAGGCCCCAGAGAGATTGGATAGGGCTGAAGGATGGATATTGTAGGACACAGCCCCAGTGACCAATAGAAAAGTATTACAGGCCACAGCTAATACAACTGTGGTTCTCGTATATTGAGGAAGCTATGTTAAATGGATCCTGCAACTTCTTATAGAAATTGAACAAAAAGTTGTAAAAACTTATTTTAGTAAATGAAAAAACCACAGCTTGCATTTCTTATTCTCGTTTCGACAGAATCCACCAATATTCAACAATTGTTCAAATCTGTGGAAATGAAAACCAATCTGATATCTCATCAAACTTAAAAAATATGACAAAAGCTATGAAAAATATGGAACACCCTTACTTATAGTTGAATGTCTAAAAAATCTGAAATCAACTTTTTGACGATTATGTAGGAAGCCTTAGGAAATTAGAATGAGCTCGATATCTCATTAGGGATTTTGATATCGACAAAAAATATCAATATCGGCTGATGATATATCGAAAAAAAATATCGATATCGACGTACCGAATATTTTTTGAAATGAAAAATAAATTCATATCTCTCTTCCCGTATCAAATTTAACGTTAACGGCAGCATATCGCAAAGCCTTCAGTTTAAATTTCATAACCCATTTTCTCAGAAACTACTCGAATGAAATTTTGAACAATTATTCCTTACTGCAAAACGAGCAAATAGAGTGGAATAAAATTTTATTATTTTTACGAAGGTTGTATATATTTCATATCTAATTTTGACGATCAGAATGCTTCAAGTCAGTCTCATATTACATTATTAAATAATTAAACATTTTAAATTTCCTTCTACTCTATCTGACAGCAGAGGTGGCATGAGTGGTTTTTGAGAAAATGGATCAAACGTAAAAAAATACAGCTTTTCAGTTTAATCAGTTTAACCCAGAATTAAAAAATAAGAATTTAAAAAAAAAAATTGCTTACCCCAAAAACGATATGCTCACCTTAATAAAGATTACGGCGGTGCGCGGCTTTTAGTACAAACTCAAAGCCAAGAAGTAAATAATAATTCGAAATTTAAAATTGTTCTTCACTTCACTAAATTTTCACAACAAAAAACAAGGCTAAATACACTTTCGAAGTGATAATAAAAATATACGAAAAAAGGATGTAGCGCAGCAACGGGTAGTAATGGTAAGCTGTGAATCTTTAATACAAACATATAACTTTCCACTGGGTTTTTTAAATTCCTTCTACTTGAAAGAGCACGATTAAAAACCAATAAAAACAAGGTACTGAGCGGATAGATCCTTGTGCACCGAATAGTTGCCTGGTTGCCCCCACCTACAGAAATCACGTGTCTTGCATCTTTTTGCTTCTACATAGATTATTATATTAGATTTTCGTGTTGGGGTTGGTTTGGTCACCTCTGTCATTCAAGCCTCAATTGGGCATATTGCGACGTCCCTCTGGATTATCTATGGTTCCTCCTCGATTCCTGCGCTTTAAATTAAGCTAAGTGTTTCTTGAAGAGGAATAGCCAGGAATGCCGACGGTTTCATGAAACCTTGACCAAAGTGATGAAGTCTTTTATGAGAAAGTCCTTCACATTCACAGAGAATGTGATCTGGTGTTTCGTCTCCATTATCGCAAACTCTGCATATTTTGCTCTCAGAGAGACCAATCCTATGGAGATGCTTCCTTGTGTAACAATATGACCACTCAGAGCTATCACTACACTCAAAGAAAAAATATGACTGTGGTAACCATATTTTGGGAGAACCTTACTATGGTTCAATTTATAGTTGCGTGAACCACGCTACAAGATGTAAGATAGCTCTGATAACTGTTGTTATGGTTGTACTAACTTTACTGTCTTGTTGCTCTAAACATAGTATGATTATATCAATCATGAAAATATTTGTAATTTGATTATTACAACTATAGTTATGTTTCTAAGTAATATGTTATGAATGAATCAAACAAATGAAAGATTGTGAAAACTTGTTGTATGGCTAACGCAAACATAGTTTTGGTTCTACCAACTTAACTTATGTTCTGTTGAACAATCAGTATCTTATGACTTGAGTTATAATAAGCATATTCTATAATTACTACAATCATATAAATGGTTGTAACAATTATAAAACATGGTTGTGAGAATTTTAATTACGATCCTATTAAACATTAATATGTTTGATTCAAGCAAAGCTTCTTATAACCAATAACCATAATGCTATAAACACTAAGATACTATCATGTTATAAAAAATGGCAATGGGGATCCTCACTCACTTTAAAATTGGATTCGCTTCTCATCACAAACTTACTTTTTTATTTCTTATTTAGTCCCGTTAAATGCCGGATAAAATGTCTTCCCAGATCGCTGAGGACTTTGTAATAATAAATTATAGTAATTGGAAAAACTGCGTATGTTCTTATGATTATATTTATTTTAAAAATCTTCAAGAGTAAATTGTACTAAAAATGTGTAATATGTTGAATATAAATATATTAATTAATGTTAAATACTTAATATTTTCAATATATAAAATAAGAAATTTCAGTACAAATACATCTTTCTTAATTCTTAACACTTCACCTTTAAAATTTCAACTTCACTTGAATCCATTATTTGAATTATTTAACAGTATTTCAAATTGTAAGCACAGCTATAAATGAACCTAACTCACAAACGATACCTTTCACTGTGGAAGAAATTGTGGTTTTCGTCTTTTTATGACATATTGTGTATTCAATAATTGCGATAACCATAATAAGTTTGTAATATCATCGTGCATAATGGTACAAACCATAGTATGGTTGTGAGCAATATTCAATGAATTTCTATAGTTGTACTGATCATGGCACATGTTGCCGTTATCATAAAATACTTTTACATCATTTAACAAGCATGGATAGAACAACCTTATTAATTTAAAATCACCAAATATGTTTATTGCAACCATAGTATGTTTGTGTGAATTATAAGCTATGGCAAGGATTTTAATATGGTTATAATAACTAAATTATGGTCACTGCAACTATAGAAGAATCACATTTTTTTTTTCAGTGTAGGGCTCAGATCAGATGTTTGCTTAATTTTAGACATTCAGACGTTCTGTTTTCCAAATGCTTCGGCATAAGTAACTTATTAGATTGCCACGAAAAATATGAACTAGAAATAGCTAAAATTACGGCCATAGTATGAGTAGGTCGGTACATATACACAAAAATAAGCACAAATGAAAAATGACGTTCGAGTTCTAAAATATGCTATACTTAAAAAAAAAAAATACGGTCCGATAGTCGGATTTTGATATCGATATATCGCTTTAAAAAATATCGACCGATATTATCGATGTATCGTTCAAGAAATATCGCTATTTCGATATACAGATATTTTTTTAACATCCCTATATCTCATCAGATATAAGAAACATGTAGGAACTTGTGAAAACATATACAACTCCCTTAACCCACTTTCGGGTTGAATATCCACAAATCCTGAAAGGGCTTTTTAGATAAATATAAAGAAAACCCGTGGAAGTGAAAACTAATTCGATGTATTTTTACTCCAAAGAGATATGATGTGAAAACGTGTTTAACCCGATTATACCTTCTTAGGGGAAGAAAAAGAAAAATCATTGAAAACAGGTTTTAGGCGATTGTATAACAAGCCCGTAGAAGTGAAAAGTTATTCGATATCTAATCAGACCTGAGAGATACGGCAGAATTCGTGAAAATGTATACACTTTACACTGCCTTAGGAGTCGAATTTAAAAAAATTCTAAAAACGCTTTCTAGGCATTTATGTAAAGAAGCCGTGAAATGAAAATGAATTCATAACTTTAGAAGACCTAAGAGATATGACGAAATTCGTGAAAATATATGCATCCCGTTTTCACTGATCATTTTTTTCCCCCCTTTCGTACGCCAATGAATATTTCAAATTTTTTTTGTCTAAGTTACACTTCTAGTAAATCTAAATAAGTCACCAAGTTTCATCTTTCCAGTATTAGCAGTTCTACAGAAAGAAAAAATAACCCCCCCCCCCCAATCCGTACCATACTACCTCTTATAAAAAAATTTTCAAAATTTTTTTTCAAAATGTCACGTACATCCCTACGTTTTTTTTCTTCTTTGTGATATAAACCGCTTAAGAGATATGGATTTTAAAATATCTCTATCTCAGTTTTTGAGCGATTCGGATGCATTGTTTTTTTTCCACTCCCACACCCCTGCACCTATGTCGACAATTTTCTTTTTCAAATGGATCCACTATCGCAGCTCTATATAAATTCCAAGTTTCAGCATCCTGGCGTAAGCGGTTGATGAGATCTAGAAACCGCAATTTTCCCTCTGAAACGCTCCCCTCTATCCCCTCTCATCCCAACACCTCAAAGGATGACCACAAGTGGTTCACCCACTTTATCCATAAAAAAATTCAACTTAATAGCTCAAAGGGTTTGGAAGCTACGAGATATATGGATTTAAGAATATTCTTACCCCAGCTTTTGAGTGTTTCGTACATATTACTTTCCCCACACCTCTACGCCCCTATTTGCCATTTTTGCTATTGGGTCCACTATCATATTTCTATGTAAGCTCCAAGTTTCAGCTTCCTAGCCTAAGAGGTTGCTGAGGTCTAGACCCACCATCGTTTTCCGTATGAAACGCTGACCCAACCTCCCCACTCAAACCCTAGAAACCACCACTCCAAGTGTTTCGCCGCATCAAGCCACCCAAAATATTTAAACTTAATATCCCTTCGGATTAGTGAGCTACGCACCTTCTAACGCTTTTGCGTACGATTTACGGCGGACAGACGTATATTTTTAAAGAAATAATTGACGTCGAACGTGGCTACGGTGCTGAAAGAGTCGCAACAACTCGGGGAGTATGCCTAATACCTTTTGAATTTCAGATCTCAAAAGTCGGTTAGACAGATTGAACAAACTATGTGACCGAAAGCCCAAACATCACAGCTGAACTGAAAAGAGGACCTAATAACTGGTTTTCATCTAAATTAAAACAATCTATCTAGCAAGCTAGTAGTCTGGGTGGCTTAGTGGATAGAGCACTTGCCTTCGGTGCACCTGGTACCAGGTTCGAATCTGCTTGATGACAAGTAATTTTCGAGAATGGGATTGGGTGCCGGACTACCAGTTCACTCAGCTGTAAATGAGTACCTGAGTTAAAAATCGGGGTAATAATCACGGACGAGCGTGTGGCTAACCGCTTCACCTCCTAGTGTTCCGTTGGTCTAGTAATGAAGTAACTCTAGCATTACTTCAAGGCCTAGGCCCAATTTGGGCTGTTGTGCCATTGGTTATTATTATCTAGCAAAGCTAGATGAAGTACAGATGCATCTAAAACGTGAATTTGTGGTTTTTATTCTTCGCAAAGGAAACATGCTGAAAATATGCGAACATTCACCAAATAAACATTCTCTCAGACGGAAGGGAGCATTATAGCTACACTGAGAGCAATAATTAGTTGACATGAGTTTGCATCAACAAAATTTGTGTTGCAGCAATCGAAGTTTATTTATGCTAATAGCAATTTTACGGAAGCAATAGCTGTTCGGTTGTACTAAAAAATATTCCTTCAAGGTAATAAAAAATGCGATACACGCAATAGAATCATTCTGTTAAGACAATCTACTTATGTCGTTTGTGCGGTTCTATTCAGACAACCGAACAAAAAAATGTCTAGCAACTAAATTTTGATTCCCGCAATATAATGTTGGTTGTTGCAATAGAACATTGTTCATCACAAACGATTTTCGGCATCATTCTGCTGTGGTAACCGAATGTGTGTTCCGTCAACCGAATGTATGTTGCGGTAACTTAGTTAATCCACAGTAAGTTAAGTTGCACATAGGGTTACGTGGTTACGTGCGCCAATCCAAAAACTTTTCGATTCCTACCTTTTGCCATGGGTTTTAAGAAGTCAGTAAGTAAGAAATAATATTTGAAGTAGGAAAATAATGAAATTTAAGAAGTTAGTGTAGGATTTAACACAAATAACTCAATTTTTTTAGAGTTTACTTAACATTTTAAGAGATTCTGGTTGGCTAGACAAATTATTCAGTTGTCCGAAAATATATTGGATACCAGTAAATGAAAATTCGGTTCGGCCAACCCAGAAATTCGGTTCCAACAATGGGATTGGAACTTTTCGCAACCGTTGTAATTCGTTCGGCATATATTTATATTGCAGCAATGAATCTGTTCTCTCAGTGTAGTTAGTACAAACCAGAGTCGGGTAAGCGTAATCACTTTAAAACACAGCAACAAACTTTGTGGGGTTTTGGTCCAACGAGGAACAGTTTCTATAATTAAGTTGGAAGAGTTGGAAGTCTACGGTGCTGGAAGAGTCGTAACAACTCGGGGAGTAAGCCTAATACCTTTTCAATTTCAGATCTCAAAAAACGGTTAGACAGACTGAATAAACTATGTGACCGAAAGCTCAAACATCACAGCTGAACTGAAAAGAGGGAGTATTTTTAAGGTTATTTTTGTGGATCGCCTGTCGGGCTTCGTAATTAACCGTATTACCAAACTTTCGGACCGAATAAATAATAAAGTTACACCATTTATTTTGTTCTCTGGAGACAAATAACAAATTACGTTCACAAATTTCTTAAAGTACATACACAATTTAATACCTAATAACTGATTTTCATCTAAATTAAAACGAACTATTTAGCAAAGCTAGATGAAGTACAGATGCATCTGAAACGTGAATTTGTGGTTTTTATTCTTTGCAAAGAAAACATGCTGAAAATAAGCGAACATTCACCAAATAAACATTCTCTCAGACGAAAGGGAGCATTATAGCTAGTTAGTACAAACCAGAGGCGGGTAAACGTAATCACTTTAAAACACAACAACAAAACTTTGTGGGGTTTTGGTCCAACGACGACGACGAACAGTTTCCATAATTAAGTCGTGTACGAGACAGAGTTTACTGGCTGCCAAAACTAAACAAAAGCGAACAAACATACTTTAGGTTGAGGCTACTATACTAATGGTAGGCACCTATACAATGCAGATTCAGTAAGTTATAGAGTTCGGTATATCCTCGGTATGTCCTTTGTATCCTGGTACAAATCGATGTTTAGGGTGAAATGTGCAACATCTTTCAACGTGTATCTCGGCATGGAAGCTGGTCAAAACAAACAGTTTGGACCTCTAAAACTACAGAAATCATTTCAGCAAAATACCAGGGTTACGAAAAGCTAAAGTCAGTTGGTATTTGTTAAACAGTAGGTTTCATTTCGAATGATTTTTTTCCTCTTGGTTTCTTTGTTCACAATCGATGTTTTGATTTCGGAGTACCTGTTCAAACTTTTAATAGGACTGCATTTAAGGCCTAAGTTAAACTAGAAAAGGCACAATATTATGCATTATTCGTATTGCATCAAAAAAAACTCAGCACCCCTTAGGACCCCGCAAACTTAACAAGGAAATGGATAGTTCATTATACCCAAAAGATGTTTCGGAATTCGTGAAAGATTCACAAGGACCTTGCTCCTCTTGTTGGTCGAATAATCAAAAATTGTTAAGTTAGGGATTATAATTAAAGCCCTTAGAAATAAAAGCGAATGCGATATCGCATTAGGTTTAAGAGTTATATCGAAATTCGTGAAAACGTACCTAAACAAAAAATGTATATCCCCATAGAAGTTAAATATTTGAAAATTTGTAAAACGGTTTGTAGGCTCTTATACAGGGGGCGCGAAATACGTGTACGGACCGGACTTCTATCAAAAAAAACAATTTTAATTTATAATAATGTTCTTTATTCGCCTGATTCTCAATTTAGACTGTCTAAGTAATTCAAACTTACATTTTTAGTTGAACATGAAAAATATTATTTGTTACAAATTGTGCTGAGGTGGTGTCTGGGTTTCAGGTGTGCAAAGGTGATCATGGGAAAAATGTAAGTGCAACGTTAACTATTTCTGGGAAGGTGGTTGACATGTATTGCTGGGAAAGTGTTGATATGGGAAAAATGTATGTTTCAGGTAATTGGAGTATTTTGGGAATATGTTTAGGAATGTGCAATGTATAATATGTTGTTATATTATATAACTCGCGCATGGATTTATGAAGGTCATTACTCAGTCCTTAACGGTCGTAGAGGGTTGAGAGTGGGGTGGTTCTAAAGAGGGGCAAGGAAGGTTTGCTAGCACTTGGTTTCAGTTACCAAGATGGAGTGGCCTGTTCAACATCGTGTTTTTTGTATGCAAGCCTATTTTTCAAAAAGCCTCTTGATCGGCTATGTGCAGCATGCCTTTTAATATCACGCCCCGCGGTCGAGTTCCCGATCGAAATGAAATTCTCGCGTGGGTTAATGCCTTCCAGGATAGAGGAAATGTGTCCACGATAAGAAGGGGTCTTCAGAGAACTGTCTCTACCCCAAAAAACATCGAGAGGGTTCGAGCTGCAATTGAACAATCTTCCACGCGCTCAATTCGTAAACAGGCGCCCTTGGCATTTCGAGATGTTCCATTCAAAGAATTGTTAAAGAACATCTTCACAGCCCACACAGCAAGAGTTTGCATGGACTTTTTACGTGACAGATTCCCCGGGTGCCTCATCTCCCTAACGCGCTCTCCTGATTTGGCGCCCTGCGATTATTTCCTGTGGGGATACCTAAAATCTCGTGTTTACAACGATCGTCCCACAACACTAACAGCCCTCAAAGACAACATTCGCACCCGCATCCTCCAAATTCCTGTGGCAATGCTTAAAGAGTGAACGAAAATTTCAGAAAAATGCTTACACAATGTTTGGAGCGTGAGTGCCGTCATTAGGCAGATACATTGTTTAAAACTGTATGAACTTAAATCTCCCATGTAAATAAACTAGGAAAAAATAAAAAAATAGCCATTTTCGAACAGTTTGCGTTTTATTGATGTTTCAAACCCATGCGTCTGCCGCGCGCCACCCTGTAAATATAAAGAGACCTCAGAACTAAAACTTATTTGATACCTGTAGAGACCCATAAATGATAAAATAAGGAAATACATAAAGAAACCCCTACCACGAATAATTTTTTTGCCCCACCTTCGTACACCAATGGAAAACTGTTGTTTTTTTTTGGTTGCTAAAAATCAATTTTCTAGTACATCTACAAAAATATATAAAGTTTCAACTTTCTACCACAAGCTGTTCCTGAAATACGGAAAAATTGAACCCCGTAAATTCCTACAACTATCAAAAGCTGGACTGGCTTATGCTAGAATGTTGAAACTTGGTCGGTATGTGTAGATGTACTAGTAAAGAAGTTAAGGTAAAAGAATTCCATATATATCCATTGGCATGTGCAGGAGGTGGGCAAAAAAAATATTGTCAGTGAAAATATCTGAAATTTCACGAATTTTGTCATATCTCTTAGGTTTTCTAAAAATTGAATAAATTTTAATTCTTTGAGTTCTTCACATAAGTGCCATAAAAATGTTTTTAGGCTTTTTATTAAGTGATTTTATAAAGTGAATGCATACATTTTCATGAATTCCGCAAGATACCTTAGGGTTGATAAGATATCGAACTGCTTTTCACATTGACAGGCTTTCTATACAATCACATAACAATTTCTCTCAGGATTTTTAGATATTCAACCCCTAAGGGAGTGTAGTGTGGTTCTATGTATACGTTATGGTTTTTACTTCTATGGGCATTTCATGTAATCGCCTAAAAACTAATTTCAGCATTTTTTGATATTCAACCCAAAAGCGGTCTACTCTGCGGAATATAAATTTGACAGGGTTATTATGATTTGGAGCTGTAGAATGTTTTTGCTTTCTACACTTGCTAGATACCTTTTAGGAGGAAGGTTTTTAGAGTGGAAAATTTCACTCCCCAGGTTCAACTACATGTCGTTGGAAATAGTGTGATAATACCTAACTGATATCTTCGACAGAATTCACTATTTTAAGTACAACAGCAACTATGTAAAACTGTGCAGAGTTCTCTTTTCGGTAAAATTTGCATATTATAAGTCACGTATTGTCGCACTATTTCCAGGAATGAAACATAAATGTACTAGCATAACAAATTCTACGGGATCAAGATTTTAAAAGCATTTCAAACTTTGCCTGAAAAAATAGTAGTTATTGCATCCATACAGCTGTCAGGCTTTTGTACTATTTTCCAATATACCTGAATAGGATTAATTCCTATAACTAACATTCACTGATGATCCCTCCTATCGGATAAAAAAAATGTTGAACGTTTCCTTCAAGTCACACCTTCCAGTCCCAACAAAGTAAAAAATCGTTGTGCAAAAAGGAATCCAAATGCAGATATTGGAATATTGTTTATATTGAAGGCTCCTTGAAATTCTCGAGTTAGTTGAAAATTATAGTAACAATATAGGCTCCCGACAAAGCTTCAATTTTCTAACATGGGCAGTTTAAGAGAAGTTTTAACCCCTCTTGCAAGCCAATGCGAATCAATAATTGGTGATAAGATCCTTCCCAGAAAGCACTTCCAAAATACCAGGTATTTCAAGTTCACCTACGGCATAGAGCGAGCAAACACACCGTCAATTTTTTAGCACGTTTATAATAACAGCCCTAAAACGTGTAAACACAAAATTTCAGGTGATCAATTTTTTTTAAATCTCCGGTTTACCAGTTAAGTTTTTGCATCTATGGCAGCTTTACCTTAAAAAGTATATTCTTTACGTGAAACACAGTGACTCCAGATTAAATTACTTTCACTTCCGCGAAATTTAATTTAACAGAAAGAAACTTATGCCCATAAGCCTTACAAAAGCTCCTTTTGTCTTAAACCTATACTTTAAAATTCAATTATGAACAATGAACGTGTGGTAATCAAAGTCAAATATTAGGAGCTCCTGTTACCATTATAAACCTATTTTCACTTACTAAGTGGATTCGTACCTATGTGTGTACCTTGTTACAAATAATCTACACCCAAGCTACTTGCCAGCTTCTGGGTACAACGATCGTTTCTACCCTCGTTGTACCATCCGTGCAAAACTCTTATAAGGCGGAAAACTCAATTTGGCACCATTTAAAGTACCAATAATCTGCCGAATCGTATACGCTATCAAAGCAAATGAAGACGTTAGATGCTTACACGCCTTACTTAGCACCTCTTAAATTTTACGGCGAACACATCGACGTTATACCGCATTCGCACGAAAATATATTATAACAAAATTGAATATTGTACTGCGAGAATAGCAGAAATAACAGCTTCCGAGAAGAGCATATCGGGGGCAAATCACTATGTGAAATTTAAGGTAAGTAGGTTTCATACGCATATGTTTTGCGAAGAGTAACACACCTAATGAATATATGGTTTAAATTTCCCGACAATTCAAAGGGTTTTGCAATCTGGAGGCTTTGTGAATAGGTTCAATAGTTGGTTGCTGAATATTCAGGCTCTCTTTGGAACTATAAAATTGACAGAGAAACTTCAGTACCGAATTTGAAACATGTTTCCAATCAGCTATTGCGTCTACATTTCAGTTTTGCAAATTACAAGTTTACAACATATTAGTTTTTTTTTTTAAAAAAAAAGTGTAATTATAGAGATATTCCATAAAACATCGTAAATCATTCGTAAATCTTATCTATTTAGTAAAAAAAAATGTTTATCGATTGACGTTATATTTGATATAAATACACCATTTTTGAAAAAAGTAATAAAACATTATTTATAGAGAATTCAATTTCCTATAAGATCATTAATATGGATTTTTTGCCAAATCTGCATATTTCGTGAGATATTTTCGAGAAACTGCACATTCATCAAAAAATACTGAAACTTTGATCGTTTTGCGGCACTAGTAAACTTAATTTTTTTTTCTTCACAAAACAAAATTTCCGTCATGTTATTACACGAAAAAAAACTTAATTTTTAAAGACCACCCTAATATAAATATAATATTTCGAATATATTTATATAACTGATTGTTCTCACAATTTATATATTTTCATATAGGCAATATTATGAATTTCACATTTAAATATTATATTTGACAAAAAATGCATTATTCCCGTACAACTATTACCATACAATAGTCCGTACATGTACAGAGTGGAATAAAAGTCATGAAAGGGTTTAGAAAATTCATGACTTTTAAACTGGTTTTTTGCCAACTAATATTCAAAGGCTTTTGAAGTGAAAGTGAATTGGATATCTCATTAGATCTAAGAAATATATCGGAATTCGTGAAAATGTATACAACCACTTTACACCACCTTAAGGGTAGGAAATCAAAACTTACGAACGCAGGTTCTGGGCGCCTGTATAAAGTGCTCGTAGAAGTAAAATAAGTTTGATAACTCGACATGCCAAAAAGACATGACAAAATTCGTGAAAATTTGGACAAAAAATCATTTTCACGGAAATTTTTTTTACTCTACCTTTAAAAATCGCTAATTTTTTTTTTCCTTTAATTACTTCATATTACATGTACATAAACGTACTAAGTTTCAACATTCTAGCATAAGCAGTTTCTGAGATACAAAAAACCACCCCTATCCCCATACCTTGCAACCCTATCAAAAATTTCGTTTTTCTAGGATCCCTCTATAGTGGTTTTTGAGGAATAAAAATCAGTTTTTTTTCTTTTCCACCCCCTCCATCACTCTCTATAAAAACCACCAAATTGTTTTCTCTCCTGGAGGTCTACTGGGCATAACTCCTGTAACTCTGGTATGGTACTTGAGATGTAAAAATAATTTTGTTTTTTTCAAAAATAGCTATCCTTCCACTTTCCTAAATTTTGCATTCAATAGACCACGCTTTTAATGCTTTCAATTCTATATATTCAATGTCTTTTGATGATGTGGTCAGCGATGACCCTTTAGTCAGTAGCAACTTCTTCGGGAACTACTTTCGTGCTGCTTTCACTTCTTCTAACTGTGATAATAGTTTTAAAGACCATAAACACTTGACGAAGTTTCTTTCTACTTCATTGGAGATGAAGGATCTGTACATAGACGAAGCTACTGTTTTGAAATTTATCTCAAATATTACAGATAGTTTTTCTGTTGGTCCAGATGGCATCCCTCCAAGCGTTTTAAAACGATGCAGCTCTTCCCTTGTGGCACCCTTGTGCTATTTATTAAATTCTTCTCTTCGTTCAGTGGTATTTCCCAGTTCATGGAAATATTCTACTATTAAGCCAGTTTTTAAGAAAGGTAAGAGAATGGATGTACGAAAATATCGGCATATCGCCAACCTTTCTTGTATTTCGAAGCTTTTCGAGGCTATTGTTTGTGATGTAATGAATATTCATTGCAAATCAATCATAACAAATTTTATGGAATTTGCTAATTTTTCCATTAAGGCGATTAAAGGTGGAAATCAGGTGGACTGCATTTACACTGATTTCAGCAAGGCGTTCGACAAAATGAATTATTCCATCCTGACTTATAAGCTCCAATTACTGGGTTTTCCAGTCATGCTTATTAATTAATCGCACTCGAAAGGTGTTTTTTCGTGGAGTCCTTTCATCCGACATGTATAATACTTCTGGAGTACCTCAGGTGAGCCATTTGGGTCCTCTTTTATTTATCCTGTTCATTAATGACGTGAGTTCGGTTCTCTCCCACTCTAAAATTTTAATGTATGCTGACGATGCAAAGATTTTTCGTAATGTAACCAATGCGGCTGATTGTTCTCTTCTTCAGAGTGACTTGCAACGGCTCTATGACTGGTGTACACTAAATTGTATGCCTTTGAATATTAAGTAAGTATATCACTGTATCATTCTCTAGAAAGAAAACTCCAATTAAATTTGATTATGGATTAGAAGGAAACTCATTATATGGAACTGAAAAAGTGAACGATTTAGGTATATATTGTAATACCGAAGTTACTTTTACTAACCATTTTGATTATGTTGTCGGTAAGGCTAACTCCGTCTGGGGCTTTGTGCGAAGATGGTGCAAGGATTTCAATGATGCGCATATTACAACAATTTTGTACAGCACTTCCGTTTGTTCTATTTTGGAATATGCCTGCCCAGTATGAGCTCCATACTATGAGGTTCATGAAAATAGTATTGAGTCGGTTCAGATAACGTTCTTGCGATTCGCACTTAAAGGTCTTCCTTGGCATGATCCACTGCATCTACCTCCTTACCATGAGCGTCTTAAGCTCCTGCCGATGGAGTCATTGGTTGATAGACGAGATGTCCTTAGAGCTGTTTTTGCTTTCAAGGTAATTTCTGGTGATATTAACTCCCCGTCATTGCTGGAAGCCGTTACTTTCAATGCTCCATTTCGATCCTTGAGAGACTATGTGTTGCTGGATATTCCTCACCATCGGACAAATTACGGCCAACATGAACCAATCACATCTCATGCACTTTTAATTACAATTACAGTCAAATTGGCTTTAACATTTCTGTTCAACAGTTAAAATCGGCTTTATCAAATAAATAATGTAATATTATATTTATGCATTTAGGAGTGTATGTATATAATGATGTATTTTTTGTACATATTTTCTATTGATTATCATTTATATTTTTGTTATAAGCAATCAGTATTTGATGAATTTGAATAATAAATAAAATAAAGTAATCAAATTTTGTGTACAATTGGTTCGGAAGATATTGAAATCAAAAAAATTAATTTTTTTTCAAAATTTCAACTTAATACCCCAACTAGTTTGTGAGCTACGCGGCGTCAAACGCTTTTACGGCGTACAATGTCTACGGGGGAGGGACGGACATTTTTTTAACAAATATTTTTGAATTAACGATAACAGCTATTAAGTTCAAATTTTCTGTGGGTGGTCTGCGGAGACCCCTTTAAGTGGTCACTTTCAGGAAGATGAGGGGGAAGGTGGGGAGTTTTACATACGTGGAGAAGAGATCAAAATAATTTTTGGTGGTTCGGCAGCGGACGGGGAGTGAAAGGCAAAGAGCTTAAAATTGGGTGTGTGGGGGGGTGAGGGTGAGATGAAGAAAAATCCTATTTTAGAACTTATGATGGATAGGGAAAACTTTAAATTTAAGTAGAGCTATAATAATGACACATTACAAAACGATTTTAATAACAGAAGTATGGTACGAGGTGAAGGTCCTCTACTATCTTAGAAACGACTAATGCTAAAAATTTTACATTTTCTGAAAAGTAATTTAACTAAAAAGAAAAATCATATGTCCTTTGACATACGGAGGTGAAACAAAATAAAATGGTCAGTGAAAACAGATAGAAATCATTTCCACGAATTTCGTCATATCTCTTCTGAAATATTAAACTTATTTTACTTCTACGAGTCCTTCAGATAAATGCCTAGAACATATTTTCAGCACTTTTTGAACTTCAATACGTAAGGTGGTGTGAAAGAGGTTGAATACATTTTCACGAATTCCGCCATATCTCTTAGCCTGATTAGATATCGAATAAGTTTTTTTTTCATGGGATTTCTTTGTAATTACCTAAAAGCTGTTTTTAGAATTTGTTTGATTTTCAATCACTCAGAGAGTCCACCTAACCGCTTAAAAACCAAATTCAAAAATTTTTTTTAATACTCAACCACCAAGAGTGTGTTGAAGGGGTTGCATACATTTTCATAATTTTCGCTATATCTCTTAGGTCTAGTGATATATCAAATTGGTTCATATTTATACCGCCTTTTTTTAAATCTTAAGAATACGTTTCAGGATTTTTCAGTACTCACTCCCTTAGTTGGATTAAGTGGCAGCCCTGTCACCCAGACAGAGCTCAATTAGCTCAGAGGCCGTTTTGGAACCACAAACTCGTGTTAAATTCGGATGTTAAGGGTTGTTGATACTAGGGAATACGGAAGATGAATGTGAGAAAAATTGATGGAATTAGATCGCTATAGCCACCCTGTGCTGTTCAGGAAAAGTAATAACTCAGGAAAAGTAATTTTCTACCCTGAAATCTCCATCAGCTCCCCGTAGAAGGGTTTGCCTAGCGCTCGCTCTCGGGTTCTAGCTAGAGCCGGACACTCGCAAAGAAAATGAACGAGCGACTCTCGCTTATTAGTGTCCTGGCAGCTGCGGCAATGTACATTGAATAGAATGCCCAATTTGGCTGCATGATCCCCAATTGGCCAGTGACCTGTACTGATCGCCGTGATTCTGGAGACGTCTGCCCGGGTCTTGTATAGAAGTTCGTCTGACTTGGCTCGGTTGTAAGATGGCCACATCTTCCTAGATATGGCGCAGGTAGTTAGGCTTTTCTATCTGGAGTTAGCCGCTCTCTGGAAGTGTGAGAGTATGACCCTCTTTACGACTCCTAAAGGAACGTGGACAAGTTCCGCAAGAGAGCCGGGAAGAGCGGAGCCCTCCCTGGCCAATTCATCAGCCCGCTCATTTCCCATTATGTCTCTATGCCCCGGGACCCAGAGCACAGTGACTTTGAGCCGTTCCGCCAAACCGGCTAGTTCGTTACGGCATTGCTGAACTAGTTCAGAGGAGGTGGTAGCCGAATCTAGTGCTTTGATTGCGGCTTGGCTGTCGGTGAAAATGACGATGTTGTGTTTTGGCGATGAGTCCTGTTTTAGTGTACGACAAGACTCCCGGATCCCCAGTATCTCTGCCTGGAAGACGCTAGCGTGGTCCGGGAGCCGGTAGGACTTAGTGATATTATGTGTATCTGAGAATATTCCTGCCCCGACTCCGCATTTTCGAACCGTCGGTAAATATTATCGTGTCGAAGTCTGCTTCCACCACACCGTTCTTCCACTCCTCTCTAGTTGGGAAACCAACAGAGAATCGTTTCGTGAAGCTCAGTTTGGGGGTCAGTCGGTGACGTAACCAATTCCTTTGGTAACTGTCCCAGGATATTACTACGCCCGTATGGCGTTGCAGTCCAGCACACTCTCTCCCTTATTTCTTCAGCAGTCTCGGTGACCCTGCTACAACGGAGGTTGTGAAAAATCAACGCTTCATTATAAGCTTTAAATGGTTTAACCAATAGGACCGAATTTGATGATCCTGCGTTAAAACAACGGAACTTTTTAGAGCTACGTATGTCCGTGTTCTCACAGGCAGCCACGCGTACCTACTTACCTACCTACCTACCACCATGGGGGAATTCTGTCATATCTCGATTAGACGGCATATTGAATTTCGTTTATATTCACATAATCTAGAAACCCATAGAAATCTATTTTTCGCTATTTTACCACTAAAAGAGGTGGTGAAAAGTCGTTGAATAAGTTTTCACGAGCGCCAAATTAGAAAGGGTTATACAATAAAGATATTATAAACTTATGACGCAAGTTATTTTAATGACCTTTATTTCCCTAGAGACCATACAGTGAGAGTAATGTACCTACCAGTAATCAATCCAATTTAGAATAGGACTTGATAGGATCGTATTTTTCCCTAAACAACACTAGGTACTGTAAAGCAATTCCATGAATACAAAGTTTTTCTAATTTCACTGTGACAAGACTCGTCTAGATAAAATTTCCCGATAAAACCATAAGATTGCTAATCTTTATAATTTCCCTTAAAAATAAGATCCAAGCTGAACATTTATAAAGTTCCGAGTAGGTTGGGCTCTATTAGGGCCACTTACTTAGCAATCCTCTTGGTTTTTGATGCAAAGCAAAACTGGACCTAGGCTAGGGCACACACGTCCATAAATCCATGCGTAAAAACTCATCTGACATATGGTAATTGGATCAAGTTGTAAATAAGGAGATAATGTCAAGAAAAAGAAAATTACTGAAGAAAAACAAAGAAATTTTCTCGGTTTTCTAGTATTATGTGATGTTGTCGCTGTTGTCAGTGAAATACGTTTTTCTTTTAAACGTCGGTTGCTTTTCCTTTTTCTGTTGTTCTATATAAGCGTAAAGCTCTATACACACATACTTTCGGTAGGTACACGACTTTTCTTCAAGAATGGTGGCGACTTTCCTTTCAAAATGGAGCAAAGAAAAAAAATGTCCTGTTTGTTTGTCAGATCTACATAGGTCGAGTGTGGTACTTGGATGTATGCAACGTCTTGGCAGAAAATGCTTTATAGCAGGAGCATGACTCTTATCTGATGTTCTTCCTGTTTGTTTGGTAAACAGGTATCGCCCCTAGATTAATGATAAACACCGAAAAGAAACGTAAGAACATACACGATAGGACCCAAGTCTATCGTGAGATAGTGTAAATGAAAGGCTGGGTGCTTTTTTTCCGGAAACTGAAAGAGTGTATAGAAGAAAGGCGTCGGAAGTTATCGTACATATGTAAGAAAGGTATCACTATTGTGACGCGAATATACTTTCTTAAATGGTTAACGAATTCAAAATCAGAGGGCATAAAATATTGACATAGCCCTTTAGGGGTTCAATATTGAAAAAAAAAAACCCTGAAACCAACTTTTAGGCGTTTATATAGAAAGCACGTTAAATTAAAAACAATTCGACCTAAGAGATATGTCGGAATTCGTAAAAACGTTCACAATCAATTTACACCTCTGGTTGAATAGGCTTATAGAAACGTACATTCGGAGCTTATGTCAAAGCAGGATGCTGTCTAACGCACAGCATGCCTACATCAGAGGGAAATCCGTAGACACACCCCTACATGAAGTATTGGGGTCTATAGAGTTTAGTTTGGGAAGTAAGGAATTTACGCTAGCGGCATTCCTGGATATTGAGGGGGCCTTCAACAATGTGACAGTGAAGGCAATTAAGGAGGCTTTAAATGGCATGGGCTTAGAGGAGGGGCTGACTGACTGGCTGACGACCTTGTTGGAGACCAGGATCGTGAGCTCGGAGAGTTTGCAAGGTAAGGTAACACCGCAAGTTTCGAGGGGTACTCGGCAGGGGGGGCGTGATATCGCCCCATCTGTGGCTTCTTGTAATAAATGGGGTACTAATGGAAATCGAAAGGTAAGGAATCAAGGTGGTGGCCTACGCGGATGATATAATCATATTAGTTCAGGGAAAATTTTCGGATACTCTTATTGACATTTTGGAATCGGCACTTTGTACACTCGGAAAATGGGCCAAAAGATGTAGTTTGGAGATAAACGCTTCAAAAAACTGAAGTTGTTTTATTCGCTAGGAAGCACAGGAATCCGGAGTTCAGGCTACCAAGGCTTGATGAGGTCGAACTGCAACTATCGGAAAAAGCGAAATATCTAGGTCTGATCTTGGATAGGAAGCTGAATTTTTTTTTTTTTATAAATAAATGCTTTATTATCTTGTAATTTTTATATACAATTATTAATTAATAGCACTACTCCCCCTTCTAAGGATATATCCTTGTGATAGGGGTGAGGAGTCTTATTAAATATTTACAAGTTATGTATTTAGTGAATTTTAGCTTAGTGGTTATTCGAAAATTCAATTAATTCAATTCAGTTACAATTTTACAAATATATTAATTTCATTGGTATATAATTCATTGTTAATTAAATTCAATTCAATTACAATTTTACAGGTAGATTCATGTTAATTTCATTGGTAATTTATTCAATTCAATTACAATTTTACAGGTAAATTCAAGTTAATTTCATCTTAATTTCATTGGTAAAAGACGGTATTTCAATAAACTTAAAGATTATTACTGTTTTCTACTGTAGTACAATTGTTTAATATATTTTTTAAATTGTATAACATTCTCGCTTCTTTTTAATGTGAACTGGAAGTTCGTTAAATAATTTGCGACCGTGATAATAATAATGTCTCTGACCAGCTGCTGTTTATCTAAGATCTATTTTGATGGTGTTTAGTGCAGCGCTGCGGGTTGTGCCTGCATTTATTTGCAAAGGTTGACCTTCTATATCTTTATAGGTTTGTATTGTAGAAATTATGTCAAATATTTTTCTAAGGGGAATTAGATCTATAATGGGGTATAGTTCGGAAGTTGGGTAAGTCCGTTCTTTTTTCAAAAGGATTTTCAGTAATGTTTTTTGCATGATTTGCAGAGGCTTCAATATTGCGTCTATTGCACAACCCCAGAAAATGATCCCGTATTGTAGAATTGAGTGGACTAATGCGAAGTAGAACAGACGCTTAGTTTCCTTTTTCATAAAAGATCTGACTTCGAAGCAAATGGGAATAAGTTTTTTCAGTCTACTAATCATGCTCAAGATTTGAATATCCCACTTCATCAGATGATCGAAAATGATTCCCAGATATTTTGTGTTTGATACTCTCTGTAGATGGTCGCAACTGCAAGCCCGGGTGCATTAACTGGAGTGAATTTTAATATTCATACTATCTGGCTGTCCTTTCTGTGTAAGCGAAAATGGCAAGTAACAGGATTTAGTAGAATTTAGAGTCAGATAGTTGAAATTTAGCCAATCATTAATTTCAAAAAATTTGGAAAATGAATGTTGGAGAGCGCATAAAAAGGCTGATAACGCGCTTTTTGCGTGTAAAGAGGCCGTTGGAATGAGCTGGGGTCTGAAACCAAATAAGGTACATTGGCAGTACACAGCGGTTAAGAGACCCCTTCTAACGTACGAGGCACTAGTGTGGTGGAAAGCCACGGACCAAAAGTATCTCCAAAGGGAACTGAGTGGAGTGCAATGGACTGCTTGTGTAATGATCACAGGTGCCCTGCGCACAATGCCAACAGCGGCACTGGAAGTTTGCATACATTTTTTACCACTTGACATTTTCATTAAGCAGGTTGCGTCAAACAGAGCGGCAAAATTAGTGACCTGTGGTCTCTTTAGCGAGAGATCCATAGGGCACAGCTCAATTCTTAGGGTACTTCTACATAGACCGGTCGACATCAGCGTTGCCACTTTAGTGCTTTTACACTAGATTTAGTGCTTTTTAGCCTCTTTTAGTGCCTTAGTGCTTAAACGAAGAATTTGGGTATTTTAGTTCGGAGGTCCGGTTCCTAGTTCGTTTGTATTCATTCATTCCCCCATCATTCATTGGATGCAATACACTTGTAGACTGACGTCCCTTTTTTTTTTTAGGTCATCACATTCCACGTGCTTACGCTTCTCATCTATCAATTGCCCAAAATCCGGTCAACGGATCAAGGTGTAGGACCAGAAGATTATGGAGTGCGCCAAAATGTCAAATTCTACTGTAGCATTCACACAACATTCACTGTTTTTCAGGCGGAGACTCATGCTATTGAACTATGCATTAGAGAAAATATCAGACGGGGCTACAAAAGCCAACAAATATATATTCTCTCGGACAGCAAGGCTGCAATAATGGCACTTCAGTCCGTTCAAATCTACTCCAAACTTGTTTGGAATTGCCTCCAATGCCCGATTGAACTCGGAAATAAGAACAGAGTTAATCTCATTTGGATTCCGGGACACAGCGGCTATGAAGGTAATGAAATGGCCGACTTAATGGCTGGGAAAGGCTCAGAAGCTGACTTCATGAGACCATATCCATTCTGTGGAATACCATTAAGCACAGCCAGAATGAACATCCGAATGTGGCGAAAATCGCAAAGTGCCATTCACTGGGACTTGGCACTGGGTAACAGGCACTCAAAGCTTTTTATGTCAAAACATTCGGAAAAAAAAGGAACATCTGATTATCTAAAATTAAGCAGATGTCAGACCCGAACCCTAGTGGGAGCTCTGAATGGACATTGTCACATGAGGAAGCATCTGAATAGGATTGGTCACCAGATCATATCCTCTGTGAATGCGAGGGTTTAGCTCACACTTCGTCACTTCGATCAGGGTTTCATGGACCCATCGGAATTCCTGACCATTCATCTTCGCAAAATACTAGGCTTCATTGAAAGAGCAGGGATTGAAGAGGAATCATAATCAAACCGGGGGGACGTCACATTAGGCCCAACTGTAGCTACAGTGACAGAAGTTAACCATACCAACCCCTACTTCAATCCACATCTAGATGAACGGATTCAGACCTTACAATTTTTCCTATTGGGTAATTTTTATCGCGATTTAGTGCTATCGATTGTCACCCAAGTGGTAACCCTGGTCGACATCTGCACGGATTATATGATCCCGGTTAATGATTTTCAATCACCCTTCGAGGTCATATACCCAAGCAGAGAGGATTGGGAAAACAACAGGGTATTGGGCGAGGGAGAACTCTCCGTGTATACGGATGGGTCAGAAATGGAATGCGGCACTGGTGCTGGAGTCTTCTGTGAGCAGCAGAGTGCACGGGAGTCATTTAAGCTGCCAGATTCCGACAGTGTATTCCAAGCGGAAATTATGGCGGTACTCCAGGCAGCTAACATCATGTTGATGGGGTGGGATATGCGGTAAGCATATCTCACTCTACATTGACAGCCTGGCGGCTTTGAATGAACTGCCTATGCTGAGAAGGTCATTACCCACATTTTGTGTGAAGGCGGTTGCAAAGAAGCACTTGAAGTTGTTGGGCAGTCTTTTCTTCGACAATTTGGAAGATCTGAGGTTGATAGGGCATGACAAGTTGGTCAAATTTATTAGGGATTTAGGATGTTTTAGGGGTGATTAGTTAGTTCCACTATATTTCCGAAGGGATTGCTATGGGCCCTCTCTGGAGCCTAGTGTGCGCTGCGGCTCAGCGTGGCGCCCCTTCCTAAAACTAATGGTTGAATATCGCAAAATCATAAAATTAATTTTTAGGTAATCATACGTAAAACCCATAGAAATAATTCGTGAAAATGTTTAAAACACAACCAGCGGTTGGATACCGAGAAATTAAGAAAAACGTTTCTAGGCGCTTGTTTAAAGAGCTAACAGAAGAAAATGAATTTGCCTAAAAAATGTGACGAAATTCGTTAAAATGTTGAAAGCAAACGTTTTCACAGACATTTTCTTTTAGTTCCTTTGTTTGGCAATGAAAACCTGACTTTTTTAACTCTAATACGTCGTACAGTACATCTACATATACGTACTGACTTTGAGTAGTTATTTAGGGACATGACAATTTCTTAACACTATTATGGCCAGGATACCTACTGAAAAACAAAATTAATATTGTACAATATATTTCAGAATATTCTTGACCCTGACTGGCATTGATTATTAAAACACATCCTAGAACTTTGTACAGTATATAATTTTTCTTACGTCGTCGTATCTTAAAATTAAAGTAATTAATTTTTGCTGTCGAAAAGTGAAGCTTTAACGCGGTCGTGTACACAATTTTCTGAATAAAAAATTTGTTTATTTTGAGCAAATCCGAGTCATTTTTATTTTCCTCAGCTTAAATTGATGTTTAAAAATAAATTTATGATAAATTATGTGGTGTTTATACCCGAAATCAGGCGTCTTTGAACTTCTAATTTATTGGAAGGTCTTTACACTTTAGTCGTGCGCTTCATAAGTAACGCGTGTACAAAAAATGATAAACCAAAGCCTTTTAATTTGAAGTCAAATAATTTTATATTAAAACCTACAAGAATGTCGTCGCCTGAAAAGTTTCCAAGGCAAAAAGTAGCTAGAAATAGGGTGGTAGAACTCCTTTAAACATTACCTAAATGTTATCTAAAAATTTCTGGCAGCTTATTAGGATTGAATTTTAAATGATGATTATGCGGGCAGCTACTGGAAGTTTTAATTTGGTCTTTATCATAACTTGCACAGTCTATAGATATAAAAAAAATACGGCAGTAAGATATGTTGCAGCCCATCGCTTGATACTGTAGATGAAATAATGAAAACCTCCTTAAATTACAGATGGGTATAATGAAAGAGTTGCCCTTTTAAGATATATGAGCATGAATAATGGTGTATGTGCAGATATTCTACACAAGTCCATTCCTATAAGTAGGGAACCGGACATATCTTGCAGGACCAAGAAATCTGAGTAAAATACCGGTACAAACATTTGCCGGTTTTTGTTCCGTTTACAAGATAGGTCGTTTTCAATAATTTTTTGCTATTTCTGTTATTAATATTAAAAAACTTCTGAACCGTTAATACCATTTAAATTATTTTTTACTGCTATTTATAAAATACTTGCAGCTTTTAAAAAATTTCATGATCATTGTTTTGTGGTTCGGGGTAACTAGTCGATTTATAGCCGTTTATTATGTTACATTTTTCTTCACAGTGATTTAACTGACAATAATTTTTTTTCTGGAATTAAAAATGCCAATTTGGTTACCTTTCATACTAGTGTCCATTTATTGCTCTACAATCCTTTCGAAGTTATGTACCTTTAATAAAATTAGTTCACCGATTGAGCAATACCTTTTTTTATAATAAAGTGCTACTACGAAGAAAAACCACTACCCACAAATCGTTCCATACCGATACTACTGATATCTTTCTGGTCCTGATATTTGGAGAACTAAATCTTAAAATGTTATGTCTCCGACATGACCCCTGTCCAAAGAATTCTACGAGAAATGGGCTCCTCTTCTAGGAATCCGTTGGGATCACGAGCATGTAGTCGCCCTCACTTTCCCCAGACTTCAACATAAGTGACGTTAAATCGAGTCTATTTCTCCGAAGACAACTTCATTGGTATAAACTGCAATTAAAAAATCTGCCAACAGTCTGGGCGCTACTTTATTATTTTTTGGGTAGAAGTCCGAAACGCGTTTAATGCTGAGATGGGGTGTAGGTTACTATGCGACTGACAACTCAAAAAATAACGTTACAAATAGCTCTGAACGCCAATAAAAATCTGAACTTTTTTTTGCTTTAATTACTGTAGTAGCGCATCTACATATATGTACTAAGTTTCAACTGTCTAGGATAAGCCGTTTGTGAGATATAAAAAACTACCCTTCATCCCCGTACCTTGCTACCACTATCAACAATTTTATTTTTCTAGGGTGTATCTATAGTGGCTCTATACTATAGTCATAAATTTTTAGCTTTCTATTCATTACGGTTTCCGAGAAATAAAAAAAAATTTTTTTGAAGAATTGCTATTTCCCACTTTCGTGCTCCACCTCTCCCCTCAAAAAGTTTACTTTCAGTAGACTCCACTTGCGATCCCAGATACAAAAACCTAATTTTATCTTCCTGGTGTAATTGGTTCGGGAGATATTGTAATCTAAAATTTTTCACTCCACACCCCACCACCCCTTCAAAAATGTTGGCCCATGTCTAGTGTTGAAGTATTCCTAAAGACAACCACAAAGTTTCAACCTTCTGACATCACTCGTTCAGGAGATATGGATTTTCGAATGTTTCAATCCCTGCTTTGAAGCGTTTCGGACTCATTGTTTTTCACCCCACTTCCACATCCCTCAACCCCTATCGACCATTTTTTTGCAAATGGGTCCACTATTATAGTTTTACATAAGTTCTAAGTTTCAGCCTCCTGGCATATGTGGTTCCTCAGATCTAGATCTAGAAACCAAAATTTTTCGTCTAAAACACTCCCCTCTTCTCCCCTCCTTACACCCCCACCCAGTAAAAGATACAACTCGTAGCGATTTACCCAATCTACCAACCATACAAATTTCAACTTAATACCTCAACGGGATTGGGAGCTATGCGCCTTCAAACGATTTTGCGTACGGCGTGGCGTCTACGGCGGATAGACGGACATTTTTTTCCTTTTTTCGGGTTTACCAGTCCTAAAACATGAAAAAACAAAATTTCAGGGCAGCAAATTTTTTTGAAATTTCAGGTTGATCACAATACTTTATTATTAAAAAATTATAAAGTAATAATGGTTTTTGGGCAGCCTTCTTATTACATAATAATCCAACCTTACCTACTACAATTTTTTGTGTCTTTAAATTTGTGTTATAATGAAATTTTCCAGTACAAGTAAAAAACTACTTAATTCTTAATAAGTAAAATGCTTTTAATCCAGATTAAAGTAAAACGATGTTTCGGGCTTAACTTTGATTGAAATGGCCAAAAAATTTCTGTTGGCATTTCAACAAAGTATAGCTAATAGAACCTATGATCGGTTTCAATTGCACTTTCTTTAAAAAAAAAATCCTCCTCCTTCTTTTCTAGTACTGACTGAATTCTGCTGCACTTCGTTCATTCAGTACTGAACAAATATACTGATTTTCTTACACTGGTTATTTTTGGTTTCTGCTTAATAGTTTTCTTAATGTACAACGATATGTAACAAATATATCACATATGATAATGTAGCGATCTACGTGGTTCAGCTAGAAGGAAAATAGTTCAGTAGAGTGCCGATGTGCTCTGTGCTTAATCGACCGACAGTTTCTCTCAATAAAGTTTTTATGATTTTGAATAAGTACTTCAACCTTACACACATATAGGTACATATGTTACAAGGTAGATTTGCATGGTCGTTTACATCTTAATTCATCTGCAAAATTACTTTTTCGACTTCGATGACTCGATTTATCTATTTATATGGTTAAAAGTACGTTTAGTAAGGTGCAAGGCTTGCACATTATAAAATTCCATATCTCGTAAATTTCACAGGATTTTTCATAAAATTCTTGCTTCAATTTCGACGATAAACTCGTGTCGATTTCATTTCAAATTCGCAAAGCAAAATTCAAATATCCTGCATAGTTCGGTGGAAAATTCTCAATGTGGGTAAATCCACCCTATAGAGCAAAGCAGTCGTGTTCGTGTGGTTTCATTTGAAAGACTCTAATTGCGTTATTCACGTTCAACGCAAGCTCAATAATTTTAGAAATGACAGCGATTTTATCTGGTACGTACATATATATGCATTTCGTCAAAATAACAGCTAAAAACCACCACCCTCATAGTGTTCAAGCTTAACACTCTTCGTACATGCTGTACTATTTTTTATGCAATTTTGTGAACACTTTCAGTATAACGACCGTATGCATATATGGATGCTTCAAACATTCATTCATATGAGTGACACCATGGGATGAAATTTACAATCTTTTAATGAACCCATGTTTTGGACATGTCGAGGTCTACAGTATCTAAATTCCCCATCGAAAATTTACATTTTTATAGCACATCTATAAATGAAAGTTTCTACGTTTTTTATGGTTTTTTTCGAAAACTAAGATATCGTTTCAATTTTAAGAACTCTGTGCTTACTCGGACGAAGGTTTCTCTCATTTCAGTCACCATTTTATTAAAGTAAAAAATATTAAATTTTTAGTACAGTACTTACTGCCCAGACTGATCAGAAAAAATCTGAAACAGATGGAGCATACAACTAAATACCTAAATTTAAATTTCGATTCTATCAATAAAGCAATTAAAAACTAAGTTAGTACCTAAACCGGGAAAGTTTCAAAAAACAGCTCTTTTTTGAAAAATTAAAAATTATTTCTTTAGAGCTATTCTGGTTGCTCTCACTAATATGCATTCTAAGTTCTCATCGCGTCGCGTCGCTTAACACGCACCGCATTCACTATAATTCCACCTTAACCTCCAACGAAAAGCAAAAGCTTCCTCTTGCTTTTCATATAATAGACTGTGCTAAGGGGTTGTATGCATTTTCACAAATTCCGCCAAATTTTTTGGTCCTGATAAGATACCGATACCGATCTTTTAGTCCTGATAAGATACCGACTTATCTTTTACTTCTACAGGCTTTGTGTTCAATCGCCTAAAGATTGATTTCATGGTTTTTCAAAATTCAGTCGCTATACGTTTTTACGAATTCCGCCATATCTCCTAAGTCTGATGAGATATTGAATTCACTTTCGCTTTCACTTTTAAACCCTGAAAATTCAAAATATCAGTATTGTTATTTTTTTAAAGTCGATCAATACTTTATTATTAAAACAAAAAAAATGTAAAAAAAAGTCAAGTCTTTGCGCAACTTTATTACTATTTGGGTAGAGGTCTTCAAAACTGAGATGCAGTCAAGAAACTATACCCCTGACAATGCAGGAATTAATACAAATTTTTGCTACCTTTTTGAAATTTATTTAAAATTTTATATTTAAATTAAAATAATCAAAAAACGAAACGTGTTTCTTTTTAATCGAAAAATATCAACAGACACAATTTTGAATATTGGCTTTAAAAATCATTTAAATTATATCAAATTTATTTCATAATATTATTTGAATGTCCTATTTACTTCAGAAATATGAAACTGCTTCAAATTTGAAATGAAGGTTTCACCTACTAACATATTAAGTTTGTGTCCTTTTGCTACAGCTTCTATCATCCCCCGGGGATGAAAGGGTCCTTATACAAATACCTAGAATGAAATCATGAAACATAACATAACTTTTACATGTTATTGTTCAAACAAGAAAAACTAACTTTAATGAAAACATAATTTCATAAATAAGCACATAAAAATAACACACGCCAGTTTATAACAGAACACACTCCGAACTGAATCTCGTTCCTTAAAATTGCGATGATTAGGGACACTTACATCATAAAATAATGTCCATAACTGCCGTATATGTTGGCGTGAGATATATACGTTGTATTTTCAACAATATTTTAATGTCACTCTTGTAGTTTTTATCTAACACACTAACTAACGCTAGAACACATTTGCTAAAGGGGTAACTTTAATGCTTTAGGGATACTTTGGGTAATATCATTATCCTTAATTACATGGCTCTAAATTCTCAACATACAACATAACACACATAATAGAACTTAAATGAGTTGAGGCTTAGACCGTTTTCTACGCAAGTCTATAATACGGCAACATCATTTCTGGTCTAAGATGATAAGAAATTATAACATAACCTATTCAAATACAAATATGTACATGTATACATTCTGAAAATTGGAATTTTTTATTTTAAAAAAAAATTTAGGTCATTTATGTTTACTTTCTATTCAGAGAATTTTTAATTAACCCAGAAGAAGAAGAAAATGAAAGCGAGGGTAGTGTTGATTGTAGTTACAATCGTACAAATCGAAATAAGAGCATAAAAGGGCTTCATTGCAGTAATAAAGGAAATATTTAACGAAATTAAAGCCATCGTATTTAATTTTAAATTTTAAGAGAACTAAAGGATGGACAAATTCTACCAGACGTACAATAACCCACATGAAAAAGTGTTTGTTTACTTTTTACGTGTTTTGTCATATTTTTTAATTTTGTTGAGATATCAAATTAAATTATCCACGCCGTGCTCTTCATATAAGCGCCTAGAACGGCTAAAGTTTCTTCAATATTCAGCACCTAAGGAAGTGTAAACATGTTGTGCACGTTACAAATTCCGACATATTTTGTATATTTTCACGAATTCCGACAAATCTTTTAAATCTATCTATGTATATTATCACCTAAAAATCAATTTCAGGATTTCGCGATATTCAACCAATATGGTGGTGTAAAATGATTGCGAACGTTATTACGAATTCCGATATATCTCTACGAATTCCAATATATCTCTTAAGTATAATGAAAAATTGAATTGTTTTTACTTTAACGAGTTTTTTTTTTATAACTGCATAAAAAAAGGTTCCAGAATTTTTTGATATTTAACCCCTAAAATATATCTCCGGTTGGATCGATACGGACACCCTTAAAATTGAACCAAGACGATATTTGGAAAGGTAATAGATGCCAGTATCGAAACAATTTCGATCATGATCCAAAAACGATGTTTTTTTACATCTGGCAGTGACATATAAGAACTTGATAGCACCCCTACTTTGCCCGAAAAATAATAAAGCCCACACTTTTGGACGATTTTTTTGTATAATAAAGTATTTCGATAGGATAAGAAATGAATAACTCATGAAGCCTTTAATGCAGCACTTTTGAGTTTGGTTTCTGAAGGTAGATACCTATTCCAAAGACCATTCTTTTTAGATTGCAGGGACTTGATTGTCCTGAAACAGCAAACAGTATAAACTAGAAATCTGGTTCGAAAATGTAGGTGTAATTATATTTATTCAAATATTCTTTTTTAGTGGTGTATTTATTTTTCGTGTATTTCCAGAAACTTATAGTTGAGTATATTGTCCCACAAGACTGGAGGTGAAACAAATTGTTACTAGAAGCAAGCATTATATCTCAAGAACGATTTTATATATGGCCTTTGAAGATATTGATCGACACATATGCGAATAAAATTTTCTTGTAATGTTATAATGGGTGAGGTGGTTTGAAAGTAGAGCTTCTGCTTTTTATATCTCTCCGAAGCTGGAAAATTGATATTATTTAGGTATTAGTAATACTGCAGTAGAGCTATTCCTCCATACCACCCTTATAGAAGCATTTCTTGTAAAGAGTAAATTCTGCAAAACCTAATGCATTCAGTGCTAAACAGAGATACGGCTACAGTATTACGAGTTCAGTACTGAATGACGGTATTCATTCAAATTTTATAATAAAAACAATTTTTTTCTTTTAATTATGTTTTCTTCAGTAGTTTCACTGTATTGATTATTTTTCATTTTATTGATTTTTCTCTTCAAAAATTTTAGAGTAGATTGATAAATTTGTATCATGAGTTCATAATATTAGGCCTTATGGCTGGCGAAGTTAATATATTATCCGGCGCTGTATATGTTACTGGGAAATTGTGTATAGGAGGTTTAAAACTCTGTCTGCAGTACGCATTGATACAATTCTGATACAGTTGTAATTTTAAAAATTCAAAAGCATCAAAAGGCATTATAAAGAGAAAGACACATCAAAAATTTCAGAGATTCAAAAGTTTTTCTCAATTTTCTTATAAGCACATTTTTTTGTCTCTATACCTACTGTAATATCTAAACAGTCCCAAGATTCATTCAGTCCTGTTACAGTACTGATTTCTAGAGAAGTTGGGATCACTTTTAACAGTACTGCTTCGTAACTCAAAGACAAAATTGCTGATGTAATTATGATCTCGTATTGATAAAACAAATTGCCTTATAGAAAAGATGAAATAAAGATGATTCGTAAATTATAATTTCTTTCTTTCAAGTACCACAAAATAAAAAAATTTCCGATTTTTAAATGTTAATAAAACAAGTTTTGTGTGAAATATCCACTACATTTTTTTTTTATTTGTAAAAATATTTGATAACATTAAGTATGGAATATAACGTCATTCAATTGTCCGCCGAGGCTTTGCTTGGTGGCACGTATTCGGTAGGTCTAATTTTTGATGACTTTGTTGCATAAATCTGGCTGAATTTACTGGATGGCATTCGTTATGTTCACTTTTGAGGGCATCAATTGTTTTCGGTTTATACGCATAGACCTGCGATTTAAGATAGCCCCAAAGGAAAAAGTCTAAAGTCGTTAAATCGGACGATATCGGTGGCCAGTTCACGTTGCCGCCGCCACGAAATAACTTTTCGATAACCACACTATAACGCGGAAGTTTTCTCGAACGGAGCACTGATTTTGAAAATAAAATTTGATGATTTGCACACGTTGTTCAACGCTATAAACTTTTATGTTGACTTACCATACACTATACCGACTAATTTACAAAAAATTCGACATATGTATGTTGCTTTAACAAGGTGGCCACTATAACCTAACAAATTTCGAGCGTCCCTATTGAAAGACCCTATATCTTGGAAGTCTTTTGAGTTAGAAAGTTGAAATTTGTGAATTTGGTGAAACTATAGAATTTTAACTTTCTGATGTGAGAAAATGTGTATTACTTTATTATTTTAATACTAAAGTATTTTTCATTATTGTTTGATGAGGAGTGAAGTAAAATTTCCGTGTACCTAGGGTTGTCAGCCGCATAGTTCTAAGTTCGTCTCGAACTGCAACCTGAATAACAATAACTATGCACCCAGTCTGCAGACAGATTTTTTTTCCTAGTCCGTCCAATGTTTCGTATGTAATAAATGGGAATAGGGATATACTCGTAATATTAATAATAAGGATATAATCAACCTGTCTTATTATTCAAAAGTGTTCCCAATCCAGCTATTATGTTTTGCATGACTCAGCAGGTGAACATTATATTTTAAAAACCTTTTTTAGTCCTTATCAAGTCCTTTTTTTTGCTTTCCTTCACACTTCAGCCCAACCTTGAGCTTTCTTGATAGTCGGATTTAATTTATGTCTTACCCCCTACTAGGTCCTTGTTTGCAATTACACCAAACACTTAATAGGAACATCGATTATGCACACAAAAATTAAGCAATAGAGCGCTTAGCATTTTATGCAGTAATCAGAATAGGGAGCAAAAGACATTGAGATTATCTCTAAAAGGAAAATGTTCTATAAAATTTATGAGCCGGTAGTAAATAAGTAGGGACATCCCATAACTGGCAAGTTAATGGGCCGTTCAATAGTGCCTTGCTCTGGAAAGTGAGTTATGTTTTCTGTGCTTTTGAGAAGTAAGAAGTCGAAAAATAATTCCCATCCCGGTTTTCTCTAGTTCACAGAGCTAACCATCGTCATGGCAAAATGCCTTTATGTCTTTTTGTAGGAAGCGCGTTGTTGAACTGCACAATTCTTGCTATTTTTAGTGATGTGAGCACTACCTACTATGACGTAAAATATAGTGGAAGTCATATGCAGATTGTAGACGATAGACATTTTTTTAAGTCCAAGAAAACATTGTACATATTTCCTGTTTTTTTATAAAATTGAGCTCTTGAGCCACGGAGTGATCACTTCTCAGCTCATCGTAAGTATTTCAAATAGTAGCGCAACCCAAAACTCACAGCACGGATTTGATCTTCACCGACAAATTTCCAAAATTTGATTTTGCTCATTAATTCATTTAACATCTTTTGTTTGTCATATGCTCAATCATATAAAGTTTTGCCTATACATTCGCATTGTCTTGTGAGTTTGGACGAATTGATAAGTGCAATCACTTTATCGATGGAATTTTGTATGGCAGCTACCCTCAGGAGTGCTTTTTCTCCACCAGCGATATTGCTCTTGCAGAGCCATAGTATGATATATTCTGCTAGATGGCATAGTGACTAGTGATGTGGTGGAATTACACTGAATGAAAAGTCTTAGTAATTCTGACAAAAAAACACGTTATTTTAACAAATTTTTTATTAATATACGGAGAACAAAATGTCTGACCATATTGAACGAGTTTGACAAAAATTAAATGCTGGTATTCAAAATGATAAAAATTGTATGTCAATTCAACGGAAACTGTGTGTTACATATGCAGAGGAAAATTGTTCACGGTAGCAAATTTTTTATTCAAGCTGACAGAGCTATTTGTAAATTTAACGAAACCATTTTGTTCATTTAATCATTTTTTTCTGAGCAATTTGATAGAAAAATTTGTCATCTTAAAAAAGTAGTTAATAATATTGAAAACTTTGGTTTGTTGATTCCATAATGCATAGTTTTCCGATAGACGAAAGAAATATTATTTTTATTCTTATTATTATTATTTTTTATAGATAAGAGAATTTTTCGGAATATGCACCACTCAGAGAGAAATCTCTGGCACGGCAAAATCTATATTCTGGCCTACGGAAAAAATCGTTAAAAATAACAATAACAACAGTGATGTTGTTTTAAATGGAAATTGTCTATCCTATTCTGCTCTGGGCAATGCGGAGAAACGCACATATTATTGAAAAATTTTCAAAAAATTTTGAGATGAACGAAAAACGTGTTAAGAGTGAATAAACTTTTCAAAAATTTTTCAAATGGACGAAAAACGTGTTAAAGGTGGATAAACTAGATCTTTTCAAAACAGTTCATTATTTTATGAAATTCTTGGTACATATTTATTCTGCAAACTTAACACTATTTAAATTATTATAAAATAAAAGGGAAATTTTAACTTATATGTTGAAGCACTTTTGAATGAATAGCCATACATTCGTTGAGGCTAAGGGACACTCTAGATTGAACAAATTGAAAATTTTGAAGAAAATATCGATTACTTCAAGCACATTCATTATTTTAAATTTAATTTCATCAAAATAGACAATAATTTGTTCTGCATTTATTAATTTGCCTACTAATAGTATTACTGGTTGAATTGAAGAATCCTTTTCCTTTATGCGAGTCCTGTGTGATGTGCATTTTCTTATCCCCATTAACTTTGACTTCCTTTCGTATTATGGGGAGTACTGCATGCATGACATATAAAAATGTCGCGAATTGGTCATCTGTTAAATAAATATTATATTAATACAAAAATTGAGATAATCAAGCAATTTCATACTTTTTGTTGGATATTCAGTTTTCTAAAGAGTCTGAAGAAATTGGAAGCTACGCGGATCCTTAATTTTTCTTTGCAGATATGAAATAAACTATCCGATGTTTTTGAAAAGTCAGTCAAAATATTGCCTGCATCTGGAAAATTTTTTTTAAAGTCAATATCTATCTGTAATAAAATCAAAAAGCCATTCAATCTATCTGAAGCAGCAAATAGCTCTCACTACTTACAAGTTTGAATCCTTAAGGTTTTTTATAGTCTGAATACTTTTTTAATATTTATGAAATTGAATCACTGTCTTTTATGAAAATAATCCTATGATTGCTAGATAGTTTCCAGTGTTGTTCTAAATTAACCCATGTACGAAAGCATCAAATGTTTGCATTAAAAAGTTTGTCCACATTTTTTTCATATTCTGTACGAAAAAAAAGTAAAATTAAAACTTAGTCAGAGACATAAACAGCATGAACTTAGCAAATAAAATTAGTGAAGGTATTTTATTGTTATTTTTATTAGAATCTACTTTTTGGTGGCACTTCTTTGGCCAAAGACCATTTTTCGTAAGACTCCTCAATTGATTGAAGTACTTTGAATAAGGCTTTCAAAGAAGGGGTCTTTTCAATTCTTTCGAAAAGTATATTTTCTGAAAATATTTTAAAAATTGTTATAGTATATTGATCAAAAATTATGTTTTGTTTAACCTTTAGTTCAGTTGGAAAAATTTTTACGATACTCTCAGCGACCGTTTCTGCTAGATTTACTGACATTTTGACAACATTTTACTGTATTATTTTCGATTTGTTAAAAAAAAATTTTGCAACCGTGAAAATTTTTTTTTCGCGTTTCATGACTCATAGACACGAAAAAAACAAAAAAAAATTTCAGTCAGTCTGTCCGCCGTACGCAAAATCGTTTGAAGGCTTGTAGCTCACAAACGGTTTGAGATATTAAATTGAATTTTTTTTTATGAATAGACTGGGTAAGCTCCTTGAAGTGACCAAATTCTGAAGGGTGGGGGTGTGCGGGGGGAGGAGGGGAAGCGTTTTAGACGGAAAACTTAATTTTTTAGATCTCATCAACCGTTTATGCTAGGAGGCTGAAATTTGGAATTTATATAGAACATCGGTAGTGGACCCATTTGCATAAAAATTGTCAATATGGGTGAAGGGGTGTGGGAGTGGGGGGAAAAATAATGCGTCCGAAACGCAAAAAAGGTCAAGATCGGCACATTCTAAAATCCATATCTCCTAAACGGTTAATGCCACAAAATTAAAACTTAATGAATATCTGTAGGTATACTAGGAGAATAGATCGGAAACAAATTTTCGAGTGGGGCAGTGGCGTACGAGGGTGGTTGGTGAAAAACTTTACATTATAATATCTCACGAACCAATTGCACTAGACAAATAAAATTCGGCTTCTGTATAAAGGTTGACAAATGAAGTTTGTTGAAAGTAAAATTTTTTAAGGGGGCAGTGCAGCATGAAAGTGGAGGGGATGCGAATTTTTCTAAAAAATCACGTCTCATATCTCAAGAACAGTGTGAGGTAGATGCTTGAAATTTTTACCAGAAGTAGTTCTAATAGATCCCTATCAGAGAAAAAAATTTATTGTATGAGGGTGTAGATAATAAGGGTAGGGAAGGGTGAATAGGAAAAAGTTCCGATTTTTATATCTCAAAAACCTATAATGATATTAAGCAGAAACATGGTATTTAGATAGAGCTATAGTAGTAGCATCTTGGAAAAATATAATTTTTTATAAGGGTAGTATAGTACGGGGGTGGGGGATGTTTTTCCTATCTATAGAACGGCTTATGTTACAAAGTTGAAACTTGGTATGTATATGTAAATCAACTAGAAAAGTAATGTAGATAAAAAAAATTTTAAATAAGTAATGTAGATAAAAAAAATTTTAAATATTCATTGGCGTTCGGAAGAAGGGGCGAAAAAATATATCAGTGAAAATGGAATGCATATATTTTCACGATTTTCGTCATATCTCTTAGGTCTTCCCAAATATTTAATTCATTTTTATTCTACGGCTTCTTCATATAAATACCTAGAAAACATTTTCAGAATTTTTTGAAATTTGACCCCTAAGTTGGTGTAAAGGGGTTGTATACTTATTCACGAATTATGCCATATCCCCAGGTCTGATCAAATATCGAATATCTTTTCACTTTCACGGGCTTGCGTAATAATCGCCTAAAACTTTTTTTTAAGTTTTTTCCTTTTTTTTTATAGGATATAAAAGGGTTGAACAAGTTTTCACAAATTCCGTCATATCCTTTAGAAGTGATAAGTAATTCAATTGTTTTTACTTTCTCGTATTCTCGTATTAATCTATTAACTCCTTGTAGGATTTTTGGATATTCAACCCCCAAGTTGGTGTAAGGAGGTTGCATATGTTTTCACAGATTCCTACATATTGCTTAGATCTGATGATATATCGAATTCATTTTTACTTTCTAAGGTTTCCCATATAAGAACCAAAAAGTCAATATCAGTATTTTCAGATTTTCAATCCTAAGGGTGTAAGAAGGTTGCATGCTTTTCAAAGGTTCGACATATTTCTTAGGTTTGATGAGATATTAGATCGCTTTTCATTTCCACATCGCTTACAAGCCCATTTCTCAATTTTTGGATATTCAGCCCTCAAGGGTTTGCATATGTTTTCACAAATTTTGCCATCCCTTAGTTCTGATGAGATATTAAATTGGTTATTACGGCATTTGATGTAATGACCTAAAAACTAATTTCACGATTTTTCGAATTTCAAAAACCAAGGGGGTGTGAAGAGTTTGCTTACGTTTTCACAAATTTTTCAAAATCCCTCGTGTATCATGAGATATCAAGTTGGTTTTTATGAAATCGTTTAAAAACCTGTTTCACAATTTTTTCGAAATTCAAACCCCAAGTGGAAGTAATGGGTTTGTATACGTTTTAACAATTCGTCATATCTCTTAATTCTGATAAGGCAACAAATTCGTTTTTACTTCTATGGGCTTTTAGTGTACACAATATACTGAAATTCGTATAGTCTACAGGGGCTTTTTCAATGTTTAATTGGCTAAAAATCTCTATTTTAAATATTTTTATTTTAAGAACAAAATTAATTTTCCAAGAAATCTAATAATCTCGAAACAACTCATAATATGCTCCGACTTTGACCGCTCCCGAACTTTGACCCGAAAAATAATAAAGTGTCGCCCAGACCATTGGCAGATTTTTTTTTATTAAATCACTGATAATTAAATCGACCAAAACTGTTCGACAATCGTCTGTAAATTTTTGAAATGTTTGAATTTCTCAAGTATTGTTCGACCCTGGTTAGTTTTTTATAAAATTTCATCTATATACTAACATTTCCTTCTATCTATAATAGATTGCTGGTGCGGTTCTAAGCAATATGTTTGTACAGTTGATGTTGAGCATACCGTTGAGTTTTCTTCCATGTGTCACTTTTTAAGGCAATATTTAAATTTTGGAAGTACGAGCCTATTGCCCGTACCTACGATATTCAGTTACGTTCTAACTGAGACTTTAACTGACAGATTTTCATACAAAACTTCCAGTTAGAGTTTAACTGAGAATCGTATTAATAGCCCTTAATGTTTCACGAATCTTAATCAAATTGCATTGGCTTATCTATCGAAAAAAAAATGCTCATTTCGCTTGACCTATAGGAATATTCGCTTGGCGTCATTAAAAAATCTCGCAGCATCCCCTCTTCTGTCAACGGAGAATTTTCTAATGACATGTTCCAGTGCTAAGTTAAAAATTACTGGGTCCAGCCTATCACCCTACTTCAACCCAGCTCGTGTGAATAAATGGTCAGTTAGTTTGGTTTGGATTACCTGTTCTCTAAACGATAAATTATAAGATGGTAAACATAAGCGAAAAACACTAATAAATATTGATTGAATCTTGAATCTAGTTTGGTTTGGATTGAAACCTGCGATGTAGAATCTGTCAGTCATTTTTGTCAAACGGACCAGTCTCCGGACTGTAACATGTTCTTGTAAATCGACTCAGATATCGCACAAACATAATAAGTTTCCACTATGATCCCATGGGGTAAGATTTCGACTGCAACTTTAACTTAACATTCTCTAACCCTTGGTTATTACTCAAAAACATTAATGGTGCTGAACAATAACTTGAGTTATGGTATGTCCCGGTAAATTGAACAACAAATATTTTAAGGACTTTTGTATGGAGATTGCCTTTTTTGAATAAAAATAAAATAATTACGTTCTAATTCCACCGTTTAAGTCTATACACCTAAGGAAATTTAGATTTGTAGGTCACGAAAAAAAATGCGACAATTTATAATATGCCGTTAAATTATTTAGATAATTTTTCGAAAGCCTTTCCAAAGAACAAAAACAGCCTTCGAATCGTTAGCTAACAGCTAAACTTAACTTAGTATACACACGTCGAATGAAACAATGGAAACGGGAAGGAAACATTTTCATTATTATTTCACGAAATTGCCGTACACTCGTCAATAATTCAATTGGATATTGTATACGTACTCGAAAACACAAGTGCCCCCCTCCCTTTCAAGGCTGAATTGACGCAGTGAACCTACACTGGACCCATTCTAATAGCTCCTTTATTGGAATATATTTAAAATTCCGAAGTTGACTCTGTTTCCCGGCGCCACTTTAAGGCTGTGTCACGCTTTCATGCAATAAAATGCCGGAAAATCAAGAAAATATGCCGCTTTTCTCCACACTTTTATTACACCGAAAGCTTAGGATGTATGAATTGTACTTTAGGCGCACACTCGACGAAAGCTTTCAATTTCAATGATGTGTGAAAATTTATGAAAATTTTTCGATAATTTTCATCCTTTGAAATGTTTTTGATTAAAGTTTAACTTTTTGTTGTGGGATGGAGGTTCGAGTATAATGCCTGCAGTGACGATTTTTCACTTAGAACAACAAAAAAAAATCTGCCAACAGTCTGGGCGCAACTTTATTATTTTTTCGGTAGAAGTTCGGAACGAGTTTAATTCTGAGATGCGGTGTAGGTTACTATGTGACTGAAAACAAAAAAAAATTCGGAAAGCGGTTAAAATGGGGTCGCGCTAGAATACTTACGCCGCTGCCTCATATAACATATGAATTACATAATTGGTTCATACACGGACGAGATCTAGTCCTAGTATAATATCAGTTGTTACGCCATTAGAAGGTTTTTCGTGACTTGGTTTCGGGCCATTACATGAAATCGGAAATGCGTTTGAAGACGATTATATAAAAAGTCTGTGGGAGTGCAAACCAATCTAATATCTCACCAATCCTGAGAAAAATGTCGAAAGCCTTACGTCCTATTGGAGTTGAATAACAAACATCCCGAAATCAACTTTTTGACGATTATGTAGGAAGCCTTTGGAAGTAAAAATGAATTCGATATCTCATTAGAACTAGAAAAATGTAAGAATTTGTGAAAACATATACAACCCCCTTGCACCCACTTTGAGGTTGAATATCCAAAAATCCTGAAATGAGTTTTTAGATATATATAAAAAAAGCCCGAGGAAGTGAAAACCAATCCGATGTCTTATCACTCCTAAGAGATATGACGGAATTCGTGAAAAAGAGTTCAACCCGTTTTTACCCTCTTAGGGGTTGAAAACGGAAAAACCTTGAAAACAAGTTTTAGGTGATTATTAAATAAGCCCGTGGAAGTAAAAAGTTATGCGATATCTAATCAGACCTGAGGGATACGGCTGAATTCGTGAAAATGTATAATCCCCTTTACACCACCTTGGGGGTCTAATTTTAAAAAATCCTGAAAATACTTTCTAGGTATTTCTATGAAGAACCCGTAGAAAAAAAATTAATTCAATATTTGGAAAGACCTAATAGATATGATAAAAATCGTGAAAATATATGCATTCCATTTTCACTGATAATTTTTTTTGCCCCACTTCCGAACGCCAATAGATATTTAAATTTTTTTTAATCAAAATTACTTTTCTAGTTGATTTACATATACATACCAAATTTCAACTTTCTAGCATAAGCCGTTCTATAGTTAGGAAAAACACCCCCCACCCCCGTACCATACTACCCCTATAAAAAATTATATTTTTCCAACATGCTACTACTATGGTTCTATCTAAATACTAAGTTTTAGCTTTATATTGTTATAGGTTCTCGAGATATAAAAATCGGAACTTTTTCCTTTTCACCCTCCCCCAGCCTCACCCTCTCCACCCTCACCTTCAAAATTTTTTTTTCTGCCGGAGGTCTATTAGGCCTACTTCTGGTAAAAATTTTAAGCATCTATCTTAAACTGTTCTTGAGATATGATACGTGATTTTTTTAAAAATTGCTTCCCCCCTCCACTTCCATGCTCCACCGCCCCCTTAAAAAATTTTACTTTCAGCAAACTTTATTTGTCAACATTTATACAGAAACCAAATTTTATTTCTCTAGTGCAATTGGTTGGTGAGATATCGTAATCTAAAGTTTTTCAACCCCCACCCCCGTACGTCACTGCCCCCTCTCAAAAATTTGTTTCGAATCTATTCTCCTAGTATACCCACAGATGTTCATTAAGTTTTAATTTCGAGACATTAACCGATTAGGAGATCTGGATTTTAGAATGTCTCGATCTCGGCTTTCAAGCGTTTCGGACGCATTATTATTCCACCCACTCCCACACCCCTTTACCCATGTTATCATTTTTTTTTGCAAATGGGTCCACTATCAATGTTCTATATAAATTCCAAGTTTCAGCCTCCTAGCCTATGCGGTTACTGAGATCTAGAAACCAAAATTTTTCGTCTAAAACGCTTCCCCCACCTCCCCCCTCATACTCCGACCACCCAAAAAGTGGTCACTTCAAGGAACCTACCCAGTCTATTAATAAAAAAAATTTCAATTTAATAGCTCATAGGGTTTAGGAGTTATAAGCCTTCAAACGTTTTGCGTACGGCGGACGGCGGACGGCGGACGGCGGACGGCGCACAGACGGACTGAAAATTTTTTTTGCTTTTTTGGTGCTTATTAGTCATAAAACGCATAAAAAAAAAATTTCAGGGTAGCAAATTTTTTTTTTTTAAAAATCGATAACAATACTTTATTATTAAAATAATAAAGTAAAATTGAAAATAAATAAAAATGCTATCCATTGCAGTTGAATACAACGAACTGAAGGTTCTACTTTAATATTTTATATTTTAATAAAAAAATTATTTATTATCTAAAATGGGAACATTTAACCCTTTTTTGGGTCTTATTCGAAAAAACATGAAACTTATGGACATTTTTTTCTGTGTAAATATAATTAAACTCAAGTGTAGCATTCCGAAAATTTACTAATTTTCCTTTTTACGTTGAAAGCATGAACCTTTCATTTTTCAAAGATAACGCAATTTTTTCTTGGTCCGTTTTTAAAAATAAAGTGAATTTTAAAATGAGTTTCTACATTTTTATGTAGTTAAAAACTGAGTTAAAATTTTTTACAACATTTAATGTTGGCAACTAATTGCCGACATAGGATATATTGTAAATTGACATGTCTCACATGTAAAATTTTGTAAAATCACATGCTTAGTAAACATAAATCCCGACCAAAAATTAAGGTGACATTTGAATTTAAACTGCGCACGCAAATGGATGGGGCAGTGCTCTTATTTTTAGGTTGGTAGGACTGGCTTTGATATTCGTGCCAAGGGTCACATCAAAATATTCATTAGTGTTGGAGATAGGCTTCGTTTTGTAAGCTGCTAGAAGTGAATTTTTCGATTTTTATAATGTCAGCATTTGTTGAGCAAAGAATTTGCATTAAATTTTGATTGCGGAATGAATTTTCTGCTGCTGATTCGTTGAGGATGGTGCAAAAAGCCTTTGGTGATGAGGCTATGTCGAAAAAAAATTATTACAAGTGGTATAAAGAGTTCCAAAAAGGTCGAGAAAGTGTGGAAGACGAAGAGCGTCCCGGTCGACCATCAACCTCGACTGACGAAGCTCACGTCCAACAAATCAAAGATTTGGTGCTTGAAAATCGTCGATTAACAATTAGAGATTTTGCTGATCATGTTGGCATTTCAAAAGGATCAGCCCATACCACTTTGAAGAATGTTTTGGGCCTCAGACGCGTCAAATCTCGATTGGTACCGAAAACACTGAATTTCGTGGAAAAACATCGTCGCGTTGAAGTGTGTAAAACAATGCTGTCTGACTATCAGGACAAAATGAAACGCATTATTACAGGAGATGAGACATGGATTTATCCTTACGACCCAGAAACAAACGATCAATCAAGTGAAGATCATGCTAAAAATGAGGCAAGACCAAAAACACCGCGCCAAAGTCGCTCAAAAATCAAGGTCTTGTTGACTGCTTTCTTCGATTATCGTAGTGTTGTGCATTTTGAGTTCCTTCCGCCGGGTCAAACCGTCAACAAAGAATATTATTTGAGCGTTATGCGTCGTTTGCGTGAAGCTATTCGCCTAAAGAGGCCGGAATTGTGGCGAGACAACTCTTGGTTTTTGCACCACGATAATGCACCGCCTCACACTGCATTGATTCTTCGTGACCATTTCGCCAAAAACTCGACCCATATCGTTCCACAACCGCCGTATTCACCTGATTTGGCACCCTGTGACTTCTGGTTATTCAACAAACTCAAAAGACCGCTCCGGGGACACCGTTTTGAGTCAATAGAGGAGATACAAGCCGCATCGAAGAGAGAGCTGAAGGCCATCCCGGAAATCGACTTTAACAACTGTTTCGAAGATTGGAAAATCCGTTGGCAGAAGTGCATTATATCTGGGGCGAATACTTTGAAGGCGATGAAATTGATTTGGGAGAATAAATAAAGATTTTTCAAAATAAATGCTGAGTCTCCTTACTTTTTGGTCACAGTAGTATGTCATTTTACAATTTAGAGGGTGAAATTACCTTTATTGAAGTAATTTATAGTACTAATCTTGATCTGAATGTCTCCAGACACATTGTTTTAACTCCCCCACCCCCTTATCCCTTTACTGCTACATCCCTTCATTCATGTTGAATATTTTTTTAGATTGCTCCAAATTAATTCCAAGTTTTAATTTAATACTATATGCGGTTGCTGAGATCCAACCAATTTTACTTTATTATTTTATTAATAAAGATTTGTTATCGATTTTTTAAAAAAAAAAAAAATGTTTACCCTGAAAAATTTTTTTTTCACGTTTCATGACTAATAGACACCAAAAAAGCAAAAACAAAATTTCGCTCCGTCTGTACGCAGCCGCCGACCGCCGTACGCAAAACGTTTGACGGATTGTAGCTCCCAAACCCTTTGAGATATTAAGTTGAATTTTTTTTATTGGTAGACTTAAGTACTAAACAGAACACGGACCTCGACTGCGACTGCGATTTGCCTACCTTTCGGCCTTAAGGCCTAAACAGAACACGGACCTCGACTGCGACTGCGCAGTCCCTGTCTTTAGAATACACAGGATTATATGGCGATGCCCACAACACCAACTTCGCCTGCGACTGCGCAGTCGTGCTACACTCTAATTCTAAGACTGCGGTTGTAGTCTCGGATTTCCACTACTTCCCAGTAGGAAAAGTTTATACGTCGAAACGAAACCGTATGCAAGTCGTATAACTGATTAGACTTTTTGGGAACGATGTCGCGGGTTGATGAATATATTTACTATTATAGTTTGTACGAGCACTATATATATAATATTTACATGACCTCTTAAAATGAATTGAACTCTGTTTACATTTAAGAGGAGACCACGATAGCTTAGTACATGCTGTCTTTATCTTACATATAGAATTTTGATTCTATTTTGCGTGAGTACGCTTTGCCTACTGGGTTTCTATTCTTCAAATTCGTCTCGATTTCTATTCACTTTCTCGTTATTAATAAACGCAAACACTCCAAATTGATTAAAAACACTATATAAAATAGACACGCTAACAGAAACACGTCCATTTTCAAAAATATTAAACAAAACAGAAGTGACACTTGACACTCGTTCATCTTCCTGCTTGCATAGAATCGAAGTCGTGGTCGGTGTTCTGTTCAACACCAACTGCGCAGTCGAACCTCACGCCGCACAGTAGGCAAATCGCAGTCGCAGTCGCAGTCGAGGTCCGTGTTCTGTTTAGTACTCTAGTTGACGTTTTCAAGTGGCCAGCTTTTGAGTGGTAGGGGTGTGAGGGTGGAGGTGAAAGAAATGTTTTAGACGAAAAATTTTCTATTTATAGATCTCAGTAACCGCTTACGCTAGGAGGCTAACACCTAGCATTTATATAGAGCTTCGATAGTGGATCCATTTGCAAAAAAATATCGATATGAATGAAGGGGTGTAGGAGTGGGGGGAATAATAATGCGTCCGAAACGCTCGAAAGCCGAGTTCCAGACATTGTAAAATCATTATCTCCTAAACGGTTAATGTCACGAAATTAAAACTAAATGAGCATCTGTAGGTATACTAGGAGAATAGATCGAAAACAAATTTTTGAGAGGGGGCAGTAGCGTACGGAGGTGGAGGGTGAAAAACTTTAGATTACGATATCTCATGAACCTATTGCACTAGACAAATAAAATTCGGTTTCTGTTTAAAGATTGACAAACAAAGTTTGCTGAAAGTAAAATTTTTTAAGCGGCCGGTGGAACATGAAAGTGGAGGGATAACAATTTTTCTAAAAAATCACGTCTCATATCTCAAGGACGGTGTTAGATTAATGCTTAAAATTTTTACAAGAAGTACTCAAAATAAACCCCTAGCAGAAAATTTTAAGGATGAGGGTGTAGATGGTGAGGACGGGAGAGGGTGAAAACTTTCGATGTTTATATATCGATAACCTATAATTATATAAAGTTGAAACTTAGTATTTAGATAGAGCTATAATAGTAGTAGCATGTTGGAAAAATATAATTTTTTATCGGGGTAGTATGGTACGAGGAGGGGGGGTGTTTTTCCTAACTATAGAACGGCTTATGCTAGAAAGTTGAAACTCGGAATGTGTATGTAAATGTACTAGAAACGTAATATTAATTAAAAAGAATTTAAATATCCATTGGCGTTCGGAAGGGGTGTAAAAAAGTAGATCGGCGAAAATAGAATGCATATATTTCCACGATTTTCGTCATATCTATTAGGTCTTTCCAAATACTGAATTCATTTTTTTTTGTACGGATTCTTCATATAAATACCTAGAAAGTATTTTCAGGATATTTTGAAATTCGACCCCCAAAGTGGTGTAAAGGTGTTGTATACATTTTCACGAATTCAGCCGTATCCCTCAGGTCTGATTAGATATCGAAAAACTTTTCAATTGCACGGGCTTGTTTAATAATCACCTAAAACTTCTTTTCAAGTTTTTTCCTTTTTCATCTCCCAAGAGTGTAAGAACGGGTTGAACACGTTTTCACGAATTCCGTCATATCTCTTAGGAGTGATAAGATATCGGATTGGTTTTTAATTCCTTGGGCTTTCTTTATATATATATCTAAAAACTCATTTCTAGATTTTTGGATATTCAACCCCAAAGTGGGTGCAAGGGGGTTGCATATGTTTTCACAAATTCTTACGTATTTCTTAGTTCTAATGGGATATCGAATTTATTACGTAAGGCTTTCGACATATTTCTTAGGATTGATGAGATATTAGATTGGTTTGCACTTCCACAGACTTTTTATATAATCGCCTCCTAATAACGTAACAACTGATATTATACTACGACTTTGGTTGCTTCCCGGAGTATGACCCAATTGTGTAATTCATGCGTTATATGTGGCAGCGGCGTAAGTATTCTAGCGCGATCCCATTCTAACCGCTTCCCGAACTTTTTTTAGGTTTTCAGTCACATAGTAACCTACACCGCGTCTCAGAATCAAACTCGTTCCGAACTTCTACCGAAAAAATAATAAAGTTGCGCCCAGACTGTTGGCAGATTTTTTTTTATATAAAACGCTACCCCTCGACTCGTCATGAAGTGGTCACTTAAAAGTTTACCTAATCAATCCACCAAAAATATTTGAACTTAATAGCTCAAAGGTTTTAGGAACTAAGAGCCTTGAAAAGCATTTGCGTACGGTAACCAACGGATGGTGGTCCTTTGTTGGGATCTATTTAGTTCTAAAAGGTGAATAAAATATCAGGGTAACAAATTGTTTTTTTGTTTTTAAATTCATCACTTTATTAGTGAAATAATAAGGTAAAATATTGAATTTTTCTGTAGTTTTAATGGATATTATAAAAGTGGGTTTAAAACCATTGACACAGGTAGTAATTACAGGTATTAAAGTTATAATAGATCATGTCAGTTTTTCTAATACTCTGTAATCGTTCTGCGTGTTCTTCATTTATTACTTTGTCATGGAACTTGTACCGAGTCCGTGCAAAGGAAAATTTTAAGAATATTTTTTAATTTACAACTTTCTTTTACGAAATGGAGGTTGTAGAAAGTTGCTAGTAAAGTTTGAAAGAGATTTTCTCGTTCAACTACGTAAACGTAAGTTTGGTCGAAGTAAACCAAAAAAGAGACAGGTATGATTTCTTTTTAACGAAGAGAAAAAACTTAACAAACAAATCGATACCTTCCAAAACGACACTATCCTCCATGCACTTCGCAAACTTTTCCATTTTCCTTTCCGGAGAAAAGAAAGGATGCGAAATCCTTTTTCCAAACTCCGCTATCTTAATAAAATAATGAAATGCTCAACGTGTACATATACCTTTCGTGTGAAAGGGGATGTTTCCTTACAGCAGGAAAAAAAATAATCTATAGTTGTTCCCAGCTTCTTTCTATATCGCCACAATACACGACAGTAGTAGTTACGTACGGCGGTTGAGTGCTGCACGTAAGAATTGAAACACTAGAAAAACATTCAACCTTTAACCTCTATTCTCTGTTCTGGTGTATTACGGAAAGATTTTCAAACCGACGAGGAAAACCGCTTTCGTAACAAAAAAAAATATATAGTGAAATGGTAAAAATGGCATTGAACGAAACCAGTGGAATGCCATTATGTGAAGCCCTCTCGTTCGCAAGGATATTGTGGCCGCGTCCTAGTCCCCATGCTCTGCAACATTCGCTATTTCAATTCCAAAGGTATACCATAGACACATACGTAAGAGCTAGTTGAACTACACGGGATCGAGCGAGCTAAGCTGGTTGCGATGGAGACACAAATGGAATAAAAATACGACTTTATGTTTATAAAGCCATCCAGAATAGGTAATAATATCGGTTTCTGGTATAACCTTGTACAAAACGCTAAGGATCCCAAGAACAACTTCATTAGACACACAACCTCCACGCTGAGAGTTTATCGTAAGCTCAAGGCAAATAACCAGTTGCGCTCTTTTCATAGAACAAAATCATTTGTTAAGTTGAAATAGCGGAAAAAAAACACGCCACCAATTCCGCGATTTAACAAACAATGTTGAGACAAACATTCGCCAGTAAAAGGACTCCTAAAATGTAATTCCACTTTGTTGAAATTAACTTTTAACTCCACTTTTATATCACAGCACTTGAATTCGGCTTGAAGGGATTATTATTAAAGTGTTCGTTACGTAAATACGCCGTAGTAACACGAATTATTAGTTTAATTTAGGGGTATGTGAAGTGTTTGTTCTGGGAATCATTTGCTACTATGCGAACGTAATTCGGCAACTAACTCAATTTATTTTCAATAAATTAATTACGTGAACTGTTTAAGAGCATGCTAATTAAATGTTTATGCTCGAAACGAAATCTATTGCGTGAAGTACTATTAATTCAATCGAGCCTCATACGATCAGCCTCGAATGGAAAAAATTAGACATATCCTTCAATAATACCGAACGGTTCCTCAATAACTCAAGCTAGTATTACACTGTATGTGATGCTGGCAAATATTTGACGAAAAATTCTGTCAAATTCTTTATATCAAAGTAGATAAATAAAATAAAGTGGCAAAGAAAAATTTGACGATTGCACCATCTTACAGAATTTGTCAGGGACGGTTAGGTTAGGTTACAGTGGCGGCCAAAGCCTCACATAGACCCACGAGGGTCCATAGTGATACCACTAAAAAACAGGAGACCCAATGTACCTATGATAGTTGCGCTTGCGTTTCAATCTGTACTGAGAGCTCCTCGTTTAATACAAAGGTCTCTGTTACCGTAGCAAAGTTTAGCTGACTCTCCATGTTGTTTAAGATTTGTGGAGGTCGGTGCACCAAGAGCCTTCACTCGTCTCCTAGCAAGAGCTGGGCAGTTGCACAGAAGGTGTTCTAGCGTTTCCCGTTCCCCGGGTAGTTTACAGTTCCTGCAGAGATCATTAGTAATTAGCCCCATTCTGTACGCATGCTACCCAATCAAACAATGGCCGGTAATAATTCCGACTAAAGTTGCGCATTGCGCCCTTGATAGTGCTAACAGGAGTTTAGTTTTTTTCTCATTTTGCGTGTTCCACATTTGTTTTGTGGTTCTGGAGGTTGATGTAGCCTGCCACCTGGCCTCGGACAGGCTTACCATCTTCTACTCTAGGGAGTTGTGAACGACGTTAAGAGGCGGTGGTACCGAAACCGCGGTTTCTTGCCCAAGGTTTGCACCTTTTTTAGCAAGATCATCCGCGAGTTCGTTTCCTAAAATACCACTGTGCCCTGGAACCCAGCAAAGTTCCACTTTCCTATTTGAGCACAGTTTCTGTAAAGCGCGTCGACAGTTAAGTACTGCCTTGGATTTGATAAAGCAGGATTTCAAAGCCATTAAAACTGCTTGTCTATCCGTATGGATTAAAACTGCCTTATCCCTTTTTCGCGATTTGTGAGCTATCTCCGCCGCCTTCTGAATCGCCAGTACCTCCGCTTGGAAAATACTGCAATTATTCGGCAGTCTGTAACAAGAGTTTGCTGGAAGATCAAGTGAGTGCACAGCTGCGCCCACTCCGTCCTCCATCTTAGAACCGTCAGTATAGATGTTGATCGACCCCGCAGTGTCACCGGTTCTTACCTCCCAGTACTCTCTGCTTCGTACGTTTATGGCGAACTTCCTGTCAAACCAGAGCTTGGGATCTGCATAGTCCGTAGTCCCTGTTGCCCGTATGTAAATGCTTTGAACTGGTTGGACTCTCTGAGTCTTAGGGCGCATTTGCATGCTACGTACTTTGCGAACAGGTCAATGGGTGGCAGAGAAAGAAGGACGTTGAACGTCTGAAGAGGTGGTACAAAGGAACTGTATATGCTAGAAAGTTGAAACTTAGTACGCAAATGTAATCTATATATATAAAAGAGGATGTAAGTATTTATGGATGTGTGTTCCCTATAGACTCTAAAACCGCACAACCGATTTTGATCATAATTTTCAGGGAAGATGTAGAATAGTCCTGGGATGGTTCCTGTGAAGTTTGGTACCGATCGAATCAAAAACAATTGTTTCTTCGACATTTTTCCAATTTTTTCGCGACTTTAGTACCCTGGTGCTCTAATTGTTTGATTGTTTGTTCTGTATGCCTTCCTATACCATTCATCCGATTGCGATGAAACTTTATTGTTATGTTGAACGCACGCCCGCAAAGCTTTCTGTATTAGTAAAACTATTCTACAATAGGTGGCGAGCGACACAAACAAATTAGTGTGTTTCATATAGTTTAGCGACAGTTCGTGTGTTTTCGGTGTGCACGTCTGACAAAATCGAACAACGGGAGCAACGGAAGCAACGGGAGTAACGGGAGAAACGGAGCAACGGCAGCAACGAGAGTAACAGGAGAAACCGAAGAAACGGAGCACCAGGAGTAACGGGAGCAACGGGACAAACGGAAGCAATAGGAAAAATGGGAGAAACGGAAGCAACGGGAGCAAAGGAAGAAACAGGAGCAACGGGAGTAACGGGAGCAACGGTAGAAACAAACGAGAAGCAAGATTGGAAACCGCTGGCTTTGCAGTTTTGATAGTATAGCACCATACAAACGTCAGCGTAGCCGCGGGACGCGGCTAGTACATTTATAACAGAAGTAATTTAAGTACAAATATTCAGACTTACATTACCCTACGGATCGTGAATCGACACAACCACTGTTATATTTCGACTTTGGCCACGTTCCTGAATATAACTCAAGAACAAAAATAGTGTTTAAATAGAATAAAGTTACGCCCAGACTGGTGCAGAATTGTGTGTCCTTTTTACTGTATTATTTTAATAATAAAGAATACAATTTTTTTAATATACAATAATAAAAAATATTATTACAAAAACCAGGTGTGTTGTCTAAAAAAATAGTGTCTTGTGCTGCTCTTTGAAACGCAATTTTGTATTCTTAACACTGGTCAACAAAATCAAGTTTTGTGAAATCATCAGAGATATGGATGGGATTACCCTTCATAGTTTTTTTCGTTCAATTCAATTTTTTTCCGTCAACCCTATTTCTTAATTAACAACCATCATCATCATCATCAATGGCGCGACAGCCCAAATCGGGCCAGGGCCTGCAGGATACATTGTCTGAAGTCATCTCGGTTCATCGCCCGCGTCCTCCAATTTGTGCATCTGAGAAGCGATCTGCAATCTGCGTCAACTGAGTCCTCGTATCTTTTCCGCGGTTTTCCCATCGGTCGTTTGCCATGAGCTCTACCTTTCAGTGTGCATTTGGGAATTCTTCCGTAGTCCATTCGCTCCACATGGCCTGCCCAATTTGCTATCTACCACGAAAGCTACTCCAAATTCCCTGCTCCCCGAAGGTTTTCCACTGGTTAGAATTGTGTGTGTCCGCAAGTCATTAATCTTGCTGCCAAGCCATCTCGTTTCCTGGATCGCCAGAATGTTGATGTTGTATCCTGAAACTTCATTAAGAAGCTCTCGCAGTGCACCTGTTCTGTAAAGGGAGCGAACGTTCCAAGATCCAAAAGTATAGTCCTTAATGCGTTGCCAGAGTCGTTGCCGTTGATCCAATCTTATCCGAGGCTGTATTCCTGCTTTCGGAACAATAGGTTTTTTCCGGGGATGAATTGTTAGCCCATCGCCAAACCCCCAACCTGGAGGGCCAGGTTTATAGTACATGGACATGTGAACAACTTTCAGCCGGTTATGGTGTGTTGAAGTTCTCACAGCTATGCCGCGAGTCCAACTACACTGGTTTCAGACCTACTTCCTGAGACGCACTGGTGTTACTAGCGATTCAGGATGTGTTCACTCGCTCCTCCTTATCTCAACCTGGCCTGGCGACCGGCTATGGCGGAGTTCAACCATGTTATTTTATTTTCCAAAATTTTTTTTTTTTTTCAATTTTGTTGAGCCTTGCAATCCAGTACTCTCCTAAAAAGTTTTGTTTTTAGTATATCTTCTTTGCGAATAGTGTGCCTATTGCCTGCCTATTGACTGCGTTTCAACTCTGTGACATAAGCTGTTAAGGCGCTATGAACTTTAGTATTTTTTGATTCCAGCTTTCAAGATCTCGAGGGACATTGTGCTATGCCCATTACTGTAGCCTGCAGCTCATATCGAAATGCGCTATGATATCTCTATTTAATGACCAAGTTTCAACTACCTAGTGTAAGCTGCTTTGAAGATATTTTGAATTATTCGAAAATTAATTTTTTTAATTACATTAAGCCCTAAAATAATTTGTTCTGAAAGTTTAAAGTGAAGGCATGGAAAAATTCATTGTGTGGATACGGTGATTATAATGGTAATTCGTTATACTAAAGTTTTATATTATATAAATTTTATCTTTTTTTGGTTCATTTTTTAACGTTTCAGCACAACTAGACAGATATGTAAATCCGGATTCTTCTCAACAGGATAAGACGAATGAAAGAAATTTTGAGGAAAAAAGAACTTGATTTCCACTGCCATTGTTATAAGATAACGACCGTCAATGTCGAATTATTTCCTTGAATAAAATCGGCGAAAAGAAAACCTATCTTTCGAGAACTTAAATCACTTTCAACTCGAAGACGATGAAGCGAAAATAAAATAAATGCGAAAAGGTGCTTTGTATTAGAAAGTGTAGAAAGAAAACACACTCATATGTCTCTTTTTAGGATATGTTAAGTTCCTTAAAACTCAATCTACTTTCTCCATATACCAAAGACAACTATAATGATACTAAGTGATGCTGAGTCCCTTTAAAGGCGACTAAGTGAAAAATGGCTACAAAGGCATCCTACATTGTGTCCGTATACACTACTTTCATTCTGATAAAATATGTGTTGCAAATATACTGCATACACAGAAAAGCGGAGAAAGCGAGGCAAAATGAATTCATTATTCCCGCTGCAACGTGTTTTATTTTCTACACAAGCCTCATACACAAGGAAAATGTGAAACTCTTTTTCGCCGGAAGCACTGACAGTTTTCCTACATTTTTTCTTTCGGATTTTCCTTTTTTTTTACACCAGGTAAAAATTTTCATCACAGAGAAATCTCATAGATTTCACTTCAGGTGCTTAAGAATGCTTCCTGGAACTATATATATATGTGGCTGTATTTTATACACCTATATCCGCATTTTCCTTTATACACCTGTATTTCCTTTTTACATTTTATTTTACCGTCTTTTTTTCTATGGTAGATTGTACATTTGCTCTGTGTTCATCGAGTTTTATGCTTACGGCAAACTTCACTCAAGTTAATGTCATAAAGTTATCTTAGAAAGTTATCAGGTTGCTCAGACGGAAGTTAAATAAAATTGATTCGGTTTAAGTAGGTCTTGCTACGGAAAAAAGAAATTTCATGTAATAAATTATTGAGAAGAAACGGCAACACTTTTGAGTGAAAGGGTAAAAAGTAATTCGTAATATCCGGTATGCAAAAAGGATACTAGTCAAGGTAATTGCAAGCTTTAAATGTTACAATTATAAATTAAAATTGAGAGCATACCTTTTTTTTCTCTTAAAAATGTACAGTCTCCGGAAGTTAATATTTCAACATTTAATTTTCATTTTCTGCTCCCTTTTACAGATTTATAATGTCCTGAAAGGTATAGTAATTTCAGAATTTCTTCGAAATATACGTTGATTTTATTTAAAAAAGAAACTTTTGATATGATTTCTAAGTACACCATCAGCACTCCACTATCAGACCCAATCAAAACTTATTGTGAAGTGTTATGATATGAAAATTGGATAGCCTTGACACCATCCACTCAGCTCGTATGAGGAAACTTTTCATTTTTCCTCCTAAATGAGTTTTTTAGGTTGGCAGCCTCTTAATAGACTTTTATTCAAAAGTAATAAAGTCTCGCCCAGAGTTTTAGTAGATTTTTCACTGCATTAACTATTTATCAAATTTAAAAAAAAAAATAAGTGATGTAAATCTAAATCAGTTATAAGATACAAATTTAAATAAATCGTCCTTAAGATATCAAAATCAAAAAGTTTTCTATTACATCCTCTTCAATTTTGTTCTTTTATGTTTCAAGTGAAAGATTGGTGGAATTCGTGAAAACGTTTGCAAACCCTTAATACCACATCTTGTTTTCCATTTTTAGGCGATTATATAGAAAGCCTACGAAAGTACAAATCAATTTAATAGGATATCAGACCTAAGAGATATCTTAGAATTCGTAGAAACGTATCCCAGTATAAGGGGTTAACAGTAAAAAAATCCTAAAAACAATTTTTATGCCTTTATCAGGGGATCTGGTCAAATCAACCCGATATTTAAGAAGACCAAAGAGTTTTTGCAACCCATGTTACATGGATGAATATCAAAAAAAATCCTGAAATTGGCTTTTAGGCAATTATACAGGATGCCATAGGAAGTAAAAATCAATTCCATATCTCATCAAATCTAAAAAATATGGCGGAATTTGTGAAAACGTATGCCACCCCTTTACACTTCCTCGGTAGTTGAATATCAGAAAATCCTGAAAACATGTAATAGGACAGTGAAAGTAAAAGCCAATTTGATTTCTCATCAAAAGTAAGAGACATGGTGAAAATTGTGAGCACCTATGCAACACCCTTATACTCATTTAGGGGTTGAATATCTGAAAATACTGAAATTAATTTCTAGTTGATTAGAAACAAAGCCCGATAGAGAAAAACCAATTCGATGTTTTATTAGTCCCGATGTGAGAAAGTCGTAAGAATCTGGACAACGCTTTACACCCTCTCAGAGGTTTAAAATCAAAAAGTCTTCAAAGCGGATTTTAAGCGATTATATAAAAAGCTGTGAGTGAGTACAAAGTCATTTGATATCTGATCAAAACTGAAGAATATGACGGAATTCGTAAAAATGTTTTTAAACCGCTCACACTCCCTTGTAGGTTAATACTGATAACACTTTCTAGCCATTTATCTGAAGAAGCCGTAGAAGTAAAATTTCTGAAATAGGCCTAAGAGATATGACGAAATTCGTGAATATTGTTAGTTACATGTAAACCTGGCAACCGCGCAACTCGATCGTTTCACATAATGGAAACAGCAACAACCGAATACCTAGTTGCAAAATAACCTAATCAGAAACCTAGCTGAAGTAAATAAGGCGAAACAGCACGACTGTATCTCCCTTCTTATCGAATGCTCTCCAATGTACTAGAATCTAATGAAGATCAAAGTCGAAAGATCTCAAGCTCACAAGAACCCTCTACATACACCACCGAACGAAGATCAAAATCGAAAGCATTAAAGCTTTCGAGAATCATCCACACACATCACCGAGCGAACATTCAAGTACATCCTAGACTGCAACCGGCTAGTATAAAATCAGGTGAAGCTTTCAGCGAAGACATAGTAATTTTTATTACGTCGACTGTGACAGCCAGCGTGTATACGCGACCGTATTGGTGGAATGCGATCGATTGCGTGTGATGGATTCAAGCGATATAAATAAGCGGGCGGTATTGCCATATAGTGCGAATAACTGTGCGAATATAATTAAAGTGCGAATTAATAAATTGTAACTTATTTTTATTTTAACCGAATTACAATAAAGATGTTTGAAGTTTGAAGTTTTAACCGAATTGTGTTTTACTTGAAATCCCGGTGAACCCCTAGCTCGCAACAATATCTATGAATCTCGTTTTCATTCGTCATTTGCATGACCCATCCGTACGCTAATGGGTACACCACTTTTTTTTTATAAATTACTTTCGTCATCATACCTACAAAAGTTTCAAGTTTTTAGCGTAATCGGTCTTAAGGTTCCCGAAAGGAATGTCAGATTTTCTAAGAGTTAGGGAAGAAAAAAAACGGCCAACAGTCTGGGCGCAACTTTATTATTTTATGGGTAGAAGTCCGAAACGTGTTAAATGCTGAGATGCGGTGTAGGTTACTATGCGACTGACAACTAAAAAATAACGTTACAAATACCCTCCTGGTTATTCCTTAGGTTGTCAGTCCCATAGTTACCTACACCGCATCTCAGCATTAAACACGTTTCGCACTTCTACCTATAAAATAATAAAGTTGCGCCCAGTTTCAACTTTCCAGCATAATCCGTTTCTGAGATATGAAAAAAAATGTCTGGGATGTTTCTATAGTAGCTCTATACAGTTTTTAATTTCCAGCTTTCTATCCTTTGCGGCTTTCGAGAAATTAAAATCAGAATTTTTTGTATTTCCACCCTCTCCCACCATCACTCCCTACACCCACAACCTTACAACCTCCCGCTAGAGGTCTACTGGTCCTAACTCCTGTAAAAATTTTAAGATCATATCTGATACGGTTCTCGAGATAAAAGAATTTAATTTTTCAAAAACTTATTGTCCCTCCACTTCCGCGCTTCACGACCCCTCTCAAAAATTTTACATTAGACTCCACTGGTAATTCAATATACAGAAACCAAATTTTATCTTCCTGGCACAATTGAGTCAGAAGATATTGCACTTCAAAGTTTTACACACCCCACCCCCGTTCCTCATCACCCCCCTTAAAAATGTTAACCCTTTTCTGATCTCCTAGTATCTCTTAAGACAAATACAAAGTTTCAGCCATCTGACATCAATCATTCAGAAGATATGGATTTTAGAATGTTTCAATCCCAGCTTTCAAGCGTTTTGGACCCATTTCCCTCCCCCCCTCCACACTCGCACACTCCTCAACCCCTATCAACCATTTTTTTTCAAATGGGCCCACTATCATAGTACTACATAAGTTCCAACTTAAAGCCTCCTAGCAAAAGTGGTTCCTGGGATCTGGAAATAGAAACCCAAATTTTTTCATCTAAAACAGTCCAGATTCCTACCCCCTCACACCCCCACCCCACCAAAAGATACCAATCGTAAGGGTTTACACGAGTTTGTGGTTCCAAAACGGCCTCTGAGCTAATTGAGCTCTGTCTGGGTGACAGGGCTGACACTTAAACCAAGGGGTTTACTCATTCTACCTACCATAAAAATTTCAACTTGATATCTAAAGGGGTTTGAGAGCTACGCACCTTCAAACGGTTTGGCGTAAGGCGTACTGTGGACAGCGGACGGCGTCTACGGGGGACAGACGGACATTTTTTTTCGGTTTTTGAGGTTTAATAGTCCTAAAACGTGAAAATACAAAATTTCAAGCTAACAAATTTTTTTGAAATTTCATTTCGATCACAATACTTTATTATTAAAAAATAATAAAGTAAATTTTTTCTTTTTGAAGAACTTTATAGTATAGAAAGGACTCACTCGATTTCTTACAGAATTTCAAATTCGTAGCTTGAAGCGTTCAAAAGTTATCGGAAAATATTGTTGAATTCGTGTCTTGAGGATTTTTTGTATGGTAGGTACCAGAAGGAGTAAAAGGATTTTGCTGACTAGTAAACTTTCTTTTCACTCAAAAATAATTTGTACAAAATTCCGAATTCATAGCTAAACGATTACTTGAGTTATAGTGAGTTCCGTAAATTAAGTGAATACATTTTGACAGGATATTTGTATGGCAGTTACATGAAGGACTAATAGGATTTTTTCATAATCATACATTTAGCTCCAACTATTGGAAAATCAACACATACAAAATTTCAAAGTTGTAGCTTAAACCCTTCTGAAATTATCGGCCAATATTCTTGAACACGTTTTTTAAAGACATTTTGTATGGCAGCTACCCGAAGGAGTAGGACGATTTTGCCCGTTAACGAACTTAGCCTTACAAATTCAATCAAACATCCAGATTCAAAATTTCAAGATCCTTCTTGAGTTATCGTGCTAACGGACAGACAGGCGGACGGACGGACGTCAAGCGGATTTGGAGTTTTTGGCCAAAAATATGTAAACCCAAATACCTTTTTGCTCTTCACCACATATTCTTCATGACATATGGTGAGGCAACCCAAATTAAACATCGATGATTTTTTTCTTTGATTGAAGAAAATCCATCCCTTTCTCTGATTCGATATTTTTCTCGAAGCTGCACAACATTGTGTTTTTTTCCCGGGAATAGATGTTAGTACATTGTCCAGCCTGTAGCAAAGGATAATCGGTACGTTGTCAAGTAAGGAAAACTGAATACAAAAACACCTCGTCCATGAGTTGATTCTGGAATGCTTGGTATTACTTTATGTTTACCATAAGCTATCAAGGACACTTTCTTGACTCTGCATTATTCTGAAATAGCTCAAAGAAAAGTAAAAGCTTATACGGTATATCGGATATTCTACAAAATTGCTACTTTAATTTCTTTCCGTGTCACGTACATTACTCTCCATTGACTTTTAACGCCTAGAATATCCTTTGTCGACACTAAATGTTCGGGGCGCATACCCTTAACCTTTCTGAGAAGAAAAAGCTCGAAACGAAACGTGTGTCCGCACACTTGATCTCATCGAATGTGTAACGAGAATTACATCGGAATTACATCTACAAAGGAAAATTGGTTAAGTATCAAAAGTTGCTAAACCAACCAAATAAAATGCTGTAAACCTCAGCAAAGGAAAAACCCGGATCCAGGAGAGAGCAATGTATGTGATGCCTTGTGCCACCCCGTGCAAGTCATGCAGAAAATGTCATGCTCCGAGTAACATATTCATTGAACCGATATCCACTCTCAATATTCTGGAAGCGAGCATTTTATGAAGGGGGTGATCTCGGGGATCCTATCGATTCGAAAAAAACAATGCAGGAAACAATGTTTTATGCACACCCACATATTTTTGCCGTTTTGAGCAAAGATATTCCATAAGAAAGATTTGTTGTTTTTTTTTTTTTTTTGTCTTCGGTGACTGTAAGGTAAGTATCCACGTGGCAGAAACTTATTCCAAGATATTCAATTTCTTCCCTGGCTTTTCTGGTCGTCGTTACGTTAACGTGTTTTGTTTGAAGACACGGAGATAGATCCCCTTTGTTTATGGAGAAAAATAAGAAAAACCTCATGATAGGGCCCAAGCTCTAGTCAAGTTAATGCCGAATTTGAAAATTGATGTTAAGGGTGTTTACTGCTTGAATGGTTCAATCCTGCGTCCTTGGCATGTTGCCATTGTCTTGCGAATCATGACGAATTTTGTGGCTTGAAGCCTCAACCGTATCGGGATACAGAAAGAGTGTGTTACGAGATTTAAAACAACAAAACTATAGATTTAACGAAATCTTGAATCATGTCTAAGTCTAAATTTTCTAGCCACTGAAGGATGAAATTCTCTGCAAATACTTATAAAGCATGTCTAAAATTTACTTGGGACTTAGCCATGCTATTATAGGGGAACAAAATCGAATTGTTGTAATAAATCGCATTGGAATATCGCACAAACATACTTCCACTTGGACACCAATAAAGTAACACTATAATAGTACATCCCTACTAACAAACTACCTTCCATAAGGTCTTACTACTAGACCACGAGGCAAGGAAATAGATTTGGTAAGGCCTTTTGGAAGGTAGTTTGCTAGTTGGGATGATCGATCTTTATTGACTGTTACGCCTCCAATAGATTGACCCGATCTATACTCTGTAAAACATTTAATTTCTTATACGAGCCTAGAAGCCTTCTTGAGGTGAGTCGCTGAAATAAATGGAAATCTGTAAATGTTAATGTAATACCACACATGCATTATAAAGGGTTATTCAACAGGTACATAAAAATTTTGTATTTTAATACAAACACACCTTTAAACTTTTTTGCTGGTCTGTCAATGTCAAAACTACAGTCAAGGTTTACATTTTTATCATGGTGAAATTCACGAACGAGCAACGTTTACAAATTATCTCAATTATTCTGTGTTTCATTTAAATACAAAGTTGTTATGTCCCTAATGAATAGTTCCAGCGTGTCTTAACAGGGTTATTGGGAGCTTTTATATAATGATTCCGGAAAGTATTCGAACACAATATCAGGCTTCAACGCACCATATGTTTCAATCAAGTCAACAATATAATATACTATATCCATTAAGTTCGAGATACATCTGATCATTTAGATTTGATAGTGGAACACATGCAAAAAGAAGGAGTGGGGGAACACAGTGTTTTTGAAAAACGGAAGTTGAAACATTCTAAAACTTAAATCTCTTGAACGGTTCATGCCACTAAATTAAAATTCGGTGATTAAAAGAATTGTACAGTTTTGAACCGTACGGATGGTTCAAAAACGTTTGGTTAGGGTAGGTCGGGGGGTAGGTAGGCGTGACTGCCCGTGAGAACACGGACATGCTTAGACCTAAGAAGGTCCGTTGTGTTACCACAGGATCATCAACCCGGTCCTACTCGTCAAACCATTTAGAGCTTGTAATGAAGTGTTGGATTCTCACGACCTCCGTTGCGGCAAGCTCCAAGATGAGCTTTCCTTCTAGCGGATAGAGCTGGACAGGTACAGAGGAGATGAAGCACTGTCGTCTCCTCCTCCTCCTCATCCAGGCAGCTTCCACTGAAGTCGTTAGAGAAGAGGCCGAGTCTTTTAGCATGCCGACCTACAAGATAGTGTCCGGTCAGGACACCGACTGTAGTGCTGATATTCGCTTTTTTGAGCAAAGTCAGCCTTTTAGAGCGATTTAGATCGAGCTTCGGCCAGATCTGTCCCGCAGTGTGACATGTAATGCCGTTCGCCCATCTTGAGTTGGTTTCTCAACTGAGTCCAATCCCAGTAGCAGTTTACATATAGAAAGGGGCACACCCAGATTGCAATGTTCCGGCATAATATAAAGGGTAGTACCGCGCCGAGCAAGTTCGTCAGCCGTACAGTTCCCAGGAATATCCCTGTGTATTGGCACCCAGCTTAGAAGAATATTGAATTGTTCAGCCATCTCCTTAAGAGATGATCGACATTCTACGGCGACCTTAGATGTTGTCGAGGCCGATTCCAAGGAGTTTATTGCCGCTGGCTGTCTGTGAAAATGCTAATATCCCTAGTAGATATTATATTACACCTCAGCCAGGACAGGACCTCCTTGTTCGCCATAAGTTTCGCTTGATAGACACTACAGTGGTCCGGAAGGCGGAAGGAGCTGCTAATGTTAAGCATGTCAGAGAAAACACCACCACCTTCTGTTTTGGAGCCGTCCGTATATATGTGGACGGACCGTTCCACCCGAACCGAATCCCTTTCCCATTATAGACGGGTTGGGATGGTTGTTAGGCGATTTTTGTCAAAAGAATAACTGGGAGGGGTGCAGTCAGTGTTTTCAGGAATATTATTGAAGTTATTCAAGATTTTTGAGTGATCTGCATATATGCCAGTCCACTCTGTAGAGGCCCTAAGTCGAATGGCTACACTGGCAGCCATTTGCTTGCCGAAAATGTCTAGGAGTGGTAGATTGAATAGCATGTCTAATGCTGCAGAGGGAGTTGTTCTCAGAACTCCGCTGATGCATATGCATGCTAATCTTTGTACCTTCCTAGAGTGGTGCGGTTAACCGCTTTGTCTAATGCCGTCTACCAGACAATAACACCGTACATGAGTATCGGTCTGATGACGGACACGTAGAGCTAATGAACTATTCTGGGTTGCATACCCCATTTTTTTCCAATGGCCTTTTTGCACGAGGAAAGCGCAACTGTTGCTTTACTTACCCGTTCCTGGATGTTAGATTTCCAGTGAAGTTTCCTATCCAAAATAAGACCTAAAAATTTTGCACTATCGGTGAAAAATAGACTAGTACCATCCAGAGAAGGAGGGTCAACGTGATGAATTTCGTATTTCCTGGTGAAGAAGACTAACTCTGTTTTGTGTGAGTTCACGCACAACCAGCATTCAGCTGCCCATTTGGAGAGGGTAGAGAGAGCATTCTGCAATATCTCACTCAGCGTGTTGAGGTTCTTTCTCGAGACAGCAATTGTAACATCGTCTGCTAAAGCAATCACTCTCCAGCCCGCCCTTTCCAGTCTCAATAGTAGTTTGTTGGCCACTAACTTCCAGAGAAGAGGGGAGAGCACACCACCTTGTGGTGTACCTCTGCTGACAAACCTTTGAGAGGAGGACTCGCCCAGCTTTGTGTTGACAATCCTGGATGTTAACATGAAATTGATCAAAGCGCCAAGCGAGGACTCAACCTTCAGGCTAGAAAGTGCGTCAGTGATTTGGTTATGATATCTCAATATGCTTTACTGAATATAAAATAGATCAAGGGAGCAGTGAATCACGGAAATGGACGAAAATCAATTTTTGTAAAAAATCAGGTGTCATCGTTCAACATTTATTTGAAGGTAGGATATTAGAACTTGTCCTGCAGGTCAATGGGTTTAGCAACAAAAATTTTTTAAAGATAACCAAGAACATCTTTAGAAGCCTTAAGCACTTACGGCAAAAATCAAACGAGCTGATCAATGTTTTTCACATGTTCTCTTCGCAGTAAAACTTACTAGATTTGGACTTAGCGGGACTGTAAGTGAATTACAATTTTAAAATCAAACTGATGCCTTTGTCGTCCTCAGAAGTGAACGGATTGATTGCTGTGTAAGTTACCCACAATAGAAGCCTACTTCTTTAACGACTAATTTCCAGGAGTTGGATGTTTTTATCAACTTTGTTATAAGTAGAGATTCAGGAGCTAATTGACACGAAAGAACTGTCTACGACATTACTAAAAATAATACAGTCTTAGTCACAATAACATTACCAATTTTTGTACAATTATTTTGAATTTAAATAGTAAAATGGGCAGTCATGCACTGTATTAAAAATATGCCAACAGTCTTCGCGCAACTTCATTATTTTATGGGTAGGAGTCCGAAACGTGTTTAATGCTGAGATGCGGTGTAGGTTACTATGCCACTGACAACCCAAAAAATAACGTTCCAAATTGCCTCCCGCTTATTCCTTAGGTTGTCAGCCTCATAGGAACGTACAGCGCATCTCAGCATTAAACACGTTTCGGACTCCTACCCATAAAATAATAAAGTTGCGCCCAGACTGTTGGGAGATTTTCTTTATTTATTTTTTCAATAGATGATTCAATAGAAGTGAAAGTGAATTTGATCTTATTAAAGGTAAAAAAACAATTCGGAATGCATCAAAACTTGAACAATGTCTTACTCCACAGGCTGTTTAATATCGAATTATATTGAACTTAAATGGGTTTATTCTTCGACTATATTCAAAGTATTTATAAGTGAAAGTGAATTCTATATCTCATTAGACCTAAGAAATATGTCGGAATGCGTGAAAAAGTACATAACCGACTTACACCCACTTAGGGGTTAGATATCGAACAATTTGGAAAAATGTTTCTAGGCGCTATTAAAAGCCCGCAAAAGTAAAATTGATTTAATAGCTCGAGAAGCCTAAAAGATTTAACGAAAATCGTGAAAATGTGGGAAAAACCCTTTTTACGGAAGTTTTGTTAACTCTATCTTTGTACTCAAATGAAAATCTACATTTTTGTTAGTTTTAATTACTCTAGTAGCACATTTTCATACGCGTACTAAGTTTCAACTTTCTATCATAAGCCGTTTCTGAGATATAAAAAACCACCCCTCACCCTTGTACCTTGTACCCCTATCAAAAATTTTATTTTTCTAGAGTATCTCTATAATAGTTCTATATAATCGTACATTTTAAGTTTTCCATTCATTACGGTTTTCGAGAAATCAAAATCAAAATCTTTTCCTTTCAACCCCTTTCACCATCACCCCAACATCCACACCCACAAAATTGTTTTCCCTACTAGAGGTCTACTGACTCCAACTTCTGTAAAATCAAAATCAAGATCATATCTGGTACGGTTTTTGAGATATAAAAATTGAATTTTTTGGAAACTCGCTCCTCCCCTACTTTCGTGCTCCACCTCCCCCCACAAAAAGTTTACATTCAGTAGACTCCACTTGTGGTCCCAGAAACCAAATGTAATCTTCCTGGTGAAATTGGTTCGGAAGATATTGTAATCTAAAGTTTTTGACCTCCCAGCCCCACACCCCACCATCCCCTTAAAAATGTTAGCCGTTATCTAATCTAATCTAATAATCTTCAAAATCTAATCAAAATTTTAACTTAATATCTCAACGGGTTTGGGAGCTACGCGCATTTAAACTATTTTGCGTACGGCGTCTACGGCGGACAGACAGACATTTTTTTTTGCTTTTTTGTGGTTTACTAGTCCTGAAATTTCAGGTCGATCACAATACTTTATTATTAAAAAATAATAAAGTAAAATGTTTATTTTCCTATTGTGCCATTATATCATACATTTTTGGTTTTTTCGAACTACGGGCAGTACGGAGCTTTTTTTCAAAACAGTCTTGAAAGCGATTTTGGAGTATTCGATTCCCAGAAAAATATCCTAAAACATGTTCAATTCCGATTATTAGTTTTGAAGATATAAAAGTTTACGTGTGTGTGTGGCGGTACATGTTGGAAAAACCTTTCTTTGTCACCCTGTATTTCCGGGGATATTGAAAATTGACCCACCCCACAAAACAGGATTTTGTATGACAATTTCAAAATTCATTGGACAAACTCTTACCGATCGCTTCCTTAAAGTGTTGGTTGTGCTATAAACTATAAAGAATTTTTCATCAACTTTTTATTTGTACAGAAAAAATCTAGTACACAACACTTACCAAGAGGAATATTCTATGCTCGAGAATGATAAAAAAATCACTGAATTTCCTTATTTTCATTATACCAAGCAACTTTTCATACTGTATAAATCTTCAATAATAAAAAAATTGAGGCATATTAACTTGCACGACAGAATAAAGCCTAACATTTCAAACATTCCATTGATATAATGGCCCGGGAATTTGCTTTACAATGAAGCGTGCAAGCAAACAAGGATACATGGGTACACATACCATATTGTATTCGAGTGATATGTCAAAGGGTCATGTCTTATTTTACGTGATATGAACAACTGAACCAAATGCGAGCTCAAGTTCGGTCTCATCTGTAGTGACCCTTCTAGGATATTAACTAGCCATTAATTGTCCCAAGTACAAAGTCTTGCTCAATCCATGCACACAAGGACTGATCCTTCCAGCTAACATATTCGTATCATATGTGAACGAATGTGGCTTTCTTTGACTTTATGTCCTATTTCGGATGGTTCATTACCTCGGAATATGTATGTTTTCGGCGAGATGTCTATGTGCACGTTCCTTACGATATCGGAATTTTAATTCAATTGATTTCGGAGAGAGTGAAAGAATGGCACGTCCTTCGATAAACTCGTATGCCATACAAGGCTTTTAGCTCGATTTTATCACTGCAGTTTTTCAGTGTCAGGGGTAAAAACCATACTCACATGTTCCGTCGTTAGAAAAGAAGATTAATTGATTTTGATAAAATAAAATAAGATGTGATTCCGCCCGGATGACAGGATACAAATGATTTCATCTTCCAGAAAACTCTTACATGCACGACGTAACCGTTTTCTTTAACTTTTAGCGTACCTACGTGAATTTTCAATGGTGGCATTGGTAACGCGAACGGTGTGTCTTCATTTCAATTCACGTTATTTTTCATCAAGGACCAACAGTGCTTACTGAATATGTCTGTCTATCCCAGGACTCGGAGTATGTTATACGGGCAGAATTCGAATAGGTACATATGTGGTTCTTTTTTCTCTTTTAACTATATTTTCTATCTCAGTTTAATGTAATGTATATCTTTTGCGGGGCGGTTATGAATGGGGTCGTCGTGATGATGTGCCGGGAGCGATCTAATGAGAACGCTTAAGAAGGACGTAATTTATTACACGTGTATAGTAAATTAATTACATTTCTATTTGAGGTGATTTGTGCGTAAAATAAATGAAGCAGATTTTGTGAATTATTTTCTTCGTTAGTTTATTAGGAGGTCTTGAAGGAAGAACCCAACTACATATGTATATTTCGTGGAGATATATGTATATACTTGTGTAGAAAGTAGGATTTGTACGACATATGCTTCTATTTAATGAAAGTGTTAACAATTTCTAATATTAGATCCACTCACTTGCCATGTCACTGGTAAGATACAACTTATACCATTGATCAGTCGTTCTTCATATAAAAATTGAAAAATAAAACGAACACCCCGCTTCGGTAAAAACCAATCCGATATATGATCAGACTTAAAAGATATGGCAAAATTCGTGAAAAGGACAACTTTCTAACTCCGGGTTCAATACCAAAAAATAATAAAAATACATTTTCAAACGATTACATAGAAATCCCGTGGAAGTTTAGACCAATTCAATGTCTCATCAGACCCTACAGATATAGCGAAATTCATAAAAACTTTTGTTGAAAAGTCCGTTGAAGTAAAAACCTTTTCAATATTTATTATAATAGTATGGTAAAATTCATGAAAACGAATTCACCCCTGAAATATAAGAATAGCCTGAAAACGGCCGCCTCAAGTAAAAATCAATTAAATGCCTAACTTGAGCTAGGAGATATGGCAAAATTCGTAAAAATGTACAGACACGAAACAACATACGTAAACACCCTCCTGGTTGATTTTTAAGGGTGACTCAAAACTTTAATAGTTATTATATCGCTAGCGGCTCTATTGTTTAAAAATCTGAAAATGTTGATTTAGAAAAACTATTATGTTAATATATGTCAGTGTAAATTTCAAGATCTCAAGTTGTATTGGGATATAAGACGTAATTTTCAAGAAAAATCTTATCTCCTACACTTACGTGTCCCGTCGTTCTAAAAATGCATTTTATCATAATTCTATTATAAATCTAAAATCTCTATAAATCTCTTTCACGAATTCCGACATATTTCTTATGTCTAATGAGATATTGAATTAGCTTTTAATTCTATCGCCTTCATATATAGTGTGTCCGGTACTCCGTTCACAATCTTGTAAGGGGTTATTCCTTGATATATTTTGAGACAAAAATTGTTCTACAGGGAGGATCAATATCCTATATCCGTGGAGATACAGGGTGGCCAAGAAAAGTATTTCGGAACTGTATCCTCACTCACTTAAAACTAGGCTTGTGTAGTTCGCGAACGAACTAGTTCAGAAGAGCGTTCCCAGAACTGAAATGAACGCACTAGTTTGCAGTCAGTCCCGCTTCTAGTTCGTTTCTATTCATTCATTCCCGTTTGGAAAGTCAATGCTACAGTATAATTCTCCACTGACGACCTTTTTTTTTTGCTCATCACATTTTTCCAGAGGTCCTTTTATTTTTTTGCTCATCACTTTCTACCACAATGTCGAGTCGTTCCAAACTTCCCTGCCTTTCTCATCACCGAACTCCCGCGAACTAGTGAACTAAAAGAACGAACTAGTTCGCGACGGATCGGGAATCGGAAATGATCGCCCACTATGGTGAACTAAAATTCGCAAACCTATTTAAAACGTTATATCTTGAAAACTAATAATCAGAATTCAAAGTGTTATAGCTTGTTTTTTAGGGCCTCAAATTACCTTTCATTTGATGTAACAGTTCGAATTGTAACTGCACCTGATCTTGAGATATTTACTTTGTTGAGTTGTCAATAGACAACTCGACCATTTCGGGCGGTTGTGGGTGCGCTCAAGGCTCAGCGTGCGATGAATTTTGATCGCATACGATGGGCTTTGATCGCACCCACAACTGCCGCGAGAAAAAACCGTTATTCGGTAAAGGCCGGAAGTGGATAGCGGTCGAGGGAGAGTTCGAGCTAAGGCCCGTGCGTGCCGAGAAATTTTTGTGGAATCGCGACGTTGAGCTCCGACGACGACCAATTTACACCAAATTGGTAGGGTAAAGTCGTACCTGGCCCGTTTTGGTTTCAATTTGAAAAATAATTGAAAAACCGTCGTTACACGTAGTTGTGTTTTTTTTTGAGGCTCTCTTTCGTATTCTCGGATGACGAATATCGTGTAAGTTCTTCGTGTCGTGTGCTAAACATAAAAGGAAAAAAAAAGTACGGGAACGGTACGAGGATTTATTCGGCTGAAAATTGCTACCGTCGCGACTCTGATGGAAATTATAGTGTATTTCCAGCGATTTTTAATCGAAAAAACTTTTGTCGCGTCAAAATCGAGTTTTTTTTTTGAGCGTTCGGTAAATTGGTCCGAGTGGTACAACCCGACGAGAAAGGGATTGAAATCGAGTTGAGGAGGATCGTGTGTGTGTGTTTTTTTCGCTTGTGAATTCCATGGGTCCGCGCCAATCATGGAGGCTCTGAGGGCGATCGTAAAAGTCGATTTGGTTACAAATGTGCCATATATTGGTGGAAAATAAATTTAAGCTTGAATCATAAATAATCACATTGTGCGTGAAATCTTAATACAAAAATTGAGTATTGCCGGAAAAATCGTAGTGCAGGCTGTAATTGTCAAGTGCAAGTTTGTGAGAAAACTTATAGAAATAAGGGCATCAAAAGAAAGATAAGATCATTCGTCACATTGTGCGGGAAGATCCAATGGAAAAAGTTTTCTTGTGCGTGATCTCTCGTTCGGGGTGTTTTTCCCAAAGCAAGTTGCAAAAAACTTGTCCTTTAGTCAAAAAAATTCAACATTCTGTTTGGTGTAAACGAGTGAAAGTCAATTTTTTGATGGAAAACACGCAACCAAAAGTGTTTTGAGTGCGACTGCACTGTAATTTTGATCCGAGTATCATTCCAATTTTCGCAATAAAAATTCTGTTTTCTGTTGATTTGGTTACATATATCGTATTTAGTCTGAGAAGTTGTTGCAAATTAGCTAAACCAAGTGAAAAAGAATATGGCGATTGATTGATTTTTCGACGAGTGTCGTTCGCGTGTTGGAGTTTCTCCGATTTTCAAGTGCAGATTGGCTGGAAATTGTTGTCTTTTGTGTCGGGTGCATGAAAAGCATTCATCAATAAAGCGTAGAGTCGATCAATTGAATATCGCGGCGATGACAACGTTCGTGGTATCGTTTTCCTACCGGAGTTAAACTCATGAAGAAACAAAAAAAAAGAAAAATGAGGAAAAATTAAAGTACAAAGAAAATTCTAAGTTAAAATAAAAACAAAAATTAAAAATGAATTACATTAAAATGAAATAAAATAAAATAATAAATTAAAATAATAAATTTAAATAATTATAAAATAAAAATAACATGACTGACAAGGACAGGACGGACTGAACAATTAAATAAAATAAAAAAGTTAATAAAAAAGAAGGTTATTGGACGAGAAAAAGAAAAAGACAAATGGGGTGAGTTTTGCCTTTTATTAAAATTTTTTTTTGGTTATGGTTTTTTTTTTCTTTTCTCAGGTTTTTTTTTATAATTTTTTTATGCTGTTTTGAGCCAACATTTTGGTTTAATTAATTTCGTTGAAATGCCGCGAGGCTAGTTTTGTTGATTAAAATGAACCCGAGCGTATAAGCTCCCTCACCCTGAACCTCAATAAGGGGCCATGGCAAAATGTTTATTTTTGGACAGTCATGGCTGAGGTAGGGTGGGCAGGCAGGGCGCTATAACACCTAAGCGCCCTGACAAATCGCGAAGTCGCGCACTCCACCGCTTCTTGGTCTTTCACGACCTATTGGGAAGATAGTCCCATTTTAAATCCCTGGAGTAAGCCGACACGAAATTTTTTGTTGTACAGGTCAAGGGTTTATGGACTGAAATCTGGGCAAGAACCCCCCCACAACTGCCGTAGCTAGTCCCGGCCGCCAGCAAGCGTGTCGCTTCCGCTCGGATTTCAGCCACCAATTCAGACGTAGGAATTGGCCCACTCTTTCCTAAACCTTTCTTTCCTTCGAATATTTTGACTTTTTCAAGTCGAAATATTCACTCCAAGGCCTCCGTTCACAACAACTTCAAAACAAAAATTTTTGCTACGTCAACCCTAAAAATTCCGTGATAAATGTATTTTTTCTCAGAAAACCCCATTATAAAAATTTTAGTTTAATTTTATTTTTTTATTTGTCATATTATTGACCACAAAAGTTACATACAGTTGCATTGCATAAGTTAAGTTAAGTTAATAAATAAAGTATAATTATGATTCCAAAAATATTGCACTTTTATGCAAAAATGAAGAACATGTTGATCTACACTATTTGCTTGAACTGAAAGAATTTAATAATAGTTGTTATGCTTTATTTCAAAATTGTTTAATTACAATAAATGTTCAAAACGGCCACCTTCATTTTGAATGCACACTAAAGCTCGTTTTGCAAGTGTTCTCTTGGTATTCTTACTCCTCAACTCCTGCCTTACTTCTGTTACTGCCGCATCGATCCTGGTATTTAGATCTTCCAATGTTACTACTGCCGTTGCGTAGACAAGGTCCTTCATCCGTCCTCATACAAAGAAATCCATAATAATTACATCAGGAGATCCCGCAGGCCATTGTATCGGTCCAGCGATTCAGCGATTGCTATAATTGGAATTTAACCAACCTTTGATTTGTCGGCCATAATGAGCTGGAGCACCATCGTGTAGGTAAAACATGGAAGCAAATCGTACCAGTGGAATATTATCCAATAAGCCCTGTAGATCATTTCTTCAAAAATGTAAGTAATTGGAGCTATTTAGAGTAGGCGGAAACCAAATAGGTCCAAGGAGATCGTCCCCAATCACACTTGGCCATAAATTGACACTGAATCTGTGTTAAAATGATGCCGCTCTTTTTATGTGTGCCAAGCCAAGGTTTTTGCCGTAAGCAGTGTAGTGGACATACTAAATTCCGCGACAAATCTTACCGAAGAGTCGTATATAAAGATTTATATAGACAGCCAAGCAGCAATGAAAGCTCTAAGCTCCAACCTAGTCAAGTCAAAGCTAGTGAGGGAGTGTAGGGAGCGTCTGAAAACATTGGAAGCAGCTCATAAGGTTTTCCTGTGCTGGGTTGCGGGACACAAAGGGATACCAGGAAATGAGGCAGCCGATGAGCTGGCCAAAACTGTATCTGAAATGGCTGCCATACATGCAACCCAAGCGGTAGAAATACCGCTTAATTACGTCGGGAGTAATCTTGACAGGAAGGCAATGGAGCTGACCAATGGCAGATGGTTCAACCTAACTATGTGTGAAATCTCCAGGCAGCTATGGCCAGTAATACATCCTTGAAGGACTGCCGATCTTCTGAAAAGAAATCTTATAGAGACCCGTAACATTACGGCAGTCATGACGGGACAGTCTCTTTGGCAGACATGCACAACGCTTAGGCGTTCAATATAATGACTACTGCAGGGCTACAGAAGTGAAGAAGAAGAAGAAGTTTGGATGGCTGCCACTATAACCTAACCTAACCTATGTGTGGATTGCTCTCAGCCTATGTATGTAGGTTGTGCAAGTTTGTGATACTGTCTCTGATAAATTGGGACTCATCCGTCCAAAGAATGTTATTCATAAAATTCTCGTCATCCATTTGTCGTTCAAGGAGCCAATAGCAAAAATCCATCCTTTTGGTTAATCAATGGGTAGCAGCTCCTGCACTGGTGTGTGAAGGTAGTGATGCAAGCGTTCTGCTTTTACACTCCAAACTTTCCAGTTAGAGATGTTCAACGGCAATGCCAAGCGTCGGATACTGATTGAAGGATCATTTTGAACTGCCTGCAATAATCATCGATCTGAACGATTATTGGCGCAGAATTTGCATTTGCTCTGCTTGTCCTAATGCTGCCAGTTTCCCGAATCCTTCTGTAAACGTCTTGAAATACTCGCCTGTCAAGTGTCCGTCATTCAGGATATCTCTTATGATACAGCGGTCGCGCCGCACGTGTATTTCCCTGACACTCTCCATAGATGAACGTAATATCTCCATATTCTTCATTGGAGTACTCAGGCATTTTGAAATTATTTTCAAAATTCTACTTATACCTTCTACTTTTAGCAATGTAACTGAAACCGATAAAAATATGAAGATAGTTTTGCTTTTATATGCTTTTTATTTTGTTAGGTATCCCATTAATAAAGGCAAAGTACTGTACCCAGTTTTACCAAACACAGATAAGTGTATCAATTATGTTGAAACTCATTTACATTTCATTGATTTCCTTGATACTTAAAATAGAAATAAATGTGCAATTAAAATTATTAAGTAGAACCAACAATTTAAACAGGTTTTTTGTACGAGGGCCACTTTATGTCATATATAATTTTTAAGTGATATGTATACTTCCAAAATAGTAAAACGTAACACATTCATATATATGCAGCTTTTGTAGGTAATAATATGGTACATAAGAAAATAAAATTAAACTGGCATTTTTATAATGGGGTTTTCTGAGAAAAACTACATTGATCACGGAATTTTTAAAATAGAAGTAGAAAAATTTGTGGTTTGAAGTAAATATCTCAAGATCGGGTGCAGTTACAATTTGAACTGTTACATCAAATGAAAGGTAATTCAATTTCCTAAAAAACAAGCTATAACACTTTGCATTGTGATTAGTGAGTTAGGATACAGGTCCGAAACACTTTTCTTGACCACCCTATATCACCACGGATATAGAAAATTGACCCTCCCTGTAGAACAATTTTTGTCTCAAAATATATCCTGGAATAACCCTTTACAGGGTTGTGCACGGAGTACCGGACACCCTGTATAATAGCCTAACAACCGATTCGAGCATTTTTGAAATTCAGCCCAAAGGTGTATAAGGTGGCTATATAAGATTTCACGAATTCCGACAAATCTTTTAGGTCTAATGAGATATGGCATTCTCTTTGACTTCTAAGAGTTTTATACATAATTTCCTAAAAATTAATTTCAGGACATTGCGATATTAATTTAGTAAGGTTACTTGGAATATAAGTCCGGAATGCGTTTAAAGCTAAAATACGGTGTAAGTTGCTATGCGTCCCAGTTATTATTTCCTCTCTATGTTGAAAATCGTCACCAATAATGGACCATTGCGATTGTGCATTAATCAGAGTCTCGTTCGGCAATGTTTTTTTAATACGACAGGAAAATATTCCTTCCAGGCCGCATTATCTTCAATTAATCTTCAACAAATTTTCATTAAAATCAACTGTCGGATATCTTATATGAGTTCAAAACAATAACATCATCGCACAGATATAAGTAGTATTATCTGTTGTTGCAACCGACGCGGAATCAACGTCTCTTAAATTGATAAACGGAAATCTAGCAGAAATTAAGCTCTGTACTAGTGAGTCTACAACGAACCTATTTATCAGGGTAAAACCGAGATGAACGGGTAAAGTAGAGGTATAGTCTGCACTATCAGAAATTCGAGTAGCGCAACGTGATTTACGTTATTCCGGCTTGGGATGTTCGGCTGCGTAGAGTTTCGAAGCCAATTTATACGATGAACGTTAATCGCCCGCAACTTCAATTTCGAATTAAGGTTGTTGTTGATTCAATTGAATCTGAAGTACTCATCGGGCGTATGCCCCTAGGTACCTATGTTTCGATATTGAAAACAGAAATCATTGCTGTACCTTTTAATTGCCCCTTTTGTTCAAACAAAAACATCAGACAGCTTTCGGAAACAGACGAATTCAAATCGACTAAACGTGACATTTTCAATTATTTCGAAATAGTTAACACATTCGACTTATGCAAGATAATCACCCTTATTCTGGAACCGGCCGGCAGGAAAGTGAACTGCGATTCACTCGATTTTAGATTATTGAAAACACGTGAACGATTCACTTTCTCGAAAAATTTCACAGTTGAAATCCGCAATGAATAGTTTGGATATTTTTCTGCCTTGAAATATGGATCCAAACACCCCGAAAAGGCGTCTTTAAAATATGTTCGTAGGTACTTTAGGGTAGTCCTCCCCATCTAGGTACCTAAATAAAAGTTCTTAATACACGTGTTCACCAATATTGGTGGGAAATATAAAACTTTGCCCAATTTCAACTTATAAAGTCGTGTTTTCTATTAACCGACCTTAAGGTCGGGTTTTTTGTAGAGCGAAATCCCTGTACTCCTTCAGAACTCTCCGGCCGATAATTTCGAAACGGTTCAAGCTAGGAATTTGAAATTTTGTTGAAATTAATTTCTGAATGATTTCAAGAAAGAACTGAGTGAGTCCTTCGAGCAGCTTACCCCCCAACCCCCACAATGAAAATTCTTTCAAAATTTTTCACGTAGTGATTATCTAAACTTTTTTTTACGTAATTGAAAATGGGTCTATTACTTTATTATTTTTTAATAATAAAGTATTGTGATCGACCTGATATTTCAAAAAAATTTGCTACCCTGAAATTTTGTATTTACACGTTTTAGGACTAGTAAACACCAAAAAAGCAAAAAAAAAAACGGTCTGTCCGCCGTATACGCCGTACGTCGTACGCCGTCCGCCGTACGCAAAATCGTTTGAAGGCGCGTAGCTCCCAAACCCGTTGAGGTATTAAGTTGAAATTTTTATGGTGGGTAGATTGGGTAAACTTCTACAACTGGCATTTTTTGGGGGGTGGGGATGTAAGGGGGATGAGGGGGAAGCATATTAGATGAACAATTTTGGTTTCTAGATCTCAGGAACCACTTATGATAGATGGCCGAAACTTGGAACTTATGGAGAACTATGATAGTGGACTCATTTGCAAAAAAAATGGTCTATAAAGGTTGAGGGGTGTGGAAGTGGGGGGGAAAACAATGGGTCCAAAAAGTTTGAAAGCCGGGGTTGAAACATTCTAAAATCCATATCTCCTGAACTATTGATGTCAGAAGCTTGAAACTTTGTGGTTGTCTTTAGGGATACTTCAAGATTAGACAAGGTCTAAAATTGTTAAAGGGGGTGGTGGGGTGTGGGGGTGGTTGGTGAAAAACTTTGGATTACAAAATCTTTCGAACCAATTACACCAGGACGATGAAATTTAGTTTCTGTATATGGGATCATAAGAGGTGTCTCTATTGAACCTAAAATTGTTGAGGGGGGAGGTGGAGCACGAAAGTGGGGGGATAGCAATTTCTCAAAAAATGTCTTTTTTATATCTCAGAAACCGTATCAGATATGATATTGAAAATTTTACAGGAGTTGCGGTCGATAGACCTCTAGTGGGAAAAAAAACGTTGGTGGGGGGGGGGGGTGTAGGGGGTGATGGTGAAAGGGGTGATGGTGAAAGAGGTAGAAAGGAAAAAAGTTCTGATTTTTATTTCTGGTAAACTGTAATGAATAGAAAGCTAAAAATTTAGGGTTATATAGAGCCTCTATAGTGACATCCAAGAAAATTTTTGATAGGGGTAGCAGGGTATGGGGGTGAGGGGTGTCGGAGATGAGCATAGAGCTGGCCGACGAGTCGGTTCTATGTCCCATTGAATGTGTAAAGGGGATGATTGATATTGAAGCGCTCAGACAGATGAAGGGGGCCTGGGTGAATCTCTTGGGATGCCGGCAAGCAAGAATCTGCTGGCCGAAACTTGATAGGAGGAACTCTAGCTTCATTTTTTCTCTAGGCAGGGACATTTGCAGACAACTTATAGGGGTCCTAGCGGCGCACTGTCCCTTTGGGAGGCATGGAGAAAGGCTGGGAATACCCATGGCTGACCTGTGTCGCTGTAGTGATGAGAATGTTGAGCCAACACTGGAGCATCTAGTGTGTGAATGTGAAAGTCTGACACGTACCAGGTATCGGTACTTGGGGAAATTCTCCTTGACCGATCTATTAGAATTTGCGATGATTCCTTTATGGAGAACTACTCTCTTCATAAGGCGGAGCAATATTTGGAATCAGTAGTCTAGAACCCGGTTTTATACGAGGGGACCACAATGGATCCACAGTGATCTCTCGTGATGGACTGGGGCACATTGCTTCAGTCCACCCTTCTCAACCTAACCTATATCTCAGAAACGGCTTTTGCTAGAAAGTTGAAACTTAGTACATATATGTAAATCTATAACTAGAGTAATTAAAGCAAAAAAAAAGTTCAAATTTTTATTGGAGTTCTGAGCTTGAGTAAAAAAAATGTCCGTGAATCCACATTTTCACAAATTTTGTTAATACTTTTAGACATGTCAAGCTATCAAAGCAATTTTGCTTCTGCGGGCTATTTGTATAAGAGCCTAGAAATGCTCTTCAAAATTTTTCGCTATCCAACCCCTACGGGAGTGTAAAGTGGTTGTGTACATATTCACGAATTCTGATATATTTCTTAGGTATATTGGGATTTGGAATTCACTTTTACTTCTATAAGCTTTAAACTTAGTCGTGAAAAAACCCATTTAAGTATTTTTCCCTATTAAGCCCGCGGGGGGTATTGTTCAAGAACTGATTCCGAAAATCTCTTAGGTTTAACGTGATCGAATTCGCTTTTACTTCTATGGAATATTCTATTGATAAGAAAAATACGTAAATAAATAAAAAAAATCTGCCAACAGTCTGGGCGCAACTTTATTATTTTATGGGTAGGAGTCCGAAACGTGTTTAATGCTGAGATGCGGTGTAGGTTACTATGAGACTGACAACCTAAGGAATAACCAGGAGGCTATTGTGAACTTTATTTTATAGGTTTCAGTCGCATAGTAACCTACACCGCATCTCAGCATTAAACACGTTTCGGACTCCTACCCACAAAATAATAAAGTTGCGCCCAGACTGTTGGCAGATTTTTTCCTTCTGCTTTGAATAATTGTCACTCAAATGCGGAACTCTTTACATGACTTTACTCTCGACTGGAGTTCACTTTTCACAAATTTATACTGTAAGGACATTTTGAAAAATCTGTATATAAAGTTGGTTTTTAAAATACTATCATAAAATATTTTGCTAATAGTGTAAACTGGTTGAATGTCAGCTATTTTAAGCAAAGGTAGTATGAAACTCGCGTTTTTTATGGTACTGTTCCAAGAATGGTATTGACCTATAAGAACGTATTAAGAAGGTAAATTCATTTCTTTACATTTTAATTTTAATCATTTTTTGTGTAGAATTTAATTTGAAAAGAATTCTGTGATTGTCGTAAAATCTAACGATCAAAACTTGATTTAAAAAAATTTACTTCGAGAACGAGAAGCAAGGTTTTGTTTTCCTACATTCGGAACACTATTTTCTGTAGTATGATTTTTACGGGAATCTGTGTAATTTCACAGGTTGATTAAGATAAATGGGATGTAATCAGGCTGCACGTCGACTTTAAACATATCTCAAACTTCGTCAAAGAAATACTATAGTTGCATCCAAGCATTTAGAAGTTATAATTGTGATAATAACAAAGTAATAATTACTCGAAAAGACTCTTCAGAATATTGGCATACGCCGTACCACTTAAAGCCGCCTTTGTTAGCCCAATTCCGTAATTTAAAATACTTCCAACTCACTAGAAATTCCACAGGACAGCTCCTACTTAAGTTTCGCCCTTACTTTTATTGTGTGAAACAACTTCCTGACCATAAGTACCACATTTTTTCTTCATCTTAAGTTTTCCGTAAGTTTCAAGAATTACCCCAGCTTCTCTGATCCATGTCCCATTCCCACCCCAAAAAAGTAAAACCATAGTAGCAGATGGCGTGTAGTATATCATAAATATGTGAACCTCTGACCTATCCGAAAGTGTTTTAATAATTTATGAGGTTATAGGACAAGTAGGATGTGGAGGGTGTTCTGAGAGAACAGAAATGTGTCCTGTGCAGATCTTTAGTAAAATGAAAAATTACCTGTCACCGGTAAACCGATTAAATTGTAATGCTCGTGTAATTACGTAGTGTTGCTGTATACTTTACGTAGACCATATGCATAGAGGATATTTGCGAGGCACGCATGTTCTGAAATAAAGGACTTGATTAGGTAAGTTTAAAAGGGTAATTAAGAATCCAACGGGGATTTTAAGCAAGAAATTTTGTAAGGCTGTGAAAGTGATTTGTTCTATTTATTCAACGGGCGTGAATTCTTGTCAGCAGAAAGCTTAAAGGCAGGATTAAATCTACTGGTTTGATGAAAAGGAACTGTTCCTGAAATTGACAATTGGTTTACTCTCAGCAATAGCTATGTGAAGAGTAACACATCAAATATTATATGAAGCTAAAAGACATTTGAGTTCGAAAATAAATTAGGTGTGTTGTTTACACCTTTCAGTGCTTTTGATTATCTCATGTTGAAAACACGATTGAGATAATCTCAGAATATTGCTAATAGCACGGTAGGTATGTCTTTTTTTAACTGACATTTCCTCTAAGATCTTTTTGGTTGTTTTTCGGCGTGAGAGGAGTTTCTGGTGCGAAACACCAACACGAAAGCCCGACTGGGATCAATCGTTGCCGTGGCTACTGCTATTAAGGGCATTACAGTTGAAAAAAACCCTCACTGGAGAACCCATTTTAAAACTGTATTCGACTAGATCCAACGAAGCACTGACTCATTAGAGGGCCTACTATCCGAAACACCCTTACTGCTGCTGGTATTGCTGATATAGAAACCAAAAATTTTTTCACTGAAATTTCACCAACACGAACTTTGAATTGTTTTCATCAACGCCGACTGTACTTTGATGAACTAAATGGAATTTCACAAAGAGCACGGATTTTTATTTTGAAATTTATTTGACAATATTTGACGGAAACAGTTGTGTTTTTTTATGCCAGTAAATTGATAGTTCACCATAGATTTAATTCCACAGCGTCATCTGGATGTCAAAATTTAATTTGAATGAAGTATATCGGGATATTTTATTTGGACTACAATTTTCATAAATTTAGTCATAATCAAAACCCACATCGACAATTTCTTTGCAAATCGGTGCACTATGAAAGATCTATATACCAATATTCCAAGTTTCAACTTCCTATCATAAGCGGTTCCGAAGATAAAAAAAATTTGCTTTTCGAACCTCTCCTCTCATACCTCTGCCCTCTGAAAAATCACCACTTAAACTGGATTCACCCAGTCTACGCACTAAAATAATTTGAATTTAATTAAAAATAAATAGCTCAAAGATAACGTGAGATACAAGCCTTCAGCGACGCTTATATATGGTGGACAAGCGGACTACAATTTACTTTATTATTTCAATATTACTTTATTATTTTAATAATAAAGTATTGTTATCGATTTTTAAAAAAAAAATTTGCTATCCTGAAAATTTTTTATTCCACATTTCATAACTAATAGACACCAAAAAAGCAAAAAAAAATTTCAGTCCGTCTGTGCGCCGTACGCCGTCCGCCGTCCGCCGTACGCAAAACGTTTGAAAGCTTATAGCTCTGAAACTCTTTGAGCTATTTAGTTGAATTTTTTTTGTTGGTAGACTGAGCAGACTCCTTCAAGGGCCCACCTTTTGCGTGATTGGGGTGTAAGGGGAAAGGTGGGGGAAGCCTTTTAGATGAAAAACTTTGGTTTCTAGATCTCAACAACCGCTTACACTAAGAAGATAAAATTTAGAATTTATATAGAGTTTCGATAGTGGACCCATTTGCGAAAATATTGTAGATATGGGTGAAGGGGTGTGGGAGTGGGGGGGGGGGAAAATAATGCGTCCGAAACGCAAGAAATGTGAGATCGAGACATTCTAAAATCCATATCTCCTAAACGGTTAATGTCACGAAATTTAAACTTAATGATCATCTGTAGGTATACTAGGAGAATAGATCAGAAATAAATTTCTGAGAGGGGGCAGTGATGTACGGAGGTGGAGGGTGAAAAACTTTAGATTATGATATCTCACGAACCAATTGCACTAGAGAAATAAAATAAGGTTTCTGTATTAAGGTTGACAAATAAAATTTGCTGAAAGTAAAATTTTTTAAGGGGGCGGTGGAACATGGGAGTGGAGGGGGTAAAATTTTTTTTTTTAAAAATCACGTCTTATATCTCAAGAACGGTGTAAGATAGATGCTTAAAATTTTTACCAGAAGTAGGCCTAATAGACCCCTAGCAGAAAATAAAAATTTCAGGAATGAGGGTGTAGAGGGTGAGGGTGGGGAAGGGTGTAAAGGAAAAAGTTTTGATTTTTATATTTTGAGAACCTATACTGATATAAAACTGAAACTTAGTATTTAGATAGAACCATAGTAGTAGCATATTGGAAAAATATAATTTTTTATAGGCGTTGTATGGTACGGAGGTGGGGGGTGTTTTTCCTAAACTATAGAACGGCTTATGCTAGAAAGTTGAAAACCGGTATGTACGTGCCATGCAACTAATTAGCACAGTTATTATTTTAAACAAAACAATTAAACAAAATATGTAACATATCACCATTTAATACTTTATATATTTTTCAATTATTGTATTCATTACAGCAAACTTAAATACTACAAAACAAAAATTGAGAATTCTATTCATAAAATCCATTTAAAAAAAAAATAAAACTTAAAAATTTACATATGCAACTAATTAGCACACTTTCAATTTTAACGGAATTTTGTTAGTGAAACGTCGAATTTTGTTTTGGGCTTTCAATATTTTGTTGAATATCCTTTATTTTTAATTACTGCAGTACATCTTGCTGCCATACTTTCTATTAACCGTTCACATCTGTGCTTTGGAATTGATTTCCAGGCAACATTGACGAATTCGTATAATAACGATAAATTAGTAGGTTTCTTCTTTTTTATTACTTTATCCACATCGTTCCACAAATGTTCTATAGGGTTCAGATTAGGGCTTTGCGGTGGCCAACCCAAAACTTTTAGTTTCTGGCCAGTAATCCAATTCTTCACTGATCTGGCTGTATGTTTTGGATCATTATCATGCATGAAAGTCCATGTTATAGGCAGATTTTCATCTGCATATGGCTCCATTGTATTTTTAAGGATGTCTAAATATACAAACTGGTCCATTATGCCGTCAATTTTCTTTATTGGACCCACGCCATGCCATGACATGCATCCCCAGACTTTAACATTTCCACCACCATGTTTTACTGTTTTGATTGCGTACTTGGGATTTAAAGATTGATTGATAGGACGCCATACATGTTGCTTTCCGCCAAGTCCCAGCCTGTTGAACTTGCTTTCATCTGACCATAACACGTTCTAGCATCGGGGTTTATCGATGTGCTCCTTTGCAAACTTCATTCTTAGTTGTCTATTACTTTATTATTTTTTAATAATAAAGTATTGTGATCGACCTGAAATTTCAAAAAAGTTTGCTACCCTGAAATTTTGTATTTACACGTTTTAGGACTAGTAAACACCAAAAAAGCAAAAAAAAAAAAAAATTTCCGTCTGTCCGCCGTAGACACCGTACGCCGTACGCCGTCCGCCGTACGCCGTACGCCGTACGCCGTACGCCGTACGCAAAATCATTTGAAAGCGCGTAGCTCCCAAACCCGTTGAGATATTAAATTGAAATTTTTACGGTGGGTAGATTGGGTGAACCCCTACGACTGGTATATTTTTGTGGGGTGGGGGTACAAGGGGAGAGGAGAGGGGAGCGTTTTAGACGAAAAATTTTGGTTTCTAGATCTCAGGAACCACTTATGCTAGGAGGCTGAAACTTGGAACTTATGTAGTACTATGATAATGGACTCAATTGCAAAAAAATTGTCGATATTGGTTAAGGGGTGTGGAAGTAGGGGGGAAAACAATGAGTCTTTGACGCATGAAAGCCGGGATTGAAACATTCTAAATTCGATATCTCCTGAACCATTGATGTCAGAAGATTGAAACTTTGTTGTTGTCCTTGGGGATACTTCAAGATTAGACAAGGGCTAACATTTGTAAGAGGGGAGGTGGGGTGTGGGGGTGGGGGGTGAAAAACTTTGAATTACAATATCTTTCGAACCAATTACACCAGGAAGATAATATTTAGTTTCTGTATATGGGATCACAAGAGGAGTCTACCGAAACTAAATTTTTTGAGGGGGGAGGTGGAGCACGAAAGTGGGGGGATAGCAATTTCTCAAAAAATGTAATTTTTATATCTCAGAAACCGTATCAGATATGATCTTGAAAATTTTACAGGAGTTGGGGTCGGTAAACTTCTAGTAGGGAAAAAAATTTTGGTAATGTTGGTGTTGGGGGTGACGGTGAAAGGGGGTAGAAAGGAAAACATTCTGATTTTTATTTCTCGAAAACCATAATGAATAGAAAGCTAAAAATTTAGGATTATATAGAGCCACTATCCTAGAAAAATACAATTTTTGATAGGGGTATCAAGGTACGGGGGAGAGGGGTGGTTTTTTATATCTCAGAAACGGCTAGAAAGTTGAAACTTAGTACGTATATGTAGATGTACTATTAGAGTAATTAAAGCAAAAAAAAGTTCATATTTTTATTGGCGTTCAGAGGTTGATTAAACAAAATGTCCGTGAATCCACATTTTCGTAAATTTCGTTAAAACTTTTAGACATGTCGAGCTATCAAATCAATTTTACTTCTGCGTGCTATTTATATAAGCGCCTACTAACGGTCTTCAAAATTTTTCGATATTCAACCCCTAAAGGGGTGTAAAGTGGTTGTTTACATATTCACGAATTCTGATATATTCCTAAGGTATATTGAGACTTGGAATTCACGTTTACTTCTATAAGCTTTAAACGTAGTCGGGGAAAACCCCGATTTAAGTATTTTTCTCTATTAAACCCCCTGGGGGTATTGTTCAAGATTTCACTGATTCCGAAAATCTCTTAGGTTTAATGTGATCGAATTCGCTTTTACTACTATGAATTATTCTATTGATAAAAAAAATACGTAAATAAATAAAAAAAATCTGGAGGAACCAGGAGGCTATTTAGAACGTTATTTTTTAGGTTGTCAGTCGCATAGTACCCAACACCGTATCTCATCATTAAACACGTTTCGGACTTCTACACATAAAATAATAAAGTTGCGCCCAGACTGTTGGCAGATTTTTTTTTCGGTAACGTGTGGTTTTCTTTTCGCGATGCAACCTTTTAGTCTAGAACTGCGTAGACGTCTCCTAATAGTATCTACGCTGACTTCAATACCATGGAACTCGGAAATGTTGCTTTGAATCTGCCTTGCACTCACAAAAACATCAACCTTCGCTTGATTTACAATAATTCGATCTTCTTTTATTGTCGTTTTTTTAGGTCGCAGCTTCCTGGGATGGTTTTCAAATGTGTTTTCCTTCTTTACGTGCTGAATGGCATTATAAATCATTTTCCTAGAACACTTTATAATTTTGGAAACACGCGAAATTGAATAATTTTCACTAATTAGATCCATAATCAATTTTCGTTTTTCTGGGGTGCAACTTTTAGCTTTTCCCATTTTGAATTATTCAAATATTACTCTTACGGAAGGGTATAATAACCACAATAAATATTTAAAATATTTCCGGACTACAACTTTACTTTTTCGCTTGCAAAACGAAACTGTGCTAATTAATTGCTGCAGATATTCTGATTGACAGTTAATTTTACCGTTTGGGTTTTCCATTGAAAAAATTTTTGTTTGGGATTTTTCGGTGTTACAGTCTTTTATGAACTTAGGGGATTCTTTTAACGCACTTTGTTGCCCAGAAAAAGTTTTATGACTAACAGAAATCTCATTGCAATAATTGTCTTGAAAGTATGGAGGCAATGGGGGCAAAAAAAAAAATCAGTAAAAATGGAATGATTTTCGTCATATCTATTAGGTCTTTCCAAATATTGAATTATTTTTTTTGTACGGATTCATCACGTAAATACCTAGAAAGTGTTTCCAGGATTTTTTGAAATTCGACCTCCAAGGTGGTGTAAAGAGGATGTATACATTTTCACGAATTCAACCGTATCCCTCAGGTCTGATTAGATATCGAGTAACTTTTTACTTTCACGGGCTTATTTAATAATCACCTTAAACTTGTTTTCAGGTTTTTTTCTTTTTCAAACCCTAAGAGTGTAAGAACGGGTTGAACACGTTTTCACGAATTCCGTCATATCTCTTAGGAGTGATAAGACATAGGATTGGTTTTTACTTCCTTGGGCTTTCTTTATATATATGTAAAAACTCATTTCAGGATTTTTGGATATTCAACCCCAAAGTGGGTACAAGGGGGTTGCATATATTTTCACAAATTCTTACAAATTTCTTAGTTCTTATGAGATATCGAACTCATTTTTACTTCCTAAGGCTTCCAAGATAATCGACAAAAAGTGGATTTGTTATTCAACTCCAATAGGACGTAAGGCTTTCGACATATTTCTTAGGCTAGATGAGATATTAGATTGGTTTTCACTTCCAAAGACTTTTTATATAATCGCCACCAAATGCATTTGCGATTTCATGTAATGGCCCAGAACCAAGCCACGAAAAACCTCCTAATCACGTAACAACTGATATTATACTACGACTTAGACTGCGTCCCGGGGTATTACCCATTCATATGTTATATGTGGCAGCGGCGTAAGTATTCTAGCGCGACCCCATTCTAACCGCTTCCCGAACTTTTTTTTAGGTTTTCAGTCACATAGTAACCTACACCGCATCTTAGAATTAAACTCGTTCCGAACTTCTACCGAAAAAATAATAAAGTTGCGCCCAGACTGTTGGCAGATTTTTTTACTATGTACTCCAATCTGATTGGTTGATTGTTGCGTCCGATGCTCTGATGCAGAATTTCGACGACAATGGCAATCCACCTGCATACTCGCAACGGAAAACCAATTTTAAGCCTTCTTTAGGATATGTTAAAACCATGTGGTTTATAGACCAGTGATACACACCTTAGTAATTTCAATTCAGTTAAGCACAGCAACTGAAAATCGGAAGAAAGTTGGAGGAAACAATATCTTTGATGTTACAAAGCTCTTAGTCAACTGAGAGAATCTAAAACCGATTTTTGTGCCCGCCATCTTTAACATGACCGACATTCTCCAGCCTACTCCACTTCTGTCACCACCCAACCAATAAGGATGGTTATGATTAAAGATGCTAAACAGCGTCAATAAAGGCAACAAAATCTGCCGTAAATCTAATTTCATCCAGATCCAAACTAATCAAGATGGATCCAAATTCACCAAATGTCTCTCTTCCAGTCTTCCTTCTGGCATAAAGGACTTCAAGCAGAAATTCTACATCTAGTTCGCTCCAAGTTCGTCACAGTTCTTAATCACACGAAACCGATAACGATGCAAATTACGAAATCTTTAATAATTTCAAAATAATTAAGTAACCACGCAGAGATTGAGTCGGAACGCGAAGCAACAAAGCCCATGAAAACGGGGCCCATTAGTCGACTTAGATTAAAAACGAATCAAATTTCGCGGCAACTGTTCGCTATGTTGCTGAACGCTCTCCTCTATACAGACAACTGCCTAACGAACTGTGTACACCACAGCTTGTATGTTCGTTTATTGATTTTTAATTAGCCGTGGCGTGTAATTGCTACACACAAAAACGAGCATAACGAGGCAAACTTCAAAGTGAGCCGGCATCGACCAATAAAAGGCAAAAGTTTCTCCCCACCACTTCCCGGGTAATTCCAGGACTCACCTAAAACCAGTCGAATTCCGCGCCAGGACTAAATGCGGGCTGAAAATTCGCACAAAACCGTCCTTTGCATTTTACCCTGTCGGATACCGTACGAATCCCGAATCCCGAATCGTATATATCCTTTTTACCACGTCCATGTCGAGGGTTTCAGTGTCATGAAGATTCTCCCTGATAGGGACATTAATCCGAGTTTGACAGGACCCAGATTGCGCTCTGCTGGACCATGAATAGCAAAAATGCCTTCAACTGACATTGAGGGATATTTTTCGGTCTGCCGATGGCAATTGGTTTACAGCTGTATGGTCTCCTCTTGGCAAATAATTAGATCACATCAAAGGAAGGATGCCGCCGCCGCCATAATAATGAATTAAAAAAGTTACGTTTTAAAACTTTATACGTTGAGCGGGCGAGTGAAGCGAGCCCAGCCATATTTCGCGCGGTAGTGCCTTTTTGTAAATAATTTTATGGATTCCTGTATGAAAATGCAAAAAGGATGATTTTAATTAAAAGTTCATCGTGGTAAAGAAAAAAACACGTCCTGCGGTGACAGCTTACAAAATATTGCTGAACGGTATTATGTAATATAACGTAGCTTCGTATGGACTTAACGTCTACGGAGAGAGATCGGAATTTACACAAATTTTAAATGATTTTCTCGTTCAATTATCGATTTTTTAGACAACGAAAATCTGATGATTAGTAGATGCATCTCTGTTTCTTTCATATCGGTTACTCAGTGCTCGAGTTTGTCACCACTACTTTTAGTTCAGTCAAATGCGAGCTCCAATTTGTTACGGGGAGCAAACCCTTTACAATTTTCAAAAACAACGTTTTTTTTTTACATATTCCGAAAGTAGAAAGCGTAACGTACGTTGTCCAAGAAATTGGGTCAGTTCGGATCGAAAGTATGTCGTGTGCGGTTGATTTTTCAAAGCTAAAATGCCAAATTATACAAAAGGAACGCGAGGTCTTTAAACTTTAAGCGCGATTATCTCGAAACTGCATCTTCAAAAACTGCTCGTTTTGTGGCTCAAAAAGTTATGGATCGATTTGGCTGACTTTTTGTGAGCTTTCTGTCTATATAAATATCGGAAGGATATAACTAAAGTTTTGAGGATATCGCGTAAATAAACCACTTTTTCGGGGTAAAAACTGTCAAAAAAATTGTCGAAAATTGAACATTTGCTTGAAAAGCCTCATATCTTTTTTGTTGTCTCGCAAAAGACGCCTAAAGGAATACCATGTAAAGACGCCATTTTGTTTAGTAAAACAAAAAAAAATTATTTGAACAGTTCAAAAATTTTTAGATTACAATATCTTCTGAACCAATTGTACCAGGAAGATTGAATTTGGTTTGTATATATGTAAATTATCCGTTTATTCTGGTTCGATTTCAATATGATATAAAATTAGAGATACAAAATTAGAGATACAAAATTAGAGAAGCAGCAATATGTTAATCGACGAACAAAAGCAACGACAGCGAGATCACACAACAGCGACATCAGCTCGACTCCTCGACTTCTCTACGACTGCCACCTCGATGACGACGACTATTGTACCCGTGTGAGTGTGCAAGACGATTGTAAGTGTAGGACAATCGTCTCGCTGATCTATACCACCTTACAGGATTTTTTTGTTATTAATGCAAAATATGTTATACTTATGTTATAATTTATCTTAATATACTTAGGATGCAATTTCACGATTTTTCGAAATTCAACCTTTAAGGTTGTTATGTGTTATTGTTGGGCAGGTAGCGATCACCTTCACTGCACCCTCCTTTCCTCTTTCAGGTTGAAACCAAAGACGGGAAGGGAGGGATGGAAGCTGATAAGGAAGAAGGGTTTAACCGTAGATGCGACGGCTGATGAGCCTCCGAAGTCGAGAAGCTAAGGCGGATTTTCGTCACCTTGTTGCGATGTATCTACTGGGTGAGCCAAATACAAGTTTCTTTTTAAAAATGCAATAAAATGAACAAAATTAATTTTTTTCCATGTATTATGGCTTTATTAGTAAGAGTAAACATTCCCATTAATGATGAAACACAACTTCGTTCAAGTGGCTGCCTCGGCTGGCTGCGCAGTAGCGCATTCTGTCACTCCGTTTTTCCAAGACCTTGTTGATGATTTCGGGCTGTAGCTCACAGATTGCTTGGATGATATTGGCCTTAAGTGCTTGAATCGTTTCTGGATTGTTGGCATAACGTCACGTCCAAAGCGGTCAAGTCGGCTGATAACACGATTTGGGAATTTGGTGCGTAAAAGATCGGTTGTGGCATGGGCTGTGTGGCATGGCGCGCCACCCTACATGAACCAGAGGTCGTCCAAATTCATGTCTTCAATTTCAGTAAAAAAAAAGTCGGATAACATGGCTCTGTAACGTTCACCGTTGACCGAAACGTTGTTCCCAGCCTCATTTTCGAAGAAAAATTGTCCAATGATGCCACCACTCCACAATCCGCACCAAACTGTCACTCTCTTTGGATGCATTGGCTTCTCGACAATAACGTGCGGGTTTTCCGAGCCCCAGATGCGGCAATTTTGTTTGGTAACGTAGCCGCCGAGATGAAAATGCGCCTCGTCAGAAAAGATGATTTTCCGCCCAAAATCGTTGTCCAATTCAAGCTGCTCTAAGGCCCAAATTGCGAAGCGATAACGATGGATGGTCGTGCGCCTTCAATTGCTGAGTCAATTGGACCTTGTAAGGGAATAATCCGAGATCTTTGTGCAGAATTCTCCTCAGGCTAGTGCGTGAAATGTTGAGCTGTTGAGATCGACGGCGAGTTGATGTTCATGGAGTGAGTCTCACACTCTCGGCTACAGCAGCCACATTCTCGTCTGTGCGCGCCGTACGACTGCGGGAGCCATGAGTGTTGTCCAGTAGCATGCCAGTCTCACAAACTTTTTGCACAAACTTGAGTACAGCAGGCGCGGTGGGTGCTTGCCAAAACTTCTTTTCAAAAAACGCACTGTTTGGGCTACACAGCACTCACTTTGGAAATAAGTTTTCAATATTTCCCAACGTTGTTCAAGCGTAAAGCGACTCATTTCGTTCCGCGGAGGTATGATACTGACTTTCTGTCAAGATTTCGAGCGGGAAACAGCTTTCAGTGTCAAAATAACCTATGATTTAAAAAGAAACCACTAGATGGCCCACCCAATGAAAAATATTGTAATTTCTAGTTTTTTATTGTTCTACGATACCAAATCCCGACGGATCCCAGCCCTCTTGTTACTGGAAATGGGTTCCTCCACGTCCTTAGCGCGAATCGGATAGGGCGGTGCAGCCGTAGTAGGACCTGGTAGAGAGAGGAACGTACAGGTTAGTTTGCGAGCGACGGCCCATTTTGCGCCTCACGCCGTTCACGCTGTTGCAAGTAATGCCAGCAGCCGGAACACTGATCCGCGCATACATCCCTTCACCGCAGGACGAGCAGACGGACAAATCCCCACAGCGTCAGCTACCGTATGTGAATTCCGGTAGCTGACGGGGTAATTGAAGCTATACTGGGCGGAGAAGGATCGGCCTGGACTCTGCTAGAGCCGGAAGAATGTTTTCGAGTTCGATTTTGGTGCAGGACGACTCGAAACTACTAGATATGTCAGTTGACGTTCATGAGAATAATGGGAACGCATGGAAACGGACCGGAAAAGAAATATCAGAGGCGCTGCCAACCGAAAAAGAATATATCCGAGGCGTTACCATCCGGACAGCTATTTAAGGAGCGAGCGATGATTTTGGCGGGGTTGTTGTAATAAGACTGTGGAATAAGACGCTGGAATAACAGAAGTTTCGGTGGTGCAGTATAAGGGTAACAAGGAATTTATCGGACGAGGAGTAAAAGTTGAAATCCCGGAGCTGGTTGCTAGGGAGTAGACGGAGGAGTCCCTGAGAGACTGTCGGAGGCAGGAATTGCCGAAGACGTACACAGTGGAGTCGGAGTGCGCTGACGAGTAGGGTGGAGTAGGACGAAGAGCGAAGTAGGTACACATTCCCTTCTCTAGCAGGTCTTGTAGAGACGCGGAGGATTTTCGGAAATCATGGACGTGTATGGTCTTATTGGTGGAGATCCGTCGGACTTCGGTATCGTAGAACAATAAAAAACTAGAAATTACAATATATTCCATTATAGATACATCGTAACAAGGTGATGAAAATCCGCCATAGCTTCTCGACTTCGGAGGCTCATCAGCCGTCGCATCCACAGTTAAACCCTTCTTCCTTGTCAGCTTCCATCCTTCCCTTCCCGTCCTTGGTTTCAGGAGAAGACCTCCCCCCTCACACCCCACCATTCAAAAGATGGCCACTTGAAGGGGTCAGCTCAGTCTACCAACAACAAAAAATTCAACTTAATAACTCAAAGAGTTTGAGAGCTATAAGCTTTCAAACGTTTTGCGTACGGCGTGCCATTTTACACGAAATAACGGATTAAATTTTTCAGGTAATACAATCCCGGGCTTACCAAGTACGTGCACATATGAGTACCCATATGAACTAAAACCCCTTGTTGCGAGCAAATCATTCAAGCATATGAATTGTAATATAAAAGTAGGTACACTACTGTATTCATTTCAACTCGGAATTTCCTTTTAGGGCTTTAATTCAAAACATTTCTCTATCTGCATTCTTAAAATGCTTTTATTCAGCGGTTCATATGAAGGTAGTACGTGTTTTCAATGCAATGGAATGCAGCAGTTCTAAAACAAAACAAATGTACGAATAGATGAATTTTCTTCTTGAACTTCATACATACACATGTTCTATTTAGAAATAAATAGAATAAACAATTTATATGTAAGTTAGTAAGAAAATTTTTATGAAATAAAAATTCTTTGTTTTAAAATAATAGAGTAAAATAATACTGCACAATTTCAAACAATTTTTTACCCGCAGTCGACAATATGACTAGGTAAATATTTTATGCTACATTGACTGATGCTGTAGAATATATCATTCTCCATGTGTCAACATTTCTATGTCGATTAATACAAAATTGATTAGAAACTGGAAACACTTTGATCAGAACAAACCCCAGAAGTTGTAATGCAAAATTACAAGTCAAATTAAAATTAACAACCGGTTCTAACATTTTCATAACCAGTTAAAACAATTTCTCAATTTAACAATCGACGTTTTGCTGACAACCTGATGATAGGTATAATCTTTTCCATCTACATTGGTCCGTCGAGCCGGATAAATGTTGAAAATTAAAGATATTAGAACCTTGCTCCCAAACAATTTATTTTAACTGATTTATTTACATTTAAATTATAAATAAATAGCTGTGCTGCACAAAGGTCCACCAAAAGAATTATTGCTGTGTATGAAGGTAACTATACTTCCTGAAATGAAAATTATTGGTAAGAAATGATAATCAATTAAATTTTAGAACACTACTTTTTTAACTCGTTCATTTTGCCTACTTAAACGCGTTTAAAACGCATAGTCTGTACAGGGTATAATACCTTGTAGTGTTCAGACTAGGCAACTCGTTTTATTTTGATACATGACAGCTTGACGTGATTTGTTTTGACAAGCAGATATTCAGCTGTGTTTCATTAGCAACTTTATGGTTTCTAAATTATTTGAAACAAAAGTGTTTGTATAGCAGTAATGAAAAGTGAATTAATTAGCTAATGCAGTCGTTGCACAAGCACAAAATTCAGTTTCTGTAGCATTAAGTACTATCTTTTAAAGTTTACTTCGATTTCCGCGAGGGTCGCAGTACATGTTTTCGGTTAAACGCGTTGTAGCTACGTGTTTTCGTAAACGCGTTCGGGAAGGGTTTTCAACGCGTTTAACTCGATTTAGGCGCGTTAATCTCGTTTTCTGAACATAATATAAGGCTATGAATTCAAAGTACTGAAATTGAAATTCAAGTTTCTTTTATACCCTTTTTTATAACACACAACAACTTATTTTAGAGAAAAGTTAAACAGTCATTTTCGAGGGTGGGGGGTGGCAGAGGGGGCAATTGCCCCCCTCTGAATTTGATAGAAACCTCAGGAATTTTTTAATTGATTATGCCTCCACCGAAAAAATTTTAAGGGTATAAATCGGAGCAAACTATTAAGCCTATCGTTACAATTTAAGAATTTGTGACTTAATAATATTAAATCTTGAGCGGACCAGCTGGCGAGATCGGGATAGAATGGTAGGGTTGGGAGGATGTTTGTCAACCAATATGCGGCATCAAAGCGCAAATTGGTGAGCGTTCTAAAAAGGCGGCCAACTCTAAGTGGGTTGGGCTGCCAACCTGCAGGATTTCTAGAGCCTTTTGCTCGTCGGAACACTGACGGGTCACTGTATGCTGAGGAAACATGCTATACGGCTAGGAGTAACGGAGACGGACATGTGCAGGTTCTGCCATGATCTGTACGCTGTGAAGGGACATCACTCACATCCTGTATGAATGCCCAGGGATCGCTAGAAGGCAATTGCGTTGGTTGGGTAGTCTTTTCTTCGATAACATCCAGGATTTGAGGTCATTAGGGGATGACAAACTGGTCATCTGCAGGGATTTGGAGTGCTTTTGAGGGGATGGAGCAGCACACGAGGATCTGAAGTGATCGCAATGGGCCCGTACGGTGCCTAGTGAGCGCAGTGGTTCTAGCGCTGCGTCCCTTCTTGAAACTGAACTGAACAGAGACGCGATTTTCTAAAAGTTTTTATACTCTAGATGAAATTTGAGAGTATTATAAGTTTAATCTAATTTTATTATTAAAATAATAAAGTAAAACATCAACAGCATTATTGCACTAATTTCGAAATGTTCATTATCACTTCTCTCAACCTTCTCTCGATCCCATCCTTTCATTTAATAAATTTTAATTCGCAATACATTAATATTTTAAAGTCTGACGCTACTGCCAAGGGTACAGGAGATGGTCTTTGAATTGTCATAAAATTGCAGCAATGTACTGTGTAAGGGTAGGTGGTAAATCTCTCTCAAAGGTTGGACAATAAATCGCTCCGGGATACTACGGTGTCAAGCGCATCCACAGCGTTATTTAAAGTTCAAAAGTTGGATATCTACAGGGCAGGAACAGAGAAAAAAACGGAGCAAAACTGAACAGAATATCGTGCCATCCGTGCCTGTTAGTTGAAACGAACAGACAAGGAGCTCCAGGCTTTTTAAGGGACTCAATGGAGTATTTTTTTTTCTTCTCCAAAGTAAGAATTATATATTATGCACACTAACAAAATGTTCTCTTTTCTCCCGATTACGGCAAAGGACATTTTGCATTAAATTATTTAAGTTTTAATATTAATTTCTTTGGTTGTACTCCGGTACTTTACCTGTAAGATGACGAAAAGACAGGAAAGGATTGATGTTTTCTAAGACACTATATAAAAGTTGGGACATACTTTGAAGACAAAACTGATATCTTTACCTCTTGGTGGTACACTCCTGTTGACTAAAAATTTACTGCCCTATTATAACGAATGCGAGCAAAACATTATTGTGGGTCCTTCAGAGTGATCATTGCTTCTAGAATGCTGCTGAGTCCAATAGCTGTAATGCTTAACCATTTTCGGGAAACATGCCGACATCTAATTAAAAAGCCAAGACATTTTATGGTTTGTAAAATCCTCGAAAAATATTCGGATTTTGTGCTATATCATCAGCACAATTTACAGACCATTGGAGACGTTCGAGTCATTTTATAAGAAAGAATTAAAAATGATTTTATCGGGACATGACGGGAAGCTAATAAAAGTCTTTATGTTAGCATCTAGTGAACGAAATGATTATAATGAAAAGTCTGTTGAAAATTAATCTCATTTCTTTTATTACCAATAAACAACAAAAAAAAAGGGGAAAAAGGATTTTTTGAAATGTTGAAATACCGAGACAAATTATCCGTAACGAATTTCAGAGTTCAATTAAAATTTAAATCTCGCTAGTGCCAGTCGTATTTAATTCTATAGATTTTTTTTTATGAAAACGAGCACGGTAGGAAAATTTTAATTGGAAATTAATCGTTTCGGGGAGACATCTTGTCATTAATAAATTTTTTGCCTGACCTAGTAGCTACACCACCTGATTCTCATTAGTAGTATGGTACTCCAAGATATCAACGTTAGCAATTTTCAGTGGCTATAAGTTTCAACTAAATGTATTTGTATGATCGAAGGACATTTGAATGGTATAGCAAACATATGAAGGATTAATTATTTGCCTCTATATCTTCATAAAATTTTCAAAAATGAGATTCCTAAGGGCTTTATTTAGGGAGATGTGATTTAAAAATAACGTATTCAGTGCTGGTTGGGCCCTGTCAAGATGAAGCTGCTCTACAGAACTCGCGTATTACCCCTGGAATATGGATATAATTAAATAATCAAATATAATAAAGAATAATGTTATTATTTTTCGATTCGATCTAGTACAGATTCAGCTAGCCGCAAGTCAAAAGAAGTATAAAACAATGCAACCACCAAAGCACATGCATTTTTTAATGGAGATGTGTTTTAAAAAAATTCAATTTGTGCCATGTTTTTTCTGTACAGTTTTTGAGGGAATAAATATGAAACAGTGAATATTGTGATTTTTGCCTTACTCCACATTATGGCATATTTCGAGCACATTCTACCAAAATATTTATATTTGGGAAGGTAGTTAAATGAAATATCAGATCAAATTTCATATGGAAATAATTATTTTGCTTTCTAGTGCACAACATATATGAGTCCCCATCGAACACATTCCGGAATAACAATAAAATTGTGTTTGTATAAATTTCAATAAAAATAAAAAATAAAAAACTTCGAACAGCCTGGTCGCAACTTTATTATTTTTCGGGGCAGTCAGGGAAGCGAAAAAAAGCGTTATGTCTCTACCAATCGTAAAAAATCAACATCGAAGTCGAAATGTAACACGTCGCAAATACATGAAATGGTTTTCCTATCGATCATATAAAAAAATCAATGAAAGTAGATCAAACTTAAGATTTATGGCAACCCCCATACACCCCCTTGATGTTGAATATCCAATCAACTTTTAGGCAATTATAGGAAGCTTAAGGAAGTAAAATCAATTCTATATCAATTTAGATAAAAATAAGAAATATGTTGAAATTCGTGAAAACGTATGGAACCACTTTAGACTCCCCAGATATTTCAATATCAGGAAATTCAGAAATTAGTTTGAAAGCGATTATATAAAAACCCTGAAAAGAAAAGCTAATTAAATATCTATACGAGATATGGCGAAAATTGTGAAAACGTATGCAACCCCCTACATGAACTTGGGCTTCCAATATTAAAAAATTTTAAATTAATTTTTAGGTAAAAAAAAGGCCTGAGGAAGTAAAAACCAATTCAATGTCTTATCACCCCTAAGACGAAATTTGTTGACAACCCCTTTTCCACTCTTAGGGGTTGAAAAACGAAAAAAATCCTGAAAACCCTTTTTATGCGATTATATAAAAAGCCCGTGGAAGTAAAAAGTTATTCGATATCTAATCTAACCTGAGGAATGACGGAATTCGTGAAAATGTATACAATCCCTTTACACCCCTTAGGGATTGAATTGAATAAAAATCGTGAAAACAGTTTCTACGCATTTATTTGAATAAGCCGAGGAGGTGAAATTAATTCAATATTTCAGAAGACGTAAGAAATATGACGAAATCCGTGAAAATATATGCACTCTATTTTCACTGACAATTTTTCTTGCTCCCTCCCCTCCGTAGTAAAATGAATATTACATCTAAATATGAGGCTATGAGGGCAACAGTGGCCTAACCCACAAAACCATGGAAACTGAAAAAATTATATTTCTAGAATCTATAGTGCATTCTTTTGTCATTAGATTAATATAAAAAAATTCGCCAATGGTCTGGGAGAAACTTTATAATTTTTCTGGTCAAAGTCGGAGTATATCATGAATTGTTTCGAGATTATTAGATTTCTTGGAAAATTAATTTTGTTCTTAAAATAAAATATTTAAAATAGAGATTTTTAGCCGATTAAACATTGAAAAAGCCCGTGCAGACTATTCGAATTTTGGCATGTTATGTACAGTAAAAGTCCATAGAAGTAAAAACGAATTTGTTGCCTTATCAAACCTAAGAGATATGACGAATTGTTAAAACCCATTATTTCCACTTGGGGTTTGAATTTTGAAAAAAATTGTGAAACAGGTTTTTAGACGATTTCATAAGAAGCAACTTGATATCTCATGAGACACGAAGAATTTTGAAAAATTTGTGAAAACGTAAGCAAACCCTTTACACCCCCTTGGTTCTTGAAATTCGAAAAATCGTGAAATTGGTTTTTAGGTCATTACATCAAATACCGTAATAACCAATTTTATATCTCATCAGAAATAAGTGATGGCAAAAATTGTGAAAACATATGCAAATCCTTGGGGGTTGAATATCCAAAAATTGAGAAATGGGTTTGTAGGCGATTATATAAAAAGTCTGTGGAAGTGAAAAGCGATCTAATATCTCAGCAAACCTGAGAAATATGCCGAAGCTTTCAAAAGCAAAAACCCTTACACCCCTTAGGATTGAATATCTAAAAATACTGAAATTGACTTTTTGGTGCTTATGTAGGAAACCTTAGGAAGTAAAAATGGATTCGATATATCATCAGCAATCTAAGCAATATGTAGGAATCTGTGAAAACATATGCAACCTCATTACACCCACTTGGGGGTTGAATATCCAAAAATTCTGAAAGGAGTTAATAGATAAATATGAAGACAGAACGAGATAATAAAAACAATTCAATTTAATGCCACTTCTAAAAGAAATGACGAAATTCGTGAAAACATGTTCAACCCAGGAGCTGAAAAGGGAAAACATTTAAAAACCAGTTTTAGACGATTATTACGCAAGCCCGTGAAAGTGAAAAGATATTCTAAATCTGATTAAACCTGGGGATGTGGCAAAATTCGTGAAGAAGTATACAACCCCTTTACATCACCTTAGAGATCGAATTTCACAAAATCCTGAAAGCACTTTCTAGGTATTTATATGAAGAAGTCGTAATATAAAAATGAATTCAATATTTGGGAAGACCTAATAGATATGATAAAAATCGTGAAAATTTTCACTGATCGTTTTTTTCGTCCCCCTTCCAAACGCCAATAGACATTTGAAAATTTTTTTTATCTAAATTACTTTTCTAGTTAATTTACATATATGTACCGAGTTTCAAATTTGTGGCATAAGCCGTTCTATAGATAGGAAAAACACCCCTCACCTCCGTAACAAACTACCCATATAAAAGATTATATTTTTCCAATATGCTACTACTTTAGCTCCATCTAAATACCAAGTTTCAAATTTTTATCATTGTAGGTTTTAGAGATATAAAAATCGAAATCTTTTCCTTTTCACCCTCCCCCACTCTCACCTCTACACCCAAAACCCCAGGTTTCATAAAATTACCTACCTAGAATACAATTTCTAAGCTTCTCTCTTAAACAGTTCTTGGGATTTGAAATGTAATTTTTTATTTGATTTTTCGGTGTCGAATAGTCATGAAATGCGAGAAAAAAATTTCAGGATTGTAAGTTTTTTTTTTAATTCGATTACAATACTTTATTGTAAAATAAAAAATAAAATAAAAGAAATTAACGTGGACATGAATTTTCAAAGAAAACTCGGACACCATTTTCTCGAAAGCCTACACATACTATAAATTTAAAAAAAACTTAGATAGAAAAAAAAGGTTTAACCTTTGACTGCCAAACTTTTTGACAAAAATTTTGACAATTCCAGTGAAGGGATTAAATCAATTATAGTAATTATTATTAAAGGGGTCAAAATTTTCGTTGGACGCGGAACCACGTCGTTGGCACTGAACGTGTTAAATCAAAATATCTTTAAGTTTAAAAAGCTTCAAAAGAATCGAAGATGGTAAGGTCACAAGGTTCGTGATTTTTTGGCGATTCTTTAGGGATTGCCTCTATGACAACTGTAGTTTAATACGATTATATTTTAAGACATTATCTGTCTTCGAATCTTTAGTTGCTATATGATCTCTTGTGAGGCAGTTACGACACTGTTACTGCTTCAAATAAATTGTTTTCTAAGACCACGGGGCTAGTTGGTATTCGAACCCACAACCTGGGCTTTGTATTTGTAGACAAGCGCAAGAAGCCACTGTGCCAGCGAGTCCACTCCTTTTGTCTTCATGTAATATATCAACAGTTGGAGAACTACTACTTTGTAAGAAAAACCCATAAAGAAGGGTTGCCGTATAAAATTTGAAATACAGAAAAAAACCTTTTTTTTATAACAAATGCTGTAGAAGAATTTAGCAACCTATTAACTAATTTCTTTTTTTTTCTGAATCTCCAAACTTCAACCGCCATACACTCTCCTGCCAATCAACGTTATTTATTTGAGTTTAAATATGGCATATCTGAATATATGGTATACTCTGTGAAATTTGCACATACGTATTTCACTTGAAACAAAAATAGGTCAATGCACAAAAAAAATACTTTTTTAATATAAACAAATAATTTCCTTGAATTTGAATTATCATATTTCCCTTTTTTATGTTCAGAAAAAAAAACAACAGGAACGGATATCCATTCTGTTATTAGTAGGAATGATGCTCACGTTCACATTACTATAATGTATTTCCTATGGATACCTCCGCCCCATACTTTCAGTACCGCCAGACACATATGCCATAATCTGCCTTTCGCAGTATAAGCGTGTAAATATTGTGTGGAGTGCGGTAACATACAATTTGCATATAAATTGAAATAATGAAAAATGTCAGACTATGTCAATCTGTCAGTTTTATGACAAAAATCGAATATGATTTATGTATTCGCCTTTGAACAGTTTCCGATATTTTATTCCAACCTACCATAAACGATTTGTATTATGTATTTAACGCAAATCGAAGTTTTTGTAATTTGCGTTTTAAATTTCATAAGAGAGAAAAAATTAAATACATAGTCCCAAAGCATTTTTTAAATGTAGAATTTCTTTCGAAAAAAAAAAATTCCGTAAAGGGTCCTCACTAAACCGATTGATTACAACTACTATTATCGTTTTATGGTAGTACTTGCTAAAGGCAAGCTCTACCTGGAAGAGGTTATAGCAGTAGTCACATGGCGCCCAACGTGGGGCTTAAAACTTGAAAAATTCTAGCAATTTTTTTTGTTTTACTGACTGAGCTAGCCAGACTGACAGAGCTTTCCATTTTCTTAAATTACCAAAAAGCCTTTTACCTTTATGGCAGGCAATAATAACAACAACAAATAATATCGAGAACTCGTCATCTTTTTCATTATGGTGATATCCTCGAAAATGTCAATGATTTCAATCAAATCTTTGGAGAAATCATTTTCACTTTTTATCTACCAGGTGTATAACCTTAAATCCGCTGTAGATGGCATTACAGAGCGTGTTAAGCTACCATGGACACGCCATATATTTGTTTTCTTAAAGTTTGACATCTGTCAACATTAATCAGTGCACATCGTCAGCCATTTCATATAACAACATACATTTGTCCTTTGGTAACCATGTCTAGTTTTTTGCCAGAAAAAGAGCATATGCGGGAAGCTCTGCTTTTTTGCTTCAATTTGAAGAAATCGGCTGCCGAATCGCAACGAATGCTTGTGAAAGCCTATGGTGACAGTGCTTTATCGGAAACAATGTGCAGAGATTGGTTTCGTCGGTAATTTTGATCTGAGCGTCAAGAAGCATGAAAATCGGCACAGGAAGGTTGGGGACTATCAGTTGCAGACGCTTTTGGACGAGGACATACCCAATCGCAACAAATGCTTGCCATTTGGGTGTTACTCAACCAGCCATTTGCGTGCGTCTGCGTGCCATGAGAAAGGTTCAAAAGATCGGAAAATGGGTGCCGCATGAATTGAACGATAGGCAGATAGCGACGCCAGTACACATGCGAAGTCGTGCTCGCCAGACAAAAAAGAAAGTCGTTCCTGCATCGGATTGTGACTGGCGATGAAAAGTTGATATATTTTGAGAATCCAAAATGAAATACTGGTCAACTGTTAATGCCCACCGCTACCACCAACAACTGATCAAATTGCACCGTGCTCTGCGGAAAAAAGGCCTGATTATCAACAAAGACATGACAAGCTCAGTTTCCTTCATGACAATGCACCATCGCACACCTCAAAAATGGTCAGCAACAAAGGTGCTACTCCGTCCCGCTAATTCACCAGACCTGGCCCCATCTGACTACCACCTGTTTTCGTCGATAAGCCACGCGCTCGCTGAGCAGCACTTCGATTCTTACGAAAACGTCAGAAAATAGCTTGATGAGTGGTTTGCCTCGAAAGTGAAAGATTTTTTTGGCATGGTATTCACAAATTGCCCGAATTGTCAGAAAAAAATTTTAGCTGGCGAATAAATTTGTTATTGCTTTCTATGAAAAAAAAACATGTGTTTTTCTGACTAAAAAAACAGCTGATTTAAGGTTATACACCTGGTACATATTTTTGTTTTAATTTATTAAAAAGTAAAATGATTACTTAAGAATTTTGTGGTTGTTTTTCGGAGTCAGAAGAGTTTCTGGTGCGAAACACCAAGTGGAAAGTCCAACCGGGATCGATCGCTGTCCTGGCTTCTGACATTTGAAAAGCCTTCACAGGAGAGCTAGTTTTAAAACCGTGTTGAACTAGGTCCGAAGGAGCTATTTCATAATCCGATTGGATTGACCCATCACAGTGTGCATTATGCCTACTATCCGAAACAACCTTAAAGCCTCAGTTATAATGGTTCCGATCCGATCCGGCAACGTCGGAGGGGAAAAATTTCGAGTTACAATGATTCCGTTCCGACATCTATCAAAGTGACACTAACGAGGTGTAATTTTGATTTTTAGTGAGGCGAAGGAGGTGGTGAAATTCAATAATTTACTTCTTAGCGTCGGAACGGATAGAAGTTGAAAGTTGGTCAACTTTACCCATCCGTTTTGTGTCTCGGCTAATTACCGGAACGATTGTAACTAGGCGTTCCGAAATTCCCTTTAGATGTGTGTCGGATGGAGAAATTCAACACTCTCCGTTTTCCGGATCGGATCGGATCGGAACCATTATAACTGAGGCTTAAAGCTGCTGGTATTTTCGGACGCCTGCGTTAAAGTCCACGTTTCACTGCCATAGCATAGCTCAGGTCTTGTAACCGTTTTATGTAGTTAAGGTTTTGTTTTCCTATGCACGTTTTGTTTTTAATTATTTGGAGTACCGAATACTACGTCTTGTTTGCCATCATTATTCGATGGGTTCGCTTCCTTCATTGGATATGTTTGCCCTTAGGTATACAAATTTGTCTACGTTTTCTAGGTTAAAGTTTCCTACTGTAATATTTTGTCTGATTGGCGTGTTTTTCCTAGTTTGTGTCATGATTTTTGTTTTGTTTTCGATGATATGGTTCTCTAATGTTCGGATAATTGAGGCTATAAAGCGCTACGTTGATTCTCCAGTCTTCGTTCTATGCGTTAAAAAGTTCTTAGCTAGAATTAAACTTGTAATACACAAGCGACTAATCCACAGTAGACGCATCTCATCTTTACATCAAACGAAACGATAACAAGTCCACTTCATCTAAACGTCTTCTAATCGTTAAGACGTGGACACTTACTCTCAACGTCCTAAATAAGGTGATTTTCTCATCTTTCGTTGCTCTCGTTTATTTTCAGAAATGTGAATCTGGTTGGCTGGATAATCACGTGTAACATTCGCACAACACAAAAGGAGTATAAAATACACTAGGAAGTAAAAGAAGTATCACACAACATATTCATGGGCAGCATAAAACGTGTCAGAAATTCAAAGGCAGAGCTTGTTTTATGACAGCGACATGACAGGAGTTTGAGAATATTTTCACTACTGGATGCTACTGGTGTTGGGGGCGTTATTCCATTTCTTTATGCCACAGTGTCACGTCTTTTCGTTTCCTTCTTCACTGCCACTTGTTTATTGTAAAATCTTGTACGTATTTTAAATTCAAATAAGCCTCTGTAGTTTCTTTCTTTTTCTTCGTTCGGGGGAGAAAAACTGAAGAAAAAGGCTGTTATGCAAACAGAAGGGGATGATAGGTGGCCATGGGGATAGCTATCACTGAAATGTCATCAGTGACACATTCTAGGAAAAGTATGCTCAGAGAAGTAAAACCGGCGAAAAAATCACTTTTTTTGATGGCGTACTTTTTATGGATCTTTATTTAAGCAATAAAGATAACCTAATTTGTATAAATATCTACTTCGGACGCATTTTTAAGGTAAAGCGTGCCTTGGTACCTTAATAGCTGACTTAAAAGCGGCAATATTCATAATCTTTAAAAAAAGAAAAAGAAGAAGAAGTTAGAACATGCCTGACGGATTGTGTGACAGATGGTATTTTGCGGAGAAGTTAATGAAATTATTTATTTTATTTATTTCAGCTGCGTAGCACTTTAGCGTTGATACGTCGAGGTGAATTTCAATTACAGTTCATAATGTTTTGTTACTTTATAATATAGTAATTTTCCATAGCAATCAATAAGAAGGTTTAATAAACCTTGGTAGTTTTATTAAGTATGGTGTAGAGTATTAAAAAGGAATATTGCAAGAACTAAGCATTATGCCTTTAGAACACTTTGTGAAAAGATATTAAAAGATTATCCTTGTCAAACCAACCCTCTGAAATTTTCTGAATCTAGTCGAGATATCAATCTGACAGGTAGATGGAGGGTTGGAAGCGTCAATGCCTAGAAAGTTGAATACTTATTTATTGAATTGTACTAAACAAGATTTATAAACGACGAGGGGAGGAGTACGAAATACAACCTTTTAATATATAACTCTATGGAAGAGTTCATAGTTGAGTCTTGCTTGGAACTCGAAATAATTTCCAATAACTTTGAAAACTATAAAGTAAAAAATCTGCCAACAGTCTGGCCGCAACTTTATTGTTTTTGGGTAGAAGTTCGGAACGCGTTTAATTCTGAGACGCGGTATAGGTTACTATGTGACTGAAAACCTAAAAAAAAGTTCGGGAAGCGGTTAGAATGGGGTCGCGCTAGAATACTTACACCGCTGCCACAAATAACATATGAATTACATAAATGGGTCATACTCCGAAACGCGGTCAAAGTCGTAGTATAATATCAGTTGTTGCGCGATTAGAACGTGATTTGGTTTTGAGCCATTACATGAAATCTGAAATGCATTTGTAGGCGATTATATAAAAAGTCTGTGGAAGTGAAAACCAATCTGATATCTCATCAATCCTAAGGAATATGTCGAAAGCCTTACGTCCTCTTGGAGTTGAATATCTAAATTAACTTTTTGACGATTATGAAGGAAACCATAGGAAGTAAAAATGAATTCGATATCTTATTAGAACTAAGAAATATGTAGGAGTTTGTGAAAACATATGCAACACCCTTGAACCCACTTTGGGGTTGAATATCCAAAAATCCTCAAATGAGTTTTTAGATATACACATATATAAAGTAAGCCCGAGGAAGTGAAAACCAATCCAATGTCTCATCACTCCTAAGAGATATGACGAAATTCGTGAAAACGTGTTCAACCCATTTATACCCTCTTAGTGGTTGTAAAAAAACAAAACTTGAAAACGGGTTTTAGGTGATTATTAAACAAGCCCGTGGAAGTAAAAAGTTATTCGATATCTAATCAGACCGGAGGGATACGGCTGAATTCGTGAGAATGTATACAGCCTCTTGTTGGTCGAATTTCAAAAAATCCTGAAAACACTTTCTAGGTTTTTATATGAAGAATCAATAGAATAAAAATGAATTCAATATTTGGAAAGATCTAATAGATATGACGAAAATCGTAAAAATACATGCATTCCATTTTCACTGATAACTTTTTTTACCCCCTTCCAAACGCCAATGGATATTTGAATTTTTTTTAATTAATATTACTTTCCTTGTTGATATAAATATACATACTGAGTTTCAATTTTCAAGCATAAGCTGTTCTACAGTTAGGAAAAACACCCCCCACTCCCTTACCATACTACCCCCATAAAAGATTATATTTTTCCAACATGCTACTACTATAGTTCTATCAAAATACCAAGCTTTTAATGATAATAGGTTCTATAAAAATCTTAAGTTTTTCCTTTTGACCCTCCCCCACACTCACCCTCTACACCCTCACCAACAACATTTTTTTTCTGCTAGGCGTCTATTAGGCCTACTTCTCGTAAAAATTCTAAGTATCTATCTTACACTGTTCTTGAGATATGAGACGTGATTTTTTAGAAAAATTCTTATACCCTCCACTTCCATGCTCCACCACCCCTAAAAAAATTTACCTTTCAGCAAACTTCATTTGTCAACCTTAATACATAAACCGAATTTTTATTTTTTTAATGCAATTGGTTCGTGAGATATCGTAATTTAAAGTTTTCCACCCCCATCTGCGTACGCCCCTCTCAAAAATTTGTTTTCGATCTGTTCTCCTAGTATACCTACAAATTTTCATTATGTTTTAATTTCGTGACATCAACCGTTTTGGAGATTTGAATTTTAGAATATCTCGATCTCAGCTTTCGAGCTTTTCGGACCCATTATTATTCCCCCACACCCACAGCCCTTCACCCATATCGGCAATTTTTTTCCAAATGGGTTCACTATCGAAGCTCTATATAAATTCCAAGTCAGTAAGCGGTTACTGAGATCTAGAAACCAAAATTTTCCGTTTAAAACGCTTCTCCTTCCTCCCCCCTCACACCCCCACCGCTCAAAAGGTGGGCGCTTGAAAGGGTCAGCTCAGTCCACCAACAAAAAAAAATTCAACTTAATAACTCAAAGAGTTTGAGAGCTATAAGCTTTCAAACGTTTTGCGTACGCCGGACGGCATACGGCGTCCGGCGTACAGACGGAGTGAAATTTTTTTTTGCTTTTTTCGTTGAAAAAAACATTTTTTTTTTTAAAAATCGATAACAATACTTTATTATTAAAATAATAAAGTAAAACAGATAAATGGACAAGTTTTCTGAGGCTGCGAAAAATTTTTGAGACAGAAAATATCAGTGGACAACCAAAACATTTTGGAATTATTTTTTTTAATTGAATAACTGACTTTCCGATCATTCATTCAACTTTCAAACAATATTGTTACCCTGGCAACCAGAACCACTTATCGAAGTTCCAGTGAAAACTTCAACTACAAAGCTCTTCACCCTTCTCACGTGTTCGACACACTGACTGCATGAATCACACGCACCACCATGCTGGACATCTCTGGATTCAACACATGCAGTATATACATAAGTGAAACCTGGCTTGTACAGGAGATCAGTTTTTCTACTCTAAGAGTGAGATGATGGTCAGTTTGTTAGATAGTAAGGTAAAAAGTGATTTTCATTGATAACAGCGGTCGTGTAATAAAATATCGGATAGAGTTGCCAATAGTGTCATATTTGAATGCAACTGAATAAAGCAATTTGTTTTTTCCCAATTTTAATCGAATTGTATTTTTACTTCAAATCCCAGCGAGCCCAAATTACCTTCACCATATGAACAGGATGCCAAAATCTTGATAGTCGGCTCTAATTAACTAAGTTATTTTATCTTTTTGTATTTGAAATATTCGAAAAACCGAAAACAATTGAAAAATATTGGAATATAGTTCAAAAAAGCTATTTCATCATGACTCAGTAGAGGGTGGATCTTGCTAATCAAAAACACCCTTAATCTAGAGTTTGTTTACGAGAATTAACAATTACCCATTGTATTACTAGTAGCGCGACATAAAATCCAGCCAACAGCAATTTTATTTGTTGTTCTTCAACGTGAATAGACGTTTTAGAAGCTAAATTTTTAGAATTTTTTTCTTGTGAATACCACACGAAATATCCCGACTTCGGTAAATTACTATCTTGGATATTGCTATTGAAGACATGACAGTTGAGTTCTTCCACTATTTAAATGATTGAGTAAAATCAGTGGTTCAGTCAAATCTACGTCAATCATTTCTCCCTTCTTCATCATTATGGAGTCGTTGTAGAAATTCTCATGCGTAAACGTATAGCACATCGAAAATCATATGGAGTACCAGCAGGGCTCATCATCCGCCGAGTTCCAGAAACATACAAAACAATTCCGATGCAGTATTGCAATTCAGTGAAATTTTAATTCCTGTAATCGATGTTACATTAATTGAAATGATTTTTTTTAAGTACACGATATCAGCATTGTAACAGTATAGTAAACTAAAATTAGAAAATAAAAAGCAGTTTCTAATAATCTAGCTTCATGCAATACTGATACTTCGTTTGACATCGCTTAATATCCGCAATTTAATGCATTTCATAATTTCATTGTCCACAATTTCTCTCTCTATAATTTTATATTGTCGAAATGTATGTAGATTTTAACTGTGCATTTCAGATTCTAAATTGTAAAGTTCACTATTTAGCTACCCAGTAAATCGCATAATGTAAATAATTTATATGAGAGAGGTTCTGATACAGTACTGAAAGAGTATCGTACCGATATAGTGTGGGAAGATTTTTGGCGGTCAAACAACTCAGGTCGAAAACAATAGTACTGGTAAAGAAAAGGCTTTGAAATATCCACAAATGTCATTTGCTAAGACATCCTGTAAAGGTTCTTATTTTCACCATTCAACAAATACCGCGACAAATTAAATTTCTTCAATATCTGAAAAGTTCGAATTCTGAAATGCGGAATCCATGTTAAGTTCTTATTGTCAGTACTGATTGCCTAGAGTCTGACAGCTACTGTTTCAATTCTGATTCAGTTCCAGTTTGCAGTACTGCATTTCAGGACATGTTTATGTTGTACTAGTACTCTTTCGGACTATGTGCGAACACCATTCTACTCGAATTGGACGATATTTTCAAAAGTCAGTGCAATGAGAATCCGGCCTGAAACACATACTCGTACATATACACAAACTAGAACAACCACTTTAATTAAGTGTATGAACTTCGCTCTATATCTCTGAAAAGAGTTGAGACTACTCTAAGAAAATTCTCACTGTAGGTACAATAAATGAATGAAGGTTGTTACTTGACACTAATTTCGAGCTGTACTTGGCAAGCATTCTAAAAATATCCAGACAAATTTTATTGTGTTGAAATTCTTTTATTTTGATGGTGTCAGCGGTTTAACAATTTTTTTGCACACATTTGCGGAGCCGACTACTTATTTTATCTTTACGAAATTGCAATTAAAACTAGCTTAGCTCAATGCGTTCTGAAGATATCGCGCGTTCATATAGGGGGAGGGCGCGAAACAACTGGATTGATGCGAGCTCCTTTCTTTTATTGATTGTAGCGATTTATAACTTACCCGAACAGGCTCGTTGCGAATCGTATCGCTTGAACGTAGCAGAAAACTCCTGTTCCTTGCAGAAAGCTCTGTGTGCTTTTATACTGCTTGGGTGCAGTCGAGAGCTTTCTCAAATATTCGGTGGTGTGTGTGGACTGTTCGAGTTGGCTGGAGAACATGCGAGTGAAGAGTATTCACGAAGTATCCACGTTGTTCTGGTGTATGTGATGTTTGAGCAACCGATATAGGAGAAAAACGATTCTTCTCGAACATTATCGAAGTTTGTTGATCGTTTTGCCACGCCTTTTCTCAATTACGTATTCCAAAGTAGACAATCGGATGTTTTCTCTGCTTTGTAGTTAGGTATTAGGAGGTTGCTCTTTTCTCACCAGAAACTAATGGAGCAGTGCGGGTTGCCAGGGTAGGATGTAACAATATCTAAAGCATAAAAAAGATTATTTAAATTAGAACAAAAATATTGCTAGAAGAGTAAATAATGGGACATATGTGCTAAGGTTAAGGACTTTGTCAAATCTTTGTAATCAGAAACATTCCGCAAATTGTCATAAACTTTATGCTGAATGAAAACAAGAACAATGAAATTCTGAAATTGTGCAGTGGTTTTAATCTCGCTAGTATTCCCTGTCGGCTGATTGCTTACGATTTAAAAACTTTCCAGTCATAAATTGAAACTTTTCCTATTAATATTCCATACATGATTTTTATTTCGCGTAATAAACAGATTTAAGGGCAAGTTATCGTCGGTCTAGGCCAGTTCATTGCATTGAGCTGCGACAGCAAAAAACATATTGCTCTGTGATTTTATGTAATAGCCGGAAAAGTTATCATCTAGCAGAAACAAGTACCGAGCGGAAGCAGTACTAGCCGACAATTCTATCGGGAGACTGTGGAAAAATAGAAAATAAAAATTAAATCCCCGGGGCATAAGAGAGAGCAACGACTTTGGAATTTCTGATCAGCTTAACAATTTCTTCCGGTCTTCATTGTTTCTGCAATGTGAGGGAGTAAGGAGCCGGGGAAGCTACCACGTAATCATAACTTACGACTTCGAGCCATTACAGAACGTGCGAAAGGACATAATCACATTCCTTCACGGTCATTTCCGTCTTTTTTTCTACTTCTTATTCAGCCCTAAGCCCTCGCAATTCCCTAGTACTTGTGATAGTACAAGTGGAAAGATTACACGCAGTTCAAGTCAAAGTAGCTGGAATGACTTTTATGGAATGGGAAAAGGATTTGTACGACAGGACTGTCCTTGTTTTTAATAAATCAGATGGGGCTTTTCTGAAGATTAATGAGGGTCGATTCATAAGTATTTTTTAAAGAAGGTGGGTACTTGATTTTCAAGCTTTCGTTTTATTGGTTAAGGGTTCAAGAACGATTTTTGCATTTCAATAGGCTCGTAATACATAAAGCTACAGAAGTAAAAATTTTATTTCATTTCCACTTTCCGTGGAAATTTCTGATCCAGTTCTTGTAATACTTGGAGATGGTCCACCGATTTTAAGGACAATCGTGATTTAGGTGGAAATAGATAAGTTCTTTTTTTCAATCACTGCAACTAAGGACCTACTTTTCAAAACCTTATAATTGTTTTTTTATGCTTAGTATCAACCGCAGTGCCGAAGGAGTTATAATTGAAATATGGAGATATCAGTCGGTTTCTACATCTCCCTCACCCCACTTAAAAAGTTGAAACTTGCAACTTATACGGTGGAGTTATTTTCAAAATCATGCTATGACGCGTTTCCACTATCGCGCGAACCTATGCGAACTAGCGCGAATATGAATGTAGAAACAGCAAGTTTGCGTCAGTTCGCAACTTTAGTCGAGGTTCGCGTAATTTTGCGTCGATGGCGGTTTTTGGATGCAAATCAAAGGAACTCGCATTGAAGACGAATGCAGTGTTTACACATTCGCCTCAGAAAAGACACTCCTGAACTGAACTAGTGCCACTCACTTTCGCATTCTCATTGACATTCGTGTCGATGGCGATTTTTGGACGCAAATCAAAGAAATTTGCATTGAAACCGAATGTAGTGTTTACACATTCGCCTCAGAAAAGACACTGAACTGACACTCGCGTCGATGGCGGTTTTTGGACGCGAACCAAAGGAATTCGTATAGAACACGAATGTAGTATTTTCGTATTCGCCTATGCATTCGTATGCTATGCAAATGTATAGACGATGTGCGATTGCGATGGTAGAAATGCAGTATCAGACTTGTCAGTGCAAGGCCGTAGACAGAAAAAAATTTCGGGGTGGGGGGGGGGGGGGTTTGTCCGTGAAAAAAACTATTATCCGCCTTAGACTTTTCAAATGAATCTAGTGAAAAATAAAAATTATGGGCTTATAATATAATAATGAACATTGAGAAGTCACGATCGGCTGCAAGCCAATCGTATGATACTCTAGATGAAATACAAAACTCTTGTTTTGTTGCTACTCGAAAGTTAAAGACAATACAATTACCTTCAGTGTTCAATTCCATATCTGGAACTAGGAAAATCACCGAAAGTAAAATTTACCCTTTTCAAGGACTTTCACATGGAAGCTACAGGAAGGACTCACTCGATTTCTAGTATATTTTGCCTTTTATCTTGAACACGTGTTTTAATGACTTATTGTATGGAAGCTATCCGAAGGAGTACAGGAATTTCGGTGACTTTGTACAGGGTGGGCCATCTAGTGGTTTCTTTTTAAATCATAGGTTATTTTGACACTGAAAGCTGTTTCCCGCTCGAAATCTTGACAGAAAGTCAGTATCATACCTCCGCGGAACGAAATGAGTCGCTTTACGCTTGAACAACGTTGGGAAATATTGAAAACTTATTTCCAAAGTAAGTGGGAGTGGGAACAACAACAACGTTTCGGTCAACGGTGAACGTTACAGAGCCATGTTATCCGACTTTTTTTTTACTGAAATTGAAGACATGGATTTGGACGACCTCTGGTTTATGCAGGATGGCTCGCCATGCCACACAGCCCATGCCACAATCGATCTTTTACGCACCAAATTCCCAAATCGATGTCAATTGGCCGCCTCGGCGCTGCGATTTGACCCCTTTGAATTTTTTTTTGTGGGGAACCGTGAAGGACTGATGTTATGCCAACAATCCAGAAACGATTCAAGCACCTAAGGTCAATATCATCCAAGCAATCCGTGAGCTACAGCCCGAAACCATGAACAAGGTCTTGGAAAATTGGAGTGACAGAATGCACTACTGCGCAGCCAGCTGAGGCAGCCACTTGAACGAAGTTGTGTCCATAATTAATGGGAATGTTTACTCTTACCAATAAAGCCAAAATACATGGAAAAAAATTTGATTTTGTTCATTTTATTGCATTTTTAAAAAGAAACTTGTATTTGAAACAAAGTTTCAACATTGTGCCGAAACAATTTCTTGAGTTATAGTGAGTTCCGTAAATTGAGTGAGTACATTTTTACAGGATTTTTGTATGGCAGCTACTCGAACGACTCATGGAAAATTGTTCATATTCTGACCCTTAACTTTAACTATTGAAAAACCAACGTATACAAAATTTCAAAGTGATGCTGATGGTGTTCCAAAGTTCTTGGTCAATATTCTTGGACATGTGTCTTATGGACTTTTTGTATGCCAGCTGAAGGAAGGAGTAGGACGATTTTCTCCGTTAATAAATTTAGCCTTATAAATTCGACCAAACATCCAGATTCAAAATTTCAAGATCCTAGGTCAAGGCGTTTTTGAGTTGTCGCGCTAACGGACAGACAGGCAGACGGACGGACGTCAAGCGGATTTGGAGTTTTTGGCCACAAATAAAAACAAAATAATGTAAAACTTTTTTTCGTCCGAGGCTCGGTTCTATGTGTCACAAACTTTTGGGCTGGATTAAACTTATAATACTCTTAGATTTCATCATAAAAACAATGCATGGGAAATCGTGCTAGGGTTAAGAATTTAGAATATTCATATCTGTATATAATCTAACTAGGCTTTTTGAATGTATCATACATGGTAAAATGTGATTATTAGTTTTGACGATATAGCAGTTTATGTGAGTGGGAGTACATGTTTGAAAAACTTTTCTTTACCATCCTTATTTCCGCGGATATTGAAAACTGACCCACTCTGTAAAACATGTTTTTTTTAATATAACAAGGAATTACCCCTTAAAATATTGCCACTCATGTACCGGACACCCTGAATAGTAACCACATTAGACGTACACGATACAAGAAATCAAAAAACTATGTAGGTACATATTGCGATTTTATCTACGGTACCCTAAAACAAGCAAACTACACAGCAAATAAGTACCTACATAGTATGTGCATACCGGTACACCTTCACTATGCTTTAATTAATATTTTTGTTACTTAATTTATTGTTTTAGTTTAGCAGTTTAAACCAAAACATCAAGATCCGTTTTTAAGATCAAAAGTTTTGCAATAATCCCGCGGAGTCTACCGGAGCTGTAAAAAGTGACGATCCGAAATCACACCTCTTTGAACAAAAGGACATTAAATAATATGGTCAGACTTATTGCTCGAATCGTATGAAGATACCAGACATTGTTTTCAAATTAAAAATTTGTATTTTAAAGTTTAAACTATGCCTTTGAAAGGCCGCCAATGTCCATGGAGAATTGGTACATCACCACTGTAGCTGTCATAGAAATGAAATGAATTATATGAAATTAAAGAATATAATAACCCCTTCTCTACATTGAAAAAAATACTGTTCTTAATATTAATGAATGCCTTTCATTAAACGAAATTCTTCGGATTAATGAAAAAATCGTTACAACATTGTAGGAAATCATTAAATATTTTTCATGCATTAATACTATCAATATAATTTCATTAAAAATATTTTCATCAATTTCTATATATGCAAAGGGTACATATACCCTCAGAAACCAACACCTAGGAATTTGTATGTACGCCTTCATCATATTGATTAAAAAGTTCTTATAAACAAGGCATCTTTGCTTAATATTCGTAAAACATATTGATTTTTATATATCATAAAAAGCTGAAATTATTTCCAGTTCCAAGTTCATAATATTAATGTCCAAATTCATCGTATTGATATCAATATGTGCATTAATATTATGAACGCAGTATTGATTACAGTTACAGGATTAAACGCAATTATGAATTTATACTTTAATATGAGGAACACCATTAGTAACATTATTTACTCTTTTCATCAATATTATGAAATCGTTCATTGTAGCAATGAATTTTTACATCACTTCTATCCAAAGCAGATTGGTAAAATCTGCCAACAGTCTGGGCGCAACTTTATTACTTTAGGGGTAGGAGTCCGAAACACGTTTAATGCTGAGATGCGTTGTAAGTTACTATGCCATTGAAAACCTAAGGAATAAGTAAGAGGCAATTTGGAACATTATACATATTTTAGGTTGTCAGCAGCATAATAATCTACACAGCATCTCATATTATTTATTTACGTATTTTTTTATTGATAGAAGATTCCATAGAAGTAAAAGCGAATTCGATCACATTAAACATAAGAGATTTTCGGAATCAGTGAAAACTTGAACAATACTTTACACCCCCAGGGGGTTTAACATTGAAAAATACTTGAATCGGTTTTTCCCCGAATGTATTTAAAGCTTTTAGAAGTGATAGTGAATTCCAAATCTCAATAGACATAAGAAATATATCGGAATTCGTAAATATGTACACAACCACTTTACACTCCGTTAGGGGTTGGATATCGAAAAATTTGGAAGAACGTTTCTAAACGCTTCTATAAAGAGCCCGCAGAAGTAAAATTGCTTCGATAGCTCGACATGTCTAAAAGTTTTAACGAAATTCGCGAAAATTTGGATTCACGCAGATTTTTTTTACTCAAGCTCTGAACGCCAATAAAAATTTTAACTTTTTTTGGTTTTAATTACTCTAATAATGCATTTACATATATGTACAAAGTTTCAACTTTCTAGCATAAGCCGTTTCTGATACATAAAAAACCACGCCTCACCCCCGTACCTTGCTACCCCTATTAAAAATTTCATTATTCTTGGGTGTTTCTATAGTAGCTCTATATAATCATAAATCTTACACCACCACCCCTCTAAAAGATACCAGTCGTAGGGTTCACCCAATCTACCCACCATAAAAAATTTTAACTTAATATCTCATCGGGTTTGGGAGCTACGCGCCTTCAAACGATTTTGTGCACGGCGGACGGCGGACGGCGGATGGCGGATGGCGGATGGCGGATGGTGGACGGCGAACAGCGGACGGCGAACGGCGGATGGCGGACGGCGAACAGCGGACGGCGGAAGGCGTCTACGGTGGGCAGACGGACATTTTTTTTGTTTTGCTTTTTGGGGTTTACTAGTCCTAAAACGTGAAAATGCAAAATTTCGGGGTAGCAAATTTTTTTTTAATTTCAGGTCGATCGCAATACTTTATTATTAAAAAATAATAAAGTAAAATGATGAACGGTTTTGCATAATATTAATGAATACTTGCATCGATTCAAAAACAATGATTTTGCTTTATTATTTCAATAATACAGTATTTTCATTACGATGATGTCGATTTTAATTGGTTGGATGTACCTTTCTGGTTCAGTGTAGAGGCCTTCATAATTGCCGCTTGTATTTGCCTGAACGCAAGATGTCTTCTGGAAGGAGTTTTAGTTATGTGGTATCGAATTTGTCTCTATAGGTTGGTTTAAAATGTTTTACTTTCCGATAAGGACACAAAAAATACAATTTCTTTACAAATTAAATTACTTGTCGAAAATTTTAAATTCCAGTCTAAGTATTGCTGAATTAAAAAAAAAACATCCCTCCTAAATTTGCATAATCTTCCAGGGTATATCTTTCTAAATTTGCTTATCGCACAGTAAAAAAAAATTGCGGACCTCACACTGGACGCGAATTTAAACAATTGATTTTAATTGAACAATTCGGCGCCCAGTGTGAGGTCTGCTCAAAGCAAAAATAGATAACTGCCAAAATAGATAACTTTCTTATTTTTTTAGTATTTTATACTATTTGAAGTTAAGTTTTGCTTCTTAGTGTATACTACTCCTAAAATGTTCAAGAAGCGTGTGATCTGGTCTACATGCACTGCAATATGAGGAAAAAGTGAGTAATTTACATTTCATAAGCGCATCAACTTCCGTACTATGTTCTAGCACTGATTAAAGATTAATTATTAATTGCTCTTATGATAAGAATTGTTTATTTCGTCACGAAGACGCCTACCTTAAAAAGTCAAAAAAGAGCATTTCCGAAATAGTAAGTTGCCAATTTAAATAAAATATGCAGATTGAACAACAGCAACAAATTATAATTGTCTTAGATAAGGTAAATTGGCAGTAGAGTAGGTACCTAGTCATAATTATTCATCATCATGTAGATATGTGTACGATTATATTTTTGAATTGCAAATACACACGTGACGTACTCATAAGCTTACAGAAGTTCTTCCATCCCCATTAAATTTTCTTAGACCGGTAAGTGTAATAATGTATTCATCTTGGGATAAAGAGCACAAATCGAATACAGGGTAGAATGCTCCGTAATTGTAATAATTAAAATTACGGAGAAAGTTGCTGTTTCTTGAAAACTTATGTAATCTAATAATTTAATTAATGCCATAATTCGCACCAGGATACGTGAACTATTGGAAAATGATATAAGAGTAACATGGACGTTTTAATTTCTATTATTAAACTTTTCGAAATTTTAACGTCTGCAATTAATAATTATAATATTGAAAGAAGTAATTGTCCACAATTAAGAAAGAATAAGTTTTGTACGGAGACTTACAATATCAGAACCATTTCCATAATTTAATAATAATCGGAAGGCACTATTGGCACCCAACGTGGGGTCCAAACAGTGCAAGCTGTAGCAATGTATTTCAATAGTAAAATAAAAACTCTGCCAACTTCATTATTGTTTGCGGTTAAAGTTGAAAAAAAAATCTGCCAACAGTCTGGGCGCAACTTTATTATTTTTTGGGTAGAAGTCCGGAACGCGTTTAAAATGTTAGGTACAGTCATCAGGTCGAAAAAAATCCTTTTTTTTTTTAAAATCTCAGGAATAATTTCTGAAAATTTCAAGACGATCGGATTAAAACTCGCAAAGATACCGGTTGTTTCGTAGTCATGTTCGAAATCGTCGTAATAGACTACTTCGAATACTTTTATTTACACCTTTAACTTAAATCGCGTTTATCTCAAAACTAGATTTTTGAAGTCCGTGCGCAACATAACTCAAAGACTACTGCACCGATCTTCATGAAATTTTCCACGTTTCTTTGATATGAATAATACTCACGGATGAACAACTGTTTTTAAAATTTTTTTATTTTTATCCTTTTTTACAAGCAATATTAGGGTGATTTTTTAAGTGAAAATCGTCCTCTTTGGTTCAAAACCATGCCAAAAATTTAAAATTTCATATCTTTCAAAATAAAACGTTCATCCGCGAAAGAAACTAATATATTAACTAAATTCTTTCGATTTTTGTATTTCAAATAATCCTGTAATGACGTACGTTAAGCACCGCAAGTCAAAATTTTTTCGAAGTGTCGACGAACCATTGCAACCAGGGGATTAATTAAAAAATTCTGAAATGTTCTTCAAACATTAGTTTTTTAAGTGCCAAAACTTTAAAATAATTACACCAATACCTCGCTTTGCGACGATAATTGGTTCCCAAAAAATTCGTCGCAAGCAAAACGTCGCAATTCGAAATCACTTTTTGTATGGAAGTGTGCTAAAATATTAAAGATGCATACGTTCCAATGCTAAATCCAAACGGTTATTTTATCAAAAACAAAGCAATTTCCAGTTTCTAATAAATTTATTTATTTATACAGAAAATTAAAAAGTTAGAATTCATTAAAATTAAAATAAAACGTAACAATTCAATATTTTTTTCAAACTAAAACAAAAAATTTATTAAAATTGAAAAAACGTAACAATTCAATATTTTTTTCATTACTGTTAGAATCTAGATTGATAATTAATATTTACGAAGAATCAGAATCTAGCGTTATTGGAGATTCTGTATCGGACGATGCAGCAATTGTTCGATGTGTAGACGTAGATGCTGATGGCTGCAAATATTTTTCCAAAGTTTGCTGGATCGTTTTCTTTTTTTGTTCCAAATAAATCTCCTTGTAGCAACTTACGGAATCAGTTAAGGATCGTGCAACTTTTGAACTTCTTTTTTCGTCAGGGTCATTTTGTGTAAAAATAAAAGCGACTTCGTCAAGTAGGGCCATAGCTTTGCTAATTTGTTTTGAAGTAAGCATTTTTGGCCCAGGAGTTTCCATTAAATTTTCTGTTGAATTTCCTTTATACGCCAATTCTAAATCTAATTCCATCAAATCATTATTGGTCATGTCTTCATTTTGTGTTGAAATAAGCTCTTTCACACCAGCTTCGTCCATTCCCTCAAATTCATATTCTTTTGCCAAATTAACAATTTCTGTACAAACTGCAGATATGTCACCAACATCTGCAATATGACTAGCGTTAGGGTTTTTACGAACACATTCTGGCCATATCTTCCGCCATACAGCATTCATACAAGTGGGTGTGACTTCATTCCACGATTCTGAAATATTGTTGATTGCATCCAGTACATTAAATGTTTTCCAAAATTCTGGAATTGTGCTATTTTTTTGTGGATCATCAATAGCGTTTAAAAGCTGTTTGAACGTTCTTCTCAGATAGTAGCTTTTGAACGTTGAAATTACCCCTTGATCCATTGGTTGGATAACTGAAGTAGTGTTTGGTGGCATAAATAAAAATGTTAAATTGTCTGATAAATGATCAATGTAAATGGGATGGCTGGGAGCATTATCAACAATAATCAAAGCTTTAAAATCCAAGTTTTCTTTAGAGTAATACGATCTTATTTCATGAATAGCACATTCACAAACCCAGTCTTTAAACATTGCAGACGTCATCCACGCTTTCTTGTTTGATCGCCAATGTACAGGAAGGCTTTTTTTATTTACGCCTTTCATTACTCTAGGATTTTCTGAGTTGTAAATAAGAAACGGTTTAAATTTGAAATCTCCTTCCGCGTTTCCGCCTAAAACAAGAGTGAGTCTATTTTTGCTTGGCTTACGTCCTGAAACTGATTTTTCTGCTTTAGAAATATATGTTCTGCTCGGTAGCCTTTTCCAAAACAATCCCGTCTCGTCAACGTTAAAAACTTGCTTAGGGGTGAGTCCTTTGCTATGAATAATGGCTTTTAAAGTATCGGGGAATTTCGCAGCTGCAACAGTATCGGCGCTAGCTGCTTCACCTTTTAATTTTACATTATGAAGGTTTTGGCGTACTTTAAATCTCTCGAACCAGCCTTGACTCGCTGAAAACTTAGGTTGCCTTTCATCAGCATTCTCGTTCTCCATATCATTTGGCATTGATTGTTTTTCAAGATCTTCATATAATTTCTTTGCTTTTTCCTGAATTATGCTCTTAGTTAGTGGAACGCGGTCATGTACTTGTTTTTCAATCCATAAAGCAAGTAAGGATTCCATTTTTACTAGCAGAAAATCTCTTGCACGAGTTATTTTTTTTGCGTCTAACACAGTAGCAGCTTTTCCAATTTCTTTAATTTTACTGCCGTCGCGATCTCTTATTGTTTTCACGGTTGATTCTGCTAGTCCAAGTGCTTTAGCTATTTTAACAGCTCGTTCTCCTGCCTCAAAACGCTTCAAAATATCTAATTTAGTTTCCAGCGTTATTGCCTTTCTCGATTTCTTTTTTTCAACTTTTCCACTCATGATTATTATCCTTCCGATTAAAAAAAATAATGATTACCAATAGAAGCTACAAAAAATTATTACAACTTACGAAAACAGATTCCAAAATAAAAAATTTGCCTAATAAATTTTATTTTTCAGTACGTATCTACGAGAAACTTTAAAAAACACACTTTTCGTTTCAAGAACTTTTATCAAACTGAAAACAAATGTAAATTTCTTACACAGAATTGTTAACAATAAACTGTAGCTGGGATTTCCCTTTTTATATACAAATTTTTTTTGTTAGACATGTTTACACTGCATACTGCATTTGAAGACGTGTTTACACTGCATACAGTGGAAAACATCCATTTTGATTTATATGAAATTTATGTCATAGTTTAGATTTTTTACGATGCAATGTGAAATGACGCAAATTTATTCGCCAATTTTTTTTCGACGCAATGTGAAACGTCGCAAACTGAAACGTCGCAAAGCGAGGTATTGGTGTATATCCATTTAGAACTCAAAAAAAATTCTCAAAAAAAAGCTTTTTTTGACCTTGTGACTGTGCCTAACCCCTTAATGCTGAGATGCGGTGTAGGTTGCTATGCAACTTCCTTACAACACGTTAGGGTTGAATATTAAAAATTCTGAAATTAACTTTCTGGCAATTACACAAGAAGCCTTAGGAAATAAAAATCAATTCAATATTTGATCATATCTAAGAAATATGTAGGAATTTGTGAAATTTTGTTGGATATCAGAAAATCCTGATGTCGGTTTGTAGGCTAATATATAAAAACTCTGCAGAACTTAAAGCCAATTTGATATCTCATCGAGTGTAAATCAAGCCCGTGGAAGTGAAAAGTTATTCGATATCCGATCACACCTGAAGGACATGGCTGAATTCGTGAAAATGTAGACAAACTCTTTACACCCTCTTAAAGGTCGTATTTCAAAAAATCCTGATAACACTTTCTAGCCATTTATGTTAAGAACTTAAGGAATAAAAATTTATTCAATATCTTAAAAGACCTAATAGATATGACAAAATTCGTGAAAATATATGCCTTTAATTTTTAGTAATTATTTTTTTATCGCCCTTCCGTAAGCCATTGGATAATTGCAATTTTTTTTATCTAAATTACTCTTCTAGCAGATCGACATGCACAAACCAAGTTTCAACTTTCTAGCATAAGCCGTTCTATAGATAGGAGAAACACCCCCAACCCCCGTACCATACTAACCGGGTCGCGTTCGCTATAACTCCACCTTATGTTTTAAGCCAGTGCATGGTGTTCAAGTGATAAGAAAACAAAATGTCTTGATTACAGCATTTTAGTGATTAAAATACTACTACTATGTATGCTGATGTATAAGTTTCAAGTCCATAGCATAAGCGGTCCCTGATATATAATATAAGAACCACAATTTATCGTGTGAATCCCCACACCTACCTATCCTTTCTTCCATCTTACCATAACCTCAAAAATTACAAATTTCTACATACTGCTCTAAGGGTTCTCGGTGTATGTTGCAATAAAAAGGTACGGCGTACGACGTGGTTTTGCGGCGAACAGATGGAATAGCCATTTTTTTCTTTAACCTAAAAATACACATATTTATCACAATAATTCATCCATTAATTATTATAATAATAGTAACGTTAAAAGGTCTCCATTCTGAACTAAGTTGAAGTGAAACTATAGTAACTTACTCGTATTCCTAGCTAGTGCGATCTTACCATAGTTTATAGCCAACCACAAGTTTAGTTTCGCATTGGAAATTAATTACACCGCCAAATATCCCTAATCTCTACAAATCCAAATACTAATCTGATGTTCAATTAACTAGCTAACTTTAATGGTTTAGGAATTCATCATATTTCGGTCATTTGTATGATGAAGATATCTAATATTAGATCATACCAAATTTCCGGTTAGTTAGTGATAAGGTTAGATTATATATGAAACCGCACCGAAACCAAAGTCAAAAGTTTTACCGTGATGTCTTCTTGCTTAACGTCTTATACTATGAGCCTTCTTGATTTCTCCATATATGGGATTGCCCTTAAACTTATAGATATATAATTTCGGTGTGTCTCAAAACCTTGCAGTTATGTGACTAGAATATGATTAGTACGAATTATATGCCAGGAGTTGATTTTAGTTAGAGCATTTGTCTGTACGTATGTGTGCGGTTAAAGTCATTTCTTCCCAGATTACACATGAAATTAGTAAACTATTGACTGTTGAGAAACGTGTTCAGTATAACGGATGAGATATATATCTTGCCTGCTAATTTCTGGCTTTCTCTACAAGCCCGTATATCATCCTGAAGAATTTCAGTTTTAGTATTATCCCGGCATAGAGATTTATTTCTCTTTCCGATCGTCATCTCAGCAATATGGCAAATAGGTTATACAGTGGTTGCGTAAAATTGCAGATATTGTATTACGAACGTGTGGGCAAATTAGAGATAGCATGAAAGTAATATGTTATGAGCAGGCGCTTCTATGATAGCTAGATGTTACTGAAACTTATAGCGGTAGTAAATGCGATGTATTTATAATATAACTTTTCTACCACTGGTTTAGTCTTAAATAATTGCCTAATCTACTAATCCGAAGGTAAAGTAATCGACTCTCGTTTAGAACATGGGCTGGCTACAACTGTATAAAGAAAATCGTAAAATACATGCCCAAGATGACATAAAAAAAAGGAAATGAAGCGGCAAACATCGTGAAGTAAGATCAATCTCAAGAATCTTTTACTCTAGATGAAATCTGAGAGTATTATAAGTTTGATTATACTCTTCGTGAAATGCGGTACTATTGTTACATGTGCCCTGGCAACCCGAAGAACTCATCTATCGATATCATCGAAGTCTCCAAAGAAATCATACAACCTACTATATTATATTCACTAGACTCCACTGGTAATTCTATTGTTAGGTAATTGAAAAAGTTGTTTTAATCAATTCACTAAACATTTAATTTATTCGATTTATAATTGTAGTTTTACAATGATTAAATTATTTGTTAGTTAATAAATTTATCACTAATATTAACTATTCACTTTTTAAATACTAACAATCTCATGAACTTATTAAATTATTTATTTAATAATTATATATATTAGAATAAATTATTCTTTTAATTATTTATGATTCAAAGATATTTTATCTGTATTTAATTGATCTTAATAGATCTTATTCGTTAAACAGTTTTAATTAAACTGAATTTTCTGGAATCCATATTTTATTTTATTTTCTTCAATAATGAATTCCGAGCACTTGATCTCTACACAATAATACAACGATCAAGCACTCCGAATAATTCATTAATTATATTACAGTAAATTTTTCAATTTTTGCAAAGTAATTAACAACCGCACCACCACACTATATAAAGAAACTAAATTTTTTCTTTCTGGCACAATTGAGTCGGAACATATTGTAATTCAAAGTTTTTCACCCCACTCCCATACCTCACCACCCCACTTAACTGTTTAACCCATGTCTAATATCCTAGTATCTCTTAAGACAACTACAAAGTTTCAGCTATCTGATATCAACCGTTCAGAAGATATGGATTTTAGAATGTTTCAATCCCAGCTTTCGAGCATTTTGGACGCATTGTTTCCACCCCCCCAACTTGCATACCCCTCAACCCCTATCGACCATTCTTTTGCAAATGGGTCCACTATTATAGTACTATATAAGTTCCAACTTTCAGCCTGAGATCTAGAAACCAAAATTTTTCATCTAAAACACTCCACATCCTCCCCCTAACACCCTCACCACTCCAAAAGATACCGCTCGTAAGGGTTCACCCATTCTACCTACCATAAAAATTTCAACTCAATATCTCAAGGGGTTTGAGAGCTACGCACCTTCAAACGGTTTTGCGTACGGCGGACGGCTTCTAGGGCGGACAGACGGACATTTTTTTTTTGCTTTTTTGGTGTTTACTAGTCTTAAAACGTATAAATACAAAATTCCAGGGTAGCAAATTTTTTGGAAATTTCAGGTCGATAACAATACTTTATTATTAAAAAATAATAAAGTAAGATATAATAATAAAAAAATCTGCCAACAGTCTGGGCGCAACTTTATTATTTTATGGGTAGAAGTCCGAAACGTGTTTAATGATGAGATGCTGTGTAGGTTACTATGCGACTGACAACCTAAAAAATAACGTTCCAAATAGCCTTCTGGCAAATGAGTCCACTATCATAGTACTACATAAGTTCCAAGTTTCAGCCTCCTAGCATAAGTGGTTCCTGCGATCTGGAAACCAAAATATTTCGTCTAAAACGCTCCCCCCTCATCCCCCCCTACACCCGCACCCCCTTAAAAGATAACATCCGTAGGGGTTCACCTAATCTACCCACCATATAAATTTCAACCTAATACCTTAACGGGTTTGGGAGCTACGCGCCTTCAAACGATTTTGCGTACGGCGTATACGGCGGACAGATGGACATTTTTTTTTTGCTTTTTTGGTGTTTACAGTCCTAAAACGTGTAAATACAAAATTTCAGGGAAGCAAATTTTTTTGAAATTTCAGATCGATCACAATACTTTATTATTAAAAAATAATAAAGTAAAATAGCTAAATTTGGCAACTGTGACCGAAGGCAATGAAATCAAATGTCATTTATTTATTAGCTTTCGGTTTGCTAAAAGCCGCGTGCGCCGTATTTTTTTTATTAATGTTCATTTTGATGCAGCATTGGAGTTTATTTTTCATTGGAAAAAATATTCGATATATCGATATTTTTCTCCGATATATCGTCAGCCGATATTGATATTTTTTTCAATATCGATATATCGATATTTTTTTCCGATATTAACATCCCTACTATGTGACTGAAAACTCAGAAAAAAGTTCAGAAAGCGGGGGTAGCAGAATGGGGTTGCGCTAGAATACTTACACCGCTGCCACATATAACATATGAATTAAATAATTGGGTCATACACCGGGACGAGGTCTAAGTCGTAGTATAATATCAGTTGTTACGTGATTAGGAGATTTTTCGTGATTTGGTTTTGGGCCATTAAATGAAATCGGAAATGCATTTGTAGGCGATAATATAAAAAGTCTGTGGAAGTGCAAACCAATCTAATATCTCATCAATCCTGAGAAATATGTCGAAAGCCTTACGTCCTATTGGAGTTGAATAACAAACATCCTGAAATCAACGTTTTGACGATTATGTAGGAAGCCTTAGGAAGTAACAAAATGAATTTGATATCTCATTAGAACTAAGAAATATGTAGAAATTTGTGAAAACATATGCAACCCCCTTGTACCCACTTAGGGGTTGAATATTAAAAAATCCTGAAATGGGTTTTTAGATATATGTAAAGAAAGCCCGAGGAAGTAAAAACCAATCCCATGTCTTATCACTCCTAAGAGATATGACCAAATTCGTGAAAGCGTGTTCAACCCGTTTGAAAAAGGAAAAAATTTGAAAAAGCGTTTTAGGTGATTATTAAACAAGCCCGTAGAAGTAAAAATATATTCGATATCTAATAAGACCGAAGGGATACGGCTGAATTCGTGAAAATGTATACAACCCCTTTACACCATCGTGGGGGTCGAATTTCAAAAATTCCTGAAAACACTTTCTAGGTATTTATATGAAGAATACGTGGAATAAAATTAAATTCAATATTTGAAAAGATCTAATAGATATGACGAAAATCGTGAAAATATACGCATTCCATTTTCACTGATCATTTTTTTTGCCCCCCTTCTGTACGCCAATGGATATTTGATTTGTTTTTTAATCAAAATTACTTTTCTAGTTGACTTACATATACATACTGAGTTTCAACTTTCTAGCATAAGTCGTTCTATAGTTAGGAAAAACACCCCCCACCCCCGTACCATAGTATCCCTATAAAAAATTATATTTTTCCAACATACCACTACTATAGTTCTATCTAAATACCAAGTTTCAGCTTGATGTCATTTTAGGTTCTCGAGATATAAGAATCGGAACTTTTTCCTTTTCACCCTCCCCCAGCCTCACCCTCTACACCCTCACCCTGCTAGGGGTCTATTGGGCCTATTTCTGGTAAAAATTCTAAGCATCTATCGTACATTATTCTTGAGATATGAGAGGTGATTTTTTAGAAAAATTCTTATCCCCTCCACTTTCATACTCCACCTCCCCCTTAAAAATTTTTACTTTCAGCAAACTTTATTTGTCAACCTTAATACAGAAACCGAATTTCGTTTTTCTCGTAAGATATCGTAATCTAAAGTTTTTCACCCCCCACCTCCGTACGCCACTGCCCCCTCTCAAAAATTTGTTTCCGATCTATTCTCCTAGTATACCCACAGATGTTCATTAAGTTTTAATTTCGTAACATTAACCGATTAGGAGATATAGATTTTAGAATATCTCAATCTCGGCTTTTGAGCGTTTCGGACGCATTATTATTCCCCCCACTCCTACACCCCTTTACCTATAACATAACTTTTTTTTGCAAATGGGTCCACTATCAATGCTCTATATAAATTTCAAGTGTCAGCCTCCTAGCCTAAGTGGTTACTGAGATCTAGAAACCAAAATTTTCCGTCTAAAACGCTTCCCCCACCTCCCCCTCACACCCACACCACTCAAACGGTGGCCACTTGAAGGGGTCTGCTCAATGTACCAACAAAAAAAAATTTAACTTAATAGCTCAAAGAGTTTGAGAGTTATAAGCTTTCAAACGTTTTGCGAACGGCGGACGGCGGACGGCGTACGGCGGACGGCGGACGGCGCACAGACGGACTGAAAATTTTTTTTGCTTTTTTGGTGCTTATTAGTCAAGAAACGTATAAAAAAAAATTTTGAGTGTAGCAAATTTTTTTTTTTTAAAAATCGATAACAATACTTTATTATTAAAATAATAAAGTAAAAGTTGATAATTCATTCAAATAAATGGAGAAAAACATTATTTTGACAATTCTGAAAAAAGCATTAAGTTCTGATAGTTCACGTCGTTTCGACAGTAGTCTTAGATTTAAAGCGGTAAGAGGACTGTCCTAAAAGATAGGTTGCCACCACGCGGCTACGGTTGGCGTCTCGCAAGGACTAAGTGCATATATCTTTCGAAACTTGTTTTCTGGTTTCGACCTGAAAGAGGGAAAGGAAGGTGTAATGAATGCGGTCTTATTTTTGACAATTAATGCAACGGTTCATATCAATATACAACTTATATGCTATTATTTTGAATTGACATCTATGTAACGTATGAAATTGATAGTCCACCTGTAGTAAGGGAACGTACCAGTGAAAGTGAAAACCAAACCCATCCCGCCATACCTGAATTTAATCTACATCCAATAATACCGAAGGACCGGAAACTCCAAATACGTAGGTTTATCAAAATTGAACTTGATATTCTTCTTCAAGAATTTCATTCTATTTGATATCTCCAAGGTCCGATTGTTAGCCTTTTTGCGAAAAAAAAATAAATTAAATAGGATGATCAAAGCGAACTTTCACGTAGTGGTATTTCAATATTGCCATTACCAACTGACACAGAAAACATCGTATTTCGAAAAAAAATAGAAAACTGAAAATACATTTTTCCTTTCAATTCACCCTCGACCTGAAATACGGTCCGGTTATGTGCAATCCGTGTACGAAATAAAGAAAATCGACAATTCATCCATGTAGGAATCCGCCGACCTTTTCAATGAAACAACGCTGAAATTGACTTTGCAAACGACAACGAATATTGGGTTAGGTGGATGTCTTGCGTTCCAAACTGAATCGAATCGGGGTCTTGAACCACTCGTCCCTTAATGGCTTTGTGAAAGGGATCCTTAGTATTTTTCCTTAAATTAACCCAAACAAATCCACCCATTCGGGACTATTGTAGTCATCTAAATATTATATATTTTCGTTCTTTTAGTCTGCAAGCGAGTACAATTTCAGTTATTTTTCGATTGGTTTTTGCCCCAAACTAGCTCCCTATTCGACCTTGCATTGCGTTCGAACTGAGAACAAATTAAATCATATGGTTTGGCATTTTTAGTTGAGGTCTTTGAGTAGAACGAAATTGTGTCAAAATATGACAAGGGTATAAAAACGGATAAATTGAGTTTATTTCTTTTATGAAATGGGATAAACGCTATTGTATACACTTTTGGTGGATGAAGGTATTGCTTAATTTCGAAACGACATATCCAAATACGATTTTCATTGGATAAGCGGAGTGACACATCAGACAAATGTATCACTCGAATCAATTTCAAACTGCTAAAATAAGTCTTGTGAATTAATTTCTTTTGGATTTGCATTTTTCAGATCGTTGAAGAGGACATCAATTTAATTATAATGTCATAGTTTTGATGAAGGAGATGAAAATAGTGTGACATTGGCTATATTTTTGTGTGTTCAATATAAATTAGATCCCTACTTGAGAGTCATTAGTTATCAAAATTGACATTGAATCGGTATGAAAATTTGGACGACAAGAGATTTGTGTTCTTAGTCGAATAAAATCGAAGCTTCACATAAATATCGGAAAGCTTACGATTATTCTATATATTCTATTATTCTATATATTCGATATTCTAGACTCAATCCTTTCCGATATCCGAGCAATGTGGTAAGAATTGAAAGCACACATAGGCCACAGTACAAACGATTCGATACTATGATCTTCAGTAAAACAACAATATATTATTAAAAGATCAATTATTATTTTTTGGCACACAAATTACACGATCTTGACCTTTCGTTGAGAAGAGGTTGAGAACTATGATTACGGACAAATGGACGATGATTGCAGGCTTTGCTAGAATCAATAACATTTGCACATTAGCGTTGCCAAAAATTTCTTGGAGGTTGCTGCGGTTTTAATATAACCTATCCTAATCCTTTGATTAGTACAGCCTTCGCTTAAACTTAATTTTTGGAATGAAGACTCTCGGTTATTGAATTCTGGAGACATTCGGTGACGATAGAAATTACAGAAGAATTAGTGGGACAAACAAATTTCTAGACCACAGTACCGCGTCCGTAAGAGCACGCTAGTCTTCCACCACTGAAGTTGTGGGTTCGAATCTCAGCTAATCACTCACAGCTTTATATTAACAATCCATACTAGTAACATTAGAATTATGAAACTACTGAAAGGCGCCCAACGTAGGGCCAATACACTTTGTGAGGACGCAAACGCGGACAAATTTCCGCTCACAAAACTTGACACAGAATATCGAGAATTTGACTTTGGTTATGATTCACGCTCGGTGTGTGTACCTGCGAATATAAAAGCACAAGCGAACAACAAGAAGGCACCTACCCACCTCCAGTGGGCAGCAAGTCTTCTGTGATGAAGGTTGTGGCTTTATTGATCCGCCTGAGAAACTTAAGAATTGCTGAGCTCGACTTTCCTTGCTATTTTTTAGGTATGAGGTTTTGTAAATCCGCCAAACTATAGCTTTGGAACGTCGAAGAGTAGGGTCAACGGCCGTCACTGACCAGTCTCCATTTTACACGAAGACATGAGGTTTTGTAAATCCGCTGCACGTAATTGGAACTGCATGAGAACGCTGAGACTGCACCAAGGCATGAGGTTTTGTAAGTCCGCTTAGACTAGGCTGAGCCAATCAGATGTCACTAGGACAACGCTTCTGATCAAATCCTAGCCACCACGACAAGCAGAGCGAAGCAAGCCAAGCAGCGACTAGCCAAGCGGAGTATCGATGAGCCAAGCAGCGACGCGCCAAACAGAGCAGAGCAAGTCACGTCGACCAAAGCAGGCCACGACGAGAAGAGCGAACCACCACGAGCAGAGCGAACCACGACAAGCAGAGCAGGCCACAAAGAACAAAGCGAGCCGCAACGAGCAGAGCAAGCCGCATCGAGCAGAGCGAACCACGACGAGCAGAGCCAAGCAACGACGAGCAGAGACAGACAGGGCAGACCAAAGACGAGCAGAGCAGAGGCAACGCGTCGAGACGAAGGCAGGGCAGACGAAGACAAGGAAGAGCAAGTCGAGCAGAATCGTAAAAGGATGTCGATCCAGTACTGGTCTGGGCTGCGATAAGCTACGATGAACTACGCCAAACCTCACCGAGCTGAGCAGAGGCAGACAGGGCAGAGGCTACACGCGGAGGCGAAGACAGAGAGAGATGACGAGCGAAGAACGGTCGAGCAAGGCGAGCGGAGTCATACTAGCAGAGTGGAATTACGGCGAGCGGAGGCAAGCTACAACGAAAACGCGGAAACGGAGAAAACCAAATTAAATCAAATTTAAATATTAAACTAATAAAATTAATGAAGTCAAGAATTAATAAAACAGTGAAGTCAATTAATAATTTTTAATAATCCCTGGCACCCGTTAAGTTTTACCCCGGCTATGAAACTAGTCGTTACAACTTAGCTAGCTGAACCAGGCGAAGCCAAAACATTGACGTAGCAAATGTACCCCGTAGATCTTATCTAGATCAAGGGAAAGACCGTAGCCGTGGCTAGAATTAAGAACAGTTGCTCAGTAACGTAACCGTAGCTTCGGCTGAGTGATTTTGATATAACGTGTCTAAACTTCCATTTTTGAAATAAAAACTGACTGACGGTGAACAAAGTCTGAGGAAATTTAGCGGTAATGGAAATTACAAAAGAATTACTAGGACAACAATATGTTGGACGCGGTATCGCGGCTCGCTAATTACGAAGAGTGATATAGTGGGAGTACGAAGTGGCGCCCAACGTAAGGCGAACGTATTAAACTAGTCGAACCAGACTATGTCAGAGCCTAGACACGGGTGAATTGACTGTATATACTAAAAATTTCACTGGATCAAAGAAAATCAGACTGGGAATTACGATTACTCATTTTAACAAAATTTCTTATTTGAACCCACATATTTGTTTCTGGTGAGTGAATTATAATACTGTTACGTGTAAGCCTGGCCACCGCGCAACTCGATCGTTTCACATAATGAAAACAACAACAACCGAATACCTAGTTGAAAAATAACCCAATCAGAAATAAGGCGAAACAGCACGGTTGTATCTCTCTTCTTATCGAATGCTCTCCAATGCACTAGAATCCAATAAGAATCAAAGTCGAAAGATCTCAAGCTCACTTGAACCTTCTACATACACCACTGAACGAAGATCAAAATCGAAAGCTCTAAAGCTTTCTAGAACAATCCACACGCATCGAACATTCAAGTATATCCTAGACTGCAACCGGCTAGTATATAAGCAGGTGAAGCTTTCAGCGAAGAGATAGTAATTTTGATTACGTCGACTGTGACAGCCAGCGTGTATACGCGACCGTGTTGAGAGAGAACGAAAGTGAACGAGTCAAGCGATATATGGTATAAGCGGGCGGTATTGCCATACAGTGCGAATAGAATTTAAAGTGCGATTAATAAATAATCACTTATTTTTATTTTAACCGAATTGTGTTTTACTTGAAATCCCGGCGAACCCCTAGCTCGCAACAATACATATCGAGAATTGCAAATGGTACGTTTCCACTTACAGTTTCATTCGACCAATTTCGCAAAAAAAAATAGTCAATAGGGAATAAAAACAAAGCTCAGGCCGAACTTCAGCTGGAGAGCCATTTGTAAATCCGCCTTCATTTCACGTTAAATTAAGCAATTCTCACTCTATGTCCACAAATGCACCCTGTCACATATAATATAAATACGTCAGTATTTTTATAACCAACAATTATTTATTTTTCATCATATTTTATCTTGATTATGTAATGATTGGCATACCCTTAAAGTGGCTTGAATTAAATTACGAGAGCCTACTAAGAAAATTGCCCATGGCTAATTGTTAATATATTGCGGTACATACGACGTACACAGAGATTCTCCTCGACTTCTTGGAATCGTTTTATAACTTCAGAAGGTATTAACCTTTTTTCAAAAAAAAAAAAACAAGGCTGTCCTTAAAAATACGTTGATGAATTCAAGTTATCGTTTCATTAAGAACAAGCCCTACAGTCATACAAGAGGGATTAACTTTGTTTTGTGTCCATTTTTCCAGAATTTTGTGAATTGTTGTAAAAGCAATTGAAAACGGACAAGTACAGCCATTTCAGGAGGCCAGGGTCCGACTTGGGCTGCCGCGCCATTGATGTTGATGATGACAGCCATTTCAAAAATATGCTTGCAAAAAGGCTATTTGGAGCAAAATTCAAAAAAGAATGGTATACATTTTAATGTAGTTTAGGGTTGCACTGAATTGAACAAAGGATATTGAAGGGAATAAATTTCAACGTCATAATTTCAAATGCCATCGAAGATTCACACGCAACGGACCTGCCTTTTCAACCTTCCTATCCCATCCTATTCCTAAACTAAGAGGCCTGAACACTACTCTACTGTATATTCAAGGCTGACCCCCTATGTTCAGTTCGGAACTGTTCTTCACGATAAGCAGGTCAGTTAGAAAAATCGAATTTCGGTCGATATGTACGTGTGTACTGCTGTGTTTTTATTAACAATTGCTGATACTTGTTAATCGGAAATTCTACCAAGCAACGTGACATTTTCATTGACTACCAAACGGATGCCATGAATAATTATTTTAATTATTTCTTGTCTAACGCTTATCGTAATTTGTCTTAAATTTACGTTCTAATTGGCAATTATAGGTTTGGAAGCAGCTTGAAGTCTTTGAACTCCCTCGTATGGCTTTCTTCCAAGTGTTTACGTTCAAAGGATCTTATACCATTTTCAAACAAACAATATAATTTTCTTAATGTTTTATAGTGAAACGTAAATGTTGCTGTACTCGTATGGTAACGGTTGGGCATCCTACCTTACATCATTTAATTCGTTCATACAATCAATTTTGCAATTAATTTGCTGGTATAAGATGCGGGTAAGGTAGAAATGTAAACAACGAAATATTTTCTTAATTAAAAACATTTCCGACACAAATAACTTATTGGGAAAAATTACCTGTCCCACCTTATGTTTTTCATTTCGGCTAGCAAAAAGTACTTAATGAGGAAGAGTACTTGCCGAGCTGTTAATGTTTGTTTAGGTGAGTTAAGTAGGGTTATCTTACTGCTATGCTTCTTCCCGACTGCATATGTGGATGGAAAATCGTATAACGGATGGATAAACACTCGACAGAAAGTTCAAGCTTTTTGGGGTTTTATAGTCCCTTAGGTTCGACAGTAATTCGCTATTCGCTTCTCGTTACCTGAAAAGTAAGGCTTCAGACATAGGACCCAAGTATGTTACTCGCATGTTATAACAGACTTATAATAAAAGTTGTAGGAGAGAAATTCAGAGTACATGTGCCTGATTTGTGTAGGTATGTATTTTGTAATATAAATTAATGAAATAAACAAACATATAGTCATGGGGATAATATAGACTCCTTTTCATAATATTTACGAAACGATAAGTATTTTCTAGCAGTGAAATTGTTTACGGAAGGAGGTAAGCTCTTTGATTAAGGATTTAATAAGAACCCATTGCCAATGTATTCAGTGCCCCTATTGGTTTATGATGTTGTTGACACGTACATCTTTAGTAGAAAGATAAGGTTTACATTAATTCATAATATCAAAAGAGTTTTTTTTTTTATTCTTGTGCTTAAATTTCGAAATATGCTTTTGAAATATCAATCGTTCTCTGATCCTTTTCTGATAAAAACTCGACTTTTCCAAGTTTGTTATCTAAATGAGCGGTAATACTCTCATCCACACTAACTTAGAAGTGTAACTACAGTATAATTAGTTTGTAAAAACACAATATGCTAACACTCGTAAAACCTAAGAAAACACTGTTGATTTATTGCAATTTTCAATTTAACAACTTTCGATACAAGGAAAATGTCCGACACGGTTCTATTCGAAAAGTTTGGAACATGAACTACCAAAAAAAATCATTCTCGAACATATAATATTGCACAAATAAGTAGATCGAAACACCCTTAATTCCCTAGCATCAAAGAGAGGCATTCATTGGGTTGGAGAAAGAAAATCAGAGTTGTTGTGCTCTCTTTGCATTTTCGCGCAGGAAAATGCGACTGACAACCTAAAAAATAACGTTCCAAATAGCCTCCTGGTTATTCCTTAGGTTGTCCTGATTATTCCTTAGTTATCTTATCATAATAACCTACACCGCATCTCATCATTAGACACGTTTCGGACTTCTACCCATAAAATAATAAAGTTGCGCCCAGTATTTTTTTTATCAATAGAATATTCCATAGAAGTAAAAGCGAATTTGATCACATTAAACCTAAGAGATTTTCGGAATCAGTAAAAACTAGAACAAAACCCCCAGGGGGTTCAATAGTGTAAAATGCTTAAATCGGGGTTTTTCCCCGACTATGTTTAAGGCTTATAGAAGTAAAAGTGAATTCCAAATCTCAATATACCTTAGAAATATATCAGAATTCGTGAATATGTACACAACCACTTTACACCCCTTTAGGGGTTGGATATCGAAAAACTTTGAAGAACGTTACTAGGCGCTTATATAAATAGCCCGCAAAAGTAAAATTGCTTTGATAGCTCGACATGTCTAAAAGTTTTAACGAAATTCGTGAAAATGTGTACTCACAGACATTTTTTTTACTCAACCTCTGAACGCCAATAAAAATCTGAACTTTTTTTTTGCTTTAATTACTCTAATAGCACATCTACATATACGTACTAAGTTTCAACTTTCTAGCATAAGCCGTTTCTGAGATATGAAAAACCACCCCTCACCCTCGTACCTTGCTACATCAATCAAAAATTTTATTTTTCTATTATGTTTCTATAGTGGTTCTATATAATCCAAAATTTTTAGCTTTCTATTCATTATGGTTTTCGAGGAATAAAAATCAGAATGTTTTCCTTTCAAACCCCTTTCACCATCACCCCAACACAACAACTCCCAAAATTTTCCCTACTAGAGGTCTACTGACTACAACTCCTGTAAAATTTTCCAGATCATATCTGATACGGTTTCTGACATATAAAAATTACATTTTTTGAGAAATTGCTGTCCCACCAATTTCGTACTCCACCTCCCCCCTCAAAAAATTTACATTCATAGGGTCCGGCAGTGAAACCTGACGGTTTTTAAACGTGGGTAGTGAGTAGTGAGTGGTAGGATCACAGGTGGTGGGGGTCGGTCTCGTTCCCTTCTCCTAATGGGGAAGTTTAGTTACAATGGAGCGTTGGACCAGTGAACACCGTGCCTTTGTGGTCGAGACGTTCTTCAGAAATAACGATTCTGTGACCCTAACACAGCGGCAATTTCGTTTACGTTTTAATGTTCCACCTCGTGGGCAGATTCCATCTCGGAACTTTATTCTTTTGTGGGTTCGGAACTTTTGCAATACAGCTTTCGGAACAACATTGTGAAGAGGGGGGGGTCCCACAGGACGGCAAGGTCACCTGCAAACATCGAGGCTGTACGAGTTGCTTTTGGACGGAGTCCCCGGCGATCAGCTATTCGTCATGCTCAGGCTTTAGGGATGTCCGATAGGACTGTTCGGCGGATACTTCATGAAGACTAGAATTTTCAGCCGTACAAAATTGCTGTAGTTCAAGAATTACAGCTTCAAGATTTCCCAAGAAGGTTAGCTTTTGCAGAAACAATGTTGGGGATGATGAATGAAGACCTAAATTGATTCATGATGATGTCGGGTTACCTCAAGGGAAAGTGTACCGTTATAAGACTGAAAATTTCGCAGAACTGCGAGCGAATATTCAGCGGGAAATGCGTGCGATCCCGCGCTAAACTTTGGAAAGAGTGATGATTAACTTTGCTAACAGACTTGAGCAGTGCAGAGAAAATGGAGGTCATCATTTGAATGATGTTATTTTTGCTTCATTATGCTTTTTCGAATTTTTTTCGCATACATCTTAAATTTCCATTCTTTCTTTTTTAAATAAAAAAAATTATAGCAAAATATTTTAAATATTCATTGAATTATTCCATTTCAAAACCGTCAGGTTTCACTGCCGGACCCTGTATATAGAAACTAAATTATATCTTCCTGGTGTAATTGGTTCGGAAGATATTGTAATCGAAAGTTTTTTACCCTACTCCACCATACCCCACCACCGCCCTTAAAAACGTTAGCTCTTTTCTAAACTTGAAGTATCCCTAAGGATAACCACAAAGTTTCAACCTTCTGACATCAATTGTTCAGGAGATATCGATTTTAGAATGTTTCCCCCCACTTCCACACCCCTCAACCCCTGTCTACCATTTTTTGCAAATGAATCCACTATCATAGTAGTACATAAGTTCCAACTTTCAGCATCCTAGCATAAGTGGTTCCTGAGATCTAGAACCCAAAATTGTTCGTCTAAAACACTCTCCCCTCATCCCCCTTACTCCCCCCACCCCCCAAAAGATACCAGTCGTAGGAGTTTACCCAATCTACCTACCATAAAAATTTCAACTTAATACCTCAACGGGTTTGGGAGCTACGCGCCTTCAAACGATTTTGCATACGGCGTACGGACGAACATTTTTTTTTTTGCTTTTTTGGTGTTTGCTAGTCCTAAAACGTGTAAATACAAAATTGCAGTTTAGCAAATTTTTTGAAATTTTGGGTCGATCACATACTTTATTATTAAAAAATAAAAAAAGTATGACTTTAGTCGTATGACTAAAATTTTCGTACCGACAGACGGACTTTGTTTAATATTATCAATCAAAATCCAAATTCCTAGAAATTTTCTTTTATGATATTCTCGAAAATGTTGTAATTAACGATTACAACCAATTTTCTAATAACTGAAGATTTGACAATAAGCAGAAAAACGAAAATTCGTATGGGAAAATTCGTTCGGTCGTGTGCAATGTGTCCAGCGCCTTAATGTTTAAAATTGATCATAGCGTAAAAAATTACGCAATTTTGATGTAATTTCGATACTTCACGCGTAGTAATTTTTTTTTATATGTATTAACTCTACTGCTTCGTTGTTTAATTCACTTGTTTCGTGGTTTTGTGTAAGGCGTGATTTAAAATTTAAAAGGAAAATCATGTTAATAGTGTGTGAAGTTTGTGGCTTTAAAACAAATAAATTAAATTTATAATAATGGTGTTTTATACTCTCTACCCTTTTTGACCCATGTTCTGGTTTTTTTTTCAAATATCATGTGTTGATGATCTCATTGAATTTTTCAAATTGTCGATTGCTGTGTCCTTTGCCCTTCAAAATACGTCTGGAAATTCATCTGCCGATAAGCAAAAATAAACATATCACATTTTTTTGGTACTATAAATATTAGTTTTTCCGCACTGTGTGTAATTTTATGCACACCAGCAGTAAATTTACACATTTTTATCGATTGATTTCAACAATTATGTGTAAATTTCCACATTAATAGTAAAAAATCTGCCAATGGTCTGGGCGAAACTTTATTATTTTTCGGGTTAAAGTTCGGGAGCGGTCAAAGTCGGAGTGTATCATGAGTTGTTTCGAGATTATTAGATTTCTTGGAAAATTAATTTTGTTCTTAAAATAAAAATATTTAATATAGAGATTTTTAGCCGATTGAACATTGGAAAAGCCCGTGTAGACTATTCGAATTTCAGTAAGAAATTGAAATGAATTCGATATATCATCAGATATGCAGCCTTCTTACACCCACTTGGGAGTTGAATATCCAAAAATCCTGAAAGGAGTTAATAAATAAATATGAAGACAGCACGAGAAAGTAGGTACCAATTCAATTTCTTATCACTTCTAAAAGAAATAACGGAATTCGTGACAACGTGTTCAACCCGTTTATACCCTCTAAGGAGCTGAAAAATGAAAAAACTTAAAAAAAAGTTTTAGGCGATTATTACGCAAGCACGTGAAAGTAAAACAATATTCGATATCTGATAAGACCTGGGGATATAGTAGAATTCGTGAAAAAGTTTACAACCCCCTCTGCACCCACTTAGGGGTCGAATTTTAAAAAATCCTGAAACGCTTTCTAGGTATTTATATGAAAAAGACGTACAATAAAAATGAATTCAATATTTGGGAAAACCTAAAAGATATAACGAAAACCGTGAAAATATATGCATTCCATTTTCACTGATAATTTCCCCCCCCCCCCTCCGAACACCAATGGATATTTGAAATTTTTTTTTATCTAAATTAGTTTTCTAGTTGATCTACATAAACATACCGAGTTTCAACTTTGAAGCATAAGCCATTCTATGGATAGGAAAAACACTACCCACCCCCTTACCATACTACTCCTATAAAAAATTATATTTTTCCAACATGCTACTAATATAGCTCTATCTAAATACCAAGTTTCAGCTTTATGTCATTATAGGTTCTCGAGATATAAAAATCGGAACTTTTTCCTTTTCACCCTCCCCCACCCTCACCCTCTACACCTACATTTCCAAAATTTTGTTTTCTGCTAGGGGTCTATTAGGTCTACTTCTGGTAAAAATTTTAAGCATCTATCTTAAACCGTTCTTGAGATATGAGAAGTGATTTTTTAGAAAAATTCTTATCCCTTCCACTTTCATGCTCCACCGCCCCCTTAAAAAATTTTACTTTCATCAAACTTTATTTGTCAACCTTTATACAGAAACCAAATTTTATTTGTCTAGTGCAATTGGTTTGTGAGATATCGCAATCTAAAGTTTTTCACCCCCCACCACCGTACGCCATTGCCTCCACTCAAAAATTTGTTTCCGATCTATTCTCCTACTATACCTACAGATAGTCATTCATCCGCCCTCACACCCCCACCCCTCAGAATTTGGTTACTGCAAGTGGCCTACCCAGTCTATTCATAAAAAAAATTTCAATTTAATAGCTCAAAGAGTTTGGGTGCTACGAGCCTTCAAACGATTTTGCGTACAGCGGTCGACGTGCGGCGTACGGCATACGGCGTACGGGGTACGGCGTACGGCGTACAAATTGGGAGTTGAATATCCAAATTTTGCAAATTTTTTTTTTTTTTAAAATGGATAACAATACTGTATTATTGAAATAATAAAGTAAAATCACATGAGTGCGTAAAGAAATTTGGCTATTGTAATTTTACTGCTCTCAGAGTAGCCACTAAATTGTCTACTCTGAGAGTAGTAAACGATTTTTACTCTGTATCTAAAGCTGTTCTTACACGAGCAATTTTTCAAGCAATTGATTGCCCGACGACTATTGCCAAAATTAGTGGAGCGATTAATGGAGCAATACAGGGCAATATCATGCTAGTTGCGGCAATATTTCAGTAATACGGCAATGTTTTCACAGATTGCTGGTATTGTTCGTCCTATAGTTGCTGTATTTCCACTAACTTGGAAAATTGGAAAATTGGAAAATTTCATTGTCAAGTTTTGTTTTGAGTTTTGCATTTATTTGTCAAGTTTCGTGTTATAATGGCTTGGAATTCAAGTATTTATTTTAATTTTTAAATTTCTTTGTCAAGTTTGCTTTCGTGTTCTTCATAGACTGAATTGGTCGTGTAAGCCCTTATTGCCGAATTGCTATATATTGGTCAATATCGCTCATCACAATTCAGCAACGAGTTGATGAAAAGTTGATCCACATCGCCTGTTGCTATGTTGCTGTGTGTTGCTTCATATTTTCGTGACGTCAAAATTGAAGAATATTGCAGCAAATAGAGCAATTTTAATCGCTCGTGAAAGAGCACCTTTAAAAATATTCACTACTAGTTTGGGAAATTAGATGTAATGTGATTTGAACTGTATTCCAAAATCTAACTAAAAGAGATCCAACAGTTTGTCCTATTTTACGTCTTTCTACACTTTCTTGTAACTGCAAATGGCTAAGAATGAAAAAACGAACTCCACCAGCCCACAAATTGATAAATTCTCTATCGAGATCGAATTATTGGCTTGTATCTAGTGCCAAAGACTATTCGAAATGTATGTTGTTCGAGAGGGTCCTTTTGTTTGCTTTGCCTATATTCTATTTACCCGGAAACTGTAAATAAAATCGTGTATCCTTAGAGGAAATTGATAAGCAAACAGATTTCAAATTTTAAAATACCGACCGGAAACTAGGACGGAAAAAGGAAAGAGAAGTTACGTCCTTTACTTTAAATCGAGTCAAACAAAAATATTGTATTAGTCTTGCCTGTCGATAAAATTTTTGTAAATTAGTCGAACGGAAAAGGCTAAGGAAAAAGGACGAAGGATTGACGATATTACCACTGAAAGAAAGAAATCTTATTCGAATGTTCCAAGCTGAGAGAGTTTGACTGATTTATTACCAATCGTAAACTCGATACACGCTACACAGGCAGAGAAGAAGTATTTTTGGCAGAACATCCAAATAAAATTGTTTCGACAGTTTGTTCTGTATGGGAGTTATTGATTTGTATGTCAATTTTATTCCGATATGTTTTATGTGTAGCCTGGAAAATAGATGTATATATATTTGTTGGTTTTTTTTTCATTGCCCGTTTTCAGTTTTTGCAAACTGAGCGATATTTTTGGATAAAGATGAATGGATAGTGGTTTCCGGTTTGGAATATAACGTAAAAATAATAGGGATTTAAAAATAGATACATTTATTGAATTATAAAGACGGGATATGAACTAGTGATGGACCTAAATCTGCCATGCCTTTCTACTATATTACTAGTAGGTATAGTTATTCATTAATTTACTGTGTAGTGGTGGGTATCAGATACACTAATTCTATGGCTATAAGCAAAGAATGGTAAGCTGCATTTGACTTTATTGTTTTTTAATAATAGTAGTAAGTACTGTGATTGACTTGAAATTGCCAAAAAATTTGCTGTCCTTTCTTTAGATTACAATATCTTCCGAACCAATAGTACCAGAGAGATAAAATTTGATTTGTGTATACCCCGCTAAGGAAGTGCTGGTGTACATTTTCACGAATTCCGATGTATTGCTTAGGTCAAATGAGATATGGAAATGACTTTCACTTCTAAAGGTTTTAAATTTAATCGAAGAAAAAGCCGATTTAAGCAGTTTTCGATATTAAACCCTCTGGGGATGTAAGGTATTGTTTACGTTTTCACGAATTCCGACAAATCTTTTTGGGTTAATGAAATCGAGTTTGCTTTGACTTCTATTGGCTTTATAGACAATGATCTCAAAATTGATTCCAGGAGTTTACGATATTCAACCCCTAAGAGGGTGTTAAATTGGTTGGTTGGTTGGTTTAAGTGGCAGCCTTGTCCTCTAGACAGAGCGCAATTAGCTCAATGTCCGTTTTGGAACCAGAAGCTCGTATTAAAGCCGGATGTGAGGGGTTGTTGTGACTGGAGAATTTTAAAAGATGAATGTGAAGAAAATTGATGGGTGTTAAATTATTGTGTACATTTTTACGAATGCCGACATATCACTTAGGTCTGATGAGATATTGAACTATTTTTACTTTATTATTTCAATAATACAGTATTGTTATCGATTTTTAAAAAAAAAAAATTTGCTACCCTCAACATTTTTTTTTTTACGTTTCATAACGAGTAGACACGAAAAAAGCAAAAAAAAATTTCAGTCCGTCTGTCCGCCGTACGCCGTACCCCGTACGCCGTACGCCGTACGCCGTACGTCTACCGGTGTACGCAAAATTGTTTGAAGGCTCGTAGCACCCAAACCCTTTGAGCTATTTAGTTGAATTTTTTTTCGTGGATAGAGTGGGTAGGCCCCCTTTAGTGACCAAATTTAGAGGGGTCGGGGTGTTAGGGGGGAGGAGGGAGAAGTGTTTTAGACGGAAAATTTTGGTTTGTAGATCTCAGCAACAGCTTATGCTAGAAAGCTGAAATTTGGAAATTATATAGAGCTTCGGTAGTGGACCCATTTGCAAAAAAATTGTCGATATAGGTGAAGGGGTTTGGGAGTGGGGGGAAAAATAATGCGTCCGAAACGCAAAAAAGGCGAGATTGACACATTCTAAATTCTATATCTCCTAAACGGTTAATGTCACAAAATTGAAACTTAATGAATATCTGTAGGTATACTAGGAAAATAGATCGGGAACAAATTTTTGAGTGGGGGCAGTTGCGTACGGGGGTGGGGGGTGAAAAACTTTAGATTATGATATCTCACGAACCGATTGCACTAGACAAATAAAATTTGGTTTTTGCATAAAGGTTGACAAATAAAGTTTGCTGAAAGTAAAATTTTTTAAGGGGGCGGTGGATCATGAAAGTGGAGGGGATAAGAATTTTTTTAAAAAATCACGTCTCATATCTCAAGAACGGTGTAAGATATATGCTTAAAATTTTTATCTGAAGTGGGCCTAATTGACCCCTAGCAGAAAACAAAATTTTGGAAGTGTGGGTGTAGAGGGTGAGGGTGGGGGAGGGTGAAAAGGAAAAAGTTCAGATTTTTATATCTAGAGAACCTATAATGATATAAAGCTGAAACTTAGTATTTAGATAGATCTATATTAGTAGCATGTTGGAAAAATATAATTTTTTATAGGGGTAGTATGGTACAGGGGTGGGAAGTGTTTTTCCTATCTATAGAACGGCTTATGCTACAAAGTTGAAACTCGGTATGTTTATGTAGATCAACTAGAAAACTAATTTAGATAAAAAAAAATTTCAAATATCCATTGGCGTTCGGAGGGAGTGCAAAAAAAATTATCAGTGAAAATGGAATGCATATATTTTCACGGTTTTCGTCATATCTATTAGGTTTTCCCAAATATTGAATTCAGTTTTATTGTACGTCTTCTTCATATAAATACCTAGAAAGTGTTTTCAGGATTTTTTAAAATTCGACCCCTAAGGGGGTGCAAAGGGGGTTGAAAACTTTTTCACGAATTCTACTATATCCCCAGGTCTTATCAGAAATCAAATATCTTTTCACTTTCACGTGCTTGCGTAATAATCGCCTAAAACTTGTTTTTAAGTTTTTTCCTTTTTCAGCTCCTAAGAGAGTATAAATGATAAGAAGAAAGAAATTTTCCAATGTTTAATCGGCTAAAAATCGCTATTTTAAATATTTTTATTTTAAGAACAAAATTAATTTTCCAAGAAATCTAATAATCTCGAAGCAACTCATGATACACTCCGACTTTGACCGCTCCCGAGCTTTGACCCGAAAAATAATAAAGTTTCGCCCAGACCATTGGCAGATTTTTTACTTTAATAACGGGTTCTCTCTGTTTAATCGCCTAAAAATCGGTTTCAAAATTTTTTATATTAAATCCATGAATGTTTTTATTGAAATTGAAACAAATACGTATGTAACAAGGAAAAATTTTTTCCAAAAGTCCGTGCGCAACTTTATTATCTTTGGGTAGAAGTCCGGAACGCGTTTAATTCTGAGACGCGGTGTAGGTTACTATGTGACTGAAAACCTAAAAGTAAGTTCTGGCATATGAATAACATAATTGGGTCATACTCCGGGACGAGGTCTAAGTTGTTGTATAATATCAGTTATTACGTAATAAGTAGGTTTATCGTATTTTGGTTTTGGGCCATTGCATGAAATCAGAAATGCGAAAGGCGATTATATAAAAAGTTTGTGGAAGTGAAAACCAAGCTGATATCTCATCAATCCTAAGAAATATGTCCAAAGCCTTACGTCCTCTTGGAGTTGAATATCAAAAAATAATGAAATCAACTTTTTGACGATTGTGTAGGAAGCCTTAGAATGCAAAAATGAATTCAATGCCTCATTAGAACTAAGAAATATGTAGAAATTTGTGAAAACATATGCACCCACTTTGGGGTTGAATATCCAAAAATCCTGAAATGAGTTTTTAGATATATGCCAGGTGTATAATCTTAAAACGATCGTTTTTTAGTCAGAAAAACACATGTTTTCAAAGAAAACAAAAACAAATTTATTCGAAGTACTCACCCTCGCTAGCTACACATTTCGCCCATCTCTCGGGCAATTTGTGGATACCACGCCAAAAAAATGCCTTCTCTTTCGAAGCAAACCACTCATCAAGCCATTTTCATACGTCTTCGTAAGAACCAAAGTGCTGCTCAGCGAGCGCGTGGCCCATCGACGAAAACAAGTGGTAGTCAGAAGGGGCCAGGTCTGGTGAATAAGCGGGGTACTATGCGACTGATAACCTAAAAACTAACGTTCCAAATAGCCTCCTGGTTATTCTTTAGGTTATCAGTCGCATAGTACCCTACACCGCACCTCAGCATTAAATACGTTTCGGACTTCTGCCCAAAAAATAATAAACTTCAGCCCAGACTGTTGGCAGATTTTTTAGGTATATATAAAGAATGCCGGAGAAAGTGAAAACCAATCCGATGTCTTATCACTCCTAAGAGATATGACGGAATTCATGAAAACGTGTTCAATCCGTTTTTCCACTCTTAGGGGTTGAAAAAGGAAAAAACTTGAAAACAAGTTTTAGGTGATTATTAAACAAGCCCGTGGAAGTGAGAAGTTATTCGATATCTAGTCAGACCTGAGGGATACGGCTGAATTCGTGAGAATATATACATCCCCTTTACATCACCTTGGGGGTCGAATTTCAAAAAATCCTAAAACCACTTTCTAGGTATTTCTATGAAAAACCCGTACAAAAAAAAATGAATTCAATATTTGGAAAAACCTAATATGTAGATATGACGAAAATCGTGAAAATATATGTATTCCATTTTCATTGATAATTTGTTTTGTCCCACTTGCGAACGCTAACTATTTGAATTTTTTTAATCAGAATTACTTTTCTACTCAATTTACATATACGTACCGAATTTAAACTTTCTAGCAAAAGCCGTTCTACAGTTAGGAAAAACACCTTCCACCCCTATAAAAAATTATATTTTTCCAACATGCTACTACTATAGCTCTATCCAAGTACTAAGTTTCAGCTTTCTATCATTATAGGTTCTCGAGATATAAAAATTAGAACTTTTTACATTTCACCCTCCGCCACCCTCACTCTCTACACGCTCATCCCTGAAATTTTTTTCTCTGTTGGGGGTCTATTAGGCCTACTTCTGGTAAAAAATTTAAGCATCTATCTTACACCGTTCTTGAGATATGAGACGTTATTTTTTAAAAAAAAATCTTACCTCCTGCACTTTTATGCTCCACCACCACCTTAAAAAATTTTGCTTTCAACAAACTTTATTTGTCAACCTTAATACAAAAACCGAATTTCGTTTTTCTAGTGTAATTGGTTCGTGAAATATCGTAAACTAAAGTTTTTCACCCCCTACCTAAGTACGCCACTGCCCTAACTCAAAAATTTGTTTCCGATCTACTCTCCTAGTATGCACACAGATGTTCATTAAGTTTTAATTTCATGACATTAACCGATTAGGAGATATGGATACTAGAATGTATCGATCTCATTATTATTCCCCCCACTCCCACACCCCTTTACCCATATCATCATTTTTTTGCGAATGGGTCCACTATCGATGCTCTATATAAATTCCAAGTTTCACCTAGCCTAGCCTAAGCGGTTGCTGAGATCTAGAAACCAAAATTTTCCGTCTAAAATGCTTCCCCTACTTCCCCCCTCACACCCCCACTAATCAAAAGATGGGCACTTGAAGGGGTCTGCTCAGTATACCAACAAAAAAATTCAAATTAATAGCTCAAAGAGTTTGAGAGCTATAAGCTTTCAAACGTTTTGCGTTCGGCGGACGGCGTACGGCGGACGGCGCGCAGACGGATTCAAATTTTTTTTGGCTTTTTTGGTTTCTAGGTATTAGTCATGAAACGTAGAAAAAAAATTTTTCTGGGTAGAAAATTTTTTTTTTAAAATCGATAACAATACTTTATTATTAAAATAATGAAGTAAAATAGTAAAGAACATATCATCGAAAGTATTTTCCATCACTAGCCATCCCATCTTTCTGGCAGCATATGGATACCATCTTCAAAGAACGACTCATCTTTTGAGGTTATCCACGAATCAAACAATTTTTTGACATCTTCACAAAAAAGGAAGTGCTGCTTAGCCAGGTAATCGGAAGGAGCAATGTCCGATGAATGCAGCGAGTGGGGTAGGACTTCCCATTTTGGGTGTCCCAGTTCAAAACCTAGTAAGTGCTTTTCGAAAATTTTAAAGGGGTGTCCAAAAAGTTCCTATTATTCAGCTCTCATAAATAAATGTTGACATTCCGATATGTTGGGAGTTCCCCAGGGTTATCTTGAAGGCATACGAGTATATATCGGATTATTAATATTATTTTTAAGGGATGAGTTAAAGTAGGTTTTCAGACCCTTCTTTAAAATTTTCTGAAAAGCACTTACTAGATATTCAAATGGGACACCCGATTTCATCGTTTCCGTGTAGGTTTCGACGGATTGTACAAGATGTGCCTGAGCGTTGTCATGCTGCAAAATAATTTTGTAGTCTCTCACTTCGTATTCCTTCAGTGCTTGGCTCAAATACATCAATTATAGTCGGTAGCGATCTCCCGTGATGATTTCGTTGGGTTTGAGGAGCTCATAATACACTACACCCAGCTGATCTCACCAAATACACAGCATTAGTTTGGAACCATAGATATTCTGCTTTTCCGTTCATGTTGAGGAATGGCCAGGCTTACTCCACAATTTTCAATACTTCGGGTTATCGTAGTGTCACTTTTCATCACCAGTCACGATACGATGCAAAAGACCTTTCCTTTTCTCCCGTTGGAGGAGCTGTTCACACGTAAAAAACGCCGTTTGACTTATCTCGACTTCAATTCGTACGGCACCCAGTTTCTTTGCTTTTGAATCATTTCTGACGCTTTTAAACGTTTGGCAACTTTGTAACTGTTGTCCGATGAACTCCTAATGAATCTGGAAGTTCATTTTGCGTCTAACATGGGTCTTCATCGAGTTATGTTTCCAATTCTTCGTTTTCAAACTTTCTCGGAACGCCAGAATGTTCTTTATCTTCAACACCAAAATCAATATTTTCAAAGCGTCGAAACCACCACTAGTTCAGACAAACAAACTGACCAATTTCGGCTTTTCCGCAAATTTGACCATAAATAGGTATCTTGTTATTTCTAATCAAACGCTTGGTTAATCTGTTTTTTTGTTGGGCTATTCAAGTTAAGTAGTAGCTATCAGTGGCAAATTTTACAACAAATTAAATTCTTTTCCTTTTGATTATGGTCGTTTGAGTTAAAGGACTCCTCGAGCAATTTAAAATTCGCAGAAACCTGTAACCAGTGAACAGTATCCCAGTAAGAGAACGATAATTGGAGCCGGAAAGGGGGCGGGGCAGAACCTAATTGAGCAAAATGCGAAACAACTGGTTGATAGCATTAGAACGCTCGTTATCTGACATGATTCCAGATGATTGAGCCAGCAAGCGATTACCACAGAAGATTTAACTCGACTCTGACTGACTGACTGACTTGTCTCATACTGTAAAAGTAATCGATATCAAATACAAACAGGGAATTTCTTTTTCTTTGTTAGCACAGGCAGAAACCTCCCCTGAATATACAATACTTGCGAGCACACGAGAAACAGGATACAGGAAGAAAGTATTCCGCTCCCCAATCGAAGGTTCGTTGTTGGTTCGACTGCTTTAAAGCTTCACCAATTTATGACAAGTCGACCGGCTATCTCCAATAGGGGAGAGCGCTGTAAAAAAAAAAATTCGATCCAAAAATGTCAAAACAATTTGCTTCTTTTTTTTATCCTTTCTTTGTATCAAGTCTTTTTTTTTCGCTCTCTCTTTGGATACTGTCCTGGGTCCTGGCATTAGTTGTTCATCGACATCGTTCAAATCCGTATTACAAAAAAAAATAAGTACAAAAAAAACATTGAAGGAAAATTTCTGCTTGAAAGGATTCCGAATTTGATTCTTCCGTTTCACATAACTTTCTCGTGTTTTTTTTTCGGCCGGACTGTATTTGTGTCTGTTTCGATTTGTGTGCTGTGGACGTGTGTGTGTGTATACAGCTGATTTTCGGCTCAGCGGAAATACCTATTTTTAGACATGATCGCGATTTTAATTTTCCTCTTGATTTGATACCGTTAAGCTTGTCCTCTCCTTGATTGAACGTCTCCGAATTTTCTTCCTTATTTTTCCCATCACGTGCACAAGGTACGAGCTGGCGATGACATTATACACAGTACAGGTTCGATGAGATGGAGGAAACGTCAATATTCGTTTCGAATCGTCTTCTGCACGGAATTCCCTGTAATTCGCCTGTCTCTAATGAGGTCGTTCTAGTTGAGTCATTTTTGATGTGTCTGCTACGATACTGGTTTAATATTATGAACAAATCAAACCGATATGGTTTTTATTGGCGATCGTTATTACACGAAATACCCAAGTATTTTTCGTGTCAGTGAGCAAAATTTTGCCCGATTTTTCAGTTTCGGAGTCTTCGAGGTTTTCATGTAGTTTTCTTCCATAGAACCAAAATTTACGCACCCTTAAACTCGTTTGCGTTAACAACTTAATACCCTGTACAGACTATGCATTTTAAACGCATTTAAGTAGGTAAATTTAACATGTTAAAAAAGTAGTGTTCAGACTAGGCAACTCGTTTTATTTTGATACATGATAGCTTGATGTGATTTGTTTTGACAAGTTGATATTCAGCTGTGTTTCATTAGCAAATTTATGCTTTCTAAATTGTTTGAAACAAATTAGTTTGTATAGCAGTAATGAAAAGGAAATTTATTAGCTAATGCAGTCGCTGCACAAGCACAAAATTGAGTTTCTGCAGCATTAAATAGTTTTTACCAAAGTTTACTTCGTTTTCCGCGAGGGTCGCAGTACATGTTTTCGGTTAAACGCGTAGTAGATACGTGTTTTCGTAAACGCGTCCGGGAAGTGTTTTCGTAAACGCGTCCGGGAAGTGTTTTCAGCGCATTTAACTCGATTTAAACGCGTTAATCTCATAGTCTGAACATAGTATAAAGCCTAAAAGTCTTAAAGCCTAAAAGTCTTAAAGCCTAAATAATAACACAATAATAAATTAAAACAAGACGCCCACGCAAGTAAAAACCAATTTGATATCCCATCAGACCTAAGAAATATGTCGGAATTTGTGAAAACGTATGCAACTCCTCTACACTCTCTCTGGGGTTGAATTTCGAAACAAACAAATTTGTTTTAAGGTCATTACATGGGAAGCCCGTTGAAGTAAAAACCAATTTGATATCTCATCAGACCTAAGAAATATGATGAAATTTGTGAAAACGTATATGGTAAACCGCTTTATACCACTCGTGATTGAATTTTAAAGAATTCTGAAATCGAGTTTTAGGCGTTAAAACCCCAGGAAGCAAAAATTAATTCGATGTCATCACGACACATGTCACAGTGGTATATAGAATTCGTGAAAAATATGAGCAACCCCTTTATACCCCTTTTGGGATTGAATATCAAAAAATTCTGAAATTTGATTTTAGGCGATAATATAGAAAGTTCGTGAAAGTAAAAGCCAATTAGATATCTAATAGCAAAAAATAAGAAGGCAGCCCCAGAAATACCCGACCTGTTGTACAGATTGCGGTCTTTCTTTGAAAGAAAAAAATACTTTAGTAGAAAGCACCATTTGTATAAGACAGTGCTGTCAGTCGTACGATTTTTCCGCCTTATGTACGATGAGAACCATTAATCGTACTCAAAATGTACGATTTTTCAACTATTATGTCGAAATTAAAAAGTTCACAATAATTATAAAATAATTAAAAAAATCTGCCAACAGTCTGGGCGCAACTTTATTATTTTCGGACAGAAGTCCGGAACGCGTTTAATTCTGAGACGCGGTGTAGGTTACTATGTGACTGAAAACCTAAAAAAGGTTCGGGAAGCGGTTAGAATGGGGTCGCGCTAGAATACTTAAACGCCGCTGTCACATATAACATATGAATTACATAATTGGGTCATACTCCGGGAAGAGCTCTAAGTCTTAGTATAATATCAGTTAATACGCTATTAGGAGGTTTTTCGTGATTAGGTTTTTGGCCATTACATGAAATCGGAAATGCATTTGTAGGAGATTATATAAAAAGTCTGTGGAAGTGAAAACCAATCTGATATCTCATCAATCCTAAGAAATGTGTCGAAAACCTTACGTCCTATTGGAGTTGAATATCTAAAAATACTGAAATCAACTTTTGACGATTTTGTAGGAAGCCTAAGGAAGTAAAAATTTATTTGATATCTCATTAGAACTAAGAAATATGTAGGAATTTATGAAAACATATGCAATCCTCTTGCACCCACTTTGGGGTTGAATATCAAAAAATCCTGAAATTAATTTTTAGATATATGTAAAGAAAGTGCAAGGAAGTAAAAACCAATCCGATGTCTTATTACTCCTAAGAGATATGAAGAAATTCGTGAAAACGTGTTCAACCCGTTTATACCCTCTAAGGGGTTGAAAAAGGAAAAAACTTGAAAACAAGTTTTAGGATATTATTAAACAAGCCCATGGAAGTAAAAAGTTATTCGATATCTAATCAGACCTGAGGGATATAACTGAATTCGTGAAAATGTATACAACCCCTTTACACAACCGTGCGGGTCGAATTTCAAAAAATCATGAAAACGCTTTTTAGGTATTTATATGAAGAATCCGTACAATAAAAATGAATTCAATATTTGGAAACACCTAATAGATATGACGAAAATCGTGAAAATATAGGCCTTCCATTTTTACTGATCATTTTTTTTGCCCCCCTTCCGTACGCCAATGGATATTTGAAATTTTTTTTTTTAATCTGAATTACTTTTCTAGTTGGCTTACATATGTATACCGAGTTTCAAGTTTCTAGCATAAGCCGTTTTATAGTAAGGAAAAAAACCCCACACCACCGTACCATACTACCTTTGTAAAAAATTATATTTTTTCAACATGCTACTGCTATAGTTCTATCCAAATACCAAGTTTCAGCTTTATGTCATAATAGGTTCTCGAGATGTAAAAATCGGAGCCTTTTTGTTTTCACCCTTCCCACCACCACCCTCTACACCCCGACCACACTATTTTTTTTTCTACTAGAGGTCTATTGGGCCTACTTCTGGTAAAAATTTTAAGAATCTATCATACACTGTTCTTGAGATATGAATCGGAATTTTTTAGAAAAAATGTTATCCTCTCCATTTCCATGCTCCACCGCCCCCTTCAAAAAATTTTACTTTCAGCAAACTTTATTTGTAAACTTTTATACAGAAACCGAATTTTATTTTTCTAGTGCAATTCGTTCGTGAGATATCGTACTCTAAAGATTTTCACCCCCCACCTTCGTACGCCACTGCCCTTTCTCAAAAATTTGTTTTCGATCTATTCTCCTAGTATACCTACAGATGTTCATTAAGTTTTAATTTCGTGACATTAACCGTTTAGGAGATATGGATTTTAGAATGTCTCGCTTTCGAGCGTTTCAGACGCATTATTATTCCCCCCACTCCCACCCCCCTTTACCCATATTAGCATTTTTTTTGCAAATGGGTCCACTATTGAAGTTCTATATAAATTGCAAGTTTCAGCCTTCTAACTAACATAAGCGGTTACTGAGATCTAGAAACCAAAATGTTCTGTCTAAAACGCTTCCTCCACCTCCCCCCTCACACCCCCACCACTAAAAAGGTGGCCACTTGAAGGGGTCTGCTCAGTCTACCAACAAAAATAAATTCAACTTAATAGCTCAAAGAGTTTGAGAGCTATAAGCTTTCAAACGTTTTGCGTTTTGGCGTACGGCGGCGTACAAACGGAGTTTGCTTTTTTGGTGTCTATTAGTCATCAAACGTGGAAAAAAAAATTTCAGGGTAGCAAATTTTTTTTTTTTAAAAATCAAATCAATACTTTATTATTAAAATATGGTAATAAAGTAAATACTTTATTATTAAAATAATAAAGTAAAAGGTAGCGAGAAAATAAGCGCTTACGAAAAAGCGGAAAGCGCTTCGTTTTCGTTGCGTAAAAAAGGATCTATTTTAAAGCGCCTTCCGCTTGTTCACTCACCTCTATTCACCACGAGATCAAGCTCACCCCCACACTCCCCTTCCGATCTGAAATGTCCTTTCCGATTCAGAGCCATTTTATACTAGTTATTAATTTTAAGTATGGGGTTATGAGAGCGTTGGCATCCTTAAGAATTATAACATTTTGTTATTTTAGCCCGCGGAATGGGTTTTCAGCTCTCGAAGCTTCAAATTTATGGGCTAATTCCTCCTTCATCCCAATTGTTTGCTAGGACTCGAGTAAGTGCGAATCGCACGCCTGTAAACTGAGGAAGCATGCAGGCTCGTCGCACCAACAGGAGTTGTAGTCACACCTTTTAATGATTTGTTAACATTTATATCACTCTACGCCCCAGACTGAAGTTCTACAAGACCCAGGTTGGTCAAAACAATTCAGCATGTTCATGTGAATATAATTTCACGAATTTCGTCATATCTCCCAGGTCTGATGGGATATTAAATAAATTTTGCTTCTACGGACTCTTTAGATAAACGCCTAAAAAGTGTTTGAGATTTTTTCCGATATTCATCTCCTAAGGGGGTGTAATAAGGTTGCTTAAATTTTCATGAAATCCGAATTATCTCTTTGGTTTGACTAGATACCGAATTAATTTCGCCATTATTGGCATAAGATCTAATTTAAGAATTTTTTGATATTCAACCTTTGACCGTTGTATACATTTTCAAAAATTTTGCAATAACTTTTAAGCCTGATTAGGTACCGCATAGGTCTTTATATAATCATCTAAAGTTAATATCATAGTTTTTCGATTTCAACCCCTTAGTTGAGGGTTATTTACGTCTTTACGAATTTTGCCTTATCTTTTAGGTCTAATTTGATACCTTTTGATGCTTTTTAACAATCGTCTGAAAGTATTTTCTGATATTCATAAAGGGTTAAATAAGTTTTCATGAATTCCGCCATGTTCCTTAAATCTGATCCGATATCAAATTGATTTTCTCTACTAAGAACTGTTTATTTGAACCCTTTTTGAACCACTGATGAACAAGGGCGCCCATACAACGTTTTGTAGGGAGGGGCAAAGTCGTGGCTAAGATGGGAAACCTAACGCTGAAAGAAAGGCGGTAGCTAAGGTAGTAAGTTCTCCAACGAGAATGAATAAAGAGCTCACTCGACCTAAAGACACCCAAAAAACATTTACAATTCGTCTAAAACGAAATAGAGCTTTTTTCTTTTCAAAAACAACATTTTTGTAAAATATAATACTAGCGCCGTCCGGTTAAACTGAGTTGTTGAACATTGAACCATATTGAACGAAGTTAAGTAGTGATGAAGGATATGGTTGACTTATTGTAAATAAGACAATAGACTTAAAAGGACACAAGTGCTGGTAAAAAAGGGAAAATTTTATACAGTAAATAAGAATTTAAAAAAGTCTTACTGAACGCCTGTACTGTGAAACAAATTTAATTCATTCCTTATATTCCAGGAAATTTAAATTTAGAACCGCTTGAAAACTCGTTCAAATATTAAGTTCAATTTTTTGGATGGGTTGTTTGGGTGAACCTCATGAATACCACCTAACAACTACCAACGTTGCTAGCCTTGCGACTCTATCGACCTAATAAGGCTTCACTTTTGTAATAATTGTGTTAAAATACAAATGTAATAAATTTTTTGTTTTTAGTCCGTCGAACAGGATTTGAATAACCTCTGGCAACCAGAAGAAGCGAGCAAAATAGTTAAGTCACTTTTGATTGGCAAATTATACCTTCTATCATTTTATGAAATTATTATTTTGAGGATTGGTGGAATACAGGTAGGGGCAAGTGCCTTTTCTTGCCACCTCTAAGGGCGCCTTTACTGATGAATGTTGAGGTTCGCGTTATTGCTATTCATTGAATCGAAATTTGCAGTATAAAATATCACTTAAACTTGAATAAATTGAATATCGAGATACAAATAATACAATTTGCCTATTATCATCACCTTTTTTCCAACCCTATTTACGTATAGTGCGTATTATTGATTATAACTTTACCTCGCTCGGTAAATGTTAGCAGTTATAACAACCCTAACGACCGTTTTATTCTTCCGCTTAGGGTCGGCAAAAATATCAACAACTTCCATAAATTATTGCGAGGGCAACAATTTCGGAATAATGTCCATAAATAACAGGCCGATTATGGGCGCTTTACTTACATTTTTTTCGGCAAACCATTTCGGTTATATGGTGGCTGGCCAATCACATAAAAATGGCTCATTCTACGGACCGAAACCGGACCAAATGAATAACTACCCGAGCAATAAATGGAAATGCGATTGCGACTGGAAAGAAAATGGCTAGAAGCGGAAAATCGAAACGGGCGCCATTTTCTGATTAATAGAAAATGAGAAATTTACGTGAGGGTTTGATATGGTGGTCCGAAACTATAAGGGCCCATTATATTGGTGACCGGGCCTATTCGATTCGCAAGCAGAGAAACTCAAGTCCTTGGCAGAGCTTCTAATTAATAAATTTCTCGTCCTGCTGGTTATGACAATAACAATTTAGTGTCACTAATGCAGCATAATCAAAGATGAAGCTGGGCTATGTCGAATGGGGTTGTTTTATTGAATAATACTGTTGGTCAATAAAACAGTCGTACGTGAAAATAAGTTTCTTAATTAATATAAAAATAATAATAAAATAAAATGTATTCTTTGGTAATCTTTAGTTTAACAATCTTGAAGTTCTGCGTTCGAATCCTACCTACCCGGATGGTTACTGGTAATGTAAAACAACATACCGCTGTCTTGATAGTCCCTAGTCAATCGTATGATACTCTAGATGAAATACTGATCTCCGATTTATATTGTAAGTGTGGAGAACAAAAAAAGTACAAGTCGTCCTTTTTGTAGAAGATAAAGAAAGAAATAAAAAAATTGTACAGTGGTAATTTGTTACAATATTCCACCGATCTCACTAATGAACTTAACCTTACTTATGTTTTAAATTTTATCTTCTGACTCATCCATTTGTTGAGTTCCGGAAGATTACTACAAGAATCTTCAAGGACTTTTGTATGGCGGACTACAAGAAAAAAACTGCCAACAGTCTGGGCGCAACTTTATTATTTTATGGGTAGAAGTCCGAAACGTGTTTAATGGTGAGATACGGTGTAGGTTACTATGAGACTGACAACCTAAAGAATAACTAGGAGGCCTTTTGAAACTTTCTCCCAGGAGGTTTAATAGGGAAAAATGTTTAAATCGGGTTTTCCCTGACTATGTTTAAAGCTTATAGATAAGTGAACTCCAAATTTCAATATACCTAAGAAATATATCAGAATTCGTGAATATGTACACAAGCACTTTACACCCCCTTAGGGGTTGGATGTCGAAAAATTTTGAAGAACGTTTCTAGACGCTTATATAAATAGCCCGCAGAAGCAAAATTGCTTTGATAGCTCAACATGTCTAAAAGTTTTCACGAGATTCGTGAAAATGTGGATTCACGGAAATTTTTTTTTACTCAACCTCTGAACGCCAATAAAAATCTAAACTTTTTTTTGTTTTAATTACACTCTAATAGCTCATCTACATATACGTACTAAGTTTCAACTTTCTAGCATAGGCCGTTTCTGAGATATGAAAAACCACCCCACACGCCCGTACGTACCTTGCTACCCCTATCAAAAATTTTATTTTTCTAGGTTGTCTCTATAGTGGCTATATAATCCTAAATTTTTAGCTCTCTATTCATTACGGTTTTCGTGAAATAAAAATCAGATTGTTTTTTTTTTCTATCCCGTTTCACTATCACCCTCAACACGCACACCCCCAATTTTTTCCCCTAGTAGAAGTCTACCCACCCCAACTCCTGTAAAATTTTCAAGATCATAATGGATACGGTTTCTGAGATATAAAAATTACACCCCTCTTGTGATCCCATATACAGAAACTAAATTTTATCTTCCTGCTGTAATTGGTTCGGAAGAAATTGTAATCCAAAGTTTTTTACCCTCCACTCTCACACCCACCACCCCCCTTAAAAATGTTAGCCCCTGTCTAATCTTAAAGTATCCCTAAGGACAACAACAAAGTTTCAATCTTCTGTCATCAATTGTTCAGGAGATATCGATTTTAGAATGTTTCAATCCCGGCTTTCATTTCAGACTCATTGTTTTCACCCCCACTTCCACACCCTCAACCCCTATAAACCATTTTTTTGCAAATGAGTCCACTATCATAGTACTACATAAGTTCCAAGTTTCAGCCTCGTAGCGTAAATGGTTCCTGAGATCTAGAAACCAAAATATTTCGTCTCGCTCCCCTCTCCTCCTCCCTCATACCCCCATCCCATCAAAAGATACCAGTCGTAGGAATTCACCTAATCTACCAACCATAAAAATTTCATGTTAATATCTCAACGGGTTTGGGAGCTACGCTCATTCAAACGATTTTGCGGACGGCGTCTACGGCGGACAGACGGATATTTTTTTTTTTTTCTTTTTTGTGGTTTACTAGTCCTAAAACGTGAAAATACAAAATTTAAGGGTAGCAAATTTTTTTTGGAATTTCAGGTCGATCACAATACTCACTCGATTTTCTTCACATTATATCCTATACCTGCAACAATCGAAACGGGCCATTTCCAGATCGGTCCACACGCCAGAGGACAAGGTATTCCGGACGTTGCAGATCTGTGCCGCAGCTGGGATGAACCCGACGTCGAGGAAAGTGTTTTCCACATGCTTTGCGAATGCCCTGGTCTGGCTTCGAGGTGGAAGCGTACGTTGGGTACGCGTTTCGCCATGGACTTTGAGGTATTCGCAAAGATAAATCTACACAACCTGCTGTAATTTGTCAGGCTGGCAGGATGGTTCACCTGAGATGGTCTTGGGAATACGGGTATTTCTCTTCCTTGTACATGTGGGATCATTACGGACCCATTGGCGGTCTATGTTTTTGGCGGCTCCAGCGGCCACCCACCTTACCAAACCAAATCTAACCAACCATCAAAAAATTAATGGGTGAACAATTTCATAGTGGTGACTAGAAATCTTCTTAAGCTATTGGTCAACATTCATGAGGACTTGTCTTTGAGACTTTTATAAAGGAGATACCCGAACTGTGGAAGAAACAAAAACTTAATATCACGGATTCCATCAAATTCAGTCTCGGTATTGATCCAAAAGAAATTAAAACTAGAACTTAAAAGAGTTTAAATATTTAAGATGTATTGAAAAGTTGATCAGCTACAAAGGAAATGGGGAAACCACTTAATATAGACGGACGTTTCCGCAAGAGACCCACGGAATATCTATAAATCTACCAACAGTCTGAGCGTAACTTTATTATTTCATGGATATAGAAGTCCGAAACGCGTTTAATGCTGTAATTAGGTGATAATAAAAACAATGACGTTCCAAAAATTCTTATCCTTATTTAGGTTTTGGGTTCAGTCTCATAATAATTTACATGGTATCTCAGCATAAAACGCGTTCCGGACTTCTACCTTAATAAAATAATAAAGTTGCGCCCAGACTGTTAGCGGATTTTTTTATTTTTTTTTCAGCTTCAAGAAAACATAGGGGAGAAAATATCGATCTAACCCTTTAGGGAATATCAACAAAAATTCTGAAACCTATTTGTTTCCAATTATGTAGAAAGCCCTTTAAAGTAAAAATAATTCACACCTAAGAGATGTGTCGGAATTCGTAAAAACGTACACAATTATTTTACACCCTCTTAGGGGTTGAATATCGCAAAATCCTGAAATTACTTTTTAGATGATTTTGATGGGAGAACTCCAACATGTCATAGTTAGCTGAAAACTCCCACCCTTTTTCTACCGGGGTGTAATAAATAAGTAGGACTGGCCCTCCAAGTCGGGGGTTGGGCGAGACGCCAACAACGCATCTCCGGAAAAAGACCACTGCCCAGAAACCTGAAGAACAGCCTCGGAAAGGATTGACTAAACGGCAACGACCCCGCAAACAAAAAATGGACTACTCTTTTGGATCTTGGAATGTTCAATCCCTATTTGGAGCTCTGAAATAGTTCCTCGAAGAAATGGCAAAATAAAATATCAACATAACTGCCCTCCAAGAAACTAAATGGCTCGGTAACGAAATCATGGACATGAGATCGCACACAATCTTTATAAGTGGAAAACTGTCGGGAAGCAGAGAGCTTGGAGTCGCTTTCGTCGTTAACAAAAGAAACTCCAAGCAGTAGGTCACGAGTTTCAAACCAGTAAGCGAAAGATTTTGTGCAATCCGAATAAAAACTAAATTTTTCAACGTTTGGCTGATCAACGTCCACACACCAACAGAAGACAAGGACGAGATAACTAAGGACGACTTTTATACCACCCTTGAGACAACCTATGATTCACTGCCTTCGAATGACCTAAAAATTGTCTTAGGAGATTTTAAAGCAAAAGTCGGAAAGGAGGAGGCTCACAGAGGAACAACTGGAGGACACAGTCTCCATGACATAACCAACGACATTGGTCAGCGTCTTATTGATTTTGCAAGCAGCGCAAATATCATAGTAAGCTCTACATGCTTCTCTCATCGCGATATTCACAAACGAACGTGGGCATCACCAGATAGTCACACCATCAATCAAATAGACCACGTTCTAATTGAGAAAAGAGCTGCGTCTAGTATACTTGATGTACGAACCCTCCGCGATACCAGCAATTCTGACTCTGATCACTATCTAGTCAGAGCTAAGTATCGATGCCGAATAGCTTGTCGTGGATATTCGAAAACGAGTAGAGCTCGCAAATTCGATATCGACAAGCTCAAAGATGAAACGGTGGCACATGTCAACACTGGATCATCATTTGACACCAATATATGAAAACGTCCAGATTATGCCAGTGGAGAATATGTGGGCGAAAATACGAGATGGTATCAAATCCTCGTATGTCAAAATTGATATTCGAACATACCCCATTTCGAAAATGGCTTCATTTGTATTTTGAACGTGCCCCACTAAAGTTTTGACATTTGTCGTTGTCAGAAACAGTCAGTACAAACGACTGTTTCTCCGCTAGAGGTCTACTGGGCTTAACTCCTGTAAAATTTGTAAGGCCATATATGGCACGGTTCTGGAGATATAAAAATAAATTTGTTTTAAAAATTGCTGTCCACCCCACTTTTGCGCTCCACCTCCCCCCTCAAAAATTTCAATAGACTCGACTTGAAATCCTATCTTCAAAAATCAAATTTTATCTTCCTGGTATAATTGGTTCGGAAGATATTGTAATACAAAGTTTTTTACTCCACCCCCACATTCCCCTCCTTTAAAATGTTAGTCCTTGTCTAGGCTCCTAGTATCCCATAAAGCAGCTACAAAGTTTCAACCGTCTGACATCAACCGTTCAGGAGATATGAATTTTAGAATGTTTCAATCTCAGCTTTCGAGCAATTTGGACGCATTGTCCTTCCCCCATTTCCAAAACCCTGCAACCAATCAATCAGTCAAAAAGAACAGAACTAATATTTACAACAAACACGAAACGAAAAACAAACGGTTTCCTCAATTCACATATGCGAATTTCAATTTGAATACCTAGGAAGGTCACAAAAATATTCGCCAACCTCATGAAACCGACAAATTTCCCTGTTTCGAAAATGAAGGGAAATATACGGAATTTTCGCAATTCGTAATGTCGCCAGAATCGCGGCTCAGGTCCCGATTTGGGCTGTCGCGCCATTGATGATGATAATGATTTTGATATATTATTAGACCTAAAAGGTTTGTCGGAATTCGTGAAAATGTTCACATCATTTTTCATCTTCTACAAGGTAGAATCTCGAAAAATGCAAAAATTGGTTTTCTCCCGATTATATTTAAAGCCTTTAGGCCTAAGAAATATGTCGGAATTCGTGAAAACGGACACAACCACTTTACACCCCCTTAGAGGTTTAAAATCGAAAAATATGGAAAACAGTTTCTAGGCGCTTGTAAAAAAAGAACATAGAAGTAAAATTAATGAAATAGCTTGACAGACTTAAAGGTATGACGAAATTCGTGAAAATGTGGAAAAAAACCCTTTTCCTGATAGACGGAGTGAATTTTATTTTTAAACTTTCGATGTTTACTTGTCCTAAGACGTGAAAATATCGTTGATCACACTTTACTATTTCCTCAACTCGAATTTTGTTATAAGTTTGTAAACTTCTTCCGAACAAAATGCATTGGTACCATACACTTTCCTTATTCCAGCCAGTACAGCTACAGTACCTACTAATTGCCTAAATTTTTAACTTTATTTTTACTTCAACATACGACAAATACCATAGTAGTAAGTAGCCATATTTTTAATTAATCTACTTTAAACTAATCCCAACTACTGAATTGTTGATTTTGATTTCAAACTAGCCAGCTTCAAAAGTACTCATCAAATTCAACCCGGAAAAAAGCTGCAAATTTAAAAAAAAAAAAACGAAATGAAAACTAAAACATCGGGGGAAAATCCACGGCAACGAAAAGTTTTTCTATTTGCCTAAGTGGAAATTTATACCCATTTTCCAAGTCATTAAACTCGTCCTGAGTGGAGTAAACTAAACTCTATGCAGCGTCATGCAATCTTTCCAAGCGAATTTAAATTTGTTGTTATCTTATCTAGACGAAGGAAAATTATTTATTATTCAGTTTTCCAAACTCCCCCTTACTTTTTTGGTCCCCATTTGCAAGCGAGAAAAAATAGTAGTTAATAATTTCTAGTGTTCTTTTCAACGGTAAGGAAAATGGACGGAAACTAGGATAAGTGCGAGTAATTTTTGCCCAGGAGCCGTTTTTTTTTGAAGAGGTATCTTAAGTAAAAACAAGCATCTTCTGCATCTTTTCAGATAGGTATTTAGAAAGTTTATTGGAATTTAATATTGCACCGGAAAGTTGTATGGTAAATAGACAGGAAGTGAGAAAATACGAAGAGAAAAGTTTACTTTTAGTATGCCTTATAGTAAAAAAAACTTTAGCAAGTCGAAAAGAAACAACGTTGAGATATAGTTAAAGATATCGAAAGAGTAGATAGTTATGGAAATTTGACTCGGTGTTATTAGTTTTATGGCGTGTACTCTTACGTTGTCAGTGTCAGGCAGTGGAAAAATGCTTGGGAGTTTAACGTCGACGTGCATCAAATTTATGTAAACAAGCGTAGGATAGCACCGATCAATAAGACTTCCAGGATTTTAATACTTTTGCAACTTTTACGGTTCTATTATACGGTGCTCACAAGGTGTTTTGTGTGCTAAAGCCCGCCCCCCCCCCATTGGTATATTTCAAACAAAAAATGTATTGCATATTCTTGAAGAGGACAATCATACGCAACTTTTGGTCTAACTCTCTTACTTCCTGAAAACCGGTAGATGTTAGATTCAAACGTTTTTAGGTAGCGTGACTCTTTTCCAATGACGCTTTGTATAGAGAGTGTCAGTTTTCGTTCGACCTTCATCCATCATGATCTTGTGCGAAATGCTACGAAAGCGGAGGACAAAAGTGGTGGCCAAACGTTATTTCGCAAAAATGGTCTAATTGTCTTGTAATACTATTCTACTATTCGAATAAGTGAAATTCATGATGTGAAATTTCAAAGCACAGTACAGAAATCACTATTGTTCATAAGACACGTTGTAAAAAGACTCGCTTGGACGAACGATTTGGAAGAACGAAATTTTTTCAGTCGAAGCTTCTTTTCTGTGCGACCATTTTACCTGGCGTACCAACACAACAAGACTCTTTCAGCGGACTGCTAAATATTTGGTAATGTCGCACGTTTAAGGCTCTTTTTCAGAGCGGAGATTTGACACTTACTTGTACATTTTTAAAGACAATTTTAACGCTTCCAAAATGGTCAAAATACACCGGAAGGTCAAAGATGGTTTATAAGGACAAATTCAAATTGGATACTACAAGAGGACAACAATCCAAAACATTGAAATCGTCTTTGTACTGCGTGGTACCAATCAAAAATTGTTGGTAGCTCTGTAGTATCATTCACGGTTAATCTTACTAGGATTGTGTAGTTCGCGAACGAACTAGTTCAGAAGAGCGTTCCCATAAGTGAAATGAGCGAACTAGTTCGCAGTCAGTTCTGCTCCTAGTTCGTTTTTCATTGCCGTTCGGAACTCTGTGAGACAATATACTATACTAGATCTAGTGCCTTTTTTTTGTGCTCATCATGTTCTACTAGATCTACTGACCTTTTTTTTTGCTCATCTTCTACTAGATCTACTGACCGTTGTTTTTCCTCATCATCTTCTACTAGATCTACTGTCTTCGAACTACGACTACTCATCACTGAACTCCCCTGAAGTAATGAACTATGAACTAAAAGAGCAAACTAGTTCGCGAGGGATCGGGAATCGGAAATGATCGCTCACAATGGTGAGCTCAAATACGCAAGCCTAAATCTTACAGTTAAAACATATTCACCTAGAGACAAAATTCACTTTTATACTTCGCATCGGTGTACATGCGTGTGATTCTCCACCTCTTTCCTTCAATATCGCCGTCGTTTTCACTCCTCGTTACCGATATCCGATAGTTGACTACTAAATTAACCACGCTGCATACCTATGGGAAAATCGTAGGATGCAACAACACCACCTAAAATTTTTCCGAAGCTGGATGGGTATAAGATAGTGAATTAAGGTAGCGCTTTCTTGCAGGGACGATGACGTACTGGATTGATCGTCACATTCATCAGATTCAAATCTCGTAGAAAATGGTTATTGTTGTTGATATATTTCAAACCCCTCCCTTGACAAAATCCTGCGCACGGGCCTGGTCTGTCGTCTTAATCAATCAAAAACTGTTCCGAATAGCATCATAGTTATTCTTTAGGCTATCAGTCGCATTATAACCCACACCGTATCTCAGCGTTAAACCTATTCCGGATATCTACCCAAAAAATAATAAAATTGCGCCCAGACTGACTGTTGGCTGATTTTACTTTATTATTTTCTAATAATACAGTATTGTGAACGATTTTTAAAAAAAAGAATTTGCTACCCTGAAAATTTTTTTTTCACGTTTCATGACTAGTAGGCACGAAAAAAGCAAAAAAAATGTCAGTCCGTCTGTCCGCCGTACGCCGTCCGCCGTACGCAAAATCGTTTGAAGGCTCATAGCTCCCAAACGGTTAGAGATATTAAATTGAATTTTTTTTTATGAATAGACTGGGTAGGCCCCTTGAAGTGACCAAATTCTGAGTGGTGGGGGTGTGAGGGGGGAGGAGGGGGAAGCGTTTTAGACGGAAAATTTTGGTTTTTAGATCTCAGCAACCGCTTATGCTAGGAGGCTAAAACTTGGAATTTATATAGAGCTTTGATTTGCATAAAAATATGGGTGAAGGGATGTGGGAGTGGGGGGAAAAATAATGCGTCCGAAACGCAAAAAAGCCGAGATCGAGACTTTCTAAGATCCATATCTCCGAAACGGTTAACGTCACACAATTGAAACTTAATGAATATCTGTAGATATACTAGGAGAATAGATCGGAAACAAATTTTTGAGTGGGGCAATGGAGAACGGGGGTGGGGGGTGAAAAACTTTATATTACGATATCTCACGAACCAATTGCAGTAGATAAGTAAAATTCGGTTTGTGTATAAAGGTTAGTTTGCTGAAAGTAAAATTTTTTCAGGGGGCGGTGTAGCATGAAATTGGAGGGGATACGAATTTTTTCCAAAAAATAACGTCACATATCTCAAGAACCGTGTAAGAAAGATGCTTAAAATTTTTACCAGAAGTAGGCCTAATGGACTCCTAGTAGGAAAAAAAATTTGAAGGTGTGGGTGTAGTGGGTAAGGGTGGGGGAGGGTGAAAAGAAAAAGGTTCCGATTTTTATAGCTCGAGAACCCATAATGATATAAAGCTGAAACTTGGTATTTAGATAGAGCTATCGTAATAGCATGTTGGAAAAATATAATTTGTTATAGGGGTGGTATGGTACGGGGATGTTTTTCCTATCTATGGAACGGCTTATGCTAGAAACTTGAAATTTTGGTATGTATAAGTAAATCAACTAGAAAAGTAATTTAGATTAAAAAAAATTTCAAATATCCATTGACGTTCGGAAGGGGGGCAAAAAATATGATCAGTGAAAATGTAATGAATATATATTTTCACGGTTTTTGTCATATCTATTAGGTATTTTCAAATATTAAATTCATTTTTATTCCACGGATTCTTCATGTAAATACCTAGAAAGTGTTTTCAGTATTTCTTGAAAGTCAACCCCTAAGAATGTGGAAAGGGGGTTCTATTCTTTTTCACGAATTCCGCCGTATCTCCCAGGTCTAATCAGATATCGAATATGTTTTCACTTTCAAGGGTTTGCGTAATAATCGCCTAAAACTTGTTTTTAGGTTTTTTCCTTTTTCAGCCACTAAGAGGGTATAAAATGGTTGAACAAGTTTTCACGAATTCCGTCATTTCTTTTAGAAGTGATAAGAAATTGAATTGGTTTTTACTTTCTCGTGCTGTCTTCATATTTATTTATTAACTCCTTTCAGAATTTTTGGATATTCAACCCCCAAGTGGATGTAAGGAGGTTGCATATGTTTTCATAGATTCCTACATATTGCTTAGATCTGATGATATGTCGAATTCGTTTTTACTTTTTAAGGTTTTCTATATAAGCGCCAAAAAGTCAATTTCAGAATTTTTAGATATTCAATCCTAAGGGGTGTAAGGGGGTTGTGTGCTTTTCAAAGCTTCGACATATTTCTTAGGTTTGGTGAGATATTAGATCGCTTTTCACTTCCACAGACTTTTTATATAATCGTCTACAAACCCATTTCTCAATTTTTGGATATTCAACCCCCAAGGGTTTGCATATGTTTTCACAATTTTTGCGATCACTTAGTTCTGATGAGATATAAAATTGGTTACTACGGCATTTGATGTAATGACCTAAAAACCAATTTCACGATTTTCCAAATTTCAAAAACCAAGGGGGTGTGAAGGGTTTGCTTACGTTTTCACAAATCTTACAAGATCCATCGTGTCTCGTGAGATATCGAGTTGCTTCTTATGAAATCGTCTAAAAACCTGTTTCACAATTTTTTCGAAATTCAAACCCCACGTGGAATTAATGGCTTTATATACTTTTTAACAATTCGTCATATTTCTTAATTCTGATAAGGCAGCAATTTCGCTTTTACTTCTATGGGCTTTTAGTGTACATAATATACCAAAAGTCGAATAGTCTACACGGACTTTTCCAATGTGTAATCGGCTAAAAATCTCTATTTTAAATATTTTTTTTAAGAACAAATCTAATTGTCCAAGAAACGTCATAATTTCGAAACAACTGATGATATACTCCGACTTTGACCGCTCCCGAATTTTGACCCGAAAATAATAAAGTTTCGCCCAGACCATTGGCAGATTTTTTATTTAAGTACTTATTTTTTTTCAATTTCAATAAAATCATAGAGCATAGAATATCGATAATGATGCCCTTTAGGGGTTGAATATCAAAAAATTATGAAACCGGATTTTAGGCGGTTTTTAGGCGATTAAAAACCAATTCGATATCTCATTAGACCTAAGTGATATGTCGGAATTCGTAAAAACGAAAACAATCATTTTACACCCTCTTTAGCGGTTGGATATCGATACATTTGGAAAAATTTTGTTATGTGCTAAGTAACATAACATAACATAAATTTATTTCAATTTTTAAAAAGAGTTCGTACAATTATCTACAATTTCAGTGATGTGAGTATGTGCTAAGTAGAATTAATTTGATAACTTGAAATGCCTAAAAGATATAACGAAATTCATGAAAATGTGGAAAATACCCTTTTCAAGGACATATTTTTTTTATTCCACCTGTGTACGCTAATTAAAATCTGAACTTTTGTCTGCTCTTATTACTTCCGTGGTACCTACAAGTTTGAACTTTTTAGCATAATCAGTTTCTGAGATTTAAAAACTACCCTCACCCCGTACGTTACTATCCCTGCCAAAAATTTTATATTTTTCTTGGATGCCTCCGTAGTGCCTCTATATAGACGTAAATTATTAGCTTTTCATCCTGTGCGGTTTCTGAAAAGTAACAATTAGATTTTTTTTCTTTCCATCCCCTCCCACTATTTTCTAAAAAACCATTCAAACGATCGGTGTGATTTTTTCAAATTAAAATTTTTTAATTATTATTTAATGAAAAATGAAACTGACTTGAAGCTTTATGTTCCTCAAAATTCCGAAGTGCTATAATATAAAACCTACGCAAAAATATTAAAATTCTACTCTACTCTATTTGCTTGTTTTGCAGGAAGGAATTATTATCCAAAATTTCATTCAAATTGTATAAATGGTTTCTGAGAAAATGGTTCATGAAATTTACACTGAAAAGTCCTCGCGATATGCTCAGTGGCGGTGCTGATAGTTTTGGCGCCCGGCGCACTTTCTAGGTTTCGGTGCCTCAAATTTTATATTTTGTTTTAAAAAAATCAAAGGCGATTTTCAAGATTTTGCATGATATAAATAGAGGAGAAGGTGGTAAATGGCGATTCGGCATCTGATATTGAAGACACAAATTGTTAATGATCCCTTCCTAGTTACCAAAGAAGTAAAATATGCATTCAATTGTGATTTTTGGAGCACAATGATGAGAAGGCGATAATTATATACGATTTTTGTCGATAAAGTTAAATTTTTTAGCTATTTTCCCTATGGTTTTATGCACACATTTAATTTAGCTCTACGGTGCTATATTAAACACACATTTTTAGTGATAGCTGTATGCAAGAATTTTTGAATTTAAGTAATTTTTTAGAAACTGTGAGGCTTTATTCCTTCGATTTTTATTTCCTTGTAAGTGTATTTTAAGTAATTAAGTTTGAAGGTTGTATCGACATAACGAAACGTTTTAAAGTAGCCTTTGAAACGTATTAGGTATTAGCAGTTATTTTTCTCCACATTAAAATCTAGCAAGAAAAATATCAATTTCCTTTGGTCGTTCAACAGTGCTCCCAACTCATGAAAATTCTAAATATTTCAATTTTCTCGATAACATTAGAACAAATGTACCCGTATTGTTGTTTAATTATTAGATAACACTTTTTAATTGCATTCGTATAGTGGTGATCTCCCTATATATTTAAAAAACATACCTAGAGAAAATTAAAAAGACCATCGGAATTGATATGAAAAAATAGTATGCATAAAGAACTGAAGCACTGGCACCGCGTATGCGAACGAACGAACGTTCACTGTACCATGCGTGTTGTATGTCGAACCATGGTACGCATTAAATGTTTGCGCCAAAGCGTAAGTCAATAGATTCGCACATGAATGATCGATCAATACGATGTAGACGTGTCGGATCAGTGTAGGAAAATCATGTCGGTCATACAAAATTCTGTAAACTAGTTGGAAGAGGGTGATATGAGCACGTATATTTATATGATAAGATCAAACCGCAACTTTATATTTAGGAGAATAAAATGGTCGGGTGTACGTCTTGTTGTTAAATTGTATTTGGATAGATAGGTATATGTAGGTAGGATGCCGTGTTTTAGAATTGCAAAATTTACAATCAGTGAATTTAGTGATAATTGCAGGATTGTACATGACTGAACAATTGTGTAGGTAGGTGGAACAGTAGGTATGGCGCCCTAACAATTTGGCGCCCGGCGCAGTTGCTCCACTTGCTCCTATGTGAGCTCCGCCCCTGGATATGCTCCCCTCGACCCGTATCAACAATTTTTTTGCAAATGTTTCCACCAGCACAGTTCTACATAAGTTCCAAGTTTCAGCCTTCGAGCATAAGCTTTTCCTGAGATTTAAAAATCAATATTTTTTGTCTAAAACGCTCCCCTACCTCGCCCTGTACATCCCTATTCCACCCGAAGATACGTAGGGGTTCACCCAATGTATCCACCAAAAAAATTTCAACTTGATATCTCAACAGGTTTCTGAGCTACACGCCTTCAAAAGCGGACGTCGGACGTCGTACGACGGACAGACGGACATTTTTTTTGCCTTTTTATGGTGTACTAGCCCTAACGTGAAAATACGAAATTTCAGGGTAGCAAATTTTGTTGAAATTTCAGGTCGATCAAAATTCTTTATTATTAAAAAGTAATAAAGTAAAATTAATAATAAGAAATTAAATTATTAAAATCGTTTTTTTGTTAGTCTAATCTGTATTGAAACATTGTTGTGTTTTCCGAGATCAAGTTGTTAGCCCACAACCCTCTAAGCGCATAATGGTTACGTATGATATAAATGTTAGTGAAAAATTAGGGTCCTTGAGAGGAGTGGACCGGAATTCTGAATCCTGCCCCTATATAAATACTTTTACTTACTTGACTATTAAAAAGTTCTTTATACCTACCTTGGTTTGAACTTTACCTGATAATCAGTTTAATGTATTCACATAGATAAAACCACGATCTTAATGGGTCCCATAACTTCTTAGGTATGTACACTTACAATACCATACTGTCAGGATAATGTTAAATTTTATAAATTTATCTATCCGGGCCACATCAACTATGCAGTAACCAGCAAAATCGACTCGTTTTAACATTAAACAGGGTGTCGTATTATTCTCAAGAACCTATAAATCTTATCGCTGAATTTCGACTCGACGAAGACTTAAAAACTCGACCGGAAAAAAAGGCAAACACATGCGAATCTTATCACGCAAATTTGAAAATTTATGTTACGGAAGATACTTGTATGTACATAAAAAAAAATTCTTATGATATGGATATCATAGTATTAAAAGATACCCTCACTCTACATCGCACCCCCAACCACTCGATCCATTTATGAAAATTCTTTTCAGCAATGGCTAGCAGTTCGGGTAAGAAAATATTTTGCATATAAGAGATAACAACAACAAAGAAACTTGAATTTCATGCAAGAAAATATCATAATAATGCAGCCGGGGTGCATTTTATGATATTTCGGCGCCCTTCCAGTGCAGTAAAATTTTCAAATTATAATTTTACGACTTTATTCTGTAGTAGCTACATTTATGTCTTGCAGAAATTATACCTAATCTCGATTTGTTGCTAATTTCGTTTTAATGTTCATACCGGAATGAAGTTAAATAAACGAATAGTGCCGCAATGGTGTTAAGTCAAAATGGCATTGATAATATCGGGCTAAAATTTCTAAATTATCATCTGTTTTGTACCATCGACCCTCCTGGTCACGGGCTAGCTAACAAGGACATTGAATTTATTCCACTTTTTCGAACAATTTTCGTATCTGCACTAACTCTGAAAATCTATTTCTACATATTGTAAATGGAATTGCTTTTACGTACGAGTACTATTGAGCTAGGTACTGTAAAGTAAACCTGCCAGTACTGTTTTGGAATTAAATAATGTATAAAAGAGAATCGAATATTTTTCGATCGGTCGAGCCGGATTTAAACCAGCTAAGTAGCTTCTATAGGTATAGAAGTCAAAAGTAGTGCCTAATACATTTACAGGGAAATTGAGTTGCAAAATAATTGAGCCACATTTAATTGGAAATTAGAAATTTTTCGGAGTAGGTGTGGAATACAATTGGGAGCAAGTCCTCCTCCGTATTCCTCTCCAAGGGAGCACTTGCCTTCGTGTATCTATAGCTTATTTGAATCTGGTGAGAGCAAAAATGGTATCCTATAGTTTTGCTCTAAAATTAAAATGTAAAATTTCTGAAGAAAAAAAAGTTATGAGCTGTGTACATTTCGTGGATAAGAGCAAACCATTAAGCGACAATTAATTTTTTTTAATGTCATATGTTGTTACAAAAGTCCGTTGTGAATCTTGCAATCAACCCTAGGCGTGAAAAACTTAAACCAACTGTAAGCTTAGTTTACATACTTTAGTTTTAAAATGATTGCATAAAAATTTTACTAGCCCTTGCGATAGTTAAAGAATGTAATAAACTCTTTGTCCGTAAAAGAATCGAACATGTTTTAGTCTGTCGAGCCGGATTTGACCGGCCTTTGAAAACCAGCTGAAGTGAACAAAATAGTTGAGTCACATCTGATTGGAAAATTTTCCTTTTTACTTTATTATTTAAATAATACAGTAATGTTATCAATTTTTTAAAAAAAAAAATTTGCTACTCTCAAAATTTTTTTTTCATTTCATGACTAGTACGAGTAAACACGAAAAAAGCAAAAACAATTTCAGTCCACCGCCGTACGTCGACCGCTGTAAAAAAAATTTGTTCACGTTTCATGACTAGTAGACACGAATAAAGCAAAAAAAATTTCAGTCCGTCTGTCCGCCGTACGTCGACCGCTGTACGCAAAATCATTTGAAGACTCGTAGCTCGTAAACCCATTAAATTGAAATTCATTTATTTTATTTATTTTTTATGAGTAGACTGGGTAGGCCCCTTGAAGTTACTACATTTTGAAGGGAGTGGGTGTGAGGGCGAAGTGGGGGAAGCGTTTTAGACGGAAAATTTTGGTTTCTAGATCTCAGCAACCGCTAGGAGGCTGAAAGTTGAAATTTATATAGAGCTCCGATAGTGCACACATTCGCAAAAAAAATGCAAATATGGGTGAAGGGGTGTGGGAGTGGTGGGAAAAATAATGCGTCCGAAACTCAAGAAAGCCGAGATCGACACATTCTAAAATCCATATCTCCTAAGCGGCTAATATCACAAAATTTAAACTTAATTAATATCTGTAAGTACATTAGGAGAATAGATCGGAAACAAAGTTTTGAGTCGGGGCAGTGGCGTACTGGGGTGGGGGGTGAAAAACTTTAGATTATGATATCTCACGAACCAATTGCACTAGACAAATAAAATTCGAATTGTGTATAAAGGTTGACAAATAAAGTTTGCTGAAAGTAAAATTTTTTAAGGGGGCGGTGTAGCATGAAAGTGGAGGAGGTAAGAATTTTTCAAAAAATTCACGTCTCATATCTCAAGAACAGAGTAAGATAGATGCTTAGAATTTTTACCAGAAGTAGGCCTAATAAACCTCTAGCAGAACAACAAATTTTGAAGGTGTGGGTGTAGAGGGTGAGAGTGGGGGAGGTTGAAAAGGAAAAGGTTCTGATTTTTATATCTCGAGAACCTATTATGATATAAAGCTGAAACTTGGTATTTAGATAGAGCTATAGTAGTAGCATATTGGAAAAATATAATTTTTTATAGTGGTAGTATGGTACGAGGGTGGGGGTGTTTTTCCTATCTATAGAACGGCTTATGCTACAAAGTTGAAACTCGGTACGTATATGTAAATTAACTAGAAAAGTAATTTAGATAAAAAAAGTTTTCAAATATCCATTTTCGTTTGGAAGGAGGGCGAAAAAAATTATCAGTGAAAATGGAATGCATATATTTTCACGACTTTCGTCATATCTATTAGGTCTTCCCAAATATTGAATTCATTTTTATTCCACGGCTTTTTCATATAAATACCTAGAAAGCCTTTTCAGGATTTTTTTGGAAATTCGACGAATACTTTTTCACGAATTCTGCCATATCCCCCAGGTCTGATCAGATATCGAATATCTTTTCACTTTCACGGGCTTGCGTAATAATCGCCTAAAACTGGTTGTTAAGTTTTTCCTTTTTAAGCCCCTAAGAGGGTATAAAAGGGTTGAACAAGTTTTCACGAATTCCGTCATTTCTTTTAGAAGTGATGAGAAATTGAATTGGTTTCTACTTTCTCGTGCTGTCTTCATATTTATTGATTAAATACTTTCAAGATTTTTGGATATTCAACCCCCAAGTGGGTGTAAGAAAGTTGCATATGTTTTCACAGATTCTTACATATTGCTTAGATCTGATGATATATCGAATTAATTTTTACTTCCTAAGGTTTCCTATATAAGCGCCAAAAAGTTAATTTCAGTATTTTTAGATATTTAATTCTAAGGGGTGTAAGGGGGTTGTATGCTTTTCAAAGCTTTGCCATATTTCTTAGGTTTGATGAGATATTAGATCTCTTTTCACTTCCACAGACTTTTTATATAATCGCCTACAAACCCATTTCTCAATTTTTCGATATTCAACTCCCAAGGGTTTGCATATGTATTCACAATTTTTGCCATCCCTTAGTTCTGATGAGATATAAAATTGGTTATTACCTAAAAACCAATTTCACGATTTTCCAAATTTCAAAAACTAATGGGGAGCGTTTTAGATGAAAAATATTGGTTCCTAGATCTCAGGAACCGCTTATGCTAGGAGGCTGAAATTTAGAACTTATGTAGAACTATGATCATAGACCCAATTGCTTAAAAAATTGTCGATTTAGGTTGAAGGGTGTGGGAGGGGGGGGGGGGAACAATGTGTCCGAAACGCTTGCAAGCTGGGATTGAAACATTCTAAAATCCATATCTCCTGAACGGTTGATGTCAGAAGGTTGAAACTTTGTGGTTATCTTAAGGGATAATGGAAGATTAGATAAGGTCTAAAGATTTTCTGGGGGGTGGTGGGGTGTCGAGGTGGGGGTGAAAAACTTTGGACTTCAATATCTTCCGAACCAATTACAGCAGGAAGATAAAATTTGGTTTCTGTATACAGGATTACAAGTGGAGTCTACTGAACGTGAACTTTTTGAGCAGGGAGGTGAAGCACAAAAGTGAGGCTATTCCCTTCAAAAAATTAGATTTTTATATCTCAAGAACAGTACCAGATATGAAATATCTTAGAAATTTTACAGGAGTTAGGCCCAGTAGTTATTGTATGAGGAAAAGAAGAGTAGATTGGTAAATTAGTGCAATTTGGATCCAAGTAAATAAAGAATAAATAGATCGGTAAATCCATGGTATGAGAAGCGGTCGATGGGGAATGAATATCATGATATTCGAATATTTGATATCGGCATATTCCTAATATCTAATATACCCAAATATTAGTAATATCATAGCGAATACTAATATATTCGTCTCATCTCTATTCTTAACACCTTTACAGTTTTTACGGGATCAGTTTCTATTTTAATGCAGATATCGCCTCGTCATCAGAGAGAATGGGTTCATCTGGATCCGAACAGAACCCTTCACCAGCTGCTCAGAAACATGAGAGTGGGGAGTTAAGGAACGACCCAGAGAAAGGAAGAGGAAAAATAGAAAAGCACAAAAAAATAAAGGTAACTGAAATTAAGAAGAAAACTAATTTGCATTGAACTACAGGTACCTTGCTGTGATTTGATCAAAATTATAAATTCGAAATTAAGATAGGTTGCTCAACCACGATGAGTCTGTTTTAATGTACGGGTTTCTTTTATTTATTTATGTTATTTTTAATTCATTAATTTAGTTTTATTTCACGGTTTTTATTTGTTCATATTATTGCCAGGGTACAAAACAAAAATAGAAACAGAAACCTATTTGAGAGGATTTCACTTCTTCGGTTCTTATTTTATTCCCCACTTTAAATTTGTTTATTTCCTATGCGTTTACAGCGTTTACAGTTTAATTATAATATAATCAAGCATTTTTGGACAACAATAAGTATTTACCTTAATTAATTGGTACAGGACGTCACAATATTTCATTGCGATTAACAAAGAACAAAAGTATCGAAAAAACTAAAGCTACGAAGGACATCTATTTATTCGCATTATTGAATTTTTTCTTTCGGTTTTCTTCCATTATATTATACAAACGCAAACAAAATTTGGAATATCAAAAAATCCTGAAAACGGTTTCTATGCCTTTATATGTAGAACTCCTAAAAATTAAAAATAATTCGATAGCTCAAAAGGCCTGGGAAATATGAAGAAATTCGTGAAAATATATGGACGTCTTTTGACAAATTATGTCTGTCCCACATACCAAAGCAAATCTTAGAATTTCTTTGCTTAAATTACTTTTCTAATAAATCTACATATACGTACTAAGTTTCAAGATTTTAGCTCTCCGGACGCATTGTTTTGCTCACACTACCATTCAACCATGTTGAACATTCCCTATTGCCACTAAGAAAATATTCGGTATAATTGGATTGGTTCAACTTTTTCCGCGAAAGTTTTGTGGACGTCTGACTAGCACCGCATTTACAGGAAAACCTAAAGCGTTCTGGAGCTATGCTAGAACACTTAGATCGGATGACTACGATGTCCCTAAAAAAAATCATTGAAAGAAATTCATCGAGAAGACTGCGACATGCTGGATCAACTGCTTTTACTTTATTTTTCTTCATTCTATAAGACTTACCTAAATAAATATTTTCTGTCGTAGGTAACAATTATCGCAGTTTAATGTATCAAACCGAACAGGATGTATCGCTTTATATCGGTCACAACGGCACGGTAACCACAAAGTAAATAGCTATTCTTTTGTTTGTTTTACTTTAGGTCATAATATAAAAAAAGAAAATCAATAAATGACAATTAAAAAGATTACTGGAGCAACTCCAGTAACGAGAGAAATATGAATTCTCTGATTTATTCACCAACGTATAAAAAAGTGGAATATTGCAAGACCTATAAAAAAACCAACCTTCTTACACTTTGACGCTATCACCACACAGTCGGAATACAATCGGAAAACCTGGGAAGAGTATGGACTTCCTTTGTTATACTACCGCTCCAACCATCTCAATACAGCTATACTCGGAAAACCTGAAAATATATCAAAGTCCATCGAGTACCTACCAGAGGTAGACAAGTTCTCGCACTCATCATACAATAGCCATGTCTTCACGAAAGCAACTCGCCGTAATATTAAGCCCGCGATATTATAGAAATGAAGAAATGTAGTTCCGTTAACAAGCATTTAACGAAGGAATTCAGTCTCGGCCAAAGCTTTTATCAATAGTATATTAAAAAAAAAACCTAAACCGTTGTATGCCATACAATAGCGCGATTACGCGTACCAACTTTCCATCTGTATTCTGAAACATTTCCCCGATGTGCCGACGAACGGGGAATAAAATTATAGTAGAGATGGAAAACAGCAAAATTATCAAAGGAGTAATACCCTCTAGGTGACGCCGAAATTACGAATATTAAAATATGTTCACGTCCATTAAAAAATTTGTTGAAAAGACCTTTCTGACAGATCGGTATTAAAAAATCCGCTATGAGCGGAAGTATCCTATGAGACTCCAGAAGGAAGTGGTACTCGAATCTCTACAATGGCCAAACTGATGTCTGATTTCCACCCAAAACTGACCTCAAGTCACACAATTTGATCCGGGGTCAGTAACATATAAATTACTCACTCCGGATCATATTGTGTGACAGGTTCGATTCAAGCTATTCCCCAGTTATTATTAATCCACACTAGTCTCATCTAATTGTTGTATGTGAAACAGACTACGGTTGGTCCTACACCATCCTTGGTTCGAAGAACGTGTTTCAATGCTCTAAAAATTGTAATAATATCCTCAAAATTTAGCGGAACTTAAGATAAAAAATACTAAACATTACTTTTAAAGTATATAAAATTAAATATATAATTCAGTACGTGTATATATCTACATACATAGTTAAAAAAACTAATAATCAAAAAGTTGAAAAATTAATTCATGCAATAAGAATGGGGCAATTAAACGAGTTCGTAAAAAGTGATTCCCATTCCTCGGCTTCAACATTGAATTTCGCAATACCTTTGTCATGTGCGTGATACATGTTACCGTCAACTGATGCAATACAACCACTGGCACTGAAAATTTCACATAAACTTTAATAAAACAACACAACTCTAAACCTCAAAATACATACCAATCTTTTACTGGATATGAATTTAACGATCGTGGATCAAAATGAACCATTTTACCGGAGTCATGTTCCATCACATAAATTGAATCTGCTACCAAAGCCGATGTACACGATGCTTCCAAAGTAATCGATCCTGCTTGTGACCAAGTACCTTCGCGCGGGTCATAACGTTCCACAATCGATGAATCTTCGTAATCGGATATGCATCCGCCCAATGCATAAATCGAAGAATCTTTCAAGAGTAAAATATTTATTGAAACAGAAATCAATAAAAAAATAAAAATTCTTACTGAATACTGCAACACCAGGTGACCATCTCGGACACTCCATTTCAGGTAGACTTCGAAGAAGACCCGTTTCGAAATCATAATTCGAACACGATTTCTGTCCGAAATCCATCCAGCCACCGACTAAAAACATCTTATCGTCTAAAGTACAAATTCCACAACGTGTCTTACCAACGTTCAAACTAAATTCGGTCCATTGTTTGCTCTTCGTGTCGTATCTGAGCGCTAAATCTGATGGAGCATCGTTTTTTTGACCGCCTATAGCAAAGATCGAATCATTGTATTTAACCATTGCAAAAGCGTCCAATATCGGTCGTTGTCCAAGCTGACTCAGTGATCTACTTTCGACTTCAAATGCATAGCCCCAATACTCGCCAGATTCGCGAAACATATACAAATATGATTTCTTATATCCGAAAAATGATTCAAGGACCCATTGCGAACCGCCTGGAACGTTCATAAGGAACGGATCTTTCAGAATATATTCGGGTACCTGTCGAACTGTTAATTGTTCCTTTAGATTTTCTACAGCTACGTATTTCGATAGTAGATTTTGAGTATGAGCACTTCGATCCCCTTCCTCGTGCTTGATCCATGACAAAATCGCTTTGTACGTATCATCCGGCCAAATATCCTTCACCATTGTCAATACAGATTCGAACTGAAAAGAACAATAGACAATTATATCCAGTTAGTATAAAATCGGATGAATAAACAATTACCTGGGTTTTATTCAGCTGCTGTAAATCAAGAGAACAGCAAATTTCCGGAAAATATTTTTTAACCTGAGTTCCCGCCTCTTCTCGTAAACCGTGCAATGAAAGATCATCTGCCGAAGGAATTTATTGATTAATATGGAAAATTATTTGATAGAAAGTTGATAAAATATGACGAACATTCACGAAAATTCGACAGAGATAATAACATACCACGTAAAGAGCCTGAGGAAGATTAGAGAAGGATCATTGGGGAGGCTTGGATTCAACTTGGACTGCAGCCCAGCCAGTAGCGTAGCTGAGAAATCGGGGGCCCGCGCTAGTTGATCGATGAGGACCCTCATTTGACAATTTTCAACTATGACTCTACTTGATTTTCGAAAAGAAAATCGTAGAAATCGTTCGATTTATTGATTAGCTAAAAATAAAATTTTTTGAAGTTGGTGGGCAGACAATTTTGAAAATAATCGACTCATATCTCAATAGCTAATGAAGATAGAATAGTGCAATTTGTACAACAGGGGTAACCCCAATGGATCACTACAATTGACAATACCTACAGCTTCAACTCGATTACAGAGGCACGCCAGTCTTCGGTACCCTCTCAACGTAATGAGTTAATTGGTTCTTTAAACTCTGATCACATCTCAATCCTGGAATGGGACAGAGTCAACCGAATAGATTTTAATGACTCAAAAACACAAGCCTGTCATCTTTCCCTTAAACACGACATGTCGGTGCCTGATCTTAATACTTTATTATTTCAATAATACAGTATTGTTATCGATTTTAAAAAAAAAAAAAATGTGCTACCCTCAACATTTTTTTTCACGTTTCATGACTACACGAAAAAAGCAAAAAAAAAATGTCAGTCGGTCTGTCCGCCGTACGTCAACCGCTGTACGCAAAATCGTTTGAAGGCTCATAGCTCCCTAACCCTTTGAGCTATTAAATTGAAATAATGAGACCGAAACGCCATATCTCCTAAACGGTTAACGTCACAAAATTGAAACTTAATGAATATCTGTAGGTACACTAGGAGAACAGATCGGCGGAGAACAGAGTGGCGTACGGCGGTGGGGGGTGAAAAACTTTAGATTACGATATCTCACGAACCGATTGCACTAGACAAATAAAATTTAGTTTCTATATAAAGGTTGATAAATGAAGTTTGCTGAAAGTAAATTTTTTTAAGAGGGCGGTGGAGCATGACAGTGATGGGGATAAGAATTTTTCTAAAAAATCACTTCTCATATCTCAAGAACAGTATAAGATAGACGCTTAAAATTTTTATCAGAAGTAGGCGTAATAGACCCCTAGCAGAAAACAAAATTTTGGAAGTGAGGGTGTAGAGGGCGAGGGTGGATGAGGGTGAAAAAGAAAAGGTTCCGATTTTTATATCTCGACAACCTATGATATAAAGCTGAAACTTGGTATTTAGATAGAGCTATATTAGTAGCATGTTGGAAAAATATAATTTTTTATAGGGGTAGTATGGTACGGGGGTGGGGGGTGTTTTTCCTATCTATAGAACGGCTTATGCTACAAAGTTGAAACTCGGTATGTTTATGTATATCAACTAGAAAACTAATTTAGAATAAAAAAAATTTCAAATATCCATTGGCGTTCGGAGGGGGAGTAAAAAAAATTATCAGTGAAAATGAAATGCAAATATTTTCACGGTATTCGTCATATCTATTAGGTCTTCCAAAATATTGAATTCATTTTTATTTTACGACTTCTTCGTATAAATACCTAGAAAACGTTTTCAGGTTTTTTTTAAAATCCGACCCCTAAGGGGGTTAGGTTAGGTTAGGTTAGGTGGGTAGCTATTGACAGAGATAGCTAGCACATAGACCGTTAGATGGGTCCGTTGTGATCCCACTGCACCACGGCACGGCGCCTACGGCTGTTTTTGGCTAATTTTCAAGAACAAACTGAGCCCAATTGGCCGCGGTATTGTTCTATCAAATATTTTTCCGTGTTTCTTGGTGCGAAGGAGAGGAGAGTTGGAAGGAATTGTGGAGATGAAAGGGGATACCGAACTTAATCAGTTTTTAGGAATGGGAAGGAAGATCAGGAATCGGACCGGGTATGGCAGTGTACTAGCAGGTGTTAATGATCATAATTTTGCAGTACTTTTGGCTGTGATACGATCTACCAGAACAGCAAAGTTGACTATAGCAAATCAACTACTTTCTGGCAGCTCTGATGGTATTTGTGAATCTGATAAAAATGTAAACAGAACTCATTTGCTCAGGTTTAAATCCTTTACAAGTGACCCTATTAAACATTCCGCACTGTTCACGATTTATATTAATATCCTGAAACCAATAGAAACTGAAAAATTCATATAAATAAATTATGCATTGAGTGGGAATTGAACTCCGGTAGCAATGTTTTCAAGACCTAGTACACTACCACTGGACTACACCCCTAAGGGGGTGCAAAGGGGGTTGTATACATTTTCACGAATTCTACTATATCCCCAGGTCTTATCAGATATCGAATATCTTTTCACTTTCACGTGCTTGCGTAATAATCGCCTAAAACTTGTTTTTAAGTTTTTTCCTTTTTCAGCCCCTAAGAGGGTATAAACGGATTGAACACGTTTTCACGAATTCCGTTATTTCTCTTAGAAGTGATAAAAAATGGAATTGGTGTTATAACCGGCGGGGCTATTTGGAACATTATTTTTTAGGTTGTCAGTCGCATAGTACCCAACACCGTATCTCATTATTAAACACGTTTCGGACTTCTACCCATAAAATAATAAAGTTGCGCCCAGACTGTTGGCAGATTTTTTTTGATGGTGTCGCATTGAACACTTCGGAGCATTTCCATCTTCCAGGAATGAACATCAGTAAAAAACTTGATTGGAGTCAACATATTTATGATGTAGCTCTTGACGTCTCCAAGCGCCTAGGTTTCCTCCGACCGAAGGTGCAAGAAATTTTTCACACCATCAGACCTGGCAAAAATCTACAAGGCATATATCAGGCCCCGACTTGAGTACAATTCACATATCTGGGCAGCCAAAACGTATCTCTCTTCGCTTGACCGTATTCAGAGGTTAAAAACTGAAAATAAAGTTCAATCGGACGCCATTTTTTTTTTCAAAAAACCCTACGTAACGAAGGGCATCATACTTTACATTTTCAGAATCTTTTTGAAATTTTTGTTTTGGATCAACCGACTGCATGTAATCTTGGGAAGCGCAGACCGTGCGAGAGACGGACATTCTTTACGCCGACCATGACAGCAGCGCTCTCGGTTGATATATATTTATAAAAAAAATTATTAGCGTACCTCAACATTTATATTAGATTGTTGCAAATGAAATGTCGTTTTTCTCTATGAAGTGAAGTCAGTTGCGATTTTCATGTCTCAATCTGCCGCCAGGTGGCACAAGTGGTATTGGGTATTGAAGTATAAATACCCCTACATTTACTCATGGAGTCATTTCAGTTTTGGACTTCATTGAGATCGGACATAAAAAAAAGAAAAAAAAAATGGATTCGAGTCAAAAACGGGTAATTTTCCTTTATGAATTTAAGCTTGGCCACAGCGCAACGGAGGCAACCGTAAAACATCAACAGGGCATTTGGAACTGATACGGTCAACAAACGAACAACACAGCGATGATTCGAAAAATTCCGATCAGGAGATATGACCCTTCAATGTGACCACGTGGTAACCCAGGACCTTCGATCGACAAGGACGAGCTGAATTTATTAGTGGAATCTGACTCACGCCAAACTGTAAGGGACATTTCAGAGAAATTGGGTGTACACTATTCGACAGTTTCCCGGCACTTGCAACAGCTTGGAAAAATCAAAAAGCTTGATTAATGGGCTCCGCATGAGCTTACTGAGCAAAACATGACGCGTCGACTGCAAATTTGCAGTTCCCTGCTCTCCCGGAAGAGAAACGAACCGTTTTTGTTCATAATAGTGACATGTGGATACTGTACGACAATCGTCGCCGATCGGCACAATGTTTGGATGCTGATGAGACCCCAAAACACATGCCGAAATCAGGCCTTCATCTGAAGAAGATAATGGTGACTGTTTGGTGGTCTGCGTCTGGAGTTATTCACTATTCCTTTTTGAAGCGTGGTGAAACTATTAATGCAGAGAAGTATTGTGCCCAACTCGATGAAATGCATCAGAAATTGCGTGTTCAACGGCCTAGATTGGTCAACAGAGATGGAGTTATACGACTTCATGACAACGCACGGCCTCATGTTTCAAGAACAACGGTTCAAAAATTAAACTCAACTCATCCACCATACACACCAGACCTTTCGCCAACTGACTACCACTTTTTTAAACATTTGGATCATTTTTTGGCGACCAAACAATTCGACAATGAAGCAACCATCAAAAGTGCCTTCGAGGACTTTCTTCGCTCTAGAAAGTCGGACTTATACCAAACTGGCATAAATGCACTTGAATCTCGTTGGGATAAGTGTATTTCATATGCTGGTGCCTATTTTGATTAATAAAATTTAGTTTTATAAAAGTTACAGTTGTTTGAAATCGCACTACCAAAAACGACATTTCATCTGCAACAACCTAATACTTTCGAAAAAAACCAACCTGGATAAAATCGAGCAAATAGTTTTTGCGATAATAATTTCTAAAGTTCACCTATTTTTTCTGCTTTCTACTCGGATATTGGTGAACACATGTTTTAAGTACCTTTGTATGACAGCTACCCGAACGAGTCGACGGATGGCGCTAATTAATGAACTCAGTCTTGCTTTTGATATAAAACTAATTCCTGTAAAATTTTGAATCCCTGCTTTAACTCGTACTAGAGTTATAGTGGATTCTGTAACTTGCATACATTTTTGAAGGGGTTTTGTAGGCTGCTACACGAAGGACTCATTCGATTTGCATCATATTCAAAACTTTCACTATAAACATTGTAAACTTTAAGTATGCAAAATTTCAAGTTCCTTACTTGAAGCATTCGAGCAATAATTGTGAATACGTGTTTTAAGGACTCTTGTATGGGAGGTACCCGAAGGAGTGGAAGGATATCGCCCATTACCGAACTTAGCCTTACTTTTTCCATTTAACAGATGGTGACAAAATTTCAACTTCCTAGGCCAGCGGTCGGCAACAGGCGGACCGCGGAAGGTCGAAACTTGGACCGCCAAACATTGTTAAATAACTTACCTACCTATTCAATTTAATTAATATTTTTATATAACTAGTTAACTAGTTTTAGTAGTAAATACCAGGCGCGTAGCGTGAAACTTCGTAGAGCTAGCACAATACTCGTAACACGATCATCAAATTCTATGAATTCTATAACCACACTTAATTTTCATTCAGAAATAAAATTTCGATTGCTAAATTCCAGGAAGTAATCAAAAAATTTCACGAAATTTAGCAATCGTATCGTTGCGCGTGCCCTACGAAGATTCACTCTACGCGCCTGGTGCATACATAGCTGTCGCTATTTTGTGATGTGTAGCAGAAGAACGTGCGTTGGATGACATGGATTGGCATATTTCGACACGTCGTCAATTATTAGGTAGTTGCGTTGCGATCTTTTGAGGAGCATTGTTCATTTGTGTTATAATTTGTCATGTACTAAAACGTTTCGTGCCTAGATTGATATGGATCCTAGAAAGCGAAAAGTTGACAGTGAAAATAGGAAGTTTCTGACTGAGTGGACTGAAAAATATATTTTTTTACGCTGCATGATAGGCCTAAATCGGTTCCAGTTTGCCTCATATGCAACAAAACTGTCGCTATTGTTAAAAGTGCCAATTTAAAGCGACACTACGAAACAACTCATCAGCAGTTTCACAAAAACTTTCCTCTTGGCAGTGAAGAAAAACTCCAAGCATATCTAACTTGTTACAAAAAAAAGCACGGCCTTACTAGTTCGCTGCATAAGCGAGCAAGAAAAATCCGCAGAAGCAGTATTACGTGTGTGCTGGACGCTTAATAAACACCAGAAGCCATTTTCAGACTCTGAGATCGTAAAAGAATGCATGTTGGAAGTGGCCACGGCACTTTTTGAAGAGAAAAAGGACATTGTCACCGCAATTCAAGGTACGTATACCATTGTCGGCAAGAAGTAGTACAAGAAGAACCGAAATTTTAGCTGCTGACAACAAAAGTAGTTTGCTCAAACTTCTGCGGAAGGCACCTTGCTACGCCATAGCACTTGGCGAATCGTGTGACATTGTTAATGATGAACAAATGTCTATTTTCGTGATTATTTTTTGACAATGAAAGAAAAGCGTTCAGGGAAGAATTGCTAGCAATATTGCCGTTTAAAGATAAGACTCGCGGAGAAGATTTATTCAAGACTTTTGATGAATTCATGGCAAAATCAAATATTAGTTATGATAAAATGGTGTCCCTTTCAAGTGACGGGGCCCCAGCAAAGAAAAAGGATTAGTAAAGAGAATCAGAGATAAGAATGCAGGCCCAATTTCTTATCAGTGCATAATTCACCAGACAGTCCTTTGTGAAAAACTTAGTGCTACTCTGAAAGAAGTAATGAACAGTTTGGTCAAGTTGATCAATTTTATGAGGTCTCGTTCTGCTCTTCAGCACCGACAGTTCAAGGAGTTTCTTTCTGAATGCAATTCGGCGTATTCTGACTTACTGCAACACAACAATGTTCGTTGGCTAAGTAAAGGTCAAGTTATTGAACGCTTCTGGGAAATAAAAGAACAAGTAACCTTCATCTTGCAAAACTTGGATACCAAGGAATCACTTGGAGTTCATAACAAACAAGCGCAATATGCTAGCTGTAGCTTTCCTGAAAGACATTCTGAAATATTTAAATGTGCTTAACACCGAGTTACAAGGAAATGGAAAATTAATATGTGATCTGATACAAAGTGTGTCTGCTTTCCGTCGCAAGCTGGATATCTTTGAAAAAGATATTGCAAGTCAAGAATTTATTCATTTCCCAACGATTCTTCAATATAAAAAGAAGAACTCTGAAGAATACATTGCAGTATTTTTAAGGTTTATATCTGATCTTGGGAAGGAATTTGCTGCAAGATTCCAAGACTTTGCAGAGATAGAGAAGCTGTCTCAATTCCTTAAATCGCCTTATTCTGCAGCGGCAGAATGGTCTAACGTGGCTGCGAAGTTGTTCAGTCTTTCAAAGCCTTTACTTCAAATGGAGATGATTGACTTGCAAGAAGATATTTCCTTGCAAATGTATAAAACTACATCCACTGAAGAATTTCGGGGTACACATGTTTCAGAAAAGTATGGAAATTGCTAAAAACTTGCTATCAACCTGATTACTATGTTTGGCTGAATCATCTTTTTCAAAAATGAATTTTTTGAAGAACAAATATCGTTCGAGATTAACGGACGCCCACCTTGAAGACACTCTTTGCATTAGCTTTTCTCCGCGTGAACCAAACTATAAAGAACTGGCTCAAGACCGCAAGTGTAATTTCTCGCATTAATTTTTAAGAATACCTACCCATTGTGTTTTATATAAAAATTAAATGAGTCAAAATAAAAATTTAAAACTAGTAATAGTCCGGGAGGCAGCGACCGAAATTTTGTATCCATTCCTACAAAGCTGATTTTTTGTCATTTTGTTGTTTTTATATGGCAAGTAAACGGAACGGCAGTCTACCACCCCAATGTGGGGGCAAACAATAATAACAATTGTTGAAACCTGTTAATAAATAATATGTAAATGCCTTATTCCTACAAGACTGAAATTTTTTTGGGTGTTCAATGATACCTAAAAATGCAGTATAATGATAGTCTACCGCGTCGGAGAGGGGGCCATCATGCGTCTACCACCCACGCAAGGTGTTAAAAAATTTCCTTTTTTGACTTATTCCTACAAGGCTGAAAATTTTTTCTAAAATACTTTAGTTTATAAGACAACTAAAAAAGACAGTCTACCGATCATGTAAGGGTGCAAAGCCTTGATAGACGCAATGGAAAGCACGATCTCACGAGCGCAGCCGCTGCGCCGATCTGCTATAAGTCGCTCTGAATTATTGGATATACTGGGATTAAATTAATATCTACAAAGCTGCTTTTTTGTCTGTACGTACTTTAAGATAATTATTGTCAACTAAACGTGTTCTACCTTCGATACAATGCGGCTAAAGCTTCGGTAGACATGGCTAAAGTTTTGGCGCAGACTCTGAATTATTGCATACCTATACAGAGTGTTTGGCACTCCGTCCGCCACCTTGTAAGGGGTTATTCCTTGATATATTTGGAGAAAAAAATTGTTCTTCAGGGTGGGTCAATTTTTAATAACATGATCGGTAGACTGTCTTTTTTAGTTGTCTTATAAACTAAAGTATTTTAGAAAAAATTTTCAGCCTTGTAGGAATAAGTCAAAAAAGGAAATTTTTTAACACCTTGCGTGGGTGGTAGACGCATGATGGCCCCCTCTCCGACGCGGTAGACTATCATTATACTGCATTTTTAGGTATCATTGACCACCCAAAAAAGTTTCAGTCTTGTAGGAATAAGGCATTTACATATTATTTATTAACAGGTTTCAACAATTGTTATTATTGTTTGCCCCCACATTGGGGCGGTAGACTGCCGTTCCGTTTACTTGCCATATAAAAACAACAAAATGACAAAAAATCAGCTTTGTAGGAATAATTACATCAAAAGTGTCGCTGCCTCCCGGACTATAAGTAGTATGGGTTTTTTTTCTGAACCTCGATAAAAACTTTCAATAGTATCCGGACCCCACTTAAAATTACTTGCCGACCCGTCCTAGGCCAACGCGTTCTTGAGTTATCGTTCAAACGAACGGACAGCAAACGGATAAGGGGTTTTTGGCCACAATTGAACACAAAATAATGTATAACTTTTTTTCGTACGAGGTTCGGTTCTATGCGTTACAACTTTTCGAGCTGGATTAAACTTATAATACTCTATATGATTTCATCTAGAGTATAAAAAGAAACGGAGGTTTTTCATTTATAGGTGTACGACCCTGCGTTTCTTTCGAAAACTTGCTACGATGACCTAGAACCATAGCTTTATATATAGTGGAGACGACAAGACACCGTTTTTGTATGAAGCGCTTTAAAGCCAAGGAAGTGAGATCTAAATAGTGGCCTAGAGTCAAATTGTTGTTGTTTAGTTTCTATGCTTAGAACCTAGATTCACTTACCCGACAGAATGAGCAAATCCACGGAGTTGTCTTTATTTACATCATCTAGTAAAACTTTTTCGCATTCCGCCTTCGCAACTTCCATATGTAAATAGTCGAAATTCCTTAAAAGCAATCCGACTTCCTCCAGACCAATTGACAATTGTCCCGAGTACATGTAGTCGAGAATTGCCGACATGACAATGAAATTTGTCTCGTGTAATAAGTCCACGCTGTCCTTCTTGCTTTCGATGAAGGCATCTGGAAAAAAAGACTGTAAAATTTTGCAAAATTCGAATTTCTTCTTGATTTCTGATAACTTACCGTCGAACATCTTGTTGAAGAACAGACTGTTAGCGGACAGGACGATTTTATGAGCAAACAGCTCTTGACCTTCCACCTGAAGTTTGATGTCGATAAACTGGAAATTTAGCAGGACATAAATTGCCAGGATAGGTCCAAGTTAGAAAGATAGTTCCACTGTTCTATGGGTTATTGGAAAAGTGCTACTTACCCGGCTCTCCTCCCTTAACTTAGCCAAGGACGAGAACAACTTGTGGCTGTATTTCGAGTCGACCACGGTAAAAATTTTCGATGCGATAGCCATCGTGTTTGCCCGGTACGAAACTTTCTAGGGCCGATACCTAGTTGAACTTTGTATTCTTAAGATGGGATTTTTGAATTTTCTTTTCTGAAAACAATCAGATATGACGCAGTACGAACAAAAACAACACCAAACTTTTATCTTCCTTATCTTTACGGGATGGCGGCCACACGAGTTGCCAGATTGGGCTGGGCTGGGCTATGCCGGCCGTCAATTTGATGCCGAACTTTGGAGATGTGTATGTGTGTGGACTGTTTTGCTAAAGCAGCAATTAACTTCAAAGTGTTTTACGCGCCATCTATTAGGACTTTTCCTACGATGGCGCTAGAATCAAAAATGTAAATCCTAGTACGGACCTCGATCAAAATTTTGAATCCCATATGAAATGCATGTAAAAAAAGCGATGAAAATTTTCATTGCTCGATTTTCGCGTTGGCTTTCTGTTTTGCGGTACGGAGTTCGAATGAAAATTTTCATTCGATTTGACAGTTCGCTCATCGACCAGTAGATGGTGCTGAAACCGTGGAGACCAATTTTTTGCCACCATTTTTTTTTATGGTTTGAACCTAAGGTATCGTATGATTTCTTTCCAACATTGTCTTTGCTCAAAATGTAGAATATCCCAGTTGGTAACGAGTCTCTTTCACGACTTTTCTTTATGGTTTGAACCTAAGGTATCGTATGATTTCTTTCCAACATTGTCTTTGCTCAAAATGTAGAATATAACCACCAGGACTAGAGACAAATTACGACACCATCTGACGGTTTCTTAATTGTACTGTCAGTTAAACGGCAAAAATATAAATTGTGACTTTTCAAAAATTCAATATTTTCGGTTAATTGTTGTGTGTAAAGTAAGTGATACTATATACGTTTATTTGCTATATAAAATGATTGTAATAAAATTTCATTTCAGGATCTTTTTGATAAGCAAGCCGGAAAATTATAGGTAAGAGAAATATATGTTGATTTTGATTTTTTTTTTATCTTTTCACGATTCCGTTAGAGAATTTTTTTTTGAAAGGAAAACAGAGTAGTTAGGATTTTATGTCAGTGACGCGGATGCCTCATTTTTTGAAGAAGGCGTAATTTTTGTTAGGAACCTTTCTAGATCAAGTTGAGCGGGTTGATATCAAATTATTTGAACTGTGGAATTTGGGGTAGGAAAATTGGCAATGAATATATTATTCAGAATTGTCCCGGAAACTGAGTCCTATAGAACTCCTAAAGGATGAGTTATAATTAATCGGTAGACTAAGTAAAAAAAATATATTTGAAGCAGTAACAGTACCTAAGAATAAATAGTACACTTACTGCTCTATGCCCCATCAGAGATCATATAGGAACTGAAGAGGTAGTTATTCCCCAAATTTTATAATGCCATGATTTTGTTTTTCGATACACATACATACCAACATATATGTATATAATATAATACTCCATCATTACTAGGTCCAGTCTACAAATCAAACACGAAGTGAGCAGCTTAGTTACAAGATTTCAATATGAACCGGAAACAAATAACTGCCAAGCATTTCAGCAGGCTAGTTTTGAAGAAGGCTAGACAAATAAAGGAGTCTTATGAAACTACTCAGCCAGCACCCAGCTCTTCAGCACATGATAGTGTTCATAATGAAGAAGAGCATCTTAACTGTACTCGTGTATTAAAATGAAACAAATTCTTTTACAGAAGCTTGGCGTGACGAAAGGGGATACGAAAGGTATTGTTTAGAACTTAAGAAGTGTTTACGGCTGGCTCGAGACAGATCGGACAAAAGGAAGAAAAGGGCTCAAAATTAAATTAATTTTCATAGTTCATGAGATGTTTATATCCTTTATTTTTGTTAGTTGTTGTTTAATTGTTCAGTATTAATTGTTTAGTATGTATATTTAGTTACAATTAAAATTTCAGTTGCAATTTATCAAAGGTGGTTTTTATTTATTACTCATATATCTTGCTAGTGCAGCAGATATATTTTTGGCAAGAAATTAATTCTTATTCCAATCTAATCCTACAACCCCAGAAAAAAAATATAATAATCTATTACAACAGAATTTTTAGCTATCGCGACTTTCGCCGAAATGTCTCCGAGAATCGGTGCGCCTTTGTCTCGATACGTGTATTTTTTTCATACAACGTCTCGGAGAATCTCGCTGACAGAGCGACATGTCTCCGAGAAATCTGCGAGATTCTCGCAGATTTTACCAACTGGGTTTAAATGTGTCGCTATTTAATTTTGCATTGCGCCGTATGGAAATTTTACATGTCATTCATTTGAATTTGTCAGTTTTTTTTCAAACTGACTTCGGTTTTTGTGATATCGAGTGTTACTTTATTATTTTCTAATAATACAGTATTGTGATCGATTCTTTAAAAAAAAAAAATTTGCTACCCCGAAAAATTTTTTTTTCGCGTTTCATAACTTGTACACACGAACAAAGCCAAAAAAAATTTCAGTCCGTCTGTCCGCCGTACGCAAAATCGTTTGAAGGCTTGTAGCTCCCAAACGGTTTGAGATATTAAATTGAATTTTGAATAGACTGGGTAGGCCCCTTGAAGTGACCAAATTTTGGAGGGTTGGGGTGTGAGGGGGGAGGAGGGGGAAGCGTTTTAGATGGAAAATTTTGGTTTCTAGATCTCAGCAACCGCTTATGCTAGGAGGCTGAAATTTGGAATTTATATAGAGCTTGATAGTGGACCCATTTGCAAAAATATTGTTGTTATGGGTGAAGGGGTGTGGGAGTGGGGGGAAAAATAATGCGTCCGAAACGCAAAAAAGCCGAGATCGACACATTCTAAAATCCATATCTCCTAAACGATTTAAGTTACAAAATTGAAACTTAATGAATATCTGTAGGTATACCAGGAGAATAGATCGGAAACAAAAATTTGAGTAGGGGCAGTGGCGTACGGGGATGGGGGTGAAAAACTTTAGATTACGATATCTCACGAACCACTGCCTAGACAAATAGAATTCGGTTTCTGTATTAAGGTTGACAAATGAAGTTTGTTGAATGTAAAATTTTTTAAGGGGGCGGTGGATCATGAAAGTGTAGGGGATGCGAATTTTTGTAAAAAATCACGTCTGATATCTCAAGAACAGTGTAAGGTAGATGCTTAAAATTTTTACCAGAAGTAGGTCTAATAGACCCCTATCAGGGTGTGTGGGTGTAGAGGGTGAGGGTGGGGGAGGGTGAAAAGGAAAAAGTTCCGATTTTTATATCTCGAAAACCTATAATGATATAAAACTGAAACATGGTATTTAGATAGAGCTATAGTAGTAGCATGTTGGAAAAATATAATTTTTTATAAGGGTAGTATGGTACGGGGGTGGGGAATGTTTTCCTATCTATAGAACGGCTTATGTTACAAAGTTGAAACTTGGTATGTATATGTAAATCAACTAGGAAAGTAATTTAGATCAAAAAAAATTTCAAATATTCATTGGCGTTCGGAAGGGGAGCGAAAAAATATATCAGTGAAAATGGAATGCATATATTTTCACGATTTTCGTCATATCTATTAGGTCTTTCCAAATATTTAATTCATTTTTATTCTACGGCTTCTTCATATAAATACCTAGAAAATGTTTTCAAGATTTTTTGAAATTCGACCCCTAAGGGGTGTAAAGGGGTTATATACTTTTTCACAAATTATGCCATATCACCCAGGTCTGAACAAATGTCGAATATCTTTCCACTTTCACGGGCTTGCGTAATAATCGCCTAAAACTGGTTTTTAAGTTTTTTCCTTTTTCAGCCCCTAAGAGGATATAAAAGGGATGTACAAGTTTTCACAAATTCCGGCATATCCTTTAGAAGTGATAAGTAATTCAATTGTTTTTACTTTCTCGTGCTGTCTTCATATTTATCTATTAACTACTTTCAGGATTTTTGGATATTCAACCCCCAAGTGGGTGTAAGGAGGTTGCATACTCGTATGTTTTCACATATTCCTACATATTGCTTAGATCTGATGATATATCGAATTCATTTTAACTTCATAAGGTTTCCCATATAAGAACCAAAAAGTCAAATTCAGTATTTTTTTTTTTCACTCCTAAAGCTTCGACATATTTCTGAGGTTTGATGAGATATTAGATCGCTTTTCACTTCCCCAGACTTTTTACATAATCGCCTACAAACCCATTTCTCAATTTTTGGATATTCAGCCTCCAAGGGTTTGCATACGTTTTCACAAATTTTGCCATCCCTTATGCTGTTATGACACTGGCTATTTTCTCGCTAGAAAAAAGTACAATAATAGCCAATCGTGCGACAAGGCGAACAACAATAAAAAGACAGAGATACCGCTCTTTCCGACGCTAGCGGCATCTAGTAAACGAAATTAACAACTGGTATGTTAAGAAAAATACCGGTTCTGGCGCGTTTCATAACAGAACATGGCACTTTCCATAATTTATACGTACCGAACTGTCTAAAACTAGTCGGTAGCGGCTGGAAAATCTAGCCGCCAGCGGATTTTCCTTGATTAACTGCTAGAATGTTGCGAAACACTGCTCGAATGCGCTTTGTTGCAGCTTTTTTTTTTGACAGTTATGGATTGTTTTTTGACAGTTACCCATAGTTTGCTGTTCGGACTGTCTCTCTCACACCAATGTCTAAATTGTATGTTAAAGTCTCTATCCCTCTCCATTTGGATTGTCTAGCCGCTTTAAAGCCGCAAAAATAGCCAGTGTCATAACAGCATTAGTTCTGATGAGATATAAAATTGGTTATGCTGTTAAGGGGTTAAAGAAAAAAGGAAACAACAACAGTATTAGTCAACCAAGAACTACGCACAATAACAAAACAAATTCTTTCTTTTTTTTGCTCTATTTTTTTTCACGGCATATTGTTAATATGTAGCTTCGCTAGTTTTTTCAGATGCCCGATATTTTTTGCAAGCTAAATATTGCTAGGCAACGCATTAAATTCTATGATAGCTTCAAAAAAAGGATCATTCCTTATTCGAGCTGTTCTTGGACAATATTGTTGTCTAATCGAATTTGCGCTTCGTGTATTGAAGTTGTGTACATCTTGGCCATATATTATTTTGATCGAGGTTTTAATAAGATCGTTTTTGACGCTGTAAATTATCTTTATTCTCTCTAAACTTACAAGTTGATGGATGATCAGTTTTTTATAGGTTAGGTAAGGTTCCTCCGATGGCGTAAGCTTAGGTAGATTATATGCTGCTTTAATTGCTTTGTTCATTATCCTATAAATTTTATCCAGATTATTTTTCGATGTTTGACAAGATAAATGAGTTGTAGAGGGTCTCCTTTATGTGGGTATGTAGATAATTACTCCTTCTTATAACTCCTATAATCGGAGCAACTTTTTTCCTTATGCTGTTAATGTGCGATGTCCAGCTTAATTTATCATCGATAGTAAGTCCTAAATATTTAGTGAAATGGACTCGTGTTAGAGGAATTCCATCGATTTGCGGCTTGAGGTCAATGTTAAGCTTATTGGGCTGTTTGAACAGCATGTAGTTGGTCTTTTGAATTTTTAAGGTTAGCTTATTTCCAAAAATCCATCTATTGAAAAGGGCAAGGTCGTTGATCATTGCCTCTAGTTCATCCTTATTTCCTCTATATAGTAGTAAGGTATCATCTGCGGATGTAATGTATCTTGCCTTTAGCACTATGTATTGTAGGTTATGAATGCAAAGCAGGTATAAAGTCGGACCTAGTATTGAGCCTTGAGGTATCCCTATATTGATTGATCTTTGACTGTTAAGTTTATCCATATTTCTCGTAATATATTGCCGATCATGAAGATAATCTTGTATAATTGAGTTTGCTTTTCCGCGGATGCCTACTTCTTCTAATACTTGAAGTAAGATATTGTGGTCCACTCAAATGCCTTTTTTAAGTCAATAAATACAGATGCAACATATGTTCCTTTATCTAGCCCTTCATTTATGTATTGCATAGCATCAATCAGTGCTGCACTAATATTGCTCTTTTCCTGGAAACCATATTGGTGCTCGTCAAATCCAAAGTTTTCTTTCACAAATTTTAATATTCTGCCGTTTATAACTTTTTCGAAGATTTTGCTTATCGAGCTGATCAATGCGATTGGACGATAGTTATTCGGGTCTTTGGTTGAGTCGTTTTTGAAAATTGATTGGATCAGCGATAGTTTTAAGCATGAGGGAAAAGTTCCATCAGTAAGATGAACATTTATAGCCTCTGATGGAGGGCCTGATATTAATGATTTCACAGTTTTTATGTCATTTCTTGTTATATTATCGATTCCTGGAGCTATGTTGTTTTTGAGACTCGAAATGATATTTTCGATTTCTTCCATATCTGTTGGGAAGAGGAACAATGTTTTCGGGCTACGAGGGCAAGTCTGCCTAAGGAAAACTTCAGCGTTGGCATTATTTTTTAGATTTTCCGCTAGAGTGGTTCCAATCGTAGCAAAGTGATCGTTCAGAAGATTTGCAATGATTGTGTGATCTCTAGAGGTTCCAGAGGCGTGTCCAATTCATTTATTCCCTTTTTGATATCGGTACTGTTACCTTTGGAAGTAGTTTCCCTGATAATATTCCAAAGTTTTCTCGGGTTGCCGTCTGTCTCTGCAAATTGTAGGCTATAATATTTTACTTTGGCTAGTCTAATTTTTTTGGTTGTCTCATTTTTGCTTTTGTGGTATTCATATTTATGTTCACGTCATTTGGATCCTTGATCATTTTTTATGGTGCCTGTGGGAAAACCAACGCTCGAGTCACAATTTATCTTGTTATAAAGTTGTTGTAAAGTATCTTCGTGTTGTGGACTTAAGAGCGACTATTAGCATAGCACTTTAGGATTATGTAGAACTTAGTCATAATGAGGACAGAGAGTGGTTCTGCCTGTCGGTACAAAGTCGAACGCTACGCCACTCCTTCTCCTGATCACTAATTGCAACATCTGACCCGCGCCCTGCGATCATAACTTCTTGAATTTCTCCACGATCCTCCACCAGCCCGATCGAAATAAACTTTTACCAAATCAGAGCGAACGAACAGCGACCGCCACAAGGTTATTAAAACATGGAACGAAATTTTTTTGTAAATAATATTTTATCCACGTTTCAAGGATTTTCTTAAATTATTTTACAATTAGAGTAGCGCTCGAAGCGTCCAATCCTACACGTTCGGCGCATCTCCAGCTCATTCTCAATCGGAAATGATATAAATTTCGGGAGACGAGAAGAGGGGGAATACAATTTAGAAATGAAAATAGAGCGAGAAAACAAACCGATGATGGAAACGAAAGATCATTCGGACTTGTCCTCCGGTTCGTTGTCCGCTACATTTGTATTGTTATTGGCGTTCTTTTCATCGTAGTCGTCGGTGAGGAGCTGGGTTGTGTCCATTTCCAGCTTTAAATCGACATCAGTTAAGCTTTCTAGCGTTGTGTCTAAACGAGGAAAGAGAGAACTTAGAAATGGAAGCGTGGCACAGGCGAGCTGAACTTACCGTTGAATTTTGTCACCGTGTCTTTATGATGTCGATCCTTGTGGTCTTTGTGATGCTTGCTCTCTTCCTGATCGGATGATCCTTTCGATTGTGGCGGCACGATTTGTTCGTCGTCCGTTTGTCCGCCGTACATGCTGTCGTCGTCGTCCTCGTTATCGTCGTTCCGTCGGTCGTGCTTTGTTACGGCCGCAGATGCTCCTTCGTCGTCCGGCGCCTTATCCTCGACGTCGTTGTTGCCGCGATCCTCGCGCATTTTGAACTTACTCTCGATTATTTGTATCTCGTCGTTCATTTTGGCGCGACGTGAATCGTCGTCGCGATCGAAATCCGCCTGCGAATCGGCCAATCGTCGCTCCAATCGATCGTTCATCAACTTCGGCCGGAAGTAGATGTTTGGCTTGGCTTTTGTCCGAATGAAATTCCGTAGGTCCTTGCGCGATTTTTCGCACGCTTCAAATTCGCGCAAATGAATCATTTTCAATTCGAGCTTGCGAATTTCGTTCTGCTGACGCTTGCGATCGGTGAAGAGCGTCTGGCGTTCCCTTTTCATGTTGGCACGTTCCTGGAGCTGCTGTTCTTCGAGCTTTCGTTCGATTTGCGCCTTCATGTCTTCCTTTTGTTTCAGTCGCGACTCTTCCTGACAGAATTTCTGCAGGGTGCCGAGCAGACAGCCGAACATTCGGCGGTTACGAGCGCGCGATTGTTCATCTGTGCCTTGGGCGGCTACGATTTCCTGACGTGTTGGCAACTCGCGAATTACACGCGAATGAATTTTCGGTTTGGAGTCTTCTTCGCGCGGCGGCGGACCCGACAGGCGACTAAAAACCGATTTGGCTTCTTGAGGACGGCGCTTGGTCGAAACGGGACTGGGATCGCGATGCCGTTGTTGTTGCCGTTCCTGGTGTGTGTTGTTGAAGTCGTTACGACGATTATCGGTAAAATTCCGCTTACGGTCTCCTCTAAAAGTTTACGGGATCGAATTAGGACGGGAAAAAAGAAGAAAATAAACACAAACTAACCTCAAATGGGCGTCCTGCGGACCAACTATACGCCGGATATTATCGTTCAGTCCCTTCAGATGGCTTTTCGCCTTTTCGAGCTCCTGCTGCAGGGAGTCATAGGATTTTAAAACATCCGTTCCCATTGCTGCTGTTACTGTTAGTAAAAAAATGAAATTCTAAAAGCCAAACGACCACGGAAGAATGTCAAAAATCTACACAAATTTGGCTGACAGCTGTACGGAACGAGTATCGAGAAGAAAAATCGAAGTTCAGTTCAGTGGATTGTTTTGTTTTGAAAACTTTAATAAAATTAAAAAAAGAACAAAATACATCTGATTTCTATTAAATAAACACTTTCTTAAATTTATTAACATGAGTTTTAACTTAATAAATCTCAAATTTGCAATAAAATTCCTTCGATTCCACTCAAACAGAAAAGCTCACAAAATGTCAAACTGACAATTGTCGCACGTGTCATTTGTACGTTTACGTTGACAAAACTCGGACTCGTTTTCGATCGAATCCATCGCGTATTTTTCTTCAGTATTTTCCGCGCCAATATTTTCACTTAAAAGCATGTCGGACGGCGAAAAAGTAGTCGAAGGAGTGGAAGCGTTGACTCTGACCGGCGATCAGTCGCAACAGGAGGACATAGTGGACCCGTGGAACGTCGAAAGTAGATCGGGCGAAGGCATCGACTACGATAAACTCATCAGTGAGTTTCGCTAGCCTTTCACTTTGCTCCCCGGTCATGATGACTAACGCAAGATTTTCCATTGCAGAGCGTTTCGGATCGTCGAAAATCGATCAGGAGCTTGTCCAGAGGTTCGTGGAAATTACGGGAAGGCCACCGCATCACTTGATACGACGCGGGATATTTTTCTCGCATCGCGACTTGCACAGCATTCTAACGTTGAAGCAACAAGGGAAGCCGTTTTACCTGTACACGGGCCGGGGGCCATCGTCCGGGTCACTTCATTTGGGACATTTGATTCCGTTTTTACTTACAAAGTACGTGGAAGAGTTGGCGATTGTTTTGGCTGTTCGGTTTTCATGAGTTTCGGGTTTTTTCAGGTGGCTGCAGGAAGTTTTCGATGTTCCGCTTGTTGTTCAGCTCACCGATGACGAGAAGGTCATGTGGAAAGACTTAAAGATCGAAACTGCAATGCAGTTGGCTAGGGACAATGCTAAGGATATTATCGCACTCGGGTTCGACGTGAAGAAAACTTTCATATTCTCGAATTTGGATTACATGGGGTAAGTGTGACGACGATTCAGGCCGCGGTCCGAATTACGCTTTCTGCACTTTTAGCGCTGTTACACTCAGTCCGAATTGCGCTCACAACGCATACAATTTTCATGGAGGGGTAATTTTCTGGCGCTTACACTGCTCACGGTTTTAAGGATAGGCACTGTGAGTACACTGTGTGCACACGATCGGTCCGAATTGAAAGCGATTCGGACCGAACGTAAGTACTGTTCGTAATGTAAGCACCGTGAGCGTAATTCGGATTGCGGCCTAAGAAACTTGCTTACGTCTCGTCTTTCTTTTCAATGTTCTTTGCGGGGTATAGAGCGAAGAAACGTTTGAGCTTTGAATGAATTTCTTGCGTTCTTAATTTGCATTGCGGGGTGGAGAGCGGAGTGAGCTATGACTGATTTTCTTGCGTCTTCTATCTTCTTCAACGAAACCGCATAGATAGATTGCAAAACGCTTGTTCATTGACCTCATTCATTTGCTTTGGTCGCACCGCGCACGAGAAAATACCGACGGTACAGAGAGCAGAGCCTAGGAACGGTGGAGCGTTATGTTGCGATTATGTATACACACGAAGTATATGTATACATTAATTTATAGTATACAATACTATTTATGTACTGTATTATATAGTGGTGACAAGGGGATGTCATAGTTCCAGAAGATCAAATATCATTTTCCTGAAAAGTTCTTGCTTGACTCTCATCAGCCCGATTTCGTTGCAAAGTCGAAAAAAATGTGTTTCATGGATCAATTTATTGCCAACTAAAGGGTCGGATTAAAAGCCGTGTTCTAAAATCCCGTTGTCCCAAAATCTCGTTTTATTAAAATTAAAAATTCCGGTTTTTCATCCAACTAAAGTCGTGGAGCACATATTAAGGAATTGGTTGTGTATTTTGGTCGTAGATATGTGACCCAAATTTCATTATTCGATCGAAGTTTGTAAGCAATCACATGGGCGCCCACAGGGGGGGGGGGGGCAAGAAGGGGCACTTGCCCTCCCCTGCATTTGACCATCGCTAAAAGTTGAGAAAAATCATATTTTATAGACCAAATGTTGTTGCATCTATTTTTGCCATTCACTGTAAAAGTATTGTTCAACTTTTTCATGCCTCGACTTTAGTTCTGAGTAATGACGCTTAAATGAAAATCAAATAAAGCAATTAGCCCTTTTCCGGAATTGACCAAGGCCGCGTAATGAAGAAGAATCAGATCAGGCACGACACAGCAGACTGCAGTGTATTTCCAAATCGAACGACCCAGCGTGTGTTTTACAAGATTTTTCGTTACGATTTTCGATGAATTGCTGCGAGCAGTGAAATAGTAGTGGGGACCTACATTTTATATTTCTTAAAATTACTAAGATATCAAAATAAGTTCTGCATAAATTTTAATGTAAAATCAGTGTACAAGTCACAGGCTAAATGCATTGATGAAAAAGTTTATTTCACATGAGTATTAAATAATATAATTCACTTTAAATGAGCTCTTATGAAAATTTCAGCGAGCAATAAAATAGTAGTGGATAAAAAAAACATAATTTTGGCAACAAAAAACAGTATTCTGTAAATTTTTTCAGAATATTTAAAAGAAATGCTTAGTATTTGGTAGCATGACCGTTATTTTTAATGACTGCTGCACAACGGTTCCTCATCGAGTCTACGAGGCGCTCGCACCTTTCTCGAGGTATTGACTGCCATGCACGCTGGGCCACAGCCCACAGTTCGTTATTATTTTTGGGCTTGGCATCCCACACAGCTTTCTTGAGATCAGCCCAAAGGTTTTCTATTGGATTGAGGTCAGGGGATTGAGCTGGCCAATCCATGACCTCAATTCCATTGTCCCGAAACCACAATTTTGCCAGCTTACTTGTATGCTTTGGGTCGTTATCTTGTTGCAGTACCCACTTGAGAGGCATTTCATCCTCAGCGAACGGTAACATAACTTCCCGCATTATTTTCACATATGCATGTTGGTCCATAATAGTCCTTATCCAATATAATGGCCCCACACCGTTGTACGAGAAACAGCCCCATACCATGATGCTTGATCCTCCATGTTTCAAGGTTTTTGTGGTGTACCGTGGATTGTACTCAGTGTTTGGGGGCCGTCTCACATATTCGTGAGAACCTTTACCACCATATAAAACAATTTTGGACTCATCCGTCCACAAAATGTTCCTCCACTTTTGATAGGGCCACTCCATATGTTGCTTGGCGAAATGAAGTCCGCGTACTACATGATTTTTCTTCAGAAGAGGTACCTTACGTGGACTTCGAGCATAGAGGTTATGTTCGCGTAGTCGTCTTCTTACGGTATGTACACCACAGGGCAATTTAAGCTGGTCCAAAATTTCAACAGCTGACATTGTTGGCCGAGCTTTGGAACATCTAACGATTTGTCGTACGGTGGTAGCTGAAAGTTTCTGCTTGCCACAGCTTTTTTCAACTTTATTCTTATATGTTATTGCATTGCGTATCATGGTTGGAGAACAACCAATAATCTCTTCCACTTCCTTATAAGTTTTACCACTTTTTATAAGATTTTGGATGATTTCTCGTTTTTCTTGAGTGCAATGCACACCTCGTCCCACTAAAGTTATAAAATAATAATTTTTTATTTATTTTGCCACCATAAATATTTAATAACACAATAAAACTTACTTTTTATTAAAAAAAATATAATCAATTTGAACTTACAACACAATTTTCCTTACTATTTGCTCTGTGCTACTATTTCACTGCTCGCTCAAAATGCCACATGCAGCAAAGTCTACAGCTTTAAAAAAAAACTGTAACGGTTAAAGTATTTAAAATTTTCACAGATGTAGTTGATCAACTAGAGATGATAATTAAAAAAAAACGAGCCCAATACCGTTCAAGGCTAAAAAAAGAGTAGTATTCATATTGCAAGTGTGCACTACTATTTTAGTGCTCGCAACTGTATATATTTATAAATATAAAAATTCGGCTGGATAGTGACAAGCATGACAATACATACTTATAAGTGACGAGTTTTTTTATTCATACTTTCAAGAATGGCATAAATTATTGTATTTTACAATTTCGTTATTATCAAATATATTTTACTTTATTATTTTAACAATAAAGTAATGTTATCGATTTAAAAAAAACATTTGCTACCCTGAACATTTTTTTTTACACGTTTCATGACTAATAGACCCCAAAAAATCAAAAAAATTGCAGTCCGTCTGTACGCAGCTGCCGTCCGCCGTACGCAAAACGTTTGAAGGCTTATAGCTTACAAACCCTTTGAGCTATTAAGTAGAATTTTTATTCTACAGATTCTTCATATAAATACTTAGAAAGTGTTTTCAGGATTTTTTGAAATTCGACCCCAAAGGTGGTGTAATGGTGTTGTATACATTTTCACCAATTCAGTCGTATCACCTAGGTCTGATGAGATATCGAATAACTTTTCATTGCCACGGGCTTGTTTAATAATCACCTAAAACTCGCTTTCAAGATTTTTTCTTTTTCATAAGACATCAGATTGGTTTTCACTTCCTCGGGCTTTCTTTACATATATCTAAAAACTCATTTCAGGATTTTTGGATATTCAACCCCAAAGTGGGAACATTCCTATTCATTTATTAGTTCTGATGAGATATCTAATTCAGTTTTACTTACGTTAAAAACGCGTTTAAGTAAGTAAAATGAACGTGTTAAAAATGTAGTGTTCAGACTAGGCAACTCGTTTTATTTTGATACACGACAGCTTGACGTGATTTGTTTTGACAAGTAGATATTCAGCTGTGTTTCATTAGCAAATTTATGCTTTCTAAATTATTTGAAACAAAAGTGTTTGTATAGCAGTAATGAAAAGTGAATTAATTAACTAATGCAGTCGTTGCACAAGCACAAAATTGATTTCTGCAGCATTAAATAGTTTGTTTCAAAGTTTACTTCGATTTCCGCGAGGGTCGCAGTACATGTTTAATAAGATATAAATACAATGCTTCTATCTACAACTTGGAAACGCTACAAGACAGCGAACCTCCACGCTTGAAGAACATATTTGAGGCCAAAAATTGCATTTGAATCAACCGATCAGTGCGCTTAGAAGTAGGGGAGAGTGCTGTCTGTACCTTGGAACGAAAATCACTTTTTATTTTTTTATGCAAAATATACTACATGTAACGCGATGAAAATTTGAGGGGATAACAATGACCCACTTACTTGTAATACATTTTTTTTTCAGCGAACAATATCATTCCAAATTTGAAAGAAAAAAATTGAAATTTCAAAAAAATTTGTTCCAAGGTACAACGTTTCGTTGTACCTTGGAACAGCACTAGTTGTACCTTGGAACGCTTGCAAATTAGGTAAAAATAAAGAAAATACTAACTTGGAAAATTCTAAAAGAGATATTTATTAAACATAATTAAAAAAATTCATCATAAAATGGTAAAATAATATAAAATATGTTAAAATGGATAACTATGTAGGACATAAGTAATTTATTTAACATTGAATTTATGGAATGGAAAATTAAAACATATTTTTAGCATCGATGGGAACCTTACAAATCTCATTCTTACTGCGAGGCATTTTCTGCAAAAAAAAACACTTTTGTCAGTCAAAACACGTTAGTTTTGTATCAGGATTGCTATTTTACGCCATTCCAAGGTACAACACGTGTGACGTTCCAAGGTACAACATGGTCCATTAATTTAATAAAAGATATTTTTTTAAACCTCCTAATTATCTTACAATCAGATGTTATTGAAAAGAGATAATACACACCTTATTGATAATAATCCTGCATAAAACGATTGTATACCACTAAAACACAATAGTTTAATTATTAAACAAACTTAGTTAAACAAAACAAAAATATCAATAAAAACGCAAAATAACCGACAAAGTAAAGTGATAACAAGACAGGTTGTCTGGATATCAGCTGTTGTAAATGTAGTTCTTGATTCACACACCAGAATGCTCTTTTTAAACACAAAATTAACAACGTTTCAAGGTACAACCATTCCAAGGTACAGCACCTTCCCCTATCTACAAAATTTGTATGAACTATGCTCTCGGTGGTAAATTTAGAATTTAGAGGAAAAGGGTCGAGCCTGATTTGTCGGCTGCTTTGAACCGTAAGCGGATAGTGCGACCCTGCCTCAAAGACGCTTTGTGTAGAAAGTTTCAGTTTTCGTTCGACTAAAGAACATATTTGAAAATAAGTGGTGTATGCATCACGTTACGAAGTAGAAAAGGACCAAAATTATCGTAAGGAGCCGCTTCTAAATAAATGTAAAAGTCGCATTCATTTAAAATTAATAAATTCGTAAAAATCACATCGATGATCTGTCTGATCGTGGCTCCGTGCGAAAAACTACGAAAACGGAGGACAAACTGATTTTATTGGTATTTGAAAAAAGTGGTTTTGCATAAAAAAAAGGTGTAATGCTTTACGAGACGTTTATTGGCTCATGATGTGAAATTTCGAAAAACCACTACTGGAGAAAAGGAAAGGTTTTTCGTATCGTGACTGGTGATGAAAAGTGGATACACTACAATAACCCGAAACATATAAAATTGTGGGGAAAGCCAGACCATGCCTCAACATGGTCAGCAAAGACGAATATTCATGGTTCCAAACTCATGCTCTGTATTTGGTGGGATCAGCTGGGTGTAGATTATTATGAACTCCTGAAAGCCAACGAAACCAGCACTGGAGATCGCTATCAACTGCGTTGCAGCCAAGTACTGAAGGAAAAGCGGCCGCAACACGAGGAGAGACACGACAAAGTAATTTTGCAGCATGCCAACGCTCGACCACATGTTGCAGAACCGGTCAAAACCTACTTTGAAACACTCAAATGAGAAGTGCTACCCCACCCGCCCTATTCACCGGACATTGGTCCTTCCGATTACCACTTGCTCCGATCGATGACTCGTGGCCTGGCTGAGCAGCACATTCTTTCTTATGAATATGCCCAAAAAATTACTCGATTCGTGGATAACCTCAAAAGATGAGTCGTTCTTCCGACATGGTATGCTGCCAGAAATATGAGAGAAAGTAGTCGCTAGCGGTTGACAATACTTTCATTGAGATGTTCTTCACAAATTTTTTTTTGAAATAAAGCATTCTTTTTTACGAAAAAACAGCGAGAAATTATTTAAGTCCATAATATTTGTCTCGTGCTCTGCTGTCCCATTTACACAAAATAGTAATACTTCGGAATACCAGACTGTTGGCCCAATACCATATTGGATGCGTTTACGTGCGGACCAAAAAAACCAGTTTGGTCGTACGCATTTGGACTGATTTTGGTCTTGATTTTGGTACGGACCAAATGAAACCAAACCAGTCTCGTACTGTGAAAATGCACACATAAGTGCAAGACCGAAAAATACCAAACCGGTCTATGTGGACTGGTCTGGTCTGCACATAAACGCGACCATGACACGGTTTCATCCAAATCTGCCAACCATAGTTACTATAACAGTAGTTTCCTTAAAATGGGAGGAGTGAGCAATTGATACAGGGCCATATTTGTTGCTGTTGTGCAGAAGAAGTCCCTTAAATCTCCTTTTCGATGAAAAAGCTCCAACAGTTAGACTGACATTTGTCTAATCCAAATATCAAAATCAAGACTGGAATATTTATTATTTCAATACTTCAGCGATACTTCGTCGGGAAAAATGGTACAAACTCTGCGACACGACTTCTGCACCAAGAAAATGGTGTTCTTGGAGTCAAGAGATATTTGATATGAACCATTGATCTCAGAATTCGTGCACCATCCTTCGGTAGAGATACATTTTGTTAAAATCATTGAGCTCCTTTTGTGTAAAAAGTTGTGACTCTGAAGTGAAGATCTTGCTGCCGATGGCACATCTGTATATGAAATTTTGTATTTATTCTTCGAGTTGAATCCACTAATGTTAATGACACAAAAGTAACAATAATCGATATAGGTGCTTGGTGCTGTCCATAGCATGGAAATGAGAACATTTAATGATGGTAGCCTATCGCTTCACATTTGGGGGGGATCTGAGTGATAGTTAAGCTCATAAAAGCAATTATAGGGAAGTAGAAGAATTGTTTTCACTAAAAGGTAAAGTAGAAGAACACCACTCAAGCTGAAAAATTGTGTTATCAGCACTATGAACGTCTTTGCAAATAAAAAAGTACATTCTCACTTCTTCTCATTCCAGAAAGTGTCCGAGCATGTACCAGAACATAATCCGGATCCAGAAATGTGTAACCTTCAATCAAGTAAAAGGAATTTTCGGTTTTGGTGATTCCGATCCAATCGGAAAAATCGCATTCCCTGCAGCACAAGCTGCACCCGCTTTATCCAGTACATTTCCGTTTATTTTCGGAACGGCAAAAATTCCCGTCTTGATTCCTTGCGCAATCGATCAAGATCCATACTTCCGGATGACACGAGATGTTGCTCCACGTTTAGGTTTCCCGAAGCCAGCTCTAATCCATTCGACATTTTTCCCTGCACTGCAAGGAGCCAAAACGAAAATGTCAGGTAGTGAAAATAATTCGGCTATATTTTTGGTCGATACGCCGAAACAAATTAAGAATAAGGTGAGTTCGGCACAGAGGAACGATGATGAAATGAATGAAAGTTTGGTATAATTGGTTTGTTCCTTTACAGATTAATAGTAAGGCATTTTCGGGAGGTCGAGCCACACTCGAAGAACACCGTGCTCTCGGTGGTGACCCCGATATTGATGTTCCGTTTCAATTACTGCGGTTTTTCTTGGAGGATGACGAGAAGTTGGAGGCGACCAGAGTGGCCTATAAAAAGGGTGAAATGTTAACGGGCGAAATAAAAAAATTGGCTATCGAGGTGACTATTTCTTCATAATGTTTAATTGGGTACACAATTTAACTGGACAAAAATTTGTCTTTCAGACTATTACACCAATTGTCGAAGAGCATCAAAGACAACGCAAACTAGTTACCGATGAAATTTTAGATCAATTTATGGCTTTACGTAAACTTGAATTTTCATCATAGGGTTTTTGTTCTAAAGGACAACGGACTTTGTGATAAGACTTTTATTTAAACGGAACTGTCGGACTTTATTATTTTTTTTTTTAATTTATAACTTAAATAAAACACGCGCACGCTTCAAACTGACGAAAACAACTTGCTTTTATCTACAAACTTCAAGATTTTTTTTCCATTGAAGAAACCCTGTTTAATTCTGATTCAAAAATCCGACATGCAAGATAAACCACATACTAACAAATTTCGTGCACCGTACACCGTCTGAAAATGGTAAGAAATTTTTCAATTATCCTTTTGTCATTCGTTTCAACAACAAGCCCTGATTTAAACATGTACAATAGCTTTATTGATAACCACACAATCTTTACGGTAAGTAGTAACAATTGATTGCTGCAGGCTGTGGCAGTATTGCCACCGGCCAAGCAGGCGGAGGATTCGGTTCAATGTTGTAATTATTTGGCTGATGTCCTATATTTTCACTGTAGCATAGTTGCGGTGGATATTCAAGCATTGTTTGCAGATGTCGAATGTAACTGATTGCAATTCTGTGTGGAGAATGAAAAAAATTTGTGTTAATCTTATCTCAAATGTAGAAAGAACCGTACCTTAAGCATTCAATTTTCGAATATTTTTTCCCCGACGGCTTAGAAACTGGCAATTTTGCTCGTAGCATGTCGAACGCTTTGTTCATGTCTCGCATTCTAGTCCGTTCCCTATCGCAAGCTGACTTTTTATAATCTGGTGATAAATCTTTTAAATTAGTCATTAATTTGTTAGGATTTCATAATAATTTGGTGCAATGTTTTAAAATGAAAACAAATGAAAAGTTAGCCCCTCTAACTCAATTATTTATGATGTCGATGCTTTAAAGTTAAATTGTAGTCCCGTTTCAGGACTTATCATCGCTTCGATGAGTTTCAATTTGTTGGTAAAAGGGAGCAGTCGACCGTATTTCTAGGTATTAGGGAATAAAATAAAAATCAACGATTTTTGCATGCCGTAAAAGAAGCAACAAGCAAAAATATAAAACTGCATCATGTACAGAAACAAGGTGAGTACCATCTGATTTTTTTTTAAATCAAACCGCGATAAACTTTTTTTGTGGATACTACAAAAAGCCTCATAAAAGCTGGCAGGGCAGGTACAACGTAATGCCTTTGATATTGCAATAGAAAATACTGTGAATAGAAAAATCAGATTGCTGAATTAACGACGTTATAATCAAAGTTTATCGCGAAGACCGAAGAAGAATTCTTCTTAAAATAATTTTAGTCTATTTTTTGATCCGTAATGATCCGCCAGTTCTTATTTGACCGGTTGTGAGGTATAGGACAGTAGCAGCGCTCGTTTTCAATACACTATTGCAGCTTCCAATATTATTGTTTTTAATACACCGAGTAATAAACCCAAGTGGTTAGGTGGGATTCGAATCCACAGTCTCATTGTTATCAGACTAAAGAACTTAGACACTTGGCTATCAAGCCTTCGTAATTTGCAATGAGTACCATGTTTTGAACTTGCTTAAAGCCAGCTTTAAATCTCATCTGGTTAAAAACAATAGGCAAAACTATAAAACTGGCAATGGGGTAGTGCAAAGAACAGAGGTTAGTTACAAGATGATTGTAACTCTAATGGACCTATTGTCTTCATGTTTATAAATTTCTCGTAACGAGTTGATCGGGGAATAAAGTTCATTTGGGAGCTATTAAACAATTTTATATTAATCGATTTTCTTTTAAATAAATGGCTTGCATACTCTTGATCGAGATAACTTTGTTTTTTGATTCGGGAAATTGATAGCAATTTTTTGACGGTATAAATCGTAGGACTTAAGGAATTCTTTTAAATTATGCTGGAATGTCAGTAATGAGAAACGAGTAATAGAAGATAAGATTAGATTCGAAGTAGGGGTTGGTATGGTTAACCTCTGTCACTGCAGCCACAGTTGGGCTTATTGTGACGTCCCCCGGATTGACTATGATTCCTCTTCAATCCCTGCGCTTTCAATGAAGCTTAGTATTTTGCGAAGAGGAATGGTCAGGAATTCCGATGGGTCCATGAAACCCTGACCGAAGTGACGAAGTCTTTTGTGAGCTAAACCCTCACATTCACAGAGGATATGCTCTGCTGTTTCGTCTTCGTCATTGCATATTCTGCAAATTTTAGTCTCAGAGAGACCAATCCTATTGAGATGCTTCCTCATGTGATAATGTCCAGTCAGAGCTCCCACTAGGGTTCGGGTCTGATATCTGCTTAATTTTAGATAATCAGATGTTCTTTTTTCCGAATGCTTTGGCATAAAAAGCTTTGAGTGCCTGTTGCCCGGTGCCAAGTCCCAGCGAATGGCATTTTGCGATTTTTGCCACATTCGGATGTTCATTCTGGTTGTGCTTAATGGTATCCCACAGAATGGATATGGTCCCATGAAGACAGCTTCTGAACCTTTCCTAGCTATTAAGTCGGCCATTTCATTACCTTCATAGCTGCTGTGTCCCGGAATCCAAATGAGGTTAACTCTGTTCTTATTTCCGAGCTCAATCAGGCATTGAAGGCAATTCCAAACAAGTTTGGAGTAGATTTGAACGGACTGAAGTGCCATTATTGCAACCTCGCTGTCCGAGAGAATATATATTTGTTGGTTTTTGTAGCCCCGTCTGATATTTTCTCTAATGCATAGTTCAATAGCATGAGTCTCCGCCTGAAAAACAGTGGATGTTATGTGCATGCTACAATAGAATTTGGCATTTGGGCGAACTCCATAAACTTCTGGTCTGTTTTAGATCCGTCTGTGTACCAGATTATGGATCCTGGTTTTGGAATAGGGTTCTTTGTGGCCCAATCCTCCCTTTCAGGTAGGACAACTTTGAATGGCCTTGTGAAATTAAATGTCGGTACCATTGAATCAGAAAGAGGTATCGCTAGTATGGGGTCCTTGTTGAATTCCGCGGAAAGAGTTGGGCAAGCTGTTTTGCGCTCTGACTCGTCCTCCGAGCTCAAAAGTTTGTATGTGGTGAACCTAGCTTCTTTCTGTATTTCTAAGTGTAGAAGTGCTAGGTTGAGAAGCAGTTCAGGCAGCTATGTGAGTGGTGCGCATCGCCCCAGTAATACCCAGGCATGCCAGTCTTTGTAATTTAGTCAGCTTAAGCTGAGCAGTTTTCTGCTTTGTTTTCTTCCACCAGACGGATGCCGCGTAAGTTATAATGGGCCTAGCAACAACGGTATACATCCAGTAGGTTAGTTGTGGCCTCAGTCCCCAGTCCCCAGTTTTTGCCGAGAAGGCTCCTGCAGGTCCAGAGAGAGATTCTGGCCCTTTCAAGAACTTTGTCCAAATGAGCATGCCAAGTGAGCTTTTCATCCAGGATGAAAGCATACTCTATGGATTCTCCAAAAAGAGTAGGCTTAGATAGCTTGTCCTTACACCTCCTTTTGGTGAATGCAACAATTGTGCTTTTCTTTGGGTTGATACCCAATCCTACTTTGGTGCACCAGGTTGCTACCTGGTTTAGGGTATTCTGAACTAGATATGTCACCGTCTCTTCAAATTTACCTCTAACAAGGATGGCAAGGTCGTCGGCGTAACCCTGTACCGTGACTCCGGATTTTGTTAGGTCTTGAAGAAGGTCGTCCACTACTAAGCACATCACAGCCCTTCCCAGCTGTGACTGTGACTGTTGAGTCGGCTAGTGTCGAAGTTATTTTCCTGCGTTCTAGCATGTCCTTGATTCAACTGCAGGTTTTTGGATCAATACCACGCTTTTGTGCAGCAGAGTAGATACTTTCGTAGGCAGAGTTGTCAAAAGCCCTTCGATATCTAAGAAGCAACCCACAGCTATTTACTTGTCCGTAATCGATTTCTCGATTTTCGTGACTAGGTTTTGTAAGGCGTGGTTTGTAGACTTCCCTGGTTGGTATGCATATTGATTGGAGTGTAAAGGTTGAGATCTCAAAGCCCCATCTCTGATATGCCTATCAATAACCTTTTCCATAGTTTTCAAGAGAAATTACGTTAAGCTGATAGGACGATACGACTTAAGATTGTTGCTCGGACGGCGCACTGTCGTATCACCTTAACGTTACGCCAAGATATGGGTATGTAAGCCCATGCATGGCTTGCTCGAAATAATAGAGGTAATAGAAGCAAGTGGTTACGAGGTTGCAATCTTCTAATTGCTCTTTGGCAACATTATAGCAAAGCACGCATTGACGCACATGGTGGTTAGATGGCTGAAGCTGTCGTCAACAAGGTTCTGAAAGGCCAAGCTATGAAAGAAATATTAAAGAGACCCATAACAGGAGGATATTCTCACTGGTGAATGCATCCTCGTATATGGCGTTGGAAAATGAACGGGGCCCTCGAAGCTTAGCTTTAAGCCTGAAAATTCACATCAGTTGCTTTGATTGGAAACTCATTGCTGGAAAATTGTCGAGAAGATAACTTGCGTTGTAGCGGATTGCGGAAGTAAGATATTTGATTGGGCAGCATTCAATGATCATATTTAATAGGTCCATATTTGGTTTCTTAAATGAAGATATTTGAAAACATTCTTTTTATGGAAATAGCAGAATGATGGTTCCTACATCGTGGTGATGATAACATATTACACGAAACTAATTCGATTAAAAATTAATAGAGAGTTCGTTACGTGCGGGAAATTCTGCCACAACTTCAAAGAGATCTCACACAAAAGTTCTTGAAACACTTCTTAAGATCTCAAGCTGTGGATTTCAAATTCTTCATTATGTTGATTTGTCAGTATTGTCCCAGGTAAAAAAATATAAAAACAAAGAAAAACGTGCGATCGTTTGTGTAGCTTCCAAACAGAAGTCGTTGAGAAACTTGTGCATCGTAGCTCCGTTTTTATTTGATCTAGAGAAGGTATCATACCATTGATTGCTGTCTGTACGCGTCTGCGGATTGTTTTTTGGTTTAATTCAATCTTAAATATTTCAAACTTAAATTTTATTTAAGCAGTTGGGTGTAAAAGAAAAAAAGCAGAGAGACAAGTTTTACTCCTTAATCTTAGAACCCAGACAGAGTTAGGTTCACGTGGATTCCTTAAGGCATAGACACACTTAGATCTAATCAGGTCCGCTGGATTTCAAAATCGAGCACTACTCACTGAATCATTTGAAGCTTTCAATAAGGCGTTATATTCTCATAGCCTCTATTGGTCAGGTCACAAATACCGTTAAAAAATAAGGCTCCAAGATGAGCTTTCCTATCTTGAAGCCTTCCTTCTAGTAGATAGAGCTGAACAGGTGCAGAGAAGATGAAGAACTGTCTCCGTCTCCTTCTCATCCATGCAGGACACCGATTCCAGATAAATCAGCCTGATGGAGCCTTTTAGAACTTGCTTGCGCCAGATCTGTCTTGCTGTGCTCATTTTAAATTGGATTTGAATTGAATCCAACTTGAACAACAGTCTATATGTGGCAACAAATCCGTAAACATCCCGTTTATCCGGCATTATTAAGGGTAGGACCGTGCCGGGACTGTTCGGCAGACTTACAATTACCTGGTATATCCCTGCATCCTGGTATCCACCACAAAGGGAATATCAAACTATTATGTCATCTTCTTGAGAGGTAATCGGCAGTCTACGAAGACCTTTGATGTTTCAGACCCTGATTTTAAGGATTTTATTTCTACTAGGTTGTCTGATTTTTTTTTATGAAGGCTAGGGCCTGTTGAACTGTTGGTTTTTTCCGAGAATAGGTTGATCAATTTCCAATGGAACATTTTAAGCTCTACTCATATTACAACAACAAAATTTAAGGGTAGTACGTACACACTTTATTTTACAGAAGTAAATAAAAACAATAAAATAAAATGTTGATAAAAATTCTGTGGAAAAATTGTCTCTACTTGATTTATAAAAATAATTGGGTCAATTAAACAAATTGTTGTTTCCCATTGAAATATGAATATTATATTTTGTTTGCAATAGGAGCCAGTAGTTTTTTTTATTTCAGGGAGCTTTACCTTTCTCCTAAAGTGCATCAGCCAGTAACACGGTATTTGGTCTATGATTTGAGCAAGGAACTCCCATACACATCAATATATTGCAAGCACGTTGCTTCAGCTAAAGTTCTACATAACGTGCAAATGCATTTCTATTGCTTTTGAACGGCGAATTCTGCGAAGAATTTCGGGACCAGTAAGAGAAGGCACTGAATGGCGTATCCGGTACAACAATGAGTTGCATTACATCTATGACGACCCAGCCGCATTGACCCTTATAAAAATTCGTAAGCTACAATGGGCAGGCCATGTGGAGCGAATGGACGACGGGAGAATTCCCAAACGCACACTGAAAGGTAGAGCTCAGGGCAAACGACCGGTGCGAAAACCGCGGAAAAGATACGAGGACTCAGTTGACGCAGATTGCTGATCGCTTCTTAGATGCACAAATTGGAGGACGCGAGCGCTGAACCGAGATGACTTCAGACAATGTATCCTGCAGGTCCTGGCCCGATTTGGGCTGTTGCGCCATTGATGATGATATCTATTGCCAGTTTTTGATCTGATATAACATTTATTTCTTTTTTAATATGGGCTTGGGGTCAGTTATTGTCCGCTTTGCACAAAACTGGTCAATAAGTTGTAAATGTGCCATGCAAGTCAAGTGTAACAAAATGAACCAGGCACCAATTTCTCTTTGAACTAGGAGTCCTAGTCGTAGTTGAAGTAGCCAAATTAAGAGGCTCGTGTGACGGTTCAGAAGGTTTTTTATCTAATACTCGGACGTGAAATGACATGGTCTAATTGAGGACGATCGACTTTATTCGCGATCTCAATGAGCCCTTTATTCCTGTTTCTTAGAGCAGTTAAGTTATACTACCAATTTTTCTTGTCCACGCTTAAATCAAAACACTTTAATGATCCTTTCCTCTTCCCGAAACTTCCAACTAATTCATCTCACCTCTTTCGATCTGCAACGCTCGTTCCTTCCACGATAAATTCGGAACACGAATGATCTTATGCTCCTTAAGATCCGGATAGACAGGATTAAAAGCTGGCGGTGCAATATCGAGTTGTGGCCATCGAATCTGAGGTCGCGGATTAATATAAAACGTATTAGTCGAACTCGTACCGATCTCTAAAATGATTTTCCGATCGTCCTCGTCCTGATGTGGATTATGCAGTTCCCGGTCACGATCCGTGCAACCCGTACTATTCACAACACTCAACTCGACGTTCATAGTCCGGCGGGCGTTACTTTTCGAATGAAATCCAATCTCCACCTATTTTTTTCAAGAACCTATCCGAGGAGTGATGACGAGATCTTATTCGCTCTAAATACTGTCGTGTGATGGATTATCACTCGGAAATAATATGAAGAAATTAAAACAAATATTGGATTAGGTATATAAGCGGATGAAAAACGGTAGCCCGAATGGTTTACCTGTCGAACGAACTGAGTAATAACGAAACGAATATGAAAACTGTGAGTACATGCCACCTCCCCACCAGTTCTGCCTTTAGTAATATTTTTGAGAAAATAACTGAAAAAAAAGAAGAAATATTGGAATGAAAACAAGCCGTGAAATAATTAAATCGAACATACAATCAATTGCAAACACAAGTGTCTCGCAGACTTTTCTTGGACGACGCCGTCTCATTCGATTATAAGATCCTAAGAACATTTTTATTATTTGTTTGTGTTCTATGGAAAGACTTTACGGGGACTGGGACCGGGTACCGTTGAACAACTGGGTAGCGGCTATCGTTTCAGTTATGTGGAAAACACCTGAAATGGGACCATCGTAAAACTCTTATTTTGTAAACATCCCACCTTTCTATTGTGCATGGTTCCCGGCACTGCACATATTTACCGATATTTGTCACTCGTACGGCTCGGATCATCTGTGCCACTCCGTATCCGATACACAGCGTGTGTGTGTTCCTGAAGGGTCTCATATCGGACCGTTCTTCTTTCCTTTGGTATACAATGTTCGCACGACATGGGGTGCCGCACGGGCCATCATCACCATAGACGTGCGTATTCTTGAGAAAGTGCCACCGGATACCTTTGTTTGCCTTTCTTCGCTTCCTAATTATCGAGAGTTAATTGTTACATAAGTTGTTTGGTAATTTAATATGTGTACACGGCAGTACTTGGTGGCTTACGGTTTGTTCTTGGATCGCTCGAATCATGTTGTCCGCAAGAGTTTTGATGAAAGATAATAGAAAAAAAGGGTTTGGATTCCGATGCGGAAAATGAGAGGGTTGTCGGAAAGTGTTTTGGCGAACACTATATCGCTTGGAGTTTGGGAAAGGATACTGATTGATACTGAGAGATGGTATCGGTCGTCTGATATTCGTGTGGCTTAAATAAGCACATTTTCAGGCATATCATATCTGATGAGTTTCACTGCTCAAGTTGAGAGATTTTCCAAGTTTATTCTGGCGAATATTCTCAACGGCTTTAACTCCAGTTCTAACGAAAGCGGGCGATGAATACGATATTAGATTATTCGAAGCCTAACTGAAAACTCAATTGATTCAATAATAACAGCAATAAATTCTGCCAAAAAGATTTCGACAAGAACAAAAACTAGACGAACAAGAAACAATACTTGGATCACAAATGATATTCTGAACCAAATAACTAAAAAAAAGAAGATATATAAAAAAATTATAAAAGAACCACATAATTCAAACTTAAAATATGAATATAAACAAATTCAAAATATGACGACGAAAATGATAAGATTAGCCAAGGAAAAATACTACAACCACCGATTTGCAACATCTGACGGGAACCAACGAAAATTTTGGAATGTTATCAGGAATTCTTTGGGAAAAAAATTAATCGAAGCATTTAAACGGAATACATGTATTGGATGCAGATACTGGACCAATTACGGATCATGCCTTAATCGCAAATACATTGAACGAACATTTTACAACTATTGGGAAAATTTTGGCCGATGACTTAAAAAACAATGCCAAGTCGCATAACTTTCGTAGGCAAACATGTCCGGTTGTGACAGAGTCCTTGTTCCTATTCTCAACTGATAGAACGGAAATTGAGTCAATTATCTCGCGTTTGAAAAACAATATAGCTCCAGGTAGTGATAGAATAACGACGAATGACTTAAAAATCATAAAAACAGTTATATCGGGACCTCTTTCTGACGCAATAAATGTTCACCTGACTGACGGCTTATTTCCGCACTGCTTAAAGACTTCGTTAATCAAGCCAATTTTTAAAGCGGGCTCAAACAGGGATCCCAATAACTACCGACCAATTGCACTATAGTTAGCTCTATTAGCAAGATTTTCGAAAAAGTTATGAACAATCGAATTTTAAATTTCATGAATAAATACTGTGGATTTGACAAACAGCAATATGGTTTCCAAGAACAGAGCAATACTACTGCAGCATTGGTTGATGCTATGCAATTCGTTAATGAAGGATTTTAAGTCGCCTCGATCTTCATAGACTTAAAAAAAGCATTTGACACGGTAGAACATTCCATATTGCTGGAAGGACTAAAGGAGTTTGGTATTCGAGGGAAGTGTAATGAGGTCATTCAGGATTATCTTCTAGGACGACAATATATAACAAAAAACTTAGACGAACGTAGTGAATCGAAAACAGTCAACATGGGGATTCCGCAAGGATCAATTCTGGGCCCTACGTTATACCTGCTATATATACACAACCTGCAGTTCATTGGACTTAAGGCAAAATATATAATTTATGCAGATGACACTCTTCTCTTATATAAAGGAAAAAAGCGGGAACAACTAGAGTCAACAATTAACTTGGACCTCGCACTCTTCAAAGACTGGCTTTTAGGCAATATGCTCACTCTGAACACAGCAAAAACAACATATATGTTATTCAGACAAACAAACAAGGAAGACATTAATATGCAGATACACATAGACGGGATACTCGTTGCCAGAGCCATTCAAACAAAATATCTGGGTCTAACTATTGATGAAAAATTGACTTGGACACCGCATATCACCAATATACGGAATAAGATTGCGCCGATCATAGAAGTACGACGAAGTAATTTTCTACAGACACATATTAAGGACATTATATACAATTCTTTTATTCTCCCAACTAGGTAATATGTATAATGTACTACCTCATAGTTTGCAAAGACTTCCTATCAAAGAATTGCGATTCATAAAGATCCACTGCCTGTAAAGATTTGCGATTATATCTTCCAATCTTTATTCTTTAATCTTTACTCTTTAATTTTCAATCTTTAATCTATAATCTTTAATCTTTATTCTTTAATCTTTAATATTTAATTTTTAATCTTTAATCTTCACTCTTTAATTTTTAATCTTTAATGTTTAATCTTGAATCTCTAATCTTTAATCTAAATCCACCATTCTCTACCCTCTATCTTCTATCCCCTATCCTTCTTCCTCCATTCTCCACCCTCCATCATCGATCATCCATCCTCCATCCTCCATTCTCCATTCTCCATTCTCCATCCACCATCCTCCGTCCTCCATCCGCCATCCTCCATCCTCCATCCTCCATCCACCATCCACCATCCACTATCCTCAATTCTGAACCCTGAATCCTCCATCCTGAATCCTCCATCTTCCATGCTCCATCCTCCACCCTTCAATCTTCCATCCTCCATCTTCCATTTTTCATCTTCTATCCTCCATCATCATCACCTCAAAGATCCGCGATTTGTAAAGATCTGCTTCTGTCCGCGAACCTAAAAGATCCACGAGTCGTGATGAACCGCGAACCGCAAAGATCCGTAAAGATCTGTTGAGCCGTCAGGATCCGCGAACCGCAAAGATCCGTAAAGATCTGTTGAACCGTCGAGATCCGTGAACCGTAAAGATCCGTGAAGAAGATCTGGCTCAGTTGGATCTTCTGCATGAGCCGTTTGATTGAGCCGGCTCAGATCTGAGTTACCCATCTCTACTTACACTGTTCTTGAGATATGAGACGTGATTTTTTACAAAAATTCTTATGCCCTCCACTTCCATGCTCCACCTCCCTCTTAAAAAATTTTACTTTCATCAAACTTTATTTGTCAACCTTAATACAGAAACCGAATTTCATTTTTCTAGTGCAATTGGTTCGTAAGATATCGTAATCTAAAGTTTTTCACCCCCCACCTCCGTACGCCACTACCCCACTCAAAAATTTGTTTCTGATCTTTTCTCCTAATATACCTACAGATGTTCATTAAGTTTTAATTTCGTGACATTAACAGTTTAGGAGATATGGATTTTAGAATGTCTCAATCTCGGCTTTCAGGCGTCTCGGACGCATTATTTTTCCCCCCACTCCCACACCCCTTCACCCATATAGGCAATTTTTTTGCAAAATGGGTCCACTATCGGAGCTCTATAAAAATTCCAAGTTTCAGCTTCGTAGCATAAGCGGTTGGTGAGATCTAGAAACCAAAATTTTCCATCTAAAACACTTCCCCCACCTCCCCTCTCACAACCCCACCCCTCAGAATTTGGTCACTTTAGGGGGCCTACCCACTCTACCCACGAAAAAAAATTCAACTAAATAGCTCAAAGGGTTTGGGTGCTACGAGCCTTTAAACAATTTTCCATACACCGGTAGACGTACGGCGGACAGACGGACTGACATTTTTTTTTTTTTTCCGTGTCTACTAGTTATGAAACGTGAAAAAAAATTTCCAGGGTAGCAAATCTTTATTGTAATAATAAAGTAAAATTAGACTACATCAAACTATAGTGCAGTACACGAAAATTTTAGTGTACAAAAATGTTTACACTACACCTGGCAAAAAGAACAAAGCCACATAGCAAAGGACAAAGCTAACAATTTCAATTCGCACTATCAGTCTTTACATTTCCATATTCAAATTTGATTCGCGCCATAAACCAAACGAAGCGCTCCCGAATTCCATATTCCAACCAGAGAAAATATTCGAGTCTCGAAACTTTGCACAATACACCCAGTGTCAACTAAAACTTAACGAATCTGTCAGTTGTCAAACTGGCAGTCTTGTCTTGTTTCGGTAGTTTCGGTGTTTCAGTTCGGTCGGATTTCCAACAAACAGAAAAGCGCATCCGTGGTACGCAACGCGAGTTCTTGGTATTTTTGTCGGCACAGAATTTGGAGAAAAACGGGAGTCGGTCGCTAGCTCGCTCTCTATCGCTCGGTCTAACGAGTGGAAAAGCTGCGACGAAAAAGTGGGAAAAGTCCTCGCTGTGAAATTTTTCATTCACAGATTTTCCGAATTTCGCCGTGCGACGAGCGATTTTCCAGCCCTTCCGGGAGTTGCAAGTTTTTTTTCGTTCGGTCATACATTCTTATCGGGCGTTTTCTAATACGCTCGGAACGGTCAAACGACGACGACGACGACACACAGTCAAATTGGTCGGGGATAAATAAATCCAAAACAACGGTAAATTGCAGTTGGACTTTCAGTGATTATTCGCAAATTCGAAAGAAAGACGGGCCGTGCCTGTTTCCTTTCGTTGGGGCGATTCTTTGTCAAGGCGCGCGTTTTGTTTTCCTTTTTTTCGATTTTTCCCATCGCTAGTCGGAAAATATGTGACGGAAATCGAATTTAGAAACGCGCAAAGTTTCCGAAAAGTGAGAAAATCAGTTCCATGTGCTACGAGTGTCCGAGCGCGCTCACTGCAAACGGAACGAAAGAAGAATCAGTCGAAGGGCGGTGGCGCCCAAACCGACCGACCTGAAAAATAACAATAATAAAAGAAAAATGTTTTGAAAGTGCCACACCGCACCGTTTTGTTTGTTGTTTTTTTTGTGTGTGGAATATCCGGAATAAAGTGCGCGACGCGTTTCGCGTAGTTAATTCAGAGCTTGGAATCAATTCCATAAAGCGGCCGCTAACCCGGAAAAGTGTTTGTGTTCCGTTCAACCGAAATAAAACCCACCCTCCCCAAAACAAAAGGATTTTCCATTTGATCGCAATCGAACCGTTTTAGGAAAATGGAAAAGTCAACAAAAATGGATAAGAATTCGGGCGTCAAACCGGTGCCCATGAAATTGTTTGCTGCCTGGGAAGTGGATCGGACGCCGCCAAACTGCATACCAAGGTAAAGGTCATTTGTTTGTTTGTTGGTTGCCCTACGTTTGCTTTTATAATTAAATTCTGTACAGCAGTAGCAGTTCCGTCGCGCTGCAAGTCCACAAGTCTCTTCTATTTTTAGTAGCGTCGCCGATCCCCGAAATGCATGAAATACTTTTCGTTAGAAATGCGTAGATCCCTGCCGTAACACCTAACGAGACGAAAATACAATTGGGCCTTGCATCTGCGCTTGAGGAAGGTGTCGTCGTCGTTCGCGACCACGGCATCAATTTTGCCAAAGTAGCTGGCCCTGTTCTTATGCTGCCTGCGGGTCGGTTCTGCGAAACAGACTCCCGAGATTGTTAGCAGCAGCCCGTGTTGGCGGTATTCGGACGTCAACGCTTAGCGGGAAGCCGTTGTCAGCAAGGTGACGAAAAACTAGAGAAAGTCTTGACTAAGGTGTTCTTTTTCGTCTTTCGTACTTTCATTCACGGGCTCGTTGCGCAGTAACGTGCTACACACCACTCCTCCCGAATTGCTCCAATCGCTCTCGAAACCGTCTACTTTACATTTACTGCTAATGAACGAGCAACCGTCCTCCAGTCGGTCCAAGACTGGGTCCGGGCAAATTCATTTAATCAACGTTCTTCCAAGGCCTAATGCTCGAAGTGGCCAGCGAGTTCGCACCCCGACTTCCGTGTACAAGGTGTGAGCCAGTACAGATGAGTCACAACTTACTTGAGGCGTACTGTTGTACAGTCGGCAAGGTGCAAAATTCGATGTGATTCGTTTTTCTATTGTGGTAGGTCTGGTAGCGTCGTAAAACGTAAGATGGTCGCGTTCGTGACTGTTTGTTCGCCTCGACTATTCAATCATTGGCAATTTATGATAACGTCTTCGTTTACGAGTATAAACAGGCCTACGCCATTTCACAATAAAAGTCCCGTGCTCCAAATGCAACCGAAGCAAGAGTTCACCATTCCATAAATTTTTAATGATCTCGACGTGCTGGATATCGCGAAAGATTCTAGCGCAATCTGGACGTCGGTTTGCTTCCTGTTTTGGAGTACTAATGGCTACTGAATGCAAGTGTGATTCAGACGGAAGTAAATAGACAAAGAAAAGGCGGCGATAATGTTATCGGCGAAGTTTAGATAAAATGTTTGGCGCCAGTGGAATAATGGGGAAATTTGAATAATTAGAAGTTTTTTGACCAACCGAAGCCGCTTACTGGCTTGCGTTTTATTACTCTCGACTTAAAATGGGCACAACCGAAAAATCTGTAGCGACTGTGTTATTACCCCCATTTAAGCTATGTCCTGTAATGAGGCTCCACTTCACATATTCCTTCTAAAGAATCCATTGGTTTAATGATAGAAGCTGCGGCATGAGTGGGCAACCGCTTCGGGTCTTTAATTGATATTGATTTAATTTAATTATACGATGACCCTGCTGCTCCTATCGTAACTAGGAGCCTTGGCAAACATTTTTTTCGAAACTAATTCGAAACCAAATCGCAAAATCAAAAATTGTGATTTCCCTCATCTTTGCAAAACTGAATGTACTTATGGTTCACTTTAGTGAATGTTAACCGAATCGTTTCTAAATCACTTTAAAGATTCGTAAACGAATTTTCATTCTGGAATTGATTTTGAGTCTCAGGTCAATTTGATTTCGAAGAATCACATGCTCACTAGTTATTGGTTCCTTATAATTTCTTCACTTGCGGCTTTTGTTTCGACTCCATGTATCAAAACCAACATTTCTGTTCTTTTATTGCATTATTCAATTTTGATGAACCCGCATTAAAATGCTCGCAGTGTTTTCTTTTCGTATACCTACTCATTGAAGCGATCGTTAAACGAATCGTTTTTAAATCATGTTAAACATTTTTAATTGAATGCTCATACGAGAATCGATTTCGAGTCAAGGTGAATTCGATTTCGAAGAATTGGGTGAATTATTAGTGAATCTATTTCGAATAGAAAGAGAACACAATATTAAGGATTTTTAAAAATTCTGCCTCGGTCCCGAATTTTGAAGTTACGAGGGCGGATTGATAATGACGTGGAAAAATCAAGAAGGAGTGGACAGGTAAGGAATTCGTTATTTTTTTTTACCTGGACCATCCTTAAATAGATACTCTTCTGGATGGGTTGCTCAGTTCGTAGCTGGACAGACTGCAGCGCTTGTTTGCGACAAATTTATCGAAATTAAGAAGTCGAAAATTGCGGAAAAGACATTAAAAGGTGAAAAGATTGCAGACAAAAAATTAAAAGCCTTCGAAACTAGCAAAAACAACCTCAATAAAATAAAATAAAAGAAGATAATATTATTAAGCTACCCAGGATTGAATTGGAAAAAGTTCCATCGCAGAACCCTTTTAGTACTGTACAAAAACAGTATTAAATATTAAGGGGGATGAAAAATTCTTGAGGTGCTACAAATTGCGCATTTTACCTAGGTATGGGTCTGTTATTCGATTAATCGGTAGTTAACATAGAGCTATTGGAGACGACAAGCCACCAGTTTTGTATAAAGCGCTTTGAAGCCAAAAACACGATGAGAAGCATAGAGCTACTGGAGACGACAAGCCACACGATGAGAAGTGAGACAAAACAGGGTCGTTGTTGTTTTAGCGTGAGAGTAAGTGAGACAAAACAGGTTCGTTATGTCAATTGTTGTTGTTTTGCGTGCAAGTGAATGCGACGACGTCCGCCTCCAACTCAATCGCTGCTTGTCATCTCCAGTATATATATTTCTATGGTAGTTAACCGGTTACTTTTTTAGACAGGTAACCGGTTTTTATTTATTTATTTAATGAACGTCTATTGTACAGATAAACTTATCCAATTACACAACAGAAAATACAGAAAAAAATTAAATAAAAAAGAAAAATATTATAAATGAAGGAAGGAGAAGTAAAGAAAGAGAAAAAAAAGTAATAACAAAAGATTAGAATTAATGTACCTATATACAGGGTGGGCCAAATACAAGTTTCTTTTTGAAAATGCAATAAAATGAACAAAATTAAATGTTTTTCCATGTATTATGGCTTTATTAGTAAGAGTAAACATTCCCATTGATGATGGAACACAACTTCGTTCAAGTGGCTGCCTCGGCTGGCTGCGCAGTAGTGCATTCTGTCACTCCAATTTTCCAAGACCTTGTTCATGGTTTCGGGCTGTAGCTCACGGATTGCTTGGATGATATTGACCTTAGGTGCTTGACTCGTTTCTGGATTGTTGGCATAACATCGGTCCACGGTTCCCCACAAAAAAAAAATCCAAAGGGGTCAAATCGCAGCTCCGAGGCGGCCAATTGACATCGCCAAGACGGCTGATAACACGATTTGGGAATTTGGTGCGTAAAAGATCGATTGTGGCATGGGCTGTGTGGCATGGCGCGCCATCCTGCATGAACCAGAGGTCGTCCAAATTCATGTCTTTAATTTCAGTAAAAAAAAAAGTCGGATAACATGGCTCTGTAACGTTCACCGTTGACCGAAACGTTGTTCCCAGCCTCATTTTCGAAGAAAAATGGTCCAATGATGCCACCACTCCACAATCCGCACCAAACTGTCACTCTCTGTGGATGCATTGGCTTCTCGACAATAACTTGCGGGTTTTCCGAGCCCCAGATGCGGCAATTTTGTTTGTTAACGTAGCCGCCGAAATGAAAATGCGCCTCGTCAGAAAAGATGATTTTTCGCCCAAAATCGTTGTCCAATTCAAGCTACTCTAAGGCCCAAATTGCGAAGCGATAACGAAGCGGATGGTCGTTCGCCTTCAATTGCTGAGTCAATTAGACCTTGTAAGCGAATAATCCGAGATCTTTGTGCAGAATTCTCCTCAGGCTAGTGCGTGAAATGTTGAGCTGTTGAGATCGACGGCGAGTTGATGTTCGTGGAGTGAGTCTCACACTCTCGGCTACAGCAGCCACATTCTCATCTGTGCGCACCGTACGACGACGGGGGCCATGAGTGTTGTCCACTAGCATGCCAGTCTCGAACTTTTTGCACAAACTTGCGTACAGCAGGCGCAGGTGCTTCATTTCGGCCAAAACTTCTTTTCAAAAAACGCACTGTTTGGGCTACACAGCACTCACTTTGGAAATAAGTTTTCAATATTTCCCAACGTTGTTCAAGCGTAAAGCGACTCACTTCGTTCCGCGGAGGTATGATACTGACTTTCTGTCAAGATTTCGAGCTTTCAACTATCAGTGTCAAAATAACCTATGATTTAAAAAGAAACCACTAGATGGCCCACCCTGTACAGTCTTCGTTGTTCAAGGGATGGGAGCTTGAAGAGTAAAAGACGTTCACTGTAAGGACAATAGGGAATCCTATATTTGTAAAGGACAGAACGAGTAAACTTACGTTGAACAGATTCGAGAGCAATAATATGACAACTGTAGTGAGGGCACCAAATAGCGGAGCAATATTCCAAGCCACTCCGCAATAGAGTCACAAAGAGCTTGATGCAAGTTTGAATGTTAGAGAACATACATATATGATGATCTCAGAATTAGGCCTGATAATTTCGATGCAGTACTTACTAGATTATGAAAGTGAAGGTCAAAATTTACTCTGGTGTCAAAGGTAACGCCCGGGTCTCGAATGTGCGAGACTTGAAGAAGTACTTCTGAGTTAATATCATAATCAAAAGAGATCATGGTTCTCTTAAGTGCGAAGGACATTTTACGACATTTAGAGACGACAATTACTAGAGCACCACAAAGCAAGAGCATTAAGATCTGATTGTAATATTCTGCAATCATGCAATGAACAAATCTCCCTATAAATTTTTACGTCAGGAGATTGAATTATAAGTGGAAATCATTAATAAATATGATGAACAAAAGTGGGCCCAGGATAGAGCCCTGAGGAAGACCAGAGTGAGAAATAAATTCCGATGACATTGAACCATTGAAACGAACACGCGATTTACGGTTTTCAGAACAAATAACCGATAACTTGACAAAAGGTTTTCTGATTTCCTTGTATTCCGTAAGCTTACAAAACCTCATGAACTCGATCATAGCCTAATTCGAGGTAGTAGAATTGAAAATTTGTCTAGCTTGTAGACATCCTCGACTGTCTGCAACACAAACGTAAAAACCCATGAAAATATGAATGTAAGTTTTAAATTTTGAAGCTTGCAATATGCATATCTCGTGGTTCAATCATATTCAACTCATCGGGAATCACGAATTTTTCGTGTCGAAAAAGACGAACGAAAATCGCCATGCAAGTAGATACCAAAATACGCAATTTGCTCGTGTTTCGTATATCGATCGCATCGACTATAAGCTTTTACCAACTTTTTGTTTTGTCTTGAAGAAAACAAATCTAAATTTTGAATAGGTGAAAACTCTTTCTTTCAAGCAAATTTCTAAAATAACCGGTTAAAGTCCAGGTTAAATCGGGATAAAAAAAACAGGTAACCAATAACCACCCATCCCTAATCTTACTCAACTCTTTCATACCGGGGAAAAACCCAATATGTTGAGAATCTTCAAACTTAAGCTAGTATTACGCTGTATGCCATGCTGTCAAATAATTGCCTAAAAACATATGAGGAAAAAAAGTTGTGTCAAATTTTTTCTTTTGACAGAGAAAAATGATGTGACATACAAAAATATGACAGAGTAGTCAAACGTTTGTCGTAGTGGCATACAGTGTAATATGCTTTAGATCAGATCAAGCTGACGCCGTAATATCCCAAATTGGATCGGAAAAATTTGATCAAAGTGGCCAAGTCCGGATTCGGAAACTGTCGCGTCATACGAGGGCGGATTGATAATGACGTGCAAAAATCAAGAAGGAGTGGGCAGGTAAGGAATTCGTTATTTTTTTTTACCTGGACCATCCTTAAATAGATTACCTGCAAAGTTTAAGCCTGATACCTTGTTTAGTTTTCGAGAAGCAGCCGTCTAAGCAAGTCGACTTACAAAAATTGTTGAAAATGGATAAAAGTGAATTTCGTGTGTTGATTAAACACAATTTTTTAAAAGGGAAAACAGCTAAAGTAACCAAAGAAAAATTAGATAAGCATAATGGGGACTCTGCACCATCGATCCAAATGATTTACAAATGGTTTTCTGAATTCAAGTGTGGTCGTACGAGCACACAAACCATACCAAGTCCAGGTCGTCCAAATGAGGTCACCACGCCAGAAATGATCGATAAAATCCATGATATCGTGATAGAAGATCGTCAAGTAAAAGTGCGTGAGATAGTTAACGTAGTAAACATCTCATTTGAACGTGTTTGGAATATTTTGAAAAACCATTTGGACATGAGAAAGCTATCCACAAGATGACTGCCGCGTTTGCTCACAATCGACTAAAAACGCAATCGTGTGACAACTTCGCAGCACGGTTTGCAACTGTTTTAACGTAATACAAATGAATTTTTTCGTTGATTCGTAACTGTTGATGAAGCATGGATTCACCACTACACTCCAGAAACCAAACAATAGAAGGATGTCGGTTCAAGCGCACCGAAGAAGGCAAAACCGTTCTATCGGCTGGAAAGGTTATGGCGACAGTTTTTTGGGATTCCAATGGAATGATATTCACCAACTACTTGGAGAAAGGAAAAACAATGACGGGAGCATATTATTCTGAGGTATTGGTTTCATTGGATGTTGAAATCAAGGCAAAACGGCTTCATTTCGCGAAGGAAAAAGTGTTGTTTCACACGTCCGTTGTTGCAACGGCAAAACTGTTTGAATTACGGTACGAATTGCTCCCTCATCCACCGTATTCTCCGGATTTGGCACCCTGCGACTTTATATTATTTCCAGACTTGAAAAAATGGCTTGCTGGAAAGAGATTTACCACGAATGCTGACGTCATAAGTGAAACCAACGCCTATTTTGAAGGGTTGGACAAATCATATTATTTGGAAGGGATCAACAAATTGGAAAAACGCTGGACTAAGTGTATCGAGCTAAAAGGAGACTACGTTGAAAAATAAAATAAATTTTTCCGGATGAAATTATGTTTTCTCAATTTTTGCACGTCATTATCAATCCGCCCTTGTACTCCACTGCTTGGTTAGAAGCCTGATAAAGAACAGGTTGAATTAAATTGTCCTTATGATTTTCCAAGTCAAGTCCTGACCCACTGAGAAAGTTGTAGATCATCTCCTGCCACAGTTCAGAAAGTCCTCAATTTTCAACATTTACATTTAGACGTTTTCTTTCAGGGGGTCGTCAACGAAAAAATTTAAAAAAAATTGATTTTTTTTAATTGCATATTTTTAAAATAGACTATAATATTCTGTGCATATTTTTTCCGATGAGTAAAAGTGTCTAAAAGTGTAAACCACGACTTTTTTTGAACACTCTTACTCTAGGCATTATTATTATTATTTATTATTCACAATCGCAAAACAAAAACACGATTAAAATATAAATAAAACAAGTGAAAACAAAACCTTTTCAAAAATAACCTTCCAAGTCACTGCCATCTGTATCGAAAAATCCCAAAATTTTTTTTTTTTAAATAAAAACTCACAAATTATGAAATAATTAAAAAAAACCCTTGAAAAACGTACTAATTTGGTTTTTTGCTTCTCCTGAAAAGTTGTGATTTTTTTTTAAAAGTACACTTTTCTCAAGAACCAAACTACTTAGTTATCGGAGTGCGGTTTTTTTTATCAAGTTGGTGGCACTGTTTTGCACACTCTTAGTGGCGGTTTTATACGACTTTAACTAACACTGAAAGTGCCGTTTTTTCGGCATGAATGTCTAAAGCTTACAAATAATTTTCTGCTATGTATTTTTCAAAATCCTTTATTAAGCCTGCCCGCACACTGAAAGAGCAAAAACAGTTTTAGTCAAAAACGTTTTTGACTAAAACTGTTTTCGCTCTTTCAGTGTGCGTCCAGCCTAAGTCTCTTTAAATTGAGCGTTAAAACAAGCCTACAAAGTTTGAACTCGATGCGATTTGTAGTTCCTGAGAAAAGTGTACTTTAGTTAACATGGGAAAGGGTCTGCGCTGACGACCCCCTTAAAATTATTCTTCTGAGAATATTCTTCTTCTGATTGATGTTTCTGATATTTGCTGCAATGTCTTCTTTATTTCGAAAGTGTTGCAGTGTGCCTTCTTTTATTAGTTTATTAGTTACTTCTTTACGAGTGGCTTGCCTCTTCGCTGCTTTAATACTGCCTTTTTTTTACCTACATACCCAGCCAACCCTTTTTGCAATTTTTTCCCCCAGAACTACTTCTCTTGTTAGTTTTTACACCCTTACCAAAATACATTTATAGCTTTTTAAGCGGAAGCATCTAAAATAATTGCCAATATAATTCCTCTGGATTAACGGTAATTCCCCTGGTACTCAATTGTACGGTTGAATTACGAATTTGTACAATCGAAATTAACTGGTTTTTACTTGTAGCAGGAGTTTTGTTTTAAAATTCAGTTGACCTACACCCCAGTTCTGCCCAACGCACCAGAACTAAAAAATTCGAAATGTTGGAGATTGTGAATTCGTGGAAAATGTGGGGAAATTTTGTAAATAACAGATTTTCTTCATTTTTACCGCTTCTAACTAGGCTTGCGCATTTTAGTTCACCACAGTGAGCGATCATTTCCGCTTCCGGATCAGTCGCGAACTAGTTCGTTCTTTTAGTTCACTAGTTCGCGGGGTTCAGTGATAAGAACGACTACGAGATGTTTGGAACGACTCGTAGTCGTCATTGTGGTAGAATGTGGTGACCAAAAGGTCGTCTGGAACAATGTGAAGAGCTAAAACAAAAAAACAAAAAAGGTCGTCAGTCTACAAGTAAAAAAGGTCGTCTGGTGGAATGTTTTGAGCTATAAAAAAAAGTCGGCAGCCTACAAGTACTCGTATATTGTGCCACTGACTTCGAAACGGCAATGAATGAATACAAACGAACTATGAGCGGGACTCACTGCGAACTAGTTCCACTTATGGGAACGCTCTTCCGAACTAGTTCGTTCGCGAACTACACAGACCTATTTCTAGCGAGGAAATTAAGTATTCATTAAAAGTTCCAGATTTCTTAATGTACTGTTTTTAGAGACAAGCCAGGGTAATTACATTTTAACGTTAGCATGCTTTAAATTGCTAGCACCTCTACTCGGTTGGTGGTGACCAGAATATTTCATAGCCAAATATGGTCCTCCTTCAATTGCCAAAAATTGTTTCATTTTTGAGAAACAGTTTCCAGTATCACTAAATCTGTAAGACACGTAGGATAAGGCCATGGCTTGAAAGTCCATTTATCCTTTTTCTAGTGCACTCAGGATGAATATGACCTCCACAGCTTCCACTTCGCAAGGAGAACGAAAATAATCGGTTATTCGTCCTTGCTTTGTCCAAATCCAACTATTAATTGCGCTAGTTGGCAGCTTTGGAGCCAACATACTTAGCTTCATGCCGAACAATTACAAAAATTTGCATCTTGAATCGAATTCAAGTGGGGTTTTTATTGCATATCTCAAAACTATATCATTCCTACAGCTGAATATCATGCATGCAAAAATTGTTTGAGTCGTCCAGAGAACATTAGTTTTGCGCGAAAAAAAAGCTGAAAAACTGACCCCGATTGTGAAATGTTGGCATCAAATGCATTTAAAAAAAAGAACGCCCTGGGATGAAAATCCGACAAATAATAGTCATCGCGCAATGCCAAACAAAGTGACTCACGATGAATAATGAACAATGCAATCTTCACTAATGTCCGGAATGTTCATAACTCTTTTGTGCCCCCGGACTATACTCAAGTCTCGGCAGCTAAGTTTCATCTTTCTTATAAGGCAAAAATTTGTTCGTTTCTTTCCATTTTGCGAACATAAAAATGCCATTTTTGCTCGCTTATCGTATTAAAATCGGCCGGTGAATCAGCGATTGACCGTGCACCTATCTCTAAATTGGTAAAAAAAATTTAAGAGCTACACATTCAAGGAAATTAATTACCTGGTCACACCTTAGTTAGTGGTCTAGAGGCTTCTTAAGTACCGTGTACATTTTGCACTATATTTACAGGTTTTTCTTATCAGTGGCAAAATTGATTTGTTCTCACCGATTAAAATAACCAAGTGTGAACCGTGTATATCCAGTACAAAAATTGCCAATCCCCTGGGAATTCCCAGACTTTGAAAGAATTCAATAAATTTCTTTTTATACAATTCCTTTCATTTTCCACACTGTATCGCGAAAGTTTTTAAAATTTTTAACTGCCAACGCCTAAGGAAATATTTTCTGTTATTGTGACTTTTGGCCGTATGCCAAAGTCAAGTTCATGCACCATTTAGTGGAAGCACGGGGACAGCTGGGCTATAAATTTCTTGAAGATAACTTATGGTGTTGGTTTCGTAAGAAAAGGGATTTGGCTTGTGCATCTTATGTAAATCAAAGAGAACATTGAAAGTTACTTGTACGGAAAATGGCGACGTTCGTTGGTAAAGAATTGTCTAATTTCGAAAGGATAGTTTAAGAAAAAGTAAGTTATTCGAGTTTCATATGAGACATGGCATACATTGGATTTGAAATTTCTTGACTAACCACGAGACCGAATTTTCTTTTAACTCTACTGTTACTTTCTCGCCGAAAAACTCGTCCGAGAATGCACGAATGGCGAAGTCGGTCATTTTAAGAAAATTTTCTGTGATTGAAGCGTATCCTTCACTTGCTGCGCTTCTGGTTCTTGACGACATCCTTAGTTTTTGTGTAACCCTCGATGGCAAGCGAACATTCTAACTGACGGAATCCTTCCCGTCCTATTTCAGAAGGGTCTGGAAGAACTGCTTCGTACCTTCTGGAAATCTTCAGAGATTAGCTGAATCCGCACCGTTTTCCATCCACGTCCCCAGAAATAAACCTCGAAAGGTGCTACTCAATTAAGAAGATAATCGTTTTTACAGTCATTCATGCATCAAGCCTTGCATGCACAGCGACATACCTACAATAAATTCAAAACTGTTGTGGGAATGCGTTCTTAGTACCGAAAACAGAGTCCTCTTGCATTGGGTGCCTGAGAGCATAGAGTGCAAAAAAATAGCATGCCAACTTGGAAGAGAAGGATCCGCTGTTCACCTGACTGGATAAGTGGCTGTCTATGGAATCTTAACCTCTTGGTTATGGGAGGAGCAAACGAGATGCCAAAACTGGGCTAAACTGACCAGACTTCAATCTTGAATCACTCCACTAAAAGAAGCATGCATCTTCTTCAGTTGGATAGGAAAAAAGTACTGCTACAATGGAAATTGAGAATACAATTTCCGACAAAGAAATTGCGCTATGCGCATTTCTGGACATAGAAGGAGCATTCGACAACACATCCTACGACTGTATAAATAAGGACAGAAGAGTAGACTCTACCACAGCAAGATGGATCGACCAAATGCTAAGTACACGGGCGATTCACACCTCCCTGGGAACGGACATCACAAGGGTCAAAGCAGGCAAAGGATGTCCGCAGGGAGGAGTACTATCGCCTCTTCTATGGTGTCTTGTGGTAGACGACTTACTGCGCTTGCTCAGTCATAGCGGCCTTACAGTCCAAGGATATGCTGACGACTTAGTAATCATGATTAAGGGCAAGTTTGAGGAAACTCTTTACGACCTTATGCAGCAAACACTAAGTAAAACACAAACATGGTGCCATGAGAAAGGCATACAGGTCAATCCGGGCAAAACATTTTCACGAAAGAGAAACCTGAGCAAAATAAGATCGCGCATGATGTACGAGACGAAAATCAAACTCGCGACAGAAGTAAAATATCTAGGAGTAATTCTGGATCAGAAACTCCTTGGAACAAGCACCTAGAAAAAGTATTAGAGAAAGCCACTATTGCTCTGCTCTTGTGTAGACTAGTCGTAGGCAAAACCTGGGGCTTGAAACCCAAAATAGCCTTATGGACCTATACAGCTATTGTAAGACCTATGATAGCATACGAAGCATCAGTATGGTGGCAAAGAACAAAACTAGTAAGCGCCAGGAGCAAACTGGACAAGCTCCAAAGGTTGGCATGTATCAACACGACAGGAGCAATGAAAACCTGTCCCACGGCAGCTATGGAGTTTCTTTTAGATCTAACTCCGCTGCACATCTATATCGAATCGCAGGCAAGATTAGCCGCGATGAGAAACGAATTAAACGGCAACCCATCCTGAGTAAAAAGTGGACCTAATAATCTATCCAGACTTAGAAGTAGCATTCAAATGCTAGATATGCCTGTGGACCATATGACAAAGAGATATCGCTTCGAAATCCCTTTTAATTCCATAGTCTGCGACAGAGAGAACTGGGCAAGGGACCCACTGCAGTTCGGACTGGATAGCATTGTATGGTATACCGATGGATCTAAGACGACTGAAGGCACCGGAGCTGGCATAAGCGGACCCTGCGCCGGGTTAACGGAATCCCTCGGTGACAATCCCACCGTTTTCCAGACGGAGGTCCATGCTATATCCACGTCCATAGAAATAAACCTCGAAATGGGTTACTCAAATAAGAACATAGTCATTCTCACAGATAGTCAGGCAGCGATAAAAGCCTTGACTGCACACACAGTAAACTCAAAACTGATGTGGGAATGCCAAGAAAAATTATGTATCCTTAGTACCAACAACAGAGTCCTCTTGCACTGGGTGCCCGGTCATGTGGGCATAGAGGGCAACGAAATAGCAGACCAACTTGCAAGAGACGGAGCAGCGGTCCGCCCTACTGGACCAGAGCCGTTCTGTGCAATCTCAACCTGCTCCATTAAGAGGAGCATACGGGTATGGGAGGAACACAAGAAATGCCAACACTGGGCCACACTACCCAGACTTAGACAGGCCAAAAGATTCATACCGAACCACTCAACTAAAAGAAGCAAACAGCTTCTACAGTTTGATAGAAACAAAGTACGGGTAATAACCGGAATACTCACGGGTCATTCGTGCTTGAAAGATCATCTTAAAAGAGTAAGAATCATAACCGATAACCTTTGCAGGTTCTGCCAACTGCAGGCAGAAACCTCTGAACATATTCTGTGCTGCTGTGAGGTAGTCGCAACTCAGCGCCACAAATGTTTCGGAGAATACTTTGTGGACCATAGTACCATTGCAAAAATAGACCTACACCAATTAAATAAATTCCTAAGAGAAATAAAGCTAAGTGAGGACCTCTAGGTTGAAACTGGAGAAAGATCTATGAGGTATAGCACAATAGACCACTGGTCGCGGTGCTTGGAGGAATCCCTCCGCCTCCGATGAAATCTAATCTTATCTAAGTACTGCTACTAGCTGACAGATCATACGAGCTTGAAGTATCATTTTTAGGAATCGTGACTGATAAACGGAGGCAGAAACCTCAGGCAATTGCGCTATACAGCGCTACAGATGGCTTGGAGACCACTTTTTGGATGCAAGTGCCATTCCATAAACAGAAATAAAGTTGCACGAGGAATTTCAGGTTGAAACTGGAGAAAGGTCTAAAATAGTCCTCTGATCGCGTTCCTTGGAGGAATCTCTCAGCCTCCGATGAAAATGTGATTCTGAGAAGTCTGCAATGACGAATTCACTTTGTGAAGTTAGTTCTCCATTACTGTTTCCATGTTTTCGTTATGGAGCCATAATAGGTCCTCTTGTGGATTCCATTAAAGAGCATATTTGAAGATGTTGCTCAAGGTGTTTTCTTCTTCTAACCTGAACGCCAATCTTTGACTGTTTCGTCGTCCTTCAAATATCATCGTTGGAGTTTACGTTTGACCATAATATCCTCAAGATGCGTGAACAAATTTTTGGCAAGCTTAACGAGTCTTGATGGCATTTTGATGTTAAATAGATTATAACCTCCAGACCGTAACTTTAATATGTATGTGCTTGCAGACATTGTCATTGACCCTATCATTACATTTCATAATTTTCATAAAAACATCATTTCTTCTTCGTCACGTAATGAAAAGTGAAACTCATTTCCATCTACCCGAAACCCATTACAATTTACTGCACGCCATTGTATCCAACATTTGCGATTCGGAAAAGTCACCGACTCAAAAGCATGTAGCGCGTGGTTCAACGAACGACTAAAACTGAATAAGCTACTAAAAACGGCTGGAACAATGGTCGCAATGATGGACAATGATGACATAGGTCTTAACCAAAATCTCAAGACTAAAACAACCATTTCGCGCGTCACATAAATCACTGTGCGAATGTCCAAGACCCTCGTCATAGCGCCATTATTACGTTGCACGGCTACTGGGCCCTTGACTCGTTCAGATACGCCATGTCATCATAATGGCAAATTAATAATAAAAGTTGATCGGGGAGAGAATTTCTAAGATTTCTTGTTTGTACGCGAAGCATTTACGGAGTCAATAAAGAAGCTACCGAACGAGGCCATAAGGATGGATGTGTCCTAAGAAAGCCAGAACCGAAATCAACAAGTATTTATCGATTGTTCTCATTAAAAATAATGTCACACGCAGATTGGCACTTGGGAAATTCTTGTCGTGTTTTTACAGTAGAAACAGGTTCCTCCAATCAACTCTTTTTTTTCCACCCAAATTCAATCTTGATGTAGTCTGTGATTGGAATAAAACATGTTTCCATCGATCCCAGAGTTTTCTACTTCATCAAATGGCTCTCAATGGGAAGCCATCAATAACATTCTTGTCGTTGTTGTTGTTGCTACCGCTGCTATATTCCACAATCGTTGTTTGATTTGACCCGATTTTGCACTATCAGCACGGCACAGATTAAGGCTCATCAACATTGTTGACAACGTAACTTTGATACCATTATGTGCTTAACTGCAGAATCATTTTATGCAAGTGATTTAATCGAGTCCGATCAAATGGGAAAGCTGAAAGGGGGGTTTACATTAAACTGAACGGAACGTACAAATTCCGTTCGCGTTTAGTTTTAGAATTGGGTTCTGAACATACAGCAGTTACGATTAGAGATGGGTCGTTCACGAGTGAACTGTTCCAAAAGAACATTTTATTGAAGTGAGTGAGTGAAGTAACTCACTCCTTGTGGTGAACTGCAGTTCCATTAGTCACGTGGCAAAAAAATTGAAAACGATATACCTACTCAAGAAAAATAGAGAGTAACAGAGTCAACTTTACATATGATATCGGAATTGTTTGAGACAATATACTGTACTAGATGCACTGACCTTTTTTTTGCTCATCATCTTCTAGATGTACTGACCTGAACTCCCCTCAAGTAATGAAGTATGAACTAAAAGAACGAACTAGTTCGCGAGCGAACGATGGAACGAAAACGAAGGAACGATGTAACGAATATTTCCATGAAAGTACTTCACTGAACTCGTTCCTTAAAGTGAATGACTCGGAGTGAAGTACTTCACTGAAACGAACTGCTTTGCCCATCTCTAGTTACGATCAGTCGTATGATACCCTAGATGAAATACTTCACACCGATTTATGTTGTAGTCGATAGCGTATCAACAACAAGATATCTTTTATCTTGTAAGACTAGTAGTTCAGAAGTTAAAGCTCAGCAGAACTAACTAGTCAACGGTTGTTTAGAGAATCCAACCCACACACATCAGCACAATTGAACGACTGACTGACTAGTGAGTGACTACTGAACGGTTGGTTATATAAGAGAATAGAGTAAGTGAACAGCTCAATTGAAAGAACAGTGCCCTAGTGACTACTGAACGGCTGGTAAGAGAAGAGAAAAGATAAAATGAACAGTTAATTTGAAGTACTTCACAGAAGTTACTCTTTAAATTTAATGATTAGTTGTGAAGTACTTCACTCAAATGAACTGTGTTTTGCCCGTCTCTAGTAGTCACCGTACAGTCGTACTCGATTAATAAAGTTAAAGCAAAGTGTAACTACATAGTTTAAAACCGCTTGGATGATAGCTATCTAAAGGAGAAGAGGATTTCACGCACTAGCAAACTCGGCCTTACTTTTAATTCAAAACTAATTCGTTTAAAATTGTCGAGTTCTTGGCTAAACGATTTCTTCCGGTCTAATAACTTCCGAAGGCTGGGTAAATAAATTTGTTTAGGGAGTTTTGTATGGACTTACACGTAGGAATACTCAGGATACCTTTGCCTATTAATAAACTTAGCACATTTACTAACGAAAGACGAATAAATTTCAACATCTTGCGAATTCTTGAATTTTCGTGTGTCCGAACAGTTTTTGGATTTGGATTTTTTGGCCATCACTATACAAGAAATGGCTTATTCAGACTGCATTTATAATACTCTATACATTGTAAAAATACTACTTAGTCTGGGTTCAAATTTGTATTTTCCAGGTCTTGTGTGACCTCCGAGGATTGCCAGCAAAACATAGAGTTGCCAGCAAAACTGTATTCGTTCACAAGTCCCGAACTCGATCTTAAGTTTTATTCTACGAGTAAGAATTCCACGATTCTTTCGAATCCAGAGCTTCTTTGAAAATATATTTCCAAGGCTTCATGAAGTTATGGCTGATAAGATTCAACTGTACGAGACCAAGACCAGATAGAAGTCAGACTAGGTCTAGAAAAACAAAACTAAGTCCAACGCTGCCACACGTTTCTCTTGTTTTGATCATTCTGTAACATAAAGGGCGACTCTATATCCCGCCCTTAGTGTACGTCTACGTTTACACCATAAAAATTTAATTTTTATCTTGTTGAAGCACTGGATACTCTTGACATATCGGGCAGGTAATCGAGACTGTGGGAACCTTTCCTTGATGGCTTTCTTTCAAATAAAGACAGCTGGATTGTTAAAGATTATATGAAGATTCGTCTCTCTTTCTCGTCTATGCAGCTTCATCAGAAATCGTTTGAAAAGAGATCGAGACAGTAGGATTGATATTCAACCAAATGATGTCTTGAATAACATGAAATTCTACATCACTTGGATTGGATTGTTACCTTAGTCCTGTCACATTCTTCCTGTTCTAACCACTTTTTTAAGTATCAAGCCTAGTACGGACCTCGATCAAAATTTTGACTCCCATATGAAATGCATGTAAAAATTTTGCCAACTCGATTTTCGAGTTGGCTTTCTGTTTGGTGGTACGGAGTTCGAGTCAAAATTAAACCATGATTTGACAGTTCGCTCATCGACCAAAAGATGGTGCTGAAACCGTGGAGACCAATTTTCCGCCACCATTTAAATGTGCTGCTATTTAATTTTTCATTGCGGTACGATAATTTTGACATCTCCTGATTTGAATTTAAATTAGTATTTTTTTTTTTTTTAACTTACTTTGGTTTTTGTGATATCGAGTGGTTTTTTTAACCAAAGCGGATTTTAAGATTTTTTATGCGCGTATAAAATTAACCGTGTCCGATATTATTATCCATGACACTTAATTAACATAAAAAACGCGTATAATAAATTTTATTTTTGAAAATTTAAATGTCAAACAAACAGCTGTTCCCAGCTGTTTACTTCGCCACAGTATTCTACACAAAGCATTTTTCACTGTAGAGATGGTAGAGATATATAGTAAATTAGCGAGTCAACATTTTGATCGAGGTCCGTAATAGGCTTCAAGCATCAAGAATTGCGCAACAGAGAAATAGGTAAATAACTTTCCTTCTTCGTCATCTACGCTTAAGCTAGATAGTAGACAAAAAACTTGTTCCTAAGACAAGAACCTTATTACCAAGCAAAAACCTTATTACCAAGACAAGAACCTTGTTCCTAAAACAAGACCCTTATGACCAAGACAAAAACCTTATTACCAAGACAAGAACCTAGTTCTCGTGAATTCGTTACTAGCCTCGTAAAACTGAAAATAAAATTGCAATTCTTCTCCTTTCAAACATATTTCAAAAATAAGTCACCGTGAGGAAAACGTGTATAAAATAAAACAAATTTGGTACTACATTAGTAATCCATTGTAGTAGCTATGCTTGCTAGCGTTGTCCTCCAAACTCGATAAGCATACTGAATGCCATTCATAGAGAGGAAGCATCCCAATGCCACGGTTAGTCCGAGCTACGTGCCTTGGCATTAATGCATCTGAAATCCCCCGGTAAACTACACGTGTATAATGTCGTTTATGTACTGTACAATTGTCAATAGAATCTACGATAATACACCTGTATATTTCCTCTTTTACCTCATACCTGGTGGCTGCAGGTAGTTGAGGATATGAAGTAAAATTTTGGGCTTTGGAATATTTATGCACGGGCACAATGTAGCCTTGTATTCTTTCATTCTTCAAAATACTGTTGCAATACGTGAACGCAATGTTGTATTAGATTACGTTGTTCAATGCCAGGTAGTGTCGTCACAACCTCCATAACTACTCCTACCTGGCATAGAAAAAGTATGTCTATACTTTTTTTTCAACGGATATTTCAATTTTAGAATAAATTGCCAAAGAAAGAACATTCTAAATATTTAGGTAGACGAAAAACACACCGAACTTTTTACCATTTACCCTGCGTCTACACTGATAATTTATCTGGCAATGGCAACGGCATTATTGCCATACACAAATTGACAGCGTAGACGCACCAAACGCATATGGCAATATTGCTCTCAGCATTGCCATGACCATTTCGAGGATAATATTGCCAGAAAACGAATCGTTTGACAGAAGTTAGCGTCGCTTGTCAACAGGTAGACTTAGGTTTTTTTTGGTTTGATCGCAAAATGAGTGAAAGTAAGTGGACTAAAGGAAAAACTATTGAATTAATCAATAGTTTTCGAAGTTATGATTGCTTTGCTTCACAACTTGACACTTCGAATTCACTCGCTCAAATGAAAATTGCCTGGCAATCAAATGACCACTCATTGCGATTTGACATTTAACTCAATGGCAATATTGCCATTGTCATTGCCAGATAAATTGTCAGTGTAGACTCAGGGTTAGACTTTATAAATGTTTCGCCTTTTTCAGGATTTTTTTGTTCGAATAAAATTCCGATTCTCCGCCATGTACAAACTCAATGGTGCGGGTGCTTTGGACATTTGGAGTACACATGCAAAAATTTCAGAGATACCGATTTAAACTTGATTCCACTAGATCTTCTTACTTTTTAAGCTTGCAGGACAGGTGTCAAAACCCAAAATATTGAAAATTCACTATTTTTCCGCCCATCTTTCGGTAGTTTAATTTCTCGTGGTTAAAAGAATCTCAAACACCAGCAGTATACAAAATCTGAAACGTACACATACAAAACTCTTGTTTTTTACATTTAATATGTTTATATTCTTTTAATTTTATTGTAGGGCCCTCAGATTGTATTATGCCACATTGTTAAAAATTTGACAAAAAATTTTGTCAAATTTTTTAAAAAATGGTTTTATTATAATTTTAATTAGTTGCATTAAACTATCTTCCAAGGATGTCATTTCAGTATTACCCAGAGGAGGCACACGATTTTTTTTCATTGCATTTAAATGGTGTTGATGTGTTCTCAAAATTAGGTGTATTCAAATCCCGTCATTCCCTCCACAAATGATGTGCATTCGGCATCAAATCTAATGAAATAGTTGTCTAATGCACGCTCAATGCAATGATATTTATTTTTTATCAAATGATTTTGTTTGACAAGAGCTGTGTTACCTGAAAAATTTGACTGATTTTTATGTCGAATTTTGGCAGTCAAATTTTTGGCAGCGTTGATTTCAATTTCAAACTTTTTTAATATCATGAGTCGATTCACAGGTTGCAGGAAGTTTAGTAGAATATTCTATTACTGTTTGAAACAGATTATTTTTGGACTAGTTCCAGAGAAGACAACATGTGAAATACCTACAACCTATCAGGTTTTTTTTTTAATCATTTAAAGTCAAAAAACCCTGAACAATTTCGATTAAAGTACTAATAAACCAAGTTGAAACTACAATCTGTTAAATTGCCTGTCTAATGCAAAACTGGCAACAACAGTACCTGTCCATTTATCGAGCTTCCGTGTAAAATGTTAAAGCATTAACCGATTTTAGCTACCTTTGATGCATAGTGTTCGCTATAAATCGGAACTGTGTATGAGCAGGTACATGACATTGTTGGCGATGGTTTTTTGGAAATTTGCCAACGAAATTTTGCACAGAAAATTCTTCTTGTTGCTCCATTTCGATATTACGATGGCAAGGATATGTGTGTAATTTCTACAACTACAACTATTGGTGGCGAAATAGTGTAAGGTCATGGGTTTCATTTTTGCCGCATTAAACCAAAATCCTACCCAAAAAAAGAAAAGTTTCGAACAAAGTGGTTTACATCCCGGCCAAATGGACATGGCCTTTTGTTTTTGCGGTACATGTACACGTACGATTCACCAAGCCGGGATATAGGGAAAAATCAATTGCCACAATTTGGCGACACTCGACACAGTTGCACATTAATTCTTAAAGGCCAAGGTAAAATGGATTTTCCCGACCGGATTTGGCGCCAGGAAAGTATTTTCATTTTGTTTCATTAAAGAACAGTAAGAAAAGTTCTAGAAAGTGTTTCAAGTTACTTACCTTGAAATAAGGAATATAAAGTTTAAAGATTTGACCGAGTTTTATGGTAAATTCTCGGGAAAATTATGAAAAGTTGTTGGGTGGAAAAGCTTTTCTACGGGGCAATTGTAGCTAAGCACTAAATTAAAAGAGAATAAAATTTGAATTAGATTATAAACTATTTTTAAGTTCGAGGTCAAATAAATTAAATTGTATCAAACTGGATGCCACTTTGTTAAATATTTGCCAATTTTCGCTAGTAAATGCAGTCGAATGGTGTATTGTCAAATTGTTGTTTTCCAAATTGTTGTTTGCCAAATTGTTTTTTGCCAAATTGTTTTAAGCTATTGTAGTTTTGTATGCATGCCATAAATATTTGCCAAAAAACTCTGTCAAATTTTTCCTATCAAAATATTCCTTGTACAGGGCAACAAAACCGAACCTAAGTACAGCACGGGTATACGAACATCTTTACTTACGTTCATTACTTTAAGACGAAAAATATTTGTAAATGTCGGAAATCTTTGTTTTGCCTGTCTCTCCTCTTAAAGTTTTTGTCAAAAATTTTGACAATGCCATTTAATGAAGTCAAAAATCTTTGCGATATCTTCATATATCTACAAACGACTAATCTAAAGTAATACAAAGATTTATGTATGTAGTACTGGGACACTGTCAAACTTTTTTTCCCAAAAAATTTTGACAATGATATTTCAAGAGGTCAAAATCCTTTTGGACTGCGAAAGTTTAAAAAGGGGTCTAAATATCTTTCAAATAAGCCAAAAGTCATAGACAGTTGACAATGTTTTAGGTACTAAATGAAATGCTCATGAAGACAATTTTCATCCTAATATTGTTGCTTAATATTGTGCTTAATTCGGAGAGATTGAGTATTTTGGCCATCCGGTATACCCGATTGTGGCACCAATTGTGGTACTATAGTTTTAGTTTGGGGACCCAATTTACAAATATGCAAGACAATAGGATATACAGCCACCGCCTTTGGAGCTATGGCACAACTGCATCACAATAAACAAAATAATTTTCTTGGTGACTTACTCCTACCTGTCGAAGACTCCCTTGTGTAAAATTATTTCCTTCCTTAAGAGAGTAGAAATTGCTTAGGGAATGGCTAAGAGCTAGGTAACGACATTTCAGGTCGTATTCCGAGAAAATTGAAGGCTTGTAAAGGTTCGAATTCATCAAATATTAGCAGTAAACCTGCAGGGGCTTTGCCGATTACATCAAATATATAACTTTTCGCCGATTCGATTTTATAGATATCTCCAAGCGTTTTGTAAAAAAAAATTGTTTCTTAAGCTTCCCGGTTTTTTCTTCAATTATTTCGACAAGGTTTTCTCAGATAAAGAATTTATTTTTATCACAAGTTTAATGCTTTCCTATGGAATTAAGGTCATCCGGATTTACCTGGTCAAAGGACGTTCTTGTTTTTTTTTGTAGATTTAGCATTTTGTGACAAGTACAGCACAACAACCTCGCAAGGATAACGACGTCCAGAAGCTCTCTTCGCCTAGGTCGTATGTAATATTTGGTTGAATGTTGTTTTGCCCGTACTATAAGGAGAGAATATGACAACATGGCAACATCCTTCAACTTCAATATATGAATAATATGAGAAAGTCTTGCAGCGGACCTATTTTTATAACTTGAAATGTGTAACCCCGAGTATAAAAAGGAGAAAAACGAAATCAATCGCTTAATGCCATATGACGTTATGGCTTTTAGCTTTAGAAAATAGGCTAATCTTGTCATGAGCTACGTTTTTCGTTAGTTTGTTTGTCACTAAAAATTGTTTAGTTATGGGATGAATAATATACAGGTGTGGAAACTATCAAGATTGCTCTAAAAAGAGATGGATAATGAGTTTTTTTTGCAACTAGGTTACATATTCCACATTAATTTTTTTTGCTGTAATTGATAGCCTCCTTTTTCCGAGTTATGGTTCTTGTTTCAAGTATTCAAGCTTCTAATCGTTCTTATTTAGACTGGACGAAATCGATATAGTTTCATAAGTTTAATCCAGCCCCAAAAATGTGTAGGGTACCCCTTCGGGTAACTACCATATACGAATCCTTGCAAAAATGTGTTTGCCTTCGTCAAAACTGTCGAAAATTCGAGAGCTGTGAAGCTAACATTATATATTGAATTTAGTACAAAAGTATTGATGGGGTGTATTAATGAGAATAAGTGTTACCATATAAATGTCCTTACAACACATGATCCACAACTGACCAATCTTCGACTATTCCATCTGGCCCAAACCTTCATCTATTCGCTTCGTCATCTGACAAATCAAACAGCTTCTGTACTTTATAAAAAAATCGGGCTACTGTAAATTTTGAGACGTTAAAAATTGTTTTTCACTGTGAGAACAATTTATTCCGAATTACCAGAATGTCCATACACTTCAGTAGCAGAAGTATGTACATATTTATAAATTGTGAGCGACCGAAAATAGTCTCGTTTGTCTAGAAATTTCAGACTGAGTATGATAAGTAAGTAAATGGAAAACTTCAAGTACACAATGTTCCTAGGTTTATTCTGCTTCCCACAAATAGTTCTTTCTTCAATATCTTCAAATTCTTTTTCTATTAAATAGGTACATAACAATTTTGTATTTTAATACAAACGAACACTTAAACTTTTTTGCTGATCTGTCAATGTCAAAACGTCAGTCAAGGCTTACATTTTTATCATAGTGAAGTTCAAGAACGAACAACGTTTGGAAATTATCTCAATTATTCTATGTTATATTTAAATACAAAATTGTTAAGTCCCTATTGAATGACCTTGAAAAATTTCTTTTAGGCTTTAACCACTTTCATCAATGTTTATAAAATCGGCAGTAATTGCTTCACCACTCAATCTTAAACTTGTATCTATATAATTTAACTCTAAAATTGTAGACCTTTGTTTGGTAGACCAGACGACGAAATTTCGCCATTTTGGATCAAGACTAACACGACTTTTTAGCTGAAAGTTTTTCATCTTTGTTATACTAAATGGCTTAAATTCGCATCGATATTAGTCGAGTTGTGATATAATAAAATTTAAAAAAAGAACACTACCAAACAAAGAAAAATTTAATCTTTGAGGAGCACTCACTAGGTTGGCTTGATAGATTTTTCTCAAAGATTTCTTTCACGGGACCATATATTTTAAGTTTCATCTCGATCTGATGAGGGGAGCACGTGCCATTCGAAAAATCAACCACTACGGACGAGATGACAGAAAGTGAGTAAATATCAAAAATCATAAAATTACCCTTTCGTAAAGGTCTTCTCAAACCATTCTTTTTTCCATAATATTGAGCACACATTTTTGACGACAACTCTACTTTCATATTATTTACGGTTATCAAGATATTATTAAAATTTAATTTTTTTATTTTTTTTATTTTGTATATTTTTTTTATTTTGTTTATTTTTTTATTTTATTTATTGTTTTTTTTTTTGATTATTTTTTTTATTTTGTTTTATATTGTTTATTTTTTTTATTTTGTTTTATATTGTTTATTTTTTTTATTTTGTTTTATATTGTTTATTTTTTTTATTTTGTTTTATATTGCTTATTTTTTTTTATATTGTTTATTTTTTTTATTTTGTTTTATATTGTTTATTTTTTTTATTTTGTTTTATATTGTTTATTTTTTTTATTTTGTTTATTTTGTCTATTTTTGTTATTTTTTTTATTTTGTTTATTTTTTTTATTGTTTTTATTTTGTTTATTTTTTTTATTGTTTTTATTTTGTTTATTTTGTTTATTTTTTTTATTTTTTTATTTTTTTATTTTTTTTATTTTGTTTATTTTTTTATTTTTTTTTATTTTGCTTATTTTTTTTATTTTTTTTCTTTTTGTTTATATTCTGTTTATTTTGTTTATCTTTTTCATTTTGTTTATATTCTGTTTATTTTGTTTATCTTTTTCATTTTGTTTATATTCTGTTTATTTTGTTAATCTTTTTATTGTTTTTATTTTGTTTATTTTTGTTATTTTATTTATTTGTTTTATTTTGTTTATTTTTTTTTATTTTGTTTATTTTTTTTTATTTTGTTTGTTTTTTATTTTGTTTTTTTTTTTATTTTGTTAATTTTTTTATTTTGTTTATTGTTTTTATTTTGTTTTTTTTTATGTTGTTTATTTTTTTTATTTTGTTTATTGTTTTTATTTTTTTTTTTTGTTTTTTTTTTTTTTATTTCTTAATTTTTTTATTTTGTTGTATTATTTTTATTTTGTTTATTTTTTTATTGTATTTATTTTATTTTTTTTTGTTTTTATTTATTTTTTTTTTATTTTAGTTTTTATTTAATTGCTTTTGTTTTGTTTTTGTTTATTGTTGTGTTTTATTATTATTATATTTTTTTTAAATCATTTATTATTTTAATTTTTTTCGTATTTTGTTTTTTTAATTTCTATTTTTTGTATTTACTTTTTATTATTTTTATCTATATTTATGTTTTTTCTTTTAATGTTTTTTTTTTAAATCTTAGAACATCGTAGCAAAATATTTTCAAAGAGGCTCAAAGCTGAAATACTTAGGGAAGACTTAGGGTGGGTCGACCAGGCTCAAAATGGAAATGTTTCCGTGTGGGTCGTAAGCCAATGCGCGAGGTTCGACTCACACCTGAGAATGCGTTTCATGCTTCCTATTGATAATTCCTATAAAAACCGATATATATAATTTATGATGAAGAGCATCTTTTTTGGGTCTTCTAGGTCTTAATGTCCTTATTCGAGGCTTATATTCGAGATAAGAACAAATTAATTATTAAGTGAAACGCCTTATGCCTTAATTTATTTACGGACAAAAAATTTCTATTCCTTGGCTACAAAAATAAAACGCTCATAGAGCATCGGTCCAATACTCTTCCAAAATAGCCTCGATTTACGTCAGAGAGAAGAAATACCTTTCGATCAGAAACTGTTTCCTTCCTTTCGGAAGATTGAATCGTGTCGATAAGACGCCCCCGACTGTACGCCTTTTTCTCGTACTTAAATATCGAATATCGAAAGGTGCTTGAGTCAATGACACTCCTTATTGGTGTTTGTAATCAATTGGAATGGTTTGATGGATCGGGGGTGGACGACAGGCTCGAAATACACACAATAGCTTCGGTTCAAAATGTTTCCTTTTGCCGCCCGTAACCGAAACGAAATGTTTCGACCGCTTGCTGTGTTTATAATATGCAAACCGAATCGAGGTATGGAGTAGACACTTATAGAACACGATAATGTTCCCAAGTCGGTAACCCTACGATTGTATATACATGTACGATACCGGGTTTAGGGGAGTAGCTAATCGATATAGCGGGACAGGACATTTTGTCAGGGGAGTAGAAGCACCGTATAAAAAGTTGGCTTCCATAAAGTACCAACAATATGCCGCCTATAGGGTGAATATATTTAGTCACTCTTCAAATTTATCTGTTTACAACAGTCATTTTCCACTTGAAAGGGATGTTTCTGGTTTTTTATTACGATTTTCGGTTATATCCTGACTTTTTGGTTTATTTTGATGATAATACGAAATTAGACAGCAACGACGTAATCATAAACATTACTTTTATTAAACAGCTTTTCACTAAAAACACAATTTCACAACATAAGCATTGCGTTCTATTCCGGTACCACCGAAAACACACACAAAAACCGTTTACTCCACATTTCAAAATTTTTGACATCACTTCGAAGTAAACGATTTTTGAAATTTCAAAATCTACTTACCTAGTCTAACGATGTAATTCAAGTTTTAAACTATTAAATTACAACACAATTTCAATTATTATATAAATTCCTATTATTTCTTTTTCCTCATTGCCCTAGTGCTTTAATTTTTACAACTTAGCTGTTAAGATGATAAGTCTAATCTCTAAAACATTCTTGCTCTGTTAATGCATTTTTAATTATTATAAATAAATATTGTTGGAGTTTCAGTTTGAGCAATTAGCTAAGTTAAGGTTTGTCAAATCTAGGATTGAAAAATACTTAGTTGAGAAAATCGTCTATCTTTCAATATGGGTTTAATCTTAAAGATTCAGCAATTTTCAAATTTCGATAAAAAGTGTTAAGTTCTAATGTTGCCCTAATATATATATATCTAATAACATATGTAACTTGTCAATCGCCGATCAAGCCTTGTTATTTCTAGATTAGCCCAAGTTAATATGAATCTCATTCTTTACCCAAAACTTGACTTCTGCATTTTTTTTACTGATACCTACTATTGTGTCAAGTCTTGGTCAAGTGGTCAAAATTTTTGCAAACTTCTCTGCGGCATTGACATTATTTTAACATCAGAACCAAGTCTTAAGCCCGACTTTAAATGACAATGGCGGCCCCTAAGACTTGTATTCCAGTGAAATGGTAAAAAGGTAAATTTTTTGTACGGAAATAAAATAATTTTGGCACTAAGTTTCTGCACTTGTTAAGTCCAATATTTTGTCTGATTGGTGTTGTGTTAACTACTTTTTAACACACTAATTTGATCCCAGATTAGGCTCTGAGTATTACAACTGAAATTTTGATATTGTGAAGTTAACGTTATCTTCACTTAATTTCAAACGAAAAAATTATGGCTTATAAGATTATAGCGATAATCCATTTTTTTTATACACACGGTGTTTCCAAATACTAACTGCAAAAAATGAGGTGTTTGGGGGGTTTCTTGTAGTCAAAAATGTTAGCCTTCACTGGCCTCGCTCTGTTAATGACTTCAGCCGTAGGACCGATTTCTAGAACCACTCCATCGTTAAGTAAAAATTTAATTTGTTTTAAAGAATGTGAGTTCCTTCGTCAATTTATATTGACAACTTTGTCTAAAAATCATGTTTCTGGAGATAAGATAACTCAAATTAAAAAAAAAAAAATAAAACTAAAAAAAAAAAACTAAAAAAAAAAAAAATAAAACTAAAAAAAAAAAAAAAAACTAAAAAAAAAAAATAAAACCAAAAAAAAAAAAAAAATAAAAAAAAAAAAAACTAAAAAAAAAAATAAAACTAAAAAAAAAAATAAAACTAAAAAAAAAGTTTTTCTTCTGGGTTCTACCCAGTCAAAAAGTTCAAAACGACCAAACTATCCGTCTGAAGTGGTTAAAAAAATTACGGAACATGCTCTGAACGTACTAGATGATGTACAAAATATTTAGAAGAAAAGAAATAGCGACATGTTAAACAAATTTCAAGAAGAGGTGAAAAAAAGACACTTTTTCGTTTAAGGTGGACATCCCGTGTGAAGGCTCTTTTTTTACGCTTTTTTTGGGATTTTTTTTTTGGCGAACTAAATAAAGATACAACTGTGACATTTTTACCACATATTTATGCACATTTTGAGCACACTTCAAAATTTGTTCAGCCCGAAATTGTCGCTCATTGCTGAGGTACACGGCAACTTAGCTACTCATTTTCAAAAAACCTTTTTTTCGGTTACCACAAATGCGGGCGTTCTGCTATCTCAAATAAAAAAATCAAACGGTATTTTAATCTGAGAAGTTTGAACTAGTTTTGGAACTAGGATTATCAAAAAATATTGAAAAGTGAATTTTTGGCAACTTGTTGAACTCTTATCGTCAATTTTGGTGTTCGGTGACTTCTTCAGCTTGTCAAAAAAAAACTGCTTGATGGATCACAACTATTCTAGTTTGCAAAGTGTCTACATGAGTACTGAATAAGTTCACCAAATTTCAAAGGAATTCGTTCGATAGATTTCGAGATATCGTGTCCACCGATTTGAAAAATACCGTTTTGAGAAAAACGCGACTAAACTGACCATTATATTCGAAACAGCAAATGACTTTAGAGAATATAACGGCCTATAACTTCCGAACGGCTTCGAATATCGGAAAATCACTTCACCTTCGGATGCAATTTATGTCAAAAATCGATTTTTTGAACCAGTCACACGGGGTGACCTTAAAAAAAATTATAGCTTCGTCAATGTTCAATATTTTTTCATAAAATTTTGACGTTCATATGCTGCTTCTGGAAAAAAATAAAATAGTAGCATAGTGTGCGTTTCAAAAAAGGTATATATCCCGACATATGAAGAGGGTCCATTTTACGCCCAAAGTTTGTCGTCGGGTCGATTCTACGCCGTGTGACCACGAAGGGTTAATAATAAAGTATTTATTACATTGTGAAAAGCCAATAACGTTTACCTTAAAGTTTGTTGTAATCCTTTTTTCCATATCTGCATTTATTAGTGAGTTAGAGTTTAATAAATTATAATTTATTTTTTTTGTACGTAAGTAAACAAATAATTTTTTTTTGCTAAAATGTTGAGTTGGTACATCCAAGAATTATCCCAATCACTTCTTAAAGTTTGCAGTTGTGAGAAAAATCTGCTTTATCTTTATTATTTTTCGACACAAAATCCGAGAAGCTATTAAAGTTAGGTCAACACCAATTACGATTTTGGGTCATAGTATAGGACTGTTTTTTTTTCTCGAAATAATTAGGTTATTTAGAAATTTAGTTATGTTAATAGAATAGTTAAGATACCCCTTTCCACATTCAAATAAAAACTCCGAGGAAGTAAAAACTTAATCAATATCTAATCAGACCTAAAACATATGGCGGAATTCGTGAACACACTTTATTCCACTTAGGGATAAAAGAAATCAGCCATATCTTTTAGGTCTATCTATCTAGAGATATCGAATTGAATTTTACTTACACGAACTTTTTTATATACTCATAGAAAGCACGTGGAAGTAAAACAGAGAGAGAGAGAAACCTAAGATATTTAGCGGAATTCATAACATATGCCAAGAATAAGTTACTGCATGAGAAGACAGTGTAACGTATTAAGCGCATATAAAAATATATGGCGTCTCAACTTATTAATCATTTCTTGTCGATAACAGGAAAACAACATAAATTAAATATAGAAATTCTGTTATCTCCAAATGGGGAAAAAATTGCAATTTTATTAACAAACAAGTAATGTTAGTATAATTACGTATTAATGTCTTTAGACGCGTAATAAAGAAATCATTTGTGCACTTATTTGTCCAAGTGTGTCTTTTTTTAAAAAACAATAATTTCTTGTGAATTAAATTCAGTATTTATTTTTCTTTATTTGTTATAATTCTTCAAATTGGCATTGCTGTTTACATCTGGTTCTTCAATTCAAATTAATTTGTCCTCTTGATACGTTAATAAAACGCCGCATTTTACGACAAATATGAGATGTATTGGAAATTTACTTGTTTTGTCGTAAAGAAAAATGCGCTATAAAATTGAAATGGTTCTGAAGTTAAAGGTCGTTCTTTTCCTTTTTCCATATTTTTACTGGAAGTTTACAGAAGACTTCTTATCGGAATTATGTTCATGTCACCCATTCCAAAGTCTTATGTCAAAAGGTTGGTGTCCTTACGACTACGTCGCTTCAAATTTCACTCTTAATATTTATACGGCCGTTTTTACTCGGTACTTTTTTTTTTAAATTGGTTTTTTTTTTGGCTTATCTGAAATTGCTCTTTGATCCACGCAGATAACCGTATCGCTTCGGGTGACATTTATCAATTTTAATGATAATAAATAACAATTTTATTTGAGACGTTTGGTACTTGGGGTATACTGCTGCCTTCGATGCAATAAGATACTTTGGTTCAGTTCAAGTTTAGGGCTGTGAAAAAAAATGAAGATAGGAGAGGTTTTTTATTTTTCTGTTGCTACCACATACCCCCCAGAGGATATCTCACTCTGGGTGGTATGTGGTAACGTCAGACCTCTTGTCGAGGTCGCTGTCTTCATAATATTTATTCTCAAACTTCAACTCGAAATCATCACGTCTGGATTTGTAGACAATCGCGTTTCTAGGCGATTAGAAAAAAAGTAAAAACCATTCGATATCTCATCAGACCTAAGCGATATGTCGAATTCGATCTCATAAAACCTAAAAGATTTGTCGGAGTTCGTGAAAATTTGAACCTTACTGTACACCCTCTAGGGGATTCGCACAAATCTATGGGCGAAACAGTTCATTTGAGTGAAGTACTTCAGAACTAGTCATTCACTTTAAAGAGTTAGTTCAGCGAAGTACTTCAATTGAACTGTTCATTTCATCTTTTCTCTTCTCGACTAGTCAATGAGTCGTTTAATTGTGATGGTGTGTGTGGGTTAGCTTCTCTAAAAAGACGTTCACAAGTCAGTTAGTTCATTTGTGCTTGTGGGTTCTGAAATGGAATGTCATATTTGAACCGATTTCGATTAAGTTTTGTCTTCGCTGTGTGTTTCTGAAAGACGCGGAGACGGACGAAACGAGAAGATTGATTGGTTTGCTGTCTTTCTTTTCACCGTGTTCGTACAGTGTTCGTACAGTTGTTAGTTGTTAGTCTTCGTTATCGATTCATTCGTTTTAATTGTTTTTATTCACCGTTCGAATTGAACTGCAGAGTTACTTCACTTACTCACTTCAATGAAGTGTTCCTTTAGAGTAGTTCACTCGTGAACGGCCCATCTCTAATTCGAGATATGCTTAAATCGAGTTTCCTCCGATTATATTTAAAGCCTTTGGAAGTGGAAGCGAATTCGATATCTCGTTAGACCTAAGAAATTTATCGGAATTCGTGAAAATGTACACCACTACCTTAGGGGTCGGATATCGAAAAATTTTTAATAAATGTTTCTATGCTCTTATAAAGGGTTATTCAATAGGTGCATAACAATTTTGTATTTTAATACAAAAGCACCCTTACATTTCCTTACATTTAAGGTGGTGAGCCCGAGTAGGGAGGAGGGGGAAACCAGTCCGCACTGCTTATATTCTAGACCGACGGCTCAATGACTGAAGACGGGTCGGGAGCTGGAATGTACTTGCAGTCTGACGACCTCAGGTACTCTTTCGCCCTAGGAAAACATTCTTCGGTATTTCAAGCTGAAGTATATGTGATCATTAAGTCAGTAGAATGGATTATAGAGGGCAGATGGAGAGGCAGGCGGATCTGCATCTGCAGCGACAGTCAGACCGCTTTACAATCCCTAGATAACCCAATCGTCTTTTCGAACATGGTACGTGAGTGTAAAGAACGATTGAATTCTGTTGGCAGATTCAATGACTTAAAGCTCATATGGGTTTCAGGCCACCAGGGTATAAATGGCAATGAAATAGCTGATGCATTAGCAAAGGCTGGATCGGATTCAACCATGGTCGGACCAGAACCAATTTTCGGTGTGCCTGTTGCCTCCGTTAGGGCTGGAATTGCTGAGTGGGTGAGTAAATCACACATTGAGAGATGGCGGCTTCTTCCGGGAATGCGGCAGACCAGAAACCTTGGTGAGGGACCAAGTGGACGAACCGCTACTTTTCTTCTCAAATTGAGCAGAAGAGAATGTGGTAGTATGGTTGGTGTCCTCACAGGGCATAACTCTTGTGGCCTGCACTTGGTTAGAATGAGAATCATTGACGACCCCATGCGCACTAGGCTTGTGCAGTTCGCGAACGAACTAGTTCAGAAGAGCGTTCGAACTAGTTCGCAGTCACCGCTCCTAGTTCGTTTGTATTCATTCATTGTCACTAGTTCGCAGTCAGTTCCGCTTCTAGTTCGTTTCTATTCATTCATTGTCGTTTGGCAGTTAGTGCTAGAATATACTTGTAGACTACGACCTTCCTTTTTTTGCTCATCACATTGTACCACAATGACGACTACGAGTCGTTCCAAACTTCACTGCCTTTCTCATCACTGAACTCCCGCGAACTAGTGAACTAAAAGAACGACTAGTTCGCGAGTGATGGAGAATCGCAAATGATCGCTCACTATGATGAACTAAAATGCGCAAACCTAATGTGCACTGCTTGCGACGAGAGCATTTCCTTCTAGAGTGTCCAGCTTACTCGTTTGCGAGAATGCATGTATACGGCGTTAATGTAATGAGGATGGAGTAACTCCGATCTCGCTCCCTACGTGAGCTCTTACAATTCGTAAGAAGAACGAAAAAGTTCGGGTAGAGACTGGGGGATTCGAGTATAATGGGCCATGTTGGCCTGAATGCTCAAGATGTGCTGCTTTGCTGCGTGTCTTCTCCCACACCAAACAACAATAACAACCCCTACATTTTGCTGGTATGTCAATGTCAAAACGTCAGTCAAGGCTTACATTTTTATCATGGTGAAGTTCACGACCGAGCAACGTTTGGAAATTATCTCAATTATTCTGTGTTTTATTTAAATACAAAAATATTATTTTCTTATTGAATAACCCTACCGTGTTTTGATAGGGTTTTTCAATAGGGAGATAACACACATTTCGCAGCACACCGTATTTCTGCTGTTTCGCACTTATATTAAAGTCGCGCCGCAGAGATGCTGTAAATCGCTATCAACACAGCAAAGACTACAGTTTTGTCGAGTGGTTTAACGTGCGCACCTGCCACGAGGGCTTAATCAGACGGCCCTCTTCGGGCACGGATAGATTTGGTGACGACAATCAACGCCCTTCTAATAATAGAGGTATCAGTCTATATAAGAGTGCAAGCCCATACATTCCTACTTATGGATACGAGACCTATCTAAATCTCTCCACCACGTTGCTACCCTGGGGGCCTCTCCAGTGTTTTTTTTTTTTTTTTGTAATTAGAAAATAATTTATTAAATAAATTCATAATTTTGTATAAAAACATCAACATATATCAGAAATAGAACCTCCGGTCAGGATTCGTAGCTTAACACTACTGCCATAAAAGCAAAAACAACAGTCGACGAAAACCTATTTGTGTTGCGTTTCTGGGAGTAAAGTCGCGCCGTGTCGGTGTAAACCCACCATCAAACGCCTCGCCGCTGAAGATGCCATTGTGGGCACCAACATACAATCGTGTGTGCTGCGAAGTCTTCCGTCGAAATTGTGCTTTATAAAGTCAGCAAAGTTGGCGCTGATGCGTCGAATGTAGACCGATATAATACAAGGCAGAGAGTAAGGGTAGCTTTGTTAAATTGCTTAATAAACTTAGTAATAAAGCTACAGCGTCGACATCTAGTTGGAGAGGATACCTTACTCAAGGAGAATCAAACATAACAATTTTGTGTAAACAATTTCAAATTGTTCACAATCATCATTGCCAATAATCATTATAAATTGTATACATACACTTAAATTTGGCACAAATAACCTGTTTGACTTGATTAGTTACAATATTTTTTATTTATATTTTTAAATTATATTATACAACATTTATTTGTCTTTCTCAAGATCCAAATGCAATTCGGTTGTTTACAATTGTATAATTTAAAACAAAGCAAACCTGTCTGATGCCACTAAGTCATTTTGCCAGCAATTTAAAATTGATGTAAATAAAATCGCCGACAAAAATAGATAGGTACTAAAAATAAGCGTTTTTAAATCGTTGCGATCATCTGTGTATAGGATCCCATTAAAATCGAACAAAATTTAAAATTTTTACGATTTAAAATTTAATATGAAATTTTATAATTAACTTTTCTTGATTTATAGCGTAGCTGTAGGATGATCCCGGTCCCAGTACCGAATGGTACAAAATTAATTGTTTTGTTCATTTCTTATAATTACAATTCATGGCGCACCTGTAGCGAAATTATTCTACCTTTCTATAAAATTTGATGATAAAATGTAAAAAGTTCAAGTGTGTGTAGTAGCATTTTTTTATTCGGCTGACTTTTCTGTGCCATGTACAGAAAATTCATTCAACTGTAAAAATTAGTTCGTAGAGGTGGGCTGCATTTGAAGTGCAATTAGTTCAAGCACAAGTTCTTGTATTACATACCTTGCCTACCTTGTCGGTATGAACGTTAAATTGGATTTATGGTTGGCTCTAATTCAAAAAGCAGTGCATCATAGTTTCGTTTTTTTCTCTCGCTATTTTGTTTACTCTGTCACTTTTTCTGCACGACGTATATTACATTGTATACACATTGATGTATACGCCGTATGGATTATGATAGGTGATAGTTTAACAAGAAAAGTGAGGGCAACTGGTTCTTATGTGACGTTATTGTTGCGCTCTGTTATGCTCTAAAAATAGATCTTAATTTTGCCCTGATTTGTTCATTGTTGACGTTATGCAATTTTAGTTTACCGAGTCGATAAAGGATGAATAGAGTTCGAGTGGGATGATGGTGTTTCCTTGAACTAAAATGTAAACAATTCTAGAAATTGGTGATTTTTTTTTGGGTAGAAAATGTCACTGAAATTTGACCTATTTTTCGTATAGTTTAAATAAACTGCATGCTATATTCGATGTTGTTAGAGTTATGATTCTGTGAAATTATTTGCACTGTTGAGCACCCTAAAGGTAAACAGACATGACCCCACGCAATAGAATCAACCTAGTATACTTGAAAATTATTTTCTGTATTTGCCAATTGAACACATTTATTTCTAAAGGTGCTCTTACACTAGCAATTTTTCAAGCAATCGATTGCCCGCCGACTATTGCCAAAACTAGTGGAGCGATTAATGGAGCAATACTGGCAATATCATGCAAGTTGCGGCAATGTGGCAATGTTTTCACAGATTGGTGGTATTGCCTCGCCCTATAGTTGCTGTATTTCCACTAAAGGTGCTCTTACACGAGCGATTAAAATTGCTCAATTTGCAGCAATATTCATCAATTTTGACGTCACAAAAATATGAAGCGACACACAGCAACCATAGCAACAAGCGATGTGAATAAACTTTTCATCAACTCGTTTTTGAAATATGGTGAGCGATATTGACCAATATCTAGAATTCGGCAATAAGGGCTTACACGAGCAGATCTGTCTATGAACAACACGAAAGCAAACTTCACAAACAAACCTAAAACTTAAAATAAAACTTAGAAATATTTGAATTCCAAGCCATTATAACACGAAACTTGACAAAGAAATGCAAAACTCAAAACAAAAACTTGACAATTGAATCACCGAACAAGGATAATTGCTTTTAGGTTTTTCCTAGTTAGTAGAAATACAGCAACTATAGAGCGAGCAATACCAGCAATCTGTGAAAACATTGCCACCTTGCCGTAATATTACCACAACTAGCATGATATTGCCCTGTATTGCTCCATTAATCGCTCCACTAGTTTTGGCAATAATCGTCGGGCAATCAATTGCTTGAAAAATTGCTCGTGTAAGAGCACCTTAACTTAGAAAATTCTGAGCAATTGTCCTCGTTCGGTGATTCAATTGTCAAGTTTCGTTTTGAGTTTTGCATTTATTTGTCAAGTTTCGTATTATAATGGCTTGGAATTCAAATATTTCAAATAAATTTTTTTTTTATTTTAGATTTGTTTGTCAAGTTTGCTTTCGTGTTGTTCATAGACAGAATTGGTCGTGTAAGCCTTTAGTGCCGAATTCTTTGTTTGTCTTTGTCTTTGTTTGCTTATATCAGGTACTGTCAAATCAATTTATATGTGCAGTGTATCATGTGCAGCTAGTTTCAATACTATGATTTCAATACCATGGTTTGTATACTAGCTGTGTATCCATGGTATTACACTGTATGCCACGCTGTCAAATATTTGATAATTTTCACTGGTAAATGCTGTTAGATAGTGTAATCGTCAAGTTTTTGTTTGCCACATTCTTTTATTTGCTCTACACAAAGTATATTTTGATAGTAAAAATTTGACAGAACTTTTCTGTCGTTTGACAGAACTTTTTTTAGTCAAATATTTGACAAATGGCAACAGTGGATACATATCTAGAAAATGTGCTTATTAATGTTCACGCTTATTCTGGAAAACGGCGGATTTTTTATTCCCGCCGACTATGCGGTTCACATTCGATTCCCATTCATGGCACATGCGATTATTAAAAACGTCCGGAAACTGCGTTATCGATATTTTTTCAAAAACTTCTTTTCCGGGTATTTGAAACCATATTTTAAGGCAGAAAAATGTTCAAAATTATAATACTGTAAATGTGAGAGATTGACCATCTCAAATTTTTCTTTACTTATTGCCCCAATTACTTTCTGAAAAAAGTTTAAAAACGCGACTATTTCATTGCGGATTTGAACTGTCAAATTTTCAAGAAAATGAATCGTTCACGCGTTTTCAATAATTTAAAATTGGGTGAATCGCAGTTCACTATCCCGCCAGCGGGTTCCAGAATAGAGGTGATTGTTTTCTGGTGTGTCACAGTATACCACGTAGTCAAATATTTAAATTCAGCCAAAATCAGTTAAGCTTGTATTATACTGTATGCCACTATGTTCAATATTTCACTGACAAATGCAGCCAGATTGTGTAATCGTCGTGCAATTTTTGTTTCCCATATTTTATTTGCACTACACAAAAATTAAAAATTTAACTGCAATTTTTCGTCCAATTTGTTTGAATCAAACATTTGACAGTAGGGACATACAAAAAAATTGACCATGTCATAAGCAAATAAAACAATTTGCCAAATAAAAATAGGCTATCTGAAAATGTGCAGTCAAATATTTGGCATTGTTGCATTTATAATCTGGAAAACGGCGGATTTTCTTTTCCCGTCGACTATGCGGTTTACATTAGATTGACATTCACGACACATGCGATCATTGACAACGTTCGGAAACTGCTTTATCGATACACTTTAAAGACGTGTTTGAAACCATATTTTTAGGCAGAATAATGTCAAAAATTGTAACACTGTAAATTTGAGAGAAGTAACATCTAAAATTTCTCTTTACTCAATGCAAATTGCTTTCTGAAATAACTTTAGAAGCGCGACTATTTCATCGCGAATTTAAACTGTCAAATTTTTCAGAAAGTGAACTATTCACTCGTTTCAATCATTTAAAATTGAGTAAATCGCAGTTCACTTTCTCGCCGACAGGTTCCAGAATAAGGGTGAATAAAATACAAGCAATAAGTTTGGTATTAGACTGTATGCCATTCTATAAAATATTTAACAAAAAAAATTTAATCAAATTGTTCAAGCAATTGCGTTGAGAAAATTTGTCGACTATCTGACTAAATTAATATACTCGTAATAAAATCTATTTTCTTTCTATGATTAGGTATATGCCAGCGAAAATATTCACATATTTGACATAGTGGCATACACTCTAATAATCGTAAATTACACTTTAGTGAAGGCGTCAGCTTGTATTAGAATCAGCATTTTTTGATATTTTTATTTAAAAATTTGGCATACTATGCCGAATGACCTTTAAGCTTGTATTTCACTGTATACCATATCTTTCATATATTTGACAAAAAGTTCAGTCAAATATTTTTCGTCAAAATAGAACTTATATAGAACAAATAAAATAATGTGACAAACAAAGATTGGACAATTACACCATCTGACTGCATTTGTGAGAATAGTCCAATATTTGACATAGTGACATACAATGTAACACAGGCTTTAGAATGTATGCCACTTTAAGAATTATTTTACTATTTTCGCTAGTAGTCAGATAGTATAAGGGCTGAAATACAATGTAGGCTATGTTTTTTTTTGTGGCGATACTTTGTAGCGAGGAGAGCCAAATGCCATATACAATGAACGCGACATTACATTTTGCGAGTCTTGCATTTGTTCGCGTACTCATTTTCGTGACAGTTAATTTCAATGTTGTTAATTTTCAAGTATGGATCGAACGAAAAGAAAATATAATGCGAGAGCCACAAAGTTTAAAGTTTCATAAAACACTGTAGCGTATTAATTCACAACGCATTTATTCTATATCGGGCGGACGCGTATTTCAGCCTTAAGCTAAAATTTGGCGAACTTTTACGTATATTTATTCTCCTACCTTCGATTAATGGATAAAATGATTGTGCAATATTTGACATTTATAGATTCTCTGTTAATCGTTCAAGAAGTGTAATCACGTGCTTTAAGGACTTTTGCACGGAAATTGGCCCAATGTGTACATCAGCCACTCGAAGATGTTGAAGTTTTATGCCCATTAATGAATTAAGCCTTGAAAGCCCATTAGACAAACGGAGATTAAATTTAAACTACCCTCATCAATGCGTTCTTAAGTTATCGTGCTCACAGATGGACGGGGTTTTTGGCATCACTAAAAATAGTGATTTCATGTGATGACAATACTAGTCAATGAGTTTCGTTAAAAATTTCTCTACACAAGGTATACTTTGACGGAAAAAACTTGACTGAACTTTTCGTAAAATTTTCTTTGTCAAATATTTGACAGCATGGCAGTGACAGTGTAATACTAACTTTAGGTAACTTTATTGTTACTCAAAGGTGCGAATAGATAAAATTCAGTGCAGTGACCTAATTATTCTGGCAATGGAGTGATTTTTTAGTAACACTTTTCGTATTACAACCATCACCAGACCATTCCATCAAAGGAAAGAAATTGTAGTCATTTTATTTTATACATATCTACGAAGTTAAACTTACTTCTAGAAAATATTTTTATTTGTTCAATAAACCTAGTAATAAAATCTCGATAAATAACTATAAATAATAACAGAGTACACAAATTGTCTGCAATAATTCATTGCGAATACATTATTCAAAAATATTTATGTTTTTATATTTTTTTTATTGCAACATTATCTCTAGCCAGAGATAATCATTTTGCTTAATTTTCCGTGCGGTCTAAACCTGTCATCATTTCCGTTCAATTTTTCACACTGTAGTCTTGCTATGTTTAGAGTTCGTTCAATAGAATCAGTTTCATATTATGTTTATACAATTTTTCTGTAGGATATAATACATTAAAAATGTTCAAACATTTTAAAAATTTAATAATATTTCGTACGAGTTTTTGAAATCAAAAATTTTTGATCAACCGACGAGATCATTGAACGATCAACTGATGTCTGAACTAAATGACTTCTAATCTCCATGTCTTTACTTTTGCTCAATGCTCGCCATATCCGCAGCTCTTCTCCGAATTACTTTCAGCCGTACTCCGATTTTTTTTTCATATATTCGAACTCTATGATAGGTTGTTGGTAATATATACTGCGTGGTTATTGAAGAATTTAGAGAGCCAACCATACGCTGATTTTTAATTAAAATTTGTTGTATTTTTAGGCATTTCATTACAATAATATTAATCAAGAATCAAGCATCACTAAAGCTAGTATTACACTCCATGCCATGCTGTCAAATATTTGTCTAAAAAAATTTGACAAAAAGTTCTGTCAAATTTTCTTCGTCAAATGCACTTTTTTTTAGAGCAAATAAAATAATGTGGCAAATAAAAATTTCACGTATCACACTATCTGACAGCATTTGCCAGGGAAAATAGTCAAATAGTGGACATAAGGCATAGGAGAGAACATTACAACCCTCGTTAAAAATGCCTAGAAAAAACAATTAAGTGCGTGTTGTTATCTAGTTCATAGCGCTATTACAGTCCTAACAACTAACATTTAGCGTTTGATTTATTTATAGTCATTTAAAAAAAACTACTTGTTATAAATTTTTATATCGTTGTTCCTCGAGAAGTGTGCATATGAAACTATTACAAGACACGCAAAGCTTTTGTCCAAATAAAAGATTATTAAAATTAATTTTTTACGTATACACTCGGACCCATTGTATACATATTTCATTTTCTTACTGTCAATTTGTCTATTTTAATTTGTAACGCTTTTCTTCCTCAATTTATTACTCATGGGTAAATTTGTGGCGCAATATGATGAATATGACGCCAGTTCTTATTAACTATGTTTCAATATGAACAAATACGGTGAGAACAGACCCGACTATTCCTTAAGCGATGAATCGATTATCTCATCAACACTTTGACTCATTTTTTACTGATTCAATATTTTCTTTGAAAATGTTATTGTTTTTCTAAATCCTAATTGCGTCTCTTGAAAATTTCGCTAAATTAAAAATTATTAATTGTGAATCTATTCTTGTAAACTTTTATGTGGGTTGATGAATGCTTTCGCAGTATATTTTGAAATTGAAAAAAAAAACTAGTTTTACATGTAAAATACTGTTTTTATTTTTATTTGTTTTAAATTTTGGATTCGACTGATTTGTTTATCTAACTAATTTTTAAATTATCAAAATTAAGTGTCTTTGGTGTTAGTGTACAAAAAAGTTGACAATAATTTTAAAAACTTTGATTATTTTAAAAAAAAATTTGAAACAGCATTGTATAGTTATTGGGCCAAATTTAGTGGTACATTGTCATAAGTGTCTATAGATTAAACCTTCAAATGACAAATGTCATATTAATAATCATTCATCATTAGTCTTTGGTACCAAATAATTGACAACTGTCCGATGCAATTAAAACTGATGAATCAACTGCATCAAATTTAAATATTCGTTATATTACAAAGGATTTTAACTACAGGGTGATTACAAAATGATGTGATGAAAATATACGATAATTCCGAAGAGGATTGCAGCAGTTTATGTTCCGTTTGACATATCCTGGCCTTTATTGTCAATGTAATTAAAAAAAACTAACCTCTGTCGCCCTTCTTAGGCCAGTAAGTCCTAGAAACTACAGCTGTAACCTTCCAACCCTCAATAACAAGATATTGTGAGTCTGTAGAACATCAAGAATTTAGACATCCGACAGCTTGAGCAACTCTTTAAGATTCGGCGCTAGCGCATACTGGAGACTAAACAGTTGGGCAACTGTTTAATCACATCGAGCTGCGCATACTCTTATCTGCCCGACTAAACTGTTTAGTCGGTGTCCATGCGCACATTACTTAAACCACCGGGCGATAGTTACAGTCAATTGGTACTCGTATCAACGTATCACCATTGCTGGCAGAGTATTAATGCTCTAATCTGCATCACACCAGACAGATCTATTTACATGTTATACACAAGACACGACCAAATGCAGAGAGAAAACCCGGTTCTATGATATAGGGAGCGATCATTTCCGATTCCCGACCCCTCGCGAACTAGTTCGTTCTTTTAGTTCATAGTTCATTACTTCAGGGGAGTTCAGTGATGAGTAGTCGTATTTCGGAGACAGTAGATCTAGTAGATGATGATGAGCAAAAAAAAAGGTCAGTAGATCTAGTAGAAGATGATGAGCAAAAAAAAGGTCAGTAGATCTAGTAGAACATGATGAACAAACAAAAAGGTCGGTAGATGTAGTAGAACATGATGAGCAAAAAAAAAAATACTAGATCTAGTATAGTATATTGTCTCACAGAGTTCCGAGCGGCAATGAAAAACGAACTAGGAGCGGAACTGACTGCGAACTAGTTCGTTCATTTCAGTTATGGGAACGCTCTTCTGAACTAGTTCCTTAGCGAACTACACAAACCTATTGTGCATATAGAGCTCTATGCGATTGTTTAGTTGCACATCGATCGAAATGGATTTGTCTTGCATATTCAACTATTTAGTTTGGACGAATCGAAACTATCGGTATGCGCACTTCCATATAGCCATTCAACTAAACTATCGCCCGATTAAAAATCTGAGATCTGCGAGCACTCTGAAGTGTTCGTTGTAGTTTTTAAATCACTAGTCTAATAATACACTGGTCATTGCCTGGGTTCGAGTCCCAGGGAAAAAAAACACCTACTGACCTACCCTTTGTCCTTGAGTAGGTGTTATTTCCTTTTTTCAGCTGTGAAAACGTTAAAAATGTCGATCAATCAGTGATAAATTGTCGAAAGATGAAGGATTGCTGGTAAGGATATGTTCTAGGAGATTAGGTGACCATTAGCGACTTGTGGCACAGTTGAAGCGAAAGTGGCTTTACGTCGAACACGTAGAACTTAGGAACTTCGTCATATATTCATTCCCGATGGCTTTATTGATAAACGAAATCTAAGCAATAAAGTTTAACTCATAAAAATCGACAAATTGGTTTTATGATCTACGATCCTATCTATGCTTGTTAAGCTTGTAAATGGGAGTCCTCATAGCTTTACCGACAAATCCCATTTATTTGAACTCGTTTTCACTTAATACAATGCTTAATCCGAATTACTTCGCTATATCGATTTGTTATAATCAATAGTTCTGCTGTCATTTAGGGCCATTACAACTTTACGCTTACCATTTAAGAGTAGGAATTGGATTAAAAACAGATTTAATTAAGCTAATACTTCTGTTGTAGTTGTCATACAAATGTCCCGTACAAATTGGTTCGTATATTCGCTTGACTCGTTCTGCTACGATAACAACGTTCCTTCATATTTTAACTTTATAGCTAGATGTATTAAAAAACAGATTGGATTAAGCTACTACTTCCGTAGCTGCCATTAAAATGTCACGGGAAAATTAGTTCATGCATTCGCTTGAATTGCTGTTTTTCGAAAGAAAAATTCTACCAACCTATGGAAGAATACTAATTCTTTATAACAATTAAGAGTATCGGGACATAAACCGATTAAAATAATCTATTAATTCAGTAGCTGCCATACAAATGTCCTGAAAAATATTGTGCCTAAAAGTTTCACTTATTTTGAGAACAACATTTCTCCATACTAAGACCTTATCGCATTTAAGAGTATTTGAACTGAATCAGATTCAATTAAGCTTTTACTTCTGTAGTTAGCATGAAAATGTCCTTAAAAAAATGGTGCATCCTTTTAATTCGCGTGGAATATTCCTCGTCTCGTTGTGGTAGCTAATACACATGATTACACTAATATTGCACAGTTCCGAAGTGAGTCGAATATTTAGGACTTTAGAAGTTTGTATAGGTACTACAGTTTTTCATTCAAAAGTACAGGTAAAATCAAGATACTCTTTCGAGTAGCTACCATACAGACATTCTTAAAAATTGTTTATATATTTACATTGGCTCTATTTCGTTATAATTTCAGAATTGAAACGTGGTACTTTATTCCAGAATTCAATAAGTCCGTAGCTGTCGACTGTGACTGTAGGAATTGTTTACGAATTCTAAGAAAACTCCTCCACTTTATTGCAAACAAAGCTCCTAGAATGGAATTTTTATTTACATTGAAAAGTCCATCACATATGCTATGCATATATTTTAAAGTAGGTAAATTCCATAGGGTTTTTCGCTACATCCATATGTGGGGGTTCAATACTTTGTCATAGTAAGCTAGCGAGCACTGCTTTCTAGAAAGTGTTCTGCTACCAAGGTCGGTTTTATCGCCCGTATACAAATCTAACTATGCCATACGCTAACTTTATTGCACTCAGAGAAATTTTTGTGTCTATTGAATGGTATTTGACATTGACTACTTCTTAAGAAGCTATTAATAACGAGGAGTTTTTATACTTTATGTGATATCACTACACCCTTAGAGCCCCTATGACAGATTTTATCCAAGCGTGAAATTATATGACATATGAATGGTAACATTGAACAGAAAAACGACTGTATGCCCATCCGTACGATAATTAACTTTTACATAGCGATGAGCATCACAGTTGAAAACTGTTTTGAATTTGTTTCAGTGAAAAGGTAAACTCAGTCTTGTTTCTTTGTTAGTTTCCATGTAAAAGTGCTTAGAAAACGCGGTCGCACTTATTACATGATTACTTGACGGAATACAATGTACTTTGATGTTTCAATCGTTGAGCTCACATACAAATAACCTAATCGCATGAAAACTCGGGAACGCGTATTGTTATAACAAAGAAATGTTATTGCTGTCATTCAGCTCTAACCCGTTGATAGCCAGTAATGTTTCCATAGGAGCTTTGGCTATGAAATATGATAGCCACGTAATGTTCACATGGCAGGCTCTGGCTATCAAAAATGAAATCGCTTTCGTACAAATCCTATAAGTAGTTTAAATGCTTGGCCCTCTGTGATGTGTTACATGAACAAACAGTTTACCTGCTGGGAAATATTAGCATAAAATATGCTTGGCAGTCAATGTGTTAATACAAAATTCATTAAAGAGCTTAATCTATTCATCTATTTCGGTGGTAAGCATTCAAAGATGTTCTTCAATCTTTTAACTTATCCTTCGCAGGATAACTTAAGAACACGTATTGCTGCAAATTTTAAAAGTAAGTAATATCTCAGAAGAATTCATTTGAATGTTAAACTATGTTTTAAGGTGAATCATTGCACCAAGAATTGCCAAAAATGACGAAATTTGTGACCATAACGTTGCGACTATTTTTGAAACTTTGTGTACTCGAGAATTAATGAAAAAAAAAATATAACCAAAATTTTTGTTTTCTATGTCAAATTTTTTTAGTTATAGTTTATTAAAGATTTCGTGAAAATGTTTTACGAGTCATCTTTGAAGAATCATATCTCCGTTAATTTTTGTCATAAATCAGGGCTTTATTTAAAGGGAAGAAAGTTGGCACAATATAAGAAAAATTTGCCAACAGTCTGGGCGCAACTTTATTATTTTTTGGGTAGAAGGCCGAAACGTGTTTAATACTGAGATGCGGTGTAGGTCACTATGCGACTGATAACCTAAAAAATAACGTTCCAAATAGCCTCCTGTTTAATCTTTAGGTCATCAGTCGCATAGTGACCTACACCGCATTACTCCAGCTCTGTACATCAATAAAATTTTGGACTTTTTTTTGCTTTAATTACTCCTGTAGTACTTCTATATATACATAATAAGTTTCAACGTTCTAGCATACGCTGTTTCTGAGATATGAAAAACCACCCCCACCCTCGTACCTTGCTACCCCTATCAAACATTTTATTTTTCTGGGATACTTCTACAGTGACTCTATATAGTTATCAATTTTTAGCTTTCTATGCTTTGCGGTTTTCGAGAAACAAAAATGAGAATTCTTTTCGTTCCACCCTCTCCCACCGTCACTCCCCCTCCCACCGTCACTCCCCTTCGCCAGCACCACCAACATTTTTTTTCCTGCTAGAAGTCTACTGGGCCTAACTCCTGTAAAACTTCTAAGATCTGGTACGGTTCTTGAGATATAAAAATTAAATTTTTTTGAAAAATGGTTATCCCCCCCACTTTCGTACTCCACCTCCCCTCTCAAAAGTTTTACATTCAGTAGACTCAATTTGTGATCTTATATACAGAAACCAAATTTCATCTTCCTGGTATAATGGGTTCGGAAGATATTGTAATCTAAAGTTTTTCACCCCCCACACCTACACTCCACTTCCCCTCTTAAAAATTTTAGCTCTTGTTTACTCTCCTAGTATCTCTTAAGATAACTACAAAGTTTCACACTTCTGAGATCAACGGTTCAGGAGATATGGATTTTAGAATGCTTCAATCCCAGCTTTCGAACCTCTCAACCCTTATCACCAATTTTGCAAATAGGTCCACTATCATAGTACTACATAAGTTCCAAATTTCAGCTTCCTACCATAAACAGTTCCTGAGATCTAGAAACCAAAATTTTTCGTCTAAAACGCGCCCCTTACACCCCCACACACCAAAAAGATACCAATCGTAGGGGTTCACCCAATCTACCCACCATAAAAATTTCAATTTAGTATCTCAACGGGTTTGTGAGCTATGCGCCATCAAACGATTTTGCGTACGGCGGACAGACGGACATTTTTTTTTTTTTTCCTTTTTTGGGGTCTACTAGTCCTAAGACGTGAAAATACAAAATTTCAGGGTAGCAATTTTTTTTGAAATTTCAGGCCGATCACAATACTTTACTATTCAATTTTATTAATAAAAAAGAAATATCCTGGCAAATTTTTTTCAAGGATAACGATTTTGTCCTTTATTCTTGAATGTCTCAAAAAACATTTCTTTAATATTTTTCAGTTTTTTATATACTGTTTTTCAAAACATGTCAAAATCTCAATTTGGGATCTCAAATCGACGAATATCAAGTGTTCTCAATTATTTCACAAAAATTATAATTATAATTAATTATTACTTACTCGTAAGTCACAGGTCCGGGCCAAGTAATATAAATTAAATGAGCGACGATTATTTAGCTAACAAAATTATTTGACGTTTGTTTTTTCGAAAGTCAGACATTCAAAATTGAAATTTAAGTTTTCCGGTATTCGAGCATAACTTAGTGATTTTTGATTACAGTGAGTATTGTGACGCTAAATCTATTCTAAATCTAAATCTATCTCTAAGTCTTATTCAATAAAGAAACCACCCCTGGGAGCAACTTGAGTTGTCGTTCGAAAAGTATTTTCCCTGTCAGTTTAGCATGAAGGGGGTCCACGTTACGTTATTGAATGGACCGATTCATATATAAATACATTTTGTTGGAAGTGGAAGTCTTACCAAAGTAAGTTGAAATGTTTTTGGGTTCTGGATGCTGACTGACAATACCTTTATAATCTACTCTCAAAATATTTGATGTGGATCGTCAGTTAAGAACCGTCTTTACTAATCCTCGAGTTACGAGTATGTGTATATAAAAAACTTTTAAATTGGGATCCAGGCATCTTATGTTTTATCGCAATCAATGTAAATATCTGATCAAAATGATTGGTAATCAAGCACTTAGAGTCAAGGACGTATTTGGGTAGGTTTGAGGAATCAGAACTGCCCAATTGGTATCTAAGTAACTAAATCTTCCTTCTCCTCCACCCCCACCTCTCTCTATCCATTTTTGAACCAATTTCAGAACGCCACTGGTTGAAGAAATATGACTTCCTAAAAACTTTCGTCTTAGTAGTTTCGAATGAGCCTTTTTTTTTGTAAACAATCAGTCATTTTCGATATATATCGGTTAGTTATCTGTTATTTATATCGGTTAGTTATATATTTCAAAATACCGGTTAACTTCTTAGGATAAAAACCCGTTATTTTCGGTGTTGCTTTCAAATTCGTCAACTATAGCTGACATAATTTTGAAATTGAACCAATCTATTTCAAACGGAACGTTCATTATTGCTTCGCAAAAAAAATGATGCTGTTAATTTCGAGAAATTTCAATTATACGATTCTCGGGACTGCATATCTCGACTCTTTTAAGTCAATTAGAACATAATAAAAATCGTGTGTATTTACGCATTATGGCTCTCGATATGATACATGGTGTCTGGATGTCATCAACTAATAGATCACGTCAATGTTAACCAATTGAATCATACTGTCAAGTGGTTACATTTTATTTGATGACGCTTCTCCTTCTAAGGCATTGACCATACTATCGACGTTGTTTCTTCTACGAGAATCTTGCTAATTGAGTTCTGAAACACTTTGAAAATAAAACAACACTCTTGGAAAATCATCGGCACCATTGATAAGTAATGTGAGAAACATATGCACTGAGTCATTCACTTTAATAGCTTTATATTGTTTAAACAGTATTTTTTTATGGTATATGATCAAAAATTAGAAAAAACATTAAACATAAAATTGGACAGAAGTCTTTTAAAAGATACTTTAGATGAAAATCTTATTTTAATTGGTTTCTTGGGATATTTAAGAGTATGGAGCGAATGGGCCTTGCTGAAGTTTAAAGAGTCTACTTACAGTTGTTACGAGATTTTATAGAAGAAAAACACACACACCAGCACAAATGAGCTTCTAACTGACTAGTGTGTGACTACTGAACTGCTGGTTAGAAAAGAGAATAGAGTTAGTGAAGAGTTCAATTGAAGTACTTCACGACTAGTGACTACTGAATGGCGAAATGGGAACAGATGATAAGAACAGTTCAATTGAAGTACTTCACGACTAGTGACCAGTGACTAGTGACTAATGAACGGCGAGAAGAGAAGAGATGAAAGAAACAGTTCAATTGAAGTACTTTACTGATCTAACTCTTTGAAATGAATGACTAGTTGTGAACTACTTCACTGAAATGAACTGTTTTGCTCATTTCTATCGAAACACTGTTAATGATGCGAAATTTACATAAAGAAATAACCGATGTTTCTGCTTCGTTCAGAATGGGTTCATAAAAAATTCCAGTTCCTCCTCCTATCGAGTTATCGTGGCCCAAGGAAAATCGAGTTTGATTTTTGGCTATCATCGAAAATAAAAAAATTGAATACATTTTTTTTTTTCAAGTCTTCGTTCTATTCGTAACAAACTGATTGCTTTGGATTAACCCAGTAATAGTCGAATCGATTTCATTCAGACCTTAGAGAGCATAAAAATTTCAATTAATTTCAGTTTAAAAAAAAGTCTTATCAATAATTCGAATAAAAGTTAACGCCACAAATTTGGAGCAACAAATGGGAGCAACAAAAAACTTGATATACTTAACCGAATTTTCGGTCATGCTTTGTAAATATTGCTAATGATGATTCAATTGCAAATTGTAGAAACGAAAAAAAAGTTGTTAAGTGATAAGAGGAGAAAATGTGACTGTGGTCATGTGATATTTGAAAGATTTGATGAATTGAAGGAAGTTAAACATGTTTGATTCTCTTTAGGTTAAAATATTGCTCAGGTTACGGCAGAAAGATAGTTCTCTTTTAAACGACCCTGTCTTATGTGTACAAAAAAAAATTTCGTGGTTACAAAGTATCTATTCGAGTTGGAATTCAACTTTGTAGCTCAAACCGTAATCGAAAAATATGCGTTGTCATCAGCGGTAATAGTCGGCTATACAGTTTCTTCGGGGAGTAACATTATTGTGAATAAAAACAATCTATAAGTAACGCACGTACGCAATAACATCTTAAAATTACCGCATTGAGTCTTTAGCTCGCTATTTCGAAAGTCTGAGGTGTTTTATATTGACATGATTTAGATTTCTAGCATCAACTTAATACAGCAACATATTCACATATGTATGTATCTGCTATCACAATCTTATGCAATAATTTTAATCTGAAAAATAATGTGTAATAATAATAAAATATATTATGCACGTTGTTATTGACTTGTGTACTGTACGTGTTAACAATAAGCTTAAGATGATAATTTGTTAAGAACACTATTCCATGAGATTATTATACTAATCGGAATAAGACTGTGTGGTAAGATCTGTTATTTTGCGTTGTTGTGATGTGATATTACCGCAATGGAATCTATTACTCTATAAGCGAGTTTATCCGATCGAATGTCATTTTAAATTGAGAATTTCAATTTATTAAATGTTTATGCTCTGTCGATTTTTATACGGTTTTGATTGGTGAAAAAAGTGTCGAAATGGATAAAAACTAATTGTTATATTAAAATAAAATAAAAAAACCATAATCGGGGATGCAACTGCATGAACGCCACTGCAATATTCATACAAATAATATATTTCATCACCAATTAGATAACCAAGAAAGTAAAAGTATTTATTATATATGTAAAAGAGAAAGATCACGTATCAATGCCCGAAATGTGGCACTTAGAAGTCTACAATTTTGACATTGTATTATTTGTTTAATAAATTAAAACATTTATTTGTAGTTTTTTTGTTTTTAACTACAGAGGTAGTGGAAAGGAATTAAATATGTTTTCAGGAATTCCTCAATAACTCATAAGACCGACGAGAAACTCCTTTTACTTCAACAGCTACTTATACAAAAAAAATATCAAATTAGTTTTCCCTTCTATAATCTACTTATTCAAACGCCTAAAAACCAATTTTGAATTTTTGCGATGTTCAACCCCCAAAGTAGTGAAAAGGGGTTAAGAATATTTGTCACGAATTTTTCAATATCTTGTAGATTCAATGAGATATCAAATTGTTATTCACTTCTACAGGTCAGATATACAAGAGTCTAAAAAGTTATTTCATACTTTTTCAATAATCACCCTCAAAGGAGTTAAATATTTTAACACAAATACCTCATAAACTGTCTGGCAAGATGAGATTTAAAATTGGTTACTAACACAAACTTCTAAAACGCCCCGGGATTTAGTTTCAACCCCCAAAGTATTGTTTCGATGATATGTCGAATTGATTTTTGATTGTCGAAAATCATGTTGAATAGGTTTTTGGTTGTCAAAAACCTTTTTTTTTTGAAATTTTTTGTAAACATTTTGTCTTTATGAATAGTGATTTCATGAGGGAGCTTAGCTTAGCCAAACACCTTGGCAGAAATAGTGTCGAATAATGAGATTTTGGCACAACTTAAATGAATAAATTTAAAAAAAATTAAATTTAATGCTTCAAAAAATATAGGCTCAAAATTTAAAAATCGGCGTAGTTTTTATCGTATGCATTTTATTAGACAGATTTGATAAACAGGTTTTGAAACGTATAAAATTATTCTACAACAAATACCGGTCGTTTCTATTCAAGTGTATAATTTATAGTGAATAGAAAATCGGAATAAAAACAAAATATTTTTTTTTTATGAAATTACGTCTTAATTTTATTTCTCTCAATTGTTTTAATACGAAAAATAAAAAAAAATAGCTTCATGGAGATCTGAGAAATAAACCGAATAAAGAACGTATTAATTATTTCATGGAGTCCACGGCGGTTCGGGGTTTTCCCAAACTCACTCGTCTTACATCATCATCATTTTAGTTAATTTAATTTAATAATTAAGTAGTTTTACTAATTAAAATGCATGCTTAAGAAAATAGTAATAACTTAATGTAGTAAGTTATATCAACAAGAAGAATTCAGCTTTATGATAATTTAGTAGCAACTGTCATTATGCAGATAAAACATTAAAAATTTATTTCCTAAATTGTTTATTAAATTGCATTTTAAATTTTCACTTCCGTTCAGCGGCTCCAGTCTCCCACAATTAAAAATACCAACATGAAAAATACAAATTATAATTATATCATATTTTGTCCGCATAATTGCCAAGCACATTCACCACTTTAAAGGTGCTCTTACACGAGCAATTTTTCAAGCAATTGATTGTCCGACGACTATTGCCAAAACTAGTGGAGCAATTAATGGAGCAATACAGGGCAATATCATGCTAGTTGCAGCAATATTTCTGCAATGTGGCACTGTTTTCACAGATTGCTGGTATTGCTCGCCCTATAGTTGCTGTATTTCCACTAACTTGGAAAATTCCGAGCAATTGTCAAGTTTTGTTTTGAGTTTTGCATTTATTTATCAAGTTTCGTGTTCTAATGGCTTGAAATTCCAATATTTCCCAGTTTTATTTTAAGTTTTAGATTTATTTACCAAGTTTTCTTTCGTGTTGTTCACAGACTGAATTGGTCATGTAAGCCCTTATTGCCCAATCGCTAGATATTGGTCAATATCGCTCATCACAATTCAGCAACGAGTTGATGAAAAATGGATCCACATCGCTTGTTGCTATTGTTGCTGTGTGTTGCTTCATATTTTCGTGACCTCAAAATTTACGAATATTGCTGCAAATTGATAAATTTTAATCTCTCGTGTAAGAGCACCTTTAGTAAAACGGAAAAATATCACATTTTCATATTACTTTTACTTTTTCATTTTTTAATAATAACGTATTGTGATTTACCTGAAATTTAAAAATTATGCTACCTTTAAATTTTGTATTTTTACGTTTCAGGACTCCCTACTCACAAACTACCTTCCATAAGGCCTTACCGAGGCTACGAGGCATGGAAGTAGCTTCGGTAAGGCCTTATGGAAGTCCGTCTGTCTGCTGTATACGCCGTAACGTGTTTAAAGGATCGTAGCTTTCAAACTTTTCGAACTATTAAGTTAATTTTTTTGTAGTGAGTAGATTGAGTGTACCCATTTAAGTCGCCACTTTTTGTGGGGTGTCGGGGGTGTGAGCGTTTTGGACGAAAAACTGTAGAATACGAACGAACCAATTACGCAGGGAAAATTTATATGGGGTGTAACAGGGAGTACGCTGAATATAAAATGTTTGAAGGGGCCAGTGGAGTACGCTAGTGGGCGGCTTAACTTTTTTGGAGAAAATATAAACTCATATCTCGAGAACTATTGAAGACAGGGCCTTGGAACTTCTTTAACAGATAGGTCCAATGGAGAAGGCCTAGGCCAGGGAACAAAACTTGGTCGTAGGAGTGGAGTGGGTGGGCAGAATAATCAAATTGCGCCCAGGCTATTGACTGATTTTTTGTATTAAATTACGTAATAATTGTACAAAAAAAAACTTTAGTTAGAAATGCGATTTATACACGAGTATCGACGCCCTACTAACAAGGACTTTATGGTCTACCGATTCAGAGTTTTAAGGGCATGGGCTGTCTCAGCTTTTCGGCGAGTGCTCTATAGATGCTCTATGACCCCGGGAAAGATTGCACTGAACAGAAAAACTTTTTTTTTTCGTGTAAATCTCTATATATAAAAATGAATGTTTGTCTGTCTGTTTGTCTGTTTGTCCTGTATAGGCTCCTAAACCACTCATCCAATTGCGATGAAACTTTGGTGATTTGTTGAGGGTACGCCCTCGATGGTTTCTGCGTTAACAAAATTATTTAACAGTTGGTTCGCGAATTATTTCAACATTTGAGTGTTTTTCATATGATTTAGCGGCAGTTCGTTTTTGGTGTATTAGTTATGCCTATTCCTATTACTAAATGGTATAAGAGGATAGTGGATGAAAGATGGAATATGGAGGATGGAAGATGGAGGATGGTGGATAGAGAATGGAGGATGGATGATGGAGCTTGGGGGATGGTGGATAGAGGATGGTGGATGGAGGATGGGAAATGGTAGGTGAAGGATGGTGGATAGAGGATGGAGGATAGAAGATGGAGGATGGTGGATGGTGGGCGGAGAATGGTGGATGGAGGATGGAGGATAGAGAATGGGGGATGATAGATGGAGAATGGTGGATGGTCGATAGAGGATGGTGGATAGAGGATGGAGGATGGTGGATGGTGGATAAAGGATGGATGATGGAAGATGGAGGATGGCGGATAGAGGATGGAGGATGGATGATGGAGCTATTTCAACATTTCAGTGTTTTTCATATGATTTAGCGGCAGTTCGTTTTCGGTGTATTAGTTATGCCTATTCCTATTACTAAATGGTATAAGAGGATAGTGGATGGAAGATGGAATATGGAGGATGGAAGATGGAGGATGGTGGATAGAGAATGGAGGATGGATGATGGAGTTTGGAGGATGGTAGATGGAGGATGGTGGTTAGAGGATGGTGGATGGAGGATGGGAGATGGTGGGTGAAGGATGGTGGATAGAGGATGGAGGATAGAAGATGGAGGATGGTGGATGGTGGGCGGAGAATGGTGGATAGAGGATGGAGGATAGAGAATGGGGGATGATAGATGGAGGATGGTGGATGGTGGATAGAGGATGGAGGATGGAGGATGGTGGATGGCGGATAGATGATGGAAGATGGAGGATGGCGGATGAAAGATGGAGGACGGTGGATGAAGGATGGTGGATGGGGATGGTAGATGGTGGATGGTGGATGGAAAATGGTGGATGGTGGATAGAGGATGTAGGATAGAGGATGGTGGATTGGAGATGGGGGATGGAGAATGGAGTAACGGGAGCAAGAAATGGGAGTAACGGGAGAAATGGTAGCAACGGGAGTAACAGGAGCATCGTGAGAAACAAGAGCAACGGATCAACGGGAGAAATGGGAGCAACGGAGAAATAGAAGCAATGGATCAACGGGAGAAACAGGAGCAATGGATCAACGGGAGAAACGGGAGCAACGGAAGTAACAGGAGCGATGGAACAACGTAAGCGAAGCGAGCGTAGCCGCGGTACGCGGCTAGTAACTTATAAATCATGAGCTTCACTATTACATTACAAGGAATCGATTTCTATATTGCCCCCTATTTGCATGTCCTTTTTTAATTTCAATAAAATTTTTGTATGTTCGTTGAATAATTTAAATTGTATTAAATTAAAATAGGTGCTATGAATTTTAATTGGCCAAAAAATTGTCAATTTTTATTCAATTGTTATTCGTACTACAAGGCTACAATCGATATGGTTATAAATTGTGTGATAATGTTGATGAAATTTCAAATGATTTCTTCTTATTGGATTGTATTTTAATTTATAAAAAAAAATATTTTATTTGCTGATATGCACATGTACGCATAAGTACCATAATATCGCATAGAAGTATCTCGTAGACTACGCCAAAAATTAAAGGTATATTACACTCATTAGCTTTAATTATCATTTGTTACCATGAATCATTTCCGTTTCAAGGCATAAAAAGAACGTAGAAGATTGCTAGGGTGAATAATAGTTAATTAGACAAACAATAATAATGTTGAAAATGTAGATAATTAAAGAGCAAACACAAAGATCTGTTGAAGCCACATAAATAATAAAACTCAGTGGCGGCTTGCCACCTGAGGCTGGTGACAATGTGCCTCGCCTTTTCGAAATTTCAAATTAACTAAATGACATAACGAAATTGTAATTCTTATTGTAATTGATATCATTCTCATAAAGTATTAACAGCGCTAAGATATTAATCCCATCTCATCAGTATTCTTAAATTTTGCTTTTATGAAGCGCTATCTTGAAAACCTTCCAGAAACTGAAGGATTTATTTAACAAATGTTTCAAAAGGGATTTACAGAAAATCGTCCTACTTGGTAGGACAAATACAATAATTTCTCCTTGTGTGTATTTTGTGATGTGAAATCTTATTTATTCAAAAATGGTTTTCCCAGTACGAATAATTCAAAAGAAAAATGTTTGTTCACGGCCACTTAACTAAAAAACGTGATCGCTGCACTCAATTTTTTTCTATGATTATAAAAGCCTATTTCGTCGCCTTTCATACGAGGGATCATTCATTGCTCTACCTTCAGCACTTTCGAATTTATCCTCCCTTAAAGGTGCTTTATACGAGCGATTAAAATTGCTCAATGTGCAGCAATATTCGTCAAATTTGAAGTCAGTAAAATATGGTGCAACACACAGCAACAATAGCAACAGGCGATGTGGATCAACTTTTCATCAACTCGTTGCTGAATTGTGATGAGCGATATTGACCAATAGCTAGCAACTCGGCAATAAGGGCTTACACGACCAATTCAGTCTATAAACAACACGAAAGAAAACTTGACAAACACATTTAAAATTTAAAATAAAACTTGGAAAGCCATTATAACGCGAAACTTGAAAAATAAATATAATACGAAATTCAAAACAAAACTTGACAATTAAATCACCGAACAAGGACGATTGCTCGGAATTTTCCAAGTCAGTGGAAATACAGCAACTATAAAGCAAGCAATACCAGCAATCTAGGAAAACATTGCCACATTGCCGAAATATTCCCGCAACTAGCACGATATTGCCCTGTATTGCTCCATTAATCGCTCCACTAGTTTTGGCAATAGTTGTCGGGCAATCAATTGCTTGGAAAATTGCTCGTGTAAGAGCACCTTAATCCGAACTATTTGACCAATTGAGCAATTCTTTTTTTTCTTAATAAAGTGCAACTAAGAAGGAAAACCACTTCTCGCAAAACGTCGTCTCGCTATCCCGTAGTACAAAACTGTCCCGAGTCGAGAGCCTTTTCGAATATTCGGTAGCTTGTATGGAATGTTCGTGAGGCCTGACGAATATGCGGGGAAGAGCGAGAAGAAGAGTATTCGAGCAGTATTCAGATATTCGGAAACATGAATATTGGATATTGGGAGGCGTGGATATATTAGGTATTGAGAGGCGTGGCTTTCTTACTGGAATCTGATCGAGTTGCGCGTGCTGCCAGGGTAGCATTTAATAATATGTTCTGCTCCTAACTTTATAACATCTAATTTCCGTATTGTTGTCAGTTGTTTGTATTCTTTTAATTCTATCCGATCTACATATCCCTCATTTGAGTCCATTAATAGGCTTATGGTGGTTTTAATATAAGGAGACCGTTTTAGATTAGTACTACACGTAAATACAATTTACACTCCGCTATGCCCTCAAGACCTTTCGGCTATTGGACTTATCCAATTTCACTTAATTCTGAAGAAAAACGAAATTTTAGAATCGTATGGAAAAGGAGCTGATGTATGATGAAGGATATGTGCCTTAAATATTTTTTTTTGTAAAAAAAACTGTGATTTTTGTCTATTGATTCCAATTCTATAATTTCCCTAAATCAGTTCCAACGAAAATTCTCTCTATCAGAAAACATCATTTCATTTATATTTCATGATGTGCTAGTTGTCCGGATTAGTTGAATTACTTGTACAGCTCCTTCTATGGCTTGAATTTAAGTAGTAATCCTTTTAATGGCTAATCGATTCTTTTCTTTCGGTTCGTTCAATCATTTAGGGTGAAATAACATGTAATGAGGGTTCGTTTTCGAGAAAAACAACTCAGTTTATTCTCACACAACCTTCTACAACAGTTCAATGAACGGATCATACGTTTTCTTTCTCATATATATACTAAACGGATTCGTTCATTAGACCATAAGATTAAAAGAAATTGTTTTATTTACTCATTATCTTTGGATTATCACAAATAATAACATTTTCTCTTTTTAAAAACATTCAATAAAGGATGAAAAATTGTTCTACAAATTTTATAATTCTGTACCTAGACCTGAAAATGGCAGAAAGATTGTTTTCGCTATATTGTATATTTCGTGTTTTGTTTTTTATTGCATAATGCCTGAAATTCTCAGTCCTTTTGTACAATAGAAAATCTATAACCCAATCAATGATTAATGGGGTATTTTCTTTTAAAAAGGAGCTTTTCCTACATTATAACAAAAAAAATATGACACGCAAAAAAGGGATATACATACTTTGAAAAGTGAGTTTTCGAATTTTCCATTAATCTTTATCTGACAGAAAATCAATTTCATGTACAGGAACAATGACTGTATATTTTGTATTGGAATCAGCTTATTATTTTTCTTTTAAATTATTTTTTTTAATAATTAATGATTTCTTTTTACTTCCATTGGCTAAGAGTAGTCAATATTTTGGTACAATTGGCATCAAATTTCAATCGTAAAAAAAAATCGAAAAAAAAAAAATATTTCAAAAAGTCAAAAATTTCAATCGTAAACTCAAAATCTTATTTATTTGAATTTTTGCTTGTATTTAGACTGTATGCCACTTTATCCAATTATCCTATTTCCGATGTCAAATGCAGTAAATATTTATATCGACCAATTTTGAACATTTCACAGGATTTTTGGTCAAATTTTTGTAGTCAAATATTTGACATTGTTAAATAACCTGTAGAGAAAGTTCATTTTGAAATCTACATATTTTTGCTTGTTGTCTTGAATAGCCCTGAAATTATGTTTGACCAGACTCAACACACCTAGTAAAAATTGTCAAAACTATCAAATAGTTTTAAAATTCAGTCAAATGTATAGCGTCTAAAAATACATCCGCCTTTCGAGCTCTCTAATGCATTCTTTAAATCAAACCAGGTTAATAATATATGAAACAACAATAAATACTCTGCATGTGACTTTAGTAGTGCAGCTGTTTTAATTGTCAAAATGTAAGTGCATATAGAATGATCCTTGTAATTTTTAGTAATCGAATTCAAAGTTCGGTTCGGTTCTTTCTACATCTGTATAACGTAAATGTTTTGCTTTCAACATGTTTATTAAAAACGTTGTATGAATCATGATTTTTTGGCAAATATAAATTGACCCCTTTATTTTTTTTAGCGTTGAATTTATACACTTTTATTTATAGTTAAATTGCATTTAATTCCGCAACAACCAATTAAGTTTCAGCACAATACTAAACACTTTGAGTTCGACATTCACCACTTCCTTCACATCCTAAACAATTGTTCATTTAAATAGCTTGAAGGAAATACAAACAATTCTCAGTTTAAATTTCCGATTTATTCGTATAATTGAATATTGTTTTTCCTTCTTTTTTTTTTTATTAGACAGGATCGACATGAAGCAGCTGTATACAATTTTGACAATTTGCCAAAATTTATTTGACGAATTTGTTTACACTACAATTGAAATCACCACACGCCAAAAGCGTTCAGTCTTAAATTAAATTAAAACTTATATTTAAGTATAATATTGTTTATAGGAATGTAGAGGACAGTAGAGAATTTGATACTGGACAGGTATTTTTCGGGCGATGTTATATTAATTGTTTACGTGAAATTTTAATGGCTTTTAGTAGAAATAAAAAACCAATCAAAATTAATTTGTATATACAAAATATGCTTGAGCATGTTACGTTCCATTCACTTGGCGTTTTCTTTAAATAGAGAGATTGGATGGAAACTATACACCACATAAAATTGAAGATTTTATTACTCTTCGTGATATTCCAACCGAAATTTGGTTGCAATTGATTATTTTTATTTTTGTTTTTATTCTCTGTTGGATTTTGAATTTGTTTTGATTATTTTACGGGCTATTTCTCAACGGAATGCATATGCTGCATGCTATCATGCATCGTACTACAAAGGGCAAGTGGTTTAAATTTAGACCTAGTGAAGGGATTTCGCCCTTTTCAATCTGATCTGCATCTCCGGCTAGCAATAAATAAAGTCTGTTAAATGTATGTTTTCAGCTGGCTAATGTCTGCAAAGCACATGTTGCTACAGTTTGACACTTCTAAATTTTGATATGAAAACTAATAGCTTTGCTATTTCAAGTTCTTTTATATTTCACATTTTTGCATTTCGGGTTCATAATCAGTGATGCCAATTTAGTGCTTTCAGCGTTAAATTTGGTGCCCAAAATTTCGTCTCAGCGGACAAAAATTAGTTTTACCGCTTGCGCGTTATTTGAATATTCCTGCGATTGATATGAAGAAATAAATTTTTAGTGCCTTTAGGTTGAAATTAATGCTCAAAATTTCATGTTTTAGTGCTCAACCAGGAAAAATACTTGGGAACACTGTTCATAATCAATCAAATTAATAAATGAAACCGATTTATTTTTTTCTTCATCTCTCTTTCGTCTTTTCGTCTCTTTCTATCACTCTCTTGTTTCTTTCGTCTTCCTACCTTTGGTCTTTCTTTCTTTCTCTGTCTTTTTCCCTACTCTTTCTTTTTCTTTCTATTTTTTCTCTTTCTTTCTTTAGTTGTTACTTCCGGCTTTCTCTTTGCTTCTTTCTTTGTGTCTCCATTTCCGATTGTTTTTTTTGTATCTTTCTTTGTATTTCTTTCTTCTCTTTCTTCTGATTCATTCTTTTCTTTCTTCTGATTCATTCTTCTCTTTCTTCTGACTCATTCTTCTCTTTCTTCTGATTCATTCTTCTCTTTCTTCTGATTCATTCTTCTCTTTCTTCTGACTCATTCTTCTCTTTATTCTGATTCATTCTTCTCTTTCTTCTGATTCATTCTTCTCTTTCTTTTGATTCATTCTTCTCTTTCTTCTGATTCATTCTTCTCTTTCTTCTGATTCATTCTTCTCTTATCTTCTGATTCATTCTTCTCTTTCTTCTGATTCATTCTTCTCTTTCTTCTGATTCATTCTTCTCTTTCTTCTGATTCATTCTTCTCTTTCTTGTGATGTTTCTTTTCCCTTTTTTCTTTCACCTCTACTTGTTTTCTTTACGGCTTTCTCTATACCTCTTTCTCTCGTCTCCTTCGATTTCTTCTTCTTTTCTCTCTCTTTTTTCTTTCTACTTTTTAACTCACTTCGGCTTTCTCTTTGCCTCTTTCTTTCTTACACCGTTTTCTTCTGTATTTATTTCTCTCTTACGCTCTACTCTTTCTCGCGCTCTTCTCTTTTCTTCGCTCTCCTTTCTCTTTTTCCCGTCTTTGTTCTTCTCTCCGAATTTATGTTTGCTTCTTTCTTTTTGTCATCGTTTTCTCCAGCCTTTATGCCTGCTTCTCTGCCTTTCTATGATTTTCTTTCTCTCTTTCTTTCTCTCTCGTTACGTTTTCAAAATTAAAATCGAAACCGAAAATCTCTTTTTTATTATAGAAATAAAGTCGAATCGAATAGGTTTTATCTTTTTGATATTTTTTTTAAAGTTTCAGTTTAAGATCCAACATTTTAACCGTTTTCCGAAGGACTGTGGATAGAAAAGACATTGAACGTTCAGAGCAGAAACACCAAAAGTAAGAAGAGTATAGGCACTTACAATTATTTTGTCCTTTGTCCATTGAACACCTTCATAGTCTGTTTTCACACCGTGCACTTCACATACACGCCGCACTCTTAATACTAATCCATTAATAAGAATTTGTACACTTATTGTAAGTACTTTAATAATAATTTATAAGGATTAAATTAAACCGAGAATGGGTGTGTGGAATGTGGAATGTTGTGACATTGTGTGATTAATTAAATTCACTTGTCTGTAAACCAAGAGGTCCGTAGATTCTAATATCTGCCTTGTAATGCAGTTGCCTTAGAAGTTGTGGCTTCCATATGTGGTTTAATCAAAATGTCGATGGATATTGTGTTTGAAGAATTTGCGAAAGTATCTAGTTGGTATTTTGTTCTTTAAAAAGTTTTTAAATTTCTGAAAACAACCCTTGAGTTGGAGTTATAGTGAACGCGATGCGCGTGCGTGTAACGATGCGACGCGACACACCCCCACGCAACGCATTTTGGTTTCGATTCGGCTTTTTTACAGCTACAAATATCGCGAATAAATGCCTATAGAATACAATAAACGGACCCAATACGTTCACAATCTGCGGACAAAATATTATGATATTTGTGAATATTATTTGACAGTTATGTCAAGGGTTTCAGCGCGCGACGCGATTGTGTCATCGCGCGCATCGCCTTCACTTTACATACAAATATTTTCAAAAAATTTTTCGGGTGAAATTGAGAATAAAGCATCTTGCTTGTGATTTTGCAAGTCGTATGCGAAATTTTAATTTTTTGCAACGTTTGTGCGTTGAAATATTCGACATGTAAGTATTATACTCATTACAGTGAAACTTTTACCAATTATCTAAAAACATAATACCGTATATGTTGTATCTATTTCTTATTCTTCAATTACGCAGAGAAACTAGTACGGTCCGTATACAAGTAATTTGGATCGAACAATTCAATTTCAATAAAAATTGTACTATTCAACTATGCGTGACTTTTTTATTCCGATGTTCAGCTACGAAACTTATTGAATAATTTATCTTGATTTTAGACAGGGAGTTTACGTGTTCGATTATTTTATCTTATTTGGATCAAATTCGAGTTCATACATTTGTTCAATTCTTGTGAAAAACTTAAGTGTGTAATTACGTTCGAGGTTTTTTTTTCAAAAATAACTGCCATCGTTTTCCCCCATAAAGAATCTATTTTACTCTATTTTATTATTTGCATTGTATACGTACGAAGGTACTACGTCAATAGGTTATTAAATATGCTCGTCCCAATTTATGTCTAGAGTAATTTTCTTTAATATTGTAACTACGCATTTGGTTTTTTTTCGGGTATATTTTCTACCGTTGTCTAGTGGCCATATATAAACGAACATGAAGTGGCATTTTTTTAATCTCTGCGGATTAATAATGAAAATATCTAGGAGTAATTTCAGTGTCGGTGTACAGGTCAACATGTGCGCTGCCATCACTAATATTTGGGGTTGTCGTAAAATAATTAACAAGCTGGTTTTTTTTAGCTATTTTTAGAAAGCTTAACGATTAGCGCGCCGTGTATCGCTCAGCAGTAATTTGTCGTTATAATAAATTTATGTTCATTGAAATGTGTATTTAGTGGGCTATCTACTAAATTCGTGAAGAAAACTACTAATTCGTGAACAAAACTGGTCTTCTTAACTGCTTTTACTCGCTTGCGAACAATATCCATTCTCAATTAACCACTTGCAGACAGGGCAAGCCCTACCCTAAGTTTAAACCGCGTTTATAGTATTACACTGTATTCTATGCTGTCATAAATTTGACTAAAAAAATTTTACGGAAAAATCTTGATGGAAAAGTTGTGTCAACTTTTTTCCGTCAAAATAGACCTTGTTTATAGCAAATAAAAAAATCGGCCAACAGTCTGGGCGCAACTTTATTATTTTATGGGTCGAAGTTCGAAACATGTTTAATGCTGAGATGCGGTGTAGATTACTATGCGACTGTCAACCTAAAAAATAACGTTCCAAATAGCCTCCTGGTTACTTTCAACTTTCTAGCATAAGCCGTTTCTGAGATGAAAAACCACCCTCCACCCCCTTACATTGCTACCCTTATCAAAAATTGATTTTTCCGCATGTCTCTGTAGTAGCTCTATACAGTTTTCAATTTTTAACACTTGAGAAATTAAAATCAGATTTTTTCATTTCCATCCCCTCTCACCTACACCCACACCCTCAACATTTTTTCTCCGCTACAGGTCCACTAGTTCTAACTCCTGTAAAATTTTCAACATCATATATCATACGGTTCTTGAAATATAAATATTTAATTTTTTGAAAAATGACTGTCCCCCCACTTCCGCGCTTTACCACAAAATTCAGTAGACTCCAGTGGTAATTTTATATACAGAAACCAAATTTTATCTTCCTGGCACAATTGAGTCGGAAGATATTGTAATTCAAAGTTTTTCACCCCCCATCCCCATCCTCACCACCACCCTTTTAATTAATTTTTAACCCTTTTCTAATCTCCTAGTATCTCTTAAGACAACTACAAAGTTTCAACCATCAGACATCAATCGTTCAGGAGATATGGATTTTAGAATGCTTCAATCCCAGCTTTCAAGCGTTTTGGACGCATTGTTTTCGCCCCACTCGTGCACCCCTCGACCCCTATCGACCATTTATTTGCAAATGGGTCTAATATCATAGTACTATATTAGTTCCAACTTTCAGCCTCCTAGCATAAGCGGTTCCTGAGATCTAAAAACCAAAATTTTTCATGTAAAACGCTCCCCCTTCCTTCCCCTTACACCCCCACCACTCCAAAAGATACCATTCGTAGGGGTTCATTCCATTCTACCTACCATAAAAATTTCAACTTAATATCACAAGGGGTTTGAGAGCTACGTACCTTCAAACAGTTTTGCGTACGGCGGACAGACGGACATTTGCTTTTTTGGGGTTTACTAGTTCTAAAACGTGAAATTACAAAACTTCAGGGTAATTTCAGGTCGATCACAATACTTTATTATTAAAAAAGAATAAAGCAATGTTTCCCTATCTTAAAGCATTTGGCTAGGGTACTAGTCAAATGTTTAACAGTGTGGCATACAGTGCAATACTAGCGTTAGCAACTCTAAGACTTAAGCTAGTATTACACGGCGTCAAATTTTTGACTAATATTGGGAGGGGAAGATGGGGTCAAATGGTCCACTTACTTTGAAGTGCTGTCGTCGTTGCAGGACTTCAACATGATTTAGTTTTAATCCATTAAGACTTTTTTTATCTTTACTGCAAAATAATTTTAAACTGCTGTTGTACAGCTTTTCAAAAAAAAATGCCAAAAAAAAAAAATAAAAAAAAATTGCCTGAAAAAATTTGATTTATTTTATTAAATTTTGTTTTAATAATCAAATGCCTTTGTAGGCGATGACTGGGATATATTAAACTCTAGACTTACTTGCCTTCAAAATGCCTAGATCGGAAACATAAATTTATACTTATTTTTATGTTGTTTATTATAGTGTTCACTTGATGCATCGTATAGGAGTTGACGTTTCTAACTCCTTCTAAGCATGCTATTGACAGTAACCAGAATTACCCCTCCGTACTCTATTTTGATATTTTAGAACGCAATTCTATTACGTCAAAAAAGTTATATCTACTCTACATTTTCGAACGATTCTTTTTACTCTAATTTATTTATTTAAATATAAAGGGTGTATTGTTATAAAGTTAGGAGGGAAGTTTTATATTAAAAGCAAAAACGTGAAAAAATTCCTAAAACTGACGTATCTCAAAATCTATTCGAAAACGGGCATATTTTCGTTATTTAATCTAGTTTTTTTTGCCTTTAAATACATGTCCTAAATTAATAATAATGGACTCGGTATCAAATAAATAAATAAATTAAAACTTTTGAAATATTCAACGGTTTGTCATATCAGCTGATTTCTAGCTTCATACTATGCAAAGGGAACCAGTCGTATCGCATCGTTTGCCATTTTACATAGCTACTAGCCCGTTTAAACTCTTTCTCCTACGTTCACAAAACTGTTAAAATAGTTTAAAAAAATCCAGAACTGTAGAGAATGAAGTGACAATTCTATGACAATCCTATTTAAACAGTTTAATGTTATATCACAGATTTTTTGCTTCTACAAAATATTAGTACAAAGTGTTGAAATAATGTCAACTAAACGAAAGTGAAGATATTCGAAGAAATGTAATTTATTTACATATTTTTTATGTATTATATTTTACATGTATATTTATACATTTTACATGTATATTTTTTTTTTTTTATATGTATATTTCTGCTTTTTATATGTATATTTCTACATTTTATTTGTATATTTCTGCATTTTACATGTATATTTGTGCTCTTTGCATATAAATTTCTGCATTTTATATTAGGATTTTATGGAAGCTATATCTTAACGAGAGGAGATCGTGGAATCAATATATTTCTACATTTCACATGTATATTTCTACATTTTACATGCATATTTCTTCTTTTTTACATGTATATTTCTGCTTTTCACATGTATATTTCCACATTTTATATCAGGATTTGATAGAAGCCATGCCGTAACGAGTGGAAATCGTAGATTAAATATATTTCTACATTTTACATGTATATTGCTACATTTTACATGTATATTTCTTCTTTTTACATGTATATTTCTACATTTTACATGCATATTTCTACACTTTACATTCTATGTCAAGATTTAATAGAAGCCATGCCGTAACGAGTGGAAATTGTAGATAAAATATATTTCTACATTTTACATGTATATTTCTACATTTTACAAGTATATTTCTACATTTTACATGTATATTTCTACACTTTACATTCTATGTCAGGATTTGATGAAAGCCATGTCTTAACGAGTGGAAATCGTAGAAAAAATATATTTCTACATTTTATATCAGGATTTGTTTAAAAAGTTATGCCTTAATGACAGGAAATCGTAGCAATAATCGTTTTTAAATATAACATACTTATCTCTAGTTGTGTAAAAAATTTATTGAAAATCTGTCCAGCCGTTTTCATGGCCTGGGTGTACGAACAGACAATCGGCCACAGATTTAACACATTCAAATTTAGTAACAACTCATGCATATAATAATATCATTAATAATGTCCAATTATGTTATTACGTTTATAAAAAAGAAGATGCGACGTGAACGCGCAAATATTTGCAGTGAAACAAACCAGCCATAAATGTAGGTTCACGTACAATACGAAAGCGTAATCAATTCCGGACAAGTGTAACGTACGAGTATGTAATAAATTGAATAAATTGCTCGCATTAAATCAAGAACAAAATTGTTGTTAGATGATTATGTCAACAATATTATTCGAAAAATTTACGAGCACAATTTGTCGGTATCATTTTGATGAAGATTTAAATTATTAGAGGGAGGCCAAGACAGTTTTTTTTTCTCTCGAACTTATCTGACCAACTATAGAAGCTACCCATTTCGATATAATTTCGATTTGATTAATTGGCTAATTGATTTCGAATGGGAATAAATACATCGATGATTTTATTCTCGTTTTTGCAATATTTATTCGAATCATTCATCACAGGTATGAAATTAAAATTCTTGTGCAGATCGAATTTTGTTTGGATTGAAAATTGTCGAGAAAAATTTTTGCTCAAAATTAGAATGGAATTAAAAACATGTAGGTACATATAACCAAAATACGCTTGGATTGAAGGCTCTTTATGGAGCATGATGTAAATAATTTTTAAAATTTGGCAAATAAGGTAGGGCGGATACTCTGAACGAAAAGGTGATGAATGAAAATATGCATCAGGCTAATAAATTTGAACCGTGTAATCGTTCATCACTATGATGAAGAACTGTTCATTAATTTCGTGATTTCCTTTCGCACAGATACATTGAAATTTTGCACTTATTCATTGTATTAACGATCGAAGTCATAGTATTGACGCTCTAAACTATTCTTGTTCGTAACGTAAATTGTTAAAGTTCGCGGATATATGAGCGATATCATGAATGTAGTCGTTGTGTTAATGAACGTGTTCATTTAACGAAAAACTCAGTAGTAAATATTTCTTGTAAGAATAATTCATTATAGTAATGAACACATTCACAGTTTCGATTATAGCAGCCGCCTGCCGGGGTATTGCCAGATATTTTACCTTATTTCGAAAATTCTGACCTTACAGTCTTTGGAACGATCGTTGTATTTGTACTAACAAGTGTAAAAAAAATTTTAATAAATTTTTGTGCCCAAATATTTGACAGACTGGTATATAGTGTAAAACCAATTGTATCCTGAAATTGTTGTTTGTTTTCATTTTGTTTTTACTAAGTTGATAAAGCAGGTTATACCTGGACATTTTTTCTAAATTGTTAGTTAATGTTTTATAGTCAAATATTTGACAATGATGACATACCTACAGAAAGCTTCCCAAAATGGGTGGAGTATTTCCAAATCAATTATTGGATCATGGAACATGCAAATCGTATGGAAGTTGAAGCCATCGAGAAGGACTCTTTTACCTAAAAAATTTTAATAAATTTTATATCAAATTTTTTTTTGTCAAATATTTGAAAGTCTAGCATATAGTGTAGAACCAATTGTATCCTTAAATTTTTTATTTTTACTAACCGTTGACAAAGCCTAACTGGCTTGACTACACTGTTAGTCAATAGTTTACAGTCAAATATTTGACAACGGTGATATACAGAGTACCTACCAACTAAAAGCTGAACAAAATGTGTGTTTAAAGTATTTTTAAATTAATTATTGGATTATGAAACATGGAAATCGCATTGAAGCTGATGTCATCGATAAGGCGTTTTTAACTAAGCAAATTGAATAAATTTTTTATTAAGTAATTGTGTTCAAATATTTGACTGCCTTGCATACATTCTAAAATTTTTGTTTGTCAACAAATTGTTTTTACTTATGGTTGAAAAATTTAACAAAATTGTTTGAGTTTTTCGCAGTCAAATAATTGACAACCGTGGCAAACAGTGTACCTACTGAAAGCGTAACAAATGGTTGCTTGGAGAATTTCTAAATCAATTATTGGATCATGGAAAATGCAAATCGTATGGGAGCATAGCAACTGCATACAGCGCTTCATTGATTGTATCATGTGCTGAAATGTGTGTTCATTTAAAATCTGTAGTTTATTAATATTAACTAATTCAAATATATGTGTAGTTATTCATCCGTTTTATTGTCCGTGTTTTCTCATAGTATATGGTACCCTTTTTCGCGTGTGACCCTAATATGGCTAATTCCGCTTTACAATCAATGCCATCTATGAATGATCATTCGAATAACACTGCCATCTATGTTATGAATACGAAATTTCTACGCATGGAATGCTAAAGATGGAATGATAATTATATAATTAAGTCTGAATTATGCATATGCTGTAGTGAGAACTAATTGATTCAAATTGCGATTTGAAGTGAAAAATTAGCATACTTTGAATTGTTTAATATAATGTACGTTCTGTAGACATTCTGCAATAGAGTCTAGTTAAGACCCTTAATATAGCATGCGCACATATCTGCGTTGCTACACACACGGAATTATCACGTCTAAGGTGACTGGTACATTTATCAAGAAAACGTAGTTTTGTGGACCAGGAATGTCTCTCTAGCACATCTTGAGGTTTTCTGTGTAATGTTTATCTTTCAAGATCGACTGGATTAGTCTAAGCTTTAAGTGAAGCTTGTATTACACTGTATGTCTTATTCTGGTTGGCAAATGCAGTCAAATAGTGCAATCGTCAAATTTTTGTTGCCACATTTATTTTTTGCTCTATTTTGACAGAAAAAAATTGACTGAACTTTTCATCAAATTTTTTAAGTCAAATATTTGACACCTTGGGACGCGAAGACGAAAATGACAGTGCATCCACAATAGACGACCAGTGCAAAACCAAACAGCTTTGGATTGATCAAGGCGGTCAACACTGGGTTGCTTGATGAACGACGATTGTCGAAATTTGACAACGTTATCTAAACGTCTTTCGAAAGAAGGTTCTTTGAACGGACTATGCTCCCTGTCAGTTTCAACTATGACTTAAGTTCTTCTATGGGACAGTCCCTTGATCTCCTCGATATTCCCGACCGTCTCGTAATTTTTGAGCTGTATTTTCTATTGCTTTTCCGGGGACAAGTTGTTAGCCTATCGTACAACCCCCGAATTGGAATGGCTGTGAAAAGATAGTTGGAAATGAATATGTTTCAAAAACACGTAAAAACTTTGGCCTTAAAGAAAAGCGCAAGTGAGATGTAACTGACAACCTCTGTGATGATAGGCTAGGGATGAGGTAGCGATTTCACAAATAATAACGCAAAATAGTACAAATCTTTTAGAATCAATAGAATCCCAGCTAGTAAAGCGCTGTGGAGAAGTGCTCAAGTCTCAAGGTACTTTGTAGTCAGAATAGAGAACGGCCATGACAGGGCATAGTGACATACCAGGGAACGAACTGGTCGATGAGCTGGCGATATTAGGATGGTAGAGGAGAGAGCTAGTCCACCATTAACTGGCATCAAAGCGCGTATCAGGGATAGTGCCACGGACGCAGCGAACTCAAGATGGGAGGGGCTGGCGAGCTGTAGGATCTCTATGGCATTCTGACCAAGGCTGGACAGACGGAAGTCTAAGCAAATATTGGCATAAAATAGGGGAAGTTTGCGGTTATTCTTCAGAATTCTGACATGTTCAGGACCTATACGATAAAGAGGATTTTATCCTTATTTTGTGTGAATGTCAGGCAATTGAGGTGGATGGGCAGTCTTTAAATTGAATCAATTTGGTGGATCTGAGTTCGATAGGGCATGACAAGCTGGTCAAGTTTACCAGTGATCTGGGTTGTTTTGGGGATGATTAGTGACCTACGAGGTTCCGAAGGGCTCGCTATTGGCCTTTTTTTGGTATCTAGTGTGCACAGTGGCTCAGTACTGCGCCCGTTCTTAAAACTAAAACTAGAATCTATATTTAAATTGCGCGCAAATTCCTACCACAGTACTCCGCTATAAGAAGAGAAGCCAAGAAATTAATATGAGTGACGTGCATCTGACACAGTTAATTACTCCTTGAGCATAATTCTTCACCTATATTACCGCATACGAAAACTACGAAGAAAAAAAAACGTCAACTATAAAAATAGCACAAGGAGCCATAATTAGACTCGTAGTACACGACTTGAGTGGAGTATTCTAGCGCGTTCGACTGCTATAATTAGTAATAGTACGTATACCTACGTTTCCTTCAATGAGTTTCTTACATGCATTTCAGATTATGACGATGTTGATTACTTGTAATGGCGACGACATTGTATGATGTTCTTAAAGGTCGACCCCGAAATATGACGGATTCTGAAAATATTTTACCACCCGAGCAATAAAAACCTAATTGCAATTAAGCATAGGGTTGACAAATTAATGCTGTAGACATTGGCACAATCGCGTGATCCAAGCCATTGGAATTGAAATATGTTGAGGCTTCTTGAAGACGTGAGTAGATTTCATGAATCTATGGGATGCGAATGAACAAAGACGTGTACGATAAGAGTCCGATTTATTAGTGAAATAATCTTCTCGTATAATATGGAAAATAGCCTATAAAAATGTACTCTGGATTTTGGGAGTTCTAGTATGTTCATAGATTTGGAATAAGTGCGATTATTATCAGTGGGCTGATGATAATTTTATGGATTTGCTGCTGAGCCTTGTAATTATTTTTCTGGTTGTTAACCTTATCAGCAAATCGCAGAGTTTGTAACCATCAGAAAGTGTTGCTCCCCAAATACTGATATCTGTACACCTTAGGATTCACCTCATACTCCCAAAGACTACTTTCGAGGTGTTCTTTTTTAATCACTGCGGAACACATTATCTTTTCATTGAATAGTTTTTCATTGCTTTATACAAACATCGTGTACACGGTATTTTTTTTCCCTAGTAGATATTTGTAGTTATCACTTTCAAGATACCGACCATGATTAAAGCTAGATGTTGAATATAAAATGCGAACTAAATACCTGAGCATGTTCTGTTGCTTTATGAGAGTTGACTTGTATCCTTCATTGTTTAATTTGATGTTCTTGCAACTATACAATGTTAGAGATTATCTTGAATACCACATGGAATCAATGGACTACTATAGAAGGAAAATTCCTGTTTTTATCAGCCATCGGAATTTGAAATTTATTTGGGTAAATGTTTCTGCAGATGGCCAATTCGCATGAAAACGAATAATCGAGAGGCAGAAGATAAAACATAGGATCGGATCTGCCTTATGTCTTCCGGTCGGTCACAGAGGAACTGAATACGGTAGGTTATCGATAGGGTCTTATCAAGCCTTTTCTGCAAAGGGTTTGATATTTAACCCTAGGGCGGGATATACAGAGAGAGTGTATTGTTTTAAATTTGGGAGCAGGAAATATGTTGTAGAGCCCAAAAAAAAATTAATAAAACATCCATACAAATATATGCCCTTTTACGTACCGTTGTCATACCGTTTTTTGAAATACATATATATATAGTTTTTTTAAACATTTTTGGCCATTCCTTCTAAAGCGGTAATGGTATTGGAAGAAAAATAATTGGTATTTTTAAAAACCCTGTCGTTTTTATAACAGAGCAATTTTTTTTTCACGCCCATTTAACTGGAAAACGGGATCGATGAAATATTTTTTCTCCCCAATATTATGCAAATCTATTTTTTCACCTTGCATACGAGCGTAAATTTATAGTTCTAGCTTAAGAACTTTCGAAGTTATTCACCTTTAATCTAAACCAATTTCGAAATTTAGCAACTCTTTTTTATGTTGAAGTGTAACTAAGAAAGAAAAACCCAAAGAGTATGAGATAGAGGGGAAGCGCCCATATAAGCTCCATAGAAAAAACCGTATCGAGTTTCAGCACCTCCACAGTCTCAGTCGATTACTAAATTTGGATTTGGTTCGAATCCGCGCTAAATTTTATATCGGATAATAGATTGAGAAGCTATGTGGTATTAATTTAACCGAACAGAATTCAGATTATAAGCTACAAATAAATAAAAATAAAGTATTCAATGTAATTTTGTTTAAAGAAACTAAAATAATACAGCGCAATAGAAAATTATAAATATAAAATTGGGTTCATTGTCATCTATGCCTGCGAATGACTTCCATTTCGAACGACTAGAATTAAAAGTATAAATCATATTTTTTAGCTTCGATAAATATACTCACCTTGATAATTCTTTCGGAAAAGTAAAAAATGACACATCCTTATTAAAGAATGGGGTACTTCCTCACCATTTAACAGCACAACGAACCATATTGAGAACTCAGAACTGCGCAATGAAAGGTCACTAATTTGAACAAACACACTAATCATTTCCCTGCACTACAAAGCTGAGATCTGGAGAAGCTTCACCTCCAATTAATACTTTATTATTTTTTAATAATAAAGTATTTTTTCTTGGTTTAAACAATTTTCAAAATATGCGTTTCTTATTCGTTGGAACAGACCGTTCACCGAATAAACAATTTGACGTTTATTGCAAAGAGTTTGAGATTTTATTGCATTTACTTACAGTTTAATGTTTTGAGAGAGGTAGTAGTCGACTGAGAAAACAGATTACGCTGCTTTTCGAATACGGTCCACTTCCACACTATCTCATTTTCTTTGGAAAAACCATGACCAGCAAAACGTTCCATGCCCATTTTAATAATATTCTTCTGGTCCCGCTACTTAGATCACTTGACTTTCAAATTTGATGTCTCTGGAAACACCCTCTTTCCTAAAGAAGAGATTTGTCAAAAAAATGAAAGTTTATTATTTTTCGGGTCAAAGCTCGGGAACGCGTATAGTCGGAGTATATCATCAGTTGTTTCGGGATTATTAGGTTTCTTGGAAAGCTAATTTTGTTCTTAAATTAAAAATTTTTAAAATACCGATTTTTAGCCGATTAATTGAAAAAGCCCGTGTAGAATTTCGGCATATTATGTACACTAAAAGCCCATAGAAGTAAAAACGAATTTGTTGCCTTATCAGACTTAAGAGATATGACGAATTGTTAAAACGTTGGGGTTTAAATTTCGAAAAAATTATGAAACCGGTTTTAAGACGATTTCATGAGACACGAGGGATGTTGAAAAATTTGTGAAAACGTAAGCAAACTCTTCACACCTCCTTGGTGTTTGAAATTGGTTTTTATGCCATTACATCCAATGCCGTAATAACCAATTTTATAATTTCATCAGAACTAAGGGATTGTAAAACATATGCAAACCCTTGGGGTTTGAATATCAAAAAATTGAGAAATAGATTTGTAGGCGATTATATGAAATCCTGAGAATTATTTTGAAGCTTTGAAAAGCATGCAGCCCCCTTACACTCCTTAGGATTGAATATCTAAAAATACTGAAATTGACTTTTTGGCGCTTATATAGGAAACCTTAGGAAGTAAAAATGAATTCGATATATCATCAGATCTAAGCAATATGTAGGAATCTGTGAAAACATATGCAACCTCCGTACACCCACTTGGGGGTTGAATATCCAAAAATTCTGAAAGGAGTTAATAGATAAATATGAAGATTTCAATTTCTTATCACTTCTAAGATATATAACGGAATTCGTGAAAACGTGTCGAGGAAAAAACTTAAAAACGAGTTTTAGGCGATTATTACGCAAGCCCATGAAAGTTAAAAGATATTCAATATCTGATCAGAGGTGGGTGATAGGGCAGAATTCAGGGTCGAATTTCAAAAAATCCTGAAAACACTTTCTAGGTATTTATTTGAAGAAGCCGTAGAATAAGAATGAATTCAATATTTGGGAAGACCTAATAGATATGACGAAAATTGTGAAAATACATGTATTCCATTTTCACTGATCATTTTTTTCGCCCTCCTCTCGAACGCCAATGGATATTTGAAATCTTTTTTTTATCTAAATTACTTTTCTAGTTGATTTACATATACATACCGAGTTTCAACTTTGTAGGACAAGCCGTTCTATATATATAGGAAAAACACCACCCACCCCCGTACCATACTACCCCTATAAGAATTTATATTTTTCCAACATGCTACTACTGAAGGTCTATCCAAATACCAAGTTTCGGCTTTATATCATTATAGGTTCTCGAGATATAAAAATCGGAACTTTCTTCTTTTTCATCCTCCCTCACCCTCTACTTCTGGTAAAAATTCTAAGCATCTATCTTACACTTTTCTTGAGATATAAGACGTGATTTTTTTGAATCCCCTTTTTTTTTATCCCCTCCACTTCCATGCTCCACCTCCCTATTAAAAACATTTTACTTTCATCAAACTTTATTTGTCAACCTTTATACAGAAACCTAATTTTATTTTTCTAGTGCAATTGGTTCGTCAGATATCGTAATCTAAATTTTTTCACCCACCGCACGCCACTGCCACCACTCAAAAATTTGTTTCCGATCTATTCTCCTAGTATACCTACAGATATTCATTAAGTTTTAATTTCGTGACATTAACCGTTTAGGAGATATATATTTTAAAATGTCTCAATATCGGCTTTCGAGCGTCTCGGACGCATTAATTCCCCCCCCCCCCTCCCTCTCACTCCTTCAACCCTTCATCCATATCACCATTTTTTTTGCAAATGGGTCCACTATTGAAACTCTATATAAATTCCAAGTTTCAGCTTCCTAGCATAAGCGGGTGCTAAGATCTACAAACCAAAATTGTCCGTCTAAAACGCTTCCCCCACCTCCTCCTCACACCCTCACCTCCTTAAAAGTGGCACCTTAAAGGGGTGTACCCTGTCTACCCACGAAAAAAAATTCAATTTAATAGCTCAAAGGGTTTGGGTGCTACGAGCCTTCAAACAATTTTGCGTACACCGGTCGATGTACGGCGGACAGACGGACTGAAACTTTTTGTGCTTTTTTCGTGTTTCGTGTCGTGTCTTTCGTGTCCTGTAGACAACGTGAAAAAAAAATTTCAGGGTAGCAAATTTTTTTTTTTAAAATCGATCCCAATACTGTATTATTGAAATAATAAAGTAAAATAGTGCGAGCACTAAATTTTTAGCAAGTGAAATGCTTTTCATACAAGTGTTAAAAAAATTGTTTTTAAATCTTAGGCGTTTCTCTAAGTAGCTTATCAAAAGGTCGCTTTCCTTTTGATAAGCTTTGATATATTGAAATACTTGTAAAAACTTGTTTAACCCCTTTTCACAGCCTGTGGGATGAATATCGAAAAATACTGAAATTATTTTTTTGGCGTTCATATAATTAAAATTAACTCAACAACTACTAAGAGAAATTGAGCAATAAATAATATTATAAACATGAATTAGGTTTTGTTTTTTTTAATTCAACCCCAAATCATCCTCTTTGGGGTTGAATTAACCCGTTCCTACATCATAAAACAAAAATTTCATGTTTTTAGGTGCATATTCGTAAACTGATGTTCACATATGAACAACTTTTATGTTCTATAATTATTTCTCTACACCCTATCCAAGTGTATTTTTTGTTTATTCTTTTAAAATTCGATTAGTCCCGTATTCAAATCGATGTTTTGTCCACCCTTGTCATGGAAAAATTATCTGAAAACAATTAGCGCCACTCCGAAAATATTTATAACAAAATTGATCAGATTTATTTCCGAGTAAATTCAACTGAAAATAAGCCTGATTAATTTCCCGATGAGTGAAAGTATTTCTCTTTCTCTCGAAATACGCCGATTTTTCAAATGAATCACAACACCTATATTTATTACACAATCCTTTCATAAAATTCATAAAGCGGCCGGCAAGCTGAATCACATCTTTCATTGAAATGTTTGGATTGCTAACTGCCTACTTCTTCTATTCGGCGCAGCAATTATCTCGTTTAAAACGAAAATTTTGTACACATTTTGGAGCCTCTCAGACGAATTACTTATATTTAAATTTAGCTTAAGTGATTAATCCCGATACGTGTGTAAAATTATCACGTTCAAATTTTAATCGTGTATGAAACATTCAAAAAATTGTTGCCTGGACATGAAAATTTCTTACTCTATTTTGAAGTTTTTTTTTTCTTCTCTAATTGATGTAAGTTTGTTGTGCCTATTTAAGAAATTCGGTTTATTTTGTTTTCATTGATTGCACGGCTATAAAAGTGGATCTTATTGCCGGGAGAAATTAAGAAATTAATTTAGGTAGATACGAGTATATTTGGGTCAATACAATGTTAATTGTCTTTTCGGACCAAATTGCTCAATTTCGAGTCATATTCCTTCTGCCTAGTTGAGTAATGTAGGAAAGATTTTCAGCGATTCATCAAAGTCTTCTTGTTGCATAAGCCCAGTAATTTGTTCCCGACTTTCACTTTCATTTCGATTTATTTTTGCTTATGGGTGAAATTGGTTTTCTGCTCTCTCTACTTCTTTTTTGAGGTTTAATTACATGCTGAGTGATTGATTTTCTTTCGGTTGATAAAGAAAATGATAATTCGAATTGGTTGGTCTATTCTGTAAGGTTGTGTATGCCCTTATTATGTAATCATTAGAAAAATAGATTCGGTTTTTACCTGTACAGCTCTATTTGAGTATTGCATCCGAGAACATAGAATAATAACTTAACACCTACTTTAGCAGTACCAAGTGGGGCCCACTTGATAATCAGTTTCTGTGTGACACACATGTCCAAATGCGATACTGGAATTCAGTTGTAATCTACACACGCTTTCCTTGTTGACTACAATCCAAATGCTGGTTGAACTTGTTTTCAAGATATGACCGATCTATTGTCAATTAGAGGGTTGTGTGTTTATATCACGTCGGGGTCACCATTTATGCCCTGAAACACCACTTCGATCACAAATAATAATCAATGGCACACAGCCCAAATTGGGCCTAGGCCTTGTAGTAATGCTAGAGTTACTTAATTACTAGACCAACGGAACACTAGGAGGTGAAGTGGTCAGCCACACGCTCGTCCTTGATTATTACCCCGATTCGATCACAAATTCGATCACAAATACTACAAGTTAATTACATTTTGCCAAAATGGCGAACCAGCTTGAGGAAAGGAAGAGAGCTTTGAAGCCCTTATGCTAATTTCTTACTCACAAATTAAGACTTAGTCAAGGTGTAAATTTCATAAGAGAAGGCTTAGGAAAAGTGTATCAGCGCCTTAGTGGTAGTTATTTTTAAAGAAATGTGGTAGTACAATAGGCCTCTTGCTTACCTCCTTACCCTATGACAGTGAAGAACCTCCACCCTCTGATGGGTTCAGACACTTAATCAGCATGGCGGAAAGGAAGAAAATCAACATAACGGTGGGGTGCGATGCTAATGCTCACCACACTCTATGGGGTAGCAGAGATATCAAAACTAGGGGTGAGTCACTCTTTGAATATATTTGCTCTTCTAAACTTATATTATGCAACAGAGGTAATGATCCTACTTTTGTTGTTAGGAATAGGAGTGAGGTTTTGGACATTATTCTGAGATCGAGCTATGACGCGAAGTTTGAAGTAGGGAACTGGTCTGTTGCAGGAATGGAATCCTTCTCTGACCATACAATAATTATGTTTACGATATCCTGGGACATAGAGCGGGGTAACTTGTTTAGAAACATTAAAAGAACCAACTGGGAGAAGTTTGTAAAGATGGTCGGTAACAATCTTAGGCAGGTAAACAGCAGCTTAAGCAGTACGGAACTTCTGGACGGGAAAGTAGAAATGTTTTCGGGAGTGTATGAGATCGTCTTGCCCCCTCTCCAATGGGGGTGGGAAGGGTGGTTCTAAGTGATGGTCAAAGGTCCTTGAAATTTTGATAAAAGAACTCAGAGTAATTTGGACTGGGATGCAGACTCAGCAAAAAAGAATTTAAAACTTCGCCTAGCGTAGTTTCTGGAGGAAACTCTGCCTCAATGAAGCGTCAAGAATGCGAAGGATCCTCGCTAAGGACCCCAGTGTTCCTGGCTACTTGAGGAGGATTGACGGAAGCTGGACGAAATTTAGTCTGAGAAAGTCTGGATCTGCTAATGGAGTCGCACTTCCCGGGGTGCATCTCGAAAATTGGCAATATTTCTCAGGTTGTGGTGGACGCAACCATTGTAAAGCGGACAATCACTCTTGAAAGGGTAAGGTGTGCGGTTATGTCCTTCTCTACATTTAAGTCTCCGGGAGTGGACGGTCTGGTACCAATTATGTTACAGAAGACCATGCCACTTATTGGTCCTTCCTGGGTGAGGATCTTTAGAAGTTGTCTGACTCTCGGGTACGTCCCGAAGATGTGACGTGAGGTCAGGGTAATTTTCATACCGAAAGCCGGTAAGCCAAGCCACACCTTGGCCAAGGATTTTAAACCCATCAGTCTCTCATCGTTTTTGCTAAAAACAATGGAAAGACTGGTGGACTACCATCTTAGATGCGTCCTGGACATGAGGGTCTCCTCTCTGCTTCTCAGCACGCCAATATGAAAAGAAAATCTGTGGAAACGGCCTTACACGAGGTCGTTTTCACGGTAGAAAAATCTTTGAATGTTAAAGAATATACTCTGGCAGCGTTTCTGGATATTGAGGAAGCCTTCAATAATGTGGAAATGAATGCGATCGAGAAGACATTGAATAGAATGGGTGTCGTGTCGACTCATTCATTACGTGCTGAATTGTGTCGATGCTAGGCGGTAGAATTATTAACTCCTCATTGGGGATGGAGGTAGCAGAATGAAAGCAACGCGAGGAACCCCGCAGGGTGTTATCTCCACTGTTATGAGTCATTGTGGTTGACGAAATTTTACAGGCTCTATCTTTGACCGACGTCAAGGTGGTTGCCTACTCAAATGATATCGTTCTGATGGTGAAAGGTAAGTTTCTTGACACCCTGAGCGATTTACTAGAAGTTGGGCTCAAATCCTTGAGCGGGTGGGCTGGTAACTGCGGTCTGAACATCAAACCGGAAAAGACCGACCTCATCCTCTACACGAGGAAAAAAGACCGACAATTCAGACTCCTACGTCTGAATGGCGTTACTATCCCGCTCTCCCTTAGTGTGAAATACTTAGGAATCTATCTTCATCGTTGGTTGAACTGGAAACTCACGTTTGTTGACAGGATCAGGAAGGCATCGAATGCTTACTACGCTTGTCAAAAAATGATTGGAAAAACCTGGGGCCTTATCCCGAAAATAGTCCATTGGCTGTACGTCACGGTAGTTAGACCCGTTCTAACGTACGGGTCACTGGTGTGGGGCATGCCCTGGATGTCGGGACTAACAGGGCTGCCATGGACAGAATTCAAAGAATTGCACTCATTGCACTCATTGGGATTACTGGCCTCCCGAGCTTTGAAGGTAATGCTTCACATAATCACACTAGACTTAGCGTTCAAATCAGTAGCAGCAAAGAGTGCGCTGCGTCTACGCAAGTCAGGCTATTGGAAGGAAGGAAGTGTGGGCCACACTAGGATCTTCTCAGGTTCCCTGTGCTCCGTCATTCCGGAGCGCACCGACTACAGGACACCGTCTTGTAGTTTTGGACATTCCTATCTTGTGAACATTCCCACCAAAATGGAATGGGGATCCAAGATCATTACTCCAGACGGGTTTCCTATCTATACTGATGGCTCCAAGATCAAAAGTGGAACAGGCCCAGGCGGGTACTCTTGCGATCTCGACTTAATGGAATCATTCAGGCTACCGGATAGCTCGAGTGTGTTTCAGGCTGAAATATTTGTATTGACAAAAGCAGCAGAAATAATTATGCAGAAATAGTGTGTGAATAGTGCAATAACTATGTACGTTGACAGCCAAGCTGTTATAAAGGCTGTCGATGCGCACGTAACTAAATCTAGACTAGTGAGCGAATGCAAAAGAATATTGCAAATGGTGGGTTTAAACAATACGCTGAAAATCTGTTGGATCCCTGGACACAGTGACTTCCTTGGAAATGAAAAGGCAGACGAGCTCACCAAAAGGGGTTCGGAGATGAGCATAGAGTTAGCTGATGAGTTGGTTCTATGCCCCATCGAACGTGTAAAGGGGATGATTGACTTAGAAGCACTCAGGCAAACTGAGGGGGCTTTTTATTTATTTTATTTATTTATTTATCTGGTCGAACCTATAGAAGCCTCACTACTTCTCGAACTACGACCTAAGAGGTCTTTTGTTCCTGGCTCTTAACCACTCTCTAGGCCATATCGATTCCTTTGAGGATGGAGATGATTTTTCTCAGGGGAGTCATAGGTGAGAGTAAATCCACCGAGAATCTGCCTTCTTGATCTGGCCACTGCATCACAATCACACAGAATATGTGCCGTGGCCCTGAGGGGGCATGGGCGAATATTTCTAGTTGCCGGAAGGCTAGAATGTGCTGGCTGAAACTTGACAAGAGGAACTCTAGTTTCATATTGTCTGTGAGCACGAACACATGTAGACAACTTATAGGGGTCTTAACAGGACATTGTCCTTTTGGGACACATGGAGAAAGGCTGGGAATACCCATGGCTGATCTGTGTCGCTGTGGTGATGAGAATATAGAACCTACACTGGAACATCTAGTGTGTGGTTCACAACCACCAGTCTGGCTCGTACTTGAGGAAATTCTTCTTGACCGATTTATCAGAACTTGTTATGATATCTTTATGGAGAACTACTCTCTTCGTAAAGAAGAGCAATATTTGGAATCAATAGTTAAGAGTCCGGTTCTTTATACGAGGGGAACACAATGTATCCAAAGTGATCTCTCGTGATGGGCTGTGGCACAGTGCTACGGTTTACTCCTCTAAACCAAACCTAACCTATCCTCGAACATCAATGGTGGCATAATTTCAATAATTCAATTTAATGCATCAATATTTTTGTGTTGACCTTACTATTTTTGATATTTGATGTCATTCAGATGTCAATAATAGAACCGTAACGTTACTATGTTAGACCTGTCTAATCGGAGGACGTAGTCATCGAATATCCCCAATATGCGTTGATGATATAAGCCATTGCTTCGCGTAAATCTGCAATGTTGACACAAATTTATCGCAAGACAAAACACTCTGAATTTTTTTGCACCAATATTTGCTTATATGAGTATGGAATATTGCTGCGTAGCGCCTTTCGAAGTTTATTGCTGCCTTCTCTCGTTATCGCCAACTAAAAACTATGTTGAAACCTCGAGCCGGAGGCCTGATCCTGCGGAATATCTTTATCATGTGTCCGTTTCGTGAAAAGATCCTACTTCCGTTCACTGCAAGTTGGTTAGACTATTGCTGAAGCAACTAGCCTATGGATGTGCATTAGTTTGCCGATTCTGCTACAGTACATTTGCCGTCTCAGGTAGATTGTGTACTTGATATGGTGTTTTTTCGCTCTATTTTCATGTTATTCCGTGCTGCTATTTCAGTTTGAGTGTTCCCCGAATGCATATTAGCATATTTATGTTGAATCGCCTGGCTATGCTATTGAAAATATGAGGAAAAACGCGGAAACATCGTTTGATACGTACGACCTATACAGCAAGCTATCAGGGCTACCTTTAGCAATAAGCAATGAACAGTTCAGTTCTAATAGGGATTGGAAACTAGAACAAATTCCTACTCTATGGAACACTTATAATAGAAAGAAATTCTTTGTAATTGTAAATAGTACGCCGTCATGCATGAATTGGTTCCCTTTTGAAAAGAGATTCAAATTAAGTCTGAACACAAACAAATCAAAGGAAAAAAAATACAATTTCTTTGTAACGATTTCTTGTTTCACGAACAAACATAATGTCCTGTATTTGATTTCGAAACGAAAAATGTACGTCTTCGGCTTACTTCTGTATACGCGTTCACCACATCATCTTGATTTATTCAAGCAATTTTTTGATTGACAGACATTTTTAGATTGCTGTTGATTTTTCTTTTTTTCATTTCGTTACATTTGTTTCGGCAATAGTACGGAGAGTCGAGTCGGCACAACAGTATGTCTATCATGTCATCATGTTGAGTTAATTAAAATGAATCGATTTCATTCATCAGTCATTCGTGCCATGGTTCCTCTTCCTAGAAAAAAGATTTCGCTGCTGTGAAAAGAGCACTTTGAGTATTTGCAATTATATGCTTGTTTGTTATTTTCTGGAATTGAAGGAGTCTAGATTATGGTTTTCATTAGAAATAATCGCTGGATCATGTAGTTTTGATGATCAGTCTTACGAGACGAAGTCATATTTGTTTCATTGTTCAATTATTAATACCTACTAGTGCACTGCCATACCCAGCCCGATTCTGACCTCCCCATCCCTACGCTGACTGGACTGTACACTTCCGTGTATTAAAGGCTAATCTCCTAAGTCCAGTTCGGTATCCTTAAAAAAAATCGCTCATAGGACAATTGTATCCTTTTCGATTAACTGTCTTGAATATATCGCACTAAAAAATGTTTACTCTCGACTTATTTAAATTTTTTATATTTTTTTATTTTATTCCAGACTATGCTCATTGACAATAACTCGTCTATCACTTCAAATGCCATTACCACCAGACTTAACATCATTATCGTTAGCTGTAAAAATGCAAAGTTCAAAGCGCACGCTTAGATCGCACGAAATCCCAGTTATGGCCATACAGCAAGGCAATATGCCATCGCAAGGAAACTTTATCAGTGCCACAATACTGGGTGGAACCCAGGTGGGTCTTTCAGGATCTGGATCGAATTCAACATCAGGCGGTGGCTTCCTATCGAGCAATTCAATTGCAAATAATGCTTCACTCCTGGAAACCGAACTCGATCTACATTTCAGTCTACAGTATCCGCATTTCATTAAGCGCGATGGGAACAGGTACGCACATTCAATATCACCGTTCAAAGAAATTTTTTAAAACAGATTTTTTTTTTCTTTTAGACTAATGATATTGCTGCAACGACGTAAAAAGTATAAATCTAGAACAATATTGGGTTATAAAACGCTGGCAGAAGGAATAATCCGTATGGATGCCGTTTTACAAAAATCCATGGACATGACCGTTGAACTTGTAGCGTCCAGTAAAAATGGACGACCTGGAACAACAGTTGCTACTCTACGTGCTGAACGTGTTTCATCCATTCCAGTCGATCATGACAATAAAAATAATAATAGCGTTCTTTTAACAGGTAAGGACCTTCGTTTTTATATAGACGTGGTAATGAGTTGACCACGGACTCAAATTAATTTCATTGTAGACGGATATTATGTCGTGTTTTATTAATTGAAATTTTATTTTTGGTATGGAACCGTGGCGGTCAATTTATTTATAGTTCTATAAAATAACAAAACTCGATTCTATGAAAAAAAAATGTGGTGAAGGACGGTATCATCTATTCACATGCAATACGTAAATGACCTGAATTTAAGAAATGTTGTCGTTTTTATTAATAACTCAAGTTTACATCCGATCTGTTATGTATTTTGCGTTTACAAGGCAACAAATCCGTTCTACTTTCCCATCTGGATCCATCCATAAAACATAAAACTTTAATAAGTTGTATGTGAAAATATTCCTTTATATAAAAAAAATATAAGGAACATCACATTACGACGTCATACGAAATAATTTGGGTTTTAAATATTGATAAACAAGATTTAAAAAAAGGAATTAGTAATCCGACATGGACTCCGGATGTGATAAATTGACAATACACTTGCAAATTAAGGGGTGAACCATAGGTTCTGAAAAGGGACTAAGGAATTTAAGGAGATCAAAATTTGGTTTAAGCCGAAAACGTGCTTAATTTTATGGTCGTCTTAACGGGTTGAATAAATCGAGGGCAACAGTCTTCCGTGGTTATCCAACTATGGTTTCAGCTTTTACTAAAATATAGGTTTAGCATTCATAAGAGTGGATCATTATCCCAGTTTTAATATAGCAATTCTATCCCAAATGCGAAGTTATGTCGGCTTGGGTACAACCAAAACCACGACGTCATTACGACGTCTCAATATCCTCTGATTATATAAACAGCCTTTCATGGGCTCGCTTAAACTATTAGGTTGTTGCAGATGAAATGTCGTTTTTGGTAGTGCAATTTCAAACAACTGTAACTTTTATAAAACTTAATTTTATTAATCAAAATAGGCACCAGACAGGCGGCTGTAATTACCATATATCTCCACAGAAACTTAGTGAAGTTATTTTACCATCATCAATATTTCGAGGGAGAACAAAACCGATAAGGACCCTTCACCTATGCGTTGCCCTTACAATTATTAAAAAAACACGCGCTCATTGAAATATTTCTGGTTTTCTCCCACTATCTCTAACCCTTTATGCCATAGAACATCTCGACACCTGCTCAATTTTAACCGAATTTGTGTTTTTTATGTAAACAAACAGAAAACCCACTGTGTCAAAAGAGCTATGACGCAGTTTTGTTTTAGCTTCATTTCTCTCGGCCCATTTGATTTCCTTATATTCTTATTCGTAGGCATCAGTACATGCAATATATTTCTCCCATCGAGATACAAGCGCATTTATACCAGTTTCGTAGAAGTTCGACATTCTGGAGCGAAGAAAGACCTCGAAGGCACTTTTGATGGCTGCTTCATTATTGAATTGTTTGTTCGCCAAAAAATGATCCAAATGTTTAAAGTAGAGACGGGCAAAGCAGTTCCCTTCAGTGAAGTACTTCACTCCGAGTCACTCACTTTAAGGAACGAGTTCAGTGAAGTAATTCCATTGAACTCTTCGTTCCATCGTTCAGTAGTCACTAGTCACTTCAATTGAAGTGTTCACTTACTCAATGGAACTCTTCTTTTTTTCTCCAGCCGGTCTATATAGTCAGGCAGGCAGCAGTTGTGCTTGTGGGTTGAGTAAGAGCGAGCGGTGTATACATGAATATTTACATTTACTCTCTTTTTTCTTATGATGGAAAATAGAATGTCGTGGTATTCTTCGCACCGCGTCGCGTAAGCCATACATAATTACACTGAAGACAACAGTACTGTTTATAATCAGTGATGCCAATTTATTGCTTTTAGCGTTAAATTTGGTGCTCAAAATTTCGTCTCAGCGGACAAAACTTAGTTTTACCACTTGCGCATTATTTGAATATTCCTTCGATTGATATAAACATCGTTTTTAATTTTTTTGTCACGTGTCGAATGGAACTACAGTTCACCAAAATGAGTGAGTTACTTCACTCACTGACTTCAATGAAGTGTTCTTTTGGAACAGTTCACTCGTGAATGACCCATCTCTAGTTTAAAGAAGTGGTAGCCGGTTGGCGAAAGGTCTGGTGAGTATGGTGAATGAGGAAGAGTCTAATACTGCAACTCGTTTAATTTTTGGACCGTTGTTCTTGAAAGATGAGGCCGTGCGTTGTCATGAAGCAGTATAACTCCATCTCTGTTGACCAATCTAGACCGTTGAACACGCAGTTTCTGATGCATTTCAACGAATTGGATACAATACTTCTCTACATTAATGGTTTCACCACGCTTCAAAAAGGAATAGTGAATAACTCCAGACGCAGACCACCAAACAGTCACCAGGTTTCGGCATGTGTTTTGGGGTCTCATCAGCATCCAAACATTGTGCCGATCGGCGACGACTGTCGTACAGTATCCACTTTTTATCACATGTCACTATTGTGATCAAAAACTGATCGTTTCTCTTCCGGGAGAGCAGGGAACTACAAATTTCCAGTCGACGCGTCATGTTTTGCTCAGTAAGCTCATGCGGAACCCACTTATCAAGCTTTTTGATTTTTCCAAGCTGTTGCAAGTGCCGGCAAACTGTCGAATGGTGTTCGCCCAATTTCTTGCAATGTCCCTTACAGTTTGCCGTGAGTCAGATTCCACTAATAAATTCAGCTCGTCGTTGCCGATCGAAGGTCCTGGGTACCACGTGGTTGACTTTGAAGGGTCATATCTCCTGATTGAAATTTTTCGAACCATCGCTGTGTGGTTCGTTTGTTTACCGTATCAGTTACAAATGCCCTTTTGATGTTTTGGGTTGTCTCCGTTGCGCTGTGGCCAAGTTTAAATTCATAAAGGAAAATTACCCGTTTTTGACTCGAATCCATTTTTTTTTCTTTTTTTTTCTGTCCGATCTCAATGAAGTCCAAAACTGAAATGACTCCATGAGTAAATGTAGGGGTAGTTATACTTCAATACCCAATACCACTTGTGCCACCTGGTGGCAGTTTGAGACATGAAAATCGCAACTGACTTCACTTCATAGAGAAAAACGATATTTCATCTGTAACGACCTAACAGAAACAGAATCTCTCAGTTCCACCTTTATGCAGTCTGTGTTTGAAATTCAAATATATTTATAAGTAAGAAAGAAATATCCTTTAAATCGGTTGGTTACTTTACGTTACTTTTACCGTCAGATCTCAAGTACTCAACCATTAAGAATTCAAGAATTCACCTCATTGTTGAACTTAGAAGCTCCGAATAAGGCAGCTAGAAATATCGAAACCAATCCAAACCTCTCTGTAACCTTCTGTTCTTTCAAATTCCAAACAAAGTTTAAAGTTTTAGTGACTCGTGAGCTCGGAAACTCAATGAATTGAAACCGTAACAGTTTAAGAGGCTTTCATCGTTTGGTCCAACCAGTTTTAAAGCCTGTTTGAAACATAATTTCCGCAAACGAGGTCACCATTCCACTTTGACTATATTTTACCAAATATCATCGACATATCAATATCCGTTCCAAAACAGTTTCAAGTTTTGACTCAATTGGCCGTAAAGTGCTACTATTCTCGCTGGATGTCAATTGTGAATTATTGCCGACTATTTCCCGGGATCGGTACGTTAAATGACACTACTGGAGTGGCACGCGAAGTTTTATTTATAGGCAAGTACTAACGAACTCCAGTCCTTCAGTGATTTGTGTAGTCGCCTAAGTTCCAAATATAGAAAATAATTTTTTTCGCTTGTACTTTTGCTAAGACAAAGAAAGTGGCATGTAAACTTCTATAACTTCCAGGAAGAACACATTCTTCGCAAAATAATAAATAAACTATGCAGAGTAAACAGAAAGAAAACAAACATCGAAGGGAGGTATAGAAGATGGTAGAGTTATGAATCACTCTTGTTTGTTTTCTTTGTCAAAAAAACAAAGGAAATGCGCTACAATAAAATCGATAAAGAACGTTTTACGTTTGGAAGAGATTGAAATTTCGTTTGATGATTTAGACCAGAAGGTACAGGCTTAAATTGATGTTTCTATTCCTAAAAAACGCAAACTTTTGAACATTTCATGAGAATAATTGACGGTGTATACGACTCTACATAACTAAGTATAAAGTGTTATCCTCGATTCAAAGTTGAGCTGGAAACTCAACATAGAAGGTCCGTCTGGCCTTCTACGCCTGCAAAAGAACCTTCGGCAAGAAGTGGGGACTCAAACTAAGGATGGTTTTGTGGCTGTACACTGTCGTAATACGTCCAATTCTCAACTACGGGTCGCTAGTCTGGTGACCCGCTCTGAGTAAGGACTATAACAGAACTAAACTCAGTAGAGTTCAACGAAGCGCGGCAATAGGCATCACATGTGCTATGCGGTCATGCCCGACCGATGCTCTAAACGTGGCCTATTGGTAGTCACAGCAGCTGGTGGATTGTCTTTATCTTGACCGAGGATCCATGGGCTTTCAATTTGCGAAATAGAAGAGATTGACATCTTAAAAAATAAAATGAAATAGAAGAAGATAATAGTGAATACTTACATTCGATTCCTCAATTGGGTGACCGAACTTTCGAAACACAGAATCACCATCAATTGCCACCGTTGTCATCAACGCCAAGACTCTTCTCGAAATCGGTCAATAGCTTAATCACTTTCGTGCCATTGTCTCGCTTCTATTGACAGCCTCGACAATTTGGGCGTTTCGCTTTTTCACGGATTGTCTGAATGATTCGGAATTAGCAAAACCAAAAAAAAATTGAGTAGAGTGCATTTTTATCAGCTGTATAAGCTTAAAACGATCGTTTTTTAGTCAGAAAAACACATGTTTTTTTTTTTTTCAAAGAAAACAAAAACAAATTTATTCGCAGTGCTCACCCTCACTAGCTACACATTTCTCCCATCTCTCGGGCAATTTGTGGATACCAAGCCAAAAAAATTCCTTCTCATCAAGCCATTTTCGGACGTCTTCGTAAGAACCGAAGTGCTGCTCAGCGAGCGCGTGGTCCATCGACGAAAACAAATGCTAGTCAGAAGGGGCCAGGTCTGGTGAATAAGCGGGGTGGGGTAGCACCTCCCAGTTGAGTGTGTCCAAGTAGTTGCGGACCAGTTTTGACGTGTGCGATGGTGCGTTGTCGTGGAGGAAAATCACCTTGTCATGTCTTTGTTGATATTTCGGCCTTTTTTCACGCAGAGCACGGTGCAATTTGACCAATTGTTGGTGGTAGCGGTGGGCATCGACAGTTTCACCAGGTTTTAAGAGCTCATAGTAGACGATACTTTCCTGGGCTAAAAAAAATGGCGTCCCTGGGTTGCTCACACGCTCACTAACGCCATCTATGTGTCAACGATCGTTTTAAGCTTATACACCTGGTACCTTTGATCTACCCAAAATTGTCTTTGACCCATCCTTGTGCACACCTCCTAGAGCGTTCATCTCCTTTCCAAGGGCGTTACAGCTGAAATTAGCTCAATACGTGCCCTTGCGGAGATAACGCCTGGCGAGAACAGTCCCAAGATGCGTCGAAGACATTCATATTAGTATGATCACAGTAGTATATTTGATCTATCGGTCACATTCATTCAATCCAATCTTTCAGTCGGCTGTTGTTTATAAAAATTTCGTCACGTTTTCTTATCATGTTTTTCGTTATCAATGTAAAGTAGGTGTGCAAATCCGGTGATAAGATACATTGAGACTGAACGTTCGTCGCATCATTTATCTACGTTCCAAGCATTAATCTAAGTGCGATGATTTTTTCTCAGTATTCACGAAAGTCTCAATACGTTTTCTCGTGTTTTTTGTTCTATTACTTGGGATGGCCGTTTAATAAATTAAGTACTTAAGGAGACTGAACTTCTACCGCTACGATTTCTCTATTTATTTACAAAATAAAAAAGAACAATCCTGTACTAACTCGACTTTCTTTTTCAGATCGTGTGACTGAATATTCAGACGACGACGAAGAAGGTGAATTCAGTTCTGCCGAGGATAACGACGATGGAACTGATGTCGGTCTTTCGAGCTACGATGCAAAACGTGGATACGCAACAAAACATGAAATGAGAAAATACCGGAAATTGGAACGTTCAGAAAACGACGGTGAAGACGTAACGCTCGGACCAAATCCTGCAGACAGTGATAGTGAATTCGAAATCAAAGAGAAAGGCTCACGTACGAAAATCAGCAGGGTAAGTACGATCGAAATCGAAATGAACGAAATTATTCGTGCACGAAATCAATCAATTAGTTTTGATTTTTTTGATCTAGAAAATTTTCTTACAGCAACGAAATTTTAAGCAAAAAATTGTTGCGCTGTTGAAACGTTTCAAAGTCTCGGAAGAGCTTGATGGCGGCGTTACACGAGGATCCGGCACGTTACGCGGTGAGCGCGAATTAGATGCATTATTTCAGGAGCTAGAATCACTATCATGTGGCGAAGGCGATGATTCTGGCCCAGATTTGGACAGTTTGTCTGTGGGATCGACCCCGAAACCCTCATTGAGACCTTTTTTCTCGAACTCCAGAAGCATGTTGCACGATAATATCACGGGTGCGTAATCAAATTTCAATTGTTTTTGTTTTTTTTTTTAAATCAAACCAAATAACTTTCATTATTAAACTATACAATATTTATATTATATTTTTATATAATCGTACCAACGAACAAAAAAAAGTAATATAACAAAATTGCATTTTGTAATGTTAACAATCATCGTAACAAAAATATTTATAATGGTTAAATTATGTCATAAAATTCTTATCATCATGTCATCGATTATTAACTAATACCAAAAAACAGAAACGAGGCGAAGAATCGTAAAAGATTTCGCGAAATTGTAAGCAGAGTGAATGCATGAACGATTAATTTTTATGATTATTATAAAGTATAAAAAAGTTGGTTAATTATTACAATAGGCGCGTTAAAAAAAAATTTATTTCAAATGCTTATTTAGCAGCGCAGTTTTTTATTATAATATAAATCGTAATTTTGGTCGTAGTTGCTATATTTATTTTTAATGATTTTTTTTCTTCATTTAAATGAAAGAAGAATTATATTATATTATTTTTTATTTATTGATTTAAAATGATTTTTCGTTATTAAAGATTTGTGAGAGTTTTTTGTGCATGGCTTGATGATTTCTTTTTCAGGAAACGAAAGACGACGTGCATCTGATAAGGGTGAAACAACTCATGATAAGAAAATCATTACAGCTACTACACCAGGTCTGTTATTATTTGCGAGCTTCGTTTCCTATTAGCTACTACCTCTCTATGTAATACTTTATCTTTGCCTGTTTATTTCTATTTAATTTTTCTAGCTAATTTGTTCTTTCTTTTCATTTAATTTACCTTTTTTCGGAATATGTAGTGAATTGTTTAGTCTGCTAGTAGTAGATAATTTATTTTATATATATTTTTTTTTAATCTTTTGATTGCATTGAAGATTATTTTAAAAAACGTGACGAGTTTAAAGTTAATTTGGCATATTGACTTTAATAACAGAGTGGCTTACGGTAAAAACGGAATATGTACATAATCTTGTGGTAAGATATGGGAAGAATGATTCGTAATCTTCGAACAATGTTATGATATTGTAATTCGCAGATTTCTTTCCAGAGTAAAATTTGAATTGATCACAATTCTGGTTAGTTATAAGAATTTTTTGCTTGTCTCAGTCACACGAAATCATCCTCTTACTGTTCAATGTAAAATTTGTCCCGGAAGTTATTTGTTGATTTTCTGATAATAGAAATAAAAGAACATACAGCACTCGCGATGAGCACCGAGCCTATGATGAGGTACTACTATAGATGAAATACTGAACTCCAATTTATATTGTGGTTGGAGGTTAGAAAGTGCGCGAATATCGTGTTCTTTTTGAACACTTTCGTTGCGAATTTTCAGAGTGAAGTGTACCCCAGAAAATGCGAAAATGTTTTTTTTTTCAAAATATCTGTGGTTTGGTGGCAGAATTAAATTTTTGGCTACAATTGATGTGTATACAGAAAGTGTGCACGTATGGCTCCGATAGTCGCCAGTAAATTGTAATTCTTTTACGTATGTCACGTAGAAACAATCCATACTCGATTTTGTTTTACATTGCAAAAGATTTGCATGATCGGTCTCATGCGTATCTAGACAAATTATATAGCGGCTTCGATCGACGCCATGCGCTGCGAAAGTGGTTAGGGACCAGGCGCGTAGCGTAAATCTTCGTAGGGCTAGCGCAACGATACGATCGCTAAATTTCGCGGAATTTTTCGATTACTTCCTGGAATTTGGCAATCGAAATTTTACTTCTGAATGAAAATTACGTGTTCATGGTTATAGAATTCATAGAATTTGATGATCGTGTTATTGCGCTAGCCCTACGAAGTTTGACGCTACGCCCCTGTTAGGGACTATCGTATGATATGATATGAAAGTTGCCACCATTAGTCGGCACTTAGAGCAATAAAAAGGCACCTTGCACAAACCTGTTTCATAAAGAACCTTAAAGGCATGCACTTTATTTCTTTTCTTACGAAATTCACACTCTGACTGGGTTTTAATTTGTGAGATCCTCCTTGATCAAAACTAAGCATAGATAGATTCCTTCACTTTTCGCGACCTAGTTGAACCTTTTGGTGTAATGTACACTTTTGCTAGGTCCAAGTCTCTGAATCCTACATTTCTTTAAGGTGAACGCAAAGTAAGATCGTGCAATACCTGGAAAGCAGTCGTCTCCTAGATGACTGTCAATATGGGTTTCGGTTACGGAGATCCACCGGCGATTTGTTGGTATACCTGACTGAACGCTGAAACGCTTATATCCATAACTTCGGTGAGGGTCAAGTACTTGCACTTGACATAGCGAAGGCATTTGACAGAGTTTGGCACAAAGCCCTTCTATTCAAACTCAACGCATTTGGCATTAATTCTACTTGTATTCGATGGATTGAGAGCATTCTTTCGGAATGTACTATACAGGTTGTATTAGATGGCGTTTCATCATCCCCTTTCCCTATCAACTCCGGTGTCCCTCAAAGCTCAGTTTTATCACCTACCTTATTCCTAATTTTTATTAACGACCTTTTGTCGTCCACTCTCAATCCTATCCATATCTTCGCAGATGATAGTACACTTGACAACACTTACAGCTTCAACTCGATTACAGAAGCACACCAGTCTTCGGTACCCTCTCAACGTAATGAGTTAATTGGTTCTTTAAACTCTGATCTCATCTCAATCCTGTAATGGGGCAGAGTCAACCGAGTAGAGTTTAATGCCTCAAAAACACAAGTCATCTTTCCCTTAAACACGACACGTCGATGCCTGGTCTAATTTTTGATGGTGTCGCATTGAACACTTCGGAGCATTTCCATCTTCTAGGAATAAACATCAGTAAAAAACTTGATTGGAGTCAACAGATTTATGATATAGCTCTTGACGCCTCCAAGCCTCTAGGTTTCCTCCGAAGGTGCAAGAAATTTTTCACACCATCAGACCTGGCAAAAATCTACAAGGCATATATTAGGCCCCGACTTGAGTACAATTCACATATCTGGGCAGGAGCACCCAAAATCTATCTCTCTTTGCTTGACCGTATTCAGAGATTTGCGTTCCGACTTATTGGAGACGATGCCATTGCGGCAACTATTGACTCCCTCGAACATCGTCGAAATGTCGGAGTACTCAGCATTTACTACAGATATATTTCCACGGTCGCTGTAGTAATGAAATCAGTCGTCTTATACCTCCTTTAGTTCAGTTCCCACGTAATACTCGTTCAGCTTTACGCGCCCACGAATATACGGTTGAGCCACAAAAATTTCGTACAGTGAAATTTAGACAGTCGTTTCTTTCTCGTGCAAACAGAATGTGGAACGCATTGCCTTCGACTGCGTTTCCTAGCGGATATGACTTACAGTCTTTTAAACGTAACATCCACCGATTGTTTTCCTCTGATCCCTCTTACTGTTAATTCTATTTTTCTTTTGTTTTATTTATTTATTTATATTTTTACTTTTATATTATTTTTTTTTGTGTTTCTCCCCATCCTATACTGACTGGACTGTACATAACAGTATTAAAGGTTGACCCCTAAGTTCAGTTCGGTGCTAGAAAAAAAAGGATATTTCCTCCTTCCCCAAACCGGTTCGATTTCCTTCGAATTTCACATCTTGATTGGGTTCGGATTTATAATTCCTACCTTCTCAGTAGGCAAACATAATTGCTAGCCGGTTGCGCCCCCTTCCTCGAAACGGTTCAGTATTTAAGGAGTCCTTTCAATTTCGCCGAGCCGGTGTCATTTTGCCCATGAGCTCCTCACTTTTAATGAAATTAACGTCCAATGTGGCCAGTTGCATTCGAGCAAAAGGTGATCACTTACACAAAAACTATTACTCCGACTCATCCTTATCACAGCATTGATAACACATTAGAGAGCTTGAAATACAATGAGCCTGTTATAATAACAACTATGTTAGCAAGATCCCCAGTTCTAGAAGACATTTGGTTTTTATAGAATCTGTCCCGCTCAGGAACTTTTTATTATCTGCAGTGGTCCAAATTTCCAATGATCCAACGACTTTCTGTCAATCGATGGGTTTTCTGTGGTTTTTTGATTTTATGCCTTTGTGATGTCCTGCAGCCGCCTCATGACCACAGAAAGGTGTTTCCGAGTTTGATCGCGCGGTTCGGCCTCCTTATTTCCTCACCAGAATCCAGGCTACAGTGACCTTATTACTTCTCCCCAATTTATTCAGCCTCCCAATGCCTTCCTCAACAAGTCGTAAAGAGACTATGGTCAAGCTTAGTGATTTAATGGCTGCTTTGCTGTCCCAATAAATATAGTTAACCTTATCCGTCCATCCTTTTTCCTGAGTAATATGCGTGGCTTGTATAATAGCATAGACCGCTTGAAATACCGCCGTTTCTTTCCTTAGGGGGTCACTAGCTTAACGTGATTCCGAATTATAATGCAAAGGAGTTGATCTTGTGTACACGACGGACTAAAAGAATTTTACTCAATAAAACTCCCAGTCTCCCTGTTTTAGATTCATATATGAATGCATTGTCGAGTTATCGTGAACGATAGGAACAATTTTTGAGGAACTCGAAGCTTTTCGGCTCAATTACTTCAAAATCTACTGTGCTGAAAATTGAATTCCTAGATTTGTGGGTTCTTTGGATTGATAAGTGTAGTCACGTTATATTAAGGACTTTTGTACGGGAACTACCAGAAGAAACACCTATTATTTTTGTGTGGAAGCTTCATTTTCTTCGCTATAATCTACCCGGAAAAAAATTTACGTGTACCAAATTTCAGATATTTTGATTGCAGCATTCAAAAGGAACACATCTTTTAAGGACTTTTCCGCTAAGAAAGATTGCAAAGGCATGGGGAGTATTTGAGCCCTATTAGTTTTTAGTTATAATTGAGTGTACCGCCGAAGGAGGGTTTGAGGACATCTTTGTGATCACACGCTACACTACGAATGTATCGGATGTATTCATATCAAGTTGACAAGCTCCTCAGAGCAGTCGTGATTCAAATAACGACAAAAGATAGCCAGACATCAATCATTACGTCGACATTCGAAAGAGCAGTATTAATTTAAAAATATTTCTTTGAACGCGTCCAGGAAGACCGAAGGAGATTGAGAGACCCTTGCCCAAAATTATATTCAAGTCGAAGGCGAATGTAAGTTTTGAAGATGGTAGCTAAATCAGATCGGCAGAAACATTTTAGAAACCATAAGCATTACATTTAGAGTGTTATATATAAATCTGACTGATTCTTCTGAGTGTAATGATTTCTGTATATTTGAATTCACTTTGAATAGTTGTTGGACTGTATGACAGTCGAAATCCGAAACCCAAACTAGAAGCTAGAGATTATGTTGTGCTACTCAATTGTTTCTTGGACACGCTAAAGTAGAATATTTTGCCTAGAATCGGTAAAAAGCTTTGTGTGATCGAAGATCTTTTCCTAGTTTCTGTACGAGTGTTATTGTTGCGATCTGCCAAGCTTCTGTAAAAAAAACACACTTTCAGACAGTAGGCGTAATTAGAATATTGAAATGGTATCAATTAGTCGTCTGTCCATTTTTGCTTCTATATCCAAATTGACTATTAAGTTATGATTTAATTTATGATATTCTAGAAAATTATCTGCATTTGCGAACAGCCCGATTTGTCTTTACTTTCACGAAACATTTTTATTTTTAACGTTTGAAGGAGGCATAAGATCACGACTTTTACTGATGAACTTAAGGGCTTATGAGGGTCTAGAAGGTCAAAAAAGAGCATATTTTCTTGAATTTTTTAAAACGATACTACAAGAGTTATACAATTTTAATTTATTGTATATAAAAGTACTACATTTAAACAACATTCTGCGAAAACTTCAAAGGAAAATATCAACAAATCAGCCATTGAGAGTGAAGTTGACCATGCCAAAAAAGTGCCCTCACGGTAGTCACCGTAAATCGAGTAATTTTTATTTGAAATCAAAAACCCAAAATTTCTCTGTTAGTATGTGAGTATGGGTTGTGCTTGAACGAAGGATTTTTTGAGAAATTGAAAATTAAATTTTTGGTAGCGTTTTTTACGAAAAGTGTAATTTTTTGCATAAATTTTGGCCATATTTTGGCTTATAAAATGAGTTGTAATTGAAGGTAAAAAAAATCCTTCGTTCAAGCACAAGTCAATTATGTCTAAAAGCAGTGTGCAAAATTTTTTATTAGATTTTGAGAAATTTTGACTACCGACTTCAAAAAAGTAGTTTTGAGAAAAACGCGTTTAAAGTTTTAAAGAGAAATAAAACAGAGAAAACAATTTTTTTTTAAGTTACATGGAATCATCGATTCCAGGCCCATAAAGTGAAGGTCCTGCTGCAGCTGCAAGGTCCAATGCATCCTTTTGTTCCTGTCTGAGTCGAATTCTGGATTCTCGGGTCTGAGCCTCCGCTTGTTTCTCTCCCGCATGTCTGAGATGCTCGGCGGTCGGGGTCGAGTTGCCGGTCAAGACATGTTTAATACAAGGCGCTTTAAATCTCTCCCACTCCTACAGTTTTGCTCCGATCGACTTGAAATCTTGAGACAATATTCCTGACACGATGTACTATTATATAAAAAATTTTCAAAAAAATTTATTTTTTGAAATTTCAAGACCCGCGTAAGCCCTTAACTGCAACAGCTTAGTTCAACCTTTTTTCCAAATTTCTATTCCAGCGATTGTTTCAATTCTTAGCGATTTTTTTTAATCTTATTATTTAAAGTGGTTGACAAGAAATTTCATTTGGTTTCGTTGTGATTACCTTCTAATTACTTTTCTTTGTACTGTTAATGCTTTTCTTTCATCCTTAATAATTGATAGGCTGGTATCAAATATTTTGATTGGTTGCACTGATTAATTTGCAGCATCCAGAATTTAAGCGGTCAGAGTACTGATTCTTTTATGAAACAAACTGATTCTTTTATGAAACAAACTGATTCTTTTATGAAACAAAAACTGGGATTCGATAGGCTCAAGTTTCTACAACAGTATTATTTTTACCAATCTTTGAAACTTCTGTCAACTGGCGAAGACAAGCATTGTCCGTTGAGTTAGAAATTGGTTTACTAGTCAGAATTGAAAAGGATACTGCCAATGAATTCGTGGACGTAGATAAAAGCAAATTTTATTAAAGCACTGTTGCTGTCATATGCCCGTGCAGATACAGGAACAACATCACTATAGTTTTGATGGTGGTTTTCAAGGGTGCTAAGCCTCAGTTTTGATAACAATTCTTTAAAGTGAAGGCACCAAGCTACATAACTGCTCGAACTACAATAAGTTTTGAGGTCCCAAAAATATGGGAAAGTATACACATTTTTAAAGTTCCATTTTGGCCGGTATTATTAGCTTATTGGTGGTTTTTTTTCCGGTCTTTGAAGTAATTATTTGACTATTCGCTGTTAGCATAGGCTGATGTTTATGATTTGATTCCCTGGTTTAAAACAATTCAAAACGAATATAAACGACTCAGTATTTTGCTAACGAGTCCGTTATCCTACTAGCTTAGATATTTCAGTTCCGATTTATTAGGTGTACAAATAAATTCCCGGCGTTTTTTGTCAAACTTGGAGCCTTTATTGGGAGAAATTGGTTGCATTATTTTTTTTAAAAATGTTGTCCATCGCTAGCCACAACCTTTTCCCATCTTTTTGGCAGCATATGAATTCCGCGTTCAAAAAACTCCACGTCCTTTGAGGAGATCCACGAGTCGACCCAATTTTTGGCATCTTCGTAAGAACGGAAGTGCTGCTCAGCCAGGATATTTTTTATCGATCGGAAATAAGTGGTAGTCGGAAGGGGCGATGTCTGGTGAATACAGCGGGTGGGGTAGGACGTCCCATTTCAGTGTTAACAGGTAGGTTTTCACAACCTGAGCAACATGTTGCCAAGCGTTGTCGTGTAGCAAAATCACTTTGTCGTGTCTCTGCTCATATTGCGGCCGTTTTTCTTTCAATGCTCGGCTCAAACGCATTAGTTGTGTTCGATAAAGAGGTCCTGTGATGGTTTCACTCGGTTGCAGCAACTCATAATACACCACGCCGAGCTGGTTCCACTAAATGCATGGCATGACTTCGGGACCATGGATATTCGGCTTTGCGGTCGATGTTGATGCATGGCCAGGGTATCACCACGATTTTTGGTGCTTCGGGTTATCGTAGTGTATCCACTTTTCATCAACAGTCACGATACGATGCAAAAATCCTTTCCTGTTCTGCTGTTGGAGCAGCTGTTCGCACGTGAAAAAACGACGTCCGACGTCTGACGTCTATTGGCTTCAATTCGCACGGCACCCAATTTCCTTGCTTTTGCATCATTTCCAAGACTTTCAGACGATGTGCAATGGCTTGTTTAGTCACATCCAATGAATCCGCAAGACTTTGTTGTGTTTGGCATCAATCTTCGTCCAGTAGTTCCTCCGATTCTGCGTCTTCGAAATTTTTTGGCCGGCCGGAACGCTCCTTGTCTTCCACGCCGAAATCACCCATTTTGAAGCGATGAAACCATTCGCGACACGTTGATTCGCTAATAGAAGAGATTTCTTTGAATTAAAACAAAAAAGCAAACTTCCCGCAAATGGCGCTTATTTGGCTCGAACTCCGACATGTTTAAGGACTCACAAGTAACTGACGCCGATAAAATTTTACAAATGTAATGATGGGGAATAGTTGCAATATGTCTGATCTTGCCATATTACGAGCTTGATCAGCCATTTTTTTTTTCAGTATTTCGTGTTAGCGCCATCTATACGAGAACGCCGGGAACTTATTTGTACACCTAATAAGAATTTGAACAAACAAAAGTCTTAAAATTCGATTTACAAATTTCTTTTTCTTTTCGGCATTGATTCAGTCGTGTCCTCGGTGAAACTGCAAGTACCGTCGAAAGTGTTCTATTTTCGAAATTTTAAGGGGAATTTTCACCGCCACTTTTCCTGGATGTGGATAGAATATCCGGTAAAGTTCGTAAGTGGGTGTTGTAATGCTAGTGATATTTATGCATTGTAGGTCAGAATCGTGTTCTATGAGTAAAATTCAATTGAATATCATCTCGCAGTAGGATAAGTTGTATACATTTTTCTTATCAAAGCACCTTTTATAGTTCTATTGAAAAGGACTCCTTGTAATAATTTCATCTATTTTGATTAGAAAGTGATTAAATCTGTTTTATTTTACGAATGGATGTCCCTTGTTCATTAGTTAGATGAATTGTGATCCTGCATGGAATGGAAATTTGCACTCATACCTCATAACTTGTTTTACCGATAACTTTCCTATGAAACGTCGTTGTTTGTGAGTCAATATTCCCGAAAAGTTGGTTAAATGTCCAGCCGAAAAAGACAGATCCACTACTACAACTTTGTTCCAGTCTTCGTGTTACCTTATTTCCTAAATTAACATATAGAATCTCTAACTTTAAGCTGTAAGGTGTATTGATCTTTTAAATCAAATACTAAAATAAATCCGTACATTAAAAGTAATTCTGAATGATCGTCTAAAAATAACTTAACATAAATCTTCTGGCTTCTACTAACTCGAAAAAATTAAAAACAGTCTACATCTTATGTACGCATGAAACTCTCCATCCTCTGCACAATATCTGTATAACGCTTGACATCCAAATAATAAACACTCTTTATTTTGTGTTTTAGTTTAACTGAAATGACAATTTCAAAGCTCTGTAACTTCCACCCTTTTAGATTTTACATCTCGTTGAAATCGTCAGTTTCACTTTACAATCGCATTTTCTTTTTGAACAGATCGAAGCGGTCCGGACTGGCGTAACGATAGCTCAGGAAACGAAGGCAATGCCGGCAACACAGATCCAGAAGGTCAAAATTCTGATCCGCAAAATGCTGGAAGCCCACCGCGCGAAAAGGATATTACCACAGTGACATCGGTTGCGTCGACCGAGAAGCGAAGTCGACTGTTCCGGACATCGAGCAATACTCCCAACAGCAAAAAGAAGCAATCGTTGAGCTTATCGTCCGAACCAAAATCAGTATTAGAGACATGTTTGTCGCCGACAAATGTCGAACCGCGGAAATCTTTGCTGGATCAATTGTCGCGTGTTTTTTGTATGGAAGAGGCAATTCTTCCCGATGTTGTGACAATAATAAGTCCTCCCGAAGCGTACGGTAGTCTAATATTACCGCGACTAAATACAATTTTGAGTACATCATTTCGACCGGCGTTTCTCCCGCAGAACACGGCCGAAGTGAAGGCTGTGTTACAAGCGTTGATGACAAAGATTCAAAAATAGTAAGTACCCCCCATAAGTTATGCTGATATCAACTATTTCATCGATCTTTTATTTTCAGTTGCAACTCGACTGCAAAACCACCAGCTACAGTGAAAGTTTTGCTGCTGGGAGGCGATTGGTTACAAGGTGCCTGTTTAAGGCATTATGTTGATCTGTTGGGTGCTCGTCCACCAGATTGGGTCAATCATATACGTTTCTATATTGTCCCAATCGGGTCGAGCTCCATATCACGACATTTAAGCGCTGTGGATCAATCGTATTGTGCCATGTTCGGTACAGACAATTGGCAACAATTATGTGATCGTGCTACCAACTTGGATAGCACTATAGCCAAGGCTGATATTATGGAATTGACGAGTCGCGTACAACGATATCTGCATACTGCTGGTCCTTGTACACAAATTCCCATTGCTGAAGCGATGGTCAACTACAAAGACGAAGACTCTTGTCAAATATTTGTTCCATTTGTTAGTGTAAGTAGTTGTGAATTAAGACCGTTCAATTCAATTTATTTATTTATTTTTTTTTTTTTTCAAAAATCAACAGGACGTAAGAATTGGTTTTCCCGAAGGACCACAATTATCACTTGATCTGGAAGAAACTTCAACATCATTGCTCTCACAACAAATGAATTCTGCTGGCTCAGTGCTATCGAGTTCACCGCCACTAAGCGGTCGAATTTCTCCACCGATGCCAACAACTCCTGCACAACCGCAACAAGGTCAGGAATCTGTCGAGCTGCAAATCGATTATTGGCCGATTGTACGAATCGGTGATACCAAAGAGAAATTGATGACGAAAAGTGGCGATCAAGGAAAAAATAGTATTAAGAGTACGTTCAGGAATTTACAAGTATGGCGACTTCAACACAATTTTCAATTGGGCGAAATTCCAAATGGTTTAACTGTTTGTTTTGCAACCAAAGAAAAGAAGCAGAAAAGTAAGTGAACCGATTTTTTCGGGTCTTTTTTTATGTCCTTAATAAATTTTTATTGTATTTTTCAAGTAATGAGACTGGGAAAGAAAAAGGAGAAAGATCGAGATCAAGAAAAGGAACAGTGTGTTGAAGGTGTAGCGAGATTGATATGCTCACCGAAACAATCTCATCCAGTTCCGTTGAGAGGTAAGTCGCAAGTTTTGAAACAATTTTTTTTTTTAATGTTTCCTGAGAAATCCAAGTAGTGCTTCTATAGACTAAATTTAGATATTTTGTGGTTCCATAACGGGCCACAGTAACAGCCACGCTAAGCTAGCGCTCATTCGGCATAGGCTGGCTGATGAGCTGGTGATATCAGGATCGGCGTCAGCATATCATTATGGTTAGCCTACCGTTAAGCGGTATCAAGGCGCATATCAGGAAACGTGCTAAGGATGCAGCGAACTCAAGGTGGAACAGCCCATAGGATCTCTAGAGTATTATGGCCAAGGCTGAGCAATTGGATCTAGGGAAATGCTATCATGAAATAGGGGAAGATTGCGGTTAGGTTTAGGTAAGGTGGGTGGTAGCTTCGCGACCAAGCGCATAGACCGCTAATGGGTCCGTTGTGATCCCACATGCACGAGAAAAGGTACCCGTGTGCCCAAGACAACATCTTAGGTAAACCACTCCGCCAGCCTGACAAACTGCAGTAGCGTGTCCAGCTTAATGTTTGCGAATTCGCCCAAGTCTATGGCGAAGCGCGTACCTAAAGTACGTTCGCGACTCCAAGCCAGACCAGGACATTCGCAAAGCATGTGGAAAATACTTTCCTCGGCATCGGGGGCACTACAGCTGCGGCACAGATCTGCAACGTCCGCAACACGGCGTGCCGGCCGATCAGGCAATGGCCCGTCAGTACCCCAATTAGGATACGAAGAGTATTCCTATGTCCGAGTAGGATAAACTTTGTCCTGCTCGCATTTAGGGTCGGCCAGAGCTGTACGGCCACGAGACACGATGTGAGGCCTGACTATCTTGTGTTAGCCTCTGATATGGCTGTCACGTCGATAGCGTGTTTAATGTCCTCAACGGGTCTCCTCACTTGATTCAGCGCCGAACCTCTCCTTGCGAGTTCATCCGCAGCCTCATTGCCCGGAATCCAGCTGTGACCCGGAACCAAACAAATTGTTACGTTCAAAAAGGTGCATACAGCACTAATCTTATCCCTGCATAGCCTCACGAGGCGGGATTTGATCAAGTGTGAGTCGAGCGCCTTGATCGCCGCCTGACTATCTATTATGATGACGACGGATTTGTTTCGCATTACACAAGCCTCTAGCAGATTGCAAGCCTGAACGATTCCCATCATCTCTGCCTGAAATACGCTACAGCAATCCGGTATTCTGAATGCCTCGCTATGGTTCAAGTCGGCGGAGAATACTCCTACACCTATATCCGCGTCTGTTTTCGAACCGTCCGTGTAGATATGAAAGACCCCTTCGTGGGGTTGATCTATATTCCAGCCCTCTCTGCTAGGGATCCTCGTTGAGAATCTCCTAGAGAATTCGAGCTGCGGAATCAAGTAGTCTGTATCCTCTAAACCGTCCGAGTATGCTGCTGTGCCTCCCAGGTCTAGATATCCAGCTGCCTGACTGTCTTAGGCGCACGGCACTTTTTTCTGCTACACTCTTCCCATATATATCCAGCGGAAGAAGATGAAGGATCATCTCTAGTGCCGCTGTAGGTGTGGTGCTAAGTACGCCCGTTGCTTCTGTGGAAGCAAGACGTTGAACTTTGGTGAGTTTATTGAGGTAGGTGGATTTCGCCAGCGCTACCCACCGCACTAAAATTCCGTAGGTTAGGATAGGCCTGACTATGGCCGTGTACATCCAGTGAGCCATCCCTGGCTGAATCTCCCACTTTTTCCCGAACATCTTTTTGCAAGCGTAGAGAGCCCCTAAAGCCTTCCTTAGTCACTCGTCGATGTTCTTACTCCAGGTTAGTTTCCGATCCAGGACTATATCTAAGTACCTAGCATTGTCTCTAAGCTGTAGGGTAAGACCCCCCAGTTTAGGGAGTGTGAACTCTTGGATTTTGGTTCTACGCGTGAAGAGGACTAACTCTGTCTCTGAGGCATTGAACCCCAGTCCACAGCTGTCCGCCCACGCGCTCACTAGTGTGAGTGCACTTTCGAGCAGGTCACTTATAGTGAACCTACCCGATATCAGAATTGCTGAGTCGTCCGCGTATGCGACCACCTTCGCACCCTGGCGGGTTAGTGAAAATAGAATCGTATTGACTACCAGGAGCCACAGTAGTGGTGAGATCACACCTCCCTGTGGCGTACCCCGGGCCGTGTACCAGCGCACCCTGCTATTGCCCAGTGTCGATTCAATGACACGGCTGCTCAGCATTGCGGCTATCCAGTTACAGAGCCCCATTTCCACCCCCACGTCCCTCAGTGCATCGCTGATCGCCCCAACTTTTACGTTGTTAAAGGCGCCCTCGATATTTAGGAAGGCCGGAAGAGTGAATCCTTTAAAAGACAGAGACTTTTCAATCTCCAAAACTACCTGGTGTAGCGCCGTTTCGGTCGATCTACCTTTGGTATAGGCATGTTGTGAGCCCGACAGGGCAATAATTGTCGCGGATGTATATCTCCAGCAACCTTTCGAGGGTTTTAAGTAAGAAGGAGGTTAAACTTATGGGTCTGAAGTCCTTCGCTAAAATGTGGCTTGGTCTTCCCGCTTTGGGTATGAACATAACTCATGCCTCCCTCCATTTGCAGGAAATGTGGCCGAGAGCAAGGCATCCCCGAAAAATTGCCAGTAGCCAGGGAATTAACCAAGGCAGCGCATTTTGCATCATAGCTGGAAAAACCCCGTCTACTCCTGGCGATTTAAAAGGCAGGAAGGACCTGATTACCCATATTATCTTCTCCAAGTTGACAATTGAGTTTCAGGATTCCCGCCCTACGTACTTGTTCATTAGACTGTCTGTGCGCAACCCGGAAAATGTACACTCATTAGCAGTTCCACAGTCTGGCTGCAAGACTCCGTCCAACCCCATTCTCCAGGTTGTAGTCCCCCATGGTCATATTTTGTCTAGTTGGCGCGTTTCTTCTTGTTTGGGTTATGAACTTGGTCTTATTCTCATTGACCCTTAACCCGACATCCTTTGCCGCTGAGTCTAGACAGTGGAAGACTTCCTTCGCGTCTGGAACAGATCTGGCCACGATGTTTATATCATCCGCGTACACCACTAGTTGAGTGGACTTGATTAGTAGGGTACTTCTGGTATCAACGGGAACCTTTCTGATGACATATTCCAGGTCGAGATTGAAGAGCATGGGACCGAGTCCATCTCCCTGCTTCAGGCCGGATTCTGTTCGGAAGCTTTGGGTAAGCTCGTTTTGTATCCTTACTTGGGATTCAGTGTCAGTCATGGTCATTTTTGTTAATCGGACGAGTTTTGATGGAATTCCGAAGTCAAGCATTATTTTATATAGTACATTACGATCTATACTATCGTAAACCTGTTGGAAGTCCACGAAGATCTGGTGCACGTCAATGTTATACTCCCAGCATTTTTCTAGCACTTGTTTGACTGAATATCTGGTCAATAGTTGATCGTCCGGTTCTGAAACCACCTTGGTATTCGCCGATAATACTTTCTGTATAAGGCTTTAGTCGATTCTGATTTACTTTCGTCAGTATTTTGTAGGACGTACAGAACAATGATATGCCTCTGTTATTTTCACATCGTAGTCTCCTTTCTTATAGATTGGGCATATAATGCCCTTGCGCCAGTCGTCGGGTATTTTTTCTTCAATTCAAATTTTTGTCATGATTTTGTGTAGGAGATTGGTGAGGTATGGACCACCTCCGTTTAGGAGCTCCACTGGTATTGCATCAACTCCAGGTGATTTGTGTATTTTTTGGTCGCGCAGGGCTGCTTCCACTTCTCCGACAGTGGGTACCGTAGTTGATGCCTGCTCATCAGATGGAGCACTTGGCGTAATAATTGGGTCGGCGGCCGTCACTCTGTTTGGGTTCAGCAGATTCTTAAAGTACTCAACCCATCTTTGTTTAATTTGTTCTGCGTCACTTAGAATACTTCCTTCCTTGTCCTTACAGAGGTTAGTTCGGGGCTTATAACCTTGTCTCATTTGTTTGACGGCAGTATATGCGGATCGTAGATTATGTGAGTTCATGTCGTTGTTTAGATTTATAATTATGTCATTGTTGTGTTTTCGTTTCTTTCGTCTGCAGATTTTGTTTGATAATCGCCTAAGCTCGTCGTATCTTTCCTTTTTGGCTCTCGTCGGTCTTTCAATGTATTCCTTGTAAGCTTCATTCTTTTTCGTTATTGCGTCACTACAATCATTATCGAACCAGTCCTTACGTTTCTGTTGGGATCTGAGTCCTATGATCTCTTCTGCTGTCGTTCTGATACCATCTCTCAACTGTGTCCACTCTTGATCGATAGTTGTCTCTTCGCCAGTTAGTAACGCCTTAAAGCGTGTTTGCAGCGCTGACCTATAAGCTGACGCGACAGTCTCGTCTTTTAGTTTATCGATATCAAATTTGGGTGTCCTGCCCTTTTTTGAATACCCACATAATGGCACTCGACATCGATATTTCGCTTTGACGAGGTAGTGGTCGGAGTCGCAGTTTGCTCCGCGAAAATATCGTACGTCTAGAATGCTGGTCGCAGCCCTTCTCAAACCCTACCCCGAGAATGCTTCCTCTTCATTCATACTTCGATTTTTATTTTTCCTAAATAAACTTTTCATATTTTTCCTTTCTATTTCAGTTTATATTGACGGAACGGAATGGACCGGCGTGAAATTCTTTCAATTATCATCACAGTGGCAAACGCACGTTAAAAATTTCCCAGTGGCATTAATCGGTGCCACAATATCATGCTCCGATTTATCCTAGTCATTTTCATCGAACTTTCATGTCTACTACGAGTACTTTTAACTCGGCTCAGCGAGTTGTAAAAAAAAAACAAGCAAATAAAAAACACAAAATATCTTAATATCATTAAAAATACACTTTAAACTAATTAAACATGAAAATCTTATCTAGCTAATACAAGAATTCAGAATTCTCTTTAATCGTCGATATCATCATGAAATGCAGGCTTTCTTTCATTATTTCCGTTGAATGACCGCAACAGACCGATGCGTATATCTTATTCAGATTTTTTCATTTTTGTATACCGCGCGATTTAATAAAATCAAAACATACATTAATTATTTAATATAAATATTTTTTTTATATTATACAATAAAATAAATCAACAAAAAACAATAAGAAAATTGTAAATTTAAATTTTATATGTAATTGTATGTATAAAAATCATTTAGTAGATTTTTTTCGTTTTTCCCGTTGTGAAAGGCAATACATAAAAAAAATCAAAACGAAAGAACTTTTCAATTGTCCAAGTCAAACTTGAAACGTTCTAGTCCCTGCAATATTTTATAAATTTTTGTATTCCACTTTATTTTTTCGTTGTAAGGCTATCGTTAAATGAAATTATTAAAAAAATATTTATATGTCAAACATAAAAATCAATAGGAAAATAAGAAGTTCGTGCGTGAAAAAATATCACATACTAACGGGCATATATTTAAAAATGTAAAAAGAGAAGAAAAACAAAAACCGTAAAAATAATAAGAAAATATTTGACTGACAAAATTTACGATGTGAAAGATTAAACATGAAGCAAATTACCTGTATCCAAAATAAAATTTATGTAAAATTTTGGATAGAGTCCATAAACACAGTTCCCATCTACTTTCTTTTCATAAATATTTGTAAAGTTATTTACCGAGGATCATTATTCGAATTTTTACAATATCATCTAAACAACTTCGTGTTTCTTGTACTGCTGTTGCTTAGGTTTTGGTTTTCAGTCGCTCAAAACTATGACTGATCCTATTGCTACTTAAACAGAAATAGTATCAAATCGCTTCTACATATTTTTTCTCGTTATGATTTTATGAATGCAGACTATACAAGTCTGATACCAACTAAACGTAGTGGGGCTGGATGGCATCGGTGACGCTAACAATTAGAAAAGCAATTTTTATCTGTCCACTTACGCATTGTGGGGGAGAAATGTCTTAGTTTTGGAAACTTGAAAACCCGAATTTAATACCAAATTAAATAATTGGCCAGTCTGTGTAGTAGTAAATGCGAAAAGGAGAAAGAATTGCGATTCTGTGATATCATGCAGGAACCATAAAGAGTAAAATAAATAAAGGAAACTAAGAGCAATCAAATAAACATACAAACATCTATAGGTTGGTACCACCGCCTCTTAACGTCGTTCACAACTCCCTAGAGCAGAAGATGGTAAGCCTGTCCGAGGCCAGGTGGCAGGCTACATCAACCTCCAGAACCACGAAACAAATGTGGAACACTCACTATGAGAAAACAACTAAACTCTTGTTAGCACTACCAAGTGCGCAATGCGCAACTTTAGTCGGAATTATTACCGGCCATTGTTTGATTGGGGCTAATTACTAATGATCTCTGCAAGAACTGTAAACTACCCGGGGAACGCGAAACGCTAGAACACCTCCTGTGCAACTGCCCAGCTCTTGCTAGGAGAAGGGTGAAGGCTCTTGGTGCACCGACCTTCACAAATCTTAAACAAGACTCGTTTAACAGCATGCAGAGCCTGCTAAACTTTGCTACGGTAACAGCGACTTTTGAATTGAACGAGGAGCTTTCAATACAGATCGAAACGCAAGCGCAACTATCATAGGTACATTGGGTCTCCTGTTTTTTAGTGGTATCACTATGGACCTTCGTGGGTCTATGTGAGGCTTTGGCCGCCACTTTAACCTAACCTAACCTACAGGTTGGTATACGGTTTATATTGAGCCGGCCTTAACTCCCTTATGGGCTTCATCACCTCGTCTGAAGGACTAACAATTCAAACCAGTTGTTGTGGGTGAAGGCCTTGGTTATTTCGACTTGAAAAAGTCAAAGTTGCCGGAGGAAAGGTTAAGGTGAAGAAAATAATGGGATACTTTTGCCTACGTCCAAATTGGTGACTGACTGTCCATCAGGAGCGACATGCTGCAGGCGTCTGGGTTACACTGGGGCTGTGTGAGAGGGGTTACTTCGCTCGATAATCCGGCCATAAGCCCAATAATAGTTTTTTTGCGCTGACGTGGGTGTAGGAATTTGCGATATATTTCCTAATAAAGACCGAAAAGTTTTAGAGACTTGTCAGAACTCTTTGGTGGTTACAGCTCGGCTTAATTTTTCCATAACTCCAAGAAAAATCGCACAAGTCGTTGGCATTTTTTTATTCCCTCCATTGCTTTAGCAGATCATCTCCGGACCATGCCTAGCTCGAGCACGTAGGCGCGCAAAATTAAATGTTGATACACAGTACTGCAGATAATTGCAACTGGTAATTCAAATTTAGTTGACTTACTGTTTTTGGGTTCTTATACGATGTACAAATTAGAAAACATTTAATGCGGATGAAAATTTATTTTAATGAATAATCCCCCAACAATGTGGGCGCGACATCATTTTCAAACAAAGTATGAGATGTCATTAAAGGCTTCAGCTGACAAACTCGCTCTGCGCGCTATTACTACTTCATATTATGCCGGAATATCGGAATCTGGGTGGCCTTTTTTCTATATCTAAGCTTGTACATGAATTGGATACACACTGCGAAACAAATCTGGCCCAGTAGGATCTGGGTGCTGGTATGGCAAACCTTGCGGTCACAGTAACATTCTAGAATCCTTACCAGCGGAAATAGTTAAATCGCCGACCGACTACATTATCCCGAGACTGACCTTCAAGTAGGATTTCGCTGAGTTTTCCAACCAGGTCGGAATGGAAGAATGGTTCAGATATACATGAATTCGACAGTCATATACACTGACGGTTCAAAGATGAACTGTGGAGTCGGAGCGGGAGTTTTCTCTGACACATACTATATCGCAGGGTCTTACCACTTACTAGACTACGCCAGCGTTTTCCAGGCGGGGATACTGGGGATCCGGGAGGCCTGTCGGACTTTGCAGCAAGACGCTACGCCAAAGCGAAATGTTGTAATCCTCTCTGACAGCCAAGCCGCAATCAAGGCCTTAGATTCGGCTACCATCTCCTCTAAACTCGTCGAACAGCGCCGAGAGGAGCTAGCCCACTTAGGGAGTCAAATCAAAGTTACTCTGCTTTGGGTCCCAGGCCACAGCAAGGTAGAGAGTAACGAGCGGGCAGACGAATTAACTAGGCAAGGTTCTGCTCTTCAGGGCTCTCTCGTAGAATCCGTCCAGGTCCCACTAGCGCCAAATATCCACCCACTTTCTCACAAACACGAGCTCCAGGTGGAGAGGACTGACCAACTGCGTCATATCTAGGAAGATGGCCATCCTACTGCCGGAGCAGAACAGATGAACTCCTGAACAGGAGGTCGTGTGGACGTCTCCAGAGTCACGGCAGTCAGCACAGGTCACCGGCCGATCGCTGACCACGCGGCCAGACTGGGTATTCCCTTTAACGTCAATTGCCGCAGTTGTGGGAAGCAAATAAGAGGGAAACTGTTATCCACCTTCTTTGCGAGTCTCCAGCCCTAGCTAGAGCCAAACTTCGCGCACTAGGCAAACACTTCTTCAATAACCTTGATGAGATCTCGAAAAACAAGATTGGAGAACTGATTACCTTCTTGAACAGCTCTGGATGGATATGATAATCCATTCAAGCCCCAGGTCTCTGTAAAACTATGTATCTACTTAATTAGCGCTCAAAGACCAGGTTAAACGAGCTGTGGTATCAAAACGGCGCTTCCTGTGCTAATTGGGCTCTTGTTTTTCGGCAGACGGGCCACTACGTAAACCAACCAACCAACCAGGATCTGAAACGCTCCAGTAGATTGATTTCGCTCAAAAGGGTGAATATGAGCACCACAGTTGTCTTAAAGGTCGGCATGCTGAAAGACTCTGGTTTCTTTTCAAGCGACTTCTGTAGAAGCTGTTCGGATGAGGAGACAGTCCTTCACTTTCTCTGCACCTTTTCAACTCTATCCGCTAGCAGGCAAGCTCACTTAGGAGCCTGGTTCTTCAACAGTTTCATTAACCCTACCGCAACGGAGGTTACGAGAATCCAACGCTTCATTGAAGACTAAATTGTTAGCGAGTAGGATCGGATTCGATGATTCTGTGGTAACAAAACTGACCCTTAAGGCCTAAGTGTGTCTGTTTTTTTTACAGACAGCCGCGCATACCTATCTACCTAAAGGCGTTGTGCAACAGAATTTATTTCGTTATTGCTATCCGGTTTCTATTATGTACGCCCTCATTAATTAACCTGAGGAGTGACAAGCTCTTCATACAAAAATCTGGCAAGAGTAGAAAGGAAAAAAAATCACGTAACTAGAAAGGCTCCTATAAGAACAAACAAAACGAAACTGGTTCTACAAAAATAAAAATATAAGTAAATAAAAAAATATAGAAGACTGGAATCAATACCAAACGCTAGATGCTGATAACCAGATATTGTGACCGCAAAATACCTCCGGCCAACCCAGAGACGGATTCTAGGACCAGCTTTTTAATGTTTTCCCGATTGAAGCACGAGTGAAAATTATTTATTTCAAGGGCAAACAAAAATATATAACTGCATGGCAGATTGTGGAATGCGTGGTTCCTAGGCTTGGGTTTGGGTTCGCATCCAACTCGATTATGTGGCAGGTGTCCTGTACGGTCGCAATCAATTCTATCTTGTCCGAAATGTCCTCAATGAATATCTCCTCCAAGTCAGACGATGGTTGTCAAGTCTTTATCAAGTTCTCAGAGTGACGGGGAACTGCTGATTTCCCACCATGTGTCGGAAATTCCTTGTCGGTCCTCAGGATCTCGATAGTTGCGTCTTTTCTTGCGATGATCGACCTTCTTATTTTTCTGAAGCGTTCCGTGTGGTTTTTCGATTTGCTTCCTTTTGCCCCCTGGGCTAGTCCCCATCACGCGTAAAAAAAATCTTATGCGACTAGTGCTCTCTCGTTGCCTTCGACCAATAAATTATACGTAGAGTATTCCGTCTTTCCGATGCAAAACTATGGTGACGATCGATGCGAGTCTTGGCTGCCACAGAGTAACTCGTTTAGAGTTTTAAGATTTTTAATAAATTTTTTAATTGTGCTTTTTGCTACAATTTTATTGTTTCTTTTTTTTAATTATACAAATAAATAAATATCCAAGTATACAATTCTGTGCAATCATTATACAATTTCGGTTGTGCTCAAGTTCAAGTCCTAAAAATCATCATTTACCTTCTTCAGTTTATATAAATAAAAACAATTTATTTAGGTTCGAATATGCAATATCTAGACCACCTACTACTAAAAACCATAATCAAATATATGCAAATAATGTTCGAGCCTATTTTTTCAACGGCATATTATTAACTAAAAAGAAGTAATGATCCTTAATCGATAATAATTAGGCTAAATAAAAATATTAATGCATAACTAAATAAATGTACTTGCTAACAATATTTCATTCATCAGAAGAAAAATAATAATAATGTAAATGTAGGCAAAAATAAAATCTAACAGTAGTGCTTCAGTTTTCTTATTACAACAAATACTAACAATAATAAAAAAAAAACAAATAATCAAACTTAATTAACTTAAATCCGTGCGCATCACATGGAGAAAGAATTTTTACTTTCTTTCTTTTGCAAAACATATTTAAAAACTAAGTAAATTTATCATCGATGTCACTTCAAGAAAGAAAATTCACGTATAATATGAAATAATAATATTCAGTAGCTATATTTGGTTGTGATATACTTAAATGTATTTCGTGTGAGACTGTTTATGACTTGATGCATGACGATTATATGAAACTTTACGAAAGGTACGTACACCTAAACAATATCAATTATTGCGAATAAGAAGTATTTACTCTCGTAAAGAAAATTTTTAAACATATAAAGTTAATTATTGTATGTAAAGTAGGACAAAATATAGTTTTCTTTTGCATATGCTGGGCATAGTTGTATTTTACATATTTTACATTAGTTTCTCAAAAGCAATAAGTCATAATAAGAAAATGTATTGAACGTTAAATGCGTACGTATTATGTTCATATATCAGTCGTTATGATGATGTTGCATGTATTTGTCATCATAAATGTTATTAAATTCTGTGTTATTTGTAAGGCGAGGATAGTTTGTCGAGCGAGTTGTTAAGATTATTAATATAAAAGTGCGTGTAATTAGGGCCCCATACACTACAGTCCGATCGTTTAGTTGGTCAGCTAGGCGTGCCGAGCTGTGCGTCCACAGACGGCAGTTCGATTTGAAAGTTTAGTCACGGCTTACACAATCGTCGAAAGATATTGAAATCAATGTTTGTCTTTCGAAAATCCCATCAATCTGTGCGTTCTATCACCGAGACTCCACTCTCTTCAGTTCTACGTGGCAATCAAGTGCAGTCGCTATTTTGGAATAGAGAAGCTTTCTGGTGGTTATCAAGTAAAGTCGCCTTGTTAAGGATACTTCTTGCTCTTGGTGATTGATAGTAGTTTTGGTAAAAGGACAAGCTTGCCGATAATTACCCCGTCAGTTCTGTGTAACTATAAATACTGTTGATCGTCTGTAACAATATAAGCACACTCCTTCACCGCCATATCATTTGTCGAGATAGCGTCTTGCGTTACGCTCTGTCCAGTTCTTGAGCCACAACCCAACAGGCAGAACAAGCCCGTCGAAAAGTTGGCGAAATTCTACTCATTTTCAACGGACATTTAAGTCTATGGCCACGGTCCGAATTACGCTCACGGTGCTTACATTACCAACAATGCTTACAGTCGGTCCGAATTGTATGCACGCTTACGACGCATATAATTCGGACCGATCGTGTGCACACAGTGTACTCACAGTGCCTATCCTCGAAACCGTGAGCAGTGTAAGCGACAGAAAATAACCCCCCCTGTAAGATAAAAACAAACATCAAAAAGTTCCTGTATCAATATAAACAAACTTCGATGTGTAAAGGGAAACCACATGCATAGCTCCACCCATTTGGCCCATAAGACACGACGGGGTTTGGACTTTTGATAATTTTTTTATTTATTTTATTTCCATTTTCTTTTATTTAAGAAATTGTAATAAATATTTTTTTTTTGTTTTCCGGCGTTAGTGGAGTTTCTGGTGTGAAACCCCAACACGAAATCCCTGACTGTTGATTAATCGCTGTCCCTGAGGGCATGACAGTTGGGAAACCTTCACTGGATAAGCCAGTTTTTGTAAGACTGTGTTGGACTGGGTCCGAAGGAGCTGTTTCGTCATCGGATGGCGTAGACTCGTCAGAGGGTATATCATGCCTAAATCCGAAACCCTCTGACGAGTCTATACCATCCCATGACGAATAAGCTCCTTCGGACCCAGTCCAATACAGTCTTATAAAAAACTGGCCTATCCAGTGAAAGTTTTTCAACTGTCATGCACTCAGGGACAGCGATTAATCAACAGTCGGGGATTTCGTGTTGGGGTTTCACACCAGAAACTTCACTGACGCCGGAAAACAACAAAAACTTAAACAAATTTGCTTCTATGGTAGCTTCTCACCATGAAAAATTCCCTTCTTATTGTAATAAATAGTTTGGAAAACTTACAATGGAAGGCAACTTATAGGGGTCTTAACGGGGCACTGTCCCTTTGGGAGGCATGGAGAAAGGCTGGGAATACCCATGGCTGACCTGTGTCGCTGTGGTGATGAAAATGTTGAGCCAACACTGGAGCATCTAGTGTGTAAATGTGAAAGTCTGGCACGCACCAGGCATCGGTACTTGGGAAAATTCTCCTTAACCGATCTATCAGAACTTGCGATGATTCCTTTATGGAGAACTACTCTCTTTATAAGGAAGAGCAATATTTGGAATCAGTAGTCTAGAGCCCGGTTTTATACGAGGGGACCACAATGGATCCACAGTGATCTCTCGTGATGGACTGGGGCACATTGCTTTAGTCCACCCTTCTCAACCTAACCTAACCTACAATGGAAAAATTCAGTACTTTACAACGCACGAAAATCGTTTAACTTTACTTTAAAAATCATCTTTCAATTGTTAGAACGCCGCGAGCATTTTTTCGAAAATGACAATGGTGATGCAGTGACCGTAAATGGAGAACAAAATCGGGCCATGCTTGAGAATTTTAAAAGACCTGCAGTGGAAAATAGACTTGGAATGTGGTTTCAGCAAGATGGTGCGACTTGCCATACAGCTGAAGCTACACTGCAAGTTTTAAGGACCATTTTTGTTGAACAAATAATTTCGAGAAGATCTGTTGTGGATTGGCCTCCGAGGTCTTCAGATCTCACGGTTCCTGACTTCTTTTTATGGGGATACCTGAAAGAAAGAGTGTTCGTGAATAAACCCCAGAAAATTTCACAACTAAAGGAAAACATTTTATTTATTTATAATAATGTTGCGCCTTATGTAATAAGGAACCCATTGAATCTGGCCAGGCCAACTAGGGCATATGGCACATCGTATAATATTAAAGGAAAACAATCGTGCAGAAATTAGGGCACTAGAGCCACATACACTAACATCTGTTATGAATCATACCATCGAAAGAGTTCATCAGTGCGAAGACGAAAACGGAAGAAATTTAAAAGATGTTATTTTTCATTCATAATGTAAAAAAATCTCCAAGATGTCTTCTTTTTTATAAGCCATAAATGAATAAAAAATGTTAAGAATCAAAGAAATATTAACTAACTAAAACCCCTTCGCGACTTATGGGCCACCCTGTATATATCTAGACAATGAACTTTTGGTTAAGGTGTTTAGTGCGCCTTCTTGATTTCCGCCATAACGTTATTTCGACCTTGACAATGTTGATATCTCTGATGTCCTGATATAAACTCGACTATAATATTGCTCGCAGATATATTGACATAAGCTGAATTACGATCATGATGCTTACATGACTAACAGTGCTTACGTTCGGTCCCAATTGTTGGTACGCTTATGTCGCTTTCAATTCGGACCGTGTGTGACAGTGTAGTCACAGTGCCTATCATCGAAACCGTAATCAGTGTAAGCGCTAGAAAATTACCCTTTTACTCCGCGCCTTTCGCACATCGCCAATGTTTTCCCAGGCAACAGTAAGTCATCGTTTCTGTTAACGAGATTCGACGATTAACTAGTTCCTCAAGGACTTCGGTAAAATTGTAATGCAATCATCATCTCGCCAGGTTAGCTTCTCCCATAGTGACCATAAGATTATATTTAGGACCCGAACTGGGTTTTGAGATTAAAGTGTTTGGGACTCCAAATTGACGAGTAACGTCGCTAAATACTGAAATCGGCTCTGATAGTGTGCCATTAATGTTTACAGTAAGAGGCGGTTCTTTAAGGAAATTATAACTAATCCTTAAAAGATTTGGCGAGAATATCCAATTTAAGTACCTTAAAAATCAGTCCGTTAGCCAAACTATCAAAAATGTTTTTAATATCCACGGTGATGTCGCTGCGAGGTTGAAGGAGTGCATCTTCCTCATAAACCCCGAATTGATAAAGGGAACCTTTTCAGCACAGAAGTTATCTTTTCTGTCTACTACGATTTTTTCAAATAGCTTGTAGACAGAGTACTGGGAAACGATAGACCGGTTAATTATACACATCTATAATCAATTCGTTAAATGCTTCCTAGACTAGAATTCTCAATACTCTCGTTGTTATAGTAGTTTAACGATAATTGTATCAACATATCTTCATAATACTAGAGAAATAAGGTTATTGAAAAAATTGTTTATAAAAAATATAAAAAAAAAATTATTTAGAAAAATACGAAAGCTTAGATTTGAACGTTAATTAATAAGTTGAAAGGATTATTTTCGTTTCTTTGCATAGATAAATAATTTATTGTACGCCCCCCATATGCTTGACTATAATAAGTGTTTGCTGTGATTATTGAGTACATTATATAACTACTGTTAAATGATAATAATTAATTATATATAAATTTATGTATTTAAATAAATATGATAATTATATTGAAAAGAAAGTTCACATGAACTGTTTGGTATTTGTAGTCTAAAGTGTTCCTTTTTTAAACTCTTCTGTCTTCTGTCGCGTGCCCTGAAAAGTTAAGTAATACTTGAAACAAATTATAGAACGGATTTAATGCTAACCACTTCAGATTAATGTAAAATAGTGGAGAATTTTTAGGCCAGACGTTATCTCCAATAACTAGGGCGAATGGACATGGACTCAGATTCAAATGCAAAATTGGCAATGTATCAGCCACATCTTTAAGAAATCAACATCTTCAAACCGACTGAAGTTCACAGTTCAAGTTGTTGGTCGTCCACGAAAAACATAGCCGAAAAAACGTTATTAAGAAGTTATTAAGAATGAATCCCACATTTGTATCTGTTGCTGCACTATGCCAACTTTGATGGGCATAAGAACTGACAACAACTTCCAATAAAACACAAACCATTAAAAAAATAAAACTGATATTTATGTATTTAACCGACCGCTCTTAAAAACTACTAACAACTTAGTTTCATGTAAATTAATTATTGATAGAGAAATAAATAAAAAGTCTCTGTAAATATTAAAAAAAAAACTGCGCAAAAGTTGACAAAAAGTCGTGAAATTTTCGCTATGAATCACAAGCATCGCGAGACACTCTTTTGAAAATTAAACAAAAAAAAATTGCTAAACAACTACCACCTCAGGAGTTGAGATACCTTCGACAATTATTGAGCGATCTCTTAGTCCCAATTCACCACCTATACCGCCTTCTGGTAACAGAAAATTCGTATCCGGATAGCCTTTAGGTTGTGCGAATTCCACTAAATTTGAATTGCTAGCGCTAAGCATTTTCAAAGACCAGACTGCAATGTTTTTCGTTTTTCCGTGACGCGCGAGAACATAGAACTGAAATATAAATAAAAAAAAAATTAATTCGAACAATTAAAGTTTAATTGGAAGCCCTTAGGGCAACAAGGGGTCAACTCTTTTTTTTAATAGCATGAGAGGGCTTGTTCGTTCTGATTTCTTATTGCATTCGGATGAAATTATGCTGATGCAGTTAACTCCTTGTGATTTAATAATATCCTTAATAATTTCAATGAAATCATAAAAAATCAATAAAATAATTTTAAAGCAATAAAAGGCCAGAAAAGTCAAGTTTTCTCTGTTGTTGGAAAAATCAGTTGACCCCTTGTTGTTCCAAGGGCTTCAATTATTCCTTTGGTATTCTTACCTCGTTGTCGTTGTCAATCAAATATCCAATTATTAAAGCCCAATGCGCTTTATGACCTAATTTTAGACATGGACCGTGATTAAAGTCTGGATCGTATCTTTATGGCGCATAGTTAAGGAATTAACGGATCAAGTTTACAGGAAGTAAAAGAAAAACATTAGAAGCTTGAAATGTATCTGGACAGCCCGAGTGCTTAAAGTAGCACATTCTCAATACAATATTCGTGGAACCGGTTGTTATTGTTGTTTGAAGCGGGGGAAGATACGCAGCAAGGCAGCGCAGCTTGAGCATTTAGACAATTATTGCGCATTGCACTCGAGTCCCCCAGTCTCTACCCAAACTTTTTCGTCCTCCTCACGAATTTCAAGAGCTCAGGTAGGAAACGAGAACGGAGTTATTCCATTCTCTTAACATCGACGCCGTATACGTGCACTCTCGCAAAAGAGTAAGCTAGACACTCGAGAAGGAAATGTTCCGTTGTGTCGTCGCTCTCCTCGCAAGCAGTGCACATGGGGTCGTCAATGATTCTCAATCTGACCATGTGTAGGCCACGCGAGTTATGCCCTGTGAGGACACCAACCATACTACTATATTCTTTTTTGCTCAATTTGAGAAGAAAAGAAGCGGTTCGTCCACTTGGTCCGTCAACAAGGTGGAGCCGCTTACAGGGGAATGTCGAAATTTTGGTATTCTTCGGCGAAACAGTTCAAAAAGGTAGTTGCCCTCTTCAGTGGTTGGTTCGGTTGATCACAATCTCGTTTGACCCGGTTGTTAGATATTGTTATGACTGAATTGGGTGTTTATTGTTGGTCACTCACATCCATCCTGTGCTATTTAGATTTTATTCTTCGAGATCTCCTTCATGGGTCTGCCTAGTGCTCGTTCTTTGGCTATTGCCGAACATCCGCAAAGGAAAGTGTAAGAGCGACTCTCGCTTGTTCATGTTCTGGTAATTGCTGCAGTGTGCGTTGAACGGAATGTCTTGTTTGGCTGCATGATTCCCAATTGGCCGTTGAAAATGATCGTCGTGATACTGGAGATGTCTCACCGGGTCTTGTATAGATGTTCCATGTTCTTGGTTCGGTTATAAGATGGCCGCACGTTCCTAGATGGTGGTCTGACGTCGCAGTGGTACTTTCTTCGATCGGCTTGAAAACATTGCGGTCGTACATTCGCCCAACCGGAGTTTTCTTAGATGTTTTTCAGGACAAAAATGGATTTTCCTAGAAAATTTGAAAGCTCGTAGCGTGAATGTTCGTAGGGTTAGCTTAATAAAAAGATCGTTGAATTCCGCGGTATTATTTGATTATTTCGTAGAATTTATCAGGCGAAATTTTACTCCTCATTCTACGAATGATCAACACGTCGGCCTCGCTCAAGACATCACTGGCTCAGACAAAAATACAACAGGATTTGTTTCAGAGCACAAATACGCAATAGAAAGAAAAGGTGCCAAATCGAGACAAAAGAAATTTAGGGCAATAACGAAACATGCATTTGTTTTGAGTTCAACTTGTTTCGTTTTTGCTACGAGTTCTTTTTATAATTTAAGCAACCAAATTTCAATATTGACCAATTTGAACTTCAAATTGACCAGTGAAGTTCGATATTATCTACAAGTAGTTAGTAGTAGTAGTAGTAGATATTATATACTAGAATTAAAGAAAAAAAATTCACATTAGAATAGGAAAAAAAATTGGTAATGTAATGGAACTCTACAAGACCAATTTCCTATTGTGCAAAAATTAACACCACCTTCTCTGTACCATATTGCCCCTTTTAAAAGTCTTATTTTTAGAACGTGCCACGACTATAGGTCTACCTAAATACCAAGTTTCAGCTATACATCATTAGCGGTTTTCGAAATATAAAACACGGTATTTTTTATTCTCCTCTATCTCCAACACTACAATTTTTCCTGTATAAATTCTAAGCTTCTATCTTAAACAGTTCTTGAGATATGAGACGTGATTCTTTAGAAAAATTCTTTGCTTCACTGTCGACATTAACCGTTTACGAGATGGACTTCAGAACATCTCGATCTCAGCGTTCGAGCGTTTCGGAGGTATTGTTATTCCCACTCCCACACCCTCCACCCATATCGACAATTTTTTGCGAACTATCCAAGATTTATATAAATTTCAAGTTTCAACTTCCTAGCATATCTAATAGAAAAAATTTTTCATTTAAAACCTTACAACTGACCACACAAGAAAAAGCCACTTAAAGAGGATCCACCCGGTCAACCCACTGAAAAAATTTCAACTTACAAAGAATACAAAACGATTCCACAACCAGCTTTCGAACGTAATGTGGTTTAAAGCAGGGAGATAGTCTAGTCCCCATGCTTTTCAACTTAGCGCTAGAGTATGTCATCCGAAAAACCCCAGTCGACACCAATGCGACACTACTATTCAAGTCCACCGAACTAGTAGCATACGCTGACGATATAAACATCCTCGCACGATCCTTCCCTAGTGCTAAGGAGGTATTTGTCATTCTTGACTCCGCCGAAAAAGAAGTCGGGTTACGCATAAACGAAAGGAAAACAAAAGTAATGACGCAAACAAGAAAAAGAACGCCAATCAGACAGAATATCACATCTGAGGAATATAATTTGGAGAGTGTGGACAACTTCATATATCTTGGGGCTAATCTAGCAAAAGACGGGAACGAAACGGACGAAATCTAACGACGGTTTCGAAATGAATCATTGTTATTGATCGTAGATCACCGTTCCATAATTGATGGTGATCGGTCGATAATATCCTTTCTTTTGAAGTCATATTCACAAAACCACTATACACCAATATTTTTTATACACTTACGCACGGTTTGGATTTTGTAACTGGAAAACAAATGAAGTTGGAGATTTGAGATCAACACTAATCAAGCAGTATGAAAAGGCCTTCACAGACTTTCGTTCAACGCTACTACATTCTAGCTTTTTCGTGCTTGATGAATAGACGCGTTAAGATGAATTGGAAATTGTCTTCCGACTGCAGTGACAGTCTTAGACCAGTAAAGAATGACAACGTTGGTTTTATCCCCAAACCCCCCCCCCCCCCCGTTACTACGCCACTGGTCCTGAACCTCGACTATACTAATGACTTGTTTCCACTCGCTCTTCCGATTCTTGCATTCTAATTACCAGAAGGCAGGACTGAAAATAAATGGACCAAAAAGCTGATACATGCACATAGCTCTGGGCAGTAGAACAACGATAATCCTAAATGGGTAGTTTTTGAAAGAGGTGCAAGCATTTTGCTATCAGCATGAATGGTGCGGTTGAAAGAGATGTGGAGGCTTGGCGACTACAAGGTGCGAAAGGCTCTCGGTATTCTCCCAGTTATCACCTTTCGCACAAAATTTCTAGAGATCGAATCTTGCAACAAATCGTGTTGTTATTCAGCTGTAGAATGTGACCGATAAACTGTCCAGAATATTTTTTGAATCTCAGGTCTTTGCAGATTTTAGGCCGCCAATGCATCTTGGGAATATTCTGGCCAGGCGTTAGCTTCAACGAATTTTAAGGACGACTGGGCATACCAAGATAAACCTTAAGATTCAGAGACGAAAGTAGCAATAGTTTGGCCGTACCGTGAAGAAGTCTGCGAGAACAAAATATGTTCGAATGGCGACAAGCAAAACTACCACGCAGGATCACGTCAATGTTGATATCCTATGCCACTGGCCTATTTAATTTAATTTAATTTAAAGCCATTGAACAAAATATACATTTCACTTACACAATAGCTTAGGGCTTAGAAGGAATAAAAATTTACATATACAAAGAATTATAAATATGAGTGAGTTGTTAAAAATGAAAACAATAGAAAATACTGTATTATTGAAATAATAAAGTAAAATCAGAGCTAAAGAAGTTGTTTTAGGATAAAAGATGAATAGGAAGTGGAAAGAGATCCGAGCTGGAGTGTGTCGTGCGACCTTTAGAGCCTAACCAATGGAGAGTAATAGTAGACATCAAGAAATGCTCGTGGAGGGCAAAAAATGTTACGATTTCGGGTACCAACTGAGTCCGTTCTGAAAGAGAGCTCGTCAAGTAAGAAACTACAACAAAGAGTGTTACTAGCAATTTTGAATAAAAAGATCGCATCAAGGTACGTTCTACGTTGTCTTAGTAGAGGAAGTTGAAACTCTGTGAGGCTTGTATTATAGTCCGCGTATACAATACTCCAAGACATTGCGCACGAGTGACGTAAAAAATAACAAAGAAGTACCAACATAGTTAAACGATGAGGAAACACGAAGGACAAAACCGGAGAGCCGATAGGCTTTATTAGCGATTTCCGCGGGTCAAAAATAATACCGAGATCCTTTATATTAGTGACAGCGGATAGGCTGGTACCCTTAATAGAATAATGGAACACAGCAGGCATCATCTTTAAGCTGAAGTTCATAAAGAAACATTTCGCTATGTTAAGTGACATGTCGTTCAATTCACACCATCGAGACAAGTAGTCTAGATCCGATTGAAGGCAGATGCAATCTTCATTGATCTTAATTATTCTGAAGAGTTTTTCAGCTTATAGAAGAGGAGTGGAGAAAATACCAAGAGGAAGATAATTTATAAAAAGGTTGAACAAGAGTGGCCCCAGAATGGAACCTTGTGGAACTCCTGAGGGAACTGAGAAATTTTCAGATAGCTTATGTCATGGATACACAGCTAGTATACAAACCATGGTATTGAAATCATAGTATTGAAACTAGCTGCACATGATACACTGCACATATGGAATGATTTGACAGTATCTGATACAGTAAAACCTGTCTAAAACGGAATGCTGTGGTATCCAACTTTTTGTTCCGTTATAGCAGGTTTCCGTTTTATACAGTTTTGTTCAGTAAAATTCTTGATTTTTACAGTACATATACAATATGTTTTTTTTGGGTACTTTAAAAATTATGAACAAACAAAAAATAAAAATATATACAGTTCATGATGGAGTTAATGAAAATGATGATGGAGTTAATGAAAAGACACGATCAAATGGGCTATAAGCTCTTTTGCTCCTTTCAAATCACCGGGACCAGACGGCATTAGGCCAATCATGCTGCAGAGAGCCTCCGAGGCAATCCTCAGCTGGTTGAGTACGATTTTCAGGAGCTGCTTACGGGCAGGGTATGTTCCACGGGCCTGGCGAGAGGCACGTGTAGTTTTCATTCCCAAAGCGGGAAGACCCGGTCACACGACAACGAAGGACTTTCGACCTATCAGTCTATCGTCATTCGTTCTTAAGGTGCTGGAGAGACTTATAGAAACATATATTCGGAGATTATGCGAGAACAGGCTGCTGTCTAACGCCCAGCATGCCTACATCAAAGGGAAATCCGTAGACACAGCCCTACATGAAGTAGTGGGGTCTATAGAGTTTAGTTTGGAAAGTAAGGAATTCACGTTGGCGGCATTTCTTGACGTTGAGGGGGCTTTCAACAACGTAACAGTGGAAGCAATTAGGGAGGCTTTAAATAGCATAGGCTTAGAGGATGGACTGACGGACTGGTTGACGACCTTGTTGGAAACCAGGATTGTGAGTTCGGAGAGGGGGGCAATTAAAGGTAACAAGGCAAGCCTCGAGGGGCACTCCACAGGGTGGGGTGATATCACCCCTTCTGTGGCTCCTTGTAGTGAACGAGGTTCTGATGGAAATCGAAAGGAAGGGAATCAAGGTTGTGGCCTACGCGGATGACATAGTCATACTGGTTCAGGGAAAATTCTTGGATACTATTACTGATATCTTGGAGGCGGCACTCTGTACACTGAGCAGGTGGGCCAAAAGATGTGGCTTGGGGGTTAACGCCTCAAAAACTGAGTTGGTTTTATTTACTAGGAAGCACAAGATCCCGGAATTCAGGCTGCCAATGCTTGAAGGGGTCGAGCTGCAACTTTCGGAAAAAGCGAAATATCTGGGCCTGATCCTGGATAGGAAGCTAAATTGGAAGGAAAATGTTGGAGAGCGTGTTAAAAAGGCTAACAACGCGCTTTTTGCGTGTAGACAGGCCGTGGGAAAGAGCTGGGGTCTGAAACCAAATATGGTACATTGGCTGTATACGGCGGTGTCAAGACCCATTCTGACGTACGGGGCACTGGTATGGTGGAAAGCCACAGACAAAAAGTATATTCAAAGGGAATTGAGTGGATTGCAGCGGAGTGCTTGTGTAATGATCACAGGGGCCCTGCGCACAACGCCAACAGCAGCACTGGAAGTTTGCATGCACCTTTTGCCGCTTGATATTTTCATTAAGCAGGTTGCTTCAAACACAGCGGCAAAACTATTGAGCTGTTGTCTCTTTAGGGAGGGACCCACAGGACACAGCTCCATTCTTAGGGAATTTCTTCAGGGTCCGGTCAACTTTTGCACGGATTATATGATCCCGGTGAATGATTTTAAGTCATCCTTCAGGGTTGTATACCCAAGCAGAGCGGACTGGGAAAGCAATAGGGTATTAAATGAGGGAGAACTCTCCGTGTATACGGACGGTTCCAAAATGGAATGCGGCACTGGCGCTGGAGTCTTCTCTGAGCAGTTGAGTGCAAGGGAGTCCTTTAAGCTGCCGGATGCCTGTAGTGTATTCCAAGCGGAAATTCTGGCAGTGCTCCAGGCAGGTAACATCATGTTGATGGAGGGGTTATTCGGTCGGGATATCTCACTCTACATTGACAGCCAGGCGGCTTTGAATGCATTGGAATCAGGGACTATTAAATCCCAGCTAGTAAAGCGCTGTCGAGAAGTACTCAAGATACTTTGTAGTCAGAATAGAGTACGACTATGCTGGGTACCAGGGCATAGTGACGTACCAGGCAACGAACAGGCCGATGAGCTGGCGAGACTAGGATCGGCGTCGGACGGGATGGTAGAGGAGGTGGTTAATCCACCTTTAAACGGAATTAAAGCACGTATCCGGGATTGTGCAGTGGACGCAGCGAACTCTAGATGGGAGGCGCTAACGAGCTGTAGGACCTCTAGGGCACTCTGGCCAAGGTTGGACAGACGAAAGACTAGGGAGATATTAACATGGAGTAGGGGAAGTCTGCGGCTACTTGTCGGAATACTGACAGGGCACTGCTTGCTAGGGAAGCACGCTATGCGTATGGGGATCGCTGACTCTGACGTGTGCAGGTATTGCCTGGACATATGTGCTGAGGAGGACATCACCCACATTTTGTGCGAGTGTCAGGCGGTTGCAAGGAGGCGACTGAGGTGGCTGGGAAGTCTTTTCTTTGACAATTTGGAGGACCTGAGGTTAATAGGGCATGATAAGCTAGTCAAGTTTGTTAGGGATCTGGGTTGTTTAGGGGATGTTTAGTGACCTACGAGGTTCTGAAGGGATCGCTATGGGCCCTTTTGGTGCCTAGTGTGCGCGGTGGCTCAGCGCTTCGCCCCTTCTTAAAACTAAAACTAAAACTAATGAAAATTTTATTAAAAAACATTATTTGGTTCATGGCAATTAAGTATGAAAAAGAATATCACTCAAATGCCCGCCACGGCTCCTACGGCACACCTCGACCCGTTTGTCCAAATTTTGATGACATCACGGCATAATTGCTCCTTAATTAGACCAATAGATCCTTCATTTGTTAAATGGTGTTAAGTTTATTGGGGTAAACCTTGCTTTTGAGGTAACCCTTGCTTTTCAAAGAGTGCCCCTGGATTTTCATCAGCCCATATTCTGCAGCACTACTTGTTGACGCATCCACTGAGATGGAAATAAGCATCATCAGAAAATGAGTTTTGGTCGCAAATCCATTTGGAAACTTGGTTTTGCTTTTTACTTTTTCTTTTTGCACCTTACCAACAATTTGAACTACCAAAATTTCAAAACAGATGTCAAAAATTATTTTACGATTTATTGTAACACTCTTTAGTTCCATAATAAATTAAAAGCATTTTTCCGTCTTTCACTTGCAGTCAGTCATACTCATATATACATCATACGTCATATCCACTCATTTCATATTTCTACTGTTTTACGTTTTTCGTTCCGCGAATCACGTTCCGTTTTCGCGTTAGACAGGTTTCCGGTTTATACAGGGTGCTTTGCATTGGAAAATGCTCCGTTCCCAGTTTTTTTTCCGTTATGGCAGGTTTCCGTTTTATACAGGGTCCGTTTTAGACAGGTTTTACTGTATAAACAAACAAAGACATTTAGTTGCGATACTCGCCACACAATAGGGGAATGACACAACCAGCAGTAAAATGCATGGTATACTACGTAAAATTATCGCATTTGTATACCATGAAACAGGTTCAATACTAGATATATACCAGTTCGTTTATCTCGTATATGCTTAGTATTGGGTGATACCCTGCTGGTATTGACGATATTATGATATCAATGCCAGCAGTGTATCCATGGTATTTATAGCCATATTTCTCCAGTTTTGAAATGAGAATTTTGTGGTTTTCAGTGTCAAACGCTTTTGAGAAGTCCGTATATATAGTGTGTACTGATAGATGTTTTTCGAGGGCCTTGTCTACTGCATCCGTAAATACACATAAGTTAGTAACAGTAGAGCGCCTCCGAACAAAACCGTGTTGGTGAGGTGAGATCAGTACTCCCAAGTTTGTCAGATATTAAGTTATGGATAAGTCGTTCAAAAATTTTGCTGAAACAATTAAATGTACATATGGAACGATAATTATTGACGTCAGTGTGGTCACCTTTCTTAAGTATAGGAATGACATTCGATAGTTTCCATATTTCAGGGAAAGAGCCTTCGTTAAGTAGCTTGTTATATATAAGTGACAGAGGACGAAAAAATTCAGGAGCGAGCGGTTTCACGAAGTGATTTAGTATACCATCCGGCCCACTATTGACGTTCGGATCTAAAGAATTATTGCAGACTAAGACATCGTAGTTGGAGAAGTAAGCTGTACTCAAAGAGTCGTGCGTAGGAACGCCAAAATCATCGGTCAGATCCTGGTCCGATGTAGAAAACACAGAGGAGAAGAACTTGGCGAAGAGGTCGCATATGGATGCCATCCTATACCTCTCAGGTCTTTGCAGACTTTAGGTCGCCAATGCATCTCGGGAAGATTCTAGCCAGGCGTTCGCTTCAACGAATTTTAAGGACGACTGGGCGTACCAAAATAGACCTTGAGATTCAGAGACGAATGTAGCAATAGCTTGGTCGTACCTTGAAGAAGTTTGAGAGAACAAAATATTTTCGAGTGGCGACAAGCAAAACTACCACGCAGGATCTGGATATGACACTGGAACTGTAGATGTAAGTTTACTTCCACCGAAACGAAATAATTCGGAGGTTGAAAGGAAATACTCACTTCACTTTCATCTGCAATATTTCGATCAGAGTGTGGGGTTCATACCGTCCTTACCCAGCCGCTGGCTATACTACTACAGGTTCTCAACGGTTGCTATACGAATATTGAATAACCCGATCGCACAAGCTCTGCAGGAGTGGATGCCCGCGGAACACTCTGTGTATTGTGCCTTTCACTTAGAAAGTAAATTCTAAAAGTCTCACGAAACGGGGCACTCCAACTGACTTTCTGACTAATAAGAATGGTATTTTTTCGAAAATTATATTTTCTTAAAAGTACAGTTACATTAAAATCTGGGGTCCGGATTAGAGAGAATGAAGTCCAACCCCTAGCCCACTCGCATGGGTGGCGATACCAAGATAACTCCGTCGCCTCGAACAAAAAGCATGGGAATGGTGCGCTTCGTCGTCTTGTAGACTTCTTCGTAGGTCTCCTCATCGATTTCGACGGTAGTGACTGTCTCCTCGGCGTCCCCCAGGACCATGTTCAAGTGCTGATCGAAAGCCTGAAAAGATTTTGTGCTGATTAACGCCGCTCAGATGCAGACAGCATTTCTTTTTACGTGCAAGCGGCCGCGTAATTCGCGCTCGTTGCGCATTTTCACGTAAATCTTCTCGTCCAGACTGAGCCGGATAAGATCGAGCGGTTCCTTTACCGGAATGATCTGGATCTGGAAGAAAACATCGCCCGTTCGATTATGTTCCCTTAGTTGGTGTCGAATTCAACGCACCTGCTCTTCTTCTGCCATTTTTTTTTAGAAAACTTTTAAACCGGAATCAAAAAATCACTGTTCCGCAAAACAACACAACCGAACTTTTTACTTTTGTATAACCTCAAAATGGGAAACGTCAAAACGATTCGTTGATGGGGTTGCCAACGAAACGCGACCTCACGAAGGAAGTGACGATTTCGTCGCATTTTCTTAAAGACGGAATTTTACACAAACAAATGAAGCGACAAATTGTTGAAAAGGATACGGAACAAAAATACATGCTCCTCGCTGCAATAGCTGTCTGACCTTGGCACAATTGAGCCGACCTTGATGCAATTGGCACTGACCGGCGAAAGGCAACCGACGCGCCACAACTTCGACAACAAGTTCGAAGAAATTCGAAGCACTGAACATTTCGCCGATGTTCGTAAATCGTCGCGACCGCGCTAAATTTAGAATTTCCGCGGGTGACGGTTGTGCGTCGAGCAACATGCTGAGCGCCGTCAGTCCACAGGTGGGACCGCTCTGAAGGATGGACGATACGGCCTTGTAGCGGCAGCACTTTGGCGGCGCGACAATGCAAATGCGCCCCAGGTAGCAGGCTTGTTGCACTTCCGGGTGTTGGACGGCCCAGGTGCACTCTTGTAGGGCGATTGCTTGTCTCGGCGGTGCACACGTGACGTTCGTCTTGGAGTTCGAATTAAGCGCGGGACACGGTGGCGGGGCTTTATTTAACGACACGTTCAAAGACATTTTACGCGCGAACGACAGAAATGATATTGAAAAACCGAGCGGAAATAGATTTTGACAGCACGTTCACCTGACATCGGAGATTGCGTCCCACGCACTATCAGCGCCAGACCCGAAGGCAAAAAATTCTTGGCAGATAAACAATAACATGGGTTACAGTGTTGTACGCGAGGTGTCGTTTAGTGGACGGGTTTGAGCACTGGCTAAATCAAATGGAAATGGTTTTAAAAAAGCGGAAGTGACAGTTGGAAAATGCAACGACATTTTGATGCGGCAAGATAACAACAAAGAAAATCGTAAAACACATCGCTTTTAAAGGGTGTTTTTTTTAGGTGTATGAGAACTTAAAATTATAATACAAGATAGAAATATTGTTGGAATGAATTTTTTTTTATTATATTCTGGTAGATAATATCATGTCATTTATTTTTTAAATATGATTTCCGTCATATGTTCGCCGCGGCTACGAGTTACATGGTCCATTCGTTCAGTCCAATTTTTGACTACTTTTTCCAATAAATCTGGCCGTATGGCGTCAATAGTGACTTGAATATTAGCTTCCAATGCTTCAAGAGTGGCTGGTTTGTCGGTATAAACGCATGACTTAATATAGCCCCATAAAAAGTAATCCAGAGGCGTTAAATCGCACGAACGAGGGGGCCAGTTAACAGAACCACTTCTGGAAATCAAGTTGTCACCAAATTGATTTTGCAATAAATCGATTGTTAAGCGCGCTGTATGGCAAGCTGCGCCATCTTGTTGGAACCAAATGTCGCCGATGTTTAGCTGATTAATTTTTTGGAAACAAAAATTCAGTCAGCATGGCTCGAAGGCGCTGGCCATTCACCGTAACGGCAGCTCCTTCCTCATTTCGAAAGAAATAAGGACCGATGATGCCGCCAGCGTGTAAACATTTCTTTGTCTTGTTGATGGTTTTGAATCGAGAAGAGTAAAATTAGTGCGAAAACGATCAATAATTGCCCGAATTATGAACTTATGAACTTCGCGAACAGATTTATTTTTTTCAAAGTAAATTTCCACAATTTGGAAGCGTTGTTCTGGCGTTAAACGATTCATGATGACTTGCCAAACCTTACTGAACAGAAATTGTTGTGAACGGAGGCCTTGGAGTGAATATTTCGACTTGAAAAAGTCAAAATATTCGAAGGAAAGGAAGGTTTAGGAAAGAGTGGGCCAATTCCTACGTCTGAATTGGTGGCTGAAAATCGAGCGGAAGCGACACGCTTGTTGGCGGCCGGGACTAGCTACGGCAGTTGTGGGGGGGTTCTTGCTCAATTCTCAGACCATAAACCCTTGGTCTGTACAACAAAAAAATTTCGTGTCGGCTTACTCCAGGGTTATTTAAAATTGGGACTATTTCCCCAATAGGTCGTGAAAGACCAAGAAGCGGTGGAGTGCGCGACTTCACGATTTGTCAGGGCGCTTAGGTGTTATAGCGCCCTGCCTGCCCACCCTACCTCAGCCATGACTGTCCAAAAATAAACATTATTCATGGCGAGGTTTTTATCCTTTAAACTAACGAACTAACATATGAGCATTGGCTAGGTAAATACCGAACAATTTTTGTGGTTCGTGGTGTCGTATGCCGTGAGGGAAAACAGGCGAAACCGCGTCACTTGCACTCGACGTGCATTTTGCGCATTCATTTCACTTTTTGCACATCGCCCGCACGACACAATAAATACACAATTTCTCTGAAATTTGGTCGCTATTATTGGGGATGATACTAATTAGCGATCTCGGTCGCACACAAACGAAGTCAAATCGGTTAAAAAAACGAATTTTCGCAAAAAAAAATATAACACAGCTGAGTTTAAAAGATGTCGACAATCTCCCCGGTCTTAACTCGAACTCCTCACTCTCACGCCGCTTCCGGCATTTACCGAATAACGGTTCCCTTCCAATCGGTTTTTCGATGCCGCTCAGTTGGTGGCAGTTGCTGGTGCGGTCACAATCCAGCGTAATAAGAAGAATGGTCGAGTTGTCTAATGACAACTCAACAAAATGTCAACACAGTTTGACATTCTTAGTTGTCAAACCACAGTTATCGATATCGATAGCTCTCATGCACCTAAAAAAAACACCCTTTATATTAGACTTAAGTCAAAATGTCTTAAACATAGTTCAAAATGTTGTCAAGAAATAAATACATCGCCTATGGAATAAATAGACGGAATTACAACTTCAGAAGTCACTAGAATCTAGATAAAGAAGGGCTACGCCTGAGTACAAAAATTGGACTCAGTATTGCACAATTTCGTAAAGTCGATATATTGCAATTTGTGGAACATCGTAGAATCCTAGGTCAATTTCTATCAACACAACAGCTTTGTATTTTACGAGTATTGGCTCTAAAGTAAGATCAGCGTATAAATATTCAAATTGAACACGAGAAGTGCGGATTCTACAGTGTGTTTCAATAGGAACGCTCGAAATTTGTTAGGTTATAGCGGCCATGTTGTTAAAGCAACATCCATCGAATTTATTGTGAATTGTTCAGTAGTGTATGTCAAATCACCATGGAAGGTTATAGCGTTGAACAACGTGCAAATCATCAAATCTTATTTTCAAAATCAGGGCTCCGCTCGAAAAACTTTCCGCGCATTGCGTGATTTTTGACGACGAGGCCCATTTCTTGATGAATGGATGTGTGAACAAACAACATTTTTGGATTCGGGACGATACCAATCCACACGAGATACACCAGCACCAAATGCATCTCAAAACAGTCACTGTTTGGTGCGGATTTTGGTTTGGCGAAATCATCGGTCCGTACTTCTTCCAAAACGAAACTGGCATTGCCATAACCGTCAAACGATCGATGATAAGCAACTTCTTGTGGCCTAAACTGAATGATATGGATACCGAGGACATGTAATTCAAACAGGATGGCGCTACGTGCCACACAGCGCATGTCACGATGGACATTCTGGTCGAGCGATTTGAGGGCATCGTTATCTCGAGCGGCGGCGAGGTGAACTGGCCACCGTGATCATGCGATTTAACGCCTTTAAACTTATTCCTTTGGGGCTATCTTAAGTCGCAGGTCGATGAGTATAATCCGCAAACACCTGATGACCTTTAAGTTAATATAACGAAAACGCCATCCAGCAAATTCAGTCAGATTTATGTGACAAAGTCGTCGGAAATTGGACCTCTCGAATACATGCCACCAAACAAAGCCGGGGCGGACATTTGACCGACGTTATATACCATACTTAATGCCATAAAATATTCTTTCAAATAAAAAAAAAATGGGTGGATATCTCACACACAGCTTCTTTTACTTGCATTTAAAAATTGAACGTCCCCATTGAAAGACCCTATATTAGACAGCAAAATTTTTCCAGTACTGATCGACTTAGGAAAAATCCTGTATTTGAGGCAATTCGAAAATATAATACACTACCGACACACATGGAAATGAAAAGTAATGTAATTTTAATTTAAACACCTTGCAAAGAAGCATCTTCTAAGTCGAAATTAGGAACGGGGACGGAAACTGATAATTATTCTGGCAGCCTTACTCGCTTATGAAAGACTTGGGTTTAGAACAAACGCATCTGATTGACATGGAATGGATGTGGCATGTGTTGTTGTTGCACGTATTCAAAATTTGAATTTTCTATTACTTTATTATTTTTTAATAATAAAGTATGTATTGTGATCGACTTAAAATTTAAATGAAATTTGCTAAAATGTTGTATTTTTATGTTTGAGGACTAGTAAGCCGCAAAAAAGCAACAAAAAATTGTTCGTCTCTCCGCCGTAGACGCCGTACGCAAAAGCGTTTGATTGCGTGAACTCTTTCGAGTGATTCCTTTTTTTTTTTTTTTTATAATAATAATAGATTTAATCCCTTCATGCAAAATGGGCAACTCCCTCCAACTCAAAAAGTCGGAGAAGAACTCTCCATTTGGGCACACTTTCGCAGCTTAAAGAACTGGAGACAATATTGTCACACAGCTCAATGAGCTGGAAAAATTTTCACCGGAGGAGGGTAAGGAAAGTGGGTGAAGCATTTTAGACGAAAAATTACTTGTCATAAAACGAGAAAATACAACATTTCAGGGTATCACTTCTTTTTTTAATTACATGCCGATCACAATACTTTGTTATAAAAAAATAATAAAGTAAAATTCTTAAAATATATTTTAGGTGTTTATATAAGTAGCAGGCAGAAGAGAAAATCAATTCGATGTCTCACTGCATAGAGACTGAAGGATAATGAAAAAAAAATTATTCTTTTAATTTAATTTAAATATTAGTTTCCGGGATATTGACGCTAAAATTTATTATAACGAAAGATTCTTTAGATTTGTACCTAACGTAACTGTTCCTTCTGATAGTAGTTCAATTAGCGAAAAACGGTGGTATGTTGGTATTACTTTGCCTAACTCCAACCTTTCTTACACCCTAGATACACGTGGCCACCTAAATTGGCAATTATAAAGTTGCTTGCACACGTCCCTTCTTTTTCTGATCAAGGAGAAGATATGATTTTTGACAGTTTTGAAGTGAAAAATTTATGAAATGTTTTCTTGCCATATTTCCAGTAGAGATTCGTTTTTATGCTCATATCGTTTCGAGAGTGTAATTTAAAACAACTGACTTTTCAGTTATTTGTTCGGTATGTCTTCTTCTTTACGGTACCTACGTGTTAAAACTTGCCGTGAAATGTGAACTCTAGCATGTCTTTTTTTGTCCAATCCAAATTGAGCATTTAGATGAGACCTTTATGATCAATGTTTGGACATTTAAATACCATATGAACATTTTTCACATGGCACACAGTATCCAAATGGACAGTTATGATAAATTGACATTAAAAGTGCGCCTTGTGTCTATGTTAAAGTTGTTTCTAAAGTTAAATTCCAACTAAAAATCTTTAATACAAATAACGTTAATATGCCGAACGCTTTCTATTCGTATGTTTCACCCTTTAATACAAAAAGAGGTAAATACAAAGTGAGTTTATATTTTAAATGAATGTACCCACTTCACTTTCAATTCAAATTGAGTTCTTTTAGTGCATAGAAAACTCCTTGCTTTTGCATTCGTACCTCAAAGGTCAACTGATCAAAAGCTATTTTGTTGGCGGTAATCCGAACATAAAGTAACGCAACTTTTCAAGTTTTTGGTATAAAAGCCGCCTCGACTAAACTGCTAAAAGTTTCACACCAAACTTGAAAACTTTAAAGCAGGAGCGCTATTTTCATGCAATTTTGAGGGAAATTCTGTTTAAATTTTGTTTTTTATTTAATTTGGAGTGTATGTAACCTTCAAAGGAAAAGTGCATACAAAAGGAAAATTTACTTTCTTCCACGCTGTGTTTGTATGCTGCCGGTTTAAATCGGATAATACCAGCAAGAATGAATAAAGTAGTCCAACCGTGATATCACCCGTCACCCCCTCCACCCTCACCTTAAACCTTGTGATTCTTTTGTATATCGTAAAACTCAAGCTAAGGAACAAGGAGAAATTTTTTTTTTGATTTAATATGAAAAATTTTAATGTACCTGATAGCAGAGCTTGTTTACTTGCCAGTAGATGGCTCTCTTTTCAAGTGTACTATTATGGTCCTTACCGACAAAGGGACATTTTCTGATTTTGACATATTAAAGAGATGTCAGTATCGAGCCATTTTGTAATTTGAGTTTTACAAAAAAAAAACATTAATGTTTTTAATAACCGAAGTTTTCATAATATTCAATGTTAATTAAAATATGAAGCGAAACGAATAAACCATCTTATGAAACGTAACAACCGTTTTTCTGGCCAAACTTCGGATTAAATCGAATTTTGTCCAATAAAAGCCAATGAACAAAAATTGAAATTAAAATTAAATTGGATTCAATCAATAGTAATCAAAGCCATGACCGGAAATTTATATCCTTACTGCGAATACATACACAGTTTTAGCCTACCCAATGCGAGCTATTATGATTTAATTTCAACAATCCAATACGAAAATAAAAGGCAAAGCAGAAGAATATATTACAACCAATAAACTAAAGGGAAAAAAGTAAGGCCGCCAAAAATTAATATAGTAACACTTATTAAATTCTTTTTTTTAATATAGTCTATATTTCGGCAAAAGTGACCAACTATATAAGTCTAGATGAAATAAAATATGGGTTCTGCTGTTTCGTAATCGATTCATTCTATTTTAATAGAGAAGCATTTGCGATATGAAAAATATGGAAAAAAGTGGAAATTAATGCGAACATTTTCACGAATTTTGTTATATCTGTTAGTTCATCTCAGAAGAATGTTGAATTAATTTTACTTCAACTGACTCTTCAGATAAATGCCTAGAAACTATTTCCAGATTTTTTTTATATTTAACTGCTACGAGGGTGTAGAAATTGACACGAATTGTACCATATCTCTTAGGTTTGGTTGGATAAAAATTATTTTTTTTTTCATTTTATATAATGGCCTAAAAACGTTTTTCGATATTTCACCCCTAAGGGGGTGTGGGTTGCTTGTATTTTGACGATTTTCAACATATGTAGGTTTGATGAGATATCAAATTAGTTTTTACTTTCACGCAATATTTAAGAATGCATTTTTACGAATTCCGTCATATCTATCGCATAGGTTTTTACTTCAAAGTCTTTTTTTATGAAATCGGCTAAAAATTGATTTAATTTTTTTTTTCATATTTTTACCTTTCTGTGGGCTGTTTATTTATACACTTTTTTTTATTTTAATTTATTTCAATGTTAATATGAAGAACCATTGATGAATGTTGAAAGTTGTATTTTAAAAGAAGGTATTTTAGCGATAAAATTAACCTTCCAAGTAATCTCCATGTCTCGGATCATCAGTGCTAGATTTCGACTTTGACCGAATCTCGCACTATGACTGAAAATCGAAATTTGTATTTTAAGGGTGCCAGTAGCAGGCTTCCCCGTCTTCGTCCCGAGCAATAATAACGTTTCGCCCAGACAGTTGGAAGATTTTTTATTAAATTTTGCAGTAGGTGCCGTATGCTGTACGCAAAAGCGTTTGAAGGCGCGTAGTTCACAAGCCGTTTAGATATTAAGTTGAAATCTTTTTGGTGGGTAGATTTTGAACCCCTTGGAGTGGTAACTTTTTGGGGTGTGAAAGTGTAAGCGGGAAGGTGGGGGAAGCGTTTTAAATGAAACATTTTAGTTTCTACATCTTTGGGACCGTTTATGCTAGGAAGCGTGGTGAAACCAATTTTTCAAAAAAATTCAATTTTTATATCTCAATATATCAGATATGGTCAAAATTTTACAGCGGTTAGGCCCAATAGAGAGAAAAATTTATTGAGGGTGTGGTGTAGGAGTTGATGGTGGGAGAGGGTGGCAAGAAAACAAACTTTTATTTCTTAAAAAACCACAAAGGGTAGAAAACTAAAAATTGATGGGTATATAGAGCCACCATAGAGATATCCTAGAAAAACTTTCAAATTTTTGATAGGTGATACAAGGTACAGGACTGGATGGTAGTTTTTTTGTATTTCAAGAAAAGCATAGGCTAGAAAGTTGAAACTTAGTATGTCTATTAAGTTGTACTGCAGAATAAATCATCATCATCAATGGCGCGACAGCCCAAATCGGGCCCTGGTCTCCTGAAGTCGTCGCTTCCTATCGTCTCGATTCAAAGACCGCGTCCTCCAGCTGCTAATTTTTAAGATGGCTTTACTATCTTTATTAAGCGAGTCTTCCCATCGCTTTCTTGGTTTACCTACTGGCCTGTTATCACTCTAGAATAAATAAAAAATAAATATCCATTGGCGTACAGAGGTGGGGGCAAAAAATTGTCGTGGACATTTTCACGAATTTCGATATCGAGGAATCAAATTAATTTTACCTCTGCGGACTCTTTATATAAGCGCATAAAAACTGTTTTCCAAATTTTTCGGTTGCCAGATTTTTTATTTTATGCTTAGCCATCACTACTAAAAATATTTCAGTATGAGTAAATTCGTGCACACTTACTCTCAGTTATGATATTAAGGGCATGTTAATACGATGTAAAACTAAGGAATACTTTCACCATAACTTGAGAAATTTCCAAACTCTACAAAGTGCTTTCATCCATTTATGACTATTACAAGGAAAATTCATGTGTGCTGTTTTCAGGGATGCTTTTGGATATGTTGGAATGACTTTATGTGATACTTCATCTGTGGAAAATGCCCAAAACTTTATAACATTGCACTCTTGACTATCAACTTTCTCTTCTATGGCTGCAGCAAGTATGTAAGTAAGTTAGTTTGGAAACTTTCCTGTGGAACTATTGTAAAGGTGATCATAAATGGAAGAAATGTTTTTCATTAAAACGAAGTATTCGAACTATGAGGACTGAAATTACTAACTTCTCTTTCTATTTGCCATTTGGAATCAGAATCTTAAGTAAAATTGTCTACTGAGACATTTTGAAGTCATGTTTCTAGGTTGAGTTTTGGCTGTTGGCTCTGTTTCTATCTAATGATTACCCAGAGCTGGTAACACCGTTGATGATAATGCTAATTACTACCGCATGTCACTTGATGATGTCGCTACTTTTACTACGAAGGTAGTGAAGGTTCAAGAATTTGTTTAAGTACTAAAGAGTGACTGCTTTTGGAATAAAAAGCGTTTAAATATGTGGTCTGTTCATTTACTGGTGATGTGAACAAAATTGGAAAAGGTAGCTTCTGTGGATTACTAAATGCCAGGGTGTCATTTCAGAAGTTAATCATGAGTATGTTTTTATGACTTTTGTATGGTAGCTATTATAAAGAGTTGAAGAATTTCGGTAAATTATACACTCACTTGAATTTCAGGCCTGCCTGTTGCCAGTTCAAAAATCGTGACCAGTAGATCATAGACCATAACTGGTCGATTGCGAGTGACAATTATTTTAGACAAAATTCGTATGGTAACTACTGAAAGTAGTTCATCGATTTTACTTTATTATTTTTTAATAAATAAAGTAGGGCGCAACTTAATTTTAAGTGCGGAAGTATGGAAATCGTTTAATGTCCATGTGCAGTTTTTTTTTTTTTTTTTTTTTTTTTTTTTTTTTTTTTTTTTTAACGAGGAGTAAAAGCATCGAAAGCCTAAGTCAGTGCGGGACTTTAACCCGCTAAACATCTCCTCAGTCGTACGGATGGATCCTCCCGGAACCACCGTTAGGTATTGCGTCGGGAGGCCGTCATAGCAATATTGCTAAAAACGTCAGTTATTGTCTGTCTAGTCTAGTCAGTTGTCTCCTGTGGTGCGTCGCGTTGGATGTTTCTTATTCGCTCAAAGCGGCGAAGTGTCGACATAATCCGTGCTGCTGCAGTCTGGAAAACTTGCCACTTGAGGGCTGTGTCACAAATGTGTCTAACGAGGTTTTCTACGGTCGGAGCTTCTCCGAAGCCCTCCGCACCCTCGGCTCGGTCGACGTCGAAGCGCGGACAGTGCAGTAAGATATGCCGCGCGTCCTCAATCTCGTGGGGGCAGTTGGGACAGAACGGGTCTTCCTCATGCTTAAAGCGGTGAAGATACTGCTTAAAACACCCGTGTCCGCTGAGCAGCTGGGTCACATAAAAGTCCACTTCTCCGTGTTTGCGGCTTATCCAGCTGTCTATGTTTGGGATCAATGTGAATGTCCATCTCCCTTTGTTCGCGCTTTCCCAGCGTCCTTGCCATTCCTGGATACTGCGCCGTCGCTCGTCCACTTTCGATGCTTCATCTGCTGCTACGTAGAGTCGCTGAAGTTCACACGCTATTATGTCAATTGGTAACATTGCCGATATTACTCCGATTGCTTCATCGGACACTGTTCGAAAGGCACTAGCAATCCTTAGTGCACTAAGACGATAGATTGATCGGATTCCGGCTATATACGATTTCTTCTTCGTTGCATCTGCCCAGATCGGTGCAGCGTATAGCATTACGGAACTCGTGACCGTTGCTAATAGTTTTCGCCTGCTGGAGCGTGGTCCTCCAATGTTTGACATGATGCGTGAGAGTGCACCATTCACCTTTGAAGCCTTTTCGCTGATCGCCAGAAGATGGTCCTTGAAGGACATCCGGGTGTCAATTAACACCCCAAGATATCGCAGATTTGGCTGCGAGATGATCTCGTGCTCTCCGGCTCTGAATGTAAAAACTTCGCGCACTTTTCGAGAGCTCAAAAGAACCGCCTCTGTTTTATGCGAAGCCAACTCTAGGTCCGCACTACTTAACCAGTTCATAATTCTATTGATCGCCTCACTGCACAGAACTTCCAAGGTGTGGATATGTTTCGCTACTACCACTAGTGCGATATCATCCGCGTAGCCAACCAATGTGGTGTCCGTTGGAAGCTCGATGCAAAAAACGTCATTATACATGATGTTCCATAATATGGGGCCAAGCACTGAGCCCTGTGGGACTCCTCGTGAAACGTCGTAGCGCTTGACGCCGTCCTCGGTGTCATACAGAAGAACTCTTCCTTCGAAGTAGTTAGCTATGATTCGCTGTAGGTATCCCGGTACGTTGAAACTATTTACTGCTTGCATTATTCGCAACCAGCTCGCTGAGTTGAAGGCATTCTTGACGTCAAGTGTTACCACTGCGCAGTACTTTTTGTCGCCGTTTTTCCATCTTTCACCGGATGTCGCATCACGCGCAATTCTCATAACAGCATGGATGGCGTCGATGGTGGATCTCCCTCGGCGAAATCCAAATTGTTGCTCAGATAGACCTCCAGGTCTCTCGAGCGACTCCTGCAGTCGGTTACTGATAATGCTCTCCAGTACTTTTCCCAGCATGCATAGTGAGTCCAGCATGCATAGTGGCCGGTATGCCGATTGTCCATGTGCAGTGCAGATTACTATACGACTGATACTCTAAAGAATAACCATGAGACTATTTGAAACGACTTATGAACCTTGAGCTAGCCAAAGTGAAAATTTCGCTAAGGTGTTCAATCGGTTCGGGAAAAAAAAAAGGAACCTGATCTACGCTTAATTGTGATGAAGGAGGATTTCACAAATCAGGATATAGTCAGGGTGTGAATTTCATAAAAAATCAAACCCGCTAGGCTTAGGGAAATTAGATGAACCTCATTAAATTTCTTAAAGTAACAAAATGGTATAATGAGTTTCTTTATTGGCCTAAGTGCTGACACCCGTGCGACACTATTGGTGGCAACATTCATGTTCATGAAATAACGAAGAAAGTTAAGAACTCAAGAAAGCCGATTCTTGAAAATATTGACATTCTCCTTGAAGTCGAGATCCGAGAAGTAAGAATTGAATTCTCTGAACATGGACGAGCCCGGTACGTGCGTTTATTCAATATGTTTTCGAGTTAACGCGAGATCGGTATGAATATTCGGAAATAGGGTATTTGTTTTGGAACTACTATTTTAATGTGCATGGCTGCTACCAGAGCTACCTAGTGGAGGTTTAACGAAATCGATCCTATTCTTATTAACCCTAAAAGATTTGTCGGAATTCTTAAAGTAAACAATACCTTACCTCCCCAAGGGGTTTAATATCAAAAAATGCTTAAATTGAATTTTTTTTTACTAAATTTCAAGCCTTTAGAAGTGGAAGGGAATTTGATATCTCATTAGACCTAAGAAATATATCGGAATTCATGATAATGTATTATACACAACCACTTTGCACCATCTTAGGGGTTGGAAATCAAAAAATTGGGAACACGGTTTCTGGGCACCTGTACATATAAAGAGCTCGTAGAAGTAAAATAAGTTTCATAACTCGACATGCCTAAAGCCTAAAGGATATAACGAAATTCGTGAAAATGTGTAAAAAAACATTTTCACGGACAATTTTTTTACTCCACCTTCTTACGCCAATGAAAATCTGAACTTTTGTTTTGCTTTAATTATCCTTGTAGTATATCTACATATACGTACTAAGTTTCAACTATCTAACATAAGCCGTTTGTGAGATAAAAGAAACTACCGCCTCCGCTGCATCTTGCTTTCGTTCATATTTTCAAATTATGGAGAAATTCATAATTTCAACTAGAATATCTCGCGGCTCGTATTACTTTATTATTTTAATAATAAAGTGTTGTTATGGATTTTTAAAAAAAAAAAATTTGCTACCCTGAAAAATTTTTTTTATATGTTTCATGACTAATAAGCCCTAAAAAACCAAAAAAAATTTCAGTCCGTCTGTGCGCCGTCCGCAGATTAGTACCGAAAACTTATTAGCCCTTTCATCTAGGACATCAAATTAAATCAAGTCCCATGGCAAATATACTCATTTTCATTTTCTCAAGGATTTTTTTCCTGCAGATATGCAGCTTACTTCATGGCGTCCGCCGAGCGCCGTACGCAAAACGTTTGCGGGCTTATAGGTCCTAAACCCTATGAGCTATTGAATTGAAATTTTTTTTAATAGACTGGGTAGGCCCCTTGATCTGACCACTTTTTGGGGGGTGGGAGTGTGAAGGGAGAGGTGGGGGAAGCGTCTTCAACGAAAAATTTATTTTTCTAGATCTCAGCAACCGCTTATGTTAGGAAGCTGAAACTTGGAATTTATATAGAGCTTCGATAGTGGACCCATTTCCAAAAATATTGTTGATATAAGTGAAGGGGTGTGGGAGTGGGGGAAAAAATAATGCGTCCGAAACGTTCGAAAGGCGAGATCGAGACATTTTAAAATCCATATCTCCTAAACGGTTAATGTCACAAAATTAAAACTTAATAATCATCTGTAGGTATACTAGGAAAATAGATCGGAAACAAATTTTTAAGAGGGGGCAGTGACGTACTGAGGTGGGTGGTGAAAAACTTTAGATTACGATATCTCACGAACCAATTGCACTAGAGAAATAAAGTTCGGTTGCTGTATAAAGGTTGACAAATAAAGTTTGCTGAAAGTAAAATTTTTTAAGGGGGGCGGTGGTGCATGGAAGTGGAGGCGGTAAGAATTTTTTTAAAAAATCACGTCTCATATCTCAAGAACGATAAGATAGATGCTTAAAATTTTTACCAGAAGTAGGCCTAATAGATCCCCAGCAGAAAAAAAGGGAAGAGGGTGTAGAGAGTGAGGTTGGGGAGGGTGAAAAGTAAAAATTTCCGATGTTTATATCTCGAGAACCTATAATGATATAAAGCTGAAACTTAGTATTTAGATAGAGCTATAGTAGTAGCATGTTGGAAAAATATAATTTTTTATAGGGGTAGTATGGTACAGAGGTGGTTGTGTTTTTCGTAACTATAGAATGGCTTATGCTAGAAAGTTGAAATTCGCTACGTATATGTAAATCAACTAGAAAAGTAATTCCGCTTAAAAAAAAATTCAAATATCCACTGGCGTTCGAAAGTGGGGCAAAAAAAATTATCAGTGAAAATGGAATGCATATATTTTCACGATTTTTGTCATATCCATGTCTTTCCAAATATTGCTTTAATTTTTTTGTACGGGGTCTTCATAGAAATACCTAGAAAGCGTTTTCAGGATTTTTTGAAATTCGACCCCCAAGGTGGTGTAAGGGGGATGTATCCATTTTCACGAATTCAGCCGTATCCCTCAGGTCTGATTAGATATCGAATAACTTTTCACTTCCACGGGCCTGTTGTAAAATATCGAACGCAGCCTTTGGCATGCACTGAACGCGAAAGGTTAAAGAAGAAGAAGAAGAGTTCTATCCGGTCAAGAGTATGCGTGTGTACGCGCGGTTTCACCTAGCTGGTCTTGAATTATATTTTGTTTATGGAATCTAAATTTAATAAAGAATATTCGAAAAATAGTGCGTCTTTTAAAAACAATTCTAGCACACCTAAAACTCATTTTCAAGTTTTTTCCTTTTTCAACCCCTAAGAGTGTAAAAACGGGTTGAACACGTTTTCACGAATTCCGTCATATCTCTTGGGAGTGATAAGACATCGGATTGGTTTTTACTTCCTCTGGCTTTCTTTATTTACTCGTATATATCTAAAAACCCATTTCAGAATTTTTGGATATTCAACCCCAAAGTGGGTGCCAGGGGGTTGCATATGTTTTCACAAATTCTTGCATATTTCTTAGTTCTTATCTAATAACTAATATCGAATTCATTTTTACTTCCTATGGCTTCCTACATTCACACAAAAAGTTGATTTCAGGATGTTTGTTATTCAACTCCAATAGGACGTAAGGCTTTCGGCATATTTATCAGGATTGATGAGATATCAGATTGGTTTTCACTTCCACCGACTTTTAATGTAATCGCCTGCAAATGCATTTCCGATTTCATGTAATGGCCCAAAATCAAATCACGAAAAACTTCCTAATCACGTAACAACTGATATTATACTACGACTTAGACCTCGTCCCGGAGTATGGCCCAATTACGTAATTCATGTGTAGCAGCGACGTAAGTATTCTAGCGCGACAGCATTCTAACCGATTCCCGAACTTTTTTTTTAAATTTTCAGTCACATAGTAACCTACACCGCATCTCAGAATTAAACTCATTCCGAACTTCTACCCAAAAAATAATAAAGTTGCGCCCAGACTGTTGGCAGATTTTTATTTATTACTATCCAATCGTTCTTTCTCAATGATTAATTTTCAGTTCACAAACGAAAACGTTACTCCTTCACAAGTCATATTTACATTTTTGCATTTAAGGGTGAAATTATTAACAAGAATTTAAGTATAAATGATTTTCCGGTATTTTTTCCGTCAGTTCAGTTTTTGTAAAATATTTATTTTTAATTTTTTTCAATGCCTGCCAATCAAATTCCGGTAAATGCAAAACCGAATTCGACACGAGAAGCGTGTTCAACTGCCAAGAAATTTATTTCGTAGTATTGCCGCCGTCAACATCGTCTGGATTATTTAATTTTGAAATCTGCTTTATCGACTACCAGTTCTGCTTTCTATTTTCAGTACTGGAAGTGTTGAGTAAAGAATCGGATTGTGTTTGATAGCTCATTAAGTACAATGTCAACTTTATGTCTACTTTTCAAAAGTAACGTTTCAGTTTAGAACGGGGCCCTTAAATCAGAATCACTGGCGCCCACGACCCATCTCTGGGTTGGCCGGACAAGGCCCGTTCGCCCCCTTAGTGCTGGGGTTTTAAAACGGTTCTCCACGGGGAAAAACCGTAATAATTTGCTATTTCCAAATCAGGAATGACGCCGGGAAGGTATGCTGAATAGGTACATCAGACTGACCTATCAGTAGTTTGTTGAACTGGACATACCACGATAAAAGACTATATCCTTATTAATTATGATTCAGTATCACTTTTTTGCTTCGGACTAAAAGTAGTTGCATTTTTAAACGCCTGAAGCTTCTCGGAATCTGTGACCAATCCAATATTGATTTTTTTGCGGTGTTTTTTCATGCTTCAAAATGCTTCAAAGACGAGGTACCGACATACTCAATAAATAGTCATATGTGCTCGAAACTCACTACTAACATGCAGTTTTAGCAAAACTTCTTTTACGAAAATACGAAATTTCTGCAGTCAGAGTCCTGTAGCCACAAAATTTGATTTGAACGTTTGTCCTTTCTAAAGTGACTTCTGTATGCAAATATTACTCGGATGAGAATATGTAGAATGCCACATCCAGGACCACAGTCGTGTCCAGGCAGCTCATAGAAAATTTCACACATCGACTCTGTCATACATTGGGATTCGGGATGGGTCGTACTCTGTATATGCCGAAATGCATGAGAAGACCATCAACGAATATTAAGTTATTACGATGGCAAATCAGGGAATTGGCATTTAGGGCAAAAGTACTGGTGTGTTGGTTCAAAAATGATGTTCTTGCCAGTTTTTAACTTTTAATGGGTTGGTTTCTGCCACTACACACACATACACTACGATAGCAGGCGATATAAAAAACCATTTTCATGTCAATAAATAAAACACCATAGGTCAGCAAACAATTTATTTGTTTGCAATTTTCCGTCATTTATTCAGAATCTGATAGATTTTCATTGAATGTGATGATGATGGTGGTGTAGTCCTGGAATTTATTTAGTGGCAATTGAAATAGATTTCCGACATGTGTATAGTGAACAGCAGAGTTGCATATAAAAGCCGCAAGTCTATCCTAAAAAACGGACAATTGAAACTGAAACAAAATGTTAAAGTTTTGTGATGCTAGTCGATTTTAAACTTGGAACACTACGTTTCAGGAACCTTACAAATTTCAGTTCATTGATATGTACTATCAATTTTAAATGAAAAACCCCCTTACTGTCCTTAATTACATTATTATCAAAAGGGTATCATTGAACGATATACTGAAAAGACACATATGAAAGAGTCGAAACGGATAATTAAAATTAAGGACCAAAAAAGGAAGTACATCGGATATTGATTCTGTGCATACGCAAGTATATTTAATTAAAACTTGTAGTATTCAAAGCAATCGAATTTCGCCGTACAAACTAGGTTAACTTGCAAATTTTTGATCAATCCTTAAAAAGTTCGTAACCTGATAGAGATAGAGGATTCCTAATTGTCTGATTCCTTCTGCTACATAATATTGTTGATTGGAGTCTACTCTCCGCAGATGAACCATATTTTTTGTGCATATGAAGAAGCCGTCACTCGTCACATAACATGCGAGAATTGTTTAGAACATGCGAGAGGTGTGTAGAACGTGCGGGAAGTGCGTAGAACATGCGAGAGGTGCGTAGAACATGGGAGAAGTGCGTAAAGCTTTCAATGCTATTCTACCTTCGGATATTGGAAAATTAAGGTTTTCTCTGTGAAAATTAAAAAAATCTACCAACAGTCTGGGCGGAACGCTTCTTTATTCAGTGTAGAGTAGTGTAAAGAAATTTCATTGATAACAACAAAAAATGCTTCACAGCGCAGCTCATTGTTCTGGATAACTAGTAAGCCTAGATATTTAGATGTTGGGGAACAAGTTGATTGATATTCTCTTTTTTTAACTACTTTTTCTTACGACACTAAAAGAGCCAAAAAAAAATTTCAGTCCGTTGAACGTAAAATCGTTCGAAGGATTGTACCTCTCAAACCCTTTAAGCTATTAAGTTAAATTTTTTTATAGGTAGATTGGGTGCAACTCCTTTAAGTGGTCACCTTATAAGAGGTGGGTTTGTCAGGGACGAGGTAGGGAAATCGTTTTAGACGGAAAATTTTGGTTTCTAGATCTCAGCATGTAAGCGGTGTGATAAGAATTTTTCAAGAAAATCACATCACATATCTCAAGAAGAGATTGAGATACGTGAAGAAGGCCTAATAGACTCCTATAGCAGAGAAAAAAACTTTGGAGATGTGGATGTAGAGGGTGAGGGTGGAGGAGGGTGAAAAGGAAAAGTTCCGAGTTTTATATCTCGAGAACCCATAATAATGGATAGCTGAAACTTGATATTAAGGCCAGGCATCAGTTCATGACGATGAAAAAATGCATTTTTTTTAAAATTAATTTTCATCCTTAAGTTATTGGGAATACGTGGACAAAAGCATATTTCGATATCGAATGTATTTCACGAGTTACAGACCGATTTGTGGAACAAACATGAAATACGATTTTTTATAACGTCAAACTTTAAACGCGTTTTACTCGAAACCACTTTTTGTGCTGAACCGATTCTAATGAATAAAAGCTTAAAAGAAAGTAAATTAAATTTGGGGAGCCCTAACGTTCAGCTTTTTTTTTTTTTTATTACACATTTTTTTATTCGAGTTTTCAAGCCAAAAAAAGAGTGAAAAAGTGGTGTTTTTTTTAAAATAGCTGCTATTTTAATATGAGGGCGTTTTTTCAGATCACTTGGCAAGGCTGTAGAAGGTACTGCGTGCATTAATTCACGCGGCCTTACGTCATGGGAGCTGGAGCAGCCATTTTGCAATATTTTTTTATGAAAAAATTCACAATTATTCTTCATTTGTACCTCAATAAAAGCCGCTAATAGTTTTTTCCATGTATATTTATTTTATATCCACTGCCATTGCCGCATTTTTCGGGCCTCTCGACTGATGCCTGGCCTTAAGATAGAGCTATACTGTGGCATGTTGGAAAAATATAATTTTATATAGGGGTAGGTTAGGTTAGGTTAAGAAGGGTAGACTGAAGTATTGTGCCACAGCCCATCACGAGATATCACTGTAGATCCATTGTGGTCCTCTCGTATAAACCGGGCTCTAGACTATTCTATACTACAATAGTCTGACGGGTTGAACACGTTTTCACGAATTCCGACATATCTCTTAAGAGTGATAAGACATCGAATTGGTTTATACTTTTTCCGGCTTTCTTCATATTTATCTAAAAACTATCATACTTTCAGGATTTTTGGATATTCAACCCCTAAGGGGGTTGCATACTTTTCACAGTTTTCGAATAAATCTTAGGTTTGATAAGATATTAGATTGGTTTTCACTTCCACAGACTTTTTATATAATCGCTCATAAACCCATTTCTTCATTTTTCGATATTCAACCCCAAGCGGTTTGCATATGTTTTCACAATTACTTCTGATGAGATACAAAGGGGTTGCTTACATTATCACATGAATTTCTCAATATCCCTAGTGTCTGATGAGATATCAAATTACTTCTTATCAAATCGACTAAAATCCTAATTCACAATTTTTTCGAAATTCAACCCCCAATTGCATGTTATGGGTTTATATACCTTTTAACAATTCGTCATATGTCTTAAGGGGGGGATCCTGCTTTAGAAGACCCAAAAATAGTTTTTCTTCGAAGATTTTTTTAGAAGGGATAAAACAACTTAGCCCTTATAAAAACATAATTTTTTAAGTAGATACAATAAAAAACAGCAGAGCAATGAGCCCTTCCCTGAGCGCCTTGCCACTGTAGTTTCCAATTGGCATGACAGATGCAGTTCGTAATTTTTGTCTGAAACAAAAAAACTAAAAAGATTTGTAATTATCATACATTTTTCTTCTGGGTGAACTAAGAAAAAGAAAAATAATTACTTTTTTTCAGGTTTGAAAAAAAAAAATGTTTTTTTTCAACAACAAAAAATCACTTTCACATGCTGTAAAAGTTATTTAAAATACTTTTTTTTAAACAATTTTCTTAGTTCATCTAGAAGAGATTTCAATACTGAAGAGAACAAACTTTAGTTGAAGCCGATAGGTCGTTTAGTTTGTTTGCTATCACGCCTGCCAATTCAGAAAAAACCAAAAAATGAAAGCTCGAGAAAACGCGCTTGAAGCCTGGCCGAGCGCGCACATACCTGCTCGATGACCCTCTGCTTTCGGCTTTGTATCTCCGAAAATACTTCGAATTGGCATCTGTAACTTTGTGAATATAATCTTGGATAGTTTATCTATCGATTTAGGCAATAAAAAAAAATCGATTTTTTGGACCTTCTAAAGCAGGATTCTCCTTAAGTGTGATAAGGCAGTCAATTCGTTCTTACTTCTATGTACTTTTAGTGTAAATGACATACCGAAATTCTCACTTGGCGAAAACGCAGATGCAGTTCGACGAACCGCTAAAAATAAGTTGCTGCTTGAACTTAAGCGTGCACCAGAGCGGAATACCGGAGCGTACCTGACAGCAGTGGAAAAAGTATTATGATGGATTTACACTCAACGTTTGAGGCGCGCCTATATCCCCACTATAAAATCAACCAATCAGATGGCTCGTGGAATTGCAAGAGCTAGCATTCTTCATCTTTTCCATATGTGTACACACATACAATGAACTGTGACACTACACAAATCGCAGCTCATCATATTTCTGTCGTATCGCACTTATAGGCAAGTTGCGCCGCAAAGGCATGTTGAGTGTAAATTGCCATTAACAGAGCAAAGAATACAGCCGACGAAAACAGGTTTGCAATGTCCTGATGGTGGTAGAGGCTTGCCTCGAGCGACCATGGAGTTGGCAGCTCTCGCTATCCGGCACATCAAAAGGCGGTCAAGAAGCTTGGACGATGAAAATTGTACAACTCAACCTCAACCACTGTATTGCAGCACAGGACCTCCTGCAGCAGACGATTTTCGAGCAACGGTTCGACCTCGCAATCCTGTGCGAGCAACACCACAACGTGGACGGATGCGAGTGGACGACGGATGCATCCAGCAAAGCAGCGATATGGACACACGTTTGAGGCTGGGACCAGGCGGTCGGTGGTGGATCTAACGTTGACCACAACTCGATCGCCTGAAACGCTGGATGGAAACAACGTGCCTTTGACGCAGAAGTTTTTGAGTTGGTGTGGGACGAGGCACAAACAATGGCGACAAATATCAAGCAGCGATTGAGCGTGGCATGCGACGCAGCAATGCCAAGAAGGTCGGGTGCACCAACAAGAACCTCAGTTTACTGGTGTAATGAGAACATTGTCGAATGCAGAAGGCGATGCAATCATGCGCGCATGAAAGCGTAGCGTGCGCGAAATCGTACGAAGTGCCAATCATTGCATTCTAGCTACAAAGTATGCCGACTACAGCTTAAGAAAGCGATTCAAGACGCCAAGTACTCCGCATTCCACGAGTTGCGCGATAACTCGGATATCAATCTCTGGGGCAAGGCGTACAAGGTAGTTATGAGCAGAGTAAGAGGACCCAGAGCGCTGCAACCCTCGGATCCCGCGCTTATGGACATCGTAGTGCGGCACTGTTTCCCCCACAGAGTGAACGGACTCAAATCTATCACCTACCCGCAGATATGGGTGATATTATTCCCGTGACAGCTGAAGAGGTTCTACTGACACTACGAAAAGTGACCGACAACAAAGCACCTGGTCTGGACGGTATCCCTAACGTAGCGATGAAAACGGCCTGCCGGATGGATCCCGAGACGTTCGCTAGAATGTACACAGCATGTCTCAATGAAGGAGTGTTCCCCGCTTTTTGGAAGCTCCAAAGACTGGTGCTGCTATTGAAGCCCAGAAAGCAACCTGAACAACCATCGGCATACCGGCCACTATGTATGCACTTACTTAGGCTTTCGATGCCTTTACTCCTCGTTAAAAAAAAAACATATTGTTGCGAGCTAGGGGTTCGCCGGGATTTCAAGTAAAACACAATTCGGTTAAAATAAAAATAAGTGATAATTTACTCAATCGCACTATTAATTCTATTCGCACAATAATTCGCACTGTATGGCAATACCGCCCGCTTATACCATATATCGCTTGATTCGTTTACTTTCGTTCTCTCTCAACACGGTCGCGTGTACCCGCTGTCTGTCACAGTCGCCGTAATCAAAATTACTGTGTCTTCGCTGAACGCTTCACCTGCTTATATACTAGGCGGTTGCAGTCTTGAATGTTCACCGGTGTACTTGAACATTCGTTCAGTTATGGAATCTTCTCGAAAGCTTCAGAGCCTTCGATTTTGACCTTTGTTCAGTGGTTTATGTACAGGGTTCTAGTACATTGGAGAGCATTCGATAAGAAGAGAGATACAATCGTGTTGTTTCGGCTTATCTTCAGCTAGGTTTCTGATTGGGCTATTTTGCAACTAGGTATTCGGTTGTTGTTGTCTTCATTATGTGAAACGATCGAGTTGTACGGTTGCGCGGTTGCCAGGCTTACACGTAACAATATCATACAATTTCTAACTGTTCTGTGAAAACTTTACACTTTTTGGTCTATTTCATGGCATAAAATCGCTTTGTTTCAAATCTAGTACAGCTCTTCCCTAAGTCCGATGAGGGTGGTAACGCTTACGCAGACTTCAAATAAAAGCAAAAAAAGATGGATAAAAGCTAATAATCGCACTTCCTGCTTATGATTTTATTAACCGGTCAATTTTCATAAGCTCATCAGTTCCACAATCGTTCCAATGTATAAATCTACAGTGAAAGATGTTCGCGAAACCGATTTAATATAAAATTTGAAATCTTCAATCGCGATATGTTCTAACGATATCAATTTGTATGGAGCTATTTCTATTTTTATTCGCTCTAAAATGCAATTGGTCAATAAAACAAGATGACAATTGCAAATACCGAAACGATACTGAATCAATACCGACGGAGCGGCATTAAAAATTGAATATGATCATGGCTCAGTAACTCGCAGATATGTACTCAAAATGCAAACCATTACAGTCTAATAATATTACAGGGTATTACATTAGACCGTTTGGCGGAGAGGAGTCCAAATATCCATAAAATTTTATCTAAAAAAATGAAAAAAAAAAAAAAAAATAGGACGACTGATGGTAAATTTTTTTTTTCCTTTTCGGGGCAATGCAATTGCAATACGCTATAAGTGGAATTCTGTACTCGTACTATGGTAGTAAAATCGTGTAGGTCATGCTCAAGCTGAACAGGCACATATAAACGAGTCATACGAAAAAGGAAGGAACTCACGTTTCCATTCGCCACAGGACGAGAGTAGTTCGTATTATGTAAAAACGAAAAACGATGTGAAAAGAAGCGAGTGAGTTCAGTTTGAAACTGGACTATTTGTTATGCGGCAAAAGGGATAAAAATCCCTAGACCGGCGTTTATTTAAATTTATTCTTTAACCATCTCATTTTGGTTGCGGCCATTTTTTCTCTCCTTCTCTCGATGCATGTTCGCTGCGATAGCAATACAGATAGATAGAGATGGAGAGAGCAGAATAAAAAAAAGAGTAAGTTTTAAAAGGATACCCAACGTTCTTCTTTCATTACAGTAAAAAATACGAAAATCCCGATTTAGATAGCGAGCTTAAACCTGTAGTCAAGTGGTTTCATATATGCGTTACAAAGCTTGTGCACGGAGCAAAACGGAAAACGGAAAAGGATATCCCATCAGATAAGTTAATTCTGAGGTAGTGGAAAAGTGCATGGATTTGTAGGTGCAAACAATGCAACGAATAACATAATAAAAGTAAGGTTTTATATGTTAATCCGGCAACTTGGAAGGAAATTGCGTTGAATAAAACCGAATGTATTTCTCGGCGGTTAACTAGGATGAGATCAGAGTAGGTATGTATATCAATTTTAATTTTCATTCGTATTATACGCTGGAGTATTAAATTTAGTCCACTGAACGAAAGTTTCAATGGAAAAGAGTTGCATAATATTATCATTCAGGATTCAGATGATTGTTATCCCGTTTCCGTCCATTTTCCCATCAAACGTATGACAACTCACAAATGTGTCAATTTAAGAAGTTCAAATTCCTTTATGCTCAAAATCCGTAATGTACTTCCCACAGAAAAATTCTCTAAGAAGGTAGTATATGAAAAGTCGGTATTTTCATGTCTTAGAGCTTGTAGACCACAAAAAAGCAAAAAAGTCCGTCTGTCCACCGTACATTACATGGTTTGCTGTTCGCCGTCCGTAGTAACAACGCGTATGTAGGTTCGTAGCTCACAAACTCTTTGAGATATTAAGTTTAAATTTGTATAGCGGGTAGACTAGATGTTGACCTCTTTAACACATTCAGTACCAGCAACGCGGCTCCTCGTTCAAAAAATTTTGACAAAATTTTTGGCCAAAAAGTAGTGAAGCGTTTTAGGCGAAAAAAATTGGTTTGCATTTCTTGGAAACCACTAAAGGTTGGAAGTTGAAACTTTGAGTTTATATGGGAAATTCCAAGAGAAGAATTTTACTTTATTATTTCAATAATACAGTATTGTGATTGATTTTTAAAAAAAAAAAATTTGGTACCCTCAAAATTTTTTTTTTACATTTCATGACTAGTAGACACGAAAAAAAAGCAAAAAATATTTTCAGTCCGTCTGTCCGCCGTACGCCGTACGTCTACCGGTGTACGCAAAATTGTTTGAAGGCTCGTAGCACCCAAACCCTTTGAGTTATTTAGTTGAATTTTTTTTGGTGGGTAGACTGGGCATACCCCTTTAAATATACACCTTTTGATGGGTGGTGGTGTGAAGGGGGAGGTGGGGGAAGCGTTTTAGACGGAAAATTTTGGTTTCTAGATCTCAGCAACCGCTTATGCTTGGAAGCTGAAACTTGGAATTTATATAGAGCTTCAATAGTGGACCCATTTGCAAAAAAATTGCCGATATGGGTGAAAGGGTAAAGGAGTGGGGGGAAAAATAATGCGTCCGAAACGCAAAAAAAGCCGAGATTGAGACATTCTAAAATCCATATCTCCTAAACGGTTAATGTCACTAAGTTAAAACTTAAGAAACATCTCTAGATATACTAGAAGATTAGATCGGTAATAAATGTTTTAGTAGGGGCAGTGGTGTACGGGGGTGGGGGGTGAAAAACTTTAGATTACGATATCTCACGAACCAATTGCACTAGAAAAATAAAATTTGGTTTGCGTATAAAGGTTCATAAATGAAGTTTGCTAAAAGTAAAATTGTTTAAGGGGGCGGTGGGGCATGGAAGTGGAGGGGATAAGAGTTTTTTTTAAAAAATTCCGTCTCATATCTCAAGAACAGTGTAAGATAGATGCTTAAAATTTTTACCAGAAGTAGACCTAATAGACTCCTAGTAGGATAAAAAATTTTGACGGTGTGGCCGTAGATGGTGAGGGAGGATGAAAAGGAAATAGTTTCGATTTTTATATCTCGAGAACTAATAATGATAGAAATCTCAAACTAGGTATTTAGATTGAGCTATAGTAGAGGCATATTGGAAAAATATAATTTTTTACAGGTGTAGTATGGTACAGGGGTGGGGGGTGTTTTTCCTATCTATAGAACGGCTTATGCTACAAAGTTCAAACTTGGTATGTATATGTAAATTAACTAGAAAAGTAATTTAGATAAAAAAAAATTTCAAATATCCATTGGCGTTTGGAAGGGGGCGAAAAAATTTATCAGGGAAAATGGAATGCATATATTTTCACGATTTTTATCATATCTATTAGGTTTTCCCAAATATTGAATTCATTTTTATATTGCGACTTCTTCATATAAATACCTAGAAAGTATTTTTAGGATTTTTTGAAATTCGAACCCTAAGGTGGTGTGAAGTGGTTGTATACTTTTTCACGAATTCTGTCATATCCCCCAGGTCTAATTAGATATCGAATAACTTTTCACTTTCACGGGCTTGCGTAATAATCGCCTAAAACTTGTTTTTCTGTTTTTCCTTTTTCAGCCCCTAAGAGGGTATAAACGTTTTGAACACGTTTTCACGTCATTTCTTTTGATAAGATATTAAATTGGTTTTTACTTTCTCGTTCTGTCTTCATATTCATCTATTAACTTCTTTCAGGATTTTTGGATATTCAACCCCCACTCCAAGTGTATGTAAGAAGGTTGCATACGTTTTCACAGATTCCTACATATTGCTTAGATCTGATGATATATCAAATTCATTTTTACTGCCTAAGGTTTCCCATATAAGAGCCAAAAAGCCAATATCAGTATTTTCAGATATTCAATCCTAAGGGGTGTAAGGGGGTTGTATGCTTTTCAAACCTTCGACATATTTCTTAGGTTTGATGAGATATTATATCGCTTTGCACTTCCACAAGGTTTCTCATGAGACACGAGGGATTTTGAAAAATTTGTGAAAACGTAAGCAAACCCTTCACACCCCCTTGGTTCTTGAAATTCGAAAAATCATGAAATTGGTTTTTAGGTCATTACATCAAATTCCGTAATAACCAATTTTACATCTCATCAGAACTAAGGAATGGCAAAAATTATGAAAACATATGCAAACCCTTGGGGGTTGAATATCGAAAAATGGAGAAATGGGTTTGAAGGCGATTATATAAAAAGTCTGTAGAAGTGAAAACCAATCTGATATCTCATCAATACTAAGAAATATGTCGAAAGCCTTACGTCCTTTTGGAATTGAATATCTAAAAATACTAAAATCAATTTTTGACAATTATATAGGAAGCCTTAGGAAGTAAAACTGAATTCGATATCTCATCAGAACTAAGAAATATATAAGAAATTGTGAAAACATATCGCCGTGTCGGAAGAACAGTGACGCAACTGCAAAAAATTCTAATTTTTTTCGGAGAAACAAAATCATTTTTGACAATTGCCCACAAGCCATACAAGCTTATTAATAGTTACTATAGACAGCTTAGATCAAGAGCACGTTCGTTTAAAACAACGGGGAACGATTTTATGCAAGAATAGCAAAACCATAAAATATTGAAATGTGAAAACAAAAAATTTTCAAAATTGCAGTTGCGTCACTGTTCTTCCGACACGGCGATATGCAACCCCCTGGTACCCTCTTTGGGGTTGAATATCCAAAAATCCAGAAATGAGTTTTTAGATATATATAAAGAAAGCCCGAGGAAGTGAAAAGCAATCCGATATGACGGAATTCGTGAAAACGTGTTCAACCCATTTATACCCTCTTAGGGGTTGAAAAAGGAAAAAAATTGAAAACAAGTTTTACGCGATTATTAAATAAGACCATGGAAGTGAAAAGTTATTCGATATCTAAACAGACCGGAGGGATATGGCTGAATTCATGAAAATGTATACAACCCCTTCACACCGCTGTGGGGGTCGAATTTCAAAAAATCCTGAAAAGGCTTTCTAGGTATTTATATGAAGAATCCGTAAAATAAAAATAAATTCAATATTTGGGAAGACCTAATAGATATGACGAAAATCGTGATAATATATGCTTTCCATTTTCACTGATAATTTTTTTGCCCCCTTCTGTACGCCAATGAATATTTGAATTTGTTTTTAATCTGAATTACTTTTCTAGATGACCTACATATACATACTGCTTTTCAACTTTCTAGCATAAGCCGTTCTATAGTTAGGAAAAACACCCCCCACCCCCGTACCATAATATTACTATAAAAAAATTATAATTTTGCAACAACTATAGTTCTATCCAAATACCAAGTTTCAGATATATATCATCATAGGTTCTCGAGATATAAAAATCGGAACTTTTTCTTTTTCACCCTCCCCCACCCTCACCCTCTACACCCTAACCTCTAAAATGTTGTTCCTGCTTGGATCTATTTGGCCCTACTTCTAGTAAAAATTCTAAGCATCTGTTATACACTGTTCTTGAGATATGAGACGTTATTTTTTAAAAAAATTCTTATCCCCTCCACTTCCATACTCCACCGCTCCCTTAAAAAATTTTACTTCTATCAAACTTTATTTGTAAATTTTAATACAGATACCGAATTGTGTTTTTCTAGTGCAATTGGTTCGTGAGATATCGTAATCTAAAATTTTTTACCCTCCACCTCCGTACGCCACTGCCCCATTCAAAGATTTGTCTCCGATATAATCACCTAGTATACTCACAGATTTTTCAGGGTATAACATTTTTTTTTTTAAAAAATCGATAACAATACTTTATTATTAAAATAAGCAAGCAAGCAAGATATGTCGCTGTTTTGGAAAAATTCACAAGATTTAAATTTTTCTTGCAGAATGGCACGCAACGCCATCCAGCGTTGAGTCCATGAAACTAGTGGAAAAAGTGAAAAATCAGGTATTCCACCGTCAAAATTTTCCTATTTATTTCATATGTACATTAATTGCGATTAATCCTTTTAACGTTTCGTTCTCAATTGCTGATATTTTAGCACTTTTCTATCACTCTTTTTCGACAGATAAAACGTGGCCGTGTACCAATGCCAAAATGACAATTGTTATTTTGACAGATTGAACGTAATTCCGATTGACGTGTGTCAATGTTATAAAAGTTCTGATGTATGTAGGTACCCAACCTACCCTTTGCCATGCTTCGCTAGGACCAATGGTATTATGTGGTCTAAAAATAATTAACGTCGTTCTTGTCCTACCGCAACAACGGTTTTCACTTCAAAGGTCGTTCAGAACAACAACACAGCAGGCAGTAGTACATTAAGGACAGTAATTGCCTATCACAAATATGCGACTGAATTCCTCCATGAAGAGCTAGTTACGACTACGAGACGACACTCCACGAACAACAGACACTTTTTCTTTAATATTAAGAGAATCGAGTGTTTAATTCCGCTTTAGAGTCTCTAAAGTGTAATGGGCTAGTAACCACATAGGCAAGGTGTACCACAAAAAAAAGGAAGAAAAGAAATACATACACCCGCACAAACCATTCATTCGTTTGGGGTTATTGTGTCCTTTTTTTGTTCTTGTAGAGTCCTTCGAAGGCTGTTACATGGTGTTACCTTTATTCTTCTATTCTTTGAAATTCCGATGATAGGCAGGGAATGAGTAAAAGCTCCGGTGGCTTTAAGTCAGCCACACTGCCTAATAGTGCCATCTGCCAGTGTGTGAAGTGTTTAGGATCTTAGGAGTTCCTAAGGATCTTTTTCTTTAGCTACTTCTTTTTCTTTTTGTGGATGCTGACGCCCCTTGCATCACTTGACACTCTCAATGGCTATTAACGTCAGACTCAGGTGTGTGTTTACAGTAATAATCCTAAAGTGAAGCACACGGCAAACAAGGATTTTTGAGGTGGTGTATGTGCGTTTTTTTTTCTAGACCAGGTTGGTTTTTTATACTTTTATGTATTTTATGTGTTTAAGCTTTAATGGTTTTCTCTTAGCGATGAGAGTGACATAATAGAATAAACTCGCTAAAGTACGTAGACGGTGCTATTTAGCTTCACAGTTTATGAGTAAAAAATTGTATTGTTGTATGTGTCGTAAGTATAAAGTGAAATCCTGATATAAGCTTTATTTTTAATCAATTCGGGTAATATCACGTAGTAATTCAAAGATTCGAAAGAAATTTTTAAAAAAATTAGTAAATAATGTTAGAAATTTACTTTAGTGCTATAGAACGGCCTATGCTAGAAAGGTGAAACTTGGTCAGTATATGTAGATCTACTAGTAAAGTAATCTAGTTAAAAAAAACTTTCAAATATCCATTAGCGTTTGCAAGGGGGGTACAAAAAATCTTCAGTGAAAATTAAATGCATATATTTTCACGAATTTCGTCATATCTCTTTGGTCTTTTAAAAATTGAATTAATTCTTATTCTATGGACTCATGACATAAATGACTAGAAAGTGATTTCAGGATTTTTTGAAACTAGACCTTTAAGGGGGTGTAAATAGGTTGTATCCATTTTCACGAATTCAGCCATATCCCACAGGTCTGATTAGATACCGAATATCTTTTCACTTCCACGGGTTTGTTTAATAATCGCCTAAAAACTGCTTTGTTAAGTGTTTGCATAAACTCTATGGTGAAAAGATAGAAGGGGACCATATAAAAAGAATGACGAAGAATTGAAAAACAGTGCGCAATAATAATTAAAAAAAGGAGTCAAGTCATTTTTCCAACAACATGAGAAAACTTTACTGTGCTGAACCCCTTATTGCATTAAAATTATTTTATTCGTTTTTTAATAATTTTATTAAAATTATTAAGGATATTATTAAATCATAAGGGGTTACCTGTATTAGCTGAATTTCATCCGAATCTAATAAAGTGTCAAAAAGTCAAGCCCTTTCATGCTATTAAAAAAAGTCTGCCAATGGTCTGGGCGAAACTTTATTATTTTTCGGGTCAAAGTTCGGGAGCGGTCAAAGTCGGAGCATATCATCAGTTTTTTTCGAGATTATGAAGTTTCTTGGAAAGTTAATTTTATTCTTAAAATAAAAATATTTAAAATAAAGATTTCTAGCCAATTAAACATTGAAAAAGCCTTGTAGACTATACGAATTTCGGCATATTATGTACACTAAAAGCCCATAGAAGTAAAAACGAATTTGTTGCCTTATCAGACTTAAGAGATATGACGAATTGTTAAAACGAATTCAAACCCATTACTTCCACTTGGGGTTTGACAACTTGACATCTCATGAAACACGAGGGATTTTGAAAAATTTGTGAAAACGTAAGCAAACTCTTCACACCCCCTTGGTTCTTGAAATTCGAAAAATCGTGAAATAATTTTTTAGGTCATTACATCAAATGCTGTAATAACCAATTTTATATGTCATCAGAACTAAGGGATGGCATAATTTGTGAAAACATATGCAAACCCTTGGGGGTTGAATATCCAAAAATTGAGAAATAGGTTTGTAGGCGATTATATAAAAAGTCTGTGGAAATGAAAAGCGATCTAATATGACATCAAACCTGAGAAATATGTCGAAGCTTTGAAAAGCATACAACCTAAGTATCTGAAAATACTGAAATCGACTTTTTGGCTCTTATATAGGAAACCTTAGGAAGTAAAAATGAATTCGATATATCATCAGATTTCAGCAATATGTAGGAATCTGTGAAAACATATGAAACCTCTTTAAACCCACTTGGGGTTGAATATCCAAAAATCCTGAAAGGAGTTAATAGATAAATATGAAAACAGCACGAGAAAGTTAAAACAATTGAATTACTTATCACTTCTAAAGGATATGACGGAATTTGTGAAAACTTGTTCAACCATTTTATATCCTCTTAGGGGCTGAAAAAGGAAAAAAACTTAAAAACAAGTTTTAGGTGATTATTACGCAAGCCCGTGAAAGTGAAAAGATATTCGATATTTGATCAGACCTGAGGGATATGGCATAATTCGTGAATAAGTATACAATCCCCTTACACCCCCTTAGGGGTCGAATTTCAAAAAATCCTGAAAACACTTTCTAGGTATTTATATGAAGAAGCCGTAGAATAAAAACGAATTAAATATTTGGGAAGACCTAATAGATATAACGAAAATCGTGAAAATATATGCATTCCATTTTCACTGATCATTTTTTCGCCCCCCTTCCGAACGCCAATCGATATTTCAAATTTTTTTTTATCTAAATTAGTTTTCTAGTTGACTTACATAAGCATACCGAGTTTCAACTTTGTAGCATAAGCCGTTCTATAGATAGGAAAAACATCCCCCACCCCCGTACCATACAACCCTTAAAATTACAAATTATATTTTTCCAAGATGCTACTACTATAGTTCTATCTAAATAACAAGTTTCAGCTTTATATCATTATAGGTTTTTGAGATATAAAAATCGGAACTTTTTCCTTTTCACCCTCTCACACTCTCACCCTCTACACCCTCACCTTCAAAATTATTTTTTTCTGATAGGGGTCTATTAGACCTACTTGCGGTAAAAATTCTAAGCATTTATCTTACACTGTTCTTGAGATATGAGACGTGATTTTCTAGAAAAATTCTTATCCCCTTCACTTTCATGCTCCAATGCTCCCTTAAAAAATTTTACTTTCAGCAAACTTCATTTGTCAACCTTTATACTCTAGTGCAATTGGTTCGTGAGATATCATAATCTAAAATTTTTTACCCCCCACCCTCGTACGCCACTGCCCCCACTCAAAAATTGGTTTGCGATCTATTCTCCTAGTATACCCACAGATATTCATTAAGTTTCAATTTTGTAACTTTAACTGTTTAGGAGATATGGATTTTATAATGTGTCGATCTCGGTTTTTTTGCGTTTCGGACGTATTTTTTTTCCCTCCACTCCCACACCCCTTCACCCATATTAACAATTTTTATGCAAATGAGTCCACTACCGAAGTTCTATATAAATTCCAAATTTCAGCCTCCTAGCATGAGCGGTTGCTGAGATCTAAATAGAAAAATTTTCCGTCTAAAACGCTTCCCCCTCCTTCCCCCTTACACCCCCATCCCTCAGAATTTGGTCACTTCAAGGAGCCTACCCACTCTATTCATAAAAAAAAAATTCAATTTAATATCTCAAACCGTTTGGGAGCTACGAGCATTCAAACGATTTTGCGTTCGGCGGACGGCGTACGGCGAACAGACGGACTGAAATTTTTTTTTGCTTTTTTCGTATCTACGAGTCATTAATCGCAAAAAAAAAAATTTTCAGGGTAGTAAATTTTTTTTTTTTTAAAATCGATCACAATACTGTATTATTAGAAAATAATAAAGTAAAATCAATTTCGATTGCTGTACGCATGTGGTGCAAAAATAATATTGGTCGGTAGAAGAGGGTACGTATATTTTTACGAATTTCATCAAATCTTATGCTCTGGCAAGATATCGAGTTCCTTTTTACTTCCACGGGCTTTTAATAATCGACTAGAAAATAATTTCGGGATTTTTTTGATATTTAAACCATATGGAAGTTGAAAGGGCCTGTATAAGTTTTCACGGATTTCGCTATGGCTATGATGAGACATCGAATTTCTTTTTACATGTGCATTTTACTCGCCGAAAAAATTATTTCAGAATTATTTAATAGCCATTGATATGAAGGGGTGATATACATTTCAACGATTTCTATCATTTCTTTTAGATCTTCCACGGACAATTACACAATCGACATAATCGATATTTACGCTTGTACAAATTCCACCATATCTCTTAGGTCGTCTAATGGGTTTTTATAAGTTTGTACTTGTGCGCTCGTTTGATAACAAACAGCTAGAAGCCGTTTTCTGAATATTTAGATATTCAACCGCTTAGTTCTTCTAAAGGCATTTTAACGAATTTCGCAATATCTGTTGGGTGTGATCCAATATCGAGTGGTTCTTACTTCGTCAGACTCCTTATACAAACGCCTAAAATTCTGTGTAGTAGATATTTCACTCTTATTTTGAATGTTCTCTTTATTTTACGCTTCAAAGTAACCTGCATAGCAACTTCAATTTAAATACGTCTCGGACTGTAACCAAAAATCATTAACTGTTGGCATATTTTTTATGTTTACGTTTTATTTAGTATTATAATATCTAATAATAAAAAAATAGTTTATTAGTCTTAGTTTAAAATTAGCATTATTTAAGGTCTGCTTAAAATTTAATGGCATACCATGGAAAAGTTTTGGACCTAGCACGCTTGCATGACGAGAAGTTTTTGATATTTCGATTTCTTTAAGCAGATTTTAATGATTTTACTTTGTAAGTTGTGTAAAGGCTTAATAGTTGCTGTATAAGTACGCCAGGATTCCGTACCGTAGTATTGATTATAGTTGTAATTTTACTAATTTTTTAAAATTTTTTTTTTATTAAATTACAATTTTTCTTTATTGATTCTTAGGTTTTTTGGGTAATGTAGCTATAAGATTTGCTTAGATTTTAGTTAGGTAGATTCTATTTTAAATTAATTTTGTTTTTTATGTTAAAATTTTATTTTATTTGTTAGCTTTATCTAGTTTTCGTGATTTGATTTAATTTTTTTTGTAAGTTTTGAGTTGTTTTTATGTTTTAGTATAATTTTAAGTTTTACTTAGTTATTAAGTTTTATTTGGTTTTTAATTTGAAAGGTTCAAGTTTTAATTATTATAATTTTAATTTTATTTAAAAAATTTTATTTTGTCTTAGGTTGTGATTTTAAGTAGTGTTGCATTCAAATTTTTTATTTGGTTTTCATGTTTAAAGTTTAAATACTTCATTATTTTAATTTTATATCATATTAAACCTATATACCTATATAAAAGAGGATGTATTTATGTTCCCTATGGACTCCTAAATCGCTCAACCGATTTTGATCAAATTTTCAGGGAACATGTAGAATAGTCCCGGGATGCTTTCTGTGAAGTTTGGTACCGATCGAATTAAAAACAATTGTTTTTTCGTCATTTTTCCAATTTTTTCGCGATTTCAGTACTCTGGTGCCTTAATTGTTTGTTTGTTTATCCCGTATGCCTTCCTATACCATTCATCCGACTGCAATGAAACTTTGTTGATGTGTAAGAGTAGCAACGAAAGCAACGGGAGAAACGATGCAACGGGAGCAATGAAGAAACGAAAGCAGCAGGAGTAAAGGGAGCAACGGAGCAAAGGGAGAAACGAAAGCAACGGGAACAACGGGAGTAACGACAGAAACGAGATAAAAGGGAGCAACGGAAGCAACAGGAGTAACGGGAGCAACGGAAGAAACAAACGTGAAGCAAGATTGGAATTCGCTGGCTTTGCAGTTTCGATAGAATAGCACCATACAAACGTATGTTATAAACTAAGTATTTTTAGGTTCTAATTTAAAATTTTAAGAATTATAAAGATAGATAGATATAAACTATGTATATTTCATGAATATATTCAGGGAAAAGAAAGATCAATACTAATGAAAAATAATAAAGCTTAGAGCAAATTTCGAACTTTAATTTATTAAAGTTAATCGAACTCTGCATCAACTGATTGACTAATTTATTGATCGATTCTACCCGTCAATTAGTGGCTACGACTTATTAACCACATCAATTTGGTTCTAGTGTTGATAGCCGTTGTATCTTTAATGAGCTACGAGTGGATAACTATTTAAGTATGTCAATTTAAATTTCACTAAAAACATGAAAAAATTGCATTTTGCAAAATGACAGTCTTGAGTTGACTTAATTTCATGCATATGTGCTCTTGGCATTTTTATTTGAGAATTTTTTAGTTCCAGTTGTTAAATGGTAGGGGTCTGTTCTGGAGACGTTGTGGATGCTAAATTTATATGTTGGGTGTCAAAGGGCTCTATAACGCTAACTTACTGCAAAGTCTAGTAAAAAAGAAATGGATAATTATAAAATCTTACTACAAAGTGTAGTAAAAAAGATGAGGATAATTATAAAATCTAGTTATTAACTTAAAATTTCATAAAATCGGTAAGAGCTCGCCAAGAACTCATAGTATTGATGAACACAGTAATTATATTTGATTACTTAAATGTACAAAGTTCAAAGGTATGATGAATAATATCCATTGCATTAATGGACAATTCCATAATCCCTTCATTTATTTTTACAATTTTAAATAAACTCATTCGCTGATATAATGAATGAGATATTAACAATAAAAAAATCTGCCGACAGTCTGGGCGAAACTTTATTATTTTTCGAGTTGAAAAGGGAAGCGGTTAAAATGGGGTCGCGTTAGAATGCTTACGCCGCTACTCTACTACTCATACTCTAATATAGAGATTTTTAGCCGATTAAATATATAAAAACGCCGTGTACACTAAAATCTCATAGAACCAATTTGCTGCCTCATCAGACTTAAGTTTTTAGATAAATATAAATAAAGCCCGAGGAAGTAAAAACCAATTCGATGTCTTATCACTCCTAAGAGTTATGACCGAATTCATGAAAACGTGTTCAACTCTCTTAAGGGTTAAAAAAAGAAAAAACTTGAAACAGGTTTTTAGGAGAAGTGAAAAGGTATTTGTTATCTAATCAGACCTGAGGGATATGGCTGAATTCTTGATAATGTATACAACCTCTTTACATACCCTTAGTGGTCAAAGTTCAAAAAATACTGAAAACGCTTTTTAGGCATCTATGTGATGAGTCCATAGAATAAAAATAAATACAATTTTTAAACCTAAGAAGATATTACGAAATTTGTGAAAATATATGCATTTAATTTTCACTGAACATTTTTTGTGCTCCCCTTACGTATGCTAATTAATATTTAAATTTTTTTTAACAAGATTACTTTACTAGTAGATCTACACGTACTCACCAAGTTTCACTTTTCTAGCATAAGCCGTTCTATAGATAAGGAAACACCACCCACCCCGTATCATACTACCTTCATAAAAAATTATATTTTTCCAACATGCCACTATTATAGCTCTATCTAAATACTAAGTTTTAGTTATCCATCATTATGTGTTCTCGAAACATAAAAATCGGAACTTTTTCTTTTTCATCCCACGCAAGTAGGCAGTAAATTGCCTACTCTGAGAGTAGTAAAAATTTTTCACTCTGTACTTATTATTGGAACAAAAAAGTAAAAATTGAGTTCCAACATTTTATATTTTAAAGTACATACTGTAATCTGATTGCCATTAGTTTTTTGCAAATAAATTTTTTATGCAATAAATTCATTTTCTACATATCTACAATTGTTGTATTTTGGTATTGCAATTAGACGTTAGCAATATTGTAGTTAATTGCGCTTACTGTGAATTGTTACATTAAGAAATTGAAATTGGTAATAAGCGATCACTTTATTGTAGCACACTTCACTGATATTTTTGTTATTTAAAGCCATACGGTTACATGTTAGTATTTTTTCCACTAACTTTAGACGAGTTATCAAAAATAATGAGCTAGTTTACACCCATCGACATGATCGCGACCTAACCTATATCGTGACCTAAAGTAGGTCAAATCGCCAACTGGTTACACCGATAAAGGCCTAAAATTAGGTCGTATTTAGTCCATCAAAATATTTCATTTATAAATTCAGAGGCTATTACTAAATAAAAGGTTATTCAATAGGTACATAACAATTTTGTATTTAAATACAAACGCACCCTTAACCTTTTTTGCTAGTCTGCCAATGTCAAAACGTCAGTCAAGGTTTACATTTTTATCATGGTGAAGTTCACGAACGAGCAACGTTTGGAAAATATTTCAATTATTCTGTGTTTTATTTAAATTCAAAATTGTTATGTCCCTTTATCTTCAGTGGTATCTTATATCAGAACGCCTTTCACGCATGCCTTGACAAATTGTTGTATCTTTTGCATATCACTGTGCATTAAGGGCGAATCACGCGTTCACACCCAAAAATCAAACAACCTCTTTTAGGCCAGGTTTTCTTTTAAGTGTTTACAGCAGGGGTCCTAAGTAATTTAGGTCAAATTTCAGGTACAGGGTGCGGCCTAAATGCTTGGCGTAAAACGCATCAATGACCAGAATGCCTAACATCAACTTGAACGATGACACTGTATTTTTCCGAACTCATAAAAGCGATTATCTTCTGCTCATCAAATCATCTTTTTTTTCAACTACCTTCATTTAGGTTTTTTTTTCCCGATCGTGTACAATCGCTTCCATTTTACTTTATTATTTTTTAATAATAAAGTATTGCGATCGACTTGAAATTTAAAAAAAGTTTTCTACCCTGAAATTATGTATTTACACGTTTTAGGACTAGTAAACACCAAAAAAGCAAAAAAAAAAAATGTCCGTCTGTCCGCCGTAGACGCCATACGCCGTCTGCCGTACGCAAAACCGTTTGAAGGTGCGTAGCTCACACACCCTTTGAGATATTAAGTAGAAATTTTTATGGTAGGTAGAGTGGGTGAACGTCTACGAGTGGTACCTTTTGGAGGGATGGGGTGTAAGGGGGGAGGAGGGGGGAGCGTTTAGATGAAAAATTTTGGTTTCTAGATCTCAAGAACCGCTTATGCTAGGAGGCTGAAAGTTGGAATTTATGAAGTACTATGATAGTGGACCCATTTGCAAAAAAATAGTCGATAGGGGTTGAGGAGTGTGTGAGTGCGGAGGGGGGGGGGGAAATGGGTCCAAAACCCTTGAAAGCTGGGATTGAAACATTCTAAAATCCATATCTCCTGAACGATTGATGTCAGATGGCCGAAATTTTGTAGTTGTATTAAGGGATACTAGGAGATTAGAAAAGGGTTACATTTTTTAAGGGGAGTAGTGAGGTATGTGGGTGGGGGGTGAAAGTTTTGAATTACAATATCTTCCGACTCAATTGTGCTAGGAAGATAAAATTTGGTTTCTGTATGTATAATTACTAGTGGAGTCTACTGAATGGAACATTTTTGAGGGGGAGGTGAGGCGCTGAAGGTAAGGGACAGCCATTTTTAAAAAAAACAACTTTTTATATCTCATGAACCGTATCAGATATGATCTTGAAATTTTTACAGGAGTTTGGACCAGTAGACCTCTAGCGGAGAAAAACGGGTGTGGGGGTGTGGATGTAAGGAGTGATGGTGGGAGGGGGTGTAAATGAAAAAATTCTGATTTTAATTTCTCGAAAGCCGCAAAGGATATAAAGCTTAAAATTGATAACTGTATAGAGGTGCTATAGAGACATCCCAGAAAAAATTTTTTTGATAGGGGTAGCAAGGTACGGGGGTGGGGGGTGGTAATTCATACCTCAGAATCGGCTTATGGTAGAAAGTTGAAACTTAGTATGTATATGTAGAAGTACTACAAGAGTAGTTAAAGCAAAAAAAAGTTTGAAATTTTATTGATGTACAGAGCTGGAGCAAAACAAATGTCCGTGAAAAGGGGTTTTCCAACATTTTCATGAATTTCGTTATTTTAACCTATAGAATAACCAGGATTTGGAACGTTATTTTTTAGGTAATCAGTCGCATAGTGCCCTACACCGCATCTCAGTATTTAACACGTTTCGTACTTCTGCCCAAAAAATAATAAAGTTGAGCCCAGACTGTTGGCAGATTTCTTTTATGAAAATTAACGTAATGAAAATTTTAATTAATATCTTATCGAGTTCCGAAGTTATTTGGCAGTGTTTGACCGCATGCTTTAAGAGATGTAGTTACTTTGCTTATTAATATACCAGACCCCCCAGGTTATTTATAAACAATTTTAGCACAATGGCGATAGCAAAGTTTTTCAGGAATACGCCTACGACTTTACTTGCTTTTGTTCACTTAATTTGAAATTGTGAAAAGGGTGAAAAAAGCATAAATTACTTTATGCTGCAGACTAGAAACTTTTGTCTACATATTCTCAATTTTCCATTAGCCCACATTTGGCACGAATATCCCAAATGAATCAGTCAAGACATTGTAAATGCTAGTTCGTTGCTGCAGTTTGTTAAGCACAAAAATTCAACTGGGTTGCTGTAAAATGTTGGCAAATTATTAGTAAACTTTCAGTCAAAATTATCTTCACAGAGTACTAATTGGTCAATTGTGAAGTTACGGCGGTTGGTGCCAATATGAAAACCCAGCAGAGCGGCAATCGTATAGCAACGACCTAAAAGTACCATCGACAAAATGTTCGTGATAAGAATTTACAATTTGCATTATAGGAGGTGTGCAATTATCGTCTAGTGCACAAAATTATTACAGCTGGAATCAATAACGGAAAATTTGTAACCAAGCCAAATTATGTTGCTGTATGTCGGTGCCTCGGTCGCGTCGTACCGCTCCGCCTCACCACTTACGAAATATGCTTCACAAATTACATTGCTCGACAAGAGTTCTTGTCATTATGCTACACCGCAACATTGCAGCGCGACAACTCGATAAAGCTAACACATAGAACTTATACTGCGACGCCATAGTACAAGGCACTAGTGGCTCCATCCAGAATCAGTACCGTAACACTAGCAACAAGAGACACGTATGGCTAGGAGGGTTGATTCCTCCTATACTATATGATGGCCTAGGGATGACACTTTTTGGAGAGTAACAGCCACGACAGGGAACATGTGCTAACACATCTTTTGCTGGTTGATGACATGGTAAAGCTTTTACCGGCGTGAAATCCTAGAAAGAATACTGTACCCTGCATGCTTCTTCCTACTAAGGAGATCGGCATGAAAAACCAAAGTCACTTAGCGTTTACTAAATTGAATTTTGCACCATTCAAAGATGAAAGCCGTCGGATAAGGAGGTACATTGTTCCCCGAGTTAAGTCCCTTCGAATATATCGAAAAGCATGGTTTTCACACATGCTTCTTAAAATAATCAAAAGGACGCCGCTTGATGGAAATTATCGTTCCGGTAATCGGAACGCTTCGTACAGATCCCCTGAGCTCAACTCGAATATCGTATTACTGAGTCATCCGAGGAAAGTGTTGTGGCTTATTAAATTTTCACTTCACTTTCTCGCATCATATTGCATGGCCATTTCCCTATCCTGTTCTGAATATTCCTTTGTTACGTTCCCCCGCAAGAAAATATTTTGTTATCACTTCCTGACCAGTAATAATAAAAATTTATGAACTGTGAATTTCAGGATAGACGGAACCTTTTCACCTTCTCAAAATATTGAACAAGTTACCATCTTAATACTAACAAGAAGTGCATAGATTCGAGTCGAGCAGTCAGTCGAGCTTGCCCAAAAATCCTATCAATCTGACTAAAAAATCTGTCAATTATCTGGGTGAAACTTTATTATTTTTCTAGACAAAATTCGGGAAGGAGTTAAGTATGTTGGACATTTTTGGGACATAGTCCGGGGACATGGTCAAAGTCGGACTGTAACGTCGGTTGTTTTGAGCTAGCGATGTTTTTGAAAAGTGAATTTTGGCAGTAGAGTCAGTGGTTGTTTGTACATTGAAATAAATAAACTGCCCATAGAAGTAAAAATATCGAAAATATCGATTTTTAGTCGATTATACATTTAAAAGGTCCTTGGAGCCGTAAAACGTATGTAACTCCTTTACACTCCCTTTGGGGTTGAATAAAAAAAAATCCTGAAATTAGTTTTTAGGCGATTACATAAAAAGCCTACAGAAGTTTAAACCAATTTGCGACCTCATCAGACGTAAGAGAACGATACAACCCCATTTTATTCACTTGGGGGATTTTGAAAATTCGAGAAATGGGTTTTAGGAGGAAAAAAATGAACAGATAAAACCAATTTGATATCTCATCAGACCTATGAAATATTGGAAGATTTGTGAAAACATGAGAAACCTCCTTTAAACCTCCTTAGGGATAGAATTTCGAAAATTCGAAAACTGGTTTTTAGGAATGTTCTTAAAAGTAAAAACCTATTTTATATCTCATTAAACTTAAGGGTTCATGTTACTTTGGACGCTCAAAAGAAAAGGCTATTTTTAGGATTTTTTTTAGAGGTTGCTGGAACAAAATTGTTGGAATTCTTCTTGGGCTTAATAAATATACTCTATGTAAAAGTAGTTGATTTTATTTTTTTTTTTTACTTTTTATAGTTTTTGTTATTAAAAATCCCCGTTAAGAGTACCCACAGATATAAAATCGCGCGATAGTTTAATTGAATGGCTAATGGCTTTAAAGCTATATGGAAGGGCGCACACTGAGACTAAACAATCGTCCAAACTAAACAGTTTAATAGGCAGGCCAGATCCCTTTCGAACGATGTGCGACTAAACTCTGGCATTGGCCTCTATATGCACGGCGGCTTATCTAGATGCGCACACTGACCAAATTAAAAAACTCACACGACCGATTTTCTCTAGTACCAATTGGCTGTAACATTCGGCCGATGGTTGAGTAATGTGCGGATGAACAACGACTAAATAGTTTAGTCGGGCAGATAAGAGTGTGCGCGGCTCGATGTGATTAAACAGTTGCCCGACTGCTTAGTCTCAAGTATGCGCTAGTCCTAAACGGAACTGCCCGAAAAATACTAAGTGACTTGCGGGATTAATTCAGTTTAGCAGATTCGTCTGAAACAAAAAAATCAAGAACTTTTAGATTCAGTACAACTGTGATTATGGTCGGAACTAAAAATTTAAATATTCATGCATAAATAAAAAAATGGCGGACTTTTTTTGAAAAAACGCAAAATAATGGTACATTTTTGGCTGTTTATTGCAACAAAATAAATAGTAAAAATGAAAATTTTGACTTAGTTCTACTTCCGACCAGAATTATGCATTTCAAGAATGTGTGGTTCAAATTTCATCAAGATCGATTCAGTGGTTTCGAAAATTTCAGTCCCGCAGCACGAGAAAATGTTGTTTCGAGAAAAACACGTTTAAAATTTTTTTTCTAGAAAACCGCTCGAGATTGCGCTCAGGTAGCAACGCAAAAGACATGGAAAAATACACTTAGAGTGCTCGGATCGTTATGAATTTTTTGCGCAATATTTTTGAATGAACATACTTTCGAAAAATGAAAAAAAAAATCGATTTTTTGAAACGGTCAAAGTAGCATGAACCCTTAAGAGATAGACTTCGGAACTCAAACCTAGTCCAAGCGTACAATTTAACTCCGGGTTTCCGTTTGGATACTAAATCTCTGCTCATTTTGGAAGGAGCCTAAGCCTAACCCTTCTGCGAAGAGGATGAGGGGGCATACAGCAAAGACCTTGGGCACCTTACTGGGTACTAGTAGAGTAAAAAGATGTCGCTGAATATTTTTCGATTTTGATTTCTATTAATAGAAATATTGAAAAACTGGCGTGAGCACAGGGTTAGACAAAGTTTCCAACTTCCTTATAAGAGCAAGAAAAGGAATACATCTTTGTTTTGAATATTCTTATCAACTACCTGACATACCTACACTCAAAGAAAAAATATGATTATGGCCACCATATTTTGGGAGAACCTTACTATGATTGAGGTTATAGTTGCCACAACCATGTTACAACATGCAACACAGTTGTACTAACTGAATGTATGTTTGTAATAACTATAGGTCTAAAGCAAAAATTTTACAACTTAGTTACTAGAACTATAGTGTCTGTTTTTAGGAAACATACAATGTTTATCTCAAACCAAATTAAAAACCTAGGTGTGTGATTCACGCAACCTCCTTTTTTTATAGAACGGTTACGCCAATCATAAAAATACTGTGACATGGTTACTTGAAACATAGTTATGTTTTTAGAAAACAAGTTATGTTTGGCTCAAACAAAATTATGGTTGTGAAAACCTAGTTGTGTGATTAACGCAACCATGTTTTTTTATTAGAACGATTACATGAATCATAAAAATTCTGTAACATAGTTACTAGAAACATAGTTATGTTTTTAGTAAACATGTTATGTTTGGCTCAATCAATATTATGGAAACCCAGTTATGTGATTCACGCAACCTTCTTATTTATTAGAACGGTTACGCCAATCATAAACATCATGTGACATCGTTCCTAGAAATATATAATAAAAGTATAAAAATTACCAGAGATATGAATTTTCAAAGTGGACTCGGACACCATTTTTGAGCAAACTTTAACATACTTTCACATACTATAACTAACAAAAAAAATTAGATAGAAACAAAAAATTTAATTTCAATTATTTTTTCGCTAGTTCTTAAAGTACAAAAATTTTCAAAAGAATCGGAGATGGTAAGGTCACAACTTTGGCGATTCTTGATGGAATGACCCAAATATGAACTTACATGATTGTACTCACCATAGTTTAACAAATTCTAATGTCGCACTGATCATATTCATGCTTATCACAATCACAGTATGGTTACGGCAATCATAATATGCCAACTAACATGATTGTACTGACCATCTCTAATCAAATGCTATAGTTGCACTGATCGTTCAAAATTATGTCCATTATAGTATGGTTGCGACAATCATACCTTACATGATTGCACACACCATATCTGGTATGGTTGTGGGAATTATTTTATCAAATTTCATAGTTGCACTGATTATAGAATATTGTTGTCGTGATTATAATATACTTTTACATAATGTAACGAGAATGATTGGTACAACAATATTAAATTTCAGTACGGATATAAGTTTAATGCAACCATACTATGTTTTTACGATTTATATACTATGGCTAGGAGCACCATATCCATGATCATTGGAAACGTATCTGTTTTACAATAGTTAAAAGAACTTTAATATAGTCAATGCAACCTTGGAATAAACATAGTTTTTCTTTCAGTGTACCATGTATCACAAATCTAATCTATCAACTGTGAAACTTTAAGCCTAATTTTTAAAAGACTTCATAGACGTGAAAGATGTTTATTTTAGATGGTCCGCGGCTATGCATACAATGAGAAAATATAAAATCTCAGGCTGCAATTTTTGGTTTGTAATTTCAGGTCGATCACATAATCGCCCTTATTCTGAAATTGGAACTTATCAAAGGTCACAACCTACTGTGACTGAAACATTGTGATCGCGTTTGTGATCGAATATTTTTTTCGCATTCTGGCGCTGCAGTCACAAGAAAGGTCACAATAATTTCTCCACATAGTTGCAAACATGGCAAATGACGATGTGCTGTCAGTATTAGTATTCAATTCGGCCTTTGCAGGTGTATAATGCAAAGTTCTGTTCCTTTTAGTAAACATCGAACATCGTGGAATTCCGAAGTAACTCTCAAATGTATTGTCGATTAATGAAAACGGATCACTTGCGTTTCTCAACTTTCGGAGTGTGGCTCTTCTTAAATTGCACAAAATGTAAAACTGTCATCTAAACTTACGTTAAATTACTTTTGTTCAGCTTCTTCCAGTAATTACAGTAGCCAATATAACAAACGTTTTTAAACGTTTTCCCAATATTATGTATTGAAACTTCACGGAACGTTAAATTTGTTTGTCTGTTGTGATCACCTATTTCGTTAGACACAATTTTGTGCTGTTCTGACTTCTGCTAGAATATGAAAGTCGCAATTTGTCTAAAATTGTGACTCTCCGCTAAAATTGTGACTTGTGACCAGGGCCGGATTTACCTATGAAGGGGCCTGGGGCTATTTCACTTTTGGGGGCCCCTAACAACTAAGGATTATGATTTTTTTTAATTTTTTTCCTATTCGTAAAAATATTTGAAAAAATTTGACCTGACACGATATAGAAGAATAATCCAAGTAATATGTACGAGTATACCACTAATAATTAGCATAAACTTAAACATAACTGATTCTAATTAAATAACGTCACTATAGCCAAAAATGAAACTTTTTATGTATGTCAAACCTCTTCCGAATTCCAGAATTTTTTTTACAGACTTCCACATTCTCTCTAGCTCTTCATCTAATTCTTTTTAAGACGGTCTTAAATACTAGACAAAAAAATATTAATAAAATTTTTCACAAGTTTCATAACAACTTAACGAAATAGCAATGAACTCTTCTAACAGACGTCTACAATTTCTTTTCGATTTAACAACATTTAATGCTGGATTAAATAAGATAAGCTAAAGCACGTATCTATCAATTATCCAAGATAATATCGGGCTTATTTTCAATGCTTTCTCATCACTTATTTACCGTGTAGCTACGATAGAAATAAATCGATAGCTCTTTAAGCTTTCCATGACTTGTCTATCGCATATGCTTCGCAGCCAATTAATAACATTTGCCTGGAGTTAACATATGCGAGTCGGGAGAACAATAAAACAGCTTGTGGCCTTCGAGATGCTGATGAAGTTGAGAAAGCTCTTGCTTTCGAACAGCATCCAAATAACCCAAATTTGGAAGCGAATTGTCGATTAGCTCAAGACGAACATCTTCATAGCGTCGGTGGTGTAATGGTCAGCATAGTTGCCTTCCAAGCAGTTGATCCGGGTTCGATTCCCGGCCGACGCACTTCTTTTTGTCATTTAATTCTAGCAGTTGATTAAAAGTTAAAAATTTTTCGACTTTATTTCCATTAAAGTGCTTGTCTTCAACACCAATTACATCGATCATAACAATTATACCAACGACAAAATCTCGCTGTAAAATCAGACATTAAATGACCGGTTTTATGTGCACTGAGAACAATAAGAATACAGCCGTATTTTGGGTATAAAAAAAATCAACTAAAGGAAATGTTTCCGGTTTTTCACGGCAATAAAACACCGCATTTAAGCTGTGTCTTTTAATATTCAATTTAAGTTATTATTCAAGCAGCGGAAATATTAATTTATAATTATTGCAACGACGGCGAAGAAACGAAGTAAGGTGCTAGAGTTTCCGCTTGAGCCCTTGTAATTACCTTGAAATTAATTTTCGGTAGGTCTATAAACTCATTTTTTAGTATCAATAGACGACACTCGATAACTGCCTATTAAAAAGATTAAAATCGATGAGAAAATTAATTTTATTGATGGTCCTTTATTTAACGCCATCATCGACCAGTAAAATCAACTTTCAGTCTGATGTACTGGTAATTGGTAGCAAATTATTTTTTAATAAACAATTGATGGCAAAGGAGGAAAAGGAAGATTGAATTAAAGTCTTTATTTAACTTTATTGTTTTTTAAACAAAATTGTTACCCAGAAGTCTTGTATTTTTAAGGTTTATTCGATTTAAAAAATAATAGGTTGCTAGGTACTATGAAATTTGTTTTCACAGTTAAAGGACTAGTACACTTTAAAAAAATCTGCCAATGGTCTGGGCGTAACTTTATTATTTTTCAGGTCAAAGTTCGGGAGCGTTCAAAGGCGGAGTATATCATCAGTAGTTTCCAAATTATAACGTTTCTTGGAAAGTTAATTTTGTTCTTAAACTAAAAATATTTAAAATAGAGATTTTTAGCAAAAAGCCCGTGTAGACTATTCGAATGTCGGTATATCATGTAAGCTAAAAGCCCATAGAAGTAAAACGAATTTGCTGCCTTATCAGACTTTAGAGATATGACGAATTGTTAAAACGTATACAAACTCATTACTTCCACTTGGGGTTTGAATTTCGAAAAAAATTGTGAAACAGGTTTTTAGACGATTTCTTAAGAAGCAACTTGATATCTCATGAGACACGAGGGATTTTGAAAAATTTGTGAAAACGTATTCAAACCCTTTAGACCCCCTTGGTTTTAGAAATTCGAAAAACCGTGAAATCGATTTTTAGGTCATTACATCAAATGCCGTAATAACCAATTTTATATCTCATCAGAACTAAGGGATGGCAGAAATTGTGAAAACATATGCAAATCCTTGGGGGTTGAATATCGAAAAATTGAGAAATGGGTTTTTAGGCGATTATATAAAAAGTCTGTGGAAGTGAAAGGTGATCATATATCTCATCAAACCTAAGAAATATGTCGAAGCTTTGAAAAGCATCTAACCTCCTTATACCCCGTAGGATTAAATATCTAAAAATACTGAAATTAATTTTTTGACGCTTATATGGGAAACCTTAGGAAGTAAAACTAAATTCGATATATCATCAGATTAAACAATATGTAGGAATCTGTGAAAACATATGCAACCTCCTTACACCCACTTGGGGGTTGAATAATTAAATAATAAAAATAAATAAATATAAAGACAGCACGAGAAAGTAGAAATCAATTCAATTTCTTATCACTTCTAAAAGATATGACGGAATTCGTGGAAACGTGTTCAGCCCTTTTATACCCTCTTAGAGGCTGAAAAAGGAAAAAACTTATAAATCGGTTTTAGGCAATTATTACGCAAGCCCGTGAAAATGAAAAGTTAGCCAATATCTAATCAGACCAGGGGGATATGGCAGAATTCGTGAAAAAGTATACATCACCTTTACACCCTCTTAGGGGTAGAATTTAAAAAAATCCTGAAAACACTTTCTAGGTATTTATATCAAAAAGCCGTAGAACAAAAATGAATTCAAAAATATAATAAATATATGCATTCCATTTTTAAAAATATATGCATTCTATTTTTACTGATAACTTTTTTCGCCCCCCTTCCAAATGCCAATGGATATTTGAATTTTTTTTACCTAAATTACTTTTCTAGTTATTTTACATATACGTACCGAGTTTCAACTTTGTGGCATGAGCCGTTCCATAGATAGGAAAAACACCCCCACCCCCGTATCATACTACTCCTATAAAAAATTATATTTTTTCAACATGCTACTACTATAGTACTATCTAAATCCTAAGTTTAAATTTTATATCATTAAAAGTACTCGAGATATAAAAATCAGAACCTTTTTCTTTTCACCCTCCACCACTCTTACCCTCTACACCTTCACCTTCAAAATTTTGTTTCCAGCTAGGAAGGTCTATTTCTGAACAAAGTTTAAGCATCTATCTTATGCCGTTCTTGAGATATGAAACGTAGTTTTTTAGAAAAATTCTTATCCCCTCCACTTTTATGATCCACTGCCCCCTTAAAAATTTTTACTTTCATCAGTCTTTACTTGTCAACTTTTATACACAAACCAAATTTTAGTTGTCTAGTGCAATTAGTTCGTGCGATATCGTAATCTAAAGTTTTTCACCTCCCACTCCCGTACGCCACTGCCCCTATTAAAAGCTTTGTTTTCGATCCATTCTCCTAGTGTACCTACAGATACTTATTAAGTTTCAATTTTGTGATATTAACCGTTTAGGAGATATGGATTTTAGAATGTGTCGATCTCGACTTTTTTGCGTTTTGGACGCATAATTTTTCTCTCTACTCCCACACCCCTTCAATAATATCGACAATTGTTTTTGCAAATGGGTCCACTATCAAACTTCTATATAAGTTCTAAGTTTCAATCTCCTAGCATAAGCGGTTGCTGAGATCTAGAAACCAAAATTTTCCGTCTAAAACGATTCCTCTACTTCCCCCCTCACACCGCCACCCGTAAAAATAATGTCAATTCAAGATGCCTACCCAGACTATTCATTAAAAAAAATTTCAATTTAATAGCTCAAAGGGTTTGGGAGCTACGAACCTTCAAACGATACGGCGTACGGCGTTCCGTTTGCCTATACGCCGGCCATCAGCCTTACGCAAACCCGTTTGAAGGCTCTAGTTCCCAAACGCCTTAGGGTATTAGGTTCAAATATTTTCAGTGAGTAGGTTGGGCGAATCCTTTTATGGGGTAATTTTTTGGGTGGTTGAGGTATGAGGGGTAGGACGTGGAAGCGTTTGAGACAAAATATTTGGGTTTTAATATCTCAGGAACCGCTTATACTTGATAGTTGAAATTTGGGAACTTTTGCAAAAAAAATGGTCAAAATAGGTGAAGCGGTGCGGAGAATATTAGTAAACTAGGTGGTTATATTAGAATTAAAATTCTTAGGGAGGGTAGTATCTTAGGAAGGAGGGTAGTAAACTCTTAGGGAGGAAGGGTGTATGTTTCCCGAAGAAATTATGAAACTTTGTTTGTTTGCTTTGGAAGCAGATTATGACCAAACTGAAATTTTTGAGGGGGCTCACGGAAATGGGATTGCTAACAATTTTTGTAGAAATATCTCAAGATAAAATATGATCTACGAATTTATAACACAAAAGCTTCTACCAAAGATGAACAAATTTGAAGAGGGGGGGATCGATTCTAGGCTGGTGACGGTTAGAAGAAAAATATTCTGATTTTTATACTCTAGATGAAATCTGAGAGTAGGTATTATAATTTTAATCCAGCCCAAAAGTTTGTAACGCATAGAAAGGCGTCTCGAACGAAAAAAGATCCATATTATTTTTTTTTCAGTAGTGACCAAAAACCCCAAATCCGTTTACTGTCCAATTTATGCAACTCACTGTAACTACGGAACTCACAATAACTACGGAACTTTCTAAAGGGTTTTCCAATAAGGACTTGACAACTTTTTTTCAAAATAAAATGCAAACCATTTGAGATATTTCAAAAACTTTATTATCGGGTTGAAGTACAATCAAAACATTTATGAATGGAACTCGACTTCGTTCATATGGCCACCGCGGGCACGTTTGCAGCTGTCGATTCGTTGGACCCAATTTTCGATGACTCGGCCACACATTTCGGCCGAAATGGCTGCTATTTCGTGTTCAATGTTGGCTCTGAGCTCTTCCAACGTCGTCGGCTTGTTGGCATAGACCAACGACTTGACGTGGCCCCAAAGAAAAAAGTCCAGAGGCGTTAAATCGCACGAACGAGGCGGCCAATCGACTGGTCCATTTCTTGAGATAACACGCTCATCAAACTTACTCTTCAATAAATCGATTGTAACGTGTGCTGTGTGGCTTGTGGCACCGTCCTGTTGAAACCACATGTTGTCCAAGTCCATATCTTCCAATTCGGGCCAAAAATAATCGGTAATCATGGCGCGATAACGATTACCATTCACAGTAACGTGACGATCATTATCGTCGACGAAAAAATATGGCCCTATGACGCCGCCAGCATGCAAACCGCACCAAACAGTTATTTTTTGTGGATGAAGTGGTCTTTCATGAAGCACATGTGGATTTTCACCGGACCAATAACGCATATTTTGCTTATTGACGAACCCACTGAGCCAAAAATGAGCTTCGTCACTGAAGATGATTTTGCGATGAAATTGATCATCTTGGCGCATCTTTTCCAGAGCCCAATCGGAGAACGTACGTCGCTTCAAATGGTCCATCGGCTTCAATTCTTGAGTCAGCTTGATCTTGTATGGGTGTAAACCAAGATCCTTACGCAAAATTCGCCATAACGTGGTCTGGGCGATGCCCAACACTTGAGAACGCCGTGGAATTGACTGATTTGGATCATTTGCTACGGACGTTTCAACGGCAGCGATATTTTCGACACTTCGACCAACCCGTTGTCTCACTGGCACGGCAACATCACACAACGAATATGTAGACTCAAATTTTTGCACTAAACTTGTTACTGCCTGTCTACTAGGGCGAGAATTACGACCGAAAATCGGAGTTAACGCTCTTAAAGTAGCGGTCACCGACTCCGAATTTCTGTAGTAAATTTTTATAATTTGCAGACGTTGTTCCTTCGTGTACTTTACCATGATAAAAATGTTAAGTTTACTGAATAAATTGACAGTGACAGTTCGATGATTAGTGAAAGGGTGCGTTCACAAATTGCATTCAAAGTTGTCAAGTCCCTATTGGAAAACCCTTTATAACTCGAGAAATCGTTTAGTCACAAAGTCAACATTTTGTAAAAATTGGTTTTAAATGAAAATGATGTTCGGGTTTATGAGTTGGAGAAACTCCTCTTCTCTTACAGGTAGCTCCTATTTAAAAAGTTATTAAGACATGTGTTCTAGAATATTGGCCGATGACTACAGAACAGTTTGAGGAAAAAATTTGAAATTTTGCCCAATTTAATATTTCAGTAGTTGCATAAAAAGGAATTGGTATGAAGAAAATCGAGCTCTTGATGTAGCTGCCATTCAAAATACAAAATCCTTGGAAAATATAACCAATAGTCTTCAATAACCCAACTATAATGATAAAAATCTTTGAGCTAGCAAATCTAAATTTGATAAGAATTAGTTTTGAGCTAAGAGTAGGATCGGGTTTGCTATTGAGCGAAATCTCCCCACTGCTTCGAATGGATACCTTACAAAAGTCTTTAAAATACGTGCACACTAGTATTGGCCGATAACTTCAGAACGCTTCAATTTAAGAACTTGAAATTTTATACACATTAATTTTTAAATGGACCCAAGTAAAAGGATAAACAGTCCTTCCTGTAGACCCAATGTAAAAGTCCTTGTAAAAATGATAAGTTTCTTTCGGTGATTTTCAATTTCAACTTTTGTTTCAGATACGAAATTGTACACTAAAGATATTGCCTTTTTCTTACAAGTAGCAACCAAACGAGAGTCCTTAAAAAGCACAAAATACATGCACACTCTGAATTCTGCTTTATCCCCAACTATAATATAAACTGGAGTTCAGTATTTCAGAGTATTATACGATTGGCTTGCCAATAATTTTCGATAAGGACTGCATATTATTTTCAGAGCTGGGTTCAAAATATTTTCACGAATTTCATCATATTTTTCAGGTTTTCTGGGAAATTGAGTTCTTTTCATTTTGACGAGCTTCTCAGATGAAGGCATAAAAACTGATTTCAGATTTTTTTGTTATATTCAGCACCTAAGGGCTAAGGGGGATGTATGATGTTTAAATAACAATTTCACGAATTCCTCCATATCTCTTAAGTCTGATGAAATACCGCACTGCTGTTTACTTCTTTACGGGCCACCTAAAACTCAATATCAGAATTTTTTGATATGTAGCCACTAAAGAGAGGAAGCTGGTTGCATACGTTTTCACAAATTTCACAATACCTATGTCTTTTTTCTCAGGATACCGTACTGGACTTAGGTGGTTTGCCTTTAATACACTGTAGTATACAGTCCAGTCAGTTTAGAGATGGGAGGTCAGAAATCGGGCCGGGTATGGCAGTGGTTTGGGTTTGGCTGGGATATGATCTACCAGAACAGCAATGTTACCTATAACAAATCAACCACTATCTGATATCTCTGATGGTGTTTGTGAATCTGATAAGAATGTCTTAAGTTTGATTAGATATTGAATAAGTTAGTAACGTTGCACTTCTATTGCACTTCGACACTAATCGCTTCCCGGACATTGTCCCGAACAATAATAAAGTTGCATCTAGACTGTTTTTCTAAAGTTTTTATAGACTGCTCAAAAACGGGTCATAGGAGTATCTTATATTCAACCACTAAAGAGGTTCAAAGGGGTTCAAAGGGGTTCAAAGGGGTTGAAGAATTTTTACAAACCGCATACAAATAATTTTCAGGATTTTTCAATGGTCAACCCCGAAGGAGGTATAAATGCGTTTTATGATTTTTCAGAAATTCCGTCTGATTCGATATCGAGTTCATTTTACTTCAGTTTTTGTTCGATATTCAACCTCAAACGAGTAAAAATGGGTCGAAATATTTTGCAATGTTGTGAATATTTTTTTGGTAATTATTTTAACACATTACTTTTCATTGCATTGATTTTTATGACAGGAAAACAACTATGTAATACCAATATCAATAATGATTTCTCTTCGTGGAAAGATAAACAAACAAACAAATGGAAAAGAGGTAAGATACTTTTTTCGCAACAAAATAATCGTAATTTTAAACTTTTCCTATTTTAGCTTAGCGTACATAAACTTGTAAGTTAGTTGGTTCTCTTTCGGTTTTCTATCGTTTTTTCCGTTCTCGCCCGCTTCACCTGAAACTTTTCCTCAAGAATTTCGTTTTTTTCCGTAATGAATAAACTATTTTCTTCGCATTCTGACTTTCGATCTTACGACTTCGACCCCTTTGAAAACAGTAGAAAAAGAAATCGCAAGGGAAAAAACATACACAGAGTCCTGTGGTTGCGACAGATAACGACAAACTTTTTTCTTCATTCAGGCTTTAGAAGTGGCAAGGACAATATTGTTGAACAAACAAATATAAATTACGTTAACTGGCTATGAATAGAAGTGTTGTTTTGTTCCATTGTATGTATCATGAGTTTGCAAATTGTATCTATTTATTGCATTCGATACAATAACACAAAAAAATGTTGTAAAACTCGTTTAGTGCAAATTTTTTCTAAACTTTTGATATAAGTAAATATAAGAAGTGGCTTACCGAGCAAAATATTAATAATTTAAAATTTAGTTTTATATTACATTGTATACCATGATGATTAATATTCTTAGAACCCATTTTAATTCCTGAATTAACTCCCCAGAAAGAAGAGCATGCCCGTGGAAAAATCGACAAAATTCTACACAATTTCGACCAACATTTAAGTCCATATGTAATAGGAACAGCATGTACAAGGCTGATGAAAAAGTCTCCGTATAAATATAAACATATTTCAACGCATTTTCAACGTAGATCCGTCGCCATTAGTGTCCTTTATCTATCTGCCGGAAGTATGGAAAAGTTCGCAGAGTGTACCTACGACGAAACTGCAACGTATTTTTACTTTATTATTTTTTAATAATAAAGGATTGTGATCGACCTGAAATTTAAAAAAAAATTTGCTATCCTGAAACTTTGTCTTTTCACGTTTTAGGACTAGTAAACACCAAAAAAAAAAAAATTTCCGTCTGTCCGCCGTAGACGCCGTACGTAAAATCGTTTGAAGGCGCACAGCTCCCAAACACGTTGAGATATTAAGTTAAAATTTGGTGGGTAGATTAGGTGAACCCCTACGACTTTGGATTACAATATCTACCGAACCAATTACACCAGGAAGATAAACTTTGGTTTCTGTATATGCGACCACAAGTGGAGTCTACTGAATGTCAACTTTTTGAGGGGGGAAGTGAATCACGAAAGTGGAGGGGTAGCAATTTTTTAAAAAATTCAATTTTTATATCTCAAAAACCGTACCAGATATGATCTTGAAAATTTTACAGGAGTTAGAGTCAGTAGACCTCTAGTAGGAAACATTTTGGGGGTGTGGATGTTGGGGGTGATGGTGAAAGGGGGTAGAAAGGAAAACATTTTGATTTTTATTTCTCAAAAATCGTAATGAATGGAAAACTAAAAATTTACGACTATATAGAACTACTATACACCGTAGAAAAATAAAATTTTTGAAATCGGTAGCAAGGTACAAGGGTTAGGGGTGGTTTTTTATATCTCAGAAATGACTTATGCTAGAAAGTTGAAACTTAGTACATATATGAAAATGTGCTACTAGAGTAATTGAAATATTTTACGTAGAAGCATGGTACAAAGTAAACCTACTTATTAATAATTTACTATTCTCAAAATTTTTACATATGCTATACGGTCCCATTTCGTCGTACAGTATACGAACTTTGCCTGCTGGGATACTTATTACAACTAATGTTTTCTGTACACAGGATGTATTGTCGTAAAGTTAGGAGCGGGATAAGTGTAGTATGCTTGTGGATGTTAGGAAAATGTTTCTTTGCGATATATGACCGGTCGCTATAAAATACATCTAGATTGCTGCTCATTACGACAAGTGAAAAATTTGCTGTTACACTAACAGAACAGATTTATTGCTACAATAGAAATATATGCCAAACGAATTACAATGGTTGCAGGAAAAGTTCCAAGCCGAACCGAATTTTCGTTTATTTTTATCGAATATATTTTCGGACATTATTTGTCTAGCCAGAATCTCTTAAAACGCCACAAACGAGCGGGTTGTTGGTAAATTCTAAAAAAATGGAATTATTTTTTAAATTCTACAGTGAATTCTTTTTTGTTACCTATGAGGAGGTAGAGAACTCTTCTAAGACATTATTTTCCTACTTCAAATATTATTTCTTACCTACTGACTTCATAAAACCCATGGCTGTAGGTAGGAATCGAACCCGTGTTGAAAGTTTTTGGATTGGCGCGCGTAACCACTACGCCACCGAAGACCTTTCATTTTCAATTCCCTATGTGCTACTTAACTTAATGTGGATTAACTAAGTTACCGCAAAATACATTCGGTTGGCGGAACACACATTCGGTTACCACAGCAGGATGAGTCCGAAAATCGTTTGTGATGAACAATATTCTAATGCAACAAACAACATTATACATGCGGCAATTAAAGTTAAGTTGCTGGACATAGTTCTGTTAGGTTCTTTCAACAGAATTGCGCAAACAGCATAAGTTGATTGTCTTGACAGAATGGTTCTATTGCACGTATTACGTGTTTATTCCCTTAAACGAATATTTTTTGTACAACCGAATATCTATGGCTCAAACTAATTTTTATCACCGTAAATGAACTTGGATTGCTGCAATGAAAATTTTATTGTAGCAATCTCTTGCCAACAAATTATTTCTCTCAGTGTAGATGAATAAATACTTTGGTTTCCAAAATTAATCTGAGTGAGAATATTCTCATGAGTTTTACCAAATTGCCTCATGTTTGATGTGTTGTTTTTTATAAATCTTAATGAAACATCTTACGTACAGTCTTCTTAAATACCATTTTTAAAATAACTACTACTTTTAACATTGGTTTCCAACGAACAATTTAGTGCAGACATTAAAACTATCAATTCAAATTATAGAATCTGATTCATTTGTGAACGAATACCTTTCTGTACTTTATAATGTCCCTATACCCTATATTCAACTTTAGCCGCCATTTGATTATCATTAGGTTTATTGTAACTGAATACTTCTACATTATTTTTTTCCTTAAATTTGTAGAATTCGCAATGTTACAAAAACGTTATTTTTTACAGTTTACAGTAAGAATTCGAGAAAAATATTTTAACAACTTAATTTTAAACTAAAAAATTATTACTTTGATTTATTAAAAATAGTCATGTGTATATATTACGGAATTATTTTTTGCGTTCGCCTTAATTGATTTGAGTTACTTGAATTAAACTCAATATTCTTAAGTTTAATATTTATATAGTTTATTGAATAGGGTTTTAAATAGGAACATAACAATTTTGTATTTTAATACAAACGCACCTTTAAACTTTTTTGCTAATCTGTCAATGTCAAAACGTCAGTCAAGGTTTACCTTTCTATCATGGTGAAGTTCACGAACGAACAACGATTGGAAATTATTCTCCGATTGGGCTCTGAAAAACTTTGAAGAAAAGCCTTAATTTCATCGAAAAATCATCTTCAGCGATGAAGCTCGTTTTTGGCTTTGTCAATAAAAACCCAAATGTGCTTCAAATCCACACGCTTCATGAAACTTCATTGCATCTACAAAAAGTGACCGTGTGGTGTGGATTTCATGCCAAAGGTGTGATTGGACCGTATTTTTTTGTCAATGAAAATGATCGCCATGTTACGGTCATTGGAGTTCGCTATCGTACCTTGTTGGAAGACTATTTTTGACCAGAATTGGATGGACTTGACATCAGTGATATGTGGTTCTAACAAGATGATGCCACATGCCACACAGCTGGTCAAAAAATTGATATATTGTTCTATGATTGATCTACTCGTATGTTATGTCCCTATTGAATAACCCTTTATGTACTTACGAGGAGAGATCCAAAGGTTCTTATTCTGATAATGAAGGACACATTTAGAAAATAAGACTTAGTTATCTTTAGGTGGGTCTACTATCAGTATAAAAGAATTCAAAATACCAGATTTTTGCAGTCAGTCGTTGTTTGTCTCTTGTCTTCTAAACACTTCAGTTTCTCATTATGGACAAAATAGAGAACAGAGCAGTGATAAAATTTTCAACAAAGGAGGATCGCACACCTTTAGAAATTCATAATCGGTTGGTGAAGGTTTATGTGGATGCTGCTCCCTGCCAGATTTCGTGGGCATGTGGGCATGTCAAAAGTGAGAGCAAGATGAGTCCCCAGAAACCATTCATCTATTCAAAAAAGTGTTCAGCGCTCTGGCCGAATGTGGATTTCAGGAGTTCAGCCATTCACCGTACAGCCCATACCTAGCCCCCAGTGTCTACTAACTGTTCCCCAACTTTAAGCAGGACCTGAGATGTCCACGTTTTGGGAGTGACGAATCGCTCATGGACGCCATGGAGGCTCATTTTGAGTGCAAGGAGGGACATTACCTTAGAAGGGCACAGTGTTACTTCATGAAGGGCCACTAAGTGTATTCGACTTAAAGGTGAATATATGGAGAAATAAACCTTGTTTAAATTTTTAATAATTTTTTTTTAATCAGACTAAGCACTTCTGAACTTCCCCTATTATATTCCTTTCATTTACTTACTCACTTAATTTCTCCACAGTAGTATTTTACGAAATCGATTTAATTTTGAATTGTGGTTCATATTTATATCACTTGTGAATGTCCTATACTAATCCCATTTATAGATTCAATAAAAAAAGTTTTATTAGAATATAAACGAAATGCGACTTTGCGAATTGGTCCGTCGATCCGGATTGCTATTAAAAAATATAGTCCTACGCTATAGTTCAACGTTCTTTAATCGTTCTTGTTAGAAATCGTTCACTTCTCATTCCATTCGAAATATAGTCGAATATTGCATTTCCAAGTGAAACTTAGAAGTGAAACTTAGAAGGGTTATGCCTTCCCTTAAACTAAACTGAACTCTTCATTGTTCGAAGAAAGAAATACACACTGAATCAATCTTTCAAACACTTTCGTACTCTGCATTTCTAAAATTCAAAAGTGGATATTTGTAACCAAACTAAACTGCATGCCTAAAATTCAAATTTGACAAAAAAAAACCGGCTCATCTACTGAAGGTAAGAAACTCTTGTACCGCTTCCGTTTCACGGGCAAGTTACCGACCTTGTAGTTATCAGTTCGAGCTTTCAATGCTTGCAGGTAAATTACGAAATCACTGACATACCGCCTATAGTCTAAAAAGTTAATGAACTAATCAGTCGAAAGGTGTTTGAGAAAATTTCACCAGCATTCCGGATGCGAAAAGTGTAAGTGCTGAAAGCAGCTTGTGTGCATGGTTTCAGCTCTTCAATTAATAGACTACATCTTATTCCAAAGATAATAATACAGTGACATCAAAACAGTGACCTTTCCAAGTTCTCTCCATTGTTTCGAAATCACAGCCGACGATGTTTAATTTGGAACACTTCAGTTTTGATAGCAACATTATTCATGTTCGTTATGTTTATTGGTGGAAAGCATCTGCACCATGGTGATGCATTGTGTGGAGCGCCCAAAGCGAACCACCTAAGCCCTAGCCATGCATTATAAATTCTATGCCATAACTTTCTTCCAGCCGCTCTAAGATGTTTTGAATCTTCTATCGTATAGTACAATAATGCGAGTTCCATTGTTGCGCCGAAGGTAAGGCGCTGCATTAAAGCCTACTGACTTCTTATGGCTGACAGCATGAATTGTCCCCCGTGTGCCTATTGTCTGTCTCTGTGATCTATTTTGTAATATTTTTACAGTCATTTGACAGATTCCGAGATAGTTGGCTGACTGTCATCTTACATGATTTAGTCACAAAGGAGAAAATTATAAAGAAATAAAAACGTTCCTACACGCAGCATGGGTTTTGATTGAAAGTGTGAGACGTCTGTTGTGAGATTAAAAGGTCAGACCTGCATTTACTTTATGAATATACATAATTTTTTTTATTATTATTATAATCGCATTTGTTGCCGATATTCGTATTTGAAAAAAAAATGCTGCTGGACTTAAGTCTGGCCGGTTATTACATCATTACGGCTAATTAGATATTTCGATGAATTTCAAATAGGCAAGCGTTTTGTATTAGTAATAAATTACCAACAGATCATTATGTAACCGCGCTCCACTGGATAAGAGCACTGAACTATTAAGAGGTTAACCGAATTTAAATAAAATGTAGGTCTTGTAATTTAAGGTCGTTTATTTGTTAACTGTGAACTATTTTAGACCACTTTTACAACCAGGCCTATTATTTGAAAACTTGTTTATTATGTTCATATTTTTTTAAAGCATTGTATAATTTTATTTTTGTTTTTATACGACTCCCGATATAAACATTAGACCGCTACAATTCAGAAAGACGTTTCATGGTTTTTATTACACGTAGAATCCACAAGGAATTGTAGTCCGAATCAACATCCACATGGACCCTTAAATGGATCAATCAATTAAGTTTCGAGTAATTTTTCGTAAAGTAATGGTTTGGAACCATCAATTTTACTTGCCAACATTCTTTTTGTGTTCAAAATTTACATTTACATCACACACCTTAGATTTAGGAAACTTAGGTGCTAAAAATCCTGCTAAAAAATCCATGACATTACAAAAAGCTTATATTTTTACTATCACTTAGTTATTATTAACAAGACATCGCGAAATTGTTTATTGTTTAAAAATTCCAACCCCCCAAATTCAACCCGTGTGCGTTCATGAGTGAACTACTTTTAAAGAACTGGACTTAATACTGAAGTAGGTGACTGGACTAACTCACTCATTCTGATGAATTACAGTTCAACTGAACTGACAAATGAAGCAAAATAGACCGAAAACGGGGTTGAAAGAATTGTCTCAACTGTTTCAATCATCAACACAACTCATGGTTTTGATTATGATCAAATTTATGAAAATTATGGACTGGATAGACGATTGCGATCGTGCGAGTTCATATCTTCTTCATTTAACTTTTGACATCCAGGCGGTGCTGTTAAATGAAATTTAGTTGAACTGTCAAATAAAAATCAAAACGCAGACCCGTGATCTGTGAAATTTCAAGCACAGTTCCACACAACTTTGATTGCAGTCGGCATTGATAAAAATAATTGCAAACTTTCGACTAGTGAAATGTCAACTAAGAAGCAGGCACACCATCCGTTCCGTTCACAATATTCTGAGATTATCTCAATCGTTTTTTTACCCTGAGAGAATCGAGGGCTATAGAACGAGAAAAACACGCATAATCTAGTCACAATCTTAGGTTTTAAGTTTAGCCTTAAGTTCTAGTTTAAGTAAAATCCATGAGGTTTTTCCAATTCTCATTTTCCTCGCATTATTCATATCACCAAATTGTAACTCATTAACTTCTTGTGAAAACTAAACAATAATCACGAATTGAAAAGGCTGCAGGGTCTGAGCATTGCATTATTTAATATATCTTAAAATATAAAAAATTTAATATGGAATAATAAAAATCAATCTAATCTAATCTAATCTAGTCACAATACACAACAATTACATATAAGATACTCGTGCGAATCTAATGACATGTAATCTCATATTTAGATGAATAGAGATGACAAGCAGCGATTGTGTTGAAGGCGGACGTCGTCGCATTCACTGACACGCAAAACAACAGCAATTGACATTTCGACCCTATTTTTTCTCACTTATACTCACGCTAAACAACAACAATTTGATATAACGACCCTGTTTTGTCTCACTTCTCAGGCTTCAAAGCGTTTTATACAAAACCGGTGGCTTGTCGTCTCCAGCATCTCTATGGTTTCACTGTACACAAACTCAATGGCTCGATCGACCATCCAATAGAAAATTGATGCACGTATTAAACAGAATAACGACCTCGACCTCCGACTGCGATTTTCGCCGTGCCGCTTAAGCAAAACAGAGTGGCAACTGCTGCTTAATTTACTGAAAGAACGAAGAACCATTTTGTTGTTCAAAGCGTGAATTTGTCGGTGACGGTACATTTTGCAATAGACTTCGCAGTCGCATTGACGTGCGCTAAAGTTGTTACTGTGGCACTGTGAGTATAGGGATACAATCAAATGTGTTCTAATTACTGTGCAGTGAAGTCCACCGTCGAAGTCACTGTTCTGTTTTAGACTTTAGCTTTAAGTCATATGTTGAGTGCTGACGCCGGAGTCGCATTCAAAATGCGTTTCGTATGCGTCTGTTTGTTTATAAGATAGTAAGGTGAAGGCTAGTGTAAAATGTACGTGAGAGTACTTCACGTTTGAATGAAGTAGTATTGAATTGAACTTCAGTTCAACGCAGCTTCAATCCTAGTAAAATTAAGCAGAAGGCAATTTGAAAAATATTTATTGGGAGTAGCAATCACAATTTTATCTAAAGAAAGTTGTTGTCAGATTGTTGGTAAATTTTTTGTCCGTCTGTCCGTCGTAGGTCGTAGCTGACAAACCCGTTGATGTATTAACTTCAAAAAGTTCAGACTAGCTCATTTTTTTTTAAATTGATATCAACATTTTATTGTTAAAATAATAAAGTAAAATCGGAAGGTTCCTTTTGCCCTACTCTTCCCAGCTAAACTGCTAAAAGGCTATTTAATAGGTACATAACAATTTTGCATTTTAATACAAACGTATTTTTAATTTTTTTTGCTGGTCTGTCATTATCAAAACGTCAGTCAAGGCTTACATTTTTATCATGGTGAAGTTAACGAATAAGCAACGTGTGGAAATTATCTCAATTATTGTGTTTTATTTAAATACAAAATTGTTATGTTCCTATTAAATAACCCTAATTACTCATCCGATTAGATTTCAGACTTGAACTTTTATTCGTTTAACAGATTGTGAGATCTTAACACAATATTTAAAAGCAATTTACGGTATGAATTACATTAACAAAAAAAAAAGTCTGCCAACAGTCTGGGTGTAACTTTATTATTTTCGGGAAAAGTCCGGGATGCTGTTGAAGTAAAGGGGTAACAGAAGTATTTACGTTTCAGAAAACCTCAAAACATCAATCACGATTTTCGGTCATAGTCAGAACTGTAATATCAGTTGTTTCGAGATATAGAGGTTATTCCAGAAAACTAACTTTTTTAAAATAGCTCCTTATTAGAAGCAACTTTCAACATTCAATGGTGGTTCTCTATATAAAAATCTGCGAACAGTCTGGGCGAAACTTTATTATTTTATGGGTAGAAGTCTGAAACGTGTTTAATGCTGAAATGCGGTGTAGGTTACTATGCGACTGACAACCTAAAAAATAACGTTCCAAATAGCCTCCTGGTTATTCCTGTATACACGGCGGACAGACGGATTTTTTGGGGGTTTACTTTTATGGGGTTTAATAGTCCTAAAACGTGCAAATACAAAATTTCAGGATAGACAATTTTTTTTAAATTTCAGGTCGATCACAATACTTTATTATTAAAAAATAATAAAATAAAATTGCGACAATTCTATACCAAAAGCACAGAAATTGCTATACTAACGCAATAATAATAAAAAAAAACCTATATTGAAAATTGTGAAAACGTTTACAACACCCTTTCACCCCCTTGAGGGTTGTATATATAAAAATCTTGAAATTGGCGTTTAAGCAATTATATCAGAGGCCTTAGGATGGAAAAATCAATTTTATTTTTCATCAGTTCTAAGAAATATGTTGGTATTCGTGAAAACGTATGCAACATTATATCCCCTTTAGGGGTTGAATATCAGAAAATCCGAAAAGTTGTTTGTAGGCGATTATAAAAAAAACTGCTTTCAAGTAAAAGCGAATTTATCATGGCGAAGATTGTTAAAGCCTATCAACATTTGGGGGTTGGATATCTAAAAATCTTGAATAAATTTTTTTGGTAAATATAAAGAAAGCCAGAGGAAGTAAAAACCAAGTCGATATTTTATCACTCCTAAGTGATATGACGGAATTTGTGAAAATGTGTTCGACCCTGTTATATTCCCTTGAAATGGAAAAAACTTGAAAACGGGTTTCATGAGATTTAAAAACAAGTCGGTGAAAGCGAAAAGTTATTCTACATCTAATCAAATCAGAGGCATATGGCTAAATTCGTGAAAATGTATACAACCCCTTAAGAGTCGTATTTCAAAAAATTTTGTAAACACTTTCTAAGCATTAATGTAAGGGATCCTTAGAAAAATTAAGAATTCAGCTTTTCGGTAGACCTAAGAGATATGACGAAATTCGAGTAAATATATGCATTCCATTTCCACTAATAATTTTCTTTGCCCCGCTTTCGTTCGCCAATAGATATTTAAAAATTTGTTTTATCTAAATTACTTTTCTAGTAGATTTATATATATTCTCTCAAGTTTCAACTTTCTAGCATAAGGCGTTCTATAGATAGGAAAAACACCCCCCAGCCTCGTACCAAACTACCATTATAAAAAATTATATTTTTCCAACATGCCACTACTTAATAAGCCTTATACAAATTTTCAAGCTTCAGCCTTCTAGTGTAAACGGTTGCTCAGATCTAGAAACCAACATTTTCTGACTAAAACTCTTCCCCCACCTCCTTCCTCACACCCCTATCCATTGAAAACTGTCCACTTAAAGAGGTGTATCCAGTCTACCCACAAAATTCAACTCAATAGCTCTAAGGGCTTAGGAAGTGCGTACGTTTTAACGATTGTGCGACGTAGTTTTTTTGCTTTTTTGGTACCTACTAGTCATGAAACGTTGAAAAAATTTTCAAATCGATCACAATATTGTATTATTAAAAGAATAAAGTAAAACAACCTATCGAGACTAATAAAATTTTAGCTTATAGCGTGTTTTAATAATTTTATTCAATAGGAACATAACAATTTTCTATTTAAATAAAACACAGAATAATTAAGATAATTTTCAAACGTTGCTCGTTCATGAACTTACCATGATAAAAATGTAAACCTTGACTGACGTTCAGTAAAAAGGTTTAAGAGTGCGTTTGTTTTTTTTTTAAATACAAAATTGTTATGTACCTATTGAAAAATGCTTTACAACCAAATATCGCATTTTAATTAAGTCTGGGTATAGATTACGAACTGTAAATATTTTAAGGTTAGATAGATAGACTGGAAATAGTAGTTGGTATGGTTAACCTCTGTCACTGAAGGCACAGTTGAGCCTATTGTAACCTATTCCTTTTCAATCCCTGCGCTTTCAATGAAGCTTAGTATTTTGCGAAGAGGAATGGTCAGGAATGCCGATGGATCCATGAAACCCTGACCGAAGTGACGAAGTCTTTTGTGAGCTAAACCCTCCCATTCACTGAGGATATGCTCTGGTGTTTCGTCTTCGTCATTGCATATTCTGCAAATTTTAGTCTCAGAGAGACCAATCCTATTGAGATGCTTCCTCATGTGATAATGTCCAGTCAGAGCTCCCACTAGGGTTCGGGTCTGATATCTGCTTAATTTTAGATAATCAGATGTTCTTTTTTCCGAATGCTTTGGCATAAAAAGCTTTGAGTGCCTGTTGCCCGGTGCCAAGTCCCAGCGAATGGCACTTTGCGATTTTCACCACATTCGGATGTTCATTCTGGCTGTGCTTAATGCTATCTCACAGAATCATTTTAAGGTTAAGTATTCTAAAGATATGAGCAGTATCTATTTGATCTTCGGAAATTGCTTCTTTCTAGTAAATTTGAACTAGGTACCACTTTCCGTTCGTAAGATATATTGCGAGAGGTACCTAGAGCTTTTAACCTGCAACCCCGAACACAACTACTGAAGTTTAAAAAACTAAATATTAAATATTGTGTAGAGTTCAGAACACATTAAATGAAATTGTCCCGATGTCAGTAGTCTGGGGCCCAAAACACTTTGTTTTACCCTCTCCTCCAGGACGACACTACTGCTTAAGGGGTTATGCCACTCTAGAGTTTTCGAAAAATCGATTTTTTTTTTTTTTTTAAATTGTTTGTTACGACCTCAAAAATGCTGTCCCAAAAGTTTATGGCCGAAAAAAGTCTCTAAGGACTCGGTTTTCGAATTTTAGTACAAGGCCGCCTGCAAAATTATTCATGATTTTCTACTACTCAAAACTTCAAACGCGTTTATCTCAAAACTACGTTTTTCAAGCTGGCCGGAAACATAACTCGGACAATTTTCAACCCATTCACTTGAAATTTTGAATATATCTTTAAAACTATATTGTCCATGGAAGTACGTAGGATTTTTTTTATATTGCATAGTTCATTTGTTATTAACAATTTTCTGACGATTTTTTAGGCAAATTTCACACTTTTCACTTTAGAAGTGAACCATTTGGCTAAAAATCAAAATATCGAAAAAATCCTACGTACTTCTCTGGCTGTTGTTATATGTAATAGAAATAAATTTATTAGCTTATCATAATTCAAAAATTACAGGCACTAGGTGTCCGGCCATGGACCCTGGAAAAACGGAGACGTCACCGCAAAAACGCTGCACAGCCGCCATTTTGAATTTAATTGCTTAAAAAAAATTCCTGTACATAGTCAATAACATGTATTATAAATATCCATTTTCGTAATCTCGATTTATTTTGTAGTTTTTCTGAAAAAAAATCCCGAAAAAGACCTATTTTTTCAGCCTCCAGAGTGGCATAAATCCTTAAGCTTCAAATTCATAGCAAACGGAATTGCTGAGTTATTCTAAATTTAAAATAAGGTACGCTAAAGAGTTATCAATCGCTTGAATTACGACATTAATTCAGAAATGATTAAATTCCCTTCGTGTGCAAATGTTCAACAGCTTGCGAAATTATAAAATCAATGTTTATTTTGATTTCACCTGGTTCTTGCTTGAAGGTAAACCAAAATCCACATAATTATAAATAGTCATATTTAGGATGGGGAAGGTTTGTACACAGGTATACTATGAGAACCTGTGTTATGCAATTAATAAAAACCCAGGGTGAGAAATGTTGAAAAAACATAAAAATGTTCACATCTGCGGCACCGTACTCCCTAACATACTCCGCTCAATATATTCGAGGGGTGTTTAACTCATTTAGAACCAATTCGGTTGAATGACTTGAACAAATGCTACCACTTTTCTTATATTGTAGCACTCACCGATCTTCCACTAGACGCCGATATGTTTCTGGTGGATTCCTAAGATCCAATTGAAGTTAACATGACTGTGAACTTTGCTTTCTTCGCAGGAAAAGCGAAACGTCGGGAAGAATGCAGTCCGTTACACTTATTGCTTTACAGGTTAAACCATTTCTAATTTAATTGAAAACTTGAATAGATTCGATAAGTACTTATATGCACTCGTACGGCGGGTGTATACACCCATAGTGGAAATATATTGAGTACCTACCTACCAAACTGAATTACTTCGATAAATTAGTAGAAGTGAGTAAGAAAACTCGTTCCTGAAGAAAATCGGCGAGAAAGTTCAATAGTTGGTATTTATACCACTGCTGTGATGAAAATCACCTGAACAAAAATAAAGGCAATTAGTAAAGGAAAGTCTCGTTTTATTAGCTCCGCTGTTAAGAGGACTCTTTGCGATCCTCATCCTTTTTCTTTCCTTCGTTCACCATTAAGTCATTCCCGTCTATCGCGTCTATTCACTTAAGAAAGGAGTTGATTTTACATAGGAGAGTCTTGGAAAGGTCCTTTTAGCTAAATCCACAAAGCATCTGTCTTTTGCATTTGGCCACTGCATCAAATTCAAAGAGAATGTGATCTACCCACTTGGGGATACGTTTCTTAATTAAGCCTTTGGATACTCCGTTGAAAGGATTCAGGCTAATTATCGCAGAACCGGCTTCACACTTTGCAGGCATATCAACTAATTCGTTTCCCGGTATATTCTCATGTCCTGGAACTTACATTAGGTGAAGTTATTAAATCGTGTATGTTCTTTAGAAGACAATGCCAGTCACATTTATGTAAATCTAGACCTATGACAAATATAATTTCATTGCTTACAGTGCGGCTTGTTTGTCAGCCAGGATATGAATTGTAGCGCCTTAAGATTTTTGTATTCGAGATGAAATCTGTAGAACTATAATTCTGTCCAGAACTTCAAACCCCATTGAACGACAAAAAATTATTTATTTTTAATTTATTATAATATTTTTTCCATAAAATTAATTACCTGAAATTTTGTTTTTTCATGCGTTAATGAAAAGCCAACAACAAATATCCGTTCGTTCGCCGTATGCGCCATATGCAGACGTACTTGACGTGACATACCTAAAGAGCCATCAGAGATATGAGCTTTAAATTTTCAGTAGGACAGGTGAATGATCCCTTATTTGCCGGGTGTAAAGAGTTACTAGTTATAAAGTTAATACAGTGGGGCGAAAATGCATAACATGTTTTTATATTTTAGTTTATGTTAACATACGTACGCATATATTTTGCTTTATTATAAAAAAAAATACTGCGCTGAAATTTTGTATTTTCAAGTTTTAAAACCGAGAAGGAAAAAAAATGTTCGTCTTTCCGACATAAACGCCGTAAGTAAGCTCGTTTGAAGGCGCGTAGATTACAAACCCATTGTGATATTAAGTTGATATTAGGGGCGGGGGTGTTTTTCCTATCTATAGAACGCCTTATGATAGAAAGTTGAAACTTAGTGAGTATATATAGATCTACTAGAAAAGTTGTTTAGATAAAAATTTCACATTCTATTGGCGTAGGAGGAAGGAAGACAAAAAAATTATCAGTGAAAATGGAATGCATATATTTTCACGAATATCATCATATCTTTTAGGTCTTTCAAAATATTGAATTAAGTTTTATTCTATAGATTTTTCACATAAATGCCTAGAAAGCGTTTTCAGGACTTTTTTAAATTCGACTCCTCGGGGGTGTAGAAGACTTGTATATATTTTCACGAATTCAGCCATATCCCTCTGGCCTGATTAGAAATCGAATAACTTTTCACTTCCACCGGCTTTTTCATAATCGCCTAAAATTCGTTTTCAAGTTTTTTTTGATTTTATTTTATTAATTTTTAATAATAAAGTATTGTAATCGACCAGAAATTTAAAAAAAAATTTGCTACCCTGAAATTTTCTATTTTCACGTTGGTATTGGTATTACCATAAAAATGTCCGTCTGTCCGCCGTAGACGACGTCCGCAAAATCGTTTGAAGGCGCGTTGAGATATTAACATGACATTTTTATGGTGGGTAGATTGGGTTAATCCCTACGACTGGTATCTTTTGAAGGGGTGAGGGTATGAGGGGGGTGGAGATGGGAACGTTTTAGACCAAAAATTTTGATTTTAGATCTCAGGAACCTCTTATGATACGAGGCTGAAACTTGGAACTTATGTATGTAGTACTATGATAGTGGACTCATTTGCAAAAAAATGGTTAATAGTGGTTGAGGGGTGTGGAAGTGGGGGTAAAAACAATAGGTCTGAAACGAGATTGAAACTTTCTAAAATCGATATCTCCTGAACAATTGATGACAGAAGATTGCAACTTTGTTGTTGTCCTTAGGGATACTTCAAGGTTAGACAAGTGCTAACATTTTTAAGGAGGGTAGTGGGGTGTGAGGGTGGAAGTGAAAAGCTTTGGATTACAATATCTTCCGAACCAATTGCACCAGGAAGATAAAATTTAGTTACTGTATATGGGATCACAAGAGGAGTCTACTGAAAGTAAATTTTTTGAGGGGTGGGTGGAGCACGAAAGTGGGGGGAGAGCAATTTCTCAAAAAATTTAATTTTTATATCTCAGAAACCGTATCAGATATGATCTTGAAAATTTTACTGGAGTTGAGGTGAGTAGACCTCTTTGGGGGTGTGGGTGTTGGCGGGTGATGGTGAAAGTGGGTAGAAAGGAAAACATTATGATTTTTATTTCTCGAAAACCGTAATGAATAGAAAAGTAAAAATTTAGGGTTATATAGAGCCACTATAGAGACATCCTAGGAAAATAAAATTTTTGATAGGGGTAGCAAGGTACGGAGTGAGGGGTGGTTTTTTATATCTCAGAAACGGCTTATGCTAGAAATTTGAAACTTGGTACGTATATGTAGATGTGCTATTAGAGTAATTAAACCCAAAAAAGTTCAGATTTTCATTGGCGTTCAGAGCTTGAGTTAAAAAAATGTCCGTGAATCCACATTTTCACGAATTTCGTTAAAATTTTTAGACATGTCGAGCTATCAAAGCAATTTTACTTCTGCTGGCTATTTATATAAACGCATAAAAATGTTCAATAAAATTTTTCGGTATCCAACCTCTAAGGGAGTGTAAAGTGGTTGTGAACATTTTCACGAATTCTGATATATTTCTCAGGTATATTGAGATTTGGAATTCACATCTACTTCTATAAGCTATAAACATAGTCGGGGAAAAAACCGATTTAAGTATTTTTTCCTACAGAACCACCTGGGGGTATTGTTCAAGTTTTCACTGATTCCGAAAATCTCTTAGGTTTAATGTGATCGAATTCGCTTTTACTTCTTTGGAATATTCAATTGATAAAAAAAATACGTAAATAAATAAAAAAAAATCTGCCAACATTTTTTTAGGTTGTCAGTCACATAGTAACTAACCTACACCGCATCTCAGCATTAAACATGTTTCGGACTTCTACCCATAAAATAATAAAGTTTCGCACAGGCTGTTGGCAGATTTTTTCGTAATTCAATCACCAAGTGGATGTAATAGGGTTGTATATGTTTTCACCAATTTCGTCATATCTCTTAGGTCTGATGAGGTAGCAAATTGGTTTTTACTTCTGTAAGCTTTTTATGCGATAGACTAAAAACAAATTTAAGATTTTTTTTATATTCAAATCCTACCGCTTTACACCGGTTGCAAACGTTTTACCTCTAAAAAGATAAATAAAAAAATAAAAATATTTTCGATATTCCTACTTCAATGGGCAGTTTGTACAAAAAAAAACCACTGACGAAAGTTTATAATTTTACCTTACATGGAACAATTCAAGTGTTAAAATTAATTTTCCAAATTCTTCCCTGGCTCGAAACAACCGATATTACATTTTGGCTTTGATCGTGTCGTGGACTATGATCCAAAAATGTAGATCATAAGTACACCTTCACTTTAACTGCTTCTCGGACTTTGTCCCGAAAAATAATAAAGTTACGCCCCGACTATTGTCAGATTTTTCAACACATATGAGGGTATAAAAAGGTTGAACACGTTTTCACGAATTCCGTCATATCTTTTAGGAGTCGAATAGAATTGGTTTTAAGTTCCACCTCTAAAAGGTTATATCGATAGGTTATTTCTCATGTTTTCATTGGAATTAAAAACAAAAAACATTAAGTGAATAAAATATCTGCCAAAAGTCTTGGCGAAACTTTATTCTTTTTTCGGTAGAAGTCTGGAACGCGTCTTATGGTCAGATGCGGTACCATTTTTAACCAACAGAATAACTAGAAGGCAATTTGAAACGTTAATTTTAAGATTGTCAGTCTCATAGTAGCCTACACCGCACCTCAGCATAAAACAGAAATAACAAAGTTGCGCCCAGACTGTTGACAGATTCTTTTCTTTGTTTTACTGCCGAAGGTGTTAGAAAAAATATTAAGAACTAGTTTTGCATTGAATATTTGAAAATATTCCTGTCAAAAAAAATACATTTCCGCTCTGTGGCCTTTTTTGACAAAATGAAAAAAACGTGTTTAAAATGTTATTAAATATTTTAAACTGCAAAAATTAATATTTTGTTGCTCCTTAATTTGCTTGTAGTCATTCCATCAAGAAGCGCTTAAAGTGACGAAATTTGTGACCTCACCATCGCCAATTTTTTTCAAATATTGTGTACTCGAAGAATTCGTGTAAAAAATATGATTTGAATTTTTTTCTATGTCAAAAAATGATGTTCAGTCTTTGAAAATTCATATCTCCGTTAATTTTATTTTAACGAATTATAGCTTATTTTCAAAATAAAGATTACTGAAATATAAAAAAAATACAAATAAAAATAATCCATGCATACTTTTTTCAGAGATAGCTATTTTGTCCTGAGAGTGAATATGTGTGAAAGCCATTTTTTTTTTAAACATGTTTTGTATCTTCTTCTGTTCTTCAATACATTTCAAAATCTCAATTTAATAATATTGAAAAATTTGAAATGGCATCATAAATTTAAAATCGTCGTGACTTACGATTCACCTGTATGGCAAATAGCATTTAAACGCGTCAAACGCGTAATCTGCTTCTAAACTTTTGGCATATTTTTTCCTTTACAGAATTTGAATTATTTTTGCCCAGTCAAGAATTTTGACGACATCTGAATTCATGAGTCTATCAAATTTTTTCCTATGTGTAAAATAACTTCGAACGTGCTTCAATGATAGCGATTAGTGAAGGTATTGATTCTATCATCCGCAATTAAAACTTGATTGGAAGTGTAAAATAATATTATCGGAAATGATTTAAAAAAAAGGAGGAAAAAGGACAGAGCCTTGAGGGACGCAGCATTATTAAAGTGAGGAACCACGCTTCGGATTGGTCGGTAAATGCTTGAAAATGCTTGTAGCGAGGTATGGCATGAATATATAAATGTGAAAAAATTTTGCTCACACCATCAACGCTTAGCATGCAAATGCCGTTAAAAAATGAGGTATTATTATGAATATCCCATCACTCAAAAAACAGCCATGTCGTCAGTTGAACTAGGCAATCATTGGTTTATAATATGCAAAACAAATTTAAAAAAAACCCTTACCCATATTCAGTTGCCCCAGAAACCAGATCCTCTATGAACATAGAGCTGCTCAAAGAAGCCTCTCAAAAAATGACTGAAGTTTTCATTAATTGTGTAGTATGTGAGTGTAGTACTTGAACTCCATAAATATCGTTCCTTAAATGAAGATGGAACATTTAGGAACAGGAAATTCAAACGCTGTCATCTCTATCTTCAATCTTCTCGATTTTATGTACATATTTTATCACTTCAGACTAAGAGTTGGGTAACTTTTTAATTAATATTTTGTTCATTCTAGTGAAAAATGTTCAAAAAGAAATCTTGTAATTATTCAGCACAAGTTTACGTAAAAATTTCATATCAAAAGGAAGCAGAAAAAAAGGTTTACTGTTTGCTTTAGAACAACTTAATGACGTAAAATGAGAACTATGTTTCGATATTCGTTTTATCCCTTCAGAAAAAGGAGAAACTTAAGAAAATCAAGTTAATTTACTGTGAAATTTGAAAAAAAAATTACATTAATTACAAGGTTTTATAGGTGGACTATGAAGTAATTGCTTGGGAGAAGTTTTATTTAATGGTTAGGAACTGAAAGCAATGTCTTGAATAATTTCTTTCAAAGCGTTGCTTTTATTTTTTTAATGAATTTACTAATAATCAAGTTCGTTAAAGTTAAAAAATTATTTTTGCTTTGTTGTTTCTTTTAACAATAAAGAATTGTGATCGACATGAAATTTAAGTAAATTTGTTACTATAAAAATTAGTATTTTCTCGTTTTAAAATTATTAAGCCCAAAGAAAGCGTATACGCCACAGGGAAGCATATTGGAGCAAGAATCGCTAGAATAGCTCTAGAACTATTCGAAATAATATGATCTTGAAATCGAATAAATATTTTAATTTATGATTTCTAAATTGTAAAATAATCAAAAGTTTACTAGGTACAAAAATTGTTGTATCTGGATTTGATCTATCGATACTAGGTACTAAAAAATAATTTATATAAAAAAATTTAAACATCGATTGGCGTAAGGAAGGAGTGCAAATAAAAAATGATCAGTGATAATGGGATGCATATATTTTCACGAATTTCGTCATATCTCTTGGGTCTTCTGAACTATTAAATTAATTTTCATTCTACGAATTCTTCACATAAAGTGTCTTCAGAATTTTTTGTAATTCGACTCTTATGAGGTAACACCACTGTAACGCCCTAAAAAAGCTCTTTTTCGACAATTTTTTTTTAATGGAAGGAAAGGAAATAGACTAATATATATTTAAGGTAGTTAATAAGCATGTATTTAAGTATACAATAAAAAAAAATCAGTGAACAATTTTACAAAATGGTGGCACTAAAGCCATTCTCCCGAGGCATGTTAAATTTTAGGCGCTCTGTGGCACGCAGTGTAGCTTACGTAAATTTAAACCTGGCACAAACAAAAAAAAATGCTTTATTATTAAAAAGTAATAAAGTAAAATTACTTAATCTTCGTGAGTATAGCTAGAGAAACACATAGGGGAATTTAGAAATATTGAGTTTTGTGTGATTTTATTCAATTTTTGACCAAAAACAATACAGTTATTTGCTAATAACTAATTTTTAAATCAACGTATCGAAAATCCCCTACGTGTTTCTCTTCAAAATGTTATTTTGAAGATATGGTGAAAAATTCGAATGAAAAGAATGAAGATTGTTCGAGTTATGCTGCGTGCCGATTTTAAAAATCGTATTTCGAGAAAAATGCGTTCAAAGTTTTGAAATGTATTATACACATGAAAAATTGAAGAATTTTACTTTTTAAAATTTTTTACCATTAATCTGTAGCCCCCGGACCATAAAGCTCTCCTTCTAAGTTGGAATATGCCTGTAGAATATTCCTCGACGATTTTGCTGGAGCGCGCCTTTTTTGCTACCTCTGTCAATGAACGCTCTGGATTCATTGGATTCGACACAAAAATTGTAGAATTAGAAGCCAATATTCATCTCCAGAACCTTCATAATTCGTAGTATGGTAGTCAGTCCATCATTAAAATTACATACAGTGATATCCGTTGCCATATTTATGATTGTTTTGCCACTTGAATAAAATTTTAACCTTTTGACATGCACTGACACTACACTAACGTAATTCTGTGTGAAAATACATCCAATGAAACAAGAAAACTTTCGATATCTATTAGTGTATTTGAGAAATTAGAAACCAACAGGTAAATCATTAGGCAGTATTAGGTAGTCGTTTCGAAGCAGCCTGATGCGCTCGGTAAAGGACTCGAAATTCCAGAAAGAATTGTTTTTCATCTATTAAACCTTTTTCCCCAATTCTAAGGTTCAAATAATTTTTTAAGCAAAAAAAAAATTTATTTTTTGAAATTTTACAGTGATGTTACCCCTTAAGGAGGTGTAAAGAGTTTGTATACATTTTCACGAATTCAATCATATACGGCAGGTCTGATTTAATATCGACTTTTCACTTCCATGGGGCTGATTTATAGTCGTCTAAGGCCATTTTCAAGTTTTTTTTCTTCAAGAGGGTATAAAAGGGTTGAACACGTTTTCACGAATTTTGTCATATTTCTTAGGAATTCACAAGACATCAAATTGGTTTTAACTTCCTCGGGCTATCTTTTTATTTATCTAGAAACTTCTTTCAGTATTTTGAATTCACAACCTACAAGGGGGTTGAATAATTTTTCATAATTTTCGCCATATCTCTTAGGTTTGATGTGATATTAAATTTTCTTTAATTTCTGAAGAGTTTTTATATAATCGCTTACAAACTAATTTTTGGATTATCTGATATTTAATCCTCAAGGTGTTATCAAGGGGTTGCATATATTTTTTACATATTCCAACATATTTCTTAGATCTGATGAGATATCGAATTTATGTTTACATCTTAAGGCTTCTTATATAATCACTAAAAAGTTAATTTCAGGATTTTTAGGGCGTTGCATACTTTTCACAGTTTTTGACATATTTCTTAGGTTTGATTAGATATCACATTGGTTTTCACTTCTACAGACTAATAATAAAGTATTGTTATCGACCTGAAATTTCAAAAAAATTTGCTACCATGAAATTTTGTATTTTCATGTTTTAGGACTAGTAAACCCCAAAACAGCTAAAAAAGAAATGTCCGTCTGTCCGCCGTAGACGCCGTACGCTGTACGCAAAACCATTTGAAGGTGCGTAGCTCACAAGCCCCTTGAGATATTTAGTTGAAATTTTTATGATAGATAGAATGGGTGAGTGGTATCTTTTGGTGGGGTTGGGTTGTAAGGGGGAGGAGGGGGAGTTTTTTAAATGAAAAATTTTGGTGTCGATATCTCAGGAACAGCTTGTGCTAGGATGTTATGTAGTACTATGATAGTCGACCCATTTGCAAAAAAATGGTTAATAGGGGTTGAGGGGTGTGCGAGTGGGGGATGAGGGAAACAATACATTCAAATCGTTAGAAAGCTGGAATTGAAACAATCTAAAATCCATATCTCCTGAATGATTGAAGTCAGATAGCTGGAACTTTTTAGTTGTCTTAAGAAATACTAGGAAATTAGAAAGAGGTTAACATTTTTAGGGGGGGTGGGGGCTAAAAAACTTGGTTTCTGGTTTCTGTATAGGTAATTACCAGAGGAGTCTACTGAATGTAAAATTTTTAAGGGGGAGTGGGGTGAAGCGTGGAAGGTGGGGTGACAGTCATTTATCAAACAATTAAATTTTTATATCTCATGAACCGTATCAGATGTGATCTTGAAATTTTTACAGGAGTTAGGACCAGTAGACCTTTAGCGGAGAAAAAAATTTCGGTGAGGGGGTGGAAATGAAAAAACTCTGATTTTAATTTCTCAAAAGCCGCAAAGGATAGAAAGCTAAAAATGTAAACCTGTATAGAGCTACTATAGAGACATCCCAGAAAAATAACTATTTGATAGGGGTAGCAAGGTACGGGGCGAGGAGTGGTTTTTCATATCTCATAATCGGCTTTTGCTAGAAAGTTGAAACTTAGTACCTATATGTAGATGCGCTACTAGAGTAATTAAAACTAGAAAAAAATCGGCCAACAGTCTGGGCGAGACTTTATTATTTTATGGGTAGAAGTCCGAAACGTGTTTAATGCTGAGATGCGGTGTAGGTGACTATAGGACTGACAACCTAAGGAATAACCGGGAGGCTATTTGGAACGTTATTTTTTAGGTTGTTCATAGTCACCTACACTGCATCTCAGCATTAAACACGTTTCGAACTTCTACCAATAAAATAATAAAGTTGCGTCCAGTTTTGATATTCAACACCGAAATTCGAGATGTTTACACAGGCTTTTTATACGTTTAATCGGCTTAAAATCCATATTTTACATATTTTTACATCTATTCTAAGGATAATAACTTTACAGAAAACCTCATAATCTCGAAACAACTGATATTATACTCCGACTTTGACTGCTTCCTGGAGTGGGATCCAAATACGTCTTCATGTGTTATATGTGACAGTGGCGCGACTCCATTTTAACCGCTTCCCAAAGTTTGACCCAAAAATAATAAAGTTTTTCCCAGACGGTTGGCAGATTTTTTCTAAAGTTAGTGAAACAGCTGAAAGTTTGTAGAAATAACAAATACAATTAATATAGGACTGACCTCTTTTGATGAATGAAATTTGGATATGGCTCCATCCAATCTACTCATTGTAAAGAGGTCAAGGGTCCACTAAATCTACCCCCTATAAATTTAAAAATTTGGGCTGAATATTTCAAAGGATTTCTGAGCAATGGGAAATTTTAATATGGTGGATATACGTACTTATTTTTTCTTTGCCTTTTTAAATTTTTTGAAATTTTTAATGGCTTACTTATTATTGAAAAATAATTAAGCAAAATTAAATAATTTCAAATTCAAATTCAAATTTCTTTATTGCCATGAATAATTTTTATGAATTACATTTATAACTTATTTTAGAGATTAGACAAATATCTGAACAACTACGTTATATTTTTAGCGCATATCTGTAGGATAGTAATTTTAAAAAATTCAGTGTGAGTTTATACAAAGAAAATTGCAAAAAACCTTGACTATTTAAACTTAAACTATTTAATCTAATTAACTGCTAAAGCAAATAAATCCACTGAAGTGCTTGAAGCAAATAAAGTAATATAAAGGAATGCAAGTAAACATGTTGGCTACATTCGTTGACTCGAGAGTACGTCAGATTATAGGAAGGATGCTACAAGAGAGTTGTTGAGATGAATTGATTTCCTCAAGACGGAGCTAAGTCTAATTTCAGCAAGAGCCGTGATTTCAAGCACATTAGCTGTTTTGTGTAACCGCTTAGTTGAAAAATAAAACGGTAGGTCAAGTATGATTTTTAAGCATTTATTTTGAACTATTTGTTGTTTTTTTGTGGATAGTTGAAGTCTGATTCCATACAGAAGCGGCATAGGAAATTATGGGCTGGATCACCTTTTTAAAAATAAGGAGCTTGTTGTCCGTTGAGAGGTTAGATTTCCTGTTTATTAATGGGTACAGGGCTTGAATGGATTTGGATACCTTGGAGCATAACTTCTCAATATGGTCTTTTAGTATCAGTTTCTTGTCTAGAGTAAGCCTAAGGTAGTTGATATGGTTAGCCCATTCGATGGGTTGTCCTAAGTAATTGATAGGTCTGTTCGGAGGATTAAAATAATTTCAAAATCCACTTTAACTCTATAATAGCACGGAATCACGTATAATTGATTTATTTTTCACTGTATTTTAAATAAATAAATTTCTCGACCTAAATATCAATTCCTATAAGTCTACCACCAATGTGTCGAGTGAGCGATTGGTAGCACATACATATCCAATTTGTTCTTCAAATGCCATCTAAAAGTGAGTGGCTTTGCAGTAGCATGTGCATTCCAGTGAACCATTTAAAACTCTTTAATATCCGCCAGGCCAGGAACCTGACTACCCACATCCGCACAACTATATTTATGTTTTCCCAATATGCCAGTTATTAGGAATGTAATATTCATCGAGTTAATCGATACTCCTCTCGTCTATAACGAAAAATAAATAAATCTAGGAAATATATTCATGTATGTGGGACCATAACTCGTATAACCTTGATTCAACTTATAGAAACGTTCCAATATTCCGCAATAAATTGTACACATGTAGGATACCTACATTTTTGTCGGATATCCTATATACCGAATATCGATTTATACATTTCATAAACCTTACCCATGTTCGTTCGGTACTAAAACAAATTGCGAAATGCAATGTATTCGATACCCGAACTTTTGTGACAATATCCTAGATTTTTTTTTTTGCAAATCCTTCCGAAAAAAAGCAACAAAACCGAATAACAAATTCACATATATGAAACCCACGTGTGGAGACGGCGACGAAGAAATGGGAAAAAGATCAAGGTAATCCAATATTTAGTCACGCAACTAGTGAGATGTAAGGTTCCCCTATTTATTATTCATCCCTATTGCGTGACACATGCGGAAAAACGAAAACGACAACAAATCTTTTCACGATATGTGTGTATCAGATAAAGCATTTTCTATAGACCTTGCCGGGTGGAGGATATCCTTTTTTTTGCCGGGACGTTTGGTCGGTTGACTGGCCGTGTAAACCTGCCGAAAACAGGATAGTTATACTATTTCCTTATACCATGTGAAGCAAATTGCTTTCCAGCAGGACCTGGACCAGACGATTTCTCGCAGGAATTTCAGGACGAACAGATAAAAAGCCGAAGAGAAATCTAAATTTACGATTTTCATGACTATTTTGTTTGTTTGTTTGTTTAGCTATCAGGTGTATTAGAGATGTGTACCACACGTATCCTAACCCCATTTAATATTTAATCAGTTCGTAATAGGACACCAAAACGATTTTCTCAGTTTTCGCCTTGATTAAACTCATGAACACCTTCATGACGTGAATAATTTAATCAAGGATACTAATCAAATGTGTTTATGCCTGTGTTTGTGGGTAAAAGTCGATTGTTCAATAAGGATATGCTGAATTAAATAAATCCGAGTGAATTTTTCCTCTTTTCTGAGCTCCTATGAAATTGAATTAACCGAGATTGCATTAAAAAGGTACGTACCTCATTAATTGTTTACCTATTGAAATATATTCTCTTAAAAATAAAGTGTAGTAGGTTTGATGGGACGTTTTAAGGCAGAATTTTATGAGTGGAAATGATTTCAAGATGGATTGTATAAACACAAAGTTCAAACTGCCGGAAAAGAAATTAATTACCAAAGATTGATCAGTCATTATTTGCGATTTGTTCATGTTGCGTTTGCAAGCATTACAGTCCTAGAATGGCCTTGCGCGTCTTCCGGAATTTGATAGATTATTGTACACATTTTTTTTAAAAATACATAAAAAATCTGCCTGTCTGTCAGTCTGGGCGCAACTTTATTATTTTTTGGATAGATGTTCGGAACGCGTTTAATTCTGAGATGCGGTGTAGGTTACTATGCGACTGAAAATTTAAAAAAAAATTCGGGAAGCGGTTAGAATGGGGTCGCGCTAGAATACTTACGTCGCTGCCACATATAACATATGAATTACGTAATTGGGTAATACTCCGGGACGCAGTCTAAGTTGTAGTATAATATTAGTTGTTACGTGATAAGGAGGCGATTATATAAAAAGTCTGCGGAAGTGAAAACCAATCTAATTTCTCATCAATCCTAAGAAATATGTCGAAAGCCGTACGTTTTCTTGGAGTTAGAAATATGTAAATATACTGATATCAACATTTGGACGATTATGTAGGAAGCCTTGGGAAGTAAAAATGAATTCGATACCTCATTAGAACTAAGAAATATGTATAGGAATTTTTGAAAACATATACAACCCCCTTGCATCCACTTTGGGGTTGAATATCCAAAAATCCTGAAATGGGTTTTTAGACATATATAAAGAAAGCCCGAGGAAGTGAAAACCATCGGATTAGTTTTCACTTCCTTGTCACTCTTAAGAGATATGATGGAATTCGTGAAAACGTGTTTAACCCATTTATACCCTCTTAGGGGTTGAAAAAGGAAAAAACTTGTAAGCAAGCCCGTGGAAGTAAAAAGTTATTCGATATTTTATCAGAGCTGAGGGATACGGCTGAATTCGTCAAAATGTATACAACCCCTTTACACCACCTTGGGGCCGAATTTAAAAAAATTCTTAAATCCCTTTCTGGATATTTATATGAAGAATCTGTAAAATAAAAATGAATTCAATATTTGGAAAGATCTAAAAGATATGACGAAAATCGTGAAAATATATGCATTCCATTTTCACTGATAATTTTTTTCGCCCCACTTCCGAACACCAATGGATATTTGATTTTTTCTACTCAAAATTACTTTTCTAATTGATTTACATATACATACTGAGTTTGAACTTTCTAGCATAAGCCGTTCTATAGTTAGGAAAAGCATCCCCCACCCCCGTACCTTACTACCTCTATAAAAAATTATATTTTTTCAACATGCTACTACTATAGCTCTATCTAAATACCAAGTTTCAGCTTTATAATCCTTATAGGTTCTTGAGATATAAGCAACGGCACTTTTTCCTTTTCAACCTCCCCCACCCTCACCTTCTACACTCTCACCACCAACATTTTTTTTCTGCTAGGGGTCTATTAGGCTGACTTCTGGTAAAAATTTTAAGCATCTATCTTACACTGTTCTTGAGATATGAGACGTGATTTTTTAGAAAAATTCTTATCCCCTCCACTTACTCCACCGCCTCCTTAATAAATTTTACTTTCAGTAAACTTTATTTGTCAACCTTCATGCAGAAACCAAATTTTATTTCTCTAGTGTAATTGGTTCATGAGATATCGTAATCTAAAGTTTTTCACCCCCCACCTTCGTACGCCACTGCTGCCACTTCGATCTATTCTCCTAGTATACCTACAGATATTTATTAAGTTTTAATTTTGTGACATTAACTCTTTAGGAGATATGAATTTTAGAATGTCTCGAACTCGGCTTTCGAACGTTTTGGAGGCATTATTATTCCCCCCACTCCCACACCCCTTCACGAATATCAGCAATTTTTTTGCAAATGGGTCCACTATGGAAGCACTATATAAATTCCAAGTTTCAGCTTCCTAACATAAGCGGTTGCTGAGATCTAGAAACCAAAATTTTCCGTCTAAAACGCTTTCCCCACCTTCCCCCTCACACCCCTACCTTCAAAAACTGGACACTTCATGGGGCCTACCCAGTCTATTAAAAAAAATTCAATTTAATAGCTCATTGGGTTTTGGAGCTATAAGTCCTCAAACGATTTTGAGTCCGGCGGTCGGCGGACGGAGCACAGACGGGCTGAAATTTTTTTCTGCTTTTTTGGTGTTTATTAGTCATGAAACGTGTAAAAAAAATTTCAGGCTAGCAAATTTTTTTTTTTAAAAATCGATAACAATACTTTATTATTAAAATAATAAAGTAAAATTGCAAACTCATTTGAAGTCAAATTCGATTTATAAAACGTATTGACACTATGTTTTAGTTTTGTGGAAAATAGAAAAACTTTTTTTTTATAAAATTATAATATACAATTAAGTGCAATGTTTTGAACTTGTTGGAGTCCTGTATCAAACTGTTTGGCATTATTTAATTATATTTACTCAGAAAACGTGCTGGTAAAATTTTTAATATTTCGAAAATCTGAGATTGGTACTAGAAAATTTTTAAGACAAGTTTTTTTTACATTTCGACCACCATATTTTCGGGTTCTTAAAAAAAATAACATCTTATAAGCTATTGTAGATTTTCTGTATTCATTGCTATGCTCGATTCACGCACCTGTCTTAAGTAGATTACTAAAGTATTATATTATATCACATTTCGATGTGGCTTTTTAGCTTGATAGTTTCGACTTACAGGTACTTAATTAACATTAAATCTGTTTTCAAGCTAGCCACAGGGAAACTAAAATTCGTCAACAAATCTAATAATTTATTTTGAACTTAAAAGCGGCCAACGGTCTGGACCTAATCTTTTGCGCAAATTTCTAGAGTCCTGTGTCTTTATGTCAAAACCAAGCAAGAGTTTTTTTGTAAATATTTCATGAGAGCCTATGGACATTAATTAAATATCTTAAAAATAAACATTTCTGCAATAAAAATACACGAGCAAACCTAAGACTCAAAAATCAAAAATGTGTTCAAATAGGTGATATGTACGTTGACACGAGAATCACTTGCGATTCTTTTGTGAATTGTAAAGCGATTTGTTTTGTTAGTCCTAAATGAATCATTTAGGTTAATCATTTGGCTCGTAACTGAAGCTACTTTGTACATTTCGTATTTACAATTCGTTAAAAAGGGTAGAGCCTTTTCCATTAATTTAAAATTAAATTTTTCTTCACCCAATATTATTATATTTAAGAATTTGTAAGATATTATGAAATATTTGTGAATTTTGTTTAATCACAATAGGCCTACTGAGGCTACAGTGAATCGGGATTTTTAGACCGGCCTCCACCATCTACAATCTTTGCTAATATGCGAGTACGATTTATTGTTCATATGATCGACTCTTCCGTACAAGATTCAGATCTTTTTCACATAATGCTAATCTTCTCTAAATTATTAGGTGTTAAATCTATGTAACAGTTTAAGTTATAAGTTAATTTTCGGGACCCGAACCGTACAAGTACTATATGGTTTCGTAACATGAAATTCAGCTAAATTTTCTTCACATCAAAAGCTTTTTTTGTGCGTGTGGGATCCAAATTCTGTTGAATACATCGTGTAGACTTCAATTATTATGAATAGCTCTATACAAAAAGCATTTCAAAATTTGGTCGGAAATCGATCTACTCAGAACGTGAAGACTCGTTTGATGGAATGGTGAGTGTGTTGTGGGATGCATAACTGGTAATGAATAAATAAATAAATAAATTTTTTTTGTGTTAGTAAGTCGTTAAGTAAATATTTAGTTTTTATTTTAAAATTATGTAATTTGTTTATATGTGTATTTTCTTTTGAAGTTATGCTACTTTTTATATGTTGTTGAAGAGATTTCTTTTTGCTCTCTGCTTTTAGTGCCATTTTCAACTGGACGTTCTGTACATATGGTAACAAGAGGAGTCTGGAGTTCGAAACTCCAGACTGGAACCGATCGCTGCCCCAGCTGCTGCCATTGAGAACATGCAAGTTGAAAAATCTTTTCTGGAGAAGTTAGTTTCATACCTATATTGTACTAAGTTCGAATGTGCTGTTTCATAATTGGGTTATATTTACTCATTTACTGCTTGAAGGTGTTAATCCTGGTGTTTCCTACATACTAACCAGAAATATTACTTTATCACTAGGAATCAGCCTTGAAATCCTGCCAACAGAAAATTTATGTTGAACCAGAAATTGTCGATATTTTTTAGAGTGATTCATTGTTCAAGGTGCATAGTGGTTTGCTGCAAAAGTGAACATGTTGGGGTGGGGGTAGTATTATGTTGGCAAGGAGTTTATGCATGCATTGTTTTTGGTGTGTACATTATTATTATGTATTTATTCCAAGAATGCTACATTGTACACATAATTAGTAAGTTGAATTTTCGTAGCAAGAGCCGAAAGGAAGTGGGTTATATGAAGGCTTCGCCAATGCAGGCCTCAAGTACGCCAGCGCTTACAGTTATTTGCTTTTGAACGTGGAAAATTGCATTAATTTGCAACTAAGTCTGAATATTAAAGGAAAAGAAGCTATACAGAAAATGGTTTTAATTTTTGACGTGTTCAAATTAAGTTTTGGTTGGAGTCTTGGCTTAGCTTGACTTGCCTTAAGAATAAAAAGAATAAAAACCCTACAGGAAAGGCATGATTCAGATCTGAATCATATAAGTTTACAAAATTTTGGACAAAAAAATTTGTTGTGGCATGACGGCCTTGGCGTGCGACGGTAGATACGTCACTGACATGGAAAAATTAGGATTGTAGAGAAGCTGATCAGATAAAACGATCATATCCCAGAAAAATGATTGATTGATATTAATCAGGAGACTAAAGGTGGAATTATTGTGAACGCGACGCGTGAGTGCAATCAGTTACAGTAATATCTCGTCGCTTTGATAGCCTATTTTCTAATTTTGTCGAGTGTGGAACGTAATTTTGACACTAGTATCAGTTGTTTTTTGAATTTTTTATAACAATAAACGATAAACATCTTATAAATATCGGAAAATGAATCAGTATGCAATAAAAAACAGGCAATACGTTTGCATACTACACGGAAAAAATATCATTGGTTAGATTAACTATTCTACATAGTCAAAATGATATTCTTTCAATTTTAATTGAAATAGTATGTTCAAATAGTTTAATATTTGCAGTAAACAACTGAGAAATAGTTAAATTAAATAATTAAAAATAGTACCACAATTAAACAGAAGAGTTGACGATATTGTTTGATTTAATAAATTGTGTTGTTCTGTAACTACGAAATTGTTATCTGACATTGTAAATAGTGAAAACTACGAATAAAATTGTCAAATTGAACAATAATTAGTAGTGATTCAAAGACTGATATCTACTGTTTTCTAGTATTCAATTTGAATAAGGATCGTTGTCAAAAAATCAGTAGGTACGAGAGTGATAGTTAAACCGTTGTCATTTTGCAGTGAAATACCACGTGCAGTAAAGTTTATAGTCATATGTGCGCGTAGTGTTACAAGTAAATTGGAGTTATGTATTTCAATATTCAAATTTTTGAAGTTTCTGAAAAATGTAAGTATATATTTGGTTGTTTTCTTGTGTAAATATATATAAACTCTTGATTGCTAACTTCTGATTTTCTGTCTGTGATTGCTATAGTTCAACCCAAATATTTTCAGCTCGCTACATTGTTCACCGATGAAATACTAGATATAAAACGCTTTTGCTCGCAAAAAAATTCTTATTATTTAGTACCGCAATATGGTACGTTGAAATTAATCAAAACTATATATGTATGTGGATTGAAAGTGTTTTTAGTAAAGAATTCATTGTTAATTACTTTTCATCAATATTATAAGTTACTCATAGTAAACAAATGGTGTTTTATTTAAAAGATTAAACACTTTTCTAGATCTGTATATTACAATCTATGTATTGACACGTACATATATACACATACATTAATTTTTAATATTATTTAAGTGTTTAAATAAATACAATACTGTTTTGTATTTTAAATTAACAGTTGTCACAATAATTGTATTAAAATTATATTAAAAACATACTGCAGTCACGATCGGCTGCAAGCCAATCGTATAATACTCTAGATGAATACTGAATTCCGATTTATATTGTAGTTGGGAATAAAGTAGAATTACGTGTGTGCATGTTGTATGTCCTTTATTAAGGACTGCCATTAGATTGCTACTCAAACCTAAAAGACAATATTCAGTGTTTAATTTCATATCTTGAACTGGGTAAGTCATCGAAAAAAATGACCTTTTTTGCAGGACTTTTACATGGGAGGTGCAGGAAGGACTCACTCGATTTCTTATATATTTATCCTTTTCCTTAGAACCATTTAAAAATGAACGTGCACCAGAAGGAGTAAACGGATTTCGCTGATTAGTAAACTCGAACTTTGGTTTTACTCAAAACTAATTTGTACAAAATTTCCAATTCATAGCTAAAAGATTACTTGAGTTATAGTAAGTTCTGTAAATTAAGTGAAGACGTTTTGACAGGATATTTGTATGGAAGCTACACGAAGGACTAACAGGATTGTCTTCATAATCATGCATTTAGCTCCGACTATTGGAAAAATAACACATGCAAAATTTCAATGTTGTAGCCTTGTTAAACCTTTCTGAAGTTATCGATCAATATTCTTGAACACGTGTTTTAAGCACATTTTGTATGGCAGCTACCCGAAGGAGTAGGACGATTTTGCCCTTTAACGAACTTAGCCTTACAAATTCAACCAAACATCCAGATTCAAAATTTCAAGATCCTAGGTGAGGGCGTTCTTGAGTTATCGTGTTCACGGACAGACGGACGGACGGACGGACGGACGGACGGACGTCAAGCGGATTTGGGCACAAATAAACAAAAAATAATATATAACTTTTTTTCGTCCGAGGCTTGGTTCTATGCGTTACAAACTTTTGGGCTGGATTAAACTTATAATACTCTATATGATGTCATCTAGAGTATAAAAATATTTTTCCTCTATCATCAATTGAGTTATACGATTTTATTCAAGGGTATGAAGAGAAGTGTACATCTAAGGTATGAAGTGAAGTGTACATCTAAATGTCTACATACGAAGAGAGGAAGATTCAAAAGTATAATATTCTTAAGAATGGAATTTTTCATGGTAAGCTACCATAGAAGCAAATTTGATTAAATGTTGGTTGTTTTCCGGCGTCAGTAGGGTTTCTGGTGTCGCGCTCTTAGCGTTTAGCTCTATATATCCTGGCTTACAACCAAAAATTCCACCAAATTGGTTGAAATATTTGATGATCAAATATTAGGTGATCTTCAGCGCCACCTCCTTTAGTATAGGGTTGCGATGGCGGGAAATTAGCTAAAGTTCAAAAGTCTCGGATCGTAAATTTGATTTCGAGTGCGCTATATAGAAATTATGCTCAGCAATTCCACCAGCTGTAAGGGTGTTTCGGATAGTAGGCATGATACACCCTCTGACGAGTCTATGCCCTCCGATGACGAAACAGCTCCTTCGGACCTAGTCCAGCACAATCTTATAAAGACTGGCGTATTCCAGTGAAGTGTTTTCCAACTATCATGTCTTCAAGGACAGCGGATAATCAGCAGTCGAGGATTTCGTGTTGGGGTTTCACACCAGAAACCCTACTGACGCCGGAAAACAACCAACATTTAATCAATATTCTTTATTTTACAGATTGGAAGAGTACTTGAAATAGGTACGGTAGTATTAGGAAAACTACTGAAATTGTTGGGGTAACATTATGAATAGTAAACTAATTACTATTTAATCAAACTGTATTATAAAGTAACTATCAAAAATGTTAACAGACAATTTTTTCGAGTCCCTACAACTATTTTTTAGTAGTCATTATACTATTTACACTTGTTTAATATTACCTATTTTGTTGTTTGAGGCAAATTTAAACAACGTTTTTGTTTGATTTTGCCAAGGATTTTCTTTCCGTGTACGAACAAAATATTCAATTATTTGAAAGTTGTGGGTAGCAATTCAGCGCGTTCACTGTAACTGGTATCGCAATATAGCGCGCGCGATGCAATTGGATCATCGCCCGCGTCGCACGCATCGCTCTCACTGTAATTCAACCTTAAGGCTCATCTTGGGAAAATTATAAAATCCTAAATTATCTAAAATTTCAGCTGCGTTCCGGATAGACCAAATAAATTTTATAAAGCAAATATTTGAATCAGGTTTAATATCGATGTGGCACACATTTGAGATTTTTTTTAAAACAATTTTTACTTATAATTTATGAAATTCTTGATACTGAAAATGAGGTGATGAAACTTTTGTATGTTTAATGCTCATAAAATCGAAAGTGGGTGATAAAATTTTCGTCACGGCATCCATTTCAGAATAAACGAAAACAAAAGCTTTAATCTTATGCGAAAATCCGACCGAAAACCTCGAAAATTATGAATAATCGCAATTTTGTTTTACAACCATGTGAACATCATCGACTGAAGGATTTTCCTAACTACAGAATTGTTTGTAGGTGGCAAAGCCTACCTGTATAAGCGCGAAGGTGAGATTGATATTTCGCTGCGCTTACAAGTGTAAGTTGGCCCGTTCTGTTTGCGAAACGTTCTTCCAAACCCTACGATTTGAAATTCAGTAAACGTTAAAATGTCGTAAATTAGATGAAAATTTCCGTTTTGGTCGTTTTCCTCCCCCAAAACTGATCCGTTCGCATTTTATGCCTTTATATCGACTTTTACACTTTGGCAAACGCATTAAGCGTAACATTTCAATGAAAGTGTGTATTTATCTGAAGTAGACGAACAAGTAGAGGAAGACGAAAAAAAAAACATCCAAAAATATAATGACACGTACTGTGGAGTTCAGGTACCCATCCACCACCCACGTACCTTCTGTGTACCTGCTTCAGGTGTAATATACGTAACTTGCCTGTTCGCCTCGCCGCTTTGATTTGAATACATTACAGCGGCAGAAGAAGCGGCCGATCGATGTTTGGCGTCGTCTTGTAAACAGAATACAAATCAGCCCAAATACATTCGGCTCTAATTGAAAATGCCGCATCGGATTTACCTTTTCCTCTTTCACTTTTACCAAAAGCCTCTTGCATGACAAACACTGCACAAAATGGCAAATGTGCGATGTGCGAATATTTTCGCAATACTTTAGAGTTGTGCAATTCTGACAGGATATCTCTGGAAATTATAGCAATAACGCTTCCGTTTTCTAAGTATGTTATTACAAGCGTGTTCCTGCAATCGACACTAGAACATTATTGTCAGTTATTCCACCACAAATATTGGAAATATAATACTTTGCCAAGAGCAACGTTAGTGTGTGAATTTGCAAGGCATAGGTATATGTACCCATTCCTTACGAGAACTCCTGAAAATCAGCCCTTGGTTCATATTTTGTGGACTCCTCACTCAATAGATGTGTTCTTTTGCACTCTGATCCAGTGCAGAGTAGGTAAGCAACATGAGAAAATAACAAAAATCAAGCAGAGTAGCCACACCACGGACTACAGTGATATGGCTATTCTGTACCTTATGAAGCGTATATTTTGACACATAGAATGCGCTGCCAGATATTTTTCTTTTTCGCCACAGACAAAAATCAAATAAAAAATTTTTTTTTTGGATAATTGAATTGTTTCAGAAACGGAGATTGTATTTTTGCAGGCAGTGAAAACATGAAATGAAACACCAAGACAATTCAAAAACCGCTAAAAATAGCCGTCAAAAGTGTAATTATTTCTAGTGCGAATAAGTAGAAACATTTCTTGATAAAATCCTTCGCCTTGGCGCTTAGCAAACAATAACTTATTGCGCCAATAATATTGTGAACCTATTTAGACTTAACGCCACCTACAAGTGAAAAGTAAAACCTGTTGTTTTGCCCCATATCAGAAGGCGTCATATAAAATTTGGAAGGGAGTGGCAGAGGATAAGTTGAAGATTTGGAAAATCTCATCTAAGAAACATTGGCTTCAGTATAGAGATTAAGATTCGGATAAGGTAATTGTTCTGTTCAAGGTTTTGCATAGTGACAAGTCCCAAGATAAAAAGTTTCGGGGCTCCATGTATGGTATGGTATGGTGTGTGGGGTGGTGATGTTCTCATCCTCCTTGACATAGACGTTAGTGTTCGTCCATTGTGCTCCCCGTTAGAGTATGGTAACTCGTGAAACCTAAAACCATTTTGTGGATTTAATGAAATTTGCTATGTTACATAGCGTTCCCTTATCGATATCACCGAGGTCATCAAGGAAATATTTGCCAAGGTCTCGTTCCCGATAGGGCCGGACACTCGCATCGGACGTAGAAGATTGACTCTTCCACTTCTGGGTCACCGCAGCTACGACAGAGATCATTTGCCTCGACACCCAGTCGTCTAGCGTGTCCACCGATCAGGCAGTGCCCTGTGAGCGCTCCGATTAGTGTGCTAGCATCTTTCCTGCTCAGGCTGAAGATATACATACTTGCTTTTCCCGTGATCATATTCGGGCCAAAGAGTTCTTGATATTAAGCATGTAGTTAGGTTTGACCATCTATTACCAAGCAAGCATAGTGAATCGATAGACTGTTTTATGGATCCGATGAGAATAGCAATCTGCTGGTCTCCCACTAGTGAGCTCAGGCTGGAGCCTGCTCGAGTGAGTTCATCAGCTAGCTCGTTCCCCTGGATTCCACAGTGGCCTGGCACCCAGCAGAGAGTAATATTGTGTCGTGTGCCGATAGAGTTAAGAACGCCACGACATTTTCTAACTAGTTTGGATCGTGTTAAGAACGAACTAAGGGCCTTGATGGCCGCTTGACTGTCAATGCATATAGTGATGTCTTCTGTTGCATTCACCTTTGCTTCAATAATTTTGCATGCCTGAAGTATTGCAAAGATTTCCGCTTGAAATACACTGGCGTGATCCGGTAGCCTGTAGGACTCGTGAATATCGAGTTCCTGTGAGAATACCCGTGCGCCTGTACCAGAAATCATTTTCGAACCATCGGTGTAATACTATTGTGGTTCTAATGTCTAGGTTGTGTTCTACATTCCAGTCGTCCCTGCGTGTGATTTTAACAGAAAATTCCCTACTGAAATCTAATTCAGGCATAATGTAGTCCGTTTCTCTGTTCATATCACACTCCAAGAAGTCATTGAGTATGGTACTGTGACCAGCTGGTCTAGTTCTCCAGTAACCTAATTCTTTGAGTCTAAGAGTGCCTTTTGCAGCTATGCTTTTGATGTGCATGTCCATGTCCATGCCGTGGGTGTAGTTCTGAGGGCGCTATAGTGACCCCAATGCATGCAAAGCGCTGTACTTTTGTCAGCTTGCTTAGATACGAGGACTTTCTGGTCGCTTCCCACCACACTATAACTTATAATGGCTGTGTACATCCAGTGTACTAGTTTTGGTTGGAGACCCCACCTGTTAGCGAGCCTCTTTCCGCATGCGTAAAACGCGTTGTACGCTTTTTTAACGCGTTCGTACAGATTCAGTTTCCAGCTGAGTTTCTTGTCTAGAACCCCGAGATATTTAGTACTGTCCGAAAGATGAAGCTCAACGCTTCCCATCTTTGGTAGCTGCTCAAAATCTGGAATTTTGTATTTCTTCGTGTAGAGGACGAGTACAGTTTCAGAGGTATTAACCCCTAAACCGCTGTTATGGGTCCATAGTCGTAATTTGTTGAGTGCTCTCTCCATCAGATTACTAATTGTTGGTAATTGTTTCCCTGAGACGAGGATGACCACATCGTCGGCGTATGCGCATGCCTTGACTCCGATGTTCGCAAGTTCAACAAGGATTTTATTGACCACAAGTAGCCAAAGTAGGGGCCAGATCACACCTCCTTGCGGGGTGCCTCTGGAGACTGACTTTGTAATAAGACACTATCCCAGTTCGGATTCAATGATCCTATTGTGTAGCATTAGATCCAGCCAATTGCAGTTTCCATCGATAGCAGAGCGCTTTTGATAGTCGTAAGTCGAACACTATTAAAGGCACCTTCTATGTCAAGGAAAGCGGCGAGCGTGTATTCCTTATATGAGAGTGATTTCTCAATCGTTAACAGTACCTCATGTAAGGCCGTATCCACCGATTTGTCCCTATAGGCTCCATGTAAAAGTAAACAAATTTTATAATCAATAGCCTTAATTTCGACTCAGCCATTGTGCTCACATCCGAACATTATCAGAAAAAAATAAAATTATCTCATTATGATAACATAATTATTTTGATATTGCAATTCCATAAGGCTTTTCTTTAAATTTTATTGTTAATTTAAAAAAGTAAAATTCTATATTGAGATCGCCAAAATTTTACAATTTTTTATTTATTGATTTATCTATTTAAACAATGTTGCAGATTCATATAATGAAACCACACATTTAATACGGTGAAAACCGTGTTTAATTTCATATTACTACTTTAAATCCTTCGATTTTATATATCTGTATCTTAGGGAAATTTTATATGTTGGTGTAGTTAAGGTCAAAAGCAGTGATCCTGAATGGCAAAAATAGTTTACCAATTTTCGAATTATACATTTTCGCATTTTATAATTGATTTTCCAGATTAGTGGAAGACGTGACTTTTCTTACACATTTGTTTGTATCGTTTAATAGCAGATCCTCTGTTCTGTTCTGTATTGAAGTGCAAAATATCTTAAATATTATCCTTCGGCTTGGTATGCATTCGACCCACTCAACAATTAACTTCATAATATTAAGGATCCACTATTTAAGATCAAACCACGGATTTGAAAGACTTTTTGTAGGAGTTATTTCAGGGGCTATTTCCAATTTTATTTACTACTTGATCGCTGTTTTCAATGAAAGTCATACACTTTCGCGTTGAACCATCCGTTGTCTTGCTCTCACAGTAGAAAAACTTGTCCATGTTGAGGCTCTACGGCACAAATATACTGCATGTATTGAGTCGAGAGATTTACAGCATAGTCGGATGTGTGTGTGAGGAATATGCGAGAGGTGTGAAGAACATGCGAGAAGGGCTATAGTATTCGAGAACTGTTCCACGCTCTTACATACTGAAGGCTGTAGTTTTCTCTGCAGATTTCGATGTCATTTATAAGATGTTCTGGGTGCTAGGATAAACATGTGCAATATATATATGTGTTATAGCTACTATAGTCGACACCTCTTCAGTTTCCATATGATCCCTTCTTTTACATTGGGCAGTAACTGTGCTCTGCTGAGTTACTGCTAATGCTTGAAATATCTTGTTTTACTTACAATTAGTCTTGAGGTAATAATTCCATGGCAAGGTCTTACTTGCATCCATTGGACCGCCTTAAGGTACTACGCTACTGAGTCACCTTAAATCAGGTTAAAGAGGAAATAAAAACTCAAGAAAAAGTGAAATTAAAATATCAAGACCTCGGCAGCGACTTTGCAGACACAGCGAACACCACACTCCTACAGTCACGCGACGGCACCGACTATTGCTGTTGTGACACGCGACCTACATCAACTCTCATCATAGCTGGGAGAACTCCAACCCTTGGAAGGAAGGAAGTGACGAACGTCCTTTACATGGTGTCACTAAAAAGAGGAAAATAAATTAATCAAGAAACTTACTGTTAGATATATTACATACTCCATTGGATAATGCATTTGTATTTTGTAAAAGGCAATAAAGTAGCAAATCTTCTTTCACGAGAGCAACCGGTTTCGGAACTTTGCCGAAAAAGAATAAAGTTGAGCACATACTGTTGGGATTTTATTTTTAATGAATGTTCTAGTTGAACCGAAATTAAAAAAAATGCATCGTTAGCCGGCAGACCCTAAAACAAGAAAACAAAATGGTCGACTTTTGACTGCATACAATATTTATGCTGAAAACATGAAACTGCAAAAAAACATATATATAAGAAACGAAAACAAAATCTACAATCTTCCGTTTAGAAAAGCGTAGAAAATGCTGCTCACTTCAACCCATGTCACGAATAATCCACACACACGCACAACCGAATGTGCGCGAAATGTTTCGACTCAATACATGCAGTATATACGCTTCGCCGAAGTTGTACACAGGGTCAGTTTTTCTACTGTGAAAGCGATACGACGCACATAGAGATTTTTTGACAATCTAGGCGGACATAAGTGAATTTTTAAGAACTCAAAGTAAGTAGAAAAAAGTCTTTTATTATTTAAGTTAAATAAACATAAAACTTAAGTCAACCCTTCGCAACCTTTTATCGGCTGCGCTTGATGCCGTGGGTTTAGTCTGAACTTGATGATAACGACAAGTGCACGTATTTTTCTTGGCTTCCTAAGTGTAACCGTTGCAGTTAAAAAGTATACATTTTATATTCAGTGTTACTCGTGAAAAATAGAGCAATGGATCTGGAACAACCAGGTAAGAACACATACTTTTAAAGCAGTTATTGTTTTTTTTTGTAAATGGAATAGTAATATTTTGGCTATATACATATAAAGGCTTTACAGATTTTTGAATTTTAAACATCGTTTTAACGAATTGAAAGGTTTTTGTTGTACTTCAGGGTCCGTTCCGGTTATTATTTTTTATTGTGATTGGAAGATGGAAGTCTGTATAATATAACCATTATCAAATAGTCGTGCTTTCTCGACTTACGGGTCAACAAACATAGTTGTGAAAAAAAAACGCAGATATTAGATCAAAAATTTTGATGGTGTTAACATGGTATTTCTTTCATTTCAGGGTTATCCGGTGAGTCAGGAGTAAAAGCAGTGACCCGTAGATCACTGTACGATAAAGTGCAAGAGCAGAACTTACACAGTTTTGAAGAAAAGTTAAAATATTTGGAAAGTTATCTTTTGTCTTGCGAAGCCTACTCTTATGACCAAATAAACCACTTGAAGCAAAAGTTTTCGTATAAATAATCTGAATTCAAACAAAGGGGGAAGAAATCATCAAATTTTATTTTCAATATCAGTGCTCCGTTCGAGAAACATTCCGCAATATAGTATTGTTATTTTAGGGGGCCAGGGCCCGACTTGGGCTGTCGCGCCATTGATGATGATGATCGTATTGTTATCGTATGGTTATCTCGCGGCAGCGGCGATGTGCACAGACCACCGAGATCGTGCAATTTTATTTATTTATTTATTATGTCGGACTGCTGCCAAATGAATTTGGGAGAGCCTGAGGTGATCGCACTCGAGACTTAGAAGCCCATATGGCGTTTATACATTATACGTTTTTACAAATAATTGAAAATTAATGAGACAAAACTCATCAGTTCGCATATACTATTAAATCAAGAGACGCAAACATCCACATCAAAAATCCCCGGCTTCAATGTAAATAATACACTATTTGGAAAATACTTTTCTATTGATGAGTCTGTCGATGATGATATGATGAGTTTGCCGCTAACACACAATGTACGAGTACTATATGGAAAATACTAATTCTATCGATGAGTCCGTCGATAATTATATGATGAGTTTTCTTGTTATACTTGCAATGAGTGCTCATCCCTATTACTTTTGTTCTGGACCTGGACTATGTAAAATTTCCTTTGTTTTCAGCATGAACCATTTGTTTTCCTTGGATTTTTCATTTTAGCGCGTTGCCTATAATTGAGTGAATGTCTTTTTTTAAAATAAAGAAATATATATTCAGTATGTTGTTTTCAAATAAAAACAGATAATGTGACTTCTGCTGATACAGTTTTATATGGTAATTAATTAATTAATATATACCTATATAATGATTATAAATTCTTTTTTTTTCATTAAATAGAAGCAAGCGGATCCGATAGAAAGGACTACGAAAGTGAGCTCCAAAAGATTGTGTTAAAGGCACACAATCGGTTGAATCGATGAAAGTCCGATAGAAAGCAGCAGAAATAATATGTTTTCCACATTTTCCACATTATTTATTATAATTTTTTATTTTAATATTTTAAATTTTTATTTTTATAAAGTATAAAAAATAAATCGATTTTGAAACTAAGCGCTAAAATCATGTTTTCTTCATTCATCGCTCATTATTACAGTCATTATGAAATTTTGGGGTAAAATCATCTCGAAATCATTGAAAAGCTCATCATGAGCTCATCATGAAAATCATTGAAAAACTCATCGAAACACTCATCACGAACTCATTATTATAATCATCGAAAAACTCATCATGAGCTCATCATGAAAATCATCGAATGGCTCATTAGGAGGGGAAGGATTTTTTAAAGGTATATAAATGAGTTTAAGCCTCACGCTCGTACACGGCTCATTAGGTTTGTTGCGATGAGTATCATGATGAGCTCATCAATGAGTTCATCAATGATGTTCTATCAGGGTACTAGACAAAACTCATCAGTTCACATATACTATTAAATTGAGAGACGCAAACATCCACATCAAAAACCCCCGGCTTCAATATAAATAATATATCATATGGAAAATACTGTTCTATCGATGAGTCCGTCGATGATTATATGATGAGTTTTCTGGTTACACTTGGAATGAGTGCTCATCCCCTTTACTTTTGTTCTGGACTATGTAAAATTTCTTTTGTTTCCAACAAGATCCATTTGTTTCCCTTAGATTTTTCATTTTAGCGCGTTGCCTATAATTCAGTGAGTTTTTTTTTAAAATGCAGAAATATATATTCAGTACGTCATTTTCAAATAATAACAGATAATGTGATTTCTGCTTATTTGTTTACTTCGTAAATTGATATTTTTATAGTTTTTTCGAAACACTCATCACAAACTCATTATTATAATCATTGAAAAGCTCATCATTAAAATCATCAAATCACTCATTGAAACACTCATTAGTAAGGGAAGGATTAAAGGTATAAATGAGTTTAAGCCTCGAGCTCGTACAAGGCTCATAAGGTTTGTTGCGATGAGTATCATGATGAGCTCATCAATGAGTTCATCGATGTTGGTCTACCAGGGTAAAGTTCAGTTGGTATATAATATATATATAGTTGAGTGGTATAGGAAGGAAGGTAGGGGGAAAGGCATGTTTTATATAAGTTTAAGTATGTTTAGGGTGTTTAGGAGTTGGAACAGAGGAGAGTTAGAGTGTTGAGAAGGATCAAGGAGTTCTGTAAATGGAGGTACATTCTGTTTAAAGGGAGGGTTTCTTCGTAGTTGGTGAGCCAGGTGTGACCTAACCTTATCCTGATGAGCTTTGTTGCAAGTCCTCGAGACAGGTCCGGGCTGTAGTTTGTATGAGTAGAGTTGTTCCGGTGTATTTTCAAAAAGGTGTTACTAGAGCTCCAGGAGAGATCTTTGATTTCCTCAATCTTAATCGAGATCAGTTTTAAGAGACTCATGGTGCGATTTAACGCCTTTAGAGTTATTCCTTTGGGGCTATCTTAGATCGCAGGTCGATGCGTATAATCCGCAAACAATTGATGACCTTTAAGTCAACATAACGAACGCCATCCAGCAAATTTAGCCAGATTTATGCGACAAAGTCGTCGAAAATTTAACTTCTCGAATACGTGCCACCAAGTAAAGCCGGGCGGACATTTGAACGACGATATATTCCATACTTAATGCCATAAAATATTCTTTCAAATAATAAAAAAAAAATTTTTTTGAGTTAAATTTTATAGTTTTTCTTAAAGATATTTGTCGCAGAACACTTTCTAAAGATTAATTCAATTATACAATCTATTTAGACTGATAAAATGGAAAGAAATAATTTTGACCGGCTGGTTTGTCAAAATACCCTCATGTGCGATGGTCAGTTCTACTTGAAAGTATGGTAACAGCGGTGGAGTAGTAAATGTAGTCGGAGAGCTTTGGCATATTAGTGATTATTGAATGTGATTAAATAAAGCTTTGTTATTTTTATTACTTTAAATCGAATTATGGTTAAAATATAAAAAGTATTTAAGCAAATTTGAGTACTGATTGCCAACGAGTTGAGCCATTATCACAAGGAAGCAGGCAAGGCACCACAGCTTAACCATCAGTCGAATAAGTAAAAATTCTACTGAATGGTGATTCACTCGAAAATTTCCCCGAAGTTGTCCTTACACTTAAAGCTGCATGAAAGGCTGATTATTGTCCTTCTGAATTCGAAACATATTGTGAAATAACCCAGCAAACACATAAACTGTAATCTTAACAGTCAATTTAAAACTTATCAATTGTTGCAGAAAATGAAAACCTTACCGCATTATATTAAAAAAGGACGCGGCAAAAACAAAATTGAAAAGCATATGTGGACATTCCTTCACGTACAGAATCTCTTTGGAGTCTGGCTCCGTACCGTATGTGCGCTTTTCTAGTCGGTTTCAACTCCATATTATGCACATGAACACACAAACAAGCCTATAGCGTAATACTACAAGTTTATAAATTATTGCACTGCAGTTTTGCGGTCCTCCAGGAATTTAAAACGGAAATGTTTTAGACCAGGATCTAACCTCACATATAACTCGATAGTATGACCGTATGTAGGTAGGATATGCCGGGAGGATCCCTGACACGCTGTGTGTATGGGTGATGCTAGGAAAATGTTTGTACGGTGAAAATGAAAATATTGTCGGATGAAAATATTTCCAGGCAAGCAGAAAACGAAACGAAACAAGGAATTTGCACCTAATGTTTTCCCTCTTGTTTTTCCAGTTGTTGTGGTTTTTTTTTTGTTTCGAAATTTTTTTTCCTCCTTCATTTTGATCCACTTTTGAAACTCGCTAGTTTTCACTTGGACGGTTTTCTTTTTTTGGTTTTTTTCATCTCGTCCTATTTCGTAGCTTAAGCGCCAGAAGCTGGAAAATGTCCACCAAGCGAATGTTGAAAACTTTTCCGGTGCAACAGAAGAAAACAAGACAGCACCCAAATAACATTAAAATGCAAGTCGAGTTTTAGTGTACGCCAATCTTCGTCGTATTGTACACGAAGAAGAGCTCGTCCTTTTTTTTTGTGTGCAGGACTCGTTGAAGTTAGCGTCGCAACGACGACAACGATGACGCTTGAAACTCTTTACCATCATCTAGAAGCCGTAACTACTGTAAGTTGTAATCTTCGCAAAAAAAAAAGTGAAAAGGAAAAGTTTTTATTCAATTACAAGGAAAAATTCAATGCGTACGAACTGACACTAGTAACTGTCAAGCGACTTTATGCGGAGCATTGGAACGAGGTAGAGCACAATTTGCAGCAAGATGGCTGTCTCCCGAGCAAATTATATTGGAAATCTCGCCCGACACAATCAAATTAAATTCTTTTCAGACGTTTTCGACAACACTGAAATTAATTTTTCCGTCCGGTTTGTATACAACTTTCGCTCGAATTCAGCGGAAGTAATAAACAACTTTATCCCTTTATAAATCCCAATGGTGTGGTCCTTATTTCTTATAGCTTCTCAATTCCAGGCAGGCTTGGACTGTTTCGGAATTCAAAACATGACCTTACTTTTAAATTTGGTGCAGTCGATTTGATAACCTGCAGATAAAATCGAAATATAATTCCGTCACGAAATGCCTGTAGTCAATGAAGGGATATTCTAGATGAAATAATGAATTGTTACAGAAATTTTAGTTACATATCATCAAATAGTGGGGAGTGTACCGCACATTTTACTTTATTTATTAGGGCAAGAGCAATGGCTTGCTAGAATAGAGAAGAATGTCGAACAGGAGCTTTGGTGTGGAATACTTGGTTAAAGTGGTTGTTTCTCTATATTCACGTTGACCAACACGAACTAGCTAGCGGGCAGGACCTATAGACCCTGATATTCGAGGTATCTATAGCCTGAGGTGGTATTGCATGCTCATTGGCTAAATCATTTCATCAGAATCAGACATCAGTAATTTCATAAAACAGCGCCCAACGTGGGGCACGAATCTTACCCTGGTCTACAGACCGAGTTTAAGCGGTAGCTGTAGTCTTATGTGGAAGTTGTTTATCACTTGTCTACTAATGTATGGAATGGCGCCCGAAGTAGGGCTGCACCATGGTTGAATTTTGAACGTGAAAAAGGTCATATTAAGTGATTTGTCATATTTGGTCCTTCTAGCTATAGTTTTATGGTCACAAAAAATAATGATCAAAAAGTTTCGGTACAAGATTTATAAATATTAAAACAGCTTTAAAAATTGGCATAAAACTAATAAATTTACATAAATAAGATACAATCATTAAAAATAATCCTCTTTGGCTTGAAAGGAACTTGCCATCAATTGAATGAGAAGGCGCCCATTGTGGGGTACGACCTTCCAATAAAGTGCCTAACATGGTAATTTAACTGTACTAGAAAAGCTGGTTGGAAGCTATGGTCGCGCTGTATGTTGAATCCTGGTGAGGAATCAGAAACTAGTCGAATGCGATCGAGGTAGGGTGTTTTGAAGAAACTGTCGGTATATATGGTAAATAAAAAACTTTTATTAAATGTTCGAAGCAGAGCTAATTTCGAGATACATCATTCTCATATTTGTTCCTTTTAGCTACAGTTTTAGGGTTTCCACAAAACAGTAACAAGTTTCGCTCAAGATTTATAAATATTAAAACAAAAACTTTAAAAAAAACTAATAAATTTACATAAATAATGTACAATAATTTAAAATAATCCCGATGTTTGTTCGATATATTGCACTGCCTCTTTGGCTCGAAAGGGATTTGCCATCAATTATATGAGATGGCGCCCAACGTGGGGCACGACCTTCCAATTAAGTGACACACATGGTAATTCAACGGAACTATAATAGAAAAGGTAGTTGAAAGCTACGGTCGCGCTGCATGTTGAATTTACGTGGGCAATCATAAACTAGAAAGTGATATTAAATGTTCGAAGCAGAGCTAATTTCGAGACATATCATTGTCATATTGGTCCTTTAAGCAATAGTTTTAGAGTTAACACAGAAAAGAATGATTTTCAACTTTCAGTACAGAATTTATAAATATTGAAACAAAAATCTTAAGTAAAAATTGACATAAAACTATAATAATAAATTTTTATAAATAACTATTATAGCAGCGTCCAGCGGCTACGCTCACGTTTGTATGGTGCTATACTTTCGAAACTGCAAAGCCAGCAGTTTCCAATCTTTTTTCTCGTTTGTTTTTCCCATTGCTTCCGTTGTTCCCGTTGCTACCGTTACTCCCGTTGCTTCGTTGCTCCCATTGCTTTCGTTGCTCCCATTACTCCCGTTGCATCCGTTGCTCCCGTTGATCGACTTTTTCAGACGTGCACACCGAAAACACACAAACTGTCGCTAAACTATATGAAACACACTTATTTGTTTGTGTCGCTCGCCACCTATTGTAGAATAGTTTTACTAATATAGAAAGCTTCGCGGGCATGCGCTAAACAAAGTTTCATCGCAATCGGATGAATGGTATAGGAAGGTATACGGGATAAACTAACCAACAATTAGATCACCAGGGTACTAAAATCGCGAAAAAATTGGATAAATGTCGAAAAAACAATTGTTTTTTATTCGATCAGTACCAAAGTTCACAGGAACCATCCCGGAACTATTCTACATGTACCTTGAAAATTTTATCAAAATCGGTTTAGCGCTTTAGGAGTCTATAGGGAACATACCATATATACATACGCGCGGCAGATGCATAGATTTGAAAAGGTCCTTGCTCCCTTCCTAGCGGTCGTAGAGGGTTGATAGTAGGGTGGTTCTAAAGAGGGAGAAGGAAGGTTTGTTAACACTTGATTTCAGTCGCCAAGATGGAGTAACCTGTTCAACATCGTGTTTTTTGTGTGCAAGCCTATTTTTCAAACATCGTCTGTGTGCAGCGTGCCTTTCGTTTACAGTTCAATATCACAACCCGCGGTCGAGTTCCCGAGATCGAATTCTTGCGTGGATTAATGCCTTCCAGAATAGCGGAAATGTGTCCACGATAAGAAGGGGACCTCAGAGAACTGTCTCTACCCCAGAAAACATCGAGAGGTTTCGAGCTGCAATTGAACAATCTCCCACGCGTTCAATTCGTAAACAAGCAGGTGCCCTTGGCATTTCGAGACGTTCCATTCAACGAATCGTTGAAGAACATCTTCACAGCCCATACAGCAAGAGTTTGCATGAACTTTTTGCGTGACAGATTCCCCGGGCGCCTCATCTCCCTAAGAGGCGATTTGAACTGGCCAGCGCGCTCTCCTGATTTGGCGCTCTGCGATTATTTCCTGTGTGGATACTTGAAATCTCTTGTTTACAACAATCGTCCCACAACCCTAGACAACATTCGCTCCAGCATCCTCCAAATTCCTGTGGCAATGCTTGAAAGAGTGAACGAAAAAGAAAAAGGCTTGCACAATGTTTGGAGCGTGAGTGCCGCCATTTGGCAGATACATTGCATAAAACTGTATGAACTTAAATCTCTCATGTAAATAAACCAGTAAAAAATAAAAAAATAAATGCCATTTTCTAACAGTATGCGTTTTACTGATGTTTCAAATCCATGCGTCTGTCGCGCGCCACCGTAAATATCTAGACTCTACCACCTACCGGGTCCAAATTTTTTTAACGAATTTTTTTTTATTTAAGTACTGCAGTGCCACCTACCGGAAGTAAAATTAAGAGAAACCTTCCTGCAGACCAAACTAACATATGGTGCAAATATGATGTCAAAGGGAGCAGCGGTTCTCAAGTTTTAGACGGTCGCACCCCGAACGAACATTTTTATACAAACAAGTAACTAAATCATTAAAAATAATCCGCATGCTTGTTGGCTATATTTCACCGACTTTGAAAAGCACTTGCCATCAATTGTATGAGATGACGCCCAACGTGGGGTACGACCTCTCAATAAAGTGCCTTACATGGTGATTCAACAGAACTAGAAGAGGTGGTTAGAAGCTACGGTCGCGCTGCATGTTGAATTCTGGTGCGAAATCAGAAACTAGTCGTATGCAATCGAGGTAGGGTGGTTTAAAGAAACTTGGAGTAATTACTTTATTTTTTTTATTATTGATAACCTGAGTTATCAGTGTTAATTCCGATTATTGATAAACGGAATCATCACTGTCCAACTAAGGTTTTGATTAGAACAGAGTATTATGGTTGAATAGATTGGATTTTTGGAATCAACTTGGCTAAAGTAGATCAGCTATTAGGCATTTTGGTGTTAAGTTCTTATCTAACCCTACAGCTCTTCAAAACTCTCCAACTATAATTTATATTTCGTGGTGGAATTTGTGGAATTTTTAAAAATTTAGTTCGCTCATATTTTGGTCATTTTACTTCTTATGTAGGTTTTGTAGTTTGATTCCGTATTTTTTTCTTGATTTTCTGCACAATTGATGGGATACACCCAAAACCATCGACTATGAAAAGCGGGACTACCTTTCATATAAACACTCAAGTCTTAAGCTAGTATTACACTTTATGCCACGCTGTCAAATTTTTGGCAAATACTATCAGATAGTGTAATCGTCAAAATTTTGAGTGTCAGATTATTTTATTTTCTATTTAGACAGAATAAATTTGATTGAAATTTTCGTCAAATTTTTTAGTCAAATATTTGACACCGTGCCATGCTGTGTAAAATTGAGATAAGATAAATTACAAATCCAAGAGCAATTATTTATACAAAATATATTATTAACCGTAATGTTCGGGTCGAAAAAGCATAATAACAATTATTAAAACGGAAAGGCTGAGAAGATAATTAACAAACATTTTGAAGGGTCATTGTCGCTCCCGTGTTACATTGTTTCACTTCCGCCAAACAAATTTTTGCTTTAGTGTTTTAATACGAGATTGTTTACGATGAAATCCATACCTAATGAATGACACTAGAAATTTATACGTAACTCAAGAGTTACTAATGTAATTTAATTGTTAAAGGACACATCTAACAATGAAAAACGCAATTTCTTGAATTTTGTTTTTAATGATTATAAATTTTTAATTACCAACATTTTAATTAACACTATAGTCCGCACTTAAATATTTCTTTGAATGCGTGTATCTTATTTATTTACAATGCCTAATTATTTCCACATATCCATAAACATGAGTAAGTGGGTGCGGAAAACTTCACTGACCTTCTATTGTTATTATTTCTACTTGGAATAATTTCATAAAACTTATAAGGTCTTTGGCGCTAAATTTTATTTTACTATACTCTCCAAATTTGAAACGACCACACATTTCCCATCATAGCTAGTCACAAATTTGGTTGAGCGTACTAAAGATTGCGTTCGTATAGATCCCGCTATGTTCTTGCATGTCAACTTCATAAGATACTGATCTAATGCTTTCAATGTGAAAATTTGTATCGACGTCACGTAAAAACGTGAACTTAAAAATTCTAGACGTATCACCTGTCGCCTCGATCAGAACGCACCGTTTATTTTGAAAAATGTCTGCTTTTGTGTAGATCGGCCTTTTAGTTCGATTTAAGAATTCGGTCTTATGATGGAGTACGCAGGAAATTCATCTAACGGACAATGGGAACGAAGTCGAATTATGCAGTCGCGCGCATTTTATCATGGCCGTTGTTAGGTTTAATTCGGTTTTATGACACTAACTGGGATTATGCTGTAAGATACGACAGTCTTCTTAGACCTTCACTTTGGCTAACTCAGACGACCGTCACGATCATGCTCTTCATTTTATGTCACGATTTTGATTTTATTGCACATTATTTGCGGTGGCTGACTGCATTTTCCTTGACTTGTGATGTCACTCCAAAAAAACATTAGACATTTTTTCAATGCTACTGACGTGATCGAATTGTTAAAAATAAATTTTATAGTTATATCTGGTTAGAAAGATGATCCAGATTAAGTATTTCAAACGAAGTAATTTATTCCGTCAGCCCATACAACGTTCAGTAGAAGACTTACAATAAGCCGTTATGAACAGATCGATGAGTTTAATAATTCCTGGCTACTAGTGACTTACGCGCGCAATCCGCACAAAAATCATGATTTTTTTCAAAGTCATGATGTTAGTGTTGGCCAAAGTCGAACGTTCCATCAAGTATGGCGACTTATACCATTGACACAGCGCTTATATTCATATTGTTACATGGTACCCTAGCAACCCGCACAACTCGATCAGTTTCCAGTGAGAATAACAACAACTCTTCAATACCCAGCTGGAAAGCGGAGAAAAACGTCCGATTGGCCACCTTCAAATACCCAATAAGAAAGGCGTGGAAAAATGGGCAAACTTCTCCACAGTTCAACATTTTTGTCGAGCACTTTTCCCCCTTCTCGGCTGTTCTTAACATTTCTCGAACATTCCACATACACCTCCGAATATGAGAGAAAGCTCTCGACTCAACACATGTCGTATATAAGTACAACAAAATTTGCAACAAAACACAGTTTTTACTACGGTGAAGCAAGACGACGACCAGTTTCTACCCGAAACTATTTGTAAAGCGATTTGGATTAATAGAAGCAATCAAGCAGTGATCAAGGAGTATAAGAAATCGTGCAGCACACAATATTCTGTATATACGAGATAAATGCATTGGTATCTGCCTAGTATGAAACCATTCATGGTATATAAATTCTATAATTTTATCTATATAGTATACTAAGGACATATTCGAGTACTTTGCTTCGTGTACGTCTACGGCTATGTTGACGTCACAGCATAGCATTGTTATTATAACAGTTTAGAACAAGCTTAGCTAAGCCGTTAAAAAGCCTCAGCTGCTTATTTGACACTTCATAAATTAAAAATAAACATGCATTCTGGAAAACGGCGGATTTTTTTATTCCCGCCGACTATGCGGTTCACATTTGATTCCCATTCATGGCACATGCGATTATTAAAAATGTTCGGAAACTGCTTTATCGACATACTTTAAAAAACGTGTTTTCCGTGTATTTGGAACCATATTTTAAGGCAGAAAAATGTTCAAAATTCTAATACTTGACCATCTCAAATTTCGCTTGATTTATTGCCAATTACTTTCTGAAAAAAGTTTAAAAACGCGACTATTTCATTACGGATTTCAACTGTCAAATTTTCGAGATATTGAATCGTTCACTCGTTTTCAATAGTTAAAAATTGGGTGAATCGCAGTTCACTGTCCCGCCGGCGGATTCCAGAATAAGGGTGAAATTAAATTCAATAGAAAAATTTGATTTTTTTTACGTTTACTAAGATTGACTGATAGCTCATCTGTCGTAAAAGTAGTCAAGACACGAACCGAAAAGGAATTGAGACACAGCTTTGCTATGTCTGACGTAATAAACTGTTATAACTAGACGTAGACATAGACGAAGCAAAGTATTCGAATACGACCTAAACATTTTCCTGCTAGCAGTGCCAGTCCGCCAACCCGTGAGGACTAGCGTAAGTAGATTATCGGTTTTATTCCAGATGCTGTCGCTTACTAAATAAGCTGAAATTATTTAAACCGTTACATAAATTGGAATTTGGTGTATTTTTACCGATACAACGATGCAAGCAGAAATAATTGTATCTTGTCATTTTAACTGCAATATAATAAACTTTATATTTTTCAAATTTAAAGCCCATTTTACTTAAAGGGGAATCAAATTAGGAAACATTTGTTTTGAGGAAGCAACGCGTAACCTGCATAGGTCTATACTTCTACAAAAAGACATCTGTTGAGCAGTATTAGGAAATAAATTTTGTATAATCAAATGTGCTGAGTTCCTTTTTTTTTGTATTTTTTTATGTAATGATGAAAATAAAGAAAATTGTCCAGCTTTGTTCTAAATAAGGTTTTGCAGCAGATTTTGTATACATATTCTTTAAAGTTGGCAAGTAGTATTAATAGTTTAAGTTCTCCTGCCCTTTTGTTATTTAAAAATCTGCCGACAGTCTGGACGCAACTTTATTATTTTATGGGTAGAAGTCCGAAACGTGTTTAATACTGAGATGCGGTATAGGTCACTATGCGACTGATAACCTAAAAAATAACGTTCCAAATAGCCTCCTGTTTAATCTTTAGGTTATCAGTCGCATAGTGACCTACACCGCATTACTCCAGCTCTGTACATCAAAAAAATGTTGAACTTTTTTTTGCTTTAATTACTCCTGTAGTACCTCTACATATACATACTAAGTTTCAACTTTCTAGCATACGCTGTTTCTGAGATATGAAAAACCACCCCACCCCCGTACCTTGCTACCCCTATCAAAAATTTTCTAGATATACATACTAAGTTTCAACTTTCTAGCATACGCTGTTTCTGAGATATGAAAAACCACCCCCGTAACCTTGATACCCCTATCAACATTTTTTTCTAAGATAGGTACTTCTACAATGACTCTATATAGTCGTCAATTTTTAGCTTTCTATGCTTTGCGGTTTACGAGAAATAAAAATCAGAATTATTTTCATTCCACCCCCTCCCACCGCCACCCCCTTCGCCACCACCACCAAAATTTTTTTCCTGCTAGAAGTCTACTGGGCCTAACTCCTGTAAAACTTCAAAGATCATATCTAGTACGGTTCTTAAGATATAAAAATTAAATGTTTTGAAAAATGGTTATCCCCCCACTTTCGTACTCCACCTCCCCTCTCAAATTTTTTACATTCAGTAGACTCCACTTATGATCTTATATACAGAAACCAAATTTCATCTTCTTGGTACAATTGGTTTGGAACATATTGTAATCTAAGGTTTTTCACCCCGCACCCCTACACTTCACTTCGCCTCTTAAAAATGTTAGCTCTTGTCTACTCTAATAGTATCCCTTAAGATAACTACAAAGTTTCACACTTCTGAGACTAACAGTTCAGGAGATATGGATTTTAGAATGCTTCAATCCCAGCTTTCGAACGTTTCGGACACATTGTTTTCCCCTCCACTCCCACACCCCTCAACCGTTATCAAACATTTTTTTGCAATCATAGTACTACATAAGTTCCAAGTTTCAGCCTCCTACCATAAGCAGTTCCTGAAATCTAGAAACCAAAATGTTTCGTCTAAAACGCGCCCCCTCCTCCCCCCTTACACCACAATCCACCAAAAAGATACCAATCGTAGGGGTTCACCCAATCTACCCACCATAAAAATTTAAATTTAATATCTCAACGGGTTTGTGAGCTATGCGCCTTCAAACGGTTTTGCGTACGGCGTACGGCGGATGGCGTCTACGGCGGACAGACGGACATTTTTTTTTTTGCTTTTTTGGGGACTACTAGTCCTAAAACGTAAAAATACAAAATTTCAGGGTAGCAATTTTTTTTTAAATTTCAGGTCGCACAAATCAGTGTCAGAAGTGGGCTTTGTTCTAAACTCGCTGTATTTCTTAACCGGTGCTAATAAATCGGATATACTAGAACTTGCAACAATAATGATATATTATTACTTCAATTTCCTATGCAAAGAGAATAAAAAGGATGGAAGTGTATGCCAACATATGCCTACACTAGACATGATACATCATATGAAAACTATCCATAATTAATTATTCTCTGAATGCAAAGCATCCACTTACTCGCTCTTCACTTTATGCAATGCGATTTCTTTCTTCTTTTTGAACAACTGATGCAACACTTTAGCGCTTGTCTCACTCTCTAATTTTTCATGTCCCTTTTTCTTGTCTATTTAGTTTTTTGCAAAAAAAATGAAAAAAAAAATTATCATCATATAGGATCTCGTATCATAGAGCGTGTGAGTTTTCAAAAAGTTCAAGTGTTTTAACACTTGAACTTTAATGACGGCAAGCAAGTTCAGTAAATATGATGAACCACCATCGGTGTATAGGGACAAAAGGCTTCCATTTTTTTTTTATTATTTCATCTTGCGCATATTATCTCGAATCGAGGCCACTCATCACACGTCACTATGCCATATAATTACACGCTTTCATTACATTTCACATAGGCCGGAGGGCATGCAAAAGTGCTCTTGGGATTCCTTTCCAAGGCTTATTACACATATGTGTATAAAGTGCACTATGTCCTTATTGAGTTCATTTCTTGGAGGGTAATTGGGGTTTTTGTTTTCGTACGTATTCGTACTTGTATAAAAACTAGGTGTTAAATCACACATTAAGGAACAATAAAAATTTGGTGATATCATTTTTCTTTATTATGATGCACTTGACGCTCTTGAATTGAAATATATTTCTTTAAATGTTTCTTGTGAAATAAGTACAATATAAAATTGGGGAACATTATGAAATGTTGTAAAATGTCGGATAACATTTTAAAAAATAAAACAATTACTTTAAAAAAGATGTTTGAGTCCTTTTCATCTGTTAAATAAATTAGAAAATAATAATTTATTTGCATTAATTATAATCGCACTAATAATCGCACCATATGACAACGCTGCCCGATTTTATACACCACTCGATCACACTTTATTGTTGTTTTGCGTCATACTGTAGTACCTTCTACTGTCGTATCGTTGTGTCTAATACTTCGCTGGCTGTCGCAGTCAAACTACTGTCTCTTTAATGTAATACACATTGCTGTCATGTGGAAACGCACTTATACTATATACTACCTGCGCCGCAGTCGAGAGCCCTCCCGAATATTTGGTGAAGTTTGTAGAACTTTTCAGAAGTATCTTCTGCATGCGAGAAGAGTCGAGAGACTTCCACACTGTTCTGGTGTATGTGTATGCGAATGGAGGAACAACCGATTAGGCGCAACTATCGAACTTTGCCTTTCTTGTTGTGTACTGAAAACCGGCCATTCGGATGTTTTGCTCCTCCTTCCAGCTAGTTATTGTGAGGTAGTTGTTTTTCTCACTAGAAACCGACCGAGCAGCGCAGGTTACCAGGGTCGGATGTAATAATATGAACATCTCGAGTAACATACTCGAGTTTCGAATGCTTGTCAAATGTAATGTTTCTTTACATTGCAGCAAGAGTTAGTGTATGGTTCCTTCTTAATTATCCTGAATAATATTAGAAAACTTAGATGAACGATACGCGCATATTTTTTGTTTTTTATTTCAAGCGGACTCCACACTCTCAACAAGACAAATAGGGCACGTGTTAGAGTCTTTATAGTATGTCTTTATAATACGCCCTGCGCACCGCATATCTCACATCAGTTCGCCGGCGTCCAATTGTTAATGAAGGCAAGACAAGGTGAGACAAGGCGAGACAAGGCGAAGCATGGTGAGGCAAGGCGAGGCAATACAAGGAAAATCGAGGCAAGGCAAGGCAAGATGAGGTAAGATGATGCAAAGCGAAGCAAAGCGAGGAAATGCGAGGAAAAGCGAGGCAAGGCGAGCGAAGAAAACTGAGGTAAGATGATACGAGGCGAGGCAAGGCAGGGTGAAGGAAGGTGGCCAATCTGGACGATTCGAACTCTAAACAATCTCGTTGCTCTAGATTGATTTACTGCGGACTCCACACTTTCAACAAAATAAAAGGGGCACGTTCAAATCCTAGTGTATTTATAGTACGCCCTTCGCACCACCTTGCCATATCTCACATCAGTTCGACGGCGCTCAACTGCTAATGAGAAAAGACGAGGAGAGCCCAGGTAATGCGAGAAGAGGCGAGACAAGGCAAGGCAAGGCGAGGCAATGCGAGAAAAAGCGAGGCAAGGCGAGGCAATGCGAGAAAAGCATGGCAAGGCGAGGAAAAAAAACTGAGGCAAGATGCTACGAGGCGAGACAAGGCGTGGTGAAGGAAGGTGGCCATTCTGGACGATTCGAATGCACTCTAAATAATCTCGTTGCTAGATTGATTTTCTGCTAATTTTGTTTTTATACTCTAGATGAAATCATGTAGAGTATTATAAGTTTAATCCAGCCGAAAAGTTTGTAACGCATAGAACCAAGCCTCGGACGAAAAAAAGTTATATATTATGTTTTGTTTATTTGTGGCCAAAAACCTCAAATCCGCTTGACGTCCGTCCGTCCGTCCGTCCGTCCGTCCGTCCGTCCGTCCGTCCGTCCGTCCGTCCGTCCGTTAGCACGATAACTCAAGAACGCCTTTACCTAAGATCTTCAAATTTTGAATCTGGATGTTTGGTTGAATTTGTAAGGCTAAGTTCATTAACGGGCAAAATCGTCCTACTCCTTCGGGTAGCTGCCATACAAAATGTCCTTAAAACACGTGTTCAAGAATATTGGTCGATAGCTTCAGAAGGGCTTAAGCTACGACTTTGAAATTTTGTATGTGTTATTTTTTCAATAGTTGGAGCTAAATATATGATTATGAAGAAAATCCTGTTAGTCCTTCGTGTAGCTGCCATACAAATATCCTGTCAAAAAGTCTTCACTGAATTTATGGAACTCACTATAACTCAAGTAATCTTTTAGCTATGAGCTCGGAATTTTGTACAAATTAGTTTTGAGTGAAAACGAAGTTCGAGTTTACTAGTCAGCAAAATCCTTTTACTCCTTCTGGTAGCTGCCATACAAAATGTCCATAAGACACGTGTTCAACAATATTTTTCGATAACTTTTGAACGCTTCAAGCTACGAATTTGAAATTTTGTACACATTAATTTTTGAATGGTTCCAAGGAAAAGGATAAATATGTAAAAAATCGAGAGAGTCCTTCCTGCACCTCCCATGTGAAAGTCCTTCAAAAAGGACATTTTTTTGATGATTGACCCAGTTGAAGATATGAAATTAAACATTGAATATTGTCTTTTAGTTTTGAGTAGCAATCTAATGGCAGTCCTTAATAAAGGACATACAACATGCACACACGTAATTCTACTTTATACCCAACTACAATATAAATCGGAGTTCAGTATTCATCTAGAGTATTATACGATTGGCTTGCAGCCGATCGTGACTGCAGTATGTTTTTTATTTAGTATTGTGCATGTGGAAAGTGCGAGTTAATAGATACTCGAAACGCTGTTGCCAATGAGAGCGAGTGATGATTAACTAGTATGTGTAGAGGATGGCGCAAAGTAAATTGCTTTCAGACCACTCGGACGAATGTTTCGTTATAATATCTCGGCGTGAATATAGAGTTGGCACAGGAAATTTTCGAGTAGTGATGTGAGTATTAATGCAATAATTAAAAAAAAATACTATCATAGTCAGCGTTTCAACAAAAATGGGCAAAGACACAAATTAACAGTAGACTTTTTATTTAAATTTTAGGACAAGTACAACAATTCTTTATGTGTATCATAATAACTTCTAAAGAAAAAGATTGTACCTTATCACTTCAAACAAGTAAGTTCGAAGTTACTCGAACAATGTTAATGTAAATTACATAATACAACAATAAATAGGAATTTTCCTGCTTCAGGTATTAGCTGCTTACAAAGAAAGTCGCTCAATTTTCTCCATCTTCCAACAATCTTTAAAGTCTCTTTCTATTATATCCCCATTTTGGGTAAACAAACAAACGCCATTAATCATTTTCCAGCCCAAATAAAATGTATGACAGAATAAATATTAAGTTTAGTAGGTATAACGTATAAAAATTTTGAAGTTTATATCATAGAGTGATAAAGCATAAATTTTGTATGCAAACATTCCATTGTGTGCCCGTATATCCTAATGTTGATGTACTCTCTTTTATGACTTTAGTTAGCTATGATATTCATAAAAAATATTTTATCAAAATGATGATGATTATGTTCAACGTACTGTAATTTATATGAACTACTTTCTTTTTTCATTGAAAGATTTTAATCATAAATAAAAAATCTGCCAAGAGTCTGGGCGCAACTTTATTATTTTTTGAGTAGAAGTCCGGAACGCGTTCAAAGCTAATTATCTAAAAAAGAAAAAAAATATGTTCCTGGTAGCATCCTGGTAATTATTAAGGTTATCACAACTCAGCAATTAACGCCTATCGGACTTGTACCAAAAAGTACGCAAAAATAAAAAGTTGACTGTGATTGCTGGCAGATTTTTTTTTTTGCATGAAATATCAGATATTGGAGTTACATATAAACAAAAAATCTGAAACCGATTTTTAGGCGATTATCTAGAAAGCCCGATAAAACAATTCAACACCTTGTCAGACCTCAGAAATATGTTGGAATTCGTTAAAACGTATACAATCATTTTACACTCCTGAAATTAGTTTTTAACGATTATATATAAATCACAAAGAAGTAAAAGCGAATACGATACCCACCTAAAGATTTGTCGGCATTGCTGAAAACTTACACAACCACCATAAAGCCTCCTTGGGGTCTGATTATCAAAACTTTCATTAGTGTTTATGGGATTCGATATATCATTGATATATGTCAAAATTCGTAAAAACATGTACAACTGCTTTACACTCCCGTAAGGGTTGAAAATTAAAAAATTTTAAAAATGATATAAGAAAATCTCAGAAGTAAAATTATAACTTACCCAAAAGATATGACGGAATTCGTGACAATCTCTTTTCACGGACAATTTTTTGCCCTACCTACGTACACTAATGGAAATCTGATTTTCTTTTTCTTAAATTACTTTTGCTATTAAATCTTCATTTACATACAAAGTTTCAACGATCTACCATAAGCGGTTACTTGTTACCCCTGTCAACTTATAGAGTTCCCAATCTACCAACTAAAAAAATGCTTTATGATTCAAAATCGCTCCTAACTTTATAACAATTTATTTTTCGGTTGATCTATTTCATAATTTAATAAAAATAATAATAAAAAATACGAAATATGAAAGAATTGAATTGTTAAAGTTACAGTAGCGGTAAAAACACAACAATTTAAAATATTTAAATTTGTCGGAATAAAAGTCACTTCACTTGCAAAACAGTTCCACAATTTAGTAACTAAAAAATTGGACGAGAGAAATAATTTGAGTTTTTGTTCCGATTTTTTTAATGCCGACCATTACGTACTGTTCCACCATTCATAATAATTTTCAGTTCGACTAATAGCTTGGTTCTTGTCCATAAAACTTAAAAAGTAATAGCTTCCGTTTTTATTTTTAAACCGAAAATCCCATATGTACGACTCGGAATGCATAACGCACGCAACAATAGCGAGCAAGTAGATTTTAATTAGTGCAGTCTGACAACTAAAAAAATAGTCCGAAAAGGGTTAAAATACATAAAACCCATTAAATCCTTTTGTTCAAGCAAATTTGCACTGTAATAATCATTTTTATTCGGATAGAGTCCGTAATGCATTCGCTTTGACCATCGCACGACGTCGAAGTTATAACTTTCATGTACGTTATTGCGGATAGTGTATTTAACGTTCTATAGTCTTTCCATATTTTTATTGAACAATTTTTTTTTTATAAGAACAGGGTTTCCATAATTTTACTCTGATAGAATTGTATAAACGTATTATAAACGTAAAGGGTTATTCAATAGGAACATAACATTTTTGTATTTAAATAAAACACAGAATAATTGAGATAATTTCCAAAGGTTGCACGTTCGTGAACTTCACCATGAAAAATAAAAACCTTAACTGGCGTTTTGACATTAACAGACCAGCAAAAGAGTTTAAGGATGCGTTTGTATTAAAATACAAAATTGTTATGTACCAATTGAATAACCCTTTAGTTAATAAGAGTTATTTTTATATCAAATAAATAATTTAACTTCTACTATAAGAGATGTTGCTGGTACGTATGATAACTTTTTTAAAGAGTTCGTCTATTCTGCCCCGGCAGTAGGATGGCCATATCTTCCTAAATATGACGCAGCTGGTTAGTTCCCTCCACCAAAGTGGGAAGATATTTGGCACTTAACAGTCCCTAGCGGAATTTGAATAGAACTTTGCCTACCTAATTCGTTTGCCCGCTCGTTACCCTCTATCTTGATGTGGCCGGGAACCCAAAGCTAGGTTACTTCCAGCTGACTTTCTAAGTAAGCTGCTCCTCTAAGCACTGTTCGACAAGTTTAGACAAATAGAGTAGACGAATTTATGACCTAGATTGTGGCTTGGCTCACAGCGAGGATTACAAGTTTTCGCTTTAGCCTCGCGTAGAGTTTTGCTTCAGTCCGACAGTCCTCTCGGAATCCTAGTATTTCCGGCTGGAAATCGCTGGCGTGTGTCCCAGAAAATACCCGCTCCGACACCGCAGTTAATTTTTGAACCGTCGGTGTATATGACTATGTCGAACTCCTGTATGACCGAACCATTCTTCTGGTTGGGAAACCCACTGTAAAACTCTTGCCAGTTTTTTGTGTACTAATTAATAATGACAATATAGCAATTAACATTACGCAATATTTCTAGCATAATTTTACTTTAGCAATAACAATAATCTTACTAAGCAATAATTATGTATATAAGATGACCAATAATATAGTTTAGAGTTAGTGTAATAAAATCATATGAACAACAACCTCTTTTCACTCAGTCGCAAACACAGTACAATACTGTGTCTTTAAACATTCAGTCTCGGGGTAATATAGTCGGTCAGGGATTTAACGATAGCCGTTGTTAACGATTCTAAGATGTAACTGTGACCACACTGAACCAAAAAGGTGCATTCAACCAATTAAAATGTACATCATCATAATGAAAAAATCATTGTTTTTGAGCCGATGCAAGTATTCATTATTTTTCTGTTTGCTTTGGACACTCCTACAATAACAGAAATGATGTAAAAAATCATTGTTACAATTAACGAGTTCATAATATTGATAAAATCAGTAATTCGTATTAAAGTACTGATTCATTATTATTATTAACTGTGCCACTCTCAATATAATATGATGAACGAATTCATAATATTGATGAAAAGAGTAATTAATTTTACTGATGCTGTTCCTTATGTTTAAGTATAATTTCATAATTGCGATTAATCCTGTAATCAATACTGTGTTCATACTATTAATGTAGGGGAAAGTGGAGCAAAGTAAGCCCCCTAAAGTTTGTACCGAGATTCTGTAAAATGGGTAATAGTTATAAAATCCTTTTATCGCAAAATCGATAGCTTAGGATGTTAGCTTAGTCATATATTCGTGATGTTAAATTATTGCTGCTGATAAAAAAGATATCTACTCCTTTGTATACATACTTCAAAGTGCCCACTTTGCTCCACTACTGGGGTAAAGTGAGCCCTTCCAAGGGGTATAGTAATTTCATCCAAAACTGGAGCGAAATAATATGGCAATGGACCAATTAAGTCAAACGATATAATTTTAATAAAGTCAAACGAAATTAAGTGTGTTGAGAGCGTACTCTGCTTTGAAGAGTAACCCTGGGAACACCAAAATATTTTCTGTCTCTCTTAGGTCAATTTTTTTCAGCAACAGAAGTTATTGCATTTTTCATCGCAACTCCAGTCCACGATTGTTGCATTGATTTTTTGTTTTATGCTCTAGCCATGCTAAAATTGTTATTTTTAATTGTCAAATAAAATTATATTTGTATGGGGTAAAATGTGCCCGGGGCTGACTTTGCCCCGAATGAACGCTAAACAGCAAGCATCTGCTAAAATTGATATATTTTTTAAATAATCATCAAAGCTTACTTTTCAAGTTTCACAATCCATACGTCGATCTCAAGGATACTGTTCCAAGCAATTTTCACTCGCTAACAATTCTTTTTAATGCAATTATTAAACGCTGATATTTACATCAGACGGTACCAAAATCGTAATATGAGAAAAATTCAAGTAACTGTAATTAAAGTGAATTTTGTTTGTTTCTAATTAAAGTGGATTTTAAAGAGAAATTTTAAAGGGGCTCACTTTACCTTGCTAGCCCACTTTGCCCCACTCTCCCCTACATATTGATAACAATATGATGAATTTGAACATTAATATTATGAATTTGAAACTGGATATAATTTGAAATTTTCATGCCATATTAAAACGAATAAAGGTTCCCAGTAACTTGTGCGAAATTTTTGCTGCTACTGCGACTGTTTCTCAGCGGAACAATTGACACCATATGATTACATGCCAACGATTATCTACTCGTGTGTGTGTGAACCTTAACAAAAAATAGCAACCAACAGAGGATCCGAAACCTTGAGCTGAGCGATGGTCGTTTTTTTCAATATAATGAATAAGTTCATTATTGCTATAAATATAATCAATACGTTTTACGAATACCAAGCAAAGATGACTTGTTTATAAGACCTTTTTAATCAATATGGGGTGCATCAAAATTCCTAGGTGTTGATTTCTGAGAGTATATGTGACCTTTTCATATATACAAATTGTTGAAAATATTTTTAATGAAATAAGATTGATAGTATTAATGTACGGTTCATATATCATGAAAAATATTTGATGATTTTCTACATTGTTGTAACGATTTTTCCATTAATCCGAAGAATTTCGTTTAATGAAAGGCATTCAGTAATATTAAGAACAGTATTTTTTTCAGTGCACAAGGTTTAGCATGCCAGCACCCAGATTCTTTGGGTCTGATAGGGCTGCACGTTACAATGGTGCTTACGAATCACGGACTTTTTTAGTGTAGATACTGAAGATTTGTGTATACAGTGGTGAGTTAAAGGTTAGTAATGAGCATTGCCCTGCAATATAGTACAGTTGGCTTCAACCACTTCACATGAAAATCTCATTCGCCACTTTCTATTTTCTTAAATGCAAAGCCTTTGTCGCACCATCCAACCAAAAGTAGACACCCCTTTCATCATCATCATCAATGGCGCGACAGCCCAAATCGGGCCAGGGCCTGAAGGATACATTATCTGAAGTGTTCTCGGTTCAGCGCCCGCGTCCTCCAAGTTGTACATCTCAGAAGCGATCTGCAATCTGCGTCAACTGAGTCCTCGTATCTTTTCCGCGGTTTTCCCACCGGTCGTTTGCCATGAGCTTTACCTTTCAGTGTGCGTTTGAGAATTCTACCGTCGTCCATTCGCTTCACATGACCTGCATTGTAGCTTACGAAATTTTATAAGGGTTGATGCGGCTGGGTCGTCATAGATGTTATACAACTCGTTGTTGTACCGGATACGCCATTCTCTTACTAGTCCCAAAATTCTTCGAAGGATTCGTCGTTCAAAAGCGTCTATTGATTTTTCAGACGCTTGGGTGAGAGTCCACGTTTCGCTTGCATATAGTAGCACAGGTCTTATTATGGTCTTGTACTATACATGCGAAGTTTGCTCAGCCTGTGCATTTTTTTCGATTTTAAGATCGGGCGAACCGTGAAATACGCCTTATTTGCTAGTGTGATCCGTTGTTTTACTTCGTCCCGTTCGTTGCCGTCTATTACAAGGTGTGATCACAAGTATAAGAAATGATCCACATTCTCCAGGTTGTAGTTCCCCATGGTCATATTTTGTTTAGTTGGCGCGTTTTTCTTGTTTGGGTCATGAACTTGGTCCTATTCTCATTGACCCTTAACCCGACATCCTTTGCCGCTAGTCTAGACAGTGGAAGACTTCCTTCGCGTCTGGAACAGATCTGGCCATGATGTTTATGTCATCCACGTACACCACTAGTTGAGTGGACTTGATTAGTAGGGTACTTCTGGTATCAACGAGAACCTTTCTGATGACATATTCCAGGGCGAGATTGAAGAGCATGGGAGCAAGTCCATCTCCCTGCTTCAGGCCGGATTCAGTTCGGAAGCTTTGGGTAAGCTCGTTTTGTATCCTCACTTGGGATTCAGTGTCAGTCATGGTCAGTCTTTCATTATTTCAAAATATAATTTAAATTTTAAGAAGATTAGTACATAGTTGATCGAATTGTTTCTCGGCTTATTCAGACTGATGTAGTCCAAGTTGTATTTCTTTAACGATTGTCTTCAATCGACGTAAATTTTCTCTAGAAGCACTCCCAAAATTGTTCGTGTTCCTATCCCTTAACCCTTTCGGGGAACTGGAAGTATGCCCTGTCTAACTGACCCGAAATGCCGATATAAATAGCACAATATTAACCATACCTGAAGCAAAGTACCGCCATTGTTCCGCTTAATGCTTTATTTTATTAATTGAAATCGAAAGTTTATTATGCGATTAATTGAAGCGGAAAAGTCAAGCACAAAGTTTACAAAAATTAGAAAGCAAAATCCCATCATGACTCATTTCACACAATTAAGACGAAATTTCCTCAAAACTACAAAATTGATTTCGTTTTCTCGTCCTTCAAAGAATCTAGGGGGCGGTTAAATGGGGGCGCCAAAGGAGCCAAAAATCGAGTCTCGCGTTGCGCCAGTGGGAAATCGAAATTCCTTTTCTATTAAGGGCAAACGCAAATGATGAAAAATAGAAGAAATCAAACAGCCCCCGGTGTAAGAAAAAAAAACGCCGTTTTCGTTCGCATTTGACGGCATTATAGGCAAATCACAAGCAGAAAAATGTTTCCTTTTCGTAAGGAGTAAATAGAAAGTTGATGGCCCTGGACAGGTTTTCTTTCAAATGAAAATACCGGCAAAGAAATAAAATAGCAAGAACTAAGCGCGGAAAAAGCAGCGAAAAAAAATTCGCACAGAAGCTTCATGCTTCGGTCTGTGTCTAGAGAATTGCATGACACAAGGGCATGTAATAAGGAGCGAGCTGCGAGTTGGGGTGGTGAGTTGTGGGGTGCTAACAAGAGTCCCTAACAAATGTAAGAAAATATCAACAACGAAATACTCAACTCAGGAGACATTAGTATTCTACGGTAATGCAAAGATACAGAATCACATCCCGGAATATATTTCTCGTTGTCGCTGGTTTTCGTTGTTATCTTAGACACTTTGCCGTTTGTCACTAGATTCCAGTCGTAGCACTGGTCCTCGTTATTCAGCCTGAACCTGTGCCGCTCTGGGCTTTGTCACATCGAAATACTAAGACACTCCGTGCTCCTGGGAAATCATTTTATCTCGTCTTTAATCTCGCTTTTTGTTGCTCCCTGTATTTTTTTGTATATTGTTCGACCTTTTCTACGTATGCCTACCCTGTTGGCTGAACTGCCTTGACATCCCTGTGAAGAATGGGCAGCGGATGAAGCGCTAAGAGCGGCTTAAAAGGCACCTAGGCTTTCATGTAATTGGCGATATTTTGTAGCAATTTTTTTTGCGACTTTAATTATGCCCAAAGAGGCAGAACTGCTTTATCGATTTTATGAATGGCGGAACTCTTACGCCGCGTGGTTAATGAATGAGATTGTTATAAATTTCCGAAATGGAGCGATATTTTAAATATTCCATCAATCATTGCGATGGAAAGAGATCTACCTAACAAACGCGAACCAATTTAATTTAATTTCGTGATTTTTCGAAATTTAATGACTTAAAATATGAATAGGGAGCATGTTTCTTACTTTTGAAGCGGAATAAAATGAAGAAAGTACAAGATGTTATAAATAGAAGGTAAAAAAAAAATCTGCCAACAGTCTGGGCGTAACTTTATTATTTTCGGGCAGAAGTCCGGAACGCGTTTAATTCTAAAACGCGGTGTAGGTTACTATGTGACTGAAAACCTAAAAAAGGTTCGGGAAGTGGTTAGAATGGGGTCGCACTAGACTACTTAAGCGCCGCTGTCACATATAACATATGAATTACATAATTGGGTCATACTCCGGGAAGAGGTCTAAGTCATAGTATAATATCAGTTAATACGCGATTAGTAGCTTTTTCGTGATTAGGTTTTGGCCATTACATAAAATCGGAAATGCATTTGTAGGCGATTATATAAAAAGTCTGTGGAAGTGAAAACCAATCTGATATCTTATCAATCCTAAGAAATATGTCGAAAGCCTTACGTCCTATTGGAGTTGAATATCTAAAAATACTGAAATCAACTTTTGACGATTTTGTTGGAAGCCTTAGGAAGTAAAAATGAATTTGATATCTCATTAGAACTAAGAAATATGTAGGAATTTGTAAAAACATATGCAACCCTCTTGCACCCACTTTGGAGTTGAATATCCAAAAATCCTGAAATTGGTTTTTAGATATATGTGAAGAAAGCCCAAGGAAGTTAAAACCAATTAGATGTCTTATTACTCCTAAGAGATATGACGAAATTCGTTAAAACGTTTTCAACCCGTTTATACCCTCTCAGGGGTTGAAAGAGGAAAAAACTTGAAAACATGTTTTAGGTGATTATTAAACAAGCCCGTGGGAGTAAAAAGTTATTCGATATCTAATCAGACCAGAGGGATTTGGCTGAATTTGTGAAAATGTATACAACAACCCCTTTACACAACCGTGGGGGCCGAATTTCAAAAAAACCTGAAAACGCTTTTTAGGTATTTGTATGTAGAATCCGTACAATAAAAATGAATACAATATTTGGAAACACCTAATAGATATGACCAAAATCGTGAAAATATATGCCTTCCATTTTTACTGATAATTTGTTTTGCCCCCCTTCCGTACGCCAATAGATATTTGAAATTTTTTTTAATCTAAATTACTTTTCTAGTTGACTTACATATATATACCGAGTTTCAAGTTTCTAGCATAAGCTGTTCTTTAGTTAGGAAAAACACCTCCCACCCCCGTACCATACAATCACTGTAAAAAATTATACTACTACTATAGTTCTATCCAAATACCAAGTTTCAGCTTTATGTCATTATAGGTTCTCGAGATATAAAAATTGAAACTTTTTTCTTTTCACCCTTCCCCACCCTCACCCTTTACACCCCCACCCTCAAAACTTTTTTTTCTGCTAGAGTTCTATTGGGCCTACTTCTGGTAAAAATTTCAAGCATCTATCATACACTATTCTTGAGATATGAGACGTGATTTTTTAGAAAAATTCTTATCTCCTCTACTTCCATACTCCACCACCCTCTCAAAAATTTTTATTTTCAGGAAACTTTATTTGTCAACCTTAATACAGAAACCGAATTTTATTTGTCTAGTGCAATTGGTTCGTGAGATATTGTAATTTAAAGTTTTTCCACCCCCACCTCCGTACGCCCCTGCCTCCTCCCAAAAATTTGTTTCTGATCTATTCTCCTAGTATACCAACAGATGGTCATCAAGTTGTAATTTCGTGACATTTACCATTTAGGAGATATGGATTTTAGAATGTCTCAATCTCGGCTTTCGAGCGTTTCAGACGTATTATTATTCCCCCACTCCCACACCCCTTCGCTCATATCGGCAATATTTTCGCAAATGGGTCCACTATCAAAGCTCTATATAAATTCCAAGTTTCAGCCTCCTAGCCTAAGCGGTTACTGAGATCTAGAAACCAAAATTTTTCGTCTAAAACGCTTCCCCCACCATCCCCCTCACACCCTCACCAATAAAAAGGTAGCCACTTGAAGGGGTCTGCTCAGTATACCAACGAAAAAAAATTCAACTTAATAGCTCAAAGAGTTTGAGAGCTATAAGCTTTCAAACGTTTTGCGTACGGCGGACGGCGCACAGACGTACTGAAATTTTTTTTTGCTTTTTTGGAGTTTATTAGTCATGAAACGTGGAAAAAAAATTTTTCAGGGTAGCAAATTTTTTTTTTTAAAATCGATAACAATACTTTTTTATTAAAATAATAAAGTAATTAGTTCGATATTTCATCAGACCTAAGAAATATGTAGGAATTTGAGATTGAATATCAAAAAATCCCGAAAAAAGTTTTTAGAAAAATATAAATAAAGCCCGAGGAAGTAAAAACCAATTCGACGTCTTATCACTCCTAAGAGATATGATGGAATTCGTGAAAACGTTTTCAACCCTTTCATACCCTCTGCGGGGTTGAAAAAGAAAAAAAAAAACTTGAAGACTGGTTTTAAGTGATTGTTAAACAAGCTCATGGAACTGGAAAGATATATATTCGATATCTAATCAGACCTGAGGGATGTGGCTGAATTCGTAAAAATTTATACAACTCCGCATTTCAAAAAAACCCGAAAACGCTTTCTAGGAATTTTTGTGAGGAATCTTTAAAAAAAATTAATTTAATATTTGGAAGACCTAAAAGATTTGTATGACGGTGTGAAGGTGTGAATTTCGTCATGAAGTCGATTCGGCTTGTAGAAAGCGAACGAACACCTAATTCTTGAGAATGGGAGTAAATAAATCTAACCCCAGTTAGGATGTAAGTTCACTAAGAATTAAAACCGTCAAGCCAGCAAAATCGTTTGATGGCCTATAGCTCCCAAACGCTATAACCTATTAAATAGAATTTTTTTCTGGATAGACTGGGTAGGCACCTTTAAGAGACAGCGTTTCAGCGTTTTAGACGGAAAATTTTGGTATCAAGATCTCAGCAACCGCTTATGTTAGGAGGTCGAAACTTGGACCCATTTGCAAAAATTTGGTAGTGAGGGTGAAAGAGGATAAAACTGAATAAGCTCCAATGTTTATATCTCGAGAACCTATAATGATATAAAGTTGAAACGTGGTATTTAGATAGAGTTATAGTACCAGCATGATGCAAAAATATAACTTTGTATAGAGCTAGTATGGTACGAGTGTGGGGGATGTTTTTCAAAACTATTGAACGGCTTATGCTAGAAAGTTACAACTCAGTATGTATATGTAAATCAACGAGGAAAGTAATATTGATTAAAAAAAAATTTAAATATCCATTGACGTTCGGAAGGAGGGCAAATAAAATGATCAGAGAAAATGGAATGCATATATTTTCAAGATTTTTGTCATATCTATTAGGTATTTTCAAATATTGAATTCATTTTTATTGTACGGATTCTTCATATAAATACCTAGTAAGAAAGAATGCTGAAGAATGCATTTCGTAAACATTCCGATTCAATGGATGGAAGCATTACCATACAATTCATATTTAATTTTTTCTGGAATGTTAAAGGATTCTCTATACATTTTTCAAAATGCGAAAAAGACGCATTGTAATAATCTTGCATAAACTATAATATTACATACAGTACGTACTACATTTCTCGTATTAACGCTGGGACTGAACTGAACACTTGCTAGCACCCACCAGTGCCAAAAATATTCGTATTGACATTCGCGCCGATGGCGGTTTTGAACGCACATCAAAGGGATATGTGTAGAGCACGAATGTACTGTTTCCACTATCGCCTAGACATTCGCGTTCATCGCACATGTCCAATGCACATGAAGCCGATAGTGGAAACGCGGCATGAGGAGATCGCATAAAAAAGTTTTTCAAAAAACTTGTTTTGATCGCAGAGCTACGAGTTTTGAAATTTTCGTCTATTATTAATTTTTCCTTTTAAAGGTACGGAAAAAGCTCGAATAAAAAGCTCTAGTTGCCATACAAATTTTCATAAAAATTGAGTACTCAAACACGTGTCAAATCGTGAATGCGTTGAGCTACAAATTTAAAACAGCTAGTCGATAATGGTTCTCTCTTGCTACTCCCAGGTTAGGTTACTAATCCTAACTGGAATAAACGCATTAGGTTAGTATTTCTTATAGAGCATGGTGTCTTTTGGTGTTTTTTTCTTCTGGTGTAATACCTTGCCTTTTTAACTGCCTGACCAATAAGGTTGGATCGCGACCTTCTTCCCTCACAACGTCTTTGACATGTTCTCTTGATAGATCCTATGCCTCCCTCCATGTGCTAGATGATTTCCGGGGATATAACGTTAGCCTATCGCCAAACCCATTGGTTCGAATATGGAGATTTTTGCGAAAATATTAGAGTCTCGTGTAACTGGCGCACTATTAATAGAAAAGTATTGGTCAATTTCAAAGAAATCGTAAATTTTACACAATGTTCACGGACAAAAATAAATTACATAATGCACCGTATGGAATAAGTTAAGCTTTTTATTATCAAATAAATCGAAGTACCTACTTATTTGTCTCCTAATCGTGATTAATCGCATGTAAGTAGCGTGACACATAATACCGGTTTATGTGCATTTATGAAGCGAAAAGCCGCTTGTACAAAGTGTGGATCATGCTCGCCCCCGATAAAAAATTCTTCGCAGTTCAGTTCATTTAATTTTCATTAAGCGCACTTGCGTTTTTAGATATCGACAACGAAATGGTCTTCATATCTATAATAATAAAAAGTTATGCATTACATCCAGCGAGTGTGCCGACGAAAATCAATTGTCGAAAGAAAAAGTTCGAGTTTCGGAAATATTCAAAGTCGGGGAAAGCGAGCAATGCAAAGCGGCAATAAGACCTTTTATAAAGTGCTTTCTACACTCGATGGCCCATTCATGGTCAAATCTTGTGAATTTCACGGTTTCAAATCGGACAATTTTATTTTATTGGTATGTACTTGTATTTGTCTGTTGATATTATTATTATTATTAATTTTTTTTTTTCAATTTCGTTTTCAAAGTAAATTCACGATAGTGTGTGACAAACAACGACGACATGTTTGTAGCTCTCTTATGTAACGTTCAAGTGAAATTGGAATTGCTACAATTACTATTTGAGTCGTTTTGCGATATTTGAATGTACAGCACAAGATACGAGCGTGTGCTGCCATAGTGAACAGTCTGAGAGTTTTGCGGTAAGAATGAAACCGGGTCCTTTGTATGATCGTTGCGGTTAAGTAATAATCCATGGAACTTCGAAAGTTTCCTAGTCATTACATGACCGCAAAATTTGTCTTTGCCAGATATCGATATTTTGGTGGTCTATTACCGTCGCAGGGTATTAGATAGCAGCTAAATCGTATCGAATTCGGATGGGATTGGACGAGTATTTGCTTATGGACAGGACCTATTCGAACGGATGCAGTCTTAAAGTCAGTGCAAAACTAGACTCAAGTCTGTCAAAGGGTTTACGGAAGAAGGACTTCGTTAGATACTGCGAGCAACTTACCCTGTTCAAATATCAATTTATGTACTGCGAAGATGAGAGCACATATGGCATATACATAGGTACATATTCGTATTGTTTGATTTGCTTTACGATTTAACATACAACATGTCAACAAATAGTATTTGCAATTGATATTGCTACGAGTAACCAATTTAAGAGTAGTATGTGATTCGAAATATGGAATTTAGTGCAAAGTAAAAAAAAATCCATTGACTCTTACATCTTTTGGAGAGTAGTCAGATATGCCACAACTTTTCAAGTAAATTTACATTGGAATGTAATAGTCAATTTGAATGTAATTTTTAATGTTCGGTCAGTAAATTTCAATTTGCAATCAGTAAATTTCAACTTGGAAAGCAGCAAATTCACTGGATATTCTCTTGAATTTACACTCAAAAAAAAATGTATAATTAACAGTCTTTGGTACGGTATGGTGTGGGGGGTGGTGATGTTGTCATCCTTCTTCACATAGACGTTAGTGTTCGCCGGTTATGCTCACTGTTAGAGTATGGTAACTCGTGAAACCTAAAACCATTTTGTGAATTTTTTTAAAATTCGCTATGTTACATAGCTTTCCCTTATCTATATCACCGAGGTCATCGAGGAAATATTGGCCGAGGTTCCATCTTCTCGTTCCCGATAGGGCCGGACACTCGCATATGACGTGGAAGATTGACTCTTCCGCTTCTGGGTCACCGCAGCTACGACAGAGATCATTTGCCTCGACACCCAGTCGTCTAGCGTGTCTACCGATCAGGCAGTGCCCTGTGAGCACTCCGATTAGAGTGCTGGCATCTTCCCTGCTCATGCTCAAGATATACTTGCCAAAGAGTTCTTGATATTGATCATGTAGTTAGGATTGACCATCTATTACCTACCCATTGCAAGCATAGTGAGTCGATATACTGTTTTATGGATCCGATGGGAATAGCAATCTGCTGGTCTCCTACTAGTGAGCTTAGGCTGGAGCCTGCTCGAGCGAGTTCATCAGCTAGCTCGTTTCCTTGGATTCCACAGCGGCCTGGCACCCAGTAGAGAGTAACATTGTGTCGTGTGCCGTGAGAGCTAAGAACGCCACGACATTGTCTTGTCTAACTGGTTTGGATCGTGCTATGAACGAGCTAAGGGCCTCGATGGCCGCTTGGCTGTCAATGCAAATAGTGATGTCTTCTGTTGCATTCACCTTTGCTTCAATAATTTTGCATGCCTGAAGTATTGCAAAGATTTCCGCTTGGAATACACTGGCGTAATCCGGTAGCCTGTAGGACTCGTGAATATCGAGTTCCTGTGAGAATACCCGTGCGCCTGTACCAGAAATCATTTTCGAACCATCGGTGTAATACTATTGTGGTTCTAATGTCTAGGTTGTGTTCTACATTCCAGTCGTCCCTGCGTGTGATTTTAACAGAAAATTCCCTACTGAAATCTAATTCAGGCATAATGTAGTCCGTTTCTCTGTTCATATCAGACTCCAAGATGTCATTGAGTATGGTACTGTGACCAGCAGGTCTAGTTCTCCAGTAACCTAACTCTTTGAGTCTAAGGGCGCCTTTTGCAGCTATGCTTTTGATGTGCATATCCATTGGCAGCAGGTGGAGGATAGTTTCCAGTGCTGCCGTGGGTGTGGTTATGAGGGCGCTAGTGACCCCAATGCATGCCAAGCGCTGTACTTTTGTCAGCTTGCTTAGATACGAGGACTTTCTGGTCGCTTCCCACCACACTTTCGCGCCATAAGTTAAAATTGGTCTTATAATGGCTGTGTACATCCAAAGTACTAGCTTTGGTTGGAGACCCCACTTGTTACCGAACATCTTTCCGCATGCGTAAAATGCGTTGTACGCTTTTTTAACGCGTTCGTCCAGATTCAGTTTCCAGCTGAGTTTCTTGTCTAGAACAATCCGGAGATATTTAGTACTGTCCGAAAGATGAAGCTTAACGCTTCCCATCTTTGGTAGCTGCTCAAAATCTGGAATTTTGTATTTCTTCGTGTAGAGGACGAGTACAGTTTTAGAGGGATTAACCCCTAAACCGCTGTTATGGCCCATAGTCGTAATTTATTGAGTGCTCTCTCCAGTGCTCTCTAGCAGTCTTTAAGGTACACTTATTTCTACTTCGAGTATTATTTCTTTTTTACTTACTCTTAATAAAACTCTTGGCTGTAGGTAGGAATCGAACCCGCTATCAATTCTGGTTTTACTGCATCGGTTTGGCGCGCGAACGCGTTTTATTTTCATTTCAATAGAAAACAAAATCGATCGAAGCGTCCAACTTCGTGGTTTTATATATTACATGTTTTTCGTCGTAAAATTCAAATAGTAGAATTACACGAAAAAGAACGTAATTTTCAATTCATACATTATTATACTTAATTTTACAGGAAATGTTGCCTTTTCATGTAAATTGTACGGTTCAGTTTAAAAGTACATGAATAATTTACTAATACCAGTAATTTCGTGTAAAAGTGATTGAAATATATACTTTTAATTGAAAAAATTAAATATACTGGAAATTTCAAGTAAAAATTGGATTGAAAATAAATTTTTTTAAAACAGTGTGGTTTAGTATGTGTGTTATATGGTTGTGGTGTTAAATGATTTTTGGCCCAGTTACCTTTAAGAAACTGACTGTATCTATTTGGTTGTTTCAGGTGCATTGAACAACAAAAAATTTTTCCATACAGCCTAAAAAATTCAATGGAATTCAACTAATAAGACTCAATTACGTAATGTTTAGGATTGTATATGAACAAAAACATTATCCTTCTTGCCCTATGAGACCTCTACAACAAGAACCTGCTGGGAATAGTCTTCCTGAAGTTGAGTGTCTTCGGTCCAACGGTTTACCTGGTGTTTTACGCATAGTGACTCAGTATACTACGAATGTGTCCGTGTTATGCGTTCTAAAGTTATTGACTTCAAGAGGAATATTATTGTCATCACCTACGACGTAACAATCCTGACCGAAACTTGGCTAGATAGCTGTATCGCCATTGGATCTATCGAACTATATCATGTTTTTATGCCGTGTTTCCAACATTGCGCGAATCTGTGTGAACTAGTGCGAATGCAAGTTCGCGTCAGTTCGCAACTCTAATCGAGATTCGCGTAGCTTCGCGTCTATGGTGGTTGTTGGACGCGAATCAAAGGAACTGGCATTGACCACGAATGCCGTGCTTACGCAATCTCGCCTCAGAAAAGACCCTATTGATCTAAACTTAACACCTGCCACTAGTGACACTCACATTCGCACCGATGACAGTGTTTGGACGCGAATGAAAGAAATTCGCATTTAACACAAATGTAGCGTTTACACATTCGCCTATGCATTCGTGTGCTATGCGAATGTGGACGATGCCCGAATGCGATGGTGTAAACGCAGCATTAGATTTTATCGCTTCGAATCTACAAGGATCAAAACGAGAAGTGCTATTATATATCCATTGAAATCAAGGTAAAGTGAAATTGGTGGAACTTTTTTTTAATAATAAATGATAAATTGGTCATTGGTGCTGTGCACTTATTACAAGCATATGACGGAATTCGTGAAAATGCTTGCAACCCTCTTACATCCTATTAGTGGTTGAAAAAGAAAATTTTTTTTAGGTATAAAAAGTCTGTGGAAGAAAAAACTTATTCGATATCTATCAGAGTTCGTGAATATTTATGCAACCCCTTCACATTCCTTTAGGGGTTGAATAAAAAAAGCCCTTAAAATTGTGTCTACGCATTTATCGTCATATTTCGTAAATGTGTAATTAATTCAATATTTCAGAAGACCTAAGTGATACGACGAAATTCGTGGTTTTCACTGAAAATTTTGTTTGCTCCATCTCCGTACGCAAATAAATACGTAAACGATTTTTTCCCGAAATTACTTTTAATCTGCATATACCCTTTAAGATTCAAGTGTCTGGTGTAAGCTGTTCCAGAGATAGGAACTTTTCTCCCCTCGTACCGTACTACTCCCATTAAAAATTACATTTTTGTAACGTTTAATCGCTACAACCCTACTTAAATTCCAAGGATCGACCGGGTTTCTTTAAGTTTTCCTGGTTACCATCTTCACCCTCAATTTTTTCCGTACTAGGGACCATTATAAATTCAAATATCCTATCTTAAACAATTCTTCAGATATGAGAAGTGATTTTTTAGAAAAATTCGTATCTCCCCAGTTCAAAAATGTTTCGTCTGAAACCCTGCTCCACCTCGCGTTGCTCGAATTTCAGCCACCAATTCGGATTAGAGATGGGCAAAGCAGTTCAGTGTTCAGTTCAGTGAAGTACTTCCATGGAACTCTTCGTCCCATCGTCCCTTTCGTTTTCGTTCCTGCGTTCCATCGTTCAGTGGTTACTAGTCGTAGTTCGAAGACAGTAGATCTAGTAGAAGGTGATGAGCAAAAGAAAAAGGTCAGTAGATTGTAGAAGATCGGCAGTTGTGATCCTCTACGTTATATAAATTTATATTAATTTAAGTTTTTAAAACTTATTAAAAACTTTTAATTATTTATTTATTAAGTCGTCATGAACACATTATTTTATTAGATGTAAAGATTTAATTATAAAAAATACATAAACTGTTCTAATAAAATTCAATGATGAAAAACATTTGGAAATTAAAATTTTTTGAGAACATTAATGGTTATTTTTTTGGAATGTTTCTTTTTTGAAATTCAAATTTCAACTGTCTAAAAAAATATTTCTTGAGAAAAAACAATTTCGTCGACGACTTCGATCGAATCTTTTAAACTCATCGAAGTCGTCCATGAATTGAGTTAAATTGACAGTGGCGAAACACTTAGTTATAGAAAACTAAAATTATTAAATTAACGCCACTACAAGATCAAGTAGAAGATGAGAAAAAAAATCTGCCAATGGTCTGGGCGAAACTTTATTATTTTTTGGGTCAAAGTTCGGGAGCGGTCAAAGTCGGAGTGTATCATGAGTTGCTTCGAGATTATTAGATTTCTTGGAAAATTATTTTTGTTCTTAATATAAAAGTATTTAAAATAGAGATTTTTAGCCGATTAAACATTGAAAAAGTCCGTGTAGACTATTCGAATTTCAGTATAAGCCATTAGAAGTAAAAACGAATTTGTTGCCTTATCAGAATTAGATAGTCGAATTGTTAAAACGTATACAAACCCATTACTTCCACTTGGGGTTTGAATTTAAAAAAAATTGTGAAACAGGTTTTTAGACGATTTCATAAGAAGCAACTTGATATCTCATGAGACAAGACGGATTTTGAAAAATTTGTGAAAACGTAAGCAAACTCTTCACACCCCCTTGGTTCTTGAAATTCGAAAAATCGTGAAATTGGTTTTAAGGTCATTACATCAAATGCCGTAATAACCAATTTTATATCTCATCAGAACTAAGGGATGGCAAAATTTGTGAAAACATATGCAAACCCTTGGAGGCTGAATATCCAAAAATCGAGAAATGTGTTTGTAGGCGATTATATAAAAAGTCTGTGGAAATGAAAAGCGATCTAATATCTCATCGAACCTAAGAAATATGTCGAAACTTTGAAAAGCATACTAGACTTTTTGGCTTTTTTATATAGGAAACCTTGGGAAGTAAAAATGAATTCGATATATTATCAGATATGCAACCTCCTTACACTCACTTGGGGGTTGAATATCCAAAAATCCTGAAAGGAGTTAATAAAGAAATATGAAGACAGCACGAGAAAGTAGGAACCAATTCAATTTCTTATCACTTCTAAAAGAAATGACGGAACTCGTGAAAACGTGTTCAACCCGTTTATACCCTCTTAGGGGCTGAAAAAACTTAAAAACAAGTTTTAGGCGATTATTACGCAAGCACGTGAAAGTGAAAAGATATTCCATATCTGATAAGACGTGGGGATATAGTAGAATTCGTAAAACATTTTACAACCCCCTTTGCACCCCCTTAGGGGTCGAATTTTAAAAAATTCTGAAAACACCTTCTAGGTATTTATATGAAGAAGCCGTAGAATAAAAATGAATTCAATATTTGGGAAGACCTAAAGATATGACGAAACCCGTGAAAATATATGCATATCATTTTCACCGATAATTTTGTTTGCCCCTCCTCTGAACGCCAATGGAAATTTGAAATTTTTTTTAATTTAAATTAGTTTTCTAGTTGATTTACATAAACGTACCGAGTTTCAACTTTGTAGCATAAGCTGTTCTATAGATAGGAAAAACACCCCCCACCCCTGTACCATACTACCGATATAAAAAATTATATTTTTCCAAGATGCTACTAATATAGCTCTATCCAAATACCAAGTTTCAGCTTTATATCATTATAGGTTGTCGAGATATTAAAATCGGAACTTTTTCCTTTTCACCCTCCCCCACCCTCACCCTCTACACCCACACTTCCTAAATTTTGTTTTCCGCTAGGGGTCTATTAGGCCTACTTCTGGTAAAAATTTTAAGCATCTATCTTACACTGTTCTTGAGATATGATACGTGATTTTTTTGAAAAATTCTTATCCCCTCCACTTTCATGCTCCACCGCCCCCTTAAAAAATTTTACTTTCATCAAACTTCATTTGTTAACCTTTATACACAAACCAAATTTTATTTGTCTAGTACAATTGGTTCATGAGATATCGTAATCTAAAGTTTTTCACCCCCCATTCCCGTACGCCACTGCCCCCACTCAAATTTTTGGTTTCGATCTATTCTCCTAGTATACCTACAAATATTCATTAAGTTTCAATTTTGTGACATTAACCGTTTAGGAGAAATAGATTTTAGAAGGTGTCAATCTCACCTTTTTTGCGTTTCGGACGCATTATTTTTCCCCCCACTCCCGAACCCCTTCACCTATATCGGCAATTTTTTTGCAAATGGGTCCACTACAAAAGTTCTATATAAATTCCAAATTTCAGCCTCCTAGCATAAGCAGTTGCTGAGATCTAGAAACCAAAATTTTCCGTCTAAAACGCTTCCCCCTCCTCCCCCCTCACACCCCCACCCGTCCAAATTTGGTCACTTTAGGGGGCCTACCCACTCTACCCCCAAAAAAAAATTCAATTAAATAGCTCATAGGGTTTGGGTGCTACGAGCCTTCAAACAATTTTGCGTACACCGGTAGACGTACGGCGTACGGCGTACGGCGTACGGCGTACGGCGGACAGACGGACTGAAATTTTTTTTTGCTTTTTTCGTGTCTACTCGTCATGAAACGTGAAAAAAAAATTTTGAGGGTAGCAAATTTTTTTTTTTAAAAATCGATAACAATACTGTATTATTGAAATAATAAAGTAAAAGGGTCAGTAGATCTAGTAGAAGATGAGCAAAAAAAAGGTTAGTAGATCAGAAAATGTTTTTGGTCACGTGTCCAATGGAACTATAGTTCACCAAAAGGAGTGAGTTACTTCACTCACTCACTTCAATGTAGTGTTCTTTTGGAACAGTTCACTCGTGAACGACCCATCTCTAATTCAGACACAGGAGGAATCGGCTAACTCTTTCCTAATGCCTTACCTTTTCTTCGATCACTTTGACTTTTCAAATCGAAATAATCACTACAAGGGCTACGTTCACAACGTGTCTGCCTGTCAATTATATCTGCATTTTAAAACTTTTCTATTATGATAATGCTGCAAGTACGGTGAAATTTCAATAAGTTGAATATTCTATAGCTCGTATTGATATATCGATAACCTTTTTAAAGTTATTATTTCTAGCTATAAATGAAAAATGTTAATGTTGAACAATGCCAATTCTAACCAGTGTATTTTTTTTAATACCCATCCCGTGAAGTACTACTTTGTAGTAACAAAATTGAATTATTTTTCATAAAAGTCAGGTATATGGGCCTTTTAACAATTTATTTAAAGAATTCGAAACACAAAAGGATCAATTTAATTATATCAAATCAATTTTTGCGGAAAAGTTAATACAAAATTGAAGCACATTCACTGTTCACCATCGAACAATAACACGTGTATAACCCTTCACTACCAATATGGTTGGCAAATACTACAGCATTAATATGTGCACAATTTCAAAAACAACAATCATATCCCGGTCACCAAAGTTAAAAGTGTAATTAACTTTATTTAATGGTCGCTGAATAATTGGTTAAATGCATATTGTATTATGCATAAGTTGGCGCGTACCATATTGTATGGTATGCAAACGAAAAGGAGCTCTATGTGAATTTTGGGAAAATGATTTCAGTTTTAATATAATTTATATATTGGATAATACAATACCTTCCCGGCCCCTTCGATCTCCCGGAACAATTGAAACAATTTCAGATATGAATGTTCCAGAAACAAAATAATATTGTGATTTTCTGCTCGAATGTCATGAATTGAAAATCTCTCAATTATAAATAATGATATTGTATTTATAAAGGATCTGCATATGTTTGTATGAATGGCGAATATAATAACGATAATAATGGGTTATAGTTTGGGAAAATATGAGATACCCGATTTGATTTGACTATGGAAATAAAATTTTGCGTTATTTCTGGAACAGTATATGAACACATTAGTCCAGTAAAATTTGTATTTTCAAGGGAAATCCCCGTTATCAGTAATATATAGATTTTTTAAACAAATAGTTTCCTCGCTCGGCAACATCCCTGCAATAGATGTTAAAGTTGATAAGACGTTCTTTACAATTTCTTCAATGTAATTCTGGCTTTTAACGAAAAATGTATTTGATATTATTAATTGTTATTTTTATTATTTGGATGCTATTTACTGGATCCCGTCGAGTGGTCGACTGAATTAAATTCCTTTCATTTTGAAAGTAACCTGCAATTAATTGTGATATTTTAATAATATATAAAGTACCCTAGCGCTCATAAATTTGAAAATGTAGAATGACATTTCAGCAGCTCAAGAAAACGGAGATACCAAAGTTTTTTTTAAAGACTTTTGTAAGGTAGCGAACAGTAAAAAATTTTTCTAATGCTTCTAAATTGTGTTCAATAGTTGCAACTACGTATTTAAAGAAGTTTAGAACAGGAGCTTGCAAAGGGTTATGAATCTAGCTCATTAATTCACCTAACCTCTCTGGTCCGCCTAGAATTTGACTTAAACTTAATCACAAAAATACAGTTTTTTGCTTAATTCGTTCCTGAGTTATCGCTAGTTCCGGAAAAAGAAACAATTTTAAGAACTTTCGTATAGTAGCTCCTCGATGGAGTACCTTCATATTATTTGTTTTATTCTTCTACTATTTAATAGCGATTATACCATAGTGTGGAAATTTTGAAATTCTGATTATTATTATTATCTACTAATTCTGTTACAAAAAAAAGTGTAACCACGTTTTTTATTAACTTTTATTTGGCGGCTACGTGAAGGACTTGTGTGTAAAAGAAGTAAAATTTCATGCAAACAAGTGAAAGAATAAAGCAACGGAAAAAATCAACTGAGGTTCAAGAATGAATTTTTCGGGTTTTTGCCAGGGGCCAGACTGACAACCATCGCAGGTAACATTTCACAGGAATATGGCACAATAAGATTTTTTCTCAGTGCCAGAAAAAAATCCAGACAGTCCGAACCTAATCTATAAATAAAAAATTCAAAAGTTTTTCTATGGAAAATTTTATGTTTGAACATCACAGGAAAATGGCTGAACAGAAATTTATGAATATCAGCGTGATTTATGTTATAACTTTTTTTTTTTAATTGAGTTCACATGAATAAAAGGGTTTTTCAAATATATACCTTATTAAGAGTCTCTGTGTGATACCGTTAAGCACAGCCAGAATGAACATCCTAATGTGGCAAAAATCGCAAAGTGCCATTCACTGGGACTTGGCATCAGGCAACAGTCACTCAAAGCTTTTTATGCCAAAGCATTCGGAAAAAAAGAACATCTGATTATCTGAAATAAGGCAGACATCAGACCCGAACCCTAGTGGGAGCTCTGACTTGTCACATGGAGAATCATCTCAATAGGATTGGTCTCTCTGAGACTAAAATTTGCAGAATATGTAATGACGAAGATGAAACACCAGAGTATATCCTCTGTGAATGTAAGTACTTAGCTCACAAAAGAATTCGTCACTTCGGTCAGGGTTTCATGGATCCATCGGAAATCCTGACCATTCCTCTTCAAAAAATACTAAGCTTCATTGAAAGCGCAGGGATTGAAGAGGAATAATAGTTAATACGGGGGACGTCACAATAGGCCCAAGTGTGGCTTCAGTGACAGAGGTTAACCATACCAACCCCTTTTGCCAACAAAATCTAATCTAAGAGTCTTACCGAAAAAGGATTATAACAAGAGTTGAAAGTTGAAAAGTTGAAAATTATGTACAACGTTCTATTTTAATGCATTTTTAGGTAAAGGAAAAATGTACGTTTTTTTTTTAAAAAAAAAAAATTTAAAAATTTTGAACATCAAGGGAACAACCGAATTTAATGAATTTCAGTGTTTGGGTAAAAGGTGATATATGCCATAACGTGAGCTAAAAATTTTTTGATTTTTACCGTCAATGGGAGAAATTCACATGAAAAATGGAAAGTTTTTTAAATATCTCCGAAGTACGAGTATATGAAAATATAACGGAGAAAGTTAAGCTGGTATTACACTGTTTGAGCACGTGGTCAAATTGCAGTAATAGGCAATGCGAAATAGCGAATTTGACCTAGCGGATATTGCGAGAATAATTGGAATTCGCTATTTCCCATTGCTTATTACTGCAATTTGACCACATGCTCAAACAGTGTAATAATAGCTTTACAATATTTTACGATTTTACGGTGTTTTTTCGTACAGTGGACGTATTGCACTCTTTAAACGTGGGCGAGTGAAGCAAGTCTGGTTAGACTTAGATAGATCATGCGAATGGTCTGAGTTAGATTTTTAATAATAAAGAATTTTGATCAATCTGAAATTTCCAAAAAAATTGATATCCTAAACTATTTAATTATACTTTTGTTTTTAAAACGGATTGAGGTTTTTTCAATCGTAAGAACGAATGGCAGGTTTTTATAATTGTTCTCCGGATTTTCTAACAGGAGACTTCTCTGATGTCGAAAAAACAACAAATAATTCTTAATATTCGATTTCTACGTTAGTTTAACCTAATTTAATATAAAAGTGGCACTCTTAGTTATAAAAATATTTTACTAATTAGTGGGTGCAATCTACGATCAGAATTCACATCCTAGTGAACAACCAAATTGGTTCAACTATGGGGTGTATTTACTATGGCAAATAATTCGTGGATATGAATTTCAGTATAGATACGCACATATGGATGAACCCCGGGAATATCACCAGCTCCAAATGTGTTGATGAAACAGCTATTTCGTACAATTTATCTAGAAAAATAATAATATACCCCATAATCATGATGCAAAAATAATCACCCCAAAAATTTTCCGGGAAAATTATAGTTATAAAAGATGGTGGTAACTTTTATAACTTATCATGAAGTTAATAGTTTTCTGAAGAAGAAAAAAAACGATGTTGCGTACAATGTAATTTATTAGAGCTCATTGCTCATTCATTTTTAAAACTGACTAATTGCAGTTTTAATTAAAACGGCAAATTAGAGGGCGGTTACTTATTAGCAACATACAATAATTATATGCTGTACATAAATGGATCACAATGGAGGTAAACCACCTTTAAAATACTTCCTCATTCCACACAACAGCAATAAAAAATCTTGTATCATGCACATCTAATTACGCTATTGATTGGTACCTAAAGGTTAAATGCATTGTATAACATTTAACCAATAATTGATTCGAAAATTTGCAAAGACGTTAACAATTACGTTGTGATGTAAGAGAACATAAATCGTCAAAATATAAATTTTAAATCAGTTTTATCTGAATCTCTAACTCTGCTAATATCTGATCAAACCTTATTTAATATATAATTCGAAAATTAATTAATCAATTTAAACAAATGACCGACTGAAAACATATCGACAGTAAAAGTGAAAATTTGGCTATTTGATAAATCGGTACCTACATACCTAATAAATCGGTTTAGCGAAAAAGAAGTAGCTCGTACATATGGACAACAACTTTAAGAGTTACATGTCTTGATTGATACTGAAAAAAAAATGTAATTGTGGTTTTTATTCTTTATGCGATGAATGTGTTTAATTTGGCACTGCCCGGGTTTTTGTCTATAGTATAACATAGCTTATTACGTCTCAATTTTCGGAACGTAAAAAAAAATCTTACCTAATGTGGTTGACTTAATTTTAATTAGATGGTTTTTTGTGGTATAGCTTTTATCAAAAACCAGTAGCAATCTTTTTTGGACAACATTAGGAAAGTACCATTTTTTTTTAAAAATAATCATAATATAGATATATTAATACCAATTGATATTTATTCTCTAAGCGGAACAATGTAAATTTAATTGAAGCTGTGATGCGTAGAATTGCAGTTAAATGTTAATTAACTAATTACTGAATAATAGGCATGATTATCAAAAATCGCAAACCAGTTTCACCGATATTCATTTTTACGAGCACGCAACCGAGGTGAGCTAGTGCGTTCGCAATAGTTAAGGCCAAGTTCATTGCAATGCACCATCTTTGGAAAATTCCTAAAGGCACTAATAATAAATTATGGTTATTAAAACATTGGATATGTACATTTTAAAATAACCTCTATATTATTTTTTATACTTGCATTTTGCATAAAACCGACCTATCCTGGAGTAACACAAGGCTATATGTTACCACCAGTCCTGTTTCTAATGGTAATTTAGGAGACTTGAGACTGAACTGGCAAGGATGGACAAAAAGGATTTTGATCTTTATAATGAAGAAAAACTTTTCGACACGTACTGTGTACATTTATGGTAACTACAATCTTTGAAGAAGTATTGCATTGCCCAAGATAGGCATTGTGATGAAGAAAGGAAATGACTATATACCGGTCAAGCCTTGAGGGCAAAAAAACTTTAAATGGGTCGTCCTTTATGACGGCCAGTTTTTTTCGGGAATTTTTTTTTGCAGATTATGGATTGCTATTGGATTGAAAGTTTTACGACATATTTGTTCATATTTCAACAAACATTAGAAATTTTTGTAAAGGGAACTATTGTTTTTTTTTCGCGTGCAGAGCTCTTGAAAGTGACTGCTGTAAAAAAAAGTTCTTAAATGGCTGCCATGATTCCGGCTGTCCTCCTCATTTGAAATCAAAAAATTAAATTGATACTACATTTATAGGCCTGTGGCTATAACTGGTACCAGAATTAAGTCAAAATTTTCAAAATTAAAAAATTGGCCTAGCTAGGGATCCGCTGAACATGCTATTCAAATTTCAGCGCAATCGGTTCAGTAGTTTTTGCTGAATCGTGGCAGCCAATTTGAAAAATTCAGTTTTGAGAAAAACGCAATTAAAGATCAGTGGTGGCCTAGGCGAGCTCCAAACAGCTGCTCCATTATGCGGCTATTACTTTATAACGACTTTGAATTTGGAGAAATCCTTTTGCATACATGTTCTAGGGATGATTTGGAAGTAATTTAGTAAAAAAAAAAGATTTTTCTGACCCGGTACATAGTACGATTTCCTTAAGCAGATTTTGGACTGTAATGTATGCGTCCTTAGAAAGTATTGCGGATCGACCGAGAAATATTAAACAAACAGTTCTGAAGGAAATTTAAGAAGAGATTAAGTTCTGTTTCCAGATAAAACGCAGGATAGAATTAAGTGCGAGTCCACAATCGCTGACCAAAACAAATCAATAATTCCAGGATATCCTTCTAGTAGTAATGTCTTCATCTTCGAGGTTTGGGCAAAAGGCAACCTATCCTAGAACAACTAACAGTGTTACGTGATTTCGATTGGAAAGCTAAGGTCCGAATAAAGGAGATGCTGATGTACTTAATTAAAATACGATTGGTGATAAAGTACTTAAGGGGAGCTTGTAGGGTAAAAAAAAGAAAAAGAATCAAATTTTTGTTTTCGACTGATCATTAAAATTTATATTTTTCCTGATAAAACAAGACCAAAATTGCAACATTTGGAGGCCGGGAAGTGCTTAAAAATAAATTTTTATATTATAATGGAAAAATTAAAAAAAAAAAAAATTTAAGTTGATCAAATTAATAATACTCGTATTATCTGATAATTTTATTGTCAAATGATAAAAATTAGTATTCCCACAATTATTTTACAAGATATAGAAAAGACTAGAAAAATTACAAAAATTTATCAATCAACAGAAATGATGCACAAATGATATGCAGCTGACACACTCTAGGTGTAAACAAACTGGTTTTGTGAAAAATTATGTTTTTTGTAGCGTTTGCCCCGTTTTCTCGCCAACCGCTAATCAGAATTCATTAATTTTTTTCTATTTTCTTTGTTTTGGATAAAAGAATTAGTGGATCGAAGAATCTGAAAGTTAAAAAACGCAGTATTAACCTATAGGTCATAAAGGAAGGTTCAAAAAGGAGCAATCTTTGAACAGCTGTTATAAAAAAAGTGAAACGATTTTAAAAAAATGTTTCGATCAAGTAGTAGTACTAACAGAGCTTTACAAATGAAAAAAAAATTAGAGTGATATGGGTCTCAAAAATGGTAATTTTTGCATTCCCTACAAGCTCCCTTTAACGGAAAACATCCGAATATACAAAATTTTTTTTTCAAAATTTTTTTTCGCTCATCTTAAAGTTTGTAGTCTTGAGAATATTGTGTGTAAATTTCATATTGAAATTCCAATAATTGTAAAAGTTATGGGCAATTAACCGGAATGGGACCTTCGTGAATTCTAACGGTTCGTCTTCCAAACCAAACTTCAAACGTGATTATCTCGAAACATACTTTTTAAAGACGGTCCCCAAAATATTCGGAAAACGACCGATTGCTTCCAAAATTTTACATAATATTTTCGGACAGGTTCTCTACTTCGCAACGTAGGATTTTTTTTACACTTTATTACTTTTTTTATCAAGCCAGAAAGATCGGAAATTAAGGTTAAAAAATGAACATAAAGTTTAATCGCCGCTATTTCGTAAAAATTTTTCCAATTAATTCTACTATGCCAAAATTACATTACATTTTCAGAATCTTGTTGAAATTTTTGTTTCAGATCAACCGACTGCGTGTAATATTGGAAACGGCAGACCGTGCAATCGAGGAACACTTTTTACGCCAGCCACAACAGCAGCGCCCGCGGTCGGTATATATTTACAAAAAAAAATTGTCAGCGTACCTCAACATGTATAACTTTAAATAAAACTAACCTGGATAAAATAAAATGGTTTTTAAGATAATAATTCCTAAAATTTATCTATTTTTTCCGCTGTCTACTCGAATGTTCCGCCTTAAAAGATACGGTTTTTTGTATACCTACATAACCTCAACAAAATTCCAACTCATCGATTGTAAAAAAAAATTTAATTCTAATTCGTGTTTGTTTGTTTCGTATTTTATTTTTAATCAAAAACCCTATCGTGTTTTAATAGGGTTATTCAATAGGGACAAAACAATTTTGTATTTAAATAAAACACAGAATAATTGAGATGATAATTATCAAACGTCGCTCGTTCGTGGACTTCACCATTATAAAAATGTAAACCTTGTCAGACGTTTTGACATTAACAGACCATCAAAAAAACTTAAGGGTGAGTTTGTATTTAAATACAAAATTGTTATGTACCTATTGAATAACCCTTTAATAGGGTCATTCCATCAAGAATCGTCAAAAATGACGAAATTTGTGACCTTACTATCGCCGATTCTTTTGAAAATTTATGTACTCGAAGAATTAGTGAAAAAAAAATATAATTCCAATTTTTTGTTTCTATCTCATCTTACTTTATTATTTTTTAATAATAAAGTATTTTTGTTAGTTATGGTATGTTAAAGTCTTCTTAAAAATGGTGTCCGAGTCCTCTTTGAAAATTCATATCTCTATTTTCAAAAAAATCGGCGATGATAAGGTCACAACTTTGGCGATTCTTGATGGAATGACCCAATAACATAATGTACCACATTTTATATTGCAATAAACTAAACAATTTATGGTAGACTTTTACTAAAATTTAAAAATATTGAGAAAAAAACTATTATCATCATCTGCAGGCACTCTAATAAAGGATCTTTTTTTCTACCATACAGTGCTATTTATCAATCAACACGGTCAGTACTCCTGAAATTTGTAAATTAAAATCGTAGGTATTTTAGCTTCAAATATGTGACCTTTTTGTCGTACTTACTTTGTGGTACTTAAGGTATAATAAGCTGATTGCGAGCAAAATGTGAACCGTGGCAGATTTTAGTCTGTCCCGTGGCAAACACCTGAAAATTTCGGTCTTGTATTTGAGTTCGTTTTTTTCTGGGCCAATCTGACTGCGGCTACTCTTCATAAATTGTTTGATGAATAATGTGATTCATTAGTTTTCCGCAAAATTCTGTAAACAAGTAAAATAAGCCCACAACGAAAAGCATTTGAGAATCACTGTATATGATTTCGCTGGCTTGCATGGCATATGGGTATGCAGTTGTGCGCCTGTCATGGAAGGTGTAGCTGCCATTACAGTCAGTGGCTCTCGAATAGGGACACTTAATGGCATGTTGTGGCTATGGGGACTCTGAGTTTAGTTGAATCAAGGATAATTTTATACAGCGAATACTTGTAGTTTAAGTTAGGTATATGCATACAAAATTTCATCGAAATCAGTTCTGTAGTTCTCGAGTTATAAATATGCAATATTATATGATCTATTCTTGTAGAAAATTAGAATTTAAAATTTACCTCCACAGATTTATTGTCCAAATATATAGATACATATTTTACTAACAATTGAATAATTCCTGTTTTGATTTAAATTTCAGGAACTGAGCAAAACATACACCTCTCTAAGAGAAAATGATTACAAGCAGCGGTATGTCACGCGAAACCATTGTGAAATTGATCAGAACTAGTCGTAATATCAACAATCAAGAGTATACGTTTCAGCAGCATTTCCCTTGATTCATGTTGCGAAATATTTAGCACAGCCTACACTAAATAATCTGAACGACGGTATGTGAAAGAGTTTTCGCCCATATGATTCGCAATTTGGAGGACCGTCAAATGACTTAATCGTTTTCGACAATATGCAACTGAATAATTTCCATACAAACTCACTGCACATGCTATTCCCTCTGCTTTTTCATTCAGCGATTAATTTGAAACTAGGCGGATTTCAATAGCTCTGTGTAGCGGGTGTCACACCAGAGACCCAGATAATAATTATTTCAAGTTGACTGAGCCTTAGTATGGCTATGGTTTTACCGGCATGGTGCAGAATTATAAAGGTGTGTAATTTTAGCGCACCGGTTATGCAGTGATTTTATGAAATATTTAACCTTCAGTGATGACACTTCTTGCATTTAATAGATGAATTTATTAAGGCGGCGCTTGTACCACCGAATCTTGAATATTTCTTCTCTAATTGTGTCTTGATTTGAGTAATAAGGACTGTATATCAGTCAATAGACTAAATAACTCTCGCAAAATACGCTGTTTATCAAATATACCTGCATATCGATGTCGTGAAAGTAACACTGCATATGTACTTACATAGGTGCCTTTAATATATGTGCTATAGGTGTCATGTCATTCTGTCCAAAACAATTTTTATAAGTTATTTTTTACATAAGACCGTTGATAACATGACAAATATTTCACTGATCTTTTATCGCCATCGGACTAATTTCACTTTAATAAGGACTATATGATATAAAGAGAAAGAAGGTATGTTCCATCTTTCAGCTTTAGGCAGCAATGTAAAAAAACATTACGAGAATAAAAGTTTTTGAAACTAGGTTTGTGGAAAAGTGCAGGGCCATTTCATGAGTGAGATTCGAGCCCACAATTGCTGGGTTGACATAAACCAAAACTGGTTTGCTCTTTCAGTGTGCGTTCAGCCTAAGTGGGTGTAAAGGGATTGTAAACTTTTTCACGAATTCTGCTATATCCCCCAGGTCTGATCAGATATCGAATATCTTTTCACTTTCATGGGCTTGCGTAATAATCGCCCAAAACTTGTTTTAAAGTTTTTTCCTTTTTAAGCCCCTAGGAGGGTATAAAAGAGTTGAACACGTTTTCAGGAATTCCGTCATACCTATCTTTTAGAAGTGATAAGAAATTGAATTGGTTCCTAGTTTCTCGTGCTGCCTTCATATTTATCTATTAACTACTTTCAGGATTTTTGGATATTCAATCCGCAAGTGGTTGTAAGGAGGTTGCATATGTTTTCACAGATTCCTACCTATTGCTTAGATCTGATGATATATCGAATTCATTTTTACTTCCTAAGGTTTCCTATATAAGCGTCAAAAAGTCAATTTCAGTATTTTTAGATATTCAATCCTAAGGGGTGTGAGGGGGTTGTATGTTTTTCAAAGCTTCGATATATTTCTTAGGTTTGATGAGATATTAGATCGCTTTTCACTTTCACAGACTTTTTATATAATCGCCTACAAACCCATTTCTCAATTTTTGGATATTCAACGCCCAAGGATTTGCATATGTTTTCACAATTTTTGCCATCCCTTAGTTCTGATGAGATATAAAATTAGTTATTACGGCATTTGATGTAATGACCTAAGAACCAATTTCACGATTTTTCGAATTTCAAGAACCAACAAGGTGTGAAGGATTTGCTTATGTTTTCATAAATTTTTAAAAATCCCTCGTATCTTATGAGATATCAAGTTGCTTCTTATGGAATCGTCTAAAAACCTGTTTCACAATGCAAACCCCAAGTGGAAGTAATGGGTTTGTATACGTTTTAACAATTCGTCATATCTCTTAAGTCTCATAAGGCAACAAATTCGTTTTTAATTCTCTGGGCTTTTAGTGTACATAATATAATGTACCGAAATTCGATTAGTCTACACGGGCTTTTTCAATGTTTAATCTGCTAAAATTTTATATTTTAAATATTTTAATTTACAATTAACTTTCCAAGAAACGTCATAATCTCGAAACAACTTATGATATACTCCGACTTTTACCGCTCCCGAACTTTGGCCCGAAAAATAATAAAGTCTCGCCCAGCACAATAAGCGGTTTTCAAAATATATATTTAGTTTGAATTTTCTATAAAATGAACCACTTTCATTTCACTTTCGTTTTATCTCACAGTTTCTTAAATATTTTGTTAAGTGAAGAAATAAAAAATAATAAAAATTTTTGCTTCCATTCAAAGATGGAACAAACAGAACAGAATGCTGCCTTGGCTAATGATGATCAATGGTATGAAGTGAAATAATGCATTTCATTGATGACCATTAGCCAAGGCAGCATTCTATTCTAGTCGGGAAGTTCGTACACCGGCAAAGTAAAAAAAAGTTAAAAGTTAGACTCTGTGGTAACTCTCTCTAAGTATTTGACGTAATTGCTGAAGTGTTTATTTAAACAAAACAAGAAATGTAATATTTTATGACTTTATAGCGAGGAAGGTAATATTATAATACTTCACAATTTTAATAATACTTATAGTCGATTAAAAACGACCCCTGAAGCTAGTATTACCCTGTATGTTGTCAAATATTCGAAGAAAAAAATTTGACGAAAAGTTAAGTAAAATTTTTTCTGTCAAAATTGATCTAGTGAAAAGCAAATTAATTAATGTCCCAAACAAAAATTTATGGTTGAATATCTAAAAATACTGAACTCAGTTTTTAAGTTATTATATAAAAAGTTTGTGGAATTTAAAACAAATTCAATATCTGGACAAATCTATGAGATATGACGGAATTCGTGAACGTATGAAGCTCATTTACATCGTCTTTAGAGTTGAATACCAAAAAGAACTTCAAGAAGTTTCTATGTGCTTATATAAAAAGAATGTAGAAGTAACCGATAATTTTTCTCACAGTACCTAAATCATAAAAGATTTAAAACAATTTAAAATTTCGAAAAATTTTAAATTAATATGTCAACGGGTTTGTGAGCTACGGACCACGGTACCACGTTGAGACAGAGACTTAATTTTTTATTACTTCGCTGTAAAATGCGAAAAAATAAAATTTCAGACCTGCAATTTTTTTTAATTTTCCGGTTAATCACAATACCTTATTATTAAAATAATATATTATACATAAAAGCAAATGTTGCAAAAAGTATCTTTTTATTGTTTTGAAACAGAAAAGGCAAGGATGAAAACACAATCTGAAAAAATAATAATAATCGATAAAAACCGAAATCGAGGAGACCACAGTGTTTGTAAATATTGACTAAAAGGTAAGTATCCAAGCTATACAACAATATCCGGACATCCAATTAATAAAAAACCACAAGAAAAGTTTGTTTCATCAATGAAATCAATAAAATTAAGTGTCTCGAGATAGTGCAAAAAATAAAACTCAACATATTGTATCCAAATGCAAAAGATCAGAGAAAGTTTAATTCAGATTTCCTGAATGAAGTATGAAGTACTGTGGAGGATACATATGGAATATAATGGCATATGAACAGCTTGCGGGGTAACTAAACTTTATGTTTTTTTAAGAATGCAAAAAACAGTCCTAAAATTACCACAACTTATTCACGGATTTCTTAAAGTATTTGGTGTATGAACAACACCAGAGGGGAGAGGGGACTGAGTACCTGATTAATCAGGAAAATTAAAACTAATAATGCATAAAAATAGCAGAACAGACATACGAAACAGGAAGCTGATGATACTCTTAGAGACTACATCCAAATTTGATAAGAATCTCTATCGGTCTGCATTTTCGAAATAAAAACATACCTGGCTTTCTACGAAATGAAATTGAGGAATCAATAAATAAATTGAACAAGAAGAAAGCTTCTGTGAGTGACGGAATGAAAGCAGATAACTTAAGAAGATAACAAGCAAATTTTACGAATTGTGGTGTTTTTTTCGGTGCCAGAGAAGTTTGAGAAAGCCACCACATGAATTTCCCCGGTTCGGAACGATATCTCGACTAATGCTTATCAAAGCGAAATTAAGTCATTCAGGGCATCACTGATAACATAAGAAACCTTCAATAGAAAAGGCCAGTTTAAAAACAGGTTTGTCCGAAAACTGAGTTGTTTCGTCAGGGTTGTATTTTTTTAACTCATTGAAGTGCACTTCAGACGAATACCAACCACTCTTACATCTTGGAAATATTCGTCCAGATGTTTGCTTTATCAATCAGAGAAATCGCGAGTTTTATCGAAACGAAAAAAAAATATATTTCAGTTACTATTTTACTTAATCATTATTCCAAGCTGTTGTTTTGTTCCTTTTAAATTTTACAAAGTTCCAGAATTCTGGCAACAGCCATTTGCGAACAATTGGATAATCCACAAGATGAATTGAGATTCAAAAACCAAAGTGGATTGGATTGATGAGAAAGAGTTTTAAATCTCTAAACACGGCAGGAATGTGCGGATCGATTAATGAAATTTTCCTTGTATACAGGATACAGGTAATTGTAATGAATTTTCTAGGACCGAATCATTGATGGGCGGTGACAAAGTCTGAACCACTTTTCCAAATTGTTCGATATCGAACCCCTAAGAAGTGTAAAGTAGTTGAGTACATTTTCACGAATTCTGATATATTTCTTAGGTCTAATGTGATATCGAATCCACTTTTACTTTTAAAGGCTTTAAATATTGTACAATCGAGGAAAAAATTGATTTAATCATTTTTCAGTATTAAACACAAGGGGGGTGCAAAATATTGTTCAAGTTTTCACGAATTCCGAAAATCTTTTGGGTTTAATAAGAATGAATTCGGTTTAACTTCTATGGGCATTATATATAATGATCTAAATATTGATTTCAGAACCTTACGATCTTAACTCCTGAGAGGGTGTAAAATCTTCTTCTACGTTCTTACGAATTCCATCATATCACTTAGGTCTGATGAGATATCGAATTGTTTTTTACTTTAACGGGTTTACACATAATAGTCTAAAAATTAGTTTCAAAATTTTTTAATTTACAACGTTTTATTGAAATAGAGAACAAAAATGCGTAAATAAATAAAAAAATATGCCAACAGTCTGGGCGCAACTATGGTATATAATTTTTTTGAGTAGAAGTTCGGTACGCATTCAATGCAAGAAATATTCGATATAGTGTTTTGGAATCAATACAACAGCTAGTTGCAATAAGCCCCAACCGGTGGAATACATTTGAGGCAGGGGTGTGTCGGTTTAGGGTATTGCAGGGTGAAAAGCAAAATATTCTATTTCATATTTTAAGAACCAGTAAAGATAGAGAGCTTGTCATTTACATACTTAACTGAATAATTTCTGTTGTAAGTGTTCATTAACTTACGAATTAAATCGAAAGATTTAGCGTCCAGTATAGTCTTCATATATGCAATAGTAATTCGTTCTAAAATTATATTTTTCATAGAGATAGCTTGACTTAGATAATAAAAATACTGTATTGTAAAAAAAAAAAATTTGCTACCCTCAACATTTATTTTTTCACGTTTTATGACTGGTAGACACGAAAAAAGCAAAAAAAATTTTCAGTCCGTCTGTCCGCCGTACGCCGTATGTCCGCCGTATACAACCGCTGTACGCAAGATCGTTGAAGGCTCGTAGCTCCCAAACCCTTTGAGCTATTAAATTGAAATTTTTTTTATGAATAGAATGGGTAGGCCCCTTGAAGTGACCATTTTCTTAAGGCTAGGGGTGTAAGAGGTGAAGTAGGGGAAGCGTTTTAGACGGAAAAATTTGGTTTCTATATCTCAGCAACCGCTTATGCTAGGAGGCTGAAATTTAGAATTTATATAGAGCTTTGATAGTGGACGCATTTGCAAAAAAATGCCGACATAGGTGAAGCGGTGTGGGAGTGTGGGTGAAAATAATGCGTCCGAAACGCAAAAAAGGCGAGACCGACTCATTCTAAAATCTATATCTCCTAAACGGTTAATTTCACAAAATTGAAACTTAATGAGTATCTGTAGATATACTAGGTACACTAGAAACAAACATTTGAGTTGGCTCAGTGGCCTACGGGGTCGGGGGGTGAAAAACTTTAGATTACGATATCTCACGAACCAATTGCACTAGACAAATAAAATTCGGTTTCACGGTATTAAGGTTGACAAATGAAGTTTGATGAAAGTAAAATTTGTTTAGGGGGCGGTGGAGGAGGGGATACAAATTTTTCTAAAAAATCACGTCTTATATCTCAAGAACAGTGTAAGATACATGCTTAAAATTTTTACCAGAAGTAGGCCAAATAGACTCCTAGCTGAAAACAAAATTTTGGAAGTGTAGGTGTAGAGGGCGAGGGTGGTGGAGGGTGAAATGATATAAAGCTGAAACCTGGTACTTAGATAGAGCTATATTAGTAGCATGTTGGAAAAATATAATTTTTTATAGGGGTAGTATGGTACGGGGGTGGGGTGTGTTTTTCCTATCTATAGAACGGCTTATGCTACAAAGTTTATGTAAATCAACTAGAAAAGTAATTAAAAAAAAAAAATTTCAAATATCCATTGGCGTTCGGAGGGGGGGGCAAAAAAATTGATCAGTGAAAATGGAATGCAAATATTTTCACGGTTTTCGTCATATCTATTAGGTCTTTCTAAATATTAAATTCATTTTTATTGTACAACTTCTTCATATAAATACCTAGAAAGTTTTTTCAGGCTTTTTTGAAATTCAATCCCTAAGGGGGTGCAAAGAGGGTTGTATACTTTTTCACGAATTCTGCCATATCGTCCAGGTCTGATCAGATATCGAATAAATTTTCACTTCCACGTGCTGGCGTAATAGTCGCCCAAAACTTGTTTTTAAGTTTTTTCTTTTTTCAACCCCTAAGAGGGTATATGCGGGTTGAACTCGTTTTCACGAATTTCGTCATTTTTTTTAGAAGTGATAAGAAATTGAATTGTTTCCTAGTTTCTCGTGCTGCCTTCATATTTATTCATTAACTCCTTTCAGGATTTTTGGATATTCAACCCCCAAGTAGGTGTAAGGAGGTTGCATATCTGATGATATATCGAATTCATTTTTACTGCCTAAGGTTTCCTATATAAAAAAGCCAAAAAGTCAATTTCAGTATTTTAGATATTCAATCCTAATGGGTGTAAAGGGGTTGTATGCTTTTCAAAGCTTCGACATATTTTTAGGTTTGATGAAATATTAGATCGCTTTTCACTTCCACAGTCTTTTTATATAATCGCATACAAGCCCATTTCTCAATTTTTCGATATTCAACCCCCAAGGGTTTGTATATGTTTTCACAATTTTTGCCATCCCTTAGTTCTAATGAGATACAAAATTAATTATGGCCAACCAATTTACGATTTTTCGAATTTCCAGAACCAAAGGGGTGTGAAGGGTTTGCTTACGCTTTCACAAATTTTTCAAAATCGGTCTTGTCTCATAAGATATCAAGTTGCTTCTTATGAAATCGTCTAAAAACCTGTTTCACAATTTTTTCGAAATTCAAACCCCAAGTGGAAGTAATGGGTTTGTATACGTTTTAACAATTCGTCATATCTCTTAATTCTGATAAGGCAACAAATTCATTTTTACTTCTATGGGTTTTTAGTGTACATAATATACTGAAATTCGAATAGTCTACACGGGCTTTTTAGTGTTTAATCGGCTAAAAGTCTCTATTTTAAATTTTTTTATTTTAAGAACAAAATTAGTTTTCCAAGAAATCTAATAATTTCGAAGCAACTCATGATATACTCCGACTTTGACCGCTCCCGAACTTTGACCCGAAAAATAATAAAGTTTCGCCCAGACCGTTGGCAGTTTTTTTTCTGTTTCGGAAACTAAAACTTAGTATATTGTTATATCCGTGGCCTGGAAATCCGCACAAATCAATTATGACCGAGATCAGTTTAAAGCGAGAAAAGCAACAATGTTGAAATATCTTCAAACATGCCTCTTGAACTTCTCGCATGCAATAGATATTTCTTGCGCATTCCACACGCACTAACGGATATGCGGAAAATCTGTCGACTCAACACATGCTGTACATAAGCACTGCAGAGCTTGCACACGGATCAGTTTTCCTACTGTGAAAGCCAGACTACGGTCAGTTCTAAGCAGAAGTGTTTGTAAAGTTCATTGATAACCGCGATCGAGTAGTACATGTAATCGGGAAGCGGTGCCAAAATTGTGATTACGCGCATTGTATTTTACTTGAAATCCCTGCGAACCCCTTGCTCGCAACAATATATATGTTGACTACAGAACTAATGTAAGCAAAAACAACTTACAAATTTGGAAGTACGGAGATGCAGCCAAAAAAAGCCAAGAAGATCCGTACATTTTAAAATTTTTGGTCATATCTGTTAGGTCTTCTGTGTTATCGAGTTAACTTTACTTTCTCGAGCTTCTCAGATAAAGAACTTGTTTTCAGGAATTTTTTTTATTTTCAACCCGTAACTTCTGTAAATATAAAATCACTTAAAAATTGACGTCATGATATTTTGGCACTCAACCCTCATGGTGCGTTTACACTCACCCTTGAGTGTCGCCTCGAGGCGAGCCTCTACCCCCATCAGGCCATTGCAAACCGGTTTTCGTCGGCTGTGTTCTTTGCTGTGTTGAAAGCAATTTACACTCAACATGCCTGTGCGGCGCAACTTGCCTATAAGTGCGAAACGACAGAAATACGATGAGCTGCGAATTGTGTGCTGCCACAATTCATTGTATGTGTGTATACATATGGAAGTATGCGTCGGATAAAAAGTTGAAGAATGTTAGACTCTTGCGACTCCACGAGCCATTTGATTTTATGGTGGGGATAGAGGCGCGCCTCAAACGTTGAGTGTAAATCCACCATCAAGAAGTTGTACACGTTTTCACGAATTTCGGCATATATTTTAGGTCTGATTAGAGTTGAATAGCTTTTCTTCCACATGCTATTACCAGTATTTGGGTCACAGATACCAGGTACAGAGAAGTTAGGTTAGTAAGGTCTCAGTTCTACTTGAAATTTTTGTGGGAAATTAATAATCTGTTCAAAAAAATGTGATAAATAATAATGTTGTAAAACAGCAAGGTATGGCTATAGATATAATCATGAATTTTATACTTTATTAAGCCATAGTATGTAGTGCTTTGGTGTGGTTTTAATAGTGGCATTAGCTGGTTGGTGACTTCATTAAAATGCTAGAGAAAAATATCTAACCTTGCCGATTAGATCGAGAGTTTGTCTACCACAAAATTTTATGTTGATTTATTTTTTTATTATTTCAACTCTCGGTTGAATGATTGATGTTTGGATCATTAGATGCAAGAAAAACTATGTCTTCTCCGCAGATATATTCAGTTTTTGAAATGATTAGAAATAAGCTTTTTTACGATTGCACAACAAAATGACACGCATAAAGTTCAAATCGACCTTAAAATATGTCAAAGGTAACGTCTCGAAATTACTTATTACTTTCGCATCACACTCTTGTGATAATTTTGCTGTCTTATAAACCATTTAGCATTGTCTTATTCGATAATGATTTGCAATATATCACACCTACCGATAGTATAATAATAAGCCGGTGCGAGGCTGTTTCAAGGTTAGCCTCACCTTAATTATGTTAGTTTTTTTTTTCTAGAATTCACTCAGTGGGGAATCTTTTAATTATTTAGTTCATAAAAATTCGTAGAAAGATCTTTTATTAATTTAGAAGAATATAGAAGGTATTAGTCGAAGACCTTGGTTGCGCTGATACACATTGGATTGGAATTTGGAATAAGTATGGAAGTAAGATGTTTATAAACAATTTTGTTTGATAATTTCTTATTTATCTATTGTATTTGCATGACCTAGTTATTGAGAAGTTCGATGATCACATTCAAGTTTAATAATAGTGTAAGGTTGTCTGGAGATTGCAGTCATACTTATAAGGTCTTTATTAATGAGTAATAATTCTTTAAAGTAGTTTTGGGGCTATGCCTTATATTAAGTTCAAGTTCTGTAATGGAAACAAGCTGGGAGCAAAATGCTAGGAGCGTTTGTTCAATTTATCACTATCTTGTTTAAGAATTGTGACAAATGAGTAAGAAGTGTATGGTGGCCCTGGTCTTATGAAGTCTAAAGTCATTAGATGTTATTAACTTTGGCCGAGAATATGGCTGGAAATATTGGAATACTGCATGGTTCGTGCCGAGATAACGTCTAAGCCATTGGGCTGAATCGTAGTAAGGTTCGTGATGAAACTGCAAAATTTTGGCCAAAATTTTTATCTCGGGCTTGAATTTTATTTTTAAACATGATTTGTTAAATAAAAACTGACAGCCTCTTGAAATAAAACCGAATGGGTGGTGAATTATGAATAATACGGCTGCGTCATTGAAAAAAGTAAAAACTCTGTGGGATTGCTGTGCAAAATAAGTATCAAAAAAGTGCATCAAAGTCAATCACGAGTGAGAAACTTTGTGCTTGTTTTACTTCAGGATTAGAGATTTTTATTGAGGCCTGGGTGGCGCATTGGCTCAACGTGGTAGTCTACAAACATTCAGGCCGTGGGTTTCAGTCCCACTAAGCTATTGTGGCATTGTCACATTGTGTTTTTTCCAAAAAAAAAAGTCCTTTGTCCACTGTAACTCGTACGTTGACTGCCGTATGCCGTATACGTCGACCGCCGTACGCAAAATTGTTTGAAGGGTAGTAGCTCCCAAACCATTTGCGCTATTAAACTGAATTTTATAAATAGACTGGGTACGCCCCTTAAAGTGGACACTTATTGAGAGGTGTGGATGTACGGAGGAGGTAAGGGGCATTTTGGACATAAAATTTTGGTTTCTAGATCTCAGCAACCGCTTAAGATAGGAGGTTGAAACTTGGAATTTATATAAAGCTTTGATAGTGGACCCATTCGCAAATTATCGATATCGGTGAAGGGTTGTGGGAGTGCGGGGAAAAACAATGCGTCCAAAACGGTCGAAAGCCGAGATGGGGACAGTCTAAAATCCATATCTCCTAAATGGGTAATACCACGAAATAGGAAGGTTATAACTACATGAAATTTTTACTGGAAGAAGTCTGGTCAGGACACCGACTGTGGTGCTGATATTTGCCTTTTTGAGCAAAGTCAGCCTTTTAGAGCGTTTTAAATCCAGCTTGGGCCAGATCTGTCTCGCAGTGTGACATGTAATACCGTCTGCTCATCTTGAGTTGGTTTTCTCAATTGAGTCCAATCCCAGTAGCAGTTTACATGTAGAGAGAAACACACCCAGATTCCGATTTTCCGGCATAATCTGAAGGGTGGTACCGCGCCGAGCGAGTTCGTCAGCCATGCAGTTCCCTGGAATATCCCTGTGTCCTTGCACCCAGCACAGAAGAATATTGAACTGTTCAGCCATCTCCTTAAGATATGATCGACATTCTGCGGCGACCTTTGATGTTGTCGAGGCCGATTCCAAGGATTTTATTGCCGCTTGATTGTCTCTGAAAATGCTAATATCCCTAGTAGATATTACATTACACCTCAGCTAGGACCAAGCCTCCTTGAACGCCATAAGCTCCGCCTGAAAGACACTACAGTAGTCCGGAAGGCGGAAGGAGCTGCTAATGTTAAGCATGTCGGAGAAAATACCTCCACTTACCACGCCTTCAGTGGTGGAGCCGTCCGTATATATATGGGCGGACTCTTCCGTCCGTACCGAATCCCTTTCCCATTCTAGACGGGTTGGGCTGGTTGTTAGGAAATTTTTGTCAAAATAATAACTGGGAGGGGTACTAGGAGAATAAACCGGAAACAAATATTTGAGTGGGAGCAGTGGCATACGGGGGTGTGGGTGATAAACTTTAAATTACGATATCTCACGAACCATTTGTACTAGAAAAATAAAATTCGGTTTGTATATAAAGGTTGATAAATGAAGTTTGGTAAAAATAATTTTTTCAAGAAGGCGGTGGAGCGTGGAAGTGGGGGTATAAAAATTTTTCTAAAAAATCACGTTTCATATCTCCATAATTTAGAATTTTTTCGGAAAGTAGGCCTAGCTCCCTAGGAGAGAAACAAAATGTTTTTCCATATAGCTTATGCTAGAAAGTTGGAACTCGGTATGTACATGAAAAAGAAAAGTAATTTAGATTAAAAAAAACTTCAAATATTTTTTAGTGTTTGCAAGAGTGGCAAGCAAATGATCAATGAAAATGGGATGCATATATTTTCACGAATTTCGTCATATCTTTTGGGTTTCTGAACTATTGAATTAATTTTTATTCTTCGAGTTCTTCACATAAATGCCTAGAAAGCGTTTTCAGGATTTTTTGAAATTCGACTTCTAGGGGGGTGTAAAGGAGTTAAATGCATTTTCACGAAATCAGCCTTATGATCACGTTTGGTTAGAAGTCGAATAACTTTTCACTTTCGCGGACTTATTTTATAATAGCATAAAACCTGATCTCAAGATATTGTTCCTTTTTCAACCTATAAGAGGGTATAAAAGGGTTGAATACCGTTTTCACGAATTGTGACATATCTCTTAGGACTGATAAGACATAGCATTGGTTTTTACTTCCTCGTTCTTTCTTTGTATTTATCTAAAAACCTCTTTTAGGATTTTACTACCCAAAAAATAATGAAGTTGTGGCCTGACTCACATTCAATATTTGTAGAGGAACCACCGATGAATGTTGATAGTCTGTCTGTCCTCCATATACGTCGTACGCAAACGTTTTTAAATGCTAGTATCTGACAAATCCGTAGAGGTATTAAGTTGAAATTTGTATAGTGGATAAATTGGGTGGACCACCTTAAGTAGTGAGTTTTTTGCGGGTTGGCGTTTCAGGGGAGAGTGGATCTCAAAATTTAAATAGAGATACAGTATTGTGCGAATTAATGTGAGCGCAAGGATTAAAAGAAATAAAACTAATCTTAGACCTATAAACAAAGTCTTAATACTATTATTTATTATGGAATATGTCCTTCCTTTGCTGTAATAAAGGCTTGAGCTCGGGTCGGCATGGAGTCAACTAAATTTTTACAATTATCGTTGTTTGCCTCCTCTCGAAACTATACCTGACTTACTGCTTCCACCATCTTGGTTTTCATCGTACAGTCCATCTTTTGTAATTTGGCCTTGCAGATCGCCCATAAATTCTCAATAAGATTGAGATCTGGTGATTTTGCAGGCCAGTCCAAAACGCTAATCTTCTTGTCCTTGAAATATTTCACCGTAGTCTTAGAAGTATGGCTTAACAGAGTCTTGTTGAAAAACTGCAATGCCGTTGGCTTGAACTTTCTCCAGCTCCTGAGTCAAACATTCTCAGCCGACATGAACATTCAAGTATCCTTTCGTCTGCCGGACTACTGCAGTATTTTTCAAGCCGAGGTTTTTGCCGTAAGCAGTGCAGTGGACATACTAAACTCCGCGACAAATCTTCCCGAAGAGTCGTGTATAAAGATTTACATAGACAGCCAAGCAGCAATGAAAGCTCTAAGCTCCAACCTACTCAAGTCAAAGCTAGTGAGGGAGTGTAGGGAGCGTTTGAAAACATTGAGCGTAGCTCATAAGGTTTTCCTGTGCTGGGTTCCGGGACACAAAGGGATGCCAGGAAATAGGGCAGCCGATGAGCTGGCCAAAACTGGATCTGAAATGGCTGCTATACATGCAACCCAAGCAGTAAAAATACCGCTTAATTACGTCAAGAGCAATCTTGAAAGGAAGGCAATGGAGCTGACCAATGGCAGATGGTTCAACCTAACTACGTGTGAAACCTCCAGGCAGCTATGGCCAGTAATACATCCTAGAAGGTCTGCCGATCTTCTGAAAAGAAGTGGTATAGAGACCCGTAACATTACGGCAGTCATAACGGGGCACTGTCTCTTTGGCAGACATGCACAACGCTTAGGTGTTCAATATAATGACTACTGCAGAAGCTGCAGAAGTGAAGAAGAAGAGAGCGTTAGGTCTCCAGCTAGCCAGCTGTAGGTTCAGAGCCATGTGCAGCTACTTCTTCTCCAGACTCGGGGACATGGCTGGAGTACGAATTGATGAGCTAGCCAAGTTCATTCGCATCTGTGGCTGGTTCGACTAGCTTTCCCCTGTAGCAATGCTACGATAACTCCCTATATGGGACTTCATTAAGGTGTCACGGGTGTGTTATCACAATAGACCAACCGAATGGTCTAAGTGAGTCGATCCATAGTTTGGATGGCTGCCACTATAACCTAACCTAACCTGAGTCAAACATTGATCTAGCATTGCTTTATATTTTTCGCTATTCATCATTCCTTCTACTGGAATAAGTTCGCCACGTCCCGAGTATGAAAAACAGCCCCAAATTCACACCACATTCCATTGCAATGCTTCTCTGTGTCATTGGAGTATGTTCACTAAGATTATCTTTTCTCTTTTCCTTGGAGTAATGTCCATGATGCCTAACAATCGTAAGAAAAATCTAAAAAAAAACAAAAGTATCGAATATTGTTGCAAAACTTCGAAAACTCTCAAACACAACCTAAAAATTATTATTATTTGCACACGTTTCTGCGGTAAGTAATGGCGATCATATGGTTAAATGATTTACCACCAAAACAACTGTCAGAATGGACATAACAGTGTTGCCATAACCCAAATACTCACTTTTTGGTCGTGTATGACAGTGGATCAGCTAGGAATAAATTGTACACTTTGGAAAAGAGGTACCTGCCGAAGTCGAGGTGAAAACCAATACGTCCAAAATGCTCGGATGCTTGAGTCGAATATTTAAAAAAAAGTCCATACCTCTTGAACGGTTCATGCTACAAAATTGAAATTCGATGATAGTTATTTTTTTTGAAAATCGAAAAAAACAGAGGCAGTTTGTTTAAAGAGGTTGTAAATGAAAAGAATTCGTGAATAAACTGATTTATACTCCATTCAGGGTTTAATTTCAAAAAATTCTGAAATCGATTTTTAAGGGATTATATGAAACAAAAAACAATTTGATATCGCGTCAGGCTGAGATATGTCGGAGTTCGTAAAGACACAAACGTGAAAATATAAAATTTGACTAATGGCGACCTGGCATCAAGTTATTATCCTGTAGAGTTTCTCATAAATAATAAGCAAAATAAAAGGCATTACGTTGATAACCGTTTTCCGAAAAGTGTCATTTCCAATTGGCCATCAATGGTATTAACTTTAAACATGCAAATTAAATCGGAAATTTGCTGTCGAACTTGAGATTTTCGGGAAATATCAAAAAATACAAATCACTTATTATCCGCTGGGTATCAATCATTTTTGGAAGGGAACTATTACGTCGAAAATTGAGTCGATGGTACAAGGAACAGCACATAGTCAGGACTGGATTGTCCTAAGGAAACGTATCGAATGCTGTATACCCGACTGCTTCATGGCACAAAGACTTTCAGTTCAATGTGCAATGTGCAGTGCAGCCCGGAGTAGCAGCATCTGTACTTGTCATCTTGATGCCGTTCTCGATTCGAGTAGTTAATCAAAGTGGTCCAATCCTCCTCCAATCGCAGTTGCAGCTTCGCGACCGGTTCGTGCTGCTGTCATATCAATTTGTCACAGTTTCCATTTACGACGATCGAGTAACCAGTTATGCATTTATAAATTGATTTCTTTCCTTTCTCCCTGATAAGACAACAAACGGTGAAATATTCCTTTATTAGACGAATTTGGGACGTCTGAATCCATAATGCACGCACGAACTACTCCTACACCACTGGTCGGCGCACTCTTTGTTGCACGTGGAGGTACCATCAGCTACATTTTGCTACTTAATGTCATTTATTCCAATCACATTTCAATGGAATTACCAAGTTACCGTTGTTGGCCTATGACGATTCGAACCTAATTAAGTTATGTAATGGTAGTGGCGCGCACGTCACATCACTCGCACTCGCAGTCTCTACCTTTCCATAGGTACTAAACCAAACCGTTATGGCCCAGGTACGATAGGTACACATATTGTCAATTTAACCTGTGATTGAGCTAATGCCCCGTTGCTGGTTGGCTGGCTAATGCTTCGGTCACTAAACCTGATAGCATTGACATTCCGAACGTTCATGTGTGCAATTCAATAGTTTCTTGTCGATTACTTGCCAAATTGTAATTCATAACTTGATTCACTTTTCCATAATTCCAGACCAGATGCAGTTAGACTCGTTGTTCTTGTCGGACAGATTGCGTTGCATTTACATGGGTAGCACACGTGCACTGCAGTATGATGTGAAGCAAATAGTGCACTCACACCCATCGGTTTCATGACAGAAGTTGGAGATGTGAATTCGTTTAAATACTTTATGAGAATTCATTACAACAGTCAATTTGTGGGTAGGTTAAATACTGAACTTGTCGAAATATGTTGCATGGAATGCTGGTATGGGGGTGTTGTCATTCACAGTCACAGCATTGCTCTTGGACCAGCCTAATTGGTGGATTAGATCGAATTTAACAAATCTGAATTTCACCCAAAATCCTGGTTTCCACCCAAACTCAAGTTTTTATCTATGATCAAAAAAGGAATCATATGGAAATTTATGAAATGAATTGAGTAAGTAGGTGAGTGCAAAAACAGTTCACGCAGTTGGTCAAATCTGCAAGAATCGCGAAGATATCACAAAGACTTGAGACGCCTTCAGGAAAAAATACACGTATTGAAGCAAATGCGCCCCGAATCTCGAAGTCAAATCAGAAAATGTCGATGTTCGGTTCACTGGAGTCTTCTCTGAGCAGTTGAGTGCAAGAGAGTCTTTTAAGCTGCCGGATGCCTGTAGTGTATTCCAAGCGGAGGCAGGTAACATCATGTTGATGGGGGGGGGGGGGGGTATCCGGTCGGGATATCTCACTCTACATTGACAGCCAGGCGGCTTTGAATGCATTGGAATCAGGGACTATCAAATCCCAGCTAGTAAAGCGCTGTCGAGAAGTGCTCAAGGTACTTTGTAGTCAGAATAGAGTACAACTATGCTGGGTACCAGGGTACAGTGACGTACCAGACGTACCAGGCAATGAACGGGCCGATAAGCTGGCGAGACTAGGATCGGAGTCAGACGGGATGGTAGATGAGGTGGTTAGTCCACCATTAAACGGAATCAAAGCAGGGCACTCTGTCCAAGGTTGGACAGACGGAAGACTAGGGATATATTGGCATGGAGTAGGGGAAGTCTGCGGCTACTCGTCGGAATACTGACAGGGCACTACTTGCTAGGGAAGCATGCTATGCGTATGGGGATCGCTGACTCTGACGTGTGCAGGTACTGCCTTCACCTTTATGCTGAGGAGGACATCACCCACATTTTGTGTGAGTGTCAGGCGGTTGCAAGGAGGCGACTAAGGCAGTCTTTTTTTTGACAATTTGGAGGACCTGAGGTCGATAGGGCATGAGAAGCTAGTCAAGTTCTTTAGCAATCTGGGTTGTTTAGGGGATGTTTAGTGACCTACGAGGTTCTGAAGGGATCGATATGGGCCCTTTTGATGCCTAGTGTGCGCGTTGGCTCAGCGCTTCTTCCCTTCTTAAAACTAAAGTTATAACTGATTTCAAAGCATTCAAGAAGAAATTATTTTCTTCACAGCCAATTCTAAAAATTTTCTTTTGAATTTCACATTTAAAATTAACTTTGGGCTATTTTTGAGATTTCCGTATATTTCATGAAAAATTAGAAATTAGTCCCTACAGGATCCGTTTAAAAGCTCGCAGTATGCCATTTTTTCAAAGCTTTTCGTTTTTTAACAAAATACTTTTTTTAAAATGTCTAGTTTCAAAATCTTGCGATTTATAGAATTACTCAATTTTGAAAATCTCCCTTTTTGTAATATCGGCAAAATATTGTTTTATTTAAATTTCAACCACACACATACAAATGTCTTAATTTAATTTTTTTTTACAAAACATAACGCAGTCATGATATGCACCTAGCTCATCATATGATACTCTCGATGTAATACTGAATTCTGATTTATTAGTGGGGGACGAAGCAGAATGAGGAATGCGCAATTAAATTGAAATTTTTTATTGCTACTCGAAGGATATGTACAATTTTCAATTGATGGTGGAACTTTAAGTAACCGATTAAACAATTTTATAGGATTTTTTAGGATTCACTCGATGTTAAGTATAATGTTTATCTTTTAACTGGAACCAGTGAAAAATGTATATTCGTAGTGATCAACAAGAACTGCGTTGTATGTACACAATTTACTAATTATAAACCGTTTGAACGCAATTGAAAACAAAAACTGTCCAAAATGTATATTTTAATTTTTTAAATTACACATTTTTACACTACTATATTACACTTATACTAAAATATTTTTTTTACATCGGAGCACAGCTATTTATCTCAGATTTTTATTCCCTTGCTGTACGATATGTTTCTATGGATGATATTAGGTCCAATAAGTAATATCTGGCTCCGCTACTGCACTTATGTGTATTGTACGTTTTACCTTTTCAGGATAACGCGTTTTAAGATTTAAATTAAACATATATTGTAGAATTAAGTAAGCTCACAGGCCCTACTACGTACATAAATCATTTACTTAGCAAAGCGTTCACTGGTAGCTAAGCTTTCTGTTATTTGCAGTCCCCGAACCATAAATACCAACAGTTTTTTCCCACCCCTCCGGTACGCCAATGCTCCCTTTCAAATATATGTTTTTAAATATATTTCGCTACTACAGATTATGCACGGAGTTAAAACTTTCTGGCAGATATGATTCCTGAGATGTAAAAATCTGAAGGTGTCAATATTTTTTTATATAACCACCGTCACTGGTCTTTGTTAAACTCCTCCCACCGACTGTGAATATTATAGATCATAGAATGTTTTCTGCAAAAATATTAGAGTAGTAGTAGTTTTCCTAATAACTTATTTTATGCCTCAGTCCCTCACCATCTACTGCACTGTTGCCCTCGAAACTTATATTTCATGTAAAGGGTTATTCAAAAGGTACATAACAATTTTGTAATTTAATATAAACGCACCCTTAAACTTTTTTGCTGGTCTGTCAATGTCAAAACGTCAGTCAAGGTTTACATTTTGATCGTGGTGAAGTTCACGTACAATCAACGTTAGGAAATTATATCAATTATTCGGTGTTTTATTTAAATACAAAATTGTTATGTCCCTACTGAATAACCCTACCGTGTTTTCAATGATCGCAAGTGCCGAGAATGGGAATCGATTGTGCACTGCATACTCAGCGGGAATAACAAATCCGCCATTTTCTAGAATAAGCTTGACTTTTAAAAAAAAGTGCGGCTTCTCGTTCCTATTTATTGTACACATAAATTCAAAAATTTCACCAGATGTGTACATTGAAAAATGGCTTAAGGTAAGACCATACTCGTATTATATGCATTTAAAAAAGTCAAAAAGTGGGATGTAGTCCTTTTCTTATCGACAAGATATTTTTCAAATACCCATCTTATTGTAGAGAGTAAATGCTTATTTGGACATCATTTTGAGAATGGGACAATTTTGAAGGATACAGTTCCAAGGAATCGTCAATTCTTCTGTGACCTCACGGATCTAACAAATGTGTTCGTAAAGTTAAGTCGTTATCTGCCGCCAGGACATAGAAATAATTTTCTTCATGATACGGCAGTTGTAGAGATAATCCTACGCTTTAGCCAATATCCGTTTTGATCGACTCACTGTAAGTCTGCTATAGGAATTCCAACCCAAAGGAACATCGTTAAAAATTCAAGTCCTTTTAGTATTTTTTCAAGACTGGAGTGCCAGGGTATTATTACTCGTATTTGAGGAAACCAATATTAACAAACAACTTTATAGGAATACGGGCAGTAATTAATTTTTGTAAGACCTTATTTTGCTATATTTAGCTAACTTTTACACAGGATCTTTAAGATCTTCACCGCTTTGAAAAGCAACTTCCTGCGGATAAGGTTTTACTAAAATCTATCTTTTTGGGTAGTAAAAATTACTTCAAAAAATATATAAGAACGAAATTGTTCATTGTATTGATGTGACTATCTCTAGTTTTCTAGCTCAAACTCTTAAAAATGTAAAAGTATGTTAGCTTTTATAGGCTTGTACCAGTTAGGTACCAAATTAAAAAAGACAGTACACAGTTTTACCTACCATATCCAGGTAAATGTAACAATTATTTCTAATTAATTTCTTTCTTCGATAATTCAAATAATAATACTGGGCAATAAAAATCTTTAATTAGAAGCAGAAATTTTAACAGTTTTATTTGACGAGGCTCACTTTACCTCATATAAAATTTTTACTGTTCTGAGTTTTCGCTTATTATAGATATTAATATTGAAGACTGTCCCACCCTGTAGAACATTTTGTTCTTAAAATATAACAAGGAATCACACCTTGAAAAATTGCCACCCTTTAAAAAATTACCCTGTAGATTTAATACCAATAACAAAGGTTAACGAGAAGTAGCAGATTTTAGACTAACGTGGTTTTTCACTCTTCTAATCAATTAAAAATTAGTTTCACTCTTAAATTTAGCTCTCGCGGCTATACTTGGTGAAAGAGTTCTCACGAAATCGAAATGATCGCATGGAATTGAGCGTAATTTACTTGATGAATTCTCATATGTAGAAGAGCACGGGTTTCGGGTGTAGATTCCATACAAAATTCCTTGAAATATTTGTGCGTTCAATTCAGGGAATCTGCTATATTTCATGAAATTATTTGACCAGAAAGTCTATGTTTTACACGAATTATAATTCTGAATAAAACGGAATAAAAAGTAAGGTTCAGTTACCGAGGAAAACCCCTGAGCTGAGCCCAGAAGAGCATTTTTTCGCAGAACTTCTAACAATTTTCTGAGTTAGAAGTTAGTTATTGACATTATTTCTCTGATTAAATTCTAAAGTTGACAGTTGATCAAACAGGAGAAACTTTTCATTCTTACTGAAGTGAGGTTGGTTGGTTGGTTTACGTGGTGGCCCGTCTGCCGAAAACAGGGCCCAATTAGCACAGGAAGCGCCGTTTTGATACCACAATTCGTTTAACCTGGTCGTTGAGGGCTGATGAAGTATATGTATAGTTTTACAGAGACCTAGGGCTTGAATGGATTATCATATCCATCCGGAGCTGTTCAAGAAGGTAATCAGTTCTGCTATCTTGTTTTTCGAGATCTCATCGAGGTTATTGAAGAAGGGTTTGCCTAGTGCGCGAAGTCTGGCTCTAGCAAGGGTGGGACACTCGCAAAGAAGGTGAATGACTACAGAATACTTTTGTTATGTGATGTACACTGCGGTGTGCAATTATCATAATGGCATGAAACTTAAAAAGTAACTGGTTTTTTGCGATTAAATTTCTTCTCCTTGGAAGTGAGCGTCTTTAAACATAAACTTTCAGAATCGTGATCAAAATTAAGAGAGATGTAATTGCCCTAATTTTGACTCAACACTAATTTACATTACAACCCCAGACTTTGACCTTTTATCCGAAAAAGCAACCAGAACTAGTTCCTGAAAGCCAACAAATTACCACTGCAATAGCTTCCAAGTAACCGTCAGCAATTTTGGCTAGAAAAACCCAGGGGGGAAATCATGGCAACACTTTGCGGTTCATGTGAAATGGCTTTTATCTATTCGAAAGCCGTAATCGTGCCTCGAAATTGTTAATGTACCGAAGAACACGAAATTCACTTTCATCCCGTACAAGACGAGCAGCATAAGACGATACTTGGGCCACTATCTTACAAGTTGTGAATTCGCCACAAATAATCTCAGGATTATCTGCTTTGCTAGTTGGGATAAGAAACGTTGTCCGAAGAAATACGGCTAAAGTCGAGAGGGAGAGTTCACGTATGTATATGTTCGAGTAGATGTAGGAAGACATTAAAATTTCCGTGGATGGTGAAGGCATTCGATTCGGTTATAGTTCGAACAGAATCATATCTATGCCAATAAACTACGTACGTTCAAAGTCCTCAAAGAATTCTCAGATATCCATTTATCCATCGGATTCTAGTCATCCATAAACTGCCAGGTTGAGAAAACTCCATTACTATATAAACTTGTAATTAGTCATAAAGGAAAGCTTCAGGCTCAAGGAAATCTGTTTGCACACTTCTCTGGGTTGTTAGTTGGAGTGTACATCCTTGAATGTCCTTTGGTACCTTGAAGGTGCTTTTGGTATGTAATGGTGCTCGTCAAGAGGACTCTTCTTTGCTCGTTGGTTTCGGTACGTCTGCAGTATGTCGACGAATCGACGAACCATTCAAGTGCGGTTATCTGTAGAATAATTTCCAAATGGAAAGGGTTCCATGTACATACTTTCCGGTGAAGCTGATGATGACGATAGTGAAAGGGCTATGGCACCATTGAACAGCCTCAATTGACAGTAGGCTAAGGATTTGGCCCTTGTTTTTCTGAAGGTGGTTCGAACTTTGCTTTCAGGTTTTCCTTATTCATCAGCATCAAAAACGTCTCCATCGCTCCCGTATATTGGCTTCAATGATTTACGGACGACCTACTACGAAACTATGTTTTCCACTTATATCGGAACTCGGAACCTATTACTCTAATTGGTAAGGAATTTTCTCTTCCTGGTTAAACATTTCCGAATGACATTCAATTCACATGAATTGAAGGATGAGTAAATTAAATTTTGATTTTCAGATTTCTATGTCCCGGTTGAATTAAAGTCCTTATTTTATTTATTGGTGACAATTTTTGTAGTTTTGGGGGGTCATGTTGAGGACATGTATGTAGTCGCAGGTTCGTGTATTCCAAATGAGACTAAGACCAATAATATGGAGTATTTTCGGCAGAAGTGGAACTAGAGTTAAATGTTCGTAGGAGATAATGTCCCTTATAATATAGCAACAGAATATTTATTTTCAAAATTTTTTTAAAAATATTTTTGATTTTGAGTTAATTTTTATTATTTTTATCAATTAACAATATTTGTTTAGCCAATCGTGAAGAATTAAACTTAAATATATGGTTTTAGTAAATTTTTTTAATTTGAAAAATCTACCTAAATTTTATGAACCTATTTAATTTTTCTTATTATTTTTTAATAGTAAAATTTTTGTCATAGACCTGAAATTTAAAAAATATTAGAATCCTGAAATTTAAAAAATATTAGAATCCTAAAATTTTGAATTTTCATGTTTTCGAACTAGCAAAAAGGCCAAAAGGTACAGTTTCTCCGCCGTGAATGCTAGTAGCTAACAAACCCGTTTAGATATTAAATTAATTTTATTTTATATTTAATTTTAAATTTTTTATTGCAAGACTGTGTGCACCTCTTTAAGCGGTGTAAAAAATTAAAACAACTTAAAAACTAATTTTAATTGAAGGAATTTAAATTTACAACATTTTTACGATCAGTAAAGGTTGAATCAGAGTAAATCCAATTTGGGAGACGCGATAACATTCAGCAATTTATCTTATATTGCTGAACTGCGTCACATAGGGCTTAACGTCTTAATTAGAATTTACTAGCAATTATGGTGGGTGCTTAAGAGTATCATGTATGAGGAAAATTTGTCATTTATCGAGAACGAATTGTTGAATTGTAGGTCGGTTTTTTAAAATCAGGTTTTCTAATCGAAATGAAAACTGAAAAAGGCAGTGTACGGTAGTTTCCGGAAAACCCAGTTTGAAGGGCCTAAAGTAGCACAATCGAAAAAACTTTCTCTCGAATCATTTGCAGTAGAATGTTGAAATTTTGAATATACATGAGAATATGATGTCGGTCAAGAAAAACTGAGAAAAACACTCATACAGTGTGTCCCAATATTTTAGAGGCACCCTATAAATTGCATTTAACTTTTTCATTTTTTAACCGATTTCAATATCACATATTTATATGGCTAAAAAACTATGTTGTGTGAAGTTTGAAGAGAATCTATTCATTTCTTGTCTTTTTATGATCATTTGTTTGAAATAAGGGTGTCCCATAATTTTAGAGGCAGTGAGAAATTTAACAACAAAACACTTTTATAATCAACAATGCGTAAGTGTAACAAATATTTAATAATTAATAGTATCTCCATCACTCTTAAACAAAGCTTTCATTCGATTTTGCATAGAAAAATTCAAGTTTTTCAGCAAATCCATGCTGATGCCATCCCACGCCTGCCTAATTGCCATCTCAAGCTCAGTAGTTGTCGAATAGTGCCGTCCATTGTCATAAATTCGACGAACCAATATACCCCAAACATTCTCAATTGGATTTAAGTCTGGGGAGATTGCCGGCCAGTGCATTGTCGGAATCCTTGCCGCTTGAAACCACGCCTTTGTTGCGTTACTTGTATGAACGGACGCGTTGTCCTGCATAAAGGTCAGCTTGGCAGAGCGAAGTCGACGGTAGTATGGCTTCAGATGATTTTCGAGTACGGCTTTATAATCCTCGCTATTCATACGATGAGATACGACAGCCAGACTAGTTTTGCCAAAGCCGCTAAAGCCGGCCCATATCATGACCGAGCCTCCGCCAAAGTTCCGAGTCGAAAACCAGCGTGGCTCGTGCCTCAAATCTCGCTTTGGCGAGTTTGTGCATGTTGTATGTCCTTTATTAAAGACTTCCATTCGGTTGCTACTTGAAAACAAAAGACAATATCGTCAGTGTTTAATTTCATATCTTGAACTGGGTGAGTCTCCTTTTTGAAGGACTTTCACATGGAGGTGCAGGAAGGACTCACTCGATTTCTTACATATTTATCATTTTCCCTGGAACTATTTAAAAATTAATGTGTACAAAATTTCAAATTCCTAGCTTGAAGCGTTCAAAATTTATAGTAAAATATTGTTGAACACGTGTCTTTTGGTGTTTTTTTTGTATGGAAGGTACCAGAAGCAGTAAAAGAATTTTGCTGACTAGTAAACTCGAACTTCTTTTTCACTCAAAACTAATTTGTACACCCTCAAAAATGTTTCCTCCGCTAGAGGTCTACTCTTGTAAAATGTTCAATATCATATCTGATACGGTTCTTGATATATCAAAATTTAATTTTTTGTGAAATGACTGTCCATTTCCGCGCTTTACCACCCCCCTTAAAAATTTTACATTCAGTAGACTCCACTGGTAATTCTATATACAGAAACCAAATTTTATCTTCCTGGCACAATTGAGTCGGAAGATATTGTAATTCAAAGTTTTTCACCCTCCACCTTCATACCTCACCACTCCCCTTAAAAGTGTTAACCATTTTCTAATCTCCTAGTATCTCTTAAGACAGCTACAAAGTTTTAGCCGTCAGACATCAATCGTTCAGGAGATATGTATTTTAGAATGTTTCAATCCTAGGTTTCAACCGTTTTGGACACATTCTTTTTCCCCCCACTCGCACACCCCTCGACGACTATTCACCATTTTTGCAAATGGGTCCACTATCATAGTACTACATAAGTTCCAAATTTCAGCCTGCTGGCATAAGCGGTTCCTAAGATCTAGAAACAAAATTTTGTTATCTAAAACGCTGCCGTCTCCTCCCCGCTTAAACTCTCACTCCTTCAAGAGATACCACTCGTAGCGGTCCACCCACCCTATCAACCATTAAACATTTCAACTTAATATTTCAAGGAGTTTGAGAGCAATGCACCTTGAAACGGTTTTGCATACGGCGTCGACGGCGGACAGACGGACATTCTTTTTGTTGCTAGTCCTAAAACGTGAACGTACAAAATTTCAGGGTAGCAAATTTTTTGAAATTTATGGGTCGATCACAACTTTATTATTAAAAAATAATAAAGTAAAATACAAAAGAAATATTTTGTATACTTTTTTCCAAAGACAACGATTTTGTTCTTTATCCTTAAATATGTCGACAAGCCAATCTTTAAATTTTTTAATACTTTAATTAACGAATAAATAGGATTTTATTCGTAAAAAAAATTGAAATTATAATTTTATTTTCGACTACAGTTTTAAAAGAGCCCAACCTATTGTTACCTTGCCAGAAGGCAATTTGGAACGTTATTTTAAAGGTTGTCAGTTGCATAGTAATCTAAAACACAGATCAGCATTAAACGCGTTCAGGCCTTCTACCCAAAAAAGAATAAAGTTGCGCCCAGTCTGTTGGCAGATTTTTTTTTATTTATATGTATACGTATTATTTTTTAATTCCAATGGAAATATAGGGGATAAAATATCGACATAGCTCTCTTGGGGTTGAATATAAAAAATTCTAAAACCGATTTTTGTGCGTTTGTATAGAAAAAAAATCTGCCAACAGTCTGGCCGCAACTTTATTATTTTTTGGGTAGAAGTTCGGAACGAGTTTAATTCTGAGATACGGTGTAGGTTATTATGTGACTGAAAACCTAAAAAAAAGTTCGGGAAGCGGTTAAAATGGAGTCGCGCTAGAATACTTACGCCGCTGCCTCATATAACATATGAATTACATAATTGGGTCATACACCGGAACGAGATCTAGTACTAGTATAATATCAGTTGTTACGCCATTAGAAGGTTCTTCGTGATTTGGTTTCGGGCCATTACATGAAATCGGAAATGCGTTTGAAGACAATTATATAAAAAGTATGTGGAAGTGCAAACCAATCTAATATCTCATCAATCCTGAGAAATATGTCGAAAGCCTTACGTCCTATTGGAGTTGAATAACAAACATCCTGAAATCAACTTTTTGAAGATTATGTGGGAAGTCTTAGGAAGTAAAAATGAATTCGATATATCATTAGAACTGGATATATGTAAGAATTTGTGAAAACATATGTAACTCCCTTGCACCCACTTTGGGGTTGAATATCCAAAAATCCTAAAATGGGTTTTTAGATATTTATAAAGAAAGCCCGAGGAAGTAAAAACCAATTCGATGTCTTATCACTCCTAAGAGATATGACGGAATTCGTGAAAACGTTTTTACACTCTTAGGGGTTGAAAAAGGAAAAACCTTGAAAACAAGTTTTAGGTGATTATTAAATAAGCCCGTGGAAGTGAAAAGTTATTCGATATGTAATCAGACCTGAGGGATACGGCTGAATTGGTGAAAATGTATACATCCCCTTTACAGCACCTTGCGGGTCCAATTTTAAAAAATCCTGAAAACACTTTCTAGGTATTTATATGAAGAACCCGTAGACAAAAACTGAGTTCAATATTTGGAAAGACCTAATAGATATGACGAAAATCGTGAAAATATATGCATTCCATTTTCACTGATAATTTTTTTTGCCCCACTTCCGAACGCCAATGGATATTTGAATTTTTTTTTAATCACAATTACTTTTCTAGTTGATTTACATATACGTACCGAATTTCAACTTTCTAGCATAAGCCGTGCTATAGTTAGGAAAAACACCTCACACCCCCGTACCATACTACCTTATAAAAAATCTGCCAACAGTCTGGGCGCAACTTTATTATTTTATGGGTAGAAGTCCGAAACGTGTTTAATGATGAGATACGGTGTTGGGTACTATGCGACTGACAACCTAAAAAATAACGTTCCAAATAGCCTAATGGTTATTTTTTAGGTTGTAAGTCGCATAGTACCCAACACCGTATCTCATCATTAAACACGTTTCGGACTTCTACCCATAAAATAATAAAGTTGCGCCCAGACTGTTGGCAGATTTTTTTTATATATTTACGTATTTTTTTTATCAATAGAATAATTCATAGTAGTAAAAGCGAATTCGATCACATTAAACCTAAGAGATTTTCGGAATCAGTGAAATCTTGAACAATACCCCCAGGGGGTTTAATTGAGAAAAATACTTAAATCGGTTTTTTCCCGACTACGTTTAAAGCTTATAGAAGTACAAGTGAACTCCAAATCTCAATATACCTTAGGAATATATCAGAATTCGTGAATATGTACACAACCAATTTACTCCCCCTTAGGGGTTAGATATCGAAAAATTCCGTTACCGTTACCGTTACTAGGCGCTTATATAAATAGCCCGCAGAAGTAAAATTGCTTTGATAGTTTGACATGTCTAAAAGTTTTAACGAAATTCGTGAAAATGTGGATTCACGGACATTTTTTTGACTCAACCTCTGAACGCCAATAAAAATCTGAACTTTTTTTTGCTTTAATTACTCTAATAGCACATCTACATATACGTACTAAGTTTCAATTTTCTAGCATAAGCCGTTTCCGAGATATAAAAAACCACTCCTCTCCCCCGTACCTTGATACCCCTATCAAAAATTTTATTTTTCTGGGATGTCTCCATAGTGGTTCTATATAATCCTAAATTTTTAGCTTTCCATTCATTATGGTTTTTGAGAAATAAAAATCAGAATGTTTTCCTTTCTACCACCTTTCACCACCACCCCCTACACCCACACCACCAAAATTTTTTTCCCTACTAGAAGTTTATCGACCCCAACTCCTGTAAAATTTTCAAGATCATATCTGATACGGTTTTTGAGATATAAAAATTAAATTTTTTGAGAAATTGCTATCCCCCCACTTTCGTGCTCCACCTCCCCCCTCAAAAAATTTAGTTTTGTTAGACTCCTCTTGTGAGTCCATATACAGAAACTAAATTTTATCTTCCTGGTGTAATTAGTTCGGAAGATATTGTAATCCAAAGTTTTTCACAACCCACCCCCACACCCCACCACCCCTCTTAAAAATTTTAGCTCTTGTCTAATCTGGAAGTATCCCTAAGGACAACAACAAAGTTCCAATCTTCTGACATCAATTGTTCAGGAGATATCGATTTTAGAATGTTTCAATCCCGACTTTCATGCGTTAAAGACTCATTGTTTTCCCCCCCACTTCCACACCCCTTAACCAATATCGACCATTTTTTTACAATTAAGTCCATTATTATAGTACTATATAAGTTCCAAGTTTCAGCCTCCTAGCGTAAGTGGTTCCTGAGATCTAGAAACCAAAATTTTTCGTCTAAAACGCTCCCCTCTCCTCTCCCCTTGTACCCCCACCCCTCAAAAATATACCAGTCGTAGGGGTTCACCCAATCTACCCACCATAAAAATTTCAATTTAATATCTCAACGCGTTTGGAAGCTACGCGCCTTCAAACAATTTTGCGTACGGCGTACGGCGTACGGCGTACGGCGTACGGCGTACGGCGTCTACAGCGGACAGACGGACATTTTTTTTTTTTTTGCTTTTTTGGGGTTTACTAGTCCTAAAACGTGTAAATACAAAATTTCAGGGTAGCAAACTGTTTTGAAAATTCAGGTCGATAACAATACTTTATTATTAAAAAATAATAAAGTAAAATTTATATTTTTCCGACATGCTACTACTACAGTTCTATCTAAATACCAAGTTTCAGCTTTATATTGTTATACGTTCTCAAGATATAAAAATTGGAACTTTTTACTTTTCACCCTCCCCCACCCTCACCCTCTACACCCTCACTTCCAAAATTTTGTTTTCTGCTAGGGGTTTATTAGGCCCACTTCAGGTAAAAATTTTAAGCATATATCTTACACCGTTCTTGAGATATATGACGTGATTTTTTAAAAAAATTCTTATCCCCTCCACTTCCATGCTCCACGGCCCCCTTAAAAAATTTTGCTTTCAGCAAACCTTATTTGTCAACATTTATATAAAAACCAAATTTTATTTTTCTAGTACAATGCGTTCGTGAGATATCGTAATCTAAAGTTTTTCTACCCCCACCCCCGTACGTCACTGCCCCCTCTCAAAAATTTGTTTTGCATCTATTCTCCTAGTATACCCACAGATGTTCATTAAGTTCTAATTTCGTGTCATTAATCGATTAGGAGATATGGATTTTAGAATGTCTCGATCTCGGCTTTCGAGCATTTCGGACACATTATTATTCCCCCCACTCCCACACCCCTTTACCCACTATCAAAGCTCTATATAAATTCCAAGTTTCAGCCTCCTAGCCTATGCGGTTACTGAGATCTAGAAACTAAAATTTTTCGTCCAAAACGCTTCCCCCACCTCCTCCCTCACACCCCCGCCACTCAAAAGGTGGTCACTTGAAGGGGTCTGCTCAGTCTACCAAAAAAAAAAATTCTACTTAATAGCTCAAAGGGTTTGAGAGCTATAAGCTTTCAAACGTTTTGCGTACGGCGTACTGCGGACGGCGCACAGACGGACTGAAAATTTTTTTTCCTTTTTTGGTGTCTATTAGTCATGAAACGTGGAAAAAAAAATTTTCAGGTAGCAAATTTTTTTTTTTAAAAAATCGATAACAATACTTTATTATTAAAATAATAAAGTAATTCTTCGATATCTCATTAGATCTAAGTAATACGTCGGAATTCGGAAAAACCTACACAATAATTTCACATCCTCTTAATTTAATTTTGAGATCCAAAGCACATAGAAGTAAAGGGAACTCGATCTCATTATCCCTAAAACGTTTGTCGGAATTCGTGAAAACTTGAACATCCGCTGATGGTTTAATATCAAAAATTGCTAAAATCGATTTTTTCTTCGATTAAATTTAAAGCCTTTAGAAGTGAAAGTGAATTCGATATCTCATTAAACCCAAGAAATATATCGGAATTCGTGAAAATATCCACAACCACTTTACACTCTCTTAGGGGTTTGATATCGAAAAATCCAGGAAAATGTTTCTAGGCGTTTATATAAAGATGCCATGGTGTTGCTACAATCAGGCATGAGACCGGTATTAATATAGATTAAAAAGTTTCATATTTCTAATTGAAAGCCAAACATAACCCAATCTATAAAAACACAATTTTATCAGTATTCTCGATTTAAAGTCAATGATCTGGAAACGATCTAGTTGATCAAATCAACAATATTTTAATAAGGGCGCGGCCCACAATACGTCTTTTTATCTCGCGTTCCAAGTTTATGTTACAAATAGTCAAATAAATTTCAATTTTAACAATAGTACAGTCATTCGTGTATTGCTCAATTTTGAGCTACATTAAGTCGACCCGGTAACAAAACGTTAAACTGCTAATAGTCTTAGTCACTGGCACGCAAGGAGATAATTTCCTATTCGATAAGCCGGTTTACAAGAAATCGTGTCCGTTTTGAGTCATACACTTACCTAGTCCACCGATAACCTAATTCATTCAGGTGATCGTGTCTCAAATACAAAATCTCATAGAACATACTAAAGAACTTGAATAGAAGAAATCCTCGCCCGTCTCCGTATCTATAAATTGCAAAAATTCATATATGGGACAGATTCTCGCAAAAAATCGGATCAAGTCATCTGAAGTTAAGAAAAACCCGATCTGGTTTCTTGATCGACCACTTTACGTTTAACTGCGATGGCCTTGGCGAAGTTTTTTTTTTTTAGAGAAAATAGTTTTGCTACTTCGTAGCGTGCATGAGCTTCATAATACCTTTAAGTCGCGCATATGAGTTTTGCGGTGTGTGCATTAAGAATAAAAAGTGCCTGTCTTCGCATATGAGAGTTACTATATGAAAATTGATATAATAGGCCGGTTTTAACGTTTTAAGATAAACTTTGCTTTCATGTGCGTACTTTCAAGATTTTTTAGGAACTCTGTCTGAGGCCAACTAAGTACTTGTTGTGTTCAATCAGAAATGTATGTACTAGTTGTAGTTGCTGTTTTATTTTTTATTACATAATGTCAATGATCTTTCGGAGGCAGTTATAAATTGTGAAGGATTTCGATGGCTTGAAGGCGTTATTGATAAAGCTGACTATTCATGTGTTGCTTACAGACAGATTTTGAGTAGCGTGTAGCATTAGGACATTGGGCGACTTGTTTCGGAAGGACAAATTCTAGTAGCTAAGGTTGATGCTATAATTTCGAGATTTTCTACTTTTTTAACAACTTGTCATTTCAGTAATGTTTGGTTGGCTGTCAAGTGAATATTAGCTTGAACTTGAAAACAAATAGGCCTAATGATTAGTTGGGAGTGTTTGAAGTTTTCTTTCTCCTTCTATTTTTACTGACATTGTAACAATTCGCTATGGTTTATATAGCAATATCATTGAATGATTAGGTACTTCCCGATATCTCTTCCTAGTTGGGTCCAATTCAACAATGTTTAAATTCTGTTGTAGAATTTAGTTGTAGTGTTCAGTATTTAGCTTTTCGAAGTCATGGACTAACAAGAATCAGATAGCCTCGTAGTGACGCCGGCGTTTCATTCTTGATAAATCTTTCATTAAAAATCTCCCAACAGTTTTTATATTTTGTGGGTAGAAGTCTGAACGCGTTTAATGCTGAGTTGCGGAGTAGGATACTTTGCGACTGACAACCTAAAAAATAATGTTCAAAATATCCTTCTGGTCATTCTTAAGGTTGAAAGTCGCATAGTAACCTACACAAAATTATCTGCATTAAACGCGTCCCGGACTTCTACCGAAAAAATAATAAGGCTGGGCCCAAACCGTTGGCGGTTTTTTTTAATTAATTTCGAATATTTTTTTTTTCAATTTCAATAAAATCAAAGTGGATAAAATGTCGACATAGCCCTTTACGCGTTGAATATCAAAAAATTCTGATATCGAACTCACAATCCGACTTAAGCATTTTTTGATATTGAACCCCCTGGGTGTCTACGGTATTTTTCAAGATTTCACGAATTCCGAGAAATCTTTTAGGTTTCATAAGATCGAATTCGCTTTTAATTCTATGGGTGTTATATATAATTATCTAAAAATTAATTCCCGGATTTTGCGATATTATGCCCAATGTCAGCATATATTGATATGGTGAGATTTTTCCAGTTCGATGAGCTGTGAAACTGTACAGCCTTCAGTTCTTCGGACTGAGAAAGTGTACCCTTGACATGAGGCTAATAATAATAAATAACAATAAAAATAAGAAAATTTTTTTTTTCTTTGGACCTAAGAAATATATTAGAATTCGTAATGTACACAACCAGTTTACACCCCCGAAGGGGTTAGATATCAAAAAATTAGGAAAAAATATTTCTAGGTGCCCAAATAAAGAGCCCGCAGAAGTAACATTAAATTGATAACTTTATATGCATACAAAATGTGACGAAATTCGTGAAAATATGTAAAAACCCCTTTAAACGGACATTATTGAACTCCATCTTTGTACCCCTATAAAAATCTAAACTCTTGTTTGCTTTTGAATAGCCAGGAGGCTATGTGGAGCATTATTTTTTATATTGTTAGTCGCACAGTAACAGTAACGACACCACATCTCAGCATTAAACGTGTTTCGGACTTCTATCTATAAAATAATAAAGTTGTGCCCAGACTGTTGGCAGATTTTTTCCTTTCCACCCCTCGTACCATTCACAGCTACACCCGCACCATCAAAATTATTTTCTCTGCTAGAGTTCTACTGTGTCTAACTCCTGTAAAATTTTTAAGATCATATCTGGTATGGTTATTGAGATATAAAAATAAATTTTTCTGAAAAATTGCTCCAGCTCCTCCCTTAAAAGTTTTGGATTATTAACAAATACACACAAATATCATATTAATCTTGATTTGATTTGATTTGATTTATTTCCATAATATGTACATGTGTTTAGCTGATAATCTAATTTATATTCTACAGTGATCAGACTACTTTATGGTCTTTGCAACTTCAATATTAATTCATTGCGTATAGCTTTTAGTTTTTTCTTGTTATTTATAATGTTACGACAGGAGGAAAACGGATGGAAAACCTTATATTTAACCTAAACTAAATTAACCTAACATTAACCTACTTTTAAACTACGTTAATGATGGTAAAAAGTGATTGTAATTTTTCTATAACATAATTGAGAAGCACTGATGTTCTTTGATTTTTTTGACCCCCATCCCATTGAGATCCCAAGTTAATTTTTTTGGTATGTTTTGTAAAATAGTATAACCTACAAAATACAAAAAAATAAAAACTAAAAAAAATTGCATTTTGAGATATTCAAGAATAAAGGACAAGATCACAAGATTGAAAAAAATTTTCGAGGATAATTCTTATTCGTATTTTTTTAATATTGCGACAACCTCCCCCTTTAAAGTAAGCCCTACTTTATAATTATAGGATAAAAATTACCGGAGATATGAATTTTCAAAGTGGACTCGGACACAATTTTTGCGAAAAATGTAACATACTATAACTAAAAAAAAAATTAAATGGAAACAAAAAATTGAAATCATATTCATTTTTCACTAATTCTTCAAGTACATAAATTTTCAAAACAATCAGCGATGGTAAGGTCACAAATTTCGTCATTTTTGGCGATTCTTGATGGAATGACCATTTTAGAAGTGAAAGTGAATTCCAAATACAAATAGACCTAAGAAATATTTCGGAATTCGTGAATATGTACACAACAACTTTACACCCCGTTAAGGGTTGAATATCGAAAAATTTGGATGAACGTTTCTAGGCGCTTATACAGGGTGTAACTAGTACTGAGGTTCAAACAAAAATGGGAGATAGAGGAACTGGTCCTGAGTAGTAAATCGTTCTACACATACTCCCGTTTTTGCACCGTTAAGGAGATAGCGCGATTTTAAGGACGAAGGATTTTCATCGTACCTGTGATCACTGTTTGATCTCTAACTTCTGCTGTACTTAGCGTAACGTAATAATTCTAGGCTCGTTGGAAAGGACACAAATTCTTCTTTCTAATTGCTATCAACTGTGTCAATCAGTGTTATACTTTTTGAGAAAAATTCATTTAAATGACACAAAAATAATAAAAAATTAAAAAAAAATACAAAAAAGTCCTGTTTTCTCCAAGAAGGACCTGATTAATCACCAAATTTTATTACATTTTCGGAAAGCCCATAAAATTTCACTGTACGTTTGATAACAGAATTTCTTCATAGGTTGAATTGTAAAGGCTAACTGTTATCAAGCACGTTCTCTTCAAGTAAATCTGGTTTGACACCCGTCATTCGCCGAAGGAGTACACCAGAAGTTAGAGATCAAACAGTGATCACAGGTACGATGAAAATCCTTCGTCCTTAAAATCGCGCTATCTCCTTAACGGTGCAAAAACGGGAGTATGTGTGGAACGATTTTCTACTCAGGACAAGTTCCTCTATCTCCCATTTTCGTTTGAACCTCAGTACTAGTTACACCCTGTATAGATAACCCGTAGAAGTAAAATTGCTTTGATAGCTCGACATTTCTAAAAGTTTTAATGAAATTCGTCAAAATGTGGATTCACGAAGATTTTTTTTACTCAACCTCTGAACGCCAATAAAAATCTGAAATTTTTGTTTGCTTTAACAACTCTAGTAGTGCATCTACATATACGTACTGAGTTTCAACTTTCCAGTGTAAGCGGTTTCTGAGATATAAAAAACCACCCCTCACCCCTGTGTCTTGCTACCCCTATCAAAAATTTTATTTTTCTAAGGTGTCTCTATAATGGCTCTATATAGTCGTACATTTTCAGCTTTCTATTCATTACAGTTTTCGAGAAATAAAAATCAGAATGTTTGCCTTTCTATCACCTTTTACCATCACACTCAACACCCACACCCCCTACTAGAAGTTTACTGACTCCATCTCCTGTAAAATTTTCAAGATCATATCTGATACGGTTTTTGAGATATAAAAATTAAATTTTTTAAAAAATTGCTACTCCTCCACTTTCGTGCTTCCCTCAAAAGGTTTTTATTCAGTAGACTCCACTTGTGATCCCATATACAGAAACCAAATTTTATCTTCCTGATGTAATTGGTTCGGAAAATATTGTAATCCAAAGTTTTTAACCCTCCACCCCAACACCCGGTCACCACTCTTAAAAATTTTAGCCCTTGTCTAGTTTCGAAGCATCCTTAAAGACAACCAGAAATTTTCAACCTTCCGACATCAATCGTTCAGGAGATATGGATTTTAGAATGTTTCAATCCCGGCTTTCATGCGTTTCGGACTCATTGTTTTTTCGCCCACTCCCACACCGCTTCACCTCTATCGACAATTTTTTTGCAAATGGGTCCACTATTATAGTTTTACATAAGTTCCAAATTTCAGCCTTCTAGCATAAGTGGTTCCTGAGATCTAGAAACCCCTAAAAGTCCTAAGTCGTAGGGGTTCGTAGGGGTTCACCTGCCATAAAAATTTTAACTTAATATATCAACGGGTTTGGGAGCTACGCGCCTTCAAACGATTTTGCATACGGCGTCTACGGCGGACAGACGGACATTTTTTTTTGCTTTTTTGTTGCTTACTAGTTCTAAAACGTGTAAATACAAAATTTCAGAGTAGCAAATTTTTTTGAAATTTCAGGTCAATCACAATACGTTATATCTTTTAAAAGTAACAATTTCCTAAATAAAGTGGATTTTAGTATGTCTCTGAACCATCCATTTTGCGCTATGATAAAATTTGGCTTAGTTAAAATTCTCGGATATGAATTTGATTTAAGTGACGCACATGTAGCAAACATTTTGCCAGTGCGACCAGTTGCAAGGGTGTTTTGAAATTACATTAGACGCCCTCTGATGATTCAATGCAGTGTGATGATGTCGGTCCTAGGTTAGTTCAGGTAAGGTGGGTGGCCTCTGAAACGGCCAAACCCATAGACTGCCAATGGGTTCGTTGTTATCCCATGTTTACGGGGAAAATGTCAGGCCTAGTCCACCAAATTTTTCAAACTGGCCTTTCCAATGAAGTTTTTCAACTGTAATGTCCTCAGTGGCAGAAGCCAAGGCATCTATCACTCCAAGTTGGGAGATTCTTGGAAGCCTTCTTAAATTTTCTCTGAAGGCTAACATAAAGACAAAAACTTCTTCTTAAAAAACATTTTGAAAAAATTTCGTTTGTGGACCCCCAATACGAATGAAACTTGTAACTGATTTTTTCCTACGAAGTGATCTGTGTCGCATCCTTTCATTTAAAAAATAAAATAAAATAAATAAATAAATTTAGTTCCTAATCATTATAAAGAATTACATATTTTCTGTAAAATGTGTTTGAAAAGATTTATGAAGTCAACAATCTGAAATTTGTTATTCAAACCATATAGTCATAAATTGCAATATTCTAACAATGTCAATCAGCGTAAAAATGCAACAAATATAACTTATAAATTAATCTGCATATAAATTTTGTTATTATCTAACTATCGTCTACATTCGTGTTAATTATTCAAAACAGAATCATGTAATCTTGAACTGATTAGTAATACATATACGCATAATTTACGTTTGCATATGTGACAAGTTTGCATTATGGTGAAGAAGAAAAAAAAATAACCGAACATACCTACAATATTTCTAATTCCATAATCTTCAAACGTAAATTACGCAATTATTTTGAAAATGCCATTTGCCATTTCTATTTTGACAAATATTCAGCAACAAACAGTTACGAAAGTGACAAGAAATCTCTCCAACATTTAAAAACACAGTTCGGAAAAAAATCAAACATTAAAATACTGTTGCTAAACCTTTAAGCGAATAAATTTTTATGTATTATCACAATTTTTTTTTACCTATCCATCAATGTAGCTATTTTCGTTATTCATACATCAAGTCAATGATGTGAATATTTCCGACTAGTCGTATTAGTAAAACTTAACGTTAATAACCATACAGTATTATGTATGCACCGCTGACTTAATTTACATTTCTTTTAATCAGAGGAAATGAAGGTCAAGGTTAATTTCAAGTATCTTTTGGAAAAATTTTCTATCTTTCTGCATAAAATTATATTATTAAAAATGTGAAATTTAAATTAATTCGCTATTATTATTTCCTCATCGGTTCGGAAAATAATAAAGTTTGGTGTGAAGTGTGTATTTTTTATTTAAAAATAAATAAAATAAATAAATAAGAAAAAATTTTAAAAAAGGCTATCAGCTTAGTTATCTCGGGATAAAATATTATAACCTTTCGTTAAAATTATTATAAATAGATGTTAGCGGCATAACTTGAGATTATTCTTTTTGTTGATTACCTCTCCATTGATATTATGATCGTATGCGAGGTGTTAAAATAGCGTGCGTAAAATTACGGCCTCGAATTTTTTCGCAAAATTTTAATATTGGAGGTCTACGTATGGTTCGAGGAAACGTTTCCTTCATTTCTTTCTACAAGAACGCGAATAAATCTGAAATTAGAAAAAAAGAAATGATTTTATTAAATTTGAATTCGTCAAGAGATTATAAGGATTATTGCAATTGAAATGACTTCATAAATGGAAATTGAATTCAGTGTAACGATCACTAGAAAACCTCTGCGCTAAAATAAATAAAAATGATCTTAACTTTTATTTTTATCCAGTTTTGTATGCTTTCATAAATCTCACATGTGGTCTCGTATAGGAGCGTGATAAACCGGACTTAATATTAATCAAAACGTGGATTTAATGACTTTAATGAGCCAATGACCAAAGAGCGTGGCGATTTCTTGTTATGATACCGTTGTTGTTGCTATTCTATGCTGAGCTTGAAAATCAATAAAATTTATTGATTTCGGTTAGAAGATCCGCAGAACTTAATTTTACTTCATTAATTTCAGTAATACAGAGTTGTGATCGATAGAAAAAAACGAATTTTGCCAACACAACATTTTTTTTTTAGGTGTCGCGACTAGTAGAGATGAAAAACGGATAAAAAAATTTGCCAACAGTCTGGGCGCAACTTTATTATTTTTTGGGGCAGAAGTCCGAAACGTGTTTAATGCTTAGATGCGACAACCTAAAAAATAACGTTCCAAATAGCCGCCTGGTTATTCCTTAGGTTGTCAGTCGCATGGTAACTTACACCGCATCTAAGCATTAAACACGTTTCGGACTTCTACCCATAAAATAATAAAGTTGCGCCCAGACTGTTGGCAGATTTTTTTTAATTATTAACGCATTTTTTTATCAATAGAATATCCAATAGAAGTCAAAGTGAATTTGATCTCATTAAACCTAAAAAAAAATTCTGAATGCGTCAAAACTTGAACAATGTTTTACTCCCCAGGGGGTTTAATATCAAAAAATACTTAAATCGGTTTATTTCCCGACTATATTCAAAGCATTTAGAAGTGAAAGTGAATTCTTTATGTCATTAGACCTAAGAAATATATCGGAATTCGTGAAAAAGAATGATACATAACCGCCTTACACCCCTTAGGGGTTAGATATCGAAAAATTTGGAAAATTGTTTCAAGGCGCTTATATTAAGAGACCGCAGTAGTAAAATTGATTTGATTGCTCGAGAATTCTAAAAGATTTAACGAAATTTGTGAAAATGTGAGAAAAAACCATTTTTACAGACTTTTTTTTTACTCCATTTTTGTACACAAATGAAAATCTAAATTTAATTATTCTGCTAGCACATCTACATATGCGTATTAAGTTTTACCTTCTAGCATAAGCCGTTTCTGATATATAAAAACCACCCCTCACCCCTGTATCGTGCTACCTTTATCAACAATTTTATTTTTCTAGGGTCTCTATAGTAGTTTTATATAGTCGTAAATTTTTAGTGTTCTATTCATTACAGTTTTTGAGAAATAAAAATCAAAATGTTTTTCTTTCAACCCCCCTTCACCATCACCCCCAACACCCACACCCTCCCTACTAGAAGTCTACTGACTCCAACTCCTGTAAAATTTTCAAGTTCATATCTGGTACGGTTCTCGAGATATAAAAATTGAATTTATTGAAAAGTTTCTATCCTCCCACTTTCGTGCTCCACCTCCCCTCTTAAAAAGTTTACGTTCAGTAGACTCAACTTGTGATCCCATGTACAGAAACTAAATTTTATCCTCCTGGTGTAATTGGTTCGGAAGATATTGAAGATATTTTTACCCGCTACCCCCACACCCTACCACCCCCCTTAAAAATTTTAGCCGTGGTCTAATCTTGAAGTATCCTTAGGATAACCACAAAGTTTCAACCTTCTGACATCAATCGTTCAAGAGATATGGATCTTACAATGTTCCAATACCGGCTTCCAAGCGTTTCGGACTCATTGTTTTCCCCCCCCACTCCCACACCCCTCCACCACTATCGATAATTTTTTTCAAATGGGTCCACTATCATAGTTTTACTTAAGTTTCAAGTTTCAGCCTCCTAGCATAAGTTGTTTCTGAAATCTAGAAACCAAAATTTTTCATCTAAAACACTCCCCCCTCATACCCCCTCACACCTCCAACCCCTTAAAAGATACCATCTGTAGGGGTTCACCCAATCTACCCACTATAAAAATTTCAATTTAATATCTAAACCGGTTTGGGAGCTACGCGCCTTCAAACGATTTTGCATACGGCGTACGGCGCCTACGGCGGACAGACGGACATTTTTTTTTGCTTTTTGGTGTTTACTAGTTTTAAAACGTGAAAATACAAAATTTCGGGGTAGACTTTTTTTTGAAATTTCAGGTCGATCACAATACTTTATTATTAAAAAATAATAAAGTAAAAATTAGTCCGTCTGTCCGCCGTCCGCTGGGCGCCGTACAATAAATCGTTAGAAGACACGTGGCTCACAAACCCTTTGAGCTATTAAGTTCAATAAAGTTGAGGGTGAAAATTTTTTTTTATTTTTTTGTCTCAATAACCGCAATAGCTGAAACTCAGTATTTAGGTATACCTAATGTTCAAAAAAAAAATTTTCCCCATCTCTAGAACGGCTTATGCTAGGAACTTGAAGCTTGATAGGTATATGTTAATGTACTACAAAAGTAATTAAGATAAAAAAAATACAGAGACAGGAAGGGTGGCAAAAAAATGATCAGTGAAAATAGGGTGCATATATCTGTGGTCTCAGGGAATAACTTGGTAAGTCGTAAAATGGTAAAATGGGTAAGTGTGCTGTGATCATCTCCCAAGACTTATACGCACTGTGAAGAAGTTATTGTTATTTCCTATTTGATTACATTAATGTCAACAAAATAATTTTTTTTACAAAAACTGGATTTACAGGAATAGTTCAATAGTAAAAATAGTAAAAAAGTGCTGCCCTGAAAAGTTTCCTTTTTAGACTTACCGAGTTATTCCCTGTGATCACAGATATTATCACGAATTTCGTCATATCTCTTATGTCTTCTGAAATATTAAATTAATTATTTTCTACTGATTCTTCAAATAGATGTCTAGAAAATACACCTAAGGGGTTTTATGGGGTTATATATATTTTCACAAATTCGGCAATATCCCACTGGTCTGATTAGATATGGAATCATATTTATTTCCACAGGATTTTCATTATGTTCGTTTCAAAACCGTTTTCAAATTTTTTTCCCTTTTCAACAAAAGTGTAAAAAGGGGTTGTACGCGTTTTCACGAATTCCGTCATATTTTTTTTTGTGGTGACAAGACATTGAATTGGATTTTACTTCCTGGGGCTTTTTATCATTATCCAAAAACCTACTACACGATTTTTGAATATTCATACCCCGCGTGGGTTGCATACGTTTTCACGAATTCCAACATATTTCTTAGGTCTGATAAGATATCGAATTGATTTTTATTTCCTAAGGTCTGCTATATCCTCATTCTAACGCAACCCCACTTTAATCGTTTCTCGAACTTTGACTTAAAAAATATTGAAGTTTCCCCCAGACTTTTGGCAGATTTTTTTTTGTTGGGCTATAGATTCTTAGATATGTTAGGTTATAACAGAACAATAACACAACGAAATACACCAGCTTTCAAAGGTGCTGTATACTTGCTGGCTTACTTGTACTAGCTCGCCGGCAACCAACTGTTGTTCTGAACGTTATAACTGCCGATGGCCGATCCGTTAAAATTATTCAACCCTGAAGAATTATCCGATGGAATTAAAGGTTGTACTCGAGTCGAGTGATTTGACATTTTCTTTAAGGGGGTCGGTGCAAAAAATATGAAAAAAAATTGATTTTTTTTTTTAAATTATCATTCTACACTTTTTTCTGCACATCACACAAAAAGCCGTACCTCTTTCGGGTAATGGGAAGTGATTCAAATTTTACTCTGAAGTGGGGGAAGTCGAATATGTCACTGCATGTACTTTTTTGTTTTTAGTCTCTCCTGAAAAGTAGTACTTTTTCAATTTTCGGTACACGTTTCTCAGTAACCACACACAGTAGCGTTTTAATTTTTTTTTAATTTTTTTGTGGTAATATTGACTAGCTTCATACATGAGCAAATTAAAATATCTCATGAAAAACTATCATTTTTTCAAATATGAAAGAAGAAAAACAGTAAAAAATTGTTTTCATTCCCTTTTTTCTTAAATATCTCGACTTTTATTGAAAATTTTTTAATTTACTTATGTACTAAGCTTTTAAATATACTAAACAATAAGTGTGCAAAATCTGACTGTTGTGAGTTAAGTGGAATATGAGATTCAGGGACCGAAACATAACGCGTTTCGCCATACAAAATGTATGGGAGCTAGAAATTTGCAACGACCCCTTAAGCTATTAATAAGCTTCTTGTGTAACTAGTAAAAATTAATTTACCATAAATATTTTACTTTATTATTTTTTAATAATAAAGTATTGTGATCGACTTGAAATTTTACAAAAATGGTGATTTAGGCGAAAAATTTTGGTTTCTAGATCTCAGGAACCGCTTACGCTAGGAGGCTGAAACGTGGAACTTATGTAGAACTATGATAGAGGACCTACTTGCAAATTATCGAGTGGGGGAAAACAATGCGTCCGAAATGCTTTAAAACTGGGATTGGAACATTCTAAAATCCATATCTCCTGAACGATTGATGTCAGAAGGTTAACACTTTGTGGTTATCATATAGATACTAGGAGATTTGACAAGGACTAAATGTTTTAGGAGTGGTGGTGCGATGTGTGAGTTGAAATATTTTGGATTACAATATCTTCCGACTCAATTGTATCAGGAAGATAAAATTTAGTTTCTATCAAATTAAAAGTTGAGGCTATTTGGAACGTTATGTTTTAGGTTGTCAGTCGCATAGTAACCTACACCGCATCTGAGCTTCTACCCATAAAATAATAAAGTTGCGCCCAGACTGTTGGCAGATTTTTTTATATAGGTTTAACATATTTTCTTATCGTCTCATGCGAGTAATATTATCAGCAAGCTCAATTTCTTCCCTGTCTTTTAGAACATAACTGTTAGGCACATTTAAACATTTTAGCAGTTACACGTTGTTTATCACCGAAAAGTTAATCTGTAAACGTACAAAATTTAAATAATTTAACAACAATAAAGAAAGAAAACAAAATTATCCAAAATATCCAGAAATAGTTTGGGTGCTAGACTATTCGATAATTATTAGTGGAAACCAGTTTGACAATGGCTTAAAGCTAGTAAACAAATTTAATTTGTTGATTTCTTTTCATTTGCATGTTTAGTTAATGATTCATTCTTAACTATGTGGTTTTAGTTTTCATAAACAATCAGATTATTAGAAACACGGATACATATTTTTTCATCACAATTCTAATTTGAACTGTTTGCCATATATGCAGTTGAGTAGCTAAGTAAGTAGTTCAATTAAGTTAAAACGTTTTGAACTTTGGAATTTAGGCAAAATTTTAATAAAACTGGAAAAGAATTAAAAAGTGAGTAAAAAATTTTTAATTTATATATATGCGACAAGATGAAAACTTCAATGTACTGTAGTACGTTTTAACTGTAATAATTATTGCCAAAATTGCTTTAATTTTATTAAAAGTATGTAGGTAGTGTTACTATTTAGCATTTTCATATTCCAGAAATTTTTTTACTTACATTTCTGTGGTCACAGGGAATAAATTGGTAAGTCGAAAAATAGTAAAATGGGATAAGTGTACTGTGGTCATCTCCCAAGACTTGCACGAACTGTGAGGAAGTTATTGTTATATGTTATTTGATCAGTGAGATTTCAACAAATTTATTTTTTTCACAAAAACTGGATTAACAGGAATAGTTCAATTGTAAAAATAGCAAAAAAATGCTGCTCTGAATAATTTCGTTTTTAGACTTACCTACTTATTCTCTGTGGCCACAGATTTATTATTAGCTTTTTATTTATTTTTTATTTTTAACTCGAACTATGTATTTTTGCTAAAGTTAATAGCAATAAATTCAAAAATAATTTGTAGCCGTATACTTGTATCTCACGAATAGTTAATGTAATATAGTTGAAAAGTCGTATTTATAAACAAATAGCACGTTTTCTAAAAAATTGGTTTGCGGTGAGAATGGATCGTGTGATTGGGAAATAATACAATAGTGCTTAAGGCTTCGACGGAATCCTTTTGATTTTATTTTATTATTTTTAGTGATTGTGACTGGCCTGAAAATTTGAAATACATTCCTATTTTGAAAGATTTAATTTTTTATTCTTTGGATCAGTACACCAATTCCATTATTCAAAAATTGTTAGATTGCGATCTGTTACGAACTGATAAAGGTATAAAGTTGAAAGTTAGTTTATATGTGAAATTTTAATTTCGTAAAAAACAAAAAACATTTTTTTCTAAAATTTTTTTTGCAGTGGCGTACGAAAATTTAGGACTGAGTTTTTTTTAGGTAGAACCTTTTTTAGGTAGAAGGCACGAGTCATGAAAAATTAAGTTGCGCCAAGTAGTTGGTTTTTTGGTAAACATGTACTTTCGTGGTTCCACCTTAAAATGGTTTGAAAATATTTTGTCTATCGTTTATCGGGTAAGAAACAGCAAAATTTTGTCAGTTGGGAAGAGAGAAGAACATTTTTCATCCAATCATTCTAAAAAACATATTTATATGAGAGTCGTGTTACCTAGAAATTAGTTCAAATTTTCATTATAAATTTTATTTATCGATATTAAAATCACATTGTACACTTTTAGAAAGATATTTCTGTTATTGTACAACATTAATCTCCACTCGTAGTGCCACACAAAGAGTAGTTCTATGCCTAAAACCCGAAATGTCTTTCATTTCCAATTTTAATTATGTTTTAACGAGCAATGGAAATGAAATTATTGTAAGTCGACACTTCAGAATATGCAAAACAGTAACAACATAATTTCTCTTTTCTACCAATTTTAATATTCAAACGTATGTAAACTATTCCACTAGTCTTAATATCTTTTCCTAAAATTTATTAATACTTAAATTTTATGAAATCGAATACCAATAATTGTAAAATTTACGACTCACTCTTGTTATTTAGCGGAATTGTCTTTCTTAGTGCTACTTCATAAAATTGTCTTAAGTTGGTATACAAGCGTATTTTTAAGAATAATACCCATCTTGAGCATATTTTCTCCGTAAAATATCGTTTACGATTTAAATAAAATGTTTGAAAATGTTTTAATATTAATGGAATGTACTTCTACCAAAGAGATATCTAAGCTATAACCTGAAGTTTGCACTTACAGGGCTGGAGGGTATGAAGTGCATATGGAATGATAGTCTTTAATTATTTGTTGGTTTTTGTTCAAAAACAAATTAATTTCATTCTCGGTAAATCTCTATATATAAAAATGAATATTTGTCTGTCTGTTTGTCTGTTTGTCCTGTATAGGCTCCTAAACCACTCATCCAATTGCGATGAAACTTTGGTGATTTCTTGAGGGTACGCCCTCGATGGTTTCTGCGTTAACAAAATTATTTAACAGTTGGTGGTTCGCGAGTTATTTCAACATTTGAGTGTTTTTCATATTATTTAGCGGCAGTTCGTTTTCGGTGTATTAGTTATGCCTATTCCTATTACTAAATGGTATAAGAGGATAGTGGATGGAAGATGGAATATGGAGGATGGAAGATGGAGGATGGTGGATAGAGAATGGAGGATGGATGATGGAGTTTGGGGGATGGTAGATGGAGGATGGTGGATAGAGGATGGTGGGAGATGGTTTCTGCGTTAACAAAATCATTTAACAATTGGTGGTACGCGAGTTATTTCAACATTTGAGTGTTTTTCATATGATTTAGCGGCAGTTTGTTCGTTTTCGGTGTATTAGTTACGCGTTCCTATTACTAAATGGTAAAGTTGGACTATGGATGGTGGATAGAGGATAGTGGATAGAGGATGGAGGATGGAAGATGGAGGATGGTGGATGGTGGGTGGAGAATGGTGGATGGTGGATGGAGGATAGAGAATGGGGGATGGTCAATGGAGGATGGTGGATGGTGGTTAGAGGATGGTGGATATAGGATGGTGGATGGAGGATGGTGGATGGGGATGGTGGATGGTGGATAGAGAATGGTGGATGGTGGATAGAGGATGGAGGATAGAGGATGGGGGATGGTAGATGGAGGATGGTGAATGGTAGATAGAGGATAGAGGATGGAGGATGGTGGATAGAGGATGGTGGATAGAGGATGTAGGATGGAGTATGGTGGATTGGGGATGGGGGATGGAGGATGGTGGATAGAGGATAGAGTAACGTGAGCAACGGAGCAACGGGAGAAATGGGAGTAACGGGAGAAACCAGAACAATGGATCAACGGGAGAAACAGGAGCAATGGATCAACAGGAGAAAAGGGAGCAACGAGATCAACGGAAGCAACGGGAGTAACAGGAGCGATGGAACAAGGTGAGCGAAGCGAGCGTAGCCGCGGCACGCGGCTTGTGTTTAATAAAATAGAAATGAACAAATTTCTTTATATGAAGAAAGGTTAGAACTATTTCGAATAAATGAAAGAATTGAGAATTAAGTAAACTGGGCGTAACTTTACTTATTTTTGGATAGAAGTCCGGAACGCATCGAATCTCTGCTTAAAACGCATTCTTGGCTTCTACCCAAAAAACGTAACAACAATACGGTTGGGGGTTGAATATCGAAAAATGCTTAAATCGGTAGTGAAAGCGAATTCGATATCTTATTAGACCTAAGAAATATATCGGAATTAGTAAAAACATACACAACCACTATACATCCCCTCTGGTTTTGAATATCGCAAAATTTGTTTCGAGTACCATAGATTATAGTATAAACAGCTTGTACAAGTGAAATTAATTTGATACCTCGACATGCCTAAAAACGACACGTAAGTTTCTTTTGCCTAACCTCTGTCTGGCAATTTTTGTTGCTTAAGTAACTTAGAGAACCATTTACATGTACGATTTAAGTTTAAACTATCCAGCAAAAGCTCTTCCTGAGATACAAAAATTCAACCCAGCCCCGTACTTTACTACCTTTGTCAACAATTTTATTTTTTTAGGGTGTCCGTATAGTGGTTCTACATATAGTAATCAATTTTACTTTATTATTTTAATAATAAAGTATTGTTATCGACTTAAAAAAAAAAAATTGCTACCCTGAACATTTTTTTTCACGTTTGATGACTAATAGACACCAAAAAAGCAAACAAAATTTTCAGTCCGTCTGTGCGCCGTCCGCCGTCCTCCGTCCGCCGTACGCATAACGTTTGAAAGCTTATAACTCTCAAACCCTTTGAGCTATTAAGTTGTATTTTTTTTTGTTGGTAGACTGAGCAGACCCCTTCACGTTGCCACCTTTTTAGTGGTAGTGGTGTGAGAGGGGAGGTGGAGGGAAGCATTTTACACGAAAAATTTTTGTTTCTAGATCTCAGTAACCGCTTAGGCTAGGAGGCTGAAACTTGGAATTTATATAGAGCTTTGATAGGGAAGAAAGAAAATTGCTAATATGGGTGAAGGGGTGTGGAAGTGGGGGGAATAATAATACGTCCGAAATGCACTAAAGCTGAGATCGAGACATTCCAAAATTCATATCTCCTAAACGGTTAATGTCACGAAATTAATATGGTACATAAGAATTTTTCTAAAAAATCACGTCTCATATCTCAAGAACAGTGTAAGTGAGATGCTTAGAATTTTTAGCAGAAGTAGGCCTAATAGACGCCTAGGATGTGTAGAGGGTGAGGGTGGGCGAAAATAAAAAAGTTCGGATTTTTATATCTCGAGAATCTATAATCATCAAAAGCTGAAACTAGGTATTTAGATAGAACTATAGCAGTAGCATATTGGAAAAAAAATAATTTTTTATAGGGGTAGTATAGTACGGGGGTGGGGGTTGTTTTTCCTAACTATAGAATGGCTTATGCTAGAAAGTTGAAACTCTGTATGTAAATGTAAATCAACTAGAAAAGTAATATTAATTAAAAATAATTCAAATATCTATTGGAGTTCGGAGGGGGGTAAAAAAATGATCACTGAAAATAGAATGCATATATTTTTACGATTATCGTCATATCTTTTAGGTCTTCCTAAATATTGAATTTATTTTTATTCTACTGATTCTTCATATAAATACCTAGAAATTGTTTTCAGGATTTTTTGAAATTCCTTCCCAAGGTGGTGTGAAGGGGTTGTATACATTTTCATGAATTCAGCCATATCCCTCCGGTCTGACTAGATATCGAATAACTTTTTATTTCCACGGAATTGTTCAATAATCACCTAAAACTCGTTTTCAAGTTTTTTTTTTCTTTTTTCAACCCCTAAGAGGGTTTAAACGGGTTGAACAAAAGTTTTACGAATTTCGTCATATCTCATAGGAGTGAAAAGACATCCTTTTTTTTAAATTTTCAGTCACATAGTAACCTACACCGCATCTCAGAATTAAACACGTTTCGGACTTCTATCCAAAAATAATAGAGTTGCGCCCAGACTGTTGGCAGATTTTTAACTGTCTATGTTTTACGGTTTCCCATAAATACAAATCATAATTTTTTCCTTTCCGCCTATGGATATGGTTTTTAGAATGTCTTGATCTCAGCTTTAAATTTTTTCGCACGCATTATTTTTTTCACCACTTTCACAACCCTCCACTTATTTCTGAAAATTTTCCAACTATCGTAGATTTATATTACTTTCAAATTTCAGCCAGGTTCTTGCCTGAGATATAAAAATCAAATCTTTTCGTCTAAATTAAATTCTAGCTTTTTCGATCATTTCCATATTTTTTTTATTGCTTTATCCTTTACCACGACTCTACTGTAATGGCACAAAAAAAAAAATATATTAATAATAGGGCAAACTTCAAAATTTTTAAGGGGGTTTCCAAAGAACGGCTCATAGTAGTAAGTTGAAACTTTATACATTCTGCAGACACACTAAACAAAGTATATTTACTTTTAAGCAACATAATAACATTTTTTGAGACCATTTTTAAAAACCAATATTACGTATAATTATCAATCAAGTTATATGAATGGTGAATACTAGACCTGCAAAGATATTTTATCTTTTTATCTTCCAATTATCATTGTACCAAATATTATAAAACTTCGGTCAAAAAATAGTAAAAAGTTGAATTTGCATTGGCGAACGGAGGTGAGTCAGAAAACAGTTCGGTGAAAAGTTGATCCATATATTTTCATGAATTTCTTCATTTCTCTTAGATCTAGTGAGCCTTAAATCCCCAGAAATTGTTTTTGGGCTTTTTTCGTATCCAACGCTTAAGAAGGGCTGTATATGTTTTCACAAAGTGCGCCACATCTCGTAGACATGATGGGTTTTTTTTTAATATTGGCAAAAAATATGTTAGTGGTTTCCTATTAATTGGATATAGAAAAAAATTCGTTTTTCTCAATTATTTTAATAAGGAAGTGTTTTATTAATCAATTTTATTGACAGGACTGTTACTTATTTATATTTATTGTCTCAGTAATGAACTTGTTGACAAAAAAAAACAAATATATTGATTATATCCTAAAAACATATCGTTATGGAATTTTATCTGTGAATAAATTTTTAACTCTTGTATAATTTATGTTTTCCGACAATATTTTTTTTATGGTTATAAGCTTGTAACTTTATACCTGCTACAGTTTTTTTTTTCATTTGAATTTATCTGTTCACGACATCGACTGAATTTAAAATAATAATAATAAAACATTACTTAACAATACCTAACTGAATCACTTTTGGAGATAGATCTCTTTAACATTTCATCAGTGAAGACCGTATCACGACAATCACGATCTTCCTAAACGGTTTTTTTTCACCTACCACAATCCGGTAGAGGTACTTCATTATAAACTTTAACTGCTTTACATTACCTACTCGTATATATATCATTCATTATAAATTTATAACAACCCACCAACGCCAACGGTCGCTATCTTCAAAATGTGTAGCACATAAATCACGCTCACTTTTTCGCGTCACATTTGAATCGAAATCGTCGTCTTTAAGGTGGTACAGTTGTTATCCAGGTACTCGAAGAGTGTCAACGTACTCTGGATATTTCGTCAGAAAAAAAACCCCCATTGACTCTTATTATTGAAATTTTAGTTAAGCAAAGTGGTAGTACTGTAAGTGCCGAACATTCCAGCATGCATGTAACATGTGTACTTGCAAAGAAATTCTCCAAATAAGCGAAATGAATGAGAAAAGTCGAAAGAAAAAGTATTGGACCTATGTAAATAAAATCGAAGGCCCACAGGGGGCTCAATAGCAAATTTATACTATGGGATGCACCCGTGGCATAGCATGACGCTAAAAGCGTCAGCGTTTTGTGGAACCTTTCATTTGGCACTTTTTTTCGCAACGGCTCTCCATACTGGAAATGCTAACGAAAGTCATTTGAATTTATGCACTGTGGCTTATAGACGATTGGATAATCGTCTATTGATTTGCATCCGTAATCAAGATGCGTTAAAACGCGTCAATAAACGCAAAATTGTCTGATGGCACAGCAGTCAGTACCCACGGACGCGTATACGTGCGAAGATGATGCGATATATTTCACCTATTACGTATTTAAGTCTCGTCGATTTAATACGTGACGGTACACCGACTGAATACCAGAATTCGATGGATCACAAGATTTGAACAACAGCAGCTAGAAGCAACCATTCATCCAGAAAGTACATGTTTGGACTTCTTACTCAATTTTTATAAAATCGCATCTCATCATCAAACCAATTAACTTTTTATTGTAACACTTGCAGAAAAAAAAATTTTTGAAAAATACTTAAAGCTGATTTTTAAATCGAATTAAGAACTAAGTTTGCCGTCTATTTTTTAAGCCTCTCTAAAATTTTCGAACCATGCACTAAAAGCTAAAAACTACGAAACTAAAATATAAATTTAAAAAAAAAACTTTCACATAATTTCGTCGATTATATAATAACTGACATGGTACTTGTACTAGAAATCATATCAGAAGCCAACTTTATTTGCGCAAGTTATTATCTTTCAATTACCGACTATTTGCTGAACAAACTTTACGTCGTTCCCCAGTTTTGGCACCTACTATTATGAATTACCATAATCAATGTTAGCTCATAATAATATTTATGTGTAATAAATCGTGAGAATTAGTAGATTTTCGATGGTAATTTGCATTACTAATAATACGGCTAGAGGTACCCACAATATTTTATTGTTATATCATCGTTTGAATTAATCGATCTATTAGTCCTGTCAAATTAGGATTAAATGAATGAAATAATGATATAAATCTATGTACTAATTGTCTTAGTTTCTGGTGTATACAGAAATATTGAATACCTATAGTATGAATTGAACATTTTAAATATATCTTTGCTAAAATTGAGCATTGCAATTTACTGTATGCATTAGCAGAAATTCAGTAACAAATCTTTCGAAGTAAGGCAAAACGGTCGCCCCGACGTCGCTCCGACATCGTCCCAACGTTGGAAAATAACCTGTAGCCGGATAAGCAATGTCGCGCAGACGTTGTCCTGACCGCAGCATACGCTGGAATTGGTTAACTGCTACTTCGGTAGGAAAACTAATAAAGTAACTTTTTCTTATAAAATTTGGCGAATAAAAATATACGGAAGACTGGTGATAAATTTAGTTACCAATTTACCAATCGATGGCATTGACCGCCCTGACGTCGTGCCAACCAATTTGGGGGATGACTACAGAGTCGTCGATTTTTAAAAAAAAAAAAATTTGCTACCCTCAAAATTTTTTTTTTACGTTTCATGACGAGTAGACACGAAAAAAGCAAAAAAAAATTTCAGTCCGTCTCTCCGCCGTACGCCGTCCGCCGTCCGCCGTCCGCCGTCCGCCGTCCGCCGTCCGCCGTCCGCCGTCCGCCGTACGCCGTACGTCGACCGCTGTACGCAAAATCGTTTGAAGGCTCGTAGCTCCCAAACCCTTTGAGCTATTAAAATGAAAATTTTTTTATGAATAGACTGGGTAGGTCCCTTAAAGTGGCCAAATTTGGAGTGGTGGGGGTGTGAGGGGGGAGGAGGGGGAAGTGTTTTAGACGGAAAATTTTGGTTTCTAGATCTCAGCAACCGCTTATGATAGGAGGCTGAAATTTGGAATTTATATAGAGCTTTAGTAGTGGATCCATTTGCCAAAAAATTGCCGATATAGGTGAAGGGGTTTGAGAGTGGGGGGAAAAATAATGCGTCCGAAACGCAAAAAAGGTGAGATCGACACATTCTAAAATCTATATCTCCTAAACGGTCAATGTCACAAAATTGAAACTTAATGAATATCTGTAGGTATATAAGGAGAATAGATCGGAAACAAAAATTTGAGTGGGGGCAGTGGCGAACGGAAGTGGGGGTAAAAAACTTTAGATTACGATATTTCACGAATCAATTGCACTAGACAAACAAAATTTGGTTTGAGTAAAGGTTGACAAATGAAGTTTGATGAAAGCAAAATTTTTGAAGGGGGCGGTGGATCATGAAAGTGGAGAGGGTAAGAATTTTTCTAAAAAATCACGTCTCATATCTTAAGAACAGTGTGAGGTAGATGCTTAAAATTTTTACCAGAAGTAGGACAAATAGACTTCTATCTAGACTTTGGGTGTGTGGGTGTAGAGGGTGAGGGTGGGGGAGGTTGAAAAGGAAAAAGTTCCGATTTTTATATCTCGATAATCTATAATGATATAAAGCTGAAACTTGGTATTTAGATAGAGCTATAGTAGTACCATCTTGAAAAAATATAATTTTTTATAAGGTAGTATGGTACGAGGGTGGGGGATGTTTTTCTTATCTATAGAACGGCTTATGCTACAAAGTTCAAACTTGGTACGTATATGTAAATCAACTAAAGAAGTAAATTAGAAAAAAAAATTCTCAAATATCCATTGGCGTTCGGAGGGGGGGGGGGCGAAAAAATGTATCAGTGAAAATGGAATGCATATATTTTCACGATTTTCGTTATATCTATTAGGTCATCCCAAACATTTAATTGATTTTAATTCTACTGCTTCTTCATATAAATACCTAGAAAGTGTTTTCAGGATTTTTTGAAATTCGACCCCTAAGGGGGTGTAAAATAGTTGTATACTTATTCACGAATTATGCCATATCCCCCAGGTCTTATCAGATATCGAATATCTTTCCACTTTCACGGACTTGCGTAATAGTCGCCTAAAACACGTTTTTATGTTTTTTCCTTTTTCAGCCCCTAAGGGGATATAAAAGGGTTGAACAAGTTTTCACAAATTCCGTATCGAATTCATTTTTGCTTCCTAAGGTTTTCCATATAAGAACCAAAAAATCAATTTCAGTATTTTCAAATTTCCAATCCTAAGGGGTGTAAGGGGGTTGTATGCTTTTCAAAGGTTCGACATATTTCTTAGGTTTGATGAGATATTAGATCGCTTTTCATTTACACAGACTTACGTTTAAAAAAATGTTTCACAATTTTTTCGAAATTCAAACCCCTAGTGGAAGTAATGGGTTTATATACATTTTAACAATTCGTCATATCTCTTAAGTCTGATTAGGCAACAAATTCCTTTTTACTTCTATAGGCTTTTAGTGTACATAATATACCGAAATTCGAATAGTTTCCACGTGCCTTTTTAATGTTTAATCGGCTAAAAATCTCTATTTTAATTATTTTTATTTTAAGAACAAAATTAACTTTCCAAGAAACTTCATAATCTCGAAACAACTGATGATATTCTCCGACTGTGACCGCTCCCGAACTTTGACCCGAAAAATAAAGAAGTTGCGCCCAGACTGTTGGCAGATTTTTTTTATATTAATATTAATTTATTTCTGTTCGATAATTATAGAAGCCATTTAGCTAAACATCGATTGTAAGAAAGATGCCTGAATGACTTGCTCGTATATAATTACGACTGCTTGGTCGTATATAATCACGACTGCTTGGTCGCAATTATATACGTTGCCAGTAATAACTTCTAAATCAATTATATTATCAAAAAGTTACTAAAATAACTTAATATACGTGAAATCTAGTAGATTTCGACAGAGATTTGTCGAAATCTTAAGATTTTGTGAAATTCAGTTCGAAATCTTACGATGTAAATCAGCTATATAATAGTCTCTTTCAACTATCGAAATACAGAATGGAGTATTTCACTGTATGATACATTGAAAATAAACGAAATAATTGACGATTGACAAGTGCATTCATCTTTTGTCGAAAAATTTTTGTTTGCCAAATTGTTTTAAAAATTTAATTTTAAGCTAGAGCCAAGAAATATTCTAAGGAAATTTTTTCACATAATTCCTACAAGAAAAAGTGTCAGTAGGGGAAGGTGCTATACCTCGGTCCAGATTTTACATTAACGTTTAGATTTATTAAACCAATAACAAATAAAACTTAGGTAATAGTAAATATGAAAGCTTATTTGTTTTGCCACAAAATTAATTATAGATGGGACTGCTGTGAGTCCGCTGCTAGTTGTAGATACCTTGGACCTTTTAAACAATAATTCAATTTGAAAGTCGAAATCCTGAGTAATAATAGAACGTTCTTTATTTAGTTTAGTTCACGTTTGTATTTGAAAAAAAAAAATATAGTAAAGTTTTAAATTAAAAAAAAAACAACAATAAAATCATAATAAGGATAAGCAACTTTAGAACATTTTTTGTCTAGCTGCAATAAACAGTAGTGTAACAGAAGATTCGCTGCTATCTTCTTCAAAATCCCCCACTACCTCTGAGGGTGCAATTTCAGCAAGAAAGTCCCTTGTGTTTACAAAAAATTTTGTAATGTATGTAGCTTAGACCGGTTTAAGGTCCAACCAAAAAAAACGGTCCAAGGTACATTCTATCACCCATTAGTACAAACAAATTGTTTTTAATTATTTCTAATGGTAAGAAAGGATTAAATTTACGGTCAAGACCAGGATGAACTAATTGCCTTAACACTTAAAAATGCTATATGGAAGAAATTATTTTGCACGACTTAAAAAACACAATAACTGAACTAACAAAAAAATGTTTTTATGTTAAAAAATTACTTCTTTTGTTTTATCACAATCAATTTATCTTCTAGACTCGCTTTAGCAAACTGAAACAAAAGTCTACACATTTGGCGATCTTTCATTGAAGAAACTTTTTTTCTGGCGGCTAAAGTTTAGTTGCAATTGACCTTAGGACTGAAGTACATTCGGTCCAAGGTACAGCACCTTCCCCTATCGAAGTTAAAAAATTGTTGGTGATTTTTTTTTCTATTTTGTCTCGGTGTATTGCCACTATTTTTACTTCCTTACTTACTTTACTTGGATACTTAGTCCTTAAAAAATTTTTGTTCAAATTTAACTGCAATTTTTCCTTGAACATTTCTGTTCTCTAGAAATTCAAGAAATCGAAACAAAAAGATTTTCCTTCATCATTTGTTGGCCACTTTTTGTACATATTTTTTTAGACAGAAACATATACATATGTATATGTAAAAATAGAGTGTATGTGAATTTTATTTAAAACTGCTTCCTGAGTGTATGATATTATCCTTAAACTTGAAAAATTACAATAATAACACCCATACAGAAACCGGATAAAGACCCTGCCTTCACTCAAAGCTACCGGCCCATAGGCCTTTTATCTATTCTGGGAAAAATATTCGAAATAATACTTCTTAAGAGTATTCAAGAAACAATTGAAGAACACGACATAATCCCAAATATACAGTTTCCTTTTCTAGGAAAGCACTGTACAGTCGAGAGTAAAAACATAGATACGAAAATCATACCACCCATTCAAGGATTAATAGCACTCGATATCGAAAAGACGTTTGATGGTATAGTCCGAAGGACTTATATATACAAACTAAAAGAGGTCAAATTTGCTCATACATTTTCAATCTAATTAGCAACAGAACGTTAAGCGTCAAAACTAAAAATATTATAATACATACAGTTTAAGATCCTTTGCTGCAATAGTACCCCAAGGATCCTGTCTCAGTCCCACACTTTGTATACCATAGACATTCCCACGTTCGACCTCTATGACTTATTTCGAACTATTACAAGAAATGAAAAATTAAATTCAATACTACCAAGTACAAGTTATATTTTTTTAACAAACGCCGAGCTGCTCATTTCCAATCATTCCCAAATATTAATATCCTTGGTGAAACCATATCAATGGCCAAACACGATTAATTACGTAGGTCTATATGTCGACCAAAAATTAACTTTCCAGCATCATGCTGAACAATTGGTCTAAAAGTTAACAAATTTATCAGAGTTGTTTATCTTTTAATCAGGATAATAAACTGCTAATTTATAAAGATTCAACCTGCTCTCAAATATGTAGCACCAATCTGGAAGCAATGGCTAAACATTATACTAAACAAACCTAAGAATTTCTCTACCAGCCGACTGCATGAAGCAGCTAATACTAAATTAATAACTAAAATTAGAACTTAATTACAAATAAAATTTTAAAGGAGTTTAAGTTATGAGTTAGGGATTAAATAGTTTTTTTCAATTTTTCTCTATTCACAAGGAAATATAATTATTCTCAGCATTAAACGCGTTCCGGACTTCTACCCAACAAATAGTAAAGTTGCGCCCTGACTGTTGGCAGATTTTTTCTATTTATATACGTATTTTTTTCAATTTCAATAAAAACAGCCCTTTATGAATTATAAAGAAAGAGATATGTCGGAATACGTAAAAACGTGCACAATAATTTTACACCCTCTGAGAGGTAGAAAATCGTAAAATCCCGAAATTAATTTTTAGATCATAGTAGAAAAGCCATAGAAGTAAAAGCGAATTCGATCTCATTATCCCAAAAAGATTTGTCGAAATTCGTGAAAACTTGAACAGTACCTTACGCCCACAGGAAGTTTAGTATCGAAAAATGCTTAAATCGATTTTTTCTTCGATTATACTTAAAGCCTTTAGAAGTGAAAGTGAATTCGATATCTCATTAGACCCAAGAAATATATCGGAATTCGTGACAATCTACACAACCACTTTACATCCACCTACGGGATTGATATCGAAAAATTTGGAAAAAAGTTTCTAGGCGCTTATATGAAGAGCATGCAAAAGTTGAATTGATAAAATTAGGAAAGAACCCCTTTTCACGGATATTTTTTTTACTCCACGTTTATACGCCAATTAAATTCTTAACTTTTTTTGCAATAACTACTCCAGTAGTATATCTACATTTACGCACTAAATTTCAACTTTCTAGCATGAGCTGCTTCTGAAATATAATAACCCACCCCCGTACCTTGCTACCTCTATCAAAAAGTATGTTTTTATGGATGCTCTAATAGTTGCTCTATATGGTCATCCATTTTACTTTATTATTTCAATAATACAGTATTGTGATCGATTTTTTAAAAAAAAAAATTTGCCAACCTGAAATTTTTTTTTTCGCGTTTCATGACTAGTAGACACGAAAAACGGAAAAAAAAATTTCAGTCCGTCTGTCCACCGTACGCCGTACGTCTACCAGTGTTCGCAAAATTGTTTGAAGGCTCGTATCACCCAAACCCTTTGAGCTATTTTGTTGAATTTTTCTTCGTGGGTAGAGTGGGGGTAGGCTACCTGAAGTGACCAAATTATGACAGGGAGGTGGGGGCTTGGTTTCTAGATCTTAGCAACCGCTTATGCTATGAAGCTGAAACTTGGAATTTATATAGAGCTTCGATAGTGGACCCATTTGCAGAAAAATGCCGATATGGGTGAAAGGGAGAACGAGTGGGGGGAAAAAGAATGCGTTCGAGACGCTCGAAAGCCGAGATTGAGACATTCTAAAATCCATATCTCCTAATCGGTTAATGTCACAAAATTAAAACTTGATGAACATCTGTAGGTCTACTGGGAGAATAGATTGGAAACAAATTTTTAAGTAAAGGCAGGGGCGTGCGGGGGTGAAAAAATTTAGATTACTATATCTCACGAACCAATTGCACGAGACAAATAAAATTCGGTTTCTGTATTAAGGTTGACAAATAAAGTTTGCTGACAGTAAAAATTTTTAAGAGAGAGGTAGAGCATGGAAGTGGAGAGGATAAGAATTTTTCAAAAAAATCACGTCTCATATCTCAAGAACAGTGTAAGATAGATACTTAGAGTTTTAACGAAAAGTAGACCTCATAGACCCCTATCATAAAAAAAGTTTGATGGTGTGGGTGTAGAGGGTGAGGGTGGGGGAGGGTGAAAAAGAAAAAGTTCCGATTTTTATATCTCGAGAACCTATAATGATATAAAACTGAAACTTGGTATTTGGATAGACCTGTAGTAGTATCATGTTGGAAACATATAATTTTGTATTGGGGTTGTATGGTACGGGAGTGGAGGGTGTTTTTGATATCTACAGAACGGTTTATGCTACAAAGTTGAAACTCGGCACGTCTATGTAAATCAACTAGAGAAGTGATTGAGATAAAAAAAATTGCAAATTTCCATTGAGGTTCGGAAGGGGGTCGAAAAAATGAATTGTGAACAGGAAATGCATAAATTTTCGTGATTTTCGTCATATCTAGTAGGTCTTCCCAAATATTGAATTCATTTTTATTCTACGGCTTGTTCATATAAATACCTAGAAAGCGTTTTCAGGATTTTTTTGCAATTCGACCCTAAGAGGGTGTAAAAGGGTTGTATACTTTTTCACGAATTCTGCTGTATCCCCCAGGTCTGATCGATATCGAATATCTTTTCACTTTCATTGGCTTGAGTAATAATCGCCTAAAATTATTTTTTAAGTTTTTGCCTTTTTCAGCCTCTAAGAGGGTATAAAAGGGTTGAACACGTTTTCACGAATTTCGTCATATCTTTTAGAAGTGATAAGAAATTGAATTGGTTTTTACTTTCTCGTCCTGTCTTCATATTTATTTATTAACTCTTTTCAGAATTTTTGCATATTCAACCCCCAAGTGGGTGTAAGGAGGTTGCATATGTTTTCACAGATTCCTACATATTGCTTAGATCTGATGATATATCGAATTCATTTTTACTGCCTAAGGTTTCTTATATAAGCGCCAAAAGGTCAATTTCAATATTTTTAGATATTCAATCCCAAGGGTTGTAAAGGAGTTGTATACTTTTCAAAGCTTCGACATATTTCTTGGGTTTGATGAGATATTAGATCGCTTTTCACTTCCACAGACTTTTTATGTAATCGCCTACAAAACAATTTTTTAATTTTTCGATATTCAACCCACAAGGGTTTGCATACGTTTTCACAATTTTTCCCATCCCTTAGTTTTGATGAGATATAAAATTGGTTATTACGGCATTTGACACAATAACCTAAAAACCAATTTTCGAATTTCAAGAACCAAGAAGGTGGTGTGAAGGGTTTACTTACGTTTTCACAAATTTTTCAAAATCCCTCGTGTCTCATGAGATATCAAGTTGCTTCTTATGAAATCATCTAAAAACCTGTTTCACAATTTTTTCGAAATTCAAACCCCAAGTGGAAGTAATGGGTTTGTATACGTTTTATCAATTCGTTATATCTCATAAGTCTGATAAGGTAACAAATTTGCTTTTACTTCTATGGGCTTTTAGTGTACATAATATACCAAAATTCGAATAGTCTACACGGATTTTTTCAATGTTTAATCGACTAAAAATCTCTATTTTAAATATTTTTATTTTAAGAACAAAATTAACTTTTCAAGAAACCTCATAATCTCGAAACAACTCATGATATACTTCGACTTTGACCGCTCCCGAACTTTGACCCGAAAAATAATAAAGTTTCGCCCAGACCATTGGCAGATTTTTTAACTTTCTATCATTTGCGGTTTTCGAGAAATAAAAATTAGATTTTTTTCCTTTCCACCCCATCCCACCGTCACCGCTAACACCCGCACCCCCAACATTTTTTTGCTAGAGGTCTACTGGGCCTAACTGCTGTAAAATTTTTAAGATCATACCTGGTACGGTTCTTGAGGTACAACATTTTTTTTTAAATGACCATCCCCCCACTTCCGTGCTCCACTTTCACCCTCAAAAGTTGTACATTCAAATAACTTGTAGTCCTATATACAGAAACAATATTTTATCTTCCTGGTGTAATTGGTTCGGAAAATATAGTATTCCATTTTTTTTAAATAATAAAATAAAATTTATGGATATTATAGATCTTTTTTTTAAAGAAAAATGGTGTTAATAGTCCTTAATATTTCTAGCGTCGACATCTTGTCTTGCTATGCTATGAAATTATTTTTTGGGGATTTAATATTTTTTTTTCTTGTATTAATAGTTATAAATTTAAATTTTTTTCACATAACCGGGAAAACCTAAAAAGTTGTTCTCAGTCCAATACTAGAGATTTTCCATGACGATTAATAATTTTAACCTTAATATAGTGAAAAATGTACCATACTGTAAAGCATTAACTGCAGTGTATTAATTAATACGATTTAGATCAATTATCGATGACTGCCCATAAACAATTTAGTCCACCCAGGAAGTAAACTCACCAAGTTTTCGTGTATCAATGAAAAATTAATAAATATGTCATCGTGACCGTTATATGCACCACTAATTTTCAACAATGATATTTTAATTATTTGTAAATTAATAAAGCCGTCTGGCCACCATAAACACAACGTACTCACAGTGGCATAGTCTATAGTAAGAATTCTTATAGAGTAAGTATTAACTGTTACAACTATGTGACACAAAATTTAATTAATAATTGAAACCTGTGCAAAGAGCTATAGAGTTCCAATACGAACAATAATTTTTCGGTTCTTCCTGCATGCCGGAACCTTGAATCACATGAATATTACAGGTATTGAATTTCGATATGTAGACAGATAGGTTATATGACAAAACTGGTCTGTAACGATATTATCGAAGTATGTTGGATTTATGGGGGGTATGAAAGACCTATACTAGTTTCCATATCAACATTGCACTAACATTTATTAATGGCAATATTGCAAACTCTACATAATTCCGAAAACTTTTTCCCCAAAGCAGATAAAAAAAAAGACCGAGAAACCAGTCTATCAAGTAAAAATAACTTGTATCATCCCGATCTGCCTATGCTTAGACCTCCTGAAGAGTCGTATTTTGCTCAAGATTTTTCGAAAATCGTGAATTTACCATCCGAAAATTACAAAAAAAACCTGGCACATTACCCATACGACAGAAAATCGATCCATAATATTATGAATGATCGCGTTCAACTATCCTACACTTGTGTTAGTTGTACCGAAATAAATATATTTCATAGTGGTCGGTACGAGGAAAAACAACCTACAAGAAAAGTTGATCTTAAGACATTTTCCTTCACACAATCAGCTACCTATACCATTTCCTCTGCAAGTTCGATTTAAAGTCTTTCGTTAAAAGACCCCCTCTATACCTGTTGAAATCATTTTTTACACCTCATGGGTATAAAAAGCGAATGTAAGAGCACCATTCACACACAGTCCGGTAAAGTGTTTTTGTGAATTCAGACATCACATTATATTTATTGTGGATTATAACTAGAATTTACTAATCTAGTTAATTAATTTATTATATTAATAACAATCGTTAAAAAAAATTTAAAAAATAAAATTTAAAATGAAGAAGTGCATGTTAATTGTTATTGCCGTTTTTGGAGCCGGTATGTATTGTTTGTTTCGAGAATATTTAAAAAAAAAAACCACAGTTGCTGCCAATTATAATGGAGTTCGAATCAATTTAAAACCGATTTCAAAGATGGATTATTATTTAATAAAAAAAAAAACTCGTTAATTGTGTGAAAAATAACTTAAAAGTGGAAAGTGCTCAAAACCAATCATCGCAAAAAAAACCCCCAAACTGGATTATTCCATTAATTGGACTGAAAGCAAAACCGACCCCGATTTATTGTTAAAAATTGCAATTTTCACAAAAGTTGCAATTCCTGGTTGAAAATTATGTTTTTTTTCTATCGAGACTCTGTGAAATCGGTTTTAAATAGATTTCGAAATTTCCTAGCAAAATCACTACATTACTATTTTTTCAAACTAGCGCCGCATTTGATAATTATTGAAAAAGCCGGAATATTTGTGCACAGAGTATTTCCTTCCGTTCCCGTTTAGATAGGAAAATTTTGTCGGAAAATTATGAGAAAAATCATGAGAGAGAGGAAAAAATATTTTCAGATCGTGATCTTTGATTGAGTAATCAACTGCAATATCCGTTGGTTTTTTTTCTCACTAGATCGAATTGATTTTTTCAACGCACATTTGTCTTATTCGGTGTCGATAAATTAGTGTGGTGTGTCGGAAGTAATCAAGTTACGTATATTTAGTTTTTTTTTCTACAATTTTTCCTCGACTTCGTACACAGAAATAATCTGATAGAAGTTTATTGTAATACATGATAGATAATTGTGATGTGATCACTGATTAGTTAAAAAACTGCGGTCATTGACAGTAATTTCTAATGCAAACGAATAGAAAATAACAAAGCCAAGTGATTTTTATGCTAACTTCGTTCAAATCATCAATCAATATTTTTATATATTGCTTATAAAGGATAGGTATTTAATATCTCGATAGTCTTTCACGATAGTTTACGTGTTGAATTTGAATAATTGTCGCATGTCTGCATATCGTATCAAATATGAATGGCATTCTTCTGACATTGCTGTTTTTTTTTGTTTGTTGTTAATGTTTGTCATTTCTTCGCATATTCTTCTTGAGTTCTATACCCCGACTCTTTGACTTATTTTTTAATGTAAGTCGAGGTATGCTTTTTATTGCAATTATGAGAAGCGAAAAAAATATATAAATTTGCATACAAATAATCGTCAAAGGTGGTATTTTCTTTGCCAGTTTTGTTTTTTCTGTCTTCAAACGGTGTGACTGAATTTCCATACAAACGATAATTGTATGACAATTTGTAGCGTACCGTAACTGCTCTTTGAAAATGATATTGCACACAAGCCTGTCATAGATTTGCACGACATGAATGCAGACGACGTTTTATTCATTTTAAATGCATTTCGTCAATATGAATAAAAGACATTGTACTTTATTCATTTTTATAATTGTTTTTTTTTTTGAGTTCAGTAGTTTGATTCTTGCTTTTTCGATGCTGGATTACCTTTTGCCTTTTCCATATTTTTTATTATAGTTTCTGAAAAGTGGGAACAAACTCGACATCTCCTTTGAACTTTCTTCGGTTGATTTCTTATAATTTTTCTTAACTTTTTAATATATAAAACATATAGATACAATTCTGAATCAAAAAATATTATTGGGTATACGAGCAACATGAATTTTTCACACATCACTACTGAGATGTCTAATATCCGGATCGCCATGAAATTTTGTTCGATTCTACGATTTTTATAAAGAACGCTGATGATCGACCTCCATTTTTGACCAACTCAAAGGCTGTAAATAGTTCCGTCTAATATTTGCTAAGGTTTCAAATATCTGAAAAAGTTCAAATATAGTAAAAATTGCGTGAAAGAAAGCATCAATTATTACAAATTATTGATGCTTTCTTTCATAAAAATCAAATGGACTATTCATTAATTTAAAGAATATCGTTATCAAAAAAAATTATAATAATATTTTTTTTTACCAAAAAATAACAAAAACCGTCATAAAATGCAATAAAACTTACTCTAATTTATCGGAGTTAACGCAACTATTTTCAGTTTGCATCGTCATTTCCTTCTATAGTAATGAGAATAAGGCGAACTTTAAGGACGAGTTCCTTTACAGTTGTATACAAGAACTCCAGATACTCTGATTTTTTGCACTATGGACAGTACTTTTTAATTTGAAAAGAATCCATGATAAATAGTAGAAATAACATCAAGTATTGTTTCGAATTCGCTTCATGACAGTAGTATATTATTTTAAGCCTTGCAGTACGAAAAAATTGGTGCTGAAAATGTAGTTATTTCTACATAATAATTTCTCCCGAACCCGAAGCGTTTTCCGCTTAACTGCATTGCAATGCAGTCTACAATCTACAAATGAGCAATTTATTTTGAAAGTGGAATAAGTCACTAGGTTTTTAAATCGAGATTTTTAAGGGTTTTGCGTTTTAACATGTTTAAAAATAATGATGCCAACTGTCGAGAAGATTTACTTGGATTTGTTAAAAGTGAGATGAAACAATTGCATCAAGAGGTTTTTTAGGAAGTTGCTTCGTGTTGTATAAAACATCTTCAGAATGTTACAACAAATTTTTTTTGAAAAAGTGACTTATTCCACTTTCAAAATCAACGGCTCAAATATTGAGTTATTAAAAAAAATATTCAAATCCTTTTTAGCAGACTAAATGGAATACCCTATTTTCGATTGCTCTTTTAAAACATACAATAACAGTTCAGACAATATTCAAAATAGTTAAAATTGTATATTAATTCGATTTGCAACAAAACCCAATTCAGATCATAATCAAAAAATTATAAATCAAAATAAAGTTGAATAAAATTTTTGGACTTAATCTTATAAAAGACAGAAACATCTCAATGCAAAACGGCTTACTTAAAAGCCTTTATTCAATCCAAAAGACCTTGCTATTCAATAAATTATTGAATAAATCATATTTTCTCTGATGAATTTTTTTTCACCGAAAAGAAATCATTGAATTCAGTTCAATGTCATCACGAAAGTGGAAACACCATAAAATGCCTATGACTAGCATATCCTGCTTCCTGTTTTCGTTGATAAAATTTATTCATATTCATATGATTGAATGCATGTCAAACAACTTGCATACAGTAATTATGTATTTCTTTTCAAATAATCGACCGATGACATTGAAAAGTCATCATCTCATAATTAACCGTGAAAAACGCTTATGATTTGTAAGTTGAATGGTTAATTGCATTTTCCTGCTTTTTCCTTTTTTTTATTACTCAAATATAAGAAATACAAAGTATAAACAAAAGAACTATCGGTGGTAATATTACTATTTGAAAAATTTCCAATTTGAAATTTAATTCGTGTTGCTTTCACGATTATCGTCACATTGGATTCGTATTCGATTCAGTTGATTATTATCTGAACTAGGCTCGGAATAATAGATACAAATAATATCTGTATATTTTGTAGGTTTGAATCAATGTTGCATGTCGAGATTGTTACAACGATAAACATCTATTGGCTCGCACAAATTCATAAGCTGAAACGGTGGTAGTTTTAGTTGTTATTATCATTGTTGTTGTTGTTGTTGCTTTAGTTAATTTCCATTAACTATTTTATTGCATTTTCTCATTGCTGATGTATTTGAGGAAAATTTCACTTGATGAATATAGAAATATTAACTATTTTGTTTACGGAGCTTTGGCGTTGAAATGAAATTGAAATCGATCAGTAGAATGTATTATTCGATACTTGGCTTATTTTCAAACAGTTCATATTGTTTGGGAAATTAACAAATCTAAATCTATAGCAAAAACAGATACTAATTCAAGCCAACCTGAATCAAATATCAAGTAATTTTGACTTTTAAGATGATAATAAATCAGGAATTCTTTTGAAATTATTTTCCACTGAAGATCCTTTTCTAGATTTTTTTTTTTAAAAAAGTAGTTAAATATTGAAACCGGCATTTTGATATTAATTCATTTATTTATTGTTTACTAGTGATTGTAGTGTGCGTTTAATGTATTGGATCATTATATCGTGTTCAACTTATAAATTGGAGTCACCATTTCTTCCAAACTTATTAATATTCATACAATGGCATTTTTAATAAATACCTAGTATAGCCACAATTTGAATTTCATGGCTTAATTTTTAACAATGCAGTTTGTTTTACCCAAATATTTCTTTGTAAAATTTTTATCATACTTAGTTTTGATGCAGGGATATCCAAAGCTGAATGTAATTTTGTGAACACATATCTAAAGGTAAACGAGTTTTTATTTTTAGAAAAACTATTGGTAATGTTGGATTCAAATTAAGTTTGCCAGATTGAGCTATTTCCCGCGATTTGCGCGATTTAAATGTTCAATTTGCGGGTAAAAAAAGCTACTTATAGCTTTTTGGGCTATTCGGCCAATGCAAATTGTGTTATTTTGCTGGCTTGCAACAGACACGATTTACGAGGAAAAAATAAAAATAGAAAAATTAGAAAACTGAATTTCAATCGTCTCTTGGATTAAATATGCTAGTGTTAACGGCTCAAATACAACGTTTGCAACTACGTCATATCACAAATCGTCTTGCCACTAAGTTTCGGTTCTCCAGTCATAATATTGAAAAATAATAGTTTGCACGATATATATATAGTATTTGCAAACCAAAATTAATTCAGAATTGGTTCATTATTTGTGAACTTTCTACAAATGAACCACTTTCGTTGAAGTTATGGACACCCGAAGAAATATAACATACAAGAGACATTAGATTCACCAATATTGATACTGTCGTAGAGTTCTTTTATTTTTTGCATAATTTATTAATTATAATTTTTATTGGATTGGTAGGTTAGGGACACGTGTTGCAGAGGTTTCAGTCCGTCCAAAGTTATTACATGTGTACTCTGACAACCCTAATAACTCAGTTATTATTGATATTAAAGTTTCCAGAGGAAAAGAACAACCTTTCAATATTGTAGAGAGCTCTATATACTTCTCGCATGTTCTAGACACTTCTCGCATGTAATACGTACTTCTTACGCGTTCCATACAAAAAACCGAATATGCTGGAAATTTGTTGACTCAACACATGCAATATATAAACGCGCTACTGCGAGAGTTGGTTAGCACTACCAAGGGCGCAATGCGCAACTTTAGTCGGAATTATTACCGGCCATTGTTTGATTGGGGTGCATGCGTACAGAATGGGGCTAATTACTAATGATCTCTGCAGGAACTGTAAACTACCCGGGGAACGGGAAACGCTAGAACACCTCCTGTGCAACTGCCCAGCTCTTTCTAGGAGACGGGTAAAGGCTCTTGGTGCACCGACCTTCACAAATCTTAAAGAAGTCTCGTTTAACAGCATGCAGAGGCTGCTAAACTTTGCTACGGTAACAGGGACCTTTGAATTAAACGAGGAGCTCTCAGTACAGATCGAAACGCAAGCGCAACTATCATAGGTACATTGGGTCTCCTGTTTTTTAGTGGTATCACTATGGACCCTTGTGGGTCTATGTGAGGCTTTGGCCGCCACTGTAACCTAACCTAACCTACTGCGAGAGTGAAACGACGGTCTATGGGAACGCGTATTTTTAAAGTAATTTTCATCAATAGAAACGATCAAGTGGTAAATGCAATCAAATCGTGTTTTACTTGAAAACCAGGCGAAATTATTTTTCAATTATACTTTTACCTTTAATTTGCAACTAATATGTTTTTCAAATAAGGTTTTTAAAATGGTGATAAATACGAATTTATGTTTTCACACAATATTTACTATACATTACAGTGTTTCTTACGAATTCTGGAACACAGTTCGTCGTCGAAATCGAAATTGTGTTCAAAACGTTTAAGTAGGTCTATTAAAATTGCAAAGTTGAGTGCGGTATTTGGGCTACAAGTCCTCATGCGGTTTTCGGGCTATTTATAAGCTCAATCGGAGGGTTCTACAGTCAACTGTCTGGCAACCCTGGATCCAATATATAGATATTATTTTTTTTCCTTAATGTTTACTATTAATAGCAGTGTGAGGTTAATGGAGTGAAACAATTTTCAGTCAGATACTAAAATTATGTGATTTTGATACACTTTTTACTGTCAGACTCAAAATGTTAATTATATGGTGGGTGGCAATATCGTAGCTTCCATATTTAAATTCACTTTTGAAATTGGCTACAATTCAAATATAGGAAACAATCAATTAAAATTAGTGAAAATTATTAAAACATTAGTTTGTAAATTTTCTTAAAAGTTCGTAAATTATTTCATAACCCTATTTTAAAATCTTTTTTTTTCAACAAAATTTTTAATTTTCAAAATCAATTATTTGACTGTAATCCATTCAGATATGATTGTATATGACCGTATGCCACTTTTTGAAATACTTTAAGTCAAATTCCGTGATCGTCAAAATTCAGTTTTATCAAATTATTTTATTTACCCTAAACAATTGAAATGTATTTTCTTTAACAATGTTTGTGATCAAATAATTGACAGCATGCTGTGCACTAGTCAAATTTTCGTTTTTGCCAATTCTTTCCACATTTCCACATCCAAAATTGGACTGATTTTTTTTCCAAATATTTGACAGCATCTTCGAATAGTTGTGTGCCAAAATATTTTGTTTGCCCAACACCGGAGCAATTTTATTAAATTTTTTGTCAAAAATTTGTAATGGATGAATTGACAGCATGGCATAGAGTCTGGTATGAGCTTGAGACTCTTACGGTTTCGTTTACAAAACTAGCTATTTGTTTATCAATATTCGGGTATGCTGATGAACGCATATTTTTATAGGATTACCTACCATTGATAAAAATTAAAATTATGAAATTAATATTATTTATAAGTAAAGGTAAATATTTTCTTCAAATCTTCAAGTCCACCAAGCGGTTAAAATTTGTAAGAAAAGTCCGTCCTAAATTCCTTTATTAACTACATTAAAAAGCGAATCTTTCGATTACCTTGCAGAAAAATTAAATTTTTCTTCTAAAAGGTGCTATTTTTCACACCTAATAATTTTCCGCCATACACAAAACAAAATAATTCCATCATTCTGAACGTCTGACATAAATTTGCCTGCATAACGTATCCGATCGATAACAAAACATAATAGAACTTATCTAAATAAAAGATATGTAAAATTTTTGCATTGTTTGATGATTATACACCTTTTATCTATCCACATGTCGGAAAATATCTGCATAATTACAGTACATTGTAACTACGTAAGAAAAAAAACTTGATTTCTATCAGAATTTATGCAATACAATAAAAATACAATAGAAGAGGTGAAAATTTTTGTGGGCCAAAAGAAACAAGAAGCGCTACTGAAAGGAAAATTAAATGAAAATATACATTTTTTTACCGCAGTGGAATTCATGAGTTCAGTTTAACGTTAAATTAAAACGAAACTGAAAATTTGAAAGTTATCTGAAAAATAGAAAAACAAACAGAGCTAGACTAAGTGCAGTGGGAGTTCAGCACGTTAGTATACGTACCTATAGGTTGTTCTACACCTGAATTCCGTACAGTTGTATCAAAGTTAACAACATTATGATATTATTGCAATAGGTTTAGTCATGACCCGTTCGTTACTCCTATTTCCAAGCATACGACTCAGATCTACATACCTAATAATATGTTACGTACGTTTTATATGCGCGTATAAGACAAACATATTTAAGCCAATCTACTTCACTTTTTGAATAGATGCATAGATACAACTATCTAACTGGCTGCAGGAGAAAATGCCATAAATTCCTTTCTTTTCGTCTGTAATTCGCAGACAATTTGGTTACTTGTTGCGCTATACATATCGTTACTAAAATGTTGTTAGCTTTTATTCACGATTTTTCTCCTATATGTTTATAATATTAAAATAACGAATCGGTTTGTTGTCTGTGTTTAAATATTTCCGAGATGAGAACAAAAAGGCATGGAAAATGTATCAAAATAAGCAAACTGGAGTGCATTTTCGATGGTTTGTTTGCTTGTTTCGTCACATTCTTTCAAATTATATTAAACTATTTTCCGCTCGGTTCCACGAATTTAAAGTTTTATGCTCTGTCGCTTCAGTTATTGTATTTAAGCAAATCTCAAGTTTTCAACTATTCTAAAAAGATACATAGCTTTTGGTAGTTGAGTTTCCAATTTAGATAGGATTTTCCGCATATATTCCAATTTCATATATGGCTAAGAAATAATTGTTTATGGTTCATATTTAGATTGTTCGAAACAGCAATCCAACAACACAACGGAATTAATTTAATTCAATACCTTCCCCCAGCTGTTTGTTTTCTTTGCGTTCACGTGGCTGGTTTGATGTGGTTTTGAAATAATTTAATTAAAAAACCATAGCTTGATGCAATTATACAAAATGTTTGCATTCATTACATTGTTGTTTAACGTTTTACCTCATTAAATCTACGGGAATAAATTTCAAATGAATTTCGTTTTAAACAAAACGATCGACAATTATATCACAATTTATAATGCAGATTTCATGTGAAAAAGAAAGTCTGCATAGAAATTGGAACAATTCATTTAAGTCCCAGCCTTAAATTATCTCATAAAATACAAAACTAATGATCTTACTGATTCACCCTTTTGAATTCGAAAGTAGTCGCTTTTCACAAAGCGAAAGAAAAAAGAAATTTATTAAAAAATCACATAGGTACATTTTCTTATTTTTTGGTGTATGTTTTCGCAGTACATTTTTAAACTGAAAATACAAACCCGGAAAACTTGTATTTTCAGTACATATTCTTTTTAATTTTAATATGATGGCTGGTACAAAAGACTACTAAGACAGTGGTCGTAAACGTTAACTGGTTCAAGGCGATTGGTAAAAACTAATGATAATAAAACAATTAATTTGTTGATAATTACCTTTTTTTGGATACATTGCAAGAATCGGAAAGGTTGATATTAACACACAAGAAACCCGAGTAAAAAAAATTTAAAACAAAAAGCCAAACTAGCCTCTTTAATGAACATTTTTCATATGGCTTACTTTTACTTCTAGTGCTAGCCATAAGAGCGTTCTATTACAGTCAGGACTTACGTATGGTGGACGCTACGGGCTGGTTTGACACCGGTTTAGGTTGGTTGGTTTATGTGGCAGCCCTGTCTCCCAGACAGAGCTCAATTAGCTCAGAGGCCGTTTTAGAACCACAAACTAGTGTTAAACTCGGATGTTAAGTGTTGTTGATACTGGGGAATATAGAAGATGAATGTGAGAAAAATTGATTGAATTGAATCGCTATAACCACCCTGTGCTGTTCAGGAAAAGTAATAACTCTCCAATTTTCTTCCTCGAAAATTCCATCAGGTCTCCGTAGAAGGGTTTGTCTAGCGCTCGCTCTCGGGCTCTAGCTAAAGCCGGACATTCGCAAAGGAAATGAGCGAGCGACTCTCGCTCGTTAGTGTCCTGGCAGCTGCGGCAGTGTACATTGAACGGATTGCCAAATTTGGCTGCATGATCCCCCATTGGCCAGTGACCTGTACTGATCGCCATGATTCTGGAGACGTCTGCCCGGGTCTTGTATAGAAGTTCGTCTGACTTGGCTCGGTTGTAAGATGGTCTTCCTAGATATATCACATACTAAGTTGTAGTAGCCATTTCACATATGCTTAACACGGCAATGAGAAGAAGTACTGCAAAATACAATTATGTCCCTCATGTGATACTTTGTTTAAACGATTTGCTTCTGTTGGTTTCTGGCTTGTTCTTCATCCTATCGGCTTCTATCCAATATTATGGTGTACTAAATAAACTAAAATAAAATTTTTATTAAAGTAAATTCATTTCGAATTGTTTGCTTCGTCTAAGTCTACGTCTCGTTATAATAGTTTATGATATCAGGCATAAAAGATTTTTATCCAAACTGAATTTTGGTTCGTGTCTTGGCTTTGCTTCACTTTTTAACGAAACTGACAAAGTCAAGGAGAGAGTAGACCGATCATTTTTATTGATAAAAAAGATAAAAATTTTTATGTTTTTATTTTTTTCGGACACACTGTACAGATTTAAGAAACCCAATTACACAATATGTTAAATAGAACAAAAAAAAACGGGAGCGAAAAAAAATTTATAAAAAAAGAAAAAGAAGAAAGAAAGTAATAATAAAAATACAGTTAAGAGAAATTAAGTTAATTTGAACATTAGCCTGTGAAAATTAAAGACTTGACTAAGGTTGCCAGATTAGGCTGTTTACCGCGAATTGGTCTATTTAAATATTCAATTCGCTGGTACAATTTTCAAAAAGCTACTTATAGCTTTTTGGGCTATTCGGTCAACGCAAATTGTGTTAGTTTGCTAGTTTACAACAGAGGCGATTTACGAGGAAAAAATAATAATATAAAAATTAGAAAACTGAATTTTAGTCGTCTCTTGGTTTAAATCTGCTAGTGTTACCGGCTCAAATACAGCGTTTGCAAACTACGTCATATCAGAAATCCTGTTGCCACTAAAGTTTCGGTTCTCGGTTCTCTCTAATGGAAAAAAATACTTCACACGATATCCATCTGGTGTTTGCAAACTAAAATTCATTTAGAATCGGCTGATTATTGGTTTACTTTCTACAAATGAACCACTTTCTTTCAAGTTAAAGACACCCATTTACCAATATTGATTACTGTCGTAGAGTTCCATTTTTTCACAATTTATTAATTATTATTTTTGCTGGATTGGTGGGTTACATAAATGTGTTGCAAAATTAAAGTTATTGTTACAAAGTTATTATTACATGTGTACTCTGGCAATCCGAACAACTCACTTATTATTGGTATTAAAGTTTTCAACGAAAAACAACACCCTTGCAATATCGTAGAGAGGTCCATATACTTCTCGCATGTTCTATACATTTCTCGCATGTAGTATTACTTCTTGCGCATTCCACACAAATAACCGAATATGCTGGAAATCTCTCGACTCAACACATGCAGTATATAAGCGCTGCAGAGCCCGGCGATATGTTATTCTGCTGCGAGAATGAAACGACGCCCAGTTCTACGCAAAAGCGTATTTTTAAAGTGATTTTCATAGATAACAGCGATCAAGTAGTAAATTAAATCGAACTGTGTTTTACTTGAAATCTCGCAACATTAAGTTTAACCGCTTGTATGCAACAATGTATGACGCTAATCGGGAGGCGTCTTTATCTTCTTTAGACACATGATCTGATCGCTTAAGCCAAAATGATTATGAGGTGCTTACATTATTAAATATTGATGTGCATCTTGTAACATAAATTAATATACATTATTATTCATAAAAGTAAAAAGCCATATTTTATGTTTGCCTGGTAATGGTACCGGTAATGTAGGATAATTCCCTGAAGATCTTGATCCCATTACAAATTACAAATTATTTTTCATGAATAATTTGATTATTGCACCTAATATTTTTTCAGACAAGACTTTTAAAATTGTGATAAATGCGAATTTAACACTAATGTAAATATTTACATTAGTGTTTCTTAAGAATTCCGGAGCACAGCTTGTCGTCGAAATCGCAACTATGCTCAACACATTTAAGTAGGTCTGATAAATTTCAAAGTTGAGCGCGGTATTTGGGCTATAAGTTTTCGTGCGGGTTTCGGGCTATTTCATAAGCTCACTTGGCGGGTTCTGGAGCGAACTATCTGGCAACCCTGGACTTGACTAAGATTTTGAATGCGAAAAAAGATGTGGACAGAGAACCAACCTGGAGCTTATCATGATTCATTTGTAGTCGAACCAGTGGCGAATAAAAGTAGACGTTAGTTGAAGCCGCAGCTGGCGCGAATATAGAGACCTAGTTGGTCGCGAGGTGGACCGAAACTAAAGGTTAAGATGTAAGGTAGAGTTCATAATACCGTTAAAACCTTTAAAGAGAATACACTCGTCAAGATACAATCTGCGCTGATTTAGTGAGGGAATATTGAGTAAGGATAAACGTTTACTGTAGGAGCAATAGGGTAGGTTATATTTGAAGAGGAGTAACCGGGTGAATCGACGCTGAACAGACTCAAGGGATTCAATGTGACAACAATAATGAGGGGACCAAATAGAAGAACAGTATTCCAATCCGTTGCGAACAAGTGTCAGATAGAGCTGGACGCACGTTTGAATATTGGAAAATCTATTAGCGGATCTCAAAATGAAACCAGACAATCTAGATGCAGTGCAAATAATGTTTTGGAGTTAATATCGAATTTAAGTCTTCGGTCGAAAGTTACACCTAGATCGCGAATCTGGGGTACTTTGATGAGAAGGGTGGAGTTCAGAGTGCAGACTGCATGTTTCAGTGTAAAGGTCATTTAATGGCATTTGCTTACATTAAGTGGAAGGCGATTATATGATCACCATAGGGTTAGTTCATTAAGATCAGACTGTAATAGGATACAGTCACTTCTTGAAGATATCTCCCTGTAGATTTTGAGGTCATCAGCATAGAAAAGAGTGAAAGTTTAGAGGTAGGTCATTAGCTAAAATTGCGAAAAGGAGTGGACCAAGTGTCGAGCCCTGAGGAACTCCAAAGAGCGGAAAGAATACAGTAGACGAACATCCATTAAGAACTAAAAGAGAGCTACGTTCAGCAAGGTAGGACGCAAACTACTCCAAAAGAGTATCACCGACGCCACAGGCTTGCAATTTTGACAAAAGCAAGCTATGATCAACTGAATCAAAGGCTTTAAAGAAATCAGTGTAGACAACATCCAACATGCTGTAAATATAGTGAATTAAATTATTATAGGTAATTTCCGTACAAACTTGAATGGAATTTTCCAAAATCTAGCAAAGATTTGCATTTCCACTTTGACTTCTAAATCATGAAGTAAGAACCTGACTATTTGTTCGCGGGCTACACCCAAAACTAAACCGGCTCTGAAATTTGTCCTTAAGCCAGTTAATCACCACCGGAACTGGGTTGAACCTGAATTAACGAGTGAATGCAAGTTAGTTTTCTTATAGAATTGATTGGTAAAAATCAATTTAAGATGTAGAAATGAGCCGATGTAACGATATACAATTTAATAATTGTTACAATGTAATTTTTGATCAACTTAAGCAGGGTATGTGACATGGTTAGTTAGAAATCCGTTAACTTTGTATTCAAATATCAAATCGAACTCGCTTAAGTTAAATCAATTTTGTAACGAGTTAAGCTCGTTCCGCGATAAACTGGTAACACACTGACTTATTAAACCTGTTAATTGCGCTTAACTAGTTTATACATTGTAGTGTCACGGGTATTAGCATTGCCCCTACATGACGTCAAGATAGACGTATACGTGCTTAATTACAAATTCGATTTTTTTTACATTTTAAAACTTTTTCGAATTTTGCTTAATTACAAATTCGATTTTTTATTAATTTTCAAACTTTTTCGAATTTGATCAATTCTAATCTAAACTCTTTCTGGAATAATTTAAATGTTCGGGAAATATATAATTTAAAAACATAGTTTTTAACCTTTTTTTAAACTTCTGGCCAAAAAAAATCAAAATATGGAATTTGAAATAAAATTCAACAATTCCATAGACAATTTTTAATGCATAATATTGACATTAAATATTTCAATAAAATTCTTCCAACGTTCGCTCGAAAAACTTTCTAAAGAAAATGTCATTTAAAATTCTTCGAGCAACTATCGCATTCCTTAACTCCAACAAAACTTATTAAAATCCACTTAGTAAATTAAATGCCTTTTGCACAGTTATGAAATAGTATCAAGCCTAGGCTTGAAATCACCAGGAAAAAAAAACATCACATACACGATATGTTGTAACACATTTGAACATTTTGCACAGACCCCTACACAGAAAATAAACGACAAAAATTAATGATAATTTATGCACGCATGAAGAAAATTGCTAAAGGTCACATTGCACTCTTACAAAACATCGGAATGTTCGTTGAAGATGAGAAGATTATGTGTCTTCAAATTGCCGGTTTTTTACCTAGAGCAAGTTGACGAGTTTCGATTGTAAAATTTCGTAATGAAATTTTTCGTCGAATGAAAAGCACCCACTCGAAAATTTGTTATATTGTTCATTACCTAATAGTAACTTATGACCAAAAATCAATTTTAAGAGACTCTGAAGATTAAAAAAAAGAAAACCTCCAGGTTTTTTTTCCTGAAGCATATGGTGCTGTGTATCCATTACGCTTCAGGTGTTTACGTACCTGACTTGTGTTAACACCAAGTACCAACATTTTCTCTTTTTTTCTTTATGTAATAATTTGATTTTTGTGAACAAGTTTATCCCGGCTTGCCAAGATTGTTCCATATTTAGTAACTAATCCCATAAAATAGTAGTTGATATCGTGAAGTACACAGTACTTGTACAGTAACCGAAGTATAGAAGACAGCAATTATCTACTTAGTCTTGTTGAGTTTTTTTTTTAAATTTTTCCCCACCTTGTGAAGGTATAAAAGCTTGACCACAAAAAAAAAGACTGGATAAAAAGTCCATTAAGAAAACTTACGAGATATAAAACAGTGCTACTGCCACACCTTTACCTGGCCTGATGTAACAACAGCTTAAAACCGCGTCAGTTTGTTTATACTTTCGTTTCGGAGCACCAGTGTATTACTATGTCGCACTTGGAAAATGCATTATAAGAGTATTGTACTACGGGGACCTACGTGTAATTCACAATGTTACCGCCGGTGAAATATAGCCGCTTGATATACATCTCAACTCGCTGTAGGTATAGGTATAAATTTTGTACTTTCACTTTCTTTAATTTAATGTAAGATACATACCTTGGGTAGGTTGATATCGCGAGCATTTCGTGATGGTTTCGATGTATGCATGATGTTACTGCGCAAACCAGAAATTTCTTCTTATTTTCATTATTGATGTAATTTAATTCAGGCCTTAAAATCAAACGGACATATTTTTACATTAAGTAAAGACAATACAATTGAATTATTTAATTTTATCGAATTTCGTAAACGATTTCTTGCTTGCGAAGCAAAAATTCTACAGGATAAAGATGCTCCATAAATACAAGATGGTCAATTTTTATCTGACTATGAAAAATTGCAGTTTATACTATTTAATTTGCACCATGATTCACAAATCGAACAATAATACAAACAATTAATTCCGATACTGTGCATCTAAGACATTATCTGATTTTTGTTATAACGGCGCCCAAGTAGGGCTCGGAAAACCTTTACCTAGCCGCTTTATCACCGACTGATACGCGTTGAATTATTCAACGGTTTTTCCGTCTAAATAACAAATATCTTTCTCCTTTGGCTTTCTCCTACACTTAAATGTCATTCGCCCTGATTTATAAATCTATAAAATACCAAACGCACGAGATGGATTCCAAATCATAAATCAAATGCGTGAGCAGTGTACTCTAACCATATGCGGTTAAAACTAGGATAAAAGTCGATGTAACGTAACCTTGTCAAGCTGAATTATTAATAGTAGGTAAGAGCATTAATCTGTAGGCTTTTTAAATCGAATAGTCGAATAAAGTAGTTTATATTTGAATTTTATAAGACAGTCTGGTGTAGGGTATTTTGTTGGAATTTGCGGAGGAATGACAGTCTTCGCGGTACTAAAAGTGTAGAATTTCGGTCAGTTGCGGTCTATGGACTAATTATGATGTTTACTGTAGGTATAGTTTTTTTTAAATGTAGGTTATGGCTTGTTTGAGGATACCTATCTGATCAAGAAAAAGAAAGAGTTCAGTTACCAGAAAAACTAGTTTATGTAAAATTTCTGAAAAAACTTTAAGAATTTTTGGAAGGTAATTTCAAATTTTAGAAAAAAAGGGACAATGCTATTAAAACTAGCAACTCGCAAAAAGTAACTTTACGATGTTTTTAGATAATATTTGTTACTTTTTTTCCTAACCTTAGGACTTTTCCAAAAACAATTTCTACTCAGTTTGTGTTGATTTCAACGCATATACCATATCGCAAAATGAGACGAAAACTGTCGTAACCAGCGTTGCGATATTTGGTCCGTTTGGTCTAATGTTGGTACTTTTTTTTCCCAATTGGTTCGGTGGTCTTTTTTTTACAAAAAAGACCATTTTTTAAAATATGTTTTTTGTCAAAATTTTAGTTCGTATGTTGTCTATTAAACAACCCAGCAGCCAGACCTGGTTTGTATACGGATTTTAACCGAACTACTTTTACGGTATAGTATACGCAACTTTGCCTGCTGGGAAGTACGACTAGCTCATGGTTCTATTTTCTGATTCTATGAATTTATTTTATTTTTTAAATACACATATAATTTTTGAATAAATTCTATGCTCCTTTATTTTCCATATTAGACAATTTTCGTGAAAATGTGGTCCTTTTAATTAATGACGTGCTGCAACGCTGGTCGTAACTTCCAAAAACAGTTTTTGAGATAATTTCATTTTAAAGATTTCAACAGTTCTAGTAATCTTAAAATTGTGTCTAATATTATCTATTTTTTTTAAATAATAAATTGAATTGATCTAAACGCAAAAAAATAATTTTGATAATGGAAAGAATTTTTTTGTTCTGTAATTATGCTCGCAGATGCTGTGCATTTCTTGGGAACAGTAAAACTGTTGTTGGCTAGATAGCGTTTAAATGGTAAGAGATGAAAGATACGGAAGTGTTTTATTGAAAAGAGCGTTAAAAGATACAAAGGAATCAATCAAAACCTGAAAATTACCATTTTGGAAGTTACAGCACTTCTCTTCTCATGGTGCGATATTTTCTATCTAATTGGCATTTTGTCGAGTTCATTTAATATATTCTGCTCGCATTTTAAATTTTCTAGACATTTTTCGAACAGTTTCTGAATTTTCATATTTTACGTATTTTTGTTTTTAATAATGTTATTGATATTTTTAATTTTCTATTTTCCGCTTGCAGTTCTTTAGTTATTTTTTCATATTCTACTAGCTTTTAATATGTAGGTATTCAACTGAATTTAAAAATTTAACATTTCTGGGCAATATCCCATTTTCTTTTAAAAAATTGCTAACCTCTTCTACTTACTATTAACATTTTGACGTAATTTTTGTTAAATTCACTTTCGTAATCTCCAAATATCCCATTCTTACAATTACTATTTTCCACTTTATCTCATTTGAACTAAATTTTGACATTTTTTAATTCATTTTTATTCACTTTTATTTGTATTTTGGCATTTTTATAGTCTTTATATTGCTGATTTATAGGATTCCAAATTAAATTTTCAAACTATATCAAGATCTTTTAGATTTGAAAATTTGAAAATATATTTGTGTGACTTGGTTTGGTTTTTTGGATGTTCAAACTATATCAAGATCTCTTAGACTTACCATACTTTTAAAAGATTTGAAAATATATTTGTTTGACTTGGTTTGGTAGAAATCCAGACCGAAGTCTTTTTAAATCGGTCTAAACAGTGCCAAAATTTTTATTTCACCACAATATACATTGTCACAAATTTCCAATAAAATTTTCAAATTATTTGCTCGAAATGCGAGCTTTTGAAATTGATAATTAAATTTTTTTGTTCCGGTTCATTCTGTTCAATTTAAAAACCTGAAAAATAAATTAGATTCAAGATTCAATCAATATTTATTAGTGTTTTTCGCTTATGTCTGCTATCTTATAATTTATCGTTTAGAGAACATATAATTCAATATCTTTGCAGCTAAATTAAGTTAGCACAGCAAAGCAAAAACATCTACGAGAATTTTAGTGACATAAATTCAAGGAAAAATTTCTACTAAAAACATTGTGTAGTGGGCTTAAACCTAACTTATAAACTAACTTAAATTAAAAGAAAACAAAAAACATACTGCAGTCACGATCGGCTGCAAGCCAATCGTATAATACTCTAGATGAATACTGAACTCCGATTTATATTGTAGTTGGGGATAAAGTAGAATTAGGTGTGTGCATGTTGTATGTCCTTTATTAAGGACTGCTATTAGATTGCTACTCAAAACTAAAAGACAATATTCAGTGTTTAATTTCAAACCTTGAACTGGGTAAGTCATCGAAAAAAAATGTCCTTTTTAAAGGACTTTCACGTGGGAGGTGCAGGAAGGACTCATTCGATTTCTTAAATATTTGTCTTTTTCCTTGGAACCATTCAAAAATTCATGTGTACAAAATTTCAAATTCGTAGCTTGAAGCGTTCAAAAGTTATCGGAAAAAAATTGTTGAACACGTGTTTTAAGGATATTTTGTATGGCAGCTACCAGAAGGAGTAAAAGGCTTTCGCTGATTAGTAAACTCGAACTTCCTTTTCACTCAAAACTAACTTGTACAAAATTCCGAATTCGTACCTAAAAGATTACTTGAGTTATTGTGAGTTTCGTAAATTAAGTGAATACATTTTGACAGGATATTTGTATGGCAGCTACACGAAGGACTAACAGGATTTTCTTCATAATTATATATTTAGCTCCAACTATTGGAAAAATAACACATACAAAATTTCAATGTCGTAGCTTAAACCCTTCTGAAGTTATCGACCAATATTCTTGAACACGTGTTTTAAGGACATTTTGTATGGCAGCTACCAGAAGGAGTAAAAGGATTCCGCTGATTAGTAAACTCCTACTTTGTTTTCACTCAAAACTAACTTGTACACAATTCCGAATTCGTAGCTAAAAGATTACTTGAGTTATAGTGAGTTTCGTAAATTAAGTGAATACATTTTGACAGGATATTTGTATGGCAGCTACACGAAGGACTAACAGGATTTCCTTCATAATCATATATTTAGCTCCAACTATTGGAAAAATAATACCTACAAAATTTCAAAGACGTAGCTTAAACCCTTCTGAAGTTATCGACCAATATTCCTGAAGATGTGTTTTAAGGACATTTTATATGGCAGCTACCAGAAGGAGTAAAAGGATTTCGCTGATTAGTAAACTGCAACTTTCTTTTCACTCAAAACTAACTTGTACAAAATTCCGAATTCGTAGCTAAAAGATTACTTGAGTTATTGTGAGTTTTGTAAATCAAGTGAATACATTTTGACAGGATATTTGTATGGCAGCTACACGAAGGACTAACAGGATTTTCTTCATAATCATATATTTAGCTCCAACTATTGGAAAAATAATACATACAAAATTTCAAAGACGTAGCTTAAACGCTTCTAAAGTTATCGACCAATATTCTTGAACACGTGTTTTAAGGACATTTTGTATGGCAGCCACCCGAAGGAGTAGGACGATTTTGCCCGTTAACGAACTTAGCCTTACAAATTCAACCAAACATCCAGATTCAAAATTTCAAGATCCTAGGTGAAGGCGTTCTTGAGTTATCGTGTTCACGGACAGACGGACGGACGGACGGACGGACGGACGGACGGACGGACGGACGGACGGACGGACGGACGGACGGACGTCAGGCGGATTTGAGGTTTTTGGCCACAAATAAACAAAAAATAATATATAACTTTTTTTCGTTCGAGGCTTGGTTCTATGCGTTACAAACTTTTGGGCTGGATTAAACTTATAATACTCTATATGATTTCATCTAGAGTATAAATAGTAAAAGATAATTCGTTAAAACTGAAAAACAATATTTAACTTCAAAACATGTTAAGTAGTGGGACATTATAGGAGTGATAATAATAGCGGATTGTCGACTAGTTCCAGCCTAGTTACGAAAAATGAATATCTGGTTGCAACTAATTCAAGAACAGTTTGCACTTTAACTTCTGCATGAAGACTTCTAGTGGAGAAAAAGAAAAAGAAATAAAAAATTTACCACAGTTAGCTGCTAAATTCCTTAATGTCCTTAATGTTGCCTGAATGATGTCAACTCTTTCCGAGATTTTTGAATCTAGTTACCTAAATCTAGCGATTCTAATTAGCTACAAGACATTTTGTGTAAGCAATTTTCACCCTTTTCCAAAGTCAAAAATTCAAAGTAACCCTTCATTACAGAAAATCGCAAAGAATCCTAAAAAAATAGCTTTCCAAAAGATTGATGAAACCAATAACCATGATCTGACTTATCAATAATTGTTCTTAAAAATGACATCCTTCTCAGCAATTTTTTCCTCTCGCCGCGGAATAATATTTTCTAGTTGTGATGAAATATGGAAAAAGAAACATACACCAAATGATTAATCAGGATATGCCTTACTCATATTTTACACTCTAAGAAATATTGGAGTAAATTTACCATTATTATAGTTGGTAACTGTTTTCCATCGATACTAATGGTAAAATTACATGCTTGTGTAATTAGAGGGAAAATTACACAAATAAGTTGTAATAATTACACAATAGATGCGTAATAAATACACATCAGTGATGTAATCATTGCACAATAGCTGCGTAATCAATAATAATCAGTGGCATAATTATTACGCAGTGAACTCAATTATTACACCGTTTTTGTGTAAAATTCCCATTTTATTATAGGAAAAAATTCTCCATGTAATTAAGATGTATAATTACGGTAAAATCATAAAATAAAGACGCAATTTCGCAATACATGTATATGTTTATTAAATTTAATTGGGTTGACAATAATATAAATACTTTATTATTAAAATAATAAAGTAAAACATATTACGGTTAATATTATTATGAAAACAAACGACTTTCTTATATTGAAAAACATTTTGCTGCTTTAATTCATAACACCCAACAACCTAACAACGTGAAGTGGAATGAAATGATTTAATACATTGCAGGAAACTTAGTTGCTTATTCTGGCGTAATATTACACAGTATTTAAAGTAAAATTACACTAAGCGTAAATTTACATTATTAATGGTCTAGTATACTCATGACGTCTAAATTTACTCTTTTTGTAGAGCAAAATAGATGTAAATTGTCCACCTTATTATGTAATATTACCTATTTGTGCGCTAAAAAACGGTTATACGTCAATAAGACGTACAATTACATACATTATGCTTTTTGCACTTACTTTTGCTTTTAATACAGAGTATTTTTACATTCTGTTTTTAGAGTGTATGCAAAACATTATGGCAAATTCTATGAAATTAATCTTTCAGAATGGGATTGGATTAAAGTTAGAAAATAATTGAGTGGGCCTAGCTTATGTTGTAGCGCTATGTAGACTTTAGTGGTGAATATGAAATTAGTATGGTGTTAGTATGGGACTTGAAGTTCGTATTAAACTCTGCCCTTCTGTGCAAAAAGATATCCATTCGAACCACTAAATGCGAAATATAATAACAAAATATCAAAAGGATGCATTTTACAAACTGTCTAAGGTCAAGAAAAGAGCATGTCAATGAACACATCAAAAGCACTACATGAACAATTAATTAATTAAAACCAATTTACACTGCATTTTTTCCATTATTCAACATTTTCAATTGCATCGAACTCGAAGAATGCAATGAATTGTAATGTCGACTGTTATGCATGTTTTCCGTGAATATCAATTAGTAATTCGTTTATAAGAAAGTAAAAGTTGTTTAACTTCATCATAATGCAATTCATTAAGGTCACTGAATTACTATCCCGACTGAATAACGTCTTCCTGGAATTCATTTAATAATTTCCATCCAAGGTAACGAAAATAACGTGACAAAACGCATCTGATATTGTTGTAATTTATAATGCATGTTTCGGCTATAAGATTCCATTTCCAGTTCAATAAATTCTTAAAATAAAAACAAAAAACCGTATTAAGTATCAAAATTTTAATATTGAAGATCATGTAACGATCGCCATTCAAGGTAAACGGAAATCCAAAAAAAAAACCATTCAAGTTGTAAACAAGTTCATTGGGTGGATAATCAAAGTGCAAATGTATAGCATATGAGTAATCCAAGGCATACAACTACCGGATGTCATAAATTCAGTAGAAAATGCAACAAAATACTGACTCCTATAGTTCATGGTGAGAAAAGTCCTACCATTCGGCACACCTTAAGAAAAAAAGTGGTGAAAGGCATGCAGATCATCATCACCTGTTTAAGGAAAAAGGCCGACGAGATCAATTTCGTTTTCAACATGACTGGTTCAATACAGCTTTAACCACAATCGAATTTTTCATCGAATATATAATTTTATGCGACTGTGAAAGACATATTTTTTTTGGCGAAAATTGCGAAGTATTTCAAAAATTGCCTTTTTGCAATAAACAAACAATTATTTATTTGTTCGATTTTATTGCATATAATAAAGCTTGTGTTTATCAATCTATGCTCAAAGTGTGGAATATGCAATCACCCGAAAACCATGTTTAGCAACTTTTTTTCACCTTTTTTTTTGCGATCGCTATAATAATAGCAGTTAGAGCTGCTTGATTGTTTTTATGCAAACTGAAAATAATAAAACGCCAACTTAACTGGTTTTTGAGTAAGTTTTTTGCAATTTGATTGAGTGATCATTCCACTGATCGTACATCTTAGCAATTTTTTCAACAAACTCCTTATTTCAAATTTAAAATTATTCACGATCGTGCTAAAAATAGTTTTATTGCTTGCCAATAATTACACTATCTGAAAGCGTTTTTTGTACTATGGCGCTACCGTTCACCGCTGTGTTTCACTGTTGAACAATTTACAAGTATTTCAATAATTAGGTCAGTGAGAAATGGTAGCGATCGGATTATTGTATGGTCTACGATGTGGTTAATAATTTATACGGTACGGTATCGGTTATTACTATTTTAATTTAGTTGATTATAAGACGATTCTGGATAATTTGCGGTACACGAATACGTGGTTACAATTTGATGCGTTTCTACATTTGAAGATCGTGAGGTCGACTTTTCATATGAGATGTGCAATTTCGAAAAAAAAGTCACCGAACCCCATCCACTCTTGGTGGTTATTAAGGTGTTTATTAGGAAACCAAAATTTAAGTTGAATTTACAGCAAGATGTCAAATTGTCAAAAATTTGAAAATTAAGTTAGGTCCTTTAAGAAAATTTCAAAACATTTTCTTTTAATTTTTCGTGAGGGGGTTAGTAGTCCATTTGTGGACGAGAGTTTTACAGTTTTGACGAAATATTTGTGCAAACTTTGGCATTCAATTAATTATTTTTTTTAAATACTTTCACTTAATTAACAAATTAATCGTTTTTTTCTCGATAATTTTTCAGCTGTTGCCCAAGAGAACTTCAAATGCCCCGATGATTTCGGCTTCTATCCACACGATAGCTCATGTGATAAATACTGGAAATGCGATAATGGCGTATCCGAATTGAAAACCTGCGGCAATGGATTGGCTTTTGATGCCGGCGATTCGAAATTCTTGACAGAAAACTGTGATTACTTGCACAACGTTGATTGCGGTGAACGTTCACAATTGGGTAAGTTATTACATTGATTATAAGACTAATTGTTTAAATAAAGTGAGACGTTTCGATGTGAAGGAGAATGTGAAGACAGTCATAAGATTCTTCAGTTCCCGCTGGTATCCTGATCACGGCAGAAGGCTGTAACGACGTTTTTTCAATGGCTTGAGTCTCTAACTTACAGTTGTTACTGGTTAAATCCATTCGCTTTCCAGAATCATTTGATTTTTAGGCTACGACCAATACATGATAAAATCAGTACTGTTGCAAAAATAGCCGTCAATCGTAAATCATTTCAAACCAAAATTTTTTTTTTTTTTTTGTAAATGTTTTCCCACTACATTTTGAATTGAAAATGCAAGTTTTCCGGGTTCAATACTGTTATTGTTTATTTTTGCGTGACGTTTTGGACTCGACTTAGTCCTTTATCAAACTGTTTAAAGGTTTGTCACAGAAAACTTTGAGTCGGCACTCCATAAGTCAAATTTCCACATATCGTATTAATATTTTGATTTAGCCGAAATATGATCTTCAACTTATTCTCTAAGTCCAACTCTCTATAACTCAATCACTTTGATGGATCACCGTGACAATTCGAGTTATTTTCGATGCCGAATGCACTCAGATAGTCTATTAATCAAAGTTTGTTTGCCAGATTGTGTAGCTTGCATTACACAAGGTCTATTTTGCCCCAAAAATTAGACCTAATTATTTGAAACAATAAAAAAAATGCCATCTTCTTGAATGTTGTTTTGCGAAAAATCGTTCGTGTCCTCACGCAGGAATGTAGTGCAGTTTAGGCTGTCGAGTAATAGTAGAAGGGGTACTATCCTTAAAAATTAATCCCTACTAATTCTTATTATTTTTCTTCCACAGAACCAGCTATTTCCACCCCACATTGTACCCGCCTGTACGGTATCTTCGCCGATGAAGGTAAATGCGATGTCTTCTGGAACTGCTGGAACGGTGAGGCTTCCAGGTACCAATGCTCTCCCGGTCTCGCTTACGATCGTGAAGCCCGTGTTTGTATGTGGGCCGATCAAGTACCAGAATGCCGAAATGAAGGTATGTCACCAAAACCTGCAACTTCATAATCTTCGAGAAAATTCTAACCAAATTTTCTTCAAAAATTTTACAGAAGTTGCCAACGGATTTGCATGCCCACCTGCCGGTGAACTCGCAAACGCTGGTTCGTTCTCACGACATGCCCATCCTGAAGATTGCCGTAAATACTACATTTGCTTGGAAGGAGTTGCTCGCGAATATGGTTGCCCAATCGGAACCGTTTTCAAAATTGGAGACTCTGATGGTTCAGGAAACTGCGAAGATCCAGAAGATGTTCCCGGATGGTAAGTTTTCGAAATTTTTTTTTTCCAAAAATTTACTCTTTAAATGTTTGTTTGTATTGTACACGCACACAATCTTTTTGTGTTTCTTTGCATGACACTATCCAAACTTTAATGTCTTTTTACACACACAATATGACACACATACTTTCTATCCTATTTTCACTTACTTTCAAATTTTCACTTTATTTTGTTGCTAACAGAATTTTTTAGTTGTTTAAAGGAACAAAACTAAATGACATTTTGTGATTATTTAGTTATTAATTAAAATAGAATCGAAACGAATTGGAATAGCATGTAAAAATTAGATCATATAATTTTCATTTGAAAATTGAATCAAGTCTTAGAAAGTACTGCCGATAGTGTTGCAGGGACTTTTTTGAAATTTGATTTAAATTTATGCAGCTAGCATAATTTGTAAAAATTACTTTTGCTCCATTTTGAATTAAAGGAGAATTGTTAAAAATGTTCCGGATTAAGTTTTGATGAATGCATGATTCGAATACGAATGCATCAAACGTTCGTAGCAAGCGATTCAGTTTTCAACTCCCAAACCAAAAAACAATGCATTTTCGATGTTCAGTGTAACAAAAAGCCAAAAATTTAAAAACTAAACACAATACCCCACCCTCCTGTACCTACTCTCCCACAAAACACAACAACATATCAACAATACCAATAACCAAAAAACATCTTATACAATAAAAAAAATATTACAGTGAAGACTACTACGGCGATTTGGACTTGAAGAGCATTCGTAAAAGCGAACTTTTAGCCGGACTTCAAAACAATGGAGAGGCACGTCAAACTGCTGCCAAACCCCTGAAGCCAAGACCAACCCAAAACAAGGACGCGTAATTTAATAATTTAAAAACATACAAAAGCCAATAAATAAGTTCTTCTTCTAAAAAAAAACCCAACAAAAAACCAACAAAAGAATATATTTCTTAAATCTTCTTCTTCAAATTATTATTATTTTTTTCTTCTTTGAAAAATACCAGAAAGTTGTTAAATGTTTATATAAAATTAAGAAAATTAAAAAAACGAAAAAAATACGAAAGAATGCTAAAATCAATTACAATTTCAAAATACAAAAACAATTTGCTCGTTGTAAATTAAATAGAAACAAAACATCTAAAACACAAAACTACAAAAAATTTATCTAAAAATAACTTATAAATTTATTACAAAAACAAAAAGTATCGAAAAACAATTTATTTACAAAACTGAGAGACTGCTTTTAAGATTAGGAGCTATATATGATTAATTTTAGTGAAAATTTTATACTAGAGGTGAAAAAAGAAAATAATAAACAAAAAAATTCACAAAATGTCAAACAGAAAACATCATCTTTTTTTATTATAAACTTCCACAATTTTCCACACATTTTCACAATAGTCGCTATCTGCTAAAATTTTCCGATTCACCAATTTGAATTCATATCGCAACAACGTCGCTGTTTTTGCTACGATAGGAGAAATTAAAAACCTCATAATATTCTCACTAAAATTCATTTATAAGCGGATTTTTTTTTTTAAATAACAAAAAATACAAAAAATAAATTCAAGCGAAATCAAACCATTTTGTAAAAAAAAAGAAGTATATAAAATGTAAATACATAAAAAAAAACAATATCGAAAATATACTCTACTTTATTGTTAGAATTTTATACATCAGTTAATTATGGAAAAAATTGAACAAACGATGACAATGACGCCTAAAAAGCGTAGCGAATTAAAAGTCATGAATTAAATAAAAAAGAAAAATACAATAAAAAAAAACAAATAAAATTACAATGAAACACATCTCTTTTTATTAATTATTGTTGTAACCTAACACTCAAAGCCACACCATTTTTTCGATAATTTTGCTATTTTACAATAGCAACTTATTTAACACACAAAATTAACTTGAATTTAAATGGGAATTGTGTGTAAAACAGAAAATGATAATACTACCACAGGTATATTTAATATTTTTTTTATAACTACTATTTTTTAATTTCACTAAATAACTTTGTCTTTAATTTCGTCTCACTGTCTCTAATATTTCGTAATCATTTTTTTATTTACTTCTTCTCTTTAGCAGAATAAAAATTTATCACTTCTTCTTCGTAGGTTCCGTAGTGGCACTTACTATTTCGTTTCAGCTTAAATATTATTGAAATAATTTTCAGTTTTTAAGAAAAATATAATTTTTGCGATAATTTGATCACAGAGATTATTAGTGAAAAAAAAAAGTGGAAATTATTTTGATAATTTTTTTTTTATGAATTTCTAAAAGTTTTGTTTTTAATTTAATTTTTCTTTTTTATTTGTACTTATGAATATTTTTAGCGAAGATTACTACGGCGATGTTGATATAAAACAATTGAAAAAGCAAGGATTTTAAGTGAATGGAGTTAAGGATATATTTTGTGTGTACAAAGACTGATTGAGTGGGCATCTTAAGAAATATACCAGGCGAACAATAATACGAAGTTATTGAGCAGTTTTATCGACAACAGAAACGAAATGTTGAAGATAACTATAAAATCCAGTGTAAATAATATCCAAAAACAGTGAAAAGAAGAAAACAACGAATAATGTAAATTGTTATATTATTTAACTATTATAATTTATATAATAAGAAAACGAGATTTTTTATTTCATTTTAATTATTGAATGTATTATAAGATTTGGAATCATGGCCTTGTACAGGATCGCAGCCGTATTTTTTATTTATGACCTTCGAAATAACATCGGGAGTCACCCTTTAAGGGGAGCTTGTAAAAACAACAAAAACCAATTTTTTGTTTTCGACTGATTATTAAAATTTATATTTTTCCTGATAAAACAAGACCACGGTTGCGAAATTTGGACTCCGGGAAATGCAATTTACAATTAAAATGCACCCGCAGAGTACGAAGGCCCTCCCTTACTTTATCATTACAACTTTCTCTGATAACATGATTGTTTGTCAGTTTATTTTATTGTCAAATGATAAAAATCAGTGTTGCCACAGTTATTTTACAAAGTATAAAAAAATTACTAGAAAAATCACGAAAATCTATCAACAAAAGATTGTAAAAGAAACGACGCACAGCTGAAATACAGCTTGTAAACAAACTGGTTTTCCGAAAAACCGTGTTTTTTGAAACGGTTGCCACGTTTGCTCGCCAGCCGCTTAGCAAAATTCATTAATTACTTTATTATTTTAATAATAAAGTATTGTTATCGATTTTTAAAAAAAAAAAATTTGCTACCCTGAAATTTTTTTTTTATGCGTTTTATGACTAATAAGCACCAAAAAAGCAAAAAAAATTTTCAGTCCGTCTGTGCGCCGTCCGCCGTCCGCCGTCCGCCGTCCGCCGTCCGCCGTCCGCCGTACGCAAAACGTTTGAAGGCTTATAACTCCTAAACCCTATGAGCTATTAAATTGAAATTTTTTTTATTAATAGACTGGGTAGGTTCCTTGAAGTGACCACTTTTTGGGTGGTGGGAGTATGAGGGGGGAGGTGGGGGAAGCGTTTTAGACGAAAAATTTTGGTTTCTAGATCTCAGCAACCGCATAGGCTAGGAGGCTGAAACTTGGAATTTATATAGAACATCGATAGTGGACCCATTTGCAAAAAAAAATGATAATATGGGTAAAGGGGTGTGGGAGTGGGGGGAATAATAATGCGTCCGAAACGCTCGAAAGCCGAGATCGAGACATTCTAAAATCCAGATCTCCTAATCGGTTAATGTCTCGAAATTAAAACTTAATGAACATCTGTGGGTATACTAGGAGAATAGATTCGAAACAAATTTTTGAGAGGGGGCAGTGACGTACGGGGGTGGGGGTTGAAAAACTTTAGATTACGATATCTCACGAACCAATTGCACTAGAGAAATAAAATTTGGTTTCTGTATAAATGTTGACAAATAAAGTTTGCTGAAAGTAAAATTTTTTAAGGGGGCGGTGGAGCATGGAAGTGGAGGGGGTAAGCAATTTTTAAAAAAATCACGTCTTATATCTCAAGCACAATGTAAGATAGATGCTTAAAATTTTTACCAGAAGTAGGCCTAATAGACCCCCGGCAGAAAAAAAAATTTTGAAGGTGAGGGTGTAGAGGGTGAGGCTGGGGGAGGGTGAAAAGGAAAAAGTTCCGATTTTTATATCTCGAGAACCTATAACAATATAAAGCTGAAACTTAGTATTTAGATAGAACTATAGTAGTAGCATTTTGGAAAAATATAATTTTTTATAGGGGTAGTATGGTACGGGGGTGGGGGGTGTTTTTCCTAACTATAGAACGGCTTATGCTAGAAAGTTAAAATTCGGTATGTGTATGTAAATCAACTAGAAAAGTAATTTTGATTAACAAAAAATTCAAATATCTATTGGCGTTCGGAAGTGGGGCAAAAAAAATTATCAGTGAAAATGGAATGCGTATATTTTTACGATTTTTGTCATATCTATTAGGTCTTTCCAAATATTGAATTAATTTTTTTTCTACGAGTTCTTCATAGAAATACCTAGAAAGTGTTTTCAGGATTTTTTAAAATTAGACCCCCAAGGTGGTGTAAAGGGGATTATACATTTTCACGAATTCAGCCGTATCCCTCAGGTCTGATTAGATATCGCATAACTTTTTACTTCCACGGGCTTATTTAATAATCACCTAAAACTTGTTTTCAAGGTTTTTCCGTTTTCAACCCCTAAGAGGGTAAAAACGGGTTGAACTCTTTTTCACGAATTCCGTCATATCTCTTAGGAGTGATAAGACATCGGATTGGTTTTGACTTCCTCGGGCTTTTTTCATATATATCTAAAAACTCATTTCAGGATTTTTGGATATTCAACCTCAAAGTGGGTGCAAGGGGGTTGTATATGTTTTCACAAATTCTTACATTTTTCTAGTTCTAATGAGATATCGAATTCATTTTTACTTCCAAAGGCTTCCTACATAATCGTCAAAAAGTTGATTTCGGGATGTTTGTTATTCAACTCCAATAGGACGTAAGGCTTTCGACATATTTCTCAGGATTGATGAGATATTAGATTGGCTTGCACTCCCACAGACTTTTTATATAATCGTCTTCAAACGCATTTCCGATTTCATGTAATGGCCCGAAACCAAGTCACGAAAAACCTTCTAATGGCGTAACAACTGATATTATACTAGGACTAGATCTCGTCCCGGTGTATGAACCAATTATGTAATTAATATGTTATATGAGGCAGCGGCGTAAGTATTCTATCGCGACCCCATTTTAACCGCTTTCCGAATTTTTTTTTTGTTTTCAGTCACAGAGTAACCTACACCGCATCTCAGAATTAAACTCGTTCCGAACTTCTACCGAAAAAATAATAAAGTTGCGCCCAGACTGTTGGCAGATTTTTTTTTTTGTTTACTTTGTTTTTGGATGAAAGAATTAGTTGATCGAAGATTATCAAATTTATATAACGCAGTACCGCCCTGTAGGTCATCAAGGATGGTTCAAAAAGTAGCGATTTTTGAACAGCTGTTATAGATAAAGTGAAGCGACTTTTTTTAAAATGCTTCAATCAAGTAGTAGTACTAACCGAGCTTAACAAATAAAAAATAAAAAGAGAGCGATACGATTGGCGATTTAAGAGAAAATGGGTCTCAAAAATGGGCATTTTTGCACTCCGTATAAGATCACCTTAATGTGATTGCAACCCCAACATGAGAGAGTTTGGGGATAAAATGGTATGGGACTTAGAGTGGAAGTACGGGACGAGAGCATTTGAAGTGGCGAGGGGTGGTTTTTTTGTATTGCTGAAGGTTATATTTATCAGGAATGGGGATGGGTTCCATATTATTGATGGTTGGGAGAGAAAAGACTGCCTAAATTTGATTCTTCTCAAATAATGGGTCTCAAAAGTATACTCGTGTGCGTTTAGGTGGACAAGTGTTACGAAGGGTGATTAAGAGTGCCTTACTATATTTACAATGGATATTTCTATAAGAAATGCAAAGTACTCTGACATTTTGGCAAACTCGAGAAAGTCTATTGAAGCTGAAGCGTCTGTAATTAGTTGGAACGCACGGTTTTGAATACGACTGAGCATAGCTAAATCAGAGTCTTAGGCCAGATATTCGAATTGTACTTAAGACGCGGTTTGATATATGCCTAACAGATTGTATACTCAGAGAAAAAATCTGGTAGCATTGACAAAAGTTCGGTTTTATTCGACAAAACTGTGGTTAATATACGTCCAACAAAATACTTTATCGCACTGACATATTCTTTGATAACCACTGTCTAGATGACAAATACGTTGTTGAATTGAGGAAAAAATTTTCAGTAAAAATTTTGTAGTTTTTTTTATTTATGGTTAAGATAAATCAAATCAAATTTTTTTTGTATTTGTAACAAAAGAATATTATCAAATACACTAATTTTTTTTTTCAAGACGACAGTGTTTTGTTGTTTATTTTATCAAATTAACAATGGTTTTATTGTAACAGATGAATTTTGTCAAATCTATTAATTAATTTATTCCAGATCAATGTGAATTTTTTTGTCAAATTCACAATATTTAACATACGTAGTTCGTACTAAATCACCGAAAGAAATTCATTGGTAAAATCAAATACAAAACTTATTTGATTTTGCGTCAAATAAGCAACGTTGTTAATTCAAATATGGTTTAATAGTTAATTATGTTTTCAAAACATTACAACTATCATTATTTGATTTAACAATTTCGTTGTCAATTTTGTATTTAAATGATCATGTTCATATTTGAGTACAAATATCAATCTTCAAAATAAATAAAATATTTCTGTGCTTCGATTATCATGATCAATGCTAGCGAAGCACGTTAATGATTCCTAAAATATTTTGCAAGTGGTATTTTAAGAACAAACATTTTTTGTTAAACAGTTCCATTGTACCTCTTTTAAACATGAACATGATACTCAAACCATTTGTGTTGTTACTTACAATAATATCGATTCCATTGAATTTTAAGGAATAATTATTCTTATATCATTTTGTTAAGTAAAATGATATCGTTATCCAATAGTGCTAAAGACTACAGTTTCCAGAAAAATTTAATAAAGTACAAAACTTCAATTAGATTTTTTATTAGCAAATTATATAATTTCAAATGACACATAATAAGTACATTATTTAAGTGTAAATTAAATTTTAATTTATTTTACATATATACAATAAATGTAATTTTTTTCGAGGGGTTTAAAAAAAACTTTACATTAGTTTCCATTAGTAGATAAAAAAAAATTAGAATTTCAAAGTAGAAAATACATTTTAGGGAAGAAATACAAAAATGTAGAAGATAGTGAGAAATAATGGAGAAAGAAATATTAACATACAAAGTGTCCAACGTTGATAGGTGATGAATGATTTGATTAATGTTGGTGATGAAGATGCACTATAAAAAAAATTTCTGAAAACGCACTGACAACGTGGATGGCTCCAATTGAACATTCACTCCCTAAAAACAATTTAATAAGGACCTTGAAAAACACGGTTTTATTGTCTTACATAATTGATTTACTTACATTGTCCATTCGCCATTGAAAGAGTTTATGCTTAAATTCGACTCTGAAAACTATTTATTAGAAAAAATATCTCCTAGGTCTTCGTTATCAATTAACTTGAGTAAATTAACCCTTTTTACAATAATTATACTATATTATTTTTAATCAAAGATTTACTTCTTTACACTGTAATTGTAGACAATTGAAGGAAAATGTTGAATGATTTATGCTTCAAAACTAACAGTTTTGGCGTTTAGCATACAATGATCATTGCATAGTCAATCACGGAAAACTGCAAAATGCAAATGTTTTCATTGCATTCTTAAAACAATTGTGCTCAGGTAAAAATTTTTGTGTTAGATCAAGATGAAATGTAGTAAGCAGGAGTAATATTCAACTGAACATGTTTCTTGTTGCTTAGCAATTATTCTGACAATGAAATGTTTAATGTAAAACAAAATCATATTTGAATGAATCACATACATGTTTAAATTAAACAACTTCCGTGATATTTTAAAATTTTGCTGTTAACAATGCTTCCTTAGTTGATTTAAATACGTAACCTTATTTACTTTAACAATGTTTGTATTTGATATGAACATTTTAGGCTAATTGTTAGTTAACAATGTATCATACTTGATTCAAATAATGATTTTTCTTTCGGTGATCCAATGTGTAAATACCTCCTACGTACAACATTGCACGAATTTTTAAAGAAAAAATAAATGAAAAACGTTGTGTATAAATGAAAAAATTCAAATAAAAATTTATTAAAAAAAAATAGTAATGCATCACATAAGCTGAACTTTTCTGATTTAAAAGAATGCAATTCAAAAGGAACTGAAAGGAGAATACAAGTTTGTTATATATCAATTTCAAGTTCACTACATACTAAATAGTTTATTATTAAAAAATAATAAAGTAACATATGAAAGGGCGACTCTTATCACAATACACAATTACAATACTATAAAAAAAAAACTTTTCCCAGAAACACCACACTAAATAAGCGGGCAAAGGGTATTCTAAGTTGAAAATATTAAATATTTTTTCTTTTAAGTCAGAATAAAATGTATTTAATATCATCGAAATAAACTAAAATATACCTCGGTTACATAACACTTCCTGTAATGATTAACAGAGACAAATTGTTTTATTTTTCATCCTTTGTAATATACATATACATATTCTACCTTGCTTATTAATATTTTTTTTTTGTTTTGGATAACACAACAATTGTAGTAATATTGTACTTTGTGATATCAGGTGTATCAGCGAAAGCTGCCTTCCTGATTATTAAATAATAATAATTAAATTTTGGTTGGTTTCTTGGCTTAGCTTGACTTGTTTTAAAACCACGGACGAAGTCAAGGAGAGAGTAGACTTAACATTTTTTATTGAATACAACTGTATTTTTTCCAACTCTTTTTGATTCCCTCGAACGTAACTTGGCCGTCCTCCTTTTGGACCTTTTCTGTTAACCACATTAAAGTGCACATTTCTGTAATAAATCAACAAAATATTATCTGAAATATAAAACTAAGGTAAAATTGTGCGTGTAGCACATGTCTGCCAAATAATCAGCTCGGTAACATATCTCAAGTTTAAATGAAATGAGTGGGAAACAAAATGTTGATAGCGTGTGTAGGAGGATAAGAATCGTGAAAGTTGTCCATCACTTAGCCGGTCTACTTTCACTACACCATAATGTTTTACGTCGAGTGGTAAAAAAATTTGTCATATTTCGTAAGGGGTGAAATATTATGAAAATTAGGTTAGTGTTTTTGGGTTTTATGCCAAATGAAAAGTAGGTTCTACGAAAAAGTTTTTTCCTCAAGTAAACAATTTAGTTTATTGCCAGAAAGAGTTTTAGGAAACTATTTATAGACTGACAATAATGTCCATAATTTTATCGCTTAAAGGAGACTTTGATAATGAATTTAATTGCATACTTAAGTATACACTAACTTCGAAACTGCAAACAGTTTTGTATGACCTATGGCCTAAGTTAGGGTTTGGCCCAACAAGTATTGGTTTCAAATTAGTTAAATTGTACGAATTTATTTGAATACGGTCTTTAGAGTCCTCTGCATCATGGTTCCTCTCTGAAATAGCTAATTATCACCTGTAATTTTGTTAAGATGTCTTAGGGAAGGTATGCACTTCGCATATACCAAATTTGTTGACCACCTTTCATTCCTTGATCGTTGTATTTTCCGTTTGATCTACGTTCGACTTCACTCAAATTTCCATATCCTTAAGTTTTCCTGGGAGAAATAGTTAGTCCGGGGATGCTTTGGTAATGCTTGATACTTTGGTTTGCTCAGCCGAAGACGAGGAATTTGGAAACGCTTTCCTCAGGGTCCCAAGTAGTTGATTTCAGGTAACTACTAACCCCCACAGGAAAAACTGATTCTCAAGGATCAACCACAACAACATGTCGGAACCGAAATTATCGAACATAGCTGTGTTAGCAGAATTGGGTGCTCCAGGCGAAACAATAATTTGCCATAGCCGGTTCCAAGCCCGGTTGAGAAAGGAGGAGGGAGCGTGTAGTTAACCTGTGAAAGTGAATATTGTTATGAATTGTGAACGTGCTAAAATATAAATTTCAGGGCTGTCCAGACAGTCGATTTTGAGCTGGATTTCCACAAAATGTAGCCACTCAAAGATATTTCAAAATCACTCAAATGGACGGGAAATCTATTGAATTTCGATAGAAATTCAAGATTTCGCGAAATCCAGTTCGAAATCTTACGATGTAAATCAGTCATAACGGCTTTAAATATAATTGCCGAAAAAACTTCTTAAATTTTTTGATATTGAACTCCCAAGGGGTGATTGCGGAAGTTGCCGGAATTCCGACAAGTTTTTTAGGTCTATTGGAAAATTGAATTCTATGGGCTTCAAATATAATCGCCAAAAAATTTGTGTCAGGATTTTGCGATATTTTAGTCCTAAGGAGGTGTAAAATTCTTTTGTACATTTTCACGAATTTCCATATATTTTTTAGGTCTAATAAAATATCGAATTGTTTTTCTCACCTTAACGAGCTTTGGGTGGGCCAAATACAAGTTTCTTTTAAAAAATGCAATAAAATGAACAAAATTAAATTTTTTTCCATGTATTATGGCTTTATTAGTAAGAGTAAACATTCCCATTAATGATGGAACACAACTTCGTTCAAGTGGCTGCCTCGGCTGGCTGCGCAGTAGCGCATTCTGTCACTCCAAATTTCCAAGACCTTGTTGATGGTTTCGGACTGTAGCTCACGGATTGCTTGGATGATATTGGCCTTAAGTGCTTGAATCGTTTCTGGATTGTTGGCATAACATCGGTCCTTCACGGTTCCCCACAAAAAAAAATTCAAAGGGGTCAAATCGCAGCTCCGAGGCGGCCAATTGACATAGCCAAGACGGCTGATAACACGATTTGGGAATTTGGTGCGTAAAAGATCGATTGTGGCATGGGCTGTGGCATGGCGCGCCATCATGCATGAACCAGAGGCCGTCCGAATCCATGTCTTCAATTTCAGTAAAAAAAAGTCGGATAACATGGCTCTGTAACGTTCACCGTTGACCGAAACGTTGTTCCCAGCCTCATTTTCGAAGAAAAATGGTCCAATGATGCCACCACTCGGATGGTCGTGCGCCTTCAATTGCTGAGTCAATTGGACCTTGTAAGCAAATAATCCGAGATCTTTGTGCAGAATTCTCCTCAGGCTAGTGCGTGAAATGTTGAGCTGTTGAGATCGACGGTGAGTTGATGTTCGTGGAGTGAGTCTGACACTCTCGGCTACAGCATCCACATTCTCGTCTGTTCGCACCGTACGACGACGGGGGCCATGAGTGTTGTCCACTAGCATGCCAGTCTCAGGCGCGGTGGGTGCTTTATTTCGGCCAAAACGTCTTTTCAAAAATCGCACTGTTTGGGCTACTCACTTTAGAAATAAGTTTTCAATATTTCCCAACGTTGTTCAAGCGTAAAGCGCCTCATTTCGTTCCGCGGAGGTATGATACTGACTTTGGGTCAAGATTTCGAGCAGGAAACAGCTTTCAGTGTCAAAATAACCTATGATTTAAAAAGAAACCACTAGATGGCCCACCCTGTATAATTAAAATGGGTTTCATAATTTTTTGATAATTAACCACTAAGGGGGGTATGTTGAATCTTTTCTCCTATGCTTTTATTGAAATTCAAAATGTAAATAACTGAATAAATAAAAAAACTGAACAACAGGCTGGGCGCAACTTTATTGTTTTTATTAGCTAATACCGTAAGCCATAAATTTCTATTTTGTGTCAAAGTCGAGGACGTGGTCAAAGTCAAAATGTAAAACTCATTATATCAAATAGCCTCCTGCATAATTTTTAAGGATACCTGTAATGCAACATTTCGACTTTGACCACGTTCCCGAGTATCTGCCAAAAACTAAATTCAGGATTTATCGTTGGCAGTAGCTTAAGCATTTCATTAGAACACCGAGTTTAACCTCTACCCGAATTTAGCCTAAAAAAAATAGTAAAGTTGTTCCCAGACTGTTGGCAGAATTTTTCTTCAACCAATATTCACCAACTACATTGGCTTACATCTACTCTTGGGTATTTAGTTATGAAACCAGGTTTTTCATCAAAACCCCTTTACAAAATTAGCTACTAACTAAGCCACATCATCACAGTAATCGAAGCACACCCTACTTATGAAACGAATTGCTTCCCTTTTTCTGGATTCCTTCGTAGCAGCAACCCATTTGTCGCATATTCACATGCCCCAAAAAAAAACTACTCCATTTAGGGTACGTTTTAAGTTTGTCCAGCAGACCTTGAGCATCCATTCGGCATCCAGAATTTCCCGGAACCTTCGCCCTTCCACAAAAAAATACCCAGAAACACAACCCTGCAATACACATTTCCTATTAGCTACTCTTACGGTCGGTACGTATTTATCGGGGATTTCCTGGCACAAACACACAACATATGAGGCACACGTTATTTATGGATTATACTCTTTCATCCAGGCATGCTATCGGCTATCGCCATAGTAACCCCTCCGGCGGTGATGTGGGGGTGCACTTACGACAGTAGACCGGTAGGTAGGACATGTTGTCAGGTCTCTAGGTAAAAGCCAATATGAGTTAAGTACCACAAGTATGTCATATGTCCTTCAGTTCTCGATAAAGTAAAAGGACAAGGCTATGTGAAACTGACATGATTCGAGATGAAAGTAATCTCGGAGAAAACTGAAGCCGGTCGAAATAAACCTTTCGAAAAACTTGAATTCGAATCAAGTCAAGCAAAACAATCGATTTGTGAAACGCACATATGAATTTGCCTCGACATATGTGTTTTTTAGGGACATTTCGGGTCTTTCTGTTGACGGGTTAAATACGACTTTATACATTCGCAGATTTTGTGACATGAAAGCTTTTTATTAAGCTTTTTGTTTGAATTGGCAGTAAATTTGTTACGTATCATTTTTGGAAATATATTTGTTGCTCTTTTATTGCTAGCTGGGAGAAGGTAGATATCGAGTCTAAGAACGTGGAACGAATTGTTTTTTTTCCTGATTCTCGGAATCTATGTTTTTGGCACAAAAAGGAAAAAAAACTCGTCGCAAATTGAATTCAGTGTATCGAAAGGGCACGACATGATTTCCACCCACTTAGGTCTAACATTTATGTTCTCTGAGATTTATTAAACTGGAAGTCCTTGATCAGCAATCTGGCGTATTTCTCGTCTAATTGACTTCACTGAGTGTAATTCAACAAAATCTCTACTAATTATTTACTGAATAACCAGTGAATTTAAAAAAAAAACTAACTTAAAAACACCGAACAATGCTAAACCAATTACACATGTCCTAGTTAAACAGTATTATCGCGGTATTTGTTCCAAATTCAATATGCAGACCGAGAAACCAAAAAAAAAACAACATAATCATTAAAATCCGCAACCATAATCCCTGATTAACAATAACTCGCATACCACCCGCCACCCCATTCGGTTGCACTATACACCCGAGTACCGAGAGCAATAAAAAAATTCATCATACCAACCGAAATCACTGACCATTTGTATTCCGCATGTTTTGCATGCATACAAAAATCATGGTAAATCGGACAGAGTATTTTTCGAATGGCGGAATCCAATTCGTTTCTGATTTCCATTTTAAAAAGATTTTTATCGCAAACTACAAACTCAATTGACTCGAAGCGATTCACATTGTGTATGTCATGGCGTAACTACTCGTACGTACGGATAATGGATATGTTGCAGGTTTTTCATAATGTACAGCTTAACGTACGTCCTATTTACAACAAATCGTGAAAAATTGAGTAGAAAACTGTAAGCGACAACATAATCAACATAAAGAAGGAAATTTTGGTTTCAACAATAAATTGCGGCAGCAGTACACACGTAAGTATATATCAACCAGAATTTCGTTCACTACGGAAAAAAGCTTAAGTCATAAACTTTGCTTTGCTTACAGGAGGCCAGGACCCGACTTGGGCTTTCCCGCCATGGATGCATAGGCGCGCCGCTGGGAGGGCCAGGAGGAGCCGGGACCCCCCCAGGCCCCGGCTTGGACCCTCCCAGAAAAATAATTCTGGACCCTTCCAGAAAAGTAATTCCATCCTATCCGCAAACTTTATGCTGCCAATTGTTTTTTGTAAAATGTTTTTTAACAATACAAACAATATAAAAGAATCTTTTAAAATGAACGAAGCAAATCTCAACTGGATTTTGAAAATACCAAGACATTTTTGAATTTTACAATCATTGTTCTTTAGATCTGACGAAAGCTTTACAAGATTTTTTGAATTTAGCAAAATAAATTGGAAATTGTTTTTGAAAACAACAAGATTCTCATGAAAAATTTTGGAGTTTTACGAAATTCAAACAAGATTTTCTACAAGTTTACAAACGTTTTTGAATGTTACCAGCTTTTTTTGAGAGTATCTTTGAATTTTACGAGAACTTTAGAAGATGTTTTCAATTTAACAAAGTGGAATTTGGTTTTAAACATAACGACATTTGCATCAAATATTTTTTGATGTTATGAGATCCTAGAATAAATAAATTATTTTTAAGTAGAATTGGTTTTTGAATATATCGAGTTCTTTATGAAATACATACCTACGATATTGGATTCATATATACGAGTATTTGAATTTTGGAACAATTTTTTGTAACTGAAGTCTTACCAGTATACATATTATTCACTTTGAATTATTTCTTTGATGGTATTGAAATCAGAAAACTTTTGGTTATACGATTAAATACATATACTCGTATAATATTATAAATATAATAGTAATAATAAATAATAACGTGAAGTGAGAATAGCGAAAACAGCGAAAACAATAGAAAATAAGCTAGGATTGTAAATATTATATAAATACAATTTTTTTTATCGAAATTGAAGATAACATCTTATGAATACAAAAAAAGCTTCTATATATCCATAAAAATCTTCAAATCTTCGGGAACGCTAAAAAACTTCGAATTGAAGAAAAATCTTCAAATCTGGCATCGCTGCTACTACTCAAGATATATTCTCGAATGTCTCAATCACATTGAATTCAATTTTAAGGACTCTCTTTTGGTTGGTACTCGAAACTAAAAGACAGTAAGTTCCGTAAATTGAGTGAACACATTTTTACAGGATTTTTCTATGGCAGCTACTCGAAGGGGGACTCATAGTAATAGGGCCACCATAACCACAAGGCTAAATGTTCTATAGCCCTGGGGCGCAAGCCTTTTGGGAGCAGCAATTTTTATTGATGTTATGTTTTAATTTTTTTTAGAAAATACTGACCACAAGAACGCAGAAATGGAAGATTGTATTTTAAAACTATTATCTGATTTAGATATCAATTTGGAAAATTATAGAGGGCAATCTTATGATAATGCTTCTAATATGTCGGGTATATATAGCGGCCTCCAAGCACGCATTAAATTTATAAAAATCTTGCCATTTACGTGCCATGTGCAGCACATTCTTTAAATTTAATTGGAGAGTCGGCGGCGGAATGCTACGTACAAGCAACTAAATTATTTTCATTTCTTTAAAATCTGTACAATTTCTTTGTCGCATCAACATCAAAATGGGAAATTTTGAAAGATCCGCTAGCATTAAAAAAACAAACTGCCCAAAAAATTAAGCGACACTCGTTGGTCAGCAAGAGCTGATTCAGTGAAGGCAACTGTTTCCGGTTATGAAAATTTTAAAAATGCTTTGAATAAAATTTTCGAATATAATTTCCAAAAGCCTTTTAAAGTCACAACCTAAGACTCATTCGTTGTTTATATTAACATCTACCATACAATTTGTAAGCACAAAACGGACGAACTTGTATGAAAAGCATGTGTGCCTTTCGGAAGAAGTGGTATGTTCTGAGCCATTCGGCCCCTGGCCCCTGCCAGATTTTAGGCCACGACACGCCTATGCATGGATGATGATTATAAACTTTGCTTAGAGAGTCAATAGAGACTTAATCGAGATTAATTCTTAGCCTGTATAAAATTCAGTATCTAGTCTGACTTTGGAGATCTTGCAGACTACGTGGATCAACCCTTTTCACGCGACTTAAGAGATATGACGAATTGTTAAAACGTATACAAACCCATTACTTCCACTTGGGGTTTGAATTTCGAAAAAATTGTGAAACAGGTTTTTAGACCATTTCATAAGAAGCAACTTGAAATCCCATGAGAAACGAGGGATTTTGAAAAATTTGTGAAAACGTAAAAAAACCCTTCTCCCCCCCTTGGTTTTTGAAATTCGAAAAATCGTGAAGTTAGTTTTTAGGTCATTACATCAAATCCCGTAATAACCAATTTTATATCTCATTAGAACCTAGGGATGGAAAAAATTTTGAAAACATATGCAAACCCTTGGGGGTTGAATATCCAAAAATTGAGAAATGGGTTTGTAGGCGATTATATAAAAAGTCTGTGGGAGTGAAAATCGATCTAATATCTCATCAAACCTAAGAAATATGTCGAAGCTTTGAAAAGCATACAACCAACTTACACCCATACAACCCCCTTACACCCATTAGGATTGAATATCTAAAAATACTGAAATTGGCTTTTTGGCGCTTATATAGGAAACGTTAGGAAGTAAAAATGAAATTGATGTATCATCAGATCTAAGCGATATGTAAGAATCTGTGAAAACATATGCAACCTCCGTACACCCACTTAAGGGCTGAATATTCAAAATTTCTGAAAGGAGTTAATAAATAAATACGAAGACAGCACGAGAAAGTGAAAACCAATTCAATTTCTTATCACTTCTAAAAGACATGACGAAATTCGTGAAAACGTGTTCAACCCTTTTATACCCTCTTAGGGGCTGAAAAAGCAAAAAAAAGTTTCAGGCGATTATTACGCAAGCCCATGAAAGTGAAAAGATATTCGATATCGATCAGACCTGCGGGATACGGCAGAATTTGTGAAAAAGTATACAACTCCTTTACACCCTCTTAGGGGTGGAATTTTGAAAAATCCTGAAAATGCTTTCTATGTATTTATATGAAGAAGCCGTAGAATAAAAATGAATTCAATATTTGGGAAAACCTACTAGATATGACGAAAATAGTAAAAATATATGCATTCCATTTTCGCTGATCCTTTTTTTTGCCCCCCCTTCCGAATACCACTGAATATTTGAATTTTTTTTTAATCATGTTTTATTTTAATTATTTTTCTAGTTGATTTAGTACATATAGTTACCGAGTTTCAACTTTGTAGCATAAGCCGTTCTATAGATAGGAAAAACAAGCCCCACCCCTGTACCATACTACCTCTATGAAAAATTATATTTTGCCAACATGCCACTACTTCATGTCTATCCAAATACCAAGTTTCAGTTTTATACCATTATAGGTTCTCGAGATATAAAAATCGAAACTTTTTAATTTTCACCCTTCGCTCTACACCTCGCCCCCAACTTTTGTTCTGCTAATGGTCTATTGGGCCTACTTCTGGTAAAAGTTCTAAGCATCTATCTCACTCTGCTTTGGGTCCTAGGCCACAGCAAGATGAGCGGGCAGACGAATTAGCTAGGCAAGGTTCTGCTCTTCAGGGTTCTCTCGTAGAATCCGTTCAGGTCCCACTAGGGACTGTTCAACCCACTTTCTCATAAATGCGAGCTCCACATGGAGAGGACTGACCAACTGCGTCATATCTAGGAAGATATGGCCATTCTACTCTCGGAACAGAACAGATGAACTCTTGAGCAGGAGCCGTGTGGACGTCTCCAGAGTCATGGCAGTCAGCACGGGTCACTGGCCGATCGGCGACCATGCCGCCAGAATGGGTATTCCCTTTAGGGAAACTGTTATCCACCCTTTTTGCGAGTGTCCCGCCCTAGAGGTATAGCTAGACTTCGTGCACTCGGTAAACCCTTCTTCAATAACCTTGATGAGATCTCGAAAACTCAGATAGGAGAACTGATTACCTTCTTGAACAGCTCTGGATGGATATGATAATCCATTCAAGCGACAGGTCTCTGTAAAACTATGTATCTACTTCATCGGCCCTCAACGACCAGGTTAAAAGAGTTGTGGTATCAAAACGGCGCTTCCTGTGCTAATTGGGCCTGTTTTCAACAGACGGTTCACCACGTAAACACTGAAAGAAAAAATGTGATTCTTCCATAGTTGCAGTGACCATAATTTAGTTATTATAACTATATTAAAATAGTTATGGTTGTCCTTGCCATAGATTATAATTTACACAAACAAACTATGGTTGCAATAAACATATTTGGTGATTTTAAATTAATAAGGTCGGCCTAACCATGCTTATTACATGATGTAAAAGTATTTTATGATAACAGCAACTATATTCCATGATCAGTACAACTATAGAAATTTATTGAATATTTCTCACAACTATACTATGGTTTGTACCATTTTGTACGATGATATTAAATAAATTAAATTAAATTAAAATTAAATTAAATTAAAATTAAAATTAACCATGTTATGGTTATCGCAATTATTAAACAAATATGTCATAAAAAGACGAAAACCACAATTTCTTTCACAGTGAAAGGTATCGTTCGTGAGTTAGGTTCATTTATATTTTTGTGCTTACAAGCGAAATGTATACAAGTGAAGTTGAAATATGTATATGTATTGAAATTTCTTATTTTATATATTGAAAATTTTAAGTATTTTTCCAGTTATGAAAATATATTTATATTGAATAAATTTTTAGTATAATTTACTCTTGAAGATTTGCAAAATAAAAATATTCACAAGAAAATACGCAGTTTTTCCAATTACCATAATTTATAATATTAGTACAAAATCATCTAGCTGTACAGAAATGTGGACTACATAAATTTTCAGCTATCTGGGAAGACATTTTATCAGGCATTTGACGGGACTTGTCTACCACACAGAGACAAAAAATAAGAAAGTTAGTTTGTAATGAGAAGTTAATCCAATTATTAAAGTGAGTGAGGATCACCAGTGCCATTTTACTTTATTATTTTTTAATAATAAAGTATTTTGTATTATGATAGTATCGTAGCGTTCACAGCATTATGGTTATTGGTTATAAGAACCATACATCATTGTTTGTCTCAACCTCAGCTCTGTTTGAATCAAACATATTAATGTGTCTTAGGATCGTAATTATAGTTCTCACAACCATGTTCTGTAATTGTTACAACCATTTATATGATTGACATAATTAGAATATGTTTATTATAACTCAAGTCATAAGATACTGAATGTTCAACAGAACATTAGGAAGGTTGGTAGAACCAAAACTATGGTTGCGATAACCATATAACAAGTTTAAATTTGTTTCATGCAATCATAACATATTTTTTAGAAACATAACTGTAGTTGTAATAATCAAATTACAAATATTTTCATGATTGATAGAATCATACTATGTTTAGAGCAACAAGACAGTAAAGTTAGTACAACCAAAACATCAGTTATCAGAAGTATCTTACATCTTGTAACGTGGTTCACGCAACTATAAATTCAACCATAGCAAGGTTCTCCCAAAATATGGTTACCACAGTCATATTTTTTCTTTGAGTGAACCAACCAACCAATCTACACTGATCTCGAGATATAAGGCGTGATTTTTTGAAAAATTCTTATCCCCTCCACTTCCATGCTCTACTTCTCTCTTAAAAAAATTTACTTTCATCAAACTTTATTTGTCAACCTTTATACAGAAACCGAATTTTATTTTTCTAGTGCTTTGGGTTTATGAGATATCGTAATCTAAAGTTTTTAACCCCCCACCCCCGCACGCCACTGCCACACTCAAAAATTTGTTTTCGATCTACCTACAGATGTTCATTATTATTAACATTAACAGTTTAGGAGATATGGATTTTAGAATGTCTCATTCTCTGCTTTCGAGCGTCTCGGACGCATTATTCCCCCCCCCCACTCCTTCACCCTCCTTCACCCATATCAGCAATATTTTTTCAAATGAATCCACTATAGAATTTCTATATAAATTCCAAGTTTCAGCTTCATAGTATAAACGGTTGCTAAAATCTAGAAACCAAAATTTTCCGTCTAAAACGTTTCCCCCACCTCCCCCCTTAGATCCCCACCCCTAAGAATTAGGTCACTTCAAGGGGCCTACCCAGTCTACCCACGAAAAAAAATTTAACTAAATAGCTCAAAGGGTTTTGGGTGCTACGAGCCTTCAAACAATTTGGCGTATACCGGCAACGTACGGCGGACAGACGGACTGAAAATTTTTTTTGCTTATTTCGTGTCTACTAGTCATGAAACGTGAAAAAAATTTTTTTTTTTTAAAAATCGATTACAATACTGTATTATTGAAATAATAAAGTAAAATAAGGCGAAATTCGTTAAAACGAATACAACCTCTTTATAATCAGTTAAGGGTTGAATATTTTAAAATCCCGAGAACTATTTCAAGGAAGTTATATCAAGAGCTTGCAGAAGTAAAATCTACTTGGAAGTCTAAAGAGATGTTTCGGAATTCGTGAAAACAAACACAATGCCTTTACACTCCCTTAGTAGTTGAATATAGGAAAAATTTCTTTCTTCCCTCTTGTACACTTCCAGACTCGTATTATAGCTAAAATTCTGCAGGAGCTTAATATCAATGAGCCTGTCAGATGGACTCCACGTCATAACACTTCAGAAATGCTTCACTTCTCTGGTTAAGCCTTTTCGCAACCTCTCTAATTGCTGCATGCATATGCATCAGCGGATCTCTTGGAACAACTCCCTATTCAATTTACCACCCCTAGATATTTTTGGCAAGCAAATGGCAGCCCAGACTACACTCTTCCCAGACTTGGCCTTCCTAAAAGACTCATCTGTAGAAGCTGCCTGGATGACAAGCAGGAGGAGTCCTTCATCTTCAGTCTCAGTGATCTTGCCGCAACAGAGATTGAGAGAATCCAACGTTTTATCATAACCCCTAAATGGTTTAGCGAATTGGACCGAGCCAATTATTCAACGGATCTCTCCAGGTACGTTTGGCTACACCTACAATAGCTACCTACCTACTTATTTGTGCTATTCAACTTGAGCCTTTCTATTGAAGTGACAGTTATCCACGTGCTTTCTCTTGACATAGACAACGCCTTTGAGAGAGGCTTGCATAAATATTTTCTTGCCAAATTGATAGCAATCGGCTTCGATGCCTCTGACGGCGTTTTATTATTGGCTTTCCAAATTACTTAGAGCGACACTCAAGGCTCTGTTTTATCTTTGACCTTATTTCTATTGTTTATCAATAATTTGTTGTCATGCACTTTCATAGCAACTTACGGTGGTACAGATAACAGCACCTTGGATTCCACTTTTAGTTTTGTGTCAATTACAATAATAAACCAAGAATTGTTGGCAGGCGCTCTCATCTATCTGTATCCCAACCCGCATGTACCAAATTTCCTGAACATTTGTCAAAAAATGAACATTTGGCCACCATATAGAATCCACCATTTTGAATACATCAATTTTGACATCATATTCAAAATTAGGAACACATGCCAAAACATGAGAATGAGCCGCCATTTTGAATATACAAATTTTAACATCATATTCAAAATCAGCGATCCCGAAAAAGCCCATTTTCAAAATCTAAAAAAAAACAGTTCCAAAATCTGATGTGTGCTACAGTAATCATGTATTCGAATATTTTACAGCTCTAAATAAAATCCCGACTAGCCAAATTTGACGAAAAAAATTATGAAAATTCAGCTTGAATCTCTCTAATTTTTTGGAATTAATTCGCAACTTGAAAGTAGTCAGTTGAAAATTGTTTTAATCCTTCCAATTAATATCCATGATGAGCTTTCCTCTAAATGCCATTACCAACTATATAGGTCATACGTTTTCAGCTATTCAAAAGCGATATTTCGATTCGAGCTAGTTTCGTGGATTCCTTAAATCAACAGACCGCTTTGGACCCAATTGTCCTAAAAGATTCTTCATTGGCTATTCTGAGCAACAAAAAAAGTATTAAATTTTCCATTCTTCTGAAATTTGAACATTTTTCAAAGTATCAGACTTGCAGAAAAAGAGAGTTAAACGACTCGGAAAATACAAGAAATTGAATTCGTATATCAAAAAAATTATTGTCATAGAATATTTTAATTGTCTGATATTTTCACCGACAGCCAAAGGACACTACGAGCAACTTGAGCATAAAGAGAATGTTTGCTTAGCTATTCCTTTTTAATTTTTTTTGCGCAAGATTCGTACTTTTACCTTTGTTCGGCGAAAAATGAAATCAGGAGAAAAGAAAACAACATAAAACAAGAAACCAAATAAAGGAAACTGTTCGTCTCGCATAAAGGCAAGAATGACTGCAACGAAATAAGGAAAAACGGGGAAAAGAACTAGCAACCAGAAAAAGAAAATCCTTAAAGACAACAGGAAAATGTTTAATAAAAATTCTCATTATGCAGATTTGTATTATGTGCCTGCCATCTTGGCTGTTGCGTTTGCTACCAAAGCGGCGCTTCTAAACTGCTCGCTGACCTCTCCGTTGGCCCATAAGAAAACGTACCAATACCGAGCAGTTTCCAGAAAAATTATAATAAAAAAAAACATTATAATCATTCGTACCGTGTACTTTTCTCCGGATAATTGTTTGCTTTAAGTTGTTGTTTGACTTCGCCATCGTCCTTTTCTACTCAGCTTTCTCGGTAAGTTTGAATCTTTTAATGGTGACATTTTATTTATTTTTTTTTATTTTCTTCTCACAAGCATAAGTCACCGTGTCCAATTGAAGGAAGCTAGCACACACGACACTCCTAGCACACGCTAGAAACAATGTCACACTTTCTGTTAGCTAGACACTTTAGCTTCCTAGACACTACCGGTATTTTCATATCTATTATTGATGGTATCACTTTGTTTGCGTCACATTTTCAATTTCTTTATCCTTTCACAGGATAACAAGAGAGCAAAGATAAAATAGCAAAGAAAAAAGAAATCATTTTCGCTTCGGTTTAGTTTGGCATTTTATCTTTCTTTAGTGCAATTTTATAAATAATTTTTCTGTTATTGTTGACATACACAGGATACAAAGGGATAAAGTTTCGGAGGAAAAACATCGCGCGATTTATCGCACTCACTCATTTCAGAAAGGAAAACTTTTACACGCCATTGAGACAGGTTAAAGTGTTGCGAAGATTCTTAGTATTTTTTTGTGTAACGTGCATTCATCAGACTAGCACCTTCCACCTTAGCTGAATAGGCACATCACGAAAGTTTCCTTAAATCATTTTGTTTTTCCTTCATAGCTTAAAAAATATTTATATATAAAAAATGATTATTTTATCTGGAGTAGACTACTACACTTTTATTTTTATTTTTTTATTTAAGTGTATGAAATTAATAATAAAAACATACTGCAGTCACGATCGGCTGCAAGCCAATCGTATAATACTCTAGATGAATACTGAACTCCGATTTATATTGTAGTTGGGGATAAAGTAGAATTACGTGTGTGCGTGTTGTATGTCCTTTATTAAGGACTCCCATCAGATTGCTACTCAAAACTAAAAGACAATATTCAGTGTTTAATTTCATATCTTGAACTGGGTAAGTCACCAAAAAAAAATGACCTTTTTGAAGGACTTTCACATGAGAGGTGCAGGAAGGACTCACTCGATTTCTTACATATTTGTCCTTTTCCTTGGAACCATTTAAAAATGAACTTATACAAAATTTGAAATTCGTAGCTTGAAGCGTTCAAAAGTTATCGAAAAATATTGTTGAACACGTGTCTTAAGGACATTTTGTATGGCAGCTACCAGAAAGAGTAAAAGGATTTCGCTGATTAGTAAACTCAAACTTGGTTTTTACTCAAAACTAATTTGTACAAAATTTCCAATTTATAGCTAAAAGATTACTTGAGTTATAGTAAGTTCCATAAATTAAAAGAAGACGTTTTGACAGGATATTTGTATGGCAGCTACACGAAGGACTAATAGGATTTTCTTCATAATCATACATTAAGCTTCAACTATTGGAAAAATACTATGTACAAAATTCCAAAGACGTAGCTTGAACCCTTCTGAAGTTATCAACCAATATTCTTAAACACGTATTTTAAGGACATTTTGTATGGCAGCTACCAGAAGGAGTAAAAGGATTTCGCTGACAAGTAAACCCAAGCTTTGTTTTTACTCGAAACTAATTTGCGAAAAATTCCGAATTCGTAGCTAAAAGATTACTTGAGTTATAGTGAGTTTCGTAAATTAAGTGAAAACATTTTGACAGGATATTTGTATGGCAGCTACACGAAGGACTAACAGGATTTTCTTCATAATTAAATATTAAGCTCCAACTATTGAAAAAATAATACATACAAAATTTCAATGTCGTAGCTTAAACCCTTCTGAAGTTATAAACCAATATTCTTGAACACCTGTTTTAAGGATATTTTGTATGGCAGCTACCAGAAGGAGTTAAAGGATTTCGCTGACTAGTAAACTCGAAGTTTGTTTTCACTCAAAACTAATTTATAAAAAATTCCGAATTCGTAGCTACAAGATTACTTGAGTTATAGTGAGTTTCGTAAATTAAGTGAATACATTTTGACAGGATATTTGTATGGCAGCTACACCAAGGACTAACAGGATTTTCTTCATAATCATATATTTAACTCCAACTATTGGAAATATAAAACATGCAAAATTTCAATGTCGTAGCTTAAACCCTTCTGAAGTTATCGACCAATATTCCTGAACACGTGTTTTAAGGACATTTTGTATGGCAGCAACCCGAAGGAGTAGGACGATTTTGCCCGTTAACGAACTTAGCCTTACAAATTCAACCAAACATCCAGATTCAAAATTTCAAGATCCTAGGTGAAGGCGTTCTTGAGTTATCGTGCTAACGGACAGACGGACGGACGGACGGACGGACGTCAGACGGATTTGAGGTTTTTGGGCACAAATAAGCAAAAAATAATGTATAACTTTTTTTCGTCCGAGGCTTGGTTCTATGCGTTACAAACTTTTGGGCTGGATTAAACTTATAATACTCTATATGATTTCATCTAGAGTATAAAAATTGCAAATAAATTGTAGTTTTATGTATTAAAAAAATCTGCCAACAGTCTGGGCGCTACTTTATTATGTTATGGGTAGAAATCCGAAACGTGTTTAGTGCTGAGATGCGGTGTAGGTTACTATACGATTGACAACATAAAAAACAACGTTCTAAATAGCCTTCTGGTTATTTCGAACTTCTACCCATAAAATAATAATCTTGCGCCACACTGTTGGCAGATTTTTTTTATTAATTTACGTATTTGTTTTTTCAATAAATGATTCAATAGAAGTTAAAGTCAATTCGATCTCATTAAACCTAAGAAAAATCGGAGTTCGTCAAAACTTGAGCAATGTCTTACTCCCCAGGGGTTTAATATTAAAAAATACTTAAATCGGTTTATTCGGAATTAATGGGAATTCTATTGTAGAGGAACGTTTCGGTCAGCGCATTAATCCACTCAATAGTCTTGCCACTGTCAATGCGATGAGAAATATTCATTACTTCGATGAATATTATTTTTAATCGAAGTAGTGAATATTCAATATAAAAAAAAGAATTCCTTTTTCGAGTCAGTTAGTGAAAAACAGAGATCAAAGCAAATCGCAATTACTAATAAATTTCTAGATAGTAATTTTAAAATTAAACTTTATATAATCAAAAATATCAATTTATTAATTATCTGATAAAATATTACTTTATGTTGTTTTATAAATAAAGCGATAATTTGTTATAACTTCGTAAGTGTTTTTGCTAAGTATAAAACCACGGTTCCATTTTAATACGGAACCCCACACTATATCTTATTTGACCTAAGAAATATATCGGGATTCGTGAAAAAGTACATAATCGTCTTACACCCCCTCATGGGTTAGATATCGAAAAATTTGGAAAAAAGTTTCTAGGCGCTTATATTAAGAGTTCGCAGAAGTAAAAATGATTTGATAGCTCGAGATGTCTAAAAGATTTAACGAAATTCGTGGGAAAAATCCTTTTCATGGAGATTTTTTTTACTCCTCCTTTGTACACAAATGAAAATATAAATTTTTTTGTAGTTTTAATTACTATAGTAGTATAGGGTGCGCCATCTTTTATATCGGTACACTCAAAGAAAAAATATGATTATGGCCACCATATTTTGGGAGAACCTTACTACGACTGAGGTTATAGTTGCCACAACTATGTTAAAACATGTAACTCAGTTATACTAACTGAATGTATGCTTGTAATAACTATAGGTCTATAGCAAACATTTTACAACTTAGTTACTAGAACTATGGTTATGTTTTTAGGAAACATACAATGTTTGGCTCAAACAAAATTATGGTTGTCGAAACCTAGGTGTGTGATTCACACAACCTTCTTATTTAATAGAACGGTTACTCCAATCATAAAAATCATGTGACGTGGTTCCTAGAAATATATAATGAAAGTAAAAGTATTTTCCTCAGGAATACTATTTTTATTCCTCTATAAATAATTCTTGTGACATTTTATAAATTACATTATATTTTCCATGCCTTTCTTTCCAAATTTACACTTTCAATTGGTACTGATATATATTTATTTCTCTCAGGAATTCTTGAACTTGAAAGAAGCGAACTTACACCGCGAACGACACTTTTCGTAATGGCAGAAATGATAATTCGATTGTTTCTAAATAATCGCATCGACATAGTTATAAGAATGGAGTTATAACAATTATAGTATGGTTGCGATAATCATAATATGTTTAATTTCATGATTATGCTTACCATATCTAATAAACATCTATAGTTGCACTGATTACCAGTATATTACAGTTATTACAATTATAGTATGGTTAACATATGAACTTACATGATTGTACTCACCATATCTTAGCAAATTATAATGTTGCACTGATCATATTCATGCTTATCACAATCACAGTATGGTTACGGCAATAATAATATGTCAATAAACATGATTGTACTGACCATCTCTAATCAAATGTTATAGTTGCACTGATCATTCAAAGTTCTGTCAATTATATCATAGTATGGTTGCGACAATCATATCTAATATCTTACCATACATGATTGTACACACATCATGTTTTACATCATGTAACGAGAATGATTGGTACAACAATATTACATTTCAGTACGGATATATGTTTAATGCAACCACACTACGTTTTTACGAATTATATGCTATTGCTAGTAGCGTCATATCCATGATCATCGGAAACATTTCTGTTTTACAATAGTTAGAAGAACTTTAATATAGTCAATGCAACCTTGGAATAAACATAGTTTTTCTTTCAGTGTATGTAAACATTGAATAACTTTGAAAAAAAACAACTGATTTTACTTTATTATTTCAATAATACAGTATTGTTATCGATTTTTAAAAAAAAAAAATTTGCTACCCTCAAAATTTTTTTTTTCACGTTTCATGACGAGTAGACACGAAAAAAGCAAAAATTTCAGTCCGTCTGTCCGCCGTACGCCGTACGCCGTACGCCGTACGCCGTACGCCGTACGTCTACCGGTGTACGCAAAATTGTTTGAAGGCTCGTAGCACCCAAACCCTATGAGCTATTTAATTGCATTTTTTTTCGTGGGTAGAGTGAGTTGGCTCCCTAAAGTGACCAAATTTGGAGGGGTGGGGGTGTGAGGGGGGAGGAGGGGGAAGCGTTTTAGACGGAAAATTTTGGTTTCTAGATCTCAGCAACCGCTTATGCTAGGAGACTGAAATTTGGAATTTATATAGAGCTTCGGTAGTGGACCCATTTGCAAAAAAATTGCCGATATAGGTGAAGGGGTTTGGGAGTGGGGGGAAAAATAATGCGTCCGAAACGCAAAAAAGGTGAGATCGACACATTCTAAAATCCATATCTCCTAAACGGTCAATATCACAAAATTGAAACTTAATGAATATCTGTAGGTATACTAGGAAAATAGATCGGAACCAAAAATTTGAGTGGGGGAAGTGGCGTACGGGGGTGGGGGGTGAAAAGCTTTAGATTACGATATCTCATGAACCAATTGTACTAGATAAATAAAATTTGATTTGTGTATAAAGGTTGTGAAATGAAGTTTGATGAAAGTAAAATTTTTGAAGGGGGCGGTGGAGCATGAAAGTGGAGGGGATAAGAATTTTTCAAAAAAATCACTTATCATATCTCAAGACCAGTTTAAGATAGATGCTTAAAATTTTTACCAGAAATAGGCCTAATAGACCCCTAGCGGAAAACAAAATTTAGGAGGTGTGGGTGTAGAGGGTGAGGGTGGGGGAGGGTAAAAAGGAAAAAGTTCCGATTTTAATATCTCGACAACCTATAATGATATAAAGCTGAAACTTGGTATTTGGATAGAGCTATATTAGTAGCATGTTGGAAAAATAAAATTTTTTATAGGGGTAGTATGGTACAGGGGTGGGGGGTGTTTTTCCTATCTATAGAACGGATTATGCTACAAAGTTGAAACTTGGTACGTTTATGTAAATCAACTAGAAAACTAATTTAAATAAAAAAAAATTTCAAATTTCCAATGGCATTCAGAGGGGGGGCAAAAAAATGATCAGTGAAAATGGTATGCATATATTTTCACGGGTTTCGTCATATCTATTAGGTCTTCCCAAATATTGAATTCATTTTTATTCTACGGCTTCTTCATATAAATACCTAGAAAGTGTTTTCAGGATTTTTTAAAATTCTACCCCTAAGGGGGTGCAAAGGGGGTTGTAAAATTTTTCACGAATTCTACTATATCCCCACGTCTTATCAGATATGGAATATCTTTTCACTTTCACGTGCTTGCGTAATAATCGCCTAAAACTTGTTTTTAAGTTTTTTCCTTTTTCAGCCCCTAAGAGGGTATAAACGGGTTGAACACGTTTTCACGAGTTCCGTCATTTCTTTTAGAAGTGATAAGAAATTGAATTGGTTCCTACTTTCTCGTGCTGTCTTCATATTTATTTATTAACTCCTTTCAGGATTTTTGGATATTCAACCCCCAAGTGAGTGTAAGGAAGTTGTATATCTGATAATATATCGAATTCATTTTTACTTCCCAAGGTTTCCTATATAAAAAAGCCAAAAAGTCAATTTCAGTATTTTAGATATTCAATCCTAATGGGTGTAAGGGGGTAGTATGCTTTTCAAAGTTTCGACATATTTCTTAGGTTTGATGAGATATTAGATCGCTTTTCATTTCCACAGACTTTTTATATAATCGCCTACAAACCCATTTCTCGATTTTTGGATATTCAGCCCCCAAGGGTTTGCATATGTTTTCACAAATTTTGCCATCCCTTAGTTCTGATGAGATATAAAATTGGTTATTACGGCATTTGATGTAATGACCTTAAAACCAATTTCACCATTTTTCGAATTTCAAGAACCAAGGGGGTGTGAAGAGTTTGCTTACGTTTTTACAAATTTTTCAATATCCGTCTTGTCTCATGAGAGATCAAGTTGCTTCTTATGAAATCGTCTAAAAACCTGTTTCACAATTTTTTTGAAATTCAAACCCCAAGTGGAAGTAATGGATTTGTATACGTTTTAACAATTCGACTATCTAATTCTGATAAGGCAACAAATTTGTCTTTACTTCTATGGGCTTATAGTGTACATAATGTACTGAAATTCGAATAGTCTACACGGACTTTTTCAATGTATAAAATCTTGTTCTAAAAATCTCTATTTTAAATATTTTTATATTAAGAACAAAAATAATTTTCCAAGAAATCTAATAATCTCGAAGCAACTCATGATACACTCCGACTTTGACCGCTCCCGAACTTTGACCCGAAAAATAATAAAGTTTCGCCCAGACCATTGGCAGATTTTTTATATATGTAAGGTATTTTTATTCAATTTGGTCCTTCAGAATTTATTTGGATTAGTTTTTGAATACAACATCAATCAAGTGACTGCCTCTATTGGCCACAGCAAAATGTGCCCTTTTTGCTGCGTTTTTCATTACTTTTTCCAGCATCTCGGGCGGTATAGTAATGATTTCGGCACGAATGTTTGCTTTGAGCTCTTTAATGGTCTGGGGCTTGCTGGTGTACACTTTGCTTTTCAAATTACCCCATAAAAAGAAGTCCGGAGGAGTCAAATCTGGAGATCTCGGTGGCCAGTCAATGTCGCCTCTTTTCGACATAAGACGTCCAGGAAATTTGCGTTTCGCTTGCAGTGTGGCATTGCGCACCGTCTTGTTGAAACCAGTAACCATCCAGACCTTTTTCACGCCTTTGCGGGCAGACTAATTGAGCTAACATCCACCGATATCGTTTTCAATCGACTGTTTCATTTTGTCGGAAAACAAATGGCCCAATGATGGTTTTGGCCCAAACGCCGGCCCAAACAGCCACTTTTTGATCGTGCAATGGCGTTTCATGGATCTCGTGTGGATTCTCTGTTCCCCAAATGTGGCAATTTTGCTTATTAACGCTGCGAAAGAGTGTGAAATGGGCCTCGTTGGTCATCAAAATTTGCTTCCAAAAATCAGGTTCAGTGTCAACCATTCGAGCGACTATTTGGCCGTATTCCAAGCGACGTGGACGGTCTGTCGGCAATATTCTTCTGAATTGACGTTTTCAAAACTTGTCCAATCAAGTCAATCTGTTGGAAAATGTCAAAGTTATTCAATGTTTATATACCGACATAAAAGATGACGTATCCTGTACATATAGGTACTAAGTTTCAACTTTGTAGCATACGCCGTTTCTGAGATATGAAAAAACATCCCCCACCTTCGTACCTTGCTACTCCTATCAAACATTTTTCTGGGATGTCTCTATAGTAGCTCTATACAGTTGTCAATTATTAGCTTTCTATCCTTTGCGGCTTTCGATTTTTTTTTCATTTTCACCCCCTCCCACCGTCACTCCCAACACCCACACCCTCCCCCCTTTTTCCGCTAGAGGTCTACTGGTCCTAACTCCTATAAAATTTTCAAGATGATATCTGATACAGTTCTTAAGATATAAACATTTAATTTTTTGAAAAATGGCTGTCCCAGCACTTCCGCGCTTCACCTCCTCTCTCAAAAATTGTCCATTCAGTAGACTCCACTGTTAATTCTATATACAGAAACCAAATTTTATCTTGTTGGCACAATTGAGTCGGAAGATATTGTAATTCAAAGTATTTCACCCCCTCCCCCATACCTCACCACCACCCTTGAAAATTTTCTAATCTCCTAGTATCTCTTAAGACAACTACAAAGTGTCAGCCATCTGACATCAATCGTTCAGAAGATATGGATTATAGAATGTTGCAATCCCAGCTTTCAAGCGCTTTGGACGCATTGTTTCCCCCCCCCCCACTCGCACACCCCTTAACTACAATCGACCATATTTTTGCAAACAGGTCCACTATGATAGTACTACATAAGTACCAACTTTCAGCCTCCTAGCATAAGCGCTTCCAGAGATATAGACACCAAAATTGTTCATCTGAAACGCTCCCCCCTCCTCCACCCTCACATTTCCACCCCTCTAAAAAATACCACTCCTAGGGGTCCACCTATTTTACCTACCATAAAAATTTCAACTTAATATCTTAAGGTGTTTGAGAGCTACGCTCCTTCACACGGTTTGCGTACGACGGACAGACGGACAATTTTTTTTTTCCTTTTTTGGGGCTTAATAGTCTTGCAACGTGAAAATACAAAATTTCATTGCAGCAATTTTTTTTTAAATTTCAGGTCGATTACAATACTTTATTATTAAAAATATAATAAAGTAAAATCTGCCAAAGGTTTGGACGAAACCAATTTTTTTTAAAATACCGTCGATTTTGCCGTGGCTTAGATTAAATTAAAGGTGCTGAGGCCCATATTCCATTTTAAAAAAACCCCAAAATTGCAGTCAGGAGAGAAAAGAGAAGAGTTGCAAATTCTGACTTTTTTTCTATGTTTCTCTGCACGATTTTGACCACCATTCCCTCATTTTTGATCGGATTTTAATTTTGGTTTGGTTCTACGTGGATCTGTTGAGCTTCCCTTTCATTTGCACCGTCACTTGCGGAAGTACCAATTCTCCCAACGAACTTGGCATCCTTCAAAGTTGTATGTTTGCTGAAAGACAGGACGTCGCTTCAGCACGAGTGCTAGCAATCAGGTATAAGTTTCAAACCCTTTCTTTTACCTTTTTTTACCCATGAACGGAAATCCTGTATATGCACTTAAATCCCAATAGCACTATTACTTTACACTGCATCCTTTGGGACTCAAACTCTCAAGTTCTCAAGGTAGGAAAATGAATGTCATCCGTTAGTTCATATGGAGACAATCATCCAACATGTGGTTCAGACTTCATCTATAGTATGTGCAGGATCTGTCGAAATTAGTCCAAACGTAGCTAAGAACCATAAATCGTTTCTATACATAGTATGTCATAGCTATCAGAAAACAATTATAGGCACAATAAAGACCATTCATCCTAAAGAAATTTCCTTGGCCAAATTGGTTCCAAAGTATTCAATACTCAACCAAATATCTTAAGTATTTTAAGTGAATGAGAAGGTGCTTCCTTCCGGGATTCACACACAATTAAATAATTCATTACGTCTGGAATGCTCTGCCGGCTGAGTTATATATCTAATATATGATTGGAGACTGAATGCAATTGACGTTGGCCTTATATGGCGTAATGCCCTCTTCATTTGAAGTGCTTTTGATTCCACCAGGCAATTATATTGGCTTTCAAATGCTGTTTTAATAGCGTCTTTTGCTTCCGGTACACAGTCTCTTCGGCGATAGTACAAGTACCTTGCCAAAAAAGCACCCACATACCGAAGGCATTAAACGACTGCGAAATTCGTTCAGAGAAGATCTCTTCATCGCTCGCCGAATATAATTAAATGGGAAGCTAACAATGGAGGGAATTTCATTTTAAACGAATTTTATTGCCTTTCGTTTAATGACTTTATAAGATTTACTGTCCTTTTGGGGAAAATACTTTTATATTGGTATTCGGACGATTTTGATTCTGAAAGGATAACGAAACGTTCGGAGTATCTGCAATAAAATTTGATGAAAATATCTAGGTATTATAAAGAACATTATAAAAATAAATAATAAAGAATTAAATTCGACATTATGCTGTAACGGACCAATTGCTTAGTGTAATATCAAAAAACTTAATATATTCCATATCAGCTCATCAGCTTTAATTTCACACAACTTTCACCACCTTATTGAATCGTTAATTGCAGACAGCTCCTATATAACATTGCTGTTGTAGTTTGAAGAAAGCGAAAAAGACTGTTACTTTATTATTTTCTAATAATACAGTATTGTGATCGATCTTAAAAAAAAAAAATTTGTTACCCTGAACATTTTTTTTTTGCGTTTCATGACTCGTAGACACGAAAAAAGCAAAAAAAAATTCAGTCCGTCTGTCCGCCGTACGTCGTACGACGTCCGCCGTACGCAAAATCGTTTGAAGGCTCGTAGCTCCCAAACGGTTTGAGATATTAAATTGATATTTTTTTTATGAATAGACTGGGTAGGCCCCTTGAAGTGACCAAATTCTGAGTGGTGGCTGTGTGAGGGGGGAGGCGGAAAATTTTGGTTTTTAGATCTCAGCATCTGCTTATGCTAGCAGGCTGAAATTTGGAATTTATATAGAACTTCGGTAGTGGACCCGTTTGCATAAAAATTTTCAATATGAGTGAAGGGGTGTGGGAGTTAGGGGAAAAATAATGCGTCCGAAACGCAAAAAAGCCGAGATCGACACATTCTAAAATCCATATCTCCTAAACGGTTAAGGTTACAAAATTGAAACTTAATGAATATCTGTAGGTATACTAGGAAAATAGATCGAAAACAATTTTTTGAGTGGGGGCAGTGGCGTACGAGGGTGGGGGTAAAAAACTTTAGATTATGATATCTCACGAACCAATTGCACTAGACAAATAAAATTCGGTTTATGTATAAAGGTTGACAAATCAAGTTTGCTGAATGTAAAATTTTTTAAGGAGGCGGTGGATCATGAAAGTGGAGGGGATGCGAATTTTTCTAAAAAATCACATGCTTAAAATTTTTACCAGAAGTAGGCCTAACCCCTAGCAGGAGTGTGGGTGTAGATGATGAGGGTGGGGGAGGGTGAAAAGGAAAAAGTTCTGATTTTTATATCTCGAAAACCTATAATTATATAAAGCTGAAATATGGAATGTAGATAGAGCTGTTATAATAGCATTTTGGAAAAATATAATTTTTTATAAGGGAAGTATAGTACAGGGGTGGGGGATGTTTTTCCTATCTATAGAACGGCTTATGCTACAATGTTGAAACTTGGTACATATATGTAAATCAACTAGGAAAAGTAATTTAGATAAAAAAAAATTTCAAATATCCATTGGCGTTCGGAAGGAGGTGCGAAAAAATTTATCATTGAAAATGGAATGCATATATTTTCACGATTTTCGTCATATCTATTAGGTCTTTTCAAATATTGAATTCATTTTTATTCCACGGCTTTTTCATATAAATAGCTAGAAAGCGTTTTTAGGATTTTTTGAAATTCGACCACTAAGGGGGTGTAAAGGGGTTGTATACTTATTCACGAATTATGCCATATGGGCCAGGTCTAATCAAATATCGAATATCTTTTTACTTTCACGGGCTTGCGTAATAATCGCCTAAAACTTGTTTTTAAGTTTTTTTCTTTTTCAGCTCCTAAGGGGATATAAAAGGGTTGAACAAGTTTTCACAAATTCCGTTTTATCCTTCAGAAGTGATAAGTAATTCAATTGTTTTTACTTTCTAGTGCTGTCTTTATATTTATCTATTAACTCCTTTCAGGATTTTTGGATATTCAACCTCCAAGTGGGTGTAAGGAGGTTGCATATGTTTTCACAGATTCCTACATATTGCTTAGATCTTATGATATATCGAATTCATGTTTACTTCTTGCGGTTTCCTATATAAGAACCAAAAAGTCAATTTCAGTATTTTCAAATTTTCAATCCTAAGGGGTGTAAGGGGGTTGTATGCTTTTCAAATGTTCGACATATTTCTAAGGTTTGATGAGATATTAGATCGCTTTTCATTTCCACAGACTTTTTATATAATCGCCTACAAACCCATTTCTCAATTTTTGGATATTCAGCCCCCAAGGGTTTGCATATGTTTTCACAAATTTTGCCATCCCTTAGTTCTGATCAGATATAAAATTGGTTATTACGGGATTTGATGTAATGACCTAAAAACTAATTTCACGATTTTTCGAATTTCAAGAACCAAGGGGGTGTGAAGAGTTTGCTTACGTTTTCACAAATTTTTCAAAATCCCTCGTGTCTCATGAGACATCAAATTGCTTCTTATGAAATCGTCTAAAAACCTGTTTCACAATTTTTTCGAAATTCAAACCCCAAGTGGAAGTAATGGGTTTGTATAAGTTTTAACAATTCTTCATATCTCTTAAGTCTGATAAGGCAACAAATTCGTTTTTACTTCTATGGACTTTTAGTGTACATAATATACCGAAATTCGTATAGTCTACAGGGGCTTTTTCTTGGTTAAGTGGCTAAAAATCTCTATTTGAAATATTTTTATTTTTAGAACAAAATTAACTTTCCAAGAAACTTCATAATCTCGAAACAACTGATGAAATGCTCCGACTTTGACCGCTCCCAAACTTTGACCCGAAAAATAATAAAGTTTCGCTCAGACCATTGGCAGATTTTTTAATTTTTGATATTATTTTGGATCCCAGGGTGAAGTTGAAGGCGTCAGGTCCTAACTTAAAAAATTTAATATAAAACACTTCTGCACTTTAAATTGATTTCTTTTACATTTTTGCTTGGTTTTTCAATTGCCTTTTTCGATGCAAGGTATGGAGGTGGGGTGGTTTTAAATATCTCAGAAATGGATTATGCTGGAAAGTTGAAAGTAACCTTTAACGCATCTCATCATTAACGTGTTCCGGACTTGCTCCCAGACTATTGGCTGATTTTCTGCTTTATTTTAGTGTCAAAGTATAGAGTTTTGGATTAGGTAATAATGGGTAAACAACTAGCGAATACCGAGGTGGATTCAGAATCGGACGATCTACAACAGACCAGATATTCTCGGTGAAACCGGTGCTTGAGAAATGCTGGGAATATAACACAGATGTGCACCAAATCTTCGTAGATTTTAAACAAGCATATGACAGTATCGACAGGAGGGTACTGTACCAAATCATGCTTGATTTTGGAATTTTACCAAAATTAGTCCGACTAACGAGACTCACAATGACGAACACTGAATCCCAAGTAAAAATACAAACCGATTCCACAACCAGCTTTCGAACGGATTGTGGTTTAAAGCAGGGAGATGGTCTAGCCCCCATGCCATGCAACTTGGCACTAGAGTATGTCATCCGAAAAACCCCAATTGACACTAATGGGACACTACTATTCAAGTCCACCCAACTAGTAGCATACTCTGACGATATAAACACCCTCGCAAGATCTTTCCCTAGTGCTAAGGAAATTGCCATTCTCGACTCCGCCGCAAAAGAAACCACTCCAAAACCAGGTGACGCAAACAAGAAAGAGAACGCCAATCAGACAGAATATAACAATTGCGGAGTATAATTTTCATATATCTTGGGGCTAATCTAGCAAAAGACGGCAACGAAACGGACGAAATCAAACGACGGATCATGCTAGCAAATAAAACGTATTATTCGGTGCTTCCAATTATGAAATCCAAGAAAGTGTACAGGAACCATAAGCTGCGAATATATAAAATTAATATACGACCAGTGCTCTGTTATGGCAGCGAGACGTGGACATTAACGCGAGCTTCTGAAAAAGCAGTTAACGAATTCGAAAGAATGGTCCTCCGAAAAATGTTGTGACCTGTGAAAGAAGGAACGTTCGAGGACGGAAATTTCCGCGATAAATTTCCACACACAAACATTTAACACTGAATTGAATTTTAAAACTAAGAATCAAACAACATTCAACATAGAACACCGAAGACATAAATGAGCAAAGAAAGCTGAAGAGGAGAAAAACACGAGCACTGAAAGCTGAAAGAAAGGAAGCACTTTGGAAACAAAGAATCAAAATGCATGAAAAGTCGGTGTGGCCACTACAAAGCCTTAGTCCACGCTGCAGCGGGATAAACCCACCGACAAATCGCATGTAAAATCCGAAAGCACTATATACTGACGGCTGCATACACCGTCCACGAATCACAAAACAGTGAAAAATCCGAGTACTAACGAAATGATTCGCAAATGGTAAATGTTCTCCTAAACATATAAGCACCAGCGAACGACCAAAACGGGGTCAGTCGGCAGTAGTGAGTCTGCGAACGAGGTATTGTGGACTTACTGTTCCTCTTGTAGCAACGTTGACACCGAGCGATCGATTCATCCTGTGTTTCACAGCTTCGAAAAGAACGATGTACTGACAGGACTACCGTCTCTAATCGGTTCCCAAGCTGGATAATGCATTGTGGTCTTACAGTTTCTCTTTGAAAGCTTGAGACCGATTAGTTCATGTCCAGACAGAGCTGAGAGACGACCCACGCTGACCAGTAGGACGAGCCAAACAGCGACAAGCCAAGCAGCGGAGCAAGCGAAGCAGCGACAAGCCAAGCAGCGGAGCAAGCGAAGCAGCGACAAGCCAAGCAGCGACAAGCCTAGGAGCAACAAGCCAAGCAACAGAGCAGATCAAGCGAACAGAGACAAGATGACGATCAGTAACCATGGTCAAGTTAAGGCAAGCAGAGTCGTGCCAGGAGTCGAGCTAAATCCAGCTACGACAAGCCACGACGAACGGCGCCAAACCACGACAAGCAGACACAGCTGAAACAAGACGAACAAAGCAGAGACCACACAGAGAGACGAAGACAGGGAAGGACGACGGCAGGGAAGGACGCGCAGACAGGGAAGGACGAAGACAGGGAGAGCAAAGGCCACACAGAGAGACGAAGACAGAGAGAGAGCAGAGAGGGTCAAGGCAAGGCAATGAAGTCGTACCCATGAAAATACGAATCGAGTCACGTTTAGCAGAGGCGACGATCAGACGGCAAGGAGAAAACATGAAGGAAATCAAATAATAATTTTGATGTATGTTAACAAGAAGTAATAAAGTGAAGTCAAATAAGAAATAAATATTTTGAAACGGATCCCGGCACCCGTTGAGCCTACCCCGGAAATTCGAGTCGTAACAAACGGACTGGCGAATAAGATACAACCATGAGCTGTATCAACTCTTCGAGGAGCCAGAAGCTTCAACTATCATGAAACTACGTAAACTGCAGTGGACTGGCCATGTAGAGCGGATGGAAGACAGAAGAATTTCCAAACGTTCTCTTAAAGGAAAAGCGAGTGGTAACATTCCAATAGGCAAACCACGCAAACGATGGGAAGACTCGGTTGATGAAGATAGAAAAGTCATCTTAAAAATTAGCAGCTGGAGAACGCGGTCTTTGCATCGAGACGATTGGAGGCGACGACTTTAGGAGGCCAGGGTCCAATTTAGGGTGCCGCGTCATTGATGATGACGGTGATAATAAAGGGCAAAAATAATCTGTTGTGAGTACGTCAGCTCTGTACTACTTGCAGACTGACGGTCGCAAGTGCTCTCACCCTAGGAAAACATACTTCAGTCTTTCAAGCTGAAGTATATGCGATCCTTAAGACAGCAGAATGGATTATATAGAGCAGATAGGGAAGAGGGCGAATCTGCATTTTCAGCGACAGTCAGGCCGCTTTACAGTCCCTAGATAATCCAATCGTCTTTTTGAGTGTAAAGAACAATTGAATTCTGCTGGCAGACTCAATGACTTAAAGCTCACATGGGTTTCAGGCCACCAGGATATAAATGACAATGAAATAGCTAATGCATTAGCAAAAGCTAGATCGGAGTCAGACTTTTTTGGACCAGAACCGGTTTTCGGTCTGCCTGTTGCCTCGGTTAGGGCTGCCATTGCTGAATGGGTGAGTAGATCACACATTGAGAGATGGTGGCTTCTTGCAGGAATGCGGCAGACTAGAAACCTTGTTGAGGGACCAAGTGGACGAACCGCTGCTTTTCTTCTCAAACTGACCAGAAAAGAAGAAGTCTGGTTGATCCTCACAGGGCGTAACTCTTGTGGCCTACATTTGGTCAGATTGAGAATAATTGACGATTCCATGAGCACTGCTTGCGACGAAAGTGACGACACAATAGAACATTTTCTTCTAGAGTGTCGAGCTTACTCTATTGCATATACGGCGTTGATGTTATGAGGATGGAGGAACTACGTTCTCGCCTCCTACCTGAGCCCGTGCAATTCGTGAAGAAGATGAAAAAGTTCGGGTAGAGATTGGGGGAGTACAATAGGCCATCTTTGCCTGAGTTCTCAAGTTGCGCTGCTTTGTTGCGTGTCTTCCCCCGCATCAAACAGCAACAACAAACAACAACGTCAGTTTCAGTAAGCTGATTTTTAAAACAAAAATCGGGTTATCTCAATGATTCCACAAATTGTTACACCGGTTGATAAACAATTACTGATTTCATTTACGAAGTTCATCACACAATTAAATTAAATTAAATAAACTAAATTATAATTAGCATCAAAGATAATTTTGTCATTGTTTTAAAACAAATTTATTTGGCCGAAAAATCGAGTCATAATTCAAAAAGTATAAAAACACTTCGGCCATTTAATGTTTTTCACCCTTAAATTCATCATTTCATCAGACACATTTTAATTAGTGCGAAGCTAGCCTCCAACCAAATTGAAACCATTATCTGGTGCTTTTCGTTAAACATGCGATTAACTATATTGCTCCTGCATTTGTACAAAAAACCTAATTACAGAAGGTTTCCGAATTTATTATCCTCATTAAATCCATGTGTTGGCTGGTATATTCCGTTCAACCACATGCAAAAACTTATCCCCCCCGAAAAAAGAACCCACCGCTATCCACAATAACTCCATATATGCGTCCTCATTACGCGCATTTAAGCCAATTGTACAACGTGCCAGTCGTATAGCGTTTTATAGCTTGGCGTGAATTTCGTATATCAACAGTTGCAGCCGCAGAAAAAGGTTTGATGTGACGGCTTCAAAGTTATCAGCACGTGAATTATAGTGGCATTTGAACGGAACAAGTAAGCTTCAAGGGAGCCGAATTGCAGGAACGCCAACTAGAATCCTGGAGTTTGCGCGATCGTATCCTACCCCGAACTACCCCTAAAAAGTTCCAAGTAATCTATCTCAGGATCTCGATAAAATTTGATGAATGTATAATTTCGAGAGAAGCAATTAAACTTTATTTTTCCAGTAGATGTTCAAGTGTTCTATCCGGAAACGTCTGCACAAGGGTTATTTCGGCCGCCTGGAATTAGGCCAACCGACCGACGAGGAGAGCCAGGAAAGAGTTGACTCCGTGCGAAGAGACAACTTTAACGGTTGGTATCCGTAAGGAGAAGGACTTGCGTACAAAACTAGATTCCACAAAGTCGGTCAAAAACTGTTCTCGGTTTGGTTTTAAGAGCAAACAATTTTATTATTGCGGTAGACACTTCGACCTTAGTCAAGCTTTGTACTTTGCAGGAAAAACACCGCTCAAGTTCTAAGGACTAAATACTTATAAACGTTGGGTAGGGGGTTAGTAAGTTTTCAACAGCAACGTGAACGCATATCGGGAATAGTGTCTGTTTCTGGCTAGGGATTTGAGCGATTTTTGGATTTATTTGATTGAAAAAGTTACCATTTGTTCAGTGAAAGGGAACCTTTGAATAATTTTTAATAATCTTCAAATGAGTATGTTGAGTAGGAAGGATCAAGTATTCAGCAGTGAAATGAACACCCGAAAAATTTCATCAAAAGCACCAAATACTATGGACTACGTTTCGTACAGGATCCTAAGGAGTTGATACTAGAGTCAGGAGTTGGGAAAGTGTCGGTTACAATTGCTTAGCGAAGGACCCGTGGAAGTGGGTTTTAACTTTAAAAACTGGCCATTTCTTTGAACCTAAATCTGACTTTATAAACATATTCAATTGGAAAACGTTAAAATCTTAAAAAATTAGGAGAATTCCCGAATTCCCGGCACCAACTTTACTAGTTAGCTCCGTGGTAGCAGTAGCGGTCATACCGTTTATCTAAGGGGAGAGGTAGTCCCTATGAAAAACGCAGACATCGGGAGCGCCAAAATAGAAAATTTTAAAAATTGGAAAGGTTGTTATTGTAAGAACATGAAAATATATCATCTATTCCATTTCCAACGTTTGAAAATATATATAAAGTCTGTATTAGACTGTTCGCCACTATGTCAAATATTTTACTATTCTCGCTTGAAAATGAAATCGAATTGCGTAATCGTTAAATTTTTGTTCGCCAAATTACTTTATCTGCTCTACAGAAGGTTTAGTTTAACAGATAAAATTTGACTGAACCTTTCGTGGCATATAGGCTATAGACTAGTAATATAACCCTAAGTTTTTTTTAGAGCTAATAGATTTTTTATCAATCTACTCTCACACTCGGAGGATGAAGTGAAAGATGCTGGATCCTGTCGTATACAATATTTTCCATTAAATCGACTTTGTAATTTTACGAACAGATTTAGAATACCAATCTGACCAGTTAAAGGTTATGTCTGTAACGACTCGTTTTACAGCCGGGGTATGTTCAGTGGTTGCTAGGTTTCGTTACAAAAATTTATTCTTGTTTGACTTCACTTTAATTTAATTTAGTTTAGATAATACACTCAAATTCAAAATTCATATTGTCTTCAAAATTCATATTGTCTATTGGCTCGCCGTATCTCGTCTCGGCTCGTAGTATCTCGTCTCGGCTCGTCGTCTCTAGTCTCCGCTCGCTGTGTCTCGTCTCGGCTCGTCGTATCTCGTCTCTGCTCGCTGTATCACATCTCTGCTCGTATTTCGCCTCTGCTCGCCGCATCTCGTCTTGTGATCCGTCTCTGCCCGTCGTTCGCTCGCCGTCGCTCATCTGCTGTGCTCGCCTTGACTTAGTCCTGATCAACGCCTCTGCTCTACATGATCCCTTTCCTTGACTCTCTCTGCTCTGCTTTTCCCTGTCTTCATCTCCGCGTGATGCCTCTGCTCGTTCTCCCTGTCTTCGTCCTGCCCTGTCTTCGTCACTATGTGTGCTTCTGCTTTGATCGTCTTGGCTCCGCTGTGTCTGCTTGTCGTGGGTTTGGCGTCGTTCGTCGTGGCTTGTCGTAGCTGGTTGTAGCTTGACTCCTGGCACGACTCTGCTTGCCTGTCGCTGAGTGTCATGTCGTCTCTGTCTCGCTTGACCTGCTCGTCGTGGCTTGCTCTGTGCGCGTCGCTGCTGGGCTCTGCTCGTCGTGGCGTTTTCTGCTCTGCGTGGCTCTGTTGGGCAAGTTTCCGTCCTGTTTGGCTCTACTGCTGGGCTAGTCTCTGCTTTGCTTGGCTTATCGTTGCTTGGCCGATTCCGTGCGTTTGTCCTACTGACTGTGACTGGCTTTGACTATACTAAGCGGACTTATAAAGCCTCAGCCTTAGCATCGCCTCAGCGTCCTCAGGGCAATTCCAAATTACTCGAAGCGGACTTATAAAGCCTCGGCCTTCTTGTAAGGTGGTACCGGTCAGTGACGGTTGTTAGTTCATTGGTCTCCTCGATTCTATAGTTTGGCGGACTTATAAAGCCTCAACACAAACATAGGTCGACTTGACCTGAAGACAGTCTTCAGTTTTCGCTCAGGCGGAATTATAAATCCACAACCTTTGCTACTGGCTGGTAGCTGCCGACTGCTTGCTTTCTGGTTGTTCGTTGCAGACTATATATTCGCGAGAACATTTGTCGTCTGCGAATTATGTTATTGTAAAATCATGTCTATTTTATTTTTTTCATTTTTATTATTATATATTTATTCATGTTTAAATATACATATTTTCCTTCGAGCTCGTACTCGGATCCTCTGCTTTCGGCAGTTTGTGTGGGCGGAAATTTGGTCCAGGATTTCCGTCCTTACATGTCTCACGATTGTATTACCGACCAGAAGAGAAGAGACAATTAATTTACGTACACTTAATAAAAGTCAGGTGTAAGTTAGTAAGAAAGGTTGCGTGGCTGGAATGGACCCACGGTATGACCGCCACTGTGTGTTAGCTCAATCGTATCAATCACGGCTAATCTTTTAGTTAAAACATATTCGTGTGCTTCTCCAGCTCGTCTCTTCATTATTGCCGTCTTCACTCCTCGTTAACGATACTCGATAGTTGACCACTGAATTACCTGGAATTCTACCAGTGAATATACCACAAAGTTAGAACTACTAAACTAACTACGCTAGATACGCCATATTTAGGAAAAACGTAATACGTAGAATTGGAACTAAAACTTTTCCGAAGCCGAATGATGCAAGCAGACTATTAGACAATATATGCTTTACTTTACTAGGTCATAACCGTCAGTATGTTAAAGGTTTGGATACTCCAATTTGAATGACGCAGTGCACAAACAATTGCAGAAGTATGTAGTGATTGACACGAAAACCATATGCCAGCTAACCAGGCTATAAATTACAGATTCGTCGTTCTGGCTGTTGTTAAGATATCAGTCAGACTACGGATAACAAATTATTTTATAAAAATGAATTCGAACTCGAACCTGTAGTAATACCCTTAAACACCACTACTCCCTTCAACAAATTTAGGTTTTTAATGCTCTTCTGGTATCTACAAAGTATTTAGTAGTTTCAGGTTGCTACCATTTCAGTGGATGAATTTTTAGATATTATATAATATAAATCCTACATTTTCGTTGCTAACATCCCCAGAAAAAAATATACCGGGAGTATAACCTTAAAACGATCGTTGACACATAGATGGCGTTAGTGAGCGTGTTAAGCAACCTAGGGACGCATTTTTTTTATTTAAAGGTTGGTTAGTTGTTAACATTAATCAGTGCACATCGTCACAAATTTCATTCAACAACATACGTTTGTCCTGTGCTGATCATGTCTAGTTTTTTGTCAGAAAAAGAGCATACGCGGGAAGCTCTGCTTTTTTGCTTCCATTTGAAGAAAACGCTGCTGAATCGCATCAAATGCTTGTGGAGGCCTATGTTTACAATGTTTTAGCGGAATCAACGTGCAGGGTTTGGTTTTATCGATTCAAAGACGGCGGGTTTGACCTGAGTGACAAGAAGCGCGAAAATCGGTCCAGGAAGGTTGAGGACGATCGATTGCAGGCTCTTTGGACGAGGACGATACCCAATCGCAAAAAACGCTTGCCGAGCAATTGGATGTTACTCAAGCAGCCATTTCCAAGCGTCTACGTGCCATGGGAAAGGTTCAAAAGATTGGAAAATGGGTGGCGCATGAATTGAACGATAGGCAGATGAAGCGACGCCAAAACACATGCGAAATGTTGCTCGCCAGACACGAAAGAAAGTCGTTTCTGCATCGGATTGTGACTGGCGATGAAAAGTGGATTTATTTCGATAGTCCAAAGCGCAGAAAATCGTGGGTTAATCCCGGACAACCATCAACATCTACCGCATGTTCAAATCGCGTCGGACGGAAGATAAAGTTGTACGTTTGGATGGATCAGCAAGGGTATCGTCTACTATGAGCTCTTAAAACCTGGTGACTCTGTCGATGCCCACCTCTAGCACCAACAATTGATCAAATAGCACCATGCTCATGCGGAACATCAACAAAGACATGACAGGGTGATTTTCGTCCACGACAATGCACCATTGCACACGTCAAAACTGGTTCGCAACTACTTGGGCACACTCAACTGGGAGATGCTACCCCACCCCGCTTATTCACCAGACCTGGCCCCTTCTGACTACCACTGGTTCTCGTCGATGGGCCACGCGCTCGCTGAGCAGCACTTCGGTTCTTACGAAGGCTTGATGAGTGGTTTGCTTCGAAAGAGAAGGAATGCATGATGCATGATAATCCTGAAAATCAGTATTTTGTTTGCCAATGATAGAGATGATTTCCTGTTTATTAGTGGATAGAGCGCATGAATACACTTGGAAATCTTGAAGCATGTATTTTCTATGTGATTAGCAAATGTCATTTTCCTGTCTAGCGTGAGACCAAGGTAGGTTATAGTGTCGGACCAAGGAACAGTTAGTCCAGCGAAGTTGACTTCACGATTCGGAAGATTAGAACGCTTTCTTTTCCTTTTGAAAAATAAAGCTTTGGTTTTTATACGGTTGATTTTCATTTTTCATCTATAGTAGAATTGATAGAGATGAATATTACCAAAGCTACAATGATTTCGTCGGCGTCATCTCCGTGAGTATAGAGACAAGTGTCGTCCACGAAATCTGCCATTTCACAGTTCGGGTAGGTAGGGACGTCTACAGTAAAAATACTATACTATAGTGTCGGGCTTAAGGGGAGATCCTGCTTTAGAAGGCTCAAAAATCCGAATTTTTTTTTTATTGCTTAAATCGATTCCTGATGTATCTAAGAATATGTATCCAAAGTTATAGAGGCTGATTCACAATATTTTCAAATATACAGCACTAAACACAGTGGGGTGTCGAGCAAAATTTGTTCTGATCGTAAACTTTAAGGGGGGATCCTGCTTTAGAAGGTCCAAAAAATATTGTTTTTTATTGCCTCAATCGATAGATAAACTATCCTAGATTATATTCACAAAGTTACAGATGCCAATTCGAAGTATTTTCGGAGATACAAAGCCGAACGCAGAGGGTCATCGAGCAGGTATGTGCGTGCTCGGCCAGGCTTCAAGCGCGTTTTCTCGAGCTTTAATTTTTTGGTTTTTTCTGAATTGGCAGGCGTGATAGCAAAAAAAATCTGCCAACAGTCTGGGCGCAACTTTATTATTTTATAGGTAGAAGTCCGAAACGTGTTTAATGATGAGATACGGTGTTGGGTACAATGCGACTGACAACCTAAAAAATAACCAGGAGGCTATTTGGAACGTTATTTTTTAGGTTGTCAGTCGCATAGTACCCAACACCGTATCTCATGATTAAACACGTTTCGGACTTCTACCCATAAAATAATAAAGTTGCGCCCAGACTGTTGGCAGATTTTTTTTTTTATTTACGTATTTATTTTATCAATAGAATAATTTATAGTAGTAAAAGCGAATTCGATCACATTAAACCTAAGAGATTTTCGGAATCAGTGAAATCTTAAACAATACCCCCAGGGGGTTTAATAGAGAAAAATACTTCAATCGGTTTTTCCCCGACTAGGTTTAAAGCTTATAGAAGTACAAGTGAACTCCAAATCTCAATATACCTTAGGAATATATCAGAATTCGTGAATATGTACACAACCAATTTACACCCCCTTAGGGGTTGGATATCGAAAAATTTTGAAGACCGTTACTAGACGCTTATATAAATAGCCCGCAGAAGTAAAATTGCTTTGATAGCTCGACATGTCTAAAAGTTTTAACGAAATTTGTGAAAATGTGGATTCACGGACATTTTTTTTACTCAACCTCTGAACGCCAATAAAAATCTAAACTTTTTTTTTGCTTTAATTACTCTAATAGTACATCTACATATACGTACTAAGTTTCAATTTTCTAGCATAAGCCGTTTCTGAGATATAAAAAACCACCCCTCTCCCCCGTACCTTGATACCCCTATCAAAAATTTTATTTTTCTAGGATGTCTCCATAGTGGTTCTATATAATCCTAATTTTTAGCTTTCTATTCATTATGGTTTTTGAGAAATAAAAATCAGAATGTTTTCACCATCACCCCCAACAACCACACTACCAAAATTTTTTTTCCTACTAGAAGTTTACCGACCCCAACTCCTGTAAAATTTTCAAGATCATATCTGATACGGTTTCTGAGATATAAAAATTACATTTTTTGAAATATTGCTGTCCCCCCACTTTCGTGCTCCACCTCCCCCCTCAAAAAATTTAGTTTTGGTAGACTCCTCTTGTGATCCCATATACGGAAATTTTATCTTCCTGGTGTAATTGGTTCGGAAGATATTGTAATCCGAAGTTTTTCACTCCCCACCCCCACACCCCACCACCCCTTTTAACAGTTTTAGCTCTTGTCTAATCTATAAGTATCCCTAAGGACAACAACAAAGTTTCAATCTTCTGACATCAATTGTTTAGGAGATATCGATCTTAGAATGTTTCAATCCCGGCTTTCATGCGTTAAAGACTCATTGTTTTCCCCCCACTTCCACACCCCTTAACCAATATCGACCATTTTTTTGCAATTGAGTCCATTATCATAGTACTGCATAAGTGGTTCCTGAGATCTAGAAACCAAAATTTTTCGTCTAAAACGCTCCCCTCTCCTCTCCCCTTGTACCCCCACCCCTCGAAAATATACCAGTCGTAGGGGTTCACCCAATCTACCCACCATAAAAATTTCAATTTAATATCTCAACGGGCTTGGGAGCTACGCGCCTTCAAACGATTTTGCGTACGGCGTACGGCGGACGGAGTACGGCGGACGGCGGACGGCATACGGCGTACGGCGTCTACGGCGGACAGACGGAAATTTTTTTTTTTTGCATTTTTGGGGCTTACTAGTCCTAAAACGTGTAAATACAAAATTTCAGGGTAGCAAACTTTTTTGAAATTTCAGGTCGATCACAATACTTTATTATTAAAAAATAATAAAGTAAAACTAACCGACTTATCGACTCCAACTAAAGTTTGTTCTCTTCAGTATTGAAATCTCTTCTAGATGAACTTAGAAAATTGTTAAAAAAGTATCTTAAATAATTTTTACAGCATGTTTTTTTTTCAAACCTGAAAAAAAGTAATTATTTCATGATTATTTTTCTTTTTCTTAGTTCACCCAGAAGAAAAATATATGATAATGACAAATGTTTTTAGTTTTTTTGTTTCAGACAAAAATTACGAACTGCATCTGTCATGCCAATTGGAAACTCCAGTGGCAAGGAGCTGAGGGAAAGGGCTCATGGCGCTGCTGTTTATTATTGTATCAACTTAAAAAATTATATTTTTATACTTCAAATACATAAGAAAATATACCCCAAAGTTCGTTGGGCTAAGTTGTTTTATCCCTTCCAAAAAAATCTTCGAAGAAAAGCTATATTTGGGTCTTCTAAAGCAGGATCCCTCCTTAAACAAGAGCCTTGAGGGACACCCGCAGGGATGGTTCGAGTGCTTGCCTTGACTCTCACCGAGAAGGTTTGGTCCGACAGGAAAGAATTGACTATTATTACTAAATAGTTTGGGAAAGCGAAATTTAGCAGCTTGTATATCAGTCCTCCGTGCCATACGGAGTCGAAAGCCTTTTCAATGTTGATGGATACCAGCCCTACTGATTTTTTCGCACGTAGAGAATCTTTTATGTAACCGGTTACTCTGAGTAATCCTTTATGTGTACCTATTGGAAATTTAACGTTTGTAAATTTGAAATTCGAGGTTGTGGATCAATATTCGGGAAGATATATTTCAAGGAATTTTGTATGAGTGCTCCCCGAAGGGGTTCATTTTGTCCAGTAAAGAACTTAGCCTTAGAAATTCGGCCAAAATTCCGGAATCATAATTTCAATATCATTGCCCAAATCGTTGTTGAGACATCAAGCTGAATTGCTGTTTTTTATCACTAAAATTTGAATCTTTCCGGCCTGGATTTAACTTGTAATAGTCAATGTATTCATCTAGTATATAAAAGGAGCATAAGTATTTTCAGATTTTTATAGCAACAAACACAAACTTGCTTGCCCTTCTTGCGCACAAAATTAACAAGATTTCTTTTTATTTTACATCACGTGTATTCCCGTACACATCGATATTCTTGAGATAACATTTTCTTACTTTTCATCATCTCTTGGAAATATTATTGACCTAGAAGTTGAAAATACAAGGTGCAAGGAAAAAAATCATTTTCAAGATTTATCGAAGGCATAGTGACGGAATGAAAAATCATCCAAGTATGCGGAGGAAGTTCATAAGAAAAATCGACTTTAGGTAGGACTTTAGGTAGGTATGTATTGCACTCCCGCAGATTTTGTCTCATCTACAGAAAAAAATAATCTTGAAAGGAACTTACCAGGATTACGATTCCCTCTCCTCCCGGTTTTTACCTGTTTGAAAGATTTCTTTTTACCTACGCGACTTGTGAATATTCTTTTCGACGGTACAACAAAAGAAGGTCTTGTGCTGTTTTCGCATTGAATGTCTCCTTGGATGTTTTTCATACAGGCCTTTCACTCGAGAAGAATGTGCTTTTCGCGGATCTACGGTTCGAAGGCTTCTTTCCGAAATTCAAGAGGCTTCTTCATCCTACAGTATTTCTAGTTGCTTAACTTTACGTACTTACTTACCTAATTTGAGCCTGTTCATTGTTTTGTATACTTGATGTCTTCTTAATATAGTTAATGAACTGTCTTGGCTATGCATATACACATTTTCTTTGGTAGTATGTTACAGGTTACTGCCGAATTCGGAAACTTTTCATTATATTACGAGGCCTTTTGATTAAGTTATTTCTTCTTTTATCAAAAAACAGTAATACCTTGAATATATTGCATTTTTCGTACGAAGTTTACGAGAAGTTTTTGAAAATAAAAAATTCTGAACATTGTTTTCACTCATCTTAATACTAGCATGTTCTTTACCTTTCTGAAATTCTTAAAATAGTGCCACTGATAAGCTTTAAGGATCTGGAACAATTCAATTTTTATTAATTTGTGCTACTTTCGACTAAAGTTAAATATTTTATACAATGGGAAATTTTACAAAACAGGAATTCGACAGTGCTGTAGAGGATCGCGCTGTTCTCAAAATAAATACCTAGTGAATATAATTTAAATTGTATTTAGGGATAATAAAAGAGCGGGTAGCTTATTGCAAATAGAAAGGGGTGATTTTAGGGAAGAAATGGATATTTCTCAGATCGGTTTTGAAGTTATTATTACATATTTATGATTTATTGCTAAATGTAGCTCAAGTTACATTAGAAACATTCTCCGACTTTAAGTAGATTTCAATGGCACTAACTGGAAGAGAAGTAGTGCACACTTAACTTTCATATTTCACTGAATTATTTTTTATTAATGAAGTATTGTGATCGAGTTGAAATTTCCAAAATTTTCACGTTTTAGGGCTAGTAAACCGAAAAAAAATGTTCACCTGTCCGCCTTCCGCCGTACGCAAACGCGTTTGAAGGCGTTTAGCCAACAAACCCGATGAGATATTAAATTCACATTTTTTGTGGGTAGGTTGAGTTAACCCCTACGATTGGGGTTTAAAAATTTTGGAAAACCATATCTTCCGAACCAACTGTACCAGGAAGATAAAATTTGGTATTACAAAAGTATATTGAATGTAAAATTTTTGAGGGATAGGTGGAGCACAGAAGTGGTGAAAAAAATTTAATTTTTGGATCTCACGAACCGCACCAGTTATGATCTTAATTTTACTTTATTATTTTTTATTAATAAAGTATTGTGATCGACCTGAAATTTAAAAAAAATTTGCTACCCTGGAATTTTGTATTTTCACGTTTTAGGACTGGTAGACCCCAAAAAGGCAAAAAAAAAGTCCGTCAGTCCGCCGTAGACGCCGTACGCCGTGTAGTACAAAGTAGTACAAAGCAGCCGAAGAGCATGAATATTATTTCTAAGTCACTATTGTTATTTATCACCCACTAGTTTTTCACCTGACCCTTCTTTTAAATAAATTTGTTTTGGTTTTCAAAACGTTTATTGTAAGATTTTAGTGTGATAAAGCGATACCGGAATATTTTATACATGAAACAAAATATGTGATGCACATCATAACAAAATTTAAGCACAATGATCCGTCAAATAATTTCCGTAACTAGCTGCCGATAATTTCGATAACGACTTGCAATTACAATGATAATCGATTTATAATTGCATTCTACCACATGATCAGGGAAAATGGAAAATCACCTGCGATTTCCAAATGTCTCGATGATTTAGTTTTAATTCTTTAGGTATAAGTATAAGTCGCTCCGTGGTAGATCTGCGACTATTGTGAAATGAATTTATTGAATTTTTTGATTTTGTCGGTGATATCCATTGATAACGCATCATGTACCGTAGGCAAGGTAAATTGAGGTTATGAAAATATACTGTTTAATATTTTTTTCAGAAATGCTACGGTGTAAACTTCTCGAATTCCTCGGTCATTTCGCTCGTAAATTATCTTGATTTTGATTTTTCGGTAAAGGACAGAACCACTTTGAACGGCGAAGTCACCTTACACCGTACCATAAGCCATCCGCTCTGTTATCTCGAAGTAGTGAGAGTTCATCAGAAACGCCCTATAGTATATTTTCGAAAATTGATTAATGTCTGCAGCGTCAATAGTAAGACACGAAAGAATGTACTGTTGAATTTCATGATTTTTTTGTTTCGGAACTCAACGAACATACCTTTCGAATGTCCTTTCAAAAAAGGACATTACTACATTCGTGATATGAAAGTGTCTGAAATGCTTGATATAGTTCCATACAAAATATTTTATCAGAAAGATGAAAGCCTGCATGTGCACTTTGCTCTGCATGACAAAGAACTGGATCGCACCGTCGAAGTTTCTCAAACGAATTTAACTTTAATGATAAACAAATTTTGTTAATTTGAAAATTAAAGTGAGTAATAAGTCAGTAGAAGATAATAAAGAAAATTTAAAAATAGTTAATTGAATTTTATTTATTCTTTTTCAGAATGCTGAAAGCAATTGTTCAAGAAAAGAGAAATTGTTTTCGATAAAAATGATATGTATTCTATTCGCGATAAAATTACCGCGATCATCCGTTATTTAGAATAAAATAATATTGTAACATGAAATTAATTTCTTTTGATATTCTTAAATATTTAGTGTCATTTCCTATATTATTTACGCATCCACATATGCACTTTTCTTACGAGATAATAACTTTCAGAATTTCGATTAATTTTTTTTTATTTAATTCTATATACGAGTATTCTCCATGAATTAAAAAAAAAAAAAAAATAAATTAGAATTTCCAGAAACTGCCAAAAAAAGGAACATTTCAGTATCAAAATTTACAGACGTATCGAGGGCTCCAATATTATTTACATATCATTTTCGAAACTGAAATATTTGACTAAATAATTGTAAAATCCAAGCTTATTCTCTTAAATAAAAAATAAATTGTAAAACATTATAAAAAGCGAAAATTTTGATTAATCTATGATAGTTAAAACTATAGACACTAATTTCTTAACACCTTGAAGTTGGACCTTGTACGGATATTAGATTCTTTTTAATCTGGGCATCAAATCGAGCTGGTTGTGAGTCATGAAAAATTTTCATATTTCCAGTTATCATTATGGAATTTAATGCTTTTGAAAATTTATTGAAATTAATTAATATGCTCCTGCTTCATTTTACTTGATCATTTGTTAATAACAAAGTATTCTGATCGACCTGAAATTTCAAAAAAATTTGCTACCCTGAAATTTTGTATTTTTACGTTGCTGTAATTTTATATTTGATAACTCGATATGCCTGAAATACCTATATAATGAAATTTGTGAAAATGTGGAAAACCCCTTTTCACGGACATTCTTTTTACTACACCTTTCTACGCCAAAGAAAAATCTTAACTTTGTTTCGGAAAAAAACATATTGTAATAATCACATAAGAATGATAAAAAACCATATTAATAAAAGATAGCTAACTATGAACATAACGCAATAAAATTATAAAATACGATGGTAATTCAATTAGTATATATTCATGAGTTAAGTAAATAATTAATGTAAGAAATATTGAAAAGAAATAGATCTATAGAGTTGCTAAACTTGTTACTACCTTTCATTAGACGTTCTAAGAGTCAATGCATCCCAAATAACGTACGGTGTGCATCTATAATAAACGTGTCCTGAGAACTGATGCATAAACAATGTACCTACGCGAAAATTTTGTAAGTGTAGAAGGACAGGACAGTCAGTAATGTTAATCAACAGTTTAAATAGATAAATTAATTCAGCTTGTTCTCTTCGACTGGACAAGGTTGAAAGACGCAGGGTATGCAACAATTTGTCGTAATTTAAGCTACAAGTCTTAAAAATTTATGCTGAATTGTTACGATATGACCACTATGAATCACAAAATAATGATTCCAAATTATTGAAAAATATTCCATCAGTTAACGGATCAAGCTAAAATATAGATACTTGAGCGTGAAAATATTATAAGCTTTTTTTGTGATTCGTGACGGAAAACCGAACATACATCAAGTGAAATTAGATATACTCGCATAATGTTGCTTAAATGAGAAAGAGTCATCAGACCAGATACCAAAATTATTAATAACCTTTAGTTTAGATAAGGGTGAACCGTTTAAATTGTAATAGAATTTGTTTTACAAAAGATAATGTACTTGCATTTTGGCACATTCAGATATAACAAATTATCATCACACCATGTTATTAATTTGTCTAAGTTATCCTGTAACACCAGAAAACCGCAAAGTAAGTACTGCAAATCATGGAAAAACTAACAAAGATCATTTATAAATAACAAGAATAATAGAGAACCCAGATGTGAACCCTGAGGAACACCCGAGGTACCAACAAATGATTCAAAAAGCAAAATTTTCTTAATTGAACTAATTATTCAAAACATTAATTGTTTTAACCAATAAGTAATAGTTATTAAAGTTGCTGATAATATTATTTATTATTTATTTTATAACAATATATTGTGTAGGTGTTTTATCGATATAACTGCAAAACTCTTTTTATTTTATTGTAAAGTTTTCTTGTAAAGTAAAGTGAAGTCTCTAATAATTTTGTATGGCTGCCTTTTGTTTTGATTGCCTTTGTTTGATGAGGCAGAGAGTGGTACAAAGCTGCTGAAGAGCAATTATTATTTAATATTATTTTTAAGTCACTATTTTACTTTATTATTTTTTAATAAAAAAGTATTGTGATCGACCTGAAATTTCAAAAAAATTTGCTACCCTGAAATTTTGTATTTACACGTTTTAGGACTAGTAAACACCAAAAAAGCAAAAAAAAAAAATGTCCGTCTGTCCGTCTGTCCGCCGTATACGCCGTACGCCGTCCGCCGTATGCAAAATCGTTTGAAGGCGCGTAGCTCCCAAACCCGTTGAGGAATTAAGTTGAAAATTTTATGGTGGGTAGATTGGGCGAACCCCTACGGATGGTATCTTTTAAATGGGTGGGGGTGTAAGGGGGGATGAGGGGAGAGCGTTTTAGACGAAAAATTTTTGTTTCCAGATCTCAGGAACCACTTTTGCTAGGAGGCTGAAACTTGGAACTTATGTAGTACTATGATAATGGACTCATTTGCAAAAAAATTATCGATAAGGGTTAAGGGGTGTGGAAGTGGGGGAGGAAAACAATGAGTCTGAAACGGTGGAAAGCCGATATTGAAATATTCTAAAATCCATATCTCTTGAACGATTGATGTCAGAAAATTGAAACTTTGTGGTTGCCCTTAGGGATACTTGATGATTAGATAAGGCTAAAATTATTAAGGGGGTGGTGGGGTGTGGGGTTGGGGAGTGAAAAACTTTGGATTACAATATCTTCTGAACCAATTACACCAGGAAGATAAAATTTTGTTTCTGTATATGGGATCAAAAGAAGAGTCTAATGAAACTAAATTTTTTGAAGGGGGAGGTGGAGTACGAAATTGGGGGGATAGCAATTTCTCAAAAAATGTCATTTTTATATCTCAGAAACCGTATCAGATATGATCTTGAAAATTTTACAGGAGTTGGGATCGGTAGACCTCTAGTAGGAAGAAAAAAATTAGTGGAGGGTGTGTAGGGGGTGATGTTGAAAACGGAAAGAAAGGAAAAAATTCTGATTTTTATTTCTCAAAAACCGTAATGAGTGGAAAGCTAAAAATTTAGGATTATATAGAGCTACTATGGAGACATCCAAGAAAAATACAATTTTTTATAGGGGTAGCAAGGTACGGGGGAGAGGGGTGGTTTTTTATATCTCAGAAACGGCTTATGCTAGAAAGTTGAAACTTGATAGGTATATGTAGATGAGCTATTAGAGTAACTAGCAGAAAAAAAAGTTCAGATTTTTATTGGCGATCAGAGGTTGAGTAAAAAAAATGTTCGTGAATCCACATTTTGACGTATTTCGTTAAAACTTTTAGACATGTCAAACTATCAAAGCAATTTTACTTCTGCGGCCTTTTTATTTAAGCGCCTAGTAACGTTCTTCAAATTTTTTGATATCCAACCCCTAAGGGGGTGTAAAGTGGTTGTGTACATATTCACGAATTCTGATATATTCCTAAGGTATATTGAGATTTGGAATTCACTTTTACTTCTATAAGCTTTCAACGTAGTCGGGGAAAAACCCGATTGAAGTATTTTTCTCTATTAAACCCCCTGGGGGTATTGTTCAAGATTTCACTGATTCCGAAAATCTCTTAGGTTTAATGTGATCGAATTCGCTTTTACTACTATGAATTATTCTATTGATAAAAAAAATACGTAAGTAAATACAAAAAATCTGCCAACAGTCTGGGCGAAACTTTATTATTTCATGGGTAGAAGTCCGAGACGTGTTTAATGATGAGATACGGTGTTGGGTACTATGCGACTGACAACCTAAGAAATAACCAGGAGGCTATTTGCAACGTTATTTTTTAGGTTTTCAGTCGCATAGTACCCAACACCGTATCTCATCATTAAACACGTTTCGGACTTCTACCCATAAAATAATAAAGTTGCGCCCAGACTGTTTTCAGATTTTTTTTTATTTTTCATCCTACAAGTTTTTCGTATGTTCCTTTTTTTAAATAACCCAAGGTAAAATAAATTTGTTTTAGTTTTCAAAATGTTTATTTCAAGATTTTAGTGTGATGAAGCGATACCGGAATATTTTATACATCCGTCAAATAATTTCCATAACTAGCCGTGAAATTATTTCGATAAGAACTTGCAATTGCAATTATGATTGATTTTTAATTGCATTCTATCACACGATCAAGGAAAATGGAAAATCACCTGCGATTTTCGAATGTCTCGGTGATTTATTTTTAATTCTTTCGGTATATAAGTCACCCCGAGGTAGATCGAGCGACTATTGTGAAATGAATTTATTGAATTTTTTGATTTTGTTTGTGATCACTATTGATAAAGCAGCATGTACCGTACGCGTGGTGAATTGAAGTGATGAAAATATATTGTTAAATTTTTTTTTTCAGAAATGCTACGGTGTAAACTTTTCGAATACCTCGTTCGTATCGCTCGTAAATTACGTTGATTTTGATTTTTCCGTAAAGGACAGAACCACTTTGAACGGCAACATCACCCTACACCGTTCTATAAATCATCCGCTCATTTATCTCGAAGTAGTGCGAATTTATCAAAAACGCTCTATTGTATATTTTCGAAAATTGCTTAACGTCTGCAGCATCAATAGTAAAACACAAAGGAATGTACTGATGAATTTCATGATTTTCTCGTTTCGGAACACAACCAATATACCTTTCGAATGTCCTTTCAAAAAGGGCCATTACTATATTCGTGATATGACAGTTTCTCGAATGCTGGATATATTTCCATACAAAATGTTTTATCAGAAAGATGCAAGCCTGCATGTGCACTTTGCTCTGCATGACAAAGAACCGGATCGCACCGTTGAAGTTTCTCAAACGAATTTAACTTTAATGATAAACAAATTTTGTTAATTTAAAAATTGAAGTTAGTAACAAGTCAGTAGAAGATAATAGAGAAAATTATAAAAATATTTATTTAAGTTTTATTTATTCTTTTACAGTATTCTGAAGATAATTGTTCAATGAAAGAGAAAAGATTTTCGATAAAAAATTGGCAAGCTATTGGTATTTATTCTACCCGTGATAAAATTACTCCGATCATTAATTATTTAAAATAAAACTATATTTTAACATGAAATTACATTTTTGTTTGGTATTGTAAAATATTTACAGTCCTTTCCAATATTATTTACATATCCATATAATGTACTTTTCTCACGAGATAATAGCTGCTAAAGTTTCTATTAAATTTAACTAATTTTTATTAATCAATTCCAAGTTATATTTTCCATAGATTTCAAAAACGAAAATATATAAATTAGAATTTTCAGAAACTGCAACAAAGGAAAATGACAGTAACGAAATTATTTACAGACGTATCGAGGGCGCCAATATTATTTATATGTAACTGCCTTGCCAACATAAAAATCTTAAGCAAATATTCTGATTAATCTTGTTAATTAAAACTCCTGGAACTAATTTCCAAACACCCATGTACGGCTTAGTACTAGTGCCAGAGTTGCCAGTACTGGCTAATGTTCCGGGTCCAGTATGTGGTCTAGACCGAATCATTGCTGGAAAAATGTCGATTTGATCACACCGGTCTCACTCTTGGTACTCGTGAATACCCACTATTGAGCCATACTTCAGTTTCAGTACTGAAACGAATCCAAAATCAGTGATTCCCCAGTATCTGCGTAAGTGTCGGTCATATACTGTTGGCTAGTATTGTTTCGGAGCCCGCTGGAAGCCAGTGATAATTATTAATATCGACCAGAGACGCTGCCGTTACAGAATAAATTTTTTTCAATTTCTATGTAATCCGTCCATCGAGCCAATGCCGAAAGAGCTTAGAGTCCAGCAACTTGGACCAAAGTCGGCTTAAATCAATACATACGAGTATATACTATGGGAGTACTGATCATTAGGTTGTCAGTACCAAAACAATACCGCTTGACAAGTCTTGGCGGCCAATGCGATGCCAATTCTGGGGCGTGTTGGCAACTCTGGTTATACACCGGCATTCGCACATAGGTACTTTGAATTTTGACCTTTTAGAAATATTAGATTCTTTTTAAGCTGGGTATTAAATCGAGCTGGTTAAAAGTCATTAAAAATTGCATATTTTCAGCTATCGTTGTCGTTATGAACATTAATTAACATTAAACATACCGCAGTCACGATCGGCTGCAAGCCAATCGTATAATACTCTAGATGAATACTGAACTCCGATTTATATTGTAGTTGGGGGTAAAGTAGAATTACGTGTGTGCATGTTGTATGTCCTTTATTAAGGACTTCCATTTGATTGCTACTCAAACCTAAAAGACAATATTCAGTGTTTAATTTCATATCTTGAACTGGGTAAGTCATCCAAAAAAAATGTCCTTTTTTAAGGACTTTCACATGGAAGGTGCAGGAAGGACTCACTCGATTTCTTACATATTTATCCTTTTCCTTGGAACCATTTAAAAATGAACGCGTACAAAATTTCAAATTCGTAGCTTGAAGCGTTCAAAAGTTATCGAAAAATATTGTTTAACACGTGTCTTAAGGACATTTTGTATGGCAGCTACTAGAAGAAGTAAAAGGATTTTGCTGATTAGCAAACTCGAACTTTGTTTTTACTCAAAACTAATTTGTACAAAATTTCCAATTCATAGCTAAAAGATTACTTGAGTTATAGTAAGTTCCGTAAATTAAGTGAAGACGTTTTTACAGGATATTTGTATGGCAGCTACACGAAGGACTAATAGGATTTTCTTCATAATCATACATTTAGCTTGAACTATTGGAAAAATAACACATACAAAATTTCAAAGACGTAGCTTAAACGCTTCTGAAGTTATCGACCAATATTCTTGAACACGTGTTTTAAGGACATTTTGTATGGCAGCTACCAGAAGAAGTAAAAGGATTTCGCTGACTAGTAAACTCGAACTTTGTTTTCACTCAAAACTAATTTGCATGAAATTCCTAATGCGTAGCTAAAAGATTACTTGAGTTATAGTGAGTTTCATAAATTAAGTGAAGACATTTTGACAGGATATTTGTATGGCAGCTACATGAAGGACTAATAGGATTTTCTTCATAATCATACATTTAGCTCCAACTATTGAAAAAGTAACACATACAAAATTTCAAAGTCGTAGCTTTAGGCGTTCCGAAGTTATTGGTCAATATTCGTTAAGACGTGTTTTAAGGACATTTTGTATGGCAGCTACCCGAAGGAGTGGGGCGATTCTGCCCGTTAACGAACTTAGCCTTACAAATTCAACCAAACATCCAGATTCAAAATTTCAAGATCCTAGGTGAAGGCGTTCTTGAGTTATCGTGTTCACGGACTGACGGACGGACGGGCGGACGGACGTCAGGCGGATTTGAGGTTTTTGGCCACAAATAAACAAAAAATAATATATAACTTTTTTTCGTCCGAGGCTTGGTTCTATGCGTTACAAACTTTTGGGCTGGATTAAACTTATAATACTCTATATGATTTCATCTAGAGTATAAAAATTAACATATACATATGTGGGAGTATGTCCACTTTCAAATAAAAATATGCAAATTAAAATAAAAGCGAAAATAAAAGTTTAAATATAAAGATTTTATTTCATAGAAGAACAGTGAATTGGCTTGGACCGAATCGAGTAATGCCAAAAAATTATAGTCTTGTTAGCTACTGGCTGTGGCTAATACAGTTGACATAAAATTATGTTTTACGTTAGGAGCAAGTTTTTAAAGTATACAATAACAATGCCAAAAAATTACCTTAGGAACAAGTTTTTAAAGTAAATAATGCTGTGCGCTATGCGTTCCTACATACTCGTATGAACTATTGCTTCATTCTATTGGTTGTGTCATAATTTCCCGTGTTTTTTACTTATAAGATTTATTGAATAAAATAATAATTATAAAAACAAACTAATCAATAATTTAGTCTCCGTCATTATTAAGGACCTGTTCCCACCTATCGACCAATTTGTTGATCCCCTCTCACCAAAAATTTTCTGGCTATGTATTGAAGAACTGGGTGAGCCAGTTTTTGAGGTCTTCATCGTTGGCAAAGGTCACGCCTTTCATTTGATTTGACATGGAGCGAAAAGGGTGGTAGTCCGTTGATGCAAGGTACGGAGAGTATAGTGGATGCTGTAGACCTTCCATTCGAGTTCATTTAGAGCCTCCTTGACAATGTTTGCGGTATGTGGGAGCGCATTGTCGTGAAAAAGGATGACTTGACCACGTCGATCAACCCTTTTCTAGTGAATTGCTCCGTTCACGCGATGAATAGTCTTGTAGTCTTGTTCTTCTCCAGCATTTCCCAGTAGATCACACCTTCGCAGTCAAAAATGAATTTTTTGTCCTCCCCACTTTCGCACGACTATAAAAACTTTTCCTAAAAAAACACAAAATGGCGGGAAAAAAATAAATTGAAAAAACGCGGGAACTTATACTTTATTATTTTTTAATAATAAAGTATTTTTAATCTGTCTGCCTCGAAACAACCAGTAACATTTGAAATGTAATTCAACTTTTGACCGCGATCCCTGAATACGACCCCAAAAACAAAATCGGAATTTTATTGATAGCATTGTAGTTAGAATTTCTGTAACACCGCGGTTTAGACCGTATCCAGGGCTTTGTTTTAAGAAATAATAATAACGATTTTTTAATTATTGAGATTATATACCGATATAAACTTACAAAGTTTCGCAGCTAAAAGATTAACGGTTTGCGTGATATAAAAAAAACTAATTTATAAGCGATTTTACCGCATAGACCCTTTACCATCATCGGGGAAGGCATCTAATAAGTATATTATTGTTGATCAATAAGATACGAGTAATATATGTACAAATAGTAAAACCAGAGTCGAAAAAGGTTGAACGGCTTCGTGAAATAAAGAGTATTTTGCTCGAAATACTGCATTTTACAACAACCGCCGCTCCACACAAAGTTTTAAATCTGAAATTTTCAATTTTGTAGCTACGTACACATTCCAAATAAGTTACACATTTCTAGCTTAGAAACATGTTCACTTTTCGTTCCACTCTCCTTACATCAGTAATTCTGGCAAAAGTTATATTTTTAAAATATTTGCATATAGTACCAAATGTCAAACTAGTAACAATATCGGTTTTTTTTAGATATAAAAATTTTAAACTTTTTATTTCAACCCATCCCCTACACAGTCACCTCCAGAAGAAATCTGGAAATCTCCAAAACAAATTCCGAGCTGATATATAACATAGCGATTTTGTATTTAAATAAAGCATAGAATAATTGAGATAATTTCCAAACGTTGCTCGTTCGTGAACTTCTTCCTTCAACTTACGTTTTGACATTGACAGACCACCAAAAAAGTTTAAGGGTGCGTTTTTATTTAAATACAAAATTGATATGTACCTATTGAATAAACCTTTACATGTTATTCAAAACATTAATTGCTTTAACCAATATGTAATTGTTATTAAAGTTGCTGATAATTTTATTTATTATTTATTTTATAAATATATATCGTGAAGATGCATTTTTGATATAATTCCAAACTCTTTTTATTTTTTGTTAATCATTGGCAGAGTTGTACAAAGCGGCCGACAAGGATACTATTTTCATTTTTCACCTTACTAGTTTTTTATTTGTTCCTTCTTTTAAATAACAAAAGGTAGATAATTATTTTTTGTTTTCAAATTGTTTTCACCTGATTTTAAGATTTTAGTTTGATACCGGAATATTTTATACATGAATCAAAATATGTGATGAACCACATAACAAAATTTAGGCATAATCATCCGCCAAATAATTTCCATAACTAGCCGTGAAATTATTTCGGTAACGACTTGCAATTGCAATGATAATTGATTTTTAATTGCATTCTACCACATGGTCAGGGAAAATGGAAAATCACCTGCGATTTCCAAATGTCTCGATGATTTAGTTTAAATTCTTTAGGTATAAGTATAAGTCGCCCCGTGGTAGATCTGCGACTATTGTGAAATGAATTTATTGAATTTTTTGATTTTGTTTGTGATTGCCATTGATAATGCAGCATGTACCGTAGGCAAATTAAATTGAAGTGATGAAAATATATTGTTTAATATTTTTTTTCAGAAATGCTACAGTATAACCTTTTCGAATTCCTCGGTACTTGCGCTCGTAAGTTACGTTGATTTTGAGTTTTCGGTAAAAGACAGAACAACTTTGAACGGCGAGGTCACTCTAGGCCGTCCCATAAATCATCCGCTCATTTATCTCGAAGTAGTGCGAATATATAGAAAACGCTCTATAGTGTATTTTCGAAAATTACTTAACGTCTGCAGCATCAATAGTAAAACACAGAGGAATGTACTGATGAATTTCATGATTTTCTGGTTTCGGAACACAACAAATATACCGTTAGAATGTCCTGTAAAAAAGGGATATTACTATATTCGTGATTTGAAAGTTTCTGAAATGTTGGATATCTTTCCATACAAAATGTTTTATAAGAAAGATCAAAGCCTGCATGTGCATTTTGCTGTGCATGACAAGGAACCGAATCGCATCGTTGGAGTTTCTCAAACGAATTTAACTTTAATGATAAACAAATTTTGTTAATTTCAAAATTCAAGTGAGTAACCAGTCAGTAGAAGACAATAAAGAAAGTTATAAAAATATTTATTTAAATTTTATTTATTCTTTTACAGAATTGCCGATTAAAAATTGGCAAGCTATTGGTATTTATTCTACCCGTGATAACATTACTGGAATAGTCAATTATTTAAAATGAAAGGTTATTATAATATGAAATAAACCGTTTTTTGTTATTCTAAAATATTTACAGTCATATCCTATATTAGTTACGCATCTATATATATACTTTGTTCTCGAAAAAATAGCTTCTAGAATTTCTATTAAATTTAACTAATTTTTTGCTTTATTAATTTTAATAATAAGTTTTTTTTTAATTAATTCTACTCTATTCTTTATAGATTTCTAAAAAGAAAATAAATAAATATGAATTTCCAGGAACTGCAAAAAAATTATTTACAGACCATTGCCAACATAGAAATGTTAAAAAGCTAAAGTTCTGATTAATAGTGAATAGTAACTCCTGAAACAAATTTTCAAATACTTTGAATTACGACCTTGTGGCGCTATTAGCTCATAGAGCATTTTTATTTGGATCTAAAAACCAACTGGTAATGTCTGCTTAAAAGTTTCATACTTTCAGTCATTGTTATGGTATTCAGTGCTTCTCAAATTTCATTAAAATTAAAAATTACTAATATTCTCCAGCTTCATTTAACTCTATTATTTTTTAATAAAGTATTTTTAAAGTGTCTACCTCGAAACAACCAAAGTTACATTTGGACTTTGATCGCGTCCCTGAATATGACTCAAAAGCGAAATCGGTATTTTAGTGGTAGCAGTGGAGTAAAAATGTCTGTTAGACCCTGGCTTTAATCGTATCCAGGACTTTCTTTCGAGAAATAATGAAGTGGCTCCCAGATACGAATTTTTTTTATATTCGGATAATACCCGTATGATATAAACTTAGTTTCGTTGCTTTAAGATTAGCTGTTTCCGTGATATAAAAAAAAACAAATTTATTGTCGATATTAGCGATTTCACCGCATAGCCCCGTTTCCCTTCTTCGGGCAATGCATCCGAAAGGTATAGGTACTATTGCTGGTTATTAAGGTAATATACAAGTAGAGAAACCAGATTGAAAGTAGTTTAGAAGCTTTCGTTAAATATTGGCCATTTTGCTCGAAATCTTACAACAGGTACCGCTCCACATAAAGTTTTAAAATTTTTTTAATCTGAACATTTTCAACTTCACATATTCGAGAAAATTCGTAATTTCACCTTTCTGGAGTAGAAACATCTTCAGTTTTTGTGACCCTCTCCGCAATGTCACTACTCCTATCAAAAATTATATTTTTAGAATATTTGCATATAGGTAGTACTAATATCAATGTACCAAATTTCAAACTTGTAACATTATCAATTTTTTAGATATAAAAATTAGATACTTTTCAGTTGAAACCAAAATCGCCTCCAGAAGAAATAGCGAACCCAAAAGGCAAAATTTCCAAGCTTATAGATGTAAGGAAAGGGTTTTTGACACATGAAGTCTCTTTTCCGCGATAAATTTTTTCAACCACCACCCCGTGAGTTACAACCCCTCCTCCCTCCAAAATATTATTATCTTAGTGTAACTCTAGAATACTTTTATGAACTTTTTTTTTTGACAAAGATGCCATCCCCAATGGTTTTGTTCTGACCACCCAACAAGAATTTTGTGCCCGATTGTTACTATAGTCACATTTTTAACACATCGACGTCACAGAAATGTTTTCGTTACCATTTTTTTTTTGGAAATGTTAAGTGTTCGTGCCTTGTCAGTAACACTTCCCATTTAGGCAGTCTAGGTAACACAAAAACGCAAGTCTTCCCAAAAATGTTTCCATATAGAAAAAATTCCCAAAATAGTTTCAGTTCCCAAATCGCCGCCAAATTCTTCGGGAATTGTGTCATTCTAAGCGGAAAATATTCATCGTGCCTCTTTTGAATCCAATCATAATTGAATCGATCAATGGAAACTCTACCTATATAGAAACATTGTAGTCAGTGTGTTACTAGAAAACCCTTTTAGGCGCAGTATTGGAAAGTGTTACTTTATTGTTTGCCTTGGTGAAACAAATTAGGTACCAAGTCTAATTGGGCATACATACAGCAGATGACAAGACACCGGGTTTTGTATAAAGCGTTTTTTAGCCAGAAAAGTGAGGTGCAATACGGGTCTAGTGTCAAATTGCTGTTGTTTAGCGTGTTTTAAGAGCGGGTCATAATATAAATGCGAATGAAAAGAAGGGCCTAGTGTCAATTGTTGTTGTTTTGAGTGTGGGTGAATGCGATGACGTTTGCCTTCAACTCTCTTGTGTCTAGACACCATAGAGCTACTGGAGACGACAAGCCACCGGTTTTGTATAAAGCGCTTTGAAGCCAAAAACACGATGAGAAGTGAGAGTGAGTTAGACAAAACAGGTTCGTTATGTTAATTGTTGTTGTTTTGCGTGCAAGTGAATGCGACTACGTCCGCCTTCAACTCAATCGCTGCTTGTCATCTCCAGTATATAGATCTCTATGCTAGACACAATAAACTACATTTTCGGAATTTTTACGGAATTTTTTTCTGCAACATGCTAGGCAAAATGACTATAAAGTAACTTCAGGTCAATTGCAATGGCGAATAGAATTTTCATGAAGGATTTTAAATAAAATAAAATCTGTAATTTTGATATTGTATAGAATTTTTCAAAATTTCTGAATTAAATTTGGTTTTAAAGACCGAATAGTAATTTTAACTAAAAGGGCTATTGCTTCAGAAGTATATTCTGTAAAATTTTATTTTTATACTAAATCAAAAAAAAATTCAATTACAAAAATTTATCATGTCCCATGATTTTTCTATAAGTATTTATAGTATGTTTACAGAGAATATGAGTAATTTTGCATTACATTATGCTGATTATTTCAATTTCATAATTATTTTATATAGAGATCTGTATATTATTTAAGATATCCATTTCTCTTCATATTACAAGTATAAGCATTACAATACATGCATATTCAACTTTCGATTACATACATTTAAATACACATTTATAGTGTGTGGCTGTCCATCGTTCTGATGCAAAACTAAATAGGCATTGTTACCAACACAATTCCTTCATTGCGTTGCGCCACTTTCGGTAAATGGAAGACCCTTAAACGTTGCTGATACGAAACAGTGTGGCGAATCGGGAATATTTTTAAACACCACGACGTCGCAGTAACCCAAATGTGAACCATAATTTCTTGTTGGGCAACATCTGGAACAACAAAAGAAGTCACATTATACTCAGAAACGCAAGCATGCAATTACTAAGGAACGACATCAAATCAAAGAGAACCAAATTACCTCATCTCAACAAGGAAAAATGGATCCCTTCTGATCCACATACTCCGAAAATGTACGGTTTACCAAAGATCCATTAACCAGATGCTCCACTTCGCCCTATTGTTAGTTCCATTGGATCAATTACGTACGGTTTAGCCAAAGCATTCGCTTCTGAGTTGCGCCCCTTCGTTGGAAACACACCCAGGTCCATAATAAATTCTACACATTTAGTAGAAACATTAAAAAACATTCAAAGAAGCCCGGGGGACATACTAGTAAGTTTGGACGTCGAATCCTTGTTTACCAACATACCGATCAAGGACACCATGAATCTCATCAAAACAATCATACCAGATAACAGAGTGGATTTAATTGATTTTTGCCTAAATAACACCTATTTCTCAACGTTACCTATTTCTCACTCTACAAAAAGACGGAAGGAACAGCTATGGAGTCCCCGATATCTCCAGTAGCGGCGACAATTTTCATGGAAGAATTCGAAGAGAATGCGCTCAACTCATCACCACTAAAACCGAAACTATACCTTCGATATATTGATGATACCTTCATCATTTGGCAGTATGGAAAAGAGGAATTAGATAAGTTCATGGACCATCTCAACTCATGCCACAGAAACATCAAATTCACAATGAAGATCGAAAAAGACGGCAGATTCCCTTTTTTGGATGTATTAGTTAAATAATCTGCTCCTTCTCTACAGTTCTCTGATCATAGGAAACCTACTCAACAACAGGTATCTATACGCATCATCCTAAGCAGAAGGAAGGAGTACTTAAAAGTCTTATCCACAGAGCACAATGTATCACCAACGGTAACCCACACGCCCTTCTCAACGAAATGAAACATCTACAAAAAACCTATGCAGCCAACGGATACACGAAGAGCACTACCAACAGAGTATGCAAACAAAAACCAAAAGCTATGAAGAAGAAAAAAGAAAAAGATAAGAACGACCATACTATCAAACGGTGGGTAACATTACCTTACATAGAAGGTACCACAAATCAAATCGGCAGGGTACTCAAGAAAGCTGACATACGGATGACCTACTCTACGGCAACTACGATCCGAGGCATCCTAGGAAACTAAAAGGATAAAATCCCACTGGAAATGGAGGGTATTTATAAAGTTCCCTGCAGGTCTTGCAAAAAAGTCTACATAGAAGAAACGGGACGGACCATCAGAACAAGGATTCGCGAACATCAGCGTTGTACACAAAAAAATCAGGTCCACTCATCGGCAATTGCGGCACATGCAGCGGTAGAAAACCACTCAATCGATTTTCACAACGTTAAAATATTGGCCAAGACAAAACACTACCATCAAAGAATCATAAGGGAAGCGATTGAGATAGCCAAATATACCCACAAAATTTCAACCGAGACGCTGGATCAACCTCTCTTCACTTTGGCTACCTTTTCTACGTTTTGGAAAAAACACTGTTTATCAAAAATCATCGATCCCAAAAACCAACTAAGCGTAGATTTCACAAATATCCAATATCCTTTGCGGCTTTCGAAAAATAAAAATCAGAACTTTTCATTTCCACTCCCTCCCACCATCACTCCCTACACACATTCATTCATTTTTTTTCTCCGCTAGAGGTTTACTGGTCCTAACTCCTGTAAAATTTTCAAGATCATATCTGATACGGTTCTTGAGATATAAAAATTTAATTTTTTGAAAAGTGATTTACGCTTCACCTCCACCCCCAATAATTTTACATTCTGTAGACTCCACAGGTAATTGTATATACAGAAATCAAATTTTATCTTCCTGGCACAATTGAGTCGGAAGATATTTTGATTCAAAGTTTTTCACCCCTACCCCCATACGTCACCAGCCCTCCTTAAATTTTTTAACCCTTTTCTACTCTCCTAGTACGTCTTAAGACAAATACAAAGTTTCGGCCGACTGATATCAATCGTTCAGGAGATATGGATTTTGGAATGTTTCAATCCCAGCTTTCAAGCGTATTGGACAACTTCACAAGCTAATATAGCCTTATAAATAATTCTCAAAATTGAGCCAATCCTGAAACTTAATACCGTACTATTCTATGGTTTTTTAATTATTTTCCTGGGGTTTGAATTGGTTCCCATGTGTTCAAAGATAATTTTAACGCGCTCAATAATTTCTAAAATATCTCACTTCAAAATTCCATTCAAATTGCGTACGATTTCGAAATCTTCAGCAATCTACTTAAAAATTGTTCCATGAAAGTGTGCCAATAAATTCAACTCATGAACGAAATACGAAAGAAACTTTTATATTAAGACGTAGCAAATGGTGTGCAATAAGATTTTCGAAATTTTAATTGTAAATTATCTCCTGCGACTACGTAATTAAGAGTGACTTCAAACTTTTCCGAACTTTCCACTGTAAGTCGGTACCTACTGTATACCGAATCTTATTTCATTCTTTTACTCGTTTAAAATACAACGTTAACTTTTTAATATAATTTTCAACAAATTTGATTTCAACTTTCGTTTATGAGTAATAAATTAAAAGATAAAAAAATATATAGAATACAAAATGAAGGAAAACTAAAGTATTCCAAGTTTTTATTGTTAGAAATTCATTATTTTCGTTCTTCACAGCTCTTAAATGGATTTCGTTTACATTAACCTTAAGATTTCTGAGTGCGCAAAATCAAAAGTGAATTTAATTTAGGAACAAAGAAGAAGTTTATATTCTATTTAGGTGGTGAGTTTATGACGGACATAATGAGAAAATGCAATCCACAATTGTTTGCTTCATTTTACATTATAAAGTTTGGGAGACTCCTACAAATTGTAGACTATACTCGTTCCTCTTACCTGTTCACTCAAAATATATTTCTTCCTTACTAAAAAGTTGAAGCTTGGTACATAGAATTTTATTGGTGAACGTAGATACTCTGCTTATTAAACCTTTTATACCTGTCAGGTATACCGTTGAATTTGTACTCAGTAATCGTCGGCCACTTTCACTGGTTCAATTCTATATTATTTCTTCTAAATGTTTGGGGTGTGATGGCGAAGTGTCTTAGACGAAATTCTTTTTTGTTGGTTGCATTTTCACGAATTTCATCAAATCTCTTAGCTTTGTCTTCTTTGTCAATTTGTTTTCAGTTTTTTTTCGGTATTCAACTCCTAATGGAGTGTAAAGCTATTGTGTATGTTTTACGAATTCTGACATATTCTTTAGGCTTGAGTATATATTGAATTACCTCAATAGATTTTCCTTATAAAAAAAACCGAATTCAGAATTTGAAGGGGGTGGAATAGGCTTTCACGAATTTCCTATCATAGTGTGGGCCATTTATGACGACGAACGCGACTGTAGTAGGCTAAATGACACACAAAGGTAATAGAATTTGAATTTTAGACCCGTTAGGTCAAACCTTTTAATTTTCGAATATTAAACAATAAACTTTGTTAAAATGCACTTTGCATTGTATTACGACAGTTATGTCGCCCCAACCAAGACTTATATTGTTATATGTAAATAGGCTAGTTGTTAGGAAATAAAATTATTAGTGAATTAGAAGTCGCGGCGATCGGACGCCTTTTTACTTTTCTTTATCCGCACGACCAAACCGTCTTTCTCAGGGCGAGCTGCAAGGATTCACGCAGAGACCACGCTCGTCTTAGGACTTGCATACTTAATAAAAGAGTAACCACTTGCCATCAGTCCTTGTCAGAACTGATGCAGCAAGTTAAGGGGTTAGGCCATCAATAGAGGCTGAACAAATAGGCCTTTTTGGGGATTTTTTTTCAGAAAAACTACAAAATAAATCGAGATTACAAAAATGGATGTTTATAATGTCGTGCAGTAATTTTTTTGAAGCGATTAAATTCAAAATGGCGGCTGTGCAGCGTTTTTGCGATGACTTTTATGTTTTTCTAGGGTCCACGGCCGGACACACAGCGCTTGTAATTTTTGAATTGTGGTAAGCCAATGATTTTTTTTCGATTAAATATAATAACAGCTACAAGAGTACGTAGGATTTTTTCGATATATTGATTTTTGGCCTCTTGCCTAAAAAAACGTCAGAAAATTGTTAATAACAATTGAACTATGCAACATAAAAAAAAATACTTTATTATTAAAAAATAATAAAGTAATTCAGTTCCGTCTAAACTCTCCGCGAGAATACAACTACGAGTACGAGTACTAGTAATAGAGTGTTATCGCGCAATAAAGTTAGCTTTGTGATCGGAAATTTTTAATTAAAAGTGTCTGAACAGGTTCGAAACTCTAAAAGGAGGCGGGATGACCCCTCCGGTTCAGAAGAATATTTAAAAGACAAAATTCCATTGTTAAAAAACTTTACTAAGCCAACTGCCATGGCTGCTGAACATCGCAATTACTATGCGCCGCTATCGGAAAGAGCGGATAATGAGGAAATCAGTGAATCTTCTAACAAAAATCCCACCAAAATTACGGTACCACCACTTGTGTTCCCAACTTTGGATCGAGCAACGCTGGAAATAATTATGAAAGTTTTGGATATACCAGTCTCGGATTATAATATTCAGAACTACTGGGAAAAAAATATTCCTTTACACGCTGGAAAATTATGAAAAAACAGTAGAACACTTAAATTTCAAGAAAGTGCATTATTACACTCATAGTCGCCGCGATCGCCGTCAGAAAAAGTTCGTCATATCTGGTCTTCATTATATGAAAACGGATGAGCTTAAAGAACACTTGATCAGTTTAAAAATTCCATGTACCGATGTCAAGCAATTCGCTAGCAACAAGCCAAAGTACATTGATGAAATGTTCTATATTATATACTTTGACAACAACACAATTAAACTGTCAGAACTACGGAAAAGTAGGGCAATATTAAACACTATCGTCAGATAGAACCACTACAAGCGTAAACAAACAGGACCAACGCAGTGCCGTAATTGTCAAAGGTACGGTCATGGCTCCTCTCATTGCCATCTGGAAACGAAATGCATGATCTGCAGTGGTCCCCACATACATACACTATGCCCGAAAAAGAAAGAGGGAGAAATCAAATGCTTGAACTGTTCTGGAACACATCTCTCGACTTCTACTGAGTGCCCCAAACGTACGGAATACATCGACATAAAAAATAAACTGAACCATCACAGGAGGAACTCTCAACGACAAGCATCTTCAACCAATGTCCCGAACAATCAAACTAGAACCAATGGAACTAGCACCATAGATCGAAACATTTCACTACCTATAAATAAAAGTCGGGTGCTATCTTACAGTCAAGTTGCTCAATCATCCAATGCAGCCTTTGCAAATACGAGTGTAAACACTGCTGGCAGTCAAAAAAACAATGAACTTTTTACGTCAGAGCAGCTAATACGCATCTCAACCGAATTAATATCCAGGCTTTCGAGTTGCCGCTCTAAGCAAGAACAATACCAAACGTTAGTAGAATTAGCAACTAAGTTTTTGTATGACTAACAACACTAATATAGTTTATAATAATCAAAGCATAAAAATATGTAACTGGAATGCTAGAAGTATCAATAATAAGATTAGTGAATTTTTTGATTTCCTATCAAAACACGATGTGGATGTCTGTATTGTCACTGAAACATGGTTAAAACCCAAAAACAAACTCTATAGTAGCAATTATGTGTGCCATAGAGGTGACCGACTGGAAGGTGAAGGGGGTGGTGTAGCAATAATAGTTAGGAAAAATTTAAATCATTCCATTATCTCGTGCAGTAACACAAATACAATAGAATGTCTTGGAATAACTCTGAACACTTATACTAAATTCCCTCTAGATATCATAGCTGTGTACTTTCCTGGGGGGAAACCCAAACGTTTCTACAAAAGCAAAATTTAGATCAGATCTTAACAGACTATTCCAGCGAAATAATCAGACACTAATAGGCGGAGATCTAAATTGCCGACACAGAAATTGGGGATGCCTGAGAGCAAATTCATGGGGAAACATACTCCATTCTTTCTTAGCTACATCACGTTTCAGCACTCTTTATTCCGATGATCATTCCTATATACCTGCAACAGGCTCTAACAATTCTTCAAACCTGGATTTATTCTTCGCAAATTTCCCTGAATATGTCTCGCATCCAACTGTAATTAATGATCTATCTTCAGATCACTTACCAGTAGTAGCCACTATATCAGTAAATGGAAGCGTGCTACAAAACACAAAATATAACTTCAGAAAAGCTAAATGGAAAAGCTTTGCAAAAATAGTCACAAATTCACTTAAAGCACAGAAGTTTGTGATAGAGGAATGCAAGGAGCATACTCAAATCGACACACATATTGAAATCCTTGACAGTATAATTCACTCAGCAATTGACCTAACTGTTCCGAAAATATCATTTTATACCAATCACAGTCCTCAAATCCTTAGCCATATAAGTGATATTATAAAAACAAGAAACGTTGTAAGACGGAAGTACACAAGGTATCATCATTTAGCAGATCTTCTTGAATTAAAACGCTTAAATGCAATCATCAGAAAAAATATATACGAATTCAGAAATAATCAATGGAACGAAAAACTCTCAACTATTGACAAAGGTAGCAGACCGTTGTGGAACATGGCCAAAATTATGAAGAAGAAATTCTTTCCCATACCTACTATACTTCATAATGGAGATAAAATCTCTTCCTGCACGGAAAAGGCAAACCTACTAGCCGACACTTTCCATGACAATAGCATAGTGACGACTAATATGTCTGATATAAGTACTGCATCTACAGTACATAACGGCTTGCAAAGCTTCTTCGTCTGGAGGGACCATTCAAACCAGAAAGTATAGTACAGGTTAAAGATATCAGATTTAATATCAAACGTCTACGAAATTCGAAAGCCCCAGGAATTGATGACATAAACACTGTCTGCATAAAAGCACTTCCAAAACTGGCCCTTATAAGATTGACGCATATTATTAACCGTTGTATCCAGCTCAATTACTTCCCTGCGCTTTGGAAGTCTGCCATAGTAATACCGGTCTTAAAACATGGTAAACCCCGCGAAAATTTGTCGTCGTATAGACCAATCAGCCTTCTGTGCACTTTTGGTAAAATCTTTGAAAGAATATTGAAGGATAAGATAGTTCATTTTCTCGATGATAACAATATCCTCCCTAATGAACAATTTGGATTTAGAGCTCTTCACAGTACAGTACACCCGCTGGTACGAGTAACTAGAGGTATTAAATCAAATCTCAGAAACAAAAAATCTACAGGTTTAGTCTTAATCGACTTGCAATCAGCATTTGATACAGTATGGCATGACGCTCTCATATATAAACTTATATATATCAATTTTCCACCATACCTAACTGAAATCATCTTAAGTTTTCTTTCTGAACGATCATTTAAAGTCAGAGTCAATCAAACGCTATCAACAATAAAGACGAGTGAGGTAGGAGTACCTCAGGGATCTGTACTCGGACCAATTCTCTACACCATTTATACTGCTGATATTCCCATACCAGCCAATTGTGAAGTCACGATGTACGCGAACGATACCGGTGTTCTCTCTACTGGTGATAATGCGATAGATATCAGTCTCAACCTGCAACTCGCTCTCACAGAACTATCTGAGTATTTTCATAAATGGAAACTAAAAATCAATCCTGAAAAGTGCCAAGCTACTTTCTTCACCAGAAATAGAAAAAGTTCTTTACTACCTCAGGCTAACATTTCAATACTAGGTAAAGACATTCCTTGGACAGACAAAATTAAATATCTTGGGGTCACTCTCGATAAGACACTGACCTTTGAAAAACACACTGCTTTAATTAGAGACAAGATCAATGTAACGATTAGAGTCCTATATCATCTAATAAATCGCCGATCTGTGTTAAGCACTGAAAATAAAATTATTATTTACAAGGTAATCTTTCAAAGTATATTTCTGTATGCTGCCCCAGTTTGGCAAGATGTCTCAAATTGCCATATCAAAAAATTGCAAATTGCCCAAAATAAAGTCCTCAAATTATTGCTAAACCGACCCTGGCATTTCTCCACGCGGAAACTTCATGAAATTGCAAATGTTTCAAAATTAAAGGACAAGATCGACATCATACAACAAAAATTTGTTGAACGAAGTTCGATATCGGAAAATCCACTAATCTCAGGATTATATAGCTAATTAGGTAATACTTAAGTCCTAGGTTAGTTCTAGTTTTAAGCATAGTATTAAGTTGTACATATAAGGTTTTTCACTTTGCTGTATTTCCTTAATCTCATATACTAATCGCACTAACTCCCACGTCTTACGACAAATATTAAACATTAGTTGAAATGGGTACAGATACTCAATAGCTCTAAAGTAACTTTATTATAACTTACACTGAAATTAATACAGATTAGGCAAAATAAAGAGAATTTGAATTTCAATAAAGTAATTCACGTACTCTGATGGAATATAGTTTTAAAGATATATTCAAAATATCAAGTGAATCGGTTGAGAATTGTCTTGAGTTATGTTGTTACGGTTAAAAACCGCATACCGAGCTAGTCAGTTGCCCGTTCTTTTCCCCTTTTTTCAGGGCTGGTTGGCATGATACATCGAGGGAAGGCTCGTAGCAGCCCAGCGTGTCACGAAATTTCTCTGGACTGGACGGAGTGGCAGCCTATGGAAATAGAATATAAACTTGTTATATGATTTTGAAATGGATATAAGAGTATATTTGTACTGTATGGTGGTATTACGGACTATGGGAGGCGGTAAAGTTCGCGGTTCTGCAATCCTTTTTGCTTCCTTCTTTTCTTGCTTCCGGCTTACATTTGTGTCCCAGGGCCTCTCTGGCTGTCGTCCACGAGTCTTCTAGGGAGGAAAAGATCGGAAGGATATTAGTTGATGTATTGGATCGGAATGATGAATAATGTCACAGCATATACCTCTAGCCGAGGCTTACCGCTGTCGTCCGTCTGCCGTTTCGAATCTATATCTTCCTCAGCCCAATGCACCAACGTTTGAAGGAGGGCACGCTACTTCCGACGAACCTGTCCCGATTCCCTCGTATCCTGCTTCCGTAGGTGAATTCCGGAGGCAACGGCAACTCAAGGATAGGCTCAAGCAGCTGTTCAGGATACAGAGATGGTTGTGGTATAGAAGTTATACTTACCTTGTTGGGTTGGACTTCCCGCCAGGATTCAAACGTCGCATCAGAATTTCCCACACAGGAGGTTAATTTCGAAAGCATGGCCGACGTTAACCGATGAAGGTCGAAATTACCGGAAGCGTTTTCCCGCGAGATTGACCATTTCCGGACCGTGCGACTTAAAACAGCGTTTAAGTCGCACGGTCCGGAAATGGTCAATTATCACTCACTTATAAAAATAACACTACCCGCCCGGTTCCAGCATTTGTCCTGCTGAAATCTGACATCTGTCGCGAAGATGCCGGTCGAAATTCACTAGAATAAGGGGAAGATGGCCGTATGAATCGGAAAAGAGCCGAAGGCACGGCGTAAACAATAAAAGAGTTGGACTGAGTTTGCGCGGGGCTTTTTTTGAAAAGTTGTGAACGAGAGTGCGTCGAGACAAGGAAGAGCAAGGACCGTAAAGATCAAGGTCTAAACCGAACAAAGACCGGAAAAGATTTGTGGAGTTTTCCATTGTAGAGAAGCGAAGGTTGGAGGTGTTCTGTAATAACCTACGTGGAAGATCCTCGGTACGGTAGAGTGGAAGACCTGGAGGAGTCGGTGGGCGATAGCAGCGATAGAACGAGGAGTTGGAGGAGCCACGGAGTATCGGTAGGCAGCTACGGCAGCGGCTAGTGTAAGATTAATGTAGGTACATTATTTGGGTTTGGTCACCTTTCTTTCTTTTTTTTCCCTTTCCTCCTGAGAGAAGAAACGTGCGCGATCATGGGAAACTGCGCCGAAGAAACGGGCAAAAAGGATTGCGTCTCGATTCGTGATAAGCCGGGACCGTCGGAATACAGCCACTAGCAGATCTAAAGTAATTTTTGAATAAAGTTTATGGTGAATTTTTAATTTGAACAGAAACAAAGCGTCTTCGCCATTTCGTTAGGTGAGGTTTCCTAATCTTCCTCACGTTAAGTCCAGATTAGGTGGCGCCCTGTGTCGATTAGGTACGCGGTGTTATAAGATATCCCCGAACTTACCCATCTTCGGCTGAGCGAGGCCGGTGCCAAGTTGAGTTGGAGTTGGCCGCGGAACTTCGGCCGAAGACGACGGCTGTGGTGTTGAGGGAAAGTCGCGAGTCCGAAGAGCGTCGGACCCCGGGTTTGAGACCGGACATTTTATTTTCATTGGCTGTTTATTTTCTTTCCTAAGAGCACTAGACCGGCGTCACAACTCACCCCTTAATTTGGAGGGTAATAATGTTTCCGGCCAGCTTGAAAAATGTAGTTTTGAGATAAACGCGTTTGAAGTTTTGAGTAGTAGAAAATCATGAATAATTTTGAAGGCGGCCTTGTACTAAAATTCGAAAACCGAGTCCTTAGAGACTTTTTTCGGCCATAATCTTTTGGGATATCATTTTTGAAATGCTAAGGGACCATCTAAAATAAAAAAAAAAATCGATTTTTCGAAAACTATAGAGTGGTCTAACCCCTTAATAAAAGAGATCAGCACGTACTGCCCTTTTTAGGGTCAGAACAACAGCTCTTTTTAGAGCTGAAAGTAGCCAGACTTCACCCGATCCCGGATACAGGCGATAGGAGGACTCAGCCGGACCAGCGCTTGGGTCATAGGTGCAACATCGCCCCCGGACGTCGTCGGTAGTTTTGGGCACACATGTGCCCTTGGGTGTAGCGAGCCAAATCATGATTCGCCTACATTAGATCTGTTCGTCTATTAGTTTTAACTTCTGCAGACTCTCGATATAAACACCACAAAATCGTTTTTCGGTTTCTTTGATATTAATCCCTTAAATGGTTGGAATGAGGTCTTTTTTTTCTTATTAAAAAGCGGAACTCAGAATGTTTTTATTTTCAATCCCAAATTGAGTGTAAAGAGGTTGTATACGCTTTCACGAATTCCGTACGATCTCTTAGGTCTGATAATATCTTGAATTCGTTTGTACGTCTTCTGTCCTTTTTTACTTTATTATTTTTTAATAATAAAGTATTGTTATCCACCTGAAATTTAAAAAAAATTTGCTACTCTGAAATTTTGCATTTTCACGTTTTAGGATTAGTAGACCCCAAAAAAACAAAAAAAAAATGTCCGTCTGTCCGCCGTACGCAATACTGTTGGGGAAAACGATTGATATATTAAGTTGAAATTTTTATGGTAGGTAGAGTGTGTGAACGCCTACGAGTAGTAACTTTTGGAGGGTTGGTGGTGTAAGGGGGTAGGGGGGGGGAGCGTTTTAGATGAAAGATTTTGGTTTCTAGATCTCAAAAACCGCTTATGCTAGGAGGCTGAAAGTTGGAACTTATGAAGTACTATGATAGTGGACCCATATGCAAAAAAATGCTCGATAGAGGTTGAGAGATGTGCAAGGGGGGGGGGGGGGGGAGAAACAATGCGTTCAAAACACATGAAAGCTGGGATGAATACATTCTAAAATTTATATCGACTGAACCATTGATGTCAGATGGCTGAAATTTTGGAGTTGTATTAAGGGATAGTAGGAGATTAGAAAGGCGTTAACATTTTTAAGAGGAGTAGTGAGCTATGGGGGTGGGGATGAAAAACTTTGAAGTATAATAATTTGAAGTATAATAAACCAGTGTAAAATTTTTGGGAGGGGGGGGGGGGTGAAGCGCTGAAGGTGGGGGACAGCCATTTTAAAAAAAAAATAATTTGTATATTTCATGAACCGTATCGGATATGATCATGAAATTTTTACAACAGTTAGGACCAGTAGACTTCTAACGGAAAAAAAAAATTTTGAAGGTGTGGGTGCAGGGTGTGAGGGTGGGATGGGGTGCAAACGAAAAAATTCTGATTTTATTTCTCGAAAGCCGCAAATGATATAAAGCTAAAAATTGATAACTGTATAGATGTGCTTTAGAGACAGCACAGAAAAAATAAATAAATTTTAGATAAGGGAGCAAGGTATGGGGGTGGGGGGTGGTTTTTCATATCTCAGAAACGGCTTATGCTAGAAAGTTGAAACTTAGTATGTATATGTAGAAGTACTACAGGAGTAATTAAAGCAACAAAAAAGTTCAAAATTTTATTGATGTACAGAGGTGGAGTAAAACAGATGTCCATGTAAAGGGGTTTTTCTGACATTTTCATGTATTTCGTTATATCTTTTAGACATGTCGATTTATCAAATTGATTTTACTTCTTTGAGCTCTTTAAATAAGCACCTAGAAACATTTTTTCAACTTTTTCGATATCCAACCCTTAAGGGGGTGTAATGTGGTTGTGTAAATTTTCACGAATTCCGATACATTTCTTAAGACTAATTAGACGATAAATCGAATATCGAATTCACTTTCACTCGTAACGTTTTTTTAAGGTATTTTGCAGGTTTTCACGAATTTCGAAAGTCTTTTACGTTTAATAAGATCGTATTCGCTTTTACTTCTATTGAATCTTCTATTGAAAAAAATACGTAAATAAATAAAAATCTAAAGAATAACCAGGAGGCTATTTGGAACGTTATTTTTAAGGTTATCAGTCGCATAGTGACCTACACCACATCTCAGTATTAAACACATTTCGGACTTCTACCCAAGAAATAATAAAGTTGCGCCCAGACTGTTGGCAGATTTTTTCATAGTTCTTTTCAGCCCCCAAGAAGAAGTTAAGGGTTTGAATAGGTTTTCACGAATTTTGTTATATATCTTAGGTCTTTTAAACTAGTTTTAACTTGTGCAGACTCTCGATATAAATACCAAAAAACAGTTTTTCGTATTTTTGGAAATTCATCCCTTAAATGGATGGAATACGGTCTTTGAAGTTTATGTTATGTCATGCTTTTCACGTACACAGGATTTTTAAACAACCGCCAAAAAATCAATTTCATAATTTTTTAATCCCCAAGGAATACGGGCTTTTTATTTAATCGGTTAAAAATGCGTTTTTATTCAAATTTCAGCTCTGTCACGATTTTAGCTGAAATTTCTGGTGGTGTAACACCGCTATAAATTATATAGTATTCATGGCACAACAAATTTTAGATTTTACCTCTGCTTACGTATATTTCAATTTAATATTATTATATTAATATTTTTACATTATTAACAATTTTTTTTAATGATCAAGGTCAAATTCGTTTGTGCAATTCCGATTGTTCGCTTTCGATCGATCGCATACAAGGCAAAGTGTACATCCAATATTTCATTTTTCCAATAAAATATATTGAAGGGAAACGATTTTGAAAATACTTCCATATTATGAATATAGTACTGTCCGCTCTTTAAGGGGCACTCAAATTTTATATTTGTTGCATTTCGAAAGGAAGATACTATTAAACTCAACATGGTATTTATTCTTGCCACACCATTAATTTTACAAACGCTAAACCTTTTTTGAAAGTAAACTGAAGTATTGTTTCGATACGTTCGCACTATTTCCAGATAACAGATAGGATGGTTAATCGAGCGCGTTATGGTAATGTCGGCATTCAAAAAGGTTTTGTTCGTTACCAAAAACGTAAAATTCACATAATTTACTAGCGATTTGTGCGAAGAATTTAAGTACTGCAAGCTATAGCAGTTCTGGAAATAATTAAAGAAAATTTTATTCATTTAATTTAAAATAGGTTTAAACATACAGGACATACAGCGTTATCGATGAAGATTACAAAAAAAATAAATAAATTCAGCAAGGACATTTCAGAGCGGTCGTGTAATTAGAACTGACTTTAAACTTTTTCTACTTTTACTTTTAACGAAACTATCGAATGAATTCCCACTTATTTGAATTAGAGTCGCAATTATTTATATTGGTCATATAACGAGATGCTATTAAAATGCATTTATCATTGAACTTGATGTTGATGTTTATCATTAAGTCTAAACATTTATTGTACATTTTATTTTATTTTTTTCGTTTTCGAATAATTTATTATTTGTTAAATTGTGATTTAACCTTTGTGCGGTGCAAATATGTCTACACGTGCCGCCGACAATAATTTCATTCGATACCCAAAATGCTGATATCGAATTATGCATAGATCGAAATTATTGATGTCGGTACGTGCCGACATATTGCAAGGTGCGCATCAGCACAATTTATTATTAAGGTATATTTAAGTGTATTGCCAAACTGCTGAATTGCAGTTCTTTAATTATATTGTGTGTAGTATAAATAAGACCTAAAGTAAATATAGATTTTTAGAGTTCTGGAAGCAGCCAAACCTTTCACTTGAAATTTCCTGTGATGTCAACATTATTCGCATTAATTATAATCGCACTAAATGGCAACCCTTTTTTTCACGCAACTCGGTCACGCTCAATCGTTTTTCCTCAATCAATCTCGCTTTATACTTTCAAAATTGCTTTGAACTGATCGACGCTCGCTGTTGAGTAGCAACTGTCGTGTGCTGTCTCGCTATATTGCAGTACAATACTGTGTCGGCTATAGACTCTGTCGTTGTTATATACTGCATTTGTTTAGTCGAGAGCTTTGCCGAATATTCGGTGGTGTGTGTGTGGAACTTGCCAGAAGTTCTTCTGCATGCAAGAAGTGTCGAGAGATTTTCACGCTGTTCTGATGGTGCACGTAAAAACAACCGATAAGAGGAAAAGTGATTCTTTTCGAACACTATCGAAATAACTTTGCCAAAGATTTTGCCACGCCTTTCTCATTTGAGTATTGCAAGGCGGCCATTCAGATATTTTGCGCTGCTTTTCAGCTAGGTATTGGAAGGTTATTATTTTTCTCGCCAGAAACCGATCAAGCAGTGACAATGATTGGGTAATATTCCGGGACGCGGTCAAAGTCGTAGTGTAATTTCAGTTGTTACGCGATTAAAAGGGTTTTCGTGGATTTTGTTTTGAGCCATTACAGCCATTACATGAAATCAACCAATCTGATATGTCATCAATCCTAAGAAATATGTCGAAAGCCTTACGTCCTCTAGGAGTTGAATATCTAAAAATCCTGAAATCAACTCTTTGGCGATTATGTAGAAAGCCTTAGGAAGTAAAAATTAATTCGATATTTTATTAGAACTAAGAAACATGCAGGAATTTGTGAAAACATATTCAACCCCCTTGCACCCACTTCGGGTTGAATGTCAAAAAATCCTGAAATGAGTTTTTAGATATACTATCTAAAGAAAGCCCGAGGAAGTGAAAACCAATTCGAAGTCTTAACACTCCTAAGAGATATGAACGTTTTCAACCCGTTTATATCCTCTTAGGGGTTGAAAAAGGAAAAAACTTGAAAACAAGTTTTAGGCGGTTATTAATCAAGCACGTGGAAGTGAAAAGTTATTCGATATCTATGTAATCAGACCTGAGAAATACGGCTGAATTCGTGAAAATGTATACAACACCAGTACACGAGCTTGGGGGTCGACTTTAAAAAAATCCTGAAAACGCTTTCTAGATATTTGTATGAAGAATCAGTATGATAACAAGCCAATCGTATGATGAAATACTGAACTTCGATTTATGTTGTAGTTGGGGATAAAGTAGAGTTACGTGTGTGCATGCTGTATGTCCTTTATTAAGGACTCCAATTTGATTGCTACTCAAACCTAAAAGACAATATTCAGTGTTTAATTTCATATCTTGAACTGGGTGAGTCACCGAAAGAAATTTTCCTTTTTGAAGGACTTTCACATGGAAGGTGCAGGAAGGACTCACTCGATTTCTTACATATTTATCCTTTTCCTTGGAACCATTCAAAAATTAATGTGTACAAAATTTCAAATTCGTAGCTAGGAGCGTTCAAAAGTTATCGGAAAATATTGTTGAGCACGTGTCTTAAGGACATTTTGTATGGAAGATACAAGAACGAGTAAAAGGATTTCTAAACTTTAATAGGGAAAAATACTTAAATCGGTTTTTCCCTGACTATGTTTAAAGCTTAGAGAAGTGAAAGTGAACTCCAAATCGCAATATACCAAAGAAATATATCAGAATTCGTGAATATGTACACAATCACTTTACACCCTCCTAGGGGTTGGATATCGAAAAAATTTTAAGAACATATCTAGACGATCGACATGTCTAAAAGTTCGTAAAAATGTGGATTCACGAACATTTTTTATACTCAACCTCTGAATGCCAATAAAAATCTGAACTTTTTTTTGCTTTAGTTACTCTAATATTACATCTACATAAACGTACTAAGTTTCAACTTTCTAGCATAAGCCGTTTCTGAGATATAAAAAACCACCCCTCATCCCCGTATCTCGCTACCCCTATCAACAATTTTATTTTTCTAGGATCTCTCTATAGTGGCTCTATATATTCCTAAATTTTTAGCTTTCTATTCATTACGGTTTTCAAGAAATAGAAATTAAAATTTTTTTCTTTCTACCCCCTTTCACCATCACCCGCACACACCACAAAATTGTTTTCCCTACTAGAGCTCTACCGACCCCAACTCCTGCAAAATTTTTAAGATCATATCTGATACAGTTTTTGAGATATAAAAATGATTTTTTTTAAAAATCGCTCTCTCCCCACTTTCGTGCTCCACCTCCCCTCTCAAAAATTTGCTTTCAGTAGACTCTTCTTGTGATCCCATATACAGAAACTAAATTTTATTTTCCTGGTGTAAGTGGTTTGGAAGATATTGTAATCCAAAGTATTTAATAATAATAATATAATAATAATAATTGATTTGATTCCTTCATGCAAAATGGGCAATTCCTTCTCAACTCAAAGTTGGTGAGAAATTCCCCATTTGGGTACACTTTCTCAGCTTAAAGAACTAGTGACCATAAAAATTTCATCTTAATATCTCAACGGGTTTGTGAGCTACGCGCCTTCAAATGATTTTGCGTACGGCGGACGGCGGACAGAGGACGGCGGACGGCGGACAGAGGACGGCGGACGGCGTACGGCATCGACGGCGGACAGACGGATATTTTTTTTTGATTTTTTGGGTTTTACTAGTCCTAAAATGTGAAAATACAAAATTTCGGGGTAGCAAATTTTTTTGAAATTTCAGGTCGATCACAATACTTTATTATTAAAAAATAATAAAGCAAAATGAATTCAATATTTGGAAAGGGCTAATAGATATGACGAAAATCGTGAAAATATGTGTATTCCATTTTCACTGATCATTTTTTTTGCCCCCCTTCCGAACGCCAATGAATATTTGAATTTTTTTTAAATTAAAATTACTTTTCTAGTTGATTTACATATATACCTACCGAGTTTCAAATTTCTAGCATAAGCCGTTCTATAGTTAGGAAAAACACCACCCACTCTCGTACCATAGTACTCCTATAAAAAATTATTATTATACCTTTTCATTTATTATTTATTTTTCCAACATGCTACTACCATAGTTCTATCTAAATACCAAGTTTCAGCTTTTCATGATTATTGATTCTCGAGATACAAAAATCGTAATTTTTTCCTTTTCACCATCCTCCATCCTCGCCCTCTACACCATCACCCCCAAAATATTCTATAAAGGGTCTATTAGGTCTACTTCTGGTAAAAATTCTCGATCTCATCTTTCGATTGTTTCGGACGCATTATTATCCCCCCCACTCCCACATCCATTCACCCATATCAGCAACTTTTTATACTCTAGATGAAATCATGTAGAGTATTATAAGTTTAATCCAGCCCGAAAAGTTTGTAACGCATAGAACCGAGCCTCGGACGAAAAAAAGTTATATATTATTTTGTGTTTATTTGTGGCCAAAAACCCCAAATCCGTTTGCTGTCCGTCCGTCCATCCCTCCGTTTGCACGATAACTCAAGAACGCGTTGGCCTAGGAAGTTGAAATTTGGTCACCACCTGTAAAATGGAAAAAGTAAGGCTAAGTTCGCTAATGGGCGATATCCTTCCACTCCTTCGGATACCTCCCATACAAGAGTCCTTCACAATTATTGCACGAATGCTTCAAGTTAGGAGCTTGAAATTTTTAAAACTTAAAGTTTACAATGTTTGAAACGAAAGTTCCGAATATGATGCAAATCGAATGAGTACTTCGTGTAGCAGACTACAAAAGTCCTTCAAAAATGTATGCAAGTTACAGAATCCACTATAACTCTAGTACAAGTTAAAGCAGGGATTCAAAATTTTACAGGAATTAGTTTTATATCAAAAGCAAGACCGAGTTCATTAATAAGCGCAATCCATCGACTCCTTCGGGTAGCTGTCATACTAAAGTTCTTAAAACACGTGCTCACCAATATTGAAAGATAACTTTAGAACGCTTTAAGTTACGACTTTGAAATTTTGTATACGTTGATTTTATAATAGTCGCAGCTGAAAGTATTAATATGAAAAATATCCCGTAAGTCCTTTATGTAGTTGCCATACAAAAATTCTGTAGAAATGTCCCAACTTAATTTATGGAACTCACTATAACTCAAGAAATCGTTTAACCAACCATCGAGTAGCCACTATACAATAGTTTCTACCTGTAAATAAAAGGTCATGCAATAATTGTATGTACACTCCTCATTCTTTTGAATATAATCCCAACTAAAATATAAATCGGAGTTCAGTATTTCATCTAGAGTATCATACGATTGGCTTGCTGCTGATCGTGACTACGTTATGTTTTTCAAATCGGTCCACTATCAAAGCTCTATATAAATAAGTTTCAGCCTCCTAGCGTAAGCGGTTACTGAGATCTATAAACAACAATTTTCCATCTTAAATGCTTCCCCCACCTCCCCCTCACACCCACACCCCTCAAAAAGTGGTCACTTAAAGAGGTCTACCCAGTCTATTCAGAAAAAAAAATTCAATTTAATAGCTCATAGGGTTTGGGAGCCCTGAAACGATTTTGCGTACGGCGGCGTACAAACGGAGTGAAATTTTTTGCTTAAAATTATTTTAGTCAAATCTTTATTTCATATATTAAAGCGTTCTTGTGGAATCTCAATAGTTTCGGCGAATGCAAGCACACATTATTTTAAAACATTTGTATGGAAACTTCTGAATGTTACCTTCTTTTGTTCGCATACTTGTAAATCATAAGAACATTTAAAGAGCACAATTTAAAACATCAATCTTCTCGGAATCTCTAGCAATCCTAAAGAAATGTACTTTAAGTAAATTGCGCTTAAACTAGACTCCTATTTCATTTGGTACTCGTATGATATTTACGTTAACCTTTATTAAAATTTAAATAAATATTTAGTATTTGATCATCTCATGATTGTCTGTACAGCTTTTGCCTTTGTGATTTGCCGTGGTTTCATACATCCAAAAGTTCAGTTTATTTTACAAAGTAAGAGAGAAGAATAAATACAAATAAAATACTGCAGTACGTACTTAAAAATAATTTTCCATATTATAAAAATAGCAAACTCAAACGAGATCCTTTCTCGACGTTCAGTCAGCCATTTTACTCTCTAAAATCGGTAAAAATCATTCGAATTTTCAGCTTTACAAACTTTGAATGGAAAACTTCGAAAGACAGACAATGCACAAAAGTCAACAAAATCGTTTGCAATGAGTTTATCTATCGAGAACGCTGCAGTTACCGGCTTTTTGGATAGGGACTAGATACTTATAGCTCGAGGGTTCGTACAAGTGAAGCCTTTTCAATAACCGACAGAACACTCCGCAGTCGGGAATGCGGAGTTGAATACTCGCTGTATACACCGTAAAGGTAAATGATAAAAGTAGGCCATTTGGGAAACTGTTCAGTACCAAAACTACTGTGTATGTTCCAGTTTATGACGGGATTCTGGTTGATATGGGGGTACCATTATAAATTCTATGCACACAGAGCCTTTATCATAGCTTGTAATTTGAGTTAGAGAATGTCAATAGCTTGTTCGATTCAATGTTCATACATAGTTCAGATTGGATATTTTTTTTTTTTCATTTATTTATCGATTTTTGATCAGCGTTTTATCAAAAGTTTTCAAGATTTCCTGAAAGAGCATTCAGCTGATGAAGAAAATTTTCACCTAGTGCGAGTGATTAGAAATTTAGATTGATGATGAGGAAGTTTATATCTCATTGTTCCGATCAATTCATTACTAAATTTAGAATTGTAGAAGAGTCATGTACATTCAATTTGATTCATTTAAAGAATAATGCGTTTGGGGGTTCGAATGAGAAGGACAAACATTCTTTTTTTTAATGCTCTACATTAAGCACATAATATCGGATTACTTTCACGTTATTATTTTTAATTTTTTGCTGTATTATCTTTTAATAATAAAGTATTATGATCGACCTGAAATTTAAACAAAAATTTTCTACTCTGAAATTTTTTACTACCTAGTAAACCCCAAAAAAACAAAAAAAAAGTCCGTCTGTCCGCCGTATGCAAAAGCGTTTGAAGGACTGTAGCTCAGAAACCGGTTTAGATATTAAGTTCAAATTTTTTTGGTGGGTACATTGGGTGATCCCCTAGGGGTGGTATCTTTGGTGGAAGGAGGGTCTTATACGAAAAATGTTGGTCTCTTGATCTCAGGAACCGCTTATGATAGGAGGCTGAAACTTGGAAGTTATGTAGAACTATGATAATGGACCCATTTACAAAAAAATGGAAATTATGGGTGGAGGGGTGTGGGACTGGGAGCTGCGGTAAAGAAATTGGGAAAATAGGAAGATAAAATTTCGTTTCTATGCATAGGATTACAAGTGGAGTCTATTGGATGTAAAAGTTTTGTGGAGGGGGGTGGAGCACGGAAAGGGGTAGCCATTTTTAAAACAAAAATAAATTTTACTTTATTATTTTAACACCAAAAAAGGAAAAAAAAATTTCAGTCCATCTGTGCGCCGTTTGCCGTACGCAAAATCGTTTGACGACTTATAGCTCCCAAACCCTACGAGCTATTAAATATAAATTTTTTTTAATGGACTTGGTAGGCCCTCTGAAGTGTCCACTTTTTGAGGGGTTGGGGTGTGATTGAGAAGGTAGGGAAAGCGTTATAAACGGGAAAGTTTGGTTTCTAGATCTCAGTAACCGCTTATGTTAGGAGGCTGAATCTTGGGAGAGCTTCAATAGTGGACCCATTTGCAAAAAAAGTGCCGATATGGATGAAGGGGTCTGGGAGTGGGGGGTATAATAATGAGTCCGAAACGCTCGAAAGCCGAGATCGAGATATTTTAAAATCCATATCTCCTAAACGGTTAATGTCATGAAATTAAAACATAATGCACATTTGTAGTTATACTTGGAGAATATATCTAATAGATTTATAGTGGGGGCAGTAGCGTGCGGAGGTGGGGGGTGAAAAAGGAAAACGTTTCGATTTTTGTATCTCGAGAACTTATAATCCTGGAAAGCTAAAACTTTTTTTAGATAGTATTTAGATAAAGCTATTGTAGGGGCGTGTTGGAAAAATATATATTTTTATAGTTGTAGTATGCTACGGGGGTCGGGGGTGTTTTTCCTATCTATAGAATCGCATGTACAAAAAAGTTGAAACTTGGTGACTATACATAGATCTATTAGAAAAGTAATTCAGATAAAAAAAATTTTTAAATATCCATTGGTGTACGAAAGGAGGCAAAAAAAATGATCAGTGAAAACGTAATGCATACATTTTCACGAATTTCGTCATATCTCTCAGGTCTTCTAAAATTATGAATTGATTTTCATTTCACGGATTCCTCATATCAATACCTAGAAAGTGTTTTTAGTGTTTTTTGAAATTCGATCCCTAAGCGGTGTAAAGGGGTTGTATACATTTTAACCCTTTCGACGCGAATGGTACATATATGTATGTACCAGTAAATGTTTAAGTTTGTGGATAGTGTGTCATACATAGAGTTACTGAAGTACTAAAATTAAACGTATTTTTTTGATAGCATCACAACAAGGATATCGTATTTCTTCATTTATTGCGATAACTATAGTTGTACATCTATGTGATACATCTATGTTTGTATGTATATGTATATGTGTACCCCTAGTACTATAGGTATTATTTGTTTGATAGAATTGTGCACCGATAGCTTTGTTGCTCGTTTTCGTGAATATGGCTAAATTATTGACCTCAGACGGTATTCGGGTGATGATAGAAGCCCAAGATCTAGCATATTAATTTCTACAGGAGGGAGCAGTGGCGGATCCAGACTTTGCTGTTGGGGGGGGCGGAAATTTTTTTGATTTGACTATTTTGTTTGATCAAGTTCTGTGTGAATTTTGCTACATAGACTGCACTTAGCAAAAACGGGATCATAATGTTTTCATCTTATTATGGGTCATTCCATCAAGAATCGCCAAAGTTGTGACCTTACCATTTCCGATTCTTTTGAAAATGTTTGTACTTGAAGAACTAGTGAAAAAAATAATTGAAATTTAAGTTTTTGTTTCTATCTTCTTTTTTAACTAACAAAAACAACAACAATCTTTAAAATAAGCCCTACTTTATTATTCAAGGATAAAAATTACCAGAGATATGAATTTTCAAAGAGGACTCGGACATCTTTTTTGGTAAATCTTTAATGTTAATGTTTCTATCTCAGGAGGGGGGGTTTACAGACAAATTTACGCGTCGCGTATTAGTTACATTTAGTTGTGAGTATTTTGAGTAATTACATCATTTCGGGGGGGTTTGAACCCCCAAAAACCCTCCCTGCGTTCGCGCCTGATAAGGTCACACTCGATTCTTGATGAAATGTCCCTTTTCTATAAAATAATTGAGAACCACTATAAGGTTCTTTGTTTTTTTTGACCCCGATCCCATTGAGATCCCAAGTTAATTTTTTGATATTTTTTGAAAAACAGTATAATCTACAAAATATAAAAAAAAACTGTTTTGAAATATTCAAGGATAAAGGACAAAATCATTATCCTTGAAAAAAGGATAATTTTTATTGCGACAACCTTCCCCTTTAAAATAAGCCATATTTTATTATTCAAAGAGGACTCGGACACCATTTTTGCGAAAACTTTAACATACTATAACTAACAAAAAAAATGAGATAGAAACAAAAATTGAATTCCAATTATTTTTTTCACTAGTTCTTAAAGTACAAAAATTTTCAAAACAATCAGAGATGGTAAGGTCCCAAATTTCGTCATTTTTGGCGGTTCTTGATGGAATGACCCTATTACCTACGCAATATGTTGTCTTGTAGTCTTTTTATCATGGTGCGTTTACACTCACCCTTGAGGCTCGCCTCGAGGCGATCCTCTACCCCCATCAGGTCATTGCAAACCGGGTTTCGTCGGCTGTGTTTTTTGCTGTGTTGAAAGCAATTTACACTCAACATGCCTTTGCGGCGCAACTTGCCTATAAGTGCGAAACGACAGAAATACGATGAGCTGCGAATTGTGTGGTACCACAGTTCATTGTATGTGTGTACACATATGGAAGCGTGCGTCGGAGAAAAAGTTGAAGAATGTTAGACTCTTGCGACTGCACGAGCCATCTGATTGGTTGATTTTATGGTGGGGATAGAGGCGCGCCTCAAAGGTTGAGTATATGGTAAATCCACCATCATGGTTCTGTTCTGTACTTTGCATTGCACCGCAGAACTACAGTAAATGCTAATTACAGTCCACATTGCAGTGGAGTAAAAAAAATCGGAGAACGGTTGAAGTATGTATGTTTAGAAAATTCGGAATTGCTCTTGGGAGGGGCAGACGCACCCTCCGCCCCCCCCTGTATCCACCAATGGGAGGGAGTACACTATTTTACCAGTTAACAGGGCGGGCGGTACAGTGGTGTAACACCACCCCACTGGTTCCCCAATACTTGCATCCATATTTTTGTACCTCAGATATGTTTAATATAATATGTACAACATATTCCACTTATTCAGTTTATCGAAAGCCGGGTTAACGAATTCGATCGTATCACTCAGGTCTGATTATATATTCAGTAACTATTCACTTCCATTGGCTTGTTTTATAATCGACTAAAACTTCTTTTTAAGTTTTTTTCTCTTTCAACTCCTAAGAGGTTATAAAAGGGTTAAACTCGTTTTCACGAATTCCGTCATATCTCTTAGGAGTTATAAGACGTCGGATTGTTTTTCACTTACTCGGGCTTCGTTTATAAATATCTTAAAACTCATTTCAGAATTTTTGGATCAACCCCAAAGTGGGTGCAAAAGAGTTGCATATGTTTTCACAAATTCCTACATATTTCTTATTTCTGATGACATATCAAACTAATTTTTTTATAATAATCGTCAAAAAGTTGATTTCAGCATATTTAGATATTCAACTCTAAGAGGACGAAAGGCTTTCGACATATTTCTTAGGATTGATGATATATTAGAGTGGTTTTCACTTCCACAGACTTTTTACATAATCGCCTACAAATGCATTTCATGTAATGGCCCAAAACCAAATCACGAAAAACCTCCTAGTCGCGTAACTTTGACTGCGTCCCAGAGTATGACCCAATTATCTAATACATATGGTATATGTGGAATGCGGCGTAAGTATTCTAGCGCGACCCCATTCTAACCGCTGCCCGAAGTGTATTTTTAGGTTTTCAGTCATATAGTAACCAACACCACATCTCAGCAATAAATGCGTTCCGGATTTCTACCCAAAAATAATAAAGTTGCGCCCAGACTGTTGGCAGATTTTTATATCTGGAAGGGGGTGCAAAGAAAATAATTCTTATTTATATTCTCGAAAACTGCAAAGAATGGAAAGCTATAAAATTCACCACTGTATAGATATCGTAGAAAAAAGTTTCTAAAATTTGTTGATAGGAGTAGTAAGGTTCGGGATTGTGGGTGGTTTCTTATATCCCAGAAACTGATTTTTCCAGAAAGTTGAAACTTACGAGTATGACATATATGCAGACGAACTACGGAAGTAATTAGAGTAAAAAATAGTTCAGATTTTTATTAGAAGTTTTTCTTTCTACTTTTTAACGAATTTTGTTACATCTTTGAGACATGTCGAGCTATCAAATTAATTTTATTTCTACGGACTCCTTATATAAGCACCTAGAAATCGTTTTCCAAATTTTTCGGTATCCAACCCCTAAAGCCTTAGTCACAATGGCTCCAATCCTATCCGGCAACCTCGGAGTAGAAAATTTTCTAGGCACAATAATTTCGTTCCGACATCCCTCAAAGTGATGTGAAGTGATATCGAGGTGCAATTTTGATTTTCAGTTAGGCGAAAGAGGTGGTGAAATTCACTAATTCACCTCTTAGCGTCGGAACGGATAGATGTTGAAAGTGGGTCGAACTTGGTTTACCACTACGTTTTGTGTCTCGGCTAATCAACAGAATGATTGTGATTAGTCGTTCCGAAATTCCCTTTAGATGTGGATCGGAGCCATTCTAACTGAGGCTTAAGGGTGTATGTACGTTTTCACGAATTCCGACATATTTCTTAGGTCTAATGGGATATAGAATTCGCTTTCACTTTTGAAGGCCCTAAATATAATCGGAAAAAAACTCCCTGGGGTGTAAGGTATTGTTGAACTTTTCACGAATTCTGACAAATCTTTTAGGTTTAATAAGATCGAATTCGCATTTACTTCTATGCGCTTTATATAGAATATATTAAACTAAAAATTAGTTTTAGTTTTCAGTTTCACGATTTTTCGATATTCAACCCTTAAGAGGGTCTAAAATTGCTGTGTACGTTTTTACGAATTCCGATATATCACGTAGGCCTGATGATATATCGAATTATTTTTTACTTTGACGGGCTCACGCACGGTACAATAGCCTCAAAATCGGTTTCAGAATTTTTTAATATTTAACCCCTAAAGTGCTATATCGATATTTTATTCCTCATAGTTTTTGAAATTGAAAGCAAAAATACGCAAATAAATAGAAAAAAGTGCCAACAGTCTGGGTGCAACTTTATTAATTTTTGGGTATAAGTCCGGAACGCGGTTAATGCTGAGATACGGTGTAGGTTACTAAGCGACTGACAACCTAAGAAATAACGTTGCAATAAGCCTCCTGGTTATTCTGTAGGTTGTCAGTCGCATAGTAACCTACACCGAATTTCAGCATAAAACGCGTTCCGGACCATTTTTTTTTGCTTTTGTCTACTTACGAAATTAATAGTGCTGAAACTAGAAAGCTAATTATATTACAGTCTATTTACGTATTCAATTCCGTATGGTCATCAAAGCGCTGTACTAATTGCAATGTCGATTGAATTGCTCCAACTCTTCGTTACGCCACTACATAGAACGGCACTGACGTACCGTTGATTATCCATACAACGATTGAGCAACCCTCAGTTAAAAAATTTCCCAAATACGTGTGCTGATCCTGCAATTTTCACACAAATTGAACCACTTTTTTCTATTAATTTTGTGTTGAATTTACCAATCAGAGATATAATTTGACACATCTGCCAGTTGAAAGGGCTCCTCACATGTAGGTGTACTATCAGCTCCTACCCCTAAATGAAAAAAAAGACGTAGTAAAACGTTTTCGAACTATGACCATCGAATTCTGCATGGTTCGCACAAATGCCATTGAGGACTTTCATAGAATATCTATTTTTCGCCCGCCGTTTTTCCAGATTTTTTTTTTAAAAAAGGAAAGTATCACGGGGTGTGCCACACTACTCTAGATAATTCCCGACAAATTAAAAGTTCGATGGACCAAACGAATCAATTGGAATTCGGCTTCTGTTAAATTGGCACTCAGCAGATTTCTTTACGTTGAAAAGAAGCTTAAAAGCTTTTTTTTAGGGGTTGAGGTGGTCAATAGAAAAAAAACGCTCAGGTTGCCATCTAGTTGAGCATAGGGATGTGTAGCAACTATGCTGCGATAAAGATGTCGACAGGTTCATAGAACGAGGCAGGGATCCAATTAAATTCGCAGGGTGATTATAGTTGCTCGTGGACAGTAGGGTTTGGCTTCGTTGTGTGCAATAAGAGGTGGCATTGGCTTCAGCAAAGTACGTTTTCATCACATCAACCCGTAGTTGTCAATAAAATTTTAGGTTCTAAAATGTCTTTCTTTTGTAACATCAGCGGCACCCTGGTTCCTTTGTTACATTGTAATCGAAGTCATATAATTTTGTATGGCACAGCAATGCAAAACTACCAACTCTAATTGGGATTTTGTGGTTCTAATTTAACCTATTCGTTATTGTTGAGCCAAGCTTATTACAATTTAAATAGTTCCGTCAGATAGGGTATTACATGCCATAGTACAACTACGGGTAATTTATTAACCATAATTACAGCAACCACTAGAAGTAATTTCTCTATAGATTTTTCACTCATATGCGGCAACCGACAAAACAACCGATTTATACACCATCCAACCACCAGCGCCATAACTTTGCTTAAAAGCCACACGTATGTACAAACTATTTTCCGCATTTCTTTGAATCTCTAAGGACAAATATATTTCAATTTGCTTAAAAGAAGATCCGGTGCTTACATATTTTCATAATAATAAAAGAATGCTAAAATAATAGGTCCCAAAGTGCACTTTACGATTTAACTTTAGTTCTACAGAAAACATTCGTTCCGATTAGGTCAGAAAAACTTACTAGCCTTAAGGTCGCATTTAAAAGTTAAAGTGATACGGATAAAAGTTGCTTTGGTGTATATTTTTTCTTCAAGAAGTGGTTGCAACAGGAAGTGTTTTATTGCCTGGATTAAGGACGTAAGGTTAGTATAATTTTCAGTGGCGGCGATTTTTGTCTTAGTCTAAACGGGTAACTAAACATTTATTCGTTCAAATTTTGCATTAAAACCTTTAAAGTGAGTGAAAATAGAAGCTAATTTCTGAACGCTGAAAACGGGTGGAAGAAAAAGTAAACTTTCTTATTAAATCATTTGCGTTTTGAGCTACTTACGGCAATAAAAATAGGAAATGCTATTTACAAATCAGTACATAATTTTAGAAACTACAGCATTACTTAAAATTTCCGAAAAAAGACAAAGTTCCCGAAAAGGTACCTTCTGAATTTAGGGCTGCAAATTTTTTTCCTATCATTTCGTTTTAGCAGACGCATTTATACCATTTCCCTCTTTTAAATCTTTACACAATTTGGACGAATTCCCACAGTCTCCCATTGCTCAGTACTTTCACATATCTGAAATGGGAAAATCAACCTATACTACATGGTGAACGTAGGATGAAAACTTGTGTAACGTAATAAATGTTCGAAAATTTTATTCCCGGTTGGGACACCGCCCCCTTCCCTGGTATTTCTGATAGTTGCATAATCGCTTATTATTCAGATAATAAGAAAAGATTCAAATTTTTCAGGTTGAGGATGACTTAAAATGAATCGAAAAACCATAGATATCAGATAATTGACAAAAAAAAATTTATGAGAAATTTCTGTCAATTTTCTTCTGTCTAAATAGACCTTCGACAGAGTAAATAAAATATTGTGGCAAAAAAAAAATTCTGCGATTATACTATCTGACAGCATTTGCCAGGAAAAATAGTCAAATATTTGACAGCGTGGCAAACAACACTGGCTTTGAATAATAAGCGAGCAAATAGAAGTATGTTTTTGAACCTAGGGAGTTAAAAATATGTAAATAATTTAATTTAATTAATTTAATTTAAGAATGGAATTTTTTCATGGAAGCAAATTTGATTAAATGTTAGTTGTTTTCCGGCGTCAGTAGGGTTTCTGGTGTGAAACCCCAACACGAAATCCCCAACTGTTGATTAATCGTTCATAGTTCATTTATTTCAATAATACTTAAATATACACAGTTTGTAATTATTTTATAGAGTAGGCTGGAGCCTTTGCAACTACAATATTGAGTTTAGTACAAGACAAGAATATAATGTTTTTAAAGTAACGGAGATATTGTTTGCTTAAGGAAAAAATCTGCCAACAGTCTGGTCGCAACTTTATTATTTTATGGGTAGAAGTCCGAAACGTGTTTAATGATGAGATGCGGTGTAGGTTACTATGCGACTGACAATCTAAAAAACAACGTTCCAAATAGCCTCCTGGTTATTTCTTAGGTTGACAGTCGCATAGTAACCTACACCGCATCTCATCATTAAACACGTTTCGGACTTCTACCCATAAAATAATAAAGTTGCGCCCAGACTGTTGGCAGATTTTTTTATTTACTTATGTATTTTTTTATCAATAGAATAATTCATAGTAGTAAAAGTGAATTCGATAACATTAAACCTCAGAGACTTTCGGAATCAGTGAAAACTTGAACAATACCCCCAGCAGTTTTAATAGAGAAAAATACTTAAATCGATTTTGCCCCGACTGCGTTTAAAGCTTATAGAAGTAAAAGTGAATTTCAAATCTAAATATACCTTAGAAATATATCAGAATTCGTGAATATATACACAACCACTTTACACCCCCTTAGGGGTTGGATATCGAAAAATTTTGAAGATCGTTACTAGGCGCTTACATAAATAGCCCGAAGAAGTAAAATTGCTTTGATAGCTGGACATGTCTAAAAGTCTTAACGAAGTTTGTGAAAATATGGAAAATGTTTTTTTTACTCAACCTCTGAATGTCAATAAATACTTTATTATTAAAAAATAATAAAGTAAAATCTGAACTTTTTTTTTGCTTTAATTACTCTAATAGTACATCTACATATACGTACTAAGTTTCAACTTTCTAGCATAAGCCGTTTGTGAGATATAAAAAACTACCCCTCTCCCCCGTACATTGGTACCCCTATCAAAAATTTTATTTTTCTAGGATGTCTCCATAGTCGCTCTATATAATCCTTAATTGTTAGCTTTCTATTCATTATGGTTTTCGAGAAATAAAAATCAGAATGTTTTCCTTTCTACCATCTTTCACCATTACCCCCAACACCCACATCACCAAAATTTTTTTCCCTACTAGAAGTTTACCGACCCAACTCCTGTAAAATTTTCAAGATCATATCTGATACGGTTTCGTGCTCCACCTCCCCCCTCAAAAAATTTAGTTTCGGTAGTCTCCTCTTGTTATCCCATACATAGAAACAAAATTTTGTCTTCCTGGTGTAATTGGTTCGGAAGATATTGTAATCCAAAGTTTTTCACCCCCACCCCCACACCCCACACCCCTCTTAAAAATGTTAGCCCTTGCCTAATCTTGAAGTATCCCTAAGGACAACAACAAGGTTTCAATCTTCTGACATCAATTGTTCAGGAGATATCGATTTTAGAATGTTTCAATCCCGTCTTTCATGCGTTAAAGACTCATAGTTTCCCCCCTACCCCACTTCCACACCCCTTAACCAATATCGACCATTTTTTTGCAATTGAATCCATTATTATAGTACTACATGAGTTTCAAGTTTCAGCCTCCTAGCATAAGTGGTTCCTGAGATCTAGAAACCAAAATTTTTCGTCTAAGACGCTCCCCTCTCCTCTCCCCTTGTACCCCCACCCCTCGCAAATATACCAGTCGTAGGGGTTCACCCAATCTACCCACCATAAAAATTTCAATTTAATATCTCAACGGGTTTGGGAGCTACGCGCCTTCAAACGATTTTGCTTACGGCGTACGGCGTACGGCGTACGGCGGACGGCGTACGGCGTCTACGGCGGACAGACGGACATTTTTTTATTTTTTGCTTTTTTGGTGCTTACTAGTTCTAAAACGTGTAAATACAAAATTTTAGGGTAGCAACCTTTTTTGAAATTTCAGGTCGATCACAATACTTTATTATTTAAAAATAATAAAGTAAAATTGAATCAACTAAAAAACCTTACATACAAATTAACCTACTTAACCTAACTTATAGTACCTTAGAACTAAATAAAAACAAATAAAATACATTCGCAGAAGGAACTTATAGGATAGATGTAACCAGAGGATTTGTGACATATCGATACCTGCTCAAAAATAAAGATTGGGCTTTAAGAGCCGTAACATTGATCAATGAAACTTCAGCCTCCTGGTGAAGACGTTTAGTCGAGTAAAAGAATGATTTGTTCATTATAATTTTAAGGCATTTGTTTTGTATTATCTGCAACTTTTTCTTGCACAGTCGTTCCATACTGGAGAACCATATAAGATGATAGGCTGCATTACCATTTTATATACTAGAATTTTATTGTCAAGTGATGGCTTAGATCTCCTATTGATGAGTGGATATAGGGCATGTATACAGCGAGAAATTTTCGAGATTGTATTTTTGTGTGACCGTGGTAGGTTAGTTTTTTGTCTAAAGTGAGACCAAGGTAGGTGATAGTGCCAGACCATTCAATAGGCTCTCCACCGAAGCGTAAAGGTCGGCAAGGCGAGTTCCTGAAGGTACGTTTCTTTGTAAAGAAAATTGATTTCGTTTCGGAAGGGTTTATTTTAATTCTCCAATTGTTGTAGTATTCACCGAACACATTTAGTTGGTCTTCAAGACTTTTAATTATATTGGACGGATTGTCGGAGCTGCAATAAATGTTTGTGTCATCAGTGAAAATTGCCACTTGACAATTCTCATTTATTGGTATACCAGCAGCAATTTGACGAAAGTTGGAAAAGGAAGATCTCAATTTGACAGTAAAGGTTCTTCCTTTGAGAAAAGCCTTAATCAGCTCGCAAATATACAATATAATTTGTATACTAATGCATCGTGCCACACAGTGTCGAACACTTTCTCAATATCAAGAGCCACCATACCTCTAGAGTTTTTCTGGTGAAGGGAATTTCTGACGAATCTGGTTACCCGCATTAATTGGTGACTTGTAGAAATCCCTGCCCTGAAACCAAATTGTACGTCTGGTAAGATATTCGATTCATTTAATAATGTCTGGATCCGATTCAGTACAACGCGTTCAAATACCTTTCCCAGTATAGGAAGTAGGCTAATCGGTCGATAGCTCTGGGGAGACTTTGGATCTTTGCTCGGTTTTAGTATGGGAATAATGATGGCACTTTTCCATTGGTTCGGGAAGACACTTAATTTGAGACATGCAATGAAAACGAAATTAAGAACAATTATGCACTTCTTGGGTAAGTTTTTAATTACTACACTTGGCAGTTTGTCAATTCCAGGGGCTTTTTTAACCTTCAATCGCTTTAGGATTTGACAAACTTCGCGTGGAGTGCAGAAATTTATTGTTCCTCTGTCACAATTTGTGGTTCTCATAGAATTTAAGAGATTTTCAACAGCTTCGATAGTACTAGGATTTCCGAGATTTTCTGTAGCGCAGTGGGCAGAATGAAAATTATTCGCTAGCAATTCAGATTTCTCCAAGTCAGAGAATTTGAGTTGGTAATTTAACTTTATTACTTTTAACTCTTAACAGCACACTTGGCTGTAGGTAGAAATTTATCAATTCTGGTTTTGCTGCGTAGGTTTGGTGCGAGTAGCCACTGCGTCAACTTCGTGGTTTACATGAAAAAGAACGTAATTTTCAATTCATATATAAATATAGTTCATTTTACACGAAATGTTGCGTAATTTTGTGAGACTTTTCATGTAAATTGTACGGTTCAGTCGAAAAGTACATGAATAATTTACTAATACCAGTAATTTCGTGTAAAAGTGCTTGAGATGAGTACTCTTACTTGAAAAAATGAAATATACTGGAAATTTCAAGTAAAAATTGGATTGAAAATTAAATTTTTTTAAAAGAGTGTGGGTAGGTTAGGTTAGGTTGAGAAGGTTGGACTAAAGCAATGTGCCCAGTCCATCACGAGAGATCACTGTGGATCCATTGTGGTCCCCTCGTATAAAACCGGGCTCTAGACTACTGATTTCAAATATTGCTCTTCCTTATGGAGAGAGTGGTTCTCCATAAAGTAATCATCGCAAGTTCTGATAGATCGGTTAAGGAAAATTTCCGCAAGTACCGATGCCTGGTACGTGCCAGACTTTCGCATTCACACACTAGATGCTCCAGTGTTGGCTCAACATTCTCATCACCACAGCGACACAGGTCAGCCGTGGGTATTCCCAGCCTTTCTCCATGCCTCCCAAAGGGACAGTGCCCCGTTAGGACCCCTATAAGTTGTCTGCAAATATCCCTGCCCAGAGACAAAATGAAGCTAGAGTTCCTCCTATCAAGTTTCGGAAAGCAGATTCTTGCTTGCCGGCATCCCGAGAGATTCACCCAGGCGCCCTCCATCTGTCTGAGCGCTTCAATATCAATCATTCCCTTTACACATTCAATGGGACATAGAACCGACTCGTCGGCCAGCTCTATGCTCATCTCCGACTCCCTTCTGGCGAGCTCGTCTGCCTTTTCATTTCCATGGAAGTCACTGTGACCAGGAATCCAGCTAATCTTCAGGTTGTTATTCATACCCACCATCTGCAATATGCTTTTACATTCTCCCACAAGCCTGGATTTAGTAATGTGCGCCTCAACAGCTTTGATGACAGCTTGGCTGTCAACATGAATAGTTATTGTACCATTCACGCACTGTTTTCGCACAATTAACTCCGCTGCTTTTGTCAGCGCAAAAATCTCGGCCTGGAACACGCTCAAGCTATCCGGTAGCCTGAACGATTCCATAATGTCAAGGTCACAAGAGTACACTCCCGCGCCCGTTCCACTTTCCGTTTTGGAGCCATCAGTGTAGATGGCAAACGTGTCTGTGGCGATGATTCCAGATCGCCACTCCAGTCTGGTGGGAATATTCACAACATAGGAATGTCCAAAACTGCAAGACGGTGTCCTGTAGTCGGTGCGCTACGGCATGGCGGAACACAGGGAAATTGATAAGATCCTAGTGTGGCCCACACTGCCTCCCATCCAATAGCCTGCCTCACGCAGACGCAAAGCACTCTTTGCTGCTATTGATTTTACCGCTAATTTCAATGGGATTATGTGGAGCATTACTTCCAGAGCCTGCAAGGCCGTGGTACGTAGGGCCCCAGTGATCCCAATGAGTGCCATTCTTTGAATTTTGCTCATGGCGACCCTGTTAGTTCCGACCTCCAACGCATGCCACAACACCAGTGACCCGTAAGTAAGAACAGGTCTAACTACCGTGATGTACAGCCAGTGCACTATTCTCGTGTTAAGGCCCCAGGTTTTCCCTACCATTTTCTGACAAGCGTAGTAAGCATTCGATGCCTTCTTGATCCTGTCGTCAATTGTGAGTTTCCAGTTCAACCTAGGATAGAGATAGATTCCCAAGTACTTCACACTAGGGGAGAGCGGGATGGTAACGCCATTCAAACGTGGCAGCCTGAATTCTCGGTCTTTTTTCCTCGTAAAGAGGATAAGGTCGGTTTTCTCCGGATTGATGTTGAGATCGCAGTTACCAGCCCACCTGCTCAAGGATTTGAGCCCAACTTCTAGTAAATCGCTCAAGGTGTCCAGGAACTTACCTCTCACCATCAGAACGATATCATCCGCGTAGGCAACCACCTTGACTCCGGTCAAAGATAGAGCCTGTAAAATTTCGTCAACCACTATGACCCACAGCAGTGGAGATAGCACCCCACTTTGTGGGGTTCAACGGGTAGGGCACTCACTATAACAAATAAGCTCATTGAATAACCCGGTTTCTTCATTGAGGAACCTAACGGTGCTCACGGACATTCTCCAACCTTAACTGGTTTGATTTCTTACTAAGTTCATACCTTGACTGGGTTAAATCCTTTATTCACTTTCCCAAGTTGGTTAAACCTCTTAGAGAAGTATACATCTTGGCTAGGCCTAGGTCTAGGTGTGTTAATCCTTTACTTCTAATGAAGTAATCGTAAAATAACTGCGAAGGAGGTTTCGTCCTTTCCCAAGCCAGTTTGATTCCATTCTAAATTCACTTTGCGTGGGTCCAGATTCTCAGTTCTAACCTCCCTAGTAGGCAAGCAAAATTGTTACGCGGCTGCTTCCTCTTCCTTAAGCCAGTTCTTTATTTACAGAGTCCTTTCAGTTTCTTGATGAGGTTCAATACTTTGGCTAGGTCACTCCTTGGAGTTAGCACCCAATGTACACAGTCGAGCAAAAGCTGGTTATTCGCACAAAAAGTGCTGTGCGGATTTTCCTCTTCACAGCATTGGTCAAATGTGGAGAACGCGATCATTCCACAAATCTTGGACTTCGATGCATGGTCAAGAAATTCGCTATGCAGGTCTATAAACTCGCATGGTTAGGGTGGACACCTTTTCTGAGAAATCGTCGCCAAGATCTCTGGGTATCTACTTGAAAGACTTACAAAAGAAATTTTTTTTCTATCAAATGTACTCCACTTTGAAATATCACTAAATCAACCATGGATAGTTATCAGCAATTAGAGCGCCTTAAAAAAAGGGCTGATTTTTCACAGTTCGTACAATAGCCAGACTGTATGTAAGTATTTTCTTTATGGAGTGGCTACACTAGAGACCTACTAAGTCATTGAATATTAAATATTGACTTCAAATGTACACCATACTGCATATATGAATATACCTACAAGCAAATCTACTCGAAATTTACCTTCTCTAGTGTAAACCATTGCCGAATATACCCTCAAGTTCAATCGAAAATCAATGAATTGAAGAACAGAAAATAATTGCTTTTCAGTTACATTTCGTCAAGCGGCCTTAAAATGCCATGAAATCCCCAAATAAAAGGTCAATTACGCTTTGATCCTTTCCGAGAAAAGTTTTATACCGATATCATTGTTCTCTTAAGTTACTGTTTAGGATATCACGATGTAGATTCCTCTAAGGACTTTGAGTTTGTGTCTATGTTTGATTTTTTTTCTTGTATTGTAAAAGTTTGAATGTTCTTTTCAAGTTATTCTCGTAGCTGAGAGTTCGTCAATATTTTAATAAGTTGTTAACAGTTTATGAAAAGAAGTAAGTTTGTGAAGCAACATCCAGGCAGATGTTAAATTAAAATTATTTTACATGTCAGAGCTAGTAATAATGTCATACATTACCTTTCAATTATGAAATTTCAATTTCATTAAATTTGACATTAATCGACTTAAACCTGAATAAATAAGAACATCTAAGCCTATGCTAAAATTCGGCATACGAAAACACTGGGTTAGTATGAAGTAATAACACAGCCCACCCGATGCTTTGACATACTTTGCCTGTATTAAGGCCCGACACACATCATCTACCCGATTCACATACTCGACTCGTCCTGGGTGTGGATCCTTTAGCTTTTCATTTTGCTAAGGCACCACATGTTATTAAACTACCTCGTGCATACAAAATGAAGGAAGACAATCTTTGCGGTAGTTGTTTGACGTGAAATGATGAAGTCTGGCCACGTGCTATTCGAATTTGTTCACGTCCTTGATATGCTTTCAATTTAAACTGCCATACTACCGTACGAGCCTGGTATACGCTCGTACCAACCGCGAACCGTCATAATCTCGTAGTGGATAAGACACCCGATATAATATGTGGACTGTGAATCAGAGAGGAACTTTTTCGAAAAACCTAAGGGTAGCTAGGTGGATTTTCACTGTGTTTTTCCTATTTTCCGAACAAAGATCTATTTGGGAAATCGACACTCATTCTGAGCTCTGATAGACTGATCCTGGAGTGCAGTTCCAAAAGGACGAGGACAATACGCTGCAAAGTGACGAAACCTACTCGACACAAATTGAAGCTAAATTCTGGCCATACATATTGTTCATATACAACCCCCCAATATGGTTTTAGTCAGTTCAATTTGTGATCATACCCTAAAACGAAAAAACTGCCCTATAAAATTCCTTCGTCTTCAATTTTTTTTACCGAAAAAAAAATTTAATAAAATTGAGCAATGATCCGAGAATAATTTCTGTATGACGAAATAAATTTAATCGGCGGAAATCACATCGAATTTACGTTTCGATTTCGTTCGCGAATGCAATTTTTACAAAATTTGTTCGAATACATTCCGGGCTGGGGCTGCTGGTCCTCGATGTACAAATTCCGTCAATATGGTGAAAATATTTCCCGAGAATGGAAAATTGTAAAAATTGACGGGAAAATTTTTAACAGATGATTGAACATTTATCATTCAGTCTGATATTTTATAATCAGAGGTAGAAGGAGTCGCACGTAGATTATATAATATTTTCGTTGATGTACATATCGCTGATTTTTCCATTATTTATCTGAACATGTTTATTGAAAATGGAGTTTTTTTCGTATCGTTGGCAGAAAGGGTGGCATAATTTGTAATTTTGTTTCATTTTTTTCGAAATGGATAAACGCTTTTTTTGCAATAGACGAGATTTTGTGTTATCGTGAAAGGTGTGATAAGAAAAAATTTAAAATCAAAACTGTCTTTAAAATAAAATTTTTTCGTATTGTTTAATTGTTAAATTCAACTAATTACAATTTACGACCCTTTAATCTCCCTAGTAAATTACCTTCCATAGTGTCTTACCGAAGCTATTTCTTTGCATCGTAGCCTCGGTAAGGCTTTATCGCAGGTAGTTTGTTAGTAGGGTATGAGCTAGAATTATACCTTTTAATTTTGAAAGAATAAAGTATAGGGTGTTTTACTTTATTATTTCAATAATAAAGTATTGTGATCGATTTTAAAAAAAAAAAATGTTGCTACCCTGAACATTTTTTTTTCACGTTTCATGACTAGTAGATACGAAAAAAGCAAAAAAAATTTTCAGTCCGTCTGTCCGCCGCACAGTGGGCATTTCCCCAATCTAGCTGGCCAAAATTCGGTTTTTCAAACATGTAATTGTTAACCAGCATTTTATGTCTTAATTGTCTTAACCAATTAGGGAGTTTCAGAAAGGTTTTTTTTTTACCTAAATTTACTATAAAACCCGCGGGCTCAGCTCAAAGTAGCCATTCGTAAAAGATTAGTTGTTACAGAAAAAACTTTCTTTAAAACTAACTGTGCTCACATAATTTTTTCGTGATTTTAAGGGAAAATTAGGAAATTTTGAATAATGGATATTGAAGTAGCGGGTATGTATTTGATTTTTCTAATTTATGGTTTTTCAAGGATATATAGTTTTTGAACTAGATAGTTTTAAATTTTGGTAAAATTTGAGATCTATTTTTTGGAAAAGGTACATTTTCAAAATTGATTAAGTTATATACCTCCGCAAGACCCCGTCAAAATTTATGTGACAATATGAAGGTCAAATATTCATTCTTAAGGAGTCACAAAAATTTTCTGCAAATATCTGCATATTCAGATTTTATAACAGTTTATGTTGATAACGGAAATTCGAAATATTCGTACTTTGAATTTTAGTTCTGTTACAATTTTTTTCTCGTTCCTTGTAGGATCATCTGGAGTTACACTACTGACAAGGAATTGTTTATACGGAGTGATGGAAGAAAGCGAATACCGCGACTAACAAAAAGTTGGAATTTTTGGAAAATTACCTATGTCAACGTGCGAGTTTAGCGAAGAATTTGCTGGGTGCATTTAAGAAGAATGTGAAGAGTTTAAAGGCGAAGTTCAAAAGTAAATGGGTAGCTGCAAGCAGGATGGATAGTATATTCAGGAAGAAAACCGAAAATTGGCTCAAAGGAACCTTCGAAATACCCAAGAGCACTTCTCAGGCAGGACGACCAGCTAAAATCTTCAAGGAATCAAGCGATCGAACAGAACGAAGGAAAACGAAAACAGTACGTGAAAAGATGAGCACGGATGAATTGACGTTTGCTGCCCGGATGAATCTACGATCTTCCGGAAAGAGGGATGCCTCAAAAGTCTTACAGGATATTACGTGGAGTCCAACTCTGGCAACTAAGTACAAGAAAGCCTACCGCAGCAGCTTGGAAAAAAAAAGACAAGCCACTGCACCCTATACATGCCCTTGCAATATCCGTTGAAGCAGATTTGAGCAGAAACCAATATGAAATAATTAGAACTGGTGCTCCAAAGGCAAAGGCCCTTGTTATAAAATTTTACAAAAACTCAAGAAAGATTGTTACCCTAGGCCAGAATCATACCAAGTATCAGCTACTTATGCAGAAGTTAATCTGCTAGATTTGTTGGATCATACAAGTGCAAGATTAATTGAATACCTCAGTGAAGTAGCAAGTTCCTTAAACGAAGATGAAGCTCAATCAATGCAGCTGATAACAAAGTGAGGATGCGATGGATCACAACAGACCCTATATAAACAAAGATTTGAAAATAATTCGGACTCTGACAGTAACAGCAGCGGATGAAATTGAAGATATGGACGAAACTGAAGAATCATCAGACGAGGAAGCGCTATCTTCAAAATTATTTTTTTTGTTTAGATATAAAAAAAAATAAATTAATTATGTACAATAAATTATATTTATAATGAAAATAAACAGTATTTTACTCGGAAAACTAGTAATTTCAGTTAAAAATGTACTCTGAAAAGATTCACCAAAAAAAAATATACATATATTTATTATACAAAACAATTTTTTTCAATAAATATGTTTCAATAATGTTATTACTTCATAATAACTTAATAATACCTTACAGTTCTTACCAAGTACCCGTAGTGATCGGATGCAAAGTACCTATAGTCAGTTTTATTTTCTCCCTGATCAAGTGTTCAAACATGTTAAAATATTTGATATACCTACCAATTAAAAGTTATAGAACAAAACAATATTAACAATAGCTAATAAATTAAGTGCTTCCGGGCTTAAGAGGCTCCACGAGGAGACCTCAGAAGTTTATAATAGGGATAAGTTAAAATTCCCAAAAACCAGTCAATAATTTGCGATGGCGAATATAAAGCCTACATTAACGCAATCAAATCGTTTTGCACCTTTGGCGAGCACCAGCAGTATAACGGCCCCAACAACACCCGATGCAGCAACAACAACGGCGGTGGATTCCGCAAAAGCTAATAAAAAAAAACCTCCAATCGTATTTCCATCGTTAGATGAAAATACCATCAAAATCATGATGCACCAGCTAAAAGTAAGTGATTACACAATTAAACTTATGTCAATCGGGCGTAAAGTTTGTATAGAAACGAAGGAAAGCTATGAAAAGACCCTAAGCTACCTTAAGGAGAAAAAGGTACACTCTTATACACACCAGGCCAGTGATAGTCGGCCCATAAAAGTAGTCCTAACGGGGCTTCCTGAAATGCAGGTTACTGATCTTACCCAAGAATTACATCAGTTGGATGTCAACTGCATTGACATCAAAAAATTTAATATTAAAAATACCCGCTATGACAAACAAGCAATATACCTGCTATATTTTAACTGTGGCACAGTCAAAATTTCGGACCTGAGGAAAATCAAGGCTGTCACCGGCATAATTGTTCACTGGAAATACTACAGTAAAAGGCAAAACCAGCTGACTCAATGCCGCAATTGCCAACTCTATGGACACGGGTCAACGCACTGTTACCTGCCAACGAAATGTTTACTTTGTGGAGAGCAACACAAACACGATGATTGTCCTACCAAAACGGAAGCAGGAATCAAATGCGCGAACTGCGGAGGAAATCACATCGCCAGCCACCCAACTTGCCAGAAACGCAGCGAATATATAAGCATCAAAAATCGATACACAAAACAGAGTAAAACAAAAGGAGTAGCTGCATTTTCTTATAGAAACGAGGAGTTCCCATTAATTACGCGTGGACTGAACAGCAGACCTCTTCAGAACCAAAACAACTACAGCAACAGCAGTAGCATTAAGCCCAGTAATGTAAGTTATAGTAATATTTTAATTAATAATGGTAACAAAGATCTGTTTAATACAAATGAATTAATAACTCTTTCCCATGAACTAATTTCTAAGTTATCCAACTGTAAAAACAAGCAAGATCAGTTCAACGTTGTTGTAGAATTGGCAGCCAAGTTTCTTTATGGATAAAAAAGCAAACATCAAAACAATCATCTGGAATGCCCAGAGTATGCGTAACAAAGCAGTAGAAACCATTGACTTTCTTAAAACTAATGAAATTGATATTTTAGTCGTAACAGAAACTTGGCTCCAAGAAAGTGACAAGATTTCTGATCCTTGCTATAAAATATACCGCAAAGATAGGAGTGATAAAATAGGTGGCGGGGTTGCTATCTTTATTCGAAGTGGAATAAGACATTCGCTATCTCAAGCAATAAACACGAGCGTGATCGAATCATTAGCTATTGAAGTTACGGACGCTAATTCAAAAATAATAGCAGCTTATTTTCCTGGAACAAAATTAAACAACGCAAAGCTATCTGCGTTCAAAACTGATATAAGATTATTGTTTAGGGGTAGTTCAAGTACTTTGATCTGTGGAGATCTAAACGCCAAACATAGGCACTGGAACTGTTTCTGTGCTAACCAAGCCGGTAAGATACTTTTTGATGAAAGTGCTAAATCTAACATGGTAATACATCCACCCTCTAAAGCGACATACTACCCTCCTAAAGGTAGATGCTCCACACTTGACTTAATAATAAGCAATGGGCTCTCAGTGATTTCACCACCAATAACACTAGATGAATTATCATCTACTCATCTTCCAGTATCCTTCTCAATACAGCTGGCTAATGCAATTCCCAGGTTTATCGCTAGTAAACCGTGTTTCTCGAAAACCAATTGGTTAAAATACAAGCACCTACTAAATAAGGGCTTTTCAAACTCATGTCTGAATCTTTCGAAACCTATTACTACCGCAGAAATAGATGCCATGGTCTCTCATTTATCGAATTTGATTACTGATGCCGCCAACATATCAACACCACGCATCACATCAAACGATTTCAACTTGCCGCTCGAAAGCCATATCACAAATTTAATACGGCAAAGAAATATTGTGAGACGACAGTGGCAACGAACTAGAAATCCTGATTTGAAAACGTCTGTTAACAAACTTAACAAGGAAATCCAGCAGCAAATAAATAATACTAAGAATAGGAGATGGAGTGATATGCTGTCCAGCTTACCAAAAGGTTCAACAAAACTCTGGCAGCTCAACAAACTTTTTAAACGTGGGCGTAATATCCTGCCGCCACTCCACATGAACAACACGGCGATATTTGGCGATTCATTAAAAGCTGAACTGCTTGCTGATAATTTTCGCTCCTATCACAATACACCCCAAACTCCTGGAAACAGTGAATTTGAGACGGAGGTACAAGATAATCGTCTACGAATTTCCACGATGAATATATCCAATCTGCCACCATCAGTACTGTGTAAGCCTAAAGAGATCAAGAGAATTATCCGCACGCTTAAACCAAAAAAAGCGCCAGGCCACGTTGGGATAATCGTGCCCATGATCAAAAACCTGACAAACTCAGCAATAATTTACCTGAATTTTATTTATAACTCCTGCTTAAAACTAGGCTACTTTCCGCAGGTATGGAAAGTAGCAATCGTCACACCAGTACCCAAAACAGGTAAAGACCTTACTAATCCAACAAGCTTCCGCCCAATCAGCCTCCTACCTATATTAGGCAAAATATTCGAAAGAATAATCCTGAAGCGAACATTAGACAAAATAGAAGAATACAAAATCATTCCGAACTTCCAATTTGGCTTCCGCGCCAAACACTCTACAGTTCACCAACTACTGAGAGTCAAATCAAAAGTTAAAGATGCTATATCCCGAAAAAAATCTCTTGGCATGGTAACTCTCGACATAGAGAAGGCGTTTGATAGAGTGTGGCATGATGGTCTTATATATAAACTGAGAAAGTTCAATCTGCCACCATACATATGCAAAGTTATAAGCTCATTCCTAGCCGACAGATCGTTCAGAGTAAAGATTAAAAGCAAATGTTCAGAAAGCAGAGACATACCCGCAGGAGTACCACAAGGCTCTTGCCTAAGCCCAACACTCTTTAATTTATACACTGCTGATATGCCTAAGGCTGTCAACTGCGACTTAGCAACATTCGCTGATGACACCGCAATTTTAACTACAGCATTGGAACCACAAATTATCATCAATAACCTCCAAGAGCAGCTTGAAACCTTAAATATATTTTACCAAAAATGGAAGATTAATCTTAACACCTCTAAAACTCAAGCAATATATTTCTCGAAACGTAGAGCAACTCGTTTCTTACCACCCCCAAATTTAAACATATTAGGTGCTTCAATACGTTGGGCAAAAGCGATCAAGTACTTGGGACTACACCTTGACACTAAGTTAACATTTCAGTACCATATAGAACAAACCACCTCAAACACCTCGAAAAGCATAAGAATTCTATACCCACTTATAAACAGAAAATCTAAGTTGTCCCAGGAAAATAAGCTTCTATTATAAAACTCTGTAATGCAACCCGGTCTAACATATGGAGCGCCAGTTTGGATAAACTGTGCAAAGGTCCACAGACAGAAGCTTCAAATCATACAAAACAAATGCCTCAAAATTTTATTAAACAAACCATGGCATTTCTCGACTCGTCTATTGCATGAGATATCTGGATTACAACAGATCAATGAACGCATCGCGAAACTTACTAGCCAATTCCGGAGTAATTGCGCTAACAGTGAGATTCCACATATTTTATCACTAACAAATAATCTGTAAGTTATGTCCACATAATTAAATAACGTTATACTAAATTCAATAGAATTTGTATTTAGATTTAAGTATTAGTTTTAGTTAGGATTACATTAGGTTTAATTGTAAAATTAAAATTTCCCTGAAAATGTCAAAAACAATAACTAAGAATTAAACTAGTCTGCAAACCTACTAGCATAAAGAATTAGAACTAAGCTGTAAAGATAATTTAATCTAAACCCTTCACTGTTATGAAAATGTAAAAGCAAACTTGTATATAATCATGAAATATAATTATCTATCTATCTATCTATCTAATAATACCTTATTTTCAGACGAATCGACAATGTAAATAATTTTAGCCAGCTAGATCGTGCAAATGCCCCACTGTGCGCCGTACGCCGTACGTCGACCGGTGTTCGGAAAATTGTTTGACGGCTCGTACCACCCAAACCCTTTGAGCTATTTATTTGAATTTTTTTTCATGGGTAGACTGGGTACACCCATTTGTGGTGGGGGTGTGAAGGGGAGGTGGGAGAAGTGTTTTAGACGGACAATTTTGGTTACTAGATCTCAGCAACCACTTATGCTAGGAAGCTGAAACTTGGAATTTATATAGAACTTCAATAGTGGACCCATTTGCAAAAAAATTGCCGATATGGGTAGAGGGGTGAAGGAGTGTGGGGAAGAGATTGAGACATTCTAAAATACATATCTCCTAAACGGGTTATGTCACGAAATTAAAACTTATTGAATATCTGTAGGTATACTAGGAGAAAAGATCGGAAACAAATTTCTGAGTGGTGGCAATGTCGTGCGGAAGTGGGGGGGGGGGAGTGTTAAAAACTTTAGATTACGACATCTCACGAACCAATTGCACTAGGAAAATAAAATTCGGTTTCCATATAAAGGTTGACAAATAAAGTTTGATGAAAATAAATTTTTTTAAGAGGGATGTGGAGCATGGAAGTGGAGTGGATATGAATTTTTCAAAAAAATCAAGTCTCATATCTCAAGAAAAGTGTAAGAAAGATTCTTAGAATTTTTACCAGAAGTAGGCCTAATAGATCCCTATCAAAAAAAAAGTTTGTGGTGGGGGTGTAGAGAGTGAGGTCAGGGGAGGGTGAAAAGGAAAAAGTTCAAATTTTTATATCTTGAGAACCTATAATGACATAAAACTTAAACTTGGCATTTGGATAGACCTGTAGTAGTAGCATGTTGGAAAAATATAATTTCTTATAGGGGTGTTTTTCCTATCTATAGAACGGCTTATGCAACAAAGTTGAATATCAATATCAATATGTATATGTAAATCAACTAGAAAAGTAATTCAGATAAAAAAAAATTACAAATATCCATTGGCCTTTAGAAGAGGGGCGAAAAAAATTATCAGTGAAAATGGAATGCATATATTTTCACGATTTTCGTCATATCTTGTAGGTTTTACCAAATATTGAATTAATTTTTATTCCACGGCTTCTTTATATAAATACCTAGAAATTGTTTTCAGGATTTTTTGAAATTCTATCCCTGAGGGGGTGTAAACGGATTGTATAGTTTTTCACGAATTCTGCCGTATCCCTCAGGTCTGATTGATATCGAATATCTTTTCACTTTCATGGGCTTGCGTAATAATCGCCTAAAACTTGTTTTTAAGTTTTTTCTCTTTTCAGCCCCTAAGAGGGTATAAAAGAGTTGAACAAGTTTTCACGAATTCCGTCATTTCATTTAGAAGTGGTAATAAATTGAATTGTTTTTACTTTCTCGTTCTGTCTTCATATTTATATATTAACTCCTTTCAGGATTTTTGGATATTCAACCCCCAAGTGGTTATAAGGAGGTCGCATATGTTTTCACAGATTCTTACATATTGCTAAGATCTGATGATATATCGAATTCATTTTTACTTCCTAAGTTTTCCTATATAGGCGCCAAAAAGTCAATTTCAGTATTTTTAGATATTCAATTCTAAGGTGCTGTTCATTGCTTGGACTTATTTCTTAGGTTTGATGAGATATTAGATCGCTTTTCGCTTCCACAGACTTTTTATATAATCGCCTTCAAACCCATTTCTTAATTTTTGGATATTCAACACCCAAGGGTTTGCATATTTTTTCACAATTTTTGCTATCCCTTAGTTCTGATGAGATATAAACTTGCGCTGAAATAAAACTGCAAGGCTTGCTATATCACACTACCTTACGACTTTGTAAAGATCTGGATGAAATTAAGCTGATCCTTTTCGATGAAGGGAAAAAAACCTGGAGCTTATATCAAAGTGGGGATGCGATGGCAACAAGACCAACTCAACAAGAAGAAATTGGAAGCTTGAACTCAGACGAAGATTATATCAGGACTTCTGATGAAGAGGATTCAATTCAGGAATCATGATTTTTGACCATAGTATATTAGTTTTATAATAGTTTCAGTTTTAGTTATTGATATTAACATTATTTAGAAAATACTCTATTATACGTATTAAAAAATAATAAATACATGTACTAATATATTTGAAACAAATTCCCGTTTTCATTATTGGCTAAAAGGTTTTTGCTATACAGATTTTGGGGTTTTAAAATTAAACAGAAATGATATTACCCAGTTTGTTGTTAGTAAGTAAGCGAGAAGTGGCAATAAAAATGATCTGAAGAAGGATCAGATTATATGGCATTGTTATTAGTCTGTTAACGAGATCGCATGTTACAATGTTGATACTAAATTTCAAAAAGGGGATGTAAAAAGGATTCGAAAGGGATATAATATAGAGTTATTAGTGAATAGCAGGATAGGCGTCTACAGAACATCTGAAGAAGAATGAAATTAGATCGCCTTCTTGTCGGGCAGGTAACGGTAAAAGGTAAACTGCATTTTGTCCAAATTTGGAACAAATTACAGTCATTTCCTTGAAAAAGCAAGCGAAAGTATGAGCGTAGAGCTTTAAAATGGAAAATTACTTTGAGAAAATGTTTATCACATCATTTTAAGTTAATAATAATGAAAAAAAAATGTTGGCCAAATTTTTCGTATAAATACCCTACTGTCCGGCGTATGCTGAATACAAATTTTTTGCAGGGTGGTGATGGAGTATGCCAGTGGGAGGCTAAGAATTTTTTTTTAAAAAAAAAGTCTCCAATCGCAGGAACTTTTTTAGAGATTGTCTTCGAATTTATATGGAAGTTATGGATAGTATGGTACTGGGCTGAGACTGTTTTTCCTATCTCTGGTATGGCTTATGGTACAAACTTGAAACTTAGTAGATATATATGAAGGGCACAGAGGAAAAAACGTTTTAGTCCAATTTTTTCATTTTGAGAAAAACGAAAAAGAAATTTTTCCAACTCACCCATTGTTCCATAATAAGATAGAAAAAATAAGAAAAATATAACTTGTTTCAAATATATTTATTAATGTAAACATATAAAAATTATTATTTGTTTCCTAATTTTGAATGAATAAAAATTAAAATACTTTATTATTAAAATAATAAAGTAAAAGTAAAAAATTGCGTGGACATATATATGGGTTTTCCCTGGTTTTCATCAAGTCTCGTCTTCAGAAATCGGCACGTTTTCGACTTACTCTTCATCGCTTTCATAGTTGTTCTCATCTGATTTTGAGTTTAAATAAAAATTGTTGGACTCTTCGTTTATTAAAAACTTTGTCAAAGATTGTAAATCATTGTATTTTGCCTTTTTTATAGGCAACTGGCCGGCATTAGAACGTTGCAGAGGATGCATGGCGCTACTGGTTTTGCGCTTCCTTTTTTTAGTCGGGTTATCAATGGGAGAAGAAACATAACTCCCATAATATGACTATTTGTGGTATATGATACAAGGTTCAGTTTTCGTTATCTTGAGCACTCTCATTGGTCTTGTTTGAAAAGGGCATGTTTTTTGGTAAGAACCCGACAAATACTCCGTCCAATTCTGAAAGAGTACGTCTTTTCCACAGTCAATAACAACAAAAGGAGAAGGGTTTTTTCTGCCGTTCCGTAGGACATCCAGCCAATCTTCGGAAGTCTCGGTGTATGCCTTTTGGTCTACAATCCCCATGTTTCGATCACATTCCAGGTAGAATGACCTCTGATTAGAAAAATCATTTTTACACAGTCAAATCTATCTTTAGTTACTACCAGGTTACTACTCGGCTCGTGGACTCTGATGTTTTTTCCCCAGTAACTTTTGGACTAAAACGGTTCTTCCCCGGCACACAGTTTTTTCCCCCTTATTTCTCTGCACTGATACATTTCTTCACCAGAACAGAATGGTAGTTTGAAAGGTTTGTCAAATGCCCGGCCTATCTCGATTTTGAAAAATATGGACTAAAACGTTTTTTCCCCTGTACCCTTCATATAGATATACTAGTACAGTCATTTCTTTAAGAAAAAATTTTACTTATTTATTCGAGTATGGAGGAGGTTGAAAAAAATGGTGAGTAAAAATGGGGTGCATATATTTTCACGAATTTCGCCATATCTCTTAGGTCTTCTGAAATCTTGAGTTAATTTCATTTCAACGGGTTCTTCAGATAAATGCCTAAAAAAATAGATATACTAGTAATGTTTTCCTGCGCATATAAATACTGATTTGAGGACTAAGGTTAGTGAAGTGAACCTAGAAAGAATTTAGATAGACATTCGTATGATTTCAGAAAATGAAACGAATACCTATGGCGGGTCTATCACCCAAACGCATTTTTATTATGCATTGAAATGATCTATAAACCGATCCTGAACTAACTATCAAAATGATTTCTTTGCGAGTAACTGTGATAGTACGAGTTCGTTGTTGCAGCTGTATACATGCCATTTTTGATTCGTACTCAATTGGTTCTATGTAGAGATGGGTCGTTCACGAGTGAACTAATCTAAAATAACACTTCATTGAACTGAGTAAGGCCCGTTCTTACGATGTTCAGTTACGTTCTAATTGGAGCTTTTACTGAGAAATTTTCATACAAAACTTCCGGTTCTAGCTCCAGTTAGGGTTTAACTAGATCGTAATAGTGGCCCTATGTGAAGTAACTCAGTCATTTTGGTGAACTGCAGTTCAGTTCGAAAGGTGAATAAATAAAATTATAATAAATGAAGGGAGAACGGAGACTAACAGAGTGAACACACGGTGAGAAGCGTGCACGACAACCAACCAATCTTCTCGTTTTTTCCGTTTCCGTGTGCTTCAGAAACACACACAGCGAAGATACAACGTCATTCTTCACAAAGTAACCCCAGCAGCGAAAAAAGGCATTACAGAATCAATAATGTAATTACTTCTCGGTAATGGGAATTGCTTACAATCAAGCTTACACCCCATGTTAAGAATGCCTTACATTTACACAGCGATGTCATAGGCAGTAGGCGAATGATTACCTTCTGCATTACATATAAATAATTCTAGAACACATTTCTTAGAAGTTGTTATAGATTAAATTACTGAAATACGATATAGAACTAGTTACAATGAAGTTATTACGGAATGGGTAGATGTAATTCGTTGTATCAGCATTTACTATGCACATATTTCTGAAGGAATTTCTGCCACTAATCTGTTCAGGAACCACTTCAAAGTAAGTTATTTGTTCCGGAACAAATTAATGGTACAAATTCGGCACGTTTTTAGTCACAAGCGACATTGCAATGATTACTTACTAAGAAGGATACACTCAACAGAAAAATAAAAAGCATAAATTTTAAATAATAAACAAATTATATTTTTAATGAGACTTCTCTTTCTTTTCTTAATTTCTAAGTAACAAAAAAAAATCATATTTCTATTTATAAAATAAAAAATAAAGCTTTTTCATAAAATTAAACATAAATTTTTTAATTTTAATATTTTCACGAAAACTTCACTTTTCTCACCATTTGCTAAACGAACCAACACGCTTTAAATCCACAGATGACTGAAAATCAGAAAAGAAACAATTGAATGTAAAATACAACTTCTGTCTCTATTTATCGACACCATTGAACGATTAACACATTACCGATTGCATTACATTTTTCCAATTTGGAAATAGATTGGTAATGCATACTTATTTGTGGTTTTTCTGATTCATTAACTGGTGCGGAATCCAACATATATGTTATATATTTCATGTTGTTTTCTATGTATATGATTGCTCGGTAACTAGTTAGAGAATGACTTATATCGGTAATTCCTTGCTCATTTCGCTGCTGGGACAGTTCTCCTCTCTCAGTAGATTATCATTTATTTCATTCATATTCATGTCATATGCGTAGGGTATCCCAGTCGGAACAGTAATGTCCACGGAATCGAATCCGTACAATATACTAGCAGCTTGTACACATTACTCTTTCGATGACAGAACTAATTACTTTAACCCGCATAGGCCCTAGGGCGTAATCGCTTACAAAGCACACTACAAGAAAAGCCTTATTTCGTTGAAGAGTAGTAAATAGTAACAAAGCATATTACATGTAAGGCCTTGTTTCATTAGAGAGTGATAGCAACATACAAATTGCATGAAAAGTAAGGCATTATATCAATAGTGAGTGGTAAATACTTTAAATGTTTGAAAAGTAAGGTCTTGTAATAGTCAGATCAGTAATGTGTACTGAATTGATTCCGTACTAGCAACTTGTATACATTACTCTTTCGATAACAGATCTAATTACTTTAACCCGCATAGGCCCTAGGGTGTAAACGCTTAAAAGCACAGGACAAGAAAAGACTTATACCGTTGTAAATACTTATAAAGTATTGTGTTCGTCTCCAATTTAAACTATCCTTTACTTTGTTGAGTTGCAAATAACAACAATATGAAAAATCGAAATTGTTTTAACAGTAAAAAAACCATTTATTCAATATAAAATAAATTAAAACACGTAAACAATACATCAGAATTCATTCAATAAGCAAAATAAAAAATTAACAAAAATAAAATTCATTAAGATCAGAAATCTAAACTAATTGTTTACTTCGTTTTAAAAATAACACTTATTGGAATTTATTAAAAATGAACAGCACTTCGCAACATTTGAAACAATCGGAACGAACTGAATTTAATTATGGACCCTTTGATATAAAATTAAAACGAAACGTTAATGATTGCATCACCCCTTTACTTATCCGCTTCTAAGACTTACTTTCGTAAATTGTTACTAAAGCCAAGAGCATTTGGCAAAACTGTAAGGTTTCGGATTGTACCACCTCATAACTTACTCGCTTCTAAACCATTACTTTCGTAAGTAGATACTAAAGCCTATACCGTTGGACAAAACTGTAACGTCTCGGATTTCTTCCTCTTATTACTTACTAGCTTCTAAGCCATTACTTCCGTAAATAGTAACTGAAGCCAAGAATGTTGGCCATAATTGTACAGAGAGAGCATTCGAGAATATTTTACAGCAATTACACTCTGCATTACTTTGGTAAGGCCTTACAAACTCATTCCTTACTCATTGATTACAAATTCATCTCTTACGAAAAGTCCGACTGGGATATTGCATTGCCTGAATATGTATACGCGGTGTGAGAAGAATACCATGACATTTCATTATAAGAAAGAGTAGCTATTCAAGTACACATTTCTTTCTTCCTATTTGGCAACCCACAAGCGTAACTTAGTATTACTAGTCCGTCAGTTCAGTTTACTTGTTTTGTAAACTGCTGCTTAGAGAAGCCAACACACACAACAGCACAATTGAACCGCTGACTGACCAGGGAGTGACTTCTGAACGGCTGGTTAGAGAAGAGATAAAATGAAATGAATAGTTCAATTGAAGTACTTCACTGAACTAACTCTTTAAAGTGTATGACCAGTTGTGAAGTACTTCACTCAAATGTTTTGCCCATCTCTAGTTCTAAGATTCAGCTTAGGATTATTCTACAGGTGGCTGCGTTAGAGACAACAAATTTTTGCAAAAATGTATCAGAAGAATTTACTAAAGTCCTGCATGCAGTTTATGGTGTTTTGTTACTGATCGGTGAATGCATTGAGTTTTTTTTTTCCATCACTGGCTATAAATAATGCCTGGATACAAGTGCCGACGCCCAGAACTTCTACACAAAACTTTAATTTATTCTGTCAACTACCGCCCAGAATAGTCTGGACAATCTGTCATAACCGACCGTTCTAAATTTCGACAGTCTAAACTCCTTTTTGTCACGATTAGTGTTGTTGTTAATAGTCGTTAATTTCCTGTTCCTATCGCCTCTGCCCGTCACTTTTTTCATTCTCGTGTTCGCCATATTCATGCTGATTCATGACCGTCTCAAAGTGTCCCAAGTACCTTGGCTACCACCTATTTTAGCACCCATACTAGAACAGTATGGGAACTTATTTTTTTGCACGCTGCAATAGTGTGCTTCCGGGTATTTTCAAATACTCCTTGATGACTATTTGTTTTCACCTCGTCGTTATTTTCTACCCAATAGTCTTCAAAAGTATTATATAGAAACTCAGGCACACTACGGTGTATTGAACGAGGTATGGAATTCTCTTGGCAGCCGCATGGAGGCGACATTAGTTGCTTCGTTTGCATTTACTTTCACCACTTTCATCAACTCCACCTCCACTCTACACACCGCTCCGCAGTAATTGATGCCTTTTCTTCCTGTTCTTTCTGTCCATAACACTGAAATGTTATGTAGTTGTGTGGAAATGCAAGGGCAGTAGGACTTGAAGGAAGGATACCAGGGAATCGGTAATTGTTGTCTTGGATCAATAGATGGCAAATTGTACTTCATTTGTCCAAATGGATTGCCTATTAGAGTACCCATTATCTAAATTTGCTTGCCTCACTCCTTACTTTCGGTTATTTGAACAATTGTGTCAAGGATTTCATTTATCCTTAATATAGTGAAAGTTAAGTACGAGGCCTAGTTCGGCGAATTAATGGAGACTAGTGGGAACTTAGAGTCACTTTAGAGACTTGCACCTTTGACGTCCCTCCCTGACTTGCATTAAAAAAGTTTGTCTTTGAAATCACTGCAAAAAAAAATTGTTTAATCAACCTTTTCCTTAAATACAGCATATCACATTTTTTTGTCACATAATATGAAGATCGAGAATCCCCACCATTTAAATTCTATGGATCCCAGATATCGAGTTTTGACCAGGTATTTGAAGCTCGTGTGTCAGTTTTCTTATCAAATTAATGAAACTGGATTTAACCTTAAGAACAGACACAGTGCGTTGTCACAACAACTAGAGTAAAAGGTGTGCCTTCTAATTTTTCGATTTTTCTGGCAAGCAGGATAGACTGCTTGTGGTGCCCTTGGTAGTCTAATAACTAACTACTATAATAGCTAACTTCCAGTAGCATATCATTTTCCGTCAAATCAAAAATTAACGACAGTTCTCAACGCAGGCACAATACTTACGGAGTTTCTGATACTTTCAGCGACAGTTCTATTGATTTGGTGAGTTAGCCTATAATTTCTGAATTCATCCTTTTTTGGGCTTAGATCATTATGCCCAAAAAAGGACGATTTAAAAAATTATAGGCTAACTCACCAAAGCTGAAACCTTCAATATAATAAAAGTATTAAAAATAAAGAAGAGTTATGGTCAAATGTTATTCCAGCTTTACTGTACCTGAGCGTTTTTAATCATAGTTCTACTAGTTATAGACAAAAAATCTGCAACTTTATTATTCTTTGGGTAGAAGTTCGGAACGCGTTTAATTCTGAGATGCGGTGTAGGTTACCATGTGACTGAAAACCTAAAAAAAGTTCGGGAAGCAGTTACATATAAGATATGAATTACAAAATACTCCGAGACGCAGTCTAAGTCGTAGTTTAATATCAGTTGTTACATGATTAGAGGGCTATTATATAAAAAGTCTGTGGAAGTGAAAACCAATCTAATATATCATAAGTCCCAAGAAATATGTCGAAAGCCTTACGTCCTATTGGAGTTGAATATGTAAAAATCCTGAAATCATCTTTTTAACGATTATGTAGGAAGCCTTAGGAAGTAAAAATTAATTCAGAACTAAGAAATATGTAGGAATTTGTGAAAACATATGTAACCCCCTTGCATCCACTTTGGGGTTGAATATCCAAAAATACTGAAATGAGTTTTTAGATTATATGAAAATATATGCATTCCATTTTCACTGATAATTTTTTTAGCCTCCCTTCCAAATGCCAATGGATATTTGAATTTTTTTTAATCATTTTTACTTTTCTAGTTAATTTACATATACATACCAAGTTTCAACGATCTAGCATAAGCCGTTCTATAGTTAGGAAAAACATCCCTTACCCCCGTACTATACTACCTCTATAAAAAATTATATTTTTTTAACATGATACTACTATAGCTCTATCTAAATTATTAAAAAATAATAAAGCAAAATCGGAACTTTTTCCTTTTCACCCTCCCCACACTCACCCTCTACACCCTCACCCACAAAACAAATTTTTCTGCTAGGTGTCTAGTAGGTATACTTCTGGTTCAAATTTTAAGCATCTTGAGATATTAGACGTGATTTTTTTGAAAAATTCTTATCCCCTCCACTTCTATGCTCCACCGCCCTTAAAAAATTTTACTCTCAGCAAACTTTATTTGTCAACCGTTATACAAAAACCGAATTTTATTTCTCCAGTGCAATTGGTTCGTAAGATATCGTGATCTAATGTTTTTCACCCCCACCTCCATACGCTACTGATCCTCTCAAAAATTTGTTTCCGGTCTATTCTCCTAGTATACCTACAAATGTTCATTAAGTTTTAATTTCGCGACACTAACCGTTTAGGAGTTATGGATTTTACAATGTCTCGATCTCGGCTTTCTAGCGTTTCGGACCCATTATTATTCTCCCCACTCCCACACCCCTTAACCCATATCAGAATTTTTTTTGCAAATGGGTCCACTAGCAAAGCTCTATATAAGTTCCAAGTTTCAGCCTCCTAACAAAAGCGGTTGCTGAGATCTAGAAACCAAAATATTTCGTCTAAAACGCTTCCCCCACCTTTTCCCTCACACCACAACCCTTAAAATAGTGGTAACTTCAACGGTACTACCCGTCTATTAAGAAAAAAAATTCAATTTAATAGCTCATAGGGTTTGGGAGCTATAAGCCCTCAAATGATTACGGCGTACGGCGGACGGCGCACGGCGGACGGATAACAATACTTTATTATTAAAATAATAAAGTAAAAGAACAATTCTTATAATTATCCGTAAATTCACCACAAATCAAATAAAATACTAAATAATCAGAGATATGTTCAATAAAAGGGAGTTCTACCAGTATGCACCCAAATTCTATAGATGCTGATACTTTTTAACAAGAGTCCCGTTCATTTCGGACTAAAAAAGGACATTCGAAAAAATGATATTATAATAATTTTGGATGTATGAACATTTGGTTCACACCTTTAGATAGGAACTTTGCAATGTTCACCGCTAGAGGCGGTGTAGTAATTAAGGGGGAATCGAAAAAAACAAAGGGCATTCGAGATCGAACTTTAAACGAATGAAGATCAAAAGTGTAATAACAATAAATAAACGGTTCGAAATAAAAGATATAATAATATGCTAACTCCCGAACCAAATTTTTTTCTTTCAGAGCATATCAAGATAAAAAGCCAGTACTGAGCACATGGAGCATAATTCTACCGTTCCTAATACTTTTCGTAATTAATTCGGGTGTTTTTAGCCTAAAAAAGGACAAATGAACAAAACCTATTGTAGGGATCTTTCCATTGTAACGAGCTGATGTAAGAGATCCTTAATGTTGAAATCTTGATTGTCTTAATTCTTTTATATATTGAATTTTGGATCGTTTTTTAAAGTTTTAATTTATTTATAAAATTTGAAACATATTATAATATCATCAATATGTTAATGATTCAATATGCAAAGGTTTAAAGAATTTAAATTTAATATCAAAGATTAATTAAAATAAACTGAACGTTAATAATTAATTAATTATATTAACCGTCTCGTTATAAAATTCAAATTGATGAATTAGATGCACTGTTTAATTGTTTCGTTGATAAAAATATAATAGTAGATCTATTTATAATTTAGAAAATTAAATTTACAACCTACAAAATTGTTGTGTCGACAGTGGCGTAAAACTAACTCGGTTAAAGAGAATTGAATGTCAATTTAAAGACGCTACCATACACAACCCTCCTAGAGAAAGCGATGATTGTGGGTAGTTGATCACGTCGGGGTCACCAATGTGGGGATCTTTTATATCAACTCGTTACAATGGAAAGATCCCCACACTCACACGGCAAAAAATATCAAAATATTGATTTAAAAACAAAAGTTCTATCTGCATGCACCCGTGTTCTAAAGTTTCCATCGTTACCAAAATTCAAAATTTTCCGAACGGATTATCAATTTTAAAACTTTCTTTTTTTTATTTGTTAGAATTGTCAAACAGTATTTACATGTGCGCTACGTCGACTTCCGTGAACTCAGTATTGACAGTATAAAGCCACGGTTGCATTTGTTTCATTTTTGCGTATCGTACCACCATTGCCTATTATTCACGGAACAGATACAGTGTAAACGAAACATTATACAGAACGCCTCTCAAACTGCATAGCTGCATAAAGTTACATGCAACACGTACACGAAAATGTTGTCTTTGTAAGGGGGCCGCTAGGACACTGCCAGCCCAGTGTGCCATTGCGACCGCCCGTGCTGAATATATCCATGGCATGCTGATCAGACTGCGCTCTTTTGATGTTACGTCCCCGGTCGAAGTGCGCCAATGAATACACCAAGGAGCCGGCCTTGTTCCCAAGCTCGAAAAATAACATTGTCCGATAAAAGTGATTAGTCCAAGCAAACTATTTAAATTATTAACTATCTTAAAATTAGCCCATTATTGAGTTATATCTCCCTTGTAATATTTCTCGAAACCGCGTACTTAGGGGGAGATACAGTGCTATAAGTAGCAAAATGGACAAGAACAACAAAGACAACAACAAGCCAAACTGCCTAATGATAATAAAAGTTTTATGAATATTCAAGTTTCGTGACAGGACTCTTAACGCGAATAAAATTTTATGACTTAGCATTGCACTCGTCATGAAATATAACGTGACGTGAAAATGTGGTGGTAATTGTTGGCGAGTGCTATTTGATTACTTTTAGCGAATTATTTAAAACCTACAGAAAGTGAAAGAACGAAAGAGAGGCAAACCGAAGTTGGACATTAAGTGGATTTAAAGTTTAATTGAGTTTATATGCCTTCGAAATTGACTACTTCTTTCCGATTCGGTAATTTTGAAGTAGGAATAATTTAATATCTGTGTCGATAGTATAGTACCCATGACTTCTGTTACGGATGTACTAGAATCGAATATGAAATATGAATACTGAATAATCTAACCCCAGTCCTAAGTTATTATACAATTGTAATAAAATTATATAACAGCTAAAAGTATTCTTGAGTATTCTAGCATTCTTACTGAAGAATATATTTTATTTAAATACTGTTACTTACAAAATCGTTCTACTCCATCCAGTTGTTGTCATACAAAAATCCCTAAAATGCGTGTTCACGAATATTTGCCATTAAATTCAGGACGCTTAAAGGAACGACTTTGCAATTTTGTATACGTTGATTTTCAAACAGTTGCAGTTAAAGGCATGAATATTAAGAAAATCCCAGTTCTCCGTATAGCTGCAATACAAAAATCCTGTAAAAATGTCCTAACTCAATTAACAGAACTCGCAATAATTCAAGAAATCGTTTAGCCACATTTCGAAATTTTGTAGAAATCAGTTTTGGGTGAAAATTAAGTCGGCAGAATTCCTTAACTCCTTCTGGTAGCTTTAATAAAAAAGTCCTGAAAACACGTGCTCAAAAATATAGACCGATAACGTCAGAAAGCTAGATATTTCTAAATTTTGACAAATTTAGATAGTATTTTTTAAATAGTTCCAGGTAAAGTTATGAATATGCTGGAAATCGAATGAGTCGCCCCCCATATAGTAAAATGTACTTTCGGTTTTAAAAATTTCTTTATCCAGCGAATAGCAAACAAGCGCGAGTCCTTAAAATGGGCAAACTGCATGCACACTCCTTATTCTGCTTTAGCCACAACTACAATATAAATCGAAGTTTAGTATTTCGTCTAGAGTATCATACTATTGGCTTTCATTATATAAAAAGAAAGTCTTTCATTTGCTTAGTCAAAAATTTATATACACGCTTATTCTGGAAACGGCGGTCTTTGTATTCGCGCCTTTAGAAAGTGAATCGTTCAAATCTTTTCAATAATTTGAAATTGGGGAAATCGCAGTTCACTTTCCCCTCGGCGGGTTTCCAAATAAGGGGCCCTCTAAATCCCTCTAAGTCAATAATGTCTTTTATGATTTTATAATGAATTTTTTCTCTTTGCAGTGGAATCATATTCAAACTTCTGAACGATTGTAGGAGGATCTTAAAGTTGTAAAAAATCAAAAACAAATTGCTGTCTGAACAATATTATGGATACCACGTGAATGTGATTTCCCTGGAAAAAGACTCTACAGGAGGACTCAGAGCTGAATATCGAGGAGGCTCATGAACCAAAGTGTGGATGCTTGTAGGTATGTGCCAAAAAAATGATATAGAGGTAGACCGAATATACCTTAGCTTCAAACTACATAATCATTCGAAACTGGAGCGTGTGCTGTATTTTGGTTTGGGGACAGTAGTGGATTTAAGAATCAGTTTTATGAGGCTGATATATCAGTATCCTCTGCCATTTTAGTACGACAGTAAAATCGTGACAAGCCCTTGAACACAAACGCGAATTTGACGCAAAATTTAGCCATTACCGCGTGGGCTTACAATATACTTAGTAGCTTATGAGATTAAATAAAGACATATATGTGTGTCTGTTATATAATTATTTGAATCAAAATACTATCAATTAAATTAAGACAAGGAAATTAAGACAAAAATTTTTGGAAAAATTTCCCTCTTTAAAAGTTGTCTACTTCTGCCATCTTAAAAGACCATGAAATACAAATAAGCAATGTTCAAATATGGTTTGATAGTTAATTATGTTTTCATAACATTACAACTATCATTATTTGATTCAACAATTGCATTATCAATTTTGTCTTTAAATAATCATGTTCATATTTGAGTACAAATATCAATCTTCAAAATAAATAAAATATTTCTGTACTTCAATTATCATGATCAATGCTTGTGAAGTACTTTAATGATTCCTGAAATATTAAGCAAGTGGTCTGTTAAGCACAAATATTTTTTGTTAAACAGTTCAATTTTACCCCTTTTAAACATGATACGCAAACAATGTGTGTTGTTACTTACATTAAAATCGATTGCATAATTATTCTTATTTCATTTTATGACATAAATATGATATAGCTGTCCAATAGTGCTAAAGACTGCTATGTAGTTTCCAGAAATTTTAAATAAAAAACATACTGCAGTCACGATCGGCTGCAAGCCAATCGTATAATACTCTAGATGAATACTGAACTCCGATTTATATTGTAGTTGGGGATAAAGTAGAATTACGTGTGTGCATGTTGTATGTCCTTTATTAAGGACTGCCATTAGATTGCTACTCAAAACTAAAAGACAATATTCAGTGTTTAATTTCATATCTTGAACTGGGTAAGTCATCGAAAAAAAATTTCCTTTTTGAAGGACTTTTACATGGGAGATGCAGGAAGGACTCACTCGATTTCTTACATATTTATCCTTTTCCTTGGAACCATTTCAAAATGAACGTGTACAAAATTTCAAATTCGTGGCTTGAAGCGTTCAAAAGTTATCGAAAAATATTGTTGAACACGTGTCTTAAGGACATTTTGGATGGCAGCTACCAGAAGGAGTAAAAGGATTTTGCTGATTAGTAAACTCAAACTTCGTTTTCACTCAAAACTAATTTGTACAAAATTTCGAGTTCATAGCTAAAAGAATACTTGAGTTATAGTGAGTTTCGTAAATTAAGTGAATACATTTTGACAGGATATTTGTATGGCAGCTACACGAAGGACTAACAGGATTTTCTTCATAATCATATATTAAGCTCCAACTATTGAAAAAATAACACGTACAAAATTTCAAAGTCGTAGCTTAAACCCTTCTTAAGTTATCGACCAATATTCTTGAACACGTGTTTTAAGGACATTTTGTATGGCAGCTACCCGAAGGAGTAGGACGATTTTGCCCGTTAACGAACTTAGCCTTACAAATTCAACCAAACATCCAGATTCAAAATTTCAAGATCCTAGGTGAAGGCGTTCTTGAGTTATCGTGTTCACGGACAGAGGGACGGACGGACGGACGGACGGACGGACGGACGGACGGACGGACGTCAGGCGGATTTGAGGTTTTTGGCCACAAATAAACAAAAAATAATATATAACTTTTTTTCGTCCGAGGCTTGGTTCTATGCGTTACAAACTTTTGGGCTGGATTAAACTTATAATACTCTATATGATTTCATCTAGAGTATAAACATAACTCACTTAGATTTTTTTATTAGGAAATTATATAATTTCACATAGATATAATAATATATGTACGTATTATACATTATTTAAGAGTATATTAAATTTTATTTTACATTACATTTACATTTTATCAATGCAATATTTTCGTGGGACTAAAAAAATCTTTATAAATGGATATCATGCCATTAGGGTTTGAATATAAATTAATAACAGGCCCATCGAATTGATTACTTTTATAAATATTATATAACATTTAGCGGTATTATTTAAAAGTCATATGAATTGTAATGTTCACAATAGTCTCGTATTAGAAATTTTTCACAAACTACATACGGAATATGGTCAAATGCGTTTAATCCGACATATTTTTATACCATCGGTAATATACTTACATACTGACCGTTTTTGTACAAAATTTTGGAATTAGTCAAAACAGAAAAACAATACTCATCGTTCAAATAACCGAAGACGTCACAATAGGCCGAATTGAGGCTTCAGTGGCAGAGGTAACCAAACCAACCCCAACATGAAATGGTTTTGAGGTATTCTGTTAGATGTGGGCATTTTCAAAATTGGTGACGGAACTCCGTCTCTAGAAACAAATTTTTACAGTTGTAGTAACCAAAGACGGGACTAAAAGCAGGTTACTATCTTTTGAGAAATTTTTCCTGTCAAAATTGTTCAGTAATTCTAAGCAACCTTTGTCTTTGATTTAATCATTGAAAATTAAAATAATCCATGATTTGTCATCCCAGCTCGCAATAAGACAATGTTCCCTGCTTGGGTACATACTTTCAAAGTCAGAGCTTATCTAAAAAAAAAAATTGAATTGCCAATTAGGCTATAGCAATATACTACACATTGACAAAAAACTATTAAAGCAAAAATTCACTAACCTTTAAGTTAAGGTATATTAATAACTCAAACTTTTTACACAAATTTTAACCAACAATTTAAAATTCACTTCTTTAAACTACAGTTGTAGATAATTGAATGAAAATGGTTTATGTTTTATGCCACAAAACTAACAGTTTTGTCATTTAGCATACAATGAATATTGCTTAGTCAATCACGGAAACTGCCATTTTCAAATATTTCATTATATCAGATAATAATTTTCGTGTTAGATCAAGCTTAAACGTGGTAAGCAGGAGTATTATTCAACTGAACATATTTCTTGTTCCTTAACAATTATTCTGACAATGAAATGTTTAATGTAAAACAAAATTATATTTGAACCAATCACATATATGTTGAAATTAATCAATTTTCGTGATATATAAAAATTTTGCTATTAACAATGCTTCATTAGTTGATTTAAATACGTAAGCTTATTTAGTTTAACAATATTTGTATTTGATATGAACATTTTAGGCTAATTGTTAGTTAACAATAGGTGTGTTTTTTTCAACTGGATCAGATCACAATTGGAAAAAAACGATGTGGATCAACCCAAAAGCTAGTTTAGCAGGGTTAACAATCCTGTTGGTAAATGCCTTGGATTAACTGTATGGGCAGCATGTAGCGATGAAACTCTGTAGAAAATGCACAGAAATACAAAGGCTTTTTCAATAATTTTGAATATGCTGTCTCTATATTACACATAGACTTAAATTTCCGTACAATATGTATTGATTTCCCACGACTATTCTAGACTATTGGGTGCAAATACCTGCTACAAATTGAATTTACTGTTGTCATTATCAGCTGAATAGCAGGGCGCCATCTGTAAAAATGCTGAAATAGTAGAAACTTAGATGAATTGAGAAACAGCTTTAATAGCGAAAAACTAATCCAACTTTGATCCCATTATGTTTTTGGATCATCTCTTTGTTGTTGTTCTCAATAAAAAACGAATGATTTTGATCTTGATCCAGTTGAAAAAAACACACCTACTAGATTCAAATAATGATTTTTCTTTCGGTGTACCATCGCCGATTCTTTTGAAAATTTATGTACTCGAAGAATTAGTGAAAAAAACTATGATTTCAATTTTTTGTTTCTATCTCATTTTTTTTGTTAGTTTTTATTAGAGAACTAAACTAGCTTAAATTTATGATTTCAACTTGTACACATATATCTAGCATCATAAAATTTAATCCTCGTTACATACGAGTAATTAATTAATATATTGTAACATTTCTATAAAATAATTGAGAACCATAAATTTTTTTGACCCCGATCCCTTTGAGATCCCAAGTTGATTTTTTGATGTTTTAAAAAACAATATAATATACAAAATATAAAAAAATAAAAAAAATTATAAATACGCATTTTAAGATATTTAAGGATAAAGGACAACATCATTATCCTTGAAAATAAATGTTAGGTATAATTTTTATTCGTATTTTTTTTTATATATTTCGACAAACTTCCCCCGTAAAATAAGCCCTATTTTATTATTCTAGGATAAAAATTACCAGAGATATGAATTTTCAAAGAGGACTCGGACCATTTTCGCGAAATCTTTAACATACTATAACTAACGAAAAGAATGAGATAGAAACAAAAAATTGAATTCCAATTTTTTTTTTCACTAATTCTTCAAGCATAAAAATTTTCAAAAGAATCGGCGATGGTAAGGTCACAAATCTCGTCATTTTTAGTAATTCTTCATGGAATGACCCTATAGCAATAAACTTAAACTTAAACTTTTTGCTAGTAGCTTAAAACCGAAGATTTTCTAAACTAAGTAATTGCGCAGATTCTAATGAACATAGTAGTAGTACTATAGTTATAAATAAAATTTTGCGCTAAAAAAACAAACAAATAATTGGTTCAGAAGGCTTTGGGCTGACCTGTATCTCTTGTGTCGCCTTCTTTCTTGGCCACATACATGCACCTAACCTAATAAATTAAAAAAAACAACGTGAAATAAAGCAAATTGCAATCATTTAATAATCAATAAACTTCATGTTTACTATAATTTATTTTTATGTTGAATGTTACTCTTGAATTGAATTTATTAATTAACATTACACTACTCGAACAACACTAACACTGGACAACAAAATAATCAATACTACAACAATATTTTTTGTAAATGTTATTAATAAATTATTTAACGCTTAGTGGAGATAAATTATTCTTCTAAGAAGTTGACTAGCATCATCATATAGCTGTATATTGATTTCATTACCTAAAATTGAGTAATAAAAGTAAAGTTTTAAAAACATCGACTTTTCTCGAAAATTTCAGAAAGAGTCACAGTCAAATAAACTATTGATACCATGGGTAGCTACACTATGAATGTAAGAAATTCACAAACGTAATAATTTATTGGTAGCATTTATCAAGTTCAGTTGATTTCTATCAATGCAAAGAAAAAGTTCTTGAAGCGAGACATTGAAAAAGGACTAGGTTTTGATGTAAAATTTTCTCTTTTAAAAGAAAGTAAATAAAATAAAAATTATTTTGATAAGTGATTTGAATTTTTTGTTTGAAATACTGGCGGTGATCTATACCTCATTTTGCAGTGTAATAAGCGAAATGGTGGAAGTTTGTAATAATTGGATTTTTCTTGAAAAATTTATTAATTTTTAACTCACTTTTACGCCCGTATTTACATTAAGCGGTACAATTCCTCCAACTGTAATTTCTACTGGGTGCTGCGACTGTGCGAGCATTACTAAAATTGTTTTTTGTTCCTTCACCGGTAATTTGTACCAATAAGATGAATAAATTGCTTCAACAATTGAATCATTCTGAAAATAGTCAAAAATTAGTTTTGAAAACATAAACTGAATAAAATCGAATTGTAGTTTACCGTATTAAAATTTTGTTAACATATTAAATTAAAAAAAATTAAAATATTAAATTTAAGCAAAGACTTCAAGTTATGTTATTTAAAATATGTAAAAGTAAACCACAAAATACACAGCTGTCCCATTTCAAAACCTACGCAGAAAGAAAGAAATAGAGAGATCATGTAAAAAAATTTTAATTCAACGACAAACTTTTAGCGTTTTTCAGCCTGCTAATTCAATTTGATAAAACATTGATTAATATTGCATTGATTCAAATATTAACTAATTAGATGGTTATGATAATGGCTTTCCATAAACCAAAAATATAAGTTGTTAAATTGTCTAAAAGTTCTAGACATTCGATGTACAACAATATGTAACACATCAACAGATATTTATTGAAAATTCCAACGAATATTGTTGATTCTTCTCAAAATTTGATAAAACATCAACTTTACTTTAGTAAAATCATTAATAGGAATTATATAAATTAATTATAAATGAGTGGTCTAGTACAAAACGTACCATCTGCATTTTTTACGTAATAAAAATGAATTATGCAGAATATTAAGCTGTGTATACAACTATGAATCGATTCAGTTTCAAAACATTAAAAGCCAATATTTATTATATGGTTCCACTTTATTTAATAAACGGTTGTTCAACTAGCCAAATTTCTCTGTTTATACGGAAAGGAAAAGAAATACTTTATTATTAAAAAATAAATAAAAAAAATAAATAAAACTAAATCATTACTATTCAATGTAAAAATGTTAATAGGAGGACACAAAATATTATTTAAATCAAACATTTTACATTTGGAATTAATTTCTTTTTTAAGTACAAAAGCATTATAATAATTTGGGTACTTCTCAGTAAGTAATTTATTTATCATTAACCAAATATTTTTTCGATCATCATGTATGATTTATTGATACAAAAAAATTATGTATTTTCCTTTTTACCAGTAACAATAACATGATTAATTTTGTATTTGACAGCATATTGATATGAAACAGCATTACTAAAATTAACTCCTATCGCTTTATTTAAGCTTTGGTAATCTACTTCATTTTGCAAATCGATAAATTTGATTTTGGGATGTGTTAATTCATTATTTTTCACTTTTTCACCACTTAAAAAATATGTTGCTAATTTCAACTACATTTTTGTGCCAAGTCTTAAGCAAATATTTCTTCTCGTTGTAATGTTAGCAGCGGCTGTCAACTCCTTGAAAAATTCAATATTGGTTCCCTTATCTAAAACACACTTTCACTAAAATTTTACTTTATTAATAATTTCAGAAAAGGATCTTACTTGCGACAAGAGGTACAGATTCTGATAGGCCAAAATTTGAGAGCAAATTTGATACTGCTTCTTCTCCGTCATTCAACCCATATACAGAATTATGATCTTGACGGATGTTCAAAAATTGATCATTTCACACTTTCCTTTTACTTTATTATTTTAATAATACAGTATTGTTTTCGATTTTTAAAAAAAAAAAATTTGCTTCCCTGAAAAATTTTTTTTCCACGTTTTATGACTAGTAGACACGAAAAAAGCAAAAAAAAATTTCAGTCCGTCTGTCCGCCGTACGCCGTACGCCGTACGTCGACCGGTGTACGCAAAATTGTTTGAAGGCTCGTAGCACCCAAACCCTTTGAGCTATTTAGTTGAATTTTTTTTCATATATAGACTGAGTAGGCCCCTTGAAGTGAACAAATTGTGAGGGGTGGTGGTGTAAGGGGGGAGGTGGGGAAGCCTTTTAGACGAAAAATTTTGGTTTCTAGATCTCAGCAACCGCTTATACTAGGAGGCTGAAATTTGGAACTTATATGGAGCTTTGATAGTGGACCCATTTGCAAAAAAATTGCCGATATAGGTGAAGGGGTTTGGGAGTGGGGGAGAAAATAATGCGTCCAAAACGCAAAAAAGGCGAGATCGACACATTCTAAAATCCATATCGCCTAAACGGTTAATGTCACAAAATTGAAACTTAATGAATATCTGTAGGTATACTAGGAGAATAGATCGGAAACAAATTTTTTAGTGGGGGCAGTGGCGTACGGGGGTGGAGGGTGAAAAACTTTAGATTACGATATCTCACGAACCAATTGCACGACACAAATAAAATTTGGTTTATGTACAAAGGTTTATAAATGAAGTTTGATGAAAGTAAAATTTTTAAAGTGGGCTGTGGGACATGAAAGTGGAAAGGATAAGAATTTTTCTAAAAAATCACGTCTCATATCTCAAGAACGGTATAAGATAGATGCTTAAAATTTTTACCAGTAGTAGGTCTAATAGACCGCTAGCAGAAAACAAAATTTTGGAAGTGTGGGTGTAGAGGGTGAGGGTGGGGGAGGGTGAAAAGGAAAAAGTTGTGATTTTTATATCTCAACAACCTATAATGATATAAAGCTGAAACTTGGTATTTAGATAGAGCTATATTAGTAGCATGTTGGAAAAATATAAATTTTTATAGGGGCAGTATGGTACGGGGGTGGGGGGTGTTTTTCGTATCTATAGAACAGCTTATGCTACAAAGTTGAAACTCGGTACGTTTATGTAAATCAACTAGGAAAGTAATTTAGATAGAAAAAATTTTCAAATATTCGTTGGCGTTCGGAGGGGGGCAAAAAAAATGATCAGTGAAAATGGAATGCATATAGTTTCACGGTTTTCGTCATATCTATTAGGTTTTCCCAAATATTGAATTCATTTTTATTGTACGACTTCTTCATATAAATACCTAGAAAGTGTTTTCAGGATTTTTTAAAATTCGACCCCTAAGGGGGTGCAAATGGGGTTGTAAACTTTTTCACGAATTCTACTATACCCCAAGGTCTTATCAGATATCGAATATCTTTTCACTTTCACGTGCTTGCGTAATAATCGCCTAAAACCGGTTTTCAAGTCCTTTTCAGCTCCTTAGAGGGTATAAACGGGTTGAACACGTTTTCACGAATTCCGTCATTACTTTTAGAAGTGATAAGAAATTGAATTGGTTCCTACGTTCTCCTGCTGTTTTCATATTTATTAATAAAAAAGCCAAAATGTCAATTTCAGTATTTTAGATATTCAATCCTAATGGATGTAAGGGGGTTGTACGCTTTACAAAGCTTCGACATATTTCCTAGGTTCGATGAGATATTAGATCGCTTTTCACTTCCACAGACTTTTTACATAATCGCCTACAAACCCATTTCTCAATTTTTCGATATTCAACTCCCAAGGGTTTGTATATGTTTTCACAATTTTTGCCATCCCTTAGTTCTGATGAGATATAAAATTGATTATTACGGCCAACCAATTCACGATTTTTCGAATTTCAAAAACCAAGGGGTTTGCTTACGTTTACACAAATTTTTCAAAAGCCCTAGTGTCTCATGAGATATCAAGTTGCTTGTTATGAAACCGTCTAAAAACCTATGGGTTTGTATACGTTTTAACAATTCGTCATATCACTTAAGTCTGATAAGGCAATAAATTCGTTTTTTACTTCTATGGGTTTTAGTGTACATAATATAACGAAATTCGAATAGTCAACACGAGCTTTTCCAATGTTTAATCGGCTAAAAATAGCTATTTTAAATATTTTTATTTTAAGCACAAAATTAATTTTCCAAGAAATCTAATAATCTCGAAGCAACTCATGATACACTCCGACTTTGACCGCTCCCGAACTTTGACCCGAAAAATAATAAAGTTTCGCCCAGACCATTGGCAGATTTTTTATTAAAATATTAATTATTAAATAAGGTACTCGTGCGCCCACTACGTATTTAATGTTGAATAAAAGCTCACCCAAACCTAACACTTCGTGGCACTTGTTGCAAATCATTGATTTACTGCGCAATATACTTGATTATGCTCCAATAACTAAGAAGTAGACAAAATATCTATTCTTCTTTTGATTTATTAATTTTTACTTTATTATTTTTTAATAATAAAGTATTGTTATCGACCTGAAATTTCAAAATATTTGCTACCCTGAAATTTTGTATTTACACGTTTTAGGACTAGTAAACACCAAAAAAAAAAAAAATGTCCGTCTGTCCGCCGTATACGCCGTACGCCGTACGCCGTACGCAAAATCGTTTGAAGGCGCGTAGCTCCCAAACCCGTTGAGATATTAAGTTGAAATTTTTATGGTGGGTAGATTGGGTGAACCCCTACGGGTGGTATCTTTTAAGGGGGTAGGGGTGTAAGGGGGGATGAGGGCGAAGCGTTTTAGACGAAAAATTTTGGTTTCCAGATCTCAGGAACCACTTATGCTAGGAGGCTGAAATTTGGAACTTATGTAGTACTATGATAGTGGACTCATTTATATAATAATGAAATAATGGATAAGGGTTGAGGGGTGTGGAAGTGGGGGGGAAAACAATGTGTCCAAAACGCTTGAAAGCCGGGATTGAAGCATTCTAAAATCCAGGAGGCTATTTGGAACGTTATTTTTTAGGTTCTCAGTCGCATAGTACCCAACACCGCATCTCATCATTACACACGTTTCGGACTTCTACCCATAAAATAATAAAGTTGCGCCCAGACTGTTGGCAGATTTTTGTCTTGCAAGTATATGAAATATCTATTCGCCCTTTAATTTGTCAATGTTTGGTATTGTAGCATTAAGAGCAAACTTTTTTTTAGATGAACTATTGAATTATGTGGGCAATTTTTCTTATATTAATATGTAAATCAACACTATGCCAATTTCAAAAGTGAACTAATTCGAGCTGTTAAGTCAACTATTTATTCTATAGATTAATGAAATTTAAAATCATCTATTTGGAAGTAGCAAACATACAACTTTTTGTTATTTTTCATTTATATAATATGATCTCCATGAAACTTATAATGTACAGTAGCTGCTTAGAGGTACTACTGAAAACAATTTACATATTATTGATAAAAATTCTATTTAAGTTTTTTCTGTGTAGTAACTGCTTTTTAGAAAATTATAAAGACGAGTCTGAAAACATATTTTTAGTCATTCCTCAAAAATAATATTATAATAATAATAATAATAATATTTATTCGGTGATGATTTCGGGTATAAACTTATGTTATTAATATCCAGAGATTAGAAAAATAATATTAATAATCCGGTATATAGGGATCCTCCCAGATAACTTGGGGGAACTCCCGGGATAGCAATATTTATTTATAAGGTCTGACTAACAGGAAGTTTTTAGGCATCTCTTTAAGATAAAATTAAAAATCCTTTACTTGGTTTTGAAATCGGACAGCCGTACCTTTTGCTAGTCATTAAAAATAAACTTACAGTAGCTTCATATACAGAACCAAGTCCACAATAAGAAAATATTAAACTGAATGATAGCACCAAATAGGCATAAGCTCCAGGCCACGTTCCAGCAAATATTGTAAATAAAGTAATCGACATTGAAAATGCACTTGTAATAATTAAAGTGGATATCACCCAGAATAAATGTTCGTTCATAGTCTTACAGTAGCTTTTAAAATGTATCGAAATTTAAAATAATTATAATTTATTTGTATAGTTTTATTTAAATAATTTTTAATAAAAAGTAAATAACATTTTAATAAATAAAATCACTACTAAAGAAACTCAATAAAACTATTCTGAATAAATATTCAATATTTGTTCGGTAGCTAAACGACAAGTTCAATTCCGTTTATTGCAGCGGAAATATGCAGCCGCGACAGTAGACACGTACTTCTCGACCGAAATTTGTTCGAGCGCTGAGTAGATTTAATGATAAGCCTCAATGGCCGATTGCCGATATTTTCAATAAGCCGAAAAGTTTTGAAAATGAAATTAAAGTGTCCGTCCAATTCTAAGTTGTAATCACAAATCGAGGCAATTTTCTCTGATCGGAAAATTCTTTCTCATATTTAGTTAGGTTTGCTATTTAAGAATAATAATTAACCTAACTTCGACAATGAGCGTTCAAAATGTTTGCTAATTGTCTTCTCAGTCTTTTAGGTTTAATAATTATTATGTTGTTGTTTAATAATTATCGGGTTGATGTTCCACTCGAACTAGTGTTTAACTGCCCATGAGAATGCAGCATGCAGTGCGATCACAGTCGGTTTGGCATGTGAGGCAGTTAATCTTAGGGTTGTGCCCTACGTTGGACGCCATCTTTTTGAGTTGCCAACTAGTTGGTATAACAAACATCCTGATTTTTGGAAACGATTTACATGTTTGGTGATGAATTATTTATGAAGAGTTACTAGTTTTAAGTCAATTTTACCTTATTATTTTAATAATAAAGTATTTATTTAAGGTATGAATGTTTTAGTTTTCATATTTTTGGATCTTGTATTAAAAGCTTTTTCAATGTGTTATTAATTCTGAAGTTATTTAATGACTATCGTTTATCGTATTATCGTTTAGCAGTTTTTAAAAAGGCATGCACGACTGAAGTGCAATAAAATTATTCCGGCCGCTTGTTAAATTGATTAATAACACCTAGTTTGAAACTTACATACCTTTCTGCGAACGTTCGAATTTAACTTGACTGGAATTCAAAAATATATCAGGATATAGTCCGAATTACCTGCAATAATCCTGATGCGTGACTATAATATCTTTGACCAACTTTTTTATCTCTTCGCTGTCTATAGTCTCCTGGTCACATTGCGTAAGAAGCTTATCAAGATTTTTCCATTTTACTTTCAAAATATCGGCCAGCACTGTTGCTTGTATAATAATAATGATGAATAACATATCACCACTAAAGGTTCCCACACCGCCCAATAAGACTTGTGCTCCGTGTACAAAGTACGTGATCCAGTAGCCTATTTCCGTGTCTGGTGGTAGCAATGGCAGTTCGTATTTAACAACTAAAATTTTCTCCCCAAAAACAAGCAAAATTATAAGTGGCAGAAAAGTTATTGTCGAGGCAGCAACCAAGTAGATTACTGATCCAAGTCGCCATAGCCGTTCCAATCGAACAACCGACTTCTCAAGACATTCCTTAAATTCGGCACCTCTCTTTTCATAGGTTATGTAAACTTGTCGTATGGAGGTGAATGTTTTGTATATGCTAGATGCGTGATAAACTGTAGCAAGTTTTGATATGCCCTGAAATTTGAACAATTAGTACGTTTTAAAATGAGTTTTCAGCAAGTTGACAAAATTAGAGATTTTGATGTGAGTTTTTTATAATAGGTTTTGGAGCAATCAAATCCTCTTGCAGATTGTTGTCATCATCATAGAGTAGTAGTTTCCACTAGGTAAGATCTAACACATTAAATACTTGAATTTAAAATTATTATATTTCTCTTCCAATCCCAAGTACTAAGTAATTTTTTTTCTCATTTATAAACTATCCTTTAATCCTTATTTATATATAAATTTTTTTAAAAAAGAGTCGAGAACTAGCATTGCTATTCGACTTATATCTTGTTAACCATTGATATCTAAATATCTAAATGTTTATAATGCAATGGAAATGAATTAAATCAAATTAAATCAAAATAAATAAATAAATAAATATAAAGGGTTTTCCAATAAGGACTTGACAACTTTTTTTCAAAATAAAATGCAAACCATTTGAGATATTTCAAAAACTTTATTATCGGGTTGAAGTACAATCAAAACATTTATGAATGGAACTCGACTTCGTTCATATGGCCACCGCGGGCACGTTTGCAGCGGTCGATTCGTTGGACCCAATTTTCGATGACTCGGCCACACATTTCGGCCGAAATGGCTGCTATTTCGTGTTCAATGTTGGCTCTGAGCTCTTCCAACGTCGTCGGCTTGTTGGCATAGACCAACGACTTGACGTGGCCCCAAAGAAAAAAGTCCAGAGGCGTTAAATCGCACGAACGAGGCGGCCAATCGACTGGTCCATTTCTTGAGATAACACGCTCATCAAACTTACTCTTCAATAAATCGATTGTAACGTGTGCTGTGTGGCTTGTGGCACCGTCCTGTTGAAACCACATGTTGTCCAAGTCCATATCTTCCAATTCGGGCCAAAAATAATCGGTAATCATGGCGCGATAACGATTACCATTCACAGTAACGTGACGATCATTATCGTCGACGAAAAAATATGGCCCTATGACGCCGCCAGCATGCAAACCGCACCAAACAGTTATTTTTTGTGGATGAAGTGGTCTTTCATGAAGCACATGTGGATTTTCACCGGACCAATAACGCATATTTTGCTTATTGACGAACCCACTGAGCCAAAAATGAGCTTCGTCACTGAAGATGATTTTGCGATGAAATTGATCATCTTGGCGCATCTTTTCCAGAGCCCAATCGGAGAACGTACGTCGCTTCAAATGATCCATCGGCTTCAATTCTTGAGTCAGCTTGATCTTGTATGGGTGTAAACCAAGATCCTTACGCAAAATTCGCCATAACGTGGTCTGGGCGATGCCCAACACTTGAGAACGCCGTGGAATTGACTGATTTGGATCATTTGCTACGGACGTTTCAACGGCAGCGATATTTTCGACACTTCGACCAACCCGTTGTCTCACTGGCACGGCAACATCACACAACGAATATGTAGACTCAAATTTTTGCACTAAACTTGTTACTGCCTGTCTACTAGGGCGAGAATTACGACCGAAAATCGGAGTTAACGCTCTTAAAGTAGCGGTCACCGACTCCGAATTTCTGTAGTAAATTTTTATAATTTGCAGACGTTGTTCCTTCATGTACTTTACCATGATAAAAATGTTAAGTTTACTGAATAAATTGACAGTGACAGTTCGATGATTAGTGAAAGGGTGCGTTCACAAATTGAATTCAAAGTTGTCAAGTCCCTATTGGAAAACCCTTTATAAATATTCCACAATTCTCATTCGACATAGTGTGACGTATTTTCAATTCGCGGAATACAAGTCAATTTACTTTATTATTTTAATAACAAAGTATTGTTATCGATTTTTAAAAAAAAAAAATTTGCTACCCTGAAAATTTTTTTTTATACGTTTCTTGACTAATAAGCACCAAAAAAGCAAAAAAAAATTTCAGTCCGTCTGTGCGCCGTACGCCGTCCGCCGTCCGCAGTCCGCCGTCCGCCGTACGCAAAACGTTTGAAAGCTTATAGCTCTCAAACTCTTTGAGCTATTAAGTTGAATTGTTTTTTGTTGGTAGAACGAGCAGACCCCTTCAAGTGGCCACCTTTTGAGTGGAGGGGGTGTGAGGGGGGAGGTGGGGGAAGCGTTTTAGACGAAAAATTTTGGTTTCTAGATTTAAGTAACCGCATAGGCTAGGAGGCTGAAACTTGGAATTTATATAAAACATCGATAGTGGACCCATTTGCAAAAAAAAATGATAATATGGGTACAGGGGTGTGGGAGTGGGGGGAATAATTATAAGTCCGAAACGCAAAAAAGCCGAGATCGAGACTTTCTAAAATCGATATCTCCTAATCGGTTAATATCACGAAATTAAAACTTAATGAACATCTGTGGGTATACTAGGAGAATAGATCCGAAACAAATTTTTGAGAGGGGCAGTGACGTACCTGGGTGGGGGTTGAAAAACTTTAGATTACGATATCTCACGAACTAATTGCACTAGAGAAATAAAATTTGGTTTCTGTATAAAGGTTGACAAATGAAGTTTGCCGAAAGCAAAATTTTTTAAGGGGGCGGTGGAGCATGGAAGTGGAGGGGGTAAGCATTTTTTTAAAAAATCACGTCTCATATCTCAAGAACGATGTAAGATAGATGCTTAAAATTTTTACCAGAAGTAGGCCTAATAGACCCCCAGCAGAAAAAAAAATTTTGATGGTGAGGGTGAGGCTGGGGGAGGGTGAAAAGTAAAAAGTTCCGATTTTTATATCTCAAGAACCTATAACAATATAAAGCTAAAACTTAGTATTTAAATAGAACTATAGTAGTAGCATGTTGGAAAAATATAATTTTTTATAGGGGTGGTATGGTACGGAGGTGGGGGGTGTTTTTCCTAACTATAGAACGGCTTATGCTAGAAAGTTGAAATTCGGTGCGTATATGTAAATCAACTAGAAAAGTAATTTTAAATAAAAAAAATTCAAATATCCATCGGCGTTTGGAAGTGGGGCAAAAAAAATGATCAGTGAAAATGGAATGCATATATTTTCACGATTTTCGTGATATCTATTAGGTCTTTCGAAATATTGAATTCATTTTTTTTCTACGGATTCCTCATATAAATTTCTAGAAAGAGTTTTCAGAATTTTTTAAAATTGGACCCCCAAGGTGGTGTAAAGGGGATTATATATTTTCACGAATTCAGCCGTATCCCTCAGGTCTGATTAGATATCGAATAACTTTTCACTTCCACGGGCTTATTTAATAATGACCTGGTTTTTCCTTTTTCAACCCCTAAGAGTGTAAAAACGGGTTGAACACGTTTTCACTAATTTCGTCATATCTCTCAGACATCGGATTGGTTTTCACTTCCTCGGGCTTTCTTTATATATATCTAAAAACTCATTTCAGGATTTTTGGATATTCAACCCCAAAGTGGGTACAAGGGGGTTGCATATGTTTTCACAAATTCTTACATATTTCTAGTTCTAATGAGATATCGAATTCATTTTCACTTCCTAAGGCTTCTTACATAATCGTCAAACCGTTGATTTCAGGATGTTTGTTATTCAACTCCAATAGGACGTAAGGCTTTCGTCATATTTCTCCGGATTGGTGAGATATTAGATTGGTTTGCACTTCCACAGACTTTTTATATAATCGCCTACAAACGCATTTCCGATTTCATGTAATGGCCCGAAACCAAATCACGAAAAACTTTCTAAAGGCGTAACAACTGATATTATACTAGGACAAGACCTCGTCCCGGAGTATGACCCAATTATGTAATTCATATGTTATATGTGGCAGCGGCGTAAGTATTCTAGCGCGACCCTATTCTAACCGCTTCCCGAACTTTTTTTTAGGTTTTCAGTCACATAGTAACCTACACCGCATCTCAAAATTAAACTCGTTCCGAACTTCTACCCAAAAAATAATAAAGTTGCGCCCAGACTGTTGGCAGATTTTTTTCTTTTATTTCTACTTGATTTTAAATTATCGTATTAAGCTATCTGTGGTTATGGAGTGCAGTGTGTCGGCATGTGTGGATAAAACAAATATTACACCGTGGATTATTTGTTCCGGTTTCTGCGGAAAAGTTTTTCACTGCAAGTGTGCCGGTCTCTCGGGTCATGTTGGTGATGCTGTTGTGAAGGCCGATAGTGGCCTCTGCTGGTACTGTACTGCCTGTAGGTCATCATCATCCTCAACATATGTGGCTAAAGTGTTGAAGGCGAAGTCGACTGTTCAGACGCTTCATAACGAATTTGTAACACTTCAACAGAAGCTTCATGCGGCCTTGAGTGATCTGCACAAAACGACACTCCCTCTTACCAGCCTGTCGGTGGCGCATGCAACTGTATTGCCTTCGACTAGTTTGGCGGCAACATCAATATCATCATTAACTGCATCTGACGCCACCCCAGAATCAGCTAGGCAGTAACGATCGAGGCAGACTAAATCTGGGGCTAGCGCCGCATCGATCAACAAACGCTCTACTGCTACGAACTCCGAAAACGGCGCCTCTTCTGCAGGTACATCAGCTGATGTCGTCACAGCTGATCGTTATACTGTTGAACTTACTACATCGCAAGTTACCAATGGTTCTCCCGTTGGAGTATCGCTCGAACCTTGCAGTTATCCGATGATTCAGCCTGTCTCTGATGTCGTCACAGCTGATCGACTTACTGTTGAACTTACTACATCGCAAGTTGCCAATGGTTCTCCCGTTGGAGTATCGCTCGAACCTTGCAGTTCTCCGATGATTCAGCCTGTCTCTGATGTCGTCACAGCTGATCGACTTACTGTTGAACTTACTACATCGCAAGTTGCCAATTGTTCTTCAACTCGTCTAACAGCGGCCAGGCTTCCTCGCTGGATTTATGTATCTCGATGTGAAGTGAATAATACGCCTGATATGATTCTCAACCACACTAAAAGTAACTTCAATGATGTCTCGGCAACGGATCTACCATGCTATCAGCTTACAAAGTCTGGTGATGAGCTTTCGAAGTTTTCTTTTGTTTCCTTCAAAATTCGTGTGCCTCATAACATATTTGCTGCTGCTAGTAAGCCTTCTCTATGGCCTAAGGGTCTGATAGTGAAGGAATTTCTACCCAGACCGAGAAGGCATTTTCGTCCTATGGGAGCCAAGAATCTTCTGACGTAATTGGCTTTTCGTCTTCCTCGCCTTGCAGACCTCGAGCATCGAGTGTCGTGTTTCCTATTTCTAATTTACTTTCAATCTTTTATCAGAATGTTAGAGGACTGAAAACTAAGACAATTCCTTTTAAAAATTCTGTTTTATCGAACTCCTTTGACATAATCTGTATTTCTGAGACTTGGCTGAATGAGTCAATATTAAACTCTGAACTTTTTCCGAATTCTTTTAATGTCGTGATCGGGATCTTCTGTCCACTAACAAGCTTGATGGAGGAGGTGTTCTTATAGCGGTTCGCAATAGCATATTGTCGGATCTTTGCATTGACTTCAATTGCTCCTTTGAATACATTGCTGTCAAGGTGAAATGTTCTAAATCTACATTATACATATTCTCTTATTATGTTCCTTGTAATACGACTCTTGCTCTTCTCTCTACACTTCTAGAAGAATTATCCCTATTTATTAATCAATGTGATCCTTCTGCTAAATTCCTTATCTGTGGAGACTTCAATATGCCTTACTTAAATTGGGATAATTCTATTCCTACTTCTTTGAATTATTCTCAGCAACTCTTCTGTATTCAATCCTTTATGGAATTTTGTGCTCTAAAGCAACACAATGTTGTCTTAAACCAAAACAATAGAATTCTCGACCCAATATTTTCCAATTCCAGTTCTGAAGATGTTGTTCTTACATTATCTCTTCCTGGGCTAGTGTCACCTGATACCCACCATCCTCCGATTGAGATTGAATTAAATCTCAAGCCACTAAAAAACCCCGCATTAAATCACTCTTGTAAGCGCAACTTCTTCAACTGTAATTATGATTTAATTTCTTTTGTTCTTGCTGGAGTAAACTGGCAGTCACTTCATGCTTCATCGGTGAACATTGCCCTCGATGAATTTTATTCCACTGTTAATTCGGTAATAGTCGAACATGTCCCATTCTCAATCACCCAGCGCCGGTCTCATCCTCAATGGTTTAACGCTTCCATCATTAAACTCTTGAAAGATAAAGATCAGGCAAGACGTCTTTACAAGAAATTCCCTACTCTGATTAATGAAGCTCAGTACACTGATCTCCGTAAAGTTGTTAAGAGAGAAACTAAGAAAGCTTTTAGACTGTATGTATGTAGCCTGAATTCATCACTCGCTTTGGGCAATGACAAACCTTTCTGGAATTATGTCAATTCCTCACGGAAGACTACTACCATTCCATCATTCATAACTTACCAAAGTGATACTGCTTCTACTCCCGATCTACAGCAAATCTATTTTCCTTATATTTTAGCTCCGTGTATTCTTCTTCCGCTTCTCAGTCAATGCTGGATATCGATGATATGGACTGTGACTCAATACCTGTTTTCACTCCTACGGAGGTTCTCGCTGTTATTAATTCCCTTGATTGTCATGGTGGCGCTGGTCCCGATAACATTCCCAATGTATTTGTTAAGAGATTGGGCCATATTCTGGCGGAACCACTTGCAACATTATTTAACATGTCACTGAATCAAAGAATATTTCCTGCAGTATGGAAGATCTCCCATGTTTTACCTATATTTAAGAAGGGTGATAAGCACAACGTTGAAAACTTCCGCCCGATTTCTAAAAAATAAATTATCCTCCTGGTGCTCTGCAAATAAGCTATCCCTTAATAAGCTAAAATGTTTCAAGATGTGTTATACAAATAAATCCTCTTATCTTCAGTTTAATTACCACATTGATGACTTCCTTCTCCTTGAAGTCTTTAACTTCAAGGATTTAGGTGTTATATTTGACACTTGATTAAAATTTGATGTACATATTATGGAAATCGGCAAGCGTGCTTACAGGTTATGTGGTTTTATTTTGAGAGCTGCATATCCGTTCTGTAACTTGGCTCTTTATATTAACTTGTACAATAGTCTTGTCAAATGTCACCTTGAATACTGTTCAGTTGTGTGGAACCCATACTATATGTATCTCATAACCGCACTGGAATCGGTGCAGAGACGTTTCACTAGATCTCTCTTTCGTAGACTCAATTTTGTAGATGCCCCGTATGACATGAGGTTGCACCTGCTTGGTCTTTCACCTCTTAAGGACAGAAGATCTTATTTAGACATGTTGTTTTTGTATAAAGTCATATTTGTTTTCAACGCCAATCTCTATGCTGAGCTTAGATTTAGAGATAATAATCTCCGTTCCAGATCTCAAAATACCTTCATTGTACCATACGCGTCACTAAATTCAAATTTTAATTCCCCGTGTCTTCGTTTGCCTCGCGCGTATAACCATGATTGTCTTAGTTTTCATACTCATTCTTTGTGCTCCTTTAAAATTTACTTAAAAACTATATTTTTAATTTATTAAATTTTGCTATCCACTATTACTTTGTATTCGTATATTCATTTCATCTTTCATTAGTTACATTCATTTTCATTCTCATTTTTGTTTGTTCTCGGCTAAATGTGTTATTGGAGTATTTCTATTCTGTACATTTTCGTTTTCAAATAAATAAATAAATATACTGGAGACGATAAGCCACCGGTTTTGTATAACGCGCTTTGAAGCCAGTAACCTATACCGCATCTTAGCATTAAATGCGTTCCGAACTTGTTCTCAAAAAATTAATAATGAAGTTGTGCCCAGTCTATTGGCAGATATTTTTTGCTTATATACGCATTATACCGCAATATACCGATTTTTGGGCGATTGTAGAGTAAGCCCATTAAAGTAAAAAATAATTCGATATCTCATCAGACCTAAGTGATATGTCGGAATTCGTAAAAACGTACTTAATAATTTTCCACTTTCTGGAGGGTTGAATTTAATTTTGGGATTATTATATATAAAGCCCACAAAAGAAAAAGCGAATTCGATCTCATTATCGCTAAAAGATTGGTCGGAATTCGTGAAAACTTGAAAAATGCGTTACATTCACAGGGTGTTTAATATCGAAAAATACTTGAATCAGGTTTACTTCGATTAAATTTAAAGCCTTTAGAAGTGAAAGTGAATTCGATATCACATTAGACCTAAGAAATATATCGGAATTCGTAAAAATATACACAACAATTTTACACTCCCTTAGTGGTTGGATATCGAAATGTTTGGAAGAACATTTTTAGGCGATTGTATTAGGAGCCTGCAGAAGGAATTAATTTGACAGCTTGACAAGCCTGAAAGATATAACGAAAATCGTGAAAACGTGAAAAAACCTTTTCACAGAAATTTCTTTAACCGAAAAAATCGACCCGACGACAAACTTTGGGCGTAAAATGGACCCACTTCATGTGTCCTTTTTTGGAACGCGCGCTATGCAACAATTTTATTTTTTTCCAGAAGCAGCATATCTAAGAAGTGAAACGTCAAAATTTTATGAAAAAATATTGAACATTGACGAAGCTATAATTTTTTTTAGCGTAAATGTGCTCTGTTTACGTTTTCACCTCTTCGTGAAATTTGTTTAACATGTTACCATTTTATTTCTTATAAATACATTTTTCGTACATCATCTAGAACGTTTAGAGCATGTTCCGTAATTTTTTTAACCACTTCGAATGGATAGTTTGGTCCCAATATCGTTTTGAACTGTTTGACTGGGTATAAACGACCCACGGAGATTGTGTACAGAGGTTTGACCACGAAGGGTTAAATAAACGTTTGTACGCCAATGAAATCTAATTTTTTTTTGCTTTAATTACTGCTGTAGTATGCTTACTGTAGCATAAAGTTTCGACTTTATAACATAAGCTTTTTTTGAAATATAAAAACCCACCCTCCACTCCCGTACCTTGCTACCCCCAAAAAAAGCTATTATTCTTAAATGCTCCTATAGTGGCTGTATATAGTCGCAAATATTTAGCTTTCCATCCTTTGCGGCTTTTTAGAAATAAAAATCAGATTTTTTTTCGTACCAACCCCCTCCCACCATCAGCCGCACTCACAACATTTTTTTCCTCTGCTAGATTTGGACTGGGTCTAACTCCTAATAAATTTTTATGATAATATCTGGTTCCAGAGATATAACGATTTAATTTTTGAAAAATTTCTCTTCTCTTCTTCCGCACTCCACCACCATCCTAAAAGAGAAATCAAATTTTATTTCCCTAATACAATTGGTTCGGAAAATATTTTAATTCATAGTTTTTTACCACCTACCCGTACAAACCACCACATCCTTAAGCTCTTGTCTAATCTCCTATTATCACTTAAGACAAATTCGAAGTTTCAACCTTCTGACATAAATCGCCCAGGAGATATGGATTTTAGAATGTTTCAATCCCAGCTTTCAAGCGCTTTGGATACATTGTTTTCTCCCCACTTCCACACCCCTCAATCAATATCGACCATTTTTTGCAAATGGGTTTACTATCATAGTTCTATAGGGTCCGGAAAAAAATATGCAATGATTTCCACGGACAGTAAATGATAAACGACGACATTAACCAAAAGTTTTTATTTTACAAAATGTTTGCAGTATCGTAAAGTTTATTTGTGAAAAATTATGTCTTCCAAATGGCGTCCCCCGTTTCCGATGTTAGGCGATTTCTGAAGTTCTGAATAACACGTGCTGTCATTTCAGGCGGTATCCTTGCCATTTCTACACGGATTGCTGCTTTCAAGGCAGGTAGCCCCAGAGAAAATAATCACATGGCGTGAGATCGGGTGAGCGCGCTGGCCATGCTATGTCACTGCGATGTGAAATAATGCAGCCGGGGAACATCTGATTTAATACTCGCATGGAGGGACCTGCTGTATGAGGAGTGGCCCTGTCTTGTTGAAACCATATCTCCAAATTGATCTGCTCCAATTTAGGTTGCACGAAGGTCTGTAACGTGTGAACATAACGAGCGGATGTCACTGTAACAGCTGCTCCATTCTCTTCAAAGAAGTATGGTTCCCATACTCTAAATTCAGACTCCATTGCCCAAACTGTCACTCGTTGACTATGCAGAGAGGTTTCATGAAGTTCACGAGGGTTTTCTGCTGCCCAGTACCGGTAATTTGGCTTATTCACAAAACCCGATAGATGGAAGTGAGCTTCATCAGTGGTCAATAAAACTACATTTCTCGGCACGTTTTGAAGAATGGCCTGGCCCGCATCCACGCGTCTTTGAAAGTCACCTTCGTGCATCGTATGAACAAGAGTCATCTTGTAAGAATGGAACTTAAGGTCAAAGTGCAGCATTCGCCTCACACTTTGGTCGGACAACTGCAAAGTAGCCGCTCAATTCGGAACGACGCGGCAATCGCAGAACGGGCTGCCTTAATCTCTCAATATTTTCAGGTATTCTAACACTTTTTGGCCTACCAGGAGGTTTCTTTTTCAATGTTAAACCAGCTGCGTGAAAGGCAGCTATCCAACGAATAATCGCATTGCGATCTGGCACTGTATCTAAAGAGCGAAGATTAAAATGAAATCTGAACGATTTTTGAGTTTTAATAACGGAACCGCCATTTTCAAAATAAGTTTCGACAACGAACGCACGATGTTCACCTGACCAAGGCACAATGGGATACTGAAACTTTATGAGTTACCGCAACTACAAAGCACCACCACATTTTTCAACCCCCACCCATATAGGAACAATGAAATCAGTGCATTTTTTATCGGACATAAGTTCCAACTTTCAGCCTCCTAGCATAAGCGGTCCCTGAGATCAAGATACCAAAATTCTTCGTCTAAAACGCGTAGGTTTTTGTCATGCAAGTTCGGGATTCAATATTTTCTTAAACGTCTGTCACTGGTCCCACATCTTTTTCGCCTGGCATTGAATTCCTACGAGACCGAGTATAATAATCCCAATAAACAAACCAATAGCATAACCGGCAAATGATATTTCCAAACTTAATCATTTTAACTTCTCAGTTTACACAATGTCACGGTGGTTTCAAAGTCAACCGCATCTACTCATTGTCTTATGGCAAGTTCTTCAAACGTCCGCACATTATCATCTTTTCGATCGGCGCAATATCGGAGATCCGACCCGACCGCTTCACATCAACTATTCACACCATTCACAGTATTTATTCCCTTTAATTTAGTTAAACATATTTTCTTCTTTAACTCCATTATATCAACACTAAAATATATTTATTTTCGGACTGATTCCCACTTACCGCTGCGCTAGTTATTAAAGAACTGATAATTGATAACTGCTAATTCCTATCCAAGACGTCAACCGAAATTTTCTTCGTACCGCACAGCAGCGCCACATCGAACGCACTTCCGCTTCACTCGTAAGTGCAACTGTCAGATGCGTACAGCAAAATGGAATGTGTTGAGTGATCCGGTTCGAACGGCCATAGTTGGTAATTTTGCATGTTTTATGCATTTGCGGAAATTGTTGTGTAATTTGTATGTGATCAGTTAGTGCGTGTGTATGTTGCGGACAATTGACAAGAAAATGAGAAGGGTGAGTTTAGTTTTAGTCGCTAAAATGATGAAAGGAAAAAAGTGTTAGTACTCGTATGACGGAAATAGAGTGAACTCTGCTGACAGTTCGTTGGTTGTGGGAGGACACCGCTATTTTCGAATGGTGAATTCAAAATGGCCGCTTGTAGTTAGTAACAGGTGAAAAACGCAATGTTGCAATAATGTTTATTTATATTTTACTGTGCTGCTATGGGAAGCTGTGGAGTAGTTACGGTTGTTATCAATGTGCGGTGTGTCCTATGTCACATGGTAAATCTGGGACGCAAAGCATTGTAATGTGTTCAGGGCGGATAAATATTAAGTTTGTATTGGCCGGGTTCGTTCCAGAGTACGTTCTTCCTGTAGCTGCCATACAAAGTTCAATGAATAATTTCATGAATTTCACTTTATAACTCGAAAAATCGAGCGAGGAAGTCGAAATTTTACAGGAATTAATTTTGAATTAAAAGTAAAGTCGATTTTCTTATTGATCGATCCTTGAATCTTCTCTCTTTTGGGTAGCCAACATACAAAAGTCCTTAACACTAGTGTTCATGAAAACTACCCTATAAATTCAGCGTACTACAATGGCGGCTCACCACATGAGGCTAGTGAGGCTGATCCTCACCATTTTACAGAGGAAAAAGTCATAAAGTTACTAGTGATTTTTTGTTTTGAAAATGTTCTTTAATGACTTTCCGCAGTAAACCGACGTCCTTACTCATATACTCGTAGTTTTAGTCCAACAAAGTCGTGTTTTAATATTCGAAGCTTCTCCTGCTAAGAAAGGCACAAGCCGCCACCGGTGTACTATATATAGATCTTGCAAACATGTCGCTACCTCAGAACCCCACCTACCCCCCCTACGTTTTTTTTTTGTGAATAGACTGGCTATATACAGAACGGTTTATGCTACAAAGTTGAAAATCGGTATGTATATGTAAGTCAACTAGAAAAGTAATAATTTAGATAAATAAAAATTTCAAATATCTATTGGCGTTCGGAGGGAGGGCAAAAAAAATTATCAGTGAAAATGGAAAGCATATATTTCACGATTTTCGTCATATCTATTAGGTCTTCCCAAATATTGAATTCATTTTATTCTACAAATTTTTCTTATAAATACATAGAAAGTATTTTCAGTATTTTTTGAAATTCGACCCCTAAGGGGATGGAAAAAGGGTTGTATACTTTTTCACGAAATCTGCCATATCCCCCAGGTCTGATCAGATATCGAATATCTTTTCACTTTCAAGCGCTTGCGTAATTATCGCCTAAAATTTATTTTTAAATTTTTTCCTCTTTCAGCCCTTAAGAGGGTATACAAATGTTAAACACGTTTTCACGAATTCCGTCATATCTTTTAAAAGTGATAAGAAATTGAATTGGTTTTTACTTTCTCGTGTTGCCTTCATATTTATCTATTAACTCCTTTCAGGATTTTTGGATATTCAACCCCCAAGTGAGTGTAAGGAGGTTGCATATCTGATCATATATCTAATTCATTTTTCCTTCCTAAGGTTTCCTATATAAGCGCCAAAAAGTCAATTTCAGTATTTTTAGATATACAATCCTAAGGGGTGTAAGGGGGTTGTATGCTTTTCAAAGCTTTGATATATTTCTTAGGTTTGATGAGATATTAGATCGCTTTTCACTTCCATAGTCTTTTTATATAATCGCCTACAAACCCATTTCTCAATTTTTGGGTATTCAACCCTCAAGGGTATGTTTTCACAATTTTTTCCATCCCTTAGTTCTGACGAGATATAAAATTGGTTATTACGGCATTTGGTGTAATGACCTTAAAACCGGTTCAACATTTTTTCGAATTTCAAGAACCAAGGGGGTGTGAAGGGTTTGTTTGCGTTTTCACAAATTTTTAAAAATCCCTCGTGTCTCAAGTTGCTTCTTATGAAATCGTCTAAAAACCTGTTTCAGAATTTTTTCGAAATTCAAACCCCAAGTGGAAGTAATGGGTTTGTGTACGTTTTAACAATTCGTCATATCTCTTAATTCTGATAAGGCAACAAATTCGTTTTTACTTCTATGGGCTTTTAGTGTACATAATATACTGAAATTCGAATAGTCTACACGGACTTTTTCAATGTTTAATCGGCTAAAAATCTCTATTTTAAATATTTTTGTATTAAGAACAAAAATAATTTTACAAGAAATCTAATAATCTCGAATCAACTCATTATATACTCCAACTTTGACCGCTCCCGAAAAAAATAAAGTTTCGCCAAGACCATTGGCAGATTTTTAGTTTGAATTTACACCTCTATTGAATATGAGGATTAAATTTCTACTAACCTTGGCTTGCACACAGTACCTACAAATTTCATTCCGCTCTTCGAAAAGCATTTTAAAGCGGTTTTATGTCGTGCGGAAATAGTCTTAAAGACTTAGATGTAGTGAATCGTAAAAGATCCTTTCAAATGATTCACTTACAATCCAGCTAAGTGATTCACTTTCGATCACTCTACGGGCAATTTCGCGGATTAACATGTTCTATGCTAGCGATGCGTCTCCGCGTCCAACGAAAATTTTGATTCCCTTAAATAGTATTGTCAACATTTTTGGCGCTTAAAGTGTTAGGAAACGCAGCCTTAAAAATTTTCTTAGACAGAGGTAAAAGCCTAATTTTTTAAATTTCTTAGATAATGTTGAATTGTCACATATTGCAATTTACACCCACAACTCCAAATTCCTGCTAGCGGTCTATTAGGCCTACTTCTGGTAAAAATTTTAAGCATCTATCTTACACTGTTCTTGAGATATGAGACGTGATTTTTTAGAAAAATTCTTATCCCCTCTACTTTCATGCTCCACCGCCCCCCTCTTCAAAAATTTTGCTTTCATCAAACTTCATTTGTCAACCTTTATACACAAACCGAATTTTATTTGTCTAGTGCAATCGGTTCGTAAGGTATCGTAATTTAAAGTTTTTCACCTTCCATCCCTGTACGCTACTGCCCCCACTTAAAGATTTGTTTCCAATCTATTCTCCTAGTATACCTACAGATATTCATTAAGTTTCAATTCTGTGACATTAACCGTTTAGGAGATATGGAATTTAGAATATGTCGATCTCGCCTTTTTTGCGTTTTGGACGAATTATTATTCTCCCCACTCCCAAACCTTTTCACCTATATCGGCAATTTTTTTGCAAATGGGTCCACTACCGAAGTTCTATATAAATTCCAAATTTCTGCTTCCTAGCATAAGCGGTTGCTGAGATCTAGAAACCAAAATTTTCCGTCTAAAACACTTCCCTCTCCTCCCCCCTCACACCCCTACCCCCTCCAAATTTGGTAACTTCAGGGGGCCTACCCACTCTACCCACGAAAAAAAATTCAATTAAATAGCTCGTAGGGTTTGGGTGCTACGAGCCTTCAAACAATTTTGCGTACACCGGTAGACTTACGGCGTACGGCGGACAGACGGACTGAAATTTTTTTTGGCTTTTTTCGTGTCTACTCGCTATGAGGGTAGCAAATTTTTTTTTCTTAAAAATCGATAACAATACTGTATTATTGAAATAATAAAGTAAAATTGGTCAAATCAAAAAAAAAAAAAAGAAGCCAAATGAGGCCTATGTAGGCGTTGTAATTTTTGAGCTAGAATTCAGGTCCTCTTTTCACTGTATATTTATTAGTATTTTACTATTTTATTTAATTGCATCTACAAAAAAAAAACTCAACTGCTTATATGATAGATACATGTCACATTTTACCACATTTCATTTTATGAAAAAAACTTTTTATTATAATATATCCACAGGCTTTTATTCTCACCTGACAAACACCGCCAGCAAAAACCAAACACTCCAGAATAATCATCCAATCGTTGGCCGCTCTCAAGTAAATAGTGTAAAATGTGAAAACAAAATAAGCAACAATTGCTGCAATTGCATTGTATGTAGCTAAGTTAATTTTATAATCGCACCGACTAATATTTGCACCAGCAAACCCCGCATAAAAGCCGAAACGTTTCACTTTGGCAAAGTATCGTTCACTTGTACTGCGCGCCATCTCGAATTAATTTCCTTATTTTTCATAGGGACGACTTCTTTTATACTCGCATGTCAATAAGGTTTTGATCATAACGTTCACTAGTATTGGTATAATTTATTTATTTTTATTAATATCTATATTTTTTTAATTTGAAATTAATTACGGCGATTAAATGTAAAGGACAGCATAATTGTTGCAATCAATATTAATAAAATCTATTTGGTTGCATATTAAATTATTTCAATTATTGAAGGTACATTGTTACCTCAGCAATAAAATTCGCTGTATAGCCCATAGATGTAGATTGTAGATACGAGTATATTTTGTATTACAATTCATATGCCAATAGAACATCTGTTTCAGTTCTTCTTTTTAATTGCCATTTAAAGTATAAAATTTTAATTATCCTTATTGAAGTGAACTTTACTAGTACTTGTCATTAACTGCGACTCTTTTTTGTTCTTTGACCATTGGCCATTGAAGGTTTTAGAAACTGTCAATACAACATATACAAATTCAAAGGAAATTTTCAAGAATTGCATATACTGCAAAATATGAAATTGAAACTGTTCCTGTTAAAGTTTTGAATCGATTTTTATAGAATTCTTTCAGGTTGTCTTATATTCGAATCCAAAATTTAATATGTGATCTAAAGTACTACAATGATGATGAACTTATACCAAACTGAAAACCTAAATTCAAATTAAATCCAGTTTTTAAAAACTTACAAACATACCTACAATTCAGTAACTAAGGCCGGTTTCACAGTCGAAGATTAAACCAAAAATTTTGTTTAAACTTAGGAACAAACGAATAAGTTCCTATGTTTAAACCAAATTTGTGGTTTAAACCTCGACTGTAAAACCGGCCCTAAGCCAACAAACGACTAGTCTGACTAAATCACGGCAAAATATGGAACAATGTCAACCATTGCTTTGATGACTAATGAATGTTAATGTATCATAGACATGAAGATTTTATGTTGTACTAAGATACTTCGATAATAAAAACCATAAGTCCGTTGTGTAATTTATCTTGCTTGTACCAAGTGGAATAAATTCTGTAATCTGCATACCTTATCAGAAAAGTTTCGCTACCGAACGAAGAGAGAGTTTCTCGTGTAATATATTGTTTGGCTTTAAGGAGCATTAGCTACAAAGGTGGCCTTTTTGCATGTGCATCAACCTGAAATTTTGCTCTACGGAATAGCTCGTCACTCCACAATAGTTTCTGTAGACTAATTTGTTAAGTTGGCTGAGAGGGATGTTTGTTCGGGTGGATCGTATTCTTGGAACTGTTATAGCTTAAAAATTTCTTCACAGTTCTTAAGTCATGATGACGAACTCGGATAGAAAATTTCGAAAACGAACATTTAAGAGCATAAGCTTACGTTTGCGTTAGCTCGCATTTTTTCATCACGCCTCTATTTCACTTTATTATTTTTTAATAATAAAGTATTGTGATCGACCTGAAATTTCCAAAAAAATTTTCTACAATGAAATTTTGTATTTTCACGTTTTAGGACTAGTAAACACCAAAAAAGCAAAAAAAAGGCCGCCTGTCCGCCGTATGCAAAATTGTTTGAAGGCGCGTAGCTCCCAAAACCCGTTGAGATATTAAGTTAATATTTTTATAGTGGATAGATTGGGTGAACCACTACGACTGGTATCTTTTGAGAAGGTGGGGGTATGAGGGGGGAGGAGAAGGAAGCGTTTTAGACGGTAAATTTTGGTTTCTAGATCTCAGGAACCACTTATGCTAGGAGGCTAAAATTTGGAACTTATAGAAAACTATTGTTCCATGTAAACCTGGCAACCGCGCAGCTGCGCAACTCGATCGATTACGAATAAGGGAAACATCAGCAACCGAATACCTAGTTGCAAAATAACCAGAGACCTAGTTGAAGTATATAAGGCGAAACAACACGACTATATCTCCCCTCTAATCGAAAGTGCTCGAACAGCATAGAAGATCAAATCGAATGCTCTCAAGCTCACTAGAACCCTCTACACACATCACCGAACGAAGATTCAAGAACAGCGTGTATACGCGACCGTGTTGGTAGAAAGCGAAAGTGATCGAGTTAAGCGATTGATAGAGTGCGATCGAGACAAGTGCTATGTAAAAGCGGGTGGTATTGCCATACAGTGCGAATAATTGTGCGAACAGAATTAAAGTGCGAAGAATAAATAATCACTTATTTTTATTTTAACCGAATTGTGTTTTACTTGAAATTCCGGCGAACCCCTAGCTCGCAACACTATGATAGTGGACTCATTTGCAAAAAATTGATCTATGGGGGTTGAAGGATGTGGAAGTGGGGGGAGGAGAAACAATGACTCCGAAATCCAGCGTTTCGGGATTGCAACATTCTAAAATCCACATCTCCTGAATGATTGAAGTCAGAAGGTTGAAACTTTGTGGATGTCCATAGGGATACTGGAAGATTAGACAAGAGTTAAAATTTTGAAGGGAGGTGCTGGGGGTAGGTGTTGAAAAAATTTGGATTACAATATCTTTCGAACCAATTACACCAGGAAGATAAAATTTAGTTTCTGTATATGGGATCACAAGAGGAGTTTATTGGAAGTAAACTTTTTAAGGGGCGAGGTGAAGCACGAAAGTTGAGGGATAGCAATTTCTCAAAAAATTAAATTTTTATATCTCAAAAACCGTAACAGACATGATCTTAAAATTTTTACAAGAGTTGGGTCGGTAGACCTCTGTAGTGAAAAAAATTTTTTGATGTGGGTATTAGGGGTGATGGTGAAAGGGGGTAGAAAGGAAAACATTCTGATTTTTATTTCGCAAAAATCGTTATGAATAGAAAGCTAAAAATTTAACATTATGTAGAGCCACTATAGAGACATCCTAGAAAAATAAAATTTTTGATAGGAGTAGCAAGGTAGGGGAGGGGTGGTTTTGTATATCTCAGAAACGGCTTATGCTAGAAAGTTGAAACTTAGTACGTATATATAGATGTGCTATTAGAGTAAATTAAGCAAAAAAAATGTCAGATTTATATTGGCGTTCAGAGGTTGAGTAAAGAAATGTCCGTGAATCAACATTTTCACGAATTTCGGTAAAACTTTTAGACATGTCAAGCTATAAAAGCAATTTTATTTCTGCGGGCTCTTTATATAAGCGCCTAAAAACTTTCTTCCAAATTTTCCGATATTCAACCCCTAACGAAGTTGGGTACACATTCACGAATTCTGATATATTTCTTAGGTATATTGCGATTTGGAATTCACTTTCACTTCTATAAGCTTTAAACATAGTCGGGGAAAAACCGATTTAAGCATTTTTCACTATTAAACCACTTGGGGTCGGGGGTATTGCTCAAGTTTTCACTGATTCCGAAATTGTCTTATGTTTAATGTGATCGAATTCGCTTTTACTTCTATGGAATATTCTTTTGATAAAAAAATACGTAAATAAATAAAGAAAATCTGCAACTTTATTATTTTTTTGGGTAGAATTTTAGAACGCGTTTAATGCTGAGAAGCGATCTAGGTTACTATGCAACTGACAACCTAAAGAATAACAAGGAGGCTATATGGAACGTTATTTTTTAGGTTGTCAGTCGCATAGCAACCTACACCGCATCTAAGCATTAAACACGTTTCGGACTTCTACCGAAAAAATAATAAAGTTGCGCCCAGACTGTTGGCAGATTTTTATGCTCTAGATTGAATCTAAGAGTATTATCAGTTTAATCCAGCCCTAAAGTTTGTAACGCATAGAACCAAACGTCGAACAAAAAAAAAGGTATATATTTTTTTTATTTGTGGTCAAAAACTCCAAATCCGCTTGACGTCCGTCCGTCCATCTGTCCGTCCGTCTGTCCGTCCATCTGTCCGTCCGTCTGTCCGTCTGTCTGTCCGTGCGCACGATATATCAAGAACGCCTTGACCTAGGATCTTAAAATTTTGAATCTAGACGTTTGGTCGAATTCGTAAGGCTGAGTTCGTTAAGGGGCAAAATCGTCCTACTCCTTCGTGTAGCTGCCATAGAAAAGTCCGTAAAACACGTGTTTAAGAATATTGAGCAATAACTTCGGTACACCTTAAGCTACGACTTTGAAATTTCGTATGGAACTTTCATATATAATTATCATGTACCTATACCATTCACATTTTAAATATCTGGTTGTAGTTCACACGTATTCACAGATTGATAATGAAAGTTTGTCCTAAGCGGTAAACTATTTTCACTAAAAGGTTTCGAAACCGCTCATGATTTCTTGAGTTGTGAATCATCGATATTTGGTTTGTAGGGAATATCACCACCAGCACAAGTGCGCGAGCTAACATGGTAGTACACTGAAAAAATACTATTCTTAATATTAATGAATTCTTGGGATTAATGATAAATTCGTTGCAACAAGGCAGAAAATCATCAAATATTTTTCATGATATATGAACCGTACATCAATACTTTGAATCTCATTTCATTAAAAATATTTTCATCAATTTGTATATATGGAAAGGGTACTCCTACTCTCAAAAATCAACACCTAGGAATTTAATGAATGCCTTCATCATATTGATTAAAAAGTTATTATAAACAAGACATTTTCGCTTGGAACTCGTAAAATATATTGATTATGTTCATAGTAATAATGAATACATTCATTATATTGAAGAAAACGATCATCGCAGAGCTCAAGGTTTCGGATCCTATGTTGACTGCTATTTTTTGTTAAGGTTCTCACACACGAGTAGATAATCGTTGGAATGTAATCAAATGGTGTCAATTCTTCCGCTGAGAAACAGTCGCAACAGTAGCAAAAATTTCACACAAGTGTGTAGGAACCCTTATGCGTTTTCAAATGGCATAAAATACATACATTGACAACGGTGGCACATAACCATCGCTCCATAATCATGTATTTCTTTGTACTTCCAAAGTTTCGATAGAAATATATTATATAAAATGATCGAATTTTCGTTTCTCTTTTTTAGAGTATTGATTACAGTGACAGAATTAATCACAATTATGAATTTATACCTTAATATGAAGAAGTAACATTAATTACCTTTTCATCAATATTATGTATTCGTTCATCATATTATACTGAGAGTGACCCATTTAATAATAATATTGAATCTGTACTTTAATACGAATTATTGTTTTTTTTTTCATGAATATTATGAACTCGTTCATTGCAACAATGAATTTTAACATCATTTCTGTTATTGCGTGTGTATATTCATAGCAGACCGAAAAATGATGATGAGTTATGTACATATAATATTAATTAATACTTAAATCGGCTCAAAAACAATAATTTTTTCATTACGATGATGTACATTTTAAATGGTTTGATGTACCTTTTTGGTTCAGTGTACAGAGGTTGTACATAAAGAGCCATGCATTTTTCATTATTTCGGCTTACAAGGACAACCTCGATGCTCTTCAAGATATTATCTCTCAACCACTTCATGCACCTCCTCGTAACCCTACGGCGACAGTCCCATGTGAGTAATGTCCACACAGCGCAGGGGCAACCCGTGTACCTGTGGACAATTATCATTTTTTCCCATAGAAACTGCTCTATCTTTAATTGCTTTAATTTGTTTTTATTTTCATTTTTTTTAGTGTCTAGGAAGATATTATTATATTATAGTTTTTATAGAAGTTGTTAGTTACTATTTTCTGGTACAAGATTTTTAGTTAAAGAATGTTTTAAGAATTGGAGCTTTCGTCCACTAGTACACACGCTGTGCAATGTACCTATGGACATAGGTAAATGTACCTATGGACGCGCTTGTAATTGAAGACAATTTGAATGAAACACATTTTTAACAGAAATTAACAAAATTATTTATTACAAAAATAAAAGTAAAATCTTTTTTTAAAACTAAAAAAAACAAACAGATTTAAAATTTATGCACAATATGTGTACCTATGGACAGTCCAAAAGTACAAGTAAAATGTTGTCCACAGGTACAATTTACGACACTCTGAATATCTATTTAATAAAAAGGTCTCCCGATACAGTTATAATGTAAATAATATTTAATAAACTTCACACAGCATAAAGATTAGTAACGAAATCGAGTTTTGAAACTTAAAATACATTGACTTAAAGAACTCAGAAATTTACTTTTATCGAGAATTTTCTTTATCAGCCTAGAAAAATGGAACCGTTGAAGAATGCGAAATGACACTTAGTGAGGGTTACCACATATGAAAAAAGATCCCTAAATACGTTTTCTTAGTTTCTGTAAGTACTTGAATTTGGGCAATACTTACGCTGTTTACAGGTACAACCGTACACGGGTTGCCCCTACAGATAGTGACAGTACCTACAGACATCCGTTTCAGCTAAACCTATATCCATACTGTGCGCTGGTGCGGTAAAGTAGATATTGAAATGAAGAAGATAACTTTTATTTTTAAAAAATCCAACCAATTAACAAAAAATTTTGAAATTTACACGAGAGGTAGGCACGATAGGACCCAAGCAGAGAAAAAATATGCTGGGGGCGAGGGTGGAGTCAAAAGGAAACAATTCCGATGTTTATATCTCGAGAACCGCTGATGGATAGAAAGCTAGCTAGCTATAGGGGTTGTACAGTCTAAAAATATTCTTTTTAATGGCGGTAGTGGGGCACAGAGGGGATGGGAGTTTTCCTAACTCTAGAACAGCTTCTACTGGAACCTTGACTTTTGGTAAACATGTAGATGTACTAGAAAATGTATATATCTATTGGCGTACGCGGATGAGCCAAAAAATTGTCAGTGAAAATTGGGTGTACCTATCTATTTTCACGAATTTCGTCATATTTCTTCTGAAATATTGAATATAATTTTACCTCTATAAATATCCATTTCTACAGTCTTTTTATATAAAATCACCTAAAAAAGATTATCAGGTTTACTTTTACTTTATTATTTCAATAACACAGTATTGTTATCGATTTTTAAAAAAAAAAATTTGCTACCCTCAAAATTTTTTTTTCACGTTTCATGACGAGTAGACACGAAAACAGCAAAAAAAAATTTCAGTCCGTCTGTCCGCCGTACGCCGTACGCGTACGTCGACCGCTGTACGCAAAAGCGTTTGAAGGCTCGTAGCTCCCAAACCCTTTGAGTTATTAAATTGAAATTTTTTTATGAATAGACTGGGTAGGCCCCTTGAAGTGGCCAAATTTGGAGAGGTGGGGGTGTGAGGGGGGAGGAGGGGGAAGTGTTTTAGACGGAAAATTTTGGTTTCTAGATCTCAGCAACCGCTTATGCTAGGAGACTGAAATTTGGAATTTATAAAGAGCTTTAGTAGTGGACCCATTTGCAAAAAAATTGCCGAAATAGGTGAAGGGGTTTGGGAGTGGGGTGAAAAATAATGCGTCCGAAACGCAAAAAAGGTGAGATCGACACTTTCTAAAATCCATATCTCCTAAACGGTTAATGTCACAAAATTGAAACTTAATGAATATCTGTAGGTATACTAGAAGAATTGATCAGAAACAAACTTTTGAGTGGGGGCAGTGGCGTACGGGGGTGAAAAACTTTAGATTACGATATCTCACGAACCAATTGCACTAGACAAATAAAATTTGGTTTGTGTATAAAGGTTGACAAATGAAGTTTGATGAAAGCAAAATTTTTTAAGGGGGCGGTGGAGCATGAAAGTGGAGGGGATAAGGTTTTTTCTAAAAAACACGTCTCATATCTCAAGAACAGTGTGAGATAGATGCTTAAAATGTTTACCAGAAGTAGGCCCAATAGACTCTTAGCAGAAAACAAAATTATGGAAGTATGGGTGTAGAGGGTGAGGGTGGGGGAGGGTGAAAAGGAAAAAGTTCCGATTTTTATATCTCAAGAACTTATAACGATATAAAGCTGAAACTTGGTATTTAGATAGAGCTATATTATTAGCATCTTGGAAAAATATAATTTTTTATAAGGGTAGTATGGTACGGGGGTGGGTGGTGTTTTCCCTATCTATAGAACGGCTTATGCTACAAAGTTGAAACTGGGTATGTTTATGTAAATCAACTAGAAAACTAATTTAGATAAAAAAAAATTTCAAATATCCATTGGCGTTCGGAGGGGGGCAAAAGAAATTATCTGTGAAAATGGAATGCATATATTTTCACGGTTTTCGTCATATCTATTAGGTCTTCCCAAATATTGAATTCGTTTTCATTCTACGGCTTCTTCATATAAATACCTAGAAAACGTTTTCAGGATTATTTAAAATTCAACCCCTAAGCGGCTGCAAAGGGGGTTGTATACTTTTTCACGAATTCTACTATATCCCCACATCTTATCAGATATCGAATATCTTTTCACTTTCACGTGCTTGCGTAATAATCGCCTAAATCTTGTTTTTAAGTCCCTAAGAGTGTATAAACGGGTTGAACACGTTTTCACGAGTTCCGTCATTTCTTTTAGAAGTGATAAGAAATTGAATTGGTTCCTACTTTCTCGTACTGTCTTCATATTTATTTATTAACCCCTTTCAGGATTTTTGGATATTCAACCCCCAAGTGGGTGTAAGGAGGTTGCATATCTGGTGATACATCGAATTCATTTATACTTCCCAAGGTTTCCTATATAAAAAATCTGCCAATGGTCTGGGAGACAGTCTTCACTCGGCGGGCACTCCGACTTTAACCGCTCCCGAACTTTGACCCGAAAAATAATAAAGTTTCGCCCAGACCATTGGCAGATTTTTCAAGGACTGTGTACCAAAAAATAATAACGATACACCCATACAATAGGTAGGTTTTTCTTAGCTGAGGCGTGCCGCGAAATACTTCTTTATCTACTTACGTAAGTATTCAAAAAAGCAGCAGGTAAATTAGAAGTACACAGGACAAAACCTTGTTTTCTTCCGCTTCAGAAAATTTATTCAATAACACCCCCGAATTCGAATAATCATAGCGTTCAAATCAAATCAATATGAAATTTAATTAAAATTACCATAATGTCCCCAAATTAAAATTCATATAACTTTCGCCCCCAACTCGCAAATATTTTACTATCAAATAATCGGGGCGGCTGGGGGTTGGGAGGGTGGTTCTTTTATTTTGCGTATGAGTTAGTGTGTTTATGGGGCCGCTTACGTATCCCGGAAAAGGGCAGACGTTCTCCATGAAAACGTGATGTAAAGAAAAAGCTGTTACAGCATCAAATGAAAATAATTTTTGAATTCATCCGACCAGAAGTTGGAAGATAAGACGAGAAGGATACCTAAAATCTTTTTGTGTAGGCAATAAATCGGGAATTGGACTATGACGACAGGAAAATGGCGGCCATACCGTTCGTACCGACCCGGAAAATGAATGAGCAGAAAATTTCTATGCGGTATACCGTAAAGTAGATATCTGCAAGCGATTAGAACGGTCAAGTAATGAAATGCCACCATTACTTGAGGAGCGGCCAAATCTTTGATCATTGCCAGCTTTAAGGTGTTTGCGATAAACTTTCGCGTGGAAGATGGTGGAAAGTTGGGACCAGACCGATGCTGTCCATATTGTAAAACATTTGAAATAAATTGCATGCCCGGCTTGTCAATGGAATTGATTGGACAGGTAGCCATTCCGTCTATGACAACTACAATTATTATCGCTTCGATCGCTTTTACTAACCGCGATTTAAATAATTAGCTGTGCGACACGTAATTGAGCGGTCAACTGTAAGGAGCAGAATGAAAATATAAATTATAAATAGCCTGTATCCGGATTTTAAACGTAACGCCCGCTTGCAATATCTTCGTTCTATAGATAAACAAAAGCATAGTGCACCTGTAACAATCAATACGCTATGCGGTTTAGTAATTATTTCGTACCAAATTGAAAATAAATCAGTTTTATCAAAGTTTTAATTCAATTTTCCCAGGTGGAAGGATCCGCCATACCTTCGATTGTCCGACACGGTGAAATGGTGGACTGGGAATTGTATCGCTGGTGTACATGCCTGGGATTCCGGATATAGTGACCAACTAATCGTTTATTCGATGGAGCCGTAAAATTCGAACATCTGCTCGGACTAGGGATGAAACGAACTGAAGTTCTACTGACACAAAGCCCAACGTACCTACAGCTAGCTCGCTCGCTAGTGTATATCCTGGATACAGTCTACATAAGTACATGCAGAGTATTCACTGGTGAATGGAATTAATTAAATTTGCTCTTCGGATTTAGCCTATCAGTTTGGTCAATGCAGTTCGTAATTTATCCAGTGCGCTCATATGCATACACATGCATAGTTAGCATCGCTGCTTCAAATCTATATATATGCTACAAAAACAACAAAACTAGAATGGTGTATTTTCCCGATCAAACTATCCAAGTGTACCGAGGACTGTAATCTTGGTCCGATGTGTGTTTAGTGTTTACCCAAAACACTCTCATATTACATATTAGCTAGTCTACATACTCATACATTACATTGCTATCGATACGGAACTGATGAAAGTTGCGCTGCATGAAGGCAGCTCGATTTGCTAAAAAGCTTTAAATTGCTTCCGATGAATTTCACGATAATTTATTAAAAATTTGCCTAATGGAATTGAGTCGCTAACGTCTATCACAAGAATTGCCAATTAAATACACTGGCAACACTATTTAGATGTCGATTTAAAAATCATTCTTAGCTTTAGAAGACAAAATCCAAACAATGCGGTGACATGTTGAGCGCATTGTCAGTAAAACGTATAAAACATATTTACAAAGTATGACAGTTTTCGGATCGGCAAATATGCCAGCAAAATGTGTAATAAATTTACACAAAATCATCAAAACTGCTGTGGATTTATTAAATAAATCCCTTTAAATTGCAGATTTAATCAGTTGCAACTTACTGAAAATAGGGTGATTTTTGGTTGTAGTTTTTAAGTTTTTTTTTGAAGTTGCTGTATCAGGCCGGGCATAGAGTGGCACTCTTTCACGTCATAAAATAGATTAACACAATCCTGGTTGATGTGCACCAGGAAAAAAAGTCGATAGGGATTATGTACATATATGTGAATTAAGGTTGGTGGTTCTCTTGAAACCAATGTCGGTTAAATCGCCTGTCTAAGGGATGTGAGGACAGCTCTTTAAATTCCATCATTTTACTTTATTATTTTAATAATAAAGTATTGTTTGTTTTATTTTTTAAAAAAAAAGTTTACTACCCTGAACATTTTTTTTCCGACGTTTCATGACTAATAGACACCAAAAAAGCAAACGAAAATTTCACTCCGTCTGTAAGTCGCCGCCGTCCGCAAAACGTTTGAGGGCTTATAGCTTTCAAACCCTTTGAGCTATTAAGTTGAATTTTACTTTATTATTTCAATAATACAGCATTATGATCGATTTTTAAAAAACAAAAAGTTGCTACAATCAAACTTTTTTTTTTACGATCAGGAGTAGTAGACACGAAAAAAGCAAAAAAAAATTTCAGTCCGTCTGTCCGCCGTACGCCGTACGTCGACCGCTGTACGCAAAATTGTTTGAAGGTTCGTAGCTCCCAAACCCTTTGAGCTATTAAATTTAATTTTTTCTATGAATAAAGTGAGTACGCCTCTTGAAGTGATTACATTTTGAAGGGTAGGGGTGTAAGGGGGGAAGTGGGGGAAGCATTTTAGATGAAAAATTTTGGTTTCTAGATCTCAGCAACCGCTTATGCTAGGAGGTTGAAACTTAGAATTTATATAGAGCTTGGAAGGTAGATTCATTTGCAATTGCCGATATGGCTGTAGCGGTGTGGGAGGGGGGGGGGGAAATAATGCGTCCGAAACGCAAGAAAGCCGAGATCGACACATTCTAAAATCCATATCGCCTAAACGGTTAATATCACGATATTAAAACTTAATGAATATCTGTAGGTATACTTGAAGATTAGATCGAAAACAAATTTTTAAGTGACGCAGTGGCGTACGGAGGGGGGGGGGTAAAAAACTTTATATTACGATATCTCACGAACTAATTGCACTAGACAAATAAAATTTAGGTTGTGTGTAAATGTGGACAAATAAAGTCTTGAAAGCAAAATTTTTGAAGGGGGCCTCGGAACATGAAAGTGGAGGGGATAAGAACTTTTCTAAAAAATCACGTCTCATATCTCAAGAACAGTGTAAGATAGATGCTTAAAATTTTTAGCAGAAGTAGGCCTAATGGACACCTAGCAGAAAAATTTTTTTACGGGTGTGGGTGTAGAGAGTGAGAGTGGGGGAGGGTGAACAGGAAAAGGTTGTGATTTTATCTGACGAACCTATAATGATATAAATCAAAAAGTTGGTATTTAGATAGCGCTATAGTACTAGCATGTTGGGAAAATATAATTTTTTATAATTGTAGTATGATACGGGGGTGGGAAGTGTTTTTCCTATCTTTAGAACGGCTTATGCTACAAAGTTAAAACTCGGTACGTATATGTAAAACAACTAGAAAAGTAATTTAAATTAAAAAAATTTTCAAATATTCATTGGCGTTTGGAAGGGGGGGGAAATGATCATTGAAAATGGAATGCATATATTTTTACGATTTTCGTCATATCTATTAGGTCTTCTCAAATATTAAATTTATTTTTATTCTACGGATTTGTCATAAAAATACCTAGAATGCGTTTTCAGGATTTTCTTAAATTCGACCCCCAAGGTGGTATAAAGGAGTTGTATACATTTTCACGAATTCAGCCATATCCCTCTGGTCTGATTAGATATCGAATAACTTTTCACTTCCACGGGCTTGTTTAATAATCACCTATATCCGATTTTAAAGTTTTTTCCCTTTTCAACCACTAAGAGGGTATAAACGGGTTGATTACGTTTTCACAAATTTCGTCATATCTCTTAGGACTGATAAGACATCGGATTGGTTTTCACTTCCTCGAGCTTTCTTCATATAGGGTGTTTTTTTTAGAGGTATAGTTTGTTCAGTAGAGATACCTGTCAAACTACCTGTCAAAATTGACTGTGTTTTTTACATTTTTGTTCAGTACGTTTTGGCAAATTATCATGGAAAGACTTACACCAGAACAACGTTTACAAATTGTGGAAATTCATTTCCGAAATTTGCGTTCTATACTGCAAACTCACAGATTGCTGCGTCAATTATATGGTGAAAAAATCATCTCAAGAACTGGACCTGTCAATTGGCCGCCTAGATCGTGTAATTTGATACAATTGGATTACTTTTTGTGAGGATACATCAAATCACTGGTCTATGCTGATAAACCAGCAACGATTCAACATTTAGAAGCCAATATTCGACGGGTTATTGATGAGATAAGCCCAGAAATGCTCGAAAAGTGACCAAAATTAAACTGATCGGATGATGTTCATTAGACGCAGTCGCTGTGGTCATATGTCCAAAACTGTTTTTAAAAATGCCATAAAATAATCTTTTCAATAAAAAAAAAATTTTGCAATTTGGTAAATTACGTATGTATTTTTTTCAAAAAAGAAGTACTATACCTCTAAAAAAACACCCTATATATATCTAAAAACTCATTTCAGGATTTTTGGATATTCAACCCCAAAGTGGGTGTAAGGGGGTTGCATATGTTTTCACAAATTCCTACATGTTTCTTCGTTCTGATGAGATATCGAATTCATTTTTACTTCCTAAGGCTTTCCATATTATAGTCAAAAAGTTGATTTCAGGATTTTTAGATATTCAACTCCAATAGGACGTAAGGCTTTCGACATATTTCTTAGGATTGATGAGATATTAGATTTGTTTTCACTTCCACAAACTTTTTATATAATCGCCTACAAACGCAGTTCAGATTTCATGTAATGGCCCGAAACCAAATTACGAAAAACCTCCTAATCACATAATAACTGATATTATACTACGACTTAGACCTCGTCCCGGAGTATGACCCAATTATGTAATTCATATGTTATATGTGGCAGCAGCGTAAGTATTCTAGCGCGACTCCATTCTAACCGCTTCCCGAACTTTCTTTTAGATTTTCAGTCTCATAGTAACCTACACCGCATCTCAGAATTAAACTCGTTGCGAACTTCTACCCAAAAAATCATAAAGTTGCGCCCAGACTGTTGGCAGATTTTTTTCTATTTTAATGAATTTAATCTGATAGGTACCTACCTATTCCATTTCAAAACGTATGCTGGCTGTAATATTTATTCGAATTTAATAATTTCGAACGCAGGATGTAAGTATGTTGTAGGGCTCGAAAAACTGAGTAAAACGAATATATGTCCGTTTTTATACCGTTTTCGAGGTAAGTTGCTTTACGAATAATAACATGAAATAGTTTTCATTAACAATTTTTTTTTTTAATTTTTACTAGCGGCTCATTAACTTTGTCTATGAACTGAACAGTGAAGATAACTTTGAAAGTGCTTAAGGGCTTATGTGGGTCTAAACGGCCAAAAAGAAGCATATTTTCTTGAATTTTTTAAAAAGATACTACAAGAATTATACAATTTTAATTTATTGTATATAAAAGTACTACATTTAAACAACATTCTGTGAAAATTTCAAAAGAAAATATAAAGAATTCAGCCATTGAGAGTCTCGGGAAGTTGACCGTGCCAAAAAAAATGACCGTAAATCGAGTAATTTTTATCTGAAATCAAAAACCCAAAATTGTTCAGTAGTATGTGAGTATGGGTTGTGCTTGACCGATGGATTTTTTTAAAAATTTAAAATTGAATTTTTGGTAGCGTTTTTTACGAAAAGTGTCATTTTTTTCATAAATTTTGGCCATATTTTGGCTTATAAAATGAGTTGTAATTGAAAGTAAAAAAATCCTTCGTTCAAGCACAAGTCAATCAAGTCAGTGTGCAAAATTTCAAGCCGATCGGTATATTAAATTTTGAGAAATTTTGACCACCGACTTCAAAAAAGTAGTTTTGAGAAAAACGCGTTTAAAGTTTTAAAGAGAAATAAAACAGACAGAAAATTTTTTTTTTAACCTACATGGAATCCTCGATTCCAGGCTTATAAAGTGAAGGTCCTGCTGCAACTGCAAGGTCCAATGCATCCTTTTGTTCCTGTCTGAGTAGAATTCTGGATTCTCGGGTCTGAGCCTCCGATTGTTTCTCGGCCGTGAGAATGCGATGGTTGTCGTCATTACGCGCGTATTCGTGACAAGTGTCAAGATCCGTATAAGCCCTTAAATCTCTCTCACTCCTACAGTTTTGCTCCGATGGACTTGAAATTTTATTATATAAATTTTTTTAAAAAAAATTAATCTTTTGAAGTGTCAAGGCCCGCATAAGCCCTTAAGGTAGAGCAGTAAATATACCTTCGTATGAAAGAAGGCAAAATAGGCCTCTGTAATTCCATGAAAAAAATAAGACCAGCTTTTCACTTTTTCTGTTCAATTACAGTGAACGAAAAATTTTTGCATGAAAAGTAATAAAAGCGGCCATAAATTGAATATATGAAAAATCGCTATACAAAATAGTCAAGAAATTTTAAATTTAATTTTAATTTAAAAGCTTCAAATATTTTATAATAAGCTGCGATAAAATTATTTAAATAGCATGAGCAGTTCTGAAGGTTAATATTAATATCAAGAATAGCAAACAATTCTTAAAAAAGAATGATCTCGGAAGTAGTACAAAAACGAGCATACGCATTTTACTAATTTTTGTTTAGCCCTATGATATACGTCTCGTCTATTACTTTATTATAATTCAAATTGTATATTTAATAAATCGATACTGATATTTACTGGCTTTCCAAATCCCCTCCGGGGATTCATTGAGTGGTAAGAGAATCAGTACAATTCTTACGTCTTTATTTTCAAAACCCACAAACAAGTACCTTTTACATACGGAGTGACACCGAATTTTTTGCAATTAACTGGAACCGTTTACCGTCTACGTACATAGAAAAATAATATCGCATCACGAATTCGGTCTTAAAGTTCGTTTGGAATTTATTAAATTCTGGTAATATTCACTTAATTTTGTGAGGGTTTTAAGATCCACCTACTTCGAGAAAATAATGATGGATATGTGGGTAGTAGTTTCGCTTGCATTGCATTTCACAAACAACTCTACCCACAGTACTACTTGACAATTACAGTGAAATTTTATATCTGAAATTTGGACGAATTAGCGGAAAAAAAATCTGTTTAATGATTGAATTCTCGTAAGATTCTGTCTTTTTAGATGATATAAATAAATACATAAAAATATTAGCTTCGGATCGGGCAGGAGGGTATGTAGGTTGTGAACGTAACTTATTAGGATACGTAAGGTAGGTACAAAGGGTGAGCACGGTTGGCTAGGTATGTAGGGTGGGTACGCAAGAGTACACACGTAACCGTCGGTAAACGTTTCATTATGGCGGTAGCGGAAAACCAGCCATTTGAGCGCCCACCGAAAAAGATATTAGCCCAAGGACGATACGAAAAAATCTTTCAGAAAAAGTGACCAGGAAATGTAGGTGAAAAGGAAAAAGTTCCGATTTTTATATCTCGAGAACCTATAATGATGTAAAGCTGAAACTTGGTATTTAGATAGAGCTATATTAGTAGCATTTTGGAAAAATATAATTTTCTATTGGGGCAGTATGATACGGGGGTGGGGGGTGTTTTTCCTATCTATAGGATGGCTTATGCTACAAAGTTGAAACTTGGTACGTTTATGTAGATCAACTAGAAAACTAATTTAGAAAAAAAAAGTTTAAAATATCTATTGGCGGTCGGAGGGGGGGGGGGCAAAAAAAATTATCAGTGAAAATGGAATGCATATATTTTCACGGTTTTCGTTATATCTATTAGGTTTTCCCAAATATTGAATTCATTTTTATTCTACATCTTCTTCATATAAATACCTAAAAAGTGTTTTCAGGATTTTTTAAAATTCGACCCCTAAAGAGGTGCAAAGGGGGTTGTAAACTTTTTCACGAATTCTACTATATCCCCAGGTTTTATCAGATATCGAACATCTTTTCACTTTCACGTGCTTATTTTTTATTTTTAAGTTTCTTCCTTTTTCAGCTCCTAAGAGGGTATAAACGGGTTGAACACGTTTTTACGAATTCCGTCATTTCTTTTAGAAGTGATAAGAAATTTAATTGGTTCCTACTTTCTCGTGCTGTCTTCATATTTATTTATTTACTGTTTCGCAATTTTTTCGAAATTCAAACCTCAAGTTGAAGTAATGGGTTTGCATACGTTTTAAAAATTCGTCATATCTCTTAATTCTGATAAGGCAATAAATTCGTTTTTACTTCTATGGGCTTTTAGTGTACATAATATAACGAAATTCGAATAGTCCACACGGGCTTTTCCAATGTTTAATTGGCTAAAAACCGCTATTTTAAATATTTTTATTTTAAGAACAAAACTAATTTTCCAAGAAATCTAATAATCTCGAAACAACTCATGATACACTTCGACTTTACCGCTCCCGAACTTTGACCCGAAAAATAATAAAGTTTCGCCCAGACCATTGGCAGGTTTTTTCTCTTAATGCTCCTTTCGCAAAACACTTTTATTTTGCTGTTCAGTTCATTCCAAAAAAGGAAAATCTACAAATTTGGCTGTTATTCGAACAAAAAGATTTGTTCAGATTTCCCTAAACAAACTTGGTGCATTCTATTTACTAGTTAAAAAGCAGGTATTGCAAAATTTTAATTAATTATTCGACCTCTTGATCACCCACCAACTCCAGATGAATTTGTTCTACGAATTTATTTAATTTTGCTCGTGTCGTTCAATTTGCAAAATTAATTGAATAGAAAAGCGACCGGGAAAACACAAAGAGGCGAAATTGCTTACTTAGTACTTTTCCAGGAAACATTCAATTACTCTTTGCATTGTAATGCGTTTCTCATTTTGATTTATTTTCAATTTTTTTTTATGCTTTGCCTCGCAATTTTTATAGCAACGAATTAATTATTTTTATTTTGCGCATATCGATGATATTTTGCCATTTCAGTCGATTCGCATGACGAAACTTTTTTCTCCACGTATTTATTTCGTTTAATGAAGTTTATGATATGGGAGTGAAATTCAATTTTCGAAAAGGAAATATTGAGTTCGATGAAAGGTTCCTTTTAAGCTCAAGCCATTGGATCATATTATGAGCGATCGGTATGGCAGTTCGGAATATACACGGGAAATAAAAACTTCGGACAAATCGAATTGAATGGCTCTGCATGTGTACGTATAATAAAGTTTTATGCATTGAACGAACCAATAATTTTGAGTGGACATTGGTCGAATCTACTTTTTTCCCGGACACGGCAAAGAATTAAAAGGCAGCACTGGGTGGTTAATGTATTTATGGTCCGTGCCTATTGTTTGGCTTAGATAACTAACACTCGAGTTGGACAGAGAACGGACAATGGCGGTTATCCTTGGGCTAACAGTCTAAAAGTTGCCCATAGCAATCAAAGAGATAGAACCTTAATTTGCATATTCAGTGAATACACAAACCAGTCACCAGTATTCGGAGAAAAATTGTTTTTTTATCGAACAAAATTGCCACCAATTTGCATATTCGATTCATTGTCCTGCTGCCTAAAATCGAATTGTTCGGCACCCTTCTATACCATGTTAGGAGAAAACGAAGTTAATGGGTACGATGTATGCAAGGCCCTATTATAATTCCAATTAACATAATATGATTTATTGTCAGCACGTTACTCTGGTCGATAATGGAAGAAGAGCTAGTCGAATTTTCAGTTCATTTTCAAAAGCTATTGAGTCTTGTTGATTTCGAAAATAGGTCCTTTAGGTGTTTTGATTGAATGTTTGCACTCTAGACAAGAAGAAATTTCTTCTTTCTATCAACTTGGAAATTTTTGACATAGATACACTTTCGGAAGGGTGGATGCAATTTGCTCGCTTAAGCTGGTATTACATTGTATGCCATGCTGTCAAATATTTTTCCTGTCAAATGCTGTCAGATAGTGTAATGGTCAAATGCTGTTTGCCAAAATAATTAATTTGACCGTCTTACACCATTTGACACTCAATCTGACAACATTTGATCGTTTGCGATTTCCGGAAAAAGCGGTTTTGTTATATGGGTCAAATAGAAAGTGTCAGTGTAATATACACACCAATATTTAAAATAGATCTAACCTGATGGCTTTTGACTGTTTGACACGAAGAGAAAATTCGACGATTGCTGTCATCGCAATCGAGCAGCGTGTTAAATTGATATTTGACATAAACATCAAGACTGACGCCTAAACGTATGGTTGTGGTTTGTGTTGTTGTTGCATGTTTTGCGAATTGCTTATTTTGACTTTTTATTTTTATTACTATTAAATATACTATACATATAACTATAATTAATTATTTTTATTTTGGTTAATCTTTTAATTTTAACTTTTTTTTCCTTTCTTTCATTTCCACATTTATTTCTTTGCATTTTGCAAATCCGATTCTTTTTATTTTATTTTATTTTTATTTTATTTTATTTTTATTTCTCTGATAACTTAGTTTTTGTTTATTTGTTTATTTTTTGTTTCTTATTTTTTATATATTTTTTTTTAAATTTATTTCTACTACCCCTTATACCAGTGCGATGCACTGACTGGGGAGTACTCTTGGGCTTAAGGTATACAAATTTTTAGACATTGAGCCCAATGTCGCCATACATGCATGAGTATGTTGTTACGGTGAAAATTTTTCCAGCTCATGGAGCTGTGTGACAATATTGTCTCCAGTTCTTTAAGCTGAGAAAGTGTGCCCAAATGGGGAGTTCTTCTCCGACTTTTTGAGTTGGAGGGAGTTGCCAATTTTCCATGAAGGGATTAAATCTATTATTATAATTTTGGGTAACATTTTTGTGGTCAAATATTTGACAGCGTGGTATACAGTGTAATACTAGCTTAACGAACTCATACAAAATTATTATTTGAAACTAAATAGTACAAAATTTTGAACCATTACTTACGTTGTATGAATGCACTAAATTTACTTTCTTATTTTTATCTGCATATGAAATCTGAGGGTACATTTAAGCACATTTAAATGGTGGCGAAAAATTGGTCTCCACGGTTTCAGCACCATCTTTTGGTCGATGAACGAACTGTCAAATCGTGGCAGAATTTTGACTCGTACTCCATACCACCAAATAGAAAGCCAACGCGAAAATCGTGGCAAAATTTGGGCAACTTTTTTTTACATGCATTTCATATGGGTGTCAAAATTTTGAATGAGGTCCGTACTAGGCTTAACCTTACAGACAAACCCGCCGATGTCTTCGAGATATCTGATATATTCTTGTAGATTTGACCAACTGGGTATGAGTTCTAGTCCGTTATCGCAGGGGTAGACGATTCAAATTCCACTTATGACAAGGCTCTATGCTTTTTCTTACACTGAATTTTCTTACTTACGTATATGAAAGGACAGTTGCAGTCCTTTCATATACCCACCTCCAAAATTTAGTTAGAATGATTAGTTAACAAAGTGTTCCAGAAAAATTTGTTTTTATCTCAAGTGAAAAAAATCTGCCAATGGTCTGGACGAAACTTTATTATTTTTCGGGTCAGAGTTCGGGAGCGGAGTATATCATCAGTTGGTTCGAGATTATGACGTTTCCTGGAAAGTTAATTTTGTTCTTAAAATAAAAATATTTAAAATAGAGATAGTAATTTAAAATAGACATTGAAAACGGCCGTGTAGATAATTCAAATTTCGGTATATTATGTACACTAAAAGCCCATAGAAGTAAAAACGAATTTGTTGCCTTATCAGACTTAAGAGATATGACGAATAGTTAAAACATATACTTACAAAACCCATTACTTCCACTTGGAGTTTAAATTTCGAAAAAATTGTGAAACAGGTTTTTAAACGATTTCATAAGAAGCAACTTGATATCTCCTGAGACACGAAGGATTTTGAAAAATTTGTGAAAACGTAAGCAAACTCTTCACACCCTCATGGTTCTTGAAATTCGAAAAATCGTGAAATTGGTTTTTAGGTCATTACATCAATGCCGTAATAACCAATTTTATATCTCATCAGAACTAAGGGATGGCAAAAATTGTGAAAATATGTGCAAACCCTTGGGGGTTGAATATCGAAAAATTGAGAAATGGGTTTGTAGGCGATTATATAAAAAGTCTGTGGAAGTGCAAAGCGATCTCATATCTTATCAAATCTAAGAAATATATCGAAGCTTTGAAAAACATACAACCCCCTCACACCCCTGAGGATTGACTATCTGAAAATACTGAAATTGACTTTTTGGTGCTTATACAGGAAACCTTAGGAAGTAAAAATGAATTCGATATATCATCAGATATGCAACCTCCTTACACCCACTTGGGGGTTGAATATCCAAAATGGAGTTAATAGATAAATATGAAGACAGGACGAGAAAGTAAAAACAATTAGATTTATTATCACTTATAAAAGAAATGACGGAATTCGTGAAAACGTGTTCAACCCATTTATACCCTCTTAGGGGCTGAAAAAGGGAAAAGCTTAAAAACAAATTTTAGGCGATTTTTACGCAAGCCCTTGAAAGTGAATAGATATTCGATATCTGATCAGACCTGAGGGATATGGCAGAATTCGTGAAAAAGTATGCAACCCCTTTACTGCCCCTTAAGGGTAGAATTTCAATAAATTCTGAAAAAACTTTCTAGGTATTTATATGGAGAAGCCGTAGAATAAAAATGAATTCAATATTTGGGAAGACCTAATAGATATGACGAAATTCGTGAAAATTATTATATATGCATGTATTCCATTTTCACTGACTATTTTTTTCGCTCCCCTTCCAAACGCCAATGGATATTTCAAATATTTGTTTTCTAAATTACTTTTTTAGGTAATTTATATATACAGTAGAACCTCTATATAGTGTCCACCCAAGGGACTGTGCAAAACTGGACACTTTATTCGATTGGTCAGATTATAAAAATAATTTAATAAATAAAATCCGTTTCTGATTTACATCGGAACCGGAAAAAATGGCAACTTTAGGCAAGTGGTCAAGATAGGAAGGTGGTCACTTCTTCGAGTTCTATTGTACATACCGAGTTTCAACTTTCTAGCATAAGGCGCTCTGTAGAGAGTAGAAACACCCCTCACCCCCGTACCATTCTACCTCTATAAAAATTATATATTTTCCAACATGCTACTACTATAGCTCTGTCTAAATACCAAGTTTCAGATTTCAATCGGTATAGGTTCTCGAGATAGTAACATCGGCATCTTTTCCTTTTCACCCTCCCTCAAAACACCCTCTACATCCTCACCCACACCATTTTTTTCTGCAAGGGGTCTATTAGGCCTACTTCTAGTAAAATTTTTAAGTATCTATCTTACACTGTTCTTGAGATATGAGGTGTGATTTTGAGAAAATTTCGTATCCCCGGTACTGTCATGCTCCACCGCCCCTTAAAAAATTTTACTTTCAGCAAACTTCATTTGTCAACTTTTATAAACAAACCAAATTTTATTTTTCTAATGCAATTGGTTCGTGAGATATCGTAATCTTAAGTTTTTCACCCCCACCTCCTAAAACTCAAAAATTTGTTTCCGATCTATTGTCAAAGTATAGCTACAGATATTCGTAAAGTTTTAATTTCGTGACATTAACCGTTTAGGAGATATGGATTTTAGAATGTGTCGATCTCGGCTTTCTTGCGTTTCGGACGCATTATTTTTTCCCCACTCCCACACCTGTTCACCCATATCGGCAATTTTTTTTTGCAAATGGGTCCACTATCGAGGCACTATATAAGTTATAAGTTTCAACTTCCTAGCGTAAGCGGTTGCTGAGATCTAGAAGCCAAAATATTCGGTCTAAAACGCTTCCCCTACTTCCCCCTCACAACCCCACCCTTCAAAATATGGTCACTTCAAGGGGCCTACCCAGTCTATTCATAAAAAAAATTTCAATTTAATACCTCAAAGGGTTTGGGAGCTACGAGCCTTCAAACGATTTTGCGTACAGCGGTCAGTGTACGGTGTACGGCGTACGGCGGACAAACGGACTAAATTTTTTTTGAATTTTTCCATGTCTACTAGTCATGAAACGTGAAAAAAAATTTAAGGTTATCAAATTTGTTTTTTTAAAAATCGATAACAATACTGTATTATTGAAATAATAATGTAAAACCTAAGACTATAAAATATACCAAATTCAATTAAAAAAATTGAGTACGAGAAATAGGAAAAAGTGAACTCAAAGTATTCCTTCTCATACCAAATATCAGTAAAAAAATGGTTATTGTCTAAAAAATACACAATCCCGTTCGCAATCTTTTATTATAATGATAACGGTGACAATAAAGGGTTAAAGGTATGAATTAAGATTAAGCATGTTGGATTAGCTACCGCATAAATGTCCACATCAATTGTTAAGTATTATACTCGTACCAAAACAGATTTAGTCCTGTCTTCCTTGATAGAAGCTCCTAAAAACGATAACCACCAGCAGTTATTCCTTCTGCCAACGGTCCATCTTTAGTAACATCCCAATGTTGACCCGTGTACAATATGGTAATTGAACACAGACTCAGGATATGAAGCAGATTTTTCTTATTTTATTTGAGCAGAGTTTTGGTTCCCGGAACATGCCGTGCATAATAAAATTATCAGGTTGTTTAATATACAAACCTTAAAATTATTTTTACATATTGAGCCCTAATTTTCTGTACTTTCCCTTATTTTCTAGTGCATGTTAATGAAGTGATTTTCACCTTCAGTGAAGTGTGTAGATTTTTATCAGACCGTGTATAATATAGTCAAATTACAATGTAAGGTATGGATTTAATAAAGTAATTTAAAATTACAGCTTATTCTAGAACAATATTTAATTGATAGTTTAATTGCCTTGTAATGCAATGCTACTACAAGAATATTTTATGATCCAATACAATTTGTAATTAACTCAATTGTTTACACTTACATAATTTAGTAAAATGATTTTAATTGAAGTTCCACAAGAAGAAAAAGTTGAAAATTCCCACATTAATATTTAAATAACAAATTCTTGGAAAAATGTTGATAATTATCTCAATTATTATTTTCTAATATTGTAACTACCAAGTTCTAGTAGGATTGCAATTTTTTCGAGCACTGTATATATATCTGTGCCAAATTTAAGATTTCTACGATTAGCTTAGATAGATAGATAGATAGGTGGTTTATTGAAATTCATTAAGCTGTATAATAACAAGTAAAAATACACATAGTTGAGTGATTAGATCCTAATCTTTACATCTGCGATTGATAAATCTGCATTCTATTTGCAAAAACTTAATCTGACACAGCAATATGTTCAATAAAAAATTTTGTTTAGCTTAAAACTTTCCAAAGTAGTGAACACGAATTTTAACGACTTTTGTACGAAAGATACCCGAATAAGTAAAAGGATTTCGCTCATGATTACGAACTTTCTGCCCCGCAAGGATACCAAATTTTAATTTCATGCCCTGAACTTTTGCGATCACATAATGCGACTTAGTACATCCTGTCAAATAAAATTTGGGCAAACATGTTTGTAGTGCTCCCTTAGCTAGGGCATCAATCCGGTGCGTTTATTGTCTAGACGTTAATCCAGGGCTGGTGACAGAAATATATTTCATAAGTATGAATGTACAGAGCTTTAATACATCTCAGCTAGCTGTAGCTTTGGCTGACTTTATTACTTTATTATTAAAAAATATTAAAGCTAAAATTCGACAACAAAATAAAATGTCGGTATTATTTTAAATCAAAAGTCACGAAACGAAAATAATTTCAATAGTAAGTGCGTCATAATATCGTATAACCACCGAGTATTTCTCATCTAAATAAATAAATATAATCTAAATAAATAAATAAACATACTGCAGTCACGATCGGCTGTAAGCCAATCGTATAATACTCTTGATGAATACTGAACTCCGATTTATATTGTAGTTGGGGATAAAGTAGAATTACGTGTGTGCATGTTGTATGTCCTTTATTAAGGACTGCCATTAGATTGCTACTCAAAACTAAAAGACAATATTCAGTGTTTAATTTCATATCTTGAACTGGGTAAGTCATCGAACAAAAATGTCCTTTTTGAAGGACTTTCACATGGTAGGTGCAGGAAGGACTCACTCGATTTCTTTCATATTTATCCTTTTCCTTGGAACCATTTAAAAATGAACGTGTACAAAATTTCAAATTCGTAGCTTGAAGCATTCAAAAGTTATCGAAAAATATTGTTGAACACGTGTCTTAAGGACTTTTTGTATGGCAGCTACCAGAAGGAGTAAAAGGATTTCGCTGATTAGTAAACCCGAACTTCGCTTTTACTCAAAACTAATTTGTACAAAATTTCCAATTCATAGCTAAAAGATTACTTGAGTTATAGTAAGTTCCGTAAATTAAGTGAAGACGTTTTGACAGGATATTTGTATGGCAGCTACACGAAGGACTAATAGGATTTTCTTCATAATCATATATTTAGCTCTAACTATTGGAAAAATAACACATACAAAATTTCAAAGTCGTGGCTTAAACCCTTCTGACGTTATCCACCTATATTCTTGAACACGTGTTTTAAGGACATTTTGTATGGCAGCTACCCGAAGGAGTAGGACGATTTTGCCCGTTAACGAACTTAGCCTTACAAATTCAACCAAACATCCAAATTCAAAATTTCAAGATCCTAGGTGAAGGCGTTCTTGAGTTATCGTGTTCACGGACAGACGGACGGACGGACGGACGGACGGACGGACGGACGTCAGGCGGATTTGAGGTTTTTGGGCACAAATAAACAAAAAATAATATATAACTTTTTTTCGTCCGAGGCTTGGTTCTATGCGTTACAAACTTTTGGGCTGGATTAAACTTATAATACTCTATATGATTTCATCTAGAGTATAAAAATAAATAAAAATCGAAGAACTGTGTATTTCAAAAAAATTATAAATTTTTTACCGATATGGAGCACAGACAGAGAATATTGCGTTAATCCAATTGGTAGATGTCAGTTGCTTTGAATAAAAATATTAAGGGAAAATATTGACATAACCTCTTAGCCGTTAAAAATCAAAAAATTTAAAAATCGATTTTTAGGCTATTATATCAAAAAAGCACGTTAAAATAAAAAACAATTCGATATCTCACCAAACCTGAGTGATATGTCGAGATTCGTAAGAATGTACGCAATCACCTTTCATCCTCATAGGAACAGAATATTGAAATATCCTGAAATTAATTTTAAAATATATAGAGCCCATATAAGTAAAAGAGAATTCGGTATTTCATTAGACCAGTAATACAATATTTGTCGAAATTCGTGAAAATTTACACAACCATCATACACCACCTCAGGGATGAATATCAGAAAATTCTTAAGTTCTTAGACGATTATGTTTCAAGTCCTTGGAAGCTTAAACGAATTTGATACCTCATTAAAGCCTAAGAAATATGTTGGAATTCGTGAAAACGTGTATGCAAGTACTTTACATCTTTCTGAGTGGTGATATGACCAAATTTGTGAATATGCCATTAATGATAACAGCGATAAAAATTCACAAATATCTTGAATTTATACTACCTACAAAAATTCCAAAATTTTTTGATTAAAAAAAATAACCAAAAAAATTCCAAATTTTTCAGTTAAAAAAATAACCAAAAAATTTTTAATTTTTAATCACATAAGTGACTTTTCCTAGTGCTATTTGTGTAAGTTCATGAAGGTGTACCTTTAATTTTGGCAACATTATTTGTTTTAAGGTTGTGCAGCCACTTATTATAGTAACCTACACCCCGACTAAACTTTAAACACGTCCCGAACTTCCACCGAAAAAATTCCATGACTGTTTTCAGATGAATTGATGATTAATTGATGACCCTCTACAAAAACAAATTTTTACATACCTCGAACCAATCAAAATTTCCGATTTATGCCGCAGAGCAACGCCATGCAGGAACTTCAAAAAAAGTTGTTAATAAAATGATCACTTAATCTCCAGGTATGCTCATAAATAATTTTAGTGTAATTTGCACAACACTCCGAAAAATATTATTGCTAAAATACAGAACAATTATTGTACGAAACATTTTGTAGAAAAATACCTACTGTACGTACATCGGATATTATTCAACTTGCATTATACTCGTATTCCCCAGCGTTAAATTCTTCTACATATATTAATCTCTTCCGGTGTATTTCACTGAATTAATTACCAGATTTACATCACGATTTCGCACACATGTTCACTATATGCGTACGTGTGTTGTTATAAATTTTTCGATTTTATGCATTTCCCATGTGTCGAATATTGATGAGAAATCATATATTCTGGCGAAAAGGAAATTGATGGAGGAACATGTTTTCGTATTGGCCGTATTTATAGCCAAGCGTGTTTCGATAAATTCAAAATTTTTTTTTATTGAATTTTTAATTAAAATTACTTTTAATTTAATTTTGAGTAAAGTGCAAGAATCAACTACAATTTGCGAAATTAGAGATCTTTCAAATTGGGGACAGATTGAGGGTACAGAGCGATCAAAATGGAAATAGATTTTTTTAATATTATTATAGTTTTTCAGCTTCGACAGTATGGACTATTATTTGGAAGACATCCACACTTTTTCACAATTCTTTTACATTATCTTTAGATTTACCTCTAAACTTATTTATTTCGGACATTTTTTCACATCTAATCGATTTGTTCACCAGGTTTCGACTGATTACACTAGGCAACAACCAAAAAGGTTTTAAAATGAGATCAACTTTTACTTTATTATTTTCTAATAATACAGTATTTTTAACTAATTTTGGGTCGCTGAAACAATTAAAATTATTTTTATACTCTGGATGAAATCATATAGAGTATTATAAGTTTAATCCAGCCCAAAAGTTTGTAACGCATGGAACCAAGCCTCGGACGAAAAAAAGTTATATATTATTTTTTGTTTATTTGTGGCCAAAAACCTCAAATCCGCCTGACGTCCGTCCGTCCGTCCGTTCGTCCGTCCGTCCGTCCGTCCGTCCGTCCGTCTGTCTGTCCGTGAACACGATAACTCAAGAACGCCCTCACCTAGGATCTTGAAATTTTGAATCTGGATGTTTGGTTGAATTTGTAAGGCTAAGTTCGTTAACGGGCAAAATCGTCCTACTCCTTCGGGTAGCTGCCATACAAAATGTCCTTTAAACACGTCTTCAAGAATATTGGTCGATAACTTTAGAAGGGTTTAAGCTACGTCTTTGAAATTTTGTATGTATTATTTTTCCAATAGTTGGATCTAAATATATGATTATCAAGAAAATCCTGTTAGTCCTTCGTGTAGCTGCCATACAAATATCCTGTCAAAATGTATTCACTTAATTGACGAAACTTACAATAACTCAAGTGATCTATTAGGTACGAATTCGGAATTTTGTACAAGTTAGTTTTGAGTGAAAAGGAAGTTCGAGTTTACTAATCAGCGAAATCCTTTTACTCCTTCTGGTAGCTGCCATACAAAATATCCTTAAAACACGTGTTCAACAATTTTTTTCCGATAACTTTTGAACGCTTCAAGCTACGAATTTGAAATTTTGTGCACATGAATTTTTGAATGGTTCCAAGGAAAAGGACAAATAAGTAAGAAATCGAATGAGTCCTTCCTGCACCTCCCATGTGAAAGTCCTTTAAAAAGGACATTTTTTTTTATGACTTACCCAGTTCAAGGTATGAAATTAAGCACTGAATATTGTTTTTTAGTTTTGAGTAGCAATCTAATGGCAGTCCTTAATAAAGGACATACAACCTGCACACACGTAATTCTACTTTATCCCCAACTACAATATAAATCGGAGTTCAGTATTCATCTAGAGTATTATACGATTGGCTTGCAGCCGATCGTGACTGCAGTATGTTTTTGTTCAGCTTTTGGAGATATGTGATGTGTGGTTAAAAACGTGTTTTAACGGTGGAGCCTTTTGAAAGGCTACGTTTAAGTGTGGAACTTACTAATAAAATAAGTTTTAAAACTGAAACCAATTTAAACGTAAAGCATATTAAACAGGGTGTTCGGCACTCCATCCGCCACCTTGTAAGGGTTTACTCCTTGATATATTTGGAGAAAAAAATTGTTCTACAGGGTGGAGATACAGGGTGGTTAAGAAAAGTGGTATTGACCGGTACCCTCACTCACTTAAAATGTTATATCTTGAAAACGAATAATCACAAGGCAAAGTGTTATAACTCGTTTTTTAGGGAATCGAATTACCTTTCATTTGATGTAACCGTCTAAATTGTAACTGCATCCAATCTTGAGATATTTACTCGAAAACACAGATTTTTGCTGCGTCAACCCTAAAATTTCAGTGATCAATGTAGTTTTGCTCAGAAAACCCCATTATAAAAATGTCATTTTAATTTTATTTTTTTATGAACCATATTATTACCTACAAAAGCTGCATACATATGTATGAGTTACGTTTAACATTTTGGAAGTAATAGGTAAAAATACATATTGCATAAAAATTAAATATTTAAAAATCAGTGCATGTTGATCTACACTACTTGCTTGAACTGAAAGAATTTAATAATGGTTTTTATGTTTTATTTAAAAAATTTTTATTATAATAAATGTTCAAAATGGCCACCTTCATTTTGAATTCACGCTAAAGCTCGTTTGGCGAGTGTTCTCTTGGTATTCATATTCCTCAACTGCTGCCTTACTTCTATTGCTGCCGCATCGATCCTGGTATTTAGATCTTCCAATGTTACTACTGCCGTTGCGTAGACAAGGTCCTTCGTCCGTTCCCATACAAAGAAATCCATAATAGTAAGATCAGAAGATCTTGCAGGCCAGTGTATGGGTCTATTTTTACCGATCCAGCAATTGCTATAATTGGAATTTAACCAATCTGTGATCTGTTGGCCGTAGTGAGCTGGATCACCATCGTGTTGGTAAAACATGGAAGCCAATCGTACCAGTGGAATATCATCCAACAAGTCCTGTAGATCATTTGATAAAAAAATGAAAGTAATTGGAGCTATTTAGAGTAGGCGGAAGCCTAATAGTTCCAAGGAAATCGTCACCAATCACGCCTGCCCATAAATTGACGCTGAATATGTGCTGAAATGATGCCACTCTTCTTATGTGTGGATTGCTCTAAGCCCACGTATGTAGGTTGTGGAAGTTTGTGATACCGTCTCTGGTAAATTGGGACTCATCCGTCCAAAGAATGTTGTTCATAAAATTCTCGTCATCTATTTGTCGTTTAAGGAGCCAATTGCAAAACTTAATCCTTTTGGGCAAATCAATAGCTAGCAGCTCTTGCACTGGTGTGTGATGGTAGGGATGCAAGTGTTCTGCTTTTAAAATACTCCAAACTTTCCACTTAGAGATGTTCAACTGCAATACCAAGTATCGGATACTGATTGATGGATAATTTTTAACTTCCTGCAGTATTCTTTCATCGATCTGAACAGCGATTATCGGCGTAGGATTTGCATTTACTCTGCTTGTTCTAATGCTGCCAGTTTCCTGAATCCTTCTGTAAACGTCTTGAAATACTTTCCTGTCAGGTGTCCGTCGATAAGGATATCTCTTATGATACAGCGATCGCGCCGCTCGTGTTTTTTCCTGACATTCTCCATATTCTTTATTGGAGAACTCAGGCATTTTGAAATTATTTTCTAAATTCTACTAATACCTTCTACTTTTAGCAATGTAACTGAAACTGATACAAATATGAAGGTAGTTTATCTTTTATAGGCGTTTTATTTTGTAGGTACCCTACTGAAAAATTCAAAGTACTGTACTCAGTTTTACCTACCACATCCAGGTAAGTGCCTCAATCATATTGAAACTCATTTACATTTCATTGATTTTCTCGATACTCTCGATAAATGGGCAATAAAAATTCTTAAGTGAAACCAACAATTTAAACAGGTTTTTTGAACGAAGGCCACTTTATGTCATATTTAATTTTTAAGCGATATTTATTTTCGGCTATTACTTCCAAAATATTAAAACGTAACTCATTCATATGTACGGAGCTTTTGTAGGTAATAATATGGTACACAAAAAAATTAAATGAAATTGACATTTTTATAATGGGATTTTCTGAGAAAAACTACATTGATCACGGAATTTTAGGGTGGAAGTAGCAAAAATTTGTGTTTTCAAGTAAATATCTCAAGATCGGGTGCAGTTACAATTTAGACTGTTACATCAAATGAAATGTAATTTGCTTCCCTAAAAAACAAGGTCACACTTTGAATTCTGATTATCAGTTTTCAAGATATAATGTTGTAAGTGAGTGAGGGTACAGGTCCGAAACACTTTTCTTGACCACCCTGTTTCTCCACGGATATTGAAAATTGCCCCACCCTGTAGAACCATATTTGTTTCAAAATATATCAAGGAATAACCCCTTACAAGGTTGTTCACGGAGTACCGAACACTCTGTATAAGCGCCAAAAAATCAATTTCAGTATTTTTGGATATTCAATCCCAAGTAGTGTAAGGGGTTGTATGCTTTTCAAAGCTTTGACATATTTCTTAGGTTTGATGAGATATTAGATCGCTTTTCACTTCCACAGACTTTTTATATAATCGCCTGCAAACCCATTTCTTAATTTTTCGATATTCAACCCCCAAGGGTTTGCATATGTTTTCACAATTTTTGCCATCCCTTAGCTCTGATAAGATATAAAATTGGTTATAAGGGCATTTGATGCAATGACCTAAAAACCAATTTCACAATTTTTCGAATTTCAAGAACCAAGGGGTGTGAAAAGTTTGCTTACGTTACAAATTTTTCAAAATCTTTCGTGTCTCATGAGATATCAAGTTGCTTCTTATGAAATCGTCTGAAAACCTGTTACACAGTTTTTTCGAAATTCAAACCCCAACAATTTTAACAATTCGTGATATCTCTTAATTCTGATAAGGCATCAAATTCGCTTTTACTTCTATGGGCTTTTAGTATACATAATATACCGAAATTCGAATAGTCTACACGTGCTTTTCCAATGTTTAATCGGTTAAAAATCTCTATTTTAAATACTTTTATTTTAAGAACAAAATGAACTTTCCAAGAAACCTCATAATCGGGGCATTCCATCAAGAATCGCCAAAAATGACTTAATTTCGGACTTACCATCTCCGATTCTTTTGAAAAATTTTGTACTTGAAGATCTAGTTAAAAAAATAATTGAAATTCAATTTTTTGTTTCTATCTCAATTTTTTGTTAGTTATAGTATGTTTAAGTTTTGGAAAAAATGGTGTCCGAGTTCTCATTGAAAATTCATATCTCTGGTAATTTTTATCCTAGGAAAATAAAATGGGGCCTATTTTAAAGTGGAAGGTTGTCGCAATATAAAAATACTTTATTATTAAAATAATAAAGTAAAATACGAATAAAAATTATACCGGATTTTTTTTTCAATGATAACGATTTTGTCCTTTGTCCTTTATCCTTGAATATCTCAAAATGCGTATCTTTACCTTATTTTATTTTTTTAATATTTTGTATATTATACTGTTTTTCAAAACATTCCAAAAATCTGCCAACAGTCTGGGCGCAACTTTATTATTTTTTGGGTAGAAGTTCGGAATGAGTTTAATTCTGAGATGCGGTGTAGGTTACTGTGAACCCAAAAAAAAGTTCTGGAAGCGGTTAAAATGGGGTCGCCTAGAATCTTCACTCCGCTGCCTCATATAACATATGAATTACATAATTGGGTCATACTCCGGGACGAGGTCTAGTCCTAGTATAATATCAGTTGTTACGCCATTAGAAGGTTTTTCGTGATTTGATTTCCGGCCATTACATGAAATCGGAAATGCGTTTGAAGACGATTATATAAAAAGTCTGTGGAAGTGCAAACCAATCTAATATCTCATCAATCCTGAGAAATATGTCGAAAGCCTTACGTCCTATTGGAGTTGAATAACAAACATCCTGAAATCAACTTTTTAACGATTATGTGGGAAGCCTTAGGAAGTAAAAATGAATTCGATATCTCATTAGAACTGGAAATATGTAAGAATTTGTGAAAACATATGCAACCCCCTTGCACCCACTTTGGGGTTGAATATCCAAAAATCCTGAAATGACTTTTTAGATATATATAAAGAAAGCCCGAGGAAGTGAAAAACAATCCGATGTCTTATCCCTAATAGATATGACGAAAATCGTGAAAATATATGCATTCCATTTTCACTGATAATTTTTTTTGCCCCACTTCCGAATGCCAATGGATATTTTAATTTTTTTTAATTAAAATTACTTTTCTAGTTGATTTACATATACATACCGAATTTCAACTTTCTAGCATAAGCCGTTCTATAGTTAGGAAAGACACCCCCCACCCTCGTACCATACTACCCCTATAAAAAATTACATTTTTCCAACATGCTACTACTACAGTTCTATCTAAATACCAAGTTTCAGCTTTATAACATTCTAGGTTCTCGAGATATAAAAATCGGAACTTTTTACTTTTCACCCTTCTCCACCCTTACCGACTACACCCTCATCCATGAAATTTTTTTTTCTGCTGGGGTTCTATTAGGCCTACTTCTGGTAAAAAATTTTAAGCATCTATCTTACACCGTTCTTAAGATATGAGACGTGATTTTTTAAAAAAATTCTTACCCCCTCCACTTCCATGCTCCACCGCCCCCTTAAAAAATTTTACTTTCAGCAAACCATATTTGCAACATTTATACAGAAACCAAATTTTATTTCTTTAGTACAATGCGTTCGTGAGATATCGTAATCTAAAGTTTTTCAACCCCCACCCTCGTACGTCACTGCCCCCTCTCAAAAATTTGTTTCGGATATATTCTGCTAGTATACCCACAGATGTTCATTAAGTTCTAATTTCGTGACATTAACCGATATGGAGATATGGATTTTAGAATGTCTCGATCTCCGCTTTCGAGCATTTCGGACGCATTATTATTCACCCCATTCCCACACCCCTTTAGACATATTATCATTTTTTTTTGTAAATGGGTCCACTTTCGAAGCTCTATATAAATTCCAAGTTTCAGCCTCCTAGCCTATGCGGTTACTGAGTTCTTGAAACCAAAATTTGTCGTCTAAAACGCTTCTCCCACCTCCTTCCTCACACCCCCACCACTCAAAAGGTGGCCACTAGAAGGGGTCTGCTCAGTCTACCAACAAAAAAAAATTCAATTTAACAGCTCAAAGAGTTTGAGAGCTATAAGCTTTCAAACGTTTTGCGTACGGAGGACGGCTCACAGACGGACAGAAATTTTTTTTTTGCTTTTTTGGTGTCTATTAGCAAAGATAATTATCTCTTTATATAAGATGTCCCAACCAATATAAAATAAATCAATAAAAGCTTTACGATTGGCGACCAATCTCTGGTGGCTATTAGAGCTTTTTATGCTAAAATTTGTAGTCCACTGTAAGCATCAATCTGAAAGCTCTGTTTTAAATTGTTTGGAAAGTCAACGTCACCGATTCCGAAATCAGTAAATTTGACTAAAATAGGATCAGGATTTGTGATTATTGTCTATATAATATATCTCAGTCATTTTGATTTTATTGTTTTGCACATTTTAGTGTATTCATTATTATGGAAAAACATAATGTTGAAAAAACAGACTTGAGTTGCAAACTAACGCGAATAGGCCGTTTCCACTTACGCATACGCGCTAATTCGCATCATCCAATGCACATGAAAGCGATAGTGGAAACACGGCATATGAATATTACCGCCATACGCCTCATATTCACATATGTATATATGTAGTTAAAAATGATGTCCCATTGACAATCCGATAAAAAAAACCTGCCTTTGATTGATTATTTGTTGTTAGTTGGCGAGCTTTTACTCCAACATACAGTGGGTTACAACATAAATTCTAAAACTTTTCAATAGCCACCGGAGTTGGGTCGCCAATCGTAAAGCTTTTCAAATTGATATTGACATGCTTGGGACATCGTATAGTTTCTACTGTCTTTACTATTAGCCATGAAACGTGGAAAAAAAATTTTTCGGGTAGCAAATTTTTTTTTTTTAAAATCGATAACAATACTTTATTATTAAAATAATAAAGTAAAAATCAACTTAGAATCTCAAGGGGATGGGGGTAAAAAAAATCGAAGAACATCAGTGGTTCTATCTACACACTTCTGTCTCCTCACTTCCGAACATCTTCAGCATTATATAAATTCCAAGTTTCAGCTTACTGGCATAATCCTGTGATAAAGCAAGCAAATTTTTTCATCTAAAACGCAGCTAGATTTAATTTTAATAATCAATAAGCGATTGAAATATATTAGAAGCGGAACTATATTTACACCGGCACTGCCCTCAAATATAAAATTCTACCATTTTAAAACAGAAAAATCTCTCTCAAACATTTAAATGAAATATGAGAAGAGCGAGAAAATTGAGCGCTGCTAAAAGGCATACCTTTTCATCAGAACCAAGGAATGGAACAAGTCTTTCCACTTAACTAAAATGATAAAATATACAAAGTTATCCCGTTCGCTCGTTATATAGGTATGTAGCTCTTTTATAGAAATTGATGAAAACTTAAACTTTCAGTCCCTTTTTTGAATTTCTCGAACTCTGAAAACTCAGCCAGCATGACGAAACAATGGCTCCGGAAAAATGATAAAATTTTTCGCTAACTAATAAGATTCATCCTTCTAAAACTCTTTTTTTTGTGTGTCCTACTTTCACTTCCTCTTATTCTGTGTTGTTCCGAAGCTGCGAAAAGATTTATAGATGGCATACACAAAACGGACCCCCGTACTCCCTGTAAGATGTATCAGGTATTCGGCCCGGAGAAATTTACATTTACATAAGCGAAAAACTTTTTAATTTATAAAGTACTTAAGTAAAATGCAGGACATTAAATTTTTTGTTACGCGCATTTTGTAGGGACCTAGGATGCCACCACACTCGACGAACAATATTATTTAAAGCTTTGGCAATATTTTCTTAGAATCGGAGAATCGGGAGCAACACACCCAGTGCGGGAAAAGAACTGAAATTGGTGAGCAGTGAAAAAGGGAAACCACCGGCGCCATGTTCATGCTGAAAATTGTTGGGATAAACTCTTTGTACTACCGGTCCAGTGCCCTAAATAGACATAGCAATAATGTCGTCAGTCGAACGGGTGGTATAAGGGTGAGGGTTACTATGGCACTGGGGCTTAACAGGAAAAAGTAATCTAACACTTTTACCCATTTTTCCCGGCTGGGTTTTAGGCAACGCTTCGGGAACTCTACCCATGGATACGGACGGTATTTGCATGTAATTAGCCTGGGAAGATGTAAATTTCGAGCTTGTAATACACCACCCAACAGAACGTTTGGGATTCTTTTGTACTCATAATACAAAATGTCGGACGATACTGATTTTATTAACGGATTGAAGTGTCGGGTGTAGGAAGAAAACGAGACTGGACCACTTTCATTAAATGTAAAGAAGAAGAAAAATCCGGAACGAAAATTAGCATCAAATTAAAAGATGGTAAGTTCATGTGGGATATATTTCGAAAATTAAACTTTTATATTGTTTTAGGTTAATTTCCTCTTTGAATCTTAATGGCCGCTATACTTTCGTAAGATGCTCGAATTTTTTTGCGTTCATCTTACATTTGAAGAGGATGTGTAGACATTTAAAGGACCCTGATGGGCATTCCCAGAATTACGGCAATCAGCCAAGAAAAAAAGAGTGTTTTTACGCCTTCAATTGCTTTTGATTATCTCAGGTTGAAAAAAAACGATTCAGAAAATCTCAAAATATTTTGAATAGCGGAGCAGTTGGTATTCCTAATTCTTTATTGACTCTTCTTCGCTGACTTAATTTTGAAATTTGTTTGACAAGATTTGATGTAAACAGATGTTAATGTTTATGGCGGTAAAATGGTAGTTCAAACTAAAATTAATTCAATAGCGCCATCTAGATGTTGAAATATTAATAAACAACAGATTAACTCAGAGAAAACATTGCAAACACGTCAAATTTATGCGTGTTCAGTTCGTGCCGGCTATAGTTTGGCGATAGTGCAAAATCCTGAGAAGCTCAAATTCTGTCAAAGACCGACAATCAATAAAACTTTCAGAAAGGACGTTAAATCAGTTTCATTCATAATTAGCTTAACAGCAAAAGCAGTGCTTTGATAGTTGCGCCTGCTTTTAAGGGAGTGGAACAAATGTGAAATTGAAATTGAAATTGTTTTATTCCTTCGATATTTACAATTTTTAGCTTAAGCTAGTTTTAATGGTTCGGTGGTGAGACTTATTCGAAATCTTTACATCCTTAATAATTTATATATAATAATTGAATTTATATTTGTTTTTAATCGTTTTCTACCGAGTGGAACAAATGTGGTTGAAGTCGTTCGTGACGGGTCACAGTTCTCTCGGAGCCATGTCCGCTTGTTTGTAAAACTCTTCGAGACGCCTCATAGGAAAAATACACGGTATCAAAAGAAATGCTCCCCGAACTTTCGAAGACATGTCTGCGAATGACGGGATAGCAAAATATCTTTAGAATCAGCGACATCTATATGTGAATAAATTGGAGTACACTTAATTGAATTGAATTGAATTCGAAAACTTTCCCTTGAAAAGAAAAAGTAGTACAGTGCGCTACATTAAGAGGCAAACAGTTTAAGATACCTTGTGGGGAGATGTTTTGCAGCCAAACAACTCAGGCCGAAAACACTCCTTACAAATTGGATCATAGATCCAAGGACGCTGGTTGTGATTTCGATTCCTATATAAGGACGAGAAATCGAAGTGGCAGCCAGTCGTTCGCCGGCTGGCGGGCGACTCACTACACAGCTGCAAAGCGATGACGCTGATAGTCGTCGCTGCAGTCATACATTACAGCTGCGCTGCTGCAGCAAAGGCGCAGGTAAGAACAGCGGTAGCAACCAGCCGTACACGGCGGTTGCACCTTCCGCTGCAGCTCACACCACAGGTGCGAAAGACGTCGGTATCGAACTATACCGACGTAGCAACCGCTACGACACAGCGGTAGCAACCAGCCGTACACGGCGGCTGCAGCTCACACCACAGGTGCGAAAGACGTCGGCATCGAACTATACCGACGCAGCAACCGCTACGACACAGCGGTCAACCGCACGACTCTGCGGTCAGGCGTCACTGGCATTTATGGCACGAGCTGGAGCAAAGACGACGGCTACGACTTTAGCCGTCGCAGCAAAGACGTCGGCGACGACATTGCTGATGCAGCGACCGCCACACCCCCGATACGCAACATTGCCGTCGCGTCACGACCTTACCAAAGTTGGACTCTTGACATAGCCGGGAGAACTCCAACGCATAACGTCGTGACAAATGTCCTTAACAACCTCAGTCAAAATTGGACAGTAAAATATATTCGCCTAATGGTATAAACACAATTGCGACGAACTTCGCCAGCGGCGGCAAAGTTCGCTGTCAAAATTTTAGAATTGTACCGCAACACATGTACTGACGCAGAATTACGACGGCGAGCGGTTGGGCGATCTTTTCGTTGCCGCTGGATTAAATGTAATATCTAATTTTGCCGTCGCCGTCACAGTTGGCAGTGTTTTTTATTTCAGTAGACAGTGACAATTAGACACAACAACTTCTTGCGACACATATTTTGGCGAAAAGTGCATTGTGTGTGTGTTTTTTTAATCTATTGGTAAGTAAAAAGCATGGAATTATAAATAAATAAGCATAAAATCGACGGCGAAATTCGCCCGACATGTGTTTCTCCATTAACAAAGGCGAACTTTTTCGACGAATTTCGTTCGCCGCTTGCGAAGTTCGTCACAATTGTGTTTGTACCAAAAATCTGAGACCGTATGAAAGATTTTCGCGTCTTCTGCATACAAACGAATCTCAGGATCGGCAATATTCGTGATCCCGTCATAAATAAATAATAAAGATCCTTGCATCTACCTTGTGGTACTCCAAGAGTGTTTGCGGTATTCGAGCAATGGGATCCACGAAATTGTACCTGTTAAACTAATTCACTTTATAGATGAAGTGAGGATCATAGTACTCATATTTTATAGTGAAGAATAGGATGCTTTGTCCAATGCTTCTCTTTAAACGCTAGAGTAGGAGTAAGTGCTTTTCTGTTCTGTTGTCAAGCAAGTAGCTTAACATGCTCGGGATAATGCGGCAGTTATGGTAGATTTACACTCAACGTTTGAGGCGCGCCTCTATCCCACTATAAAATCAACCTATCAGGTGGCTCGTGGAGTCGCAAGAGTCTTGCATTCTTCAACTTCAACGCACGATTCCATATGTGTACACACATTCAATGAACTGTGGCATCACACAATTCACAGCTTATCGTATTTTTGTCGTTTCGCACTTATAGGCAAGTTGCGCCGCAGAAGCATGTTGAGTGTAAATCGCCATTGACAGAGCAAAGAATACAGCCGACGAAAGCCGGTTTACAATGGCCTGATGGGGGTAGAGGCTCTCCTCAAGGCGGAGTGTAAATGCACCATAAATCGCTATTTACACAACAAAGGTTACAGACGACGAAAACCGGTTTGCAATGGCCTGATGGGGGTAGAGGCGTGAGGCTCGCCTCAAGGGTGAGTGTAAACGCACCATTACAGTACATCCAGCCAAGAAAGGCTATAAGAACAAACCAATAAACCTTTTGTGCTGCACTGACGAAATTTTAATTTTATGCACTAACTTTCTAAAGGCACACAACAGAACCGTAGTTGGACTGTCAGGATTGTTGTAGACTATGCATTGCGAACTCGTTCATATGCTTTCAATTCTAAGCTATAGTTTCAGTAAAGTACTGATTTTACTGCGAAAATATTTCTTGAGTTGAATACTTATAGTTTGTTACGGAAGATGCGTGCCCCAATTTTTCAAGGACTTTTGTAAGGCAACTATCCGAACAACTCGTTCAACTATTATAAAATGAGGCTTTCTAAATTTATCACTGGATATATTCGTAAACACGCAATTTAAGTGTATTAGGCTTAGGGTGGGACAATTTCGCCGGTTAACGAACATATTGTTATATAGTGTGGGGAACTCAACGTAGCTCGTTGGAGCCGAAGATCCTTATTATTACAGCTGAGATCTACCGATGTAATAGTTGACGCAGAAGAACTTTATCGTAACAATCTTGATGGTGGGCTGCTACTGTAGCATCAGTTTGTTTAAAACTCTTCAGCAAAGCTATTTTTAAATACTGCACATATTTATATCTTTATAAAGTTTAAATTTAATAATCAAATTTAAAACATTAATCCATTTCTTGATGATTAAAAAAGCGAAGATTTTATTAATTAAAACATGATTTCTAAATTAAATTAATAGATAATTAAATCTGCTGTCTCAATTAAATCTATTAATAATCGAAGCTTAAAATGCACTTTAAAATCGTTTGAATATCAAACTAACAAAAATTAAAAGTTGAACTATAATTAATTTTTTGAAAAATTTATTTTTATTAAAACAAAACTTTAATATTAACTTATGTTTCAGAGAACTGTTAGATGTGAAATGATGACAAATTAGAAAATCTGCCAATGGTCTGGGCGAAACTTTATTATTTTTCGGGTCAAAGTCGGAGTATATCATCAGTTATTTCGAAATTAAGAGGTTTCTTGGATAGTTAGTTTTGTTCTTAAGAAAAAAATATTTAAAATAGAGATTTTTAGCCGATTAAACATTGTAAAAGCCTGTGTATCGTAGACTATTCGAATTTCGGTAAGTAAAAACGAATTTGCTGCCTTATCAGAATTAAGAGATATGACGAATTGTTAAAACGTATATAAAGCCATTACTTCCACTTGGGGTTTAAATTTCGAAAAAATTGTGAAACAGGTCTTTAGACGATTTCATAAGAAGCAACTTGATATCAATCAATCAATCATCAAATGCCGTAATAACCAATTTTATATCTCATCAGAACTAAGGGATGGCAAAAATTGTAAAAACATATGCAAACCCTTGGGAGTTGAATATCCAAAAATTGAGAAATGGGTTTGTAGGCAATTATATAAAAAGTGGGGGAAGTGAATAGCGACCTAATATCTCATCAAACCTAAGAAATATGTCGAAGCTTTGAAAAGCATACAACCCCCTTACACCCATTAGGATTGAATATCTAAAAATACCGAAATTGACTTTTTGGCGCTTTTATAGGAAACCTTAAGAAGTTAAAATTAATTCGATACATCATCAGATATGCAACCTCCTTACACCCACTTGGGGGTTGAATATCCAAAAATGCTGAAAGAAGTTAATTGATATATGTAAAGACAACATGGGAAAGCAAGAACCAATTCAATTTCTTATCACTTCTAAAAGATATGATGAAATTCGTAAAAACTTGTTCAACCCTTTTATAACCTCTTCAGGGTTGAAAAAGGAAAAAACTTAAAAACAGGTTTTAGGCGATTATTACGCAAGCCCATGAAAGTGAAAAGATATTCGATATCTGATCAGACCTGAGGGATATGGCAGAATTCGTGAAAAAGTATACAACCCCCTTTTCACCCCCTTAGGGGTCGAATTTCAAAAAATCCTGAAAACCCTTTCTAGGTATTTATATGAAGAATCCGTGGAATAAGCATACTGCAGTCACGATCGGCTGCAAGCCAATCGTATAATACTATAGATGAATACTGAACTCCCATTTATACTGTAGTTGGGGATAAAGTAGAATTACGTGTTTGCATGTTGTATGTCCTTTATTAAGGACTCCCATTTGATTGCTACTCAAAACTAAAAGACAATATTCAGTGTTTAATTTCATATCTTGAACTGGGAAAGTCATCGAAAAAAAATGTCCTTTTTGAAGGACTTTCACATGGTTGGTGCAGGAAGGACTCACTCGATTTCTTACATATTTATCCTTTTCCTTGGAACCATTTAAAAATGAACGTGTACAAAATTTCAAATTCGTAGCTTCAAGCGTTCAAAAGTTATCGAAAAATATTGTTGAACACGTGTCTTAAGGACATTTTGTATGGCACCTACCAGAAGGAGTAAAAGGATTTCGCTGATTAGTAAACTCAAACTTTGTTTTTACTCAAAACTAATTTGTACAAAATTTCCAATTCATAGCTAAAAGATTACTTGAGTTATAGTAAGTTCCGTAAATTAAGTGAAGACGTTTTGACAGGATATTTGTATGGCAGCTACACGAGGGACTAATAGGATTTTCTTCATAATCATACACTTAGCTCCAACTATTGGAAAAATGACACATACAAAATTTCAAGTTCGTAGCTTAAACCCTTCTGAAGTTATCGGCCAATATTCATAAACAGGTGTTTTAAGGATATTTTGTATGGCAGCTACCAGAAGGAGTAAAAGGATTTCGCTGACTAGTAGAGTCAAACTTTCTTTTCACTCAAAACTAATTTGTACAAAATTCCGAAATCGTAGCTAAAAGATTACTTGAGTTATAGTGAGTTTCGTAAATTAAGTGAATACATTTTGACAGGATATTTGTATGGCAGCTACACGAAGGACTAACAGGGTTTTCTTCATAATCATATATTTAGCTCCAACTATTAGAAAAATAACACATACAAAATTTCAATGTCGTAGCTTAAACCCTTCTTAAGTTATCAACCAATATTCTTGAACACGTGTTTTAAGGACATTTTGTATGGCAGCTACCCGAAGGAGTAGGACGATTTTGCCCGTTAACGAACTTAGCCTTACAAATTCAACCAAACATCCAGATTCAAAATTTCAAGATCCTAGGTGAAGGCGTTCTTGAGTTATTGTGCTAACGGACAGACAGACGGACGGACGGACGGACGTACGTCAAGCGGATTTGAGGTTTTTGGCCACAAATAAACAAAAAATAATGTATAACTTTTTTTCGTCCGAGGCTTGGTTCTATGCGTTACAAACTTTTGGGCTGGATTAAACTTATAATACTCTATATGATTTCATCTAGAGTATAAAAGTACAAAAACGTGCCAACTTCGATTGATAAAAATAATAATTGAAGTTGACTTAAAAATTGATGAATCGACAGTGCCGAAAAACTAACTCAGTTAAAAAGAAAACAACGACAATTTCAAGATGCCACCACAATAGAAACACCTTGGTGGTTTGGTTGCATTTAGAGCTAAAAGAATATCAGCATTGGAACTGCGAATGGCCGAAACGAAAACCCTTTGATGGGCTAAAACAGTTCTATTTTATTAAAAAATTCGCGTTAAACTAAAATATGGAACTCAATCAGCTCTGAACCATTCCGAAGGGCAGTATCCAATGGCTTTTATTCCGAGCTATTCATCGGATTTAATACAGAACGCCATTAAAACCGAATTAAGACAACATTTGAAAATTTCTAATTATCAAGACTAAAACAAAGTGAAGACGGAATATTTACGAACCTATTAAACTAAAACCGCTTAAAGTATTTTCCGCCCAATCGAGAAAAGACGTCACCAGAAAACGACTTTCGAGAGAGTCTAATTATCCTTTTGTCTGTTGAATTTGCATAATAAATTCCAGTCAAACGCATCCGTGAATATTGTCGTCGAGAGTAATTTTGACCGCGTCATGATGCCCAGAAGACGACTGTCGTCATTTCAATTGCGAAATATTTTTGTGAAAGTTTTCGCGATTGAACTGAGAATTTACGCTAAATCTTGTCGGAAAGCCAGTCGAAAGAAGGAAGCACTATAAGAGTTATTCCGAGTAATGTCACGAGATAATACCATCTACTTTGCTTTCGGATATGGCTGCAATGGACCAGGATTATCGGATTAACAACGAACGATGGCGGACGGACTGTTTTGTGATATTTTAGTTATTCTTTGAATCGAGGGAGTGGACGGGTTTTTTATGCCCTTGCCCCTGGTCGTATATTGCCGCAACTGGATTATCTGGAACGGCGGAGTTTCAGGGACTAGCAAAGAACTAACTTTGGTTTTTCTGCTTACTAATTAAGGAACAGATTTCTTTGCATTCTTTTACGGTTTCGTCCATATGAGCAAACGTCGTGAGTATTGTGAAATAAATTTTGAAAAAAAATAATTTTTCCATGAAGGGAAACTGAGTACTGACTGAGTTTTGTTATCAGAAACTAATTTACTATCGAATCTCAGTACAGCAGTTTTCATGAAATTCTATACTAGTAAGTCAATTTGCAATACCGATACAGTACTGATTCTTTTTTGCAATATGGAATTAGAAAAATTACTTATTATTGTTTTTATTTCTTATGACCATGTCACTTTTGTGTAATTTAATTGTAGGTATTACATTATTTCTTCAATAAAAACAGTACCTAACTGCATTTGTTTTCTTTACTGACTCATATTCACGATCGCAATTATACACCTGAAGAGGACACGAGCTTCGACTATCTAATTAGAACTTATATTTACATAGTCTCAAGCATTACTAGTTTGAGAACAGTACTGACTTTAAGAACTCACAAGGCTCGAATTAATTTATTTTTATGTTTTTTAAATATCGTGCATCGCGTGCTGATAAGTGGGGTTATTTGAAACACTGTAAGTATCATTCATCAAGAGGACGGATCAGTCTGAGGAAACTGAAAGAACTCCTTAAATAAGGAATTGGGTTGACGAAGGAAAAGCACCCACGTAGCAATTATACGTGGCTACTGAAAATGTAGGAATTAATAATTTGAACCCAGCCAAGGTTGGGTTTAAAAGGAAATCGAAGTGGCTTGGATAAGGAAGAAGGATCTGAGGCAGTTATTTTCGTTAAATTCATAAGAAGCGAGAGATTCACATGGATCTAGCCAGGATGTAAATTTCACTAAAATGTTAAATTTTGCTTAGAAAATTAAAGTTACCTGATATATGCTTAAAACTGATGAGCAGCTCACATATGGACGTATAAAATCAAACCAACTCGACTTGGCGGAGTTGCATTTGCGCCTTTAAGTTTCTTAACGAAACAGGGTGTTCATCTTTATTTTCCTAAGTGCCGATACACTTGCACCACTAAAAGTGGCACTTTTCTTCATCACCAACACTGGCTGTAAGTATTTTTCATTTAATTCTTTTAAAGGCATTTGCTTTCACAAAAAAGTTTCACCTCCAAAACGCTTAGACATCGTTGCGTTAACTTATTGCGTCAAAAATTAGTATCAGTCTCTATAGTTATACTTCTTGATTGAAGTGCCGATTTTTTTCTGAACCAGTTAGTAAGTACTGATGCAGTCCCGATATAGTACTGAAAAAAATCACTCCACTCAAAAAGAAATTCAAAAATTCGGTTATTAGTTATTATTATTAGTTGTTAGTTTCTGTTTAATGGTATTTATTTAAGTTCTCCCGAACATCTGAATTATGTTTGACGGTATTCAATCCGGCGTTTTTCAAAACTCTTTGAAAAGGTACAGCAACAGCAATAACTAAAAAAACTGTCAACAGTCTGGGCGCAACTTTATTATTCTTGGGTAGAAGTCCGGAACGCGTTTAATTCTGAGACGCGGTATAGGTTACTATGTGACTGAAAACTTAAATAAAAAGTTCGAAAAGCGGTTAGAATGGGGTCGCGCTAGAATACTTACGCCGCTGCCACATATAACATGTGAATTACATAATTGGGTCATACTCCGGGACGAGGTCTAAGTCGTAGTATAATATCAGTTGTTACGTGATTAGGAGGTTTTTCGTGATTTGGTTTTGGGCCATTACATGAAATCAGAAATGCGTTTGTAGGCGATTATATAAAAAGTCTGTGGAAGAGAAAACCAATCTGATATCTCATCAATCCTAAGAAATATGTCGAAAGCCTTACGTCCTCTTGGAGTTGAATATCTAAAAATACTGAAATCAATTTTTTGACGATTATGTAGGAAGCCTTATACCCTGTACAGACTATGCATTTTAAACGCATTTAAGTAGGTAAATTTAACATGTTAAAAAAGTAGTGTTCAGACTAGGCAACTCGTTTTATTTTGATACATGATAGCTTGATGTGATTTGTTTTGACAAGTTGATATTCAACTGTGTTTTATTAGCAAATTTATGCTTTCTAAATTGTTTGAAATAAATTAGTTTATATAGCAGTAATGAAAGGGAATTTATTAACTAATGCAGTCGTTGCACAAGCACAAAATTGAGTTTCTGCAGCATTAAATAGTTTCTTCCAAAGTTTACTTCGATTTCCGCGAGGGTCGCAGTACATGTTTTCGGTTAAACGCGTAGTAAATACGTGTTTTCGTAAACACGTCCGGGAAGTGTTTTCAGCGCATTTAACTCGATTTAAACGCGTTAATCTCGTAGTCTGAACATAGTATTAATACAGTAAAAATATTATAATAATATATATATAATATTATACAGTAAAAATGAATTCGATATCTCATGAGAACTAACAAATATGTAGGAATTTGTGAAAACGTATGCAACACTCTTGCACACTCTTTGGGGTTGAATATCCAAAAATCCCGAAATGAGTTTTTAGATATGTATAATATAAAGAAAGCCCGAGGAAGAGAAAACCAATCCGATGTCGTATCACTCTTAAGAGATTTGGCGGAATTCGTGAAAACGTGTTCAACCCGTTTAAACACTCTTAGGGGTTGAAAAAGGAAAAAATTTGAAAAGAAGTTTTAGGTGATTATTAAACAAGACCGTGGAAGTAAAAAGTTATTCGATATATAATCAGATCGGAGGAATATTGCTGAATTCGAGAAAATGTATACTACCCCTTTACACCACAGTGGGGGTCGAATTTTAAAAAATCCTGAAAACGCTTTCTAGGTATTTATATGAAAAATAAAAATAAAAAATTAGAAATAAGAATAAAAATGAATTCAATATTTGGAAAGACCTAATAGTTATGACGAAAATCGTGAAAATATATGCATTCCATTTTCACAAATCATTTTTTTGCCCCCTTCTTGATATTTTTTTTTTAGTCTAAATTACTTTTGTAGTTAACTTACATATTAAATACCGGTTTTCAATTTTCTAGCATAAGCCGTTCTATAGTTCGGAAAACACCCCCCACCCCCGTACCATACTATCCCAATAAAAAATTATATATTTTCAACATGCTACTACTACATCTCTATCCAAATACCAAGTTTCAGATTTATATCATTATAGGTTCTCGAGATATAAAAATCTGAACTTTTTCCTTAACCTCTACACCCTCACCCCTCAAATTTCCTGCTTTCCTGCTAGGGGTCCATTTAGCCTACTTCTGGTAAAAATTCTAAGCATTTGTAATACATTGTTCTTGAGATGTGAGAAAAAAAATTTTTTCAGGGTAGCAAATTTTTTTTTTAAAAATCGATATCAATACTTTATTATTAAAATAATAAAGTAAAATATGAATAAAAAATCAGTCAACAGTCTGGGCGCAACTATATTATTTTATGGGTAGGATTCCGAAACGTGTTTAATGCTGAAATGCGGTGTAGGTTACTATGCGACTGACAACCTAAAAAATAACGTTCCAAATACCCTCCTAATTACTCTTTAGGTTATCAGTCGCATAGTACCCGACACCGCATCTCAGCATTATAATGCTTCGGACTTCTACCTATAAAATAATAAATTTGCGCCCAGACTGTTGGCCGATTTGTTTTTTAGTTTTAATTACTCTAGTAGCATATCTACATATAGGTACTAAGTTTTAACTTTCTAGAATAAGCCGTTTCTGAGATATGAGAAACCACCCTCGTACCTTGCTACCCCTATCAAAAATTAATTTTTGTGGGATGTAGCTCTATACATTTTTAAATTTTTAGCTTTCTATTCTTTGCGGCTTTTGAGAAATTAAAATCAGTATTTATGCATTTCCATCCCCTCCGAGCATCACTCCCTGCACCCATACCCTCCCTTTTCCTCCGCAAGAGGTCTACCGGTCCTAACTCCTGTAAAATTTTCAAGATCATGTATGATACAGTTTTTGAGATATAAAATTTTAATTTTTTGAAAATTGATTGTCCCCCAACTTTCGAGCTTCACGTCCTCCAACTTTCGCCCTTCACGTCCCCCACAAAAATTTTACATTTAGTAGACTTCACTAGTATTTTTATACACAGAAACCATATTTTATCTTCCTTGAATAATTGAGTCGAAAGATATTGTAATTCAAAGTTTTTCACCCTCCATCCTCATACTTAACCACCCCCCTCAAAATGTTTAACTCTTTTTTAATCTCCTAGTATCTGTTTCAGCCGTCTGACAATAATCGTTCAGGAGATATGGATTTTAAAATGTTTCAATCCCAGCTTTCAAGCATTTTGGACGCATTGTCCCCCCCCACCCCACTCGCACACCCTTCAACCCCTATCAACCATTTTTTTGCAAATGGGTCGACGATTATAGTATTACATAAGTTCCAACTTTTGGCCTCCTAGCATAAGCGGTTCCTGAGATCTAGAAACCAACATTTTTCATCTAAAACGCTCCTTTTGTATAGCGCTGCGTAAGGACAGCTAACAGTCAAATAAAAAACGTACTAAACTAATCCAATTTTTCTGGAGGGAAAAAAAGAAAATTTGAATTTTGACAGTTTTAGATCAAGAAAATTATAGTAGCCTTAGAGAAACACTGGATTAAAAATTTTATTTGATGGAAAATGACTAATATTTGAATTTGATGTGACATGCAGCGCTGCATTGATTGGATCATAGAAAACATTTCGCTGCCCTTCAATGCAGTAATGAATGCAGCGCTGCATTGATTGGATCATGGGCTTTACATTATCGAGTGTCTTTTGACTGGTGCGGGGGGGGGGGGGGTCGATCTATCTTTGTGATGCGATAACTTTGCTCTAATTTCTGTAAAACTTTTATTCAATCGATTCTCGAAGATCGATGAAGCATGAAAGCAGAAGACCTCTGCGTAGAAACATACATCTCTCTAAATTTGTAACCATAACCGATTTCATCTGTCCGCATACATTTCGCTCATTAGCAAACTACCGAGCAACTAATCCAACAGTCTACAACCGAAAGTATAAATTCGTCTTAACGAACGTTCCAGAACAGAACATTTTATATCTAGTATCTTGTCACGCAGTTATGCAGTCCAATTACCGCCACCTTTCTAGAAAAACCCACTTCGATATGTTAATCAAATTCAGAAAAATCTATAAAATAATAATTCAGAATTTCTTGACTGGAATAAAAACAAGTCAAAATACCAAGTATCTATTTAGAAAATCTGTTCGGAGGGAAGAAAACATTGGATAGGTCCTCGCAAAAAACCAGGATTATCATAAGCCCTTTATGCGTACTTCTGTTTATTTTTTTCCCCCGATTCTTTCTCAGGTCCTCGACAGAATCTCTTGAGACAACTCCCTTATATTATTTGATGTGTTTGGAAAGTTCTAGTCGCTTCGTAAAAAGAATTTAAGTTCCAGTCTTCTTCCGGTTTATATTTTTTTTATATTCCTGTCTGCACTTAAGCTCTTTATCGGCTTCGGTAATATCTTGAAATTAAGTTTAAATCCGACGATTTTTGGTGATTTTCTTGTGCGTCTTCTTGGGCTATGATTCGTTCGTTCTTTTGTACACAGGACGCGATGCTTTTGCGAGTGAATTAAAGAAAAGTCTACTTTCTAATGAAATTTAATCTAAGCAAAAGTGATATTTTCAATGTTTATGTGAGGTCACTTTGAATAAAGTCGGACTCATTTTTTTCCCTTCACAGACCTATAAATTATGGTGTTTTTTTGAAAGAAACATATATCATCGTAAATCCAGGAACAATTTTATTTTTAAGAGTTTTCAATTTTATCCGAAGTATGAGAGTGGTCCCAGACGTACATAGGCTAACCAAGAAAACACAATAAATTTGAGAAGACTCCACCTCTTCTCTGTTGGCAAATCTTTTACAACCGAGCAATTTTTTTAAGTTTGAAAAGAGAATATAATCCGAGAGGACTAAATCTTGCGAATAGGATGCGTGAGGGAGCAACCGCGATAACGAATATGTGGAAAAGCTGTGGCGAGTATGCGGAATGGTAGAAGGGGAAAAAAAGTATATCTTCCGTGGATTGAACCCATGCCACTCTGGTTGCAAGTCCGAGGTACTACTCACTTCGCTACTAGCCCGATATAATATCTTGGCCTTTCGTCACTACTCCACCGTATGCCCAGGCTCGGCTCAGTCGAAAACGGGAGGACTTCGAGGACTACTTACTTGGATTTTGTTGCTAATCTTTATTTTTATTTTGGGCTCCACCTAATTGTTTAGATTGGGACAATTCGGAAACCTCAAGCGAAATAAATTAAAAAGCAAATTAAACAAATTTCACAATACTTTCGGGAATCGGCCCTAAACCGAAAGGTCACCACTTAGGGATCCACTACGGGCCTTCCGGTATCGCGTCGTTTTGGCCTAAAAGAGAGGAGGATATGGATAGGGATACTTAGCTGAATTCGCTGGTTCCGACTCCGCCGTTTTACTTTATTATTTTTTAATAATAAAGTATTGTTATCGACCTGAAATTTCAAAAAAATTTGCTACCCTGAAATTTTGTATTTTCACGTTTTAGGACTAGTAGAACTCAAAAAAGCAAAAAAAAAAAATGTCCGCCTGTCCGCTGTAGACGCCGTACGCCGTACGCAAAATCGTTTGAAGGCGCGTAGCTCCCAAGCCCGTTGAGATATAAAATTGAAATTTTTATGGTGGGTAGATTGGGTGAACCCCTACGACTGGTATATTTTCGAGGGGTGGGGGTACAAGGGGAGAGGAGAGGGGAGCGTTTTAGTAGGGAAAAAAATTTTGGGAGTGTGGGTCTTGGGGGTGATGGTGAAAGTGGGTAGAAAGGAAAACATTCTGATTTTTATTTCTCGAAAACCATAATGAATAGAAAGCTAACAATTTAGGATTATATAAAGCCACTATGGAGACATCCTAGAAAAATACAATTTTTCATAGGGGTATCAAGGTACGGGGGAGAGGGGTAGTTTTTTATATCCCAGAAACCGCTTATGCTAGAAAGTTGAAACTTGGTAAAAAAAATTTCCGTGAATCCACATTTTCACAAACTTCGTTAAAACTTTTAGACATGTTGAGCTATCAAAGCAATTTTACTTCTGCGGGCTATTTATATAAGCGCCTAGTAACGATCTTAAAAATTTTTCAATATCCAACCCCTAAGGGGGTGTAAAGTGGTTGTGTACATATTCACGAATTCTGATATATTCCTAAGGCATATTGATATTTGGAATTGACTTTTACTTCTATAAGCTTTAAACGTAGTCGGGGAAATCCCGATTTAAGTATTTTTCTCAATTAAACCCCCTGGGGGTATTGTTCAAGTTTTCACTGATTCCGAAAATCTCTTAGGTTTAATGTGTTTAATGATGAGATACGGTGTTGGGTACTATGCGACTGACACCCTAAAAAATAACGTTCCAAATAGCCTCCTGGTTATTTTTTTGGTTGTCAGTCGCATAGTACCCAACACCGTATCTCATCATTAAACACGTTTCGGACTTCTACCCATAAAATAATAAAGTTGCGCCCAGACTGTTGGCAGATTTTTTTTATTTATTTACGTACTCTAATAGTACATCTCCATATACGTACTAAGTTTCAACTTTCTAGCATAAGCCGTTTCTGAGATATAAAAAACCACCCCTCTCGACAGTACCTTGAAACCCCTATCAAAAATTTTATTTTTCTAGGATGTCTCAATAGTGGCTCTATATAATCCTTTATTTTTAGCTTTCTATTAATTATGGTTTTCGAGAAATAAAAATCAGAATGTTTTCCTTTCTACCCCCTTGCACCATCACCCCCAACACCCACACCACCAACATTTTTTTTCGCATCTCATCATTAAAAACGTTTCGGACTTCTACTCATAAAATAATAAAGTTGCACCCAGACTGTTGGCAGATTTTTTTACCAGCCGAAAACCAATTAGTTCATTAGACGACCGATGTTTCGTTTTCAAGGTTTTCAATTCCTTCTCCCTCAACGGTCAATTTCACATCCAATTCCGACTTCGTTGCAACTTATTCAATTTTCTTACACTCGTTCCGTTCGACTTTCCCGCACGAACTTTTCACTTCGGCTTCTACATCAAGACTCCCCCGTCCGAAACTGAGTCCGTTCCTTAAGTAAACGACGTGGCAACCCTCGGCAAACTTTGCGGCCTGTTTCCACGCGTTTCTATTTTCTACGCGAAATAAAGACCTGTCAAGTTTACGATGTTGACAGATCTCTAATGTCGGTCCGGAACGTCGTCTGTAAGAGTCCTCGGGAGTTTTACAAAGTTTTTAGGATCGAACCGCCCTAACTTGCTCCGAAATCGGTCCTTCACCAATCGTGCGGGAAATGACCAACCGGTTCTTTCGAACCTGATCGGCTACTGTCGGCCGATCTTCGAAAGAAAAACCCTGCGCAGGAATTTAGTTGCGCGGCAAAATATTCAAATTGGACAACGTCCTGAGGCAGACCAGAAACCTTGTTGACGGACCAAGTGGACGAACCGCATCTTTTCTTCTCAAATTGAGCAGGAAAGAATGTAGTAGTATGGTTGGTGTCCTCACAGGGCATAACTCGTGTGGCCTACACATGGTCAGATTGAGAATCATTGACGACCCCATGTGCACTGCTTGCGACGAGAGCGACGACACAACGGAACATTTCCTTCTTGAGTGTCCAGCTTACTCTTTTGCGAGAGTGCACGTATACGGCGTCGATGTTATGAGGATGGAAGAACTCCGTTCTCGATCCCTACCTGAGCTCTTGAAATTCGTGAGGAGGACGAAGAAGTTCGGGTAGAGACTGGGGGACTCGAGTGCAATGGGCAATAATTGTCTGAGTGCTCAAGATGCGCGGCTTTGCTGCGTATCTTCCCCCACTTCAAACAACAACAACAACAACAACGTCCTGAGACGCTTCACACTCCACCTCAGCAACCGGAATTCACCTACGGTGTCTGATCGTTGGAGAAATCGCACCGGCTATTTTCCCGGCGATAGACAAGTGCAGCTTTAATTACCTAACGTTTCGTCTTAGGCTGGCATTGGATGATGGGGATGAACGGCGGTGTCAGAGGAAAGGGCTCTAAATCGCCGGTCGTTCGCGAAACTTCCCACCTAGAGACATCTCCTTCTCCTCATCAGGCTGCACTTCTGGCTCAACAGCCACAATAGGCTCGTAGGACGTAGAGAATCCCCTTTCCTGCAGGACCAGGAGCTGGAACCCTTCATAAAACGGGATTACCTGAGCACATGAACGCAATACAAATTAAAATAAACCATTCCAGGATAACTATAAATTTAACTGAGAGATACTACAAATTAACGATCGGAAAGTTTCCGTGCGCCGCCAGACTTTGGCTGCTTCCCCGCCGCCGCTTTCTTAGTAGATCTTCGCTAACTCCTTCCTTCTTGCCTTACGTCTTCGATCTGAAAGAAGGAAACTGGGTTGTAGTCACTCCCTTCATGGGCACAAAAAAACACACTACAGTGTGAACCGGTCTCGATGAAACAACCATTTTTTTCGCCAAATGCGGCCGTTTTTCCTTGATTTCGTCATTCAAGTTCGAATAATATTCGCCGGTTAATTCTTTTTCCTTTTCAAGATAATCAATGAAAATTATCTCACGCGCATCCCAACAAACTGGCGCACCTTGACTGTAGATGCGACTGACCTCTCGTTCCTTGGAACCGAATCTCTTCTGTTAGTTCATTGTTTTGACTCAGGTGTGCAGTGATGGACCTATGTTCTGTCCATGGTTCGACTCAAAAACTCGGCTTTATTCCTGTGAAACATTGCCAAACGCTCGATTGAAACATCATCACGTTTTTTTTTTTTTTTTTTTTTTTTTTTTTTTTTTTTTTTTTTTTTTTTTTTTTTTTTTTTTTTTTTTTTTTTGCGACATTTTTGGACATGCCAATCGACCTACCTGTATTTAATGTCCAAATTTTCAGTCAGTATGCAATGTACAGGACTTTTTGAAATACCTATGTCTGCTAGCTCGCGCACTTTCAGTCGACTGTCATCCAATACCATTTTGTGGATTTTCTTCACCATTTCTGGCGTGGTCACCTTCTTTGGTCGACCACTGTGTTGCCTCTCTTGACAGCTCGTTCGGCCTCGTTTAAACTCGACCACCCAATACTTTATTGTTGTGAGCGAAGGAGCAAACTCCTCCAGAGTAAAATTTAGTTCGGCTTTGATATTGTTTGGACTGAGACCTTTCAAATGAAAGTATTGTACCACACACGAATACCAACACCAACTTTTTCCATCTTTAAAAGTTCACTTGAGAGTTCGCTATTGATGACTGCCAAATAAAGACGAAACAACCCAGCGTCTTCAAACTTCAAACTTAAGCCTTATAGAGATGGCGCTTTCTATCATATTATTTTCTTTCAAATATACACCGCCATCTATACGTCAGGCTAGGTACTTCTGGGACAGCTCTTATTCTTTATTCCTATCAACTTCACTGATTATGACCTTCTTTTCGCTTTCATTCTAGCAGATGAATTTACGTTCAGAAAACTCTATCTCTTTTGTATCGAGAAATATTTTCCTTTTATTCTTAGATATTCGTCTTAAACGCCATCTAACAATATACAGATAGAAATATTTTCGGATAAAAAAACAACTTGTAGAAATTTTTACGTCAATCGAAAAGGTCTGACCCTCTTCGGATGGGTGTTTCTCGAAGGGACTATGTACCAATAAATAGGGAATAAAATATAATACAAAAGTCAAAGATTTACATTTCGAAAAGCTCGAGAGTTTGCTGTTTTGATAAGAACCTTGTTTGCCAAGTAGAATCTCGAAGAGCGAAAGTAATTTGTAACTGTGTTTGTATGTACCTACTTTAAAAAAATCTAAAGTCAACTACTTACATAAATATTTTCTGTACAAAATAAATAAATGACTTGGTTTTGTTTGAGAAAATTCCAGAAAAAGAATGTGATAAGATTTTTATTTTTTTCATCGCTAGAAGTTCGTATGCTATTAGTACATATTCTATGAGACTACAGCACGTATTCTTCGACTAGAGATGGCATTGCCTGATTTCAGGTGAAAATGGTCCTTGACGGAAGTGGGCCGTGTCTACTTATCAAAAGCAGCTCATGTAACCGAAAACTGGTGATGATTGCTAAGTTTTGGTATCTTTAAAAATATAGTTAGACCTCTTCTACACTGGACGCGACAGTATTTAGGTATCTCGAGAATTTTGAATCAAAACATGGGAACACTTCGAAAAATCCTTTTACAATTTGAAGAATCGACCAATCAACCAAAAGTTCAAAATGTGTGAATTAATAAGAGTCACTGGATTGGTGGAAAGGCTGAAAATTCGATAATAGCATATTATAGCATTGATTATTTATATATACTATGTTAGTTAAATGTTAGTTATAGTGTAGGGTTAATATCAGAATTATTGTTATCATCTGAATTATACTAGGTTAGTTGTATTATTTAGGGTAAGGTTAGGCGTAGTTAGATTAGTATTGGAATTAAGTTGTCATCGGAAATTTAAGGCAATGTACTGAATTTAACATTGTCACGTCGCGGGAACAACGCGAGCAAATCGTACTTACCAACATCAGCGATCATACATGCCCGCTTATTCCGTCCTGCCAGACGGGTTACTCCATCCTGCGGTCGTCAGAGTGAGTCGGCAAGTTGAACTGAAAAATAAAACAAATTACTCACTACGCACTGTGCTCCTGTACATATAGCACCACCAACCATCTTGAGAACAGAAACGAAGCGGAAATAATCCGAGCGGATACAACACGGAACGCGCACATGCAATCACCACATCAAATCAAATACGCGTAAACCAAAAGTTAACAAAAGAAGTGACATTTGGCGATTAGGCATTGAGTGAGCGAATGCAATTCGACGGCGAAGTGGAGCGGCGAAATGGACTATGGAAATGGTATGAAACCCGCCTTAATACTCGAATGGAATGCTGGAAGGCCGTACGACGGTATCATGCAAGAAGGAAGAATTTCATGAGAGTGGAAGATCGTTGAACTCAAAATAAGTTTCGGAAAGCTGCTTCGAGCTAACCGTCGACGAGAAGAACCGCTGGGAGTTTTCGAGGAAGCGACGGAAAATAAGAACGGTCACTTTTTGGTTCGGAGTCGGTCGAGAGAGTTGGATGTCCCGAGGAGACGTAGTGATTCGCATGATAAGTGTCAGAAGTTGGTGACGTAGTGTCGGAGAAGTCGTTAAGAATTGCCGAGGCGTGGAGTTGGCGTGGAGCAACATCGAGGTCGAAGAATAGGAGTGTCAGCGATCGTCGAGGGAGAGTTGCACCAGAGGCGCCCTAATTTAAAGTGAAATAGTTAGAGTCAGGTTAGCGTTAAGCTTTTAATATCCAAACTTATTATTCTCCTTATATTATATTGAATTTGAATTAAACTACGAGTTTTCTTGAATGTCATACATTTTGTGCAGTTTTTCAGCATTTCCTCCAGTGTAGTGTCGCGAGGTTTTTTTAAAGAAACCTTTCTAGACCCGTGATCTGGTCTAGGGAGGGAGAACAGACCTTTCGGAAAGGATCGCTGGCGGCCACGACCCATCTCTGGGTTTAGTCGGACAAAGGTCTGTTCGCCCCCTTTTGGTGGTACGGGGGTTTCATTGCGGATTGCCCATCGGTTAGCTGCGGTATTGGGACCGCTACCGTCTAGAAACCGTAATAACGTTTAATTCTGAGATGCAGTGTAGGTTACTATATGCGACTGAAAATCTAAAAAAAATTTGGGAAGCGATTAGAAAGGGGTAGCGCTAGAATACTTACGCTGCTGCCACATATAACATATGAATTACGTAATTGGTTCATACTCCGGGAACTAGTCAATTTCATGGTATTATACCAGTTATTACGTGATTAGGAGGTTTTTCGTAATTTGGTTTTGGGCCATTATCTGAAATCAGAAATGCGTTCGTTGGCGATTATATAAAAAGTATGTGGAAGTGAAAACCAATCTGATATCTCATCAATCCTAAGAAATATGTCGAAAGCCTTACGTCCTCTTGGAGTTGAATATCTAAATATACTGAAATCAAATTTTTGACGATTATGTAGGAAGCCTTAGGAAGTAAAAATGAATTCAACATTTCATCAGAACTAAGAAATATGTAGGAATCATCAGAACTAAGAAATATGTAGGAATAAATGAATGAAAACATGTGCAACCCCCTTGCACCCACTTAGGGTTGAATATCCAAAAATCCTGAAATGGGTTTTTAGATATACTCGTATGACTTCATAAAGAAAGCCCGAGGAAATGAAAACTAATCCGATGTCTTATCACTCCTGAGAGATATGACGGAATTCGTGAAAACGTGTTCAACCAGTTAATAACCTCTTAGGGGTTGAAAAAGGCAAAAACTGGAAAACAGGTTTTAGGTGATTATTAAACAAGCCCGTGGAAGTAAAATGTTATTTGATATCTAATCAGGCCTGAGGAAAATGAAAATGTATACAACCAGTTTACACCACCTTGGCGTTCAATTTAAAAAAATCCTGAAAACGCTTTCTAGGTATTTATATGAAAAATCCGTAAAATAAAAATGAATTCAATATTTGGAAAGACCTAATAGATATGATGAAAATCGTGAAAATATATGCATTCCATTTTCACTGATAATTTTTTTCGCCACCCTGTTATGAGCTAATTTTGTACCCATAACACAAGCTCTAATAATCGTGTTCCTTTTCATAGATCGTGGCGAGGGACGATGATGGAAGGAGAGGCCGACTCGTTAACCGGACGCTGGAACCCACCCGAGCAGGCAACGGATTCAATCGCCAAACGCTGCCGACGTTAAACCATCACATTTATTATTATTATTATGTTAACTTCAATTAAATTATACAATATTAGAAATTAGCTTTTTGTATACCGTCGACGGGAACGTTCGTAACGTCCGCCATTGTACTGGGTAACGCGGTCCTCAAAGTAACCAACGCGGATATTCGAGTCGACAAGCCTTACAGAAAGTCTCTAGAGGAAGGGGAAGATGGTTAAAGTCACGTAGTACATTCGGACAAATAAAGTCAACCTCTTACCCGACACCGCTGACCATCCCGTACACGTCGGACCAGGAGTACTACTTCGTAGAAGCGTGCAGATTTAGGCGACAAGCTGGGAATGCTCCTGTCCAGGAACCGTATGTGAATCCCGGTAACTGGTGGGGAAATCAACGATTCAGTCCCAAAGGCTTCGAAGCACAAGCACAACTGGTCCTCGTTGTGATCGAGTTTTAGCACAAACCACGGAATCGAGAAGAAATCAATTCGGGATGTGGCAATCCTACACCCGTACTTGCGTCTGGCTTCGAACCGTCCGTGTAGCTATGAAAGTCCCCTAAATAAGGCTAATCCACACTCCATCCCTCTCTGCTAGGGATCCACGTTGAGAATCTCCTAGAGAATTCTAGCTGCGGAATTAAATAGTCTGTTTCCTCCAACGGGTATCTCCAGCTCTGGGTATCCACATGCCTGACTCCCTCAGTTTCACGGCACTTTTTGCTACACTCTTCCCATAAAAATCTAGCGAAAGGAGATCAAGAATCATCTCTAGCGCCGGTGTAGGTGCTAAGTGCGTCTGTTCCCCCTGTGGAAACCAGACGTTGAACCTTGGTGAATATTTTTAGGTATGTGGACTTCTTCAACACTCCGCAGTACACCGTTGGTTAGGATGAGCCTGAGTATGGCCGTGTACAAGTGTAAGCTATCCCCCGGCTAAATTCTCCACTTTTTTTCAGAACATCTTTTTGCAAGCGTAGAGAGCCTCTAAAGCACTACTTAGTCGCTCGTCGATATTCTTACTACAGGTTAGTTTCCGATTCACTATACCTAAGTATATAGCGTTATCACTAAGTTATGGGATGAGACCCTCCAGTTTCTGGAGTGTGAATCCTGTGAATTTGGTAATACGCGTGGAGAGGACTAACTCTGTCTTTGGGACATTGACTCTCAGCCCAGAGCTGCTTGCCCATCAGATCGCTTACATTGGATAGGAATATACTCGATATTAGAATCACTACGTCGTTCGCATATGCAACCACCTTGGCACGGGGAAGGGCTAGCGAGGTCAATATTAACTACTAGGAGCAACAGCAGGGTTGAAATCACCACTCCCTGTGGTGAGGGCTGCACACTGTGCTATTGCCCAGTGCATAGTCAACATGTTGTAGCTTGTTTTTTTTTAAAGTGGATTGAATTACCGTTCATTTGATGTAAGGGTCGATATTGTAGCTGTACTAAAACTCTTCAAAAATTTCCTTCGAAATACAAATTTATCCTATTGTGAAAAATTGTTTTTATCAATGTAGTTATTAATATGTTATTTTATTTTTATTTTTTATGTGCCATCTAAGCTATAAAAGTTGCACACGTTTGTATGAATTAGATTTTACCATTTGGCAGGTGATAAAAAATTTAAGTTAAAAATTTAATATACGATAAAGTGACCCTCGTTAAACAAAACTGTTAAAATTACTGGTTCTATTTAAACATTTTTATTCCAAAGTATAATTATTGAGGAAAGTAATTAAATTTTAATGAGTTCCGACATAATTGTTACAGTTACCTGGATGTGGTAGGAAAGACTGTGTAGAGTTAATTGCCCTTTTTAATTCGGTACATCAACCTAAATCTAAACAGCAAGCCTTTAAAGGAAAAAAATACTTTTATATTTTTATCAGTTTGAGGTAGAAAACTAAAACTAGAAGGTATCAATAAAGTTTAGAATATAAAAATACAAATTTCTAGTAAGAACAATTGCGATTCACTGATTTATTTCGAACTTCAGTTCTGATAAATTTGATTTAAAAAACCGCAAAAAATCTTCATCGAATCATCAAAGTTCATACGATTTATAATTTATTTTAGATTTATCCAAGCGTAGTTCGAGGGTACCTATCATCAACCTTTTCCAGCGAAAATACTTATTTCAATATGTTTCCCTGAACTCTTACTTAGGATCACCCGTTCCCATTTATCTCCGACAGCAAGTCAAACAGAATTAATTTGCTCTAGAAGATTTGAGAGATTTATTCCGTTTTTACTTCATTAAGCAATTTTGAAACAAACCGCAATCGAAGCAAATTCCCATCTCAGTCACGGTATGGCAGACTAAGCACCAAAACGAAACTGGGAAAATGTTTTCCTTAAAATGCACAAAACTTTTGTATAAGTGGAAGTTAGAGCAATTCAAGTGGATAGAATGAACGAGAAGACGGTGAACTGAACGCCTCATTAAGGTGGTAGACGAAAGGATTAACGAGTCAATATAAGATCCAAAGAAGATACGTTTGTATAGTATCGGGGTGTTTTATGCACATTGCTATGTTTCTAATTAATTAAAAGAGTAGCCGGTAGAATAAACATTAATTCAAGTATGTGTTGGATTGCGGGGATCAGTACGAAATTTTAATCTTCTTTTAGTTTGAAATGATATTATGTTACAAAGGAAATTATCCAGCTTGGCAGCAGCTTAATCCTCAATCTGAACATTGTACTAAGTAATAGGGTATTAGTAAATTAGGGTTGCTTATAGAGTGCATATATGCGGTTCAATTCTGTAATCAAGTGATTTTGGATTAAACTACGTACTTGAATTTATGCAAGGAGAGGTGGATTCCACTGACAGTTCTTGTTATGGTCCTGTTCTTCTTCTTACAGGGTAAACACCACAGTTGTGAGCCTTACGCCAGTTCCGAGCCACCATCGTTAATTCCACAAATAGCTAAGAATTCATGACAGTTTTTCCTTCACTTCCATTTTTAGCAATCACTTTCAACTGTTTTTAGTGATTCAGCTATAATAGGCTTCGAGTGAAATATTTTCAATTGTTGTCAGAATTCGTAAGGAACAGATGTGTTTCACAAAACTGCAAGTTCCTTAAAGTTTTCGTTCAGAAAATTCAGTGACACCATAGTACTTACAACATTAGTGTTACATAATTGGTGTAAGTATTGTGACAATATGGAAAGTGTATTTTACAAATATTATTATCTAATTAATTAAACATTGAACATTTTAAATTTAATTAGAATAATAAGGAGGCTCGGGACTGGTATTGTATTTCTGATAATTTCCATTTCCGAGTTGGGTGGCTCGCATCTGGCATTTCTGTATCTTTTTCATCAACTCAGTTGCGAGCCTCAAGTTCTGAGCCTTCTTTGAAAATTTAAGACAATTTCCTTAAAAATGCAATTTTAATTAAAAATATAATTACACAGAAAAGATTATAATATAATAGGTGTGTTTTTTTGCGCACTTATCCAAAACAGAGTAGGTTAGAAAATTTATATACAAAATAACAAGAACATTAGGTGTGTTTTTGCGCATTTATCCAGATCAGAGTAGTGATTAAAATATACATTGAAAACACAATGAATATTGCAGTTTTTGTTTATTGCTTTTCCCTGTAGATAGTAGGCTAGAATATAGATTTTAACGCGAATAGCTGCCCCAGTAAGGTCACTGGGGCAGCTATTTGCGATAAATTCTCTTATCTATCCTACTATCTATGAAAAAAAGTTGTAAAGAATCATAAAAACAGCAATATTGTTGTTACTTTGTATACAAATTTTCTAACCTACTCTGTTCTGGATAAGTGCGCGAAAAATCGCACCTAATATTGTTATAATATATAATTATTATAGATATTTTTGGCTACGAAGTGTGTTTACTATGCTAAAGTTAAAAAATACTCACTTGTTTTAGATATAAGGTATTTAAGTATGCCAAAATCGAAATATTCGCTGGAGCAATTACAGAATGCTTTAGAGGAAATCAGGACAGGGTCAACAATTCGTTCTGTAGCTCAGAAATATGGGATTCCATTTAAAAATTTAAGTACAAAATTTCAAATTCCTAGCTTAAAGCATTTACAAGTTGGGTAAACTACGGAGAGATGCCCCACTCTTCGTTTTAGTACTATACTCGCAAAACTATTAAGGCCAGGTTTCAGTTAAAAGGCCCGAAAAATGCCTAAATTTCATGATTATTTTTTTGATATAAAATAATTATATATGGAAAAAACTATTTGCGGGTTTTATAGAGGTACAAGTGAAGAACAATTGTGAATTTTTACATAAAAAAATATTGCAAAATGGCGGCTCCAGCTCCCATGACGTAAGGCCGCGATCGGCGTGAGTTCATACACGCGGTACCTTCTACAGCCTTGCCAAGTGATCTGAAACCAAAACTCCAAAAATTTTATGAAATTAGATTAAATTTGCGAGGTCCTACCATTTTCCGATTTTGAAAAAACGCACGGAGACTAAAATGGCAGCTATTTAAAAAAAAAACCCTTTTTTCACTGTTTCTTGGCTTAAAAACTCAAATAAAAAAAATGTGAAAAAAAACCCCGACGTTTGGGCCCCCTCAAATTTAGTTTAGTTTTTTTTAAGCTTATATTCATTAAAATCGGTTCATTCGTTGAAGCTGTAGAACGTACCGCGCTCCGGAAAAAGTGGTTTAATGTTTGAAGTTATAAAAAATTGTATCGAATGTCGGCCGACCGTTCCACAAATCGGTCTGTAACTCGTGAAATACATTCGATAGCAAAATATACTTTTGTCCACGTATTCTCAATATGTTAAGGATCAAAATTAATAATAAAAAATCTGCCAACAGTCTGGGCGCAACTTTATTATTTTTTCGGTAGAAGTTCGGAACGACTTTAATTCTGAGATGCGGTGCAGGTTACTATGTGACTGAAAACCTAAAAAAATGTTCGGAAAGCGGTTAGAATGGGGTCGCGCTAGAATACTTACGCCGCTGCCACATATAACATATGAATTACATAATTGGGTCATACTCCGGGACAAGATCTAGTCCTAGTATAATATCAGTTGTTACGCCATTAGAAGGTTTTTCGTGATTTGGTTTTGGGCCATTACATGAAATCGGAAATGTGTTTGTAGGCGATAATATAAAAAGTCTGTGGAAGTGCAAACCAATCTAATGTCTCATCAACCCTGAGAAATATGTCGAAAGCCTTACGTCCTATTGGAGTTGAATTACATACATCCTGAAATCAACGTTTTGACGATTATGTAGGAAGCCTTAGGAAGTAAAAATGAATTCGATATCTCATAAGAACTAAGAAATATGTAAGAATTTGTGAAAACATATGCAACCCCCTTACATCCACTTTTGGGTTGAATATCCAAAAATCCTGAAATAGGTTTTTAGATATATATAAAGAAAACCAGAGGAAGTAAAAACCAATCCGATGTCTTATCACTCCTAAGAGATATGACGGAATTCGTGAAAACGTGTTCAACCCGTTTTTACACTCTTAGGGGTTGAAAAGGGAAAAAACTTGAAAAAGAGTTTTAGGTATTTATTAAATAAGCCCGTGGAAGTGAAAAGTTATTCGATATCTAATTAGACCTGAGGGATACGGCTAAATTCGTGAAAATGTATACATCCCCTTTACACCACCTTCAGGGTCGAATTTTAAAAAATCCTGAAAACACTTTCTAGGTATTTCTATGAAGAATCCGTAGAAAAAAAATTAATTCAATATTTGGAAAGAACTAATAGATATGACGAAAATCGTGAAAATATGTGCATTCCATTTTCACTGATTATTTTTTTTGCCCCACTTCTGATCGCCAATGGATATTTAAATTTTTTTTAATCAAAATTACTTTTCTAGTTGATTTACATATACGTTCCAAATTTCAACTTTCTAGCATAAGCCGTTCTATAGTTAGGAACAACACCCCCACCCCCGTACCATACTACCCCTATAAAAAATTATATTTTTCCAACATGCTTCTACTATAGCTCTATCCCAATACCAAGTTTCAGTTTTATATCATTATACGTTCTCGAGATATAAAAATCTAAACTTTTTACTTTTCACCCTCCCTCACCCTTACCCTCTACACCCTCATCACTGAAATTTATTTCTCTGCTGGGGGTCTATTAGGTCTACTTTTGGAAAAATTTTAAGCATCTATCTTACACGGTTCTTGAGATATGAGACGTGATTTTTTAAAAAAATGCTTACCACTCCACTTCCATGCTCCACCACCCCCTTAAAAAATTTTACTTTCAGCAAACTTTATTTGTCAACCTTTATGCAGAAACCGAATTTTATTTCTCTAGTGCAATTGGTTCGTGAGATATCGTGATCTAAAGTTTTTCAACCCCCACCCCCGTACGTCACTGCCCCCTCTCATAAATTTATTTTGGATCTATTCTCCTAGTATATCTCCAGATGATTATTAAGTTTTAATTTCGTGACATTAACCGTTTAGGAGATATGGATTTTAGAATGTCATAATCTCGCATTTCGAACGTTTCGGACGCATCATTTTTCCCCCCACTCCCACACCCCTTCACCCATATCAACAATATTTTTGCAAATGGGCCCACTATCAAAGCTCTATATAAATTCCAAGTTTCAGCTTCCTACCATAAGCGGTTGCTGATATCTAGAAACCAAAATTTATAGTCTAAAACGCTTCCCCCACCGCCTCCTTCACACCTCCACCCCCAAAAAGGTGGTCACTTCAAGGGGCCTGCTTAGTCTACCAACAAAAAAAAAATTCAACTTAATAGCTCAAAGAGTTTGAGAGCTATAAGCTTTTAAACGTTTTGCGTACCGCGGACGGCGTACGGCGGACAGCGTACGGCGCACAGACGGACTGAAAATTTTTATTGCTTTTTGGGTGTCTATTAGTCATGAAACGTGGAAAAAAAAATGTTCAGGGTACCAAATTTTTTCTTTTTAAAAATCGATAACAATACTTTATTATTAAAATAATAAAGTAAAATGCATTTTTTATCGTCATGAACTGATACCTTGCCTTAAGACCAAAGTCATATGCATTATACAGCAGCTGGTTTAGTTCATAATAAAGAGTAATAACCGTTTTCTTATAATTAATATAAATAATTGTAAATATTATAACAGATTTTGCAATCCCGTCATAAGAAGGATAGATGCCTAAAGCCTGGGATAGATACCCCGATGCGATAAATATTTGATGAATTTTTAGACGCGAGAATATTCATGTCCTGAAAAAAAATTATACATTCGCTTCGCATGAATGCCGTCGTCAGACAGAATGGGCATAAACAAGAGGTCGCAATATATTACAAAGTTGATGTGATTTTGTTTATGGAAGTTGGATCTTTTAGAACTGGGGCATCTCATAAATTTCAACATCGAAAGCAGCAAATTCACTGGATATTCTCTTGAATTTACTCTTTGAAAAAGTGTATAAGTGGCACTCTTCAATATACACTTATCTCTACTTTTAATATTATTTCTCACTTACTTACTCTGAATAACACACTTGGCTGTAGGTAAGAATCGAACCCGCGATCAATTTTTGATGGGTAGGTTTGGCACGCGTCTCGACTGCGCCACCGAAGGCGTTTCATCTTCATTTCAGTAAAAAACAAAATCGAACGAAACATCCATCTTCGTGGTTTCATATATTACATGTTTTTCGTTGTAAAATTCAAATATATAAGTAGAATTACACGAAAAAGAACGTAATTTTCAATTCATATATAAATATAATTTTTACATGAAATGTTGCGTAATTTCGTGAGCCTTTTCATGTAAATTGCACGGTTCAGTTGAAAAGTACATGAATAATTTACTAATGCCAGTACTTTCGTGTAAAAGTAATTGAAATGAGTAGTTTTACTTGAAAAAATTATATATACTGGAAATTTCAAGTCAAAATTGGATTGAAAATTGAAGACAGTGCGGTCTCCTCTATAATTGAATTAAGTAGCGCATGACATTCCCATGTATCAACTTTAAATCAATTTGAAAAAAAAAACTTTTCTGCAAGCGAAGAAGACAGGTCCATGAAACAGATATCATAAAATCCAAGATTATTCATCATTCATCATTTCTTACAAGATTTTACGAAATCTCCGTCCCCACAATCCAACAAAAATAAAACCAAGCCAAGCCATACACGTTTTAATTTTTTCGTAATTTTTCACTTTCACAAGGTCGAAAATACAAAATTTAGTGGGCCGGTCTGCTCCATTATTTAAATGGGACTATAAATCCCAGAATATAAGCGCTAACGGTGTCTCAAATTGTAACCATTTAAAGATTAAATTAAAAAAAAGCCCAGTTTTTTTCGGCACGAGGGTGCACTGTGTGATCATTAAAAACATTACTCGCGCTTAAACTCATTTTAAAGTCCTTATTACTTAGTGTAAAGGCCGTCCGTAACGCCCTGCAGCCGAACTTCGCCGCTTCCTTGCTGCTCTCCTCTGGTCCAAATTGGCTGTAGACCATCAATCTAATTTGCTGTAAAGAACAAGAAACGGAAAAAAGGCAGCACCCCAATCCTCGACAAAATCGGACGGAGGTGGAAAAAATGGGGAAAACTGCCCACAAAAACAGCAAGGTCGTACCGTTCAGGACGAGAGAAATCTCCTTGCTGGAAGCGGCGAAAAAAAAAAATGTAGCGAGCCATCAATCATGAAATGAACAATTTGTATACAGCCGCTGCCCTCCAATAAAGCGATTACGTGCATGATTTACCGCGTAAGGACGCTAACGCTACTGCCGGTCGCCAAAATACTTTAGACAGGCGAATATCTCGGAGATTATCATCATCCGATGAAAATATTTACACAATTATGACGGAGTTGCTGGATTTTCTTCATCTTGTTGTTGTTCCGGTTTTTCTTTCGGGACGAACGTTTTCTTCAAGTTTGTATTGTTTTATTGAATTTGCAAGCAAAATGATTAATTGATTTTTGATTAGTCGCTTTGTAATAGAAGCGGCAGTAATAATAGCAAGGGGTTGATTGAGAGTAGGCGCACTTTTCCGTTGAAAGGAAGAAGGTTTCCAGCTGTAAGCTAATGAATAATTTGTTTACTTATCGTTGGATTAACGACAGAATCCTGCTTTATTTTTGATGTATTTTACAAAACAATAGTAAACCATCTCGCTCTATAAGCGCAGAGTAAAGCGTTTCATTTACTTCTTATCGATCTCTTAAATTGAAACTGCAAAGTAAGTAAGAACACAGTAAACTTAGTAATAAGTTTTTATAATGTAGAAACATCTATGACATCGATTCGATCAATATATTTCTAGCATACACAGTAAAAAAAATCCGTTGAATTTTACATCTTTCGGATAGTAGGCAAATATATAAATTTCAAGTAAATTTACATTGGGATGTAATAGTCAATTTGAATGTAATTTTCACTTTTCGGTCAGTTAATTTCAATTTGCAATCAGCAAGCTTCAACTTCGTAAGCAACTTGTTGATGAAATATTAGATCGCTCTTCACTTCCACACACTTTTTATATAATCGCCTACAAACCCATTTCTCAATTTTTGGATATTCAACCCTAAGGGTTTGCATAAGTTTTTACTATTTTTGCTATCCCTTAGTTCTGATGAGATATAAAATTGGTTATTACGGCAGTTGATGTAACGACCTAAAAACCAATTTCATGATTTTTCGAATTTCAAGAACTAAGATGGTGTAATGGGCTTGCTTACGTTTTCACAAATTTTTCAAAATCCCTCGTGTCTCATGAGATATCAATTGCTTCTTATGAAATCGTTTAAAGACCTGTTTCACAATTTTTTCGAAATTCAAACCCAAGTAATGGGTTTGTATACGTCTTAACAATTCGTCATATCTCTTAAGTCTGATAAGGCAACAAATTCTTTTTTACTTCTATCTGATTTAAGTGTAGGTACATAATATACCGAAATTCGAATAGTCGGCTAAAAATCTCTATTTTAAATATTTTTATTTTAAGAACAAAATTAATTTTCCAAGAAATCTAATAATATCGACTTTGACCGCTCCCGAACTTTGACCCGAAAAATAATAATCTTTTGCACAGACCATTGGCAGATTTTTTCCGCAATTTGTTCTTAAGCTCTTAAAACGGAACCATGCAATTGGTGTGTTATAAACGATCGCCCTTTAAAAGCGAGTTCATTATAAGTGAGTTCACTTGAATATTTCTTATGAATCCACAGCTTACGGTCTTGTAAATGTACCCAAACATCTCTAAACTAACCAAAGAGAAGCAACTTTAACTATCTTTTACCAATAATGTTACTATGACCTCCGGATTCGTCCGGAGGATACCTGGTGGTGAAAATAAATACCTGGTGGTGAAAATAAAAAACTTGAAGGCCTGTGACAAGTTGATCAATCTGAAAAATAAGCTAACAGCCAACAATTTTCACGGATTGTTAAATATTTTAGAACAATATCTACACTGCGAAAAAATTAATAGTTAAAAAAGTTCATAAGGATTCATGTACTTCCACAACGGAAGTATCTTGTGAAACCTACCAGAAGACTGGGCGAAACCGAAAAAGTATCGTTTCAAATTGCATCCTGGTTATTCTATAGCGGTGAAGCGTTCGACGGACAGACAGATTTGTTTTGCCTGAAACTAATAAATTTGCGCCCAGGCTGATGGCAGGTTTTTTATTTGTTTCCTTACTTTTTCCAATTTCAATAAAATTTCATAGGTGGTAAGATATAGATATTATCCTTTGGGGGTTAAATATAAATTTAATATCATAAAAAATTCTGAAACCGGTTTTTAATGCGACTGAAATCTGAATCCGATTTTTAGGTGTTTATGTAGAAAGTCCGGTTAAGTACAAAACAATTCGATCAGACCTAAGTGATATATGTCGGAATTCGGGAAAAACATACAGAATCATTTTACACCCTCTGAAGCGTTGAATATCGTAAAATCCTGACATTAATTTCTAGATCATTATAAATAAAACTCATAGAAGTAAAAGTGAATTCGATCTCAATAAACCCAAATGATTTGTCGAAATTCATGAAAACTTGAACAATACCTTTCGCCTCTGGGGGGTATAATATCGAAAATATTTAAATCGATTTTTTCCTCGATTATATTTAAAAACCTTTAGAAATGAAAGTGAACTCAATATCTAATTAGACCTAAGAAATATATCGGAATTCGTGAAAATATGCAAGTACAACTACTTTATATCCTTTTAAAATTTTACAAAATTTTTCCAGACGCTTATATATAATTGGCCGGAAAGGTAAACCTAATTTGATAACTTTTCATGCCTAAAATTTTGTAATAATGTGTTAAAAACCCTTTTAATGGACATGCCTTTAACTAAGCGTTCGTACGCCAATGAAAATCTGATTTTTTTACTCTAATTAATTCCATAGTACATCGTCATATACCAACAAAGTTCCAACTTTATAGCATAAGCCATTTCTGAGATATATTCAATCACTCCAACCCCCGTGCATTGCCTTCCCAAAAAAAAGAATTTATTTTTGTTAAATGCTCCTATAGTGGCTCTATATAGTCGTCATTTTTTAAATTTCTATCCTGTACGGTTTTTGAAAAATGAAAATCCAAATTATTTTCAACCCTTTCTCACGATCACCCTCTAGACCCGCGCTGTCATAATATTTTTCTCTGCTGGAGTTCTACAGGGTCTAACTCCGATTGAATTTTTGAGATTGTATCTGGTACGATTCTTGAATAAAAAAAATTAAATTTTTGAGAATTGGCTATTCCCTCACTTCCGTGCTCCACCTCCCTCCTCAAAAACGTTGCATTCAATAAACTTTACTTGTAATTATATATACAGAAACCGAATTTTATCTTGGTAGAATTCGAGTGCGTTACCTACATTAGTACACTTACATTTATTTAATGATTAATTGCAATGGATACGGCAGCTAGTATCTAAGTAGGCATGAATGTTCTGGGGCAATTGTTGTACTCAATTTGGATAGAATTTAAACAATGTTGCCTTCTGTCCATTCAGTGATATTTTTTTTGATTCTACTAAACTTCAATAATTAGTGGGAACAGAATATCATATTGTTACATGCCCACCCTGGAAGCCCAGACTCAATGAGATCCAAGCTTTCAAAAGTTTTCCAATATCTAATTAAAATAGCGTAGAAATCTCTACACACTTTACGCATATTCTAGGCACAGCATCGAATATGCTGAAAAACGTTCAGTCAGCCTACGCATGGCTTGAACACGGGATCAGTTTTTACTGCGAAAGCAAGTTTAATGGGCACCAACGGAGTGATTTTCATTACATAACGCGTCAATGTATTGTGTAAAGCTCTGACAGCGAATGTGTAGTAAACGAAAGCGTGAATAATTGCCAAGAGTAACTCTAATTGAATGCATTGAATAGTAATTAAACGATTTGTAATTTAATTAATTAAATCGAATTGTGTTTTTATTTGCAATCCCGACGACCTCGCAACAATACTCTTTTTTTCACATAATTTTTAGAAGTTCAAATCATTATAAATAATTAGACCGGATTTTATTAAATATATTTTAAATTTTCGTTATTTTATAGAGACTATCCTAATCATGGCTACTAATTAAATTCCTGACAAACAATCGAGTCAACCATAACAAATCTATACGTCCAGAAAAGACCACATTATACTGGGAACCAAAAAAAAAAAATACCGATCCTTTTTTTCGCAGAAAAACAATTAAAAATTAAAGCCAGTAATGTATCTTAACTAACATATTGGAGCACAACATTAGAAGACAAATTGCTAGTTATTTGGGGGAAAAAGTAGCGAAATTATTTGTATAGCGAGGTTATCATGAGAGCCCCAACCGGAGATATATAGAAGGCTGGCAGGGAAACAAACAGCTTTCCAATTAAGACAGAAAGTAAGCAAAAAAAAAATAACTGAACTAAATGGTAGCAAGCCCTCTAAGTCCAGTAATAAATTAAATGGTCGCATAGGCTTTCGCTTTTTTCGTGGGAGTGCGGATGGAGTGTGAGTTTTTATTTTCCGGCATCTTTAGTAAATTTTTTTGGGTTTTGTTTTTGTTGTGCGAAAGCCTACCATAAATTGAAAGGTTCAAGCATGAGTCCAGCAAAAGTTCGCCAAACTTATTATTTGGGTCACATATATGGGCTCCGTACATATTAAATTTCAGATCGGGATTTCGGGGCTGAGCTAAGTGCAGAGGCCTAGTGGCTTGGTGTTACCCAATGGGGTAGCTCTTGGAGATTCGACTAAACTTTTCCTTATTTGCCGGATCAGTTTTAAAGTCCTAGTATCTGGTTCATAGAGGAACGCATCTACAAGGAGCGGCGAGATAATGGGATGTGGAAGTTTGCTTATTGGGAAGGGAAGTGATGGGTCTCATTAAACAGATCTTACCCTTATTATTTAGCTTGAGTGTAAAGAATTTTTGGAAAAATTAAGTGAAAACCCTTCCAGAGTGACAAGGTGACACACGGTATGGTCTGCACTACTCATCAAACTATGTGCAATTGAAGCATAAAGCAGAATGCTGACTTCGACGCCACTTCCACGGCACTTCGACGGTGGACTTGGCCGAACAGTCACTACAACGCACAGAATTGAATGCCAATGCCAACAAGGGTAACTTCAGTGGCGCGTGTTATGCCGCGTTTACACCATCGCATCGTCTACATACATTCGCATAGCACTCGAATGCTTAGGCGAATATGTAAACACTACATTCGTGTTCAACACGAGTTTCTACCGTTTGAAAGCTGGGATTGAAACATTCTAAAATCCATATCTTCTGAATGATTGAAGTCAGAAGGTTGAAACTTTGTGGTTCTCTTAAGGGACACTAGGACATTGGACAAGGGGTACAAATTTGAAGGAATGTGAGGGCAAAATTTTGGATTACAATATCTTCTAAACCAGTTACACTATTAAGATAACAATTCGTTCCTGTACTATATGGAATTACAAGTGGAGTCTTCGAAATGTAAACTTTTTGAGGGTGGAGGTGGTTTACGAAAGTGGATGTGGTTCACGAAAGTGGAGGGAGAGTAATTTTTAAAAAAATTTAAATGTTTATATCTCAAGAACCGTACCAGACATGATCTCAAAAATTCAACTGGAGTTAGATCCAGTAGAACTCTAGGAGGGAAAAAATTTTGAAAGTGCGAGTGCAGGGTGTGATGATGGGAGGGGGTGGAAAGGAAAAGTTCTGATTTTTATTTCTCGAAAACATCCTTTGCAGTTTCAAAGCTAAAAATTATCAACTATATACAGCCACTACAGGAACACCCCGAAACAATATAATTTTTGACAAAAGTAGCAAGGTACGGGTGTGGGGGTGGATTTTATAACTCAAATACAGCTTATGCTAGAAAGTTGAAACATAATACATATATATATGTGGATGGGCTGCTAGAGTAGCTAAGACAAAAAAGTTCGGATTTTCATTGGTGTTCAGAGGTGGGTTAAAAAAATGTCCATGAAAAGGGATTTTTTTCCAAATTTTCACGAATTTTGTTATATTTTTAAGATATGTCGAGTTATCAAATTAATTTCATTCTACGAGCTGTTTATATAAGTACCTAGAAATGTTTTCCCCCGTGGGGGTGTAAAGTAGGCTTGTGTAGTTCGCGAACGAACTAGTTCAGAAGAGCGTTCCCTGAAATGAACGAACTAGTTCGCAGTCAGTTCCGCTCCTAGTTCTTTTCTATTCATTCATTCCCGTTTGGAAATCAGTGCTACAGTATACTTCTACACTGACGACCTTTTTTTTTGCTCATCATATTTTACCAAAGGACATTTTTATACTCTAGATGAAATCATATAGAGTATTATAAGTTTAATCCAGCCCAAAAGTTTGTAACGCATAGAACCAAGCCTCGGACGAAAAAAAGTTATATATCATTTTTTGTTTATTTGTGGCCAAAAACCTCAAATCCGCTTGACGTCCGTCCGTTTAAGCTACGACTTTGAAATTTTGTATGCGTCATTTTTCCAATAGTTAAAGCTAAATATATGATTATGAAGAAAATCCTATTAGTCCTTCGTGTAGCTGCCATACAAATATCCTGTCAAAACGTCTTAACTGAATTTACGGAACTTACTATAACTCAAGTAATCTTTTAGCTATGAATTGGAAATTTTGTACAAATTAGTTTTGAGTAAAAACGAAGTTTAACTTTACTAATCAGCGAAATCCTGTTACTCCTTCTGGTAGCTGCCATACAAAATGTCCTTAAAACACGTGTTCAACAATATTTTTCGATAACTTTTGAACGCTTCAAGCTACGAATTTGAAATTTTGTACACATTAATTTTTAAATGGTTCCAAGGAAAATTATAAATATGTAAGAAATCGAGTGAGTCCTTCCTGCACCTCCCATGTGAATGTCCTTCAAAAAGGAAATTTTTTTTATGACTTACCCAGTTCAAGATATGAAATTAAATACAGAATATTGTCTTTTAGTTTTGAGTAGCAATCTAATGACAGTCCTTAATAAACGACATACAACATGCACACACGTAATTCTACTTTATCCCCAACTGCAATATAAATCGGAGTTCAGTATTCATCTAGAGTATTATACGATTGGCTTGCAGCCGATCGTGACTGCAGTATGGTTTTTTTGCTCATCACATTCTACCACACGACCTTTTTTTTTAATCATCACTTTCTACCACAATGACGACTACGAGTCGTTCCAAACTTCACTGCCTTTCTCATATCCGAACTCCCGCGAACTAGTGAACTAAGAGAACGAACTAGTCCGCGGGAATCGGAAATGATCGCTCACTATGGTGGACTAAAATGCGCAAGCCTAGTGTAAAGTGGCTCTGTACATTTTCACGAATTCCGATATATCTCTTAGGTCTGATGAGATCTAGAATTCACTTTCACTTTCAAAGGCTTCAAATATAATCGGAGAAGAACCGGTTTTCATATTTTTTGATATTAAACCCGCTGGGCCTGTAAGACGTTGTTCAAGTTTTCACGAATTCCGAAAATATTTTATGTTTAATGAGATTGAATGCCTTTTACTTCTATTGACTATTATTACTTTATTGACTTTATTATTTTTATTATCTTCTATTTAAATTACAAATACCGTACCAACCAACCGTCTAGGCAGAATTTTATTACTTTATGGGTCCGCAGGGGTATTAATACTACGATGCGGTATATACCTATATACCTAAAGAATAACCAGGAGGCTATTAGGCACTTTATTTTTGAGGTTGTCAACGTTTCGTTGCTGCTACTCGTTTCGTGTATCAACTGTCAATACTTATTCAAACGAACTCTCGTAACCGTGTACACATAAAGCAAAAAATGTCTGAGAGCGACATTAGCCAGTTTTGCTTGCTAGTAGAGATGGGCAAAGCAGTTCCTTTCAGTGAAGTACTTCACTCCTAGTTACTCACTTTAAGGAACGAGTTCCGTGAAGTACTTCCATTGAAGTGTTCACTCATTAGCCATAGTCACTAGTCGTGAAGTACTTCAATTGAACTTTCCGTTCCTTCGTTCAGTAGTCACTAGTCACTTTAATTGACGTGTTCACTCACTCTATTCTCTTCTAACAGCCGTTTAGTAGCCACCGATGGGCTGGTGTGCATATAAAGTGAATATGAATGAAATATATGATAAACTACTGAGAGGGAAGAGCTGATACTTTGCGAAGAATTAAGTTATGTCGTTGTGTATGTTTTCCGTCTCTGAGGAGACGGGCAAAACGAGAAGATTTTGTTGGTTGTCTGCCTGTTCGTACAGTTCACTCTGTTAGTCTAAGTTTCTCTTTCATGCGTATGTATATCGTTTTTAATTTTCTTGTTACGTGTCGAAAGGAACTGCAGTTCACCAAAATGAGTGAGTTACTTCACTCACTCACTTCAATGAAGTGTTCTTTTAGAACAGTTCACTCGTGAACGACCCATCTTTACTTGCTAGTATCCACGGGCCTTTAATCGAAGTGGTACAAATTACAAGGGGACTGATGAGATTATTCATAAAGTACATAAAAAATCAATGGTTTGCTGAAGCGTATTATGATCTAATTTGTTTATTTGATTGAGCACAGTATCCCGAAAATCGATACATATGAACTATAAGATATATTTCGTCAACCAATGAAAAATTTGAATTTATTTCCGCTACTAACACACAACTATCTTTCCCAACCTTTCGTAACATTTCCGCAATATCGGAAATATCCAGACAACATATTTCAGGACATTCTTCCAGCTTGAACGGATATGGATAGTCGGAAAGTGCCCACTTCTTTGCCGGTTCCATAATCGTCGTATCATCAACTCATACTCCAGTTCTACATAACCTATACATTCCTGGACACTCCTTGCAGTTATTATAAGAGTAGGGAAGATGTTGAAAAAAAGAATATTTTTTTCAAGGTTCATAAACTTGTCCATTTTCGATAGGTTGACATAATTTCACCTCTCTTAGATAAAACGATTTTTCATATTCAGGAAAACGTAGAACCTGTTCCAGATGATTTAACTTTATTGAATTTAGACGAAGAGAAGCTGCCAACTTAAGATGAAAAAAAATGGCACTGACATTCTTTCAGGGTGTGAAATTTAGTTAGTATCTAGTGTAAAGGAGAGAAAAATAAACTTTTCTTTGATGTTAAATCTTACACTTTTGGAAAAACCTAGGGAGTTGATTTTTTTTCTCAATTTCGGACGTGTCTAAAAATATAGACCTTTAATAGGAAGGAAAATGTTAGATACTTTCATGATATGCTCATCGTTGTTTCCAGCGAATTGTGCATATGTGCGCAATATTTTGTGCCCGAGAATGTCAAGAAGCAAGCTTTGATGTTTTGTTCACTGCAGCCTCGTTATTCAATGAAACCTAGAAAAACGAATTTTGGAGTGAACCTTAGCTTAAGTCAGGTTTAGAGGAGTGAACTGTAGCACTGTACCACAGCCCATCACGAGAGATCACGCAGTATCCATTGTGTTCTCGTATAAAGACCGGACTCTTCACTATTGATTCCAAATATTGCTCTTCTTTATGAAGATAGTAGTTCTCCATAAAAGTATCATTGCAAGTTCTGATAGATCGGTTAAGAAGAAGATCCTCAAGATATCTGGTATGAGCCAGACTTTCACACCTTTAAAGTGCGATTATTATAATAAAAATTTTGGTTAATTTTTTATTAGAAAACGGCTGCTTCTCAATTGTGGTGATCACGCGTTCACCTACTTGTTTTTTATGCGTTCGGTATCAAGACTGGGAAGAAGTATAAGGTGTTTTTTTAGCTGCATGAGAACTTAAAATTATAATACAAGACAGAAATGTTGTTGGAATGAAATTTTTTTATTCTATTCTGGTAGATATTTTCATGGCATTTATTTTTTAAATATGATTTCCGTCATATGTCCGCCGCGGTTACGAGTTACATGGTCCATTCAATCAGTCCAATTTTTGACTACTTTTTCCAATAAATCTGGCCGTATGGCGTCAATCGTGGCTTGAATATTGGCTTCCAATGCTTCAAGAGTTGCTGCTTTGTCGGTATAAACGCATGACTTACTATAGCCCCATAAAAAGTAATCCAGAGGAGGGGGCCAGTTCTTTCCACTTCTGGAAATTAAGTTGTCACCAAATTGATTTTGCAATAAATCGATTGTTAAGCGCGCTGTATGGCAAGTTGCGCCGTCTTGTTGGAACCAAATGTCGGCGATGTTTAGCTGATTAATTTTTGGAAACAAAAATTCAGTCAGTATGGCCGATTATGTTGACCGTAAAATGGACGAAGTGCTCTATGAACTTCGCGAACAGATTTATTTTTTTCAAAGAAAATTTCCACAATTTGGAAGCGTTGTTCTGGCGTTAAACGATTCGTGATGACTTGCCAAACCTTACTGAACAGAAATGTCAACACAGTTTGACATTCTCAGCTGTCAAACCACAGTTATCGATATCGATAGTTCTCATGCACATAAAAAAACTCCCTTTAGTAGTCGATATTGTTTTTTGGAAAATAAATTGAACATCAAGCAATGTCAATTTGCAGTTGAGAAATGGATTTAAGACAGATACGTTGTAAATGATAATTAAAATATCAATATTAAATATTATAAATTTAATTAAAATAAATTAATTTAAACATCTTAAATATAAAATAAAAATAAAAAAATAATAATAAAATATAATAATAAAATATAATATAATAATAATAAAAAATAAAAATAAAATTTAATTCAAATAAATTTATTTAAGTATCTTTAATTAAAAATATATTTCTTTTATTAGAAGAAAGAAAGTTAATCAACCGCTCGGAAGAAAACATTTTTAAAAAAAAAATTTAATTCATCTCTTCATTAAAACCGAACAGTCATACTAAGGTATCTTTTAATTTTCTATTTTATAATAACATATAATTTTTTTTTTGATATCGTTTTTAAACGATAACTTGTTGTACAAGTTTTCATTTACTTGAATATTCAAACTTAAATTTAACTGCTAAATTATGGCAAACGGCGAAATCGACAATATGTCGACAAATCTAGCTACTGCTACTTCTTCTCCGGCGATGTCGAGCGCACCTCAACTCGCGAACGCTCATATTTCGACAGTTGCCATACAAAAAATGTCGTTTTGGGCATCTAATCCAGCAGCCTGGTTTCGAATTTTAGATGCACAGTTCGCTGATGCATCTATAACTCATAAACTGAAAAGATTTGATCATGCTTTAAGCATGTTTTCGGTTTCTGAATGCGAACAGGCAATAGATATTATCGAGTCAGTATCAATAGATTGTAGCTACTCTTCATTCAAAGAAGCAAAGAAATTGGTTTCGGGTCTCGATATAAGTGATCGCAAACCATCTCAGTTACTCGGACTGATGAGATCAATTGCGGGCACTAATTTCAACGAGCTAATACTCAAAAAATTTTGGCTTCAAAGATTGTCACCTCAAACTCAGGCAGTTCTTACTGTTTCTTCTGGTTCTTTAGAAGAATTAAGTAAAATTTCTGACAGAACAGCTGATACGTCTTGGCATTCTATTTCTAGTCTTACAACTCCTTCAATTTCGCCTAATGTTCAATCTCTAAATATTAACTCACTTCAATAAGATATAGTGAAATTGTCGACCTCAATTAGTGAATTTACTGATTGGAACGAAAGACGAAAATCAAGTTAAGAAAAAATATAAAAAATCTGCCAATGGTCTGGGCGAAACTTTATTATTTTTCAGGTCAAAGTTCGGGAGCCTTAAAAACAAGTTTTAGGCGGTTATTACGGAAGCCCTTGAAAGTGAAAAGATATTCGATATGTGATCAGACCTGGGGGATATGGAAAAATTCCTGAAAAAGTATACAATCCCTTTTCCACCCCCTTAGGGGTCGACTTTCAAAAAATCCTGAAAACACTTTCTACGTATTTATATGAAGAAGCCGTAGAATAAAAACGAACTCAATATTTGGAAAGACCTAATAGATATGATGAAAACCGTAAAAAATGGGCATTCCATTTTCAATGATAATTTTTTTGCCCCCCTTTCGAACGCCAATGGATATTTGAAATTTTTTTTAATCAATATTACTTTTCTAGTTGATTTACATATATGTACATACCGAGTTTCAACTTTGTAGCATGAGCGGTTTTATAGATAGGAAAACACCCCCCACCCCCATACCATACTACCACTATAAAAAATTATATTTTCCCAACATGCTACTACTATAGCTCTATCTAAATATTAAGTTTCAGCTTTATATCTTTATATCTTCTCGAGATATAAAAATTGGAACATTGGAACTTCTGGTAAAAATTCTAAGCGTCTATCGTATACTGGTCTTGAGATATGAGAAAAATTCGTATCCCCTCCAATTTCATGCTCCACCACCCCTTTAAAAAATTTTACTTTCAGCAAACTTAATTTGTTAACGTTTATACATAAACCGAAATTTATTTGTCTATTGCAATTGGTTCGTGAGATATCGTAATCTAAAGTTTTTCACCCCCCAATCCCGTACGCCACTGCCCCCACTCAAAGGTTTGTTTCTGATCTATTCTTCTAGTATACCTACAGATATTCATTAAGTTTTAATTTTATGACGTTAACCTTTTTGGATATATGGATTTTAGAATGTGTCGATCTCGTCTTTTTTTGTGTTTCGTACGCATTATTTTTCCCCCCACTCCCACACCCCTCCACCCATATTGACAATTTTTATGCAAATGATTCGGCTATCAAAGTTCTACATACATTCCAAGTTTCAGCTTCCTAGCATAAGCGGTTGCTGAGATCTAGAAAATTTTCCGTCTAAAATGCACCCTCTCCTCCCCATCACACCACCACCACTCAGAAGATGGTCACTCAATATGGTCACTTCAAGGGGCCTACCCAGTCTATTCATAGAAAAAATTTCAATTCAATATCTCAAACCGTTTGGGAGCTACAAGCCTTCAAACGATTTGGCGTATGGCGGACGCCGTACGTTGTACGGCGGACAGACGGACTGAAATTTTTTTGTTGCTTTTTTCGTGTCTACTAGTCATGAAACGTGAAAAAAAAAATGTTCAGGGTAGCAAATTTTTGCGGCGTACGGCATACGGCTTACGGCGGACAGACAGACTGAAATTTTTTTTTACTTTTTTCATAAAACGTAAAAAAAAAATTTTTCAGGGTAGCAAATTTTTTTTTTTAAAAAATCGATCACAATACTGTATTATTAGAAAATAATAAAGTAAAATTTGATTCAGTGTTGGAATTGGCGACTTTCAATACTATTTCTAATTCTATCTGGACTAAATTTCCTTATAGATACCGGTGCAGACATATCTGTAATTCTAAAGCAAATACTGATTACAGATATCGGAATCCTAATTTAATTCTATCTGCAGCTAATTGCTGCAGCCTATGGTTGTCAACAAATCTCTGTTTCTCTTGACCTAAAAGGAGAATTTCAAGGGAAGTTCATTGTAGCAGACGTTGACAGACCCATTATAGGTGCGGCTTTTCTCAGACACTTTGGTTTGGTTGTCGACCTTAAACAGCGCTGTTTAATCGACCCTTTAACAAGTTTGAATTCCGCATTGGGTGAAATCACCCAAACACCAAATACAGTATTAGCAATTTTTGCTACTTCAACAATAAATCAAAACTTTTGGTCTCCGCAATGCGGCTCATACCTTTCAGTGGTTCATCTATTCTATTTTAAAGGATCTAGACTTTTATTTTGTCTATATTGATGACATATTAATACGTAGCCTCAAAATCAGAAGATGAACATCTCAAACATTTACATAATCTCTCTAAACGTTTAGAAGATAATAGTTTAATAATAAACATTAGGAAATGTAGTTTTTTAAAATCAGAAGTTGAGTTCCTTGGTCATACTATTGATTCAAAAGGAATTCGTCCCACAGCTTCGAAGGTTGAGACAGTCGTGTCTTTTCCAAGACCAATTACAGTTCATGAGATGAAACGATTTTTAGGCATGATTAACTTCTATAGAAGATTTATTCCTCATGCAACTTCATCTTAATCAATTTTGGATGCATTCACTTGTGGAAATAATTGTGCACATCATTCTTCTTACACCTTCTTTCGATACTTCTTTCGAGCACTCCAAACCAATTTCTAAATAGTCCACCAAACTAGACTTTTAAGTTTCGATAATATTTTTAATGTTTAAATAAGTATCAAGTAGGTCCTATATTCCTACTCTAGGAAGGGGGTGTGTGGTGATCACGTGTCTACCTACTTATTTTGGTTGCGTTCGGTGTCAAGACTGGGAAGAAGTAGTAGTCGATATAATTTTTGGAAAATAAATTGAATATCAAGCAATGAAAATTTTCAGTTAAGAAATGAATTTAAAACAGATACGTTGTAAATGATAATTAAAATATGGATATTAAATATTATAAATTTAATTAAAATAAATTAATTTAAACATCTTAAATACAGGGTCCTGATGGTTTTTGAACGTGAGTAGTGGGTGGTGGGGGGATCTCAGGTGATGGGTGTCGGTCTCGTTCCCTTCTCCTGATGTGGAAGTTTAGTTACAATGGAGCGTTGGACCAGTGAACACCATGCCTTTGTCGTCGAGACGTTTTTCAGAAATAACGATTCTGTGACCCTAACACAGCGGCAATTTCGTTTACGTTTTAATGTTCCTCCTTGTGGCCGATTCCATCTTGGAACACTATTCTTCTGTGGGTTCGGAACTTTTGCAATTCAGCTTTTGGAACAAGATTGGGAAGAGGGGGGTCCCACAGGACGGCAAGGTCACCTGCAAACATCGAGGTTGTACGAGTTGCTTTTGAACGGATTCCCCGGCGATCAGCTATTCGTCATGCTCATGCTTTAGGGATGTCCGATAGGACTGTTCGGCGGATACTTCATGAAGACTTGAATTTTCACCCGTACAAAATTGCTGTAGTGCAAGAATTACAGCTTCAAGATTTCCCAAGAAGGTTAGCTTTTGCAGAAACAATGTTGGGATGATGAACGAAGACCCAGAAATGATTGTGATGACCTCAGACGAAGCTCACTTTCACCTTAACGGTTTCGTTAATAAACAAAACTTCCGTTATTGGACCACACATAACCCACATCAACGGCCCTTTCACAGCCCAAAAGTTTTTTTTGGGCTGCAGTCTGTAAGACAGCTGTGATAGGGCCCTACTTTTTTGAGGAAAGCGGCCGTACTGTGACGGTTAATTCCGAGCGCTACCTGACGATGATCACTGACTTCTTCCTCCCTGAGTTACGTCGCCGCCAAATCCCTCTTAGGAGGGTTTGGTTAGAGCGACTGCGCACACTTCACGTGCGTCTATGTCCCAGCTAAAAAGATCATTTCCCAGTAGGTTGATCTCACTCCGAGGTGTCATTCCATGGCCAGCACGTTCTCCAGATTTATATCCGTGTGATTTTTATCTGTGGGGTTACCTCAAGGGAAAAGTGTACCTTGATAAGCCTAAAAATTTGGCTGAACTGCGAGTGGGAAATGCATTCGATCCCGCGCCAAACCTTGGCGCGAGTGATGACTAACTTTGATAACAGACTTAAGCAGTGCAAAGAAAATGGAGGTCATCTTTTGAGTGATGTTATTTTTGTTCCATAGCGCTTTTTCGAATTTTTTTTATATACATCTTAAACTTCCATTTTTTCTTTTTTAAGTAAAAAAAATTATAACAAAATATGTTGAATATTCATTGAATTATTCCATTTCAAATACCGTTAGTTTTCACTTTGAATTAAAATAAAATTGAATTAAAATAAATTAATTTAAACATCTTTAATTAAAAATATATTTCTTTGATTAGAAGTATACCTCAGCTCCTTAGAGTACTTACAATATTTTCACCAACACAATAACAGATCTCTCAGTATGTTGGCTGTTTTCATCCTTCAAACATTTCCAGACCTTTAACCTCACCACCGCAATGTGCACACCGACTGTGCTTAACTAGCATAAAGCCTCTATTCAGAAAATTAATTGATGAATCACGCAACCGATTATTCATAATACCTAGCCTTGCTTCAAAGGTTTTAATCAACTTTTTTTTTATTTGCAAAAAGCATAAAATTCCACCTATGAAAGTTGAAAGCATAATACGCCGAAACGCAACTTGTATTCAAGTAAAAGCGAGGGTTAATATCGACTTTCGTACCCTATGCGTTTCCGTTTCAGGACTTTCTTTTTCACCACGCAACTTTACCATTTTTTTCCCTCAACTTTTCGAAACTTTTACCTTTACTGGGCGCACATTTACCTGACGTGCTACGTTTGCAACTCAATTGTACTTTCGACAGGTGCTCAGAACTTCTTCAACAACTTTATTTCCACATGACCTGTTGCATAGACCAACCAAAGAGACTGCCTCCTTTTCCTTTGCCTACTTATGCATAGACTTTAATAGCCGGAATGGTGGCTGGCTGCAAGTCGTTTTCGACACTCTTTTACATTCGGTTCGGCACTAAAATCGGTAACTTTGAAGCTGAAAGAAAATTTTACGGCCTTTGAAAAAAAAATCAGTTGAATCTCTTTTTGAACTCAAGTGTTTTTCAAATTTGAGGACAGGAAAGGAACTTCTCTTCATTATCTCGAAATAGAGGACTGAGGATAGGAAAAAAAATCGCAGATAAAAGTCCTCCCCCATATACATACTGTGAACTTTTTCATGCATAGAAGAGTGATGAGACCGTGTCAAAGATTACATTTTAATACTGTACTCTGCAAAGCCACGACGGAAACCAATTTAATAAAAAACATCAGGTAAATTTCGGAGAATTACTAATTTTAATTTGGATAGAGTCCTTTTGGTGTTCAGTAGTGGAAGTGCCTTTAAAGCCTACTTTTTATCTGAATAGTGAGCAGGTATAACTCCGCCCAACAGTAAACAATTTCGTACACAGTGATAAAAATTTTACTCATAAAGAGGAATGTTCTTCAAACGCTCTTTGTTTTTTTAGGTTGTCAGTTAATTCGCATCTCAGCATTTAAAGCGTTCCGGACTTCTACGCAAAAAAATTATAAAGTTACACCCGCCAGTACAGATTGAAACGCAAGCGCAACTATCATGGGTACATCGGGTCTCCTGTTTTTTAGTGGTATCACTATGGACTCTCGTGGGTCTATGTAAGGCTTTGCCCGCCACTGTAACCTAACCTAACTTACGCCCGCCAATAAAAATATGGGGCTGAAATATTAACAAGCCCCCTCAAAAGTTAAATATAAAAAAAATTTAGTTTAATTTTTAGGCTATTATATGGGAACCCGTTAAAGTAGACAAATAATCGGTATATCATCAGACTTAAGATATATGTCGGAATTTGTAAGATCATACACAATCATTTTACACTGCCTTATTAGTCCAACATCGAAAAATTCTAAAATATTCTTTTATGTGAACATATATAAAGCAAATAGATCTAATTCAATATTGCATTAGACCTAAGAGATATATCGGAATTCGTGAAAATGTACACAACTTTTCATCCCATTAGGGCTTATATCTACTAGTGATATCAACATTTATACAGTCAGCCAAGCGGCAATAAAATCCTTAGAACCGGCCTCTACAACATCAAGAGTCGGTGTGGAATGTTGCCCACCTCTTTAGAAAATGACAGAGGAGTTTAATATTCATCTGTGGTGTGTGTCAGGGCACAGGGTTTTTTTTTTTTAACGAGGAGTAAAAGCATCGAAAGCCTAAGTCAGTGCGGGACTTTAACCCGCTAAACATCTCCTCAGTCGTACGGATGGATCCTCCCGGAACCACCGTTAGGTATTGCGTCGGGAGGCCGTCATTGCAATATTGCTAAAATCGTCAGTTATTGTCTGTCTAGTCTAGTCAGTCGTCTCCTGTGGTGCGTCGCGTTGGATGTTTCTTATTCGCTCAAAGCGGCGAAGTGTCGACATAATCCGTGCTGCTGCAGTCTGGAAAACTTGCCACTTGAGGGCTGTGTCACAAATGTGTCTAACGAGGTTTTGTACGGTCGGAGCTTCTCCGAAGGCCTCCGCAACCTCGGCTCGGTCGACGTCAAAGCGCGGACAGTACAGTAAGATATGCCGCGCGTCCTCAATCTCGTGGGGGCAGTTGGGACAGAACGGGTCTTCCTCATGCTTAAAGCGGTGAAGATACTGCTTAAAACAACCGTGTCCGCTGAGCAGCTGGGTCACATAAAAGTCCACTTCTCCGTGTTTGCGGCTTATCCAGCTGTCTATGTTTGGGATCAATGTGAATGTCCATCTCCCTTTGTTCGCGCTTTCCCAGCGTCCTTGCCATTTCTGGATACTGCGCCGTCGCTCGTCCACTTTCGATGCTTCATCTGCTGCTACGTAAAGTCGCTGAAGTTCACACGCTATTATGTCAATTGGTAACATTGCCGATATTACTCCGATTGCTTCATCGGACACTGTTCGAAAGGCACTAGCAATCCTTAGTGCGCTAAGACGATAGATTGATCGGATTCCGGCTATATACGATTTCTTCTTCGTTGCATCTGCCCAGATCGGTGCAGCGTATAGCATTACGGAACTCGTGACCGTTGCTAATAGTTTTCGCCTGCTGGCGCGTGGTCCTCAAATGTTTGACATGATGCGTGAGAGTGCACCATTCACCTTTGAAGCCTTTTCGCTGATCGCCAGAAGATGGTCCTTGAAGGACATCCGGGTGTCAATTAATACCCCAAGATATCGCAGATTTGGCTGCGAGATGACCTCGTGCTCTCCGGCTCTGAATGTAAAAACTTCGCGCACTTTTCGAGAGCTCAAAAGAACCGCCTCCGTTTTATGCGAAGCCAACTCTAGGTCCGCACTACTTAACCAGTTCATAATCCTATTGATCGCCTCACTGCACAGAACTTCCAAGGTGTGGATATGTTTCGCTACTACCACTAGTGCGATATCGTCCGCGTAGCCAACCAATGTGGTGTCCGTTGGAAGCTCGATGCAAAAAACGTCATTATACATGATGTTCCATAATGTGGGGCCGAGCACTGAGCCCTGTGGGACTCCTCGTGAAACGTCGTAGCGCTTGACGCCGTCCTCGGTGTCATACAGAAGAACTCTTCCTTCGAAGTAGTTAGCTATGATTCGCTGTAGGTATCCCGGTACGTTGAAACTATTTACTGCTTGCATTATTCGCAACCAGCTCGCTGAGTTGAAGGCATTCTTGACGTCAAGTGTTACCACTGCGCAGTACTTTTTGTCGCCGTTTTTCCATCTTTCACCGGATGTCGCATCACGCGCAATTCTCATAACAGCATGGATGGCGTCGATGGTGGATCTCCCTCGGCGAAATCCAAATTGTTGCTCAGATAGACCTCCAGGTCTCTCGAGTGACTCCTGCAGTCGGTTACTGATAATGCTCTCCAATACTTTTCCCAATGAGTCCAGCTTACATAGTGGCCGGTATGCCGATGGTTGTTCAGGTTGCTTCCCGGGCTTCAATAGCAGCACCAGTCTTTGCAGCTTCCAAAAAGCGGGGAACACTCCTTCATTGAGACATGCTGTGTACATCCTAGCGAACGTCTCGGGATCCTTCCGGATGGCCGTTTTCATCGCTACGTTAGGGATGCCGTCCAGACCAGGTGCTTTGTCGTCGGTCACTTTTCGTAGTGTCAGTAGAACCTCTTCAGCTGTCACGGGAATAATATTACCCATATCTGCGGGTAGATGATATATTTGCGTCCGTTCACTCTGTGGTGGAAAGAGTGCCGCCACTACGCTGTCCATATGCGCAGGATCAGAGGGTTGCGGTGCTCTGGGTCCTCTTACTCTTTTCATCACTACCTTGTACGCCTTGCCCCAGGGGTCGATATCCGAGTTATCGCGCAGGTCTCGGAATGCGGAGTCCTTGGCGTCTTGAATCGCCTTCTTAAGCTGTAGTCGGCATACTTTGTAGCTAGAATGCAATGATTGCCACGTGGTACGATTTCGCGCACGTTGCGCTTTCCTTCAGGGCACAGGGTTATTCCAGGTAACTGTGACAATATTCATTGTTTAATTTCACATCTTTAACTTTGTAATTCATCGAAAAAAAATGTCCTTTTTGAAGGACTTTCACATGGGAGGTGCAGGAAGGACTCACTCGATTTCTTACATATTTATCCTTTTCCTTAGAACCATTTAAAAATGAACGAGTACAAAATTTGAAATTCGTAGCTTGAAGCGTTCAAAAGTTATCGGAAAATATTGTTGAACACGTGTCTTAAGGACATTTTGTATGGCAGCTACCAGAAAGAGTAAAAGGATTTCGCTGATTAGTAAACTCGAACTTGGTTATTACTCAAAACTAATTTGTACAAAATTTCCAATTTATAGCTAAAAGATTACTTGAGTTATAGTAAGTTCCATAAATTAAAAGAAGACGTTTTGACAGGATATTTGTATGGCAGCTACACGAAGGACTAATAGGATTTTCTTCATAATCATACATTAAGCTTCAACTATTGGAAAAATACTATGTACAAAATTTCAAAGACGTAGCTTAAACCCTTCTGAAGTTATCAACCAATATTCTTGAAGACGTATTTTAAGGACATTTTGTATGGCAGCTACCAGAAGGAGTAAAAGGATTTCGCTGACAAGTAAACTCAAGCTTTGTTTTTACTCGAAACTAATTTGCAAAAAATTCCGAATTCGTAGCTAAAAGATTACTTGAGTTATAGTGAGTTTCGTAAATTAAGTGAATACATTTTGACAGGATATTTGTATGGCAGCTACACCAAGGACTAACAGGATTTTCTTCATAATCATATATTTAACTCCAACTATTGGAAAAATAAAACATACAAAATTTCAATGTCGTAGCTTAAACCCTTCTGAAGTTATCGACCAATATTCTTGAACACGTATTTTAAGGACATTTTGTATGGCAGCTACCCGAAGGAGTAGGACGATTTTGCCCGTTAACGAACTTAGCCTTACAAATTCAACCAAATATCCAGATTCATAATTTCAAGATCCTAGGTGAAGGCGTTCTTGAGTTATCGTGCTAACGGACAGACGGACGGACGGACGGACGGACGGACGGACGGACGGACGTCAGGCGGATTTGAGGTTTTTGGCCACAAATAAACAAAAAATAATATAAAACTTTTTTTCGTCCGAGGCTTGGTTCTATGCGTTACAAACTTTTGGGCTGGATTAAACTTATAATACTCTATATGATTTCATCTAGAGTATAAAAATTTCCAAATATGAAAAGAAAGCCATGCTTAGAATTTTTAATAGATGTAATAGACGCCTAGCAGAGAAAAATTTAGTGGTGAGGGTGTATAGGGTGTGGGTGGGGAAGGGTGAAAAGGAAAAAGTTCCGCTTTTGAAATCTCGAGAACCTGTAATCATCAAAAGCTGAAACTTGGTATTTAGATATAACTATAGTAGTAGCATGTTGAAAAAATATAATTTTTTATAGGTAGTATGGTACGGGAGTAGTGGGTATTTTTCCTAACTATAGAACGGTTTACGCTAGAAAGTTCAAACTTGGTATATATATGTAAATCAACTAGAAAAGTAATATTGATTAAAAAAAATTTCAAATATCTATTGGCTTTCGGAACCCCCTTCCGAACGCCAATAGATATTTGAAATGCAAAAATAATTATCAATGAAAATGGAATGCATATATTTTCACGATTTCCGTCATATCTTTTAGGCCTTTCCAGATACTGAATTCGTTTTTAATCTACGGATTCTTCATATAAATACCTAGAAAGCGTTTTCCGGCTTTTTTGATATTCGTCCCCTAAGTATTGTAAGGGGGTTGTATACATTTTCACGAATTCAGCCGTATCCTTTCGGTCTGATTAAATATCGAATAACTTTTTACTTCCACGGGCTTGTTTAATAATCACCTAAAACCTCTTTTCAAGTTTTTTCCTTTTTCAACCCCTAATAGGGTATAAACTGGTTGAACACGTTTTCACGAATTTCGCCATATCTCTTAGGAGTGATAAGACATCGGATTGGTTTTCAATTCCTCGGGCTTTCTTTATATATATCTAAGAACTCATTTCAGTATTTTTGGATATTTAACCCCAAGGTGGGTGCAAGGGGGTTGCATATGTTTTCACAAATTTCTACATATTTCTTAGTTCTAATGAGATATTTCCTAAGGCTTCCTACATATCGTCAAAAAGTTGATTTCAGTATTTTTATATATTCAACTCTAAGAGCCGTAAGGCTTTCGACAAATTTCTTTGGATTGATGAGATATCAGATTGGTTTTCACTTCCACAGACTTTTTATATAATCGCCTACAAAATCATATCTCATTTTATGTAATGGCCCAAAACTAAATCACGATAAACCTTCTAATCACGTAACAACTGATATTTTACTACACTTTAGACCTCGTCCCGGAGTACGACCCAATTATGTAATTCATATGTTATATGTGGCTGCGGCGTAAGTATTCTATTGCAACCCTATTCTAACCGCTTCCCGATCTTTTTTTTCGGTTTCCAGTCACATAGTAACCTACGCATCGTTTCAGAATTAAACGCGTTCCGGAATTCTACTCAAAAGTAATAAAGTTGCGCCCAGACTATTGGCAGATTTTTTAATACACATATACATACATGTGTTGTGAAATTTCGTCTTTAATTTATGATTTTACCATATATATAATTATAAATCTGAATTAAATGCAGAGTTTTTCCCTGCAATAAAATGGGAATTTTACACAAAAATTACGCTACAGATGTTTATAGATTACGCAGCTATTATGCAAAGATTACATCAGTGATGTGTATTCATTATGCATATGTTGCGTAATTATTACAACTTATTTGTGTAATTTTCCCTCTAATTACACAACTGTGTAATTTTACCATTGGTATCGAGTGAAAACAGTTGCTAACTATAATAATCGTAAATTCACACCAATATTTCTTAGATTGTGAAACCCGAGGTATCGTAATCCAAAATTGATCACATCTTAAATTTTTGTATAATTCTCTCTAGTATGCACACAGTCATGAAGTTAGAACATTGTATCATTAATCCTTCGGGTGACATAAAGCTTAGGGTATTTTAATTCCTTCTATCGGGCGTTCTGGACATATTCTAGTGTACCCCACTTCCTCACCCCGCCACCCATATCGGCTATAGGTTATTTATCGCATGTCTATATAAAATTAAAGTTTCAACTTCTCTAGCTTAAACGGTTTCTGAGATACAAAAGTTTAAATCTAAACCTAGTTGCAAATCTTTAAAAGAGTTTCTGTATAGTGCGCCAGACGGTGGACAGACGGACAAAAATTATTATACAATACTTTATTTGCAAGAACTTTTAAAATATCATCATCAATGGCACGATAGCCCAAATCGGGTCCAGGCCCTAGGGTAGTTTTTTTTAAATCAGTCGGAAATGAACCGCAAAGTGGCAAAATAATGATGTTGTTTGTAACATTTATCTTGAAATCCATTTACCAGGCATTTAACGCATGTCATGTCGTGATAATAAAATAACTAATTATTACTGTTTTTTTTATCTAAATCGTGTCATCCACATTAGTAATACACGCATTGCGAACATCATATCCTTGTTTACCACTTGAAGAATCTCATCTAATTAATTACATTTGTTATTGTATTATCAAGCTCTCATCAGCTTTTGGTTATGCCAAAACAAACTGCAAAACAATTAATTTCGCACACAGATCATGAATGGTTAGTGCTTTATGTAGGAGAACGTATACCTTCGCTGGAACAACATATCGATTTCTATGCAATTATAGAAGTGATATCTATTTCGCAATCATGAATCTGAGGGTAGTGCCTCTAAGCTGAACTCTATTCGTATGTAAATTTTCCGCATTTACCATTTCGTCAAATTATGTACGGACATACATCGAAAATGGTCAAACGATAATACACAATGGTCCGATTAGTTTTTGGTTATTAAACTGGAAAATATCCTTCAATGTAGACTGACTGCGTCCGGTCAGAAGTACCCTATTTAGCACAATCGTTGTTTAGCCATTACACAGTAATTTATTGTGAGGTCGATTTCAAAATATCCGATTTATTTGCGATATACCTATGTATCATAATTAAAAACCAAAGCTAATTCAGCACCGATATTTGCATTCAGCTAGGAAAATCTCTGTACAAATTTAAGGAAAACTTCATTATCGCATCGACTGCTGTATTTCGGACGTTGAGAAATATATCAAATTGCACAAACTTTTAAGTTCGTTGAATAACTAGAACGTGTCGGAGAAAAATTCCATAGAATCGAGATTATCTCCGAAACATGTCGTACACGCTACGATATCAACATGAAATAAACCCCTTTAAAAATTAATTCGGAATCATTTATCACAACTTGTTACTCGTTTTTCTGAGGGGTGATTTATGTTGCACGAGCTGTTATTTAATCCTTTCCTCCGATACTCAGGCATTGCGGCATTTGCCAAGGGAATAGTAACCCTTAAACGAGTCAAGAACACTAGAAGCGAGGTTAAGACAAGTCTTAATTGGATGTCGTATTACAGTTTTTTAACCCTTTCGTAAGGGGCGATTTAATTATAATGTAACAGTTCATTAATAACCAAAACATAACCGAAAACTCGTGTTTGACAAGCTTTTTGAACATCAAAGACATTGGAATTGGATGGGGGATGTGGATGGGTGGTTTTTTAACCACTTTTCATGGCACGGAGAACGTTTGAAAATTACATTTGGATGTTTGGAGCAATTGCTACTAGGTACATTTTGAGCGATAGGCGAAAAACTTACTTCGTAGAAAGAGCGACCAATTTGAAAAGAGAAATAAAAGCGAAGACACTAAGTTACAATTTGGAGAGTCGCGCCATTGAAGAACAAAACTTCAATAATAACTAGGGCTGCCCTGATTATCGCCTTTAACAACATATACGTCTTAAATCCATAGAAGTTAATCGTTATACTTAAGATGGGTTGATTGCCAAATTGTCAATATTCTAATTTTCAAATTTTTTTATTTGAAATTGTGGTTTGAAACACTTTTAATTTATTTGCTTAATTTTAAATTATATTTCCACCGTGTATCGATATAGAGTACCTGCATATTGATCAAAAATAGTGATTCTAATAACTTAACTATATGCACTAATTTAACCAGTCCAGGAAAAAAATATGCCAACAGTCTGGGCGCAACTTTATTATCTTACGTGTAGAAGTCCGAAACGCGTTTAATGCTGAGATGTGGTGTAGGTTACTATGCCACTAACAACATAAAACATAACGTTCCAGATTGCCTCGTGCTTATTCTTTAGGTTGTCAGAATTTTTTCATTTCACACGCACATCCACAAAATTTCCACTAGAGGTCTATTGGCCCTAACTCCTGTAAAATTGTCAAGATCATATCTGGTATAGTTCTTCAGATATAAAAATAAAATTTTTTTTTTAAAATGACTGTCACTTCCTCGCTCCACCATCCCCCTCAAACATTTTATATTCAGTAGACTCAACTTATAATTCGATACACAGAAACTACATTTTATCTTCCTGATAGAATTGAGCCGGCAGATATTATTATCCAAAGTTTATCAAAAATTTTCGTCAAAAATGCACCCCCTCCTCCCCCTCATACCACCAACCTCCTAAAAGCTACCACTCGTAGGGTTTCACCCATTCTACCCACCATAAAAATTTCAACTTAATATCTCAACGGGTTTGTGAGCAACGCGTCTTTAAACTGCTTTGCGGACGACGTCTACGGTGGACAGACGGCCATTTTTTTTCCTTTTTTTTTTGGGCTTACTATCCTATGTCCTAAAACGTGAAAATACAAAATTTCAGGGTAGTAAATTTTTTTCAATTTCAGGTCGATCACAATACATTATTATTAAAAAATAATAATGTAATTATCTGTCTGTCCGCCATAAAACCGAATGTGAAAAACTTAGGATTACAGTATCTTTGAGCAATTATTCAACGAAAATTAAATTGAAATAGATGTGCGATGATAAACCTTTTTACATCTCACGAACTGTTCCAGATATGGCCTTTTTAACTGGACTAAGGCCGTAGAACAAGTTTATTTTAGAGTTGGTGGTGTCGGGGATGAGGGTAAAGAGCAAAAAAAATTCAAATTTATATTTCTCGAGAACCGCTGAGGATTGAAAGTTGAAAATTTATGACTATATAGAGCTACTACAGATATATTGTAGAAAAATAAGATTTTTGACAGGAAAGGCAAGGTACGGATTGTGAGGCGTAGTTTTTTGAATCTCAGGAACAGCTTGTGTTAGAAAGTTGAAACTTGGTAGGTATATGCACATATTTCACAGAAGTAGGGTAGAATGAGTAGCCCTGCACCAGTGGTAGAAATGCACCACTCGCCATTAGCACTCGCCCGTAAGTAAAATCTTCAAAGCTTAGAAGGTAATCTCTTTCTCTTTCCTATCCATACAATCACGTTCAGTAATCGTTAAAATACCGAGTAAATCCGAACAGTTACTCGGAGAAAAAGAAAAACGCAAAGGAAACTAAATTTTATTATATAACATATGCTATATTTTTGTTTAAGGACAAATTATCAGTCGTGAATCTTTCCAAGTTGGCATATATATAGCGTGTAGTCTAAGGTGTGTTTTAGTAAAGTGCTAGTTTACTATTTGTTTTTATTTAAAAAAAAAAAAAAATAATCACATCCATTTGCCGGAATTGGTAGAATTGCACCACAAGCATATAGGGAGATATGCACCAGATTGTTATGCCTCCCTTGCCTGAATTCATGACCACAAATCTGTATGATATTAAAATGATATTGCCGCAACCAAATTTTAAAATTTAAATATCCATTGACTTATCAAAACTTATATAAAACCATTGAATTATTATTATTTATATTATATTTATATTTGGTATTTATTATCTATTATTTTTTATTAGTAAAAATGTTTAATATATTTATATTTAGTTCGTTATTGTTTGTTATTTTTGTAAATATATTTTAATTTTTTGTTTCAACTAATTTGGTTTGGATTCGCTATATATGTATATTAAAAATGTGGTGCATTTCTCCCGTATGATGGAAGAAATGCACCATTTGGACTGACAGTGTTCTTCTACATTGTGCTCAAGATCTGTTTATATTTTGCTCTTTATTTTTAATACAATATTTGCGCAAGGTATTTGATCAATCAAAGAAACAAAACTTAATCAAGTTCCTCTTTTTTCTACGGAGATATGGAGTAATTAATAAAAAATGGTGCATTTCTATCTAGTCTACCATAATTCAGGTAACAAAAAAGTTCAGATTTGCATTGGAGTATGGAGATTGGCTAAAGAAATTGTCCATGAAAAAAGTATTTTTCTACATTTTCACGAATTTTGTCATATTTTTTAGGTGTATCGAATTAATTTTATGTCTGCGGACTCTCATAAGCGATTAGAAACATTTTTATATATTTTCCGATATTCAACAGCAGGCCGATTCGAATTCGCTTTGACTTCTTGTGGGTTACGTGTAAGGTGGTTGTTTTCACGAATTCCGACAAATCCTATAGGTCTAATGATATATCGAATCCGCTTACAGTTCTTTGGGCTTTGTTCATAATCGACTAGAAATCTATTTCGGAATTTTGCGGTATTCCGCCCCTCACCGGGTGCAAAATGAATGCATACGTTTTAACAAATTGTGACATATCTCTTCAGTCTGATGAGATGTCAAATTGTTTTACTTTATTATTTCAATAATACAGTATTGTGATAGATTTTAAAAAAAAAAAATGTTCTACCCCCAAAATGTTTTTTTTTACGTTTCATGACTAGTAGACACGAAAAAAGCAAAAAAAATTTCAGTCCGTCTGTCCGCCGTACGTCTACCGGTGTAAGCAAAATTGTTTGAAGGCTCGTAGCTCCCAAACCCTTTGAGCTATTTAGTTGAATTTATATAAATTAAATTGGTTTTTACTTTCTCGTTCTGTTTTCATATTTATTTATTAACTCCTTACAGGATTTTTGGGTATTCAAACCCCCCTCCAAGTGTGTGTAAGAAGGTTGCATATGTTTTCACAGATTTCTACATATTGCTTAGATCTGATAATATATTGAATTCATTTTTACTTCCTAAGGTTTCCTGTATAAGCGCCAAAAAGTCAATTACAGTATTTTGAGATATTTAATCCTAAGGGGTGTAAGCTTTTCAAATCTTCGACATATTTCTTAGATTTGATGAGATATTATATCGCTTTTCACTTCCACAGACTTTTTATATAATCGCATACAAAACCATTTCCCATTTTTTCAATATTCAACCCCCAACAGTTTGCATATGTTTTCACAATTTTTGCCAATCCTTAGCTCTGATGAGATATAAAATTGGTTATTACGACATATGATGTAATGACCTAAAAAACAATTTAATGTTTTTTCGAATTTCAAGAACCAAGTGGGTGTAATGGGTTTGCTTACGTTTTCACAAATTTTTCAAAATCCCTCGTGTCTCATGACTTGCTTCTTATGAAATCGTCTAAAAACCTGTTTCGCAATTTTTTCGAAATTCAAACCCAAGTGGAAGTAATGGGTTTGTATACGTTTTAACAATTCGTCATATCTCTTAAGTCTGACAAGACAACAAATTCGTTTTTACTTCTATGGGCTTTTTGTGTACATAATATACCGAAATTCGTACAGTCTACAATGGCTTTTTCAATGTTTAATCGGCTAAAAATCTCTATTTTAAATATTTTTATTTTAAGAACAAAATTAACTTTCCAAGAAACTTCATAATCTCGAAACAACTGATGATATGCTCCGACTTTGACCGCTCCCGAACTTTGACCCGAAAAATAATAAAGTTTCGCCCAGACCATTGGCAGATTTTTTCTTTTTGTAATAACATTATTTAATTCGTTACTTATTTTCATATTATTATTTTAAGGATTCATTCCGTTGACGAAATAAATAAATATTAGGCTTGTGTAGTTCGCGAACGAACTAGCTCCACTCCTCTGAGCTAGTTCCATAACTGAAATGAAGGAACTAGTTCGCAGTCAGTCCCGCTCCTAGTTGGTTTTTCATTGCCGTTCGTGAGACAATCTACTATACTAGATCTAGTGTCATGTTCCACTAGATCTACTGACCTTTTTTTTTGCTCATCGTGTTCCACTGGATCTACTGTAGGCTTGCGCATTTTAGTTCACCATAGTGAGCCATCATTTCCGATTTCCGATTCCTCGCGAACTAGTTCGTTGGTTTAGTTCATAGTTCATTACTTCAGGGGAGTTCAGTGATAAGTAGTCGTACTTCGAAGACAGTACATTAGGTGATGAACAAAAAAAAAGGTCAGTAGATTCTACAGATCTTTGTTTTTTAGATTTTACTAAATTCTACTGACCTTTTTTTTGGTCATCATCTTGTACTAGATCTACTGACCTTTTTTTTCTCATCACCTTCTACTAGATGTACTGTCTTCGAACTACAACTACTCATCACTGACCCCCCCTGAAGTAATGAACTATGAACTAAAACAACGAACTAGTTCGCGAGGGATCGGCAACTAGTTCATGATCGCTCACTCTGGTGAACTAAAATGCGCAAGCCTAGTTTCTATGCGATTGACTAGCTAAAAAATGATCTGGAGGCTATTTCGATTACTACACCTAGAGAATCACAGCATCACAGCATAAAACGTGTTCCACACTTATACCAAAAATAATTAAGTTGGGCCTAGATTGTTGGTTGATTTTTTTCACTTTTTTCTGCTTGGTAACTACGAAGCCTTCTCATTTTTTTTAACCTGATACCCCGAAGTGTTTAAGAGCTACTTACCTTGCAAATTCGTTTGCATATACGGCGTACAGACGGACAATATGTTTTTTAGTGTGAAAGTCCTGAAGTTATAAAAAAAAATTTAAATTCATCTTTTATTTTTTTATATTTATTTTAAATTGATCACAGTTTTTTATCATAAAAAAAATAAAGGGATTATAGTGCCTATAGATTTATTTCTACATTGTTAATTTTTGTATGTACAACTTATGGAGGGTTTCTTTTTATTGGCCGTGATTTCGTAACTTTTCTTGGAAGTTAGAGCTATGTGGTATCTAACATAAATTTTTTGTAAGTGCATCAGATTTCTCAGGACGAATTTTGTTTCTTTAAAAAAGACTACGACATAAAATGTCATTGTTTTCCTCGATAACTCAGGTAAATCTGCTTCACTAAAGGAAGATGCACCTTTGATCCAAGGTGGTATTTTCTGTTGTTATATGAGAGTTTGTGGTTCATAGCTTAGCAGTTCCAGATTGAAATCTTGGTGAACATATTTCTCAGTAATTATCCTCATTCCAACAATACACAAATAATCAAGGATTATCTCGGCAAAAAGAACTTTCTTAAGAACCTCTAGTCTACAAAGTATAAACACTTATAATCCATTTTCCCTTACCTCAATTTATTTTACTCGATCCATGACTTTAATTACACAATGATATCATACAGTTCAAAGACTTCTTCGGAAACACTAAACCACAATAACTCTTCCCTTAAATTTTCCAATTATTTATCCCTTATCCTGAAATATTAATTCTCACTCGTCCGGACAGTGACTACCGTACTACCAAAACAGACGACATTTTATCAAAAATTGTCACCCACGAAGAAGATGGGTAAACTAAAACAAATCGTGACCGTCATACGCTACACCATTACTCACCTACATCTGATGGTCAGGATCTTGTGGTCTATGTGCAAGGTGAATACGACGCCATATATTCAAGACGCTACGTCTAAAGTACAACCACACGGTGCTTCAAAGATTTAATGCGAAAAGGTGATAAATCACTTAAGTATGTCCGAAGCTTTTTGTCTTGATCCCGAATGTTGTCTTAAGGGTATTTAGCAGATTACATAAGGATTTTCCAACGTCCAAATAGATTTAGTTTAGAGTTTTGTTGACACAGGTTTGTGTGTAGTCGCAAAATTTATGTTTAACTGTGTGGATCTATACACGGTACCGGTGAATAACTCACCAACTCCAATACGCTATACAACAAATAAAACATATTAGAACGTATCTGGTGAGATATATGTTTGCGTTTATTCCAAGACGACTTGGTGAGTGTATAAGAGATTCGGCAGTGAACCGAAGGACAACAGGGCAGGAACCCCTGAAAACCAAAAAGGCGAACTGCATGATAATGAGTCCCAAGGGTAGGGTTTTGCCTCTCTTCACCGGAACAATCATTATTTATATTTTGAAATCCTTTATCCTTTTAGATATTAAGGACATTTTGTTATGCCCGTCGAGAAGACTTAGACAGCACTTTCCATACCCTCGGGAGTGATGGGGGTACTTGAAACCCCAATTGGGATAGAAAAGCATAAAAAAATAGCCCCCCGAATTAGAATGATTCCCTTTGTTGTCCGTATTGTTCGCTGAAAACACACTTCTGAAGGTTTTCCTGTATTTTCACAATCGTCTTTACAATCCTTTTTCAGTGTTCTCGACTTAAGCAATTATTACGTTTCGTTAATTTTACGTGAGTTTGTAAACAAATTAAGTTCTGTATCTCAACATAATCTAGTTGAACTATTAGTTTGCAGCAAAAATGTTACCTAATTCGAATAGTTATTTAATTAAAATTTTATTTCAGAGCACCCAACTCTTCATTCATGATTACAGTAAATCATTTTCATGATACAATTAACTGCATAGGGAAAAACCATGGGTTTTTCTCCCCTTTTTTATGTAACTAATAAAAAACGGTGTGTTTGAACTTAATTTTATATCTGAGAAACACTGAGATCAACTCAGTTCACTTCACTGAATTTTTCTACTTACAAATTCCCTTATTTTTTACACACTTAACGTAAAGCAATTTAAGGGCTCATAAAATAAGGGTACACGCAATGCGAAAAAAATCTACCAATAGCGCTCTTGTTACATTGGTGGATTTTTTCTCGTGTCTATTTTCTGAATGTTGAGCTTAATCTGAAGAATTATGCCGAACAAATATTTCATGACGGTCAAAGTCGGAGCATACCATCAGTTGTTTCGAGATTATGAAGTTTCTTGGAAAGTTAATTTTGTTCTTAAAATAGAGATTTTAAGCCAATTAAAAATTGTAAAAGCCCCTGTAGACTATACGAATTTCGGTATATTATGTACACTAAAAGCCCATAGAAGTAAAAACGAATTTGATGCCTTATCAGACTTAAGAGATGAGACGAATTGTTAAAACGTATACAAACCAATTACTTCCACTTGGGGTTTGAATTTCGAAAAAATTGTGAAACAGGTTCTTAAACGATTTCATAAAAACCAACTTGATATCTCATGAGACACGAGGGATTTTGAAAAATTTGTGAAAGCGTAAGCAAACTCTTCTTGAAATTCGAAAAATCGTGAAATTAGTTTTTAGGTCATTACATCAAATGCCGCAATAACCAATCTTATAACTCATCAGAACTAAGGGATGGCAAAATGGTGGCTTTTCCACCTCAAAGGAACCATTTTCTTTTTCAAGTCATGGACACACATGAAATAAATAGATTTACCAATATTAATGACAGTCGTGGAGTTCCTTTATTTTTTTTATGATTTATTACTTTATTATTTTTTAATAATAAAGTATTGTGATCGACCTGAAATTTCAAAAAAATTTGCTACCCTGAAATTTTGTATTTACACGTTTTAGGGCTAGTAAACACCAAAAAAGCAAAAAAAAAAAAATGTCCGTCTGTCCGCCGTATACGCCGTACGCCGTACGCAAAATCGTTTGAAGGCGCGTAGCTCCCAAACCCGTTTAGGTAGTAAGTTGAAATTTTTATGGTGGGTAGATTGGGTAAACCCCTACGGATGGTATCTTTTAAGGGGGTGGGGGTGTAAAGGGGGATGAGAGGGGAGTGTTTTAGACGAAAAATGTTGGTTTCCAGATCTCAGAAACCACTTATGCTAGGAGGCTGAAACTTGGAACCTATATAGTGCTATGATCGTGGACTCATTTGCAAAAAAATTATCGATAAGGGTTGAGGGGTGTGAAAGTGGGGGGGAAAACAATGAATCCAAAACGCTAGAAAGCCGGCATTGAAACATTCTAAAATCCATATCTCCTGAACGATTGATGTCAGAAGCTTGAAACTTTGTGATTGCCCTTAGGGATACTTGAAGATTAGACAAGGGCTAAAATTGTTAAGGGGGGTGGTGGGGTGTGGGGTTATTGGGTGAAAAACTTTGGATTACAATATCTTCTGAACCAATTGAACCAGGAAGATAAAATTTTGTTTTTGTATTTGGGATCATAAGAGGAGTCTAATGAACGTAAATTTTTTCAGGGGGGAGGTGGGGCACGAAAGTGGGGGGAAAGCAATTTCTCAAAAAATGTCATTTTTATATCTCAGAAACCGTACCAGATATGATCTTGAAAATTTTATAGAAGTTGGGGTCGGTAAACTCCTAGTAGGGAAAAAAATTTTGGTGGTGTGGGTGTTGGGGGTGATGGTGAAAGGGCTGGAAGCTATTTGGAATGTTATTTTTTAGGTTGTCAGTCGCATAGTACCCAACACCGTATCTCATCATTAAACACGTTTCGAACTTCTACCCATAAAATAATAAAGTTGCGCCCAGACTGTTGGCAGATTTTTAATTATTATTATTGCTGGATTGGTAGGTCACAAACACGTGTTGCAAAATTGCAATCCCTCCAAAATTATAATTAGATACATGTTAACCCTAGCAACCAGAATAACTCAATCAATGATATCAGAGATTCCAGAGAAAAACAACAACTTCCCGATATCGTAGAGAGCTCGATATACTTCTCGCATGTTCTAGACACTTCTTGCATGTATAGTTAGTTGTTGCGCGTTCCACACACACAACCGATCATACTAAATATCTCTCGACTCAACACATGCAGTACATTAGTGCCGCAACATTTTTATACAGGACAATTTTTTCTTCTTTTTGTTGCAAAAATTTCAATCTCTCCAAAATTACTGTTTCATGTGTACCCTGGCAAGCAGAACAACTCACTTAACAATGATATCAAAGTTTCCAGAGGAAAAAACAACTTCTCGATATCGTAGAGAGCTCGATATAATTCTCGCATGTTGTGGACACTTCTCGCATGTACTCGTATAGATACTTCTTGCGCATTCCACACACGCAACCGAACATGATAGAAATCTCCCGACTGAACACATGCAGTATATTAGCGCCGCAGCATTTTTATACAGGAAAATTTTTTCTTCTTTCTGTTGCAAAAATTTCAATCCCTCCAAAATTATTGTTACATACGAGTATGTACCCTGGCAACCAGAACAACTCACTTATCAATGATATCAGAGTCTCCAGAGAAAAACAACAGCTTCTCCATATCGTAAAGATGGTGTGGTATGGTATAACGAGTGGTGATGCTATCATCCTCCTTTACTTAGACGTTATTGTTCTTCATTGTGCACCCCGTTTGAGTATAAAAACTCCTGAAACCTAAAACCGTTTACTACATTTTATAAAGTTTGCTATGTTGCATAGCTTTCCCTTATCGATATCACCGAGGTCATCGAGGAAATAAGCGCCGAGGTTCCGTCTTCTCGTTCTCGATAGGGCCGGACACTCGCATAGGACGTGGAAGATTGACTTCCCCACTTCTATGTCACCGCAGCTACGACAGAGATCATTTGCCTCGGCACCCAGTCGTCTAGCCTGTCTACCTATCAGGTGCCCAGTGAGCACTCTGATTAGTGTGCTTGCATCCTTCCTGCTCAGGCTCAGGATATACTTGCTTTTTCCGTTATCATATCCCTCCCACCGTAGAGTAGAGAGCTCGATATACTTCTCGCATGTTCTAGACACTTCTCGCATGTATAGTTGTTTCTTGCGCCGTTCCACACACACAACCGAACATGCTAGAAATCTCTCGACGCAACACATGCAGTATATTAGCGCAGCAGCATTTTTATACGGGAAAAGTTTTTCTACTGCGAGAGTGAAACGACTATCACTTCTAGGCGGAAGTGTATTTTTAAAGTGATTTTCATTGATAACAGCGATCAAGTAGTAAAAGAAATCAGGCGTAGTTGCCAATAGGGCGAGAAATAAAGAAATTATCGTTTTTATTAATTTTATTAATTTTGCTTAAGTGTAAATCCCGGTGAATCCCTAGCTCGCAATATTACGGTGGACCCGCTTTTATAGAAAAATATATGGCGCTAATCGAGATACGATGATGTGTTTAGATATACGGCAACTCGAATGCCGACGAGATCCAGGTGAAGTTCCTTTCCATTTGGTGATGCTGAAAGAACACGGTAATTGTCTCATTGCAGTAGTGCTTAATTCCGAAACAGTACCGTGGCGCAGTGGCTCAACGCACTAGTCGGTCGTTGGTTGGAACGCACTGTAACGACTCAAATTCCGGGGGTAGCGTCAACGGGTGCCAGTGTTCCGTTACAAAATATTTATTTCTCGTGGATTGACTTCACTTTATTATTCCTAATTGATGACATATATTTTGGCTTGATTTCATTTGGGGTTGCCTCCGCGCGTCTGCTCTATTCGCCTTGTCTTGCTCCTGATCGCCGCCTCTGCTCAACGTGATTCGATTTGTGATTCTGTGGGTACGACTTCACTGATCTTGCCTTGACCCTCTCTACTCTGCTCTCTCCCTGTCTTCGTCTCTCTGTGTGGCCTTTGCTCTCCCTGTCTTCGTCTCCGCGTGTGGCCTCTGCTTTGTTCTCCCTGTCTTCGTCCTTCCCTGTCTTCGTTCTTCCCTATCTTCGTCTCTCTGTATGCCTCCGCTTTGTTCGTCTTGGCTCTGCTCTGTCTGCTTGTCGTGGTTTGGTGTAGTTCGTCGTGGCTTCTTGTAGCTGGTTTTAGCTCGATTCCTGGCACGACTCTGCTCGTCTTAATTTGATCCTGTCGCTGATTGTCATCTGCTCTTCGCTCGCATGATCCCACTCGCTATGCTTAACGCTGCTTTGCTCTGCGCGTCGTGGCTTGCTCTGTGCTCGTCGCTGATTTGGCTATGCTCGTGGTGGCTCGCTATGCACGTCGTGGCTTGCTGTGCTCAACGCTGCTTTGCTCTCAGCGTCGTGGCTTGCTATGCTCATTGTGTCTGATTGGCTCTGCTCTGCTGGTTCTGCTGGGCTAGTCTCTGCTCCGCTTGACTTTACTGGGCTAGTGTGGTGGTGCCGTTGTCAAAGACTTAGTACATTTGAAAATTGAGAAATTCGCTGTAACATAATTATTAAATTATATTCAGAGTACTTGATCTCATCATTATTTCATAGTATAGAGATCAAGTACTCGGAATTCTTTTTGAAAAAATAAAATAAAATATGGGAAAAGAAAAAGTCAGTTGAATAAAAACTGCTGAATCAATAAAATCTATTAAGATCATATAAAAACGGATAAAATATCCACAATTATAATTAATTAAAAGTTTATAATTTAAACTTGAACATATATTATTATTAAATAATTAATTTAATAAAATCATTTATATTCTTTGATGTATTAAAAGTGATTAAATAATAATAGTGATAATTGTCCAAATAAATAAATCATTATTAAACAGTATTTATAAAATTGAATAAACTAAATGTTTTAATTAGTTGACAAAAGCAACTTTACACTAGTCTCTGCTCTGCTTGGTTCTGCTCTGCTTGGCCCTGCTGGGCTAGTCTCTGCTCTGCTTTGCTCTGCTCTACTGGGCTAGTCTCTGCTCTGCTTGGCTCTGGTGGGTTAGTCTCTGCTCTGCTTGACTCTGCTTGCTAGTCTCTGCTGTGCTTGGCTCTGCTGGGCTAGTCTCTGCTCTGCTTGGCTCTGCTGGGTTAGTCTCTGCTGTACTTGGCTCAGCTTTGCTCGTTTTGGTTTTGCTGGACTCGTCTCTACTTGGCTCTGCTGGCCTCGTCTCTGCTTGGCTCTGCTGGGCTCGTCTCTGCTGGCCTAGTCTCTGCTTTGCATTTGTCTTGGCTTCGCTGCTCTCGTCTTGGCTTCGCTGCGTTCGTCTTGGCTTCGCTGCTCTCGTCTTCGTTGCTCTCGTCTTCGACTTGACCTAATGGGTCTCGAACCTTCGAAGAGGAAGTACAACTCCACTACCTTTTCCAGCCCGAGAACCGCTTAGGACGACCATCCGTTCAGTACTTCGACCTCTTCAAGCCAAATGCAGGTTGAATTGGTCGAGCTCAGTACTCAATATTGCTAAAAGAGGAAGTATAACTCTACTACCTTTTTCGCAGACAGACTCCGTTCTGGTTGTTCGCTCGATTGTTTATATTTGCGAGAACATTTACCATCCGTGAATTATTCCGTATGGAAGGATTTTGACTTCGTGATATAATTTGCGGCCGGTGCCTGCACCTCTCCGTATATAGTCCCGCTGGATTATTGTACACTTGTCGGTGTATCCGCTACTCCGTGTCGCGTGATCCCGCCGATATTTTCCAGGCCTGTTCTAAAATTCCTGTGACGTTTTCGGCCTCTGTTTCAGGTTATTTATGTTCTGTGTAGGTTTGTAATTCAAGTGTTTTAGTTCTAAGTTTTAATCTATTCAATTCCGTGTTACATGTTTTAATTCAATGCTTGTGTTTGGAAATTTCCGTCCTCACAACACTTAGCAATGGGCTTATTACCTAACTGCAAAAAACTTGAAGCAGTAAAAGTGCTTCAGAAGCGCTATTACGAGATCATCTAGCAACTGAAGAATGTATAAGAAAACCATTGAAATATCGTCTAATAACCGACAAATACCACAAAATTTTGTGACAACCCACTTGAATGGTCATTCCCAGCGATGCGACAAAATAAAAAGAAAACTTTGTCCGTACAATAAAATTATTTTAACATATTCTAGTACCTATAGTCCACCTACAACCTACAAGTAAACAGCAAAAATACTTACTCCTACTTGGAAACTTACCTAACAGCAATTTCCATTACTTTTCTGCCCCGCTGGCTGTGAACATTCCACCCCTAGGCGAAAACTTTTATCCTTGTACGCCACATTCTCTCGCTATGTCGTTGTCGAAAAGCCGTGTCCATTTCACACACAATTTAATGTCCAGGCCGAAAACATAAACCACTGACCAGGAGATTTTATGTGAGTGGACCATAAAAGAAAATTAGCTTAGACGAATGTTAATTGGGCAAAAGTTAACAACTTAACATAATTCTGTGATTTTCAACAGATTGCCCTCAACCGTAAATTGTATGTCGTGATATAACGATATATTCATACATCTGCCAGGATTCATGTTGCAGGACATCAGTAGGACCCGTTCATTTCACCGCATTGACATGTGCACGAGGATCGTATGCAATGTTCGAAATTTCGGGTCATAATTTTATCGTGGAGTTAAATGAACGGCCTGGAAAATTTTATGTAGTGGTGGCATCAATCAGGATCTGATCGTACTAAATTAAGGGATTTTTTTCCGGATGGAGTACTTTATAGTGGGTAGCGAAAAAATATGAAATTGATGCAAATGGAAATTTTCATGCGAAGCTTGTTAATTAATCTGCCGGGACATTCAAATCAATTTTGAACATCAAATTTAATTATATTTTAGTCCCTCCCCCCTCATCGAAAAATCAACATATTTCAGCTTTATTACCAGGTTCAAATCACATTTCTACTCTCAACAGTTAAAAAAAATTGTTAAACTTTCCTCGTTTTCCACTTATTTCAAGTACTGGCAATAGAACTTTCTCGCTTAAGTTGAAAACTTTTCGTAACATGATAATTTCCCTTAAACCACGCAAATCCTATTATTTTATATTCCACACTTCATTCCTACCAGCCACTTACGTTCGCCTCAAGTGCATATAATTGCATAGGTTTATAACATTTCAGAAATATTTTAAACTGTTTTGGCGCCCAAGACTATTATCACTTCCGCCCTACAGTTAGTAGCGATGAGAGCGAAAGTTTCTACATTTTCGGTGTAATAAATTTTTGCCTGCATCATAAACAAAATTCTAGTCGTCTTATTCCACGGAAATTTTCAAAATCTACAGAAACATGCAGCACACACTAAGTTTAGCATTAAATGAGAAAACTTCTTGCGCGTCTTCTTGGCATTAAAATTGCAATCGGAAGAAATATGTTAATTAGCTTGGCAAATTTTCGTTTGCAGCGCAAACTTACTAAAATTCTATCAAAATATTCAACTGTGTGTATGTGCATATGTAATTCATTGGTGAGACAGGTAGATGGCGGTTTAAGGATTAGGTTTTAGTAAAAATATGTTCGCCTTAACTTTTTGATCGACCGGAAATTTAAAAAAAATATTGATCCTCTTACCATATTACCCCAAGGCTCGTGGTCTCTCCCACACCCTTCAAACTATTAATTCGACTTATTTTTATTAACCACATTTTTTTGTGGGGTGAAAAACAATAGGACATTCGAATGTACGAACAGTAAAAACCAGAAGCTCCACTAGAAATTTTGCATACATAACCCCTACCAGTGTCTTTTGAGAATTTATGCATTTTATTTATGAGAACAACGCTTTGGTAGGTTTACTCTGACGAAATACTATGAGTGTGTCATTTAACTATCAAATATGTCGCTGTTTTCTAAAAATAAAATCTTTACATTTCTATAGACTTCTTACTGCTCTCGTAAGGATACCATTATAACTACTGAATCTTTTTATAAAAGCAAAACTTTCCTTATAAGCATTGCCAGAAAGAGAACGAAGATTATATACTACAAATAATTTCTTGAAACTAATTTATTAGAAATTTTGAAATTGACCCCACAAAGCGCTACTTCTTTTACGACGTGGAAATAAAATATAGTACCATTGTTGACGTACTATTCGGCATTTTAGTACAGTGCTAATATGAATTTTCATAATTTTACTTTATTAAAAAATATTAAAGTATTGTGATCGAACTGAAATTTAAAAAATTTGCTACCCTGAAATTTTGTATTTTCACGTTTTAGGAATAGTAAACACCAAAAAACCAAAAAAAAAATGTCCGTCTGTCCGCCGTACGCCTTCTACCGTACGTCGTCCGCCGTACACAAAACCATTTGAAGGTGCATAACTCACAAACCCGTAGAGATATTAAGTTGAAATTTTTATGGTGGGTAGATTGAGTGAACCTCTACGATTGGTATCTTTTGGTGGAGGGGGGGTTTTAGGGGGGAGGAGGGTGGTGGAATTTATACGAAAAATTTGGGTTTCTAGATCTTAGGAACCACTTACGCTAGGATCCTGAAACTTGGAACTTATGTAGTAATATGATAGCGGTCCCATTTGCAAAAAAATTTGCGATAGGAATTGAGGAGTGTGGGAGTGGGGAAAAAACAATGTGTCCGAAACGATTGAAAGCTTGGATTGAATCATTCTAAAATCCATATCTTCTGAACAGTTGATCTCAGAAGGGTGAATATTTGTAGTTATCTTAAGGGATACTAGGAGAGTAGACAAGGACTAACATTTTTAAGAGGGGAGGTCGGGTGTAGGGGTGGGAGGTAAAAAACTTTAGATTACAATAGCTTCCAAACCAATTGTACCAGGAAGATGAAATTTGGTTTATATATATAAGATCACAAGTGGAGTGTATTGAATGTAAATATTTTGAGAGGGGAAGTGGAGTACGAAAGTGGGAGGGGGATAACCGTTTTACAAAAAAATTTAATTTTTACATCTCAAGAACCGTACCACATATGATCTTAGAAATTTTACACGAGTTAGGTCCAGTAGACTTCTAGCAGGAAAAAAAAAATTTGGTGGTGCCGGCGAAGGGGGTGACGGTGGGAGGGGGTGGAACGAAAAGAATTCTGATTCTTATTTCTCGAAAACCACAAAGCATAGAAAGCTAAAAATTTACGACTGTATTCATAATAATTATAGAAGTATAGTTAGTAGTACTATAGAAGTGTCCTAGAAAAAATCATAAAATTTTTGTTAGGGGTAGCAAAGTACGGGGTTGGGTTGGTTTTTTATATCTCAGAAACAGCGTGTGCTAGAAAATTGGAACTTAGTATGTACGAGGATATGTAGAAGTACTACAGGAGTAATTAAAGCAAAAAAAAAAGTTATAAATTTGATTGATGTACAGAGCTGGAGTAAAAAAAATGTCCGTGAGAAGGGTTTTTCCAACATTTCCATGAATTTCGTTATGTCTTTTGGGAATTTTGAGTTATCAAATTAATTTTACTTTTTTGGGCACCTAGAAACATTTTTTCAACTTTTTCGATATCCAACCCCTAAGGGGGTGTAATGTGATTGTGTAAATTTTCACGAATTCCGATATATTTCTTAAGTCTCATTAGACGATATATCGAATATCGAATTCACTTTCACTCGTAAAGGCTTTAAATTTAAAGAGGTAAGACCGATTTCTTCTATATTAAACCACCTGGGGGTATAAGACATTTTGCAAGTTTTCACGAATTCCGAAAGTCTTTTCCATTTAATGAGATCGTATTCGCATTTACTTCTATTGAATCTTCTATTGGAAAAAATACGTAAATGAAAAAAAAAAAATCTGCCAATAGTCTGGGCACAATTTTATTATTAAAGAATAACCTGGAGGCTATTTGGAAAGTTATTTTTTAGGTTATCAGTCGCATAGTAACCTACACCGCATCTCGGTATTAAGCACGTTTCGGACTTTTACCCAAAAAATAATAAAATTGCGCCCAGACTGTTGGCAGATTTTTTAAATTATAGTTTAGTTTAAATAAATAGCATTTTTGTTATTTTGTCCAACAATTTAGTTTTACTTTATTATTTTTTAATAATAAAGTATTGTGATCGACCTGAAATTTCAAAAAAGTTTGCTACCCTGAAATTTTGTATTTACACGTTTTAGGACTAGTAAACCCCAAAAAAGCAAAAAAAAAAAAAATGTCCGTCTGTCCGCCGTAGACGCCGTCCGCCGTACGCCGTACGCCGTACGCAAAATCGTTTGAAAGCGCGTAGCTCACAAACCCGTTGAGATATTAAATTGAAATTTTTACGGTGGGTAGATTGGGTTAACCCCTACGACTGGTATATTTTTGTGGGGTGGGGGTACAAGGGGAGAGGAGAGGGGAGCGTTTTAGACGAAAAATTTTGGTTTCTAGATCTCAGGAACCACTTATGCTAGGAGGCTGAAACTTGGAACTTATGTAGTACTATGATATTGGACTCAATTGCAAAAAAATTGTCGATATTGGTTAAGGGGTGTGGAAGTGGGGGGGAAAACAATGAGTCTTTAACGCATGAAAGACGGGATTGAAACATTCTAAAATCGATATCTCCTGAACCATTGATGTCAGAAGATTAAAACTTTGTTGTTGTCCTTAGGGATACTTCAAGATTAGACAAGGGCTAACATTTTTAAGAGGGGAGGTGGGGTGTAGGGGTGGAGGTGAAAAACTTTGGATTACAATATCTTCCGAACCAATTACACCAGGAAGATAAAACTTAGTTTCTGTATATAGGATCGCAAGTGGAGTCTACCTAAACTAAATTTTTTGAGGGGGGAGGTGGAGCACGAAAGTGGGGGGATAGCAATTTCTCAAAAAATGTCATTTTTATATCTCAGAAACCGTATCAGATATGATCTTGAAAATTTTACAGGAGTTGGGGTCGGTAAACTTCTAGTAGGAAATGGTAGTGTGGGTGTTGGGGGTGATGGTGAAAGGGGGTAGAAAGGAAAACATTCTGATTTTTATTTCTCGAAAACCATAATGAATAGAAAACTAAAAATTTCGGATTATAGAGCCACTATGGAGACATCCTAGAAAAATACAATTTTTTATAGGGGTATCAAGGTACCGGGGAGAGGGGTGGTTTTTTATATCTCAGAAATGGCTTATGCTAGAAAGTTGAAACTTAGTACGTATATGTGGATGTACTATTAGAGTAATTAAAGCAAAAAAAAGTTTATATTTTTATTGGCGTTCAGAGGTTGAGTTAAAAAAAATGTCCGTGAATCCACACTTTCACAAATTTCGTTAAAACTTTTAGACATGTCGAGCTATCAAAGCAATTTTACTTCTGCGGGCTATTTATATAAGCGCCTACTAACGGTCTTCAAAATTTTTCGATATTCAACCTCTAAAGGTTTGTAAAGTGGTTGCGTACATATTTACGAATTCTGATATATTCCTAAGATATATTGAGACTTGGAATTCACGTTTACTTCTAAAAACTTTAAACGTAGTCGGGAAAAAACCCCGATTTAAGTATTTTTCTCTATTAAATCCCCTGGGGGTATTGTTCAAGTTTTCACTGATTTCGAAAATCTCTTAGGTTTAAAATAAGTGATCGAATTCGCTTTTACTACTATGAATTATTCTATTGATAAAAAAATACGTAAATAAATAAAAAAAATCTGCCAACAGTCTGGGCGCAACTTTATTATTTTATGGGTAGAAGTCCGAAACGTGTTTAATGATGAGATACGGTGTTGGGTACTATGCGACTGACAACCTAAAAAATAACCAGGAGGCTATTTGGAACGTTATTTTTTAGGTTGTCAGTCGCATAGTACCCAACACCGTATCTCATCATTAAACACGTTTCGGACTTCTACCCATAAAATAATAAAGTTGCGCCCACACTGTTGGCAGATTTTTTATGTATGTAAGTGCGTTTGAAATAATAATTTAGTTATTAATGTGGAAGTGCATTTCATTTTATTGAATTTCATTTGAAAGAGACTGGAGATATAAATTAATAAAATTTCCATTTGGAACTTTTATCATGCTTATAAGAAGGTTGTCCCCAATTTATAAGTTAAACATTCTAATGATAGCCTTATTAACACTTCGACGCATCGTTGGCATAAAAATTAAAGTCTGTCTTTGGGAATTTAGTTACTATATTTTAAAAACAGATTTTTCATTTTTTATATTATAGGTACCTTTGCTCCAAGCGTTTATCACTATATATCAATTTATATGTTCAGAGAAAGTTTAGGAACGGGCGGGATGATATGGACCTTCAAAAGCTGATTAAAACACACATATAAACATATCACTGTTTTCATACTTTTTCAGAATTTTTTGTCGTTCCTTTCATTAATACCAATAATTCTGAACTGGTAATGCTATTTAAATAATTTTTGTACCATTGAAGAAAAAATAATTCGGGCTTTGAATAATGCTCTTTGATTTGTGTGAGCGGATTTTTGATTTGGATCACTTTCTTTAATAACATTCTAGAGGAAAAATATTGAACGGAAAACGGGATCGTTGTCTTAATTTATCCCCGATATTATACAAGTCCATTTTGTCACTTTTCATACAGCGATAGATTTATTTCTCTATTTTAAGAACTTTGGAAGTTATTTGCATTTAATATAAACAATTTTGTACTGAGCAATCTTTTATTGGAATGCAACAAGGAAGTGAAATTTTTAGCTAGCAAAACTTTCCATTTCAAATTCAAATTCAAATTCAACTTTATTTCATGGTCTCTTTGTATAAACACAGAACTACTTATTTTAGAGAACAGATAATCAAATCTTAACAACCATATTCCTTAATTGTAAGCATTGGCTGACATTCTTAAAAGTTTGAAGTATTTGTTAATTAATTAATCCAAGGAAATTTTTTTACAAAAAACCTTTCGTGAATAAACTTACTATCTAACTAAAATTAATTATTAATCTAACTTAACATATAACTGAAGCTTTTCTTTTAGGAAAAGAAGAGGTAAGTGGTAAATAGAAGCAAAGTACTAATATCTATAGTTTAAACGATATTTGATAGAAGTTTTTACGAGAATATGGAGATGTGTACTATTCTGTCGTGTTAAAATAAAGCGCGAATTAGCGGATTGTCACTCATTTTGGATCTGCGTGAAAAAGATGAAAATCGGTTGTCGGCTAGTTCCTGAACTGTAGGTACGTTGGCAATTTCGTGAGGCCCTTTTCGTCGAAAAATAGAAAGGTTTGTCAAGCATCATTTTCAGGCATTTGTACTTTTCTTCTCCACCCTTACCCACCCCAACAAGAATTTTGTGCCCGATTGTTACTATAGTCACATTTTTAACACATCGACGTCACAGAAATGTTTTCGTTACCATTTTTATTGGAAATGTTAAGTGTTCGTGCCTTGTCAGTAACACTTCCCATTTAGGCAGTCTAAGTAACACAAAAACGCAAGTTTTCCAAAAAATGTTTCCATATAGAAAAAATTCCCAAAATAGTATCAGTTCCCAAATCGCCGCCAAATTCTTTGGGAATTGTGTCATTCTCAGCGGAAAATATTCATCGTGCCTCTTTTGAAGCCAATAATAATTGAATCGATCAATGGGAACTCTACCTATATAGAAACATTGTAGTCAGTGTGTTCCTAGAAACCCCTTTTAGGCGCAGTATTGGAAAGTGTTACTTTATCGTTTGCCTTGGTGAAACAAATTAGGTACCAAGTCTAATTGGGCACACATAGAGATTTATATACTGCAGATGACAAGACACCGGGTTTTGTATAAAGCTCTTTTTAGCCAGAAAAGTGAGGTGCAATAGGGGTCTAGTGTCAAATTGCTGTTGTTAAGCGTGTTTCAAGAGCTGGTCATAATATAAATGCGAGTGAAAACAAGGGCCTAGTGTCAATTGTTGTTGTTTTGAGTGTGGGTGAAGCGATGACGTTTGCCTTCAACTCTCTTGTGTCTAGAGCTACTGGAGACGACAAGCCACCGGTTTTGTATAAAGCGCTTTGAAGACAAAAACACGATGAGAAGTGAGACAAAACAGGGTCGTTGTTGTTGTTTTAGCGTGAGAGTGAGTTAGACAAAACAGGTTCGTTATGTTAATTGTTGTTGTTTTGCGTGCAAGTGAATGCGACTACGTCCGCCTTCAACTCAATCGCTGCTTGTCATCTCCAGTATATAGATCTCTATGCTAGACACAATAAACTACATTTTAGGAATTTTTACAGAACGGTTAGCAACAATGTTCCCATTTTGCAACATGCTAGGCATAATGACTATAAAGTAACTTCAGATCAATTGCAATGGCGAATAGAATTTTCATGAAGGATTTTAAATAAAATAAAATCTGTAATTTTGATATTGTATAGAATTTTTCAAAATTTCTGAAGTAAATTTGGTTTTAAAGACCGAATAGTAATTTTAACTAAAAGGGCTATTGCTTCAGAAGTATATTCTGTAAAATTTTATTTTTTAATAAATCAAAAAAAATTTCAATTACAAAAATTTATCATGTCCCATGATTTTTCTATAAGTATTTATAGTATGTTTACAGAGAATATGAATCCGTTTAGTAATTTTGCATTACATTATGCTGATTATTTCAATTTCATAATTATTTTATATAGAGATCTGTATATTTTTTAAGATATCCATTTCTCTTTATATTACAAGTATAAGCATTACAATACATACATATTCAGCTTTCGATTGCTTACATTTAAATACACATTCATAGTGTGTGGCTGTCCATCGTTTTGATGCAAAACTAAATAGGCATTGTTACCAACACAATTCCTTCATTGCGTTGCGCCACTTTCGGTAAATAGAAGACCCTTAAACGTTGCAGATACGAAACAGTGTGGCGAATCGGGAATATTTTTAAACACCACGACGTCGCAGTAACCCAAATGTGAACCATAATTTCTTGTTGGGACCCTCACCCTCTGCACCGTCATCCCCAAAAAATTTTTTCTGCCAGGCGTCTATTAGACCTACTTCTGGTATTAATTATATTATATTATAATTCTAAGCATCAATCATACACTTTTCTTGGGATATGAGACTTGATTTTTTAGAAAAATTCTTCTCCCCTCCACTTCCATACTCCACCGCCCCCTTAAAAAATGTTACTTTCAGCAAACTTTATTTGTCAACCTTAATACAGAAACCGAATTTTATTTGTCTAGTGCAATTGGTTCGTGAGATATCGTAACCTAAAATTTTTCGACCCCCACCGCCGTACGCCCCTGCCCCCTCTGTTCTAGTATACCCTCAGATGTTCATCAAGCTTTAAATTCGTGACATTAACCGTTTAGGAGATATGGATTTTTGAAACGTCTCGATCTCGGCCTTCTTGCGTTTCGGACGCATTATTATTCTCCCCACTCCCACACCCCTTCACCCATATCAGCAAAATTTTTGCAAATGGGTCCACTATCGATGTTGTATATAAATTCCAAGTTTCAGCTTTCTAGCTTAAGCGGTTACTGAGATCTAGAAACCAAAATTTTTTGTCTAAAACGCTTCCCCCACCTCCCCCCTCATACCCCCACCACTCAAAAGATGGGCACTTAAAGGAGTCTGCTCAGTCTACCAAAAAAAAAAGCAAATTTTTTTTTTAAAAAATCGATAACAATACTTTATTAATAATACAATACTTTATTATAATAAAGTAAATTGGTTTACTGTAAGGAGCGATGCAGAAAGAGTTATCGGTTGTGAAATAGTGAAGTCATACTTTCATATTATATCAAAAGTCATATTATATCAAAAGAAATAGAAATTCGCATTAAAAAAATTTTATTCCATTGAATTAAAATAATACAGCAATAAAACTCTGCGATTCTGAATAGCGTTTTGAAATTCCTTCATAAATTTAGATATGGAAATACGAAAGTAAGAACAAAATGCTCTTAAAATCAAATTAAATTTCGCTGAGTACACATAATGCCTGATTTGATCAATATCTAAATACACACGTTATACCTAGTACGGAAGGATGGGAGAAAATATGCTGCTTCTTGCCATGGCGTAATAAGATACACGTCTGAATTTAATATTGTCGCATTGAATATTGTACCCAAGTACATGCGAGTATCTACACTACAATCTACTTCCTAGAGTTTACACTAGACGATGAAATTATGCATACATGTTGAGCTATGAGTATATCTTATGTAATCCCAGTATACTTACCTACATTCTACGTATATCATCATATATGTACATGAGCACGGTAAACGTATCCAATCTCTGTGCATATATTCTACGACAAATATGCCACATTTAATTTGTTCCATTGCCGATTCATCGTAGACAATGGTTAAACATATTTAGTAAGACGTGTCACAAGCAATGTATACTAAAATAGACTTGTACGTTTTGATTACTTCGAATTTTACTAACCATCGTTTGTTGCATTCCGATCTTTTGAAAACATCTATCACCACCATTAATCTATTATACAAATTGTAATTTTATATAAGTAATGTCATTCTCCACTAGAAACTAGTTTTGAAGTAGTCCTACGGAGACTGCTTTAACTCCAAAAAAAACCTACAAATAACCTTAGCTTCGCAATGACAAACAATTTCTTGTCTTTTGTGCAGTAAGCACGGCCAGTTCCCTTGTTTCTTAAGATTGCAAATTTAGCCCCACATTGGGCGCCACTTTATCTACCACACCCAATACATCTTAAGGTGAAGCCGACTCGTTATACCAGTTTGTTTAGAATCTAGGGATTTTTCAATTTTCTCTCACGTTGGACGCCATTTGTTCATAAAATATTAATTCGAAACTATAGGCTGTGAAACTGAACCCACATTGGGCGCCATTTTTACAGATTCGTTGTTTTTAATAACAATATTACGTTTTAATGTAGCCAATGACAACTATAATTCTTTGAATTTAGTAGTGAAAGCCTGGCCAGTACACTCATTACTTCATACATTGAGTAATCTCAATATGCCGAAATTAAGACATATGTTGGGTGCCACTTAGTCGATGCCGAAGGACTTTATCTTGTTACTCATGTTGTTCTTGTTGCTGTTTGGTGTTGGGGAAGACTCGTAGCAAAGCAGCGCCAACATGGCCCATTGCAGTCGAATCCCCCAGTCTCTACCCGAACTTTTTCAAGAGCTCAGGTAGGAAGCGAGAACGGAGCTCTTCCATCCTCATAGCATCAACGCCGTATAGGTGCATTCTCGCAAAAGAGTAAGCTGGACACTCGATAAGGAAATGTTCCGTTCTCTCGTCGCTCTCGTTGCAAGCAGTGCACATGGGGTCGTCAATGATTTTCAATCGGATCATGTGTAGGCCACATGATTTATACCCTGTAAGGACATCAACTATGCTACCACATTTCTTACTGCTCAATTTGAGAAGAAAAGCAGCAGTTCATCCACTTGGTCCCTCAACAAGGTTTCTGGTCTCCCGCATTTCCATAAGAAGCCGCCATCTCTCAATGTGTGATTTACTCACTCACTGAGCAATGGCAGCCCTAACAGAGGCAACCGGTACACCGAAAACTGAACGCCGATCCAGCCTTTGCTAATGCATCAGCTATTATATAGCCATTTACACCCTGGTGGCCTTGAATCCATATGAGCTTTAAGTCATTGAATATGCGAACAGAATTCAATCGTTCTTTACACTCACGTACCATCTTCGAAAAGACGATTGGATTATCTAGGGATTGTAGAGCGGACTGACTGTCGCTGCAAAAGCAGATCATCCTGCCTCTCCATCTTCCCTCTATAATCCATTCTACTGCCTTAAGGATTGCATATACTTCAGCTTGAAATACCGAGGAATATTTTCCTAGGCCGAAATCGTACCTGAGATCTTTAGTCTTCAGGTACATTCCAGCTCCCGACCCGTCTTCAGTCATTGAGCCGTCTGTATAGAATATATCAGTGAATCCGCTAAGCAGTATAGACTGGTTTTCCACTCCTCCCTAATCAGGATCTCCACCTAATATTTCCTTTTGAGTATACAGGTCGAAGTCATAGCATCCGAAGGCATATCGAAGATGGAGTTCCCAGACAACCTTCGAGCCATTTCTCCATGACCCGTGCAATGCTCTTTTCTCCACAGGCCTAATCTCATTAGTCTGTGTGTAGCTCTCATTGCTTTTGCCTGAACAACAATGTCAAGCGGTGGCAGATTGAGCAGTGCATCGAGTGCCGCACCCGGTGTGGTAGGCACCTGTTACACCGATGCAGAACTTCCTCTGTAGTTTAGCGAGACTAGCTCCAATGTATGCACATTCGGTCTTAGTCCACCAAACCACTGATGCCTAGATTAGGATGGGTCTTATAATGGATGTATATAGCCAATATACTCGTACCATTGAAGGCCTAAGACCCCATGTTCTTCCAAAAGCTCTCCTGCACTGCCAAAATGTTACTAGCGCACGGTTCGTCTTTGTATCTACATGTTCTCTCCAGAGTAGCTTGCTATCCAGGATAACTACAAGATACTTAACTTTCTTCGAGAGCTGAATAATTTCACTTATACTACAGTATCTTTAATACGAGTGCTACAACCTTATTACTTTTAACAGAGCTAGGTTCAGCCTTAAATCTGAAAAATCGCTGAATCAAACCACACGTTGGGCGCCTTTGGTTCACATACTGAAACCTACGCATCGATAGTTCCAAAATTTAGTTCAGAATTTTCCAACAAACAGGTTGACTTCAAAACTAAATATCTTGATTCTTTAAAACAAATTAGGTATATCTTATACCTGCCTGCCAGCGAGAAAATGAAACCTCATAAAATGATGAATGTGTCAGAATAATTTTATTCGCTTTTAAAAAAAATATTATAGAACTGAACTGAAAATGTTTATATACGTGACGCAATCTGTATGAATCTTGTCAGGTGTCAAAATTGAGTTTTTGATAACATTGAATAAAGTACAGAATTCTGAAGAGAACGCTGCAAAAATCGCGCAAAAATCTCAAAAATTGACGAAGTTATGGCGTTTTGAATTTTGATGTACAGAAAAGGTAGTTTTTAGATAATCGAGGTTAAATTTTTACTATTAATTTTGACAAGTTTTTTAACATTACGCCTATGCATAATTAAGTGTCCATGTGCTTTTTACGGATTTGTTTAGGAATTCTACCCTCCCCCTCATTTCTGCTGCATCTCCTATACACGAAGGGCAGCCATCCCTAATTTTTTTTTTTGTTAAAGTACTTTAAATTTCAATCAAATTTCTTGGTTTTGTTTTAGACAGTGCTACTGTACCAACTGCACCCCCAACCAGAGTTTGAAAAATAAATCTAACCCCTCCCCTAATTTTTTTTAGAAGTAGTTTTTTGAAAAGTGTTCACTCAAACACATTGGTTTGTTATAGAGAATTTTTAACCCAGCTCATGAAATTTATACACCCCCTTCTTCTAGATACCCCACCCCTTTCTTACAAAACTTTAAAGCCCCCTCTTTCATAATTTATTTTCAAGTTGGGAATTAAATGATATAAAGCTATATAGCGGCTAAAATATCAAATAAAATCGCGTTGTAGTTGATATTATGATATGTAGGTAGCATTTGGTGCAACAACACAATATATGACATTTGATATGACATGTGTTGGCCTGTATTGAAAATTTTGGCAAAATAAGGTATAACTTGCGTCACAAATATATATATTTTTTAAAAAAAAGGAAGGACGGTTTTTCAGAACATTGAAAACTTTTCATAATCTGAACAATTTGGAAAACTCGAATCACATTACCAATAGAAAATAATAAATTCAATTTTGATTTGATTTAATCTGAGCATCTTACAATAAACAGTTCACTATCTACTCCAAGCACAATTCAATTAATTAATTTGACCTTTCTAGCCAATTATAGAGCTCTGTAATGCCAAACCGTCAATCATATTACTATATAGTGAAATTACATTAAGTTAATGACAGAGCAAATAGAGAAGAGGTTTTCAGATCATTCCCGAATTCATATCAAAATATTTCTTATTGTTTACTTAAGTATTAAGTCCTTTTCTTCACCGCACGAAAGGGATGTCGGACCATCTCGTCTACATTGTACTCGTGTGTATTCTATATTATAGTCCATGAGGCTGAAGAAATAGTACCGAGTGTACAGAGCGAGAGTATAGATCTTTTATGCAAGACTTTCCAAGGATTTACAGCTCAAGTCACGTACGGGCAGCATACTCACATATCATTCGTCTGCCTTATGTGTACACAATGATGTGTTTTCTTATTATACACATAACAATCTTTGGGTTCGTTCAGGCAACATTATTCGACTTAAAAGGAATTCCGTATTACAGGACAACCAACCCTCAGGCTTATCAAGTTTGCTTAGAAATTAAATGCATACCATGACTCTTAATAACTAATGGCTACTGGATATTATCAAAGGCCACATAATAATAACGTTAGAGAAGATACAATATGACATTCATGTTTTTCGGTCATTAATTTACCACTTTCAGATGTCACTGACGGAAGTTTTTCGGTAAAATCATATTTTCAAAATTATTCAAGTATCAAAAGATAGATGTTAAATTCGTAAGATACACTGCTTAGAATCTAAACAGTGTATCTTACGATGAATGTGTCAGATTATCTCTCCATCTATCTAAACTTTAAATAGATAGATGATTTATTGAAATTCATTAAGTTGTATAGTAGCAAAAAAAAATAGTTCAGTGATTAGATCTTAATTTTTACAGCTGCAATGGTTAAATTTACATTCTATTTGCAAAAACTTATGTTAATCTGACACAGTAATATGTTCAAGGAAAAATTTTGTTAACAAAAAACCTTGCTTGGAAGAACCTTAATAACTAACTTAAACACTACTTAAACCTAGACAAAAACTAAAAATATATTAAAATAATTAGGTAAACAACGCTAGTTGTACTCCTACAACTAGCGTTGTTTACCTAATTATTAGCCAAGGAAAATACTAGAGGAGAGATACACTGTTTAAACAAAAATTTAATTTTCAATCCAATTTCTACTTGAAATTTCCAGTATATTTAATTTTTTTCAAGTAAAAGTACACATTACAAACACTTTTACACGAAATTTCTGATATTAGTAAATTATTCATGTACTTTTCAACTGAACAATTTACATGAAAATTCTCACAAAATTATGCACCATTTGACCTAACTTAACTTTATTTATATATGAATTGAAAATTACGTTCTTTACGTGTAATACTACTTATTTGAATTTTACGACGAAAAACATGTAATATTTGAAAGCACGAAGTTGGACGCTTCGTTCGATTTTGTTTTCTACTGAAATGAAAATGAAACGCCTTCGGTGGAGCAGTGGCTACGCGTGCCAAAGTCAAAACCAAAATTGATCCAGTGGCGGTCATATTGCTTTTCCAAGAGGGGAGCGACCGACGTTCAGTAGCTACTGTAGAGAGACTTGGTGTGGTGGTTAGCCGCTAGTACAGTGAGGATGGAAATTGTACAAATGTTATGATCTTACTGCTTGAAAATATAAATTTTTTTTATTTCATTTCCGCATCTAATAACTAATTTCCATCGGCTGATTTAGATAACTAGATATCGGAATCTCGACAAGCATTAACATCGCTCTGAAGACATTCCTTTGATATTTTTTTAATTTATCAGCTGATGGTGGCAAAAATTTGAATCTGTATTGTATTACTGTAAGTCTAATCAATTGAAAATTTAATAGCATAAGCAGAAACTAAAAAATAAAATTATTTGTTTCCAAAGTTTGGTGAACAAAGTTTCAAGGCTGTACGCTTTCAGTAGAATTCGATTTCATTTTCGACAAAATTTAGAAGTTCAAATATAATTTAAAATCTCTCAAATGTATGAGAAATCTAGAATATTTTGATAGTTTTATCAAAATCTCATAATTTCGTCAATTCTGTTCTATGTTCAATCAATCTAAGCCAGCAGTTTTTAAGACCACTAGAAAAGTAGTGTGTTCAATTTTTAATAGTTTAACCATACATATTTGATGAAACCGAAAACTTGGCATTGAAATCCGATGCCTGTATCGTAAAATCCAAAGACTTCAGGCCCACTACGAAGAAATTATCACCCCAGCTATTAAGTTATCCTACAATCATTAAAATAAACGGAAAGCATATTTTCATTAATGTAATTTATTAAGAGCCGTTCCTACGCTGTTCAGTTACGTTCTAGCTGGAATTAACTGACAGATTTTCATACAAAACTTCCGGTTAAAGTTCTAGTTAGAGTTTAACTGACGATTGTTGAGTTCAGATGGCTGCCACCATACCCTAACCTAGCCTACTCTTCTTACTCAAAACTTAAAAAAAGCCAGAAAATTCTCTAATACTATTTTAAATTATAATAACTTCACAAAAAATCTCCAAAAATTTGTAATACTGTTTTCAATTATAATAACTTCACGAGCAGTCTCTTATAGCTGATTTACATCGCAAGATTTTGGCAAGTAGATTTTGAAAACTCGAAAAGCGTGTACAACGCTCTGAAACATTTGTTTGACCATAACTATGATGTTAAATTTTTAAATTTACTTTGTAAGATTTTACTTTTAAAAGCTTGCATTACTATCAAGTAATTTCAAATATTTTAATATTTTGTACAGGTAATTGTGATGAATGAAAGACAATTTCAGGGCTGTACACTAGGGTTGCTATTATTTATATGGTGAATCTGTCCCCAAAGATTTCTTTTGCTATTTCACCCCTGTAATGGTCCCAATTAGTGAACAACTATATGTTTTAAATTTTATACTGATCAGATTAGGTCGTTAAAAAAATAAAAATTATTCCGAAAACAATTTTCCTACCCTACTGTTCAGGTTGCCTTGATTAGCTTTTAAACGCCCTTTTACACGATTAGATTTCAAATTTATTAAAATTTGGAATTTAATAGAATCTTATCGAAATCTTGCGATTTCGCCAAATCGAGTTTTAAATCTTTGGATGTTAATCAGTATTCAAAAATTTAATATGTGGGGTAGTAGTAGTTACTGAAAATAGTCATAATTATCTCACATCTAAGTTACAACATAATATTTCAAACTGGATTTGCTGAAATCTTAAATATTAAGATATACTGGATTACTCATACATATGAATAAATTTGAAATTTACTCCGGGACTAGTTTTTGTGAAAATAAAGGTGATACCTGTGCCAAATCAATGCTGTCGTACTCTGTCCAAATCTTAAATACCTTAAATTCAATATTGGGCACCTCCTTAGCAGAAGTGTTTATTTTGTCAAATCATTATTGATTAAGTATGTGTACCCATGTACGAAAAGCAGAGCGGCACAGTACAGCACAAGCTTAGTAAATGTAAATTTACTTTAAAAGGTGTGGCATATTTGCCTACTATCGAAAAGATGTAAAATTCAATGGACTTTTTTTACTGTGTACTAAATAAATTTTAAATATTGAACTCTATATTTAATTGTAGTTGGTGTGGGGTTCAATATAATTTTTGTGCCGATATTATATCAATTTAAATTTAAATCTGCTGGCAAAAGTAAGCCAATGAAAATTGACAAAATTTTTTAGTCTAACAAGAACGATAAGACGTTAGAGTGTTCCAACTTTAATCCAGCGTTCATCGTAAAATCGAAGGTTTATCCAGTACTTTGTGAGCTTCTCTTAATTTTCTATTGGGAAAGAACAATAAATCAAGACGGCGACAATTTCTTATAAGAAGTAATCAATAGTCTGTAGAAGTTACTCGAACGTGAAGGACAAGAATTTCTCCCATTTGAAATTATATACCTGGAACTTTAGCGAACAAATTTTATTAAAAATGTAGGATTACCATTTTACTTTATTATTTTTTAATAATAAAGTATTGTAATCGACCTGAAATTTTAAAAAAATTGTTTACCCTCAAATTTGGTATTTTCACATTTTAGGAGTAGTAAGCCCAAAAACAGCTAAAAACTGGGCACAACTTTATTATTTTATGGATAGAAGTCCGAAACGTGTTTTATGATGAGATGCGGTGTAGGTTACTATGCGACTGACAACCTAAAAAATAACGTTCCATATAGCCTCCTGGTTATTTCTTAGGTTGTCAGTCGCATAGTAACCTACACCGCATCTCATCATTAAACACGTTTCGGACTTCTATCCATAAAATAATAAAGTTGCGCCCAGACTGTTGGCAGATTTTTTTTATTTACTTACGTATTTTTTTATCAATAGAATAATTCATAGTAGTAAAAGCGAATTCGATCACATTAAACCTAAGATATTTTTGGAATCAGTGAAAACTTGAAGAATACCCCAGGGGGTTTAATAGAGAAAAATACTGAAATCGGTTTTTCCCCGACTACGTTTAAAGCTTATAGAAGTAAAAGTGAATTCCAATATACCTTAGAAATATATCAGAATTCGTGAATATGTACACAACCACTTTACACCCCCTTAGGGGTTGGATATCGAAAAATGTTGAAGATCATTACCAGGCGCTTATATAAATAGCCCGCAGAAGTAAAATTGCTTTGATAGCTCGACATGTCTAAAAGTTTTAACGAAATTCGTGAAAATGTGGATTCACGGACATTTTTTTTACTCAACCTCTGAACGCCAATCAAAATCTGAACTTTTTTTTTACTTTAATTACTCTAATAGTGCATCTACATATACGTACTAAGTTTCAACTTTCTAGCATAAGCCGTTTCTGAGATATAAAAAACCACCTCTCACCCCCGTACCTTGCTACCCCTATCAAAGATTTTATTTTTCTAGTATGTCTCCATAGTGGCTCTATATAATCCTAAATTGATAGCTTTCTATTCATTATGGTTTTCGAGAAATAAAAATCAGAATGTTTTCCTTTCTACCCCCTTTCACCATCACCCCCAACACCCACACCACCAACATTTTTTTCCCTACTAGAAGTTTACCGACCCCAACTACTGTAAAATTTTCAAGATTACATCTGATACGGTTTCTGAGATATAAAAATTACATTTTTTGAAATATTGCTGTCCCCCCACTTTCGATCTCCACCTCCCCCCTCAAAACATTTAGTTTCAGTAGACTCCTCTTGTGATCTTATATACAGGAACTAAATTTTATCTTCCTGGTGTAATTGGTTCGGAAGATATTGTAATCTAATGTTTTTCACCCCCCACCCCCACACCCCACCACTCCTCTTAAAAATTTTAGCCCTTGTCTAATCTTGAAGTATCCCTAAAGACAACAACAAAGTTTCAATCTTCTGACATCAATTGTTCAGGAGATATCGATTTTAGAATGTTTCAATCCCGTCTTTCATGCGTTAAAGACTCATTGTTTCCCTCCCCCCCCCTACTTCCACACCCCTTAACCAATATCGAAAATTTTTTTGCAATTGAGTCCAATATCATAGTACTATATCTCGTAGCATAAGTGGTTCCTGAGATCTAGAAACCAAAATTTTTCGTTTAAAACGCTCCCCTCTCCTCTCCCCTTGTACCCCCACCCCTAGAAAATATACCAGTTGTAGGGGTTCACCCAATCTACCCACCATAAAAATTTCAATTTAATATCTCAACGGGTTTGGGAGCTACGCGCATTCAAACGATTTTGCGTACGGCGTACGGCGGACAGACGGACATTTTTTTTTTGTTGCTTTTTTGGGGTTTACTAGTCCTAAAACGTGTAAATACAAAATTTCAGGGTAGCAAACTTTTTTGAAATTTCAGGTCGATCACAATACTTTATTATTAAAAAATAATAAAGTAAAATGTCTGTCTATCTGTCGTAGACGCCGTACGCAAAAGAGTTTGAAGGCGCGTAGTTCATAAAGATTGGGTTAACCCTTACGAGTGGTAACGTTTGGGGAGCGGGGGTAGGGGAGCGTTTCAGACTAAGCAAATTAGTTTCTAGGTCTCAGGTACCGCTCATGCAGACTCCCAGCATGACCGGTACCTGAGAAAAGAATTTATATAGAACTATGGTAGTGGACCCCTTTGCAACAAATGGTATTTGAGGTTGTCTTATTACATACTGGGAGGACAAGGACTACAATTTTGAAGTGGGGGTGAGGTTGAGTGAAAAACTTTGCATTACAATACCGAGTGAAAAACTTTGCATACCAATACAGAAAGATAAAATTTGAAGTGTAGTATATTCAATGTAAATTTTTTGAGGGGAAGTGGAACACGGAAGTGGGGGAATAGCAATTTTTCAAAAAGTTAGGCCCAGTTGACCTATAGCGGGGAAAGAAATTTTGAGGTGTAGGTGATGATGGCGAGACGAGGTGGAAAGGAAAATATTTTGATTTTTTTTCTCAAAAAGCGCAAGTGAAATAAAACGGAAAACTATTTTTTTTTTGGTGTACGGAGATGGAGTAAATAATTTTTTCATTCCTTTGCATTCGAATATAATAAATTTAGCAACGATTTCATTTTACATTTACAACTCGATCTTCCGGTTCTTCGTGAAAATGTTCCGTCGTCTCGCTCTCACAGTAGAAAAACTGATTCCCTGTACAACCTTAGCGGCGCTTATGTGCTGCACGTGAGAGTTTTGCAGCATATTCGGATGTGTGTATTGAATGTTGGGAAACTGTGAAGAAAATGCGAGAAGAGGATGAATGTTAAAAAAGTGTGTTTATCGACTTTTGTATATGGAAGCTTGTAGTTATTTTTGGGGACTTCGATAAAAAATTTGTTGTTCAAATTGCCAGGGCACATGCAACAATATTATTATTCGCGAAGTGGGAATAGGTTCATTAGAGCAATAGTCATCGCGAATATGTAGCACTAAATAGGGGCAGATTGAAAAAACAGGTTTATCGGTCATCTGCCGTATTATTAGTGAAAAATTAATATAGTAAATAAAATCGAAAAAAAACCGCAATAAAATGAACTCTGTACTCTTCTTTTCGAAATCAAAAACTATACAAAGAGTAATGAAGTTATTGACATCACGTTTTCATTGTACCGCAGCATATCCATATCCTGTACGCATCCTTTTCACTGTATACTGAACAATCAACAACCATATCGTGCTCTGTGATATCATTCGATATCGTGACTGAAATTATTTTCGCAAATGTCGAATAAATTGCACGAACTTGCCTTAATGATGCGGTGTGACTGGGAAACCATCAGCCAACGGATCTACTACACACATGAAATGCACGAATATTAGACGTGGCCTCTTCAAATAATAGACAGAAACGCTACCGACGATAACATCAGAAAACGAAATCAATCAGAATCAGGGCGCCATTAAGGAAGCATTAAAATACCTTAAAAGGGATCATATAAATTTAAATGGCACAATTTGTATTTTATTGAGAATATCTACATTACCTTTTAGTATTATTATTACTTTGTAGGAGGACATTCCTCACTCGCATTATACTCACATTTTTTTCTGGATGTTCCAGATATTGAACATGTAGTTGCGTAAGTCTCTGCATCCATATCAAAATGTTGGAAACTATAGCTCGCGCGGCTCAGCTCGTAGGCAACGGTTGTCCACTTTCTATTTGCGAATGTTTTGTAAATTTAGAAAGCAAACCAAACCCCAAAGCTTCTATTTAGGCTTCCCGTCAATTGAAATAAGAAAATTATCTTTGTAGTGAATTTCAATAATTTTTCAAGTTAGTTTCCTTCAGTTTTACTTCATTATTTTAATAATAAAGTATTGTTATCGATTTTTAAAAAAAAAAATTTGCTACCTTGAAATTTATTTTTCACATTTCATGACTAATAGATACGAAACAAGCAAAATAAAATTCAGTCCGTCTGTACGCCTTACGCCGTCCGCCGAACGGAAAATCGTTTGAAAGCTCGTAGCTCCAAAACCCTTTGACCTCTTAATTTGATTTTTTTTCCGTGGGTAAACTGGCTCCACCTCTTTAAGTGACCACTTTTCGAGGGGTGAGGGTTTGACGGGGGAGGTGGGGGAAGCGTTTTAGACGGAAAACTTTGGTTCCTAGATCTCAGCAGCCGCTTATGTTAGGAGGCTGAAACTTATAATTTATATAGAGCTTCGATAGTGGACCCATTTGCAAAAAAAATTGCTTATATTGATGAAAGGGTGTGGTAGTGGGGGGAATAATAATGCGTCCGAAACGCTAAAAAGCTGAGATCAAGGCATTTTAAAATCCATATCTCTTAATCGGATAATGTCACGAAATTAAAACTTAATGAACATCTGTAGGTATACTATACAGAAACAAATTTTTGAGGCGTGCAGAGGTGGGGGTGAAAAACTTTAGATTATGATATCTCACGAACCAATTGCACTAGAAAAAAAAATTCGGTCAAATAAAGTTTGATAAAAGTAAAAAAAGTTTAGTGGGTGGTGGAGCATGGAAGTTGGGGGGGGCGGTATAATTTTTTCTAAACTATTACGTCTCATATCTCAAGAACAGTGTAAGATACACCCCGCGAAATAATGATAAGACCAACACACAAAACTGCAATAATACACAAATAGAAATGCAGTTAACTAACTAACTTTTATATCGACAGCTGTGCGAATCACACTGAAATGGGTCGGGGAAAGCAATTGACGGAAATAGAACGAGGACAAATTCTCGCCTATCGGAATAGTGGCGTAACAACCAGAGAAATAGCATCTCGAATGAAAAGAAGTAAGACTGTGGTTATAAATTTCCTGAAACTAAAAGACAACTGTGGTAAAAAAAAGAGTTCAGGAAAAAAGCCAGTGGTGTCTGCCAGAGAAACCAGAGAAATTGAAATACTGACATGTAATAAGGGCAACAGCCCAGAAATTCAACGCACTTTAGGTCTTCGAGTAGGTATGAGACGCAACAAATTTTGAAGGCAGATAGTAAGTTGCAGTATGTCAAACGGGATCTTAAACCTAAATTGACAGCACGCCACAAACAGCTAATATTGAATTTTGCTGAGAAGTACCAATTTTGGGAAGAGGAGTGGACCACAGTACTTTTCAGCGATGAAAAAAAATTCAACCTTGACGGGCCTGACGGCCTACAAAGATATTGGCAAATAAACGTACAAAAAAGCAAGAAAGGATGGCAAGAAATTTCGGTAGAGGATCCTTAATGGTGTGGACTGCTATTGGATATTACGGCAAGTCTCCTATGTGTTTTATTTCCATAAAAATGAACGCTGCCAAATATGTGAAGTTGCTAGATGACGTACTAATTACATTCGGGGAAACACACGAAACTGAATGGATATTTCAGCAAGATAATGCTGCGGTGCACACCGCGCGACATACCAAAGACTTTCTAGAATCTTGTGGAATTCCATTACTGGAGTGGCCACAAATGCTGCCTGGATTTAAACCCAATTGGAAACATCTGGGCAATACTATCCGAGCGGGTTTTTCACCAAGGTCGTCAATACGACTCCGTCCGAGAGCTACGGGCAGCTGTCAACACTGAATGGAAGAACATTAGTCAGGATACTGTCCAAACAGTTATAACTTCCATTCCACGTCGCCTACAACACGTTATAATTAACCGAGGTGCTAGTACAAACTACTAAAACTACTCAGGGACGAATTTTATATACCTACCAAAAGTCGTTAACAATAACAATGGTCCTATAATTATTTCGCTTGGCAGAATTTTTTGATAGTCATTAAATGAAGTATGTACTGAGTATTGAAGCAATGTTCCTTTTTACCACATGAAATACATATATAGCAGTAATAAACTACATTTATTTAAACAAAAAAATTTTTCTTATATTACGTTGACATTTTTACATGTACAAAAAAGTTTAAACTCGGTATGTGTATGTAAATCAACTAGAAAAGTAATTTTCATTCAAATATCCATTGGCGTTCGAAAGGGGGGCAAAATAAATTATCAGTGAATATGGGAATAATATATTTTCACGATTTTCGTCATATCAATTAGCTCTTTCCAAATATTAAATTCATTTCTATTCTTCGGATTATTCATATAAATACCTAGAAAGCGTTTTCAGGTTTTTTTGAAATTCGACCTCCTAGGTGGTATAAAGGGGTTATATACATTTTACCGAATTCCGCCATATCTCTCAAGTCTCAAGTTATTCAATATATAGAATAACTTTTCACTTGCATGGACTTGTTTTATAATCGACTAAAACTCGGTTATAAACGGGTTAAACTCATTTTCACGAATTCCGTCATATCTCTTAGGAGTGATAAGACATCGAATTGGTTTTTACTTCGTCGGGCTTTCTTTATATTTATCTAAAACCTCTTTTCAGGATTTTTGGATATTCAACCCCCAAGTGGGTTTAAGAAGTTTGCATATGTTTTCACAGATTCCTACATATTGCTTAGATCTGATGATATATCGAATTCATTTTTACTTCCTAAGGTTTCCCATATAAGAATCAAAAATTCAATTTCAGTATTTTCAGATATTCAATTCTAAGGGGTGTAAGGGGGTAGTATGCTTCGACATATTTCTTAGGTTTGATGAGATATTAGATCGCTTTTCACTTCCACAGACTTTTTATATAATCGTCTACAAACCCTTTTCTCAATTTTTGGATTTTCAACCTCCAAGGGTTTGCATATGTTTTCATAAATTTTGCCATCCCTTAGTTCATTTGAGATATAAAATTGGTTATTACAGCATTTGATGTAATGACCTAAAAACCGATTTCACGATCTTTAGAATTCTAAGAACCAAGGGAGTGTAAAGAGTTTTCTTACGTTTTCACAAATTTTTCAAAATCCTTCGTGTGTCGTGAGATATCAATTCGTCATATCTCTTAAGTCTGATAAGGCAACAAATTCGTGCTTACTTCTATGGGCTTTTAGTGTACTATACCGAAATTCGAATAGTCTGCTCGGGCTTTTTAATGTTTAATCGGCTAAAAATCTTTATTTTAAATAGTTTTATTTTAAGAACAAAATTAACTTTCCAAGAAACGTCATAATCTCGAAATAACTGATGATATACTCCGACTTTGACCGCCCCCGAACTTTGAACAGAAAAATAATAAAGTTTCGCCCAGACCATTGGCAGATTTTTTCCATTAATTTCACTTCACACAAATTAATCCAATAATAAGCAATTACTTTCATTCCAAACAGAACTTCTCTTAGTCTTCTGAATCTGTTAATTTGGCGCCCAATGTGGGCACATGATTGCATCTTTAAAATTTCTCTCCGGCTATCCGGACGCAAAAATTCTTTCCTCGAACGAACTGAATTACGTTATTACAAAAATGGCATCCGGAAACGATTATTATTTCGGTTTCCATCATCCAACAGACAATTTCTTTTAAACGACTTGAGAGAAAATTGAAAGTAAACAGTGATAGGGCGTAGTATTAACTGCAGACGGAGTCCATTTGCAGAGAAAATAATGAAAAAATAATTAAATCAGAGAATTTGTACTTAGCAACTAAAATAAAAAAGAAACTGAAGAAAATTATAAAAAATAAATATCAAGAGAAGAGAAAAACAAACAGTCTGTTTAGATTGAGATTTGATGTTGATTTTCAAAGAATATTCTTACGATAACGATAATCACTGCTAAATATTTAACAGCACTTTATGTTTATTTGTAGCAAAAGGGAAATTCTTAAATGGGGAGTGGGAACAGTAAATAAAGCTATAATTAAAGAAGTGTAACAACTTTAAATATAAGATAATTACGCTATTATAAATAAATTTTAATTTAAAATTTTTCAATTCAAAGACGTAATACAGATTCTACTGAGATACTCTAAATACTTAGCTTGGTATTAGTGCAGTCTACAGTCTGTAGTCTGTACTTTTAAGGATAGGCTAATAAGATATCCCTGGAAAAAAAAATATCTATGTAGTACAGCTCATGCGGTTCCAAAATAATTTATCAATTATTGAATTTACTTAAAATTAAAGGGCAAGTCGGTGGATACGACCTTACATGAGGTTGTATCAACAATTGAAAAATCACTCTCATATAAGGAGTACACTCTCGCCTCTTTCCTTGACATAGAGGGTGCCTTTAATAACGTTCGATGCTCGACTATTAGCAGCGCACTGCTATCAATTGAAGTGGAAACCGACATTTGTAATTGAATTGACTTAGTGCTAAGAAGCAGGATTATTGAATCTGAACTAGGACAGTGTCTTATCACAAAGTCAGTCTCCAGAGGCACTCCGCAAGGAGGTGTAATCTCACCCTTACTTTGGCTCCTTGAAGTCAACAAAATCCTTGTGGAACTTGAAAACCTCGCAATCAAGGCATGTGCATACGCCGACGACGTGGTCATCCTTGTCTCAGGGAAACATTTACCGACACTTAGTAGTCTGATGGAGAGAGCACTCAACAAACTACGACAATGGGCCGACAACTGCGATTTAGGGGTTAATCTCTCTAAAACTGCGCTGGTCACGAAGAAGTACCAAATTCCAGATTTTGCGTTAGCAAAGATGGGAAGCGACGAGCTTCATTTTTCCGATAGACCGTTGGCAGATTTCACTTTATTATTTTCTATAGTATTGTGATCAATTTTAAAAAAAAAAAAATTTGCTACCCTGAAAAATCTTTTTTTCGCGTTTCATGACTCGTAGACACGAAAAAAGCAAAAAAAAATGTCAGTCCGTCTGTCCGCCGTACGCCGTACGTCGTACGCCGTACGACGTCCGCCGTACGCAAAATCGTTTGAAGGTTTGAGATATTAAATTGATTTTTATGAAAAGACTGGGTAGGCTCCTTGAAGTAACCAAATTCTTAGGGGAGGGGGTGTGAGGGGGAGGAGGGGAAGCGTTTTAGACGGAAAATTTTGGTTATTAGATCCCAGCAACCGCTTATGCTAGGAGGCTGAAATTTGGAATTTATATAGAACTTCGGTAGTGGACCCATTTGCATAAGAATTGTCAATATGGATGAAGGGGTGTGGGAGTGAGGGGAAAAATAATGCGTCCGAAACGCAAAAAAGCCGAGATCGACACATTCTAAAATCCATATCTCCTAAACGGTTTAAGTTACAAAATTGAAACTTGATGAATATCTGTAGGTATACTAATAGAATAGATCGCAAACAAATTTTTGAGTGGAAGCAGTGGCGTACGAGGGTGGGGGGTAAAAAACTTTAGATTGTGATATCTCACGAACCAATTGCACTAGACAAATAAAATTCGGCTTGTGTATAAAGGTTGACAAATGAAGTTTGTCGAAAGTAAAATTTTTTAAGGGGACGGTAAATCATGAAAGTGGAGGGGATGCGAATTTTTTTTAAAAAATCACGTCTCATATATCAAGAACGGTGTAAGGTAGATGCTTAAAATTATTACCATAAGTAGGCCTAATAGACCCCTATCAGAAAAAAATTTTGGGTGTGAGGGTGTACAGGGTGAGGGTGGGGGAGGGTGAAATGAAAAAAGTTCTGATTTTCATATCTCGAAAACCTATAATGATATAAAGCTGACACATGTTATTTAGATAGAACTATAGTAGTAGCATCTTGGAAAAATATAAATTTTATAAGGGTAGTATGGTACGGGGGTGGGAGATCTTTTTCCTATCTATAGAACGGCTTATGCTACAAAGTTGAAACTTAGTACGTATATGTAAATCAACTAGAAAAGTAATATAGATAAAAAAAATTTCAAATATCCATTGGCATTCGGAAGGGGGGGGGGCGGGGAATTGTATCAGTGAAAGTGGAATCCATATATTTTCACGATTTTCGTCATATCTATTAGGTCTTCCCAAATATTTAATTCATTTTTATTATTCGGCTTCTTCATATAAATACCTAGAAAGTGTTTTCAAGATTTTTTGAAATTCGACTCCGAAAAGGGTGTAAAGTGGTTGTATACTTATTCACGAATTATGCCATATCCCCAGGTCTGATCAAATATTGAATATCTTTTCACTTTCACGGGCTTGCGTAATAATCGCCTAAAACTCGTTTTTAAGTTTTTTCTTTTTTCAGCCCCTAAGGGGATATAGAAGGGTTGAACAAGTTTCACGAATTCCGTCATATCCTTTAGAAGTGATAAGTAATTCAATTGTTTTTACTTTCTCGTGCTGTCATCATATTTATCTATTAACTCCTTTCAAGATTTCTGGATATTCAACCCCCAAGTGGGTGTAAGGAGGTTGCATATGTTTTCACAGATTCCTACATATTGCTTAGATCTGATGATATATCAAATTCATTTTTACTTCCCAAGGTTTCTCCTATAAGAACAAAAAAGTCAATATCAGTATTTTCAGATTTTCAATCCTAAGGGCTGTAAGGGGATTGTAAGCTTTTCAAAGGTTCGACATATTTCTTAGGTTTGATGAGATATAGATCGCTTTTCATTTTCAAAAACTTTTTATATAATCGCCTACAAATTCATTTCTCAATTTTTCTATATTCAACCCCCAAGGGTTTGCATATGTTTTCACAAATTTTGCCATCCCTTAGTTCTGATGAGATATAAAATTGGTTATTACGGCATTTGATGTAATGACCTAAAAACTAATTTCACTATTTTTCGAATTTCAAGAACTAAGGGGGTGTGAAGAGCTTGCTTACGTTTTCACAAATTTTTCAAAATCCCTCGTGTCTCATGAGATATCAAGTTCGTTCTTATGAAATCGTTTAAAAACCGGTTTCAACATTTTTTCGAAATTCAAACCCCAAGAGGAAGTAATGGGTTTGTATACGTTTTAACAATTCGTCATATCTCTTAAGTCTGATAAGACAACAAATTCGGTCTTACTTCTATGGACTTTTAGTGTACATAATATACCGAAATTCGTATAGTCTGCACGGGCTTTTTCAATTTTTAATTGGCTAAAAATCTCTACTTTAAATATTTTTATTTTAAGAACAAAATTAACTTTCCAAGAAACTTCATAATCTCGAAACAACTGATGATATGCTCCGACTGTGACCGCTCCCGAACTCTGACCCGAAAAATATTAAAGTTTCGCCCAGACCATTGGCAGATTTTTTTTTATATGATTTATTTTAGGACAAAAAATTTGGGGTTCGCAAAACGATTCTACTCTGGTTCCATAGAAATTTTCTTGAAACGCATGCTCCAATCCTTTTTGTAATTGTCTCAAAACCGGGTACATTTTGCTTACCTCCAATAAAAAGGGCAAAGGGCTAATAATTCATCTAGAGTGTAATACGATTGGTACTTTTTACAGAATTTATTGCATAAACGATATTCAAAAAGCACAATATCTGCTTAAATTAATTCTAAATCGGCAAATAATAATAGCAAATCTACTCTGAACGCTCGGATAAAAAAGCAAAAAGGTGCTCCATCCCCCAAAATGTTTCGTGCCATTAAAATATAATTGATGCTTCAAGAGCTTCCATCCGGTTTGCTAAACTCTTTCGCCTGTATTTCCGCCAAAAACGAGTGAAAAACTCGCGTATCATATTTCATGTTTTCCATCAAAAATGACGCAAAACCAAAGGGAAAAACTGAAGGGAAATTTTATGAAAACATTTCGAAAGCAAAGAGCCATTTGTTCCAAATGTTACTTCTTTCGAAACCATGGCCTTATTTCAACAAATAAAAAACTCGGAATTATTAAAAAATAAAACACACATCCAAAGGATAGGCTAATGTGATGGTCGTCCTATCGCATAAAACATACACCAACGCATGCTCTTAAGCACTCATAAATCAATTAGCGATTTTGATTTATACGGGAGACTTGTGTTTTTTAGAACGCTTTTTTCCAACCCCCGAATTTTGTTTCAAGTGTACGATACCGGATTGGAAAAAAAACCGGAATAACAAGGACGCAAACAAGGAGCTGGCAGCCCCAAATATATTTATATATGAAAAAAATTGTTTTGAAAACTGTTGAATGTTTTGTTGAATTTTTATTGCACAACACAAATTTGTTGCAGGTTATATTGATCGTCATGTTGTGCACTTCCCAGCGGTAATATTTCATTTCGTTTTCCCCATATGGTTGAATTTTTTCTAGTGAAAATTGTCATAACAAATTGAAAACTGCTATTGCAGAAATGGAAGTTTATTTCCCTGTTTTATGTACTTTGGAAATTTATTTTTATTTTTTCCAAATAGAAACAATTGCTTTTTCATGAAATAATTTACAAAATTAGACTAGTGTTTGCCGCCATCCCCGTGAAACATTTTTTTTTCCAGAACGAAATTAATGACCGTAAATTAGCTTCCTTTTTGCCAGTCATCACAATAAGGGAATAATTAGCGGGAATTTTATGGTAGCAAACTCCTGCAATTTTCTTACGAAGTACTTCCGTACTTCCTTTGCGATTAACATCGCACTTATTGCGATTTCGTTGAGTCTTAGACGGAAAGAGCGCACAGGCATGACTAGACGCGGAAATATGTGAATTTCGGAAGCTTCACCCTTATAACCAACCACCCTGCTCTTCAATTAGTTTATTGTCTGGATGGAATTTCCGATTAACACATTACACGGACGGTTTTACTACCCAATAAAATTTACATTGTCGGATAGAGCGCGCAATTTAACAAAGTTAAAGTGAGTTTCGGCAAAAAGGTATAATTGGTGGAATGCAATACCCCCATATTGGTATGCTAGGTTAATGAATCAGGTGTTAACGCTCCAACTCACTGCAATCCCCCAGTCCAGTCTCTGTCATCAAAAAGGAATTTTGAAGCTGGATCATAGAAGTCAGAAGCATGTTGAACTTCATATCCTTTTTCGAATGGATGCTTCAGTGAAATAATTGACGATTGATAGTTAAGGTTACAAGCTTACTTTCTATCTAACAGCTTGCTATTCTATCTTGACTTACCACTAGGCTTAGAGGAGGGACTGACGGGCTGGTTGACGACCTTGTTGGAAACCAGGATTGTGAGTTCGGAGAGGGGGCAAGGAAAGGTAACAAGGCAAGCCTCGAGGGGTACTCCACAGGGTGGGGTGATATCGCCCTTTCTGTGGCTCCTTGTAGTGAACGAGGTTCTGATGGAAATCGAAAGGAAAGGAATCAAGGTTGTGGCCTACGCGGATGACATAGTCATACTAGTTCAGGGAAAATTTTTGGATACTATCACTGACATCTTGGAGTTGGCACTCCGTACACTGAGCAGGTGTGCCAAAAGATGTGGCTTGGGGGTTAACGCCTCAAAAACTGAGTTGGTTTTATTTACTAGGAAGCACAAGATCCCGGAATTCAGGCTGCCAAGGCTTGAAGGGGTCGAGCTGCAACTTTCGGAAAAAGCAAAATATCTGGGCATGATCTTGGATAGGAAGCTAAATTGGAAAGAAAATGTTGGAGAGCGTATTAAAAAGGCTAACAACGCGCTTTTTGCGTGTAGACAGGCCGTTGGAAAGAGCTGGGGTTTGAAACCGAATATGGTACATTGGCTGTATACGGCGGTTGCAAGACCCATCCTGACGTACGGGGCACTGGTATGGTGGAAAGCCACAGACAAAAAGTGTATCCAAAGAAAACTGAGCGGAGTGCAGCGGAGTGCTTGTGTAATGATCACAGGGGCCATGCGCACAACGCCAACAGCTGCACTGGAAGTTTGCATGCACCTTTTACCGCTTGATATTTTCATTAAGCAGGTTGCGTCAAACACAGCGGTAAAACTATTGAGCTGTTGTCTCTTTAGGGAGAGATCCATAGGACACAGCTCCATTCTTAGGGAATTTCTTGAGGGTCCGGTCAACTTTTGCACGGATTATATGATCCCGGTGAATGATTTTATATCATCGTTCAGGGTTGTATACCCAAGCAGATCGGACTGCGGTAGTAAATGAGGAAGAACTCTCCGTGTATACGGACGGTTCCAAAATGGAATGCGGCACTGGCACTGGAGTCTTCTCTGAGCAGTTGAGTGCAAGGGAGTCTTTTAAGCTATCGGATGCCTATAGTGTATTCCAAGCGGAGATTCTGGCAGTGCTTCAGGCAGGTAACATCATGTTGATGGAGGGGGTATTTGGTCGGGATATCTCACTTTACATTGACAGCCAGGCGGCTTTGAATGCATTGGAATCGGCGACTATTAAATCCCAGCTAGTAAAGCGCTGTCGAGAAGTGCTTAAGGTACCAGGCAACGAACAGCCCGATGAGCTGGCGAGACTAGGATCGACGTCGGCCGGGATGGTAAAGGAGGTGGTTAATCCGCCATTAAACGGAATTAAAGCACGTATCAGGGATTGTGCAGCGGACGCAGCGAACTCTAGATGGGAGGCGCTAACGAGCTGTAGGACTCCTAGGGCACTCTGGCCAATCTTGGACAGGCGAAAGACTAGGGAGATATTGACATGGAGTAGGGGAAGTCTGCGGCTACTTGTCGGAATACTGACAGGGCACTGCTTGCTAGGAAGCATGTTATGCGTATGGGGATCGCTGACTCTGACTTGTGCAGGTATTGCCTTGACCTATATACTGAGGAGGACATCACCCACGTTTTGTGTGAGTGTCAGGCGGTCTTTTCTTTAAGAATTTGGAGGACCTGAGGTCAATAGGGCATGACTAACGAACTTGACTAGCTTTCGTTAGGGATTGTTTAGGGGATGTTTAGTGACCTACGAGGTTCTGAAAGGATCGCTATGGGCCCATTTGGTGCCTAGTGTGCGCGGTGGCTCGAGCGCTTCGCCCCTTCTTAACACTACCACATCTCGTTTAGGCTGATGGCGAACGGGTGAGACAATTGGTGTAAATCAGAGTATCTAAAAATTCAGTGCTACATTTAATACCGACATCTGTTTTCTTTATACTCTTGAGGAAAACTTGAAGAGTACATATATTTTGAGTTTAATCCAAATCAAGAGTTTGTAATGCATAAGCGGAGCATCGGATGAAAAGAAGTTGCATATTGTTACATGTACCACTGGCAGCCCTGTTATGTGTTATTGTAGCGGTAGCGATCTCCCTCACTACAATCTTTTTTTCCTTTCCCAGATCAAAACTAAGGGGTATGAAGGAACGGAGAGTCGCACTCGCCATCAACGAATCCAGGCTCAACCGAGAGTGCGGCAACCACAGAGGTTGAGGAGCACATGAGACGAAATGGAAGACTTACGGCGCATTATTTTAAGCTTTACCTGAAACGAAATCATCAGTGATGTGAATGATATTGTATAGGATACCGTTCCAGAAGGGTCCAAGCTTCTGCTGTTGCATTAGGGAATATGTTCCTCTACGACCTTCTCGCGTACCGGATAGGGTTTTAAGTCATAAGGTAACCTGGTTGGGAGAGGTTAGGTTAGGTAGATTCGCGAGCGGCCGACGATGTCAAACCTCACCCTCCGACACTGCCGTTCACACTGGAAAAACAAAAGCCAGAAGCCGGAACATTGATAAGCGATCGATTCCCTTCCTACGCTGGCAGAGCGGATAGTAAGGAAGTGAATTCTGGTAGTTGATGTGGTGCTTCAAACGACACACGAAGGAGTACCTGCGTGCTAATCGATCGCAATGACGGAAGTACGCAGAGTACGATCGATTCCGGAGCTACCAAGGCGAAGTTGAAGACAGAACTAGGACACCTCCAGGGAAAAATAAACATTAACGTGACAACTAAAACCAAACTTAGTAGCATGTCAAACGGCCAAAACATGGCGGTTGTTGTTTCGCGTAGTATGGAACGCGTGGAAACGAAACACGAAATTAGCGGAGCCCGGAGGTATATAAGCAGCGAATACGATTGCGCGGGGCTTTTTTTTTTGGTTTTTGAAGTTGGAACTGGAGAGGAAAACGGTGGACGGTTAGAGTCCGTTGGAGATTTCTGGAAAAAGAAAGAAAGGAAAAGAGCCATGCGAAGGACAGAGTGACTCCGGAGAGGAGAAGTCTGGTGGAGCCTTGAGAAGGAAGAATCTGGCGGATGAGGAGAAAAGACGTTTGGAATTTGGTGACGACTGGAAGGAAGTGTTCGGCGGACGAAGCAGGAACGGTGGAGTCGGGGTTCGCGACGTAATTCGGGTTACAAAAGAAATCACAGGTACTTTTTCCCTCCTCAATTAGGTTAGCGGTCGTTATCGCCGAAACGGAGAACCGTAGGTCGTAGAGGGTCTCATCGGTGGACACCTTCCTGTAGTCGCATCGGTTTTTTTTATTTTTATTGCAATATAAGTGTTCCAAGAGATACAAGACGTGTTTCACGGGGGAGGGGGTTCCTAATATCCCTCCGTCTTAAAGATTAGGTGGCGCCCATTTGGAAGCAGTTCCCAAACGTCCCTTACTTCGGCTGAGTGTAGCCGGCGCAAGTGGAGTTGGTTACAGTAGGACCGGAGAAATGAATAGGGCCTGCAGCCGAGCGGTTAGAGCGAGTGATTTGAGCCCGAGAGGTATAGGTTCAAGACACGCAGCAAGCAGGCTTCTTCTTCTTTCTTTTTCCTTCCTCGATGCCAACCTCAGCTAATTACCCGGAGTGAGGGGTAATAGCCCGCCAACTCAATGACATTAGTTCCAGTAGAAAGCCACGCCTCCCAATATTCAAGTTCTAGTGAGAAAGTTCCACTAAGAAAACCACTCCCCACAATATCCATAACGCATAAGCGGAGCATCGGATGAAAAGAAGTTGTATATTTTTACATGTACCCTGGCAGCCCGCTCAACTCAAGGACGTCAGTTTCAGTAAGAAAGCCACGCCTCTCAATGTTCAAGTTCTAGTAAGAAAGTTCCATTAAGAAAGCCACGCCTCACAATATCCATAACGCATAAACGGAGCATCGGTTGAATAGAAGTTGCATATTGTTACATGTACCCTGGCAACCCGTTCTACTCAAGAAAGCCACGCTTCCCAATATTCAACGGGGAAACACAATGACATCAGTTCCAGTAAGAAAGCTACGCCTCGCAATATCCAACGAAGAAGCTTCTTTATTCTAGAAAACTCTTTTTCTCGTCTTTCCTTGTATATTCTCACGAACATTCCACACACACCAGCGAATATTCGAGAGAGCTCTCGACTAATAACATGCAGTATATAAGCAGACAGGGCTTGCAGCCATGTTCATAAAGTTCAAGATCCCTGGTACTATACTGAAAAATCCTACAATGACCGTAATCACCCAGATATGCAATCTTACTTTCAACCATACAATGAAATTTAATTCCTCAATAATTACAGCTTGCAAAATAAAACAATCCTTTAACGCTCTGGGCGGAACTTTATTAGTTTTTGATGCAAAGTCCAGAAAGCGGTTGTAGTGGTCAGATACGCCCGATGTGCTTACGCCACTGCCACCCTTAACATATGAATTACGATTTTGGGTAATTGTGCAGGAGGTGGTCGAAGTCGAGATGTAAAATCGGTTTTGAGATAACTTACAATAGATATAAATATATTGTACATACATAGAAGTAAAACTATCAAAAATATCGAAATCGAAATAAGGAGTCCGTGTAGACACTGAACCAAAAAGGTACATCCAACCAATTAAAATGTGCATCATTATAATGAAAAAATCATTGTTTTTAAGCCAATGTAAGTATTCATTAATATTATGCATAATCGTTTACCATTTTCGATCTACTTTGGACACACACACACAATAACAGAAATGATGTTAAAATTTATTGTTACAATGAACGAGTTCATAATATTGATGAAAACAATAATTCGTATTAAAGTACAGATTCATTATTAGTATTAAATGGGCCGTATAATGAAATGAGCTAATTCATAATATTGATGAAAAGAGTGATTAGTGTTACAAATGTTGTTCCTAAATTCATAATTGTGATTATAAGTGTGACACTGCATTCAATGCTCTAAAAAAAGAAACGAAAATTCGATCATTTTATATATTTCTATCGTACAAAGAAACAGATGAATATGACGCGATGTTTTGTGCCACCGGTCTCAATGTAACTATTTTATGTCATATGGAAACGCATAAAGGTTCCCACACACACTTGTACGAATTTCTCCCTACTGCTGCAATTGTTTCTGAGCGGAACAATTGACACCATTTGATTACGTGCCAACGACTATCTACAGTGTGTGTGTAGACCTTTCAAAAAATAAACAGTCATCCGATGATCGGTAACCTTGAGCTATTCAATGATAGTTTTCTTCAATATAATGAATGTGTTCATTATTACTATGAATATAATCAATATATTTTTCGAGTACAAAGCAAAAATGCCTTGTTTATAATAACTTTTTAATCAATATGATAAAGGCATGCAACAAAATTTCCAGGTGTTGATTTTTGAGAGTATGAGTGTCCTTCTCATATATAACAATTGATGAAAATATTTTTAGTGAACTGATATTCATAGTATTAATGTACGAGTCATATATCATGAAAAATATTTCATGATCTTCTTCATTATTGGACCGATTTTTTTATAAATCCGAAGAATTTTGTTCGATGAAAGACATTCATTAATATTAAGAACAATATTTTTTTCAGTACATAATATGAGAAAAATGTAGTTTCTCATTCAAAGGTACTTACGATACTTTATGATTATGTAGGTGCACCGTAAGTGAATCATCTAGGAGGCTTGTATGTGAATCATTAATATTTGTTTATATAACCGGCTCCTTCGGTCAAAATTGTTTGTTTGGTTCACCTGCAGGGTTTTATTGTACTCATTGTATGTACATTATAGTATCTTAAAAAGAACAAAGCTGGAAAATTCATGATTCTTACATCAGTTGAAAATACAAGTCAATTAATAACTTAAAACGGAGTACTTTTTGAATAATATTCTAAAAGTTGTCGTTAACAAACTTTTTAAACCTTTAGAGCCGGGTGTAGTCCAGTGATAGTGTACTAGGTCTTGAAAACATTGCTTCTGCAATGTCGTGGGTTGAATTCCCACTCAACGCATAAATTATTTATAAGAATTTTTCAGTTGCTATTGGCTTCGAAATATTAATATAAATAATGAACAGTGCGTTATGTTTAATAGAGTCACTACTAAAGGATTTAACACTGAGCATATGAGTTCTGCATACATTCTTTTCAGATTCACAAACGGGTCATTCAATCGCCAAAAATGACGAAATTTCTGACCTTATCATCTCCGATTCTTTTGTACTTGAAGAACTAGTGAAAAATCTGCCAACAGTCTGGGCGCAACTTTATTATTTTATGGGTAGAAGTACGAAACGTGTTTAATGATGAGATACGGTGTTGGGTACGATGAGACTGACAACCCAAAAAATAACGTTCCAAATAGCCTCCTGGTTATTTTTTAGGTTGTCAGTCTCATCGTACCCAACACCGTATCTCATCATTAAACACGTTTCGTACTTCTACCCATAAAATAATAAAGTTGCGCCCATACTGTTGGCAGATTTTTTTATTTATTTACGTATGTTTTTATCAATAGAATAATTGAAAGTAGTAAAAGCGAATTCGATCACATTAAACCTAAGAGATTTTCGGAATTAGTGAAATCTTGAACAATACCCCCAGGGGGTTTAATACGCAAAAATTCTTAAATCGGGTTTTTCCCTTATAGAAGTAAACGTGAACTCCAAATCTCAATATACCTTAGGAATATATCAGAATTCGTGAATATGTACACAACCACTTTACACCCCCTTAGGGGTTGGATATCGAACAATTTTGGAGATCGTTAGTAGGCGCTTATATAAATAGCCCGCAGAAGTAAAATTGCTTTGATAGCTCGACATGTCTAAAAGTTTTAACGAAATTTGTGAAAATGTGGATTCACGGACATTTTTTTTACTCAACCTCTGAACGCCAATAAAAATCTGAACTTTTTTTTTGCTTTAATTACTCTAATAGTACATCTACATATACGTACTAAGTTTCAACTTTCTAGCATAAGCCGTTTCTGAGATATAAAAAACCACCCCTCTCCCCGTACCTTGATACCCCTATGAAAAATTTTATTTTTCTAAGATGTCTGCATAGTGGCTCTATATAATCCTAAATTTTTAGCTTTCTCTTCATTATGGTTTTCGAGAAATAAAAATCAGAATGTTTTCCTTTCTACCCCCTTTCACCATCACCCCCAACACCCACATCACCAAATTTTTTTTTCCTACTAGAAGTTTACCGTCCCCAACTCCTGTAAAATTTTCAAGATCATATCTGATACGGTTTCTGAGATATAAAAATGACATTTTTTGAGAAATTGCTATCCCCCCACTTTCGTGCTCCACCCCCCCCTCAAAGAATTTAGTTTTGGTAGACTCCTCTTGTGATCCCATATACAGAAACTAAATTTTATTTTCCTGGTGTAATTGGTTCGGAAGATATTGTAATCCAAAGTTTTTCACCCCCCACCCCCACACCCCACCACCTCTCTTAAAAATTTTAGCCCTTGTCTAATCTTGAAGTATCTCTAAGGACAACAACAAAGTTTCAATCTTCTGACATCAATGGTTCAGGAGATATCGATTTTAGAATGTTTCAATCCCGGCTTTCATGCGTTAAAGACTCATTGTTTTCCCCCCCACTTCCACACCCCTTAACCAATATCGACCATTTTTTTGCAATTAAGTCCATTATCATAGTACTACATAAGTTCCAAGTTTCAGCTTCCTAGCATAAGTGGTTCCTGAGATCTAGAAACCAAAATTTTTCGTCTAAAACGCTCCCCTCTCCTCTCCCCTTGTAACCCCACCCCTCAAAAATATACCAGTGGTAGGGGTTCACCCAATCTACCCACCATAAAAATTTCAATTTAATATTTCAACGGGTTTGGGAGCTACGCGCCTTCAAACGATTTTGCGTACGGCGTACGGCGTACGGCGGACGGCGGACGGCGTACGGCGGACGGCGGACGGCGTACGGCGTACAGACGGACATTTTTTTTTTTTTTGCTTTTTTGGGGTTTACTAGTCCTAAAACGTGTAAATACAAAATTTCAGGGTAGCAAACTTTTTTGAAATTTCAGGTCGATCACAATACTTTATTATTAAAAAATAATAAAGTAAAATATAATTGGAATTCATTTTTTTGTTTTTATCTCATTATACTCTAGATGAAATCATATAGAGTATTATAAGTTTAATCCAGCCCAAAAGTTTGTAACGCATAGAACCAAGCCTCGGACGAAAAAAAGTCATATATTATTTTTTGTTTATTTGTGGCCAAAAACTTCAAATCCGCTTGACGTCCGTCCGTCCGTCCGTCCGTCCGTCCGTCCGTCCGTCCGTCCGTCCGTCCGTCCGTCCGTCCATCTGTCCGTGAACACGATAACTCCAGAACGCCTTCACCTAGGATCTTGAAATTTTGAATCTGGATGTTTGGTTGAATTTGTAAGGCTAAGTTCGTTAACGGGCAAAATCGTCCTACTCCTTCGGGTAGCTGCCATACAAAATGTCCTTAAAACACGTGTTCAAGAATATTAGCCGATAACTTTGGAAGGGTTTAAGCTACGACATTGAAATTTTGTATGTGTTATTTTTCCAATAGTTGGAGCTAAATATATGATTATGAAGAAAATCCTGTTAGTCCTTCGTGTAGCTGCCATACAAATATCCTGTCAAAATGTATTCACTTAATTTACGAAACTCACTATAACTCAAGTAATCTTTTAGCTTCGAATTCAAAATTTTGTACAAACTAGTTTTGAGTGAAAAGAAAGTTTGACTTTACTAGTCAGCGAAATCCTTTTACTCCTTCTGGTAGCTGCCATACAAAATGTCCTTAAAACACGTCTTTAAGAATATTGGCCGATAACTACAGAAGGTTTTAAGCTACGTCTTTGAAATTTTGTATATGTTATTTTTCCAATAGTTGGAGCTAAGTGTATGATTATGAAGAAAGTCCTATTAGTCCTTCGTGTAGCTGCCATACAAATATCCTGTCAAAACGTCTTCACTTAATTTACGGAACTTACTATAACTCAAGTAATCTCTTAGCTATGAATTGGAAATTTTGTACAAATTACTTTTGAGTAAAAACAAAGTTCGAGTTTACTAATCAGCGAAATCCGTTCACTCCTTCTGGTAGCTGCCATACAAAATATCCTTAAAACACGTGTTCAACAATATTTTCCGTTAACTTTTGAACGCTTCAAGCTACGAATTTGAAATTTTGTACACATTAATTTTTGAATGGTTCCAAGGAAAAGGATAAATATGTAAGAAATCGAGTGAGTCCTTCCTGCACCTCCCATGTGAAAGTCCTTCGAAAAGGACATTTTTTTCGATAACTTACCCAGTTCAAGATATGAAATTAAACTTTGAATATTGTCTTTAAGTTTTGAGTAGCAATCTAATGGCAGTCCTTAATAAAGGACATACAACATGAACATGCGTAACTCTACTTTATCCCCAACTGCAATATAAATCGGAGTTCAGTATTCATCTAGAGTATTATACGATTGGCTTGCAGCCGATCGTGACTGCAGTATGTTTTTTCTTCTTAGTTATAGTATGTTAAATTTTTCGAAAAAATGGTGTCTGAGTTCTCTTTGAAAATTCACATCTCTGGTAATTTTTATCCTATAATAATAAAATAGTGCTTATTTTAAAGGGGGAGGTTATCCCATTATATAAAAATATGAATAAAAATTATAAAATAAATTATTATAAGTAAATTTTTTGATTTGTTTTGAAAAACAGTATAATACACAATATGTAAAAAATTCAAAAAATTGAAGCTAATGAGATATTTAAGGTTAAAGGACAAAATAGTTATCCTTGAAAAACAATTTCAAGGATAATTTTTATTCGTATTTTTTTATATTGCGACAACCTCCCCCTTTAAAATAAGCTCAATTTTATTATTCTAGGATCAAAGTTACCAGAGATATGAATTTTCAAAGAGGACTCGGACACCATTTTTGCGTAAACTTTAACATACTATAACTAACAAAAAAAATGAGATAGAAACAAAAAATTAACTTTTAATTATTTTTTTCCCTAGTACTTCAAGTATAAAAATTTTCGAAAGAATCGGAGATGGTAAGGTCACAACTTTGGCGATTCTTGATGGAATGACCCAAACACCATCAGAGCTACCAGACAGTAGTGGATTTGTTATAGGCAACATTGCTGTTCTGGTAAAAAAGATTTTTAACACCTGCTAGTGCACTGCCATACCCGACCCAATTTCTGACGTCCCATCCCTAAACTGACTGGACTGTACACTAAAGTGTATAAAAGGCTAACCTCCGAAGTCCAGTTCGGTATCCTTAAAAAATACTTTATTATTAAAAAATAATAAAGTAAAAATTATAACTATGGACTGAAAAACTAGGAGTACACCATGGTTGGTTACATGTCTGATTTTCGGCATTTTAGACCAACCCCTACATATGACTTCAGTATATTACAAACAAATATTTGTTGCTATCAAAATTGTTCGAAAATAGCTGCCTATACATTGGAAACATTACGTTCCTTGAACCGTAAAAATTATGATAAGCGTCGTACATTACATATCACCCCAATATTTACATGTAAAACTTGTTGTGAACTATAAGCCAGGGGTGTACACGTAGATAACTACGAAACCATTCAGGCATTGTTACCGATTAGAATGGTGTTTGGTCGGAACCTAATGAAATCAAGTACAGGTGCAGCTATCATAATTCTATGAAAATATTTTACAATTGAATAGATTTTGGGGAAATAAGATATTGTGGATAGTGTCCTATTGGATAAAGTGATTGGGTTTGTTTAGTAAAGCATGGTTTGTTAGTAAAACAGAATATTTATTACCTAATCAATGGCGAAACGTTTTTTGATGCCTTTAGTATCAGTTTAATTCTTTTAAATAGAATGAATATGATATCCAATTTTTTGGCCGTTTATTTTTTTAACTCTTATTTTTTGGATTTTTTGTAATTTTGACACTAAATTGGCTGTCCTAAGAAAAAAAATAATTGATTATATCGTATTCTCTCATTATTACACTCTTGTTTCGATAGACTGACAATGTTTAAAGAATTCAAGGAAAGATGATATTTATGATCAACTTTATAATTTGGGTTGATCACAAATGTTTATTCTCGTTGTTCGAGTGGACGTTGCGTTAAATATTAATTGGCAAAATATTTTCCCAACGGACATATTATTCAGAAAGTTACAAGTCTATATTCATAGTACCATCTTGATGCATGGATAACTTTTAAGGTAACAGTTCTTACTACATGTAAAAAATAATAAAGGAAATATTTTCTATAGAAGAACCAATAAGTGTCCTTTATCCTTAAATATATCAAAAAGTGAAATTTTTAATGTTTCTTCTTTTTCATTGTATTGACTGTAATCTTATATACAAAAAATCTGCCAACAGTCTGGGCGCAACTTTATTATTTTATGGGTAGAAGTCCGAATCGTGTTTAATGATGAGATGCGGTGTAGGTTACTATGCGACTGACAACCTAAAAAATAACGTTCCAAATAGCCTCCTGGTTATTTCTTAGGTTGTTAGTCGCATAGTAACCTACACCGCATCTCATCATTAAACACGTTTCGGACTTCTACCCATAAAATAATAAAGTTGTGCCCAGACTGTTGGCAGATTTTTTTTATTTATTTACGTATTTTTTCATCAATAGAATAATTCATAGTAGTAAAAGCGAATTCGATCATATTAAACCTAAGAGATTTTCGGAATCAGTGAAAACTTAAACAATACCCCCAGCGGGTTTAATTGAGAAAAATATTTAAATCAATTTTTCCCCGACTACGTTTAAAGCTTATAGAATTAAAAGTGAATTCCAAATCGCAATATACCTTAGAAATGTATCAGAATTCATGAATATGTACACAACCACTTTACACCCCCTTAGGGTTTGGATATCGAAAAATTTTGAAGATCGTTACTAGGCACTTATATAAATAGCCCGCACAAGTAAAATTGCTTTGATAGCTCAACATGTCTAAAAGTTTTAACGAAATTCATGAAAATGTGGATTCACGGATATTTTTTTAACTCAACCTCTGATAGCCAAAAAAAAACTTAACTTATTTTTGCTTCATTTACTCTAATAGCACATCTACATGTACGTACTAAGTTTCAACTTTCTAGCATAGGCTGTTTCTGAGATATAAAAAACCACCCCTCACCACCGTACCTTGCTACCCCTAAAACGTGAAAATACAAAATTTCAGGGTAGCAAATTTTTTTGAAATTTCAGGTCGATCACAATACTTTATTATTAAAAAATAATAAAGTAATATGAAAATCTGGAGTTGGTATTGCAAAGGGATCAAAATGGAAGGGGCATGCAACAGTCATTAGTCGAATTTCAGTGAAAGGATCCTTATAATAAAATATAGAGTGTAATGAAGAAATAATAGTAAAATAAGACAGAGGTGGATCGTGGCTTATGCTGGGAAACATTTTTGTATTCAAACGAAAAATTTGAGAAGCAGTTTGGGAAGCGATTAAAATGGGGTAGCGATAGAATGCCTACACCACTGCCACTTATAACACATGAGTAACGTCATTGGGTCATACTCCGGAACGCGGTCAAAGTCGGAATATAGAATCAGTTGTTTCGAGATTAAGAGGTTTTGAAAAGTCAATTTTGTCCTTAGAATAAATGTAAAATTCAAAATATATGCAACCCCTTTACACCACCTTGGGGGTTGGATATCAGAAAATCGTTAAATTTATTTGTAGGGATTAAATTACAGTTGGTAAAGCGCTGTCAAGAAGTGCAGAAGGTATTTTGTAGTCAAAACAGAATACTGATTTGCTGGGTGCCAGAGCATAGTAATATACTAGGGAACGAAAGAGAAGACGAGCTTGCGTTATCGGGATCTGCATCGAGTGGTAGGGTTGAGGAGGATGTTTGTCCACCGATATGCGGCATCAAAGCGCAAATTGGTGAGCGTTCTAAAAAGGCGGCTAACTCTAGGTGGGCAGGGCTGGCAAGTTGCAGGATTCCCAGAGCCCCGTGACCCGAGCTGGATAGTCAAAAGACTAGGAATATATTAGCTTGGGATAGAGGAAAACTGCAACTGCTCGTCGGAGCACTGACGGGTCACTGTATGCTGAGGAAACACGCTTTGCGGCTAGATCTAGCAGAGACGGACATGTGCAGGTTCTGCCATGATCTGTACGCTGTGGAGGATATCACTCACATCTTGTGTGAATGCCCAGGATCGCTAGAAGGGAATTGAGAAGGCTGGGTAGTCTTTTCTTCGATAGCATCGAGGATTTGAGGTCATTAGGGGATGACAAACTGGTCAGGTTTTGCAGGGAACTGGAGTGTTTTTGAAGGGATGGAATATCCCACGAGGATCTGAAGTGATCGCAAACGGCCCGTATGGCGCCTAGTGTGTGCGGTGGTTCTAGCGCTGCGCCCCTTCTTGAAACTAAACTAACTAAACTAACTATATAAAAACTCTGCAGAAGTTTGTGCCAATTTGATATTTAATCAAACCTGAGAGATATGGCGGAATTTGTGAAAACGAATGCAATGCCCTTACACCCACTTGGGGCTTGAATATGCAAACATCCTTAAAGAAGTTTTCAGATAAATATTAAGAAAACCCGTGGAAGTAAATACCAATTCGATGTCTTATCAATCCTAATAGATTTGACGAAATTTGTATAAATGTGTTCAACCCTTTTATACCCTCTTAAGGGTTGAAAAAGTAAAAATATTGAAAACTGTTTTAGGCGATTAGAAAAGAAGCCCGTGGAATTGATAAGTTATTCAATATCTAATCAGACCTGAGGTAAATGACTGAATTCGATACAACCCATTTACACCACTTAGGTGTCGAATTTAAAAAAAAACCTTAAAACGCTTTTTACGCATTTATATGAAAAGTCCGTAGAATAAAAATTAATTAAATTTTTCAGAAAACCTAAGAGATATGAAAAAACTCGTGAAAATACGTGCATCCCATTTTCACTTAGATTTTTGGTTACCCCTCCCCCTTCCATACGCCAATGGATGGTTGATTTTTTTTATAGATATTACTTTTCTAGTAGATCGATATATACACACCAAGTTTCAACTCTCTGGCGTACGCTGTATAGATAGGAAAAACACCCCTCACTACCGTTCCATATTACCCGCCCATCTAAATACAAAGTTTCAGCGATCCAAGTTATGGGTTCTTGAGATATAAGAAAAGGATTTTTTTCTTTTTTTCACCCTCCTCCACCCTCACGCCCTACACACCACCAACATTTTTTCTCTGCTGGGAGTCAATTAGGCCTACTTCCCGTGAAAACATATTTTAAAGATTTGTTTTTTTTAAAAATTCTTCCACACTTCCATGCTCCATTGCACCCTTGATTAATTTTATTTTCATAAAATTCCATTCGTCGATTTGTATACACAAACCGAATTTCATTTTTCTAGAGCAATTGGTGCGTGAAATATCGTAATCTAAAGTTTATTACCCCATCCTCGCACGCCACTGACCTCCCACACAATTTTGATTCCCATCTATTCTCTTAGTATATCTACAGTCAATCAGTTTCAATTTTGTGACATAAACCGTTTAGAAGGTATGGATCTTAGAATATCTCGATGTCAGCTTTCGAGCGTTTCGGACGCATTATCCCCCTACCAATGCTCCACACATATCGACAATTTTTTTCCAAACGGGTTGAAATCCTTGCAAAAACCTATCACACAAAAATATTAAGGTTCTACTGCCACTAACCGTTTTCAAACTTTACATATAAATTTAATTTAGTGTTAAGTATAACCGAAAATTTTATTGACTTCTCATGAAATCCTTCGTATAAACATGAAACATGTGTAGCATAAAACCCATGTTAGCAACAAACATATTTACTCTGGCATTTAACGACAATCGCATAAAATGGGTTTACCTCCTATAAATTGGTTTATTAGCGGCGAGAGACTACTTGTAGTTGTTGTCATAAAGTTCACATAAATTTCGGCTGACAGTGATTAAACCATAATTTCATTAAGTACGGGAGGGGGAGAATAATGAATTTAGTTTTGTGTAATAAATATTTTTAGTGAATCCACTGAGTACGGTACGGTCATTCTGAAAATAATGATTTTAAAGTTAATTTGTACTTGTCAGTGAGTTAAATAGAGACTGTTTAACATAGTGATGAAATTTGAGAAGATGATAGACCAATGTATGAAGTTTCAGAGTTACATGATTGCAGGATTGTACCCAGGGTCGGTCATTAAAAAAGTTACTAAACAACAAAACTGATATTTGATTCGATCCGATCTTGTTTTCCGGATGTTGTTTTGAGTTTTCCGATAACTTGTTGAATATCATTTCCAAGAACCATGACATGCATGTGCGATGGATACCAGCAATCCGGGTGAGCGCAATTGTGTAATTGGCTTGTAGAAGTCTAGCGCCTTATTAAACACTCCATTTTCGTGCAAGTTTTAGGAAAAAAAACACATCTTCTGCACGATGTTCTATCGGCCGAATCAAACTATTTGGCTTGGTTCTTGTTTATGATAGATTTAGGTTTTTGTTTAGGATGGAATTTGTGCAAAAAGCATGTACTTGAGTAAGTTTCAATTTTGAAAAATATTTTACATTAAAATACAAAACTACACATTTTAATTCAATCAAAAATTTGGTAATGCTTGTTTCACCGATGACAACGTGGCTAGTTATTCAAATCTAGAAATGCAGTTTAATGTTTTGCGTTTCCAACAAATCAGGTTTGCATCTTTTTAATTGTTTCTTATGAAAAATGGTTCAGAAAATTGGAAATTTATTTTCCGTCCTGAAAAATTTTTAATTTTCGTAAAGAAGGAAGTTTTTCAGAATGTATTTTTAATTTATTATTTTCTAATACCACAGAATTGTGATCGATTTAAAAAAAAAAAAATTTGCTACGTTTCATGACTAGTGCACACGAAAAAGGCAAAAAAAATGTTCAGTCCGTCTGTCCGCCGTACGCCGTACGAAAAATCGTTTGATGGCTCGAAACTTCCAAACGCTTTGAGATATTAAATTCAAATTTTTTTTATGAATAGACTGGGTAGGCTCCTTAAAGTGACAAAATTCTGAAGGGTTTTGGTGAGAGGGGCGAGAAGAGAGTGTGTTTTAGACGAAAAACAATGCGTCCGAAACGCAAAAAAGCCGAGATCGAGACATTTTAAAATCCATATCTCCTAAACGGTTAATGTCACGAAATTGAAACTTAAAGAACATCTGTAGTTATACTAGGAGAATAGATCAGAAACAAACTTTTTAGTAGGGGCAGTGGCGTACGAAGGTGGGGGGTTAAAAACTTTAAATTGCGATATCTCATGAATGAATTGCACTAGAGAAATAAAATTCGGTTTGTGTATAAAGGTTGACAAAAAAAGTTTGCTGAAAATAAAAATTTTTAAGAGGGTGGTGGAGTATGGAAGTGGAGGGAATAAGAATTTTTCTTAAAAATCACGTCTCATATCTCAAGAACAGTGTAATGTAGATGCTTAAAATGTTTACCATAAGTAGACCTAATAGACCCCAAGCAGAAAAAAAATTTTGGGGTTGAGGGTGTAGACGGTGAGGGTGGGGGAGAGTGAAAAGGAAAATGTTCCGATTTGTATATCTCGAATACTTAAATGATATAAAGCTGAAACATGGTATTTAGATAGAGCTATAGTAGTAGCATCTTGGAAAAATATAATTTTTGTAGGGGTAGTATGGTACGGGGGTGGGAGATATTTTTCCTATCTATAGAACGGCTTATGCTACAAAGTTGAAACTCGATATGTATAAGAAAATCGACTAGGAAAGTAATTTAGATAAAAATAAATTTCAAATATCCTTTGGCGTTCGGAAGGGGGGCGTAAAAAATGATCAGTGAAAATGGAATGTACTATATATACGAGTATTTTCACGATTTTCGTCATATCTTTTAGGTCTTCCCAAATATTGAATTCATTTTTATTCTACGGATTCATCATATAAGTACCTAGAAAGCGGCCACTAAGGGGGTGTAAAGGGGTTGTATAGGTCAGATCAGATATCGAAAATCTTTTCATTTTTACGGGCTAACGTAATAATCGCCTAAAACTTGTTTTTAAGTGTTTTCTTTTTTCAGCCCCTAAGAGGGCATAAGAGGGTTGAACACTTTTTCACGAATTCCGTCATATCTTTAGGAAGTCATAAGTAATTCAATTGGTTTCCACTTCCACGTGCTGTTTTCATATTTATCTATTAACTCCTTTCAGGATTTTTGGATATTCTACCCCCAAGTGGGTTCCACATGTTTTCACAAACTCCTACATATTGCTTAGATCTGATGATATATCAAATTCATTTTTAATTCCAAAGGTTTCCCATATAAGCTCCAAAAAGTCAATTTCAGTATTTTTAGGTATTCAAAAACCAAGATGGTGTGAAGAGTTTGCTTACGTTTTCACAAATTTTTCAAAATCTCTCGTGTCTCAGGAGATATCAAGTTGCTTCTTATGAAATCGTTTAAAAACCTGTTTCAAAATTTTTTTCGAAATTTAAACCCCAAGTGGAAGTAATGGCTTTGTATACGTTTTAACAATTCATTATATTTCTTAAGTCTGATAAGGCAACAAATTCGTTTTTACTTCTATGGGCTTTTAGTGTACATAATACGAGTATATACCGAAATTCTAATAGTCTACACGGGCTTTTCCAATTTAATCAGCTAAAAATGTCTATTTTAAATATTTTTATTTTAAGAACAAAATTAACTTTCCAAGAAATCTCACAATCTTGAAACAACTGATGATGTGCTCCGACTTTTACCGCTCCCGAACTTTGACCCAAAAAATAATAAAGTTTCGCCCAGACCATTGGCAGATTTTTTATAACATCAATGATCCAGGAAATATAATAAAAATACCACAGAAACACAAGATTAATTACATTGTATATTTTTATGCTTTATTATATTTTAACAATAATTAATCATTGTGATCGACCTGAAATTTCCAAAAAATTTACTGCCCTGAAATTTTTTATTTTCACGTGTTAGGACTAGTAAACTCCAAAAAAGCAAAAAAAAATTGGTCTTCCATCGTACGTCCAAATGTTCACTTTGACCATATCCTGGATTATGACCCAGAAATGAAATCTTTAGAAATGAAGTCGAATTCGATATATCATCAGACCTAAGAAATATGTCGGAATTCGTGAAAACGTTCACAACTATTTCACAACCTTTTAAGGGTTGAATATCAAAAAATTTGCGGAAAAATACCGCACCTTAACATACCTAAATGATATGACGAAATTCGTGAACATACTGAATCCCCTTTTCGCGGAATTTTTTTTTGTCCTTCACCATCTTCCTGGTACAATTGGTTCGGAAAATATTGCAATCCAAAGGTTTTAACCCCGCACTCTCACACGCTAACTCCCCTCTTAAAAAATGTAGTCCCTGCCTAGGGTCGTAGTATGTTTTATAGCCACAAATTTTCAACTTTCAAACATGAACTGTTCAGGAGATATGAATTTTAGAATATTTCGATGCCAGCTTTTGAGCGTTTTGGACACATTGTTTTCCACCATTTTTTTTGCAAAAGGTTTCTTTATAATAGATCTATGCAAGTTTCAACTTCCTAGCACATGCGTGTCCTGAGATCTAGGAATGAAAATTTTCGTCTAAAACGCGGCGTTCATTAGAAGCGAGCGAAGAAAGACATTTTTGTGCGGCGGGAAGACAGACAATTTTTTTTTCTATCATAGGATTTACTAGTATTAGACGCGAACGCAAGGTTGTTTTATGGTTTGAACCCGAAATTTTAATGAAACAGAAAATTTTACTAAGATGTCTCGATGATAGATAAGTGAAGTCAAAAATAAGAGCTCCTTGTAAATTTATTAACACATGCTTTAAAGTTTGCTAAATCTGGCAAGCAAAGTTTGTATTTTTTTCCACTCTTGGTGGCAATATTTTTTTCAAAGATGACACACGAAATTTTTTGACGGAAAAGTGAAAATGTTTGCGGAGTAGCTATTGTTTTTTAAATCGATCAAATTATTTATTGTTTAAATAATAAAATGAAATTCATCGATCGGTTTTGTGCTTCTTTCAGGGGTATTAGTCCTGAAGATGAATAAGACAATTTTATTTTGATTTAATTGTTCTTACAAACAGGCCTGGTTCTTGCAGCACTGTATTAATTGCGATGTAAAAATATGGAATTCATTACATAGTATGTATACGTGTCAGAAATAATGGAAAAAACCCCTAAAAATTTATAATAATCATTTTTGGTTTAAAATGCTACACCTAAAACGTAGCAAAAACCGGGATGATGAAATGAAATTTACAAGGTACCTTTTCCAAAATCAACCCAATTACGTCTAGGTATGAAAAGTTTTCAACCCTCCGAAATGCAATTACAATTTCTCTCTTTTTGTTCACCATTTAGCCGCTAGCTAGTCCCAACTACCGGTAGGGTCATCGAATCAAGGAAAAAAAAACACAAAAAGGCATCAATCTAATTCGCTCAATTACGTTAAATATATATATATATTTTTTTCTGTACTCCTAACAAAATTTCAACCCTCAGCTCCCCAAAATGTTCCACATCATTTGCTTCGTTACTATTAGCTTCGGACCGTACGGCCGGACATATGGTTCGGGTGGCCTTCCAAGAACCTTCCTTCCGCCTGTGTATGACATAAATTTTGTTGTGTCAGAGTGTTTAGAGCCCCTCGATGAATGGAAATTATTGCCGTATACCACGTCCTAGGACATTTTGCTTGAGTCCATTTGTTCAGTTCATTTTATTGTCGAGAAATGTTTGGAATTTCAGTCGGATGTCAAATACTCTCAGAATCTGGAAGCGTTGCACACACAACGTCCAACAAGGAGCTAGAATAGGTGGAAAGTGTTAAGGGTTGTAGGCAGGAGATACCTTTGGAGTTGATACTAGATAGCGAATGGGACGACTATGATGATGACAACAACAACAAGTGAAGTTAAGAGGTAAATCCAGTTTTGAATAGGTGTGGAATCGTGTTACGATTTTTCAACGGCCGGTGAGGGTATGGTGCTCTTGTTGAAAATGTGAATGCAGCTAATTAAAGCGACTATAATCATGTGAGTGTTTCTTAATAACCGCTAAAAGTGGATAGCTAAAAGTTGACATTTGTAAATAAAATTATATAAAATTTTTAATAGAGGTAACAAGGTATGGTCTGGGCTTTTTTATATGAGAAACAACTTCTTGTAGAAAGACAAAACCTGGCATTTATATGTAGATGAACTGAAAAGGTCATACAAGCAAATAAAAAGTTTAGTTTTGCATTGGCGTACAGAGGCGGGGTAAAAATAATGTCCGTGAAAAGGTGTTGACGAATTTTGTCATATTCTTTGGGTCTGTATGGTAGAGATATGGAATAAGTTTCTGTTCTGATAGCTCTTTCAATATGCACTAAAAAACTGTTTCCAATATTTTTCCAAATGCAACCACTAAGAGGATGTAAAGTAGTTGTGTACGTCTCACGAATTCCGATATATTTCTTAGGTCATGGTAATAAGATATCGAATTCGAACTTTAAATAGCTGATTTACATCGCCAGAGTTTGTCAACTAAATTTCAAAATCTCAAAAAGCGTTTACATTGCTCTGATTTGTTTGACGTTTAATTTTTAATTTACTTTGTATGATTTTATGCTTTTCAGCAATGGAAAATTGACCAACATCAACACGAATTAAATAATAAAATTTTGAAAGTCCAACCCTCGATATTATGTTAGGTTATTCTGTTGGTTCTTACGAATTCTGACAAATCTTGTAGGTCTAATGAATTCACTCTGACATCTATTGGCCTCATATATAATTGCCTAAAAATTTATTTCATGATTTTGCAATATTCAACCCCCAAGAGATGTAAAATTATTAAGTACATTTTTATGCATGCCGACTTAGGTCTGATGAGACATCTAACTAAATTTAAAATAGGGTTAGGGGTGATGGGGGTAGTAAGGTACGCAAGTGGGGTTGTTTTTCTATCTCAGAAACAGCTTATGCTATAAAAATGCTGAAACTTAGTACGTAACTATATAAAAATGTACAAAAGGAGTAATTAAAACAAAAAAAAATTAGATTTTAATTGGATTAAAAAGGTGGAGTAGAAAAATTTCAGTGAAAAGTTTTTTTTCCACATTTTCACGAACTTCGTTATATATTTTAGGCATGTCGAGCCATGAAATTAATTTTACTTCTGCGGGCTCTTTATGTAAGCGTCCAGAAACGTTTCTCCAAATTTTTTGATACCCCTACGAGGTATAATGTGGTTGTGTACATTTTCACGAATTCCGATATATTTCTTAGGTCTAGTCTGATATCGAATTCACTTTCACTTCTAAAGGATTTAAATATAATCGGAGAAAAACAGATTCAACAATTTTACGATATTAAACGCCCTGGGGATGTAGGGTATTGTTCCAATTTTCACGAATTTCGACAAATCATATAGGTTTAATGAGATCGAATTTGCTTTTACTTTTATGGGCTCCGTTTAATGATGTAAAAATGAATTTTAGAATTTTGCAACATTCAACCCTAAGAGGGTGTAAAAGGATTGTTAACGTTTTTCAACCCCTAAAAAGCTGTAAAATTATTGTGCAAGTTATTACGAATTTTGAAATATAACTTACGTCTGATGTGATATCGAACTGTTTTTTAACTTAACGGGCTTTCTATAAAATCGCCATATAACAGATTTAAGGGTTTTTTTATATTCAACCCCAAAAGAAGTATGTCGAATATTTTAACCCTGTGAGTATATTGAAATTAAAAAAAAATAATTAAAAAAAAATCTGCCAATAGTTTGGGCCCAATTTTCTTACTTTTTGGGATAAATTCTGGGATGCAGTTAAAATCGAAGTGCGTCAAAGGAGACAACGATAATGACATTCTTGAAATACTTCTTGAGATTTTGGGACATAGTCTAGGATACGATCAAAGAAAATTAGTTTTAAAAATAGTATAGCTCCTTGTAAAATACAACTTTAATCAGCCTATGAAAGTGAAAACCCATTCAATACCAAATAAGACCTAAAACATATGGCGGAAATCGTAAAAACGTATACAACCCGTATAAATATATAAAATATAAAATCTGAAATTGATGTTTAGGCATTTATATATAACTTGTTCGATATCTATTAAAACTTCAGAGATATAATGGAGTTCGGTGAAACGTATAAGATCCGTTTACACCCCATAGGGATTGAATATAGAGAAATTTCAATCTTTAGGGATTTAATAAAAATTGTCGTTGAAATAAAACCAATTTGTTATTTCATTAGATCTAACAGATATGGAGGAATTCGTAAAAATTTATACAACCATTTTACACCTCCTTATGAAAAATAAGGTTTTTTAATGAAACAGTTGAGCTCGGAATGGGCGAAAGAAACTTTGGAGTACGGTGTCTTACGAACATATACCGAAAAATCCTGGAAATTCGGAAGTACTCGCATATATGGCGAAAAAAAAAAGTATAAATAAATTTTTTTAATGATGCAGTGGTGTACAGTAGTGTGTGCTAATGCAGAGGCACATATCACAAGAATGATTTTTTTTATTTGGGTTGATGAATAGGAGCTTTATTATTTATTATTTAAATTTAAATTCTAAACTTACATACATCAAACTATAAAATAAAAAATCTGCCAATGGTCTGGGCGAAACTTTATTATTTTTCGAGTCAAAGTTCGGAAGCGGTCAAAGTCAGACTATATCATCAGTTGTTTCGAGATTGTGACGATTCTTGAAAAGTTAATTTTGTTCTTAAAATAAAAATGTATAAAATAGAGATTGTAATTTAAAAAAGACATTAAAAAAGACCGTGTAGATAATTCAAATTTCGGTATATTACCTATGTACACTAAAAGCCCATAGAAGTAAAAACGAATTTGTTGCCTTATCAGACTTAAGATATGACGATTTGTTAAAACGTATACAAACCTATTACTTCCACTTGGGGTTTGAATTTCGAAAAAATTGTGAAACAGGTTTTTAGACGATTTTGTAAGAAGTAACTTGATATCTCATGAGACACGAGGGATTTTGAAAAATTTGTGTAAACGTAAGCCAACCCTTCACACCCTCTTGGTTCTTGAAATTCGAAAAATCGTGAAATTGGTTTTTAGGTCATTACATCAAATGTCGTAATAATCAATTTTATATCTCATCAGATCTACAAACCCTGGGGGGTTGAATATCCAAAAATGAAGACTTGGGTTTGTAAACGATTATATAAAAAGTCTGTGGAAGTGAAAAGCGATCTAATATCTCATCAAACCTAGGAAATATGTCGAAGTTTTGAAAAGCATACAACCCCTTTACAACCCCTTAGGATTGATAATCTGAAAATAGTGAAATTTACTTTTTGGCGCTTATATAAAAACCTTAGGAAGTAAAAATTAATTCGATATGTCATCACTTCTAAGCAATACGTAGGAATCTCTGAAAACATGTGCAACCTCTTTATACCCACTTGGGGGTTGAAAATCCAAAAATCCTGAAAGGAGTTCATAGATAAATATTGTTGCGAACTAGGGGTTCGCCGGGATTTCAAATAAAACACAATTCAGTTAAAATAAAGATAAGTGATTATTTAATATTCGCACTTTAATTATATTAGCACAATTATTCGCACTGTATGGCAATACCGCCCGCTTTTACATAGCACTTGTCTTGATCGCAGTCTATCAATCGCTTTCCACCAATACGGTCGCGTATACACGCTGGCTGTCACAGTCGACGTAATAAAAATTACTATGTCCCTCGCTGAAAGCTTTATCTGCTTTTATACCAGTTGTCTGTAGTCGAGACTGTTCTTGAATCTTCGCTCGGTGGTGTGTGTGGATGGTACCCGAAAGCATGAGGGCATTCGATTTGATTTTTTTTATACCAGTTATAAGTATAAGTACGATGTTCTAGTTCATTCGAGCGCGTTCGATTAGAAGAGAGGTATAATCGTGTTGCACCGCTTTCCTTATATACTCAACTAGTCTTTTGATTGGGTTACTTTGCAGCTTAGGTATTCGGTTGTTGCTGTTTCCCTATTCGTAATCGATCGAGGTGCGCGGCTGCCAGGCTTGCACGTAACAATATGAAAAGAGCACGAGAAAGTAAATTATCACTTATCACTTCTAAAGGATATGACGGAATTCGTAAAAACGTGCTCAACCCATTTATACCCTCTTAGGGGCTAAACAAGAAAAAAAACTTAAAAAAAAGAAGTGAAAGTGAAAAGTTAGTCGAAATCTAATTAGACCTGGGGGATATGGTGGATTTCGTGAAAAAGTATGCAACCCCTTTACACCTGCTTAGGAGCCGAATTTTAAAAAATCCTGAAAATGCTTTCTAGGAATTTATATGAAGAAGCCGTAGAATAAAAATGAATTCCATATTTGGGAAGACCTAATAGATATGACGAAAATCGTGAAAAATAATATGCATTCCATTTTCACTGATAATATTTTTTGCCCCCTTCCAACCGCCAATGGATATTTGAAAATTACTTTTCCAGTTAATTTACATTTACATACCGAGTTTCTACTTTGTACCATGAGCCGTTCTATAGATAGGAAAAACATACACCCCTCACCCCGTACCAAACTACCCCTATAAAAAATTATATTTTTCCAACATGCTAATACAATAGCTCTATCTAAATACCAAGTTTCAGATTTCTATCATTATAGGCTCTCGAGATATAAAAATCGGAATCTTTTCCTTTTCACCCTCCTCCACTCGCACCCTCAACACCCACACAACCTGATATGGGTCTATTAGACCTACGTCTGGTAAAAATTTGAAGTATCTATCTTACACTGTTCTTGAGATATGAGACGTGATTTTTTAGAAAAATTCCTATCCCCTCCACTTTCATGCTCCAACGCCTCCTTAAAAAAATTTTACTTTCATCAAACTTCATTTGTCAACCTTTATACACAAACCGAGTTTTATTTATCTAGTGTAATTGGTTCGTCAAAAATCGTAATGTTAAATTTCCACCTCCCCCCCCCCCCCACCACCGTACGCCACTGCCCTAACTCAGAAATTTGTTTCAGATCTATTGTCCTAGTATACATACAGATATTCATAAAGTTTTAATTTCGTGACATTAACCATTTAGGAGATATGGATTTTAGAATTGGTCGATCTCGGCTTTCTTGCGTTTCGGACCACCCATATCGGCAGTTTTTTTTGGAAATGGGTCCACTATCGAAGCTCTATATAAGTTCAAAGTTTCAACTTCCTAGCGTAAGCGCTGCTGAGATCTAGAAACCAAAATTTTCCGTCTAAAACGCTTCCGCCACTTCCCTTACTTCCCCCCTCACACCCCCACCCTTCAAAATATGGTCGCTTCAAGGGGCCTACCCAGTGTATCCATAAAAAAAAATCAATTTAATAGCTAAAAGGGTTTGGGAGCTACGAGCCTTCGAACGATTTTGCGTACAGCAGTCGACGTATGGCGTACGGCGGACAGACGGACTGAAATTTTTTTTTTGCTTTTTTCGTGTCTACTAGTCTTCTAGGATCGGTTGTTAGCCTTTCGAACAGAGGTATAGTTGATGGGAAATATATTTAAATTGATAGATAGATCGCTGTGACATAATACCCACACTCCGGTAATTAAGGACCTTTCATTTTCCTGAAAATAATGGGAAATTCCAAACTGTCGAATTTATGAATCAGACTTACTATTTGAATACAATTTTGTATGCCCTTATAATCTAACATTGATATAGCCGCATAATCACTGCACTAAATTATAATCAAAATCTTCTCATCACACAATTTATGGGCAGTCTAAAATCACTAGGTTTACACTTACCACTCACCAAAATCGACTGTACAAATCCCAATGAAGTCAATACGAACCTGTACAGCTGTGATATACTAGCTCATACCCTTGGCTATAAACGGCCGATTGTAACTACCAGCACTTCAATTAAAATCGGTTAGTGCTTAAGGGATTTGCATTGTTATTGGAGTTGGAGTTTCGCTCAGGCCGCATTACTTCTAAACCGGACAGGGCCGTAATCCTGAACAATTTGCAAGTTTTGAACTGAGATTTTTTTTTTGCGATATTAATGAAACTTGCTCGTTATCAGCAACTACACAACCCGCTCTCGAGCATATCCTATGCAGGAATGCTGGTACATTATTCCGGACGACAGAGCAATTATGAATAACGCAAACTGAAAATTTATAATAATTATGATTTGTTGTCCGAATGGTTGTAAATAATTTGTATTTGATTTGCATAGCAGTGTATGGATTTGTGAAGGAGTTCCATTCAAGTATTGATGTTGCTGTAGTTAGTGAACAAGGGGGATCTTCTATGAATTTAGCGGACATGGGTTCAAATCTGGGGAGCTATTTAATGAAATGATACTGGAAATACCTGGCACACCTAAGCAGTAGCACTGTTCCGATCCAATTTTATAGAGAAGCCGTGAATCCGTGTAATTTGCGATGACCATGCGGTAGAATTCGTGGAGCCTGCTAAAATTTGAACAGTGCCAAAAAGCCTTCTGTAATTCAATCACCCCATAAACATTCAATAAGTTAAACATCCAGACATGCAAACGATTTCAGTGAATCATAATAATTGCGCACAAGGGTATCACCGATAAAGGATATGCTATCCCAGATGCGATTTTACGAAACACGAATCCATTCCCATGTCGGCCGACTGATGGTTGTATCACCGCAAAAATAGATATTTCGTCTGACAGATTTCCATGAAATATTTATTATTAAGTACAATATTTGTAATACGTCTTCATATATCATATTTACGTCGTATTTTTTTCGGTTTCGGATTCTGTGATCCCATTGAGATGAGAGTAAAGGAACATCTGTGTGTCGGGTTCTTCTAGACGACAAGGGCTCTTCCATATGTTGGCAATAGGTGAAAAGAACATGACTTTGTCGAAAATATGTGAGCGAGTACAGCGAGAACAGATGCCTCGTAATCATTATAGTCATGATTCGGAAGGTTCATCATTGGGGTTGTTTTAGAAATTTCGAGCCAAACAATGGGAACTTTGTCGGCGTATATCCCAGCCAGCCTAGCAGAAGGATAAGAAACAATGATACTAAGATTCCAGGGTTAGAATATGTAAGTAATTTGTTGTTCAAGGTACGCTTGAGTAGAAGTTTTGTTGATTGATTGATTGATTGTAGGACTTAGCAAAATGAACCCACTTTTTTCAAAGATATTCTGTAGACTTTTGTTTTGTAGTGGATAAGATGAGTTTCATTATTACAAGTACCTACTATTTTTTAATTGCAATGAGGAAGGAGTACCTAGGCCAGTTGATTACTTCATCAACATCTTCTGACAACATTCTTGATAAATGATGAATACTTTAGTACACCAACCATCCCATTATAAAAAGTTGAATTGGAACTTAATATTTCAGCCATATTGAGCATCAGATGTTAATCCATTTTTATATTAATGAGCTTTGTTTTTTTTTTATATTTTACTTTCTTATTTTTTAATAATAAAGTATTGTGATCGACCTGAAATTTCCAAAAAATTTTCTACCCTGAAATTTTGTACCCCAAAAAAGCAACAAAAAAATGTCTGTCTGTCCGCCGTAGACGCCGTCCGCAGTACGCCGTACGCAAAACCGTTTGAAGGCGCATAGCTCACAAACCCGTTGAGATATTAAATTGACATTTTTATGGTGGGTAGATTGGGTGAACCCCTACGATTGGTATCTTTTTTGGGGGGTGTGGATGTAAGGGGCGAGGAGGGAGGCGCATTTTAGACGAAAAATTTTGGTTTCTAGATCTCAGGAACTGTTTATGGTAGGAGGCTGAAATTTGGATCTTATATAGTACTATGATAGTGGACCTATTTGCAGAAAAATTGGTGATTAGGGTTGAGGGGTGTGGGAGTGGGGGGAAAAACAATGTGTCCGAAGCATTTGAAAGCTGAGATTGAAGCATTCTAAAATCCATATCTCCTGAACCGTTGATCTCAAAAGTGTGAAACTTTTTAGTTATCTTAAGGGATACTATGAGAGTAGACAAGATCTAAAATTTTTAAGAGGGGAAGTGGAATGTAGGGGTGGGAGGTAAAAAACTTTAGATTACAATATCTTCCGAACCAATTGTACCAGGAAGATGAAATTTGGTTTCTGCATATAAGATCACAAGTGAAGTCTACTGAATGTAAACATTTTGAGAGGGGAGGTGAAATACGACAGTGGGGGGATAACCATTTTTCAAAAAATTTAATTTTTATATCTCAGGAATCGTACCAGATATGATCTTAGAAGTTTTACAGGTGTAAGGCCCAGTAGACTTCTAGCAAAAATTTTGGTGGTGCTGGCGAAGTGGGTGACGGTGGGAGGGGGTGGAACGAAATAAATTCTGATTTTTGTTTTTTTTAAAACCGCAAAGCGTGGAAAGCTAAAAATTTACGACTATATAGAGTCGCTGTAGAAGTATCCTAGAAAAATAAAATTTTTGATAGGGGTAGCAAGGTACGGATGTGGGGGTAGTTTTTCATATCTCAGAAACAGCGTTTGCTAGAAAGTTGAAACTTGGTATGTATATGTAGAAGTACTACAGGAGTAATTAAAGCACCAAAAAAAATTCAACATTTTATTGATGTACAGAGCTGGAGTAATGCGGTGTAGGTCACTATTTGGAACGTTATTGTTTAGGTTATCAGTCGCATAGTGACCTACACCGCATCTCAGTATTAAACACGTTTCCTACTTCTACCCAAAAATTTATAAAGTTGCGCCCAGACTGTTGGCAGATTTTTTTCTTAAGTTTCCAAACTGGTCTTAGAGATTAGCCTTTAATATTTAACGTACCTACAGTCTCGTTATTTATTAGTTTATTATTTTTTAATAATAAAGTATTGTTATCGACCTGAAATTTCAAAAAAATTTGTAATCCTGAAATTTTGTATTTTCACGTTTTAGGACTAGTAAACCCCAAAAAAGCAAAAAAAAAAAAAATGCCCGTCTGTCCGCCGTAGACGCCGTCCGCCGTACGGTCGTACGCAAAATCGTTTGAAGGCGCGTAGCTCCCAAACCCGTTGAGATATTAACATGAAATTTGTATGGTGGGTACAATGGGTGAATCCCTACGACTGGTTTCTTTTGAAGGGGTGGGGGTATGAGGGGGAGGAGAGGGGAGCGTTTTAGACGAAAAATTTTGCTTTCTAGATCTCGGGAACCACTTATGTTACGAAGCTGAATCTTGCAACTTATGTAGTACTATGATAGTGGTTGATAGGGGTTGAGGGGTGTGGAAGTGGGGATGAAAACAATGAGTCTGAAACGCATGAGAGCCGGGATTGAAACATTCTAAAATCGATATCTCCTAAACAAGTCATGTCAGAAGATTGAAACTTTGTTGTTGTCCTTAGGGATACTTTAAGATTAGACAAGGGCTAAAATTGTTAAGAAGGGTGGTGGGGTGTAAGGGGGGGGGGGGGGGGAATACAATATCTTCCGAACCAATTACACCAGGAAGATAAAATTTAGTTTCTGTATATGGAGTCACAAGAGGAGTCTACTGAAAGTAAATTTTATTGGGGGAGAGGTGAAGCACGAAAGTGGGGGACAGCATTTTCTCAAAAAATTTAGTTTTCGAATCTTCGAAACAGTATCAGATATGATCTTAAAAATTTTACAGGAGTTGGGGATGTGGATGTTAGGAGTGATATTGAAAAGAGGTAGAAAGGAAAACATTCTGATTTTTATTTCTCAAAATCGCAATGAATAGAAAGCTAAAATTTTAGGATTATATAGAGCAACTTTAGAGACATCCTAGAAAAGTAAAATGTTTGATAGGGGTAGCAAGGGGTGTTTTTTTATATCTCAGAAACGGCTTATGCTAGAAAGTTGAAACTTACTACGTATATGTAGATGAGCGATTAAAGTAATTGAAGCAAAAAAAAAAGTTCAGATTTTTATTGACGTTCAGAGGTTGAGTAAAAAAAAATGTCCGTGAATCCACATTTTTACGAATTTCGTTAAAACTTTTAGACATGTCGAGCTATCAAAGCAATTTTACTTCTGCGGGCTATTTATATTAGCGCCTAGAAACCTTCTCCAAATTTTTTTGATATCCAACCCCTAAGGGGGTGTAAAGTGGTTGTGTACATATTCACGAATTCTGATATATTTCTAAGGTATATTAAAATTTGGAATTCACTTTCACTTCTATAAGCTTTAAACATAGTCGGGGAAAAAACCGATTTCAGTATTTTTCCCTATTAAACCTCCTGGTGGCAAGTTTGAAATAGCCTCCTTGTTATTCCTTAGGTTGTCAGTCTCATTGTAACCTACACCGCATCTCATCATTAAACACGTTTCGGACTTCTACCCATAAAATAATAAAGTTGCGCCCAGACTGTTGACCGATTTTTTTAGGTTGTCAGTCGCATCTCAGCATTTAACACGTTTTGGGCTTCTACCCATAAAATAATAAATTTGCGCCCAGACTGTTGGCTGATTTTTATACTCTAGATGAAATCATATAGAGTATTATAAGTTTAATCCAGCCCAAAAGTTTGTAACGCATAGAACCAAGCCTCGGACGAAAAAAAGTTATATATTATTTTTTGTTTATTTGTGCCCAAAAACCTCAAATCCGCTTGACGTCCGTCCGTCCGTCCGTCCGTCCGTCCGTCCGTCCGTCCGTCCGTCCGTCCGTCCGTCCGTCCGTCCGTCCGTCCGTCCGTCCGTCCGTCCGTCTGTCCGTGAACACGATAACTCAAGAACGCCTTCACCTAGGATCTTGAAATTTTGAATCTGGATGTTTGGTTGAATTTGTAAGGCTAAGTTCGTTAACGGGCAAAATCGTCCTACTCCTTCGGGTAGCTGCCATACAAAATGTCCTTAAAACACGTGTTCAAGAATATTTACCAATAACTTCGGAACGCCTAAAGCTACGACTTCGAAATTTTGTATGTGTTACTTTTTTAATAGTTGGAGCTAAATGTATGAATATCAAGAAAATCCTGTTAGTCCTTCGTGTAGCTGCCATACAAATATCCTGTCAAAATGTCTTCACTTAATTTACGAAACTCACTATAACTCAAGTAATCTTTTAGGTACGAATTCGGAATTTTGTACAAATTAGTTTTTAGTAAAACCAAAGTTCCAGTTTACTAGTCAGCGAAATCCTTTTACTCTTTCTAGTAGCTGCCATACAAAATATCCTTAAACAGGTGTTCAAGAATATTGGTTGATAACTTCAGAAGGGTTTAAGCTACGACATTGAAATTTTGTATGTATTATTTTTTCAATAGTTGAAGCTAAATATATAATTATGAAGAAAATCCTGTTAGTCCTTCGTGTAGCTGCCATACAAATATCCTGTCAAAATGTATTCACTTAATTTACGAAACTCACTATAACTCAAGTAATCTTTTAGCTACAAATTCGGAATTTTGTACAAATTAATTTTGAGTGAAAAGAAAGTTTGACTTTACTAGTCAGCGAAATCCTTTTACTCCTTCTGGTAGCTGCCATACAAAATGTCCCTAAGGCACGTGTTCAACAATATTTTCGATAACTTTTGAACGCTTTAAGCTACGATTTTGAAATTTTGTACAAGTTCATTTTTAACTAATTCCAAGGAAAAGGATAAATATGTAAGAAATCGAGTGAGTCCTTCCTGTACCTCCCATGTGAAAGTCCTTCAAAAAGGAAATTTTTTTTCGATGTCTTACCCAGTTCAAGATATGAAATTAAACACTGAATATTGTCTTTTAGTTTTGAGTAGCAATCTAATGGGAGTCCTTAATAAAGGACATACAACATGCACACACGTAATTCTACTTTATCCCCAACTACAATATAAATCGGAGTTCAGTATTCATCTAGAGTATTATACGATTGGCTTGCAGCCGATCGTGACTGCAGTATGTTTTAACTTAATATCTCAACGGGTTTGTGGGTTGCGCGGCTTCAAACTCTTTGATTACGACGTATTGCGACAGACGGACATTTATTTTGCTTTTATGGGATTTATTTACTAGTCCTAAAACGTTAAAATAAAAAATGTAAGGGTAACAAATTTTTTGAAATCTTAGTCAAAACTCACTATAGAATTATGGCGCGCCAGAAAAAAAAATTTTCTTTTTATTTAAGTTTTATTTAAATTTTCCTAAAAAATTTTTTACTCTCATGAATAGCGCATAACTTAAAACCGGTTCTTATAAAAGTAGTTTTAAAATAAAGGCTAAGTTTGTATTCTTTAGGTTGGATGGTTTTGTTTACAATTTAATGTTTGCTTCTAACTCAATTACTGGATGGATTTTTAGGAGTACTCTATACTTCAATGGGTGTTGAAGATAGACACTTCCTTCTTTAAGATTTTTTTATTAAAGGAACCAAGTAATCACTACATAAAATCTTTTCAAACTGAACTGGACAAACCTGAATATTACAATTGTGCATGATTCACTTCAGTATCTCATTCTATATGCAATTAAGACTGACTCTGTATGTAACATACTCCTAAGACTGCAATATTTGTAACACGCTATCAAAGGGCTGACTTGAAGTACTTCAATTATAACTTAAATGGTCAAATTTAAACGATATGAGAGACAGTAATACGCCTTCAGTACAGGCCACTCATTTCATACATAAAAGGGAACATCTTCAGATAAATTGCCTATTTTAACAAAAATGCCAATAGAAATAACCAAAATTCTTCTCAACATTAAGTTCATTCCATTATACTTGCAAGCAAGTTGACGGTATCCTCTTGTACATGCTAAGAAATTTCGAAGAAAACATTTCTCGAAATAATTTCATTTAAGATCCATCTTAGCCTGAACCCATTTTCGTCGGCCAGGGCGGAGGAAGACAAAGCGCCAGCTTCAGTATTTTAACGGCCTTCATATTATAGTTCTCGAGAAGCACTTTAGAGCGTTCGCAATTCAAATAGACCGTGGGGTATGGTTTCCGCATCTCCGACTATTACGTGTATATTTATACAAATATACGGAACCGAATCGCTTTCGGAATAAAACAATACACTTTACTACTCTCACGTCTAGTACTGTCGACATTTTCGAATGAGGTCAAAGTCTGACACTGGGTGGATGAAATTACCCTCGTTTGTAGAGTGAACTTACCATTGCCGAGCATCTGATTGTACTCGGTTCGTAACCATTGCCATTATGGTTTCTCCAGTGGTGTAATAATTTCCGTCTTCTGTGTTATCCTTGACGGAACTGTGTAGTAGTATAATGTGGTATAGTCGAGGTCCTGTTTCATGAAAATGTCTATAGCTCCGATTCCGCTTTGCACGCTCCGCATTGTATACGGCACAGAGCCCAGCATATTGATTTATTATGTTTACAGAAAAGCTTTGCATATATCCAAAATTAGTTAAAGACACATTAGTTAAGGCATTAGAAACTTGTAATGGAGCAAAACTGTCTCTGTGACTGACGACGTCAGATGAAGTTTGGCTCTGTCCAGATCCAAATATTGTTTGTGGACTAGTTGGGGGGTATGTGTAAGGATTTATTGGCTTTAAGTTTACGACGATACCATCGAAATAAATCTAGGACTAATTTAATTGAAGCTAAGGCAATCAAGTTGCACACATATGCCCATATGTGTAGCAAGTGCAAATTGATTTTGGATAGGTGCAACTAATTACTTCAAATCTCGTTATCAGATTCCGTGTGACCACCAAGGGCCTCAGTCTCTATTTGACTTGGCACGTAGCTTCATATGTGTCATAAGTTGCAATCAGGACATTCTTTTAATACTTTTCGGGTGTGGTGGTACGTAAGATGGGGTTAATAAGAGGTTAATAAGGTGTTTTCCTTGACGATTACAATTGAAAGCCAATTTTACTTTATTATTTTAATAATAAAGTATTGTTATAGATTTTTGAAAAAAAAATTTGCTACCCTGAAAAATTTTCTTTCCACGTTTCATGACTAATAAGCACCTAAAAAGCAAAAAAAAATTTCAGTCCTTCTGTGCGTCGTCCGCAGTCCGCCGTCCGCCGTATGCAAAATGGTTTGAGGACTTATTTCTCTCAAACTCTTCAAATGGCCACCTTCTGAGGGGTGTGGTGTGAGGGGGGAGGTGGGGGGAGCATTTTAGACGGAAAATTTTGGTTTCTAGATCTCAATAACCGCTTAGGCTAGAAGGCTGAAACTTGGAATTTATATAGACCATCGATAGTGGACCCATTTGCAAAAAATATTGTTGATATGGGTGAAGGGGTGTGGGAGTGGGGGGAATAATAATGCGTCCGAAACGCTTGAAAGCCGAGATTGAGATATTCTAAAATCCATATCTCCTAATCGGTTAATGTCACGAAATTAAAAATTAATGGACATCTGTGGGCATACCAGGAGAATAGCTCCGAAACAAATTTTTGAGAGGAGGCAGTGACGTACGGGGGTGGGGTTTGAAAAATTGTACATTAAGATAACTCACGAACCAATTGTACTAGACAAATCAAATTTGGTTTCTGCATTAAGATTGACAAATAAAGTTTGCTCAAAGTAAAATTTTTTAAAAGGGTGGTGGAGCATGGAAGTGGAGGGGTTAAGAATTTTTTTAAAAATCCCGTCTCATATCTCAAGAACAGTGTAAGATAGATGCTTAAAATTTTTACCAGAAGTAGGCCTAATAGACCCCCTGCAGGAAAAAAAATTTCAGGGATGAGGGTGTAGAGGAAGGGTGGGGGAGGGTGAAAAGTAAAAAGTTCCGATTTTTATATGTCGAGAACTTATAATGATATAAAGTTGAAACTTGCTACTTAGATAGAGCCACAGTTGTAGGATGTTGGAAAAATATAATTTTGTATAGTGGTAGTATGGTACGGGGGTGGGGGATGTTTTTCCTAACTATAGAACGACTTGTGATGGAAAGTTGAAATTCGGTATATATATATAAATCAACTAAAAAAGTAAATATCTATTGGCGTTCGAAAGTGGTGCGAAAAAAATTATCAGTGAAAATGGAAAGCAAATATTTTCACGATTTTCGTCATATCTACTAGGTCTTTCCAAATATTGAATTATTTTTTTTTTGTACGGATTCTTCATATAAGTACCTAGAAAGTGTTTTCAGGATTTTTTGATATTCCACCCCCAAGGTGGTGTACAGGGGATGTCTACATTTTCACGAATTCAGCCGTATCCCTCAGGTCTGATTAGACATCGAATAACTTTTCACTTCCACGGGCTTATTTAATAATCACCTAAAACTTGTTTTCAAGGTTTTTCCTTTTTCAACCCCTAAGAGTGTAAAAACGGGTTGAAAACGTTTTCACGAATTGCGTCATATCTCTTAGAAGTGATAAGACGTCGGATTGGTTTTTACTTCCTCGGGCTTTCTTTATATATATCTACAAACTAATTTCAGGATTTTTGGATATTCAACCCCAAAGTGGGTGCAAGGGGGTTGCATATGTTTTCACAAATTCTTACATATTTCTTAGTTCTAATATGATATCGAATTCATTTTTACTTCCTAATGCTTCTTACATAATCGTCAAAACGTTGATTTCAGGATGTTTGTTATTCAACTCCAATAGGACGTATGGCTTTCGACATATTTCTCAGGATTGATGAGATATTAGATTGGTTTTCACTTCCACAGACTTTTTATATAATTGACTGCAAACACATTTCCGATTTCATGTAATGGCCCAAAACCAAATCACGAAAAACCTTTTGATGGCGTAACAACTGATATTATACTAGGACTAGACTTCGTCCCGGACTATGACCCAATTATGTAATTCATATGTTATATGTGGCAGCGGCGTAAGTATTCTAGCGCGACCCCATTCTAACCACTTCTCGAACTTTTTTTTAGGTTTTCAGTCACATAGTAGCCTACGCCGCATTTCAGAATTAAACTCGTTCCGAACTTCTACCGAAAAAATGATAAAGTTGCGCCCAGACTGTTGGCAGATTTTTTATTGTATTATTTATTTAATAACGTAAAACAACTACATATTGTTGCGAGCTAGGGGTTCGCCGGGATTTCAAGTAAAACACAATTCGGTTAAAATAAAAATAAGTGATAATTTATTTATCCGCACTTTAATTCACAGAATTATAATCGCACAATAATTCGCACTGTATGGCAGTACCGCCCGCTTATACCATATATCGCTTAACTCGTTCACTTTCGTTCTCTCTCAACACGGTCGCGTATACTCGCAGTCGACGTAATCGAAATTACTGTGTCTTCGCTGAACGCTTCACCTGCTTATATACTAGGCGGTTGCAGTCTTGAATGTTCACCGGTGTACTTGAACGTTCGTTCAGTTGTGGAATCTTCTCGAAAGCTTCAGAGCCTTCGATTTTGACCTTCGTTCAGTGGTTTATGTACAGGGTTCTAGTACATTGGAGAGCATTCGATAAGAAGAGAGATACAATCGTGTTGTTTCGCCTTATTTCTGATTGGGTTATTTTGCAACTAGGTATTCGGTTGTTGTTGTTTTCATTATGTGTAACGATCGAGTTGTACGGTTGCGCGGTTGCCAGGCTTACACGTAACAATATGTTCAGGACGCTCGAAGAAAATTCTTAGGTCAGACGATGGGACAATCGTAATATTCTAAATTTGGTCAAAGAAATAGACTAAAGCCAGATTTGGGTTGTCGCCCCAGAGAAGAAGAACTTATTGAGTAAAATTTTTGCACGCATATTTTAAGGACTTCTGACTGAAAGCAGCTTGACTGATTGAGACGATGTCAAACCTATTTTTACAAATTTCATTAAAAATTTGGTGTATTTCGAGGATCAACGCACTATTGAACTGATGAACAGATTGGCGACAAGATTTTGAGTTTTTGAATAGAAAAAGAAGACTAGTTCATTTTTGTTTCCTTAGGCTTCAACTGTCGGGTTGAATTAAACTTTAGTTAGAGCTCCCATTTAATGCTGAATCCTGAATGCATTCTCTTCAGCGTAATGAACCATTTCGGATTTTAATTAATTTCCATTTTCTGGAAATCAAAACTTTCAACTTTTACCAATATTTATACCAAGTTCTGTTGATTGAATCAATAAACTAAGAAACGAAAAACTCACTTAGCACTAAGAACAGTGCATAACTTTCTATTTATTTTCCCGCTCGAGATAAAGACATTTGCCGGAGAATTAAATTCTCCGACTGCATAACAAACCAATTATTATTGTCGCAAATTTTCCAGGATATACAAGACCTCGATGTATAGCAACATATCGCAATGAGTACGTACAGGAGCAGCAGTTGTAGGTGGATTGCAGTCGAGCGATAGTAAATACCATAAAGCAACTACAGCAAAACTCGGAGCGAATGTAATCGGCTTACCACTAATTGCCATAACCAAGATTACCAGGAGCTAGGTAAGTGATGTTGCATATATGCCATACACCCACCCCCATATAGTGCACTCGGGATAGCAACGTTGCGAGAAAATTGAAAAAATTTGTCATATGCACAGTCAATGGCAGATGTTGTGGATGGTAAAAACCAATCAACTTGGCGGTTTACAATGGACTTAGACGCCACAAAATGCCGAAAGCACCGATGCTTTTTATTGTTGCCCTGACATGAGGATAAAAGTTTTTTTTATAGAAGGAACCCTTTGAGGTTTACTGAGCCGGTCACACAGTGTCACAAACAATTATATTTCGCGCATATCGGCTATGGCTTAGAATGTGGACAAAAGAATTTTCTCTTAATTCGATTGACATTAAGTTGCTTTGAAATAAGTTAAAATTTCAAGCATAAGCTTGCCCTAGATAGAAAACTGCATTCCTAATGCCCATTTATGTCAAACGACCATTTAGACCAATAGCTATTTTATAACTTAAGTAATACCCAATTGGATCTTTATATCTCATTAGACCTAAGAAATATATCGGAATTCGTGAAAAAGTACATAACCGCCTTACACTCACATAGAGGTTAGATATCGAAAAATTTGGATAGAAGTTTCTAGGCGCTTATATTACGAGCCCGCAGAAGTAAAATTGATTTGAAAGCTCGAGAAGTCTAAAAGATTTAACAAAATTCGTGAAAATGTGGGAAAAAAACCTTTTTACGGAAATTTTTTTTACTCCATCTTTGTACACAAATGAAAATACAATTTTTTTTTAGTTTTAATTACTCTAGATAGGTAGATAGATTGGAAATAGAGGTTGGTATCCCCCCGGTTTGACTATGATTCGTCTGCAATCCCTGCGCTTTCAATGAAGCCTAGTATTTTGCGAAGAGGAATGGTCAGGAATTCCGATGGGTCCATGAAACCCCGACCGAAGTGACGAAGTCTTTTGTGAGTTAAAGTTCACAGAGGATATGCTCTAGTGTTTCGTCTTCGTCATTGCATATTCTGCAAAATTTAGTCTCAGAGAGATCAATCCTATTGAGATGCTTCCTCATGTGACAATGTTCAGTCAGAGCTCCCACTAGGGTTTGGGTCTGATTTCTGCTTAATTTTAGATAATCATATGTTCTTTTTTCCGAATGCTTTGGCAGAAAAAGCTTTGAGTGCCTGTTGCCCAGTGAACGGCACTTTGCGATTTTTGCCACATTCGAAAGTTCATTCTGGCTGTGCTTAATGGTATCCCACAGAATGGATATGGTCCCATGAAGTCAACTTCTGAACCTTTCCGAGCCCTTTCATTACCTTCATAGCCGCTGTGTCCCGCAATTAAAATGTTCTTATTTCCGAGTTCAATCAGGCATTGGAGGCAATTCCAAACAAGTTTGGAGTATATTTGAACGGACTGAAGTGCCATTATTGCTGCCTTGCTGTCCGAGAGAATATATATTTGTTGGTTTTCGTAGCCCCGTCTGATATTTTACTTTATTATTTTAATAATACAGTATTGTTTTCGATTTTTAAAAAAAAAAAATTTGCTACCCTCAAAATTTTTTTTTTCACGTTTCATGACGAGTAGACACGAAAAAAGCAATAAAAAATTTCAGTCCGTCTGTCCGCCGACGCCGTACGCCGTACGCCGTACGTCGACCGCTGTACGCAAAATCGTTTGAAGGCTCGTAGCTCCCAAACCCTTTGAGCTATTAAATTAAAAAATTTTTTATGAATAGACTGGGTAGGCCCCTTGAAGTGGCCAAATTTGGAGGGGTGGGGGTGTGAGGGGGGAGGAGGGGGAAGTGTTTTAGACGGAAAATTTTGGTTTCTAGATCTCAGCAACCGCTTATGCTAGGAGGCTGAAATTTGAAATTTATATAGAGCTTCAGTAGTGGACCCATTTGCAAAAAAATTGCCGATATAGGTGAAGGGGTTTGGGAGTGGGGGGAAAAATAATGCGTCCGAAACGCAAAAAAGGTGAGATTGACACTTTCTAAAATCCATTTCTCCTAAACGGTTAATGTCACAAAATTGAAACTTAATGAATATCTGTAGGTATACTAGGAGAATAGATCGAAAAATTTGAGTGGGGGCAGTGGCGTACGGGGGTGGGAGGTGAAAAACTTTAGATTGCGATATCTTACTAACGAATTGCACTAGATAAATAAAATTTGGTTTTTGTATAAAGGTTGACAAATGAAGTTTGCTGGAAGCAAAATTTTTGAAGGGGGCGGTGGAGCATGAAAGTGGAGGGGATAAGAATTTTTCTAAAAAATCACGTCTCATATCTCAAGAACGGTGTAAGATAGATGCTTCAAATTTTTACCAGAAGTAGGCCTAATAGACCCCTAGTAGAAAACATTTTGGAAGTGTGGGTGTAAAGGGTGAGGGTGGGGGAGGGTGAAAAGGAAAAAGTTTCGATTTTAATATCTCGACAACCTATAATGATATAAAGCTGAAACTTCGTATTTAGATAGAGCTATATTAGTAGCATCTTGGAAAAATATAATTTTTTATAGGGGTAGTATGGTACGGGGGTGGGGGGTGTTTTTCCTATCTATAGAACGGCTTATGCTACAAAGCTGAAACTCGGTATGTTTATGTAAATCAACTAGAAAACTAATTTAGATAAAAAAAAATTTCAAATATACATTGGCGTTCGGAGGGGGGGCAAAAAAAATTATCAGTGAAAATGGAATGCATATATTTTCACGGTTTTCGTCATATCTATTAGGTCTTCCCAAATATTAAATAGATTTTTATTCTGCGGCTTCTTCATATAAATACCTAGAAAGTGTTTTCAGAATTTTTTAAAATTCGGCCCCTAAGGGGGTGCAAAGGGGGTTGTAAACTTTTTCACGAATTCTACTATACAGATATTGAATATCTTTTCATATTCATGGGCTTGTGTAATAATCGCCTAAAACTTGTTTTCAAGTTTTTTCCTTTTTCCACCTAGGAGGGTATAAACGGGTTGAACACGTTTCCACGAGTTCCGTCATTTCTTTTAGAAGTGATAAGAAATTGAATTGGTTCCTACTTTCTCGTGCTGTCTTCATATTTATTTATTAACTCCTTTCAGGATTTTTGAACATTCAACCCCCAAGTGGGTGTAAGGAGGTTGCATATCTGGTTATATATCGAATTCATTTTTACTTCCCAAGGTTTCCTATATAAAAAAGCCAAAAAGTCAATTTCAGTATTTTAGATATTCAATCCAAAGATGTGTAAGGAGGTTGTATGCTTTTCAAAGTTTCGACATATTTCTTAGGTTCGATGAGATATTAGATCGCTTTTTATTTCCACAGACTTTTTATATAATCGCCTACAAACCCATTTCTCAATTTTTCGATATTCAACCCCCAAGGGTTTGTATATGTTTTCACAATTTTTGCCATTCCTTAGTTCTGATGAGATGTAAAATTGATTATTACGGCCAACCAATTCACGATTTTTCGAATTTCCAGAACCAAGGAGATGTGAAGGGTTTGCTTACGTTTTCAGAATTTTTTCAAAATCCGTCTTGTCTCATGAGATTTCAGGTTGCTTCTTATGAAATCGTCTAAAAACCTGTTTCACAATTTTTTCGAAATTCAAACCCCAAGTGGAAGTAATGGGTTTGTATACGTTTTAACAATTCGTCATATCTCTTAATTCTGATAAGGCAACAAATACGTTTTTGCTTCTATGGGCTTTTAGTGTACATAATATACTGAAATTCGAATAGTCTACACGGACTTTTTCAATGTTTAATCGTCTAAAAATCTTAAATATTTTTATATTAAGAACAAAATTAATTTTCCATAAGAAATCTAAAAATCTCGAAGCAACTCATGATACACTCCGACTTTTACCGCTCCCGAACTTTGACCCTAAAAATAATAAAGTTTCGCCCAGACTATTGGCAGATTTTTTCTAATGCATAGTTCAATAGCATGCGTCTCCGCCTGAAAAACAGTAGATGTTATGTGCATGCTACAGTAGAATTAGACATTTGGGCGCACTCCTTAAAGTCCTGCTCCTACACCTTGATCCGTTTTAGATCCGTCTGTTTACCAGATTATGGATCTTGGTTTTGGAGTGGGTTTGTTTGTGGCTCAATCCTCCCTTTCAGATAGGACAACTTTGAATGGCTTTGTGAAATTAAATTTCGGTGCCATTGAATCAAAAAGTGGTATCGTTAGTATGGGGTCCTAGTTGAGTTCCGCGGAAAGAGTTGGGCAAGCTGTTTTGCGCTCTGCCTCGTCCTCCGAGCTCAAAACTTTGTGTGTATTGAATCTAGCTACTTTCTGTATTTCTAAGTGTAGAGGTGCTAGGTTGAGAAGCACCTCTAAGGCACCTATGGGAGTGGTGCGCATCGCCCCAGTAATACCCAGGCATACCAGTCTTTGTAATTTAGTCAGCTTAAGCTGAGCAGTTTTCTGTTTTGTTTTCTTCCACCAAACGGATGTCGCGTTAGTTATAATGGGCCTAGCAACGACGGTATACATCCAGTAGGTTAGTTTTGGACTCAGTCCTCAGTTTTTGCCGAGAAGGCTCCTGCAGGTCCAGAGAGAGATTCTGGCCCTTTGAAGAACTTTCTCCAAATAAGCATTCCAAATGAGCTTTTCATCCAGGATGATTTCCAGGAATTTTACCTCACTAGAATACTCTATGGATTCTCCAAAAAGAGTAGGCTTAGATAACTTGTCCTTACACCTCCTTTTGGTGAATGCAACAATTGTGCTTTTCTTTGGGTTGATACCCAATCCTGCTTTAGTGCACCAGGTTGCTACCCGCTTTAGGGTATTTTGAACTAGATCTGTCACCTTCTCCTCAAATTTACCTCTAACAAGGATGGCAAGGTCGTCAGCGTAACCCTGTACCGTGACTCTGGAATTTCTTAGGTCTTGAAGAAGGTCGTCCACTACTAAGCACCTGAGGATGGGTGATAGTTCCCCACCCTGCTGACAGCCTTTCGCAGCTGTCACTGTTGAGTCGGCTAGTGTCGAAGTTATTTCCCTGCGTTCTAGCATGATCCAACTGCATCAATACCACGCTTTTGTGCAGCAGAGTAGATACTTTCGTAGGCAGTGTTGTCAAAAGCCCCTTCGATATCTAAGAAGCATCCCGCAGATATTTTCTTGTCCGTAATCGATTTCTCGATTTTCGTGACTAGGTTTTGTAAGGCGTGGGTTGTAGACTTCCCTGGTTGATATGCATATTGATTGGAGTGTAAAGGTTGAGATTTCAAAGCCCCATTTCTTTAATCTCTTAATCTTTTCTATAGTTTTCAAGAGAAATGACGTTAAGCTGATAGGACGATACGACTTAGGATTATTGCTCGAACGGCGCCCTGTTTTTGGTATGCATATCACCTTAACGTTACGCCAGGATATGGGTATGTGACCCCATGCGTGGCTTGCTCTAAATATGGATAACAGTGTTGGTAGAAGATGGTCCATTCCTCTTTGCAGTAAAGTGGGAAATACCCTATTTTTTCCGGGAAATTTAAATGGTTTACAACTTCGTATAGACCATTTAACCTTGTTAGCAGTGAAGATCTTGGCTGAGTTTTTCCAGTCCAATATGGTTGGCCTACTCGGCTTTGGGACAGTGTATCGTTCTTCATTGCTTGGTTCTATGGTTGAGGATCCTGGGAAATGAGTTTGAGCTAAAAGTTCTAAGGTCTGTTTCCCATTTTCGGTAATCGAGCCATCGAATTTCTCTAATAAGCCCATTTTGTTAGTGTGTGCTTCAGAAAGTATTTTGTGTACTCTTGTGCTGCTGCCTAAATCGTTTATACCCTGGCAGAACAATTTCCACGAATTTCTCTTCGCACGTCTAATTTCGTGGTTTTACTCTGTTAAAACCCTTTTGTACGATTCCCACTCACCAGTTTTTTTTAGCCCTATTGAAGAGCTTTCTTGTTTGAGATCTGAGCTTAGTTAGTGCTGGGTTCTACCAAGCTATTTTCTTGTTACTTGCTCTGGATCTTTCCGGGCAGGATGAGTTGAAAGCAGTTTCAATAGCATTGCGTATTTGTTCTGGTGCTTTTTCCATGCTGTCAATGTCCTTAATATTACGTATAGTGCCGGCCATGTATTCCTACAATTTCTGGTCGTATAGTTCCCAGTTCGTCGTTTAATTACTCTAGTATTAGATCTACATATACGTACAAAGTTTCAACTTTCTAGCATAAGCCGTTTCTGAGATATATATATCGTGGTCATACATCTTGATCACAATAACTCTATCGCCCACGATATGATATTGTTGTCGTTGCGATATAATTTTTGAGAAGGTCATTCACAATAACATCATAAATATGATTAAAAATTCGACTGATTTATCACAACTGTCTTAACGATATAAAGCAATAACAGGAATATAATTTGGATATTGATTGTAAGATTAATGTTTAATACCTTTTTTGGGTAAAAGGACTTAAACTTTGCATAAATTCACCAGGTATCTAAACACATGTAATGAAGGTTTTTTTAAATCTTCATTTCCGTGTTTGAAAAAAAATAAGTTACCTTCTTCGAGCAATTTAAATTTTTTTCTCCTTGAGATCTTAGAAATCGTAGGAGATAAATAAGATTAAGAGCATTTTTTGCGCTGAAAAATTTGCTATACCTTCTGAGGACTCTGTGCCTTCTGAGGCCACTGTACAGAGCAAAAGTACATCGTACATACATAGATATGTGTTCGGCTTTTCATATCTTTGATAAGTCCACAAATTTTAAACACATTTGAATGGTGACTCTTCGTTACAGCAGTCATAGTGAAGCTTGAGGGCTTTACGTTGCTTCTTAACTACACCAAACAACTACACCATAGGTACTTAATAGAATTTGATTGAAATTGATGGCTTGCAGGTTTGTTACATTCATCAATAAAACAGAATTGAAGTTTTCTTATCTTTTTGAAAGCGTAAATCGGTCAAACTGAGCAAATAAGAAAACGGACGTATCATCATCAACGTCCGTACATTTATATATAAATTGTAGTTGAAACAGCTTTCGGGTAAATGTAAATCATGTAAACGACAAGAAAGCCTTATAGTGTACAGAATATCGAATGTCATCAATCATGCTTGGTTGTCAGTCTAAAACGATTTTTCATTCACAAATGGCCATCAGCTTTGATTTAATGTATGGGACTTATTGAAAGGTGACACGGGATACACAAAAATGTTTGCACGTTTTTTTTTTATACATAATCCGATCAGATATAGTCACACATGCACATATAGATTGATATCCGTGGACATACATGTACTGAGACAGGATAGAATTCAACTTATTAATGACATGTGTGAACACGGTTCAAAAAATTTTTGTATCAATATGATATTATTTTGTGTATGTGTAGTTATTGACCCATGTAATGATGACAAACTGAAATTAAGTTAATATTGAAAGATTAAGAAGGATGTTTAGTCGGTTTGAAGCCATTATAGATGGTGACGTTCAGTTTGTGGGTAAGTTTAGGACGCTGGTTCTACTGGTCCGGTTTTGGTTGGGGATGAATATCTTATTTTGTAAAGCTAATTAGCAAGTATATCGGAGATATTGGAGAGGTTTTCTTATTTTTATAAACAATATTTTTGTACTCTACCATAGATGAAATCTGAGAGTATAATGTGTTTAATCCAGCCCAAAAATTTGTAATGCATAGAACTGAGCTTCGGACGAAAAATTATTCAAAAACCCCAAATCCGATTGTCCGTCCGTCCGTTCGTCTTTTCGTCCGCACATTCGTCCAACCGTCCTCACATTCGTCCATCCACCCATCCGATCGTCTGTCTGTCCGTAAGCACGATAGATCAAGAACGCCTTGACCTGGCGTGTTGAAATTTTGATAGAATTACTTGAGCCATGGCCGGATTTGTAAGGCCATACAAACAGTCCTTAAAACACGTGTTCAACAATATTGGCCAATAATTTCGGAACTACGACTTTGGGATTGTATACATTGGTTTTTCCAATAATTGCAGTTACAGTTAAGAACATGAAAAAGTTTGCATGAGTCCTTTGTGTAGCACCCATACAAAAATCATGTAAACAAATTCTCAATCAATTTACGGAACTCACTTTAACTCAAGAAATCGTTTAGCCGCGAAGTTGAAATTTTGTACAAAATAGTTTTGGGATAAAAATGAAGTTCGAGTTAATTAGTCAGTAAAATTCCTTGACTCCTTCGGGTGGCTTCCATACACCCACCAGGGGGTTGAATATCCAAAAATCCTGAAAGGAGTTTATAGATACGAACGAAAAAGTAAAAACCAATTCAATTTCTTATCACTTCTAAAAGATATGTCGGAATTCGTGAAAACGTGTTCAACCCGTTTATACCTTCTTAGGAGTTGAAAAAGGAAAAAAACCCGTGAAAGTGAAAAGTTATTCGAAATCTAATTAGACCTGGATATGGCAGAATTCGTGCAAAAGTATACAACTCCTTTAGACCCCGTTAGGGGTCGAATTTTAAAAAATCCTGAAAACGCTTTTTAGGTATTTATATGAAGAAACCGTAGAATAAAAATGAATTCAATATTTGGGTAGACCTAATAGATATGACGAAAATCGTAAAAATATATGCATTCCATTTTCACTGATCATTTCTTTCACCCCCCTTCCAAACGCCAATTAATATTTGAATTTTTTTTTTATCTAAATTACTTTTCTAGTTGATTTACATATACGAACCGAGTTTCAACTTTGTAGCATAAGCCGTTCTATAGATAGGAAAAACACCCCCCACCCTCGTACCATACCATACCTATAAAAAAATCTGCCAACAGTCTGGGCGCAACTTTATTATTTTATGGGTAGAAGTCCATAGTACCCAACACCGCATCTCATCATTTAATACGTTTCGGACTTCTACCCATAAAATAATAAAGTTGCGCCCAGACTGTTGCCAGATTTTTTTTTATTTACTTAAGTTTTTTTTTTATCAATAGAATAATTCATAGTAGTAAAAGCGAATTCGATCACATTAAACCTAAGAGATTTTCGGAATCAGTGAAATCTTGAACAATAACCCCAGGGGGTTTAATAGGGAAATATACTTAAATCGGGTTTTTCCCCGACTACGTTTAAAGCTTATAGCAGTAAAAGTGAATTCCAAATCTCAATATACCTTAGAAATATATCAGAATTCGTGAATATGTACACAACCACTTTACACCCTCTTAGGGGTTGGATATCGAAAAATTTTGAAGATCGTTACTAGGCGCTTATATAAATAGCCCGCAGAAGTAAAATTGCATTGATAGCTCGACATGTCTAAAAGTTTTAACGAAATTCGTGAAAATATGGATTCACGAATTTCGATTGTACTCAACCTCTGAACGCCAATAAAATTCTGAACTTTTTTTGCTTTAATTACTCTAATAGCACATCTACATATACGTACTAAGTTTCAACTTTCCAGCATAAGCCGTTTCTGAGATATAAAAAACCACTCCTCACCCCCATACCTTGCTACCCCTATAAAAAAATCTGCCAATGGTCTGGGCGAAACTTTATTATTTTTCGGGTCAAAGTTCGGGAGCGGTCAAAGTCGGAGTATATCATCAGTTGTTTCGAAATTATGAGCTTTCTTGGATAGTTACTTTTGATCTTAAAAAAAAATAATTAAAATAGAGATTTTTAGCCGATTAAACATTGTAAAAGCCTGTGTATCGCAGACTATTAAAATTTCGATATATTATGTACACTAAAAGCCCATAGAAGCAAAAACGAATTTTATGCCTTATCAGAATTAAGAGATATGACGAATTGTTAAAACGTATACAAACCCATTACTTCCACTTGGGGTTTGAATTTCGAAAAAATTGTGAAACAGGTTTTTAGACGATTTCATAAGAACCAACTTGATATCTCATGAGACACGAGGGACTTTGAAAAATTTGTGAAAACGTAAGCAAACGCTTCACACTTCCTTGGTTCTGGAAATTCGAAAAATTGTGAATTGGTTGGCCGTAATAATCAATTTTATATCTCATCAGAACTAAGGGATGGCAAAAATTGTGAAAACATATACAAACCCTTGGGGGTTGAATATCGTAAAATTGAAATGGGTTTGTAGGTGATTATATAAAAAGTCTGTGGAAGTGAAAAGCGATCTAATATCTCATCGAACCCAGGAAATAGGTCGAAGCTTTGAAAAGCATAAAACCCCCTTACACCAATTAGGATTGAATATCTAAAATACTGAAATTGACTTTTTGTCTTTTTTAAATAGGAAACCTTAGGAAGTAAAAATGAATTCGATATATCATCAGATATTCTACCTCGTTACACCCACTTGGGAGTTGAATATCCAAAAATTCTGAAAAGAGTTAATAAATAAATATGAAGACAGCACGAGAAAGTAGGAACCAATTCAATTTCTTATCACTTCTAAAAGAAATGACGGAACTCGTGAAAACGTGTTCAACCCGTTTATACCCTCTTAGGGGCTGAAAAAGGTGAAAACTTAAAAACGAGATTTAGGTGATTATTACGCAAGCACGTGAAAGTGAAAAGATATTCGATATCTGATAAGACCTGGGGATATAGTAGAATTCGTGAAAAAGTTTACAACACCATTTGCACCCCCTTAGGGGTCGAATTTTAAAAAATCCTGAAAACACTTTCTAGGTATTTACATGAAGAAGCCGTAAAATAAAAATGAATCCAATATTTGGGAAGACCTAATAGATATGACGAAAACCGTGAAAATATATGCATTCCATTTTAACTGATACATTTTTTTGCCCCCCCTTCCGAACGCCGATAGATATTTGAAATTTTTTTTTATCGAAATTACTTCTCTAGTTGATTTACATATACGTACCAAGTTTCAACTTTGTAGCATAAGCCGTTCTATAGATAGGAAAAACACCCCCCACCCCTGTACCATACTACCCCTATAAAAAATTATATTTTTCCAAGATGCTACTAATGTAGCTCTATCCAAATACCAAGTTTCAGCTTTATGTCATTATAGGTTGTCGAGATATTAAAATCGGAACTTTTTCCTTTTCACCCTCACCCTCTACACCCACACTTCCTAAATTTTGTTTTCCGCTAGGGGTCTCTTCGGCCTACTTTTGGTAAAAATTTTAGGTATCTATCTTACACTGTTCTTGAGATATGATACGTGATTTTTTTGAAAAATTCTTATCCCCCCCACTTTCATGCTCCACCGCCTCCTTAAAAAATTTGGCTTTCAGCAAACTTCTTTTGTCAACCTTTATACACAAACCAAATTTTATTTATCTGGTACAATTTCTTCATGAGATATCGTAATCTAAAGTTTTTTACCCCCCACCTTCGTACGCCACTGCCTCCACTCAAATTTTTGTTTCCGATCTATTCTCCTAGTATACCTACAAATATTCATTAAGTTTCAATTTTGTGACATTGACCGTTTAGGAGATATGGATTTTAGAATGTGTTGATCTCACCTTTTTTGCGTTTCGGACGCATTATTTTTCCCCCCACTCCCGAACCCCTTCACCTATATTGGCAATTTTTTTGCAAATGGGTCCACTAGCAAAGTTCTATATAAATTCCAAATTTCAGCTTCCTAGCATAAGCGGTTGCTGAGATCTAGAAACCAAAATTTTCCGTCTAAAACGCTTCCCCCTCTTACCCCCTCACACCCCCACCTCTCTAAAGTTGGTCACTTCAGGGAGCCTACCCACTCTACCCACGAAAAAAAATTCAACTAAATAGCTCATAGGGTTTGGGTGCTACGAGCCTTCAAACAATTTTGCGTACACCGGTAGACTTACGGCGTACGGCGGACAGACGGACTGAAATTTTTTTTTTGCTTTTTTCGTGTCTACTCGTCATGAAACGTGAAAAAAAAAATTTTGAGGGTAGCAAATTTTTTTTTTTTCAAAATCGATAACAATACTGTATTACTGAAATAATAAAAAATTTTAAAATTCAGGAGATATGGTTTTTATAATGTTTCAATCCCAGCTTTCAAACGTTTCGAACACATTGTTTTTCCCCCACTTCCACACCCCTCAACCCTTATCGCCAATTTTTTGCAAATAGATCCACTATCATAGTACTACATATGTTCCAAGTTTCAGCCTCAAATTAAAAGCGGTTCCTGAGATCTAGAAATCAAAATTTTTCGTCTAAAACGCTCCACCACATGCCCTCTTAAACCCCCACCACCCCAAAAGATGCCAGTCGTAGGAGTTTACCCAATCTACCCAACAAATTTCAACTTAATACCTCCACGGGTTTGGGAGCTACGCGCCTTTAAATGATTTTGCGTACGGCGTCTACGGCGGACAGACGGACATTTTTGTTTTTGCTTTTGTGGTGTTTACAAGTCCTACAAAATTTCAGGGTAACAAATTTTTTTTTAAATTTAAGGTTGATCACAATACTTTCTTATTAAAAAACAATAAAGTAAAATCATAAAAAAATGTCAGTCTGTCCGCCGTACATGCCGTACGCCGTACGCAAAAGCGTTTGCAGGCACGAAGCTCACAAACTCGTTGAAATATTAGGTTGAAATTCTTTTGGTGGGTAGACTGAGTGTGTAAAAAATAATATGGTTTGGCCTAGAATGTTTGTTTTGATTTTTTGATTAAACATACTTCAAATTTTGCTATCTTTTGGAATTTCGATCCTTATTTTGACACCTGAGTAAAAACATTTTGGAAATTTGAAGTAGAAGTACTAGGTGGCAGCAGTTCAATAGAGAAATTAAATTATAATTGCGCATTTGGTTCGCAATAAGAAATTTCGATCGGGGGCAATTTGGAAAACTTTACGAACTTTACGGGTTTTGAATCAAAAAGTTGAGCTACAACTACCAACTACAAATATTTCTTACACTGGAATAACGATTTTCTGATACTCATTGGTTGTTGCGACGGATTGAGAAAAACAGTCCTCAGGCTTGAATGAAAATCTTTTGAGTTTTATAGCTCAACAACTATTAATACTACAATACAAACTTTCAATTTGATTCATTATGTAGGTTTCACAGGCGCATATTTTAAAAGCAAATTTTTGTAGAGGGAAATTCGTAAGAACATCAATGAGTACCTTCGTGCACCTTCTAAAGACAAATTTTTTGGGTTGGACAGATTGACTGGTTCGTATATTTTAAAAACACAGCATGGTATTAACTTCAAATTTTGACAAAATGTTGTCTAGTTGTGAGATTGGGTTCAATGTAGTTTCAATTTCAAGAAAAAGTGAAAGTTTTTCACTCCATATTGAGCGTATACCAAATAAGCAATTTCGACGATCTTTAATTATGAAGCAAACTTCAACTCTTTTAAACATAGAATATCAGGAGCATGTAATTAATAAAAAACAGGTTAATTTTTTGGGAAATAATGCAAATATAATCTGTGGCCAAATTGTTCTTATGGAAAAATGAAATAGTTTAGAATGTTTTAAGAAAAAACAGATTTAAATCATCAAATTACACTCAAGATAATTCCAGCAAAATAACCTAAACAAATGTAATCAATTATGTAAATTATGCTGACGATAACCTACTTACTCCCATTAGAGTCCTTCTAATTCCGCTTACGCTTAAACATAAAGCCAGCATTAAACGAAACTCAAAACCACGCGATCTATTCAATTTTAAGACACAATGAGCGGACTAATCCCAATACGGTTGTGAAATCAAAGAGTGACGACGAGCAAGTAATATCCTAACAATGCCAAGTTATGAACAGCTTTCTTCAAACTCTCCTGTACGCGACTTACACAGCCTTCACGGCTACAATAACGCTTTGCGGAATGTACTGTAGAGCAGAAAAATAAAATAAATACCCAGTTTTGATACGTCCTCGACAGGACCAAAGTGGGGGCGGGTACGTGCTCAAAATTATTTCAAATTAGACGAAACGGTTCGGTGTGACGCTACAAAACGGCTCCCTTTTCGCAATCTAACCCCCAAATAAAAAATCGAAGGGTGGTAATGCCGCTCGCTGGTGGTGGCGATTCTAGTTCCCAGGGCAGCACTGCCAACAACTGGAACGCCAGAGCAACCCGGCTAGCAAGCAAACGAAGTAATGAAATCAATGAAGCCCCTTCTGTTCCATTTGCTCTGATTCGAATCGAGTCGGGGAAACCCCCGAAAAAAATCGCAACCATAGTGAGAGGGAAAAAACGAAAAGCACCGAAAAGAATGTGGCAAGGATAAATTGAATATTACAACGGTTGAATGAAGCTCAATGAAGGAAATGGTGTAAGAAAGATTGAAATTCTGGAGGCTTTTGCCAAGGAGCAGTCATGAAAGAAATTTATTATAATGAAGAAAAAGTCAAAGGCAAAAGCAAGCGGAAGAAAGGTTACGTACGAACCGAAAAATAAAACCCACCCCGGACAGGATTTCGGATAGAAACAGGACGTAACGCCTAGTGCCAAAAACACGTGTCAGCTTAAATTGTAAACGTTTTTTTATAACATTTTGAAAGGTGTTCGCATTTTCGGGGGTGCATTAAGCGTGTTAAGTGGTACTGGACGTTGGTCAATCAGCAGTCATAATTTAGCTTAAATTCGGATATGGATCAGGTGTTTTTTCTTTTTAAATTGTTTAAGAAATGAAACAGACACAAGCCAGTATTAGAAAGTGGAAATGAACTGCTTTCTACTTCTAAAGTCATATGGAACTAGTGATCGAAATTTCGAATTCTTTGAAATAATAAAATCGGACAAGATTTGTCTAATTTAGGTAAAACAATTGTGGTATCTACGACATTGTGCAATGGTGGCAGGAGCAAAAGGGTTGAAATATTCAGTTTGAAATTACATAGATCTAAGGGTTTAAAGCGAAAAAATCAAACACTAGCCTATTTGGAATGCTAAGTTTTCATTGTGTCAGCCTAAAAACAACCGGTGTTACATTTGGGCTTTGATTGCGTCCAGAAAAATATTAAAGTTGTACATTTTTTTTTTAATTTCAATTTCTTTAAATTCCGAAAAACAAAATAAATATACGGAACAGGAACTGCAACGCGCATAAAGCCCATGATCCAATCAATGCAGCACTGCATGCATTACTGTATGCATTACTGCATGCTTTAAGCCCCGTTTACACGGTGATAGTTTTTGCGATAGGTGATGTCATGATAATTACTATCGTTATAACTATCATCATGTAAACTTCTCGATAGTTACTTTCGCGCTATCATGATAGCACTATCGCACTATCAAGCTTGACTAGATAGTTGGTAGCACTATCGCGATAATTTTAACTTGACATTGTCTCGTCGATTTTAATAAAATACCCGTCACGCAATATTTTTTTTAAATGATAATTGAATTAACTAGAACTTGTAAAATTTAAAAAATAAAACAAAATGGGAAACAAAGTTAACATTTGAGCCCCGTTTATTATAGAAACGTAAATGTCATTGGAAATTTACATAAATAATTAAAATATGTACAATGAGTTCGAAAAGGTTTATCAGTGATTCGGTCAATTATGTGGAATTAATTAAAAGGTGCTCCAAGAACCAGGTGCAACATCATCGAAGCGTACAAGCAAAGAACAAGTCCTACCTTAAGTAATTTATTAGTTAAAATATAAACGAATTTAAATTGATCACAACTTCGTTAAATAGGAGAGGGGAATCTCTGTCAGCAGAAAAGAAAGACATTAACTAGAAGTAAGCAAACGTAAGACCGGAATTTTTAAAAATGGTCGAAGAATTCGAAAAGAAGTACACCGAATTCGAGGTTCCCTACTCAGAAGATCACTATTCCAAACTAATCAAAAAATTGGCAGAGGAAGTAGGTCTTTTAAAAGCAGTACAACTTTAATTGTACGCTAAACCATAAATTTTTGATTATTTTTTAAGTGCGAAATTTTCAAATATAAGGCTGCTACAGACGAGCGCATCGAAGGATACGAACGACGAATTTGCTATATCCTTTCACAAAACAAATCAAATAGGAACCAGGTAGCGTTCCAGCAACTCTTGATGTCGATCAGAGTGCAACTGATCGAAAGGACGGAAATATTCAGGCAAAACTGGCTAAGAAAACTTCGGAAGATGAAAGAGAAAGTGAGGAAAAAACACAAATTGATGAACAAAATTCAGTTGAAACTAAAACAAACAAAGTGGAAAACGAAATTAATAAAGATAAATAAATAGAATAAAATAAAATTTTTTGCAACCAGTTCTACTTGAAACATTTTCCGTAATGATAACGCAACGTTTGACAACATAAGCAATGTGACTATTGCCTAATTTCACTGTCGCACTATCGCGCTGTGTATACAGCAGACTGTCGCACTATCGCACTTTCACACTATCGTGCTATGCTCTCGCGAAAGTACTATCGTTAAAAACTATCACCGTGAAAACGGGGATTTACTGCTTGCATTACTGCATGGAAAATTTAACGAGTCACTGTTCGATTCAAAACATATCCAGAAACATATATTATAATAAAACTTGAGTCTAAAAGTTCTGTAAAGTTACAATCAAATATAACTATAATGAAGAAAGGGCAGCGTCCAGAGCAGTTTATTAAGCATAATGAACCCTCTTGTAATGGTGTTTGAACGCTCTGTATAAGCATTAAAAGTTTAATAAACAAAATAATAAAAATTTTTTATTTTTGGTACATTACCTACAATATATTAAATTAGACAACATTGCTCCCTTTTTTATTGATTTAATAATTTTATCAATGTTAATAGTTGAACTACTTCGAAGTAGTGCTGATAGAAATGCCAACAAATATACTTCTTTTCACTGTCAATAATTGTTGTAAGGTCCTAGTGGCTATACTCTTGGAACTAAGAAAATTAAAAATTTAATTGAAAGAGTCGTGAGCTGCGTTTCAAAATCATAGAAAATCATTAAATTTTATATAGGTACCCTAATAATATTTTTAGTACTAACTTTCGGGTACACAGAAACTATAGTAAATCTGGCTGAAGTTCTGAAAATAAACGGAATGAATGCCAGAAACCCGAATTCAGGCTTTAGCAAAATAATATTGTAAGTATCTCGAACTTAGCTAGTTGATGCAGGAGATCCTTATAATAGCATTAGTGTTTGACTTAGTTAATGGACTGAAATCTTTCTTTAGTTTAAATTTGTTTACAGCAATTAAAACTTTATTTCTTCAACACATTCATAAAATAAATCAGGAAAGTTTTAAACATTTAAAACAGGATTTTCATAATTAATTAATATAAATGATTAATGATTAATAGTTAATTAACAGTTAATTTCATCTTTCGACTCAATTTAATACATTATAATTTATACTTAATGCACAGTTAAAAACGATATTTAATGCTCTTATTCACTCACCAAATTCAAATTCTAATAGCTATATTCTTATTATTTAAAAAATTCAATTTATATTTTAATCAAACTTAAATGTTGATTTGTGCATTGGAGAATAGATAGATATCAACTGACTGACAATTAAAATAAAATTAAACTAGAGTTATAGTGGATTCTGTAACTTGTATACATTTTTGAAGGGCTTTTGTAGGCTGCTACACGAAGGACTCATTCGATTTGCATCATATTCGGAACTTTCACTTCAAACATTGTAAACTTTAAGTATGCAAAATTTGAAGTTCCTAACTTGAAGCATTCGATCAATAATTGTGAATACGTGTTTTAAGGACTCTTGTATGAGAGGTACCCGAAGGAGTGGAAGGATATCGCCCATTAACGAACTTAGCCTTAATTTTTCCATTTTACAGGTGGTGACCTAGGCCAACGCGTTCTTGAGTTATCGTGCGAACGGACGGACGGACGGACGGACGGACGAACGGACGGACAGACGGACAGCAAACGGATTTGGAGTTTCTGGCCACAACTAAACACAAAATAATATATGACTTTTTTTCGTCCGAGGCTCGGTTCAATGCGTTACAAACTTTTCGGGCTGGATTAAACTTATAATACTCTATATGATTTCATCTAGAGTATAAAAATACAAAAAACGTGCCAACTTCGATTGATCAAAATAATAATCGAAGTTGACTTAAATGTGTTTGAATCGACTATGACAAAAACCACTCAGCTCAAGTGAACAAAAATGAATTACAACCAGCGCCACCACAATATCAATATTCAGTACTGCACCAAATCAATCTTTAGCCTGAATTTTCGATCTTGATTTTTAGATATTATAGTTTTTATAACACCTTTGTGTTGCGCAAATATGCAAATATAAGTACTAAAACTACATCAGTACTGATAACATTTTTGAAAAACAATTCTTATTTTCAGCTTAGAATGATTGCCAAGAATCCGAATCATGGCATTCGTGGAGTATTGCAAATTCAGAATTGCTAGTACCGACGACTTTCTTCCAAAAAAGCAGAACTGTTGATAATTTTTCGCAAAATAAGAACTGTATCGGTATTGTGTAAGTACTGAATATCTTTGATACAAAAAACTTCTATTCAGCAATGGGATCAAATTCATATATTGCTTGTGAATATGTAATTCTTTTTGTTCGGTGGCATTTTGCTTTTGAAGAAGTCAATTAAAGCATTGTACTGTAAATCAATCCTTTAATATGTGGCATCAAATTTGTGACATTGAACCAAACTTTGCAGAATTTCGAATTAAAAATTAAGATATCATGTTATTTAGAAGACTGACAAATGAGAAATGAATGCATTTGCGAAATAGGTTAAAGAAGTGTTGCAATTTTTAGGTCCAAGATCAAAAAAAAAACTAGATAGATTAAAAATTGAATTTTTCTTCACTTCAAAAAATAAAAAATCAGCGGTATACCTGAGACATAGTAATTGATTTAGTGCACAGAAACTATGAACAGTTTTGCGTTCTTGAATACGTGAATTTATTCCATGCTTTAAAATATTACGTATTATAATTTTATTAGAATTATTAAGTGCAAACTGCATTAAATTTTGGTATTCTTAATATTTTTAAGCTGAGAGACTGACGTTTGCGAAATCTTAAAATCAATATTATATCAGTACTGCACTAGTATGTGAAGCTTGACAATTTAAGAGTATGTAAAATATTTGACAGTCATTGGATACTGCTCTCTCCTACGTATTAGAGTGTGTTATCTTCAGACTAATGCCGAGTTTAAGTCCTTGTACGTTTATTATAAACATTAAACTTAAAACCATATGCACTCCGCTATTAGATAAACCTGTATGCAAAAAAATAAACGTTATAGAGAACGGTTCAAGGTTTGTGGTTTTTGTTTTGTACGGGTCTTTGTTTTACTTTCAAGCGTAATCTTTGCCATCAGTACTAAATCTGAAATGCTGAAGCAGTACTCATGTCAAGTACTGAATAAAATGAATTTAACTGAATTTAATCAGAATTAGAAATGTTCCGCAGAAAATCTGCATCTTTCAGTACTAGCATGGCAAAATACTTCCACTATAATACTGATTGAGTACCGATACGCTATACGAGTAGTTTCACATGATTGCGGCTCGTGTGATTGCTAAGCTGAACTATACAAATATTCAGCTTCTTACTTCAAGATTCAGACGTCAGTCAAAGTGGAAAGTGTCATTTAAGTTTGCATGAATCTCCCCTAGAAATAATTATTTTTTCATATTTACAGTCATAGAACAACAAATTATTTTTGGAATTAAATCTGTTTAAGTCTACTCTATCCATGGCTTCGTCAGCTGCCTAAAAACCAGTGAAACTTAGCCTAGACACGAACCAAGACTTCCTAAGTCTGACGTAACAAAATGTTTTAGCTAAACGTTGGCAAAATAAGACATACTATCGGAATATGTCCCTAGTATTAAAGGAACATTCATCATTAAGCTATTGATTGAACAGAATCCATTTTTTCTGTATGTGAGACTCTACCATGCTATCAAAATAACTAACTACACAGTTTCGAAAACGTTTAGTGTCAAATAATAATTTCACAAAAACTATAGACAAATATTTATGGAAACAAAGACCTTGCATACACTAGCTAAGAGCACACAAAAATTGACGGTTAAATCATTTGAATGCACTTTCCAGTGAAAATTATCAAAAATTTGACAAAGAGGTATGCAGTATAATAGAAGCTGAACAACATTTTGTTTTTCAGCAAATAGGATTGTTATTATTTCGCATTTAATACCTTTTTTGTTAGTTGAAACTTTATACACATGTCTAGCAACTTTTTAATTACAACTAATCCAGGCTTAAGCAGTTGCTTATCAACTTTTTACTGACACATATGTAGGTACATTAAACGTTTATCCACCCATAAAGTGACAATCGCTCAAATGCATAGTATCATTGGACTTTTTTCTTTGTCCCAGTTAAGTCGGTTTAATCCTATTAAGCTTTGTAGTCTCGTCTGTAGTCTCTAATGATGTCTTTCTGGATCTCTTGGATCTTTAAAATTAATCGAATAGAATTAAACTAATAACAGGTGCGTACTTCAGCGCTCCGAGAGTGTTGAAAAGAACGATACAAAGTAAAGAATTTAGAGTTTACACCCATATATACCCATATAGGGTCCTACAATAGGCCCAGTATTGGGCCAATAATGGCAGCCAGCATTCCAAGAATGGCGCGGCAGTGGCAACCAGCACTGACTCATTGCTGGATTACTGCTGAATGATAACTTGGGCCCGGTGCTGGTGTTTTATACTGACCCAGCGTTGGTGACCGACACTGGCCCAGTGTTGGAAACCGATACTGGCCCCAGTGCTCCATACACTCTCCTCGCTTATTGCAATAAAATGAAATTATTTCCTCTTTACCTAATTATTTTGTCATATAAATTAATCGTCCTAGCTTACACTGGTACCAAAAATTTAAAAAAAAAAGACGTTACGACAGTAACGCATTTTTCCCGACGAATGACCTGCGATACGTTTTGAACTGCCTACCTTACAAATTGTACCTACCTACCTAGTAGTACCTAACTACAATATTTTGCTATCCAACGATGGCCCAGAGGTTAACGAATGATGGCTCCCAACGCGTGGCAGCCAACACTGGCCCATCTGGTACGCTAGACTCGGCAAAAGTTCGCAGCCAACGCTGGCGGCCAACGATGGCCCAGAGGTTAACGAGTGATGGCTTCCAACGCGTGGCAATCAACACTGGCCCAGCCGTGGCCCAGCTGGTAAGCTAGACTTGGAAAAGACGATAGCCCAGAGGTTAACCAGATATGGCTCCCAACGCTTGGCAGCCAACGCTTGGTCCAAGCAATGGCCCCGTAGTAAGTGCTGGGAAACCCTATATGGGTAGTTTGAATCATTTCAATCAGCATATAACAGAGTTAGTTCAGTCAATTTATCCATTACAGGAAGCACATGATTGAGGACAGGGTCAAGAATATACTGCGCCTGCTAGAAAGTCATAGGAAAAAACTGGGAGTCTTAGACCGTAGATGGCCATTAATAAACACATGTTCTTATGCACGGGTCACTCGTTTTGAAAATCGGGGTCAACAGGAACGCCATGAGTACAATACAAAGTATTGCGTGTATTGGGATCACTGGTGTTCTTATAGTGTATCCTGGAATCGTAACCACTGATATTGTTGACATTTACACTAATGCATCAAAGCAGAAAATGGAGCAGGTGAAATGTACTCGACCACTAGATACCTGCAGTGACCATGGTCACTGTGATTTCCCAGGTTACGAAAAGGCAGCTTGTCAGAAGGTTGTACAAGATAAGTATACAGGTTGTTGTTGTTGTTGTTTGATGCGAGGGAAGACACGCAGCAAAGCAGCGCATCTTGAGCACTCAGACATGGATTGTCCATTGTACTCGAGTCCCCCAATCTCTACCCAAACTGTTTCGTTCTCCTTACGAATTTTAAGAGCTCAGGTAGGGAGCGAGAACGGAGGTCTTCCATCCTCATAACATCAACGCCGTATAGGTGCATTCTCGCAAAAGAGTAAGCTGGACACTCGAGAAGGAAATGTTCTGTTGCGTCGTCGCTCTTGTTGCAAGCAGTGCATATGGGGTCGTCAATGATTCTCATTCTGACCAAGTGTTGGCCACACGAGTTATGCCCTGTGAGGACACCAACCATACTACCACATTCCTTTCTGCTCAATTTCAGGAGAAAAGCAGAGGTTCGCCCACTTGGTTCCTCAACAAGGTTTCTGGTCTGCCGCATTCCCGGAAGAAGCCGCCATCTCTCAATGTGTGATTTACTCACCCACTGAGCAATTACAGCAATAACAGAGGCAACAGGCAAGCCGAAAACTCGTTCTGGTCCGACCATGGCTGATCCAGCCTTTGCTAATGCATCAGCTATTTCATTGCCATTTACACCCTGGTGGCCTGGAACCCATATGAGCTTTAAGTCATTGAATCTGCCAACAGAATTCAACCATTCTTTACACTCACATACCACCTTGGAAAAGATGATTGGATTATCTAGAGATTGTAGAGCGGCCTGACTGCTTCAAATGCAGATCATCCTGCCTCTCCATCTTCCCTCTATAATCCATTTTACTGCCTTTAGGATCGCATATACTTCAGCTTGAAATACCGAAGAATGTTTTCCTAAGGCGGTGGATTACCGAAATTTTCAGTCTGCAGATACATTCCAGCTCCCGACCCGTCTTCAGTGATTGAGCCGTCTGTATAGAATATATCAGTGAATTCGCTAAGGAGTGCGTACTGGTTTTCCCACTCCTCTCTACTCGGGATCTCCACATGATATTTTCTTTTGAGCATACAGGTTGAAGTCATAGCATCCGAAGGTATATCGAAGATGAGGTTCCTAGATAACCCTCGAGCCATTTCTCTATGACCTGTGCAATGCTCTTTTCTCCACAGGCCTAATCTCATTAGTCTGTGTGTAGCTCTCATTGCTTCCGCCTGAACAACAATGTCAAGCGGTGGCAGATTGAGCAGTGCATCGAGTGTCGCACCCGGTGTGCTACGCAAGACACCTGTTACACCGATGCAGACTGTCCTCTGTAGTTTAGCGAGACTAGCTCTAATTTATGCACACTCGGACTTAGTCCACTAAACCACTGATGCATGGATTAGGATGGGTCTTATAATAGCTGTATATAGCCAATATACCATTGAAGGACTAAGACCCCATGTTCTTCCAAAAGCTCTCCGGCACTGCCAGAATGTTACTAGCGCACGGTTCGCCTTTGTATCTACATGTTCCCTCCAGAGAAACTTGCTATCCAGAATAATTCCAAAATACTTAACTTTCTCCGAGAGCTGAATAGTTTCACTCTTCAGCATTGGTAACACTAAACCGTCAATCTTTCTTTTCCTAGTAAACAAAACTAGAGCGGTTTTGCTAGGACTCACAGAAAGTCCGTGTCTTCCGCACCAGCCATCGATAACCCATAGGACTCTCTGCATTTTGTCGCATACATCCCTGAGCGATAGCCCGACAGCTAGTGCAGCCACGTCATTAGCGTAAGCTTGTACGTCAATAAAATCACACAAGTGTTCCAAACTTGTCAAAACATTCGTTCTCGATGTTTGCGTTGTCCTACACCTGGAACCTTTCCACACTGTTATCACATGTTTCGCCTTAGTAATGTTGACAAATAGTAGAATTTTCCAAATTCACAAGCCATTTTCAATTTAATTGTGTGTGTTAAGCCTAGTACTGTGTTCAGAGCGAAACGAAATGAACTGTCAAATTCCATATAAAAAAAATTAATATTTCGTTCATTCTTCGCGACGAAATATTTCGTTCGTTTTTCAGTACTGTGTTTATGGGCGGAATGGACATTTGCAGTAGTCACTAATAGATGGCGCTTGGTTTAGTTAAAGTTTTGTTTCCAAGGGTACGGTACCCTTGTATGACAAGCGAAATATTTGACAACTCAAAATTATCAACAGTTTGCAGTCAATTCAGTTCGTTTGTGCTCGGGAAATTTTGTGTAAGTTATATTTTGTTGTGTTGTGTGCCGGAATTGTAATTTCTAGCCAATATTTATTTAATTTTTTTCAAATTTCGCTCGCTTTTATTTCAGTGACATCTAGTAGCGAACTGTATAATTTATTTCACTCTACTTCGAAGGTACCTTTTTCGTTCGTTTTCATTTCGCCGAACACAGTACTATACTTTACTTGAGTCTTTTATGATGAGTAATGGAAAAGATAGGATACATGTGATTCATTTTTGATATAATTTTTTTAAAGTTACAATAAATTTTTTTAGTAGCTTATTTCTAAGACATTTGTTTCACATGAATATGAATTCTTGGCTCTATTCCAAAATGTATAGTGCTATGTCTATATAATATACTAACTACTATAAATTGGCAAGTGTTAACAAGAAGGAAGTTAGCTGCATTTTCAAACACATGCAAAACTAGTCGAGCACGAAACTAAGTTCAGATTAGTTTTGGTTTGCTTAAGGCGCTCTGAGTCATTACACGTAATTCAATTTCACAAACGTTTAGTGTGCTTCTGGGAAATCAATGCAGACAGATATAGTACGTATGACTTACATACTCGTACATTGAGAAGATAACAGATAAGTGTACATGGATACGTTTAATCTACAGTCTAGCTATACTATAAAAATCCTTCACTCACTGACCTTTGCGCAATTACAGCGAGAGGGATTTAATGCCCTATTGCATTTGAATGTTCTTTGTAAATTAACCATTGGCACATAGAGCGACTGTAGAATGTTACGTTTCGTTAAAAACGAAGTAAAACTGGACTGAAAAAGGGGTTAATTTATACAAACGAAAAGACTTGAATGGCAGCAGAAGGTGGATAGAGTCGCCGTATGTACATACAAACCTAAGTGTAATGCAATTATCAAAGTGAAGGTTTGTTACTCGAGATAATTAAAAGTGATTTGCAAGGAATTACTTTGGAAACTTACACGAAACATTATCTATTGTTTGAGTTCCCTAACTAGTAACGGCTGTATTTAGAATTATAGACGTTTCCTCTCAAACAGGTCGTTTGAATAGTTTTTCTCAATTGTCTGAATTATTATTACTTCGCATCTTTTTAACTCTTTGCAATAAAACAAATTTTACTTTATAATTTCTTAATAATAAAGTTATTTTTGACCGGAAACTTAAAAGAAATTTGCTCTCGCGAAATTTTTGTATTTTCACGTTTTATGACTATCGTAAAAAAATCTCCCATGGGTCTGGGCGAAACTTTTTATTTTCGGGAGCGGTCAGAGTCGGAGTATATCATCAGTTATTTCGAAATTATGAGGTTTCTTGGAAAGTTAGTTTTGTTTTTAAAAAAAATATTTAAAATAGAGTTTTTTAGCCGATTAAACATTGAAAAAGTCCGTGTAGACTATTCGAATTTCAGTATATTATGTACACTAAAAGCCCATAGAAGTAAAAGCGAATTTGTTGCTTTATCGGACTTAGAGATATGACGAATTGTTAAAACGTATACAAACCTATTACATCCACATGGGGTTTGAATTTCGAAAAAATTGTGAAACAGGTTTTTAGACGATTTCATATCTCATGAGACACGAGAGATTTTGAAAAATTTTTGAAAAGGTAAGCAAACCCTTCACATCACCTTGGTTTTTGAAATTCGAAAAATCGTGAAATTGGTTTTTAGGTCATTACATCAAATGCCGTAATAACCAATTTTATATTTTATTTAGAACTAAGGGATGGCAGCAATTGTGAAAACATATGCATACCCTTGGGGGTTAAATATTCAAAAATTAAGAAATGGGATTGTAAGGTGACTATACAAGAAGTGTGTGGAAGTGAAAAGTGATCTAAGCCTAGGAAATATATCGAAGCTTTGAAAAGCATATAACCCCCTTACACTCCTTAGGATTGAATATCTAAAAATACTGAAATTGACTTTTTGGCGCTTATATAGGAAACCTTAGGAAGTAAAAATAAATTCGATATATCATCAGATATACAACCTCCTTACACCACTGAGCTATATAAATGGAGACCCCGTCGGCTCATTTCTCTATACAATATGACAGATTGAAATAGCCTCATTCTTAAAATTTCGAATTTCGAACAACATGGGCAAAAACTTAAATCAAATTAAAAACTTTTCAATTTGAATTATTTGAGTTGTGACAATTCAAATTGTTCGATTTGATGGCGAGAAGTTGCGTTTTGCGTTCGAAATTCATAACACAACTCACACTTTACTTCAATTTTTTTTATTAATAAATTTCTTGGGAAATAACAGTTTCAGGAATATTTATAACGGTTGAGCATGTAATACGTTATTTTTGAATTTGGCGCCATACCGATAAGTACATGGTATTATATTTGTACTGCAGTAGCCAATATTACCTGTAAAATTTGCACAGCTTAGTTGTAATTTTATGAACTCATTTTCTATCAATACCTTGCATTGTTTATCCAAAAAAGTATTTATCAAATTAAAATTATTTGGTAATTTTTCAATTCGAAATTACACCTAAAAATTCGGATTTCATTTTTCATGTTGCCTGATCTGATGGTGCTGTCATTTTTTTCCTTCTCGCCTTAATACATGCAGATACCGTGCTACTAACTCTTTCCTTCTTAAGATTCAGGTCATCCGTGGCTCAATCCTAATTTGTACCCCGGATAACTTTCGAAGTTTCTATAAACTTAAAATGAATTGAATTTTTGAAAGAAACATAAAGAAATGTTTCAATCAAATATTATTTCATTTGCATTACCAATTTTAAATCTAATGAATGTTTAAAATCATCAGAATTTTGCATAACCTCGGGTTATCATGGACACCTTTTTCGAAATATTGACATTTTAAAAACGTCGGCCATGTGAGATAGCAAATCGAGGTCTCCATTTGTTATATCTCAGTGATTTACATCTACTTGGGGGTTAAATATCAAAAAATCCTGAAAGGAGTTAATAAATAAATATGCACAGCACGAGAAAGTAGGAACCAATTCAGTTTCTTATCACTTCTAAAAGATATGTCGGAATTCGTGAAAACTTGTTCAACCCTTTTATACCCTCTTAGGGTTTGAAAAAGGAAAAAACTGAAAAAAGAGTTTTAGGCGATTATTGCGCAAACACTTGGAAGTGAAAATATATTCGATATCTGATCAGCACTGAGGGACATGGCAGAATTCGTGAAAAAGTATACAACCCACTTTTCACCCCCTTAGGGGTCGAATTTCAAAAAATCCTGAAAACAATTTCTAGGTATTTATATGAAGAAAACGTATAATAAAAATTAATTCAATATTTGGGAAGACCAAATAGATATGACGAAAACCGTGAAAATATATGCATTCACTGATCATTTTTTTCGCCCCCCTTCCGAACTTCAACGGATATTTAAATTTTTTTTTTATTTAAATTACTTTTCTAGTTGATTTACAACATACCGAGTTTCTATTTTGTAGCAGAAGCCGTTCTATAGAAAGGAAAAACACCCCCCGCACCCGTACCATGCTACCCCTATAAAAAAATTATATTTTTCGAACATGCTACTACTATAGCCCTATCCTAATACCATATATCATTATAGGTTCTCGAGATGTAAAAATCGGAACGTCTTCCTTTTCACAATCCCCCACCTTCACCCTCTACACTTTCACCCACAAATTTTTTTTCCTGCGAGGGGTCTATTAGGCCTACTTCTGATAAAAATTTCAAGCACCTATCGTACACTGTACTTGAGATATGAAACGTGATTTTTTGGAAAAATCCGCATCCCCTTCACTTCCATGTTCCACCGCCCCCTTAAAAAATTTTGCTTTTATCAAACTTTATTTGTCAACCTTTATACGAAAACCGAATATTATTTTTCTAGTGCAATTGGTTCGTGAGATGTCGTAATCTGAAGTTATTCACCCCCACCCACGTACGCTGCTGCCACCACTCAAAAATTTGTTTCCGATCAATTCTCCTTGTATACCTACAGATATTCATTAAGTTTCAATTTTGTGACATTAACCGTTTAGGAGATATGCGTTTCGAACGCATTATTTCCCCCCTCCCCACTCCCACACCCCTTCATCCATATTACTTTTTTCGTGTCTACTAGTCATGAAACGTGAAAAAAAAAATTTTGAGAGTACCAAATTTTTTTTCTTTTAAAATCGATCACAATACTGTATTATTGAAATAATAAAGTAAAATCTGTGTATAGTCTGGGCGCAACATTATTATTTTTTGGGTAGAACTCTAAAACGCGCTTAATGCTGAGGTGTAGTTTACTATGCGACTGACAACCTACAGAATAACATTCCAAATAGCATCCGGTTATTCTATAGGTTGTCAGTCGCATATTAACCTACACCTCGACTCAGCATTAAACGCATTCCGCACTTCTACCAAAAAAATAATGAAGCTGTGCTTAGACGGTTGGCAGATTTTTTATTTATTTATCTACGTATTTTTTTCAATTTCAATAAACACCTAGGGGATAAAATATCGACATAGTCCTTTAGGGTTGAATATCAAAAAACTCTTAAGCCGATTTTTAGGCGGTTATAAAGAAAGCCCGTTAGAGTAAAATACAATTCGATAGCTCTTCAAACGTAAGTGATATGATGAAGTTTGTAAAAACGTACAAAATCATTTTACAATCTCTTAAAAGTTGACTATCGCAAAAGACTGAAATTGATTTTTAGATCATTATAGTACATAGAAGTAAACGTGAATTCGACCCCATCAAACCTAAAAGATTTGTCAGAATTCGTGAAAACTTGAACAATACCTTACATTCTCAGGGGGCTTAATACCAAAAAATGCTTTAATCGCCTTTAGTACTAAAAGTAATGTCGATATTTCATTAGATCTAAGAAATATATCGAAATTCGTTAAAAACTACACAACCACTTTATACCCCTTTCGGGTTTGGATATCGAATAATTTGGAAAAATATTTCAAGGCGCTTATTTAAAGACCTCGCAGAAGTAAAATTAATTTGAGAGATCGACGCTTTTGTGTAGAGCGGACGGCGGACTGCATATACATATAATAAAGTAAAAATCGTAATTTTTCAATTAATAGCTAGTGCTGCAAGCACGATCTTTTGAAGTCAGTGTATATTATTTCATCTATTGACTAATCCTTTGTAGACCGCATCTTTCTTAATATAATTTTACTAAATTGAGTAGTGCTTCTAAAAGTCATTGCTATCTCGAAAAGCAAGTTGCATCAATTCATAGTTTGATATTATTAAATCAATACATTTAAGGACTACACCCCTTCGAGCTATGATTTTGACAAAAATTTCTTAACAACCATCCCAACTCGTCTTGACTGCGAAACGGATTCGGTACGAATGGAAGAGTCCGTCCACATATATACGGACGGCTCCAAAACTGAAGGCGGGGTAGGTGGATGTGTTTTCTCTGATATGCTTAACATTAGCAGCCTTCCGGACTACTGTAGTGTCTATCAGGCGGAGCGTACGGCGATCAAGGAGACCCTGTCCTGGCTGAGGTGAAATGTAATATCAACTAGGGATTATTACCATTTTCACAGACTGCCAAGCGGCAATAAAATCCTTGGATTCGGCCTCGACAACATCAAAGATCGCCACAGAATGTTGATCATCTCTTAAGGAGATGGCTGAGCAGTTGAATATTCTTCTGTGCTGGGTGCCAGGACACAAGTATATTTCAGAGAATTGTATGGCTGACGAACTCGCTCGGTGCGGTACCACCCATCAGATTATGACGGAGCATTGGAATCTTGGTGTGCCTCTCTCTACATGTAAACTGCTACTGGGATTGGACCCAGTTGGGAAAACCAACTCAAGATGGTCGGACGGTATCACATGTCACAATGCGAGACAGATCTGGCCGAAGCTGGATCTAAAACGCTCTAAAAGGCTGACTTTGCTCAAAAGGGTGAATATAAGCACCGCAGTCGGTGTCCTGACCGGACACTGTCTTATAGGTCGGCATGCTAAAAGACTCGACCTCTTCTCAAACGACTTCTGTAGAAGCTGCCTGGATGAGGAAGAGGAGGAGACAGTGCTTCATCTTCTCTACCTGTCCAGCTATGTCCGCTTGAAGGAAAGCTTTTGGAGTTTACTTCTTCAACAGTCTTAGTGACCTTGCCGCAACGGAGGTCGCGAGAATCCAACGCTTCATTGCAAGCTCTAAATGGTTTGGCGAGTATGACCGGATTCGATGATCCTGCGGTAACACAACGGACCTTCTTAGGTCTAAGTATGTCCGTGTTCTCACGGGCAGCCACGCGTACCTACCTATAAGGAAAGAATTAACACAAGTTAATTAACCACATCTAAAAATTCTCACCATGTCGTCCTTATCGGTTATATCAAAACCGGAAAATTGTCATTACCCTTCATACTAAATAAATACAATACGCCGTTTGTATACAGGAAACCCGAAACAGGAAGCGACTTTTGTGCTAAAGGTATCCGATTCGAAAGCGCTCCGTCAAACCGTCCTTCCTTATTCTTGTAAAATTCTCAACCGAGCATCGTCGTCTTCGTCGTCATCGTCCTCGTCATCGACATCATATTGTTCTTGCACTTGTGAGATACCTTTCCTTTTTGTCCTGTGAGAAACATTTTTAAATCGAAATAACGATTTCATGATTTTTTTCAATTTCCTGTCATTTCCCGTTTTGAAAGATGCCGTGATTGAACGTTTCTTGTATCCAGCATTATTTTTGATTTCCTCAATTTGTGTCTTCCTAAGCGGTTATATGACCCTCGAAGCTTTTCCGATCTCCCCATCCCTGATATAAAAGTCATCCAGCGAATCGGTGGGGCATGAACGTATAAAGCGAATTTTCCAGGATTCCTTCGGAATGTATAGGTACATATACGCGATGTAGAGAAATTCACCTATCGCACTCACAAACGGGTAGATATTCTAGAGAATGGTGAAGTGAATGCCGGAAGGTATCCATCCGACTTGGGTAATAACAAAAGTAAACAAAAAGGTATAATAATATGTGAAGCTGACTGACTGGCGTTTCGCGAAACAACGTTCTCGGCAGGATGATCTACTTTTAGCTTCGATTTTAGAGTTGGAGCTCCGACCTCGCATATGGTTGCCAGAGATATTAACGCTTCAGGTGAGTAGAAGCTACTTGAATTTAAAATTCGTTGTTTCGGTGGTACTGGGTGGATATTGTCGAGGAAGTAAACTGACTGATTTCAGATTTTTATAATGAAATATTCGTTTATTTTTGGTTTGCAGAGGGTTTGTGTTCACATTTCATATTTCACTGACCATTAACCGTGAATTCACACACTTTAAATTTGAGCTTGTGTCATAGTTATTCATTTATAAAACAGTTTTTGAGCTACAATACTAACTATAGCTCTCCCTTCGTGAATTAGGAATATCCCAGTTTTGGAACTTGGTCAACTGGATTTTCGAGTAAAAGTTTTTCTCCTGTCATACTTCTCAATCTCTTAGCATTGCTGGGTAGTACAAGTCAAGTTACATTCTGTTTCAGTTGGGGGTACGAGCAGTCTTCATTGCATTGAATTGCTCTTCTACCGAAAATACGAAAATTGAAAACCCGTAAGAGAGGTTCAAAGGTACACAGTAAAAATTATTGGTAATTTTACAACATTTAATGTAATGAAATTATCCCCATATCACAGGTAAAATTACCTACACTCTAACAAAAATCTGCCAACAGTCTGGGCGCAACTTTATTATTTTTCGGATCAAAGTTCGGGAGCGGTCAAAGTTGGAGCATATCATCAGTTTCGAGATTATGAAGTTTCTTGGAAAGTTAATTTTGTTCTTAAAATAAAAATATTTAAAATAAAGATTTTTAGCCAATTAAACATTGAAAAAGCTCCTGTAGACTATACGAATTTCGGTATATTATGTACACTAAAAGCCCATAGAAGAAAAAACGAATTTGTTGCCTTATCAGACTTAAGAGATATGACGAATTGTTAAAACGTATACAAACTCATTACTTCCACTTGGGGTTTGAATTTCGAAAACGATTTCATAAGAACCATCTTCACATCTCATGAGACACGAGGGATTTTGAGAAATTTGTGAAAACGTAAACAAACTCTTCACACCACCTTGGTTCTTGAAATTCGAAAAATCGTGAAATAAGTTTTTAAGTCATTACATCAAATGCCGTAATAACCAATTTTATATCTCATCAGAACTAAGGGATGGCAAAATTTGTGAAAACATATGCAAACCCTTGGGCGTTGAATATCCAAAAATTGAGAAATGGGAAAAGCGATCTAATATCTCATTAAACCTAAGAAATATGTCGAACCTTTGAAAAGCATACAACAGGATTGAAAATCTGAAAATACTGAAATAGACATTTTGGTACTTATATAGGAAACCTTAGGAACTAAAAGTGAATTCGATATCTCCTCAGATCTAAGCAATATGTAGGAATCTGTGAAAATATATGCAACCTCCTTACACCAACTTGGGGTTATCCAAAAATCCTGAAAGGAGTTAATAGATAAATATGAAAACAGCACGAGAAAGTAAAAACAATTGAATTACTTATCACTTCTAAAGGATATGACGGAATTTGTGAAAACTTGTTCAACCCTTTTATATCCTCTTAGGGGCTGAAAAAGGAAAAAACTTAAAAGCAAGTTTTAGGCGATTATTACGCAAGCCCGTGAAAGTGTAAAGATATTCGATATTTGATCAGACCTGGAGGATATGGCAGAATTCGTGAATAAGTATACAATCCCTTTACACCCCCTTAGGGGTCGAATTTCAAAAAATCCTGAAAACGCTTTCTAGGTATTTATATGAAGAAGCCGTAGAATAAAAATGAATTAAATATTTGGGAAGACCTAATAGATATGACAAAAATCGTGAAAATATAAGCATTCCATTTTCACTGATACATTTTTTCGTCCCCCCTTCCAAACGCCGATGGATATTTTTTTTATCTAAATTACTTTTCTAGTTGATTTACGTATACATAAAAAGTTTCAACTTCGTAGCATAAGCCGTTCTATAGATAGGAAAAACATCCCCCACCCCCGTACCATACTACCCTTATAAAAAATTATATTTTTCCAAGATGCTACTACTATAGTTCTATCTAAATACCAAGTTTCAGCTTGATATCATTATAGGTTTTCGAGATATAAAAATCGGAACTTTTTCCTTTTCACTCTCCCCCACCATCACCCTCTACACCCTCACCCCAACATTTTTTTTTTCTAATAGGGGTCTATTAGACCTACTTACGGAAAAAATTTGAAGCATCTATCTTACACTGTTCTTGAGATATGAGATGTGATTTTTTCGAAAAATTCGCATCCCCTCCACTTTCATGGTCCACCGCCCCCTAAAAAAATTTTACTTTCATCAAACTTCATTTGTCAACCTTTATACAGAAACCGAATTTTATTTATCTAGAGCAATTGGTTCGTGAGATATCATAATCTAAAGTTTTTTACCCTCCACCCTCGTACGCCACTGCCCCCACTCAAAAATTTGTTTGAGATCTATTCTCCTAGTATACCTACAGATATTCGTTAAGTTTCAATTTTGTAACTTTAACCGTTTAGGAGATATGGATTTTAGAATGTGTCGATCTCGGCTTTTTTGCGTTTCGGGCGCACTATTTTTCCCCCACTCCCACACCCCTTCACCCATATTGACAATTTTTATGCAAATAGGTCCTTTACCAAAGTTCTATGTAAATTCCAAATTTCAGCCTCCTAGCATAAGCGGTTGCTGAGATCTAAAAACCAAAATTTTCCGTCTAAAACGCTTCCCCCTCCTCCCCCCTCACACCCCCACCCCTCAGAATTTGATCACTTCAAGGGGCTTACCCACTCTATTCATAAAAAAAAATTCAATTTAATATCTCAAACCGTTTGGGAGCTACGGGCCTTCAAACGATTTTGCGTACGGCGGACAGACGGACTGAAATTTTTTTTTGCTTTTTTCATGTCTACGAGTCATGAAACGCGAAAAAAAAATTTTGAGGGTAGCAAATTTTTTTTTTTTAAAAATCGATAACAATACTGTATTATTAGAAAATAATAAAGTAAAATTAGTGTAAATTTGTTCTTATTATTAATGGCAACTGAATACCAAGTATTACATATAAAAGTAAATTTAAAACGGGACGTAACAGCATACTGAATAAGCACCTGGTCGTAAAATATAGGTACACACATCTGTTTATTTTTACCCAAAAATCTTTTTAATATCCAGACGATGGTCGTAATTTTACATTGTTTACGCTCAATTTTAAACAGAAGTAGCAAATTTCTTAAATACAAAATTACACTAAAAGCGGTTCAATTGATATATTTACGTTATTTGGATGTAACTTTACACTCAATTTTACTCCAAAAAAGGTGTAATTTTAAGTTGAACGTTCTAAATTTAAAAAAGCTAGTTACATTTATAATGATGTAGTTGGTGCGATTACATTATCTAGATGTAATGATTAAATGAAGCTTAGACTTGATTTATGCGGATACATATTTGTGCTGCCTACTGAAATTCGGGTCGAGCGAAACCTTCGACTGGAACTTTAGTAGATAAAGTCAGTTCGATATCGCATGAATAAAGCATAAGCTGAAAACAAATGATTTGAATAATGATCACTTTGCCTGGAATTTCAAAACATTTAAACTTTTTACAATAGTAAAATGTAATTTGTAGAAAACCAACAAGGCACAATGTTAATTTACTATTTGACAGTATTTAACACAACGTTATAACGTTTGCCACTATGAAATCCAAACAAAATTTTAAGAATTTTTCGTTATGTATATTTATAGAATATTTATATTTAAAAATTTATAATAAAAAAAAATAAACAATATTTTTACATATGTATATTTCAATATTTCAATTCAAGAGAGCTTACAGATATTATTTAGTACCTATTGTAGGCTTGCAAGTTTAAAAATTAAATTATTCATTTTTGAAAAATTATTTAAATGCTTTTTTACCCCCCGTAAATTTTTAGCATAATATTGAAAATAAAATCTGACGAAAAACTACATCATATTGAAATTGTAAAAATATGCTACTGCTAAAGAGATCATATCCGATAGATTTTCATTTTCATATTTTGCAAGCAGTATATGCTCGATGTATACATAGCAGATTTTATTTGTACTATCAATTAATGAGGTACCTGTAAAAAATCAATTGTTTAACTATTGTTGTAATTTTGAAATTATTTGCTTAAAATTGTTAACTAAGGAGTATTCGTTTTGCAGGAATCTTTTATATTGTCCAATGTTGTACCGAACTGAAAGAGATAAAAAAGCTTATAAATTTAAATTTTACTTTATTATTTTAATAATAACTTCACCCTCCAAATTGTAAAATGACATATGTCATGGGATTTATGTTTACTATTAATCATGTGATTCTACAAAGTCCTGTATGTATTTATTACATTTCCGAATTTTAATTTTACAGTGGAAATGTAAGTGGTTTTGAAAACATGTAAATTTAGTTTGGCAATTAGTTGCCAACATTTAGTGTTGCAAATTTTTTTAACTGTGTAGTTATATCAAGAAAACAGTCAATCTCGCTATGACAGTAACCACGTATTTCTTGAAAACGAGAACTACGATTTCTCTATGGAAACTACGATATAACAAATTACATTAAACAATTAGAGCAAAAAAAAAATCACGTGTTTAAATTTAGTTTTTCAATATCAGCACTTAAGGTTTCGTAGAATTTTCCATATTGCGAATTTTGCATTAAGCAAAATATTCGTTAAAACATAACTAATTTTAGTCTATAACTAAAGCCAAACATCGATTCCAGCCAAGACGGTTCCAGTTCGGAAGTTCTTGTAAGAGGTATATTCAATTTATTTTGTTGTCCAAAAATAAACAAAAAATCCTAAAAAGTTCTATGCCCTAAAAAGCGTAAGCACTTCTGTCACATCCCGACCAGTGTGACCGTTTTGATATTTCTCAGGGTAGCAAATTTGGGTAGCAATTCTTAGCTTGGGTAGCAGAAATATTTTCTAATACTTCTTTTAATTAAACGGAACTAGTTACGTCATTACATGCTTATCTGTTACTCATAACACTGTATATCCACTACAAATTTAAAATGTTTAAAGAAAAAATAATATTTTAAAGTGTGAAGATTTATTTAGGAAAATCAAAATTAACACAAAATGCACATTTTGCCCTTCGCTCGAACGAGTGATAGATTCGAAAAAGATGCGTATTTCGATTGCGATTATGTATGCAGTATGTGCTAGCACTATACTATATTTCTCAGTACAATAATATTAGACAGCTGTCGATGGTACGCGATTTCGAATGCAAGACCAGAGGCGTGCATGAATTTTACATTTGATATGGTTTGTCAAAGTACCATATTTTTGGCGTACACAAGTTTTATAACGGCTAATTTTACCAGGGTAGCAAATTTAGTCATGTAGTAATATAGTAGCAAAAAATTGTCAATAGTAGCATTATGCTACCTTCGTAGCACTTGTGGTCACACTGATCCCGACTTTAACCGTTTGTTGCCCCGAAAAATAATAAAATTGCGGCCCCCTTAAGGGTTATATGTATATTGAAAAATTCTGAAACAAATTTTATAGCGATTATGTAGAAAGCCCTATAAAGTTAAAACCATTCAAAATATCATCAGACTTAAAGGATATGTCGAAATTGACAAAAAACTTTAGAATTTACATTATTACATTTTACACTCACTTGAGGGTCGCGTATTGCAAAATCCTGAAATTGACATATAGCCGATTATATTTGAAGCCCATAACAGTAAAAGCGAATTCGATATCTCACTAGACGAAAAAATTTGACGGAATTCGTGAACAATTGTACTACCACCGTACACCCTCTTGGGGTTGAATATCTAATAAATGGTCTAATAAATGGTAAATTTGGTTTCTTGGCGATTATATTAAAAGTCCTGGGAGGTGAAAGCAAATTCGATATCCCATCAGACCAAAGAAATATGTCGAAATTCGTCAAAACGGACAAAACTATGTACTTTTCACCTCCGTGGGGATTGACTTTCGAAAAATTTGAAAAACAGTTTTTAAATGATTTTATGAAGAGTAGAGAGATATAACGAAATTCGTGACAATCTATACAATCCCTTTTCATTGAAAATTTTTTTAGAAGTAAAATTAATTTGATACCTCTACTGACCTAGAAGATATTACGAGATTCGTTAAAATGTAAACAAACTCGTTTCATAAACAATTTTTTTCACCTTTGTAAGCCAGTAAAAATCTGATTAAATTACGTGTGTATATAGATACCATTTTTTTGCATAAGATATTCCTGAGACGTAGAATACCCTTTCTTTCCGTAGCTTGCTTCCGCAATTAAATATTTTTCTAGGGTTCCCCTAGAGTAGCTCTATCCTTAGCAGTTCTCGGAAAATGAAAATCAGAATTTTTTGCTTTCCATCCTCCACTACCACACTCATCCCCTAAACCCTAATGCCAAAATTTTTATACTCTAGATGAAATCATATAGAGTATTATAAGTTTAATCCAGCCCAAAAGTTTGTAACGCATAGAACTAAGCCTCGGACGAAAAAAAGTTATATATTATTTTTTGTTTATTTGTGCCCAAAAACCTCAAATCCGTCTGACGTCCGTCCGTCCGTCCGTCCGTCCGTCCGTCCGTCTGTCCGTTAGCACGATAAGTCAAGAACGCCTTCACCTAGGATCTTGAAATTTTGAATCTGGATGTTTGGTTGAATTTGTAAGGCTACGTTCGTTAACGGGCAAAATCGTCCTACTCCTTCGGGTAGCTGCCATACAAAATGTCCTTAAAACACGTGCTCATGAATATTGGTCGGTAACTTCAGAAGGGTTTCAGCTACGACATTGAAATTTTGTATGTGTTATTTTTCCAATAGTTGGAGCTAAATATATGAATATGAAGAAAATCCTGTTAGTCCTTCGTGTAGCTGCCATACAAATATCCTGTCAAAATGTATTCACTTAATTTACGAAACTCACTATAACTCAAGTAATCTTTTAGCTACGAATTCAAAATTTTGTTCAAATTAGTTTTGAGTGAAATGGAAGTTCGAGTTTACTAGTGAGCGAAATTCTTTTACTCCTTCTGGTAGCTCCCATACAAAATATCCTTAAAACACGTGTTCATGAATATTGGTTGATAACTTCAGAAGGATTCAAGCTACGACATTGAAATATTGTATGTGTTATTTTTACAATAGTTGGAGCTAAATGCATGATTATGAAGAAAATCCTATTAGTCCTTCGTGTAGCTGCCATACAAATATCCTGTCAAAATGTATTCACTTAATTTACGAAACTCACTATAACTCAAGTAATCTTTTAGCTATGAATTGGAAATTTTGTAGAAATTAGTTTTGAGTAAAAACGAAATTTGAGTTTACTAATCAGCGAAATCCTTTTTCCCCTTCTGGTAGCTGCCATACAAAATGTCCATAAGACACGTGTTCAACATTATTTTCCGATAACTTTTGAACGCTTCAACCTACGAATTTGAAATTTTGTACACGTTCATTTTTAAATGGTTCCAAGGAAAAGGATAAATATGTAAGAAATCGAGTGAGTCCTTCCTGCACCTCCCATGTGAAAGTCCTTCAAAAAGGACATTTTTTTTCGATGAATTACCCAGTTAAAGATGTGAAATTAAACAATGAATATTGTCTTTTAGTTTTGAGTAGCAATCTAATGGCAGTCCTTAATAAAGGACATACAACATGCACACACGTAATTCTACTTTATCCCCAACTACAATATAAATCGGAGTTCAGTATTCATCTAGAGTATTATACGATTGGCTTGCAGCCGATCGTGACTGCAGTATGTTTCTACTAGAGGTCTAGTGGGTCTAACTCCTGTACAAATGTTAAGGTTAAATCGGAAATGATTTTTGAGATGTAAAAATTGTTTTTACTTTATTATTTTAATAATACAGCATTATTTTCGATTTTTTAAAAAAAAAATTTGCTACTCTGAAAATTTTTTTTTTCACTTTTCATGACTAGTAGCCACGAAAAAAGCAAAAAAAAAATTCAGTCCGTCTGTCCGCCGTACGCCGTACGTCGACCGGTGTACGCAAAATTGTTTGAAGGCTCGTAGCTCCTAAAACTTTGAGCTATTTAGTTGAATTTTCGTAGATAGACTGGGTAGGCCCCTTAAAGTGACCAAATTGTGTGGGGCGGGACTGGAAGGGGGGAGGTGGAGGAAGCGTTTTAGACGAAAAATTTTGGTTTCTAGATCTCAGCAACCGCTTATGCTAGGAGGCTGAAACTTGAAACTTATATAGAGCTTTGATAGTGGACCCATTTGCAAAAAAATTGTCGATATGGGTGGAGGGGTGAAGAAGTGGGGGGAAAAATAATGCGCCCAAGACGCTCGAAAGCCGAGATTGACACATTCTAAAATCCATATCTCCTAAACGGTTAACGTCACATAATTGAAACTTAATGCACATCTGTAAGTATACTAGGAGAATAGAGGAAAAGTAAATTTTTGAGTGTGTGCAGTAGCGTACGGAGGTGGGGGTAAATAACTTTAGATTACGAACCAATTACACTAGACAAATAAAATTCGGTTTGTGTATAAAAGTTGATAAATAAAGTGTGCTGAAAGTAAAATTTTTTAATGGGGAGGTGGATTATGAAAGTGGAGGGGATACGAATTATTCTAAAAAACCACGGCTCATATCTCAAGAACCGTGTAAGTTAGATGCTTCAAATTTTTACCAGAGGTAGGCCTAATAGACCCCTAGCAGAGAAATAATTTTTTGTGGTGTGGGTATAGAGGGTGAGGGTAGGGGAGGGTGAAAAGAAAAAGTTCCGATTTTTATATCTCAAGAACCTATAACGATATAAAGCTGAAACTTGTTATTTAGATAGAGCTATAGCAGTAGCATGTTGGAAAAATATAATTTTTTATAGGGGTAGTATGGTACGGGGGTGCGGGGAGTTTTTCCAATCTATAGAACGGCTTATGCTACAAAGTTGAAACTCGACATGTGTATGTCAATCAACTAGAAAGTAATTTACATTAAAAAAAATTTTCAAATTTCCATTGGCGTTCGGAAGGGGGGCAAAAAAAATTATCAGTGACAATGGAATGCATATATTTTCACAGTTTTCATCATATCTATTAGGTCTTTCCAAATATTAAATTCATTTTTATTCCACGGATTTTTCATATAAATACCTAGAAAGTGTTTTCAGGATTTTTTGAAATTCGACCCCTAAGGGGGTGAAAAGGGATTGTACACTTTTTTACGAATTCTGCCATATCCCTCAGGTCTGATCAGATATCGAATATCTTTTCACTTTCATGGGCTTGCGTAATAATCGCCTAAAACTTGTTTTTGAGTTTTTTCCTTTTTCAGCCCCTAAGAGGGTATAAAAGGGTTGAACAAATTTTCAAGAATTCCGTCATATCCTTCAGAAGTGGTAAGTAATTGAATTGGTTTTAACTTTCTCGTGCTGTCTTCATATTTATGTATTAACTCCTTTCAGGATTTTTGGATATTCAACCCCCAAGTAGGGGTAAGGAGGTTGCATATGTTTTCACAGATTCCTACATATTGCTTAGATCTGATGATATATCGAATTCATTTTTACTTCCTAAGGTTTCCCATATAAGAGCCAAAAAGTCAATTTCAGTATTTTCAGATATTCAATCCTAAGGGGTGTAAGGGTGTAGTATGCTTCAACATATTTCTTAGGTTTGATGAGATATTATTTCGCTTTCCACTTCCACAGGCTTTTTATATAATCGCCTACAAACCCATTTCTCAATTTTTGGATATTCAATCAGTAATGGTTTGCATATGTTTTCACAAATTTTGCCATCCCTTAGTTCTGATGAGATATAAAATTGGTTATTACGGCATTTGATGTAATGACCTTAAAACCAATTTCACGATTTTTCGAATTTCAAGAACCAAGGGAGTGTGAAGAGTTTGCTAACGTTTTCACAAATTTTTCAAAATCCCTCCTGTCTCATTAGATATCAAGTTGCTTCTTATGAAATCGACTAAAAACCTGTTTCACAGTTTCTTCGAAATTTAAACCCCAAGTGAAAGTAAAGGCTTTGAATACGTTTTAACAATTCGTCATATGTCTTAAGTTTGATAGGGCAACAAATTCGTTTTTACTTCTATGGGCTTTTAGTGTACATGATACACCGAAATTCGAATAGTCTATTTTAAATATTTTTATTTTAAGAACAAAACTAACTTTCCAAGAAACGTCACAATCATGAAACAACTGATGATATACTCCGACTTTGACCGCTCCCGAACTTTGACCCGAAAAATATTAAAGTTTCGCCCAGACCATTGGCAGATTTTTTTAATTGTGATTCACAACTTCCGTGCTACTCCTCCTCCCTAAAAAATTTTAGATTTTAATATGACTTAATATTCACAAGCTAAGATTGATCCGGCTGTCTTAATTGGCTTGGAAGTTGAAGTATTTCACCCTACCCCCTAACCCCTTCTTAAATTCTTTTCTAATATACGCTTCTAGTACGCTTGCAAGGAATAACCAAGTTTTAAACTTAAAAAAAAAAAACGTTTAAGAGAAATAAAATTTAAGAATGTCTCGATCAGAGATGTCGAGCATTTCGCACTAAGTTTTTTGCCTCCTACACATCTCCCTCTCATATTGACCATTTTCTGCAAATGGCTCCACTATCATTTTTCAAGTTTCAGCTTTCTAGCCTACGCGGTTTCTGAGATATGGATACCGGAAAAATGTTGACCCCTTTAAATAGCATTGTCAAAATTTTTAATGCCAATTTAAGCCCGAAATAGGCATTCAAAATTCTAAGAAGTTACGAAGTCTTATTTTGACAGGGTTTTTATAACGCAAATGAATTTGCTCATAATTTAACAAAGGAAGGTTGTAAGTACGAAGAAATATCGATTGGGTATGTGGAAGTATTTATAATAATACACTGAACATTAGACAATAATCAAATTAAAGCATATCGCATTCTCGGGACTAATATCCAATGATGTCTAAGTTATTAGCTTTAATTTTACATATTTAATTCAGGGCGAGTTGAAAAAAGATATCAGACCATATGCTTAATGTAATTTTCCTATATGTCTGCTATACATTTAACATAAATTCGGAGCCAGAAACTAATGACATTCGTCTATGATAGTCATTAGAATAAAGGAAGTCACATGGCAGTCCGATTAGTAGGGTTGAACCCTCAAAGTTGTTTAATTAAGATGAGTACGAAGGGTATCTATCGTCGCCTTCAGTTCAATTCATCCCCGAAAATTTCTCTACAACGAGTTGGAGGTATTGACGTAATTAGGAAAATTGCTTCTTGACAAAAGCGAAAATCATAGATGTAGCTTCTGTACAGCGCACATGACTGCCACGAATGGATGTAAAACTTTATTGGCGGCAATTTGTTCAAAAAAGATAAAATTTTAGGTACGGGTTTCCATCGGGGGTGAAGAGCAAATTGTAATATGAGAAAGTAAGGAAGTAGTTTTCAACTTTTATTAGCCGTTTTATTTCTACAAGAAATGTCCTAAGTTGACAGTATACAGCTATTTCCTATAAATTATTTTTATTTCAACAGCCCCCCAGGACAAATCGAAGAAATGCAAATATATTCGTCCATATAAGGGTCCCTTACACACAAAAAAAAAATTAAGAAAAAAAAAAACTCAACGCAATAGTCGTCCCGGGAAAGGGTCAATATTTCGGTGTACCGTGAAAAAAGGGAAACCGTTTCGATGACATCCAGATCAAAATAAAATATTGCCCGATGCCTACAAAAACAAGGGTTGGTGCCAGAAATGAAATGGGTAAAAGCTTTTAGTTTGAAGGCAATTTATCGGGACAGTGACATTCGCAGTCGAAACGCAAAACGATGACCGAGGACGAAGACAAAAAAAAAAATACTGGACCAAATAAAGTCCTTGCCAGGGAAAAAAATTCGCCCCGAAAGTACGAATCCCTTCGAATGGTACCAATTTTTGTGGCCTTCAGAGTATGATTTAGCAGATCGGAAACGATAAATAAAGATGTGAGTATTTCGGGAAGTTAGTGATTTGTTCGCTCCTCGGGATAACTTGATTTATGTTATAGGATTTTTCGATCTATGCTCCATCTCCCGGTATGTAGATGTTTTGATGTCGGTTACATGTCCCTTTCTATCAGCTATAAATAGCTGCACAGTTTGACTTGGTGATTGACTAAGTTATGGAAATTAAGCAATTTTTTATAAACTGTAACTAAATGTCATGAAAACCGTTTTAAGAATGCTAATTTTGAAGAAGGAATGGAGAGGAAAACTTGTAATTTTCAAAATCACAAAAAGCTTATATTAAACAGTTGAAACTTGAATATGTCATTAATAAATTATTAATTGAATTAATTTGCACAACTCAAGAAAGTTACAATTTCATCTTACAGAAATTTCAAAACTGTCCTTATAAAAGGAGTTAGGTTTAGGTTTAGGTTTAAGAAGGGGCGCGGTGCTACCGCACTCACTAGACGCCCTACGATCCCATTGCGATCTCTTCATATTCTCGTGAGTTAATAAAAGGAGTTGATTTACCTATTTATTAAAAGAGCAACATAAAAAAATAACAAAAAATACATTGTTGGTTTTATTTCACTTTGTAATTTTTGAGAAAGGAACTTTTTCATGGTGAAGCTACCATAGAAGCCAATATTGTTTTTCAGGGTCTGTGGAGTTTCTGGTGCGAAACACCAACACGAAATCGCTACTGGTATCAATCGCTATCCTAGCTACTGCCATTGATGACATGACAGGTGGAAAATCTTCACTGGGGAAACCAGTTTAAAACTGTGTTGGACTAGGTCCGAAGGGGCTGTTTCGTCATCATCAGACAGTGTACCGTGAAGTAGAGATGTGCAAAGTAGTTCCTTTCAGTGAAGTTCTTCACTCCAAGTCAGTCAATTTAAGGAACGAGTTCAGTGAAGTGTCGTGGCCAAAAATCCCTGGCAGTGACTCCTTCCCAAGGACTCCCTGTGAACACTACAACATTACACGAAACTCTTGTGTCTTTCTTATCTTACACCGTTTATTAATGTTAATTTTACACAATCTTATTAATTAATTAATACACCTTAACTTTTACCGAATCTACTTTTCAACACATCACCCAATTTCGATGTTAAACACTATTCGCTTGAATAGCGGCAACAATCCGACCTATCCGATTTAAGGTCACGACAAAACTCCCTGTTTACCGGACTTGGGAATCTCGATCAGCAATCATCGCTTAATCAGTTAATGTTCATCGAGCCGATAATTGCTGATCTGCATCGACCATCGATCAACTTTCGTCAATCGACACAAGTTGGATTTTAGCTGATCGATAGCCAATGTCGCATTTTTCTTCCTGGCCATCGGCCAACCCTTGCACTAAATAAAGTGCATCACCTCGTATCGGAAATTATTACTTATATCGATATTGAACACAATTGCCGGCACGAGGCATGTATGCATAGCAAAAGTCGGGGTCAGACCGGCCCACGACAGAAGTACTTCCATAGAATTGTTCATTACATCGTTCCTTCGTTTTCGTTCCATAGTTCTTTCGTTTTCGTTCCATCGTTCCTTCGTTTTCGTTCCATCGTTCGATCGCGAACTAGTTCGTTCTTTTAGTTCATAGTTCACTACATCACTGAACTCGATTTGTAGTCAATTAGTAGTGGTAGTCGGAATACAGTAGAACAAAAAAAAAGTCAGTAGATCTAGATGAGCAAAAAAAAAGGTCAGTACATCTAGATCTAGATCCAGATGAACAAAAAAAAAAGGTTCATACAGTTCACTCTGTTACACGGAAAGAAAAAATTAATCACATTAGGTGCAAATCGAGAACATTTCTTACCGTTTTTGCGCCACGCTTAAATTTTCTTGATATATACATAATATTCTTAACTAAAGAATGGTTAGAAAAGCAAATCATTCACTTGAATCAATCCCTATTGTCTTATTTCCTTGTGCATTATCTTTGATGATTCAAGCCTTGTATTCTCATATGTAGAAAACGATATAAAGGTTTTAATCTTTATATTTCGCAAATCAATCATTTACTTCTTATTTCAAAGAAAATTGTTTCATATTTTGAGCCAAAATAGTCTTAATGCAAGAACTTTATTTTCTTGCATCAATCATTACTTTCGCAAACAAAATTATTTTTTTCTTAATTCGTACCTTAACCATATACATATACTTACATAAATGCATCTAGGACTCAATTTCTGTAATTTTCAAGACATTATTCTGAATTCTGTAATTGAAAAACCACTAATAGTTTTGTTACATTTATTTAATAGGCAGATACATGCTTAAATTACAAATATCTTATCTTAAAATAATTTTTTCCGTTATTCAATTTGAATAATTGAAATGGTTTGTAATACATATATTTTCTGAAAACCCCTTTATCCTCAATTTGTTTGTTTGTCATATGGCTGTGGCTATTTAATTTTAAAGTAAAATGCAATGCTCTTTCGAAAATTAGTTTCTTTAATTCCGTAGAAGTAATTTGATTTGTCGCATCCTTCGGTGATGGATCATTATTACTTTATTATTTCAATAATACAGTATTGTTATCGATTTTTAAAAAAAAAAAATTTGCTACCCTCAAAATTTTTTTTTTTCACGTTTCATGACGAGTAGACACGAAAAAAGCAAAAAAAAATTCAGTCCGTCTGTCCGCCGTACGCCGTACGCCGTACGACGTACGCCGTACGCCGTACGTCTACCGGTGTACGCAAAATTGTTTGAAGGCTCGTAGCACCCAAACCCTATGAGCTATTTAGTTGAATTTTTTTTCGTGGGTAGAGTGGGTTGGCCCCCTGAAGTGACCAAATTTGGAGGGGTGGGGGTGTGAGGGGGGAGGAGGGGGAAGCGTTTTAGACGGAAAATTTTGGTTTCTAGATCTCAGCAGCCGCTTATGCTAGGAGGCTGAAATTTGGAATTTATATAGAGCTTCGGTAGTGGACCCATTTGCAAAAAAATTGCTGATATAGGTGAAGGGGTTCGGGAGTGGGGGGAAAAATAATGCGTCCAAAACGCAAAAAAGGTGAGATCGACACATTCTAAAATTCATATCTCCTAAACGGTTAATGTCACAAAATTGAAACTTAATGAATATTGGTACGTATACTAGGAGAATAGATTTGAAACAAAAATTTGAGTGAGGGCAGTGGCGTACGGAAGTGGGGGGTAAAAAACTTTAGATTACGATATCTCATGAACCAATTGCACTAGACAAATAAAATGTGGTTTTTGTATAAAGGTTGACAAATGAAGTTTGCTGAAAGCAAAATTTTTTAAGGGGGCGGTGGAGCATGAAAGTGGAGGGGATAAAAATTTTTCTAAAAAATCACATCTCATATCTCAAGAACAGTGTAAGATAGATGCTTAAAAATTTTACCACAAGTAGGCCTAATAGAACCCTAGCAGAAAACAAAATTTTGGAAGTGTGAGTGTAGAGGGTGAGGGTGGGGGAGGGTGAAAAGGAAAAAGTTCCGATTTTAATATCTCGACAACCTATAATGATATAAAGCTGAAACTTGGTATTTAGATAGAGCTATATTAGTAGCATGTTGGAAAAATATAATTTTTTATGGGGGTAGTATGGTACGGGGGTGGGGGGTGTTTTTCGTATCTATGGAACGGCTTATGCTACAAAGTTGAAATTCGGTACGTATATGTAAATCAACTAGAAAACTAATTTAGATAAAAAAAATTTTCAAATATCTATTGGCGTTCGGAGGGGGGGGCAAAAAAAATGATCAGTGAAAATGGAATGCATATAAATGCACGGTTTTCATCATATCTATTAGGTTTTCCCAAATGTTGAATTTAATTTTATTGTACGTCTTGTTCATATAAATACCCAGAAAGTGTTTTCAGGATTTTTTAAAATGCGACCCCTAACGGGGTGCAAAGGGGGTTGTAAACTTTTTCACGAATTCTACTATATCCCCACGTCTTATCAGATATCGATTATCTTTTCAATTTCACGTGCTTGCGTAATAATCGCCTAAAAACTGTTTTTAAGTTTTTTCCTTTTTTGAGCCCCTAAGAGGGTATAAACGTGTTGAACACGTATTCACGAGTTCCGTCATTTCTTTTAGAAGTGATAAGAAATTGAATTGGTTCCTACTTTCTTGTGCTATCTTCATATTTATTTGTAGTATTAACTCCTTTCAGGATTTTTGGATATTCAACCCCCAAGTGGGTGTAAGGTGGTTGCATATCTGATGATATATCGAATTCATTTTTACTTCCTAAGGTTTCCTATATAAAAAAGTCAAAAAGTCAATTTCAGTATTTTACTCGTAGATATTCAATCCTAATGGGTGTAAGGGGGTTGTATGCTTTTCGAAGTTTCGACATAATTCTTAGGTTCGATGAGATATTAGATCGCTTTTCATTTCTACAGACTTTTTATATAATCGCCTACAAACCCATTTCTCAATTTTTCTATATTCAATCCCCAAGGGTTTGTATATGTTTTCACAATTTTTGCCATTCCTTAGTTCTGATGAGTATAAAATTGATTATTACGGCCAACCAATTCACAATTTTTCGAATTTCCAGTAGGAGGTGTGAAGGGTTTGATTACGTTTTCACAAATTTTTCAAAATCCGTCTTGTCTCATGAGATATCAAGTTGCTTCTTATGAAATCGTCTAAAAACCTGTTTCACAATTTTTTCGAAATTCAAAACCCAAGTGGAAGTAATGGGTTTGTATACGTTTTAACAATTCGTCATATCTCTTAATTTTGATAAGCCAACAGATTCGTTTTTGCTTCTATGGGCTTTTAGTGTACATAATATACTGAAATTCGAATGTCTACACGGACTTTTTCAATGTTTAATCGGCTTAAAATCTCTATTTTAAATATTTTTTATTAAGAACAAAAATAATTTTCCAAGAAATCCAATAATCTCAAAGCAACCCATGATACACTCCGACTTTGACCGCTCCCGAACTTTGACCCGAAAAATAATAAAGTTTCGCCCAGACCATTGGCAGATTTTTTTTAATGTCATTATTATTTTCAACAAAAGATTCATTCAATGATTTACTTACACTAGTTGGATTTAAATGAGTTTTTGATAAATGAGATTTTAGTGATTTAATAGATGAAAAATGTTGAGGACACTTTTCTTGTCCACACTTGTAGCTATCAATACTTTTAAGCATATGAAAGCATTTATAGTGTATAACTAGAATGTTAATACTGTTAAATGATAAAGAACAAATAAAACATGAAAACATTTTATAAGAATAGATATTTGCTATCTGATGATAGCTTACACGTAACTGAATAAATATAAATAACAAGTACAAGACTGAAATTCGTTGCTTTGATAATGTTGTAAACGAGTAAAAAGAGTCGATAAAGTAGTTGAACTAGATGTAACATCAATTTCAAAAAAATTCTGTTGGATAAATTCCCAAACTAATTTGCAATGATTTTGATAATGGAGATCAAAAACATAATGCAATTTAAATGTAGTGGAGACAGCATGTAATACATTATTGAATTTATATAAAATATCGTCAAAATTTGAATAGTATGAAAAACTATTATCATTATTATGAATCAAAAATATTTTCGGTTGCAATGTCATATTATGATCATAGTACTTATCTTTCATATTATTCTTTGTTTCCTGTAGTTCCTTGAAGCTACTTATTTTTGTGATTAAAGAATTCTGGGCATCAGCAATACTGAATTTTCAGATTTGCTTTGTACTCCTACTTCTTGCTTGTCCGGTTGGTATTAAGATTGCTTGCAATAAGCTAAAAATTAGGTAGTCGCAACAATCTGAAAATATAATTACAAATGAATATAATATTAACGAATAATTGAATAACGGCATTCACTTTTCGTACCTTTATCAGAATTTCCATTTTTCTCTTTCAATTCTTTTAATAGTATCAAGTTAAGTTTGTCCTTAACCAGTTCATCAAAAATAGGAAGTATTTTTTTTCGGAAGCCATCCCATTTGGATAATAATAAATACCCTTTGTTTGGATAAGTGTGGTCAAAGTCGATGTCAATCTTAACATAGATAGAGATATGTATATTATTATTACAATTCATACAATAACATAGTAATTCATTTATGTAAAGAGAAATTGACTTACAAGTTGAGCGCCTTTTGCATGCGTATATCGTGGCCAAGCTGCTAAAATTACACTAAGATTCGAGCTATTTGCCAGTTTGATGTGCTTTTGACGTAATTCACAAGTGTCCTTCTACTTTAAAATAATTTCCTCCCATTCGTCTACATAGACTTTAAGCCATATTTGGCTTGGATCATCAGAATTCAAATTCATATAACTTTTATTGATATCATCTTTTGAATTAAGTTCACCATCAGCGCATCGTTTTTGTGTCTTTTTTTCACGTGGAAAGAGTCCAATTTTCCGCAATTTCGATGCTGAATTTTTATATGCGTGATACAATCTTCCGGATTGTATTTTGCCCATAATTGAATAATAAGTTTCCTGAAATAATGATTTGTTTAAATTACATGTTTGTGAAATATTTTTGAAAATTTTTGTTATTACCTTCCGTTCGTGACGTGTTTCAAACACACTTGTGAAGAAATGTCTTCAAAATCCGAACCGTGCATAAACTTTTTCGCATCAATAAAGTGTTTCACAATATCCGATACCAGTTTATCACGCATCAAGCATGGTAAAGAGTTGTTATTTGTAATATAATCGTCCCATGTTGTGTGCCTTGGTGTTGTTTAAGTTGAATATAAGGAAGTCTGCTTCTTCCATATTATTTTATTCAAAAGTAATCACAAAAACACTATCACTGTCCACTCAACAAGAAAGTCAACCAACGAATGTAAAAATGACCAAATTCCGTGCACCCGTATCTAACTGATTTGTGGATTAAACAAAAATTGAATTCCAGGAAGTTCCGAAATCAATCATCAATATTCTTGAATTCAGAAATTCTTGATTGCTTTGATTTGTGTTTTGTTTGATTAGTATATTTTTCGTTTCGTAAAACAAGAAATAGTTTCTTGTTTTGAGAATTATCTACTTGAAATAGTCAATGAATTCCTAGAATAAAACTAGAAAATTTTGTGAATATCAAGCCAATTGTTCTAAATTCTCCTACTAAAATCACGAACATAATATTCTCAATTTTAGTAACTCACGAAGAAATTAAGAATTTTCTTCTGAATTGGGCAAACAAGTTATATCTTCTAAATTTAAGTACATTTCTTCCTAGCACAAGGAAGTTTATTCTTGACGAATAGATTACAAATATAAATTTGTTTTATGAACAAAAGATCTTATTTTGCGAAAAAGGCAAGATTCTTAATTCAAGAATAATTTTCTTGTTTTAAATAGTTTAGACTGAATGCGAGATTTTTGTTATTGAACGAAGAAATATATTCTTATTTCAGGATTTACTTGGCATGAGAAGTGCATTATCTAGATTTTAGAATGCGAATTTTTTCCGTGTACTCTCTATTTTTCTTGAGTAGGTATATTGTTGTTAATTTTTGTGTCACGTGTCCAATGGAACTGCAGTTTACCAAAAGGAGTGATTTACTTCACTCACTCACTTCAATGAAGTGTTCATTTGGAACAGTTCAAAAATTGCTATCCTCGAATTGTGTATTTTATACACATGAGAAAGCAAAAAAGTCTGTCTAACCGTCGTACGAGAAAGCAAACGCAAACGCATTTGAAGCGTCATAGCTCGCTATTCGAAGTTTCAACTTCCAATCATAAGCAGTTCTCGAGATATAAAAATCAAAAAATCGGACCACCTTCACCCTCACACCCCAACAGGCTCATGCAGTCAACCCAAAAAAAAATAGCTTAATATCTAAACGAGTTTGTCAAATACGAGCCTTAAAACAAGATTTCGTACGGCATAGCTATACAGCGGACAGACGGATTTATCTCAACATCTTATCTAACAGTTTTTTTTTAATTTCAGGTCGATCAGAACTCTGTATGCTTGTTTTGTAGTGTTTTATCAAATCTTCGAAATCTGGACAGCAAAACTGATAAATTACCTTTAAACTTGTATTAAATGCACTATTTAGTAAAAAATCTGGTCTGGGCGAAACTTTATTATTTTTCGGGTCAAAGTCGGAGTATATCATCAGTTGTTTCGAGATTATGACGTTTCTTGGAAAGTTAATTTTGTTCTTAAAATAGAAATATTCAAAATAGAGATATTTAGCCGATTAAACATTGAAAAAGTCTGTGTAGACTATTCGAATTTCGGTATATTATGAACACTAAAAGCCCATAGAAGTAACAACGAATTTGCTACCTTATCAGAATTAAGAGAATAGATGAATTGTTAAAATGTACACAAAGCCATTACTTCCACGTGGGGTTTGAATTTGGAAAAAATTGTGAAACAGGTTTTTAAACGATTTCATAAGAAGCATCTCATGAGACACTCATGAAACACGACGGATTTTGAAAAAATTGTGAAAACATAAGCATACCCTTTACACCATCTTGGTTCTTGAAATTCGAAAAATCGTGAAATCGGTTTTTAGGTCATCACATCAAATGCCGTAATAACCAATTTTATATCTCATCAGAAGTAAGAGATGGCAAAAATTGTGAAAACATATGCAAAACCTTGGGAGTTGAATGTCCAATAATTGAGAAATGGGTTTGTAGGCGATTATTTAAAAAGTCTGTTGAAGTGAAAAAAGATGTAATATCTCATCAAACCTAAAAAATATATCGAAGCTTTGAAAAGCTTTGAATATCTAAAAATGCTGAAATTGACTTTTTGGTGCTTATATAGGAAACCTTAGGAAATAAAATTTAGTTCGATATATCATCAGATCAAAGCAATGCGAGTATGTAGGAATTTGTGAAAACATATGCAACCTCCTTACACCCACTTGGGGGTTGAATATCCAATAATCCTGGAAGGAGTTAATAGTTAAGTATGAAGACAGAACGAGAAAGTAAAAAACCAAAACTTCTAAAAGAAATGACGGAATTCGTGAAAACGTTTTCAACCCATTTATACCCTCTTAGGGCCTGAAAAAGGAAAAAACTTAAAAGCAAATGTTAGGCGATTATTACGCAAGCCCGCGAAAGTGAAAAGATATTTGATATCTGATCAGACCTGGAGGAATTCGTGGAAAAGTATACAACCCCTTTACACCTCCTTATGGGTTGAATTTCAAAAAATCCTGAAAACACTTTCTACGTATTTATATGAAGAAGCCGTAGAATAAAAATTAATTCAATATTTGGGAAGACCTAATAGATATGCCGAAAATCGTAAAAATGTATGCATTCCATTTTCACTGATCATATTTTCGCCCCCCCTTCCAAACGCCAATGGATATTTAAAATTTTTTTTTATCTAAATTACTTTCCTAGTTAATTTACATATATGGTCCGAGTTTCAACTTTCTAGCATAAGCCGTTCTCCCACCCCTGTACCATACTACCCCCATTAAAAACTATACAGGGTGCGCCATCTTTTATATCGGTATGTAAATATTGAATAACTTTGGAAAAAAAAAATAATTTTTATATGTGAGGTATTTTTATTCAATTTGGTCCTTTAAAATTTATTTGAATTAGTTTTTGAAGACAACATCAATCAAGTGGCTGCCTCTATTGGCCACTGCAAAATGTGCCCTTTTTGCTGCGTTTTCCATTACTTTTTCGAGCATCTCGGGCGGTATAGCGATAATTTCGGCACGAATGTTTGCTTTGAGCTCGTCAATGGTCTGAGGCTTGGTGGCGTACACTTTGCTTTTCAAATAACCCCATAAAAAGAAGTCCGCAGGAGTCAAATCTTGAGATCTTGGTGGCCAGTCAATGTCGCCTCTTTTCGACATCAGACGTCTAGGGAATTTTCGTTGCAGAAACTAAATTGTTTCATTTGCAGTGTGGCATAGGGCACCGTCTTGATGAAACCAGTAACCATCTAGACCTTTTTCACGCATTTTCGGGCAGACATAATGAGCTAACATCCAGCAATATCGTTTTCCATCGACTGTTTCCTTTTGTCGGAAAAGAAAATGGCCCATCGATATTTTTGGCGCAAACGCCGGCCCAAACAATCACTTTTTGATCATACAATGGCGTTTCATGGATCTCGTGTGGATTCTCCGTTCCCCAAATGCGGCAATGTTGCTTATTAACGCCGCCAAAGAGTGTGAAATGTGCCTCGGCGGTCATCTAAATTTGCTTCCAAAAATCAGGTTTAGTGTCAACCATTCGAGCGACTGTTTGGCCGTATTCCAAGCGACGTGGACGGTCTGTCGGCCATATTCTTCTGAATTGACGTTTCCAAAACTTGTCCAATCATGTCAATCTGTTGAAAAATGTCAAAGTTATTCAATGTTTACATACCGACATAAAAGATGACGCATCCTGTAGAAAACAAAAAAAACCGAACCACCTTCACCCTGACCCCCCAAGAGGTTCATGCAGTCTACCCAAAAAAAATTAGCTTAATATTTCAACGAGTTTGTGAGATACGAACCTTAAAGACAGAATGAACGCAATCGCAATCGAATTGGAATGTCAAAAGCTCGCAACGAGATGCAATGAAACGCTGTAAGCCGCAAGTAAACGCTGCATGAACACAATGACCGGATTGAGTTCGCAGTTCTATCAGTGTCAATAATCAAAGCGAAATTGATATGAACGCAAAAATCGGTGAATTATTTTTAATGCTCATCGAAATTTCTTTCATTTTCCATTTTATTATTTCCTTCATTAAATAATACAGTGCGTTTTAGGTTATGGTAATGTCATATTTGACATTTCGATGCGTTCCCTTGCGATCATTTTAAATATTACGAACTTACTTGCGACTATCTGCGACCCATACCGTTTATTCTGTTTAGCTACATACAATCACATGCATTTGAAACTCGATTTTTTCCTTCCGTTATTTTGACACTCCAATGCGACTACGATTGCGTTCATTCTGTACGGCTCTTAAAACAAGTTTGCGTACGGCATAGCTATACGGCTGACTGTCGAAATTATCTTTTCTGCTTTTTTTGAAACGTGAAAATATGAGGATAGCAGTTTTTTTTTAAATTTCAAGTCGATCACAACTCTGAATGACTCTTTTGTACTGTTTTATGAAATCTTTGAAATCTGGAAAGCAAAACTAATAAATTACCTTTAAAGTTTTATTAAATGCACCATTTAGTAAAAATTACATTGTCACGAATTTCGTCTTAACTTTTAGATCTGTCAATGCATCGAATTAATTTGACTTCTCCGGCCTTTTTATACAATCGCCTAGATATGGTTTTTCAAATTTTTTGATCTTCAACCTTTAACAGGACGTAAAGAGGTTATGTACGTTTTCACGAATTCCGACATTTTTCTTAGATATAAAGCTCGCTTTAACTTCTAAAGGGCTTAAATATAATCGCCAAAAAATTTTTTTTTCGTTTTCCGATTTTCACCCTTCAATGCTGTGGAAGGAGGTTGTATCAGTTTTCACGAATTCCGACAAATATGTTAGGTATAATAAGATATAGACTGGGCTTTTATGTGCTTCCTCTAAAACCTTATTTTAGGATTTTTCGATATTCAGCCCCTGCTGGATGTAAGATTATTGTGTGCGTTTTTACGAATTTCCACTTATCTCTTAGGTGTGATTATATAGCGAATTGCCTTAACGAATTTTCCATATAATCGCCTAAAAATCTGTTGCAGAATCTTATTCATATTCAACCCTTATTTTGTTAGGTTATCAGTCGCATAGTAACCTGCTCCTCTATCTCGTTTCGGACTTCTATCCAAAAAAACAAGGTCTTTCTTTAAATGTAAAAGGTAAGTATTTCTGACAATTTTTACAGGCTGCACAGAATACATGACTAAACTGTCGAACCCTTTAAAATATTTAAAATAATCTGAATTAGCAACAAAACAGCAGCTAAACTTTAACTTTACATGTAAAATTGTTCAAGAAACATCCTACTACAGTGTGTACTTCTTAATATTCCACTCGCAAAAGGGTCATACTCATGTAACTTGTAAAATACCTAAACTTGTGCAATATCTTCAATCTTGAAACATCTTCACCCAATTGAATTTCTAATTAGGAAAATTTGACAAAGCTGTGGTACATTCAACTAGGGAAAATAGTTTGTTGCTGCAACATGGACCCATTTATCGCTTTCAAGTGAAACTGCCGAAGAATGGGTGAGCGTTTGTGGGCGTTTCGGTATGAATTTAAATGGATAGTGTCCCCAAAAAAAAAGCAAACTCGAAGGTAGTTATTTGTTATGAATACAAATTAATTGCTTGCATAACATCCATGACCTAATGTGCAGGTTCAAAGCGAATACTTTGCATGCCAACCGAACGGAAGAAGCCATGAGACAATATTTCGAGAGACGTTCAGCTTCGTCCTTGTTAACTTACATCAAGCGGATGCAGAAAAAGCAAGGATATTTGAATTGGTGGTTGGTATACGGTCGGTGAAGGTCCTTGCTGATATTTACCTTTGTGGACATTATCTCTGATGGTTTTTCTGAAGTTGAGCTTTTTATGACTGAGAGTGCCGTTGTCTTGTCCTTTTTTTTATCATACCTAAATAAAAGGAATTGTTTGTCTGAATTCAACAGCAGAATACGTTGAAAATTGCCTTTCAGTTAAAGAAATGAATGGCTACCGAATTTAACACAGAATATTTTTGTGTCCAGTTTAATTATTACTTTCATTATTGTTATAGGTGTCACTACAGGACTTGTTTGTTTGCTGTCTTGTTCAATTCCAGCTAATATAGAAGTTAAAAATAAAATTATTTATACCGACTTTTTAATCGTAATCGGCTTCTGATTAAATATCCTTGCCGACAGCGTCCTTACAGCTATTGTTTTTCAATCCTGCAGTTTGACAAACCCCAGGGAGAACTTGGTACGTATTCATGTTTCTGATCAATGGAATGGGAGCAGGAATTATTTATAGATTGACCGGTTGAAGTTCGTCTAATGCGAGACGTGAAGGACAAAACTTTTTGCTTAATATCTTTAATAATAACGGACATGTTTTTCGTGGATTTATAAGTGGTGTCAAAACGGTCTATGACTGAAGAAGAAGTTACTCAACTGTTTAACTTTTAAGTAAGTATGGCGAGTAAAAAACTTCACTGCAAAGGTCAATTCTATAAAATTGACTGGGTTGGAAGGATACTGCAAGTTACATTTAAATTTAATTTATAAGTTTGATACATCGCAAACATTTCTATCAAGAAAGTTTCAGCTAAGAAGGTTGGCTGTCTGTTTGAACGCACGATAAACCAAGAACGTTAACTTCCGAAAAAAAAATTTAGCCGCCATTAGTTTAAAAGAATTTTCTCACTCTTACGACTTACTTACGAGTGGGTGCCATACAAAGATCATCTACATGCAAACCCTGTGCACGGGGGGTGGGGGTGGGAATGGTGGTTCAACCCTCCTAACCCAATTGGTCTATTTTGAACAAATGTTCGATGTATATTTTCGAGGAGGACAATCATACGCAACTTTGGGTCCAACACCCTTCCATTCTGAAAACCGGTAGATGTTACATTCAAACGTTAGCAACTAGTGTGACCATTCTCCAATGACGTTTTCTATAGAAAGCATCAGTTTTTGATCGATCTTGGGCATAAAAGAACATATTTCAAAATGTGTAGTACGTATGCATCACGTTAGGAAGCCGTATTCGGTGTTAGCATCCAAAAGTACCAAAAATTACCCGCTGTGAAGGGTGGGGTGCTATCTTCACTGCTGTGGGTCATAGTGGTTGACTGAATCTTACAGGCTCTATCTTTGACCGGAGTCAAGGTGGTTGCCTACGTGGATGATATCGTTCTGATGGTGAGAGGTAAGTTCCTCGACAATAGATTTACTGGAAGTTGGACTCAAATCCTTGAGCAGGTGGGCTGGTAACTGAGGTCTCAACATCAATCCGGAGAAAACCGACCTTATCCTCTTTACGAGGAAAAAAGACCGAGAATTCAGGCTCTCACGCTTGAATGGCGTTACCATCCCGCTCTCCCCAGTGTAAAGTACTTAGGAATCTATCCCCATCCTAGGTTGAACTGAAAATTCACGATTGACGACTGGATCAAGAAGGCATCGAATGCTACGCTTGTCAGAAAATGGTAGGGAAAATCTGGGGCCTTAACCCGAGGATAGAGCACTGGCTGTACATCACGGTAGTTAGACCTGTTCTTACCTCCGGGTCACTGGTGTGGTGGCATGCATTGGAGGTCGGGACTAACAGGGTAACCATGAGCAGAATTCAAAGAATGGCACTCATTGCGATCACTGGGGCCTTACGTACCACGGCCTTGCAGGCTCTGGAATCAATGCTTCACAAAATTCCATTGGAATTAGCGGTACAATCAATAGAAGCAAAGGGTGCTTTGCGTCTGCGTGAGGCAGGCTATTGGATAGGAGGCAGTGTGAGCCACACTAGGATCTTGTCAATTTCCCTGTGTTCCGATATGCCAAAGCACACCGACTACAGGACATCCAATCTTGCAGTTTAGGATATTCCTATGCTGTGAATATTTCCACCAGACTGGAGTAGGGATCTGGAATCATTCCCCCAGACACGTTTGCTACACTGATGGCTCCAAAACGGAAAGCGGAACGGGCGCGGGAGTGTACTCTTGCAACCTTGACATTATGGAATCGTTCAGGCTACCGGATAGCTCGAGTGTGTTTCAGGCCGAGATTTTTGCACTGACAAAAGCAGCTGAAATAATTGTGCGAAAACAGTGCGTGAATGGTACAATAACTATCTATGTTGACAGCCAAGCTGCCATCAAGGCTGTTGAGGCGCACATTACTAAATCCAGACTTGTGGGAGAATGCAAAAGAATATTGCAGATGCTGTTCCCTGGAAATGGAAGGGCAGACGAGCTCGCCAGAAGGGGGTCGGAGATGAGCATAGAGCTGGCTGACGAGTCGGTTCTATGGGAATGATTGATATTGAAGTGCTCAGACAGAAATAGGGGGCCTGGGTGAATCTCTCGGGATGCCGGCAAGCAAGAATCTGCTTGATAGGAGGAACTCTAGCTTCATTTTGTCTCCAGGCAGGGACATTTACAGACAAATTATAGGGGTCCTAATGGAACACTGTCCCTTTGAGAGGCATGGAGAAAGGCCGGGAATACCCATGGCTGATCTGTGTCGCTGTGGTGATGAGAATTTTAAGCCAACACTGGTATATCTACTGTGTGAATGCGAAAGTCTGGCACATACCAGATATCGGTACTTGGGAAAATTCTCCTTCACCGATCTATCAGAGCTTGCGATGATTCCTTTATGGAGAACTACTCGGCCGGTTTTTATACGAGGGACCACAATGGATCCACAGTGATCTCTCGTGATGGACTGTGGCACATTGCTTCAGTCCACTCTTCTCAACCTAACCTAACCTAACCCGCTGTGAAGTATGTACATGAAAAAGTCAAAGACATTTGTTAGTAAATGCGTGAAATTCCATTCCGACGTAAAAAAATCTGCAAATGGCCTGGGCGAAACTTTATTATTTTTCGAGTCAAAGTTCGGAAGCGGTCAAAGTCGGAGTATATCATCAGTTGTTTCTAGATTATGACGTTTCTTGGAAAGTTAATTTTGTTCTTAAAATAAAAATATTTAAAATATAAATTTTTCCCCTTGAGAAACCCCGTGTAGACTATTCGAATTTCGGTAAAAAAAGCCCATAGAGATAAAAGCGAATTTGATGCCTTATCAGACTTAAGACGAATTGTTAAGTGCTATGACGAATTGTTAAAGTGTATACAAACCCATGTGAAAACTTATGCAAATTCTTGGGGGTTGAATATCGAAAATTTGGGAAATGTGTTTATAGTCGATTATATAAAAAGTCTGGGGAAGCGAAAAGCGCTCTAATATCTAATCAAACCTAAGAAATATTTCGAAGCTTTGAAAAGCACACAACCCCCTTACACCCCTTAGGATTGAATATCTAAATATATTAAAATTGACTTTGTGGCGTTTCTATAGGAAAGCTTAAGAAGTAAACATACTGCAGTCACGATCGGCTCTAATTTATATTGTAGTTGGGGATAAATTTGAACTACGTGTGTGCATGTTGTATGTCCTCAATTAAGGTCTCCCATTCGATTGCTACTCGAAACTAAAAGACAATATTTAGTGTTTAATATCGAACTGGGTGAGTCACCGAAAAATATTTTCTTTTTTGAAGGACTTTCACATGGACTCACTCGATTTCTTACATATTTATCCTTTTCCTTTTAACCATTCAAAAACTAATGTGTACAAAACTTCAAATTCGTAGCTTGAAGCGTTCAAAAGTTATCGGAAAATATTGTTGAACACGTGTCTCAAGGATTTTTTGTATGGAAGGTACCAGAAGGAGTAAAAAGATTTTGCTGACTAGTAAACTCAAACTTCATTTTCACTCAAAACTAATTTGTACAAAATTCCGAATTCGTAGCTAAAAGATTACTTGAGTTATAGTGAGATCCGTAAATTAAGTGAATACATTTTGACAGGATATTTGTATGGCAGCTACATGAAGGACTAACAGGATTTTCTTCATAATCATGCATTTAGCTCCAACTATTGGAAAAGTAACACATACAAAATTTCAAAGATGTAGCTTAAATCCAAATCCAATCCACCAATATTCTTGAACACCTGTTTTAAATACATTTTGTATGTCAGCTACGCGAAGGAGTAGGACGATTTTGCCCGTTAACGAACTTAGCCTTACAAATTCAACCAAACATCCAGATTCAAAATTTCAAGATCCTAGGTGAAGGCGTTCTTGAGTTATCGTGTTAACGGACAGACGGACGGACGGACGGACGGACTGACGGACTGACGGACGGACGGACGGACGGACGGACGGACGGACGGATGGACGGACGGACGTCAAGCGGATTTGAGGTTGTTGGCCAAACTTTTGGGCTGGATTAAACTTATAATAGTCTATATGATTTCATCTAGAGTATAAAAATAATAGCGTAAAATTAATTTAACCGGTACTCATTAAACTTTAACATTTTCTGTTGCATCGCATCCTCTTTTCCATTTCGTTCAAAAAAGCCTGCCTGAAAAGCCGGAGTGAATTTCGTTCCGTTGATTCTCTAAACGTTTTCAAACTGAAAATTTTCTATTTAAACTAGTGGAAAATTCCAAGTGGCCAGTCACGGACATCGTTTTTCAAAAGCTAGGCATATTTTATAATATCACAATGCGACATTCCATGTGGAAGGGACGCTATATCGCCACTATGGATGGCACATTTATAACAGATATTTTTCAAAATAAAATTATTTCCCTTTTTTTCGAAGGCTATGTATGGCGATAACTAGTTAGGATCCGAAGCACAGAGACATCAAATTTCACTGGCACACATCCAATGCCTTATCCAAACTTAAAATTCCAGGCGACTAGTTCTATATATTTCCGAGGTCATGATTTATGTCCCATTCGTATTATTTATCCTGGGGAAAATTTATAAAAAAAAAGGAAAATGGAGAAAAAAGTTATTGCACTTCCGCGGCATTAAAATGAACATACAACAAAAACAAAGGGAGACATAAAATTCGGGTTTTTCAGATTTATGTAGTTTGTACTACTGGGGGGAATACACGTACAGTAGGTTGGTATCAAACTGTTGACATTATTTGAAAATTCAGAACAAGCTTTTGAAGTTTAAAGAACGCTGCTATTTATTTAAGGTGGTACAAGTCTACGAGTATAAGACAAACAGAATCAAGTGGCACCGTCTATGTGAATAATATTCTTTAAACTTTATTTGGAGTCTGAAATTTCTCAATTTGGTTTGTTTAACTTTTGTTCCTTAAAGGAAGGTATTTAGCAGTTATTCACCAGTACTCGCACGGCAAAAATAGTTTACAAAGAGAACTCCTCATATTATTTCAAGGATAAGTAAAAGCATGACTGAATAGGGAAGAGACCAAGGAATCAATTTAATTGGATATTTCATCTTTGAAAAATAATACCAACATCTGTTTAAGCCCGAATTGGACAGATTCCAAAATTCTTAGAAGAATAGAAATGGTTAAAACTATTTAAACAAATGTAAAACATGAATTTTGAGAAAATCAAAATAAATTAAGCTAAATAGCTGAAGAGTGAGTCGAATTTATATAATAACAAGCCCGGCTAGTAAAATACTTAAAAACCTACCGACATTTCTTGCAGTTTTATAAGCCCAGTTTCTTTCCCATCAAGCCAAAAACTTAATTCGCCTGAACTGTTTACTGACGCAATATTATAAAATCTGCCAACAGTATGGGCGCAACTTTATTATTTTATGTGTAGAAGTCCGAAACGTGTGTATTGATGAGATGCGGTGTTGGGTACTATGCGACTGACAATCTAAAAAATAACGTTCCAAATAGCCTCCTGGTTATTTCTTAGGTTGTCAACACCGCATCTCATCAATACACACGTTTCGGACTTCTACCCATAAAATAATAAAGTTGCGCCCAGACTGTTGGCAGACTTTTTTAATTTATTTACGTATTTTTTTTTATCAATAGAATATTCTGTAGAAGTAAAAGCGAATTCGATCACATTAAACCTAAGAGATTTTCAGAATCAGTGAAAACTTGAACAATACCCCCCAGGGGATTTAATTGAGAAAAATACTTAAATCGGTTTTTCCCCGACTATGTTCAAAGCTTATAAAAGTAAAAGTGAATTCCAAATCTCAATATACCTAAGAAATATATCAGAATTCGTGAATATGTACACAACCACTTTACACCCCCTTAGGGGTTAGATATCAAAAAATTTTGAAGAACGTTACTAGGCGCTTATATAAATAGCCCGCAGAAGTAAAATTGCTTTGATAGTTTGACATGTCTAAATGTTTTAACAAAATTCGTGAAATTGTGGATTCACGGACATTTTTTTTACTCAACCTCTGAACGCCTATAAAAGTCTGAACTTTTTTTTTGCTGTAGTTACTCTAACATCACATCTACATATACGTACTAAGTTTCAACTTTCTAGCATAAGCCGTTTCTGAGATCTAAAAAACCACTCCTCACCCCCGTACCTTGCTACCCCTATGAAAATCCTTATTTTTCTAGGATGTTTCTATAGTAGCTCAATATAATCCTAAATTTTTAGCTTTCAATTCATTACGGTTTTTGAGAAATAAAAATCAGAATTTTTACTTTTCTCCCCCTTTTCACCATCACCCCCTACACCCCTACACTTTTTTTCCCTAATAGAGGTCTGCCGATCCCAACTCCTGTAAAATTTTCAAGACCATATCTGATACGGTTTCTGAGATAAAAAAATGTAATTTTTTGAGAAATTGCTATCCCCCCACTTTTGTGCCCCACCTCCCCCCTTAAAAAGTTTACTTTCAGTAGACTCCTTTTGTGATCCCATATACAGAAACTAATGTAATTGGTTCGGAAGATATTGTAATCCAAAGTTTTACACCCCCCAACCCCACACCTCACCCCCCTTAAAAATGTTAGCCCTTGTCCAATCTTCAAGTATCTCTAAGGGCAACTACAAAGTTTTCAATCTTCTAACATCAATCGTTCAGGAGATATAGATTTTAGAATGTTTCAATCCCGGCTTTCAAGTGTTTTGGACTCATTGTTTCCCCCCCCCCCCCACTTCTACACCCTTATCGATAAATTTTTTGCAAATGAGTCTACTATCATAGTACTACATAGGTTCCAAGTTTCAGCTTTCTAGCATAAGTGTTTCCTGAGATCTGGAAACCAAAATTTTTCGTCTAAAACACTCCCCCCGCATCCCCCCGTACACCTCCAAAGATACCAGTCGTAGGTGTTTACCCAATCTACCCACCATAAAAATTTCAACTCAATACCTCAACGGGTTTGGGAGCTACGCGCCTTCAAACGATTTTGCGTACGGCGTACGGCGTATACGGCGGACAGACGGAAATTTTTTTTTTTTTTGTTTTTTGGTGTTTACTAGTCTAGTCCTAAAACGTGTAAATACAAAATTTCAGAGTACCAAATTTTTTTGAAATTTCAGGTCGATAACAATACTTTATTATTAAAAAATAATAGAGTAAAAATTAATAAGATATGAACTTGACGAAGGGTGTAGTTATTACTGCTGTAATTTTTAAAAATTTATATCTGTCAAGATATACGTTGCTTTGTTAATTCAGTTAAAAATTGTTTTAAAAAAACAAATTAGGGTTGACGCAATAATTAAACAAAAAATCTGCCAACAGTCTGGGCGCAACTTTATTATTTTCCGGTAGAAGTCCGTAAAGCGTTTATTGTTGAGATGCGGTGTTGGTTAATATACGCGACTGAAAACCTAAAAAACATTTCGGGAAGCGGTTAGAATGGGTTCGCGCTAGAATACTTACGATGCATTCCACATATAACATATAATCCGTTGTATTTGAAAGTGGTATACCATAACTCCATTTTTTCATACATTGAAATATTTAAGGTTTTACGTTTGAAATAATTTAAAAATATTGGTATATGTTAATATAATTCGGGTGATGTTTTAACACTATAAACCTGTCAAACTTTATTATGCAATTACAATTATTAAAGTTTTTTTTTAGCTCCAAATGGACTTATACCACTTTCAAAAATAACATATTAAAAGAAATAAAAACAAAAGGAAATTTAAGTCCATATTTTTTTTGATATTGATTTTATTAAAATGGGCTTTTTAATGTAAAAAATAATATTAAAAATATGACTTTTTTTCGTCCGGTGAACACCACTTTCAAAAAAGACGGCTCATATGTATTACGTGATTGGGTCATACTCCGGGACGCGGTCAAAGTCGTAGAATAATATCAGTTGTTAGACGATTAGGAGGTTTTTCGTGATTTGTTTTTGGGCCATTACATCAAATCGGAAATGCATTTCTAGGCGATTATATAAAAAGTCTGTGGAAGTGAAAACCAATCTTATATCTCATCAACCCTAAGAAATATGTCGAAAGCCTTACCTCCCCTTAGAGTTGAATATCTAAAAACACTGAAATCAACTTTTTGACGATTATTTAGGAAGCCTTGAGAAGTGAAATTGAATTCGATATGTCATCAGAACTAAGAAATATATAGGAATTTGTGAAAACATATGCAACCTCCTTGCACCAACTTTGGGTTTGAATATCCAAAAATTCTGAAATGGGTTTTTAGATATATAAAAAAAAGCCAAAGGAAGTGAAAACCAATTCGATGTCTTATCACTCCTAAGAGATATGACGGAACTCGTGAAAACGACTTTAACCCGTTTATAACCTGATAGGGGTTGAAAAAGGAAAAAACCTGAAAACTGGTTTTAGTCGATTATAAAACAAGTCCATGGAAGTGAAAAGTTATGTAATATAATATATATAATATATAATATAATAATATCTAATCAGACCTAAGTGATACGGCCGAATTCGTTAAAATGTACACAATCCCTTTACACCCCTTAGGGGTCGCATTTCAAAAAACACTAAAAACGCTTTCTACGTATTGATATGAGGAATCCGTGAAACGAAAATCAATTCATAATTTTAGAAGACCTAAGAGATATGACGAAATTCGTGGAAATGTATGCATTTCGTTTTCACTGATCACTTTTTTAGCCCCCCTTCCGTACACCAATGGATATTTCAAAATTTGGTTTGTGTAAACTTCCTTTCTAATATTTAGATCTAAGTATAGTCACTAAGTGTCAACTTTTTTGCATATGCTGTTCTGTGGATAGGAAAAATACTGCTCAGTCCAGTACCATACTCACTATAAAAAAATATATATTTTTCCAACATGCTACTACTGTAGTTCTATCTAAATACCAAGTTTCAGCTTTCCATGATTATAGGTTCCCGAGATATAAAAATTGGAACCTTTTCCTTTTCACCCTCCCCTACCCTCACCCTCTACACACTCAATTTTTTTTCTGCTAGTCGTCCATTAGGCCTACTTCTCGTAAAAATTCAAAGCATCTATCTTACACTGTTCTTGAGATATGAGTCGTGATTATTTAAAAAAATTCTTATCTCCTCCACTTCCATGCTCCACTGACCGTAAACAATTTTACTTTCAGCAAACCTTACTTGTCAACCTTTATAAAAAAAACTAATTTTATTTCTCTAGTGCAATTGGTTCGTAAGATATCGTAATCTAAAGTTTTTCACCCCCACCTCTGCATGCCAGTGCTCCCTCTCAAAAATTTGGTTCCGATCTATTCTCCTAGTGTACCTACAGACAGTAAATTCAGTTTTAATTTCGTGACATTAACCGTTTAGGAGATATGGATTTTAGAATTTCTCGATCTTGGCTTTCGGCCCCTTCACCAATATCGGCATTTTTTTTGCAAATGGGTCCACTATCGAATCACTGTATAAACTCAAAGTTTCAGCCTCCTAACATAAGCAGTTGCTGAGAAACCAATTTTTTTCCTCGAAAACATTTCCCCACCTCCCCACTCATACCTCCACCCCTCAGAAGTTGGTCACTTCAAGGAGCCTACCCAGTCTATTCATAAAAAAAATCAATTTAATATCTCAAACCGTTTGGGAGCTACGAGCCTTCAAACGATTTTGCGTACGGCGTACGGCGGACAGACGGACTGAAATTTTTTCTTGCTTTTTTCATGTCTTTCTAACGTAAAAAAAAATGTTAAGGGTGGCAATTTTTTTTTTTAAAAAATCGATCACAATGCTGTATTATTAGAAAATAATAAAGTAAAACAGCATAATATTAAGAATGGAATTTTTTCATGGTAAGCTACCATAGAAGCAAATTTGATTAAATGTTGGTTGTTTTCCGGCGTCAGTAGAGTTTCTGGTGTGAAACCCCAACACGAAATCCCCGACTGTTGATTAATCGCTGTCCTTGAGGACATGACAGTTGGAAAACACTTCACTGGATACGCCAGTCTTTATAAGATTGTGTTGGACTAGGTCCGAAGGAGCTGTTTCGTCATCAGATGGCATAGACTCGTCAGAGGGTGTATCATGCCTACTATCCGAAACACCCTTACAGCTGGTGGTATTGCTGAGGATTATTCTATATAGCGATAATAAAACCAATTTTATTATCACGAATTATATATTAGTGAAATTCTTCCCTTCGCATCCTTATACTTAAGGTAGGTGGCACTGAAGATCACCTAATATTTCAACCAATCTGGTGGAATTTTTGGTTGTTCGCTAGGATATATAAAGCTCAACGCTAAGTGCGCGGTATCAAATCCCGCCAACAGCAATTTTGAAAAATATACAAAAATTAGTGAAGTAATAAGAAGAAAATCACAAAAAATTGCAAATTATTGAAAAAAAAATTTCTGTTCAGCATTCTTTTCACAATTTTTCTTAAACTTTGACTTGCTGGTATGAGCAGAAGTATGACTACTCGACATTGATGAAATGTCTTTACAATATGAAAAATATTCAAGTAAGTTCATTAAAATTAATCACAATATAATTTTTGTGCAACAAAATAAAAGAAATTTAGCTTCCCTAGGAACCCTATGAAATGCAAAGTAAATTCTATAGCACTCGTTCCTAGCATTAATAAATAATCAACTCAACAAAGTAAGGCAATAAATTGAAATCCTATGGCATTTTCACCAAAAAAGTTTTTCACTACAGCCAACTATCCGAACTCACAACAACAACGGCTGCTAAAGGAAAATTGAAAGTCAACAAAACCGAGCGTTTTCACAATATCGGCACATAATCACGCGATTTTAGAGTGCAAGTCTAAAAGATTTTCTTCACAACCCCCACATCGTATCAACATATTTTCCAAAAAGGGCACAACAAATCTGCTAAAATGCTATCTATGCTTGTGCAAAGTCCTGTGCGCCACAACAATTTCAAGTCTACTCTTTCATGTGGTACCATGCAATTTTCACTAAACAAAATTTTAATATAAATCTAAAGAAAAAATCACGCTAAAAGGAGAATAACGTTTTTGATGAAACCGAGCTTCATACGAGTAACGTATGTACGGCAACGGATAAAAAGGAAACAAACCGTAATAGCATAGTATTAGCTTTGAACAATGCATTGATTATGTGTGGCAAATGCTATCTAAGTTTTAGTTTCTTTTCTATGTAGGAGCAGCCCTGGCATAACTTAAGGAAATTTTATACATTGGAGCGAGCCTGGGCTATCGCCTAGTTCTTACGTGTTCCGCCAGTCAGGATAATAGCAAAATCGATTCACATGAAATATGCATAAGACGGACATTTTATAATATTCTACATAATAGAGAAGGTACTCATATGTTTATAGATGCAGACTTCCTGCGTGATTCTCTTAGGATTGGGACAGCTCAGGTACTAGAGCTACCGATGTTTCAAGCGCAATATTTTGATCACGACCTACATAGGTGGGACTCGAAACTTCGACCTCTAGCTTACCAAGGCCTCGTTTTATAGTCTTATGGTAAATTCAATATTTAATTTTTATTAACGAAACTTTGATGGAAATTTCATTGTTGTTTTAATGTCATAGTTTTGGAAACACCTTTAAAAAGCGAACTGAGGTAGTGATTTCTTGAATAAATCACAACCACTGAATTCCTGTTTTGCTGTGTAAAACAGCAGAGTATTTCTTGCAGTTCAAAGTAAATTCATTCATAAAATTTACTTTATTGTTTTTAATAATAAAGTATTTTGATCGAAGAGAAATTTAAAAAAAATTTCTGAATTCCTAATTTTCAAATTTGTCAGTTAGTCTGAACTGACCTGATAAATAATAATAATAGTTTATTGAAGCTAACCAATACAATCCATTATAAATAAATATCGGGCTTACTACTCACGTAAGCAAAGCTTGTGTGTGAGGGGCGCAGAGCAACAATTATGTTAACAAATATAATTTAATTTTAGCGAGCACAATAAGAACATTATAATAATATTTTGTTACAATTCAAAATTTGAAAATGAGTAAGCAATGATCAGATTAAAGTTACGTTTAAATCAATATGTGAACAATATTTATTTAAATTAAATAAAAAAATCTGCCAATGGTCTGGGCGAAACTTTATTATTTTTCGGGTCAAAGTTCGGGAGCGGTCAAAGTCGGAGCATATCATCAGTTGTTTCGAGATTATGAAGTTTCTTGAAAAGTTAATTTTGTTCTAAAAATAAAAATATTTAAAATAGAGATTTTTAGCCAATTAAAAATTGAAAAAGCCCCTGTAGACTATACGAATTTCGATATATTATGTACACTAAAAGTCCATAGAAGTAAAAACGAATTTGTTGCCTTATCAGACTTAAGAGATATGACGAATTGTTAAAACGTATACAAACCCAATACATCCACTTGGGGTTTGAATTTCGAAAAAATTGTGAAACAGATTTTTAAACGATTTCATAAGAACCAACTTGATATCTCATGAGACACGAGGGATTTTGAAAAATTTGTGAAAACGTAAGCAAACTCTTCACACCCCCTTGGTTCTTGAAATTCGGAAAATCGTGAAATTAGTTTTTAGGTCATTACATCAAATGCCGTAATAACCAATTTTATATCTCATCAGAACTAAGGGATGGCAAAATTTGTGAAAACATATGCAAACCCTTGAGGGCTGAATATCCAAAAATTGAGAAATGCATTTGTAGGCGATTATATAAAAAGTCTGTGGAAATGAAAAGCGATCTAATATTTCATCAAACCTAAGAAATATGTCGAACCTTTGAAAAGCATACAACCCCCTTACACCCCTTAGGATTGAAATTCTGAAAATACTGAAATTGACTTTTTGGTTCTTATACGGGAAACCTTAGAAAGTAAAAATGAATTCGATATATCATCAGATCTAAGCAATATGTGAGAATCTGTGAAAACATATGCAACCTCCTTACACCCACTTGAGGGTTGAATATCCAAAAATCCTGAAAGGAGTTAATACATAAATATGAAGACAGCACGAGAAAGTAAAAACCAATTCAATTAGTTATCACTTCTAAAGGATATGACGGAATTCGTGAAAACATGTTCAACCCTTTTATACCCACTTAGGGGCTAAAAAAGGAAAAAACTTGAAAACGAGTTTTAGGCGATTATTACGCACGCCTGTGAAAGCGAGTAGATACTCGATATTTGATCAGACCTGGAGCATATGGCAGAATTCGTGAAAAAGTATACAACCCCTTTACACCCCCTTAGGGGTCAAATTTCAAAAAATTCTAAAAACACTTTCTAGGTATTTATATGAAGAAGCCGTAGATTAAAAATGAATTAAATGTTTGGGAAGACCTAATAGATATGATGAAAATCGTAAAATTATATACATTTCATTTTCGCTGATAAATTTTTTCGCCCTCCCTTTCGAACGCCAATGAATATTTAAATTTTTTTTTTTATCTAAATTACTTTTCTAGTTGATTTACATATACATACCGAGTTTCAACTTTGTAGCAAAAGCCGTTCTACAGATAGGAAAAACATCCCCCACTCCCGTACCATACTACCCCTATAAAAAATCATATTTTTCCAAAATGCTACTACTATAGGTGTATCTAAATACCATGTTTCAGTTTTATATCGTTACAGGTTTTCGAGATATAAAAATTGGAACTTTCTCCTTTTCACCCTCTCCCACCCTCACCCTCTACACCCACACTGCTTGGAGTCTATTAGGCCCAATTCTAGTAAAAAATAGCATCTACCTTGCACTGTTCTTGAGATATGAGACGTGATTTTTTAGAAAAATTCGTATCCCCTCCACTTTCATGATCCACCGCCCCCTTAGAAAATTTTACTTTCAACAAACTTCATTTGTCAACCTTTATACACAAACCGAATTTTATTTTTCTAGTGCAATTGGTTAGTGAGATATCGTAATCAAAAGTTTTTTACCCCCCACTTCCGTACGCCACTGCCCCCACTCAAAAATTTGTTTCCGATCTATTCTCCTAGTATACCTACATATATTCAGTAAGTTTCAATATTGTGACGTTAACCGTTTAGGAGATATGGATTTAAAAATGTGTCGATCTCGGCTTTTTTGCGTTTTGGACGCATTATTTTTCCCCCCACTCCCACACCCCTTCACCCATATGGACAATTTTTATGCAAATGGGTCGACTATCAAAGCTCTATATAAATTCCAAGTTTCAGCTTCCTAGCATAAGCGGTTGCTGAGATGTAGAAACCAAAATTTTCCGTCTAAAACGCACCCCCTCCTCACCCCTCACACCCTCACTCCTCAGAATTTGGTCACTTCAAGGGGCCTTATCCAGTCTGTTCATAAAAAAAATTTCAATTTAATATCTCAAACCGTTTGGGAACTACAAGCCTTCATATGATTTTGCGTACGGCGGACACCGTACGCGTACGGCATACGGCGTACGGCGTTGGGCGTACGGCGGACAGACGGACTGAACATTTTTTTTGCTTTTTTCGTATCTACTAGTTATGAAACGTGAAAAAAAAATGTTCAGTTTAGCAAATTTTTTTTTTTAAAAAATCGATCGCAATACTGTATTATTAGAAAATGATAAAGTAAAAGGATTTTCGAAGACACATTTTTTGACCCCTAGTTTAAAATTAGCATTATCTAAGGTCTGCTTAAAATTTAATGACATACCATTGAAAAGTTTCGGACCTAGTACGCTTGCATGACGGGAAGTTTTTGATTTTTTGAAGTTCATTGTGACTAAAGGCATATTTTGCTGTCTACGTGTGTTATAATTTGAATGATGGATCGGGACGTTCAAGAGGTTTGTAAATACAAATTTTAATGAGTCCAATGCAAATAATTGTCTTGCAAATGCAAAAGCAATTGTCCGTCGTATACGCCGTACGCGTACGTATTTGAAGGCTCGGAGCTTGTAAACATGTTTGAAAGCTTGTAGCCCGCAAATATGTTTGAAGGCTCGTACTCCGCAAACATGTTGAAACACAAAGTCAACATTTCTTTTTGGTGAGAAGATTCGCAAGGTTACTTTGTAGGGGGTGTGAGTGGAGAGCGGGAGAGGTGTTACCGCTTATACTAAAAAGTTAAAACTTGGAACTTACATAGAGCTACTATAGTGGATCTATTTTAAAAGTTCGGGCACAACATTATTATTTTTCTGGGCAAAGTTCGGGAAGCTGTTAAAATTTGGGGTTCGACAGAAGTGCTTATGTCACTGCCAAGCAATTCATTTCAATGTTTTTTTGGTAATAAGTTTCTACATATTTTTTTATCTGAAAAAATTGGTTTTAGTCAGAAAACATATCTACGTAAAATGACATTGTAGTTCAATGCAAAACACAGGAAAAATGTTTGTAAAAAAAGAAATGGCGTGTAATTAAATGTAACATAATTGCAAATCTTTAGCGAACTAATTCCCATTCAGGGCCAAAAGCTAAACAACTCTTTGGTAAATGACTAAACCAGCGAACAATTTTTATTATCAATTTTAGATGCCATCTGGCTAGCTTTACAATTTTTAATGTCAATGAAAAAACCAGGCAACGATTTGTGATAATTTCACACGATTAAGCTCCAAGCGGTCACATATCAATCCAATTATTTATATTGTAAATAGAACGCGACATAGAAAAGCGTCACCATGTTAACAATGCTCGTTTCATATCATATGGTCTAAGAATCCTAGCAAATTTATATGGCAGCTACAAGCGTTTGTATAATTTTAAATGTGCATATGTAGAACTACTAAAATTTTTATCCTTCAGAAAATATGCTTTTTATAAAAAATTTAATGAATTTACAGTAGATTTAATTGAATTGCTCTTGTATTAGTTAGAGTACCCGCACACTAGAGATTTAAAATCGCTCGATAGTTTAGTTGGGTGGCTTATGGCTATGAAGCTATATGGAAGGGCGCACACTGAGACTAAACGGACCAAATTAAACAGTTTAATAGGCAGGCCAGATCCCATTCGATCGATGTGCGACTAAACTCTCGCATTGGTCTCTATATGCACGGCAGCTTATCTCGATGCGCACACTGACCAAATTAAAAATCTCACACGACCGATTTTCTCTAGTACCAATTGGCTGTAACATTCGGCCGATGGTTGAGTAATGTGTGGATGAGCAACGACTAAACAGTTTAGTCGGGCAGGTAAGAGTGTGCGCGGCTTGATGTGATTAAACAGTTGCCCGACTGTTTAGTCTCAAGTATGCGCTAGGCCTTAAGCTATTTTTTTCTATAAATCATTCCGTAGTCACGATCGGCTGTAAGCCAATCATATGATACTCTAAACGAAATTCTGAACTTCGATTTATACTTTAGTTGGGGATAAAGTAGAATTAGGAGTGCGTATGTAGTTTGTTCATTTTGAATGACACTCGTTTGGTTGCTTCTAGAAAATGAAACACAATGCCTTCCGTTTTCGATTTCGCATCCTATACTTTAGATAAATCGAAAGTAAAATTTTCCATTTTCAAAGATTTTCACATAGTGGGAATGAGTAAGAACTCACTCGATTTCTAGCATACCTATTTATCACTTTAACAGGGAACCGTTAATTAATGTAATGTGTTCAAAATTTCCTTTTCTTAGCTTGAAGCGTTGAAAAGTTATCGGTCAGTACTCGTGGCTCATGGATACGTGTTCCAAGGACTTATGTATCTGAGCTACTCAAAGAATGGGAGGAGTTTCCCTTAATAACGAAACAAATACTACTTTTAGCTCAAAGCTAATTCCTAAAAAATGTAGACTTCCAAGCTCAACGATTTCTCGAGTTGTTGTGGGTTTTAAAACTTGAACGAACATATTTTTCAAGAATAATTGTATGGCAGCTATTCAAAGGACTCAACTAATATTCGCTATAAAAATTCCTCTACCGATTGAAATATCAAACTGGGAAAAGTTTAAAAATTCCATCATGAAGCGTTCTGAAGTTACCGGCTTTGAACACGTGTTTTAATGAATTTTTGTGTTCGAAAACCCGAAGGAGTAAAGGGATTACTATCCTTTATTGGATAGACGGATTGATGGACGGACAGACGGACAAACGGACAGACGGACAGACGGACAGTCGGACAGACTGACATACGGACGGACAGACAGACGGACGGACAGACATACAGAGAGATGGACGGAAGAATAGATGGACAGACGAATAGAGGGCCAGACGAACAGACAGACAGACGAACAGAGGAACAGACGGACAGACGGCCAGACGGACGGACGGACAGACAGGTGAAGGCACATATGGAGGAAAGGATGTATGAACAGACGGACAAACAGACGGACAGACGGGCAGACAAACAGATCGACGGACGGGCGGACAACAAACGAATTAGGAGCTTCTGGCCACAACTGAACCTAAAATAATATACACCTTTTTTTCGTCCGAGGCTCGGCTCTATGCATTACAAACTTTTTTAACTGTGTTAAACTTATAATACTCTAACCCAGTTAAAAAAGTTTGTAATGCATAGAACTGAGCCTCGGACGAAAAAAAGGTGTATATTGTTATAGGTTCAGTTGTGGCCAGATGCTCCTAATTCTTTTGTTGTCCGCCCGTCCGGCTAAACTTATAATACTCTACCACTAGACTTAGCGGTCAAATCAATAGCGCCAAAGAGTGCATTGCGTCTGCGCGAGGCAGGCTATTGGAAGGAAGGCAGTGTATGCCACAATAGGATCTTGTCAGATTCCCTGTGCTCTGGCATTCCAGAGCCTACTGACTACAGGACACCGTCTTACAGTTTTGGACATTCCTATGCTGTGAGTATTCCCACCAGACTGGAGTGGGGATCTGGGATCATCGCTCCAGACACGTTTGCTATCTACACTGAAGGCTATAAGATGGAAAGTGGAACGAACGCTGGAGTGTACTCTTGCGACCTTGATATTATGGAATCGTTTAGGCTACCGGATAGCTCGAGTGTGTTTCCGGCTGAGATGTGCGGAAACAGTGCGTGAATGGTACAATAACTATTTATGTTGACAGCCAAGCTCTTATTAAGGCTTTTGATGTGCACATCACTAAATTTAGACTTGTGGGCGAATGTACAGGGTGTTTTTTTAGGTGCATGAGAACTATCGATATCGATAACTGTGGTTTGACAGCTGAGAATGTCAAACTGTGTTGACATTTCTGTTCAGTAAGGTTTGGCAAGTCATCATGAATCGTTTAACGCCAGAACAACGCTTCCAAATTGTGGAAATTTACTTTGAAAAAAATAAATCTGTTTGCGAAGTTCATAGAGCACTTCGTCCATTTTACGGGCAACATAATCGGCCTAGTGAACAAGCAATTCTTGCAGTTATTGATCGTTTTCGCACTAATTTTATTCTTCTCTTAACGAATCACCATTACATCCATTAAAATTGACTGTTTGGTGCGGTTTACACGCTGGCGCCGTTTCGGTGAATGGCCAGCGCTATCGAGCCATGCTGACTGAATTTTTGTTTCCAAAAACTAATCAGCTATCTAAACATCGCCGACATTTGGTTCCTACAAGACGGCGCAACTTGCCATACAGCGCGCTTAATAATCGATTTGTTGCAAAATCAATTTGGTGACAACTTGATTTCCAGAAGTGGTTCTGTTAACTGGCACCCTCGTTCGTGCGATTTAACGCCTCTGGATTACTTTTTATGGGGCTATATTAAGTCATACGTTTATGTATACCGACAAACCAGCAACTCTTGAAGCATTGGAAGCCAATATTCAAGCCACTATTGACGCCATACGGCCAGATTTATTGGAAAAAGTAGTCAAAAATTGGACTGATCGAATGGACCATGTAACACGTAGCCGCGGCGAACATATGACGAAAACATACTGCAGTCACGATCGGCTGCAAGCCAATCGTATAATACTCTAGATGAATACTGAACTCCGATTTATATTGTAGTTGGGGATAAAGTAGAATTACGTGTGTGCATGTTGTATGTCCTTTATTAAGGACTGCTATTAGATTGTTACTCAAAACTAAAAGACAATATTCAGTGTTTAACTTCATACCTTAAACTGGGTAAGTCATCGAAAAAAAATGTCCTTTTTAAAGGACTTTCACATGGGCGGTGCAGGAAGGACTCACTCGATTTCTTACATATTTATCCTTTTCCTTGGAACCATTCAAAAATTAACGAGTACAAAATTTCAAATTCGTAGCATGAAGCGTTCAAAAGTTATCGGAAAATATTGTTGAACACGTGTTTTAAGGATATGTTGTATGGCAGCTACCAGAAGGAGTAAAAGGATTTCGCTGATTCGTAAACTCGAACTTCCTTTTCACTCAAAACTAACTTGAACGAAATTCCGAATTTGTAGCTAAAAGATTACTTGAGTTATAGTGAGTTTCGTAAATTAAGTGAATACATTTTGACAGGATATTTGTATGGCAGCTACACGAAGGACTAACAGGATTTTCTTCATATTCATATATTTATCTTCAACTATTGGAAAAATAACACATACAAAATTTCAATGTCGTAGCTTAAACCCTTCTGAAGTTATCGACCAATATTCTTGAACACGTGTTTTAAGGATACTTTGTATGGCAGCTACCAGAAGGAGTAAAAGGATTTCGCTGATTAGTAAACTCGAACTTCCTTTTCACTCAAAACTAATTTGTGCAAAATTCCGAATTCGTAGCTAAAAGATTACTTGAGTTATAGTGAGTTTCGCAAATTAAGTGAATACATTTTGACAGGATATTTGTATGACAGCTACACGAAGGACTAACAGGATTTTCTTCATAATCATATATTTAGTTCCAACTATTGGAAAAATAACACATACAAAATTTCAATGTCGTAGCTTTAACCCTTCTGAAGTTATTGACCGATATTCTTGAACACGTGTTTTAAGGACATTTTGTATGGCAGCTACCCGAAGGAGTAGGACGATTTGGCCCGTTAACGAACTTAGCCTTACAAATTCAACCAAACATCCAGATTCAAAATTTCAAGGTCCTAGGTGAAGGCGTTCTTGAGTTATCGTGCTAACGGACAGACGGACGGACGGACGGACGGACGGACGGACGGACGGACGGACGGACGGACGGACGTCAGGCGGATTTGAGGTTTTTGGCCACAAATAAACAAAAAATAATATATAACTTTTTTTCGTCCGAGGCTTGGTTCAATGCGTTACAAACTTTTGGGCTGGATTAAACTTATAATACTCTATATGATTTCATCTAGAGTATAAATAGTATTTAAAAAATAAATGCCATGAAATTATCTTCCAGAATATAATAAAAAAATTTCATTCCAACAATATTTCTGTCTTATATTATAATTTTAAGTTCTCATGCACCTAAAAAAACACCCTTTAAAAGATTATTGCAGATGGTAGGTCTGAATAACAACCTGAGGATCAGTTGGATTCCTGGTCACAGTCCCTGGAAATGAAAAGTGAAAAGGCAGACGAGCTCGCCAGAAGGGAGTCAGATATGAACTGGAAATACCCATGGCTGATCTGTGTCGCTGTAGTGGCGAGAATGTTGAACCGACACTGGAGCATCTAGTCTGTGAATGCGAAAGTCTGGCGCGTACCAGATACCGGTACTTGGGGAAATTCTCCTTGACCGATCTATCAAAACTTGTGATGATACCTTTATGGAGAACTACTCTCTTCATAAAGAAGAGCAATATTTGGAATCAATAGTCTAGAGCCCGGTTTATACGAGGGGAACACAATGGATCCACAGTGATCTCTCGTGATGGGCTGTGGCACAATGCTTCAGTCTACCCTTCTTAACCTATCCTAACCTATAATACTCTATGATTTCATCTAGAGTATTAAAATTGTAGCATGTAGTTTTTAACTTTGAGTTTTGCTTTTAGGTTTAAATTTTAAAATCGTCTCGTGTCAATTTATTGGCCTAATCCCGTATGAAAATCAAAAATCTTCTTCGGAAATGTAGGTTTGAAGTTGTTTTTCAATACTTTTGGATCATACCAAAAAACAAAAATTTTATGGAATTTCAGAAGAGTGGTTCTTCAAAAATATATGTAGGTATCTTTTTCTTTGGATATTGTTGAAAAAATTCCAAGAACCAATGCAAAATAGCAGAAAATTCTTTCGGATTGAAACAATTTTCAACAATCGTGTAGGTTCCCGATTTAATTGCTTCTGTCTATCAGGATTACGAAAAGCAAAGTATCTTTTCTCCAGAACCAAAAGCAAGTGCTTATCCTTAATCCAAATCCTGCATTAAAGCAGCATACCGCATCCTGCTAAATTCTGCCCCATATTATCCGAATAATGCCAAGTCGGATTCTTCCTTTTTGTTTCTTGTTTACCAGCAAAAATTTGACTTTTAATTTCATGGTTGTGAACCTTAACCTCATAAATCCATTGGCATAACTTCGCACAGAAAGACACACTCCCCCACACATATGTATACGTCTGACGAGAAAGAACGCAACGACTCAAATAAAGTCCAAGTGGACTTCTACCGAAAAACGTCAACTAGTTTTCCGCATGAAAGCCATATGGGGAAAATTTATTACAACCGGGGGAAGAAAAAAAAGGATTCGTCGAAGAAACGAGAATACGAACAATTCCAATAAAAGGACCAAGACCTCAAGCCGAAGAATTTAGAAGATATCACATCCATGTTCTGTCGTTTTTCCATTTCTTCTTTAGCCGGCGAAAAAAAATCCTTTTGATTAAATAATGGCATCTACCAGAATAAGTCCCATAGAATTTAGCCCTCGAGTACCGGACGCTGAATGGTCCAGTTCGGGGCCAAAAAAGGGGCTGACTTCTTGCGAGAATTGGGCGATCTGAAGAAGAAAAGAAATTGCTAAGCAGATTCACAGGAGCAACATTTTCCCCGGGCTTGTCTATTGTGGACATATTATTGCCGGAACTGCTATAAGTCCTGGCATACAATGCACAATATGTAGAAAGGCTAAGGCGGGATGTGATAGATGTTGATGGTAATCTATTTAAGTGTTAGATGTCTAGGGCGTCCATTGTGCCCCTAACGAATGCTCATAGTTTGAAGTTGAAGGTTGGATGGATGACTGGATTCGGGGCTGGATATGGCCACAACACAAAAATTAGTTACGGTCAAGAGCACATTGATGTGTGGAAAACTTTGTATCATCGCCGTTCTGCATATATTTGCATACATTGTTAACTATATTTACGATTGTGTGTGCATTGTTCGCTTTAAGGAATCTGATTTTTCCCGATTTTCGCTTTTTATCCATTCCGTAAGCCATAAATTATTTATAGGGACTTAAAAACTCTCCAACTATGTATAGACCCTTGTACCCCATGCCAACAGTCAAGTCGGAGAAAACTCAAATGTGTGGGATAATGTGGTAGTACACCCTTTTAAAAGATTAACTGTTTGAGATTTATAGATACTGGAGGTAAGTAACTTCGGAAATAGTATTTATGCATATTTTATGTTCAATTTACTGAAAATTCTCTTATTTTGAACGAGATCGAGAAAAACATGAACTTTTCTTTAATAGGAAAGAAGAAACGTTTCACATAATTTGCTATTACATCTTGTTTAGAGATAAGTCTCATTTATGCTGACCGCGGCTGTAGATAAAAAGTAATTGAATAGCTGAATAGCTTTTCTAATTTAGTAACGTTTCAATGAAAGGTAAGAAAACTCCCGTTTTATTTTAATTTCTCAGTCAACTCCTTGGCAAATGAGAAAACATTATATTTAAATCTTGTAAAGGTAGTAGTTACCTTGCCTTACCTTACCTTACCTTACCTTATCTAACCTTACCTTACCATAGAAACTAAATTAAGGACTTTCGTTTTTGTGTTTTTCAGTTTCAGAGCATTCTGAATGTAGTTAGTTTTAGTTAGTTTTAAAACTCAAACTAAAACTAGTTAGTTTTAAGAAGGGGCGAGGCGCTGAGAGCCCATAGCGATCCCTTCAGAGCCTCGTAGGTCACTAAACATCCTCTAAACAACCCAGATCCCTAACAAACTTGACTATCTTATCAAGCTCTATTGACCTCAGGTCCTCCAAATTGTCAAAGAAAATACTGCCCAGCCACCTTGCATCCGCCTGACACTCACACAAAATGTGGGTGATGTCCTGCTCAGCATATAGGTCAAGGCAATACCTACACACGTCAGAGTCAGCGATCCCCATACGCATAGCATGCTTCCCTAGTAAGCAGTACTCTGTCAGTATTTCAACGAGTAGCCGCAGTCTTTTCCTACTCCATGTCAATATCTCCCTAGACTTCCGTCTGTCCAGCCTTGGCCAGAGTGCCCTAGAGGCCTCGTTAGCGCCTCCCATCTAGAATTTGCTGCGTGCGCTGTACTATCCCTGATACGTGCTTTAATTCCGTTTAATAATGGAGTAACCACCTCCTCTACCATCCCGTCTGACGCCGATCCTAGTTTCGCCAGCTCATAGCCCTGGTACCCAGCATAGTCGTACTATATTTTTTTTTTATAAAAAATAATTAAATATATATAAATATACAAAAATTATTAAGAGCGCTAGTGACTAGGACCTTCGGGTTGTACTCTATTCTGACTACAAAGTACTTTCAGCACTCCTCAGCGTTTTACTAGCTGGGATTATAGTCCCCGATTCCAATGCATTCAAAGCCGCCTGGCTGTCAATGTAGAGTGAGATATCCCGACCGAATATCCCTTCCATCAACATGATGTTACCTGCCTGAAGCACTGCCAGAATCTCCGCTTGGAATACACTACAGGGATCCGGCATCTTAAAAGACTTCCTTGCACTCAACTGCTCAGAGAAGACTCCAGCGCCAGTGCCGGAGTATACACGGCGAGTTCTCCCTCATTTACTACCCTTTTGCTTTCCCAGTCCGCTCTGCTTGGGTATACAACCCTGAACGATAATTTAGAATCATTCACCGGGATCATATAATCCATGCAAGACCCTCAAGAAATTCCCTAAGAATAGAGCCGTGTCCTATGGATATTTCCCTAGTCTGAATGTAATCTCTAACTAAAAAGGATAATGCTTGGCTAGTTTCGACGCATATCCATATTCCGAGAGATCTCGGAGGACTATGTTGTTTCTTAAGCTTGTTTTACACTGTATGCCATGCTGTCAAATATTTGATCAAAAACATTTAACGAATAGTTGTGTCAAAATAAACCTTCTGTAGAGGAAATAAAATAATGTGGCAAATATAATGGGGCGAGACTACATGATGCTAAACTCTAAGAAATATTGGAGTAAATTTACCATTATTATAATTGGCAACTGTTTTCTATCGATAGTAATGGTAAAATTACATGCCTGTGTAATTAGAGGAAAAATCTGCCACCAGTGTGGGCGCAACTTTATTATTTTTTGGGTAGAAGTCCGAAACGTGTTTAATACTGAGATGTGGTGTAGGTCACTGTGCGACTGATAACCTAAAAAATAACGTTCCAAATAGCCTCCTGTTTAATATTTAGGTTATCAGTCGCATAGTGACCTACACCGCATTACTTCAGCTCTATACATCAATAAAATTTTGAACTTTTTTTTTCCTTTAACTACTCCTGTACTTTCTAGCATACGCTGTTTCTCAGATATGACAGACCACCCGCACCCCCGTACCTTGCTACCCGTATCCAAACATTTATTTTTCAAGGATACTTCTACAGTGACTCTATATAGTCGTCAATTTTTAGCTTTCTATGCTTTGCGATTTTCGAGAAATGAAAATCAGAATTCTTTTCGTTCCACCCCACCCACCGTCACCCCCTTCGCCAGCACCGCCAACATTTTTTTTCCTGCTGGAAATCTAGTGGGCCTAACTCCAGTAAAACTTCTAAGATCGTATCTGGTACGGTTCTGGAGATATAAAAATTAAATTTTTTGAAAAATAGTTATCCCCCCACTTTTGTACTCCACCTCCCCTTACACCCCAACCCCCCAAAAAGATACCAATCGTAGAGGTTCACCCAATCTACCCACCATAAAAATTTAAATTTAATATCTCAACGGGTTTGCGAGCTATGCGCCTTCAAACGGTTTTGCGTACGGCGTACGGCGTCTACGGCGGACAGACGGGCATTTTCCTATTGCTTTTTTTGGGTCTACTAATCCTAAAACGTGAAAATACAAATTTTCAGGGTAGCAAATTTTTTTGAAGTTTCAGGCCAATCACAATACTTTATTATTAAAAAATAATAAAGTAAAATTACACAAATAAGATTACACAAATCAATACACATCAGTGATGTACTTATTTTACAATAGCTGCGTAATCAATAGACAAAATTGGCGTAATTATTACACAGAGAATGCAATTATTACACACTTTTTGTGTAATATTCCCATTTTATTATAGGGGAAAATCCTCCATTTAATTCAGATTAAAATCTTAAATTAAAAACGCAAGTTCACAATACATGTACTGTATTAAATTGAATTGAGTTGACAATGATATTACAGTCACTGATTCTAAAACTAATTTACAAATATTCCACAAAAACGTTTGGTTGATTTAACAAACCTGACGGCGTGAAGTAGAATGAAATGGTGCAATGAATTTTCGTGAACTTGCTTATTGTGGAGTAATGGTACACAGTATTTAAAATAAAATTACACCAATTACGCCTGAATTTACCTTATTAATAAAGTATATTACTTATTATATTAATCATGACGCATGATCCGCTCGTCGTGGCTTGCTCTGTGCTTGTTGCTGCTTTGTGCTCTGCTTGTAGTGGCTCGCCGTGCTTATCGCTGCTTTGCTCTGCACGTCGTGGCTTGGCTTCGCTGCTCTCGTCTTGACTTCGCTGCTCTCGGCTTGGCTTCACTGCGTTCCTCTTGGCTTTGCTGCTCTCGTATTCACTTCACTGCTCTCGTTTTGGTTTCGCTGTGTTCATCTTGGCTGCGCTGCTATCGTCTTGGCTTCAATACGTTCGTCCTGGCTCGCTGCGTTCGTCTTGGCTTCGCTGCTATCGTCTAGGCTTCGCTGCTCTCGTCTTGGACTTGACTGCTCACGTCTTGGACTTAACTGCTCTCGTCTTGGTTTCGCTGCGTTCGTCTTGGCTTCGCTGCGTTCGTCTTGGCTTCGCTGCTCTCGTCTTAGACTTGACTGCTCTCGTCTTAACTTCGCTGCGTTCGTCTTAGCTTCGCTGCGTTTGTCTCGGCTTCGCTGCTGTCGTCTTGCGCTTCGGCTTGGACTAGACCTAAAAGGTCCCAGACTTTCAAGGAGGAAGTGCAACTTCCTAAGCCTTATCCTGTCCGACGATCGCTTAGGACGATTGTCCGATCAGTTTTCAGTGTTAATAGAAGAGGAAGTGCAACTTCGCTAGCCTTCTTTGCAGACTTGATCACTGCCGACCGAGGCGCTTTTCTGGTCGATTCGCTCAACTATATATTTGGCAATAAACATTTACCATGCATGAATTATTTTGTATGGAAGAATATTTGAATTCGCGGTCGGTGTCTGCACCTCCCGGTATATAGTCCATCCGGATTATTGTATACTTGTCGGTGGGCTTATCCGCCACTCAGTGTCGCCGGGATGCTGGTCCTGCTGATATTTGCCAGGTTTTTTGTTGTGATGTTTTTCAGCCACTGTTGTATTTTTTTCTTATGTTCTGTGTTTTATGTTCTGTACAGATTTGTAATTTCAATGTTAAGTTCTAAGTTTTTATTTCAAGTGTCTTAGTTCTAAGTTTAATTCATGTTATCATATCTTTCATTTGGCGTAGTGCTTGACCTTTTGGCAATTCAATTCACTGTTACATGTATTAATTCAATGTTTGTGTGTGGAAATTTCACATGGAAATTTCCGTCCTCACAACGCCGTCCGCTGTACGAAAAATCGTTTAAAGGGTTGTAGCTTCCGAACTCATAGCGCAATTAAGTTGAATTTTTTTTTATGGGTAGACCAAGTGGATCTCTTTAAGTGGCTAAATTTTGATGTTTAAGGGTTTTGAGAAGAGGGAGGTTGCGGGAGCGTTTCTGATGAAAAATTTTGGTTTCTAGAATTGAGCGTCCGCTTATGCTAGGAAGCTGGATAATTATGTAAAGTTTTGATAGAGGACTCATTTGCAAAAAATGTTGGGGAGCGTGAGTGTAGGGGAAAAGAAAATGTTCAAATTGTTATGTCTTGAGAACTCTTTATGATGGATAGCCAAACTTGGTATTTAGTAATGGCATGTTGAAAAAATATAGTTTTTATAGGAGTAGTATGTTACTGGAGTAGGAATTGTTTTCCTATCTATAAAACAGCTTATGCTAGTAAGTTGAAACTTGGTAAGTATATGTAAATCTCCTAGAAAACTAATATAAATAAAAAATATCAAATATCTATTGGCGTACGGGAGGAGTACAAAAATAATCAGTGCGAATGGTATGCATATACTTTCATGAATTTTGATATATTTCTTCGGTCTTCCAAAATGTTGAATTAATTTTTATTCCACGGATTCTTCACATAAATGCCTAGAAAGCGTTTTCAAGATTTTTTTTAAATTCAACCCCTAAGAGGATGGAAAGGGGTTGTATACATTCTCACGAATTCAGCCATATCCCTCAGGTCTGTTTGATATCGAATAACTTTTCACTTCCACGTACTTATTTTATAATTGCTTAAAACTCGTTTTCAAGATTTTTCCCTTTTCAACCCGTAAGAGGATATAAAAGGGTTAAACACGTTTTCACGATTTTGGTCATATCTTTTAAGAGTGGCAAGACATCGAGTTCGTTTTTACTTCATCGGACTTGCTTGGAAAAATTCGGAACAGGGTTTTTCGATAAATATCTACGAGTATCTAAAAACCCTGTTCTGAATTTTTGGATATTCAACCCCCCATTTGGAAGGAGATGCATATGTTTTCACAATTGATGACATAGTATCAATGAACTTATTTTTTTCATGCAAGCTATTGTGATTTACCTAAAGCGAGAAGAAACGTGATTTTTAAAGAATTTCGCACAAACATTCTTTTTTTTTAATAATATTTTTTTCGTAGTAATTATATACTTGTTACATACTCAATTTTAACTTAAAAGAAATTCAATTCACACCGTCTAGTCTGTACTGCAAAACACCAGCTACCTTCTAATTGATGTTTCAGAATTTTCCACACTTTTCACTTGTAAAATAATATCCTTTCGTCATTGTTGCAATCACTCCTGAAATTTTCGTGAACTCTAATTAAAGGTTTTCCTTCATCAGGACTGGGTGTCAACTTACAAAGCAAATTTCTCTTCTCCCTTTGGATTTCCTTTATTTTTCCTTATTTTTTGAATTTCAATTCCTTTGATGACCGGTGGATGAAAGCAAATTATGTAAATTGGGGGGTTTTACTAAACTTTTAACATAGATCTCACTTGTCTAGGGGAGTTATGAAGTGGATGAATAGTCTAGCAATCTAAAGTAAATTGGAAGACCGATTCGGACAGCAAAATGAGTTCTGGTCAGTAATTACAATGTGCTTTTTTAGAACACGATTCGCTAAAAAAGTATACTGTGTTTTTTTAATTTAATCGGTTAATAAGTAAGAATTAACTCAGCCATAAATTATGTACCACAACAATTTGTCTTTAAAATACGGTCAAATGTACGTATAATGTGATCATTTTTTAGGACGAACTAATATGGTCGCAATGAAAAACAACATTGAAGCCTGTACTAAAATAATTGCTAAGCGAAGCAAAGGCGCTCCAGCTAAAAAAAAAACCTCAATTTTTAATTTCATTACGCAGCACGGCACTCAGTACCACGTGCTTTTGACGATTGCGTAGTGAAAAATTAAAAATGCTTTAACCAAATTTGAAATTTTGCTTACAGTAAGTTTACTTTATAATTTTTTGACAATAAAGTACAGTGCTCGACTTAAAATTTAAAATGAATTACCTACTACCCTCACAGTTTTTATTTTCTGGTTTCAAGACTAGTAGCTGCAAAACTATTCCAAACCATTTAGTAGATGAAAGTTGGAAAACTTTTACTGGAGAGACCTTTCCAACTGACAGATCAAAAGTGCATTTGGAACAAAAGTGAGCTGTTTTGTCATTGTTGTATTGACTCATTACCAATTTTTACAGCGATTAATTGGAGGACCAATTAATTGATTATTGCCGAGCAGCATGTTGACAATTTAAAGTGATATTGCTCCACATTTTTCTGGACTACTTTCGGTAGATTAGATTAGATTTCATCGGAGGCTGAGGGATTCCTCCAAGCACCGCGACCAGTGGTCTAGCACAATACCTCATAGATCTTTCTCCAGTTTCAATCTAGAGGTCCTCACTCAGCTTTATTTCTCTTAGGAATTTCTCTAGTTGGTGTAGGTCTATTTTTGCAATGGTACTATGGTCCACAAAGTGTTCTCCGAAATATTTGTGATGCTGTGTTGCGACTGCCTCACAGCAGCACAGAATATGTTCAGAGGTTTCTGCCTGCAGTTGGCAGGACCTGCAAAGGTTATTGGTTATGATTCCTATTCCTTTAAGATGATCTTTCAAGCACGAATGACCTGTGAGTATTCCGGTTATTACCCGTACTTTGTTTCTATCAAACTGTAGAAGCTGTTTGCTTCTTTTAGTTGAGTGGTTCGGTATGAATCTTTTGCCCTGTCTAAGTCTGGGCAGTGTGGCCCAGTGTTGGCATTTCTTGTGTTCCTCCCATACCCTTAATGGAGCAGGTTGAGATTCCACAGAACGGCTCTGGTCCAGTAGGGCCTCATGACCAGGCACCCAGTGCAAGAGGACTCTGTTGTTGGTACTAAGGATACATAATTTTTCATGGCATTCCCACACCAGTTTTGAGTTTACTGTGTGTGCAGCCAAGGCTTTTATCACTGCCTGACTATCTGTGAGAATGACTATGTTCTTATTTGAGTAACCCCTTTCGAGGTTTATTTCTATGGACGTGGATGTAGGATGGACCTCCGTCTGGAAAACGGTTTGATATTCACCGAGGGATTCCGTTATCCTGGTGCGGGGTATGCTTATGTCAGCTCCGGTACCTTTAGTCGTCTTAGATCCATCGGTATACCATACAATGCTATTCGGTCTGAACTGCGATGGGTCCCTTGCCCAGTTCTCTCTGTCGCAGACTATGGAATTGAAAGGGATTTCGAAGCGATATCTCTTTGTCATATGGTCCACAGGCATGTCTAGCATTTGAATGCTACTTCTAAGTCTGGATAGATTATTAGGTCCACTTTTTACTCTGGATGGGTTGCCGTTTAATTCGTTTCTCATCGCGGCTAATGTTGCTTGCGATTCGATATAGATGTGCAGCGGAGTCAGATCTAAAAGAACCTCCATAGCTGCCATGGGCAGGTTCTCACTGCTCCTGTCGTGTTCATACATGCCAACCTTTGAAGCTTGTCCAGTTGCTCCATATGATATCATAGATCTTACAATAGCTGTATAGGTCCATAAGGTTATTTTGGGTTTCAAGCCCCATGTTTTGCCTACGACTTGTCTACCAAGAGTAGAGCAATAATGGCTTTCTCTGATGCTTTTTTTAGGTGCTTGTTCCATAGGAGTTTCTGATCCAGAATTACTCCTAGATATTTTACTTCTGTCGCGAGTTTGATTTCCATCTCGTACATCCTTAGCGATCTTATTTTGCTCAAGTCTCTCTTTCGTGAAAAAGGCACAATCGTGGTTTTGTCCGGATTGACCTGTAGGCCTTTCTCATGTCACCATGTTTGTGTTTTACTTAGTGCTTGCTGCATAAGGTCGCAGAGGTCGTCTACCACAAGACACCATAGAAGGGGCGATAGTACTCCTCCCTGCGGGCATCCTTTGCCTGTTTTGACCCTTGTGGTGTCCGTTCCAGAGAGGTGTGAATCTCCCGTGTACTTAGCATTTGGTCGATCCACCTTGCTGTGGTAGAGTCTACTCCTCTGCCGACAATTGCCTAGCATTCGACATCACATCCTACGACTGTATACGTAGGATGTGATGTCGAATGCTCCTTCTATGTCCAGAAATGCGCATAGCGCAATTTCTTTGTCGGAAATTGCCTTCTCAATTCCCGTTTTAATTTGGAGGAGTGCTGATTCTGTCGATTTGCCGGTTTGGTAGGCAAATTGATTGTAGTGGTTTCTTGCTAAGTGTTTCGTGTCTCAGGCAGTGGTCTATTATCTTTTCCATGGTTTTCAAAAGGAAAGATGTTAGGCAGATGGGTCTGAATGACTTTGGATCAGAACGCGATCTTTTGCCTATCTTTGGTATGAAGACCACCTTTGCCCGTCTCCACGTACTTGGGATATAGCCCAGAGTAAAGCTCACTCTGAAGATTTGCAGTAGTTAGGGGAGCAGTTCTTCCAATCCCTTTTGAAGCAGGGCTGGAAGGATTCCGTCAGTTCCTGGCGATTTGAAGGGATGGAAGGAATGTATAGCCCGTTTGATTTTGCCATTGGTGAATAGATTAGAGGCCCGGTGCCAGTCTGTGGTATTGGAGCTGAATGCTCCAGGAATTACCGGTGATGCCTCCTTCTCTGTGTTAATTATACGGCATCCTGGGAAGTGCGTATCTAGTAGCACCTTTACAGATGTTTTCAGAAAAATGGCACCCACTTTCACGCGATTTAGAGATACTTAGAGATTTAGAGATATTTAGAGATAACACTAATATTTATTCCCGGATATTCTTCCAAGATATGATATTCTTCCGAGCGTCATCTTTCTCAAACTATCGTCAATGAACTACATGCGCGATCATGACTTGCGTATTTATCTTTCACACGCTATACATGTTCAGAGCGCTGTCATCATATTGGAAATAAATAGCTACAAAGCAAGAATAAAAATTCAATCCGATAAAGCAAAACAACACCTTACTCCTAATCCTAATCTCAATTTGATCAAAGCCACTTTACTTTCACAAAAAGAAAAATACACGCCATGACTCTCTTATCACTGCGAAGAGCAGTTTGATATCCGAGGGACTTGTGACTGACTGCCCGAAACTACAGAAAGAACAAACAAGTTTTTCCGGGCTCTAGCCTACCACCCGAAAGGCTGTTATCACTCTGACGTCCACCTCTTGCTCTTTGAGTTCCGTAGTAGCCGTTGAAGAATTATAAACCAGAACCACCCTCCTGTCTTATCCTCTACACAAATACAAAATATTCTTTCGGTCTAGTAGCTACTCTAGAGCTAGAAGCGTGCCATTAGAGGATATCGTGCCAACTATGTCCTTTCGTACTGAACACAGTCAGTTCCAAGTTTTTAGTAGAGAGATGACATGACTGCGTCTATATCTCCCCCAAGGATCGTAAGGGAAAACTTTTCTGTGACAAAGTAACGTCACCTGGGCATATTTTATTTATTGCGACTGGGGGCTGATATAAATGTCGCTCAGTTGCCACTAATATCATTCGAGTGAGTCAAACGAAACCAAACAAAACAAGAATAGATAGAAAAGCAATTTTTAACATTAGCATTAATTAATTTGTTGACGCAATCCTGTCGTTAAGTGTTTATTCAATTAGCACAGATAATAAAGCGACTGGGGAGAAAAGTGAAAGGAAGTCCCGGGAAAAAAGAAAAATTTAGGTTTGCTTTTGGAGATGATTTAATTAGCTGTTTATTCGTTGATTTACTTTGAGGGGATGTTCATTTTCAGTTGGGTAATAAATTCAGTTTCGCTGAAGCGGAAATGGAATAAGAAAACTCAGAAGACATAACATTGGAATCAATTCTTCAAATAAATTATTAGTTGCTACATAGTCATCAGTATCGATGTACTTGTCAGCTGACAAAAATTCTGAATACAAATTTGTTGTCTTGCTGATATACATCGCAAGATTTCGAGTTGAAGTTCGAGCTGGATTTCGCGAAATCTTGAGATTTCAACAAATCTCTATCGAAATTTACTTGATTTCCCATATATTTGAGCGATTTTAAAATTTCTTCAAATCACTGGATTTTGTGGAAATCCCGAAATCGATCTGGACAACCCTGAAATGCATGTTTCACCACATATTTCAAATAAATTTTTCAAATTACAAATTAAATAATTTTTAAAGTCTTACAAAATAAAGTACAAATTTTTGACAAATTTTGACAAATTTGACAAATTTTAATTTTGAAAACAGTCAGCTAATAAATTTATGGTATCGCTAAGGACTAAAGGACCGTAACAATAGTAGACTGAAATGAAATTAAATATTAAGTTCTATCTAGTTTATCTCGTATCCCAAATTTTAAAATATAGACATCATGTGAGCCACTGTCGCATTTCTTTTTCTGGCTTCATTATACAGCCTCTTGCCAAATTATTAGACGCGCTTGAAAATTTTACCAATAAATAGATTCAGATCCTTCTAAAGCGCTTTATTTGATGTTTGGCATGCGTAAAGCGCTCTACCTTTCTTTCAGCCTTTGTTGTGTTTGTTTTCCAGGTTCGGTGTTTCATGTTTTCTTTCGTATCACAGTTGTTTGTAATTCAATGTTCTTAGTTCTAAGTTTTAATTTGTGTTGTGTTTGTAATTCAATTCACTGTTACATGTGTTAATTCAATGTCTGTGTGTGGAAATTTTAAATGGAAATTTCCGTCCTCACACCACGTACCAACTCAATGAACTTCCGCTCACCTGGGCCCAAATTTTTTTTTTAAATCTGTTTGCGGATTTGAATTGAACTTTAATTTTAATTTAAGTGGTCATTTGTAAAAATCTCAGCCTATGTGCCCATACCCATTGGGGAGTACGAGGTGGGTACGTTTTGTACCCACCACGTACCCCCCACGTCCCCCCCAGTGAACTTCCGCTCTCCTGGGCTCAAATCTTTTTTTTTTAAATCTGTTGGCGGATTTGAATTTAATTTTAACTTTAATTTAAGTGGTCACTTGTAAAAATCTCAGCCTATGTGCCCATACCCACTGGAAAGTACGTGGTGGGTACGTTTCGTACCCACCACGTACCCCCCACGTCCCCCCCAGTGAACTTCCGCTCTCCTGGGCTCAAATCTTTTTTTTTTTAATCTGTTTGCGGATTTGAATTTAATTTTAACTTTAATTTAAGTGGTCACTTGTAAAAATCTCAGTCTATGTGCTCATACCCATTAGAGAGTACGTGGTGGGTACGTTTCGTACCCACCACGTACCCCCCACGTCCCCCCCCAGTGAACTTCCGCTCTCCTGGGCTCAAATCTTTTTTTTTTAAATCTGTTGGCGGATTTAAATTTAATTTTAACTTTAATTTAAGTGGTCACTTGTAAAAATCTCAGCCTATGTGCCCATACCCATTGGGGAGTACGAGGTGGGTACGTTTTGTACCCACCACGTACCCCCCACGTCCCCCCCAGTGAACTTCCGCTCTCCTGGGCTCAAATCTTTTTTTTTTAATCTGTTTGCGGATTTGAATTTAATTTTAACTTTAATTTAAGTGGTCACTTGTAAAAATCTCAGCCTATATGCTCATACCCATTAGGGAGTACGTGGTGGGTACGTTTCGTACCCACCACGTACCCCCCACGTCCCCCCCAGTGAACTTCCGCTCTCCTGGGCTCAAATCTTTTTATACTCTAGATGAAATCATATAGAGTATTATAAGTTTAATCCAGCCGAAAAGTTTGTAACGCATAGAACCAAGCCTCGGACGAAAAAAAGTTATATATTATTTTTTGTTTATTTGTGCCCAAAAACCTCAAATCCGCCTGACGTCCGTCCGTCCGTCCGTCCGTCCGTCCGTCCGTCCGTCCGTCCGTCCGTCCGTCCGTCCGTCCGTCCGTCCGTCCGTCCGTCCGTCTGTCCGTGAACACGATAACTCAAGAACGCCTTCACCTAGGATCTTGAAATTTTGAATCTGGATGTTTGGTTGAATTTGTAAGGCTAAGTTCGTTAACGGGCAAAATCGTCCTACTCCTTCGGGTAGCTGCCATACAAAATGTCCTTAAAACACGTGTTCAAGAATATTGGTCGATAACTTAAGAAGGGTTTAAGCTACGACTTTGAAATTTTGTATGTGTTATTTTTCCAATAGTTGGAGTTAAATATATGATTATGAAGAAAATCCTGTTAGTCCTTCGTGTAGCTGCCATACAAATATCCTGTCAAAATGTATTCACTTAATTTACGAAACTCACTATAACTCAAGTAATCTTTTAGCTACGAATTCGGAATTTTGTACAAGTTAGTTTTGAGTAAAAAGGAAGTTCGAGTTTACTAATCAGCGAAATCCTTTTTCTGCTTCTGGTAGCTGCCATACAAAATGTCCTTAAAACACGTGTTCAAGAATATAGGTCGATAACTTGAGAAAGGTTTAAGCTACGACATTGAAATTTTGTATGTGTTATTTTTCCAATAGTTGGAGCTAAATATATGATTATGAAGAAAATCCTGTTGGTCCTTCGTGTAGCTGCCATACAAATATCCTGTCAAAATGTATTCACTTAATTTACGAAACTCACTATAACTCCAGTAATCTTTCAGCTACGAATTCGGAATTTTAAACAAGTTAGTTTTGAGTGAAAAGGAAGTTCGAGTTAACTAATCAGCGATATTCTTTTACTCCTTCTGGTAGCTGCCATACAAAATGTCCTTAAAACACGTGTTCAAGAATATTGCCGATAACTTCAGAAGGGTTTAAGCTACGTCTTTGAAATTTTGTATTTTTTATTTTTCCAATAGTTGGAGCTAAATGTATGATTATGAAGAAAATCCTATTAGTCCTTCGTGTAGCTGCCATACAAATATCCTGTCAAATAGCCTTCACTTAATTTACGGAACTCACTATAACTCAAGTATTATTTTAGCTATGAACTCGAAATTTTGTACAAATTAGTTTTGAGTGAAAACAAAGTTCGAGTTTACTAATCAGCAAAATCCTTTTACTCCTTCTGGTACCTGCCATACAAAATGTCCTTAAGACACGTGTTCAACAATATTTTTCGATAACTTTTGAACGCTTCAAGCTACGAATTTGAAATTTTGTACACGTTCATTTTTAAATGGTTCCAAGGAAAAGCATAAATATGTAAGGAATCGAGTGAGTCCTTCCTGCACCTCCCATGCGAAAGTCCTTCAAAAAGGACATTTTTGTTCGATGACTTACCCAGTTTAAGATATGAAATTAAACACTGAATATTGTCTTTTAGTTTTCAGTAGCAATCTAATGGCAGTCCTTAATAAAGGACATACAACATACACACGCGTAATTCTACTTTATCCCCAACTACAATATAAATCGGAGTTAAGTATTCATCTAGAGTATTATACGATTGGCTTGCAGCCGATCGTGACTGCAGTATGTTTTTTTAATCTGTTTGCGGATTTGAATTTAATTTTAACTTTAATTTAAGTGGTCACTTGTAAAAATCTCAGCCTATGTGCTCATACCCATTAGGGAGTACGTGGTGGGTACGTTTCGTACCCACCACGTACCCCCCACGTCCCCCCCAGTGAACTTCCGCTCTAATGGGCCCAAATTTTTTTCTTAAATCTGTTTGCGTATTTGAATTTAATTTTAACTTTAATTTAAGTGGTCACTTGTAAAAATCTCATCCTATGTGCTCATACTTATTAGGGGGTACGTGGTGGGTACGTTCGTACTCACCGCGTACCCACCACGCACCCCTCACGTCCACCCCAATGAACTTTCGCTCTCCTGGGCTCAATTTTTTTTTTTTAAATCTGTTTGCGGATTTGAATTTAATTTTAACTTTAATTTAAGTAGTCACTTGTAAAAATCTCAGCCTATGTGCTCATACCCATCTCCTGGGCTCAAATCTTTATACTCTAGATGAAATCATATAGAGTATTATAAGTTTAATCCAGCCCGAAAAGTTTGTAACGCATAGAACCGAGACTCGGACGAAAAAAAGTTATGTAATATTTTGTGTTTAGTTGTGGCCAAAAACCCCAAATCCGTTTGCTGTCCGTCTGTCCGTCCGTTCCGTCCATCCGTCCGTCCGTCCGTCCCTCCGTTTGCACGATAACTCAAGAACCCGTTGGCCTAAAAAGTTGAAATTTTTCAGCACCTGTGAAATGGAAAAAGTAAGGCTAAGTTCGTTAATGGGCGATATCCTTCCACTCCTTCGGGTACCTCCCATACAAGAGTCCTTAAAACACGTGTTCACAATTATTGCTCGAATGCTTCAAGTTAGGAGCTCGAAATTTTGAATACTTAAAGTTTACCATATTTGAAACGAAAGTTTCGAATATGATGCAAATCGAATAAGTCCTTCGTGTAGCAGCCTACAAAACTCCTTCAAAAATGTATACAAGTTACAGAATCCACTATAACTCTAGTACAAGTTAAAGCAGGGATTCAAAATTTTACAGGAATTAGTTTTATATCAAAAGCAAGACCGAGTTCATTAATAAGCGCAATCCATCGACTCCTTCGGGTAGCTGTCATACTAAAGTTCTTAAAACACGTGTTCACCAATATTAAAAGATAACATTAGAACTCTTTAAGTTACGACTTTGAAATTTTGTATACGTTGATTTTATAATAGTCGCAGCTAAAGGTATTAATATGAAAAATATCCCGTAAGTCCTTCATGTAGTTGCCATACAAAAATTCTGTAAAAATGTCCCAACTTAATTTATGGAACTCACTATAACTCAAGAAATCGTTTAAACATCCATCGAGTAGCCACTATACAATAGTTTCTACCTGTAAATAAAAGGTCATGCAATAATTGTATGTGCACTCCTCATTCTTTTGATATAATCCCAACTAAAATATAAATCGGAGTTCAGTATTTCATCTAGAGTATCATACGATTGGCTTGCAGCCGATCGTGACTGCGTTATGTTTTAATAATAAAGTATTGTGATCGACCTGAAATTTCAAAAAAATGTCCGTCTGTCCGCCGTAGACGCCGTTCGCAAAATCGTTTGAAGGCGCGTAGCTCTCAAACTCGTTGAGGTATTGGGTTGAAATTTTTATGGTGGGTAGATTGCGTGAACCCCTACGACTGGTATCTTTTGTGGGAGCGGGGGGGGGGGGGGGTGGTGGTGGTGAAGGGGGGGATGAGGAGAGAGCGGTTTAGACGAAAAATTTTGGTTTCCAGATATCAGGAACCACTTATTCTTTATTCTAGGAAGCTGAAACTTGGAACTTATGTAGTACTATGATAGTGGACTCATTTGTAAAAAAACTATCGATAAGGGTTGAGGGGTGTAGAAGTGGGGGGAAAACAATGAGTTCAAAACGCTTGAAAGCCGGAATTGAAACATTCTAAAATCGATATCTCCTTAACGATTAATGTCAGAAGATTGAAACTTTGTGGTTGCCTTAGGGATATTTGAAGATTAGACAAGGGCTAACATTTTTAAGGGCGGTGGTGGGGTGTGGGGTTGGGGTTGAAAAACTTTGGATTACAATATCTTCCGAACCAATTACACCAGGAAGATAAAATTTTGTTTCTGTATATGGGACCCCAAGGGGAGTCTAATGAAAGTAAATTTTTTGAGGGTGGAGGTGGGACACGAAATTGGGGGGATAGCAATTTCTCCAAAAATGTCATTTTTATATCTCAGAAACCGTATCACATATGATCTTGAAAATTTTACAGGAGTTGGGATCAGTAGACCTCTGGTAGAAAAAAAAATTTTGTGGCGGGGATGTAGGGGGTGATGGTGAAAAGGGATAGAAAGAAAAAAAATTCTGATTTTTATTTCTCAAAAACTGTAATGAATGGAAAGCTAAAAATTTAGGATTATGTGGAGCCACTATAGAGACATCTTAGAAAAATAAAATTGTTGATAGAGGTAGCAAGGTACGAAAGAGAGGGTGGTTTTTTATATCTTAGAAACGGCTTATGCTAGAAAGTTGAAACTTGGTACGTATATGTTGATGTGCAATTAGAGTAACTACAGTAAAAAAAAAGTTCAGATTTTTATAGGCGTTCAGAGGTTTGAGTAAAAAAAATTTCCGTGGATCCACATTTTTACGAATTTCGTTAAAACTTTTAGACATGTCGAACTATCAAAGCAATTTTTCTTCTGGGGGCTATTTATATAAGCGCCTAGTAATGATCTTCAAAATTTTTGGATATCCAACTCCTAAGGGGGTGTAACGTGGTTGTGTACATATTCACGAATTCTGATATATTCCTAGGGTATATTGAGATTTGGAATTCACTTTTACTTCTATCAGCTTTAAACGTAGTCGGGGAAAAAACGGATTTAAGTATTTTTCTCTACCCCTGGGGGTATTGTTCAATATTTCACTGATTCCGAAAATCTCTTAGATTTAATGTGATCGAATTCGCTTTTACTACTATGAATTATTCTATTGATAAAAAAAATACGTAAGTAAATAAAAAAAATCTGCCAACAGTCTGGGCGCAACTTTATTATTTTATGGGTAGAAATCCGAAACGTGTTTATTGATGAGATACGGTGTTGGGTACTATGCGACTGACAACCTAAAAAATAACCAGGAGGCTATTTGGAACGCTATTTTTTAGGTTGTTAATCGCATAGTACCCAAGACCGCATCTCATCATTAAAGGCGTTTCGGACTTCTACCCATAAAATAATAAAGTTGCGCCTAGACTGTTGGCAGTTTTTTTTTAACAAGGTTTAAGATTAAATTTCAAAGAGTCTTGATATTCAAGTTTCATCACTGTAAATATACCATTTTTGGCCGCGCTGTCTACGTCACTGCAAATCAGAGAATATATGTTTCAACACCGGGACTATCATTCTAATTTATTAACTTTCTCTTGAGATATGAAACAAAATTGTGCCAAATACTACTTACATAGCATGTTTGCTAAAATTGATCACAGTCACAGTCCATGCCCGCTTGAAAAATTCACTTTAGAATGCTCAATCAACAAATTTCAACTTTTAGCATGCTCATGAGAGAACAAATTCAGAATGACTTGATTCCACGGTTGTTAATTTTTACGAAACTCCATAATATCAAATAGCTATAAAAGTTCAAAGTTTCAACTTTCTAGCATAAATCATTGCTGTACCACAAAAACCAACATTCTAGAATTCGACGAAAACTGACTAGAGCAGAGGCGTTTTCCGATCGAAAAATAATATTAATTGTACGCGACATTGAGAGATTCGTCAAATCTGATGGGCAGAGAATGATTTTCAACAGACCTGAGAATAGGACACTGCCATACTTAAGATGTTGCACTATAAAGACAAGACAAGCGTTAAATCAATTTATCAATACTTAAACAGAATTCGTAAGTTTCACTTCAAGTCGTGCATTTCAAAGGAGTTACCAACACCGTTCGATTCTCGTCCATAAAAATCGTTTTACATTAAGAATACCTTTGAACCGAGAGTATTCTATTCGTATCCGTTACCGCGTATATAGTTCGAGTGGCATAGCACACTACTTGTTAAAGTTATGTGCTCAAAACAAATCTATAAACATGTCGTCTTCTACAAACAACCATAAATTATTACGAAAGCACATTCGAGTCGTTTGTATAATGGAATGTAGTACCACCGACGCTACTGTTCCTTTACTGTCCCGGAGAAGCACCTTCGAATAGAACGAATACAATTTTATTGGCGAGTCCTTGAAGAGCGATGGCAAGATATATGTGGCGAAAACGTGAATCCATCCGACACCATTCATTTTGGGTTAGTTTAGATTTTTATTTGAGTCGGAGAAATTGATGAAACTTCAAGATCTTTTTTACGATTTTTTCATTTGATCCGACTTTAATGCTGGACCGAAACAGGAATTAAAGGTATTCTCGAAAAATTTTCCCTTACTATAGTCTTTTTGCATTACTAAAACGGTTAGCAAATTTTCGCTTTTCAAAGAACAGGAAGACGTTGATAAATGTCGAAATGCAACTACTACTCTTATTGGTACTACACACTACAGAAGGCACATTTTGAATTTTGAGAAAAAGCTACGACCGATGTTGTTGAAATGTAGAGAAAAGAGGTTTGCTCCATGAGCAAGCCCCAATCAAATTCAAAAGAGTTTGTGAGACAAATCTAGATGTTGTATCTAGTTTCTAGAGCTCTCAAAAGGTTACGCTAGGTGTATCTCCATGGGTGTTGTTTGGGTTTCTATGGTGGGGTCCTATGGTGAGGTACTTAGACCCTTCTGCCAGGCCACGAGTTAGGGATGCCCCCAAGTACCTATCAATCATGATTTCACGAGAAATAACCAATGCTTTGTTACATTACTCAAACCGCTTGCATTTAATGCGAAAACAGACTCTCCAGGCACAATTCGCAGGTTTGTACAAGTTTTTATCATTTTTCTGGGAATCATATTTTTGGCACATACCTCCTTTTGGATTTCAACTCTTCAATTGTCCGTACAAAGTTCATTAACGTCTCTACCAAGTAATAAATTTCTAACATTTATTTTATTACCCGCAGACCCTGGACAGTTCAATAGAAATAGTACACAGCAAATCTTTTTTCTAGTAAAGTTCAACTAGAGACAATCTAGTGAAAATTTCCTACTGATAATCAAGTGAAAAATTTCCGACCCCCAAAAATCTAGTGAAAATAGCTAGAAGTACAGTTCGCACTTGTCAATTTAACTGTTTTTATAGTGCTTATCACTATGTTTCTAGGAAAAAAAGTATTGCAACTAGAAAACTGGATAAATTTATTGTGAATCTAGTGAAAATAGAACTAGATGTAAAACAGTGATAAAGACAAGTGATCAGGCATCATTATTGTCTATGCATTCGGAGGCACGAGATCATGAAGTGAGTTATATTTTAAAAAGTGAAGGTTAATGTGTGAATATTTTACAATTGCAAATTCTTGTTTTGGCTCTCGGTAACGGCTAGTTGATGATTGTTTAAATGTTTGAACAGTTTAGTGACTGTTTAAACGATAGGATTTTCTGCATCAGTTTCCATGAGAACTGAATTAAAAAAAAATTCAAATTTCGTTTCCATGGAGACTCGCAGGAAAATGGATAAGTTGATAAGACTGTTTCACAGAATAGGTGTTTTAAACGGAAAGAATTAATTATGGCCTTATTTTATTGGCAGATTTTTTCTTTGAAATTCATTTTTAATAATGGATATTGAGCAATTTCATCAGTTCCTGCCACAAAACGGAGTGGATACCGATACTTCGGAAATTATTATAATAGATTAGATTAGATTGATTTTTATTATTCCATATTACATTTTTTATATTTTAAGTTATATTAAATAATGCGATGCTCAGACCCTGCGGCCTTTTCAATTCGTAATTATTGTTTAGTTTTCACAAGAAGTTAATGAGTTACAATTTGGTGATATGAATAATGCGAGGAAAATGGGAATTGAAAAAACCTCATGTATGTTACTTAAACTAGAACTTAAGGCTAGACTTAAAACCTAAGATTTAAAACTAACATTAAAATTAACTTAAATGAAGTAATTCAATAGCTTATCTAACTAAGGTATTGTTGACACTAGAGAGAATCAGCGGGTTCTCCGAGTTTCTGCATTTTGAGACAAACTTAGATGAAATATTAGAAATGATGTCGTCAACCGTAGGTAGAATTGCGATTTTATGTAATTCCCTAGTGGAAAAGTGCCACGGTTTGTCCAAGATTATTTTTAAACATTTATTTTGGACAATTTGATGGGTGCTCCGTATAAGAGGATAGGTCGCATGACCGATTTGTATAACAGCAGTTTGTTTTCCGTCGACAACTCAGACTTTCTGTTGATAAGGGGATACAATATTCTGATGGATTTCTGCATTTTTGTACAGGTTTGATTGATTTGTTCGTGGAACGTGAGCTTTTTATCCAAGTATGTACCTAGGTACTTTATGTTATGGCTCCATTCTATACTTTCTCCCAGAATGTTTATGGTAGGATTAGGTAGGTACCTGGGTGCACGTCTTTTGGTGAAATACGTTGCCTGGGTTTTACTACTATTTATTTTTATTTTCCATTTATTGAGGAATAAAACTAATTCATCTAGCTGAGTTTGCAGATTGTTAATAATGATGTTAGGCTCCGAGGAGGAGGTAAATATAGCAGTGTCGTCGGCGAACGTAGCTAATTCACAATATTGTGTAATAGGGATATCGGAAGTGTAAATATTGTACAGTATTGGGCTCAATGGGGAACCCTGAGGAACACCAGCAGGAATGTCGCGAATATTTGAAAGGTCAGATTTAACTTTTACTCTAAACGATCGATCTGTTAAGTATGATTGAATAGTTTTGATTAGGTAAGGAGGAAAGGATAAGTTAATTAGTTTGTAAAGTAACCCATTATGCCAGACAGAGTCAAAGGCCTTTTGTATGTCCAGGGCGATTAAGCCAACTGACTGTTTTTGATTTAAGCTTTTCTTGATGAAGCTAGTAACTCTTAATAATTGGTGGTTAGTTGAGTAACCTTGGCGAAACCCGAATTGATGAACTGGCAGTATGTCGTTTGCCTCCATATGGTCTTTAATTCTGCCGAGTATAATTTTTTCAAATAGCTTACTGACTGATGGTAGTAGGCTTATTGGTCTATAATTATTGGGTAGAGTGTTATCTTTACCTGGTTTGGGTATGGGGAGTATTACTGCTTCTTTCCATCTATTTGGGAAGTAGCCAAGTTTAAGATTATTATAATAAAAGTTAGAATTATTAAAATTTGTAGTTATATGTAGTTCTAATTTATGTCACCAAAAAATATGCATTGTTTTATGTGTAGAAAGGTTTTGCCTGGTTTTATAGTGGATTGGCAGAAACGACAACCGTTTATTCTTTGCAGAAGCGATAGTAAATTTGATTCCGCATCGTCGAATTACTACGAGTATGTTATTGTCGACAAGAAAGTAATCAAAATGGAAAATGATTTGTTATATGATTTCGATACTTTGTTTAAAGTACATTATGTTCTTAATATGAAACTGCAAAAATTTTTAAATTTTTTAGAATGTTTTGTCTATAAAATGAAAAATGTCAAACCTGTAGGAGTCGCAAGCATCCTACAAAAAAAAAATTGACTTCTTCAATTTTGTATGATTAAATATTTTTCATTTATTTGTCTAAAATTAAATATGTAATATTCGAAAATAATGTAATATATATTATGTAATATGTATGATATAACATTATATAATATATGAACAATATACATGGTTGGATTTTTGGAAGACTTTTTGTTTACATATTTAATTAGAAATTCATTTAAACATATATATATCATCGCTCAAAGGACGTTACTAACATTTTTTTGGAGTAAATTTTTTGTCTTTTATGATAAATTACTCTTAAAACACGCCATCCTTAAAATTTTTAAAAAGCTTTAATAGAAATACGATGTATCAACCGAAATAATGGATGTGCATTTTGTAAGCAACCTATCAAAATTAACCAGAAACTTGGCTTCGAACAAAATGTTACTTACGCTCTTTCTGCATTAGGGCGGCGATTATACCTGAAGTTCTACTGTTTACTCAGTTTCGTTTGGTAGATTACTAGTGTTTTGCATCTTTATCAAAACAACTGAAGTACTAGTAAATAGAACTAGATTATTGACAGGATTCTGATAGAAATTCAGTAAAACAATTCGCTGATATTCTAGTGGGTACTTATTAACTAGATCTTTACTGGAATATCTAGGAGCTAAATTCTAGTGGTGTTTAACTAGAATCTAGATGAAAAAAATTTACTGTGTAAATAAAAGTAAATCAAAATGGAACGCTATTGGCTTTAACCCAATCAACTAAAATTGAGTGAGATCCAGCCCTAAAGCGCAACATGTTTAAGTGTCCCACGTTGGGTACCATTTTTGTCTAATGTTTCCACCTATAGCCGAATTAAGCTGAAATCCTGAACGGAGCAATGTGCTTGCCAGTTAAAGTGAAAGTTGCTAAATCTATCGACCCACTTTAATTCCACCCAAAACTCCAGGCAATCGATTTTAATCCTAGATCGCGAGATCATAGCTTGATTGTACCTCACGCCACTGATTTAAACCTAACTTACCTTTAATAATTATCTGCTATAACCGACTTCACACTAACATTGGTGGCCAGAAAACTCCGCTATCTTATCACATTTTCCGGATATTGAAAATTGGGGCTTCACACTAATTTCTAAGGACCATCTATTTTAAAGATGGTGACATGGCCACCGCAGCCCCGATACCTTAATCATTTTGGCAGAAATCTACTGGGTTGATACGACGATCATTAGATTAATTAGAAACCATATTGAAAGATCCACTACAGATCAAGACCTTAACCCCTGGATTCACCAACCCCTTTTCCCCAACCCACAATATTTTCAAAAAACAATGACAACTGGTTTTATTCCACCTGAAGCCTTCGCGTATCTCGATAAAAACAGCTACATATTAGACTCTGACTGTGTACCAATCATATATCATGCATATATGCGCGCATCAGATAAATAAATAGGGTACGACCCCAATCTGAAAACTAGTAACCCTCTCCCCTTATGGCGATACTCTACCGGGAACCATATTGACGTGGACCGAGATAAGTGTGAGGCTACGAAATACTGGTAGCTTAATCAACAGGACATTTAGTTATTTTTTCTAGAATGCTTCTTTAAACTAACCAATAAAAATCTGCCAACAGTCTGGGCGCAACTTTATTATTTTTATGGGTAGAAAGCATAGTGACCTACACCGCATTACTCCAGCTCTGAACATCAATAAGATTTTGAACTTTTTTTTGCTTTAATTACTCCTGTAGTACTTCTACATATACATACTAAGTTTCAACTTTGTAGCATACGCTGTTTCTAAGATATGAAAAACCACCCGCACCCCCGTACCATGCTACCCCTATCAAACATTTTTTCTAGGATACTTCTACAGTGACTCATTATTAGCTTTCTATGCTTTGCGGTTTTTGAGAAATAAAAATCAGAATACTTTTCGTTCCACCCCCTCCCACCGTCACCCTCTTCGCCAGCACCAACAACATTTTTTTTCCTGCTAGAAGTCTACTGGGCCTAACTCCTGTAAAATTTCTAAGATCATATCTGATACGGTTCTTAAGATATACAATTTAAATTTTTTGAAAACACTTTCGAACTCCACCCCTCCTCTCAAAATTTTTACATTCAGTAGATTCCACTTGTGATCTCATATACAGAATCTGTACAGTACAGAATCTATCTTACTGATACAATTTTTTCGAAAGATATTGTAATCTAAAGTTTTTTACGCCCCCCCCCCTACAACCGATTTCCCCTCTTAAAAATGTTAGCCCTTGTCTAATCTCCTAATATCCCTTAAGACAACTACAAAGTTTCACCCTTCTGAGATCAACGGTTCAGGAGATATGGAGTTTAGAATGCTTCAATCCCAACTTTCAAACGTTTCGGACACATTGTTTTTCCCCCACTCCCACAACCTTCAAACCTTATCTAAAAATTTTTTGCAAATGGGTCCACTATCATAGTACTACATAAGTTCCGAGTTTCAGCCTCCTACCGTAAGCAGTTCCTGAGATCTAGAAACCAAAATTTTTAATCTAAAACGCGCCCCCCTCCTCCCCCTCACACCCACAGCCCACAAAAGATACCAATCGTAAGGGTTTACCAAATCTTCCTACCATAAAAATTTCAACTTAATATCTCAACGGGTTTGTGAGCTATGCGTCTTCAAACGGTTTTGCGTACGGCGGACGGCGTCTACGGCGGACAGACGGACATTTTTTTTTTTTTGCTTTTTTGGTGTTTACTAGTCCTAAAACGTGTAGATACAAAGTTTTAGGGTAGCAAATTTTTTTTAAATTTCAGGTCGATCACAATACTTTATTATTAAAAAATAATAAAGTAAAATAAAATATTATTCATTAATGCGATTTTTTTAAAATTAATATCTTATATATCTTTGAAAGCGTCAAACCTTTATTGCAATCGAACTCAACAGTTCCGGAAGGACGCAGTGAGAAAACATACTGCAGTCACGATCGGCTGCAAGCCAATCGTATAATACTCTAGATGAATACTGAACTCCGATTTATATTGTAGTTGGGGATAAAGTAGAATTACGTGTGTGCATGTTGTATATCCTTTATTAAGGGCTGCCATTAGATTGCTACTCAAAACTAAAAGACAATATTCAGTGTTTAATTTCATATCTTAAACTAAGTCATCGAACAAAAATGTCCTTTTTGAAGGACTTTCACATGGGAGGTGCAGGAAGGACTCACTCGATTTCTTACATATTTATCCTTTTCCTTGGAATTAGTTAAAAATGAACGTGTACAAAATTTCAAAATCGTAGCTTAAAGCGTTCAAAAGTTATCGAAAATATTGCTGAACACGTGCCTTAGGGACATTTTGTATGGCAGCTACCAGAAGGAGTAAAAGGATTTCGCTGATTAGTAAACTCGAACTTCGTTTTTACTCAAAACTAATTTGTACAAAATTTCCAATTCATAGCTAAAAGATTACTTGAGTTATAGTAAGTTCCGTAAATTAAGTGAAGGCATTTTTACAGGATATTTGTATGGCAGCTACACGAAGGACTAATAGGATTTTCTTCATAATCATACATTTAGCTCCAACTATTGGAAAAATAAAAAATACAAAATTTCAAAGACGTAGCTTAAACCCTTCTGAAGTTATCGGCCAATATTCTTGAACACGTGTTTTAAGGACATTTTGTATGGCAGCTACCAGAAGCAGTAAAAGGATTTCGCTGGCAAGTAAACTCAAGCTTGGTTTTAACTAAAAACTGATTTGTACAAAATTCCGAATTCGTAGCTAAAAGATTACTTGAGTTATAGTGAGTTTCGTAAATTAAGTGAATACATTTTGACAGGATATTTGTATGGCAGCTACACGAAGGACTAAAAGGATTTTCTTGATATTCATACATTTAGCTCTAACTATTAAGAAAGTAACACATACAAAATTTCAAAGTCGTAGCTTTAGGCGTTCCGAAGTTATTGGTAAATATTCTTGAACACGTGTTTTAAGGACATTTTGTATGGCAGCTACCCGAAGGAGTAAGACGATTTTGCCCGTTAACGAACTTAGCCTTACAAATTCAACCAAACATCCAGATTCAAAATTTCAAGATCCTAGGTGAAGGCGTTCTTGAGTTATCGTGTTCACGGACAGACGGACGGACGGACGGACGGACGGACGGACGGACGGACGGACGTCAAGCGGATTTGAGGTTTTTGGGCACAAATAAACAAAAAATAATATATAACTTTATTTCGTCCGAGGCTTGGTTCTATGCGTTACAAACTTTTGGGCTGGATTAAACTTATAATACTCTATATGATTTCATCTAGAGTATAAAAATTTAGAAAAACCAAACCCTTTACAATGTACGTACGTTTCTTTAATGTATTTCAAATTAAATAAATACATTTTATTTAACCACATATTTCAACATAACTTTTCAATAATTAATGTTAAATTTGATTGTGACATTTGAATCAGTTGAGTTCTTTCTTTTGCATAAATCGCAGTATGTACATCCATAGATTCATTTTTTACGAAAAACATTTGATATGGAAACGTGTCTGAAAAGATTTTCACATTTTGCAAAAAGTAGTACCCACTTTTCATAGGACACGAAAGAGTAAAATTTGAACCATTATTAAAGGATGCTGCAATCAATTTTAGTAGCACATTGTTTTTAGCCTGCGATTCAAATCTGCAACAATTTAGCATTTTTTTGAAATACACAGTTCTTCGATACTTATTTATGCGCACTAATTCAATTTTAATGTATGGCATCGGAATGTCACGAACTAGAGATATGTTGAGATTCAAAAGTGATTTGTTCGTGATTTCTAATGTCAAATTCGAGTAGTTTACAAACGAAATTGATGAGATATTTGTAAAATTGACGTCGTAGCAGTTCTGGAAAGATTTCGAAAAATTACAGACTAGAAATAAAAAGGTTGTAAAGGAAAAGGGTTATACTCACAGGACAAATAACCTTGCATATAGCAAACGTTGTTAAAATAAATATTTTTATGGAGTACATTTCAGAGCATTCGAAAAACTTTTAATACTATTCACTGCTTCTGGTATAATAATAAATGGCATTGAAAATACTCTGTGATTACGTGGTATTATAAAGCACTTAATATTGAACTTATGATCGGTTGAAGGTCTTTAAATTTAAAATTATCTCAATATTTTATTTTGTAGTTTATTTGAAATACAAAATATTATGAAATGTAGAAATTAAATATATTACAGTCACAATAGGTATGTAATGATATACTGAAATTTCTTTTATCGGTAGTGGCCACAAAAATAAATGACCGTATCACCGGATTCTAATAACACTATTAGCCAACGAAATCATTATAACGAAAAATTCTTTTGTTTTGAGTATAACTAAGATATATTCGTATAATTAAAAAATTTGCAAACGGTTGAGCGCAACATAATTATTTTTTCGAGACAAAGTCCGAATGCGGTTAAAGTCGAAGTGCAACAGGAGTCCTAACGCAACTGCCACCCTTAAGATACCAATTAATTATAGTTTGTAGTGCAGTCAAAGTCGAAATTGACACAGGTTATTACGAGGCAGGCACCCTAAAAAATTAACCTTTCAAATAAACTCCAGCTTAATGTTTTCAATCTGGAAACATTTGATCTATATAGGTACATGTTCCAAATTTCACATTTCTAGCGTAAGTAGTTCCTAACATATAAATATGTTATCTTTTTAGGCCCCTCTGTTCTGCGCTACAACTTCTACGAAATTATGTTTTTTAAGATATACTAGTACTGGTATTTTCGTATCAAATTTCAAACTTGTAACAATAAAAATCAGAAGCTTTTCATTTAAGCCCTTCATCTTTCATATTATCTGAAGAAATATTCGACACAAAAGGGTTACAACTGGAGTATCTGTAGTATAAATTCCAAGCTAATATACCAAAGGATTCTTGAAATACTAAGCCCCTTTTCAGCAAACATTTATACAAACCTCCCCGCCCCGTGTGGGTAACAAGTTCCTAAATTAAAATTGCTTTGTGACCTCTAGCATATCTACTTCTATAATATACGTATCAAATTATAATTCTCTATCAGAAACGATTTCTGATATATGTCTGAAGTCCCCTACTACCACACGCAACAACCCACACTAAAGAAACCCTTTTTACTTTTTTTCGAAGGCATTTGGAGACACTCATGAGACAAGAGGGATTTTGAAAAATTTGCGAAAACATAAGCAAATCCTTTACACCCTCCTGGTTCTTGAAATTTGAAAAATCGTGAAATCGGTTTCTAGGTCATCACATCAAATGCCGTAATAACCAATTTTATATCTCATCAGAACTAAGGGATGGAAAAATTGTGAAAACATATGCAAGCCCCTTGGGGGTTGAATATTAAAAAAATTGAGAAATGGGTTTGTATGCGATTATATAAATTATATCCTCTTAGGGGCTGAGAAAGGAAAAAACTTAAAAACCAGTTTTGGGCGATTATTACGCAAGCCCGTGAAAGTGAAAAGATATTCGATATTTGATCAGACCTGGGGGATATGGTATAATTCGTGAATAAGTATACAACCCCTTTACACCCTGTTAGAGGTCGAATTTCAAAAAATCTTAAAAACGCTTTCTAGGTATTTATATGAAGAAGCCAGAGAATAAAAATAAATTAAATATTTGGGAAGACTTAATAGATATGACGAAAATCGTGAAAATATATGCATTCCATATTCACTGGTACATAAATTCGCCCCTCCTTCCGGACGCCAATGTATATTTGAATTTTTTTTTTATCTAAATTACTTTTCTAGTTGATTTACATATAAATACCAAATAAATACCAACTTTCAACTTTATAGCATAAGCCGTTCTATAGATAGGAAATCCATCCCCCACCCCCGTACCATACTACCCTTATAAAAAATTATATTTTTCCAAGATGCTACTACTATAGCTCTATCTAAATACCATGTTTCAGCTTTATATCATTATACGTTCTCGAGATATAAAAATCGGAACTTTTTCCTTTGCACACTCCCCCACTCGCACCCTCTACACCCTCACACCTTTTCCTGATAGGTGTCTATTAGACCTACTTCTGGTAAAAATTGTAAGCATCTACCTCATACTGTTCTTAAGATAAGAGTGGTGATTTTTTTGAAAAATTCGTATCCCCTCCACCGCCCCCTTGAAAAATTTTACTTTCAGCAAACTTTATTTGTCAACCTTGATACAGAAACCGAATTTGATTTGTCTAGTTCTATTGGTTCGTGAGATATCGTAATCCAAAACCCCCCACCTCCGTACGCAACTACCCCCTCTCAAAAATTTGTTTTCGATCTATTCCCCTAGTAAATCTACAGATTTTCATTAAGTTTTAATTTCGTGACATTAACCGTTTAGGAGATATGGATTTTGGAATGTGTCCATCTCGGGTTTTTTGCGTTTCGGACGCATTATTTTTCCTCCCAGTCCCACACCCCTTCACCCATATCGGATTTTTTTTTGCAAATGGGTCCACAATCAAAGCTCTATATAAATTCTAAGTTTCAGCCTCCTAGCGTAAGCGGTTGCTGAAATCTAGAAACCAAAATTGTTCGTCTAAAACGCTTCCCCCACTTCCACCTCACACCCCCACCCTTCAAATGGTCACTTCAAGAGTCTATTCATAAAAAAATTTTCAATTAAATACCTCAAATGGTTTGGAAGCTACGAGTCTTCAAACGATTTTGCGTAGAGCGGTCGACGTACGGCGGACAGACAGACTGAAATTTTTTTTGCTTTTTTGTGTCTTCTAGCTATGAAACGTGAAAAAAAAATTTTGAGGGTGGCATTTTTTTTTTTTTTTAAATCGATCACAATACTGTATCTATTATTGAAATGATAAAGTAAAATTTATCGAGATCATCAAGTTCCATATTTTCTACACCAACTTATTTTATTCCTCGTATCATTTATATGTTTTACACAAATTAGAGGAATTATGAAAAATATGAGTTGTGGGCGATAAGTATTTTATCATATTTTCTACAACCGATTACAGGAAATATTTAAGTCTTCCTTAGTTCTTCCACGCCATACTCGTTCTTCGATTATGACATCGTCTCACAAGGGTATAATATTTCATAACTTCTACCAAAAATTCCAGAAAATCACCAATAAAATCGTATAGACTTTACAAAACAAAACTTTTCTCCTTAACTATACAACACAGAATCATTGCTTACCATTTCACTTCTCGCCGAAAATATTTTATCCGAAACCCTCATCGACCCCCTCAAAAACTCCACTATCCTTCGAAATACTTTTCTTAACATTTGTATTCATTTGGAGTTTTGGTATGCCCCCAAAATGCTCGACTATAATATCCAACGAAATGTTCCCAAAAAACCAAAACCTACCCGAAAAGTTGTAGCCAAGCTCGGTTTTTGGGTATACGCAGGGGAGAGAGCAAAGTGTCTACGAAAATGTAGTAATCCATTGTATTCCCATCGGTGTCGTATATTGTAATGGCGTGAGATTATTGTAAAGAATTGCGATAAAATCACGATAAACGATTTTCCATATGTATAATTCTTAACTTTTGTCTACTTGGTTGCTGTCTGATTTTTTTTCTCGTCTGTGAAAGCATTGGGGGTGGGTGGACAGGTACACACATTCGACTGAAATTATTGCAGATTTGAAATAAAATAAGCCTTGTAAATATCGAGTGAGAAAATACAATAGGACCAAAGCTAATATATACGTATTTTAGGTGTAATGTTATTCGGGGTCTTAATGACAATTGCTCAGGGGTTTAGGATATTTAAATTAAAAAAGAACGACAGAATGGAAATCTTATCTCCGAGACAATTCACATTATAATTCATTGGCCTTTTATTGCCTACGCCAGATAGTATTCACCCTGACTTCTTGCGGAATTTATTTTCGCAATTCACGATGCGCAATTCGGTTGTAGGATATTAAATATCAAAGAATCTTGTAAGTAATGGGATAAACAAATGAGATCGAAAATAACAAGCACTAAGGTTATCGGGATTTGAGACAAATTCCATTGCTCTTGATGTTTTACGAGTATGCCGCCTTCTTTATTCACATTATCTATTAAATCAATTCAGTAATGGGCAAATTATTGCCCAACAACTTGACTCGAACAGATGCTACGCAGTTTCAATTCGTGTTGTATAAAAATCAGCAGCAGTACACAGGTACTAATCGACCGGAGCCAAGAAGCTACATATATATAAAATAAAATTCTGGGAAAGAATTTTGAGTGAAACGAAACGTTCAGAATTTGGTTTCCGTGTAAAAATATTCTTTGAAAGTTTGAGTCTTTTTAAGGTTGCATAGAGAGAGAGAGAGAGAGAGAGAGAGAAAGAAAGAGAGAGAGAGAGAGAGTGAGAATGAGTTAAGATAAAAAGTTAAGTAGAAGCATTTTGGCAAAGAGTAAATTAATATGGCGCCCAATGTGGGGCACATACCCAAAATCATATGATTGAGTAACTAATTAAAGTGATATAGTTGATATAGTTTAGCTTGACAATTTTGGTTTAGTTAGCAAAATAATCAATTCCGTCGGAAGACGTATCGAGCTTGCGTGTTCTTTTCAATTTTACTTTATTATTTTTTAATAATAAAGTATTGTGATCGACCTGAAATTTCAAAAAAATGTCCGTCTATCCGCCGTACACCGTGCGCAAAATCGGTAGAAGGCGTGTAGCTCCCAAACTCGTTGAGGTATTAAGTTGAAATTTTTATGGTGGGTAGATTGGGTAAACTCCAACGACTGGGGGGGTGGGGGTGTAAGGGGGGATGAGGGGGGGAGTGTTTTAGACGAAAAATTTTGGTTTCTAGATCTCAGGAACCACTTATGCTAGGAGGCTGAAACTTGGATCTTGTGTAGTACTATGGTAGTGGACCCATTTGCAAAAAAATGGTCGATAAGGAAAACAATGAGTCCAAAACGCTTGAAACATGGGATTGAAAAATTCTAAAATCGATATCTCCTGAACAATTGATGTCAGAAAATTGTAACTTTGTGGTTGCCCTTAGGGATACTTCAAGATTAGACAGGGGCTAAAATTTTATAGGGGGGGTGTGGGGATGGGGGCTGAAGAACTTTGGATTCCAATATCTGCCGAACCAATTACACCATGAAGATAAAATTTAGTTTCTGTATATGGGATCATAAGAGGAGTCTATTGAACGTAAACTTTTTGCGAAGGGAGGTGAAGCACGAAAGTGGGGGATAGCAATTTCTCAAAAAATTTAATTTTTATATCTCAGAAACCGTATCAGATATGATCTTGAATATTTTACAGAAGTTGGAGTCGGTAGATCTCTAGTAAAGAAAAAAAGTTTAAGGGTGCGGATGTAGGAGGTGATGGTGAAAAGGGGTAGAAAGGAAAAAAATTCTAATTTTTATTTCTCTAAAACTGTAATGAACATAAAGCTAAAAATTTAGGATTATATAGAGCCACTATAGAGACATCCTAGAAAAATAAGGATTTTCATAGGGGTGGCAAGGTACGGGGGTGAGGAGTGGTTTTTTATATCTCAGAAACGGCTTATGCTAGAAAGTTGAAACTTAGCACGTATTTGTAGATGAGCTATTGGAGTAATTAAAGCACAAAAAAAAGTTCAGATTTTTATTGGCGTTTAAAGGTTGAGTAAAAAAATGTCCGTGAATCCACATTTTCACGAATTTCGTTAAAACTTTTAGACATGTCGAGTTATCAAAGCAATTTTACTTCTGCGGGCTATTTATACAGGATGGGCCAAATACAATTTTCTTTTTAAAAATGCAATACAATGAACAAAATTAAATTTTTTTCCATGTATTATGGCTTTATTAGTAAGAGTAAACATTCCCATTAATGATGGAATACAACTTCGTTCAAGTGGCTGCCTCGGCTGGCTGCGCAGTAGCCCATTCTGTCACTCCAATTTTCCAAGACCTTGTTGATGGTTTCGGGCTGTAGCTCACGGATTGCTTGGATGATATTGGCCTTAAGTGCTTGAATCGTTTCTGGATTGTTGGCATAACATCGGTCCTTCACGGTTCCCCACAAAAAAAATCCAAAGGGGTCAAATCGCAGCTCCGAGGCGGCCAATTGACATCGCCAAGACTGCTGATTACACGATTTGGGAATTTGGTGCGTAAAAGATCGATTGTGGCATGGGCTGTGTGGCATGGCGCGCCATCCTGCATGAACCAGAGGTCGTCCAAATCCATGTCTTCAATTTCAGGAAAAAAAAAAGTCGGATAACATGGCTCTGTAACGTTCACCGTTGACCGAAACGTTGTTCCCAGCCTCATTTTCGAAGAAAAATGGTGCAATGATGCCACCACTCCACAATCCGCACCAAACTGTCACTCTCTGTGGATGCATTGGCTTCTCGACAATAACGTGCGGGTTTTCCGAGCCCCAGATGGGGCAATTTGGTTTGTTAACGTAGAAGCCGAGATGAAAATGCGCCTCGTCAGTAAAGATGATTTTTCACCCAAAATCGTTGTCCAATTCAAGCTGCTCTAAGGCCTAAATTGCGAAGCGATAACGAAGCGGATGGTCATGCGCCTTCAATTGCTGAGTTAATTGGACCTTGTGAGCGAATAATCCGAGATCTTTGTGCAGAATTCTCCTCAGACTAGTGCGTGAAATGTTGAGCTGTTGAGATCGACGGCGAGTTGATGTTCGTGGAGTGAGTCTGACACTCTCGGCTACAGCATCCACATTCTCGTCTGTTCGCACCGTACGACGACGGTGGCCATGAGTGTTGTCCACTAGCATGCCAGTCTCACGAACATTTTGCACAAACTTGCGTACAGCAGGCGCGATGGGTGCTTCATTTCGGCCAAAACTTCTTTTCCAAAAACGCACTGTTTGGGCTACACAGCACTCACTTTGGAAATAAGTTTTGAATATTTCCCAACGTTGTTCAAGCGTAAAGCGACTCATTTCGTTCCGCGGATGTATGATACTGACTTTCTGTCAAGAGCGGGAAACAGCTTTCAGTGCCAAAATAACCTATGATTTAAAAAGGAACCACCCTGTATAAGCGACCAGAAACGTTCTTCAAAATTTTTCGATATCCAACCCCTAGTGGTTGTGTACATATTCACGAATTCTGATATATTTCTTAGGTATATTGAAATTTGGAGTTCACTTTCACTTCTATAAGCTTTAAACATAGTCGGGGAAAAAACCGATTTAAGTATTTTTCAATGTAAATTTAAACCCCCTGGGGGTGTAAGGTATTGTTCAAGTTTTCACTGATTCCGAAAATCTCTTAGGTTTAATGTGATCGAATGCGCTTTTACTTCTATGGAATATTCTATTGATAAAAAAAATACGTAACTAAATAAGAAAATCTCCCAAAAGTCTGGGCGCAACTTTATTATTTTATGTCCGAAGTCCGAAACGTGTTTAATGCTGAGATGCGGTGTAGGTTACTATGAGACTGACAACCTAAGGAATAACTAGGAGGCTATTTGGAACTTTATTTTTTAGGTTGTTAGTCGCATAGTAACCTACACCGCATCTCAGCATTAAACACGTTTCGGACTTCTATCCACAAAATAATAAAGTTGCGCCCAGACTGTTGGCAGATTTTTATATTGGAATATAGAAATGTAGCATATCGATATGGGCTAAGTAATTTGCATTTTCCTGGTAAAGAGACAAGTCGATGCAATTATCCCATGTGCGGAGGTTGGAAGAAAACTGAATACAGAAAAAAGTAGTGTTCCGGCTTCCAACGACAGCTTTTATCTACGTCGATTGTGTGTTTAGCTCAATTTTCCGGCAAGTTTTAGAAAATTAAACTTTAACTTAAAGAATGCAGTTAATTTATGCAAATACCTACGACTTTCAATCAATTCCGAAGTCATAAAAATATAACATACTCCTGACGTATTTGAAGAATACTACTATTGACACTTTAGTCTACCCGTCGAAACATCGCTCACCGTCATACGTTGCTATTATTTCAGCAGTCAAGTATGAATAATTTCCTTAGTATGTGCAAACTTAGGGCCATTATTACAATCTTCACTTAAACTCTAACTGGAACTTAAACTGGAAGCTTTGTATGAAAATCTGTTAGTTAAAGTCTCAGTTAGAACGTAACTGAACATCGTAGGAATGGGCCTAAGAATCGCATGTGGAGTTCATATTGATAGAATAGATTATAATACAATATAATTGAATTGCAAAAAAATTGATTTTGGGATAAATACTTGAACTAGACCCTTCACATGCGACTCTTTAAACATCTAACTAACATAATAGACATGGTGACGAATCCTGCTGAAAATAGCTTTCATCATTCTTCAATAGTTGTAATCTAATCAAAGGCGTACTTGAAAGGGGGCCAGTATTATAATAAACCGAAAAATTTCCAATCAAATATGACTAAATTTATTTCGCACTTCTTCTGGCTCGCTGTTTCAAATCCGGCTCGACGGATCGAAAATTAGGTAGCAAGGGTAGCCAAAGCGCCATTGTCCTTTTACACAACTATTACCAAAAGAGTGGTAGTAGCTTCACATTTTGAAGAGTGAAATTTAATTTAGTTGTAAACATTATCTAGCTATTGGCTTAGAGAGTAAGTAAAGATACCAGCGTTTTTCTAAGAAGTCGAAGAAATTTTCGTGTTTTGTGAAATTTTTGAACAAAACAAACCTACTCTTAAAATCAACAATGGAGTAGAAAAAAAAACACTACAAAATTTAAATTTCTGAACATAATTTGTGGCAATATTTGGGTATTTGATAGCTATCCGCATAAAGGTAGCAAGTTCGATGAAAGCTCATGGCGTCTAATATTTCGAAATCTTTTGGTCGACCAAGCTCTTTATTTATTGCAGTGGCGTGGCGTCCATGGAAGCAAGGGAAGCATTGTCTCCCTTACATTTTGCTGGAAAATATCTAAAATGCGTTTTCTAAATCGCGCAGAAAAATCGCGAAAAAAAGTCATGTTTCAAACATTTTCTTTGGCACAGTCTAAATAAGAGTTCGCAAGAAACTACTCGCGAATATCTCACACAACCGAATTGGCAGCACCACGAAAAAGGCAAGCGAAAGAAACCATGAAGAAGATGGAAGCAAATTGAAAGTTGCGTCTATGAGCGTTCATTTCATTCCATAGTAAACCCACTGTGACGTCGCGAAAAAAAAATGTCGTACACGGGCCGGTGGATGCAATAAGATATTTGCTTCCACGGGTAGCAGAACACATTTTTGGCTGCAGCGGAGAAGCAGAGATCTGATAAGACATAAGTGCTACTAGAGTAGGATAGGAATTGAATTCTGAACAAAGCTTGGAATTGAATTGTGGTAAATAGTTGAATTATATTTAATTTGGATTTTAGATCTCAGGAACCATTTAGGCTAGAAGGCTGAAACTTGGAACTTATGTAGAACAATGATAGTGAAGCTATTTGCAAAAAAATTGGCGATTAGGACTGAGGAGTGTGGGAGTCGAGGGGAAAGCAATGTGTTCGAAGTGCTTGAAAGCTGGGGTTGAAACATTCTAAAATACATATCTCCTGAACGGTTGATGTCAGAAGTTTGAAACTTTGTAGTTGTCTTAAGGGATAATAGGAAATTCGTTAAAAGCTATTAGGTGTACAAATATGTTTCCGGCGTTTTTTGTCAAACGTTGAGCCTTTATTGTGGGAAATTGGTTGCATTATTTTTTTTAAAAATAAATTCCGAATTCCGCGTTGAAAAAACTCCACATCCTTTGAGGCGATCCACGAATCGACCCAATTTTTGACATCTTCAAAAGAACGGAAGCGCTACTCAGACAAGCCATGCGCCATTAATCGGAGTAGGTGGTAGTCGGAAGGGGTGATGTCTGGTGAATACAGCGGGTGGGGTAGGACGTCCCATTTCAGTGTTTCCAGGTAGGTTTTCACAACCTGAGCAACATGTGGCCGAGCGTTATCGTGTAGCAAAATCACTTTGTCGTGTCTCTGCTCATATTGCTGCCGTTTTTCTTTCAATGCTCGGCTCAAACGCATTAGTTGTCTTCGATAAAGAGGTAATGTGATGGTTTCACTCGATTGCAGCAACTTATAATACACCACGCCGAGTTGGACCCACCAAATGCATAGCATGACTTTGGAACAATGGATATTCGGCTTTGCGGTCGATGTTGATGTATGGCCAGGGTATCCCCATGATTTTTGACGCTTCGGGTTGTCGTAGTGTATCCACTTTTCATCACCAGACACGATACAATGCAAAAATTCTTTCCTGTTCTGCCGTTGGAGCAGCTGTTCACACGTGAAAAAACGCCGTTGGACGTCTTTTGGCTTCAATTCGTACGGCACCCAATTTCCTTGCTTTTGCATTATTTCCAAGGCTTTCAGACGATGTGCAATGGCTTGTTGAGACGATGAATCCGAAAGACTTTGTTGTGTTTGGCATGAATCTTTGTCCAGTAGTGCCTCCAATTCTGAGTCTTCGAAATTTTTTGGACGGCCGGAACGCTCCTTGTCTTTCACGCCGAAAGCACCCATTTTGAAGCGATGAAACCATTTGCGACACATTGATTCGCTAATAGAATACTCGCCATAAGTTTCTCTAATCATCTGAGAAGCATCAGCTGCAGATTTCTTTGAATTAAAACAAAAAAGCAAAACTTCCCGCAAATGGCTCGAATTCCGACTCATAAGTAACTAACGCCGATAAATTTTTTACAAATGTAATGATGGGGAATTGTTGCAATATGTCTGATTTTGCCATATTACGAGCTTGATCCGCCATTTTTCCCAGTATTTCGTGTTAGTGCCATCTATACGAGAACGCCGGGAACTTATTTGTACACCTAATAAAATTTTTGAATCGGGTGGTGGTGTGTAGGGGTAGGGGTAAACATCTTTGGATAAGAATATCTTCCGGACCAATTATACCAGGAAGGTAAAATTCGGTTTGTGTATGTGAGATCACAAGTGGAGTCAACTGAATGTAAAAATTTTGAGAGGGGAGGTGGAGCACGAAAATGAGGCGATAGCCATTTTTAAAAAAAAATTTATTTTTTATATCTCAAGAACCGTACTAGAAATGATTTTAGAAATTATACAGGAGTTAGGTCCAGTAGACTTCTAACAGGGAAAAACTGTTGCAGGTACTGGTAAAGGGACTGATGGTGAGAGAGGGTGGAAAGGAAAGAACTTCGATATTTATTTCTCAAAAACCACAAACCATAGAAAGCTAAAAAGTGACTATGTAGAGCAAATATAGAGGTATCCTAGAAAAAATATGATGGTTTTTTTATAGCTCAGAAACGGCTTATGCAAGAAAGTTGGAACTTAGTAAGTATATGTACGTATGCTACTGAAGTAATTAGAGGAAATAAATTCAGATTTTTATTGGTATAGAGGTTGAGTAAAACAAATGTCCGTGAAAAGGGATTTTTCCTCATTTTCACTATTTCGTTATATAGGGTGTTTTTTTAGGTGCATGAGAACTTTCGATATCGATAACTGTAGTTTGCCAGCTGAGAATGTCAAACTGTGTTGAGATTTCTGTTCAGTAAGGTTTGGCAAGTCATCATGAATCGTTTAACGCCAGAACAACGCTTCTAAATTGTGAAAATTTACTTTGAAAAAAATAAATCTGTTCGCGAAGTTCATAGAGCACTTCGTCCATTTTACGGTCAACATAATCGGCCATGCTGACTGAATTTTTGTTTCCAAAAATTAATCAGCTTAACATCGCCGACATTTGTAAAATTTGTAAAATATTATATTTTAAACGTGCCGAAATAAATTTTACTTCTGCGGGGTCTTTATATAAGTGCCTAGAAATGTTTTTCCCAATTTTTCGATATCCAACCCCTTAGGGGGTGTAAAGTGGTTGTGTATGTACATATTCACGAATTTCCATATATTGTGTCTAATGAGATATTAAATTCACTTTTATTTCTAAATTTAATCGACGAAAAATCTGATGCAAGCATTTTTCGATATTAAGGGGTGTAAAGTATTGTTCAATTTTTCATGAATTCCGAAAATTTTTTAGGATTAATGAGATCGAATTCGGTTTTACTTCTATTGACTCTCCTATTAAAAAAAAATACGTTAATAATAAAAAAAAAATCTGCCAACACTCTGGGCGCAACTTTATTAATTTTTTTTGGTAGAAGTCCGGAACGCGTTTAATGATGAGATACGGTGTAGGTGACTGCGACTGACAACCTGAAAAATAACGTCCCAAATAGCCTCCTGGTCCCCGTTCGTGATTGCTGGGTGCTTTTTTATTACTAATGTTAAAAGTAGCTAATGGAGGAGGTTCAATTAATACGCATTAAATTTGTAGAAAGAATAATAATAATGAATTTTTGATATTAACCAATTGCTTCCTCTTGTTGAATTATCACGCCACGCCACTGATTCATTGTTAAGGATAGCTGTCCTCTGTTGGGTTGTTGTTCTTGAATTCAAACAGCCTTAATTTATCCGGAGCGAGTACATTCCAATCATCTGGGTATAGTTCTTCTTTGGACACGTCGTTAAGTTTTAAATGCAGGTAAATGTATCAAAATATCAAGAAGCGAGAGCTCAAATTTCTTCAGTCGTAATAATTAATTGGATGTCATTCAAGGAATGGTGATCCAAAGCAAAAGCACTGCTCTTCAATCGGCTTAGTTTCTGCCTTATCAAAATACACCCATTACTTCCCACTTGTAGCCCATGGAGACACTAATTGCTTTTATGTGCTGTAAATTGATCTTATCTCAACTAAGCACGACGGTATGCCAAAACAATTTAAAGAACAGAAACACCATGGAACCAGAAACAATGGCCTGTAACGAACATTGAAAAGCACGTGAAGGCTCCCAAAGTATTCAGTGCGGCTTCGGCCACGAAATGGAAGGCGAAAAAAAGCGAATTCCCAGCTACAACCATAGTGCAATATAAATTCCTTAGCAAACTCTTGGCATTCCAGTACCCTGTAGAGGATTCGACCTAATTGTGGGAAACCTGCACTTGAAGTTCCTTAGCGTTTGAGGAGAAGGCGAAAAAATATAATCCTAGACACATTCATAGCCGAACCCCGGACGAAAAAAACTACCCCCATGAAAATCGCCTTCGCAGTAATTTCAATTCGGACAATATGCAGAGAAATAAGCTATGAGAATCTTTATTGGAATTTATCAATGAAGAGAATGATAAAAGGACGAAGTCGAAGCTAAGAACCCACTCGATATTGTGTTTCTTCGAAAACCGAGAGAATCAAACTTTGTAGGGACCCATAGCTTATATAATTGGATATTACAATAGAAATTTTATGGTGATAACCTCTTTGAAATATTTAATGGCCACCATTAAATATTTCAAAGAGGTTATCACCATGGCAAAGTGGTGTCGAAAGTTCGATTATGCGAATTCCAAAAACGACCAAACGGAATTTCGATACGAGTTTCAAAGTCCATTGATAGAAGTTATCGGGGCGCTGAAAGGATTCTACATAGTAATGGATGAAGACGGAAGAAAAACTTATGTTCGCTATCTCAATTATTTGGTTAAACTTTTAACGACATCAAAGTTGGTGAAAATTTTCGAATTGTACGAGTACTCGCACATAGTTTAACCGGAATGCCTGTCGTGTAAAAGAAGTCCTATCGTTGGGCAGCTATTCTTTCTTCTTTATTCTGTTTGATAAAAAAAATATTTATATATATTTCGATAGTTGTACAGATCTCAATATTACATGGGGCTAAAATTTAACTCGAGAACTGAAATTTTTCCGATTCTATCATCCCTTCTACAGCTACAGATTATTTTCATTTCACTACGGTATCAAACCATGCTCATGTTGGATTGGTGTCCCGGCTAAATACTGCGTGAATGAGCGCAGAGGGCGGTGGAACATGGAAGTAGTGGAAAACAATTTTCAAGAAATTAAATTTTTGTATCTCAACAACCGTTTCAAATATGATCTTGAAATTTTTACATAAGCAAGATCCAGTAGACCCCTAGCAGAGAACAAAATTTTGCGCTAAGGTCGTAGGAAGTGAGGGTGGAGAGGAATGAAAGCAAAGAGAGATGAAGAGCTTCCATAAGACTCAGGAAAATAAAAATGTTGATAAGGGTAGCAAGAAACGTTGCGGTGGCGGGCTGTAACGACTTATGCTGGAAAGTTGAAACTTGGTTTGTAGGTATATATAAATATACCAGAAAAATAGTTTCAAAAAAACCAGGTTTCTCTTGGTAATGGGCCAAGGAAAATTTCGAAAAAGGGGGTAGCAAACATTTTTAGCAATTTCATCATATCTTGGATATCTAATTAATTTTACTTCTCCGAACTTTACTTAGAAGCACCTAGAAATTCCTTTTCGAATTTAACTATTTTTCAAAAAATAATAGGGTGTAAAGTGATTGTATACGTTCTTACAAATAGTGACATATCTCTGATGAGATATCGGTTTGTTTTACTTCAGTATTTTAACAATAAATTATTGTTATCGATTTAAAATAAAATTGCTGTCCTGAAATGGGTGAAATTGAAAAAGTACCGATTTTTATGTCTCGAGAAAACATAATGAATTGTATTTAGCTAGACCTAATATAGTGGCATGTTGAAAATGCAAAATTTTTATTAGGGACAGTACGGTATAGGGGTGGAAGGTTTTTTTCCTATCTATGGAACGCCTTATGCTAGAAAGTGGAAACTTAGTGAATAAATGAAGATCTACTAGAAAAGAAATTAAGGTAAAAGGAATTTAAAAATCTATTGGCGTATAAAAGGATGCCGAAAATAATGAAAATTGAAAATATAATGCGGATTTTTTCACGAATTTCGTCATATCTATTAAGTCTTCTGCAATATTGAATTAATTTTTATTCCACGGATTCTGCACATAAATGCATAGGAAGCGTTTTCAAAATTTTTAGAAAAGCGACCCCAATGCGAATATTAAGGGTCTTTATACATTTTTATGAATTCAGCCGTGTCCCTCAGGTGTGATTAGATATCAAACAACTTTTCACTTCCACAGGCTTGTTATATATTCGACTAAAACCGGTTTTCAAAATTTTTCCCCTTTCAGGGGTATAAAAGGGTTGAACACTTTTTCACGAATTTCGTCATATCTCTTAGAAGTGATAAGACTTCGAATAGGTTTTTGCTACCTCGGGCTTTCTTTTCATTTATCTTAAAACTAATTACAGGATTTTTGGATATTCAACCCTCAAGTCGGTATAAGAAAGTTGCATACATTCCCTTAGCTTTAACTTCACACAGCGTTTTACTTTATTATTTCAATAATACAGTGTTGTGATCGATTTTTAAAAAAAAATGTTCTACCCTCCACATTTTTTTTTTAAATTTCACGGAAAAAGGAAAAAAAATGTCAGTCCGTCTGTCCGCCGTACGTCGACAGCTGTACGCAAAATCGCTTCAAGGCTCGTAGCTCCCAAACCCTTTGAGCTATTAAAATGAATTTTTTTTTAATAGACTGGATAGGCCCCTTGAAGTGTGGAAAGCGTTTTAAACGGAAAATTTTGGTTTCTTGATTTCAGCAACCGCTTATGCCTGGAGGCTGAAATTTGGAAATTATATAGAACTTCGGTAGTGGTCCCATTTGCAGAAATTTGTCAATATGGGTGAAGGGGTGTGGGAGTGGGGGGAAAAATAATGCGTCCGAAACGCAAGAAAGCCGAGATCGACACATTTTAAAAACCATATCTCCTAAACGGTTAATATCACAAAATTGAAACTTAATGAATATCTGTAGCTACACTAGGAGAATAGATCGGAAATAAATTTTTGAGTGGGGTCAGTGGTCTACGGAGGTGAGGGGTAAAAAAACTTTAGATTACGATATCTCACGAACCAATTGCACTCGACAAATAAAATACGGTTTCTGTATTAAGGTTGACAAATTAAGTATGCTGAAAGTAAATTTTTTCAAGGGGGTCGTGGAGCATGAAAGTGGAGGGGTTATGAATTCTTTAAAAAAATTTCATCTGATATCTTAAGAGCAGTGTGAGATAGATGCTTAAAATTTTTACCAGACCAAATAACCCGCTGGCAAAAAAAAAAATTTGAGGTTGTTGGTGTAGAGGATGAGAGTGGGGGAGGGTGAAAAGGAAAAGGTTCTAATTTTTATATATTGAGAACTTATCATGATATAAAGCTGAAACTTGGTATTTAGATAGTAGTAGCATGTTGGAAAAATATAAGTTTTTATAGGGGGTACGGTGGTGGGGGGTATTTTTACACCTATGGAATGTCTTATGCTACAAAGTTGAAACTCGGTATGTATATGTAAATTAACTGGAAAAGTAATTTAGAGAAAAAAAATTTCAAATATTCATTGGCGTTTGGAAGAGGGGCGAAAAAAATTATCAGTGAAAATTGAATGCATATATCTTCACAATTTTCGTTATATGTATTAGGTCTTTCCAAATATTTAATTCGTTTTTAATCTACGGGTTTTTTATAGAAATACCTAGAAAGCGTTTTCAGGATTTTTTGAAATTCGACCCTAAGTGGGTGTAAAGGGGTTGTATACTTTTTCACGAATTCTGCCATATCTCCCAGGTCTGATCAGATATCGAATATCTTTTCACTTTCACGGGCGAGTAATAATCGCCTAAAACATGTTCTTAAGTTTTTTCCTTTTTCAACCCCTAAGAGGGTATAAAAGAGTTGAACACATTTTCACGAATTCCGCCATTTCTTTTAAAAGTGATAAGACATTGAATTGGTTTTTACTTTCTCATGCTGTCTTCATATTTATTTATTAACTCATTTCAGGACTTTTGGATATTCAACCCCCAAGTTGGTGCAAGGAGGTTGCATATGTTTTCACAGATTCCTACATATTGCTTAGATCTGATGATATATCGAATTCATTTTTACTTCCTAAGGTTTTGTATAATAAGCGCCAGAAAGTCAATTTCAGTATTTTACATATTGAATCCTAAGGGGTGTAAGGGGGTTGTATACTTTTCAAAGCTTCGACATATTTCATCTATATTAGATCGCTTTTCACTTCCACATTGTTTTTATATAATCACCTACAAACCTATTTCTCAATTTTTGGATATTCAACCCCCAAGGGTTTGCATATGTTTTCACAATTTTTTCCAACCCTGATTCTATTGATCATAATTTACTATGTGAAAAGTTGGACTATAATTATTTTAATATGGAGAAATGCGCTGTAAACCTCATCAGGCACTAGTTGACTGGTAGATCTCAGTTTGTTTCCTTAAACGGTGCCAAATCGGATCCTCTCCCTATCTCCTGTGGAGTCCCGCAAGGATCTATTCTGGGGCCGGTACTTTTTTGCCTTTTTATAAACCACTATGTTTGAACGAAACAAATTACCGCTTGTATGAGGATGATGCGCAGATCTTTCTAGGCTGTCCTGTTTCGGAATTGTCGGGGTATATTGGTAAGATGAATGACGAGATGGATGCTGTAAGTTACTGGTCAAGTATGAATGGACTGAGGCTAAATGGTCGAAAAACTCAAGCAATTGTTATATATTCGCGAAATGTTGATACACAATATCTAGCCGAGTTGCGACTCAATAATGAAACTATTGCGTATCTGGATATTATTAAAAATCTTGGAGTGGTGTTCAACAAATGCTTTTATTGGTCTGACCATATTAACCAAATTGCTAAGCGAGTGCACCCTATTTTACGCAAATCGTGGAGGCTAACTGTGGCTAAGTCGTCTGAAACCAAGAAGAAACTAATAAGATTACGCGGAGTTAGAGTAAATTTTTCTTTTTTTTTTGGGAATGCACTCCTCCGAATATCAAATTGTATTTTTCTTTCACATTTGTAAGTTCAAATAGTATTTCCGTTCAAATTTGTAAGTTTTCTGACAAATTGTTTATTATCTTGTTTCTGTACATTTGTTTTCTAATTCATGCACATGTTTTCTAATTCATATATTAAGTTATAGAGCCTTACCGTCTCATTGGTTGCAATATTTGGGTTTAATAAATGAAATGATATGAAACAATTAGTGCTGATGAGATATAAAATTGGTTATTGCGGCATTTGATGTGATGACCTAAAAACGGATTTCACGATTTTTCGAATTTCAAGAACCAAGAGGGTGTAAAGGGTTTGCTTAAGTTTTCACAAATTTTTCAAAATCCTTCGTGTCTCATGAGTGTCTTATGAATTGCTTCTTATGAAATCGTCTAAAAACCTGTTTCACATTTTTTTAGAAATTCAAACCCCAAGTGGAAGTAATGGGTTTGTATACGTTTTAACAATTCGTCATATCTCTTAAGTCCGAGAAAGCAACAAATTCGTTTTTACTTCTATGGGCTTTTAGGTACATAATATAACTAAATTCAAATAGTCTACACGGGCTTTTTCAATGTTTAATTGACTAAAAATCTCTATTTTAAATATATGAACTAAATAAACTTTTCAGGAAACGTCATAATCTCGAAACAGCTGATGATATACTCCAACTTTGACCGCTCCCGAACTTTAACCCGAAAAATAATAAAGTTGCGCCCAGACTGTTGCCAGATTTTTTATATAATGACCCAATTACGTTTTTTTATCTATTATAAGCGGCAGTGGCGTAAGCATTCTATCGTAACTCAATTTGATCCGCTTCCCGAAGCTTGACCCCAAAAATAATAAAGTTTCGCCCTGACTGTTGGCAGATTTTTTTCTGTAACCTTAACAGACTTTCAGTTCAGTTCACACACCAGAAGTTAGCTTTTTTGACAATATTATCACCCCAATGCTTTCGAAATTAAAAAAAAAACTATTAGTTTAAAATCAGTCAAAAGTCTGGGCGCAACTTTTTATTTTTGTATAATTTCCCACTGTTCACTTGTAATGTTTATTTTATTTGTAATTGGTAGTAATAATTTTTCGAGGAATAAAAACATTTATTTTTATAATAACCAATCTCCGCTATAAATAGGAAGGAAAAAATGTAAGTTCTACTGGCTTCCAAATAACTTACGTTATGAACCGGGTATATTTTAATATATTTGTATAGGTATTCACTAACGAATAATTTTTTAAAAAAAAATATTTATTTGAAATTCAATCAATGTAATTGAATTTCGGTTCATGTTGCAATGCACAAATGTAGTAAGTATGAAATTTCAATTTAAGCATAAAACATATTTTAGAGACCACACATAAAAATGGAAAAATAAACATTCATTTGTGTATAAATTTTATTTTTACTCCAGAGTCCAAATTTTTTACGAAACTTATTGAATATCATCCAGATGTGTTGTACATTTATGTACGTCGCCATAGATTTGTATGTAGATACCTATGTACTTCGCTAAAAATCGAACTAAATTAAATTAATGTTAAATTATTGACATGCACAAAATACCGTGTCGCATGTTTATTCCCTTCGAGATTCGAATTTTTTTTATAATGGTATAGCGAATATAAAATTCACGTTAAATGCTTTATTTTGACCATAAAATTATCTCACCTTTGGCGCATACCTACATTTAGTCGATTTATATTACTGCCCTATTTAATTCATTTGTTGCATGAAATATGATATGTGCCATTCATGGCTCAGATCACCGCATACACACTCATGACTTTATTAATGACTTTACGAAATGAACATGAAATTATACTTTTAATTTGAGTGGTTATATTTTCTACCCCGAAATGCAATTATTACGCCTGTCCACATTCACCACCGAAAAATTCGGGGCAGTTTAGCTCTCATTTCAGGAATAGTCCTGATGCCAGCGACCACACATCGCATCCAATTTGTAATCACATTAATTTCCGGGCGCTTAATTTTAATCCAGCCGGTCTTTTCGCTTTTAACCTCTCACTGTCGGTAGTGATAGAGGTGAGTGAGGGTGGCGTGAGGAAGGGTTGAGTTCGTTCAGGTATTCGGTAGATGTGCCTACTTAGTTATATCGCCTATTTCATGTAAAAGTGGTTGTAGTGTTGAACCAGGAATTCTAGTTTTTAGTCTGGCAACCTACCACATCACACATATAGTCGGCGACATATTTTCTGTACTTATATTAGGTACCTGGTACTTCGAAAGCTTGTATCCTGGGATACTAATTAAGTTTCATTGCATTACATATACTGGCAGGTAATTTATGATTAGCTGAAATCTGTTCTACTATACACTGGGTTTAGGATAACAACATAAATCAATGACATCATCGGTATAGCGTGCTGCGATACGAATAATTAATTGCCTCATATGAAGATTGATTCACACCTATGGTGTTAAATTTTGTAACATGTAAGTGATTATGCTTATATGATGCACGGGCTCTATGGCATACACGATGTTGTTATACTCAGTCATACTGCAATTTCTCAAATTATTATAACAGGTACAGTGGTCGGAGCTAGTAATTGTACGTACAGTATCGAATACATTTCGATCTCGGTAGCTCCGTGTACCAGTGCCAGCGGCAAATCTAGTCCTTGTTTTTGGGGTGGAAGATGGGGAAAGTTTTGACTGAAATTTTTGGATTTGTGTCTTGTGTCTTTTTTATATTGTTTATAATTGTAGACTCGTTAACCCAGAATTATTGGCATTGCCGTAAGTAGTTAGGGCCATTGCCTCTGTTGCGCTGAAGATAAACCTGCTCAGATAATGAAGCTACTCGAATTCATAGAAGAAAAGGCTTTTTTCGACAATCAGTGCCCTAATGAGCTCGTTTACACCTAGCAACCCAATCGCGACCTGTCCTATGCCGTGGCCAAAACTAGGTGCAATCTCCAACTGTTTACACCGATAGAGGCCTAAATTGGGCTGGGTCATATTTAGTCCATCAAAATATTTCATCAGTAAATTCAGGGACTATTATACTAAATATCTGCAGTGGTATGCTATGTCGGAACGCATTGACAAATTGTTGTATCTTTTGCATATGACTGATGTATTAAAATGCAAAAAAGCATTTAGGGCGAATCACGCGTTTACACCCAAAAATCAAAAGACCTATTTTAGGTTAGGTAACAAGTGAACGAGCCCCGACCTAATGCTAGGTCAATAGGGATGTTGATATCGAAAAAAAATATCGATACATCGATATTTGAAAAAATATCAATATCGGCTGATGCTATATCGAAAAAAAATATCGATATAGGTATCGAATATTTTTTCCAATCAAAAATAAATTCATATCTCCCTTCCCGTATCAAATTTAATGTTAAGGGGAGCATATCGCAAGGGCTTTTGAGTGTAAATTTCATGACCCATTTTATCAGAAACTACTCGAATGAAATTTTGGACAATTATTCCTTACTGCAAAACTGCCGAATAGGGTGGAATAAAATTGTATTATTTTTGTAACAGTTGTATGTATTGCACATCTAATTTTGACAGAAAGCTTCAAGTCAGTCTTATATTACTTTATTAAATAATTAAACACATTGAATTTCCTTCAATTCTATCTGCCAGCAGAGGTGGCATAAGTGGTTTTTGAGGAAATGGATGAAATGTAAAAAAAAAAATCTGCCAATGGTCTGGGCGAAACTTTATTATTTTTAGGGTCAAAGTTCGGGAGCGGTCAAAGTCGCAGTGTAGCATGAGTTGCTTCGAGATTATTAGATTTCTTGGAAAATTATTTTTGTTCTTAATATAAAAATATTTAAAATAGAGATTTTTAGCCGATTAAACATTGAAAAAGTCCGTGTAGACTATTCGAATTTCAGTATATTATGTACACTAAAAGCCCATAGAAGCAAAAACGAATTTGATGCCTTATCAGAATTAAGAGATATGACGAATTGTTAAAACGTATACAAACCCATTACTTCCACTTGGGGTTTGAATTTCGAAAAAATTGTGAAACACGTTTTTAGACGATTTCATAAGAAGCAACTTGATATCTCATGAGACAAGACGGATTTTGAAAAATTTATGAAAACGTTAGCAAACCCTTCACACCTCCTCGGTTCTGGAAATTCGAAACATCGTGAATTGGTTGGCCGTAATAATCAATTTTATATCTCATCAGAACTAAGGAATGGCAAAAATTGTGAAAACATATACAAACCCTTGGGAGTTGAATATCGAAAAATTAAGAAATGGGTTTGTAGGCGATTATATAAAAAGTCTGTGGAAATGAAAAGCGATCTAATATCTCATCGAACCTAAGAAATATGTCGAAACTTTGAAAAGCATACAACCCCCTTACACCAATTAGGATTGAATATCTAAAATACTGAAATTGACTTTTTGGCCTTTTTATATAGGAAACCTTAGGAAGTAAAAATGAATTGGATATATCACCAGCAACCTCCTTACACCCACTTGGGGGTTGAATATCCAAAAATCCTGAAAGGAGTTAATAAATAAATATGAAGACAGCACGAGAAAGTAGGAACCAATTCAATTTCTTATCACTTCTAAAAGAAATGACGGAACTCGTGAAAACGTGTTCAACCCGTTTATACCCTCTTAGGGGCTGAAAAAGGAAAAAACTTAAAAACAAGTTTTAGGTGATTATTACGCAAGCACGTGAACCTGGAAAGATATTCGATATCTGATAAAACGTGGGGATATAGTAGTATTCGTGAAAAAGTTTACAACCCCCTTCGCACCCCCTTAGGGGTCGAATTTTAAAAAATCCTGAAAACACTTTCTAGGTATTTATATGAAAAATCCGTAGAATAAAAATGAATTCAATATTTGGGAAGACCTAATAGATATGACGAAAACCGTGAAAATATATGCATTCCATTTTCACTGATCATTTATTTTGCCCAACCCCCCTCTGAACGCCAATAAAAATTTGAAATTTTTTTTTATTTAAATTAGTTTTCTAGTTGATTTACATAAACATACCGAGTTTCACCTTTGTAGCATAAGCCGTTCTATAGATAGGAATAACACCCCCCACCCCTGTACCATACTACCCCTATAAAAAATTATATTTTTCCAACATGCTACTAATATAGCTCTATACAAATACCAAGTTTCAGCTTTATATCATTATAGGTTGTTGAGATATTAAAATCGGAACTTTTTCCTTTTCACCCTCCCCCACCCCCACCCACACCCTATACACCCACAATTCCTAAATTTTTTTTTCTGCTAGGGGTCTATTAGGTCTACTTTTGGTAAAAATTTTAAGCATCTATCTTACGCTGTGCTTGAGATATGAGACGTGATTTTTTTGAAAAATTCTTATCCCCTCCACTTTCATGCTCCACCGCCCCCTTGAAAAATTTGGCTTTCAGCAAACTTCGTTTGTCAATCTTTATACACAAACCAAATTTTATTTATCTAGTGCAATTGGTTCATGAGATATCGTAATCTAAAGTTTTTCACCTCCCACCCCCGTACGCCACTGCCGCCACTCAAATTTTTGTTTCCGATCTATTGTCCTAGTATACTTACATATATTCATTTAGTTTGAATTTTGTGACATTGACCGTTTAGGAGATATGGATTTTAGAATGTGTCGAACTCACCTTTTTTGCGTTTTGGACGCATTATTTTTCCCCCCACTCCCAAACCCCTTCACCTATATCGGCAATTTTTTTGCAAATAAGTCCACTACTAAAGCTCTATATAAATTCCAAATTTCAGCCTCCTAGCATAAGCGGTTGCTGAGATCTAGAAACCAAAATTTTCCGTCTTAAACACTTCCCCCTCCTCCCCCCTCACATCCCGACCCTTCCAAATTTGGTCACTTTTGGGGGCCTATCCACTCTACCCACGAAAAAAAATTCAACTAAATACCTTGTAGGGTTTGGGTGCTACGAGCCTTCAAACAATTTTGCGTACACCGGTAGACGTACGGCGTACGGCGGACAGACGGACTGAAATTTTTTTTTGCTTATTTCGTGTCTACTCGTCATGAAACGTGAAAAAAAAATTTTGAGGGTAGCAAATTTTTTTTTTTTAAAAATCGATAACAATTTTGTATTATTGAAATAATAAAGTAAAAGGCACTTCTTGATCTCGAGTAGTCTTGTGGTTTTAACAGTTTTACCCAGAATTAAGTCTAAAATAAGAATTTAAAAAAAATGTTTCTTTTTACTCCAAAAACGATATAATAAAGATTACGGCAGTGTGCGGCTTTTAATACAAACCCAAAGCCAATAAATAAATGATATTACAAAATTTAAAATTGTTCTTCACTTCACTAAATTTTCACAACAAAAACAAAGCTAAATACACCTTCGATAGTTAATACAAACATATTACTTTCCTCCGGGTTTTTTAAATTCCTTTTACTTGAAAGCTCAAGATTAAAAACCAATAAGAACAAGGTACTAAGCGGATAGATTCCTGTGCAGGGAATAGTTGCCTGGTTGCCACCACCTCCAGAAACCACGCGTCATGCATCTTTTTGTTTCGACAGATATAGACTTTACGTGATCGAAAAACAGTTTTCTAGTTTCAACCTTTCTGACATCGCTCATATATATTATTATATTAGATTTTTGTGTTGGGGTTAGTGTTATCACCTCTGTCATTGATACTACTTCCCTTCTATGGTTCCTCTTCGATCCCTGCGCTTTCAGTGAAGCTTAGTATTTTTCGAAGAGGAATAGCCAGGAATTCTTTTATGAGCAAGTCCTTCACATTCACAGCGAATGTGCTCTGGTGTTTCGTCTTCATCATCGCAAATTCTGCATATTTTGCTCTCAGAGAGACTAATCCTATGGTGATGCTTCCTCATGTAACAATATGACCAGTCAGAGCTATCACTAGGGTTTCGATCAGATGTTTGCTTAATTCTAGATATTTAGACGATCTGTTTTCCGAATGCTTCGGCATAAGTAACTTATTAGAGTGCCACGTAAAATATCAACTAGGAATAGCTAAATTTGCGGTCAAAGCATGAGTAGGTCCACATACACAAAAATAAGCAGAAATAAAAAATGCCGTTCGAGTTCTAAAATATGCCATACTTAACAAATATCGGGTCCGATAGTCGGATTTTAATATCGATATACCGATATATTGCTTTAAAAAATATCGGCCGATATTATCGAAATATCGCAATTTCGATATATCGATATTTTTTCAACATCCCTAGAGCTTATTGGGGTAGCTATTCCTGTTAGGGAAAAGCAATAAAAAATAGCAAAATCAGCAATATTCATGGTGTTTTCAATGTAAATTTTAATCACTACTCTGATCTGGATAAATGCGCAAAAAAACACACATATTATTAGATGCAGAGCGCCGTCCTGTTGGCACCACATTTCGCCGGTATCCACATCATCCAGTTTAGGCAACGAGAATTTGCTTATTATCGATCGTTTGACGGTTATGGCAATGCCAGTTTCGTTTTTGAAGAAGTATGGACCGATAATTTCGCCAGACCAAAATCACCAAACAGTGATTTTCTCGGGAAGCATTTGGTGCTGGTGTATCTCGTGTGGATTGGTATCGTCCCAAATCCGACAATTTTGATTGTTCACACATCTACTCATCAAGAAATGGGCCTCGTCGTTAAAAATCACACAATACGCGGAATGTTTTTCAAACGGAACTCTGATTTTGTCAATAAAATTTGATGATTTGCACACTTTGTTCAATGTTATAATCTTCCATTGTAATTTTCCATACACTACTGAACAATTCGCAACAAATTCGACGGATGTTGCTTTAACAACATGGCCGCTATAACTAACAAATCTCAAGCGTTCTTACCCCTACTAAGCAAAATAGAAATTTGAAAATATTCTAGTATTAAAAAAACTTCCGAGATATAAAATACGTGTGATTTCACTTAATTTGGGATTATAGTTATTTGCTCTAATTTCCTCAATTATAACTAACCATAATCAAAACTAAAGACAAGTCTTGGCACATGTAATAGTAGGAACCAGTAAGTTCTAATTTTTTTACATTGTTAGCTTTTGAAATAAGAATCTTTTAAGCATTTCAGTTGCGAATATATGCATTAACTTAGACTCAGGTTTCACATCTTTTTAAATTTCCTCCAATTATCGTCTTTCTTTTCATAAAAATACAAATTAAAACTATGAAATTCTGCGGCCTAACGTTTACAAAAAACCAAACAAATTAAATTTATTATTATATATTTAAGGATACGCTTATTATTAGGCGTAATTACAATAGCCCTTAAAACTAGACTGAAACACACATTCATCGATAGGTTGAGAACACATAAAGCTAGATATAAATTAAGAATGGTTTCTACTTTATTTCACCTCATTCCAAGTTAGGGAATAAAATTTTTAAAAATTCTGCTAATACTCTCGACATGTTTGAAAGTATAATAGAAGTTTGCAATTATGAGACTACAAAAGAGACTAGTTTAGTCTACATTTTAGGATTTCTATGTAAAAAATTTCCAGGTGACAACAGTTGTAAACTGGGCGCAACTTTATTATTTTTTCGGAAGAAGTTCGGAATGCGTTCAATTCTGAGACGAGGTGTAGGTTACTATGTGACTGAAAACCCAAAAAAAAGTTCGGGAAGCAGTTAGAATGGGGTCGCGCTAGAATACTTACGCCGCTGCCATATATAACATATGAATTACATAATTGGGTCATATTCCGGGACGAGGTCTAAGTCGTAGTATAATATCAGTTGTTACGTGATTAGGAGATTTTTCGTGATTTGGTTTTGGGCCATTAACTGACATCGCAAATGCATTTGTAGGCGATAATATAAAATGTCTGTGGAAGTGAAAACCAATCTGATATCTTATCAATCGTAAGAAATATGTCCAAAGCCTTACGTCCTCTTGGAGTTGAATATCTAAAAATACTGAAATCAACTTTTGACGATTATATAGGAAGCCTTAGGAAGTTAAACTGAATTCGATATCACATCAGAACCAAGAAATATATAGGAATTTGTGCAAACATATGCAACCCCCTTGCACACTCTTTGGGGTTGAATATCTAAAAATCCTAAAATGGGTTTTTAGATACATATAAAGAAAGCCCGAAGAAGTAAAAACCAATCCGATGCCTTATCACTCCTAAGAGATTCGTGGAATTCGTGAAAACGTGTTGAACCCGTTTATACCCTCTTAGGGGTTGAATAATAAAAAAATTTTAAATGTGATTATTAAACAAGCCCGTGGAAGTAAAAATATATTCGATATCTAATCAGACCAAATGGATATGTCTGAATTCGTGAAAATGTATACAACCCCTTTACACCATCGTGGGGGTCGAATTTCAAAAAATCCTGAAAAAAATTTCTAGGTATTTATATGAAAAATCCGTGAAATAAAAATGAATTCAATATTTGAAAAGACCTAATAGATATGACGAAAATCGTGAAAATATATGCATTCCATTTTCACTGATCATTTTTTTTGTCCCCCTTCTGTACGCCAATGGATATTAAATTTTTTTTTCAATCAAAATTACTTTTCTAGTTGACCTACATACACATACCGAGTTTCAACTTTCTAGCGTAAGCCGTTCTATAGTTAGGAAAAACACCCCCCACCCCCGTACCATACTATCCCTATAAAAAATTATATTTTTTCAACATGCTACTACTATAGTTCTATCTAAATACCAAGTTTCAGCTTGATGTCATTATAGGTTCTCGAGATATAAAAACCTTTTCACCCTCCCCTACCCTCACCCTCTACACCCACACCATCAACATTTTTTTTCCTTCTAGGGTTCTATTAGGCCTACTTCTGGTAAAGCATCTATCGTACATGGTTCTTGAGATATGAGACGTGATTTTTTAGAAAAATTCTTATCCCCTCCACTTCCATACTCAACCGCCCCCTTAAAAAATTTTACTTTCATCAAACTTTATTTGTCAACTTTAATACAAAAACCGAATTTTATTTGTCTAGTGCAATTGGTTCGTGAGATATCGTAATCTGAAATTTTTCACCCCCCACCTCCGTACGCCATTGCCCCCACTCAAAAATTTGTTTCCGATCTATTCTCCTAGTATACCCACAGATGTTCTTTAAGTTTTAATTTCGTGACATTAACCGATTAGGAGATATGGATTTTAGAATGTCTCTTTCTCGGCTTTCGAGCGTTTCGGACGCATTACTATTCATCCCCCCCCCCTCCCACACCCCTTTACCTATATCATTACTTTTTTTGAAAATGTGTACACTATTGATGGTCTATATAAATTCCAAGTTTCAGCCTCCTAGCCTAAGCGGTTACTGAGATCTAGAAACCAAAATTGTTCGTCTAAAACGCTTCCCCACCCTCCCCCCTCACACCCCCACCACTCAAAAGGTGGCCACTTGAAGGGGTCTGCTCAGTCTACCAACAAAAAAAAATTCAACATAATAGCTCAAAGAGTTTAAGAGTTATAAGCTTTCAAACGCTTTGCGTACGGCGGACGGCGGACGGCGGACGGCGGACGGCGCACAGACGGACTGAATTTTTTTTTTTCCTTTTTTGTTGTCTATTAGTCATGAAACGTGAAAAAAAAAATTTTCAGAATAGCAAATTTTTTTTTTAAAAATCGATAACAATACTTTATTATTAAAATAATAAAGTAAAACAACCATTTTAAAAAAATGCAGTAGCCAGCCGTTCTAATTTTTGGTAAATCTAAAGTAAAGACCATAAATAGCTTGTTCTTTCATTTAAGAACGTTTTGAATTTTGTAGAACAACAAATACGTCAGCCGGACTTAACAACTTGTTGGAGGAGACGGCCAACAAATAAGAAACAATTAACAAAAAAACTAAATATTTAATCAAAAAAATCTACTTTTATTTCAAATTTTTCACTATCGGTTTTTAGTCTATCTTAAACATACTCGTAATAATAAAAAAAATTTAATTAATTCTTGAAAATCGAAATACATACAAAACCGTTCATTGTTCACATGTTTGGGAATGTCGACCAATAAGTAAGGTAATGGGGTAAATACGAGGAGAGATCCAAAGTTCTCGAAATCAGGTGTGATATTAAAATTATTGAAAAATAAAGCTATAAAAGGTAAAAAAGTGCAATTTCTTAATTTTTAATTTTATAATGTAGTTTTTAAAAAAAATCATATTCCACACATCTTTAAAACTCAATTGTTACCTACGGACGCTCCGTATGCGAGTAACAATGACATGCAACGATAGGTGCTGATTTCTCTAATGGAAGAGCTCCTAAAAGAATTCGCCTCGTTGATTGATATGTAGCTCGCATTAACTTTTGACGCTAATTTCCACCTTGTCCCCTAAATGTACCCTTTAAATATAACATTACAGACCTAGATGTTTGATCTAATAAATTAATTGGAGAAAAGTTCACACACCGGCAATTCAAAAAATTGCTTTGCAAAATAAGCGTTTGCAAAGTAAAGGTAACTATATTTTGAAAATCAAGAAGGCATTGCATATAGAAAAAAATGCTTCCATTTAGGTGGCCTACAATGGATTAAACTCGAACTGGAAGAACCAAAGGGTTGACAGCTCTAGTTAACATTTTTTTATTGACCTCTATTTTTAACATTGCAATAATGGAAATTGTGAGGAAATCTGCAATATTGCGGAAATGTTCGACCTCTGAAATTTCCCATTGCTTTGATGTGAAGATTTGAAAATGCAATTGAACAACGAGAAGTCATTGAACGTAGCCTTTTTTCAATTTTGCAATCCAAAATATTCCTTGCAACAATACAAGCACTTAGTATATGCTTCCTTAAGTTCTAATTTTTAGAGCAAAATTTAGTACCTTTTTCAAAAGTTTTAGATAGAATAGAGCAAAATAAATATATCTTTTTGTGAATACAGACATTGATTTGCTATAGTAAAAAACTTTCTCTCATGAAACTATTCCGAAAAAAACTTTTGTGCAATAGTTCACTTAAGGCAACAAAATAAGAATTTAACTTGTCTTCACATTTCTTCGTTCAAAATGAAAGAATTACATCGACTCGATCTCAGTTTGGTAATAAAAGCGTATTATTAGTCCGCCATAATTTTATCACATTCATGAAAATGACATACACCGAACCAGGACTTATTCCAGAAATAAGTTTCAATTTTGAGTTACTCCAAACTTCAAATTCGGTGTTCAGTAAAATTGCAACATGTTCCCATTCAATTACGATTAAAAGCTGTAAACGAAATTCAAATTCCGTTCTGTTTTAATAATTTTATCGACCAGTGTACCGAGCACTTGCCTTGCAAATCTCTTAGGTCTCATGTGTGCACTTCTATCCCGGAAAATGTACCACAACGCTTTATAGCTCCTATTGAAGTGGCTCTAAGTTAATTAGAATTTTCTAGTGAAGTAGCTCCTGAAAGCAATACTTGAAGAGTTTTGACGTAAAACCATTTCGTAACGTCATACTTGGATTATGTTTCACTCTACACGGTATTCTACGTTCCGAACATTTGTTCTCTGTCGCTACCATAATATAAATACACACGTCCATACCATAGAGACTTCCTTCAAATTTGAGAATAATTAACGAGTGTTTACCACTAAAGCTAATACAAGACCGGATGGCTTGTCACTGTACTAACTTCTATAATATTCGGATAAGTACGACGTAATGGTAGAAATTAGTAAAGTGAAAGCTGGCAATAATTTTAGCTAAAAGGATGTTTTATAATCTGACACCTTAAATGTAAAAGCTTTAAGAAAACTCATTAATTTTTATGTAATGGAAAAAATTTTCTGTTCGTTCGGAATCGATGATTGTGTTATACACCTTTCAAAATTGTCGTTAAATATCCATATCCATTGGCTCCACAAGCGGACAGATTTATCAAGCGGACATCTTTCTTAAACGGAAAAATTTTTTTTAAACCAAATTTGTTAATGTTTTTCCCTCTTTTTCCCTTATTTATACCTGCCACTTTATTCCGGTAATACATCTGTACGACGAATGATGTAATGGTCCAAAACCTCGCTTTAACCGATCTTACATATTTGCGTACCAAACATTATCTGTTTTTTAGAAAATAACGTTCCAAATAGCCTCCTGGTTATTTTTTAGGTTGTCAGTCGCATAGTACCCAACACCGTATCTCATCATTAAACACGTTTCGGACTTCTACCCATAAAATAATAAAGTTGCGCCCAGACTGTTGGCAGATTTTTTTGATTTATTTACGTATTTTTTTTATCAATAGAATAATTCATAGTTGTAAAAGCGAATTCGATCACATTAAACCTAGGAGATTTTCGGAATCAGTGAAATCTTGAAAAATACCCCCAGGGGGTTTAATTGAGAAAAATACTTAAATCGGTTTTTCCCCGACTACGTTTAAAGCTTATAGAAGTAAAAGTGAATTCCAAATCTCAATATACCTTAGGAATATATCAGAATTCGTGAATATGTACACAACCACTTTACACCCCCTTAGGGGTTGGATATCGAAAAATTTTGAAGAACGTTACTAGGCACTTATATAAATAGCCCGCAGAAGTAAAATTGCTTTGATAGCTCGACATGTCTATGAGTTTTAACGAAATTTGTGAAAATGTGGATTCACGGACATTTTTTTTACTCAACCTCTAAACGCCAATAAAAATCTGAACTTTTTTTTTGCTTTAATTACTCTAATAGTACATCTACCTATACGTACCAAGTTTCAATTTTCTAGCATAAGGCGTTTCTGAGATATAAGAAACCACCCCTCTCCCCCGTACCTTGATACCCCTATCAAACATTTTATTTTTCTAGGATGTCTCCATAGTGGCTCTATATAATCCTAAATTTTTAGCTTTCTATTCATTATGGTTTTCGAGAAATAAAAATCAGAATGTTTTCCTTTCTACCCCCTTTCACCCACACCACCAAAATTTTTTTCTCTACTAGAAGTTTACCGACCCCAAGTCCTGTAAAATTTTCAAGATCATATCTGATACGGTTTCTGAGATATAAAAATTACATTTTTTCAGAAATTGCTATCCCCCACTTTCGTGCTCCACCTCCCCCCTCAAAAAATTTAGTTTTGGTAGACTCCTCTTGTGATCCCACTTACAGAAACTAAATTTTATCTTCCTGGTGTAATTGGTTCGGAAGATATTCTAATCCAAAGTTTTTCACCCCCCACTCTTACACCCCACCACCCCTCTAAAAAATTTTAGCCCTTGTCTAATCTTGAAGTATTCCTAAGGACGACAACAAAGTTTCAATCTTCTGACATCAATTGGTCAGGAGATATCGATTTTAGAATGCTTCAATCCCTTCCTTCATGCGTTAAGGACTCATTGTTTCCCCCCCCCCCCACTTCCACACCCCTTAACCAATATCGACCATTTTTTTGCAATTGAGTCCATTATCATAGTACTACATAAGTTCCATGTTGCAGCCTCCTAGCATAAGTGGCTCCTGAGATCTATAAACCAAAATTTTTTGTCTAAAACGCTCCCCTCTCCTCTCCCCTTGTATCCCCACCCCTCGAAAATATACCAATCGTAGGGATGCACCCAATCTACCCACCATAAAAATTTCAATTTAATATCTCAACGGGTTTGGGAGCTACGCGCCTTCAAACAATTTTGCGTACGGCGTACGGCGGACGGCGTACGGCGTCTACGGCGGACAGACGGACATTTTATTTTTTTTGCTTTTTTGGTGTTTACTAGTCCTAAAACATGTAAATACAAAATTTCAGGGTAGCAAACTTTTTTGAAATTTCAGGTCGATCACAATACTTTATTATTAAAAAATAATAAAGTAAAATTAGAATTTATTCATTGAATTCCCCCCCCCCCTGCATTCTCCTATACAGCTACTTAAAAAGTTTTTAACCCGTTGTACCTACATTAAAATTTCCAAGCTGATATCTAAACCGAAATATGAGACTTCTCTTCGTCGATATATTTCTTCAGGCCCCAGTTATCAAATTAATATTACTTATGCCGGCTCTTTATACTCGGACCTAGAAACAGCTTTTGAAATTTTTCGATACTCAACCCCTGAGGGGGTAAAAAATTATTATGAACATTTTCACGAACTCCGACATATTTCTTAGGTCTAATGAGAACTCTGTAGAATTTTCTTACATTTGTAAAGGCTTTAAATATAATCTGGAAAAATTGATTTAACCATTTTTCGATATTAAGCCCCCGGCATATTACTTGTGTCGGGTGTTTTCACGAATCCCGATAAATCTTTTAGGTCTAATAAGATATCGAATTCGTATTTACTTCTATAGACTTTCTATAAAATGATCAAGAAATCAATTTCGGGACTTTGCGATATTCAAGCCCTAAGAGGGTGTAAAATGAATGTATACATTTTTACGAATTCCGACATATCACTTAGGTCTAATGGGATATTGAATTGTTTGCCACTTTAAAATACTTTCTATATAATCGCCTAAAAATTAGTTTCAGAATTTTTTATATTATATTCAACCTGTAATGAATAATGTCGATATTTTATCTTCCATCTCTCTTTTTTTAAATCGAAATAATAAGTAAATAAATGGAAAATCTACCAACTTTAGCAACTTTATTACTTTTAGCGTAGAGTAGGGTGTAGGTTACTGTGCGACTGTCAACCTAAAGAATAACCAGGAGCCAATTTGGAACGTTAATTTTTTACTATATTTATATTTTATTTCTTTGAAATCAAATGTACAAAATAAAACATAGACGTGAAATATATAGTGTGATTAGTGAAATTGTCATATTTATATGCCTTAAGAACTGTTTAGAATGGATTAGAATTGGAATTTCACATATATCTGGAAATATTATAAGTTTTATGTGAAATAAAATTCCCTAGGGCATGTAATAAATTTTTCACGAGAATCAGGCCTTACTCCTAAAGAATCCATAGAGACTTCAGATTTATGATTAAAAAGAGTTTTCTGAGAAGAAATATTTCAATTTCAGAATGTCCATCAAAAGAGGAATGTAAAATGCTTAACCCATTCAACAGAATAGATTAGAATTGAAATTTTGCATGTGTATTGAATTAATATTGGTTGGACTAAAATCCTCTAGGGCGTGTAATAAATATTTCACGAGAATCAGATCTAGTACCTCAAGAGCCATTTGAGACTTCAGATTTGGGCTTAAAAATAGATTTCTAATAAAGAAAAACTTGGTAAAAAAAAAGGAATTTTGCGTAGGAATGCAATTTCTGGCTTTGTGTAGCTGACGATGTAAGGGGCTTAACTCATTCAGCAAATGATTGGGATGTTCAAATCGCAGCAACCGCTTAATAAAATGATTCAATTTTACTTTAGCATTCAGTTTTAGTATCAACATACATCAACTTTACAGCTTCATCCCTAGACAGATTTTACATTTTTTGAACAAATTTATTAAAACTATTAAATTTTGGGTACATCAAAGCTTTGCAGGGAGTCATGATACAAAAATTTTGCTTTTTTTTTGTATGTTTTTTGCGAACTAGACCTTATTTCGAACTAAAAAGAATTCTTGAATGAGTAAAAATAGATAATTACTTTATTATTTTTTAATAATAAAGTATTGTTATCGACCTGAAATTTCTAAAAAATTTGCTACTCCGAAATTTTGTATTTTCACGTTTTACGACTAGTAGACCCCAAAAAAGAAAAAAAAAATTTCCGTCTGTCCGCCGTACCGTAGACGCCGTACGCAAAACCGTTTGAAGGTGAGTAGCTCACAAACCCTTTGAGATATTAAGTTGAAATTTTTATGGTGGGTAGAGTGGGTGAACGCCTACAAGTGGTAGCTTTTGGAGGGATGGTGGTGTAAGGGGGGAGGACGGGGGAACGTTTTAGATGAAAAATTTTGGTTTCTAGATCTCAGGAACCGCATATGCTAGGAGGCTGAAACTTGGAACTTATGAAGTACTATGATAGTAAACCCATTTGCAAAAAAATAGTCGATGGGGGTTGAGAGGTGTGCGAATGAAGGGTAGAACAATACGTCCAAAACGCTTGAAAGCTGGGATTGTTATATCCTAAAATCCATATCTCCTGAACGATTGATGTCAGATGGCCGAAATTTTGTAGTGGTATTAAGGGATACGGGGTTAAAACTTTTAGGGGGTGTAGTGAGGTATGGGGGTGTGGGGTGAAAAACTATAAATTACAATATCTTCCGACTCAATTGTGCTAGGAAGATAAAATTTGGTTCCTGTATATAGAATTACCAGTGAAGTCTACACAATGTAAAATTTTTGAGGGGGAGGTAAAGCGCTAAAGGAGGCAGCCATTTTTCAAAAAAATAAATTATTATATCTCATGAACCGTATCAGATATGATCTTGAAATTTTTACAGAAGTTAGAACCAGTAGTTCTCTAGCGGAGAAAAATTGTGTTGAGGGTGTGGGTGTTGGGAGTGATGGTGGGAGGGGGTGGAACGAAAAGATTTCTGATTTTTATTTCTCGAAAACCGCAAAGCACAGCAACTGTAGAAGTATCCTAGAAAAATAAAATTTTTGACAGGGGTAGCAAGGTACGGGGGTGGGGTGGTTTTTATATCTCAGAAACGGCTTATGTTAGAAAGCTGAAACTTAGTATGTATATGTAGAAGTACTACAGTAGTAATTAAAGCAAAAAAAAAGTTCAACTTTTTATTGATGTACAGTGCTGGAATAAAAATATGACCGTGAAAAGGGGTTTCCACCATTTTCATGAATTTCGTTATTTTAAGCTAAAGAATAACCAGGAGGCTATTTGGAACGTTATTTTTTAGGTTATCAGTCGTATCTCAGTACTAAACACGTTTCGGACTTCTACCCCAAAAAAAATAAAGTTGCGCCCAGACTGTTGGCAGATTTTTTTTAAATTTTTTCAAAATTAACGCTGTTTTACTTTGTTATTTTCTAATAATACACTATTGTATCCGATTTAAAAAAAAAAAAAAAATTGCTACCCTGAACATTTTTTTTCACGTTTCGTGACGAGTAGATACGAAGAAATCAAAAAAAAAATGTCGGTCCGTCTGTCCGCCGTACGCCGTACTCCGTACCGATTTGGTTTCTAGATCTCAGCAAACGCTTATGCTAGGAGGCTGAAACTTGTGATTTACATAGAGCTTTGATAGTGGACCCATTTGCATAAAAATTGTCAATAATGGTGAAGGGGTGTGGAAGTGGGGGGAAAAAATAATGCGTCTGAAACGCAAAAAAGGCGAGATTGACACATTCTAAAATTTATATCTCCTAAACAGTTAACGTCACAAAATTGAAACTTAAGGAATATCTGTAGGTATACTAGGAGAATACATCGGATACAATATTTTGAGTGGGGACAGTGGCGTACGAGAGTGGGGGTGAAAAACTTTAGATTACGATATCTTATGAACCAAATGCACTAAACATATAAAATTTGGTTTGTGTATAAAAGTTGTTGAGGGAATACCAATTTTTCTTAAAAATCAAGTCTCATATTTCAAGAACCGTGTAAGATAGATGATTAAAATGTTTACCAGAAGTAGGCATAATAGAGTCCCAGCAGAAAAAAGAATTTTGATGGTTAGGGTGGGGGAGGGTGGAAAGGAAAAGGTTCCAACTTTTATATCTCGAGAACCTATTATGATATAAAGCTGAAACTTGGTATTTAGATAGAGCTATAGTAGTAACATGTTAGAATTTTTTATAGGGGTAGTATGGTACGGGGTGGGGGGTGTTTTCCTATCTATAGAACGGCTTATGCTAGAAAGTTGAAACTCGGTATATAGGAGTATATGTAAATCAACTTGAAAATTAATTTAGATAAAAAAAAATTTCTAATATCCATTGGCGTTCGGAAGAGGGGGCGAAAAAAATGATCACGGTTTCACGGTTTTCGTCATATCTATTAGGTCTTTTCAAATATTAAATTAATTTTTATACTCTAGATGAAATCATATAGAGTATTATAAGTTTAATCCAGCCGAAAAGTTTGTAACGCATAGAACCAAGCTTCGGACGAAAAAAAGTTATATATTATTTTTTGTTTATTTGTGCCCAAAAACCTCAAATCCGCCTAACGTCCTTCCGTCCGTCCGTCCGTCCGTCCGTCCGTCCGTCCGTCCGTCCGTCCGTCCGTCCGTCCGTCCCTCCGTCCGTCCGTCCGTCCGTCCGTCTGTCCGTTAGCACGATAACTCAAGAACGCCTTCACCTAGGATCTTCAAATTTTGAATCTGGATGTTTGGTTGAATTTGTAAGGCTAAGTTCGTTAACGGGCAAAATCGTCCTACTCCTTCGGGTAGCTGCCATACAAAATGTCCTTAAAACACGTGTTCAAGAATATTGGTCGATAACTTCAGAAGGGTTTAAGCTACGACATTGAAATTTTGTATGTGTTATTTTTCCAATAGTTGGAGCTAAATGTATGATTATGAAGAAAATCCTATTAGTCCTTCGTGTAGCTGCCATACAAATATCCTGTCAAAACGTCTTCACTTAATTTACAGAACTTACTATAACTCAAGTAATCTTTTAGCTATGAATTGGAAATTTTGTACAAATTAGTTTTGAGTAAAAACGAAGTTCGAGTTTACTAATCAGCGAAATCTGTTTACTCCTTCTGGTAGCTGCCATACAAAATGTCCTTAAGACATGTGTTCAACAATATTTTTCGATAACTTTTGAACGCTTCAAGCTACGAATTTCAAATTTTGTACAAGTTCATTTTTAAATGGTTCCAAGGAAGAGGATAAATATGTAAGATATCAAGTGAGTCCTTCCTGCACCTCCCATGTGAAAGTCCTTCAAAAAGAACATTTTTTTTCGATGACTTACCCAGTTCAAGATATGAAACTAAACATTGAAAATTGTCTTTTAGTTTTGAGCAACAATCTAATGGCAGTCCTTAATAAAGGACATACAACATGTACACACGTAATTCTACTTTATCCCCAACTACAATATAAATCGGAGTTCAGTATTCATCTAGAGTATTATACGATTGTCTTGCAGCCGATCGTGACTGCAGTATGTTTATTCCTCAGATTCTTCATATAAATACCTAGAAAGCGTTTTCAGGCTTTTTTGAAATTCAACCCCTAAGGGGGTGGAAAGGAGGTTATATACTTTTTCACGAATTCCGCCATATTCCTCAGGTCTGATCAGATATCGAATATCTTTTCACTTTCAAGGGCTTGCGTAATTATCGACTAAAACTTGCTTTTAAGTCTTTTCCTTTTTCATCCCCTGAGAGGGTATGAAAGGGTTGAACAAGTTTTCACGAATTCCGTCATATCTTTTAGGAGTGATAAGAAATTGAATTGGTTTTTACTATCTCGTGTTGCCTTCATATTTATCTGTTAACACCTTTCAGGATTTTTGGATATTCAACCCCCAAGTGGGTGTAAGGAGGTTGCATATCTGATGATATATCGAACTCCTTTTTACTTCCTAAGGTTTCCTATATAAGCGCCAAAAAATCAATTTCAGTATTTTTAGATATTCAATCCTAAGGGGCGTAAGGTGGTTGTATGCTTTTCAAAGCTTCAACATATTTCTTAGGTTTGATGAAATATTAGATCGCTTTTCACTTCCACAGACTTTTTATATAATTGCCTACAAACCCATTTCTCCATTTTTGGATATTCAACCCAAAAGGGTTTATATATGTTTTGACAATTTTTCTCATCCCTTAATTCTGATGAGATATAAATTTGGTTATTACAGCACTTGATATAATGACCTAAAAACCAATTTAACGTTTTTCCGAATTTAAAAAACCACACCACCTTGAGTTTGCTTACGTTTTCAAAAATTTTACAAGATCCCTCGTGTCTCATGAGATATCAAGTTGCTTCTTATGAAATCGTCTAAAAACCAGTTTCACAGTTTTTTCGAAATCCAAACTCCAACAATTTTAACAATTCATGATATCTCTTAATTCTGATAAGGCATCAAATTCGCTTTTACTTCTATGGGCTTTTAGTGTACATAATATACCGAAATTCGAATAGTCTACCATATACGGGCTTTTCCAATGTTTAATCGGCAAAAAATTTATATTTTAAATATTTTTTTTTTAAGAACAAAACTAACTTTGATAATTTCGAAACAACTGATGATATACTCCGACTTTTACCGCTCCCGAACTTTGACCCGAAAATAATAAAGTTTCGCCCAGACCATTGACAGATTTTTTAGCTGCCATTAACTTGTGTTTTTTTCGTCCTTCGCACTCTTCTTGATATGATAGTGTGGTCCACAAAATCACTGGACAAAACAAATTGTTCAATAACTTTTGTATGTCGACTGGGTATATGTTGGATCGATTTTCTTCATATTCATTCCATTAACTGTAACTAGCCGGGAAAAAAAATTAACCTTCTTAAAGGTGGATTTACATTGTCGTTGCAATTCTGCGTCAGAGCGTCGGACGCAAAAATCAACCAATCAGATTGTAGTTTAAGAGACAGGATACGTCTGCGTTACAAGTCGTATATTCTTCAACTTTTTTCCGTGCCGCAAAATTAAATTGCAATGACTTTTTTGTCATTTCTGTTGAATATATTTGTATGAACAACAAATGTGATTTTTTATTTGGTTCTACTATATTATTTATCACGTATAGAACATTTAACAAATTAAAAATTATTTCAGAGTAACTACAAAATAAAGTCGGAAATTAAAAATTAAAAAAAGGGCAATACTGATAAAATCCGTCTGTCCTAATGCTCATACGGTCGATCATTCTGCCAATGTAGTTGGTCAACTGTAGAGAAATACTGATACTGATAGTGCGGCATTTGTTGAGTTGTTGGAACTTATTCTGCCCACATCTAGGAGAGCCCCCTTCTTCAACTGCACGACGCCATTGCATTTTCATGTATTCGACTACAACTGTCTTCCACATCGAACTATCCAAAAAATGATTAAGCATCTTCAGACCCATTGCCGTTTATAAAACTCGGGTATAGTTAGTTTCCGGTTCATTGTTTAAGGCTTAGTGTGAACATATTAGCAATATTAGTGTCCCTGAAATTACTGTTTAATATTTTTATTGACCTTATCTAAGCCCTCCAGAGTATTAAAACAATTATAACATCCAACAATTATAAACTTCCTATCAGTATATATTTGACAGCACTGTGCGTTAGAGAAATTGCGTTGTAAATGTAAACTCGATACTGAAAAGCGTGGAAGAAAAATGTGCGTTCGGCTCACATACGCATAAATGCGACGACAATGGAAATCCACCTTTAGTCTCTGCGAGGAACATTGTCTGTTCTATGCACAAATGAAACTTACAAAAGAATGAAATACTGATAAAAACTGGTAAGAAGCAGGTTATTTTACTACTGAAATTTTTTTTAATTTGAATCTCTTTAATTTACCTCCCGGTTTTTATTAACGCAAACAAAACATATAGCAGTCGTTTTCATTAGAAACAGACCATCTTTGCAAATACTTAACTATTCCTACTATCAAGCAGTACTAGGCTCTATCATTCGACTTAATAGTCCTTACAACACTAAATAATTGTTCGAATGTTTGGTATTCAATCAAGTGTGACAATAGGGTCCTTTCTGACCACGTTTTTGATCAGATTATGCTTATTTGTGGCAATGTTGAAGGGCTTTCAATTGCTCATTGCCTGGCACGTAAATGAAGTTGCAAGGCATTGTTGTCGAGTACAGGTAAGAGTTTATAGAAATCAACGACACATGAGGTAACGAAATGGGCCGAGCATATTATCTGACGGAGTAAACACAGTAGATTAATCAGGTTGTGTGTACAGGACTAAACTATAGAGTCAAACTTCCTGAAGAGCAAGGTGGTATACGATTGAAGGATGCGTCGGATTTTGAAAAAAACCAAGGCAAATATTGAAAGTTATTAGACCCTATCCATTGAAAAGGGAAATTTTCGTTTTTCCATTAGATTGAATAGCGTGAGCAATCATCGAAAATTCACTCATACCCCTTTTTTTCCAAAAACGATGGAGGCAATCTAGACAAACATAGCATAGGGTGCGTATCGATATTCGAGCTTTACGTTTTAGGGCCTATTTCCTCTGCACACGCAAGACCATTTTTGCAGTTGAGTGAATTCGTCCCTGATATCGTTTCGTTCAGCTTTTCGGTTGGTCCTTGTAAATCAGCGTATGGGGTCCACACATATGGTCTATTTCAAAGAGGCACCCGGAACATGTGTTTCCATTTATTTAATTTGAACATTTTGCAATGAAAGTCTCCGTACCATGGCTCATTTATTAACTTGTTCAACTATTTGTGCAAATATGTTAACGCCATACTTATGAGAGTGTAGAGCAGTTCGACTGTGTTTATTATTTGTGTACAATTTTGAACTCTAATCCAAATACAAAGCATAATGTTTAGTGTGGAACAACACACTGAGAATTTATTATATTCAATTCGTATGAATGTTGTACATTTGAACCGGAAACCAGAATTCTGAAGTACCTATAGCTGAGAGAGTTGGTGGTTCTGTGATTTCTGTGGACCTTTTACGTTGAAAACTAAATTTAATTTTATAGCATGTTCCTTGTCCCGGTGTACGAACAAACGTGTCGGTAACTTTGTCTTTGTTGTTTGCTGATTGCAATAACATTGAATAACTTTTGTTCAAATTAATTGTAACGATTTCAATGTTATTATTTGGTGTGTGTCCAGTTTAGGACCAATGAGTCTCATTGATGAATTTCGAAACAAGTCCAATTTGCTTTGTTCAAAAGTCATGGCTTTGTACAAAAGCCATGGGAATTTATTTGTGTTTAAACTCTTATTTACTATACGCTTGCTACTAATCTTTAAAAGAAAAAAAATTAGAGACAAACAAACAAACAAACATTGATTTTTATATAATTAGATCGACTACCTATACTAAAAAAAATAATTTTATTTTTTTTTTAAACTTAAATTTAAAACGTGGCACATCTCCCTAAAAGTACAATCTGGCTGGTACTGCCGACCGCCGCGGTCAGCATTACCTTAGTACCAGCCAGATTGTACCTTTACAGAGAGAAAAACTTAATAAAAACATCAGCAAAAAAAGGGCTGACAAGAATGCCCATATTTTACTGAGCCAATTTGTTTCAAACATTTAGTTCATGAAACGAAATTTATTATAAAATCTGCCAATGGTCTGGGCGAAACTTTATTATTTTTCGGGTCAAAGTTCGGGAGCGGTCAAAGTCGGAGCATATCATCAGTTATTTCGAGATTATGAAGTTTCTTGGAAAGTTAATTTTGTTCTTAAAATAAAAATATTTAAAATAAAGATTTTTAGCCAATTAAACATTGAAAAAGATAAGCCCAGAAACGATTTTGCGTATGGCGGACGGCATACGGCGGACGGCGCACGGCGGACGGCGTACAGACGGACTGAATTTTACTTTATTATCTTTTAATAATAAAGTATTGTGATCGAACTGAAATTTTAAAAAAATTTGCTACCCTGAAATTTTGTATTTACACGTTTTAGGACTAGTAAACACCAAAAAAGCAAAAAAAAAAAATGTCCGTCTGTCCGCCGTATACGCCGTACGCCGTACGCCGTCCGCCATACGCAAAATCGTTTGAAGGCGCGTAGCTCCCAAGCCCGTTGAGGTATTAAGTTGAAATTTTTATGGTGGGTAGATTGGGTGAACCCCTACGGGGTGAGGGGGTAGGGGTGTAAGGGGGGATGGAGGGAAGAGCGTTTTAGACGAAAAATTTAGGTTTCCAGATCTCAGGAACCACTTACGCTAGGAGGCTGAAACTTGGAACTTATGTAGTACTATGATAGCGAACTCATTTGCAAAAAAATCATCGAAAAGGGTTTAGGGGTGTGGAAGTGGGGGGGGGAAACAATGAGTCCAAAACGCTTAAAAGCCGGGATTGAAACATTCTAAAATCCATATCTCCTGAACGATAGATGTCAGAAAATTGAAACTTTGTGGTTGCCCTTAGGGATACTTTAAGATTAGACACGGGCTAAAATTTTGAAAGGGGTTAGTGGAGCGTGGGGTTGGGGGGTGAAAAACTTTGGATTACAATATCTTCCGAACCAATTATACCAGGAAAATAAAATTTAGTTTCTGTATATGGAATCATAAGAGGAGTCCAATGAACGTAAATTTTTTGAGGGGGGAGGTGGAGCACGAAAGTGGGGTGATAGCAATTTCTCAAAAAATTTAATTTTTATATCTCAGAAACCGTATCAGATATGATCTTGAAAATTTTACAGGAGTTGGGATCGGTAGACCTCTAGTAGGGAAAAAACATTTAGTGATGGGGGTGTAGGGGGTGATGGTGAAAAGGGGTAGAAAGGAAAAAAATTCTGATTTTTATTTCTCGAAAACCGTAATGAAGGTAAAAGTTTAGGATTATATAGAGCCACTATAGAGACATCCTAGAAAAATAAAGTATTTGATAGGGGTAGCAAGGTACGGGGGTGAGGGGTGGTTCTTTATATCTCAGTAACGGCTTATGCTAGAAAGTTGAAACTTGGTACGTATATGTAGATGTGCTATAAGAGTAACTAAAGCAAAAAAAAGTTCAGATTTTTATTGGTGTTCAGAGGTTGAGTAAAAAAATGTCCGTGAATCCACATTTTTACGAATTTCGTTAAAACTTTTAGACATGTCAAGCTATCAAAGCAATTTTACTTCTGCGGGCTATTTATATATACGCCTAGTAACGATCTTCAAAATTTTGCGATATCCAACCCCTAAGGGGGTGTAAAGTGGTTGTGTACATATTCACGAATTCTGATATATTTCTAAGGTATATTGAGATTTGGAATTCACTTTTACTTCTATAAGCTTTAAACGTAGTCGGAGAAAGTAAGATTTAAGTATTTTTCTCTATTAAACCACCTGGGGGTATTGTTCAAGATTTCACTGATTCCGAAAATCTCTTAGGTTTAATGTGATCGAATTCGCTTTTACTACTATGAATTATTCTATTGATAAAAAAAATACGTAAGTAAATAAAAAAAAGTCTGCCAACAGTCTGGGCGCAACTTTATTATTTTTTCGGTAGAAGTTCGGAACGAATTTAATTCTGAGATGCGGTGTAGGTTACTATGTGACTGAAAACCTGAAAAAAAATTCGGAAAGCGGTTAGAATGGGGTCGCGCTAGAATACTTACGCCGCTGCCTCATATAACATATGAATTACATAATTGGGTCATACACCGGGACGAGATCTAGTCCTAGTATAATATCAGTTGTTACGCCATTAGAAGGTTTTTCGTGATTTGTTTTCGGGCCATTACATGAAATCGGAAATGCGTTTGAGGACCATTATATAAAAAGTCTGTAGAAGTGCAAACCAATCTAATATCTCATCAATCCTGAGAAATATGTCGAAAGCATTACGTCCTATTGGAGTTGAATAACAAACATCCTGAAATCAACGTTTTGACGATTATGTTGGAAGCCTTAGGAAGTAAAAATGAATTCGATATCTCATTAGAACTAGAAATATGTAAGAATTTGTGAAAACATATGCAACCCCCTTGCACCCACTTTGGGGTTGAATATCCAAAAATCCTGAAATGAGTTTTTAGATATATATAAAAAAAAACCCGAGGAGGTGAAAACCAATCCGATGTCTTATCACTCCTAAGAGATATGACGGAATTCGTGAAAACGTGTTCAACCCGTTTTTACACTCTTAGGGGTTGAAAAAGGAAAAACCTTGAAAACAAGTTTTAGGTGATTATTAAATAAGCCCGTGAAAGTGAAAAGTTATTCGATATCTAATCAAACCTGAGGGATACGGCTGAATTCGTGAAAATGTATACTCCCCTTTACACTACCTTGGGGGTCCAATTTTAAAAAATCCTGAAAACACTTTCTAGGTATTTATATGAAAAACCCGTAGAAAAAAAATGAATTCAATATTTCGAAAGGCCTAATAGATATGACGAAAATCGTGAAAATATATGCATTCCATTTTCATTGATCATTTTTTTTGCCCCACTTCCGAACGCCAATAGATATTTAAATTTTTTTTAATCAAAATTACTTTTCTAGTTGATTTACATATACGTACCGAATTTCAATTTTCTAGCATAAGCCGTTCTATAGTTAGGAAAAATACCCCCCACCATCGTACCATACCACCCCTATAAAAAATTATATTTTTCCAACATGCTACTAATATAGTTCTATCTAAATACTAAGTTTCAGCTTTATATTGTTATAGGTTCTCGAGATATAAAAATCGGAACTTTTTCCTTTTCACCCTCCCCCACCCTCACCCTCTACACCCTCACCTTCAAAAATTTTTTTTCTGCCAGGGGTCTATTAGGCCTACTTCGGGTAAAAATTTTAAGCATCTATCTTACACTGTTTTTGAGATATAAGACGTGATTTTTTTAAAAAATGCTTACCCCCTCTACTTCCATGCTCCACCGCTCTCTTAAAAAATTTTACTTTCAGCAAACTTTATTTGTCAACATTTATACAGAAACCAAATTTTATTTCTCTAATGCAATTGGTTCGTGAGATATCGTAATCTAAAGTTTTTTAACCCCCACCCCCGTACGTCACTGCCCCCTCTCAAGAATTTGTTTCGAATCTATTCTCCTAGTATACCCACAGATGTTCATTAAGTTTTAATTTCGTGACATTAACCGATTAGGAGATCTGGATTTTAGAATGTGTCGATCTCGGCTTTCGAGCGTTTCGGACGCATTATTATTCCCCCCACTACCACACCCCTTTACCCATATTATCATTTTTTTTTGCAAATGAGTCCACTATCGATGTTCTATATAAATTCCAAGTTTCAGCCTCCTAGCCTATACAGTTGCTGAGATCTAGAACCCAAAATTTTTCGTCTAAAACGCTTCCCCCACCTCCCCCCTCACACTCCCACCACCCAAAAAGTGGTCACTTCAAGGAACCTACCCAGTCTATTAATAAAAAAAATTTCAATTGAATAGCTCATAGGGTTTAGGAGTTATAAGCCTTCAAACGTTTTGCGTACGGCGGACGGCGGACGGCGGACGGCGGACGGCGGACGGCGCACAGACGGACTGAAAATTTTTCTTGCTTTTTTGGTGCTTATTAGTCATAAAACGTATAAAAAAAAAATTTCAGGGTAGCAAATTTTTTTTTTTTAAAAATCGATAACAATACTTTATTATTAAAATAATAAAGTAAAATTAGTAAATAAAAAAAATCTGTACTATGCGACTGACAACCTAAAAAATAACCAGGAGGCTATTTGAAACATTATTTTTTAGGTTGTCAGTCGCATAGTACCCAAGACCGCATCTCATCATTAAACACGTTTCGGACTTCTACCCATAAAATAATAAAGTTGCGCCCAGACTGTTGGCAGATTTTTTTTTTTGCTTTTTTGGTGTTTATTAGTCATGAAACGTGTAAAAAAAATTTTCAGAGTAGCAGTTTTTTGTTTTTTTTAAAAATCGATAACAATACTTTATTATTAAAATAATAATGTAAAATTAATCCACAAAGCTAGATAAATGATTTTCATATTAAAGCCTTTCACTTTTGAAAATATGGAAAGTACAGGTAACAGCATTATTCCTTGAAATACCTGCCACACAAAAGTCCTTAATACAGGGGTGCTATAAATAGTTCAAATTTACGATAACTTAAGAATATGTTTGGAATGGTGATTTTACTGATCGACCTGAAATTGAAATTGCTAGCCTCAAAATATTATTTGTTTATGGTTCACGTGTACTAGTTCCAACTAGCTATAATTTAAAAAAAAAATTATGTCTGCTGTACCACGCACTATTTTGACGAGCAGTTTCTTCCCTTTGTTCCTAAAACTTTTTTGATATATGAACTTTATGACAGTGACTGAGATATTTACAAAAACTTCGATTTTTGAATGACTTTAAGCCTTTAAGGCCTTGCCAAAAGTTATGACAATTCTTTTGCTTTGGTATATGAAGTGGTCTGCAGGTTGTCTCTATTTGTTACTAATTACAGTGGATTAATACGAGTATGCACCACCAATGAAGCTATTAAAACAGTCAAATATGCAACTTCAAGCCTTGGTCCTAATCTTGTTAAACCTTTCCATTTTGTTACCGAAACAAACGGATCTAATTATTATTCTGTGGCGAAAGTAGCAAGAAGTTTCACAATAAAAAACGTCAACCTAACTCAGTACCTACTTAAAATTTATCTAGGATTCATTAGTACAGTGCAAATTAAAGTGTCATGCTTATCTTGAATGATTCAAAATTTAAGAGAATCCAGAGCCTGATTACACACACTTCGTAAATTAAAACAATAAATTCTAGAACAAAAGTTCTCACTGTATACACACTCCAGTAAGAACGCAATCCTCCTTTCAAGTTAGCTGCACGCAACACTTAAAGGATTATTGGCATATCGGGACTTAATTGCTATAAGCCCGAGCCACAATCTGGTTTTGTTCCGGCATTAAGCGAACACTTTTGAACGCAACAGAGCTTAGTAGAATAGGACTTTATTGGCACGAGTTGTACGTCCTTATACCGGATGAATGGGGAAAAAGGCACTAAACAAAAAGGACTAACTACACAAAAGCAAGAAAACTTCTCTATTTCGAACTAGTAGTATACGTGACTAATGTACAGTACACGAAATTGAAAAATGGAAAAGTTTTGCTTTTAAAGAGTTTTCCGTATTGCTGGTTCTTAACACGAACTTTGGCATGTCCTGTACGAAGATATGATAGCGAATAGTACTGTGAACCCTTTAGGGATTTCTCATAGACTTAACTTGAAAGTTACTTACTCAAAACTTGTAAACGTGAAGTTCACGCGGCAAATTAAATAATCAGAAAATCTTAAAATTTTGAATTATAGCTGAATCGCGACGTGACCACCTACCGGCAAAATAAACTTATAAACCGAAATTCGAATAGCCATGAAATTACAGAGGAAGACTATCGTGCTGTTGGTATTCGAAAAATCCATTTCAGCATTAATACACTTAAGTCCTTCGGAAAATTCGTCCTTTTCTCCGAGCACTTTGGCAACGAATGTCTTGCGTGAGCCTTTTGTACAGGTGAAAGTAGCCGGGTTGTCGACAACAAGTTTCCTAAAAATTAACTTTCCTTCGGGGCGATGGGTTAATTGAAAAATACAGGAAGCGGGAGTCGAGGGGGCGGCAAAGAAGTAAAAACTTTTGTTGATTTCGTGCGTTTAGGTAATTAGTAAGCTGTCAGGAGAAATTTGCAATTCTAGTAGTGTTTTTCGTCACATTTTTAGCTATTACAATTATCACTAACTTTGTTTCGAAGGGTTCTTATTAAGGGTAAAGTTTGAAGGTGAATAAAATTGCCCTTTATTAATTTATGTTTGATGACATTGGAATCTTTCAAAAGGTTAGAGTATAGTAGCATTTGGTATTTTTATGTGTTTCAGATCATTACACGACGTTTGTCAGCCATTGTAAAAGTAAATGAAGGTATCGATGTAACCGATATTTGCTTCGCTATTTTCATTTACAATATCAACAATCTGTCAATGGTCTGGCCGAAACTTTATTATTTTCGGGTCAAAGTTCGGGAGCGGTCAAAGTCGGAGTATATCATCACTTGTTTCGAAATTATGAGGTTTCTTGGAAAGATAGTTTTGTTCTTAAAAAAAAAATATTTAAAATAGAGATTTTTACAACATTGGAAAAGCCCGTGTATAGTAGACTATTCGAATTTCGGTATACTATGTACATTAAAAGCCCATAGAAGTAAAAACGAATTTGCTGCCTCATCAGAATTAAGAGATATGACGAATTGTTAAAATATATACAAATCCATTACTTCCACTTGGTGTTTGAATTTCAAAAAAATTTTGAAACAGGTTTTTAGCCGGTTTCATAAGAAGCAACTTAATATCTCATGAGACACGAGGGATTTTGAAAAATTACACCCTCTTGGTTCTTGAACTTCGAAAAAACTTGAAATTTCTTTTTCGGTCATTATATCAAATGCCGTATTAACCAATTTTATATCTCATCAGAACTAAGGGATGGCCAAAATTGAGAAATCATATGTAAACCCTTGGGTGTTGAATATCCAAAAATAGAGAAATGGGTTTGTAGGCGATTATATAAAAAGTCTGTGGAAGTGAAAAGCGCTCTAATACAGAAGAAATATGTCGAAGCTTTGAAAAGCATACAGCCCCCTTACACCCCTTAGGATTGAATATCTAAAAATATTGAAATTTACTTTTTTGGCAGTTATATGGGAAACCTTAAGAAGTAGCAACGAATTCGATATATCATTAGATATTCAATTTCCTTACACCCACTTGAGGGTTGAATATCCAAAATTCCTGAAAGGAGTTAATAAAGAAATATGAAGACAACACGAGAAAGTAAAACCAATTCAATTTCTTATCACTTCTAAAAGATATGACGGAATTGGTGAAAACGTGTTTAACCCTTTTATACCTTCTTACGGTCTGAAAAAAAAACTTAAAAACAAGTTTTAGACGATTATTACGAAAGCCCGTGAAAGTGAAAAGGTATTCGATATCTGATCAGACCTGAGTGATATGGCGGAATTCGTGAAAAAATATACAACGCCCTTTCCACCTCTTTAGGGGTCGAATTTCAAAAAATCCTGAAAACGATTTCTAGGTATTTATATGAAAAATCCGTACAATAAAAATGAATTCAATGTTTGGAAAGACCTAATAGATATGACGACAATCGTGAAAATATATGCATAAAATTTTCACTGATAATTTTTTTTCGCGCCCCTTCCGAACGTCAATGGATATTTGAAATTTTTTTTATCTAAATTACTTTTCTAGTTGATTTACATATACGTACCGAGTTTTATCATAAACCGTTATAAAGATAGGAAAAACACCCTCCACCCCCGTACCATACTACCCCAATAAAAATTTATATTTTTCCAACGTGCTGAGACTATAGTTTTATCTAAATACCAACTTTCAGATTTATGTCATTATAGCTTCAGTAGATATAAGAATCAGAACCTTTTCCTTTTCACCCTCCCCGCCCTCATCCTCTACACCCACACCACCAACATTTTTTTTCTGCTAGGGGTCTATTAGGCGTATCTATGGTAGAAAATTTAAGCATCTATCGTACACCGTTCTTGAGATATGAGACGTAATTTTTTAGAAAAATTCGTATCCCCTCCACTCTTATGCTCCACCATCCTCTTATAAGATTTTGCTTTCAGCAAACTTCATTTGTCAACCTTACAGAAACCGAATTTTATTTTTCTAGCGCAATTCGTTCGTGAGATATCGCAATCTAAAGTTTTTCACCCCCACCCTTGTACGCCACTGCCCCCACTCAAAAAATTGTATCCAATCTATTCTCCTAGAATACCTACAGCTATTCATTTAGTTTCAATTTTGTGACTTTAACCGTTTAGGAGATATGGATTTTAGAATATGCCGATCTTGCCTTTTTTGCGTTTCGGATGCATTATTTTTCCACCCACTTCTACACCCCTTCACCTATATCACCTACAATTTTTATTCAAATGGCTCCACTATCAAAGTCTCCCCCCTCACATCCCAATCCCTCAGAATTTGATAACTTCAGTCTACCCTCGAAAAAAATCAAATAAATAGCTGAAAGGTTTTGGGTGCTACAAGCCTTCAAACAATTTTGCGTACACCGGTCGACGTACGGCGGACTCCTAGCATAAGCGATTGCTGGATCTAGAAACCAAAATTTTCCATCTAAAACGCTCCCCCCCACCTCTTCCCTAACAACCCCACCCACAGTATTTAGTCACTTCTAGGAGCCTACCCAGTCTAAACATAAAAAAAATTTCAACTTAATATCTAGCACCGTTTGGGAGCTACGAGCCTTCAAACGATTTTGCGTACCGCGGACGGCGTACGGCGGACAGACGGACTGAAATTTTTTTTTTTACTTTTTTCGTGTCTGCTAGTCATGAAACGCAAAAAAAAAATTTTCAGGGTAGCAATTAGTTTTGGGAAAACATTCAGTAAAAAATTTTTTTTTATTATTTTAATTTGCGGTACTAAAGGCTATTCAACTGACCGCAATTTTCGCTGTTTAACTGAGTGTTGAAATATAAATGATACACTTTTATGGGAGAAGAAATTTGGAAATTCTGTGTATCAACCCAGAATAAACTTACATGTGCCTAGCAAACCGAACAACTCATGATATTAAGTCTCGAAAGAAGACTACAACCTTAAGTATAACCTCACATGTTCTTCAAACTTCCCGAACATTCTACACACAAACAAGCGAATATGCTGAAAATTTGTCATTTCAACACATGCAGTATATAAACACCGTAGATCTTATCTACAGAATCAGTTTTTCTACTGTGAGAGCAAAATGAAAGACAGCTCTACGTGAAAGTATTTATAAATCGAAATGCAATCGAGAAGCGTTGCCAAATTTGTGATATTTGAATAAAGTAATTTGTGTTGTTCTTAACTTTAATCGAATTTCGTTTCCCTTTAAATCCCGGCAAACCACTAGCTCGCATCAATATATAATTTTTTGGGGTGGTATCACATCTGTAGCGAGGGTGTAATATGCGGATTTCAGCATACAGCGCAAGCAAAATTAAATTAGAACGCTTATGGGACAAGTTACGTATAATTTTTGTATATATATCCGCATGATGTCGCTAGTTGTACCTTCGCTGCACAGTGGTTGTAGTACCTTTTATGGGAAATCGTTTAAGAACGTATTTCAAACTTCAACCCCTATTTTGAGTGTTGCCACGCGAATCATTATAAAAACCTTTAACGATTTCCCGTTTTCTCCATATTTTGTCTAATTTGTCTGGGTTGTTAGGTGAATGAAATTAAAGTGTAGGGGTTTCGTATCTCAAGTAAGAGTTTAAGAAATCTTATTTAGTTTGGACAAAACTACAACTGTTCCAACAGAATCAAAGATCTATAAAACGTAGTACAAAAATTCGAGAGATTAATCTTTACTTAGTCTATTAATTCATACCCATATAGGAAAAATGTTTAATTACTATTTACTGTCAACTATATTGAGATCCTTTTCGAATTTTCGCGAAGCTTAGATTTTTTTCTATTAATGGCGGCGGAATCAATTAGTTTTACATAGGGTGAAATAGAGCAACATAATTTTGAAAGAGTCGATGCCTTGCACCACTGAGTTGAACAGCATTTGCAATGTTAATTTTGTAAATAAAATTTAATTAATTAGTGTAAATCAATTTATTCGGGAGAATGGTATAAACAAAAACACGGAGAAATTTAGTCATTTTGATTAAAAGCTTTTATTTAAAGTGGTCAACTTGATTAGATGGGATGTCATTTGGCAGGTGCACGGTTGGAATTTCGTAAATACTGAAAACTAGAAATAACAACATTGTATTGGGATTTTGAACGAAAATTTTACAGATAAACAGAGGGTCAGTATAACCATTACTGAATGTCTAAATAGTCACTAATTGTAATTAAAAATATAACCATTACTGAATGCCTAAGTAGTCACTAATTGTAATTAATTTATTTGAAAATAGTAAAAAATCAGTTTCTCGTATCGAATGAATAAAAATATTAAAATTAGTTCGACTTGTACGTGTTTAAAAGTAAGGTTACTGGAGGGATTCGAGTATAATGGGCCATGTTGGTCAACAACAACACCAACAAGGTAAATTAAAGTAAAGTTGTTCTTAGAATAGAAGTAAAAATATCTAAAACATAGATCTTTAGCTGATTAAAAATATGAAAAGCATATAAAAAGGCGATTGCATAAAAAGTAATTTGATATCTCATCATCACTAGAGGTTTTGAAAAATGTGTAACAACGTAAAAAACCACTTTATACCTCATTGCGGGTTGAATTTCAAACAAATCCTGAAAGCACTTTCTAGGCTTTTATGGGAGGAATCTGTAGAATGAAAACCAATTCATAATTTTAGACGACGTAAGAGATATGACGAAATTCGTAAAAATGTATGCATTCTGTTTTCACTAATAATTTTTTTTGTACTCCTTCTGTACGCCAATGAATATTTCAATTTTTTTTATCTTAATTACTTTTCTAGTATATTTACCTATATTCACCAAGTTCAAACTTTCTAGCATAAGCCGTTCTATAGACAGCAGAAAGCATCTCCCACCGCCGTACCATACAACCCCCATAACAATTATGTTTTTCCAACATAACTCTACTATAACTTTATTTAAATACCAAGTTTCAGAGATCCATCATTATGGGTTCTCAAGATATAAAAATCGGAACTTTTTCATTTTCATCCTTCCCCACCCTCACTCTCAACACCCACACCGCGAAATTTTTTTCCCTATTATAGGTCTATTACGCCTGCTTCCTCCAAAAATTGTAAGCATACATTTTAACCTGTTCTTGAGATATGATCCGTGATTTTTTAGAAAAGTTCTTATCCCTCCTACATTCAAGCTCCACCACCCTCTTTAAAAATTTAATTTTCCACAAACTACATTTAACTACTTCACTCAAAGAAAAAATATGACTGTGGTAACCATATTTTGGGAGAATCTTACTGTGGTTGAATTTATAGTTGCGTGAACGACGTTACAAGATGTAAGATAACTGATGTTATGGTTGTACTAACTTTACTGTCTTGTTGCTCTAAACACAGTATGATTATATCAATCACGAAAATATTCTTAATTTGATTATTACAACTATGGTTATGTTTCTAAGAAATATGTTATAGTTGAATCAAACAAATGAAAGGTTGTGAAAACTTATTGTATGGTTAAAGCAAACATAGTTTTGGTTTTACCAACATTCAGTATATTATGACTTGAGTTATAATAAACATATTCTAATTACGTCAATCATATAAATAGTTGTAACAATTGGTTCTGAGAACTATAATTACGATCCTAAGAGACATTAATATGTTTGATTCAAACAATGCTAAGGTTGAGACAAACAATGAAGTATGGTTCTTATAACCAATAACTATAATGCTGTGAACACTATGATACTATCGTATTATAAAATACTGTATTATTGAAATAATAAAGTAAAATGACACTGCAGATCCTCACTCACATTAAAATTGGATTCACTTCTCATCGCAAACTTACTTTCTTATTTCTTGTCTCTGTGTGGTAGACAAGTCTCGTCAAATGCCGAATAAAATGTCTTCCCAGATCGCTGAAAATTAATGAAGTTCATATTTTTGTACAGCTGGAGGACTTTGTAATAATAAATTATAGTAATCGGAAAAACTGCGTATTTTCTTATGAATATTTTTATTTTGCAAATCTTCAAGAGTAAATTGTACTAAAAATTTCTAATAACTTGAATATAAATATATTTTCATAACTGGAAAAAATACTTAATATTTTCAATATATAAAATAAGAAATTTCAATACATATATTATTGTATTTATTTAAAAATTTATTAAAATCTTTTCCAATTATACAATTGCCACGAATTACATACAAAATATTTTACATGTAAATAAAAATAAATAAAAAATAAAAAAAAAATATATAAAAGTACTTATATAATAACGACAATGAAAGAAGTATAAGAAATTAAAATAATGGAATATGTATCAGAAGAACGAAAAAGAGTGACCTTTAAGTACACTTTGAATGAGTTTTAGGTAAAGCTATGAAAACTAAGGCAATACAAATTAAAGGAGCGAGGTAATCGAATTAGAGGGGAGTAATAGAAGCTTGAGGTACTGTAAAAATGTCGTGACATCTAGTATTGTAGTCAATATTTCGCAGTCTGAGCGTATCCTTGAGATTCATACTGAAAACAAAAAGAACTTTATTTCATACATATTTCTTAATTATTAACACTTTAACTTTAAAATTTCAACTTCACTTGAATACATTTTCCTTACAAGCACAGGTTTTAAATGAACCTGACTAACGACCGATACCTCTTATTGTGGAAGAAATTGTGGTTTTCATCTTTTTATGGCATATTGTGTTTATTAATTGCGATAAGCATAATATGTTTGTAATATCATCGTGCATAATGGTACAAACCATAGTATGGTTGTGAGAAATATTCAATGAATTTCTATAGTTGTACTGATCATGGAATATAGTTGCCGCTATCATAAAAAACTTTTAAATAATGTAACAAGCATAGTTAGGAGAACCTTATTAATTTTTAATCCCCAAATATGTTTATTGCAACCATAGTATGTTCGTGTGAATTATAAGCTATGGCAAGGACAACTTTAACTATTTTAATATAGTTATAATAACTAAATTATGGTCTTTGCCACTATAGAAGAATCATATTTTTTCTTTCAGTGATACACAAACCGAATTTTATTTCTCTAGCGCAATTGATTTGTGAGATATCATAATCTAAAGTTTTTCACCCACTGTCCAAAATCTTCCCCACACGTCCACCCTCACTCCCCCTCCTCAAAAGGTGGACACTTGAAGGGATTCACTCAGTCCACAAAAAAAAATTTAACTTAATAGCTCATAGGGCTTGGGAGCTATAACCCCTCAAACGATTTTGCGTACGGCGGACGGCGTACAGACGGACTGAAATTTCGGATTACTACTCGTACCTCATCGTGTTTTGAAGTTTTTGTGCAAAGGATCAAGCAAAGTTCTTTAAGTACCTGACAAAAATGTTTCTTTCGCTTTATAGCGTAATGTGTTCTCGAAGAATTGGGAATTTTGACGATTGAGAAAACCTATCTTTAAGGACTTAATCTATTTAGGTATGTATTTTCAAACTTTGGTTTTTTGATTACACGAAGGACTCGATCGATTTCTTCACATTCAGTTTTTTAGCTGAACCTAATGATAAATTTACGTTTATCAAATTTAAATTTTCTAGAATTTCTCAGCTATTATTCGTGAACACGTTTTTTAATGACTTTAATATTTAAACTTCCTTAAAGATTTGAAAACTGTCACTCACTAATGAAGTTAACCTTTTTGTTGATATAAAACTAATTCCCGTACTTGACATTTTAGCGCATTTTGAGTTATAGTTGGTTCCCGGAGATTAATACGAGAGTTCTTGAAGGACTTTTATGTAGCGGGGAAGAAAAAGGACTAACTTGATTTTCATTTTAAGTTTTTTACCTGAAACTATTGAAGAAATAGTGTAAACGTAAATTTCAACCTCGTAGCTTCAAGTGTTCATAAGGTATCAACATCAATGTTTTAAGGACTTTTATGTTTATGTGTTATGTGTTATGAAAGCTTCCGAAGAAGTTGACGGATGTCACCGAGTAATGAATTCAACCTTGCTTTTGATAGAAATCTAGTTTCAGTAAAACTTACACTTCCTGTTCTTTCGCGTTTGTGAGTTAAAGAGGGTTCCGGCTGATAAATACAACCCACTGGACTTTCGGGTTTTTAGTTTCAACTACTGGATAATTAACGTATGAAAAATTTCAAGTTATAAGTTTGAAGAGCTTCCCGAAGGAGTTGAACGAGTGTTATAAATGAATGCCTTCAAAACTTTGACTTCCTGCTTTAACGCGTTCTGGATTTATACACGGTTCTGTAACTTACATGCATTTCTGAAAAACTTTTGTATGGCGATTACACGAAGGTCTTGTTCGATATGTTTTCTATGCGGTTTCATGGTTGCAAATATTGGGAGTTAATTGTGCGCAAAATTTCAAGTTCTTAGCTTGAAGCATTCGGCTCACAAGCTCACATATATTTTTAATCGAAATTCTAATGTTCGTACTTTAAAATATTAGTTTATATATTTATTATACCATTTTAGTAAAAAAGTACTTCCGTTTAAAGAATCAATTTGACTTAAAAAGTTATAAAATATTACAATATGGTTTTTATGGAGGGGCGTAAGTTTTAAGCATGTAAACATCACATGTGTTTACAGTAAAAATTATGCTTCCCATAAAATTAGTTCTAGATTTAATTTTTTAATTGCAAAAATAATTATCATCAACTCATACTTCAATTGAAGTTCACATCTTATTTGTGTATTGTTATTTGTATGTATTAATCCATAAATAACACATATTCTCACATTATTTGCGCGCTCACGACTTGTATGTGTGTGATTTATCACTCATTTTTGATTAACGAAGAGAGTTGACCCTAATATTTTACTACAAAGTTCTCAAATAGTTTGCAGATTGTCCGTAAATGGTTCGGAGTACCACGAGCACTCCACTCACAACCAAATGGTCATTCTGTTTAGTCGTAGCCCACAACTATTCGTGACGCTACATGTAGCGAGGTGGTATGTATTACTAAGCCCGCACTGGCAAATTGGTTGTGACAACTATCATATCACCGTTCTCACTACTATTCCCGAAAGTCAGCATTACTATATATAGTGATATGATCTATTTCGCAGAACGTTTGTACTACTCCTACACGATTATTGGTGCCACTTGGGGCTAATCATCATGAATACGTGTTTGAAGAACTGGAGGTACGAACTCAGCCTTGTTTGTTGTAGTTTGGTGTGGGGGACGACATGCAGCAAAGCAGATCACCTTGAGCATTCAGGCCAATATGGCCTGTTATACTCGAATCCCCCGGTTTCTACCCGAACTTTTTCATCCTCCTCACGAATTGCAAGAGCTCAGGTAGGGAGCGAGACGGAGTTCTTCCATCCTCATAGCATCAACGCCGTATACGTGCATTCTCGCAAAAGGGTAAGCTGGACACTCGAGAAGGAAATGTTCTTTGTGTCGTCGCTCTCGTCGCAAGCAGTGCACATGGGGTCGTCAATGTTTCTGAATCTGACCATGTGTAGACCACACGAGTTATGCCCTGTGAGGACACCAACCATACTACCACATTCCCTTCTGCTCAATTTGAGAAGAAAAGCAGCGGTTCGTCCACTTGGTCCCACAACAAGGTTTCTGGTCTGCCCACTCAGCAATGGCAGCCCTAACAGAAGCAACGGATCCAGCCCATGCTAATGCATCAGCTATTTCATTGCCATTTACACTCTGGTGGTCTGGAACCCATATGAGCTTTAAGTCATTGAATCTGCCAACAGAATTCAACCGTTCTTTACACTCACGTACCATCTTCGAAAAGACGATTGGATTATCTAGGGATTGTAGAGCAGCCTGACTGTCGCTGCAAATGCAGATCATCCTGCCTCTCCATCTTCCCTCTATAATCCGTTTTACTGCTTTAAGGACCGCATATACTTCAGCTTGAAATACCGAAGAATGTTTTCCTAGGGCAAAAGAGTACCTGAGATCTTCAGTCTGCAGATACATTCCAGCTCCCGACCCGTCTTCAGTCATTGAGCCGTCCGTATAGAATATATCAGTGAATCCGCTAAGCAATGCGTACTGATTTTCCACTCCTCCCTACTCGGGATCTCCACCTGATATTTCCTTTTGAGTATACAGGTCGAAGTCATAGCATCCGAAGGTGCATCAAAGATGGGGTTCCTAGACAACCTTAGAGCCATTTCTCAATGACCCGTGCAATGCTCTTCTCTCCACAGGCCTAATATCAATAGTCTGTGTGTAGCTCTCATTGCTTCCGCCTGAACAACAATGTCAAGCGGTGGTAGATTGAGCAGTGCATCGAGTGCCGCACCCGGTGTGGCATAGCACCTGTTACACCGATGCAGACTGTCCGCTGTATTTTAGCGAGACTAGCTCTAGTTAATGCACACTCGGACTTAGTCCACCAAACCACTGATGCATAGATTAGGATGGGTCTTATAATGGCTGTATATAGCCAATATACCATTGAAGCCATAAGACCCCATGTTCTTCCAAACGCTCTCCGGCACTGCCAGAATTTTACTATCGTACGGTTCGCCTTTGTATCTACATGTTCCCTCCAGAGAAGCTTGCTATCCATGATAACTCCAAAATACTTAACTTTCTCCGAGGGCTGAATAGTTTCACCCTTCAGCGTTGGTAACAATAAACCTTCAGTCTTCCTTTTCCTATCAAACAAAAAAACAATCAGCCTTACTATTTCCATTTTACAGGTGGTGACCAAATTTCAACTTCTATGGCTAACGCGTTCTTGAGTTATCGTGCAAACGAAAGGACGGACGTACGAACCACAAACGGATTTAAGGTTTTTGGCCATAAAAGAACATAAAATAATATATGCCTTTTTTTTCGTCCTAAATTCCTATGCGTTTACAAAATTCTCGGTCTGGATTAAACTTATAACACTCAATGATTTCATCTAGGGTTACAAATTAATTTGAAGATTGACGATTTTGAGTTCGACATTCCATGAACGGCCGATGCTAGAATGTTGAATCTTACTGTATCCGTTTTCCAAATATAACTTATTTTTTGAAAATGGCAAACTATTTTTGTACTGGTCGCTCATTTTAATAATTAATTTGTTTTAATTGCAGCCTGTCTAAATTAATTTTACATTCACTTGCCGCACTAATCATACATTCCATTCCATTACAAAAAAAAGTAAGCTTAAACTTTCTCTTTCGACAGCTTAATTAAGTGATAACGAAAAAGTTTTAATTAATTTAAAGGACCAAGTTAAGCCCTTCACTGAACACTTTCTGATACTGCGATAAATTTCAGTTTTCATTTCAGCTCAATTCGTTTACCATCTCGAATACTGTAAAAGTTTTCTTACGTCGCGCCGTGGAGAATTATTATTAATTTCTACAACGGGGAAAGTGACGGTGAATAAGAGAATAATTGACTTTTTAGTGATGACGCCTTTTTCTAGCTTATTTTTTGTTTCCTTCGGGTTTCCTGCCCAGGAAACTACTTGATAATAATCTTTAGTAAATTTTGAACAGCGGCTAACTATTAGCGAAATTTCGTATATGCAACGCCGAGAAAGTAACTTTCCGCGAACTACGACGGTATTAGGGATATTAGGAAGCATAATGGATTCATAATTTCTTTAGACCGCTTTTCCGTAAATATTTCGTTGACATAGAAAAGCATTGCGTGCTCTCCGGATTCAAGGGAACCTCGACGCTACCATGCATAACCGAAATTAATCATATTTGTAATTTTCGTAAATTTCCCATGCTCCTTGTAGCGCGATTTACCCGGCGATTGTGGGGCTCCATTTTTTCTGCTCTGACAAGTGAATCATTTGTTTTTATTAAAGCCACCACCGCCACAATCTGGATAATGAGGCTCTTGAGGAATATTAACTTGAAAGTTGAAAAAAAAAATTAGACGAAGAATACGCTTACGCGTATAAGTCGAAAGTTATAAGGAACGGCTGCCTAGCGTTAATTTGCGAATAACCCAGTGACTGTGATTAGGGCAAAAACCAGTCGAAAATTCAGGTAAATCTCGTTGCGGTAGCAGGAGGGTTCCCAACTTATGGCCCTGCCATCCTTCCCGAATTCAATTTCATTGGGAAATAACGTGACGTTAGTTAATGGAGCGTATTAGTCCCGAAAATCAGGGACTACCGAAAAGATTCGGCATAGATTTAAGGTATATAATACGGTTGGGACCGGAAAGCCTACTATGCAGCACGAGGACCCAGATATATCGGTGGGGATTAACCAAAATTACTGCGATTCAATATACTTAAGTGGAAGGTGCGCGCTTGATAAGATTTACCGATGCGAGATTTCTCATATCAATCAACGAGTCTGGTTTGCTGGTTACTTGTGGGCCCATTCCTGACATCATGTTCATATGTCTTGTCATTAAGGAATGGCTCATAATTGCTTTGGGGCATTGTCGTGATAATTATTTACGAATTAATTGATTCCGGCTCGCTTAAGGGTTTCCTTAATTCGTTCCTTTGTTAGTGATAAGGTCCTAAAGTGTTCGGGAATTTAAGTAGCTGCAGCGTCTATTATAAGAACGTAAATAGATCGATTAAATAAAAATAATGAGAATCATTAGCGTAGCCAACGATGCTTATCAATCCCAACTTAGTAAAGTGGATTCCGTAAAAATTGGTTAAGTAACACAGGGGAGTTTTAAGTTCCACTGCTCGGCACACCACCCCTGCTAAAGACGCTAAGGCTACAACCCTGTTGAGATTAACCAAGCCGGTGAATATTTTTTATAAGATTGAATAAAGGAAGTAAGTGTAATGATGTGGGATACCCGAATAAAAATCTGCCAACATTCTGGGCGCATCTTTATTATTTTTTGGTAGAAGTCCGAAACGCATTTAATTCTGAGACGCGGGGTAGGTTACTATGTCACTGAAAACCTAAAAAAAATTTAGGAAACGGGTAGAATGGGGTCGCGCTAGAATACTTACGCCGCTTCTACATATAACATATCAATTACATAATTGGGTCATACTCCGGGACGCAGTCGTACTACCAGGTGTATAAGCTTAAAACGATCGTTTTTTAGTCAGAAAAACACATGTTTTTTCAAAGAAAACAAAAACAAATTTATTCGAAGTACTCACCCTCGCTAGCTACACATTTCTCCCATCTCTCGGGCAATTTGTGAATACCACGCCAACAAAATTTCTTCTCTTTCGAAGCAAACCACTCATCAAGCCATTTTCGGACGTCTTCGTAAAACCGAAGTGCTGCTCAGCGAGCGCGTGGCCCATCGACGAAAACAAGTGGTAGTCAGAAGGCGCCAGGTCTAGTGAATTAGCGGGAGGGGGTAGCACCACCCAGCTGACTGTGTCCAAGTAGTTGCTGAAGAGTTTTGTCGTATGCGATGGTGCGTTGTCGTGAAGGAAAATTAGCTTGTCATGCCTTTGTTGATATTCCGGCGTTTTTTCACGCAGAGCACGGTGCAATTTGATCAGTTGTTGGTGGTAGCCGTGGGTATTGACAGTTTCACCAGGTCTCGACATCTCATAGTAGACGATACCCTGCTGATCCCACCAAACGCACAGAATCGTCTTCCGTCCGAAGCGATTTGGTCTTGGGGAAGATGTTGATGGTTGACCGGGAACAAATCACGATTTCATGCGTTTTCGACTCTCGAAATATATCCACTTTTCATCGCCAGTCACAATCCGATGTAGGAACAACTTTCTTTTTTGTATGGCGAGCACGATTTTACTTGTGTATTGGCGTCGCTATCTGCCTATCGTTCAATTTATGCGGCACCCATTTTCCGATCTTTTGAACCTTTCACATGACGTAGACGCATGGAAATGGCTGCTTGAGTAACATCCAATTGCCCGGCAAGCGTTTTTTGCGATAGGGTATCGTCCTCGTCCAAAAGAGCCTGCAATTGGTCGCCCTCAACCTCCCTGGGCCGATTTCCGCGCTTCTTGTCGCTCTGGTCAAAATCGCCGTCTTTGAATCGACGAAACTAAGCCCTGCACTTTGATTCCGCTAAAAGATTGTTACCATAGACCTCCACAAGCATTTGATTCGATTCAGCAGCCGTTTTCTTCAAATGGAAGCAAAAAAGCAGAGCTTCCCGCATATGCTCTTTTTCTGGCGAAAAAAACTAGACATGATCAGCACAGGACAAGCGTATGTTGTTGAATGAAATTTGTGACGATGTGCACTGATTAATGTTAACAACTAACCAACCCTTAAATGAAAAAAAAACTGCAGGTTGCTTAACACGTTCATTAACGCCATCTATGTGTCAACGATCGTTTTAAGCTTATACATGCACCTGGTATAATATCAGTTGTTATGTGATTATGAGGTTTTTCGTGATTTGGTTTTGGGCCATTACATGAAATCGGAAATCCGTTTGTAGGCGATTATGTAAAAAAGTCTGTGGAAGTGAAAACCAATTTTTCATCTTATCAATCCTAAAAAATATGTCGAAAGCCTAATGTCCTCTTGGAGTTGAATATCTAAAAATACTGAGATCAACTTTTGACGATTATGTAGGAAGCCTTAGGAAGTAAAAATTAATTCGATATCTCATCAGAACTCAGAAATGTGTAGGAATTTGTGAAAACATATGCACCCTCCTTGCACCCACTTTGGGGTTGAATATCCAAAAATCCAGAAATCGGTTTTTAGATAAATATGAGTATAAAGGAAGTGAAAACCAATACGATGTCCTATCACTTCTAAAAGATATGACGAAATTCGTGAAAACATGTTCAACTCGTTTAGACCCTCTTAGGAGTTGAAAAAGGAAAAAAAATTATAAACGAGATTTAGGTGATTATTAAACAAGCTCGTGAAAGTGAAAAGTTATTCGATATCTAATCAGACCTAAAGGATACAGCTGAATTCGTGAAAATGTATACAACACCATTACACCACCTTGGGCGTCAAATTTTAAAAAATTCTGAAAACACTTTTTAGGTATTTATATGAAGAATCCGTAAAATGAAAATGAATTTAATATTTGGAAAGACCTAATAGATATGAGGAAAATCGTGAAAATATATGCATTCCATTTTCACTGATCATTTTTTTGCCACCCTTCCGAACGCCAAAGGATAATTGAATTTTTTTAAGCAATATTACTTTTCTAGTTGATTGACATATACATACCGAGTTTCAACTTTCTAGCATAAGCCGTTCTATAGTTAGGAAAAACAGCTTCCACTCCCGTACCATACTACCCCTATAAAAAATTATATTTTTCCAACATGCTACTACTATAGTACTGTTACATGTAAGCCTGGCAACCGCGCAACTCGATCGATTACGAATAAGGGAAACAGTAGCAACTGAATACCTAGTTGCAAAATAGCCCAATCAGAAGCCTAGTTGAAAGTAAATAAGAGAGCGAAACATCACGATTATACCCCACTTCTTATCGAATGCGCTCGAACGTACTGAAACAGCGTTGAAGATCAAATGGAATGCTCTTAAGCCTTCCAGTACCGTCTACACACACCACCGAACGAAGATTCAAGAACAGTCTCGACTACAGCCAAGTAGTATAAAAGCAGATAAAGTTTTCAGCGAGGGATATAGTAATTTTTATTACGTCGACTGTGACAGCCAGCGTGTATACGCGACCGTGTTGGTAAAGAGCAAAAGCGATCGATTGCGTGTGATCGAATGAAGCGATATAGATAAGCGGGCGGTAATTGCAAATAATTGTGCGAATATAATTGAAGTGCGAAGAATAAATAATCACTTATTTTTATTTTAACCGAATTGTGTTTTACTTGAAATCCCGGCGAACCCCTAGATCGCAACAGTACTATCTAAATACCAAGTTTCAGTTTTTGGTGATTATAGGTTCTTGAGATATAAGAATTGGAACTTTTTCCTTTTCACCCTCTTCCACTCTCACCATCTACACCCTCACCACCAAAATTTTTTTTATGCTAGTCGTCTATTAGGCCTACTTCTGGTAATCTCACACTGTTCTTGAGATATGAGACGTGATTTTTTAAAAAAATTCTTTTCCTCTCCACTTCAATGGTCCATCGCCCCTTTAAAAAATTTTAGTTTTAGTAAACTTTATTTCTCAACCTTAATACAGAAACCGAATTTTATTTTTCTAGTGCAACCGTTTTTTCGTAGTATACCTACAGATGTTCATTAAGTTTGAATTTCGTGACATTAACCGTTTAGGAGATATGGATTTTAAAATACCTCGATCTCGGCTTTCAAGCGTTTTGGACACATTATTATTCCCCCCATTCCCACACCCTTTCACCCATATCAGCAATTTTTTTGCAAATAGATCCACTATCGAAGCTCTATATAAATTCCAAGTTTTAGCCTCCTAGCGTAAGCAATTACTGAGAACTGAAAACCAAAATTTTCCATCTAAAACGCTTTCGCCAGCTTCCCCCTCACACCCTCACACCCTCACAATTCAAAAGGTGGACCCTTGAAGGGGTCTGCTCAGTCTACCAACAAAAAAAATTAAATTTATAAGCTCAAAGTGTTTGAGAGCTGTAAGTATTTTTGTTGCGAAATATTTATGAATAGCCTGATAGTTTTACTGTGATTATGATTATATTCTGAAGAAACATCAAAACATCCATTTTATGTAGTAAAATAGTAAAATCATCACCGTTTTTTTTAAACAAAATTCGGTTGATTTTTCTATGGGTGCAGACAAGCCAGTATTATTTTCATAAGATTATCGGCGAAATGAGTAATTCTTAAGACCCACAAAAATTGTTAAATCGTATTGCTAAATGTAAACCTGGCAACCGCGCAACTCGATCTTTTCGCATAATGGAAACAGCAACAACCGAATACCTAGCTACAAAGTAACTCAATCAGAAACCTAGTTGAAGTATATAAGGGGAGCGGAGCAACACGATTGTATCTCCCTTCGAATCGAATGTTCTCGAATGTACTAGAACAGCGTAGAAGATCAAATCGCATGCTCTCAAGCAAGTACCGTCCACACACACCACCGAACGAAGATTCAAGAACAGTCTCGACTACAGCCAAGTAGTATAAAAGCAGATAAAGCTTTCAGCGAGGGATATAGTAATTTTTATTACGTCGACTGTGACAGCCAGCGTGTATACGCGACCGTGTTGGTAAAAAGCGAAAGTGATGGAGTCAAGCGATATATAAGCGGGCGGTATTGTCATACAGTGCGAATTATTGTGCGAAGAGAATTAAAGTACGATTAATAAATTATCACTTATTTTGATTTTAAGCGAATTGTGTTTTACTTGAAATCCCGGCGAACCCCTAGCTCGCAACATTATGTAACCGCACTTACACCCCCTTGAGGTAGAATATCCAAAAGTCCTGAAATTAGTTTTTAGGCCATTATAAAGTTAGTGCGTAAAAGTGAAACCCAATTTAATATCTGATCTAAGAGATATAACGGAATTCGTGAGAACACCTTCTCGGGGGTTCAAAAGTAAAAAAAATTTGAACATGTTTCTTTGGGGAGTCAAAAAAATGTTCGTGGAAGTAAAAACGGTTATTGATATCTAATCAGACTTAAGGGATATGACGACATTCGTAACAAAATTTACAACAGCTGTACATCCCCTTAGGCATTTATCTAAAGAGCCCTAACAAGTATAATTAATTAATTAGTTTTTTTTCATCTTATGACTACCATTTTATAATTTGTTATGTAGAGAGCAGATAACTTAATATCTTAACAGCTATATTAAAACTAGTTAGCATAGCAAAGGTGTCTATGAGTAATTTAGTGAAATAAATTCAATGAAAAATCGAATTATGATAATTTAATATTTAAGAACATATAGAGATAAATTCATAAAAAAGTATGCACCCTATTTTCATTGACTATGTTTTCCCCACTCCATACGCCAATAAAAGTATGATTTTTTTTTTACTTTAATTACTTCTCTAATAGATCTACATATATCCACTAAGTTTCAAGTTTCTGACATACGCCGCTCCAAAGATAGATAAGTTATGAGGTTCAACTTCCTATCGTATCGGTTCCTGAGATATTAAAGGCTAAATTTTTCGTCTCAACCCCTCCGCACACCACCTCCAAAAAGTGGGTACATAAAGGGGTCTACCTAGTCTAACCAATCAATTTTTTTACTGAATAGCTTAAAGAGTTTGGGAGCTACGAGTCTTTAAATGATTTCGTAACTTTTAGGTAGCAAATTTTTTTGTTAAATCGATCACAATAATTTATAATATTAAAATGATAAGGTAAAAGTTAATCGATTTTGATGTGCTGAAAATGCCTATGACTAAGCCGTGGCTAGAAAAACTGGCTTTTAGGGATGTCGTTAAATCTGTTAGTTGATATGAGTGTACGTGATATATCAGCACTGAGATACCTACCTATATCTTGTATAAGAAAATAGATTAATTTTATTTATTTAGGCCAATCTGTTTATTATTTATCAAAGAAAAAACCGCGACTGGACTGAATTCATCTTTTTCAAGAAACCTAGTGAATTATGAAAAATGTCTATTTCACTCATTTTACTGAAATTTTCAATCTACTACGAAGCTTTGAAATCTACTACGCTTTTTGACCAAGATCTGCTTCTAAAATTGCCGAAAAGGGAACAACGCTGCCCACAGTACTTTCATGGATAAGCTGGTAATCATTGTCTTCACGATGGACAGCAAAGGACCTGGATGAATTCATTATCCATTAACTCAGTTGTTTGCAGTGACGGCTTGAGTAATGTCTGTAATGTCCTAATGTACCTTCATCTGACCCAACGGCAAACGCGAGCGACTGATCTCATAATAAAGTAAAATTGAATTTAGTGCCTATTCCATGTAAGTGACGAGAAAGTATTGCTTATCAAAAGCATATTAAAGAATCTCTTAAAATCTATTGCTGCTTACTTTAACTTTATCCCATCAAATACACCGTTCATAGCCAATAGTCTATGGCACAGGGAACATTATTCTACGAAAGTCTTTCGCTTGGACGTTAAGCAAACAAAAAACTCCAATCCTGAACTATAGTTAAAAGGAGAGCTGGTAAACGAAAGAAACCTCCTTACGGCATCATTATCGTCATTTTATTAACTCGTAAAATAAATTTATGTTCTTCTAAGCAGCTTGTTTACATTGTTTGCGATAGTATTTGGGAGGTGATTAGAGCGTCAGGGAAAACTTCAACGGCGGTCCCGTGTGCTGGACTAATGCTATTATGGCTATTGATAATGTTTTAATGACAATAAAGCGAGTGAATTTTATTACAGAGATAGTGCTTTTAGCAAAGTACATAAAAACCGAGATATATATTTCGAGGTCAGTCGTACAGGTCGGACAGTATTACGATGTTTGGCAAGCGAAGAGATAACCCAGCATACTTCGTATGTAACCTACAGACACACTCTCATAAAAAGATTACGAGAAAATACGGTCATTTTTACGCTAGGATATGGCGTAGTTAACTCTCAAAAGTTTTTCGTTTTCGTAGTAAACAAAGTTAACGTGTAACTAAGAACACTACAAAAGTTTACTAAATGCAAAAAAAAAATTAACTATAACATTTTGTGTTTATTATTGCTAAGAAAAGCAGTAGAAGAGCCTTTAGTCCTTTATTAGATTTTTGCCACTAGTTTGGAATAAAGTTGTTTCCCAAAAAGGGATGCACTCGACAAAATTACAGCGTTCTCATGAGCAAACATCGCAAGGTGTAACATTTAACCGAAGGCTGCTGCGCTTTAGGTGACCATCAGAAATTTTCCAAAAATCACACAATCCAGGGATTTTGAAAAATTTGTGAAAACATAATCAAACCCTTCACACCTCCTTGGTTCCTGAAACTCGAAAATTCGTGAAACTGGTTTTTAGGTCATTACATCAAATGCCGTAATAACCAATTTTACATCTTATCAGAACTAAGGGATGGCGAAAATTGTGAAAACATGCAAACCCTTGAGGGTTGAATATCGAAAAATTGAGAAATGAGTTTGTAGGCGATTATATAAAAAGTCTGTGGAAGTGAAAAGCGATATACCTAAGAAATATGTCGAACCTTTGAAAAGCTTACAACTCCCTTACACCCCTTAGGATTGAATATCTAAAAATACTAAAATTGGCTTTTTGGCGCTTATATAGAAAACCTTAGGAAGTCAAAATGAATTCGATATATCATCTGTGTAAATATAAACAACCACCTTACACCCACTTGGGGGTTGAATATCCAAAAATTCTGAAAGGAGTTAATAGATAAATATAAAGACAGCACGAGAAAGTAAAAACCAATTCAATCAATTACTTATCACTTCTAAAGGATATGACGGAAATCGTGAAAACGTGTTCAACCCTTTTATATCCCCTTAGGGGCTGAAAAAAGAAAAAACTTAAAAACAAGTTTCAGGCGATTATTACGCAAGCCCGTGAAAGTGAAAAGATATTCGATATTTGATCAGACCTGGGGAAATGGCATAATTCGTGAATAAGTATACAACCCCTTTACACCCCTTTAGGGGTCGAATTTAAAAAAATCCTGAAAAAGCTTTCTAGGTATTTATATAAAGAAGCCGTAGAATAAAAATGAATTAAATATTTGTGAAGACCTAATAGATATGACGAAAATCGTGAAAATACACCGAAAGAAAAATCATTGTTTGAATCAAGTATGATACATTGTTAACCAACAATTAGTCTAAAATGTTCATATCAAATACAAACATTGTTAAACTGAATAAGGTTACGTATTTAAATCAACTAATGAAGCATTGTTAATTGTAAAATTTGATTCTTTCAAATACGATTTTGTTTTACATTAAACATTTCATTGTCAGAATAATTGTTAAGCAACAAGAAATATGTTAAGTTGAATATTACTCCTGTTTACCACGTTTCATCTTGATCTAACACGAAAATTATCAACTGAATACAAACATTGTAAGCATACAATAATAAAATATTTGAAAATGGCAATTTTCTGTGATTGGCCAAGCAATGTTCATTGTATTCTAAACGTCAAAAACATCATAAATCAGAAACATTTTCATTCAATTGTCTACAATGAAGTGAATTTTGAATTTACTCGTATAATTAAAATTTGTGCAAAAAAATTTGGGTTGTTAATATACATTAACTTCGAAGGTGAGTGAATTTATGTTTTAATTGTTTTTTGGTTAATGTGTACTATATTGCTGGAGTCTCATTGGTTTATCACAATTTAGTTTCAATAGTTTTTTTTTCTAGATACTCGTAAGCCCTGAGTTCCATAGTTTGTACCCAAACGAGCAACATTGTCTAATCGCGAGCTGGGATGAGTGTTGCTAAACAATTTTCACAGGAAAAATTTCTCGAAAGGTATTCACTTTCTTTTGATCACGTCTTCGGTCACAATAACTGTAAAAAAAAATTTAGGACCAAAGGACGTTACTATTTGTAACTTGCTGCTCGGTATAGTTCCACCTTCAGTACGACAATCGACTACAGATGCAGATGGATCCAGGAAAATAACATTCTACAAAGCTACTATAAAGGACTCACAACAGTCGTTAATTTCGTCGTAATTGAATCAATGATTTAAAATTGGACCGACTTGCTAAGAGTCTATGAGATCAAGGTTTGAGTTTATAGCCAACTATTTTGTTTTACATGTAATGAAAATGATCGGACCATTAACGGAAATTCGGGCATTTTGATTCAAATTAAAATATAAAGTTCTTAAAAGTTATTGCAAAAAAAGGAGATTTGACTCTTCCTTATGGCATAAAGTTCTGTTTAATGTTTTAAATTGAGAATTGTTCCTAAAGAAGGAGATCTGACAGAATACTTAATACGGAATGTTTCGTGTTGAGATTGGTTACCTCTGTCACTGATATTTGAATATTCATAATATTCGGTTCCGACTTATGACAAAAAAATTCACAAACACAATATTATATTTGTAATCAATTCGATGGGCCTGCTATTAATTTATATTCAAACCCTAATAACAAGAAGTATACGTTTATAAAGTTTTTTCAAGTCCCTCGAAAAATTGCATTAATAGAATTTAGATGTAATACAAATTAAAATTTAATATACTTTAAAATAATGTATACACAAACATTATCACTATGTATCTATGTGCAATTATATAATTTGGTAATAAAAATAATTTAAGGAGAGTTATGAAGTATGGAAACTACAGGGCAGACTTTATCAGTATTGGACATATATATTATATTTTATGTATCTAATAAATTATTTATCTTTAAAATTTAGTGCAAGCGATATTAAAGTAAGTAACAACATACATTTTTGGCCTATCATGTTTAAAGAAGGAAAAATGGAACTGTTTAACAAAAAATATTCGTGCTTAAAGTACCACTGCATAATATTTCAGGAATCATTAACGTGTTTCACTAGCATTGATCATGATAATTGAAGCACAAAAATATTTTATTTATTTTGAATATTGATACTTGCACTCAAACATGAACATGATCATTTAAACACAAAATTGACAACGAAATTGTTGAATCAAATAATGATAGTTGTAATGTTTTGAAAACATAATTAACTATTAAACCATATTTGAATTAACAACGTTGCTTATTTGACGCAAAATCAAATAAGGTTTGTATTTGATTTTACCAATGAATTTCTTTCGGTGTATATGCATTACATTTTCGCTGAACACTTTTTTCGCCTTCTCTTCCAAACGCCAATGAATATTTGAAAATGTTTTGTATCTAAAGTACTTTTCTAGTTGATTTACATATACATACCGAGTTTCAACTTTCTAGCATAAGCCGTTCTATAGATAAGAAAAATATCCCCCACAACCGTACCATACTACCCCTATAAAAAATTATATTTTTCCAACATGCTAGTAATATAGCTCTATCTAAATACCAAGTTTCAGCTTTTGATGATTATAGATTCTCGAGATATAAAAATCCGAACTTTTTACTTTCACCCTACCGCACCCTCACCAACAACATTTTTTTTTCTGCTAGGGGTCTATTAGGCCTATTTCTGGTAAAAATTTTAAATATCTATTTTACACCGTTCTTGAGATATGAGACGTGATTTTTTAGAAAATTTTTATCCCTTCCACTTTCATGCTAAACCGCCCCCTAAAAAATTTTACTTTCAGCAAACTTCTTTTGTCAACTTTTATACACAAATCGAATTTTATTTTTCTAGTGCAACTGGTTCGTGAGATATCGCAATCTAAAGTTTTTCAACCCCCACCTAGGTACGCCACTGCCCTCACTCAAAAATTCTCAATCTATTCTCCTAGTATACCTACAGATGTTCATTAAGTTTTAATTTCGTGACATTAACAGTTTAGGAGATATGGATTTTAGAATGTGTCAATCTCGGTTTTCGAGCGTCTCGAACGCATTACTTCCCCCACCCCCACTCCTTCACCCCTTCACCAATATCGGACATTTTTTTTGCAAATGGGTCCACTATCAAAGCTCTACATAAATTCTAAGTTTAAGCCTCCGAGCGTTAGCGGTTGCTGAGATCTAGAAACCAAAATTTTTCGTCCGTTCGTTCAGGATTTGGTCACTTCCAGGGGCCTACCCAGTGTTTTTCGAAGTTTTTTCTCTAAGAAATATTATTTTGACAGACTTTTCATACATTCATCACAATGAATTTTCTCTAAGAAACATTATTATGGAAGACGTTTCATACATTTATCACAATTCATTTTCTCTAAGAAATATTATTTTGAGAGACCTTTCATACGTTCATAACAATGAATAATACTAACATTATTGCTTATATATTCCTCAAAGACAATTGATTTTTCTTTAAGAAATATTATTGTGAGAGACGTTTCATACGTTCATCACAATGATTCAACTAAATAGCTCAAAGGGCTTGGGAGCTACGAGCCTTCAATCGATTTTGCGTACAGCGGTCGACGTACGGCGTACGGCGGACAGACGGACTGACATTTTTTTCTACTTTTTTCGTGTCTACTAGTCATGAAACATTAATAAAAAAAATTCCATAGCAGCAAATTTTTTTTTTTAAAATCGATCACAATGTACTTATTAGAAAATAATAAAGTAAAATGGAAGCCAATGTCATAAACCTTCAAGTAAGTACCGTGCACTAGGAGTAAGACTTCTGTCCCAAGGTACTCTGAATCACCCGATATTTACATACTCAACTCGATAAGTTTTCCTTTTTTATAAGTCCCTAATCATTTTAATTTAAATTCCAAATGCCCTCACCGGATACATATTGCATCGAACTTACTAAGAAATTTTAATCGTTTCTCTGCACAAGTCTGAGACTTCATAACCAACTGCATAATTTACATATTTATACGTTTTCATAAAATTTCTCTCTCTGCCTTTTTCCGGACTTAAATTCTTTTAGTTCATTGCTGAAAAGTTACTTTTCGTTACAATTAACTCAAGTTTATTGCCATCTTCCCGAGTAATCGTAGTTCTGGGTTCCTACTGGCGCCCCATATCCACGGCTAGTGCTCGGCCTGCACCCCACATTATCCCGTAAACTTTTCTTCGAATTACATAAAACAGAAGTTGTTCCACACTAGAAAACTTGAACTATTCCACACTATTGCCGTAGTGTAGAACTACATAAATTTATTTCGTTGAAGGAAATTGAACTTTTGCAGAGTAGTGTACTCCTTTGAATTGTCGAATATAAAGTTGCGGTTTATGTTGTTCTTTTTAACTCCCGCAACGAGTTGCCTTTTCACAAATATTAGTAGAAGTGTAACGAGAAGTAACTTTTAAAGGCCATAGTTAAATTGATTACGGTATGTATTCGTATTGTGCTGCAATGCAGGGATAAAGAATAGTATAAATATCAGAGTTATGATGGCGTCGAGTATTTCTCGAAAGTGAGCTATCGTTGAGATTCTAAAGTTGTTCTAGGAATTGAGATGTTTGATGATAGCAAAGACAAATGCTGGTGACTAAAGAAAATGTCTTTAATTTGGAACTCTCAAATATTTCTTTGAAATAGCAAACAAACGGCGAACTTCATCACAAAGGATACCTGCTGTCGCATTGGCTTTCCAGTTTCGCTTTGATCTAGTTCTGTAAGGTGTTTTCTGATAAAGGATTTGTTATTCAAACACAAAAGGTTTTTTATTTATTTTAATCAGTACTTTTTAATATAGTTTTCGGGTATCAACTTAGTCTGGAAGACCAACAAGCGTTATTCCCGGATGAACTACTGTGGCTTGTTAGTTAGTTGTCAGAAACCGCCTCACTTCGATAATCAGGCGATCTCAATACATCTTTCACTAAAACATTCGATTGTCCGAAAGGAAATACAATTTTGAAGTCATGCTAAATAAAAGTAAATACCACATCCTTATCTTCTACCAATCATCCACAATGAAGAAGTCATTACCGACTCCTTGCCAAAGGCTAACCTTTCTGTTACAAATTACACAATCACTTTCACAATCAACCTCAAAGTCCGCCTGCCATCCACTGCAACTCATCCTTACACTGTTTTAAAAAAATTTAAATTTCAATCCAATTTTTACTTGAAAATTCCAGTATATTCAAATAAAAGTACACATTTCAATCACTTTTACACGAGATTACTGGTATTATTAAATTATTCATGTTCTTTTCAACTGGATCGTATAATTTACATGAAAAGGTTCACAAAACATTTCGTGCAAGATTAACTATGAATTATGTTCTTTTTCGTGTAATTCTACCTATCTATTTTAATTTTATTGTTTTTAGCAGAAACTCCTACGTTTACGCTCCTTTTACATTACACTTGAAAAGGTGTGGAATATTTGCCTACTATCCAAAAGATGTAAAATTCAATGGATTTTACTTTATTATTTTTTAATATTAAAGTATAACTTTATTATTTTAATAATAAAGTATTAAGAATGGAATTTTTCATGGTAAGCTACCATAGAAGCAAATTTGATTAAATGTTGGTTGTTTTCCGGCGTCAGTAGGGTTTCTGGTGTGAAACCCCAACACGAAATCCCCGACTGTTGATTAATCGCTGACCTTGAGGACATGACAGTTGGAAAACCTTCACTGGATACGCCAGTTTCATAAGATTGTGTTGGACTAGGTCCGAAGGAGCTGTTTCGTCATCGGAGGGCATAGACTCGTCAGAGGGTGTATCATGCCTACTATCCGAAACACCCTTACAGCTGGTGGAATTGCTGAGCATAATTTCTATATAGCGCACTCGAAATCAAATTTACGATCACGAATTATAAATTTTAGCTAATTTCCCGCCATCGCAACCCTATACTAAAGGAGGTGGCGCTGAAGATCATCTAATATTTCAACCAATTTGGTGGAATTTTTGGTTGTAAGCCAGGATATATAGAGCTGAACGCTAAGAGCGTGACATCGAAACCCGCCAACAGCAATTTTATTTTTTCGCTAATTTTAAGAATGGAATTTTTCATGGTAAGCTACCATAGAAGCAAATTTGATTAAATGTTGGTTGTTTTCCGGCGTCAGTAGGGTTTCTGGTGTGAAACCCCAACACGAAATCCCCGACTGTTGATTAATCGCTGTCCTTGAGGACATGACAGTTGAGGGTGTGGGTGTAGAGGGTGAGGCTGGGAGAGGGTGAAAAGGAAAAAGTTCTGATTTTTATATCTCGAGAACCTATAATGACATCAAGCTGAAACTTGGTATTGAGATAGAACTATAGTAGTAGCATGTTGAAAAAATATAATTTTTTATAGGGATAGTATGGAACGGGGGTGGGGGGTGTTTTTCCTAACTATAGAACGGCTTATGCTAGAAAGTTGAAACTCGGTATGTATATGTAGGTCAACTAGAAAAGTAATTTTGATTTAAAAAAATTAAATATCCATTGGCGTACAGAAGGGGGGCAAAAAAAATGATCAGTGAAAATGGAATGCATATATTTTCACGATTTTCGTCATATCTATTAGGTCTTTTCAAATATTGAATTCCTTTTTATTCCACGGATTTTTCATATAAATACCTAGAAAGCGTTTTCAGGATTTTTTGAAATTCGACCCACACGATGGTTTAAAAGGGTTGTATACATTTTCACGAATTCAGCCATATCCATCTGGTCTGATTAGATATCGAATATATTTTTACTTCCACGGGCTTGTTTAATAATCACCTAAAACTTGTTTTTAAATTTTTTCCTTATTCAACCCCTAAGAGGGTATTAACGGGTTGAGCACGTTTTCACGAATTCCGTCATATCTCTTAGGAGTGGTAAGACATCGGATTGGTTTTCACTTCCTGGGGCTTTCTTTATATATATCTAAAAACACATTTCAGGGTTTTTTGATATTTAACCCCAAAGAGTGTGCAAGGGGGTTGCATATGTTTGCACAAATTCCTATTTATTTCTTGGTTCTGATGTGATATCGAATTCAGTTTAACTTCCTAAGGGTTCCTATATAATCGTCAGAAGTTGATTTCAGTAGTTTCAGATATTCAACTCCAATAGGACGCTTTGGACATATTTCTTACGATTGATAAGATATTAGATTAGTTTTCACTTCCACAGACTTTTTATATAATCGCCTACAAATGCATTTCCGATTTCATTTAATGGCCCAAAACCAAATCACGAAAAATCTCCTAATCACTTAACAACTGATATTATACTACGACTTAGACCTCGTCTCGGAGTATGACCCAATTATGTAATTCATATGTTACATGTGACAGCGGCGTAAGCATTCTAGCGCGACCCCATTCTAACCGCTTTCCGAACTCTTTTTTAGGTTTTCAGTCACATAGTAACCTACACCGCGTCTCAGAATTGAACACGTTCCGAACTTCTACCGAAAAAATAATAAAGTTGCGCCCAGACTGTTGACAGATTTTTTTATCCTCTATATGAAATCCGAGAGTAATAAGTTTAATCCAGCCCGACAAGTTTGCAACGCATGAAACCGAGCCTAGGACGGAAAAAAATTATATATTATTTTGTGTTCATTTGTGGCCAAAAACCCCAAATCTGTTTGCTGTCCATCCGTCCGTCCACCTGTCTATCCGTCTGTCCGTCTGTCCGTCCGTCTGTTTGCACGATAACTTAAGAACGCGTTGGCCTAGGAAGTTGAAATTTTATCACCACCTGTAAAATGGAAAAGTAAGGCTAGGTGTCCTTCGTGTAGCAGCCTATAAAAGTCCTTCAAAAATTTATTCAAGTTACAGAATCCACTATCATTCAAGTACGAGTTAAAGCAGGAATTCAAAATTTTACAGGAATTAGTTTTATATCAAAAGCAAGACTGAGTTCATTAATTTGAGCCATCCGTCAACTCCTTCGGGTAGCTGTCATACAAAAGTCCTTCAAACACGTGTTCATCAATATTGAACGATAACTTTAGAACGCTTGATAAATACGAGTATAAAGAAAGCCCGAGCAAGTAAAAACCAATTCGAAATCTTATCACTTCTAAGAGTGATGGAATTCGTGAAAACGTGTTCAACCCTTTTAAAGCCTCTAAGGGGTTGAAAAAGAAAAAAATTTTGCAGACGGGTTTTAGGCGATTATAAAATAAGCCCGTGGAAGTTATTGGATATCTAATCAGACCTGAGTGATACGACTGAATTCGTGAAAATGTATACAACTCCTTTACATCCCTAAGGGGTCCAATTTCAAAAAGATCCTAAAACACTTTCTAGGCATTTATGTCTAGATACGTAGAATAAAAATTAATTAAATATTTAAGAAGAATTAAGAGATATGATTAAAATCCAATTTTTACTGATAACTTTTATTTGAAATTTTTTTTTCTAAATTTCAAAATTTTTAAATTAAACCAATCTCATACTGTAAATTATTTAGCGAGGCCAGTACAATTTATCTGGTATATTACCAGTGAATGGTACCCGATAGTTGAATACTAAATTAACTACTTAGATACAGGGAAATTTGTAAGCTAATCCAGTACAATTTAACTATTCGTATGTGTCCTTAGTATTATGATATAAAAATAAAGGCGTCTATATTTCAATTCTCCATAGCAGGTACCTCGATACCTTTTCGGTCTGATTAAGGTGTAGAAGAAAAAAAATCCTTTTTTTGCTAGGAAAACCCTTAAAAAAACAATGATAAGTATAAAATAAGAAATAAAGCAAGAAGTTTAGAGATGTCCAAAAACGTCAGGTACCAAAGTGCAGTAGAACAAAAATGATAGTAGTATAGCAGGGGTTACGGCGTTCCGGAATAGGTCCGCTTGACTAATTTACGCGAAAATTTGATGGCACAAAGGCCCATGTATTCAAAGTTTAAACGTATCGCATACAATTAAACAATTTTGATGTCAGGGTGTTGGATTTAATGCATGTATTTCTACTTTCTGGCAGCGCTTTCTTGCAGGACAACGCCTGAGAAACAATATACTGCAGGTCACAATCAGCGGTAGCAATAACTAATGTACGAGTACGACGCCGGTAAGACATCGTTAATGAGTCATATGGACGTCGTGACGACTTACAATTTTTTTTGCACGAGGTCGCTTAAGGGTCGCCGAAACGTTGTCAGTTGTTCATATCTGGTTACTATAACGATCAGGAGTCATAGCTACAAGTCACGCCAACCGATAATATAGTATTAGCGACTCCTTGGGAATGCCTTACCAAATCAACATTCAAACTGACTTGTTATTTAATTTTCTGCTATACTTAGTTGATTTTAGTAACTTATCTTTGATGTTCTAATCTAGAGCGTAACTGCTTGATGAATAATTGCTATTATTGTTGTATTATTATAAAATGGTACATTTTATTATATAATAAGTTTCAAAAGAGTTTTTCCGAAAATTCCAACAGTTGTTCAGGTTTATATTCAAAAAACAGTGTTTCTATCTTTAGATACTGTAATTCGTATAAAACTAACTAATTACGTGCCATATTACATAACGCTTGGTTACCTTTATCTGATGATATGTTAATCACATTTACCTCTCTATAAAGCATCTTGACATAATTAAACATTCGATGTATCTTATAAGATTTCTTACCTTATTTTGAGTTGATGTGTTAACCAAACTGCTTTTAATTTTAAAAAAAAAAACGTACCTAATTTATTTAATGGCTTTCAAAACGAGAAATTCAATTAATTCAGTTAATTCTACATAATAAATTTTCATTTTGGTTGAGCTGTCTATCAGAACGGTTTTCCTTTGAAGATTTTCAATTTAATTTTACACGAAAGCGTACGTACTTGTACGGTAGCGACGGTGTCAGCGTTATAGTCATATAATAAAAAAAAAATAGATATATATATAAAAAAGAAGAGGTAGAGAAAATTTGAGCTATTTCAACAGACCTGCTAATAAATCAAACTTTACAAATGCCTACCTGTAGCAATTTTGCCAAGGCAATAAGAGTGGTGGACAATCTTCCCGGAAAAACCCTCACCGATTTCCTTCCTTTGAAAATAAGAATCAAAAATAGCTGCGGGAATTTTATCGAAATATCTTGGAGTATGTTAAGCAATACGGTTTCCTGTTTCCTAGAGACAATTCTTGGAATATATTCGATCTAAGCTAATAAGATGGGGCGTGTAGAGATTTACTGTCGGTATATGCGAAAGGAATTTTCCTTATTAGAAAGTGATTGAGGTGGTACGATCAGAAGGCATATCGTCAAGAATTAGCAGTTTGCAAATTGTGTGGTGGTTTTAAAGTGTAAAGAACATCCGTATTTGGTGAAATTTTCTTTAAATAGAAAATTTAATATTCAAGTTTTCGCACCTCAATGTCTAATTTGATTCTCTTCAGCTCGCCAGAAAATTTTCTTCAATCTGATATAACCTTTCCTTGCGACAATAATGCGACGAAAATGAATCTAAAATTGCCGAAAAGAAATGTTTGCTACGTATTTTTTTTTTCTTCGGTTGTATTGAAAATTTCGCTCAGGAAAAATCGGACAAGAAAACAGCTTAGAACCGACAAAAATACTGAACTAAATATTCTTGTCACATTGGGCGGCGATTGAATTCTAGGCGCTTTTATCCCCATATAGCACTTGTTAAATCTATTAAATTGTCGCTCTCGAGTATACGGAAAATCGCTTAGCCATGAACATAACAGAGAAATAGCTGAAAGAAAATTATTGCTGGCAACTGAAGGAGAAAATTTATTTTTCATGGACTTGGGAAAATCTGAATGGAAAATTGTTCAGAATCATTCATCTTGGATTTAAGGTCTCGGTAAGACCGTTCAGATGGTGTACAAATTGCAGATAATTTAGGAGGGAAATATCAAGTGAAATTTTGAACGATGCTTTACGAAATTGCTTCTAATGGGCTAGTTGAATTCATGAGAATCAAATAAACACCTTTGGTTAGATTATTTTTTGTAAAAAAAAAATTTAATTTTCACCTTCTTTAAATAATGTTGTTACCAAACGTATTCTAGTTTACCTCCAGTACTTCTGTACACGTGTACATCACAGTAATTGGATAATAAAAATTCTGGAAAATGGCTACGAACCTGATTAATGCTGTTGTTGTAAAGTTCTCTTAGAGCCTCGCACACCATTTGTCAGTACTGACCATACAGTACTGAATAAGGCAAATTTTGAAAAATGCCAGAATGAATACCGTTAAACTGATTTCAGAGATTATAAAATTCAATGGGACCGTCCGATGTGATGGTTTGTTCGAAGTGATACCAGAAGTGATCTATGTCATTTAAACTTGCGGGAGCGGTACATCGAGTACGCGACTATCCTGCTACCAGTGGTGGTGGTGGTGACGGTAACAATAGGACTTTGCGCACATTTGTCATTTAATCACGCGATGTAGGTTGTAGTCAGTCAAATAGAAGTTTAATCCAGTCAAAAAGTTTGTAACGTATATAACCGAGCCTCGATCAGACCGAAAACCCAAAATCTGCTCGCTGTCCTTTCGTCTGTCCGTCTATCTCAACACAGATTAACTCAAGAACTCCTTTAAATTCGGAATCTGTAGGTTTGGCAAAATCATCCTACTCCTTCGGGTAGCTGCCATATAAAATTCTCCTAAAACACGTCCTTAAGAATATTGACCTATAGCTTCAGAACGCTTTAATACTGTTGCGAGCTAGGGGTTCGCCGGGATTTCAAGTAAAACACAATTCGGTTAAAATAAAAATAAGTGATAATTTATTTATCCGCACTTTAATTCACAGAATTATAATCGCACAATAATTCGCACTGTATGGCAGTACCGCCCGCTTATACCATATATATCGCTTGACTCGTTCACTTTCGTTCTCTACCAACACGGTCGCGTATACTCGCTGGCTGTCGCAGTCGATGTAATCAAAATTACTGTGTCTTCGCTGAACGCTTCACCTGCTTATATACTACCCGGTTGCAGTCTAGGATGTATTTGAATCTCCACGGATGATGTGGATGTTTCTCGAAGGCTTTAGAGCTTTCGATTTTGACCTTCGTTCAGTGGTTTATGTACAGGGTTCTAGTACATTGTAGAGCATTCGATAAGAAGAGAGATACAATCGTGTTGTTTCGCCTTATCTTCAGCTAGGTTTCTGATTGGGTTATTTTGCAACTAGGTATTCGGTTGTTGTTGTTTTCATTATGTGAAACGATCGAGTTGCACGGTTGCGCGGTTGCCAGGTTTACATGTAACAATACGTTGACTGCCAAGCATATTTTGCTAATGTTTCCCAGCAGGCCACACTGGTTTTTCACGTAATTTGTTTTGTTATCAAAAATGACTGCAACCTCCTTACACCCCGCAGGGTTGAATATCTAAGACTTCGAAAATTAACTTTTTGGCGATCAAATCAATTCGATATCTCATCAGATCCAAGCACTATGAAAACGTAACCCCTTTACACGACCTCTTTGATTAAACTAAATCCAATTTTATATCTCAAACCTAAGAGATATGGCGAAAATAGTGAAAAACGTATGGAACCCTCTTACACCCACTTGGGGGTTGAATATCCAAAAACGTTTAAAGGTGTTTTTGATGAATACGAGTATAAAGGAGGCCCGAGCAAGTAAAAACCAATTCGAAATCTTATCACTTCTAAGAGATGTGATGGAATTCGTGAAAACGTGTTCAACCCTTTTAAAGCCTCTAAGGGGTTGAAAAAGAAAAAAAAATTGCAAACGGGTTTTAGGCTATTTTAAAATAAGCCCGTGGAAGTGTAAAGTTATTGGATATCTAATCAGACCTGAGGAATACGTCTGAATTCGTGAAAATGTATACAAATCCTTTACATCCCTAAGGGGTCCAATTTCAAAAAGATCCTAAAAACACTTTCTAGGCATTTATGTCTAGTATACGTAGAATAAAAATTAATTAAATATTTAAGAAGACCTAAGAGATATGACGAAAATCAAATTTTATTTTATTATTTTCTAATAATACAGTATTGTGATCGATCTAAAAAAAAAATTTGCTATCCAGAAAATTTTACTTTATTATTTTTTAATAATAAAGTATTTTGATCGACCTGAAATTTCAAAAAAATTTGCTACTCTGAAATTTTGTATTTTCACGTTTTAGGACTAGTAGACCCAAAAAATCAAAAAAAACATGTCCTTCTGTCCGCCGTAGACGCCGTACGCCGTACGCAAAACCGTTTGAAGGCGCATAGCTCAAATCCGTTGAGATGTTAAATTAAAATTTTTATGGTGGGTAGATTGGGTGAACCCCTACGATTGGTATCTTTTAGGAGGGTGGGGTGTAAGGAGGGAGGAGGGGGGCGCGTTTTAGACGAAACATTTTGGTTCCTAGATCTCAGGAACTGCTTATGGTAGGAGGCAGCAACTTGGAACTTATGTAGTACTATGATAGTGGACCTATTTGCAAAAAATTGGCGATAAGGGTTGAGGGGTGTGGGAGTGGGAGGAAAACAATGTGTCCGAAACGTTTGAAAGCTGGAATTGAAGCATTCTAAAATCCATATTTCCTGAACCGTTAATCTCAGAAGGGTGAAACTTTGTAGTTATCTTAAGGGATACTAGGAGAGTACACAAGGGCTAACATTTTTAAGAGGGGAAGTAGAGTGTAGGGGTGGGGGTGGAAAACTTTAGATTACAATATCTTCCGCACCAGTTGTACCAGGAAGATGAAATTTGGTTTCTGTATGTAAGATCACGAGTGGAGTCTACTGAATGTAAAAATTTTGGGAGGGGAGGTGGAGCACAAAAGTGGGGATAACCATTTCTCGAAAAATTTAATTTTTATATCTCAAGAACCGTACCAGATATGATCTTAGAAATTTTACAGGAGTTAGGCCCAGTAGACTTCTAGCAGGAAAAAAATTTTGTTGGTGCTGGCGAAGTGGGTGACGATGGGAGAGGGTGGAACGAAAAAAACTCTGATTTTTATTTCTCGAAAACCGCAAAGCATAGAAAGCAAAAAATTGACGACTATATAGAGTTACTGCAGAAGTATCCTAGAAAAATAAAATTTTTTATTGGGGTAGCAAGGTACGATGTGGAGGGTGGTTTTATCTCAGAAGCAACGTATGCTAAAACGTTGAAACTTATTATGTATATGTAGAAGTACTACAGGAGTACTTAAAGCAAAAAAAAAGTTCTAAATTTTATTGATGTAGAGAGCTGGACCAATGCGGTGTAGGTCACTATGCGACTGATAACCTAAAGAATAAATAGAAGGCTATTTGGAACGCTATTTTTCAGGTTATTAGTTGCATAGTGACCTACACCGCATCTTAGTAATAAACACGTTTCGGACTTCTACCCAAAAAATGTACCCAGACCGTTGGCAGATTTTTTTTCACGTTTCATGAATAGTAGACACGAAAAAAGCAAAAAAAAAATGTCAGTCCGTCTGTCCACCGTACGCCGTACACAAAATTGTTTGAAGGCTTGTAGCTCCCAAACGGTTTCAGATATTTTTTTAATGAATAGACTGGTTAGGCCCCTCGAAGTGACCAAATTCTGAGCAGAGATCGACACATTCTAAAATCCATAACTCCTAAACGGTTAACGTCACAAAATTGAAACTTAATAAGTATCTGTAGGTATACTAGGAGAATAGATCGGAAACAAATTTTTGAGTGACGGCAGTGGCGTACGTGGGTGGGTGGTAAAAAACTTCAGATTACGATATTTCACGAACTAATTGCGCTAGACAAATGAAATTCGGTTTGTAAATAAAGATTGATAAATGCAGTTTGCTGAAAGTAAATTTTTTTACGGGGGCAGTGGAGTATAAAAGTGGAGGGTATAAGAATTTTTCAAAAAAAATCACGTCTCATATCTCAAAAACAGTGTAAGATAGATGCTTCAAATTTTTACCAGAAGTAGGCCTAGTAGACATCTTGCAGAAAAAATTTTTTGGGGATGATGGTGTAGAGGGTGAGGGTGGGAAAGAGTGAAAAGGAAAAGATTTCGATTTTTATATCTCGAAAACCTTAAAACACGTGTTCAACAATATTTTTCGATAACTTTTGAACGCTTCTAGCTACGAATTTGAAATTTTGTACACATTAATTTTTAAATGGTTCTAAGGAAAATGATAAATATGTAAGAAATCGAGTGAGTCCTTCCTGCATCTCCCATGTGAAAGTCTTTCAAAAAGGAATTTCTTTTTCGATGATTTACCCAGTTCAATTTTTGAAATTAAACACTGAATATTGTCTTTTAGGTTTGAGTAGCAATCTAATGGGAGTCCTTAATAAAGGACATACAACATGCACACACGTAATTCTACTTTATCCCCAACTACAATATAAATCGGAGTTCAGTATTCATCTAGAGTATTATACGATTGGCTTGCAGCCGATCGTGACTGCAGTATGTTTAGATATTCAATCTATCCTAAGGGGTGTAAGGGGGTTGTATACTTTTTAAAGCTTCGACATATTTCTTAGATTTGATGAGATATTAGATCGTTTTTCACTTCCACAGACTTTTTATATAATCGCCTACAAACCCATTTCTCAATTTTTGGATATTGGAATCCCAAGGGTTTGCATATGTTTTCACAATTTTTGCCATCCCTTAGTTCTGATGAGATATAAAATTGGTTATTACGGCATTTGATGCAATAACCTAAAAACCAATTTTACTATTGTTTGAATTTCAAATTCCAAGCGGGTGTGAAGAGTTTGCTTACGTTTTAGCAAACTTTTCAAAATCCCTCGTGTGTCATGAGATATCAAGTTGATTCTTATGAAATCGCCAAAAAACCTGTTTCACAATTTTTTCCGAAATGTCTTTGTATACGTTTTAACAATTTGTCATATCTCTTAATTTTGATATCAGAATTAAGAATTCATTAATTATTCGTTTTTACTTCTATGGGCTTTTAGTGTACATAATATATGTACAGAAATTCGAATGTCTGTACGGGCTTTTTCAATGTTCAATAGGCTAAAAATCTCTATTTTAAATATTTTTTTTTAAGAACAAATTTAACTTTCCAAGAAACCACATAATTTCGAAACAACTGATGACATAGTCCGACTTTGACCGCTCCCGAACTTTGACCCAAAAATAATAAAGTTTCGCCCAGACTATTAGCAGAATTTTTACTGATAATTTTTATTTGAAATTTGTTTCTTTCTAAATTTCTTTTCTAGTAAATCTGCATATACTCGTACGTACCGAGATTCAACTTTTTAGCATAAGCTAAAGTAATAAATATTCGTTGGTAACCATATTGCATTCGTTACTAATTTCTGTAATTCACAACCACTGTGCATCTGCATATTAATCAATCAACATATAACTGAACTAAATACTGATTCCGAAACAAATCCAAAAAGAAAACATGAAGTCCAATTTCAAAATTGATGTTTGCATCAGTCGTTTGTTTGCATTTGATGTTCCTGGATTCAGTGCGCTCATTACGCCAAGGTATTTTTGGTTCTGCGTTTCTAAGTTCAGACTCGCGTGCGTACCTTGTGCTCGCCTCCGTGGTTTTCTATCTCAAGAACGGTTTAATATTGAAAGTTGAAACTTGGTAAAAACATATATTATAATATCAGTGACCCAAAAAAGTACTGGATTTCTTAATTTTTAATTGACCCTCTTCAGCAATTTACTGGGACGTGAGTATGAGGGATGGGTACTTGAAGGTAGGAATGGAAGAGATGGTTCTTTTCATACGTTCTGCCGCTTATCATAACGGGCAGTTAGTTCGGTTCAGGCGCCTCCGAATAACTTATTTCTCCCATTTAGAATAATCTCGTTTGCACGAATTCGACAACAAAAACCCTTTAACAATTTAGAGCAATGTTTAAAAAAAAAGCCGCTAAAAAGTGTCATCACATATTTTCAAAACACATTGACAGAACGAACACGCACATTCCGCATAATCACACGTATCCAATCCAATATGAATTTGTATTGATGAAGTTTTAACGCAAATATTTGTATTCGAGTGTAAATTGATATTTTTTTTCTAAGGGTTGCCAATTTCAAATACGTGACTGGAAATTATGTGCAAAGATCATACAAGTAGCTGGAAACCGAAAGCATTTTATTGGTCACATACCAATAATATGATATTACGACGATGGCAACAGGAATGAGAATAAGTTGGTTGTAAGAAATTACATTTGATATCATAATGGTATTAGGCCAGAACGGTTTCAACCCTCGTAAGAATGTATTCGAGTCGCATATTTCCATTTTTTTTTTGCAAAAATCATTTATGGAGGAATGAAGGGTTGCTTTTCAGACCGGAAAATTACAATTGAATTTATGTAGAGGTTTGATAGTTGCTGACATTCAGAAGGAATTTTTGAAGAAAACAAATTTATAAATAGAATATGAAAAAATCTGCCAATAGTCTGGGCGAAACTTTATTATTTTTAGGGTCAAAGTTCGGGAGCGGTAAAAGTCGGAGTATATCATGAGTTGCTTCGAGATTTTTAGATTTCTTATGGAAAATTAATTTTGTTCTTAATATAAAAATATTTAAAATAGAGATTTTTAGACGATTAAACATTGAAAAAGTCCGTGTAGACTATTCGAATTTCAGTATATTATGTACACTAAAAGCCCATAGAAGCAAAAACGTATTTGTTGCCTTATCAGAATTAAGAGATATGACGAATTGTTAAAACGTATACAAACCCATTACTTCCACTTGGGGTTTGAATTTCGAAAAAATTGTGAAACAGGTTTTTAGACGATTTCATAAGAAGCAACCTGAAATCTCATGAGACAAGACGGATTTTGAAAAAATTCTGAAAACGTAAGCAAACCCTTCACATCTCCTTGGTTCTGGAAATTCGAAAAATCGTGATTTGGCTGGCCGTAATAATCAATTTTACATCTCATCAGAACTAAGGAATGGCAAAAATTGTGAAAACATATACAAACCCTTGGTGGTTGAATATCGAAAAATTGAGAAATGGGTTTGTAGGCGATTATATAAAAAGCCTGAGGAAATGTAAAGCGATCTAATATCTCATCGAACCTAAGAAATATGTCGAAACTTTGAAAAGCATACAACCTCCTTACACCTTTTTGGATTGAATATCTAAAATACTGAAATTGACTTTTTGGCTTTTTTACATAGGCAACCTTAGGAAGTAAAAATGAATTCGATATATCACCAGATATGCAACCTCCTTACACCCACTTGGGGGTTGAATGTTCAAAAATCCTGAAAGGAGTTAATAAATAAATATGAAGACAGCACGAGAAAGTAGGAACCAATTCAATTTCTTATCACTTCTAAAAGAAATGACGGAACTCGTGAAAACGTGTTCAACCCGTTTATACCCTCCTAGGTGGAAAAAGGAAAAAACTTAAAAACAAGTTTTAGGCGATTATTACACAAGCCCATGAATATGAAAAGATATTCAATATCTGATAAGACGTGGATGTAGTAGAATTCGTGAAAAAGTTTACAACCCCCTTTGCACCCCCTTAGGGGTCGAATTTTAAAAAATCCTGAAAACACTATCTAGGTATTTATATGAAGAATCCATAGAATAAAAATGAATTCAATATTTGGGAAGACCTAATAGATATGACGAAAACCGTGAAAATATATGCATTCCATTTTCACTGATAATTTTTTTTGCCCCCCCTCCGAACGCCAATGTATATTTGAAATTTTTTTTTATCTAAATTAGTTTTCTAGTTGATTTACATAAACGTACCGAGTTTCAGCTTTGTAGCATAAGCCGTTCTATAGATAGGAAAAACACCCCCCACCCCCGTACCATACTACCCCTATAAAAAATTATATTTTTCCAAGATGCTACTAATATAGCTCTATCTAAATACGAAGTTTCAGCTTTATATCATTATAGGTTGTCGAGATATTAAAATCGGAACTTTTTCCTTTTCACCCTCCCCCACCCTCACCCTTTACACCCACACTTCCAAAAGTTTGTTTTCTACTAGAGGTCTATTAGGCCTACTTCAGGTAAAAATTTGAAGCATCTATCTTACACCGTTCTTGAGATATGAGACGTGATTTTTTAGAAAAATTCTTATCCCCTCCACTTTCATGCTCCACCGCCCTCTTCAAAAATTTTGCTTCCAGCAAACTTCATTTGTCAACCTTTATACAGAAACCAAATTTTATTTATCTAGTGCAATTGGTTAGTAAGATATCGCAATCTAAAGTTTTTCACCCCCCACCCCCGTACGCCACTGCCCCCACTCAAATTTTTGTTTCCGATCTATTCTCCTAGTATACCTACAGATATTCATAAAGTTTCAATTTTGTGACATTAACCGTTTAGGAGATATGGATTTTAGAAAGTGTCGATCTCACCTTTTTTGCGTTTCGGACGCATTATTTTTCCCCCCACTCCCAAACCCCTTCACCTATATCGGCAATTTTTTTGCAAATGGGTCCACTACTGAAGCTCTATATAAATTCCAAATTTCAGCTTCCTAGCATAAGCGGTTGCTGAGATCTAGAAACCAAAATTTTCCGTCTAAAACACTTCCCCCTCCTCCCCCCTCACACCCCCACCACTCCAAATTTGGCCACTTCAAGGGGCCTACCCAGTCTATTCATAAAAAAAATTTTAATTTAATAGCTCAAAGGGTTTGGGAGCTACGAGCCTTCAAACGATTTTGCGTACAGCGGTCGACGTACGGCGTACGGCGTACGGCGTACGGCGTACGGCGTACGGCGTACGGCGGACAGACGACTGAAATTTTTTATTGCTTTTTTCGTGTCTACTCGTCATGAAACGTGAAAAAAAAAATTTTGAGGGTAGCAAATTTTTTTTTTTTAAAAATCGAAAACAATACTGTATTATTAAAATAATAAAGTAAAACAGGTGTTCGTAGTGAGAAAGAGTGTTTTCTGGCCCAATTGATACCCCAAATATTGGATTTTAATGATAAGTAAGATAAGTAAGATCTAGTCATGAAAAGCTGAGCACTCGGATACAAAATTTTGAAATAGGTTTTTATGCGATTATTTAGGACGTATTCGAATACTTTGCTTCGTCTACGTCTATGTTGACGTCACATCATAGCATTCATAACAGTCTACAAAAAGCTAAGCTAAACTGTCAAAATGGATCAGCTACTTCTTTTAAATTCAGTAGAAAATCTTAAATTTTCTTACGATATATCGAAAAACGCTACAGGCTATGTGTGTTTCTACGAAGTTTGGTATGATTTACTGATAGCTCCAATATCGTAAAAGTAGTCAAGACACGAACCGAAAAGAAATTGAGACACAGTTTCATATACATATGTATTACTAAACTATATTGCTAGCGGCAATTGTCAAAGTCAGTATTTGTTGGAAACAGATGATTCTGAATTTGCCAATTCAATCTGTTGATATTGCAGTGGCTTGCACGATTTTCATGTGAATGCGTTAATAAATAAATTGAAAAATTATAGATACATAAATTTTGATAAATGGTGGCAATTTGAATTATCGCCATTTGAATAATAATAATATGAATGGACTATTTATTTAACACATTTAACGTATTTTTTTTAATAATATGTGTTAAGCTTTAAATTTAAGAAAATATGCTGCACTGAAATGAAATAAAATTAGTGACAGTAGCGCAGTTGCTAAACGCGCTTGTCTACAAAACCGGAGGTCGTGGTTTCTACCTAGCCATGGACTTATTAATCGTGATCTAACTAAAAAGAAATAAGATGAAAGCGGTAATAGTCCTGCTGCTATTACTCCTCTGTGGTGCGGAAGGGGGCATATAGTAACTTGAAAAAAGGAACTAAGAAAAATCAGCAATAAAAAACTGTTCGTATTAGTTAAGTTGTCCTCTTTCGGAGTTTGCGAGATTTAGTCAGAAATGGTTATAAGAATTACAAATGTTATATATCGGTCATGACATTTGTCACTAATTTAAAATTTGAGAAATATTTCAAGGTCCCGACTGAAGATCTTAAGAATAAACACCTTCGGGTAAAATGGTCACTCGCTTACAGTAGACTAATACTGATAGTCTCATCGAGTCCATTTAAACCCATGTCTACTGTATATCGAAATATACTAGACTATTCCAAAATTAAATTCAAAAGCTACATTATAGTGTTGAACTCGTTTTATTTCGGCGTTAAAAGCCCAAAAAATATTTAGATAGATTTTAAAAGTTAGATAAAACTCTTCAGTACCATTCGAGAGCTCTTGCTGAGAACTCAGCAAAAACGACAAAAGATTTTTGACTTTGAATTTTATCTATTCAGGAAGCGGTTTAAAAAAAGAAATTGCTGTTTCAAATTATTTATTTCTATCGACGTAGATTTGAGAGCAAATTTAGTATTTATTATGTTTCGAAAGAAGCATATTTTATTGTTAATAACAAAAAATTATATACATTTTTTTCAAAATAAAATGTTCTGCCGACTTCCCAGAGCTTAGAAATTAGATTTTTCAGTCAAAAAAAGCAGCTGATTCTGATTTTTCCTATTCAACTCGTACTTATTGATTTTGTATGGAAAAATATGACAGCTAGCAATATAGTTCTAATACATATATGCAAAGCTTTGCTAAGGTTGACGTCATAAAATGTTATAACTAGACGTAGACGAAGCAAGCTATTAGAATACGTCCTTAATATCTCGTCAGACTCTAGAGATTTTGAAAAATTCGTAAAAACGTAAGCAATCCCTTTATACACCCTTGAAGGTTGAATTTCGAAAAATCGTGCAATTGGTTTTAGACCATTACATGAAGTCGGAAATGCGTTTGTAGGCGATTATATAAAAAGTTTGTGGAAGTGAAGTCCAATCTGATATCTCATCACACCCAGGAGATATGTCGAAAGCCTTACATCCTCTTAGGGTTGAATATCTAAGAATCCTGAAATCAAATTTTTATGGATTATGTAGGAAGCCTTAGGAACTAAAAATGAAATCTGTACAGAACTAAGAAATATGTAGGGATTTGTGAAAACATATGCAACCCCTTGCATCCACTTTGGGGTTGAATATCCAAAAATCATGAAAGGAGTTTTTAACTAAATATAAAGAAAGTCCGAGAAAGTGAGAACCAATTCTATGTCTTGTCACTCCTAAGAGATATGACGGAATTCGAGGAAACGTGCTCAACCTGATTATACCCGCTTAAGGGTTTAAAAAAACATACTGCAGTCACGATCGGCTGCAAGCCAATCGTTTAATACTCTAGATGAATACTGAACTCTGATTTACATTGTAGTTGAGGATGAGGTAGAATTACGTGTAACATGCACACACGCAAATCTATTTATATCCTTTATTAAGGACTCCCATTTGATTGCTACTTAAAACTAAAAGACAATATTCAGTGTTTAATTTCATATCTTGAACTGGGTAAGTCTTCGAAAAAAAATTTCAGTTTTGAAAGACTTTAAAATGGGAGGTGCAGGAAGGGCTCACTCGATTTCTGACATATTCATCCTTTTCCTTGTAGCCATTCAAAAATTTATGTGTAAAAAATTTCATATTCGTACCTTAAATGTTTGTAAAGCCATCGACAAATGAAATAAATAATTAAATAATTAAATACTCGAACGAGTAAAGAAATTTCACTGACAAACGAAGTCTAACTTCATTTTCGCTCAAATCTTATTTGTACAAAATTTAAACTTCGTGGCTAAACGATTTCTTGAGTTATAGTGAGTTTCGTGAATTGAATGAGGATATTTGTATGGCAGCTACACGAAGGACTAATAGGATTTTCTTCATAATCATACTTTTAACTCCAACTATTGAAAAATTAACGTATTCAAAATTTCAAATTAGTAGCTGCACTCAAAAAAAAACTGCGTAATATGTACGAAATCGTTCGTACATTCTACGAATAATTTCGTTGTTTTCAGTCCACGAATGGTTTCGTACATATTACACATTGCCTTTCGTACATTATACGAAAAAATCAATGTTGTATTCAACGAACTACATTCGTACAATGTACGAATGATTCGTACTAAAAACATTTTTCGTAACCGAAGAAAAAAATTCGTGCATTGTACGAAAATAATTTCGTAGTTTCTAGAAATATTATTCGTACATTCTACGAAAGGAATAGTTCGATTACAAATGTTTTCGTATAATGTACGAAATTTATTTAATCTAATGAACGAATCATTTTCGTACAATGTACGAATATAATTCGTGAACAGTAATAAATTATTCGTATAATGTACGAATCATTTTCGTACAATGTACGAATATAATTCGTACAATGTACGAATATAATTCGTGAACAGCGACTTTATTCGTATAATGTACTAAAGAGTATCTGTGCAGCAGGTTTCATTTTTTTCAATAATTCATCGAATATGTCTATAGATATCCGGTGAAAATTGAAAAATCTAGCACTGTCGTATCGACCGTTTCGCGGAAGATGGAAACTACGATGGCAAAAGTGGGACGGGACACCCATGTCGGCGACGCTAAACGGCAGAGATGGGAACGCACCTTTATACGATATTATTTCACATCACTCCGAATAACCTAAAAATACAAAACCTTATAAATATAATAAAAGGTGGAGATGAATCGTTTCCTGCAATGAAAATAAGAAACTCTTTCCTGAAAAAAGAATGTTGTTTTTTGAAAAATTCCTTATACTAATATCAGTATCAAATTTCGATATAACCCTATCAATTACTGAAACGAATGAAACTAAAACTTCAGAATATTTTTAATTTTAATTAATATTTTTTTATTATATTATATATTTTATATTACATATATTATATTATACTTTTTATAAATCGAAATCTGAAAATAAAATAAAAATATATATATAAATAAGTACGATTAAGAAAGTAATAAAATATTGCTCCTTACATACTGTTAACTGCGACAACTACTAAATGGGAGCCTTCTCTGCATCCTCCACCAAAGTTTCTTGTGCATCTGAAAAGCATTACGTCATATACATTTTTTATAAATATGTTTTCGTCGAGAACGCAATTATTTCAACATAATTTCTATCTCGACTCAATGTTTATTATTCGGGTGAAAAGGGAAATACAATAATTAGCTGTAATGGCTTTTATAAGCATCTGTATATTCGGGCTACAAATGCTACAAATAAAACAATCCATACCGAGATATTGTACTTTACAGGGAAAAATTTGCTTTTTTTTTCAATAATATTACACTCATACACAAGAGACAGGGAGCTGTAACATGGTTGAAATAAAGCCAAATTCGATCAAATCAGTTTTTTAGTTTCTTAAAAATAAAAATAAAATAATAAAAATCACTTACCAAGTAAATTGAGGCTCAAAAAACACCAAATAACTAATCACAATTACTCCGAAAATTTAAATAATCACGAAATGAATGCTGAACTGTATTGGACAAAACACTGATCGAAAATGCGGAACATGAAACCAAATCAATGCGATCGTTTGGTTTTTTGCTTCATATCTACGAAATATTTCGTGATATTTACGAATCTTTCGTAGTTTTACGAAATCTTTCGCACATTGTACTCATGCATCTGGTGATTCGTATATGTACGAATATGTTTCGTAATATGTACGAATCCTTTCGTTCATTGTACAAAATATTTGCTCAAACCGAAAGACCAAATCAATACGATCGTCTTGTGTTTCGCTTCATATTTACGAAATAATTCGTAATATTTACGAAACTTTCGTAGTCTTATCATCTAAATTTCATATTTCCTTACAACTACGAAATCTTTCGTACATTCTACTCATGCATTTCGTAATTCGTATATGTACGAATATGTTTCGTAATATGTACGAATAGCTTTCGTTCATTGTACAAAATATCCGCAGGAACCGTCGATTTTAGGGTGTTACTATTTTTACGAATCAGTGATCGTAAAATGTACGAATCATTCGTAAAAAACATAATTTAGTGAAAATGAAAATTACGAATGTTGAGTACTATCTACGAAATATTCGTAAATACTACGAAAATCAGCCTTTCGTAAAGTTACGAATATTTTTTTCGTAAAATGTCGCAGATTTTTCTCTCAGTGTGTAGGCGTTCCGAAGTTATTGGTCAATATTCTTGAATACGTGTTTTAAGGACACTTTGTATGGCAGCCACTCGAAGCAGCGGGACGATTTTGCCCGTTAACAAACTTAGCCTTACAAATTCAACCAAACATCCAGATTCAAAATTTCAAGATCCTAGGTGAAGGCGTTCTTGAGTTATCGTGCTAACGGACAGCTAGGCAGACGGCCGTCAAGCGGATTTGGTGTTTTTGGCCACAAATAAACAAAAAATAATATATAACTTTTTTCCTCCGGTGCTTGGTTCTATGCCTTACAAACTTTTTGGCTGGATTAAACTTATAATAGCGTATTATGATTTCATCTAAAGTATAAAAAATCTGCCAACAGTCTGGGCGCAACTCTATTATTTTATTGGTAGGTTACTATGCGGCTGACAACCTAAAAAATAACGTTCCAAATAGCCTCCTGGTTATTTCTTAGGTTGTCAGTCTCATAGTAACCTACACCGCATCTCATCATTAAACACGTTTCGGACTTATACCCATAAAATAATAAAGTTGCGCCCAGACTGTTGGCAGCTTTTTTTATTTATTTACATATTTTTTTTATCAATAGATTATTACATAGAAGTAAAAGCGAATTCGATCACATTAAACCTAAGAGATTTTCGGAATCAGTGAAAACTTGAACAATACCCCCAGGGGGTTTAATTGAGAAAAATACTTAAATCGGTTTTTCCCCGACTACGTTTAAAGCTTATAGAAGTAAAAGCGAATTCCAAATCTCAATATACCTTCGAAATATATCAGAATTCGTGAATATGTACACAACCACTATACACCCCCTTAGGGGTTGGATATCGAAAAATTTTGAAGATCGTTACTAGGCGCTTATATAAATAGCCCGCAGAAGTAAAATTGTTTTGATAGCTCGACATGTTTAAAAGTTTTAACGAAATTCGTGAAAATGTGGATTCACGGATATTTCTTTTACTCAACCTCTGAACGCCAATAAAAATCTGAACTTTTTTTTTGCTTTAATTACTCTAATAGCACATCTACATATACGTACTAAGTTTCAACTTTCTAGCATAAGCCGTTTCTGAGATATAAAAAACCACCCCTCTCCCCCGTACCTTGATACCCCTATCAAAAATTGTATTTTTCTAGGATGTCTCCATAGTGACTCTATATAATCCTAAATTGTTAGCTTTCTATTCATTATAGTTTTCGAAAAATAAAAATCAGAATGTTTTCCTTTCTACCCCCTTTCACTATCACCCCCAACACCCACACTACCAAAATTTTTTTCCCTACTAGAAGTTTACCGACCCCAACTCCTGTAAAATTTTCAAGATCATATCTGATACGGTTTCTGAGATATAAAAATGACATTTTTTGAGAAATTGCTATCCCCCCACTTTCGTGCTTCACCTCCCCCCCCCCCCCAAAAAGTTTACGTTCACTAGACTCCTCTTGTGATCCCATATACAGAAACTAAATTTTATCTTCCTGGTGTAATTGGTTCGGAAGATATTGTAATCCAAAGTTTTTCACCCCCCACTTCCACATCCCACCACCCCTCTTAAAAATGTTAGCCCTTGTCTTATCTTGAAGTATCCATAAGGGCAACCACAAAGTTTCAATCTTCCGACATCAATTGTTCAGAAGATATGGATTTTAGAATGTTTCAATCCCGGCTTTCAAGCGATTTGGACGCATTGTTTTCCCCCCACTTCCACACCCCTCAACCCTTATCGACAATTTTTTTTTGCAAATGAGTCACCTATCATAATAGTACATAAGTTCCAAGGTTCAGTCTCCTAGCATAAGCGGTTCCTGAGATCTAGAAACCAAAATTTTTCGTCTAAAACGCCTTAAAAATAACGATCCAATTAGCATCCTTCACCCTAAAACCCGTCTTTAACCACTCCAATACTTTGATTCGAAAAATAATGAAGTTTCGCATCATTGGCAGCTTTTTTTTTCATACATCATGGCGTTCTTTTTTCCGTCGGAAACGAGTGTTCCGCGCGTGAGCGTATCGTCTGAGTGAAACAGCGCACACACGAAGAGAAGATGGAACAGAGCGCCGCGCCGGCCATCATCGCATCGCCATTCGCCGGCCGTGTGAAATGAAACTTGACTGGTCGGCGGCCATTTTCACTTTTGGGAGTCTGGAATTTTTTGGGTGCACGGCAAATCTGGTGACTGCTGGGGGTTTCGTTCGATGGCTGCTTTGTAAGAGAAGGCGGAAACGTTGTGTAATGGCGGCTCTGAACGTTTTTTTTCCTTTGTCGTTTTTCGGACATTTTCGTGTTTTTTTTTGTTTTTCCGACAGTTTTAAGGTGTTTTTGTGTGCCCAATTAAAAAATGTTTTTTTTTCGTTTCAACAAAGTCGGCGAATGCTCCACGCAATATTCGGGTTTTATTTGTGTGTCAAGTGTTTTTTTTTTGCTGCAACATTTTCAAGATTTCTGTAGTTTTATTGGGCCGGGGGGTATAGAGCTAATGAAGACGACAAGCCACCGGTTTTGTATAAAGCGCTTGGAAGCCAGAGAAGTGAGACAAAACAGGTTCGTTATATCAAATTGTTGTTGTTTAGCGTGTTTCAAGAGCGGGACATAATGTGAGTGAGAAAACACAGGTTCGTTATGTCAGTTGTTGTTGTTTTGCGTGTAAGTGAATGCGACGATGTCTGCCTTCAACTCAATCGCTGCTTGTCATATCCAGTATATATATATCTATGGCCGGGGGTGGATGTCACTGTACAGAAAATGATCTTCTGTTGAACTATCTAAAATTACAGATACTAAGTCATAACAAATAATCGAGGATAGAAGAACCAAATACACTGAAAGAAAAAAACCCCAAATGCTATTTTTTTATTATTTTTGTCAATTTAAATAGTTAAAATGGGGATAGTACGAATAAATTATTATCAGTGTCATTTTACAAGATATTATCAGCAGTTCCCATGGAAAAAACATTGAATAGCAGGGTAAAATTGCAATTTATCAAATAAGTTGTGGGTGAGATATCCACCCAATTTTTTTTTTTATTTAAAAGAATATTTTATGGCATTAAGTATGGAATGTAACGTCGTTCAAATGTCTGCCTCGGTTTTGCTTGGTGGCACGGCTTGCACGTATTCGAGAGGTCCAATTTTCGACTCATAAATCTAGCTGAATTTGTTGGATGGCGTTCGTTATGGTGATTTAAAGGTCCTTAATTGTTTGCAGATTATACGCATCGACCTGCGATTGAAAATAGCCCCAAAATAATAAGTCTAAAGGCGTTAAATCACACGATCACGGTGGCCAGTTCACGCTGCCGCTGCGCGAGATAACGATGCCCTCAAATTGCTAGTGCAGAATGTCCATCGTGACATGCGCTGTGCGGCAAGTGGCGCCGCGCTGTTGGAACCATATGTCGTCGGCATCCATATCATCCAGTTTAGGCCACAAGAAGTTGCTTATCATCGATCGTTTGACGTTTATGGCAATGCCAGTATCGTTTTGGAAGAAGTATGGATTGATGATTTCGCCAGACCAAAATCAGCGCCAAACAGTGACTTTCTCGGGATGCAATTGGTGCTGGTGTATCTCGTGTGGATTGGTATCGTTCCAAATCCGATAATTTTTGTTGTTTACTCATCCATTTATCAAGACATGGGACTCGTCGTTAAAAATCACGCTATAAGTACGCGGAACGTTTTTCGAACGGAGCTCTGATTTTGAAAATAAAATTTCATGATTTGCACACGTTGTTCAACGCTATAAACTTCCATGTTAATTTGCCATACACTACTGAACTATTCATCACAAATTCGACGGATCTGGCTTTAAGGTAGTAAGGTAAATGTCCCAATACCCGACCATGTCCCGCCGTGCGACCAGTTTCAATAAATTATGAGTTAAATAAATAGATTCTCAAAATTATTCGTCCAAGTAGAATATTCATAATGATCCGTGAACAATGCTCTTGATGCGCATATTTTTCACGGTACAATTAAGTAGACACCTGAATTTAAAAAAAAAAATTCAATTTCATAGTACGCGCGTTCACCCGCCATTTTGTTCCATTTCGCCTGTAGACGGCACTTCGTTAATAGATTTGACAGTTGGACCGTTGAATGTTTATTCAGTGCCAAAGTGACTTGGATCGATATTAACAATTTAATACTGCCAATATCTTCAACTCGGACAAGTAGCTGGTCACCGTACGTGCTTTAATTAAACCAAAGGTATCAATATGCATTTTATTTACTGTGGTCGCTGAGTGGGACAAACATTAATGAATGTACATTTGTGCGTCCGGATGAATCAAAATCCTCAACAAAAATAAATCATCGATGTTTTGGAGATTAAAATTACGGCTTATGGTGTAACATATGTCCTTTTTGAGAACCCAATTATCAGTTTTCATGACAGAGCCTCTAAACTGTAAAATAAATGTCTTAAAAGAGTTCGTGGTTAAATGGGAGTACAAATAGCGGTCGCCTTTTGGGTCATACCAATTTTGTCCCTATCAGCGACCAAAATAATTTCATTGCCACCATTTTCTTTACTTTCGAAAGGATGAATATTGGTCGCACAATGGGACTGGCAAATGAAGTACCAGATTGCGACTGGTCGTAAATCGGGACAAACGAGTGGTCGCAAATCGGGACAACGGGTCAATCATGTGGTCGCAACGACGTACAAGTACATCGATTAAAGTTTTTTCGAATATCTTCTAAAATAATGATCGAGTGTTGTGAAAAACAATTGTATTTGCAGAATAATATATCGACTTTGACTAAAACAACGATCATGAAAATCAAATTAGTATAGAAATGGATATTTCGTTATTGAATATGAAAGCAATGCTTACATGGTCGCGTATTGGGACATTTACCTTACTCTGGTAACTTGGTTTGAAAAAATTAATTTCATCACAAATTCGACGGATCTGGCTTTAAGGTAGTACTCTGGTAACTTGGTTTGAATAAATTAAATTTTTTTTTCTTACATAATTCGAAAGTACTGCATATTAAGAATATGTATACTGTAAAAACTGCAGATCGAAATTCGAAATATTTACGAAGTTATAGCACATATATATACGAGAGCGTCTCGTAGTTGCGCGCGCTGAGCCGCATGGAAGCTGTAAACCGCCGGTCCCCTTTATTCAGGGACGTCATTTGTGGGGGCAGGGGGGGGCATTTGCCCCCCCCCCCCTGAATTATGTATTTTTATAGATTATATATAACATGTGTATATTTATATATAAGAATATATACAAACATGACATCTTGCCCCCCCCCCCCTAGAAAAAACAGAAATGACGTCCCTGCCTTTATTGTTTGCACGTGACCGTTATTCCTGCTTTGAGCATATTATACCTTTGTGTATACTAACAGCCAGTGTACGTTCGTTATTTCGTGCATTTCGAAGAAACCGAAGGTCTACTCTACGCACCTGGGATAGCCGATTAGTGTAAGTATGATTTTCCTATAATAAATCTGTTTTTAAAACTTTAAAATCGATTTGCTCGAAACAACGTTTTTTCGGCTGGCCCGGGTCATAAAAAATTTTCTATCCAACCGCTTGAGCTGGGATTTGAATATGTTATTCCACACATAAATAGCTCTCCCAGGTACCAGAATCGTTTCTTTTCGTCACTAACTTTCCATTTTACAGCCCGATTTCCACTAAAAAAAAGGTAAATTTTTTTTCGAAGTCCGCCATTTTGTTATTTTTCAACCAATTTTTTTAATTCTGGTACGGACCCAAATTACAAGCCTACAGAAAAATAATATATTTGATTATTTTGTTTCAGATGCCACCCACCTTTTTTTTATGGCGCTAACTTTCGCGTTAAAAAACTTGAATAAATAATTAAAAAAAAATAAATAAACATTTTTTGAATACTTTTAAATGCCCACAATAACATATTGTTGCGAGCTAGGGGTTCGCCGGGATTTCAAGTAAAACACAATTCGGTTAAAATAAAAATAAGTGATAATTTATTTATCCGCACTTTTAATTCACAGACTTATATTCGCACAATAATTCGCACTGTATGGCAGCACTGCCCGCTTATTCCATATATCGCTTGACTCGATCACTTTCGCTCTCTACCAACACGGTCGCGTATACACGCTCGCTGTCACAGTCGACGTAATAAAAATTACTATGTCCCTCGCTGAAAGCTTTATCTGCTTTTATACCATTTGGCTGTGGTTGAGACTGTTCTTGAATCTTCGTTCGGTGGTGTGTGTAGAATATGCTGGAAAGCTTGAGAGCATTCCATGTGATCTTCTAGGCTGTTCCAATACATTCGATCGCATTCGATTAAAGGGGAAATATAGTCGTGTTGTTTCTCCTTACATACTACGTTTCTGATTGGGTTATTTTGCAACTAGGTATTCGGTTGCTACTGTTTCCCTTATTCGAAATAGATCGAGTTGCGCGGTTGCGCGGTTGCCAGGTTTACATGTAACAATATAAAAAACTCAAATCGGTTGAATTTAATTTTTTTCTAAAGAAATATTCCCGAATAAAAGCCTACAAAAACGTGCAAGTTACCAGAGTACTACCTTAACAACATATAACCTAACAAATATCGAGCGTTCCTACTAAAACACCCTATACAAAAAATCTGGCAACTTTATTTTTTTTTGGTAGAAGTCCGGAACCCCTTTCATGCTGAGATGTGGTGTAGCTTATCAAAAATAACGTTCCAAATAGCCGCCTAGTTATTCGCCTAGTTATTTACGGCAATCATAATATGTGAAACTAACATGATTGTACTGACCATCTCTAATCAAATGCTATAGTTGCACTGCTCGTTCAAAGTTATGTCAATTATAGTATGGTTGCGATAATCATATCTAATATTTTACATTACATGATTGCACACACCATATCTGGTATGGTTGTGAGAACTATTTTACCAAATTTCATGGTTCCACTGATCATAGAATATTGTTGTCGTGATTATAATGTACTTTTACATCATGTAACGAGAATGATTGGTACAACAATATTAAATTTCAGTACGGATATATGTTTAATGCAACCATACTATGTTTTTACGAATTATATGCTATGGCTGGGAGCACCACATCCATAATCATTGGAAGCATATCTGTTTTACAATAGTTAGAAGTCAATGCAACCTTGGAATAAACATAGCTTTTCTTTCAGTGCACAATTTTAGGGAATCGATACAAGTTGAAAAAGTACTCGTCTGAAAGCATCTACAAAGGATTTTGGGTATCTCGCATCCTTCTTCTTAGAATCCTCTTATAGTTCCTACAATGACGGTTCTTTAGAAAAACGTTTCGGAGAAATGTCAATATTTACCTTTCGGCGTTACGCCTTTCACGTTCAACTATTATGATCATCGCAATAGAACTCATTCTTGTAATGTTTTAACAAGATTTATAATTATAAATAGGATTTTAAACTAGAAAATTACAATTCAAATGGGCTCTGACACTAAATATCTGTTGACGTTGACATTTGACAAATGAAAAGTACTGTTCAGCATTCGATTCGGCAAATTTTTTAATTTTGAGACATAGAATCGGGTTGCTGAGGTAAATGAAATGATAAAATAATAAAGTTGCGTGGAAACTTTAATGAAATTTAATTTCACAGCACCAGAATTGATCCCCAGTTCTTGTCGAGATGGCTAATGCCGATCCAGAGAGAATTTTTCATCCAGGGTAACTCCCAAAAATTTTACCTCGCTAACAAACTGTAGAGATTCTGCAAAAAGAGTAGCCCTACATAATTTGTCCTTACACCTCTTTTTGGCAATTGCGACGATTGTGCTTTCTTTAAACTTACTTTAGTAGACCAGGTTCCTACCTGGTTTATGCACTCAGAAAAATAAATGGTTGATTTCAATCATTTTTTAACTATTTTTCTAATTGAAATACAGCTTACCAGAAAAATAGTGATAATTCTAGTTAAATTAATTAAAAAAATAGTCTATGTTCATTCTTACAATAATATAGTACATTCTTCTAATAAATTGTTGTTTTGACTTTAATATGGTAGGAAGTATCTTGTTCCTCTTTTACTAATATTCTAGTGATATTGACTAAAAAATAGTAGATATTATGGTACATTGCGAGAATAGTAGGAATAGTTGTATTATACTATTTTTATCCATAAAATAGTGTATTGGTACAAAATACATATATACCTAGTTGCAGGAGGTTTGTTTAAATTTTATTTATACTTACATACTTTTTTCCAATAATTCCGTCTTTCGAAATGTTACTTTTGAGTCAAAATTATAAAAACAGTTAAGATATATTCATAGAATTTTATTTTAATAACATAACATATTTAAAAAATCTGCCAACAGTCTGGGCGCAACTTTATTATTTTATGGGTAGAAGTCCGAAACGTGTTTAATGATGAGATACGGTGTTGGGTACTATGCGACTGACAACCTAAAAAATAACGTTCCAAATAGCTTCCTGGTTATTTTTTAGGTTGCCAGTCGCATAGTACCCAACATCGTATCTCATCATTAAACACGTTTCGGACTTCTACCCATAAAATAATAAAGTTGCGCCCAGACTGTTGGCAGATTTTTTTTATTTATTTACGTTTGTTTTTATCAATAGAATAATTGAAAGTTGTAAAAGCGAATTCGATCACATTAAACCTAAGAGATTTTCGGAATTAGTGAAATCTTGAACAATACCCCCAGGGGGTTTAATACGCAAAAATTCTTAAATCGGGTTTTTCCCTTATAGAAGTAAACGTGAACTCCAAATCTCAATATACCTTAGGAATATATCAGAATTCGTGAATATGTACACAACCACTTTACACCCCCTTAGGGGTTGGATATCGAACAATTTTGGAGATCGTTAGTAGGCGCTTATATAAATAGCCCGCAGAAGTAAAATTGCTTTGATAGCTCGACATGTCTAAAAGTTTTAACGAAATTTGTGAAAATGTGGATTCACGGACATTTTTTTGACTCAACCTCTGAACGCCAATAAAAATCTGAACTTTTTTTTTGCTTTAATTACTTTAATAGTACATCTACATGTACGTACTAAGTTTCAACTTTCTAGCATAAGCCGTTTCTGAGATATAAAAAACCACCCCTCTCCCCCGTACCTTGATACCCCTATGAAAAATTTTATTTTTCTAGGATGTCTGCATAGTGGCTCTATATAATCCTAAATTTTTAGCTTTCTCTTCATTATGGTTTTCGAGAAAAAAAAATCAGAATGTTTTCCTTTCTACCCCCTTTCACCATCACCCCCAACACCCACATCACCAAATTTTTTTTTCCTACTAGAAGTTTATCGACCCCAACTCCTGTAAAATTTTCAAGATCATATCTGATACGGTTTCTGAGATATAAAAATGGCATTTTTTGAGAAATTGCTATCCCCCCACTTTCGTGCTCCACCTCCCCCCTCAAAAAATTTAGTTTTGGTAGACTCCTCTTGTGATCCCATATACAGAAACTAAATATTATCTTCCTGGTGTAATTGGTTCGGAAGATATTGTAATCCGAAGTTTTTCACCCCCCACCCCCACACCCCACCACCTCTCTTAAAAATTTTAGCCCTTGTCTAATCTTGAAGTATCCCTAAGGACAACAACAAAGTTTCAATCTTCTGACATCAATGGTTCAGGAGATATCGATTTTAGAATGTTTCAATCCCGGCTTTCATGCGTTAAAGACTCATTGTTTTCCCCCCCACTTCCACACCCCTTAACCAATATCGACCATTTTTTTGCAATTGAGTCCATTATCATAGTACTACATATGTTCCAAGTTTCAGCTTCCTAGCATAAGTGGTTCCTGAGATCTAGAACCCAAAATTTTTCGTCTAAAACGCTCCCCTCTCCTCTCCCCTTGTAACCCCACCCCTCAAAAATATACCAGTGGTAGGGGTTCACCCAATCTACCCACCATAAAAATTTCAATTTAATATTTCAACGGGTTTGGGAGCTACGCGCCTTCAAACGATTTTGCGTACGGCGTACGGCGTACGGCGGACGGCGTACGGCGGACGGCGGACGGCGTACGGCGTACAGACGGACATTTTTTTTTTTTTTGCTTTTTTGGGGTTTACTAGTCCTAAAACGTGTAAATACAAAATTTCAGGGTAGCAAACTTTTTTGAAATTTCAGGTCGATCACAATACTTTATTATTAAAAAATAATAAAGTAAAATACTTCAATCTAACAACGTTTCTGTTGTCACTAGTCTTTTTCCTATTGATATTAAAGAATGTTTGAGGGCAATGGTTTTGCATACAAAGGAATTTTCCATATGGTGTTAAATTATGGTTTAGTTTTAAATGCGATATTAATAAATTAATACCTGCAAAGAGATTTTTGCAAATAAAACACTTGTACATTTTTGCTTTTGCTATAAAGATATATTTTAAAACTAATTAAGTTGGGTTGCAATTTCGAAAATAATCGGAGAAACTTTACTTATTGCAAATTTATAAAAAAATCTCTCAATAAATGTCCAAACCAACTCTGATTCCAATGCATATTTTACATTTAACACCATATGTATTTTAAAGCATGTATCTAAAGCATTTACAAAGTTAGTAAATTTGTAAATTTCGTTTTCCACCACTACGAAAAATACTTGAATATTTGTTAGTGAGCTACCTACAGTTATAATGTATGGTTGACACGTTAATCCCATGTTTTTGTAGAAAGCTGCTCTATTTTAAATTTTTGGTAGGACGTCACTTTCAATGTTGATGTGAATAAGAAAACTATCTTGAGATGCAGAAATACTCGGGCACCAGAATTCATTTTTACCGTCCTTTTTCAGTTTAATCCTACATTTTGGTTTCAATATACAATGCAATAAGAAAGCGCGAATTGTATCACGAGCATCTGTAAGAGAAACCATTAATATGTCAAGTGCGATAGTTTTCTAAACAAAATTTACCTTCGGATACATTTTCATCTATGGATAACCATATGTTCTTCAAGTGAGGATCCTTTACGCGTGGCAAAGTCATTGCATATCTAAGAAACACAACTCAAGTTAAGCAGGATCTGTAGATTGTAATATTATAAGAAAATTATTCTTACTACCAAAGTACATCCTTTTGGGTGTTTTAATATTGGCCACTCCGTAAAAATAGTTTTTAGCTCACAACTAGACTTGAAGGCTAAACATCTATGTTTATGAAGTTCGTTCCATTTTTTAATGCAATTTAACCAGTCACCTTGGTTTCTATTTGAGTTTCTAAACGATTTATAGAATAAACAAATTATTAAATATTTTTCAGAATAATTAAGCTCACCATCAAGATCATTAATCTTTTCTGTTGTGGCGTACAATTCATTTTCTAAATGTTTAATTTTCTTCCTGTTTTCGGCATATGATGATTCTGGGAATAAATTTTTCCGACGCAATTGTTTTAGTTTATTGTTGTACTTATCATACAGTCTCCCGCGTGCAGGGGCGATAGTTCACCGAGGTACAAAGTATATTTCCTGCAGATTTTGAAATGCACATATGTGAATAATAAATGACAAAAATAATAAGCAATTTATCTTATTAAGAATATACATACCTTAATTTCGTTTGGAAATTCTACTAAAATTTGATCGGCAATTGCTTCGAGTCCCTTCACAATAATTTTGCTGTATTTTTCGAAGATATAACACACAATTAAATTTATTAGTTCAGCTCGGTGTATCTCATCGAGCTGTTTATGTACATTATAATAATTTTTTATTGATTGTCCGATATGCGTATTCAACACATCTGAAGTTAAACTCTACAGGGAGCATAAATTAACTAAAAAAAGCATTTATCTGGAAACTGGAGATGTTACGTTGGTGATTTCTGATGGAGTGTTGCATCTTGATGTACTTCCACTATGAGTGTCGGGTTTATTCCTTAACCAAGAAAAAACCCTTGACGGCATAGAGAGAGTAGTGTCATCTGAATTAAAATTTGGAATCGGCTCAGTGTATCCCTGAAATCGAAAATACTATTCAGTCTGAGTTCACTAAACAAGTAGAACATTGAATTTACGTGCGCTTTCTTCCATTGTTTTAAGTTTCGTTTCAGGTTCACGAATGTTCCATAATTATTCTCATTCGTACCGACTATTTCACGTATATCAGATATATCAATGAATTTTAAGCATTCCAAGTCTAGTCCTAGTTCTATGTCAAAGAATTGTATATACTAGGTATATCCAATGAATAAACTGTAAATAATGTTTACTTACGATTAAATCTTTCGAACAAGTGAAGAAGTCCCCAAGACTCTAGAACTGTTCTTAAGTCAAGCTCTTGACTTATCAGCGCCCGTTCATCCTTTTTTTTCAAACTATTAGTTTCAGAAACTTTATTTTCACCCGAAATTTCAATCGATTCCAATTTTTCCGTATCAGATAGGAATATTAAGTGATCACTTGCAAAGTCTTCTAATATAACAGAATTCACATTTTGGGAATTATCACATAACTCATTGTCCATTGTAAAACACTAAACACTAAACATTTGAGAATGAAATTTTTTACTATTATTATCACCACGGGCAAAAAACAAAATTTATTCTTTAAATCTGCTGGAACGATTCTCTGCATCTGAACTTTAAACATAATATGCTTCAACACAGCGGAAAATGTTAACCCATTAATAGTATAGTTATACCAGAATATAGTTAACGTTTACCATATATTGATCAATTTTTTCTGTAAAATAGTTTTTGTTCAACGAAAAGTAGAAGCGTCACTAGAAAATAGTTCAACTTACATGAAAATAGTAATTCTTCAAAAGAAAATGGTATGGCACCAGAAATATTTCCATTTAAGAAAATAGTATGGCACCAGAAAATATTTCCATTTAACTAGAAATCTGATTATTTTTCAATAAGACGTTTTCTTAGAATATTGTACTGATGGTTCTTAGCAAATAATAAATTTTTACTAGTATTCTAGTTGAATCTAAAACCTAACTATATTGTTACTATTTCTTAACTAATTTTACAATTTTAAGAGAGTTTCTAGTTAACTGTTAAAAATTTGACTCAACTAGAGAAATAGTTACATTTTACTATAAATATTTCTGTCAGTGTGGTACTAACCGTTTCTTCCAATTTCGCTATAATGAGGATGGCAAGGTCGTCAGATCTGGATCTTGTTAGAGAATTAAAAGTAAGGTCGAATTTGGTCCTGAGAGAAATCCCTTCACTACTTCGGAAGTTCACATAAAAAAGTTCTTAAAACATGATGTCCGCAAGCATGACCCAGACTTTCAGACGGAAGCTAGGAATTTAAAATTATTCGATTTTTCCATTTCCATCTAGTTTTCAGGTAACGGATTAATATCAAAAAAAAAAAAATCTTTTGAATTTCCTTTCTGCAGTCCACATAGCTTTTAAAAAAAGAACATTTTTCATACAGCGTTTGACCTAGTAAAGTTTCAGGATCATCTGGGATTTGGGATTATCCTTCTACTTTGTGGAAACACTGCTTATTTCGCTTTATCTCAAACTTCAATATAAATATGAGTTCAGTATTTCATCTAGTTATAGTGATACTGTTTTCTATCACATTTTGTCCGTTTAGTTTTGACTACAAGAAAATGACTTGAGTAACTTTAATACATAGTTTGTTTAAAAGGCTCGTACTGAATTCTTACCCGTAGAAAATATAAGTAGCATTAAATCCTCGTCCCTCAAATACCATCCAAGCAGAATCATTTGCGGTACAGTATCCACCATACGGTATCCTTTTCCGTAATTACATCATTATTATCGCCTGACGTTCCCAAATATAAATTTCAAAGGATTACTCTAAATATTGTCATAATGTCTTTTTTGCCATTCCATTAATCTCTCATACTTCTTCCCTACTAAATATAATACCTTTTAATTATTTAAAATAAATCTTTTTCAAGTTTTACTAAGCGGCGTAAAATTCGAAAAATTATCTCGACTTTTAATACGTCGTCCTTTGATGCTTGAAAATGGAAAGCTTGTTAAAGTTTTAACTTTGTCAAAGGGACGCCTAACTATAGAAGCAAGTTACGAACGAGTTACGTCCGTAGAAGAGATTTATTCAACGGATTTATCACATTGAGATCAGATCATATTATGATTAAATACTTGTTGGGATGGGTCTCTGTGAAACCGACTGCGAGTATGTAAGGTTTTTAGGAGAAAAGTTTTATCACGTGGAACGGTTTTGAACTGCCTTTTACTCGTGTAGAATTAGTGCAGGGAGTCACAAAGCGAGTGTTCGGGTGAAACGAAGCCATGGAAACTGCACAATAACTTTCTTAATTATGTCCTTTAATGCATTCCGAGCGGAAAAGTCAAATTTCTGAGGTATTAAAGATTATTTTAATACAAAAATGAAAATACAGGGTTAAATAGCATTTTGATAGCCCCATCATTTTATATTTTACTTTTCAAAGCCGAAGCGTTTGAATTCTTAACAAATGAAAGCAATCACTTAATATATTGTTACATCCGACACTGGCAACCCGCGCTGCTCGATCGGTTTCTAGTGAGAAAAACAGTAACCACCGAATACCCCGCCACAAAGCATCCGATTGGCTACGTTGCAATTCATAAGGCGAGAGAAAAGGCATGCTAAAATCTTCTGCAACGTTCGATAGCGAAGAATCACTTATCAATTGTTCATGCATCCCCCATACGCATACACCAGACCAAAGGATATGAGATACAGGGGAAGCGCCCAGAAGAATATAAAACTCCGTATCGAGTTTCAGCGCCTCTACAGTCTCTGTTGATCACTAAATTATAATAATAAAACCATGGCTGCAAATAGGAATCGAACTCGCGATCAAAGTAGCGTAGCCTCTGCGCCACCGAAGGCCTTTCATTTCCATTTCAAAATGTAGTTATTCAACTTAGTGCGGACTTGGTGCCGATTCACTTCACTCCGTTTAATGTTTTTAGAACGTAATAGTCGACTAAGGGCAACAGATGGCGCTGATTTTTGAATACGCTCCGCTTCCACTATTTCTCGCTTATTCTCAAGCCCAACAATGCTCTCGACTACATCTAAGTATACTGGTAAATTGTCGTCAGCTGGTGGATTGTCGTCAGTTGGTAGACCGTTTTCCTTCCTTTTCAAAAAATTTTACAGCTCACCTATCATGCGCTAAATCTACGTGTAGCTCCAAAAAATCTATTAAATACGGTTTTTAGCCTCAATTACTCTTTTCGCGCGAATACTTTTGCCATTTGCCATTTTATTACGCAACGACTTTGCCGTGATAGCTTTTTTATCAAATGAAAAAAGTTTGAGAGTTCTTTTCGTGTTTTCATTGTACTAGAATCGGAAACAACGGTTTATCACTGAAAAGTCTTTTCACAGCGGTTTTCACAGAACGAGAATTGACCCCCTGGTGATTCAGCTCAAAAGTATCGAACTGGATCTGTACCATCGTTGCTAGGCACATTATAACCCATGCAGCATCTGTCTGGTGGAAAAAAATGAACCAGAATACTGCTTAGCTTATGCTGACAAAACTAGAAAGATAGGCTTACCTGTGTATCACTCGGGCGATGGGTAACGCACAAACGTATGCCTTAGAGGTGCTTCTTAACCTAGCACCTCTGCACTTAGAAATACAGAAAGAAACAAGGTTCACTCCATACAAACTTTTGACCTCAGCGGACCAATCAGAACGCTAAATAGCTTGCCCAAATCTGTTCATGGAGCTTACAAATACCGCGTACTAGGGCTTAAGACGACGTTCAATTATTTTTGTCATTATTTTGTAGGACGTATACACCAATGATATTCCGCTGTAGTTCTCACAGCAGAGTTTGTCTCATTTCCTATAAATTGGACATATACTGCTTTTTCGCCAATCGTCGGGTATATTTTCCTCTGTCCAAATTTTACATATCATTTTGTGTAGTATTTCCACGACGCAGTTTCCACCGTTCTTCAGAAGTTTAACTGATATTTCGTCAATTCCCGGCGCTTTGTTTAGTTTCTGGTCACATAGGGCTGCTTTGATTTCGTCTAGAGTGGGTAATGTTGATGATGGTTCTTCTTCGTCAGTTGAAACCTGAATTGAGATGTTATCGGTCGTAACCGGTGCTGATGGAGTGGGATTGAGAAGATGATCGAAGTAGGAAGCCCATCTCCTTTTAATTTCTTGTGTGTCGCTGATGATGTTGCCCTCTACGTCTTTGCAAAGACTGATTTTGGGCTTATATTCCCTTTTTAGGTCTTTAACTATTGCGTATGCGTCCCGGGTTTTATTTTGTCTCATATTGTCGTCCATTTTTTCTATCTTGTCATTATAGTACTTCCTTTGGTTTCGCCTGCAGGTCTTCGTCGCCTAAGCTCGTCATATCTACCTTTTTTGGCTCGTGTTGGTCGTTCAGTAAAAATTTTGTAAGCCTCGTGGTAAGCAGTCGGATCCAAAACTGATAAAGGTGTAGGAGGAAGAGTTTATTGAGTTTGCCCAAATGTTAAATTCTGCTCTAGCATGCACATAACATCCACCGTCTTCCAGGCGTTCACACATGGATATGCAACTCTGCAACACCTCGGATAGCAAAGAAGCTGTATCGGCGCTGCAGTCAGTTCAAAACTATCAGTCAGTTCAAAACAGTGAATGGGAGAGATTTGCTCACAAAAGAATTCATTACTTCAGGGTTTCATGGAACTATCAGAACTCCGGACCATTCCTTTTCGAAAAGAACCGTGCTTTAAAGAGGACTTAAAGATAATTTAGTACGACGTCACAATAGGCCCAATTAAATTTCTTATCCGTTTTAAAATTTTCGCGGTACAACTTAATTCAAATTCTCACTTTGTCCGTATGAGAACTTTGCACTTCCTTGTGCTATCACCGCTCACTTAGAAGACACAAGAATATTAAATTTTATTTTCAGTTCGAGAATTTTCACTTATTTCAGCTGAAAGTCTTTTCAACTCGAAAACTTTTCTCGCGCACAAAATTCTCACTTTGTCCACTCGAGAATTTTAAATTCACTTTTATCACTCACGATAAAAATCCTACTTCTGTCTCCAGTTCTTGTGAGATAGGGTTTCGCCGGAATTTCAAGTAAAACACAAATCGATTTAAGTTATTATATTAAAATCACAACGTTTTATTTATTCGCATAGTGGCAATGCTCCCCGATTTCATTTAATACTCGATTGCTGCTACCAATGAAATTCGCTTTCGCGTAGGACTGACCGTTGTCTCGTTCCCACAGTAGTAAAACTGAATCCTGTGTACAAGCTCGGCGGCGCTTATGTACTGTATGTGATGACATGAGAAATTTACAGCATATTCGGTTGTGTGCGTGGGATATTCGGGAAGTGTGAAGAGAAGGAGAGGAATGTTCGAGAAGTGTACAGAGGTGTGCAGCGTTTTCTACGCTTTTCTTATTGGTTGCCAGGTTATCCATGTAACAATACTTTATTATTGAAATATGTATAGTAAAGTAAAATAATGGAATAAACTCAATATATTCATAAAGTAATGATCCACGCAATGCATTTAATAAGGTCGTTACTACCAACAGTGTCCCAGGGCTCCAGTGAATAGGTAGTTACTAATGTAATTATTTCTAATCAAATACTGGCCAATGTCCACTCATACCTCCGTTCGTACAAATGACGTCCAATTTCAACTAAATTACGTTTAATTGAATTCGGGCAGTTTGAACTCAACAGTTTCGAGTTCTCCACAAGTCCATACGGCACTTATGCTAAAATATAGAAAATGTTTGCAATGGTAAGCTAATTCGAATCCGAATTTATTTCGTGTCATCCCCTTAGGTGGGCGAATATACACAAGCTGTTAGCCTACACATGAGCAAAATGATCGCTCGTCTAATTTAATATCGCCTGCGGCAGCAATGTTTATGTTTTTCCGTAATCACTCGAGAAAGACCGAAATTAATGTTTGCATAAGTTCAAATACAAATAGCGTGCGAAAAGAAATCCTTTTTTTCTTGTGTTTGCTCCTCGTTTAAATTAACCTGAGCTGTAATCCGCAAGTGTGATGAGTCTTACCGTGCATAAGAAACTCTTCTTCGGAAGACCTATAAAACTTTGCTGCTGCGTATATCAGATAAGGGTATGTTATTCCTACTTCCTACCATGACACGGAAGAAATTAGCTCAGATAAGACTACTTTATTAATTCGAGCGGAACTCACATACGGGATGACATTTGACTGCAGAAAATCCAATCTATCATCTCAGCCAACTCGGAGGCTTTTCATCTTGTCCTCGATATTCCTCAAGGCATTTTCGTTTGGACTACCCTACGCCAGCTAAAGTTTTCCCCGAACAGGGTTTTCCTTCCCTAGGTGTGTATAAATATACACAGTCGTGGTATCGTCATTATCCCGATGATACTGTACACTACTCGGAGGATCTACAGGCTATAAATATATAGAGAAAAAAAATTGTTAGCCTTCCTGGAAAAGGTGTGTCGTACAACCTACATACTTTTGTGTCATAAAAAGGAGAGCTTTTATTCTGGGAAAAGATATGTCATCGGCATGATATATGGAAACATAAACGGCAAATGTATAGTAGAAGTATTTCACTCGCAGAATATTTAATATCTGCGATGACAGGCAAGTTTCGGATCCATCTTTTGGGATTTCCACAGGTTTTTTTGGTCCCGAATCTTTTTTTACGAATCCGATTCTGCGTTTTGATACAAATGTAACCTGTAAACCGCAAAATCGGAATGAGGTTTTCAACACACTCAAATTAAATTGATTAGTTTAGAATGATTTATTCGACTCTTTGGTACTTTGTTATGTAACCAATGAATGCCACAGAGGAGTGATATGGGTCCGATGATGGTCTTCTGGCTGAGTGGTAAATTCTTTTGAGTCGCATTAATTTTTGGGTTGTTATATCACTACAGTCGGCCTGAGATGTTTAATCAACCCTTTACTCACAACTAATGGAACTTCTAAGGTTGGATGTAGTTTCGAAAGTAAAGTCGCTCTAAAATTCTGTGGTAAAAAGCGATAACAGCTTAAGTCGAGAAAATAATTAGGCAGTTGCGTGTATCAAAATTGATAAATAAAGTAAAAAAAAAATATGTTAGGAGATCTTATTTTATGGAATTAAATAGTACAACACAATAATAATATATTATATGAGTTAAAAATCTATCAAACAAGGGCAATTTTTTTAAAAAATGCAATTGAAAACTTCAAAAATGATTTTTTTTATATCGACATAAGCTGTTATCGCTTTTTACCACAGAATTATTCGATATCGCAAAATTCTGAATATTGTCAAACTAGATAGTCGACAGTCGTGTTGAAAAATTCCAAGTGTTCACAAGCATTTTTTTTTCAGTTCCTGGCCTCGTGTTTCAGTTTAATCTGTTGCAATTTCTTAAAGTGTGCAAGAACCTCTCAGATAAACTAATTCGCGATAGACTCAATGCAGCAAGATCTATCAATGCAGATAATGTCATTAATACGTAAATTGATTTGCACTTCTGGCAAGTCTTCCAAGTGCTTCCTGGACAAGTGAGAACGCAGATCTTCTAAAATGGAATCCACCCTGGGTTGCCAGATAGTTGGCTGGAGAACCCGCCCAAAACCCGCACGAAACCTTGTAGCCCAAATACCGCGCTCTACTTTGACATTTATCAGACCTACTTAAATGTGTTGAACATAGTTGCGATTTCGACGACAAACAGTGCTCCAGAATTCTTAAGAAACACTGTAATGTAAAAATGTGAGTGAATATATAAATTCGCATTTATCACAATTTTAAAAGTCTTGTCTGAAAAAATATTAAGTGCAATAATCAAATTATTCATGAAAAATAATTTGTAATTTTCATAATTCAATGGGACTACATGTAAGTTATCAGGCAAAAATAAAATAGGGCTCTTTGCTATATATAAATACTTTATTGATTCAAATATTCTTAGTCTAAGTATGCTATTGCACTACTGACCCTGCTGAGGACATATTCTTGTGTTAGGGGTGAGGAGTCTTCTACAATTTAATATAAAACCATTCTAGAGAATCCATATTACATATGGTATTAACAATTTCTTTTCTTATTAATAGCTGGCAATTTTCTGTTTCTATTTAAACTAATGTAATCCAATATTATAAATTTTTTTAAATTCATATTAAGGTTAAACTAATATAATCAAGTATAATAAATTTTTTATTCTATTAGTCTACAGAATTTTAAAGTTAACATTAAAAGCTATTACTATAATATGTAGGGTTGAAATGATGAGCGAAAAAAAAAGATATGACGTGTTAGTAATATTGATTTGAATTTTATAGTCTGTCTTTACCACATCTACACTTTATTTTATAAGATAAGTTGAATTAAAAAATCTGCCAATGGTCTGGGCGAAGCTTTTTTGGTCAAAGATCGGGAGCGGTCAAAGTCGGAATATATCATCAGCTGTTTCGAGATTATGACGTTTCTTGGCAAGTTAATTTTATTCTTAAAATAAAAATATTTAAAACAAAGATTGTAATTTAAAATAGACATTGAATAAGGCCGTGTAGATAATTCAAATTTCGGTATATTATCAGAGATATGACGAATTGTTAAAACGTATACAAACCCATTACTTCCACTTGGGGTTTGAATTTAAAAAAAATTGTGAAACAGGTTTTTAGATTATATTTCATAAGAAGCAACTTGATATCTCATGAGACACGAGGGATTTTGAAAAATTTGTGAAAACGTAAGAAAACCCTTTACACTCTCTTGCTTCTTGAAATTCGAAAAATAGTGAAATTGGTTTTTAGGTCATTACATTAAATGCCGTAATAACCAATTTTATATCTCATCAGAACTAAGTGATGGCAAAAATTGTGAAAACAAATGCAAACCCCTTGGGGGTTGAATATCTAAAAATTGAGAAATGGGTTTGTAGGCGATTATATAAAAAGTCTGTGGAAGTGAAAAGCGATCTAATATCTCATCAAACCTAAGAAATATGTCGAATATATCGATATTGAATATCTAAAAAAACTAAAATTGACCTTTTGGCGCTTATATAGGAAACCTTAGGAAGTAAAATTGGATTTGATATATCATCAGATCTAAGCAATATATAGGAATCTGTGAAAACATATGCAACCTCCTTACACCCACTTGGGGGTTGAATATCCAAAAATCCTGAAAGGAGTTAATAGATAAATATGAAGACAGAACGAGAAAGTGAAAACAATTCAATTTCTTATCACTTCTAAAAGAAATGACGGAATTCGTGAAAACGTGTTTACGGGTATACCCTCTTAGGGAAAAAGGAAAAAACTTAAAAGCCCGTGAAAATGATAAGTTAGTCGAAATCTAGTTAGACCTGGAGCATATGGCAGAATTCGTGAAAAAGTATACAACTCCTTTACACTACCTTAGGGGTAGAATTTAAAAAATCCTGAAAACGATTTCTAGGTATTTGTATAAAGAAGCCGTGGAATAAAAATGAATTCAATATTTGGGAAGACGTAATAGATATGACGAATCGTGAAAATTATATGCATTCCATTTTCACTGATCATTTTTTTCGCCCCCCTTCCAAATGCCTATGGATATACGAACATTTTTTTTATATAAATTGCTTTTCTAGTTAATTTACATATACATACCGAGTTTCAACTTTGTACCATGAGCCGTTTTATAGGTAGGAAAAGCACCCCTCACCCCGTACCATACCACCCTTATAAAAAATTATATTTTTCCAATATGCAACTACTATAGCTCTATCTAACTACCAAGTTTCAGATTTCTATCGTTATAGGTTCTCAAAATATAAAAATCGGAATCTTTTGCTTTTCACCCTCCCCCACTCTCACTCTCTACACCCTCACCCGCAAAAAATTCTAGGATTCTAATTTTAAGTATCTGTCTTACACTGTTTTTGAGATATGAGATGTGATTTTTTTCAAAAATTCTTATCCCCTCCACTTTCATGCTCCACCTTAAAAATTTTTACTTCAGCAAACTTTATTTTTCAACCTTTATACACAAACCCAATTTTATTTCTCTAGTGCTATTGATTCTTGAGATATCGTAATCTGAATTTTTCACTCCTTACCCCCGTACGCCCCTAGCCGAACTCAAAAATTTATTTCGGATCTATTCTCCTAGTATACCTACATATATTCATAAAGTTTTAATTTCGTGACATTGACCCTTTAGAATATATGGATTTTAGAATGTGTCGATCTCGGCTTTCTTGCGTTTCGCATGCATTATTTGTCTCCCACTCCCACACTCCTTCACTCATATCGGCAATTTTTTTGCAAATGGATCCACTATCGAGGCTCTATATAAGTTCTAGGTTTCAGCTTCCTAGCGTAAGCGGTTGCTGAGATCTAGAAATCAAAATTTTCCGTCTAAAACGCTTGCCCCCCTTCCCCCCTCACAACGCCGCCCTTCAAAATATGGTCATTTCAAAGGGCCTACCCAGTCTATTCCTAAAAAGAATTTCAATTTAATACCTCAAAGGGTTTGGGAGCTACGAGCCTTCAAACGATTTTGCGTACAGCGGTCGACGTACGGCGTACAGCGTACGGCGGACAGACGGACTGAAATTTTTTTTTGCTTTTTTCGTGTTTATTAGTCATGAGACGTGGAAAAAAAATGTTTGAGGGTAGCAAATTTTTTTTTTTAAAAATCGATCACAATACTGTTTTATTGAAATAATAAAGTAAAATGTAAATTTTATGTGTAATGATATTTAACACTGATCTCCTTACCCCTAGCACAAGGTATGTTACCTTATAAGGGGAGAAGGGCAATATATGTATGGAAAAATAGATATAAGTTATAAAATTGCATTAAATAATAAAAAAAAATAAATAAAAAAAAATTTTAGTTAATGTTACAAGATGCACATCAATATTTAATAATGTTAGCAGCTCATAATCATTTTCGTCTAAGTGATCAGATCCTGCGTCTAAAGAAGATCAAACCGCTTCAACTTAATGTTGCGAGCTAGAGGTTCGCCGGGATTTCAAGTAAAATATAGTTCGATTTCATTTACAACTTGATTGCTATTATCGATGAAAATGACTTTAAAAATACACTTTTCCGTAGAACTGATCGTCGTTTCGTTCTCGCAGCAGAAGAACATATCCCGGGCTCTGCAGCGCTTATATACTGCATATGTTGAGTCGAGACATTTCCAGCATATTCGGTTGTTGTGTGGATTGCGCAAGAAGTAACTATTACGCGATAAGTACATGAACCTCTTTACGATATTGCAACATGTTGTTTTGCTTTGGAAACTTTAATACCAATAATAAGTGAGTTTTTCGCATTGCCAGAGTACACATGTAACAATAGCTTTAATTTTAGCAACACATGTCTGTAACGCACCAATCCAGCAAAAATATTAATTAATAAATTATGAAAAAATGGAACTCTACGACAGTCATCAATATTGGTAAATCTACTATCTCTTGTATGTTATATTTCGATGGGTGTCCTTAACTTGAAAGAAAGTGGTTCATTTGTAGAAAGTCCGCAAATAATAAACCGATTCTAAATGAATTTTAGTTTGCAAACACCAGATAGATGTCGTGTGAAGTATTATTTTTCATTAGAGAGAACCGATAACTGAAAATTTAGTGGCCACAGGATTTGTGATATGATATAGTTTGCAAACGTTGGATTTGAGCCGGTAACACTAGCAGATTTAACCGAAGAGGCGACTAAAATTCAGTTTTCTAATTTTTATATTTCTATTTTTTTCCTCGTAAATCAGCTCTGTTGTAAACTAGCAAACTAACATAATTTGCGTTGGCCGAATAGCCCAAAAGGCTTTAAGTAGCTTTTTGAAATTTGTATCCGCAAATTTAATATTTAAATAGCCCAAATCGCGGTAAGTAGCCCAATCTGGAAACCTTAAATCCACCACCAATTGTTTTTCTCGACATGCATCTAGAAACGATCGACGTCATTTTGGAAGAATTCAAATTAGGAAATATACACAAAAAGGTACAACCTTAAAAATGGACACTTTTGACAGGTTTTTTTTTGCATAATCACCTCATGAGTAAAAGACTCAAATTCTTCATTCACTCTCTTAGAACCGAGGGACGGGTCAAAATTGTACTTACTGGTCTCATATTCTCTTAGGGGTTAAATACCGCCAAATTCTGAAATTAATTTTTAGATCATTATTTTTAAGCCCATTGAAGTAAACGCGAATTCGGTATTTCATTCAACTAAGATTTGTTGGAATTCGTGAAAAGTTTAACAATACCGTACATCCCCCAGTGATTGAATATAATTAAATGCTTAAACTGTTTTTTCCCCCGATTATATTAAAAGCCTTTTGAAGTGAAAGCGAATTCGATGCCTTATTAGACCTAAGAAATATGTTGGAATTTGTGGAAAAGGGCACAACTACCTTACACCCCTTAGGGCTTCATTATCGAACCATTTAGAAAACAGTTTCTGGGCTTTTATACAAAGAGCCCGCAAAAGGAAAATTAATTCGATACCGCAATAGACCTAAATGATATGACGAAATTCGTAAAAAGTATTATAGAAAAACAAGGGAGTGAGCCTTGAGGGACCCCAATTTTAGTAAATGAAGAGATGAAACAAAAGTTTCTAATTTAGTTAAAGTACTACAGTACTACACTGTATTAAATTTTTATTACTTTAAAAGTAGGCAATCGGATGCCAAGTTAAATTATAGTAAAATTACACTGCATTGTGTACGCTACACAATAGTGTGTAAATCGTCATAAATCATGTAAAAATTGTTCTGCATTCTGTACTCTACACACAAGTGCGTAAATTGTTACAGATAAATATGTATTTCTCATTATATGCTTTACTTGTAATTTTACACTTCTCACATGTCAAGTATTATAGTAAATCACGTAGATAGATGTGTCTGGTATGATACAGCGGTCTTACAGCGTGCATAATTTTACCACTGACATTCTGATCGTTGTAAGACTACTGTACCACACTATACAGATATCATTTTATTACGCTTTTGTTTTACGTATACAAATCAGAACATCTTCCAGTAACTTTACGCAGAACTAGAATAAATACATAATATGTATAAAAATACACAACGCCATTGAATTCTGCACAACTTCATTTAAACTTACGTATTTGTATGTAATTTTTACAGAAATTACAACATTTACACATTTTATAGCAAATAAGCACATTAGTTCCTTAAATTTACGTTCTAATTGTAAAATTACATTAACCCTATAGTAAAAATTACTCTACAAAAAATAGTACTTTTACTGAAATAGTACTTTTACTGTGTATACTCTATTAAGGGCCTTCGAAAAAACGAGTGCACCTAGCTGGGTATCCTCAAAACCATGAATACTACTTTCGACTCTTTTAGTCAAGAAGGTCCACAGGATAAGAGCTCCACAGGACCTTCTTCCCGTCATTTTAATCGAAACTTTTATTGCTTCCTCTAGATACTTCAATAGCTTGCGTTTGATAAGAGTCTCAAAAGCGACGTGATTTTAATAGGTTTGTAATTAGTGTGGTAAGTAGGGCCTTACGATGGCAACTGGCTCTGCCATCACCGACCTTTATTTAACCAGCCCTAGTGGACGATCCTGAAAATGGACAAAAACAAAAACAATGTTGATAGCGTACCTCTTAATACAATGCAAGCGATTTCGACTGCAAAAAGTATGGAATGGTTGGGAATTGAAGATCTGTTTGATCCCGCAGGCTATGCCATCTCACCCCTATCTGAAGAGGGTAAGACAATTCCCGTCAAGAACCAAGCTAAGGGCGCCCTGTCAGATAATACAGAAGAAGCCGGAAAAACTATGGCGGAATGCAAAGCTACCAAATGGCAGTTTATTAAGCTTAACGGAGCTGGTAAGCGGTTCTTCAAGAATCTTTGCGAGCAAGGCATCCCAAGGGAAGAGGCCCACATTGTAGCAGCAGCTCAGATGTAGAATATACGCTCCAGCAAAAGAACACTGTCCGAAAGTCTACAGAAAGCGGTCAAGCTTGATTGTAAAATAAGTAAGATGAAAGAGGTGGCAATGAAGCAGGTGCAGCCGAAAGCCCACATCATTGCCGCAAAACCCACCTACTATATCAATGGGTTTCAAGGTCAGTTTCATTCTGAAATCATTTCCAGAAGCCATTATTACTATGAACCAGATCATTCTGGTCAACGGACAAAAGCGAAACTGACTTTTGAACAGAAGGATAGTCCGATAAAACCCATGTTCTATAGAAACACTCAAGGCCCGGCTGGCTTGCAATTGTTGTGCTAATCAAACTACCATGGATTGGCTAAGGCAAGCAATTGAAAGCCAAGGGAGCGTACGTCACTTACAGTAGTCGATGAGGACAAGGTTCCGAAGCCCCAAATCCTGGTTGCTTACTTTCCGTACGGTATCAATCTATACACGAAAAAAGTTCTTAGCTACATCAGGGCGAAGATCGAAGGACTGCGCATAGACAAGTGGCAGGTCACAGGATAGATCAAAGAAGGCCTGGTTAGCAAATTAACCCTGTCTGTCGACTCAGTTGGAAGCGGATCTACTATCTATTTGAGTTGGTCCAACATAGGCCCAGAAGTGCTTTACACAAGCAGTTCGCGAAAGCTGGAGTGCCAGCTGATAAGAAAGGCTCAGCGGTGGGTAAAGGTCAAGCAGAAGGTAAACCAGGAATCGCTACTGTCACACCAGTACTTAGTGGTATAAAGAAGCTGGTGGCAGAAAGGCCCCATTGGGTAAATGTCAACCGAAAGGCATTCCGCAAACCGCTACTCTTGTTTTTACACCGAGCGGTACTAAGCAGGGTAACTCGACCCCTTAAAGGCAGATACCCATAAGCACCACCACAATCCTACCATCAACTCCAGGCGTTTTGATCAATTTTGGTTCTTGGAATGAAATGAAATGTGAGTCTCCTGTGGTTGGAAAGAGGAGTTCACTGCAAAGTAGAAAAAAATTATTGGCATTTTCTAAGGGATCGGAAATGACCCTTATATTATGGACGCGAGGCGGGATTCCAAAGCAAATCGACCAAATAGTTTCTTAGTTTTTTCTCCAATATCTTCAATTATCAAACAATACTTCGAATTTCCTAATAAAGTTATCAACTTCAGCAATACTTATGCACTTTCGATAGAATAATCGGAATTAAAAACAATTTCTGTAAAATGCTTACCTCGTCGTCGAAGAAAACTTCTCGATATCCCAATGGAATAACTTCTGTCACAAAAACACAAGCTAATCCCGGATTCGTTTACTTCATGAAGTTTCGAATCGGACACGGGAGCAACTAGCACGGCCACTAAATCCGGCAAACATCCATTAACGTTCGTACCTCGGTTCGGTATGATCAAGTCCAGCTATAGCTTCCCGAAGCCCCGGGATGAAGTAATCAATATTGCAGGGTGTCGTTAGTTTTACCACTTTTTACGAAACTCAATTTATTTCTTATAGAGTGAAACAAAGAACTAAATTAACGGCGAACAATTACATGGCCGAAGGGACTAGCAAGAGCGTCCATTTTTTTCCGTGTCTTTCCGGTGCTCATTCCGGTTCATTCCATCGAAGTCCGAAGAACGGCGTTCGCTCTTATTGAACATTTTTCGTCCTGTGGTAGTCGAGAGGAACGAGGTCCTGGCAGAGAAGATAGGTAGGTACATCACTAACTAACAAGCTTTTCTGTACTTTTGTGATAAATGATCTCTTACTGACTAAAGAATACTCCTCCGTGCTTGTTTTGCCATTAATTGTTTTTTGGTTTTGTTGGGTGGTTTCTTTTTGCGCCAGGAACTCTTCTTTGTATTCTCAAGGGTGTGAAGCTCACTTCTTCATTATGTATGTGTTTTATCATAAATTCATTATATTATTCATTAGAAGTGATTAACACCGGCAGAAATTAGTTGTAGGTGGTGGTTATATTTGCAGTTTATTACATAACCGGACTACCAACTGATATGATTAATAATCATCCAGAAGATGGTAACATCAAACTTGTAACCGTGAGACCCGTGCAAGGGCTTACATATTTTTTCAGTTATAACATTTACACTCTATCTTAGGTGAATTCATTCTGAGAAACTGAATAAGATCGACAGTTTTTCTTTCTTCTTCGATATCTAAACTCTTTTGCAAACTGTGTAACTGCATTAAACCGCATGTCAAATTTTGAGTATCGTTTCAGTACCGTTACAGTATCGCTACACCTAATAAGGATTTTCTTGTTCGATATCTAAACTCTTTTGCAAAGTGTGTGTAGTAAACAGCGTGTCAAATTTTGAGTGCCGTTACAGTACCGTTACACCTAATACTGCCTTTCTTGTTCGATATACAAACTCTTTCGCAAAGTGTGTAACTGCATTAAACCGCATGTCAAATTTTGAGTACCGTTTCAGGGCCGTTACAGTACCGCTACACCTAATAACGCCTTTCTTGTTCGATATCTAAACTCTTTTGGAAAGTATGTGTCTTTTGCATTAAGCCGCATGTCAAATTATGAGTATTGTTTCAGTACCGTTACAGTACCGTTACACCTAATAAGGCTTTTCTTGTTCGATATCTAAACTCTTTTGTAAAGTGTGTAACTGCATTAAACCGCGTGTCAAATTTTGAGTACCGTTTCAGTACTTTTACAGTACCGTTACACCTAATGAGGCTCGTTGTAATACTCGTTCAGATTGGCTTCAAACTATTTTGCAGACCTTTGTTCTGCTTATAACGGGATTTGATTTTATTTTTGGTGAATAATACCCTACATGAGAGCCTCGGATGAGATATAACACTTAAAGGTACTTTGGCTTGTGCTAATCACAGTGAAATTAAGTCATTGAGAAAACGATTGGCCGATTTGAAGATTTCCTTGTGAGTTCAATTAAGAAAAATTTTTCTATTTTGTAATTTCGGTTTAAAATCAAAAATTTCACATATAACTTACTCCACTATATTAGTCGATTGGAGTGGATTGTCATCTTTCTGGAGTAATTGATTCAAAAGATATTGTATCTATCCCCCACTCTCGTACCCCTTCGCACAAGATTTTCAGTTGTCGCTCGCCACCAATCCCCTCAAAACCTCATCCACTAAAGTTCACTAATTAAACGGGTCTTCCCAGTCTATCCACTCCAGAAAATTTCACTTAATATCTTATCGAGTTTGTAATATACGGGCCTTTAAACACATTTGGATACGGCGGACAGACGGACTATTCTATCAACTATTCCTGAAACGTGAAAATGCAAAATTATAGGGTTGCAAATTTTTTGGAAATTTCAGTTCGATCACAATACTTTGTAATTATTAAAAAATAATTAAAATAAAATTGAATAAAATCAGGCAGTTTATTTATGGAAAAAGTACAAATTTAAGGGTCTAGGGAATATATTAAAGATCTTAGGATCGTAACAAACCTGAAAACATATAAATAACACAATTAATGATGGCACCTTACAGGCGCGAACGCAGAAAATTATTTTGGGGGGGGGGGGGGGGGTTTACAGAAAAATAATATCGTTAGCAGAATACTTTTTATAAAAATGAATTTCCATTTGACCTCCTTTTTACAAGAGTATGTCCCTTCAAATCAGATCTCCATTGTATTTAAAAATACTTCTAGGGGAGCTTCAAACGAGGGACTAGTTCCGGAGTACTCGCCCAACTAGTAAATCTCCCGTGATTAATCGTTTTCTCCTCCATTTGCCCTCCATTTTACAAGAGCATGTCCTCTGAAATCAGATCACTCGTACTTGCTCTATGGTATCGGCTCGTCGAATCTCGTCTTCCTCCTCGAATTTTCACCACTTGCTCGTCCCTGCTCACCGTATCTCATCTTCCGCATCGTGTCTTCACTGTTGGCTCGCCGTATCTCGTCTTCTGCTTCGTGCTGCCTGCTTGCTCGCCGTATCTCGTCTTCCTCCTCGTGTCTTCACTGTTTGCTCGCCTCTGCTCGTCGTATCTCGTCCTTCGCCTCGTATCTTTGCTGCTTGCTCGTCTCTGCTCGCCGTGTCTAGTCTTTCGCCACTTGCTCGTCTCTGCTCGCGATATCTCGTCTTCCGCCTCATATCTTCACGGTTTACTCACCTCTGCTCGCCGTGTCTCGTCCTTCGCCTCGTATCTTCGCCGCTTGATCGTCTCTGTTTATTCTTCTGGGTTCATCGTCTCTCGTTGTAGGAGTTCGCTTCTGGCTGCTTGTCCGTGATGGCTACGCTTGGCTTATGCGTTTTGTGTCTTACTGACTATGATTGGCCTGGCCTGTACTAAGCGGACTTGTAGAAGGGCACAGTCTTAGCATAGACTCAGCGTCCTCATGACGGTCTCAAGCTATTTGAAGCGGATTTGTAGAAAACCACAGCCTTCTTGTAGGGTGATACCGGGCAGTGACGGCCGTTTTACCCAGTCTTTCAATCTCCTCGAGGTTATGGATTGGCGGAATTGTAGAAATCTACAGCCCAAAAACATAGGTCGACTTGATCGAATACAGTTCTCAGTTTTTGCCTTGGCGGAATTGTAGTAATCCACAACCTTTGCTACTGGCTGGTCGCTGCCGACTGCCTGCCTTCTGCTCGTTCGCTGGTGACTATATATTTGCGCGAATTATTACGTTCATGCTCGGTATGGAAGAAATTCATAATTCGTGGTCGATGCCTGCGCTTCTTTGAATACAGTCGTGATGGATTTTGTGTAGATTTTGTTCGGTGGGTTTATCCGGCCATACATTGCCGCCTGTGGCCTTGTTCTGGCTCCTGTCGGCTGCACAGGCTTCTTCATTTTTTTGCCAATGTGCACCTTTTCAGGTTTTATGCTTTTTATGTCTTATGTCCTCTGTAATTTTTAATCCATGTTATACTTATGGTCTATGTTCCATATAATTCATGTTCTGTGTTTGTTATTCTTATGTTCTATTTTATTCATGTTATTCTTATGTTCTATGTATTTTTAATTCATGTTCGTGCTCTGGTCCTCTATTTTTCGGCAGTTTCTGTGGGTGGAAATTTAACCCAGAATTTCCGTCCTTACAGGGCTTGGGTGAATTCGCAACCATTAAGCTAGACAAGCTGCTGCAGTTTGTCAGGCTGGCGGGGTGGTTCACCTAAGATGTGGTCTTGGGCACACGGGTGCATCTTCCCATACATGTGGGATCACAACGGACCCATTGGCGGTCTATGGCTCGGTCGCTTAGCGATCACCTTACCTAACCTAACCTATATACATCATATGTTGAGTTTGAGTCGAGAGCTTTCCTTCATATTCGGTGGTGTATGTGGAATGTTCGAGAGATGTTGAGAGCAAACAAGAAAGGGAACAGAATTTTAAACTATGCCGAATTTTACAGATTCCACGCCATGGTGCCCAATCGGATGTTTTTCTCCGTTTTCCAGTTAAGTATTGGGAGTTTGTTGTTTTTCTCACTGGAAACTGATCGAGTTGTGCGGGTTGCCAGGATACCATGTAACAATATGCTTGCTCGAAACAGTGATTTTGTTCGCAAGCCAGAAAAGTCGACTCTAATCTGATCTTTTCTGCACACATATTTATTGTTTACTTTATTATTTTAATAATATTTTTTATGTTTTTCCATAAAAAACGGCTGATACAACCTTTACGGAATCCAATGTTAAAAAAATACCCGTTAAAATAAGACATACCTACGGGTCACCCTAATCAGCAATTTTAATAGCGACTAATAAAAACCTGAGGTACGTAACTTTTATTGTGAGCTGCGCAATTTTTTTCCACGTCTCTTAATACCACACGAGTATAATGACATAATAAAAGGGAGTGGAAGGTATTAATCAAATTGCCATTGTCCCATATTTCCGTTCTCCTACATGTGTGCAGGACGGATTAAAAAAAAATCTACACAATTCCTTTAGTCCTTTACCTTTCTGTATACAAAATTCCTCACATTTTTCTGTCTGCACATAGTTGACGGTGTTCCTTTTTTTCCTGCATACACTTCGTGCTTTTTGTCCTGCGGTCTCTCCCTCACGTTTAGTATTTCTAGCTGGTTCCCGGTTAGGTTAATTAGAAGCATAAATTTAATGACCTCAATTTGCATGAAACACAAAAAGCTATCTGAGTGAAGAAAACGAGAGGGTACGAGTGCCAAAGCATTTTACACTCATGTACTTGGAGGATCTATTTCCGTTTTGCTGAACAAAACATACTTTACACATTCGTTGTAATTTAGGAGCGTTTTAACAAGCGGTGAACGCTGGCTGGACGGTAGCCTGTTGAAATTCAACTACTCTACAAACAACCCTTGGCCATGTGTGGAGGAGTCACCGAGCGCCCGTCAGACTTCTGCTCCAGTCAGTTGAGTTTTGTTTGGGGTTGATGTGTTGTAACAGAGAAAAACTAACGAAATGGCCAAATCCTTAGAAAATTCCAACTTTAGACGAGAGTGACACAAACAGTTGGAGCTGTTGGCAACTTTACATTGTGCGCCACCTTCTATAGCCTCGTAATTTACACACCATTTCATGCCGCATGCGACCTCCCCCCAGCATAGAAAAATGCATGCGAATGCAACGTCAAGTACGTAAGGATGTCATCATGTTGACTTTTGTACGTTGCTGTTGTTGCACATATGCATAAAATAAAAGGAATTACAATTTCGAAATTTTTCTGTAGTCCAATGCTCTTGGGGCTGGTACGATAGAAGCAGCAACTAATATAGCAATTTTCTAATTAATTACAGGTTTAACTTCGCTCATATCGATATTAACGTATTGTACGTACGTATATTAACAGGGAAGAACCTTAATCGCAGTAGACCTACACCATGTGATAAGTAGGCAGATCAAATAAAAATGTTATTGAAATATAAATTCCAATTCCCGAAATCCTTAAAGACAAGTCTGAAAATTTTCTTCATATGGCCTTACTAACGTAATTCTATCTGAATTCCAAGTTTGAACTTACTACCATAAGCTGTTCGTGAGATGTATGCAACTTAAACGTATCCCCAGCTCCCTCCTTACTCACCACTTCTACTCACTTTTACCCCTAGCCTCACTCGCCCACTCATAAAAAATCACTAAGTAAAGGATCTACTCAGTACACACTCTAAAAAATGATATGTCCGAGACGTAAACATACCTCCTTAATAGTGACAGTTTTACGATTTTTATGGTGTAAATATACACCACACATTGAATTTTCAACCAAAAATTCGTAACTAATAAATTTTACATATGTTTGTTTAAAAATCCAAAAGAATTTGGAAATATACTCTAAGAAGATGTAAATTTACACAAAATTGCGTAAATATTCCGAATAGATGTAAATGTGATTTAATACTGCATTTTTCACACAAACAGTAGTAAGAATGCGACCATTTGTGTTTTACTTTATTATTTTAATAATAAAGTATTGTTATCGATTTTTAAAAAAAAAAAATTTGTTACCCTGAAAAATTTTTTTTCCACATTTCATGACTAATAGACACCAAAACACCCAAAAAAATATCACTCCGTCTGTACGCCGCCGCCGTACGCCGTGCGCCAAAATCGTTTGAGGACTTATACCCCCAAACCCTATGAGCCATTAAATTTAAATATTTTTTTGAATAGACTGGGTAGGACTCTTTAAGTGAGCACTTTTTAAGGGTTTGTGGTGTGTGGGTGAGGTGGGGGAAGAGTTTAAGACGAAAAATGTTGGTTTCTGGAGGATGAAACTTGGAATTTCTATGGAGCTTCGATAGTGGACAAAGTGTGGAGTTTGTAAAAAAATTGCTGATATGGGTGAAGGGGTGTGGGAGTGGGGGGGAATAATAATGCGTCCGAAACGCTCGAAAGTCGAGATCGAGACGTTCTAAAATCCATAGCTCCTAAGCGGTTAATGTCACGAAATTAAAACTTAATGAACATCTGTAGGTGTACTAGGAGATGTAATGTACTATCGTGTAGTACATTAGTAGTCTTGCTACTGTCAAAATTTCAGCCGAATCGGACTCGTAGTTTTGTTTTGACCGCGTGTGGAAGCGGGCGTGTCCGCGGATTTTAAAAAAACGGAATAAGAGCAATATCGGTCGGTGATTCGATTTTTGTTTTTGGAAGGGAAATCGCGCAGCGAAATCAAAGAGCGCTTTAATGCTGTGTACGGTGACTCTTCTCCTTCGATGGCGACCGTCAAAAATTGGTTTAACGAGTTTCAACGTGGTCGCACGTCGGTTTTTGATGAGCCACGCCCAGCTGCCCCGAAAACGGCTACCACGGAGGATAACGTGACAAAATTCCACGATCTCGTATTGGTAGACCGTCGATTGAACGTGCACGAGATTGCTGAGACATTAGCCATCTCAAAAGACCGCGTGGGTCATATCCTGCATGAAATTTTGGGCATGAGAAAGCTTTCGGCGCGATGGGTGCCGCGTTTGCTCACTCCGGACAACAAGCGCAAACGTGAGACCACTTTAGAGCAGTGTTTGACGCTGTTTAAGCGCATTCCGAAGGAGTTTCTGCGTCGTTTCGTGACCGTCGACGAAACATGGATCCACTGGTATACACCAGAGACCAAGGAACAGTCGAAACAGTGGACTTCACCCAGCGAACGTGCTCTAAAGAAGGCAAAGACTGTCCTATCGGCCGGAAAGGTGATGGCCACCGTTTTCTGGGATTCACAAGGTGTGATCTACATCGACTACCTGGAGAAGGGCAAAACGGTCACAGGGCTCTACTATGCCGAATTATTGGACCGATTCGACACCGAATTGCAGAAAAAACGGCACCATTTGGCGAAGAAAAAAGTGCTCTTCCGCCATGACAACGCACCGGCTCACACCTCCGCCAAATTGGTCGAATTGGGCTACGAACTGCTGCCCCATCCACCGTATTCTCCAGATTTGCGTGCGACTTCTTTTTGTTTCCAAGCTTGAAAAGTCATTCGCCGGGCAGAAATTTGAGTCGAATGAGGAGGTCATCACCGCCACGGAGGCCTACTTTGCAGACCTCGAGAAATCGTATTTTTCAGACGGGTTAAAGAAGTTGGAGCATCGCTGGGTCAAGTGTATCGAGCTAAAAGGAGACTATGTTGAGAAATAAATCGGTACTTTTCCAAAATTTTCGTTTTTCTTTTGTAGGCTAAGTCCATGTCGGAACGCCCTCCTAAATACCTAGAAAGCGTTCTTAGGATTTTTTGAAATTCGATCCCAAAGGTGGTGTAAAGGGGTTGTATATATTTTCAAGAATTCGGCCGTATCACTCAGGTCTGATTAGATATCGAATAACTTTTTACTTCCACGGTATTGTCTCATAATCACCTAAAACTTCTTTCCAAGTTTTTTTTCTTTTTTCAACCCCTAAGAGGGTATGAACGGGTTGAACACATTTTCACGAATTCCGTCATTTCTTTTAGAAGTGATAAGAAATTTAATTGGTTCCTACTTTGTCGTGCCGTTTTCATATTTATTTATTAACTCCTTTCAGGATTTTTGGATATTCAATCCCCAAGTGGGTGTAAGGAGGTTGCATATGTTTTCACAGATTCCTACATATTGCTTAGATCTGATGATATATCGAATTCATTTTTACTTCCTAAGGTTTCCTATATAAGCGCCAAGAAGTTAATTTCAGTATTTTTAGATATTTAATCCTAAGGGGTGTAAGGGGGTTGTATGCTTTTCAAAGCTTCGACATATTTCTTAGGTTTAATGAGATATTATATCGCTTTTCACTTCCACAGACTTTTTATATAATCGTCTACAAACCCATTTCTCAATTTTTCGATATTCAACCCCCAAGGGTTTGCATATGTTTTCACAAATTTTTATCCATCCCTTACTTTTGATGAGATATAAAATTGATTATTACGGCATTTGATGTAATGACCTTAAAACCAATTTCACAATTTTTCGAATTTCAAGAACCAAGGGGGTGTGAAGTGTTTCCTAACGTTTTCACAAATTTTTCAAAATCCCTCGTGTCTCATGAGATATTAAGTTGCTTCTTATGAAATCGACTAAAAACCTGTTTCACATTTTTTTCGAAATTCAAACCCCAAGTGGAAGTAATGGGTTTGTATACGTTTTAACAGTTCGTCATATCTCTTAAGTCCGATAAGGTAACAAATTCGTGTTTACTTCTATGGACTTTTAGTGTACATAATATATGAAATTCAAACATTCTACACGTTTAATCGGCTAAAAATCTCTATTTTAAAATTAACTTTCCAAGAAACGTCATAAGCTTGAAACAACTGATGATATACTCCGACTTTGATCGCTCCCGAACTTTGACCCAAAAAATAATAAAATTTCGCCCATATCATTGGCAGATTTTTAGTGTACACACGAATTTCACCTGTCTACTACCAGATAATAAGTTTTAGAAAACCACTATAATTACCGTCTATGCAACCACTCTTCATAACTTCGGATGTTGCATAATCGTAACTGTCAAAATAGAGTCCAAAAAATTATTATTGTATAATTTGCATTATTAAAAAAAACATTGGTGTAATTTTCCAATCTCCCGAAAACACTTTCGACGTTTAAATATTAGAACACGGTGAAACACCTCAGAAAACCTGTTATACGTACTCGTAGCCAAGAATAGAGAAAGTGGGTACAATCCCAGTAATGATATTCAAATAAGTTGAACAGAAATCACAAGGCGGCACAACTTTTCCTTGGATTATAGAAGAAAACTCAGGTACCTACGGTTGGTACTATAATGGAGAAAACTGTAAGACGACAATGATATGAAATGATTTCCCGTCTATACAAAATTCCCTCGAGGGTCTCGTTCGTATAGGGAAGAAAATTTCTTTGCCGGCGAAAGTATAGAAAACTTCCCGACAATAAAATTTTTCCACAAGCATAAGAAAAGATAAAAAAGCAGAACATTAAGTTCATATATACGCATGTTTTTTTTTCTTTAAAGAAAGAAGGATATATGACGATATTCCATAGTGAGTTACCTCAACTTTCGACAAAAGTACGAATATATACGTATGAGTTTGTATATTTTTCACCGTGAATAATATGTGTGTAAAAAACGGAGAATATTTGCCTTTTGCTGCCCAGGGATATTTATGGCTCCTTAATGTTATTCCCATATGAAAGAATGGCAAATTGTGAGATAAAATTGTCATCAGAGGGACTCTGTCTGGTAAGCGTTTACATATCGTAAAATTTACCGACAGGCAAGGGATAAATCGAGTGAAAATGCCGATTATGTTCGTTTCGGAGTTATCACCTTTAATTGACCGTTGAATTGTTCTTGTGATGTTTGAAAAATTAGAATAATGGTGAAAGAAAATTCATATCTAAAGTAGGTGTTTTCCGTTCCTGACTATATGATCGCTAAGGGCACAAATGCAGAGCAATCCTCTATCTATGGCGCTGTTACTATTACTATGCCATATCCTCAGCAGACTAGAACACTTTATTAACATAAGTTATAAAAGTATTAAATTATTGTTTGCGCTATCTTACAGTCCTCCTCAATCAAAACTTTGTGAAAAATGAGAGTAATCTAACTTGATAGATTTGAATTGTAGGCGCTGGCCAAAGTTGGTAAGAAATTAATTTTCTGAACAGAAAACCTGTAACTTTTGCGTCAGTATGTCCGTCAGTAACCTGTTGAGTTTTAAGTTCTGTGTAGACTTTTAGCAAAACTGAGTAAGGTATCACTTTATTATTTTTTAATACTAGATTATTGTGATTGATCTAAAATTAAAAAAAAAAAAATTTGCTACCCTTAAATTTTTATACTCTAGATGAAATCACATATAGAGTATTATAAGTTTAATCCAGCCCAAAAGTTTGTAACGCATAGAACCAAGCCTCGGACGAAAAAAAGTCATATATTATTTTTTGTTTATTTGGGCCAAAAACCTCAAATCCGTCCTTCCGTCTGTCCGTGAACACGATAACTCAAGAACGCCTTCACCTAGGATCTTGAAATTTTGAATTTTGGTATATTATGAACAATAAAAGCCCATAGAAGTAAAAACGAATTTGTTGCCTTATCAGACTTAAGAGATATGAGGAATTGTTAAAACGTATACAAACTCATTACTTCCACTTGGGGTTTGAATTTCGAAAAAATTGTGAAACAGATTGTTAAACGATTTCATAACTAGCAACTCATGAGACACGATGGATTTTGAAAAATTTGTGAAAACTCTTCACACCCCCTTGGTTTTTGAAATTCAGAAAATCGTGAAATTGGTTTTAAGGTCATTACATCAAATGCAGTAATAACCAATTTTATATCTCATCAGAACTAAGGGATGGCCAAAATTGTAAAAACATATGCAAACCCTTGGGGGTTGAATATCCAAAAATTGAGAAATGCATTTGTAGGCGATTATATAAAAAGTCTGTGGAAGTGTAAAGCGATCTAATATCTCATCAAACCTAAGAAATATTTCGAAGGATACTACCCCCTTACATCCCTTAGGATTGAATATCTGAAAATACTGAAATTGACATTTAGACTCTTATATGGGAAACCTTAGGAAGTAAACATACTGCAGTCACGATCGGCTGTAAGCCAATCGTATAATACTCTAGGTGAATACTGAACTCCGATTTATATTGTAGTTGGGGATAAAGTAAAATTACGAGTGTGCATGTTGTATGTCCTTTACTAAGGACTGCCATTAGATTGCTACTCAAAACTAAAAGACAATCTTCAGTGTTTAATTTCATATCTTGAACTGTGTAAGTCATCGAAAAAAAATGTCCTTTTTGAAGGACTTTCACATGGGAGGTGCAGGAAGGACTCACTCAATTTCTTTCATATTAATCCTTTTCCTTGGAACCATTCAAAAATGAACGTGTACAAAATTTAAAATTCGTAGCTTGAAGCGTTCAAAAGTTATCGAAAAATATTGTTGAACACGTGTCTTAAGGACATTTTGTATGGCAGCTACCAGAAGAAGTGAAAGGATTTCGCTGATTAGTAAACTCGAACTTCGTTTTTACTCAAAACTAATTTGTACAAAATTTCCAATTCATAGCTAAAAGATTACTTGAGTTATAGTAAGTTCCATAAATTAAGTGAAGACGTTTTGACAGGATATTTGTATGGCAGCTACACGAAGGACTAATAGGATTTTCTTCATAATCATACATTTAGCTCCAACTATTGGAAAATTAACACATACAAAATTTCAAAGACGTAGCTTAAACCCTTTTGAAGTTATCGGCCAATATTCGTAAACACGTGTTTTAAGGACATTTTGTATGGCAGTTACCAGAAGGAGTAAAAGGATTTCGCTGACTATTAAACTCGAACTTTCTTTTCACTCAAAACTAATTTGTACAAAATTTTGAATTCGTAGCTAAAAGATTACTTGAGTTATAGTGAGTTTCGTAAATTAAGTGAATACATTTTAATAGGATATTTGTATGGCAGCTACACGAAGGACTAACAGGATTTTCTTCGTAATCATATATTTAGCTCTAACTATTAGAAAAATAACACGTACAAAATTTCAAAGTCGTAGCTTAAACCATTCTGAAGTTATCGACCTATATTCTTGAACACGTGTTTTAAGGATATTTTGTATGGCAGCTACCCGAAGGAGTAGGACGATTTTGCCCGTTAACGAACTTAGCCTTACAAATTCAACCAAACATCCAAATTCAAAATTTCAAGATCCTAGGTGAAGGCGTTCTTGAGTTATCGTGTTCACGGACAGACGGACGGACGGACGGACAGACGGACGGACGGACGGACGGACGGACGGACGGACGGACGGACGGACGGACGTCAAGCGGATTTGAGGTTTTTGGCCACAAATAAACAAAAAATAATATATAACTTTTTTTCGTCCGAGGCTTGGTTCTATGCGTTACAAACTTTTGGGCTGGATTAAACTTATAATACTCTATATGATTTCATCTAGAGTATAAAAATGAATTCGATATATCGTCAGATCTAAGCAATATGTAGGAATCTGTGAAAACATATGCAACCTCCTTACACCCACTTGGGGGTTGAATATCCAAAATCCTGAAAGGAGTTAATAGATAAATATTAGGACTTCACGAGAAAGTAAGAACCAATTCAATTACTTATCACTTCTAAAGGATATGACGGAGTTCGTGAAAACTTGTTCAACCCTTTTATACCCTTTTAGGGGCTGAAAAAGGAAAACACTTAAAAACAAGTTTTAGGCGATTATTACGCACGCCCGTGAAAGTGAAATGATATTCGATACTTGATCAGATCTGAAGGCTATGGCAGAATTCGTGAAAAAGTATACAACCCCTTTACACCCCCTTAGGGGTCAAATTTCAAAAAATCCTGAAAAGACTTTGTAGGTATTTATATTAAGCAGCCATAAAATAAAAATGAATTAAATATTTGGGAAGACCTAATATATATGACGAAAATCGTGAAATTATACCCTTTCCATTTTCACTGATAAATTTTTCGCCCCCCCCCCCCCCCTTTCGAACACCAATGAATATTTGAAATTGTTTTTATCTGAATTACTTTTTTAGTTGATTTACATATACATACCGATTTTCAACTTCCTAGCATAAGCCGTTCTATAGATAGGAAAAACATTCCCCACCCCCGTACCATACTACCCCTATAAAAAATTATATTTTTCGAAGATGCTACACAATACACAAACCGAATTTTATTTTTCTAGTGCAATTGGTTCGTGAGATATCGTAATTAAAAGTTTTTTACCCCCCACTCCCGTACGCCACTGCCCTCACTCAAAAATTTGTTGCGGATCTACTCTCCTAGTATACCTACAGATATTCATTAAGTTTGAATTTTAGGAGATATAGAGTTTAGAATGTGTAGATCTCGGCTTTTTTGCGTTTCGGACACATTATTATTCTCCCCACTCCCAAACCCCTTCATCTATATAGGTAATTTTTTTGCAAATGGGTCCACTATCAAAGCTCTATATAAATTCCAAATTTCAGTCTCCTAGCATAAGCGGTTGCTGAGATGTAGAAATCAAAATTTTCTGTCTAAAACCCCCATCCCTCAGAATTTGGTTACTTCAAGGGGCCTACCCAGTCTATTCATAAAAAAAATTTCAATTTCATAGCTCAAAGGGTTTGGGAGCTACGAGCCTTCAAACGATTTTGCGTACAGCGTGGAAGAGGTATGTTATCGTTAAGCTAGAGAAGAGCAAGTGGAAGAAAAATGATTAGGAAGTTAATTTTTTTTTTTGGCGAGAGGTTAGGTGAAGATTTTGGCGCGCACGGACGATAAAAGTTTAGGAAAAGAGTCGGTTTTGGCGCGGACGAAAAGGCGGGAGAAATAATGACAAGTTAAGTGTTATAAATGCAAATTTCGTACAACTACGTGCTGTTTCGTTTGAGTGCCAAAATACAGTGGCTCCAAAAAGTTTTCGGCCACCGTATAAAAAAAAAAAATATAAAAATAAAAAGCAACACCAACAAATAAGTAAATAAAAGTAAAAGAAAAGCAAAATAAGTTAAATTAAAGATGGAAAAAGTGAAATAAATTAAATTAAAAATAAAAAAAAATATGACAGACAACGAAGGGACAGAAATTGAAACGGACTGACATATGTATAAATAAACAAAATATTAAAAAAAAAAAAAACAAATTTAAGGAGAGGAGAGGGGAGTTTTAGACAACAAATTTTGTTTCTAGATCCCAGGAACCACTTATGCTACGAGGCTGAAACTTGATAAGGGTTGAGGGGTGTGGAAATGGGGGTGAAAACAATGAGTCTGAAACACATGAAAGCCGGGATAGAAACATTTTAAAATCGATATCTCCTGAACAATTAATGACAGAGGATTGAAACTTTGTTGTTGTCCTTAGGGATACTTCAAGATTAGATAAGGGCTAACATTTTTAAGGGGGGTGGTGGGGTGTGAGGGTGGGTGTGGAAATCTTTGAATTACAATATCTTCTGAACCAATTACATCAGGAACATAACATTTAGTTTCTGTATATGGGTAGGGATGGGCGATATATTTCGATGCATCGAAAACATCGATATTTACGTTCCAATGCATCGAATTAATTCGATGTAATTGTAACGTTTCGATATATTCGATGCATCGATTTTTTTTCATTCGATAATCGAAATCTTAGACAGCGGTCTCGGCTCTCGGTCGGTTGGCGCGGCTCGTTTGTTTCGGCCTTTCGACGGCTTTTGGCTGGCTTCTTACTCTTGCTGCACACACACATACACACAAAAGACAATTACACTTTGATCTCTGTTCTGTTCTTTCTTTGTTTGCCGGCGTGGGGCGATGGCGGTTGCCTTGCCGGTTGCTGTGATGTGCTGTGCTATTGTTTTGTTACGCTACGCGGTTTACGGATTACGGAAACGGTTAAAGTTATGAGCCAATTGATCTTACTTTTACCAGAAAAACCTTAATATAGTAGTCCACAAAAGATACTTCCGAACAGTCACGCACTGGAAACTTCATGCTTCGAGACGGACTAAAATCGAAATCATCGATGCGACAGGTTTGGTGGTTGCAATCGCTGAGTACTACCATTCCCATTACTTCTTTTTTAAACAACTTTTGATATTATCTTGCCATTAGTTATAATGTTTCCGAATTCCAATTAGTAATGGTTCATACATATAACAGTGCACAACTAAATTTGAACATACTATGACTACGTAATTGAAAACCAATATACAAAACCAACCATGCCAATTTTGAAAAAAAAAGTATCGTGTCCTGCAAATGATCATGTCTCGCAATTTAGAAATCGTAAAGTGTTTAAGACGATTACACATGCATTATAAATTACACTATTTATTTTTTTTACGTGGACATAATGAGTTAGATTTTTGCTCATTTCAAATATCTTTCATAAATAAAGTAACAGATTATAAATCTTCTCGAATTATATATATAGTTCAAAAAGATTTATAATTTGTTTGATTTTTAATATTTGAGAAAATTTTTAATTGAGTAAAAATGTTAAACTCATCATGTCCACTTTAAAGAAAAAATAGCTTTTAATTCATGTGTATTAAGCACGTTTGTAATTCAAAATTACGTATTCTTAAAAATATAGTTATCTCATAGCTCGTAGTCTTGCAGCTTCTGTTCTGTTTCCCATAGAATTATAAAAAAAATAAATATAAGATTGAAAAATTATATATTTATTATTCATATAAATTCAATTAAAAATATGTATTTTAATTAAAAATGTCAAATAAAAACCCGGTTTTGTATAAAGCGCTTTGAAGCCAAAAACACGGTGAGAAGTGAGACAAAACAGGGTCGTTTTATCAAATTGAGTGAGAAAACACATGTTCGCTATGTCAATTGTTGTTGTTTTGCGTGTAAATGAATGCGACGATGTCTGCCTTCAACTCAATCGCTGCTTGTCATATCGAGTAAGTATAAATATCTATGCTTTTCTCTAACAATTTGGTCATTCAGTGCGCAACCTCTTTGGCATTTCAGTTATACAGTTTTTGTTTTCATTTCTGGAAATTATGCCAAATACAACGTTTTTTTTCTTAACTGGCAGATATGCACTTGCCATTTGCCACCTTATTCATAATTATTACTTGTAGCAAGAGCTTCAGATATGTTATAAAGAATGCTGGAGAATTTAAATTAATGATTTAGTATGGGAGTATGGCACTTTCGCGTCATTATCTAGCTTATTTCAAACCAAGCCTTCAATTTTTCGTTAATTTTCCCATATGAAAATTTTATTCGATGCATCGATGTTTTAAATCGATGTTTTCATTTTTATCCAATACATCGGTCAATATCGATGTTCTAATTTGATGCATTGCATCGAAAAAAACATTCGATGTTTTTTTTCCGGTGCCCATCCCTATATATGGGATCACAAGAGGAGTCTACTGAATGTAAATTTTTTGAGGGGGGCGGTGGAGCACGAAAGTGGGGGGACAACAATTTCTCAAGAAATGCAATTTTTATATCTCAGAAACCGTATCAGATATGATCTTGAAAATTTTACAGGAGTTGGGGTCGGCAGACCTCTAGTAGGGAAAAATTTTGTAGGTGTGGGCGTTGGGAGTGATGGTGAAAGGGGGTAGAAAAGAAAACATTCTGATTTTTATTTCTCGAAAACCGTAATGAATAGAAAACTAAAAATTTAGGATTATATAGAGCCACTATAGAGACATACTAGAAAAATGAAATTTTGGATAGTGGTAGCAAGGTACGGTGGTGAGGGGTGGTTTTTAATATCTCAGAAACGGCTTATGGTAGAAAACTGAAACATGGTACGTATATGTAGATGAGCTATGAGAGTAATTAAGGCAAAAAAAAAGTTCAGATTTTTATTGGCGTTCAGAGCTAGGTTCAAAAATAGTGCATGTGTCTTATATTCGTACGTTCTCTGCTATTACGTTACCCCACAATAACGAATTCTTAAAATCAGAACTCTATCGGACAATTTTCACAATTCGACCTACTTTAATTCTGATTAACAGTAATGATTTCCTGAACCACCCATCGAAGATTCTAATTTGAAATAAGTGATGGTTTTCTGTACCGAATTTCAGTACTGGTTTCGGATTAAGAGAGAACTGAGAAAGTGCATAATATTTTTGCAGAATTTCGTTATTTATATTGGCCATATTTAACTATTAAGCTACAAAGTAAAAATCCTGAAATAGAAGGCTACTCATCTACAAAATAATTTTATTCCCATTCAGTAATGTTCTGGACTTAAAGCACACAGTGAAGAAAAATAGTAAGTGGAAAAGTTTTCTAGCCTCCAGGTATTGCTCGTCTTGAAGGCCTTTTTTTTATAACGAAAACAAGAGAAATTTGTTTATCGTAAAACAAAGAAAAGTAAGCCGAAGTCATTACTTTCGCGGAAGCTTACTACTATAAAATAGCTTCTGGCTCTCAATTTTTTGCTGATGGGAGCCACTGCACTCTACCGGATAGCATGGCGATCTAGAACTGGTTGGGTAAAAATTGAGCAGAAGCCTGATAAAAAAAAAAATGAAGAAGAAAAGATGACGCATTCCAGTGGAAAGCACTTAAATTTTATGACTTTAGAACTTAAGTTAAGTGTCCCGCAAAGTTGAGCAATGAAAATTGCGAAACGAAGATGTCAGAGACCATTTTTTTTTCTTCGTCTTCTCAAAATCTGATACTAAGGGACCAAACGTACTATGAAATTGGTGTCAGAAGTGGGATACGCGCATGATTCGAAAGTACCATCTGGTTGCGAGGAGATACGTTCCACACATTTTCGGATTCGTCTTGGAGAAACGTTTTACGGACTTAAAGCGAGAAGCTTTCTGAGAACAGTTTTACAGCTGTAGTTCACCTGATACGCATGCGATAGACTTTAAATATTTTCCCTAAGTTAAAACATATGGGCATCCTTCTGACGGCCAGAAGCTCTTCACGTGGGATGAATGGAGTGCCACTGTAACTATTTGCCGAAAGAGAATCCGCTTTCGGATTCAGTTACGCGTTTGAAGTTGAACGTGTCGTCCGTTAACGTGAAATTTTCTCACCGAACATAGTGCGGTAAATTCGTTCGTTCGAAGAAGGAAAAAAAAATTTACGGTATGTCCTTAGTGCTAAACGTGTCGGTAGTATTCTTGTTCTTCTAAGTTGTCGGCGTTGTTCTCGTCCTCGGTCTAATGCGAGAGTGTCCTTTGCAACGATGTCTGCTTCGAATGGCTTAGGAAAATCCCAAGCGGGTATAATGTGTGCGGTTTACGCGAATAACCTTCACGGTCGATCTAATCGAAACGTCATCGAAATTTAATTGGAATATGTTACCAAGTATGACAAATGGCAAATATGTATATGCACAAGGCATTCGTCGTACGAGTGTAATAATTAATGGTAGTGCGTGTGTCAGTGTTTAGTTGTGTACGATTTGGGTGTCCTTTGATGTGATTAAACCTCCTACCCTATAGTGGTGCAAGCAAGTCCATATTTATAGTGTTTACTCAGCTCCTTTTGAAATGACACAAAGCGTCCTCATCAAATCGGGATCTAGGTTACGGCACGTATAGACCACATTCGCGCCGAGTAGTATGCAAATCAACATGAAATTGCCGCACCTGCTGACTGAACTACTGCTGACCGAGTTTCCTATTGTGATCCGGTCCACGGAATATCATGCTGGCGGTGACGCAAGACTGTGACTAGCTCGATGCTACAGCGAAAACTTTGCATACGTTGTGATTCGTGTCCTACATATGAAAAGGTATCCAAAAAAAAAAAGAAATCGAGTAACTGAATCCAGTATTGCTTAAGTATTCCCAAAAATCAAGTCTAATTACCGTACCGTACCGTACGTTCTCAAACAGCCAACACATGTTTCGCCTCATAAAAAACGCCTAACTTTTCGCCCAAGTTTCCTTCGGCTCCTTGCGATTTCTTGAATGGTATTCAAAATATTATTGTTATGGTTTTTTAATTGTACGTCGCATTTGTTAAAAATTGTTCAATAATTTCCGTAATATTTTGGGGAAGGTGCTTTGTAAGGATGGAACCGGCCGTTCTTTTCCTAGAAGCGGTGCCATTTCGGCAAAACTGCCAGCATACCTTACACATTAAAACCGTCAGTAATGACGAAATAATTAGAAAAGTTTCTTTTCAAAATTATACCCTGAAATTGTAACTTTCTCGTCGTATACTCGAACTCCTCAAAATTCCTAACATTTCGGTATTTGGTTCCCTAATTGCAATTACAAGTTGCAGCTCTATTCGACTAAGGTATACTATAGTGTAGGTACTCTACCAAAAGTCTCAATTATTTCTATATGTACGACATAGTCACATTATACTACCGAAGCTAAAATTCCCTACAACGAAACGGAATTTCGACGAAATTTGTGTAGAAAAACCGAGTGCTATACATCTCAAAGAGTTAACAAAGCTTCAGGTTTTATACTACTTCCTTGACAGCACTGCCAAGGATATAATGTACTTTATACTTTAGTTTTTCGGAGAAATATACCATTGTACGATACGTAACTGGTCTATACACCAAGTATTGCGTTATACTCGAAATTAAATCTCGTGAAAAGTTTACAAACCTTTTTGAACAAGAAATTGGGGGTGGTCGTCTGGTGGAGGTGATGGTGGCGCTAGTTGTATACATAAGCCGGTACTGGCTAGCGGTTGGGTGAATGAAGAAAACTCTATTAAGAGGGACCAGTTGGATGAAAATGAAAATTAATGAAGTTTTGCAGTGGTTTTAATCGAAGTTTTCGGTATGGCAACGAAATGGTCATTGATTTATTTCCAAATCATCGCCTGTACACTACACAAATGATATTTTCGTAAATGGAAATATTATGGCAAGAGTTCGGAAAGTTATTGTGGATGCAATTTTCACGGGAATTTATGTTTGAGGTAGCTGTATGGGGTTGGGGGAGAAAGTTTTGTGAGGATATTTCATCGGAAAATTTTGCGCACAGATAAATTGCTTTTGGTTTGATAGTATACAATTAGGATAATTGATGGAAAGCCGTTTACAAGGTTGTGTATTATCTTTCGATGTCGTTCTGAAGTTTTGTTTAATGTCGAATTTTCAGTATAGTACCAGTACTTCTTTTCGGGATTAGTTACCTGCATAACTTCAGGTTGAAGTGAATGGAGATTAATGAGCAGCGGACTTTGTAAATTCAGAAACCGATGGAAATTGGCTTTCGCTGGAATAAGACAGGCCACATACCAGTTGCATAGCAAGTTTACATTGCAGCTTATTTTGTAGTTAAAAAGTCGTAAAAAAGTAGTAAAAAGTCTGGGTGGCTTAGTGGCTAGAGCGCTTGCCTTTGGTGCACCTGGTACCAGGTTCGAATCTGTTTGGCGACAAGTAATTTTCGAGAATGGGATTGGGTGCCGGACTACCAGTTCACTCAGCTGTAAATGAGTACCGGAGTTAAGATCGGGGTAATAATCACGGACGAGCGTGTAGCTGACCACTTCACCTCTTCCGTTGGTCTAGTAATGAAGTAAATCTAGCATTACTTCAAGGCCTAGGCCCAATTTGGGCTGTTGTGCCATTGATTATTATCATTTTGTAGTTACTCCATATGCCTTCGATGTAGACTTTATAAAGGTCATTACACAAAAAATTCGACCAATGACTGTTGTATATATTGCCGGTCCTGCACTAAGAGAAATAATTTGTTTTCAAGAGATTGCTTCAATAAAAATTTCATTGCAGCAATCGAAGTTCATTTACGCTAATAAGAATTAGTTTGGACCAATAGATTCTCGGTTGTACAAAAAATATTCGCTTAAGGGAATAAACACCTAATACGCGCAATAAAACGATTCTGTCAAGACAATCAACTTATATTGTTTGCGCGATTCTGTTGAAATAACCGAGCAAAATGTCCAGCAACTCAACTTTGATTGCCGTAATATAATGTTGGTTGTTGCAATAGAATATTGTTCATTACAAACGATTTTCGGCATCATTCTGCTGTGGTAACCGAATGTGTGTTCCGCCAACCGAATGTATGTTGCGGTAACTTAGTTAATCCACACTAAGTTAAGCTGCACATAGGGAAATGAAAATGGAAGGTCTTCGGTGGCGCAGTGGTTACGCGCGCCAATCCAAAAACTTTCAACACGGGTTCGATTCCTACTTACAGCCATGGCTTTTATAAAGTCAGTAAGTAAGAAATAATATTTGAAGTAGGAAAATACAGGCGCTGGCCAGATTTGGGCTATCGCGTCATTAATGACGATGAGGAAAATACCATCTTAAAAGAGTTCTCTACTTTCTCCTAGGTAACAAAAATGAATTCAGTGTAGGATTTAACACTAACTAATTTTTTTTTAGAACTTACAAACAACCCGCGCATTTGTGGCAATCAAAATTTTAAGAGATTCTGGTTGACTAGATAAATAATTCAGTTGTCCGAAAATATAATTCCAATAAACGAAAATTCGGTTCGGCCAACCCAGAATTTCGGTTCCAACAATGGGATAGGAACTTTTCCTGCAACCGTTGTAATTCGTTTGGCAGCAATAAATCTGTTCTCTCAGTGTAGGTATTTTAACGCCCGGCACACTCAATAAAGTGAGCGGTCTTGAATTAGTTAATCAAAATTACCTGGATGAAAATTGTTTTTATGAAAATAAGAAAAGTTTTTTAGTCGACACCAGAAGTATAAATTCAGGCCGCGGTCCGAATTATGCTCACGGTGCTTACATCACTAACAGTCTTTACAGCCGGTCCGAATTGTCGGTACGCTTACGACGCTTATAATTCGGACCGATCATGTACACACATTGTACTCACAGTGCATATCCTCGAAACCCTGAGCAGTGTAATCGCCAGAAAATTAACCCTTCATGCAAATTGTATGCATCGTGAGCGCAATTCGGAGCGTGCTAAAAGCGCAGAAAGCGTAATTCGGACCACGGCCTCAATCTCATTCAATAGAACGGTTTGCATAGTAAAAAAGAAAAACATAAACGTGATTTAATGTTAGGTTTCAGTTCGCATAATAGGTAGTTTTAAGTTCTAAAAAAACTACCTGGTTTTAAAAAAAACTATCTATTACGCATAATAGTTAACCAACTAATATTTGTCGGACCAGTGATATTCTAAAAAAATAAATAACCTTAAAAAGTTTCCACCGTTACCAAAATTCAATATTTGCCGAACAGATTATCAATCCCCAATTTATAAGCCTTTCACACAGTTTTGATTTTAAAGGGTGCTAATCTAATTTGATGGGTTTCCAAACAATATTTAGATATGAATGAACTAGTTACGTCGTTAGCCGTGAAACCAGTATTGACAGCTTAATATCGCTTAAGATACATCATAGACTAAAACCTAAATCTATCTCAAATATGAACCGAGAGCAATAATTGGAACCAACCGACGAACATTAGTGTGCCTTTTTGCGCCCCTCGAACTACCCGGCTGCATACACTTTCATGCAACATGTACACGAAAGTTTTGAGTGTGGACAGTGCGATAGAATACTACAAGCCAAGTACTACAAGTCATTGCGCCCTGCCAGATTGATGATATCCATGGCACATTCATACACAGTAGAAAAAACAGGCCTCTAGAAGCAATACTCGAAGTGTTTCTAAGGTAGTAGAAGGCCTTACCGCCTCCATTTTTTCGTTGCTTCTTTTTAACCCAAAACGGGATTGGAGACAATGTCTTCTCTTTTCGCTTCCTTGGAAGGAGTGTAAGAAGTAGTACTTATTCAACAAGTCTGAGAAGCAATGATAGAAATATTTTTTTAATAGGTATAACAAGTGGTAGCACATCTGAAGCAAGGCGAACCACTTGCCGGGATTTCTCTAGCAGAGAAATTTTAAGGATGCAAGTGTAGTGATGGTGGGACGGGGTGTTAAGGACAAAATTCTGATTTTTATTTCTTGAAAACTGCAAAGGATAGAAAGTTAAAAATTGACGACTAGCTACTATTGACTGGGTATCTAAGTAGGGGGTGATGGATTTTTGTATCTCAGAAACGGATTTTTCTAGAAGTTGAAACTTTGTACATGTATGTTCGATGTGGTACTATAGTAATAAAATAAAAAAGTTCAGATTTTTACTCCACCTCTGGGGTAACAAAATGTTCGTGAAAATGTTTTTTTCCACATTTTCACGAATTTCGTTAAATCTTTTAGACATGCCGAGTTATCAAATTGTTTTTGGTTCTACGGATCTTCTAAATGAAAAAAATTGATTTTAACATTTTTGATACTCTTACTCTTAAACTAATTTCACATTTTTGATACTCCTACTGTTAAACTCCCTGGGGCTGTAAGGTATTGTTAAAGTTTTCACGAATTCCGATAATCTTTTAGGTTTATTGAAATCAAATTCACGTTTAATTCTATTGAATTTTTTATTGAAAAAAAAAGTAAGTAAATAAAAAAAAGTCTTTCAAAAGTCTGGGCACAACTTTATTGTTTTTAAATAGAAGTCCGAAACGCGTATAATGCTGAGATGCGGTAGCAGAAGCGTTTGAGCGTTTGAAGGCTCGTAGCTCACAAACCCTCCTTTGAGCCATTAAATTGAAATTTTTTTTGTGAATAGACTGGGTAGACCCCTTGAAGTGACCACATTTTTAAGGGTTTGGGTGTTAGGTACGAAGTAGGGGAAGCGTTTTAGACGGAAAATTTTAGTTTCTAGATCTCAGCAACTGCGTAGGCTAGGGGGCTGAAATTTGGAATATATATAGAGCTTTGATATTGGACCCATTTGCAAAAAAATTGCCGATATAGGTGAAGAGGCGAAAAATAATGCATCCGAAACTCAAAAAAGCCGAGATTGACACATTCTAAAATCCATATCTCCTAAAAACTTAACGTCACAAAACTGAAACTTAATATATATCTGTAGGTATACTAGAAGAATTGATCGGAAATAAAATTTTGAGTGGTGTCAGTGGCGTACGGAGGTGGGGGATGAAAAACTTTAGATTACGATATCTCACGAACAATTTGGACTAGAGAAATGAAGTTCGGTTTGTGCATAAAGGTTGACAAATGAAGTTTGAAGAAAGTTAAATTTTTTTAAGGGTGCGGTGGAGCATGAAAGTGGAGGGGATAAGAATTTTTCTAAAAAATCACGTCTCATATCTCAAGAACCGTGTAAGATAGATGCTTAAAATTTTTACTGGAAAAAGACCTAATAGACCCCTAGCAGGATAAAAAATTTTGGGGGGTGAGGGTATGGATGGTGAGGGTGGGGGATGATGAAAAGGAAAAGTTTCTGATTTTTATACCTCGAGAACGTATAATTATATGAAGCTGAAACTTAGTATTTAGATAGAGCTATAGTAGTAGCATATTGGAAAAATATAATTTTTTTTGGTGTTGTATAGTATGGCTGGGAGGTGTTTTTTCTATCTATTGAACAGAATTTGCTACAAAGTTGAAACTCGGTATGTAGAAAAGTAATTTAGATAAAAAAAAATTTCAAATATCCATTGGCGTTTGGAAGGGGGGCAAACAAAATGATCAGTGAAAATGGAATGCATATATTTTCACGGTTTTCGTCATATCTATTAGGTCTTTCTAAATATTGAATTCATTTTTATTCTACGGCTTCCCCATATAAATACCAAGAAAGCGTTTTCAGGATTTTTTGAAATTCGACCCATAAAGGGGTGGAAAGGGGGTTGTATACTTTTTTTACGAATTCAGCCATATCCCTCAGGTCTGATCAGATATCGAATATCTTTTCACTTTCAAGGGCTTCCGAAATAATCCCCTAAAACCGGTTTTTAAGTTTTTTCCTTTTTCAGCCCGTAAGAGGGTATAAAAGGGTTGAACACGTTTTCACGAATTCCGTCATATCTTTTAGAAGTGATAGGAAATTGAATTGGTTTTTACTTTCTCGTGCTATCTTCATATTTATCTATTAACTCCTTTCAGAATTTTTGGATATTCAACCCCTAAGTGGGTGTAAGGAGGTTGCATATCTGATGATATATCGAACTCATTTTTACTTCCTAAGGTTTCCTATATAAGCGCCAAAAAACAATTTCAGTATTTTTAGATATTCAATCCTAAGGGGTGTAAGGGGGTTGTATGCTTTTCAAAGCTTCAACATATTTCTTAGGTTTGATGAAATATTAGATCGCTTTTCACTTCCACAGACTTTTTACATAATCGCCTACAAACCTATTTCTCAATTTTTGGATATTCAACCCCCAAGGATTTGCATATGTTTTCACAATTTTTCCATCCCTTAGTTCTGATGATATATAAAATATATTATTACGACATTTGATGTAATGAGGATTTTCCGAATTTCAAGAACCAAGGAGGTGTGAAGGGTTCGCTTACGTTTTCAAAAAATTTTTAAAAATCTCTCGTGTCTCATGAGATATCAAGTTCCTTTTTATGAAATCGTCTTAAAACCTGTTTCACAATTTTTTCGGAATTCAAACCGCAAGTGGATATAATGGGTTTTTATACGTTTTAACAATTCGTCATATCTATTAAGCCTGATAAGGCAACAAATTGGTTTTTACTTTTAGTGTTTTTAGTGTACATAATATACCGAAATTCGAATGGTCTACCATGTACGAGCCAATATTTAATAGGCTAAAAATCTCCATTTTAAATATTTTTCTTAAGAACAAAACCAACTTCCAAGAAACCTTATAATTTCGAAACAACTGATGATACTCCGACTTTGACCGGAAAATAATAAAGTTTCGCCCAGACCATTGGCAGATTTTTTTTATCATAGCGCAAAGATGACATAGACGGACTGGCTTATTTTTCTTTGGTATATTAGACATCAGAGCTCCGTTGTCGCGTTGGCGTTCTGCTAACATTTCCTTCGGTATAGATGTTTAGTTCCAACAAAAGCCAGTCCTGAAGTTTGAAGTTTTTCAAAGTCTTCTAAAGTAGTGAAGAAATTATCTGCAGTAATAGTTCTTCCACTAGACTTAAGTTTTGCAGTGAGTTCCAGGAACTTGATTGCTTTTTCTCCCTTAACCTGGTTCTATACCTGTATACGAATTTCCTTTGCAAGGAACGGCTAGTTTGAAGAATTGCAAGCCCACCATACTTTATTGGATATTTTGCTGGCTTCGATGGAATATACTACGTAAACTTAGTTTTTTTTCCCTATATGGAAAAAGTAATTCTGGGAAAATTGGGCCGTTTATAGCCCAAACCTGATTTATAGAAATAATTGCTCTAAATACTGGGTAATTGTTGGTTTTCCGTACTTCTATGGAAAGCTGATTGTTTGCGTGCTTTGGCCAGCGGCTAACAAAATCTGAAAATAAGCATACAATCCCTGTACGGTTATAGGTGTCCAAGTTACAATTTGCCGCCAGTTCGTTTCATTTCGAGCAAGAAAATATTCCTCTAAGAAATTTTCATCTTGGTCCTGACGAGACAAACTATTTTCTGCGTAAAGTTCTTGCAAAATTTCTTCATCTTCCTCAATGTCACTTGAAGCGTCTAATACTAATTCCGATTCTGAGCCATCTTTCTCAGGAATATATTCTGTATCTTTAGCATCATCACTCAAAGCGTTTTCACCTTTAGCATTCTCGTCTCCTTCAGTTATTCTTCGATAAGACTACTCAAATATTCATCTCCTCTTTCTCCTTTTATGCATAGGTAATTTCAATTATTCTTACCGTCTCCAATTATAATCACCTATTTCATCAGACATTTCTAAATACATTACTTCTCTGGAAATCAAATCAAGCCTCCACAACCACGTGACATAGACGAGGGAATTCCCAGCGATAAAATTCCAAGAAATAGGGAAAATGATCGAAACCTGGTCTAAATCGGTCTACGTAATTAGTAAAGGTCTGGCTAGACCTTTTTGTAGACGAAAGGAACCGAAACCGTAGTATCCTTCCATTGCTTAATAAATTATTGAAAATATATTGGTTTAAGAAGTCATGAAATTTAATAGAGATTCATTAAATACCTTCTTCTAAATAAGAATTCTACTCAAATTATGAAAATTCTGGCCAGACTTAACCCTCCAACGTAGACTAGCGCAAAGTCGAACAAATGTTGGACAACGCCAGCGTGCGCGAATACTTCCGTCTACGCGTTGTCCGGGATTCGTGAGACTCAGTTGTCAGTTGTTCCTTTGACTTTTGGTCAAAAAACCTACACAGCGGCGAAGTAGCATCAGTGCTGACAAGTGATATGCAACGCTTAAAGTGGACTGTCACACGTTGGCGCTTTTCTGCATTTTCTTTGGTTGGCCCAAAATGTATTCGAAGCATAACAGTTGACAGAAGGGTTATGCCGCGTGTCCACTATCGTGCGAACATGTACGAACTAATGCGAATGTGGAAAAAGCGTGTTCGCATCAGTTCGCAACTCTAGCCGAGGTTTACGTAGTTTCGCGTCGATGGCGGTTTTTTACGCGGATTAAAGGATCTCGCATTGAACACGAATGCAGTATTTCCACATTCGCCTCAGTTCATTTGTTGAAATGTTATCGAACGGAAAACTGAACACCTGAATACCTGTGGCACTAGTGCCACTTGCATTCGTATTTACATTAGCGTTTATTGCTATTTTTGGAAGCGAATCAAAGGAATTCGCATTGAACACGAATGTTGTGTTCGCCTATGTATTCGTGTGCTATGCGAATGTAGACGATGTGCGAATGTGATGGTGGAAACGCGGCATTAGATATGACCTCACAGGTAGAGAAATGTTGGGCCTGAAATAAAAACGCTGGCATGAATTTTGTACAAAATATTTGTCTTCAACCTCTTCATAGAAGTACTATTATATTATTAACTGATCCTACTGATGAAAGCAGGGTACCTTTCTTAATATCGCTCAGATAATTTAAGTAAGATTGAGATAAATAGTATGGCCTCAATCTTCAAGCAACTAGCAAAACATGAAGAGAATGGCAGACGATAAAAGGGATGTGTTTTAAATTAGCTTGAATCAAAGCCTCGACACAATCCTGATTACATGTAGACTTAACTTCAAACTGAAATATATTTTTCGACATATTTCATAAAATCAAAGCGAATGCCGTCGTCCATCCTGATGTTCTCCAATTAAATCAAGCGTGTCTACCTTCTCCCAAAGTGTCACTCAAACCGAATGTTATCAAGTGAGCTTATAATGTCCAATGACAGGAACAAGTTTCCCTTTTTTTATGAAATCCGCTTTTCTTTCGTAGGTAGAAGTCCGAATATCTAAATGAGATTTTCCCTTTTCAAAAAAAATAAGGGAGTTCTTTTCAAGGATACTGATCCTATTTGCAATTGATTTGATTGATTCTTTTAGCCTTTCGAGAAAACTTTTCGCATGTTTGGCCCAATGTTATATTTGATATGTATAATATTTGCGATTTTACTTTGTCTTTTTTCCTACACGGAAACATTTCTTTTTATGTCATATTTTATTAAGTTCAAGGTTATGTTATTACTTCCAAGAGGATATGAATTATTAAAAAAATTTGGAACATAAACTTAAAATTTATTAGTTTAAATTTGAAATGTACTGCCAATACTTTTGAGCTATGACTTTGGTATTATAAAAATTACAAAAATACAGAACTATAGTTAACTATTGAGTGTTAAGAGAATTTGAGTCTCACTCGATATCAGAACTGTTCGACTGAGATTGAACACCGCTTAGACTAACCAAGGCGATGTTAAACTATTGAGAAACGCTAATGGCAGATAGTTGAAACTTGGTATTTAGATAGAGCTTTAGTAGTGGCACGTTCTATAAATGTCACCAGTGAAAATGGGGCGCAGATATGTTCACGAATTTCGCCATACTTCTTATGAAATATTGAATTAACTTTTTTTCTACGTACTTCAGATAAATGTATAGAAAGTGTTTACTGAACTTTCTGTTATTCGGCCAGAAATGAGCTTATATATATTTCCACGAATTCAGCAATATCCCTCTGGCTAACCGTATTCAGAACTTTTTTCCTTTTCAATCCCTAAGGGTTGTAAAATTTTTCACGAATTTCGTCGTATCTCTTACGAGTGAGAAGATATTGAATTCGTTTTTACTTCCTTGGGCACGACTATCTCTTGAATGACCAGTCTAAATAACGTCTTGAATTTTTTTCTAATTATGAGTACCAAGACTCATCCGGGTCGAATTAATTTTTTTTCCACCCTACGTATGCGTTTGGCAACTCATAGAACCCTTTGAAATGTAAGGTTTGATTTCGCATGGTCGATAAGCTGAGCAGACCAACTTCAGATGTTGAGTCCTTTGGGTTTAAGTGGTAAAAGGAGGCACACAGTTCCAGTAAATAAAAATTTTGTTCTTCATCCTAAAAAGTTGAAAACTCGACTTTTAAATATCTTGAATATTGCAAACCTGGTAACTCACCGCTTTGGTAATTGGCGACATCTTCCTAATTCTACGTGCATATGCCACACAAAAGTCTTTTAACATTTTGTGCTCAACCTAAAAATGTTGAAAAGCTATGAATTCGAAGCTAATCGATAGAGAACTTTAAATAATGCACACTATAATTTTGCACAGTTTTAAAGTATGGAAAATAGAAACAGGTACAATAAAGATCTCTAAGAAATTTGGACTAGAATTCTCCTAAACTCGCATAATTCGACAACCTTTTGAACTATGGAGTACGTTTTTTAGGCCACATACGGAGCTTGATGCACCAATGAACTTCTATACAACGGTTCTTAAATCGCGTAAATAGACTCATGCACTATTACCAAAGAACTTACAAATATATTTTTTAATTGTTTTTACCAAAAGTTCTAACTCTTCACCATTTACCCAACCAGAAACTACCAGTAGTAATGCACATGTCTTTAAAAATCAAAATCAGAATCAAATTTTATGAAGGGTTATTCAGTAGGTACATAACAATGTTGTATTTTAATACAAACGCACCCTTAAACTAACTTGTTTGCTGGTCTGTCAATGTCAAAACGTCAGCCAAGTTTTACATTTTACTTTATTATTTTTTAATAATAAAGTATTGTTATCGACCTGAAATTTGAAAAAAGTTTGCTACCCTGAAATTTTGTATTTACACGTTTTAGGACTAGTAAACCCCAAAAAAGCAAAAAAAAAAAAAATGTCCGTCTGTCCGCCGTAGACGCCGTACGCCGTACGCCGTACGCCGTACGCCGTACGCAAAATTGTTTGAAAGCGCGTAGCTCCCAAACCCGTTAAGATATTAAATTGAAATTTTTATGGTGGGTAGATTGGGTGAACCCCTACGACTGGTATATTTTTGAGGGGTGGGGGTACAAGGAGAGAGGAGAGGGGAGCGTTTTAGACGAAAAATTTTGGTTTCTAGATCTCAGGAACCACTTATGCTAGGAGGCTGAAACTTGGAACTTATATAGTACTATGATAATGGACTCAATTGCAAAAAAAATGGTCGATATTGGTTAAGGGGTGTGGAAGTGGGGGGGAAAACAATGAGTCTTTAACGCATGAAAGTCGGGATTGAAACATTCTAAAATCGATATCTCCTGAACAATTGATGTCAGAAGATTGGAACTTTGTTGTTGTCCTTAGGGATACTTCCAGATTAGACAAGAGCTAAAATTTTTAAGAGGGGTGGTGGGGTGTGGGGGTGGGGGGTGAAAAACTTCGGATTACAATATCTTCCGAACCAATTACACCAGGAAGATAAGATTTAGTTTCTGTATATGGACTCACAAGAGGAGTCTAACAAAACTAAATTTTTTGAGGGGGGAGGTGGAGCACGAAAGTGGGGGGATAGCAATTTCTCAAAAAATTTAATTTTTATATCTCAAAAACCGTATCAGATATGATCTTGAAAATTTTACAAGAGTTGGGGTCGATAAACTTCTAGTAGGGAAAAAAATTTTGGTGGTGTGGGTGTAGGGGGTGGTGGTGAAAGGGGGTAGAAAGGAAAACATTCTGATTTTTATTTCTCAAAAACCATAATGAATAGAAAGCTAAAAATTTAGGATTATATAGAACCACTATGGAGACATCCTAGAAAAATAAAATTTTTGATAGGGGTATCAAGGTACGGGGGAGAGGAGTGGTTTTTTATATCTCAGAAACGGCTTATGCTAGAAAATTGAAACTTAGTACGTATATGTAGATGTGCTATTAGAGTAATTAAAGCAAAAAAAAGTTCAGATTTTTATTGGCGTTCAGAGGTTGAGTCAAAAAAATGTCCGTGAATCCACATTTTCACGAATTTCGTTAAAACTTTTAGACAAGTCAAACTATCAAAGCAATTTTACTTCTGCTGGCTATTTATATAAGCGCCTAGTAACGGTAACGGTAACGGAATTTTTCGATATCCAACCCCTAAGGGGGAGTAAATTGGTTGTGTACATATTCACGAATTCTGATATATTCCTAAGGTATATTGAGATTTGGAGTTCACTTGTACTTCTATAAGCTTTAAACGTAGTCGGGAAAAAACCGATTTAAGTATTTTTCTCAATTAAACCCCCTGGGGGTATTGTTTAAGATTTCACTGATTCCGAAAATCTCTTAGGTTTAATGTGATCGAATTCGCTTTTACTACTATGAATTATTCTATTGATAAAAAAAATACGTAAATAAAAAAAAAAATCTGCCAACAGTCTGGGCGCAACTTTATTATTTTATGGGTAGAAGTCCGAAACGTGTTTAATGATGAGATACGGTGTTGGGTACTATGCGACTGACAACCTAAAAAATAACCATTAGGCTATTTGGAACGTTATTTTTTAGGTTGTCAGTCGCATAGTACCCAACACCGTATCTCATCATTAAACACGTTTCGCTACCCATAAAATAATAAAGTTGCGCCCAGACTGTTGGCAGATTTTTATCATGGTGAAGATCATGAACGAGTAACGTTTTGAAATTATCTCAATTATTCTGTATTTTATTTAAATACAAAATTGTTATGTCCCTTTTGAAGGGTTGGTATCTCCCTATATATAATTTATAGTAAAGTTTAGTGTATACAATATCATTCTCTACCGGAATAGCTGCGGTGCAAATAAGTGATAAAAATTTTTTAGAAAAAAAAAATTCAAAACACTTCAAAATAGTTATCTGAAATGGTAGATTGTAACCACTGATAGCCATCATCGGCGATTCGTCTTATTATGATGTCAATAATGAGTATGAGAATAAGTGAGATTATCCGGAAAATAAAATTGACTAAAAAGGTTTTTGGACAACTTAATTTTCACGAATTAAGTAATTTTGGAAACATATCCGTGAAAAATATGACTTAATAGAAATTTGTACGACTTTTCGGTTACGAGTACGACTCAAAAGTTATTTCAGTAACTTTCTGATAAGAATTATGAATTGAAAGTTATTTTAGTAATTATAAAGTCATTTTGACGATTTTTCTATTTTTTCAGCATATATTTTTATTTGCAGATTGATAGGTTTGACGCACTCTGTATTTAAATTATAATGTAATTTTTTTTTGCTTATTAGTCAGTAATTGATAAACTCAAAACTCGTTACAATTTGACAAACAAATGTTTATTTGTGTACATTTTACTTTATTATTTTAATAATAAAGTATTGTTATCTTTTTTAAAAAAAAAATTTGCTATCCTGAAAAATTTTTTTCCACGTTTCATGGCTAATGGACACCAAAAAAGCAAAAAAAAATGTCAGTCCGTCTGTACGCCGTACGCCGACCACTTTTTAGTGGGTGATGGTGTGACGGGGGAGGTGGGGGAAGCATTTTAGACGGAAAATGGTTGTCTCTAAATCTCAGCAACCGCTTATGTTATGAAATAAATTTTGGAGTGGTGGCAGTGGGGTACGGCGGCGGGGGGTGAAAAACTTTAGATTACGATATCTCACGAACCAATTATACTAGAAAAATAAAATTCGGTTTGTGTATAAAGATTGACAAATAAAGTATGATAAAAGTACATTTTTTTAGGGGGTGGTGGATCATGGAAGTGGAGAGGATAAGAATTTTTCTAAAAAATTACGTCTCATATCTCAAGAAAAGTGTAAGATAGATGCTTAGAATTTTGACCAGAAGTAGGCCTAATAGACCACTACAAAAAAAAAATATTTTACTGGAGAAGGTCTAGAGGGTTGGGATGAGGGTGGGTGAAAAGGAAAAAGTTCTGATTATTGAGAACCTATAATCATGGAAAGCTGAAACTTGGTATTTAAATAGAACTATAGTTGTACCATGTTGGAAAAATATAACTTGTTGTAAGGGTAGTATGGTACGGAAGTGGGGGTGTTTTTCCTAACTATAGAACGGCTTATGCTAGATAGTTGAAACTCGGTATGTATATCTAAATCAACTGGAAAAGTAATATTGATTTAAAAGAAATTCAAAAATCCATTGGCGTTCGGAAGGGGGGCAAAAAGTATTATCAGTGAAAATGGAATGCATATACATATTTTTACGATTTTCGTCATACCTATTAGGTCTTTCCAAATATTGAATTCATTTTTATTCTACGGATTCTTCATATAAATACCTAGAAAGTGTTTTCAGGTTTTTATGAAATTCGACCCCCAAGGCAGTGTAAAGGCGTTGTATACATTTTTACGAATTCGACCGTATCCATCAGGTCTGATTAGATATCGAATAACTTTTCACTTCCACGAGCTTGTTTAATAGTCACCTAAAACACTTTTTCAAGTTTTTTCTTTTTCAACTCCTAAGAAGGTAATAACGAGTTGAACACGTTTTCACGAATTCCGTCATATCTCTTAGGACTGATCCTTATCAGTTTTGGTTTTCACTTGCTCGGACTTTATTTGTATATATCTAAAAACTCATTTCTGGATTTTTGGATATTTAACCCCAATGGGGGGTTATTTTCACTAATTCCTACATATTTCTAAGTTCTAATGAGATATCGAATTCATTTTTACTTCCTAAGGCATCCTAGATAATCGTCAAAAAGTTGATTTCAGTATTTTTAGGTATTCAACTCCAAGAGGACGTAAGGCTTTCGACATATTTCTTAAGATTGCTGAGATATTAGATTGGTTTGCACTTCCACAGACTTTTCATATAATCGCCTACAAACGCATTTCCGATTTCATGTAATGGCCCAAATCCAAATCACGAAAAACCTCCTAATCACGTAACGTATTGTACTATACTACGACTTAGACTACGTCCCGGAATATGACCCAATTGTGTAATTCATATGCTATATGTGGCAGCGGCGGAAGTATTCAATCGCGACCCCATTCTAACCGCTTCCTTTTTTTAGGTTTTCAGTCACATAGTAACCTACACCGCGTCTCAGAATTAAACGCGTTCCGAACTTCTACCCAAAAAATTATGAAGTTGCGCCCAGACTGTTGGCATATTTTTTCGTTGTAGTTATTCCCCTAGGGTTTCACGTATTAAATAATCGTATTTCTCACATTGCTCGAAATTATTTAATAAAATAAGACTGCATCAAATAATACTTCAAATGTATGTTACTGTACTTACATAAATAATGTGCAACAAAGTGTTGTATTAAAAGGATTTATTCTGCAATAAATTTTTTTGAAATACTAGTAACTGATTTGCCATAAAATAAGTTGGATAAATATATCTTAACAGACTTCAAGTTAAATCTGAGTCGAATGAAGATCGGCTCAAGATGACTGCATACCTATGCCAACAAATTAGTCAGTACGACTTCGTTTAGACGGCGGTCGGTACGACGTTATAGCGCCTACCAATAAGAATATAAATAATAAATAAATATAATAAATAATAAATCGAGTTACTTAAGATTCTGAGTAAAATCCGTGCACTAATTCTAGTAGCTACCATACAACTGTCATTAAATTGTCTAATCGTTAAGGCAAGCGAAGTTTCTTACTGGTTCGTAAATACAAAGTTTAACTTTCATTTCATTTTGTTTGGGAAAGTTTTTATGCACCTACGCTTTAACCTAAACCATAAGAATAATTTTTATAGAACGAACTATAATCTAAATGCATAAATTTAGTATGCAGACCTTTCCACAATCACTGTATGTAATTTAAGATTATCACAACAACTTCTTTTGCTGGTCGCTTTTATTTATATAAAAAATGGAATTTTTTTTTATTTAATTTTTGCCACAGAATTTTTCCGTGAAGGAAAACTTTGAAGAAAAATTCTTCGTAGAAGCTGAAAAAAGTTTTCCAAACTTTCGGATTAAGCTAATACACATAGATGTATATATTCATGCACCTCTGTTGGCTTTATTGAATAAATTTTACTTTTTTTTTTTAATTTTCAGACGTCCTTTTCGTTGTCGTCATTTTTCCATTTTCATGCGGCTTTCAAGAAAGTTTCCTATCGCGACCGGCAACTTTCCTTTCATCCCGGTAATATGGAATTAAATTTTAATGCAATTATGGAAAAATTTTGATATGACAAAAATTATGTTGAAAAGTTTTTTTTTTTGCACAGTGCATAGTGTTGCCCGGTCTGTAAAAATGGGACCCGGCATATATTATTATGTATAATATGAAAAAAAAAGTTTAATGTTGTTCTTTTTATCGTTTTTATGTATTTAAATTTGATTTTTTGCGAAGTATTTCCTTAGTCGATTTTAAACCCATGTACAGGCCTATATTTAGGGTAAACTAGAAAACTTTAATTATTAACCAAAAATAAAATTTTTGAGGTCTTAGATTTTACTTCCACGTACTTTTTACATATTCACCTCAAAACTGATTTCAGGATTTTTTGTTATTCAACCCCTAAAGCAGGCCTGAAAGAACCTAAAATATATATGTTTTCACAATTAGTCACAGATAAGAATTCATCTATTGATGAATGTTGAAAATTCTTTCTTACAAGAAACTACTCCTTTGACATAATTAATTTTAAAAGTAACCTCTTTGTCTTGAAACAGTTTAGAGTATGACCGCATCCTGGACAAAATTATAAATGCACTTTTGAATATAAATGCTGTTTTCAGCTTCACATCGGCTTTAACCTATTCTCGAACTCTGTGAACATAATTTCAAATTTCTAGCTTGTAGCGTTTTGAACTTATCAGTCACACTTTTGAACACTTATTCTAAGGACCTTTCTATGAGAGCTATCTAAAGAAATGAGGCGAATTCGCTCAATATCGAATCCGATTTGACTTTCAACTTTAAACTATAATTCCTATAAAATTTCGATTTTCTTTTTCAACAATTTCTCGATTTTTCAAGGAACTTTCCATGCCAGTTACATAAAGGACTTACTCGATTTACTTTATACTTATTTCTCTTTCTACAATAATTAAAATATTGAATTGACCAAAATTTCAATTTTGCTTTAAGCGTTCTGAAACTAACGGTCTATCTTCTATGTGTGTTAAGAACTTTTGTATGGCAGCTACCTGTGGGATTTGGACGACTTTGCTAATTACACAAGTAGTCTTAAAAATTCAACCAAACATCTGGTCTCCATATTTCAGCTTCGCAAATGTTTCCGTTCTTGATTTATAGTGCTTTCAGACCGATAAACGAATGGACCGGCGAAAGGACGGACATCCCGGTTTTTGGGTTTTTGGCCACATCTGAACAATCAATAATGTAGTTCTTTTTTTGCCCTAGACTCCGTTCTATGTTTTACAAACTTTTGGGGTAGATAAAAGTGTTAAGAGGTTTGGTTTTCTTTCACCGGATCAGGCTCTCGATTTTGACGAAAAATGTTAATATTCTAATCCAGATAGTTTACCGAGTTAATCTATTCTGCATTCAAATTTTTACAACCAGATGACACTGTTGAATCAAATTTAGTTCGAACTACCAGTTCACCGGCATATAATTAAATATTCATGTCATTTCAGATGAATAAAAGATCTGACAGCATCTTACGCTTTTGTATGAATGAGGTACGACTCGAGAGACTAAAAACCAATTTTTTGGTCAAGTACAAGATTTTATTAGGCAAATCCAAGTGAAATAAGATTAATTCAAAATTTTTAGTTAATGTGAAATTAGTAAACGCCATGCGCGCCTGTCAAGCGATGCGCGCCTGTCAAGCGATGCGCGCCTGTCAAGCGATGCGACGCGATAATCACTGTCTAGAATTCATGTTAGTAAATGTAACCTGTTAAAGTTATACCGCATCGCTTCGCCCGTGTCGCCTCGGTAGCCAATTTTCTAAATTCATCGTGCGGGTAATGCAATTTTGACACTTACGTAGGTTTTATTTCTTTTTTTTACCACGGCGATCGGTTAATAAATATCGTAAATGAATGGAGGAGGCAATACGGTCGCAATCCGCGAACAAAGAAATATTTTTTATATGCAGTTGTTGCAAGCGATTCAACGCGTTTACTATAACTGAGTTCGTGATATGGTGCGCGCGACGCGATTATTGAGTTTTCATAGAAAAAAAGGACCAAAGAAATTTCGCCAGATATATATATATATATAGTATGGGGACAAGAACAGTAACTTGCGGAAGGTCATCGCTTCTCTCGTAGTTATTTGGAAACTGTTCTAAACTTATAATTTGAATGTTTTATCCTTCAAGAAGTAAGTAGTGAAAGAAGTGGTTTTACTTTCTTATTTTCTAATAATACAGTATTGTGATTGATTTTTAAAAAAAAAAATTTGCTACCCTGAACATTTTCTTTTTTCATGACTAGGAGACACGAAAAAAGCAAAAAAAAATGTCGGTCCGTCTGTCCGCCGTACGCCGTACGCAAAATCGTTTGAAGGCTCGTAGCTCCCAAACGGTTTGAGATATTAAATTGATCTTTTTTTATGAATGGACTGGGTAGGCCCCTTTAAGTGATCAAATTCTGAGGGGTGGGGTGTAAGGAAAATTTTGGTTTTTATATCTCAGCAACCGCTTATGCTAGGAGACTGAAACTTGGAATTTGTATAGAGCTTTGATATTGGACACATTTGCATAAAAATTGTCAATATGAGTGAAGGGTTGTGGGAGTGGGGGGAAAGACAATGCTTCCGAAACGCTCGAAAGCCGAGATCGACACATTTTAAAATCCATATCTCCTAAACGGTTAAAGTCACAAAATTGAAACTTAATGAATATCGATTAAATGTTGGTTGTTTTCCGGCGTCAGTAGGGTTTCTGGTGTGAAACCCCAACACGAAATCCCCGACTGTTGATTAATGAATATCTTTAGGTATACTAGAAGAATAGATCGGAAAGAAATTTTTAAGTAGGGGCAGTAGCGTACGGGGGTTAGAGTTAAAATAATTTAGATTATGATATCTCACGAACCGATTTCACTAGACAAATTAAATTCGGTTTGTGTATTAAGCTTGACAAATGAAGTTTGATGGAAGTAAAATTTTTTAAGGCCTAATAGACTCCTAGCAGAAAAAAAAATGTTGTGGTGAGGGTATATAGGGTGAGGGTGAAAAAGAAAAAGTTCCGATTTTTATATCTCGAAAACCTATAATGATATAAAGCTGAAACATGGTATTTAGATAGAGCTATTGTAGTAGCATGTTGAAAAAATATAATTTTTTATAGGTGTAGTATGGTACGGGTGAAAATGGAATGCATATATTTTCACAATTTTCGTCATATCTATTAGGTTTTCCTAAATATTGAATTAATTTTTATTCTACGGCTTCTTCATATAAATACCTAGAAAGTGTTTTCAGGATTTTTTGAAATTCGACCACTAAGGTGGTGTAAAGGGGTTGTATACTTATTCACGAATTCTGCCATATCTCCCAGGTCTGATCACATATCGAATATCTTTTCACTTTCACGGGCTTGCGTAATAATCGCCTAAAACTTGATTTTAAGTTTTTTCCTTTTTCAGTCCGTAAGAGGGTATAAAAGGGTTGAACCTGTTTTCACGAATTTCGTCATATCCTTTAGAAGTGATAACTAATTGAATTGGTTTTTACTTGTTCGTGCTGTCTTCATATTTATCTATTAACTACTTTCAGGATTTTTGGATATTCAATCCCCAAGTGGGTGTAAGGAGGTTGCATATGTTTTCATAGATTCCTACATATTGCTTAGATCTGATGATATATCGAATTCATTTTTACTTCATAAGGTTTCCTATATAAGCGCCAAAAAGTCAATTTCAGTATTTTTAGATATTCAATCCTAAGGGGTGTAAGGTGGTTGTATGCTTTTCAAAGCTTCGACATATTTCTTAGGTTTGATGAGATATTAGATCGCTTTGCTTTGCTTTACTTCCACACACTTTTTATATAATTGTCTACAAACCGAGTTCTCAATTTTTGAATATTCAACCCCCAAGGGTTTGCATATGTTTTCACAATTTTTGCCATCCCTTAGTTCTGATGAGATATAAAATTGGTTATTACGGCATTTGATGTAATGACCTAAAAACTAATTTAACGGTTTTTCGAATTTCAAGAACCAAGGGGGTGTGAAGTGTTTGCTAACGTTTTCACAAATTTTTCAAAATCCCTCGTGTCTCATGAGATTCCAAGTTGCTTCTTATGAAATCGTCTAAAAACCTATTTCACAATTTTTTCGAAATTCAAACAGCAAGTGGAAGTAATGGGTTTGTATACGTTTTAACAATTCGTCATATCTCTTAATTCTGATAAGGCAACAAATTCGTTTTTACTTCTATGGGCTTTTAGTGTACATAATATACCGAAATTCGAATAGTCTACCATACACGGAATTTTTTAATGTTTAATCGTCTAAAAATCTCTATTTGAAATATTTTTATTTTAAGAACAAAATTAATTTTCCAAGAAATCTAATAATCTCGAAACAACTCATGGTATACTCCGACTTTGACCGCTCCCGAACTTTGAGCCGAAAAATGATAAAGTTTCGCCAAGACCACTAGCAGATTATTTATAATACAATAAGATGAAAATTTACATTTTATCATTTTGTATGAAAGCCCATTTTCTCATACACGATATAAAGATTTATCAAAATCTAAGCATATTAAAGCCAGAGATTATTTTGATGCTAATGGGCTAATATTTTGTGGAGTGGAGCATACAGAAGGCAAATTGTTCTGAGGTCGCTGATCAGGGTAATCTGTCTACAGCTCCCATTGAAGTTCGTTTGTTTTTTTTGCTTAAAATTGGTACAATAAAACCATGCATATCTATCTAAATAATTTTTTTAAAAGTTCATTTTTACACTGTAAATAATAAATATAATAATTAAGGACGTATGCGAGTAGTTTGCGTCATCTACGGCAAGTTATAACAGTTTTTGGCGTCAATCAAAGGATATTCTTGTACCAACTAAATGTTGGTTGGTATCTAGGGTTAGTTTGACTGCTGACGAAGTCAAGGAGCTAGTAGACTTAACATTTCAATTTTCTGCTGAAGAAAAGCAATATATCTTTTTTTTGGAATTTCGATTCAATTCTGAATGAAATTTTGCCAGAACGTAGCGAAGATTTGGACTTTCGCGATTGCTTTGACGTCTTTAGTATCTGTTTATAAACATGACGAGCTAGCTTAAATATATTTCCAATTTATCTGCTCATATCACAACTCATTTTCTTCTCTTTCCTTTCAGAATTTTGAACATCCAGTCAACATTATTGCGTTAAATCGTTTTCATCTCTCATCCCTTGTTCGTCTTTGGATTCAAATAGTTATATCTAGTTATTCTACGTAATATTAAAATTTCTTTAAAGTGAAAAGTGTCGTGTCTTCATTATTACTAAGTGTAAGTGATATGTTTGATGTTAAGTTATATAATGTAAATGTGAAAAATAATACCGATCTATCTACTAACATGGATCCATAACCATCGCTATTTTACCACCTAACATTAGTAAAATTAATATCATAATCGCGAAATCGATTCCGTTTCGTATGTATGTTACAAAGAAAACAGAAAAATACCTTAACGTAGATAAAAATCTCTGAAATTCCGGTCTAAATTTTCCGTTTCGTGACACGGAAGTCCCGAATTTACGGCAAAGCCAACGAAAAGTTGTCGAGGCTTCCAACTAGTCGACATAAAGATACAGAAAATAGATAGAATAGCTGCTGCCGCTGCATACAAAAATGGATTTAAGATTAGCATTACTTTTCCGGCTGGCTGCAGCAGTTTGTACATTACTGGCATTTTTTACAACTCTAGTTTCCGGACAGATTGACTGGGACGACGATGATGATCCGGGTAAGTTTTTATTTTAGCCCTTTTTATTCACGTCCCTCCTTTACGTGGCTTATGGCAGGATTTTATAGGTAAAATATCTTTAGTATTTACGTAAAGAAAAAGGTTTTCTTTGAAATAAACAGGTTGAATACGTTTTTGAAGAGTGTCATGTTCCACTTTGGTCTGTAAGGATCAGACTTTTGGTAGTAGAGTGAAACCTGCGTAATTTGGACACCTGCCGTTCAAAAAATTTTGTCCAAGTTATAGAGATGGCCAACTTATAGGAGAGTATGGAGTCGTTTGTAGCTAAATATAATGGGAAACCATAAAAAAGATTTTTTTATATTTTTTTTTATTTAGCATTGTAACTACAAAAATAAAAGGGAAAAATACAAATCCACATGAATCGTATGTACTAGAAAATCGTATGTACTAGAAAAATATTACATACATTTCTCCAAAGTTCCCTGTTGCACCTCCGGGAGTAGATCTGGTTGATTGGTCGAAACATATCGAATGTTTCCATTTCCTTATAAACTATTTAAAATATTTCAATTATTATTAATAACAGCTTGAAGCTACATATGAAACTATGGATGTAAAGTTTTCCAACTGACTACCTAATCAACAAATTTACCAGCAGTGTCTAGTTTTAAGTACCTATATTGTGGAAATAAATTCAATTGAATTGAATTGAATTGAAGTTCATCTGTTTATACTCTAGATGAAATCATATAGAGTATTATAAGTTTAATCCAGCCCAAAAGTTTGTAACGCATAGAACCAAGCCTCGGACGAAAAAAAGTCATATATTATTTTTTGTTTATTTGTGGCCAAAAACCTCAAATCCGCCTGACGTCCGTCCGTCCGTCCGTCTGTCCGTGAACACGATAACTCAAGAACGCCTTCACCTAGGATATTGAAATTTTGAATCTGGATGTTTGGTTGAATTTGTAAGGCTAAGTTCGTTAACGGGCAAAATTGTCCTACTCCTTCGAGTAGCTGCCATACAAAATGTCCTTAAAACACGTGTTCAAGAATATTGGTCCATAACTTCAGAAGGGTTTAAGCTACGACTTTGAAATTTTGTATGTGTTATTTTTCCAATAGCTGGAGCTAAATATATGATTATGAAGAAAATCCTGTTAGTCCTTCGTATAGCTGCCATACAAATATCCTGTCAAAATGTATTCACTTAATTTACGAAACCCACTATAACTCAAGTAATCTTTTAGCTATGAATTGGGAATTTTGTGCAAATTAGTTTTGAGTGAAAAGGAAGTTCGAGTTTACTAATCAGCGAAATCCTTTTACTCCTTCTGGTAGCTGCCATACTAAATGTCCTTAAAACACGTGTTCAAGAATATTGGTCGATAACTTGAGAAAGGTTTAAGCTACGACTTTGAAATTTTGTGTGTGTTATTTTCCCAATAGTTGGAGCTAAATGTATGATTATGAAGAAAATCCTATTAGTCCTTCGTGTAGCTGCCATACAAATATCCTGTTAAAATGTCTTCACTTAATTTGCGGAACCCACTATAACTCAAGTAATCTTTTAGATACGAATTCGGAATTTTGTACAAATTAGTTTTGAGTGAAAAGGAAGTTCGAGTTTACTAATCAGCGAAATCCTTTTACTTCTTCTGGTAGCTGCCATACAAAATGTCCTTAAAACACGTGTTTAAGAATATTGGTCAATAACTTCAGAAGGGTTTAAGCTACGACTTTGAAATTTTGTATGTGTTATTTTTCCAATAGTTGGATCTAAATATATGATTATGAAGAAAATCCTATTAGTCCTTCGTGTAGCTGCCATACAAATATCCTGTTAAAATGTCTTCACTTAATCTACGGAACCCACTATAACTCAAGTAATCTTTTAGCTATGAACTCGGAATTTTGTAGAAATTAGTTTTGAGTAAGAACGAAGTTCGAGTTTACTAGTCAGCGAAATCCTTTTACTCCTTCTGGGTGCTGCCATACAAAATGTCCTTAAGACACGTGTTCAACAATATTTTTCGATAACTTTTGAACGCTTCAAGCTACGAATTTGAAATTTTGTACACGTTCATTTTTAAATGGTTCCAAGGAAAAGGATAAATATGTAAGAAATCGAGTGAGTCCTTCCTGCACCTCCCATGTGAAAGTCCTTCAAAACGGACATTTTTTTTCAATGACTTACCCAGTTCAAGATATGAAATTAAACACTGAATATTGTCTTTTAGTTTTGAGTAGCAATCTAATGGCAGTCCTTAATAAAGGACATACAACATGCACACACGTAATTCTACTTTATCCCCAACTACAATATAAATCGGAGTTCAGTATTCATCTAGAGTATTATACGATTGGCTTGCAGCCGATCGTGACTGCAGTATGTTTTAAATATGGCATTTTCAAATGATAAGGGTGTGTCGATGGCTGGCTCCGTATCAGAGTCAGAATCGGCTTCAGAATCAAATGGCGAATCCAGCTCTTGCATCACTTCCTGCAACACCTCGTCTGCAGTATCGGGAAGTACTTCATGTACGATGACGTCTGAATCTACAACAGGAAATTTATTCACTGACAAAATTTCATCCCGAATATGTGGGGGGAAACCATCAATAATGCTTTCTAGGCAAGTATTTTCATGATTTGGCGACTCTTCATCATCAATTCTTCATCATCTTCAAAGAAAGTTGAAACCCGGCGTGGTGAAAGCACTTACGTATAGTTTTTGGTCTTTCCAAGATGAAACGAGCCACCTGATAGCATCCAAGATTGCAACTGTTTTCAAAAAATCCGTTCCTGTCTTGAATTCATCAACTTTACTTACCAGTGATGTCAGAATTTTGGTCCTGTATTTTACTTTAACGGCCTGAATAATTCCCTGATCCAAAGGTTGAACCTCCGAGGTTGAGTTTGGTGGAAGGAATTTGACCTGAACGTTTGAATATTTCTTTTTTACGTTATTAGGTAAGTAGGTAGCTACGCGTGGCTGACCGTGAGAATACGGATACACTTAGACCTAAAAGGTCCCTTGTGTTAGTACAGGATCCGAATCCGGTCCTTGCAATGGGGCGTTGGATTCTCGCGACCTCCATTGCGGCAAGATCACCAAGCCAGTTGAAGAAGTAAGCTCCCAGGTGAGCTTTCCTTCTAGCGGATAGAGCTGGACAGGTACAGAGAAGGTGAATGACTGTCTCCTCCTCCACCTCGTCCAGGCAGCTTCTACAGAAGTCGTTTGAGAAGAGGCCGAGTCTTTTAGCATGTCGACCTATAAAACAGTGTCCGGTCAGGATACCGACTGTGGTGCTGATACTCGCCCTTTTGAGCAAAGTCAGCCTTTTAGAGCATTTTAGATCCAGCTTCTCGCAGTGTGGCATGTAATACCGTCTGCCCATCTTGAGCTGGTTTTCTCAATTGAGTCCAATCCCAGTAGCAGTTTACATGTAGACAGAGGCACACCCAGATTCCGATGTTCCGGCATAATCTGAAGGGTGGTGCCACGCCGAGCGAGTTCGTCAGCCATACAGTACCGTGGAATATCCCTGTGTCCTGGCACCCAGCACAGAAGAATATTGAACTGTTCAGCCATCTCCTTAAGAAATGATCAACATTCTGCGGCGACCTTTGATGTTGTCGAGGCCGATTCCAAGGATTTTATTGCCGCTTGGCTGCCTGTGAAAATTCTAATATCCCTAGTAGATATTACATTACACCTCAGGACAAGGCCTCCTTGATCACCATAAGCTCCGCCTGATAGACACTACAGTTGTCCGGAAGACGGAAGAAGCTGCAAATGTTAAGCATGTCAGAAAAAACACCTTCACCTACCCCGCCTTCAGTTTTGGAGCCGTCCGTATATATGTGGGCGGACTCTTCCGTCCGTACAGAATCCCTTTCCTATTCTAGACGGGTTGGGATGGTTGTTTGTCATAATCATAACTGCGAGGGAGGGGTGTAATCGGTGTTTTCAGGAATGTTATTGAAGTGATCCAAGATTGTTGAGTGACCTGCATATATGCCAGTGCACTGTGCAGAGGCTCTAAGTCGAATGGGCGCGCAGGCTGCCAGTTGCTTGCCAAAATGTCTACGGGTGGCAGACTGAATAGTATGTCTAGTGATGCAGACTGAGTAGTTCTCAGAGCTCCACTGGTGTATATGCATGCTTATCTCTGTACTTTCACTAGGGTGGTGCGGTTAACCGCTTTGTCTAAGGTCGTTCACCAGATAATAACACCATACATAAGTATCGGTCTGATAACGGACACGTAGAGCCAATGAACTACTCGAGATTGCATGTCCCATTTTTTGCCAATGGCCTTTTTGCACGAGTAAAGCGCAACTCTTGCTTTCCTTACCCGTTCCTGAATGTTAGGTTTCCAGTGAAGTTTCCTGTCCAAAATAAGACTCAAATATTTTGCACTATCGGTGAAAACTAGACTAGTACCATTCAGAGAAGGAGGGTCAATGTGAGGAAATTTGTATTTCCTGGTGAAGAGGACGAATTCTGTTTTGCGTGGGTTCACGCTTAATCCGCATTCAGCTGCCCATATGGAGAGAATAGAGAGAGCATTCTGCAATATCTCACTCAGCGTGTTGAGGTGCTTTCTCGAGACAGTAATTGCATCATCATCTGCCTAAGCAATCACTCTGCAAACCGCCTCTTCCAGTCTCAATATTAGTTTATTGACAGCTAAATTCCAAAGAAGAGGGGAGAGCACACCACCTTGTACTGTACCTCTGTTGACAAACCTTCGAGAGAAGGACTCGCCCAGCTTTGTGTTCAAAATCCTTGATGTTAACATCAAATTGATCAGCGCGCAAAGCGAGAACTCCACCTTCAGGCTAGAAAGTGCATCAGTGATTGCCTCTGGCCTGACGTTGTTGAATGCTCCCTCGATATCGAGAAACCGACCTCCCCTTCCAGTACGCGTGTTGGGATGTTGACAGCAAACGCTTGTCAATGTTGTCGCGGATGTGTAAATTCATTAGTCTTTCCAGTATTTTCAGAAGAAAGGATGATAGACTGATAGGTCTGAGGTTCTTAGGGCAGACATAAGAGCGTTTTCCTGCTTTGGGTATGAAGACTACCTTAACTTCCTTCCATGCTTTAGGAATGTAGGTTAGATCCAGGTAGCCTTTAAAGATAACCTTCAGCCAAGGTAGAATTATATCCGAGGTCTGCTGGATTTCAGCAGAACTTATTCCATCCGGTCTCGCAGATTTAAATGGTTTGAAGCTTCCTATCGCCCAGAGGAGTTTGGTCTCTGTTATAAGAGCATCAGAGTTGAACGGTGCATGGTGTCTTATGATGCTTACTCTCTCCGACTCAACATGCGAGCTACCAGGGAAGTGGGTATCCAGGTAGCATGGTGTGGTTGGATTTTTAGAGAGAATTTTACAGAGCCTGGATGCCTCTCAGGAATCTTCTATTTCACTACGTCTTTCTCAGTTCAGATTTGTATTTACGAAGTGATCCTTTATAGGAGTCTCAGTCGCAAACAGGTTTTGGCTTTGTTAAATAGTTGCCTACACCATTTTCTAAGAGCCCCGAATTCTGCGTTCCACCATGGCGGCTTATGTTTCCCTCTTGGCCTGCTCTCAGGGCAGGAGTTCGACAATGTCTCGTTTAGGGCGCGCGTGAGGGTGGTGACCAGACCGTCGAGATCAGTTGAGCTTGAGTGGCGGTATGGGTGCGAGTAAGCCGCTAAGCGTTTCCCTGTATTTGATCCAGTCGGTCCTCCTGTAGTTCCTAAAGGCCGGTGGGATAGGTTTGTAATCTTTCAGACTAAATTGAAGATAGCGGCGATCCGAGAAGGAGTTTTCTCCAAGCCAGTGAATCTTGGTATTCAGTTCAAGGCTGACTACGACGATATCAGCATCACTGAAGTTGTAGGAAGGTGCCTATAGAACAAGCCAGTCTCATCAGCATTAAATTGATTTTCAGGAGAGTAGTCTCTCAAAATGTTTGGCAGTCGGGTATTCCAATCTAGTGCGGCCTGATGGTCAACATTAACTCCTTCGCCACAGAGCGCTCGGAACTGAATATTATATCGGGAGCGAAAAGATTCTAGCCATCCATTGCTAGCTTTAAAGATCTGAACGTTAAATTCCGTTTTGCCTTAGCCTGAATCATAGGACCACTCAAAGGAATGTTCTTAGCCCTACATTTTTCGAAAAATGATAGGGTGCGATTTTTTATCGCTTCAAAACTGGTTTCCTTAACTTTATTTTTCTGTATTCTGGCGTGTTTCCCTCTAACGCTTTTAAAATCTCGACTTGTTTAAATTTTTTGTTTCCAATCGTTGACTTGGATACTTTGTACTTTTCTGCAAGCGATCTTAGAGATTTTCCCTCCTTTATTTCGTTTAAAATTGTTGCTTTTACATCAAGAGTTAGCTCAGTTAAATTCTTCCTCTTAGTTGCCATTTCAGTGACTAAATTTCAAAAATCAACACTTACTTTCTAGAAAACCACCATAATAAACAAAATTTCATAGCTTTTTCGATTTTTATCTAAACAACAATGATTATTGTAAATCAGTGGAGGTAAATCTCTTATAGAATCGTCTAAGCAAAATACACCTTTACCCAAAATTACTTTACCAGAAACTTAAAACACTTCTTAGAAACTAAAAAAAACACTCTGCTAACAGTCTGGGTACACCTTATCACGCATTGAAAGACCGAATATCTAACACAAATGAATGATCAAAGCTCATGTGCATTTATGTCGCAAATGTACTCTGTTGTGTTCGTAAACAAATGAAAGATCCCAGTAGAAAAAAACAGGCCTCTAGAAGCATGCTCGAAGTTCTAAATCAGTGGAAGGCCTTACCGTCTTCATTGTTTCGTTTCTTCTTTTCTGCTGGGATGTCCAACTTTCATAGATGTTTTGTTCTGTATTGTCAATGAAAATGTTATAAATGTGTCCAATTTCCAAGTTACTGGGATGTTCTTGTACTACATATGACAAAGTTCTTTGGAACTGTCCATTTTTCGCGAGTGTCCAACTTACGGAGGTGTCCAACTTGACAGGTTTTACTGTAGATTCATAAAGACTTTGAGCATTTTTCAAAGGATTTAAAATTACACTATTCCTTATACAGAATTATAACCGACACTTTTTCGTAAATTCAGTAAGCAATTATTGATATTTTCCATTAAGCTTCTACATAAAAACATGAAATACTTTCAATTTTCACTTGTTCTCGAACGAAAGAAATTACGCTCGAGAGAAAGGTTTTCGAAATGTTTTTTCTTCTGAAATATTTGAACGGAAAATATGCAAACAAAGCCTTAAAGGTTTACACTTCAATTCGTCCTTAGTCGGGCGCTTGACTTTTTTCACTACAGTGTAACAATGAAAAACAGAGGCCAAGGAACAATAAGGTTCCTTTTTTTTTATTTCATCGTACATACATTGTTATATCTTCATATGGCAGGATTCATATGAGCTGTTTGTATACATGCTGTTAAAAATATCCTTGTACATTTTAATGGCGACAACCCTTGTTTCACTTGTTCCTTCACTTGATGTAAATATTTGTCTACTTTGCTTAGATTCGCACACGTATTGTATTATTTTATTTTTTTCGTGTTCGTTGCTTTCTTTTCTGATGTTATGTGCTGTTTTTGTTGTTCCTGTTTTTTTTTTATTCTTTTCTTTTCTTTTCTTCACTTCAGTACCTTTCAAGTGCTAGTAGTTATGTCTAAAATGTAAAGTAAACTGTTTTCTCACATATTTTTCGCGCTCTTGTTCAAAAAGAAGTAATGCCCCACCTTTCCCTTCCCCATTTTAAAAAGAAATCCAGTATTATAGATATTTTCGCCGGTGAATTTTCCCGATGAAAAATCCACTTCAATTATAAAACAACAGTAAATTGAAATTTGACTTTTAATGTGTGTTCTCGTTGGAGAACCGTTTAACATGAAGGGAACAATTGCACCATGCTTTCATGGTCCATGAAGTTGTTTAGTACGCTGTTTAGTGTGTTGTCGAATCAGTTTAATGACAGTTTTTAGGACTACTTAAAATAATTAGTCGGGCGCTTTAATTACACAGGGTGGCAATCATTTTAACTAGCAAAAAGTTTGATAAAAATTCACCGGTAGTGCTCACAGCTTACCGAAAAAAAATTAAACTAATATTTAAGCGTGTACAAAACTTAATTGTAATTTAAACGAATTATTAATGTGGTGCACCGATATTGTTAACATTAGAGAGATTTCACATGCATGAGCAAGAAAAGCGATCCAACTATGAACCGAAGGGAATTCACTTCACGAAGGTGAATCGTTATTGATTCACCTCAAGTGCTTTTGATTGAACGGGTAATAATAGATACTTCAAATGCCAGTCGGGAATTAGTTCGAAATAAATATTTGAAAAAAATTAGTATCTTATTCGATAAAAGTGTAGATAAATTTCTCTATAATGAATTCAGAACTAAATGAAATAAATTCTATATCATCTTTAACTCCAGTGTTTATGATCAGGTGATCGTTGCAAGTTGATACTTGCTGGTGTGGAATTTTGTTGGCGAGTCCACAAGGGCAAAATTGCAGCTTGTTTGATATTTGATCCGGCTCGACGGACCAATGATTACGATCGGGATATTTGATCTTGTTAAATGATCTTGTTCAGTGGTAATTTTACTCGTTGAATAGGATGGAATGAAAAGGTTGGAGATATATGAGTTTGATTTCGCGAACTAAAGTTGGGTTCGTTGAAAACGTATTAACTTTGAAAAAGGTCCCCTGCAGAAGCAGTGTGCGGACAGATTTTAAAGGTTTCCGTTGATTTCGCGAACGAGAATTGGTTTCGTTGAAACGTATTATCTTTGAAAAAGGTCCACAGCTGAAGCAGCGTGAAGACAAGTCTCAAAGGTTTCCGTTTGCTACTGACTCAGAATAATTACCTTTCTAAATATCGCTGAAACAGCGTTGATGCGAATTGCAACTAGTACACTATCGAAAAGAGATCATGTTGACGGCGGACGCGCCTTTTATAGTGCCGTGTAGCTTTAACTACTGTTGTTAGTTTAAGCTCCACAGTCAGCGTCGTCAGGATTGTCTAACAGTTTGGCCCATAAAAATGGACCGTGGTGAAATTTTAAAATTTTTTGCATTGTGTTTGAAGCTCAAACACTAGTTTTTTAGTTTAATTATTTTTAATTATTTTTTTATTTTATTTTGTGCTGCTAATTCCTTGTTTAGTTCTCCGAAGATTTTTCTTAAGCATTTTTCTTTCCAGCCAATCTAATTAATTTTATTTCAATACAGCCATTGTTACACCATTGTTGTAGAGGCACAAGTCTGATCACAAAATTATTACTAGTAAATGTACATGTAATCATATGGTTCACGATAATAATAAATTTGAATTCGAATTTGAAAGAAATTCTACATTACGTAATTTTATAAATTTCTTTTAAATGGAAGTAAAATGTAAACTATTTATTTATAACCTATTCGACCTTTAAAATAATATTCTACATATTCCCTTTTTTTTCTACTTTTAGTAATAGTCCCTAAATAAGTTGATGAAATATTTTGATGGTCTCAATACGTCCCAGCCAAATTTTAGGCCTCTATCGGTGTAAACAGTTGGTGATTGGATCTACTTTTGGCCACGGCATAGATCAGGTTGCGATCAGATTGCTGGGTGCAAACTAGCTCTATGTAATGCATTTTTCAAAATTATTTCCTATTTTTTTTATTATTAACATTCAATAAATTTGATCAAATTGTCAGTTGCGCAAAAGCTGATCATAATTCGCGTTAATACTTAATACTTATATTGTCAAATATTTGACTAAAAACAATTTGATGAAAAGTTCTGTCAAATTTTTCCGTCAAAATAGACTGTGTAGATCAATTAAAATAATGTGGCAAACAAAATTTTGTCAAAATGATTACTCTATCTGGTAGCATTGGTCAGGGAAAATAGTCAAATATTTGACAGTGTGACATACAGTGTAATACTGACTTTAAAAGTGATTCGAATTAAAAATTTAGACCAGGATTGTTTTGGATTAAATTCATATCCCCACACTTTCTATTTTACAAGTTTTTTGCGAATCTAGCGAAGTTAATGCGTCCTTTAAATTTTTATTTAAATTCTGGAAGGTTTTTTCTTACAATGAATTGAAGAGCTTATTGCTATAACGTTATATGCTAAACATTTCTCGCTTTGGGAGTAATTCAACTTAATCTTAGTTAGTGGTAATGCCCAAATCTATAATCTGATTCAAAATTAAGGAATAATATTGCAATCGCTGTGCCGCTTTTAAACGAATCCAGAACTAACAATTTAATGTTGTAGCGTATTGCAATAATTGATTCTGTGTTCGAAAAATTAACCATATGCGCAATTCATTGAGTTTCTGTGGGACCTATGCGGAATAGCTCCACAGCTCGAACAATTTATCAAAACACTTTTTACTTCGTTGACGACACCTGGCAAAGAAGTCCCTAGCCTCCTTGATAAAATTTCTGCGAACGGATTTGGATCAATTCGGTAGTCCTTTCGTTCAATTTAAGAATTATTCATAAAGTTACTAGGCACATTTGTTTTTTCCTACCATCCCCGGGTTATACTTTCCATTGCAACATTTCGAACAACTGCATAAAAAAAATAGCACCAGCTTAATTTGGTTTAGATATAAGTAAAGAATTTAGCCCCTCCTTCCACACGCCCCATCTACCTTGATATCTCCGCGTCCGAAGATATCCAACTGCCAGCCATTTTAATTCCAGAGGAGTTTGTAAAGCATCCCAATCTCGAATGTCACTACCCCCTACAACAAATTTTTTCCACCAGCATAAACTATCGGTAATCCAGCGGTGCTCCAGCGGAACTATTTTCTCCTCCTAGTATCAAAATATGAAGATATCTAAAGAAACATTTTTAGTACTGAATAAATTCAGCTGAATGTAATTTATTCAGTACTGGAAATATGCAGGTACTGCTTAAGTATTACAGATGGAGTACTCCTTAGATTCGACCTACAATATTAATTTAGTGAATTTCATTTGGCGTTTTTAGGTCTTAAAACGGTTTTGATTTGAAGTCATTTTTTCTATATTGTCTGTTCTATATAGCGAAATTTAATATTTTATAGTAATCTTAGACCTACCATCATTTGAACTCAGGTCTGAAGACAACCCTCTTACACCAAGACTATCTTAGCATATCGCTACATCCTATAAATGTCAAATATTTTACATACCTACTTGTAATATGCCAATAGTTGCCTATAGTACTATTTCTGTACTAATACGGAATATTTAAAGGCTATTAAAGCAAAAGTTCAACACATTCTTGATATATTTCAAAAGTGACAAAGGGCTTCCGATTAATTTTTCGTTACGTTGTTTTAGTTAGGTTTCATGTTGTGAATTTGAAGTGTATATTAAACGATTGATCCACAGTACAAGTGTTTGAATAGACTTCCTGATGAGAATAATGCTTGATAAGATAACTTTAGTTCTTCAGTGCTTTCGCAAAATGCGCAAAAATATCGGATTTTGCTTATTAAGTAGCGGGTTCGAAGATATTTTCTGCAGACCCGTCAAAAGAGACTCAGTTTGTTTGTTTTACGACATTCGTATTTTGAAACGCATCTCAAAAACCTATGTCAAATGGAGATAAACACCTTCCGAATTGCACTGAAGATATGTTAATCAATCTGTTAATATAAACCAATTTTTGCAAAGGACAATTTCATACCAATGCTTTTCAGTACTGATGTAATGCCGCTGCAGTTTTTATACTCTAGATGAAATCATATAGAGTATTATAAGTTTAATCCAGCCCAAAAGTTTGTAACGCATAGAACCAAGCCTCGGACGAAAAAAAGTTATATATTATTTTTTGTTTATTTGTGGCCAAAAACCTCAAATCCGCCTGACGTCCGTCCGTCCGTCCGTCCGTCCGTCCGTCCGTCCGTCCGTCCGTCCGTCCGTCCGTCCGTCCGTCTGTTCGTTAGCACGATAACTCAAGAACGCCTTCACCTAGGACCATGAAATTTTGAATCTGGATGTTTGGTTGAATTTGTAAGGCTAAGTTCGTTAACGGGCAAAATCGTCCTACTCCTTCTGGTAGCTGCCATACAAAATGTCCTTAAAACACGTGTTCAAGAATATTGGTCGATATCTTTAGAAGGGTTTAAGCTACGACATTGAAATTTTGTATGTGTTATTTTTCCAATAAGTGGAGCTAAATATATGATTATGAAGAAAATCCTGTTAGTCCTTCGTGTAGCTGTCATACAAATATCCTGTCAAAATGTATTCACTTAATTTACGAAACTCACAATAACTCAAGTAATCTTTTAGCTACGAATTCGGAATTTTGTACAAGTTAGTTTTGAGTGAAAAGGAAGTTCGAGTTTACTAATCAGCGAAATCCTTTTACTCCTTCTGGTAGCTGCCATACAAAATATCCTTAAAACACGTGTTCAACAATATTTTCCAATAACTTTTGAACGCTTCAAGCTACGAATTTGAAATTTTGTACACGTTCGTTTTTAAATGGTTCCAAGGAAAAGGATAAATATGTAGGAAATCGAGTGAGTCCTTCCTGCTCCTCCCATGTAAAAGTCCTTTAAAAAGGACATTTTTTTCGATGACTTACCCAGTTCAAGGTATGAAATTAAACACTGAATATTGTCTTTTAGTTTTGAGTAGCAATCTAATAGCAGTCCTTAATAAAGGACATACAACATGCACACACGTAATTCTACTTTATCCCCAACTACAATATAAATCGGAGTTCAGTATTCATCTAGAGTATTATACGATTGGCTTGCAGCCGATCGTGACTGCAGTATGTTTTTTTCAACAACTTGTGTATAACTGCAACAGCTCTACTGAGGAGGTAATGCAAAACTTGTAAGAAAGCCGTCAGTAATGACAGTTCTGAATTTGCAGTACTGAATATTATGCTAATACTGCAATTCTAATTATCATATACATATTTCTTGGAGTTATTGAATTCTGGCACGTCAAACTTGACTGACTGTATTTTTTAAATGACATTATTAATAAAAAAAAGTAATAAATCAAAATTTTTAGAGTTTTCTCGGACGGTCAGAATAATTGTTCGCACTAGCATCATTCACATCGTTGTGGTCTTGACATAATTCGTCTCCTAAGGAATTGGGATTTTTCTCAACATGATTTTTACAACCTGTCAACAAAACTCTATACCTATGTCTTCGTATTGCATATTTATGGGACTTAGAACATTTGCGGAAGACATCATTCTTCACGTTTTACTACACTAAACTGTCTTGTCGTTCACGGGCTATAACAATGTTCATATCTGTCAAGGCGCACTATCCCAGTCTTAAAGATAGTATAGTAAGCTTTCCTCGGCTACGATACGAAAGGTGTCATTTTATCTTACCTTCGAGCTTTCAGCTTGCAGCTACATCCCTTAAATCTACTCAAATAACTTGTGATTTTCGGTTATATACATTCATGTCAAATTTGTTAAAATTTAATAAAGACGAAAGTACGTGCGCGCAAAATTTCTTAGTCCTTGTGTATAATAAGTTCATTGTGAAATTCAAGGCACGTCAAGTTGAGATTTTCATTGAACGAATCGATCGGGTGGGATGAGGGTTGGATTTATGTGCGGCATCAGTAAATCAATACTCGCGCGAATTCATGTAAACTTTATCCCATCAGCGCACAGCATCATATCGTCAAAGAACCACATAAAAAGTCAATTTTTTTTGTTAATCCATCGTTCATTTTTCCGTTTTTTTAGTGAAATTTTCATCTCGCAAAAATATTGATTACTAAGCAGAAATATGAAATACCGGCGTTACAGGGAATGGATATAATGAAGGTGAGTTCACTGAGACGCAAAACACCTTCGAAAAAATTATTTCAAAAGATAAATTACTTGGCATGAGAGATCAAATTGATTGTCATAAATTTAGATAATGCTTTTTTTTGATTTTATATTTTTAGGTAATGGTCTGTCGTTAGGATAAAATTTTGATTTTAGAAAAAAAAAAACACCCAAGACTAATTGATACTTGATATATTTTAAATTGCCGTTTTAGTAGGGATGTACATGGTAATAGACCCAATTATTTTCACTTTAATTCTCTCATTCCAAAATTTAAGCGCCCATACATACGCCAAACCTTTTGAATGTTATATTTTTTTGAATTTAATTTACTCCGAAACTTGTACAGCGTTGAAACTTGAAATATACATAAATAAGATTAGATTCGAAATTTCTGTGAATCATTTTCACTTTCTAATATGTTCTTCCCCAAAAAAAACTCTTTTTAGGGCTATTTACATTAGCCCCTTACTTATGTCTTTTTCATGTTCTGGGACAAATTATAATTGAATCTAGCTGGGTGTGGGCTGTATTGTGTGTGATTTAAAGTTTGTAAGCTGCATTTGTGCAATGTCAATGTCAACATGTTCATAATTTCTTCTCTTATTTTTTTTCGTAACCCTTAGTTATTACAACCAGTTAGCTTGGTATAATTTCCAAGAACTTTAATTACCTTTTTCGTGTAATCAATCAAAGGTTTACCTACCATGTACGCAACATATGATTGACAAATTTCGTTGAAATCCAGATCAAAACATCTCGAAACATTCACTGGATTAGAAACGTGAAAAAGGCATGTGGTTCCAACTGAAATATTATTCAATGAATATTGACAAAATATATTTCTATAAAAATTTTAATTTATTCACCAATTCCTGAAAATACTCTTGTAGTCCACAAGACTTTACTGCATCTGTAAATATTGAAACGACAGCACTGGTCGCATCGCTCATAGGCAAACAACCTCACACGCACACCACATAGACATCGCGACTATAAAAGCCGAACTGATATAAGCTGCGGTACCAGAGCAAGTTAGACATGCCATGAATGAAATCTTTAACGGCGTTGACAGACTAAACTTGAACTCATTTCCGAAGAGGATAACGAGCTATGGAAATTATCCAAGGTACTCCGTAAAAAATCTTCTAGAGTGAGTCCACTCCATGGCCCCAACGGCATTGTTTACTCTAACTCCGGAAAAGCGGAAAGCTTTGCTGATTCTCTTGAATCACAATGCAGTCCGAACTTTCAACATGCTGACCTCGATCATATTGCGCATATTGATCGATCAGTCAGTATCTCACTTTCCGAACGTGTTGATGAACCCGCTCTTGTTCCTGTTTCACCTGCTGAAATCAAAGCTATCCTGACTGACCTCAAGGAGAAGAAGGCTCCTGGTCCGTGCGGTATTCGCAACTCTAGTTGCAAGTTGCTATACCTCACCGTGCTGTTATACAACTTGTGGCTATCATCAACGCCATGCCTAGATGCGGCTATTTTCCTACCTTATGGAAAGCCGCAGATGTGGTTATGATTCCGAAGGCCGGGCAAGACGGCAGCTTCCCACAGAATCATCGCCCAATTAGCTTATTGTCTGCCTTTGCGAAAGTAACAGAAATAGCTATTCTCAGAAGACTTCAGGAGCATATTGATTCTGAAAATATCTTGCCTAATAAGCAATTTGGTTTCAGAGCTGAACATTCAACAACAGCCCAGCTAATCAGGGTTGTCGAATACATCACAGAGGGGTTCAACAAAAAGTTCTATACTGGGGCGATTTTCTTGGATGTGCAAAAGGCATTTGATTAAGTTCGGCATAATGGCCTGCTTTTCAAACTACTGGAAGTTTCCCATCAAACTAGTGCGATTAGTCAGCTCCTACTTGAACAATAGGTCGTTCAAAGTATTGCTAAATAGGGAAAGATCGTCACTAAAGTCCATTCAATCCGGTGTGCCTCAGGGCTCGACTCTGATATCCTTACTTTTTTCTGTATTTATGGCAGATGCACCCGGCATGGACCGTACGGTTTCTGCACGGACACTGCTTTTATATGTCAGTCTTGGAGCCCTACTGTAATTACTAGGGAATTACAAGCGGTGGCCACGAAACTTGAAGACTGGTTCAATCTGTTGTGAGACTATGCTTTTCACAAAACGCATGAAGCCCGCTGTTGGGAATATTTCCATCTTCGGCGACAACATGTCTTGGAAACCAGTGGTCAAGTATCTTGGAGTCCAATTGAACAAAAAACTTCATTTCAGCGAGTACATCCAATCGGTCATAAACAAGTCTAACATGTACCCCATCAATAACGCTAGCAGTAAGCTCTCCCCACGTAGCGAACTATAAGGCGATCGTCAGGCCAACATTGTGTTATGCTTCACCGGCATGGGGTCTTGCCTCAAAACGTCATATTTCTAAATTGCTGGTGAAGCAAAATAAATGTCGTAGACCGGCACTGAGTGCGCCTCACTACACACGGATCACTCAGTTGCACATTAAAGCTAAAGTTCCCACAATTCAGGAATTCCTGAAAGAAAGTGCTTAGAGGTTTTTCTGTGCGTCAGCTGATCACGCTAATTATTGCAGAATATGACGAGAATATTCGCTGGAAGTACAATTAACTGGATGGGATGGACGGGTAGTTCGTTCCGGTGGGCTCTCCGTGTGCCGGCGTTCAGAAGTCTCTTCGGAGGCTCCTACTGCGTCCGCCTCGGTTTGCTGGCCTGTTCGGGCACAGCGTCTATCGCATCCACTTATATCAATTTTCGGTAAATTGCATATGCAATTTCCCAGGTCTTCCATGGTTTCCCTGCGGAGCGTAGATAATTGTCGTTGCATTCTCTAAAGTCGTCCGTGGACGCAAGTTAGTTCATTATTGGTGACTCGGATATTCCGTACATCATTGATACAAATGTGATAAACGATTCATTACCAACACATTTTCACCCTCCTGTCTTAGGATCCATTGAGCGGACGGAGTCAGCGTCCCGGGCGGGACTCATATTTATACTGGCTGAGCCCTTCGGCCTCAGCCCTCAGCATTAGTATGTAAGACTGCGACACCATTTACCACTTGGCAAGCCGAGGATGAACTTAAGAATCGTTGAAAACAGTCGCCTAATCAATACAGATAAAGCTATAACAAATAGTTACATACCCACATACATCCACTTACCATACAACGAAATAAGATGACATAATGGAAACTATTTTCACTTCCAAAAGATATAACCAAAGCAAATACATCAAAATCTCATTAACCCACGAAAACTTCAATTAATAATTCTGCCAAAATTGCATTTTCAGTTCCATAAACAAAATCAAAATAACACTTCACCCGAAATTGGATTTTCAGACAAAATCTAATTATCTTTTGTTTAACAACGTTATAAAAGGTGAAGCAATTGAAGCTAGGTCTTTGTTCTAAGTGATATATCAATCAGGAATAAACCATTTTCATTAAACTACCCGAGTATTTTTTCATCAATTAACATTAAAATTACACGAATTATGATTTAAATTATGAAGTGTATCTCATCGATGAAAGAAGCGTGTAAGTTCTAAGAATTGACACCTTCTAAGTTTAAATCTTAGATCCGCGAAAAAGGACTTATCACGTCGAATGACAAGAGTAATTAATTACTCGATAGAACTCGAAAGATTGAAAAATACAGTAGAACCTCTATATTGTGACCACCCAAGAGACTGTGCAAAATTGGTCACTTTATTCGGTTGTTCAGATTATAAAAATAATTTAAAAAATAAAAGCCGTTTCGAGTACAAAAAACAAAGTTGTATTATAAATCATAATAAAAGAGACCATTTATAAATAAAATGTGTTTCACATTTAAAACAATAAATAAAAATATAAATCACAAATTCAAATAGTAAAAATAAACATATTCCAGTACGTTGTACATACAAAGTAAAAAAATTTTCAATCTTTACAATAATTATCACATGAAAATATGCTACGTAAAGTATGCAAATTTAAAACAGTGTGTAAATTTAGATGGAAATCTATGTAATGTGCACTATTACGTTTAAGTTATTGTAAATTTACTACGACTTGTAATGTAATGTTACTATTAAAAAATCTGAAAAATATATTGCCATTTGTACTTTTGCAGTTTTTAATTGCAAAATAAGCCGAGCAATATGCAGACAAATTAAACTTCTTAGGAAAAACTACTCGAAATGTATCGAAGGGGGCTTGAGTGCGTGCGTGTGCGTAATTGATTGAGGTCTTTTTTTCGTTCATGCTAAATCAAAATGATGGAGTGCTTAAAGTGCGAATTAACTTTTGAAACAGTGGAAAAATATAGCCAGCATTTTTATAAACACAGATTTGATTCGACCTTTACATTTTACTGTAGAAATTATCATTGTAGACTTAAATAGTCTAAGTACTCCGCATTCAAATCACATGTTTTTCGGAAACATTTCATAGCAAAATGAGATAAAAAATTTGATTTGTGTAGTTCAAATTCTAATTCGAATCATTGAATTTAATTGATTATCGTGTTAATTTTTCGAATTTATGTATCACATTTTTGAAAGTTACTCAATTTATACTGCATCATGTAAAAAAACCAAACATATTAAACTGGAATAAATAAATGTTTGATTAAAAACTTCATTACGGGCTTTCCATTCTTATGACACCCTATGGACTAACTAAGTTTCGGATTTTAAATTTATAGTAAGTAAAAGTGAATTTTTAAATCTAATCAATGGAAAATATTACAGTACATGCATTTATTTTCAAATATTTATTTTGTTTGTAAATATTACAACCACAATTTCCTATTAAATTTTACATTGGGAACATATTTACAATACGTATGTAATTGTACTAACCGAATTTAATTGGATTAGCCATTAAAATGTAAAATTAAATTCGGTTCTAATTTTACACTTTTTTGATTGGCAACAAATTGCTAACGATAAATGTTGTAACATTTTTTTACTGTGTTCGTACATTACACCTACATAACAATGTATGCAATATGTGTATAATGTACCATATGTAATTTAATTCAATGTTACCAATATAAAATGTTTGTTTTTTGCGCATTTATCCAGAACAGAGTAGGGTAGAAAATTTATGTAGAAAATAAAAACATTGCTGTTTTTATAATTCCTTATAACTTTCTACTATAGATAGTAGGGTAGAATAGATTGTAATTTATCGCGAATAGGTGACCCAGTTAACTTAGGGTCATTATTACGATCTTCAGTTAAACTATAACTGGAACTTTAACCGGAAATTTTTTATGATAATCTGCCAGTTAAAGTTTCAGTTAGAACGTAACAGAACATCGAAGGAACGGCCCTAACTGGGTCAGATACTCCCGGTAAAATCTAAATTCTAGTCTACTATCTACATGGAAAAGATATAAAAATTAAAAAAATTACTTTGCTTTTAAAAAATTATAAAGTAAAATTGTGTTTTCAATGTAAATTTTATACTCTATATTTTATGGTCACATTATAGGAAGTACTCGGCATGTACACTACCCTCGGGAAGTTTAAATACACCAATTTTTTCCTTGTTTTTGTAATTTCATTAATTAAAAAAACATTTTATATAATTCATATCAATTTATTTTGTATTAGTACTTGTAAACACGTTATAAAAAAATAAAAAAATTAAACAGGAACCGTTCATTTTTCCTAAACATCCTTTTCATCAAAAAAACCACCATTTCGACAAATTACCATTTCGCACAAACGAGGCATTCTGTGAATTAGTTTGTTAAGAACATCTGGTGGAATTTCATTCCATGCTTGTTGGAGGATCTCCCACAAGTGTTTTTGTGGCGTAGGACATTTAAGTCTGACCCTACGATCGAGTTCGTCCCACAGCAACTCAATAGGGTTCAAGTCCGGAGACTGGGGTGGCCAAACCATATAACTTAGAAGCCTTCTCTTCTCTGCTTCCTCCAAAAATCCTCTACACAGTTTTGAGGAGTGTTTTGGGTCGTTATCTTCTTGAAATGTGAAACCTCTTTCAATCAATCGACGTCCAGACGGTAATGCATTGTCCTCCAAAATTTTCTCATAACCCTCTTTTTTGAGTATTCCGTCTATCTTAACGAAATCACCCACACGATTATTCCCGAAGCATCCCCAGACCATTACTGAACCACCACCGTGCTTGACAGTTGGTATAACACATTCATCCAGAGCCCTCTCTCCAATACACCGTCGGACAAAAACACGTCGTTGGCTGCCAAATACTTCAAATTTGGACTCGTCGGACCACAACACTTTTTTCCACTGACTTATTGACCAGTCTTTATGTTTTTTAGCCCAAGCTAACCTTTTAACTTTGTTTTCTGGCCGAAGTAAAGGTTTTCGCATCGCTATTCGACCAGTAAGCCCCACCTTATGAAGACGATCTATGATTGTGGTTTGGTTGATTGGATTTGAGCGGAATTCGTTTACTTTTGCGGCGATCTGGGGTACGGCAAGTCGTCGATCTTTCATACTGGTTCTGACAATAATGCTGTCTTCACGTTTTGTGGTAATTCTAGGTCTCCCAATCCTTTTTCGGGTCTTATAGTCACCGGTTTCCTTGTAGATCCTGATAGCGTTCTGAGCAGCGCCTGGTGAAACATGAGTTTCTTTGGCAATATTTCGGATCGACTTGCCCTTTTTATGCAGAAAAATTATGACGCTACGAGTACAATTTGGAATTTCTTTGTTTTTCCCCATTTTTTACTATAAGCGTAAAAAAAAGGTAAATTATTCCAAATTTATTCTAAGTAATTGTAAAAGATATTAACAAAAAATTTTTTCTTAAAATATCCATAAGTTAACATCAGAGATAGTAAAAATACAGATATATTTAAAAAAATATTCGTACTTACCCTAAATTCTAGTATTTTACGAATGAATAAAATTTCTGGAAAATTTAGAAAACTACCATATGTCAATTTATAACGCCATTTATACAGATATCTATGAAACTAAAGAATAATTTCTACCACCTAATAGATGATGTTATAAAATAAAAATTTCAACTCTTTCCAATAAAGCGTTCGTTCAAAAATTAAATAAATGTAAGTGTATTTAAACTTTCCGAGGGTAGTGTATATGATACGTAAATATTGGCTAAAAAGTGGTCAATGGTCACAATATGGAAATGGTCACAATACAAAACGAAATGTGGATGGAAAATCGAGGATTTACATCGGGACTGTAAAAAAATGGCAACTTTAGGCAAGGGGTCAAGATAGAAAGGTGGTCACTTCTTCAGATTCTACTGTATATTTTACCTGTTTAACAATCATAAGGTGTGTTTTTTTGCGCATTTATCCAGAACAGAGTAGGTTAGAAAATTTATATACAAAATAACAACAACATTGCTGTTTTTATGATTCGTTATAACTTTTTTCCATAGATAGTAGGCTAGATAAGAGAATTTATCGCAAATAGCTGCCACAATGAGCTTATTTCTATTAAAATATATATATATATTGTAGCCTACTATCTACAGGGAAAAGCAATAAAAAATAACAAAAACAGCAATGTAAATTTTAATCACTACTCTGATCTGGATAAATGTGCAACAAAAACCCCACCTATATTCAAGTTCGCATAACATAATTAAATATAAGTTAAAACAATAAGACGTCTCTATTTTCTAAAAGATCTATTAACTAAATGTAGACACAGTAAACAATAAATCCATTGAATTTTACATCTTTTGGATAGTAGGCAAATATGCCACACATTTTCAAGTAAATTTACGTTGGGATGTAATAGTCAATTTGAATGTAATTTTCAATTTTCAGTTAGTAATTTTCAATTTTCGGTCAGTAAATTTCAATTTGCAATCAGTAAATTTCAACTTCGAAAGCAGCAAATTCACTGGATATTCTCTTGAATTTACACTCTAAAAACGAGTATAATTAGCACTCTTTAAGATACACTTATTTCTACTTCTAACACTATTTCTTACTTATTTACTCTTAATAAAATCCTTGGCTGTAGGTAGGAATCAAATACGCGATCAATTCTGGTTTTTGCCGCGTAGGATTGGCGCGACTTATGAATACTCAAAGAGTATTTAAGAAAAAAAAATAAGAAATTCGTTTTTCAGTAATTTTAAATAACCACTTTATTTGACGTTCAACACGTAAGTGACAATAATTATTATAAAATGTTACAATGAAATATTTTGTATGTGCAGCATAATTAACATGATCCGGTAATCATTTAGAATATGATATTATAGTTATGTGCAAAGGTGATTTTAGTGTGGGAAAATAACATGGGATTTAATGTGGGAAAAATTAGCGTCTGGGAATGTGCTGACTTGATATAAGATAAAAATATGGAATGTGAGTATTATGATTCCGTAACTCCTCCCGCCTTGGAATGGAGCGACGCCCAAAGGAGTCGATTCGGGATGTCTTCTGTTGCAGTTTTGATGGATGATTTTGGTTCTGCTTCCAGGATATTAGTGTTGATTTGTATTTTTGAAGATTGCGATGAAATTATAAATTTTGTGTAAAGGATGCTGATGATGAAGGTAAGTGCTATGGTGACTGCGAGAATTATAAGTACGATGTCCTTTTTACTAGTTTCTGTTGTTAGCAATTTGATGGCTGATTGATTTTCGAAATGGTAGGCCTTGAGTTTTTGCAGGTTTAATTTATTTGGACTATTGATGGTAGCGTTGATCTTGTTGAATACTGAAGAGTATATGAGTACGTCATCCCAGTAAGTGATGCTGCGGTCTTCGTAAATGATTCCGTTCACTTCTACTGAGCAGTTTTCGAAGTGAATAAGTGCTAATCCTTCTATGTGGTGCTGTTTTGATTCGCAGGATGAATTAATTGCTATTAGTGGAGTATTAATCAGAAGTAAATGGTTAGGCTCTGGTAAGTAAATTTTGATGTCGTCTGGAATTTCTGCTAGGTTGCAAGTAGCTGGTTTGTCCTGGATAAGGTTTGCTATGCATTCAGAGTCCTTCGTCTTTTTCTGGTCTGCTGCTTCTTTGCAGTAGTACGTTCCTTCTATTTTCGGACATGCTTCGTCAAAACAATGAATTATCTGTTCATTAAGGGCACAAAAGGGTTTTGTGGTAATGGATAGGGTTTTATTTATTGGTAGAGGGATTAAGTGGAAAAAAGAGAATTGTTTGTTCGGAATTTGGGGAATCAAAATATTAAATATTATATTCGTGTTGTTATAATATGCCTGTAAACCAAGAAATTCATATAGTTGTTCGTCAGAATTAACTTGTATTGATTGCTTTTCAAACATGTTGCTGATTTCTGTCAGTTCCTTTTGATTGAGGATTAATTTCGATATTATATTTAGTCTTGCAAGTATTACTGCTTCTCCAATATTTGAAAGGTGACCGTTCAACAAATCTATATTGTAATTAATTTGAGTAAGGTATTGCAATTGTTTTAGGTAATGATTTTCTTCTTTGATTTTGTTTTGATATTGATTTGTGTATTTTTGAATAATTTCTTGTTGTGAGTTTATGTGGTTTGTAATGTTATAAAATCGTTCGATCATTTGATGGTTTAGTGCGATTTGTTTATTTGTTTGTGTATTGAATACCCGTTGGTTTGATTTAAGGGTTTCGATTTCTTTGTTCAGTTGAGAAGCATCCTCGGCGTCCATGTTGCCGGTAATAACTTTAATGACAGAGCCAAGACCATTGATAAGTCCTCTTTTGTTTCTACGCTTCGGGGTTAAACTGTCTAATTTGTGGCTAAGTTCCTTAATTTTAATTTCAGTAATTTTTATAAGATCTGTTATTTGTTTGGTGTCGTTGTCCGTCGTTATAGTCCTAAGTGAGTCCGTTATTTTGTAGATGCTGTCCTTGTAGTTGTCCAGTTTAACTATGTGTATAAGTCTGTTATAGTTTTCTATTATTTTTGCGTTTCCAAGTCGTAATGAAAGTAGTTCTTTGCTGTTGTTCAAGTCATGTAATTCCAGTCTCTGTGCGTTCGTCTGTAGTCCGTGTCTGGTCATGAGAATCCTGAAATTTTCGTTTACGTTTAATTTTAGATTTATGTAGTTTTTTATTGTCATGTGTAATTACTGTTATGTTTCTGTCATTTCTAACTTTTTGTTTACTAAATCTTGGTGTTAACTTATTTCTTCTAAATTCTTTTCTTAAAATAGTTTCGTTTTCCTTAATTTCGTTAAGGGGTTCCCTGTCTTTATTTAATTTTTCTGTGTTTTTGGTTACAATTTTTTGGATATGCTCTTTAACCTGTGGATATAATTTAGCTTGGTATTCGTTAAGTTTTTGTAAGTATTCGTGGGTATTATCATATCGGATATTTTTGTTAAATGTATGGGTTTTTCCATTAAAAAGTTCAAAAGGTGTGTATTGCGTTACAGAATGTATAGCGTTATTATAGGAAGTTATTGTTTCATTAAGGATGTCGTCGTGATCTCTATCCTTGTTTTTGTCATAAATAATTCTATAAATTTCCGTGAATGTAGAGTGCATGCGTTCCACTACGCCATTGCTACTAGTTTGCTGGTACGAAGTAATGTGGAGTTCAATATTATATTGTTGGCAAAAGTCCTTGAAGAGGCTTGAAGTGAACTCTGTTCCTTGGTCCGAGACAATTTTCTTTGGAATGCCGTGAAGGCTTATAAAGTGTTTAATGGACTTAACGATATTGAGACTGTTTCGTACACTTAGAGTATAGCCCGCCGAGAATTTCGAAAATTTATCTATTATGGTAAGAATTTGTTTACTGTTTATGCTATATATGTCAATGTGTAATACATCAAGGGGTTTTTCTGTAATTTCAGGAATTTGATATAAGGGTCTTGGGGGTTTTCGGTCGTATTTAAGACGTTGACAACTTTCACAATTGTTAATAATTTTCGTGATTTTCGTTTTCATATAAGGAAAAAAAAATTCACGTTTAAGGTGGAGAAGTGTTTCGTTTATACCTCTATGGTTACTTTTTGTGTGATAGTCGTTTATAGTTTTATCTTGTTCGTCTTCTTCTTGTATGTCTTTTAGTATTTCCGTGCATCTGATTAATTTAAAAGTATTACTATTGGAGAAAAATTTGGAAAAGGTCGATTGGACTAGTTTAAATACTTCATCTGTTGTATAGATTGCTGTTACTTTATTTGGCGGCAAGTAGTTTTTAAAAATATCTGTTAAAATTGATTCTGAATAATTTTGCAAACGAACTCTTCGTCTTTGTTTATTTTTAAATATTGTTTCTACCAATGTTTGTGGGGGTTCGTTTGATTTTTCTAAAATAAGTTGAAGATTGAATTCATTGAGAGGGCGTTCAGATATGTGTATCCCATCGTCTAGGTTTTCTTCTGCTGAGTGAATAGTAGACCCATTTGTTGATTGGACTGCATTATTTGTTGCGGATTCGTTGATGTTTAGTTCAACATTGTTATTGTTTGGATCTGATCCAATCTTGATTCGACTTAAGGCGTCCGCGTTGGTATTTTGTTTACCTTTCTTATATTCGATTTCGTAGTCAAATTCTTCCAATTTGAGTCGCCAACGTACGAGTCGAGAATTTGGGTCCTTTAAGCTCATAAGCCATAACAGCGGTTTATGATCCGTTACTATTTTGAACTTATGTCCGAAGAGATATGGCCGAAAATATTTGGTCGCCCAAACAATCGCTAGCAGCTCCTTTTCGATCGTTGAATAATTAATTTCAGAGTCTGTCAGTGTACGACTCGCATAACAAATAGGACGATCGCTGCCAACAGGACCTTGGGATAATATAGCGCCAATGGCGAAGTTACTTGCATCGGTCGTAAGAACAAACGGTTTGGTAAAGTCTGGGTATTGTAAAAGGGGATCGTTCATAAGGATTTGTTTGCATTCTTCGAATGTTTTCACATAACTTTCGGTTAATTCGACTTTCCTACCCTTTTTTAAGCATTCTGTTAAGGGTTTTGCTAGTCTGGCGAAATTGTTAATAAATTTACGGTAGTAACCAAGAAGACCTAAAAAAGATTTTATTTGTGTCGAATTTCGTGGGATAGGGAAATTTTTAATTGCGTGGATCTTGTCTGGGTTTGGTTTCACTCCTTCGTTTGTTACAAGATGACCTAGAAATGCCACTTCTTTACGTAGAAATTCCGATTTGTCGATTTGAATTTTGAAATTAGATTCTTTTAATTTGTCAAAAACTTTTTTGAGGTTTTCGATATGCTCCTGTAGGGATGTAGAGAAGATAATGATATCGTCTAGGTAGACTAGACAGACTTTTCCTTGTAAATCTTGCAGAACATTATCCATTACTCTCTGAAAGGTTGAAGGGGCGTTTTTTAATCCGAAGGGCATTCGAACGTATTCGTAGTGCCCTCCTTCGACTGTAAAGGCAGTTTTTTTTATATCTCTTGATTCCATTTCAATTTGGTGGAACCCGCTGGCTAAATCTAAAGTTGAGAAGTAATGACACTTCCCTAATTTGTCTAAAATGTCGTTGATATTTGGAATGGGATAACGATCTTCTATTGTTTTTTCATTTAGTTTCCTATAATCAATAACAAGGCGCCATTTTTGTTTGCCGCTGGCGTCTTTTTTCTTTGGCACAATCCAGATTGGGGAACTCCATGGGGAATAACTGTTTCGAATTATTCCTTGTTCTAGCATTTCCTTAATCTGCCGTTGCACTTCATTTTTGTGAACATGCGGATATCTATAGGATTTGGTAAAAATAGGAATATCGTTCGTAAGTTGAATTCGATGTTTGATTTTATTTGTGAAAGATAAGTTATCACCTTCCTTGAAGAATATTTCTTCGTACTGTTTACAAAGTTTAAAGAGCGATTTCCTCTCTTCTGAATTAAGGTGTGAAGACCGTATGAGGTTTATGATATTACTAGATTCCTTTAGTGGTTCATTGTGCATGGGAGAAATGCTAAAATGGTTTATTTCAAAAAATGTTTGTGGTGTAAATCTTTCGACTTTTAGTGGTTGTTCTAGGAATAAAATTTGATCAATATCTGAGTTATTAGTCACTTCCATTATGCCGTACCAATTTTCGGCTTTGTAAACTCCTTCTGGTATTATGAGGTTGGGTTTAATTTCTGTAATTCTGATATAAAAGTCACTATTTTCCGTATCTACTGGTAGTTTAACTATTTGCTTGGAGTGAGGGGCTATATTGTATCTTCCAGACATAAAATTGGGTTTGTAGTTTAGGGTAATTGTTGAGTTTCTTGTGATTAGGACATGGTTTACTAGGTCAACTTTAGCTCCTAAAGAAGTTAGTGTGTCCAAGCCAAGAAGTCCGTCGAAATATCGGTGAAATCGAAATGCTAGAAATTTATTAGTTCCAGATTCATTAAATTCGCTAAAATTTGGTAGAATCACTAATTTGTCTATCTTGTGGTTGCCAAGTATAGTAGTGATTGCGGTTGGTTGTATTTTTATAATGTCTTTTGCATAAATAATTTCTGGATTTATAAATGAAGAGGAAGCACCAGTGTCAATTAAAAATTTTAGAGGAGGTCCATGTGGTGTTGAAATGTTTATATAAGGAAGGATGTAACCGTGTTTGTTTATGTCTAGGTATCCGATTGGTTTGTCGAGGCGGATATGGGAAAATTTCCTTCGTCTATTACTGCTTCTGTTTCAGTTTCTTGGTCATTCGTATAGAATTGGTCTAAATTAGGAAGAAAGTTTTCATTTGATTCGTAGTTATAGTTTTCATTTAACTCTTGGTTGAAGTTTTCATTAATTTCATGGTTATGAAGTTCTTCTGAAATAAAATTTGCTGGGCCGTTTTGTTTGAAAAAGTTGTTTCGTTGTGGATTTTGTTGGGGTTGATACTGTGTTTGTTGTCGATAGCGAGTATTACTTGAGTTTGTGTCCATTGGTTCTGGGGGTGGTACACGCTTCTGTTGAGAGAATTGTTGAGATCCTGCATAGTTACCTTGTGTGGGAATTTGCCTGTTTTGTGGGAATGAATTTTGTTGTGGTTGATAAGGTCTGAAGGATCGTTGGGGTGTAGTATTGAATCGTGAATATTGTCTTTGGTTTTGGGGTGAAGTTATTTGTACTTGGGTTTGGTAATTAACTTTTTGAGTTTTATTATGAGGTTTATTATAATTTTGATCAGTTTTCGAGTAAAATATATTATGTTCTTCTACACAAAATGAAAAGGCTTCGGCAAGTGAAACGGGTTTCATTGCACGAATAGTTGAACCTAGGGGTTCCTTGAGACCACTTAGGAACGTATTTAGACACATTTCAGAGTATAAAATTTTTTTTGCTGTGATTACGTTTTCGTCTTTCTCGTGAATTTTGATATGGTTGTGCATTGTTGCAAAAATTTCGATCACTACACTGTAAAATTCTTCTAAGGATTTGTTGTTTTGACGTAAATTATGTAGGTCACGAATTAAGGAGGTTTCGTTTCTCTTGTCCGAATAATGCAAGATAAGATTTTCCTTAATGTCGTCCCAATCGAGGGTCGTTCCATACATATTTAATACTTCGTTTGCGGGACCTTCGATTTTATTTCTAACTGCACGTAATATTATTTTGCCGTAAGAAGTACCGTCAACATGTTTAATGATTTCGAAAATTTCTTCTACGTTACTGATGAAATCAAACAACAATCGTGGATTCCCATCAAATCTGGGTAAATCTTTAACCGCGTCGGGTATTCTAAGATTGTTGAATGCACTTTCCATTGACATTTCTAAAATATTTTCGGACGATTTCACTGAATTTTTTTCACAAACACTTTTAAGGTCACTTTTCAAGGGATCGGCAGAAACACTTGTAGTTATTGAAAATGAAGAGATTTTATCTAATAGTTCGTCGATTTCTTGGTTTTTTGTAGTATTTTCCATAGGAAGGATTAAGGATAATAAAAAGAATAAAACAGATAAATTCAAGTTTTGACTTACATGTAGCTGTATAACATCAGTAAAATGGCCATCTTTTACTGGTTCGCGGAATAAAGATTTGAAAATCACCAACTATCTGTTATAGTTGTTTCCTGGTATCATCCGTTTTTCACAAACACCGCTGTTCCTGCGATATTAAATTAGCACATCCGTTTTGTCACAAACACCGCTATTCCTGCGATTTAGGATTGATTTCCTTGACACTTTAGCACTTTTCTCTATTTTTGCGAGAATCCGTCGCAATTTCGTACTATTGATAGGTTAATTTTAATAAAGGATGACACGTATCCTACCGACTGCGCCACTTATGAATACTCAAAGAGTATTTAAGAAAAAAAAATAAGAAATTCGTTTTTCAGTAATTTTAAATAACCACTTTATTTGACGTTCAACACGTAAGTGACAATAATTATTATAAAATGTTACAATGAAATATTTTGTATGTGCAGCATAATTAACATGATCCGGTAATCATTTAGAATATGATATTATAGTTATGTGCAAAGGTGATTTTAGTGTGGGAAAATAACATGGGATTTAATGTGGGAAAAATTAGCGTCTGGGAATGTGCTGACTTGATATAAGATAAAAATATGGAATGTGAGTATTATGATTCCGTAACTCGCGCGTAGCTGCGTCACCGAAGGCGTTTCATTTACATTTCAGTAGAAATCAAAATCGAACTTCGTGGCTTCATATATTACATGTTTTTCGTCGTAAAATTCAAATAGATAAGTAGAATTACACGAAAAATAACGTAATTTTTAATTCATAAATATAGTTAATTTTACACGAATTATTGCCTAATCTTGTGAGCCCTTTCATGTAAATTATACGGTTCAGTTGAAAAGTACATGAATAATTTACTAATAGTAATTTCGTGTAAAAATTATTGAAATGTGTACTTTTACTTAAAAAAATTAAATGAACTGGAAATTTCAAGTAAAAATTGGATTGAAAATTAGATTTTTTTAAGACAGTGTAAAACAATTTTATTGGTCGCATCAATCGTCCGACGCTTTCACAATCGGAGTATGCTTTCTAGGGACTTAGTTTGTCGGACTCTTGAATGCGTCGCCAAATTTCCAGTGAATCGAACTCTAAAAATTACACAAAATGAATCGATTGTAAATTCGCGAAATATAATATAACTTAATTATAAACTTTACAGAAGTCGGACTTAATCAGGTGAAGTGCAGACGCTAAAGGGCGCAAAAGAAACACGCCCAATACAATTTTCGTCATCTACTCGTAATTTATTATTATCACCACAATATTTATTTTACATTACTGCCGTGTTTCTTCTGCAGTGGATATTAGTATTCACTAATTGGCATGTGTAATACAAGACCCGATAAAATCGCTCCCCTATTACTTCATAATTCATTTCTTGACTGGCATTAGACTATGCTGCAGGTAACTTGCTCTTACAAACCCTCTTTGCATAGGTCATAATTGAACTGAATATTAAATAAGTTGTTGTATTTAAATGATTTAATAACAGAGGACTGATTAAGATGATTAACTCTTACGATATTAAATCAAAGACAATAGTCGCTATCTGTTCAGAAGGGTTGGGGAGTTGGAAGGGTGCTGGATTAACATAGAGGTTTACTGCCATTTAATTAATTTACAATGATTTCACTCATGTCATCCTTTGAAATCCAACCAAACACGTTACCTATGGATGGATTTTGGTGTCTTTGCTCGACGTAAGATGTTAGGAAACATATGGGCCGGGTGAGTGTTGTATTGCGTGCTGATGTCAACAATATTCTTATCTCTTATTGTCATTACATCTACAGATGGGCTATATGACGCCAAGTACCGGCTATACATCGACTAGCTCCGATATATCCAATGCTAATTCGTGTTATTGCTTCATGTACCTGTGCTTTCTATCTAAATTGGATTTGATGAAGAATTCATGTCTTTGATGCTGCCACATTTCACTCCAATACACAAAGGAACTTCACTCATTACCATACATGAAACATGTTTGCCAGTTACCACTTTGTGTTTTGCCGTTTCAACATGTCTCCAGAGATTTTCAGATCATTGCGAATGGTTGCGTTCGGTATATTCCGAAGTCAGTCAAGTAAATAGAAACAGCGCCAACAGCCAGCGTCAGACCTTCAGCTCTCCAGATCAAGTACACGCTGCCAGGACGAAATAACTAAATTATATGATATCGCATTTTCCAGTTAAGTAACAATCAGTTCAGCGTAATCAGTGCTGATGCTCTGTATGGATGACAGTTTCATACACAACAACGAGTGGCAGGCCTGCTCTTCGCTGGAGATTCCTTTTCAATTAGCCTGCAAATGATTAAGTCCTTATGGAATATAATAATCTGCTCAGAAACATATAGATATAATCAAATGTATAGGTGTGCGCAATACGGGTAAAACAGAGGTAATTTCTACTGAAAACAGGCGAAATTTTAATAGATTTCAGGTGAATTATTTTCAAAGCAATTCTTTGAAGTTTCAATTGCGTTTTGCGGCTTTATGCTTTCCGCTGGGATTTTATAATCAATTTCGTTTGCGGTAACATGACAGCCAGCTCTTTTGATATATTTTTGATACACGTACGTGAATTTATTTCAATCGACGGTTAGATCGGAAATCCTACGTATTCTGTTTGTACTGGAACGTGTGGGTTTCGCTGGAAAATACAGTAGGAAATGTAAAGATTACACAATCGATTCTGTAATGCACGTCTTGTAATGGTATCAGTAATATTCTATCGCAGTCAAGGCGATATCCTAGGCGGTGGTAAGACATATCGGACACTTTCTGTATTACCATTTTATTCTTTATTTATTTTATTTCTGATGTGATTTTGATTAGTGAAGTCGATTTTTTTTTACATAAAGAGCCCACAGAAGTAAAATGTAATTTGCTACCTTATCAGAGGTATGAGATATAATGAAACTTTTAAAAACATATACAACCCCATTTCATACCTTCAGGGATTCAATTTCGAAATTTAGGCGATTGCTTAAAAAGCGCATCATACTATAAATTACATAAAGGATATCGTAAAATTTGTAAAAATCCATGCAATTCCTTTGCACTGTAGTGGCATAGAACGATAGTGAAAATTTTCTCCTTAACAAACATAGACGTGCCGTAAGGGGGGGGGGGGCAGATCCCGGGTTGGACCCTCACAGAGAAATATTTCTGGCCCCTTCCAGAAAAATAATGCCTTCCTATCCTACCACAAACACTTTACTTGTCAATTGAATTTTATTTCACTTTTAAATATATCCCAAGATTAAAATAATTTGCAAATCACAGTTGCATACATTGTTACAAAATCGTCAGTATTTATAAAAATAAAATATAATTATAAATCTTTAATAATAAAATCAATAATTTAAAATAAATGATACTCGTTTATAAACTTACTAAGCAAACTCCATCACTATGTTTGTACATTGGCCACATGTCCAAAATATCAATGGATTTTGTTTTTAGCTGATGGAACCTATATGGCCGCAAACTTTTTCATGCATTAAAATTAAATATGAGTGGAAAAGAAGAATTGAAGTGGGATAGAGTTTTGAATAGAAGAACTTTTCTGAGAATCACAACATTTTTATACTCTAGATGAAATCATATAGAGTATTATAAGTTTAATCCAGCCGAAAAGTTTGTAACGCATAGAACCAAGCCTCGGACGAAAAAAATTATATATTATTTTTTGTTTATTTGTGGCCAAAAACCTCAAATCCGCCTGACGTCCGTCCGTCCGTCCGTCCGTCCGTCCGTCCGTCCGTCCGTCCGTCCGTCCGTCCGTCCGTCCGTCCGTCTGTCCGTGAACACCATAACTCAAGAACGCCTTCACCTAGGAACTTGAAATTTTGAATCTGGATGTTTGGTTGAATTTGTAAGGCTAAGTTCGTTAACGGGCAAAATCGTCCTACTCCTTCGGGTAGCTGCCATACAAAATGTCCTTAAAACACGTGTTCATGAATATTGGTCGATAACTTTAGAATGTCTGTCTAATGCAGCTGTTTTGTGAAACTTACCATTAAACTTAAGACATTTGAAATCATTCCTATACAACCCATTATGATATTTTCGAATGTGGGTTAAATATTTTTTAATGCCAGTAAAAGGATTTTAATTTTGATCATTTTTTCACTATGGCAAAAAAGCAAGAAATCATCTTACCTTACCGTATTCGCGATTTTAGAACGGAAATTTAATTAAATATTTAAAATGGAAAATATAGAAAAACATACTGCAGTCACGATCGGCTGCAAGCCAATCGTATAATACTCTAGATGAATACTGAACTCCGATTTATATTGTAGTTGGGGATAAAGTAGAATTACGTGTGTGCATGTTGTATGTCCTTTATTAAGGACTGCCATTAGATTGCTACTCAAAACTAAAAGACAATATTCAGTGTTTAATTTCATACCTTGAACTGGGAAAGTCATCGAAAAAAATTTCCTTTTTGAAGGACTTTCACATGGGAGGTGCAGGAAGGACTCATATTATATATATTTACATATTTGTCCTTTTCCTTGGAACCATTCAAAAATTTATGTGTGCAAAATTTCAAATTCGTAGCTTGAAGCGTTCAAAAGTTATCGGAAAATATTGTTGAACACGTGTTTTAAGGATATTTTGTATGGCAGCTACCAGAAGGAGTAAAAGGATTTCACTGATTAGTAAACTCGAACTTCCTTTTTGCTCAAAACTAACTTGTATAAAATTCCGAATTCGTACTGAAAAGATTACTTGAGTTATTGTGAGTTTCGTAAATTAAGTGAATACATTTTGACAGGATATTTGTATGGCAGCTACACGAAGGACTAACAGGATTTCCTTCATAATCATACATTTAGCTCCAACTATTGGAAAAATAATACATACAAAATTTCAAAGACGTAGGTTAAACCCTTCTAAAGTTATCGACCAATATTCTTGAACACGTGTTTTAAGGACATTTTGTATGGCAGCTACCCGAAGGAGTAGGACGATTTTGCCCGTTAACGAACTTAGCCTTACAAATTCAACCAAACATCCAGATTCAAAATTTCAAGATCCTAGGTGAAGGCGTTCTTGAGTTATCGTGTTCACGGACAGACGGACGGACGGACGGACGGACGTCAGGCGGATTTGAGGTTTTTGGCCACAAATAAACAAAAAATAATATATAACTTTTTTTCGTCCGAGGCTTGGTTTTATGCGTTACAAACTTTTCGGCTGGATTAAACTTATAATACTCTATATGATTTCATCTAGAGTATAATTAACTGAAGAATTAATTGGAGAAGATTCAAACTTTATTTTTAATAAGATGAGGATTATTAAACAACCGAAAAGATTCAGAACTCAACTCAACATAGTAAGAGGATTGGCAACTACATTATATAGCAGACTCTCTTCAACACCCTTAGGGGTTGGATTTTTGAAAAACCGCGAAACGGTTTTTTAGCCGATTACATAAAATGTGGGTTGAAATAAACACCAATTTTATATCTTATCAGATGTAAAAAATGCCGAAAATTGTGAAAACGTAACAACCTCCTCACATCCACTTCGGTGATCCATATCTTAAAATCCTTACACCCCCTTAGGGATTGAATATCTAGAAACCTTAAAACTAATTTTCAGGTGATTATATAGAAAGCCCGAAAAAGTAACCAATTCGATATCTTATCAGTCCCAAGAATTATGTCGGAATTCGTGAAAACGTGTACAACCCTTTTACACAGTCTTAGGGGTTGAAATGCAAAAAATCCTGAAACAGGTTTTAGGCGATTATGAAAGAAGCTCGTGCAAGTAAAAACTTATTCGATATCTAATCTGACCTAAGGGATATGGAGGAATTAGTGAAAATGTATACAACCCCTTTACAGTTGCTTAGGGGTTGAATTAAAAAAATTCCCGATATCTTAGCTTTGTACCCCTATATGATATTTTTATACTCTAGATCAAATCTGATAGTATTATAAGTTTAATCCAGCCCCGAAGTTTGTAACGCATAGAACGAACCCTCGGACGAAAATAGGTTGGATTTTATTTTTTGTTCAGATGTGGCCAAACACCCCAAATCCGCTTACCGTCCGTCTGTCTGCCCGAACGCACGATACTTCAAGAACGCTTTGACCTAGGATGTTGAAATTTTGAATTTGGATGTTTGGTGAAATTTATAAGGATAGGTTCATTAAGGGTCAAACTCGTCCTTGTTCCTTGAGTAGCTCCCATACGAAAAGTCCTTATATCAATTATTCAAGAATATTGGTCGATAGCTTACAAACGCTGTAAGCTATCAATTCGAAATTTTCTACGCGTTAATTGCGCAATGGATGCAATTAAAGGTATGAATATGACGAAAAACCCATGTGTCCTTTGTGTAGCTGCCATTAAAATATCCTGTAAAAATTTCTTCACTTAATTAATGGAGCTTATACTTAAATAAGTATGTAATTTACTGAACTCACTATAACTCGAGAAATTGTTTAGCCACGTAGTTAAAATTTTGTACAAATTAGTTTGTTTAGTTGAAAACGAAGTTCGGACTATCAGACAGCTAAATTCCTGCACTTCATCGAGCAGCTCCCAAACAAAAGGTCATTAAAACACGTGTTCAAGAATATTGGAATTCTGAACGCTTTGAGATAGAATTATAAAATTTTGACCAGTTAAATATTTCAATAGTTGCATATAGAAAAATTGGTATGAAGAAAATGGAGTGAGTCCTTGGTGTAGATGCCATACATGGAACCTTGGAAAATATGAGCAATAATCTGTAGAAACTCAGTATTACTCAAGAAATAGTTGAGTTAGGATGTCAAAATTTTATAGGAATCTGTTTTGAGTTAAGAGTTGGATCAAGTTTGCCATTGCCGCAATTTTCGCATTTCGTTGGATAGCGTTCATACAAAAGTCACTAAAACACGTGTCCACGCGTGTATGCCGATAACTTCAGAATGCTTTAATCTTTGAATTTAAAATGTTGTACACATTAGTTTCTAAATGGTGCAAGTAATGAGATAAATACGCTGGCTATCCAGTAAGTCCTTCTTGCAGACCCCATGTGACAATCCTTGAAATAGAACTATTTTGCTTTCGGTGATTTACCTAAAGTTCTAGATTTGCAATTCGACACTAATGGTATTGTATTTTTCTTTAGAGTAGCAACTCAACCAGCGTTCTTAAACAAGGACAAACTGCATGTGCATTCCAAATACTGGTTTATCCGCAAGCCAGAGTGGGCCATCCCCATCAGAAGCTCAACCGAAATAATGGCAAGTGAAGATTTGGCGAACTCAAATAGTTCATATGTTATTTAGAAATTGATCAACTCAATTAATTTCTTGTACTTGGTAAATAGATTGGATAGATTTTGATAGATAGGATAGATTTTGAGCACTCTGGTCGTTTGGCCAGGTGGTTGACAAGTCGATTTCTGTACTGAACTCAGTTTCTTAAAAAATAAGGGTTGGCCCACTCTGGCTGTAACCACCTCATTTCATCTAGAGTATTGTACGATTGGCTAGTAGCCTACTGTAACTGCGGTATACTATATTTTACCTGAGTTGCTCTTCTAGTACATCTATATATACCCACCAAGTTTCAACTTTCTAGCAGAAGCTGTTCCAGAGATAGGAAAAGCACTCTCAACCCCGTTCCGTACTACCCCTCCCCACCCCATTATGTTTTTCAAAAGAGCCACAAGAATAGCTCTTGGAAGTTGTAAAAATAAAAACGTGAATGAAAAGTGGTGCAAGTTTAGCACTTTTAAGGGATTTAATAAGCAACTGCGAACTTGGTTAACTCCTTTTGTCTTCCATCTTTTTTATCTTATCGCAATTGTGATATACTTTAAGGGAATTATTCAATCTGACATTCTCATTCAATACAGCTTCATTCTAATTTCAAAATTAATACCGAATATCCGTATGATGCCAAAATAACCAACCGTACACACAAAGGTTTACTATATAACTGTAGAACAGCTCATCATGAATTCTCATCACATGCATCCCTAATTAGCGAAACCACAGAATCCATCATGCGATGTGATTCTGATTATATTGGGGTAGTGGGGTGAATTTTCGCCGTATAATAAATTATTTACAATTCAACGCAGCGTAACCGTTTTTCCTTTCCATTAGTCCCAGCGTAACTCATTACCAAAAAAAAAAATCCCTTTAATTTCAATAACTGGTAATTACTGGTTACATTAAGCACGCAATTAATGCCTCTTATTAAATAATAATAAAAACACGAAAACAAAAAAAAAAGATTTCAATAAACGCGAATGTTGCGTGATTAAACCCCTAAAAAACCAAACTATGTTTCAACTTACGATAAAAATACTTCGAACCAGCTATTAATTTCGAACACGGGGACATTGAAAATTTCAACATGTTAATTACTAGTTTTACTAATCCACTATAGCAAACAACCTCGAATATAAATATAAATATAATTTTTTTTTTGGGGTAGTCCATCCTAAGACAGGCTGTGAAACTAAAAGACGGCCGAATGAATTGTCCATTTTGGGGTTGTTGAGCTAATATGAAGTGGAAATCGTTTTTGATCAAAAAAAAACGGAGAGCTAATTAAAGTGCACGTGATCGAAATTATGGTGATAACCGCCTACAAATTGAAATATGTTGGTAAGCATTTTCAGAAATAAGTAGGTAATAATCCAAATAATGTAGAGCCATTAGTTTATAATATTTTAGTAGACTTCACGTTTTCAACCATATCGTAAATTATTCTGAGCTATTTATATTGCTCGATGGGTTTATTTTTATAGCAGTTAATATCGATATCTCAATGTGACTGGTCATTTCTCGAAAGGTTAAAGAAATACAAAGGAATTAGGATTTCGTTGTCATAATAATTATAATTGTGATTGTTCTCTTTCTAATCACGTTAATGGAACCAGCCACATTTCAGGCAGTTGTTATTAATAATTAGTAAGAAACGGCGAATTCGCACAACATTAAAGTATATACAAAATCTTCGGCTGAAGAAGACGCTGCTCGAATATGTTCGTGATATAGGGCATGTGGCGGACATGTCGCAGAAGTGTAGATCTTTTTCATAGTTTCTACTGTGATGGTTTCTCCGCATTGTGGTTTCCTAACACTGAAACTAGAACACCAATTCTGGTGTTGCCAGAAACAATCACGGTTGTCATAAGAACACTCATAGGTGTTGCATAGAACACCCATGGGTGTAAATGCGGCATCCATGGGTGATAGCGCCGTACCCATTGGTGTTCGAAATTAATAATAATGTGTTTTGCTTAAAATTAACAATTTATTCCTTTTTTTATAACTGGAGATAAATTTTGTTGCTTATCCAAATCAAACAGCCATGGTAGTTGGGAACATTCCATGTATAAACAGTGTACACCCTTGGTAGTTGAGGAACCCCTAGTTTGTACACCCATTTTAGGCTCAGAACTTCCATTTATGTACTGTACATGGTGGTGAGACCGTAAATTTATAGGCCATACCTACCGTGACCTTTTGTTAAGTACGGTTGGAATGGTGGCACCAAGGTTTTTGGATATGGTTAAGAATTTTTCCCAGGACGGTAATCACCTGTACTTTAATTTGTGTTTGGATTCATGAGTCCTGCAGGATTAGAGTGGGAGGTGTCTGATTCGATTTTAGTTGATCTTGCTGATGGCAGCTTAATTTGACCGGGTAGTATGTGGTCGTCGAAGTTCTTGTCGGTGGTAGCAATAAGTATGTTATTCGCGCAAATGTATTTATTGCTCCAAGGAAGAGAGCGACCTTGTTAGGCAACTGTTTCGACGTAAGATCAAACTAATTAGCATAAAATATTGAATTACTGGCTCAACAACTTCTTCGGATCCGGAAAAATCCGGGTGTAAAAGGGAGGAGGGGGAAGCGTTTTAGACGGAAAATTTTGGTTTCTAGATCTCAGCAAAATAATGCGTTCGAAACGCAAAAAAGCCGAGATCGACACATTCTACAATCCATATCTCCTAAACGGTTAACGTCACAAAATTGAAACTTAATGAATATCTGTAGGTATACTAGGAGAATAGATCGAAAACAAATTTTTGAGTGGGGACAGTGGCGTACCGAGGTGGGGGGTGAAAAACTTCAGATTACGATATCTCAGAAACCAATTGCACTAGACAAATAAAATTCGGTCTGTGTATAAAGGTTGACAAATGAAGTTTGCTGAAAGTAAAATTTTTTAAGGGGGAGGTGGAGCATGAAAGTGGAGGGGATACTAATTTTTCTAAAAAATCACGTCTCATATCTCAAGAACAGTGTAAGAGGGATGCTTAACATTTTTACAAGAAGTAGGCCTAATAGACCGCTAGCAGGAAAAAAATGTTGGTGGTGAGGGTGTGGGGGGTGAGGGTGGGGGAGGGTGAAAAGTAAAAGGTTCCGGTTTTTTTATCTCGAGAATCTATTATGATATATAGTTGAAACTTGGTATTTAGATAGAGCTATAGTAGTAGCATGTTGGAATAATAATAATAATTTTTTATAGGGTTAGTATGGTTCGGGGGTAAGGGGTGTTTTTCCTTTCTGTAGAACCGCTTATGCTACAAAGTTGAAACCCGGTATGTATATGTAAATCAAATACAAAAGTAATTTAGATTAAAAAAAATTCAAATATCCATTGGCGTTAGGAAGGGGGGCGAAAAAAATGATCAATAAAAATGGAATGCATATATTTTCACGGTTTTATATCTAGTAGGTCTTCTCAAATATTGAAATTATTTTAATTCTACGGTTTCTTCATATAAATACCTAGAAAGCGTTTTCAGAATTTTTTTAAATTCGACCCCTAAGGGGATAGACAGGGGGTTGTACACTTTTCACGATTTCTGCCATATCCCTCAGGTCTGATCAGATATCTAATATCTTTCCACTTTCAAGGGCTTGCGTAATAAGCGCCTAAAACTTGTTTTTAAGTTTTTTCCTTTTTCAGCCCCTAAGACGGTATAAAAGGGTTGAACAAGTTTTCACAAATTGCGTCATATCTTTTAGATGTTATAAGAAGTTGTATTGGTTTTTACTTTATCATGTTGTCTTCATATTTATCTATTAACTCCTTTCAGGATTTTTGGATTTTCAACCCATATCTGCATATCTGATGATATATCGAATACATTTTTACTTCCCAAGGTTTCTTATATAATTGCTAAAAAGCCAATTTCAGTATTTTTAGATATACAATCCTAAGAGGTGTATGGGGGTTGTATGCTTTTCAAAGCTTCGACATATTTCTTAGATTTCATTAGATATTAGATCGCTTTTCACTTTCACAGACTTTTTATATAATTGCCTACTAACTCATTTCTCAATTTTTCGATATTCAACCCCCAAGGGTTTGCATATGTTTTCACAATTTTTTCCATCCCTTAGTTCTAATGAGATATAAAATTGGTTATTACGGCATTTGATGTAATGACCTAAAAATCAATTTCACGATTTTTCAAATTTCAAAAACCAAGGGGGTGTGAAGGGTTTGCTTACGTTTTCACAATTTTTTCAAAATCCCTCATATCTCATGAGATATCAAGTTTCTTCTTATAAAATATTTTAAAAACCTGTTTCACAATTTTTCCGAAATTCAAACCCCAAGTGGAAGTAATGGCTTTGTATACATTTTAACAATTCGTCATATCTCTTAATTCTTATAAGGCAACAAATTCGTTTTTACTTCTATGGGCTTTTAGTGTACATAATATACCGAAATTCGAACAGTTTACACGGGCTTTTCCAAAAAAGGCTAAAAATTTCTATTTTAAATATTTTTTTTTTAATATAATTCATTAAACTTAATATCCAGATCGAGTCAAATTTCGCTGTCCATATTCCCATGCACAAAACCAACTAAACTGCTATTGAACAATTTTCTCCTTTCATTTCGCCTCCTAGTATCCAGTTGAAGATAAATTTCTTTTGTTTGAATATTCACTAGCAGATGGCGCTGATCAAACTTTCCGCATCGAAATGAGCCGGCATCGTAGATTCGCGGTGGAATTTTGCTTGTTGAAGCCTTACTCGATCTGGATACTATGAATACGGTGAATTTCCATTGTGGTGATTGGAACAAACGTAACAAAGCCATCAAGAAATGTTCGTCAACTCTCAACTTTTCCGTAGCCCGTAGTTAACCTCAAAATCGACAAGTGACTTTGTTATCTTAAACACATCGAATTGTTACTTGATATGACCGGACTGAATTAATATTAACTCATAAATCGTTTTTAGTTAGTTCGCTGATTAATACGAACACTTTTGTGAAAATTTCAAATTGAAATTAAACTGACGTAGACAGTGAATCGTTATCTGACTTAATCTTTTACTGGCTGCGTCAAGTTGCGCCGTGCTGCCTCGGCTATCGGCCAATATTCGCGAACACTAAAAACTTTTGTATGGCAGCTATTCGATGGAGTCGAACTTCTTAGGTCACCGTGTTCTTGAGTTATACAAGGATCCGTTCTATGCATTTGAGTGAAATATGTGTAATACTACACCCAGACTTCTGTACTTAAATCTATGGAATATTAATGCTGCTATCGTATTGTGGGCTTGATTTTCAAAATTCTATTTCAACCCTAGACGATAGTCTTTGCCTATACTAGCTACACCTATTCTAAATTTGTTTACTATGTCATTTCCATTCTATGTCTTGCAATTTAGAACACTATTTTCAACTTGCCTTAATAAATCATGTCTTTGAAATACCGCATTTCTCTAGAAAACTCTATACTTGGAATTTTTCCACGAATACAATCCGTGCTAACTGAAAGGCCGTTCCTATTTTCCCCTATCTATCTCAAGACTCTGTTGACATTCGACAAATATTTGATGATGGACGTTTTCTTTCAATTTGGAAACATTTTCTGTTTCGAGTAAGGCATAATCATCCCAAGGGTCAGAGAGTTGTTGGTACCATACTTAGGAACTATAGCTTAACGTTAAATTTTCCTTCAATTTTTTTTAGAGTATCCCATCCTTGTTGGGCTAAAAGGATATACACCTTTTCGATAGGACGAAAATATAAATGTACATGGATATAACTTCTGCAAAGGAACCAATTTTGAGTCCTCTTCTTTACGGTGATAAAGCGGGGGAGTACTTGCTCTTGAATAAGACACTCGAATTCCGTCACGGACGACAAAAAACATATGTGCGAAATGCCAAGGAAGTGGTAATGTACATATATGAAAAACACCGACAAGTAAATCACTCTCTGCTTTTATGATCTCAAGATATTTTCGCCCATTGCCTTCCTCTTGTCTGTTTTTCCCGGAAGAAAACTACATGAATAAAAATGGCATAAAACAGTTTGACGATATTCGAGTGAAATTTGCCATATATATAAAAGCGTGGAAAAATTTTAACATGCGTTTTTCAAATTGGCATAAAATACCGATGCCAATGGATACGTCAGAAATTGATAAAAAAAATCCTCTAGGTATCGTTTGATGTACCTACGACAAGGAAGAAACCTTGGCAACATTCGGTTCTCGTTACCAATATTCTCGAATTTCATCCTGTCAGGTACACACATCCGAAACAATGTTCTACCGGCATTTTCCATATTATCGGTTTTTATTTTTTTTTATCATCTGACGGAGTATTTTCGGCGCTAGTAAAAACGATATTCGATCGAATTGGATAAAATTGGGTGGCGAACGTGTATCGTATCGTATAAGTAACTTTTCGAAATTCCGATATCAATTCGTAATTGGACGGGGCTCGTGCAAGCACTTTTTTTATAGTGCCTATAAAATCATAAAAGAAATCGTTTGATACGGCCTCCCACACCTCACTGAATTTAAAACTTTCATTAAAAAAAGAAAAATTTTCACCCAGAAGAATTTCGGCGAATTTTTTGTATTTCCTGTGGGGAGCTGTCGCAGTCAGTCATGCTGTGAGCATCGGATACCTTTATTCAGATTTCAATAACCAGCGGAAGTTGAATTATTGGCAAATATCTGAAAATATGAAACCACTTTGATATGTTTCGCATGAATTCTCGATGGAATTGTACGCACTTTGGATAACTTACCGATTGCCTTTTCCAGCACTTTGCCATAATGTCTAAAATATAAGTGTCGACTATAATCGCCCACCGCTAGAGGGAATACCGTACAGCTTTTAACACATGACATACAATTTTTCATGTTTGCCGTGACATGTAGAGGGCAGGAAAGAAGAGAAAGAAAATCGTCGTACATTCGAAACTCTATTTCAACTCCAAGGATAAGCGGTTTCTATACAATTACCCTCCTTAAGTTATTAAGACCCCGATGACATGTGAGTTACGCGCTATTTTGCTCAAGTGGGACCAAGTCTGAAAATGTGATGACGGGCATTGTTCATATTTTGACAGGAATTCTCCCCAGTCCATTACCTTTGTCATTTGTTTATAAGATGAATAGCGTTTAGTGAAAATTCTTCCATACTCAAGGTAAAGGGAATAGGTGTGCTAAGGTAAAGCTGTCGAAAAGATTAAATTAACATAAGAACTGTGGTTGCGGTGGTACAGGTCTGGGAAAGAGAAGGGAAACTGAAAGGTTCGCAATCTATTGTAATTTCTTCGGATCCGTAAGGATTGTTAAGTGGAATCTTGTACTCTGTTCTACCTAACTAAAAAGAAACCACAAACTATTAAGGAACTTCAGGAAAAGCTTTGGATTGAAAGAGAGGTTTTCCCTGAACTTATCCAAATAAGCAAGAAGTTCTTAACTTCTTGAGATTTTTTTTAAAGACACCGAGCTAAAGGTCGTCCTTTAATACAGTAGCGTACAGTCCAGTCGCTACAAATTAAATCAAACTATTTATCGCTGCAAGTGTGCCAAAAGTTAGGCAAATAAAGTGACGTATTGTGCCGCCCTGTTTCGATCAGAATCTTGTAAATACTGCTGTATTTTCATTTAGACGGAACGACCGATTTCATCCCTTGGTTGGTTCCAGTTTCATTACCTCCTCGTCTCAATTGTTACGTAAACAGCAAAACTGCGTCACTGTCTCCATCTCAGTTCGACATCTTCAGAATTATAATTGCGCGAAAGGCAGCTATCCAACGAATAATCGCATTGCAATCTGGCACTGTGTCTAAAGGGCGAAGATTAAAATGAAATCTGAACGATCTTTGCGTTTTAATAACGGAACCACCATTTTTAAAATAAGTTTCGACAACGAACGCACAATGTTCACCTGACCAAGGCATAAAGTGATACTGAAACTTTATGAGTTAGCGCACCTACAAAGCACCACCACATTTTTCATCCCCCGCCCATATAGGAACAATGGACGCCGGAAATCAGTGCATTTCTTTGCCGGATCCTGTAGTATCTAACCAATTGGGGAATACAAGAATTATGGCTGGGCCTGTCAACTTGTAACCGTAACAACTGTGATAAACCCTTTATTCCTTACAAAAACAACTAATTTGTCGAGAGAAGCCTGGTCCAATAAAGACAGTCTGGATGTATTAATAAACAAATATGGAAATAATGTGTGACTGCTGAAAACCAGGCCGCTCTAAAACTATCAAGGAATGCTTAGAAATGAAAGAAATTCATAGGTAAAAATGTCTTAGATCCAGTATTAATTTGCCTAAGTTCTTCGACATTTGCCCGTCAACTAAGGCTTTAGGTAATATACCTAAAATAAATTAGTTAATATTACATTTTTCGAACCATGTATATTTGAACAATTTTTACATATTTTACCTAATTGGTATACAATAAATTACCAAAACCAATAAGGTATTTTACCTAATACAAATTTTGTATTTTACCTAATACCAATTAGGTTATTTACCTAATATCAATTAGATGTTTTATCGTATACCAATTAGGTATTTTACATGACACCAATTAGGCATTTCACCTGATTGGTATAATAAATTAGCAAAGTTACCTAGGTTGAATCAAACTACAACTTTCACACTATTTTTGTCTATAATGTACTATAATGTAAAATACTAAAATCATATATTAGAATGAATAATATTTTTAAAACCATTTGAAAAAAAGTATTGTTTCGACTTTTATTTTTATTTAATTTTTTAATTAAATTATTTTTTTACATAATAAATAAAAATCATTTATAGTTATTTTTCTCACCGAATGTTTTAAATGGAAATATGTGTCCTTTAAAAATAAGTGCCTATAAAATCAGCTTGTTTTTTTGACGTTAACTTGTTTTTCTTCTTTGTAAAATCTCAGCAACTGTTGTCTATAAGTAAATAAAAGAAATGTATAGATTTTTATAGTGCGAATTTAAAAGTATTCTTGTTTAACTTACGTTACTAATTGCGGCAGGTGAGTTAATGTGACTATATACACAGTCCGCAACGGGGACTACTGAAGGTTGATCAAATTTAGGACGTCAATTAAAGAATCCATGGAGGCGTTTAGAACGACATCAAAACTATTAAAATAATTTCATTAATGCTTTAATTTCGGAAACTTACATTTTACTTTATTATTTCAATAATACAGTATTGTTATCGATTTTTAAAAAAAAAAATTTGCTACCCTGAAAATTTTTTTTTTCAAGTTTCATGAATAGTAGACACGAAAAAAGCAAAAAAAAATTTCAGTCCGTCTGTCCGCCGTACGCCGTTCGCCGTACGCCGTACGTCGACCGCTGTACGGAAAATCGTTTGAAGGCTCGTAGCTCACAAACCCTTTGACCTATTATATATTAAAATTTTTTTCATGAATAGACTGGGTAGGCCCCTTGAAGTGACAACATTTTTACGAGTGGGGGTGTGAGGGGGGAAGTAGAGGAAGCGTTTTAGATGGAAAATTTTGGTTTTTACATCTCAGCAACTGCTTATGCTAGGAGGCTGAAATTTGGAATTTATATAGAGCTTCGGTAGTGCACCCATTTGCAAAAAAATTGCCGATATGGGTGAAGGGGTGTGTGAGGGGGGGAGAAATAGTGCATCCGATACGCAAAAAAGGCGAGATCGACACATTCTAAAATCTATATCTCCTAAACGGTTAACGTTACAAAACTGAAACTTAATGGATATATGTAGGTATACTAGAAGAATAGATCGGAAATAAATTTTTTAGTGGGGGCAGTGGCGTATGGTGGTGGGGGTAAAAAACTTTAGATTACGATATCTCACGAACAAATTGCTCTAGACAAATAGAATTTAGTTTGTGTATAAAGGTTGACAAATGAAGTTTGATGAAAGTAAAATTTTTTAAGGAGGCGGTGGAGCATGAAAGTGGAGGGGATAAGAATTTTTCTAAAAAATCACGTCTCATATCTCAAGAACAGTGTAAGACAGATGATTAAAATTTTTACCAGAAGTAGACCTAATAGACCCCTAGCAGGATAAGAAATTTTGTGGGTGAGGGTGTAGATGATGAGGGTGGGGGAGAGTGAAAAGGAAAAGGTTCCAATTTTTATATCATGAGAACCTATAACGGTATGAAGCTGAAACTTGGCATTTAGATAGAGCTTTAGTAGTAGCATGTTAGAAATATATAATTTTACTTTATTATTTTTTTTAATAATAAAGTATTGTGATCGACCGGAAATTTCAAAAAAATTTGCTACCCTAAAATTTTATATTTTCACGTTTTAGGACTAGTAAACCCCAAAAAAGCAAAAAAAAAATGTCCGTCTGTCCGCCGTAGACGCCGTACGCCGTACGTAAAATCGTTTGAAGGCGCGTAGCTCCCAAACCCGTTGAGATATTAAATTGAAATTTTTATGGTGGGTAGATTGGGTGAACCCCTACGACTGGTATATTTGCGAGGGGTTAGGAAACGAGGGGAGAGGAGAGGGGAGCGTTTTAGACGAATAATGTTGGGTTCTAGATCTCAGGAACCACTTATACTATTAAGCTGAAACTTGGAACTTATGTAGTTCTACGATAATGGACTCAATTGCAAAAAAATGGTCGATATTGGTTAAGGGGTGTAGAAGTGGAGGGGAAAACAATGAGTTTTTAACACATGAAAGACGGGATTGAAAAATTCTAAAATCGATATCTCCTGAACAATTGATGTTAGAAGATTGAAATCTTATTGTTGTTCTTAGGGATATTTCAAGATTAGACAAGGGCTAACATTTTTAAGAGGGGTTGTGGAGTGTGGGGGGGTTGTGAACAACTTTGGATTACAATATCTTCCGAACCAATTACACCAGGAAGATAAAATTTAGTTTCTGTATATGGGATCACAAGATGAGTCTACCAAAATTTTTTGAGGGGGGAGGTGGAGCACGAGAGTGGGGATACAACAATTTTTCAAAAAATATAATTTTTGTATCTCAGAAACCGTATCAGATATGATCTTGAAAATTTTACAGGAGTTGGTAAACTTCTAGTAGGAAAGAAAATTTTGGAGGTGTAAGTGTTGGGGGTGAGGGTGAAAGGAGGTGGAAAGGAAAACATTCTGATTATTATTTCTCGAAAACCATAATGAATAGAAAGCTAACAATTTAGGATTATATAGAGCCATTATGAAAAATCCTAGAAAAATAAAATATTTGATAGGGGTACCAAGGTACGGGGGAGAGGGGTGGTTTTTAATTCTCAGAAACGGCTTATGCTAGAAAGTTGAAACTTAGTACGTATAGGTAGATGTACGAACAGTGTCGAGAAGAGCTAGCCAACTTAGGAAGTCAAGCCAAAGTTACTCTGCTATGGGTCCCAGGCCACAGCAAGATAGAGGGTAACGAACGGGCGGACGAATTAGCTAGGCAAGGTTCTACTCTTCAGGGCCCTCTCGTAGAATCCGTTCAGGTCCCACTAGGGACTGTTAAGCGCCAAATATCCACCCACTTTCTCACAAACGCCAACTCCAGATGGAGAGGACTGACCAACTGCGTCATATCTAGGAAGATATGGCCATCCTACTCCCGGAGCAGAACAGACGAACTCCTGAGCAGGAGCCGCGTGGACGTCTCCAGAGTCACGTCAGTCAGCACGGGTCACTGGCCGATCGGCGACCACGCGGCCAGACTGGGTATTCCGTTTAACGTCAATTGCCGCAGTTGTGGGGATGCAAATAAGAGGGAAACTGTCATTCACCTTCTTTGCGAGTGTCCCGCCCTAGCTAGAGCCAGACTTCGCGCACTAGGCAAACCCTTCTTCAATAACCTCGATGAGATCTCGAAAAACAGGATAGGAGAACTGATTACCTTCTTGAACAGCTCCGGATGGATATGATAATCCATTCAAGCCCTAGGTCTCTGTAAAACTACACATATACTTCGTCAGCCCTCAACGACCAGGTTAAACGAGTTGTGGTATCAAAACGGCGCTTCCTGTGCTAATTGGGCCCTGTTTTCGGCAGACGGGCCACCACGTAAACCAACCAACCAGATGTACTATTAGAGTAATTAAAGCAAACGAAAAGTTGAGATTTTGATTGGCGTTCAGAGGTTGAGTAAAAAAAATGTCCGTGAATCCACATTTTCACAAACTTCGTTAAAACTTTTAGACATGTCGAGCTATCAAAGCAATTTTACTTCTACGGGCTATTTACATAAGTACCACCTAGTAACGATCTTCAAAATTTTTCGATATCCAACCCCTAAGGGGGTGTAAAGTGGTTGTGTACATATTCACGAATTCTGATATATTTCTAAGATTTGAAATTCACTTTTACTTCTATAAGCTTTAAATGTAGTCGTGGAAAACCGATTTAAGTATTTTTCTCAATTAAACCCCCTGGGGGTATTGTTCAAGTTTTCACTGATTCCGAAAATCTTTTAGGTTTAATGTGATCGAATTCGCTTTTACTACTATGAATAATTCTATTGATAAAAAAATACGTAAATAAACAAAAATACTTTATTATTAAAAAATAATAAGGTAAAAATCTGCCTAGGTTATTTCTTAGGTTAAGAGGCTATTTGGAACGTTATTTTTTAGGTTGTCAGTCGCATAGTAACCTACACCGCATCTCATCATTAAACGCGTTTCGGACTTCTGCCCATAAAATAATAAAGTTGCGCCCAGACTGTTGACAGATTTTTGTTCCATATCTGAATTTCCAGCCAACAAAAAAAAATCGAAGCAAACACGTTCAGATAAAAGATTTATTACGCGATATTGTAGAACGCGAACAATTTCGAAATCACGTATCTGTCGGAAATGTTCCCTTTTGCACCAGTTAACATGCTCCGATTCCATTTATCATTTACCTAATTTATAAAACATTCGATTACTTCCTTCTACGCGATGTACACGTTTCTTTCGCATCTTGTCGAAACTGCATTGTTAATGATTTCGATTATTCCATAACAAAGGATTTCCTATTACGACCGGATTAAGATAAGCATCTATCGAAATTATGGAAACTCAATTTCGTTTCGAATTTCAGTGACAATTACGGAAGCGAAAATCGATTATACGGATGGAAAATACAAAAAAATATAAGATGTATTCTGGCAACAGCCCCGGGGGTGGGTCTAGTTTGATTTTTTTTTTAATATAAAATGTCGATACAACCACTACGTATCATGCAAGTAGCAATATATACCGAACGTTTTTTTTTTTTAAAGAACAGATAGGTGGGTGGTACGTATATCCTGGAGCCGGAATATCAGGCTTCCATACAAAGTTGTAGCCAAACAAAACTGAAATCGATATAACTTTTATACCAACCATTTGACTAAATCGTGAATCCTTCGTGGAGGAGGATGTTGTTCACGAAACTTGACATTATTTCCTCTTAAAGTCTGCATATCTTCTTGTATAGTGGCGGCAGTAGCGATATTGCTGGTACCATAGTGAAACAAAGCTCAAAGATTTCAATGATAGATAAAACCTGAAGGAATCTCTTGACGAACAGGATGACAGGAGAATTATAAAGGCATATCCGCAACGAAGCATATTTTAACAGCCAAAGTTAATTGCGTACACCCACATCGAGATAATTGGATAGAAGTTTATCGACGTGAGTTTGCTTTTGATCCTTTTACAGCCACTGATTTGTGCCATGAATCCCATTTCAGATTTTTGATAAGAATTTTTTTTTATTATGTATATTTTACATTTGTTTTGGGTGGGGCGGAAGGGTGGTTTGGGGTTACTGCGGGTAGAAAATCATAAACTTTGATTGGATGAAAATTTAAATATTTCTCGATAATTTATGGATATTTGAAATGGGGACGACAGGGTTATGTTGTGCATGTGAATTAAATGTGAAAAGTGAGATTTGCATATGTTTAGTCGAATTTGTATTAATTATAAGGTAGCCCGTCAGGAATCATAATGACGAATAAATATTATTTTTGGCTTAACAGGATTTTAGGGCGGTATGATTGAAATTCAGCCCGATATCGATGTGTCTGCAATGTTGATTATTGTAATTAGTTATTGATTAATAATTTATGTAAAATGACACTCAAATAATAGATGTGAACGTATAATTATTTATTTATTTGTAGAAGAAACGGTAACGAGATGGATAGTAGCGATGCTTGACTCTCGCAGAAATTCCGCTCAGATCGGAGGTAAAGTCTTACTGTACGAGCGGTGAAGGGATGCCCTCAGGGAGGCGTACTCTCCCCACTACTGTAATGTATTGTTGTAGATGATCTCCTGAAGGACATGAGTACCAAAGGTTTTGAGACTCAAGCATATGCTGACGACCTGTTGATCACTGTAAGAGGTAAACATGACAGTGTTGTATCAGACCGCATACCAGAGGGCCTAGACATAGTAGATCACTGGTGCGTTCAACAAGGATTAAGTATAAATTCAAGCAGAATAATTGTAGTGCCGTTTACTAGAAGACGAAAGGTAAACTTAAGGACCCCGATTGTGAAACGAACTGCAACTGAATTCTCTTCCGATGTCAAATACTTGGGTGTCACCTTGGACAAATGTCTGCCTTGGAACTAACATCTTAAGAACATCTCCACACGAGCAACATTGTCTTTTATGGCGTGCCGAAGGCTCTGTGACACCAATTGGGGTTTTAGAACAAAAACGGTATACTGGACCTACAAGTCTATTATAAGACCAATGATCACATATGCCGCTATTAGTCCAAGAGCTCGCGACAAAAAATCGCAAGAGTTTTAGGAAAGCTAATATTTTAGTATTTGGTTACATTTAGGGTGTATGTAATATACTAGAGTCAGCAGGTCTGACGTGGGGACACCTGGCTCTGGTGAGCTGTCAAAGATGAATGAAAGAGTTTTAGGAAAGCTGAAAATTTGCCAGGACGTAGTTTTTACAATGAAAAACTGAAAAACAATGGTCAGACACCCCAACAGTGGGACCCACCCAGTCAGCCTCCCCGCAAACATTTCAAAAAAATCGGGTCCTCCAAAGAGTTTTAGGAAAGCTGAAATTTTGTTCAGTAAATATCTATTATATATAATTTATGAAAATAACAGTCAGACTTCATTTGGTTAGAACGGGGCCAGTCAGCAGGCGCCGAAAGTATAAATGTCATACGAGCGCGATTTCTGTTACTATGTGCGCGACAATCAATACAAGTGTCATGAAAGAGTTCTAAGAAAGCTGAAAATTTACTACGGGGTGGTTTTTACAATGAGAAACAAAAAAAAAATGGTCAGGCTCCCCAACAGTGGGACCCACCCAGTCAGCACCCCCGCAAAGGTGTCGTAAAAATCGCGTGCTCGTGGTTTCTGTTACTATGCGCGCAACAATCAATACAATTGTCATGGAAGAGTTTTAGGAAAGCTGAAAATGTACCACGGGGTAGTTTTTACAAAGAGAAACAAAAAAACAATGGTCAGACACCCCAACAGTGGGAACCACCCAGTCAGCACCCACGCAAAGGTGTCGCAAAAATCGCGTGCTTTTGGTTTCAGTTACTATGCGCGCAACAATCAGAACCAGTGCCATGAAAGAGTTTTAGGAAAGCTGAAAATTTACCACAGGGTAGTTTTTACAACGAGAAACAAAAAAAACAATGATCAGACACCCCAACAGAAGGACCCACCCAGTCGAAACCCCCGCAAAGGTGCCAAAAAAATCGGTTCTCGTAAGAGTTTTAAGAAAGCTGAAATTTGGCACAGTGTAAATCTATTAAATATAATTGAAAATAACAGTCAGACTTTATTTGGATAGATCGCGACCAGTCAGCAGTCGCCGAAAGTATAACTATCATGCGCGCGTGATTTCTGTTATTATGCGCGCGTATGTTAAATAACAATCAAAGTTTCGTTTATTTTATAATATAATAAAATGGTATTACTTTAACACCTTGTATATTTTCCGTATGATATGGCACTACCCTTTCCTTTTGGTGCCGTCTCATTTACATCTTAGGATATTGAAAATTATTATTTCATCAGTTGAATAAACTGAGCTGGAGTATCTGTCCTGTCTTTAAAATCCCAAAAATATAATTGTAATATCTTCATAGAATTTTACTTTATTATTTTAATAATAAAATATTTAGTTTTCAACAAATTTTAAAAAGAAAAAGTTATTCTTAAATGTCGTTTGTTGCAAATATTAGTTTTCCTGGTAAAATACTTTTTATTTTGTGTGTCGTTTCGGACTCGACTGTGTCCTTTATCATAAAAGTTTTTCATTTCTCAAGACAAATAAAATAATATTATGGCGAAGAATTCTGGTTCCATTTGTGTATTTTGCGTAAAAAAAGGAGACAATCTAGTGTTATTTACGGAAAAAAAACCCTATCCAAGTGCAAATCGGTGTTAAAAATACGTCAGGATAATTTGTGCCAAATTTCAGCTTTCTTAAAACTCTTACTCTGACTGGGTGGGTCCCACTGTTGGGGTGTCTGACCATTGTTTTTCAGTTTTTCATTGTGAAAACTATGTCCTGGCAAATTTTCAGCTTTCCTAAAACTCTTTCATTTTCCGATTTTTTTGACATCTTTGACAGCTCACCAGAGCCAGGTGTCCTCATGTCAGACCTGCTGACTCTAGTATATTTACATACACCCTAAATGTAACCAAATACTAAAATATTAGCTTTCCTAAAACTCTTGCGATTTTTTGCCGCGAGCTCTCCGACTATATGGTGTGGTGGCCAAAGGTTGAACAATTCACAGCACAGAGGGCCCTGCAAAAAATTCAGAGGCCTGCTGTTTTTTGCATTACTGGGGCACTTAAATCATATCCCAATGCTGCAATGGAAGCCATGATAGACATGGCCCCATTACACTTAGATATAAAGAAAGAGGCTCTGATAGAGGTCATAAGGCTACAGCAGTACAATAAATTTAAGGTAGGCTTGTCGGTCACCTTAAAATTCTCTCAGTAAACGATTAAATGCCAAAGGTGTACGATTTTGAGAAACAATACATGGTGGCATCAACGTTCATCAAACTACGTAAACTGCAGTGGGCTGGCCATGTAGAGCGGATGGAAGACAGAAGAATCCCCAAGCGTGCTCTTAAAGGCAAAGCGAGTGGTAACAGGCCAATAAGCAAACAACGCAAGCGATGGGAAGACTCTGTTGAAGAAGACAGCAAAGCCATCTTAAAAATTAGCAGCTGGAGGACGCGGTCTTTGGATCGAGACGATTGGAGGTGACGACTCCAGGAGGCCAGGGCCCGACTTGGGCTGCCGCGCCATTGATGATGATACATGGTGGTTCTGGGAGGTCGTGTATCATGGCAATCTGGTCTACCAGATTTTGGAGAAGGTGACTTGGTCTCTGGTACACGGACAGCTCTAAGAGTTATAATCGAACTGGGATCCAATTGTAATATATGGATGGCAATGTGACAAACAGCTACTGTGCTTCAGGCTAAGGTACATGATATAGAACTGTGAGCAGGTAAACTTCTATTGAATAAACCTAAAGCCGCTATAGTTAGCGGCACTGCTAGCGTTGAAATCTTATTGTTTTAGCTCTAGGCTTGTATGGGACTGTCATTCTCTTCTTAAAGAGCTGGTACATCATAATAGTCTAACCTTGATGTGGGTGCCAGGACCTGAGGGTATTCCGGGAAATAAATCGGCTGACCATCTAAGCGGAGAGCCAACTCACCAATGATTGGCCCGGAACCATTCTGTGGAGTAGGTAAAGGCTTCATTAAGGATGGAATTTTAAAGTGGGTAAATCTTCAGGTGGAAGATTATTGGATCCCACTTTCAGAACTTAGACAGTCAAAGAAATTCCTGACTTTTTCTAGTAAAATAGCGTCGGAATTCCTTTCATTCAACAGGTATAACGCAAGGGTTATAACTTGATATTTTTCAGGACATTATTTCCTCAAACATCACCTTAAAATCATCGGCAAAGTATCACTAGATGGATGTCGATTCTGTGAAACCACACCTGAAACCACGGGACACATTCTGTGTGATTGTGATGCAGTGGCCAGATCAAGAAGGCAGACTCTCGGTGGACTTACTCTAAATTAAATAATGTAGGTACTCCAATAAACACACAGTATAGTTGACGTCAATTTCAATGTAATTATTTTTTCAAATAGTACTTACTGGAAACCAATCATCGCAGCAGCGAGAATTAACATACACAATTGAAAGACGTGATATTGCGCACTGCACAAAATCAATTTTATTTGCCAGAAATCGGAGGAAAACTAGCACAAAATTCAGATTTTATTAACCTTTATTCACAAAAAATATAAAATAATAATAGTAATTACAAACTTTGATAATATATCTCAGTATCCAATTCTAAGTTCCCTAGCTATTCTAAATTTGATCAAAAACTTATATGATATCAAAGTTTTGAACAGTATTATCAACATTTGATTCATCCTACTTAAATAAAGTCTTGCATTCAAAGAACTTGGTTTTACCTCAGGCGAACAAAATAGAGCGATCATGTCTGATGCCAATTTCTGATTCTTTTTATTATCATTTATATTTTTACTTTATTAGTTTTTAATAATAAAGTACTGTCATTAACCTGAAAATCCAAAAAATCCAAAAAAAAAAATGTCTGACTGTCCGCCGTATACGCCATACCCAAAACTGTACCTCACAAACCCGTTGAGATATTAAGTTAAATTTTTTTGAAAAACCTTTTATTACAATATCTTTCAAACCAATTATACAAGAAAGATAAAATCTTGGTTTTTGTATATTGGTGTACAAGTAGAGTCTACTAAATTTAAGAGGAGGGAGGCGACCACAGAAGGGGGGGATAGACTTTTTTCAAAAAAATTAAATTTTTCATATCTTACGGATAAGGTCCTAAAAATTTTACAGGAGTGAGTTAGAGCAGAGCAATACTAGAGAAGATAAATTTGGAGTTGGAAGGCGGAGGGTGGCAGAGGGTGGAAAGTACAAAATTGTGGTTATCGAGACAGAAAGCTAAAAGTTGATGACTATATAGAGCCTTCATAAGGACATTAAAGATAAATTAAAAAAAAATTTTATAGAGGAAGCAAGGTACGAAAGCGGGGGAATTTATGGAACAGCTTATGCAAAAAAATTAAAACTTAAAATGTGTAAAGTGGAGTTGAGCAAAATGATTTTTGCAAAATTACCGCAACATCAAAAAATATTAAAATTCTCATATTTTCAAACGACGTGGAGTTTTGTCTAAAAGAAATCGTACCTGCATTATTTTTTAAATTTTTTCTGGACTTTTAGAAATATTGAATTTACTGCATATTCATCTTGCCCACTTTTGGTCACATTACGTTGAAAAATTGCATTCCTTTACATGCACCCATGAAATAGGAGAAATTTTGAAAATTTTGACGGTCGTATGAATATTTTCTCGCAGAGCTTCGGAGTTTTGAACAAGTTCTGTGCGATATGCTGGAAAAACGGTTGATAAATTTTGATGAACTTAGTACATGAAATTTTGAAGTTTTTTCGATATAGCGATAATTTTCTGCACTGAAATAGTTTTTTCCTACCCGCTAAATTAATTTAACTTTCGCTGTTGTGGTACCGAAACTTTGTTAACAACTGCATTTCGGGAACCATATTTAATATAACAAGAACTCATCAAAATATTCTCAATATTTAAATGTTTCCAATAATTTGTTACGATATGGACATATTTACAGCGAGTTTGTTGAAGGAGCGAGCGACATTGTATTTTATCGTTCTTTGTATTTCCTAGGAACAGCTTACACTAGGAAAATGAAACTTTAGTATATATTAGTTAAGTTACCGTGGTAGTACAGTGGCTAGCGCCTTAGTCTACAAACATTGAGGTCGCAGGTTCGAATCGTACGTAGCCAGGAGCCTGTTGCGCTAGGTGCAGTTAAAAAATATATGAAGCAATAGCAGGCACTTAGAATATTTTCCCTATGCTTCAGAAGAGGTCATATGAAAACTGCAGATTTAAGAGGATAATTAAAAAAAATTCACCCGTATTCTGGAACCCGTCGACGGGAAAGTGAACTGCGATTTTTCTAATTTTAAATGATTGGAAACGCTTGAATGATTTTCACTTTTTAGAAAATTAGAACTTTAAAATCCGCTATGTAATAGTTGCGTTTTTAATGTTTCTTCAGAAAGTAATTGACAAAACAAAAAATTTGAGTAAGTTCATCTTTCAGATTTACAGTATTACATTTTTCGGAAATTTTTTTGCCCAAAAATATGGTTTCAAACACCGATCGATAAAGTAGTTTTCGAACGAATAGAAAAGCCACCGTTTTTCAGAATAAACGTGATTTTTCATTAGGTACTGATGCTGAATATCTTCCAAACGACTTAGATAATGTAGATAATTTTTAACTTATCTTAGGAATTTGTTCTAAGAACAAATTTATTTTGTCAGGAAAAGTTTGAAGAAGAGTAAGATGAGATATTTTCTTATCATGTTACGTTTGAATCCTCGTGGTTCACAACCTCGTTGAGATATTATATTCACTGCTTATGCTAGTTAGGGACAATTCGGATTTATATACATAGAACCGTAATGGTGCAGCCAAAAAATAATAAAGGACTATTGTCAATTCCAATCAAAATACGGAATAGTAGATCATGCGAACAAGCCACGCGGCTCCGATTCCAACGAAAATATTAACCCCTTTTAAATGGCATTATCAAAATTTTTGGCAAAAAGTTTGACACTGAACGTGTTACGGTCATTCAATATTGATGGCTAGAAAAATGTGGGAGCTAGATAGAAGGCTTCTTGTGCCGCAATTATTTGAGAAAAGGGAAGATGTAATTGAGTATAATACGACCCCTCTAGACCATTTGGAAAGACAGGCCCTTATTGATTCCAAGAAGAAGGAAATGTCAAAGTCCTTAAGTCTAATCCTTTACCAAGAGACATGGATTATAAACTCTTTTAAATGCTTCAGTAATCTCAATGTACTTTTCCTTCGAAGAATGTTTAACGTCCCGTTGGTAAAGCAAAAGGTAACCTGTAAAATGATCAGAACAAATTGATCGTCATTATTTTGTAATTGATGACGGTTTCTATTATCTTAGCGAGAGCGGAGGTAATGGCTACAAGCCTATAATTGGATGAGTTTTGCTTTATTCTTTAAATCTAAGAATTTTGACCGAACCACTAAGTCGCAATCTGAACTCCAACTAAGTAAAAAGCGATCCAAGTTTCGAGATTATGAGTTTCCTGTCACAAAGTTAGAATCATATTGGAAACGAAAAATCTTGACAGTACAGCAGAATTAAAATATTAACGTTTTAAATTCACATTTTATATTTACATGTGGGGCTTCTAACCCACCTTTCTTCTGTTCAATATATGCGTTATTTGCACGCTTTTAATAGAAGTCCCTCGCAAGTCCCTGAGCAATATAAAAAACGGCCTTTTTTCCATTCATCATAATTAGTGTACCAACATCATTAGTCAATATACCGAAAATAATCCCGAAAAGATTTAATAACTATTCCATGTGATCAGTGTAAAAGATTATGGGAGCTCAATATGTTATGAAGAGCTTGCGTGGAAAAAATAACAAAATCGAAAGTAACTTTCGCCTGGTCAATAAATTAGAAAAAAAAAATATGTGATAAAGTTTCGTCGGGGAGCAAAACTTTCCATCATATATGACGGCGCTCGCCCAAATTGAAAATCTGTCACAAAGTGACCAAATGGACACAAGCCTGCCGCACATAACCAATTAACCAACAAAACATGTCACATCCCTTATGACCTACGTATGTCGTTCATAATACAAGTACGAGCAGTTTGGTACGTTGGTAGTGAGTTACACTTAACCCAGCCATAGCCCTCGACCCTTCCTTACCCCCAAGGACGAGAAAGATTGAGAGAGGTGTGGCATACTATCGAGAGTGATGTTAAAGTTATGTCCATGCTAGCCGTACAGTTTTCCTACGTCGATACAACATTCTAATGATCATACATTAAATTTAATACTCGAATAAATCCAACAGTAATGGCTTTAACATTGCCCAGGATTCCTGCATCGTGTAAATGTGGCAGAGGTTGTAAATTTAAGGAGAGTAGCTTAGCACAGAAGGGCTGTTCTATAATAACTGCAATCGTCTATGATAGGACTTAACTATACTTCGCCGGGCATACCTTCAGACTTGTCTAAACTTCTAGATTATAATGATTTTTCCGGGAAACTTTTATGGTTGTACGTAGTGTTTTGTGATGCTATCTTAGTAATTTATTTTGAAGTGAATTTCTGCAGAACGATGGAGTTTTCGATTTATTTTTGCATTTTTCAGTAAGTGTGAGTTTAATTGATTTAGGTCCAAATCGAAGTTAGCTACTTGAATGATTAATTTAGTTGACTATTGTTTCGAAAAACATCGAAAAATTTTTGTTTTCAGTTTGTGTCGCGTTTTTAGTTTATGTACATATACCTACATTAACATCACATCCCTTTTTTTCCACACCCAACCAAGGAACTTTATCTTATTATATTTTAATCTAAAACTTTGTGACAAAGAGTTACACGAAACTAAATTTGCTACTTATGACAATAAAAGCACTCGTTACAGTATCTACCAAACAAATTTCAATAAAAAACGGGAGGATTCAAGCAGCTTCGGTAACTTTAAATATCTAGTCTACTAACACAGAGGTCCTTCGAATCAGTACCATACTCCAAAATATTGTTGCGAGCTAGGGGTTCGCCGGGATTTCAAGTAAAACACAATTCGTTTAAAATCAAAATAAGTGATAATTTATTTAATCGCACTTTAATTCTATTCGCACAATAATTCGCACTATATGGCAATACCGCCCGCTTATTTATTTCGCTTGATTCGATCACACGCAATCGTTCGCTTTCCACCAATACGGTCGCGTATACACGCTGGCTGTCACAGTCGACGTAATAAAAATTACTATGTCCCTCGTTGAAAGCTTCACCTGCTTTTATACTATCCGGTTGCAGTCTAGGATGTACTTGAATGTTCGCTCAGTGATGTATGTGGAATCTTCTCGAAAGCTTTAGAGCTTTCGATTTCGATCTTCGTTCGGTGGTGTATGTAAAAGGTTCTAGTGAGCTTGAGATCTTTCGACTTTGATCATCATTGGATTCTTGTATATTGGAGAGCATTCGATAAGAAGTGGGGTATAATCGTGTTGCTCCGCTCTTCTTATTTACTCAACTAGGCTTTTGATTGGGTTACTTTGCAGCTTAGGTATTCGGTTGTTACTGTTTCCCTATTCGTAATCGATCGAGTTACGCGGTGGCCAGGCTTACACGTAACAATATGTTTATCGAAACAATTATCGAATAAGTTTATACAGAATTGAAAGAATACCGACTCGAGAACGCTTAGACCGACTATTTCATATTCTGGGATCAAGTCTAGTCCGATTATGAAAAATTATGTATGAATTCAGGCATCATTGACAAAAAACCTAAAATCGGGCTTTAGCCTATTGGATAAACAGACAAAGTAAGACTAGCCGCACCACCTTTTCACATACTCGCCATGGGATACACAGTAAAAAAAATGCCTTGAATTTTACATCTTTTGGATAGTAGGGAAATTGCACCACCTTTTCAAGTAAATTTACATTGGGATGTGGGAGTCAATTCAAATGTGATTTTAAATTTTCGGTCAGTAAATTTAAATTTGCAATCAGTAAATTTCAACTTTGAAAGCAGAAAATTCACTGAATATTCTCTGAAATTTAAAATCTAAAAAAAGTGTATAATTAGCACACTTTAATATACACTTATTTTTACTTCTAATATTATTTCTTACTTACTTACTCTTAATAAAACCCTTGGCTGTAGGTGGGAACCAAACCCGCGATCAATTCTGGTTTTGCTGCGTAGGTTTGGCGCAAGTAGCCACATGCGTTTCATTTTCATTTCAGTAGAAAACAAAATCGAACGTAGCGTCCAACTTCGTGGTTTCATATATTACATGTTTTCATCGTAAAATTCAAATATACTCATATAAGTTGAATTACACGAAAAATAACGTAATTTTCAACTCATATATAATTATAGTTAATTTTACACGAAATGTCGCGTAGTTTTGTGAGCCTTTTCATGTAAATTGTACGGTTCAGTTGAATAATTTACTATTTCGTGTAAAAGTGATTGAAATGTTTACTTTTACTTGAAAAAATGAAATATACTGGAAATTTCAAGTAAAAATTGGATTGAAAATTAATTTTTTTTAAAGCAGTGTAGGTATACTGGATATATTAACGACACATGAGGAAATACCAGAATGAAAACCGTGAATTTGAACTTCCACTTTGACAAATTGATATCTACTTTCAGTACTGCCGAAAAGAAACCTGAACTTCCGAACTTATTTCTTTCATTTTTTCTGTCAAGCAATTTTTTTTTTGTAGTGCAGTATCCAAATTGCATCATAACATGTAAGAAGGTTCTGAAGCAATTCTGTATTTCAGTACTGAAGACGAACTGGAACGAACTATTTGTGAGATTATTACTTCAACAGGATTCATTTCAGTCAGTACTTATGTGAATGTTCATCAATCACTCAGTGGATCTACACGGCTGTAGTTAGGCCAATCCTATTATACAGTCTGCTAATATGGTGGCCAGTACTCGGCAAAGTAACCTACAGGAAAAAGTTGGAAAAGGTGCAGAGACAAGCGTGTCTGGGGATAACAGGCGCCCTTTGTACCACCTCTTCAGACTCGCTCAACGTCCTTCTTTTTCTGCCACAAATTGACCTGTTCGCAAAATACGTAGCATGCAAAGGCGCCCTAAGACTCAGAGAGTCCAACCAGTTCAAAGCATGTATGTACATACGGACACAGTAACAAGACAGTAACAGTAACAGTTCGCCATAAACGTACCAAGCAGAGAGTACTGGGAGGTAAGAACCGGTGACACTGCGTGGTCGATTAACATCTATACTGACGGTTCTAAGATGGAGGACGGAGTGGGCACAGCCGTGCACTCACTTGATCTTCCAGCAAATTCTTGCTACAGACTGCGGAATAGCCGATAAGGCAGTTTTTATCTATACGGATAGCCAAGCAGCCTTAATGGCTTTGAAATCCTGCATTATCAAATCCAAGGCAGTACTTAACTATCGCCGCGCTTTACAGAAACTGTGCTCAAATAGGAAAGTGGAACTCTGCTGAGTTCCAGGACACAGTGGTATTTTAGGAAACGAACTCGAGGATGATCTAGCTAAAAAAGGTGCAAACCTTGGGCAAGAAACCGCGGTTTCGGTACCACCGCCTCATAACGTCGTTCACAACTCCCTAGAGCAGAAGATGGTAAGCCTGTCCGAGGCCAGGTGGCAGGCTACATCAACTTCCAGAACCACGAAACAAATGTGGAACACTCAAAATGAAAAAAAACTATACTCCTGTTAGCACTACCAAGGGCGCAATGCTCAACTTTAGGAGACGGGTGAAGGCTCTTGGTGCACCGACCTTCACAAATTTTAAAGAAGTCTCGTTTAACAGCATGCAGAGTCTGCTAAACTTTGCTACGGTAACAAGGACATTTGAATTAAACGAGGAGCTCTCAGTACAGATCGAAACTATCATAGGTACATTGGGTCTCCTGTTTTTTAGTGGTATCACTATGGACCCTCGTGGGTCTATGTGAGGCTTTGGCCGCCACTGTAACCTAACCTAACCTATGTGAATGTTCTGCTGAAATTCCGAATAATTTTGGTATTGGAAGAGGGACGCCATTTGGAATGCTGATGTAGCACCGATGTGTTATCTGTTTTGTGAATGTACTGAATTCGCCAGTATGATCTGTTCTTTATTGTTGCCAGGTTTGGTCACTTAATGTCATGTCTGCATTTTTCAAACGCTTTAGTAATTGTTCACTTACAGTTCTATATGGATAGGTCCTATTATCGTTTCCGAAAAACGAAATTTGTATTTTTGCGCAAACTTTGCCATTAGCGGAGATAGCAATTCGCAACAGAACTGTACTGAGCTGTAAGTGATACCATATCCACGTTCTTTAAATTGCAGTTTCCCATTGTCATATCTTTTGTCAGAGCCTTGTCTTTATTCCCTTTTACTTTATTATTTTTTAATAATAATGTATTGTTATCGACCTGAAATTTAAAAAAAATTGATACCCTGAAATTTTCTATTTTCACGTTTTAAGACTAGTAAACCCCAAAAAAGCAAAAGAAAAATCCGTCTGTCCGCCGTAGACGCCGTCCGCCGTACACCGCTCCGTTCGCAAAACCGTTTGAAGATGCGTAGCTCACACAAACCCCTTGAGATATTAAGTTGAAATTTTTATGGTAAGTAGAATGGTTGAACCCCTACGAGTGGTATCTGAACAACCTAAGGTATAACCAGGAGGCTATTTGGAACGTTATTTTTTAGATTGTCAGTCGCATAGTAACATATACCGCATCTCAGCATTAAACATGTTTCGGACTTCTACCCACAAAATAATAAAGTTGTGCCCAGACTGTTGGCAGATTTTTTATGTATGAATTTGGTATTTTGCTCATTGAACTATAATATAATTTTCTAAGCGACTAACTGATCTTAATTCATTTGGTACTGATCATACCAATCGACGGTATATGGTATTTTTTTTTGTGTGATCTTAATCAATCATTATATATATTTTTTTGACAAGGTATACTTCAAGATTGAGCAGGATATGGACGAGATAGTCTTGGCTTCAAACCACAATCAGTTCCAAAACCAATACTTAGTTCACCTTATATTCTGGCTGGAGATTCGATATCACTCAGCGTCTAAGACTTATTTAATGTCTACAAAACCCTGATACATGTCAGTATTAAATTCCAAGCAATTTCCTGGGACTTTCTTAAAACATTTATTGAACTTTAGGTCGTCCAGTTCCGAAGACACCTTGAATTCCATGATTTTGTCCGCATAAGACTTTATTCGACACGCAAATATTTTTACCAAAGCTTTGTAGGACTTAAGCTAGTATTTCAATGTATGCCATGCTGTGAAATATTGACACTTATCAATATAAATACGTGTCAATACGTACTTTGTCCTGAATGATATCCATACTGGTATTTATAAAGTGAGTGCAAATTTTCAACTTCTTGTATAATCATTAATTTGGCTCAAAAATCATTGGATTGCTAAGTTAGGTGCAACTAAAGTTTTCTTATAAATATCAAAAAAAAATGCCATGGGAAAACTGATATCGATTAAACAAGTTAAAGGCTTAGAAACATAAGGGCAAAATGAACAGGAATATTAATTAATTGCATCCACATAGGGGTGAACTGAAACAGTTTGTTCTTGAATTATTTTCTTTTTTCACTTTTAATTTGATCGAAAAACAAGTTTTAACCAAGCAGTAATAACAAATAGCAGTCGAAAAAAAGGATTTTTTTTTTAAAATTTAATTAAAAAAACCGTCAAATATTATAATTAAAATTTCAAAGAGCACAAAAAATCCAAATTCAGCAAGATGAAAGCATGAATATTGTAAAAAAAAATATTGTTTCATCCCTGCTTTCAATTGTATTTTAATTATCCGTTCGATAACAGATCAAAAAGGAATAGCTTCTAAAGGCGTATATACTTGTGACATAAAATCCTATCAAGTGTTAAATTAAAAACAAAAATCCTGGTTACATCAGTAGCTCTCTGTGTATATTTTTTTATGTAAAATAGGGCACAAGAGATAATTAACATCACCGTAAAGTTTTATGTCCTTTTATTTTCCGAAATAATAATTACAGAATGGAAAAAAAATTAATTATTTGTTATTGGCTTTGAACCCATTGATTGGGTTTGGGTGAAATAAATTGGTTTCGGGAATTTCTACATTATTTTCTTACAGAAAGCTGGAATCGAACCCACTCGGCGGTTTTCTTTACTACTTTAATTGGCACTGCTCAAAATATAAATTGCTAATTCATAATTTATTTACGTAGCTCGCATAAGTAGTAGAGATATATTAAAACTACCCAGCAAACATATTGGCGAGGGTTTGCAGGCAACAAGCACTAGGCAAGGGGAAATAAAATGCGATCAACTGGCCCTTTCATCGAATTTTAATTGCCACAGACAATGATTTAAAAATTCTTGCTAAATGCTTGCAAAAAGATTATAATTTTTAAGGATAAAATTTTTTTTAACCCTTAGAAATGGCACGCTTTTCGCAAATGGATAGAGACCATATTGCATATTCTCATTAGGTGTTTATTAGTTGTGCATCAGTCGGAAAGAACACTTGTGTGTGCTAACTATTGTATTATTTATTGCATTTTTTGGTACGAGTTTAAGCGAGCAAATTAAATTTTAGACTTGCCGGAAAGTCTAAAATCACCACTTAAAAGTTACTTGCTAAATTATCGTTTTGAGCAAGGGAACTGATAAACTACCCTTGCTCAAAGCGATAATCAGGCAACTTGCGTTTGAGTTACCATTTGTAACTTACCGGCAAGAAGCATTTTAGTCCGCCGCATTACTTACTTTCGAGGCTTTTGCAATTGTTGCCGCAAGGGTTTTGCTTGCCTTCTATAAACCGCCGACAAGTTACATACGAGTTAAAATGTTTGGTGGGTACGTTTTAAATGACATGTATGGAAGTATTGCAAAGGAGTGAATGAAATCGAATTATCTTAATTTCTGCGCGCAGTTCCCATATAATCTGCTGATCAGACTCTTTTCGGAACACATGAATGGAAACTACTTGAAAAAAGCTACCCCTTCGTAACTAATCTTTTTCATAAGATATTTTATTTATCAATTACTTTATTATTTCAATAATACAGTATTGTTATCGATTTTTAAAAAAAAAAAATTTCCTACCCTGAACAATTTTTTTTTCACGATTCATGACTAGTAGACACGAAAAAAGAAAAAAAAATTAAGTCCGTCTGTCCGCCGTACGTCGACCACTGTACGCAAAATCGTTTGAAGGCTCCCAAACCCTTAGAGCTATTAAATTGAAATTTTTTCTATGAATAGACTGGGTAGGCCCCTTGAAGTGACTACATTTTTAAGGGTGGGGGTGTGAAGGGGGAAGTAGGAGAAGCTTTTTAGACGGAACATTTTGGTTTCTAGATCTCAGCAAGCGCATATGCTAGGAAGCTGAAATTTGGAATTTATATAGAGCTTCGGTAGTGGACCGATTTGCAAAAAAATTGCCGATATTGGTGAAGGGGTTTGGGAGTGGGGGGAAAAATAATACGTCCGAAACGCAAAAAAGGCGAGATCGAGGCATTCTAAAATCCATATCTCCTAAACGGATAATGACACAAAACTGAAACTTATATGCATTAAGTAGGTAGTAGGTAGGTATACTAGGAGAAAAGATATAAAATATGTTTTTGAGTGGGGGCAGTGGTATGGTGGTGGGGGTTAAAATACTTTAGATTACGATATCTCACGAACCAATTGCACTAGACAAATAAAATTCGGTTTGTTGTTAAGTTTGATGAAAGCAAAATTTTGTAAGGTAGCTGTGGAGTATGAAAGTGGAGGGGAAAGAATTTTTCTAAAAAATCACGTCTCATATCTCAAGAACAGTGTAAGATTGATGCTTAAAATTTTTACCAGAAGTAGACCTAATAGAACCCCAGCAGGATAAAAAATGTTATGGGTGAGGGTGAAAAGGAAAACGTTCCGGTTTTTATATCTCGAGAACCTTTATTGATATAAAGCTCAAACTTGGTATTTGGATTGGACTATAGTAGTAGCATGTTGAAAAATATAATTTTTTATAGGGGTAGTATGGTACGGGGGTGGGGGGTGTTTTTCCTATCTATAGAACGGATTATGCTACAAAGTTGAAACTCGACATGTATATGTAAATCAGCCAGGAAAGTTATTTGGATAAAAAATTCAAATATCACTTGGCGTTTGGAAGGAGGGCAAACAAAATGATCAGTGAAAATGGAATGCATATATTTTCACGATTTTCGTCATATCTATTAGGTCTTTCGAAATATTGAATTCATTTTTATTCTGCGGCTTCTTCATATAAATACCTAGAAAGTATTTTCAGGATTTTTTGAAATTCGACTCCTAAGGGGGTGGAAAGGGGGTTATTTACTTTTTCATGAATTCCGCCATATCCCTCAGGTCTGATCAGATATCGAATATCTTTTCACTTTCAGGGGCTTGCGTAATAATCGCCTAAAACTTATTTTTAAATTTTTTCCTTTTTCAGCTCCTAAGAGGGTATTAAAGGGTTTAACGCGTTTTCACAAATTCCCTGATATCTTTTAGAAGTGATAAGTAATTGAATTTGTTTTTACTTTCTCGTGCTTTTTTCATATTTATCCATTAACTCCTTACAGGATTTTTGGATATGCAACCCCCAAGTGGGTGTACGGAGGTTGCATATCTGATGATATATCGAACTAATTTTTACTTCCTAAGTTTTCCTACATAAGCGGCAAAAAACCAATTTTAGTATTTTTAGATATTCAATCCTAAGAGGTGTAAGGGGGTTGCTTTTCAAAGCTTCGACATATTTCTTAGGTTTGATGAATATTAGAAAATTCGGTTCGGCCAACCCAGAATTTCGGTTCCAACAATGGGATTGGAACTTTTCCTGCAACCCTTATAATTCGTTTGGAATATATTTCTATTGCAGCAATAAATCTGTTCTCTCAGTGTATGTAACTATAGAACCTGCAATTATTTAAATTCACTAATATATGACTAAGATACCATCCCAAGCTTCCGATTTTGCGAAAAAAAGGAGTTTATAACTAGTACCCATTTTACAGCATCTCGCTACAAGCCCTAGATGGCTTACTTTACCCACTTTCCACTAAAAGTAATTTTCATCATTGGTTTAGTAATTGAAAAGATACATAAATAGCTGTCATAATTTACGTCCCTGAAGTTAGCGGACACTTCATCGGTTGAATCCTTTACAATCATTTATTGTTAATTTTTTTCACCAAAAGCTCAAATTTATTGGTCCAGGATTTTGATTTTTACGGGGTTGAAGTTAGCGGAATTTTTTTTGAAAAATTTCTTAATCGCAAGTTGACTTGCAGTACGTGTTAGTTCTAATTTATTGCTGATTTTTTACGAAAAGCTCAAATTTATTGCTCCAGAATTTTGATTTTTAAGTAATTTAAAAAAAACCAATCCGCTAACTTTATATTTTTTTAGCGGAAAACTCCATAAAAATCAAAATTCGGGAGCAATAAATTTGTGTTTCTTCTAAAAAATTAGCAATATACGATTGTAAAGGATTCAAACGATTCCTCCAAAAAGTGTCCGCTAATTTCAGGGACATTCATAATTTCTACATACTTATAATCTCTGCCTCGAATCGTATAAAATTTTATAAAGAAATATAACCAAGATAACGAATAGTAATAAAATTGCCTATTTTCATTATACCTATCTCCGAAACGTACATTATCCCAAACACGAGAATGCATGGGACAACTTTGAATTAGCAATAAAATTAGTTTCATTTTCGGACCTTAATACAACCGACGGTAATGAAAAAGAATGAGATTTTTATTGATAGTATCAAATGTCAGGGAAACATAAGATGAATGTGGTCATAAGAAGATTATGTTTTTGGCCAACAAAACCGAATCCTGTGTAATAAATACAACGCAAGTTAAGAAAATCTCTCTGGCCGAAATTATGTGGAGAAAGAAAGTAATTCCTATTACAGAACGGGTGGTGTTATGGTTCGTATGAGGCGCAAGGTCATAACATTTAATAGAAATGAAAATGGAATAGAATATAACATACAATGAAGTCGTTGCTTTTTCCATCTTATTTTGTTTGGAAGGCGAAATTGTTTTAGCTGGGCTATTATACGGTGTGGCAGAGAGACAGTTTTTAAACGGAAATGCCAATTAAGATATTCTAAAAGTAGGATAGCAGAAAATTAAAATATATACATCTATATATTTTTTATTTTATAATAGGTATGAAACGCTTCGAGTATCGTGCTAAAAAATTTCCCGGACAAGAACGTAGAGAGTTTAAAACTGAAAAGCGAACAATACTCGTTGTTCCGGATGTCATTAGCGTTTGAACATATTCCAGGCTAGGAAAATGAAGGAAAATGGGTCAAGCGGAGGATACCGAAACCAACTAGCCGTGGAAGACGGGTAGCAATTTGTATGATAATTTCGTTCCAAGTTTCACGGCTGAAAATGAACCAACCCCTTAGGGTAACACCCTGTTCAATACCTCTGGCCAGTAGTATAATACCCTTCGTACTGTTGGGGGTACTTTAATAAATACCATTTCTCGGCTGTGTTCAGCCGTGTTCTGTATAGTTTCAGTTATACTAAATAGTGTCTAGGACTCGAAGGAAGTATTTTCTTTAGGTAGGCGAGAACACGAAACTGAAAATCTATAGCCTGAATGTTCCGTGTTCGTACCTCATAAAACAATATTTTCACTCGATAACATTATACAGACCTGAAAATAACTAGATTTTATTGCTGCCGGGGGTTAACACTGAACCTAGGGCCGAAGCTACATCACCTAGTAACTAGTTTTTTTTTTCCCGTGCCGTACTACACTACAAAATTTCTCAGAATATATTCTACTCAATTTGATGCATTGCTTTCACGTCAGGCAACAACTCCTCAAAGACGCCGGGCCGCTTTACTCTATTTTAATAATTTACGGGAAATTCATGAAACATGGAGCGGACGTTGCAAATGGTACGAAGCATTTTTTCGGAATAATTACGTTTGGGAAAAGCACTCGACTTTCACCGAACAAACATTTCGAAATTCATTTAAATAAAATTACGTTGGCTGCAACTCCTGTAAATGCTACTATGCGCCTCATCATTTGAAAAATAAATGGGTGTTTGGTACGGGCACTTATACGTATTATGCGCGGTGGGGAGGGGTGGGGGTGGATATCTATTCGAAAGGTAAGGTAAAATTTTCTATGTTACCTTTCATCGCATAGAAGAGCTGAATAATGTTGTGCTAGGCAGACAGACGTGTTCCGGACAGAGACGAATGAATTTCAGCAAATACGCAATTTTCATAATAAATTATTTATAAATTTGGCAGGATGATAACTTGACTGGATTAAAAGTTTCGGGAATGAGTTTCTGTGTTTGTGGTTCATTAAATTAATAACTGAGTTGATAAAATGGAGTACCTGAAAATTAAATTGAACTTAGTTATTTAGAATACGGTTGGATGTACAATTATCCATAAGGAAAGATGATAATTGGATCCAGCCGCAGGTATCAACCTCTGTATGATTTTACTAATCGCCAAATTTTTTCTACCCTTTTAAAGCCAACCTTTTTACTCACTCAGAAAAAAATCCTGGTAGCATTGACAAAAATTCAGTTCTACTCGACAAAACTACGGTCAATATACGTCCAACAAAATACTTTATCGAATTGACAAATTTAATTATTCTTTGATAAAAAGCCACTGCCTACACTGAAAGAAATACTTTATTATTAAAAAATAATAAAGTAAAACTATGTTTATTCCAAGGTTGCATTGACTATATTAAAGTTCTTCTAACTATTGTAAAAGAGATATGTTTCCAATGATCATGGATATGGTGGTCCTAGTCATAGCATATAATTCGTAAAAACATAGTATGGTTGCATTAGACATATATCCGTAATGAAATTTAATATTGTGGTACCAATCATTCTTGTTATATGATGTAAAAGTATATTATAATCACGACAACAATATTCTATGATCAGTGGAACCATGAAATTTGATAAAATAATTCCCCCAACCATACCAGATATGGTGTATGCAATCATGTAAGGTAAGATATTAGATATGATTGTCACAACCATACTATAATTAAAATAACTTTGAACGATCAGTGTAACTATAGCATTTGATTAGAAATGGTCAATACAATCATGTTATTATAGTAGACATATTATGATTGCCGTAACCATACTGTGATTGTGATAAGCATGAATATGATCAGTGCGACATTAGAATTTGTTAAAATATGATGAGTACAATCATGTAAATTCATATTTGGGTCATTCCATCAAGAATCGCTAAAGTTGTGACCTTACCATCTCTGATTCTTTTGAAAGTTTTCGTACTTTAAGAACTAGTGAAAAAAATAATTGAAATTCAATTTTTTGTTTCTATCTAATTTTTTGTGTTAGTTATAGTATGTGAAAGTATGTTTAAGTTTGCTCAAAAATGGTGTCCGAGTCCTCTTTGAAAATTCATATCTAGGAAACATGTCACATGATGTTTATGATTGGCGTAATCGTTCTAATAAATAAGAAGGTTGCCTGAATCACATACCTAGGTTTCCACAACCATAATTTTGATTGATCCAAACATAACATGTTTTCTAAAAACATAACTACACAGTCAAAAATATTGGACTAAAATTCAATAAATTTATATTGTATATACATATATTCCAACGCTGTATTAAAACACAATTGGAAAGAATGATTGAAGTTAATTGTAATTCAGCGCAACGATTTAAATGTAATATTTTTGTATTAGTTCATGTATTCTTACAGGAATTAGAGTTAAAATACAATACCTATTGTATATGGAATATTCTTCTGTATTGAAATGTAGCCTTCTTATATTTAAAAATTCAATACAGATTTCTATTGCAAAATTTGGCAATTTAAATACTAATTTCAATTGTTGAAATATTTGGATTTAAGTAGAGCAAATGAAATACGTATTTCTTTTTTTTTAATTTATTAAACAAAACGTCCATTACTTTTACTTTATTATTTAAATTGTTTCAGTACATATAGGTAAAGTGTTATTAATAGAATACATTTCAAAAGTATCTTTAAATTTAAGACTTTCATAATTACGGTAATCAGTACAATTCGAAATGTCAATTTCAAAGCAATTATATATTTCATTGAATTCTTTTGTAGTACATTTTTTCAATCTAAAATAACCATTATTTTGATTAATTATAATAGTAGTAATTTTTCCAAAAGTTGGAACATTTGCATCATCATATTGTGATTGCATATTTGCTTAGGATTTAGGGTAGGGTAGGATTTCTTTTTCAATTTCATTGCCTAGGTTGTCAAAAACTTTAAAGGGATTCACAAATTCCTCTTCACAGCTCAAAGATACTAGAGAATTCAAATTATAATTTAACTTCTAATCGAAAATTTTAGAATTATACTCGAATAAGTAATTTGCTCCGCACTTAGCAATAATACTGAGGATGATCGCACACAATCCGATTTTTTTATTTCCACGAATTTCATTTAATTTCCGTCATTGAAGTTCCCTTTTACTAGAGTACTCTCCATATTTATTGTTTTTTTAAAAAACATTCCTGCACTGAATTGCAAAAACTGTTCGATTCAATTATTATATTTAACTCTAATAATGCAATATTAAATGTACTGTCGTACTCAGGACAACTTGCGATCTCAATATGAACGAAAAACAAAAGACATTTAGCAGCACGATTTTCTTTTTTTTCCCAGAAATGCGTAATACTTCATATTGCAACATCATATTTAATACAAATTATATTAAATTTTAATTTGTGTTGTATTAATATTTTTTTCAATTAAGGCATGTTATTGAAAATTATCCCGTGGTGAATTTGCAAAAGAGGCTCAATTTTTCACTAGTATTGAAGTTATATTCAAAACTATTCCAAAATTTCTAACCGTGTAGGTTTCCACAACTATAATTTTGTTTGAGACAAACATTGTAAGTTTCCTAAAAACAAACACCATAGTTCTGGTAACTAAGTAGTAAAATTTTTGCTATAGACCTATAGTTATTACAAACATACATTCAGTTAGTACAACTGTGTTACATGGTTGTGGCAATTATAACCTCAATCATAGTAAGGTTCTCCTAAAATATGGTGGCCATAATCATATTTTTTCTTTGAGTGTAGATGACAAATGAAGTTGTTGAATTGAGAAAAATTTTACAATAAAAAATTGGTAGTTTTTGTATATATTGTTGCGAGCTAGGGGTTCGCCGGGATTTCAAGTGAAACACAATTCGGTTAAAATAAAAATAAGTGATTATTTATTTATCGCACTTTAAATTCTATTCGCACAATAATTCGCACTGTATGGCAATACCGCCCGCTTATACCATATATCGCTTGGCTCGTTCACTTTCGTTCTCTACCAACACGGTCGCGTATACACGCTGGCTTTCGCAGTAGACGTAATCAAAATTACTGTGTCTCGCTGAAAGCTTCACCTGCTTTTATATTATCCGGTTGCAGTCTAGGATGTACTTGAATGTTCGCTCAGTGTGGAATCTTCTCGAAAGCTTTAGAGCTTTCGATTTCGATCTTCGTTCAGTGGTGTGTGTAGATGGTACTGGAAGGCTTGAGAGCATTCCATTTGATCTTCAACGCTGTTCCAGTACGTTCGAGCGCATTCGATAAGAAGTGGGGTATAATCGTGTTGCTCCGCTCTCCTTATTTACTCTCAACTAGGCTTTTGATTGGGTTACTTTGCAGCTTAGGTATTCGGTTGTTGCTGTTTCCTATTCGTAATCGATCGAGTTGCGCGGTGGCCAGGCTTACACGTAACAATATGATAAAGATAAATTATCAAATCAAAAATTTTTTTGTATTTATAACAAAAGAATATTATCAAATACGTTAATTATTTTGTTGAAGACCGAAGTGTTTTGTTGTTTATTTTGTCAATTTGACAATGGTTTTTGGATTTTGTCAAATCAATTAATTAATTTATGCAAAATAAATATGTATTTTTGTCAAATTGTCAATGTTTAACGTACATAGTTCCTAAGCTAGTACTATACTGTCTGACCATGTGGTCAAATTGCAGTAATAAGCAATGCAAAATAGAGAATTCCAATTATTCTCGCAATATCCGCTCAGTCAAATTCGCTATTTCGCATTGCTTATTACTGCAATTTGACCACTTGGTCAAACAGTGTAATACTAGCTTAAGAACTATGTACGTTAAACACAATTTAACAAAAATACACATTTATTTAGAATAAATTAATTAATTGATTTACTAAATCCTCTTTTCCTAACAAAAAAGTAAATGAAAAACGTTGTATATAAATGAAAATACTTTATTATTAAAAAATAATAAAGTAAAAATTCAAATAAAAATTGATTGAAAAAAAATTATAATATTTCTCATAAAGTGAAATTTTCTAATTTAAAAGAATACAATTTGAAAGGATCTGAAAGGAAGATACATATTTGTTATATATTACATTGCGTATTAAATTTATGAAAGGATTACTGTTATTGTAAGCCGTTACAATATTATAAAAAGAAACTTTTATATTCGAGCAAAGAATATTCTAAGTTGAAAATATTATATTTCGAAGCATGTGTCAATTGCTTGTAAAGCTTTTTTCACTCTTTTTAATATATCACCTCTAGCAAAGTCTTTCCGACAATCATGAAGGAGTTCTGGGAGTCGTTAATGGTATATCTTTCATGCAACCTTTTGCCATTTTTGTAATTGGCTTGATTTGCAGTAGGATCATCTGTGAAGAAAAAATAAATAAATTTTTAGTATAGTATGATGCATTTAAATTCAGGCTTACTATCAGATATTGACTCCGAAGGCTTCATCCCATTTATAATTTCCAAGATTATGTCCACTTTTATTTTGTTCGTCAATATTTCGATCAATTCATTAATCTACATAAATATGGATAATCGAATCTTGAATTTTTTTCAATAATAATAAAGCTTACAAGTTTATATCTCAATGACCGCTTATATTGTTTTTAATCCTTTTCTAAATTCTTTAATTAGATAAGTAACTTGAAAAATGTACCTGAAAGTTTTTCCAAATGACAATAAGACATTGTATCAAGTGACAGATATTTGATAAAGTTAATTTATACTGATAATTTTCACTATTTAAACGCCACTATCACACTTGACCCATCAGTCACGAATGTCTTAATCGAACTAGAACTCTGCACACCGCGATTCCCACACCAATATGTGGTATGGACTTAGAAGAATTTCTGACAAACATTTTTGTCAATTTAATAAATCGTTTTGTAAATATAACAAAAACTTGCAGTTGACTTTTCGTCACTATGACAAAACTTTCATCAGAAGCCGTTCCAAAGACAACATTTAATACTTCTTTCAATACAATAAAAAAATTTGTTTATTTCATAAAAATGTTTTTCAATATGAAAGAGCGGACATTGTAAATTTTGTCATTTCGATAATACATGTTTTGTTAAAAAACCAAACTAGAATTTCTCCGAATGTTTATCAATTTGACAAAAATGTATGAAACTGAATAATTTTTATTTGTTTTGCTGACATATTATTATCAGTATGACAAAGCTGCACTGTTGAAATTCAACAAATACTTTTTGTCAATGTTACTAAGGATTGTTCTTTGAGTGTAAACAAACTCTTAACACTGAACTAAATTCATATTACCAAATTCAAATATTAACAAATTTTCTCACTGGACTAATGAAAACATATGTCTATTTTGGCCCAATGACCACGTGCATTAATTTGATGAAGTCATATTCATCAAATAATGAACAGACCATTTTTTCTTCATATTAAAGAACAATGATGTTACAAAATGTTAATGAATATGAATTTTCCTTCATACCGACGAAAGACTACAAATAAAACTCTATAACTCTGTCACTTTCATAATTTTTGATTCGTCATTACTAACAAACAGCTACAACTAAACATGGCATAATTTGATGAATGTTTCTTCATACTGACGGACAACGACAAGAAAATATTGATAAAAAAATTCCTTTATAATATAATTTTTTTCACGTTAACGAACATCTACAACTTTAACGATTAACGCATCCATCGCTCCATGATTTGTTCTTCAGTTTGATGATTTCTTCCGCATATTGGAAATAAATTACTATACTAGGTACCTAAAAATGGATAATCGTTTAAGCAATCCGTGAAACTTGTATCCTAATATTAAGGAGATTATATTCACTTTTTAAAAGTCTATTTAAAAATATTGGTTAGAATTTAAAAAAAATCCATATTACTTCTTCATTGATCCGCTGTCCGCAAATCCATTTGAAAATTGGCAGCTTCCAAATCTTTTGAGCTAATGAATTAAAATTTTGTATGGCAAGCGGTCACCTCGAGGAGGAGGTGTGAGCAAGGAGGTGGTGTGGTGTTTTGGATGAAAGAGTTTAGTTGGTCGGATCAGGAAGCGCATCTATTGCCTATTGTAGAGGTACAGCAAAAAACAAAAAGTTTGGTGTATATTTCAATATTTATTCGCTTAAAATTTTTTTAAGTAGGTTTTTAAGACGAACAACTGAACAAATTTCAAAAAAATTAACAGCACAAATGGAAGACAACCGAAACGCTCAATTCCTGACAAATGTAATACTAATTTATGTATTGATCACTTAATTTAATGTTGATTTTACTTTTTTTTAAAAAAATACTTAACCAGTTTCAATAAGCGCTAAGCGAACCTCGCGAACGAAAGACGCAATCGAAATGATCCTGATTCTGACAAATTCATTTCTAATATTAAATCTAAAATGACGGCTTTTTAAAATTTCCGATCGAATCACGCACTTTTCTGGTTAAATAATGAAAAAATTTGATGAAAAATTCGTTAGTAATGAACAAGTATCATCAAACCAACGATTAATTACATCAATTTTTATTTTTTTTTTATATTTTCTCACTTGAACGCAATTTGCGCTGTTAAAAATCATTTATGAATGTCCATCAGGTAATGAAATTGCTCATCCTTTAAGAAAGCATTCATATTTTTCATTATGAACAGGTTGGTGATTGTATTCCTCTTATTTTGACGAGTAGCTTTATCAAAGAATTCAGAAACATGATGCACGTTACATCCAGATAATTTATTTTGGAAATTGAGTCCGGAGAGGATTTTTCTTGGATTGATTTCCAACAATATTGCGAAATACTTCTCGATTTTTTTTGACAGTTTGACGGATTTAAGCTGTTCGGACTGTCTCTCGTACACCAAGCTCTTAATTATATGTTAAGCTTAACTATCTCTCTTCATCCGTATTTTCCAGCGAATCTCAGCGCTAGAACTAGCCAGTGTCATAACAACATTTAGAAGAACCTTAATGTTTTTCAACCAAATGAGAAGTACCTACAATCAAAATGTTCATCAGTGAACTCATCAAAACCTTTATCATGCTAGGAAATCTTCTGCAAGGTGGCATAGTTTCACTTATTCAATTGCGCTTGAAGGTATCGATGGAATTTCTTGACAGCATGGCCTAGCTCGCCGGCAACTGTTCCTATGGTATGGTATGGTATGTGGGATGGTGATGTCATCAACCTCCTTCACTTAGACGTTAGTGTTCGCAACTATGGAACAAATACAAATTTTATGAACAAAATTTTAATCAGTGTTGCCTACTGCATCAATATACGTTCGGCCAGTCCCTCGTGTACACATTTGTACCTACAAATCTCATGAGAATCAAACTAGTCTAGAATATTAATAGTCAAAGTATAGACTACATTTATCATTCTGTTATTCTGATGTACATGGATATATTGATCCGAAACTATGATTATTTGGTCAAGCAGGATGTATAAAACATTATTGATGTGCATAATTCAAAACCGAAAATTCTAGGTATTATCATGTGAATGATGTATTGGTAGTGTCGGGAGTCAAAGCGATACAAACATGTGAAGTACTGGTGAAATGTCAAGTACTGTACGCTCTCGAATGACGCTTATTTGAAAACATCTAGCTTATGTTGGTACTCGTATAATAAAATGATATTGGCTTTGATTGTGCCATTAGTTATGCACATGTTTGATAAAAGTATCAAGTTACTTGATTAGTATTGGGATAAAATAGACCAATAATATTAATATAGTGAAGAGCCTTTCACTTTAGTTTTATTCGGAAAAATTGAAAAAATTGATATTGTTTTTATTCGTCGGAAATTGGAAAATATTCAATTTCGAGTTGGTCGTTTAATTAATGCTACCGACAAACTTTAATAGTTTTATACAGACAGATTAAATTTTAAAATTTCTGACTACGGGTTTTCAGACTCAAAATAAACTGTAAAATTTAATACGCCGCCCGAAAAGATTATGTGCTCTAAATATTTTGGGGAAAGTAGGCCTTTTTTCCTGAGGGAAGGTGGTTTCAGCCTTTAAAAAATGGACGTTCACATAGTACTGAAGTCAACAGCGAAAGTCAGCGGTCTTCCTTAACCGATCTAAAAGGCGCAAATGGTTGAGACTCTCTGTGATAGATTCGGATAGGTCTTCAATGGTCGCTTCAATTTCGTGCAAACTGCCCATAAAATCTTCCAGAAAGTCGTCCCAAAATTTTTTGGCCAGCTTTAACGTGAACAGATGCTAATTTTTTTGCCACTTGGTAGTTCAAATTAAATTCGCGCCATCTGTATGTCAAAATTTAAATGAAGAACACTTAGAATTAAGATCAGAAGATCACAATATTCTGTCCCAATTGCAATTTTCTTACATTTAATCATAATTAAAAGCGATTCGGTGAATACGACTTAATGCAAGGAAACACCTCGATTTGCCAGTATTCGAGCTTGTAACATGCATTTTTTTTTGGATTGTACTATAAGCCGCGCCAGAGTAAAATAACATTTTGAAGAACATCCCAGCGTCTTCTAAGAGCAGAGTCATGTTAAATCCAGATACATATGTAGAAATAAACTTCGAAGTATTCTAACATACAGCCAGTTAGCAATCAATGTCTTTACTTCACATGCAGTGAAATCGACCTATAGTGGGAATTCTTAGAAAAACGAAGTATCCTTAATAGCGAGGACACAGTACTCGTACATCTCGGATTGCTTGTTTATCAGTGCATAGAATTCATAGAGAGCTATAAAATCGTTACTCTATCGAATCGTTACTCTATCGAAAGTAGCATAACCCTATTAACAAACTACCTTCCATAAGGCCTTACCGAGGCTACGAGGCAGGAAAATAGCCTTACCGAAGGCCTTTTGGAAAGTATTCTGCTAGTTGGGAAGGATATGGGAATGTCAAAAGATTTTGCAAAATTGAGCCACACTGTCCAAATTCAGAAATTCGTAGCAAGTCACACCACTAATCGAACCAATCACCTAATTCAGCTGTGCAGAAACAAGGTACTCGCACCTGAAAGAACAACTTAAAGGAATAGTCGTTATCACTGAAAACTAGAATAGGTTCTGACAAACTGAATCAGGAACACATTTTGTCCAATTTAGCGCTACAGATATCTTTACATGAACGCAACTTTCATTGCCAGAACATATCTCCTCCAATTATAAAGATTTTGAGAAATAAAGTTGAATAAGGATATGAAGGACGAAACTTGAGTCAGATCTATGAGCTAAGCCACAATATAACTTTGTTACTTGGATGAATCCCTCCGACTCGCATGAAATCTAATCTAAGGGTGTAACGAGGTAGCTTCCATTTAAAAGTATTTTTTTTTTGTTATTTCTTAACAACTTTAGACATTTTTCATATAGTTCTTTATTTGAAGCTGCACAAAGGGACAGTACTTTTAAAAAAAGAGGCACTGCGATACTTTTTAATTTCAATATTTTTGTTACGTAAAAGATACGTTTATTGCAGTAGCTCGTTGCTGAAAATTGTGGTAATTTTACTTTATTATTTCAATAATTCAGTATTGTAATCGATTTTTTAAAAAAAAAATTTCCTACCCTGAACATTTTTTTTTCACGTTTCATGACTAGTAGATACGAAAAAAGCAAAAAAAATTTGCAGTCCGTCTGGCCGCTGTACGCCGTACGTCTACCGGTGTACGCAAAATTGTTTGAAGGTTCGTAGTATCCAAACCCTTTGAGCTATTTAGTTGTATTTAGTTCTGTCTTGGCTTCGCTGCTTCGTCTCGCGCTTTGTCTCGGCTTCGCTGCTTCTGCCTTGGCTTCGCTGCTTCGCCCTTCGACTTCACTACAGACTTGACCTAACGGGTCCCGGACCTTCAAAGAGGAGGTACAACCCCACTACCTTCTTCAGACCTAGAACCGTTTAGGACGACTGTCCGCTCAGTACTTAGTCCGTTTCAGCTCTGCAAATTAATTGAGGTACAACCCCACAAACCAACTACAGGTTGAATCGGTCTAGCTCAGTTCTCAATGTTGTTAAAAGAGGAGGTACAACCCCACTACCTTTGTCACAGACTGATCACTGCCGACTGAGTTGCCTTTCTGGTCGATTCGCTTAACTATATATTTAGCGATAAACATTTACCAACCATCAATTATTTCGTTTGGAATAATTTTTGCTTTGGTATAATTCGCGGACGGTATATGTACCTCTCGGTATACAGTCTCGCTGGGATTTTGTATACTTGTCGGCGGGTTTATCTGCCGCACTGTGTCGCCTGGGGCGCTATTGTGGTCTCGCTCTTTCCAGGTTTATTCCAAATTCCTGTGACGTTGTTTCAGCCTCTATTGTTTTGTTTTCCAGGTTTCTTTATGTTCTGTGTTTTTATGTTCTATGTAAATTCCTCTTGTTATATCTTTCATTTGTTTTAGTTCTTGACTTTTTGGCAATTCAATTCATTGTTACATGTTTTAATTCAATGTTTGTGTGTGGAAATTTCTGTTCTCACAAAGTGACCAAATTCTTAAGGTGGGGGTGTGAGGGGGGAGGTGGGGGTGTGAGGGGGGAGGTGGGGGAAGTGTTTTAGATCTAGATCTCAGCAACCGCTTATGATTCGAAGCTGAAACTTGGAGAGCTTCAATAGTTTACCCATTTCCAAAAAAATTTAAGGTGAAGGAGTGGGTGAAAAATAATGCGTCCAAAACGCTAGAAAGCCGAGATTAAGACATTCTAAAATCCATCCTAAACGGTTAATGTCACGAAATTAAAACTTAATGAACATCTGTAGGTATACTAGGAGAATTGATCGGAAACAAATTTTTGAGTGGAGGCAGTGGCGTGCGAGTGTGGGAGGGTGACAAACTTTAGATTACGATACGTATCTCACGAAATAGTTGCACTAGAGAAATAGAAAAATTTTCAAATATTCATTGCCGCTTGGAAGGTGGCGAAAAAAATTATTAGTGAAAAGGGAATGCATATATTTACACGATTTTCGTCATATCTAGTAGGTCTTTCCAAATATTGAATTCATTTTTATTCTACGGCTTCTTCATATTAATACCTAGAAATTGTTTTCAGGATTTTTTGAAATTCTACCCCTTAGAAGGTGTAAAGGGGTTGTATACTTGTTCACGAATTCTGCCTTATCCCCCAGGTCTGATCGATGACGAATATCTTTTCACTTTCTTGGGCTTGCGTAATAATAACCTAAAACTCGTTTTTAAGTTTTTTCCCTTTTCAGCCCATAAGAGGGTATAAAAGAGTTGAACACGTTTTCACGAATTTCGTCATATACTTTAGAAGTGATAAGTAATTGAATTTGTTTTTACTTTCTCGTGCTGTCTTCATATTTATCTATTAACAACTTTCAGGATTTTTGGATATTCAACTCCCAAGTGGGTGTAAGGAGGTTGCATATGTTTTCACAGATTCCTACATATTGCTTAGATCTGTTGATATATCGAATTAATTTGTACTTGCTAAGGTTTCCTATATAAGCGCCAAAAAGTCAATTTCAGTATTTTTAAATATTCAATCCAAAGGGGTGTAAGGGGGTTGCATGCTTTTCAAAGCTTCGACCTATTTCTTAGGTTTGATGAGATATTAGATCGCTTTTCACTTCCACCGACTTTTTATATAATCGCCTACAAACCCATTTCTCAATTTTTGGGTATTCAACCCCCAAGGGTTTGCATATGTTTTCACAATTTTTGCCATCCCTTAGTTATGATGAGATATAAAATTGGTTATTACGGCATTTGATGTAATGACCTAAAAATCAATTTCATGATTTTTTGAATTTCAAGAACCAAGGAAGGTGTGAAGGGTTTGCTACGTTTTTACAAATTTTTCAAAATCTTTCGTGTCTCATGAGATATCAAGTTGCTTCTTATGAAATCGTTTAAAAACCACAATTTTTCGAAATTCTATTGGAAGTAATGGGTTTGTATACGTTGTAACAATTCGTCATATCTCTTAATTCTGATAAGGCAACAAATTCGTTTTTACTTCTATGGGCTTTTAGTGTTCATAATATACCGAAATTCGAATAGTCTTCACGGACTTTTTCAATGTTTAATCGGCTAAAAATCTCTATTTTAAATATTCGAAACAACTCATGATATACTCCGACTTTGACCGCTCCCGAACTTTGACCCGAAAAATAATAAAGTTTCGCCCATACCATTGTCAGATTTTTTCTTTAATTCAATTCGGGTACTTACATTAGTTGAATTTGAAGAATATAAGATGCGCGATATTTGTTGCGATGGTTGAGGGAAATCTTCACTGCTATGCCTTTAGCGAAGTTAAACCATCTTTTAAATTGTTGGTTTAATTTCAGTAGTAGGTACCTTTCGACGAGCTCCTTGAAGGATCCACTATAAAACTCAAAATGCTGTTCTCCATATGTTGTACATGCATTCTGCACCTGAATCTTATATTTTATAAAACCTTAAGTTCACTGGTTACAGAAGCTCAGTCCTGTCCATTACGAGCGCTCGCTGTAATGCAAATGTATAGCACATAGTTAATAGTCTGCACACAAAGTGCATGCACTTTTATGAATCTTAAAGTGTGTACTTCGATAAATTTCTTTATAAACTAAACAGGAAAAGAGGTTGTTATATGTACTATATATTGCGCCATCGTTTCGTAGTACGTGGAAAGCGTTGAGCAGTATACAAATTAACTTTGAGGACATTCAGATGCGCTTTTTCTCATAAGTCATCACTTAGCAAGCTGTACTGCGAAAGGTTGGCTAGATTTTAGATGATTTTTCCATCTTTTTTTTTATGTACCTTAGCAATTGCAATCTTTCGTCGGTTTTTTTTAGACATCCTTTACAGAGCACTGAATTTCATGCATAAAAAATGTATGTATTTTTAGTCAAGTGTAATAACTTATTTCTGAAAATAAAAAAAAAAAGAATATGTCATAAACGTGCAAAACCGAAAACTTTAAGGAACGTAGCAGTACACTATATTTACTTGTCTGATTCTAAAATACTTTACTGAGGTGAGGTGAATATGCAAAAGAGCAGGTGATGTTCGCATCAAGAAAGTCTTATATTCTTATATGTCAGACTGTTCGTATCATCGTGAAATGACATAGGACTACAGGGAATCGTAGCAGGAAACTCTCGCTTCAACAAAATGTACGTTTGATTCATTTTACGGTAATATTTTAACTGGCAGGAGAAGAATCTAGTCAAGGAGTTTTCTACCTTTTTCACAATTTTTCCTAGGTACATCCTTAGATATAAAGTGTTTTTCGAGTGAGATATGTGCGTCGTTTCAGCTGTATTCTTACACATAAGAATATTAAACGACATTGTCGACATATTAAGTAGAAGATTGAGTAAAATGTCGGGGAATATTTTTCGGCTTTGTTTGGACCTCAAAACGACAGGTCTTTTATTATGGAGTTGTTTGTATTGAAAATAGCGAGCTTCTTAGCATTTAGGTATTTTTTAAAAAGAATGACAGATGCTATTCTTGATAAGATGACTGGATTTGAAATTTATGAGATGAGTATTTTAACCAAAATAGAAACGAATTTATTATGGTTTTTTTAACCGTATTACGACGAAAAAACATCCATTTGTTTGTTGGAAGGTTTTGTTTGTTCAGTTGGAATAATAAAAATCTAGATCAATATGTTCTCCAAGAGTTTTCTAATTAAAAAAAAAATATTTTTAGCTCCCTGCGGCCTTGCCTAGTTACGATGTCAAACTGAACCAAAGATATGCTCCACTACCAGCTACTCTATAAAAAACAATAACTTTGAGCAAAAACGATGTCAATAGTTTTTTGCTTCCGGTATTTGTTGTTTTCATAAAGGCTATAAGGGAATTTCGATTATTTCGAATTGATAGTTCGCTCATCGACCAATAGATGGTACAGAAACCGAGGAGAGCAATTTTCTGCACCGATTTATATGTGCTGCTATTTAATTTTCCACGGCGGTACGATAATTTTAACATTTCCCTTCAGTCATTTGAATTCGTCAGTTCTTTTTTCAAATCGACTTTGGATTTAGTGATATCGAGTGTTTCTCTGTATTTTTTTTTTAAACCAAAAGCGATTTACAGACTTTTTATTTGTACACGGGGGGTACAAAGCTGCCCGCGGTCCGTACTAGGCTTTACGCAATTCCGCAAACTCGATTATTGTGCTTACTTACTTACTAGTTCGCTTTTCATACGATATATAATATACCTGTTGCTATTGTCCAATAGGTGTCTCTTTAGATGTGGAGTCTTTTTTCTTGTGAAAAATTAACATTTCGCAATTTGCCGTTTGACAATTTTGCCGAATAGCACGGACCGATTCTCTGTATGCATATTTGATATTTTTGTGGCTTTTTTACGCAGTTTAACTAAAGTGTGGTTTCAACCCATTCGCATAGTAATTTTCGTGTTCATCCTAAGTTCACCCTCTTATTTTCGGTCAAAGTGCGTTAATTTTATGAAAAATAATGTAAAAATGGAGGTGGAGTTCGTACATTCATTTTGATTCTGCTTATTTCGGCATTCCCTTAATTTTGCATGTCGGTGTTCACTTTTCCAATGGCAGAAATCTGTCAATTTTTCGGGTCGGGTGCATAAGTTGCTACAATTTCACCAGTTGTAAAGAAAGTGGTACTATTCTTGACCCGAATTTTTGCTTGTGTGTTATATAAACTATTATTATTTTTATATTATATTATTATATTATTTTTGTTGTTTTTATTTTGAAATATGAAAAACATAACAAAAATGTACGCTACAAAATAATAGATGGCGCTGCGCAGAAATTTATTTACATATACTTGTATTTGTACTGAGAAAAACATTCACGTAGAATTAAATAAAACCAATTTAAATTAAAGTAAGATCAATATGATTTGGCACTAAAGACAGAAATTCTTAAATTAAAGTCGCACTACTTTAAAGAATAAATCAAATGAAATCACTTAAATTTAATTGCAATTCATATTGGAATTAAAGCATTGAAATAATTAATTCAAACATGTTTTTGTATACTTTAAATACGTTCATTTCAGTTAGCGCAGTTATTTTTAGATTAAATGAGTTTCAACATTGAATAAATAAAAAATTTATTGATTAGAAATATGAGGTGCATTGAATTTAAGTCGTTGCCCAGATAAAATTTAATATGATCGGCTTTGTTTTAAAATAGCATCCTTTTATATGGCATTAAGACGTTGTAAATTAAATTAAATAAATAATTTTAATCTTTGATTCAATAACTTTCATTTTTAGTTTAAATACTTTTTTATATTTACATATATGAGATTATCCCTGATAATTAGATTTTTTTGCGCAGAATTACTACACCTGCGAGAAGACAAGGAATTGTAGAAAGCTGACGGATCGGATATGCTATGATAATAATTTTTAGTGCTATTGGCTGATATTAGTCTATCAAACTAGGAAAGTGGTTGATGATAAGTGAAATGAAGATTAAAATATCGTTAAAAAAAAGTTGCTGTATAATTATAAAAACTTTTATTAATAATTCAACTACAAATGTAGGTACATAAGAAATTAGTTCTTTTCATTTTATAATATACTCGTAGTAAACATATTTTTATATTATTACTTTTACACATGTAAATTTTTTAGAAGAAATTATTTCTGACAAGAGTCAGTCCATTATTTAGTTAGTATAGATGCAGCGGAAAGCTCATAAGAGAAGTTACGTTAGGCGATTTTAAATCAAGATGTGTACTTATATTGAAAAAATACTTTTGAATGAACACCCAACACGGCTGGCAAGCTAAGGAATACTGTATACTTGAAATGTCTTAAAACATATGTTCCGAGTTTCAATAAAGGAATCAAACCTATATAAGGTTTTGTAAAAATAGATAAAATAAGAATTTAAATTGTCATCATCTGAACCAACTGCTATAATAAAAGGATGAATTGTCAGACCAACATTATAGTACTTATTACCTGAGTATCAGCCATAGTTACCTTTTTTTGTTACTTCCTTTTTGGTCTTTGAATCTGGAAACAGGAAGAATTACGGAATTCAGTAGGGTAGCCAAGATGTAATCTTCGGAATCTAGTAGAAAAGCGAATATTAGTTGAAGTTGTATGTAGGTTTTAGTTTTCTTAATTTTAATTTTGACTAGAGAAATTTTCTTTTGCAGCTTTCGTTGTGAATATTCACTTCATAGTAGTTTTTCACGTCAACTTTAAACTTTTTCCATTTACTTAAATGGAGATGTTGTTTTCCGGGATACATAAGATTAAAATCTATATTTATCTAAGAAAGAAAAGTAAAAAGCATGAAGTAACGTATATTACTGACAAATCCTACTAGTTCTGGAGCCCTTAAATCAGCAAATTTTGGCCAAGACTTAAAAGAATCAAAATTGGGCAATGTTTTTAATTCGCGTTGACGAAGAGAATGCGTTTTTTCCTTTTGTCGCAAACTGCATCCCAATCCCGACCCAATCTATCACTGGTTGAATTTCCATTTTTAATTATTTTTAATAGAAATTGCACATAAAACACTATATATGAAGCGCGAACTCGGAATTTGAGCAACAGAAGAAACACACCGTATTGTGCAAAAATGCGTGGATCGTAGCGCATTTGTTTTTTAACGGTTCATGCGAAAACAGTTCACACTTAAAAACAAGTCTATGCCAAATTTGATTTAAATACACTCCCCACTTTCTTTTAAAACATTTCAACTTTGAAAGGTAGTAGGAAGTTATTACTTTTACTATCGAAAATTCGTACCTTTAAAACAAAGTGGTTTTGTAATTAAAGTAAATAATAACCATTTTTAAAATTCCCTTGCACATATTACACATAAAATGAAACACTTTAAGTTTTAGTTTAAAGTTCTTTCTACTTACCCGATGTACTACTACTACATTTCAGATTTAAATCAAATCGGTTTAAATTGAATTTAAATTCATTTCCGAAAAACGTTAATTGTCCTACTTTAAATATGATGTTATTAAAATTTAGCATGCGAATTTTCTCTGAGTGTGGAGATTTGTCTTCGAGATTGGGGGCGCATTAGTCTCGCAAAATTTCTCAGACATATCGAGAAGTCTTCGAGAGATCTACAAGATTCTCACAGATTTCACTAACTGAGTGTACATTCTGCTTGGAGAAATCTATGAAAATCGGAAATTCTAAATTCAGTTAACTACTCCTAAATTTTTTCTAAAAAATTAGAAGTCTTTAGTCGGGTTAATGGTTGTTTCAATGGATATTGGATGTCGAATGAGGATTAATGTGTTTAATGTTTTCAAGGGCTCTACGGTGGCTAATAGTTAATGTTCCGATAAGGTAAAAGGGATATATCGAGAATCAAGGGATCTTAGGAAATTTTAGGTGTTTCTACGGAAAATTCTTAGTTTTTTGGTCTTTTAATGGAATTTGGTAGAGTTGATGTTAAAAAAGGTAGGTGCTGTAGAATTTAAGGAGTTATAGAGATTTTAGGAATGTTTAGTTATTTCTGTAGAGCGGTCTTTAGTGTCATTAAGTTTTTTTTTAAATATTTTAATGGGTTTTAGGCTATAAACAACTAATTTGAACCAAATTGGTTGAAATATGAAGTGAACTTCAGTGCATATGCCGTAATCATTAAGTTCTAGGGCAAATTTCACTGAATTTGCGATAATAAATTTCGGTTCTAAGTCGCAGATGTGGAGAAATCGTCATCAATATCAGCAGCGGATAGTTGGCATGATGCACCTGATGACGAAACAGCTCCTTCCGACCTAGTCCAACAGAGTTTTGAACTGGCTTTCCAGAAAAGGTTTTTCAACTGTAATGTCTTCAATGGCAGTAGCTAGGGCAGCGATCGATCCCAGTCGGGATTTTTGTGATTGTGTTTCACACAAGAAACTCATTTGATGACGAAAAACAACTGCAACATTCTTAAGAATAAGACGCGTTAGAACATTTTCTTAAAAAAAAAATTTCTGTGATTCAAATGGTCTCTTTTTGGCATGTTAGATTATAAGATTTCAATTTCTGCTGCACTTGAAACTTTCTTCTGTACTTCAAAATTTCTTATTCATCAAATGGTGAAAAATTAAGTTTTCGATCTTAAGGAAACAAGGAAAATACCACGTATAGCTGAGTAGTAAGGACGAAATGAAAATTTTAATTAATTTGCACTGAACATTCTTTCAAGAATTATTCGGTCTAAAGGGTTTCGATATTTCAGTCAGTGTAAAAGTTAGTTATGAATATCAAAATTTGTTATTTAGCTCGACATAACTCACAAAACAACCATTCCTTACACAATTTATTGTTACAAAAGTATTGTGAAATTCTACACTGCTCTGTAAAAATATTAAATTCTAAAGTTTTACGTTTTCGTTTCATTTCTAGTTAGTACTAGCACAAACAATATAATACCCAGAAGCCGACCATAGGGAAATGTACACCCTGTCAAAAAGCACAACTTGATGAACTGTCGATTTACAATGAAGTCGTTCGGTTTGAACTCCATACTATACCTTAACCCTAGTCTTGTATTCGGAGCGAAACGAAATGAAATGTCAAACCCCACAAAGCAATCTGCCCACTTTTCGAATCGAAATATTTCATTTCATGTTGCAGTACCTTGATGAAGGACGAAAGTCCTATTCACTAATAGATTGATATAAGGTCATTTTAATGGTCTGAAACCCTTTTCGGCGGACGAAATAATTGACATTTCGACAAATTTCACATGTAGATGTAGCAGCCTGTCAGCAAATCGCAAATAGTATTTTTGATGCCCCGATTAATTCGTAGTGAGTGAGTTTAGGGTTACAAACACGTTGTCAACGCAACGTTTGGCTCGGTTTAATGTTGGTATGCTACAGACAGAGCATTTTCTGTGGAAATTTGTCCTTCAGTTAAACTCTTACTGGAACTTTAACGGGTAGTTTTGAATGAAAACCTGTCAGTTAAACTTCCACTTAGTACGTATGTAACTGAATGTCTTAAGAACGGCCCTGAAAGTTATAGTGAGTCTTGACATTTTTATTGGTTATTGCTTGCTATTTTTGAATTGTATACGTGTTTCCGGTACCGAATTATAACTTATTTTACTTCAAAAATTAATCCGACCTGATCCACTACAGGAATGTCAAAATTATCACAGATGACATTTCGAGAATTTTTTAAAAGAAGCGACTTCTGCTGCTTTGCATTGAAATTTTTGCAATTTTTTCCTTGATAATTTCTGGTAAAACAGGTGAATTTTCATTGAGCATTACTTGTCCATTTTACTTTATTATTTCAATAATACTGTAATTTAAAAAAAAAAAATTTTTTCACGTCTCATGACTAGTAGACACGAAAAAAGCAAAAACAATATCAGTCCGTCTGTCCACCGTATGTCGACCGGCGTACGCAAAATTGTTTGAAGGCTCGTAGCTCCCAAACCCATTAAGCTATTTAGTTGAATTTTTTTTCGTGGATAGACTAGGTAGGTTCCTTGAAGTGACCAAATTCTGAAGGGTGGGTGTGTAACGGGGGAGGTGGGGGAAGCGTTTTAGACTTAAAATTTTGGTTTCTAGATCTCAATAACCGCTTAGGCTAGGAGGCTGAAACTTGGAATTTATGTAGAGCTTTGATAGTGGACCCATTTGCAGAACAATTGACGACATGGGTTAAGGGGTGAAGGAGTGGAGAGAAGAATAATGCGTCCAAGACGAAGCCGAGATCGAGACATTCTAAAATCCATATCTCCTAAACTGTTAATGTCACGAAATTAAAACTTAATGAACAGCTGTAGGTATACTAGGATCAGAAACAAATTTTTGAGTGGAGGCAGTGCGTGCGGGTGGGGGCGGGGGATTGAAAAAATTTAGATTACGATATCTCACGAACCAATTGCACTACAAATATAAAATCGGTTTCTGTATTAAGGTTGACAAATAAAGTTTGAAATTTTTTAAAAGGGAGGTGGAGCACGGAAGTGGTGGGGATAAGAATTTTTTAAAAAAATCACGTCTCATATCTCAAGAACAGTAGGCCTAAAAGACCGCTATCTGAAAAAAAAGTTTGTGGGGGTGGGGTGTAGAGGGTGAAAGTGGGAAAAAGTGGGAAAAAAAGTTTGGGGTGTGGGTAGGGAAGGGTGAAAAAGAAAAAGTTCAGATTTTTTTATCTCGATAACCTATAATGATATAAAACTGAAACTTGGTATTTGGATGGAAAATATTAATTTTTATAGGGGTAGTACGGTACGGGGTTGGGGCGTTTTTCCTATCTATAGAACGGCTTATGCTACAAAGTTGAAACTCGGTATATATACAGTCAGTCACATGGATATTGGCACAGCTTATAATTTACAATTGGGACTCTTATTCTGAATAAAATAGGTCAATAATCAGTAATTTAATGTTAAGGATTATATTCTGTAAAGTATAATATAAATAATAGATCAAAATATTTTACAATCTTGCAAAGCAATACATCAGAAAAAGAATTATACTAGAATGCGTTCTTAAACAATGATCACGTTGTTATTGGCACACCTGCTTTTCTTAGTGCATTAAAGTTGGTATCATTCCATTTCACACGTATTTTGTACGTGTCTGACTATAGTACTGTACTGTAGTGTTGGCTACTGTTCGGTGTTCTACACAAAATTGAAGACATTTGTTGTTAGTTGTGCTAAAAATAATAGGTCGAAGTCGAAATTTATCGTTCGATCTTCGAAATTTGATCATCGAATATAGAAAAGCAGGTAAAAGTTACCGAGAAATTTGCGAAATAGTGAAGAAAAGCTTTGCTAACGTTCTCGTTATTTGTAAACGGTATGAAGTCGAAGCCAAAGAAGCATCCAGGTCCAGCAAAAAACCTGACTGATCGGGAATGCAGTCTTATTATGAGGGAACTTCGTAAGAATCCAAGGATTAGCGCACCTGAACTTGCAGTAAAGTGGGAAGAGTTCCGTGTAAAATCTGTTCATCCAGAATGTGTTCGTCGTGTTATTCGGAGTAACGATTATCACGGCCGGGTTCTCGCGTAAAAACCATTAATGAGTGAAACAAATAAAAAGAAGCGATTATCCTTTGCGAGAGAATATATTTCAAAGCTTGCTGAGTTTTCGAAAAACCTAATATTTGTTGATGAGAACAAATACAAACTATTTGGTTCAAATGTGGACGGCAAAAAATATGGCGAAAGCGAAATATGGCACTTCAAAAGTAAAACTTAACACCTACAGTGAAACTTGGCGGCGGAAGCGTAATGGTTTGAGGTTGTTTTTCGTACTATGGGGTTGGCAACTGGAATTTTATTGAGGGCACAAATGGATTTTTTAAACATTTTAAAATTGAATTTGAAAGACAGTGCACATAAAATGGGTATCGTTGATCGATTTCAATTTTATCAAAACAACAATCCCAAACACAAGTCGTTCGAGAGTGGCTATTGTACAACTGCACCAAGGTCATAGAAACTCCACCCCAATCGCCAGATATCAACCCCATCGAACATTTATGGGATGAGTTGGAACGTCAAATTAGAAAACATAAAATTTCGAATATTAGTGAATTAAGGTCGAAATTGCTTGAAGAATGGAACAACTTACAGCCAAATTATTTAAACAAATTGATGGAATCAATGCCCCGACTATTAGCTCCAGTTATAAAACACAATGGTTATCCAACGAAGTATTGACAAGCTGAAATTGATCGTTAATCAAATGAAATATTTGTTCGTGCCAATTACCATGTGATAAAAATTATGACCATGTATTTAATTTTAGTTTATTTTGTAGCTAGTTTTATAATGAAGTACGTTTCTATGTTGCTATTTTTAATATAATACATTGGCAAATTACTTTAGTGTTAAATTTAATCTAAAACATTGTTTATTTTAAATATATTTGAAGAAATCTAAAAAAAATTATAGGTGTGCCAATATCCGTGTGACTTAAATAAAAAAAAATGTCAAATATCCATTAGCGTTCGGAAGGGGGGCGAAAAAAATTATTAGTGACAGACATATGCATATATTTTCACGATTATCGTCATATCTAGTAGGTCTTCTCATATATTGAATTCATTATACTCTAGATGAAATCATATAGAGTATTATAAGTTTAATCCAGCCCAAAAGTTTGTAACGCATAGAACTAAGCCTCGGACAAAAAAAAATTATTATATTATTTTTTGTTTATTTGTGGCCAAAAACCTCAAATCCGCTTGACGTCCGTCCGTCCGTCCGTCCGTCCGTCCGTCCGTCCGTCCGTCTGTCCGTGAACACGATAACTCAAGAACGCCTTCACCTAGGATCTTGAAATTTTGAATCTGGATGTTTGGTTGAATTTGTAAAGCTAAGTTCGTTAACGGGCAAAATCGTCCTACTCCTTCGGGTAGCTGCCATACAAAATGTCCTTAAAACACGTGCTCATGAATATTGGTCGATAACTTCAGAAGGGTTTCAGCTACGACTTTAAAATTTTGTATGTGTTATTTTTCCTATAGTTGGAGCTGAATATATGAATATGAAGAAAATCCTGTTAGTCCTTCGTGTAGCTGCCATACAAATATCCTGTCAAAATGTATTCACTTAATTTACGAAACTCACTATAACTCAAGTAATCTTTTAGCTACGAATTCGAAATTTTTTACAAGTTAGTTTTGAGTGAAAAGAAAGTTCGACTTTACTAGTCAGCGAAATCCTTTTACTCGTTCAGGTAGCTGCCATACAAAATGTCCTTAAAACACGTGTTTAAGAATATTGGCCGATAACTTCAGAAGGGTTTAAGCTACGACTTTGAAATTTTGTATGTGTTATTTTTACAATAGTTGGAGCTAAATGTATGATTATGAAGAAAATCCTATTAGTCCTTCGTGTAGCTGCCATACAAATATCCTGTCAAAACGTCTTCAATTAATTTACGGAACTTTCAATAACTCAAGTAATTTTTTAGCTATGAATTGGAAATTTTGTAGAAATTAGTTTTGAGTAAAAACGAAGTTTGAGTTTACTAATCAGCGAAATCGTTTTTCTCCTTCTGGTAGCTGCCATTCAAAATGTCCATAACACACGTGTTCAACAATATTTTCCGATAACTTTTGAACGCTTGAAGCTACGAATTTGAAATTTTGTACTCGTTCATTTTTAAATGGTTCTAAGGAAAAGGATAAATATGTAAGAAATCGAGTGAGTCCTTCCCGCACCTCCCATGTGAAAGTCCTTCAAAAAGGACATTTTTTTTCGATGAATTACCCAGTTAAAGATGTGAAATTAAACATTAAACAATGAATATTGTCTTTTAGTTTTGAGTAGCAATATAATGGCAGTCCTTAATAAAGGACATACAACATGCACACACGTAATTCTACTTTATCCCCAACTACAATATAAATCGGAGTTCAGTATTCATCTAGAGTATTATACGATTGGCTTGCAGTATGTTTTTTATTCTACGGCTTCTCCATATAATTACCTAGAGTGTGTTTTAAGGATTTTTTTAATATTCGACCCTTAAGAGGGTGTGAAGGGGTTGCATACTTTTTCACGAATTCTGCCTTAACCCTCAGGTCTGATTAGATATCGAATAGCTTTTCACTTTCATGGGCTTGAGTAATAATCGCCTAAAACTCGTTTTTAAGTTTTTTCCTTTTTCAGCCCCTAAGAGGGTATAAAAGGGTTGAACACGTTTTCACGAATTTCGTCATATCTTTTAGGAGTGATAAGAAATTGAATTGGTTTTTACTTTCTCGTACTGTCTTCATATTTATTTATTAAGTCCTTTTAGGATTTTTGGATATTCAACCCCCAAGTCGGTCTATGAAGGTTGCATATGTTTTCACAGATTCTTACATATTGCTTAGATCTGATGATATATCGGATTCATTTTTACTTTCTAAGGTTTCCTATGTAAGCGCCAAAAAATCAATTTTATTATTTTTAGATATTCAATCCTAAGGGGTGTAAGGAGGTTGTATGCTTTTTAAAGCTTCGACATATTTCTTAGGTTCACTTCCACAGACTTTTTGTATAATCGCTTACAAACTCATTTCTCAATTTTTGGATATTCAACCCCCAGGGGTTTACATATGTTTTCACAATTTTGGCTATCCATTAGTTCTGTTGAGATATAAAATTGGTTATTACGGCATTTGATGTAATGACCTAAAAACCGATTTCAGTTTTTTTCGAATTTCAAGAACCAAGGGTTTGCTAACGTTTCCACAAATTTTTCAAAATCCCTCGTGTCTCATGAGATATCAAGTTGCTTCTTATGAAATCGTTTAAAAACCTGTTTCACGATTTTTTCGAAACTCAAACCCCTAGTGGAAGTAATGGGTTTGTATACGTTTCAACAATTCATCATATCGCTTAAGTCTGATAAGGCAGCAAATTCGTTTTTACTTCGATTGGCTTTTAGTGTACATAATATACCGAAATTCGAATAGTCTACCATACACGGGCTTTTTCAATGTTTAATCCGCTAAAAATCTCTATTTTAAATATTTTTATTTTAAGAACAAAGTTAATTTTCCAAGAAATCTAATAATCTGGAATCAACTGATGATATACTCCGACTTTGACCGCTCTCGAACTTTGACCCGAAAAATAATAATGTTTCGTCCAGACCATTGGCAGATTTTTTTAGATATTGTCCCTATTTGCACTTAGCATTTAGGTCGCGGCCTGTACCTCAAATTCGACCCAAATTATTTAGTTTAAAACACTTCAGAGGGGACCTGACCTAGCGTCAGGTCGGGCTCGTTTATTTCTCCTTTGACCTAAAATGGAGGTCGTTTGATTTTTTGTTGTAAACGCGTGACTCGGCCTAAATGTTTTTTTTTTGCATTTTAATTCATCAGTGATATGCAAAAGATACAACAATTTGTCAAGGCATGTGTGGAATGCATTCTGACATAAGATACAACTGCAGATATTTAGTAATACTCCCTGAATTTACTGATGAAATATTTTGATAGACTAAAAACGACCCATCCGAATGTTAGGCCTCTATCGGTGTAAATATTTGGCTATTGGAGCCACTATGGACACGATATAGGTCAGGCCGCGATCAGGTCGCTGGGTGTAAACTAGCTCATTAACAGAAATTTCTGGGTTCTAGCAAACTATCTTTAATCTTTAATTAATTACTATTCTTTAATATCGATATAGGTTTATGCGCTTGAATAGAAGGAACTTAGACTCCGTTTGATAGAATCGCAGTTTTTCTTTGCCAACTTTACTGTATTTCCTTATAATTTTTGGCTTTGTGCAATAAATTTGTCTAATATGTAGCCAGCAAACATCGCTGCGTCACTTTCACAACTATGCTATCTCAAATCCACAAAGGTAAATTAGTAGCATCAAAGCGATAATATCTGTTTTTTTTTTCATATTTCAAACTTGTTCTTCATATCTCTTCACATCCTTTACGAAGCTACCTTTAAGATGAGCCTTCAAGTTGCGCTTCTGTATACATAAAAAACTAATAAACGCTGAAAAACTTTGGAAACAAAAATTTGTTTGATAAAAAAGAAACAACGCCATCTAGTTTTGAAATGGATCGAAACTATTTCAAAACTAGTTGGCGTTGTTTTTTATTGCTGCTTTGAGGAGAATATCTCTCGTTTAAAAAAAAAGATTCTGTGAGGTTGAAATTTTTTGACAAAATAAAATATGCATAGAAATATCGTGTAACTACCTCCTGATTTAAAATAAATGCGCACTAATTTATTTCCTACTACGTCACTACGCGGGGCAAGCGCTCTATACATTTTTGTTTCGATGAAAATTTAGAAAATTCTATCACAAACCGATAAAGCACGAATCTGCCATCATCAAAATGCAAAATAGCTTGCAGGCTTTTTTGTTTGATAATTGTGAAACGATAAAAGCACAGCGTAAAATGCCTCGTATATAGACTCCTTTTATCGAAAGTAAATAAAATATCTGATACATTACTAAAATTATGATTTGATTTATTGATCATAAATTTCATACCAAGATATCAATTCCTTTAGCGTGCGAGCACCCTAGGCAATAAGTTACTTAGACGCTATCAGATTCTTCCTTGAATTCCTTCCTCTTTTGCCACTGACTATGTACCGTATGCCTTCGAGAATAGTACCTACCTGTCCCAAAAATATCCACGTGATTCGACCAAGAGGAGGAGGGGGTTCTTTGCTATATATGCACATACCTACGATAGGTGTATAGCCTGAGATACCTGGGTAGAAATTTACTGATATCAGTACGAGCCTTTCGTAAATGTCTACTTGAATGCTTATGGTTGTGTATTATTAGGGCGTAATGTTACGTGCTCACATAAACTATAGCTCCTTCTCGAGGAAGCATACCCTAAAATGCTGTGTACACTACCTATATATTATTTACAGGTATTTTAGAGGAGATTACAAGGAATAAACGATATGTTCATTTTATGTAAGGCAGAGAGGTGTATCACATATTGGCGCAAGGTTTCAACCCAACTGCTGCACGACTCTAGTTTATCTGCTTTTTAGACCAAGAACATGTGTATTTTACCTAACCCATAATTCAATTTTGTTTTATATAATCTCTCCTTTGGACAATATTGTCCATGTTTTAATAAGGTAGCTGGCGATCTAGCATTTATTCTAATTTTTTATGCAATCGAAGGGTCTGCAATAAATGACAGGCTGTAAAGACCGTACTTACTTATACAACCTGTTCATTAAAATGTTTCAAAAAGTCCAGTAATTTCACTATAACCTTATTACTTTACAGCAAATTATGTAAAGTTGAAAAAAAAAACGTTATAGAGTCACGATAGGCAGGTCTAATCCTAAATACTGAATTACGAATAAAATTGAAATGTTGCAGATGGTTATAAGGTGTGGAGGGCTAATCTGTATTTTCATGGGGGTGGATAAGCTTATCTGATTAATAATAAAAAAAAAACTACATTCAACCCAATGAACCAAATAACAATTGCCAGCTCCGTAGCTCATCGTATTATCGAGTTATCGCGAGTTCGGGCGAATGAAAGCCTACTTCTTTCAGGACATTTGTATGGTAGATACCTACTCGAAGAAGTATTTATCGAGTTTATATACAGTATAAATAACGCTGACTTTTGTGGTCGCAACCGTGAGAGTAGTAGTATTTTTTCGACATTTGGTGATAAAAAAAACCTTAAAACTGATTCTAATATTTGCTAATCGATAGTTTGCTCAGCAGAGCTTGCTTATTAAAATGTTCTCCGTTTTTGTTCCTGGACGTCAATACCACCCCTTAATTTGTACTCCAATATTTTAAAATAATTAAGTATTGTGATTGAACTGAAGTTTAAAAAAAAAAATCGTTACCCTAAAATTTGGACTAGTAGATCCAAAAAAGCAAATAAAAGTCCGTCTGTCCACCGTATACGACGTACGCAAATGTGTCAGAAGACTTTCATCTTACAAATCCGTTGAGACTTTAATTTAAAATTTTTTTTAGTGTGCAAATTAGGTAGACCATTTTAATTGGTGACTTTTTGGAGCAGGATTATAAGGGGAGGTACAGTAAGCGTTTTGGACGAAAATTCGGAAGTTCAAATTTAGAACTTATAAGGACCTGTAAAAGTGGAGCTATTCTCAAAATAAAAAAACTTGGGTGGATAAGTACGAGAGTGAATGAAAAATTAAGGATTTTTCGGGTCAAAGTTCCGGAGCGGTCAAAGTCGGAGTACATCATCAGTTGCTTCGAAATTATTAGGTTTCTAGGAAAGTTAATTTTATTCTTAAAAGCTTAAAAGATTAAACATTGGAAAAGCCCGTGTATGGTAGACTATTCGAATTTCGGTATATTATGTACACCAAAAGCCCTAAGAAGTAGACACGAATTTGTTGCCTTATCAGAATTAAGATATATGACGAATTGTTAAAATGTATACAAAGCCATTACTTCCACTTGGAGTTTGAATTTCGAAAAAATTGTAAAACAGGTTTTTAGACGATTTCATAAGAAGCAACTTGATATCTCATGAGACACGAGGGATTTTGAAAAATTTGTGAAAATGTAAGCAAACCCTTGGTTTTTGAAATTCGAAAAATCGTGAAATTGGTTTTTAGGTCATTACATCAAATGCCGTATTAACCAATTTTATATCTCATCAGAAGTAAGGGATGGCAAAAACTGTGAAAACATATGCAAAACCTTGGGGGTTGAATATCCAAAAATTGATAAATGGGTTTGTAGGCGATTATATAAAAGTCTGTGGAAGTAAAAAGCGGTCTAACATCTCATCAAACCTAAGAAATATGTCGAAACTTTGAAAAGCAGACAACCTTACACCCCTTAGGATTGAATATCTAAAAAAACTGAAATTGACGTTTTGGCGCTTATATAGGAAACCTTAGGAAGTAAAAATGAATTCGATATACCATCAGATCTAAGCAATATGTAGGAATCTGTGGAAACATATGCACTTTCCTTACACACACTAGGGGGTTGAATATCCAAAAATCCTGAAAGAAATTAATAAATAAATAAGAAGACAGCACGAGAAAGTTAAAACCAATTCAATTTCTTATCACTTCTAAAAGATATGACTGAATTCGTGAAAACATGTTCACCCCTTTTATACCCTCTTAGGGGTTGAAAAAGGAAAAAACTTAAAACAGCTCTTAGGCGATTATTACGCAAGCCCATGAAAATGAAAAGATATTCGATATCTGAAAAGACCTGGGGGATACGCCAGAATTCGTGAAAAAGTATACGACCCCTTTACACCCTCTTTATGGCTGAATTTCAAAAAATCCTGAAAACCATTTCTAGGTATTTGTATTAAGAAGCTGTAGAATAATAACGAATTTAATATTTGAGAAAACCTAAAAGATATGACAAAAATCGTGAAAATATATGCATTCCATTTTCACCAACCATTTTTTTCGCACCCTTCCAAACGCCAATGAAGATTTGAAATTTTTTTTATCTAAATTACTTTTCTAGTTGATATACAGAGTGCGCCATCTTTTATATCGATATGTAAACATTGAATAACTTTGAAAAAAAAAAAACAACTGATATTTATATGTGAGGTATTTTTATTCAATTTGGTCCTTTAGAATTTATTTCGATTAGATTTTGAATACAACATCAATCAAGTGACTGCCTCTATTAGCCATAGCAAAATGTGCCCTTTTTGCTGCGTTTTCCATTACCTTTTCGAGCATCTCGGGCGGTATAGCGATGATTTCGGCACCGATGTTTGCTTTGAGCTCGTCAATGGTCTGAGGCTTGCTGGCGTACACTTTGATTTTCAAATAACCCCATAAAAAGAAGTCCGGAGGAGTCAAATCTGGAGATCTCGGTGGCCAGTCAATGTCGCCTCTTTTCGACATCAGACGTCCAGGGAATTTTCGTTGTAGAAACTGAATTGTTTCATTTGCAGTGTGGCATGGCGCACCGTTTTGTTGAAACCAGTAACCATCCAGACCTTTTTCACGCATTTGCGGGCAGACATAATGAGCTAACATCCACCGATATCGTTTTCCATCGACTGTTTCATTTTGTCGGAAAAAAATGGCCCAATGATGGTTTTGGCGCAAACGTCGGCCCAAACAGTCTCTTTTTGATCATGCAATGGCGTTTCATGGATCTCGTGTGGATTCTCCGTTCCCCAAATGCGGCAATTTTGCTTATTAACGCCGCCAAAGTATGAAATGGGCCTCGTCGGTCATCAAAATTTGCTTCCAAAAATCAGGTTCAGTGTCAACCATTTGATCGACTGTTTGGCCGTATTCCAAGCGACGTGGACGGTCTGTCGGCAATATTCATTTTGTTAATTGCACTTTATACGGAAACGAATGCAAATCATCCTTCAAAATGAGCGGTAAAGTGGTTCCACTGACGCCAAAATGCTGAGCGCGATGACGATACGAGATTTCTGGGTTGTCGGCAACGCTCTCTCTGACCGCTTCAACCAGTTCATTGGAACGTCTTGGTCATCGATGGACGGCATGTGGACAATCTCCCACTGTCCCGTGCTCAAAAAAATTCGACACCAAACGACGAATAGTGTTGTCAGACGGTGCCTGTTGGCCACGATATTTTCGACGATAACACAATGGAACGACTATTCTCAATGTACAGCGTCACTATTTTGGTGTGAAGCGATCCATGGCTAACATTTTGTTGAATTAACGTTTCCAAAACCTGTCCAATCAAGTCAATCTGTTGAAAAATGTCAAAGTTATTCAATGTTTACATACCGATATAAAAGATGGCGCACCGTGTACATATATGTACATACCGAGTTTCAACTTTGTAGCATAAGCCGTTGTATAGATAGCAAAAACACCCTCCACCCCCATACCATACTACCCCTTTAAAAATTTATATTTTTCCAGCATGCTACTTCTACATGTCTATCCAAATACCAAGTTTCAGATTTATATCATTATAGGTTTTCGAGATATAAAAATCGGAACTTTTTCTTTTTCACCCTGTACACCACAACCCCGCAAACTTTTTTTCTGATAGCGGTCTATTAGGCCTACTTCTGGTAAAAATTCCAAATTTTATTTTTGTAGTACAATTGGTTCGTAAGATATCGAAATCTAAAGTTTTTTACCTTTCACCCCCACACACCACTGCCCCCGCTCAACAATTTCCGATCTATTCTCGTAGTATACCTACAGATGTTCATGAAGTTTAAATTTCGTAACTTTATCCATTTAGAAGATATGGATTTTTGAATATCTCAATCTCGGCTTTCGTGCGTCTCGGACGCATTATTTTTCCCCCCACTCCTTCACCCCTTCACACATATCGGCAATTTTCTGCAAATGGGTCCACTACTGAATTTCTATATAAATTCCAAGTTTCAGCTTCCTAGCATAATTTGGTTGCTGAGATCTAGAAACCAACATTTTTCGTCTAAACCACTTCCCCCCCTTTCCCCTCACACTCCCACCCCCTTAAAAGTGGCAACTTAAAGAGGTGTGTCTAGTCTACTCAGGAAAAAAAATTCAACTAAATAGCTCAAAGGGTTTGAGTGCTACGAGTCTCCAAACAATTTTGCGTACACCGGTTGACGTACGGCGTATGGCCTACGGCGGACAGACGGACTGAACTTTTTTTTTCATTTTTCGCGGGTACTAGTCATGAAACATGAAAAAAAATGTTCATGGTAGCAAATTTTTTTTAAATCGTTTATTTTTTTAAATGCTTTTCAAAAAATAACAAAATCTCAACTTGGAAACGGGGTCAAAAACTCGACGAATTTCAGAGGTTCTCAATTCTTTCATAGAAAAATTACAATTATTTCATTTACTTACTCGTAAGTCACAAAGATTTTAATTTTATGATTCCAGATATATGGACAGCTCTTAGAATTATAAACTAAAGCTGGTTTATTTCTTTACTATTATATGTATTCTTTTCTCTAATTCTTTGAGCACACAAAGTTTTAAAAGAATCGGCGAGTGAGTTCAAAAATCTCAAATTTTTGGTTTTTTTGCAATTGGTTGCGAACGTTTTCACGAATGCTGTCATATCTGTTGGATTTAATTAGATAAAAATAATGAAGTAAAATTGGTGCGCAAGATTTTAAATTCCTAGCTTGAACCGATCTAAAGTTATTGGCCAATATTCGTCAAAAAGTTTTATGGACTTTTGAATGAAGGAGTAACAGAACAGATTTCATCTATTGTTTAAAAACACACTATCTGACTACATTTTCCTCCAAAAATAGTCCACTATTTGACAAAGTGACTTCAATTCTAATGCCAGCTTAACCTAACGTATCGACAGTATAGATGACATTTCAGTTTCTGCAATTTAAGGAAAATATAAGTCCAAATCGAAATTCATTTGATGTAATCTTACTGTCACTTTTCGTTTATCGCAGTTAGTGGGTTGAAAAACTTACAGCAATTTACGATTCGTTAGCCGGTTTCGATATTTGTTGCTGTCATATTAATGTGGGCTTATTGGCTTAAAATGTGACGGTAAATTACTTAATTACTCTACCCGTGCTTTTGCAGTATCAACTAATGAATGGTTTACAAACAACCAAATATTCATACCTGTGGCAAAATAAATAGTAAGAATGATAAACAACCACTGCTCGCCCCATTACAGTGCCTATAATTAAACAATTTAAATCGATACTCAATATCTATTTTACGAACCAATAAATTCGCAAATAAACATAATTCCTGAACGCTTAGCAAAAAATTCGCTACATGAAGCGGACCAGTTATCTAATTCCTTCAAATAAAAAATACTTTTAATATACAGGCCAGCCAATCAAAATGATCAATAATTTTCGGAGTGTAAATATCGAAATAAAATAATTCCTAATTTTCAATAACCAATTAAGTCCTTCATCATATATTTTCCCATCGGATAATGATGAAAACAATAAACTTGTTCGCCTGCTCTTTTCAAAGTGGAAGCAAAATTAATTTTTAATCAGAGCCCATTCATTTAATCCTACCCTCCAGGGAAAATTTTTGAAGTACAAACGTATACTGGAATTAGCTTGGGGGATGGGGAAAGGGGTGAGGGGTGGGGGTTTAGAGAATTATGTTCAATATAGATTTGTTGGGACTCGTTTCGTCGAAAATTTAATAAAAAATGTTTAGAATACCTTTAATGTGTGTTTGGTTTAATTTAGTATGTTGTGCGCTTATCCTGCACTCAACGTTAAATTGGCTTGGAACGTTTAAAACTTATCAAAAGTTCGCTACCCTGGATATCCTTAATAGAATATGGTGGCAAAATTCATCGCGCATATCGCACTTCAGTTCTTGTAGGTTACTATTTAATTAAAAAATCAATACTCTAAGGAAACGTGTACGGTACGATGCAACTCCTCCCTGCAATCCAATGTTAATTTCTTTTTCTGTTACTTACCTGCGAACACCTAGTAGTAATTATGATTGCTTCAGCTCAAGGTAGTTGCTTGTTTTTTAGGTAATTTGAAGATACCGCCCACAATTAGCTTTTAAGCAATTTGATAAATTACTTGCTGGATTTTTATTAATTTCTATACGAAATACACGCAATGACTTTGATAAATTTTTGTACAAAATTTTTCGTGTTTGGTTAATTATCGTTGAAAAGTTCCGTTCCGTGAAATATACTTTGGCAATTAAGTGATAAAGTAACTATGAACACTGTTGTGTTTTGAAAGAAATCATGCTGCCACGTGGTAATGAGCCTAAAGAAAACAACTGACTTTACCATTCTGTGTGATTGCATAACTTTAAGATATCCCTTCACTTTATTCCAGCATAGATTTTTTATGAATTTTTATGGTATACTTACTTTCTGTTTCTCAATGAACAATCTTAAATTCTATGAATTCCTTAAAATTTCTCAAGGCGCTTCGAATTCTAACTGAAATTTATAACAATTAACTAGGTTCACAGCCACAAGCTTCTTTTGAGCTAAGCTAAATGTTTTCAGGTACTAGTGAAAAAATTCTAAGCCTTGACTAGATCAAGATTATTAAGTTTATACTGTAATTGAGAAGAAAGGAAGACACCAACGCAAAAGGCGTTCCGTAAACACATCCTTCTTACAACATTCACTACAACGTAAAATTTGCACCTTCAAAAATTACCTCACACAATCTTTCTGTTTTAATATACGCCACTACAATTGTATCAATAAAATTTAGTATTTTTAAATTTTTTAACACCCCAAGGGTGGAGGGGGGGTGTAAAAAACTTTGGGTTTCCATTCCTTTCGAACCAATTATACCAGTGAAAAAGGTTAACAAATTTTTGAGGGGGAAGTACGGAAGTGGAGGATAGCAATACTCCAAAATTCATATTTTTTCACGGGAGCTAGGCTCAGTAGACCTCTAGCATAGAGAAATACTTTATTATTAAAAAATAATAAAGTAAAATTGAACCGTGGAGGCTTATGTGTGAAAAGGTAGTTCAAGCAAATAAATTTTATTTTTTTCTAAAACCAGAAAGCTAACAATTGATCGATTTTTGAAAGATGGTGCGAGAGGTGGTTTTTTGTATCTCACGAACGGCTTATACTGCAAAGTTGAAATTTTGTACGTATAATTAGATGTTCTGCAGAAGCCATTTCAGAGAAAAAATATTTGCATCACTGTACGGAGGTGGGCCAGCCAAATTGTAAATGAAAAGTTTTTTTTCTACATTTGCACGAATTTCATCATAACTTTTAGGTCTGTAGAGCAATCGAATTAATTTTATATCTACATGCTTTTTAAATAAGCGCCTAAAAACCATCTCCAAATTTTTCATATTCAACCCCTAAGATGATGTAAGGTAGTTGTGTACTTTTTCATAAATTTCTACTTACAACTAGGGTCTAACGAGATACCGAATTCGGTTTAACTTTTAAGGGCTTTAAATACAATCGAAAAAAAAAACAGTTTAATCATTTTTCGATACTCTAGAAAACAAAGCAGAAAACTGCCCAGCTTAAGCAGACCAAATTACAAAGACTGCCATGCCTGGGGTAATACTGGGGCGATGCGCACCACTCCCACAGCTGCCGTAGAGGTGATTCTCAACCTAGCACCTCTACACTTAGAAATAGAGAAAGAAGCTGGGTTCACCACATACAAACTTTTGAGCTCGGAATACGAGTCAGAGCGCAAAACAGCTTGCCCAATTCTTTCCGCGGAACTCAACAAGGACTCCATACTAGCGATACCTCTTACTGATTCAATGGTACCGAGATTTAATTTTACAAGGCCATTCAAAGTTGTCCTACCTGAAAGGGAGGATTGGGTCACAAACAAACCCACTCCAAAACCAGGATCCATAATCTGGTACACAGACCGATCTAAAACAAATCAAGATGTAGGAGCAGGAGTTTCTATTCTACTGTAGCATGCACTTAACATCCACTGTTTTTCAGGCGGAGACTCATTCTCATGCAAATATCTGACGGGGCTACAAAAACCAACAAATATATATTCTCTCGGACAGCAAGGCAGCAATAATGGCACTTCAGTCCGTTCAAATCTACTCCAAACTTGTTTGGAACTGCCTCCAGTGCCTGATTGAACTCGGAAATAAGAACAGAGCTAACCTCATTTGGGTTCCGCGACACAGCGGCTATGATGGTAATGAAAAGGCCGACTTAGTGACTAGGAAAGGTTCAGAAGCTGACTTCATGGGACCATATCCATTCTGTAGGGTACTATTAAGCACAGCTAGAATGAACATCCGAATGTGGCAAAAATCGCTAAGTGCCATTCACTGGGACTTGGCACCGGGCAACAGGCACTTAAAGCTTTTTATGCCAAAACACTCGGAAAAAAGAACATCTGATTATCTAAAATTAAGCAGATATCAGACCCGAACCCTAGTGGGACATTGGGACTGGACATTGTCACATGAGGAAGCATCTCAATAGGATTGGTCTCTCTGAGACTAAAATTTGCAAAATATGGAATGACGAAGACGAAACCCCAGAGCATATCCTCTATGAATGTGAGGGTTTAGCTCACAAAAGACTACGTCACTTCGGTCAGTGTTTCATGAACCCATCGGAATTCCTGACCATTCCTCTTCGCAAAATACTAAGCTTCACTGAAAGCGCAGGGATTGAAGAGGAATCATAGTCAATGCGGGGGGACGTCACAATAGGCCCAACCGTGGCTTCAGTGACAGAGGTTAACCATACCAACCCCTATTTCCAATCTATCCCTATCTATCTCTTTTTCGATACTCAACCCCAAGGAGTTGTAATGTGCTTGTTCAAATTTTCTCGAATTTCGACAAATATTGTATTTAGATATCGAATTCGCTATTACTTCTTAATAGGCTTAATATTTACTCATCCAAAAATTGACTTCAGAATTTTGCTAGATTTTCTAAGTACGTTAGCTTGACCTGATGTGTTGTAGTCCTCTCAGCTATGCCGTGCGTGAGTCCATATATAAAAGTCGTTGCCGTCGAGCCGCGGAAATAATACAAAATTTTATGTCAATAAAATTTTTTTTTCAAATTTCAGGTCAACCACAATACTTAATTCTTTAAAAAAAATTAAGTACAGGAAAACGGTTCACAATAATCTTCTAAATTTTGTTCACTTTTATTCTGCAAGAGGCTTTCCCTTTTTTCTATTTTTTCCGGGCTTGTATGTGAAATGTGGAAAACTTTGCGTTAGCTTTAATCATGATATATGCAGAGGATCACATCTTGTGACAGGGCATCAGACTGGGACCTTGTTGAAGCGAAATCTTCCACTCTTCATAAAATAATATCCACTGGTCCCGTCTACCCTTAGGCTAATCCTTTGTACTTATTCAATAATTTCAGCTCGTTGCTTCAGCTGAAATCTGCAACGCGATTAACAACTTTTGAGTTGAGATTAACAACTTCTTCCCTTAAATTTATGTAATACAACCATCTCTTAATCTAGTAGGTCTGCACTTCTAATTAAAAATCATAAACTGTACGTTATCTACGATATCCCCTGCTACTTGTGTGAGTAAGCGTTTTAATAACCACTTCTTACGCACCCTTCTGCACTACTGAATGATTAATTTAATAACAATTTACTTTTGCGCTTTGGTAAAAATATAACATTTCGTTTTCTTTTTACAGGTAAGTTCCGTTCCAACTGAAAATTCTTTTTTATCGAATTTTTTAACCATTGAAAGTAAGTAGTAATAATTCACAAATCGTACAACATAACAACAGTTTCAAATGGAACATACCTTCTCAAAATTAAATTTTATAAATAAATCTTTAACGAATTTTCAGTCTGTCTGTCTGTCTGTTTGTTCTCGCAGAAACAGCAGTTTAAATTTGGATTGGAATCAAGACTGGTATTAGGATATAGCTCCACGGAATTAGAATAGATGACCAAAATTCTCACCGGGCTTCTTGTGAGCTGTGAACAACGATATTGCCAAGCATGGAACCGGAAATTATCGTTCTCATAAAGTTATATTTAAGTTGTGTCACCTTAGAAAAACAAGGCTTTAGATTTTATGTGAAGCATAGAGCATCGTACTTCTGGTCATTCCAGTGGCTACTGCTACTGTTACTACGTGCTGCTTTATCATTTGGACTAGATATGGACCGTTTACGAGTGAACTACGCTAAAAAAAACTCTTCATCAAAGTGAGTAAGTGAAGTAACTCAGTCATTTTGGAGAACTGCAGTTCAATTCGAAAGGTGAAAAAAAAAAAATTTAGACAAATTTAGGGAGAAGGGAGAAATTGAGACAAATTAAGGGAGAACGAAGTTTAACTGAGTGATCTGAACGAACGCGGTGAGAAGAGAGGCAGATCAACCAAATCGTTCAGCTGCGTGACACTCAGAAATACACACAGCGAAGACCCAACGTAATTTTTCACAAAGTAACAGCTCTTCTCTCCTCAGTGGTTTATCATAATATTTCATTCATATTCATTTCATGTGCCTGTGACATTTTGCATTGCGTCAACATAAGTATACGCGTTAGGAGAAGAATGACATGGCATTCCATTATAAATGAGTAGCTGTACATGTAAACATCGTTTTTCTTCCTATTTCGAACCCACAAGTACAACTGAATTGCCTGACTAGTGAACGGCTATTTATAGAAGCCAACCAGCTCAATTGAATGACTGACTGACTGGTGAGTGACAACTGATCGCCTGGCTCGAGAATTGTAGAGTAAGTGAACAGTTCAATTGAAGGAGTAGTAACCAGCGCTGTCGCTTGTACTACAATAGTAGTATTTGTACTACCATTGAACTTCATGTACTACTGTACTACTCCTTTCAATTTTATACTACTCTTCTTTCGAATATTAAATTCTAGAAAACAGAGGAAGGCTTTACAATTTACATAAAAATGCATGAAAATCTGGCGTTGCGAATGATTTCGATGTTCTTGCTGTGTTTTGAGAAAGCGAGACCCTGATTTTTTTAAATTTTAAATTCAAATCATTATAGGGTCATTCGATCAAGGATCGGCTACAGATATGACCTTACTTTTCTTTCCTAATTCCGTTGAAACGTCGTGTAGGTACCTGTTGAATTAATAAACAAAACGCAGATGAAAGTGAGCTCTTTTGGAAGTTTCTTCCAGATAAAACAACAACTAGTACAAAAAAATAACTAACCACGATTGCCATTTCTAGCCTGTATTGGAATAAATAAAATGAAGCCACTTGTAATTGGCCGGCTAAAACCTTTCGCATCCGGTTTCTTTAGCGGTTGAAAACAATTTTTTGTTGTACATTTTTGGTAGTATTTTTTTTTGAAAATGCATGTCAATCACAATAAAAAATAATAAAATAAAACTGTGTTGAAATATGCACTACGAATTACATATAATCGTAAAATATCACAACCAAATGTTGCGTGAACGCAACATCCCGTGCGAATGGGTTAAAACTTCATGCTGTTTCCAAAAAAGCCTAAAATTGTAGGGTGTAATATTTAAGGAAAGGTAACAGTTTTATACCTGAAGAATATTTTTTGAAAATAAACCATATTTTTATATGTTCAATATTTTTCGATATTTTGGTATTAAACCGCCGTAAGTTTAATAAGGATTCAGTCGAGACGTCGCACAGAAATTAAAATAAACAGTATTTTACCCGGAAAACTAGTATTTTTTTTTTATAAAAAAAAAAAAAAATTCTATTGGACTGGAGAAAAAGGATCATCAACAAAAAAATTTTACTTTTCAGGAGAGCGAAAAAACTAAAAACAGTGCAGACCGCACAGTCATTGCTCACTTTAGAGACGAATTTCGACCTCAGATAGTGCGTATGAAAATTTTCGAATAGTATTATTCTTTATTCAAAGAATACATACAAAAAACGAGATCCTTGAAAAAAATTTGGAAGAGTAATTTTTTTTTTAAATTGTTGCAAACTTGCCTTTAATATAAGCATAATTCTAAGATAAAAATTCACATAGAAAAAAAATTTAAATATAATTTTTTATTACTAATTTCTTCGAGTTTCAAAAGAATCGGCGATAGTAGGGTCACAACACCGAAAGAAATTCATTGGTAAAATCAAATACAAACCTTATTTGATTTTGTGTCAAATAAGCAACGTTGTTAATTCAAATATGGTTCAATAGTTAATGTTAATGTTTTCAAAACATTACAACTATCATTATTTGATTCAATTTCGTTGTCAATTTTGTGTTTAAATGATCATGTTCGTATTTGAGTATATGTATCAATATTCAAAATAAATAAAATATTTTTGTACTTCAATTATCATGATCAATGCTAGTGAAACACGTTAATGATTCCTGAAATATTATGCAGTGGTACTTTAAGCACAAATATTTTTCGATAAACAGTTTCCTCCTTTAAACATGATAGGCCAACAATATGTGTTGTTACTTACATTAATTTCGATTGCACTAAATTTTAAAGATAAATAATTTATTATGCCTTGTAGTTTCCAGAAAAATTGAGTAAAATACGTAACTCCCCTTGAATTATTTTTATTACCAAATTATATAATTGCACATAGATACATAGTGATAATTTTTGTGTATATATTATTTTAAAGTATATTCAATTTTAATTTATATTACATCTATATTCTATTTATGCAATTTTTCGAGTTACTTGAAAAAACTTTATAAACGTATACTTCTTGCTTACATCGAATTGATTACAAATAAGAATTGAAATATAATAGGTGTGTTTTTTTGCGCATTTATCAAGATCGGAGTAGTGATTAAAATTTGTATTGAAAACACTAAAAATATTATTGTTTTAGTTATTTTTTTGCTTTCCCTGTAGATAGTAGGCTAGAATATAGATTTTAACCGTAATAGCTGCCCGACTAAGCTCACTGTGGCAGCTATTCGCGATAAATTCTCTAATGTAGCCTACTATCTATGGAAAAAAGTTATAAAGAATCATGAAAACAACAATAGGTGTGTTTTTTTGCGCATTTATCCTCATTAGAGTAGTGACTACAATTTATATACAAAATAACAACAACATTGCTGTTTTTACAATTCTTTATAACTTTTTTCATTAGATAGTAGGCTAGATTAGAGAATTTATCGCAAGTAGTTTACCCAGTGAGCTTACTGGGTTAACTATTCCGGTTAAAATCTATATTCTAGCCTACTATCTACAGGGAAAAGAAATAAAAAATAACAAAAACAGCAATATTGTTGTTGTTTTCAATGTAAATTTTAATCACTACTCTAATCTGAATAAATACGCAAAAAAACACACATAATGTTGCTGTTATTTTTTATATAAATTTTCTAACCTGCTTTGTTCTGGATAAATGCGCAAAAAATACACCTAATATTGTGTTTGTAAAAATGTTTGTTATAAGTCAAAACCGAATACAATGAATATTCAAATATAAGTGACAGAGGTAACTAAACCAACCTCAACACGAAATATCCGTATTAAGTATTCTGTCAGATGAAGGCATTTTCAAAATTGTTGGCGAAACTCCTTCTTTAGAAACAATTCTCAATTCAAAACATTAAACTGAATTTTATGTCATAAGGAAAAGTAAAATTTTTACAAGAATCAATGTTTTTGCAATAACTTTTAAGAACTTTATATTTTAATTTAAATAAAAATGCCCGGATATATGTTAATGGTCCGATAATTTTCATTACATGTGAAATAAAATAGTTGGCTGTAAACTCAAACCTTGATCTCATAGACTCTTAGCAAGTCGGCCAATTTTAAATCATCGATTCAATTACGACGAAATTAACGACTGTTGTGAGTCCTTTATAGTAGCTTTGTAGAATTTTCTTTTCCTGGATCCGTTTGCAGCTGAAGTCGATTGTCGTACTGAAGGTGGAAATATACCGTGCAGCAAGTTACAAATAATATCGGCCTTTGGTACTAAAATTTTTTTTTACTGTAATTTGACCAAAGACGTGATCAAAAGAAAGTGAATACCTTTCGAGAAATTTTTCCAGTGAAAATTGTTTAGCAACACTCATCCCAGCTCGCGATTAGACAATGTTGCTCGTTTGGGTACAAACTATGAAACTCAGGGCTTACGAGTATCTAGAAAAAAAACTATTGAAACTAAATTGTGATAAACCAATGAGACTCCAGCAATATATTACACATTAACCAAAAAACTATTGAAACATAAGTTCACTCACCTTCGAAGTTAATGTATATTAACAACCCAAATTTTGTACATAAATTTTAATTATCAATTCAAAATTCACTTCCAGTAACTACTGAACGGCTGGTTAGAGAAGAGAACAGGTGAAATGAACAGTTCAATTCAATTACTTTACTGGACTAACTCTGCAAAGAGAGTGAAAAGTTGTGAAGTACTTCACTCAAATGAACTGTTCCTGGGCGGATTGCTGCTTAGTTCCCCAGGATGAAGTTGTAAGATTGGGGGAATGGTAATTGTTAAATCTTGTACCCTTATATCAGTTGACTGCTATAAGTATAAATATGTATATCATTCCAAAGTACTAACCGAACTTAAGCTGTAAATTTCTGAAAACATATTTGAAACAATCTACTCTAAGATTCCAAGTATCATTTTTGGCCATTAGTTTGAATTCTACCCTCAAAATGGCTTGCACACGAGTGCGTTCTGTCACCAAATTGATCCGCGGCGGTACTTTCATTTTATGAAATACCAACCCATAAGATAATAATCCTTCAGATATGTTTTCAGTTTTTCGCAAATTTTACTTTACTTTATACATACGTCTACTGAATTTCCAGGACATTTCCCAGGGCGGTTTCTTCTTCATTTTTATGATAAAATGCAAGTGAATGTAATAAATTTCCAATTTTCGCCATTTATCGCACGTAATTATACTTAAGAACCGTTGAAAATCCGCCCACTTAGGTTGGGCTCAAGAAAAAGCACCTGAGCTCATCTATTCCATTCTTCTTCTTGGTTTTTTTTAGGTACATTTTGTGGTTCCACCTGAAATATAGAGAAAACTTTGAACATCGTTACATCGTACGTAATAAAATATTTTTCACCCTGCCTTAGTTTATTTCATCCCCGAGCGCATTTTACACTCCATAGACGGTATGGGGGCTGGGTGTAGGGGTTGTGATATGTTCGGGTATGAGTATGGCTGGTTGGCTCCGGTTTTGGGCTCGATTCTTTTGCTATTTTTTCATCGTAGCCATGAAGAAGATTCGCTCTGTCGAAAGTATTTCAAGTCGATAAATTTTGGAGCATATTGTGTCAAGAGGTTTTGTGTCGTTTCGTAAGGCTGTGCTACATCTGCTCCGTAAATGGCGGACGGTTTTTCTTTTCACTTATTTTTTTTTGGTGGATCGTCTTATGTGAAAAGTAGGTATAGAGGAAATTGCCTGTGAAAATATATCTACGTTGGATAAATGTTCGACTATAACGTTAAGTTTTCAGAGGAAGGGAAAATAAAGGATTGATATAGAATTTTTTTTTTTATAATCAAAAAATAAGTTGGTCGGTATTCAAGGATCTCTGGTACATGCAAAATGATATGTGTTTTCTTAAGTGTCAGTGTTCTAAATGACGTCTAAGAATAGTTTGCTTGGTGCTATAAAAGTTTATTACATCAACCATAGAAGATTCTTATCCCAATTAAATTTTGGTTCGTGTCTTGGCTTATCGTGTCTTCTTTTAAAACAGCTGACGAAGTCAACGAACAAATACAGGGTGTGCCATCTTTTATGTCGGTATGTAAACATTGAATAACTTTGACATTTTTCAACAGATTGACTTGATTGGACAAGTTTTGGAAACGTCTATTCAGAAGAATTTTGTCGATAGACCGTCCACTTCGCTTGGAATACGGCCAAACAGTCGCTCGAATGGTTGACACTGAGCCTGATTTTTGGAAGCAAATTTTGATGACCGACGATGCCCATTTCACACTCTTTGGCGGCGTTATTAAGCAAAATTGCCGCATTTGGGGAACGGAGAATCCACAAGAGATCCATGAAACGCCATTGCATGATCAAAAAGTGACTTTTTGGGTCGGCGTTTGCGCCAAAACCATTATTGGTCCATTTTTTTCCGACAAAACGTAACAGTCGATGGAATACGATATCGGTGGATGTTAAGTCATTATGTCTGCCCGCAAATGTGTGAAAAAGGTCTGGATGGTTACTGGTTTCAACAAGACGGTGCGCCATGCCACACTGCAAATGAAACAATTCAGTTTCTGCAACAAACGTCTGATGTCGAAAAGAGGCGACATTCCAGAGATCTCCAGATTTGACACCTCCGAACTTCTTTTTATGGGGTTATTTGAAAAGCAAAGTGTACGCCAGCAAGCCTCAGACCATTGACGAGCTCAAAGCAAACATTCGTGCCGAAATCATCGCTATACCGCCCGAGAAGCTCGAAAAAGTAATGCAAAATGCAGCAAAAAGGGCACATTTTGCTGCGGCCCATAGAGGCAGCCACTTGCTTGATGTTGTATTCAAAAACTAGTACAAATAAATTCTAAAGGACCAAATTGAATAACAATACCTCACATATAAAAATCAGTTGTTTTTTTGAAAGTTATTCAATGTTTACATATCGATATAAAAGATGGCGCACCCTGTAATCCTGGGTGATAAGCCAGGTGATGGTGCTTGGTAGGTTGGTTTAGGTGGTGGCGCGTCTGCCGAAGACAGAGCCCAATCAGCATAGGAAGCACCGTTTTGATACCACAACTCGTTTGGGCTGATGAAGTAGATATAAAATTTTACAGAGACCTGGGGCTTGAACGGATTATCATATCCATCCGGAGCTTTTCAAGAAGGTAATCAATTCTCCAATCTTGTTTTTCGAGATCTTATCAAGGTTATTAAAGAAAGGTTTGCCTAGTGTGCGAAGTCTGGCTCTAGCTAGGGCTGGACACTCGCAAAGCAGGTGGGTAACGGGTTCCTTCTCATTTGCATCCCCACAGCTGCGGCAATTGACGTTAAAGAGAATACCTAGTCTGGCCGCGTGGTCGTCGATCGGCCAGTGTCCCGTGCTGACTGCCGTGACTGCCGTGACTCTGGAGACGTCCACACGGCTTCTACTGAAGAGTTCCTCTGTTCTGCTCCGGGAGTAGGATGGCCATATCTAGATATGACGCAGTTGGTCAGTCCTCTCCATCTGGAGTTGGCGTTTGTGAGAAAGTGGGAGGATTTTTTTTCGCTTAACAGTCCCTAGTGAGATCTGAACGTATTCTCCGAGAGAGCTCTGAAGAGCAGAAGCTTGCCTAGCTATTTCGTATGCCTGCTCGTTATCCTCTATCATGCTATGGCCTGGGACCCAAAGCAGAGTAACTTTGACTTGATTTCCTAAGTAGGCGAATCTAAGGCTTTGATTGCGGCTTGGCTGTCAGTGAGGATTACAACATTTCGCTTTGGCGTAGCGTTTTGCTGCAAAGTCCGACAGGCCTCCCGGATTCCCAATATTTCCGCCTGGAAAACGCTGGCGTGGTCCGACAAGTGGTAAGACTTTGCGACATAGTGTGTGTCCCAGAAAACTCCCACTCCGACTTCACAGTTCATCAGATGGTGATACTCGATTTCATTAATATTCATTTTCTGTTAGCCAGTAATAGTGATCTTGACTTTTAATAACTTTTTATTAGAGGTTCCCGAGGAAGTAGAAAGGACTTACGTTATTGGACGTACAGAGAAAGTTTTAACGTCTTTCATCAACGGGTTCTTAACTTATCGTGAGAACGAACGGGCGGACAAATCGACAGTAAGCGAATTTTGATTTCCGAATGTTTGAACATTTTCTCCAAATAACTGAAGCTAAACAATCATTTTAAGTAGTCCAGCTTCATGTTTAAATTATGTTAATTTATTGGGAATTCAGTACCACCAACTTAAAATCAAATTCAGCGTTCTTTTCTAACTAGCCTTGGGAAGATTTTTTTCTTGTTATAAATTAGAAACGCGTTTGAGCTTTTTCACCCCCCATTCCCTTCTGAAAAACTAATTACACCCTTGCTATCGGTATCACAAAAAAATCTAATAAACTTCCGTGTCATTGTTGCCGAAAAGTATCACGGAGAAAATAATGTTACTGCTCGTCGAAATTTATGAGGGTAACGATATGTCCAGATCATATCGGCTGGACACAAATCTACAATTAATAACTGGTGCTAACGAGATATTAAAGAGATCCTATCTATATAGCGCTCATTGTTTTTTATTGAATTTTCTTCCCTTCGGGGAGTACTCTAGTGCCTCGGTGTCCATCCCATACCACTCCGAATATATTTAAGCTCGCTATCTGGCCATATCTGGTACGTGTCCAAAACGTGGTCATTATACCATAGGTCAGCGAAAGGAGCAAAATTAACGCCGCACAGTATGGCCACTTAGTTTTTTCGTCCTGTTTTATTTTTTTTTGTCAGTGCTTCCCACTCAAGTCATGAATAAATAAGCCTTCGTCCAAGAAGAGGCATAACTTTTGTATTATAGACGAAGGACGAATTTAGTTTTTAGGTCTATGGTCACGGAATTTTCGCCCTCAACTCGAGTGGTAAGCCTTGTTGACCTATCGATTTGGAGGCGTTAAGTTTACGTCCGTTGAGGGGTTTTTTTTTATATTTTGTTAGTGTTTCCCATTTTGTGGTATTCACAAAGTGAGTGTGCCATTTCCGTTTCGTACTTTATTATGCATAGTTGTTTATAGCATGAGTGCATAGCAAGCTCATCAGATTAGGATTAAAGGTTTTTTCCATTAAGAGCATTTCAATATTATTCCTGTGTAGGTGCTCGACAAAGTTTTAAATGCTGTGCGTTGGATTATTTAGAGTTGGGCGCCAAAACTAATAGAAACATGGAATGCGTAAATAAGTACATGCTTAATGAAATTCCGGCAATAAATTATAGTAAAATGAACTGAGACTAGCTGAAATGTTTCAAAGAGTGCCAAATTTTGACTTTATTAATTTTTAATAATAAAGTATTGTGATCGACCTGAAATTTCAAAAAAATTTGCTACCCTCAAATTTTGGACTAATAAACCCCAAAAAAGCAAAAAAAAAAATATTCGTCTGTCCACCGTAGACGCCGTCCGCCGTACTCAAACCCACTTGAAGGCACATAGCTCATAAACTCCTTGAGATATTAAGTTTAGATTTTTATAGTGAGAATATTGCGTGAACCCCTACGATTCATATCTTTTGGTGGAGTTGGTGTGAAAGGGGGGGGGGGGAGTGTTTTAGACGAAAAATGTTGGTTTCGAGATCTCAGGAACTGCTTATGGTAGAATGCTGAAACTTGGAACTTATGTAGTACTATGATAGTGGACCGATTTGCAAAAAAAATTGTGATAAGGGTTTAGGGGTCTGGGAGTGGGGGAAAAACAATGTGTCCGAAACGTTTCAAAGCTGGGATTGAAGCATTCTAAAATCCATATCTCCAGAACCGTTTATCTCAGAAGAGTGAAACTTTGTAGCTATTTTAAGTGATACTAGGAGATTAGAAAAGGATTCAAATTTTTAAGAAGGGATGTTGGGTGTAGGGGTGGAGGGTAAACAAATTTAGATTACAATATTTGCCGACCCCTGTTGTAACAGGAAGATAAAATTTGGTTTCTGTATATGAGATCACAAGTGGGGTCTACTGAATGTAAAAATTTTGAGAGGGAAGGTGGATTACGAAGGTGGGGGGATAACCATTTTTCAAGAAATGTAATTTTTATATCTCAAGAACCGTACCAGATATGATCGTAGAAATTTTATAGAAGTTAGGCCCAGTAGACTTCTAGCAGGAAAAACAATTTTGATGACGGTGGCGAAGGGGGTGACGGTGGGAGGGGGGGGGGACGAATTCTGATTTTTATTTCTCGAAAACCGCAAAGCATAGAATAGAAAGCTAAAAATTGACGACTATATGTACAGAGTAATTATAGAAGTATCCTAGGAAAATAAAATTGTTGATAGGGGTAGAAAGGTACGGGGGTGGGGGTGATATTTCATATCTCAGAAACAGCATATGCTAGAAAGTTGAAACTTAGTATGTATATGTAGAAATACTACAGGAGTAATTAAAGCTAAAAAAAAAGTTCAAAATTTTATTAATGTATGTACGGAGCTGGAGTAAAAAAAATTTTCGTGAAAAGGGTTTTTTCCAATATTTTCATGAATTTGGTTATGTCTATACTATGCGACTGATAACCTAAAGAATAACCAGGGGGCTATTTGGAAGGTTATTTTTAAGTTATCTGTAGCATAGTAACCTTCACCGCATCTCAGTATTTAACACGTTTCGGACTTCTACCCAAAAAAAAATAAAGTTGCGCCCAGACTGTTGGCAAATTTTTGCTTTATTATTTTAATAATAAAGTAGTGTTATCCACTTTTAAAAAAAAAATGTGCTACCCTGGAAATTTTTTTTAAACCTTTCATGACTAATAGATACCAAAAAAGCAAAAAAAAAATTCTGTCCGTCTGTGCGCCTTCCGCCGTCCGCCGTATGCAAAAAGTTTGAGGGCTTATAGGTCCCAGACCCTATGAGCTATTAAATTGAAATTGAATTTTTTTCCTGAATAGATTGGGAAGGTCCCTTGAAGTGACGACTTTTTGGTGGGTGGGGGTGTAAGGGGAGAGGTGGGGGAAGCGTTTTAGACAGAAAATTTTGATTTCTAGATCTCAGCAAGCACTTATGCGAGGAGGCTGAAACTTGGAATTTATATAGAGCCTCGATAGTGGACCCATTTGCAAAAATATTGCTGATATGGGTGAAGGAAGTGGGGGGAAAAATAATGCGGCCGAAACGCAAAAAAGCCGAGATCGAGACATTCTAATATCCACATCTCCTAAACAGTTAATGTTACGAAATTAAAACAAATATTTGTAGTTATATAGGGTGTTTTTTTAGGTGCATGAGAACTTTCGATATCGATAACTGTGGTTTCACAGCTGAGAATGTCAAACTGTGTTGACATTTCAGTTCAGTAAGGTTTGGCAAGTCATCATGAATCGCTTAACGCCAGAACAACGCTTCTAAATTGTGAAAATTTACTTTGAAAAATATAAATCTGTTCGCGAAGTTCATAGAGCACTTCGTCAATTTTACGGTCAACATAATTGGCCATGCTGACTAAATTTTTGTTTCCAAAAATTAATCAGCTAAACATCGCCGACATTTGGTTCCAACAAGACGGCGCAACTTGCCATACAGCGCGCTTAACAATCGATTTATTGCAAAATCAATTTGGTGACAACTTGATTTCCAGAAGTGGTTCTGTTAACTGGCCCCCTTGTTCGTGCAATTTAACGCCTCTGGATTATTTTTCATGGGGCTGTAGTAAGTCATGCGTTTATACCGACAAACCAGCAACTTTTGAAGCATTGGAAGCCAATATTCAAGCCACTATTGACGCCATACTGCCAGATTTCTTGCAAAAGGTAGTCAAAAATTGGACTGATCGAATGGACCATGTAACTCGTAGCCGCGGCGGACATATGTATGACAGAAATCATATTTAAAAAATAAATGAAATTTTCTACCAGAATATAATAAAAAAAATTCATTCCAACAATATTTCTGTCTTGTATTATAATTTTAAGTTCTCATGCACCTAAAAAAACACCCTATACATACTAGGAGAATAGATTGGTAAAAAATTTTTGAGTTTGGCAGTGGCATACGGAGGTGGGGGGTGAAAAACTCTAGATTACGATACCTCACGAACCAATTGCGCTAGAGAAATAAAATTCGGTTTCTGTATAAAGGTTGACAAATAAAGTAAAGTAAAGTAAAGAACAGTGTAAGATAGATTCTTCAAATTTTTACCATAAGTACGCCTAATAGACCCCTAGCAGAAAAAAAAATCCAAGGATGTGGGGGTAAAGGGTGAGGGTGAAAGAGTTTGAAAAGTAAAAAGCTCAGATTTTTATATCTTGGGAACCTATAATGATATAATGCAGAAACTTAATATTTAGATAGAGCTACATATATTAGTAGCATGTCGGAAAATTATAATTTTTTATATTGATAGTATGCTACGGGGTGCTTTTCCTAACTATAGAACGGCTTATGCTAGAAAGTTAAAATTCGGTATGTAAATATATGTAAATCAACTAGAAAAGTAAAATAGATTTAAAAATTTTTTAAATATCCATTGGCGTTCGGAAGGAGGGCAAAAAAAACTATCATTGAAAATGGAATGCATATATTTTCACGATTTTCGTTATATCCCCCCCCCCCCCCCGGGGGGGGCCCTATTAGGTCTTTCCAAATATTACATTAATTTTTTTTGTGCGGATTCTTCATATTAATACCTAGAAAGTGTTTCCAGGTTTTTTTTAAATTCGATCCCCAAGGCGGTGTGAAAGGAATGTATAGATTTTTACGAATTCAGCCGCATCCCTCACGTCTGATTAGATATTGAATAACTTTTCACTTCCACGGGCTTGTTTAATAATCACCTAAAACTTGTTTGCAAGTTTTTTCATTTCTCAACTCCTAAGGCTGGCCGCACACTAAAAGAGCAAAGCTGTTTTAGTCAAAAACGTTTTTGACTAAACATGTTTTTCGTTTTTGTTTAAATGCAAATTTAAATTTTGGACTCACACTGATTAGTCGCGTGATTTGAAGCTGAAATATATGTGGGGTTTACTTTGACAGAAACTCGGTCGCCTTTGTTCGATTTGATTTATTAAAAGATTTAACAAATTGTTTGCTCTTTACCTATTAATTAAAAATAACAATAGTAATCTCAAAAGTAATTTATACCTTTTAGTGGTGTATACAAATATGAAATATAAAAACTATTGGTTTTCATTAACCTGTGAGCACGTTCACACCCTGCCCATGCTCGATTAAGAAAAGCATTCCTTTTTCTTTGATTGTGCATGGACCATCGCCAATATCTGGCACAAAGTTGGCTGCAACTCCTTAGAGTGCGTTTAAACCATGCTGCCGTCGGTACTTCTCATACAAGAGTTCTTAAAACACGTATTCACAATTATAGGTTGAATGCTTCAAGGTGAACTTCAAATTTTGCATAAATAAACTTTTCAATGTTTCGAATATTTCCAATATAATGTAAATCGAATGAGTCCTTCATGAGTTAACTATAATATAAATCGGAATTCAGTATTTCATCTATAGTATTATACAATTGGCTTGCAGCCGATTGTGACTGCAGTATGTTTACTATTTATTTTGTTGCAAAAAACATGAAAAAAACCTACCTATTTTTTATGCAGTTACTTTTAACACTAATTTTTACTTTGTACCAACAAAATTGTAAAAGTAGTTCTAAAAAAACTATCAGTTTATATTCATTAAGCCCAAAAAGAATTACATCAATATTTATTCTAACAATTTCCAAAAAAAAATCCTAAAAATAGCACTTTTTAACGTCCAAAGTAGCATGAACCCTAAAATGTTTCAACATGAAACGACGATTGAGCTATTGACGTCGAGCATCCTAATTGTGACTAAACGCATCTAAACGAGTTTCAAGGCACGTGATTAATAGGTGTGCTCTGATCAATGAATTGCTATTGAAACAGCGACATAGTCATGTTTAGTCAAAAACGTTTTTGACTAAAACTGTTTTTGTTCTTTCAGGCTAAGAGTGTAAAAACAAGTTGAACACGTTTTCACGAATTCCATCATATCTATTAGGACTGATAAGACATCGGATTGGTTTTTACTTCCTCGGGATTTCTTTATATATCTAAAAACTCATTTCAGGATTTTTAGATATTCAACCTCAAAGTGGGTGCAAGAGGTTGCATATGCAGGAATTTGTGAAAATATATGTTTTCACAAATTCCTACATGTTTCTAAGTTCTAATGAGATATCGAATTAATTTTTACTTCCTAGGGCTTCCTACATAATCGTCAAAAAGTTGATTTCAGGATGTTTGTTATTCAACTGCAATAGGACGTAAGGCTTTCGACATATTTTTTAGGATTGATGAGATATCAGATTGGTTTTCACTTCCACAGACTTTTTATATAATCGCTTCATAATCATGTAACAGCTGAAATTATACTAAGACATAGACCTTGTCCCGGAGTATGACCCAATTATGTAATTCATATGTTATATGTGGTAGCGGCGTAAGTATTCTGTCGCGACTCCATTCTAACCGCTTCCCGAACTTTTTTTTAGGTTTTCATTTAAGAATTAAACTCGTTCCGAACTTCTACCGAAAAAATAATAAAGTTGCGCCCAGACTGTTGGCAGATTTTTTATAAATTGAAAACACAAAACTCTTCACATTTGTGAAAGTGCTCTGAGCCCCAACTAAGTAAAAGGGAATTCCACATAATTTTTTGATACATCTTCCATTTAGTTAGTTTTTAAAAAAGTTTAAATGAAGTTAGCATTGACAACAGAAAATTGTAGAGATTATGCCAAAATTAACATAATCACAATGGTCTTATCATCCACTTTTTATTTGCCTTTGAGGAAAGGGTTCTGACCTCTCGTTAACCCCCTGGTTACGTGACTACATGAAACCTTTCCCAATTGATAATCTTATCTTAGTGAAAAATTTCGAAAGTGTTCATGGTGTTTTCATCGATCTTGGGTTTGCTGGGTCAAACTCTTTCGATGGGGTTTATAGAATATTCGTGGCATAGCTTTGTCATTTGCAGTGGATTTTTGTGAATCTCTCTTGAAGTTGCAATTTCATTAAGCGTTTAGTATATTCGATTTTGTTGTAAAATTTCTTAAGGCGATTCGGGTTTGCCAGGGTATTCACAAAAGAAAATATTTTAGACTGACTGACTGACTGACTGATACAATAAGTACTCTAGTTTAATATAGCCATGAATTTAATTTACGTTCCTCAAGTTCCAAAGTGGACTAATTGTTGGAAAGCAAATTGAGGCCTGAAAAATTTAATTGCCATCCTGCTTAAAACATCTCATAAGACATCATAAATTTCTTCATTTCTCACTCCCCGTCATTGCGATTGACAAAGAAAACACTTTGGATGTCACATTGTCACTGTACGCTAAAGTCATGTCAAGCCATAAAGTGTTGCCATATTTGGCCTCGTTTGAGCGTGTGATATGGCACCTATCTACCCTGAACGTATGGATATGTAGGTGTATCCATATAATGTAGAGAGAGAGTTGCCTCGACACGGCGGTAGTATGAAAAACCCTACCTGCCCGTAAATTATGTGATTATATCATGAAGGTGCACACCTCCTGTGACATCCGGGCGACATCCTGAACTAGAGCGTGAACTTTAATACTTTTGCACTCTCTGCACGAAAAGCCATGACGGGTAGCATGAAGATAATTTGAACCGTACAAACCGGTGGATAAAGTTGCTCCGACTTTAAGCGCTTTATACCGAGATTTTATTTTCCGCAATTCTTCTCGAGCAGTTTTTCAAAGATTGCTGGTTGCCGCGTAGTCGTCTAGTCCTTCCTACGTGATATCTCGTTTTAGCAAAGATAATAGTAAAAGTAGGAATTTCTTAGCCGCGTCTTAGCCACCTACCCCCATAGCTAGGGCTGCCCAATAAATCTATTCGTATGTAGGGACGAAGGATCTAATCCTAGTCACAAGAAATGAACGGGTCAAAGCACTTTTGTATTATTACGTTTCAGCTTACATCATTCGAACGGAAGAAATCCATCAACTTTGTAAATACTTGTGTTGTCTAGGAAATTCCTATTTTGAGGGGGTTTCTTTTTATCGTTGCGCGCCCAATCTTGATGAGGGCTCTCTTATGTGTATACAAGAAAACGAATAGGAATTTCGTGGGTTTTTCGTATTATAGTGAAATGTAATCCGGAAATTAAAGTTTACGAAAAGGAAATTTTTCGAAGAGAGTTTACCTATAAGATAATCTGATTGCAATTTATCGATGTAAACATGTTTATTTCGCATTTTTTGTATACGGTATTTATGCGGGAGCTGTAATATATGCTTGGATGCCTCCGAGGTACACCTTTGGAATCCAAAAAATACAATTTCATGTGATAACTAGTTTTCTTACTTAGGCCTAAAGCTTGTATTACACAGTATGCCATGCTGTCAAATATTTGACGAAAAGATTAGTCATATTTTATCCGTCAAAATAGATCTTGTGTGTAGCAAATGAAATAAGGTGGCAAACAAAAATTTGACGATTACAGTTTACCAGCGAGAATAGTTAAATATTTGACATTTTGGCATACAGTGTAGTTCAGGCTTAAGGGAATCGTCCTATGTGACGGCCAGTTTCTTTCCGCTTTTTTCGGGAATTTTTTTTTTGGAGATTATGAATTACACATTCTTGAAAGTTTTACCACATATTTGTTCATATTTCAACAAACATTAGACATTTTTTTAAGTGGAAATATTGTTTTTTTTCGCGGCAATTTTGAAAGTGACTGCTGTAAAATTATACTGATACTTCATTTATAGGCCTGTGTCTGGTACCAGAATTAAGTCAGATTTAAAAATTTGCCTAACTTTGAATTTTTTTTTTTAAATTTTCGCGTTTTTTTGATGAATTTAGCTTCAGCTAAGAAAACTATGACAGATATCGCCAAGATTCTGCTACGAGTTGTAACTAGGGATCCGCTGAACATGTTATTCAAATTTCAGCGCAATCGGTTCAGTAGTTTTTTCTGAGTCGTAGCTGCCAATTTGAAAAATTCAGTTTTGAGAAAAACGCAATTAAATATCGGTGGTAGCCCGGACGAGCTCCGAACAGCTGCTCCATTATACGGCTATTACTTTATAACGACTTCGAATTCGGAGTAATCCTTTTACATACATATTCCAGGAATGATTTGGAAGTAATTTAGTAAAAAAAAAAAGATAGGCACATAGTACGACACCCTTAAGTACTTTAGAAGCAAACCGAATGTGTAGGACTTCGAAACGTGGGAAGGTCCCAGCTTCTGAATCATGATTTAGTTCTTTACGTAATGAAGCAATCGACGTATTGTCGCAGTGAAAGAAGCCTCAAGGAGTCCCAAAAACATGCAAAGGATGAGCACTCGTTTAAATTTGGCACAATTTTATTTATACCTTAAGTTTCTACGTTAAAAAACATTTTTGTAGATTTGCGGTGTGCGTCTCCCCATTTCTGAGGCACGCGCATTTTAGAAACCAGGAGCTGCTCAGAAGATTTTCAGGGGTATTTATTCCTACTGCACTTCAAGGTCTTCTTTGTTCTTACCATGCCTGTAATTTAGAAGATATCGTTTTTAAGATAACTAAAATTATATTTATATGTAAGACTGCAATGTTTATATTTTGGGTAGAATTCCGGAAAGCGGTTTTACGCTGAGATGCCATGTAGGTTACTACACGACTGACAGCCTAAAATAATAACGTTCCAAATAACTTTTTGGTTTTTCTTTAGATTATCAGTCAAATATACTAGGGTGGTCCGATAAGTACTTAGCCTACAAAAAAAAACGAAAATTTTGGAAAAGTGGCGATTCATTTCGCAACATAGTCTGCTTTTAGCTCGATACTCTTGACCCAGCGAAGCTCCAACTTCTTTAACCCGTCTGAAAAATACGTTTTCTCGAGGTCTGCAAAATAGGCCTCCGTGGCGGCGATGACCTCCTCATTCGACTCAAATTTCTGCCCGGCGAATGACTTTTTCAAGCTTGGAAACAAAAAGAAGTCGCACGGGGCCAAATCCGGAGAATATGTTGGATGGGGCAGCAGTTCGTAGCTTATTTCGCCCAAATTTGGTCGTGACGACGGAGGAAGAGTACTTTTTTTTTCTCCAAATGGGGCCGTTTTTTCTGCAATTCGGTGTCGAATCGGCCCAATAATTCGGCATAGTAGAGCCCTGTGACCGTTTTGCCCTTCTCCAGGTAGTCGATGTAGATCCCACATTGTGAATCCCAGAAAACGGTGGCCATCACCTTTCCGGCTGATAGGACAGTCTTCGCCTTCTTCGGAGCACGTTCGCCGGGTGAAGTCCACTGTTTCGACTGTTCCTTGGTCTCTGGTGTGTACCAGTGGATCCATGTTTCGTCAACGGTCACAAAACGACGCAGAAACTCCTTCGGATTGCGCTTAAACAGCGTCAAACACTTCTCTGAAGTGGTCTCACGGTTGCGTTTGTTGTCCGGAGTGAGCAAACGCGGCACCCATCGCGCCGACAGCTTTCTCATGCCCAAAATTTCATGCAGGATATGACCCACGCGGTTTTTTGAGATATCTCATGTCTCAGCTATCTCGCGCACCTTCAATCGGCGGTCTGCTAATACGAGATCGTGGATTTTTATCACGTTATCCTCCGTGGTAGCCGTTTTCGGGGCACCTGGTTGTCGCTCATCAAAAACCGACATGCGACCACGTTGAAACTCGTTAAACTAATTTTTGACAGTTGCTATCGAAGGAGAAGAGTCACCGTACACAGCATCCAAGCGCTCATTGATTTTGCTGCGCGATTTCCCTTCCAAAAACAAGAATCGAATCACCGACCGATATTGCTCTTTTTCCATTTTTCTAAAATCCGCGGACACGCTCGCTTCCACACGCGGTCAAAACAAAACTACGAGTCTGATTCGGCTGAAATTTTGACAGTAGCCGTCTACAAGAATGTACTACACGATAGTAAATTTTTCTTGCGATAGTGGCGCCATCGGGCGGTGAGGCTAGGTACTTGTCGGACCGCCCTCGTATATCCGTACTGAAATTTAATATTGTTGTACCAATCATTCTCGTTACATGATGTAAAAGTATATTATAATCACGACAACAATATTCTATGATCAGTGGAACCATGAAATTTGGTAAGATAGTTCTCACAACCATACCAGATATGGTGTGTGCAATCATGTAAGGTAAGATATTAGATATGATTGTGTGCAACCATTCTATAATTGACATAACTTTGAACGATCAGTGTAACTATAGCATTTGATTAGAAATGGTCAATACAATCATGTTATTATAGTTGACATATTATGATTGCCGTAACCATACTGTGATTGTGATAAGCATGAATATGATCAGTGCGACATTAGAATTTGTTAAAATATGATGAGTACAATCATGTAAATTCATATTTGGGTCATTCCATCAAGAATCGCTAAAGTTGTGACCTTACCATCTCCGATTCTTTTGAAAGTTTTCGTACTTTAAGAACTTAGTACTTGCGATACTGGCGCCATCGGGCGGTGAGGCTACGTACTTATCGGACCGCCCTCGTATAAAATAAGAATGATAAAGTTGTGCACAGACTGTTGGCAGATTTAATTTTTTTTTCAATTTCAATAAAAACAGGAGGTAGAATATCAATATAACTATAATATTAACCGAAAAATTGTTGAATCCGTTTCTAGCCGATTATATAAACAGGGGTTGGATACGGTTCACTGCCTCACGGTTCACCGCACACATTTCACCGCTTCACGGTTCACCGCTTTACGATTCACCGACAGATTTCTATTATACCAGCATGTTTGTGACCGACCATAACTTGACTCAATATTATTTTGAGTTGTTGGCAATGACATTTGCAGTTGTTCTGCAATACTCCATGTATGAATTTGGGATTGTGTTGGTCCCAATATAATACTGTCCAAAGAACGGCGAATCGTTGAGCGGTGAAACACAATGGCAGTGAACGGTCAGTAGCGATCAAAGGATACAGGCGGTGAACCGTGAGGCGGTGAGTGTATTTCGACGGTGAACCGATACCCTCCCATAAAAAAAATCTCATAAAACCTAAGAAATATGTCGGTATTCGTCAAAAACTCAAGTAATTTAGACCTCCTTAGATATTGATGTATCGACAAATTTTGAAACCATTTTTAGCCGATTATATTAAAAGAGGAAAAATCGCATAGAACCTAAGAGATATGTCGAAATTCGTAAAGAACTCAAGTAATTTACACCTCCTTAGATGTTGAATATCGCAAAAACATAAAATTAATTTTGTAATGATTATATTCATATAAGAGTCATTAGTAGTCAAAACGAAAACGATATCTCAGAATTCGTGAAATTGTACACCTCATTTAATATCAAAAATTTTTTAAATCAGTTTTTGGTGATTGTATTGAAACCCATTGCAAGTCAAAGGAAATTCGATTTCGATTAAATCTAAGGAATATGGCGAAATTCGTGAAAACGTACTCAACCTCTTTACACCTTGTTTAGCGTTGAGTATAAATTATTTGGAAAACGGTTACTAGGTGCTTATATAAATAGAGCTCAGAAGTAAAATTTATTCGATAATTCAACCGACCTAAAAGATTTTACGAAATTCGTGAAAATGTAGACAAAACCCTTTTGGCTAAATTTTTTTTTGCTCCATCTCTGTACACCAATGGAAGTTTGGACTTTTTTGCTGTTAATTACTCTCCAAACATAAAGGCTGTGGAATTTCGGGATCACTGTTTCAATGGTTTGCTTCCTATCTGGTTAATCGTTAATCGCGTGTTCGTTTCAATGGTTCAATGTCATCGGAATTTATTTCTCTCTCTGGTGTTTCTCAGGGCTCTATCCTGGGGCCACTTTTGTTCATCATATTTACTAATGATTTACCACTTAAGAATGGAATTTTTTTTCATGGTAAGCTACCATAGAAGCAAATTTGATTAAATGTTAGTTGTTTTCCGGCGTCAGTAGGGCTTACCACTTATAATTGAACATCCTTGTCTCCTCTATGCGGATGTCGTAAAAATTTATAGGGAGATCTGTTCATTGCATAGTTGCAGAATATTACAATCAGATCTTAATACTCTTGCTTTGTGGTGCTCTAGTAATTGTCTTCCACTTAACGTCTCTAAATGTCGTAAAATGTCCCTCGCATCATGATCTCTTTTGATTATGATATTAACTCAGAAGTACTTCTTCAAGTCTCCCACATTCGAGACCTGGGTGTTACCTTTGACACCAGACTAAAGTTTGACCTTCACTTTCACAATCTAGTAAGTACTGCATCGAAATTATCAGGCCTAATTTTAAGATCATCATCTAGGTATGTTCTCTAACATTCAAACTTGCATCAAGCTCTTCATGACTCTAGTGCGGAGTGGCTTGGAATATTGCGCCGCTATTCGGTCTCCTCACCACAATTGTCATATATAAATCTGTTCAACGTAAGCTTACTCGTCCTCTCCTTTACAAATATAGGATTCCCTTTTGTCCTTACAGTGAACGTCTTTTACTCTTCAAGATCCCATCCCTTGAACAACGAAGACTGTACATAGACGAATGTGTTCTCTTCAAAATTTACAACGGTGATGGTGCATTTACACTCAACGTTTGAGGCGAGCCGCTATCCCCACCAAAAAATCACCCAATCAGATGGCTTGTGGAGTTGCAAGAGTCTAACATTCTTCAACTTTTTCTCCGACGCACGCTTCCATTTGTGTACACTCATAAAATGAACTGTGGCACCACACAATTCGCAGCTCATCGTATTTCTGTCGTTTCGCACTTATAGGCAAGTTGCGCCGCAGAGGCATGTTGAATGTAAATTGATTTCAACACAGCAAAGAACGCAGCCGACATAAACCTGTTTGCAATGGCCTAATGAGGGTAGAGGCGAGCCTCAAGGGTGAGTGTAAACGCACGATTATGGGGACTCAGCCTTGAGTTTAGACTTGGTGCTGCGTCAACCAATGCGTCCTAGCAGGTCAGACTCCATATTTGCCCCTCCTTTGGCGCGTACAAATGTATATTTCTTTTCACCGATTATTCATTTACAAAGAAATCATGATGACCTCAAGATTGGTCCTCTGAACACATCGTTCATATTCATTTCATATCAAAGCTGAAATTATTATTTTTTTAAAACTAAATTCTAATTATATAGGTATATTACTTCTAATCTTTTGTTATTACTTTTTTTTTTCTCTTTCTTTATTTCTTCCACATTTACATTATTTCTCTTTTGTATTTAATTCTTTTTTTTTGTATTTTCTGTTCTGTAATTGGATAAGTTTATTTGTTCATTAAATAAATAAATAAATTAAAAAACTTCCGTAGTAAATCTTCACAAAAATACCAAGCTTCGAATTTTTAGCGTAAGCCGTTCTTGAGATACATAAAAGCACCTCCCACCCCCGTACCTTGTTTCCACTACCAAAAATTACAAATACAAAATTTTGGCTTTAATTTTTATTTTCGTAAAACGTTTTTTTGCCATACACTATTTTACCTAAGCCCATTAGACAGATTTAAATCGTATTCAGGAATTCTCGTACCCATTCAACATATTTGAAGCTAATCCCTCTTCCTCACATTCATATGGAAATCGTATTTAATTCTAAATTTTGTCATATGGAATTAAATTTACCTATGGACTGCCATAAATAACTTTGATTGGAGACAATTCCGAAGATTACGGATCCCTGATACCCTTCCAAACGTAATTCGAGTAAAATTTCCGTTTTCATAGAATGGAGCAAAAGTAATAACATAATTTAAAACTGAGTGGAAATTTATTTCCGTATTCATAGGAGTTGGTTACATGTGTGTTAAATGGAAATTCCATTCGAAGAACTTGTTCACCAAAATGGGCAGATTTTAATAACAAATTAATACCGGACTAGTGCAATTCGAAAATAATTCTGTCAGTTAATATCCCTGTGCTGCCATCTAACCAATTCTTCCTTTCATCTGGATCAAATAACTGGTCAATCGATTTTGAATGATTTGAATTCCATGAATTATTTAGGTAAAAGACCAATGAAAATGCAATTACAGATGTTTTACGCCAGGGTGTCTAGCCAAACCATAGATGCACCAGTATGTAGCTACACATGTGTGCCGGCATGAAGTTATGTTCAGTGCATGTGAAATGGAATTCAAGTTACAAATTAAGTTCAAAATCCAAAGTGCACTAGGCAGAAACATTTGTAGGAAAAGTTTTTCACCTGAGATTCCAATCAGTCGGAAACGGTGGAAAGAACGATCCGGAAAACGACTTTCCAATAATATAAATTTCATTTCGGTAAAACCGGAAGAGCACTAAAATTTTAATTAGTTCCGCACTACACTAATCCAAGTTTAATAGGTTATCCGATTTAGGTAAACCGATGTGAAGGAAGCTACCGATTACCGAGAGTATGAGCCTCGTCGCTTGCAGAATTTTCCAATTAACTTCAAATCAGGTATTTCTCCCCGAAGTGTTTCCGTGATGATGTCTTCATCGGCGTGTGGGTCTACGGCGGAGGTGTGCTCCGAAGGAAGTCTGGCATTTTGTAATAAGCCACAACGTAAATACGTTTCATCAGTGGAAGGCTTGAGGACATTTTTCCTCATATAACGACTCGATTTTTATTCCTCTATTTTTTGTTCTATTTTTTTTCCGCACTTGGCAGAAAAACGAAGGTCTTAGATAATGAAATGGATATTTTTTTCCCGGATTATGTTCTTAGACGAAGAAATTAATAGGAAATTCAGTCCTTTCTGGCGAAATCATACCAACTGCAAAAAAGAAACTATACAATCAAGAAAATTAATTGTCCTTTGAATTAAGTTCCAAGTTAAGTCCAGGCGCATAGAAACCGTACAAATATGAAATAGAAACTTGTGTACATAATAGAAAATTCCTTGAAACGTCTTAATAATGGATCGCGTAGAAACCGTAAAATATTTTATCACGTCCTATTTTGCTTTTATGCGCAATTCCTCTTCTTATCTGTATAGAAAAATTCAACTTTGCCGTTTTTTATCGTCCGGCTCCATCCCCTAAAATATTATTTTTGTGCTGTTGTGTATTTTATGAAGGAGCATTCAATTTTATGTCCACATGTCGATATGCGTGTAAAGTATCTAGGAGTAATTTTGTGAAGGTCGCAAATTGAAATGAATGGTGTCGGTATTTTTGTGGCATATTTTTGTCTGTCGAAAATATTATGGTCGTTTTATAAAGGTTAAAACCCGAAAGATCTAGCTCTAAATATTCTAGTAACACTGTGAGAAATATTTTGAAACGGGCGAAATAAACAAGGTCAGTTTACGAGTTCTGTGGGATATATGAGGAAGAATAGAGCGATTTTTGGACAAATTAGAAACATTAGTTGATTTGTTATAGGCAACTTTGCTGTTCTGGTAGATCGTATCACAGCCAACTGCACAACAAAATTATTAACCACCAACTAGTCAAGTCAGCTTAGGGATGGGGTGGGCAGAAATCGGACCGGGTACGGCAGTGTGGTACCCAGTCCGATTTCTGACCACCCCATCCCTAAGCTGACTTGACTGTACACAACTGTGCATTTAAGGCTTAGCTCCTAGGTCCAGTTCGGTATCCTTAAAAAAATCGCTTATTGATCGTAATTCAAAATATCAGAAAAATTTAATTTAATAGTTAGAGGAGATCAATTTAAAGCTCAAGAGTTTTTCCTTCGCCTGGTTGTCGCTTTTATTGTGATCATGGTGCGAAAAATCTGTAATTAAAGAATAAAGGCCGTGACACAATAAAAGCAGAAAGCAGCGGCAACGACAGCAGCGTCGACAGTGCTGCTTTTTGCTCTGCTTAATGAATTTAAATAAAAGCAGAAGCAGAGACGAATATGTCCATGCTAACTGCCATCCAAAGTAGAAATCAGGGAAAAAAATCTGCCAATGGTCTGGGCGAAACTTTATTATTTTTCGGGTAGAAGTTCGGAACGCGTTTAAGATTGATGCGGTGTAGGTTACTATGTGGCTGAAAACCTAAAAAAATGGGTAGAATGGGGTCGCGCTAGAATACTTACGCCGCTGCCACATATAAAATATGAATTACATAATTGGGTCATACTCCGAGACGCAGTCTAAGTCGTAGTATAATACTACGTAGTTATTACGTGATCAGGAGGTTTTTCGTGATTTGGTTTTGGCCATTACATGAAATGGGAAATGCGTTTGTAGGCGATTATATAAATAGTCTGTGGAAGTGAAAACCAATCTAATATCTCATCAATCCTAAGAATTTCTTGAATATTTAAAAATTCTGAAATTAACTTTTTGATGATTATATACGAAGCTTTAAGAAGTGAAAATGAATTCGATATCTCATTACAACTAAGAAATATGTAGGAATTTGTGAAAATACATGCAATACCTTTGAACCCACTTTGGGGTTGAATATCCAAAAATCCTGAAATAAGTTTTTAGATATATATAAATAAAGCCCGATGAAGTGAAAACTAGTCCGATGTTTTATCACTCATAAGAGATATGATGGAATTCGTGAAAACGTGTTCAACCCGTTTATACCCTCTAAGGGGTTGAAAAGGAAAAACTTTGATAACAAGTTTTCGGTCATTATTAAACAAGCCCGTAGAGGTAAAAAGTTATTCGATATCTAATCAGGCCAGAGGGATATGGCTGAATTCGTGAAAATGTATACAACCCCTTTAAAGCACCGTGGGGGTCGAATTTCAAAAAATCCTGAAAACACTTTCTAGGTATTTATATGAAAAATCGGTGGAATAAAAAGGAATTCAATAATTGGAAAGACCTAATAGATATGATGAAAATCGTGAAATATATGCATTCCATTTTCACTGATCAGTTTTTTCGCCCCCTTCTGTACACCAATGGATATTTGAATTTTTTTTCAATCTAAATTACTTTTCTAGCTGACTTACATATATGTACCGAGTTTCAAGTTTCTAGCATAAGCTGTTCTATAGTTAGGAAAAACACCACCCACCTCCGTACCATACTACCCCTATAAAAAATTATATTTTTTTTACATGCTACTACTATATTTCTATCCAAATACCAAGTTTCAGATTTATATCATTATAGGTTCTCGAGATATCGGATTATAGGTTCTCGAGAGATCGGAATTTTTGCCTTTTCACCCTCCCCTACCCTCACCCTCTACACCCTCACCACCAACATTTTTTTTCCTGCTAGGGCTCTATTGGGCCTACTTCCGGTAAAAATTCTAAGCCTCTATCATACAATGTTTTTGAGATATGAGACATCATTTTTTAGAAAAATTCTTGTCCCCTCCACTTCCATACTCCACCGCCCCCTTAAAAAATTTTACTTTCAACAAACTTCATTTGTCAATCTTAATACAGAAACCGAATTATATTTCTCTAATGCAATAGGTTCGTGAGATATCGTAATCTAAAGTTTTTCACCCCCCACCACCGTACGCCACTGCCCCCACTAAAAAATTTGTTTCCGATCTATTCTCCTAGTATGCCCACAGATGTTCATTAAGTTTTAATTTCGTGACATTAACCGATTAGGAGATATGGATTTTAGAATGTCTCGATCTCGGCTTTCGAGCGTTTCGGACTCATTGTTTTTCCCCCCACTCCCACACCCCTTTACCCAAATGGTTCCACTATCAAAGCTCTATATAAATTCCAAGTTTCAGCCTCCTAGCTTAAGCGGTTACTGAGATCTAGAAACCAAAATTTTTCGTCCAAAACGCTTCCACCACCTCCCCCCTCACACCCCCACCACTCAAAAGATGGAAACTTGAAGGGGTCTGCTCAGTCTACTAACATAAAAAAATTCAACTTCATAGCTGAAAGAGTTTGAGAGCTATAAGCTTGCAAACGTTTTGCGTACGGCGGACGGCGTACGGCGCACAGACGGACTGAACATTTTTATTGCTTTTTTGGTGTCTATTAGTCATGAAAAGTGAAAAAAAAATTTTCAGGGTAGCAAATTTTTTTTTTTAAAAATCGATAGCAAAACTTTATTATTAAAATAATAAAGTAAATGTGTCCATGCTAACTGTCAACAATCACAAGTATTTTAGTCTCTTGCTTGAGCGGAGGAAAATATTTTGTTTCCGTGAATTTTTCTGAGCTTTTAGTTTAGAATGATCATTAAATACGAGTATATGGCAGCAATTTTGACACTTTTAATATTTCCATTGCTGGCAACATTCCCAATACTTAAGGGATTGATTTACGTTGGCAGTACTGAAGCAAAAGCAGAATTTTAGAATTTAGATCGAAAAAGCAGTACTGTTTTCGTCTCCTGTTTTCATTTAAACAGGCGCCATAAGATCCTGTGCTTTCTAAAAAAAATTCCGCTTCCGTCGCTTCTTTCTGCACTGTATTAAATTTTTACTACTTTAAAAGTAGGCAATCGGATGCCAACTTAAATTATAGTAAAATTACACTGCATTGTGTAAGCTACACAATAGTGTGAATCATTACAGATAAATATGTATTTCTCATTGCTTTATTTGTAATTTTACACTTCTCACATGTTAAGTATTATAGTAAATATAGTAGATAGATCTGTCTGGTATGATACAGCGGTCTTACAGTGTCTGGTATGATACAGCGGTCTTGCAGCGTGCATAATTTCACCACTGACATTCCGGTCGTTGTAAAGGCCGTGACAAAATAAAAGCAGCGGCAGAAACGGCAGCGTCGTCAGTGCTGCTTTTTGCTCTGCTGAATGAATTTAAATAAAAGCAAAAGTAGAGAAGAATGTGTCCATGCTAACTGCCACCGAAAGTAGAAGCCGGGATAAATGTGTCCCTACTAACTGTCAACAGTCACAAGTATTTTAGTCTCTTGTTTGAGCGGACGGAAATATTTAGTTTCCGTTCATTTTTCTGAGCTTTTAGTTTAAAAGGATCATTAAGGTCGTATTCGAATACCTTGCTTCGTCTACGTCTACGTCTATGTTCACGTCACAGTATAGCGTTGCTATTATAACAGTTTAGAAAAAGTTTAGCTAAACCGTCAAAATGGCTCAACTGATGCTTATTTCACACTTCATAAATCAAAAATTAAATTAAACTCTATAGAAAAATTTTAATTTTTTTACCTTTGCTAAGATTGACTGATAGCTCAGCAGTCGTAAAAGTGGTCAAGACACGAACCGAAAAGGAATTCAGACACAGCTTTGCTATGTCTGACGTCATTAATTGTTATAACTAGACGTAGATGTAGACGAAGCAAAGTATTCGAATACGACCTAAATACGAGTAGTATATGGAAACAATTTTGACACCTTTACAATTTCCATTGCTGACAACATTCCCAATTCCTAAGGGATTTACGTTGGCAGCACTATCAAGTAACTTAACGCAGAACTAGAATTAATATATAATAATATGTATAAAAATACATAACGCCATTGAATTCTGCACAACTGCATTTAAACTTACGTATTTTTATGTAATTTTATCAGAAATTACAACGTTTACACATTTTATAGCAAATACGCATATTAGTTCCTTAAATTAACGTTCTAATTGTAAAAATCTGCCAACAGTCTGGGCGCAACTTTATTATTTTATGGGTAGAAGTCCGAAACGTGTTTAATGCTTAGATGCAGTGTAGGTTACCATGCTCGATTCACTTGTTCTAGGAACATTATTTTACGAGATGCTGAAATCACCTGTCCATGTACCGATTGGTAACCTTATTTCAATACTGTTTCCGAACTGAGTAATCAGTACCGCTTAAATTGCTTTCTTTTGTATCGTAAATGTTTGATGTCCACTACAGTGAACGAGTGTTCGTACTTCATTGCTATTCATTTGCGCTAAAAATGTACGTGGTCGAAAAATAATAACAACGTAAATGTTTAGGGTATAACCTATCACGCTTACACCGAGACCACATAATTTTAATCGAATTAAAATGCTGGAGGTTTTTCAATGAATCATTTATTATATTTATTTTGGAGTAAAATTGATATTACCAAAAACTACTAGTGCTCCCTGGTCCTTAAGTATGCTTCGGTGTAAGTTTCGTTTAGATCAAAAAGTAGTGCTGAAAATTCAAGAAAAAAATCTTTGATTCGACCGCCATTCAACAAAACTTATACAATTCAAAATAGCAAACATATTCAATTACCCGAGGATCTGCTTTCTTCCAGCATTGATGGACCCACCATGCCTTGTGACACAAAGTATCGCCTTCGGGATGCATACAGCCTTTGCCCATATTAAGAGCAATGTCCTTCATGGATTCGGGAACCATGTCAAACAACCTCTCTAAGTGTACGTCACCGTTTTTGTCGACCAATTTCGCCTCATGAAATAAGCAGTTCATATAGCACTTAAGTGCCTCATCTTCGTGTATCTCACCATCACTAAACTCCTTTATTGCATCTGCAAAACGTGATTTAAATTAGACGAATGAATATCACTCCCTACTAAAAGTACGACAACTTCAAACTAGGAAGGACTATGAATAACTATGTAACTACTTGTAAAGTGAAATTGATTCGTAATTAAGTTAAGGACTCTGATGCTCACATACCTTCAGTTACGCCAGTTTTTTTTACGCAAATATCATGAAGCGGTTGGAATCCTTCAAGCAATTCCTTTGGAGGGTACTGTAGAAAATCACAGGGAGTTTATGGAAAATTCTATAATTTAAGCTTAAATTCTAATCAATTTACCTCATCATCCCTTCGTAGTTCGACTTTTTGACTGGAACAAACCGATAAAATTGTCAAAGCGAAAAATATGAAAACCTTCATCTTGGCAAGAGCAATCAAAAGACTAACCAGACAGTAAAGGAAGCTGTCTTTTTATATTCGATTGAGACAGTCTTAAGAATGTTATGTCAAAGTCGATATTTTAATTATTACCGGCTGGCAATCTTTTGATTCTTAATTATAAGTAGATAGCAAAATAATTATTCGTTTTGTAAGATGTGTAATTAAAAATAATTTTAGTGATTCGTTTCGGATAGAATGATTTGTCTTTTTTAGCAATAATTAAAGCCACTTCATTGGCACGACAGGCTTCGATTCTGGTGGTCTACGTTTAAATTATTATTGAAATGTACATTACTGTCATAAGTACAAAAGACCCAAATTATATTCTGATATCTTAGCAACACAATTCCCTATCCTAGATTCTATTATATGACATAAAGTAGTCTAACTCTAGTCTACGTACTATTGAAGAGGAATGCAAGAGATGAATCCGACAATAATGTGAATTGCATTCCTTCCAAGGATTTAATGATGATTCCATTGATAATTTAATCTTGGTTGAAATTTCACAGCTTCTTCTACACTGTTTTAAGAAAATTGAATTTTCAATCCAATTTTTACTTGAAATTTCCAGTATATTTAATTTTTTCAAGTAAAAGTTCACAATTCAATCACTTTTACACGAAATTACTAGTATTAGTAAATTATACATGTACTTTTCAACTGAACCGTACAATTTACATGAACTGGCTCACAAAATTACGCAACATTTCGTGTAAAATTAACTTTATTTATATATGAAAAGTAAATTACCCTCTTTTTCGTGTAATTATACTTAAATCATCATAATCATTTATTTCATCAGTAAAATTAATTTATGTATAGATACAATAAAATGCTTAAGTGATTAGACATGTTTCTATATCTTTACAGACTTAGTATAGTTTATAGCATACAGCAATTTTAAATGTTGTATGATTTAACTAAAATTTATTATTAAGGAATAATTTCGGCTAAAACCTTCTACGATTAATGATTATTAACCTACTTAAAGCTAACTTAAGGCTAATAACACTTCCACTCTATTCCTCATAGAGGGGTGCTGATCAGTGCGTTAATGAGAGGATTGGTATTGTTCCTACATTTGTTGATGAAAGAATTTGAGATTTTACTAGCTAATTCGCTAATTTTAGAAACTTTGGCTTCATTATGCAGTCGGAAGGTCGAGTTACTCGTATAATATGGTTTGTTAAGAACCACTTTCAAACATTTATTTTGTCTAATTTCTAGTTTGTTTTTATGGCAGGTTGCACATATATTCTATATTGGGGCAGCGTATAAGAATAATGGTTGCATAACCATTTCAAAAAATCTGACAACAGTCTGGACGCAACTTTATTGTTTTTCAGGTAGAAGTTCGGAACGAATTTAATTCAGAGATGCGGTAAACTTACTATGTGACTGAAAACCTAAAAAAAAGTTCGAGAAGCGGTTAGAATAGGGTCGCGCTAGAATACTTACGCCGCTGCCACATATAACATATGAATTACATAATTGGGTCATACTCCGGGACGAGGTCTTGTCCTAGTATAATATCAGTTGTTACGCCTTTAGAAGGTTTTTCGTGATTTGGTTTTGGGCCATTACATGAAATCGGAAATGCGTTTGTAGGCGATTATATAAAAAGTCTGTGAAAGTGCAAACCAATCTAATATCTCACCAATCCTGAGAAATATGACGAAAGCCTTACGTCCTATTGGAGTTGAATAACAAACATCCTGAAATCAACTTTTTGACGATTATGTAGGAAGCCTTAAGAAGTAAAAATGAATTTGATATCTCATTAGAACTAAGAAATATGCAAGAATTTGTGAAAACATATGCTTCCCCCTTGCACCCACTTTGGGGTTGAATATAGATATATATAAAGAAATCCAGATGAACTAAAAACCAATCCGATGTCTTATCACTCCTAAGAGATATGACGGAATTCGTGAAAACGTGTTCAACCCGTTTTTACTCTCTAAGGGGTTGAAAAAGGAAAAAACTTGAAAACAAGTTTTAGGTGATGATTGAACAAGCCCGTGGAAGTAAAAAGTTATTCGATATCTAATCAGACCTGAGGGATACGGCCTAATTCGTGAAAATGTATACATCCCCTTTACACCACCTTGGGGTCGAATTTCAAAAAATCCTGAAAACCCTTTCCAGGTATTTATATGAAGTATACGTACAAAAAAAATGAATTCAATATTTGAAAAGACCTAATAGATATGACGAAAATCGTAAAAATATATGCATTCCATTTTCACTGATAATTTTTTTTGCCCCCCTTCCGAACGCCAATAAATATTTGATTTTTTTTTTAATCAGAATTACTTTTCTAGTTGATTTACATATACGCACCGAATTTCAACTTTCTAGCATAAGCCGTTCTACAGTTAGGAAAAACACCCCCCACCCCGTACCATATACCAAATTATATTTTTCTAACATGCTACTACCATAGCTCTATCTAAATACTAAATTTAAGCTTTATATCATTATAGGTTCTCGAGATATAAAAATCAGAATTTTTTACTTTTCACCCTCCCCCACCCTCATCCCTGATAATTTTTTTCCGCTGGTGGTCTATCAGGCCTACTTCTGGTAAAAATTTTAAGCATCTATCTGACATTGTTCTTGAGATATAAGACGTGATTTTTTAAAAAAGTTCTTACCCTTTCCACTTCCATGCACCACCACTTCCTAAAAAAGTTTTACTTTCAGCAAACTTTATTTGTCAACTTTTATACAGAAACAAAATTTTATTTCTCTAGTGCAATTTGTTCGTGAGATATCGTAATCTAAAATTTTTCAACCCCCACCCCGTACGTCACTGCCTCCTCTCAAAAATTTTTTTTCGATCCATTCTCCTAGTATACCTACAGATGACTATTAAGTTTTAATGTTGTGACATTAACCGTTTAGGAGATATGGATTTTAGAATGTCTCGATCTCGCCTTTCGAACGTTTCGGACGCATTTTTTTCCCCCTACTCCTACACCCCTTCACCCATATCAACAATATTTTTGCAAATGGTTGCACTACCAAAGGTCTAGATAAATTCCAAGTTTCAGCTTCCTAACATAAGCGGTTGCTGAGATCTGGAAACCAAAATTTTCCGTCTAAAACGCTTTCTCCACCTCCCCCTGATACTCCCACCCCCCAAAAATTTGTCACTTCAATGGGCTTACCCAGTCTATTGCAGAAAAAAATTTCAATTCAATAGCTTATAGGGCTTAGGAGTTATAAGCCTTCAAAAGTTTTGCGTACGGCGGACGGCGCACAGACGGACTGACATTTTTTTTTGCTTTTTTGGTGCTTATTAGTCATGAAACGTATAACAAAAATTTTTCAGGGTAACGAATTTTTTTTTTTTAAAAATCGATAACAATGCTTTATTATTAAAATAATAAAGTAAATTACATTAACCCTACTGTAAAAATTACTCTGGGCGACACAAGCCAACGTCTCTCAATTTACTGAAACAGAGCCAATATATGCCAAAAGGGGACGGCGTACATCCAAAAGAAGACGATATACGACTCCCACGCATACCGTCTTATCAAATGATGACTCCAGGTGAAGCACGCCGTTACGCTACACAATCACTCCCAACACCACAGCAAATCACTCGTAAAACGATACAAACCAAGTTCGCGCTTAAACCTATAGCTCACTTATCTCTTATGGTGGATTTACACCGAATCCATTCAGGCGCGACCGGTTTTCGTCGACTGTAGTCTTTGCTGTGTCGATAGCGATTTACAACGTACATATCTCTGTGGCGCGACTTTCCTATAAGTGCGAAACGACAGAAATACGTTTAGCTGGGTATTGCGTCCTGCCACAGTTCATGGTATGTGTGCGAATGCATGGAAGCCTGCGTCGAAGAAAAAGTCAAGAACTGTTTGACTTTTGCGACGCCATGCGCCATATGATTGGTGGATTTTATGGTGGGGGTAGAAGCGTGACGCAAAGGTTCGATGTAAATCCACTATTACAGGTTAAAAATATGACTAAAGGCAACTAAGCAAAACGAATCAGGCATCCTTTGGCTTTTTTCACAAACAAGGCCGCAATTCCTTCAGGCTGAAATACAGTGTGCGCGGCGCGATTTTGCAGCGCCACAATTCAAGTTTGACAACATACGGTCACGTGGTTCAATGGTGTCACAAGTGCAGGGTAGAAATTTAGACAATATAACAGATAACATTTGAATGGAGCAATTTTTTTAAAGGGTAAACCTTTAACTGTCACAAGGCTCTGCCTATTGCACTATGAAGAAGATTGTGGCGAAACGTCGTACCACAACTTGAAGTTATGGGCTGTATTTCTTTTGCCAAACCTACTGGCATCAAGAGGGATTTATCGCTTATTTTATTGAGAAAATCAGTTACCGCTTTATGTTAGTGCACAAGGCCATTCCAAGGCTTTCTCTTCCAGGACATTTTGTTCATGTTAAGACCAGTATAATTTAATCCCTTCAAAAGCTAGGTTGAAAAATACTTCATTTTGTAGGGAATACTGAATTTTAGTTCACTGTACTGCATTTAAAATGGTGTGTAGAGTCCCGGCTCTAGTGCAACCTTATCCCTTTCCGTTGTACAGTAGCGAGAATCAATTGCTCATATTCCGAAGAAGATCATGCAGCATCTTCCATGTTCGTATTTTGTTTTAGATTATATTCGGGAAAAGGTTGATCATGTCCTCAACTTCTCATTTTTTTAGGTTATCAGTCGCACGGTAACCTACACCTCATTTCAGCATAAAACGCGTTCCGGACTACTATCCAAAAAATTCCAAAGTTATGTCCATTCTATGGCCAGATTTATTCTCTCTCGTTACCCCCCAACCATTATTCTGCGAAGCCGACCAGGCAATGTTTAACAAATTGTTTAAGGTTTTAGTATATGCAGAACTGACTATAAGGTAAATTGTTATTACTAATGGTTTGAATACCGATGATTATCTATCGCTTGAAATAGAAAATTCCTGTGTTCTCAGCGAGACCATTCGCAGTCTAATCCTTCAAAAATAATATCCTTAATAACGTGATGTATATTTGGGTTAAACCGAACGCAATCAATCGTTTTGAAGCTTGCCAGTTACGTAATAGGATCATTTATCACCGGTACAGTGGGCCCGCCGGCGTTTCCTTATAACGACCAGATAACGATCGGTTAGACCTCATTATTTATAAATACCTACTAATGTTTTTATTTTGAGATGTACGAGTATTCACATCTATCCGTAGATGATAGCCATAGATAGGAATGAAATGCATATCATTAAATACTCGTTTATAAATGGTCAAAATTCTATTAAACATTTAAGCTTCAGTACCGCCAGGCCGGGCTACGCTGGATCCTTCTCGAAACCCTTTTCCAAAATTGCTGTTTAATCATGTTAATGTAAAGAGGAACCGGATAGTCTGGTACTCATCGAAACGCTTATACCATAAACCCCGATATATTTTGTTAGGTTATGTTTGCTGGAGATGTATCAAAATAAATGAAGGCACGTACCACTCGTAGTACCGCAACGACCTCTCTAGGTATTCTACTGCCATGTAAAGTAGCAGTTTTATTCAGTATTTTCATTGTATGAATATAATGGACTGAACGGAGATATTGGAATACCTAGCTATTGTATAGCCAACTAGAATTTTAGATAAAGGTATTTTGAGCATGGAATAGATACAACTTTTGTGGATTCTAGAAGTGAAACAGACATTCTTGGGGTGGTTTACTTAAGACATATACTCCTCGGTTGAGGTATCTTATACTAAACGAAAAATTATCCAAACAAAAATTATCTAGAACTGTATCTCTTGATTTGATTCAATTATTTAACAGGTCGACGTCATCTATACAATGGACAGGTGTAGAGTAGGAGTACCTATGCATCTACCTTTACAACATAGGGTAATTTTAATGTTTAGATTAATGACATCCTATTTTGTATTAATGATAGCTCAGATTATATATCGGTATGGTGCGGTTGGTTACGTCGGAGATGAAATATTCTGATTAAAATGAGGTAGGTAGGTATATGTTGCGAAAATTACGTTGATTAATTGATGTAATAAGGAATAAGGAGAAATCGAAAATATGTTCTCAAGAGACATGATCTTAACTTTTAATCCGTACCGGACTTCGATCCGAAAAATACTATTCTTACCTGGAAAAGTGTGTACGTAATCATAGCCCAGAAAGTAGTTCCTGATGTACACAATCAGAATTCATATTTCGAAAATGTTTTCTTTTATTGATGTAAGTTCCAAGTTTAAATTTTTGTCTACACAGTATAAAAAAATCCATTGAATTTTACATCTTTTGGATAGTAGGTAAATATGCCACACCTTTTCAAGTAAATTTACATTGGGATGTAATAGTCAATTTAAATGTAATTTTCAATTTTCGGTCAGTAAATTTCAATTTGCAATCAGTAAATTTCAACTTTGAAAGCAGCAAATTCACTGGATATTCTCTTGAATTTGCACTCTAAAAAAAGTGTAGAATTAGGACTCTAAAAAAAGTGTAGAATTAGCACTCTTTAAGATAAACTTATTTTTACTTCTAATATTATTTCTTACTTACTTACTCCGAATAAAACCCTTGGCTGTAGGTAGGAATCGAATCCGCGATCAATTCTGGTTTTTGCCGCGTAGGTTTGACGCGAGTAGCCACTGCACCACCGAAGGCGTTTCAATTTCATTTCAGTAGAAAACAAAATCAAACGAAGCGTCCAACTTCGTGGTTTCCTATATTACATGTTTTTCGTCGTAAAATTCAAAAAGATAAGTAGAATTACACGAAACAGATCGTAATTTTCAATTCATATATAAATATAGTTAATTTTACACGAAATGGTGCGTAATTTTGTGAGTTCAGTTCAGTTGAAAAGTACACAAATAATTTACTAATACCAGTAATTTCGTGTAAAAGTGATTGAAATGTGTACTTTTACTTGAAAAAATTAAATTTACTGAAAATTTCAAATAAAAATTGGATTGAAAATTAAATTTTTTTAAAACAGTGTATGTACGGAGTAATTTGTTTTAAAGATTTAAGCTGGTGATTGTTTGGTTCACTGCCTGAAAAAAACTCGTGTGGGGCAGCGTGTAGCCTAAGGCTAGCCGCACACTGAAAAAGCAAACCTGTTTCATTCCAAAACGTTTTTAATGCAAATTTAATTTTCAGACGCACACTGATTAGTCGCGTGACTTAAAGCTGAAATGTCAATTAGTTTTTTGATAAAATATCTCTTCGAAATTTATTGTAACATATTTCATTTGTTGGTAATTCGGTTGGGGGTTTTGAACGAAGGTGAGAAACCGGACCATCACATCGCACACAAAAATGAAAACACGCTCAAACAATTCTACCTAACGGATGGATAGAAAAATCCACAACTGCCATTCATTGGAATTTCAGTTGATTTCAGTTTTAGATGGCGCTGATGGCAGTTAAAAGAAGGCTATATCAGCTAAAATCATCGAATTTATATACAAGGAAACGGGTTGGATATTATGTAGATATAAGCTCGTTGATGTACTGATTGCGTATTTTGGGTGATACATTGGTGATATTGACGATATTATGATTTGTATACGATTTATGTATCCAAGGTATAATGGTCGCTTTCGTTGCTTTCGCCGGCAGTTACATTTCCAAATTTGAGCGAATAACGCGTCCGTGATTCTTGCGTTTTTCTCGAAACAAAGTTAACTCCTCTCGCGAAACTGAAATTTTCGAAACCACTCAACCGATCTTTATAAATTTTTGACTATATATTCCTGAAATGCGTTGTATAATTTTGTCCGAAACTAGAACCAAGTCAAAATTTTTTGGTTCCGTTTCGTTAAAAGTCCGCCATTTTACTTCATTCTTTTTTCTTGTTATTTATGCATGAATATTGAAATTTCTTGTTGCGCACATACTCACAGTTGTACTGAATCCAAAACTTTTTGATTTTTTTGTTTAAAATGAATCTGCTGAACGAAATTAAACCCGTCAGTCACCTACCTATTTTTCGGGCAGTTACTTTTAACACTACTTTTTACTATTTATTAACAAAACTGTAAAAAGTAATTTAAACAAATTTCAGTTAGTTTCAGAGTATATTTATTAAGCCCAAAAAGAATTACATCAATATTTATTCTAACAACCTCAAAACAATTTCATAAGTGCATCACTTTTTAACGTCCAAAGTAGCATGAACTAGTGTTGCTTAAACATCGATAGTCTATCGATAGTATCGATATTTTTGTACTATCGAAATAATCGCTAGGTTTTAAAAACTATCGATAAGGCAATTGGCATATACTACGTTTATATGGAGGATCGAAAGATCGAAAGATAAAAATTTGAATCGCGTATATGACTACACCGGATCGAAAGATCGAAACATGGGAAGATCGAAATGAGATCGAAATGACAAGTAACATAACCTGAAATCTTTCTTTAATCGTACAAGTTCGAAGTGCAGTGCATGAAAGTGTCAAATTTAGCAGTTTTGTGTGCTAATACTATGAAAATGATAGAAAATCAATTTTTATTGTTAATGAATTTGCGACGATCGAACTTTCGATCTTTCGAACCGCGTTTACATGAGAAGTTCGATCCGATTTCGACTCGATCCAGGTCGAGAAGTTCGTTCGGATCGAGTCGATCTCATTCCAATTCGATCTGCGTTTACATGAGATTTTAGAGGATTGAATCCGGATTCATGCATGCATGCGAAAACAGATGAATGTGTGTTTTTGCAATGAGTATGCCGATGACTTCAGATTGCGTATACATGACTGTATAAAAAAAAAGTCTTCTGCTTTCAGTTTTTTAAGCATTTACAACGAAATGCAGACATGTATGGAGCATGATGCTATTTATGAATATGTGGTCTAAACAAGATTCACTAGTTACATTGAATGTACATGCTGCGAGCATATTGTCCATTAACGTCAATTATGGAGTTTGAAATCGTGGGATTTCCATGAAAGAATCTTACGAAATATCTTGTAAATACAGTTTACAGTAATTTTTTAAGAATACGCGTCTTTTATTGGATACAGGCAAACCAACGCGGAATTCTCAAAGCAATATTTATGTACATAGGTATTCCAGCTACATTAGTTTCTGCGTAACGAATTTTTCCTGCATATAAACACTAATAAATAATATCCTTGCAATAATTTTTGTATTATTCATGAATTTGTTAGTATTTTCGTATTATTTAAAATAGAATGACCATACTGTTGAAATTCTACATAATCTATGATTAAGGAAAACTCTACCACACTTTTGATAGTATCGATAGTATCTATGGTTTAGTGAAAAAATATCGATATTATCGAAATCCGACCCTATCGATGTTTAAGTAACTCTAGCATGAACCCCTAAATATTTCGACACGAAACGACGATTGAGCTTTTGACGTCGAGCAGCCTAATTGCGACTAAACGCATCTAAACGAGAGTCAAGGCACGCGACTAATCAGTATTCTCTGATCATTGAATTGCTATTGAAACAGCGACATAGTCATATTTAGTCAAAAATGTTTTTGACTAAAACCGTTTTTGCTTTTTCAGTGTATGGCCAGCCTAACTGAGATACATGTTGTTTACAACTATTAGCTTTGTAGAATAATTCACGGCTAATCTCTCAGTTAAAACGCATTCACCTAGAGACAAAATCAAGTTCTATAGTTCGTATTAATGTACATGCGTGTGATTCACCTGTTTCCTTCGATCTTGCCGTCCTTTTCACTTCGCGTTAACGATACCCGATTGTCGACTACTAAATTACCTGGAATACAACCAGTGAATATAACCGTAATGATTGGTGACACATAACACCAACTAAAACTTTTTCGAAGCTGGATGGCACGTGTAGGGTGCAGGATAGTGAATTATGGTAACGCGTTCCTGCAGAAACGGCGACATACTAGACCGTTCAAATTCGATTCAAATCTCGTAGAAAATGTTTGAGCAATAATGAATATCAGCAGTTATTTCGACATATTTAGGACCCCCCTTGGCGATATCCTGTGCACATGCCTGTCTTTCGCACAAGAGTTACAGGCCGAGTAGAGATACAGAATCCACCAAACTGAGTCTTTAGTTCTAGTTACAGCATGCTCCTTTTCACCTGTATTGCTTCGTCACATGACTTCACTTTCTAAACCATAGTTTTATCTCCCCTCACAAATCAAATTGTTTGATGCTACCGACAACAATCAATGTTGAGGCATTAGCCGCGTGCATTGCATGCAACATTCAATGCTCGAGAGCGTGGGAAAGCTATTAGACACCTCACCAATGTTGTTCAAAACTTGATAAATGAAAATAGGCACTTCAAAATTTTAAATTGCTTAAAAATAAGTAACGGGCACAAATTCCGGCTATGCTATTTCGCTGACAAATCCCATAAATTTTTTATGACATAAATTTCATTGCGACACTTTAAATAGCTCATATTTTTTAAATACGTTAAATTTAATCCGATTTTTTTCTTTCAGTATCAACAGTATCAGTGGAAGCTGTATTGGGACGTACTGCAAATTTACCGTGTGACATTGAGCCAGAAGCGAAAGAAGATCGAGTGTATATGGTGCTTTGGTTTCGTGAGAGTGCCGGTAAACCCCTTTACAGGTATTTTCGAATTTTTACTTAAAAAAAAAATTAAAACAAAAGAAAAAAAAATGAAAAAGAAAAATCTAAAGTAGAATAATAGGTAAAGGTATGGATTAGGTTTTCAATACCCATATCAGCATAACACATTGATCCCTGTTTGCTTAATAAATTTTCCGAAGAGAAAATCCTTTTATTAAACGAAAGGATAACCGCTGGTTTTTCGACACACACTGATACACCTAACATATATGTTGTGAACACCTACTGTAATATAAATTTACGGAAGATTTTTGTCCTATGCTGTGAAGGATACCTGGTACCAATAATTTTCAAGTTAATCCGTTTACAATTTCACTCGGGAGAGTACGAAATAATAATAACAGCCGTGAGATTAACATGATTTATTTGGATTATGTATTATAGAGCCAAGTTTTTCGTTATACCGGGAGGGGGGATGCGGGGTTTAAGGTAAACACGAAATGACACATCTGAAATTAGCCATATTTTAATGCGGACGAGGATGTAGGTTGTTGTGGAGAAGGGACAATTTTCAGGGTAGATATGTTTTATGAAAATTAATTGGTCATACGAATAGTTGTATGGTTTCGTTCTTACCGAATATTTCCATAATCGTTTTTGTATGAGACGTTAGACAATTATTTATGGGGTTTCAATGCGATTATATTTCCTCGGTTAAATTACATGTGACCAATTATGAAATGATAATTTCTATACCTTCTGCACAATGTCAATTAAATTTGCATTCTTTTTTATATTTTAAGCAAATGCACTATCTAAGAAATACGTATGGAACCGTTCTTGATTTTCAATTTTACGTTTGATATGGATATGGATCGTGTATGTACTCATACATTTTTCTCCATAGCCTTATTCAATTTTTGTCGTCGTCCCTTATTTTGGGACCAGCCAAGCTTTAACATGCGAACGATTTTTTTTGTCTTAGATTTCCGTACAGCAAAAGAAAGAAAACTCTCTGCACCAAGGAGTTTTCCAGCTCTTTGGGAATTTCTTCCATACATATTCTTACTGGGAAATTCGTCTCTGCGATATATTGCATAATTTATGACTTTCATATAATTTTCATTTCAAATGGCATGTGAACTTTGCTGCTCTGTACAATACTTTCACGTCGGACGGGGCATGATTTGTGAATCACACCCTAGGGTTAGTACTTTTCTTTTTGTATGTTCCCTTACTAAGATTCGTATCTAGATGATATCTCGTATGGAATGACAATTTTAGGACTTTGCTCATTAATATTGCCATCTTATGATAATATTTTGTTTTACGGAACGAGATAAGAGGATATGAGTGTTATAATAAAGTACAAGAAAGAAAAGGCATGAAAATTATATTCTAGTAGCAATTTCCTTTCTAATGTAGAGCAAAATCGTTCATTTTCACACATGGAATATATTTCTAAAAATAACTATTTGCCGGAAAACCCGATTTCATGAACGACCGTTGCATAGTAAATGCGCAATATCTTGCGCATTCCTCAAAACTATTAAGTGCTATTGTGGAGAAATGGCAAGTAAGCACTTGAGAGTGTACTGTATAAAGGGTTATAAAAGGGTCGCCACTAAAGAAAAACATCTCCCAACAGCCTGGGCGCAAGCCTATAAATTTTCAAAATACGATTGAGGCTATTCTTTAGGCTGCGAGTCGCATAGCAACCTGCTTTCTGGCATCAAACGCGTTCTGGATTTCGAATTCAAAAATAATAAAGTTGCATCCATACTTTTGTCAGATTTTTATAGATAAATATATTTATTTCAATTTTAATAAAAATATGAGGCTTAATACACTTAATTCGCTTAGACTTAATTATCAAAAAATTCTGAAACTAATTTTTAGGCATTATATGGAAAGCTCGTGAAAGTAAAAAAAGTTCGATATCTCATCAGACCTAAGGCATATGTCGGAATTCGTAAAAACGTAATCAATCATTTTACGTGCCCTTAGGGGTTGGATGGTTGGTTGGTTTACGTGGTGGCCCGTCTGCCGAAAACAGGTCCCAATTAGCGCAGGAAGCGCCGTTTTGATACCTCTACTTGCTTAACCTAGTCGTAGAAGGCTGATGAAGTAGATACATAGCTTTACAGAGACCTGGGGCTTCAATGGATTATCATATCCATCCGGAGCTGTTCAAAAAGGTAATCAGTTCTCCAATCTTGTTTTTTGAGATCTTATCAAGGTTATTAAAGAAAGGTTTGCCTAGTGCGCGAAGTCTGGCTCTAGCTAGGGCTGGACACTCGCAAAGAAGGTGGATAACAGTTTCCCTCTTATTTGCATCCCCATAACTGTGGCAATTGACGTTAAAGGGAATACATAGTCTGGCCGCGTGGTCGCAGATCGGCCAGTTACCCGTGGTGACTGCCGTGACTCTGGAAACGTCCACACGGCTCCTGCTCAGGAGTTCATCTGTTCTATTCTGGCAGTAGGATGGCCATATCTTCCTAGATATGACGCAGTTGGTCAGTCCTCTCCATCTGGAGTTCGCATTTGTGAGAGAAAGTGGGTGCATATTTGGTGCTTAACAGTACCTAGTGGGATCTGAACAGATTCTAAGGGAGAGCCCTGAAGAGCAGAACCTTGACTAGCTAATTCGTCTGCCCGCTGGTTACTTTCAAAGCATAGTAACTTTGACTTGACTTCCTAAGTAGGCCAGCTCATCTCGGAACTTTTCGACGAGTTTGGGAGGAGGTGGTAGCCGAATCTAAGGCCTTGATTGCCTTGATTGCCTTGAAGGCCTTCTGTCCTAGTTGGAAAACCCACAGCGAAATCCTTCTTGAAGGTCAGTCTCGGGATAATGTAGTCGGTCGGCGAGTTAACTATTTCCGCTGGTAAGAATTCTAGAATGTTGCTGTGACCGTAAGGTTTGCCATACTAGCACCCAGATTCCTTGAGTCTGACAGTGCTACACGACACAGTACTTCTGATATATAAGTCGATAGGTAATAGATACAACAATACGTTCAAAGCGTCAGTCGGACCTCATTGACCTCATTGCACCTGTAGTTCCTATAGCTGCAGTTCTCTGAACTTTGCTGAGTTTGTTTATGTTGTAACTCTTACTCAACGCTGGCCACCAGGCTAGCGATCCGTAGGTAAGAATTGGACGTATTACGGCTGTGTACAACCACAGAACCATTCTTGGTTTAAGTCCCCACTTTTTGGCGAAGGTTCGTTTGCAGGCGATACGTGCTTTCTCCACCCGTTGTGCTATATTTAGCTTCCAGCTGAACTTCGTATCGAGCACAACTCCAAGATACTTTGCATTAGATGATAATGGTAGTTGATGGCCGTTTAGGCGGGTTAGGTTAAAGTCCGGTATTTTGGTTTTAGTGTTGAAGAGCATCAGTTCAGTTTTATCCGGGCTTACACCCAGGCCGCAGCTAGCAGCACACGTGTTAACCTTACCTAGCGCGCCTTCCATGATTTCACTGATCACCGAAAGAAAAATTCCTGATACCAGTATAACCACGTCATCCGCATACGCCACCAGCTTAAACCCTTCCCTCTCCAGTTTTATTAAGATCTTGTTCATGACCATTACCAGAGTAGAGGCGAGATAACACCACCCTGGGGTGTTCCTCTGCACACAGATTTTTTAAAATTTTTTCAAAGCTCGAGTGGATAATTTTATTACTTAACATGGATACTATCCAGTCGCTGAGACATGTCTCGACACCGAACTCGATGAGAGATTCAACCCCCTTAGGGCTTGAATTGTGGGGAGATGTGCTGCGGCCAAACAACTCAGACCGAAAGCACTCCTCACAAATTGGATCACAGATTCAAGGACACTGGCTCTCATTTCGATTCCTATATAAGGACGAGAAATCGAAGTGGCAGCATAAGGTCGTGACGAATGTCCTTAACAGAATATCACAAAATTCTGAAATTAATTTTCAGATGATTGTATTTAAAGTTTATGGAAGTAAAGGTGAATTCGATGTCTCATTAGACCTAAAATATTGGTCGAAATTCGTGGAAACTTGCACAACTCCCATACTTTTTTTAACGTCATTAGAACCCCTTGGAAGTCAAAGCGAATTCGATATCTTATTAGACGTAAGAAATATGGCGGAATTCGTAAAAACATACACAAAGCTTTCGCACCCCAACACACCCCTTTAGGGGTTGAATGGCAAATAGTCAGACAAGCAGCTTCTAGGCTCTTATATGAAGAGCTCGGAAAATGAAATTAATTTGATACCTCCATAGAATTAGAAGATATGACGGAATTCGTGAAAATGTAAAAACCCCATTTTCACGAAAAATTTGTTTGCGTACATCAATGCAAATCCGAACATTTTTTTTCTTAAATTATTTCTGGGATATGCAAATACGTCCTAAATTATATCTTTCTAGTATGAGCCGATCTTGAGATACAAGCAACCACTCCACCCCTGTACCTTGCTTCCCCTATCAAAGATTTTAGGATGCATGTAGGATTTGACCATCAATTCTCAGATTTTATCCTTACCGGTTCTCCAGAAATACAAAAATCTGAATTTTTTCCATTCCAACCTTTTCCACCCTCGCCCCTACACCCTCATCAAATGTTTATTTCTCGCTAGAAGTTTTTTGGGTTTTTAACTTCTGTAAAACTTTCAAAACCATATCTGATACGGTTCTTTTCCCCCCACTACCTCACTCATATCGACCATTTTTTTGGAAATGGCTCCACTGTCATACTTCTTTACAAATTCCAAGTTTCAGTTGCCTAGCATTACCAGTTCCTTAAATCTTAAAAGCAAATCTAACCACCAAACAATTTTTAACTAAATACCTCATCATGTTTATGAACCGACTGCGAATGGCATTAGCAGCGGACAGACCGACATTTTTATTTTGGTGTCTAATAGTCCTAAAACGTGAAACCACAAAATTACAGGGTAGCACATTTTTTTCAGATTTTTTGGTTGATCACAATACTTTATTATTAAAATAATTACGTGAAAATCGATATTTAATCAGAGATATGACGAAATTCGTAAAAACCTACACAGTCACTTTACGCCGTACTAGGGGTTGAATATCGTCAAATTCTGAAATCAATTTTTAAGATACTGCCCATAGAACTTAAAGCGAAACCGATATATAATTAGACCTAAGACATATGTCGGAATTCGTGAAAATATATATAACTGCTTATCAGGACCTTAGGTGTTGAATGTCGATATATCGGCAGGCCAAACATATATATAATGAAATTCGTGAAAATGTACACTATTCACTTGTCAATGCAAATAATTTTTTTTTTTGCTAAAATTACTTTTCTAGCATTTCTCTATATATTTACGTACCGAGTTCATAGTTTCTAGCGTAAGCCGCTTCTAAAATACTAAGCTGTTTCTGAGATCTTCTTCGTACCCCTAACAGAAATGAAAAAAAAAATTATTTCTAATATACGCTACTAGTATGGATACAAAGAATTATTAAATTTAAATTTTGTAGCATGAACCGTTCAATAGAAATAGAGTTCGGTTTTAAGAGTTTCTGAAGCATTGTTTCCCATTCAACACCTGTTTTTTTAAACGACTGAAAGTTTTATTTAATTTTCATATTTTTAGTTCCTAGCGAATGCTGTTCCTCATATGTATTGAATTAAAGTTTTTTTTTATTTAAAACGCTCCTTCCTCCCAAGATAAACCCATAAGTTGCCCATTATAGGAATCCACCCATAAAAAAACATTCTCTTATTAAAAAATAATAAAGTAAAATTGAACTTCATTTTACTTTATTATTTCAATAATACAGTATTTTAAAACTGTTTTTGAGTTACGAGCTTTCGTTGCATTTGGCATTTTTTTGCTTCTTTGCAGTCTTTTATCCCTGAAATTGCGAGTTAATTCCTGGTCGATCACAATAAAATAATAAAGTAAAGGTGTAAAAAATCATCTTTTAACAATAGATAAATAGGCTAGAGTTTGTGTGAAAGCGCGTTTATGAACAATATACGAATATCCGAGTGGATAGCACGCTAATTGGCTATTGCTACACCAAACCTAAATATCTAAAATTTTAAATAATTTAATAATTTTATCTATAGATAGAAGTTTTAATTCATAAGAAACTGAACTTGTAAATATATTTATAAATTAAAAAGTCGTTCGTAGTTAACGATTTTTAAAGTCTTCATTTTTGCGTAAACATGGAAATATTCTCATAAATGCGGTAAACAGTATGCCATGTATCCACCTTGAGATAAAATTTACATAAATTTTCAGAAACTCTGCATTTCTCCCGAGATCCTTTTGCCTTCTTGTTAAGGAAAAGTTAAGGGAAATTACTCCTTCGATATTATGTGCTATTAGGGTAGTCGCAACAAGTTAACGTCAAGACACAGAGATACTATAAAATTTTATAAGTTTTCTCGTCATCTCGTTGCAGCAATTTGAATTATTTTTTTAACCCCTTTCCGAAATCTGATGTCGTTACCTTTACTTAAGGAGCATGTTGTTTCGTTTCTAAGAATTACGTACTCATCTTAATTGCTCCTTAAAACATGTTAGCTCAGGAGACATTTAACACTCGAGATAATGTTTCATTTCAATTTTTGGTCGACTCCTTATAGCGCCCATATGAATATTATTATGTTGTGTTTGTGTAAGGAATTTTCTTTTGCATGTACGAAGAAATTTGTAAAGAGGTGCTCTCATGTGTGTTTTAATAGGTACCTACCCAACACTCGTAAAGGGAATGAGAAAATTTTAATTGCAAATGGTACTTGAAAGAAGAAATAAAGTGAATATATTAGAATTATTGTGGGAATTGTGCGGGTACTATAATTTTGAGGAGATTTTCAAGAATCCTTGAAACGAGAAGTATGTAGAATTATGAAACAGAATTATTAATAAAATTTAAGAGATATACGAAGAACGCTGAAAAGTTAAAATTAATTTTAAAGTGATGTTAACAATAATGTGTTATTATGTGTACTTTCTTGTCCGACTTGTTCATGCCACTTGAGCAACTTAATAACCATGTAGATGGCTGGTATTTTACGAAGTTTAAATTTATTAAAGTCGATTGTAATGAAATCAAATATTGCAGCCAAGTTATCCATTCTACAGTTTTTTTTGTTGATTTTAAAATGGAATTTTGATAGTGTGTCTGACATTTTAAACGTTTTTTAAGTTATTTTGGAAATACCTAGGTAACTTAAAAAATAAGAAGAAGAAAACAAAAAACAATTTTCATTATTAGTTTTTAGTACAAATATACCGAAGTCACAATTTGCAACAAGCCTAACGCATGATAATCTAGGTAAAATACTTAATATGTTTTATATTCGAAAAAATTTGAGGATGTAAAACTCGAGATATAAACTTAGCGACACTAAGGACATAGAGCCATATGGTACTCATTTCACTGGAAGTTGATAATTACACTGGTGAAAAAGATGTACGAGACGACTGCCTCATACTGCATCACCATTACTGTAGTCAATCGCGGTCGATAAACTACCAACCAGACTTAGCACATCTGGTATAGATGTTAAAGGTTACGCCGACGATATAACCATCCTAGTATGAGGCAAGTTTGAAGACACTGTCTCAAACATACTGCAAAGAGGACTAGACATGGTAGCACTGTGGTGCAAAAAAACTGGGTTAAGCGTCAACCCAAAAAAGATGACTAACGTTGCTTTCACGAATAGGAAGAACGGAAGGGAACTCAAATGCCCAATGCTTTCCGGTGAAAGGATCGAATTTTTCGGCGTGGTCAAATATCTGAGGGTAACCTAGGATGCTAGGATGAACTGGAATGCGCACATCAAACGCACTACTGAGAAAGCTGGGATCTCCCATTGGATCTGCAGAAGCCTTCTTGGTAAAACCTGGGGCTTACAACCCAATATTACTCACTGGATGTATACAGCAGTAGTTAGAATGATCACTTATACGTCATCTTTATGGTGGCGCAAAACCTTACAGATGACTGCACAGACACAGCTAAGCAAACTGCAAAGGTTGGACTGTACAACTATCTCTGGGGCAATGCGAACCACTCCTGCTGCAGCACTCACGGTGATTTTAAATCTTTCACATTTACACCTGTATATACAAAATGAAGCTAGGCTCATGACGTACCGACTTCTAACTTCTGAGGATACAGAAGCAAAGAAAATAGCCCCCACAGACCTTGTGAGAGATCTCGATAGCGACCATAGGGTTATAGGTTCTCAGAATTCCACTTTCGGACAACATCATACCAAGATACAATTTTGAAATACCATTCAAAGTAGTGTTCCCACCCCGAAAGGACTGGGAAACACATATGCCTGAATTTGAAAAGGGAGTACTTATCCGGTATTCAAATGGCTCGAAAGCAAATGGGGAAGAAGAAGCTGGAGTATACAGACCTAGAGTTGACATATATGCCAGCCTCGGTATGGGTTCCTGGACGCAGTGATATTGTAGGTAATGAGTCTACGGACCAGTTAACGAAAAAGGGAACTGACTTCAAATTCACTGTATCAGTGCCTTTCTGTGGAATGCCAACAGCTGTGGAGAAAGAAAGACTGTTGGACTGGATTAACATCCAAGCTGACCTTCAGTGGACAAAACTGTTCTTGAAAGGTCACTCCAGGAAACGAACCTCCGAATTGTTCAAATTGAACCGGAATCAGGTTCGGCTCTTGATGGCGCTAATTACAAGTCACTGTAAGCTTAAAAAGCATCTGCATACGATTGGACTGATTTCAGACGATATTTGCAGATTGTGTGAAGATGAAGAGGAAATTGCAGAGCACGTGCTATGCCATTGCGAAGAACTCGCACACAGAAGACTCAGACTTCTTCGACATTATTTCCTAACAACATTGGAACTAATGTCTAAATCACTCAAGAGCATATTCAAATTTATTGATAAAACCGTCCTGAGTGAGTTATAATAAGGAAGGTCAATCACAATAGGCCCACTGAGGCCGCAGTGAATCGGGATTTTTTAGACCGTCCTCCACCTTCTACAATCAAGTGTCTCATGCTCCAGGTAGCAAAATTACGAAGGAAGGTCCAAAAGTTCTGATTCTGAGTAACAAAAAAAATTACTAAAAATTTGAACAAGGCTTTATTTTTCAATATATTCACCCTTAAGTCGAATATACTTAGTGACTCTTTTATGAAGTAACATTATGCTCCTTCTAAAGTAATGTTCCTCCTTGATCTCAAAATCTGCCCCTCACGGCATTCTTGAGCGATTCGTCACAGGTTGGAGAACAGGTAGTAGTCATTGGGGGCCAGGTCTAGGATGTAGGGTGGATGGTTGTTCTCCTGGAATCCACTTTCAGTCAGAGCACTCATTGCTGTCTGAACACTTTTTTTGAATTGATGGTTTCGTGGGATCCACCATGCGCAATTGTTCATGTAAAATTGTTTTTTTTAGACGACCTTATTCAGCACTAGCTTTTCCACCCGCTCAATAATTTCTGGCGAAATGGCTTTAATTAGGTTACGTTAGGTTAAGAAGGGTAAACTGAAGCATTGTGCCACAGCCCATTACGAGAGATCACTGTGGATCCATTGTGTTCCCCTGGTATAAACTGGGCTCTAGACTATTGATTCTAAATATTGCACTTCTTTGTGAAGAGAGTAATTCTCCATAAAGGTATCATTGCAAGTTCTGATAGATCGGTCAAGAAGAATTTCCCCAAGTACCGATATCGGGTACGTGTTAGACTTTTACATTCACACACTAGATGCTCCAGTATCGGTTCAACATTCTCGTCACCACAGCGACACAGATCAGCCATGGGTATTCCTAGTCTTTCACCATGTCTCCCAAAGGGACAGTGTTCCGTTAAGATTCCTATAAGTTGTCTACATATGTTCCTGCCCAAAGACGAAATGAAGCCCGAGTTTCTCCTGTCAAGTTTCGGCCAGCAGATTCTTGCTTGCCGGCATCCCGAGAGATTCACCCAGGCCTCTCGGTCTGTCTGAGTGCTTCTATATCAGTCATTCCCTTTACACATTCAATGGGACACAGAACCGATTAATCGGCCAATTCTATGCTCATCTCCGACCCCCATCTGGCGAGCTCATCGGTTTTTTTCATTTCCAGGAAAGTCACTGTGACCAGAAATCCATCTGATCTTCAGGTTGTTATTCAGACCTACCATCTGCAATAATCTTTTACATTCGTCCACAAGTCTGGATATAGTAATGTGCGCATCAACAGCCTTGATAGCGGCTTGGCTGTCAACATAAATAGTTCTTGTACTATTCACGCACTGTTTCCGCACAATTATTTCAGCTGCTTCTGTCAATGCAAATATATCAGCCTGATTCACACTCAAGCTATCCGGTAGCCTAAACGATTCCATAATATCAAGGTCGCAAAAGTACACTCCTGCGCCCGTTCCACTTTTCATCTTAGAGCCATCAGTGTAGATAGAAAACGTGTCTGGACCGATGATCCCAGATCCCCACTCTAGTCTGGTGGGAATACTCACAGCATAGGAATGCCCAAAACTGCAAGACGGTGTCCTGTAGTCAGTGCGCTCCGGAATGCCGGAACACAGGGAAGTTGACAAGATCCTAGAGTGGCCCACCCTGCCTCCCATCCAATAGCCTGCCTCACGCAGACGCAACGCACTATTTGCCGCTATTGATTTTACAGCTAATTCTAATGGGATTAAATGGAGCATTACCTCCAGAGTCTATGAGGCCGTGGTACGTAAGGCCCCAGTGATCCCAATGAGTGCCATTCTTTGAATTCTGCTCATGGTGACCCTGTTAGTCCCAACCTCCAGCGCATGCCACCACACCAGTGACCCGTACGTAAGAACAGGTCTAACAACCGTGATGTACAGCCAGTGGACTATCTTCGGGTTGAGGCCACAGGTTTTTGCCACCATTTTCTGACAAGCGTAGTAAGCATTCGATGCCTTCGTCAATTCTTCTGTAGTCAATTGTGAGTTTCCAGTTCAACCTAGGATGACGATAGATTCCCACGTACTTCACACTAAGGGAGGGCGGGATGGTAACACCATTCAAACGTGGGAGTCTGAATTCTCGGTCTTTTCTCCTCTTGAAGAGGATAAGGTTGGTTTTCACCGGATTGATGTTGAGACCGAAGTTACCAGCCCACCTGCAATGACTTTAATTGGTCCTCCATCCGCGCATCGTCCTCGAACGAATCTTTGCTCTCACAAACTGGCAGTATTGCATTCGTGCCCAACGTTGGGCGCCACATAAGTTATTGCTTAAACTTATGATGATGGTTACAATACAAATTGCCATGAAGTGCTTGAGAACGTTGAAGTGAGTGAGTTATCGGTATTACTGTCTGCGAAGGGACATCCCCTTTTTTTATCGAATCGAGTTATCAATATTAATGCCTGCGAAATCCCCATATATTATCAAATTAAAAATATTATGAAAAAATACTATGGACTAAAAACACTAGCAACAGTTTTCTCTTTCCTAAATGGGTTCGCTTTTATTTCACTAGGCCAACAGAATTATCCCGACCTAAAGTTTTACTATAGAGGAAAGAAAAGATTTTATGAATCGATTACGTTACCTTCAAGGCAGCATGACACTATGCGTGCCTCCCACATACCGACTACCAACCTCAAAAGAAAAATCGATTCATAACCTCTGGTGCCCTACTGTTTAACTTATTCCTTTTATAGCTTGCTCGCTACGCTATTTAGTATACGACCTAAACATTTTCAAAAACTTTAAGTATTGACCTAAAACTCTCACGCAAGATATTATCGCAAAATAACGATAGCAAGTGAAAACTCTCGTATCCATATTCCCACATACATGCAAAAGAAACAGGACTCAAGCAGATCTTTGCTACCGACGAATAACACATACTCGAACGCACACTCGTTTTTAGAGTTTTGTCGAGTGGCGGGAGCAAGTTTTAAAGGATAAAGTTTCGAAAAAGAAGAGGACGTGATTCCCGATAGATGGGATAATATACAACTTAAAAGAAGTTATGTGTATGCGCTGCAATCGGGATGACAATGGGAAGAATATTCATAGGGCTTTCGGGGGTAAAACCTGACCAGAAATGTGTCGGGTTACCGCAGATTTAATCTCTTCCTCTTACACAGGACATGATAGAGAAGAAGCCAAGCCACATTGAAAAGTTGTAGATGCAACTAAATAAAAGTTTGCAATCCTTCTAAGTTTTATTTTATTATTTTCGTAAGGCTGCTTTTTTTTGTGTCGCGGTGAACAGTGGCGCCCAGGGTGGGGCTCGGGGATGAGATCGAAACAAAACGTCTTTGCTGCTTAAAGTTGCTTATAGTGTACGTGGTTTATCAGAAGCGCAAAGTTTTCACTAGTTTCGAGGCTCTCATAAAGTAGTAAAAGAACCCTGCAATGGATTTCGTTTTTTTCCCCTTTTTTCTTTTAATTTAACCTCCCTTAGTGTTGGCTGGTATTTGTATGTGACTGTAACTTTTCAGTCAGCGCGGAGTGTTCGTGGGGCGATTTTAACTTTCACCCAAGTGTAAACAACAATTATTGGAAACTTTTAAATCTTTTCACAGTGCTAGAAAGAACAAATTTATAATTTTGTTTTTGCAGCACGTTTTTGTGGTGTACGCTATGCTGCACTTTGGACATAAAACATACGAAACAAAAAAATTTCGATGTAGACTTGTACAAAGTAAGAAACGTTTTTGACACAATTTTCAATACATACTTTTAGTGAGAATTGTTCTGAGAAATTTTTGATTTGTTTTACAAAGGGTCTTGAATGTTGAGTTTTGTTAGTTTATTTAAAATCCAGCTCGGTTAATGCTTTAGAAAATATGAAGAGCGTAGAAAAAATTTCTTTTTCAATGGTATCACTACATTAAAAACCTTACGTTTAAAACAAATCTTTCTTACCGAAATTACTTTTTCAGAGAAGTTTTCCATTTTAAAGATAACATGGTATATCAGCTCATTTTACTTTATTACTTTTTAATAATAAAGAACTGTGATCAACCAACAATTTAAAAAGAAATTTGCTACCCAGAAATTTCGTATTTTCAAGTTTTAGGACTAATAGACCCCAAAGAGGTAAAAAACCGCATACGAGTTTGTTGGCGCATAGCTCCCAAACCCCAAATGGGGCGAAAAGCGAACTCCCTCTTACTCTCAAGAAACTTCAAATTCATGTCTGTATAGAGCTCTATTTCGGGCCAGCTTAAAAAAAAATCTGTCAACAGTCTGGGCGCAGCTTTATTTAAATTTGGGTAGAAGGCCGAAAGAAGTGTTGGGATTCGGTGTAGGTTACTATGCTACTGATAATCTAAAAAAATACGTTTCAAATAACGTCCAGGCTATTCTTTAGATAGTCACTCGGATAGTAACATACCCCGCATCTTAGAATGAACCGCATTTCGGACTTCTACTCAAAAAATAATAATACAACTTATTAATTTTTTTTCAACTTCAAAAAAACATGAAAAATAAAATATAAATATAACCCGTTAGGGTTAAAATATAAAAAAAGTGTGAATCCGACTTTTAATCCATTATATAAAATGCCCGTTCCGTTGAAAAGCAATTCGATGTCTTGGTTGGTTGGTTGGTTTAAGTGGCAGCCCTGTCACCCAGACAGGGCTCAATTAGCTCAGAGGCCGTTTTGAAACCACAAACTCGTGTTAAACTCGGCTGTTAAGGGTTGTTGATACTGGGGAATACAGAAGATGAATGTGAGAAAGGTTGATGGAATTGGATCGCTATAGCCACCCTGTGCTGTTCAGGAAAAGTAATAACTCTCCAATCCTCTTCCCCGAAATCTCCATCAGGTCCCCGTAGAAGGGCTTGCCTAGTGCTCGCTGTCGGGCTCTAGCTAGAGCCGGACACTTGCAAAGGAAATGAACAAGCGACTCTCGCTCATTAGTGTCCTGGCAGCTGCGGCAGTGTATGTACACGCCGCATGATCCCCAATCGGCCAGTGACCTGTACTGATCGCCGTGATTCTGGAGACGTCTGCCCGGGTCTTGTATAGAAGTTCGTCTGACTTGGCTCGGTTGTAAGATGGCCACATCTTCCTAGATATGGCGCAGGTAGTTAGGCTTTTCCATCTGGAATTCGATGTCTTATTAGACCTAAGATATATCTCGGAATTCGTACAAACGTACACAATCATTCTGCACCCTGTTAAGGGTTGAATAACTCATGACGTTATTTTTTAGTCATTGTATGTGAAGCTCATAGAAGATAAAGCTGATTCGATATTTAATTAGACCTAAAAGATTTGTCGGAAATCATGAAAACTCGAACAATACCTTACAACCCTTTGGTGGTGTAATATCGAGAAATGCTAAAATAGGGTTTTTCCCGATTATATTTAAAGCCTTTGGAAGTGACAAAGAATTATCTTATTAGACCTAAGAAACATATCGGAGTTCGTAAAGACATGCACAATAGATTTCGGTTTCTTGGCGCTTATACAAAGAACACGCAGAAGTAAAATTGATTTGATAATTTGACATACCTAAAAGAAATTACAAAATTCGTGAAGATGTGAAAAAAAAAATTCTATTCATGATAATTTTGTTGCCGCGTCTCCGAATGCCAATTGAAATCTTAACTTTTTTTGCTTTAAGGGGAGCAAACCCTTTAGACGCCCGAAAATTAGTAATTTTTTATGATTTTTTGTAAGGTGATAAAATAATCGCATAATTTTAATTTTTGACATTATTTTATTACAACTTTCAAGTGTTGAAAAACATTTTTTTTTTACAAAACAAAATGGCGGCGTTATAGGGCGTTCTGCTAGGCGTCTTTTGCGTGACATCGAAAAGTGCTGTCTATGTCATATTTTACTTTATTATTTTAATAATAAAGTATTGTTATCGATTTTTTAAAAAAACAATTTGCTACCCTGAAAAATGTTTTTTCCGCGTTTCATGACTAATAGATACTAAAAAAGCAAACAAAATTTTCAATTCGTCCGTGCGCCGTTTTGCGTACACGTTTGAAAGTTTATAGCTCTAAAACTCTTTAAGCTATTAAGTTGAATTTTTTTTTTGGGTGAGGGTGTAGAGGGTAGGGTGGGGAAGGGTGAAGTTCCGATTTTTATATCTCGAGAACCTATAATGATATAATCAAACTTCGTATTTGGATAGAACTATAGTAGCAGCATGTTGAAAAAATATAATTTTTTATATGGGTAGTATGGTACGGGGATGGGGTTTTTTTCCTAACTATAGAACGGCTTATGTTAGAAAGTTGAAACTCGGTTCATATATGTAAATCAACTAGAAAAGTAATTTAGATTTAAAAAAAATTTCAAATATCCATTGTCGTACTGAAGGGAGGCATAAAAAATTATCAGTGAAAATGGAATGCATATATTTTCACGATTTTCGTCATATCTATTAGGTGTTTCCAAATTTTAATTTCTTTTTTATTGTATGGATTCTTCATATAAATACCTAGAAAGTGTTTTCAGGATTTTCTGAAATTCGACCCTCACGGTTGTATAAAGGGGTTGTACACATTTTCACGAATTCAGCCATAACCCTCAGGTCTGATTAGATACCGAATAACTTTTTACTTCCACGGGCTTGTTTAATATTCACCTAACACTCATTTTCCAGGTTTTTTCTTTTTCAGCCCCTAAGAGGGTATAAACGGGTTGAACACGTTTTCACGAATTTCGTCATATCTCTTAGGAGTGATAAGACATGGAATGGAATTGGTTTTCACTTCCTCGGGCTTTCTTTACATATATCTAAAAACAAATTTCTGGATTTTTTGATATTCAACCCCAAAGTGGGTGCAAGGGGGTTGCATATGTTTTCACAAATTCCTACATATTTCTTAGTTCTAATGGGATAACAAATTCAGTTTTACTTCCTAAGGCTTCCTACCAGTGTGACCACAAGTGCTACGAAGGTAGCAAAATGCTACTATTGACAATTTTTTGCTACTATGTTACTACATGTCTAAATTTGCTACCCTGGTAAAATTAGCCGTTATAAAACTAGTGTACGCCAAAAATATGATACTTTGACTATCAAATGAGTCGTCCAGTTGCAAAACCAGCCATATTTGATTCAGAAACTTGTGGCAAAATGGCAAAAACTGATTATTCAGCTTCTAGGCAAAATATCCTTATGCTTTTTTTTAAAAAAAATCACAAAAAATATGCTTTGTTGGCTCGCAAAAGCTTTGATATTATCCTTATTAAATTAATAAGATATTATAGTTTTAAATCTAGATATGGCTGGTTTTGCACCCGAAATGCAAATATGACTGGTTTCGCAACTCTAGCGGTATTGCTTGCATTCTTTCGGTTAACGTTTTCTTTTCCTGAACTTTGTAGTTTCTTGAATTCCTTGTTGTTCCTCGACCTCATGATCTATTCCTTGTTGTTCCTCGAGCTGATGTTCTATTTCTTGTTGTTCATTGACCTGATTATCACTAAAAACTGTTCATCTGTCTCTAAAATAATAAATTCAACATTTTCCTCCTCCATTTTCACAACGTTAAAGCACAAACGAAACACGGAAAAAACTCAAATCAATGATTGTACATGGTTATATCAACTATCAGCTGTTCGATTTTATAAGAATCAGGGATACTACCATTACCAAACTATAACAAAAAAGTCTCTTAAAATAGTTGAAAATAGTCTAAAACAGTGTTGTATCAAGAAAAATAAGAAAATATATGTCTGTTTTTGCACCCAAACTTGTGACGTCATCATTGTGTTAAGTAAAAATATGGCTGGTTTTGCAACTGATAATATAGGTCAGCTTTTGAAACCAAACTCAAAGAAATATGGCTGGTTTTGCACCTTACTGGGTTTTTCAAACCTAATTTTTAAAGGTTTAGGACTGCTTTTTAAGCTTTTAAAATTGTAGTCTGAGACGAGACGAATCAAGGGATACCGAAACCTTAAAATCAAAAAAATAAACGCCTCTGGTCTTGCATTCGAAATCGCGTGCCATCGATAGTTGTCTAATATTATTGTACTGAGAAATATAGTATAGTGGTAGCGCATACCGCATACATAATCGCAATCGAATTAGGCATCTTTTTCGAACCTATTACTCGTTCGAGCGAAGGGCAAAATGTGCATTTTGTGTGAATTTTGATTTTCCTAAATAAATGTTCACACTTTAAAATATTATTTTTATACTCTAGATGAAATCATATAGAGTATTATAAGTTTAATCCAGCCCAAAAGTTTGTAACGCATAGAACCAAGCCTCGGACGAAAAAAAGTTATATATTATTTTTTGCTTATTTGTGGCCAAAAACCTCAAATCCGTCTGACGTCCGTCCGTCCGTCCGTCCGTCCGTCCGTCTGTCCGTTAGCACGATAACTCAAGAACGCCTTCACCTAGGATCTTGAAATTTTGAATCTGGATGTTTGGTTGAATTTGTAAGGCTAAGTTCGTTAACGGGCAAAATCGTCCTACTCCTTCGGGTAGCTGCCATACAAAATGTCCTTAAAACACGTGTTCAAGAATATTTACCAATAACTTCGGAACGCCTAAAGCTACGACTTTGAAATTTTGTATGTGTTACTTTTTTAATAGTTGGAGCTAAATGTATGATTATGAAGAAAATCCTGTTAGTCCTTCGTGTAGCTGCCATACAAATATCCTGCCAAAATGTGTGCACTTAATTTACGAAACTCACTATAACTCAAGTAATCTTTTAGCGACGAAATCGAAATTTTGTACAAATTAGTTTTGAGTGAAAACAAAGTTTGAGTTTGCTAGTCAGCGAAATCCTTTTACTCCTTCTGGTAGCTGCCATACAAAATATCCTTAAAATACGTGTTCATGAATATTGGCCGATAACTTCAGAAGGGTTTAAGGTACGTCTTTGAAATTTTGTACGTAGTATTTTTCCAATAGTTGGAGCTAAATGTATGAGTATGAAGAAAATCCTATTAGTCCTTCGTGTAGCTGCCATACAAATATCCTGTCAAAACGTTTTCTTTTAATTTACGGAACTTACTATAACTCAAGTAATCTTTTAGCTATGAATTGAAAATTTTGTACAAATTAGTTTTGAGTAAAAACAAAGTTTGAGTTTACTTATCAGCGAAATCCTTTTACTCCTTCTGGTAGCTGCCGTACAAAATGTCCTTAAGACACATGTTCAACAATATTTTTCGATAACTTTTGAACGCTTCAAGCTACGAATTTAAAATTTTGTACACGTTCATTTTTGAATGGTTCCAAGGAAAAGGATAAATATGTAAGAAATCGAGTGAGTCCTTCCTTCACCTCTCATGTGAAAGTCCTTCAAAAAGGACTTTTTTTTTGATGACTTAACCAGTTCAAGTTAAGAAATTAAACACTGAATATTGTCTTTTAGGTTTGAGTAGCAATCTAAAGGCAGTCCTTAATAAAGGACATACAACACGCACACACGTAATTCTACTTTATCCCCAACTACAATATAAATCGGAGTTCAGTATTCATCTAGAGTATTATACGATTGGCTTGCAGCCGATCGTGACTGCAGTATGTTTTCTTTAAACATTTTAAATTTGTAGTGGATATACAGTGTTATGAGTAACAGATAAGCATGTAATGACGTAACTAGTTCCATTTAATTAAAATAAGTATTAGAAAATATTTTTGCTACCCAAGCTAAGGTTTGCTACCCAAATTTGCTACCCTGAGAAATATCAAAACGGTCACACTGCTTCCTACATAATCGTCAAAAGTTGATTTCAGTATTTTTAGATAATCAACTTCAATAGGACGTAAGGCTTTCGACATATTTCTTAGAATTGATGAGATATCAGATTGGTTTTCACTTCCACAGACTTTTTGTATAATCGCCTACAAATAATAATAAACAATGGCACAACAGCCCAAAGTGGGCATAGGCCTTGACGTAATGCTAGAGTTACTTCATTACTTGACCAGCGGAACACTAGGAGGTGAAGTGGTCAGCCACACGCTCGTCCGTGATTATAACCCCGATTTGAACTAAGGTACTCATTTACAGCTGAGTGAACTGGTAGTCCGGCACCCAATCCCATTCTCGAAAATTACTTGTCACCAAGCAGATTCGAACCTGGTACCAGGTGCACCAAAAACAAGTGCTCTAGCCACTAAGCCACCCAGACTACAAATTCATTTCCGAGATCATGTAATGACCAAAAACCTAATCACGAAAAACCTCCTAATCGCGTATTAACTGATAATATACTATGACTTAGACCTCTTCCCGGAGTATGACGCAATTATATAATTCATATGTTATATGTGCCAGCGGCGTTTAAGTATTCTAGCGCGACCCCATTCTAACCGCTCCCAGTTTGAAAGTCTGGCACGCACCAGACATCGGTACTTGGGGAAATTCTCCTTAACCGATCTATCAGAACTTGCGATGATTCCTTTATGGAGAACTACTCTCTTCATAAGGAAGGGCAATATTTGGTCTAGATCCCGGTTTTATACGAGGGAACCACAATGGATCCACAGTGATCTCTCGTGATGGACTGGGGCACATTGTTTTAGTCCACCCTTCTCAACCTAACCTAACCTAACCGCTCTTGAACCTTTTTTAGGTTTTCAGTCACATAGTAACCTACACCGCGTCTCAGAATTAAACGCGTTCCGGACTTCTGGCCGAAAATAATAGAGTTGATATTTTTCTTTCGCTGACAGGTGCAGGGGAAAGGATAAACCTATAAAATTATAAAAAAGTATAAAATTAAAAATTAAGTAGGATTTTTTAATGAAATGTTAGGTTTTCGACTATTTTCTAGACAATTTTTACTCCAATTTACTTTATCCGTTATCTAAAGGGTTTTCCGATAAGGACTTGACAACTTTTTTTCAAAATAAAATGCAAACCATTTGAGATATTTCAAAAACTTTATTATCGGGTTGAAGTACAATCAAAACATTTATGAATGCAACTCGACTTCGTTCATATGGCCACCGCGGGCACGTTTGCAGCGGTCGATTCGTTGGACCCAATTTTCGATGACTCGGCCACACATTTCGGCCGAAATGGCTGCTATTTCGTGTTCAATGTTGGCTCTGAGCTCTTCCAACGTCGTCGGCTTGTTGGCATAGACCAACGACTTGACGTGGCCCCAAAGAAAAAAGTCCAGAGGCGTTAAATCGCACGAACGAGGCGGCCAATCGACTGGTCCATTTCTTGAGATAACACGCTCATCAAACTTACTCTTCAATAAATCGATTGTAACGTGTGCTGTGTGGCTTGTGGCACCGTCCTGTTGAAACCACATGTTGTCCAAGTCCATATCTTCCAATTCGGGCCAAAAATAATCGGTAATCATGGCGCGATAACGATTACCATTCACAGTAACGTGACGATCATTATCGTCGACGAAAAAATATGGCCCTATGACGCCGCCAGTATGCAAACCGCACCAAACAGTTATTTTTTGTGGATGAAGTGGTCTTTCATGAAGCACATGTGGATTTTCACCGGACCAATAACGCATATTTTGCTTATTGACGAACCCACTGAGCCAAAAATGAGCTTCGTCACTGAAGATGATTTTGCGATGAAATTGATCATCTTGGCGCATCTTTTCCAGAGCCCAATCGGAGAACGTACGTCGCTTCAAATGGTCCATCGGCTTCAATTCTTGAGTCAGCTTGATCTTGTATGGGTGTAAACCAAGATCCTTACGCAAAATTCGCCATAACGTGGTCTGGGCGATGCCCAACACTTGAGAACGCCGTGGAATTGACTGATTTGGATCATTTGCTACGGACGTTTCAACGGCAGCGATATTTTCGACACTTCGACCAACCCGTTGTCTCACTGGCACGGCAACATCACACAACGAATATGTAGACTCAAATTTTTGCACTAAACTTGTTACTGCCTGTCTACTAGGGCGAGAATTACGACCGAAAATCGGAGTTAACGCTCTTAAAGTAGCGGTCACCAACTCCGAATTTCTGTAGTAAATTTTTATAATTTGCAGACGTTGTTCCTTCGTGTACTTTACCATGATAAAAATGTTAAGTTTACTGAATAAATTGACAGTGACAGTTCGATGATTAGTGAAAGGGTGCGTTCACAAATTGAATTCAAAGTTGTCAAGTCCCTATTGGAAAACCCTTTATTATACTTACGCGATATCCTCAAAACTTTTGGTACATCCTTTCGATAATGTTATAGACAGAAAGATCCCAAAGAATCAGCCAAATCGATCAATAACTTTTTGAACTACAGCACGAGCAGTTTTTGAAAATATAGTTTCGAGATAATCGCGTTTAAAGTTTCAATACTATAAAACTTCTAGTTTTAGTGACTTACCGATCAATCACCGATTCTAGGCGCATATAATAAACGTTGTTTTTTTGCACTTGCACTCACACCATCACTTGTACACTTCTCGCATTTATCTGTGAATTGATCTAATCCCTTGATAATATCTTTTTTTAGAAAATTTTCGAGCTATATTAACTCGCGTTCCTTTGGGATAGGTTGGCATTTTAGTTTCGAAAATTCAACCGCACACGACATACTTTTGAGCTAAACTGACTCCATTGCTTGGGCAACGTTCGTTTGGCTTTATACTTTCGAAATATGTAAAAAAAAAAATTTTTAAAAAATTGTAAAGGGTTTTCCCCTTTTACTTCTGTAGTACATCTACATATATATATATACTTACTTTCAATTTTCTAGCATAGGCCCTTCACATAGGCCCCCACTCTCGTACCTTGCATCTCCTATCAGGAATTTTATTTTTCCAGGATGCTTCTATTGTGCTAACATATAAATAGGCAATAGGTTACCCTTTGCTGTTTTCAAAAAATAAAAGGCAGAATTGTTTCCTTTACGCTCCTCCCACCATCAACTAATATTCTTTCTCTGCTAGAGGTCTACTGTGTCTAACTCATGTAAAAATATTAAGACCATATCTGGTACGGAGCTGGGATATAAATTTTTTTTTTTAGAAAAATTTCTAACCCTCACTTCCGCTCTCCGCACACTTTCTCAAAAATATACAAAAGCAAAATTTGATCTTGATGCTACAATTGCTTCGGAAGATATTTATATTACAATTCAAAGTTTTACACCTTACACCCCACCTTTCCCTTCAAAGTTTTAGTCCATTTAGAGGCTAATAGTATGTATCACAACAAGTACAAAGTTTGAATCTTTTACCATCAACCGTTCAGGAGAAATAAATTTAAGAATGTTTCACCCCTTTTTCACTCCCTCAGCCATATCGGTTTTTTTGCAAATGCCTTCACTATCATAGTTCTAATTAAATTTCAAATTTCAGCGCCCTTGCGTAAGCGGTTCCTAAGATCTATTATCGAAATTAAGCCACCCCCTCCTTACAAAAGTTACCACTCGAAGGGTTGAATCTACCCAGTAGAAAAATTTCAACTTTATCTCAACCAGCGGCTTATTGCGGACAGGGTTAAATATTTTTATTGTTTTTTGTTTTGGCGTTTCTTAGTTCTAAAATGTGGAAATACAAACTTTCAGGGTAGCATATTTTTTGAAAATTTGTTTTCGGTAAGTTGAGCACGGCTAATGTTAGAAAGTTGAAATTTATTGTGGGGTCATCCATCAAGAATCGCCAAAAATGACGAAATTTGTGACTTACCATCTCCGATTCTTTCGAAAATTTTTGTACTTAACTAATGAAAAAAATAATTGGAATTAAATTTTTTGTTTCTATCTCATTTGTTTTGTTAGTTATAGTATATTAAAGTTTTCGCAAAAGTTGTGTCCGAGTCCTTTTTGAAAATTCATATCTCCGGTAATTTTTATCCTAGAATAATAAAATACGGCTTATTTTAAAGGGGAAGGTTGTCGCAATATAAAAAAAGCTATGAATTAAAAATTATCCTTAAATTTTTTTCAAGGACATCGATTTTGTCTTTTATCCTTGAATATCTGAAAATGCGTAACTTTAATTTTTTTTATTTTTTTATATTTTGTATATTATACTGTTTTTCAAAACATACCAAAAAATCAACTTTGGATCTTAAGGGGATGTGGGTCAAAAAAATCGAACAGCATCAGTAGCTCTCAATGTTTTTATAGAAAAAGGGTCATTTCAAAGAATCGCCGAAAGTATGTATGACCTTACCATCGCCGAATATAGAAAATGAATCCAGTGAAATCGTTCGCTACTGTATTTAATATTGACCCTCTAAATCCAATTTGGTATTCATAAAGCAAAGAAAAAATTTCAGCCTCACTGCCCAGAAATCTAGAAATCAAGTTTTTTTTTAAAATTTGATCAATCTGTAGGTGGGAACTTTTAAAAAAAACTAGTACATAAAATTCTAAATCCCACAGTTCGCAGTTCTTTCAACATCTCTCTGGACTTTAACTTTCTCTTACATTTAAATTATTCAAAATCTTGATAACGTGAAAAGACCTAGAAAAATACGAAAGAAAAATCAAACCTGAATACTAATGCGAGAACCATGCTGGAACAAATTCCGATATTCCGAAATAATAGAACTAGCGAGTTTAACCGGATTTAGATTTAAATTTCCAACTCTATTACCCTACCTGAATTCCACGTGGGTGAAATCTATTGCATTATTGGCATCCGTTTGAAATCCAATTATAGAAAAAAATCAGTATGCGAACCCTTTACTTCAGGTATGAAATCCCCATATAAACTAAGAACCGTATGGTAACCATCGTTCTCATAAATCGTAAAACACCAGTTTTATTTACACACATAATCGCACACATGTCTATTCGAGCCTTGTATTTTCACTCCGATTGCTGTACACGACTCCTTAAAGTATGGCTTATCTGACCCAAATTAAAAGCCAGCCCTGAATGTTGTTAGAATTTTCCACTTTTCTCCACCATGTTAAAATTTCATAGGATAGCCTTCTATCGCAAACACAAGTTGAGTGCGAAAGCTTCTTCTTACTTGTTTCGGATTTTTTTTTTCGACAAATGAATAGGACGAAAGGAGGCAATTTTTAAGAGCTCCTTTCAGTTTTCTACTCTAAGGAAGGATTCAATGGAGGACTCACTGTTTTGCAGTTCCATTTGTTTGAATTAGCTCGCACAGTGTTTTTGTTGTGAATTTTAAACGAATATCGTAGGGAAGGTCCTAGCTTGAAAGTGCCTCACGCGTTTATATTTTGAACGTCTATATCTTTAGATTTTGAATGTTATCAGGATGAAGAAGAGCAAGGACAACCTTACAAGATTGGAAATATGTCATCACAAGATTACTTCCAGGGAGAGACCTTTTGAATTGTTTATGGTTCTGCATTGCCGAAAGGTGTAATTTTAAAGCTTAATGTTAAGTAAGTATTAAAGAGGTACTAGGAGTGCAGATTGTCACTATCGTGTATTTGTTTGCCATTCAAGTCAACAAAACGAATCTTGGAGTTTGTTCGAAGAGCTTTTATATTTCCCTGTTCAAATATTATAGCGAATATTAAACTGAAACCATGATGCTAAAATGGATCAGGTAATGTAAATATCGCAGTTACATTATTAATTAAGCTAATAACGCTTATGCTTAAGGCAACTCTACAAAAACGTTCCCTCTTCCTTGCTACATTATCTCCACCTCAATAGGTCCATTACGAAGAGTAAGAAGCAGTTGACATCATATAACGAAAGACATAATTAAACGATTTTAGAAGGCATGTCTTTGATGTTTGTCCTCAACAAATTTTAAAGTAAGAACCTAAAAGTGGAATCTACCGCAAAAACCAGTGGCTGCAGCAAAACTATAAAGGCAAAAGCCACACATCCTAATTACTTCAAATTTTCCAGAAACTGAAGAAAACAATAGTACAGTTCATTTCCATTTAGTAGTACCTACTTACAGTTCTATTGCTAACTTATTAGAGCACTAGTGTCAGTAATTCAAAGATTAAGACCAGTACTCGAACTTCCCAAATGGGATCGATCACAATCTTGGCTGTTGCAGTTTAAAAACAAGCTGACCAAAAGTAAGTGACTCTTAATTGTAAAGTTAGCAAAAATCTCTTATGGTAAAATTGCCTTGGCTATAATTCCCGAAAACGAACTTCATTTCAGTAACGCACATATAGGAAAAATCGCGTCAATACCACCACGAATCGAATAGTACTCCCTCTGATTAGTCAAGATAGCACCATAATGAAAAAGATCTTTCGATCCACATTAAAAAAAAATTCATTGAATTTTACATCTTTTGGATAGTAGGCCAATATACCACACCTTTTCAAGTAAATTTACATTGGGATGTTATAGTCAATTTGAATGTAATTTTCAATTTTCGGTCAGTAAATTTCAATTTGCAATCAGTAAATTTCAACTTCGAAAGCAGCAAATTCACTGGATATTCTCTTGAATTTACACTCCAAAAAAAAGTGTAAAACTAACACTCTTTAAGATACACTTATGTCTACTTCTAATATTATTTCTTACTTACTTACCCTTAATAAAACACTGGGCTGTAGGTGGGAACCGAAAACGCGATCAATTCTAGGTTTTACCGCCACTGAAGGAGTTTCATTATACTCAAGATGAAATCATATAGAGTATTATAAGTTTAATCCAGCCCAAAAGTTTGTAACGCATAGAACCAAGCCTCGGACGAAAAAAAGTTATATATTATTTTTTGTTTATTTGTGGCCAAAAACCTCAAATCCGCCTGACGTCCGTCCGTCCGTCCGTCCGTCCGTCCGTCCGTCCGTCCGTCCGTCTGTCCGTTAGCACGATAACTCAAGAACGCCTTCACCTAGGATCTTGAAATTTTGAATCTGAGTGTTTGGTTGAATTTGTAAGGCTAAGTTCGTTAACGGGCAAAATCGTCCTACTCCTTCGGGTAGCTGCCATACAAAATGTCCTTTAAACACGTGTTCAAGAATATTGGTCGATAACTTCAGAAGGGTTTAAGCTACGTCTTTGAAATTTTGTATGTGTCATTTTTCCAATAGTTGGAGCTAAATATATGATTATGAAGAAAATCCTATTAGTCCTTCGTGTAGCTGCCATACAAATATCCTGTCAAAATGTATTCACTTAATTTACAAAACTCACAATAACTCAAGTAATCTTTTAGCTACGAATTCGGAATTTTGTACAAGTTAGTTTTGAGTGAAAAGGAAGTTCGAGTTTACAAATCAGCGAAATCCCTTTACTCCTTCTGGCAGTTGCCATACAAAATATCCTTAAAACACGTGTTCAACAATATTTTCCGATAATTTTTGAACGCTTCAAGCTACGAATTTGAAATTTTGTACACGTTCATTTTTGAATGGTTCCAAGGAAAAGGATAAATATGTAAGAAATCGAGTGAGTCCTTCCTGCACCTCCCATGTGAAAGTCCTTCAAAAAGGACATTTTTTTTCGATGACTTACCCAGTTCAAGATATGAAACTAAACACTGAAAATTGTCTTTTAGTTTTGAGTAGCAATCTAATGGCAGGCAGTCCTTAATAAAGGACATACAACATGCACACACGTAATTCTACTTTATCCCCAACTACAATATAAATCGGAGTTCAGTATTCATCTAGAGTATTATACGATTGGCTTGCAGCCGATCGTGACTGCAGTATGTTTTTAATTTCAGTAGAAAACGAAATCAACTGAAGTGTCCAACTTAATGGTATCATATATTACACGTTTTTCGTCATAAGATTCAAATAGATAAGTAGAATTACACGAAACAGAGCGTAATTTTCAATTCATATATAAATATAGTTAATTTTACACGAAATGTTGCGTAATTTTGTGAGCCTTTTCATGTAAGTTGTACGGTACAATTGAAAAGCACATGAATAATTTACTAATACCACCAATTTCGTGTAAAAGTGTTTGAAATGTGTACTTTTACTTGAAAAAATGTAATATACGAGTACTGTAAATTTCAAGTAAAAATTGGATTGAAAATTCAACTTTTTTTTAAACAGTGTAGTTCAACACAGTTTTCAAACTGACCTTTCCAGTGAAAGTTTTTTCAACTGACATGTCATCGAATGGGATTGGCCGAGCAGTCCGTATATTCTGTGTTGTAGGCCTCAAAAGACTCTCCTCTGACGCTAACAAAATAAAACAAAAAGATTTGTCTTCTACAGTAACGAACTCTAAATAAAAAAAAATTTAATAATTTACAACTCAGTTAATGTAGTGTTAATCACGCCCGTGTCCTTGTGGGGCATAATAATTACTATAAAATTTTTCTAGGTCAAAAAGGATATCTTAGTTCAGAGGTTTGGTGTGATAGAGGTTGGGGTGTGCGTGGTAGGGGGTGGTTGTTATCATCCTCCGTAAATATTGGTTAATCGTGCATCATGGGCAGTGCACGCACTATTCGAAGTATTTGTCAGAATCGTTTTGAATCTTCCGAACTGTTTCTACGGCAAAGCTGAGGAAAAGTCACTCAGTGCACTTGACAGAAACTATACAAACTGTATTCTGTAAAACTTCTGAATAATACCATACAGATCTATACATTCTACTCGCAAGACCAAATGTACCGAGAAAATCAGTTTGTGTGCTGGCCGATGGTTGGTCAACTTTTTAATCACAAGGGAATCGTCGATCACTTGGTGACTGTCCTTCTGTAAGTAATAGAACTGGATGCCTTTAAACCGCTCAACAAAACTCTCAGCCTAATGAAAGTCACCAAGACAGGATAACCCTTAAGCTTTATTTTTTCACCCAATGGAATTGTTCATTGAATCTAAGGACGTATGCCAATAGTTTGCTTTCTCTTCGTCGGCATTTGGTTATATTAGTTTATTACGTCGGGCATAGAATATTACTGTTCCAATTTTAGTTTGGATGATGTCCTGGCTTACCTTGACTTGTTTTAAGGCAGCTAATGAATTCGTGACGACGTCAGCCTAACGTGAGTTGTGCTGACATTAAAATATAGCTTTTTGGTCGATAATTTCAGTTTTCTAAATTTAAAAAAAGGTGAACAAACCTCAATTTTTTCTCGTCAGCACTTTGAGCGATACTCCCATAAAACCCACCTTGACACACTACGGTCAACGTGTGTACTGTGACACTTGAATACGCTAACATTGTCTGACTTCGCGCTAGCTTACGTTGACCCAACATATTTTTGGGGGTTTTAAGTCGTAACTGATTTATATACCCTTATCCTTTCTATTAACCTACTAGTATGATAAAATTTTACAGAAGTAAAAAACCTCTAGCAGAGAAACAATTTTTGGTAGTGCGTGTGCAGGGGGTGATTTTATGAGCGCGTGGAAAGAACGAAATTCGACCTTATTTATTTATTTATTTCAGTTTCATTTCGGTGAAAAGGGTTTTTCCGTATTATCACGAATTTCATTCACTTTTAAAGGCTTTTAATATAATATAATTGGCAAAAAACAGCTTTAAGCATTTTTCGATATTCAACCACCTATTGGGTGTACAGAAAGGTTAAAATTTTCACGAATTCCGAGAAATCTTGTAGGTTTAATGAGATCGACTTCTACGGGCTTTATACATATACAAGTTCTCCGTAGACAACCTTGTAAGGGGTTATTCCTTGACATATTTTGAGACAAAAATTGCTCTACAGGGTGGGTCAATTTTCAATATTCGTGGAAATACAGGGTGGTCAAGAAAAGCGTTTCGGACCTGTACCCTCACTCACTTAAAACGTTGTATCTTGAAAACTAATAATCAAAATTCAAAGTGTTATAGCTTGTCTTTTAGGGAATAGAATTACCCTTCATTTGATGTAGCATTTCAAATTATAACTGCACCCGATTTTGAGATATTTACTTCAAAACACAAATTTTTGCTACTTCAACCCTAAAATGTATTAATGTATTACAAGTGGAGTCTAATGATTGCTATATTTTTTTTGGGGGTGAGGTAAAGCACTATTGTGGGGTCATTAGCAATCTACACTCTAAGAAATATTGGAGTAAATTTATCATTATTATAGTTGGCAACTGTTTTCCATCGATAATAATGGTAAAATCATAATCATAAAATAAAAACGCAATTTCACAATACATGTACTGTATTAAATTGAATTGAGTTGACAATGATAAAAAAACATATTACGGTTAAGCTAGTATTACACTGTTTGACCAAGTGGTCAAATTGCAGTAATAAGCAATGCGAAATAGCGAATTCCAATTATTCTCGCAAAATCCGCTCGGTCAAATTCGCTATTTCGCATTGCTTATTACTGCAATTTGACCACTTGGTCAAACAGTGTAATACTAGCTTTACTTTATTATGTAAATTAACGACTTTCTTATATTGAAATAAAAACCAGATGTGGAGAATTATGAAATGATATAAATTCAATGTATATGATTGTATATTACATATAACTACATAAAAATGATACAATAAAAAATAATTCAAAGAAACTAACATAAAAAACTAATAATAATTATTTCAATTATGTACACATGCACATTCATAAGACAACAAGCTAATAATAATTCCAGTGAAGTATTATTATTATTATTATTATTAAAACTGGTAGAGCCTAAAGAAGCCTCACTACTTCTCGAACTACGACCTAAGAGGTCTTTTGTTCCTGGCTCTTAACCACTCCCTAGGCCATATCGATTCCTTTGAGAAAGGAGATGATTTTACTCAGGGGAGTCTTCGACAGGTCTTCACAGGTGAGAGTAAATCCACCGAGAATCTGCCTTCTTGATCTGGCCACTGCATCACAATCACACAGAATGTGTGCCGTGGTTTCAGATGTGATATCACAGAATCGACATGTATCTAGTGATACTTTACCGATGATCTTAAGGTGATAATTAAGGAAATAATGTCCGGAAAAATATCCCATTATGACCCGTGCGTTATACCTGCTTAAGGAAAGGAATTCCGACGCTCTCCTACTTGAGAAGGTCAGGAATTTCTTTGACTGTCTAAGTCCTGAAAGTGAGTTCCAATAATCTTCCACCTGAAGATTTATCCACTTAAAAATACCATCCTTAATGAAGCCTTTACCTACTCCTCAGAATGGTTCCGGGCCAATCATTGGTGAGTTGGCTCCCCGCTTAGCTAGCTGGTCAGCCGATTCATTACCCGGAATACCCTCATGTCCTGGCACCCACATCAGGGTTAGACTATTATGATGTGCCAGCTCTTTAAGAAGAGTATGACAGTCCCACACAAGCCTAGAACGGAAACAATAAGATTTCAGCGCTAGCAGTGCCGCTTGGCTGTCAGATAGGATAATAACTGTAGCGCCTTTTGGTTTATTCAGTAGAAGTTTACCTGCGCACAGCTCTATGGCATGTACCTCAGCCTGAAACACAGTGGCGGTTTGTCCCATTGCCGTCCATATTTTACAATTGGGTCCAAATACGCCCGCTCCAGTTCCACTATAGGTTTTAGAGCCGTCCGTGTACCAGACTGAAGCACCTTCCCCAAAATCTGGTAGACCAGATTGCCATGATGCACGATCTCCCAGAGTCACCATATATGGTTTCTCAAAATCATATACCTTTGGCATGTTATCGTTTACTGAGTCGGTTAGGTCCTTCTGATTAAATTCCTGTAGAATTTTAAGGTGACCGACAAGGTCTCCTGCCTTGAATTTATTGTACTGCTGTAGCCTTATGGCCTCTCTCAGAGCCTCCTTCTTTATCTCTAAGTGTAATGGGGCCAAGTCTATCATGGCTTCCATTGCAGCAGTGGGACATGATTTAAGTCCCCCTGTAATGCTAAGAACGGCACGCCTCTGAATTTTTTGCAGGGCCTTCTGTGCTGTGATTTGTTCAACCTTTGGCCACCACACCATAGCGGCATATGTGATCATTCGTATTATAATAGACTTGTAGGTCCAGTATACCATATTTGGTCTGAGACCCCAAGTGGTACCACAGAGCCTTCGACACGCCATAAAAGACAATGTTACTCGTGTGGAGATGTTTTTAAGATGTAAATTCCAAGTCAGACACTTGTCCAAGGTAATTCCCAAGTATTTGACATCGGAAGAGAATTCAATTGTAGTTCCTCTCACAATCGGGGGCCTTAAGTTTACCTTCCGTCTTCTAGTGAATGGCACTATAATTGTTTTACTTGGATTTATACTTAATCCCTGTTGGATGCACCAGTGATCTACTATCTCTAGGGCCTCTTGCATGCGGTCCGAAATGACACAGTCATGTTTACCTCTTACAGTGATCACCAGGTCATCAGCGTATGCTTGAGTCTCAAAACCCTTGATGCTCAGATCCTTAAGGAGATCATCTACAACAATGCACCACAGTAGTGGGGAGAGTACACCTCCCTGAGGGCATCCCTTCACCGCTCGTACAGTGAGACCTTTACCTCCGAGCTGAGCCGAGATTCTACGAGAGTCAAGCATCGCTACTATCCATCTCGTTACCGTTTCTTCTACTCCTATCTTACGAGTAAGTAATTCAATGGATTTGTAGGAAGTGTTGTCAAAAGCACCTTCAACGTCAAGAAAAGAGCATAACGCTATTTCCTTGGCTGTCAACGTCTTCTCAATTTTTTGCACTAAATTGTGAAGAGCGCTAACAGTCGATTTGCCAGCTTGATAAGCGAATTGATATTTGTTGAGCCGGCTGAAAGCAGCAGAGCTCCTTATGTACCTGTCTAATACCTTTTCCATAGATTTAAGTAAGAAAGAGGTGAGACTGATTGGGCGATATGACTTTGCGTGAGTCCAACATCTATTCCCCACTTTTGGAATAAAAGTCACATTTACGTCTCGCCATGCCAGTGGCACGTAAGCGTATTCAAAACTGGCTCTAAATAATTTGACCAGTATGGGAAGAGGCACATCGAGTCCTTGTTGCAGTAATGCAGGAAAGATGCCATCAGCTCCTGGGGATTTATATGGGAGGAATGACATTACCGCCCATTCTATTGTATTAGGAGTAAAGATTCTGCCAGATAAAGCCCTAGTTCTTCTCCAGTGAAGTACAATCAAAGAAATTCATTGTAAATTATTATAAATATTCCTACATGTAAGCCCGGCAACCGCGCTACTCGATCGGTTTCGCACCATAGAAACAGCAACAGCCGAATACCTAGCTGCAGAAACTTAGTTGAAGTATATAAGAAGGCGGAGCACATTCGACTGTGCCTCCCCTTTAATCGAATGTTCTCGCATGCACCAGAACAGCCTGGAAGATCAAAATTCTCGAAAGCTCTCAAGCCTACTAGGCAAGTCCTCACGCACCACCGACCGAACAGTGTGTATAAGTAGACGAAGCTTTCAGCGAAGAGACAGTAATTTTACTTTATTATTTCTTAATAATAAAGTATTGTGATTGACCTGAAATTTCCAAAAAATTTGCTACCCTGAAATTTTGCATTTACACGTTTTAGGACTAGTAAACACCAAAAAAGCAAAAAAAAATAATGCACGTCTGTCCGTCGTAGACGCCGTACGCCGTCTACCGTACGCCGTACGCAAAATCGTTTGAAGGCTCGTAGCTCCCTAACGGTTTGAGGTATTGAATTGAATTTTTTTTATGAATAGATTGGGTAGGCCCTATAAGTGACCAAATTCTGACTGGTAAGGGTGTGAGGGGGGAGGAGGGGTGTGCGTTTTAGAAGGAAAATTTTGGTTTCTAGATCTCAGCAACCGCTTATGCTAGGAGGCTGAAACTTGAAATTTATATAGAGCTTTGATAGTGGACCCATTTGCATAAAAATTGTCAATATGGGTGAAGGGGTGTGGGAGTGGGGAAAAAAATGATACGTCCGAAAAGCAAAAAAGCCGAGATCGACACATTCAAAAATCCATATCTCCTAAACGGTTAACGTCACAAAATTGAAACTTGCTAAGTATCTGTAGGTATACTAGGAGAATAGATCGGAAACAAATTTTTGAGTGGAGACAGTGGCGTATGGAGGGGGGGGGGGGGTAAAAAACTTTTGATTACGATATTTCACGAACCAATTGCACAAGAAAAATAAAATTTGGATTATCTAAATTCTAACACCATTAAACAAACCTGACAACGTGAAGCAGATTGAAATGATGAAAAAAATTTCGGGAACTTGCTTATTCTGTCTTAATATTACGCAGTATTTAAAGTGAAATTACACTAAGCCTGAATTTACATTATTAATGGTGTAATATAATCATGACGCCTAAATTTATTCTTTTTATAAAGCAAAATAGATGAATGAATGTTTGTTTGTTTGTTTGCCCCGTATGCGTTGATAACCCATTCATCCGATTGCGATAAAACTTTGGTAATTTGTTGAGCAACGGGAGCAATGGGACGGACTAAAAACCGCTTGCATTTACAGAATTGAACAAGGGGAACCAACGGAAGCAATGGCAATAGTGGGAGCAACGGAGCATTTTGATTTAATAAAGCAATTTTCATATCTCAATTACCGTACTAGATATGATCTTAAAAGTCTCATAGAAGTAAAGAACCTCTAGCAGAGAAATAATTTTTAGTGGTACATGTGCAGGTTGTGATTTTAGGAGTGGGTGGAAAGAACAAAATTGAGCCTCTATTGATTCATCCTAGAAAAAAAAATTGTTTGATAGGAGTAGCAAGATACGGGGTTCGAGAAGGTTTTTTTGTATCGAACGAAACGGCTTATGCGCAAAAGTTGAAACTTAATACGTGTAGATATCTAGTTGTGTTACAGAAGTAATTAGACCAAAAAAAGCAGATTTTCATTAGCGTACAAAGATGGAGTAAAATAAATGTCCGTGAAAGGGGTTTTTTCCACATTTTCACGAATTTCATTATACCTCTTAGGTCTAATGGGATATTAAATTGGCTTTCACTTCTAAAGGCTTTAAATATATTCGAGAAAAATCGCTTTAAGCATTTTTCGATATTCAACCACCTATTGGGTGTAAAGCAAGGTTCAAATTTTCACGAATTCCGACAAATCTTTTAGGTTTAAAAAGATCCAATTCGCTTGTATGATACTTCTACGGGTCTTATATAAATAATGATTTAAAAATATTGTAATTTCGGGATTTTCCGATATTCAACCCCTTAGAGGATGTAAAATGATTGTCTTCGTTTTTACGAATTCCGACATTTCACTTAGGTCTGATACCGAATACTTTAACGGGCTTTCTATCAAATTGCCCAAAAATTTAGCTCCGGAATTTTTTGATATTCAACCCCTAAAGGTCCATATTGATCTTTTTTCACCTATGATTTTATTAAAAAAAATTAGTAAGTAAATAAAAATCTGTCAGCAGTCTGGGTGGAACTTTACTGTTTTTGGGTTGGAGTCCGGAATTCTGAGATGCGATGTGGGTGACACCCTAAAGAATATCTAGGAAGAGGAGGAGGTTGTCAGTTCCTTAGTAACCTACACCACATCTCAGCATAAAACGAGTTCCGGACTTCTGCATCCAGATTTTTTGCATATTTTTCAGTAATTGAAACATACTCCAGAAATTTTTTGTACCTATCATCGAATTAACCAAGTAGAAAGGATTTTCATTCATTAAAAAATTCTTTCAATTCAAGCAACTGTAGAACACCGTCATGTCCTAGAACGAAAATGATCCTGATCGAATGAAAAACTCGTATACGCCGCACGAACAAAAGAAAGCTTGTTTCCCATTAAATCTAGTGCCAAAATACTTGATGATCATCTTAAAAGGTTACACGCACTAAATCCTTTGATTGCCCGGTATTAAGTGCTGTACGTGACTCATAGAAAGGCCCGGTGTATGCTGCCCAATTCAGCCATACGGTGCTTGTCTCGTTTGGACCATAAAAGAAATAAAAACTTACAAAGCCTTTTTTGCGGATCCTTGGCTACATCACCTTGTCCTCTACAAATCGAAAGCACAAAAAAAAACAGGACATTATATCGGCTAGAAATGAACTTTCCTTTTGCCATTAACTAATAAATCAGCGATTATGAACCTAATCCGCCATAAATCCTGCTGCATAAAAACTTTTCGACCCACACCCCATCGAAAAAAAAAATAAACTTGGATCCTTTATAATTTCCATTGGCAAAGACGGGCCTGGGAGCAAAGTGGCTCCAATGATATATTGGAATGTGATATGGGTGCTTGGAATCGGACCAGTAATTACTCGGGAACTTTTTCCTGCTGCCAGGTATTCATGGTGGCTATTCGAGGAGGACTGCAGAACCGGGCGACGGGATACTTTCCTACTGGTAATCCGAAAGGATACAGTTCCAAAAGGAATTTTACTCGTTTTTCTTTGACGACAAATAATTGTCAATGTGCGTGATTTTATGCCCAATGACTGACATTAAATTGCAGAGAAAAGAAAAGAACTTTCGGAAGTTGTTTCGTAGCAAATGTATTGAGTATTTTATTTACGTGTGTCGGATATTACAAGGACTTTTCGGGTGCTTAAAACTTTCACAATTTACTAAACATCATCATCAGATTGTAATTTTATACATACACACGAAATCCGGAATATATCCCTATCGGAATAATCTGGAAGCTCTTCAAAACGCAAAGTACCCAACTTGTGTATTACTATAGCGTCCTTGTTCTTCGGTTTAATGCTGTAATACTTATGTTGTACTGGCAGAACGGCATGACGACATTTTAGGGATATAGCTGGTATTCGTACTATGCGACAACCGACGGGAGTTTATTTAACGATAACATGCTAAAGGTGTGTACGATATATTTGGCCATCTCTCTATCTCTGTACCATCGAATGTATGGCGGACCCTAAGTGCTAGCGCTGTTATTTATGGCTAAAATTTTGCTTATGGAATGGCCATAATGGTCCGTATAATATATACCGGCAGAAACAGCAACTACTATAAAAAAAGAACAACAAAATATTGTAATATTTATGAGAGTACGGTGGTACCGTCTGTGCGTATATTTATGCTATTTTACTATCGGCCAGATTGCGGGAAGCCAGTCTTGAACCGATTTATAAGTACATAATTTCGTTATGAATGCTTCAATCTTGCTTTAAGGAGCTGAACTAATTATGTTCTTGATAGGATCGATTATGTTCCTTCAGAAGAAGGCTATCCTTGGCACATATGTCGTTTCACATTCCGGTCCTGCAGCCTTATTGAATTTCGCCCAAATTCATTCAGCTGCATACCCCGTTCGTAGTATCCTTTACGTATTTTGTGTAGTGATTGGTTGGATTCTTTCGTTCGGTCGATATTGCAAAAACCCGACTGTTATTGGAAAAGTTCGATATTGAAACTTTTATCGTATTCGTCGATTTCATATAAGGCTCCCTCCCGGAACGATTTAACTGCATTATCCTAAAAGCTGAAATGCATTGAACTAAAAAAAAAGGCTGGAAAAGCTATTATCGGCTCCTTGATATTTGTATGTGTTGTTTTTACGGCTATTGAAATTTTTAATGAAAATTCAAAGTAGGCTTCCGAGTGCAAAACGTTCAAATTTGAATTATCAAAGAAGTTCAAAGGGAGTTTAATCAAATTCGCTTAACAAAAGGGGTGCAGCCCTAGATTAACCTTTAAGACATTATAAGCACTTGTTTAGCGTATCAAGGAAAGGGGACATCACAGAGATGATGTGCCTAAGCTAATGCCGCTTCTTTTAATTTCCATCAAAATCAGAAGTAGCCCCAAGCGCACCGGCTTTGAAAGTAATGTCGTGAGCAATTGTGCGTCCCCATACGAAAATTCTTATTTTTGTTACCCATCACCAGGGACCGCCGTCGGCGATCTTCTGGTAAAGTCTTTTCATGCCCACACGTGTTAATTGCAGTTCGATATTAAGGAAACATTTCTTGATCTGCGAAACTCATTCGCCCTAATGAAATTTAGGCAAATATGGGTTAATTGAAAAAAATAGTAAGTCAAGGACCGCCGCGACGTTCGGGACCTACTGGTTAAGTCTCTTCATGCTCCTACGTATTGTGATTGTTGCTGTTGTTTAGTGTTGGGGAAGACACGCAGCAAAGCAGCGTATCTTGAGTATTCAGGCCAATATGGTCCATTATACTCGAATCCCCCAGTCTCTACCCGAATTTTTTCGTCCTCCTCTTGAATTTCAAGAGTTCAGGTAGGGAGCGAGAACGGAGTTCTTCCATCCTCATAACATCAACGCCGTATACGTGCATTCTCGCAAAAGAGTAAGCTGGACACTCGAGAAGGAAATGTTCCGTTGTGTCGTCGCTCTCGTCGCAAGCAGTGAACATGGAGTCGTCAATGATTCTCAATCTAACCAAATGTAGGTCACACGAGTTATGCCCTGTGAGGACACCAACCACTTTCCTTTCTGCTCAATTTGAGAAGAAAAGCAGCGGTTCGTCCACTTGGTCCCTCAACAAGGTTTCTGGTCTGCCGCATTTCTGGAAGAAGCCGCCATTTCTCAATGTGTGATTTACTCACCCACTGAGCAATGGCAGCCCTAACAAAGGCAACCGGCACACCGAAAATTGGTTCTGGTCCGACCATGGCTGACTCCGATCCAGCCTTTGCTAATACATCAGCTATTTCATTGCCATATACACCCTGGTGGCCTGGAACCCATATGAGCTTTAAGTCATTGAATCTGCCGGCAGAATTCAACTCCCACGTGTTAATTGAACTGCAATATTAAGAAAGCTTTCCTTATCTTCAAAATTCCTTCACCTTAGTGAAATCCAGTCAAATATGGGTTAATTGAAAAAAATTTTAAACCAAGGACCGCCGTCGGCCCACTTCTGATGAAGTCTTTTCATGCTCCCAAGTGTTAATTGTAGTTTAATATTACGCAAACATTTCCTGATCTTTGAAATTCCTTCACCTTAGTGAAATACAGGCAAATATGGCTTAATTGGAAAAATTGGTAAAACAGGGATGGCCATCGGTGAGCTTCTGGTGAAGTCTTTTCATGCCGCACGTGTTAATTGCAGTTCATTATTATTGGTAGAAAAATTAAGTTTATTATCCAGGATATTCCTTTTAATAGCAATCTAATTTGCTGGTGATTAAACACACATTTGGTCCACCAAATTATTTATAAGTATGTAATTAAAAAAATGCTCACCCAAATGGTTTACTATTGACTCGTTTTGGAACCGACTGGTTTGCCAGGTAGTATTGAAATATTATTGCGAGCTAGAGATTCACAGGAATCTCAAGCAAAATGCAATTCGATTAAAATTATAAGAGCATCAATTACTTTATTAATCGCATTCAATTATTACAAAATTTGGCAGACATAAGAAATATATCGGAATTCGTGAATATGCACACAACCACTTTACACCTCGTTAGGGGTTGGATATCGAAAAATTTGGAAGAACATTTCTAGGCTCTTATAAAGGGTGTTTTTTTAGGTGCATGAGAACTATCGATATCGATAACTTTGGTTTGACAGCTGAGAATGTCAAACTGTGTTGACATTTCTGTTCAGTAAGGTTTGGCAAGTCATCTTGAATCGTTTAATTTACTTTGAAAAAAATAAATCTGTTCGCGAAGTTCATAGAGCACTTCGTCCATTTTACGGTCAACATAATCGGCCATGCTGACTGAATTTTTGTTTCTAAAAATTAATCAGCTAAACATCGCCGACATTTGGTTCCAACAAGCGCCGTCTTGCCATACAGCGCGCTTTACAATCGATTTATTACAAAATCAATTTGGTGACAACTTGATTTCCAGAAGTGGTTCTGTTAACTGGCCCCCTCGTTCGTGCGATTTAACTCCTCTGGATTACTTTTAATGGGACTATATTAAGTCATGCGTTTATACCGACAAACCAGCAACTCTTGAAGCATTGGAAGCCAACATTCAAGCCATGCGGCCAGATTTATTGGAAAAAAGTAGTCAAAAATTGGACTGATCGAATGGACCATGTAACTCGTAGCCGTGGCGAACATATGACGGAAATCATATTTAAAAAATAAATGCCATGAAATTATCTACCAGAATATAATAAAAAAATGTCATTCCAACAATATTTCTGTCCTGTATTATAATTTTAAGCTCTCATGCACCTAAAAAAAACACCCTATATAAGGAGCCTAGTGTTCCGTTGGTCTAGTAATGAAGTAGCTCTAGCACTACTTCAAGGCCTAGGCCCAATTTGGGCTGTTGTGCCATTGATTGATTATTATATAAAGAGCACGCAGAAGTGAAATGGCTTCGATAGCTCGACATGTCTAAAAGTTTTAAGATTCACGGACATTTTTTTTACTCAAACTCTGAACGCCAACAAAAATTTGAGCTTTTTTTTGCTTCAATTACTCTAGTAATGCATTTACATATATGTACTAAGTTTCAACTTTCTAGCATTAGCCGTTTCGTAGATATAAAAACCACCCCCACAGCCGTACCTTACTACCCCTATTAAAAATTTAATTTTTCTAGGGTGTCTCCATTGTGGCTCTATATAATCATATATGTTCAGTTTTCTATTTATTACGGTGTTCGAGAAATAAAAAATCTGCCAATGGTCTGGGCGAAACTTTATTATTTTTCGGTTCAAAGTTCGGGAGTGGTCAAAGTCGGAGTGTATCATGAGTTGCTTCGAGATTATTAGATTTCTTGGAAAATTAATTTTGTTCTTAAAATAAAAATATTTAAAATAGCGATTTTTAGCCGATTAAACATTGGAAAATTTCTTTCTTCTTATCATTTATACTCTCTTAGGAGCTGAAAAAGGAAAAAACTTAAAAACAAGTTTTAGGCGATTATTACGCAAGCACGTGAAAGTGAAAAGATATTTGATATCTGATAAGACCTGGGGATATAGAAGAATTCGTGAAAAAGTTTACAACCCCCTTTGCACCCCCTTAGGGGTCGAATTTTAAAAAATCCTGAAAACAATTTCTAGGTATTTATATGAAGAAGATGTACAATAAAAATGAATTCAATATTTGGGAAAACCTAATAGATATGACGAAAACCGTGAAAATATGTGCACTCCATTTTCACTGATAATTTTTTTTGCCCCCCCTCCGAACGCCAATGGATATTTGAATTTTTTTTTATCTAAATTAGTTTTCTAGTTGAACTACATAAACATACCGAGTTTCAACTTTGTAGCATAAGCCGTTCTATAGATAGGAAAAACACCCCCCACCCCCGTACCATACTACCCCTATAAAAAATTATATTTTTCCAAAGTGCTACTAATATAGCTCTATCCAAATACCAAGTTTCAGCTTTATATCATTATAGGTTGTCGAGATATTAAAATCGAAACTTTTTCCTTTTCACCCTCCCACACCCTCACCCTCTACACCCACACTTCCTAAATTTTGTTTTCCGCTAGGGGTCTATTAGGCCTACTTCTGGTAAAAATTTTAAGCATCTATCTTACACTGTTCTTGAGATATGATACGTGATTTTTTTGAAAAATTCTTATCCCCTCCACTTTCATGCTCCACCGCCCCCTTAAAAAATTTTACTTTTATCAAACTTCATTTGTCAACCTTTATACACAAACCAAATTTTATTTGTCTAGTGCAATTGGTTCTTGAGATATCGTAATCTATAGTTTTTCACCCCCCACCCCCGTACGCCACTTCCCCCACTCAAATTTTTGGTTCCGATCTATTCTCCTAGTATACCTACAGATATTCATTAAGTTTCAATTTTGTGACATTGACCGTTTAGGAGATATGGATTTTAGAATGTGTCGATCTCACCTTTTTTGCGTTTCGGACGCATTATTTTTCCCCCCACTCCCGAACCCCTTCACCTATATCGGCAATTTTTTTGCAAATGGGTCCACTACCAAAGTTCTATATAAATTCGAAATTTCAGCCTCCTAGCATAAGCGGTTGCTGAGATCTAGAAACCAAAATTTTCCGTCTAAAACGCTTCCCCCTCCTCCCCCCTCACACCCCCACCCCTCCAAATTTGGTAACTTTAGGGGGCCTACCCACTCTACCCACGAAAAAAAATTCAATTAAATATCTTATAGGGTTTGGATGCTACGAGCCTTCAAACAATTTTGCGTACACCGGTAGACGTACGGCGTACGGCGTACGGCGTACGGCGGACAGACGGACTGAAATTTTTTTTTGCTTTTTTCGTGTCTACTCGTCATGAAACGTGAAAAAAGAAATTTTGAGGGTAGCAAATTTTTTTTTTTTAAAAATCGATAACAATACTGTATTATTGAAATAATAAAGTAAAATCAGAATGTTTTACTTTCCACCCTCTTTCACCATCAACCCCAGTACTCATACCCCCAAAATTTTTTTCCCAACTATAAGTCTACTGACCCCAACTCCTGTAAAATTTTCAAGATCATATCTGCAACGGTTTTTGAGATATAAAAATTATATATTTTGAAAAATGACATTTAGAATGAATCTTTTGGTTTGCTGGGACAAAATAACAACTGCCTGGTAGTTCTAATGATATTTGTGAACTTAGTGCGAATGTAAACCGAACTCTCTGCTTTTATTTCAAAATCTATTAAATTCAATTAACTGGGAACAAAAAGTTTCTTTGGAAAATTCATTAACACAAGAATATAGAAGCCATGATGGTAGCAAAATAAAAGCAAGTCCTTCAGGTAGGTCCTACCTTTCATTCGGATGACTGATGAAATTCTTCAAAAGTAATCAAATTACTGTCATAATTTATCACTTAATTTGTCGTTATGTCGTCACGTTCCATTTTCACGAAACGCTGAAAAGCATAAGTTTTCCGTCGGTAATTCACACTTAATTGTACCCTTGTCTTGTGCAAACCCTTTTCGATCAACATCAATTTGTTCATCAGAGAAATGTAATGTTTAATTAGATAATTGTAATCACTTTACGAGTAGCTTAAAGGCGAAGTTCATCTTTCGGATCGCGAGAAGATGAAAATAAAATTTACGTGATATGAAGGAAGTTAGGACAGGGTATCCTTCAACCAGGTCGAGAGGCGAGTTGAAAGAGCGTGAAAATTAACAGAAAAACGTGTAATTTCTTACACTAAGTAATGCGGTTGCCGTTTATAAGATTTTCATAGTACTCGCCGCCTTCCGCGAGATTACTTCCATTATTTACTCATTAATAATTCTTATCAGTTTATTGCTGTTGATGTTGTTGTTTATTTTTCGAGTTGGCCAAGAGGTTCGGTAAAAGAAAAATGAGAAAAATTAATATTTTGCTTGTTAAGTACCCCATTGAAAAACCGCGGCACGTTTGCCTGTTTGTTATCACCTAAGAAACTGGTGTCGTGCCATCATCATCATCGTCCCGGTGTTCTACTGCTGTGCGTCCTTGCGTCCTTGCCGCTGTCGTCTCCTTACATCGACGGTAAACATCTTTTAGAGCTACACGAAGATGTGGGATATTCGACGACTCGGTCTATATATGGCACAATACTCCCCATTCCCCAATACTAGAATACCGGGAGTATGGCCTCACCCGGTTTGCGGAAGGTACAGGAATGGGGCGCTATAATATACACTACGCCGTGAGAGGCTCAGGTTGTCTTCAGCAGGATGTTTGCTGACGTTAAGGTAGACTCATTCCGGTAGCAGTCCAATAAATTTTCGTATGCCAACTACAGCCCACCACAGCCTTCCGGTACTGTACGGGAAGAAAGACCACTTGATGCGGCGTTTCCCTTCTTTTCTTAAAGATTCTATCGCCGGTGTTCAAGCACTTGTGATTATAAACGAGCAACCAACAAACGACAAAATAAAAATAAAATTTTTTTTTTTAAACAAAGTACGTACCTATATATATATAGCGAAGAAAATGTGGGGTATGGACAAAATACATTTTTTAAAGTATCATTGTGGTCCTGAAAACAAATGGTGCGTTCTAAAAGAGTGCCGCTACAAAACAGCTTATCTCGAGAGAATTTCGGGGCTATAAATTTTAAAATTGCATACACCGGAGGACTGGCTATAGCGACTATGTTGTCAAGTTTTAACAATAACAATAAAGATAAATGAAATGTGTATACCTGGGGACTTCTGGCAATCATGCAAGAGAATTGTCGCGATAGTAGGCGAATGTGGATAACATTATTGTGATATATATAAATAAAAAGATTTCACGATATTTCCATCTTGAAAATGTCAGGTACGACATGTCTATATATAGCAAAATAGTCCCACGGCACATGCCAATTTTTACAGGAGGCCAGGGCCCGATTTAGGTTGTAGCGCCATTGATGATGATGACATTCCAATTTGCGTATTTCCCTAGGAAATATTTTCTTTAATGTATTGATCCCTTATGACTCAGGAAAACGTATCTAGATCTCGATACAAGGTGATTGCAATTGTATGCGAAAATTTTAACTGGTAATGGCTATTTCCAAATCCAATCAAATGGCTACCCACCAAGAACAAAATTACATGCCTGAAAAACTTATACATCAATTTTACTTTATTATTTCAATAATACAGTATTATGATCGATTTTTAAAAAAAAAAATGTGCTACCCTCAAAATTTTTATTTTTACGTTTCATGACTAGTAGACACGAAAAAACCAAAAAAAAAGTTCAGTCCGTCTGTCCGCCGTACGCCGTACGTCTACCGGTGTACGCAAAATTGTTCGAAGGCTCGTAGCACCCAAACCCTTTGAGTTATTTAGTTGAATTTTTTTTAATGGGTAGACTGAGTATTCCAATTTAAGTAGACACCTTTTGAGGAGTGGGGTGTGAAGGGGGAGGTGGGGGTGTGAAGGGGGAGGTGGGGGAAGCGTTTAAGACCGAAAATTTTGGTTTCTAGATCTCAGTAACCGCTTATGTTAGGAAGCTGAAACTTGGAATTTATATAGAGCTTCAATAGTAGACCCATTGCCGATATGAGTGAAAGGATGAAGGAGTGCGGGGAAAAATAATGCGTCCGCAACGCAAAAAAGCCGAGATTGAGACATTCTAAAATCCATATCTCCTAAACGGTTAATGTGCCGAAGTTAAAATTTAAGAAACATCTCTAGATATACTAGGAGAAAAGATCGGGAATAAATTTTTTAGTGGTGGCAGTGGTGTACGGGGGTAGGGGGTGAAAAACTTTAGATTGCGATATCTCACGAACCAATTGTAGTAGACATATAAAATTCGGTTTACGTAGAAAGGTTGACAAATGACGTTTGATGAAAGTAAAATTTTTGAAAAGGGTGGTGGAGTATGGAAGTGGAGGGGATAAGAATTTTGCTAAAAAATCACGTCTCATATCTCAGGAACAGTGTATGATAGAGGCTTAGAATTTTTACCGGCAGTAGGCCAAATAAACCTCTTGCAGAAAGAAAAATTTTGATTGTGAGGGTGGGGGAGGGTGAAAAAGAAAAAGTTCCGATTTTTATATCTCGTGAACCTATAATGATATAAATCTGAAACTTGGTATTTGGATAGAACTATAGTAGTAGCATGTTGAAAAAATATAATTATTTATAGGGATAGTATAGTACGGGGGTGGGGTGTTTTTCCTAACTATAGAACGGCTTATGCTAGAAAGTTGAAACTCGGTATGTATATGTAAGTCAACTAGAAAAGAAATTTAGATTGAAAAAAAATTCAATTATCTACTGGCGTACAGAAGGGGGCTAAAAAATGATCAGTGAAAATGGAATGCATATATTTTCACGATTTTCGTCATATCTATTAGGTCTTTCCAAATATTTTATTCCTTTTTATTCTACGGATTTCTTATATAAATACCTAGGAAGCGTTTTCGACCCCCACGGTGGTGTTAAGGTGTTGTATACATTTTCACGAATTCAGCCATATCCCTCTGGTCTGATTAGAAATCGAATAACTTTTTACTTCCACGGGCTTGTTTAATAATCACCTAAAACCTGTTTTCAAATTTTTTCCGTTTTCAACCCCCAAGAGTGTATAAACGGGTTGAACACGTTTTCACGAATTCCGTCATATCTCTTAGTCATAAAACATCGGATTGGTTTTCGCTTCCTCGGGCTTTCTTTACAAAAACTCATTTCAGGATTTTTGGATAGTCAACCCCAAAGTGGGTTCAAGGGGGTTGCATATATTTTTACAAATTCCTACATATTTCTTAGTTCTAATGAGATATCAAATTCATTTTTACTTCTTAAGACTTCCTATATAATCGTGAAAAAGTTGATTTATGGTTATTTAGATATTCAAGACTACAGACACAGACTATTTATATAATCGCCTACAAACGCATTTCCGATTTCATGTAATGGCCCAAAACCAAATCACGAAAAACCTCCTAATCCCCTAATAACTACGTAGTATTATACTACTACTTAGACTGCGTCCCGGAGTATGACCCAATTATGTAATTCATATTTTATATGTGGCAGCGGCGTAAGTATTCTAGCGCGACACCATTCTACCCATTTTTTTAGGTTTTCAGTCACATAGTAACATACACCGCATCAATTTTAAACGCGTTCCGAACTTCTACCCGAAAAATAATAAAGTTGCGCCCAGTCTGTTGGCAGATTTTTTAATTTACTCATGTACTAAGCTTTTATGTATACTAAATAATAAGTGTTCAAAATCTGACTGACGTGAGTTCAGTGGAAGCTGAGATTCAGGTACCGACACGGAACGCGTTTCGCCATACGAAATACATCGGAGCCAGAAATTTGCACCGACCCCCTTAAGGCGTTCCGAAAGTATTAGCCAATATTCTTGAACACTTACTTTAAGGACTTTTGTATGGCACCTACCCGAAGGAGTATGACGATTTTTCCCGTTAACGAACAAACGAAAATCGACTAAACTTTCAGTTTCAAAATTGCAAAATCAAGGCGTTCTTTTCTAATCGTGCGTACGGACAGACAGACGGACGGATAGCAAGCGAATTTGGAGTTTTTGGACCCAAACAAACAGTAATATATAACTTTTTTTCCTCCTCTGGATTAAACATGTAATACTCTCAGATTACATCTAGAGCATAATTATTTTGCATGATGTTGTAAACTAAACTACGGTTGTGTGAAATACCCGATTAAATTCTGTAGTTGCTCTGATCATAGAATATAGTTGCCGTGACCGTAAAACATCATTTAACTTGCATCATTGAGATAGCCATACTAATTTAAAATTTCCTAATACGACCATAGATGAATCAAATTTTTTCTTTGATTGACGGTTTTAGATCACATGGTCATGTTTATGTTTACATTTCTTCCCTCTCAAAATTTATGTAAATGAAATCATCAGCCTATTCAATTTCTTAGCATTCATGGGGTCAATCTGAACAAGAGACAAGCACACCTTTTTGGCATGAATTAGTATTTTACTCCCAATGCAAAGAGGAAACACTTTGTAATCCTTCCAGTTTTTCGGTTGAAAAAGCTTACTTTCTTCTTATAGTTTCCTCCAAGTTTACAAGAAAATCTGTACGAAAAAGAAAACTACATAATAAAATATAAATATATTCGATAAATTTGCAATACCTTACATAGTTCGTATTTTAATAACTTGACAGCTACAATATGTCCTGCACGCTATAACCAGATAAAAACGAAAATTGTTACTTTCGATATCACTCAGTAGCACACTTTCATTTTTATAGCATTGCCGCATAAAAACATTACAATTCACATTTCTATTCAAGCCCTGCCGCAGTCTTTCCATACTAACCAGAGCTATAAAACAAATTCATTGTATCCAAATTCGAACAAATATAAAATTGACAACATGACAGGCAGCGGACAAAAACACCAACGCGAAAACAAACTTGGCAAATTATATTACGAAAAGTACATATAAAAAACAAACGGCCAAAACCCAAACATCACACTCGTGATAATGTTTTCCTGTTCAGTATCCTCTTGTCATATCGTATAAAAAATAATGTTGAAATTACGACCCCATAAAAAGAACATCAGGTGCTACAGGAGCGATCCTTAGACGACTGGTGGTTTTCAGCTCTGTTTTCTTGTGCCCTCCTAAATATTTCATGTAGCTCCCCTCTAAAGTCTTAAATTTCCTGTCAAAATTTCGCTTTACGTACAATTTAAGTAAGCTCAAATCGTAAGTAAAGTTCGCTACAAAGAGCACATAGTGCATATTCAAATTTCCAAAGAAACTGAAGATGAATTATTAAGCAACCGCGGAAGATGTTGTTCGAACAGATGAAAATTGTCCTGTTTTGCCGGAAAACAAAGAGAGATTTTCACGATGGCACCCAGGACGATTTGAAAGCTGCATTTTCATCAAATCTTGTACGATGTGTTTTGTTTCGATGTTTTGATGATAATAAGTCTATACGGTGATGTATATAATTGTGAAAAACAAACCGATGTGATATCTTTGTAAATCGAAATGATGAAGACACTCCGTTTTCAATGTAATTGCTATGAAAATAACACGTGTGCGAACAGCTTTATGCAACATCATGTTGTGGGAATTGTGGACCTTGCATCTCCTGGGAATTGCAATTGTGTAACAATTCTGAAATTGAGTGTAAGTACTGAAGTCACAGATACTTTAGTAATAGGTACCGGCCAGTTGCTGATTTGTTATTGGCAGCTTAAGTTTCGTAGGATAGAAATGGGTAATTACAGTGACCTAAAGCTAGTATTACACTGTGTGGTATGCTGTCAAATATTTGACTAGAAAAATTAACGAAATTTTTTTGGGTTCAAGCATTGACGAATTCACGAAAAAGGATTCGAAAAAGAAATATAAAGTTAGTATTACACTGCATGCCATGCTGTCAAATGTTTTACTAAGAAAATTTGACGAAAAGTTCTGTCAAATTTTTTTCCTCAAAATAGATTTTGTGCAGACGAGTACACTATCTGACAGCATTTGCCAGGAAAAATAGCAAACAAATTATTATAATACAAAAACAAAGAAAATTAAGATCCGATAAAAAATGAGAGAATAATCGGGCAGTTTTGAAAAACATTTTGAAAAATTTGGCGAGAGATACCTCTTATGCATTTTTCCAAGAAAAAAATCAATTTTTTTTAATTTCAACGGCGCAAACGAAAGATGCACGTAAAACCAAACAAAATTAAGATCCGATAAAAAATGTGGGAATGGTTGCCAAAATTGGGCAGAGAAACATAGAAAAAACCTTTCCATTTGCGACTCTTACTTTGACTCTCCTGTCCGCAATTTTAGCATTTTTTTTAAACTGTTCATTGATATGGAATATAGACTTCAGTACCTTTAATTCAAGCTATGACACGTCAAAATCGGGCAGATTTGAAAAAAAATTTCGAAAAATTTGGCAGGAGGCCTCCTTATGCTTTTTTCAAGAAAAAACATCAATTTTTTTCGATTTCCACAAGTGACGGGGCAAACGAAAGGGGAGCTGAACAGCTGCCCGAAAAACCAAACAAAATTAAAATCCGATCAAAAATGAAGGAATGGTGGCCAAAATCGTACAGAGAAACAGAGAAAAAAACCTTTCCATTTGCGACTCTTACTTTGACTCTCCTGTCCGCAATTTTAGCATTTTTTTTAATCTGTTCATTGATATGGAATATAGACTTCAGTACCTTTAATTCAAGCTATGACACGTCAAAATCGGGCAGATTTGAAAAAAAATTTCGAAAAATTTGGCAGGAGGCCTCCTTATGCTTTTTTCAAGAAAAAACATCAATTTTTTTCGATTTCCACAAGTGACGGGGCAAACGAAAGGGGAGCTGAACAGCTGCCCGAAAAACCAAACAAAATTAAAATCCGATCAAAAATGAAGGAATGGTGGCCAAAATCGTACAGAGAAACAGAGAAAAACACCTTTCCATTTGCGACTCTTTCTTTGACTCTCTTGGCCGCAATATTAGGAATTTTAATCTATATACGGATTTGGAATAAAGTTCTGTTTCGTCAAATTTTTTTCGTCAAAATAGACTTTGTGCAGACGATTACACATCTGACAGCATTTCCCAGGAAAAATATCAAATATATGACAGTGTGGCGTACAGTGTATTACAAGCTTAAGAAATTTAAATTAGTAAATACATTTACGCAGCTTGTATCCTTACTTTAAATTAAAACGAAATACATTAAGCTGTGGCCGCTGGTCCATGCGGTGAATTTTCACGCTACATATTATTTGCGTGGTGTGTTAGATACGGCATTGATTGGTATTGCCGCCTGACCGACATTACCCATTTTTATCTAACTAACTACCAGTGAATAGAGAAAGTATCAGTTATTCTTTATCATGAGTAAAATAAATTTAATTCAATCTTATACATACAATTTTTGGGTCCACGTATAAATCGGTTTACAATACGTTCTATCCACTTAACACTAACTAACCAAACTAACTAACATTTATATTAATATTTTTGAACAACACTATTTTACACTATTTTCTCTTCTTTGCAGTTTTGATGTTCGTGGTAGGGCATTTGAAAAGGCTCTCTATTGGTCGGACACAAATTCATTCGGACCTCGAGCATATTTTATAACAAAAGCTATCCCTGCCACCTTAACTGTGCACAACGTACAACTGGATGATGAGGGAGTAAGTAGATAGTTTTTTTTTACAATTTAATCATAAGCTGATTTTTATTAAATTTAATTTTTAAACATTTATTTCTAAACAGGTCTATCGGTGTCGCGTGGACTTCCAAAATTCACCCACAAGAAATCATCGAATAAATTTAACGGTTATTGGTAAGTATAAAAAATTCTGATTTTTTTTTAAATAATTTCAAAGCTAGAATAAAGTAAACATTACTCAATCAGCAATTCATTAAGATATACGATATCTCGAAATTCCAAAACCGTGAAGGGACATAGGCCCTAAATTTTAAAATCTCCAAAATTTATTTTGCGAAGGAGACAGTTTCGTAAATTTTAAATGATATTACTTAATTTTTGTTTTTAATTGCCCTATGATTTTCTTAATCTGCTAATACAAATTAATTATTGATTAAAAATTATTATTTTTATGAAATTTTATTATCAAAAAATTTATTATATTAATTATTATTTTTTAATTAAATAATAATTTTTTTGATTTTGATAGTCAAATTTCTAAATTTCAAATGATACATCAATGGAATCCCATTTTTGATATTTTTTTTTAATTTAAGATTCCAAGTTAGTTTACTTTACTTTATTTTACATTATTACTAATAAAATACTCAATAAATAAAGACTAAGGTAATAAGTGAAAAGAATATATTTAAAGTAGTAACGGTGGCTGAACAGTGCGCTTTTTTTAATTCCGAATAATTAATTCCTAATTGGTCCTTGACTCATTTGCTCAAACCAAAAAAGTGGGAAAATTTCTACATAATAATGCTCTTAAAAAAAATAAAAACTAAGTAAATAAAATAAATAAAATAAATAAAATAAATAAAATAAATAAAATAAATAAAATAAATAAAATAAATAAAATAAATAAAATAAATAAAATAAATAAATAAAATAAATAAAATAAATAAAATAAATAAAATAAATAAAATAAATAAAATAAATAAAATAAATAAAATAAATAAAATAAATAAAATAAATAAAATAAATAAAATAAATAAAATAAATAAAATAAATAAAATAAATAAAATAAATAAAATAAATAAAATAAATAAAATAAATAAAATAAATAAAATAAATAAAATAAATAAAATAAATAAATAAAATAAATAAAATAAATAAAATAAATAAAATAAATAAAATAAATAAAATAAATAAAATAAATAAAATAAATAAAATAAATAAAATAAATAAAATAAATAAAATAAATAAAATAAATAAAATAAATAAAATAAATAAAATAAATAAAATAAATAAAATAAATAAAATAAATAAAATAAATAAAATAAATAAAATAAATAAAATAAATAAAATAAATAAAATAAATAAAATAAATAAAATAAATAAAATAAATAAAATAAATAAAATAAATAAAATAAATAAAATAAATAAAATAAATAAAATAAATAAAATAAATAAAATAAATAAAATAAATAAAATAAATAAAATAAATAAAATAAATAAAATAAATAAAATAAATAAAATAAATAAAATAAATAAAATAAATAAAATAAATAAAATAAATAAAATAAATAAAATAAATAAAATAAATAAAATAAATAAAATAAATAAAATAAATAAAATAAATAAAATAAATAAAATAAATAAAATAAATAAAATAAATAAAATAAATAAAATAAATAAAATAAATAAAATAAATAAAATAAATAAAATAAATAAAATAAATAAAATAAATAAAATAAATAAAATAAATAAAATAAATAAAATAAATAAAATAAATAAAATAAATAAAATAAATAAAATAAATAAAATAAATAAAATAAATAAAATAAATAAAATAAATAAAATAAATAAAATAAATAAAATAAATAAAATAAATAAAATAAATAAAATAAATAAAATAAATAAAATAAATAAAATAAATAAAATAAATAAAATAAATAAAATAAATAAAATAAATAAAATAAATAAAATAAATAAAATAAATAAAATAAATAAAATAAATAAAATAAATAAAATAAATAAAATAAATAAAATAAATAAAATAAATAAAATAAATAAAATAAATAAAATAAATAAAATAAATAAAATAAATAAAATAAATAAAATAAATAAAATAAATAAAATAAATAAAATAAATAAAATAAATAAAATAAATAAAATAAATAAAATAAATAAAATAAATACAATAAATAAAATAAATATGATAAATACAATAAATAAAACAAACAAATAAATAAAATGAATAAAGTAAATAGTAAAATACATTAAATTATAAAATAAAAAACAAAAAATAAGATTTTTAGATTTTGTATAAAAAATATTTTTAATATTTTTACTTTTTTGTTTATCGCTTAGCTCTTTGAGCTCACTGTGAAAGATACTATGTTACTATTGCTAATCTTAACTCTGTTAAGGATTGAAGGGTTCAAAATCGCCCATGCCATTTTTCATTAAAAACCAGGATTTAATCTAGGGACCAAAAGGGGTGGATCGTATATAATTTTGGTGGAAAAAAATTTATCAGAACCAATTGCTAACTTATTACTTCTCTACTCATAAATTCATTTTCGATTTTTAAAAGTGTGTATAGTAAGTAAGTGGATATACCTAGTATAGTAAGTGCTTAAGCTAAAATTCTCTTCTAAAAAATGAAAAACGATCTAGAATTTCTTTATCCGCTTTTATTATTACTCACTAGTGGCAGTATATTAGAATTAGTTCAGAGGAAGGGATGTACATTGAATAAAATACTAGCTCGCAATTTAAGATCTCAGATTCTGGAGAGAAACTCTGTTCATTTTTTGATGTGTTTCAGTAGGTTTCCACTTTTTTGTTGATCATTTACTATGACTGTGTGCTCAGCTATTTGTTAGCACCGCTTAGGCCACTCAGAATGGCTAGATCAATACTAATTTCATCCAATCGGAAGTTGGTAGAAAAAATTAATAATCAAATATATTGGTGCAATTAAAGAAAATATATATATCAATGCTCACAGTATAATAGCTAATTGAAAGAATCGGCAAATAAATGTATACATTTTCAGAGGTGGGGCATATTTGACTCCATTTATTGTACGCTATCTGAAGAAAAATAATGTTAGCACATTACATTACAGTCTGGTCGCTACTTTATTATTTTTCGGACAAAGGATGAGAAGCGCTTAAGGTTGAGTTGCGACAGAAGTGATTATGCCAACTGCTAAATATCGAATTCGTTTTTGAATCATTGTCGTGCATGTAGTAACACTGGTTCTGTCCATCTAGGCACCCCATCTAGATACCATATCTAGGCACCCCAAACAGTTAACTTTCCTCCTGGTTAATTTGCTGTGGTGCTCCTGCTTTTCACTCTTTTCCCTCACACGCCTACATCCATATCCACCTTTTAGCTTCACTATCATAGCCCTATATAAATTCGAAGAACTAGCTTCCAAGTATAGGTGGTTCCTACGATATAGAAACCGACATTTTTCGTCTATAATACTCCAACACCTCCCCTTTATTCCACTTAAAGGGGTTACTCAAGTATACCCACCAATAAAATTTGAAGTCAACACCTTTGCGGATATGTGAGCTTTGAGCCTTAAAAAGCGTTTACTTACGGCGGATAGACGGACTTTTTTTTTTTTTTGGAAGGCATTAGTAAGGCCCACTATTAATAAAATATTTAAAGGTAGCAATTTTATTTTTAAATTTCCGTTTGATCACAATTTTTTTTTAATATTATCAAATAATAAGGTAAGAAACATTTTAAAATTTGACCACATGGGTCAAAAGAAGAAATACTAACCAAACATTTGTGATATGTTTGCTGACTCAAAATAGTAGCCACCAATTAAGTTGTTGTAAGGATTATCAAGTATTTTAACATGCTTCATAATCTTCAAGGATAAGTATAGTAGAGTCAAAGGTTTAATTTTGATAATTTTTGGAGAAGTCGTGGTTCCATCTTCCCAGTGATGAATATTCAGGTATCTGGTTGATACACTTAGGGCCGTATTATTCACTTCGGGTTATTTATAACCTCTGGTTAATTCCAGTTTTTCCAAAGATTTGGTATTATTCACCTCCGGTTATCGTTTTTAACCGGTGATTCGCTGGTTTTGTAATCACTGATTAAAGTTACCCAGGGAAAAATTTAACCGGTGGAAAACTTCCAGTTTTCTACGATATCCAGGAATTTAACCGGCGATTTGACAAATTTTGTATTATTCACGATTGAAGTTATAGCAAGATTTCATTTGTGGGATAATTGGAGTGATTCTGATGAAGAACATGACTCGAGCGTCACCAAAAAAAATGGCACAACGAATCGACATTGACATATGCGACGACAAAGACTTTTTCTGTCGATACCGGATTGCAAAGCCAAATGAATTTTTTCCATTTTATGGTTCTCCACCATCACTTCTTCCATCATCTCCCTCCAGTTTTCAGCTAGGAGTATAAATGGTCTAGGTCTCGTATTATTTGTAAGATCCCATCTCATACAGTTCTTCAGATATGAGGTGTGATTTTTTAAAAAAAATGCTTATCCATCGCCTCCCTAAAAAATACTTTTAGCCAACTCCTATTGTCCATCTTAAAAACATAAGCCACATTTCCTTTTCTGGTTTAATTGGTTTGTGAGACTTTGCAATGCAAAGTTTTTTACCACCCACCCACGCCACTGACCACTCTCAAAAAATTATTTTCGATCTATTCGCCTAGTTCCTTGTTTAGCAAGTATCAAGTTTCAACTTTGTGACATTAACCGTTACGAAGATATGGATTTTAGAATGTCTCGACCTAAGCTTTCAAGCGTTTCGGACACATTGTTTTTCTCCGAACTCCTGAACGCTTTCACTCATATAAAAATGAAGCCAGCAAGTGGGTACAATATCATAGATCTATTTATGTTCCGAATTTCAGCTTCCTAGCATAAATGGTTCCTGAAATATAAGAACCAAAGTATTGCGTCTAAAACGCCACCCACATCCTTCCTCACCCCTCCACTAGAAACTTATCACTTAAAGGGGTCCACTCAATCTACCCTACCAATAAACTTAAATTCAATAGCTCCAAAGGTTTGTGAGATGCAAGCCTTCAATCGACTGTCCGCACTGTAAAATCCAACCACCCGGAAGCACATACTCAGAAAACTATCGGAATCAACAGGGATGGTTCTCGGTGAACGTGTAAGCCGTGCATCACACACGTCGTTTGTATTGCTCCTAGCTCGGCAACCATGAAAAAATTGCAGCCAATAATTCACATTTTTCCTGAAAATACAAATTTAAATATTCACAAAAAAGAAAAATGTCACATTCTGTAAATAATTAATAAAATTCTTGACGTTTGACTGGAAAAATAATGGAAAAATGGAAAACCAGCCGTTAAGATAACCCGACCTACTAAATCGCTAACCTGAGGTGAATAATACAATTTTATACCCTGGATAAGTTAACAGCTGGTTAAGGCGAAAATAACCCAAGGTGAATAATACGGCCCTTAATGACTTATTTTGTTGAGTCATATTAATAATTATTTTCATACAGCGTCTACGGCCAACAGACGGACATTTTTTGGCTTTTTGGGATTTGCTAGTCCTAAAACGTGAAAATAGTAAATTTCAGTAATTTTTTTTTTAAATTTTAGGACGACCAAAATACTTAATTTTTAATTAGAGAAATTGATGCAACGATCTTAACGTTAATTTAAATAAGAACCTTTATACCCCATAAAATGTTGAACTGAAGTTGGTGTTTTAGTGTGTTTCTTTTTTTTTTAAATTTATGTATCAAAAAATGAACTCCTCTAGCTTAAACTCGGAGAAACTAACTAAAAGATGAAATACTGTTCCAGAGTTATCATAAAATTAACACACTTCCTTAATATTGTTACATTAATAAAAGCTTAATAGAATTTCCAAGATTTGTTCACCCTAACCCATCACCTAGTCGTATATCAACTCGCAGCTGATAACTGATTTCGACACACTTCTTATTAGACACATCACGGCAAGTGAAACTTCGAGCATGGAAAATAACTTTCTTTATTCAATTAAATTCTCCCGAAATTTCTCAACTAATTCGGAAGAATCACCCCTTGCTTCGAAAATTTCATTTTAACTTTGTGTACATATATTCTTGGGGCTTTTTTTTATTATTATTTGCCCCGTCGTCCTATTCGGGTCTCCTTACGAAAGTGCCAGCAACAGAGAGTTTCTCTTCTTGTTAGGGGATGTTATAGGATAATTTTGTTAGCTGTTAATTCCTATCCGATTATCCACCCATCTGAAAACGAATTTTACCGTCTGAACGTCAGATGATTTCGAAAAAGACCGAGTTAAAGGATGATCGAACCGGTGCTGATGGAGACGCAAAAATAAGTAGAATTTTCTTTTTTGCCCCTTTCAGCATACTCCACGTCGTATGGAAACTTTCGGTAGAAACACTCATTCAAATATCTTGAAATTTGATGTATGCACATCAAAGGCTTAGGTCGTTTTCTTTCACTTTGTGTATTTATTTCATCACAATCTTTTGCTACTTCGTTCTGATAACTTGATTACTCAAAGAGATGATCTTTGTGATTTATATGTAGGTAAAAAAATCGGCATTTTTAGTACGTGGGATTGATAAGGATTTCTGTCGAGTTTCAGGAAAATACGGGCTTAGGATGTTTTATTTACTGAAGTTTGCGAACTGTAAGTAGAAACTCGTGTAATGGTGCACGTTCAGCAAAAAACATCCTTTTTAAATATTGATTAAAGCTGAAAGAATTAATATGCTGAAGGAACAAAAAAGCAATTAATTATCTATCGAACGTTGCACTCGGTAAATTTTAAAATTCAAAGAAATGGAGTAAATTTGATAGTTCCCTGGTATGATTCTTCAAAAACTTTATTATGGAATCTTCTTGTCTAAGGGCACGATGCTCAAATTTATTACTTTTCGTAGTTCATAGTTTAAAACTGAATGAACAAACTGGCCTTAAGAAGCCGGGTTTTTTTGCGCCATTTATCCAGAACTAGAAAGAGTACAAAATTAATATAAATCAGCAAAAATATTCCTGTTTTAAGCTTTTCTTCTCAGTGATAGCACACTGAAAAAAATACTGTTCTTAATATTAATGAATACCTTTCATTAAACGAAATTCCTCGGACTAATGAAAAAATCGTTACAACAATGTGAAAAATCATGAAATATTTTTTAAAAATATTTTCATCAATATGGAAAGGGACCATATACTCTCAGAAATCAACACCTAGGAAATTTTGATACATATATAAACAAGACATCTTTGCTTGGTATTCGTAAAACATATCGATTATATTTATAGTAATAATGAACACATTCATTATATTGAAGAAAATTACCATCGCACAGCTCAAGGTGTCGAATCCTCTGTTGGCTGCTATTTTTTGTTAAGGTTGACACACACGAGTAGATAATCGTTTGCACGTAATCAAATGGTGTCAATTGTTCCGCTGAGAAACAGTCGCAGCAGCAGCAAAAATTTCGCACAAGTGTCTGGGAACTTTACTCGTTTTTATATGGCATAAAAAGGCGAAATTTTATCCAGTTCCATGTTCACAATAATGTACAAATTCATCAGATTGATATTAATAAGTTCATTAATATTATGAATGCAGTATTGATTACAGTGACAGGATTATTCGCAATTATGAATTTATACTTTAATATGAGGAACAACATTAGTAACATTTATTACTCTTTTCATCAATATTATGAATTCGTTCATCATATTATACTGAGAGTGACACAGTTAATAGTAATAATGAATCAGTTCCTTAATACGAATTACTGATTTCATCAATATTATGAACTCGTTCATTGTAACAATGAATTTTCACATTATTTCTGTTATTGTGTGAGTGTCCAAAGCAAACCGAAAAATGATGAACGGTTTTGCATAATATTAATGAATACTTGCATCGGTTCAAAAACAATGATTTTACTTTATTATTTTCTAATAATACAGTATTGTTATCGATTTTTTTTCACGTTTCATGACTAGTAGAATTTCAGTCCGCCTGTCCGCCGTAAACCATACGCCGTACAGCGTCCGCCGTACGCAAGATCGTTTGGAGGCTCGTAGCTCCCAAACGGTTTGAGATATTGAATTGAATTTTTTTTATAAATAGGCTGGGTAGGCTCCTTGAAGAGACCAAGAAGGGTAGGAGTGTGAGGGGGAGGAGGGGGATGCGTTTAAGACGGAAAATTTTGGTTTCTACATAGATCTCAGCAAACGATTATGCCAGGAGGCTGCAATTTAAAATTTAAATAGAGCTTTGATAGTTGACCCATTTGATAAAAATTGTCAATAAGGGTGAAGGGGTGTGGGAGTGGGGAAAAAATAATGCGTCCAAAACGCAAAAAAACCGAGATCGACACCTTCTGAAATCCATATCTCCTAAACGGTTAATGTCACAAAATTTAAACTTAATGAATATTTGTAAATATACTAGGAAAATAGATCGGAAATTAATTTGTGGGTGGTGGTAGTGGCGTATGGGTGGGGGTTTAAAAAACTTTAAATTACGATATCTTATGAACCAATTGGACTAGATAAATAAAATTCGGTGCCTGTATAAAAGTTGACAAACGAAATTTGATGAAAGTAAAATTTTTTAAGGGGGCGGTGGATTACGAAAGTGGAGGGGATACGAATTTTTCTAGAAAATCACGTCTCGTATCTCAAGAACAGTGTAAGCTGCTTCAAATTTTTTACCAGAAGTAGGCCAAATAGACTCCTGGCAGAAGAAAAAATTTGGCTGTGTGGGTGTAGTTGGTGCGAGTGGGGGAGGGGAAAATGAAAAGGTTTCGATTTTTATATCTCGAGAACCTATAATGATTGAAAGCTGAAACTTGGTATTTAGATAGAGCTATATTAGTAACATGTTGGAAAAATATAATTTTTTATAGGGATAGTATGGTGCGGAAGTGGGGGTGTTTTCCCTTTCTATAGAACGGCTTATGCTACAAAGTTGGAACTTGGTATGTGCATGAAAATCACCTAGAAAAGAAATTTATATAAAAAATATTTGAAATATCTATTGGCATTCGGAAAGGGGCGAAAAAAATTATTAGTGAAAAGGGAATGCATATATTTTCACGAATTTCGTCATATCTAGTAGGGCTTCCTAAATATTGAATTCATTTTACTTTATAATTTTAATAATAAAGTATTTATTCTAAGGCTTCTTCATATAAATACCTAGAAAGTGTTTTCAGGATTTTTTTAAATTCTACCCCTAAGGGGGTGAAAAGGGGGTTGTATACTTTTTCACGAATTTTGCCATATCCCCCAGGTCTAATTAGATTTCGACTAACTTTCACTTTCACGGGCTTGCGTAATAATCGCCTAAAACTTGTTTTTAAGTTTTTTCAGCCCTTAAGAGATTATAACAGGATTCAACATGTTTTCACGAATTCTGTCACATCTTTTATAAGTGATAAGAAATTGAATTAGTTTTTGCTTTCTCGTGCTATCTTCATATTTTTCTATTAACTCCTTTCAGGATTTTTGGATATTCAACCCCCAAGTGGGTGTAAGGAGGTTGCATATCTGATGATATATCGAATTCATTTTTATTTCCTAAGTTTTCCTATATAAGCGCCAAAAAGTCAATTTCAGTATTTTTAGATATTCAATCCTAAGGGATGTAAAGGGGTTGTATGCTTTTAAAAGCTTCGACATATTTCTTAGGTTTGATGAGATATTAGATCGCTTTTCACTTCCACAGACTTTTTACATAATCGCCTACAAACCTATTTCTCAATTTTTGGATATTCAACCCCCAAAGTGTTTGCACATGTTTTCACAATTTTTTCTATCCCTTAGTTCTGATGAAATATAAAATTGGTTATTATGGCATTTGATGTAATGACCTAAAAACCAATTTCACGATTTTTCGAATTTCAAGAGCCAAGAGGGTGTAAAGGGTTTGCTCATGTTTTCACAAATTTTTCAAAATGCCTCGTGTCACATAAGTTGCTTCTTATGAAATCGTCTAAAACCCTGTTTCAGAATTTTTTCGAAATTCAAACCCCAGGTGGAAGTAATGGGTTTGTATACGTTTTAACAATTCGTATTTTTTAATTCTGATAAGGCAAAAAATTCGTTTTTACTTCTATGGGCTTTTAGTGTACAAAAAATATCGAACTTCGAATAGTCTACACGGGCTTTTTCAATATTTAATCGGCTAAAAATCTATATTTTAAATATTTTAGTTTTATTAACATAACTAACTTTCCAAGAAACCTCGAAACAACTGATGATATATTCCGACTTTGACCACTCCCGAACTTTGACCCGAAAATAATAAAGTTTCGCCCAGACCATTGGCAGATTTTTTTCATTATGATGATGTAGATTTTAATTGGTTGGATGGACCTTTTTGGTTCAGTGTAAGCTTGTGTAGAGCAATTTTTGAAAATTTTTCGCCACAGTGATCTAAAATGTTCTAATGTAGCCTGCTATTTGCGGAAAAAATTGATAAAAATGACATTGTTTTTTATATGGAAATTTTCTACCATACTTAGCTTTTGATGAATCGCGCAAAAAACACGGCTAAAATATAACCTTGTTAAAATCGTCAAAACGGCTTGTAGTCGATTATATGTACATCTAAGAAGCATGTGTAGACATCTCAAATTTCGTCGTATCTTCGTGAAAATATATGCAACCCCTTTACACTCCCCTAGGAGTTGAATAACAAAAAATCTTGAAATCTGTTTTAGGCGATTAGATAAAAAGCCCACAAAAGTAAAACGAATTTACTACCTCATCAGACGTAAGAGGTATTGCAAAATTTGTGAAAAGGCGGTTAAATAGAAAATTGGGGGAAGTAAGAACCAGTTCGACATCTCATCATATCTATGTTGGAATTTGTTAAAATGATGCAACACCTTTAGACTTTCTTACGGGCTGTATATCAAAAGATCTTGTAATGGGTTTATAGGTGACTATACGAAAGTCTGTGTATGTAAAAACCAATTTGATATCTCATCAGACCTAAGAGATATTGGGGTAATTGTAAGACCATGTGCATGCTTCTTGGCAGTTGAATATTTAAAAATTCTGAAATTGATTTTGAAGTGATTATATACAAAGCTCGACGAAGGAAAAATTAATATGTTATCTCATCAGTCCTAAGATATATGGCGAAAGTTGTGAAAAAGTAAGCAACCCTTGTACACACCCTTCGGTGTTGAATTAAAAAAAAATCTAAATACACTTTCTAGGCATTTATATGCCGATGGATATATGCATTTATAAATACTTTATTAGTACATCTATACTTATACTTACCAAGTTTCTTCCATAAGCCATTCAAGGAATAAGAAAAAATCGTAAAATGAAGGACATATTGTCCGCAACTCCGTTCTTCACGACTACCCTGCCTGCCTACTAAAAAAAATCCCAAAATTTTTTTAACAAAAAGAAATGCAGTTCCATACTTACGTATATGTTACAAATTCGAAATTTTCAGAGTAAGATTTTCATAAGATATTCGTATGAACATACCTCATTTTCGGTCTTCCCTTCTCATAAGTCATACTCACTTCATAAATTATATTTTTATAATGTTTGCTTGCATATAATACCAGTTTTTACGATCCAATTTTTAACTTTGCGGCATTAGTTTTTTTTATGAAATAAAAAAGTCAAAAGTTTCTAATTCAAACAGAATTTCATCCCCAATAGGAAACTACTTCCTCCACCTATTGTGAAATTTGAAGCTCATATCATTTGCAAACGACGTGTACGGCGGATGGTCGCACTTTTTATACACTCTAAGGAACTGAATATTGAAAAATGTCGAAATCGATTTCTACGCAATTTTATAAAGAGACCTCGTTACATCTCCTTGGTGTTTTTTTTATAACTCAATCCCAAATCAACTGGACAACCCGAAGATCTGGAGAGAGAACAGTTTCTTAGCTCAAAAAACCTATTACAATTTAACCGTACTAGCAATCTTTTTTTTCCAATGTGTCGCCAGTCAGTAAAGTTAGCGTTATATGTTTTAGCACATTCCGAAAAATCGGACTCGGAACCAGTCCTGAACTGGATTCAATGTTATTCCAAGAACGTTTGTTCACATAGACCGGTCCGGCAAAACTGGAGGGTCGGTGTCTGTCTCCAGTTCTTTAAGTCGACCGGACATACCCGGGTAGAGTTCCATCAGATATCCATTTTCATGCTCACTTGTCTTTTCAAAAATGTTATAGCCAAGATATTTCTCTTCCACGCTTACAAAAAAACGTTTTTCGTACGTAACTGGTTCTTCATCCAATTTTTTCACTCCCACACCCGAGCAAACAACTTCCGCCGCCTACTAAAATTTATTAGTTTTTATAGTTTATAGTGTACTTCCCTAGTATCCATACAATCACTAGGTTTAAACTTTGTGGCATAAACTGTTCAAAAGATATAAATTTTAAATGCCATAATACCCGAATGCTGTATTCCTTTACATGTATCTGTTTTCTTGCAACTATATATACGACCCGAGTTTCAACTTTGTAGTATAAGCAATTCCTGTGGAGTAGAAGTCGTGATTTTTTTGCTGAATTTTTGGGCCCATTGGAGTCTATAAGGCAGATGCGGAGAACATTAGCAGCTCCTTCCGTCTCCCGGACTACTGTAGTGTCTATCAGGCGGAGCTCATGGCTATCAAGGAGGCCTTGTCCTGGCTGAGGTGTAATCTAATATCTACTTGGGGTATTAGCATTTTCACTGACAACCAAGCGGAAATAAAATCGGCCACGACAAAATCAAAGGTCGCCGTATAATGTCGATCATCTCTTAAGGAGATGGAACAGTTCAATATTCTTCTGTGCTGGGTACTAGGACACAGGGATATTCCAGGGAACTGTATGGCTGGCGAACTCGCTCGGCGCGGCACTACCCTTCAGATTATGCCGGAACATCGGAATTTGGGTGTGCCTCTCTATACATGTAAACGGCTACTAGGATTGGACTCAGTTGAGAAAACCAACTCAAGATGGGCAGACGGTATTACATGTCATACTACTAGACAGATCTGGCCGAAGCTGGATCCAAAACGGTCTAAAAGGCTAAGAGCCGAATATCAGCACCACAGTTGGTGTCCTGTCTAGACACCGTCTTATAGGTCGGTATGCTACAAGACTCGGCCTCTTTTCGAACGAATTCTGTAGAAGCTCTCTGGATAAGGAGGAGGAGGAGGAGACAGTCCTTCTTAGTGACGTTTCCACAAAGGAGGTCACGAGAATCCAACACTTCTTGCAAGCTCTAAATGGTGAAACGAGACGATATTCGAGCTAAGACGGCGGTCGTCCCGTCTTCAGATAACGGTTCCCCCTGGATTTAGACAGCACATTTTGCCGGCTGCTCAGGAACGTGGGAGTGGGTGATTTTTTTTCATTTCGACCCAGAGGGAGTCACCGTCCTTGATAGTGCTGTGTATGTAAGAAAAAACTAAATGCAAGAAAAACTGGGGAAAGAAGAACATAGGAATCTGGAATTTGGGGAAGGGAAGGTCAACATACGACCGAGGATGACCCTACAGAGCTCACGCAACTACCGCTTACCTAATTTTTTCCGCACAACATCCCGCTAAACACGGGACCACACCATGTACTTACAGGTATTGCAAAATGGAGGCATCTACCCCTGGTGCGAGCGATCTTCCAGAACTCCCTCGTTTTTCTTAGCCTACCGTCATCTTCGCTCTTTTATTTATCAAAAATACAAAAAAAATTTAAACAAATGTACGAGGAATTATATGCGCACTCAAACTAAAACTACCTGAAAGTAACAAATGTCTTTACATACATCAAGAAAATCACATAGCACAACTGATTCATTGGTTGAAAATAATATATTCTTAATTCAAAACAAAAATGATATTATAGAAAAATTGCTAATGCTTTAAAATTGCCTTATTTAAAAACTATGGTACCTTGGTGCGTTGGGGCCCTTGCTGCTTCTTCTTTGTAGTTTTTCTTCGTCGTAATTTTAACTGCAACAACTCCAACAGTTGGGTTCTCGTATTATTTTTTTTGTAGGAAATCTTAATGCCTTGTGTTCACACTTTTGACTCGCGTGATTTATATAATAATTTAATTTAAATGGTAGTTTAATATGATGATTTCGGTGGTATAAATTTAGTCCCTTTTTTTTCTTTTATCGTTTTAATAATAAGCACTTTTTAGCAATATAGTAATTTTTTTTCTCCACAAAATCGTTTTACCGTCGGGCAACGACACTGCCCTCTTGATACACCCAGTTCACGATTAAATTCATCAAAATCTTCTCCTTATTTAACTTTTCTTCATTTTTGTCTTCAAATTTTACTTTATGAACATAAAAAAAACTGTCGAGATGTCCGACCCCTCTCACTTGCAAAAACTCAGTCCTCTAAAATCCACGCAAAACCCCCAAAAAAAATTTTCTTTGTCCGTTCTTAAATTCTTTTTTCATTCCTCTCCCGTTTTGCCGCGCATTTTCAGTCTATATTCACCTTCGTGTTTTTTTTTGTGTTTCCCCACAGAGGGCACTAATGTTTATGCTCGCGGTGTAAATTCAAAATTATTTTTACAATGAAAATTACGAGAAAAAAACGTAGCTATGAAGGATAACTTAAAATAACAGAGCGACGGACAGAAGTTATAATTAAAAAAATTAACAATAAAAAAAAGGTATACATACATATAGATTTATATATAAAAAAATAATAACAAAAAATAAAAAAAGTATAAATCCGAAATTCGTCACAATGGTTTGACGAGTGGGGCCGGATTTAATGATCCAACGGACCTTTTTATGTCTAAGTGTGTCCGTGTTCTCACGGGCAGCCACGCAAGCCTACCTACCTACCTTGGGCCTAATGGTCTGCAAAGGCAAAAAAATATTATACTTCAACATAAAAATATTTTTAAGTTTTTGTCGAGTATTACACAAAAGAGTTAAGTAATTGAATGTTGTGCCAGAAAAAGCAACAGTATGTTAAATATTTTTCAAATTTTACCAATTTGTTTTTATGCATATTCTGCGACATAACTTAAATATTCTTAATATTCTAAAATGCAAATCGTATGCTCTAAAGTTAAATTTACACAATCTGACCTTCAAGCTTTCGCACTCGACAAGCTATACAAAGCTAACTCATAGCAGGTATCTACCGGCAATTTAACAAACGAAGGTAGTAACCTACTTCTAAAACGACCTAGGTACTACAATTTCTATCGCTTCATGTTTCCCACAAATCATTACGACCACTCTACTCCGCCTTAAAAGCATTATTTTCACTCTTCAAAACCACATCCTTGCCAACCTTAAAATTCAACGTTTTAAGTAAAAAAAAAAGGAAAATTCAACTGGGAAAAATTTGTTGCTGGCTAGTAATACTCGCAAAAAAAAACAACATCAAAAATCTCTTATAACTTTAGTGATTGCACGCCAGCGACAAATCCTTAACAAAACTCTTAGCACGAAGTAGAACTTTGCCCTCCTTCAAACATAAGAAACCAATAAAATTTTCGACTTTGAAAAGAGTAAACCGAAGAAAGTTTCGATAAGAAATTTTCCATCCAGAGTTTCTTTAATCTGCGGATTCCCACATCCCGTATATGATAATGCGTTTAAAAAAAGCACGAAAAACAACTTAAAGAAAATTCACCAACATTTACATAATTTGACAATTCTTGCTTCCGACAAACTCAGCACATTTTCAATGGCAGTCTTATTATCCACATATACATATATATGTTTCCAGTACTGATCCGGAACCGGGTACTTTTTTTTCCACGAAAATTGTACTTGTGTGCGAAAGAAAAACCGACTTATACATTTAAACGAAACGAGTGACATGTTAGTACGAAAATTATTCGAAAGCCGAGCCGGTATTGTACCGAAAACTCGACGGAAAATTCGCCACAGTTCCAGGATCTAACACATACCCGGGTAGAGTGGCCCTAAGATGTATCAAAGCTAATACATCTTATAGCATAGGAAAATTCCGGATCTTTTCCCACTGTGCCAAACTTTTAAGTGGAATGTGTATATTATAGCGGAAAATGGAACTGATACATGGATAGTCGTCGCCGAGGAATCTAACCATAGACGTCCCAGATCTCTATCTTACCATTGCGCTATGCCCGGCTCCTTCATGCTCCTTGCCTTGTCTGAAAGCAGTGTGAAAGCTGAAAGCTGGGATCTGGGACAATATTAACCATACCATAACTTTGTGTGATATATTAATGGGAAACATGGGGAATGAATCCTACCATCATCCAGTCGAGTCGAGTTTTCCGAGTCTATGCTTGTACAAAATTTTCCCTTTTTATACCAAGAGTTTTCGGGAGCAAAATTTTTCCTTTTTGCCCTCTAGCCTTAACTAATTTTTGTTTATTCAGCAAGGGACCCATAATGGCGAGCTATACATTTACAGCGTATACCTTAACGCTGTACCCTACTCTGCATGTTTTTCTAAGGCCGAATAAGAAATTGTGTAGCGTATACCCCCACCTAGTAGTATTACTTTCTGTTAGGGAAAACTTAGACATTCAACGGGTATTTATTATATTATTTTACTAAAAGGAACTTTCATAGTTGTGGGAAATAAAGTTTTAGGTGATTTCAACCAGATTTATGGCGTAGATGGCGATGTTGATAGTGAAAGTTGAGTTTCGAGAGATACTCAACGCCGAAATAGATCTGGAGTAATGGTTCCTCTTATGAAATTACTTTTGGTAAAAAGGGAAAAAAATACGGAAGGGAAATATAAAAATAACACAATAATTGCTAATGAAAATATTTGTGTACCTCCTCGAGCTATATCTGAAACAAAAGGGTACTTTCCACACAGAGAAAAAATATAACGCTTCAAACGTGTACATCGCTCCTGATTAAAAGCTCTAATCAATTTTGAGAAAAAACTCAGTTTGTATCTTGCATCTCTTCATAAGTATCTATAAGATTATTTATCCAGCCAATATATATTAAAATCAATTAACTTCCTCATGCGGATCAAGTCGCACGTGTTCTCGTATTACGTACGTGTGACTTGTTCGATGTTGAATGTATCCAAAAGTAATATCGTTACCCAAAAGTCAACTGAGGACACAATGATAACATTGTGTCTATTGCGTTAAAACATATCGCAGTGACTATAGGCATCAATTGAAGAAATGCTGAACTGCTTTTTAAGGTTAAGACAAATTTATGGTACAATCTCGTTAGACCTTAGTTCCACAGCTTGTGAATTCGAATCGCTTTCATTGTCCTGTTTAACTTTATTATTTTCTAATAATACAGTATTGTGATTTTGAGTCCGTCTGTGCGCCGTACGCCGTCCGCCGTATGCAAAATCGTTTGAGGGCTTATAGCTCCCAAACCCTGTGAGCTATTAAATTGAATTTTTTTTTTAATAGATTGGGTAGGCCCCTTGAAGTGACCAATTTTTGAGGGGTGGGGGTGTGATGGCGGAGGTGAGGGAAGCGTTTTAAACGGAAAATTTTGGTTTCTAGATCTCAGCAACCGCTTATGTTAGAAGGTTGAAACTTGGAATTTATATACAGCTTCGATAGTGGACCCATTTGCAAAAAAAATGCTAATATACGTGAAGGGAAGTGGGAGTAGGGGGAATAATAATGCGCACGAAACGCTCGAATGCCGAGATCGAGACATTCTAAAATCCATATCTCCTAAACGGTTAATATCACAGAATCAAAACTTAATGAATATATGTTTGAACTTTTGAGTGGAGGCAATGGCGCGCGGAGGTGGGGGGTGAAAAAATTTACATTACTATTGTGGAATACTTACGCTCAAAGGTAGAAGGCTAATGCTGAGAGGAGCCCTTTGGGCTATACCAGGGCCGGATTTCCCATAGGACTAAAAGGTTCTGTAGCACAGGGCCCCCAAATTTTAAGGGGCCCCCAACAAATTTCACTGGGGCCCGAAATTTTCATATATTCAATACAATAGAATTTAATCCTGTTGAGTTGCCGCTGGGCGAGATTTGTATTCCCTGCTGGGAGTTGCGAGTGCGTTCAGAAGTCAGCACTTCGCTGACATTTGAGCGCACCCGCAATTGCCGCCAATCTAATACCGGACGCAGGAGGACCGTTAGGTGATAGAAGCCGGCGTGGGTTTTTGAGATTATGACAACTCTTAGTGATTTGGCGTGTGATAGCACCCAAAATCAGATAACCAAAAATGAAGCAAATGGCATTCTGAATAAAATGAAAGAATTCGATACTGGTGTCAAGGTGGGTTTCCATATGCGACAATATTCTGTGCCAGAAAGTTGTCACGACAAAAATGTGTCACACTCTTCAGTCTGGAGTTTACATTATTACTTGTGTCACACCTTTGCGTAAATTGGTTATGTCAGTTGTCAAAAAAAGTAAAATGGCTGGAAAGATAACTAAACAGCAAAAAAATACCCAAAAAAATTTTTTAAAATTGCTTCTAATAGTGAAACTAAAAGAAAATTCGAAGCGAAAGTGCTGGGTATCGAAGATATTTGCTAAAAGAAAAGAGCAAGCTCACTACGACAATTTGGTACAGGAGATGCGTTTGTACGACAGCAATAGATTTTTCAACTTTCACAGAATGTCGATAGATTTATTTGATGAATTTCTCGAAAAGGTGATACCAGCAATCGAAAAGCTACCACTTTCTCGAGAACCAATTTCTACTGGCGCACAGCTTTTATTTTAGTGGGTATGCTATTAAGCACAAATTATAATTATTATCATGAAAATGAACTGAAATTTTCGAAAAACCTTTGAACTGAAATTTTTGTCACACATAAAAAGTCGGAGATTGTTCGACTAGCGACATGCGACAAAATTTGTCAGAGATTTGTAATCTGATTGGCTAGCTGATCTGTCACACATAATGTCACAGAAAATTGTCGCATATGGAAACCCACCTTCATGGTTATTTTTTAAAACAAAATTTTAGAACGCTTCCATGCAACTAGCGAATCGCTTCAGAGCGCTGATATTGATTTACTGACTATATAGGTCTTTGTCAGGTTTTCTGAATAAATATCGAGATTGTTTTAATAATATAGAGGCCGACGCAAAGCAACTTGTGGATGATCATCAATATAGAGAATATAATAGAACAACAAGAAAAAGAGCACGTTTTTTTGATGAAGGCGATGCAATAGAAACGTGCACGTGAAAAATTTCGCGTAGAAACCTTTCTGCCGATAATCGACTGTCTATATCAGGAATTAGAGAAGAGAAGCGCAGCGTACAACAGCATTGAAAATTTATTTGGATTTTTAACGAATTATCAATTACAGAAATTCAAGATAAATGTAAAGCTCTTATACGTAAGTGCATATCCCAATGATTTGAAGATTGGTTTCGATTATGAATTCTTACAATTTTCTGAAATTGTTAAGAACGAAAATATTGCAAAAACTAAGCTCGCACGTATGAGCGAATTACTTGAGGACGGTAGTTAAATTCTTCGCCCGTTTCCAAACGTAAGGATTTCGTTGCGAATGTATTTAACTGTACCTGCAGCAAATTGTGCAGGGAAAGATCCTTCTCTACTTTAGCAAGGATTAAAAACTATTTGCGTAATACAATTGGCGAAAATCGTTTGAACTCACTTTCTCTAATGTCAATAGAGTTTGACGTACTAAAATCGATTGACTTTGATGAAATAATAAATGATTTAAAGATTTAAAGTAAAGCACGAAATATTCCCATATAAATGAGCATATTTTTAAAAGGAGCTAAGATGAGTAAGCAATTAAGGAATTGATAAATATTTCAAACTTTTCAAAATTCTTTACCATATTCTTGGTCATGGTTCTACGAGTAGGACCGGATTCGATGATCCTGTAACACAACGGACCTTTCAGGTCTAAGTATGTCCGTGTTCTCACGGGCAGCCACGCGTACCTACACTGAGAGAAATAATTGGTTGGCATGCGTTTGCATCAATAAAATCTTTATTGCAGCAATCGAAGTTCATTTATGTTAATAAGAATTTGCTTGAAGCAATAGGTGTTCATTTGTACTAAAAAATATTCCTTCAAGGGAATAAAAAACGAGATACACGCAATAGAATCATTCTGTTAAGACAATCAACTTAATTCGTTTGTGTAGTACTGTTGAGACAACCAAACATAAAAATGTCTAGCAACTCAATTTTGATTATTGCAGTAGAATGTTGATCATCACAAACGATTTACGGCATCTTTCAGTTGTGATAACCGAATGTGTGTTCCGTCAACCGAAGGTGTGTTGCGGTAACTTAATTAATGCGCTAGGTGTAGTCCAGTGGTAATGTACTAGGTCTTGAAAACATCGCTACCGAGATTCAATTCCCACTCACTGCATAATTTATTTATAAATTTTTCAGTTGCTTTTGGTTTCGGAATATTAGTATCAATCGTGAACAGTGCGGAATTTTTAATAGGGGCCTTTGTAAAGGATTTAACCTAACTTAGTTAATCAACAATTCAACATTACGTTAAGTTGCACATAAGAAATTGAAAATGGAAGGTCTTCGGTGGCGCAGTGGTTACGCGCGACGATCCAAAAACGTACAACACCGGGTTCGATTCCTACATAAGCCATGGGTTTTATTCAGTCAGTAAGTAAGAAATAATATTTGAAGTAGAAAAATAGTGTCTTAGAAGAGTTTTCTAGCTCCCTCCCTCCTTCTAGGTAATAAAAAAGAATTCAGTGTAGGATTTTTTTAACATAGAATAAGTAAATTTTTTTTTGAGTTTACCAACAACCCGCGCATTTGTTGCAGTCAAAATAAATAATCAAATAATTCAGTTGTCGGAAAATATATTCAATTCCAATAAACGATAATTCGGTTCGGGCAACCCAAAATTTCGGTTCCAACAATGGGATAGGAACTTTTCCTGCAACCGATCTAATTCGTTTGGCATATATTTCTATTGCAGCAATGAATCTATTCTCTCAGTGTACCCACCTACCTACCATAGTCTACATGATTTGAGATCATCTGGTTCAGTTCAAAATCAACTTTTATCATATAAGGCTGCCCTAATGATACACTTCCCAAAAACTAAGTAAAATCCGTTTTGATCTCCACTTCGAAAAAAAGAAGCAGTGAGCAGTTACAATTCAATCCAGAGAGAAGGTGACATTTTGATGTTTATTTAAATAAGTTCGGTGCCAGTGAAATAATTGAAGATCTTTTGATTTAGAAAAATTCAATGGATCAGCTTTCTGAAATTTATAGTGCAGTACCAGCAACTTGACAATATAAAATACGTACCTGGCCTTAATGTTGTTTGTCGGTTAAGTTGCTAGGTTTAAACCTAAACCTAAACCAGCAACTTAACCTGCAAGTAACATTAAGGCCAGGTACGTATTTTATATTGTCATAGTTATAATAGAATCATTGGAAAAAATTAATTATTGAAAATAGTGGGATCCTCTAAAAAATAATGAATTATGTGAAATAAATGAGAGTCTGGCAAAGTTTTTGCAGTTGTGGTATTGGCACGCAATGGAAGAAAGCTGATATCTTTGGTGAAGAAAATTTTTTTTTTGGCATTATGTGATACAAACGCAAAAAAAATTTTTACAAATATTTTTTTGATTAGGAAAAAAATTAAAAAAAATCATAAGCCTTAGTTGTTAGGGGCCGCCAAAAGTGAAATAGCCCCTGGCTCCCTCATAGGTAAATCCGGCCCTGGGCTATACTCTAAAGTTAAAGCTCAAAGGCGCCTGTTGGGCTATACTCTTAGGTACTTGGAGAAGCTGACTAGCTGTACTCCAAGGGAGAGCAGCCTACTTCGTTCTACGGCCAAACGGCAATAGAGCTTTATTATGGCTTAACAACTAATTTATATAATAATGTGCTTACCTAGCTAAATTCACTATTACTATCTTACATTAATAATTGGTTTCTCTATGGAATTATACTGACGTACGAGTTCGAGCATTCTTCAACTGCTCGAGATCGTATGTCATGGCAGACGGGAGTTTTGTGTCATGTGGAACGTTAAGTGTAAAAGAGGAGTGTGGTATTCGGATGGAACTTTTGTATTATTTTACCACACTATTCCTCACGCACCAATTGTACTAGAAAAATAAAATTCGGTTTCTGTATAAAGGTTAACAAATAGAGTTTGCTGAAAGTAAAATTTTTTAAGGGGGCTGTGGAGTATGGAAGAATGTTTATAAGAATGTTTCTAAAAAATCACGTGTCATATCTCAAGAGCAGTGTAAGATAGATGCTTCGAATTTTTACCAGAAGTAGGCCTAATAGAACCCTAGCATAGCAAATTTTAGGGTTGAGGGTGTAGAGGGTGAACAAGGAAAAGTTCCGATTTTTATATCTCGAGAACCTATAATGATATAAACAGAGAGAAATGTGCAATGAAATCTAACAAAAAATGTAATAATTTCCATAACAAATGCAATGCAATGCTAACCCATTACACCCGTAATGAAAACTATGACGTGTAATGAAATTCTGTAGTAAGGAGTTGTCGTTAAATTTATTACAGATTAGTAAAATTCATTACAAATATTTTAAATCGCACGGTACCAGTGTAGTAAAAATAATTACCAAGTATAGTAAATTTCATTACGAACTATAGTGAAATTTATCACCATGTATAGTAAAATTCATAACCAGTTAACTTTATGATATTTAAAACACTGTTTACCCTAAACTGCACTTTTACCAAGAAAAACCGAGAAAAACACTTTAATAAAACAAAAATTTAACAAAAATTATCACTATCACTCAATTCAACTCAACAAGTATGTAATGTGCAATCAATTGGCGTCGTGACACTTCTGCAAACATACTACTTGTATAGTGAAAAACACTAGCGCCTTAGTCAAATTAATTACAACCTTTGTCTAATTTACTACTACTGTCGTCAAACACACTACTTCATTAGTAAAATTTATTGCTTATGGTCTGATAAAGATCCGGAATCGGGAACTAGATGGCGCCACATACAAAAATTAGCCATGTGGCTGTCAAGCACCAACCTTCAAACCTATGCCATCAAAATATTATGGCATTTGGACATTTGGTTCATGAGATATAGTCATTTATATAGAGCAACCTCTAAATATTTTAAAATATGGAAAAATTAGAAATTCGTGCAGTGATCAAGTATTAGTTTTTGAAAGGGTTAAAACCTCAGGAAATTATTGAAGACTTCCAGAAAACTTTGGGACCATCTGCTCCGTCGAAAACCACCGTTTACGATTGGTATAATGAGTTCAAACGTGGCCGTACTAGCACCTTAACCATTCCATCACCGGGTCGGCCAATTGAGGTGACTACTCAAGAAAACGTACAAAAAATTCATCGCATGGTTTTGAATGATCGCAAACTGAAGGTGAGAGAGATAGCTGAGGCCATGAGCATGTCAAAAGAGCATATTGGCAATATTTTACATGAACATTTGCTCATGCGAAAGCTATTGGCGCGCTGGGTTCCACGAGTTTTCACTCTGGAACAAAAGGAGAATCGTGTCATTGCTTCTGAGCGTGCTTTGGCTATGTTTAAACGCAATCCAACCAATTTTGTGTCTCGATTAGTAACGATGGATGAAACGTGGATCCATCACTACACACCAGAATCCGCTAAACAAACGTCACATTGGGTAGGACCACGTGAAAACCGTGCAAAGCGCCTGAAGACACAACAGACAACAGGGAAGGTAATGGCCAGTGTTTTTTGGGATACCGATGGAATTTTACTCGTCGATTATCTTGAGCATGGAAGAACAATCACTGCTGATTATTACATAGCATTATTGGATCGATTGGATGCTATTTTGAGAGAAAAACGCAAGCGTACACAGAGAAAAATATTTTGTTTCTTCACGATAATGCACCGGCACACAAAGCGCATAAAACGATGACCAAATTGGAACAATTGGGCTACGAATTGGTTGACCATCTACTGACTATTATTTGTTCCCAAACTTGAAAAGAATGCTCCAAGGAACGAGATTTCACTCTAATTCTGAAGTTGAAACGCAAACTACGGCTTATTTTGATGTACTTCAAAAATCGTATTACGAAACTGGTATAAAAATGTTAGAAAGTCGTTGGACTAAGTGTATCGAGCTAAAAGGAGATTATGTTGAAGAATAAAAAGGAATTTTGCCAAAATTTGGTTTTTTTCATTTCCATTCCGGGTCTTTATCAGACCATGTATATCTTTACAAAATGTACTACATTCGACAGATTCACTACTACTTTAGTCAAACTTACTACAATTACTGTAATTTGAATATTTTCTTTCAGTTTAATTACAATTGTGCAGTCAATTTTATTACCTTAGCAAGGCTACTACATTTTTAGTAAATTTTACTACATGATAGAACAAATATTCGTTAATTTTACTACAATAGTACTACACTTGTTCAAATTTCACCACATTTGTAATAAATTTTGTGGCAACGATATTTTTTTGAATTCATTACACTGTTTTGTAGAATTTATTACAAATATTTTTCTCTGTGTAAAGATGAAACTTGGTATATTTGGATAGACCTATGTTGTAGCATGTTAAAAAAATAAAATTTTGTATATGGCTAGTTCGGTACGGAGTTGGGGGTGTTTTTCCTATCTATAGAACGGCTTATGCTAGAAAGTTAAAACTTGGTGTGTATATGTAAATCAACTAGAGAATTAATTTAGATAAAAAATGGCGTTTGGAAGGTGGGCGAAAAAAGTTATGTATTAGTGAAAAGGGAATGCATACATTTTCACGATTTTCGTCATATCTGTTAGGACTTCCCAAATATTGAATTCATTTTTATTCTACAGATTCTTCATATAAATGCCTAGAAAGTGTTTTCAGCATTTTTGAAATTCTACCTTTAAGGGGGTGTAAAGGGGTTGTAATTTTTTTCATGAATTCTGCCGTATCTCCCAGGTCTGATTAGATATTGAATATCTTTTCACTTTCATGGGCTTGCCTAAAACTTGTTTTTAAGTTTTTTCCTTTTTCAGCCCCTCAGAGGGTATAAAAGGGTTGAACAAGTTTTCACGAATTCTGTCATATCTTTTAGAAGTGAAATTGAATTGGTTTTTACTTTTTCATGCTGTCTTCATATTTATCTATTAACTCCTTTCACATTTATCTATTAACTCTATTAACTCTCTTCACAGATTCTTACATATTGCTTAGATCTGATGATATATCGAATTCATTTTTACTTCCTAAGGTTTCTTATATAAACGCCAAAAAGTCAAGTTCAGTATTTTTAGATATTCAATCCTAAGGGGTGTAAGGGGGTTGTATGCTTTTCAAAGCTTCGACATATTTCTAAGGTTTGATGAGATATTAGATTGCTTTTCACTCCCACAGACTTTTTACATAATCGCCTATAAACCGATTTCTCAATTTTTGGATATTCAACCCCCAAGGGCTTGCACATGTTTTCACAATTTTTGCCATCCCATAGTTCTGATGAGATACAAAATTGGTTATGACAGCATTTGATACAATGTAATGTAACTGAAGGGTTTGCTCACGTTTTCACAAATTTTTCAAAATCCCTCGTGTCTCATGAGATACCACGTTGCTTCTTATGAAATCGTCTAAAAACCTGTTTCACAATTATTTCAAAATTCAATTAATGGGTTTAGGTATATACGTTTTAACAATTCGTCATATTTTTTAATTCTGATAAGGCAACAAATTCGTTTTTACTTCTATGGGCTCTTAGAGTACAGAATAAATCGAAATTCGAATAGTATGCACGGGTTTTTCCAATGTTTAATCGGCTAAAAATCTCTATTTAAAATATTTTTTTTTAAGAACAAAATTAACTTCCAAACAACCTAATAATCTCGAAACAACTGATGATATACTCCGACTTTGACCGCTCCCGAACTTTGACCCGAAAATAATAAAGTTTCGCCCAGACCATTGGCAGATTTTTGTCCTTTCTTTTCGAAAATAATAATTTATTAAAAAAGCACTTCATACCCACTAGCGGGAAGTGGAATGTCAGGCTACCAATCTATACCCAGGAATGAAAATATGCAGAAGCTTCGAAGAAAAATCTTATGTTGCACGAAGGACTATCGTAGTGTCCCAAATTCTATCAGAAAAATTTTTTCAAGATTCCAAGACCTGATTAAGTAGTGGCTACTCGAAGGAGAAGGACAATTACTCACATTTTCAGTTCTTCATTTTGAACTTAATGAAAATCAACTTGAATTTCTTTACGATCCCTTCTAAGGCATAAGGCAGTAGTAGCGACGTTTCAGCTTGTTGCTGCTTCAAATACCAAGGTTAGTCAAGTGGAAGTCAATTAATCTAAAATTTCGAATTACAAGGGATATAATAGAGTTTTGTATGGAAGCTATTCCCAGCAGTAACTCGTTTTCAAATTTAATAATGTACAATTTTAGTAAACAAACTTAAACGCTTTATGGGTTCTCTGTGGTGAGAATCTTGCAAATTAATATAATTGTAACGTGAAATTCAGTCGTATAAAATTTGTACTTTCCTGCTGAAGAAGATGTTGAATCTAAGCGAGTTTCGTAAATGTAGTGAAAATTTTTTTCAAGCACTTTTGTATGGCTGCTACACGAAGGACTTGTTGTTGTGTGATATTTTCATATTTACTTATATCTGGAACCATTGGAAAATTAATTTATGCCGAATTACAAGATTAGTTTGGTATCGTAGAAGAAATGAAAGAAGTTTTCTAGGACTTTTGTATGGCGCCTAAATGTATTTGAATTTTTTTTTATATTCATTCAACAATCGAAAAAAGAAATTCTTTAACATTTTAAAAATAGTATAATAGGTTTGAATTGCTTGCCAATAACTATTGGCTTGATATTTGTGAAAACGTGCTTGAATTTAAGGACATTTGTATAGGCGCTGCCCGAAGGGGTATGTGGATTTCGCATACAATCAAACTCAAACTTACTCTCTACACGAAATTAATTTACAGAAAAATTGTAACATACTTTCAGAAATATTTCGTGATTGCCGGAAACTGAATGCGTACATTTTCAATGATTTTTTATGGCGGCTACACAAATATCTTTTTTAAAATTTTTTTTACCTGTATTGATTGCACGAAGTATAGTACTACGAGTATGTAACTGAAATAAAAACAGGCGTTGGAGTTCTACTCAAACTTTGAATGATAGTGGTATCGGGAAAACCAAAACATTCATTTCTCGTTAGAGGATTTTCGAATAAAAGGTTCCTATTACTGTTCCGCTAGATTAAATAATGGAAATAAAAATACTTCAAACAGAAACCAAAAAAGGAAAAAGTTTGGCGTTAAATAAAATTCAAATGCCGGATTCGAATACCAGGCTAAAGCTACTTGGAATAGAGATGGGCAAAGCAGTTTCTTTCAGTGAAGTACTTCACTTCGAGTCACTCACTTTAAGGAACGAGTTCAGTGAAGTACTTTCATGGAACCGTTCGTTCCATCGTTCCTTTGTTTTCGTTCCATCTTTCGCTCGCGAAGTAGTTCGTTCTTTTAGTTCATAGTTCATTACTTGAGGGGAGTTCGGTGATGAGTAGTCGTAGTCGGAGAGTAGAGCAAAAAAAGGTCAGTACATCTAGAAGATGATGAGCAAAAAAGTCAGTAGATCTAGATGAGCAAAAAAAAGGTTCGTACAGTTCACCCTGTTACTCTCTATTTTTCTTGAGTAGGTATATTGTTTTTAATTTTCTTTGTCACGTGTCCAATGGAACTGCAGTTCACCAAAAGGAGTGAGCTACTTCACTCACTCACTTCAGTGAAGTGCTCTTTTGGAACAGTTCACTCGTGAACGACCCATCTCTAATTGGGAATAATATTTCTTTAAACAACTGCTTTATGCTCAAAAAAGGATTTGGAAAAAACACTTTTTCAACATATTGCTATCTGAGAACAAAACAATCCTAAGTCCAAGACTTTAAATTTTTAGTATATCATAAAATATTTTGCCCACTTAAGCTGTCTCAATACACATGTAGAGAAACAAAAAAATTTAAAAATTAGGCACTGAAAAATTTTCAATTTGTAACAAAGAATTAAATAATGTTGTAATTATAGTTATGGATGAAATTCAGATTAAAATTCGTTTTACACATATAAACAGTAAAAAATTTTGTGAAAATTACTATACTTAAAGCAGTAAAATATTCCGCTTTGATGAAGTAAATTTACGAATTCTTCTATTCTCTAAATTTAATACAATTGAGAGTAATTTTTAAAACTGCGTATTTTTTACACATTTAATTCATAAATTTACTGACTGGGTAGTAATATTGCACCACTGCATGCCATTTTCCACATTTAATGTGTAAAATTGATTATTGTGTGTAAAATTACGTATTTTGTATGTAGTTTTTATACTCTATGCATAGTAATTTATCATTGTGTATAAAATTACGAATTTTGCATGTAATTTTGATACTTCATGCGTAGTAATTTTTTTTTGGTGATATGTATTAACTTGGCCACTTCGTTGTTTAATTCATTTGTTTCATGGTTTTGTGTAAGGCGTGATTTAAAATTTAAAAAGAAAATAGTGTTTATAGGTAGTGTGTGAATTTTGTAGCTTTAAAAGAAATTTATGAAATAAACATGTATAGTGTTTTATACTTTCTACCCTTTTCGACCGATATTCTGGTTTTTCCCCAAATATCATGTGTTGAATGATCTCATTGAATTTTTTAAATTGACGATTGCTGTGTCCTTTGCCCTTCAAAATACGTCTGGGAATTCATCTACCAATCATTCGCTTGAAGCTTATTTTTTTTTTTTTACGCCGTCGTTATAACTTAGGGGGTCACCCTTTAATGTGAACGCACAGCTAAAACGACATAGGTTGGGGATAAAATGGTGTGGCAGGGGATTTAGGTCGGTGGAACGGGAGGGAAGCGTCTGAAGTGTCGGTGGACGTTGTTTTTGAACTGTTGAAGGTTATACTCATCAGGAAACAGATCGGCCGGCAATGCGTTCCACATTACTGATGTTCGGGGGATAAAGGACTGCCTAAATTTCACTGTTCTCCACGAATGGGGCTGAACGGTATACTCGTGTGCGCGTGAAGCTTGCTGAGTGTTACGGAGGACCACTAAGAGGGGGGGAATAAGTTCTTTTAGTTCCTTACTACATTTACCATAAAAATATCGATAGTAAATACTGAGTACTCCGACATTTCGGCGATGCTCAAGGGAGTCTATAGAAGCTGAAACGGCTTCGTCTCCAATTAGTCGGAACGCATGTTTTTGAACACGGTTGAGCAAGGCTAAATGGGATTTGGGGGCCCCAGCTCAGATATGCGAATTGTACTCAAGACGTGGTCTGATATATGCCTTGTAGATTGTAGCTAAGTCAGGCGCTGAAAAGAATTTCTTACACTTCCGTAGAATTCCAAGGCGTTTGGAAGCATCAATTGCGACATCAAAGATGTGTTGGCTCCAGTTTAGGTGGTTGTTAAATTTTACGCCTAGTAATTTGAAGTCAGCAGAAGGGGGAATTTGTACGCCACCAAAGGATATATTTGAGACCGACGTCGGAACATCTCGTTTAAGGAATAGATGACAGGACTGTGTTTTGGAGGCATTGAACTCTACTCTATTTTTCTCGCCCCAGTCCAAGATAAGATTGAGGTCTGAGTTCAATGAATCGAATAACTCAGTGCGGTGTGAGGCCACCGAAGTTGGACGTGCCTCTGCAGCCGAGTCGAAATTAAAGACATTGTCCAGTGTACTATCATCTGCAAAACTATGGATTGGATTGAGAGTTGACGACAGAAGGTCGTTAATAAAGATGAGAAATAGGGTTGGAGATAAAACTGAGCCCTGGGGTACACCGGAATCGATTGGAAAAGAGGATGAAGTTATTCCGTCTAATACAACTCGTATAGAACGTTTGTAGAGAAAACTCTCAATCCATTTAAGAAAGGTTGAACTAAAGCCAAAGGCTTTAAGTTTTACTAAGAGACATTGGTGCCAAACTCTGTCAAACGCTTTAGCGATGTCAAGGGCAAGCACTTGACCTTCACCAAATTTGTGGATGCACGAGTTCCAGCGTTCCGTTAGGTAAACTAAAAGGTCACCTGTTGAACGACCGGAACGGAACCCATATTGGCGATCGTGGATCAGATCTTTGTCCATCAGGTATTTGATTATGTTGCGATTGCCAGCAGTTTCCATTACTTTACCGAGCACGGATGTAATGGCTATTGGGCGGTAATTAGCGGGATCCGCTTTGTTTCCTTTCTTGGGAATCGGCTGAACATTCGCAACTTTCCACATCTGAGGAAAGCACCCTGAAGAGTATGAAAGATAGAAGAGATTGCGAAGCGGTTTAGCCAGAGAGGAAAAGCATTTCTTGCGGACTATGGGGGGGATACCATCCGGTCCAGCAGACTTGTAGACACTGAGCCCTTGCAGGATCTTGGAAACAACCCTAGTTCGAAAACGAATGGGAGGCAGCAAGGAATTACATACTGGGAGATTGGGGGGACTCTGATTCGAAGGTGGAAGTCTAGAATTTCTAGCGAAACTTGCTGCCAAAAGGTTGGCTTTTTCCACGGGATCTACAACGGTTCGGTCACCATCGTGAAGAGGTGGTGTAGAAGTCTTTACAAAATTGTTGTTGACCGATTTAACAAATGACCAAAAAGATCTAAAGCTCTTGGGGTTGTCGACGACCTTTCGTCGAAGATTTTGGTCATATGCAAATTTAGCACGTTTCAAGATACTATTGCAGGAATTTCTTGATAATTTTAGTGCGATCTTATTTTCAGCAGTTGGGTTTTTAAATATTTGGAACGTATCCTTTTTGGCTTTTATAGCACCAAGACAGTCCTTATTGAACCAAGAGTCCTTCGACGGCCTGATTCTTTTGTTGTTGGAAGGAACAAAAAGATTCATTCCTTTAAGGATTGTCTCGGTTATCAGTTGACATGCCAAGTCACAACTTCCGGATTCAAAGCATAACTCCCAGTCGAAAGCACGAAAAAACTCTTCAAGCGCTCCCCAATCAGCTCTCTTGAAGTGCCAAACCTGTCTTCGAGGTGCCTTGGATGCTCGCGATTTTAATATCGAAATTGGGAATTGTGCACGAACCAATAAATGGTCGGTCGTTCCAATTGGTGGCAAAATTGAGATGTCGTATTTGACTGGCTGATTAGTTAAGAAAAGATCGAGAAGATTGGATGATTGACCTGCAATGTCAGGTAGACGGGTGGGATTGTCTACCATCTGTACTAATCCGTTAATGGAAGCAAAAAGCTCAGTATCCCGACCCTGCTGGTCCGTATGAGTAGAATGTTTAAGCCAGGCAGTGTTATGAACATTGAAATCGCCCGCGACAACGACTTCAGCGTCTGGATTAGCAGTATATATGGATTGAATAGAGTCAGACAACTTATCCAATTCAAGGGTGGTATTTGCTGCACTCTATGCCGGGCTTCTGTAAATATAACAAAAGAATATGATGTGCTTTTGGGTATGGATTTTTATCCAGCTAAAATTAAATTCTGGATTGGAGCAAGTTCCTAAATGAAATTTAATTTATATTATCAATAAATTGATAATAATAATAAGCAAAGATAAACATATCACATTTTTGTACAACATATGCAGTACATATTAGTTTTTCCGCACCGTGTGTAATTTTACGCACACCAGCAGTAAATTTACACATTTTTAGCGATTGATTTCCACACTTATATGTGAATTTCCACATTAATAGTAAAAATCACAAGAGTGCGTAAAGAAATTTGACAATAGCAATTTTACTACTCTCAGAGTAGGCACTAAATTGCCTACTTTGAGAGTAGTAAAAGTTTCTTATTGTGTATACTTTGTACAAGCTTAAAAAATCTGCCAACAGTCTGTGCGCAACTTTATTATTTTATGGGTAGAAGTCCGAAACGTGTTTAATGCTGAGGTGCGGTGTAGGTTACTTTGTGACTGACAACCTAAAAAATAAAGTTCCAAATAGCCTCCTGGATATTCCTTAGGTTTTCAGTCTCATAGTAACCTACACCGCATCTCAGCGTCTACGGCGGACAGACGGACATTTTTTTTTTTTGCTTTTTTGGTGTTTACTAGTCCTAAAACGTGTAAATACAAAATTTCAGGGTGGCCAATTTTTTTGAAGTTTCAGGTCGATCACAATACTTTATTATTAAAAAATAATAAAGTAAAACTATGTTTTTCAACCCTCTCATGACTTTGTATGATACTGCAAACGTTAAAATATAATTTCCACGAAAGTTTTAATTTATGGACCGTCGGTCTTTTAATTTTCATCTATAGAATCACATATTCCTTTCATTGGAACCAGTGCGACCTTTGATGGGGTATCAATAACATTCCAAAAACAGAAGTGTATTTTTTATATCGTCGATGAGACGCCTGTAACTAAGTTGAATTGTGCCCTAGGATATTTACGATATTCAATGTATACCCTGGCAACATTAATCACGAAATAAGTTCTTAAATTACAAATTTCCGGAAAGGTTTATGGAAATATCCAATGCGGACAATCTGGTAAGATCTCGTATATTCCACTGACACCATCAAATGTTTTATTGTTGTTGCGACGCGCCACATGTAGCATAAAAGGGCAGTACTGGCTCGCAGCTCGCACTCTAGTTCAATATTTGATTGGCACAGATTAGTGCGAATTTTCGTTCATAACGGAGCAAACATGTATAGGGGTGACTAATCGAAAACAACCAACAACATTTACCTCTTATTTACAAAAATATAAAATTCAGGGTTACAAAAGTATAATAATTGGATTAATCGAATTGAATAAAGCGATAATAAAGTGATTTCTAATTGTTTTACTCCAAACTTTCGATCCTTCGGTGCTTAAAATCTTTGAGTTAAGTTCATCTGCATAGATACATTTTTTGCAGATATGCTCAATTTCTTGTAGTTATAATCGATGGTCTGGTTTATTTTTATATTTGCTGGTTTAAGGTGGATTTCCATTGTCGTCGCAGTTCTGCGTCACAGCGTTGGACGCAACAATCAACCAGACAGATTGTAGTTTAAGGGACAGGATGCGTCTGCGTCACAAGTCGCATATTCTTTAGCTTTTTTCCGTGCCGCAAAATTAAATTGCAATGACTTTTTTGTCAGTTCTGTTGAATATATTTGTATGAACAACAAATGTGATTTTTTATTTGGTTCTAGAATATTATTTGTCACGTATAGAACATTTAATAAATTAAAAATTATTTTAGAGTAACTAAAAAATAATGTCGGAAATGAAAAAAAATTAAAAAAGTGCAATACTGATAACATCCGTCTGTCATAATGCTTATACAGTCGATCATTCTGGTAACGTTTTAAAATTGTTCCTTACTGATAGTGCGGCATTTGTTGAGTTGTTGGAACTTATCCTGCCAACATCTAGGAGAGCCCCGCTCCTTCAACTGCCCGCCATTGTCCCGCATGTATTTGACCACAACTGTCTTCCACATCGATATATCCAAAAATGAATCATCTTCAGACCCATTGCCGTTTATGAAACTCGGATATAGTTAGTTTCCGGTTCATTGTTTACTGCTTAGTGTGAAAATACTAGCAATATTGTTGTCCCTGAAATTACTGTTTAATATTATTATTGACCTTATCTAAGCCCTCCAGAGAATTAAAAAATTATAACATTCAACAATTATAAACTTCCTATCAATTTATTTTTGACAGCACTGTGCGTTCGAGAAATTACGTTGTAAATGTAAACTCGATACTGAAAAGCGTTGCAGAAAAATGTGCGTTCGACGCATAGACGCATAAATGCGACGACAATGGAAATCCACCTTTAGTCGGTCACGCACTTGTGTAACGATCCTCTTGTTTTTAGGGCCCTTTTTTAACGAAAAGTAAAAGCATCGAAAGCCTAAGTAAGTGCCTGACTTTAATCCGCTAAAAATCTCCTCAGCCATACGGAACCAGAGCTAGGTATTTTGTCGGTAGTCCGTCATTTTTTGTCTGTCTAGTCAAATGACTCCTGTGCGTCACGTTTCATACTCTCATGCGCTCAAAATGGAGAAGTGACGACATAATCCTCGCTGCTGCAGTCTTGAAGGCTTGTGGAAAGCATCTGTGCGCTACACCATCGAAATGTCAATATCTTACTGACTGCTGCTATCCCTAACTTTCACCTAAAGAAGGATGAAAACAATCTTCCAGTCAGTGAAACGTCAACGAAGATATATCTACTAAGAAGCAGGTATACCAACCGTGCCATGGACAATGTTCGGAGATAAACTCAATAGGTTTTTTTCAACCTAACGGTACAATCTGGCTGGTACTGCCAACCGTCGCGGTCAACAGTAACTGCCGGCACTAGACTACTGCTTCAGGCAAAAACAAGCTGTCATATCTGTTTGCGACTGGTCGGCAGTTGACGCTTGTGAATGCAAAGCAGCCGCGGTGAGCAATTGAGGTTGGCAGTTACTGCTGACTGTGAGGGTTGGCAGTATCAGCCAGATTGTATCTTAAGATAATCAAAAATAATACAAGGTGAAAAAAAACATACGTAAAGTTGAGTCTGGATTTTTTAAAGATGATGTAGGACAATACCGCAAACTAATTATTGTTTAACAATATTATTCTTATATTTGTCTAGATCGACTGAACTGACTCGCACACCTTAGTAATTATGTCTCCTTGACAGGAGCTCCGGCTCAGCATGAAGATTTTTTTTCTCATTTCTATGAACAATGCTTGTCATCGATTATGTAAATCCTTGAATATTTATGGAAGCTTCAAGTTCTGATGCATTCAGTGCAGAATCTAGCTGCCAGTTATGTGCATGCGTGTCTCTGCACGTGTGAATGTGTATGGGATTCCCATGGCGAGCTAGGCTATATGAAGGCGCTTCAAAGTTGCGGTATGTTGACAAACCACTCAACTATTCATACCGTTGCATACAAACAACTGTAGGGTTTAGGCGTATCCACTTGCTCTAATAACTGCACATTCGAAACCATGTATCTCACTTAGACCGGGTTAGACAAGACGACGAGGAATAATTTTCCACTATGCTTGTTGTACCCGTTTTGATTACATACAGAGTAGGCGGAGAGTGCTGTTGACGTCTATTACACTTTAACTACTATCTTAAATAGCAAACATGACATTGGTTTAAAATTCTTTACTCTAGCGATGCCTTACTATGCATGCATGTATCTATGCAATCTTGATATCTAAGGGTTGTCTTACAAAACCTCTCCAAATTCAGTGAACTTCAATTACTGTGAATGGGAGCTGGGGAGAAGTAGTTTTCTCGTTGAAAATAAGTAGGTGAATTTGCATTTGCCTTAAAATTTTGGTATTATACTTTTAAACGTGCATTTTAGTTCTAAACGTGCACATTCTTTCTTTAAAGATTAATAATTTAAAAAAATAAATAAACTATTGTAATAAAAATAAAATTCTTCTCAGATCATATTTTAAATTATCCAAAAACGTTAGTGAAATTACTGTGAAAGCGATGCACGCCAAACGCACGGTGTCACAATCGCATCGCGCGGTTTCACAATCGCATCGCGCGCACCATAACGCGACACCAGTTCTATTGAACGAGCTAAATTGCTTGCCGCATCTGCCAGATAAAATTCTAAAATGCTGAAAATGTTTTTTCAGGGCCTGCATTTTCAACCGACGGAAGTTGTCCAAATAGTTTTACACGCGCGACGAAATTCGAATATATACTATCAAAGCGACGCGATTAGAGCAATACGATATCACTGTAACTAATTGCGCTCGTTTGACCCGCGCGTGTCGTGTTCACTATAATTCCTTTAGAAAAAATTTTAATAAATTCTGGTTTCTTTAAAAAATTTATTAAGACATCAACGACTTTGGGGCTTAATACAGTACGTAGAGTCTAGTTACTTTGGGGGTGGATAAAAACACGAACTAAACAAACGGAATTAAAAACATTAGGTTAAAGTACTAAAAATTGTATTCCATAGGAAACACGGTCGATGGTAAAGGGTTTTCCAATAGGGACTTGACAACTTTGAATTCAATTTGTGAACGCACCCTTTCACTAATCATCGAACTGTCACTGTCAATTTATTCAGTAAACTTAACATTTTTATCATGGTAAAGTACACGAAGGAACAACGTCTGCAAATTATAAAAATTTACTACAGAAATTCGGAGTCGGTGACCGCTACTTTAAGAGCGTTAACTCCGATTTTCGGTCGTAATTCTCGCCCTAGTAGACAGGCAGTAACAAGTTTAGTGCAAAAATTTGAGTCTACATATTCGTTGTGTGATGTTGCCGTGCCAGTGAGACAACGGGTTGGTCGAAGTGTCGAAAATATCGCTGCCATTGAAACGTCCGTAGCAAATGATCCAAATCAGTCAATTCCACGGCGTTCTCAAGTGTTGGGCATCGCCCAGACCACGTTATGGCGAATTTTGCGTAAGGATCTTGGTTTACACCCATACAAGATCAAGCTGACTCAAGAATTGAAGCCGATGGACCATTTGAAGCGACGTACGTTCTCCGATTGGGCTCTGGAAAAGATGCGCCAAGATGATCAATTTCATCGCAAAATCATCTTCAGTGACGAAGCTCATTTTTGGCTCAGTGGGTTCGTCAATAAGCAAAATATGCGTTATTGGTCCGGTGAAAATCCACATGTGCTTCATGAAAGACCACTTCATCCACAAAAAATAACTGTTTGGTGCGGTTTGCATGCTGGCGGCGTCATAGGGCCATATTTTTTCGTCGACGATAATGATCGTCACGTTACTGTGAATGGTAATCGTTATCGCGCCATGATTACCGATTATTTTTGGCCCGAATTGGAAGATATGGACTTGGACAACATGTGGTTTCAACAGGACGGTGCCACAAGCCACACAGCACACGTTACAATCGATTTATTGAAGAGTAAGTTTGATGAGCGTGTTATCTCAAGAAATGGACCAGTCGATTGGCCGCCTCGTTCGTGCGATTTAACGCCTCTGGACTTTTTTCTTTGGGGCCACGTCAAGTCGTTGGTCTATGCCAACAAGCCGACGACGTTGGAAGAGCTCAGAGCCAACATTGAACACGAAATAGCAGCCATTTCGGCCGAAATGTGTGGCCGAGTCATCGAAAATTGGGTCCAACGAATCGACCGCTGCAAACGTGCCCGCGGTGGCCATATGAACGAAGTCGAGTTTCATTCATAAATGTTTTGATTGTACTTCAACCCGATAATAAAGTTTTTGAAATATCTCAAATGGTTTGCATTTTATTTTGAAAAAAAGTTGTCAAGTCCTTATTGGAAAACCCTTTACTTCAAATATTTATTCCAAAATAACTCAAAACTTGAATTCATTTTTAATAAATTTTACCCTGAGCAGCTTCTCCAGTAAGTTCACTGGGTGCAACCAAGGCCGTAGCCAGGGGGGGGGTCCGACAGGGTCCGGACCCCCCCCGAAATTCTCAAAGAATTCAAAGTACTGAAAATCAAGCTTATTTTTTTGTCAATTGTATTGAGAAACACCCTATATAATAATAAGAAATATATAATTTATCATTCATTATCTATGTACATTTACATTTCCTACAATTGCGATTTGAAGTCGGTCGAGTTCGATGGGAAGGCGGGTCAAGAGTGAATTAATTCTTAATTCGTTGTTTTTATAATTGTCAAAAAAGACAAATGTCTTGGTTTGAACTGCTAAACTAAAACAATAAATTAAGTAATAAATAGTATTTCATAAAAATACTGGTATCCACATATGTACTTATTTGTTGTGTAGTTTGCTTGTTTTAGGGTTCCGTAGATAAAAAAACCTGATATGTATCTACTTACACGGTTTTTTAATTTATATATATACTGGCTATAGTGGCAATATTTTAAGGAGTGATTCCTTGTTGTATTTTGAGAAAAAACATGTTCTCCAAAATGGGTCAGTTTTCAATATCCGAGGAGATAAGGATGGTAAAGAAAAGTCTTTTGGACATGTACTCTCCCCATAAAAACTTTTATATCTAGTAATCACAAGTTAACATGTTATAGCTTGTTTTTTTAGGGAATCGAATTATGTGGGGAAAAAAATTTTCGAAACGCTCGGAAGCCGAGATTAGACATTCTTCAATCCAGTGGCGGCTCGTGCCTTTCTAAGCAGGTGAGGCTGAATTGGAATATTAAAGCACGACTTTGTCGGACTAAAACTATATGAGTAAAGACGTGGGCTTACTGCGGAAAGTCATTAAGTTACATTTTCAAAACAAAAAATCACTAGTAACTTGATGACTTTTTCCTCTGTAAAATGGTGAGGCTCAGCCTCACTAGCCTTATGTGGCGAGCCGCCACTGCTTCAATCCAAATCTCCTACACGGTTAATGTCATGAAATTGAAACTTAAAGACGGACTGTAGATATACTAGGAGACTAGAAATAAAATTTTGAGTGAAAAGAGCGGCGTCCAGGGGTGGGGAGTAAGAAACTTTAGATTACGATATCTCATGAACCAATTACGCTAGAAAAATAAAATTTGGTATGTCATTAAATGGAGTTTGATAAAATTAAAATTTTTAAAGGGGGTGATGGGGCACAGTAGTAGGGGGATAAGAATTTTTCTTAAGAATCTCGTATCTTATCCCAAGAACCTTCCAAGATAGTTGTTTAAAATGTTTATGGGAAGTAGGCCTAATAGACCCGTAATAGGGTAAACAAAAAAATTGGAGGTGTGAGTGTAAGGGGAGAGGGTGGGGGAGGGCGAAAAAGAAATATTTCCCCTTTTTATATCTCGAGAACCCAACATTTTTTTTTAGGGTACGTGGGTGGGTTTTTCCTATCTATAGAATGACTTATGCTAGAAAGTTGAAACTTGGTGGGTGTATGTAGAACTAATAGTTAAGCAATTCAGTTAAAAAAAAATCAAATATCCATTGGGGTACAAGTGTGGTAACAGAAATGATAAAAGAAAATGGAATGCATATATTTTCACGAATTTCATCATATCTCTTAGGTATTCTTAAATATTAAATTAATATTTATTCTACGGATTCCTCACATAAATGCCTAGAAAGCATTTTCAAGATTTTTGATATTCGACCTCTAGGGGGTGTAATGGGGTTGTATACATTTCCACGAATTCTGCTATATCCCTTAGGTCTGATTAGACATTGAATATCTTTTCACTTCCACGCAGGCCTAAAACATGTTATTAAGTTCTTTCCTTTTTCAACCCCTGAGAGCGCAAAAATCTTAAGAAATTGAATTGGTTTTTACTTTCTCGCGCTATCTTCATATTTATCTATTAACCCCTTTCAGGATTTTTGGATATTCAACCTCCAAGTGGGTGTTAGGAGGTTGCACATGTTTTCACAAATTCCTACATATTGCTTAGATTTGATGGGATATCGACTACATTTTTTCTTCCAATATAATCTCCAAAAAGTCAATTTCAGTACTTTTAGATATTCAACCCTAAGGGCTATAAGGGAGTTGTATCCTTTTCTCAGCTGCGACATTTTTTTTCAGGTTTGAATGAGATATTAGATCGCTTTTCACTTCCACAGACTTTTTATATAATCGCATACAAACCCATTTCTCAATTTTTGGATATTCAACCCCCAAGGGTTTGTATATGTTTTCACAATTTTACCTTCCATTAGTTCTGATGAGATATAAAATTTCCCAATTTTTTGATTTTCAAAAACCAAGCGGGTGGGAAGGGTTTCCTTACGTTTTCACAAATTTTTAAAATTCCTAGTGTCTGATGAGATAACAAATTGCTTCTTATGAAATCGGCTAAAAATTGTTTCACAATTTTTTCGAAATTCAACCCCCAAATGGATGCAATCGGTTTGTATACGTTTTAACAATTCGTCATATCTTTTAAGTCTGATAAGGCAGCATATTCGTTTTTACTTCTATGCGCTTTTAGTGTACATAATATACCCAAATTCGAATAGTCTACACGGGCTTTTTCAATGTTTAATCAGCTAATAATCTCTATTTTAATTTTTTTTTATTTTAAGAACAAAGTTAACTTTCCAAGACACCTCATAAGCTCCTAACAACTGATGATATACTCCGACTTTGACCGCTCCCGAATTTTGACGCGAAAAATAATAAGGTTTTGCCCAGACCATTGGCATATTTTTAACTATTACATTTATTTCATACAGATATATAATAGTTTGCATTTTCATTATTTTATTATAATACATACCCATAATTTTTATTTTGCTGGTTGCTGCTCACGAATATTTTACTCTCATAAGCCTCTCACACACGTAAGGGTTTGTATCGCTTATAGCGCTTACTAGATAGCTCAGTTTTTCATTTAAAAAATCTGAGGGGGATAATATATTTTTTCACGGACCCCCCCCGAAATTTTTTTCTGTCTACGGCCTTGGGTGCAACTGCCCCAGTAATGAATGCCTTTCATTAACAGAAATTCATCGGATTAATGAAAAAAATCATTACAACAATGTGGAAAATTGTCAAATATTTTTCATCATATATGAACCGTACATTAATACTATCAATCTCATATCATTAAAAATATTTTGATCATTTTGTATATATGGAAAGGGCACATAAACTCTCAGAAATCAACACCAAGGAATTTTGATGCACGCCTTCATCATATTGATTAAAAATTTCTTTTAAATAAGGCATCTTTGCTTGGTATTCGTAAAACATATTGATTATATCTGTAGTAATAATGAACACATTCTTTATATTGAAGTAAACGACCATCGCACAGCTCAAGGTTTCGGATCCTCTGTTGGCTGCTATTTTTTGATTATCTACTCATGTGTGTGAAACCACACACGAGTAGATAATCGTTGGCACGTTATCAAATGGTGTCAATTGTTCGCTAAGAAACAGTCGCGGCAGCACCAAAAATTTCGCACAAGTGTGTGGGAACCTTAATTCGATTTCATATGACATAAAAAGCCGAAATTATATCCAGTTCCACGTTCATAATATTAATGTTCAAATTCGTCATATTGATATAAATATGTGCATTAATACCATGAATGCGGTATTGATGTCTTTTAGGTTTTTAGTATTGATGTCACTGTAATCAATTATTAATCGTAATTATGAATTTATACTTTAATATGAGGAACAACATTAGTAACATTAATTACCATTTTTATCAATATTATGAATTCGTTCAGCATATTTTACTGAGAATGACACAATTAATAGTGATAATGAATCAATACTTTAATACGAATTACTGATTTCATCAATATTGTTGCGAGCTAGGGGTTCGCCGGGATTTCAAGTAAAACACAATTCGGTTAAAATAAAAATAAGTGATAATTTATTTATCCGCACTTTAATTCACAGAATTATATTCACACAATAATTCGCACTGTATGGCAGCACTGCCCGCTTATTCCATATATCGCTTGACTCGATCACTTTCGCTCTCTACCAACACGGTCGCGTATACACGCTCGCTGTCACAGTCGACGTAATAAAAATTACTATGTCCCTCGCTGAAAGCTTCATCTGCTTTTATACTACTTGATTGTAGTCGAGACTGTTCTTGAATCTACGCTCGTTGGTGTGTGTGGACGCAACTGGAACGCTTGAGAGCATTCCATTTGATCTTCTAGGCTTCCAGTACATTCGAGCGCATTCGATTAGAGGGGAAATATAGTCGTGTTGTTTCTCCTTATATACTACGTTTCTGATTGGGTTATTCTGCAACTTAGGTATTCGGTTGTTGCTATTTCCTATTCGTAATCGATCGAGTTGCGCGGTGGCCAGGCTTACACGTAACAATATTATGAACTCGTTCATTGTAACAATGAATTTTTACATCATTTCCGTTATTGCGTGTGTGTCCACGAAAAAAATTAACGATTTTGCATGATTTTAATGAATACTTGCATCGGCTCAAAAACAATGATTTTTTATTATGATGATGTAGATTTTAATTGATTGGATGTACCTTTTTGGTTCAGTGTGGGAGCAGCTGCTCTTGATAAATTTGCCGACCTACGTGTACATAGAAACTGCAGTTTGTTTTCAAAGTAAACTTACATCCCTGCTATGCACTGGCTAAATACATGAGAAAATACATTTATTAATGGGTTTATTGTTTTACTTAAAATATTCTTACACTTAGTAGTGAATGAAGAAGACGGAGAACACGTAGTTTGACATCTACTCAAAGAAACGAAACAATTGTTTCGGTATAAAACTAATTCTTGGACTAGTATACGCTAAACATAAAATTTTAATGTCATGTAGATACGAGCTGTTCTCGAATTATTTGATTCAGTAATAATTAAGGACTTATGTAACAAAATTTAAACTATGAATCCTTCCAAATCGTATGAATTATTTTAATTCAAAATTTGGAGCAAATCCGGCAACGTGTTTTTAATTTGTCATCCAAAGATTGTTTTCAAATACTTAGGTGTACGTGTAAACTGCTTTAGGAGTAGAATTTTAAAACTTATAGTCTTATAATCTTCTATTCGAAAATATTGAAAAATCTATCCAAAGTCTGTGTGCAACTTTATTATTTATTTATTTATTTATTTATTTTATTTTTAAAAGCCATTGAGACAAAATACAATGATTTTACTAATACAATAGCTTAGAAATTAAAAATTGACAAAAGAAAAAACTAATTTGTAAAAAGCGCATGTTTCAATTTAATAATAAAAGAGGTATAAGAGGTGGACAGAGATCCGAGTTGTAGAGTGTCATGTGTTCTCTGAAGTCTTACCAGTGGCGAAAAGAAGTAAACATCCAAAAAAGCGTGAGGAGGCTGAAAGATGTTACAGTTTCTGGATGGAACTGCACTTGTCCTGTATGATAACTCTTCAACTAGGAGAACTCCGGGAACATTATTCACGAGCTTGTATAAAAAACATAGGTCAAGGTAAGAGCGACGCGTGATTAAAGGATGAAGGTGAAGTAATAACAGCCTTGAGTTGTAGTCAAGATACGGTATGTGATGACGATAGAAAAGAGATCGCGTAAATCTGCGTTGAACGCTTTCAATTAAATTAATAAGATAGTTATGATGCGGATTCCATACTATAGAACAGTACTCTAAGACACCACGAACAAGGGAGGAAAATAACAACAAAGCGGTACTAAGACGTCTAAAAGAGGACGATACACGTAGAACAAAACCCGAGAGACGAAAAGCTTTGTTTACAATATCAGTGATATGGTCAACAAATTTTAATTGGGGGTCAAATGTTACCCCTAGATCTTTCATAGTGGTGACAACGGAGAGTGGAGATTCATTTAGAGAATATGTAAAAACCGGGGGATTAATTTTCAAAGAAAAGTACATAGAAAAACATTTATTGATGTTTAGTGACATGTCATTAAGGTCGCACCAGTGTGACAGATAGTTTAAATCTGATTGCAGACTTATACAGTCCTCAGTGGACCTTATTGCCCGAAATAACTTAAGGTCATCGGCATATAGAAGGCAATGAGACGAGATGTTAAGTGGAAGATCATTTATGAAGAGGTTAAATAGTAGTGGTCCCAAGATAGATCCCTGAGGAACACCTGATGTTGCATGAAACTCGTTTGAAAATTTTCCTCTGAAAACAACACGCATCTTTCGGTCCGAGATATACGAAACTAGTACATTTAGTAGGGAACCAGATATACCGTACAACTGCAACTTCGCTAGAAGAATTTTATGATTGACAGTATCGAATGCCTTGGAGAAGTCGGTGTAGATAGTGTGGACCGTTAAGCGATTATCAAGTGATTTGGCAATGAAGTTAGTAAAGTCGCATAAGTTGGTAGCTGTGGAACGATTCCTAACGAAGCCATGCTGGTATGGAGAAATTAGAGGTTCAAATTGCTCCCAAATAACATTATGGATCAGCCGTTCGAAGATTTTGCTAAAGCAGCTTAGTGTGCATATCGGACGGTAGTTGGATACATCCGTAGCATCACCCTTCTTAAAAATTGGAATTACATTGGACAGTTTCCACATTGCAGGAAAGCAACCTTCATTTATTGCTTGGTTGAAAATAATTGAAAGTGGTAGTGAGATATCACAAGCAAGAGGTTTTATGAAGCAATTTGGCAAATCATCGGGTCCACCATTGATATTCGAATTAAGATTACTAACACATTGAAAAACATCATAGACTGAAAAGGAGACATTGCTTAGCATGCTATGTTCAGGAACAACAAAGTCATAGGACATAGTCTTATTTGATGTAGAATATACAGAGGCAAAAAATGTAGCGAAGAGATTGCACATTGATTGATGATCAGTGACAGAAGTATCTAGATGTTTTAGTACATTAGTTGTCAGCGAACTCTTTTTGGTCTTCTTTATATGAGCCCAAAAAGGCTTAGTTTCATTTCGAGCTAAGCACGTATCAATTGAAGACACGTATTTTGAGAGAGCTGAATTAATTTCTTTCCTTACTGAAATACGCTGAGATCTGAAATTTAAGTAGTCAGAAATTAACTTAGATTTCATGTACTTCTTACGTAGTTTTTCCTTGATACGCACAGCTTTAACAGTAGACCTAGAGAACCACACAGGGTATCGTCTTTTACTAGGAACATATTTTGGAACATGACGATTAATGAGATCTTGTAAGACATCATAAAATACTTTTAATGATTCCTCACACGTTTTTTCAGCAAACAGACCAATCCAATCCACATTAACGAGTTCTGATTGTATTGCAGAGAAATTACATTTTCGGAAATTGAATTTCCTAAAGTCTTCATTAGCAGTTGTGAAATTCCATGGAAGTTCTAGAAGTATTTGAATCGGAGGGTGATAGTTATCAGGTCGCACAAGCCCTAACGTAGGTTTAACTTGAATTTGTGTACTACCCGTATCGAGGTTAGAGAGGACGAGATCAAGTAGCTTATTTTGATGATTCACAACAGTGTTAAGTTGCGAAATAGAGCAAAGATTCATAAAGGATGAAAGAGACATGGACAAGGGATCACTTCCATGAAGTGGATAGGTAAAATTAGAATTCCATTCAATTGATGGCAGGTTAAAATCCCCACACATGACGAAGTAAGAATTATGAGCCAACGAATTGACCAAAACCGAAACACGATCGAAAAAGTTGTCCAGTATAGTAGCATTACAAGCACAAGGAATATATACACAGCACACATACAGACACAGAGTGCCAGACAAGTTAATTTTAACAATAAGACTCTCTATAGGGCAGGAATCCAGATCAATGTAACGAAAAGATATAAGAGATTTCTTTACTGCGATGAAGACACCACCACCATCCTTTTTTCCAGACCGCACTAAGTCACGATCACAGCGATAAATATCATACGTGTCCGTAAGTAGTTCCAGGCCTAGGACAGAGCAGTTCAACCAGGACTCAGTAACACAAATTACATCAGAATTATTCTCAAGAACAGATAATTGAAATTCCACCAACTTAGATCTGAGTCCACGCACATTTTGGTACATTAATGTCAGTAATTTTGGCAATATAACATTGAAATTATTAGAATTATTATTAGAAACATAACTATTTGGAACATTATTTGCTGAAGGCATAGAAATTAAGTGAGAGCTTCCTTCAATTCTAGTGCGCGAAAATTTTTCCGAGATCTCGAATAGAATTCTTTTACGACGAGACCTTTTGGCCAAATCGTAGGTTTCAAGACCTTATCTATCATATCATGAGGCACCCAAATTTTGAATGACACATATGACAAATTACAAAGATCCTCACCAGACTTTGTAAGACGATAACATGGAAACTCCGTTAATGTTGCGTCGCAAAACTTCCTTTTAATGTAGCTTACTATGGCTTCAGGCTGAGTCGCAACGTCGCAGCGAGAGACATAATTATTCCGACAAACAACGCGAAGTAATTAAAGTCAAGGTGCAAAAGAAGTGTCCTCGCTATTGACGCCCTCAAAATATCAATTACAATTTCGGGTCATAGCTCAGGACGTGTGACTTAACTATTTTAAATACAATTTTAAAGTGACTTGCTAGGAATGTAAGCATTCGAATTTAATGATTTCTTTATTTCATTCGCGCTGATGTGCTCAGAAATAAGTTAAATTTTACAAAATAAGTTAAAAATTTTACATAACAACCAGCTGCTAAAGTTTTAAATGCCAAAAAAATCTCTTCAAGGAGATGTAAACGGAATACGTAAAAATATATGACCACATTTTTACCGACCAACAGCTTTCTACCGACCGAACTTTTAGCTTAAATATCTTTTGTTGTAATTATATATATTTATATAGCAACTTTAAAGTTTCTAGCATAAGCCGTTCGTGAGATAAAAAAAAATCCACTCCAGAACGTGCTACTACTACAGCCTTTGAAAAGCAACGAATTTAAGCTGCCTTTTTAGCGGCTCGCGATATTTAAAAAATAATATTTCTTTTCATCCTCAAATATATTTTAATATTTACAACCAAGTTGAAATTTTAACAAATTGTTATAAAAAAACAAAAATTCTCTAGGAGTTAATACAGGGATAATTATAAACAACAACCGCTAATATTTAAGCCAATAAAGCCTAATAGCTGAATTACACTTAGATTATATATAAAAGGATTGGACATGCCACAATAAAAAAGAGCCAAGTTGCTTTATGCGCATGTCGAAGTAAAAGCTGCATGAGCGTACAAAACTGATGATTTTAGGAGCAAGAATTTTGGCTTGCATTTTAAAAGTTTTTTGCATATATTAAATATATTACATAAGCACACTGCAGTCACGATCAGCTGCAAGCCAATCGTATGATACTCTAGATGAGGACGACTTTGCCCGTCAACGAACTTAGCCTTACAAATTCGCCAAAACACTCAGATCAAAATTTCAAGATCATAGGTCAAGGCGTTCTTGAGTTATCATACTAACGGAGAGACGAACGGGTGGACGGACGTTTTGGCCCCAAATAAACACAAAATAATATTTAACTTTTTTTGTATTCTGAGGCTTCGTTCTAAGCGTTACAAACTTTTCGACTGGATTAAACTTATAATACTCTCTGATTTCATCTATAGTATAAAACTATCTATCTCTTTGTAATCTATCTATGTATGCTTTACAGATGCATGTTATTTTATTATATATGTACATATTTACGTATTATCTGGTACGATTCTGTAACTGAAATCTCGGCGAAATAACAGAAACGATTAGCTTTTTCAAATTCGTACTTTTTTGATAAACACCAAATTTCGATATTTCGTGTTTTGACAAGCAAGATCCCTTGGCATCCTTGGATCCCATGGTGCTGTCAAAATAATTTTGGTCTGTATTTTTTTCGTTCTTTTACACCGGGATGTCCTATCCCTAGTTACCTTATCTAAGGAACTACATCGCCAGATTTTGGCAACTAGATTTTAAAATGGCATAAAGTGCTTACATCGCCTTGAAGAGAGATCTTTGACATTTTAAAATTTAGCAGCTGTCTGTTGTGTCAAAAGTACTAAATTTTGCGATGTAAATCAGCTATAAAGAAAAACAAGTGCCTTAAAATCATATTTAGCTACACAAGAACTTCTCGCTTTGACTAATTTGCCGCGAATAATCGATTTTATTGATGAGCAGACTGCAAAATTTATAACTAACTGTGAAAGCTCAGAAAACCCCCTCATTCGGTCTATCTTTCCTGATCACCATTCACCATCATTGACGTAATTTAAAAGTAGCTTAAGGTTAGGTTAATTCAGTTTAAGTTAAATATAAGGTTTTTCACTCCGTTTTCTTTGTGTCGTAAGATTATAAAATGACAATGAAAAACTAAAAAGCTATATGCGAAAAAATAATATTGAAGTTGTAAAGACCATAAAGTAGTCTGATCACTGTTGAATTTAAACTAGATTATGAACTAAACATATGTACATATTTTCGAAATAAAATCAATCAATCAGCTACAGCTATAAACAAATAAACATGGATATGATGGCTATAGCTCGCTTGAAACAAAACTTTGGAAGGATACTATCAAAATGGGTTGATAAGGTGTTAACACTATTCGACTAATACAAAATAAGCTATTCATATGTGTTTTTTTTTTGTTTAATTGGTTTTTTTTATTGTGATTTCAAAAAAGGTGTTCCAAAATCTAAATTAATTTTGGGTATTTGTTTTAAGTCTAACGAGACATTTTATGAAATGGCTTCGCAAAGAAGTAGCTTTCAAAATCAATTTAAAATTTATTTACAAAAGCCACTAGTTCGAATAACGATAAAATTGTAATATTTTCCCGATATATTTTTTTTTGGTAAATATCCGTTCTATCATCAAGTGAATTCAGAGGTTCAGAAATTGTAGTAACCTTTTGAAAACATGTAAACATATTTGTTGATGAAAGGTAGATACGTTCTGGACAAATATGAAAAGCTAAATAAATTTCAATTTCGTAGAGAATACTATTAGTGCTAAGTATATACACACTTAAATAACTCGGATTTATATTTCTAATTTCAGTTCCTCCTCATGTTATGATGGTTTACGATGCATCAGGAAGAGATATTGCTGGGGTGGTAGGACCTTTACTAGAAGGGGAGAATTTGGTTCTGACATGTGAAGTTAGAGGCGGTAAGTAAATTTATTTTCCAGCACTATGCTGCACAAGCTCACGAGTTACTTGATTTACTCCTTCGAGGCTTGATAAAATTATTTGTAATAGTTAGACGAAGATAAGTTGTATTGAATACCGGTTGTTTAGCACGCCAAAAATTGAAAAGTTTTTACATGTTAACATGGAAATCATTTGCCAAAATATGTTCTAGTAATTACTCTTCAAAATTTTAAGTATATGGAGCTAACAGCTTAAATAAAATTTATTTCATTAGAAGAAGTTAATCAGTTTTAATACAGAGAAAATGTATAAAGCAGATAGATGACGCCATTCGAGTATCGCTAGAAAATTAAAAGCAATCTTGTAAATAATTTTCAATTAAAAAAAATACTGGCTTACTACTCCAAGTTATTACTCCCATTTGGAGGCAAACATTGAATCATGACATTGTCCTGAAAAGTGACATACTCCTCTAATCACTTTAAGTGACGAATCATTAATTCTGATTAGACATTAAATTATTTTTGAAAATGCTGGGGAAAAAACTCAAATATTTGACAGCGTGGCATACAGTGTAATATTATCTTAACTAAAAAACAAGTAAAAAATAAGTTTGTTTAAAGAAGGGCTACATACGAAATGAATATGTCTAAACACTAAACACTAACATCAATCCCATTACCTTATTAAAAATAATTATTTAAGAGTATCACAGATAGGGTATGTTCATTAGAAACATCACTTCACTCATTTGAGTAGTTTCCATACAAAAGTCTACCAAAAATAAAGTTCGTGATGAGCCCATTTGTATGATAGCTTTAGGGCAACATTTGAGCAGAATTACAAACGGAAAAATCGTCTTTTTGGTCAGTGACTTTTAAATATAATAGTCTTTGAAAAATTTGAGCTCATATGGTGAAGGGCACAACATAAAACACAATCCAAAAGCAGTTACTTGCTATATGGGTGTGTGTTACATGGATGAAATGTGATTAACTTCGTTGCCAACCAAAAGTCATGTAGCTAGTAGCTAGGTAACATGTAAATGTCGTTAAAGTTGAATGTAAATTGGCAAGACGATAAATGAGGAATGTACTAAGATGAAAAGATGAAGATCTTACGCAAAGCCCGCAATGGTTCACTGGATATACGTTTCTATCGTAAGGCCCATTCTTCTTTATGGTGGCCTGGTATGGTGGACAGCCCTGGACAAAAGCGTGCACAAAAATAGTCTAACGAAAGTGCAGAGAGCGGCTTGCCTAAGCATCACGGGCACTTTGCAATCAACGCCAACAGCTGCAAAAGAGATTATACTGCTTCTGCTGCCAAATCATGAATGCTGCTGCCAAGAGCGCCATGAGACTAAAAGAGCCTGGTGGCTGCTGAAAATCTGCGGATTATGGTCATAGCAGAATTCTTTCATTATTTCCAGATTGTGGGCTTAGTGAGCTCACCGACTATATATCTCCGTTTTTAAGCTTCGATACAGGATTTCATACCCTTTTCCCTACTAGGAGGGACTGGGATAATCAAAAAGTGATCAAGGAATCTGAAGTTGCTATATTCACGGATGGGTCAAAAATGGATACTGGAACGGGAGCAGGGATTTTCTCAATCGACATGAACATTGAAGTATCCTTTCGTATGCCAGACTACTGCAGTATTTTTCAAGCCGAGGTCTTTGCCGTAAGCAGTGCAGTGGACCTACTAAATTCCGCGACAAAACTTCCCGAAGAGTCGTGTATAAAGATTTATATAGACAGCCAAGCAGCAATGAAAGCTCTAAGCTCCAACCTAGTTGAGTCAAAGCTAGTGAGGGAGTGTAGGGAGCATCTGAAAACATTTGACGCAGCTCATAAGGTTTTCCTGTGCTGGGTTCCGGGATACAAAGGGATACCAGGAAATGAGGCAGCCGATGAGCTGGCCAAAACTGGATGAAAATGGCCGCTATACATGCAACCCAAGCGGTAAAAATACCGCTTAATTACGTCAAGAGTAATCTTGACAGGAAGGCAATGGAGCTGACCAATGGCAAATGGTTCAACCTAACTACGTGTAAAACTTCCAGGCAGCTTTGGCCAGTAATACATCCTAGAAGGACTGCCGATCTTCTGAAAAGAAGTCGTATAGAGACCCGTAATATAACGACGGTCATAAGTGCCCCGTTATGACCGTCGTTATATCTTTGGCAGACATGAACAACGCTTAGGCGTTCAATATAATGACTACTTCAGAAGCTGCAGAAGTGAAGGAGAAGAAGAGAGCGTAAGGCATCTACTTTGTGAGTGTCCCCAGCTAGCCAGCTGTAGGTTCAGAGCCATGGACAGCTACTTCTTCTCCAGACTCGGGGACATGGCTAGAGTACGAATTGATGAACTAGCCAAGTTTATTCGCATCTGTGGCTGGTTCGACTAGCTTTTCCCCTGTAGAAATGCTACGATAACTCCCTATATCTGACTTCATTAAGGTGTCACGGGTGTGGTATCACAATGGACCAACCGAATGGTCTAAGTGAGTCGATCCATAGCCTGGATGGCTGTCACTTTAACCTAACCTAGTTAAAGACGCAGTTTCGTTCTATTTCAATGGAGCGACATGGTGGAACTTTGCGGTCGTAGTCGAAGGTCGAAGTCGGTGTTTTGTTTTACACTCTTCTGCTGCGGTTATTCCAGTATACACTGCTGTTACTTTAATTTCTCTATATTTCTATAGCAATCGAACTGGCAATCTAACTTCGATTAGGATCAAATTTCGTGCGGAGTTTGCACGGCCTGAAAGGTTAAGTCACAAACATCTCGGTAGTATTAAGCCTACGTCTCAAAATTAGAAAACATTCCCTTTCAATTATGACATCCAAATAAATTTAAAAACCGAAACATTTCAATTCATTGCCAAATAAAACGTAATGACGGTTCATATCTGAAACGTATTGAAAATTCGCATATGGCAAGCAATTTATGTCCACCACCACTGCCATCATCATCATCATCACCTGCAACAACAAAAACTCAATTTACCTGATAAAGGTCGTCCACTTCTTCTACTTTTTGCTCAAAAAAAAACGTATTCCCCTATATCCTAGATCTTATTTTCCCTTTATGCTGCCAACAGCCAACAAGGAGCAGAAGGAAATACGGAAAATACGATGACCGTCATCATTTCATTTATGAGATACTTGAAATTTTTCACCTGCACCTGCCATCAGGCCATACATTCATCCGAACTCGTCTTATCCGATAACCCAATGATAGAGATTTAACTAAGCACACGTAGAAGCTTTTAGGAAAAATCAATATTTAATTTTCATGTGGTCACCATCCGGTTGAGTTCATATATATCCATAGAATTACGGATATTTATTTCTGCCTTGATACGGACTGTATCATTCCGTATGATAATATAAAGTTGAGTGTACTTAAGTCGAAGATCTTCCTTCAGAAATCGTCCACACTTTCATTTCGATATCTACGTCTTTCCATCCGCTAAAGGAGCATCCGTACGATTTCCACGGAGAAAGGAAATGCATATTTAAAATCGCTTCTCTTCAGCATATCGCATAATCATAGAGTTGAGAATATGAACGCTTCTATTTCAAAGATCTACTGATAGCTTAAAAACTGACTCTTGTGTCGCCCTAGTGTTATAAAATTCGAAGAGGAATATAAATTTTGAAAGAACATTTCTCAAGCCACGCTAAACTTCCATAAAAATCTGATAGGGGAATTTACGACACTACTGCCGTTCCCAAACATTTCGCAGTAGTTGGTCTTTAATGTGTTTCCGCCATATATTAAAGTGTACCGAAAATAATAGTGCTACGTGATTAATGGCTCTCATAATTATATTTAGATGCATAGTTCCGAAAAAGTGTCCCACAAGAATTAGTAAAATAAAATGCGGTTGAATTCCATTAGAACATTCTGGTAAAGCTTTGGCCAAATCAAGATACACTCCTAGCGTTCGATAGGTCATTTGCTACCATCAGGGAAAGAGTTCAATTTTTTCCGGTATTATCTTGGCTATTATTTCAAAAACATTATCCCTCAGGTACTCCAATGTTGTTGCTTGTTCCTGCTGACTTTTTCTCTCAAATATCCCAACGAAAAGAAATATGATGGGGTCAAATGAGTCGACTGGATCTGGCAATCGATATTGCCATGACGAGAAATTAGTCGACCTGGATACCTCACCGACAAAATTGTCATCGGTCTTCAGGGCATGTGGTGCTGGAAGAGCATCCTGTTGAAATCAAATGTCAACCAGGTTGTTCCAATTCAAGTGCTAAGGACTTACGCAACATCTGACAGTATCGATCGATGGTGGTATACCTCCAGAAACCACAAAGAAAAAAATCGTCTGATGACATCTGCACTGATTAATAAAATACGCTCCGATTTCAGGTAATCTCATGAATTCCACTTTGTCCACGTGACCATCGATTTTATGCTGAGACGATACACGTGCTGGAACATGGAAAATTTTGATGTTTTCGAAATTAAGCTTCTATTTGTTTATTCTTAGTTTAATTTGGGCGTATGACAGTTAATCCAAGCGACCCGAATCAATCGTCCCAACGTCGTGTTGACTTTGGAACGATAACGTTTGGTCGCGCCGACGTCACTCCGACGTCGTGCCCACCAGTCGGAAGAATGACCTTAGGTTAGGTTATAGTGGCAGCCATCCAAACTATGGATCGACTCACTTACGATCGACTCACATTCGGTTGGTCCATTATGATACCACACCCTTGACACCTTAATGAAGTCCCATATAGGGAGTTATCGTAGCATTGCTGCAGAGAATGACCTTAAGGTCGTCCCGACGTCTGCACAACTCTGTACTGTACCAGTGCCACCATCAGCTGTTATAAAAATTGTGAAAAAAGTCAGTAAATAAATTAAAACAAAAAAAAAAGTTATTTTTGGTAGTTTGGAGGTCTTGTTAATGACCAGAAAATTTTAATTGAGTTATAACATAATTCAGTCACGACTCTTTAAGTAAGATATTAATGCAACATAAAATTCACAAAACTAGAATTATCTACCAAAAAGTAATATGTCAATGATGTCAGGCTGACTTCTAAACAAGTTGTGATAACTTCTAAGAAACTGGCCAGAATAATTTTCTTTGTATAAAAATGTGACGAAACAGACGACCAAGTAAATTTTAGGCCATCTGTATATCTGTGGTCACAGGGAATAACTTGGTAAGTCGAAAATAATAAAATGGGATAAGTGTACTGTGGTCATCTCCCAAGACTTACACGCACTGTGAAGGAACTATTGTTATATGTTATTTGATCACTGAGATGTCAACAAATTTGATTTTTTCACAAAAACTGGATTTAAAGGAACAGTTTAATAGTAAAAATAGCAAAAAAGTGCTGCCCTGAATAGTTTCGTTTTTAGACTTACCTACTTATTTCCTGTGGCCACAGATATTACGAGAGAGTTACTGAAATTATTTTTAAGCTCTATTCGTAACCACTAAGCCATTCCAATAACTTTTTAGGCGTATTTGCCACCAAAAAGTCTTACAAATAACTTCAAAGTCATATTCCTAACCAGGAAGTCGGCAAAATATTTACGACCAAAAACGTGTTGCAGCTAACTATCATACTATGGTATATCTATTTACATGTGTATGATCAGTAGATTGTTCTCGTGGAATGAAAGTATCAACAGAAAAGTGTGTATTCTCTTTTCAAGTAGTGAGAAACGCTCATAAATAACGTAGATGTAGATGTAGATTGGAAGTAGGGGTTGATATGGTTAACCTCTGTCACTGCAGCCACAGTTGGTCCTATTGTGACGTCCCCCCGGATTCACTACGATTCCTCTTCAATCCCTGCGCTTTCAATGAAGCCTAGTATTTTGCGAAGAGGAATGGTCAGGAATTCCGAAGGGTTCATGAAACCCTGACCGAAGTGACGACGTCTTTTGTGAGCTAGACCCTCACATTCACAGAGGATATGCTCTGGTGTTTCATCTTCGTCATTGCATATTCTGCAAATTTTAGTCTCAGAGAGACCAATCCTATTGAGATGCTTCCGCATGTGACAATGTCCAGTCAGAGCTCCTACTAGGGTTCGGGTCTGATATCAGCTTAATTTTAGATAATCAGATGTTCTTTTTTCAAATGTTTTGGCATTAAAAACCTTTGAGTGCCTGTTGCCAAGTCCCAGTGAATGGCACTTTGCGATTTTTGCCACATTCGGATGTTTATTCTAGCTGTGCTTAATGGTATCACACATAATGGATATGGTCGCATGAAATCAGCTTCTGAACCTTTTCTATCCATTAATTCGGCCATTTCATTACCTTCAAAGCCGCTGTGTCCCGGAATCCAAATGAGGTTAACTCTGTTCTTATTTCCGAGTTCAATCAGTCATTGCAGGCAATTCCAAACAAGTTTGGAGTAGATTTGAACGGACTGAAGTGCCATTATTGCTGCCTTGCTGTCCGAGAGAATATATATTTGTTGATTTTTGTAGCTCCGTCTGATATTTGCATGAGAATGAGTCTCCGACTAAAAACAATGGATGTTATGTGCATGCTACAGTAGAATTTCACATTTGGGCGCACTCCATAAACTCCTGCTCCTACACCTAGATCTTTTTTAGATCCGTCTGTGTACCAGATTATGGATCCTGGTTTTGGAGTGGGTTTATTTGTGACCCAATCCTCCCTTTCAGGTAGGACAACTTTGAATGGCCTTGTGAAATTCAATTTCGGTACCATTGAATCAAAAAGGGGTATCGCTAGTATGGGGTCTTTGTGAGCTCCGCGGAACGAGTTGGGGAAGCTATTTTGCACTCTGACTCGTCCTCCGAGCTCAAAAGTTTGTATGTGGTGAGCCTAGCTTCTTTCTGCATTTCTAAGTGTAGGGGTGCTAGGTTGAGAAGCACCTCTAAGGAAGCTGTGGGAGTGGTGCGCATCGCCACAGTAATACCCAGGCATGCCAGTCTTTGTAATTTGGTCAGCTTAAGCTGAACAGTTTTCTGCTTTGTTTTCTTCTACCAGACGGATGCAGCGTAAGTTATAATGAGCGTAGCAGCGACGGTATACATCCAGTAGGTTAGTTTTGGACTCAGTCCCCAGTTTTTGCCGAAAAGGCTCCTACAGGTCCAGAGCAAGATTCGGGCCCTTTCAAGAACTTTGTCCAAATGAGCATTCCAAGCGTGCTTTTTATCCAGGATGATATCCAGGAATTTTGCCTCACTAGCACACTCTATGGATTCTCCAAAAAGAGTAGGGTTAGATAACTTGTCCTTACACCTCCTTTTGGTAAATGCAACAATTGTGCTTTTCTTTGGGTTGATACCCAATCCTGCTTTAGTGCACCAGGTTGCTACCTGGTTTAGGGTATTCTGAACTAGATCTGTCACCGTCTCTTCAAATTTACCTGTAACAAGAATGGTGGGGTCGTTACGTTACCCTACGTCTCTGTATGAGAGCTTGGAAGTGCACGGCGTTGGGATGAGCGAGCTCTGTCCTTCCTTCGGCTTTCCTTTTGCTATTTTAGCGCTTATTGTAGTGGCTGGTTTGGTCTTTTTCGAGGAGACATGCACCTTGTCATCGACTATTGGTTTGGTTTTGCTATCCTGAACCGTGTCGACGACTGCCGCAGATTTTTCGGTTTTCTGCACCTTTTTCGAGATCTATTCTGGTGTACTACCATCAGATCCACCTCTTTTGCCAATGTGTGCCATTGGCACCTTCCGAGTCGCGTTTAGCTACAAGTTCTCTGACTTGTCTTCGCGCTTCTTCTGGATCCAGGCCACTGGCAATTTTGGCACTGATACGTCTCCTAGAGGTAAAGTATTCGTACTGCCTCTCTGATTCGATTTGTGGTAGGTCCACAGGAGCAACTACTGCATTTGGGACCATTGACTCCTGAATGCTGATGTCGTTCGTGCTTACTACCACTCCTCTGCGCAGAGATGGGGTGAGCAGGTTCCCCTCTTCAAGGCTAGGTTAAAAGTGGTTTCGCCCGGTGCCCCCCAGGAGATCGTTCAAGTCATCACATTGATACACCTGATACCATGCAGCCCTTGGCACGAAGACTTATCCACCTTGGCTTGAGTGTGGATCCCTTTTCGTTCACCGCTCCTCTAAAGTAGTCAGAGCCAGCCCAAACTATCTCCAGATTTGCGACACCACGACAAAGTAGTGATCCACGGGGGGTACAATAACGTAAGTCGGAACGACTTTGTTTTCACAACCAGATAGTTTCGGGATATAGTAAAAGTAGCGAAATTGTAATTTGTAGTAATTAACTGACCAGAAAGTTTTATTGGTCGTTTGAATGTTTTATCAACATCCGAAAAATCAACACAAATTTATAACAGCTTGAATTTTCAATTTAAAATGTCGTATATACGTCGTGTCGACTTAAAATTTAAAAAAATGGAATTCTCGACCAAAAAAGTTATGTTTGAAAGTTATTCGGTATTAGTTGTACATATACTCGTAGATCTAAAGTTTATCATAATTTTATTAATTCGTAAAAGTTTCAAATAATGAAATTACCTCTGTTACATCCGTTTCAGTTAAAAAAAAACCTCTAGTTTCTGCCATAATATTCACGTTTATGTTTTCCTGCAAATCTAAAGAGATTTATTACGTATGTAAGGCCGTCAATTACCAAAAGGCAACTATCCAACAATTTCACTAAGCAATTTTATTAACCAGCTAGAAAAATCCTGCTGGAAACCTGTCTAATTTTCTGTGGTGAAGAGTCTAAATGGTCAGCGTATAAAATCTGGACGCTGAGCAAAAAAAACTCCACTGGAAACGATGCATGCGACAGGAAAAAATTTACGAAGCGAAACTTTTAAATTTTTCCAACATTGCAGAAATTATCTGTAGAGTATATGTCTGGTGTGGCATTCAAAATAGCGAGGACGACTCTCTGTTTATGGTTTTCCAGTTCGAAATGTGAAAACGTAAAACGTGTAAAAGTCTTTTCAAGTACCTGTGCATTGTTCATAGGCTGTACATTATACTGTACGATACAGTTACGATACAATGGTATACCTATAGACCGACTCACATATTGTTTTACACATCAGTTAACTTTTAATTACAGACCTAGTTTGACAAATGATAGTGCTTCTCTTGCTTTACGCTTGGGACAAGGTTTTCTCTTGCTAGTCTTCTGGGGGATTTTTTTTTTAGATGAGCATAGCAAGAAGGGTGGTATTACGTAGCGTTTTAAAACGCTGAGGCAAAAAATACGGTGTAAAATCGACAATTTCTTAATTATTGTATCTTTCGTTTCTGACTTTTCAGATTTTGCGGGAAATTTATAGTAGGAAAATGAAAACTTTCTATGGACATTTCTATAAATTTATAGAGGAATTAACTTGTATCTTCATGTGATTAATGTAAAAATCTCGTCACTAAGATCAACTGGAATTTGGTAATGATCGGAAGAGAAAAATCATAAGTTCAGAGCAAGTTTCGAATTGTATAAAGTCATTCCGTCACTAGTTGTCGACAAGTGCGCAAGTGTTTCTTTTCTCTCGCTCACGTATTAATTTTTTTTTTTCTAAAGCCTTCTGCTAAAGTATTATTTTTTATATCCCTCGGTACCGGATACAACGTATTGCCAAATCTCACAATTGATCCGAAATCGACTACAAAACGGGGTCGGGAGGTTTATCCGCCCGGTAAACTACTTAGGGATAAGCTGAAAGTCCCTAAAACTAACGCCATCATCATGCTGAACCGCAGCAACCGTTTTGCACTTCTTGCAAACGACTCTATGGACTCCGAATCAACAGGAAGCACGACACCAACACCAACTCCTCCTAAAAAGCTAAAGATTCCTCCCATCGTTGTTCCAGACCTGTCCCGGCCATCAATAATTGCCGTCATGGAAGCACTGAAGATAAGCAACTATCGGGTAAAATTAATGTCTACGGGTATCAAAATCCTTCTCGAAACCACCGAAAATTATGTCGAAGTACATAGCCACCTGCTAGCTAGAAAAGTAAACTTCTTTACCCACCGTCGAGCGGACATGCGACCGACGAAAGTTCTCCTCTCAGGACTCCACGACATGTCTTGTGAAGAACTTAAAAATCATCTGAAGTCAACACATGGAATCATTTGTCTTGACGTCAAAAAATTTGTCATTCGAAACTCGCAGACATACTATATAGTTTATTTTGAGCGCGGTACCACTAAACTGTCTGAGCTCAGGGCAACTAAAACTGTCTTGCACGCCGTAGTGCATTGGAATTTTTATTCGAGCAATCGAAACGGCCCAACACAGTGTCGTAACTGTCAACTCTATGGCCACGGCAGTGGCGGTCATATTGCTTGTTCAAGGGGGGGGGCCATTGAAGTTCAGTAGATACTGTAGAGAAAATAGGTGAGGTAGCTACCCGTTAACGCAGAGTGGATGAAGGAATTTCAGAATATTAAAAAGTATTAACATTGCTCTGAAGGGATTTCTTTAACATCGTTCAATTTATCAACTTATTGTATGATATCAAAAATTTGAACCTGTGTTGTATGATTGTAAGTCCTTAAGTAATGGGAAATTGAATAGCACGGGTAGGAGCTAGAAAATAAAATTAATAGATTTCAAAGCTAGGTAAACATAATTTGCGATTTCAGTAGAAATCGATGTCGATCTCGATTTCGGAAAAATTTAGAAGCCCAAACAGACTTCAAGATATCTTACACGTATGAGAAAATTTCGAGATTTCGCCAAATCCAGTTTGAAATCTTTGGATGTAAATTAGCTGTTTTTTGAGACCACTAGAAAAGTAGTGTATTTAATTCTTATTGGTTCTACTATCATACATATTTGATGAAACTCAATATTGGGCATTAAAATCAGAACCCTATATCTCATAATCTAAAGACTTCAGGCCCGACGAAGAAGTGATCACCCCAATTATTAAGTTATCCTACAATACTTAAAATCTACGAAAAAAATATTTTATGTCAATGTTATTTATTAGGTATATATACATATTCACTGAGTCTCCTTATTGATTCGATCTATAGTTAAGATGACTGCCACCATAACCTAACCTAACCTACTCTCCTAATTCAAAAATTTAAAAAACCAAACTCGGAAATTCTCTAAAACTATTTTCAATTATAATAACTTCATAAGCAGTATCTTATACCTGATTTACATCGCAAGATTTTGACAAGTATTACTTTATTATTTTAATAATAAAGTATTTTAGTATAGTATAGATTTTGAAATCTCGAAAAGTGTTTACAACGGTATGAAGACATTTGTTTGACAACGACTCTGATGATAAAATTTTTAATTTATTTTGTAAGAGTTAACATTTGGAAAGGAGGAAATTTAAATTGAATGAACATGAGTCGAAAGCTTGCATTATCATGCAATTTGAAATTTTGTTATATTTTATACAGGTAGTTGTGGTGACAGATAATTTGAGGGCTGTTCAGTGACTATTATTTGTATTGAGGATTTTTTTCCCAAAGATTTTTTTCGTGGTACCTCTTATAATGATTATAATTAGTGTAAAAAATATATGTTTTAAGTTTCACCCCGATCAGAAAAAAAAATTTAGATTCCGAAAAATGGGTCCCGAAGTATTGACAAAACGGCCAAATAATATTATTCTGTGGATGGTTGTAGTTTTAAATATATAGGTTATGTACCATCGGAAATACCATCTAGTTGTCGTAATGAGAAAGTGAAGTTTTTCATATTCAATCGGTTTCGACCGTATTTTTATAATGGTTAATAATACGAAGTTAGTATCGTCGGCAAAATGATCTGATTTCTAATGCTCAATATTATATTATAGAAAGAGGAAACGGTTTAGAAAGTCCTTCATCAAGTACGAAATCAAAAACTTTGACGGATTAGTGATTAAATGTAAAACATCATCTTTTTCGTCCTTGCTGAAGGACTCCTTTTTTCATAACATTGAGCACTCTAAAAGACTTCGTATCGTTTACCGTTCCAAAGTTACGCTCAAAAATTTATTTTTTAAGAAAAACTTCAATTGCTGAATTTAGGCACTAGATGGCATTTTCAATGGTACACCACCTATAAATATTTAGAGCTACAATCACCCACAGAATGATACTATACTAGGGCCTATGTCGATATCTTGGGAGTTTCCGGAATCTTATACAATTTTGGTTTCTTTAAGGTTCTTGAGGCACGTATTCCCCATATATTATCGACATGAAACTTAAAGCGTATTTTTTTTACACTAATTCGAGCCTGATGGGTGCTGCGAAAAAATACAAATTTTTAAATTGAGTGATTAGCTTTGATTAGGGTTTGAACTACCCTTTTTACCCGAGTAGATTTCAAATTCATCCAAATATGGGAAATATATTAGAATTCGATAGAATCGAAATCGAAATCTCAACATTTCGAAAAATCAAGTTTTAAATCTTTGGATGTAAATCAGTTATTAATATGTAATAGTTACTGTAAATATTCATAATTAAGTTCTTATAGCTGATTTCTCTCGTAATTTCTAAAAAACTATTAAGATTACTGGATTACCGATAAATTTTAATAAGTTTTATATCTGCTCTGGTGATTAGGTTTTTTGAAAACATGGTTCAAAATCCACTCAAAACGACCTGGATAGCAATGATATTGTGTTTTGCTGCATTTACCACAACTTACGTTTTAATCTAGGATTAGGACGCACATAATGACAATTGTCCAAGCATAATTCAAATCCAAATTTTTCAAAATTAGTTTCAAACAGTAAAAGCTTCCTTAACAGAACACATCACAACCCAACGATTGATTATATGTATATATATATTTATATTCGAAATTTTATTACTTTTCGATTGAAATATTTTTAATTAGACACAGTCTTCTTTTTAATCAGGAGACAAAGACAAAAGAAGGATTAAAGAAAGGCATAAGGTGGAATCCGATTTTACTTTATTAAGTGCATTATACTTTATTAAGTGTATCTATTAATCTTATAGTCTCATATAATTTTTCTTTAAAGCAGAAGGGATAAAGTAATCACGGGTCACGAATTTGTTAGGGGGGGCCATGGCCCCCCCCTATGACCGCCACTGGGCCACGGGTCAACGTATTGCCACCTTCCTCCCAAATGTTTGATATGTAGCGGACCGCACAAATACTCTGATTGCACTTGGGAAAATATAGATGCGATCAAATGCGCAAACTGTGGAGATAAACACCTTGCCAACGACCACGAATGCCCGAAGAGGAATGAATACTGCCAGATTAGGCAGAAACTATCATCGCATAGAAGAGACAAAACTCAAATAAAGCAACCTTACAATTCCTTTACAAATTTCGACACCAATTTTCCACCTATACACGTAAATCGCGCTTCAGTTACACCACAGAGCATCAAACCCGGCAGCTCTTTGCAGTACAATACGGTGGCAAAGCAAATGACAGTTCCGCACATCGTTACTACAACTACCGCTAATGAAACTCTGTTATCACCGCAGCAGCTGATCCAGATGTCTTCAGAACTTATAAACAACCTTGCCAAATGCAAAACAAAGCACGACCAATTTCTAGTTCTAACTAATTTAGCTATTAAGTCTGTTTATAATGGATAATTTTAAGAATTTAAATACACTTCTTTGGAATGCCCAGAGCATCCGAAAGAAATCTATCGAGACATTCGACTTCATTGTTGACTCAAATGTTGATATTATCATACTAACCAAAACTTGGCTCAAACCACACGACAAACTCTCGCATTCCAACTATGTAGTTCACAGGAATGACAGGATTGATGCAACTGGCGGAGGTGTTGCTATCATAATTAATAAAGGCGTCAAACATTCAGTCGTACCCAGCGTTAAAACCAAGATTATCGAGACTATCGCAATCAAAATTGAACACTCTAATACAGTCATTGTTGCAGTTTACTTTCCTGGGACAAAACTTAATGCAACGAAACTAAAGTATTTTGAAGATGATATTAAACTTTTGTCAAATCATAATCAAAGGTATTTACTCTGCGGTGACTTCAACTCCAGGCATCGCCATTGGAACTGTGGCAAAGCGAACAAAGCTGGTAAGATCCTCTTTGATCTTATTTGCAAATACAATCTTTTTATTCATGTTCCTTCCGAACCAACCTTCCATCCACCAAGATAAATGGACTCAACTCTGGATCTCGTCATCAGTAATGGCCTTGTTCCTATCTCTCAACCAATTACAATACATGAACTATCATCTCCTCATCTTCCGGTATCATTTCTTATTGAAATCGATACCCCGATCATAAATTATTGCAAATCTGCTTATTGCTTTAATAAAACTAATTTGAACAAATTTCATAGAGTACTAAACAGCGGAACTAACACTAGTACACTTGATCTTAGGACAGTCACAAGAAACGATCAAATCGATGACCTTCTTCAAAACCTAACCACCAACATCTGGAATACTGTCGAACTATGTACACCCAAAACAACAATAACCAATTAGCATACCATTCGCATTGACGAGAACACTAAAGCCATGATCAGGGAACGAAACACATTACGAGGAAAATGGTAGAGAACAAGAGATCCGGGTGTTAAGAACCGAGTAAACCGTCTAACTAAATATATTCAGGGTAGTCTATTCGAATTCGAAACCAGAAATAAAAACTGGAAAAACATGCTCTCATCCCTCGACAAAAGGTCCAAGAAAATATGGAATCTTAACAGGATCTTTAAAAGACGTGACAAACACAAACCACTACTAATAGACGAAAACGGTACTGCCATATTCAATGACAAAGCCAAGGTAGAGTTGATAGCAAAGAATTTCCAAGCAGCCCATCGCCTCACCGAACACTTGGGCAGTCCCATCAACAACTTTTCTGTAAGGAACGCTGTATTAACCATCCCCGAATCTATCGACTTACCTGCCAGCTGTCTCTGCAAGCCGCGCGAAATATTGAAAAACGCTCTCGAACAACAAAGCTCCAGGCGCCGATGGTCTCCCTAACTCATTGCTAAAGCGACTTCCCAAAAAATCGTTAATCCTATTGAGTTTTATTTGCAATAGCTGCCTTAAACTAGGCTACTTTCCAATTGCTTGGAAACTTGCTCATTTATTCCCCATTCCTAAGACCGGTAAGGATGCAAGCTGTCCAAAAAACTATCGTCCCATAAGTCTTTTACCTACTCCAAGCAAAATCTTCGAGCGAATTATTTTACACCGAATAAATGAGTTCCTTGATCACAATGATATTCTACCCAATTTTCAGTTCGGCTTTAGGTCAGGCATAGAGAAAGATCTAATAGAGAAACAAACCCATAGCCGTTCTCTACTGATTTGTTTTTCATACATTCGATTTGAAATTTCTAGCCGTAAAAGCTTCCATCCCAAAAAGCTTCACTAACCACTAGTTCAAAAAGCTCGATTTTAGCCGAAAAGGGGAACAATTTTAAATGATGTTAAGTTCATTCATCGTTGTTTCAGTTCAATTCTGGTGAAATTTTATTTTATAGGATAACAAGAGGTTAAGAAATTAGAAGTTAATTTTACTTTATTATTTTCTAATAATACAGTATTGTGATTGATTTTTTAAAAAAAAAATTTAATTTATTTAAAATAGACCCCTAGCAGCAAAAAAAATTGAGGGGGGGAAGGTGAAAAGGAAAAGGTTCCGATTTTTATATCTCGATAACCTATAATGATATAAAGCTGGTATTTAGATAGAGCTATATTAGTAGCATGTTGGAAAAAATTAAAATTTTATAGGGGTAGTATGGTACGGGGGTTGGGGGTGTTTTTGCTATCTATAGAACGATTTATGCTACAAAGTTGAAACTCGGTATGTATATGTAAATCAACTAGAAAAGTAATTTAAATAAAAAACATACTACAGTCACGATCGGCTGCAAGCCAATCGTATAATACTCTAGATGAATACTGAACTCCGATTTATATTGTAGTTGGGGATAAAGTAGAATTACGTGTGTGCATGTTGTATGTCCTTTATTAAGGACTGCTATTAGATTGCTACTCAAAACTAAAAGACAATATTCAGTGTTTAATTTCATACCTTGAACTGGGAAAGTCATCGAAAAAAAATGTCCTTTTTAAAGGACTTTCACATGGGAGGTGCAGGAAGGACTCATTCGATTTCTTACATATTTATCCTTTTCCTTGGAACTATTCAAAAATTAATGTGTACAAAATTTCAAATTCGTAGCTTGAAGCGTTCAAAAGTTATCGGAAAAAAAATTGTTGAACACGTGTTTTAAGGATATTTTGTATGGCAGCTACCAGAAGGAGTAAAAGAATTTCGCTGATTAGCAAACTCCGACTTTGTTTTTACTCAAAACTAACTTGTACAAAATTTCGAATTCGTAGCTAAAAGATTACTTGAGTTATTGTGAGTTTTGTATATTAAGTGAATACATTTTGACAGGATATTTGTATGGCAGCTACACGAAGGACTAACAGGATTTTCTTCATAATCATATATTTAGCTCCAACTATTGGAAAAATAATACATACAAAATTTCAAAGACGTAGCTTAAGCCCTTCTAAAGTTATCGACCAATATTTTTGAAGACGTGTTTTAAGGACATTTTGTATGGCAGCTACCTGAAGGAGTAGGACGATTTTGCCCGTTAACGAACTTAGCCTTACAAATTCAACCAAACATCCAGATTCAAAATTTCAAGTTCCTAGGTGAAGGCGTTCTTGAGTTATCGTGCTAACGGACGGACGGACGGACGGACGGACGGACGGACGGACGGACGGACGGACGGACGGACGGACGGACGGATGGACGGACGGACGGACGTCAGGCGGATTTGAGGTTTTTGGCCACAAATAAACAAAAAATAATATATAACTTTTTTTCGTCCGAGGCTTGGTTCTATGCGTTACAAACTTTTGGGCTGGATTAAACTTATAATACTCTATATGATTTCATCTAGAGTATAAAAATTCAAATATTTATTGGCGTTCGGATGGGGGCGAAAAAAATAATCAGTGAAAATGGAATGCATATATTTTCACGGTTTTCGTCATATCTATTAGGTCTTTAAAATATTGAATTAATTTTTATTGTACAACTTCTTCATATAAATACCTAGAAGAATTTCAGGTAGGGAATTTTTTGAAATTTGACCCATAAAGAGGTGGAAAGGGGGTTGTATATTTTTTCACGAATTCTGCCATATCCCTCAGGTCTGATCAGATATCGAATATCTTTTCACTTTCATGGGCTTGCGTAAAAATCGCCTGATACTCACTTTTAAGTTTTTTCATTTTTCAACCCCTAAGAGGGCTTAAAAGGGTTGAACAAGTTTTCACGAATTCCGTCATATCTTTTAGAAGTGATAAGAAATTGAATTGGTTTTTACTTCCTCGTGTTGTCTTCATATTTATCTATTAACTCCTTTCAGGATTTTTGGATATTCAACCCCCAAGTGGGTGTTAGGAGGTTGCATATCTGATAATATATCGAATTCATTCTTACTTCCTAAGGTTTCCTATATAAGCGCCAAAAAGTCAATTTCCGTATTTTTAGATATTCAATCCTAGGGGGTGTAAAGGGGTTGTATGCTTTTCAAAGCTTCGACATATTGCTTAGCTTTCATGAGATATTAGATTGCTTTTCACTTCCACAGACTTTTTATATAATCGCCTACAAACCGACTTCTAAATTTTTGGATATTCAACCCCCAAAGGGTTTGCATATGTTTTCACAATTTATTCCATCAGTTAGTTCAGATGAGATATAAAATTGGTTATTACGGCATTTGATGTAATGACCTAAAAACCAATTTCACGATTTCTCGAGTTTCAAAAACCAAGGGGGTGTGAAGAGTTTGCTTACGTTTTCACAAATTTTTCAAAATCCCCAGTGTCTCATGAAATATGAAGTTGCTTCTTATGAAATCGTCTAAAAACCTGTTTCACAATTTTTTCGAAATTCAAACCCCAAGTGGAATTAATGGCTTTATATACGTTTTAACAATTCGTCATATCTCTTAATTCTGATAGGGCAGCAAATTCGTTTTTACTTCTATGGGCTTTTAGTGTACATAATATACCGAAATTCGATAGTCTACACGGGCGTTTCCAATGTTTAATCGGCTAAATATCTATATTTTAAATATTTTTTTTAAGAACAAAACTAACTTTCCAAGAAACCTTATAATTTCGAACAACTGATGATATACTCCGACTTTGACCGCTCCCGGACTTTGACCGCTCCCGAACTTGGACCCGAATATAATAAAATTTCGACCATTGGCAGATTTTTTTTTAAATGGTTGATATTACGTAGTGCAGTAATCTCATTAGAATTGGAGTAAATGTTTACTGATTTCCGTTTAATAGACTTTTATGTCATTGTTTTTTATTTCTATATGTATTGTTGTATCTGCGGTTTTTGTGCATTAGTAATGTTCATATGGAATATTTCACGTTGCGTACTCACGAAAATACATATAAGATTAATAAGTTCTCTCATCAGACATAATTAGAAATATTTATATCGGTTTTTATTTAAATCTGGTCCAATTCCTGCGAATTTATTTCATGGACGGAATAGTGTGGTAGTATCCGGTGTGAACATGAATAAGATTTAAGCCCCATCCAATATTATACTAATATTCATAAATTTCAATCATGCTCGTACATGCAAACAGAAGTTTTATTTTTTTATGCATATGAGTATTAAAACGATTTTCGATTTTTGTGAACTTGTTCTTTTAAAATTATACGTATTTTCACCAATGTATCCAACTACCTATATTAGTTCATTTTTATTATTGTATTATGTAAGATATTATAATAGTACAAACAAATATAATATATATGTATCGATATCTCTTTATTTTTGCTCTTCACTTTTAATTATTATAAATTCATACATTCATTTAATAAGGCATTCGCCAGTAGTACCTATATACCTACGTATTTTGTTTGTTCGTCATTAACATTCGTCATATTTAAATATTCTTTAAAAAAAACAAGTCTGAATTAACTTCATAATTTTGACTTCCTATATCCTGTTAGCGAATTCTGTAACAGTAAAGTGGGTGAGTAATGGTGCATTTACACTCAGCGTTTGAGGCGAGCCTCTATCCCCACCAAAAAATCAACCAATCAAATGGATCGTGGAGTCGCAAGAGTCTAACATTCTTCAACTTTTTCTCCGACGCACGCTTCCATATGTGTACACACAAACAATGAACTGTGGCAGCATGCACTTCGCAGCTCATCGTATTTCTGTCGTTTCGCACTTATAGGCAAGTTGTGTCGCAGAGGCATGTTGAGTGTAAATTGCTTTCAACACAGCAAAGAACACAAAAACGAAAACCGGTTTGCAATGACCTGATGGGGGTTGAGGCGAGCCTCGAGGCGAGCCTCAGAGGTGAGTGTAAACGCACCATAAATCACACATTGAGAGATGGCGGCTTCTTCCGGGAATGCGGCAGACCAGAAACCTTGTTGAGGGACCAAGTGGACGAATCGCTACTTTTCTTCTCAAATTGAGCAGCAAGGAATCTGGTAGTATTTTTGGTGTCCTCACAGGGCATAACTCGGCCTACACTTGGTCAGAATGAGAATCATTAACGACCCCATGTGCACTGCTTGCGACGAGAGCGACGACACAACGGAACATTTCCTTCTAGAGTGTCCAGCTTACTCTTTTGCGAAAATGCACATATACGGCGTTGATGCTATGAGGATGGATGAACTCCGTTCTCGCTACCTACCTGAGCTCTTGAAATTCGTGAGGAGGACGAAAAAGTTCGGGTAGAGACTGGGGGATTCGAGTATAATGGGCCATGTTTGGCCTGAATGCTCAAGATGCGCTTCTTTGCTGCGTGTCTTCCCCCACACCAAACAACAATAACAACCTGATTTCTTAATACCGTGTAGATAAATTGACGTATCTATCATCAATTTATGTTTTGATTATTGCATTTGATTTGCAATCTTCCGACAAGGAACAAAAACGTAACTTTGTTGCCGTGTCGATACCATGATGGCATATGGTACCAGTTCAGAAAATGTATTTTTTCAGTAAAACCCGGTATATGCTTTACTAATTAAAATTAATAAAAGGAAAATAAGTGTTTTTTTCATTACGGAATGTTTGATTATAGTATAATAATTTATTTTCTGGCTAAAACTAATTTAATGTCGGTTTCTTAACAAACCGATTTTCCTTCCTCCCTCTATTACATTACATAACTTCAGATCATGACAAAACATAAAAATCTAGTTTTCAATAATTTTAGTTATGAAATTAGAAATGAGAAAAATCTGTCAGTTTAGGCAGTTACTATGCATTGCATGTTTTACTCGATTCACTTATTCTAGGAACAGTATTTTACGAAATGCCGAAATCGAATTATATTATATTATTTGCTGTAAATACTAAAGGACGATCGGAGCCCTCATGTACCGATTGGTAACCTTATTTCAATACTGTTTCCGAACTGAGTAGTCAGTACCGCTTAAATTGCTTTCTTTTGTATCGTAAATGTTTGATGTCCACTACAGTGAACGAGTGTTCGTACTTCATTGCTATTCATTTGCGCTAAAAATGTACGTGGTCGAAAAATAATAACAACGTAAATGTTTAGGGTATAACCTATCATGCTTACACCGAGACCACATAATTTTAATCGAATTAAAACGCTGGAGGTTTTTCAAGGTGTTGATGAATCATTTATTATATTTATTTTGGAGTAAAATTGATATTACCAAAAACTACTAGTGCTCCCTGGTCCTTAAGTATGCTTCGGTGTAAGTTTCGTTTAGATCAAAAAGTAGTGCTGAAAATTCAAGAAAAAAATCTTTGATTCGACCGCCATTCAACAATACTTATACAATTCAAAATAGCAAACATATTCAATTACCCGAGGATCTGCTTTCTTCCAGCATTGATGGAACCACCATGCCTTGTGACACAAAGTATCGCCTTCGGGATGTATACAGCCTTTGCCCATATTAAGAGCAATGTCCTTCATGGATTCGGGAACCATGTCAGACAACCTCTCTAAGTGTACGTCACCGTTTTTGTCGACCAATTTCGCCTCATGAAATAAGCAGTTCATATAGCACTTAAGTGCCTCATCTTCGTGTATCTCACCATCACTAAACTCCTTTATTGCATCTGCAAAACGTGATTTAAATTAGACAAATGAATATTACTCCCTACTAAAAGTACGACAACTTCAAACTAGGAAGGACTATGAATAACTATGTAACTACTTGTAAAGTGAAATTGATTCGTAATTAAGTTAAGGACTCTGATGCGCACATACCTTCGGTTACGCCAGTTTTCTTTACGCAAATATCATGAAGCGGTTGGAATCCTTCAAGCAATTCCTTTGGTGGGTACTGTAGAAAATCACAGGGAGTTTATGGAAAATTCTATAATTTAAGCTTAAATTCTAATCAATTTACCTCATCATCCCTTCGTAGTTCGACTTTTTGACTGGAACAAACCGATAAAATTGTCAAAGCGAAAAATATAAAGACCTTCATCTTGGCAAGAGCAATCAAAAGACTAACCAGACAGTAAAGGAAGCCGTCTTTTTATATTCGATTGAGACAGTCTTAAGAATATTATGTCAAAGTCGATATTTTAATTATTACCGGCTGGCAATCTTTTGATTCTTAATTATAAGTAGATAGCAAAATAATTATTCGTTTTGTAAGATGTGTAATTAAAAATAATTTTAGTGATTCGTTTCGGATTGAATGATTTGTGTTTTTTAGCAATAATTAATGCCACTTCATTGGCACGACAGGCTTCGATTCTGGTGATCTACGTTTGAATTATAATTGAAATGTACATTTCTGTCGGAAGTACAAAAGACCCAAATTGGATTCTGATAACTTAGCAACACAATCCCCTATCCTAGATTCTATTATATGAAATAAAGTAGTCGACTCTAGTCTACGTACTATTGACGAGGAATACAAGAGATGAATCCGATTATAATGCGAATTGCATTCCTTCCAAGGATTTAATGATGATTCCATTGATATATTAATCTTGGTTGAATTTTCAAAGCTTCTTCTACATTGTTTTAAGAAAATTGAATTTTCAATCCAACTTTTGCTTGAAATTTCCAGTATATTTAATTTTTTCAAGTAAAAGTACACAATTCAATCACTTTTACACGAAATTACAAGTATTAGTAAATTATTCATGTACTTTTCAACTGAACCGTACAGTTTACATGAACTGGCTCACAAAATTACGCAACATTTCATGTAAAATTAACTTTATTTATATATGAAATGAAAATTACGTTCTTTTCCGTGTAATTCTACTTAAATCGTGATAATCATCATAATCATTTATTTCATCAGTAAAATTCATTTATGTATAGATACAATAAAATGCTTAGGTGATTAGACATGTTTCTATATCTTTACAGACTTAGTATAGTTTATAGCATACAGCAATTTTAAATGTAGTATGATTTAACTAAAATTTATTATTAAGGAATAATTTCGGCTAAAACCTTCTACGATTAATGATTATTAACCTACTTAAAGCTAACTTAAGGCTAACTTAAGGCTAATAACACTTCCACTCTATTCCTCATAGAGGGGTGCTGATCAGTGCGTTAATGAGAGGATTGGTATTGTTCCTACATTTGTTGATGAAAGAATTTGAGATTTTACTAGCTAATTCGCTAATTTTAGAAACTTTGGCTTCATTATGCAGTCGGAAGGTTGAGTAATAATATGGTTTGTTAAGAACCACTTTCAAACATTTATTTTGTCTAATTTCTAGTTTGTTTTTATGGCAGGTTGCATATATATTCCATATTGGGGCAGCGTATAAGAATAATTGTTGCATAACCATTTCAAAAAATCTGACAACAGTCTGGGCGCAGCTTTATTATTTTATGGGTAGAAGCCCGAAACCTGTTTAATGCTGAAATGCGGTGTAGGTTACTATGCGACTGACAACCTAAAAAATAAAATTCCAAATAGCCTCCTGGTTATTCCTTAGGTTGTCAGTCTCATAGTAACCTACACCGTATCTTAGCATTAAACACGTTTCGGACTTCTACCCATAAAATAATAAAGTTGCGCCCAGACTGTTGGCAGATTTTTTTATTTACTTACTTATTTCTTTTATCAATAGAATATTCCATAGAAGTAAAAGCGAATTCGATCACATTAAACCTAAGAGATTTTCGGAAAACTTGAACAATACCTTACACCCCCAGGGGGTTTAATATTGAAAAATACTTAAATCGGTTTTTTCCCCGACTATGTTTAAAGTTTATAGAAGTAAAAGTGAACTATAAATTTCAATATACCTAAGAAATATATCAGAATTTGTGAATATGAACACAATAGACAAATTTTGAAGAACGTTTCTAGGCGCTTATATAAATAGCCTGCAGAAATAAAATTGCTTTAATAGCTCGACATGTCTAAAAGTTTTAACGAAATTCGTGAAAATGTGGATTCACAGACATTTTTTTACTCAACCTCTGAACGCCAATAAAAATCTGAACATTACTCCAATAGCTCATCTACAAATACGTACTAAGTTTCAACTTTCTAGCATAAGCCGTTTCTGAGATATAAAAAACTACCCCTCACCCCCGTACCTTGCTACCCCTATAAAAAATTCTATTTTTCTAGGATGTCTCTATAGTGGCTCTATATAGTCCTAAATACACCTGGACCCTTAAATCTCTACTAGAGATCTACCGTCTCCAACTCCTATAAAATTTTCAAGATCATATCTGATACGGTTTCTGATACGGTTCCTGAGATATAAAAATGACATTTTTTGAGAAATTTCTATCCCCCTACTTCCGTGTTCCACCTCCCCCGTCAAAAAGTTTACGTTCAATAAACTCCTCTTGTGATCCCATATACAGAAACTACATTTTGTCTTTCTGGTGTAATTGGTTCGGAAGATATTGTAATCCAAAGTTTTTCACCGAACACCCCCACACCCTACAACCCCCCTTAAAAATGTTAGCCCTTCTCTAATCTTAAAGTATCCCTAAGTGCAACCACAAAGTTTCAATCTTCTGACATCAATCGTTCAGGAGATATGGATTTTAGAATGTTTCAATCCCGTCTTTCAAGCGTTTTGGACTCATTGTTTTCCTCCCCACTTCCACACCCCTTAACCCTTATCGACAATTTTTTTGCAAATGGGTTCACTATCATAGTACTATTCATATAAGATCCAAGTTTTAGCCTCCTAGCATAAGTAGTTCCAGAGATCTAAAAACCAAAATTTTTCGTCTAAGACACTCCCCCCTCATCACCCCTTGCACCCCCACCCCCCAAAAGATATCAGTCGTAGGAATTTACCCCATCTACCCACCATAAAAATTTCAACTTAATACCTCAACGGGTTTGGGAGCTACGCGCCTTCGAACGATTTTGCGTACGGCGTACGGCGTACAGCGTACGGCGTACAGCGGACGGCATACGGCGTACAGCGGACGGCGTACGGCGGACAGACGGACATTTTTTTTCTTCCTTTTTTGGTGTTTACTAGTCCTAAAACGTGTAAATACAAAATTTCAGGGTAGCAAATTTTTTTGAAATTTCAGGTCGATCACAATACTTTATTATTAAAATGTAATAAAGTAAAATTAAAAGTTTGTTGTAACCCGACAGTTTACATTTACGATTTATTAAAGGGTAGAGTACATGAATACTGCGAGCTAACTTTTCGCAATAATTTTCTATGTGAGTTTGGACAGTTAATTTTCTTTCTAGAACAAGACCTAAATAGGTGATTGAGTTAGACCAGTCTATGGGTACGCCATTTAGGACCACTGGTCTACTAGTTTGCAACGTCTTCTTTTCCGCGAGAAATAAATTAGTTGTGCTTTACTGGGGTTTGTTTTGATTTTCCATTTATGATAGAATGAGTTTAAGACATGTAGGCTGTTTTCAAGATTTTTGATAACAGTATAAGGATTTGCAGATTATGTAAGAAACCCGGTTTCGTCGGCAAAAGCAGATAGTTCACAATGTGGTGGCATTGGAATGTCTGCAGTATATATGTTATAGAGAACCGGGCTGAGGTAAGATCCCTGGGGTACTCCAGCCGGTAATAGTCGGTCAGTAGATAAATGAGTTTTCATTTTTACTGAGAAGGTTCGCTCACAAAGAAAGGATCGTATGATTTTAATTAAAAATGTTGGAAAAGAAAATTTCATTAATTTAAATATAAGTCCATCACGCCAGACTGTGACAAATGCCTTTTCTATGTCTAAGGCAATCATTCCCAGTGATTTTTTTCTATCCAAAGATCTTTTAGCTAGTTTCACAACTCTGTATAATTGATGCGTCGTTGAAAAGCCTGGCCTAAATCCAAATTGGTAGTCCGGTATTATGGGGGAGATGCTTAGAATTTTATTAATTCGATTTAAGACTATTTGTTCGAATATTTTGCTTAGTACCGGAAGTAGACTGATTGGTCTGTAGTTGGAAGGTAGGGAAGGATCTTTACCCGGCTTGAGGATTGGAATTACAATTGCACTTTTCCATTGCGAGGGAAAATAATTCAATTTTAGACACGAGTTATATATAAAGTTCAAGAATATTGTAGTCTTTATTGGAATATGTTTTAAGATAATAATTGGTATCAAATCATTTCCAAGAGCTTTTTTGGATCTTAACTTTTTTAAAATTTGTCTTAATTCCCTTGGCGAGCATAAATCTTGACCTGTAAGTGCGCTAATCCTACGCGTCAGAATTGATAGCGGGTTCGATTCCTTCCTACAGCCAAGTGCTTTATTAAGCGTAAGTAAGTAAGAAATAATATTAGAAGTAGAAATAAGTCTCTTAAATCTTAAAGAGTGCCAATTATACACTTTTTTAGAGTGCAATTTCAAGAGAATATCCAGTGAATTTGCAGCTTTCGAAGTTGAAATTTAATGATTGCAAATTGAAATTTACTGACCGAAAATTGAAAATATGCCAACAGTCTGGGCGCAACTTTATTATTTTATGGGTAGAAGACCGAAACGTGTTTAAAGCTTAGATGCGGTGTCGGTTACCATGCGACTGACAACCTAAAAAATAACGTTCCAAATTGCATCTTGGTTATTTCTTAGGTTGTCAGTCGCATAGTAACCTACACCGCATCTCAGCATTAAACACGTTTCGGACTTCTACCCATAAAATAATAAAGTTGCGCCCAGACTGCGATTTTTTTATTTATTTACGTATTTTTTTTATCAATAGAATATTCCACAGAAGTAGAAGCGAATTCGATCACATTAAACCTAAGAGATTTTCGGAATCAGTGAAAACAATACCCCAGGCGGTTTAATGGGGAAAAATACTTAAATCGGTTTTTCCCCCGACTATGTTTAAGGCTTATAGAAGTAAAAGCGAATTTCAAATCTCAATATATCTAAAAAATATATCAGAATTCGTAAATATGTACACAACCACTTTACACCTCCTTAGGGGTTTTATTGTGGTGGTACGTCACATCTCACGTAAGTAATTCTATTTAACTGAGTTTGATTCACTGAAGTTTTAAATGATTGCCAACTTCATACATTGTATTGGGGGAATTCAAATTGAAGTTGGCGTATTTTATCAAAAAATAAAAATTTCGGATATATTTTTTTTGTATTTTCAAAATTCTTGCTGAGAAACATTTATAATTAGTTTGATGTAAATCGTTAATAATAAAATAATTAATTTTAATAAGCTAAGAATTAAATAAATATTTTTATGTAAGTGATAGAACAACTAATTTTAAATTAAATAAAATAATAATTGTTCAAATATCAAATAATTGTTCAAATATAAAATAATTAATTTCAATAAATTAATTAATTGAAACATTATAAATTTCACAACATTTTAAATGCATCAATTGTAAGATTTCCTAATTCTTTGGATTGAGAAGAATTTAGTTAGAGATAACCTTTACAGTATATCGAAAAATTTTGAAGAACGTTTCTAAGCGCTTATAAAAATAGCCCGCAGAAGTAAAATTGCTTTGATAGCTCGACATGTCTAAAAGTTTTAATGAAATTCGTGAAAATGTGGATTCACAGACATTTTTTTTACTCAACCTCTGAACGCCAATAAAAAACTGAACTTTTTTTTTGCTTTAGTTACTCTAATAGCACACCTACCAGGTATGCAAGTATGAAACCGGAATTCACTCATAGATGTCTCTAGCTGTCAAAGTAGTAACTGTCAAACCGAACCATGGACGCCATTTTGTTGTTTGAATATCTGATAAAGATATAAAATACCCAGCAATACCGGTTTCATACAACAGTGTAGTTTTGACGAGCGTTGAACATGTCAACTTTTGTGCCTGGGAACGACGATATGCGGACAGCATTGATTTTCTGTTACCATTTAAAAAAAACGGCTGCAGAATCGGATCGAATGCTTGTTGAAGCTTACGGGGATCATGCACTTGGGAAATCACAGTGCTTTGAGTGGTTTAAAAAATTTAAAAGTGGTGATTTCGACATCGGAAACAAGGAACGTGGAAAACCACCGAAAAAGTTTGAAGACAGCGAATTGCAGGCATTGTTGGATGCGAATGACACCCAAAAGCAACAACAACTCGCAGATGAGTTAAATGTGACCCACCAATCCGTGTCCATACGTTTGAAAGCCATGGGAAGGTCCAGAAGATGGGGAAATGGGTTCCACATGAACTCAATGCAAGACAGCAGGAAAACCGAAAAACCACTTGCGAAATTTTGCTCGCCAGATACCAAAGAAAGTCATTTCTCTATCAAGTTGTGACTGGCGATGAAAAGTGGATTTACTTTGAGAATCCGAAGAGGAAAAAATCGTGGGTATCTCCAGGCGAACCATCGACATCGACTGCAAAACGAAATCGCTATGGACGGAAGACAATGCTCTCTCTTGGTGGGATCAGAAGGGCGTGATCTATTACTGAAACGTGGTGAAACCATTAATAGAGAACGCTACCGACAACAAATGCTCGATCTGCAGCAAGCTTTGCTTGAAAAACGGCCAGAATATGGAAAGAGGCAACACAAAGTGATTTTGCTGCATGATAATGCACCATCACACACGGCACGACCGGTGAAGGAAACGATTAAGGCTTGTCAGTGGGAAATACTTCTGCATGCGGCTTACTCACCAGACTTGGCTCCTTCTGATTTTCACTTGTTTGCATCGATGGGACACGCACTTAGTGAGTAGCGCTTCACGTCGTACGAAAATGTCCGAAAATGGCTCGATGACTGGTTTGCCTCAAAAGAACAAATTTTTTTTTGGCGTGGCATACATAACTTGTCAGAGAGATGGGCAAAATGTATAGCTAGCGATGGGTAATACTTCGAATGAAATATGTTGTAACACTTTTGTAGAATAAACGTCTCTTTTTCATAAAAAAATTCCGGTTTCATACTTGCATACCTGGTACATATACGTACTAAGTTTCAACTTTCTAGTATAAGACGTTTCGGAGATATAAAAAACCACTTCTCGCCCCTGTACCTTGCTACTCCTATAAAAAATTTCATTTGTCTAGGATGTCTCTACAGTGGCTCTGTATAATCCTAAATTTTTAGCTTCCTATTCATTACGGTTTTCGAGAAATAAAAATCAGAATTCTTTTTCCTTTCTACCCCCTTTTACCATCACCTTCTACACCCCACTCCTACAATTCTTTTCACGACTAGATGTCTACCGACCCTTACTTAAATTTTCAAGATCATATCTGATACGGTTTTTGAGACACAAAAATTAAATTTTTTAGAAATTGCTATCCCCCCACTTTCGTGCTCCACCTTTACTCTTAAAAAGTTTACATTCAGTAGACTCCTCTTGTGATCCCATGTACAGAAACTAAATTTTATCTTCTTGCTGTAATTGGTTCGGAAGATATTGTAATCCAAAGTTTTTCACCACTCACTCCCACCACCCCCCTTAAAAAAGCCCTTGTCCAATCTTCAAGTATCCCTAAAGGCAACCACAAAGTTTCAATCTTCTGACATCTATTGTTCAGGATATATGGATTTTAGAATGTTTCAATCCCGGCTTTAAAGCGTTTTGGACTCATTGTTTCCCCCACCCCCACTTCCACATCCCTGAACCCTTATCGTCCATTTTTTTGCAAATAAGTCCACTATCATAGTGTTACATAAGTTCCAAGTTTCAGCCTCCTAGCATAAGTGGTTCCTGAGATCTGGAAACCAAAATTTTTCGTCTACAACGCTCTCCCCTCATCCCCCTTACACCCCCACCCACCCAAAAATTACCAGTCGTAGGAGTTTACCCAATCTACCCACCATAAAAATTTCAACTTAATACCTCCACGGGTTTGGGAGCTGCGCGCCTTTAAACGATTTTGCGTACGGCGGACGGCGTACGGCGGCTACGGCGGACAGACGGACATTTTTTTTTTTACTTTTTTGGTGTTTACCAGTCCTAAAACGTGTAAATACAAAATTTCAGAGTATCAAATTTTTTTGAAATTTCAGGTCGATCACAATACTTTATTATTAAAAGATAATAAAGTAAAATTACAGTCAAATTGACTACTATATCACAATGTAAATTTACTTGAAAAGGTGTGCCATATTTACCAACTATCCAAAAGATGTAAAATTCAATGGATTTTTTTTAACTGTGTGTAATAAAAACGGCTATAATTCGACTATCCCACTATACTAAAAAATAATCAAGAAATATTGTAAAAACTGCAAATAGTTTATTTTTAAAGTAAAAAATAATTATAATAAAATTAACTGTGCAGAAGTCATTAGTGTTAAAAGCCGAATTGGAAAAAAATGCCGAAAACGACATATTTCCAAAACGGTACGAAAACGGGCATATGTTTGTATGGGTGTTTTACTCAGTTTTCAACCCTGTGTCACATACTCGCTCCAAACGTTACTAGAGGCAAAGAAGAACTTGCGAGTACATTAACACTTTCGGCTTCTTGTAAATTAGAAACACCTCAATCGAGTTTTCGCACGGAAATTATCGTGTGAAATTAAAGTATAAATCTGCAAGTTTTTCTGTACTTCTACATTGTCGATTGTCATATAAATACCTATTACTTAACAAGGTGGTTTGCAATTAAATCCAATGCAATTACGCGAATCTGTTTTGTATTTAATTATTTTTTTTTGCTCTTTGCTGCATACATGTAATGCAAACTAATCCGAGTACTGCAACAGCGAAACTAAATGGTACAACAATTTTTTCACTTGCATGCTCCGCGTAATTAAAGTCGTTAAGCACCATTTAAAGTGCGTGCAACAATTGCAACAATTGTAAAATGCATTGTCGATTTTCAATGTACTTCAAATTTGCCGAATCGATGAGCAAGGTAATTATTAGTTCTTCCGTATAATGACTGGGTAAACTCCTGCTCATTTGCAAGTGCTGGAAACACAAGCCCTTTAACCACTCTCTGCTCCCGTACATGATCCATTTTCATCAGCTCCGCTTTGGGCATAATACGAAGTAATTAATATTTAACGATCACATGTGAAAATAAATAAATGTATTTGTCTACTTGGAATCAATAATTACCGGTCGGAACAACAAATAAGAGCAGTACATCGACGAGGATGTCTTCATTAATGTCACGAGCTCGAGTATAAAAGGCACAGGGAACAATTCCAGAATCACACAGAGCTCCAGATAAAGTTGTCGAAAAGTTGAAAAAAAAAATAGATCCATTGGCCAGAATTGAAAATCCAGGATACGCTGATTTTGAAAAGGACAAGGAAAAAAATGAAATTTTTTGGACTCCTGCTGTTGCCAGTGATTGGATTGTTTTTCGTCATGTCCGACAGCCAAAAGGTTATGCCTCGCCGTGACGACCAGGTAATTTAATTAGAGAGTGACTATTTAGAAAATCCGTCGCGTATTGATTGAAAAGGGTACGGATTTTTTTTTTATTTCATCCTCCCTTCAATTCTTTTTTTTTCTTTATTTCATAAATAAAAGTATCCACCACCCGAAGTTCTAGAGAAATACAAGCCCATACATGATACATGTGTACAAAAAACAGGTGTTACGGAAGGTAGAGAAGCTATTCACTTTGATTGAAAATCGCGCATAGTGTATCGATTTTTTTCGAAATTCATTGGGTTTTTTTTCGCCCAGAAAGGGTAGGTACCGAAAAAACGCTTTAAATTCTACACCCAGGTACTTTATATTTTACAGAAGCAATTAAGGAATTTAGTGATGGTGATATTCACGAGGACGAAGCGCTTAAATGTTATATGTACTGCTTCTTGGTCGAGATGAAGGTGGTTGATGAAAGTGGTGAAGTCCATTTGGAAATGTTAAAGAGGGCTATACCTGGTGCTGTTAAAGATGTTGCGGAAAATATGCTGCATAATTGCTGGAGAGATCCGGAAGGTGAATCGTTTTGTCAGAAGGCGTGGTGGTTTCATCAGTGCTGGAAGTCCGTTGATCCTAAGGTTTATTAAAAAATTTGTTTCTTTTAAGGAATTGATCAATTTGTTTTTCCTTTTTCTAATTAGCATTACTTTTTGCCATAACTGTCCAAAATACTAGCAAAGGATATCGAGTTAAATTGAAGATTAGTAATACGAAATAATTAAAAGTGGGAATCCGGGGATGCAATTAGACACGGTTAGTTTAAATGGTGAAGGCTGAGGTGGGCTTAATGAAATTAATTTAAATCCAAATCTTAAAAAGTAGTAATTGCTACATATTAGTGTCATTTATCTGTATGATTAGTTTATTGTTTAATATTAAAATTCAGTTTCAAGTTATACTGCAGCGTCTTTATTTTACTATTTACACATATGGAATATAAAAAATATGAAACTTTTTCAAGAAATACAAAATAGATCACCAAAAAAATACAGTAGAGATTCGGAAAAATTTTGTGAAAGTGATTCAAAATAGTTGAATTTTCCGATTCAATTAGGTTTTTAAAAACAGGGAGGAAAATATCCATATGAAATATAAAAAAATCTGCCAATGGTGTGGGCGAAACTTTATTATTTTTCGGGTCAAAGTTCGGGAGCGGTCAAAGTCGGAGTGTATCATGAGTTGCTTCGAGATTATTAGATTTCTTGGAAAATTATTTTTGTTCTTAATATAAAAATATTTAAAATAGAGATTTTTAGCCGATTAAACATTGAACATTGTCCGTGTAGACTATTCGAATTTCAGTATATTATGTACAATAAAAGCCCATAGAAGTAAAAACGTATTTGTTGCCTTATCAGAATTAAGAGATATGACGAATTGTTAAAACGTATACAAACCCATTACTTCCACTTGGGGTTTGAATTTCGAAAAAATTGTGAAACAGGTTTTTAGACGATTTCATAAGAAGCAACTTGATATATCATGAGACATGACGGATTTTGAAAAATTTGTGAAAACGTAAGCAAACCGTTCACACCTCCTAGGTTCTGGAAATTCGAAAAATCGTGAATTGGTTGGCCGTAATAATCAATTTTATATCTCATCAGAACTAAGGAATGGCAAAAATTGTGAAAACATATACAAACCCTTGGGGGTTGAATATCGAAAAATTGAGAAATGGGTTTGTAGGCGATTATATAAAAAGTCTGTGGAAATTAAAAGAGATTTAATATCTCATCGAACCTAAGAAATATGTCGAAACTTTGAAAAGCATACAACCCCCTTACACCCATTAGGATTGAATATCTAAAATACTAAAATTGACTTTTTGGCTTTTTTATATAGGAAACCTCAGGAAGTAAAAATGAATTCGATATATCATCAGATATGCAACCTCCTTAAACCCATTGGGGGGTTGAATATCCAAAAATCCTGAAAGGAGTTAATAAATAAATATGAAGACAGCACGAGAAATTAGGAACCAATTCAATTTCTTATCACTTCTAAAAGAAATGACGGAACTCGTGAAAACGTGTTCAACCCGTTTATACCCTCTTAGGGGCTGAAAAAGGAAAAAACTTAAAAACAAGTTTTAGGCGATTAATACGCAAGCACGTGAAAGTGAAAAGATATTCGATATCTGATAAGACGTGGGGGTATAGTAGAATTCGTGAAAAAGTTTTCAACCCCCTTTGCACCCCTTAGGGGTCGAATTTTAAAAAATCCTGAAAACACTTTCTAGGTATTTATATGAAGAAGACGTACAATAAAAATGAATTCAATATTTGGGAAAACCTAATAGATATGACGAAAACCGTGAAAATATATGCATTCCATTTTCACTGATAATCTTTCTTGCCCCCCCTCCGAACGCCAATGGATATTTGAAAATTTTTTTTATCTAAATTAGTTTTCTAGTTGATCTACATAAACGTACCGAGTTTCAACTTTGTAGCATAAGCCGTTCTATAGATAGGAAAAACACCCCCCACCCCTGTACCATACTACCCCTATAAAAAATTATATTTTTCCAAGATGCTACAAATATAGATCTATTTAAATACTAAGTTTCAGTTTTATATCATTATAGGTTCTCTAGATATAAAAATCGGAACTTTTTCCTTTTCACCCTCCCCCACCCTCACCCTCTACACCCACACTTCCAAAATTTTGTTTTCTGCTAGGGGTCAATTAGGCCCACTTCAGATAAAAATTTTAAGCATATATCTCACACCGTTCTTGAGATATGAGACGTGATTTTTTAAAAAAATTCTTATCCCCTCCACTTTCATGATCCACCGCCCCCTTAAAAAATTTTACTTTCAGCAAACTTTATTTGTCAACCTTTATGCAAAAACCAAATTTTATTTGTCTAGTGCAATTGGTTCGTGAGATATCATAATCTAAAGTTTTTCAACCCCCACCCCCGTACGCCACTGCCCCCACTCAAATTTTTGTTTCCGATCTATTCTCCTAGTATACCTACAGATATTCATTAAGTTTCAATTTTGGGACATTAACCGTTTAGGAGATATAGAATTTAGAATGTGTCAATCTCGCCTTTTTTGCGTTTCGGACGCATTATTTTTCCCCCCACTCCCAAACCCCTTCACCTATATCGACAATTTGTTTGCAAATGGGTCCACTACCGAGCTCTATATAATTTCCAAATTTCAGCTTCCTAGCATAAGCGGTTGCTGAGATCTACAAACCAAAATTTTCCGTCTAAAACACTTCCCCCTCCTCCCCCCTAACACCCCGACCACTCCAAATTTGGTCACTAAAGGGGGCTTACCCGCTCTACGCATGAAAAAAAATTCAACTAAATAGCTCAAAGGGTTTGGGTGCTACGAGCCTTCAAACAATTTTGCGTACACCGGTAGACGTACGGCGTACGGCGTACGGCGTACGGCGTACGGGGTACGGCGTACGGCGGACAGACGGACTGAAATTTTTTTTTGCTTTTTTCGTGTCTACTCGTTATGAAACGTAAAAAAAAAAATTTTGAGGGTAGCAAATTTTTTTTTTTTAAAAATCGATAACAATACTGTATTATTGAAATAATAAAGTAAAAATCTGACAACAGTTTGGGCCCAAGTCTATTATTTTATTTTTCATTTCCAAGTTCGACAGGTTGTCAAAGTCGAAATGCGACAGAAGTGACGACTTTACTGACACTTAAAAACACAAATCACGTCTTTAGGATCACTCAGTACGGAATAGAATAGCAAACAAACCTGAACTATGCGGAACACCCCGAACATTTTTTTCCCTACTAGAGGTCTACTGGCCCCAACTCCTCTAAAATTTTCAAGATCATATCTGGTACGGTTTTTGAGATATAAAAATTGAATTTTTTGTAAAATTGCTACCCCCCACTTTGGTGCTCCACCTCCCCCCTCAAAAAGTTTACATTCAGTAGACTCCACTTGTAGTCCCATATACAGAAACCAAATTTTATCTTCCTGGTGTATTTGGTTTGGAAGATATTGTAATCCAAAGTTTTTCTTTAAATGGGTCCACTATCATAGTTTTACATAAGTTCCAAGTTTCAGCTTCCTAGCATAAGTGGTTCCTGAGATCTAGAAACCAAAATTTTTCGTCTAAAACGCTCCCCCTCATCCGCTCACACACCCTCACCCCCTCAAATGATACTAGTCGATGGGGTTCACCCAATCTACCCAGCATACAAATTTTAACTTAATATCTCAACGGTTTTGGGAGCTACGCGCCTTCAAACGATTTTGCGTACGGCGGATGGCGTACGGCGTCTACGGCGGACAGACGGCCATTTTTTACTTTATTATTTTTTAATAATAAAGTATTGTGATCGACCTGAAATTTCAAAAGAATTTGCTACCCTGAAATTTTATATTTTCATGTTTTAGGACTAGTAAACCCCAAAAAAGCGAGAAAAAAATGTCCGTCTGTCCGCCGTAGACACCGTACGCCGTCCACCGTACGCAAAACAGTTTGAAAGTGCGTAGCTCACAAACCCCTTGAGATATTAAGTTTAAATTTTTATGGTAGGTGGAATGGGTGAACCCTATGAGTGGTACATTTTGGAGGGGTGGCGGTGTGAGGAGGGGAGGCGGGAGCGTTTTAGATGAAAAATGTTGGTTTCTAGATCTCAGGAACCGCTTATGACTTGGAACTTATGTAGTGGACCCATTTGCCAAAGAATGGTCGATAAGTGTTGAGGGGTTTTCTAGTGGGGGGGGGGGGGGAAACAATGCGTTCAAAGCGCTGGAATGCTGGGACTGAAACGTAGGGAGTGATGGTGGGAGGGGGTGGAAATAAAAAAAAAATTTTAATTTAATTTCTCGAAAGCCGCAAAGGATAGAACGCTAAAAATTGAAAACTGTATAGCTATAGAGACATCCCAGAATAACCAGGAGGCTATTTGGAACGTTATTTTTTAGGTTGACAGTCGCATAGTACCCAACACCGCATATCAGCATTAAACACGTTTCGGACTTCTGTCCATATAATAATAAAGTTGCGACCAGAATGTTGCCCGAATTTTTTTTTGCTTTTTTGGTGTTTACTAGTCCTAAAACGTGAAAAAACAAAATTTCTGGGTAGCAAATTTTTTTAAAATTTCAGGTCGATCACAATACTTTATTATTAAAAAAAAATAAAGTAAAAATAGTGGTAATTTTAAATTTACAGCGTACAAATTCATGTAATTATTTATTTAATATTAAATTTAAATAAGAATCCCTTATTCTTCCTTGGATGTTAAATTTTGAAAAATCGCCCCTCCGAAGTTGAATATGAAATTGATTTTTATCCGATTGCATGAAAAGTTCGTAAAGTAGAAACCAGTTTGATATCTCACCAGACCGAAAAGATATGACGAAAGCGTATGCAACCCTTGTGGCTTAAATATCAAAAATTCCGAAATTACATTTTAGTCAATTATGTGAAAAAAAAACCGAGGAAGCAGAAATTCATTCGATGTATCATCAGATCTGAGACGTATGTCGGTAGTCGTAAAATCGTATGCATCCTCTTTACATTCCCTTGGGGTTCAAAATCTACAAATCTTCAAATCTATTTTCAAATCGATGTCTTATCAGACCGTATGCAAGCTTTTTAAACCCCCATATGAATTATATAGTAAAAAATGCTGAAAAGGACTCTTAGGTGATTATTTTAAAAAAATCATGGGAGTGGAAACTTTTTCGATATCTAATAAGACCTAAGGGTGGAATAATCGGTGGAATTCTTGAAAATGTATGCAATCCCTGTATACATCACGTTAGGAACTGAATTAAAAAAAATTCCTTAAAATATTTCTAGGCATTTATCTGAAAACTCCATATCAGTAAAATTAATTCAATATTTCAGAAGACCCTTAGGTCAAAAGATATGACGAAATTCGTTATTATTTAACTTACTTTCTTACTATATTTCCATACCTACCAAGTTTCAAATTTCTTCCATACGTTATTCCTGTGATAGGAAAAAGACCCTGCATCCCGTACCATACCGATCGTATCAAAAATTATATTTTTCGAACGTACTGCAATTACAACTCTCAACAAATACTAAGTTTCAGGTGTGTAGTTCTTGAGATAGAAAAATCGAGATATTTTGCTTTTCACTACCATCCCGTACACTGTCCCTGCTTACACCTTCGCCCATATTACACCCTCACCAATTTTTGTTTCTGTGCTAGATGGCTCTTGGGCCTATCTCCTGTAAAAGTTTCGTGGTCATATCTCAAATAGTGCCTGAGATATAACACGAGATTTTTAGAAACCCTACCTCCTTGTTCCATCTGAGAGTAGAATTTTATGCGTTTTCACGAGTTCAGCTCTCTTGAGTGTTGAGTCTGATGAAATGTTGAACTATTGTACTTACACAAGCTTGTTATATTGCCTGAAAATCGCCTTAAGGATTCGTATACTGAAGGTTGTACATGTTTTCACGAATTTCGCCATATATCTTAGGTCTTATCAGATATGGAATAGGTGTTCATCTCACGTGGTTTTTGTTTGTTGAAGAACAAGCGATGAATGATGAAATTTGAATCCGAGAAGAAGCTAGTTAATTGACAAAATTAATTTTCCAAATAACCTCATTCTCTCGAAACAAGAAGTTCTATAATTTGACTTTGACAGGGTTCCGGACTATGACCCAAATTCGTAATCAATATTTTTAGGGTGTCTTTTGAGCCAAATCTTCTGTCGAATCTGGGCTTAAACTGCTTCCTTCAATTCTTCCCAAAAAATAATGAATTTAGGCCCAGTCTTTTGGCAGACAGATTTAAACTATTTTTCGAAATAATTAACCAATTTTTTTAATTTTTCTTGGTTGGCACAGTTCGGTTTGTTTTCCTTAATGCACAAAGTATGTACATATGCATATCCGAAATTCCCTCAATGCTAGCATTTTTGATAAACACAACTATAATACTCACATGGGAATGGAATTCAAGGAAATGTATCACACAATTGAAATTGAAATAACAACTAGCCAAAAATTCAGCTCAACTTTTTATTTCACGTTACCAAAGTTCTCCCTATTTTTGCCATGTGCAAATTTTATAAATTTTATGGACAGATATAGAGCCGTTTATAGGATTATTTGCAAACTATTTTAGTTGTATTGTTTTCTCTCCGAAATATTTGCACATACTCGTCTACGAAATATTACGGAAGTAAAAAAGTTAAAAATTTTAGATTTATTGACTTTTTCAAGTTAAAATGGCGATATGCATATGGTAGACTCTTCAATGAAGTTAAACCAGTCGTAACTATGTCGATAAATCGAACTATAATCGAACCCGGATTTTATCTATGCGAAATGCTGGGAGAAGAATATCTGGCGAAAACATATTTCGGATCGTAATGAGCCGCATAAAAGGACGACCAACCATTTCACTCGTAGGCTTTGAAATTTTGCACCAAAATTTACACACAAAATGCGTCAAAATACTTCATACGAATGTAGATAAAAACTGTCTTCTGGGATTTTTTTCACTTTACAGTTTTCATGAAGAGATAGAGGACTGTAATTTTTATAAGAATATTCATCCTGTCTAGGTTACGTTTAAGCCTTAATCCTTCAGAAACTGGTCTTATAAATAGTTAATTAAATTTTTTACTGTCAAAAATCACGCTTTCCAAAGTCGAAACATAAATGTTTTCCGAGACCCTGAGAAATTTTTTTCACAATTGAATTTCATCCCTAAGAGGTTTTTTATGATTTTTCGATATTCGACCCACAAGGCGTGTAGCGGGGTTTAAAATCTTTTCACAAATTACTCAATATCTGTAAATAATACAGCAATGTGATTTTCACTTCTATACAGGGTGTCCGGTACTCCGTGCCCCACATTGTAGAGGGTTATTCCTTCATATATTTTGAGACAAAAATTGTTCTGCATGGTGGGTCAATTTTCAATATCCGTGGAGATACAGGGTGGTCAAGAAAAGTGTTTCGGACCTGTACCTTCACTCACTTAAAACGTTATAATATCTTGGAAACTAATAATCAGAATTCAAAGCGTTATAACTTGTTTTTTAGGATAACGAATTACCTTTCATTTGATTTAACATTTCAAATTGTAACTTCACGCAATCTTGAGATATTTACTTCAAAACACAAATTTTTGCTACTTCAACCCTAAAAATACCGTGATCAATGTTTTCTCAGGAAACCCCACTATAAAAATGTCAGTTTAATTTTATTTTTTTATTTGTCACACAGGCTACATTTTTCAGAATTTTGCAATGGGTATGAGAAGGGATTCAGGAATTCAGGTCAGATCTGATATCAAATGGGAATTTCCTTTACAGGCTACTTATATAAATGCCTTAAAATATTTCTGGATTTTTCGATATTCAACCCACAAAGGTTACTCCTTTGTGGGTTGAATAGGGGTTCAGTATATTTTTACAAATTTCGCAATACTCTTTAGAGAGACTCCTTGAGATAGCCAATTTTTTTTTTAAAACCTAAACACCTAACACCAAAAACTCAAATTTCGTATTACTTTATTATTTTAATAATAATATTTTAATAATAAAGTATTGTTATCGATTTTTAAAAAAAAAAATGTTCTACCTTGAAATTTTTTTTCCCTGTTTCATGACTAATGGACATTAAAAAAGCAAAAAATTTGTTCACTCCGTCTGTAAACCGCCGCCGTACGCCGTCCGCCGTACGCTGTCCGCCATCCGCCGTACGCAAAACGTTTGTGGGCTTATACCTCTCAAACCTTTTGAGATATTAAGTTGAATTTTTTTTATTGGTAGACTTAGCTGACCCCTATATTTGCTCTTCCAAACTTACAGTATGTAACAGAGATAACGATCCCACTTTTGTTGTTAGGAATTGCAGTGAAGTCTTGGACATTACTCTAAAATCGAGCTATAACGCGAAGTTTGAAGGTGGTAACTGGTCGTGGTGGGAATGGAATCCTTCTCTGACCATAGAATAATTATGTTTACGGTATCCTGGTACGCAGAGCGCGGTAACTCGTTTAGAAACATTAAAAGAACTAACTGGGAGAAGTTTGTAAAGATGGTCGGTAGCAATCTTAGGCAGGTAAGCAGTAGCTTAAGCAACACGAAGCTTCTGGACGGGGAGGAGGAAATTATTTCGGGAGCTTTAATAGCCACCCATAGATCTTCTTGCCCCCTCTCTAATTGGAGTAGGAAGGGTGGTCCTAAGTGGTGGTCAAAGGACCTTGAAAATTTGAGAGGAAAGGCGAGGAGGCTTTTCAAAAAGGCTTAAAGAACGCATAGTAATTTGGACTGGGATGCATACAGACTCAACCAAACGGAATTTAAATCTTCGCTGAACTTCGCCAAGCGTAGTTCCTGGAGGATACTCTGCAAGGAAATAGGATGCCTCAATGAAGCGTTAATAATGCGAAGGATCCTCGCTAAGGACATCAGTGTGCCTGGATACTTGAGGAGGATTGACGGAAGCTGGACAGAATCAAGTCAAGAAAGTTTGGATTTGCTGTCAATCTTTCATCGTTTTTGCTGAAAACAATGGAAGGACTGGTGGACTACCATCTCAGATCCGTCCTGGACACGAGGGGCTTCTCAGCTTCTCAGCACGCCTATATGAAAGGGAAATTTGTGGAAACGACCTTACACGAAGTTGTTTCCACGGTAGAAAAATCTTTGAATACTAAAGAATATACTCTGGCGGCGTTTGTGGATATTGATGGTGCCTTCAATAATGTGGAAACGAATGCGATCGAGAGGGCACTGAATAGCATGATTGTCGACTCATTCGTTACGTGCTGGGTGGTGTCGATGCTAAGGGGAAGAATTATTAACTCCTCTTTAGGGGATGGATGTAGCAGAATGAAGGCAACCCGTGGAACTCCGCAGGGTGGGGTGTTATCTCCATTACTATGGGTCATAGTGGTCGGTGAAATTCTACATGCTCTATCTTTAACCGGTGTCAAGGTGGTTGCCTACGCAGATGATATCGTCTTGATGGTGAAAGGCAAGTTCCTGGACACCTTGAGCGATTTACTAGAAGTTGGGCTCAAATCTTTGAGCAGGTGTGCTGGTAGGAGAAAACCGATTTTATTCTCTTCACTAGGAAAAAAGACCGAGAACTCAGACTCCCACGTTTGAATGGCGTTACCATCACGCTCTCCCTTAGTGTGAAGTATTTAGGAATCTATCTTCATCCTAGGTTGAACTGGAAACTCATGATTGGCGACAGGATCAAGAAGGCATCGAATGCTTACTACACTTGTCAGAAAATGATAGAAAAAATATGGAGCCTTAGCCCGAAAATAGTTCATTGGCTGTATGTCAGTAGTTAGATCCGTTCTTAGGTACGCGTCTGTAGTGTGGTGGCATGCGCTGGATGTCGGGACTAACAGGGTCGCCATGGACAGAATTCAAAGAATTGCACTCATTGGGATTACTGGCGCTTTACGTACGGTGGTTGGGGGGGGGGGGGGGGTGAAAAACTTAAGATTACTATATCTCACGAACCAATTGTACTAGAAAAATAAAATTTAGTTTCTGTATAAAGATTGACAAATAAAGTTAACGTTAAAGCAAACTTTTTTAAGGGGGCGGTGGAGCATGAAAGTGGAGGGGATAAGAATTTTTCTAAAAAATCACGTCCCATATCGCAGTGAGAACAGTGTAAGATAGATGATTAGATAATGATAAGATAGATGATTAGAATTTTTACCAGAAGCAAGCCTAATAAACCCTTAGCAGAAAACAAAATTTTGGTGGTGAGGGTGGGGGAGGGTGAAAAGAAAAAAGTTCCAATTTTTATATCTCAAGAACCCATAATCATGGAAAGCTGAAACTTGGTATTTAGATGGAACTATAGTAGTAGCATGTTGGAAAAATATATTGTCTTATAGGGGTAATATAGTGCGGGAGTGCGGGGAGTTTTTCCTAACTATAGAACGGATTATACTATAAAGTTGAAATTTGGTATATATGGTATATGTAAATGAACTAGAAAAGTAATATTGATTGAAAAAAAATTCAAATATCCATAGGTCTTTCCAAACATTGAATTAATTTTTATTCTACGGATTCTTCGTATAAATACCTAGAAAGTGCTTTCAGGATTTTTTGAAATTCGACCCCAAGGTGGTGTAAAGCCGTTGTATATATTTTCACGAATTCAGCCATATCACTCAGGTCTGTTTAGATATCGAATAATTTTTCTCTTCCACTGGCTTCTTTAATAATCACCTAAAACTCGTTTTCAAGTTTTTTCCTTTTTCAACCCCTAAGAGGTTATAAACGGGTTGAAAACGTTTGCACGAATTCCGTCATATATCTTAGGAGTGATAAGCCATCGAATTGGTTTTTACTTCCTCGGGCTTTCTTTACATATATCTAAAAACCGGTTTCAGGATTTTTTTGATATTCAACCCCAAAGTGGGTGCGAGGGGTTTGCATATGTTTTCACAAATTTCTACATATTTCTTAGTTCTAATGAGATATCGAATTCATTTTTACTTCTTAAAGCTTCCTACATAATCGTCAAAAAGTTGATTTCAGAATTTTTAGATATTCAACTCCATAAGGACGTAAGGCTTTCGACATATTTCTCAGGATTGATGAGATATTAGATTGGTTTTCACTTCCACAGACTTTTTATATAATTGCCTACAAACGCATTTTCGATTTCATGTAATGGCTCAAAATTAAATCACGAAAAACCTCTTCATCACAAAACAACTGATATAATACTGCGACTTAGACTGCGTCCCGTAGTATGACCCAATTACGTAATTCATATGTTATATGTGTCAGCGGCGTAAGTATTCTAGCGCAACCCCATTTTCACTGCTTCCCGAACTTTTCTTTAGGTTTTCAGTCACATAGTAACCTACATTACATCTCAGAATTAAACACGTTGCGAGCTTCTACCCAAAAAATAATAAAGTTGCGCCCAGACTGTTGGCAGATTTCTTTTTGTACTCAACCCACAAAAGGAATAAGTACGTATGTTTGCATGAGTACCTAAATATCTTTCAGACGCGATACCTATTTGGTTTCAACTTCAAGAACGCTCATATGTGATTTCAGAATTTTTACCAACTCTCAAAAGGGATGAAAGGGGACTAAGTATTTTTGCACTAGTACGCCAATACCTCTTAAGCTAGATAATATTTTCCGCTTCGCTACAAAACGTAATTTTGCGATATTTCGGAATTCGACTTTCAACAAGGCAGAAGTATTATCGAATAATAGGAGTTTACAGGCAGGTGAGTACCTCGTTACCTCTCTAGTTCGGCAGGTAATGGCTCATCTGGAAAATGTAGGTGACTTGTAGGCGCAAATATTATAGACAAATTTATCAAAACAAGTTTGTGGGTAACATTTTTTTTTATTGCAACAACCAACCACCGGCTAACACTACAGAACATATTTATATTTTATTATAATGTTTTTTTTTTAAACACGTTTAAATCCGCCATCTTTAGATCAAAAAGTAATGCTAAAAAAACCACGAAGAATAATAGGTCAGTGACTCAAAATTTTCGTTTACTTCATCTAAATTCATTTCTCCTTGCACTTGTACATACCTTGGGATCGGCTTCCTTCCAGCATTTATGCAACCAGAAAGCCTTTTCACACATATTGACACCCTTTGGATACAGGCACCTTTTACCCATATGAAGTGCAATATCATGCATAGAATCGGGCAGCGAATCGTGCACCTTCTCCAAATGAACTTCGCCATCTTCGTGCAGAACGTCCATAATATTAAAAACGCAATACATGTAACATTTAAGAGCATTGTCCTCGTGAACTTCACCATCGCTGAATTCTTTAATAGCCTCTAAAAAATTTGCAGAAAAAATCTCGTCAGTGAAAAAGGTAATGCTGGTAAAAAGGAAAAACCAGGCAAGCAGGACTAAAGAGGAACTAAAAACAGGAATGACTTCATGTCACCTTAATCGAAACACTACCAAAGAAAAAGTGCAATGGCCCCAGCCACCCGCAATCCGACAGCATATATCAACTCTAGAACCTACTCTCGAAATTACACGTATGACACCTTACCTTCTGTAACTCCTGTTTCCTTTACACACGAATCATGAGCTGGCTGTAATGCCTCGAGCAATTCTGGCGGTGGATACTGAAACGAAAGAACGAAAATTATAAACCCGTGTACGAGCACATCTATCGCATCGACGCTCCACCCAAGGACCTGATGCACTTTAGCAGATTTTCAGGATACGAATATGCGGCGTTCGGGCTAGAGAAAAAAATCGAAAAAATGCTCAGCCGAAAACCACATATGATCCCTGCCATACCGCCTTGAATCAATACACTAGGGTTTTCGGGGTGGTAGTACGCTACCTCTGCATCTCTCCGGGGTTGAACTTTTTGGCAAGACACTCCGCAGTATAGTGCAGCAAAAATACACCAGTTCAAGAGTTGCATTGTCGGTCAGTTTCGGACTATGTTTTCGGGGCTGAAAAGAAACACCAACAATCTTTTTAGGAAATGAAGGCAAAAATATTGACCACGAAGGACGTTTAACTTCTGCTACTTCTGCTATACCAAAACGGAGGAAACTATTTCGAGCACAAATTGATATGTCGGAAAGTTATATGAACAGTTCGGGCACATTTCAATTCTTTTTAAACGTTTCGACTGACCGTTTTGTTGTATATGGAGAGGGTCGCTATACTATGGAAGTTAAAATGTAATTACAACTTTGGCAGACATGTGAAAAATTAAATTGTAATTTACGTTCGACTGACAACGTGTCAATCAGTTTGATAAATTAAAAATATGGTAAGTGACGGGGAGGATGCTACCCCTATATGATATGCCACTAAACCGATGTTTAACGCACAATATACACGGTACAATTTTCTGTTCTATTCACATATCGCGTGGCAAAGATTTGACGGATGAAAAATAATGCCTAGCTTCATGCATGAGCAAATGGAAGTTTATTAATGGTTTTGTTACTTTTATGCACGTTTTCCCATTTGAATCGAACACAAAGCCACAGGAGAATTATTGTTCGCTTTAAGAATGAAGGTATCCAGCGAGAGGGCTAATCTTATTTTGATGAAATTTAAGAATATGAAGATATCTCTCTTCATCGTCACCTTGTTTTCTGTAGTTTGAACAAATTTTGGGAATAATTTCTTGGTTTCATGTACACAGAGATTCTTGATAGCAATGTATGCATTAACACTTTTGTTTATTAACAGTATGAACAATATTAAGTAGAGCATCAAATTAAATTCGGAAAATATATTTTAACTATATAACATCCTGCAAGGAAGGATCGGTATTTTATTGTAAAAAGAAAGAAAACTTTTATTACCCGATCAATTTATCAGGTATCATCCAAAAAGAGGTAATTATCGGGTGAAAACGAGCAAGTATATTAAAAGTAGATTTAAGGACTTCAGAAATTAGCATTGCACCCTAAAAAAATATAATACAATTTCAAGGGTTTGTCACTATATTTTTCGGTGTGAAACGAGTCTGTGAAGACCACGGAATAAGTTAGACAGAACTAGTTACTATAGATTGCGTCAATCTGAGAATTGCAGGTATGAAGCTCGAAAAGGATATCCTAGAAAAGCCAGTTGAAAACTGTTTCACCAACCGAATATTAGGAAGAGAACTTGCTGAACATCGAAGTTCAAGAACATCGAAGAACTTTATTATTTTTTGAGTATAAGTCCGGAACGCGTTTAATGCTAAGATATGGTGTAGGTTACTATGCAACTGACAACCTAAAAAATAACGTTCCAAATAGCCTCATGGTTATTCTCGTTAGCACTGAGAAACATATCGGAATTCGTGAAAATGTAAAAGTCACTTTCTTCCCTCCTAGAAAAGCTAGTTAAAACTGCTTCATCAACCGAATTTAAGAAAGGGAATAAAACCCGTGCTGAACATCGAAGTTTCTGGATGGTAATTTTTGAGAGTATGAACGCAACTTTATTATTTTTTGAGTAGAAATTATCGTTTAACATATCTCAGCATTAGCGTTCCAAAGTTCTAGTCGAAAAATAATATAGTTGCGCCCAGGCAGTTAGCAGATTTTTTATTTATTATTTTTTTATTCAATTCCAATGAAAACTTAGGGAATAAAATATCGACATATCTCTTTAGGCGTTCAACATTAAAACAAAATTAAAAAAAAATTTGCCAATGGTCTGGGCGAAACATTATTATTTTTCGGGTCAAAGTTCGGGAGCGGCCAAAGTCGGAGTATATCATCAGTTGTTTCGAGATTATGACGTTTCTTGGAAAGTTAATTTTGTTCTTAAAATAAAAATATTTAAAATGTAAATTTTAAGCCGATTAAACATTGACAATGTCGCAGTAGACTATTCGAATTTCGTTATAATATGTACACTAAAAGCCAATAGAAGTAAACACGAATTTGTTGTCTTATCACACTTAAGAGATATGACGAATTGTTAAAACGTGTACAAACCCATTACTTCCACTTGGGGTTTGAATTTCGAAAAAATTGTGAAACAGGTTTTTAAACGATTTCATAAGAAGCAACTTCATCTCACGAGACACGAAGGATTTTGAAAAATTTGTGAAAACGTAAGCAAACCGTTAACACCCCCTTGGTTCTGGAAATTCGAAAAATCGTGAATTGGTTGGCCGTAATAATCAATTTTATATCTCATCAGAACTAAGGAATGGCAAAAATTGTGGAAACATATGCAAACCCTTGGGGATTGAATAATAAAATTGAGAAATGGGTTTGTAGGCTATTATATAAAAAGTCTGTGGAAATGAGAAGTGATCTAATATCTCATCAAAGCTAAGAAATATGTCGAAGCTTTGAAAAGCATACAATTCCCTTACACCCCTTAGGATTAAATATCTAAAAATACTGGAATTAACTTTTTGGCGCTTATACATATAGGAAACCTTAGGCAGTAAAAATGACTTCGATATATCATCAGATTTAAGCAATATGTAGGATTCTATGAAAACATATGCAACCTCCTTACACCCACTTGGGGGTTGAATTTCCAAAAATCCTGAAAGGAGTTAATAAATAAATATGAAGACAACACGAGAAAGTTGAAACCGATTCAATTTCTTATCACTTCTAAAAGAAATTACGGAATTCGTGAAAACGTGTTCAACTCTTTGATACTCTCTTAGTGACTGAAAAAGGAAAAAACTTCAAAACAAGTTTTAGGCGATTATTGTGCAAGCACGTGAAAACAAAAAGTTAGTTGATATCTAATCAGACATGGGGGATATGGCAGAATTCGTGAAAAAGTTTACAACCCCTTTACACCCACTTAGGGGTTGAACTTCAAAAAATTCTGAAAATGCTTTCTAGGTATTTATATGAAGAATCCGTAGAATAAAAATGAATTAAATATTTGTTAAGACTTAATAGATATGACGAAAATCGTAAAAATATGTGAATTCAATTTTCACTGATTATTTTTTTCGACCCCCTTCCAAATGCCAATGGATATTTGAAAAGTTTTTTTATCTAAACTACTTTTGCAGTTAATTTACATATACATACCGAGTTTCAACTTTCTATCATAAGCCGTTCCATAGATAGGAAAACACGTCCCACCCCGTACCATACAACCCCTATAAAAAATTAAATTTTTCCAGCATACTACTACCATATTTCTATCTAAATACCAAGTTTCAGTTTTATATCATCATAGGTTCTCGAAATATAAAAATCAGAACCTTTTACTTTTCACCCTCCCCCACTCTCACCCTCTACACCCTTACCTTCAAATTTTTTTCTGCTAGGTGTCTATTAGACCTACTTCTGGTATAAATTTTAAGCATCCATCTCGCACTGTTCATGAGATATAGACGTGATTTTTTAGAAAAATTCTTATCACCTCCACTTTCATGCTCCGCCACTCCCTTAAAAAATTTTACTTTTAGCAAACTTTATTTGTCAACCTTTATACACAAACCGAATTTTATTTTTCTAGTGCAATTGGTTCGTGAAATATCGTAATCTAAATTTTTTCACCCCCCACCCCCGCACGCCACTGCCACCACTCAAAAATTTGTTTCCGATATATTCTCCTAGTATACTTACAGATATTCATTAAGTTTGAATTTTGTGACATTAACGGATTAGGAGATATGGATTTTAGAATATGTCGAGCTCGGCTTTTTTGCGTTTCGGATGCATTATTTTTCACCCCACTCCCACACCTTTCACCAATATTGGCAATTTTTTTTGCAAATGAGTCCACTTTCGAAGCTCTATATAAATTTCAAGTTTCAGATTCGTAGCATAAGCAGTTGCTGAGATCTAGAAACCAAAATTTTTCGTCTAAAACGGTTTCCCTACTTCTCCCCTCACACCTCAACCCTTCAAAATGTGGTCACTTCAAGGGGCCTACCCAGTCTATTCATAAAATTTGTTAAATTTGTTAAATAGCCTTCAAACGATTTTGCGTAGAATCGGTGGACGTACGGCGGACAGACGGACTGAAATTTTTTTTTGGTTTTTTCGTGTCTACTAGTCATGAAATGTGAAAAAACAATTTCGAGGGTAGCAAATTTTTTTTTTAACAATCGATCATAATACTGTATTATTGAAATAATAAAGTACATTAAAACTCCTACGGGGTTAAATATCAAAAACTGCTTAAATCTTTTTTTTTCGATTATATTAAAAGCTTTTAGAAAGCAAATTCGATATCTCATTAGACCTAAGAAATATATCGGAATTCGTGAAATGTAAAAAGCCACTTTCTATCCTCCTAGGGGTTGGATGTAGAAAAATTTGGAAAACTGTTTCTATATGAAGAGCCCAGAGAAGTAAAATTAATTTGATGACTCGATATGCCTGAAAGATATAGCGAAATTCGTGAAAATGTGGGAAAACCCCTTTTTATCGACATGTTTTATTCAATCTCTGAACACCAATAAAAATCTGAATTTTTTTTAATTACTCTAGAAGCACATTTTCATATACGTACTAAGTTTTGATTTTCTAGCTTAAGCCTTTCTGAGATATAAAAATACCCATCCCTTCAACCCCGTACCTTGCTATTTCTATCCAAAATTTTATTTTTCTATGAAGTCTCTATAGTGGCTCTATGTAATCATCGATTTTGAGCTTTCTCTTGCGATTTTTTTCCTTTCCACCCCCTCCTACCATCACCCCCTACACCCACACCAGCAATTGTTTCTCTACTAGAGGTCTACTGGGCCTAACTCATGTAAAAATTTTAAGATCATATCTTGTACGGTTCTTGAGATATAAAAATTAAATTTTTTTAAAGTAGCCATCCTCCCCCAATCGAGCTCCACCTCCTCCTTAAATTATTTATACTTGGTATACTTTAGTTATAATCTTATGTACACCAACCAAATTTTATCTTTCTGGTAAGATTGGTTCGGAAGATATTGCAATCAAAAAATTTTTCACCCCCACGTTTTTTACGACTCGTAAGGGTTGACCCAGTCTACCCACAAAGAAAATTTTAACTTAATATCTCAGCGGTTTTGTGTACTACGCACCTTCAAACGCTTTTGCTTACTGCGGACAGACGGACATTTTTTTTCGTTTTTGAAGTTTACTAGTCGTAAAACGTAAAAATAGAAAATTCCAGGGTAGCAAATTGTTTTTAAATATCATGCCGATCCCAATGCTTTTTTGTTAAAAAATTAGAGAAGTAAAACTCATGTAACTAAATTGTGTAAATTGTTCACAATATTCATACTCAACGTACGTACCTAGCCAACCGTACCCATCCTACGTACCTACTTCGTAGTAGCTGTAAACGTATGTAAGCCCCATAGGTCGCTTCCTTACCTACGCTTTTAGTCTACTGTGCACCCATTCTTCGTGTCTTCTATTTGGCTAGGCATGTCTTTTGCATTTCTTATGAGTGGGTTACGCTGGTGGGGTACAATAGGTTGGCGAAATATCTCAATATTTTGCATAGCCTATTCGTAATATTTTGTAATTGACCTAGATACTCGTATCTACAATTTTGTCGATTCGATTAGGCATCGAGGTACTCAACGTGGTTTAGCCACTTTCTTTACTTTGACTGGTTCATTTATTATTTAGTCCATTTGCATGTACCGACATTGTGTACGTTATAAACAGTTTTTCAAATTTTCTGGTATGAATAGAACAAAGAAGTTTTTGACTTATTATTGTTCTGTATACGGAATACGGATAATAAAATTATTTATCTGGGCGATACGAGCTCGAAAAACTCAAGGCAATTAAATTCAACTTAATTACACCACCTGAAATATTAAAATACTCAGAGGAATAGCATTTCAAGTCTATTTAAACAGGTTTGATCTTCAAGAAAATCGTCTTAGCCCGGACAACTTCGCTTTCTTTGTTCTAATGAAATTTACTAATTTGAACGTTACAATACCCGAAGTCACCCATAGTCGTCTATTCTATAGCAACTCTACGCAGTAGTGTCCCTTGCGGTAATGAAAATGGCAATTTATGAATAAGTGAAATAATTTAATTAGCCTTCTAATTAAATTCGCTTCAAGACGAGGTAAAAAGCTAACAAATGAATTTAAAAGAGAATCATCTTTCCGCCCATCCTTTCGGTATACTTTTCGATAAGACACAATGTTCAGTTCATTCGAAAGCCCACACCACCCACTAAAAAGTGGATGGAACAACGAACAATTCTACAGAAACCAATTACATTCGAAACTGTAGTATTCGTCCTTGTGTTCGTTCTGACGGATCAAGCAATAGAAGAAACCGAATGGAATCTACCCTACACTATGCCCGTACTACCCGACAATCGGCTACCCTTAGAACTCGCACTTGAGATACCTTCAAAGATCTGCAGTTGTGTAATTAAAATAATTTTTATGGTCCTTATGCGGTAAATATTTACCAATTGAATGGGTTAATTACACATTTTCTCTGTATAGTAATTGTACCTGGAAGCAACTGAAATTCAAGATTTATGACGACGAGGGATGAAGAAAACTTTTCATCCTGTTCTTGTCCTTTTTCTTCGTAGTAGTCGTCTTTGGTGGGTGTTCTTCAAAAATGTTTGCGAACGAAAGAAAGTAGATAATAACTTCAAGATAAGTTGACTCAGGGGATTTGTTACTCTGCTATATTAGGTGGATAAGGTTGAATCGTTGAAAATTAAATTTTATTAACGAAATAAGGGGAAGTACTTAATTTTGTATAATAAAATGTATCTAATATAATTTTGTTTCAGGTGAAACTTGATTTGGTTCCTCGGTAGAACGTACCTTTGGGTCTATGAATTTTCACTAATCAGGCCGGAATAAGTGAAGTCCGCAGCCATTTCAGTTCTAAAAGTATGCATACTGTTAATTGTTTGAATTTGGAGTTTATCTTTCTAGACGAAATAATTATCGATCAATTAAGTCTGATAGTGATTCTCACAATTGAAAGGAATGAATACTAGTGACTCAGGCAGGACAAACTACCTTTCATAGGATTAGTTTTCATGTAATGAAGCATCAGATGAACTAATTCGTTTTCATCCAATCAAAGTGTTGACGTCGAACTAGTTGCACGTACTCTCTGTTAGGACGTGTGATTTGTTCTACTACCAATTATGAACATCAGAATATTTATAAGAATGGAATTTTTCATGGTGAGAAGCTACCATAGAAGCAAATTTGTTTTAAATTTTTGTTGTTTTCCGGCGTCAGTAGAGTTTCTGGTGTGAAACCCCAACATGAAATCCCGACTGTTGATTAATCGCTGTCCCTGAGGGCATGACAGTTGGAAAACCTTCACTGGATAGGCCAGTTTTTTTATAAGACTGTGTTGGACTGGGTCCGAAGGAGCTGTTTCGTCATCGGATGGCATAGACTCGTCAGAGGGTGTATCAAGCCTAAATCCGAAACACCCTTACAGCTGGTGGCATTGCTTGGGATTATTCTATATAGGCGATTTTGAAACTAATTTAATTTTCGCGAATTTTCGCGACTGTGGGAAGGTTTTTTTGTTTTGGAACAAGTGGCACGTGCTCCATAACTACACGTACTCTTTAAGTACGTGCAACCGACTCTACTTCAACATGTTGATCGCTTTTGACAAATGAAGTTTAGCACAAAGAATTTTGTCATATGTTCAAAGATTTGTATACCTCAAAGAAAATGATGGTGGTCATGAGAACTTATCATTTTTCTTCCATAATCCAGAGATGGTTTGCTTTAAGAACTCAGTTTTTATTCCGAAAAAATTTTGACTGATAAATTCCAGAAAGCAATCGAGTTATTCTGCGAAAATTAACGATCAAAATATTGCGCTAGTCCAACTTAGATTCATATCAAATACACTCTTTGTTAGTACTGCTTAGGAAAAATTTGTATTGTAATATGTTGTACGTACTAACTTGGAGTACTTACGTGCAACTTGTTCTTCTCAAACACTTAGGGTTATTCTCTTGGAGTAAGCTCTTTGGTATGATGACTAATTATTTCAAAACGAACTAGTGCAAAACTAGAGTAAATGTCGGTGACAAACGTATGGTTTCATCGGGTTCATTTCACCCGTAGTTTTCTCAGATCACCCAACATTACTATATGTACACTAAGTATTGCTATAAAGTTGTACGGCATTAAAAATAAAAATCTGCCAAAAGTCTGGGCGCAACTTTATTATTTTTTGAGTAGAAGTCCGAAACGTGTTTAATACTGAGATGCGGTGTATGTCACTATGCAACTGATAACCTAAAAAGTAACGTTCCAAATAGCCTCCTCATTATTCTTTAGGTTAAAATAACGAAATTCATGAAAATGTTGGAAAAACCACTTTTCACGCACATTTGTTTTACTCCAGCTCTGTATGTCAACTTTTTTTTTGCCTTAACTACTCGTGTAGTATTTCTAAAAATACATACTAAGTTTCAACTTTCTATCATAAGCCGTTTCTGAGATATGAAAAATCACCCATCACCCCCGTACCTTGCTACCCCTTGGTTGGCTCTATAGCACCTCTATATAGTTATCAATTTTTAGCTTTCTATCCTTTGCGGCTTTCGAGGAATTAAAATCAGAATTTTTTTCATTTCTACCCCCTCCCACCATCACTCCCTACATCCATACCCTCAATATTTTTTCTCCGCTAGAGGTCTACTGGTCCTAACTCCTGTAAAAATTTCAAGATCATATCTAATACGGTTCATGAGATATAACAATTTAATTTTTTGAAAAATGGCTGTCCCCACCTTCAGCGCTTCACTTCCCCCCTCAAAAATTTTACATTCAGTAGACTCCACTGGTAATTATATATACAGAAACCAAATTTTATCTTCGTAGCACAATTAAGTCGGAAAATATTGTAAATCAAAGTTTTTCACCCCCACCCCCATACCTGACTCCTCCCCTTAAAAATTTTCCTTTCTAATCTCCTAGTATCCCTAAATACAACTACAAAATTTCGGTCGTCTGACATCAATCGTTCAGGAGATATGGATTTTAGAATGTATCAATTCCAGCTTTTAAGCGTTTTGGACGCATTGTTTCCCCCCTACTCGCACACCTTTCAACCCCTATCGACAATTTTTTTGCAAATGGGTCCACTATTATAGTACTTCATAAGTTCCAACTTTCAGCTTCCTAGCGTAAGCGGTTCCTGAGATTTAGAAACCAAAATTTTTCATCTAAACGCATTCCGTACGAACAAGTTTTGTCCACGATAATTGAAGTGGATTGTTCACTTAATTCTTTTTCACTGTGTCAAAGAATCCTATTGTGTCATCTTTCAAACAAGCGCTAATTTACTGCTTTCGACTGTTTTGTAATTATCACCCTTATCAAAAATTTTTTTCCGCTCATCTTCAAGTTTGTAGTCTTAAGAACATTGTGTGTAAATTTCATATTGAAATTACAATAAATGTTAAAGTTATGGACAATTAACCGGAATGGACCCTTCGTGAATTCTATTCGTCATTCAAACGCGATTATCTTGAAACATACTTTTCAAAGACAGTCCCCAAAATCTTCGGAAAATAGCTTGACCGATTGCTTCCAAAATTTCACACAATATTTTTGGATAGGTTTTCTACTTCGCTACGTAGTATTTTTTTTTACTTACTTACTTTTTTTTAACAAGCCAGTAAGATCGATAATTGAGGCTAAAAACTTAAAATAAAGTTCAATCGGCCGCCATTTCGTGAAAAAAAAATTTTTCTTCAAAAAACCCTACGTTGCAAAGGGCATCATACTTTACATTTTCAGAACCTTTTTGAAATTTTTATTTTGGATCAACCGACTGCATGTAATCTTGGCAACCGCAGACCGTGCGAGCGACAGACATTCTTTACGCCGACCATAACAGCAGCGCCCCCGGTTGATATATATTTATAAAAAAATTATTAGCGTACCTAAACATATAAACTTTCGAATAAAACCAACCAGGATTAAATACTTTATTATTTTAACAATAAAGTATTTTTTCTGCTTTCTACATCCGACCCCCTTAATATAAATCATTTCCACAATTCAGCAATTCTTTTTTTTTAATAAAGTGTATAAAAACCCATACATCCTGGTCCTGCTATTTGAATGATTTCACCTTAAATTTATTTCCCTGAGAATACATTTGTTCTTAAAACGAAGTCGAAAGGGATGTAGCCAAGTAAATGGACAAATCCTTATATGAAACCGTTGTTAGTATAAGCCTCTACCAGCCTTAACATATCGTTGGTGATGTTATGAAAATTTTAATGTATTTCTTTGAAGAAAAGAACCCTTTTACCTATATGTATATTCTCCTCACCTTACCTATTATAATTTTATTTATAATGTAATATAAATTTTACAATGTCATTTTTTCGCTGCGGATAACAGAACTTTAATTTTGAACATGTTAAACTATTTTATTAAAAAATAAAAAAGGTGATATTCCAATTCCAATACCATTCAAAAAATTTTCTATATGTAGTTAAACAAATTTTAAAAAATCAAGCAATTTCTGGCTCTTAATTACACTTTTGAAAATAAAAAGAATTGCTCTAGTGAAGAAATAGAGTTCGTTAAATTTGGATAGCTTCTAAAATACTACAGATAACCCGATAACCTTAATTAAAAATGAAGGTGAGAATTAAATTATTTTCTGACATGATATAAAAGCTGTTGTAAATGGACTACGTGGGTATTGGAGCTCAGAGCTTTTACTTGGTTATGTTTGAATAAAAAAGTATTGTGATCGACATAAAAGTAAAATAAAATTCGCTACCCCCAACATTTGTTTTTGCATGACAAGTAGACCCTAAAAAACTAAAAAAGATCCGTCTGAACAAATTTGCATTAGTGTTCAGGTGGGGCAAAAAAAAAATTTTGTGAAAAAGGGATCTTCACATTTCCATTAATATTGTCATATCTTTTAGGTTTGTCGAGATATTGAATTAATTTCACCTCTACGGCCTCGTCATGTAAGCGTCTAAAATTCGTTTTCAGGATTTTTCGATATTCAACCTCTAGCGTAGATTCAAACCCTACGAGCGTGTAAAGTAGTTGTGGACATTTTCACGAATTTCGTCAGATCTTTTAGGTGCGGTTTTACTTCTGCGGGTTTTATATACAGGGTCCGGCAGTGAAACCTGACGGGTGGTGGGGGGATCTCAAGTGGTGGGGGTCGGTCTCGTTCCCTTCTCCTGATGTGGAAGTTTAGTTACAATGGAACGTTGGACCAGTGAACACCGTGCCTTTGTCGTCCCGACGTTCTTCAGAAATAATGATTCTGTGACCCTTACACATCGGCAATTTCGTTTACGTTTCAATGTTCCTCCTCATGGGCCGATTACATCTCGAACACTATTCTTTTGTGGTTCGCAACTTTCGCAATATAGCTTTCGGAACAACATTGGGAAGAGGGGGGTCCCACAGGACGGCAAGGTCATCTGCAAACATCGAGGCTGTACGAGTTACTTTTGGACGGAGTCCCCGGCGATCAGCTATTTGTCATGCTCAGGCTTTAGGGATGTCCGAAAGGACTGTTCGGTGAATACTTCATGAAGACTTGAATTTTCACCCGTACAAAATTGCTGTAGTTCAAGAATTACAGCTTCAAGATTTCCCAAGAAGGTTAAGTTTTGCAGAAATGTTGGGGATGATGAATAAAGACTCTGAAATGGTTGATGATGATGTGGGGTTACCTCAATGGAAAAGTGTACCTTGATAAGCCTAAAAATTTGGCAGAGCTGTGAGCGAATATTCAGCGGGAAATGCGTGCCATCCCGCGCAAAACATTGGAAAGAGTGATGACCAACTCTGCTAACAGATTTGAGCAGCGCAGAGAAAATGGAGGTTATCATTTGAGTGATATTATTTTTGCTTCATAGTGCTTTTTCGATTTTTTTTTGTATACATCTTAAACTTCCATTCTTTCTTATTTAAATAAAGAAAATTATAGCAAAATATCTTGAATATTCATTGATTTATTCCATTTCAAAAACCGTCAGGTTTCACTGCCGGACCCTGTATAATCACATAAAACAGATTTAATCATATAAAGTGGTTCTGCAAGTTTTCACGAACCGCAACAAATCTTTTAGGTCTAATAGTAATTACTTGAGTCTTAAAAAAAGTGATAGTGATTATAAAGGGTTTAAGTTGATAGGATTTTCCACACAAGGCGTACGAAAATAAAAATTTTATTTTCCATACATTAAAAGCTGAATACAAAGCAAGCTGTGTATTTCATAGCTCTGATCACCAGGGATTGGTAATAAATTTTAATTAAACCGCAACGACTTCATCAAAAGTTAGTCAAAAATCAACAAAACTCGGCGTTCTATAATATGAATTCATGAAAAGTTATATTTGAGTCATAACCATATTTTTTTTCGTCGTTGAAAATATTTTTCATTAAGATTTTAAAGACGAATCTTTCTTCATTCTTTCAAGACATAAAACATGCATATAAAAACACCTTTATTGAAATTGTTGCAAAACTTTTTGACATTGTTCTTGTTAGCTATATAGCTAACAAGTAGCCTACGTACCCCATGCTGAATATGAAAACCGCGACAGGCTGCAAAAATTTCATCCGCCCGGTACATTTAAGCCATTGTTTATTCATAATTTATTGTTTGTAGAACTTTTAAGTATGACAGATAGGAAATATTGAGGAAGATTTGTTCGAAAGAAAGTGTGAAGTGAACCACTACCGAAAGGGTAGCACCTTTCACGGATTTGTCGTTGTCGTTTGTTTGGCATTTCTGGTAACAAAACCGACAAATTTTCCCAAAAACCTGAAACATTGAACACAAAAAAAAACGTAAAATGAAAAATAAATTTCGTGCAGACACAAATCAAATACAAAAGGACCCCCCATACCATTTTGCCTTTTAATAAAAGAGGTTCTCCCTGGTTAACCCTCTGTGCCTACCTCGTTCTTTTCTCAACGGGCCCCAGGTATACTCGGTATATTCTGCAAGACAAACAAGAATGCCATACGGGCTTAAACTTTGGACATTTGGTAATTTATGATATCTCAGTTTCAAATCTCTTTGGCCTTAGCTTCAAACCAAACGGCTATAGAATAGCTGGAGCATTCAACACATATACGAAATGGGTTTTGAACCGATATGTTTTATGCACGGAGATGTGATGCTGGCAAACACCAGAAACTTTGTTAAAGTACCGAGTACCTGCAAGGTGAGCAGAACGTTTTAGTCAGCCATAATTACAAAACGGGCTCTTCAAATATTCTCCATGGTGTCTTGGAAAGCTGGTATAGTCGATAGTACTACTACTTCTACAACTTACTGCTGCACATTGGTTTTCACCTATAGTGTACCTGACGGCTTTATTACGGCTAACTATATCCTTGTGGATTTATAGTAAAGTAGTACAACACAGATTCGCTCACGGTTCTACAAAGAAAATTTTGTTCACCATTTTTCTGACCGAGATTTTCTTTTTTTATCCTTTATTCTCGGTGAGTCCTGGAGAAGACTTTCAGTTATCCTACGTTAGCAGGATAGCTTAATTGTCATCCACATCTCTTGGAGTGCTTTCGGTTTTAATAGTTGAACTCATTATTGTTTGGTACGTGCATAAAAGTAACAACTGAAAACAACAACCGTGCAATTGTGAGGATATTTTGAAGTTTACATAAGAAACTTACTCGGGATTTAGTCGTGTTAAAAAATATAAATGGTGTAAACCACGAACCGGTTCACATATTAATTTTAAATAAGATCAAATTCGAATAGGGACGCAGTTAGACTAATTTTGGATATTAACGCGTATATATATTTTTCTTGGGAACACCACCATTAAGGCTGGATTTATGGCTTTTGGCGTTTTTCTAGTATCAAAAAACCACCACACGAACTATTAGACTCGGTAGAACGCTGCGCTGGATAATGCTCAACAAACGACGAGGTCTAAGTCGTAGTATAATATCAGTTGTTTCGTGATTAAGAGGTTTTTCGTGATTTGTTTTTGGGTCATTACATGAAATCGGAAAAGCGTTTGAAGAAGTCTGTGGAAGTGAAAACCAATCTGACATCTCATCAATTCTAAGAAATATGTCGAAAGCCTTACGTCCTATTGGAGTTGAATATCAAAAGATCCTGAAATCAACTTTTGACGATTATGTAGGAAGCCTTAGGAAGTAAAAATGAGTTCGATATGTCATCAAAACTAAGAAATATGTAGAAATTTGTGAAAACATATGCAACCCTCTTGCACCCACTTTAGGGTTGAATATCTAAAAATCCTCAAATGGGTTTTTAGATATATATAAAGAAAACCCGACGAAGTGAAAACCAATTCCATGTCTTATCACTCCTAAGAGATATGACGGAATTCGTGAAAACGAGTTAAACCCGTTTATAACCTCTTAGGGGTTGAAAAAGGAAAAAACTCGAAAACGAGTTTTAGTCGATTATGAAACAAGCCCATGGAAGTGAAAAGTTATTCAATATCTAATGAGACCTGAGTGATACGGCTGAATTCGTTAAAATGTATAAAACCCCTTTACAACCCTTAGGGGTCGAATTTCTAAAAACACTGAAAACATTTTCTAGGTATTGATATGAGGAGTCCGTGAAATGAAAATGAATTCATAATTTTAGAATACCTAAGAAATATGACGAAATTTTTGAAAATGTTTGCATTTCGTTTTCACTGATCACGTTTTTTTAGCCCCCTTCCGTAGGGGAAGGTTCTATACCTTGGACCGACTGAACCTCAGTCCGAACGTCAATAGCAACTAAATTTTAGCCGACGGAAAAAAAACTTTCTTCACTGAAAGATCGCCAAATGTGTAGGCTTTTGTTTCAGTTTATTAAAGTGAGTCTTGAAGATAAATTGATTGCGATAAAACTAAAGAAGTGATTTTTTGACATAAAAGTATTTTTTTGTTAGTCCAGTTATTGTGTTTTTTTAGTCGTGTATAAAAATGTCTACTATATAGCATTTTTAAGTGGTAAGACAATTAGTTCATCGTGGTCTTGACCGTAAATTTAATCCTTCCTTACCATTAGAAATAATAAAAAACAATTTGTTTGTACCAATGGGTGATAGAATGTACCTTGTATAATGCCTTGAACCGGTCTAAGCTGCATATATTGCAAAATTTCTTATAAACGCAAGGGACTTTCTTGCTTGGGAATTTTAAAAAAAATAGCAGCGAATCTTTTGTTACATAACTGTTTGTTGCAGCTCGACAAAAAATGTTCTAAAGTTGCTTATTCTTATTATGAATTTGTTGTTTTTTTTTTAATTTAAAATCTTACTATATCTTTTTTTTTCAAATATAAAATTGAACCAAATTAAATAAAAGAACGTTCTATTATTACTCAAGATTACGACTTTCAAATTGAATTATTGTTTAAGGGGAGCAAACCCTTTAGACGCCCGAAAATGAGTCATTTTTCATGAATTTTTTTTATGTTGATAAAATAATCGCATCATTTTAAAATTTTTACGTGATATTATTACAACTATCAACTGTTAAAATAATTTTGTTTTTGTTTTACAAAACAGTATGGCGTCTTTATAGGGTATTCCTTTAGGCGTCTTTTGCAAGACATCAAAAAGTGCTCCATTTGTTATATTTGTTCTATTGATTTTAAACTGAAAACTAAAACATTTTTCGAATACTGACAGACGAATGGAAAGGATATACCTATAAAATTATTAAAAAAATATAAAACAAAGGAGATATGAGGCTTTTCAAACAAATGTTCAACTTTCGACTATTTTTTTGACAGTTTTTACCCCAAAAAAGTGGTTTATTTACGTGATATCCTCAAAACTTTAGGTATATCCTTCCGATATTTATATAGACAGAAGGCTCATAAAAAATCAGCCAAATCGATCTATAACTTTTTGAGCTACAACACGAGCAGTTTTAGAAGATGCAGTTTCGAGATAATCGCGTTTAAAGTTTCAATACCTCGCGTTCCTTTTGTATAATTTGGCATTTTAGCTTTGAAAAATCAACCGAACACGACATACTTTTGATCCAAACTGACCCAATTTCTAGGACAACGTACGTTACGCTTTATACTTTCGAAATATGTAAAAAAAATCGTTTTTTTTTAAATTGTAAAGCGTTTGCTCCCCTTAAAAGGTCCAAGGTGCAACTAGCAGCGGACCGAGGAATGACATGCACTCAGAAAAATATTTCCCTATCTGTAAGAAAAATAGCCATGTAATCAAAGAAAATTGATAATGATTGGGCGCCAAAGAAATTTATACTCCACGAGTAGAATGGAATTACTTCAATTCAAAGAAATTAAATTTTACTGCATTTGCGTAAAATTTTCGTCATTTTAGGAAAATGATTACTTATTACAAAGAAATTATTTCCAAAGATCAAAGACAAGGACGTACTTCATTTCTACAAATAAAGGAAATTCTTTTCAGTATTCCAGTGACCATTAATTTGAATGGAGTAAAATTTCTACTGAATAAAGAAATTCGTTCGTTGCATTATAGAGAGACCTTCTAACATAAAAATAAAAATTTCCGTCATAATAAAGAATGCATATTTCTTTAAATTTTTCATTTCAAATAAATTAAATACAAATTTATGTTCTTAATAAATTGTAATTAAAAAATTAAGGTTTTCACAAGATGATAAATAAAAAAAGTACTTTTTCTAGTTCACAATTTGATTTTAGTTTATTTTTAGACATATTGGGTGTACTTGTTTTCAAAAAAAAAACTTCCGGTCTTAAAAATGTTTGATTATATTTACTTTATACAAATGTACTGGAGGAAATTTGATGTCGTTCACATTCAATAAAACCAAATTGCCTCGCTCTTTTTTGATTACATAAGACAAATAATGTTTTTTAAAGTACAAATTTTGAGTTCTAGGCATAGTATTAGTACTTTTTCATGATTTTTCAATATTTCTTTAAATTCAAATGCCCTCAAATAAATTATATTAAATATTAAATATAAATTATGTAGTCTTTTTTATACAGTGTACCACAATTTTTTTAAGACTCAAATGACATGAATATGATTGTAATTCCTCATCATTTATTTTTTTTTTTAATTCATTATAAAATGTTGAGCATTGTAAACTCCACTCTTTTTTACTGAAAATATAAGATGCATGTTTAAAATTTATAATGAATTCAGAAAAAACTAGAGAATAATTTAAAGATAAGGAAAGTGCAAATTTTTTTCTAGAATTTATATTCTTTGTGTATGATTTCAATTGTCTGTGTTTAGATTCAAAAGAGAAAGTCCACAAATATTTAATAGGACCCGATTGTTTTATTATTCTACAATAATGATTTAAAAAATGATGTTTTGGTTTTAGCGTGTCAGAAAAAAATGTTGTATACTCCCTGTTGTGCAGAACTATGTGCTGTTCCAAATTCATAATATCTAGGTCATTATATTCAGATAAAAGTAATAAGTCTAAGAGTTCTATCAAATTAATAACGAAATGGCACAATTTATCGTTCTCTTGAATTACATCTTCAATTATTAAAGGAAAAAAATGCGCAATAGTCAACATTTCTCTAGCAGATAGCTTCAAGTTAAATTTTACTTTATTATTTTTTATTGTGATCGACCTGTAATTTCAAAAAAGTTTGCTACCCTGAAATTTTGTATTTACACGTTTTAGGACTAGTAAACACCAAAAAAGCAAAAAAAAAAAAAAAATGTCCGTCTGTCCGCCGTAGACGCCGTACGCCGTCCGCCGTACGCCGTACGCCGTACGCAAAATCGTTTGAAGGCGCGTAGCTCCCAAACCCGTTGAGATATTAAATTGAAATTTTTATGGTGGGTAGATTGGGTGAACCCCTACGACTGGTATATTTTCGAGGGGTGGTGGTACAAGGGGAGAGGAGAGGAGAGCGTTTTAGACGAAAAGTTTTGGTTTCTAGATCTCAGGAACCACTTATGCTAGGAGGCTGAAACTTGGAACTTATGTAGTACTATAATAATGGACTCAATTGCAAAAAAATGGTCGATCTTGGTTAAGGGGTGTGGAAGTGGGGGGGGAAAACAATGAGTCTTTAACGCATGAAAGACGGGATTGAAACATTCTAAAATCGATATCTCCTGAACTATTGATGTCAAAAGATTGAAACTTTGTTGTTGTCCTTAGGGATACTTCAAGATTAGACAAGGGCTAAAAATTTTAATAGGGGAGGTGGGGTGTGGGGGGTAAAAAACTTTGGATTACAATATCTTCCGAACCAATTATACCAAGAAGATAAAATTTTGTTTCTGTATAAAGGATCACAAGAGGAGTCTACCAAAACTAAATTTTTTGAGTGGGGAGGTGGATCACGAAAGTGGGGGGACAGCAATTTTTAAAAAAATGTAATTTTTATATCTCAGAAACCGTATCAGATATGATCTTGAAAATTTAACAGGAGTTGGGGTCGGTAAACTTCTAATAGAGAAAAAAATGTTGGGGGTGTGGGTGTTGGGGGTGATGGTGAAAGGGGGTAGAAAGGATAATATTCTGATTTTTATTTCTCGAAAACCATGATGAATAGAAAGCTAACAATTTAGGATTATATAGAGCCACTATGGAGACATCCTAGAAAAATAAAATTTTTGATAGTGGTGTCAAGGTACGGGGGAGAGGGGGGGTTTTTTATATCTCAGAAACGGCTTATGCTAGAAAGTTGAAACTTAGTACGTATATGTAGATGTACTATTAGAGTAATTAAAGCAAAAAAAAAGTTCAGATTTTTATTGGTGTTCAGAGGTTGAGTAAAAAAAATGTCCGTGAATCCACATTTTCACAAATTTCGTTAAAACTCATAGACATGTCGAGCTATCAAAGCAATTTTACTTCTGCGGGCTATTTATATAAGCGCCTAGTAACGATCTTCAAAATTTTTAGATATCCAACCCCTAACGGGGTGTAAAGTGGTTGTGTACATATTCACGAATTCTGATATATTTCTAAGGTATATTGAGATTTGGAATTCACTTTTACTTCTATAAGCTTTAAACGTAGTCGGGGAAAAATCGATTTAAGTATTTTTCTCAATTAAACCCCTGGGGGTATTGTTCAAGTTTTCACTGATTCCGAAAATCTCTTAGGCTTAATGTGATCGAATTCGCTTTTACTACTATGAATTATTCTATTGATAAAAATATACGTAAGTAAATAAAAAAAATCGGCCAAAAGTCTGGGCGCAACTTTATTATTTTATGGGTAGAAGTCCGAAACGTGTTTAATGATGAGATACGGTGTTGGGTACTATGCGACTGACAACCTAAAAAATAACCAGGAAGCTATTTGGAACGTTATTTTTTAGGTTGTCAGTCGCATAGTACCCAACACCGTATCTCATCATTAAACACGTTTCGGACTTCTACCCATAAAATAATAAAGTTGCGTCCAGACTGTTGGCCGATTTTGAAATGATGTAACTGTAAAGAAGGAGATAAATTTTCATTTTCGAAATCACCATAATTAAAAATTTCCTTTCGAATATTCAAAAATTCACAATTTTGGCTTAAATATACAATATCACTATTGTCTAAAATTAAGAACTCACCATCCATGATTAAAAAATCAAAGATATGCACTGTCTATCAATTAATGACGCGCGAGGCACTATTATTTGAAGTAACCTACCAGCTCGATTAAAACCGCAATTTTATTCGAACCGGCCGGTAACTTAAACAAATTTTTCTTAAAAAAGAGGAAATTTTTCCTTTAGTCCGACATGACTAAACTTGAGAAATAAATAGTTGAACGTCGCTCATTTTTTTAGACTCAGAAGCGAAGACAGTTGTAATTGAAACAAAGAAAATTATAACATGAACAAACCCATTACTTACTCAAAATGAAGAAAAATTTGTACTTGAATTGAAACCAGTCGTATTTCTCATTTCTTTGAAGTTAAAATAATTTTCGTTATTTAGAAGAAAATATTTGAACAGAGTAAAATTTTGTTTGATCTGTGAATAATAATATTAAAACAAAGAAATAAATAATTTGTTTTAATAACAACTATTTTTCTGAGTGTGGAGTTGTACTTTTGTCCGTTTGCGATTCACTCCAAAAATTGTTTCAGGATCCATCAAATTTACTCACAGCAGTCCCAGCTATAATTAATTTTGTTGCAAAACAAATAAGGTTTCATATTGACTATTACCTAAATTTCATTTGTTATTTTCCCTATACCAATAGATACTACAAAATTTTTTTTATCTAAATCACTTTCGAAAAAATCACTAATAGATCTACATATAGTCATCAAGTTTCAACTTGTTTGCACATGCCGTTCTATAGATAGGAAAAACACTGCCCACCCCGTACCATACTACCCCCAAAACATATATTTTTCCAACACGCCACCACTACAGCTCTATCTAAATACCAACTTTAAGCTTTCCATCATTATAGGTTCTCGAGATATAAAAATCGGAACGTTTTCCTTTCCACCCACCCCACCCTCACCCCATACATATCGTTCCACAAAAAAAAATGTCCTGCTAGGGGTTCATTAGGCCTACTTCTGATAAAAATTCTAAGAACCTATCTTACACTGTTCTTGACTTATGAGACGTGATGTTTTTGAAAATTTCTTATCCCCTCCACTTCCATGCTCCACCGCCCCCTTTAAAATATTTACTTTGAGCAAACTTTATTTGTCAACCTTTATTAAGTAACCGAATTTTAGTTTTCTAGTGCAATTGGTTCGTGAAATATCGTAATCTAAAGTTTTTCAACCCCCACCACCGCACGCCACTCAAAAATTTGTTTCCGATCAATTCTCCAAGTATAGCTACAAAAGTTCATTAAGTTTTAATTTCGTGACATTAGCCTTTGATGAGATATGGATTTTAGAATGTCTCGATCTCGGCTTTCGAGCATTTCGGACGCATTTTTATTATTCCCCTCACTCCCATACCCTAACCTACACCACATCTCATCATTAAACGCGTTTCGGACTTCTAACCATAAAATAATAAAGTTGCGCCCGGACTGTTGGCAGATTTTTATACTCTAGATGAAATCATATAGAGTATTATAAGTTTAATCCATCCGAAAAGTTTGTAACGCATAGAACCAAGCCTCGTACGAAAAAAAGTTATATATTATTTTTTGTTTATTTGTGGCCAAAAACCTCAAATCCGCCTGACGTCCGTCCGTCCGTCCGTCCGTCCGTCCGTCCGTTCGTCCGTCCGTCCGTCCGTCCGTCCGTCCGTCCGTCCGTCCGTCCGTCCGTCCGTCTGTCCGTGAACACGATAACTCAAGAACGCCTTCACCTAGGATATTGAAATTTTGAATCTGGATGTTTGGTTGAATTTGTAAGGCTAAGTTCGTTAACGGGCCAAATCGTCCTACTCCTTCGGGTAGCTGCCATACAAAATGTCCATAAAACACGTGTTGAAGAATATTGGTCGATAACTTCAGAAGGGTTTAAGCTACGACTTTGAAATTTTGTATCTATTATTTTTCTAATAGTTGGAGATAAATATATGAATATGAAGAAAATCCTGTTAGTCCTTCGTGTAGCTGCCATACAAATATCCTGTCAAAATGTATTCACTTAATTTACGAAACTCACTATAACTCAAGTAATCTTTTAGCTATCAATTCGGAATTTTATACATGTTATTTTTGAGTGAAAAGAAAGTTCGAGTTTACTATTCAGCGAAATGCTTTTACTCCTTCTGGTAGCTGCCATACAAAATGTCCTTAAAACACGTGTTCAAGAATATTGGCCGATAACTTCAGAAGGGTTTAAGCTACGTCTTTGAAATTTTGTATGTATTATTTTTCCAATAGTTGCAGCTAAATGTATGAATATGAAAAAAATCCTATTAGTCCTTCGTGTAGCTGCCATACAAATATCCTGTCCAAACGTCTTCACTTAATTTATGGAACTTACTATAACTCAAGTAATCTTTTAGCTATGAATTGGAAATTTTTTACAAATTAGTTTTGAGTAAAAACGAGGGTTCGAGTTTACTAATCAGCGAAATCCTTTTACTCCTTCTGGTAGCTGCCATACCAAATGTCCTTAAAACACGTGTTCAACAATATTTTTCGATAACTTTTGAACGGTTCAAGCCACGAATTTCAAATTTTGTACACATTCATTTTTAAATGGTTCCAAGGAAAATTATAAATATGTAAGTAATCGAGTGAGTCCTTCCTGCACCTTCCATGTGAAAGTCCTTCAAAAAGGACATTTTTTTTTATGACTTACCCAGTTCAAAATATGACATTAAACACTGAATATTGTCTTTTAGTTTTGAGTAGCAATCTAATGGCAGTCCTTAATAAAGGACATACAACATGCATACACGTAATTCTACTTTATCCCCAACTACAATATAAATCGGAGTTCAGTATTCATCTAGAGTATTATACGATTGGCTTGCAGCCGATCGTGACTGCAGTATGTTTTTTTATTTATTTACGTATTTTTTTTTTCAATAGATGTAAAAGCAAATTCGATTTCTGTAAACCTAAAAAAAATTCCGAAATTCGTCCAAATTTGAAAATTGAATTTGTGAATGACTCTGCTATAAAATTTCAAGTTTCAAATTTCTGGAATAAGCGGTTCACGGGACAAAGGAACCAAATTTGTTGTCTAAAACCGGAAGCCACGTAAGGAGTACCCCGTCTATCAACGAAAAAAATGCTATAGCTTTGCTGGGATCCAATAGTCCTTAAACGTAAAAATACAAAATTTCAGGGCACCAATTTTTTTTTTTTAATTTCAAGTCGCTCACAATACTTTATTATTAAAAAGGAATAAAGTGATATGAATGATGTTCAGTCTAATAACTTATTCTAATTACTTAAATCCTCACGCACCCCTCCGTCATACCCCACCATAAAATTCATCACATACACGTCGACAGAACTTAATTGCATTCTTAATTACATTGTTTTGTCCTAATTAAATTCTTTTAGCGATTCTTCTCGTTTTCGAAATTCCTTAGTAGTAGCCTGCGGAGTTTTAGGTACCTACAAAACCTACTTACTTGGCTCAACATGTACCCTATATGTTGGAGTGTCATACCATCTTCATGTACTGAATACCTGTGAAGCTCGGTTTACATATCAATCACGTGACGGGAATACTGTCCTTAAGGGAAAGCGTATAATGAAATCATTAATTGAAGGTCTCGTCTAAAGGGAGAACATGAAATGTATAACGTCTCCTTTTTTTTAAGAGTTAATGAGATTTTCCACACAAAAAGTCATGCTACAGGGAAATATTTAATGTGGGTAGTTGAGTACTTACAACAATGGTGACACAACCACATTGTTGTGTGAAGAAATTGTTTGGCGACATGAAAGATTGTTTAGTTGAGTCGGGTGAAACTTATTCTTTTGATATTGCGCTAAATTTATGATTGTAATAATTGGTATAATTTTTTAAGGCGTTAAAATATATATTCATAAGTTATCCGATATTAATCAGACATAAGAAATCTTAACGATACTCTAATAAAAGGTATTAGTTGGACTGAGTCAGATCGAGTTCTTAGAAAAAATCTGCCAACAATCTGGGCGCAACTTTATTATTTTTAAGGTTAAAGTCGGGAACGCGTTTCATGCTGAGACGCGATTTATAATACTATTCGACAACCTAAAAAAGTAATGTTCCAAATACCACACAGTCGCATAGTAACCAACACCGCATGTCATCATTAAACACGCTCAGAACTCCTATCCATGCAATACAAAAGTTCAAGTAAAAAAATCAATTCGATATCTCATCAGACCTAAGAGATATATCAGAATTCGTAAAAATTTACTCAATCATGTTGTACCCCCTTAGGAGTTTAATAGCGGAAAATTCGAAAATATACAATAATCAAATGATTATATTTAAAGCCCATAGACGTAAGATCGAATTCGATATCTCATTAGACCTAAGAAATATGTCGGAATTCGTAAAAACTTTCGCAACCGCTAAAAAAAATGTTCAGAGTGGGCGTGTTTGGATTAAGGGTGGATGGAGGTGTAAAGAAAAAAATTCTTATGTTTTTTCCTCGGAAACCGCAAAGGATAGAAACTTAAAAATTACCGACTATAATGAAATGTCATAAAGGGATTCCAGAAAAATAAAATTTTTGAAAGTGGTAGCAAGGTAGAGGGTGATTTTTGTATCTTAGAAACAAGGCTTGCGCATTTTGGTTCACCGAAAGGAGCGATCATTTCCAGTTCGCGGCAGTTCAGCCGCGAACTAGAAAGAACTAAAGAATGAACTTCAAGTTCAGTGATGAGAGTGATGAGCTCCTTAGGTACAATGTGATGACCTTAAAAAAAAAGGATCTTAAAAAAAAGGTCCTCACGGTAGAACTAAAAAAGATCGTCTGATAGAATGTGATGAGCTTAAAAAAAAAAGATCATCCGCGAACAAGTATATTCTACCACTGACTTACAAACGGCAATGAATGAATACAAACGAACTAGGAGCGGGACTGACTGAACTAGTTCGTTCATTTCTCTTCTGGAAACGCTGTTCTGAACTAGTTCGTTCGCGAACTACACAATCCTATTAGAAACGGCTTATGTTATAAAGTTGAAACTAAGTTTGTATATGTTGTAGATGTACCACAAAAGTAATTAAAGTAAAAACAGTTTAGATTTTTATGGGCGTACAAAAGTGGATTAAAAAAATTCGTTAAAAGGGTTTTTTCTCAAATTTTCACGAATTTCGTTAGATCTTAAGCATGTCGAGTTACAAAATTAATTTCGCATTTGCGAGCTCTTTATATAAGCGCCCGCAAATATTTTTTCCAAATTTTACGATATCGAACCCCTAAGGGGGGGTGTTATTGTATGATACATTTTCACGAAATCCGATATATTTCTTAGGTTTATTGAGATATTGAATACATTTTCACTTCTAAAGGCTTTAAATATAATCGAGAAAAACGAATTTAATCATTTTTTGATATTCATCCTCCTAGGGGATATAAGGTTTTGTTCAAGTGTTCACGAATTCCGAAAAATCTTTTTGGTTTAATAAGATCGAATTCCTTTTCACTTCTATGAGCTTTCTGTATAATGATCTGAAAATCAATTACGAAATTTCGTGGTATTCAACCCCTAAGAGGGTATAAAATCACTTAGGTCTGACGAGATATCGAATTGTTTTTTATTTAAACGGGCTTTATATATAATCTAAAAAATTGTTTTCAAAAGTTTTCGATATTCAACCGTTAACGGGCTATGTCAATTTTGTATCCCCTATTTTTACTTTATTACTTATTTATAACAAAGTATTGTGATCGACCTGAAATTTCCATAAAATTTGCTACCCTGAAATTTTGTACTTTCACGTTTTACTAGTAAACACCAAAACAGCAAAGAAAAAAAATGTCCGTCTGTCCGCCGTAAACGCCGTCCGCCGTACGCAAAAACGTTTGAAGGCGCGTAGCTCCCAAACCCCATGAGATATTAAATAAAAATTTGTATGGTAGGTAGATTGGGTGAACCCCTACAACTGGTATCTTTTGAGGAGGTGGGGGTGTTAGGAAGGATGGGGGGGGAGCGTTTTAGACGAAAATACTTTCTCGTGAAAAACTTTGGATTAGAATATCTTCCGAACCAATTACACCAGGAAGATAACATTTGGTTTCTGTATATGGGATTACAAGTGGAGTCTACTGAATTTAAACTTTTTGAGGGGGGAGGTGGATCACAAAAGTGGAGGGGGTAGCAATTTTTCAAAAAATTCAATTTTTATATCTCAAAAACCGTACCAGATATCATCTGGAATATTTAAACAGGAGTTGGAGTCACTAGACCTCTAGTTGGGAAAACAATTTTGGAGCTGTGGGTGTTGGATGTGATGGTGATGGCGAATGGGGGTAGAAAGAAAAACATTTTGATTTTTATTTCTCGAAAACCGTAATGAATAGAAAACTAAAAATTTACGACTATGTTTAACTACTATAGAGACACCCTAGAAAAATAAAATGTTTGATAGGGGTGGCAAGGTACGGGGTGAGGGGTGGTTTTTATATCTCAAAAACAGTTTATGCTAAAAAGTTGAAACTTTCTACATATGTGTATATGTGGTACTAGAGTAATTAAAGAAAAAAAAAGTTTAAATTTTTCTTGGCGTGCAAGGGTGGAGTAAAAAAAATTTCCGTGAAAATGGTTTTTTTCACATTTTCACGAATTTCGTTAAATCTTTTAGACTTCTCGAGCTATCAAATCAATTTTACTTCTGCGGGCTCTTAATGTAGGCGCCTAGAAACATTTTTCAAAATTTTTCGATATCTAACCGCTAAGGGGGTGTAAGGCGGTTGTGTACTTTTCACGAATTCCGATATATTTCTTAGGTCTAACGAGATATAGAATTCACTTTCACTTCTATATGCTTTCAATATATTTGGGGAATAAACCGATATTTTTTGATATTAAATTAAACCCTCTGTGGAGTAAGACATTGTTCAAGTTTTGATGAATGCCGAATTTTCTTTTAGGTTTAATGAGATCGAATTCGCTTTCACTTCTATTGAATCATCTATTGAAAAAACAAATACGTAAATAAATAAAGAAAATCGACCAACAGTCTGGGCGCAACTTTATTATTTAATGGGTAGGAGTTCGAAACGTGTTTAATGCTGAGATGCGGTGTAGGTTACTATGCGACTGACAACCTAAGGAATAACCAGGAGGCAATTTGGAACGTTATTTTTTAGGTTGTCCATCGCATAGTAACCTACACCGCATCTCAGCATTAAACACGTTTCGGACTCCTATCAATAAAATAGTAAAGCTACGACCAGACTGTTGGCAGATTTTTTTATAGAATTTGAAAAGGAAATGAAGCCTTGAAGGCTGAAAATCGAAACGTGTTTTTTCTTGACGGTTATACACAGTGCGACAAATAAATTCCGGGACTCGAACCATATCTGAGTAACTAGTAGGGCCATCTATGTCTACAGACCGGCGTTTGAAAGCTGTGACACTCCTCTTCCCGGTAATACCAATTTTGTTTAAATCGGTTGATAGATAGCAAAGTTATGACAGTTCTCCCAAAACAATTTTTTTGTCGATGTTGAAATATTAAAATGTTGCTCAAACAATGCTCATTACATTCTTCGATAGCAAAGGAATTGTCCACAAGGAATTCGTTCCAACTGGCCAAACAATTACTGGCGCATTTTATTTCGAAGTTTTGAAGCGTGTGATGGCCAGAATCCTTCGTATTCGACCCGAATATCGTGATCCACAGAACTGGAGAATGCATCGAGTCAGACCTCACTCATTGTTCGTCAAATCAAGTCTGTGTGTTGAATCATCCACCGTATTCACCTGATTTGGCCACATGCGATTTTTCACTATTCCCGAAATTGAAGTTGAAGTTGAAAGGATGTTTTTTTTAATGACATTTCGACCATCAAAACAGCTTTAACACGAGCACTAGAGCCAATTCCACAAAATAAGCTAGAACACGCATTTAAATCACTGTTGAATCGCTGTTAAAAGTGTATTAAAACTGTAGGAGAATATTTTGAATAAAAAAAATTAAAAAGATCCAGATTTTTTCTTTTAATGATGTTTTCCATGACCAGTCTCGAAACTTATTTTTCGCACTGTGTATGTCGGCATTCGTGAAAGCTTACACAACCTACAACCAATGGGGTATCCCTTAAGAGTTGAATCTCAAACAATCCGGAAATCGGTTTCTAGGTGCTAATAACTCGACAGACCTTAAAGATATGACAAAATTCGTGACAATGTAGAAACGACTTTCACGAACAATTTGTTTGGGTGATTCTAAGGAAAATAGATTTGTATTTTTTTTTTCATATCTTTTCACTCGTAATTAAACTTCAGATGATTAAGCTGAAAAGTGTATAATTTGGGCTTGCTAAATTAAGCACCAGACCTATTTTAAATTTTGGCCTCTTTATTCAACGATTTTAAATCAAACGTGTATATTCATTTTTTTAATAAACGCCTAAGAATATTTTTCTGGGCTTGAATTTCTTGCTCGACTTCTCATTACGTAAAAATAGCTAAACCATTATGCATCCCTTTTTATGTTTTCAAATTTTCCTTTCCCTTTTTTTTTTTTAAAGAAACTTGGCGTATTGTTCAAACAAAATAGAACGTTATTATAAAAGGATCCCGGTCCCGGAAAAAGGATATATCCTGGTATTCAATTATTTGCGTTACTTTTTGCCATTAAAAAGTCATTACGGGCATTTAAGGTGTGCGCTTCGGATTATTTTCCGGATTAAAAAGTATAAATTTCATCGTATTAAACACAATGAACTTTTTCTTGTATTGTGCTGTATGAATCTTTTACACGTAATATCTTAGAATAATAATTCATTGCGGATCATAGCGGCGTGTAATTTGTATGGATTAAACTACTGAAAGAGATTAGTGTGCCAAATAAACAAGGACATTCTGTAGAGGTATACATTGTATTCATAGGAAAAAAGCGTTGTAATACCGACGAAAATAATTTTAATGTGGTTTAAAAGACGTACCTTAAAACATCAAAGAATTGCAAAAAGCAAATTTATTTCGTACGTCTTGCTACCCGGCTCGCTATTAGCACCCAGATAAAAGGATTACACTAGCTACTAAAAGTCAGGCAGCTGTATATCTTCCAATTTCTTTTCACTGCTCCTTATCTTAAATAAGCCAAAGAGTCCTTTATTGAGTCTTCTCTGTGGTATACGAAGGATATACCATCACTTATTGCTTCTGACAGTGACTCTTGCCATCGTCTATAATAATGCGAAAAAGGACGCAAAAAAAGAAAAATATGTTCCTTCCATTTTTTTCGCATCGTTTTCCCCCAGTTTTTATCGCTTATAATGATGATCTCTGATTTTGTTCCCTAATACAAGATAAACATCCTTAAAAAGGCGTGTGAAGGAGCGTAGTCCTGTTGCCTGCCAATATACCAAAGAAATGAAAAACAAATAAAATAGGGGGGGTGGGGGTGGGGGGTGTGGGTGGAAAAAAATTCCCAAGGACGAAAACTTTTCCACTTTTTCGTTATACAGTTTTTTTTTCTACTGCCTTTTTGTTATTATAAAATAATATTGTACTATATCGCATCATAGTCCTTTTTGAAGGATGATATTGCAGATCTGACATGACAATCATTGTTTTCTCCTGGTTTTTATTTTTCGGGAAGAGAGAGAGAGAGAGAAAAAAAAAGGAAAAATTCCCGGAGACGATGCGGGCAAATTCCCTGGTCTAAAGTCTTTAAGGGATATTTGGAAGGACTAACAGAGAAAAGGCACCACCAATTTGTTCAGAGAAAGATACATCATTTCGGGACTAAGCAAAATACAAAAAGAGATGATTTCAGTGTTCCATTCTTCAATTTAGAGACACTGGGAATAGAAGAAGCGAAAAAAAAATAATTATCTTCCGTAGAAGTATCTTTTCTTTTGGCCACGTGGATAACAACAATTTCCGCTCTAAGCGATGTTATTTCGTAAGACGTTGGAACCGAAGATGATAATTCATTTCTCTGTAATACCTTTGGTCGGTGTCGCTCCTCACCTTTCCGAATTTCATTTGGGAAATGAACAAGTGTTTTTATTTGTTAAAATAACGTGGTACTAAACGAATATATGTATTTTCGTGGGCAGTGGATTAATGAATTCGACAACATGATTCTGAATTATTACTGTAAGCTCTCTCCTTTGTTGTATTTCTGATGCGAAAACTTATTTAAGGAACTGAGCTCTAATTTATTTTTATGTTGTTGGTATTAAACTTGATTTAGGCTGTGTATCATACTGTGGTATATATGATCACAAAAATATGGCAAAGAATTATTTCACATTTTTTTAACAAAATAGTCCTAGTGTATTGGAAATGAAACAATCCGAGAAAGAAAAAATCTGTCTGTAGTCCCAGACCCTTTTTTTAGGGAAGTTCAAAACGTACTGAAATGTGATGTAGACTACTAAGCGATTGATATCCTATAAAACGTTCTAAATAGACTCCTGTTGATCTTAAGTTGTCAGTTGCATAGATTTAGATTTAGATTTGGAAATAGGGGTTGGTATGGTTACCCTCTGTCACCGCAGCCTCAATTGGGCTTATTGTGACGTCCCCCCGGTTTGATTATGATTCCTCTTCGATCCCTGCGCTTTCAATGAAGCCTAGTATTTTTCGAAGAGGAATGGTCAGGAATTCCGATGGGTCCATGAAACCCTGACCGAAGTGACGAAGTCTTTTGCGAGTTAAACCCTCACATTCACAGAGGATATGCTCTGGTGTTTCGTCTTCGTCATTGCATATTCTGCAAATTTTAGTCTCAGAGAGACCAATCCTATTGAGATGCTTCCTCATGTGACAATGTCCAGTCAGAGCTCCCACTAAGGTTCGGGTCTGATATCTGCTTAATTTTAGATAATCAGATGTTCTTTTTTCAAATGTTTTGGCATAAAAAGCTTTGAGTGCCTGTTGCCCGGTACCAAGTCCCAGTGAATGGCACTTTGCGATTTTTGCCACATTCGGATGTTCATTCTGGCTGTGCTTAATGGTATACCACAGAATGGATATGGTCCCATGAAGTCAGCTTCTGAACCTTTCCTGGCCATTAAGTCGGCCATTTCCTTACCTACATAGCCGCTGTGTCCCGGAATCCAAATGAGACTAACTCTGTTCTTATTTCCGAGTTCAATCAGGCATTGGAGGCAATTCCAAACAAGTTTGGAGTAGATTTGAACGGACTGAAGTGCCATTATTGCTGCCTTGCTGTCCGAGAGAATATATATTTGTTGGTTTTTGTAGCCCCGTCTGATATTTTCTCTAATGCATAGTTCAATAGCATGAGTCTCCGCCTGAAAAACAGTGGATGTTATGTGCATGCTACAGTAGAATTTCGCATTTGGGCGCACTCCATAAACTCCTGCTCCTACACCTTGATCCGTTTTTGAACCGTCTGTGTACCAGATTATGGATCCTGGTTTTGGAGTGGGTTTGTTTGTGGCCCAATCCTCCCTTTCAGGTAGGACAACTTTGAATGGCTTTGTGAAATTAAATTTCGGTACCATTGAATCAGAAAGAGGTATCGCTAGTATTGGGTCCTTGTTGAGTTCCGCGGACAGAGTTGGGCAAGCTATTTTGCGCTCTGACTCGTCCTCCGAGCTCAAAAGTTTGTATGTGGTGAATCTAGCTTCTTTCTGTATTTCTAAGTGTAGGGGTGCTAGGTTGAGAAGCACCTCTAAGGCAGTTGTAGGAGTGGTGCGCATCGCCCCAGTAATACCCAGGCATGCCAGTCTTTGTAATTTAGTCAGCTTGAGCTGAGCAGTTTTCTGCTTAGTTTTCTTCCACCAGACGGATGCCGCGTAAGTTATAATGGGCCTAGCAACGACGGTATACATCCAGTAGGTTAGTTTTGGACTCAGTCCCCAGTTTTTGCCGAGAAGGCTCCTGCAGGTCCAGAGAGAGATTCTGGCCCTTTCAAGAACTTTGTCCAAATGAGCATTCCAAGTGAGCTTTTTATCCAGGATGATTTCCAGGAATTTTACCTCACTAGAATACTCTATGGATTCTCCAAAAAGAGTAGGCTTAGATAGCTTGTCCTTACACCTCCTTTTGGTGAATGCAACAATTGTGCTTTTCTTTGGGTTGATACCCAATCCTGCTTTAGTGCACCAGGTTGCTACCTGGTTTAGGGTATTCTGAACTAGATCAGTCACCGTCGCTTCAAATTTACCTCTAACAAGGATGGCAAGGTCGTCAGCGTAACCCTATACCGTGACTCCGGAATTAGTTAGGTCTTGAAGAAGGTCGTCCACTACTAAGCACCAGAGGATGGGTGATAGTACCCCACCCTGCGGACAGCCTTTCGCAGCTGTGACTGTGACTGTTGAGTCGGCTAGTGTCGAAGTTATTTTCCTGCGTTCTAGCATGGCCTTGATCCAACTGCAGGTTTTTGGATCAATACCACGCTTTTGTGCAGCAGAGTAGATACTTTCGTAGGCAGTGTTGTCAAAGGCCCCTTCGATATCTAAGAAGCAACCCACGGCTATTTCCTTGTCCGTAATCGCTTTCTCGATTTTCGTGACTAGGTTTTGTAAGGCGTGGGTTGTAGACTTCCCCGGTTGATATGCATATTGATTGGAGTGTAAGGGTTGAGATTTCAAAGCCCCGTCTCTGATATGCCTATCAATAATCTTTTCCATAGTTTTTAAGAGAAATGACGTTAAGCTGATAGGACGATACGACTTAGGATTATTGCTCGAGCGGCGCCCTGTTTTTGGTATGTATATCACTTTAACGTTACGCCAGGATATGGGTATGTAACCCCATGCGTGGCTTGCTCTAAATATGGATATAAGTGTTGGTAGAAGATGGTCCATTCCTCTTTGTAGTAAAGCGGGAAATATTCTGTCTTCACCAGGAGATTTAAATGGTTTAAAACTACGTATAGACCATTTAACCATGTTGGCAGTGAAGATCTTAGCTGAGTTTTTCCAGTCCAATATGGTTGGTCTGCTCGGCTTTGGGACGGTGTACTGTTCTTCATTGCTTGGTTCTATGGTTGAGGATCCTGGGAAATGAGTTTGTGCTAAAAGTTCTAACGTCTGTTTCCCATTTTCGGTAATCGAGCCATCGGGTTTCTCTAATAAGCCCATTTTATTAGTGTGTGCTTTAGAAAGTATTTTGTGTACTCTTGCGCTGCTGGGTAAATCGTTTATACCCTGGCAGAACAATTTCCACGAATTTCTCTTTGCATGTCTAATTTCGTGGTTGTACTCTGTAGAGCCCTTTTGTACGATTCCCACTCACCAGTTTTTTTAGCCCTATTGAAGAGCTTTCTTGTTTGAGATCTGAGCTTAGTTAGTGCTGGGTTCCACCAAGCTACTTTCCTGTTACTTGCTCTGGACCTTTCCGGACAGGATGAGTTGAAAGCAGTTTCAATAGCATTGCGTATTTGTTCTGATGCTATTTCCATGCTGTCAATGTCCTTAATATTACGTATGGTGCATAGTAACCTACACCGCTTCACAGCATTAAACGCGTTCGGAATGCGTCCTCACAAAAAATGCTTTACACTCTCTTCGGAGTCGAATTTCAAAATATTCTGATATTTCTTTTTCGGCGATTGTACAAAAAGTCCAAGGAAGTGAAAACCAAATCGGACCTAAAATAAGTAATCTTAAATGTCTTCCTTGCAACCGCTTAAAAAATAAATCCTAAAAAAAATTCTAGGTGCTCATAAAAAGTAAAACCTAATAAAACATCTAATCGGAACTAAGATAAATAGTGGAATTTGTGAAAACGTCTAACACGTAGCGAAGTTAAATATCAAAAAATTCTTAAATTCATTTCAGACGACTGATAAAGCCCACAGAAGTTAAAACCCATTCGACATCTAATCAGACCCAATTGATTTGTCGGAATACATCAAAATGTATAAAACCATGTTAATAAAACTCTCTAATTAGTTTTCTGGCGAAAAACGTCACAGAAAATAATAATAAACAGTATTTTAGCCAGAAAACTAGAATTTTCAGTTTAAAAATGTATTGGGGAAAACATTCACCAGTCCACGATTTATCTTGTTAGACCTAAGATATATGTCGGAATTCGTGAAAACGTAGGGGTTGAACAACGAAAACTTCTGAAATTGTAGGCACGTAAACGAGAAGTGAAGTAATAATAATTCGAAGAAATTTTTGTTGTTTTCCGGTGTTAGTGGAATTTCTGGTGTGAAACCCCGACACGAAATCCCCGACTGTTGATTAATCGCTGTCCTTGAGGACATGACAGTTCGAAAACCTTCACTGGATAGGCCAGTTTTTATAAGATTGTGTTGGACTAGGTCCGAAGGAGCTGTTTCGTCATCGGATGGCATAGACTCGTCAGAGGGTGTATCATGCCTACTATCCGAAACACCCTTACAGCTGTTGGTATTGCTGTGGATTTTTCTAAATAGGTGATTTTGGAACCAATTACTTTATTATTTTAATATTTCTATTATCACAAATTATATACTCAGTAACCTTCTTGCCTTCGCATCCTTCGGACCTAGTCCAACACAATCTTATAAAAACTGGCCTATCCAGTGAAAGTTTTCGAACTTTCATGTCCTCAAGGACAGCGATTAATCATCAACTCGATCTTTGGAATAGCGTTTAGCTCTCTCAGCGATGCGTTTTTAATCTCATCTATGCTTGTTAAACGACAGCCCTTTAAGGTTCTCCTTATTTTTGGGAACAGAAAAAAGTCACACGGAATCATGTCTGGCAAAAATATAGAAGCTGGGGTATCATTACAGTGTTGTTTTTGGCCAAAAATTCACGAACAAGCAATGAAGTGTGATCAGGTGCATTATCGTGATGAAAAATCCATGAATTGTTTTGCCACAAATCCGGGCGTTTTTTTCGGATAGCTTCACGCAAACGGCGTTAAACTTGTAGGTAGTACTCTTTATTGAACGTTTGACCTTGTGGCAAGAACTCATGGTGCACTATGCCGTTAAAATCGAAAAACGCAGTGAGCATAAGCTTCACATTCGACCGCACTTGTCGAGCTTTTTCCGATCTTGGCGATCCACTGGGACGATTCAGCCTTAGTTTCGACATCATATCCATAAACCCATATTTCATACATATATACTTTATTGATCAAAATTTGTTACATGTGTCATTTAAATTCGAAATACATGGGCAGGAGATCAGAAATCAAAATCTTTACAACCTTGTAAGCTAATGAATTTTGCCATTGGGCGGATATTTTGGTAATTACTATAATTAGTTTTCAGATTAATTAAAGGAAAAATGATCAGAAAAAACCTTATTTGATAATTATAACTAAAAGTGAAAACAATAACAAAAATAAAAAATAAAAATAAAAATAAAAATAAGAAAAGTGCTAATAATAAATCCTAACCTTATATTAAACTAAATTAATAATTACAAGCAATACCTAATTTGTTTAAAAATTTTTGTTGAAATTTCTTTGTAACTTCATGAACCATTGGTAGCTTTGCAAAAACGTGGAGCTGTCGTGTCGAAAAATGCCAAGGCTGATTAAGAATGATTTTCAGACATTTATTTTGGGCTATTTGTAACCTTTTCTTGTGATTTTTTGCACAGTTGTTCCAAACTGGGGCTCCATATAGTAATAATGGTTGCATTACGGCTTTGTACAAAAGTAACTTATTATCCTGGGACAATTTGGAATTCCTGTTGATAAGGGGATATAATGGGCGAATAGAGTTCAAAAGCTTTGTTATTGCGTAATTAATATGCAAATGAAAGGTAAGTTTAACGTCAAGTAGTAAACCCAGATATTTGATGTGGTCAGTCCATTTAACTTCGGCGCCAAATACATTAATTAGCCGGTTAGGAAGAAATTTGGATGAACGTCTTTTTGTGAAGAATATAGCTAGGGACTTTGCGGCATTTGTTTTGATCTTCCATTTGTTAAAATAAACACTGAGAGAGTTAAGCTGAGCTTGTAGTTTATTAATAATAATTGCAGGATCATTTGAAGATGAGTAAAGCGCGGTGTCATCAGCAAAAAGCACTAGTTTGCAGTCAGGGACTTGAGGTATATCAGAAGTAAATATATTGAATAAGATTGGACTTAAGCAGCTACCTTGGGGAAGGCCTGCTGGTATGTCTCTTACAGATGACAACGTCGAGTTTATTTTAACTTGGAAAGATCTATGGGCCAGAAAGGAAATTAAAATGTGTATGAGATAATTAGGAAATTAATTTTGGATCAGCTTATAGATAAGACCATCGTGCCATACTGTGTCAAATGCTTTCTCAACGTCAAGGGCAATGAAACCAACAGAGTTTTTGTGTGAGAGTTCATCTTTAATATTTTTGGTGACTTTATGAAGTGGATCGAATGTAGATAAGCCTGGCCTGAAGCCATATTGAAAAGATGACAAAATATTCTTGCTCTCCAAGTGGTTCACAATAAGCTTGAGGGTAATTTTTTCTAAAATTTTACCTAATGTTGTGAGCAAACTAATTGGACGGTAACTGGTAGGACAGGAAGGATTTTTCCCCGGTTTAGGTACTGGGATCACTGATGCTTCTTTCCATTTTTGAGGAAAATAGCCAATTTTAAAGCATGCGTTTATAATAAAGTTTAAAAATATAATGGCTTTCCTGGGTAGATGCTTAATAACCACGTTTGGGATATTGTCGCCACCAGGTGCTTTTTTATTTTTTAAACGACGAAGTTGATATTTTACCTCAGAGGGTTTGGAAAAGGGTATTTCGGAATAGTCAGTAGTAGACGAGAGAAAATGTCTTAAAGTGGATTTGACTCGATTAGTTGTGGTGGCATCGCCCAGGTTATTCGTTAAAGAATGGAATGACTGAAAATTGTTTGCCAGTACTTCAACTTTTTCCTGGTTTGTATTAAATTTGGAATTATTGGCAGTAAGTTGAGGGATAATTGACCTTTTCTTCCTGAAGATTCTGTTAAAAGTCCAAATTTTATTGTGGCCTTTATCGAGTTCAGATAGGGAATTATTCCATAGGCGATTTCTAAGTATAAATATCTCGGAGCGAATTTTAGAGTTTAAATTGTTTATTAAAGTCTTTGTTTCAGAATTTCTAGTTCTTTGCCATTGCCTACGCAACATATTGCGTCGACTAATGACAGCTTTAATATTGTCGCTCAATTTAAAACTACCTTCCTTTTTGGTATTAACCATAGGAGTACTTAATTCCGCTACTTCGGCAATCTTGGAAGTGAAAAATGCTATCATGTTATCGATTTCATTGGACGAATTAATCTTACTCAGGTCTAACTCAGTAAGACAGAAAGCGCTACTTAATAAGCTGGGAAATTTTGGCCAGTTCGTTTTTGAGTAGCAAGGCCTACGAAAAGTTAGATTGTCCAATGTTTCAGATAGAATAATGGAGAATTGTACAGGAAGGTGGGGAGATGAAAGCTCTTGGAGAACAATTGGGGCGGATAAATTGATTGCTCCATTGCTTATTATTAGGTCTAGTGTAGAAGGCAATACCTTGTTAGGGTAGAAAGTAGGGTCTTCAGGATAGTATAATATAGAGCGGTTTGTTAAAAGGTGATTATAAAGTAAGTTGCCAGCTTTATTAGATCTAGAACAGTTCCATTGGCGATGCTTGGCGTTGAGATCGCCACAAAGTATAACTTTTGAGGGAAGACTGGTTAGCGATTTAATATCTTGGAGAAACATATCGAGTTTAGCTTTGTTTAATTTTGTCCCAGGGAAATAAACAGCAACAATCGTGAGGTTGACATCTAAGAGCTTAACACTTACTGTTTCTATGATTTTTGTTTTTAAAATGGGTTGCAAAGAGCACCTAATGTTATTTTTTATAAGTATTACAACTCCGCCACCAGTTTGGATTTCTCTATCATTACGATAAATTTTGTAACCAGGATGGTACATTTTTTGACATGGCTTCAGCCAGGTCTCTGAAATGACACATACATCGATATCTCTTGATTCAATAAAATCAAAAGTTTCTATTCTTTTATTACATATACTTTGTGCATTCCACAATATACATTTTAATTCGGATCGATTATGGTCCATTCAGAAACTTGGATGCTAATTCCACTACTACACAGAATTGGTCTTGTTTACTTTTGCAATGGCTTAGTTTAGAAATTAAATCAATAGACATTTTTAATAGTTGGTCAGCTGAAAATAGTTCATTGCTAGCATTAGAATTTGCATTATTATTTGAATTAAAAAGACTAGACCATTGGACAAATTGTGTGTTGCTGATGCTATTATTACTTACAGAGGGTCGTTTCGTATTTTGTAAATTAGGAAATTCGTTTAAATTTATTCTAAAATTGTTGTTGCTGCTATTAGGGCTTAGATTGTTGTTGTTGTTGGTGCTATGTCGCTTCTTCCAGGTTGTGTTTAGAGTTTCACGCAGCTTCATGTATTTAATCCGGGCTTCACAGGACGGGTTATTAGAGTAATGGTCACCACCACAGTTGATGCATTTGATTTCCTCGATGTTAGTAGCGAGGCATGAAGAATGGTGATGATCTTTGCCGCAAATCATGCAGTTAGGTTTCATGTGGCAGTGCAATGACCCGTGGCCGAACATTTGGCAATTACGGCATTGAGTTGGCTTTGGTTTTTTGGATTTATAGTAACTCCAGTTAACAATAATATTCATTATTGTTCCTTGTTTTTTAAGCTCAGCTAACTTGGTTCCTTTAGGGAAGTGTAGGAGATAGACTGCCTGGTTCTCAAATCTAGATTCGCGGATGTTGAAAATTTTGATGTCGGTGGGATTTACTTGAATCCTGTTAAGCTCCTTTTTTAGCGAGGGGATATCCATTTGATAAAGCCCGGAAAGAACAATTTTAACTGGCTTCATATCAGAGCGGCAGTATGTGAAATAGTGCACATTTTTGTCACGAAAAAATGTTATTGCTTTTTCAGCATCTTTAGAGTCGAGGATGACAATTTTCGGGCCTATTGACATCAATGTCAGCTCGAACTTTGTAATTTCTAACGTATTCATCATTATACGTACTGTTTCTTCCTTAAGTTTGGGAAAAACCATTGCTGGATATCTGACTTTTGCCGGATCCGACGAGGGCGAGTCATTGTTTTCACTTGGTTGTGTACCGAGAATTGCAAAACGATTTGCTTCTGCAGATGTGGAAGCTTTCGGCTTCATTATTAGTTTGTAAGACACTCGCGGCTGCTTGAGTTTGTTTCTTAAAAGTTCGGGGGGGTCATCGTGACCCCTTTTACCGGTGGTTTTATCGGTCGACAGAGTCAATATCACTCGTACTATCAAATAAATATTCACTAAACACTTTTGAGGAATAATTGGGTAGGTCGCACTGATGGGTTTGAACAAGTTGAATCACGACTGCTCGGATCAAAGAGTACTTGCCGAATGAAACCCATATTTCATCACCTGTTATGACACGTTTCAGTAGTTCTGCATCGTTGTTGACTATATTTAGCGACTCCTGAGCAACTTCCATTCGCCGCTGTTTTTGTTCGAGATTCAACAATTTTAGAACAAATTTTTCTGTCACACGTTTCATATCCAAAACATCTGAAAAAAATTGTATGACATGAGACAATTGATATGCCAACATCATCAACGACTTCTCTGGTTGTAATTCGGCGATCGTTCATAATCATTTCTTTCACTTTTTTCAACGTTTTCATTGGTTGTTGATGTGCTGGCGCGTCCAGAGCGCTCGTCATCTTCAACGTCTTCACGGCCTTCTTGCAAACGCTTATACCACTCGTAAACCCTTGTTTTACTCATAGCAGACTCACCAAAAGCAACATTTAACATTGCTGCATTGCATTGCTTCCATTCTTATTGCAAAATTTAATGCAAATTCTCTGATCCATTTTTTAAACAAATAAATAATCGCCGATCGTACCAAAACACTTGGAACCTTTTTGGCAGATGACAACAGATTAAACATCCGATATGGCTAACAATGCACAGATACTTTTCAGACATGTTTGCCAACACAACAACAAAAAAATCGCGCGAATCGGAATAATAATCAATAATCAATAGCGCAACGGCCCAAATTGGGCCTAGACCTTGAATCGGATTAATACAACCCGCAAAATTACAAAATTCCCGTTCCTTTTTGAAAACACCTTCTTTTCACTGACCATTTTTTGTCTCACCCCCCGTACGCCACTGAAAGCGCATTAGTACGGTGCAAAAGTAGATATAACAAGTTTTAACTTTGCAACATAAGCCGTTCTACACCAGAAAAAATGCCTACACCCTTGTGAGAAAACGTTTTGCGGCCAAACAACTCGGGCCTTAAACACAAATTGGTCACAGATCCAAGAACTCTGGTTGTCACTTCGATTCCTATATAAGGACGAGAAAACAAAGTGGTAGCCAGTCGTTCACCCACTCGCATCAAGGATGCAGGACGTTCGACTCGAATACGCAGTGGTTGCAACTAGTCATAACCAACGGCGGTTACAACATCCACTACGCTACGCAACAGCAAAGCATCACCGCCAATATCCGTCGCTGCAGTTTTGGCAGCTACAACGACGAGAGTCGTCTACACAGTCCCACACAACACACTGCAGTCAACTGCAACCTTCTCCTTATACCTCGCCATACAAACATCTTTTGCCTGACTCTTGCATAAATTCCAAGATCCTATCTGAAATAGTTCTTGAACATATTGATAATTTTTTTTAAAAATGGTTATAATCGCAAGGACAGTGTTTCTCCTGCCCATTAAAAACTGTTTTTAATCAGCGTACTTCCTTTGAACACTTGTATATATGAAACAAATCGCATTTTTCTAGTGCAATTGGAGATTACGAATTTTTGGTACTACCATGACCCCACGTTGGGCGCTAAAGTAGTTTGCAATTTTTTCCATTCTATCAAATAATTGCTGCATTTTTTCAACTTTAATCTCTGCGCCATCAAAATATCTATCGTAACTCACTCTTACTAAAGCCTGTATTACACTGTATGCCGCGCTGTCAAATATTTGACCCTGACAAATGCTGTCAAATACTGTAACCGTCAAATTTTTGTTTGACGCATTACTTTATCTACTCTGTACAAGGTCTATTTTGACTGACAGAATTTTTCGTTCTCAAACCAAAAGACATCATGGTATACAGTGTAATACTAGCTTAAGAAAATATTTTTGATGCGAATATAACCCCACGTTGGGCGCCAATATTTCAAAATTGTAAAATTTTTATTTTTACTTCTTTTTAAGTCAAACTAAGCTCGAATATATCTTAGCAGTACGGAATTAAAATAAACATAGTTTAAGATTGTTTATCAAATTATTTCAAAATTCACAACGTTTCCTATTTTTTTCATTGCAGGACGACCTGAGCCAATAGTTACATGGTTCAATGGCACTCAGCCACTTCAAATTGGCAACGGTGTATTAATGGGACGACATGTCACTGTGAACCGTCTTGAAGTGCATCAAGTAACCCGAGATGCACTTAATAACACTTACAGATGTGAAGCGTCCAATACAAAGTTGGCGCCTCCGTCTATTAAAACTGTACGCCTGGAAATGTTGTGTGAGTATCTGGCTCCTCTTTTGATTGCATAATGTTATGTAACATATGATTATGCAAAGTGTGTAATTTTCTATGTGAAGGACGAAAATGTGAAGTGAAAATTATTTTGAACGGGATGAACGGATGTGCGGCGGCATAATTGCCATTTGTCGCATTCAATATTCTGGTACTTTTTTCCTATAAGTTGAAATGTTTTCATTTCAGTGAAGCCGATACAAGTAAACATCTCTGAGAAACCGAAGATCTTTACGTCCGGAAGTGAGTACAACCTGGTGTGTAATGTTGTCGGATCGGTACCGGATACGGATATTAAATGGATGCAGAACAATCGGATGTTTAAGAGAGGAAACGTTAGTATATTTGCTTGCGATCAAATAAATTTCAATTCCAAAGATATTTTATTCTTTTTTAAATTAATAATATAGTTCTTTACATACATTCAAACCTATTCGGAAAATATCCTTGGAAATAATTTCTGGCCAAAGTTAAATCACTTTTAGTATCAGACTATGCTAATTTAAGACGACCGCAGTTGCCCGTTATCATAACTTTACCGTCTTAAAATGTGATGAAAGTAAAATTTTATGGTTCTGGGGTACTAAAAATCTCATTGCAAATTTTCGTCGGTCTTATTGCGAAAATAGTGAAATTTAATAGCAGCTATAAAATTATACATATATACGAATGTATGTATGTGCGTGGACCAAGCTAGTTTTAATGAGTTTTGTGATATTTTTGTATGTGCCTGTGTTTTTTTTAATGTAGATTGCAAGGAGTCTTATATTTAAGCTCTTTTCAATTGCCAAAGTTCATGTCAATTACAAGGAATTAATCTTGAGATTGGAATGCAATTTAAGTTTTCTTAGAGTTATATAAACTTTCAGTTCCGATTCAATAAAACAATGAACCTGTGCAAGTAAGTTACATTATTCAGACAAATGTTAATATTACTTTGGGACAAAGTACAGTAGGTACAGTAGGACAGTAGGTACTTTATTTAGATATTCAATACCTTTACTGTTTCTTTTTTGAATACACTTATTCGTTTTATCTATATAACTCCAATTTGTCCGAAACTTAATATCAAAAGTTAAAAAATGTAATTCATGTGGATCACATAAATACTTAGTGTTTTCTCCCTGAAATGGAATTAATGAAAATGTTCATAATTAATAACTTTTTATGGTTCAAAATAAATATTTAAAAAAATCCTTATCAGTTGTTTTAACGTTTCACGTTACAAAAATATAGGGTAGGGCTGCAACATAACCATTTCAAGGATTGGTTTAAAATATGTAAAAGTTTTAAAAAATGTAGGTCATATCTTTCACTTTCCAAGTACATACAGGTTACAAATGAAAAACCAGGTCTGATCACAACTTTATTAATTTTTAGGACAAAGTTCAGGAACCAGTTAAGGAGATCGTACTATGTCCCGGGTCAGACATTTTTTTTTTTTACTAAATTACTTCCAAATCATCCCTAGAATATGTGTGTAAGAGGATTTCTCCGAATTCGAAGTCGTTATAAAGTAATAGCCGAATAATGGAGCAACTGTTCGAAGCTCGCACGGCCCACCACCGATCTTTAATTGCGTTTTTCTCAAAACTGCATTTTTCAAACTGGCTGCCACGATTCAGAAAAAACTACTGAACTGATTGCGGTGAAATTTGAATAACATGTTCAGCGGATCGCTTAGAACTGGTAGATTAATCTTAGCGATATCTGGCATAGCTTTTTTTAGCTGCAGTTAAATTCATCGAAAAAACCCCGAAAATTTATAAGAAAAATTCAAAGCTAAGCAAATTTTTCAATTTTCAAAATTTTGACTTAATTCTGGTACCAGTTATAGCCACAGGCCTATAAATGAAGTATCAATTTAATTTTTTGGTTTCAGATGAGGAAGACAGCCAGAATCATGGCAGCCATTTGACAACTTTTTTTTACAGCGGTCACTTTCAAGAGCTCTGCACGCGAAGGGAACCAATATTTCTCTTTAAAAAAATTTCTAATGTTTGTTGAAATATGAACAAATGCGTGGTAAAACTTTCAAGAATGGGTAACTCATAACCTGTAAAAAAAAATTCCCGAAAAAAACTAGCCGAGGCAATAGTGCCAACGCTACTGATACCATTAAAACACTAATTAGAATTTTAGGTTATAGTTCAAGATGTGACCAAAGTCGGAAAGAAGTTCAATATATTATCAGACTTGAGAGATGTTGTGGAATTCGTGAAAATGTATACAATCCCATTTAAAAATGGCTATAATCGCAAGGTTAGTGCCCATTAAAAACTGTTTCTAATCAACGTACTTCCATGGAACCCGTGTATACATGAAACGAATCTCATCTTTCTGGTGCAATTGGAGATTACGAATTTTACACACCTTAGAGGTTGAATATCAAAATATCGTGAATTGCATTTTTAGAAGAATTTATAAAATGCCGCTGCGAGTTAAAACCAATTCGATTTCTCATCGGGCATAAGAGATATGGTGAATTCGTAGAAACCCCTGAATTAACTTTTACACGATTCTATAAAAAGTTGGAGTAAATAAAAATCAATTGTATGGGTCATTCCATCAAGAATCGCCAAAAATGACGAAATTTGTGACCTTACCATCGCCGATTCTATTGAAAATTTATGTACTCGAAGAATTAGTGAAAAAAAATATGATTTCAATTTTTTTACTTTATTATTTGTTTCTATCTCATTTTTTGTTTGTTAGTTATAGTATTGTTACATGTAAACCTGGCAACCGCGCAACTCGATCGTTTCACATAATGGAAACAGCAACAACCGAATATCTAGTTGCAAAATAACCCAATCAGAAACCTAGCTGAAGTAAATAAGGCGAAACCGCACGATTATATCTCCCTTCTTATCGTATGCTCTCCAATGTACTAGAATCCAATCAGGATCAAAGTCGAAAGATCTCAAGCTCACTAGAACCCTCTACATACACCACCGAACGAAGATCAAATTCGAAAGCTCTAAAGCTTTCGAGAATCATCCGCACACCTCACCGAGCGAACATTCAAGTACATCCTAGACTGCAACCGGCTAGTATAAAAGCAGGTGAAGCTTTCAGCGAGGACATAGTAATTTTTATTACGTCGACTGTGACAGCCAGCGTGTATACGCGACCGAATTGGTGGAAAGCGATCGATTGCGTGTGATCGTATCAAGCGATATAGATAAGTGGGCGGTATTGCCAAATAGTGCGAATAATTGTGTGAACAGAATTATAGTGCAAATAATAAATTATCATTTATTTTTATTTTACACGAATTGTGTTTTACTTGAAATCCCGGCGAACCTCTAGCTCGCAACAGTATGTGAAAGTTTTCGCAAAAATGGTGTCCGAGTCCTCTTTGAAAATTCATATCTCTGGTAATTTTTATCCTAGCATGATAAACTAGGGGGAGGGGGGAGGTTGTCGCAATATAAAAAAAATACGAATAAAAATTATCCTTCAAATTTTTTTTCAAACTTAACCATTTTGTCCTTAATTCTTGAAAAAATGCGGTTTTTTATTTTTTTTTTTTTATATATTGTTGCGAGCTAGGGGTTCGCCGGGATTTCAAGTAAAACACAATTCGGTTAAAATAAAAATAAGTGAAAATTTATTCAATCGCACTTCAATTCACAGAATTATATTCGCACAATAATTCGCACTGTATGGCAATACCGCCCGCTTATACCATATATCGCTTGACTCGATCACTTTCGCTCTCTACCAACATGGTTGCGTATACACGCTGGCTGTCGCAGTCGACGTAATCAAAATTACTGTCCCTTCGCTGAAAGCTTCACCTGCTTATATACTAGCCGGTTGCAGTCTAGGATGTACTTGAATGTTCGATGCGTGTGGATTGTTCTAGAAAGCTTTAGAGCTTTCGATTTTGATCTTCGTTCAGTGGTGTATGTAGAAGGTTCAAGTGAGCTTGAGATCTTTCGACTTTGATTCTAATTGGATTCTAGTACATTGGAGAGCATTCGATAAGAAGAGAGATACAACCCTGCTGTTTCGCCTTATTTCTGATTGGGTTATTTTTCAACTAGGTATTCGGTTGTTGTTGTTTTCATTATGTGAAACGATCGAGTTGCGTGGTTTCGCGGTTGCCAGGTTTACATGTAACAATATTATAGGTTATACTGTTTTACAAAACATACAAAACAATTAACCTGGGATCTGAATGGGATTGGGATCAATAAAATCGAAGAACATCAGTGCATCTCAATTACTTTATAGAAAAAGGGTCATTCCATCTGAATCGCTAAAAGTATGACCTTACCATCGCCGATTCTTTTGAAAATTTATGTAGGAATCACCCTGTACTTTGAACCGAGAATAGGCCAGAGCCGATAAGAAGAGGAGGATGCCAGGCCACTCGTCGCGTAGTACTCGTCGTGTGACAATCGTTCATTTCTGTAAAATTAAAACCCATACTAAATAAAGTAAAAATCTGCCAACAGTGTGGGCGCAACTTTATTATTTTTTCGGTAGAAGTTCAGAATGCGTTCAATTCTGAGGCGCGGTGTAGGTTACTATGTGAATGAAAACGTGAAAAAAAGATCGGAAAGAGGTTAGAATGGGGTCGCGCTAGAATACTTACGCCGCTGCCACATATAAGATATGAATTACATAATTGGGTCATACTCCGGGACGCAGTCTAAGTCGTAGTATAATATCAGTTATTACGTGATTAGGAGGTTTTTCGTGATTTGGTCTTAGGCCATTACATGAAATCGGAAATGCATTTGTAGGCGCTTATATAAAAAGTCTGTGGAAGTGAAAACCAATCTGATATCTTATCAATCGTAAGAAATGTGTTGAAAGCCTTACGTCCTCTTGGAGTTGAATATCTAAAAATACTGAAATCAACTTTTCACGATTATATAGGAAACCTTAGGAAGTTTAACTGAATTCAATATCACATCAGAACTAAGAATTATATAGAAATTTGTGAAAACATATGCAACCCCCTTGCACACTCTTTGGGATTAAATATCCAAAAATCCTGAAATGGGTCTTTAGATATATACAAAGAAAGCCCGAGGAAGTGAAAACCAATCCGATGTCTTATCACTCCTAAGAGATATGACGGAACTCGTGAAAACGCGTACAACCCGTTTATACCCTCTTAGGGGTTGAAAAAGAATAAATGTGAAAAGGAGTTTTAGGTGATTATTAAACAAGCCCATGGAAGTAAAAAGTTATTCGATATCCAATCAGACCGGGGGGATATGGCTGAATTCGTGCAAATGTATATAATCCCTTTACACCACCGTGGGAGTCGAATTTCAAAAAATCCTTAAAACACCTTCTAGGTATTTATATGAAGAAGTCGTACAATAAAAATGAATTTAATATTAAGAAAGACCTAATAGATATGACGAAAATCGTAAAAATATATGCATGCCATTTTCACTGATACATATTTTCGCCCCCCCCCCCCCATCCGAACGCCAATGGATATTTGAAATTTTTTTTATCTAAATTACTTTTCTAGTTGATTTACATATAACTACCAAGTTTTAACTTTGTAGCATAAGCCGTTCTATAGATAGAAAAAACATCCCCCACCCCCGTAACATATTACCCTTATAAAAAATTATATTTTTCCAAGATGCTACTACTATAGCTCTATCTAAAAACCATGTTTCAGTTTGATATCATTATAGGTTTTCGAGATATAAAAATCGGAACTTTTTCCTATTCACCCTCCCCCACCCTCACCCTCTACACCCTCACACTGGTAAAAATTTTAAACATCTACCGTACACTGTTCTTGAGATATGAGACGTGATTTTTTAGAAAAATTCGCATCCCCTCCACTTTCATGATCCACCGCCTCCTTAAAAAATTTTACTTTCAGCAAACTTCATTTGTCAACCTTTATACACAAACCGAATTTTATTTGTCTAGTGCAATTGGTTCGTGAGATATATAATCTAAAGTTTTTTACCCCCCACCCTCGTACCCCACTGCCCCCACTCAACAATTTATTTGCGATCTATTCTCATAGAATACCTACAGATATTCATTATGTTTCAATTTTGTAACTTAAACCGTTTAGGAGATATGAATTTTAGAATATGTCGATCTGTACTGAGAGCTCCTCGTTTAATTCAAAGGTCCCTGTTACCGTAGCAAAGTTTAGCAGACTCTGCATGCTGTTAAACGAGACTTCTTTAAGATTTGTGAAGGTCGGTGCACCAAGAGCCTTCACCCGTCTCCTAGCAAGAGCTGGGTAGTTGCACAGAAGGTGTTCTAGCGTTTCCCGTTCCCCGGGTAGTTTACAGTTCCTGCAGAGATCATTAGTAATTAGCCCTATTCTGTACGCATGCTACCCAATCAAACAATGGCCGGTAATAATTCCGACTAAAGTTGCGCATTGCGCCCTTGGTAGTGCTAACAGGAGTTTTGTTTTTTTCTCATTTTGCGTGTTGCACATTTGTTTCGTGGTTCTGGAGGTTGATGTAGCCTGTCACCTGGCCTCGGACAGGCTTACCATCTTCTGCTCTAGGGAGTTGTGAACGATGTTAAGTGGCGGTGGTACCGAAACCGCGGTTTCTTGCCCAAGATTCGTACCTTTTTTAGCTAGATCATCCGCGAGTTCGTTTCCTAAAATACCACCGTGCCCTGGAACCCATCAGAGTTCCACTTTCCTATTTGAGCACAGTTTCTGTAAAGCGCGTCGACAGTTAAGTACTGCCTTGGATTTGATAAAGCAGGATTTCAAAGACATTAAGGCTGCTTGGCTATCCGTATGGATAATAAAGAGTGCTAATTATACACTTTTTCCAGAGTGTGAATTCAAGAGAATATCCAGTGAATTTGCTGCTTTCGAAGTTGAAAAAATTGTGAAAACGTAAGCAAACCCTTCACACCCCATTGGTTTTTGAAATTTGAAAAATCGTTAAAATGATTTTTAGGTCATTACATCAAATGCCGTATTAACCAATTTTATATCTCATTAGAACTAAGGGATGGAAAAAATTGTGAAAACATATGCAAACGGTTGGGGGTTGAATAAAAATTGAGAAATGAGTTAGTAGGCGATTATATAAAAAGTATGTGGAAGTGAAAAGCGATCTAATATCTCATGAAACCTAAGAAATATGTCGAAGCTTTGAAAAGCATACAACCCCCATACACCTCTTAGGATTGTATATCTAAAAATACTGAAATTGGCTTTTTAGCACTAATACAGGGTGGGCCAAATACAAGTTTCTTTTAAAAATGCAATAAAATGAACAAAATTAAATTTTTTTTTATGTATTATGGCTTTATTAGTAATAGTAAATATTCCCATTAATGATCGAACACCACTTCGTTCAAGTGGCTGCCTCGGCTGGCTGCGCAGTAGCGCGTTCTGTCACTCCAATTTTCCAAGACCTTGTTAATGGTTTCGGGCTGTAGCTCACGGATTGCTTGGATGATATTGGCCTTAAGTGCTTGAATCGTTTCTGGATTGTTGGCATAACATCGATCCTTCACGGTTCCCCACAAAAAAAAATCCAAAAGGGGTCAAATCGCAGCTCCGAGGCGGCCAATTGACATCGCCAAGACGGCTGATAACACGATTTGGGAATTTGGTGTGTAAAAGATTGATTGTGGCATAGGCTGTGTGGCATGGCGCACCATTCTGCATGAACCAGAGGTCGTCCAAATCCATGTCTTCAATTTCAGTAAAAAAAAAGTCGGATAACATGGCTCTGTAACGTTCACCGTTGACCGAAACGTTGTTCCCAGCCTCATTTTCGAAGAAAAATGGTGCCACCACTCTACAATCCGCACAAAACTGTCACTCTCTGTGGATGCATTGGCCTCTCGACAATAACGTGAGGGTTTTCCGAGCCCCAGATGCGGCAATTTTGTTTGTTAACGTAGCCGCCGAGATGAAAATGCGCCTCGTCAGAAAAGATGATTTTTCGCCCAAAATCGTTGTCCAATTCAAGCTGCACTAAGGCCCGAATTGCGAGGCGATAACGAAGCGGATGGTCGTGCGCCTTCAATTGCTGAGTCAATTGGACCTTGTAAGCGAATAATCCGAGATCTTTGTGCAGAATTCTCCTCAGGCTAGTGCGTGAAATGTTGAGCTGTTGAGATCGATGGCGAGTTGATGTTCGTGGAGTGAGTCTCACACTCTTCGCTACAGCAGCCACATTCTCGTCTGTGCGCACCGTACGACGACGGGGGCCATGAGTGTTGTCCACTAGCATGCCAGTCTCACGAACTTTTTGCACAAACTTGCGTACATCAGGCGCGGTGGGTTCTTCATTTCGGTCAAAACTTCTTTTCAAAAAACGCACTGTTTGGGCTTCACAGCACTCACTTTGGAAATAAGTTTTCAATATTTCCCAACGTTGTTCAAGCGTAAAGCGACTCATTTCGTTCCGCGGAGGTATGATACTGACTTTCTGTCAAGATTTCGAGCGGGAAACAGCTTTCAGTGTCAAAATAACCTATGATTTAAAAAGAAACCACTAGATGGCCTACCCTGTATATACATATATAGAAGAAATCTAACGCTCTGCCGGAATAATTGAAAATTCGTGTTATGGAGAAACTTTATCATTTAATGTGGAACAATTTAAGAGAAAAAATTAAGGAGATTCCTAATTAAATACAATCCCCACAGTCTAATCATATATCCTTAATATCTCCCAAAAGCATAATAAGTCTTAAAATCTTCAGTTCTTTTACCACCCCCCAACTCACCAATGAATACGAAATATAATTCGGAATAAAACAAAGTGAACCAAAAAAAAAATCATACAAAAATTACATCAATTCTACGAAACTTTTCTTCCCTTTTTCCAGGTGAGCCTGTCTACTAACTCGAGCACAGTCACGTCGATTCTCACGTTACACCCCCTACCCGAAGATGATGGAACGATTTTGAAATGCGAAGGCTCCAATCCACGTCTGACAAATTCAGCTCTGGAGGATTCGCTGCTTCTGAACGTCATGTGTAAGTAATATGTGTTTGTCTGAATGTCTTTTGCTTTTATTTGATTACAGTCAGTTTGAATTGAAAGTCGCGCTACCTGTGAAGCTCACCTGTCTCTTTGGCCGGCGAACCGAAGGATATTCTTGAAGATATGCCGTCTAGTTTGGTAGCTTTTATATACGCGCGGTAATACATTTTCGACTAAGCCTTCTGGTAAATACCAAATTCCATTTGAGTTATTTTTCTCGCGCGCTTGTTATGATTCTACCTGGAGAGCAGTGCGCACCTTTGGTTAAAAATAGCAAGAAAAATTATTTCAATTTTTGTTTGTATTCGCGAAAAATATCATCTTGTTTCTGGAATCTTTCGAGTCGCCATGGGAGAGACTTTCACGGGGAAAAAAAACCCCATCGCCACCATCCTGCACCCTCCAAACCTGCTAAGTATGAAATATTTGCATAAGTATGAATTGTGGTTTCCAGTCAAGAAAAATTAATGTTGCGTTTTATCACCATGTACACTGCGAGCAGTAGAGTGAAAAACGCCATTCTACACAACGCCACCATTTCACAAGATGGCTTGCAGTTTATTTTATTTATTTTCGTATATTTTAACAACAACCAGAAGAAATCATGGACTAAATGTAACTACCTCTAAGCGTATAATACAATACAGCGATATAATGGTTTTCATTTCTGAACCTATTTTCAGGAGAAGGACACTTTTAGATTAGAGGGACCGTAGCGTGGCCCGCCGTTCCGCTTCCTTCTTCCGTCGTCAAGGATAAATTATACGTTTCTTTTGTCATCACTCGTTCAAATTTCACCAAAAAGTTTTTAGAATATTATTTAGTTCAGATCTTGGTTTGGGGTACCTTATGTTTGCCGACTTCAAATGACGAATGTTTGCGATTAAAATTATTTCGCGATGATTTATTGAAGTCTTAACGAAGCATTTATTAATTTATTATTTAAGGGATGAATGTTTGGCATTTTGAATACGTTTTATGCACAGGTAGAGGTAAAGTCTTAAGGGTTCCGACTATAAAAGAAATGGCGTGAGTGTTGTACTTTGGAGGAAATTAATGATGCCTATTACGTGGAACTCTACAGTTTGAAAAGCGCTATTCTAATCGGTAACAATTAAAGTTTGATTGTTAGGTTGTCGTAAATCAATTTTTTCGTTTGGACCTCCATAAAACGTGTTGTTCGTACTTACATTAAATATTTGGTTCTTTTCAGTTGATGTAAAGTCAATTATCACTCTCAATTTCGATTCATACACTGAAAGAAAAACTATGTTTATTCCAAGGTTGCATTGACTATATTAAAGTTCTTCTAACTGTAGTAAAACAGATATGTTTCCAATGATCATGGATATGATGCCCCTAGTCATAGCATATAATTCATAAAAACATAGTATGGTTGCATTAAACATATATCCGTACTGAAATTTAATATTGTTGTACCAATCATTCTCGTTACATGATGTAAAAGTATATTATAATCACGACAACAATATTCTATGATCAGTGGAACCATGAAATTTGATAAAATAATTACCACAACTATACCAGATATACGAGGGCGGATTGATAATGACGTGCAAAAATCAAGAAGGAGTGGGCAGGTAAGGAATTCGTTATTTTTTTTTACCTGGACCATCCTTAAATAGATTACCTGCAAAGTTTAAGTCTGATACCTCGTTTAGTTTTCGAGAAGCAGCCGTCTAAGCAAGTCGACTTATAAAAATTTTTAAAAATGGATAAAAATGAATTTCGTGTGTTGATTAAACACAATTTTTTAAAAGGGAAAACAGCTAAAGTAACCAAAAAAAAATTAGGTAAGCATTATGGGGACTCTGCACCATCGATCCGAATGATTTACAAATGGTTTTCTGAATTCAAGTGTGGTCGTACGAGCACACAAACCATACCAAGTCCAGGTCGTCCAAATGAGGTCACCACGCCAGAAATGATCGATAAAATCTATGATATCGTGATAGAAGATCGTCGAGTAAAAGTGCGTGAGATAGTTAACGTAGTAAGCATCTCATTTGAACGTGTTTGGAATATTTGGAAAAACCATTTGGACATGAGAAAGCTATCCGCAAGATGGCTGCCGCGTTTGCTCACAATCGACTAAAAACGCAATCGTGTGACAACTTCCCAGCACGGTTTGCAACTGTTTTAACGTAATACAAATGAATTTTTTCGTTGATTCGTAACTGTTAATGAAGCATGGATTCACCACTACACTCCAGAAACCAAACAACAGTCAAAACAATGGAAAGATGTCGGTTCAAGGAGGCAAAACCGTTCTATCGGCTGGAAAGGTTATGGCGACAGTTTTTTGGGATTCCAATGGAATGATATTCACTGACTACTTGAAGAAAGGAAAAACAATGACGGGAGCATATTATTCTGAGGTATTGGTTTCATTGGATGTTGAAATCAAGGCAAAACGGCTTCATTTCGCGAAGAAAAAAGTGTTGTTTCACACGTCCGTTGTTGCAACGGCAAAACTGTTTGAATTACGGTACGAATTGCTCCCTCACCCACCGTATTCTACAGATTTGGCACCCTGCGACTTTTTATTATTTCCAGACATGAAAAAATGGCTTGCTGGAAAGAGATTTACCACGAATACTGACGTCATAAGTGAAACCAACGCCAATTTTGAAGGGTTGGACAAATCATATTATTTGGAAGGGATCAAAAAATTGGAAAAACGCTGGACTAAGTGTATCGAGCTAAAAGGAGACTACGTTGAAAAATAAAATAAATTTTTCCGGATAAAATTATGTTTTCTCAATTTTTGCACGTCATTATCAATCCGCCCTCGTAGTGTGTGCAATCATGTAAGGTAAGATATTAGATATGATTGTCGCAACCATACTATAATTGACATAACTTTGAATGATCAGTGCAACTATACTCATTTGATAAGAGATGGTCAGTACTATCATGTTACTTGACATATTATGATTGCCGTAACCATACTGTGATTGTGATAAGCATGAGTATGATCAGTGCGACATTAGAATTTGTTAAGATATGGTGAGTACAATCATGCAAGTTCGTATTTGGGTCATTCCATCAATAATCGCCAAAGTTGTGACCTTACCATCTCCGATTCTTTTGAACATTTTTGTACTCTAAGAACTAGTGAAAAAAATAATTGAAATTCAATTTTTTGTTTCTATCTAATTTTTACTTTATTATTTTAATAATACAGTATTGTTTTCGATTTTTAAAAAAAAAAAATTTGCTACCCCGAAAATTTTTTTTTTCACGTTTCATGACTAGTAGACACGAAAAAAGCAAAAATTTCAGTCCGTCTGTCCGCCGTACGCCGTACGTCGACCGGTGTACGCAAAATTGTTTGAAGGCTAGTAGCACCCAAACCCTTTAAGCTATTTAGTTGAATTTTTTTTCGTAGATAGACTGGGTAGGCCACTTGAAGTAAACAAATTGTGAGGGGAGGGGGTGTAAGGGGAGAAGTGGGGGAAGTGTTTTAGATGAAAAATTTTGGTTTCTAGATCTCAGCAACCGCTTATGCTAGGAGGCTGAAATTTTGAACTTATATAGAGCTTCGATAGTGGATCCATTTGCAAAAAATTGCCGATATAGGTGAAGGGGCTTGGGAGTGGGGGGGAAAAAAATGGGTCCGAAACGCAAAAAAGGCGAGATCGACACATTCTAAAATCCATATCTCCTAAACGGTTAATGTCGCAAAATTGAAACTTAATGAATATCTGTAGGTATACTAGGAGAATAGATCGGAAACAAATTTTTGAGTGGGGGTAGTGGCGTACGGGGGTGGGGGGTGAAAAACTTTAAATTACGATATCTCAGGAACCAATTGCACTAGACAAATAAAATTTGGTTTGTGTTTTTCCTATCTATAGAACGGCTTATGCTACAAAGTTGAAACTCGGTATGTTTATGTAAATCAACTAGGAAAGTAATTTAGATAGAAATAATGTTCAAATATCCATTGGCGTTCGGAGGGGGGGGCAAAAAAAATGATCAGTGAAAATGGAATGCATATAGTTTCACGGTTTTCGGCATATCTATTAGGTCTTCCCAAATATTGAATTCGTTTTTATTCTACGGCTTCTTCATATAAATACCTAGAGAGCGTTTTCAGGATTTTTTAAAATTCGACCCCTAAGGGGGTGCAAAGGGGGTTGTAAACTTTTTCACGAATTCTACTATATCCCCACGTCTTATCAGATATCGAATATCTTTTCATTTTCACGTGCTTGCGTAATAATCGCCTAAAACCGGTTTTCATGTTTTTTCCTTTTTCAGCCCCTAAGAGGGTATAAACGGGTTGAACACGTTTTCACGAATTCCGTCATTTCTCTTAGAAGTGATAAGAAATTGAATTGGTTCCTACGTTCTCGTGCTGTCTTCATATTTATTTATTAACTCCTTCCAGGATTTTCGGATATTCAACCTCCAAGTGGGTGTAAGGAGGTTGCATATCTGATGATATATCGACTTAATTTTTACTTCCTAAGGTTTCCGATATAAAAAAGCCAAAGTGTCAATTTCAGTATTTTAGATATTCAATCCTAATGGGTGTAAGAGGGTTGTATGCTTTACAAAGCTTCGACATATTTCCTAGGTTCGATGAGATATTAGATCGCTTTTCACTTTCACAGACTTTTTATATAATCGCCTACAAACCCATTTCTCAATTTTTCGATATTCAACTCCCAAGGGTTTGTATATGTTTTCCCAATTTTTGCCATCCATTAGTTCTGATGAGATATAAAATTGATTATTACGGCCAACCAATTCACGATTTTTCGAATTTCAAAAACCAAGGGGTAGTGAAGGGTTTGCTTACGTTTTCACAAAATTTTCAAAATCCCTCGTGTCTCGTGATATATCAAGTTGCTTGATACCGTTTAAAAACCGGTTTCACAATTTTTTTGAAATTCAAACCCCAAGTTGAAGTACTGGGTTTGTATACGTTTTAGCAATTCGTCATATCTCTTAAGTCTGATAAGGCAACAAATTCGTATTCACTTCTATGGGCTTTTAGTGAACATAATATACCGAAATTCGAACTCATGATATACTCCGACTTTGACCGCTCCCGAACTTTGACCCGAAAAATTATAAAGTTTCGCCCAGACCATTGGCAGATTTTTTTTTAGTTATACTCGTAGTATGTGAAAGTATGTTAGAGTTTGCTCAAAAATGGTGTCCGAATCCTCTTTGAAAATTCATATCTCTAGTAATTTTTATACTTTTATTATATATTTCTAGGAACCATGTCACACGATTTTTATGATTGGCGTAACCGTTCTATTAAAAAAAGAAGTTTACGTGAATCACACACCTAGTTTTCCACAACCATAATTTTGTTGAGACAAACATTGTATGTTTCCAAAAAACATAACCATAGTTCATTTTTGCTATAGACCTATAATTATTACAAACATACATTCAGTTAGTACAACTGTGTTACATTTTGTAACATGGTTGTGGCAGCTATAACCTCAATCATAGTAAGGTTCTCCCAAAATATGGTGGCCATAATCATATTTTTCTTTAAGTGTAGTATTGTAAGATACAGTGCAGATAATTGAGTTTTTGACGTAGTTTTGTGATATTTTACCGCTGAACTACCTAACATCCTAGCATCCAGCTCATGCTTGTTCGCTGATGATACGAAACTTTTTGGAAATCCGCTGCTTGGAACTTTTTGGAAATCCCTGCTCTGCAGGGTGACTTGGACAAGATATATGAATGGTCACAATAATGGTATACCTACTCGTATATCGCTAAACAAAGCAAAGTGTTCAGTTTTGCATATCGGACCAAATAATCCCCGGACCACATATAGTCTCTAGGGTACAGAATTAATATCCACCAACAAAATTTGCGACCTTGGAATCACAGTGACATCAGAACTAAAGTGGGAACAGCATATTATCAATATTTAAAAAAAAGCCAATTCGTTACGACAAACATTCACTTTTATCACTTGTGAGGTTTTCATTAAAATTTACAAAACCTACGTAAGGTCTCCTCTCGAGCTCGGATTCTAAATCTGGAGCCGTAAGGATATTGACTGACTGGAGAAAGTACAGCGTCGTGCAACGAAGCTTCCACAAGAACTGAAAAACCTATGTTATATAGACAGGCTGGCACGCTTAGGTAGGTAGGTAGGTTAGGTTTAGGTTTATTATAGAGACCTTCAAAATTTTAAACGGTCATTTCAACTGCCCTGAACTACAGAATCTATTCACGCGCTACAGGAATCCTCACATTAGAGGACATATCGACAAACTGAGCAAATGTATAGTGAGTACGAGCACGAACCCTTTTCGGAACTTTCTACCGAACAGAGTAGTTGATGGCTGGAATTCTCTTCCCGTGGACGTTATTGGCGCTACTTCAGTGTTGGATTTTAAAATCAAAGTAGATAGACATTGCAATTTTGGCTGAATTAACTTTTAGTTTGTGCTCATAATTTTATTTCTTTATTTTATTCATGATGGGTGTAAGGGTGTTTCGGATTTAGGCATAATACACCCTCTGACGAGTCTATACCATCCGATGACGAAACAGCTCCTTCGGACCCAATCCAACACAGTCTTATAAAAAACTGGCCTATCCAGTGAAGGTTTTCCAACTGTCGTGCCCTCAGGGACAGCGATTAATCAACAGTCGGGGATTTCGTGTTGGGGCTTCACACCAGAAACTCCACTGACGCCGGAAAACAACAAAAACTTAAACAAATTTGCTTCTATGGTAGCTTCTCACCATGAAAAAATTCCATTCTTATAAATAATAATAGTATTAGTCCGATTTTACTAAGGTGTCCTTCCACGGTCTTTCAAAATAATTTAAGAATGCACTATCAATAAGTCCTTTTGTGTGGGATCGGTATAAGCGGACAGTCTGTTGCGTACAATTAAAAAAAAAATCGGCCAACAGTCTAGGCGCAACTTTATTATTTTATGAGTAGAAGTCCGAAACGTGTTTAATGCTGATATACGGTGTAGGTTACTATGCGACTGACAACCCAAAAAGGAACGTTTCAAATAGCCTCCTAGTTATTGGTTCGGAAGATATTGTAATCCAAAGTTTTTCAGGGTAGCAAACTTTTTTTGAAATTTCAGGTCGATCACAATACTTTATTATTAAAAAATTGAAACGACTCGAATTTCCGGAGTAGGCTCAACGGGTGCCGGAATCCGTTACAAAATACTTATTTGTTATTTGACTTCGCTTTATTACTTCTAGTTGACATACATTAAAATTATCTTTTGATTTCCTTTGGGTTTTCTCCTTGCCGTCTGATCATCGCCTCTGCTAAACGTGACTCGATTCGTATTTTCTGTGGATACTACTTCACTCGCCTTGATTTGACCCACTATGCTCTCTCCCTGTCGTCGTCTCTCTGTGTGGCCTTTGCTCTCCCTGTCTTCGTCCTTCCCTGTCTACGCGTCCTTCCCTGTCTTCGTCCTTTCCTGTCTTCGTCTCTCTGTGTGGCCTCTGCTTTGCTCGTCTTGGTTCAGCTGTGTCTAGTTGTCGTATTTGGCGTCGTTCGTCGTGGCTTGTCGTAGCTGGATTTAGCTCGACTCGGCTTGCCTTAACTTGGTAACCCTGGTTACTGGTCGTCATCTTGTCTCTGTTCGCCTGATCTGCTCTGTTGCTTGGCATGTTGCTGCTAGGCTCGTCGCTGCTTGTCTTGCTCCGCTGCTTGGCTTGTCGCTACTTGGCTTGCTCCTCTGCTTGGCTTGTCGCTACTTGGCTTGCTCCTCTGCTTGGCTTGCTCCGCTGCTTGGCTTGTCGCTGCTTGGCTTGCTCCTCTGCTTGGCTTGTCGCTACTTGGCTTGCTCCTCTGCTTGGCTTGCTCCGCTGCTTGGCTTGTCGTTGCTTGGCTCGACGCTGCTTGGCTTGCTCCGCTGCTTGGCTTGTCGCTGCTTGGCTCGTTGCTGCTTGGCTTGTTCCGCTGCTGGGCTTGTCGCTGCTTGGTTCGTTGATGCTTGACTTGCTTCTCTGCTTGGCTTACTCCTCTGCTTGGCTTCTCGCTGTTTGGATCGTCGCTGCTTGGCTTGCTCCGCTGCTTGGCTAGTCACTGCTTGGCTTATCACTGCTTGGCTTGTCACTGCTTGGCTTGTCGCTGCTTGGCTCGTCGTTGCTTGGCTCGTCGCTGCTTGGCTTGTCTCGGTCCGGACATGAACTAGTCGGTCTCAAGCTTTCAAAAAGGAACCGGTAAGTCCGCAATACCTTATCCAGTTTGGGAACCGATTAGAGACGGTTGTCCTGTCGTTACGTCTTTCTCTTCGAGGCTGTGAAACACAGATCGAATCGATTGCTCAATAATCAATGTTGCTACAAGAGGAACCGGTAAGTCCACAATACCTTGTTAGCAGACTGATTATTGCCGACTGATCCCCCTCTGGTCGTTCGCTGGTGCTTATATGTTTGGGAGAACATTTACCATTCTCGAATCATTTCATTAGTACTCGGATTTTTCACTGTTTTGTGATTCGTGAACGGTGTATCCAGCCGTCAGTATATAGGGCTTTCGGATTTTGTGATTTTGCCGGTGGATTTTATCCACCCATGCAGTGTCGCCTGAGGCATTGTTGCGGCTACACCGATTTTTCAGGCGTTTTGCCAAAGTGCTCTTTCTTTTCAGCTCAGTTTTGTCTTTTATGTTCTATGTTGTTAATCCTTAGTTCTGTATTAATTCAATGTTTTATAATTCCGTGTTACATGGTTGGTGTGTGGAAATTTCTCTAGAAATTTCCGTCCTCACAAAATAATAAAGTAAAATTGAATTTTCAATCCAATTTTTACTTTAAATTTCCAGTATATTTAATTCAAGTAAAAGTACACATTTCAATCACTTTTACACGAAATTACTGGTAAGTAAATTATTCATGTACTTTTCAACTAAACCGTACAATTTAGATGAAAAGATTCACAAAATTACGAAACATTTCGTGTAAAATTAACTGTTTTCTTTCTAACTTGTTTTCTACCGAAATGAAAATGAAACGCATTCGGTGGTGCAGTGGCTACGCGCTCCTCGTTGAAATTTGCTGATTGTAAATTTAAATTTACTGACCGAAAATTAAAAATTACATTTAAATTGACTATTACATTCCAAAGTAAATTTACTTGAAAAGGTATGGCGTATTTGCCTATTATCCAAAAGATGTAAAATTCAATGGATTTTTTTTACTGTGTACTCTTTATTTGACGTTAGAGTAGACGCAACGGTTAGAGTATAGGCGTCTTCTGGCAGCGAACTTGATTAAAGAAACGCACGCCATGTTTTGATCCAAACTCCATTCTCTCATTTTTTTGCAGTAGCTATTAAGTGAAATTATAACCATAAATTTTGTGCAAAATTCCGGATTATATCCTTATAAACTTTAGAAGTAATTACGCAAACTTTTTGATCAAAAATGTTTCTATAAAATTTGACATACGTTAATTTCGAAAAATTTCTGGGAAAAGAAGGGTCTCTCAATAGGAACGTTCAATATTTAAATGTAAATAAAACAAGTTGTGTGTTAGGTATATCCACCTAATTCCTTTGAAGATTTCGCCAAACCAAAATCCGCACCAAACAGTGATTTTCTCTGGATGCATTTGGTTCTGGTGTATTTCGTGTGGATTGGTATAGTCCCAAATCCGTCGTTAAAAGTCACGCACGCAATGCGCGGTATGTTTTTCAAACGAAGCTCTAATTTTGAAAATAAAATTTGATGATTTGCACACATTGTTCAACGCTATAACCTTCCATGGTGATTTGCCATTCACTACTGAACAATTCCCAACAAATTCGACGGATGTTGCTTTAACAACATGGCTGGTATAACCTAACAAATTTTGAGCGTTCCTGTTGAAACACCCTATATAAGTATGAAGAAAATCGAGCGTCTTCAGGGTATCATTTGTATAGTGTTCAGTTCCGTGGAAGAAGTAAATTAGCCCCTACAGAAAAGTGGTTGAAAAATGTGTGCATTTATTATTCACATTGAGTATCAGTCTTTTCGGACAGAGTGGACTAATTAATCGAATACACCTTTGTTATTTCCTTATGAATGAAGCAGCAGCAACTTTGCAGATTCCAAAGAAACTGTTTGCGTAAAATCAGGCGATACTAGGACTTGGAGCAAAGACACAAATCTAAAACCCCATGAAAGATTGTAAGTTACTCAGCTGCCAATAATCAGCTAGCTATCACTGCGCTTCTAGAATTTCCCAAGACGTAGTAAAAGGTCCTTGCGAAGTTGACCCCAGATTGTACAAAACACAATTGTTTTATCACCTACTGTCAACTTTATTCGTTCTATTTTTCGTATTTCGAGTATTTTTTGAAACTTGTTGAAAGTTAAAAAAAAAGTTTTCAATTTTAATGAACTTAAAAAATGTCATATTTTATTGTGCAGTGATCATCACTGGCAATTAATTAAAAGAGTTACAGTACGTGCTCATAATGTACATCCACGATACTTCACAGTTCAAGTAATATTTCACCGAGAAGAAAATTGTTTTAATAACTAAACAGTGGATCCATGATAGTAGCTTGTAGCTGGAAAAAAATTAAACAGGGTCCATCAACATTTTCCGAAGAGGAAAGAAAAACCATACAGAACACATTAAACAGAAAGGAAACATGTGGCCTTCTTCAGCATTGTGAGAAGACAAATGTTTTTGTATCCTGGATGAAATGTGTGGAGAATTAGAAACTTAATCTAGCGGCAAATGTTTGTAACGCATAAAACGTAGTATCATCCGAAAAATGTCGGGGTATTTATTTAGAATTGCTGTTCATTTAGAGATGGCAAACATAATTGATCCGTCCGTACCACTATCCGGTTTTTCTAACGTCACCTTGGATGCACCTTACGATTTGAATTAATATATCCTAGTGAACAACCAAATTGCCAAATTGGTTGAAATATGAGGTAAACTTCAGTGCGTATCTCAACCATTAAGTATGATGAATTTCACTAGATTATAATTCGTGATAACGAATTTCGGTTCTATATCGTACATGTAAAGAAGTCCTCAACAATGCCAGCAACTTCAAGGGTCTTTCGGATAGTTGGCATGATACAGTCTGTTAATGCAACCCAATGAAGAAACAATACGTTCGGACCTAGTCCAATGTAGTTTTAAACCTGGCTCCTCAAGTGAAGGGTTTTTCAATATTCATGTCCTTATTCCAGGGCAGTAGCTGGGGCAGCCATCGATTCCAGTCGGGATTTTCGAGTTGGTGTTTCACGAAATAAACTTCTCTGACGCCAAAAAACTACCAAAAATATTTAGTCACCAGGATCCTAACAGGAGCAGAAAAAATTTAGATACCAGTCAAGCAGCTTCCAAGGAATCTGAAATTTTTCACATGCTGATTTGAAAGATTCCTTTAGAACATTTTTGTGACTATATGAGGACTGGCGAACTAGCCGGTTTAGCAGAGCGGCTCAAAGTTTCTGTGCTCTGAGTCCCGGGGCATAGAGACATAGTGGGAAATGAGCAGGCTGATGAACTGGCCAGGAAGGGCTCCGATCTTCCCGGCTCTTTTGCAGAACTAGTCCACGTTCCTTTAGGAGTTGTCAAAAGAGACATACTCTCCCTCTTCCAATCAGTGGCTAACTCCAGATGGAAAAGCCTAACCACCTGCGCCATATCTAGGAACATGTGGCCATCTTACAACCGAGCCAAGTCAGACGAACTTCTATACAAGAACCGGGCAGACATCTCCAGAATCACGGCGATTAGTACGGATCACTGGCTAATTGGGGATCATGCTGCCAAATTGGGCATTCGGTTTAATGCACCCTACCGCAACTCCCAGGACTCAAATAAGCAAGAGTCGCTCGTTCATTTCCTTTGCGAATGTCCGGCTAGAGCCCGAGATCGAGCACTAGGCAAACCCTTCTACGGGGATTTGAGGGAGATTTCGGTTAAGAAAATTGGAGAGTTGTTACTATTCTATGACAGTACAGGATGGATATAACAGATCAATTTTTTTTTTGGATATAACAGATCAATTTTCCTTTCCAGTCACAACAAATTCTAATATCTGGGTTTAATACGAGTTTGTGGTTTCAAAACGGCCATTGAGCTAATTGCGCTCCGTCTAGAGGACAGAGCTGCCACTTAAACCAACCAACCATATGAGGACTGTGGAGGTAACCAGTCCCTGAAATTGTTAATGATTTGTTACGAAGTATCATCGTTACATGGGAACAGAAGTAGCATTAATCTTCCTGGCAGTGAATGATATATTTACCTTTAAAATTATTGTAGGATTATTTATTAACCAATTCATAAAAATACCAATAACATAAAATTACACCTTGCGTTTAAAGAGGTATAAAAAACTTAAAGGCTCCTATTTGTCGGAAAACGTCGAAAATTTACAGGTATTGCGACATTATAGATTTTATGATTTATGCAGTAAAAACGGTTGTGTAGGAAAATGCCCACCGATTGTACACCTATGCTATTTTCTTGGCTATTTTCAGTATTTAATTGTGACAAGATGTTGGCAGGAAAAAAATTTGCTTTAATTTTATTATTCCGAGAACAGCACAAAAATCACAATTAATTAACAACCAATAGCAATATTTCGTTGGTAGAGTCACACTTTTAAATAAAGTCAACCAAATTTTTAACTTGGCTACAACCAGTTGGAAATTCTTCTCAGGAAAAAAATTATCAACAGATCCGTATTCAAAACTTTTCTTGTAGGTATATAAAAAATAAAAAGAAAACAAGCGTCACTTCATTCCATCAAAATTATATCGAAATTTGTCCTTAAGGTGATGCAAAAAAAGCCATCAACTTTTGCAATAAGAAAAGTTTCTTTACTTAGAGTAAAACCCATAATTTATTTTGAATTTTTATATTTTCTTACTTTCATTTTATGAATAAATTAGATTATGCCACTTTATACCTTGTCGTTCGTGTCCCTTTGATAGACGCTAAATTGATGATGCCACTCAACAAGTTTCTTCAACAACAACTCGAAATCCTTTATAATTGAATAATCTTTCAAGCAACCTTCCGAAAGGGTGGTTTTTTTCTAAATATAAGTGAGTTTTTTTATTGCTATTTTCGCTGTGTCTTTCGAGAGGAAAAAATTTAAAATGTGGTCCGCTGACATCAAAATGCCTAACTACTTTTTTGTGCTTTGAAACGGAAAAATAATTTGAATAATTTTTATTTCACTGAGGATAAAGAAAATTTAATATAAATTTAATGTTTTGTAGGTACAGGCATATAATTGTTTGTATCTTAGATTTGGGAAAGAATTGAACATTTTTTGTCCGTCGAGCCGGATTTGAACTAGTGTCTTTTGTAAGCCAGAAAAAGTGAGTTTAAAATGTAAAGTCATAGTATTCCGAAATAATTCAGCTACATTTCGTTTGATTTAATTCTCCTGATTGATGTAATACAATGGCTCTTTTTGTGCCACACTAAGAGTGTCCTTGGATCGAGCTGAGTTAGAGAGTTGAAAATTGGTATTCGGTAAAGCTAAGTTTGTTAATAAACAAAAGTTTTTACTCACACTTTCTTTCATTGAGCAATGAAATCAAAATAGGAAAAATGAAAAAGCTAGGATTATCACATGAGTTTTAAAAATCAAATATGCATGACTATCTTCTAGCAAAGATGTGAATGGATTTAATAAAAGAAAAATTACTCATTACTTCGAGGTAATTAAATAATATCATAAAACAATGGGAAAACTTTTGATATATTTCAGCAAGAAATTATAGTATTTTATATTTTAACATATCTATTTAAACTTCGACTTATCAATAATTTTAAATATTCAAAATACCATGAAATAAGTGGCTCTTGCTTGTTTAACTGTGTACAACTGACGAAACGACAAATAAACAATTTCTTGGAAGTTGCTATTTAGTTAGTGAAATGAAAATTTTTGTATTCCAAGCCCTTAAAAATATTTTTAAAAAAGGTAGTTATTCTATAATTGTAAGATGGGGTATTTGAGAGAAATAAGAAGTTCAACAGAAATACAGCTTTGTCTTTATTTACGACACTTGCAAAAAGTAAATTCTGTTTTTGTAATGGCAGTTGCCCGAGATTCATATTGATGCCTTTGAAAAATCGCGCATTAGTTGATTTACATTGCAAGATTGATTTCAAATCGGACTTAGGAAAATCTTAAGATTTACATATATTTCAGTATTTTTGAAATATTTTTGAATGACTAGTTTCTTTGTAAAGCTGAAATCGGCAATCATGAAACTATTTTTAACTACGGTTCATCTTTTGCCACAATATTCACTTTTATATGTTTTATGTAAAATTTCCAAATTATTTACTAGGGCTACAAGCTTTGGAACGCAATCATTTCATTTTTGTGCTATTCAATTTCACTCGCATTCATGTTTCAAAATTTTGACAACAGATAAATTGAAAAATGTCAAATGTCAAATGAAAAGTGTCGAAAATTTCAGATTAAGGTCTAAATTGAATTTGGTGTATACCTACTAAATTCAAAAGTCATTAATTTTGACAGCTTCCGAGAAGCAAGTTCTAAACTAAATTCTATTTTTGCACTTAAATTATAAAGAATTTTATTTAAAAAAATCTAAATTTGGTCTAGTAGTCTGGTCTAAAAAAAAATTTTGCGAAACTTGGTATTTAGATAGAGCTATAGCATGTTGGAAAAAATATTTATAGTGAGAGTATGGTATGGGAGTGGGGGGTATTTTTCCTAACTATGGAACGGCTTATGCTAAAAAGTTGAAACTCGGTATGTATATGTAAATTAACCAGAAAATATCAAATATCCATTGGCGTTCGGAAGGGGGACAAAAAAATGATCAGAAAAAATGGAATGTATTATATATATTTTCACGATTTTCGTCATATCTATTAGGTCTTTCCAAATATTGAATTCATATTTATTCTACGAATTCTTCATATATGTATAAACCTAGAATTTGTTTTCAGGATTTTTTGAAATTCGACACCCAAGGTGGTGTAATGGTGTTGTATAAATTTTCACGAATTTAGCCATATCCCTCCGGTCTGATTAGATATCGAATAACTTTTTACTTCCACGGGCTTCTTTAATAATCACCTAAGACTCGTTTTCAAGTTTTTTTCCTTTTTCAACCCCTAATAGAGTATAAAAGAGTTGAAAACGTTTTTACGAATTCCGTCATATTTCTTAGGAGGGATAATTGGTTTTCACTTCCTCGGGCTTTCTTTACATAAATCTGAAAACTTATTTCAGGATTTTTGGATATTCAATCCCAAAGTGAGTGCATGGGGGTTGCATATGTTTTCACAAATTCCTGCATATTTCTTAGTTCTGATGAGATATCGTATTCATTTTAACTTCCTAAGGCTTCCTACATAATAGTCAAAAAGTTGATTTCAGTATTTTTAGATATTCAACTCCAAGAGGACGTAAGGCTTTCGACATATTTCTTACGATTGATGAGATATCAGATTGGTTTTCACTTCCACAGACTTTTTATATTATCGCCTACAAATGTATTTCCGATTGCGTGTAATGGCCTAAAAACCAAATCACGAAAAATTCCTAATCACGTAACAACTGATATTATACTACGACTTAGACCTCATCCCGGAGTATGACCTAATTATGTAATTTATATGTTATATGTGACAGCGGCGTTTAAGTATTCTATCGCGACCCCATTCTAACCTCTTCCCGAACTTTTTTTTAGGTTTTCAGTCACATGGTAACCTATATGGCATCTTAGAATTAAACGCGTTCCGAACTTCTACCGAAAAAATAATAAAGTTGCGCCCAGACTGTTTGCAAATTGATTGAGATGCTAACATGATTGAATAATAAATATTTGATTTGGGATGGTATAGAGATTAGACAAAAGGTCTTTACAACTTAATTATTACTATTTGAATGCTTTGGCAGATATTATTTAAATGCCAATGGTCTGGGCGAAACTTTATTATTTTTCGGGTTAAAGTTCGGAAGCGGTCAAAGTCATCAGTTGCTTCGAAATTATTACGTTTCTTGGAAATTAAATTAATTTTGTTCTTAAAATAAAAATATTTGAAATAGAGATTTTTAGCCGATTAAACATTAAAAGTCAGTGTAGACTATTCGAATTTCGGTATATTATGTGCACTAAAAGCCCATAGAAGTAAAAACGAATTTGTTGCCTTATCAGACTTAAGAGATATGACGAATTGTTAAAACGTATACAAACCCATTACTTCCACTTGGGGTTTGAATTTCGAAAAAATTGTGAAACAGGTTTTTATTTCATAGGAAGCAACTTGATATCTCATGAGACACAAGGGATTTTGAAAAATTTGTGAAAACGTAAGCAAACTCATTTAATTTATTATTTCGTGTTGAACCAATTTATACCCCTTTAGGGGCTGAAAAAGAAAAAACTGAAAAACAGGTTTTAGGCGATTATTACGGCTGGTGGCGAAAAACCAGGGTTTGTTTAATATTATTTTTAGACATTTGTTCTGGATGATCTGCATTTTGTTCTTGTGCACAAAGGTGCAATGATTAATTGGTGCTCCATATGTGAGAGCAGGCTGCATTATAGCTTTATAAATAAGGAGTTTATTATCCTGCGACAAATGAGATCTTCTGTTAATTAAGGGGTAGAGGACTCTAATGAATATATTTAATTTAGAGATAGATTGTTCAGCATGATGCTGGAAAGTTAATTTTTGGTCAAAATATAGGCCTAGGTACTTAATTGTATTTGTCCATTGTATGATTTCGCCAAGAATATTAATGTTTGGAGGTGGTAGAAAATGAGCAGCTCTGCGCTTTGTAAAAAATATGGCTTGTGTTTTGGGGGTATTGATTTTTATTTTCCATTTATTGTAAATTAGTTCCATTTGATCTTGTGAGATGTTAATAATGTTATACGGGTTTGCAGATTTAGTGAAAATAGCCGTGCCATCTGCGAAGGTCGAGATTTCACAGAGGTCGAACTTAGGGACGTCTATAGTATACAAATCGTAGAGTGTGGGACTGAGGCAGGACCTTGGGGTATTCCGGCAGGAATGATTCTTGGACTGGATGTAACATTTTTAATTTTAACACTGAAAGATCGGTTGCTCAGGAAGGAGCTTATGAGATTGCAAATGTATGGGAGAAATTTGAACTTCATTAATTTGTCAAATAAAATCGAACTCAATTTGTAAATTTTGGAATATTTTTTTTGTGAAGTGAATATTGTGGTGAAAACTAATTTAAGGGCTGTCCAGGCTATTTGCAGATGATTTTGAATAATATTTCTATGAAATCCAATCTTTCAAAGAGATTCAATTTTTTCAATTCCTCATCAGTAGAAATCAAAAAATTTAATAATTATTCAATTCCCAACACCTTGCAGTTCAAGCTAGTAATTTGGAAAATTTATTAGAAATATGTGACAGTGAATATTGTAATGAAGTATAAATATCAGGGGTTTAGTAGATTTTCAACTATATTTTGTTGTAATCTCGCGATGTGGAAATCTCAATTTCAATTTGAAAGTCTGAATCGCTTGATTATGGGGCAGTGGAAACATGACATAAATTAGCTACGAGTATAAGTTTCTTTGATTTCAAGTCTAGAGCAATTACGCGATTTGTTTGTGATTTCAATAATGTTCACCATTTTACAGGAGAAGAAATAACCGAATTAAAATTAAAGGCAAGGCCAACCGAAAATTTTCTCATGTAATAAATAAAATCCCTAAATCAGAAGAATTTTTTTAAAAAAAAAGCAATCCGAAATGTGCGCTTCTTGATATTCTCGTAAACAGAATCATCGTAAATTGTTAATAATTTAAATTTTAAAGATAAATTTTCTAAACAATCAAGAATTTTGTGGAATATTATACACATTTTTCTTTTCAAATTACTTGTAGAACTGTTTACTTTGCTTGAAAAAAATTTGTAAGATGTTTATTCATCGGAAATTCGTTTACTTTACTTTAAATTTCGAAAGAAAATAATTTTATGGGTAACCAAAAGATTTTTCCTTAACTTGGCCAGATCCAATTCTTTTAGCTTCTTCAAGGCTGTTTGATTACTAATCGGAATATTGCCTCATGGTTAGGTTGAAATTTTCTTCGAGTCAGCCTACGATCCTTAAAGTCTCTTTAATTTTAAAACCAAGTACAACGTTCCTTTCTACTGTTCAGTGGCTTTCTAGTGACTAAGTATTTCATAAATGCTACAATAAGTTGACCTTAGGGTATACTTTTTACAGGCCCAAGTTCCTCTCGAAACCTCAACCTTTTGTAGAGTTTACCTTTTTCTTTTCAGAGTAACTTGTGAAAAACACTGCATGCGTGCTCTCCGATTAGGGAAAAAAGTTTTCGATTAGTATCAAAGCGTTTCAAAGCGACTTGGTCAAAAAGTTTCATAATTTCCTCATTTTATATAAACGCAGAAACACCATTACCGCTGGTGGTTTTTGTGGTATACATATTTTATGCATAGTGCTTCCTCGAATTAAATCGTCGTAAAATAAAAATAATTTCGTAATATACTGGAGTATTAACCGGAACTTGCCAGCATTTTTAGTTCTTACCCTAACACACATCTCACTTTCCCATCAGCAAGGTAAAGGCGTTCAATAATCCATTTCGAAAATAAGTAAGAAAAGCCCTAGAGTATTTTGAGTAATTTTCTGTATTGGTCAAATGTGGTTTGAGGGCGACCCTAGAGTTAAGGTATTATTTATTGATAGTTGAGCACCATAATTGTTGCAAATGTTCACCTGACTCTTTCAGTGTTATTGTGTTTCAGTGCCCATTTCATTAGCTCATGAAAGTTACCAGCTCTCATATTGTAGGAAGATTGCTTCCATAACTTAATCATCGGTGAAATTTCCGATTATAAATTCTGATTATTAATAGTACAGTGAATTTTCCTATCAAGGAAGGCTATTATCTGAACAATCAGGGTACGTCATTTGCGGAGGCCATCACTTGCCCTTCCTCTGAATTTGAAAGTTGAAGGAAACCTACAACTCTTAATCTTTCTTAGAAGGAATATGTTCAAGGGACTCTGAAAAGGTGTGTGCTCCTTGAACATTGTATTCATTTATTGAATGTAGTGGAGGAAATATTGCCTCCTCCCTGTCCAAAGCTGAAAATACGTCCTTGGTCCAGTCTTAAAAAAAGCTACAATCCCGGCTGCATAACTTTTGTTTAAAGTAACCGAGCATTGATCCTTACCTTCCATCATCACCTACTTGGTTAGAACCGATTCAAAGACCTACTTTCACTGTCGAAGGTGAAGATTTGAATTCCATCATCTGCAAGAGCTTACTGCAAAAGCCATAAGCACCTGTTGAAAAGCGATATTTCAAACTAATTTCTGTGGATATTTACATATCTATAGGCGTATTTTTCAAAGTAAGTAGGTGTACGTGTAAAAGTGTAATCCTGGAACCTAAATTGCTCACGTCGTTACTCATACTTCACAGTGACTATCACAGTAATAAAAGAAAGCAAAATCAGCGGCTCATTATAACTACAAATATTCGCAGTGAATTATAAAAATAAATGGGCACCCCGGCCTCAAGCTGGATAGGATAAGGGAAAAAAAACCTACCAGGCCAAAAAGCAGGCAGAATTAAATTACTCAGTGTAGCTATATGATGTGCATATACTCGTACGTTCAGAGCAAGTACGACCAGAAGAGCCTTTGCAGATAGGACGTGCTAAATAAAAGATTTCTACCGAAAAGCCTAATTGGACTAAATGAAGAAATATGTGTCAACTGGTGGCATTAAGTCTCATCTATAGGTAAGAAGGTAGCGCGCTAGCTGGCTTGAACGCTAAGCGAGAGTATCACAGCTACAACAGCTTGCTCCTTGCATAATACTCATAGGTAGTGTGCCGGATTATTCTTTTCTGCTATAAAACCTCTGTGGAATAAAACATTTTACCTCTACTTTATACGCTACAAGAGTTTTAGGTTTGTATAGTTGCGAGGTGTGTGTTTTTTTCTCTGGTTATTTTTCCCTCTTATAGCATGATGACACTATACAAAAAAAGCCTTTTATCCCATTGTTGTGTTTTGTTTTCCTCAAGTTTGGTTATGATGTAAAAAGACAACTAAACTTAATCTTTAATTTAGCACTATCTCACCCTGAAAGAAAGTTATCTACCTGTATAATAAAGTTACATATATGCAATGTGTCGGTTACATGAAAGAAACTCAAAAGAAAAGACATTGTTCCGATCGATAGTAAGACATTATAACACATTAATGGTATAAGTCTTTAATCATTCTTATCTCTGTTCTCCTTGACATACGAGAAAAATGCACTTAGTTGCACGGGAAGGTTTAAATATCAACCATAAGACAGACGGTGGTTTTTTTGCGGAATTCGTCCAATCATTGTGGCTGTTTTACGACATTTAGAAGAAAAATGTCTTCATACAACAATTGCCTGATAGAATAGAAGGAGTTCCATGTGCCAGGACTAATGATTTCGCGTTGCTATCACGCAAACAAGTCTATGAAAGAGAACTGAAATGTCGGGCATTTGTTATATTCGGGAGTGATACAACTTGAGACTAATCAGTTCCGTTTAAAGCGTTTTGGAGTTGTAAATGAGTTATTAGTCGTACTAAAGCGACTAACTTAAAAAAAAAACACTCCGACCTTACCGTAACTTACCAATATTATTTATCCTCCATAAAATTGTGAGTTTAATGTATACAAAATGTACGTAGATTGCAGTCCATCCGTACCAACGCATGATAACTCTTGCCCATGTTGAGTTAAACATTTGCAATTTAGCTTTGATGTTTATTTATTTAAGGTTCAGCCTTTTAGGGAGTCAGGCACGAATGAAGAAACAAATTACACCCCTTCACCAATATGAATTCCAAGTTTCAGCAACCTAGCATAAGTGGTTCCTGAGATTTAGAAACCAAATTTTGTTGTTTAAAATGCTCCCCATATCCCCACACTCCACCACCAAAATCCATCACTTAAAGAATTTCACTTAATCTACCCACCACTTGGGCAGGAGGCATAAAACGGAGGATTGACGCCGTACGCAAAACCGTTTGAAGGTGCGTATTATTAGGTATTAAAAAATAATAAGATATTCTAGCACCCCACGTTGGGGGCCATTCGAATACTGACCAGAATTGTACAATACATTAGTCAGAATTCTTGTTAATTATCTTATTAGGTGCCGCAGACATATGGAAATGTTCGTTAATATATTGATTTAATCGCAGTGGCTTTAACGAAGAGGGAAGTATTCCATCCAGCATTGTACGCCATTATACTGACTGAACTTGTCAGTATTTCTTGGTTGTTGCCCTATTGAAAACTGACCCATGACTTAAGACCAGTAAAACTAAAAAACCAAAAACATTGAGCTTTACGTTAGGCGCTATTATTGCAAAAATACTGACAGGATATGTGTGTTATTAAAACTTCGTGTTCTTTGTGCGTGAATATATTCAAGTCTTACCCTTGATTTTGAGCGGGCGTTTTGTAAAGTTAGGTCTTGGTCTGTTGCGCCCTGTTTTAACGTATACTTATTGAAATCGTTTGTATGCAACATTAATTATTCGTTTTCTCATTGAATATCTCAACTGATGGAACTGCGAGCTCTTTAAAAAAGAATCAAATATTGGACCCTACGCTGTGCGCCATTGTAACAAACAATGATTGAATTTAGTTTTTGTTCACATTTCTTCTTCATGTTCCATTGTTTAACCATCTAATGGAATTGACGAAAATTTGCGGTATTACATTTTACTTTATTATTTTAATAATAAAATATTATTTTAGTATTGTTATCGATTTTTAAAAAAAGAAAAATTTGCTACACCGAAAATTTTTTTTACACATTTAATGACTAATAGGCACCAAAAAAGCAAAAAAAAATTTCAGTCCGTCTGTGCGCCGTACGCCGTCCGCCGTACGCAAAACGTTTGAAAGCTCATAGCTCTCAAACTCTTTGAGCTATTAAGTTGAATATTTTTTTCTTGGTAGACTGAGTAGACCCCTTCAAATGCCCACCTTTTGAATAATAATGCGTCCGAAACGCTCTAAAGCCGAGATCGAAACATTCTAAACTCTATATCTCCTAATCGGTTAATGTCACGAAATTAATATTTAATGAACATCCGTGGGCGCACTAGGAGAATAGATCGGAAACAAATTTTTGAGTAGGGGCAGTGGCGTACGGAGGTGGGGGGTGAAAAACTATGGATTACGATATCTCACGAACCAATTGCACTAGAAAAACAAAATTCGATTTTAGTATTAAGGATGACAAATAAAATTTACTGAAAGCAACATTTTTTAAAGGGGCGGTGGATAATGGAACTGGAGGGGATAAGATTTTTCTAAAAAAATCACGTCTCATATCTCACGAACAGTGTATGATAGATGCTTTGAATTTTTACTGAAGTAGGCCAAATAGACCCCTAGCAGGGAAAAAAATTTTGAGGGTGCGGGTGTAGAGGTTTAGGCTGGGGGAGGGTGAGAAGCAAAAAGTTTCGATTTTTATATATCGAGAACCTATAATGATATAAATCTGAAACTTGGTATTTGGATAGAACAATTGTAGTAGCATTTTGAAAAAATATAATTGGGTGGGGGGTGCTGTTTCCAACTATAGAGCGGCTTATGCTAGAAAATTAAAACTCCGTATGTATATGTCAGTCAACTAAAAAAGTAATTTATGTTGAAAAAAAAATATTGAATTCATTTTTATTCTACGGATATTTCATATAAATACCTAGAAAGTGTTTTCAGGATTTTTTGAAATTCGACCCCAAGGTGGTGTAAAGGGGTTGTATACATTTTCATGAATTCAGCCATATCCCTCCGGTCTGATTAGATATCGAATAACTTTTTACTTCCACGGGATTGTTTAATAATCATCTAAAACTTCTTTTCAAATTTTTTCTTTTCAACCCCTAGGAGGGTATAAGCGGGTTGAACATGTTTTCACGAATTCCGTCATATCTCTTAGGAGTGATAATACATCGGATTGGTTTTCACTACATCGTGCTTTCTTTATATATATCTAAAAACTCATTTCAGGATTTTTGTATATTCAACCCCAAAGTGGGTTCAAGGGGGTTGCATATATTTTCACAAATTCCTACATATTTCTTAGTTTTAATGAGATATCGAATTAATTTTTATTTCTGAAGGCTTTCTATATAATCGTCAAAAAGTTGATTTCAGAATTTTTAGTTATTCAAGATATTCTTAGGATTGATGAGATATTAGATTGGTTTTTACTTCCACAGACTATTTATATAATCGCCTACAAACGCATTTCCGATTTCATGTAATGGCCCAAAACCAAATTAAGAAAATCCTCCTAATCACGTAATAAATATATAGTATGATACTACTACGTAGACTGCGTTCCGGAGTATGACCCAATTATGTAATTCATATTTTTATTTGGCAGCGGCTTAAGTATTCAAGCGCGACCCCATTCTACCCATTTTTTTTTGGTTTTCAGTCATAAAGTAACCTACACCGCATCAATCTTAAACGCGTTCCGAACTTCCACCCGAAAAATTATAAAGTTGCGCCCAGACTGTTGGCAGATTTTTTAGACAGATATTTTAATAAAATTTAGCCCCACATTGGGCTCCATTGTAACAAATTCTTATTTCAAGTCTTCAAATTATAACAGGGGATTTCATCAACACACCATAGTGTGATATCATACACACTCGAATAATGCTTACAAGTTTCAGCATACCCTCCTTCCTCTTTGTAATTTTTCAATGAGCAAAATATAATATGTAAGTTTTTTTAATCCGGGCTTTCGTTTTATGTGCAAATTTTTTGGGCTGAATTAGACTTTTAATATTCTACTGATTTCCATTCAGAGTACGAAAATAGTTACCTAAAAGGAGATATTAATTTAAACTTCTTAAGTAGTTCTGCAAACTCGATGATACGTAAACCAAGTGGGATTTGAAGTTAGGTTTTAGGTTTTTTAGGTTTAAGAAGGGGCACAGCGCTAGAACCACCGCACTCCAATTCCCTGCAGAACCTGACCGGTTTGTCATACCCTAACGACCTCAAATCCTCGATGCTCTCGAAGAAAAGACTACCCAACAGTCTAAAACTTCTTCTAGCGATACCCGGGCATTCACACAGAATGTAAGTGATGTCCTGCACAGCATACAGGTCATGGAATAACCTAAACATGTCCGATTCCGCTATCCCTAGCCGCATAGCGTGTTTCCTCAGCATACAGTAACTCGTCGGTGCTCCAACGAGCAGTCGCAGTCTTCCTCTATCCCAAGTCAATATATTCTTAGTCTTATGACTATCCAGCTCGGGCCACAGGGATCTAGAAATCCAGCAGCTTGCCAGCCCTGCCCACCTAGAGTCAGGCGTTTTTTTTAAAACACTAACTAATTTGCGTTTTGATGCCGCATATCGGTGGACAAATATCCTCCTCTACCCTTCCAATCGATGCCGATCCGGATCTCGCAAGCTCGTCCGCTCTTTCGTTCCCTAGTATATTACTATGCCCTGGCACCCAGCAAATCTCTACTCTGTTCTGACTACAAAGTACCTTTAGCACTTCTCGACAGCGCTTTACTAACTGGGATTTAATGGTGACCGATTCCAGCGCCTTTATGGCCGCCAGGCTGTCAATGCAGAGTGAAATATTCTGATCGCATATCTCCCCATTAACAGGATGTTTGTTGCCTGCAACACAGCCAGAATTTCCGCTTGGAAGACGCTGCATACATCTGGCAACTTAAACAACTTCCCTACACTCAGCTGTTCAGAGAAGACGCCAGCGCTAGCGCCGCATTTTATTTTCGATCCATCCGCATATACGGACATTTTCCCGTCACGTAGTACTCTATTGTTCTCCCAGCTCACTCTACTAGCATATACAATTTTGTATGGCCTGGAATTAAGTAGTCCGTACTAATATCAGCAGGGTTTCCCAGGAATTTGCTATGAATGGAACTATGCCCTTCAGAGCTCTGCTTTAAAACGGCACAGCTCGATAGTCTGACTGCTGTATTTGCCGCTACCTGTTTCACAATGATATCCACTGGCAATAGATGTATAAACACCTCCAACGCGGCAGTAGGCGTTGTGCGAAGGGCTCCCGTGTTCATAACACAGGCAGTCCGTTGCACTCCTTCTAGTTCCCTAAGGTTGTACCCATGGCTTTCCACCACACTACTGTCCCATAGGTCCACAATAGGTCTCACAGCCGCCGTGGACAACCATAGTACTATATTTGGATTGAGACCCCAGCTTTTGCCCACAGTCCGCTTGTACGCGAAAATCGCGTTATTTGCCTATGCGATTTGAAGATGCCGAGATATAATATTTAGTCCGCGATCCTTTTTTTTAGATGAATGCCAGCGAAATGTTACCTCTGAAATGTAATAAAAACAGATGTAAATTGACTGTCCCATTATAGAACGAAATAACCAAAAGATCCGAGAAGCTTCAAGTATTTTCCGTTCAATCGTGAAAAATTGTTTCAGTTACATTAATGGTTCGAACGTTATTGATTTTAGGTTAGGTTAGGTTACAGTGGCGGCCAAAGCCTCACATAGACCCACGAGGGTCCATAGTGATACCACTAAAAAAACAGGAGACTCAATGTACCTATGATAGTTGCGCTTGCGTTTCGATCTGTACTGAGAGCTCCTCGTTAATGATTTTAAAAGAATCGGAAAAAATTGCACAGAAACGGGCATTTTATTTCCAAGTGTTTTACTTAGTTAACATACAACTATATCGCGCTTCTAACTTTTGTAAGAATACACTCTGTATATCCTTGACAAAATATCTTTCATTTCACAAATCTGTATTTAAAATTTCACTTCACATACTTAATAAAAAAATCAAGAGTTATTTGCGCACTTGTAGCAATGAAAAAATTCTACAAAAGTACCACTGTGAAATAATACGATAGGTTTATCAAATTCTTTGTCTGACTGAAACTACTTAACTTAATTTACCAGCAAATAAATTTAAATTAAGTATTGAAAAGTGAACACTTGACCGCGTAATTTAAATTTGTCCTTAAATATTTCATGATGGCCATCAATTATTCCGCATCATTATCACTGGAAAATGGAAAAATTTAAATTTATCATCGCCACTGTCTGTAAAAATATCACTTGGCCCTTTCCTTTTCAGCAATTTTACTCGGTTTTTCCCCGTTTTTTTTATGAATTTTTATTTTTAGTATTTTATCTGTTGTTGCTGTAAGAACGAACAATACAATTGCAATATCCATTGTGATTTATTTATTTCAGACCCGCCGCAAGTGACTCTATCATTAGGCTCAACGCTAAAGCCCGATGACATAAAGGAGGGCGATGATGTCTATTTTGAGTGTCATATAAAAGCCAACCCTAAGGAGCATCGCATCACATGGTCCCACGATGTAAGTAAATTTCAATTATTTAAGCATTTTGTGTGCGGGTTGGTGGTATCTACGTAGAATACTGTGTTTGAAATCGCAGTGCTACGGCTGGAAAATTTCTCGAGCCTGCTGTTGTAAAAGACGTCGGAAGGACGAAATAATGTTGTAAAGCGGCAAAATAGGACGAAGTGAGATAGCGGGTGGGAAACAGTATCCACTATATAGCCCGGATACATTATTCATCATTTAAAGTGGAACTCCCATTACGACCCTTAAATAAAAGTCTTAAATTGCATGCTATACGCTCGCGACTACGATGACAGAATCAGGCCATTTCAGAGAGTGTAAATAAAATCCAGACTACCACCATCATCATCATCATCGTGATAACGTAATCGTAATCAAAATAGGAAAAAAAAAAGAATTCCAGATCTTATGTGACATCATAACAACCCTCCACCCCCTGTCCTATGTGACTCTAGCAGTAGATAGTGTTCTAGTCCTGAAAGTATAATGCACGCATTTCTGTTCGAGAGGTGCTTTTAGCGAGTCCTTGTAGGCGAAGGACAATCTGCTCGCTGCCTATTATTCCTTCCAGTTAAATCCCTTCACCGTACCGAACAGGATGGAATTTAATTTGAATAGATTCACAGACAGCTCAAGTCATTTGTCGCCTTATGCACGGAACAATCATACCCTCAAGTCCTTCCAATTCTTGTCCTTGGCCAACATCCCTCTGTCGTTGTCTTTCACGCAGCTGGTGACAAGTTTAACACAATTCTCCATTAATCGCAAGGGAACAATTTAATGTGAGTAGTGTGTCCCTTAATGCGGTCCGGCATTGTGTTATCCATCGTCTCAAGTATCATAAGGAATTATGTGACACCTGAGCAAAATGGCATTAAAATTGACGATCATTTAGATTTTTCCTGGACAATTTTTAATCAAAGTCAAGTGAGCAAAAAAACAAAATCACATGATGGTGATTTGCTGAGAATTTTCTGGTGAATTTATACGACAATCATTTAAGGTAGGAATAATTAGCAAGGGATTTGTTTCTGCATAGCGCTTTGTAACTTTTATGAGAATAATTGTCCGCAGGGAGATCTTTTCGTAATAACGATAAAAGCAAAAGATGACTGGACTACCGTCTTTAAGTAATAATGAGACGAACCAATGAATTCGCTTAGGGCGGCAATACTGATGTAAATAAAATTGTATCATCCTACACCGTAGGCATATTCGGAGGAAATTAATTTTAATGTGGGTGACGATATCGGGCGGAACATAAAATTCCAATTATTAATGCATACAGCTTTAACATTCAGCAGATATCTGACTTGAAACTTAACTTTAAATAACGCTGCTGTAAGTAGGCGAGTGATAAACAACTCCGTGTGGGGTTTTTACAACAGATTTTATAACAGACGAAAGGAAAACTTTATTCCACGTTGATTGTTCCTAGTTTCAGAAGGCCTCAATAATTCTTTCCCCCGAAGAAAGTTCTACCTTAGTTTTAGTTAGTAAGGGCGAAGCGCTGAGCCACCGCGCACACTAGGCACCAAAACGGTTCATAGCGATCCCTTCAGAGCCTCATAGGTCACTAAACATCACCTAAACAACACAGATCCCTAAAGAACTTGACCAGCTTGTCATGCCCTATCGACTTAAGGTCCTCCAAATTGTCGAAAAAAAGACTGCCCAGCCACCTCAGTCGCCAGCTTGCAACCGCCTGACACTCACACAACATGTCCACCTCAGCATATAGGTCAAGGCAATACCTGCACACGTTAGAGTCAGCGTCCGTGTGCCCTGTCAGTATTCCGACGAGTAGCCGCAGACTTCCCCTACTTCATGTCAATATGTCCCTAGTCTTCCGTCTGTCCAACCTTGGCCAGAGTGCCCTAGAAGTCCTACAGCTAGTTAGCGCCTCCCATCTAGAGTTCGTTGCATCCTCGGCACAATCCCTGATACGTGCTTTGATTCCGTTTAATGGTGGACTACCCACCTCTTCTACCATCCTGTCAGACGCCGATCCTAGGCTCGCCAGCTCTTCGGCTCGTTCGTTGCCTGGTACGTCACTATGCCCTGGTACCCAGCATAGTCGTACTCTATTCTGACTACAAAGTACCTTGAGCACTTCTCGATAGCGCTTTACTAGCTGGGATTTGATAGTCCCCGATTCCAATGCATTCAAAACCACCTGGCTGTCAATATAGATTGAGATATCTCGACCGCATATTCCCCCCATCAACATGATGTTACCTGCCTATAACACTGCCAGAATCTTCGCTAGGAATATACTACAGGCATCCGGCAGCACTCAACTGCTCAGAGAAGACTCCAGCACCAGTGCCGCATTCCATTTTGGAGCCGTCCATATACACGAAGAGTTCTCCCTCATTCACCACCCTGTTGCTTTCCCAGTCCGCTCTGCTTGGGTATACAACCATGAACGATAATTTAAAACCATTCACAGGAATCATATAATCCGTGCAAAAAGTTGACCGGACTCTCAAGAAATTCCCTAAGAATGGAGCCGTGTCCTATAGAAACGCATCGGCCGGGTGTAGTCCAGTGGTAGTGTACTAGGTCTTGAAAACATTGCTACCGGGGTTCAATTCCCACTCATAGCATAATTTATTTATATGAATTTTTCAGTTGCTATTGGTTTCGGAATATTAATATAAATCGTGAAGAGTACGGAATGTTTAATAGGGGTCATTTGTAAAGGATTTAAACCTGAGCAAATGAGTTCTGTTTACATTCTTATCTGATTCACAAATACCATCAGAGCTGCCAGACAATAGTTGATTTGCTATAGGCAACTTTGCTTTTCTGGTAGATCGTATCACAGCCAATAGTACTGAAAAATTATTATCATTAACACCTGCCATTCCCGGCCCGATTTTTGATCTTTCTTCCCATTCCTAAAAACTGATTAAGTTCGGTATCCCCTTTCTTCTCCACAATTCCTTTCAACTCTCCTCTCCTTCGCACCAAGATACACGGAAAATATTTGATAGAACAATACCGCGGCAAATTGGGCTCAGTTTGCTCTTGAAAAATTAGCCAAAACACAGCCTTCAGCCGTAGGCACTGTGCCGTGGTGCAGTGGGATCACAACGGACCCATCTAGCGGTCTATGTGTTAGCTATCTCTGTCAATAGCTACCCACCTAACCTAACCTAACCTAACCTATGGAAACGTTCTACCTTTCAATGCAAAAACTGTCTAAAGTGCTTCGATTGCTTCCTGGAAATCGAAACAACATCCGTCTGCCCACCGCACTCCTTCGCTTTTTCAAATATACTAAGGAAATTAACTTCTTCAACCCTTATTTGAGATGACACTAAGGGGTTTGTATAGGTGCGAGAGGGAAGCTAGTTGAAGGTTTACTTAATTTTTTTATAATCCCTCTGTTGCTACATTGAATGATGTGAAACAACTGGAAAAGGTTATGGTGTCGCGATCAAGTGAAGAGACCAATGCATCTATCGTAGAAGAAATGGGAAGATTGTCACGACTTACTCCCCTAAGCTAACCGTTCCTCTCCATATCCCAAAGCAATACCGAAATTGAACAACTCAATTAAGTTGAAGCTTTCTTGGGGTAGGACTGGATAATCTTAGCTAGGCTTTGACATTCAAAGACGAAGTTGATTACGAGACTGTCATACGTTGAGGAAGCCTGACCACAAATTCGCCAAACTGACTGTGATAGGCTATCCAAGATGAACAAGCTGATGAACAATCAAGAAGAAAATCGAAACAGTAAATAAGTCCTGGTCAAAGATTAAGGCCTTCGTACAGAATCCTTTTATTTGAAGGACAATTATTGCTGACATATGTCATCACATCGCACAGAAATTGAAGAATAAATGCTATCTATTCTGTGCTCTATATCTTTCACGTTTGGTCCATGTTATGCTAAGGGTTAGTACCAGAAAAAAAGTCTCACAATTCAAAATGATTTTTAATTTGCCAAGTTTTCCGTCATTCCTGACATTTCCGTTCTTTATTAAGACTGCCAGTCCATATGAAATGTGTGAAAAACCTTGATCGGAATAAGAACCTTGATGTCAAGTGCTAAATTTGACATGAACTAAATAAGGAAAACCTTAGAAATTTTCACATTATGGTGTTTTGTTTTCGAAGATGGAATCAAATACCGCGACATCCACCGACTTCCATCCCGGCCTTCATCCTTGTGCAATAGCTGAATTTCATGCTTATATTACTGGATAAAAAACTAACCCTTAATTTTAGTTCGGGATATTAAAAAAAATTGTATTTATTGACCCTACATTGGGTGCCACTGAAGTATTGAAGTGAATACAAGCTGGAATTGAATTTAAAAGTACGAATACTGGCCACGATTGTGGTTTGGTCAGAATTTGTGATCGTTATCTCAGTAAGTGTTGCTAATATATGGAACTGTGTATTAATATATTAAAAACCTATCAGTCAATGCCAGTGACGTTAACGAATAAAAAAGCATTCGGTCCAGCGTTGAGCGCCATTGTGCTGATTGGAATTGTCTTTATGAAAAATTTCTTGTTCCTCGTTATACTAACCCAAGATTTTAGGCTTGTGTTTCAAAAAAAAATTATTGAACCCTACGTTGGACGCTATTCTTACAAACACTAACCAGATTTGAACGTTACTCAAATTTTTTATTTTTTGTTCCCATTGAATGTCTAAGTTGAGAGCTGTACGCGAACATGTTCAAATCTTACTCTTGATTTGGGGTAGTTGTGTTCTAAAAAGTTTTGACCTCCGCGTTATGCGCCATTGTAGCGTATACTAGCTGAAACTGTACGTATGCAAGAGTTAGAATTCGTAATCGGTTTGCATATTTAAACAATGACTGTGGAATTTTGTGCTATCTTTATAAAATAAACAAGTAAAGGGTGCGCCATCTTTTATGTTGGTATGTAAACATTGAATAACTTTGACATTTTTCAACAGATTGACTTAATTGGACAAGTTTTGGAAACGTCAATTTGGAAGAATATTGCCGACAGACCGTCCACATCGCTTGGAATATGACCAAACAGTCGCTCGAATGGTTGACACTGAACCTGTCTTTTGGAAGCAAATTTTGATGACCGACGAGGCTCATTTCACACTCTTTGGCGGCGTTAATAAGCAAAATTGCCGTATTTGGGGAACGGAGAATCCACACGAGATCCATGAAACGTCATTGCATGATCAAAAAGTGATTGTTTGGGCCGGCGTTTGCTCCAAAACCATCATTTCCCGAGAAAACGATACAGTCGATGGAAAACGATATCGGTGGATGTTAGCTCATTATGTCTGTCTGCAAATGCGTGAAAAAGGTCTGGATGGTTACTGGTTTCAACAAGACGGTGCGCCATGCCACACTGCAAATGAAACAATTCAGTTTCTGCAACGAAAATTGCCCGGACGTCTGATGTCGAAAAGAGGCGACATTGACTGGCCACCGAGATCTCCAGATTAGACTTCGCCGGACTTCTTTTTATGGGGTTATTTGAAAAGCAAAGTGTACGCCAGCAAGCCTCAGATCATTGACGAGCTCAAAGCTTAGCGAAAATGTGCGTTTCTGAATTTTCAGTCTGATGTCTTAAAAAATGAAATAAATTGTGGCCCTACGTTGGGCGCCATTGTAACAAGTTCTTATTCTTGGATACCGCGCGACGTAACTGCTGACTGATTTGAATTTAAATTTAAGAACTCTCGATACGGTTAGTAAGTGTTTTAAAATTTAAAAAAGCTTGAAATCATAAGGGGCTCTGCAATAATACACCATGGTGAAGTCTAGTACGTACTTAAACAATGCAAGGGATTTTCAGTATACCCCTGTTTCTCCTTGTAATTTTATTAACCTTGCAATGCAAGGGTATACAATATTTAAATAGAGGTTGCGAAAACTTTTGCAAGCCCTTCATATTATCTTTTCCACATGCTTTGGGATCTAATCTGGCTTTGAGGCTAGAACGTACGTTGAGTACGCGCTTTGGCATGGACTTGAGTGAATTCAAAAACATTAAGCTAGATAGCTGGCGAGACTAGAAGACTAGGATCGGCGTCAGGCGGGATGGTAGAGAAGGGACTTAGTCCACCATTAAACGGCATCCAAGCACGTATCAGGTATCGAGCCACGAACGCAGTGAACTCTAGATGGGAGGCGCTAACGAGCTGTAGGACTTCTAGGGCACTCTGGCCAAGGTTGGACAGACGGAAGACTAGAGAGATATTAGCATGGAGTTGGGTAAGTTTGCGGTTACTCGTCGGAATACTGACTGCTTGCACTACTTGTTAGGGAGCCATGCTATGCGTATGGGGATCGCTGAGTCTGACGTGTGCAGGTACTGCCTTGACCTATATGGTGAGGTGGACATCACCCACATTTTGTCTCAATGCCAGGCGGTTGCAAGGAGGCGACTAAGGTGGTTGAGCAGTCTTTTCTTTGACAATTTGGAGGACCTGATGTCGGTAGGCAATTACAAGCTGGTCAAGTTCCTTAAGGATCTGGGTTGTTTCCGGATCTTAAGTAACCTACGGGGCTCCGAAGGGATCGCTATGGACCCTATTGTGGTGCCTAATGTGCGTGGTGGCTTAGTGCTTCTCCCCTTTTTAAAACTAAACTAAAACTAAGCTAGACACGCTGCTGCAGTTTGTCAGGCTGGCAGTGTGGTTTTACTAAGATGTTGTCTTGGGCACACGGGTACTTTTGCGCCGTACATATGGGATCACAACGGACCCATAGGCGGTCTATGTGTTTGGCCGCTTCACATTGCCTAACCTAACCTTCGTATTATCCTTAAACCCTATGATACGCAGAATCTAATTTGAACAGCAGGCTTTCATCAAAGTCTTTCCACCTTCCCTAAAAATATAATTTTTTTAGCAATTTCAAGCGTGAGTGACTGTTCAATATAGCTACTATAATTATAGCCTTAACTATTACATAGAATAATTCTTCAGGTTGCTGACTTTTTAATGAAATTTGGCTCTCCCTTCGTTAAAAAAAACAACATCAAATCCACATTATAGTCTGCCTTTAGTACATTAAGCTATTCTCGACACTTTTTCATAAAACTTAATTGAAATTTATGCGTTATGAACAAAACACGAAATGAAAATAATGAAAAACTTTTCCACAAGGTTTACTCTTTTCTTGAGTCGGTGTTCTGTCTTCGCATTTTCTTTCTTTAAAAGAAAAACCATCCGCAGAAAAGCAGCAAATCTGGATGACGATTTCACTACTGAGGAAGAGAGTAGATCTAAAGTTTGAATTTTTTGCTGACATTTATTAAGTTGTGTGAGACTTTAAGTAAATAAATACCTGAAGAATATTTTGAATTTTGTTGTTTTTTACTTTTGAGACGAATCCTCTAAAGGAAGTTAATTAAAAATACCCGCCAGCAGACAAAAAGTGTAAGTGCTTTGTATCGTTACTTAGCTGTCGAAAAGAAACGAACTTCTTAATTTGTTTTCGTCATTCTATACGATTTTGTTGTTATATATTTTTTTTTAAATCTAAGTCAACGTTATAACTTCTTCCTAAAATCTTAAAGTTTTAATTGATCGTATAAACAATAGCAATTTCGTATTCAAACATTTAACGGAGAAAAATAAGAAGACATTGCATACAACTTTCCACTCTTTTCTTCACATTCATCAACATTATATTCAAACAAAGGGTACAATATTACCGTATACATAGTTGCAGTGGAAAATTTAAACAAGTGCTGTCAACTTTAGCTCCTTAGAGATGTCATTAAAATCCCAAGTACCTACGTATGTGGAAGGTTTTACCCAAACAGTTATACCGGCAAACGTAATGGGAAAGTTAACCTGCCACCCCCGCAAGCGAGGCACAGACTTCTCTCAACATTGCTTCATATCCTTGCGATCCCTGTAGGACGTTATACGAAAATTAGAGCTGCCAAACTCCCGTAATCAAGTTGAAAGTGCCAGCGATATGTAAAGAGCATGAATTTGAGTTTTATGGTATCCTTTACAATTGTATTCCCGGAGAACGGAACAAGTATTTTATATGGTTAATATTCCCGGGCATATCGTAAACGTGTGAGTAACTTTTTGTTCAGAAAACTAGACAAAAAGCGAGGAGGATATTTGATTGTACCGCTTTCCCGAAGCAGCAACTCGAACAATTTTGCCTCTTAAGTCCTTCATACAATCTAGCTCGAGTGAAATTAACATGTACACAAATTACAAATATGAACTTAATAAAAATGTCACTTAAGCAGCTTCACAACGTGGGAACATACTTGGAACGCGAAGGAAAAGGACAAAAATCACGTCTGCGAATCGGAAGTGGTAGCGGTAGCTTTATACCGGAACCTGAAAGGATTATTCATACGAGTACTTTTTTCTGGTCGTTCTAGGTACCACCGCTGCTCCTAATGCTCCCTGGAGCTAAGCATCTGCTACAAACTCTAACCATTTTATTTGATGCACTCGTACTTCCTTTGTATGTTCGTATGTGTGGCTGTTTATCCTGCACATTTAAACTTTATATGATTTGCCCTTTTCTCACTTTTTCTACGACCACAGTTTGATTCTTTCAATTTATTCTTCTCCAGGGCATTGCAGTAACTCAGAATGTTTCGTGGGGTGTCATCATATCAACTCGATCCCTAGTGCTTCAGAGGGTTGCTCGTCTACATGCTGGACTCTATGCATGCTCGGCTGCCAACGATAGAGGAGAAACTCAAAGTGCCTTAGTTAATCTACGAATCCGATGTAAGTATTACTAGAATTTCATGTTTGTTTTGTATAGTTTCAGTAACGCTTTAGAAGACGTAAGTGAATCCTTCTAATTAGGTAAATAAATCAGTACAGAGTAAAACTGATTCGCTCAGGTAAATGTTTACTTAGGATACTGTAAAACCATTCCGGAGAATATTGAAAATTTCCATCCCATCCATTCGATTGATTTCAACGTTCGAGGATGAGAATTTTTTGTCCATATTAAAAATATCTCTAAATAAATTAAAAATCTATTTATTTCCAACATGCTACATTTCTACGAGCTTTTCGAAGTCGAACCCATTTCGAACAACAGAATCATTTGGTTATCATACGAACACATATCACCTGATGTTATAAGTGTTCACCTTTTAACCCGATAGCACAATAGCTAAAAGTTACATTTTCCGACCACCAGCGTCGATAATCGATTGGCATCTCCGCTGCATACTTTCTACCAAATTTTCGGTGAGGGCCCTCCAAACGCGTTGAATTTGTGCAGAGAGCTGCTTCAAAGTGAAGAGACGTTTTCTTCGAATCTTCTGCTTTATTTAGGCCCAGACATTTTCGATGGGATTAGCATCAGGCGATTGTGATGGCCAATCGAGTGTTTCCTGTTTCCATTCAGTGCAGAGTCGGCTCCGGTGTTTTGGATCATTGTCTTCCAGCAAGATCCATTCTTCGTTTTTTTTTGGATGAATTGACGTTTGGCAGTCGGTAACAAGGCTTTCTTGTAAATTTCGACCATCCTGGGAGCATTAAGGTTGTTGGTAAAGAGGTGCAACACGCCAAGATCCTTCTTTGAGAAGCAGCCCCAAAGATGCACCTTGATTGCGTGTTTGACGGTGCGCTGGACGAATTGGCTTGATGAGGAACACCATGCACGTAGTATGATAACATAACCCTAAACGGAAGCTTCGTCAGAAAAAACTACATTGCTTCAGTCACGATCAATGTTTTCTTGTGCCTAGGCAAGTCTTTTCGCAGTGTGTTTTTCTGACAGCAAAGGTTTCTTCAATGTGCTTCGCCATTTTAAATTATTCGCACGCAGATGTTCACGTAATGTAACGTGCGATATGTCTAATCCTTTTTGCTTCAATTTTGCTTGCCCTTGACGCAATCACTTTTCCGTCCTTTTTTGTCACTTTTCCTGCTGAACCACGATCTGGAAGGACGTCGACATTTTTTGACTCTTTCAACCTATTCACCCACTTCGCAACAAACGCCCTCGACATTTTAATATACTTGACAGCTGAGTCGTAAGATATTTTTGGCCCTTTTGGATGCGCGCATAGGAACACGGCTTCAAAACGTTTCGAATATACGTCACTCATCGCGGTTTCTGTGTTTCTCTGACAGAAGATCGACAAAGACTGAAACTTTTCGACTAATGCGCCACAGGCGGAAGTTCCCTAAACCAAATACAAAAATTTTCAGGTTCGTATCACTTACCGACTGCAAGTTATGCTGTACACGCTATTACCTAACACACTGTATACTAGAATATTGAAATTTATACAACTTTTAGACATAAATGCACATATATTTGAAAGGAATAATTTTTTTAAAGCTGATTGTGGACATGCGGAAATGAATAAGACCCTTTTTTCCGATCTCAGGAACAACCCGATTATTGTACATGATTGAAAATCTGTTCACGATGTAGTAGTGTACTGGGGAGATGTTTTGCGCCCAAGAAACTCATGCCAAAAGCACTTTTCAAAGTTTGGACACAGTTGCAAGAAAATTACATTGGTGACCCCGACAGCAGAACACAAAATCTGATAGTGGAGGTCTACTGTCACATGTTCGGCTTTAACATATCTACTCACTGTTATAACTTGTTCAAGATACGAGGTAGGTTGGTACTTAGCACGGGGACACTTGCTACAATTAAAAATACTTTATTATTAAAATAATAAAGTAAAATCTGCCAATGGTCTGGGCGAAACTTTATTATTTTTTGGGTCAAAGTTCGGGAGCGGTCAAAGTCGGAGTATATCATCAGTTGTTTCGAGATTATGACGTTTTTTGGAAAGTTAATTTTGTTCTTAAAATAAAAATATTTAAAATAAAGATTTTTAGTCGATTAAACATTAAAATGACTGAGTAGACTATTCGAATTTCGGTATATTATGTACACTAAAAGCCCATAGAAATAAACACGAATTTGCTGCCTTGTCAGACTTAAGAGATATGACGAATTGTTAAAACGTATATAAAGCCATTAATTCCACTTGGGGTTTGAATTTCGAAAAAATTGTGAAACAAGTTTTTAAACGATTTCATAAGCAAACCCTTTACGCCCTCTAGAAATTCGAAAAATCCTGAAAATCCTGTAAACGCTTTCTAGGTATTTATATGAAGAAACAGTAGAATAAAAATGAATTTAATATTTTGGAAGACCTAATAGATATAACGAAAATCGCGAAAATATATGCATTCCATTTTCACTGATCATTTTTTTCGCCCCCTTCCAAACGCCAATGGATATTTGAAATTTTTTTTTATCTAAATTACTTTTCTAGTTGATTTACATATACTAAGTTTCAACTTTGTAGCATAAGCCGTTGTATAGATAGGAAAAACACCCCCGCCCTCGTACCATACTACCCCTATAAAAAATTATATTTTTCCGACATGCTACTACTATATACTTGGTATCTAAATACCAAGTTTCAGTTTTATATCATTATAAATTCTCGAGATCTAAGAATCAGAACCTTTTTCTTTTCATCCTCTCCGACTCTTACTCTCTACAGCCACATCCTCAAAATATTTTCTGCTCTAGGTCTATTAGGCCTTCTTCTGGTAAAAATTTTAAGAATCTATCTCACACTGTTCTTGAGATATGAGACGTGATTTTTTAGAAAAATTCTTATATCCTCCACTTTCATGTTCCACCGCCTCCTTAAAAATTTGTATTTTCAGCAAACTTTATTTATCAACCTATATACACAAACCGAATTTTATTTCTCTAGTGCAATTAGTTCGTGAGATATCGTAATCTAAAGTTTTTCACCTCCCACCTCCGTACGCCACTGCGCCACTCAAAACTTTTTTTCCGATCTATTTTCCTAGTATACCTGCAGATATTCATTAAGTTTCAATTTTGTAACATTAACCGCTTAGGAGATATGGATTTTAGAATGTGTCGATCTCGGCTTTCTTGCGTTTCGGACCCATTATTTTTCCCCCCATTCTCACACCCCTTAACCCATATCGGCAATTTTTTGGCAAATGGGTCCACTAACGAAGGTCTATATAAATTCTAAGTTTCAGCCTTCTAACATAAGCGGTTGCTGAGATCTAGAAACCAAAATTTTTCGTCTAAAACGCTTCCCCTACTTCCCCCCTCACACTTCCACCCGACAAAATGTGGTCACTTCTAGGGACCCACCCGTCTATTCACAAAAAATAAATTTCAAATTAATAGCTCAAAGGGTTTAGGAGCTACAAGCCTTCACACGATTCTGCGTACAGCGGTCGACGTACGGCGTACGGCGGACAGACGGACTGACTTTTTTTTTTGCTTTTTTCGTGTCTACTAGTCATGAAACGTGAAAAAAAAATTTTGAGGGTAGCAAATTTTTTTTTTTAAACATCGATCACAATTCTGTATTATTGAAATAATAAAGTAAAATTGAACATATAACTTTCAGAAATTGTAATAATTATAAAATGTACCCCCTTTCAATTTGCCACACTTCGGCTTCACATATATTGTAGTTTTTGACTTTTTTTCTAATAAATCACGGTATTTTATTAATTATTTTATTAACTATCCCAATAAATATGAAACCCATTGGCAACAAAAATGGTTCGGGAGTAGAAATTTTGAAAACAGTTTTTGAGAAATACAAATTGAAGAAAAAAATCTATTTGTATATCTCAAGAACCGTACCAGATGTATGGTCAGTATGGTCAGTATAATTTTAAAAGTTTCTTAGGATTAAGGCCCACCTAGTGTAGTGGGTGGAAAGAAACGAAAATCTGATTTTTATTTCTCGAAAACCTCAAGTGATGGAAAGTTAAGACATGATGGCTATATAAAGCCACCAGAGAATGCAGGCTCATGCTTGTATTTAGACGTAGATTTTCTACAAAAGTAATTAAAACAAAAAAAAGCTAAGATTTGCATTGGTGTACAGAGGTGGAAAAAAATGGCCCATGAAGAGGGTTTTTTTCTACAATTTTACGAATTTCGTCATATTTTTTAAGTATGTCTTTTAGGTTTTATTTCCGCGGGCCGTTTATATAAACTGCTCTCCAATTTTTTGAATATTCAACCTCTAAGGGGATAAAAAATAGTTGTGTAGGTTTTTCTGAATTCCGAAATATTTCTTAGTTGTAATTAGATATCAAACTCGATTCCACTTCTAAACTCTTTAAATATAATTGGTTTACTCTACCTGCTAGGGCTAGGGGTGTAAGGTGTTATTAAAGTTTTCACGAATTCCGACAAATCTGTTAGGTCCAATTAGATATCAAATTCGCTTCCACGGGCTTTAAATATAATGATCTTTTATTCAAAATTCAAGATTCAATAAATATTTATTGGTGTTTCTCGCTTATGTCTACCATCTTATAGTTTATCGTTTAGAGAACAGATAATTCAATATCTTAGCTGCTAAATTAAACCTAGTTAGCACAGCAAAGCAAAAACATTTACGAGAATTTTAGTGACATAAATTCAAGGAAAAATTTATACAAAAAACCTTGTGTAGTGGGCTTAAACCTAACTTATGCTACGATTAGACGGTCACTCAAAACCGTCAATACATTGACACTCTGACGTCAAAATTACGTAGAATGTGGTCACAAAGTTGTCAATTCAATGTCAACCCGTGTGATCGTCATTTTTGTGACACGTCAATGCATTGATAGTAGAATTGACTACCGAATTGACACAAGTTTTTGTGTCAATGCATTGACAATTTTGAATGACCGTGTGATCACCCTGTCAATGCGTTTGCGACGAATTGACAACAATTTTGGATGAGTCGTCAATGCATTGACACTGTCCCATGGATTGACACGACACGAAATTCTGCCGTGTCCTTTCTTTACAAATTGACACATTGGCAACTGGATCGAGCGGAAATTAATTAATTTAAAATGATTTAATAATAAAGTTTTGTGATTGAATGGAAATGTCAAAAAATTTAAATACACTGAAATTTAGTATTTTAACATTTTTGGACTAGTAGTCCCCAAAAAGGAAAAAAATCTATCTTTCCGCCGTATGTAAAATTGAATATGATATGAATATGTGTAGCTCACAAGTGCGTTGGGGTATTAAGTTGAAATTTGTTTTTTGTAAATTGGATAAGCCCCTACGAGTGATATGAAACTTTTTGGTTGTCTTAAGGTATACTATCTGCCTAGACAAGTACTAAAATTCTTAAGACGAGAGTTGGAGTGTCGGGGAGGGGGTTCAGAAACTTTGGATGACAATATCTTGCGAACCGATTGTACCAGAAAGATAAAATTTGGTTTTTGTATATAGAATTACAAGTGAAGTGCATTAAACTGAAGCCAAAAAATCAGATTTTAATTTATTTATGGCTTGGTTCTATGTCGCAACCTATTTCGCATCTTTACGTATTAACGACCTTCTGTCGTCAACTCACAAGCTCCAATCTACAAGGCATATATCAGACCACGCCTTGAGTACAATTAGCATACCTGGGCTGGGTCCCAAAATCCCATTTAACCTTGCTCAATCGTGTTCAAAAACGTGCGTTCCGACTAATTGGAGACGAATCCGTTTCAGCTTCTATAGCTTGAGTATTGTCGATATGTCGGAATACTCTGTATTTACTATCGACATTTCAATGGTAAATGTAGTAAGTAATTAAAACATCTTATACCTCCACTCTTATTCGCCGACCATAACACTCGCCAAGCTTCACGTGCGAGCCATACTGTTCAGCCACCTTTTTGTGGAGAGCAGTGAAATTTATGCAACCTCTTTCGCCATCAGTAATGTGAAACACATTGCCAGCCGATCTGCCCTAATAATTATAACCTTCAACAGTTCAAAAACAACGTTCACCGCTACTTCAGAAGCTCCCGCCATCCCGTTCCACGACCCTAAATCCCCTACCACACCATTTTCTTCTCAACCTATGTCGTTCTAACTGTTCAATCGCATAAGGATGACCCCCTAAGTTATTACGACGGTCGTAAATTAATGGTAAATTAAACAAATGTCCTTGAAACGGAGTTTTTTAAATATTTTTACGAATTTCGTTATATCTCCCAGATATTTCTAGTTATAAAATTTATTTTAGTTATGTGATTGTGTACATTGGTGTTACGTGATTGTGTACATTTTCACGAATCCTTAACCAATCCAAACACCCAAACAAACAACCAAACAAGGCTCTATCGTGACATGTGCTACCGAAATCGCCATCTCCAAATGATTTCGTTTTGTAATTGACTTTAAAAAATTCACTGAACACGAAACTATATATTTTATTTTTTCACACAAAAAAATCACAATTCACAGCTTTCTTTCAATCGTTTCATTTGAAAAATGTAAATATACAAATTTCTACTGATGTGAATGTCCTATCTATTGTCAATTCGTAGAGATGTGTCAATCCCGTGTGATCGCATAGTTTTTTCGTGCCATTCATTGACAACGTAGGCGACAAATCGAATTGACTACCAGCATCGTCAGTCTGCTTGTCAATTTAGTTTGCGACAGATATGACCAAAATGGTCATTCCGTGTGATCGTCAATTCATCAAGAATTGACACAATGACGATTGAGACTCCATTGACACTGAAACGACGCATTTTTACGTGACGTCACAGTGTCAATGCATTGACGGTTTTGAGTGACCGTCTAATCGTAGCATTACAAACTTATTTAAATTAAAATAAAACAAAAAAATAGTAAAAGATAATTAATTAAAACTGAAAAACAATATTTGACTCCAAAACATGTCAAGTAGTGGGATATTATAGGAGTGATAATAATAGCGGATTGTCGACTAGTTCCAGCCTAGGTACGAAAGATGAATATCTGGTTGCAACTAATTCAAGAACAGTTTGCACTTTAACTTCTGCATGAAGACTTCTAGTAGAGAAGAAAAATGGCTTCTTCATTATCATTTTTATACTCTAGATGAAATCATATAGAGAATTATAAGTTTAATCCAGCCCAAAAGTTTGTAACGCATAGAACCAAGCCTCTGACGAAAAAAAGTTATATATTATTTTTTGCTTATTTGTGGCCAAAAACCTCAAATCCGCTTGACGTCCGTCCATCCGTCCGTCCGTCCGTCCGTCCGTCCGTCCGTCCGTCCGTCCGTCCGTCCGTCCGTCCGTCCGTCCGTCCGTCCGTCCGTCCGTCTGTCCGTGAACACGATAACTCAAGAACGCCTTCACCTAGGATATTGAAATTTTGAATCTGGATGTTTGGTTGAATTTGTAAGGCTAAGTTCGTTAACGGGCACAATCGTCCTACTCCTTCGGGTAGCTGCCATACAAAATGTCCTTAAAACACGTGTTCAAGAATATTGGTCGATAACTTCAGAAGGGTGTAAGCTACGACTTTGAAATTTTGTACGTGTTATTTTTCCAATAGTTGGATTTAAATATATGATTATGAAGAAAATCCTGTTAGTCCTTCGTGTAGCTGCCGTACAAATATCCTGTCAAAATGTATTCACTTAATTTACGAAACTCACTATAACTCAAGTAATCTTTTAGCTACGAATTCGGAATTTTGTACAAATTAGTTTTGAGTGAAAACAAAGTTCGACTTTACTAGTCAGCGAAATCGTTTTACTCCTTCTGGTAGCTGCCATACAAAATATCCTTAAGACACGTGTTTATTTATTTATTATTCAAATTCATCAAATACTGATTACTTATAGCAAAAATTACAAAATATAAAATAATTAGAAAAAAATAAAAAATAAGTACAACAAAATAAGTACAAAAATACATCAGTATTATAAATGCCTAAATATAATATTACATTATTTATTTGATAAAGCCGATTTTAACTGTTGAACAGAAATGTTAAAGTCAATTTGACTGTAATTATAATTAAAAATGCGTGAAAGAGATGTGATTGGTTCATGTTGGCCGTAATTTGTCCGATGGTGAGGAATATCCAGCAACACATAGTCTCTCAAGGATCGAAATGGAACTTTGAAAGTAACGGCTTCCAGCAATGACGGGGAGTTAATATCACCAGAAATTACCTTGAAAGCAAAAACAGCTCTAAGGACATCTCGTCTATCAACCAACGACTCGTTCAACAATATTTTCTGATAACTTTTGAACGCTTCAAGCTACGAATTTGAAATTTTGTACACATTAATTTTTGAATGGTTCCAAGGAAAAGGATAAATATGTAAGAAATCGAGTGAGTCCTTCCTGCACCTCCCATGTGAAAATCCTTCAAAAAGGACATTTTTTTCAATGACTTACCCAGTTCAAAGTATGAAATTAAACACTGAATGTTGTCTTTTAGTTTTGAGTAGCAATCTAATGGCAGTCCTTAATAAAGGACATATAACATACACACACGTAATTCAACTTTATCCCCAACTACAATATAAATCGGAGTTCAGTATTCATCTAGAGTATTATACGATTGGCTTGCAGCAGATCGTGACTGCAGTATGTTTAATATGTGATTTTGCACAATGACCCCAAACAGGAGAGCTATATGGGTTGGATTACCATTTTAAATAATAGAATCTTGTTCTCCTCGGAAAGTTGTGATGTTCTATTGATTAGAGGATACAAAGCATACGTAGCTGACTTTGCAACATATGTTTTCTATGTGACAGCAAAAAGAGAGTTAAATATAATGATCTTAAAAATAATGATCTTAAAATCAATTTAAGGATTTATTCAACCCATAACAGGGTGTAAAATGATTATGTACGTTTATACAAATTCCGACATATCTTTTAAGTCTGATGAGATATCGAATAATTTTTTTACTTTGAAGAGAAAATAATCGTCTAAAAATCGGTTTCGCACTTTTTAATATTTATCCAGTAAGGGATTATGTCGATATTTTACTATAATTTTTTTTTAAATTGAGCAAAAATGTAATAAAAGTCTGCCAATAGTATGGGTGCGGCATGATTATTTTTTGGATACTCGTCCGGAACGAATTTTATGCCGAAATGCGATTCACAGCCTAAAGAATAACCAGGAGACTATTTGGAATGTTTTTTTTAGGTTGTCAGTCTCATAGTAAGCTACACCGCATCTTAGCATAAAACGCGTTCCGAACTTGTACTAAAAAAATTCCAAAATTTATGAAGTTGCGCCCACACTGTTTGCAGGTTTTTTTATTATAAAACTTTGGAAAAAAATTTGTTGAAAAAAATTTTGTAATTTTTGGTGGTGGTGCATCTTTTAAATGACTTTTTTCAAAGGAGGAGGGAAATGGTTGTACCATTTAGTGCAAAATTTTAGTACTCCTACATTACAACGATTATGAATTATTAGTGTGGCGAAAAAGAACGTAGATACAAAAGTTACATCGCAGAAAAACTTGTCAAAATGAACTTAAAATGTTATTAATATGTAGGCACTTATTGTCCATTTTAATGGAGTGATTCCTGTAAGCCAAAATTGAAGGAGAAAGTTGAATTATTGTAAAATTTGATAATTTGATATTTAAATTTTAAGATTGATTGTTTTTAGAAATTTTAAACGAAGACGATTGGAAACGCCGATAATGAGACAACAAAATTCGGGTTTGGGTCGACAGTAGACATATAGTCTGATACGTGGCCGCTAAACCCGAAACCTTAAAAAATAACCAGGAAGATATTTTATAATTTTTCTTCGAGAATTGCAGCGCGTTACCGAGTGTGTACCATCTCTACTTAAATCGCACCCCGGCTTTTATCCGAAAAAATAAGAAGTTGCGCCCAGAATGTGTACTAAACTAATGAGTTATTTATTTTTTAAATAAAAAGCAATGTAGGCAGAATGGGTTTTCTTGTATTGCATTTTCAGATGATTGGCACTTCAAAGAACCTATAGGCACCACTTTATTTCTGTTCTAATATTAGTTCTCCTTCTATTACTTTTACAATTCTTAGAACGTTTCTGAACGCCTTACTGGTAATGTATCGGTAAGCAATAGGAAGAGGAAAGTTCTCCTTAATAATTTGTTCATCCTTATCTAGGAACAAGGACGTCTTTTAAGTTTTCCCGCGGGGATTGGATTAGATTAGATTTTAGTCACTACATAGTTATATAACCGGGATAAAAAAAACATAACCCAAGGAATTAAAAACGCCTGGAAACAATTCGAGAATACTAAAGAGCTATTCGACGCTAACATATCACAAGATGTCGCTAGATATCTTATGAATGTCGCTGTTCTTCTAGTCCTCACATATGGAGCTCAAAGACGAAAAAATTCCCTAAAGTCTGTAACCAAACTGAGAAAAGTATACCGCTTAATGGAATAAAAGCTGCAAAAAGTACATCACTTTCAAAGATTGCAAAATTAGAAGCTTCGTACAAAAAGATGTGGAAGAAAAAATTAAAATGGAATTGGACATACAATTGCGATACGACACACTGACAGAAGATGGACACGACTTGCAACATGGTTGGATACGTTTCAACTTTAAAATGAATATTGTTTTCACACCAGATATATTTTTTCAAACAGATATATTTTTTCCCGCAAAGTATTCATGAGGATGTTTGCTTAGTTGACATTCTTTTCATTTCATTTAATCTAAAGGATCAAAATTCTTATCCTTTAGACGGTTTGAGGAGAGATCAGGAAGACAGCGATTTGTTGAAGCAAAAGGAATTACATGTTTGTAACTCACCTTCCCGCTAGTCGTCCGATGCGTATTTGCCCTCCAGAGAATGATATGTTCCGCATATAATTGGTTAATTTAATTTACGCCTTAGATAAGTAATTCGTTTTAGAAACGTCTGACCACAAAAAGCAAACGAAAGCAGATCTCAGTTGACGGGGTTTCAGAACTTACACTTTTTTTTCCGATGCTCAAAATGCACTTAAAATCATGCAAAGAACTAAGTTTCCGAGTCATTCTTAAATTAGATTATTTGTTATTTTCCCGATTAAAGCATCAAATCTGTGAAAAAATAGCTAAAATCACGACAAAAAAAAAATAGCTTAAGTAAGTTTTAACCTACTTGCTTTTGGAATATTTTACTTTCACAATAAAGTGCTCAAATTACCACACCATACCGTATGATTTTGAATTATTAGTGACTAAATAAAGGGCCTCATACACATATGAAAGCAATAGTTGCGACGCATTAAACAAAGAGTGAGGCTTTCACAAAAGCCGCAACTAACCACCGGCTAACAACACCGACATTTTTTCCAAACTTTCTCCTTTCTACTGCGGAACATCCAGCCTCCATGAAAAATTAATAAACTTTAGTCCGGACTCCGGAAACCGAGTGAGTATAAACGGTCATCGGTCAGGTGCCATAAATATTTACGTAATTGAGGAAAGGACGGCTCTTTTGCCCGGTTAATAAGTGAACGTAATATTAAAAGTCAGGTAACTATGTGAAATATACGCACAGTATCCTTTTTTACTATATATGCGGTATACTGAACTCACCTACTACTTTCTCCGGATTATGGAGCGAATGGATTGTCTATTATCTGAGCTGGTTGGGTTACTTAATTAACAACCAAAAATAGATTCCAGAAACTCCTCCGTGTAAATTTCTTTATCAAGTACATTAATTAGAATAGATAGCACCTCATAAATTGAGAACGTGGAACATTGTTAATATTCAATCAGAGAAATTATGTGTACGTAGGCGCATAAGCCATCTTAGGATCTCGGGGCCTATCCCTTCACCCATGTATTACACTTCATTACCCTGAACACAGGAAAACATTTCTATACATTATACCCTTGGTTATGTTAATTTATAAGATAACCTCGTAGCATTACTTTATTGATTATTGACAGATTTTGGTTTGTATTTCATATACACATTATTAATTTCTCATCCTCGGTGTCGCCTCCCTAACTGATTTGTTTGCATTTAATTAATGATTTAATTACAATCTGGAGCATATCGTTGGTGAAATCATGGCCTCCCCCGCAATCGTTCTACGCATTGAATAAACAGATTTTCATGCGTTCGATATTTTTCCGGACATATGATTTTCAATTAAAGCGTTATGATTTAATGGGCGGTTGATAGAGGAATATTTATGGAGGTGATATTATCTATCATAAGCATTTCAAACAAGATTAAGTGACGGACTTTATCGTACGTGTTTTCGTTCTTGAACTGCCCTTACCTTAAAAATATATAGTTGTACTTTTACTTTATTATTTTAATAATAAAGTATTTTCTCTGCATCAGCCTCTTTCTAATTGTCCAGCTAGAATATTGCGATCTTCTAACCCTGCGTCTACACTGGCAATTTATCCGACAATCGCAACGGTAATATTGCCATACATAAATTGACAGTGTAGACACACAAGGCACATGGCAATATTGCTTTCAACATTGCCATGGCAGTAAACGCGTTGTTAGCTAGCGTCGCTCGTCCACAGGTAGGAATAGGTTTTTTTTGTTTTGATGGCGAAATGGCTGAAAATAAGTTAATTAGAGAGAAAACTATTGAACTTATAAATAGTTGTTTTTTTTTGTTGCAATGTCCGACATTTTGCTTTGCTTCATAGCTCGACACTTCGAATTCACTCGATCAAATTAAAATTGTCTGGCAATCAAATGCCAACTTACTACAATTTGACATTTAACGCAACGAAAATATTGCCATTGCCATTCCAGGTAAATTGCCACTGTAAGCGCCGGGTAAGTTAATCTGTTCTTCATTCAAATATCGACATCCAGATGGCGCTGTTTAATTAAATTACAGTTGAACTACCATTCATTGGTATATAAATGAAAATCTGTTTACGACAAAACCTGTCAAATAAGTGTGTTGACACCCACCGATCAGAATTTGTCACAACAAATGTCAAACGTCAAAATTGTCACATCTTAAGGCCGTGACACAGTAAAAGCAGAAAGCAGCGACAGAAACAGCAGCGTCGTCAGTGCTGCTTTTTGCTCTGCTTAATGAATTTAAATAAAAGCAGAAGTAGAGAAGAGAAGTGTCCATGCTAACTGCCACCGAAGGTAGAAGCACGGAATAATGTGTCCATGCTAACTGTCAACAATCACAAGTATTTTAGTCTCTTGTTTGAGCGGACGCAAATATTTTGTTTTCGTTGATTTTTCTGAGCTTTTCATTTAAAATGATCATTAAGTACGAGTCCATGGAAAGAATTTTGACACATTTAACATTTCCATTGCTGACAACATTCCCAATTCTTAAGGGATTTACGTTGGCAGTACTGAAGCAGAAGCAGAATTTTAGAATATAGAACGAAAAAGCAGCACTGTTTTCGTCTCTGTTTCTGCCGCTGCTTTCATTTAAACAGGCGCCATATGATCCTGTGCTTTCTAAACCAATTCTGCTTCTGCCGCTGCTTTCTGCTTTTATTGTGTCATGGCCTTTAGTTGGTAAGAGTACATGAAGTTGGCGTCAGATCAGTTGTCGCTGTAATTTCAATTGACTCATAGATGGCACTGTTGCGCTAAAGTGGCATGTGATAAACGGTAAGGATTTTTACCAGAATTTTCACTGCGCTTTTTCTCCTGAATTTTTGCCGATATTTTCGCATTCAAGTAGTTACTTTGCCCCGCTTTGCACGTATTTTTTAAAACTAGAACCTTGTTCAGTTTGTACAATTTTTTTTAAACTAAAGAATTTATTAACTTGAATTAATAACAATAACTTTCGAAACAAGATTAGAAGTGAATTTAGAATTCAATTTGATTTGATAAAATGAAATTATTGCATTTAGGCAGTTTGTGTTTTACATGTGATTTGCATTACCGACTTGAGAAAGAAATATATGAATGCTATCGGAAAAGAATATAGACTATTTAAAAACCAATCTTGAATTTGAATTTGATCAAGTATGAAATTGCTAATCTGTGATTGGGACTGCAATCCCAGATGTGCATGGCTTTGATTGCAGTCAGCGTTGATAAAAACAATCAGCACTTCCTGTTACTTAGATGTCAGCAAATAAGTGTCAATTAAAAGGTAGGCAAACCAATCGTGCCGTTCACATTATTCTGAAATTATCTCAATCGTTTTTATAATCTCATAGAGTGTAATATTATTATTATTATTATTATATTACAATAATAAGCATATAAATATACAGCATTATTTGTTAAACACTAGTGACTATGACCATCGGTTTATAGAGTGTAATAGGTTTACTCCAATGAATAGAACCGAAATTATATATTCTTTTATGTTCAGTTGTGGCTAAGAACCCAAATCCGTTTGCTATCCGTTCGTCCGTCTGACGATAACTCAAGAACGCGTTGATCTAGGAAATTGAGAGTTTGTCGCAACCTGTAAAATGGATAAAAGGTAAGGCTAAGTTCGTTAATGGACGATATCCTTAAGCTCCTTCGGGTACCTCGCATAGAAGAGTCCCTAAAACACGTATTCACGATAATTGGTCGAATGCTCCATTTTCCGTGTTTGAAGCTAAAATTCCGAGTTATTCGTGTAGCAGCATACAAAAGACCTTCAAAAATGTATTCAAGGTGCAGAATCCACTATTACTCAAGAACACGTTAAAGCAGGAAATTAAAATTTTCTCAAACAAAAGTCCTTAAAACACGATTTTAACAATATTGAACTATAACTTCAGAATGCTTTAAGCTACAACCTTGAAACTTTTTACACGTTGATTTTATATTAGTTTCAGCAAAAGGGATGAATATGAAGAAAATCCCATTAGCCAATCATGTAGCTGCCATCCAAAAAGCCTGTAAAAGTTAATTTACGGAACTCACTATAAGTCGAGAAATCTTAAGCCACAAAATCCATATATTGTACAAATTAGTTTTTAGTGAAAACAAAGTTCATGCTTACTTGTCAGCGAAATCCGATCACTGCTTCGGGTAGCTTCTATACAAAAAGTCCTTAAGACAAGTATTCAAAAATATTATCCTGATAACTTTTGAACGCTTCAGGCTTAAAATTTGTAACTCTGTACTTATTAATTTTTAAATGGTTCCAGGTAAAAGGATAAATATGCTGGAAATCATGTGAGTCCTTCGTACACCTCCCATGTGAAAGTCCTTGAAGAAGGAAGTTTTACTTTCGGTGATTTAACAAGTTTCAGAAATGAAATTGAACACTGTTTTTAACTTTCGAGTATCACTCAAATGAGACTCTTAATAAAGAATAAACCCCATCTACAATATGAATTTAAGTTCAGTATTTCGTCTAGTGTATAGGCTTTGGCTTTTTATGTACTCGTAATAACATAACTTTAATAACAATCGTTGAGGTATAAAGTTGAAATTTTTATGGTGGTTAGATTGGGTAAACTCCTACGACTGGTATCTTTTCTGGGGGTGGGGTGTAAGGGGAGATGAGAGGGGAGCGTTTTAGACGAAAAATTCTGGTTTCTAGATCTCAGGAACCACTTATGCTAGAAGGCTGAAACTTGGAATGTAGTACTATGATAGTGGACTCATTTGCAAAAAAATGGTCGATAAGGGTTGAGGGGTGTGGAAGTGGGGAGGAAAACAATGAGTCCAAAACGCTTGAAAGCAGGGATTGAAACATTCTAAAATCTATATCTCCTGAACGATTGATGTCAGAAGATTAAAACTTTGTGGTTGTCCTTAGGGATACTTACGTACAAGATTAGACAAGTGCTAAAAATTTTAAGATGAGTGTTGTGTTGTGGGCGTGGGGGTGAAAAACTTTGGATTACAAAATCTTCCGAACCAATTACACTAGGAAGATAAAATTTAGTTTCTGTACATGAGATCACAAGAGGAGTCTACTGAACCTAGACTTTTTGAGGGGTAAGGTGAAGCACGAAAGTGGGGGGATAGCAATTCCTCAAAAAATGTCATTTTTATATCTCAGAAACCGTATCAGATATGATCTTGAAAATTTCACAGGAGTTGGGGTAGGTAGACCTCTAGTAAGAAAAAAAATTTTAGGGGTGGGGATTTAAAAGGTGTCGGTGAAAGGGGGTAGAAAGGAAAAAAATACTGATTTTTATTTCTCAAAAACCGTAATGAATAGAAAGCTAAAAATTTTGGATTATATAGAGCCACTATGGAGACATCCTAGAAAAATAAAATTGTTCATATGGTAGCGAGGTACTGTGGTGAGGGGTGGTTTTTATACTCTAGATGAAATCATATAGAGTATTATAAGTTTAATCCAGCCGAAAAGTTTGTAACGCATAGAACCAAGGCTCGGACGAAAAAAAGTTATATATTATTTTTTGTTTATTTGTGCCCAAAAACCTCAAATCCGCCTGACGTCCGTCCGTCCGTCCGTCCGTCCGTCCGTCCGTCCGTCCGTCCGTCCGTCCGTCCGTCCGTCCGTCCGTCCGTCTGTCCGTTAGCACGATAACTCAAGAACGCCTTCACCTAGGATCTTGAAATTTTGAATCTGGATGTTTGGTTGAATTTGTAAGGCTAAGTTCGTTAACGGGCAAAATCGTCCTACTCCTTCGGGTAGCTGCCATACAAAATGTCCTTAAAACACGTGTTCATGAATATTGGTCGATAACTTCAGAACGGTTTAAGCTACTACTTTGAAATTTTGTATGTGTTATTTTTCCAATAGTTGGAGCTAAATATATGACTATGAAGAAAATCCTGTTAGTCCTTCGTGTAGCTGCCATACAAATATCCTGTCAAAATGAATTCACTTAATTTACGAAACTCACTATAACTCAAGTAATCTTTTAGCTACGAATTCGGAATTTTGTACAAATTAGTTTTGAGTGAAAAGGAAGTTTGAGTTTACTAGTCAGCGGAATCCCTTTACTCCTTCTGGTAGCTGCCTTACAAAAAGTCCTTAAAACACGTGTTCAAGAATATTGGCCGATAACTTCAGAAGGGTTTAAGCTACGACATTGAAATTTTGTATGTTTTATTTTTCCAATAGTTGGAGTTAAATATATGATTATGAAGAAAATCCTGTTAGTCCTTGGTGTAGCTGCCATACAAATATCCTGTCAAAATGTATTCACTTAATTTACGAAACTCACTATAACTGATGTACTCTTTTAGCTACGAATTCGGAATTTTGTACAAATTAGTTTTGAGTGAAAAGAAAGTTCGACTTTACTAGTCAGCGAAATCCATTTACTCCTTCGGGTAGCTGCCATACAAAATATCCTTAAAACAGGTGTTCAAGAATATTGGTAGATAACTTCAGAAGGGTTTAAGCTACGGCATTGAAATTTTGAATGTGTTATTTTTCCAACAGTTGGAGCTAAATATATGATTATGAAGAAAATCCTATTAGTCCTTCGTGTAGCTGCCATACAAATATCCTGTCAAAATGTATTCACTTAATTTACGAAACTCACTATAACTCAAGTAATCTTTTAGCTACGAATTCGGAATTTTTTGCAAATTAGTTTCGAGTAAAAATGAAGCTTGAGTTTACTTGTCAGCGAAATACTTTTAAAATACGTGTTTAAGAATATTGGTTGATAACTTCAGAAGGGTTTAAGCTACGTCTTCGAAATTTTGTACATAGTATTTTTCCAATAGTTGAAGCTTAATGTATGATGCCATACAAATATCCTGTCAAAACCTCTTCTTTTAATTTATGGAACTTACTATAACTCAAGTAATCTTTTAGCTATAAATTGGAAATTTTGTACAAATTAGTTTTGAGTAAAAACGAAGTTCGAGTTTACTAATCAGCGAAATCCTTTTACTCCTTCTGGTAGCTGCCATACAAAATGTCCTTAAGACACGTGTTCAACAATATTTTTCGATAACTTTTGAACGCTTCAAGCTACGAATTTCAAATTTTGTACAAGTTCATTTTTAAATGGTTCACAGGAGAAGGATAAATATGTAAGAAATCAAGTGAGTCCTTCCTGCACCTCCCATGTGAAAGTTCTTCAAAAAGGACAGTTTTTTTCGATGACTTACCCAGTTCAAGATATGAAACTAAACACTGAAAATTGTCTTTTAGTTTTGATTAGCAATCTAATGGCAGTCCTTAATAAAGGACATACAACATGCACACACGGAATTCTACTTTATCCCCAACTACAATATAAATCGGAGTTCAGTATTCATCTAGAGTATTATACGATTGGCTTGCAGCCGATTGTGACTGCAGTATGTTTATATCTCAGAAACGGCTTATGCTAGAAAGTTGAAACTTAGTACGTAACATATATGTAGATGTGCTATTTGAGTAATTTAAGATAAAAAAAAATTCAGATTTTTATTGGCGTTCAGAGGTTGAGTAAAAAAATGTCTGTGAATTCACATTTTCACGAATTTCGTTAAAACTTTTAGACATGTCGAGCTATTAAAGGCATTTTACTTTTGCGTGCTATTTATTATATATAAGCGCCTAGAAACGTTCTTTAAATTTTTCAATGGGGTGTAAAGTAGTTGTGTACATATTCACGAATTCTGATATATTTCTTAGGTATATTGAGATTTGGAACTCACTTTTACTTCTATAAGCTTTAAATATAGTCGGGGAAAAAACCGATTTAACCATTTTTCCCTATTAATCACCCTGGAGATATTGTTCAAGTTTTCACTGATGCCGAAAATCTCTTAGGTTTAATGTGATCGAGTTCGCTTTTACTTCTATGGAATATTCTATTGATAAAAAAAATACTTTAATAAATAAAAAAAATCTGCCAACAGTCTGGGCGCAACTTTATTATTTTATGGGTAGTCCGAAACATGTTTAATGCTTAGATGCAGTCTGGTGGCAGATTTTTACAGGTAAAATCACACATTCACTTTTTCTCGAAATTGCTGGTATTAGTAAATTATTCATCTACTTTTCAACTGAATCGTACAATTTACATGAAAATGTACAACAAAATTACGCACCATTTCATGTAAAAGTAACTACAGTAGAACCTGAAGAAGTGACCACTTTCCTATCTTGACCACTTTCCTAAAGTTGCCATTTTTTCCGGTCCCGATGTAAATCAGAAACGGATTTTATTTGATTAAATGTTGGTTGTTTTCCGGCGTCAGTAGGGTTTCTGGTGTGAAACCCCAACACGAAATCTTCGACTGCTGATTAATCGCTGTCCTTGAGGACATGACAGTTGGAAAACACTTCACTGGAATACGCCAGTCTTTATAAGATTGTGTTGGACTAGGTCCGAAGGAGCTGTTTCGTCATCGGAGGGCATAGATTCGTCAGAGGGTGTATCATGCCTACTATCCGAAACACCCTTACAGCTGGCGGAATTGCTGAGCATAATTTCTATATAGCGCACTCGAAATCAAATTTACGATCCGAGACTTATAAACTTAGCTAATTTCCCGCCATCGCAACCCTATACTAAAGGAGGTGGCGCTGAAGATCGCCTAATATTTGATCATTAAATATTTCAACCAATTTGGTGGAATTTTTGGTTGTAAGCCAGGATATATAGAGCTAAACGCTAAGAGCGCGACTTCGAGACCCGCCAACAGCAATTTTTATTTTTCCGCTAAATTTAAGAATATAATTTTTTCATGGTAAGCTACCATAGAAGCAAATTTGATTAAATGTTGGTTGTTTTCCGGCGTCAGTAGGGTTACAGGTGTGGATTTTATTTGTTAAATTATTTTTATAATCTGTCCAATCGAATAAAGTAACCAGTTTTGCACAGTCCCTTGGGTACTCACTATATAGAGGTTCTACTGTATATTTATATATGAAATGAAAATTACATTCTTTTTCGTGTAATTCTACACATCTACTTAAATTTTATGATGAAAAACATTTAATATATGAAACCACGAAATTAGACGCTTCGGTCGATTTTGCTTTCTACTGAAATGAAACGCCTTCGGTGGCGCGGTGGTAGAATTGATCGTCGGCTCGATTCCTACCCACAGCCTAGGGTTTAATTAATAGTAAGTAAGTAAGAAATAATATTAGAAGTAGAAAAAAGTGTATCTTTAATAGTGCTATAACTATACACTAAAAATATGTAAAAAAAAAGTTTAATTTTTGCTTCCAGTGTAGGATTTAACACAAAAGTTGAGTTAAACCCCCACTCCGAAATTAAATTTACTTTCAATAATTCGCAAAAGTGTAAATTTTCACCGAAAAGTGATGGATAGTATAGAACTCCGTCTCGGAGCCCAAATAACTTCATTTTTCTTAGAGTGTAAATTCAGGAGAATATCCAGTAAATTGGCTGCTTTCGAAATTGAAATTTACTGATTGCAAATTGAAATTTACTGACCTAAAATTTAAAATTACAGTCTACTTGACTATTACATTCCAATGTAAATTCACTTGAAAAGGTGTGGCATATTTGCCTACTATCCTAAATCTGGTTTAAAAGGATTTTTGTTTTTACTGTGTAGCCAAATTCATTCGCATTAGTGGCTAGCTGGACAAAATATTTTTCTCTGTAGTACCAATACGACAACTACCTAAATGGGACTTCATTAGGGTGTCATCGATGAAGTATCACAATTTACCATTCGGTAAAGTGAGTCGAATTATGGTTTAGAAGACTGCCACTTTTTTATGGTTTGAGCGTATTTAAAAATAGTGAAAAGTGTGTGATGACACTAGAAAAGATGAAGCAGCCACTCCAAGATGTTGAGGGTTCTTGCTCCGGACTAACCTGCTCTCCAGTTATATAGTGTTCAGTTAAATTGAAGGTAATATTTTTAAGTAGCCTGGGTGGCTTAGTGGCTAGAGCACTTGCCTTCGGTGCACCTGGTACCAGCTTCGAATCTGCTTGGCGACAAGTAATTTTCGAGAATGGGATTGGGTGCCGGACTAGCAGTTCACTCAGCTGTAAATGAGTACCTGAGTTAAATCGGGGTAATAATCACGGACGAGCGTGTGGCTGACCACTTCACCTCCTAGTGTTCCGTTGGTCGAGTAATGAGATAACTCTAGCATTACTTCAAGGCCTGGGCCCAATTTGGGCTGTTGTGCCATTGATTATTATTATTATTTTTAAGGACAATTGTATGGTAGGTGAGTACAATCTTATGAGCATTAAAAAAAGAAAACGAAAATGGAACTATAACTTAATAATTCATTTTCAGATAAAGTTGATAATCCGTTTGCTTCGTCTAATAATAGCAATTTTGATAATGGTATTACCGTGTAGTAAACACTAAACTTCTATCTAAAGGACAATATACTCGTAGGGCTTAAATTACACAATGTCATGTGATTATCTAAACCTTATGACACATATATTACTCCGCTCCTAAAGCACACACCTAATGTACATTTAAAGTTTAAGTGCCATTACTTACTTACATTAGGCCAGATCGTTGCATACACCCCAAACACCTACCCTTCCATACAGACATCATCATCAATCAGATGAAGAGAGAGGGCGCTTTGTAAAACTTGCACAAGGATATCCAACCGGAAGAGATATGTTTCCACCCAGTACACATATCTACACATCTAAATATCTACAGTTGGGGGTAATCAATTATTATTAAGTTAAAAATTTATTTGTCTCCCAACAGTAATCAAAAACAAGTTAAAATCAAATTTGGAGTACGTTTGTTGACTGTGCAGAATCATACATCAGCATGCAAGGGAAAAACTTATAGTCGTGCATAACTACCCCTTGATAGCGGTATGAGCGGAAAATCTATAGGACATGGGTACTAATGTTGATTTTCTTTTCCTTCTTATTATAGATACTCGCATATAGATATGAAATTCGATGTCTGCAAGTAATTTTCTGCATAGCATAGGAACATATAAATTTAAGAGATAAAGTTTGTTTGCAAAGTTGGTCTGATGTTGCAGAAAATTCTTTCCGAAATGGACAACTAACGTTCGTTGACTATAGAACGCTAGATACAAATAAATGCAGAGTGAAGCATACAAGGATACACTTGCAATTCAGGACTCAATTAGTTCGCTGACGAATTGTGAAATTCGAGAAGTTATTATGATGCTGTCTCGATAGCTAAGTATCTTTTGGTGTATTCCATTTCTTCTGAGTAATGGTTTTAACTTTTGATGGAGTGAAATTCGAATGCTTTGTTGTATCTTTTCTACAATGGAAGAGACAATACACACACTCGAAATGGATCTTGGTTCTTAAAGGGAAATATTGAATCCAGCCGTAGGGCTGGCCATTTGAACAGATCACGACAAAGAATTAACTTTATCTTACATATCTATTTTGTTCTAATTGGATGATTCTGCAATCTTTATTTGTCTGAAGTAGCAAACAATCTCTAGCGATATTTCTCCTGAAATTTATCTACTACTAGTTAGCAAAGTTTCCATTTTTATACTATGCTCTTGATGTATCTATGTCTAATTTGTCCCCTATTAGTACTAGATGATTTAAACCTAGATTTAGATTTGAGACTTAGTTCAGCTTTACATAATTTATTCAGTTCTGAACTTAGGTACTGCTTCAGTACTACAGATTAAGTACTACCCAGATACGATACTGTATTAGGTTAACTTTTGAGTTTAGGTTCTTTTTGAGTTCATAATCAATTAATATTTACTTTAATTCAATCTAACGATAATATCATTTCACGGTAGAGTTGCCATAGAAGCAAAGTTTAAAATGTTTTGTCATCGGGGAACCGCATAAGAACTTTTCAATTGCGGTCGATCGCTACCACTGCCACTGCCATTGAGGTAATATCAGATAAAAAATCTTCACTCGAAGCGGCAGTTTGAAAACTGTGTACTAATAGTTCCACTCCACGGGAGCTGTTTAACTCCGAACACCCTTGAATCTGATATTATTGCTGAACTTTTTACTTTATGTGATTACCTGAAATCCTTTTATTATAAATTTATTTTACTGTAGGTGTGATTCAGAGACATACATTTAGATTAATTTCTAATTAATTAGTTGTATAAATGTGATATTGATTGTAGGTTTCACCCACTAATTATTGAAATAGTTTTACTCTATCACTAATGCCTAGCGCATACTTGAGACTAAACAGTCGGGCAACTGTTTAATTACTTCGAGCCGCGCACACTCTTACCTGCCCGACTAAACTGTTTAGTCGTTGTTCAACCGCACATTACTCAACCACGGGCCGAATGTTGCAGCCAATTGGTACTAGAGAAAACCGGTCGTGTGAGATTTTTAATTTGGTCAGTGTGCGCATCTAGATAAGCCGCCGTGCATATAGAGGACAATGCGAGAGTTTAGTCGCAAATCGATCAAAAGGGATCTGGCCTACCTATTAAACTGTTTAGTTAGGATGATTGTTTAGTCTCAGTGTGCGCCCTTCCATATAGCTTCATAGCCATTAGCCATTCAACTAAACTTTCGCGCGATTTTAAATCTCTAGTCTGCAGGTACTCTAAAAGCCAAACAACAAATTCAGCCACCAACAATTTTATTGTTGAACTATTGAATACTCACGATTTCAACAGCTCTGGTGCTGTTGGTTCTCTATTCATAGTACTGAATACTGCAATACCGATTCTCAGTACTTTTACCGAACTGAAAAAAGCAATATTTGCGAATAATGGTTATCAGTACTGATGCAGTTTTGTTACAATATCTGAACAGCTTAAGTGAGATTTTTCGAAATAAAGCCATACTAAAATGCTTCACTTACTGATAAATATACTATACAACATGTCTGAGTCCGGGACACTGATTTGTTCGAAATGTAACACTGATTTTTACCAGGCTGCCCGAATAAAAGCAAAACTTTATGACATTTGTATGACAGATCCTTGAAGAACTAACCCACATTTCACTTCCAAATGGAGAAAAATATTTACAGTATTGTATGTGATATCCATGAAGATTGATGATTTTTAATCGTGCAGTAAAGTTGAACGATATAAATGATTGAAGGACTTTTGTATGGAAAATTAATAATTTGTTTACTTATCAAATTTCAACTTCCTAACTCAACGATTTCCTTCCAGTTTTTCATTCCTTTTCAAAAATATATTATACTTTCCCAAAAATTCTTATACTCTCATCTCACCCAAGTGGGTTGGGTGGTAAGCTAACACCCTATTCAAGGAAGAAGTACTATGTTGTGGAGATTCGATGAAAAATCTTCGAGCGGATGAAGAGACGACTGTAATGTCCCAAGTTCGATCAGAGAAATTTTCTCGATGAGGCCAAGGCCCGATTTGGGCTGCTATCTCGATAGCTGTCAGTGGCGAAAACTCAAAAACCTTTAACAGAACAACTTTTGACAAGTATTCGAACAAACCTAACTGCATTAACCAAGAATTGCATAACTATTTAATTGTTTCTCAAAAATCCTTCAGTCCTCAGAAATACGCGTCAAAAAGTTTGTTTGGAATATGTAGCACTTAGGGCCGTATTATTCACTTCGGGTTATTTATAACCTCTGGGTAATTCCAGTTTTCACAGAGATTTGGTATTATTCATCTTCGGTTACCGTTTTTAACCGGTGGTTTGCTGGTTTTGTAACCAGTGATTAAAGTTACCCAGGCAAAAATTTAACTGGTGAAAAAGTTCCGGCTTATTACGATACCCAGGGATTTAACCGGCTATTTGACAATTTTTGTATTATTCACGATTGAAGTCATGGCAAGATTTCATTTGTGGGATAATTGGGGTGATTCTGATGAAGAAGACGACTGGAGTGTCGCCAATACAAAATAGCACAACGAATCGACATCGACATATGGGACAGCAAATACTGCTTCTGCCGATTCCGAATTACAAAGCCAAATGATTTTTTTTCCATTTCATCGTTCTCCACCCTCACCCCTTACACCCACTCCTTCCAATTTTCTGCTAGTGGTGTATCAGGCCTAGCTCTCGAATGAATTCCAAGATTCTATCTTATACAGTTTTTGAGATATAGAGATGTGATTGTTCATACAATTTCTTATCCCTTCCATGATCCACCACCTCCCTAAGAAAATTATATTCAGCAAACTCCTCCATCCATCTTTAAACATAAGCCAAATTTCCTTTTTTTTGGTTTTAATTGGTTCGTGAGACATCTCAAAATAATGATTTTCACCACCCACCCGCAGATCACTCTCAAAATTTTATTTTCGATCTATTCACCAAGTACCTAGTCTACAAGCAACCACTAAGTTTCAACTTTGTGGCATTAACCGTTTAGGAGAAATGGATTTTGGAATCTTTCGATCTCAGCTTTCGACCGTTTCGGCTGCATTGTTTTCTCCTGAACTCCCAAACCCCTTCCCTCATGAATATGTATTCCAAATGGGTACGATATCATTGATCTACGTAAGTTCCAAATTTCTAAAATTCTTGAAATATAAATACCAAAATTTTTCGTCTAAAACGCCTCAAACCTCCTACCCCCACACTTCCACCCTCCAAAAAATCAAGGGGTTCACTCAATCTACGCAACAAATAAATTTTAAATTTAATAGCTCCAAGGGCGAAAAGCATTCGAAAGAAATTTCCTCTAAAGGATTTTGGGACCTGTGAATGAAGGAACGGACTGGTGAATAAGATACAACCATTAGTAGTATCAACTCTACGAAGAGCCAGAAGCTTCAACGTCCAGAAAGCTACGTAAACTGCAGTTGGCTGGCCATCTAGAGGGAATGGAAGATCGAAGAATCCCCAAACGTGATCTTAAAGGCAAAGCAAGTGGTAACAGGCCTTGGTTGATGAAAGTAGAAAGCCATCTTAAAAATTAGCAGCTGGAGGACGCAGTCTTTGAATCGAGACGATTGGAGGCGACGACTTCAGGAGGCCAGGGCCCAATTTTGGCTGTCGCGCCATTGATGATGAAGGGTTTGGGAGATACACGCCTTTAATAGACTGTTGTACGCACTATAAAATCCAATCACCCGGTGGCACACACTCAGAAAACTATCGGAATCAAATGGGATGGTTCTCGTTGAACATGTAAACTGTGCATCACACACATCGTTTGTACTGTTCCCAGATCCGCAACCATGAATAAATTGCAGCCAATAATTCTCATTTTTCCTGAAAATACAAATTTAATATTCACAAAAAAAAGAAAAATGTCACATTCTGTAAATAATTAAAACAATTTTTGACGTTTGACTGGAAAAAGAATGGAAAACCAGCCGTTAAGATAACGCTACCTATTAAATCGCTAACCTGAGGTGAATAATACAATTTTATACCCAGAGAAATTAACCAGTGATTAAAGTTAATGTCCCGGATAAGTTAACAGCTGGTTAAGGCGAAAATACCCCAAGGTGAATAATACGGTCCTTAAAGTAGCGTGTAACCTCGCCCAAGCTTCTTTGATGTTGGTCATTCGACTATCACTCAAATTTCAAATTGTGATTCCCAAGAAACATTACGTGGCTAAATTTAAAATCCACCAGAATTTTGATAGCTAGTTCGCACTTCATACTATTTGACTTCCACAAATAGATTCAGTGGCATGTGAAGTTGACTGAAAGAATCCTTTTGAGATGTGCCCCATCTGTCGATGAGTTGCAAGTGCACAATAGATATAGTCAAACACCTGATCCGTACCGAATCCATGCCATAAATCCTTAGGATTTCAATTAGTCGAGAGTATCTTAATGTCTTTTCACTGATTTGTACAAAGTCTACCAGTCATCAATGGGACGACTGGAACTCTAATCTGATTCCTGTTGGGATATTCGGTAAGTGATGCCAGTATTGGATAAAGGAGTTAATTCCTTTAAAGCCTGTAATTTTAAAATAACCAATAGGTAGCGCGCACTGGGAACTTGTTGTAAAAGAAGTATTTATTTTTGTTGGTTCGAAGCTTTCTAGTAAATACTCTTCATATGTCTGCCTTTGTAATATCAAAAAAATATGATGGTGACATTTATACTTCTACAGATTTCTAAAATAGTGTTCAGGTCGCTCTAGATTTTGGTTGCTTGAGCAACAAGTAGATCGATATTCGCCTCAAGATTGTTTGTGGTGTCAAGAGATTAATAGAATTTCCTGTGATTGCGCATAAACATTGAATTTTCTCTACGTCTACAGTAACTAAAACTGTAGTCCCGAAGGCGTTAATAACAATAAGTGTGTGGTAGATGAGATATGGAATTAAAGTATTTTTCATTTGCCTGTTAAAGTAACTGTTCCTATTAACAAATGGACTGGTTTTGTTATTACTACCATCGTATCCAGTAATTAGTTTGCTAGAGTAGAAACTTTTGTCGTAATAACACAGTCTCAACGATTTACTGGGGAATCGCTAAAAAACGCTGGAATCTGTTAACTAATTACAGAACACTTCGAAGAATTTTTCAATATCTTCTTTTATTAGGCTTGGTTGAAATGTAATGCATGTTTTTTCACATTTTATTGCTCTTGATTATCTCAGCTTGATAAAAAATGATTGTGATAATTTCAGAATGATGTGAATGATACGGTTGGTACCCACACGCCCAAAGCCCAATATTATATACTACTTGTTCGATCGCTGCTACCAATCCAAATCGCTTTACAAATACTGTCGCGTAGAACTGACCGTCGTTTCACCGTAGTAGAAACTGTTCTTCGCTGCAAATTCTGACGTGCTTATATACTGCATGTGTTGAGTCGAGAGCTTCCCCGACAATTCTGTAGTGTGTGCGGAATGTTCGAGACGGCTGGAAAATATTCGAGGAAAGAGCGAGAACAAGAAGAGTATTCGAAAAGTATACATAAGTATCCTCGTAGAATATTGGGAGGCGTGAGTTTCTCACTGGAAACTCATGTCATTGAGTTGTACAGGTTGCCAGGGTGCATGTAACAGTATTATCCTTTGAACCCTGAGATCACAATGATACATTCGAACTGGGAAGACGACAAGTATTACGATAAAATATTGAAGTTTCGAATTCAAGTGGGACAATTACAGCACACTTAGGCCATATATTGATACAATCTGCATCCGTATCTGCGACAAAGAAGGGAATTGGTTTCTCATTTATGTCAATATCGAAAGTAGTGAATTGCTGATCCAGATTTCCTCCACCTCCATTTCGGTTCATATTAGGTTAGGTTAGGTTATAGTGGCAGCCATCCAAACTATGGATCGACTCACTTAGACGGTTCATATTGCTTTCACTTTTGTGTAAAAAATTAATAAAACTATTTTTGCTATATGCCTACAACGGAAATACAATTTAAGTGTTCCTTACTATCTTAAGGGTCGGATTGCAATGGACTTCAGGCTTTGGAGATACTAAGATAGAAGAAACTCTTACCACACATGTAAAGTATACAGATTTATTTCCAAAGAGTTAATCGTTATGGATAATATTCAGGAAGGAACCACCATTCAGCACCATATCCGGGTAAATAAGACGGCTTACCCGGCTGCGGACAAGTTGGTCAAAATCAAAACTTAGGGCAAAGTATACCTGCACTGAATTTTATAAATAAGAATACGTCAAGCAAGGTGGTTTTGTTAACACGGCGAAGAGTCCAATGTGCGATAATAGTCGGAACCAATACAAGCAACTATATACCATGTGTATAAGCTTAAATCCGCTTTTTTTTAGTCAGGAAAACATAGGTTTTTTCATAGAAACTGAAAACAAATTTATTCAAAGTACTTGCCCTCGCAAGCTACACATTTTTTCCCATCTATCGGGCAGCTTGTGGGTACCATGTAGAAAAATTCCTTCTCTTTCGCGGTAAACCACTCATCATGCCATTTTCGGGCGTATTCGTAAGAATCGAAATCCTGCTCAACGAGCGTGTGGCCCATCGACGAAAACAAGTGATAGTCAGAACGGGCCAGGTCTGGGGAATAATCGGGATGGGGTAGCATCTTTCAGTTGAGTGTGTCCAAGTAGTTGCGGACCATTTTTGACGTGTGCGATGGTGCGTTGTCGGGGAGGAAAATCAGATTAGCATGTCTTTGTTGAAAATTCGCTCTTTTTTCACGCAGAGTACTGTGCAATTTGATCATTTGGTGGTAGCGGTGAGCATTGACAGTTTCACCAGGTTTCAACATCTCATGGTAGACGATACCTTGCTGATCCCACCAAACGCACAGCATCGTCTTCCGTCCGAAGGGGTTTGGTCTTGGGGATGGTATTGATAGTTGGCCGAGATCAACTCACGATTTCCTGGGTTTTGGATTCTCAAAATATATCCACTTTTCATTGTCAGTCACAATCCGATGCAGGAACGACTTTCTTTTTTGTCAAGAGCAAGATTTCGCATGTGTTTTGGTGCCGCTCCATCGGGCTATCGTTGAATTCATGCGGCATCCATTTTCCGATCTTTTGAACATTTCCCATGGTACGTAGACGCATGGAAATGGCTGGTTGAGTAACACCCAATTGCTCTGCAAGCATTTGTTGCGGTTGGATATCGTCCTCATCCAAAAGATCCTGCAATTGATGGTCCTAAACCTTCCTATGCCGATTTTTACGCTTCTTGTCGCTCAGGTCAAAATTGCCGTCTTTGAACCGACGAAACCAATCTCTGCACGTTGTTTCCAATAAAGCACTGTCATCATTGGCCTCCACAAGCATTCGATGCAATTCGGCAGCCAATTTCTGGATGGCAGCCAATTTCTGGATGGTCCTAAACCTTCCTATGCCGATTTTTACGCTTCTTGTCGCTCAGGTCAAAATTGCCGTCTTTGAACTGACGAAACCAATCTCTGCACGTTGTTTCCAATAAAGCACTGTCACCATTGGCCTCCACAAGCATTCGATGCAATTCGGCAGCCAATTTCTTCAAATTGAATCAGAGCTTTCCGCATATGCTATTTTTCTGGCAAAAAACTAGATATGATTACCAAAGGAAAAATGTATGTTTTTGTATGAAATTGCTGACGATGTGCGCTGATTAATGTTGACAGATGTCAAACTCTTAAAAAAAAATATGGCATGTCCATGGTAGGTGAACACGCCCACTAACGCCATCTATGAACAAGCGCGCCTCAGAATGCAGAATAAGACTCCTAAATTTTGTTGCAACGAAAACCTGAATGAACTCAATAAGGAACTCTCCATACAGGTCGATATGGGAACATAACAGACCCAGATAGGGTTAAACCTATTAAGGTCAACCAACCTGTACAAAAGGTGGTATCGCTACGGATCCATATGTGTTTACGTGACGCTTCGGATAGCACTATAACTTAACCTAACATTGCCCATATGAGAACAACTTAACGATAAGTATAAGTATGAGGGGCAGAAAGATGAAAGCATGAGTAAGCATAAGCTAGTAGATCTGTGCCGCAGCTGTAGTGACCCCGATGCCCAGGAAAGTATTCTCTACATTATTCACGAATACCCTGGTCTAGCATTGAGGAGGTAACATACGCTGGATAAGTGGTGGACTTTGGAGAATTCGCAAACACTAAGCCAGACAAGCTGCTGTAGTTTGTCAGGCTGACAGGGTGGTTTACCTGAGATGGTTTTGATCACACCGGTATTTTCTCCCCGTATATGTTGGATTACAACGGATCTATTTGCGGTCTATTTGTTTGGCTGCTTCAGCGGCCACCCATTTTACCTAACCTAGGAAGTTGAACTCTGGTTCATATATAAATATATAACTACTACAGATAAAAACGACGTATCGGAAAAGGTGACTAAAAATGTAAAATTTACAAATATCTCAGCAGCCACTTAAGCGAGGAAGTTAAGATTTTATTTATTGTTAAAGCAGTAGAAGTTAAGACCATTTGCTATTAATGTACCTTTATGTAGGTATTTCATTGAAATTTTGGTAGCTAGTATTTGATGTGGACTATGAATGAATTGGGTTGATGAATGAGAAGAGAACTTGAAAAGCAAATTTGATATTTTTATATCGCAATAGCCAGAGAGAACGTTATATTTTCTTAGTGTGGCATAACAAAAAAAGAGCGAGGTTGTAGCTAAACTGTTGGTTGATATTTGAAACTAATATCGAAAACAATAAAACAAACTGATTACAAAATCGCATAAAAATCGCAATTTTATCGACTAAAAAGCCACCGCCATTACTTCCCTAAAAAAGGAACCTCCAATCCACGTATCGCACCACATAACTCTTACAAAATAAATGAATTGCTTAAAATCCTTCCGTTCTCCCTTTCTCACAGTGATAAATTAGTGACGTTTTAATTCAGATAAAAGCACAAACGACAATTACAGAAAGTGAAGTCATTCTTCAAGTTAGTTTTGCCCGCTATTTTTGCAACCGGTTTTCTTTTTACGAAACTCCAACGACCTACATATATCCCTTCAGTTTGAACTCATTAGGCTAAAACAGTTTCCCATACTTAGTATCCTGCTAAGAAAAGTTTTTCTACGTTTTGTTTCTCGCTTTTTAAGCAATTGCTTCGAAAATTTTAATTATATTTAATTTATACGTAGACGGAAGAGCGTTAAAAGCGACCAACCGAAAGTAGTTCGTTCCTGAAACGAAACGTTCTGGAAAAATATCTATGGAAAATGTTTAGCTACGAGGAAAATGGGAAAATTGTGTAAAGTTCTCTCGAGTCCGGTTTGGATTTTCCATTTCTTCTGTTTGATTAAATCAATTCAAATGCATGCACGAAATTTTCACTGTGTTAGCATTGCGCCATTTAAGCCTTTTTAACTTATGTACATACATTTGAAAGGAAAATATTAAAATGTGGAGGTTAAGATGGAGAAATTGTTCTCGATGTTAGTTATTTTTCGAGTTTAAGAAAAAATGGAAGCGAAAGAAATTTGCATAGCACTTACGAAGATGGAAAGATTATTTATAACAAATTCGTTGGAACGGTTTATAGTGGAAATTTCCGGCATCGGCAGTACTACCTGAAGTACCTATAAAGTATGGCTCGCCTGCAAATCATCAAATTTTATTTTCAAAATCAGAGCTCCGTTCGAAAAACGTTCCGCGCCTTGCGTGATTTTTAACGACGAGGCCCATTTCTTGATGAATGGATGTGTGAACAACGAAAATTGTCGGATTTGGGACGATACCAATCCACACAAGATACGCCAGCACCAAATGCATCCCGATAAAGTCACTGTTTGGTGCGGATTTTGGTCTGGAGAAATCATCAGTCTGTACTTCTTCTAAAACGTAACTGGCATTGCCATAACCGTCAAACGATCGATGATAAGTAACATCTTGTGGCGTATACTGGATGATATGGATATCGACGACATGTGGTTCCAACAGGACGGCGCTACGTGCCATACAGCTCATGTCACGATGGACATTCTGCACGAGAGATTTGAAGGCATCGTTGTCTCGCACGGCGGCGACGTGAACTGTCGACCGTGATCGTGCGATTTAATGCCTGTAGACTTATGGCTTTGGGGCCATCTTAAATCGCAGATCGATGCGTATCATCAGCAAACAACAATTTATGTGAACATAACGAACGCAATCCAGCAAATTCAGCCAGATTTATGCGACAAAGTCGTCGAAAATTGGACCTCTCGAATACGTACCACCAAGCAAAGCCGAGGCGGACATTTGAACAACGTTATATTCCATACTTCATGCCATAAAATATTCTTTCAAATAAAAAAAGAATTGGGTGGATATCTGACACACAACTTCTTTTATTTACATTTAAAAATTGAACGTCCCCATTGAAACACCCAACATAATAAAAATTATTTTGTCAGCCACAATTTTGCATTCGACATTCGACATATATTTTTCTTTGCTTTTGTCCTAAACCAAACAAAGAAAGTATTAAACAGGTTAACAATTTTTTTAATCGATTTCAAAACTTTATTATTAAAATAATAAAATCGAACCAAAAATCGGTTTGAAATATATTTTGGTTTTTTTGGTTTTGATGAATTGACTACTTTCCAAGAAAATCGATTTTGTAGTGTCATCTGTAAAAATTGACACAGAAATCTGTGCATGTGGCGCTACTTAAATCTTGATGCCAATTCTCGACGAAAGAACTGAACAAAAATTATCAGCTTTTTGAGAGGTTTGATAGATGAGCTGGAGGTAGGTAGGAAGTAAAATTTCAAAATGGTCACGTAGAACAAACTTAATATATGTAGATATTCTCAGTTAGAGGGCGTTCATTTTCTTATTTCTCACTTTGGGTCTATGAATAACGAGTGAAAGGAATAGCATTGTTTAGGTAGGGTAGGCTAGATGGCGCACAGCAACTGCGCTAGTCAAATCGACGGATTAAAATTGTTCGATCTTATGATCATCCATGTAAGTTGGCATGAAATTTTAATTGCACAGAACTAGGGCTTATGTCTGGAATGTGAAAAACGTACTTCCAGCGCTATAACTGGATCAAAAACCAGTAAGCATGTAGCCCACTGTTTCCCGATCGTCAAACCATGCTTCGGATTTTTTGAAAAAACCACTTCAAAATCTCCGTTCACAACAATTTGTGAAAAGGAGAAACTGACCCTACTTATGTGTAAGTGAAATCAGGAAACATCGAACAGAGTTTATAATACATTAATTACAAAAGAAAATATAGAAAAATAAATTCAGATAGTAGAAATATGCAAATAATGACATAAGAATACAAAACAAAAATTTCAATTTTCTTAATTTTACTTTATTATTTTTTAATAATAAAGTATTGTGATCGACCTGAAATTTCAAAAAAGTTTGCTACCCTGAAATTTTGTATTTACACGTTTTAGGACTAGTAAACCCCAAAAAAGCAAAAAAAAAAAAAAATGTCCGTCTGTACGCCGTACGCCGTCCGCCGTCCGCCGTACGCCATCCGCCGTCCGCCGTACGCCGTACGCAAAATCGTTTGAAGGCGCGTAGCTCCCAAACCCGTTGAGATATTAAATTGAAATTTTTATGGTGGGTAGATTGGGTAAACCCCTACCACTGGTATATTTTTGAGGGGTGGGGTTACAAGGAAAGAGGAGAGGGGAGCGTTTTAGACGAAAAATTTTGGTTTCTAGATCTCAGGAACCACTTATGCTAGGAAGCTGAAACTTGGACCTTATGTAGTACTATGCTAATGGACTCAATTGCAAAAAAATGGTCGATATTGGTTAAGGGGTGTGGAAGTGGGGGGGAAAACAATGAGTCTTTAACGCATGAAGGACGGGATTGAAACATTCTAAAATCGATATCTCCTAAACCATTGATGTCAGAAGATTGAAACTTTGTTGTTGTCCTTAGGGATACTTCAAGATTAGACAAGGGCTAAAATTTTTAAGAGAGGTGGTGGGGTGTGGGGGTGGGGGGTGAAAAACTTCGGATTACAATATCTTCCGAACCAATTACACCAGGAAGATAAAATTTAGTTTCTGTATATGGGATCACAAGAGGAGTCTACCAAAACTAAATTTTTTGAGGGGTGAGGTGGAGCACGAAAGTGGGGGGATAGCAATTTCTCAAAAAATGTCATTTTTATATCTCAGAAACCGTATCAGATATGATCTTGAAAATTTTACAGGAGTTGGGGACGGTAAACTTCTAGTAGGAAAAAAAAATTTGGTGATGTGGGTGTTGGGGGTGATGGTGAAAGGGGGTAGAAAGGAAAACATTCTGATTTTTATTTCTCGAAAACCATAATGAAGAGAAAGCTAAAAATTTAGGATTATATAGAGCCACTATGCAGACATCCTAGAAAAATAAAATTTTTCATAGGGGTATCAAGGTACGAGGGAGAGGGGTAGTTTTTTATATCTCAGAAACGGCTTATGCTAGAAAGTTGAAACTTAGTACGTATATGTAGATGTACTATTAAAGTAATTAAAGCAAAAAAAAAGTTCAGATTTTTATTGGCGTTCAGAGGTTGAGTAAAAAAAATGTCCGTGAATCCACATTTTCACAAATTTCGTTAAAACTTTTAGACATGTCGAGCTATCAAAGCAATTTTACTTCTGCGGGCTATTTATATAAGCGCCTACTAACGATCTCCAAAATTTTTCGATATGCAACCCCTAAGGGGGTGTAAAGTGGTTGTGTATATATTCACGAATTCTGATATATTCCTAAGGTATATTGAGATTTGGAGTTCACGTTTACTTCTATAAGGGAAAAACCCGATTTAAGAATTTTTGCGTATTAAACCCCCTGGGGGTATTGTTCAAGATTTCACTAATTCCGAAAATCTCTTAGGTTTAATGTGATCGAATTCGCTTTTACTACTTTCAATTATTCTATTGATAAAAACATACGTAAATAAATAAAAAAATCGGCCAACAGTCTGGGCGCAACTTTATTATCTTATGGGTAGAAGTCCGAAACGTGTTTGATGATGAGATACGGTGTTGGGTACTATGCGACTGGCAACCTAAAAAATAACGTTCCAAATAGCTTCCTGGTTATTTTTTAGGTTGCCAGTCGCATAGTACCCAACACCGTATCTCATCATCAAACACGTTTCGGACTTCTACCCATAAAATAATAAAGTTGCGCCCAGACTGTTGGCCGATTTTTTATTTAAATGATAAGAAAATGTAACTAATTGGTAAAGTTCTTTGTGAACATGAATTATTATAATTTCTATGAAAATCTTATTATTTACTAAAGCCAGTATTGTATGCCATGTTAACAAATAAAAATTTTACAAAATGAGCGAAAATAGTCAAACATATGCCATGGTGGCATACTGTCATACAGCGGTCATGTACCTCATTCCAAACCAAATGAGTTAAAAAAATAGCTTTATTAATTTTCAGTTCAGTCTTCAAATATTCATTTGCTCATGCGAAACGAGAAGACGGAGATTTTTCAAACTAAAATTCACATTCAAAACATTCAAATTTTAATATGTATTCAATTATGACCATAAAGTCATGACTGCACGACGTCAGGCCGACGTCTGTACGACTTCAGATAAACATTTTTGTTTGTTTTTTCGGCGTCAGATGAGCTTCTTGTGGGAACACCGTAGAAAATATTCCGCATAGGATTGATTGCTGCTTTGGCTAATGTCATTGAGGACAGTTGAAAAATCCTCCTGGAAAGGTCAGCTTGAAAATTTTATTGAGCTAGGTTCGGAATTGTTATATCGTTCTGAGCTGAAGTCGCAAAGGAAAACTCATTTGGGGGGTAGTTTGATTAAAATGTTTTTTTTTTTCGCGCAGTTCCGCGAATACCAACAGTTCCGCGAATACCTACTGAAAAACTAGGTAAGTCAACGCCATGAATACCAATGGAACTACAACTTGTCTTACAGAAATTGTTCCAGTGTGAAAATTAAGCTACAACACAGCTTTGGACGAACACCTTTGCTACCCTATCCTGCCACTGACTCTCGCCATGAAACTGAAGTTTTTACGGGGCCATAAAATTCAGGTAGACGGGAAACAATTAAAACTGCCAAACGACAAACGTGTTGCAATTTAAAAAAAACGACAACTTACTACTTCAATATTATGTTGGTATTAAATATTATGTTATCAATAAAATACTAAATTTTTCGAACCATTATATAAAAGCATTTAACTTTTAAAAATGTTAAATTGAAACATGGCAATTCGAATTAGGACCCGTTGGACTAATAATAAAAATATGAATTGAATTTTGTTTTAATACATTTTTGAGTATCTTTTTTAATCGCCCGTGATAAACTTGAAATTCAAAAAAATTCTTGCACTGAAATTAAATAAAAAAAATCTGCCAACGGTCTGGGCGCAACTTTATTATTTTTTCGGTAGAAGTTCGGAACGAGTTTAATTCTGAGATGCGGTGTAGGTTACTATGTGTCTGAAAATCCAAAAAAAAATTCGGGAAGCGGTTAAAATGGGGTCGCGCTAGAATACTTACGCCGCTGCCACATATAACATATGAATTACATAATTGGGTCATACACCGGGACGAGATCTAGTCCTAGTATAATATGAGTTGTTACGCCATTAGAAGGTTTTCCGTGATTTGGTTTCGGGCCATTACATGAAATCGGAAATGCGTTTGAAGACGATTATATTAAAATTCTGTGGAAGTGCAAACCAATCTAATATCTCATCAATCCTGAGAAATATGTCGAAAGCCTTACGTCCTATTGGAGTTGAATAACAAACATCCCGAAATCAACTTTTTGACGATTATGTAGGAAGCCTTAGGAAGTAAAAATGAATTCGATATCTCATTATAACTAGAAAAATGTAAGAATTTGTGACAACATATGCAACCCCCTTGCACACACTTTGAGGTTGAATATCAAACAATCCTGAAATGAGTTTTTAGATATATATAAAGAAAGCCCGACGAAGTGAAAACCAATCCGATGTCTTATCACTCCTAAGAGATATGACGGAATTCGTGAAAACGTGTTCAACCCGTTTTTACCCTCTTAGGGGTTGAAAAAGGAAAAACCTTGAAAACAAGTTTTAGATGATTATTAAATAAGCCCGTGGAAGTGAAAAGTTATTCGATATCTAATCAGACCTGAGGGATACGGCTGAATTCGTGAAAATGTATAATCCCCTTTACACCACCTTGGGGGTCCAATTTTAAAAAATCCTGAAAACACTTTCTAGGTATTTATATGAAGAACTCATAGCAAAAAAATTAATTCAATATTTCGAAAGACCTAATAGATATGACGAAAATCGTGAAAATATATGCATCCCATTTTCACTGATCATTTTGTTTGCCCCACTTCCGAACGCCAATAGATATTTGAATTTTTTTTAATCAAACTTTTTTTTAATCAAACTTTTCTAGTTGATTTACATATACGTACCGAATTTCAACTTTCTAGCATAAGCCGTTCTATAGTTAGGAAAAACACCCCCACCCTCGTACCATACCACCCCTATAAAAAATTATATTTTTCCAACATGCTACTACTATAGTTCTATCTAAGTACTAAGTTTCAGCTTTATATCGTTGAAGGTTCTCGAGATATAAAAATCTGAACTTTTTCCTTTTCACCCTCCCCCAGCCTCACCGTCTACACCCTCATCTTCAAAATTTTTTTTTCGACCGGGGGTCTATTAGGCCTACTTCTGGTAAAAATTTTAAGCATCTATCTTACATTGTTCTTGAGATATGAGACGTGATTTTTTTAAAAAATGCTAACCCCCTCCACTTCCATGCTCCACCACCCCTTAAAAAATTTTACTTTCAGCAAACTTTATTTGTCAACATTTATACAGCAACCAAATTTTATTTCTCTAGTGCAATTGGTTCGTTAAATATCGTAATCTAAAGTTTTTCAACCCCCACCCCCGTACGTCACTGCCCCCTCTCAAAAATTTGTTTCGAATCTATTCTCCTAGTATACCCACAGATGTTCATTAAGTTTTAATTTCGTGACATTAACCGATTAGGAGATCTGGATTTTAGAATGTCTCGATCTCGACTTTCGAGCGTTTCGGATGCATTATTATTCCCCCCACTCCCACACCCCTTTACCCATATTATAATTTTTTTTTGCAAATAGGTCCACTATCGATGTTCTATATAAATTACAAGTTTCAGCCTCCTAGCCTATGCGGTTGCTGAGATCTAGAAACCAAAATTTTTCGTCTAAAACGCTTCTCCCACCTCCCCCCTCATACTCCCACCACCCAAAAAGTGGTCACTGCAAGGAACCTACCCAGTCTATTAATAAAAAAAATTTCAATTTAATAGCTTATAGGGTTTAGGAGTTATAAGCCTTCAAACGTTTTGCGTACGGCGGACGGCGGACGGCGGACGGCGGACGGCGCACAGACGGACTGAAAATTTTTTTTGCTTTTTTGGTGCTTATTAGTCATAAAACGTATAAAAAAAAAATTTCAGGGTAGCAAATTTTTTTTTTTTAAAAATCGATAACAATACTTTATTATTAAAATAATAAAGTAATAGGAAAAGTGGCTCAGTGGCTTTAGTTAGTAAATGATTTATTTCTATATTGACGCAGATTTGCTAAGCATCTAGCAAATTTAATTTTGAGTATGATTCTATAGTATTTTCTAATATCCAACCCCCGAGGTAGTATAAATGAGTTGCACACATTTTCATAAATTCCTACATATTTCTTAGATCTTGCCAGAATGTTAATTTCAGGATTTTTATATATTCAGCCCAAACGGGTTGTAAGAGGGTTGCGTGGTAACCTACACCGCCTCTCAGCATTAAACGCGTTCCGGACTTCTACCCAAAAAATAATAAAGTTGCGCCCAGACTGTTGGCAGATTTTCTTTATTTTCCATCTCATCGGTTGCTTAGTTCTCGAATTGTGAGGAGTATTTGGCACTTGTGTTACCCACAAGTAGTTCACACCAAACATAAATAAATTTTTACGAATTTGGATATATTTCTTAGGTCTAATGAGATATCGAATTCACTTTAACTTCTATAGTCTTTAAATATAATCCGGGAAAAACCGATTTAAGCATTTTTCGATATTAAACTTCCTAGGAGGTGTAGGATAATGCTCAAATTTTCACGAATTCCGACAAATTTTTTAGGTTCAATGAAATCGACTTTGCATAATTATACCGGCTTTTCATCATACTAAAAAAAATCTGCCAAGGTCTGGGCGAAACTTTATTATTTTTTGGGTCAAAGTTCGGGAGCGGTCAAAGTCGGAGTATATCATGAGTTGTTTCGAGATCATGTGGTTTCTTGGAAAGTTAATTTTGTTCTTAAAATAAAAATATTTAAAATAGAGATTTTTAGCCGATTAAACATTGAAAAAGTCCGTGTAGACTATTCGAATTTCAGTATATTGTGTACATTAAAAGCCCATAGAAGTAAACACGAATTTGTTACCTTATCGGACTAAAGAGATATGACGATTTGTTAAAACGCATACAAACCCATTACTTTCTCTTGGGGTTTGAATTCCGAAAAAATTGTGAAGCAGGTTTATAGACGATATCATAAGAACCAACTTGATATGAGACACGAGGGATTTTAAAAAATTTGTGAAAACATAAGCAATCCCTTCACACCCCACTGGTTCTTGAAATTCAAAAAATTGTGAAATTGGTTTTTAGGTCATTGCGTCAAATGGGGGTTTTTTATATCTCATCAGATCAATCAGGCAATCAGGATCAGGCAATTTTATATCTTATCAGATCTAAAGGATGGCAAAAATTGTGAAAACATATGCAAACCCGTGGGAGTTGAATTTCGAAAAATTGAGAAATGGGTTTGTAGGCGATTATATAAAAAGTCTGTGGAAGTGAATAGCGACCTAATATCTCATCAAACCTAAGAAATATGTCGAAGCTTTGAAAAGCATACAACCCCCTTACACCCATTAGGATTGAATATCTAAAAATACTAAAATTAACTTTTTAGCCCTTATATCGGAAACCTTAGGAAGGAAGTAAAAATTAATTCGATATATCATCAGATCTAAGCAATATGTAGGAATCTGTGAAAACATATGCAACCTCCATACACCCACTTCAGAGTTGAATATCCAAAAATCCTGAAAGGAGTTCATAAATAAATATCAAGACAGCACGAGAAAGTAAAAACCAATTAAATTTCTTATCACTTCTAAAAGATATGACGGAATTCGTGAAAACGGGTTCAACCCTTTTATACCCTATTAGGGGCTGAAAAATGAAAAAACTTAAAAACAAGTTTTAAGCGATTATTACGCAAGCCCTTGAAAGTGAAAAGATATTCGATATCTGATCAGACCAGAGGGATATGCCTGAATTCGTGAAAAAGTATACAACCCCCTTTCCACCCCCTTAGGAGTCGAATTTAAAAAAATCCTGAAAACACTTTTTACGTATTTATATGAAGAATTCGTGGAATAAAAATTAATTCAATATTTGGGAAAACCTAATAGATATGACAAAAACCGTGAAAATATATGCACTTCTTTTTCACTGATCATTTTTTTTGCCCCCCCTTCCGAACGCCAATGGATATTTGAAATTATTTTTATCTAAATTACTTTTCTAGTTGATTTACATATATTTTTCGAGTTTCAACTTTGTAGCATAAGCCGTCCGATAGATATGAAAAACACCCCCCACCCCCGTACCATACTACCCCTATAAAAAAATATGTTTTTCCAAGGTGCTACTACTATAGCTCTATCTAAATACTAAGTTTCAGCTTTATATTAATATAGGTTCTTGTGAGATAAGAATCGAAACTTTTTCCTTTTCACCCTCCTGCACCCTCACCCTCAAAATTTTGTTTTCTGCTAGGAGTCTATTAGGAATACTTTTGGTAAAAATTTTAAGCATCTATCTTACACTGTTCGCGATTTTTTAGAAAATTTCTTATCCCCTCAATTCTTAAAAAATTTGATTTTAAGCAAACTTCATTTGTCAACCTTTATACAGAAACCGAATTTCATTTATCTAGTGCAATTGGTTCCTGAAATATCGTAATCTAAATTTGTTTACATCCCACCCCCGTATGCCACTGCTCCTACTCAAAAATTTGATTTCGATCTATTCTCCTAGTATACTTACAGATATTCGTTAAGTTTGAATTTTGTGACGTTAACCGTTTAGGAGATATGGATTTTAGAATGTGTCGATCTCGGCTTTTTTGCGTTTCACCCCCACTCCCACACCCCTTCACCCATATTAGCAATTTTTTGGCAAATGGGTTCACTATCAAAGCTCTATATAAGTTTCAAGTTTCAGCCTCCTAGCATAAGCGGTTGCTGAGATCTAGAAACCAAAATTTTTCGTCTAAAACTCTTTCCCCACCTCCCCCTTTGCACCCCCACCCCTCACAATTTGGTCACTTCAAGGGGCCTACCCAGTCTATCTACGAAAAAAAATTTAACTAAATAGATCAAAGGGTTTGGGTGTTACGAGCCTTCAAACAATTTTGCGTACACCGGTTGTCGTACGGCGTGCGGCGTACGGCGGACAGACGGACAGATAGTCATGAAACGTGAAAAAAAAATTTTTCAGGGTAGCAAATTTTTTTTTTTTTTAAAAATCGATAACAAATAATAAAGTAAAATTGATTTGATTTGATTAATTTCTATAATATCTACATGTGTTTAGCTTATAATCTAATTTATATTCTACAGTGATCAGACTAATTTATGGTCTTTACAACTTTAATATGAACTCATCGCGTATAGCTTTTGAATTATTGATGGAAAAAGATAAAATGGCAGGAAATTTAAATTAAAAGGTTATGAAAAAAATCTGTTAGCAACGATGGTGCTCCTTTTCTGGCCAGTCTTAATATTTTTATTTTGCCAATTTATCAGGAAATACTTGAAATTTAAATTATGCCACTGCATTCAACCTGTTCTTACCTTCGTGGCGTTTAATTTGATATCCAATAAATAATATTGCCAAGAATTCTTTGCATAAAAATGCAGATAGTGTTAAAACGAGCTCTCATAAATATACAAGTAGCTCTCCGAACATTTACAATATCTGTCAATATTTTCCACACGATTGTACACGAAATGCTTCTTCGTCGGTACTTTCCATTTTTATGCTAAACTATTTTATAATAAAATGTAAATTTTCACAAGTTTCCTATAGCAACCCTGTTTTGTGTATAAATTTCAGATGCGCCTGTATGTACGACATCAACGATAACAATTGTCGGAGCCTCGCTCGAGGAGTCAATACCAATACCTTGTCGAGTAAATTCCGATCCTCAGGAAATTGAATTTGAGTGGACATTTTCAAGCAGTGGTGAACATTTCGAAGTCCCATCTGGACACTATACTACCGTACAAGAAGCTACTAGTGGGACGCATCGGACTATAATTGAATCGAATGAGACCCATTTCGAAACGTATGGTACGTATGTAGCCGACATTGGAGCAAGGTAAAGCAACCACCTAGTCCAAGGGGTCCTTGCTAGATGCCATTTAAAGATGAAGCAAACTTGCCCGTAGTCGGAAAATGAAATTTTCTTTATTTAATCCACAGTTGAAACGGTCAGCGAGCTGATATACACTCCGAAAAGTGAGCGTGATTATGGTACTCTGGCGTGCTGGGGAAGGAACTCGATTGGAAAACAAACAGAGCCGTGTTTATTTCAAGTGGTACCGGCAGGTAACTTCATTTCCTATTTTCCACGGGAATCCTCCAGCATACACAGGCGGATGTCCTTTTTTCATCTGATTCTAACAAGGACTTGTTTTTCAGCGAAACCTGCGTCACTGCGAAATTGTACGTTGCGTCCGTATGTCGTAACGTCGGCTTCCTTGAATTCGTCGAATCAGACAACAATGCACTCTAATAGCCTGGCACAAGCTTACAATAGGGAATCAGCTGGAGCAAACTACGGAGGATCCCATGTCCATCCTGAATATTTACGTGATACAGCTCATACGAGTAGCAGCAAAATCAACAACAACAATAGAAAGCTAAGGAGCAACAATACCGCTCGTAGGACGAAAGTAAAGCGTGACACGGAACCATCGACGCAAGGACGAACGCTCCGAACGAAAAATGCTGCGTATAAGAAACAGCAGTCGCCGGACAACATGAAAGCTAATAAAAATCCCAAGAATCGACCAGTGGCTGTCCATACCAATGAAGATGTCGTGGCAGGAAAAAACGCTACAATCCACCGTGACGACGACTGGGCCAAATCGAATTTGTCATATGTGGACAATGTCGAACGAATGTCGAAACGACAGGCCAACAACTACAACAATTTGAGCACAAAAAGAGATAAATTACGTCGAGGCGGTACTGTTAATGACGATGATAAATTAGATAAGTTCAAATCAACAAAATCTATGGCAATAACTGATGCCATTGCTCGCAGCTATAAAAACTATGGCGTTCGAACAACAACGATGAATTCGGGATGGAACGGTTCAACGTATTCGTCCTATCCGTCGACGAACGATACCGTCGTGCCAAACTCTGCATATCTAAAACTGGAAACATCGAATAATGGTGGCGGCAATCATATCATGGAAAACTACGAAAATTTCGTCTATTCGGCTATGGAATTGGAGTGTGTGGCAGGATATGATGGCGGCTTGCCACAATACTTCGTACTCGAGGCATATGATTCACGTTCGAAAAAATTAAGACTGAATATGACTAGCACCTATCCGGATATACCGCTCTTTCGAATCGATTTAACAGGTAATTTACACTCGAACTTTTGCTAATCGTGACACTTTTTAGGTTGAATGGTTCCATATTCAGATGGAGTTGTGGAGTAGTATGTAGAAATGTCAAGGATCAGGTATCAGATATGAAAAGTCTGGCCAATTGGAAGACAATGAATCATTGATGCACCAGTGACCCGATAAAACTGTTCTACAATCGTGTGATATTCTGCCCTTTTCTACATATATGTAAAGGGTCATCCATTTTCAGCTTTAGGATTTGTTTTTTAAATAAAACACCCAGTTTTGCGAATTTATTCGTGTTTTTTATTTTAAATGAATATTTGGGGTATACCATTAAACATGGAAAACAATATCGTTCAAATGTCCTCCTCTGGATCTTTTGCAGGACTCGATCCTTTTACTTTATTATTTTCTGATAATGCAGCATTGTGATTGATTTTTAAAAAAAAGAATTTGCTACCCTCAAAATTTTTTTTTTCACGTTTCATGACTAGTAGACACGAAAAAAGCAAAAAAAAATTTCAGTCCGTCTGTCCGCCGTACGCCGTCCACCGTACGCAAAATCGTTTGGAGGCTCGTAGCTCCCAAACGGTTTGAGATATTAAATTGATTTTTTCTTTATGTATAGACTGGGTAGGCCCCTTAAAGTGACCTCTGAAGAGTGGTGGTGTGGGGGGAGGAGGGGAAAGCGTTTTAGACGGAAAATTTTGGTTTTTATATCTCAGCAACCGCTTATGATAGGAGGCTGAAACTTGGAATTTATATAGAGCTTTGATAGTGGACCCATTTGGAGTGGGGTGAAAAATAATGCGTCCGAAACGCAAAAAAGCCGAGATCGACACATTCTAAAATCCATATCTCCTAAACGGTTAACGTGACAAAATTGAAACTTAATAAATGTCTGTAGATATACTAGGAGAATAGATCGGAATCAAATTTTTGAGTTGGCACAGAGGCGTACGGGGGTGGGGGGTAAAAACTTTAGGTTACGATATCTCACGAACCTATTGCACTACAAAAATCAAATTCGGTTTGTGTATAAAGGTTGACAAAGTACAATTTTTTAAAGGGGCGGTGGAGCATGAAAGTGGAAGGGATTCAAATTTTTCAAAAAAATCATGTCACATATCTCAAGAACCGTATTAGATAAATGCTTTAAATTTTTACCAGAAGTAGGCCTAATAGACTCCTAAACTCCAATTTTGGAGGTGTGGGTGTAGAGGGTGAGGGTGAAAAGGAAAAGGTTCCGATTTTTATATCTCGAGAACCTACAATGCTATAAAGCTGAAAGTTGGTATTTATATAGAGCTATAGTAGTAGCATGTTGGAAAAATATAATTATATGGTACGGGGGTGGCGGGTGTTTTTCCTATCTATAGAACGGCTTATGCTACAAACTTGAAACTCGGTATGTATATGTAAATCTACTAAAATTTTAAATATGCATTGGCGTTCGAAACGGGGGCAAAAAAAATGATCAGTGAAAATGGATGGCATATATTTTCACGATTTTCGTCATATCTATTAGGTCTTTTCAAATATTAAATTCATTTATATTCTACGGATTCTTCATATAAATACCTAGAAAGTATTTTCAGGATTTCCTGAAATTCGACCCCTAAAGGTGGTGGAAAGGGGATTGTATACCTTTTCACGAATTCTGCCATATCCCCTCAGGTCTGATCAGATATCGAATATCTTTTCACTTTCAAGGGCTTTTTTTTTTTTTTTTCGTCTAGAACTATTTTTTAAGTTTTTTCCTTTTTCAGCACCTAAGAGAATATAAAAGGGTTGAACAAATTTTCACGAATTCCCTCATATCTTTTAGAAGTGATAAGAAATTGAATTGGTTTTTACTTTCTCGTGTTGTCTTCATATTTATCTTTTAACTCCTTGCAGGCTTTTTGGATATTTAACCCCCAAGTGGGTGTAGAGGGTGAGGGTGAAAAGGAAAAGTTTCCGATTTTACTTTATTATTTCAATAATACAGTATTGTTATCGATTTTTAAAAAAAAAAAATTTGCTACCCTCAAAATTTTTTTTTTCACGTTTCATGACGAGTAGACACGAAAAAAGCAAAAAAAAATTTCAGTCCGTCTGTCCGCCGTACGCCGTACGCCGTACGCCGTACGCCGTACGCCGTACGTCTACCGGTGTACGCAAAATTGTTTGAAGGCTCGTAGCACCCAAACCCTATGAGCTATTTAATTGAATTTTTTTTCGTGGGTAGAGTGGGTTGGCTCCCTAAAGTGACCAAATTTGGAGGGGTGGGGGTGTAAGGGGGGAGGAGGGGGAAGTGTTTTAGACGGAAAATTTTGGTTTCTAGATCTCAGCAACCGCTTATGCTAGGAAACTGAAATTTGGAATTTATATAGAGCTTCGGTAGTAGACCCATTTGCAAAATTGCCGATATAGGTGAAGGGGTTCGGGAGTGGGGGGGAAAATAATGCGTCCGAAACACAAAAAAGGTGAGATCGACACATTCTAAAATCCATATCTCCTAAACGGTCAATGTCACAAAATTGAAACTTAATGAATATCTGTAGATATACTAGGAGAATAGATCGGAACCAAAAATTTGAGTGGGGAAAGTGGCGTACGGGGTGGGGGGTGAAAAGCTTTAGATTACGATATCTCATGAACCAATTGTACTAGATAAATAAAATTTGGTTTGTGTATAAAGGTTGACAAATGAAGTTTGATGAAAGTAAAATTTTTTAAGGGGGCGGTGGAGCATGAAAGTGGAGGGGATAAGAATTTTTCAAAAAAATCACGTATCATATCTCAAGAACAGTTTAAGATAGATGCTTAAAATTTTTACCAGAAGTAGGCCTAATAGACCCCTAGCAGAGGGTGTAGAGGGTGAGGGTGGGGGAGGGTGAAAAGGAAAAAGTTCAGATTTTAATATCTCGACAACCTATAATGATATAAAGCTGAAACTTGGTATTTGGATAGAGCTATGTTAGTAGCATGTTGGAAAAATATAATTTTTTATAGGGGTAGTATGGTAAAGGGGTGGGGGGTGTTTTTCCTATCTATAGAACGGCTTATGCTACAAAGTTGAAACTTGGTACGTTTATGTAAATCAACTGGAAAACTAATTTAAATAAAAAAAAATTTCAAATTTCCAATGGCGTTCAGAGGGGGGGGCAAAAAAATGATCAGTGAAAATGGTATGCATATATTTTCACGGGTTTCGTCATATCTATTAGGTCTTCCCAAATATTGAATTCATTTTTATTCTACGGCTTCTTCATATAAATACCTAGAAAGCGTTTTCAGGATTTTTTAAAATTCGACCCCTAAGGGGGTGCAAAGGGGGTTGTAAAATTTTTCACGAATTCTACTATATCCCCACGTCTTATCAGATATTGAATATCTTTTCACTTTCACGTGCTTGCGTAATAATCGCCTAAAACTTGTTTTTAAGTTTTTTCAGCCCCTAAGAGGGTATAAACGGGTTGAACACGTTTTCACGAGTTCCGTCATTTCTTTTAGAAGTGATAAGAAATTGAATTGGTTCCTACTTTCTCGTGCTGTCTTCATATTTATTTATTAACTCCTTTCAGGATTTTTGGATATTCAACCCCCAAGTGAGTGTAAGGAGGTTGCATATCTGATAATATATCGAATTCATTTTTACTTCCCAAGGTTTCCTATATAAAAAAGCCAAGAAGTCAATTTCAGCATTTTAGATATTCAATCCTAATGGGTGTAAGGGGGTAGTATGCTTTTCAAAGTTTCGACATATTTCTTAGGTTTGATGAGATATTAGATCGCTTTTCATTTCCACAGACTTTTTATATAATCGCCTACAAACCCATTTCTCAATTTTTGGATATTCAACCCACAAGGGTTTGCATATGTTTTCACAAATTTTGCCATCCCTTAGTTCTGATGAGATATAAAATAGGTTATTACGGCATTTGATGTAATGACCTTAAAACCAATTTCACCATTTTTCGAATTTCAAGAACCAAGGGGGTGTGAAGAGTTTGCTTACGTTTTCACAAATTTTTCAATATCCGTCTTGTCTCATGAGATATCAAGTTGCTTCTTATGAAATCGTCTAAAAACCTGTTTCACAATTTTTTTGAAATTCAAACCCCAAGTGGAAGTAATGGATTTGTATACGTTTTAACAATTCGACTATCTAATTCTGATAAGGCAACAAATTCGTCTTTACTTCTATGGGCTTATAGTGTACATAATATACTGAAATTCGAATAGTCTACACGGACTTTTTCAATGTTTAAAATCTTGTTCTAAAAATCTCTATTTTAAATATTTTTATATTAAGTACAAAAATAATTTTCCAAGAAATCTAATAATCTCGAAGCAACTCATGATACACTCCGACTTTGACCGCTCCCGAACTTTGACCAGAAAAATAATAAAGTTTCGCCCAGACCATTGGCAGATTTTTTATATATCTGATGATATATCGAATTCATTTTTACTTCCTAAGGTTTCCTATATAAGCGCCTAAAAGTCAATTCCAGTATTTTTAGATATTCAATCGTAAGTGGTGTAAGGGGGTTGCATGCTTTTCAAAGCTTCGAAATATTTCTTAGGTTTGATGAGATATTAGATCGCTTTCCATTTCCACAGACTTGTTATATAATCGCCTACAAACTCGTTTCTTAATTTTTCGATATTCAGCCCCCAAGGGTTTGCATACGTTTTCACAATTTTTGCCATCCCTTAGAACCATCTGATGAGATATAATATTGGTTATTACGGCATTTCATGTAATGACCTAAACACCAATTTCACGATTTTCCAAATTTCTAAAACCAAGAGGGTGTGAAGAGTTTGCTTACGTTTTCACAAATTTTACGAGATCCCTCGTGTCTCAAGAGATATCAAGTTGCTTATTATGAAATCGTCTAAGAACCTGTTTCACAATTTTTTCGAAATTCAAATCCCAAGTGAAAGTAATGGCTTTATATCGGGCCTATTACGAAACTCGACTCGACCAAAAACCTCACATTCTGCGACTATGAAACACGACGAGTGCCTACTTGTCGAGTTTCACTCGACTTTGAGTCGAAAAAAAAGCCTGAGTTAAGAGAACTGCGCATTATGAGAGCCGATCGAGTGAGTATTTACTTGTAAGAAATGTCAAACTCACTCGACTGTTGGAAATGAAGTGACTTTCCAATTGTCGAGTTTCATAATACCAACTTCAGCTCGAGTCGAGTTCAAATGTGAGTCGAGTTACTCACTCGACTCGAGTTTCGTAATAGGCCCGTATATGTTTTAACAATTCGTCATATCTCTTAATTCTGATAAAGCTGCTTTTACTTCTATGGGCTTGTAGTGTACATAATATACCGAAATTCGAATTACACGGGCTTTTCCAATGTTTAATCGGCTTAAAATCTCTATTTTAAATATTATTTTTTTAAGAACAAAACTAACTTTCCAAGAAACCTCATAATTTCGAAACAACTGATGATATACTCCGACTTTGGCCGCTCCCGAACTTTGACCCGAAAAATTATAAAGTTTCGCCCAGACCATTGGCAGATTTTCTATTAAGTAGTCAGCCTAATATGTATCTAGAGTCTAACAATCTGTGATAAGCCCAGTGTTTTGATGGATGACATCTAAATAGCTCAGTTAGGTAGTTGAGTGTATGTGCAGTTTGACTCAATTAAAAACAACTTGCACTATATTAAGGCTCTATCAATTGGGAGAATCTCAGAGATCAGTTCAGTTCAGGAAGAGAAGCAGCGCTAAGAACCACTACACTCACTAGGCACCATACGGGCCCATTGTTATCCCTTTAAAACCTCGTGGGCCGCTCATACCACTCAAAAACGAACTAAATCTCAGCAGAACCTGACCATTTTGTCATGCCCTATCGACCTCAAATCCTCAATGTTGTCGATGAACAGACTACCTAACCATCTCATTCGCCTTCTGGTGACCCTTGGGCATTCACACAAGATGTGTGTGATGTCGTCTACAGCGTTCAGATCGTGACAGCATACAATGACCCGTTGGTGATCCGCCAAGCAGCTGTAGTTTTCCCCTATCTCAAGTTAATATACACATATTCTTAGTTTTTTGGCTATTAAGCTCGGGCCACAGAGCCCTAGAAATCCTGCAGCTTGTCAGCCCTGCCCAGCTAGAGTTGGCCTCTTTAGAACATTCATCGATGATGTCGCATATCGGTTTGCAAAACCTCCTCCTCAACCCTGCCATTTGATGCCGATCCCTCTCGCCAGCTGATCTGCCTTTTCGTCCTTATTATATTACTATGTCCCGGCACCCAGCAAATCAGTACTCTGTTCTGACTACAAGGTACCTTACGCACTTCTCGATAGCGCTGTACAAGCTGGGATTTAATAGTGACCGATTCTAGCTCTTTGATGGCCGCCAGACTGTCAATCTAGAGTGAGATATCCCACGGATGATGTGGCCGGATTTTTCCCCTTGTCCTGTACTCCATTACCTCTCTTCAACCTGACTTTATTTTTGCAACTGTGTCCACTATCGAAGTTCTTTTTGAATTCCAAGTTTCACCTTCCTAGAATAAGCATTTCGTGTAATGCAGAAACAAATGTTGTTGAGGGGATTGATCAAATCTAACTACCCACAAAAAATAACTAAACTAAATAGCTCCGAGAACAAAAATCCAACGAGCTTTCAAACGGCATTTGCGTACGGCGGACGGACGGACAACTATTTTTTTTGGTCTACTTGTCCTAATTCGATCAGAATTATTTTTCCATATAAAACTCCAAACAAAAAACAACGAAATTACACACACTGGTTTATTTGGCTTATTAGTTGTTTTACTGGTAGGTACGCTCTTTAAAGTGAATAGACGTGATAATAATACACTCTACTATTACCTGACAGGTATCTCTTTATTAAAGTGGAAATCTATTCCGGCCATAACTTACCCTGCGACTACACTGGCAATTTATGCAATCGGAATTTTATTTCGTGTTGCGGGACGGTAACTTTGACAGCTATCGGCATGATTACTACAGTCCCCATTACTGTTCCTGATTTCTGGTCTAACTTTGCAAAAAAATTTCTTTGTTGACATAAATTTAATAAACTGCAAACGTAACTCCGATCGAATGCCGAATTTAGCTTAAAATGTTAAAAAACCATTTTTTATGTCAGTAAGTTTTGTTTTTTAATCGATTATAATACTTCGTCGTTAATATGTAATTTTATTTTATTGTAATTTTTTTACATTGTAATTTTACACTTTCCTGAACAACTAAAAATCAGAAAGGCAGACGTTTTCTTATTATATTTTCATGTTTAAGGAAACTGTAATTAATAAAATTAAAATTTTAAATTAAATACGAAGGATCTTAAAATCTGTATTATTTTTCTTAAAGAAAATTCAGAAAACCAGAAGTCTTGCTTTTATAGTTTTAGTACCTAAAGAATATCAAAATAAATCCAAAGGCAGACATGGACTTGTAAAATATTTAAGCTTCATTTTGATGAAAAATTTTCTTAAAATGTAGCGATGCGAGCGCACGTCCTGGATTTTTCCGATCAAAACCCACTTCAACTCTAATTCCTACCCTTATGAACAAATCATGTACCGAAATTGGTACTTGCTGCCTATCAATGAGGACTTGAGATGCTCATCCCCCGTAGATACATCTTCAGATCAATTCATTTCTTGGTAAAATTCCTCCGTTTCAGTTCTAGAAGAATTTGGTTCATCTAGAACCTTTCGATCCAGACTGGAATATTTTGACGATTTGTAATATTTTCTCTTGATTTCGACACAATGAGAGGTATGTACACAAAACCCTACACTATGATACAATAACGCACAGGATACCGCATAACCAAATATTTCCCGTGTAACTTATTGGAGCAAGTTGCCTCCTTATTTTATAGTAAGTAGCTGTATCCTGGAACACAGGATACAGCCATCATAGTACGCCTTTCAATTTATATAACCCCATTTCCCAAAATTTTGCATGCATCATTCACCTACCATATTCACCAATTATGTATGGTGGGTTCTAAGCAAAACGGCTTTTCGCTTAAGGCTTGGAATTTAGAATATCACATATGGTTAATATTGCAATAAGAAAAGTACAATGAATTCTAAAAGAAATCGAGCACTTGCTTTCTGACGTCTCCATACAAAAAGATCTTATAAAATCCGTATGTATCTTCTGGACCAGATTAAAACTTGAAGAAAAGGAAGTGAAAATCTTACGGAGTAGAATAGCCACTCTTCTTCGGGTAGCTTCCATTTTCAGTACCAAAATCTCGCAGTTTATTGCACTCTTTGCCGCTATTGATTTGACCGCTAAGTCTAGTGGAATTATGTGAAGCATTGCCTCCAAAGCCGCCATTAAACGGAATTAAAGCACGTATCAGGGATTGTGCAGCGGACGCAGCGAACTCTAGATGGGAGGCGCTAACGAGCTGTAGGACTTCTAGGGCACTCTGGCCAAGGTTAGACAGACAGAAGACTAGGGCGATATTGACATGGAGTAGGGGAAGTCTGTGGCTACTTGTCGGAATACTGACAGGACACTGCTTACTAGGGAAGCATGCTATGCGTATGGGGATCGCTGACTCTAACGTGTGCAGGTATTGCCTTGACCTATATGCTGAGGAGGACATTACTCACATTTTGTGTGAGTGTCAGGCGGTTGCAAGGAGGCGCCTGAGGTGGCTGGGCAGTCTTTTCTTTGACAATTTGGAGGACCTGAGGTCAATAGGGCATGATCGTTAGGGATCTGGGTTGGTTAGGGGATGTTTAGTGACCTACGACGTTCTGAAGGGATTGCTATGGGTCTTTTTGGTGCCTAGTGTGCGCGGTGGCTCAGCGCTTCGCCCCTTCTTAAAACTAAAGCTAAAAACTACCTCCAAAGCCCTGGAGGCCGTGGTACATAAAGCAACAGTAATCCCAATGAGTGCAATTCTTTGAATTCTGTCCATGGCGGCACTATGAGTCCCGACATCCAGTGCATGCCACCACACCGGTGGCCCGTACGTAAGAACGGGTCTAACAACCGTGACATACAGCCAATGAACTATTTTTGGGATAAAGCCCCAGAGGTTTTTCGTACCATTTTCTGACAAGCGTAGCAAGCAATCTATGCCTTCTTGATCCTGTCGTCAATCGAGAGTTTCCAGTTCAGCCTAGGATGAAGATAGATTCCTAAGTACTTCACACTAAATTAGAGCGGGATGATAACGCCATTCTAACGTGGCAGTCTGAATTCTCGGTCTTTTTTCCTCGTGAAGGGGATAAGGTCAGTTTTCTCCGGATTGTTGGTGAGACCGCAGTTACCAGCCCACCTGTTCAAGGGTTTGAGACCAACTTCTAGTAAATCGCTCAAGGTGTCCAGGAACTTGCCTCTCACCATCAAGACATCATCTGCGTAAGCAACCACCCTGACACCGGTCAAAGATAGAGCCTGTAAAATTTCGTCGACCACTATGACCCATACCAGTGCAGATAACACCCCACTTTGCGGGGTCCCACGGGTTGCTTTCATTCTGCTACATCTATCCCCCAAAGAGGAGTTAATAATTCTTGTCCTTAGCATCGACACGATCCAGTACGTAATGAATGAGTCGACACCCATTCTATTCAGTGCCTTCTTGATCGCATTCGTCTCCACATTATTAAAGGCTCCTTCAATGTCCAGAAATGCCGCCAGAGTATATTCTTTAGCATTCAAAGATCTTTCTACCGTGGAAACAGCTTCGTGTAAGGCCATTTCCACAAATTTCCCTTTCATATAGGCGTGCTGAGAAGCTGAGAAGCCTCCCATATCCAGGACGCATCTGAGATGGTAGTCCACCAGTCTTTCCATTGTTTTCAGCAAATACGATGAAAGACTGATTGGTCTAAGATCCTTGGCCAGGGTGTTGCTTGGCTTACCAGCCTTCGAGGGTGGGAGGCTAAGTGTTCCGTCATGTCCGGAAAGAAAACCTAATAAAATCAAGTTTTTAAATTGATTAACTACCATTCAAATGTTTCACAATAATGTGTTCACCAAAACTCGCGACAAATCTAAAGTACTACAAAGCTGTGATTCAATTCCGTACAAAAATATGTCGCTAATGAAAACCCCCCTATGTTCACACACATCTTCTTTCAGTTACGTTTATTTAATTTAATTTTTTCACCTTTTCAGAGTTATCACCATCCGACATCTACCTCGATACATCACCCACACTTCATCTGGTAGCCTACAGTGTAAATCAAAAAGGTCGATCCGAACCTATCATCCTTGAAGATATTGCGATTAATGAAGCAGAAAAGCGAACAGGTACGTAAAGTCGCCCTCTTTTCTTTAAATCGGAAGTATTTTCCTCTTCGCCAAATGCATTTTATCTATTGTAGCGTGTAGACGGAAAATTCTTATCTAATATTTATTTATGTGCCCTTGTGCTCCTCAAGGAATTCATCTTCTTATATCGGTCGGGCTCTATCTCGTCGATATCGACCTCAAGAGTTCTCTGAAAGTGTCGGGCGGGGAAAAATGAAATTTCCTTTCTGCTTTTCTTTAAATTGAATTATATGTGGTGTCTCGGCGTACAGAAGTGAAAAACATGAAGAAAAACAGAACAAAACAATTTTCCGCAGTGGCTCATATGGGAGCATTCTTTTCAATAACGCTCCTTATAGGTAGGACCTATAGGTTATCTCCTGTACCCTACACCAATACGGATGAATATTTTGATACTTTTATTAAACTCAATTGTATAGCGTATACCCCATCAGCACCTTCCGCCTACAAAGTCTCGACATGCTGTATGTTAAGACAGGTATTCTGCCGGTATATCGAACGGTAGAAGAAAATTTATGGCTGAATACCCATTTAGTTATATCTACGCCAATACCTACCCCAATGTCTTGAGATACATACGGCGAATATCATCTCATACACAACATACCCGTATCCGAGTTGTAGTATAGTTGAACGATTCAAATTGAAAATTGCTTAAGATATTCTCCAGAGGTTTATAGCCGGGGTTGTATGATGGCCTAAAAAAAACGATGAAGAAACGAGTGAAGAAAAGAAAAGGTAAAGCCGTTTTTCTGCTGCTTGTACCGATTCCTTACCTGGCATCTACCTGTAATCGAATTGACGATCGTGATGGAATTGAAATTTCTCTGAAATGCTGTTTACGAGAATGGCGATACTCGTGTCGAAGTCTAGGTCGGACGGTTTTTCACGCGAATACATTTCATTTCGAATTGGAAATTGTGACATCTATGCAAGTGATTTCATTATTTCGATAATAGCAATTGCTTCTATCATTTACCTGTTTATTATGGCAATGCATTCAGCTTTTGCCACAAGGTTTAAAGTTTCATCAAACTGGCGCTTTTAATTGGCTACGTATTTTCCACCTTTATTGCAGCGCTGCAAAATCGCATCGCGCACAATGTACTTCAATTTTACTTAATAATAAAGTATTGTGATCGACCTGAAATTTCAAAAAAATTTGCTACCCTGAAATTTTGTATTTTCATGTTTTAGGACTAGTAAGCCCCAAAAAAAAATGTCCGTCTGTCCGCCGTAGACGCCGTAAGCCGTCCGCCATACGTCGCACGCCGTCCGCCATACGTAAAATCGTTTGAAGGCGCGCAGCTTCCAAACCCGTTGAGATATTAAGTTTAAATTTTTATGGTGGTTAGATTGGGTGAACCCCTATGACTGGTATCTTTTGGTTGGGAGGGGGTTTGAAAGGAGAGGAGAGGGAAGCGTTTTAGACGAACAATTTTGGTTTCTAGATCTCAGAAACCACTTATGCTAGAAGGCTGAAACTTGGAGTGATCGGTGAAAAACTTTAGATTACAATGCCTTCCGAACAAATTACACCAGGAAGACAAAATTTAGTTTCTGTATATGGGATCACAAGTGGAGTCTTGCTGAAAGTAAATTTTTTGAGGGGGAAGGTGGAGCACGAAAGTGGGCGGATAGCAATTTTTCAAAAAATGTAATTTTTATATCTCAAAAACCGTACCAGATATGATCTTGAAAATTTTACAGGAGTTGGGGTTTGTAGACCTTTAGCTGGGAAAAAAAGAAATTTTGGGGGTGTGGTTATTGGGGTTGATGGTGAAAGCGGGTGGAAAGTAAAACATTCTGATTTTTTTTTCGAACACCGTAATAAATAGAAAGCTAATAATTGCTGATTATTTAGAGCCACTATAGAGATACCCTGTAGTCTGGGTGGCTTAGTGGCTAGAGCACTTGCCTTCGGTGCACCTGGTACCAGGTTCGAATCTGTTTGAAGTAGGTAGGTAGGTAGGTACGCGTGGCTGCCCGTGAGAACACGGACACACTTAGACCTGAAAGGTCCGTTGTGTTACCACAGGATCATCGAATCCGGTCCTACTCGTCGAACCATTTAGAGCTTGCAATGAAGCGTTGGATTCTCGCGACCTCCATTGCGGCAAGACCACCGAGACAGTTGAAGAAGTAAGCTCCAAGATGAGCTTTCCTTCTGACTGATAGAGCTGGACAGGTGCAGTGAAGGTGAAGGACTGTCTCCTCCTTCTCCTCATCCAGGCAGCTTCTACAAAAGTCGTTTGAGAAGAGGCCGAGTCTTTTGGCATGTCGACCAATAAGACAGTGTCCAGTCAGGACACCGACTGTGGTGCTGATATTCGCCCTTTTGAGCAAAGTCAGCCTTTTAGAGCGTTTTAGATCCAGCTCCGGCCAGATCTGTCTCGCAGTGTGACATGTAACACCATCTGCCCATCTTGAGTTGGTTTTCTCGATTGAGTCCAATCCCAGTAGCAGTTTACATGTAGAGAGTGGCACACCCAGATTCCTATGTTCCGGCATAATCTGAAGGGTAGTGCCGCGACGAGCGAGTTCGTCAGCCATGCAGTTCCCTGGAATATCCCTGTGTCCTGGCACCCAGCACAGAAGAATATTGAACTGTTCAGCCATCTCCTTAAGAGATGATCGACATTCTGCGGCGACCTTTGATGTTGTAACTCTAGCATTACTTCAAGGCCTAGGCCCGATTTGGGCTCTTGTGCCATTGATTATTATTATTATAGAGATACCCTAGAAAAATGAAATTTGTAATAGGGGTAGCAAGGTACGGGGGTGAGGGATGGTGTTTTATATCTCACAAATGGCTCCTGCTGGAAAGTTGAAACTTAGTACATATATGTAAATGCATTACTAGAGTAATTAAAGCCAAAAAAGAAGTTCAGATTTTTGTTGGCGTTCAGAGCTTCAGTAAAAAAAATGTTCGTGAATCCACTTTTCACGAATTTCGTTAAAACTTTTAGGCTCTTTATATAAGCGCCTAGAAACTTTCTTCCAAATTTATCGATATCCAACACCTAACGGGGTGTAAAGCAGTTGTGTACATATTCACGAATTCCAATATATTTCTTATGTCTATTGAGATTTGGAATTCACTTTCACTTCAAAAGGCTTTAAACTTAGTCGGCGAAAAACCCGATTTAAGTATTTTTCAATATTGGGATGTAAAGTATTGTTCAAGTTTTCACTGATTACGAAAGTCTCTTAGGTTTAATGTGATCGAATTCGCTTTTACTTCTATGTAATCTTCTATTGACAAAAAATACGTAAATAAATAAAAAAATCTGCCAACAGTCTGGACGCAACTTTATTATTTTATGGGTAGAAGTCCGAAACGCGTTTAATGCTGAAATGCGTTGTGGGCTACTATGCCTTACCTAAGGAATAAGTAGGAGGCAATTTGGAACGTTATATTTTAGGTTGTCAGCAGCTTAATAACATACACAGCATTAAACGCGTTTCGGACTTCTACCCATAAAATAATAAAGTTGCGCCCAGACTGTTGGCAGATCTTTTGTACTAAATAAATAAATAATAATGCAATATTAGCTAGATTTTGTCGAACTTCATTCCAGTTTAAAGAAAAAATAAAAACATTTTTATTTTATATAAAATAAAATAAAATCAACTCTCTTCTTGACTTCGTCAGCTGTTTTTAAACAGGTCAAGCCTAGCCAAGATACCAACCAAAATTTAATTAAGACACGAGTCTTCTACGCCTGACGTCACAAACTTACAACTGGACGTATACGTAAAGGAAGCAACCCTGTAGGAAAAGTCGTAAGCCCTGATTTAAGTAATACCAAAATCAGACCTGATTTCGGCCTATCGATAGGCCCAAAACGAAAGGTATGACGTTTGCTGGACATGTATGATATGAATCATACCACTTTGGATGGAAAATTAAACGGTATGATTTCAATCACTCCAAAATCAGATCTGATTTTGACCTATCGATAAGTCCGAAATGCATGGTCTGACTATTCACCATATGCGTATGATATGAATCACATCATGATCTAAGGAAAGTCTTAAGGCCTGATTTTAGTCACACTAATCAGACCTGAGTTTGGCCTATTCGTTAGGTCCGAAATGAAAGCAATGACATTTAATGTACCCGTATGATATGATTCATACCTTTCTGATGGAAAAGTTGAAAGGTCTGATTTTAATACACCAAAATCAGACCTAATTTCGGCCTATAGATAAGACCGAAACGTCTAATAGAATGTTGATCATCACAAACGATTTACGGCATCTTTCAGTTGTGATAAGCAAATGTGTGTTCCGCCAACCGAATGTATGTTGCGGTAACTTATAGTTAATCCACAGTAAGTTAAGTTGCACATAGGGAAATGAAAATGAAAGGTCTTCTGTGGAATAGTGTAGAAATAGTGTCTTAGAAAAGTCCTCTACCTCCTCCTAGGTAATAAAAAAAAATTCAGTGTAGGATTAAACACAAATAACTCAATTTTTTTTTAGATATTACTAATATGGTAAGAGTCAGACCAAAATGTCAGGTCTGATATATCATACTGGTTGGGTGTGCATATCGTGAATAAAATCATGGAACGGTCAGGTATAAATCATAGCTGTGATGGCATTGCAAAACAATAGCTGATTCAGGTCTGAGTCATGCCTATTTTTCCTGCAGGAAAGCCATATTCATATATGCTCTTAATATATATTTTTATATAATAGTAGAACAAACTCCCAGTGAAATGCAACCAACTTCAGATAGAATAGGCGAAGTCACACTTCCGTTCCGGTTGGCAAGTGAAATTGTAAGAATATACGCATAGAGATTATAATCCAATATTGTTTCAATTACCACATATATCTACTTAGTTGGCTAAAAGAATTGTGTTTAAGAGGTTAAACTCGGCCTTAAACTGTAGTATTGTATAATTGCTTACTGTAAAAATTCGGAACAACAAAATTTATGTATGGAAAAATTGACTACCTTAAAAATCACGCCATCTAGGTGTGATATTGAAATGATTTGAGAAATAGCTACGTCTTTGAAATTTTATAAAAAATAGTTTCTATTATTGCAAAAAATTGTGAAAACATATGCAAACCCTTGGGGGTTGAATATCGAAAAATTAAGAAATGGGTTTGTAGGCGATTATATAAAAAGTCTGTGGAAGTGAAAAGCAATCTAATATCTCATTAAACCTAAGAAATAAGTCGAAGCTTTAAAAAGCATACAACCCCCTTACACCCCTTAGGATTGAATATTTAAAAATGCTGAAATTGACTTTTTGGCGCTTATATAGGAAATCTGAGGAAGTAAAAATTAATTCGATATATCATCAGATATGCAACCTCCTTGGGGGTTGAATATCCAAAAATCCTGAAAGGAGTTAATATATAAATATGAAGACAACATGAGAAACTAAAGACCAATTCAATTTCTTATCACTTCTAAAAGATATGACGGAATTCGTGAAAATGTGTTCAACCCTTTTATACGCTCTTAGGGGCTGAAAAAGGAAAAAACTTTAAAACGAATTTTAAGCGATTATTACGCAAGCCCTTGAAAATGAAAAATTTTCGATATTTCATCAGACCTGGGGATATGGCAGAATTCATGAAAAAGTATACAACCCTCTTTCACCCCCTTATGGGTCGAATATCAAAAAATTCCTTCTAGGTATTTATATGAAGAAGCCGTAGATTAAAAATTAATTCAATATTTGGGAAGACCTAATAGATATGTCGAAAAAAGTGTAAATATAAGAATTCCATTTTCACTGATAATTTTGTTTGCCGCCCTTCCAAACGCCAACAAAAATTACATTTCTAATTGATTTACATACACGTATCGAGTTTCAACTTTGTAGCATAAGGCGTTCTATAGATAAGAAAAACACCCCCACCCCCGTACCATACTACCCCCATAAAAAATTATATTTTTCCAACATGCTACTACTATAGTTCTATCTAAATACCAAGTTTCAGCTTAATATCATTTTAGGTTCTCGAGATATAAAAATCGGAACCTTTTCCTTTTAACCCTCCCCCACCCTCAACCCCAAAATTTTTTCTGCTACTGGTCTATTGGGCCAACTTCTGGTAAAAATTTCAAGTATCTATCATACACTGTTCTTGAGATATGTGACGTGATTTTTTAGAATAATTCGTATTCCCTTCACTTTCATGCTCTACCGCCCCCTTAAAAAATTTTACTTTCAGCAAACTTCATTTGTCAACCTTTACACACAAACCGATTTTTATTTGTCTAATATAATTGGTTCGTGAGATATCGTAATCTAAAATTTTTCACCCCCGTACGCCACTGCCCCACTCAAAAATTTGTTATCGATCTAGTCTCCTAGTATACCTACAGATTTTCGTTAAGTTTTAATTTTGTGACGTTAACCGCTTAGGAGATATGTATTTTATAATGTGCCGATCTTGGCTTTCTCGTGTTTCGAACGCATTATTTCCCCCAACACACACGAACAGTAGAATTTATTTCACTCTACTTTCTTTTCGTTCGATTTTGTTTCGCCAGAACATTATACTTTACACTTATGATATATTGCACTCGTAAATCATAGACCCCATCTATGTGTAAATAGTAAAAGCTGGAGCTCTGTATCGTTCTTTAGCACTCCTTTAGCTCTGGTCCGGAGCGCAAAAGAACACACCTTTGTTGTGAACGGAGGCCTTGGAGTGGTTATTTCGACTTAAAAAAGTCAAAATAACCGAAGGAAAGGTTGAGGATCGGGAAACAGGGGTCCAATTCCGCCTACGTCCGAATTGGTGGCTGAAATACGAACTGGAGCGACGTGCTTGCTGGCTTCCGGGCTAGCTGCGGCTGTGGGGGGGTACGTTGTTCGTATTCCAGACCATAAAACCCATGGCCTATACAACAAAATTTTCACGCCGACTTACCCGGGTGATAAAATTGGGATAAGATTCCCAATCGGTCATGAGAGACCGAGAAAACTCCCTTCAACTCGACTGGCGCTGCTGTTGTGCGCCGTCTAACCCACCCTACCTTAGCCATACTTGTCCTCAAAAGAATCTTATGCGTATGGCCCCTAAAGAGAGGAATGAGGGGGCGGAAGGTCTTCAACCGAGAAGATCCATCCTAATGGCCGTCTATTTTACCATTTCAAAAAAAAAAAACTCCAATACAAAAAAAACAAAACAAATCATACAAAGAAATTTACTGAAGAAAAAAAAAAATAATAAAAAAATTACCTTGTTGTTGGCTACCGCATATTTTGTTTTCTTGTTTAAATTTTATTATAATTTTTTTTTTTTTTTTTTTATTTATGTCAGTCCGGTCAGTTTCTGTCCATTCGTTGTCATGTTATATTTATTTTTTTAATTTATTTTATTTTTAAATCTAATTTAATTTTTAATTTAATTTTTATTTATTTTTATTTTGCTTCTACTTTTTTTTGCTTATTTATTTATATTTATTCCATCTTATTTTTAATTCATGATTTTTTTATTTATTTGCTTTGTTTTGAATATTTACTTTTAATTGGACACGGTGGCCGAAAACTTATGCGAGCCATTGTGGCGACCAGTTTTTTCGGACTTTGGTTTGTCTTGCTTGTAAAAGCATAGAAGTTGAAACAGATTACACCGTTTCCTTTAGCTATCATGCGACGTCATTGAATTGATTACACAGCACGTAGTTGTACGAAATTTGCATTAAAACACTTTACATTACGAAAATTTCGAATACTCAATTTTTTTCTCCTACTTTCTTTATTTTTTTAATTTAATTTATTTCTGTTGTTTAACTTCAATTTAATTCTGGGCCAAAACTTTTTGGAGCCACTTTATCTTACTTTTTCACTTTAAATCTAATGTGGGCCAGAACTTTTTGGAGCCACTTTAATTTTCCTTTGTCACACGTATTTTAATTTCTTTAACCGTAACTATTTTATTTTTTCCGCCCGTCACTAAACTTAACTTAACTTTCTTTGCTCATTTCTTATGCTTTTCGCTTTCGCACCAAAACTTAACTTATAATTTTCTTTTTCTCATTTTATTTTAAGTATTTCGATCGTGCCAAAAAACTTTTCCCCGCGCCAAAATCTTAAACTTTCCGTCCGCGCCAAAAAACTTCAACTTAAACTCCTTTTATTCATTCCGCGCGCCGAAACTTCAATTTAAACTTTCTTTCTAACTTAACTAAACATTTTTAATTTTTCGCCTCTGCGCGCCAAAAAACTTAACCTCCTCTGCCAGCTGTCAGAAAAACTCCTCCAAAAAAAACCCCAAACCACCCACTGAACTGACTTCTTGGTGTGGAATTGGTGTGGATCAAAGTAATGCCACTGCATTAATTGGTCCACACCAATTCTCACAGATGACACTACAACACAGACTGCTCGCCGTTGTCTACAACGCCGAACAGGCTGAAAAAGGCAGCTGTGAGCTCCGTTTGCGTCTCATGCTCACGACTGCAGTGACCGGGCACTCTCGGAGTATGTCACTCGCTCCAGTCACTGACGAAGGTCTTTGGAGTGGTACACTCCCACACGTTTGCCTCCGAGATCTTCTAGCTCATATCGCGAGTTGCCTAGCACACGACGAATCCTGCACTTCAAGAACTTCTTGGCAAGTTTGGCGTTATAATTTTGTGCTGCTGTGGACAGGGAAAAGTTTCTTCTGTACACTTCCTGTCCTTCTCTAAACTGAGTTTGAGCCGCACGCATATTATAACGCCTACTGCTGTTCTCGTGTGCGACCTGAATATTCGCCTGTGCCAGTTGCCTCACGATAGGAGTACCTTCTCTGGGACCCAGTTGCAAGTCTACATCACCTAGTGCTTTCAAACGATGCAACAGAGCGTAGTCATCCCCATGCGACATCATGTGAGTCCCAAACAAAACCTGATAGGGCGAAAACTTAGTGGCTTGGTGAATTGAACTCCTAAGAGAAAATCCTATTTTGCTTAAGTTTTCGTCCCATCGAGTCTGGTCCTCCACGATGAACGCACGGAGTCCAGCTAAAACTGAACGGTTGACTCGCTCTGAAGCATTCGCTTGAGGCGAGTATTTCGGGGTATATAGGTGTTTAACCCCATACTTGGAAAGCATGGAGTTAAATGTCGCCGACTTGAACTGAGACCCATTGTCGGAGAAAATTGTCTCAGGGGTACCAAACATATGGAAGACATCCCTCTCCAAAAACGTCGTGATCTCACCCGCCGTAATTCTTCTTAGGGGATGAAGGATGGGAAATTTTGACAGATGGTCAAGGACAACAAGGATAGCGATTTTCCCACTTTTGGTCCTAGGGTATGGTCCTAATACATCAATGTACAGATGTTGAAAGGGCTTCTGCGTTCTGAAGGCTTCTCCCATTGCAGCTCTAAGCGGACGATTCGGGGACTTCGTTTCTTTACAAGTCTGACACGAAAGAACGAAATCGCGGACTTGTGTAGACATACCGGGCCAATACAAGTATCGCCTAATGCGCTCTAGCGTTTTGGCGAACCCACCGTGAACCATGGTATCCGCTTCATGGGCCTGAGCGATCGCAGTAGGCGCCAAGCTCGATGGAATCCAAAGTTTCCAGGCACGATCCTCTGTGATCGGGTCACCGTTATAGGGCTCTGTACGCTTGTACACGTAGCCATCCCTAATGCATACGTCAGGAAGCCGAGGGGCGTTTGCCTCCACAGTCGACTTCAAATCCTCATATTCCGGATTCTGAAACTCTGAAGAGTTCAAGTCGACCATGGGTGCAACGTCGATCAGCGCATTTAATCCGTCTTCGTATACGCGAGAGAGGGCGTCAGGTACAATATTCAGGCTCCCACGACGATGTTCGATCACGAAGTCGAAGCCTTGCAACTTCAAACTCCAGCGAGCCAAACGTCCACTGAGATCCTTTTGAGACATCAGCCATTTGAGACTCGCATGGTCCGTTATAATCTTAAACGATGTCCCTTCCACGTACGCTCTGAATTTTTTCACGCTCAACACAGCGGCGTAGCATTCAAGCTCCGTAACACTGTAGTTGCGTTGAGCGGAATTGAGCTTTTGGGACATAAATGCAATAGGAGATTCCGATCCATCATTGTTCTCTTGGAAAAGAACACTCCCCACTCCAGATTTGCTAGCATCGCATTGAATAAAGAATGGTCTAGTGAAGTCTGGATTTACCAATACAGGGGCCGCAGTTAACATGGCCTTCACAGACTGAAACGCAGTTTCCGCCTCTGAAGTCCAAGTAAATTTTTCGGCCTTTTTCAGCGTGTCTGAGATCGGTGAGACCACGGCTGCAAAGTTGAAAATGAATCGTCGATACCATCCAGCCATACCAAGAAAGCGTCTAACCTGACGTGCGGATTTCGGCGAAGGGTAATCGACCATGGCCGAGACCTTTTTCGGGTCTGTCTTCAGGCCTCCATCTCCAACAATGTATCCGAGGTAATTCACTTCCCTCAGACAGAACTTACTTTTTCTCACATTGATTGTAAGTCCAGCCTTCCTTAGGCATTCGGCAACTTCCGCCAACAAAACCAAGTGAGAATTGAAATCCTCCGAGATCAATAATAGATCGTCCAAGTAAACAAATACCTGGTCCTTCAATTCGGGTAGGATAACACGATCCATCAAACGGCACATACGTTGGGGTGCATTGCACAACCCAAATGGCATCCGGGTAAAATGATAGAGGGGTCGTCCGGGGATGGTAAACGCCGTCATTTCACGGGACTTAGCCTCGAGAGGAATCTGCCAAAAGGCGTCCTTCAGGTCAAGACTGGTTATGTAATTGGCTCGTGGTAATCGACTAAGGATTCCGTCGATATGTGGAAGTGGATATGCATCCTTTTTCGTCACATTATTTACCTTTCGAGAATCCAAACACAACCTGACTTTCCCTGGTTTCCTCACGAGCACTACCGGCGAACTCCACGCACTCAAACTAACCTCTATCACTCCCATTGCCAGCATACGATCGACCTCGCCATACATGAGGTTTTGAATCGCAGGCGATACTGGGTAGTGTCTCTGTTTGATAGGGCGCGCTTCTCCTACGTCGATTTCGTGTTCGAGAACGTTAGTCCTTCCCAAACCGTGAAGTTCGAAAGAAGGGAACTTGGACTTAACGTTCTCTAAACGTTCAACATCTTTGCTCGTTAAAGAGTGCATCGCAGTAGCATCATGTTGCGAAGAGGTGGTTTGTGTGTTGACACAGCCGATGATGGATGGAGCAAGATGAAAGGCTCGCCAGAAGTCTACCCCAAGATATAAATCCTGAGATAAACTCGGCACGATGTAAAGAGTAATAGGTTGTGTAACTCCACGAAATTGAATTTCGGTCGTCACACTTCCCACTACCCTCTGTGAAGCACCATCAGCTGTCTTCACCTCGTGGCAAATCGGCTTCCAATGCACTTGCGCTCGCTCAAGGCGTTCTAGTGCATTGGCTCCTAGGCAACTAATGCTCGCACCACTGTCTAAAAGACCTTTAACGCCTACATTGAAAAGGGAGACCATGGCATAGGGACGTACGTCAAAAGGTTCGGAGATAATAGTCGACATTACTGCCTTCTTTCTCTCACGAACTTTACGCCAAAATGCGCGTAAACGTAAAATCGTCTTTTTAGGAGTTGGATCAGGGGAAGGTTGAAATGGGGAACAAGATGAAATACTAACAAAAGGGGATTTAGAATTGTTAAAAATCCTGTCGCGGGCCTCCATGTACTCCTTCAGTCTTACATGGTAAGGCTTCCGAGGCACAGGCGCTTTGCGAACAGGAGGTAAGGAATTTTGAAGAATTACGACTGAATGAGACTCAGTCGTGGCATTTGTCAAATCCGATGGTTTGGTCAGGTCCGGTGTATTCGACCTGACTGGTGATGCGTCATCATCACCACAAGTTGCGGAGATCGAAGAGTCTCCTACGTTTTGGGTGGCTGCTGTGGGTTGCTCCGAAAAGGACGAGAATTTGCCGAAGTGGTTCGTTCCGTTCCGGAGTTTTCCCGATTGCAACGAGCACAATGCGGTCGCAAAACGTCTTTTGTTCCGCAGCCATAGCAGAAAATACCCCTGGGAGCTTCTGCACATAGTCGGTAACTGTGACCTAATCGCTCACAGTTCCAACATTTTAGTGGAGCCCCAGATGTAATTGCCGCCATGGCTTCGGAACCATTGCGCTCATCACAAACCTCTGTATGAGGCTCCACGACCTCAGCAACTCGGGCGTGACTCGAGTAGCCGTAATTGGTGGACCGTCTAATATCTTCGACTCTTGAGACGATCTGTCGAAGATGGTCAAGCGACCAAATTTGTTGCAGGCAAATTTGTTGCTGCGTGCTTGGCAACAAATTTCCCCGCACCAGCTCCACGAACTCTCCGTCGTGCATCGGATTTGACAGCAAGGTTCGGAGCTCACACAAGTCCTGCTCGAACATCTGATAGGACTCTCTTGGGACTTGACGTCTGGCTAGCATTTGCCGTCTAATGTCCCAGTCACTTGCTCGCACACCCCATGTCTGCAAAAATGCAGGTTTAAGTACCGCCCAAGTTGGCATTGGGTTGGACCTGTGCCAGGTCCAGAACCAACTGTTTGGACGGCCGTCAAGGAGCATGTAAAAGCTGCGTGCGAGCAAGTCCATATCCGCGTTCAGCTCGCTGGTCGCAAGAGCCTCGGCGCGATAGATAAGTTCTTCCGCTCGCAACACTTTAGTGTCTCCATTAAATTTTAGACGCCATGTCCGTATGGGACTTGTAGTGTTGCGGCGTCTATAATTCGGTCCGGTGCTCCTACGATCAGCGAACTGAGCGACCGGATATTGTGGTAGCTGAGCCCTCTCAGGTGCTCGAGCAGCACTTGTAGCTCTGGAGGTGTGATTCGTTGTACGAGAACGATCACTGTGCGACTCTTGGAATTGATGAGATCGCTCCTCCCTCAGCACAGTGCGAATCAGTTGAGTGATCTCATCAACTCCAAGATTCACACGTGCCTCTTGTGTCGTCCTCGGTTGTAGTGGCTGTTGTAGCTGTGGGGGTTGTAGTTGTGGTGGTTGTAGTTGTGGTGGTTGTGGCAGGTTTTCCGAAGGCAGTGGTAGTTGTAGGTGTGGTGGTTGTGGTAGTCGTGGTGGTGTCGGTAGGCCTTTACCCCTCCCTTGGTCGGTGACCACTGTTCCGTCCGGAGCGTAGAAGGCTTGACCGCCGCCCAGCTCGTGTGGAGGATCCAAATTTGACTCCCTAAGGAGAGAAACTCCATCTTTTGAAAGCTGTGGGACCGTTAACTGAGCCCTGCTTCTTGTCAACGGTCCAGGGGCGGCTATCGCTCCCCCCACTCCCCGGAAAGACCAGTAGTCCGACTTGCCCAGATGATTCCGGCAAGTGGGACAGCTCTGCTTAACTCCTACCCACTGCTCTATGCACCTCTCATGGAACCGGTGCCCACATTTAGTGACTGCCTCATCCTCCGATTCCAACCACTCCTGGCAGACAGTGCATAGAACATCTTCGCCCCTGTTTTCTGGCGTGCGTGACAATGGCATGGTAGAAGGAAAAAAAAAAGGACAAAAGAAAGAAGTTTAAACAAAAAAATAAATCTAATAAATAATCTACACTACTAAACTAAATATCCCACATAAATATAAGAAAAAAAGTGAAACAAGAAAAAATAAACTCAACTTCAAAATATGTGTAGATTACTAAAACTAACAACACTAAAATAAATGTTCTAAAAATAAATTATAAACTACAAAAATAATAATACAAAAAAAATCTAATAACTACCTACATAATAAATTAAACTACCATAACCAAAAAGAAATAAACTAACTAAACCAACTAAATTTAAACCAACAAAATAACAACTAAATCTAAGAAAAATTAAACTAATCCAACAACAAAAAAAAAATTAAATTTAACAACTAAATCTAAAAATTTAAACTAAGAAAACTACTATAAACTTAACAAAAAAAAACTATGCAAAAATATAATAATTTCCAAAATTTTAATGATACTAAATATGTATATGTAATAAATAAGGAAATAACTAACTAATCCTACAAAACCATGCGAAAAGATTAAATAACTAGGATAAGGTGAAAATATAACCTAACATGCAAAATAATAAATAATAAAGCAATATAATAAATAGCTACATAGGTAAATATGTTAAACTATCAAGCTAAGGATCCAAGTAAAATTAGCTAAAAATGAAGCTAATCAAACAAAAAAAAAGAAGAAAAAAGATGATGCGCAAATCAAAACATTCGGCCAAGTGCAGCGAAGCAATCGAATTTGGAAACTAATAATTGATAGCAACAAAAAAAAATATATTATATAAATACCAACGATCAAAATAAAATGAACCGAAAGAAAAAAAAAACAAAACCATGCAAATCAAATAAATAACTAAATATGAAATTCGTATCTTCGAAATTGAAGCAAATCACTACAAAAAAAAAATCAAAAAGCAAAGCCGATATTTCGACTAATAGCAAACAAAAAAAACAAAGCCAAGAAGATTCCATTAAAAGCACAATTCAAATCAAAAATGTGATGGATCTTCTCGCTATCCACCTCCCAAACCTCATCCTCTCTCCTGCTAGGTCGAGTTAAAAGGCAAATCTCAGCCCCTTCAACTTCCTGGGAAAATTGGAATCGAGAAAATATAAAAAAAAATGGGATAAAACAAAAGAAAAAAAAAAATACTAATAAGAAAAATAAATTGAAAAAATTTGTCCTAAGACTTAAAATTTAAAAAAAAAATATACTACATAATTTAATTCAATTTTACGTTATAGGAACTCTAAAAGGATGGAATAAGGAAATAAGGAACTCTTTTGAAGACTTCTGTATTGTCTTCTCCTCACCAATCTAAAACATATATTGCAGGTAGTCTGCCCAATCGTCTGACGACTTGCCCGCTAAGTCAAGGCAAGCCCAGCTTTCAAAAGGGTACCTACAACACATCAGTTAGACGGGTCTTGAAGACCCTACTTAACCCACAACAAGCCCAATTCGAACCCACAGATAGAAAAGGCTGCCCCTTCATATGGAATTCTGATGGCGCCTAAAGGTTGCCAACAGAAAACTGTCAATATGAAGGTTTCACAATGTCCAGCTGTAAATTGGAACCACACTAGAAGTAAGTGAAGTAACAAAAGAGCTTGTTCACTGAACTTGTAGGTGCTGTTTAAGCGTTATTTTCAGTCGCTACCAGACAAATTTTAAGTCCATTCGATGTGACAACTTTTATGCGGCATTTTTCCGACTCTCGCATATTGTCCCATCACGCGTTGTGAACTACGCGCTGGTTTGGCTGGCCCCACGTTGGGCGCCATTTTGTTGTGAACGGAGGCCTTGGAGTGGTTATTTCGACTTAAAAAAGTCAAAATAACCGAAGGAAAGGTTGAGGATCGGGAAACAGGGGTCCAATTCCGCCTACGTCCGAATTGGTGGCTGAAATACGAACTGGAGCGACGTGCTTGCTGGCTTCCGGGCTAGCTGCGGCTGTGGGGGGGTACGTTGTTCGTATTCCAGACCATAAAACCCATGGCCTATACAACAAAATTTTCACGCCGACTTACCCGGGTGATAAAATTGGGATAAGATTCCCAATCGGTCATGAGAGACCGAGAAAACTCCCTTCAACTCGACTGGCGCTGCTGTTGTGCGCCGTCTAACCCACCCTACCTTAGCCATACTTGTCCTCAAAAGAATCTTATGCGTATGGCCCCTAAAGAGAGGAATGAGGGGGCGGAAGGTCTTCAACCGAGAAGATCCATCCTAATGGCCGTCTATTTTACCATTTCAAAAAAAAAAAACTCCAATACAAAAAAAACAAAACAAATCATACAAAGAAATTTACTGAAGAAAAAAAAAAATAATAAAAAAATTACCTTGTTGTTGGCTACCGCATATTTTGTTTTCTTGTTTAAATTTTATTATAATTTTTTTTTTTTTTTTTTATTTATGTCAGTCCGGTCAGTTTCTGTCCATTCGTTGTCATGTTATATTTATTTTTTTAATTTATTTTATTTTTAAATCTAATTTAATTTTTAATTTAATTTTTATTTATTTTTATTTTGCTTCTACTTTTTTTTGCTTATTTATTTATATTTATTCCATCTTATTTTTAATTCATGATTTTTTTATTTATTTGCTTTGTTTTGAATATTTACTTTTAATTGGACACGGTGGCCGAAAACTTATGCGAGCCATTGTGGCGACCAGTTTTTTCGGACTTTGGTTTGTCTTGCTTGTAAAAGCATAGAAGTTGAAACAGATTACACCGTTTCCTTTAGCTATCATGCGACGTCATTGAATTGATTACACAGCACGTAGTTGTACGAAATTTGCATTAAAACACTTTACATTACGAAAATTTCGAATACTCAATTTTTTTCTCCTACTTTCTTTATTTTTTTAATTTAATTTATTTCTGTTGTTTAACTTCAATTTAATTCTGGGCCAAAACTTTTTGGAGCCACTTTATCTTACTTTTTCACTTTAAATCTAATGTGGGCCAGAACTTTTTGGAGCCACTTTAATTTTCCTTTGTCACACGTATTTTAATTTCTTTAACCGTAACTATTTTATTTTTTCCGCCCGTCACTAAACTTAACTTAACTTTCTTTGCTCATTTCTTATGCTTTTCGCTTTCGCACCAAAACTTAACTTATAATTTTCTTTTTCTCATTTTATTTTAAGTATTTCGATCGTGCCAAAAAACTTTTCCCCGCGCCAAAATCTTAAACTTTCCGTCCGCGCCAAAAAACTTCAACTTAAACTCCTTTTATTCATTCCGCGCGCCGAAACTTCAATTTAAACTTTCTTTCTAACTTAACTAAACATTTTTAATTTTTCGCCTCTGCGCGCCAAAAAACTTAACCTCCTCTGCCAGCTGTCAGAAAAACTCCTCCAAAAAAAACCCCAAACCACCCACTGAACTGACTTCTTGGTGTGGAATTGGTGTGGATCAAAGTAATGCCACTGCATTAATTGGTCCACACCAATTCTCACAGATGACACTACACCTTATATGTTTCAAATTTCCATCTCAATCCAACATATTTCAATCGGCTTTTTAATATCAAAGACAAAACGTTATCATCTGAAAGCAGTTACAAGCATGAAATTAAACTGCCGTTTTAACTGACATTATCATCCGACAAAAGTACTAAAAATATCCCATAATTTTTGATACATTCAAAAAAAAAACAACAAATCAAATAAAGAATTTACCGAATCACAAGCAACAATCCAGACACAAAAACAGGCAATTCCAGAGAATGTAAAACAGACACCATCCCTTATAGCGAAAATACTTAAGGGATTTTACATAAATTTTTGAATAATATCCTCGTAATTGGATTTAATTTTTCTTTTCAGCGCTTCAGCCTTAATAAAGGTATAGCGGATTTGAAGGAAAGCTCTTAACAGACAAAAAAATTCCTATCAGAATATTTGTATATGTTTTCAGTTTGCTCGTAAAGGTGAATGAAAATCAACCACCCCACATGTACTTGCTACACACTTATGTCATAGAGCCCGCTTCAGCACAATATTGCGATAGCTAGGGGAAACTGGGAAAATCCTTTTCATTTGGAATTATCAGTTTACCTCGGAAGTCTGATTATACAACCGTACAAGGAGTCTTAAGCATATATTTATCCAGTCCTCTTGGCGTACAAAACAGGAGGGTAAGTTAGGGTGATGCAGGACGATTCTGATTCCAGACTTAAAGAACTAGACAAGATATCATCTTCGTATACGGCTAAGTATCGTACACTATACGTTTCTGGCTAAATCTGGGCAAACTTCAAACGCCCGCTTGCTTCCTGGGCTATTTGCGAATCGACGAGTACATCAGTGGCAGCAGAATAGGACGCGATAACGCATATCCCCATGAAATAGCGCCCCTTTGGGAAAAAAACCGATTTTCTGTAAAAATGCTTTACCGAGTGTGTTGTGCTTTTTTTTTTTGATAGACTTGTGTATGTCGATAGGACCTTTCTCTGCCATAAGGTTGTTCTGGAAAATGTGTATCTGTATAATTTGAAACTCAATCGTTTTACTGTAGATAAAACGCCAGGCGAGACCTCCGAATGAACCGACCAAAATACAAGGGAAACCGTACGGAAGAGCACATGTGTATGGTCTCCCAAGGACACATACGACGCTACTTCAGACACATTGTCTTTGACATATCATCTACGTACACAATACACTGAATATATCCTTTCTAAGCTTCAATTTTTTGTCGATTTCCCTTTTTTTTTCATCATGTTTTTTCTGGCTTCCTTTTCTTTATTTATGTCAAGTTGTATTTATAATAAAGCTATAATGTGGATACACAGAGCGCTCAAGTTGGAGAATAAACACAGTTAACGGATAAGAATCAAAACTAGAGATAAACCGACTATTTCCTTCCTTTACGACCTTACAAAATTCTCGTCCTTTGACGGCAACGTTCATGCGAACGAAAACTTTTTTAATGGTGAAACATCATACGACGCTGTTTGTTTTTATTGTTGATAAGGATAATCGATTAGGATTTATGAAATACTTTGCGACTGATGCGCTACTGTTCTGTTACTCCTCGCAGAAGGGATTCGCTCCTTTGATGGCAGTGATTATGGCCGTATATGGGCTTCTCGTCAATTTCACTTCTTCGGTTTTTATCGGTGGATGACTTGACGATTTACTCAAGACGACTTATTTATTTTATATATTGGCGGCAGATAAGTAGTTAAACGGAAGTATGGCGTTCGAGAGATACTCAGGACATTAAATTTTTATCGGGTTCTTGATTGGTCGACGTACTGAACACAGTATGTTGTCTAATCGCACGTCATCTATTGGCTTTTTTCGTCAACTTCTTTGGACAATCCTTGGCTAATGCTGCTCATGCAGAGTAGCCCACAACACTTTTCTCAAGATCGGTGAAGAGAAGTTTCCCTACTTTCTAACTTTGCATTCACCAGATATTTCTTGAGAATTCCAAACTAGAACCCTGTTTCCCCTTTTAACTAACCTACTTTCACGATTTTCAAAAAGAATTATGATTAATTGTTGCCTCTGCTGACTCGACTGTCGCCGGTCAAAAGATAGCATGGACATGTCATAGCGTATTTCTAAGCCCGGCACATCTTTAATCGCTTCAATTCTTTCACCAATAGTCTTACGGTCTCATGAGAAGGACTTGAGTGATCCAATGTAGTCTCGCTCCCTATCTAGAGGACGAAAAAGTTTGGTCAGAGACTGGAAAGTGGGGACTCGAGTCCAATGGGCTCAAGAGTGCTCAAGATGCGGTGCTTTGCTGCGTGCCTTCCCCCGAATCAAACAACAACAAACCAATGTGGGTTTGCTACCCTGAAATTTTTTTTCACGTTTCATGACTAGTAGACACGAAAAAGGCAAAAAAGATTTCAGTCCGTCTGTCCGCCGTACGCCGTCCGCAAAATTTTGAAGGCTCGTAGCTTCCAAACGCTTTGAGATATCTAATTTAAATTTTTTTTATGAATAGACTGGGTAGGCCTCTTGAAGTGACCAAGTTCTGAGGGGTAGGAGTGTGAGGGGGAGGAGGTGGGTGCGTTTTAGACTGAAAATTTTGGTTTCTAGATCCCGGCAACTGCTTATGCAATTTATATGGAGCTTTGATAGTGGACCCATTTGCATAAAAATTGTCAATATGATTGAAGAGTGTGGGAGTGGGGGGAAAAATAATGCGTCCGAAACGCAAAAAAGCCGAGATCGACACATTCTAAAATCTATATCTCCTAAATGGTTAATGTCACAAAATTGAAACTTAATGAATATCTGTAGGTATACTAGGAGAATAGATCGGAAAAATTTTTTGAGTGAGGTCAGTGGCGTACGGGGGTGGTGGTGAAAAACTTAAGATTTCGATATCTCAATGAAATTCGGTTTCTTTATAAAGGTTGACAAATGAAGTTTGCTGGAAGTAAAATTTTTCAAGGGGGCGGTGGAGCATGAAAGTGGAGTGGATACGAATTTTTCAAAAAAATCACGTCTCATATCTCAAGAACAGTGGAAGATAGATGCTTAAAATTTTTACCAGGAGTAGGACTAATACCCCTAGTAGAAAAAAAAATTTTGTTGGTGAGGGTGCAGAGGGTGAGGGGGGAGGGTGAAAAGGAAAAGGTTCCGATTTTTATATCTCGAGAACCTATAATGATATAAAGCTGAAAGTATTGGTATTTAGATAGAGCTATAGCAGTAGCATGTTGGAAAAATATGTATTTTTTTGTGGTAGTATGGTACGGGGGTAGGTGGTGTTTTTCCTATATATAGAACGGCTTGTGCTACAAAGTTAAAACTCGTTATGTATATGTAAAATATCATAAATAAATTAGAAAAGTAATTTAGATAAAAAAAAATCCCAAATATTTGTCGGCGTTCGGAAGAGAGACGAATATAATGATTAGTGAAAATGGAATGCATATATTTGCACGATTTTCGTAATATCTATTAGGTCTTCCCAAATATTGAATTCATTTTTATTCCACGGCTTCTTCATATAAATACCTAGAAAGTGTTTTCAGGATTTTTTTAAATTCGACCCCTAGGGGGATGTAAAGTGGTTGTATACTTTTTCACGAATTCTTTCATATCTCTCAGGTCTAATTAGATATCGACTAACTTTTCACTTTCACGAGCTTGCGTAATAATCGCCTAAAACTAGTTTTTCAGTTTTTCTCTTTTCAGCCCCTAAGAGGGTATAAATGGGTTGAACACGTTTTTACGTCATTTCTTTTGGTAATAAATTAAATTGGTTTCTACTTTCTCCTTCAGTCTTCATATTTATCTATTAACTCCTTTCAAGATTTTTGGGTATTCAACCCCCACTCCAAGTGTGTGTAAGAAGATTGCATATATTTTCACAAATTCCCACATATTCCTTACATCTGATGAGATATCAAATTCACTTGTACTTCCTTAAGCTCCCTATATAATCGCTGAAAAGTCAATTTCAGGATTTTTAGATACTCAACCATAAGGGGGTGTAAAGGATTTGTATACTTTTCGCAGCTTCGACATATTTTGTAGGTTTGATGAGATATTAGATTGGTTGTCATTTCCACAGACTTTTTATATAATCGCCTACAAACCCATTACTCAATTTTTCGATATTCAAGCCTTAAGGGTTTGCATATGTTTTCATAATTTTTGCCATCCCTTAGTGCTGATGAGATATAAAATTGGTTATTGCGGCATTTGATGTAATGACCTAAAAACCAATATCACGATTTTTCGAATTTCAAAAACCAAGGGGTTTGTAAAGGGTTTGCTTACGTTTTCACAAATTTTTCAAAATCCCTCGTGTCTCATGAGATATCTAGTTGCTTCTTATGAAATCGTCTAAAACGTGTTTCACAATTTTTTCGGAATTCAAACCTCAAGTGGAAATAATGGGTTTGTATACGTTTTAACAATTCGTCATATCTCTTAAGTCTGATAAGGCAAAAAATTCGTTTTTACTTCTATGGGCTTTTAGTGTACATAATATACCGAAATTCGAATATTCTACACGGGCTTTTTAAATATTTTTATTTTAAGAACAAAATTAACTTTCCAAGAAACGTCATAATCTCGAAACAACTGATGATATACTCCGACTTTGACCGCTTTCGAACTTTGACCCGAAAAATAATAAGGTTTCGCCCAGACCATTGGCAAATTTTTTCATATTCACTCGAAATGGTTGTATTCTATCAACTGTCAAAACATCAGCTGCAGAATTATTTGTAACTATTGTGTTCTCATCCATAGGAATGAGCCTATTTGGAAAATAAAATTAAAAAAAAATTTATAAAAATTCATCCTAGAAAAATATTTGATAGTGTAGCAGCAAACCACCCCCGTACCTGGTGGTTTTTTCTATCTCAGATGCGGATGTTCTACAGGAGTAATCAAAGCAAAAAAAGTCATTGGCGTACAAAGCTGGATTAAAAAACCTGTCCGTGAAAAGAATTTTTTTCTACATTCTCACGAATTTTGTTATATCTTTTAGACATGTCAATTTAGTAAATTAACATTACTTCTACAGGTTCTTTACGTAAGCCAGAATTTTCCGATCTCCAAATCCTGAGGAAGTGTAAAGTGTTTGTGTATATTTTCACGAATTCCGGTATATTTCTTTGGTCTAATGAGATATCAAGTTTATTTATAATCGGTGGAAAACAGATTTAAGCATCATTAAACCCTATGGAAGTGTAAGGTGATGTTCAAGATTTCACGAATTCCGACAAATCGTTTAGATTTATTGGGATCGAATTTTCTTCAATGGGCTTTAGGTATAATGATTTGAAAAGTAATTTCCGGATTTTGCGATATTCAATTCAACCCCTAAGAGGGTGTAAAATAATTGTGTACGTTTTACGAATTCCGACATATCACTTAGGTTTGATGAGATATCGAATTGTTATTTACTTTAACGTGTTTTCTATATAATCGTCTAAAAATCGGTATCAGAATTTTTTGATATTCAACCCGTAAATAGCTTTGTCCATATTTTAACCCGTATGTTTTTATTGACGTTAAAAAAATGTGTTAATAAATAAATGATAAATAAAAATGTGTTAATAAATAATACTTTAATGTGTTAATAAATAATACTTTATTATGCCAACAGTTTTGGGCCCAACTTTATTTTTTTTGGATAGAAGTTCTCAACGCGCTTAATGTTGAGATGTGCTGTAGGTTACTATACGAATGACAACCTAAAAAATAAAGTTTCAAATGGCGACATAGGGAATAACCAGGTTATTTTGAACGTTATTTTTAGGTTGTCAGTCACATAGTAACCTATACGGAATCTTAACATTAAACGGGTTTCGGAGTTCTACCCAAGAAATAATAAAGTTGTACTCAGACTGTTGGAAAAAATTTTCCAATGGACATGTCACTTTTAAAAAACATTGATTGAAATGTGAACTAAATGGCGTCATCTGCCAGATAGAAATAAAACAGCATACTATTTCCTTCGGGGAAGCTGCTAACTACGAGTACTATGTGAACCAAATTATTTCCGAATATCTAACAATCCTTGTACCTATATCAAAATTTTAACAGGAATTGAGATAAAACTCACATTAATCACTCCTTACGTATGCTGCTGCTAGTATAACAATTCAAATTTAACAATATTTAAATTTAGAAATAACCGAAATATTTGTTAAATTTTCTGTGTTTTATTAAATGTCAACACAATGTCACAATTAAATATTGTGCATGATCCTAAACTCCGCAACATCACGAATTTCACACTTCGATACTAAAAATAATCCTAATGCAATAACGATCCTGCAGTGATAAAACAAATTTCCCTATATTATTCAGTACTGAAAATTTGTATTGATTCACCAATGTCCAAATTCCAGTCGGGCATTTTTTAAATTTACTGAAAATCAATTTTAATATTCAGTACTGCAGGACCTGAATCTAAAAATGTTATGCGGGTAGTAGGCCTAAATTAATTTCATAATTTTCTATCCTCAATTCTCATGGGGCTAAAAGAGCAGCTCGTTTATATTTGTACGAATTCCGCCAAACTTCTAAGGTATGATGCGATATTAAATTAGTTTTTCATTCGTCGGACTACGCCTAAAATTCTTTCTCAACATTTTTCGATATTTAACTTGAAGTATGTGTCTTAGGTCTAGTTAGATATTGAATTCGTTTTAACGACCAAAATCAGTAATGCCGCTACCTGGTTCCTTTTGACAAAACTAATCCAATTCGTTCATTCCATCATATCTAAAGATCATATTTCATATTCACTGGATGTTGATCTTCCATCAGTGAAAGATTTATGCTTAGATGGCAATCCATTTATTACTGGATTCGTTTACAAGGCTACTATTCGGTAGAAATAATGATAATGTATTTTCCTTTTAGAAAAATAAAGTACCAAACGAACCAATATCCCAATACTTCTTTTCAATCTATTCCCTATTCCTCGATGACAATTATGCCCAATTTACCATCAATTCCAACCATTCTTCTTGCAACTCATCTTCTTAGGACTAATCCCGAACAATACACACAATTTAAAATTTTATCTTGGAAAATAAATCATCTTCAGGTTAAAGAGCAATCTACTCAGCTATACAAAATACCCAAACATCGGCACAAATAATCAAGCAGAAAGAATTCAATAAACCCTTCTCGATCTCGTTCACATAAAACATTCAGCAGCAAGATAGATGTCCTTCCATTGGGAAATCACAGAGTGAATCCTTTTAAACCCAAAGGAGTAAATTAGCCTAAGTTCTATCCACTTGGACATCTGATGATATCAATTGACGAAAATAGGTGCAGAACGTTGACGTGTTTTAAAGGAATCCGACGTGGCCATTGAAATCCAATCGAATAGAAGACTATCCTTTTCATATTCCACATGCTTAAATATAACGAATCATTTCCGAATCGTTCTACCGGAAATTATTAAAAAAAAAAACAAGAATTTTCTGTGAATTATCTGAAAAAAAGGGTTTTGAGATTGAATTTAAAACGAACAACGGAAAACTTTTCCGGGATAGGACAAAAAAAATACTTCTGTGTTTTCCCTTCGTAGAAGTATCCTTGTACAGCGTTGAAGCTGAATAGTAAGTAAAAACCGTTTAGTCAACTTCTATACTTTTCACTTTTCGAATCGTCCTGATAAATCCCTTCGAGCGGTCGATGTGTAATACATGCTACTTTCAAAAGTACCATCTAACCACTACTTCGGCCCATCTTTTCGTTCCGGGAAAAGCTTGTCAGAATAGGTTTCGAAGGAAAAAACTAAACTACTAGAAAAAAGGAAAATTCTTCGGGCAAATGAAGACGTCAGCTGAAAGAAATCCCATCGGATTTTGTCCTCCAGCATACCATAGAATGACTAGGATCTTTGGAGACACTCTCACTTTTTATAATGTATTTTGGGATCGAGGTTTTTATATTTTTCTGGGCATTTTCTATTTCGGTTAATAGACCCCCCAACGACTTTTCTATAGAATTCGCGCTAGTCCCGTGGGAATTGAGCGGATTTTTTTCCACATTCTGGCACATTATAATGTAATAATCGGGGCACATGTTCTACGTACACGCTACCTAAACACCCGTCTAATCCAAGAAAATCCAGGTATTTGTTAGCATTGTGCGAAAGGTTTTTGCTTCTATTAGACCGTGACGATTCTATTGAGTTTGAAAAACTAAGTTTTTTTCTTCAATAGCAAAAACGTTACCAAGGCGCTCACGATAACGGAAGCTAGTGGGAAAACGAAGAATTTTCCGATATATTCGATTCCAAATAGCAAAGATTTTTTTTTGTGTAATATTTTCTTTATGTTTGAGCATGACCCCAGGAAAGGATCAGTCATGAAGTTTAAAGCCTGCTCTTTATACCTATACTAAGTTCTGTCCGATTCGGTTTTATAAGATACACTAAGTTAATACAGAAAAAAAATATTCAGCTACACTGTTTTAAAAAAATTGAATTTTCTGTTCAATATTTACTTGAAATTTTCAGTATGTTTAATTTTTTCAAGTAAAAGTAAATATTTCAACCACTTTTACTCGAAATTACTGGTATTATTAAATTATTCATGTACTTTTCAACTGAACCGTGCAATTTACATGAAAAGGCTCACAAAATTACGTAACGTTTCGTGTAAAATTAACTATATTTATATATGAATTGAAAATTACGTTCTTTTTCGTGTAATTGTAATTATCTATTTCAATTTTACGACGGAAAAGATGTAATATATAAAACCACGAAGTTGTACGCTTTGTTCGATTTTGTTTTCTAATGAAATGCTTTCGGTGGCGCAGTGGCTACGCGCTCCAAACCTACGCATCAAAACCAGAGTTCGCAGGTTCGCAGGTTCGAGTCCTAACTACAGCCAAGGGTTTTATTAATAGTAAGTAAGTAAGAAATAATGTTAGATGTAGAAATAAGTGTATCTTAAAGAGTCCAGTTCAATATCCAGTGAATTTGCTGGCTTTGAAGTTGAAATTTACTGATTGCAAATTGAAATTTACTGACCAAAAATTGAAAATTACATTCAAATTGACTGCCACATCCCAATGTAAATTTTCTTGAAAAGATGTGGCATATTTGCGTAATATCCAAAAGATGTAAAATTCAATGGTTTTTTTACCTTATTATTTCAATAATACAGTATTGTGATCGATTATAAAAAAAAATTGTCTACCCTGAAAATTTTTTGTTCACGTTTCATGACTAGTAGACACGAAAAAAGCAAAAAAAAATTATCAGTCCGTCTGTCCGCCGTACGCCGTACGTCTACCGGTGTACGCAAAATTGTTTGAAAGCTCGTAGCTCCCAAATCCTTTGAGAAATTTTGTTCAATTTTTTTTCGTGGGTAGAGTGGGTAGGCCCCCTGAAGTGACCACATTATGAGCGCTGGGATGTGAGGGGGGAGGTGGGGAAGCGTTTTAGACGGAACATTTTGGTTTCTAGATCTCAGCAACTGCTTATGCTACGAAGCTGAAACTTGGAATTTATATAGACAACAACAATGCGTCCGAGACGATCGAAAGCGGAGATTGAGACATTCTGAAATCCATATCGCCTAAACTGTTAACGTCACGAAATTAAAACTTAATAAGCATCTGTAGGTATACTAGGACAATAGCTCGGAAAGAAATTTTTAAGTGGGGGCAGTGGCGTGCGGGGGTGGGGATGAAAAAATTTAGATTACTATATCTCACGAACCAATTTCACTAGAAAAATAAAATTCGGTTTCTGTATTAAGGTCGACAGTTTGATGAAAGTAAAATTTTTTAAGAGGGAGGTGGGGCATGGAAGTGGAGGGGATAAACATTTATATAAAAAATCACGTCTCATATCTCAAGAACAGTATACGACAGATACTTAGAATTTTTATCAGAAGTAGACCTAATTTCTTAGTAAAGTGGTGTGGGTGTAGAAGGTGAGGGTGGGGGAGGGTGAAAAAGAAAAGGTTCCGATTTTTATATCTCGAGAACCTATAATGATATAAAACTGAAACTTGGTATTTAGATAGAGCTATATTAGTAGCATGTTGGAAAAATATAATTTTATTTTGCGGTAGTATGGTACGGAGGTGGGGGATATTTTTCCTATCTACAGAACGGCTAATGCTACAAAGTTGAAACTCGGTACGTTTATGTAAATTAACTAGAAAAGTAATTTAGATAAACAAATTTTTCAAATATCCATTGGCGTTCGGAAGGGGTTTCGTCATATCTATTAAGTCTTAACAAACATTAAATTCATTTTTATTCTACGGCTTCTTGATATAAATAACTAGAAAGCGTTTTCAGGATTTTTTGAAATTCGACCCCTAAGGTGGTGCAAAGGGGGTTGTATTCTTTTTCACGAATTCTGCCATATCCCCCATGTCAGATCGATATCGAATATCTTTTCACTTTCAAGGGCTTGCGTAATAATCGCCTGAAACTGTTTCCAAGTTGTTTTCCTTTTGCAGCCCCTAAGAGGGTATAAAAGAGTTGAACACGTTTTCACGAATTCCGTCATATCTTTTAGAAGTGATAAGAAATTGATTTGGTTTTTACTTTCTCGTATTGTCTTCATATTTATCTATTAACTTTCAGGATTTTTGGATATTCAACCCCCAAGTGTGTGTATGGAGGTTGCATATGTTTTCACAAATTCCTACATATTGCTTAGATCTAATAATATATCTAATTCATTTTGACTTTCCAAGGTTTCCTATATAAGCGCCAAAAAGTCAATTTCAGTATTTTTAGATATTCAATCCTAAGGGATTGTATTCCTTTCAAAGCTTCGATATATTTCTTAGGTTTGAGGAGATATTAGATGGCTTTTCACCTCCACAGATATTATATATGTATAATCGCCTACAAACCCATTTCTCAATTTTAGGTTATTCAACCGCAAAGGGTTTGCATATGTTTTCACAATTGTTTCCATCCCTTAGTTCTGATGAGATATAAATTTGATTATTACAGCATTTGATGTAATGATCTAAAAAACAATTTCACGTTTTTTTCGAATTTCAAAAACCAATGGATTTTCATAAGTTTTCACAAATTTTTCAAAATCCCTCGTGTCTCATGAGATATCAAGTTGCTTCTAATGAAATCGTTTAAAAACCTTTTTCACAATTTTTGCGAAATTCAAACCCCAAGTGAAAGTAATGGGTTTGTATACGTTTTAACAATTCGTCATATCTCTTAAGTCTGATAAGGCAGCAAATTCGTTTTTACTTCTATGGGCTTTTAGTGTACATAATATACTTAAATTCGAATAGTCTAGACGGGCTTTTCCAATGTTTAATCGGCTAAAAATCTGTGTTTTAAATATTTTTATTTTAAGGACAAAACTAACTTTCCAAGAAACGTCATAATCACGAAACAACTGTTGATATACTCCGACTTTGACCGCTCCCGAACTTTGACCCGAAAATAATAAAGTTTCGCCCAGACCATTGGCAGATTTTTTTTACTATGTTGTTGAGTAATTAAGCAGACGTCAGTTAGAAATACAGAAAGAAGCAAGGATTAGGGTAGAATGGGTAGCCCTACACTAGTGGTAGAAATGCACCACTCGCCATTGACGGTCGCCAGTACGTAAAATCTACAAAGCTGAGAAGGTATTCTCTTTCTCTTTCCTATCCACAGAATCATTAATCGAATCATAAACCGAGTAATACCGAACAGTTATTCGTAGAAAAAGAAAACATAAAGGAAACTAAATTTTATTCAACATTGTTGTTTAAGAACAAATTATCGGTCGTGAATCTTTCTAGGTAGGCATATATATAGCGTGTAGTCTAAGGTGTGTTTTAGTGAAGTACTAGTTTATTATTAGGTTGTTACAGATGAAATGTCGTTTTAGGTAGTGCAATTTTAAACAATGGTAACTTTTTTAAAACTTAATTTTATTAATCAAAATAGGCACCAGCATATGAAATATACTTCTCCCAACGAGATACAAGTGCATTTATGCAAGTTTCGTAGAAGTCCGACTTTCTAGAGCGAAGAAAGTCCTCGAAGGCACTTTTGATGGCTGCTTCATTATCGAATTTTTGGTCGCCAAAAAATGATCCAAATGTTTAAAAAAGTGGTAGTCGGTTGGCGAAAGGTCTGTTTAGTGTGGTGGATGAGGAAGGGTCTTGTACTGCAACTCGTTTAATTTTTGGACCGAAATATGAGGCCGTGCGTTGTCATGAAGCAGTATAACTCCATCTCTGTTGACCAATCTGGGCCGTTGAACACGCAATTTCTGATGCATTTCATCGAGTTGAGCACAATACTTCTCTGCATTATTGGTTTCACCACGCTTCAAAAGGGAATAGTGAATAACTCCAGCTGCAGACCACCAAACAGTCACCATTATCTTCTTCGGATGAAGGCCTGGTTTCGGCATGTGTTTTGGAGTCTCATCAGCATCCAACTATTGTCCCGATTAGCTACAATTGTCGTACAGTATTCACTTTTCATCACATATCACTATTCTGTTCAAAAACGATTCTCTTCCGGGAGAGCAGGGAACTAACAGCAAATTTCAAGTCGACGCTTCATGTTTTGCTCGGAACCTACTTACCAAGCTTTTTGATTTTTCCAAGCTGTTGCAAGTGCCGGGAAACTGTCGAATTGTGTACGCCCAATTTCTCTGCAATGTTCCTTACAGTTTGGCGTAAGTCAGATTCCACTAATAAATTCAGCACATCGTTGTCGATCGAAGGTCCTGGGTGACTACATGGCTCACTTTCAAGGGTCAAATCTCCCGATCGGAATTTTTCGAACCATCGCTGCGTTATTCGTTTGTTTACCGTATCAGTTCCAAATGCCCTGTTGATGTTTTCGGTTGCCTCCGTTGCGCTGTACTTAAGCTTAAAGTCATAAAGGAAAAATACCCGTTTTTGACTCAAATCCAATTTTTTTTTCTCTTTTTCTATCCGATCTCGATGAAGTCCAAAACTGAAATGACTCCATGAGTAAATGTAGGGGTATTTATACTTCAATACCCAATACCACTTGTGCCACCTGGCGGCAGTTTGAGACATGAAAATCGCAACTGACTTCACTTCATAGAGAAAAACGACATTTCATTTGCAATAACCTAATATTTGTTTTTATTTAAAAAAAAAAAATATGCATCTGGCCGGAATCGGTAGAATTGCACCACATGCATATTTAGGGAGAATTGCACTAGATTATTGTGCCTCCTTTGCCTGAATTCATGACCACAAATCTTTATGATATTAACGTGATTTTGCCGTAACCAAATTTTCAAATTTAAATATCCGTTGACTTATCAAAACTTAAAAAAAAAAAAAAAAAAAATATATATATACAGGGTGTAACTAGTACTGAGGTGCAAACGAAAATGGGAGATAGAGGAACTTGTCCTGAGAAAATCGTTCAACACATACTCCCGTTTTTGCACCGTTAAGGAGATAGCGCGATTTTAAGGACGAAGGATTTTCATCGGACCTGTGATCACTGTCTGATCTCTAACTTCTGCTGTACTTAGCGAAACGTAATAATTCTGGGCTCGTTGGAAAGGATACAAATTCTTCTTTCTTCTTTCAAACTGTGTCAATCAGTGTTATACTTTTTGAGAAAAATTCATTTAAATGACACAAAAATAATAAAAAATTAAAAAAAAATACAAAAAAGTCCTGTTTTCTCCAAGAAGGACCTGATTAACCACCAAATTTTAATACATTTTCGGAAAGCCCATAAAATTTCACTATACGTATGTGTAGAACGATTTTCTACTCAGGACAAGTTCCTCTATCTTCCATTTTCGTTTGAACCTCAGTACTAGTTACACCCTGTATATACATATAAAACCGTTGAAATATTATTATTTTATTTGGTATTTTTTTTACTAGTATAAAAATCGGAATTTTTTTAATATATTTACTAATTAGTTCGTTAATGATTGTTACTTTTGTAAATATATTTTATATGTTTGTTTCAACTAATTTGGTTTGAGTTGGCTATATATTTAAAATGTGGTGCATTTCTTTCGGGTGATGGGAGAAATGCACCATTTGGACTGACTGTCTTCTTCTACATTATACTCAAGATCTGTTTATATTTTGCTCTTTATTATGAATAAAATATTTATCCAAGGTATTTGATCAAACAAAGAAAGAAAACTTAGTCAAGTTCCTCCTTTTTCTACGGAGATATGAAGTAATTAATGAAAAATGGTGCATTTCTACCTAGTCTACCCTACTACATGTAAAGTTTTGAGCTCGGAGGACGAGTCAGAGTGTAAAACAGCTTATCCAATTCTTTCCTCGGACCACAGCAAGGATACTAGCGATACGTTCTTCTGATTCAATGTTACCGAAATTTAATTGCACAAGGCCATTCAAAATAGTCCTCCCTGAGAGGAAGGATTGGGTTCGAAACAAACCCACTCCAAAACCGAAATCCATAATCTGTTACACAGATGGATCCGAAACTGATCAAGGTGTAGGAGCAGGAGGACACAGCGGCTACGAAGGTAACGAAATGGCCGACTTTAAGGCTGGAAGAGGTTCAGAAGCTAGCTTTATTAGAATACATCCTTTCTGCGGGATACCGTACTACTAAGCTTCATTGAAAGCGCAGGGAGCTTAGAGGAATCAAAGATAAACCAGGGGGACGTCACAATAGGCCCAATTGAGGCTTCAGTGGCAGAGGTAACCAAACCACCCCAATTCGAAATATAATCTATAAAATAAGCTGTGTGAACAATTCAACGTGATTTTGACTTAATAATTGAAATTTTACTTGCAATAGTCCTAAAGGATATCGCTGTTTTTGGATGGTCTCTATCATTCATCTGTGTAGAATCTAACCGGTGCAAGCGTTGATGAACTGTTTTTCGATAAAAAGGAAGCTGGAAAAATTGCCATTTTTCGAATTATAGTATGGTGGCATTCAGTAACTGATGTCTCCTTCTGAAGGACATCGTAGAAACAGAGCTCTTCAAGAACATTCTTTCAGTTTCTAGTACGCACGGCTTTTAAAGATTTTGAAGGCGTTTGAACTTCTCAGAAATACTTGTGTTATTTCATTAACAATGATTTTCACTGGATGTAAGGCATATTTCCGTCAATCGGGACTATGCCGTAACCTTCATATCGTGGATATTTCGAAGTTCCGCATAATTGTACATGCGATTATGCAAAACATTGCCTCGGGAACTATGCTCAAGTTTACGTAAACAGAACAACCACTAGATCGGGCAAAATAGCCCAAATATACAAAATACCTTTTAGCTTTCGGTTGAAATTATGTCGAATTCTCCTTAACTGTAGGCCGCACAGCCTTCAATAATTCCACTCCACCAACCCCATTCTTCCGGCCTAGTTTCCGTGCTCCAGACCGCCCAGCTCCCTCTGGATTTTTCCGGTGACCGAGAAAAAGTATGGGAAGAAAGTGTTCGCATGTACGAGTATGTAGATTATCCCGACTGCAAACATACCAACTTGAGAGCAAAAAAAAAGGGAGTAAAAATCAACCCAAGGAACATACCAGAAATACACAAATAGGAAATAGCTGAAGTTAAGTCCTGAGAGTGGAGTAAGTACGGACGAGCACTTTTATGGCCATCGGAAAGGCACAAACAACAAGGAAAAGGATTTTCTTATTTAAACAAGGGAAAGTGCGTTGAAAGTCGGAATGTTGCTCTAGAAGGTGCAGAGATGTGTAAGTGGTATGGGAAATTCGAAGTGATGGACATACATGGATTTCCAAGGTTCTCGGCGATAGTAGGACCGGGTAGAATTTTCCCCCGGTAGTATACGCTTCCATAGCGGTCCATTTAGCACTCTCGAATGGCGGCATCCTAAAACAATAAAAGATTGTTGAACTAACTAAAAGAAGTATCGGCAGAACGGAGCAACGATAGTCGAACGGCCGAAATTACTGAATTGTGTGTGTACACATACGAGAGACGGGGGCTCCAAGGACCCATGGATCGGGAAAACGCACGGGTGCCGTATCCGGCACAAACATTGATTTGAAAATAAAATTGAAGTTCAGTGGTCCAAAATACGTTTTCCATTTTCTTTTATGTGATGATCAGCGAACGAATTTGTTGTTCATAAGAGGAAGCAAACAACTTGTTTCCTCCGTTTCGAGTTAGGGACCTGTCCCGAATTGGGGGTGGCCCGAATAGGTTTTCTTGTCCACCCCACTCTCCAAAGTATCTCGAATATGGCCAACGACTTTGATAGCTACTCCTGAAGATGTAGAAGATTTGTACGGAAGCGATATGGAATCGGAGGCGTGAATTGGCTAGTGAATGACTGGCTGGGTCGAACGAGGGTGTGTGGAATATGGGGCGCGCGAGGCATTATTTTGAGCACCTCGAATTGGAAATTGAGTGTGTTTGGAGTTTTCCATGGCATTTGCTCGGACGAAAAAGGATCAAAGGGCTTTTGTAACGATTGTAAGTAGAGTGCTCGACGGAAAGTTTCGACACGAACGAATTGATGCAGGCAAATTGTTACAGAGCTCACGGTCACAAACTGTTGGATGTGGGCCTGGGAGGGGTTAATGTAATCTTTTTCGGTGGTAGATTTGTGCTAACGGAGGTGGTCAATTTCTTGCCGTGTCCGTCCGTTTTAGGGGTTGAAATGTACGGGCTAAGTAAGGCTTGTGTTTATTGCAGGGTTTTATTGGAACGGGTGGCTCGTGTGATTTCAAACCTTTTATTGTGCTGTGGTAATTGGACCATACGATTTTATTAAGTGGGATTAAATCTTTTGGATTGGTGTGTATTGTGTTGGTAGATTTTGGAGTTATTGATTAAAACAACGCTGTCACGATATGCCGCTGCCAACCGCAGTACTTTTTATGAAATGCTGAACGCCGATTTAGAAAGGAATATGGCAAAACTGAGGAGTGCACATACTCATAAAGTGTGTCATTTTCATTACAAAAAAAACTTTCAAAAAATTTGCCAACAGCATTGCATCCAGGGCGTTTAATATTGAAAATACTTAAATCGGTTTTTCCCCGAATATGTTTAAAGCTTTTAGAAGTGAAAGTGAATCCCAAATGTCAATAGACCTATAAAGTATATCGGAATTCGTGAATATGTTCAAAACCACTTTACACCCCGTTAAGGGTTGGATATCAAAAAAATTGGAAGAACGTTTCTAGGCGCTTATATAAAGAGCACGCAGAAGTAAAACTGCTTTGATAGCTCGACATGTTTAAAAGTTGTAACGAAATATGTAAAAATGTGGATACACGGACATTTTTTCACTCAACCTCTGAACGTCAATAAAAATTTTAACTTTTTTTTGTTTTAATTACTCTAGTGGCGCATCTACATACACGTACTAAGTTTCAACTTTCTAGTATAAGCCGTTTCTGAGATATAAAAAACCACCCCTCACCCCCGTACCTTGGTACCCCTATCAAAAATTTTATTTTTCTGGGAAGTCTCTATAGTGGCTCTATTTAATCGTAAGTTTCTAGTTTTCTTTTCATTGCGGTTTTTGAGAAATAAAAATCAGAATGTTTCTACCCCCTTTCACCATCACCAACACGCACACCCTCCACACCTATCCTACTAGAGGTCTACTGTCCCCAACTCTTGTAAAATTTTGAAGATCATATCTGGTACGGTTTTTGAGATATAAAAATTAAATTTTTTTAGAAATTGTTGCACCCCACTTTCGTGCTACAACTGCCCTCTCAAAAAAGTTTATATTCAGATTCAGACTCTACTTATGATCCCATTTCCAGAAACAAAATTTTATCTTCCTGGTGTAATTGGCTCGGAAGATATTTATTATCCAAAGTTTTTCAGCCCCTACCCCCACACCCCACAACCCCCCTTAACAATTTTAGCCCCTGTAAAATCTCAAAGTATCCCTAAAGACAACCACAAAGTTTCAATCTTCTGACATAAATTTTTCAGGAGATGTGGATTTTACAATGTTTCAATCGTTTCGGACTCATTGTTTTTTCCCCCACTCCCACACCCCTTCACCTATATCGATCATGTTTTTGTAAATGGCTCCATTAACATAGTTTTACATAAGTTCCAAGTTTCAGCCTCGTAGCATAAGTGGTTTCTGAGATCTAGAAACCAATATTGTTCGTCTAAAACGCTCACCCCTCATTCCCCCTCACACCCCCACCCCCTAAAAGATACCAGTTGTAGGGGTTCACCCAATCTACCCACAATAAAAAATTTATCTTAATATCTCAACGGGTTTGGGAGCTACGCGCCTTCAAATGATTTTGGGTACGGCGGACGGCGTACAGCGTATACGGCGGACAGACGGACATTTTTTTTTTGCTTTTTTGATGTTCACTAGTCCTAAAATGTAAAAATACAAAATTTTAGGGTAGCAAATTTTTTTGAAGTTTCAGGTCGATCACAATACTTTATTATTAAAAAAGAATAAAGTAAAAACGTTTGATGGGAATCAGTAACAAAAAAGAGCAACACATTGAATCATTACTTGTTTTCATGTTACCATCCACAGGCTTTACCAGGTTTTTTAAGGAACGCCCCCACCCCCCACCCCCAAATAAAAATTATTTTTAAGGACCTTAGTATGGTGTATACTTCAAGGAGTACTTTAATTCCTACTTCCACAAAATCGGATTTTGAGGACTTTCCACTTTTGCATTGAATTTTTTTGAAGGACTCGCACGATATTCTTCATTCTTATATTTTGCTGAAACCATAGACTTAACTATTGAAGGATTCAGCAGTTATCAGCATTATTTCGCGCACTCAAGGGCTTTTGTACGAGAGATTTCCCGAAGGAGTTATCGGATGACACTCACTAATGAACTCACTATAAATTTTGCCTTTCTGCTTTAACGCGTACTTGAGTTGATTTCTGTAAATTGAATAAATTGTTGATTTTTATGCAGCGGCTCACAGGTTACACGAAGGACTCGCATGATGTGCTTTAAATTTAATTTTTTCTGCACATTATGTAAAATCACGGAAAGCAGTCCGTCAACAATTGTGAAAACACGTTTTAATGACTGTTGTATGGAAGGTCTCGAAGTAGTGGAAAAAAAAATAAAGAACTTCGCTTTTGCTAATTCTATTTGACGGATAGTAACAAAAAGTTGACTTACTAGAACAACACGTTCTGCAGTTACCGTGCGTTTGATCATACAGGAAGAAAGTCGGACGTGCATATAGACGGACGGAAAGTCAACGAGTTTGGAGTTTTGGCACAACATAACATAAAATAATAAACCTTTTTTTTGCAAACTTCTGGATAAGATTAAACTTGAGTATGAACTTTTTTTTCACTTCGTCTTAGACCTGAAGAACTTCCTTGAGATTAGTATGGTTACGCCTTTCCAGATTATTTCTTCAATCATGTACTAGAAATAGAGCAGGCTCTACAAAATGTGAAGAGTAAACTCGGGGTCTGAGGCGAGGTGGAACAACCTTTCAGATCAAACAATCAGGCTTTAATATCAATTACTAAAAAAAGTGTAAGTTGCTTGGTAAATTTTTTACGAATTCCTAGAAATCTTTTAGGTCTAATTAGATATCAAATTTGATTTTCCTTCTATAGGCTGTATGTAATGGCCTAAAAACTAATTTCAAAATATGCGATATTCAATTACTAAGTGGGTGTGTAGTGGTTGTGTGCGTTTTTACGAATTTCGACATATCTCTTATGTCTAATAAAATATCGAATTGTATTTTTACTTTATCGGGCTTTGTATATAATCGCCTAAAACTTACTTTCATAATTTTTTGATATTCAACCACTAAGGGCCGTAAAGGGGTCTTATACGTTACCACGCTAAGGCCTAGTACTGTGTTCCGAGCGAAACGAAATGAACTGTCAAATCCCATATAAAACAATGAATATTTCGTTCATTCTTCGCAAAGAAATATATCATTCGTTTTTCAGTACTGTGTTCATGGGCGGAATGGACATTTTCAGTAGTCACTAACAGATGGCGCTAGGTTTCGTAGAGGTTTGGTTTCCAAGGGTAGGGTACCCTTTTATGATCAGCGAAATATTTGACAATTCAAAATTTTCAACCGTTTGCTGTCAGTTCAGTTCGTTTGTATTCGGGAAATTTTGTGTGTGTTATATTTTGATGTGTTGTGTGCCGGAATTATAATTTCTAGCCAATATTTTAATTTTTTTCAAATTTCGCGCGCTTTTATTTCACTGACATCTAGTAGCGAACTGTGTAATTTATTTCACTCTACTTCGAAGGTACCTTTTTCGTTCGTTTTCGTTTCGCCAAACACAGTACTATACTTAACTCGGGAACGCGCTGAGCTATTAATCTCAAATTTCATATTATTCAGTATAAGAAAAAAAAAACCCACCAACAGTCTGGGCGAAACTTTATTATTTTTCAGGTCAAAGTTCGGGAAGCAAATAAAGTAGGGGCGCGATAGAATACTTACGCCACTTACATTTTTGGTATATAGTCGAAATGTAACATCGGTTGTTTCCAGTCAAGGAAATTTTTTGGAAAGTTCATTCCGTCATTGGAATATGAAATGAATAAATTTTCCATATAAGCAATAATATTTTAAATTTATGTATTATAATTATAAAAATAAAAAGCCCTTGTAGACGTCTTGAATTTCGTCATATCATTATGAGAACGTATGCAACCATCTTACACTCCCTTCGGGGTTGAATATAAAAAAATTCTGATATCGGATTTTATGCGACTTCATAAAAAGCCTAAAGAAGTAAAACTCAATTTATTATCTCATCAAACCTAAGAAATATGATGAAATTCGTTAAACTCGATTATATCCACTTGGGGTTCAATTGCGAAATAAATTGGAAGGGTTGAATTGCGAAATAAATTTCTAGGCGTGTGCATGAAGGTCGTGGAAAAGATAAAACCAATTTGGTTTCTCATCAGACCTAAGAGATATTGAAATATTTGTGAAAACGTATGCAACCCTTTTACACCACTATGGGGATTGAATTTCGAAAAAATCGTGGAATTGGTTTTTATCCAATTACACTAAGTGTCCGTGAAAGTAAAAACTTTTGTTATATCTTATCAAATCTAAAAGATATCGCGAAAATCGTGAAAACCTATGTAACCCTCTTTAACCCTCTTAAACCCACTTGAGGGTTAAATATCTCAAAATCCTGAAATAAATTTTTAGGCAATTATACAAAAAGCCTGAGAAAATTAAAACGAATTCGATATCTCATCAGATCTAAGAAGTTTCTTGGAATTCATGAAAACGTATGCAGTCCTTTAATATCCTATTGTGGCGGGAGGGGGGGGGTGGGTTTACTTTTAAAAATTCATGAAATGGGTTTATTGGGCATTGTATAAAAAGTCCGTGAAAATAATAACCAATTTGATATCTCATCAGACCTGGGAGACATAGCGAAAATTGTGAAAACTTATGCAATCCCCATACACCACTCGAGAGGTATATGGAAAAATTCGTGAAAATGTATACCCCCTTAGGGGTTGAATTAAAAAAAAATCCTGAAAACACTTTCTGCGCATTTATTTGAAGTACTTGTGCATTTAAAATTAATTTAATATTTCAGAAGATCTAAAAGATATGATGATATTCGTGAAAATATATGCACCCCATATTCACTGAATAGCTTTACTTTATTATTTCAATAATACAGTATTGTGATCGATTTTAAAAAAAAAAAATGTACTACACTCAAGACTAATAGACACGAAAAAAGCAAAAAAAAAAATTTTAGTCCGTCTGTCCACCGTACGCCGTTCGTCGACCGCTGTACGCAAAATCGTACCTCCCAAACCCTTTGAGCTATTAAATTGAATTAAATTTATTTTATGAACAGACGGAGTACGACTCTTAAAGTGACCTCATTTTAAAGGGTGGGGGTGTGAGGGGGAGGTGGGGAAAGCGTTTTAGACGGAAAATTTTGGTTTTTAGATCTCAGCAACCGATTTCGCTAGGAGGCTGAAACTTAGAATTTATATAGAGCTTTGATAGTGGACTCATTGGAAAAAAAATTGCTAATGTGGGTGAAGGGGTGTGGGAGTGGGGGGGAAAAATAATGCGTCCAAAACGCAAGAAAGCCGAGATCGCCATATTCTAAAATCCATATCTCCTAAACGATTAATGTCACGAAATTAAAACTTGATGAACATCTGTAGGTATACTCGGAGCATAGATCGGAAACAAATTTTTGAATGGGGTCATGGTCGTACGGGGGTTGGGGGGGTGAAAAACTTTATGTTACGATATCTCACGAAACAATTAAAAGACAAATAAAACTCGATTCCTGTATAAGGGTTGACAAATAAGGTTTGCTGAAATTAAATTTTTTTAATGTGGCGGCGGAACATGAAAATGGAGGGGATAAGAATTTTTTTAAAAAATTACGTCTCATATCTCAAGAACAGTGTAAGATAGATACTTAAAATTTTTACCAGAAGTAGGCCTAATAAACTTTTATTTTTCGTGATGATGGTGTAGAGGGTGAGGGTGGGGGAGGGTGAACAGGAAAAAGTTCTGATTTTAATATCTCAAGAACCTATAATTATATAAAGCTAAAAGTTGGTATTTAAATAGACCTATAGTAGTAGCATGTTGGAAAAATATAATTTTTTATAGGGGTAGTATGGTACGGGGGGTGGTTTGTGTTTTTTCTATTTATAGAACGGGTTATGCTACAAAGTTGCAACTCGGTATGTATATGTAAATTAACTAGAAAAGTAATTTTGATACAAACAATTTTCAAATATCAATTGGCGTTTGGAAGAGGGGAGAAAAAAATTATCATTGAAAATGGAATGCATATACTTTTACAATTTTCGTCATATCTATTAGGTCTTCCTAAATATTGAATTCATTTTACTTCTACGACTTCTTCGTATAAATACTTAGAAAACATTTTCATGATCTTTTTAAATTCTACCCCTAAGAGGGTGTAAAATGGTTGTATATACTGTATGTCCTCATGCAAAGCGATTAATCAACAGTCGGGGATTTCGTGTTGGGGTTTCACTGCACTGACGACGGAAAACAACATAAATTTCTTCGGTGGTATACTTTTCACGAATTCTGCCATATCCCCTAGGTCTGATCAGGGCTGCGATTCTGATGATAATTTGCAAATTTCCCTTGTGAATTTTTCGCTACCTTCGAATATGTCAAAATAGATATTCGAACATACCCCGTTTACCGCGGCCAATTGGGCTCAGTTTGTTCTTGAAAATTACCCAAAAACAGCCATCAGCCGTAGGCGCCGTCCCGTGGTGCAGTGGGATCACAACGGACCCATCTAGCGGTCTATGTGTTAGCTATCTCTGTCAATAGCTACTCACCTAACCTAACCTAACCATACCCCGTTTCGAAAATGGTTTCATTTGTATTTTGAACGTTACAGAAATACTCAGTAAAAACGGAACTATTTTAAATTTAATATACTCGTAAAGTGTGATAAAATGAATGCAATCTTCCCAATTTTTAACGAAGAATCTCGTAGTAGGACGAGATTAACAAGGAAATTGTTACGGGACTCACAAAATCCATTTAATATTCCAGAAAAATTGTGAGACGGCGGGGTGTGGTGTGGCTCTACATAGTTGTCAATTTTCAGCTTTCCATCATTTATGGTTTTCGACAAATAAAAATCAGAGTTTTTCCTTTCCACCCCCTCCCACCATCACACCCTACACCCACACCATCACAATTTTTTTCTCCGCTAAGTTCTACTGGGTCTAACCCCTGTAAAATTTGTAAGGTCATATATGATACGGTTCTTGAGATATAAAAACGAAATTTTTTTAAAAATGGCTGTCCCCCCCACTTACGAACTCCACCCCCCCCCCCCACCCTCAAAAATGGTACATTCAGTAGATTCGACTTGTAATCCTATCTTCTTTACTGGCCATTGGACCCACCGAGTTTCATCTTATTAGCATAAGCCGTTCCAGAGAGAGGAAAAACACAACCACCCCGTTCCATGCTATTCATATTAAACAATTTTCAGTGTAAACATTTTTTTTAAACATTTTAAACATTTTTTGAATAATAAAGTGAAAAGTTCATTAAATATTAAAAAAATTGCAGTATCTTGAACTTTTGTCGTATCACGTACCGAACATTGCCACAAAAAATAACAATGTTTCAACTAGAGTGGTCAACATATGAAAACCTTCTAGCAAAATCCTGGCCGTGCCACTGGCGGTTCCAGTGGTTATGGTACTTTATAAAATGCATTTCATAAAGCCTTTCCTTGTTAATTTTTTCTAATAAATGCTTTATATATTTAAAGCCTTAATTTTGAAACCTGCTTTATCGATATGCTTTAAAGACGTCTTTCCCGGGTATTTGAAACCATATTTTTTTGGCAGAAAAGTGTCCAAAATTGTAACAATTTGGGTCATCTCAAATTTCTCTTTCTTTAATGCAATTGCTTTCTGAAAAACATACTGCAGTCACGATCGGCTGCAAGCCAATCGTATAATACTCTAGATGAATACTGAACTCCGATTTATATTATAGTTGGGGATAAAGTAGAATTACGTGTGTGTATGTTGTATGTCCTTTATCAAGGACTCCCATTAGATTGCTACTCAAAACTTAAAGACAATGTTCAGTGTTTAATTTCATATCTTGAACTGGGTAAGTCATTGAAAAAAAAATTTCCTTTTTGAAGGACTTTCACATGGGAGGTGCAGGAAGGACTCACTCGATTTCTTACATATTTATCCTTTTCCTTGTAATCATTTAAAAATGAACGTGTACAAAATTTCAAATTCGTAGCTTGAAGCGTTCAAGAGTTATCGAAAAATATTGTTGAACAGGTGACTTAAGGACATTTTGTATGGCAGCTACCAGAAGGAGTAAAAGGATTTTGCTGACTAGTAAACTCGAACTTCGTTTTCACTCAAAACTAATTTGTACAAAATTCCGAATTCATAGCTAAAAGATTACTTGAGTTATAGTGAGTTTCGTAAATTAAGTGAATACATTTTGACAGGATATTTGTATGGCAGCTACACGAAGGACTAACAGGATTTTCTTCATAATCATACATTTAGCTCCAACTATTGGAAAAATAACATATACAAAATTTCAATGTGTGCTTAAACCATTCTGAAGTTATCGACCAATATTCTTGAACACGTGTTTTAAGGACATTTTGTATGGCAGCTACCCGAAGGAGTAGGACGATTTTGCCCGTTAACAAACTTAGCCTTACAAATTCAACCAAACACCCAGATTCAAAATTTCAAGATCCTAGGTGAAGGCGTTTTTGAGTTATCGTGTTCACGGACAGACGGACGGACGGACGGACGGACGGACGGACGGACGGACGGACGGACGGACGGACGGACGGACGTCAAGCGGATTTGAGGTTTTTGGCCACAAATAAACAAAAAATAATATATAACTTTTTTTCGTCCGAGGCTTGGTTCTATGCGTTACAAACTTTTGGGCTGGATTAAACTTATAATACTCTATATGATTTCATCTAGAGTATAACTGGATTAAACTTATAATACTCTATATGATTTCATCTAGAGTATAAAAAAAAATTAAAAACGCGACTATTTCATTGCGTGAAAGTGAATTGTTCACGCGTTATCAATAATTTCAAATTGGTGAAATCGTAGTTCACTTTTTGGCCTTTTAGGCCGTCGGGTTCTAGAATAAGAGCGCCATTGGGTGAACAAAAATATCGGAGGTGTATTTATTAAAGCAAAATGTGTCTACCTTTGGGATAGCTTCCTAACAAAATCGCTGGGATGAGAATCTATCCATTTTCAGGAGGACGAGACGAACAGGAACCAAGTAAAACTTTTTGTGTAAAATCGGTTTTAAATTCATCTCATTTCCCGATTTTCTCATAGACGCATTAAAGTGCGAGAAATAATTTATTTATTGAAAGGATTAAGCTACTAATTTGCATAATTCTGGTAGTATCCTCTTAAGTCAGAATGTACGTTTTAATAAATCATAAGTCCTATTCTCACTGGCAACGACTTCCCTTAAAAGCAAGAACATTTAAGGAAGGTGTCTGATTAATTAATGCACCATTTCACTTCGAGAGTTTCACACAAAACAATTTCTGACATCGGAAATCATAGCGGCGTCATTGTTCAAAATTTCACGATAAACAATTTAAACTTTCGAGTGCTTCTCGAATTTCCGCAATTGCTTTTCGCATTTAATATGAGCTACAGTTCCTCTGCAGTACTGAACGTTTTGCTCCAGGTCTGAATAAGTACCAGTGCGCGCTGTACAGTACATGTGAATTTTCCAAAAATTTTCCTTCGCTAGTATTTTGAGTTTTGATTTATTTATGGTGGCCTCGTGTTGTCGAGATTAGCGATTATCTCTTCTAGCTGGAAAACTTTTCTGAGTGAATCTTAATGTATGTAAGGAAAGATTTCCGGCTTTCGACACCCTCGTACATAAATTTTCCCTCTGGCTTATTGTTAAATAATTAATCGGACACGGAAATTCAATTCAAACTTGCCGTTACTTTCAGATGGTGCCATTGGGCTGTCAATATTGCCGCTAGCTGCTCTACTCACGGGAACCTTCCTCACTATCGGCATCGGAATACTGCTGGTTGTTGTCATTGCTATCCGAAAACGACGCGAACAAACTGCGCGAAATATGTGCGATGACAAGGACAAGCATCTCGGTAAGTTTTGCTGTTTTTTTCGAGAGCTTTAACCGATTGATTGTGGATTTTTCGTGCTTAGGAATGGATGTGACGGTTACAGCGCCACTGGAAATGGGCGCTGGACATCAACGCTTCGTTGTAGCTTACACGCTAAAGCAAGGGATTGAAAAACAACCGGATGTTATAAATGCTCCGAAAGGTTTGTGTCTTGTATTACGAAATGGTCAGTGTCGCGGATATTTAAAAAGTTTTCTTGCAGACTCTGAGCACAGCATCGGAATGAAGCAGTCACACAATCCAGTAACCCCACCTAGTGGCAGACCCAATGCTTTGTTTCTAAGCAAGCAGTCCTTTACATCATCGAACTACGTAAGTCCTTTGAACTTCAAAAAGCGTTCAATCACTAACAGCTTGTTCTCTCCATTCATCAAGGATTCACCGACAGTAATGTTCACTGAGAGCGAACAAAAAAGCACACCATCAAGCCACCATAGCACACTTAAGCACAACAAGGACGATACACGCAAAACCTATCTCAACCAGGAAGTCCTGTACAGTACACTTCCGGTCAAAAATGTCCTCCAAGAAAGCTTATTGTCGGGTAACGTAACGACACCCGCACGTAACGACATAAGTCGCTACGACTCGCCAACTTTAAACTACTGCAACGCTAATCCCGACCTGCAGAACAACATAGCGCACAAAACCGAGTTCAACAAGAACGACGATTACGGACTAGCCGTGACAGACTACTTGGGCTCTAGCATTGATTTTAGTTTAGGAAACGTCAATCAAATCACGCTGCCGCGAGTAAACCATACGTCGACGGCAGCGTCCGCAACACTTAGTAAAACGAATTCAACTAGGAATCACATAATAACGGACACCCTGCCTGGTCCTGAGAGTTGTGTCTAAGTTGCATCCAAAATGCAAGCCCTAAACTAACAAGACAAAAAAAAAATTATATAAAGACTGGTCCATTATATTAATCTTAAAAAATCTTATCCACTATAATTAAAGAGAGAACAACATGAGAGTACATTTTACAAACGATTTTCGTCATATCTACCACATATCGGCAAAACAAACATACTCCCTTGTATTTTCTGTTTTTATTATATTTTATAGCATTATTGAAATTTGAAAATCTGGCTCAAAGTAAAGATAAGTAAGAAATGTTTAATATTTCGCGGTTCTAATCCAATTTTCTACTCCTTACTCCTTAAGTCGATGTTCGTCGCTTGAAAATATTATTTATGATTATTTTTCCACCATCAAAAATGCTGCTCTACAAGCCTTTCTCGATTGTTCGTTTCCATGGCGTTGATGGCAGCACCGGCACTAGATCATTTTAACGGCCAAAACAACTCCCTATTTCCTTTTTCGCTAATGGGTGGGCAACATAACTTATCGGTACTCTAGCGGAATTCGATCGGAACTCTTTTCCTCATCCAATAATAAAACATACAAAGCTCCAACGTAACATTTTTTTACAATGACAAATTTGAAACTGTTGTTCTTGCTATGACTTCCACTTTTATATAAGAAACTTGTTAACTAAAAAATTGGACGCATCTACTATGGATGAGAACTTAATATACCTTCAGGGTTTCGAACTCGGAAAGATATACATCTGAAAATGAAACACCAAATATTTCATTAAAAACCATTCCAATTTTATACGCTAAGCTCCAAACCTTTCTAGTGCTGGCACAGTACTGTCTTTAAGAACTCGCCAGTGTCTAATTGTAAACAAATGTTTTTGTTTTATTTAAACACAAGCAGTTTTCTTGTTAAAAATGACGGGAAACGCTGAAATTTTTGAAAGTTTAGATAAGATTTTTTTTAGCCTCTGAATAGATAGAAGTAAGATGTCTTCAAATTCAAGTACCAATAACACTCAGGTACTGGATAATGTTGAATATTTCTTCATATTAGAGTCCAAGAGTAAATATTCGTAAATATTGAATTCTTTTGAAGACATTTGTCTCAACTATATCTCCAGCATAAAATTCTCAAGTCCATGATTAGACGAATGTCATTAATTTCTTGACTCATTCAGTACTGAATTAATGGCATTAATTTCTTGACTTATTCAGTCTTGTGACAGTACTGAATTAACGTATTTAAATTATCACTATCTGCAGTTCTACTTCGGTACTGAAACACAGAATTGCTTCAGAATTGTGTATGTTAGTACTGAATCAATTATGATACAGTATTGATAAAAAGTTTCTCCTCAAAAAAAAGTGGAAAAAACTGTTTCTAAGATTTGTTTTTCCTTTCGACGGTGTACTGGTTAGTACTACAAATATATATAGATTCACAAAAGTCGGTGTATTAAAAAAAAAATATATTTGTATTCTTTTGTTTAATGTTCATTCGGGGCGTACGATGGGGATATTCCTTAAGAGGTTTTGAATGTCTCGTCAGCCTGACAGTGTCGTTAAGTCTGATTTTATTTGTAAGGTGGTCAACCTTAATATCACCACTTAATATCACTTAATATCAAGACATCTAAGGTAAAGCAGGATGTGAGCATAGTTCTTCTAGAGCTGAGCGGTAGAAGATTTAACAATCGTAGCCTAACTGTGTAGTGTGGAAGGTCATCAAAGTCTCTAGGGTCATACAAGTCCCTAAGAGCAAAAAGAAGAAATTGCTTTTGGATTGACTCTATTCTGTTGCTGTATATTTGGAAAAAGGGATACAAAATGGGACATGCATATTCCAAAAGAGGGCGAACAAGGGAATAGAATAATGATTTAGTGACCCATACATTTTTGAACTCTTTAGCCCTTCTTTTAATGAAACCTAGAAGTTTGTAGGCCTTTGAGATTATTCTGTTGTAGTGAGATTTAAAGCATAGTTTATTGTCAAGTAGCACGCCGAGGTCTTCAATATGCTCTACTCGATTTAGACCATTTCCACTTAGGGTATAATTATGGTGGTAAGTGGATTCTTTACGTGAGAAGCTTATCACGTGACATTTACCGACATTAAGCCTGGATTGCAGGAATACGGGGGAGCTAATGGAATGATATATTTTCAGATCATCGGCGTATAAAAGATGTGGGACACTTTCTTGTACTTCCGAGAGATCTGAAATGAAGATTGAATAAAAGAGGTCCCAAGTGACTTCCTTGGGGTACACCAGAGGACACTGCTATATCTTTCAAAATGAAGCCTTGGAACTTAACACATTGAGTTCTATTACTAAGATACGACTTAAGCCAGTCAAGTAAAGGTCCTGTTATACTGATTTTTTTTAACTTAAAAATTAGAGTATTGTGATCTACTTGATCGAAGGCTTTGCTAAAGTCAGTATATATTGCATCGATTTGGCGTCCATTTTCCAGTGTGCGGAGTGTATTAGATACAAGAATCATTAGGTTAGTCGTGGTGGAGCGCCCTTTTCTAAAACCGTGCTGCTGGTCGTTAAGAATGGGGTTGATAATATTAGTGATTTTATCGCAGATAATTTTTTCAAATAGTTACGGTATGGCTGATAGTATTGCTATACCTCTATAGTTCTCAACGTTTCATTTGTCACCATTCTTCCAGGCCGAAGGGAAAATCCCTAACTACAGTGACATGTTGAATAGAAAGTGTAGAGGTGTTGCAAGTTGAATGGCACACTTTGATAAAAATAGGGGAGGAATAAGATCCAGGCCAGGACCTTTTTTGACGTCAATATTTGTGAGAGCATTAAACACCTCCTCAGCGGACAATGAAATATTGTCAGCAAGTGAAGAGACCGAATTGTCAGGTTCGCTGAAGGTTGATTCTGACTGGGAACTAAAAACTTCTCGAAAACGGTCAGCAAACATATCGCAGATATCGCGCCTGCAAGATGAGTGTTTGATTCCATTGGACATGGTTACGGGGTAACCTGAACTTTTCCGTTTTGTATTCACAAAGTTGAAAAAGCTTTTTGGGTCGGTAATGATTAGATTTAGATTTCATCGGAGGCGGAGGGATTCTTCCAAGCACCGCGACCAGTCGTCTATTGTGCTATACCTCATAGATCTTTCTCCAGTTTCAACCTAGAGGTCCTCACTCAGCTTTATTTCTCTTAGGAATTTATCTAGTTGGTGTAGGTCTATTTTTGCAATGGTACTATGGTCCACAAAGTGTTCTCCGAAACATTTGTGGCGCTGAGTTGCGACTGCCTCACAGTAGCATAGAATATGTTCTGAGGTTTCTGCCTGCAGTTGGCAGAACCTGCAAAGGTTATCGGTTATGATTCCTCTTCTTTTAAGATGATCTTTCAGGCGCGAGTGACCCGTGAGTATTCCGGTTATTGCCCGTACTTTGTTTCTATCAAACTGTAGAAGCTGTTTGCTTCTTTTAGTTGAGTGGTTCCGTATGAATCTTTTCGCCTGTCTAAGTCTGGGTAGTGTGGCTCAGTGTTGGCATTTCTTATGTTCCTCCCATACCCTTATGCTCCTCTTAATGGAGCAGGTTGAGATTCCACAGAACGGCTCTGGTCCAGTAGGGCGGACTGATGCTCCGTCTCTTGCAAGTTGGTCTGCAATTTCGTTGCCCTCTATGCCCTCATGACCGGGCACCCAGTGCAAGAGGACTCTGTTGTTGGTACTAAGGATACATCATTTTTCTTGGCATTCCCACACCAGTTTTGAGTTTACTGTTTGTGCAGTCAAGGCTTTTATCGCTGCCTGACTATCTGTGAGAATGACCCCTTTCGAGGTTTATTTCTATGGACTTGGATATAGCATGGACCTCCGTCTGGAAAACGGTAGGATATTCACCGAGGGATTCCGTTATCCTGGCGCGGGGTCCGCTTATGTCAGCTCCGCTGCCTTTAGTCGTCTTAGATCCATCGGTATACCATACAATACTATCCGGTCCGAATTGCGCTGGGTCCATTGCCCAGTTCTCTCTGTCGCAGTCTATGGAATTGAAAGGGATCTCGAAGCGATATCTCTTTGTCATACGGTCCACAGGCATGTCTAGCATTTGAATGCTACTTCTACGTCTGGATAGATTATTAAGTCCACTTTTTACTCTGGATGGGTTGCCGTTAAGTTCGTTTCTCATCGCGGCTAATCTTGCCTGCGATTCGATGTAGATGTGCAGCGGAGTCAGATCTAAAAGAACCTCCATGGCTGCCGTGGGGCAGGTTTTCATTGCTCCTGTCGTGTTGATACATGCCAACCTTTGGAGCTTGTCCAGTTTGCTCCTGGCGCTTACTAGTTTTGTCGGTATTGATATCTCCACCAATTTTGTTTATATAAGACTCATACGCTGCTCGGGATTTAAAAGAGAATTCCGAGGCTAGCTTGTTATTTTCTGAAGATCAGGAGTAGTCGTATCCGTTTTCTTAAGTATTTTGTATATCTTATTTCTCTGGTTCCGCAGTGATCTAAGATTTTTATTTGGCCACGGTTCTGATACTTTATTTTTCAGCTTGATTACAGGAACATGGTTAATGACAATTCCGAAATTCACATCGTAAAACGATGATATAGCATTGTCCAAATCATTAGATGCGAAAAGGGATGTCCAGTCTATCGAAGATAATTCATTATTAATACTAATGAAATCGGCATTACGGAAGTCAAATACAATATTATTGTTGTAAGAACTTACAAAATTAATATTGTCACATGGTAGGTCTACTATGATGGCAGAGTGATGTTGGGTATTTGAGAAAAGATTCTCAGCGTCAGATGCAGGACTAACAATCACTTCATCATATGAGTCTGTAAAGATCATATCAAGCCATCTTCCGTTTTTATTAGGAAAATTCACTACCTGATGTATATCATTACTATACATCGTGTCTATGATAGTGGTGTCAATAATAGACGTAAGATTCCCAGGTATGATGCTGTTATCTGAATGATTAGTGACGAAAGAAATGCTTGGGCGATTAAAGTCGCCGAGTAGGAAAAGATTGTCGTTTTCATGTAAGGAGCACTTGAGACCATGTAAAATATCCAGAATGTCATGGTATTTGTGATCTTCTGAGATCGGTTGGATATAAACAACACCAATGTAAACATAATTATTGATCAGCTTGATTCTGATAAACTTATGTTCAAAAAGCAGTGAGGGGCTTGTGGTTACAATGGCCCTTACAAAAGCCAGTAAATATTTTGATGTTCTAGGAGCTACTCTTCAAAGAAAAGTACGTTCTCGAAATTCAACAAATATTTTTGGTCTCTATAAAATTGTATTTACACCTACCCATGAGCAAAACGGATCTTTTCAAGTCTAAGTGTGTCCGTTTTCTCACGAACAGCCACGCGTACCTACCTACCTACCTACCAGTGTGACCGTTTTAATATTTCTCAGGGTAGCAAATTTGGGTAGCAATTCTTAGCTTGGGTAGCAAAAATATTTTCCATACTTCTTTTAATTAAATGGAACTAGTTACGTCATTACATGCTTATCTGTTACTCATAACACTGTATATCCACTACAAATTTAAAATGTTTAAAGAAAAATTAATATTTTAAACTGTGAACATTTATTTAGGAAAATCAAAATTCACCCAAAATGCACATTTTGCCATTCGCTCGAACGAGTAACGAGTGATAGATTTGAAAAAGATGCGTAATTCTATATTGCTATTATGTATGCGGTATGCGCTAGCACTATACTATATTTCTCAGTATAATAATATTAGTCAGCTATCGATGGTACGCGATTTCGAATGCAAGACCAGAGGCTTGTATGAATCTTACATTTGATATGGTTTGTCAAAGTATCATATTTTTGGCGTACACAAGTTTTATAACGGCTAATTTTACCAGGGTAGCAAATTTAGTCATGTAGTAACATAGTAGCAAAAAATTGTCAATAGTAGCATTTTGCTACCTTCGTAGCACTTGTGGTCACACTGCTACCTACCCAAGAAAGGAGTACATTTGAACCAAGAATTTTTAGTTAATTTAGTTCTAGTAACATCTTGTGGTATGGTCGGTGATTTTGATTTTACCCCTCCGAAGAGCTTACTTTATCATAGAGAAAATAACGAGTATATATATATATTTTTAGCAGATGCAATTCAAATTTGTGAATGTACTACTAACTAACATCCTAAGCTAAAGAATTGACCAGACATTTATTTTCAACTAGTACCCATTTTACAGTATTTTGGTATAAATCCCAAGGCAAGTTCAATTGCGGGTTAAAGTATCAGTATAAAGAAATTTGTTTTTCTGTATCCTCCATAAAAATGAAATAAAGTCGAAAGGTGCTCTTACACGAGCGATTAAAATTGCTCAATTTGCAGCAATATTCGTCAATTTTGATGCCAGGAAAAAATTAAGCAACACACAGCAATAATAGCAACAGGCGATGTGGATCAACATTTCACCAACTCGTTGCTGAATCGTGGTGAGCGATATTGACCAATATGTAGTAATTCAGCAATAAGGGCTTACACGAGCAATTCCGTCTATGAACAATACGAAAGCAAACTTGAAAAACAAATTTAAAACTTAAAATAAAATTTTTTGAATTCCAAGCCACTATAACACGATACTTGACAAATAAATGCAAAACTCAAAACAAAACATGACAATTAAATCACCGGACGTGGACAACTGCTCGGAATTTTCCAAGTTAATGGAAATACAGCAACTATAGGGCGAGCAATACCAGCAAGCTATGAAAGCATCGCCACATTGTCGAAATATTGCCGCAACTAGCATGATATTGCCCTGTATTGCTCCATTAATCGCTCCACTAGTTTTGGTAATAGTCGTCGGGCAATCAATTGCTTGAAAAATTGCTCGTGTAAGAGCATCTTAAGTGAAGGAGGACGATGGCATCACAAACCCACATACCAGATCATCATCCATAAAATAGTGAAAAGTTTATGCAGTCATCTTCCAAAAAACGATAATTCGAGAATACTTCACAAGGAAGTTGAACATTGGCATCAAGATGTTTGATCAAATTTGGACGGCTAATTTAAACACAATACAATTTTTTAACATTTAAAAATATGAATAAAAACCAGTAAAATCAATGTACTCCTTCGAGGAGTTACCATGCCATAAATTAGTGCTGGAATTTCCACAAACTAACCATCAAAGTTGATATCACTTTGTTCAATGCAAAAAGAGAGGTTGGCTGCATTTATGGGAAACAAATGTTATGTGCATTAAGGAAAATAGGTTTTTCGAAATAAAACACTTAATTTCCAAAAAAAAAACTGTATATTCCGCTTTGTATCTCCACATTTGCTCCTCCAATCTCTTTCACAAAAAGTGTTCCTAATCTCCACTTCTGTGTCGCCATCTGTTAGTGAGAGTTTATACACCAACTTTTTAGTAAACCGAGTTGAATTCAACTGATTTATGTTACAAGTGTTATATTACAATTGTTCAACTGATTGCAGTGTCGTTAGCACTTCAGTTGAATCTCTCTTAAGTAACCTACCAGACGAAGACCTAAAAAACATGTTGTTGCACCTTGAGTACGTTCTCTTCCATATTTTTGTGATAAAACTTTGTAAACAAAATAACCACCCCGGAGCAAAAGTCTGGTTGCGTCACTGGTGTGACAATGAATGCAATGACACATCCTTTTCTCTAAAAGAGTCTCCCTAAAACGATTCGGCTGACCAGCTAGCTAAGCGGGACGCCAATCCACAAATGATTGGCCCAGAACCATTTTGTGGAGTAGCTAAAGGCTTCATTAAAAATGGCATTTTAAAGTGGGTAAATCTTCAGGTGGAAGATTTTTGGAACTCACTTTCAGGACTTAGACGGTCAAAGAAATTCCTGATTTTTTCAAGTAGGAGAGCGTCGGAATTCCTTTTCTTAAGCAGGTATAACGCAAGGGTTTTTCAGGGCATTATTTCCTTAATTTGCACCTTAAGATCATCGGTAAAGTATCACTAGATGCATGTCAATTCTTTGAAACCACATCTGAAACTACATTCTGTGTGATTGTGATGCATTGGCCAGATCAAGAAGGCAGACTCTCGATGGATTTACTCCCACCTATGTACACCTGTCGAAGACGCCCCTGAGTAAAATTATCTCCTTTCTTAAGGGAATAGGTATGGCCTACGGAGTGGTTAAGAGCCAGGAACTGAAGACCACTTAGATCGTGGCTCGAGAAGCAGAAAGGCTTCTATTGGCTCCGACATCAAATAAATAATAATAATAATAAATAAATCTCCCTAAAAAGTTTTGAAAGTATTCGAATCCTTTATGTATTGTCTTATGCCAGTCGTCCGCTGCGTTCTTCTGCTGCAGGTATGAATATTCTGTACTATTCGATTCAGAAACGCCTGGCAACAGTAGACCCGATGTTTTCAGTACAAAAGAAGCGTATTAAGTAATGAAATAAATATGATACTTAAACATACATATAATAAATTTATTTTATTCCATTTTTTGATCACAAAAAACTTATAATTAAAAGTATTTAACAAAATGGCAAAAGATCGTCTCTTCTGCTATACATATCTTTTGAACTATATTTGATGGTTGTCAGATAAAACAATAGAACATACCATAGACAATGTAGTACTCAAGTGACGTGATAATATAGTACTCAAATGACGTGTGGCGTGTGGCACTTTTTAAAAACTAGCTGGCAAACATTTGCCATTTTCTATATGAAAACTATTATTAGTGGATAGTTTAATTGAACAGAGGCTATAATAATTCCGTGACATGATAAGTTGACAGTTTTACTTACAATGGATTTTTTTTTTGAATTGATAAGCGAACAAAATAGATAGGCGGCTCAAGTAAAAATTCGTATCTTGCGAAATCAATCGGTTTTTGAAACTGACGTTTTATCTCTTACTTAACTTATTCGCAAATTCCTGATCTTCAGTACGTTTTGCGGCATTTATTTCCTAATGCCTAACCAGAGTTTTAGATTATTGTGGGATCCAAATGGTTTATATTTAGGCCATATAACGATCATTACGTTATAAAGTCAGGTGACATACAGAATCGCAATGGGTATATCATGCGCGTTAAGGGTATGCCATACATTTTGGCTAATGCTCCATAACTTCATAACGAATATTTTCAAGCAACGAATCTAATGCTCGCTCATGATTATTACAATATTTCTATTATTTTAAATGTAAAAGTACAATCTTCGTGTTTTATACGATGATTTACTTTATTATTTTAATAATAAAGTATCTTAAGTTGATATTTATATGTAATGTATAATAAAAAAAAATCTAATTAAATAAATAAAAAATGCAAAATGCAATACCAATTTAAGTAGTAAAAGATCTCTTGATTTCAATAAAGGTAACTCTGTACATAAAAAAAAAATTATATAAATAAAAATTAGGAAAGTTGTTAGTCTAGTTGGCCTATGTAATTGAAAATACAATTAAAAAAAACACTCACAGAGACGAAAGAAATAAATAATTTTTTATGTAAATATTGTTAACAATAAGCTAGAGATATTATTAAACTAATTATATGTGTAGCAAAAATGATGTAAACTATTGAAAAAAAAAAATAAAAGATGATGGTACTAACTTAATCATAAAAGTGAAAACAAAAATTTCGTTAAGTTTTCTATGGTTTTCTTTTTGGGAAAAAAACGAGTATTAAAAGCAGAACCTTCCACTACCTTATCGGAATCTCATTTCCAATAACTAATCATATCAATTTTTTTTCTATCAAATATCCTTTATATTTTTTTCTTCCAAATATCAAAAATATAGGTAGAAGTAAGAGTACATTTTTAATTAAAGTAATAAATTTTTTTTTTAATTTGATATGTTTCGTCCCGAAGTATCAGAATACAACAACTGAAAATACTATAATTAATTATAATTAAAAATGCTGTAAAAATACGAAAAAGGCAAAAAAATGAATATACTACGAAAAATTAATGTATAAATGCTTCTGATTCCATGTGATAAAAAAAGATCAATAAAGAGGTGTTTTATTTATATGTGAAATGGTTTTCTTTTTTGATTTTACTTTATTATTTTAATAACTATTTATAATTTTAATAATAATTTGCTACCCTGAAATTTTTAAAAAACGAACCGATTGCGTTAAAAAAAATTAATTTCGGTGTGTGTATGCAAGTCACCATATGTAGTTTGCTCGAAATACAATTTTTTAAGGGTGGAGCATAGAAGTGGGGGGATTAGAATTTTTCGGAAAAATCACGTCTTATATCTCAAGAAGAGTTTAAGATAGATGATTAGAATTTTTACGGAAGGTAGGACTAATAGACTCCTAGCAGTGAAAAAAATGTTGGGGGTGTGGGTGGGTGAAAAAGAATAAGTTCCGATTTTCATATCTCGAGAACCAATATTGGTGGATAGCTGAAAATTGGTATTTAGATAGAGCTATAGTAGTGGCATTATGTAAAAATATAATTTTTATTAGGGGTAGTATGGTACGGTGGAGGGGGGGGGGGGGGGGGGTTTTCTATTTATGGAACGGCTTATGCTAGAAAGTTGAAATTTGGTGTATATGTAGATCTACTAGAAAAATAAGGGAAGCTGAGAATCAAACCTTCCTTTTTTTATTGCCAATTACTCTTTGAAAAAACTTGAAAAACGCGATTATTTCATTGTGTAATTTTCCAGAAAGTTATCGTTGACGCGTTATCAATAATTTAAATTTGTGGAAATCGCAGCTCACTTTCGCGCTGGCTGGTTTCAGAATAAGAGCGATTAAATTCGATATTCGGATAAGAATAAGTGAAGTGAAATTATACTTTACTTTCCATTTTCTGTACTACAAATTTTCACTGCTAATCTTTTCAAACAAACATTTTGTGTGTTTTTTCGTCTTAAAGTGCTTTCTCAGCTATTGGGATAATCTCAGAGAACTGTGAATGGCATGCTAGCAATGCCTGCTACTACTAAACTACTACTGAATTGTAGCAGTCAAATGAAATCTAGATAATAAGCAGTGTGAACCGTTTAACGTTATTCAAACTCACCTCACGAAATCACTTGATTTCGACTCAGTGTTAAAGTAAAATGTACAACAAAAAATATATACAGTGGCGTAAGAGAATGGGGGTAAAATAATTTCTAGTTCGCTGGAGTACTAAAAACAAAGAAAAAATTTTGACTTTCAGAGTGGGGCATAATATTTCTAAAAACCCATATCTCAAAACAAAGCCAGATCAATACGTAAACATATTGTTACATGTAAACCTGGCAACCGCGCAACTCGATCGTTTCACATAATGAAAACAACAACAACCGAATACCTAGTTGCAAAATAACCCAAGCAGAAACCTAGCTGAAGATAAGGCGAAACAACACGATTGTATCTGCCTTCTTATCGAATGCTCTCCAATATACTAGAACCCTATACATACACCACTGAACGAAGATCGAAATCGAAAGCTCTAAAGCTTTCGAGAAGATTCCACACTGAGCGAACATTCAAGTACATCCTAGACTGCAACCGGCTAGTATATAAGCAGGTGAAGCTTTCAGCGAAGTGACAGTAATTTTTATTACGTCGACTGTGACAGCCAGCGTGTATACGCGGCCTTGTTGGTAGAGAGCGAAAGGGATCGAGTCAAGCGATATATGGTATAAGCGGGCGGTATTGCCATACAGTGCGAATTATTGTGCGAATAGAATTTAAAGTGCGATTAATAAATAATCGCTTATTTTTATTTTAACTGAATTGTGTTTTACTTGTAATCCCGGCGAACCCCTAGCTCGCAACAATATCCCGAAGACTAACGAAATAGTTTTAGTAATTTTTTTTTCACTAAACAACGTAAAAGTTGTTGGATTAATCTAGAGAAAGGTTTGGCGAAAAATAGGAATTTTGACCACTTAGTCTTACACGGAATTGAAAAGGTTTTTTGAGTGGTTATCGAGTAAAGTGGACGAAAACTTAACTACTTACGAGTTTATTAGAGAAACAATTTTCTGCAAATTGAATCTGGTAGAAATAACCGGCACATTGGGAGGATTTACTTAAGTATGTAAAAAGCGTAGGAGTTTTTGGGGACCTTCATAAAAATTCAGTCTTAGAGACCAACAATATTTCCGCCGTTTGATTAAAACATTGTGCTTCAGCAATTATTCAAATCCTGAACAATAATTGCGGATTCCGTCTCCAAGAGGCAATTTGAAGACCGTAAAGCGCGTTCCATTTAAAAACCCATTTCGCAATTTTTTCGAAATACAAACCCCAAGTGGAAATAATGGGTTTGTATACGTTTTAACATTTCCTCATATCTCTTAAGTCTGATAAGGCTACAGGCTTTTAGTTTACCGAAATTCGAATAGTCTATACTGGCCTTTTTAATGTTTAATCGGCTAAAAATCTCTATTTTAAATATTTTTATTTTAAGAACAAAATTAACTTTCCAAGAAACGTTATAATCTCGAAACAACTGATGATATACTCCGACTTTGACCGCTCCCGAACTTTGACATGAAAAATAATAAAGTTTCGCCAGACCATTGGCAGATTTTTAGTATCAGTTTTGACTTTTTTTGCATAAATAGCCGCAACATTTCACGCGTATCTATTTCCGACATTCTATTCACTGCATGTTTGGTTATCTAAAAATAAAAATCTAACAACATTCTGAGCGCAACTTTATTATTTTATGAGTAGAAGTCCGAAACGTGTTTTATGATGAGATGCGGTGTAGATTACTATGCGACTGACAATCTAAAAAATAACGTTCCAAATAGCCTCCTGGTTATTTCTTAGGTTGTCAGTCGCATAGTAACCTACACCGCATCTCATCATAAAACACGTTTCGGACTTCTACCCATAAAATAATAAAGTTGCGCCCAGACTGTTGGCAGATTTTTTTTAATTTACTTACGTATTTTTTTATCAATAGAATAATTCATAGTAGTAAAAGCGAATTCGATCATATTAAACCTAAGAGATTTTCGGAATCAGTGAAATCTTGAACAATACCATAGGGGGTTTAATAGAGAAAAATACTTAAATCAGTTTTTTCCCCGACTACGTTTAAAGCTTATAGAAGTAAAAGTGAATTCCAAATCTCAATATACCTTAGAAATATATCAGAATTCGTGAATATGTACACAACCATTTTACACCCCTTAGTGGTTGGATTTCGAAAAATTTTGAAAATCGTTACTAGGCACTTATATAAATAGCCCGCAGAAGAAAAATTGCTTTGATAGCTCGACATGTCTAAAAGTTTTAACGAAGTTTATGAAAATATGGATTCACGGAAATTTTTTTTACTCAACCTCTGAACCTCTGAATCTGAACTTTTTTTCTGCTTAAGTTACTCTAATAGCACATCTACATATACTTACTAACTTTCAACTTTCTAGCATAAGCCGTTTCTGAGATAAAAAAACCACCCCTCTCCATCGTACCTTAATACCCCTATCAAAAATTGTATTTTTCTGGAATTTCTCCATAGTGGTTCTATATAATCCTAAATTGTTAGCTTTCTATACATTATGGTTTTCGAGAAATAAAAATCAGAATGTTTTCCTTTCTACCCCCTTTCACCATCACCCCCAACACCCACACCACCAAAATTTTTTCCCCTACTAGAAATTGACCGACCCCAACTCCTGTAAAATTTTTTACGATTTCTGAGATATACAAATCACATTTTTTGAAAAATGGCTGTCCCCCTACTTTCGTGCTCCACCTCCCTCCTCAATTTAATTTCGGTAGACTCCTATTGTGATCCGATATACAGAAACCAAATTTTATCTTCCTGGTGTAATTGGTTCGGAAGATGTTGTAATTCAAAGTTATTTTCCCACCACCCCTCTTAAAAATTTTAGCCGTTGTCTAATCTTGAAGTATCCCTAAGGACAACAACAAAGTTTCAATCTTCTGACATCAATTGTTCAGGAGATATCGATTTTAGAATGTTTCAATCCCGTCTTTCATGCGTTAAAGACTCATTGTTTTCCCCCCACTTCCACACCCCTTAACCAATATCGACCATTTTTTTGCAATTGAGTCCATTATCATAGTACTACATAAGTTCCAAGTTTCAGCTTCCTAGTATAAGTGGTTCCTGAGATCTAGAAACCAAAATTTTTCGTCTAAAACGCTCCCCTCTCCTCTCTCCTTGTACCCTCACCCCTCGAAAATATACCAGTCGTAGGGGTTTACCCAATCTACCCACCATAAAAATTTCAATTTAATATCTCAACGGGCTTGGGAGCTACGCGACTTCAAACGATTTTGCGTACGGCGTATGGCGTACGGCGGACAGACGGACATTTTTTTTTTTGCTTTTTTGGGCTTACCAGTCCTAAAACATGAAAATACAAAATTTCAGGGTAGGAAATTTTTTTGAAATTTCAGGTCGATCACAATACTATATTATTAAAAAATAATAAAGTAAAAGGACACTACCGAAATTAGATCCACATTTTATGCCATAGACCAAAATGACCGTTGTATTTTTATTAACCACATACCGATTTTCTACACGAAAAATGTCACAATTTGATTATTTATTGAAGTACCTATGGTTTCCCACGCTTTGGACAAGTGATACGTAGTAAATTTGTTCAAACCTATTTTAAGGTACTTTCAAGTACGTATTTATTTCTGTCTGGTGAGTTTTCATGTGGGCCTATTTCGATATGATGTTTCGTGTCAGAATTATTTCCAAATTTAAGTGAATTGAAATAAATGAAATATGTATAAGCTATCCACCAGTGGTGTAGGCTGTGAAATTTATTGCATAACATTCAGTAGCAAATTAGATCAAATTTAGGTTTATAAGTAGGCATACGATTACTAAAAGTGAAATGTGTAATGACTGTATGACTAATTTGACTACTTTCCTGTCGAATGCAGGCAGATACTGTTTTATTGGAATTGCAATGAAAGTGATGCACGTGACGCGTGCAGTGTCACAATCGCATCGCGCGCCATATCGCGATACCAGTTCTGGAGCTAGTTTACACCCAGCGGTCTCATCGGGTCATGAGCTATGTTGTAGCCGATACCGGCCTAAAACTGGGCTCGATCCTATTTAGTTTATCGAAATATTTCATCAACATATTCACGGACTATTAATAAATATCTGCAGTAGTACTTTGTGTCAGCAGGCATCGCACATGCCTTGACAAAGTTTTGTTTCTTTTGAATGTCACTTAAACGATTTCATAAGAATCAACTTGATATCTCATGAGACACGAGGGATTTTGAAAAATTTTTTAAAACGTAAGTAGATCCTTCACACCCCCTTGGTTCTTGAAATTCGAAAAACGTTGGTTTCTAGGTCATTACGTCAAATGCCGTAATAACCAATTTTATATCTCATCAGAACTAAGGGATGGCAAAAATTGTGAAAACATATGCAAACCCTTTGTGGGTTGAATATCCAAAAATTTAAAAAAGGGGTTTCTAGGCGATTATATAAAAAGTCTGTGGAAGTGAAAAGCGATTTAATATCTCATCAAACCTAAGAAATATGTCGAAGCTTTGAAAAGCATACAACCTTCTTACACTCTTTAGGATTGAATATCTAAAAATACTGAAATTGACTTTTTGGCGCTTATATAGGAAACCTTAGGAAGTAAAAATGAATTCGATAAATCTTTAGATTTAAGCAATATGTAGGAATCTGTGAAAACATATGCAACCTCCTTACACCCACTTGAGGGTTGAATATCCAAAAATCCTGAAAGGAGTTAAGAGATAAATATGAAGACAGCACGAAAAAGTAAAAACCAATTCAATTTCTTATCACTTCTGAAAGATATGACGGAATTCGTGACAATGTGTTCAACCCTCTTAGGGGTTGAAAAAGGAAAAAACTTAAAAACAAGTTTTAGGCGATTATTACGCAAGCCCGTGAAAGTGAAAAGATATTCGATATCTGATCAGACCTGGGGGATATGGCAGAATTCGTGAAATAGTATACAACCCCTTTACACTACCTTAGAGGTCGAATTTCAAAAAATCCGGAAAACGATTTCTAGGTATTTATATGAAGAAGCCGAAGAATAAAAATGAATTCAATATATGTGAAGGCCTAATAGATATGACGAAAATCGTAAAAATATATGCTTTCCATTTTCACTGATCATTTTTTTCGCAACCCTTCCAAACGCCAATGGATATTTGAAAATGTTATACACTAGATGAAATCATATAGAGTATTATAAGTTTAATCCAGCCCGAAAAGTTTGTAACGCATAGAACCGAGCCTCGGACGAAAAAAAGTTCAGTTGTGGCCAAAAACTCCCAATCCGTCTGTCCGTCTGTCCGTGGCCTAGGAAGTTGAAATTTTATAACCACCTGTAAAATGGATAAAGTAAGGCTAAGTTCGTTAATGGGCGATATCCTTCTACTCCTTCGGGTACCTCCCATACAAGAGGTTTATACGTGTTTAACAATTATTGCTCGAATGCTTTAAGTTAGGAGCTTGAAATTTTCCATACTTAAAGCTTACAATGTTTGAAGCGAAAGTTTTGAATATGATGCAAATCGAATGAGTCCTTCGTGTAGCAGCCTACAAAAGTCTTTCAAAAATGTATGCAAGTTACAGAATCCACTATAACTCTAGTATGAGCTAAAGCAGGGATTAAAAATTTTACAGGAATTAGTTTTATATCAAAAGCAAGACTGAGTTCATTAATTAGCGCCATCCGTCAATTCCTTCGGTTAGCTGTCATACAAAACTCCTTAAAACACGTGTTCACCAATATTGAACGATAACTTTAGAACGCTTTAAGCTACGACTTTGAAATTTTGTACTCGTCAATTTTATAAAAGTCGTAGCTGAAAGTATTAATTTGAAAAATATCCTTTGAGCCCTTCATATAGTTGCCGTACAAAAATTCTGTAAAAATGTCCTAACTTAATTTATGGAACTCGCTATAACTCAAAAAATCGCTTAACCATCCATCGAGTAGCCACTATCCATTAGTTTCTTCCTAAATTAAAGGTCATGCAATAATCGTATGAACACTCCTCATTCTTTTGATATATTCCCAACTAAAATATAAATCGGAGTTCAGTATTTCATCTAGAGTATCATAGGATTGGCTTGCAGCCGATCGTGACTGCGTTATGTTTATTGTACGGATTCTTCATATAAATATCTAGAAAGCATTTTCAGGATTTTTTTAAATTCGACCCCAAGGGGTGTAAAGGGGGGAATACATTTTCACGAATTCAGCCGTATCCTTCAGGTCTGATTAGATATCGAATAACTTTTCACTTTTACGGGCTTATTTAATAACCGTCTTAAACTCGTTTTCAATTTTTTCCCCTTTTTCAACCCCTAAGAGGGTATAAACGGGTTGAACATGTTTTCACGAATTCCGTCATATCTCTTAAGAGTTCTTCCTCAGGCTTTCTTTTATATATCTAAAAATTGATTTCAGGATTTTTGGATATTCGACCCCAAAGTGGGTGCAAGGGAGCTGAATATGTTTTCACAAATTCCTACATATTTCATAGTTCTAATGAGATATGCAATTAATTTTTACTTCCTAAGGCTTCCTACATAATCGTCAAATAGTTGATTTCAGTATTTTTAGATATTCAACTCCAAGAGGACGTAAGGCTTTCGACATATTTCTTGAGATGGATGAGATATTAGGATGGTTTTCACTTCCACAGACTTTTTATAGAATCGCCTACAAACGCATTTCCGATTTCATGTTTAATAACCTAAAACCAAATCTCGAAAAACCTCCTAATCACGTAACATATTGTTGCGAGCTAGGGGTTCGCCGGGATTTCAAGTAAAACACAATTCGGTTAAAATAAAAATAAGTGATTATTTATTCTTCGCACTTTAATTCTATTCGCACAATTATTCGCACTGTATGGCAATACCGCCCGGTTTTACATAGCACTTGTCTTGATCGCACTCTATCAATCGCTTTCCACCAATACGGTCGCGTATACACGCTGGCTGTCACAGTCGACGTAATAAAAATTACTATGTCCACGTTGAAAGCTTCACCTGCTTTTATACTAGCCGGTTGCAGTCTGGGATGTACTTGAATGTTTGCTCGGTGATGTGGATGGTTCTCGAAAGCTTTAGAGCTTTCGATTTTGATCTTCGTTCGGTGCATGTAAAGGGTTCTAGTGAGCTTGAGATCTTTCGACTTTGATCCTCATTGGAGAGCGTTCGATAAGAAGGGAGATACAATCGTGTTGTTTCGCCTTATATACTTCAGCTAAGTTTCTGATTGAGTTATTTTGCAACTAGGTATTCGGTTCTGGCTGTTTCTATTATGTGAAACGATCGAGTTGCGCAGTTGCCAGGTTTACAAGTAACAATATGATATTATACTACGACTTAGACGTCGTCCCAGAGTATGACCCAATTATGCAATTCATATGTTATATGTGGCAGCGGCGTAAGTATTCTAGCGCGACCCCATTCTAACCGCTTCCCGAACATTTTTTTTAGGTTTTCAGTCACATAGTAACCTACACCGCGTCTCGAACTTCTACCCAAAAAATAGTAAAGTTGCGCCCAGACTGTTGGCTTTTTTTTTCAAAGAAGTTTATCCAACTGTTTTGAACCGAACTTATCAACTTTGTTGGTATACTCAGTAAATAAATTCGAATGACTTATTGCAAAAAGGACATTCACATTCTTTATTAAAACAATTAAGTACACTGATTTCCACAAAAAAAGACCATCTACTTGAATACAGTTGAAAGCTGCCTCACATCTATTCCACCTAAGTACATCAATTATGAATTGAGCAATGAGACAAATTCAATCCAAAAACAACTTGGAATATTAGCATTGGGGTGGAATGTGACCTTATTCAAATTAAGAGAGCTGATTTGAAAAGACTTGTCTTATTATAAAGCTGACTGCTTGCACGAGTTTATTTGCGTTGGAAATTACCAACTTCAACTTTTCCATAATAAGGCGTTCTAGACACAAATGCCAGCGAAATGTTGGTATCGTCTATAGAAAAATTGTCGCCTTCGTCTTCAGAGTGGAAACTGTCATATGAACATACGTGAGTAGTACATACTCATATAGTACCATTTTCCAGTGCAAGAAAATGTTGAAAAGACCGGGGTAGATAGATATACAAATGGCATGTAAGAATGTTCGCAATTAACATTAAACTTTAGACGTTTTCAGCTTTCCATCCAACCCCTTCGCTGCGGTGTATAGGGAAAAGCATCTGCTGCCTATTTCGTCGTTTGATTGAAGAACAAGAAGATGCAAGGATTTAGTGCGGTTGTTAGTACACTCATAAGATTCAGTATACCGACGGAAAATAAATGAAAAGGGAGGTTAGCGCAGGTTTACACAACATTTCGTATAGAATCCATACGGCAGTCTATGCAAGAAATCGTAGGTGTCTTCACATATCTTTCAAACGAAACTCACCTCTATGACCATACGTCTACATCTAAAGCGTAATGAGGATTTTAGGTTAAAATGGAAATTTCCTTTTAATATGTCAGTCACTCGACGTTAAATATTCTCATCAGATTTGCGTTTTGCAGCAGAACAACGATAATTATTCGAAACGAACGTATGCTGAAATGAGTATGTGGCGTATTTACTGGATGGCTTTCACCCAGCTTCAACGGATGAACCAGACAATAAATTAACATCTTTGATAGAGACGGTTAGAAGTTAAAATAAAACATGAAAACGTTCAAAATAAGAAGGCTCAAGAAAGATCCACGCTAATCTTTTGTTAGTACAAGCTAATTGCTTTATCAATTCTTCAAGATAATTCCAAAAGATTTTCTCATTGATGCAATCTAAACTATTCCCAGGATTAAAATTACGAAAAAGATTAGACGGCACTAGGCAGGTAAGTACCTTAACTAAAGAGCTTGGTTCTAATTACATGGGAACAGCGACACTTTTAGGTCTAGCGTTCAATCGTTCAGTTTACACATTAATCGCTAAAATACGACTAGCCTTTGATGGAAGCTCTTAAGATTCTTACTTCTATCCAAAAACCTTGATACTAAGACTGTAGCTAGTGATTATTAATTGAGAAATTCGAAAAGTCCAACGAACCGATAAATGGGTTGCCGACCACTCACTTAAGCTATGAGAAGGATATTTCGCAAAAGGGGATATGAACATCATTATCCTTGCTGGGCACAAGCCATCCTGAATACGGAAATACTTAAGTGTGGTTACCTATACAATATTCTGATATGTAATGGATAACGGATGGACGGTTTGCATTATTCGAAAATTAATTTGGGTATGACATAATACGGATTATAGATTATTGTAAGGTATAACCTGATATCAGAAGCGAGTCATTTGAGAAGCTTACTGATCACCCGGTCCTGGTTTTGTATCGCACTTTGTCCCTTCTATCCTGTAAAGTCTCCTGGCTAAGAGGGTTGATTTTGAAATAACTTAAGACGAAATTTGAAGAGTTTAATTAATGCGGAGTAGCTAATATGGTTTGCGATTAAGTTAGTCATTTATCTTCTATCTCATCAGATCAAAGAGGTATTGGAATTAACATGTCCTTGGGGGCTTAATATCAATAAATCCTTAAATTGGTTTGTAGGCGATTATATAAGAACTCCGTGGTAGGAAAAACCGATTCGATACCTCATCAGACCTAAGAGATATGGCGAAATTCGTGACAACGTGTACAACCCTTTTATACCCTCTTTGGGATTGAGTACCAAGAAGTCCTGAAATTAATTTTTTAGGTGATAATATCAAAAGTCTGTAGAAGTAAAAACTTATTCCATATCCAATCAAACCTAAGGGAATTGACGGAATTCGTTTACATCTATTCAGCTGCTTTATGGTAGATTTTACTTTAATACCTTTTATAGTAAAGTATTGTAAACGACCTGAAATTTCCAAAAATTTTGATATCTTAAAATTTTGTGTTTTCACGCGCTAGGGTTAGTAAAGCTCAAAAAAGGAAAATGTCCGTCTTTCCGCCGTATGCTGCAAAAGAAAAGGTTCTAATTTTTATTAGTGGAGATGGGGTAAACAAATTTCTCGTGAAAAAGTTTTTTTTTTCTCATTTTCACGAATTTCGTAATGTCTTTTAGGTATTAAGAGGCATCAAATAAATTTTACCTGCACTTACTATACCTACCTGGAAACTGCTTTTCAAATTTTTCAATATTGAACCTGTAGGGGGGTACTGTGGTTGTGTATATTTTCACGAATTCTGGCACATTTATGAGATCTAATCTTCGTTTTCATTTCTAATGATTTTAAATATAATCGGAAAACCCCGATTTAAGCGTTTTTCGATATTCAACGACTATACCGTAGAGATACATGTACTGGAGATGGCGAGCAGCGACTGTTTTGATTCCTCGCAAAGGACCGGCAATAAACACTATGCTACTATTAGCATCTTACTCATATTTATATTATACTCCGGTCTTGAACACGAAAAACACCGTATGTTTCAATACTAGGCTACTATTTGCATTTCACTACCACCTGGTATCAAACGCTCCATACAAAAATGTTAAATTTGACTTAAAAATGCTTCAAAGTGCTTCATACAAAAACGCCGTCTTGTCGTCTCCAGTATTTATATCTCTATGGACTATACTAGCTACTAGTGCAATCGAATTTTAAAATGAATGATGACAAAAATATTGTTACACGTACCCCGGCAATCCGCACAAGTCAATGCCATCAGTTGCCAGTGAGAAAGCCACGTCTTCCAATATCCAACTAGAATACGGAGAAATAGCTGCATATTTATCGAATACTCTTCTTGTCACTCTTTTCTCACATGTTCCTCTCGAAAATTCCACACACACCACCGGATATGCGGAAAAGCTCTCGACTCAACACATGCAGTATATAAGCGTATCAAAGCTTGCGTACAAAACAGTTTCTACAAAGGGTGAAGCGAGACGTTGGTCAGTTCTACGTGAAAGTGTTCATACAGCGATTTTGATTAGTAACAGCGATCGAGAAGGGATTAAATAGTACATGAAATTGGACAGCGTTGCTAGTAGTGAGATTATTGAATGCGAATAATAAAACATTGTTATTTCTATTGATTTTAAACGAATTGTTTTTTACTTACTAATCCCGGCAAACCCCTAGCTTGAACAATATGGTAATTTACCAAAAATGTTGTACTCAATTTAAAAATTTGGAGTTAGCTACAAGGCACGTTCGTAAATACTGTTGAAAGGATTAAGAAACACTTACAGTGGTGCAAAAATTAAGTAATCGTGTTATGTAAAATTACTTCCAAATCTTGTTTCAAGTTCAAACTTAAAAATCTGCCAACAGTCTGGGCGCAACTTTATTATTTTTGAGTTGAAGTCCGGAACGCGTTTATTGCTGAGATATGATGTTGGTTACTATACTACTGAAAACCTAAAAACATTTCGGGAAACGGATAGAATGGGGTCGCGCTAAAATACTTAAGCCGCATTCCACGTACAACATATATATTTACGGAATTGGGTCATACTCCGAGACATGGTCAAAGTCGTAGTATAATATCAGTTGTTACGCGATTAGGCGGTTTCCGTGATTTGGTTTTGGGCCAATGCATTTGTAGGCGATTATATAAAAAGTCTGTGGAAGTAAAAACCAATCTGATATCTAATCAATCCTAAGAAATATGTAGAAAGCCTTAGACAGTAGAAATAAATTCGATATGTCATCAGAACTAAGAAAAATGAAGGAATTTGTGAAAACATATGCAATCCCCTTACACCCACTTTGGGATTGAATAACCAAAAAGCCTAAAATGAGTTTTTAGATATATATAAAGAAAGTCCGAGGAAGTGAAAACCAATTCGATGTCTTATCACTCCTAAGAGATATGACGGAATTTGTGAAAACGAGTTTAACCCATTTATAACCTCTTAGGGGTTGAAAAGGGAAAAAAACTTGAAAACGAGTTTTAGTCGATTAAAAAACAAGCTCGTGGAAGTGAAAAGTTATTCGATATCTAATCAGACCTGAAGAATACGGCTGAATTCGTGAAAATTTATACAACCCCATTACACCACCTTGGAGGCCGAATTTAAAAAAATCTTGAAAACATTTTTTAGGTACTTATATGGACAATCCGTACAATAAAAATGAATTCAATATTTGAAAAGACCTAAGAGATATAGCGAAATTCGTGAAAATGTATGTATTTCATTTTCACTGACCACTTTTTCAGCCCCCCTTCCGTACACCAATAGATATTTCAAATTTTTTTTATCTAAATTACTTTTCTAATAGATCTACGTATAGTTACCAAGTTTCAACTTTTTTTCACATGCCGTTCAATAGTTAGGTAAAACACCCCAGTACCATACTACCCCTATAAAAATTATATTTTTCCAACATGCTACTACTATAGCTCTATCTTGTAACGACTCGATTTTATAGCCGGGGTAAGACTCAGCGGATGTCAGGGCTCGTAACAAAAACATTTATTTGGTTGAATTCACTGTTTATTTGTTTTATTTAGGAAAACCAGATTTCATGTACCATATATATGTATATAATTAGTCCTCGACGGCTCCGTGTTTTGATCCGTCGTCCTGATCCTGCTTGTACTCGTTTCGCTCAGCTCGTCTTCACGTTTCTCTGCTTGCTTCAAAATTACTCTACCTGTCTCCACTCTGCTCTGCTGGGCCTATCCCTACTTGGTTCGTCTCTGTTTGGCTCGTCACTGTTTGTCTCGTCTTTGCCTGACGCGTCTCTGCCTGACGCGTCTCTGCGTCGGCCTTCTTCACTTGGCTAATCTCCGCTTGGTTTTCCCCTGCTTAGTTTCCTTGGCTTGACTCGTCTCTGCTTGGTTCTTTTGTTCTCTGCTTGGGTTTTTCTCTGTTTGGCTCGTCTCTGCTTGGTTCCTTTGTTCTCTGCTTGGCTCGTCTATGCTCGGTTCTTTGTCCTCTGCTTGGTTTTCTCTGCTTGGCTCGTCTCTGCCTAACTCGTCGCTTGCTTGGGTTTTCTTATGGTAGTTCGTCTCTGCTTGGCTCGTCTCTGCCTGGCCCGTCACTTGCTTGTGTTTTCTCTGCTTAGTTCGTCTCTGTTTGCCTCGTCTCTGCTTGGCTCATTTTCTGCTTCTGAGGTTGCTACGCTCGAGCTAGAAGCGGTGTCCTACTGACTTACAGTTCCAAGTTAAGTGAATTGGATTCATAGAACCTCATACCTTCACGTAAAGTGGAGACAGGTCAGTGACGGCCATAGATCCAGTTCTTCGAAGGCTAGAGTCTATAGGATTCATAGAACCCAAAGAACGCAAGGAAAGTTGAGCTCAGCAATTCTTAAGTTTCTCGGGAGGATCAATAAAACCACAACCTTTGTCACAAAAGACTCACTGCCCACTGGATTTTTCCTGGTCCTTATATTCTGGCGAGAACATTTAGAGACCGCGAATTATAACATTAGCGCTTGGAAATTTTTCGTCATTTTATGATTCGTGATTGGTGTCCGCACAAGTCCGTATATATCCTCGGTGGAATTTGTATGTGATTTGCTGGCGAGTTCAATCAGCCGCACAACGCCGCCTGTGGTTTAGTTGTGGCTCTCGCTGGCGTGTGTTTATGTGCTATATGCTTGTTAGTAATTCGTTTTAGTCTTGATTCTCATTTTACTTTATTTCAATTCATTTAATTCAGTGTTGTTGTTATCTTTAATTCATTGTTACAAGTTTATTATTCTGTGTTTGTGTGTGTGTTAATTGAGTGTTGTTGTTATTTTTAATTCATTGATACAGGTTTATTATTATGTAGTTGCGTGTGTGGAAATTTGAGAAATTTCCGTCTTCACTTTCTAAATACCAAGTTTCAGCCTTGTATCTTTATAGGTTCTCAAGATATAAAAATCGGAACCTTTTTCTTTTCACCCTCCCCCACCCTCAGCCTCTACACACACACCACCAGTCTATTAGGCTATTATTATATATATATTTGGTTCGTGAGATATCGTAATCTAAACTTTTTCACCCCCACCCCCGCACGCCACTGCGTCCACTCAAAGGCTTATTTCCGATCTATTCTTCTAGTATACCTACAGATATTCATTAAGTTTCAATTTTGTTACGTTAACCGTTTGGGAGATATGGATTTTAGAATGCGTCGATCTCGACTTTTTGCGTTGCGGACGCATTATTTTTCTCCCACTCTCAAACCCGTTCACCCATATTGACAATTTTTATGCGAATGAGTCCACTATCAGCCTCCTAGCATAAGCGGTTGCTGAGATCTAACAACCAAAATTTTCCGTCTGAAACGCACCACCCTCCTCCCCCTTCACGCCCTCATCACTCAGAAATTGGTCTCTTCACGGGGCCTACCCAGTCTATTCATAGAAAAAAATTCAATTTAATATCTCAAACAGTTTGGGCCATAATCCGTTGGGACCGTGAGCCTTCAAATGATTTTGCGTACGGCGGACAGACGGACTGAAATTTTTTTTTGCTTTTTTCGTATCTACTAGTCATGAAACGTGAAAAAAAAAATTGTTCAGGGTAGCAAATTTTTTTTTTTTAAATCGATTACAATACTGTATTATTAAAAAATAATAAAGTAAAATGGTGTAAGCTTAAATCTAGCCACAGTCATTCAGAATAGCCAATCGAAAAAAAACCGAACTTCTGAGAAAAACTTGTATGATGTAACCATTACCTTCTCAGTTAATATGGACATTGATGAAATTTTTCGATTTAGTGATTCATATGTGATTCTCCGAAGACTCGTTTTTTGTACACATAAAGGACTATGTCGGCTATTCTTCGACTGGATGATTCCCTGGCGGTGCGTACAGAGATACGAATTCAACTGAACTTTTTCTTCGGCAGTGCCACCATCGAGAAGTTGTAGATTGTAGATTTGGAAATAGGGGTTGGTGTGGATAACGTCTGTCACTGCAGCCACAATTGGGCTTATTGTGACGTCCCCCCGGTTTGATTATGATTCCTCTTCGATCCCTGCGCTTACAATGAAGCCTAGTATTTTGCGAAGAGGAATGGTCAGGAATTCCGATGGGTCCATGAAACCCTGACCGAAGTGACGAATCCTTTTGCGAGTTAAACCCTCACATTCACAGAGGATATGCTCTGGTGTTTCGTCTTCGTCATTGCATATTCTGCAAATTTTAGTCTCAGAGAGACCAATCCTGTTGAGATGCTTCCTCATGTGACAATGTCCAGTCAAAGCTCCCACTAAGGTTCGGGTCTGATATCTGCTTAATTTTAGATAATCAGATGTTCTTTTTTCCGAGTGTTTTGGCATAAAAAGCTTTGAGTGCCTGTTGCCCGGAGCCAAGTCCCAGTGAATGGCACTTTGCAATTTTTGCCACATTCGGATGTCCATTCTGGCTGTGCTTAATGGTATCCCACAGAATGGATATGGTCCCATGAAGTCAGCTTCTGAACCTTTCATAGCCATTAAGTTCGAGAAGTTATTTAACTAGAAAATTTTTCGCTGTGATGATTCGAAAACAATTTCCTGGGTTCTTGATGTGTAAAATGATCGTAAAATATCAGTGTGCTAAAATTTCTATACGGGGTTACACATAGGCAGAGGTATGCACTTTCTGGCAACTGTAGCTCGGTTTCTACATGTCAATGCTCAAAACTTGGAATATTCTGTAATGATTGCAGTAATGTGCCTGTGTCAGTCTACGTAGCATATATTCTAAGCGTTGCTTGTATGCTAATTGGAACTGTTGCTGAATCGATAACACACAATCCTGAAAGTTTCGTATTACCTGAAAAGTACCTGTTGCCCAGTGGCGAGTTTCACAAGATTCTAGTTAAAACTGATATTCAGATTTCCATCAAAAGCTTCTGGCTAGTATTTCACTGAAAATGTTCCCTCAGTCAATATTTTTTCAATATTATACTGAAACAGTAGTACCGATATTGATTTTACAACACCGTTGAAATAACTCTCAGATTTCTCTTCCGAGTGCCTAGATACTCGCATCCGTGTACTTCACCAAACATATGTTCGGATTCCCATTCATATATCCCACTTTTATCCGCATAATCAGGAAGTCATCTTATTCGAAAATCTTAGTCCTCAATTTTACCGCCTATCATCGTCATAATATTAAATCTTTTTCGATACCTTGGTTCGGTGGAAAGGAATCTGTAGAAGAGTGTTCGTTGTCGAGACGGGCGAAAGAAAGAAAAATCCTGCCAATTTGCATACTGCTGAATTTGATATTCCGGGCATGTAAGGACACCCATTGAAACAGCCCTATCTCATCTAAGCGCCCTAATACTATGGCTACGTACGTATTTCAGTTCCCACGCAATGACGAAACGTGTTTTAGATTTGTGCTTGCCTGATTGAATTGAACCAAAAATATTCCATTTGATCCGTTTTTTGGCGGAAAACATATAAATCGGGATGATATTGGGACACGTAATTCTTCTGATTTAGTGCCATGCCAAGCATATCGATTTGTCAACGGAATTTGTCTGTTTTAGACTTGATTGAGTCATTTACATGTTTATCTCGAGTAGTTTAGGTTTCCTCAGCGAATTGGATTTGTGCCGGTTCAAATTGTCTCATTTTTGTTTGTTTAACGTCCATGGAACGCATTACACACCTGTAGTCATGCATTACTTATTGATGAAAAAGAACACTATTAAGAGGGTGGTTTGGGTTTTGTGTTAACTGATGGAGTAAAAAGGAATATTTAACTTTTTAAAAAAATTTAATTTTTAATACAATTTTTACTTGAAATTTCCATTATATTTCATATTTTCAAGTAAAATTACACATTTCAATCAGTTTTACACGAAATTACTAGTATTATTAAATTATTCATGCACTTTCCAACTGAACCGTTTACAGTTTACATGAAATTGCTCACAATATTACGCACCATTTCGTGTAAAATTAACTATATTTAAAGAAAAAGATGTAATATATGAACGACAGCAGAAAAAACCATGAAGTTGAATGCTTCGCTTGATTTTTTTTCTACTGAAATGAAAATGAATCGTCTTCGGTAGCGCAGTGTCTACGCGCGGCAAACCAGAAACTTTGGTCTCGGGTTCGATTCCTTCCTACAGCCAAGAGTTTTATTGAGACTAAACAAGTAAGGAATAATATTTGAAGAGTGCTATTGTATACACTGCAAATGTGTAAAAAAAAAGTTTAACTTTTGCTTGTAGTGTAGAATTTAACACAAAAGTTGAGTTAAATCCCCACACCACCGAAAAGAAGTTTACTTTCAACAATTCGGAAAAATGTAACTTTATACTGAAAAGTAAAGCTCCGTTTCGGATCCCAAATAACTTCATTTTTCTTAGAGTGTAAATTCAAGAGATTATCCAGTAAATTTGGTGCTTTCGAAGTTGAAATTTACTAATTGCAAATTGAAATTTACTGACTGAAAATTTAAAATTAAATTTAAATTGACTATTACATGAAAAATTTAATTTTCAATACAATTTTTACTTGAATTTTCCATTATATTTCATATTTGCAACTAAAATTACACATTTTAATCAGTTTTACACGAAATTACTGGTATTATTAAATTATTCATGCACTTTCCAACTGAACCGTACAGTTTACATGAAATTGCTCACAAAATTACGCAACATTTCGTGTAAAATTAACTATATGTATATATGAATTGAAAATTACGTTCTTTTTCATGTAATTCTACTTATCTATTTGAATTTTACTACGAAAAACATGCAATATTTGAAACCACGAAGTTGCACGCTTCGTTCGATTTTGTTTTCTACTGAAATGAAAATGAAACGCATTCGGTTCCTTCAGTGGCTACGGGCACCAAACCTACGCAGCAAAACCAAAATTGATTGCAGGTTCGAGTCCTACTGTTGAGATCTTGTCGTATATAAAATCCTCTTAATTTCTTCTTGACATTTATTTATTATTCATTGAATCAATAATTAAATAAACCCGCATCAATTAAATCGAATTAAATTAAAATTATATTTTGATTTTTTAACAACATTTGATAAATATATTATTAGAATTGCATATAACTTTAAAAATCAAATTCTATTTAATTTTATAAAAAGTTAAATTTCTCCAAAAAAATATAAACTGATAAAAATTTTATTATTGAAAGAGTTATTCAAAATTATTTATGAATCTTATTTTTTTTAAAAATAATTAATAATCGATTGATTAATTTTCAAGTTGTAATTCATTCAACTGATAGTGTTGGACTGAAGAAAAATCGAATTCATTTTATTTTGCACGAATTCGCTGACGACTTCGATTGAAACTAAAAAAAATCTGCCAATGGTCTGGGCGAAACTTTATTATTTTTCGGGTCAAAGTTCGGGAGCGGTTAAAGTCGGAGTGTATCATGAGTTGCTTCGAGATTATTAGATTTCTTGGAAAATTATTTTTGTTCTTAATATAAAAATATTTAAAATAGAGATTTTTAACCGATTAAACATTGAAAAAGTCCGTATAGACTCTTCGAATTTCAGTATATTATGTACACTAAAAGCCCATAGAAGCAAAAACGAATTTGTTGCCTTATCAGAATTAAGAGATATGGCGAATTTTAAAACGTATACAAACCCATTACTTCCACTTGGGGTTTGAATTTCGAAAAAAACGTAAGCAAACCCTTCACACCTCCTTGGTTCTGGAAATTCGAAAAATCGTGAATTGGTTGGCCGTAATAATCAATTTTATATCTCATCAGAACTAAGGGATGGCAAAAATTGTGAAAACATATACAAACCCTTGGGGGTTGATTATCCAAAAATTAAGAAATGGGTTTGTAGGCGATTATATAAAAAGTCTGTGGAAATGAAAAGCGATCTAATATCTCATCGAACCTAAGAAATATGTCGAAACTTTGAAAAGCATACAACCCCCTTACACCCATTAGGATTGAATATCTAAAATACTGAAAATGACTTTTTGGCTTTTTTATATAGGAAACCATAGGAAGTAAAAATGAATTCGATATATCATCAGATATGCAACCACCTTACACCCACTTGGGGGTTGAATATCCACAAATCCTGAAAAAGGTTAATAAATAAATATGAAAACAGCACGAGAAGGTAGGAACCAATTCAATTTCTTATCACTTCTAAAAGAAATGACGGAACTCGTGAAAACGTGTTCAACCCGTTTATACCCTCTTAGGGGCTGAAAAAAATTTAAAAACAAGTTTTAGGTGATTGTTACGCAAGCACGTGAAAATGAAAAGATATTCGATATCTGATAAGACGTGGGGATATAGTAGAATTCGTGAAAAAGTTTACAACCCTCTTTACACCGCCTTAGGGGTCGAATTTTAAAAAATCCTGAAAACGCTTTGTAGGTATTTATATGAAGAATCCGTAGAATAAAAATGAATTCAATATTTGGGAAGACCTAATAGATATGACGAAAACCGTGAAAATATATGCATTCTATTTACACTGATAATTTTTTTTGCCCCCCCTCCGAACGCCAATGGATATTTGAAATTTTTTTTTATCTAAATTAGTTTTCTAGTTGATTTACATAAACGAACCGAGTTTCAACTTTGTATCATAAGCCGTTCTATAGATAAGAAAAACACCCCCCACCCCCGTACCATACTACCCTTATAAGAAATTATATTTTTCCAAGATGCTACTAATATAGCTCTATCTAAATACCAAGTTTCAGCTTTATATCATTATAGGTTCTCGAGATAGAAAAATCGGAACTTTTTCCTTTTCACCCTCCCCCACCCTCACCCTCTACACCCACATTTCCAAAATTTTGTTTTCAGCTAGTGGTCTATTAGGCCTACTTCTGGTAAAAAATTTTAAGTATCTATCTTACACCGTTCTTGAGATATGAGACGTGATTTTTTAGAAAAATTCTTATCCCCTCCACTTTCATGCTTCACCGCCCCCGTAAAAAATTTTACTTTCAGCAAACTTTATTTGTCAACCTTTATAAGGAAACCAAATTTTATTTGTCTAGTGCAATTCGTTCGTGAGATATCGTAATCTAAAGTTTTTTAGCCCCCACCCCCGTACGCTACTGCCCCCACTCAAATTTTTGTTTCCGATCTATTTTCCTAGTATACCTACAAATACTCATTAAGTTTCAATTTTGTGACACTAACCGTTTAGGAGATATGGATTTTAGAAAGTGTCGATCTCACCTTTTTTGCGTTTCGGACGCATTATTTTTCCCCCCACTCCCAAACCCCTTCACCTATATCGGCAATTTTTTTGCAAATGGGTCCACTACTGAAGCTTTATATAAATTTCAAATTTCAGCCTGCTAGCATAAGCGGTTGCTGAGATCTAGAAACCAAAATTTTCCGTCTAAAACACTTCCCCCTCCTTCCCCCTCACACCCCCACCCCTCCAAATTTTGCCACTTCAAGGGGACTACCGTCTATTCATCAAAAAAATTTCAATTTAATAGCTCAAAGGGTTTGGGAGTTACGAGCTTTCAAACGATTTTGCGTACAGCGGTCGACGTACGGCGTACGGCGTACGGCGTACGGCGTACGGCGTACGGCGTACGGCGTACGGCGGACAGACGGACTGAAATTTTTTTTTGCTTTTTTCGTGTGTACTCGTCATGAAACGTGAAAAAAAAAATTTTGAGGGTAGCAAATTTTTTTTTTTAAAAAATCGAAAACAATACTGTATTATTAAAATAATAAAGTAAAACAAATCCATAAAGTAGTCTGAAAATAATAGTTAAATTGACAGTGGCGAAAATAATACTCAGTTAACGAGAAAAATTTAAAATATCGTTAAACGCCACTACACTACCTACAGCGAAGGGTTTTGTTAAGAGTAAGTAAGTAAGAAATAATATTAGAAGTAGAAATAAGGGTATGATAAAGAGTGCTAATTATACAGATTTTTTAGAGTGTAGATTCAAAAGAATATCCAGTGAATTTGCTGCTTTCGAAGTTGAAATTTACTGATTGCAAATTGAAATTTACTGACCAAAAATTGAAAATTACATTCAAATTGACTATTACATCCCAATGTAAATTTACTTGAAAAGGTGTGGCATATTCGCCTACTATCCAAAATATGTAAATTTCAATGCAACGATCGTATAAATTAGATTAAATCAATACTTAGAAAATTACATCGGTCCAATTTCACTTGAATTAAACCCAGGATTAAATTTATATGTAAAAAAATAAAGTAAAAATAGTGAGAGTAACAACAATCCTAGCTGATTTTATAAAATTTTGATTTAATTTTAATTTATTTAATATTGATAAATATGTGTAGTATCTGTAAATGCTCTGTGTTATCAAAAGTAGAATATTTCAATTCAATAATTAGATTGATTCAAAACTAATTTACTGTCATTTTTCCTATGAATTTTTATAAATATCTGCCACTTATTTTTTCCGAACCAATTAGCTTTCTGGCTATAACATTATTATTTTAATAATAAAATATTGTTTTCGATTTAAAAAAAATTCAACCCGAACAATTTTATTTTACGTTTCATGACTAGTAGACACAAAAAAGCGAAAAAAAAATCAGTCCGTCTGTACGCCTGTACGCCGTCCGCCGTACGCAAGAGCGTTTGAAGGGTTGTAGCTCCCAAATCCTTTAAGCTATTCAGTTGATTTTTTTTCGTGTGGGTGGAATAAGTTGACTCACATAATGGGGGTTAAGTATTTTTAAATTTTATTTTATTTTTTTTAATTTTATTTATACGAACAAAATAAAATATTGTTTTTAAATTTCTGACCACTAGAAGTGCTTTCAAAATATGTAGAAAGAAAAAAAAAATCTGCCAATAGTCTGGGCGAAACTTTATTATTTTTAGGGTCAAAGTTCGGGAGCGGTAAAAGTCGGAGTGTATCATGAGTTGCTTCGAGATTTTTAGATTTCTTATGGAAAATTAATTTTGTTCTTAATATAAAAATATTTAAAATAGAGATTTTTAGACGATTAAACATTGAAAAAGTCCGTGTAGACTATTCGAATTTCAGTATATTATGTACACTAAAAGCCCATAGAAGCAAAAACGTATTTGTTGCCTTATCAAAATTAAGAGATATGACGAATTGTTAAAACGTATACAAACCCATTACTTCCACTTGGGGTTTGAATTTCGAAAAAATTGTGAAACAGGTTTTTAGACGATTTCATAAGAAGCAACCTGAAATCTCATGAGACAAGACGGATCTTGAAAAAATTCTGAAAACGTAACCAAACCCTTCACATCTCCTTGGTTCTGGAAATTCGAAAAATCGTGAATTGGTTGGCCGTACTAATCAATTTTACATCTCATCAGAACTAAGGAATGGCAAAAATTGTGAAAACATATACAAACCCTTGGGGGTTGAATATCGAAAAATTGAGAAATGGGTTTGTAGGCGATTATATAAAAAGTCTGTGGAAATAAAAAGCGATCTAATATCTCATCGAACCTAAGAAATATGTCGAAACTTTGAAAAGCATACAACCTCCTTACACCTTTTTGGATTGAATATCTAAAATACTGAAATTGACTTTTTGGCTTTTTTAATAGGAAGCCTTAGGAAGTAAAAATGAATTCGATATATCAGCAGATATGCAACCTCCTTACACCCACTTGGGGGTTGAATGTTCAAAAATTCTGAAAGGAGTTAATAAATAAATATGAAGACAGTACGAGAAAGTAGGAACCAATTCAATTTCTTATCACTTCTAAAAGAAATGACGGAACTCGTGAAAACGTGTTCAACCCGTTTATACCCTCCTAGGTGGAAAAAGGAAAAAACTTAAAAACAAGTTTTAGGCGATTATTACACAAGCCCATGAATATGAAAAGATATTCAATATCTGATAAGACGTGGATGTAGTAGAATTCGTGAAAAAGTTTACAACCCCCTTTGCACCCCCTTAGGGGTCGAATTTTAAAAAATCCTGAAAACACTATCTAGGTATTTATATGAAGAATCCATAGAATAAAAATGAATTCAATATTTGGGAAGACCTAATAGATATGACGAAAACCGTGAAAATATATGCATTCCATTTTCACTGATAATTTTTTTTGCCCCCCCTCCGAACGCCAATGTATATTTGAAATTTTTTTTTATCTAAATTAGTTTTCTAGTTGATTTACATAAACGTACCGAGTTTCAGCTTTATAGCATAAGCCGTTCTATAGATAGGAAAAACACCCCCCACCCCCGTACCATACTACCCCTATAAAAAATTATATTTTTACAAGATGCTACTAATATAGCTCTATCTAAATACGAAGTTTCAGCTTTATATCATTATAGGTTGTCGAGATATTAAAATCGGAACTTTTTCCTTTTCACCCTCCCCCACCCTCACCCTTTACACCCACACTTCCTTTTCTACTAGGGGTCTATTAGGCCTACTTCTGGTAAAAATTTGAAGCATCTATCTTACACCGTTCTTGAGATATGAGACGTCATTTTTTAGAAAAATTCTTATCCCCTCCACTTTCATGCTCCACCGCCCCCTTCAAAAATTTTGCTTCTAGCAAACTTCATTTGTCAACCTTTATACAGAAACCAAATTTTATTTATCTAGTGTAATTGGTTAGTAAGATATCGCAATCTAAAGTTTTTCACCCCCCACCCCCTTACGCCACTGCCCCCACTCAAATTTTTGTTTCCGATCTATTCTCCTAGTATACCTACAGATATTCATAAAGTTTCAATTTTGTGACATTAACCGTTTAGGAGATATGGATTTTAGAAAGTGTCGATCTCACCTTTTTTGCGTTTCGGACGCATTATTTTTCCCCCCCACTCCCAAACCCCTTCACCTATATTGGCAATTTTTTTGCAAATGGGTCCACTACTGAAGCTCTATATAAATTCCAAATTTCAGTTTCCTAGCATAAGCGGTTGCTGAGATCTAGAAACCAAAATTTTCCGTCTAAAACACTTCCCCCTCCTCCCCCCTCACACCCCCACCCCTCCAAATTTGGCCACTTCAAGGGGCCTACCCAGTCTATTCATAAAAAAAATTTTAATTTAATAGCTCAAAGGGTTTGGGAGCTACGAGCCTTCAAACGATTTTGCGTACAGCGGTCGACGTACGGCGTACGGCGTACGGCGTACGGCGTACGGCGTACGGCGTACGGCGGACAGACGGACTGAAATTTTTTATTGCTTTTTTCGTGTCTACTCGTCATGAAACGTGAAAAAAAAAATTTTGAGGGTAGCAAATTTTTTTTTTTTAAAAATCGAAAACAATACTGTATTATTAAAATAATAAAGTAAAACAATGTAGTCTTTTGACAATCAGTCTGACCATGAAACAAAAAAAATTTTTTCAGTGTTGTCACTTGTTCAACATAATTTTTATCATTCAAATAAGATAAAGAATGACGTGAAGTAGATCAAAATAAACAAGTGGTAAAATGGAGTTTGCCGAAAATATGGGATAAGGACCATGCAGGAGCCCTGAGAACAACTCCCTCTGCAGCAGTAGACATGCTATTCAATCTGCTACCCCTAGACATTTTTGGCAAGCAAATGCCAGCATGTGTAGCCATTCGACTTAGGGCCACTACACAGTGGACTGACATATATGCAGGTCACTCAACAATCTTGAATCACTTCAACAACATTCCTGAAAGCAATGACTACACCCCTCCCAGTTATGATTTTAACAAAAATTTTCTAAAAACCATCCCAATCCGTCTAGAATGGGAAAGGGATTCGACATATATACAGACGGCTTCAAAACTGAAGGTAGAGTAGGTGGAGGTGTTTTCTCTGACATGCTTAACACTAGCAGCTCCTTCCGTCTTCCGCACCACTGTAGTGCCTATCAGGCCGGGCTTATGGCGATCAAGGAGGTGGTGTTGTCCTGGTTGAGGTGTAATGTAATAACTACTAGGGGTATTAGCATTTTCACAGACAGCCAAGCGGCAATAAAATAAATGGAATCGGCCTTGACAACATTAAAGGTCGCCGTAGAATGTCGATCATCTCTTAAGGAGATGGCTGAACAGTTCAATATTCTTCTGTGCTGGGTGCCAGGACACAGGGATATTCCAGGAAACTGCATGGTTGACGAACTCGCTCGGAACGGTACCACCCTTCAAATTATGCCGGAATATCGGAATCTGGGTATGCCTCTCTCTACATGTAAACTGCTACTGGGATTGGACTCAATTGAGAAAACCAACTCAAGATGGGCAGACGATAATACATGTCACACTGCGAGACAGATCTGGCCGAAGCTGGATCTAAAACACTCTAAAAGGTTGACTTTGCTCAAAAGGGCGAGTATCAGCACCACAGTCGGTGTCCCGACCGGACACTGTCTTATTGGTCGACATGCCAAAAGACTCGGCCTCTTCTCAAACGACTTCTGTAGAAGCTGCCTGGATGAGGAGGAGGAGGAGACAGTCCTTCATCTTCTCTGTACCTGTCCAGCTCTATCCGCTAGAAGGAAAGCTCATCTTGGAGCGTACTTCTTCAACTCCCTTAGTGACCTTATTGCAATGGAGGTCACGAGAATCCAACGCTTTCTTGCAAGATCTAAATGGTTTGACGAGTAGGACTGGATTCGATGATTCTGTGGTAGCACAACGGACCTTCTTAGGTCTACGTGTGTCCGTGTTCTCACGGGCAGCCACGCGTACCTACCTACCTACCTAAGGACCATGGACATGGGGGGATAAGAATTTTTCCAAACATATGACGGCTCTTATCTCAAGAACAATTCAAGGTAGAGCCGCAGAATCGGGCCTAATAGACCCCTAGCAGTAATTTTAGGGATGTGGGTGTTGTCTGGTGAAAAAGAAAAATGTCCGATATTTTGTATATCTCGAGCTACAGTAGTGGCATCTTGTAAAAATATAATTTTTTATAGGAATAGTATGGCATAAGCACTGGGGGTGTTTTTCCTTTCTATAGAACGCTTTATGCTAGAAAGTTGAAACTTGGTGATTATATATAATTCAGAAAAGTGATTTAGAAAAAAAATTTTGAAATATTCATTGGCGTACGGAAGAGCGTTAAAAGAATGATCAGGAAACACGGAATCCATTTATTTTCACAAATTTCGGCATATCTCTTAGGTCTTTTAAAATTATGAACTTATTTTAATTTTACGAATTCTTCACATAAATGGTTAGAAAGCATTTTCAGGATTTTTTGAAATTCGACCCAAAGGTGGTGTAAAGGAGCTATAAAAATATTCACGAATTCAGCCGTATCCCTCAGGTCTGATTAGATATGGAATTATTATCCACTTCCACAGGCTTGTTTTATCATCATCATCATTAATGGCGCGAGAGCCCAAATCGGGCCAGGCCTGAAGGATACATTGTCTGAAGTGATCTCGGCTCAGTACCCGCGTCCTCCAATTTGTGCATCTAAGAAGCGATCTGCAATCTGCGTCAACTGAGTCCTCGTATCTTTTCCACGGTTTTTTCACCGGTCGTTTGTCCAGAGCTCTACCTTTCAGTCTGCGTTTGGGAATTCTTCCGTCGTCCTTTCGCTCCACATGGCCTGCCCATTGTAGCTTATAAAATTTTATAAGAGTCGATGCGTTTGTTCAGTATTCAGTATGCCTTCTCGTACTAGTCCCAAAATTCTTCCAAGAATTCGACGTTGAAATACGTCTATTGCTTGGGTGAGAATTCACGTTTCGCTTGCATATAGTAGCACAGGTCTTATTATGGTCTCGTATATGCAAAGTTTGCTCTGCCTGTGAACTTTTTTTGATTTTAAGATCGGGAGGACCGTGAAATATTTGCTAGTGTGATCCGTTATTTTATTTCGTCCCCATTTTGCCGTCTATTACATGGTGTGATCCCAAGTATGAGAAATAATCCACATTCTCCAGGTTGTACTCCCCCCTGATCATATTTTGCCTGCTTGGCGCAATTCTTCTTGTTTAATCGTATTTTCATTGGCCCTTAACACGACATCCTTTGCCGTTGAGTATAGACATGACTGGCTGGAGGACTTTTTTTATAATCGCCTAGAACTCGTTTTCAGGTTTTTTCCTTTTTCAACCTTTAACAGGGTATAAACGGGTTGAACACGTTTTCACGAATTCCGTCATATCTCTTAGGAGTGATAAGACATCGAATTGGCTTTCACTTCCTAGGGCCTTCTTTATATTTATCTAAAAACCTCTTTCAGAATTTTTTGGTATTCAACTCCAAAGTGGGTGAAAGGATATTTCATATGTTTTCACAAATTCCACCATATAGAAGAATATGTAGAAATTTGTGAAAACATGTTCTTAGTGCTGATGAGATATCGAATTCATTTTTGCTTCCTAAGGATTCCTATATAATCGTCAAAAAGTTGATTTCAGGATTTTTAGATATTCAACCCTAAAGGGACGTAATTCTTTCGATATATTTCGTAGGTTTGATGAGATATCAGATTGGTTTTTATTTCCACACTTTTTATATAATCGCCTACAAACGCATTTCCGATTTGGCCTAAAACCAAATTCACGATTTCTCAAAATTCAACGCACCCAAGGGGGTGTAAAGCGTTTACTTACTCTTTCACAAATTTTTCAAAATCTTTAGTATCTGATAAGATATCAAATCCCCTAGTGGATGTAATGGGTTTGTATACGTTTCCACAATTCGTCATATCTCTAGCATTAAATTAGTTCTTACTTCTAACCAAATAAATAATTGTAAATAAATAAAAATAATCACTTCAAATTTACACTAAATTAACTTTGAAGCAAGCAACACAAACGCTCTATCGGCAGTTTAGTCCATATAACAATACTTTGACCAAAAAATCCTATCACATCGCAGCCATCCCTTATCCTGACACCCAATAATAGCAAAAACCGTGAAATTTTCCAAAAGCAATTACAACCAGTTATAGAAGTTATGAATAATTTTTGTTGTTTAAGTAGTTTTAAGTCCTGTAGCAACGTTGAAAGGTATGCCCGCATCGCAATAACATGACAATATACTCGCAAAAAAGAAACCTGTAACGTCAGCATAAGTTTTGTAAAATTAGTTTCGGTGTCAGCAGTAATGTGAGAGCAGAAGGCTATAAATTTTAGGTCGGAAGTTTTACTTATAAAAAGTTTATGTTGAACGAGGATATAGCAGTCTGTTTATGATATTCCTGTTTTTTTCGCCTGCCTCCTTATTTCTGTGTGAGCTGCTTTTTGTTTTAAACGGAGGACGACGGATAAGTAGCATTGTATGAGCGGATAACAAAATAGTAGGTACGTACGTTCGGAACAGATAGGTAGTTTACATAGCTATGCATTCGTACCATCGTATATCTTTGGGTATTATAGTAGACCGATATAAATTTTTGGCCAAGTATCAGACAGTAAAAAAGCTGTACGGAAAAAGTTCAGGAACCAAATGAGAAAAGTTTGAAATAATCTTACGGTTTCCGATTTCATATGAATTTTAAATTGCCATTCTATTCGAGTTTTAGGCACTGTCGGAATTTTTTTTTTAATTTCAATGTATTTTTGGTTAATTGCTTCAAAAATTAAAAAAAAATTAATGACTTAGAACTGCTACGTTCATGCAGAGATGAACAAGTTGTGTAGGTGTGTGTCGTCAGGGTTTCCGCAGTGCACAGCATTCTCGAGCATCGAATATTGCAGTGATATGTCCAGGTTTGTGTCTGGTGTATTTTCTATGTAGCTGATTAATTTCAAAATTAGGACATTTAAGGCTTTTAAGTGCAATTGGTAAAGAGGAAGTAAGTTAAAAAAAAACGTCACCGGTAAGACAAGTAAACATTTTGAAAAACCAATAAATATGATTTTTTAAATTACAAAAAATTTGATTATTTTACGATAATTCAAAATTGCTAACAGTCCTAAAATAACGGGTATTTTTAAATTGTTTTAAAAAGCGTTAAAAACGGCAGATTTTCTATATAAAAAGCTGAAAAATCACAATAAAAAATTTAAACTTTTGTCTTTGTAAATGAGAAATTTCTTCAGATGCTTCAAACTTTCCACATCTAGTCGTCCAAATTTAGGGGTGTATTTACACCCCTAAATTTGGATTCCAAATTGATTTCCAAGATTTCAGAGAAGACTTGACGAAATTTCAAAATTTCGACTAAACTCTACCGAAATCTACAGAATTTCTGATATAGACTGTTTCAGTAGGAACGCTCGAAATTTGTTAGTTTATAGCGGCCATGTTGCTAAAGCAACATCCGTCGAATTTATTGTGAATTTTTCAGTAGTCAATGGCAAATCACCATAGAAGGTTATACCATTGAATACAGTGTGCAAATTGTCAAATTTTATTTTCAAATTCAGAGCTTTGTTCGAAAAACGTTCCGCGCATCAACTTCTTGTGGCTAAACTGGATGATATGGATACTTATGATATGTGGTTCAAACAGGACGGCGCTACGTGCTACATACCGTATGTCACGATGGACATTCTGCACGAGGGCATTATTATCTCGCATGGGGGTGACGTGAACTGGCCACCGTAATCGTTCAATTTAACGCCTTTAGACTTATTCCTTTGGGGCTATTTTAAATCGCAGGTCGATGTGTATAATACGCAAACAATTGATGCCCTTTAAGTCAGCATAACGAACGCCATCCAGCAAATTCAGCCAGATTTATGCGACAAGATCGTCGAAAATTTGATCTCTCGAATACGTGCCACCAAGCAAGGCGGGCGAATATTTAAACTTTCAAATAAAAAAAGAATTGGTTGAATATCTCACACACAACTTGTTTTATTTACATTTAAAAATTTAATGTCCCCATTGAAAGATCCTATACATTTAATGTGATAGATTTGCATCACCTTGAGTGACACAATTTTGTAGATATCTAGTTCCACTTACAACGGCGTACTTAGAGGACTGTAAGATGGAGCACTTGGCCCAACCCGAGTGGGATGCACAATTAACTTTATAGGCCTGAATATCTCAGTCTGCACAAATGCATGGCGATCAAATCCAAAATCATTTTATTTTATTTTTACTGCAAAAAATGAGGGACTATAATTCTGCAGCTCCATTTTTGCTTTACAACATTTTAGCGACATTTTATAATTTATTAGCAGAGTATAGTGTCAATAAAATGAATTTTAATTGTATGATTGTAAGTCTTTAAGGGGGACACTCCTTTATATGGTCGAAAAATACATGATTTTCAACCTTAATTTTGTCATGTATAATAACTCGAAACGCTTTGAAATTTATATGACAATTTAATGCATAATTCATGAGTACAGTGTAATTTTTTAACATTAAAAAATCGATGTTTAATTTAAATACTTTATTATTAAAATAATATAGTGAAATGAATGGATGTTAATATCGCCTCGTTTCTAGCTGCGTACACTCTAGCGTCCTTAATTTTGATCTGAACCAAAAAAAAAACAAAAAGTTTTTGTAAAGTAAAGTTTATGATACTAGCTTCTATATGACGTCGAGGTTTTTTTTAAAGAAAAAGTTGAAATTGCATGTTTTTAGACAGTTTTAAATTTAAAGTGCATTTTACGCCAAAAAAATCGACTTTAAAATACGAAAAAAATATGTAAAAAATTGTTTTTCAAAAAACAATTAACGTCATATAGTAGAGAATTCAATTATCTATAAAATGAACCGTCATAAAGCCAAATCGGTTCAGTAGAATTATCTCAATCGTGTACGCAAAATCGAAAAATGATGTTTCAAGAAAACGCGTTTAAAGTTTTGGAAGCATAAAAAATACTATGTACTCGTCAACTGACCCCTCCGTTTATGATCTGTAACTCGTAAACACTGCAGATATCGACTGCAATTTTGTCAGAGAATATTCCTGAATAGTTTAGCAATCGATTAAGACTATTTCCAAAAAATCAATTTTTTTTTTTACCAGATAAAGGAGTGCCCACCCTCCCGAAGGCAATGGAAAATTAAATAGTTTGAACAATTATTGGATTCTAAAGCTTGCGTTTTAAAGAAGCAATTCGAATATTTTACAGAAAATACGTGACAGTGAAAATGGTGTTGTGAACCATAAGCTTTTCAGCTGTGCAGGCCGTTTTCAGTAGTTTGGATTTCGACAAGATAGGTTTATCCATCTGAAGAGATTTTAAAATCTATCAAATGTAAGGTATACTGATATATTTAATTAGTTAATATTAGTTGTTCAGAACTATGATTAAAAACGAAAAACGTGTATCATGCAAACTTAATATAATGTTATTATTTCCTTTGTTAAATCAATTTAATAATCGTTTATATTTAGTTCAAAGTTATTTAAAAATACGAACTAGTAAATGTACACATTCAAAGCTATCCCTTTACAATATATTCAGTTTAGATTTATATCTAATAATCAGGTGATTCGATACTCCAGAAGTGAATTGCTCTGATGACAAGAAGTGAATGCTGCTGCTGCTTGTGGCTGGTCGGCTTTTATAGTCGCGACCTCTCCGTGAGCGCCTTTGATTGTAAAGTACAAAACAGAACACAAACCTCGACTGCGACTACAACGGCGATTTGCCTATCTTTCGGCGTGAGGTTCGACTACGTAGTTGGTGTTGAACAGAACACCGACTTCGACTTCTATTCTATGCAAGCAAGAAGAAGAACGAGTGTCAAGTGTCACTTCTGTTTTGTTTAATATTTTTGAAAATGGACGTGTTTCTGATAGCGCTAATAATTTATATAGTATTTTCAATCACTTTGGAGTGTTTCCGTTTAGGAAGTGAAGGAAGTGAATAGGAATCGGAACGAATTTGGAGAATAGAAACCCAGCAGGCAGAGTGTACTTCCGGTAAATGTCATCAAAATTCTACATGTCCATATGTAAGACAGAGACAGCATGTACTAAGCTATCGCGGTCTCCTCTTAAATGTAAACAGAATTCAATGCATTTAGAAGGAGCTATGTAAATATTCCGTATATAGTGCTCGTACAAACTATAATAATAAATATATACAGCAAATCGGCAACATCGTTCCCAAAAAGTCTAACCGTTTATACGACTTGGATACGGTTTTGTTTCGACTTATAGTATACGAAACTTTTCCTGCCGGGAAATAATTTAAATCCGAGATTACAATTGGCGGCTCTGTGCGAGCAACCGCAGTCTCAGAATTAGTGTATAGCACGACTGCGCAGTCGCAGGCGAAGTTGTTATTGTGGGCATCGCCATACAATCCTGTGTATTATAAAGACAGAAACTGCGCAGTCGTAGTTGAGGTCCGTGTTCTGTTTAGGCCTTTAGTCTCAGAACGGCGTGACGTGTTCGGTTCTGTTGTGTGGAACTATTAATCAACTTGTATTGAGAGGATGAAAGTTTCCATACACAAATATTGAATTAAAACATGTAACAGTGAATTGAATTGCCAAAAAGTCAAGAACTAAGCCAAATGAAAGATATAGCAACATGAATTAACATAGAATATAAAAACACAGAACATAAAGAAGCCTGAAAAAACAAAACAACAGAGGCTGAAACAACGTCACAGGAATTTAGAATAGGCCTGGAAAATATCGGCGGGACCACACCAGCGTCCCAGGCGACACGAAGTAGCGGATAAACCCACCGACAAGTATACAATAATCCAGTGGGACTATATACCGGGGGGTGTAGACACCGACCACGAATTATACGAAGTCAAATATTCTTCCATACAAAATAATTCATGGATGGTAAATGTTTATCGCCATAGCGAATCAACCAGAAAAGCGCCTCGTTCGGCAGTGTTCAAGTCTGCTAAAAAGGCTAGCGAAGTTGAACTTCCTCTTTGGAAGTCTGGGGTCTTTTAGGTCTAGTCCAAGCCGAAGTACAAGACAATAGCAGCGAAGCCAAGACGAACGCAGCGAAGCCAAGACGAGAGCAGCGAAGCCAAGAAGACAGCAGCGAAGCCAAGACGAACGCAGCGAAGTCAAGACGAGAGCAGTAAAGCCAAGAAGACAGCAGCGAAGCCAAGACGAACGCAGCGAAGCCAAGACGAACGCAGCGAAGCCAAGAGGAGAGCAATCAAGTCCAATACGAGAGAAGTGAAGCCTAGACGACAGCAGCGAAGCCAAGACGAACGCAGCGAAGCCAAAACGTGAGCAGTCAAGTCCAAGACGAGAGCAGCGAAGCCAAGACGACAGCAGCAAAGCCAAGACGAATGCAGCGAAGCCAGGATGAACGCAGCTAAGCCAAAATGAGAGCAGCAAAGCCAAGACGAACGCAGCGAAGCCTGGACGAACGCAACGAAGCCAAAATGAGAGCAGCAAAGCCAAGACGATAGCAGCAAAGCCAGGATGAGCGCAGCAAAGCCAAGACGAGAGCAGCAAAGTCAAGACGAGAGCAGCGAAGCCAAGACGAGAGCAGCGAAGTCAAAACGAGAGCAACGAAGCCAAGACGAACGCAGCGAAGCCAAGACGAGAGCAGCGAAGTCAAGACGAGAGCAGCGAAGCCGAGCCAAGATGCACCGAGCAAAGTAGTGATGCGCACGGCGAGCCACCACAAGCAGAGCACAACGCTGCGACAAGCACAGAGCGAGCCACGACGGATCATGCTAGCGAAGACAAGATGACGATCAGCAACAGGGTCAAGTTAAGGCAAGCAGAGTCGTGCCAGGAGTCGGGCTAAAACCAGTTACGACAAGCCACGACGAACGTCGTCAAAACCACGACAAGCAGACACAGCGCAGCCAAGATGAATAAAGCAGAAGCCACACAGAGAGACGAAGACAGGGTAGGACGAAGACAGGGAAAACAAAGTAAGGGCCACACGCGGAGACGAAGACAGGGAGAGCAAAGGCCACACAGAGAGACGAAGACAGGGAGAGAGCGAAGCGGAGAGGGTCAAGGCAAGGCGAGTGGAATCGTACCCGCAGGATTACAAATCGAATCACGTTGAGCAGAGGCAGCGATCAGGAGAGAGTCAAGGCGAATAGAGCAGACGCGCGGAGGCGAGCAAGGAGAAAATCCAAAGGAAATCAAATAGCAAAATATATGTCATCAATTAGAGTAATAAAGTGAAGTCAGTTAATGAAATAAATATTTTGTAACGGATCCCGGCACCCGTTGAGCCTACCCCGGAAATTCGAGTCGTTCCAGTATATTCATGTGATATTTTTTTTTTCATCTTTTGTCGTGCGGTTGGCATATGTGATCCTTGGCACATATGACTGTGTAATGTAGTTTTAATTGTAATGCCAGTTAAAATGGGGAATCAAGGAGATATTGTGGACTGTAATCTTGCCTTCTTGTTGTTGTTTGCCTTGTTTGTTGAGTGCCTTCTTTATCATTGCACTACAAAATTTCAACTTTCTAGTAGTTTATGTGTATGTATGGTATAAAATGCTCTTCGGCTCTCCACTGGCAGCACATCCTCCAAAACACTTAAAGTCCACCCACTGTGAACCTTCAAATGTGTTTCCGTACAGAAAACGTTGTATAGACGGAATTAATTTTTTTTCTATAGTGTCCTAAATTTTGAAAAGAATGAATTTTTTTAAAAATGATTACAATACATTTTTATTAAAATAATAAATTTAAATAAGGGATACACAGTTGGAAAGCATTCTTTTTAAATTTTCAATAATTTACTTTAAGTTTTGTCGATACTACGACTCCGGCTGGATCTACTTCTCTTGTTCGATACCCTTTAAAGTCAGTTTACGACATGTACTCACATCCATTATTTTTAATAGTTTGACCAACGTTATATTGCCCATAAATTTGTAAATAAATAAAATACAACGATTCGATACCATTTTTTTTTACAAGTGTTAACTACCATTATCGAATTTATTTCTTGAAACAGGTGCGATATAAATTTAAAGGCAAAAATCACTTCTCGAAAAAACACGAAAAAAAATACAACGTTTCCTGACCTTTTCAGTTCCCTAAGGTGGTGCTAAATTAAGTTCTGTTTGACCCACATTTCGGTCACGTCAAGCAGGCAGTAACAGCATCACCAATGCCATATACCTACCAACTGTACCACACATGAGTTACACAAACGAAAATTCCATACATCCGGCATCCTTTGAGTGAGAAATTAAATCTTATATAAAAAGAAAGTAGTACACACACTAGCTAGGTTTACGAAATGTAATCCATCTTTTGAGCATTTGTTGTTTCGTAGAAACATCAAGATAAGATCAATAGGTACTTTACACGCAGACTATTTTCCAGATGGCCTCGAATACCTCCAAATTCCAATCCTGAAGGATATAGGTGAGAACTGAGAAGCAATTCGATTGATTTAGAACCAATTTGGGGAGCATGTGTCTACCGTAGTCGGAATCTCTTCTTCATCTCTTTAGCCCAACATCGACGAAAAGATGTAACACTTCCAAGATATTCAATTTCGTTTGATAAATTGCCGCATCTAAGTGTGTGTTTACTTTAGATTTAGGAGTTAGGAGTTTCGTAAAAAAAACATTTTTTATATATCCGACAAAAATTCCCTTAAGTGTAATTTTTCTCCAGGGGCCGATAATTTTACCCACAAAACGATTGCAATAATATTTATGTTTTTCTATTTAATTTGACTTTTCCGGGAAGAATTGATCCTTTTTCGATATTTATAACATCGTATCCGGTGAGATGAGAAGATTACTATTTGACTTTTATTCTATTGACTGCTTAAATTTTGAAAAAATTCACCTTGGAGATTTAAATCGAAAAATTTGCCCCTAAAAAGGTGAAAGAAAGTTGCCAGTTGCAGCAGATTTTTCGGTTTTCAGTAGAACATAGAAAGACTCTGCACTTTTTTGAATATTATTTTTTATTTGTTTCCCAATAATAAAATATCAGATATATTTAGATTATTATTCAATTTCATGGGGCAACTTTAAAGCACTTCAATAAATTGCGGTTAGTAAAATATACACGTTTTTGGAAACTAATTTTTAGATTTCGTGAAAAATTTAGAAAAATTAATATTTGAAGATACCTAGCATAGTAACCTCCACCGCATCTCAGTGTTCAACACGTTCCGGACTTCTATCCATAAAATAATAAAGTTGCGCCCAGACTGTTGGCAGATTTTTTTTATTTATTTACTTGTTTGTTTTTTCAATAGATGATTCAATAGAAGTGAAAGTGAATTCGATCTCATTAAACCCAAAAAAATTCGGAATTCGTCAAAACTTGAACAATGTCTTACTCCCCAGGGGGTTTAATATCAAAAAATACTTGACTCGGTTTTTTCCCCGACTATATTCAAAGCATTTAGAAGTGAAAGTCAATTCTATATCTTATTACACTGAGAGAAATAATTTGTTAGCAAGAGATTGCTTCAGTAAAATTTTGATTGCAGCAATTGAAGTTCATTTATGTTAATAAGAATTAGTTTGGAGCAATAAATATTCGGTTGTACAAAAAAATATTCGTTTAAGATAATAAACACGCAATACGTGCAATAGAACCATTCTGTCAAGACAATCAACTTACGTTGTTTGCGCGATTATGTTGAGAGAACCGAACAAAAAAATGTTTAGCAAATCAATTTTGATTGCCGCAATACAATGTTGGTTGTTGCAATAGAATATTGTTCATCACAAAGGATTTTCGGAATCATTCTGCTGTGGTAACCGAATGTGTGTTCCGCCAACCGAATGTATGTTGCGGTAACTTAATTAATCCACTCTAAGTTAAGTTGCACATTGGGAAATGAAAATGAAAGGTCTTCAGTGGCGCAGTGGCTACGCACGCCAATCCAAAAAATTTCAAAACGGGTTCGATTCCTACACTGAGAGAAATAATTAGTTGGCATGAGTTTACATCAATAAAATTTTTATTGCAGCAATCGAAGTTCATTTATTGTAATAAGAATTTGCTAGAAGCGATAGGTGTTCAGTTGTACTAAAAAATATTCCTTTAAGTGAATAAAAAACGCGATACACGCAATAGAATCATTCTGTTAAGACAATCAACTTAATTCGTTTGTGCGGTTCTGTTGAGACAACCGAACAAAAAAATGTCTGGCAACTCAATTTTGATTGTTGCAATAGAATGTTGATCATCACAAACGATTTACGGCATCTTTCAGTTGTGATAGCCGAATGTGTGTTCAGTCAACCGAATGTATGTTGCGGTAACTTAGTTAGTGCGCTGGGTGTAGTCCAGTGGTCTTGAAAACATTGCTACCGGGGTTCAATTCCCACTCAATGCAATGAATTTTTCAGTTGCTATTGGTTTCGGAATATTAGTATAAATCATGAACAGTGCGGAATGTTATAGGGGTCACTTGTAAAGGATTTAATTAAACCTGACCAAATGAGTTCTGTTTAAATTCTTATCAGATTAAGTTAAGGTAAATGAAAATGAAAGGTTTTCGGTGCTGCAGTGGTTGGGCGCTCCAATCCAAAAACTTTCAACACCGGGTTCGATTCCTACATACAGTAAGTGAGAACTACTCGTAATGTTTGAAGTAGGAAAATAGTGTCTTAGAAGAGTTCTCTATCTCCTTCTAGATAACAAAAAAGAGTTCAGTGTTAGATTTAACACAACACAACTCCATTTTTTAGAGTTTACCAACAACCCGCGCATTAGTGGCAATCACAATTTTTGAGATTCTGGTTGGCTAAACAAATAATTCAGTTGTCCAAAAATATATGCGATAACAATAAACGAAATTTCGGTTCGACCAACTCAGGCTTTCGGTTCCAACAATGGGATAGGAACTTTTCCTGCAACCGTTGTAATTCGTTTGGCATATGTTTCTATTCCAGCAATGAATCTGTTCTCACAGTGTGAGTGTAGACCTAAAAAATGTATCGGAATTCGTGAAAAAGTACATACCCGCTTTACACCCCCTTAGGGGTTAGATATCGAAAAATTTGGAAAAACGTTTCTAGGCGCTTATATTAAGAGCACGCACAAGTAAAATTGATTTGATAGCTCGACATGTCTAAAATATTTATCGAATTTCGTGAAAATATGGGAAAAAACCCTTTTCACGGAAATTTTCTTTTTTCATTTGAAAATCTAAACTTTTTTTTATCTTTAATTACTCTAGTAGCACATCTACATATAGGTACTGAGTTTCAAGTTTCAAGCATAAGCCATTTCTGAGATATGAAAAACCACCCCTACCCCCGTACCTTGCCACATCTAACAAACATTTTTTCTGGGATGTCTCTATGTATAGTAGCTCTATACAGTTGTCAATTTTTAACTTTCTATCCTTTGCGACTTTCGAGAAATTAACATCAGAATTTTTTCATTTCCACCCCCTGCCACCATTACCCCCCTACACCCACATCCTCAAAAAATTGTTCTCCGGTCTACTAGAGGTCTACTGGTCCTAACTCCTGTAAAATTTTCAATATCACATCTGACACGGTTCTTGAGAAATAAAATTTAATTTTTTTAAAAATGGCTGTCTTTCTACTTCCCACCCATCTCAAAAATTTTACACTCCACTCCACTGGTAATTCTATATACAGAAACCAAATTTTATCTTCCTGGCACAATTGAGTCGAAAGATATTGTAATTCAAAGTTTTTTACCCCACCCCCATACTTCATTACCCCCCCTTAAAAATGTTAACCCTTTTCTAATCTCCTATTATCTCTTAAGATAACTACAAAGTTTCAGCCGTCTGACATCAATCGTTCAGGAGATATGGATTTTAGAATGTTTCAATCCCAGCTTTCAAGAGTTTTGAACGCATTGTTTTCACACGGTTTTGAGTATGTCGTACGGCAGACGGCTTCTACGGCGGACAGACGGACATTTTTTTTTTTTTTGCTTTTTTGGAGTTTACTTGTCCTAAAATGTGAAAATACAAAATTTTAGGGTAGCAAATTTTTTTTGAAATTTCAGGGCGATCATAATACTTTATTATTAAAAAATAATAAAGTAAAACGGCTGAGAAAATAAACGAAAGGTTTTGTTAAATGCCACTCTGTCAATTCGCATAACTCGATCAGTTTCCAGTGTGAAAAGCAACAGCCTAGCAATACCGAACTGGAGAACGGGGAAAAACATCTGATTGGTCAACTTGCCGTAGGGACCTGAAGAAATCCGCAAATTTGTCTCTCTCCTCACTTTTTGTCCTGCTCTGTAGAACATTCTACGCACTCCACCAAATATGCGGCAAAGCTCTCGAGTCAACACATCCAGTATATAAGCACGACAGCCTTTGCAGTTGATACAGTTTTGTACTATGAATAGCGAGACCAGACACGATAGTGAGTTGTTCGCAGAAGTACTTGTAAAGCGATTTGGATTGATTTGCAGCGATACAAAGAGTGATCAAGTAGTAGATAAAATCGGGGAGTTTCGTCAGTAGTGCGATTATTGAATACGAATAATAAAATACTATTTCTACGAATTATGTTTTACTTGAAATTCAAGCGAATCCCTAGATCACAACAGTATGTTAAGGCGAAAGTTGCTTAAAAAATATTCGTGAAGATCGTAATTATGAAGCCTGTCATTGCTAAGCTCTTGCGAACATGTCACCTGAGTTTCTGCATCTCTAGCTGTAAGTCTGAATACATCGAACTTGATGACGATGACTTTCCACTGCGAATCTTTCAGGAAAATTAAAAGAATTCTAGGTAAACTAAAGCATTGGGCATTTAATGGAAAACAGGGTAGGTAGGTAGGTAGGTACGCGTGGCTACCCGTGAGAACGCGGACACACTTAGACCCTCGTCAAACCACTTAGAGCTTGCAATGAAGCGTTGGATTCTCGCGACCTCCGTTGCGGCAAGGCCACTAAGTCTCTTGAACAAGTAAACTCCAAGATGAGCTTTCCTTCTAGCGGATAGAGCTGGACAGGTACAGAGAAAATGAAGGACTACCTCCTCCTCCTCCTCCTCATCCAGGCAGCTTCTACAGAAGTCGTTCGAGAAGAGGCCAAGTCGTTTAGCATGCCGACCTATAAGACAGTTTCCGGTCAGGACACTGACTGTGGTGCTGATATTTGCTCTTTTGAACAAAGTCAGCCTTTTGGACCGTTTTGGATCCAGGTTCGGTCAGATCTGTCTCGCAGTGTGACATGTAATATCGTCTGCCCACCAAATTTTCGTCAAAATCATAACTGGGGGGGGGGGGGGGTGTAGCTTTTTTAGCTTAATTCTAAAATTAGTCTTATAAACTTTGAAACACTTTTTTTTTAAAGTATTGTCGAAGTGCTCTTTTTTAAATAAAAAATAGCAATATTTTGGGGACTCCTGCTGAACGAAATATAAAATACCCAAAACAAGTGTTGTAAGTTGTAAATACACCCTATGATGAATAGAACCAAGTCCAACATATTTTTTAACTGGACTGTTTTTGCTTTTCACCCCTTATCATACCGAATGGCTTGAAAATCCTCTGTCGCAAATCGATAACCATCATTTTTCCAGTCGGAAGCAGCATTTTTCGTCAATATTTATCGAACACTCCTAAACAATTTAAGGCAAAAGTATCAAACTTATTATGTGATCATACAGTCTTATCGATATAAATTTGAACGTAAGCTTCCAAACTCTACTCTATTGAATTATCTAAAATTGCCTAATAACTTCAGATACAGACGTTATAGTACGGAAAGTATATTGATCCCTTACCAACCTACTTCCTTTCAAATTCACCTACATCGTACCCATAAATGCACCGATATTTTCATCCTTTTGATTTCAAATCCGAATGTCCAGTTGACCGATTAAAGTGGCACCAAATCACACATCTGAAAAGCGAAGTGCATTCTATTTGAATGAACAATACTCGAGTTTCGAGACCCTAAGGACTATCAGAAGGACTGACGTAGTCTATTCTGAACCACAATCAAAGAGCTGTGAACACCTCTTTTAGCAATTTATTTGCCAATTGAGTACGTCGCTTTGACTTTAAGGGCCAACTTTCAGTTGAGTCGATGAGTTTTCGACGGAACGACATCGGTAGCTTTATCACGAAAAGCCTTATTACTGCTTCAATTTGACAGAGATGGACACATTCAATAAAGTGTAAATAAATTCTTTTCCGCTTTGAAAAGTTTTATTTTCTATTTACAAAGGTCGCTGGTATTCCGATCTAGTATTAAATTTAGTTCGTTTCAGAATTTATTTCAACAAGAATTAATTTTGGACAGAGTAGAGTACCTATACGAATTTCATTGAGCAGTCTGAATACGGAAAAAAAATGTTGGCACTGAAAAGGAAGTTTTGTAAAGTACTTTCTGTACTGAAAGTTTGATAAGCTCTTAGACGACTTTAAAACTCTTATACAGCTAATATTAATCAATGTTAAACATACTTACTTCAGACAGATACTCGTTTTAATAACATGAAAGGTTGAACCTTTTGGCATTCTCTCCTTAACATAATCACGGAAAATGTTCAGCAATAACACTTAATTTTTATTTACCAAATTTCAACTTTCTAGCTTAATACGTTTTGCCCTATAAAGCCTTGCCACAAAAATTGGTTTGCGTAGAGTATCTACCTATATTAATAATATTATTACATGTAAACCTGGCAACCGCGCAACCGTGCAACTCGATCGTTTCACATAATGAAAACAACAACAACTGAATACCTAGTTGCAAAATAACCCAATCAGAAACCTAGCTGAAGATAAGGCGAAACAACACGATTGTATCTCTCTTCTTATCGAATGCTCTCCAATGTACTAGAATCCAATTAGAATCAAAGTCGAAAGATCTCAAGCTCACTTGAACCTTCTACATACACCACTGAACGAAGATCAAAATCGAAAGCTCTAAAGCTTTCTAGAACAATCCACACTCATCGAACATTCAAGTACATCCTAGACTGCAACCGGCTAGTATATAAGCAGGTGAAGCTTTCAGCGAAGACACAGTAATTTTTATTACGTCGACTGTGACAGCCAGCGTGTATACGCGACCGTGTTGAGAGAGAACGAAAGTGAACGAGTCAAGCGATATATGGTATAAGCGGGCGGTATTGCCATACAGTGCGAATTATTGTGCGAATAGAATTTAAAGTGCGATTAATAAATTATCACTTATTTTTATTTTAACCGAATTGTGTTTTACTTGAAATCTCGGTGAACCCCTAGCTCGCAACAATATGTTGAGATTTTATGTAAAAATTTTCAGCAGATACGAGTGGTACCTACGCATTTTTCTCTATTTAATTTCTTTTTAGCCACATCCCTTTACTTTTTATGCTTCCAAACTGGTACTTATAAATAATAACTCCCAGATTGCAAGAATTTGATCACAAAACTTTATTATAACCCAATAAAATATGTTAAATTCGTTTCCATTTTTTGATAATTTCTATTTAAACACATATCAAAACCCTAGTTCTTATTATAACTTTTTTTTAGATCGATCATTAATTGTTAGTGAAGGAATTTTTACCGCCATGGAATAGATTAAAGTGCCCTCATTGAACTTCTACATCGTTAAATTATTTATTGAGTCAGAAAGAATAAAGTCTTGTTCGATGGATTGAAAATAAAATATGATCTTTCAACGGAATAACAAGGCATTTAATCTCAGGCAGTTTGAAGCGAAAATTGAGAATTTAAGAATTTAGCGGATTTAATTTAATTTTTACCCTAGAGCTCACAGTAGCACTTTCTGCACCCCTTTCAATTTCGTTCAATTCCAAATGGAAAACATACTGCAGTCACGATCGGCTGCAAGCCAATCGTATAATACTCTAGATGAATACTGAACTCCGATTTATATTGTAGTTGGGGATAAAGTAGAATTACGTGTGTGCCTGTTGTATGTCCTTCATTACGGACTGCCATTAGATTGCTACTCAAACCTAAAAGACAATATTCAGTGTTTACTTTCTTATCTTGAACTGGATAAGTCATCGAAAAAAAAGTCCTTTTTGAAGGACTTTCACATGGGAGGTGCAGGAAGGACTCACTCGATTTTTTACATATTTATCCTTTTCCTTGGAACCATTCAAAAATGAACGTGTACAAAATTTCAAATTCGTAGCTTGAAGCGTTCAAAAGTTATCGAAAAATATTGTTGAACACGTGTCTTAATGACATTTTGTATGGCAGCTACCAGAAGGAGTAAAAGGATTTCGCTGATAAGTAAACTCGAACTTTGTTTTTACTCAAAACTAATTTGTACAAAATTTCTAATTCATAGCTAAAAGATTACTTGAGTTATAGTACGTTCCGTAAATTAAAAGAAAACGTTTTGGCAGGATATTTGTATGGCAGCTACACGAAGGACTAATAGGATTTTCTTCATAATCATACATTTAGCTCCAACTATTGGAAAAATACTACATACAAAATTTCAAAGACGTACCTTAAACCCTTCTGAAGTTATCGGCCAATATTGTAGAACACGCATTTTAAGGATATTTTGTATGGCAGCTACCAGAAGGAGTAAAAGGATTTCGCTAACTAGTAAACTCGAACTTTTCTTTCACTCAAAACTAATTTGTACAAAATTTCGATTTCGTAGCTAAAAGATTACTTGAGTTATAGTGAGTTTCGTAAATTAAGTGAAGACATTTTGGCAGGATATTTGTATGGCAGCTACACGAAGAACTAACAGGATTTTTTTCATAATCATACATTTAGCTCCAACTATTGAAAAAGTAACACATACAAAATTTCAAAGTCGTAGCTTTAGGCGTTCCGAAGTTATTGGTCAATATTCTTGAACACGTGTTTTAAGGACATTTTGTATGGCAGCTACCCGAAGGAGTAGGACGATTTTGCCCGTTAACGAACTTAGCCTTACAAATTCAACCAAACATCCAGATTCAAAATTTCAAGATCCTAGGTGAAGGCGTTCTTGAGTTATCGTGCTAACGGACAGACGGACGGACGGACGGACGGACGGACGTCAAGCGGATTTGAGGTTTTTGGGCACAAATAAACAAAAAATAATATATAACTTTTTTTCGTCCGAGGCTTGGTTCTATGCGTTACAAACTTTTGGGCTGGATTAAACTTATAATACTCTATATGATTTCATCTAGAGTATAAAAATTCCTAAGCGCACTAATTAAAAGGTATAACTGATTGAACTAAATGTATATTAGTTGCATATATTCTGACCACAATTGGCATTGTTAAAAATTCAATTAAAACTTTTATTTCCGCAAACTTAAAGATTAATTACAAGCAGAACCAATTCCATTTGAATTAAGTTTTTACAACCCTTTAGCAAACTATAACACAATTTTTGATACCTCAAGCCGTTTACACATTATACAGGGGTGCGTGCTTAGAAACTAAATATGAGGTGCAGGAGTATGGAATCTAAAACCATACTATTATTAATGGGTTTGTAGGTAGAGTTGAAATCGTTTGGTATGCAGGTACTAATTAAGGTCGACATGCACAAGTGTATGTAATGACATTTTTAAGCACCTCCGTAATTACTGCATGAAAGATTTTAGCATTTCGTACAGGTAGAGCAAAATGTACCCACTAATTATCGGACGACATTAATCAACAATAATAATCCATGGTAGCGGTTTTCTACAGGGTCCTTATACATTGCTCTAATTAAAATCTGTTTAAAATTAAAATCATATTTCGTATTTTGGCGCAAGAAAATTACATTGAGCTTATGTTAGAAATAGGTGCAGCTTACTGGGATACTATTAGGATGTACGGTAGTTAATCTTATAAAAATTAGCATTTAATAGAACGTTTTTGCTTCGAATAGCGAATTAAAATAATTAATAAAAGAGACATAATTATTAACTGACTAAAAGTGCAGCCAAAATAAACAGTATTCTATCAAAAAATTTGCAAATACTCCACAGAAACCTACTTCGCTTCACTGCATAGAACGCGTTCTGGCCTTCTACCCAAAAAATAATAAAGTTACGCCCAGACTGTTGGCAAATTTTTATTCTTTTTTAATTTAAATGAAACGTAGGGGGTAATATATCGACATAACCCCCTCGGAGTTTAATTTGAAAATATTCTGAAACCGATTTTTAGGCGATTATATGGAAGCCCATTAAAGTTAAAAACAATTTGACATTAACCTAAGAGATATGCAGGAATTCGTAAATGGTTGGTTGGTTGGTGTACGTGGTGGCCCGTCACCGTACCACAACTCGCTTAACCTGGTCGTAGAGGGCTGATAAAGTAGATACAAGGTTTTACGGAGACCTGGGGCTGGAATGGATTACCATATCTATCCGGAGTCGTTTAAAAAGATAATCAGTTCATTCGTAAATACGTACACTATCATTTTACACCCCCTTAGGGATGGAATATTGTAAAATCCTGAAATTAGTTTCTAGTCGACTATATGCAAAGCGCATAGAAGTCAAAGCGAATTTGATATCTCATAAGACCTAAAATATTTGTTGGAATTCGTGAAATCTTGAACAACATTTAATGCCATGTATTTTTACGATTTTCATCATATCTGTTAGCTCTTAGATCAAATATTGCATTCATTTCTATTCCACGGATTTCTCACATCAATAGCTAGAAAGCACTTTCAGTGTTTTTCAAATACAACGCCTAAGGGCGTGAAAAAGGGGTTGTATACTTTTTCACGAATTCTGCCATATCCGTCAGGTCTGATCAGATATCGAATATCTTTTCACTTTCACGGGCTTGCGTAATAGTTGCCTAAAACCCGTTTTTAGGTTTTTTCTTTTTTTAGCCCCTAAGAGGGTATAAAAGGGTTGAACACTTTTCACGAATTCCGTCATTTCTTTTAGAATTGACAAGAAATTGAATTGGTTTTTACTTTCTCGTTCTGTCTTCATATTTAATTATTAACTCCTTTCAGGAATTTTGGATATTCACCCCCAAGTAGGTGTTAGGAGCCCTACAAACCTATTTCTCAATTTTTGGGTTTGCACATGTTTTCACAATTTTTGCCGTTCCTTCTAATGAGATATAAAATTGGTTATTACGGCATTTGATGTAATGACCTAAAAACCAATTTCACGATTATTTCGAATTTCAAGAATCAAGGGGGTGTAAAGGGTTTTATATAAAATTTAAAAAAAATAGTTTTTAAAAATTTTTCAGCAATCTCAGTATTAGCCATTTAAAAATGAAATTATGGTATACGTTTGAACTACAAAATTAAGTTAATAATAGTTTTGTCAGGAAAATTTGCATAGATACAATACTAAGTACCTACCCGCACCATTAATCAAAATATAAAATGAGTCCTTCTGAATCGCATCTTAAAACATGAATTTTCTCTTTTCGTAAATAAATTGTTGCGATGCCTGGAAGTAAGCAATTAACATTGTCAAGAAATTGATGAAAGGAAGTGAGATCACAAATTCTTATTCTCGACTCGCCAACTCGACTTGACTCTAATGGTACTATCTTGCTGCCCATTGAAATTCTATTCAGATGAATCAATGGAATAGGGGTTATAGCCGTATGATACCGAGTCATAGTCCACGTTCGCATAGTACAAAATATGAGCTAAATATGCGGGAGGAACACACCAAAGTCGAGGTACTTGCACACTTCTTTCGTCATCATCTACACGATCGTATAATCACTCACTCATCATGTTAATATTCATCTCGATCGTCTTGGACATACACGAGATAATTGAATTAAAGAATATGCCCGGCACAAATATACAGACAGTACTCTATAGTTCAGAACTCATAACATCTTGAACTAATGATTTAATAGTGTAAAAGCGTAAATTGAATCAAAAATGATAGAGGCTTGCACTCAATTAGATTTAATATTCACCGCAGTTTCCAGTGTATTGTGCAGTACATTTACCCAATAATATTGGGAACAAGAGTTGCTTTTTGAATGCGTGGACGAAAATCATGGAAATAAATCGCATCATGTGTAGAATGTTTCAAAATTAAGATGAATATTAAAATATATGGTTGAGCCTACATAAAGAGTGTCACAGTATTGTTCGAAGTGGGTTTATTTAATAATGTTCTGTGCAATAGTTCGTTGGGATCGCCAGTATAATATGCAGAACTACAGTGACTCGGATAAGTAATTGTACTGAAAAATGGTTGAACAGAGTTCGGTAGGTAGTGTAGTTCATTGTTGCAGCTAGGAGATACAAAAATTTCAGATCAGTTTTAGGTACCTATATCTAGGGAAGATTTTTTACGAAGAGGTGTTTAAAGATGAGAACCAGGAAATAAAACGCAGCGCTAGAAGCACCACGCTCACTAGGCGCCATACAGGCTATTGGGATCCCTTCACATCCTCGTGGGCTGTTCCTCAAAAGCACTCCAATTCCCTGCAGAACCTGATCAGTTTGTCATACCCCTAAATAAAACTTGCTACTATAGTTCTTGTTTACAGCACCATTATGCAATTATTAAATTGTTGTAATTACCGTACTTCCCTCTATAAAATGTGTTCAACTTTAAAGAACGAAACATGGAATATCGTTTTCGTCAAATAAAATATTTCATATTTATTTAGAATATGTACTACCTTGCCAGAATTTATGTCATCATCATCAATGGCACGATAGCTCAATTCGGGCCCTGGACTCGTGAAGTCGTCCTGTTCTTCAGGTTTCTGGATATTATTCTTTTCTTCTGAGGACGCGTTGTCGGCGCATCGCCCAACCCCCGGACCAGTAGTACCATTTTATTACACCCCGGTAGGAAAAGGTTGGGAATTTTCAGCTAACTATGACATGTTGAAATTTTCTCCAAGTCCAACTATGTCATACTTTTTCTCTACTTCCTGAGACGCATTGGTTGCTCTATTGCATATATAGAAAAATCATTAGAACTATGAAATATGTAGGAATTTGTGAAAACATATGCAATCCCCTTGCACCCATTTTGGGGTTGAATATCCAAAAATCCTGAAATGGGTTTTTAGATATATATAAAGAAAGCCAGAGGAAGTAAAAATCAATCCGATGTCTTATCACTCCTAAGGGATATGACGGAATTCGTGAAAACTTGTTCAACCCGTTTATACCCTCTTCATCATCATCATCATCAATGGCGCGACAGCCCAAATCGGGCCAGGGCCTGCAGGATACATTGTCTGAAGTCATCTCGGTTCAGCGCCCGCGTCCTCCAATTTGTGCATCTAAGAAGCGATCTGCAATCTGCGTGAACTGAGTCCTCGTATCTTTTCCGCGGTTTTCCCACCGGTCGTTTGCCCTGAGCTCTACCTTTCAGTATACGTTTGAGAATTCTTCCGTCGTCCATTCGCTCCACATGGCCTGCCCATTGTAGCTTACGAAATTTTATAAGAGTCGATGCGGATGAGTCGTCATAGATGTTATACAACTCGTTATTGTACCGGATACGCCATTCAGTACCTTCTCTTACTGGTCCCAAAATTCTTCGAAGAATTCGTCGTTCAAAAGCGTCTATTGATTTTTCAGACGCTTGGGTAAGAGTCCACGTTTCGCTTGCATATAGTAGCACAGGTCTTATTATTTGCTCAGCCTGTGCACTTTTTTCGATTTTAAGATCGGGAGGACCGTGAAATACGCCTTATTTGCTAGTGTGATCCGTTGTTTTACTTCGTCCCGTTCGTTGCCGTCTATTACAAGGTGTGATCCCAAGTATGAGAAATGATCCACATTCTCCAGGTTGCAGTCCCCCACGGTCATATTTTGTCTAGTTAGCACGTTTCTTCTTGTTTGGGTCATGAACTTGGTCTTATTCTCATTGACCCTTAACCCGACATCCTTTGCCGCTGAGTCTAGACAATGGAATACTTCTTTCGCGTCTGGAAAGACCTGGCCATGATGTTTATGTCATCCGCGTACACCACTAGTTGAGTGGACTTGATTAGTAGGGTACTTCTGGTATCAACGGGTACCTTTCTGATGACATATTCTAGGGCGAGATTGAAGAGCATGGGAGCGAGTCCATCTCCCTGCTTCAGGCCAGATTCTGTTCGGAAGCTTTGGGTAAGCTCGTTTTGTATCCTTACTTGGGATTCAGTGTCAGTCATGGTCATTTTTGTTAATCGGACGAGTTTTGATGGAATTCCGAAGTCAAGCATTATTTTACATAGTACATTACGATCTATACTATCGTATGCCTGTTGGAAGTCCACGAAGATCTGGTGCACGTCGATGTTATACTCCCAGCATTTTTCTAGCACTTGTTTGACTGAGAATATCTGGTCAATAGTCGATCGTCCAGTTCTGAAACCCCCTTGGTATTCGCCGATAATACTTTCTGTATAAGGCTTTAATCGATTCTGAATTACTTTCGCCAGTATTTTGTAAGACGTAGACAACAATGATATGCCTCTGTAATTTTCACATCGCAGTTTATCTCCTTTCTTATATATTGGACATATAATGCTCTGGCGCCAGTCGTCGGGTATTTTTTCTTTAATCCAAATTTGTGTCATGATTTTGTGCAGGAGATTGGCGAGGTATGGACCACCTCCGTTCAGGAGCTCCACTGATATTGCATCAACTCCAGGTGATTTGTGTATTTTGGTCGCGCAGGGCTGCTTCCACTTCTCCGACAGTGGGTACCGTAGTTGATGCCTGCTCATCAGAGGGTGCACTTGGTGTAATAATTGGGTCGGCGGCCGTCACTCTGTTCGGGTTTAGCAGCTTTTTAAAGTACTCAACCCATCTTTGTTTAATTTGTTCTGCGTCACTAAGGATACGTCCTTCCTTGTCTTTACAGAGGTTTGTTCGTGGCTTATAGCCTTGTCTTATTTATTTGACGGCAGTATATGCGGATCGTAGATTATTTGAGTTCATGTCGGTATTTAGGCTTATAATTATGTCATTGTTGTGTTTACGTTTCTTTCGTCTGCAGATTTTATTTGATAATCGCCTAAGCTCGTCGTATCTTTCCTTTTTGCTCTCGTCGGTCTTTCAATGTATTCCTTGTAAGCTTCATTCTTTTTCGTTATTGCTTCACTACAGTCATTATCGAACCAGTCATTACGTTTCTGTTGGGATTTCAGTCCTATGATCTCTTCCGCTGTCGTTCTGATACCATCTCTCAACTGTGTCCTCTCTTGATCGATGGTTGTCACTTCGTCAGTTAGTAACGCTTCAAAGCGTGTTTGTAGCGCTGACTTATAAGCTAACGCGACAGCCTCGTCCTTTAGTTTATCGATATCAAATTTGGGTGTCCTGCCCTTTTTCGAATACCCACATAATGCCACTCGACATCGATATTTCACTTTTACGAGGTAGTGGTCGGAATCGCAGTTTGCTCCGCGAAAAGATCGTACGTCTGGAATGCTAGTCGCAACCCTTTTCTCGATCAGAACGTGGTCAATTTGGTTGAAAGTGCGGCCATCCGGAGATAACCACGTTCTTTTATGAATGTTGCAATGGGGGAAGCATGTTGAGCTTACAACTAAGTTTTTGCTGATTGCGAAGTCGATTAGACGTTGTCCATTATCATTGGTGGTATTATGGAGACTGTGCCTTCCTGTGGTTCCTCTATGTGTCTCCTCTTGTCCAACTTTTGCATTGAAGTCTCCTAGAAGTATCTTTATGTCATTGAAAGGTAAAGAATCAAATGTTTGTTCTAGAGTGTTGTAGAAAATGTCCTTCACTGCATCATCTCTTTCCTCTGTGTTTATACCCTCTTAGGGGTTTCAAGCTTTTTCCTGTTTATACCCTCTTAGGGGTTGAAAAAGGAAAAAGCTTGAAAACCGGTTTTATTAAATAAGCCCGTGGAAGTAAAAAGTTATTCGATATCTAATCAGACCTGAGGGATACGTCAGAATTCGTGAAAATGTATGCATCCCCTTTACACCACCTTGGGGTTGAATTTCAAAAAATCCTGAAAACACTTTCTAGTTATTTCTATGAAAAACCCGTACAAAAAAAATTAATTCAATATTTTTAAAGACCTAATAGATATGACGAAAATCGTAAAAATATATGCATTTCTTTTTCACTGATCATTTTTTTTGGCTCACTTCCGAACGCCAATGGGTATTTGAATAGCAAATGTAGCAAATTTCAAATTTCTACCATAAGCCGGTCTATAGTTAGGAAAAACCTCCCAACCCCCATACCATACTACTCCTATAAAAAATTATATTTTATCAACATGCCACTACTACAGTTCTATCTAAATACTAAGTTTCAGCTTTATGTCATTATAGATTCTCGAGATATAAACATCGAAACTTTTTACTTTTCACTCTCTCCCACCCTCATCCTCTACACTCTTATCCCTGAAATTTTGTTCTCTAATGGGGGTCTATTAGGCCTACTTCTGGTAAAAATTTTAAGCATCTATCTTACACCGTTCTTGAGATATGAGACATGATTTTTTAAAAAAATTCTTACCCCCTCCACTTCCATCCTCCACCACCCTCTTATTTGTCAACCTTAATACAGAAACCGAATTTCATGTTTCTTGTTCAATTTGTTCGTGAGATATCGTAATCTAAAGTTTTTCACTCCCCACCACCGTACGCCACTGCCACCAATCAAAAATTTGTTTCCAATGTATTCTCCTATTATGCCCACAGATGTTCATTAAGTTTTAATTTTGTAACATTAACCGATTAGGAGATATAGATTTTAGAATGTCTCGATCTCGGCTTTCGAGCGTTTCGGACGCATTATTATTCCCCCCACTCCCACAACCCTTTACCCATATCATCCTTTTTTTTTGCAAATGGGTCGACTATCGATGCTCTATATAAATTTCAAGTTTCAACCTCCTAGCCTAAGCGGTTGCTGAGATCTAGAAACCAAAATTTTCCGTCTTAAACGGTTCCCCCACCTCCCCCTTCACACCTCCACCAGTCAAAAGGTAGGCACTTAAAGGGGTCTGCTCAGTCTACCAACGAAAAAAAATCAACTTAATAACTCAAAGAGTTTGAGAGCTATAAGCTTTCAGAGCTATAAGCTTTTAAACGTTTTGCGTGCGGCGGACGGCGTACGGCGTACTGCGGATGGCGCTCAGACGGACTGAACAATTTTTTTTGCTTTTTTAGTGTCTATTAGTCATGAAACGTAAAAAAAAATTTTTCAGGGTATTTTTTTTAAATCGATAACAATACTTTATTATTAAAATAATAAAGTAAAATAGCGGCCAACAGAGGATCTAAAACTTTGAGCTGTACGATAGTCGCTTTCTTCAATATAATGATTGTGTTCATTATTACTATGAATATAATCAATATGTTTTACGAATACCAAACAAAGATGCCTTGTTTATAAGAACTTTTTAATGTCTAATATGATGAAGGCGTCCATCAAAATTGCTAGGTGTTGATCTCTGAGAGTATACGTGCCCTTTCCATATGTACAAATTGTTGAAAATATTTTTAATGAAATGAGATTGATATTATTAATGTACGGTTCATATATCATGAAAAATATTTGATTTATTTATTTTCTATATTGTTGTAACAATTGTTTCATTAATCCGGAGAATTTCGTTTAATGAAAGGCATTCATTAATATTATGAACATTATTGTTTTCAGTGTACTTTGTAAAAATGTTGCAGTATACAGTGAAATTTTCGTTCTTGGAAATATGTGGGAGTGAGTGGGGTTGGGAGTGACTATTGTAGTGGTACCTTAAAAATGTGGAATATGTGATGTGACTGGGGTACCGGGATGGTTTTCCTATCACATTATTATCATTATTCTAACGAATCAGACTTGTGAATTATGGTCAGAACTGGGAGTTGACGTACCACTTCCATAATTTACTGGCTGCTACAACAAACCCCGTAAACCTTAAGTGCCAAGAAACCGATTGTAAAACTTTTCATCACCACTGTCAATCTTTTAGCTGAAAATTTTTATACATTTCCTCCATCGTTCATCACATATATTGATCCATGGTGATGCTCTTCCACATTTCTAGGGTCGTGTCTACTAAACGCATTAATATGCGACAGTTTTATATTGACGATTTTTTTTTTCTTCTTGTCTTCAATTGACTGACCATTTAACTACACTCAGCCGCTATGAGGGTACATTTTGACTTCAATTACCCGTACAGAGGACAATACTATCGCATCGTTTTCAATCATACCAAGAAATATTCGAATTTCCTTCACACATACTGCAGTCGAGGCGGCAATTTAAGAGAATTAGTATAACAATATCGTGTATGCGAAATGGAGCAATAAAAACGTTTTTCAAGTCACTTAAAAAAAACAATTTCTTTTTCGGATTACATACATGGACCGATCACATCTGTACAAATATAATTCAATTGAAGATGAGATCTAATGGTCAGTGACAAAAAGTGATCAGAGCAGTGAAGATTGGACAGTGGTCCGAGAACAACATCATATTATTATATTACTGTTATCGTCATATTTGATCGACCCTGGTGATCTTAGATGAGGATAATGTTGCTTAGAATAATTTGAGACAGAATCAAGTGCATTTAGAGAAAAAAACGGTGTAACGTGTTTGACTTTTTCCCTAACAAAATAAAAATCTAAAAGTGTAAATTTTTATAGATACAGCGTCTAATGTGCGTAATATCTGAAATAAAATCGGGCCTTATGCTGATAAGGATATCATTTTCTTAATCCAAAATGTAAGTTTAAAAACTTTTTTTTTTTAACGTTAATTTAAAATTTATTCATTATATTGGGCGTGGTTAATTGCGAAATTGGAATTTATTGCGAAAATATAATCTTGTGATAACATTGTTTTCAATTTAATACGACAAAGCAATATGTTGATTTTAAAATGGCTCAGAATGTAAATTTTCATGTTTTCTTTAAATGAATGTATGTAAGCAGTGATAAATTGTATAAATTGCAGCAAAAGTCATAAATTAATCTTATCAGAGCTGTTTTTTTTAAATACAGTAGTTAACATTTTCTGATAATTTTAATTTTAATTTTATTTCCTGCCGCTGACAATATAAAAGAACCTCTATTATACCAAGTGTAACGCAATTCAATGCGTTAAAAACACATCTTTTGGCAATTCGCTTTTTAATGCAGGTAAAACACCATAGTTGCACAAAACAAAAGATCATTTAACTAATACAATTTTAAGTATTTTACAAATCGCATTTTAATAAAACTTGAACATTTTTTAAAACGGTATAAAAGAGCAACATCTTCATATAAATAAATTTACAACAGTAACGACTTAACGCAATCAAGTCAAATTTACACTAAAGCTAGTATTACACTGTCTGACCATGTGGTCAAATTGCAGTAATAAGCAATGTCAAATAGCGAATTCCAATTTTTCTCGCAATATCCGCTCGGCCAAATACGCTATTTCGCATTGCTTACTTATTACAGCAATTTGACCACTTGGTCAAACAGTGTAATACTAGCTTAAGCAAACAAACTAAAGCTTGTATTACATTGTATGCCACTATGTCAAATTTGCAGTAGTAAGCAATGGGAAATTTCGAATTTCACCGACAGGATACTGTGAGTATAATCCAGATCCGAAATTTTGCAATGATTGTTACTGCAAATTTGACATAGTAACATACAAGCTAGAAACGGAATCAAATCTCTTGGACAATCTAATTATGCAGGTAGACACGGAATTAGAGACATGTTCGAAGGATAAACGTTGCTCAAATAAAGCATTATCTGGATTTGTAATTAGTGGTCATTGTTAGAAAATTGCTCGATCCATTCTATGATGTACCAAAACCAATTATTAGATCCTTTCTTCTATGCTTTACTTTTCAATTAACGGCAAAGAGCAATCCACCAATTTTCAGTTGAGATATACAAAAGAGTGAAGAGTGTTCCTTTTCTATAAGAGGTAAGGACAATTGTATGTTGGTCACTTAAAAAAGAATAGTTTGATCCAATTCTGTAACTTAAACACTATGAAACTGGGCGTAACTCCATTATTTTTTGGGTAGAAGTCCGAAACGTGTTTAATACTACAATGCGGTGTAGGTTACTATGCGACTGAGAACCTAAAAAATAATGTTCCGAACAGCCTCCTGGTTATTCTTTCGGTTATCAGACGCATAGTAACCTACACCACATCTCAGTATTAAACACGTTTCGGACTTCTACCCAAAAAATAATAAAGTTGCGGCCAGACTGTTGGCAGATTTTTATAATCTAGATGAAATCATATAGAGTATTATAAGTTTAATCCAGCCCAAAAGTTTGTAACGCATAGAACCAAGCCACGGACGAAAAAAAGTTATACATTATTTTTTGTTTATTTGTGGCCAAAAACCTCAAATCCGCTTGACGTCCGTCCGTCCGTCCGTCCGTCCGTCCGTCTGTCCGTGAACACGATAACTCAAGAACGCCTTCACCTAGGATCTTGAAATTTTGAATCTGGATGTTTGGTTGAATTTATAAGGCTAAGTTCGTTAACGGGCAAAATCGTTTTACTCCTTTGGGTAGCTGCCATACAAAATGTCCTTAAAACACGTGTTCAAGAATATTGATCGATAACTTTAGAACGGTTTAAGCTACGACATTGAAATTTTGTATGTATTATTTTTCTAATAGTTGGAGCTAAATGTATGATTATGAAGAAAATCCTATTAGTCCTTCGTGTAGCTGCCATACAAATATCCTGTCAAAACGTCTTCACTTAATTTACGGAACTTACTATAACTCAAGTAATCTTTTAGCTATGAATTGGAAATTTTGTACAAATTAGTTTTGAGTAAAAACGAAGTTCGAGTTTACTAATCAGCAAAATCCTTTTACTCCTTCTGGTAGCTGCCATACAAAATTTCCTTAAGACACGTGTTCAACAATATTTTTCGATAACTTTTGAACGCTTCAAGCTACGAATTTGAAATTTTGTAGACATTCATTTTTAAATGATTCCAAGGAAAGGATAAATATGTAAAAAATTGAGTGAGTCCTTTCTGCACCTCCCATGTGAAAGTCCTTCAAAAAGGACATTTTTTTCAATGACTTACCCAGTTCAAGATATGAAATTAAACACTGAATATTGTCTTTTAGTTTTGAGTAGCAATCTAATGGCAGTCCTTCATAAAGGACATACAACATGCACACACGTAATTCTACTTTATCCCCAACTACAATATACATCGAAGTTCAGTATTCATCTAGAGTATTATACGATTGGCTTGCAGCCGATCGTGACTGCAGTATGTTTTTTAATTATTTACGTATTTTTTTTCCAATAGAAGATTCAATAGAAGTAAAAGCGAATTCGATCTCATTAAACGTAAAACTTTCGGAATTCGTGAAAACTTGCAAAATACCTTACCCCACAGGTGGTTTAATATCGAAGAAATCGGGCTTTTCTCTTTATATTTAAAGCCTTTACGAGTGAAAGTGAATTCTTTATTCGATATATCGTCTAATGAGACTTAAGAAATATATCGGAATTCCTAAAAAATTTATACAACCACATTACACCCCTTTAAGGTTCGGATAACAAAAAAGTTGAAAAAATGTTTCTAGGTGCTTATATAAAGAGCCCAAAGAAGTAAAATTAATTTGATAACACGACATGTCTAAAAGATATAACGAAATTCATGAAAATGTTGGAAAGAACCATTTTCACGGACATTTTTTTTTACTCCAGCTCTGTACATCAATAACATTTTGAACTTTTTTTTACTTAAATTACTCCTGTAGTACTTCTACATATACATACCAAGTTTCAACTTTCTAGCATACGTTGTTTCTGAGATATGAAAAACCCCTCCCACCACCGTACCATGCTATCCCTATCAAAAATTTCATTTTTCTAGTATACTTCTATAGTGACTCTATATAGTCGCCAATTTTTAGCTTTCTATGCTTTCCGGTTTTGGGAAATAAAAATTAGAATTCTTTTCGGCCCATCCCCTCCCACCGTAACCCACTTCACCAGCACCATCAAATTTTTTTCCTGCTAGAAGTCTACTTTGCCTAACTCCTGTAAAATTTCTAAGATAATATCTGGAACAATTCTTGAGATATAAAAATTAAATTTTTTGAAAAATAGTTATCCCCCCACTTTTGTGCTCCACCTCCCCTCTCAAAATTTTTACATTCAGTAGACTCCACTTGTGATCTCATATATAGAAACCAAACTTAATCTTCTTGGTACAATTGGTTCGGAAGATATTGTACTCTAACGTTTTTTACCCCCCACCCCTACACCCCACTTCCCCTCTTAAAAATGTTAGCCCTTGTCTAATCACCTAGTATCTCTTAAGACAGCTACAAACTTTCACCCTATTGAAATCAATGGTTCAGGAGATATGAATTTTAGAATGCTTCAAACCCAACCTTTAAACGTTTTGGACACATTGTTTTTCACCCCACTCCCACACCCCCCCAACCCTTATCACCAATTTTTTTTGCAAATGGGACCACTATCATAGTACTACATAAGTTCCAAGTTTCAGCCTCCTACCATAAGCAGTTCTTGAGATCTAGAAACCAAAATGTTTCGTTTAAAACAACTTCCCCTTCACACCGCCACCCCCCCAAAAGATACCAATCGTAGGGGTTCACCCAATCTACTCACCATACAAATTTCAACTTTTGGGTTTGAGCTATGCGCCTTCAAACGGTTTCGCGTACGGCGGACAGTGTACGGCGGCTAAGGCGGACAGACGGACATTTTTTTTTGTTTTTTGGGGATTACTAGTCCTAAAACGTGAAAATACAAAATTTCAGGGTAGCGAATTTTATGGAAATTTCAAGTCGATCATAATAATTTATTATTAAAAAATATTAAAATAAAATAGTTCGGAGTATTTCATTATCAGGTTTTAAATTTATTATGGCAATGGGTTGATTATTTTAAGAACTTTTATATGGAAGCTACCGCACGAAGTAGAGTAATGTTTCGTATTAATGTAAGCGAAACTTTTTTGTAATCCTAAACTCAATCACATAAATTTATTAGCATTGTTATTAGAGCACAAATATAGAAACAAATCACAGGGGCTGGATGATAGGCTTCTATCTCAATCTATCTCGGGGAAAAAAACTAAGTTGAAAATCTGGATTTACACCGAACACATGCGGCGCGACTTTACCCCCACATTACTCATTACAAACCGGTTTTTCGTCCAAAAAGTCGAGCACTGTTTGACTCTTTCGTCGCCGGATTGGTTGATTTTTAAGCTGGGGTAAAGTCGAGCCGCAAGGTTTTTAGTGTAAATCCAGCATAACTGATGACTATAATTTCTTAAATCAAATCGGCGAGATATCATCGAAAAGGCCAAGATTTGAGCTTTCTTATATGTTAAAGATATTAATATCGCAGCTTCTTTAAGGAATCCGTTGGTTTTTACCTTTTTTACTTTATTATCTTTTCTCTTTATTTTGAAATGCTAAAATTTAAAATATTAAATTTATGGTATTACTGGAGGAATAAGGATAATCGCGTAATTCAAGGGCTTTGGTATGATTGCTGGAATTTCAAAAAAAATATAAAAATATTAAGTTTCTTTAGGGTCGTATTCATAGCCAAATTTGTTAAAAACTTTTGACGCAAACGCTTTTTCATTTTACTTTATTATTTTAATAATAAAGTATTGTTATCGATTTTTAAAAAAAAAAAATTTGTTACCCTGAAAAATTTTTTTTATACGTTTTATGACTAATAAGCACCAAAAAAGCAAAAAAAATTTTCAGTCCGTCTGTGCGCCGTCCGCCGTCCGCCGTCCGCCGTACGCAAAACGTTTGAAGGCTTATAACTCCTAAACCCTATGAGCTATTAAATTCAAATTTTTTTTATTAATAGACTGGGTAGGTTCCTTGAAGTGACCACTTTTTGGGTGGTTGGAGTATGAGGGGGGAGGTGGGGGAAGCGTTTTAGACGAAAAATTTTGGTTTCTAGATCTCAGCAACCGCATAGGCTAGGAGGCTGAAACTTGGAATTTATATAGAACATCGATAGTGGACCCATTTTCAAAAAAAAATGATAACATGGGTAAAGGGGTGTGGGAGTGGGGGAAATAATAATGCGTCCGAAATGCTCGAAAGCCGAGATCGAGACATTCTAAAATCCATATCTCCTAATCGGTTAATGCCACGAAATTGAAATTTAATGAACATCTGTGGGTATACTAGGAGAATAGATCCGAAACAAATTTTTGAGAGGGGGCAGTGACGTACGGGGGTAGGGGTTGAAAAACTTTAGATTACGATATCTCACGAACCAAATGCACTAGAGAAATAATATTTGGTTTCTGTGTAAATGTTGACAAACAAAGTTTGCTGAAAGTAAAATTTTTTAAGGGGGTGGTGAAGCATGGAAGTGGAGGGGGTAAGCATTTTTTAAAAAAAACACGTCTTATATCTCAAGAACAATGTGAGATAGATGCTTAAAATTTTTACCAGAAGTAGGCCTAATAGACCCCCGGCAGAAAAAAAAATTTTGATGGTGAGGGTGTAGAGGGTGAGGCTGGGGGAGGGTGAAAAGGAAAAAGCTCCGATTTTTATATCTCGGGAACCTATAACAATATAAAGCTGAAACTTAGTATTTAGATAGAACTATATTAGTAGCATGTTAGAAAAATATAATTTTTTATAAGGGTGGTATGGTACGGAGGTGGGGGTTGTTTTTCCTAACTATAGAACGGCTTATGCTAGAAAGTTGAAATTCGGTACGTATATGTAAATCAACTAGAAAAGTAATTTTAATTAAGAAAAATTCAAATATCTATTGGCGTTCGGAATTGGGGCAAAAAAAATGATCAGTGAAAGTGGAATGCATATATTTTCACGATTTTCGTCATATCTATTAGGTCTTTAAAAATATTGAATTCATTTTTTTTCTACGGTTTTTTCATATAAATACCTAGAAAGTGTTTTCAGAATTTTTTAAAATTGGACCCCCAAGGTGGTGTAAAGGCGATTATACATTTTCACGAACTCAGCCGTATCCCTCAGGTCTGATTAGATATCGAATAACTTTTCACTTCCACGGGCTTATTTAATAATCACCTAAAACTTGTTTTCAAGGTTTTTCCTTTTTCAACCCCTAAGAGGGTTAAAACGGGTTGAACAAGTTTTCACGAATTCCGTCATATCTCTTAGGAGTGATAAGACATCGGATTGGTTTTCACTTCCTCGGGCTTTCTTTATATATATCTAAAAACTCATTTCAGGATTTTGGGTTATTCAACCTTAAAGTGGGTGCAAGGGGGTTGCATATGTTTTCACAAATTCTTACATTTTTCTAGTTCTAATGAGATATCGAATTCATTTTTACTTCCTAAGGCTTCCTACATAATCGTCAATAAGTTGATTTCGGGATGTTTGTTATTCAACTCCAATAGGACGTAAGGCTTTCGACACATTTCTCAGGATTGATGAGATATTAGATTGGTTTGCAGTTCCACAGACTTTTTATATAATCGTCTTCAAACGCATTTCCGATTTCATGTAATGGCCCGAAACCAAATCACGAAAAACCTTCTATTGGCGTAACAACTGATATTATACTAGGACTAGATCTCGTCCCGGTGTATGACCCAATTATGTAATTCATATGTTATATGAGGCAGCGGCAGTCACATAGAAACCTACACCGCATCTCAGAATTAAACTCGTTTCGAACTTCTACCAAAAAAATAATAAAGTTGCGCCCAGACTGTTGGCAGATTTTTTCTTATAGAACTATATATTAAAGTTGTTCGCAACTTTTTTTGTGTCTAATCTCTGATTATTAATAACATAAGTTTATACTCGAAATCAACACCGAATAAATATTATTATTATTATTATTAACTTTTTTTGTTTTCAATGAATCAAGGTGGGCACAGCATTTAGTAGTATCTTTCTGTGATAAAGGCAATCAGGAACTGTGAATTCTTTTTAATTGTGAAACATGTCGTAAATTTACTTTAGTAAGTAAGGTTCATGTTTTTTGAAAACGGTTGCATATTTTAGCGTGCAGTTCTCACGAGTTCTTAATCAGTTGAACAAACTGAATACGATACGATTTTGAACAACAATGTTTCCTTGATACTCTGATTCCGATACAATAACCTAGGTGGAGTAATACACGCAACGTATGGTCATGACAATCAAGGCTGTGCAAAATAAATGAAACATTTGATCATAAGAAATATGTCAGCTCCGTACAAATTTAAACCTTTTCGTATTGAACAGGTTTTGGTGAAGTTCAAAATTTTGTTGGATAAAACTAAGTGAAGTAGTTTGAAAATGTAAATAAGACTAGTTTCCTTAGCTGGAATTGAATCTCCATAGATACAAGAAATATGAATGAAATGTGGAAGTTTTCAGCAATGCCGGAAATCCTCCATTTATAAAATGTGCATTACAATGTCTTATTTGCACAATGAATGCTTTTATTATATGAAACACTTTAAATATTGCTATGATGACTTGTTATTCAGTATAGATTCTAGAAACATTATTTATCTCAAAGTTTTACATTAAAACGGAGGCCTTTGGGATTATAAAATATCGACACGATTCCAGTTCCAGAAAAGGCTCTCCAATGAATTGGTTTTTTTTCTCGTTTCGTTCCGTAGCGTCACACATCAGATAATACTAGGAGTCATTTCGCACGGTGAATTGTCAGAGCTGGATACCTATTACCTAGAGAGTGCTGGGGTATGGTATGATTTGACATATATCTAAAATAAATGACTATTTGTTAAACACATTTCAATAGAATTGCAGTTTCATTTTATTGAAAATAACTGATAATATTAAATAAACAAGGAATTTAGTTATTCTAGTCATCACAGAGCGGCGCTGCTAGTAGTATTCTAAAATTATCGAATTGTTATACCTTGGAAGTGGCTCATACCAGAAAGATTGTATAGGAAGACGGCCTAAAATCCTGATTCACTGCGGCCTCAGTGAGCCTATTGTGATTAAACTACCACTAGATAGTTACTATGACCTTGCCTGCAGATGGGACTGCATTCCCCTTTTTTGAAGCCAATTCTTCCCTGTTAGTCCATCGTTCTGACTGTTCCTTCCTCTCAGCTATGGAGTGATGGACCTATATTTTGCTCACGGTGTTATTCGACTCGGCTTTATTGCTGTGAAACATCGCCAAATACTCGACTGAAACATCCTCACGACGCTGTTTTGTTCCATTGTGAGTGAACACGGCAGCCATCTTGCGCACACCTTTCTCATGTCCAAATATTCAGTCAATAAGCGATGTACAGCACTTTCTGAAATGTCTAATATGTCTGCTAGCTCGCGAACTTTCAGGTGATGGTCATCCAATACCATTTTGTGGATTTTCTTCACTATTTCTGGCAGGGTCACCTCATTTGATCGACCACTGCGTTGTTCGTTTTGGCAGGTGGTACGGTATCGTTTAAACTCTTTCACCCAATACTTTTGTGTTGTAAGCGAAGGAGCAGACTCGCCCGGAGTAGAATCTAGTTCGGCTTTGGTATTGGTTTTCGTACCAACCATCCCAACCCGTCTAGAATGGGAAAGGGATTCGGTAAGGATGGAAGAGTCCGTCCACATATATATATGGAGGGCTCCAAAACTGAAGGCGGGGTGGGTGGAGGTGTTTTCTCTGACATGCTTAACAATAGCAGCTCCTTCCGCCTACCGGACCACTGTAGTGTCTATCAGGCGGAGCTTATGGCGATCAAGAAGGTCTTGTCCCGGCTGAGGTGTAATGTAATTTCTGCTAGGGATATTAGCTTTTTCACAGACAGCCAAGCGGCAATAAAATCCTTGAAATCGGCCTCGACAACATCAAAGGTCGCCGTAGAATGTCGATTATCACTTAAAGAGATTGCTGAACAGTTCAATATTCTTCTGTGCTGGGTGCCAGGACACAGGGATGTTCCAGCGATGCCCGAACATCGGAATCTGGGTATGCCCCTTTCTACATATAAACTGCTGTTGGGATTGGACTCAATTTAGAAAACCAACTCAAGATGGGCAGAAGGTATTACATGCCACACTGCGAAACAAATCTGGCCGAAGCTGGATCTAAAACGCTCTAAAAGACTGACTTTGCTCAAAAGGGCGAGTATCAGCACCACAGCCGATGTCCTGACCGGACACTGTCTTATAGGTCGACTTCCAGGACTTCTGTAGAAGCTGCCTGGATGAGGAGAAGGAGGAGACAGTCCTTCACCTTCTTTGTACCTGTACAGCTCTATCCGCAAGAAGGAAAGCTCATCTTGGAGCTTACTTCTTCAACTGTCTTAGTGACCTTGCCGAAATGGAGGTCTTGAGAATCCAGCGCTTTATTGCAAGCTCTAAATGGTTTGACAAGTGGGACCGGATTCGATAATCCTGTGGTAGCACAACGGACCTTTTTGTCAGGTCTAAGTACGTCCGCGTTCTCACGGGTAGCCACGCGTACCTACCTACCTACCTACCTACCTTGATATTGGTTTGGACTGAAACCTTTAAAATGAACGTATTGTATCACATACGAATACCAATTTTTTTCATGTTTAAAAATTCACTGAAAGCTGCCAAATAAAGACTCAACAACCTAACATCTTCAAACATCAAACTTAAGCCTTATAGCGATGGTTCTTTCCACCATGGTATTTTCTTTCAAAGAAAAACTGCCATCTATACGTCAGATCGGGTACTTCTTGTACAGATCTCGTATCTCTAATTGTCCTGAGTTTCGAAATGTTTTTTTTCGAATTTTTTTCTTTTGGGATCTTGTTGCCAATTAAATTTTGTAGCACAGGTGAGGTGGATAGAACTTTGCTATATTTTATGATTTGATTTTTAACTATTAAGCTATATTATCTCCCATGACACTACCGGAAAGTATGTCAAGTTCCATTCAAAATGATTAACATACTCACTAATAGCATTCGTTGGTCATTTTTCTATCATAATGACTAAAATACAAACAGTTAAAAGAAGAAAAATGCTGAGATGATCCCACACCATATTTCGTTTTATTGCAGTACGGAAATAATGAAACTAACTCGAATATCACGTCCTAAAAGCTCATTAGTATGACTATGATGTTTTCATTGCGTTATGGTTGTAGTCACCAGTCCTCGTTGTCGTCGGAAGAAGCTCTTGCGACATATTAGAAATGTTCTCATAATAGCCATAAAACCTTAATGAGATGAAAGCAATTTGCCATATCCCTGCATGTGAGGATATCCGTCACATGTGTGAACTATATGAATAAAATGAGACACTGAAAAGGAAGGTTAATGGCATAATATTAGTCGATAAGGATGAATGAATATTAGGAAGTTAAATATTTTACGATATCAGATAAAAGATGATGGGCTTAGATTTCAATTTTTGGCAAAAGTTTTATTTGGTTGCCATACGAAATTTAAAGGTATTCGTAGAGCGTTTTCCATTGAACTAGAAGTTTTGCAAATGAGTAGATATTTTTTTATATACTATGTTGTAGAGTTGTAGCCTTATGTGTCATGCTAGAATATCCGACCACTCATGACACTTTTTCCGTAATTGGATTGGGACAAGAACCATCCTTGAAAAAAGCAACTCGCTTAAGGTTCTTTGACTGAATTTCCCAAATTCGTTAGTAGAAATATTACCGTATAGTCCAAAGCCCCAATTGGGCTGCCACGCCATAGAAGAAAAAGTTGTACACTTAATTTTGAAAAACTCGGAAAATTATTGTCTCAAAGGCATACGAACTCTAACTTCTCCATTTTGAGCAATTGGAACCAAGTACGGAAAAGTGTATTAAATCACACTAACTTCCGACAATCATAACTTAAAACTTCACCATTTTTGAAGTTGTAGACCTCTTGAACTCTTCATGATATCAATTTTTTTTTGCCTCGAAATTTTAACTCGTAAGCTCTTTCGATCAAGAAAAAAATTATCTCTCTCCGGCAAGAAGCCAAAGAATTTTCTAATTTATAACAAAAAGTCTAAAATTTTTTCTTCACGGATTTCGACCAAATTTCATTTTCATGGTTAACCAACATCAGAAATTTAAAAAGGACTAAGCGAAAAATTGCCGGAACGCAAAAATAATCAAAAGTGATGTTTTAAAAGGAAAACCATTTAAAATAGCGCGCGAAAAAAATGAACAAAAAAATAAAACGTTGAAGAAAACTTCTTCGAAATTAAAACATGACCAACAGGCTTTGAAAGAAATGTGTAATTTTATGTTCCGAATTCTTTCTTATTACTTACGTAGGAAAAAAATAATTACGTACCGAAATATGAAAGCATCCCGAACGAACGTTTTATCTTTTTCCATATACAGAAAAAAATTAAAAAATTCTTCTAAAGTATCTTAGACTTAAGAGATACCTTTCTACTAAAGAATAGTGAGTTTCGCTAGACATCACTGTTTACGGCCAACCTACGACCCGACATACCTGTCCGACGTGGAAAAATTTCAATTTACCTGGCTTTGATTAAAGAAACGCCCCTGGGTATTAGGTGGAGATTTTTAATTTTTAGGTTTTACGAAAGTACTCGAAATGATATTTTATTTGGCAAAAAAATAAATGTAAATAATGTCCACAAGATTTTTACGCCAACGTACATTTTTTTTAAAAAAATAGAAAATTCGAACAGCAGTTCAAAAATAAATTAATTTGCGTAAAATAGATTAAATTGAATTAAAATCATTTTCAGAACTGAGTGGACAGTATGCCGCACTATTGATTAGCAATTAGGCTTGCGCATTTTAGTTCACCATAGTGAGCGATCATTTCCGCTTCCCGATCCGTCGCGAACTAGTTCGTTCTTGTAGTTCACTAGTTTTCTGGAGTTCAGTTGAGAACGACTACGAGAAGTTTGGAACGACTCGTAGTCGTCTGGTAGAATGTGAAGAGCTAAAAAAAAAGGTCGTCAGTCTACAAGTGAAAAAGGTCGTCTGGTGGAATGTGATGAGCAAGTATAAGTAACAAGTATATTGTACTACTGACTTCCAAACGGCAATGATTGAATACAAACAAACTACGAGCGGGACTGACTACGAACTAGTTCGTTCATTTCACTTATTGCAACGCTCTTCTGAACTAGTTCGTTCGCGAACTACACAAGCCTATTAGCAATGGTTAGAAGAAATAAATTAATTACAATGGAAAGCAAATGACGCCCATGGTGAAATAAAAGATCAACTCCCTTTTCTGAATAGATTGAGTAGGCCCCTTGAAGTGACCACTTTTTTATTGGTGAGGGGAGCTGGGGGAAACATTTTAGAAGGACAATTTTGGTTTCTAGATCTCAGCAACCGCTTATGTTAGGAGGCTTAAACTTGGAATTTATATAGAACTTCGATAGTGGACCCATTTGCAAAAAAATTGCTAATATGGGTGAAGGGGTGTGGGAGTGGGGGGAAGAATAATGCGTCCGAAACACTCGAAAGCCGAGATCGACACATTATAAAATCCATACCTCCTAAACGGTTAATGTCACGAAATTAAAACTTAATGCACATCTGTAGGTATACTTGGCAAATAGATCGCAAGCAAATTTTTGTGTGGGGGCAGTGGCGTGCGGAGGTGGGGCGTGAAAAACTTTAGATTACGATATCTCACAAACCAATTGCACTAGAAAAATAAAATTCGGTTTGTGTATAAAGGTTGATAAAAAAAAGTTTGCTGTGACTAAAATTTTTTAAGGGAGCGGTGGAGCATAGAAGTGGAGGGGTTCAGAATTTTTCTAAAACATCACGTCTCATATCTCAAGAGCAGTGTAATATAGATGCTTAGAATTTTCACCAGAAGTAGGCATAATAGACCCCTAGCGGAAATTAATTTTGGTTGTGCGGGTGTAGAGAGTGAGCGTGGGGGAGGGTGAAAAGGAAAAAGTTTCGATTTTTATATCTCGAGAACTTGTAATGATATAAAGCTGAAAACTGGTATTTAGATAGAGCTATATACCGACGCGATCGCGACTTAACGCGTTCTAGTAAACAAGATGGTGGCAGTGTTCTAATCGCGGTCAGAGACGATCTTACGTCGACATGTTGTGATGACCTAGAGTCGTATCCGATTGAAAGTGTAATTGTTAAGGTTAAAATATCCAATGTTCACTATTTATATATCTGTTGCGTGTATGTTCCATGTCGGTGTGATATTACATCATTAGATAAATTCTTTGATCGTCTCTCTCGCTATGTTAACGCGCTTTGTCATAACTCTAGCTTCATGATACTTGGAGATTTCAATTTACTTGGAACCAATGGTACTCTCACCCTATGCTCTTCAGTGACACCCTTTCCATGTGCCTGTCATCTTTTTTAAACGTCTGTTCCTTCTCCCAGCACAACCGAGTTGTAAACCACAAAGGGAAACTTCTTGACTTGATTTTCTCAAACACTGACGCTTCTTCCCACCTTCAAATTGACTCTACCTTCGGTTTTCTACCGATTGATAAATATCACCCCCCAATACTTATATCATTAAAATTACCCAAAAAATTTACACTATTCCATAATAACAATAGAAATTTTAATTTTTATAAATGAAAATCATCAGAAGAATCCTTAACTGTTTTTTACAATATCTTACACGAGCAAATAGAGCGACATGTACCGCTCAGTACCTCCACAAAACGCCGTCACCCTGTATGGTTCAACGGAACAGTTCTTAAGGAGTTGCGCATAAAAAAAAATCTCCACAAGAAATACAAGCAAACCAAATCTGACTCTGCTTACCTACAGTTTGTGGCTCAGCGCACATTGGTCAGAAATGAAATAAAGTCTGCCTTTTCCGTATATGTCAAAACTATCAATGCTACTTGGCTCAAAATGTAACCAAGCCGTTCTGGTCTCGTGTAAAAAACACCAGAAAAGGTTCACAAACAACCAATGTCTTAAAGCACTTGGATAAAAACATCACGGACCGTCAATCCATATGTGACCTCTTCGCCAAGTTCTTCTCCTCTGTGTTTTCTACATCGGACTGGGATCTGACCTATGATTTTGCCGTTCCTACACACGACTAATTGAGTACAGCTTACTTCTCCAACTACGAAGTCTTAGTCTGCATTAATTCTTTAGATCCGAACGGAAATGGTGGGCCGGTTGGTTTACCAAATCACTTCGTGAAGCCGCTCGCTCCTGAATTTTCTCGTCCTCTGTCACTTATATATAACAAACTACTTAACGAAAGTTCTTTCCCTGAAATATGGAAACTGTCGAATGTCATTCCTATACTTAAGAATGGTGACCCAACTGACGTCAATAATTATCGTCTCATATGTAGTCGTACATTAAATTGTTTCCGCAAAATTTTTGAACGACTTATCCATAACTTAATATCTGACAAACTTGGAGTGCTGATCTCACCTTACCAAAACGGTTTTGCTCGGAGGCGTTCTACTGTTACTAACTTATGTGTATTTACGGATGCAGTAGCCAAGGCCCTCGAAAAGCATCTATCAGTACACACTATATATACGGACTTCTCAAAAGCGTTTGACACTCTAAACCACAAAATTCTCATTTCAAAACTGGAGAAGTATGGCTTATCGGGCTCCTTATTGAACGTTTTAAAATCGTACCTCTCTGGACGAAAAATGCGTGTCGCGTTCAAAGGGAAGCTATCAGAAAATTTCTCGGCTCCCTCAAGAGTTCCACAAGGTTCCATACTGGGGCCACTCTTGTTCAACCTTTTTATAAATGATCTTCCTCTTGGTATTTCCTCCACTCCTCTTCTATATGCCGATGATCTCAAACTCTTCAGAATAATTAAGACCAATGAAGATTGTATCTGCCTTCAATCTGATCTAGACGGTGTGAATTGAACGACATGTCACTAAACATAGCGAAATTTTTTTTTATGAACTTCACTTACAAGATGATTCCTGCTGTATTCCATTATTCTATTAATGGTACCAACCTATCCGCTGTCACTAATATAAAGGATCTCGGTGTTATTTTTGACCCGAGCTGAAATTTGATGATTACATCGCGGAAAACGCTAATAAAGCCTATAGGCTCTCTGGTTTTGTCCTTAGTGTTTCGTCATAGTTTAACTATGTTGGTACTTCTTTGTTATTATTTACGTCACTCTTGGAGTATTGTTCTGTTGTTTGGAATCCCCATCACAACTGTTACATAGCTGCGATCAAGTCTGTGAAGCGCAAGTTTACACGGTCCCTCTTCTACAGATTCAACATACCATACGCGGATTATAATACAAGACTCACAGAGTTTCAACTTCCTCTACTAAGCCACAGTAGAACGTACCTTGACGTGATGTTTTTATTCAAAATTGATAGTATGGTACGAGGGTGGGGTGTTTTTCCAAAATATAGAACGGCTTATGCTAGAAAGTTGAAACTCGGTATGTATATGTACATCAACTAGAAAAGTAATATTGATTACAAAAAAATTTAAATATCCATTGGCGTTTCGAAGGGGGGGGGGGGGGGGTAAAAAAGATAATCAGTGAAAATGGAATGCATATATTTTCACGATTTTCGTCATATCTTTTAGGTCTTCTCAAATATTGAGTTCATTTTTATTCTACTGATTCTCCATATAAATACCCAGAAAGCGTCTTCAGGATTTTTTGAAATTCGACCCACAAGGTGGTGTATACATTTTCACTAATTGAGCCGTGTCCTTCAGGTCTGATTAGATATCGAATAACTTTTTACTTCCACGGGCTTCTTTAATAAATACCTAAGACCCGTTATCAAATTTTTTTCTTCTTCGACCCCTAACAGAGTATAAACGGGTTGAACACGTTTTCACGAATTTCGTCATATCTCTTAGGAGTGATAAGACATCGGATTGGTTTTCACTTCCTCGGACTTTCATTATACATATCTAAAAACCCATTTCAGGATTTTTGGATATTCAACCCCAAAGGGGGTGCAAGGGGGTTGCATATGTTTTTACAAATTCCTACATATTTCTTAGTTCTGATGAGATATCGAATTCATTTTACTTCGTACGGCTTCCTACATAATCGTAAAAAGTTGATTTCAAGATTTCTAGATATTCAACTCCAATAGGACGTAAGGCTAACGACATATTTCTTAGGATTGATGAGATATTAGATTGGTTTTTACTTCCACATACTTTTTATGTAATCGCTTCATATTCACGTAACAACACATATTATACTAGTATGACCCAATTATGTAATTCATATGTTATATATATATATATATATATATTCTATATATGTATAGTAGAATTATCTGCTTCCCTAACTTGTTTTTAGGGTTTCAGTCACATAGTATCCTACACCGCATCTCAGAATTAAAAACGTTGCGAACTTCTACCCAAAACATACAGCAGTAAACTCGAACTTCGTTTTCACTCAAAATTAATTTGTACAAAATTCCGAATTCATAGCTAAACAATTACTTGGGTAATAGTGAGTTCCGTAAATTAAGTGAAGACATTTTGACAGGATATTTGTATGGCAGCTACACGAAGGACTAATAGGATTTTCTTCATAATCATACATTTAGCTCCAACTATTGTAAAAATAACACATACAAAATTTCAAAGACGTAGCTTAAACCCTTCTGAAGTTATCGACCAATATTCTTGAACACGTGTTTTAAGAACATTTTGTATGGCAGCTACCCGAAGGAGTAGGACGATTTTGCCCGTTAACAAACTTGGCCTTACAAATTCAACCAAACATCCAGATTCAAAATTTTAAGATGCTAGGTGCAGGCGTTCTTTAGTTATCGTGCTAAAGGACAGACGGACGGACGGAAGGACGGACGGACGGACGTCAAGCGGATTTGAGGTTTTTGGACACAAATAAACAAAAAATAATGTATAACTTTTTTTCGTCCGAGGCTTGGTTCTATGCGTTACAAACTTTTGGGCTGGATTAAACTTATAATACTCTATATGATTTCATCTAGAGTATAAAAAGGTCAGTAGATCTAGATCTAGATCAGCAAAAAAAAAAAGGTTCGATAGTTCACTCTGTTACTCTCTATTTTTCTTAAGTAGGTATATCGTTTTTAATTTTTTTGTCACGTATCCAATAGAACTGCAGTTCACCAAAAGGAGCGAGTTACTTCACTCACTCACTTCAATGAAATGTTCTCTTGAAACAGTTCATTCGTGAACGACCCATCTCTAATGTTAACTAACATGATTGTACTGACCATCGCTCATCAAATTCTATAGTTGAACTGATCATACAAAGTTATGTCAATTATAGTATGGTTGCAACAATCATATCACTTACATGATTGCACACACCATATCTGGTTATGGTTGTTGGAATTATTTGATCATAGTTCATAGTTCATTTATTTCAATAATACTTAAATATATATATAGACACAGTTTGTAATTTTTTTAGAGAGTAGGCTGAAGCCTTTGCAACTACAATATTGAGTTTAGTACAAAACAAGAAAATAATGTGAAACTTTGTAAAGTTACGAAAATATTGTTTGCTTAAGGAAAAATTGAATGAATTATTTGATCAAATTTCATAGTTCCACAGATCATAGAATATTGTTGTCGTAATTATAACATGCTTTTACATTATGTAACAAGAATGATTGGTGTAACAAATATTAAATTGCAGTTGCGATATATGTTTAATGCAACCATACTATGTTTTTCCGAATTATGTACTATAGCCAAGAGCATCATAACCATGATCATTGGAAACATACCTGTTTTACTATAGTTGGAAAAACTTTAATCTAGCCAATGCAATCTTGGAATAAACATAGTTTTTCTTTCAGTTCAATTATAATGTTTGCAATATATCATAAAGTAACATTTGACGTGACTAATGTATCATATATCAAAATTGAATTTCTTCTAAAAATAATTTTAAAAATGCAATCTATTTTTTATCTGTCTCATTCAAAGAAGTCAAACTAGCGATAAAGGCGTTAAATTTATGTCTGGCTCAGTCATCCATTTTTTACCAATGGTTCGTTGATTGACTCAGAAAGTCTATAAAATACACAAACAACCCTAGTACTGTGACGACAAGCAATACAGCGACATCTAAATATCAAAATTATTTTGACCCCCGTGAAACCTTTCGAAGCTCTGACCTCAAATTATAGCAATGGCTTGATGATTAATCGGAGCCGAGCTCAACATCTGATGTTAAAAATTTAAAATATTAACAATGAAGCGTTGTAACTTGATAATCAATTTCTGAATGCAATATTACTCTTTTCCCGGATAGGAATTTTATTTGAAAATTACGTTAAACAATTTAAATTATTAGCCATCAAATCAAAATTCGCTTAATTCTTAATCTGCAAAGTTTAAATAAACATTATTACAACTTTCTTATCAATTTGCTGTTATATATGTACATCTCAACTGTTCTCTTTGAGCACAACTAAAACTTACATTTCCTTGGAGTTTTTCTATTTTTTCCGCAACATGTTGCAAGTCCAGTTTTCTGACATTTTAATATTGTCTGCGACTACATTAAAACTAACAACTATTGTGCCTAAAGGAGGTGACTGCAATCACAGTACAAAGTAAAATAGCGAAAAAAAATCTGGAAAGGAAGCCGAGTAACAAACATTTTCCGCTGCCATTTATTCGTTTCATGACATCTAAATGTGGACAGATTGGTCTACAACAGAATAAAATACGTGGAATGGTGTACGGTAGACAGAGCAACTATGGGCTATTCAGTGACTATGCGGAAATATAATACACTGTTGAAGCGTATGGCCGTGTATGGAAGCAAAATACTTTCACATACCGAGTATGGCAGCCAGCAACCCGCTTTGTATCCGTCATACGAAAATCATTCAGTTCGTATACCAACAAATACGAAACGTTTGTGACCACTCTTGACCATTTAACAGTCAGAAGGGACGACTTCGCTCACTCTATGGTGGGATAAGTGTAAGGCATAAACAAGTTAATTGTGCATGTAAATTAGTTAATATTTCTTTAATTTATTAAATTTAAATTGGCTTAATTGACCCCTATTGCGGCGCATGGTTGATAGCCATCAGTCGCTATCAGCCACATACGGCTGTAGGAACTGTAGGAAATACTGTCGTATTGTACCTCCCTCGTACTAGTCCCGCACGGCCAGTGCAATTGGTCAATGAGCGTAGGATTGGGCTTACTCAAGTGGAATTTAGCCAATTTAATGCTTGCGTTTTTGTATTCCATAGATCAAGAGATTTATTGCAGGCATTTTTTTCTTATTCGGATTTTTCGTGGAGTATCTATTTCGGTGACGGGTCTTTATTTAAGTGGGATCATTATGACGATTGTTCGGCGAAAAACAGATTTATACTTCTGAGAATTTATAAATTAGCGTGGAGCGTCGAGGGTGAGCGAGTACTTAGTGGGTGTGATTTTAAAGCACGAGCTTAAATTACCGGCGGAATCCCTCCTGGCTAAAAATTCCGAGGCGCATATACTGTCCCTGGACGTATAAATTCTTGGGCTGTATAAAAAGTGGAGGACCAACAGCTATCAGTGGTCAACCTGCTGATTATGTCCGCCCCTACATATTAAAATAATAACGTCTCACAAATTAAAAAGAAGATTCCACAGTCTCGATAGACCAACCGTAGGAAACTCTATGAAATACTGAACAACGGGTGGGTGTAATCAACGAGTGGATTACTTTAAAAATTAATGAATTTAATCTTAACTTTATTTCTCACCACGTTCACCACTGGTTCGCCTAAACGGTAACGCTTTTTAACGGATATTTATATGGTTTAGGTTCATAATTTTACTGGTTATTTTTTTTTTTAAATATGATTAAATTTGGAGCAAGTGGCTAAATTGGAAATAGTTTTGTATAGGTAACCCTCCTAGAACACGGTATCCTACAACACGGTTTCACTCTTAAACGTTAATGAAAATGCGGAAACCCTCGTATGGCACGGCAACCTAGAACACGCTTTGATTCTAACGCGTTAATGAAATTGCGGAAACCCTCTTATAAGACTATGTATGTATACATCCATACTTCGATAACACAATTTTTTTTCCAAACATTTACAAAATTAAATTATACAGTACCATAGTGGAAGACGACGTATTTACCCTGCGTCTACACTGGCAATTTATCTGGCAATGGCAATGACAACGGCAATATTGCCCTACAAAAATTGATAGTGTAGAGGCATCAAACGCATATGGCAATATTGCTCTCAACATTGCCATGGTAATCATTGCCTTGTCAATTTTGAGAGCAATAATGCCAGAAAATACATCGTTTGATATAAATGAACGCCGCATGTCAACAGGTAGGAATAAGGTTTTTTATTGCTTTGATCGCGAAATTGCTGAAAATAAGTTGACTAAAGAGAAAACTATTGAACTTATCAATAGATTTTTTTTTTTTGATGCAATGTCCGGCATTTTGCTTTGCTTCAGAACTTGACACTTCGAATTCACTTGCTCAAATGAAAATTGCCTGGCAATCAAATGCCCACTCATTACAATTTGACATTTAACGCAATGGAAATATTGTCATACCCATTGTCAGTTAAATTTCCAGTTCAGACGTAGGGTTATACACACAAAAATGAAATAAAATTCGGGGAATAAACGCATTTTCAGACATCGAAATTATGTTGATATTGCGTCGTGCCCATCATTTGCACAGTATGAATCTTGAGTTTCAAGCGTTCAATTGGCGGATTGCATAAATTGCGTAATTGTGATTTTGGAAGAAACTTTTCAGAAACAAAAAAATTGGGTTTGGGTTACCGATTAGCTTTGTCGTTTTTAAGAGTAATTTTATTTCAAAATTATATTTCAGTCCTAAACTATGTCTGAAAGTAGGAAAACATCTTTTAAAAGAAAATTTATTTCTTTGGAGGCAAAATTACAAATTTTGAATCGTTTCTTAAAAGGAGAAAAGACATCTGACTTTTCAAAAAGTGTAAATTTGAATGAGGCAACAGTTTGAACTATTAAAAAAAAATCTACCAACAGTCTGGGCGCAACTTTATTATTTTATGGGTAGAAGTTCAAAACATGTTTAATGATGAGATGCGGTGTAGGTGACTATGGACTGACAACCTAAAATATAACGTTCCAAATAGCCTCCTGGTTATTTCTTAGGTTGTCAGTCGCATAGTACCCAACACCGTATCTCATCATTAAACACGTTTCGGACTTCTACCCATAAAATAATAAAGTTGCGCCCAGACTGTTGGCAGATTTTTTTTATTTATTTACTTATTTTTTTTATCAATAGAATAATTCATAGTAGTAAAAGCGAATTCGATCACATTAAACCTAAGAGATTTTCGGAATCAGTGAAAACTTGAACAATACCCCCAGGGGGTTTAATTGAGAAAAATACTTAAATCGGTTTTTCCCCGATTACGTTTAAAGCTTATAGAAGTAAAAGTGAATTCCAAATCTCAATATACCTTAGAAATATATCAGAATTCGTAAATATGTACACAACCACTTTACACCCCGTCAGGGGTTGGATATCGAAAAATTTTGAAGATCGTTACTAGGCGCTTATATAAATAGCGCGCAGAAGTAAAATTGATTTGATAGCTCGACATGTCTAAAAGTTTTAACGAAGTTTGTGAAAATGTGGATTCACGGACATTTTTTTTACTCAACCTCTGAACGCCAATAAAAATCTGAACTTTTTTTTTGCTTTAATTACTCTAATAGTACATCTACATATACGTACTAAGTTTCAACTTTCTAGCATAAGCCGTTTCTGAGATATAAAACACCACCCCTCTCCCCCGTACCTTAACACCCCTATCAAAAATTTTATTTTTCTAGGATGTCTCCATAGTGGTTCTATATAATCCTAAATTGTTAGCTTTCTATTCATTACGGTTTTTGAGAAATAAAAATCAGAATGTTTTCCTTTCTACCCCTTTTCACCATCACCCCCTACACCCACACCCCCAACATTTTTTCCCCTATTAGAAGTTTACCGACCCCAACTCCTGTAAAATTTTCAAGATCATATCTGATACGGTTTCTGAGATATAAAAATTAAATTTTTGGAAAAATTGCTGTCCCCCCACTTTCGTGCTCCACCTCCCCCCTGAAAAAATTTAGTTTCGGTAGACTCCTCTTGTGATCTTATATACAGAAACAAAATTTTATCTTCCTGGTGTAATTGGTTCGGAAGATATTGTTATCCACACCCCACCACCCCTCTTAAAAATTTTAGCCCTTGTCTAATCTTGAAGTATCCCTAAGGATAACAACAAAGTTTTAATTTTCTGACAGCAATTGTTCAGGAGATATCGATTTTAGAATGTTTCAATCCCGTCTTTCATGCGTTAAGGACTCATTGTTTTCCCCCCCACTTCCACACCCCTTAACCAAAATCAACTATTTTTTTGCAATTGAGTCCATTATCATAGTACTATACAAGTTCCAAGTTGCAGCCTCCTAGCATAAGTGGTTCCTGAGATCTAGAAACCAAAATTTTTCGTCTAAAACGCTCCCCTCTTCTCTCCCCTTGTACCACCACCCCTCGAAAATATACCAGTCGTAGGGGTTCACCCAATCTACCCACAATAAAAATTTTAATTTAATATCTCAACGGGTTTGGGAGCTACGCGCCTTCAAACGATTTTGCGTACGGCGTACGGTGGACGGCGTACGGCGGACGGCGTACGGCGTCTACGGCGGACAGACGGACATTTTTTTTTTTTTTTGGTTTTTTGGTGTTTACTAGTCTTAAAACGTGTAAATACAAAATTTCAGGGTAGCAAACTTTTTTGAAATTTCAGGTCGATCACAATACTTTATTATTAAAAAATAATAAAGTAATATCACATCACTCAGTTCATTCACTGAAATATGTTGTAAAAAAATATTATTATTTAGTTTCTTTTCATTTTCTAGGTATTTTACGAAATAGCTGAAATTATCTGCAGAGAAGATGAACTAAACGGATTAACTAATTATTGTCTGGTAATATAACAAAAATTTTCTCAAATCTACCCATTATTAAAATAAATTATTATATTTTCCAGGATTGGTTAAGGAAATTCATTATCTTTTTTTTCGCTTAACCGTACCACAAAATTGCTTGTTAAAATCGTGTTGAAAAGGGGAGAAAAATTACTCACTGTAGGTATGAAAGTTGCGAACAATGTTAATATTTCTGAAATTAACTTAAACTTTCTTGTTATTATGTGATAAAAAAAAAACTTTCGTGGAGTACACCGAGGGAAAAAACTGAAAACATACCTTCCGGTGTTAGCTATGTTAGTTCATTACAAGAGCTATGGAGAACTTTCAACGATAAAACTGGTCAGAAAATTACTGCAAGAAACACTCAGCGCAAAAAAACTAGAAGAATTCTTTTCTAAGTACTAGTGCCGCAGGAGATATTTAAACCCCTGCTGCCCAAGTGCTTATCAAAGAGTTTTATGAATACTACAGAGAAATTAATTTATTAAGGTTTTGTGATGCATGTTATTATAATTAATATTGGTGCTTTTTCTCTTAAATTTATGGCTTATTTCAGAACGTTTGAAATGAATTTATGATATGTTTTTTCTTTCGCAAATTATAAGAAATACTCCAGAAGAACCCCATACGGACTTGTCGACATTTACCTGTGCCCTGTGTTTCATGTAATTAGCTTATAAGAAAAATAGCTGCAATTGTAAGTCCTATGTGGCCTTATGTGGGATTTTTATTCCATCCTAAAGGAGCTGACACATCATTAAACTAATGTGGGTGGCAAGGCACGAGGGTATTCAGGGAAACAAATTGGTTGGCGCAATTGCAAACATGGATGCTACTCACCTGAGTGGTGACTCAGTGGCATGAACCCTTTCTGTGGAGTATTAAACGGATTCATTAAGGTAGGTACCTTAAAGTGGGTTGATCTTCAGGTGAAGGAGTATTGAGACTCTATTTCAGGACCAATTTTACTTTATTATTTCAATAATACATTGTTGTAATCGATTTTTTAAAAAAAAAAATTTGCTACCATCACAATTTTTTTTTTTCACGTTTCATGACTAGTAGACACGAAAAAAGCAAAAAAAAATTCAGTCCGTCTGTCCGCCGTACGCCGTACGTCGACCGCTGTACGCAAAATAGTTTGAAGGCTCGTAGATCCCAAACCCTTTGAGGTATTAAGTTGAAATTTTTTTCATGAAGAGACTGGGTAGGCCCCTTGAAGTGACCATATTTTAAAGGGTGGGGTTGTGAGGGGGAAGTGGGGGAGGCGTTTTAGGCGGACAATGTTGGTTTCTAGATCTCAGCAGCCGCTTCCGCTAGGAAGCTGAGACTTGGCATTTATATAGAGCTTTGACAGTGGACCCATTTGCAAAAAAATTGCCGATATGGGTGAAGGGGTGTGGGAGGGGGAAATAATGGGTAAGAAACGCAAGAAAGCCGAGATCGACACATTCTAAAATCCATATCTCCTTAACAGTTAATGTCACGAAATTAAAACTTAATGACAATCTGTAGGTATACAAGGAGAACAGATCGGAAACAAATTTTTGAGTGGGGGTAGTGGCGTACGGAGGTGGAAGGTGAAAAACTTTAGATTACGATATCTCACAAAGCAGTTGAACTAGACAAATAAAATTTGATTTGTGTATAAAGGTTGACAAATGAAGTTTGATGAAAGCAAAATTTTAAAGGAGGTGGTTTAGCATGATAGTGGAGGAGAGAAAATTTTTTTTAAAATCTCAAGAACAGTGTAAGATAGGTACTTAAATTTTTTACCAGAAGTAGGCCTAATAGACCCCAGCAGAAAAAAAAATTTTGAGGGTGAGGGTGTAGAGGGTGATAGTGGGGGAGGGTGAAAAGGAAAATATTCCGATTTTTTAATCTCGAGAACCTACGTAAATGATAGAAATCTGAAACTTCGTATTTAGATAGAGCTATAGTAGTAGCATGTTGGAAAAATATAATTTTTTAAGGGGTAGCATGGTACGAGGGTGGTGGGTGCTTTTCCTATCTATAGAACGGCTTCTGGTACAAAGTTGAAACTTGGTATATATATATGTAAATCAACTAGAAAAGTAATTTAGATAAAAACAAATTTACAATATCCATTGGTGTTCGGAAGGGGGGCAAAAAAAATTATCAGTGAAAATTGAATGCATATATTTTCACTGCTTTCGTCATATCTATTTGGTCTTCCTAAATATTGGATTCATTTTTATTCTACGGCTTCTTCATATACATATATATAATACCTAGAAAGAGTTTTCAGGGTTTTTTTGAAATTCGAATTCTAAGAGGGTGGAAAGAAGGTTGTATACTTTTTCACATATTCTGCCATATCCCTCAGGTCTGATCAAATATCGAAAATCTTTGCACTTTCAAGGGCTTGCGTAATAATGGCTTAAAACTCGTTTTTAAAGTTTTTCCTTTTTTTAGCCCCTAAGAGGGTATAAAAGGGTTGAACACTTTTTCACGAATTCCGTAATGTCTTCTAGAAGTGATAAGAAACTGAATTGGTTTTTACTTTCTCGTGTTGTCTTCATATTTATCCATTAACTCCTTTCAGGAATTTTGGATATTCAACCCCCAAGGGATTGAATATGTTTTCACAATTTTTGCCATCCCTTAGTTCTGATTAGATACAAAATTGGTTATTACAGCATTTGATGATGACCTAAAAACCAATTTCAAGGTTTTTCGAATTTCAAGAACCAAGGGGTTATGAAGGGTTTGCTCACGTTTTCACAAATTTTTCAAAATCCCTCGTGTCTCATGAAATATCAAGTTGCTTCTTATGAAATCGTTTAGAAACCTGTTTCACATTTTTTTCGAAATTCAAATCCCAAGTGGAAGTAATGCGTTTATGTACGTTTTAACAATTCGTCATATCTCTTAAGACCAGGTATCAGTCGAGAGGCCCGAAAAATGACTCAATTTCAGGATTTTTTTTGGACATATAATAAATATATTTGGAAAAAACTATTAGCTGCTTTTATTGAGTACAAATGAAGAATAATTGTGAATTTTTTCATAAAAAAATATTGCAAAATGGCAGCTCCAGCTCCCATGACTTAAGGCCGCTATCGGCGTGAGTTGTTGTACGCGGTACCTTCTACAGCCTTGCCAAGTGATCTGAAACCAAAAATCCAAACATTTTATGAAACTAGAGTTAATTTGTGGGCCCTAACGTTTTCCGATTTTGAAAAAACACCCTGAGACTAAAATGGCAGCTATTTGAAAAAAAACACCACTTTTTTCACTCTTTTTTTGGCTTGAAAACTCAAATAAAAAAATCTGGAATAAAAAAAAAAGCTGGATGTTAGGGCTTCCAAATTTAATTTACTTTCTTTTAAGCTTTTATTCATTAAAATCGGTTCATTCGTTGAAGCTGTAGAACGTACCGCGCTCCGCAAAAAGTGGTTTCGAGAACAACGCGTTTAAAGTTGGATGTTATAAAAAATCGTATTTAATGTTTGTTCCACCGTTCCAAAAATCGGTCTGTAACTCGTGAAATACATTCGATATCGAAATATCCTTTTGACCACGTATTCTCAATAACTTAAGGATGAAAATTAATAGAAAAAAATACATTTTTTCATCGTCATGAACTGATACCTGGCATTAAGTCTGATAGGGCAACAAATTTGTTTTTCGATACACAGGCTTTTTCAATGTTTAATCGGCTAAAAATCTCTATTTTAAATATTTTTATTTTAAGAACAAAATTAACTTCTAAATATTTAAATCTCTATTTTAAATATTTTTATTTTAAGAACAAAATTAACTTCCAAAAAACCTAATAATCTCGAAACAACTGATGATATACTCCGACTTTGACCGGTCCCGAACTTTGACCCGAAAAACAATAAAGTTTCGCCCAGACCATTGGCAGATTTTTTATTGTGCCCAAAAATTATGTCAGATTTTAAACACTAAGATATTTTTTCATGAAATTTCTTTTTCAATTATGTCTTAAAAGAAATTTGCAAAATGTCTCCATACTCCTCTGGATTTTGTAAAATCATATTATATAACATTCTTCGTTTCGGTGACCAGATCTGGAATACAGGTCGGTGAGGATATCTCGCAGACTACCCTATGTGAAATCATTTCCTTCCTCAAGTTGGTAGTTAAGGTCTAGGCAGTGATCTTAACCACAAAATACTGCTTTGCTCGGGACAAAAAAGTGTTTCTATCAGCACATTTTGGTTCTAATCTCGCAAGGACTTTATTCTGCAAAATTGAAATTTGAAGGTAGCTATGAGAGAAAAATGTACTAAAAATACATTTTCTGAGGCTTCAGATGGTATGTAGAAAATTAAGCATTTTCCGTATAGGCCTAGTAGCGGAATGTTCCTAACGTAAAATGTCGCAGGAACCACTGAAAAACATATATTATTTCCATTTTTCCAAAAAAGTTTCTTAATATATACGAGGTTGGAACTTAAATGGACTAAGATCTTTAAGGCCAAATAGAATTTAATGGGTCATAGAAAACCTTTGGGTCATTCCACGAAAAATTTACCAAAAAGTGTTAAATTTTCTGTAGTCTTTATGAAATTTGAACCACACTTAATAATAATATACACCAGGCAAAATACTTTTTTGAAGGACATATTATTAAGGAAGTTACAGTTAGTTTTTAAACTGTAGCATGGATTTTACTTTATTATTTTAATAATACAGTATTGTTATCGATTTTTTAAGAAAAAAAATTTGCTACCCTCAAAATTTTTTGTTTTACGTTTCATGACGAGTAGACACGAAAAAAGCAAAAAAAAATTTCAGTCCGTCTGTCCGCCGTACGCCGTACGTCGACCGCTGTACGCAAAATCGTTTGAAGGCTCGTAGCTCCCAAACCCTTTGAGCTATAAAATTGAAATTTTTTTTTATGAATAGACTGGGTAGGCCCCTTGAAGTGGCCAAATTTGGAAGGGTGGGGGTGGGAGGGGGGAGGAGGGGGAAGTGTTTTAGACGGAAAATGTTGGTTTCTAGATCTCAGCAACCGCTTATTCTAGGAGGCTGAAATTTGGAATTTCTATAGACCTTCAGTAGTGGACCCATTTGCAAAAAAATTGCAGATATAGGTGAAGGGGTTTGGGAGTGGCGGGAAAAATAATGCGTCCGAAACGCAAAAAAGGTGAGATTGACACATTCTAAAATCCATATCTCCTAAACGGTTAACGTCACAAAATTGAAACTTAATGAATATCTGTAGGTATACTAGGAGAATAGATCGGAAACAAAAATTTGAGTTGGGGCAGTGAAGTACGGGGATGGGGGGTAAAAAACTTTAGATTACGATATCTCACGAGCCAAATGCACTAGATAAATAAAATTTGGTTTCTGTATAGAAGTTGACAAATGAAATTTGATGAAAGCAAAATTTTTTAAGGGGGCGGTGGAGCATGAAAGTGGAGGGGATAAGAATTTTTCTAAAAAATCACGTCTCATATCTCAAGAACAGTGTAAGATAGATGCTTCAAATTTTTACCAGAAGTAGGCCTAATAGACCCCTAGCAGAAAAAAAAATTTTGGAAGTGTGGGTGTAGAGGGTGAGGGTGGGGAAGGGTGAAAAGGAAAAATTTCCGATTTTAATATCTCAACAACCTATAATGATATAAAGCTCAAACTTGGTATTTAGATAGAGCTTAATTAGTAGCATCTTGGAAAAATATAATTTTTTATAGGGGTAGTATGGTACGGGGATGGGGGGTGTTTTTCCTATCTATAGAACGGCTTATGCTACAAAGTTGAAACTCGGTACGTTTATGTAAATCAACTAGAAAACTAATTTAGATTAAAAAAAAATTTCAAATATACATTGGCGTTCGGAGGGGGGGCAAAAAAAAATGATCAGTGAAAATGGAATGCATATATTTTCACGGTTTTCGTCATATCTATTCAGTCTTCCCAAACATTGAAATCATTTTTATTGTACGGCTTCTTCATATAAATACGTAGAAAGTTTTTTCAGGATTTTTTACAATTCGACCCCTAAGGGGGTGCAAAGGGGGTTGTAAACTTTTTCACGAACTCTACTATATCCCCACGTCTTATCAGATATTGAATATCTTTTCACTTTCACGTGCTTGCGACTAAAACTTGTTTTTAAGTTTTTCCTTTTTCAGCCACTAAGAGGGTATAAACGGGTTGAACACATTTTCACGAGTTCCGTCATTTCTTTTAGAAGTGATAAGAAATTGAATTGGTTCCTACTTTCTCGTGCTGTCTTCACATTTATTTATTAACTCCTTTCAGGATTTTTGGATATTCAACCCCCAAGTGAGTGTAAGGAGGTTACATATCTGGTGATATATCGAATTCATTTTTACTCCCTAAGTTTTCCTATATAAAAAAGCCAAAAAGTCAATTTCAGTATTTTAGATATTCAATCCTAATGGGTGTAAGGAGGTTGTATGCTTTTCAAAATTTCGACATATTTCTTAGGTTCGATGAGACATTAGATCGTTTTTAATTTCCACAGACTTTTTATATAATCGCCTACAAACCCATTTCTCAATTTTTCGATATTCAACCCCCAAGGGTTTGTATATGTTTTCACAATTTTTGCCATTCCTTAGTTCTGATGAAATATAAAATTGATTATTACGGCGAACCAATTCACGATTTTTCGAATTTCCAGAACCAAGGGGGTGTGAAGGGTCTGCTTACGTTTTCACAAATTTTTCAAAATCCGTCTTGTCTCATGAGATATCGAGTTGCTTCTTATGAAATCATCTAAAAACCTGTTTCACAATTTTTTCGAAATTCAACCCCCAAGTGGAAGTAATGGGTTTGTATACGTGGAAGTGGAAGTAATGGGTTTGTATACGTTTTAGCAATTCGTCATATCTCTTAATTCTGATGAGGCAACAAATTCGTTTTTGCTTCTATGGGCTTTTAGTGTACATAATATACTGAAATTGGAATAGTCTACACGGACTTTTTCAAGGCTTAATCCGCTAAAAATTTCTATTTTAAATATTTTTATATTAAGAACAAAAATAATTTTCCAAGAAATCTAATAATCTCGAAGCAACTCATGATACACTCCGACTTTGACAACTCCCGAACATTGACCCGAAAAATAATAAAGTTTCGCCCAGACCATTGGCAGATTTTTTACCTTTAGTATTATAAGCCATGGATTAAGATGCTACAATGAATACAGACTTTTCTGTGATTTTTTATGAACTCTTCATATAATATATGGGCTAAATTTAGGCTTAAGAGAAGAGAACCACCCTGTACATAATTGTCTATAAACTAGTCGCAGCTAGATGGTGTTAGGTGATTGTATACGTTTTCACGAATTTCGACAAATATTTTAGGTCTGATTAGAAGTTGGATTGGTTCTTATCCCAACTATAAATCGTCTAAAAATCGGTTTCAGCATTTTCAACCCCTAAGGGCCTTTAAAGTGACTGTATGTGTTTCAGCGAATTTCACCATATCTCTGAGGTCCGATTTATATAAACATATATGAACTGGTTTTGGGACTTTCACATATTCCACTCCTAAATGGTTGTAGTATCGGTTCGGTTTTTACTTCCAAATACTTTACATTTACTTGATCTTTAGATACACAAACGGCCAAAATTGAAAACAGTCTGGGCGCAGCTTTATTATATTTTGGTTAAAAGTCTGGAATGCGGTCAATGCCAAGATGAGGTTCAGGGTCCTGACAACCTAGAGAACAATGTAGAGGCTATTTGATATATTTTGATAGACGAATCAAAGAAGCTCACAAGAGTGGAACAGTTAATTGACATATCATTGGGCACCTCATGTATGCACACAATTACAAGCTACATGTTCAATTTAACACCAACCGACAGTATTCCACAGAACACTTTATTCACGATATTGAACACTTGTAGCATCAATATCGTCCGACATATTGTAATCTTGTACCGAGTTTAAGATGCGAATAGATAGAGAGCATAGTATCTACTACAATCTTATAAATCAATCCTTTGAGAGACAGCGGCAACATCCTCGATATATCTTCGAAATATCTTACTAGTGATTGTATGAAACCGGGATACGGAAGCAATTTATCAGTGACGTTTAAATAGAATAAAACAAGTGTCACTTCATGGAGCGCGGATGCGAGGTAATTTATCCATTTGAAAACCAATACCACGAACAGAATGTTCTCGTAGAAAAGCACCTTGTAACTAACTACCTCCGCTATTTCCTGTAGCCAAATGCAATTTAATAGTTTCTTCCTTCGGGCTATTAGTCTCAACGGCATATGGTACTCTTAGTGCAATTAAAGTCATAAACTATAGAAGAGCAGATAATGAAGAAAATTCCATGGAGTGAAATTGTGCATTTTGGAAAAAAAACCACTCACACATGGCGTATGTAGATTCTACGAATAGTCCGATCGAAAATACGACTTCTGATTTCCTACCTTAAATTATTTCAATTTCAAATATCTTTCAGGAAATTTCAGCAGCCGGAGCTTCTGTAAAGAGGAGCAACAGATCTCCTGGTTTCTGCAGATTAGTGTAATTTCGACCTCTGGAATTGTGGAACTGTATACTTTCTTCAGGGAGTTAAGCGATAGGCTAAGGACTTATTCCTGGAAAAGCTACAATGCTTAGAAGATTCGAAGAAAAATCTTAGATCGGACGAAGGAACAATCGTAACGTCCCAAATTCGAATGTGGATTAAGACACTTGCTCCAGGACACCGAGCTTCAAGAATGGGATTTCACTGAACCACCTCAGCTTATCGAACTTCAATACTTAGTTGCAATAGCTACTACAAGTTTTAAACGTGCGAACATCTTCAAGCTTCTAGGATCTTGAGTATAGGTACGAATCTCTACAGTACCTTCTCCTGTTCATCAGTAGGACATTCTTAAAGATCCTTTTCAAAATTAATTCATCGGGGAGATAATGTATCTAAAGTAGTGTAAGTGGGAAGAAAAAATTTAAAGTCTTATTCATAAGGTACAACATATTGAGATTTAAGGCTCAAAAATTGGTTGGACGTATATTTCGTGTAACTCGCTATCGAGCAACAGATAAGTGTTAAAAATTTAAATCGTCGCGTGACACTACCACCAGCATTTCCATCTTCGAAAGCTGGTATTATTGTCAATTGTATTTGCAACTTAGAACCGCGGCAGCATCACGTACTTATCGTCCGAAATTTGAATTTCAACTCAACCAGGAAGGAGCTAGCAGGTCACCGTGATCCAGAAATGAAAAGTTTTCCATTTCGGCAAAATATGAAGTAGTTGAGATGTTTTACAGGATATTGCGATTAAGAGGAATTATTGCATGGGGAATGTATTTTGCTGAAATTTGAAATTTCCTCGAATATCCGAAGTCCTAAAAGTGGTCAACAAAATAATGACATGCTTTCTCGACAAACTGCATCGTCTTTATATTGGTGAAAGGTGCGGATATTTATTTCAAAATAATTCAGCTTTAAAATTAAGATAAGATAATAATTATGCTAAGATAAAAAAACTTAAAAACTCTAATAAATCGATTTGTGTTGATAAATGCTTAAGTAGAATAATGTAAATCAAAAATATTTGCCTGAATTTGAATTTTGATATGATAAAATTAAATTGTGTTGCAATTGAAATAGAAAAAAAATGTGTTTAAAATTGAGTTAATTAAGTAAATTTATACAAAGGTCTTGGGTGTAGTAACCCTATAAAATTATCCATCGGTTACCGTACCTGTTTCATATCCCAAAGTCGCATAGAGATAATAATTTTGAATTTTGACAGTCTAGGTAGTCAAATTTGATTTTTTGAAATTATAGTGAACGCGACGCGACAAAATAGTAGCGATAATTGTCAATTTTCTAATTTGGTCGCGCGTGTAACACGATTTTGACATTTGCAAGTATGTAAGTTTCGATACGCATTTTTTAACAACAATACGCGATGACTGCCTAATAAGTATCGCGACTCCTGACTGCTCCTGAAAACCAGGTCAAAACGTGCACAGGCTACGAACAAAATATTTTCGTATTTGTGAATACCATTTGACAGTTGTAAAAAGCGATTCTACGCCCTGACTGCAACGCGATAAGGCACGCGCGAAACGATTGTGACATAGCGCTCGTCTCGCGCATCGCCTTTACTGTAATTCCACCGTAAGGGTGGGTTGAATAAGTACTGAAAAGAGGTATTCGGATAAAAGGTGGTATCTACTTTTATATTTTTTTACTAATAAAATTTAATTTGTTGATGGATGCAGTACCATTTAAAAAGTGGAAGAGAAAGCGGCTCACAAATATGTCAATAAAGCTTTTGGCATTGATTCGACTATATTGAATTTTTTCGTCCTTGTTATTTATTCAGTAGATCAATTTATAAATAGCGGACCAAATTTTGTCATCAACTTGGCTGATATGGGATTGCGTATCATTTGTGTAATTCAAGGAAAACAATTTGTTCTTGCTATGGTCAAAACCTATTTTACTTTATTATTTTAATAATAAAGTATTTACTTTATTATATTCTAATAATACAGTATTGTGATCGATTTTAAAAAAAAAAATTTGCTACCCTGAAATTTTTTTTTTACGTTTCATGACTAGTAGACACGAAAAAAGCAAAAACAAATTTCAGTCCGTTTGTCCACTGTATGCCGTACGCCGTCCGCCGTACGCAAAATCGTTTGAAGGTTTGTAGCTCCCAAACGGTTTGAGATATTAAATTGATTTTTTTTATGAATAGACTAGGTAGGCTCCTTGAAGTGACCAAATTCGGAGGGGTGGGTGTGTGATGGGGGAGGAGGGGGAAGCATTTTAGACCGAAAATTTTGGTTTCTAGATCTCAGTAACCGCTTATGTTAGGAGGCTGAAACTTAGAATTTATGTCGAGCTTCGATAGTTGACTCATTTGCCTAAAAATTGTCAATAAGGATGAAGGGGTGTGGGAGTGGGTTGAAAAATAATGCGTCCGAAACGCCAAAAAGCTAAAATCGACACATTCTAAAATCCATATCTCCTAAACGGTTGAGGTCACATAATTGAAACTTAATGAGTATCTGTAGATATACTAGGAGAATAGATCGGAATCAAATTTTTGAGTGGGGACAGTGGCGTAGGGGGGTAGGGGGTGAAAAACTTAGGATTACGATATCTCACGAACCAATTGCACTAGACAAACATACTGCAGTCACGATCGGCTGCAAGCCAATCGTATAATACTCTAGATGAATACTGAACTCCGATTTATATTGTAGTTGGGGATAAAGTAGAATTACGTGTGTGCATGTGTATGTCCTTTATTAAGGACTGCTATTAGATTGCTACTCAAAACTAAAAGACAATATTCCGTGTTTAACTTCATACCTTGGACTGGGTAAGTCATAAAAAAAATGTCCTTTTTGAAGGACTTTCACATGGGAGGTGCAGGAAGGACTCACTCGATTTCTTACATATTTATCCTTTTCCTTGAAACCATTAAAAAATAACCGTGTACAAAATTTCAAATTCGTAGCTTGAAGCGTTCATAAGTTATCGGAAAATTTTGTTGAACACGTGTTTTAAGGATATTTTGTATGGCAGCTACCAGAAGGAGTAAAAGGATTCGCTGATTAGTAAACTCGAACTTCGTTTTCCCTCAAAACTAACTTGTACAAAATTCCGAATTCGTAGCTAAAAGATTACTTGAGTTATAGTGAGTTTCGTAAATTAAGTGAATACATTTTGACAGGATATTTGTATGGCAGCTACACGAAGGACTAATAGGATTTTCTTCATAATCATATATTTAGCTCCAACTATTGGAAAAATAACACATACAAAAGTTCAATCTCGTAGCTTAAACCCTTCTGAAGTTATCGGCCAATATTCTTGAACACGTGTTTTAAGGACATTTTGTATGGCAGCTACCCGAAGGAGTAGGACGATTTTGCCCGTTAACGAACTTAGCCTTACAAATTCAACCAAACATCCAGATTCAAAATTTCAAGATCCTAGGTGAAGGCGTTCTTGAGTTATCGTGTTCACGGACAGACAGACGGACGGACGGACGGACGGACGGACGGACGGACGGACGGACGGACGGACGGACGGACGGACGGACGGACGGACGGACGGACGGACGGACGGACGGACGGACGGACGGACGGACGGACGGACGGACGGACGGACGGACGTCAGGCGGATTTGAGGTTTTTGGCCACAAATAAACAAAAAATAATATATAACTTTTTTTCGTCCGAGGCTTGGTTCTATGCGTTACAAACTGGGGCTGGATTAAACTTATAATACTCTATATGATTTCATCTAGAGTATAAATATAATTCGGTTTTTGTATAAAGGCTCAAAAATGAAATTTGCTGAAATTAAAATTTTTTAAGGGGGCGGTGTGGATCATGAAAGTGGAGGTGATACGAATTTTTCTAAAAAATCGCGTCACATATCTCAAGAACCGTGTAAGATAGATGCTTAAAATTTTTACCAGAAGTAGGCCTAATAGAAATTGAGGGTGAGGGTGTAGAAGGTGAAAGTGGGGGAGGGTGAAAAGGAAAAGGTTCCGATTTATGTATCTCGAGAACCTATAATGATATAAAGCTGAAACTTGGTATTAAGATAGAACTGTAATAGTAGTATGTTGGAAAAATAAAATTTTTTATAGTGGTAGTATGGTACGGGGGTGGGGGGTGTTTATCCTATCTATAGAACGGCTGATGCTACAAAGTTGAAACTTGGTGTGTATATGTAAATAAACTAGAAAGGTAATTTAGATTAACAAAATTTTCAAATATCGGTTGGCGTTCGGAAGAGGGGCAAAAAAAATTATCAGTAAAAATGGAATGTATATATTTTCACGGTTTTCGTCATATCTATGCGGTCTTTTCAAATATTAAATTCATTTTTATTCCACGGATTTTTCATATAAATACCTTAAAAGCATTTTCAGGATTTTTTGAAATTCGACCGCTAAGGGGGTGGAAAGGGGATTTTATACTTTTCACGAATTCTACCACATCCCTCAGGTCTGATGAGATATCAAATATCTTTCCACTTTTAAGGGCTTGCGTAATAATCGCCTAAAACTCGTTTTCAAGTTTTTCTTTTTTCAGCCCCTAAGAGGGTATAAAAGGGTTGAACACGTTTTCACAAATTTCATTATATCTTTTAGAAGTGATAAGAAATTGAATTTGAAAATTTCTCGTGCTGTCTTCATATTTATTTATTAACTCCTTTCAGGATTTTTGGATATTTAACCTCCAAGTGGGTGTAAAAAGGTTGCATATGTTTTCACAGATTCCTACATATTGCTTAGATCTGATGATATATCGAACTCGTTTTTACTTCCTAAGGTTTCTTATATAACCGCCGAAAAGTCAATTTCAGTATTTTTAGATATTCAATCCTAAGGGGTCTAAGGGGGTTGTATGCTTTTCAAAGCTTCGACATATTTCTTAGGTTTGATGAGATATTAGATCGCTTTTCACTTCCACAGACTTTTTATATAATCGCCTACAAACCCATTTCTCAATTTTAGGATATTCAACCCCCAAGGGATTTGCATTTGTTTTCACAATTTTTGCCATACCTTAGTTCTGATGAGATACTCGTATAAAATTGGTTATTACGGAATTTGATGTAATGACCTAAAAATCAATTTCACGATTTCCAGAATTTCAGAAACCAAGGGGGTGTGAAGGGTTTCTTTACGTTTTTAAAAATTTTACTAGATCCCTCGTGTCTCATGAGATATCAAGTTGCTTCTTATGAAATCGTTTAAAAACCTGTTTCACAATTTTTTCGAAATTCAAACCCCAAGTGTAAGTAATGGGTCTGTATACGTTTTAACAATTTCTCATATCAACAAATTCGTTTTTCGATACACAATCTTTTTCAATGTTTAATCGGCTAAAAAACTCTATTTTAAATATTTTTATTTTGAACAAAATTAGCTTCCAAAAAACCTAATAATCTCGAAACAACTGATGATATACTCCGACTTTGACCGCTCTCGAACATTGACCCGAAAATAATAAAGTTTCGCCCAGACCATTGACAAATTTTTTATTATGCCCAAAAAATGTGTCAGCTTTTAAACACCTAAAATGCAAGGGTTAATAAGATATTTTTCAGGAAATTTCTTTTTCAATTATGTCTTAAAAGAAATTTGCAAAGTGTCTTCGTACGCCTCTGGATTCTTTAAAATCATATTATATAACATTCTCCGTTTCGGTGATCAGATCTGAAAGACAGCTCGGTGAGGATATCTCGCAGACTACGCTGTGTGAAATCATTTCCTTAAAAATTTTTATTCGTATTGTTTTTTATATTGCGACAACCTTCCACTTTAAAATAAGCCCTATTTTATTATTCTAAGTTATAAGTACCAGAGATATGAATTTTCAAAGAGGACTCGGACACCATTTTTACGAAACTTTAACATAATATAACTAACACAAAAAATGAGATAGAAACAAAGAATTGAATTTTAATTATTTTTTTCACTAGTTCTTCAAGTACAAAAATGTTCAAAAGAATCGGAGATGGTCAGGTCACAACTTTGGCAATTCTTGATGGAATGACGCCAGTATTCACTTAGTTTCCTTATTGAGTCGATCTATAGTTTACATAACCTAACCTAACCTACTCTCCAATTTCAAAAATCTAAAAAACAAAACTCGGAAATTCTTTAAAACTATTTTCAATTATAATAACTTCTTAAGCAGTATCTTTATACCTGATTTACATCACAAGATTTTGGGAAGTAGATTTTGAAATCTCGAAAAGCGTTTAAACCGCTCTGAAGACATTTGTTTGACAACGACGATGATGATAAATTTCTTAATTTATTTTGTAAGATTTAACTTTTTGAAACGGAGAAATTTAAATTGAATGAACAAGAGTCGAAAGCTTGCATTATTATGCAATTTGAAATTTTTATACTCTAGATGAAATCATATAGAGTATTATAAGTTTAATCCAGCCCAAAAGTTTGTAACGCATAGAACCAAGCCTCGGACGAAAAAAAGTTATATATTATTTTTTGTTTATTTGTGGCCAAAAACCTCAAATCCGCCTGACGTCCGTCCGTCCGTCCGTCCGTCTGTCCGTGAACACGATAACTCAAGAACGCCTTCACCTAGGATCTTGAAATTTTGAATCTGGATGTTTGGTTGAATTTGTAAGGCTAAGTTCGTTAACGGGCAAAATCGTCCTACTCCTTCGGGTAGCTGCCATACAAAATGTCCTTAAAACACGTGTTCAAGAATATTTACCAATAACTTCGGAACGCCTAAAGCTACGACTTTGAAATTTTGTATGTGTTACTTTCTTAATAGTTGGAGCTAAATGTATGAATATCAAGAAAATCCTTTTAGTCCTTCGTGTAGCTGCCATACAAATATCCTGTCAAAATGTATTCACTTAATTTACGAAACTCACTATAACTCAAGTAATCTTTTAGCTACGAATTCGGAATTTTGTACAAATCAGTTTTTAGTAAAAAACAAGCTTGAGTTTACTTGCCAGCGAAATCCTTTTACTGCTTCTGGTAGCTGCCATACAAAATGTCCTTAAAATACGTGTTCAAGAATATTGGCCGATAACTTCAGAAGGGTTTAAGCTACGTCTTTGAAATTTTGTATGCGTTATTTTTCCAATAGTTGGAGCTAAATGTATGATTATGAAGAAAATCCTATTAGTCCTTCGTGTAGCTGCCATACAAATATCCTGTAAAAATGCCTTCACTTAATTTACGGAACTTACTATAACTCAAGTAATCTTTTAGCTATGAATTGGAAATTTTGTACAAATTAGTTTTGAGTAAAAACGAAGTTCGAGTTTACTAATCAGCGAAATCCTTTTACTCCTTCTGGTAGCTGCCATACAAAATGTCCCTAAGGCACGTGTTCAACAATATTTTCGATAACTTTTGAACGCTTTAAGCTACGATTTTGAAATTTTGTACACGTTCATTTTTAACTAATTCCAAGGAAAAGGATAAATATGTAAGAAATCGAGTGAGTCCTTCCTGCACCTCCCATTTGAAAGTCCTTCAAAAAGGACATTTTTGTTCGATGACTTAGTTTAAGATATGAAATTAAACACTGAATATTGTCTTTTAGTTTTGAGTAGCAATCTAATGGCAGCCCTTAATAAAGGATATACAACATGCACACACGTAATTCTACTTTATCCCCAACTACAATATAAATCGGAGTTCAGTATTCATCTAGAGTATTATACGATTGGCTTGCAGCCGATCGTGACTGCAGTATGTTTTAATATTTTATACAGGTAGTTCTGGTGACAGATAATTTCAGGGCTGTTCAGTGACTATTATTTGTATTGAGGATTTTTTCCCAAAGATTTCTTTCGCGGTACCTCTTATAGTGGTTCTAATTAGTGTAAAAAATATATGTTTAGAAAAAAATTAAAAAAAATTTGAGATTAGATTTCAAATTCAACCAAATATGGGAAATCTATTAGAATTTAATAGAGTCTTATCGACATCTCGACATTTCGGGAAATCTAGTTTTACATTTTTTGATGTCAATCCGTTATTAATATGTGGAGTAATAGTAGTTACTGAAAATACTCATAATTAAGTTTTTATAGCTGATTTCAAACTGGATTTGCAGAAATCTCGTGATTTCGACAAAACTATTAAGATCTACTGGATTACCCATAAATTTGAATAAGTTTTATATCTGCTCTGGTGACTAGGTTTTGAGAAAACATAGTTCAAAATTCACTCAAAACGACCTGGACACCAATGATATTGTGTTTCACTCCATTTATCACAATTTACGTCTCAATTTAGAAATAGGAAAAAAGCTGCTCATTTTTACTTAACTGCAACAACTACTTAATTGTCCAAACATAAATTTAAATCAAAATTTTCCAAAATTAGTTTCAAGCAGTAAAAGATACTTCTTTATCACAACACTCCACATTCCAAAGATTGATTGTTTTATATATATTTATAGTCAACATTTTATTACTTATCCATTGAAATATTTTTCATTAGTAAAGTCTTCTTTTCAATCAGGAGGCAAAGAAAGGATTGAAGAAAAATATTAGGGGAAATCAAAATTAATTACATAATGGGTGCACTTAATAAAGTGTATCTATTAGTCTAATAATCGCATACAATTTATCTTTAAAACAGACGTGATAAAATCTTAAATCTTGGTTGACGAATTTGTTAAGGGGGGCCATGGCCATGGCTACCCTCTATGACCGCCACTGTATAGGAAGCGTTCGTTCTACGTATCATTTTTAAAGAAAGGTCCTAAAAGCATCAAATTGAAATTTTTATTTAAACTCGGAAAAAAATCATTTGAAGACATAGAAGATGAATAAAAATTAATAAATTCTTGTCAAAAATTTTGACAATGTAATTTCAAGGATCAAAATTTTCGTTGGACGTGGAGCCACGTCGCTGTAACTGAAGGAGTTAATAACTGAATAGTTTTGCTTTAAAAGGGTTAAAAAAAAATTCAGTAAAGAAAGTTGATTTCAATTCAAAGACTGTTCTTTTTAAGCCTTATTTGCGGTAACAGGGACCTTTGAATTAAACGAGGAGCTCTTAGTACATATCGAAACGCAAGCGCAACTATCATAGGTAGTACATTGGGTCTCCTGTTTTTAGTGGTATCACTATGGACCCTCGTGGGTCTATGTGACGCTTTGGCCGCCACTGTAACCTAACCTAACCTAAGCTTTATTTGAATAATATTAGACATACATGAAATCAAACATATATCTCTAGAAATAAAATTTGGATGGGTATCTGGTATAAGAATGCAGTAAGAATTGTGTGCAAATAGTTTCAAGAAGCGTTTGATATCCCATTATCAACTGATTTCGGTAACGGACAAGGTTCTGTGTAATTTTTGACACTTTTTCTAGCCATTATTGAGTTTTTGTTGAGGGTATAATTGGACATGTGATTGTTGTAAAAAGATATTGTGAAAGGTAAGAAAAATTAGTAGGTGTTCGCACAACCATGATTGGCATTAATGTAGAGTAAAGACTGAGCAATCCTTCATTTGTCGAACGACTCAATTGTGGAATTTATTGGGAACTTCTGTGATTTCTGAGATGTTATGTTTATTTTAAGGTAACGCCTACTACAAATGTACGTAATCCAAAATACCCTGTTGTTGAAATAAACAAATAAAAACGATTTGATTTCAATCAACAAATTTTAAAGAAATGCTTCCTAACCCTAGAGAAATAAAAAATAAAACTTCAAGAAAAGAAACCAATCTTACGACTTTATTATGATTATATCAAAATATCGAAAGTTTACTTCATTAGTAATAAATTTGAATCAGTTTCGTCGAACAAAACTTTTATTTATCGAATAAAAATAAATTCATTCCCCGAACCCATACCATTTTCATTATCAGAAAAGAATTCTTTGGAATTTCCACGTTAACAAAAAGGATTTTTCTTGCTTTGCGTAAAGTGGTATATTTATTTTCATATGCGCGATACTTAACCTAAATCCAGCTAAGTTCGACCAATAAATGTTCACGTTTCTAAAGTGGATAGGCGAAGGAGACCAGGCTTTCGTACATTTCGGAGTTCATTTATACCCGGGATGAACCATTTCCCCAACAAGGTAATTTTCGAAAAAGCTTACTCCGTCGGCGAGGATATTTGAACTTATCCTTGCTGCGTGATATTTCAGTTCAAAAATACTTTTCAACGTGAATTGTATGGAAAATTCTTTTGAGTATACAGTGTTCCTTTTTCGTAAACTATCCTTTAGCCACCCTAAAAAAAACCTTTAATAGCTAATAATCGAGCAAAAAAAATAATGTCCACTAATAATAAAGTAGTGGAAGGAAATGGTCTGATGATGGTCAAAGGTGGCGCTCAGTTTTTCACTAAAATACGGGGCCTAACCTTTCATTAGACCGATATTTCTTTTTTAATAGCCACTCTCCCATCAGTCCATTCGCGGTCTTATTCACGCAATTTCTTAATAAATTATTCGTTACGTACGAAACGCCATTAATTTCGAGGATATAACATCAACACATGTTTTCTGATATGGTTATTATTAGTAAATGTCGGATATGATAAGGAAATTATTCGAAAATGTGATTTTTATTGAATAGGTTGTCGTTATTAATGACATGACCTGAATGTTATGCCGAAATTTATTGCAAGTTTCGATCTCAATTCGGTGTAATTAATTATCGGAGATAACGAAAGAAACGGATATTCATAAATTAGCAATGAAATAAGTAGTAAAGAAAATTTTGTGACAATTAGCAGGATCGATTTGGGATTAAATTCCAAATAACACTAAACACAACAACGCTATATTTTAATGGAAAATGTGAAAACGGGAATAGTCAAAATTAATTTGAAATATCGTCAGTCCTCAGAGATAAGGATTTAGAATTTCAATATCGAAATATCCCGAAAGGAGATTTCTGCGATTAAATAAAAAAAACCGTAGAAGTTAAAACCGATCCGGGATCTAATTAGACCTAAGAGATATGACAGAGTTTGTGAAAACGTAAGCAATCCCTTTACTTCACAAACTCGGCGCCTACACTGGCAATTTATCTGGCAATAGCAATGACAAGTGCAATATTGCCATACAAAAATTGACAGTGTAGACGCAATAAACGCATATGCCAATATTGCTCTCAATATTGCCATGGCAATAATTGCTATGCCAATTTTGAGAGCAATATTGCCAGAAAATGCATCGTTTAACATTAGTTAGCGTCGCTTGTGGCTGAAAATAAGTTGACTAAAGAAAACTATTAACCTTTTTGTTTTTATGCATTGTCCGACATTTTGCTTTGCTTCAGAACTTGACACTTCGAATTTACTCGGTCAAATGAAAATTGCATGACAATCAAATGACCGCTAATTACAATTTGACATTTAATGCAATTGAAATATTGACATTCCCATTGCCAGATAAATTACCAGTATAGACGCAGGGTGAAGAAAAATCTGAAATTGAATTTTAGACGATAATATAAAAAATGCATAGAAGTGAAAAACAATTCGCTATCTAATCGAATATAAGAGGAATGACAAAGTTTCTGAAAATATGTACTTCATGAAATGCTTATATCGGATAAAGAAAGCAATGATATAAATATTTATTTATTGATAGATATATTATAATAATAAATATCTATTGATAGATAGATAGATAAATTTATTCACTAGTTTCGATTACAATTGTGTTACAATTCATGTTTTATTTTAGAGACCAAGATAAACTTTTACAACTACTATATACTAAAATTAATCAGCTAATTACAGTAATAGGTGTATTAATTAATTATTAAAATTTTGAGGAAAAATTGTAACTAAAAACCTCTTTATATGTATAATCCTAACCTAATCCTAAAGTTAACTTAGGTATATATAAATAAATTACACAATATTTGTTTCAACACAATTTTCTGTTTTATCGATGTTTAAAAAATCATTGTGAAATTTCGCTGTTATTTCAATCTTAAAGTAACTAGAATATTGTGTTTATCAGAGAGTTAAAATAGGGTGGAAGGCTTGTTTTTGTCCATTCTTTTGGCCCAAACCAGATATGATCTTAGAAATTTTAAAGGAGTTAGGCATGGAAAATATTTTTGGAGGTGTTGGTGGGAGGGAGTTGAAAAGAAAAAAATTCAAATTTTTATTTCTCAAAAAACCGCAAAGGATAGCAAGATAAAAATTAAAAACTAAATGAAGCCACCATAAAAATGTCCTAGAAAAATAAAATTGTTGATAGCGTTTGCAAGGTACGAGAGTGGACGGTGGTTTATATATCTCAAAAACGGTTTATGTTAGAAAGTTTAACCTTAGTACGTAGTTGATGTACTGCTAGAGTAAGTAGAGCAAAAAAGTTCAGATTTTTATTGGCGTACAGGAGTGGAGTAAAAAAAATTCTTGTGAAAAGGTTTCTTTCCACATTTTCACGAATTTCATTATATCTTCGAGACATGTCGAGTAACCAAATTAATTTTACTTCTGCGTGCTTTTTATAGAAACTTTTTCCAAATTTTTCGATATCCAACCTCTAAAGCAGTTTAAAGTGGCTGTGCATATTTTCACGAATTCCGATATATTTCTTAGGTCTGATGAAATATTAAATTGACTCCCACTTCTAAAGACTTTAAATATAAACAGGAAAAATGACTTAAGCATTTTTCGATATTAAACTCCTGGCGGTGTGAGGTATTATTTGAGTTTTCACGAATTCCGAAAATCGTTAAGGTTTAATGAGATCGATTTCGCTTTTATTTCTATTGAAAAAAATACGTAAATAAATTAAATCTGCCAACAGTCTGGGCGTTACTTTATTATTTTTTAGGTACACGTCCGCTGACATGCGGTGTAAGTTACTATGCGACTGACAACCTAAAGAATAACCGGAAGATTATTTTGAACGTTATTTTTTAAGTTGTCAGTCGCAAAATCTCAGCATTAAAAGCGTTTTGGACTTCAATCGAATCAAATTATGAAGTTCCGCCTAGACTGCTGGCAGATTTTTTAAACTTTTTGTTTAGTCGGTTTTTAAAACTTTTTTTTTTATTTCAAAAAAAATTATTTAAATAATTATTTTCTGATTTTGTCACCTTTGCACACACAGGTGTTCATTATTATAGTTTTACATTAATTCCAAATTTCACACTACTAGTGTAAGCGGTTCCTGGGATATAGAAATCTTAATTTTTCTAAAACCCTCCCTCCGCCTTCCCCCTCACAGACCACCCCGCAAAAGTTGAGTTAATATTGAATTATCATCCAGTTCTGAGCTATGATTAAAGTTTCAAATCACTAGATCATCAGAAAAGTTAGTTTAAAATCATTTGCAAAATTTGTACCGAACAAACAAACAGACAAGAAACCGAACTAATAAAAGCGCATTAACATTAATAAACGATAAAATTCTTCGCAATAAGGGAATAAGTTTTATTTCTGTATCTCAAGAATCGCTTTCACTAAAAACTTAAAACATGAATTTATATCGAGATTTAATAGTTGAGCCATTTCCGTAAAAAATTTGTCGAGTAATCTTCAACTATGAAACTCAGCAATAATATGAACAAATTGAAAAGATTCGCATTAATGTACATGCAATTCATCACCCAAAAAAAAAATCTGCCACCAGTCTGAGCGCAACTTTATTATTTTTGGGTAGTAGTCGGGCACGCGTTTAATTCTGAGACGCAGTATAGGTTACTATAGGACTGACAACCTAGAAAATAACGTTCCAAATAGCCTCCTAATTATTCTTTAGGTTGTCAGTCGCACAGTATCCTACACCGCATCTCAGTATTATAACGTTTCGGACTTCTACCCATAAAATAATAAAGTTGCGCCCAGACTGTTGGCCGATTTTTTTTTTAGTTTTAATTACTCTAGTAGCATATCTACATATACATAAGTACTAAATTTCAACTTTCTAGCATAAGCCGTTTCTGAGATATGAAAAAGCACCCCTCACCACCGTACCTTGCTACCTCAATCAAAAAATTATTTTTGGGGGATGTATCTATAGTAGCTCTATACAGTCTTAAATTTTTAGCTTTCTATTCTTTGCGGCTTTCGAGAAATTAAAATCACTGCACCCATACCCTCACAAAATTTTTTTTTCTTCCGCTAGGGGTCCTAACTCCTGTAAAATTTTCAAGATCATATATGATACTGTTTTTGAGATATAAAAATTGATTTTTTTGAAAATTGATTGTCTTCCCGCTTCCGCGCTTTAAGTCACCCCAAAAAAATTTTATATTCAGTAGACCTCACTAGTAATTCTATATACAGAAATCAAATTGTATCTTCTTGGGATAATTGAGTCGAAAGATATTGTAATTCAAAGTTTTTCACCCCCCACCTCCATACTTCACCAACCCTCTTAAAATGTAAAACTTTTTTTTAATCTGCTGGTATCTGTTATGACAACTACAAAGTTTCAGCCGTCTGACATCAATCGTTCAGGAGATATGGATTTTAAAATGTTTCAATCCCGGCTTTCAAGCGTTTTGGACGCATTGTTTTCCCCTCCACTCGCACATCCCTCAACCCCTATTAACCATTTTTTTACAAATGAGTTCACGATTATAGTACTACATAAGTTTAAACTTTCAGCCTCCTAGCATAAGCGGTTCCTGAGATCTAGAAACCACAATTGCTCATCTAAAACGCTCCCCCTTCTCCCCCCCATACCCCCACACCACCAAAATATACCACTCGTAAAGGTTCACCCATTCTACCCACCATAAAAATTTCAGCTTATAATCTCAAGGGGTTTGAGAGCTACGCGCATTCAAACAGTTTTGAGTACGGCGTACGGCGGACAGACGGATTTTTTTTTTTGCTTTTTTGGGGTTCACTAGTCCTAAAACGTGAAAATACAAAATTTCAGGGTAGCAAATTTTTTTGAAATTTCAGATCGATCACAATACTTTATTATTTTTTAATAATTATTATTATTATTATTATTTAATAATTATTAAAAAATAATAAAGTAATATTTTTTAATAATTATTATTATTTAATAATTATTAAAAAATAATGAAGTAAAATTGAGGGCGGTTTTTTTCGCTGTTTCTCTGCTCGATTTTGGCCACCATTTTCTAATTTTTGATCGGATTTAAATTTTGTTTGGTTTTTCGGGAAACTGTTGAACTCCACTTTCGTTTGTGCTGTCACTGGCGTAAATCGAAAAACAATTGTTTTTTTTTTTCTTGAAAAAGCTTGGCTTTTTTTTCGAAATTTTTTTCTTCAAAAAATTCAATTTTGCCGTGTCATAGCTTAAATTAAAGGTGCTGGAGCCTATATTACAAATCCGGAGATAGATTAAAAAATATGCTAAAATTGCTGCTAGGAGAGCAAGAAGAAGGGTCGCAAATTCTGACTTTTTTTTCGCCGTTTCTCTGCCGTTTATCGCGAATAAATCAATATATAAATCAGTTATTGTTTTTAAAGATGGGTAACTCAGATCTGAGCCGGCTCAATGAACCGGCTCAAGCAGAAGATCCAACTGAGCCAGATCTTCTCCACGGATCTCAACGGTTCAACGGTTCAACAGATCTCGACGGTTCAACAGATCTCCACGGCTCAGCAGATCTTTACGGATCTTTGCGGTTCGCGGATCTCGACGGCTCAGCAGATCTTTACGGATCTTTGCGGTTCGCGAATCTCGACGGCTCAGCAGATCTTTACGGATCTTTGCGGTTCGCAGATCTTCACAGCACACAGATCTCGACGGATCTTTGCGGTTCGCGGATCATCACGGCTCCTGGATCTTTAAGGTTCGCGGATCTTTGAGATGATGATGATGGAAAATGGATGATGGAGGATAGATGATGGTGGATGGAGGATGGATGATGGACGATGGAGGATGGAGGATGGATTATGGAGGATGGAGGATGGAGGATTTAGGATGGAGGATGGAGGATGGAGGATGGAGGATGGAGGATGGAGGATGGATTATGGAGGATGGAGGATGGAGGATTTAGGATGGAGGATGGAGGATGGAGGATGGAGGATGGAGGATGGAGGATGGAGGATGGAGGATGGAGGATGGAGGATGGAGGATGGAGGATGGAGGATGGAGGATGGAGGATGGAGGATGGAGGATGGAGGATGGAGGATGGAGGGTGGAGGATGGAGGATGGAGGATGGAGGATGGAGGATGAAGGATGAAGGATGGAGGATGGAGGATGGAGGATGGAGGATGGAGGATGGAGGATGGAGGATGGAGGATGGAGGATGGAGGATGGAGGATGGAGGATGGAGGATGGAGGATGGAGGATGGAGGATGGAGGATGGAGGATGGAGGATGGAGGATGGAGGATGGAGGATGGAGGATGGAGGATGGAGGATGGAGGATGGAGGATGGAGGATGGAGGATGGAGGATGGAGGATGGAGGATGGAGGATGGAGGATGGTGGATGGAGGATGGAGGATGGAGGATGGAAGATGGAGGATGGAGGATGGAGGACGGAGGATGGAGGATGGAGGATGGAGGATGGAGGATGGAGGATGGAGGATGGAGGATGGAGGATGGAGGATGGAGGATGGAGGATGGAGGATGGAGGATGGAGGATGGAGGATGGAAGATGGAGGATGGAGGATGGAGGATGGAGGATGGAGGATGGAGGATGGAGGATGGAGGATGGAGGATGGAGGATGGAGGATGGAGGATGGAGGATGGAGGATGGAGGATGGAGGATGGAGGATGGAGAATGGAGAATGGAGGATGGAGGATGGAGGATGGAGGATGGAGGATGGAGGATGGAGGATGGAGGATGGAGGATGGAGGATGGAGGATGGAGGATGGAGGATGGAGGATGGAGGATGGAGGATGGAGGATGGAGGATGGAGGATGGAGGATGGAGGATGGAGGATGGAGGATGGAGGATGGAGGATGGAGGATGGAGGATGGAGGATGGAGGATGGAGGATGGAGGATGGAGGATGGAGGATGGAGGATGGAGGATGGAGGATGGAGGATGGAGGATGGAGGATGGAGGATGGAGGATGGAGGATGGAGGATGGACTATGTATGATGGGGGATGGAGGATGGAGGATGGAGGATGGAGGATGGACGATGGATGATGGATGATGGAGGATGGAGGATGAATGGTGGAGGATAGTGGGTTTAGATTAAAGATTAAAGATTAATAATCAATGATCAAAGATCAAAGAATAAAGATTGAAGTATGAAGATTCAAAATTGAAGATTGAATATTGAAGATTGAAGATTGAAGATTGAAGATTGTAGATTGAAGATTGAAGATTGAAGATTGAAGATTGAAGATTGAAGATTGAAGATTGTAGATTGAAGATTGAAGATTGAAGATTGTAGATTGAAGATTGAAGATTGAAAATTGAAGATTGAAGATTGAAGATTAAAGATAGAAGATTGAAGATTGAAAATTGAAGATTGAATGTTGAAGATTGAAGATTGGAGATTGAAGATTGAAGATTGAAGATTGAGGATTGAAGATAGAAGATAGAAGATTGAAGATTGAAGATTGAAGATTGAAGATTGAAGATTGAAGATTGAAGATTGAAGATTGAAGATTGAAGATTGAAAATTGAAAATTGAAGATTGAAGATTGAAGATTGAAAATTGAAAATTGAAAATTGAAAATTGAAAATTGAAAATTGAAAATTGAAAATTGAAAATTGAAATTTGAAGATTGAAGTTTGATGATTGAAGTTTAATGGTTGAAGATTGAAGATTGAAGATTGAAGTTTGGAGATTGAAGTTTGATGGTTGAAGATTGAAGATTGAAGATTCAAAATTGAAGATTGAAGTTTGATGATTGAAGTTTGATGGTTGAAAATTGAAGATTGAAAATTGAGGATTGAAGATTGAAGATTGAAAATTGAAGATTGGAAATTGAAGATTGAAGGTTTAAGATTAAAAATTGAAGACTAAAGATGGAATATTAAAGATTAAAGATTATAAATTGAAAAGAGGAGATGGAAGACAGATTTAGGAAAATGTATTACTGGACACCTAAACGCCAAAATGAAAATTTACATTTTTCATTTATGGTATTTCCACTTTTAAGTCAATTTCAATTTGTTTCACTCCTCGCTCGACTTGAAATTAAAAGATATCGCTATCTCAAAATTTGCAGGGCTAAAGGGATTAAAACTCCCTTTTCGTGTTCATGTTTGGCTGACGCGCGCTTTACTCCAACTACCTTTTGCGCAGCCCTGCGTGGCTAAAAGGATTAAAACTCTCCTTTCGCGTTCATGTTTGACTGACGTGCGCTTCGCTCTTGCCATAGGAATATTTTCACTTTCGTTTAATATTTTGTGTCTTGTAAAGAAACTCATTAATTTCTACTTCGCAACCTTTTCAATTATTTTTCCAACGATATAGTCAATAATTGTTGAGTGTTTACTAAATTTTAGGGAATACTCTCTTCGAAAGGTTAAAAAAAATTAAGTGTGTAAGAGGCTTTGAGATAAAATCTGTTAAAATTTTTAGACATTCATTGTTATGCCGGCAAATCCAGGACTAGAGCCGATATTTTTCAAAACAAGTTTCCTATTGTTTCCCGCAATACCCTCAGCATTACCTTAAAATAATCAACATTGAGTATTTTCATTAAAGCTCATAATTTATTCATAATTTTTTTTTCTTAAATTAGTTTTCAGTTGGATCTTTTGAACCGGCTCAAAGAGCCGGTTCAATGAAAAGAGCGAGATCAGGTGAACCGGTTCATTGAAAAGATACGAATTTCCCATCTCTAATTGTTTTTAAAATTCTTCCAACAAAAGTATAATGAAGAACATAAAAAAGTGCTGATATCTCATAGAATGTATGATGTATGTTATATCAATTTAATTTGCCATCGATGTATCAAATCTTGAACCTGTCTTATACGAACCTTATATTTACTATGTTATTGGAAGGAAAAGATCTAAAGAAGTTACGGTGACTGGTAATTGCGTTTTTGTTGTCTTGTTGTCTTGTTGAATGATGTTATTGTATTATTAATTGCTCTCTTTATTCGAAAGGTGTGAGGGAATTTATTTTTGCGAAACAGCATAGGATGTCGGGGAACATCATCACTAGTGTTTCTGCGAATAAAACCCAATTACAATTGCAAGACGATGTTGTCTTTTCCGAAAGTTTACGTGTACCTACCTAAATCTGACAAAGTTGCGAAAAGTGGTTTAAAAAACGCTACACAGACTTTAATCTTTCAATTATAACACAACCTTATACGTACATGTTTGAATTTCACTAACATAATCCTTTAATTTAATTTATCTTGAAACAAAAGGCTGATGCCGAAATAAATTGCTTCCGAACACCTCGTCTAACGAATCAGAAATCACAATAACAAATTAAACAGAATGAAATATTAATTTTGTGATAGGCTCGGAAGAAACTCTTTTGTTCTAACAACATAACTTTTATTTTCGACCAACTTTTTGGAAAATTTCCCATCTCGGAAATTTAAAGGTAAAAACAAACCCTTTATCTCGTGACTCGAGTACAATGTCGGTATAAATTGTGCCCGGAGAAAGATAGCGAACGTTGTCGGGGGTTTTCAACAAACAAACAATGAGAAAAGTTACTGTGCATTCGCCAAACTGATAATATTCGCATTTATCTTATGTGTAAGAAATTAACACCGAACGTGCCCGGGTATCTTACAATGTGAGCTTTTGAAGATGTTTAGGTTTAGTTTTTCCGGAAAACATAGCTCTGTTTGTAATGAGACCGCACAGTACTCAGTTAATCTTTTTCGAATTTATGTACATATTTATTTGGAAACATCAAGTAATGTAATTATGTTTCTCGGGAGTATGATGTACAAATGAACAATGTGTTTTTTTCCAGTCACATCATCGCCGGCACTAAATAGTGGTGCTATATTCAACTGGCGAATGAGCGAGCGAGTTTAGTTAATTTTTTAATTTTAATTTCATCATCAAATTATGTATTTTCTCGCAACATTTCCAAGTAAAATATTTTACTTGGTTTGCGAATGAACTAATTCCATTACCAGGTATCCGAACCTGCACTTAACAAGAGGCTCGTGACACCATCGTAAGCTAAAAGAGCAAGCTTTCAGTTTGAGAAGATTCAGATACATTTCCTTCACATCAAAAGCTTTTTTTGTTAGCGTTGGATTTTTTTATTATTTTTTGCTACATTATTTTTTAATAATAAAGTTTTGTGATCGACCTGAACTTTAAAAAAAAATTTCTACTCTGAAATTTTGTATTTTCACGTTTTAAAACTTGTAATCAAAAAAATAATATCCGTCCCTCCGCCGTAAGCATCGTATACAAACACGTTTAAAGGCTCATATCCAGGGTTGATAGATATTTGGTTGTAGAACCCGCCGACCGAGTGAGCTATTTGAAATAGCACAAAACCCGCACGTAGCTTATATACCGCGACCAACTTTGCACTTTATCAGACCTACTTTAATGTGTTGAGCACAGATGCGATTTCGATTGCGAACTGTGCTCCAGAATTCGTAAACAACACTGTAATGTAAATATTGTGCGGTTACATCAATTCGTATTTATCTGGTACAAATTAAATTATACTTGAAAAATAATTGGTAATTTTGATAATTCTATGGAATCAAAAATCTTTCCTGAATTTCCTATATGTATGTTATCAGGCAAAAATAAAATCTGGCTTTTTGCTTTTATGAATAATAATGTATATTAGTTTATGTTACAAAATGGACATCAACATTTAATAATGTAAGCACCTCAGGGAAGCCTAAGCGAATTAAGAAGATCAAACTGCTTCCCGATTAGCGTCATACATTATTGCATACAATCGGTTCAAATTGATATTGCAACCTAGGGGTTCGCCGGTATTTCAAGTAAAATACAGTTCGATTTAATTTTCTACATGATCGCTGTTATCGCTGAAAATCACTTTAAAAAATGACTTTCGAGCAGAACTGATCGTCGTTTCACTCTCGCAGTAGAAAAGCATATCCCCCGGCTCTGCGGTGCTTATATACTGCATGTATTGAGTCGAGAGACTTCCAGCATATTCGATTGTTTGTGTGGAACACGCAAGAAGTGACTATTACATGCGATAAATGTATAAAACATGCAAAAAGTATATAGAGCTCTTTAGGATATTGCAAGGTTGTTGTTTTTCTCTGGAACCTTTAATACCAATAATAAGGGAGTTGTTCGGGTTGCCAGGGTACACATGTAACAATAAGTTTGTAACAATAAAGTTGTGTTCGAGCCGGTAATACTACCAGATTTAACCCAAGAAACGACTAAAACTCAGTTTTCTTATTTTTATATTTTTGTTTTTCCTCGTAAGTCGGCTCTGTTGTAAACTAGCAGTTTATTTCGGAGCAAATGTAAAGGATGGAAAGATAACATCTACATAAAGCTGTTGTCAACGTCTACCATTGTATTTATATCTTATAGTAGTATCACGAATAACTTCACCTAAGGTCAAAAAATGGCGTTGTTTTTTCCGATTGGCGAGCTATTTGCTGTTGCTTTCCACACATCATTCTTTTCTCGTCTCGTTTTTCTTTTCAATGTTCTTTGCGGAGTATAGAGTGAAGAAACGAGCGAGCTATGAATGAATTTCTTGCGTTTTTAATTTTTATAGCGAGGTGGGGAGCGGAGTGTGCTATGAATTCCCCTTGTGCTTTTTTAAAATTATTTGTGAAAAAATCAATTTTCCGAAAAACCGTTCTCTCGAATGCAATGTATCTCCCATGAAATGAAAGGTGAGATAACCAGCTACCCAAAAAATCAAACAGAATGAAAATCGGGTAAAAAGGGAGGCAGCGCTGGCCGAAAGAGTGGAGCTCTAGAACCACAAAATTCGGATTAATTTTGTTTTTTGCGTTTTTCTCGCTTAATTTATATGAATTTCGAGTTTTTAGCATTTGTTCAGAAAAGTTGTGTTTTTTCCCATTTTTTTGGTGAAGAAATAAATTTTCTGAAAAGCCGTTTTCTCCAATAGTCACGTATCACATATCAAAATAAAGGTGAGATAACCAATTACAGGAATATATAGGGTGTTTCAGTAGAAACGCTCAAAGTGAATGGCAAATCACCACGGAAGGTTACAGCGTTGAACAACGTGTTCAAATCATCAAATTTTATTTTTAAAATCAGAGCTCCGTTTGAAAAACGTTCCGCGCATTGCGTGATTTTTAACGAGGCCCACTTCTTGATGAATGGATATGTGAACAACCAAATTTGTCGGATTTGGGACGATACCAATCCACACGAGATACACCAGCACCAAATGCATCCCGAGAAAGTCACTGTTTGGTGCGGATTTAAGTCTGGCAAAATCATCGGTCCGTACTTCTTCCAAAACAAAACTAGCATTGCCATAACCGTCAAACAATCGATGATAAGCCACTTATTGTTACTAAAGTGGATGATATGTATACCGACGACATGTGGTTCCAACATACTATGTGCCACACAGCGCATGTCACGATGGACATTCTGCACGAGCGATTTGAGGGCATCGTTATCTCGCGCGGCAGCGACGTGAACTGGCCGCCGTGATGGTGTGATTTATCGCCTTCAGACTCCTTCTTTTGGAGCTATCTTAAATCGCAGATCGATGCATATAATCTGCTAACAATTGATGACCTTTAAGTCAACATAACGAACTCTATCCAGAAAATTCAGCCAGAATTAAGCGACAAAGTCGTCGAAAATTGGATCTCTCGAATACGTGCCACCAAGCAAAGCCGAGGCGGACATTTGAACGACGTTATATCCCATACTTAATGCCATAAAATATTCTTTGAAATAAAAAAAGAATTGAGTGGATATCTCACACACAACTTATAATACTTGTTAGGAATAATTTAGTATTAGTTTGGTCATTAAAATTATATTCAGGGTTCTACAAAACTCTTTTTTCACCGCACGGAGATACTTTCATTTTCGTCATTGGTTGTCACAATTACCAGGCATCATAACATGTCGTGATTATAACACGCAACTTACTGACAGGTGTCTTACTGACTATAGTGCTCAAATAATTGAGAAGCGAGCCTACCAGGTAACGAGCGACATTCTGCAGAAAGCCTTCTAATGAACGCGCTTGAGTTGCAAAACGCACTTCAGGAATTACTTACAATTTCTACAACATAATTTAAGGGGTGCTAGAGTAACCAATTAAAATACGGGATTCACTTGTAGGCGTAATGCATGTTAAGTATATATAAATATTTCCTAGTGATTTGTTTAGCCTTAACTACTTAATAATACACTTATTTAAATTCCGACATAATTTTAAACATGGCTTTTGAAAATAAATAAATATTAATGTTATTAAAAATATTGTATAAAGTGAGACTTATTACGTTATAGCATTGATAATCTTTTTCAATAAGAACACGAATACCTAAATTATCGTTGACAAAAATCTGACTCATTTTCGAAAATTAAAAAATTTGGCAAGGCTAACTTACTAATAAGCCTAGGAGGAGCGAAATGATATAAAAGGACCCACTTAAGGGAACGGTACAGGTCTATTTTTTTGAATTTAATTTTTCAAAAGCATGGTTTTCGTGTACTGTATCGCCGTGTCGGAAGAACAGTGACGCAACTGCAATTTTGAAAATTTTTTGTTTTTACATTTCAATGTTTTGTGGTTTTGCTATTCTTGCATAAAATCGTTCCCCGTTGTTTTAAACGAACGTGCTCTTGATCTAAGCTGTCTATAGTAACTATTAATAAGTTCGTGGCTTGTGGGCAATTGTCAAAAATGATTTTGTTTCTCCGAAAAAAATTAGAATTTTTTGCAGTTGCGTCACTGTTCTTCCGACACGGCGATATGGTATATATGTAGAATTAGTGTACAATCACTTTTAAATCAATTACCGGCCAAGGATAAGTCCTAGAGTCGATTATCAGGTAGTGCTTATGAGTGCGAACAGAAGGGGTTTCGGCAACAAAAAAAATGTAAACTAGTTCTTCTCGAAACAACGCTTTCCGACCTGGTTGACACGATTTCGGAAAAAACCATTTAACCGATTAGGCTGAAATTTTCAGGGATTGTTCAGAACATATGTAGTTTAAGCCCCAAGTAGAATCATAAAGTTTTAATTATTTTTAACCCTCTTTAAACAATTTCAGTTGCAAAAAGGGTCAAAAAAATTCAGACTTTCGCAATTTTTTTTATTTTTTGCCCAAAATGTTTAATTCTACTACCGGCTGGCTATAGCCAATTACTTATATTTTAATATCCCGTTTTCATTTTTTGATTCAGATGTTTCTAAGGGATATCATGTCAACCGGCTTTTTACGGGCCTCCCTTGCAGCCGTCATTTTGTCGCCGTACATAAGGGCAAACATTAAAAAACTTTTTTTTATATACATACGTTCTTCAATATATTTATGTCAGATAATGTGTAGAAACTTCGAAATATTTCAATACATTTTACAATGAAAAAAAAATTCTTGAAAATACGTGAAAAAGACCTGTACGGTTTCCTTAAGGCAATCTCGAATTTCCTTGCACTTGTATAGTCCCTGGCTCCATAACATTCATGCAATCTATTGTTAAGATACTTTGTTTTACTTATTTATTGAAACAATAAATTACAAATTTTCATTTTGAATGTAGAAGAAGAATTTAAAATTATGATATCTGTGTGTTTGGAATTTGAAGTACCACTTTACAAATGCAATTCTTTGACGCCAAATGAGGCGCTTAGAACCAGAGTGGGCCATCCCCATCAGAAGCTCAACCGAAATAATGACAAGTGAAGATTTAGTGAACTCAAAAAGTTCATATATTATTTAGAAATTGAGCAACTTAATTAATTTTTTGTACTTGGTGAATGGATTGGATGCTGTTTTGACCATTCTGGCCGTTTGGCCAGGTGGTTGACAAGTCGATTTCGGTACTGACCTCAGTTTCTTAAAAAATTAGGGTTAGCCCACTGTGGCTGTACAGCCTCAAATGTATTCGCGATATTAACTTATTGAAAAAATTTAATAAAACTTTTGGGCTGGACTTATAATACTTTCAGATTTCATCTAGAGTATAAAAAGTACAATACTTTAAAACTTTACATTATGATATATCAGGAACCAATTGCACTAGAATAATAAAAAAATCTGCCAACAGTCTGGGCGCAACTTTATTATTTTATGGGTAGAATTCCGAAACGTGTTTAATGATGAGATACGGTGTTGTGTACTATGCGACTGACAACCTAAAAAATAACGTTCCAAATAGCCTCCTGGTTATTTTTTAGGTTGTCAGTCGCATAGCACCCAACACCGTATCTCATCATTAAACACGTTTCGGACTTCTACCCATAAAATAATAAAGTTGCACCCAGACTGTTGGCAGATTTTTTTTATTTATTTACGTATTTTTTTTATCAATAGAATAATTCATAGTAGTAAAAGCGAATTCGATCACATTAAACCTAAGAGATTTTCGGAATCAGTGAAAACTTGAACAATACCCCCAGGGGGTTTAATTGAGAAAAATACTTAAATCGGTTTTTCCCCGATTACGTTTAAAGCTTATAGAAGTAAAAGTGAATTCCAAATCTCAATATACCTTAGAAATATATCAGAATTCGTAAATATGTACACAACCACTTTACACCCCGTTAGGGGTTGGATATCGAAAAATTTTGAAGATCGTTACTAGGCGCTTATATAAATAGCGCGCAGAAGTAAAATTGATTTGATAGCTCGACATGTCTAAAAGTTTTAACGAAGTTTGTGAAAATGTGGATTCACGGAAATTTTTTTTACTCAACCTCTGAACGCCAATAAAAATCTGAAGTTTTTTTTTACTTTCATTACTCTAATAGTACATCTACATATACGTACTAAGTTTCAACTTTCTAGCATAAGCCGTTTCTGAGATATAAAACACCACTCCTCTCCTCCGTACCTTGACACCCCTATCAAAAATTTTATTTTTCTAGGATGTCTCCATAGTGGTTCTATATAATCCTAAATTATTAGCTTTCTATTCATTACGGTTTTTGAGAAATAAAAATCAGAATGTTTTCCTTTCTACCCCCTTGCACCATCACCCCCTACACCCACACCCCCAACATTTTTTCCCCTATTAGAAGTTTACCGACCCCAACTCCTGTAAAATTTTCAAGATCATATCTGATACGGTTTCTGAGATATAAAAATTAAATTTTTGGAAAAATTGCTGTCCCCCCACTTTCGTGCTCCACCTCCCCCCTGAAAAAATTTAGTTTCGGTAGACTCCTCTTGTGATCTTATATACAGAAACAAAATTTTATCTTCCTGGTGTAATTGGTTCGGAAGATATTGTTATCCAAAGTTTTATCAAAGTGGTTCCTGAGATCTAGAAACCAAAACTTTTCGTCTAAAACGCTCCCCTCTCCTCTCTCCTTCTAGCCCCACCCCTCGAAAATACACCAGTCGTAGGGGTTCACCCAATCTACCCACCATAAAAATTTTAATTTAATATCTCAACGGGTTTGGGAGCTACGCGCCTTCAAACGATCTTGCGTACGGCGTACGGCGTACGGCGGACGGCGTACGGCGGACGGCGTACGGCGGACGGCGTACGGCGGACGGCGGACGGCGGACGGCGTACGGCGTCTACGGCGGACAGACGGACATTTTTTTTTTTTGCTTTTTTGGTGTTTACTAGTCCTAAAACGTGTAAATACAAAATTTCAGGGTAGCAAACTTTTTTGAAATTTCAGGTCGATCACAATACTTTATTATTAAAAAATAATAAAGTAATTCAAATAAAGTTTGCTAAAAGTAACATTTTTTAACGGGCGATGGAGTATGAATGTGGAGAGAATAAGAATTTTTCAAAAACATCACATCTCATATCTCAAGAAGTATGTAAGTAAGATAGATGCTTAGAATTCTCACCAGAAGTAGGTCTAACAATTTTTTTTCAGGATCTATGTGCAAAGGGTGATAGTGGGCGAGGGTGAAAAAGAAAACGTTAAAATTTTTATATTCCGAGAACCTATAATCATGGAAAGCTAAAAGTTGGTATTTATATAGAGCTATAGTAGTGGCGTATTGGAAAAATATATTTTTTCTATGGTTAGTATGCTACGGGGGTGGGGATGTTTTTCCTATCTATAGAACGGCATGTGCAAAAAAGTTGAAACTTGGTGACTATACGTAGATCTATTGGAAAAGTAATTTAGATAAAAAAAAATTTTCAAATATCCATTGGTGTACGGAAGGGGGCTAAAAAGTGATTACTGAAAACGAAATGCATACATTTTCACGAATTTTGTCATATATCTTAGGTCTTCTAAAATTATGAACTGATTTTCATTTCACGGATATCTCATATCAATACATAGAAAGCGTTTCCAGGATTTTTTGAAATTCGACCCCTAAAGGGTGTAAAGGGGTTGTATACATTTTAACGAATTCGGCCGTATCATTCAGGTCTGATTAAATATTGAATAACTTTTCACTTCCTAAAACCCGTTTTCAAGTTTTTTTCAATTTTCAACCCCTATGCGGTTATAAACGGGTTAAACTCGTTTTCACGAATTGGTTTTCACTTCCTCTGGCTTTCTTTATATATATCTAAAAACTCATTTCAGGATTTTCGGATATTCAACCCCAAAGTGCGTGCAAAGGAGTTGCTTATGTTTTCAAAAATTCCTACCTATTTCTTAGTTCTGATGACATATCGAATTAATTTTTGCTTCCTAAGGCTTCCTACATAATCGTCAAAAAGTTGATTTCAGTGTTTTTAGATATTCAACTCTAAGGGACGTAAAGCTTTCGACATATTTCTTAGGATTGATGAGATATCAGATTGGTTTACGCTTCCAAAAACTTTTCATATAATCGCCTACAAATGCATTTCCGATTTCATATAACGGCCCAAAACCAAATCACGAAAAACCTTCTAGTCGCGCAACAACTGATATTGTACTACGACTTAGACAGTGTCCCGGAGTATGACATAATTACGTAATTCATATGTTATATTTGGCAGTGGCGTAAGTATTCTAGCGCGACCCTATTCTAACCGCTCCCCGAGCTTTTTTTTAAGTTTTCAGTCACATAGTAACCTACACCGCTTCTCAGGATTAAACGTATTCCGAACTTCTACCCAAAAAATAATAAAGTTGCGCCCAGACTGCTGGCAGATTTTTTTGTTTATTTGGGGTCAGAAACTCCAAATCCGCTTGACGTCCGTCCGTCTGTCCGTCCGCTAGCACGATAACTCAAGAACGCCTTGACCTAGGATCTTGAAATTTTGAATCTGGATATTTGGTTGAATTTGTAAGGCTAAGTGCGTTAACGGGCAAAATCGTCCTACTCCTTCGGGTAGCTGCCATACAAAATGTCATTAAAACACGTGTTCAAGAATATTGGCCGATAACTTCAGAAGGATTTAAGCTACGACTTTTAAATTTTGTATGTATTGATTTTCCAAGAGTTGGAGCTAAATGTATGATTATGAGGAAAATCCTATTAGTCCTTCGTGTAGCTGCCATACAAATATCCTGTCAAAATGTCTCCACTTAATGGAACTCACTTTAACTCAAGTAATCGTTTAGTTACTATTTCGGAATTTTGTACAAATTTTGTTTGAGTGAAAACTAAGTTCGAGTTTACTAGTCAGCGAAGTCTTTTTACTCCTTCTGGAACTTTCCATATAAATAAGCCTGAAGTCAAGTGTTTAACAATATTTCCCGATAACTTTTGAACGCGTCAAGCTAGGAATTTGAAATTTTGTACACAGTCATTTTTAAATGGTTCCAGTGAAAAGGATAAATATGTTAGAAATCGAGTGAGTCCTTTCTGCACCTCCAAGTGAAGTCCTTCAAAAAGGAAAAAAAAATTTTCGGTGACTCACCTAGTTCAAGATATGAAATTAAACACTGACAACATTGTCTTTTAGTTTCAAGTAGCAACAAAATGGGAGTCTTCAATAAAGGACATACTACATGCAGACACCTAATTCTACTTTAAGCCCAACTGCAATATAAATCGAAATTCAGTATTTCATCTAGAGAATCATACGATTGGTTTGCAGCCGACTGCAATATGTTTATTCATAACTTCGTTATCTCCTGAATTGAAAACATGAGTGAAAACATATGCGCCCCCCTTCCACCCACTTTGGAATTAAATAGCCAAAAATCCTGAAAGTTGTTTTTAGATTAATGTAAAGGAAGCCCGAGAAAGTGAAAATCAATTCGATGTTTGATCACTCCTAAGAGATATGACGGAATTCGTGAAAACGTTTTGAAGAAGGAAATAAAATTAAAACGAATTTTAGGCATTTATAAAACAAGCCGGTGGAAGTGAAAAGTTGTTCGATGTCTAATCCTGAACTGAGGGATATGACTGAATTCGTTTAAATGTATACAACCCGGTTACACCCCCTTAGGAGTCGAAGTACTTTTTATTCATAACACCGTCATCTCCTGAATTGAACTAAAACATAATTCCCTACAACTTGGCCTTCTGTTTATGAACAGTACTGAGCCGCCGTTATAAGAAAACTGCCATGGGAGTGGTTATCTACAAGGCAATTGCGCTACTCTATATAAAGTCAGAAAAAAGCCAGCATAAAGTGAATTACCTGCAAATAGTGTATAAATGTAATTAAATAAGTGAACTCTTTTGAGCAAATGTTCTATTTAATGCGCAACAGTACTATGAAATAACATCATTTCACTCTACTCGAAATACAGACTTTAATTTAGTATTCACTATATATTCAAGTAATGACACTATCTTGTACCCTTTCATAAAATTAATTTTAACTATATAATAAACGTTGAGAGAACTCTACAAAGTAATTTTTTATGAGTCTTCGGTGTTGAACTCTGTAAGCAAAAGCGTCAGGTTATTCGCGTAAAATTGCTTCACACAAAGTCGAACGGAATATTATCAAAGGATAAATTTAATTAAGAAAACTGGTACGTAACCTTGCAAAGATATGTGGAAAGATACAACCCTACCGAAATTACGAGTATATGTAGATTTTACCTACCTCACAGGTACATTGTAATCAAAAACGAAAAAACAATTAAGTCTCGTGTATATAAATTTTCTACAAGAGAAATTTTCACTTTGACTCGGAAAAGTTTTGTACATGTTAGGAAATGGAAAAGTGGGAGGAATTTATATTTGTTCCGCGTGAATTGCAAAATTTGAAATTATAAACGAAATAAAAGACGTCAATACCTGTGTAAGGTGCAGTTGTAGAAATGAAAATTGAATTCAAGATCTATAGGAATTTCAATTTGTATTTAGTATTTTTTTGGAACGGTATTACTGTTCTAAAGTTATTACTTTATTATTTTAATAATTCAGTAGTTTTGACTTAAAAAAAGAAGAGCAACTTTCAAAATGCAAAGAAATGCTCAAAGGCTTCGCGCTCACAAGTTGTAATTCTAGGCATAAAACGGTGCGGATGGGTGCAAAAATTAAATCGTTCTGAAATTGGAACCATGATTTTCTTAAAGTTTTACAGTTCATAGACGCTATCAGTAGAACGTATTCGGAATAAGGAGCATTATTAAATTGCACCGGTTTACATGCTGAGAATTTCGCTTACCAATTATTGAATAGAAGGTGGTTTTTGCAGGAATTTTTGAAAAGATATACAATCCCCTTACACCCACTTTGGGATTGAATATCTAAAAAGCCTAAAAGGAGATTTTAGATAAATATAAAGAAAGCCGGAGGAAGTGAATTGAATTGAAGTGAATTCGATGTCTTCCTAAGAGATATGACGGAATTCGTTAGAACGTGTTCAACCCGTTTATACCCACTTAGGGGTTGAAGAAAGAAAAAAACTTTAAAACGAATTTCAGACGATTATAAAACAACCGGCGGAAGTGAAAAGTTGTTCGATGTCTAATCAGACCTGAGAGATACGGAATATGTATAACCAAAATATATATCTCCAAAAATTCTGAAAATGCTTTCTTTGCATTTATGTGAGGAATTTGTTGAATGAAAATGATTTCATAATTTTAGAAGAATAAAGACCTATTACGAAATTTGTGAAAATAAATGCATTCCGTTTTCACTGATCATTTTTGTAGCCTCTCTTCCGTACGCCAATGAATATTTAAAAATTTTTTTTTAATCTAATTAGTTTTCTAATAGATCTACAGATACGCACCAATTTTCAACTTTCTAGCATAAGCCGTTCTGTAGATAGGAAAAACACCCCCGTACCATACTACCCCTATGAAAGGTTATATTTTTTCAACATGTCACTACTATAACTCTAACTAAATACCAAATTTCAGCAATCCATCATAATGGGTTCGATATAAAAATCGAAACTTTTTCTTCGTCACCCTCCCACACTCTTACTCCCTATACCCACAGCCCAACAAAATTTTCCCTGCTAGGGGTCTATTAGGCCTGTTTCCGGTGAAAATGCTAAGCATGTATCTTAAACTGTTTTTGAGATATGAGACGTTGCTTCTTGGAAAAATTCTAACTCTCTTACTTTAATGTACATCTGCCCCATGCACATGCACACCCCATTTAACCACTTGTAGAAACAAGCTGAATTTCATTTTCTAGCACAGTTAGCACGTGAGATATCGTAATCTACAGTTTTTTACTCCCCAACCATGCACGCTACTGACCCCCTTCAACACCCTCCCTAGCTTCCGATCTATTCTCCTCTAGTGTACCTACAAACATTGGCGGAGCTTCCATAGGAGCAAGTGGAGAAACTGCGCCGGGCGCCAAATTTTTAGGGCGCCACATCTAATGTTCCACCTACCTACGTAATTGTTCGTTCATGTACGAACCTGCAATTATGAAATTCACTGTTTGTAAATTTTGCAATTTTAAAACTCGGCATCCTTCCTACATATACCTATCCATCCAAATACAAATTAATAACACGTCGTACTCCCAAACGTTTGTTTTATTCCCTTAAATATGTGATTGCTGTTTGATCTTATCATATAAATACATGTTCGTAGCACCCTCTTCCAAATACATAGTACATACATAAACGATTTTGTATAACCAACATCATTTTCGTCCACCGATCCGACATGTACATCGTTTTGTTCGATCAAACATGTGCGATTCTATTGACTTACTCTTTGGCGCAAATATTTCATCTGCACCACGGTTCGACATCCAACACGCACGGTACTGTGACCTGTCAACGTTTTTATGCGCGACGGCATGCGTTGTATTCCGCTGAGTGCATATGTATTCATGGTATCTGGCGCAGTTTATAAAAGTGCGCCACAGGTCCCAGGCGTATGCGAGGTGCCAGTGCTTCAGTTCTTTATGTACATTATTTTTTCATGTAAATTTCGATGGGTTTTTTAATTCTCTCTAGGTATTTTTTTTTTAAATAAATAGGAAATTAAACTCTCGTGACGTGATCACCACTATACGAATGCAATGAAGAAGTGTTATTTAATAATTAAACGGCAATACGGGTACAGTTGTTCTAATGTTATCGAGAAAATTGAAATATTTAAAATTTTCCCGAGTTGGGAGCACTGTTTGACGACCAAAGAAAATGTGATATTTTTCTTGCTAGGTTTTATTGTGGAAAAAAATAAGTGCTAATAGTAATTACGTTTCAAAGGCCACTTTAAAATGTTTCGTTATGTCAGCAAAACCTTTAACCTTAATTACTTAAAATTGGAAGAAAGCCTCACAGTTTCTAAAAAATAATTTAAATTCAGAAATTTGTGCATACGATTTCAACGGAAATGAGTGGTAATATGGCACCGGAGAGCCAAATTAAATGTGTGCATAAAACCAGAGGAAAAATAGGTAACAAAATCAATTTTATAGGCAAAAATCGCATATAATTATCGCCTTCAGCTCCAGGATATTCATTCTGCTTCATAAAATCACAATTGAATTTATATTTTACTTCTTTGGTCAGTAGGAAAGGATCCTTCGCAATTTGTTTCAATATTAGATGCCGAATTCAGGGACATAATTTGGGGGGGGGGGGCAATTTCAGATTTGAAGGGAACCGTGACTTTTTGATTTTTTCAAGAAAGACTATTTCTAAAGGGGTAAAAAAAATTTACGTACTCCTTGAACTGTGCGTGCGCACATGCATACCATACACTACATATCGTAATATCGACTCAAATGAATTTATATGCAGTGAAAAAGATCTTGCCTCCTGGGTAAGACTGAAATGACGTCCCTGGTCGAATTGTATGTATTCAGTCGAAGAAGTCTCATTTTCACTACTTTATAGCTCTCAAAACTCTAAGGCTAGAATATCAGAAAACCCGATATGTAACACAAACCATAAATGATATTGTGAATTATTAGAAATAATTAGCGGGCCAAATTAACAGCAGGGGTCACTTTAACACCATCTCCTCTATTTATATCATGCTAAATCTTGAAAATTGTCCTTCATTTTCGAAAACAAAATATAAAATTTGAGGCACCAAAACGTAGAAAGTGCTCCGGGCGCAAAAACTATCAGCACCGCCACTAAGAATATGTTTATTATAACTCAAGTCATAAGATACTGAATGTTCAACAGAACATTAGATAGGTTGGTAGAACCAAAACTAGGTTTGCGATAACCATACAACAAGTTTACATTTGTTTGATTCAATCATAACATATTTCCTAGAAACATAACTATAGCTGTAATAATCAAATTACAAATATTTTCATAATTGATATAATCATATTATGTTTAGAGCAACAAGACAGTAAAGTTAGTACAACCATAACATCAGTTATCAGAACTATCTTACATCACGCAACTATAAAATCAACCATAGTAAGGTTCTCCCAAAATATAGTTACCTCAGTCATATTTTTTCTTTGAGTGTAGAAACAAGCCCAATTTCATTTTTCTAGCACAGTTGACTCGTGAGATATCGTAATCTAAAGTTTTTTACTCCCCAACCATGCACGCTACTGACCCCCTTCAACATCCGCCCTTGCTTTCGATCTTTTCTCCTCTAGCGTACCTACAAACAGCCATTAAGTTTAGTTTTACTTTATTATTTTAATCAAATTAAAAATATAAAAATGTTAATGAATTTTATATGACAGTTACACGAAGGACGCACTTTAGAACAGACCCGGCCGATACAAACTTATTATTTATCCGCCCTGATCGCTTTGCTTTATTGAAGACATTACCAACGCTTTGCGCCCCTGATCTATGATGTGTCATAGTACACACCGTACATCGGTTACTACCGTAACTGCACCACAGCTTCCCATAGCTGAACAGTAAAATAGAAACAAATATTACAAAAATCATCGCGTCCTTAACTACAAGCCGCCATTTTGTATTCACCATTCGAAAATAGTGGTGACTTCACCCGCCCAACGAGCTGTCAAGAGAGCTCCCTCCGTGCACTACGAGTACTAACACTTTTTTTCTTTCATCATTTTTGCTACTAAAACTAAACTCACCCTTGTCATTTTCTTGTCAATTGTCCGCAACACACACACGCACTGACTGATCACTTAAAAATTACACAACAATTTCCGCAAATACATAAAACACGCAAAATTACCAACTGCGGCCGTTTGAACCGGATCACTCAACAAATTCCATTTTGTAGTACGCATCTGACAGTTGCACTTACGTGGACGGATTAATTCTCTTTATTTTCAAGCAAAGCGGATATACATTTGTTGTGGCGCTGCTGTTCAGTACGAAGAAAATTTCGGTTGATGTCTTGGCTAGGTAGGACTTAACGTTTCAGTTTTTTAATAAGTTGTGGTAAGTGGGAATCAGAACAAAGTTAAATAATTAAGTGTTAAAATAATGAAGTAAAATTGGTTAAAAATAAAGAAGAAAATACGTTTAAGAGAATTAAAGTTAGAACACTGTCAAACGGTCGGGTCTGATCTTCGATAGATCGGAAAGATGATAATGTGCGGACATTTGAAGAACTAGTCGTTGTTGCTAATGCTGTTATGACACTGGCTATTTTTGCGGCTTTAAAGCGGCTAGACAATCCAAATGGAGAGGGATAGAGACTTTAACATACAATTTAGACATTGATGTGAGAGAGACAGTCCGAACAGCAAACTATGGGTAACTGTCAAAAAACAATCCATAACTGTCAAAAAAAAAGCTGCAACAAAGCGCATTCGAGCAGTGTTTCGCAACATTCTAGCAGTTAATCCAAGAAAAATCCGCTGGCGGCTAGATTTTCCAGCCGCTACCGACTTGTTTTTGACAGTTCGTTATGTATAAATTGTGGAAAGTGTCATGTTATGTTATGAAACGCGCTAAGATCAGTATTTTTTATAACAAATCAGTTGTTAATTTCGTCTACTAGATGCCGGTAGCATCAGCAAGGGTATTTTTTAGCGGTAATCTCTTTCTCTCTGTATTGCTCGCCTTGTCGCACGATTGACTTTTATTGCACTTGAAACTAGCGAGGAAATAGCCAGTGTCATAACAGCATAAGACGCGTTGATTCAAAGTAAAGACATCAACCGAAATTATCTTCGGACTGTACAGCAGCGCCACAACAAACGCACATCCGCTTTGCTTTAAAATAAGGAGAATTAATCCGTCCGCGTAAGTGCAACTGTCAGATGCGTACTACAAAATGGAATTTGTTGAGTGATCCGGTTCGAACGGCCACAGTTGGTAATTTTGCGTGTTTTATGTATTTGCGGAAATTGTTGTGTAATTTTTAAGTGATCAGTCAGTGCGTGTGTGTGTTGCGGACAATTGAGAAGAAAATGACAAGGGTGAGTTTAGTTTTAGTAGCAAAAACTATGAATGGAAAAAAGAGTTAGTACTCGTAGTGCACGGATGATGTATGACGGAAAAAGAAGAGCTCTGCTGTCAGCTCGTTGGTTGGAGGAGGGCACCACTATGAATACAAAATGGCCGCTTGTAGTTAGTAACAGGTGAAAAACGCGATGATTTTTGTAATTTGTATTTTACTGTGCAGCTATGAGAAGCTGTAGTGGTGCAGTTAAGGTAGTTAACGATGTGCGGTGTGTGCTATGACACATGAATGATGAGGAGAGGGGGGAACAAAGCGTTGTAATGTAAAGCAAAGCAAAGCGTTCAGGGCGGATAAATATTGAGTTTGTATAAGCCCATAGGCGCGCCGATGGGGGGGGGGCAGCAGGGGCCGGGACCCCCCCAGACCCCGCCTTGGACCCTCCCAGAAAAATAATTCTGGACCCTTCCAGAAAAGTAATTCCTTCCTATCCGCAAACTTTTTGTTGCCAATTGTTTTTTAACAATACAAACAATATTAAAGAATCTTCTAAACTGAACGAAGCAAATCTCAACTGACTTTTGAAAATAACAAGACATTTTTGAATTTTACAATCATTGTTCTTTCGATCTGACGAGAGTTTTACAAGATTTTTTCTATTTAGCAAAATAAGTTGGAAATTGTTTTTGAAAACAACAAGATTTTTGAGTTTTACGAAATTGTAACAAGATTTTCTTCAAGTTTTGAATGTAACCAGCTTTTTTTGAGAATATCTTTGAATTTTAGAAGATGTTTTCAATTTAACAAATTAAAGCAAAAATTGTTTTTAAACATAACGACATTTGCATCAAATATTTTTTGATGTTATGAGATCCTAGAATAAATAAATTATTTGGTTTTTGAATATATCGAGTTTTTTATGAAATACGTACCTACGATATTAGATTCGTATATTTCGATTTCTTAGTATATAGTTTTGAACAATTTTTTGTAACTCAAGTCTTACCAGTATATTATTCATTTTGAATTATGTCTTTGATGGTATTGAAATCAGAAAACTTTTGGTCATTCGCTTAAATACATATATATAATAAACATAATAGTAATCATAAATAATAACGTTAAGGGAGAATTGCGAAAACAATAGAAAATAAGCTAAGAATGAATAAATACAATTTTGTTTATCGAAATTGAAGAAATCATTTTACGAATACAAAAAAAGCTTCTACATATCCATCAAAATCTTCAAATCTTCGGGAACGCTAAAAATCTTCGAATTGAAGAAAAATATTCAAATCTGGCATTGCTGCTACTACTCAAGATATATTCTCGAATCTCTCAATCACATTGAATTCAATTTTAAAGACTCTCTTTTGGTTGGAACTCGAAACTAAAAGACAGTGAGTAGAGTGAAGACATTTTTACAGGATTTTTCTCTGGCAGCTACTCGAAGGAGGACTCATAGGAACAGGGCCACCCTAACCACAGGGCTAAATGGGCTATAGGCCTGGTGCGCAAACCTTTTGGGAGTCGGCGGCGGAATGCTACGTACAAGCAACTAAATTATTTTTATTTCTTTAAAATCTATACAATTTTTTTGCCGCGTCAACATCAAGATGATTTTGACAGATACGCTAGCATTAAAAAAACAAAGTGCCCAAAAAATTAAGCGACACTCGTTGGTCAGCAAGAGCTGATTCAGTGAAGGCAATTATTTCCGGTTATGAAAATTTTAAAGATGCTTTGAATAAAATTTTCGAAGATAATTTTCAAAAGCCTGCAACAAAGTTTGAAGATGAGGGGTTGTTAAATGAGTTCAACTCACTGGAAACTGCTATTATGGTATCATTTTGGAACGAAATATTATAAATCATAGATAAAACTAATATATCACTTCAAAAAGTTGATACTACAATTGAAAGCATTATTTGATTATACGCGTCTTTAGAAAAACGAAACGAAATACAAGTCCGAGGTATAAAATTGTCTAATTCTGAAACTTTAATATTTTGTAGCTTCCGCTAGCCATCAAAATAGTATTTTCTTATGACGAGGGGCGCATTATTTTTAGTAGACCACGAGCGCCGAATATCTAAGGACGGCACTGCATAGGAACTATTTCAAATTTTTTCCTTCAACTGCAGCTAGTGGAAAAGCAATGTATAAAACATTTTAAAGTCGCAACCTAAGACTAATCACTCGTTGTTTATACGAACATCTAACTTATAAGCACAAAACGGACGAACTTGTATGAAAAGCATGTGTGCCTTTCGGAAAAAAGGCGTACGTAGGTTGCTGTTTAAGTTTTGAAATAGACATAATTATATATATATATTATAATCAAAAATGGCTTCATTGTTTTTCAAAATATGCACACACTTTTGCATGCGTTTGAACCAATTTGCGAAACAGTTTTTCCACTCGGATTGAGGTATACCTCCAAAACACGTAATTTCAACGCATCAACCGCTTCTTCAGGCGTCGAAAAACGATGACTCTGCAATTTATTTTTGATCTGCGGTAATAAGAAGAAATCATTTGTTGCCAAATCAGGGCTGTACGGCGGATGACCCATCAATTCGATGTTTTGAATGCTCAAAAACGTTTTTGTTTGAGAGCGCTTGCATTGTTGTGGTGGAGAATGATTCGTCTTTGGCGATTGGTTTCCCTGCTTTTTTCCGAAAACTTCTGGCAAACAAAAGCTGGTGTACCATTCAGAATTCACCGTTCTACGTTGTTCTAATGGAACGGTGGCGACATGTCCAGTTACTCCGAAAAAACAGGCAACCATTTGCCATATCTCAAAACTTAAGTAGTACCCTACGTATGTCCTGAGCCTCTGGCCCCTGCCAGATTTTAGGACACGGCACGCCTATGTATAAGCCGGGTTTGTTCTAGAGAGCGTCCTTTGTGTAGCTGCCATACAAAGTTCATTAACAAATTTGTGAATTCCGCTTTATAACTCGAAAAATTGAGCGTGATATGCAGCGGCTGCATTTATAGTATCACTGTAAAAAATTCACATTATTACCAAATATCCAAAAATACTGAAATGGACTTTTGGCGCTTATATAGGAAACCTTAGAAAGTAAAAATGAATTCGATATCATCAGATCTAAGCAATATGTAAGCATCTGTGAAAACATATGCAACCTTCTTACACCAACTTGGGTGTTCAGTATCCAAAAATTCTGAAAGGAGTTAATAAATAAATATGAAGACAGCACGAGAAAGTAAAAACCAATACAATTTCTTATCACTTCAAAAAGATATGACGAAATTCGTGAAACGTCTTCAACCCTTTTATACCCTCTTAGGGGCTGAAAAAGGAAAAAACTTAGAAACAAGTTTTAGGCGATTAATACACAAACCCATGAAAATGAAAAGATATACAATATCGATCAGACCTGGGGATAAGGCAGAATTCGTGAAAAAGTATACAACCCCTTTACGCCATTTTAGGGGTCGAATTTCAAAAAATCCTGAAAACGCTTTTCAGGTATTTATATAAAGAAGCCGTAGAATAAAACCGAATACAATATTTGGGAAGACCTACTAGATATGACGGAAATCGTAAAAATATATGCTTTCCATTTTCACTAATCATTTTTTTTGCCCCCTTCCGAACACTAATGAATATTTTAAATTTTTTTTACCTATGTTACTTTTCTAGTTGATTTACATATACATACCGAGCTTCAACTTTCTAGCATAAGCCGTTCTGTAGATAGCAAAAACACCTCCCACCCCCGTACCATACTACCCCTATAAAAAATTATATTTTTCCAACATGCTACTACTACATGTCTATCCAAATACCAAGTTTTTTTTATTGTCTGAAATCTTTGTTTCTATTCTAGGAAGTTTGTTATATTTCTTGATTTTTCCATTTCTTTTAAGTAAGTAGCCTTACTTTTGCATACAAAATTCATAACTGTATAAGCGTATAACTGGTATATTTCTAGAACATTCCAGTCTTTAAATTGTTGCTCACTGGGATATCTTATAGCTTTTCTCGCTGAGATTTTCAATATTAGTTTATGTTGTATATTTTTATCGGTTTTAATATACTCCTGTATGTTCCACCCCATACACTTATACCAAACTTTAATATTGATTCGACTAAATCATAATAAATGTTTCTTATTAAGAAAGACAAAGCTTATTTTTCTCAGTTTGTTTCCTAAATAATCTACATGTTTGTTGAATTTTATTTTATAAGCAATCCTAAATATTTTGTTTCCTTTACTTTTTCTATTTCTAGGCAGTTGCATAGTACTTCTGAAAACTTATTATTATGATTGCTTTAGTATATAATCGGTTGGATAATCAGACTGAGTTAGTACAATAGGCATACCTATGTAAAGTTTTTTCTAAATTTAATCTAAAGAAATTATCTTTCATTATTGTTGCAATTTGTGATACCTGTTCAGCTTTAAAGTATACTTCTTACCATGTTTTACCTGTAACGATAAGGGTAGTATCATCCGCATACATATACATACTACTACCTATTTCTTGACTGATTACATTATGCATGTCGATAGTAAACAACAGGGGGCCTAATGTTGTAAATTGTGTGATGCCATAGTCCTCTACAAATAGAATATCACTCGACTTATCTTGCGTCTTCACTTTTTGTGGTCGCGAATGTAAATATTTTTAAAACTGATTTAATATCTTTCCTCGTATTCCTACTGCTTTCAATTTTTCTAACAGGTTTTTGTTAAATCTAAAAACATAGTTATAACTTTTGCTCTATTTAGATTTTCATAAAAATAATTAATTTAAGATTTCTTCAATTCCTACATTAAGTCTGAAACCGATTGTCTTGGACTTAATAATTTTAACTTTTCAACATATTTTACTTTATTATTATTTTGATAATAAAGTTTTAAAGTGTTATCGATTTAAAAAAAAAAATTTGCTACCCTGAAATTTTTTTCACGTTTCTTTAATAGTAGACACCAAAAAAGCAAAGAAAAAATTCAGTCCATCTGTACTCCGTACGCCGTCCACCGTCCGCCGTCCGCCATCCGTCGTATGCAAAATCGTTTAAAGGCTCGTAGCTCCAAAACCCTTTGAGCTATTAACCTGAATTTTTTTTGGTAGACTTGGTATACCCCTTTAATTGGACGCATTTTAAGGAGTTGGATACTCGAAAAACTATCATAACATGTTTGAAAAGACCAATGACTGCGACCTGCGACATTCAAATTTGAACCTTCAAACCTGGGATATGCTTCTTTATAATTTTTTTTTTAAAATTATGCGATTATCACATTAGGTTAACCTGCAACTCGGGTAGCGCTTTCTTGCAGTGATTACCAGTTAACTACCTGTTATCGTTAACCAGGAGTAAAAAAGACGGCAATATTAAAAGAAAGAGGTAGAGAATCACACGCATATACACCGTTACGAAGTATATAAGTTAATTTTGTCCCGAGGCGAATATGTTTTAATTGAAAGATTACCGGTTAACGCTACGCCGGAGCTCCGGCGAACTTAACCGGTAAATTTCTTGCTGGGTTATTAAGCACCCACTATTACTATCTAATGTTTGCATATATGTTTCTAACCCATCTAAGAACTGTGAAAGCGAACTTTTTAGACTCCTATATAATGTAATATTGAATATAACAATATCCTATCTTTCCATGCTGTAATGCATGCAGCGCTGCATTGATTTGATTATGGGCTTAAGTCATAAATGTGGTCTGCCATTCGACTTGACATCCTCTCATGTAGGGTGAGTGGATCTTTGAACCTTTGATGAGGTGGTTATTTGATGGGCTTGTAGATAATGGTCCCACCTTTTCCGTGGAGAAGCACAATAAATCCGCTATATTTCCTCGGTATCTGGATCACTGTAACCCTTTTATCAAACCAACCAACCTCCAAAACCCAGATATTGATACCTGGTCCACTTAACGTGGATAGTTCTCGAGGAGTTAGGTCCATTCTAAAATTTATGCGGGACAGTTGAGCTATCCTGTGAATCTTAAGACATACGCTTGATAATATCAGTTAGGTTTAATCCAGGCAAATAGCCACGGTTTTAAAATTAAACTAATTAAGCTGCGGAGTTAATGACCATAATCCTAACAAGAGCAATGCTTTGTTTGAGGAGTAAATAGAGACCACTCTAAGATTATTACTTTTAAGTCCAAATAGAATTTTAATTCTATGATGGTACATTATTAGCGGTGCCCTTTTTCTTATGCACAAACGGAATTTTAATTATAGGATGGCATTACTTGAGCGGTGATTTAAAATGAGAATGTTTATGGTATTTATTTAAGAGCTTGTATTTTTTTCAGTTCGTTTGTGACCTTTCTTGGTCATAGGGCAGTAACAGTGCTCTTTTCAGGTAACGTTACTGCTTCAAATATGTTTTACTTTATTATTTTAATGAAACAGTATTGTGATCGATTTTAAAAAAAAAATTGCTACCCTGAACAATTTTTTTTCCCAAAAAAAAAAAATAATTGCAGTCCGTCTGTACGCCGACCGCTATCCGCCTTACGCAAAATTGTTTGAAGGGTTGTACCTCCCAAACCCTTTGAGCTATTAAGTTCAATTTTTTTTTCGTGGGTAGAATGGTTGCACCCCTTTATGTGGCTACCTTTTGAAGGGTGCAGATATGAGGGAGATATAGAGGGAATGTTTTAGACCGCTTACGTCAGGAGGCTGAAACTTAGATTTTATATAAAGCTTTGATAGTGGACCCATTTGCAAATGGGTGGAAATGTCGAAATGGGTGGAGAGGTATGAGAGTGGAGAAAAAACAATACGCCCAAAACGCTCGAAAGCTAAGATCGAGATATTGTAAAATCCATATCTCCTAAACGATTAATGTTACGAAATTAGCACTTAATGACTGTCTGGATTTATACTATGAGAATTGACCGGAAATAAAATTTTAAGAGGGTTAGTGGATTGCCGGGGTGAGAATCGAACAACTTTACATTGCGATATCTTACGAACCAAATTCGCTAGAAAAATGTAATTCTGTATGCGTGTACAAATAGACATACTATTGCCGAAAATACAATTACTTTATTATTTCAATAATACAGTATTGTTATCGATTTTTAAAAAAAAAAAAAAAAGCAAAAAAAAATTTCAGTCCGTCTGTCCGCCGTACGCCGTACGCCGTACGTCGACCGCTGTACGCAAAATCGTTTGAAGGCTCGTAGCACCCAAACCCTTTGAGCTATATAGAGTGGGTAAACCCCTTGAAGTGACCAAATTCTGAGGGTGGGAGGGGTGTGAGGGGGGAGGAGGGGGAAGCGTTTTAGACGGAAAATTTTGGTTTCTATATCTCAGCAACCGCTTATGCTAGGAAGCTGAAATTTGGAACTTTTATAGAGCATTGATAGTGGACTCATTTGCAAAAAAATTGCTCATATCGGTGAAAGGGTTTGATCGACACATTCTAAAATCTATATCTCCTAAACGGTTAACGTCACAAAATTGAAACTTAATGAATATCTGTAGGTATACTAGGAGAATAGATTGGAAACAAATTTTCTCACGAACCAATTGTACTAAACAAATAAAATTTGATTTGTGTATAAAGGTTGACAAATGAAGTTTGCTGAAAGTAAAATTTTTTAAGGGGGCGGTGGAGCATGACAGTGGAGGGGATAAGAATTTTTCAAAAAAATCACGTTTCATATCTCAAGAACCGTATAAGATAGATGCTTAAAATTTTTACCAGAAGTAGGGCTAATAGACCCCTAGCAGAAAACAAAATGTTGGAAGTGTGGGTGTAGAGGGTGAGGGTGGGGGATTGTGAAAAGGAAAAAGTTCCGAATTTTATATCTCGACAACCTATAATGATATTAAGCTGAAACTTGGTATTTAGGTAGAGGTACATTAGTAGCATGTTGGAAAAATATAATTTTTTTTAGGGGTAGTATGGTACGGGGGTGGGGGTTGTTTTTCCTATCTATAGAACGGCTTATGCTACAAAGTTGAAACTCGGTATGTTTATGTAAATCAACTAGAAAAGTAATTTAGAGAAAAAAAAATTTCAAATATCTATTGGCGTTTGGAGGGGGGCAAAAAAAATGATCAGTGAAAATGGAATGCATATATTTTCACGGTTTTCGTCATATCTATTAGGTCTTTCCAAATATTGAATTCATTTTGATTGTACGACTTCTTCATATAAATATCTAGAAAGTGTTTTCAGGATTTTTTAAAATTCGACCCCTAAGGGGTGCAAAGGGGGTTGTATACTTTTTCACGTATTCTGCAATATCCCCCAGGTCTGATCAAATATCGAATATCTTTTCACTTTCACAGGCTTACGTAATAATCGCCTGAAACTTGTTTTTAAGTTTTTTCCTTTTTCAGCCCCTAAGGGGATATAAAAGGGTTGAACAAGCTTTCACAAATTACGTCATATCCTTTAGAAATGATAAGTAATTCAATTGTTTTTACTTTCTCGTGCTGTCTTCATATTTATCTATCAATTCCTTTCAGGATTTTTGGATATTCAACCGCCAAGTGGGAGGTTGCATATGTTTTCACAGATTCCTACATATTGCTTAGATCTGATGATATATCGAATTCATTTTTACTTCCTAAGGTTTCCCATATAAGAACCAAAAAGTCGATTTCAGTATTTTCAGATTTTCAATCCTAAGGGGTGTAAGGGGGTTGTATGCTTTTCAAAGGTTCAACATATTTCTTAGGTTTGATGAGATATTAGATCGCTTTTTATTTCCACAGACTTTTTATATAATCGCCTACAAACCCATTTCTCAATTTTTGGATATTCAGCCCCCAAGGGTTTGCATATGTTTTCACAAATTTTGCCATCCCTTAGTTCTGATGAGATATAAAATTGGTTATTACGGCATTTGATGTAATGACCTAAAAACTAATTTCACGATTTTCCTAATTTCAAAAACCAGGTGGCGTGAAGAGTTTGCTTACGTTTTCACAAATTTTTCAAAATCCGTCGTGTCTCATGAGATATCAAGTTAAACGATTTCATAAGAATCGTTTAAAAACCTCTTTCACAATTTTTTCGAAATTCAAACCCCAAGTGGAAGTAATAGGTTTGTATACGTTTTAACAAGTCATATTTCTTAAGTGTGATAAGGCAAAAAATTCGTTTTTACTTCTATGGGTTTTTAGTGTACATAATATACCGAAATTCGTATAGTCTACAGAGGCTTTTTCAATGTTTAATTGGCTAAAAATCTCTATTTTAAATATTTTTATTTTAAGAACAAAATTAACTTTTCAAGAAACTTCATAATCTCGAAACAACTGATGATATGCTCCGACTTTGACCGCTCCCGAACTTTGACCCGAAAAATAATAAAGTTACGCCCAGACCATTGGCAGATTTTTTTTAATGCGGTTGTGGAGCATGGTAGTGGTAGATAAGATTTTTTCTAAAAAATTACGGCGGTTTTTCCTATCTATAGAACGGTTTATGCTAAATCATAGAAAATCAAGAAAAATACGGAATATTTGTAGATCTACTGGGAAAGGAATTTAGATATCAGCGAAAATGGTATGGATATATTTTTACGAATTTTGTCGTATCTCTGGGGTATTCTAAAAAATTGAAATAATATATTTTGTTTTCACATCACATTAATGTGGAATTGTAAACTGCGCCATAGTGTACTCTACCTATCATTTGATATTGTAAACAATGCATTATTTAACGTAACTAACTTTAAAGTTATAAATTGTAAGCAACGAGTATAAAAGAAACTAGGACCACATGGGCGCTCTCTCCTCTGGGCCAACGACGAACGACGCTACGACGAAAATTTTTTTTCCCACGTTTCATGACGAGTAGACACGAAAAAAGCAAAAAAAAATTTCAGTCCGTCTGTCCGCCGTACGCCGTACATCGACCGCTGCACGCAAAATCGTTTGAAGGCTCGTAACTCCCAAACCCTTTGAGCTATTAAATTGAAATTTTTATGAACAGACTGGGTAGGCCCCTTAAAGTGGCCAAATCTGGAGGGATGGTGGTGTAAGGGAGGAGGAGGGGGAAGTGTTTTAGACGAAAAATTTTGGTTCTTAGATCTCAGAAACCGCTTATGCTAGGAGGCTGAAATTTGGAATTTATATAGAGCTTCAGTAGTGGACCCATTTGCAAAAAAATTGCCGATATAGGTGAAGGGGTTTGGGAGTGGGGGGAAAAATAATGCGTCCGAAACGCAAAATAGGTGAAATCGACACATTCTAAAATCCATATCTCCTAAACGGTTAATGTCACAAAATTCAAACTTAATGAGTATCTGTAGATATACTAGGAGAATAGATCGAAAACAAAAATTTGAGTGGGAGCAGTGGCGTACGGGGGTAGGGGGTGAAAAACTTTAGATTACGATATCTTACGAACCAATTGCACTAGATAAATAAAATTTGGTTTGTATATAAAGGTTGACAAATGAAGCTTGTTTAAAGCAAAATTTTTCATGGGGGCGGTGGAGCATGAAAGTGGAGGGGATAAGAATTTTTTTAAGAAATCACGTCTCATATCTCAAGAACAGTTTAAGATAGATGCTTAAAATTTTTATCAAAAATAGGCCTAATAGACCCCTAGCAGAAAACAAAATTTTGGAAGTGTGGGTGCAGAGGGTGAGAGTGGGGGAGGGTGAAAAGGAAAAAGTTCCGATTTTAATATCTCGACAACCTATAATGATATAAAGCTGAAACTTGATATTTAGATAGAGCTATATTAGTAGCATATTGGAAAAATATAATTTTTTATAGGGGTAGTATGGTACGGAGGGGGGGGGGTGTTTTTCCTATCTATAGAACGGCTTATGCTAAATAGTTGAAATTTGGTACGTTTATGTAAATCAACTAGAAAACTAATTTAGGTAAAAAAAAATTTCAAATATCCATTGGCGTTCGGAGGGGGGGGGGGCAAAAGAAATTATCAGTGAAAATGGAATGCATATATTTCCACGGTTTTCGTCATATCTATGAGGTCTTCCCAAATATTGAATTCATTTTCACTATACGGCTTCTTCATATTAATACCTAGAAAGTGTTTTCAGGATTTTTTAAAATTCGACCCCTAAGGTGGTGCAAAGGGGGTTGTAAACTTTTTCATGAATTCTACTATATCCCCACGTCTTATCAGATATCGAATATCTTTTCACTTTCACGTGCTTGCGTAATAATCGCCTAAAACTTGTTTTTAAATTTTTTCCTTTTTCAGCCCCTAAGAGGGTATAAACGGGTTGAACACGTTTTCACGAGTTCCGTCATTTCTTTTAGAAGTGATAAGAAATTGAATTGGTTCCTACTTTCTCGTGCTGTCTTCATATTTATTTATTAACTCCTTTCAGGATTTTTGGATATTCAACCCCCAAGTGGGTGTAAGGAGGTTACATATCTGGTGATATATCGAATTCATTTTTACTTCCTAAGGTAATTTTTCAAAATCCGTCTTGTCTCATGAGATATCAAGTTGCTTCTTATGAAATCGTCTAAAAACCTGTTTCACAATTTGTTCGAAATTCAAACCCCAAGTAATGGGTTTGTATACGTTTTAACAATTCGTCATATCTCTTAATTCTGATAAGGCAATAAATTCGTTTTTGCTTCTATGGGCTTTAAGTGTCCATAACATACTGCAGTCACGATCGGCTGCAAGCCAATCGTATAATACTCTAGATGAATACTGAACTCCGATTTATATTGTAGTTGGGGATAAAGTAGAATTACGTGTGTGCATGTTGTATGTCCTTTATTAAGAACTCCCATTTGATTGCTACTCAAAACTAAAAGACAATATTCAGAGTTTAATTTCATATCTTGAACTGGGTAAGTCATCTAAAAAAAATGTCCTTTTTGAAGGACTTTCACATGGGAGGTACAGGAAGGACTCACTCGATTTCTTACATATTCATCCTTTTCCTTGGAACCATTTAAAAATGAACGTGTACAAAATTTCAAATTCGTAGCTTGAAGCGTTCAAAAGTTATCGAAAAATATTGTTGAACACGTGTCTTAAGGACATTTTGTATGGCAGCTACCAGAAGGAGAAAAAGGATTTCGCTGATTAGTAAACTTGAACTTCGTTTGTACTCAAAACTAATTTGTACAAAATTTCCAATTCATAGCTAAAAGATTACTTGAGTTATAGTAAGTTCCGTAAATTAAGTTCAGACGATTTGACAGGATATTTGTATGGCAGCTACACGAAGGACTAATAGAATTTTCTTCATAATCATACATTTAACTCCAACTATTGGAAAAATAACACATACAAAATTTCAAAGACGTAGCTTCAACCCTTCTGAAGTTATCAGCCAATATTCTTAAACACGTGTTTTAAGGACATTTTGTATGGCAGCTACCCGAAGGAGTAATAGGATTTCGCTGACTAGTAAAGTCGAACTTTCTTTTTACTCAAAACCAATTTGTACAAAATTCCGAATTCGTAGCTAAAAGATTACTTGAGTTATAGTCAGTTTCGTAAATTAAGTGAAGACATTTTGACAGGATATTTGTATGGCAGCTACACGAAGGACTAACAGGATTTTCTTCATAATCATACATTTAGCTCCAACTATTAAAAAAGTGACACTCACAAAATTTCAAAGTGGTAGCTTAAACCTTTCCGAAGTTATTGGCCAATATTCTCGCACACGTGTTTTAAGGACATTTTGTATGGCAGCTACCCGAAGGAGTAGGACGATTTTGCCCGTTAACGAACTTAGCCTTACAAATTCAACCAAACATCCAGATTCAAAATTTCAAGATCCTAGGTGAAGGCGTTCTTGAGTTATCGTGTTCACGGACAGACGGACGGACGGACGGACGGACGGACGGACGGACGGACGGACGGACGGACGGACGGACGGACGGACGGACGGACGGACGTCAAGCGGATTTGAGGTTTTTGGGCACAAATAAACAAAAAATAATATATAACTTTTTTTCGTCCGAGGCTTGGTTCTATGCGTTACAAACTTTTCGGCTGGATTAAACTTATAATACTCTATATGATTTCATCTAGAGTATAAACATTTCAGATTTTTTTCAAATTAGATCCCTAAGTGGGTGTAAGGAGGTAGAATACATTTTAACGAATTCAGCCGTATTCCTCAGGTCTGATTAGATATTGAATATCTTTCCACATCCACAGGCTTGTTTTATAAGCGCCCAAAACTTGTTTTAAAAATTTTTTACTTTTTCAACCAAAAATAGGGTATAAGAGGGTTGAACACGTTTCCACGAATTCCGTCATATCTTTTAGGAGTGATAAGAAATTGAATTGCGTTTTACTTCATCGGGATTTCTTTATATTTATCTAAAATCTGCTTTCAGGATTTTTGGATATTGAACCCCCAAGTAGTGTAAGGGGATTGCACATGTTTTCACAAATTCCTACATATTTTTTAGAACTGATGGGTACACCCCTAAATCAAATTCATTTTTACTTCCGAAGGTTTCCTACAAAATCGCCAAAAAGTTAAATTCAAGATTTTTAGTTATTCAACCTCTTGCATACTTTTTACAGCTTTCGCCATCTTTCTTATTTGATGAGATATCAGATTGGTTTTTACTTCCATACACTTTCTTACGAGTATAATATAATTTTGATATCCAGCCTCGAAGGGGTGTAAAGTGGTTGCATATGTTTCACAGTTTTGCCATTCCTTAGCTCTGATAAGATGTACAATTGGTTATTTGTTCTACGGACAATACAATGGCCTAAAAGGAAATTTGGGGATTTTTCGAAATTCAACCCCCAAGTGGTTGTAATGGGTTTGCATACGTTTTCATCTTTCAGTCTGATAAGCTGGCAAATTGGTTATTACGAGCTTTTAGTGTAAATAATATACCGAAATTCGAATCGTCTATACACGGGTTTTTTATATGTTTAATCAAAAATCTGTATTTTAAATATTTTTATTTCCTTTCTAAGGACCAAAATTAACTTACCAAACAATCCTTTAATCCCGAAACAAATGATGTTATACTCCAACTTTGGCTTTCCAACCTACAATCTCAGGGTTTCCATAGCGCTTAACTATTGCAAAGCAAAACGATGTACCTACATAAATCTAATATGCATTAGTTGGAACGTGCTCAGATTAAGTGATGACATTCAGTTGCATAATATAATCTCCTTCGGGAAATCATTATAATTTAATGAGAAATTAAATTGGATAATTCAATTGTTATCTAATAAATTATAAACAAAATTTTTTTCCCTGTCAAAGAGTCCTAACGTTAATCTATCCACATAATTACGAGATAAAATGCTCTGTAGTTGATACACTTGCCAGGCTGTATAGTTGAGATAAAAAACTTAATCCATAAATCACCCTAACATGCTAAACTTGAAGACTAAAGCCCAAATTAGCTAGCGATGTACAGAATTGTTCATGTGTTTATGTTCACTGCTGCTTTTCTAAAGTATAGTAAATTTTGCTGTATACCTACTCTTCTATAGCCCTACACGCTACATACTGACTAAAGCTTAAATCTGAAAATGTCTACATTTTCGGATCGGAAAACTTTCCGCATCAGTTCGTGCAGATTGCGAAACTTCCATATTTAATCATGCAAAAACCTTTTATTCCGCTGAAGGAAATACATGAAATGGAACATCTGCTAAAAGGATAAAAGAATTTCATTTGACCTAAGTGCAACGCAATACACTGTATACTACGATTAGTAATAATTCAGATTATTGTAAGTGGATCTCGATCCTTTTCGTAATCTAGATGAAATTTGTGAAATATTATAAATTTAATATAATCCCGGAAGTTCGCAAGGAATCTAAAGGCGGAGAAATTTTCTTCTGCAAAATTCCTCTGGTAGCTCGGAGGTAGTAGAAGCGTTCTGTTGCATTATTACTTTAGACGCAGTGTGACTTCCTATGAGGTTATTTTAAAGCCAAAAAACAATGCTTCGTTACAACCAACAATTCTGGTATTTGGCCTTACAGAACTCATTCACTCCTTGAATGGCTTTCTTGTTCGTCTCCATACTTTTTTGGCTGTCCACACTGAAGCAGTTTACGCTGTTGAAATCCCACTGGAAATCCACGAAGGTATACTATGGTATAAAGGTATACCAGAGAGGACTTATGGTATTTATGTGGTTAGCACAGAAGGGTCATCCAGAAATTCCAGGTTGATAGACTTTGGGAATGCTGCCCATAGTGTTACTAATTCTGTTGAGTAGAAATTAATTGAAGCTTCTTCATGTACCTCAAGGATTTTTCCATATCTGAGTAAGAACCGATTATGATCAAATTATTTATTTTAATGATCGAAAAGAATTTGGTAACCTGGAAATTGATGAATTACTAAGCCCTAAGAATATAAAGAACTTATTATTTGTCGGTTCATCACCTTATGAATAAATCTAAATGTAAGCCTGCCAATACTCATAAACTTGTTTTCCCAATATGCAAAGGCTATTAACAATTTTACTTTATTATTTTATTATTTACTGTTATCGATTTTTAAAAAAAAAAATTTGCTACCCTGAAAAATTTTTTTTTTACGTTTCTTGACTAATAGCACCAAAAAAGCAAAAAAAATGTTCAGTCCGTCTGTGCGCCGTACGCCGTCCGCCGTACGCCGTACGCCGTCCGCCGTCCGCCGTCCGCCGTCCGCCGTCCGCCGTCCGCCGTACGCAAAACGTTTGAAAGCTTATAACTCTCAAGCTCTTTGAGCTATTAAGTTGAATTTTTTTCTGTTGGTAGACTGAGCAGACCCTTTCAAGTGGCCACCTTTTGAGTGGTGTGGGTGTGAGGGGGGAGGTGGGGGAAGCGTTTTAGACGAAAAATTTTGGTTTCCAGATCTCAGTAACCACTTACGCTAGGAAGCTGAAACTTGGAATTTATATAGAGCTTTGATAGCGGACTCATTTGCAAAAAAAATTATGATACAGGTAAAGGGGTGTGGGAGTGGGGGAATAATAATGCGTCCGAAAAGCAAAAAAGCCGAGATTAAGACATTCTAAAATCCATATCTCCTAATCGGTTAATGTTACGAAATTAAAAATTAATGAACATCTGTGGGTATTAGAGATGGGTAACTCAGATCTGAGCCGGCTCAATGAACCGGCTCAAGCAGAAGATCCAACTGAGCCGGTTCAACGAATCTGAGCCGGTTCAACGGATCTTTACGGTTCAACGGTTCAACAGATCTCGACGGTTCAACAGATCTGCACGGCTCAGCAGATCTTTACGGATCTTTGCGGTTCGCGGATCTCGACGGCTCAACAGATCTTTACGGATCTTTGCGGTTCGCGGATCTCGACGGCTCAACAGATCTTGACGGATCTTTGCGGTTCGCGGATCATCACGGCTCCTGTATCTTTAAGGTTCGCGGATCTTTGAGATGATGATGATGGAGGGTGGATGATGGAGGATGGAGGATGGAGGATGGAGGATGGAGGATGGATGATGGAGGATGAATGATGGTGGATGGAGGGTGGAGGATGGAGGATGGAGAATGGAGGATTGAGGATTGAGGATTGAGGATGGAGGATGGAGGATAGAAGATGGAGGATTGAGGATTGAGGATGGAGGATGGATGATGGAGGATGGATGATGGATGATAGAGGATGGAGGATGGATGATGGAGGATGGAGGATTGAGGATGGAGGATGGATGATGGTGGATAGAGGATGGATGATGGAGGATGGATGATGGTGGATGGAGGGTGGAGGATGGAGGATGGAGGATGGAGGATGGAGGATGGAGGATTGAGGATTGAGGATTGAGGATTGAGGATTGAGGATTGAGGATTGAGGATTGAGGATTGAGGATTGAGGATTGAGGATTGAGGATTGTGGATGGAGGATGGAGGATGGATGATGGAGGAAGGATGATGGAGGATGGATGATGGTGGATGGAGGGTGGAGGATGGAGGATGGAGGATGGAGGATGGAGGGTGGAGGATGGAGGATGGAGGATTGAGGATTGAGGATTGAGGATGGAAGATGGATTATGGAGGATGGATGATAGAGGATGGAGGATGGATGATGGAGGATGGAGGATGGAGGATTGAGGATTGAGGATTGTGGATGGAGGATGGAGGATGGATGATGGAGGATGAATGATGGTTGATGGAGGGTGGAGGATGGAGGATTGAGGATTGATGACTGAGGATGGAGGATGGAGGATAGAGGATGGAGGATTGAGGATTTAGGATTAAGGATTGAGGATGGAGGATGGAGGATGGAGGATGGAGGATTGATGATTGATGATTGATGATTGATGATTGGTGATGATTGATGATTGATGATTGATGATTGATGATTGATGATTGATGATTGATGATTGATGATTGGTGATGATTGATGATTGATGATTGATGATTGATGATTGATGATTGATGATTGATGATTGATGATTGATAATTAATGATTGATGATTGATGATTGATGATTGGTGATTGATGATTGATGATTGATGATTGATGATTGATGATTGATGATTGATGATTGATGATTGATGATTGATGATGCTTGATGATTGGAGATTGAAGATTGAAAATTGAAGATTGAAGTTTGAAGATTGAATATTGAAAATTGAAGATTGAAGATTGATGATTGATGATTGATGATTGATGATTGAAGTTTGATGATTGAAGTTTGATGATAGAAGTTTGATGATTGAAGTTTGATGATTGAAGTTTGATGATTGAAGTTTGAAGATTGAAGATTGAAGATTGAAGATTGAAAATTGAAAATTGAAAATTGATAATTGAAGATTGAAGTTTGATGATTAAAAATTGCAGATTGAAGATTGAAGATTGAATATTGAAAATTGAAGATTGAAAATTGAAGATTAAAGATGGAATATTAAAGATTAAAGATTATAAATTGAAAAGAGGAGATAGAAGATATATTTAGGAAAAAGTATTACTGGACACCAAAACTCCAAAATGAAAATTTACATTTTTCATTAATGGTATTTTCACTTTTAAGTCAATTTAAATTTGTTTTACTCCCCGCTCGATTCGAAATTAAAAGATATCGCTATCTCAAAAGTTGCAGGGCTAAAGGGATTACAACTCTCTTTTCGCGTTCATGTTAGGCTGACGTGCGCTTCGCTCTTGCCATAGAAATATTTTCACTTTCGTTTAATATTTTATGTTTTTTAAAGAAACTCATTAATTTCTACTTTGCAACCTTTTCAATTATTTTTCCAACGATATATATTAAGGAAATAAGTCAATAATTGTTGAGTGTTTACTAAATTTTAGGAAATACACTCTTCGAAAGGTTAAAAATAATTAAGTATGTAAGAGGCTTTGAGATAAAATCTTTTAATATTTTTAGACATTCAATTGTTATGCCGTCAAATCCAGGACTAGAGCCAAAATTTTTTAAAACTAGTTTCCTATTATTTCCCGCAATACCCAGCACTGCCTTAAAATAATCAACTTTGAGTATTTTCATTAAAGCTCATAATTTATTCACAATTTTTTTTTTTTTAAATTAGTTTTTGGTTTTTCAATATTCATCTGCAGTCCCCTTGTACGGCAGTGCAAAAGATCCACCTGGATCTTTTGAACCGGCTCAAAGAGCCGGTTCAATGAAAAGAACGAGATCCGGTGAACCGGCTCATTGAAAAGATCCGAATTTCCCATCTCTAGTGGGTATACTAGGAGAATAGATCGGAAACAAATTTTTGAGAGGGGGCAGTGGCGTACGGAGGTGGGGGGTGAAAAACTTTAGATTACGATATCTCACGAACCAATTGCACTAGAAAAACAAAATTCGGTTTCTGTATTAAGGTTGATAAATAAAGTTTGCTGAAAGTAAAAATTTTTAAGGGGAAGGTGGAGTGTGGAAGTGGAGGGGATAAGAATTTTTCTAAAAAATCCCGTCTCATATCTCAAGATAGATAGATGCTTACCAGAAATAGGCCCAATAAACCCCTAACAGGAAAAATTTTGCGGGTGATGGTGTATGGGGTGAGGGTGGGGGAGGGTGAAAAGGAAAAAGTTCCGATTCCTATATCTCGAGAACCTAAAATGACATCAAGCTGAAACTTGGTATTTAGATAGAACTATAGTAGTAGCATGTTGGAAAAATATAATTATTTATAGGGGTAGTATGGTACGGGGGTGGGGGGTGTTTTTCCTAACTATTGAACGGCTTATGCTAGAAAGTTGAAACTTAGTATGTATATGTATGTCAACTAGAAAAGTAATTTTGATTAAAAAAAAAATTAAATATCCATTGGCGTACAGAAGGGAGGCAAAAAAAATGATCAGTGAAAATGGAATGCATATAATTTCACGATTTTCGTCATATATATTAGGTCTTTTCAAATATTGAATTTATTTTTATTCCACGTATTCTTCATATAAATACCTAGAAAGTGTTTTCAGTATTTTTTGAAATTCGACCCCCACGATGGTGTAAAGGGGTTGTAGACATTTTCACGAATTCAGACGTATCTCTCCGGTCTGATTAGATATCGAATATATTTTTACTTCTACGAACTTGTTTAATAATCACCTAAGACACGTTTCCAAATTTTTTCCTTTTTCAACTCCTAAGAGTGTACAAACGGGTTGAACACGTTTTCACGAATTTCGTCATATCTCTTAGGAGTGATAAGACATGGGATTGGTTTTCACTTCCTCGGGCTTTCTTTACATATATCTGAAAACCTATTTCAGGATTTTTTAATATTCAACCCCTAAGTGGGTACAAGGGGGTTGCATATGTTTTCACAAATTTCTACATATTTCTTAGTTCTAATGAGATATCAAATTCATTTTTACTTCCAAAGGCTTCGTACATAATCGTCAAAAGTTGATTTCAGTGTTTTTAGATATTCAACTCCAATAGGACGTAAGGCTTTCGACATATTTCTTACGATTGATAAGATATCAGATTGGTTTTCACTTCTACAGACTTTTTATATTATCGCCTACAAATGCATTTCCGATTTCATGAAATGGCCCAAAACCAAATCACGAAAAATCTCATAATCACGTAACAACTGATATTATACTACGACTTAGACCTCGTCCCAAAGTATGACCCAATTATGTAATTCATATGCTATATGTGGTAGCGGCGTAAGTATTCTAGCGCGACCCCATTCTAACATTCTCTGAACTTTTTTCTGAGTTTTCAGTCACATAGTAACCTACACCGCGTCTCAGAATTGAACGCATTCCGAACTTCTACCGAAAAAATAATAAAGTTGCGCCCAGACTGTTGGCAGTTTAATCCAGCCCAAAAATTTGTAACGCATAGAACCAAGCCACGGACGAAAAAAAGATATATATTATTTTTTGTTTATTTGTGGCCAAAAACCTCAAATCCGCTTGACGTCCGTCCGTCCGTCCGTCCGTCCGTCCGTCCGTTCGTCCGTCCGTCCGTCCGTCCGTCCGTCCGTCTGTCCGTTAGCGTGATAACTCAAGAACGCCTTCACCTAGGATCTTGAAATTTTGAATCTGGATGTTTGGTTTGGTTTTGTAATGCTAAGTTCATTAACGGGCAAAATCGTCCTACTCCTTCGGGTAGCTGCCATACAAAATGTCCTTAAAACACGTGTTCAAGAATATTGGTCGATAACTCCAGAAGGGTTTAAGCTACGACATTGAAATTTTGTATGTGTTATTTTTCCAATAGTTGAAACTAAATGTATGATTATGACGAAAATCCTATTAGTCCTTCATGTAGCTGCCATACAAATATCCTGTCAAAACGTCTTCACTAAATTTACGGAACTTACTATAACTCAAGTAATCTTTTAGCTATGAATTGAAAATTTTGTACAAATTAGTTTTGAGTAAAAGCAAAGTTCGAGTTTACTAATCAGCGAAATCCGTTTTCTCCTTCTGGTAGGTGCCATACAAAATGTCCTTAAGACACGTGTTCAACAATATTTTTCGATAACTTTTGAACGCTTCAAGCTACGAATTTGAAATTTTGTACACATTAATTTTTGAATGGTTACAAGGAAAAGGATAAATATGTAAGAAATCAAGTGAGTCCTTCCTGCACCTCCCATGTGAAAGTCCTTCAAAAAGGACATTTTTTTTCGATGACTTACCCAGTTCAAGATATGAAATTAAACTGAATATTGTCTTTTAGGTTTGAGTAGCAATCTAATGGCAGTCCTTAATAAAGGACATACAACATGCGCACACGTAATTCTACTTTATCCCCAACTACAATATAAATCGGAGTTCAGTATTCATCTAGAGTATTATACGATTGGCTTGCAGCCGATCGTGACTGCAGTATGTTTATTGACCTTATCTAAGCCATGCAGAGTATTAAACAATTATAACATTCAACAATTATAAACTTTTTTATCTGTTTATATTCGACAGCACTGTGCGTTAGAGAAATTGCGTTGCAAATGTAAACTCGAAACTGAAAAGCGTGGCAGAAAAATGTGCGTTCGACGCACAGACGCGTAAATGCGACGACAATGGAAATCCACCTTTACTTTCTGAACATACCTCGTAGCAGCATAGCCATTCAACAAAACTATCGCCCGATAAAAAATCTCTAGTTTGCGGTTACTCTAAGTGTTTTGGGGAAATGGACAAAGTGGTACCACTGCATACCTTTTAATAAATAAATACCTAAAACTTCATTCTATTTAAATTTTGAAAAATCTATATTTACATGAACTCTGCCAGATCACTAAAAATATGGAAATAGAAAATTGTTTTGGAAAATCTAAGAATTTGTTTTATAACAAGTCGTGATTAAAGTCTTGTTCAAGATAGTTAAATAGTGATGAGACAATTAGAGAATAAGTCAAAAGTACGTCTATAACTACATTGTTTTAAAAAACTTGAATTTTCAATCTAATTTTTACTTGAAATTTCCAGTATATTTCATTTTTTCAAGCAAAAGTACACATTTCAATCACTTTTACACGAAATTACTGGCATTAGTAAATTATTCATGTACTTTTAAACTGAACCGCACAATTTTCATGAAACTGTTCATATAATATTATATATGTATTAAAAATTACGTTCTTTTTCGTGTAATTTTACTTATCTATTTAAATTTTACGACGAAAAACATGTAATATATGAAACCACGAAGTTGGACGCTTCAGTCGGTTTTATTTTTTACTGTGGCTACGCGCCAAGCCTACGCAGCAAAACCAGAATTGATCGCGAGTTCGATTCCTACCTACAGCCAAGAGTTTTATTAAGAGTAAGTAAGTAAGAAATAATATTAGCAGTAGAAATAAGTTTATCTTAAAGAGTGCTAATTATACACTTATTTTAGAGTGTTTTAATCACGCAAGGCTTTTTGTAAAAAAATTTCCTTAGATTAATTAATTAGTAAATATCTCTCTTAATTATGTCAGCCGTTGCTAACAATTACGGTATGTAGTTGTTAAGATTTGATTACCTGTTCTCTAAAATAAGTAGTTCTGTGTTTATACAAAAAAGAGGATAATACAATAAACTTGAATTTGAAATTTGAATTTTTTAGAGTGCAAATTCAGGAGAATATCCAGTGAATTTGCTGCTTTCGAAGTTAAAATTTACTGATTGCAAATTGAAATTTACTGACCGAAAATTGAAAATTACATTCAAATTGAGTATTACATCCCAATGTAAATTTACTTGAAAAGGTGTGCCATATTTGCCTACTATCCAAAAGATGTAAAATTCAATGGATTTTTTTTATTGTGTAGACAATACCGTTATATTATAACTATTCATCTTATAATTCTAAACTTCGGTAATACTCGTACTTTATGATGTTTTAAAACCAAATACGCGTATTATCGTTAAAACCGATACTGCATTTTCTAAAAACCCTTTTAAACTGTCGACTTCTTGTCTACATCGGCAAGGTAAATGTTTAGAGTGAGTTGTTAAACGCTGATAAAGACAGATCAGCCTCACTTTCACTAGCTCGGTACCTACCAAGAGCACAAGTAAAAGAAGGATAACTGGAATATCCTTCTTCTTTATTGAAATACCATTCAGCCTTGCTCTGTCCTGTTTTTCTTAGGGAAGGTACGGAGGACCACATCAGCTCGTACTACTACTAAAAGCTATTGCTGAATAATTTTCGTTTTATCGGTTTATGTGCCGCCTAATTTTATTTTACAGCCGTCTTCCCTTTCAGCACTTTGGAGCTATGTAGGTAGTAACTCGTCTCTACAGGACGCTCTAAAGCTAACTGCCGCTTGTCTTTCACTTTTTTTTCACAGTAATGCCATCATCTCAACGAGAGCAACAGTCAGCAAAGGGATACACCATACACGGGACTTGTATAATACTAAAGTTGTTACAGAATAAAAAAAAACGAGCAACAAGGAAAAGTGTATATTCTGTAGATAAAATTTAGAGACGAATTTTATAGCCCCTACAGCGACATTGAGTACCTTAAAATTAAGATTGATATATAAGCTTGCGTCGGTTGTGTCTTCTGTGTCGCCTGCTTATCTTGTAGGCGAAATCGTTGATGGAAGTAGGATGGCTTCATCGAAGGATTTCAGATTCTCTCTAAGTAGCTGTCTTGTCTTTTATTTAAGGCTATTTTCGTTGTAAAATATTTAAAATACATACTGCCGATTAGCTACTTTTTTGGGTTAAGTTGAAGTACAATAGTCGAGCACAAGGCTTATAAATCGGCGTTAATAACTTTCAGATTTAGTTTAACTATCCGACGATGTTTTACAGAAAACAGGAATCGACCAACTATCTGCGTATAACTTTACTAATTTTTTGGACAAACGGACTACACATGTAATGACGCATGCAGCACTCAGCCAAAAGTGTGTTGCTGAATCAACACATTATGCTGGATTTACACTGACACGTCGCGGCGCGACTTTACCCTCACAAACCCATCACCAACCGGTTTCTTGTCCGACTTTTTTTTGTTGGACTTTTTCGTCACCTGATCTGTTGATTTTTATGGTTGGGGTAAAGTCAAGCCTCCACGTGTTTGGTGTAAATCCATCATTACGGAAACACTCATTGGCTTCGTATACACCGGTATTAACATAGTCCGTATAAAGCCTCAGTTAAGAGCCGTACAGAAGAGCTTTAAACCCTCAGTTACAATGGCTCCGATCTGATCCGATCTGGAAAATAGACAGTGTTGAGTTTCTCCATCTGACACAGATCTAAAGGGAACGACTAGTCGCAATCGTACCGTTGATTAGCAGAGACACAAAACGATGGGGAACAGTTGACCAACTTTAAGCCTCAGTTATAATGGTTCCGATCCGATCCGGCAACGTCGGAGAAGAAAAATTTCAAGGCACAATGATTCCGTTCCGATATTCGTCAAGGTGTAATTTTAATTTTTAGTGAGGCGAAAGAGGTGGTGAAATTCAATAATTCACCTCTTAGCGTCGGAACGGATAGAAGTTGAAAGTTGGTCAACTTTACCCCTCCGTTTTATGTCTTGGCTAATTTCCGGAACGATTGTGACTAGGCGTTCCGAAATTCCCTTTAGATGTGTGTCGGATGGAGAAACTCAACACTCTCCGTTTTCCGGATCGGATCGGATCGGAACCATTATAACTGAGGCTTTAAACTTCTATCCGTTCCGACGCTAAAAGGTGAATTATTGAATTTCACCACCTCTTCCGTCTAACTGAAAATCAAAATTACACCTCGATAGTGTCATTTGACGGATGTCGGAACAGAATCATTTGTGTTGTAATTTTCTCCTCCGAGGTTACCAGATCGGATCGGAGCCATTGTAACTGAGGCTTTAAGGTTTAGTTCGAAGTAACAAGCGATATAAACACAGGCGACTTACTTATTCTAGTTCTAGGTAAATGAATCAAAGCTGGACTAAGTTAAAATGAGAATAGTAACAACTTTATGATGGCAGTACTAATTTTAATATTTTTTAATATAAATAGTTATGGAGAATAATATGTTGTCTGCTATTTACGATTTATTTTAAATCACTCTTTTTTATGGAGACGACAAAAACCTTTCTTCAATCAGACATGTGACATTTCACCTCCATATCAACTTCGCATATGTCGCAAAGGCAAAGTGAATTAGTTTAGGACCCATTGACAGATAGGGCAGCATTATCTTTCCATTCACTGTTCATGATTTTTTATTGATTTTCGGCTAAACAGGTTGCAGTTGAGGACACATTTAAGTTCACTGCTTACTCAGGTATTACCGGTAAATATTGCGGATGAATTCTAAGAATAGTGAAAGGAACATAAGAAATATTAACAGTAATTTAATGCGGTGATTTTTAAGAAGAATTAAAGCAGGCAACAATTTAAAATTTTTACGGTGTTCCACATCTGCAGGGATGAATTTTGCGATGCCATACGAAATTGTTTATCCTAGTAGAGTGGACTGGGAGAGCAATAGGGTACTACGTGAGGGGGAAATCTCCGTATATACGAACGGATCGAAAATGGAATGCGGCACTGGCGCTGTCGTCTTCTCTGAGCAGCTGAGTGTAGGGAAGTCGTTCGAGCTGCCAGATGTATGCAGTGTTTTCCAAGCGGAAATTCTGGCTGTGTTGCAGACAGCAAACATCCTTTTAACGGGGGAGATATGCAATCAGAATATCTCACTCTACATTGACAGCCTGGCGGCCATAAAGCGTTGGACTCGGTCACCATTAAATCCCAGTTAGTAAAGAGTTGTCGAGAAGTGCTGAAGGTACTTTGTAGTCAGAACAGAGTACTAATTTGCTGCGTGACAGGGCATAGTAATATGCTAGAGAACGAAAGAGCAGACGAGCTTGCGAGATCAGGATCGGCATCGAGGTTGAGGAGGATGTTTGTCCACCGATATGCGGCATCAAAGCGCAAATTCGTGAGCGTGCTAATAGGGCGGCCAACTGTAGGTGGGCAGGGCTGGCAAGCTGCAGGATTTCTAGAGCCCTGTGGCCCGAGCTGGGTAGTCAAAAAACTAGGAATATATTAACTTGGGATAGAGGAAGGCTGCTACTGCTCGTCGGAGCACTGATGGGTCACTGTATGCTGAGGAGACACACTATACGGCTAGGGTAGCGGAGACGAACATGTGTAGGTTCTGCCCTGATCTGTACGCTGTGGAGGACATCACTGACATCTTGTGTGAATGCCCAGGGATCGCTAGAAGGCGACTGAGATGGGTGGGTAGTCTTTTCTTCGAAAACATCGAGAATTTGAGGGGGATGACAAGCTGGACAGGTTCTGCAGGGAATTGGAGAGTTTCTGAGGGGATGGAGCAGCCCACGAGTATATGAAGGGATCGCAATGGGCCCATATGGCGCCTAGTGAGCGCGGTCGTTCTAGCGTTGCGCCCCTTCTTAAACCTAACCTAACCTACGGTGTTCCTTGATGACACGCAAATTTTTTTGTATGAATTTTAATATGGGAAAATTTAAAGCTTACATGATTTCTACAAGTTCGAAGCAATTATCAACTCTTTTCTTCACCACAAAGTTACTACAAGGTCAAGTGTCAAGCATATACACCGTCTGTCATATGCTCTACGCAAACGCTTTTCAAGGAGCGTAGCTCCCTAATCCTTGGAACTTTAAGTTAAAATTTTTTTAAATGAGAAGTTTGAATGGGACGTGATACATTTTGGAGGGTGTAGGCATGTCGAATTGGCCAGCGTTTAAGACGAACAAATTTTGTTTTTATTTCTCTAGAACCTCTAAGGATAGATAGAAAGCGATGAGTAGACATCTGTATAGAGCTTCTATTGGGCTACCGTATAAAAATTTTTTTATAAAGCTAGTAAGATACGAACAGTGCGCTAGTAACATTCCGGTAGTGCCTGAGATATATCCTAATTTATTCAGTGGTTTGATGGACTAAGTCCGAATGTGCATACATGGGAGCAAGTCTTGCCAAACTACAGAGTACAGTCTCCATCGGTGTAACAAGTGCCTTGCGTACTACGCGGCACTCAATGCACTGCTCAACTTGCCACCGCTTGACATTTTTGTTCAGGCGGAAGCAATGAGAGCTACATACAGCCAAATGCGATTGGGCCTGTGGAGAAAGGAGCATTGCACGGGTCATGGAGAGAAGGTTATCTGGAAACCTCATCTTCGATATGCCTTCGGATGCTTTGGCTTCAAAGTGTATGCTCAAAAGAAAATATCAGGTGGTGATCCCGAGTAGGAAGGAGTGGGAAAACCAGTCCGCACTGCTTAGCGGAATCACTGATATATTCTATACGGACGGTTCAATGACCAAAGACGGGTCAGGAGCTGGAATGTACTTGCAAACTGACGGTCTCAAGTACTCTTTCCCCTAGGAAAACAAACTTCACTCTTTCAAGCTGAAGTATATGCGAACCTTAAGGCGGCGGAATAGATTATAGAGGGCAGATGGAGAGGCAGAATGATCTGCATTTGCAGCGACAGTCAGGCTGCTCTACAATCCCTAGATAATCCAATCGTCTTTTCGAAGATAGTACGTCAGTGTAAAGAACGGTTGAATTCTGTTGGCAGATTCAACGACTTAAAGCTCATATGGGTTCCAGGCCACCAGGGTAGAAATGGCAATGAAATAGCTGATGCATCAGCAAAGGCTGGATCGGAGTCAGCCATGGTCGTATCAGAACCACTTTTCGGTGTGCCTGTTGCCTTCGTTAGGGCTGCCATTGCTGAGTGGGTAAGTAAATAACACATTGAGAGATGGCAGCTTCTTCCGGGAACGCGGCAAACCAGAAACCTTGTTGAGGGACCAAGTGGACGAACCGCTACTCTTCTTCTCAAATTGAGCAGAAGAGAATGTGGTAGTATGCTTGGTGTCCTCACAGGGCATAACTCTTGTGGCCTACACATGGTCAGAATGAGAATCATTGACGACCCCATGTGCACTGGTTGCGAGGAGAGCGACGACACAATGGAACATTTCCTTCTAGAGTGTCCAGCTTACTCGTTTGCGAGAATACATGTATACGGCGTTGATGTAATGAGGATGTAGGAACTCCGCTCTCGCTCCCTACCTGAGCTCTTACAGTTCGTAAGAAGAATGAAAAAGTTCGGGTACAGACTGGGGGATTCGAGTACAATAGGCCATGTTGGCCTGAGTGCTCATGATGCACTGCTTTGTTGCGTTTCTTCCCCCACACCAAACAACAACAACAAGATACGGAGGTGAAAGGTGTTTTTCATTCCTCAGGAACGAGTTATGCCAGAAAGTTGAAAATTCGTAAGTATATATAGATGTGTTTGAAAAGTATTAAAACGAAAATGATTAAAAAAAATTCCGTTGGCGTACGGAGGTGAGAAAAAAAATTGACTGTGAAAATGCGTTACGTTCATTTTCACGAATTTCGTTATATCTCTTAGGTCTGTCGAAATATCGAATAAATATTACTTTTGCGGGGTAATACCCTATCGTCTAATAACCAATCTAAGGATTCTCAGATATTCAACCCCTAAGAGAGGGTACAGTTATTGCTTAAGTTCTTACGAATTCCGACACATTTCTTAGGTCTGATATGATATTGAACTGTTTTTAACTTTAACCCCGTGAACTGAAATAAAATTTTGCGTAGCCAACAAGAAGGAAACTACGTTGTGAATTGTTCGAATTAAGCCTGTTCTTACGAGACACTTAAAATCGTCATTTTCACGCATTTTATTTTTCACGAGTGGCATTTGGCATTTGAAGTGTTCGATTTAATGTGTTCCATAAATATCGTTAACCTGTTGATGGTATCGATAGTTTTGTATTGTCGACAGTAATTGTCAAATATTTAGTTAATGAAAAACTAGAGAGATGGCGGTACTTGTACGTGATCGAAACAAGTTTGATAAATTACTTTCAATGACTAAAAATCAGCCTCGTTCAGTATCGAGTCCAATAAAGGGTCCGATTATTGATGTTCGTCAATATGTTAAAAAGCCCCAATAGACAAATTCTGCAATATTTTGAAATACTGGGCAAAAGCATCAAATTTGTTTAAAAAATATGTGTTTCAGCTTCTACAATTCCAATATGTTTTCCATAACTGAACTACTGATAAGATTGCCAAGCGAATTACCAGCAATGGCCTGTTACACTTCCTATCACTCCCATCGCTTCCTCATTTCATTGTGTTCTCTAGCTATATCAAAAAAATCTGCCAATGGTCTGGGCGAAACTTTATTATTTTTCGGGTCAAAGTTCGGGAGCGGTCAAAGTTGGAGTGTATCATGAGTTGTTTCGAGATTATTAGATTTCTTGGAAAATTAATTTTGTTCTTAAAATAAAAATATTTAAAATAGAGATTTTTAGCCGATTAAATATTGGAAAAGCCCGTGTGACTATTCGAATTTCAGTAAGAAATTGAAATGAATTCGATATATCATCAGATATGAAGCCTTCTTACACCCACTTGGGAGTTGAATATCCAAAAATCCTGGAAGGAGTTAATAGCTAAATATGAAGACAGCACGAGAAAGAAAAACAATTGAATTACTTAACACTTCTAAAAGAAATGACGGAAAACGTGTTCAACCCGTTTATACCCTCTTAGGAGCTGAAAAAAGAAAAAAGTTTATTACGCAAGCACGTGAAAGTAAAAAGATATTCGATATCTGATAAGACCTGGAGATATAGTAGAATTCGTGAAAAAGTTTACAACCCCCTTTGCACCCCTTAAAGGTCGAATTTTAAAAAATCCTGAAAACACTTTCTAGGTATTTATATGGAGAAGACGTACAATAAAAATGAATACAATATTTGGGAAAACCTAAAAGATATAACGAAAACCGTGAAAATATATGCATCCCATTTTCACTGATAATTTTTTTGTCCCCCCTCCGAACGCCAATAAATATTTGAAATTTTTTTTTATCTAAATTAGTTTTCTAGTTGATCTACATAAACATACCGAGTTTCAACTTTGTAGCAAAAGCCATTCTATGGATAGGAAAAACACCCCCCACCCTCGTACCATACTACCCCCATAAAAAATTATATTTTTCCAACATGCTACTAATATAGCTCTATCTAAATACCAAGTTTCAGCTTTATATCATTATAGGTTCTCGAGATATAAAAATCTAAATTTTTTCTTTTTCACCCTCCCCCACCCTCACCCTCTACACCCACACTTCCAAAATTTTGTTTTCTGCTAGGAGTTTATTAGGCCTACTTCTGGTAAAAATTTTAAGCATCTATCTTACACCGTTTTTGAGATATGAGAAAAATTTTAGAAAAATTCTTATCCCCTCCACTTTCATGCTCCACCGCCCCTTAACAAATTTTACTTTCAGCAAATTTTATTTGTCAACCTTTATACACAAACCAAATTTTATTTGTCTAGTGTAATTGGTTCGTGAGATATCATAATCTAAAGTTTTTCACCCCCCACTGCCGTACGCCACTGCCCCAATCAAAAATTTGTTTCCAATCTATTCTCCTAGTATACCTACAGATATCCATTAAGTTTCAATTTTGCGACATTAACCGTTTAGGAGATATGGATTTTAGAATGTCTCGATCTCGCCTTTTTTGCGTTTCGGACGCATTATTTTTCCCCCCACTCCCAAACCCCTTCACCTATATCGGCAATTTTGCAAATGGGTCCACTATCAAAGCTCTATATACGTTTCAAATTTCAGCCTCCTAGCATAAGCGGTTGCTGAGATCTAGAAATCAAAATTTTCCGTCTAAAACGCTACCCTTTCCTCCCCCCTCACACCCCACCGATCAGAATTTGGTTACTTTAAGTGGCCTACCCAGTCTATTCATAAAATTTCAATTTAATAGCTCATAGGGTTTGGGTGCTACGAGCCTTCAAACGATTTTGCGTACAGCGGTCGACGTACAGCGTACGGCGGACAGACGGACTGAAATTTTTTTTTGCTTTTTTCGTGTCTACTAGTCATGAAACGTGAAAAAAAAAATTTTGAGGGCAGCAAATTTTTTTTTTTTAAAAATCGATAACATTACTGTATTATTGAAATAATAAAGTAAAATTACAATTAACTAAGTACTGGAAAGTTAAGAAATTTCCTTCACTTTGTTATCTTAGAGTTCGAATCTTTAGAAATCAATCAATTCAATTTCATCCTGAACGCCAGTTAAGTTCCAATAGTTCGTTAATTTAAAAGGAAAGATTGACAAACTAATGCAATCGACGTACTGATCCCGTGTCAGTCTATACAATTATTTTAATATCAAATAAAGTTTGGAATTTCGTACATTTCACTTAGTGATATTGATCAATGGACATAGTAAGAATTGTAAATAGAGTTTTAAGTGCACTGCAAATTGGCAAATCAATTATTGATAAATTTATTGGTCTTGCAACATGTGATATTGTCACAGCTTCGTCGAATCTCAAAACTTTATTTATATGGCACAACCAACATTCCGAGCTACAAATGTAATAACATGAAAAGGTACAGGGGATATTGTGGAAATAAATAAAAAATCAGTATTGCCTAGTTTTCGAAATAGACTTATGGTTTTAATTTAATTTACATTATTACCTAGTTTCTATAACAACCATATTGCGGAGTAATCCTCATGAAGTAAAATTGGCATTGGACAATAATTTGATAGCCTATAGTACTTATGTCTAGCACCGCATTAAAAAACCTAATTAACTTGATTTTAATAGTCGGTTTTGAAGTACATACTCGCACCTATAAATTTTTCTTGTGACTAGGTCCTCTGCAAATATGAATAATAAATGATTTATTTATTTCGCTATAAAACCGGGCAATTTTGTGAACCTTTTTACAAAACGAAAAAGAAATCATTAATAGCCCTTGAGAGTAATTGCTGTGCTAATGCAGATGTAAAGTATACATGTGAAGTTGCTCTTTGCAAGGACTTTTATTTAGGACATTTTATGAGGACATAAAGTCAGCCTATTTCCCAAAACTGCTAGAAAGACCGCTGCAATTCGACATCACATACCCGTACGTCGTAAGAATTTCCACTTTATATGTTGTTATAAGTACAAAGAGATCCCAATGCGGAAAGCTTTTGAATTATGTTAGGTTACGTTGGTACTGGGTACTGGCAACCCGCAACGAAACAGGACCAGCAACTTGAACAATTTCATCCTACTTGGCATTAGATCCGAATTACGAAAAAAAAAATGGACTCTATCAACTTGTTTCGGTATCGCGAAGTGAACTGATCCTGCACCGTTCAGTTCAGTTTTTATGGCAGTCAGGCAGTACCTATACACAAAAGACATTTTATAGAAAATAAGTATCGTAAAATGTTTTTAGTGGAATGTTTTTATAAACAAAAAGCTCTATTAAGTCTTTATAAGAGGCAATTAAACATTTTTGCCGGTCCGCCCTGAAGTACGTGTGCCTTGTATTAAATTTTATTTTTATTTGTTGCTCTCTTTTTCATAAAATTGATGGTGCTACGATTTTATGAAGATGCATTTACACATTATTATAGCTGAAGATCGTGCGACTTGGTAGATGATGGACCTGAGCGTGTTTGTTTAGATTTCACGTGATGTAATAAAAATTAGTAACATTTCGAGCAGAATACATTTCGGAATATAATTTAATGTTGAAAATAAAGCGGATTTTTTCATTTGATATCGTTATACAAAAATAGATTTTTTTTTTGCATACATTTAAGGAAACTTAAATAAATTTAAATTTCGCAAGCTTGAAGTAAATTATTTTTATTTGCATATCTAAATTTTTTAAAGCGGTATTTTGTTTCCAGCATTAAAACATACTGCAGTCACGATCGGCTGCAAGCCAATCGTATAATACTCTAGATGAATACTGAACCCCGATTTATATTGTAGTTGGGGATAAAGTAGAATTACGTGTGTGCATGTTGTATGTCCTTTATTAAGGACTGCTATTAGATTGCTTCTCAAAACTAAAAGACAATATTCAGTGTTTAACTTCATACCTTGAACTGGGTAAGTCATCGAAAAAAAATGTCCTTTTTAAAGGACTTTCACATGGGAGGTGCAGGAAGGACTCACTCGATTTCTTACATATTTATCCTTTTCCTTGGAACCATTCAAAAATAAACGTGTACAAAATTTCAAATTCGTAGCTTGAAGCGTTCAAAAGTTATTGAAAAATATTGTTGAACACGTGTCTTAAGGACGTTTTGTATGGCAGCTACCAGAAGGAGTAAAAGGATTTTGCTGATTAGTAAACCCGAACTTTGTTTTTACTCAAAACTAATTTGTACAAAATTTCCAATTCATAGCTAAAAGATTACTTGAGTTATAGTAAGTTCCATAAATTAAGTGAAGACGTTTTGATAGGATATTTGTATGGCAGCTACACGAAGGACTAATAGGATTTTCTTCATAATCATACATTTAGCTCAAACTATTGGAAAAATAACACATACAAGATTTCAAAGACGTAGCTTAAACCCTTTTGAAGTTATCGGCCAATATTCTTGAACACGTGTTTTAAGGACATTTTGTACGGCAGCTACCAGAAGGAGTAGGACGATTTTGCCCGTTAATGAACTTAGCCTTACAAATTCAACCAAACATCCAAATTCAAAATTTTAAGATCCTAGGTGAAGGCGTTCTTGAGTTATCGTGTTCACGGACGGACGGACGGACGGACGGACGGACGGACGGACGGACGGACGGACGGACGGACGGACGTCAGGCGGATTTGAGGTTTTTGGCCACAAATAAAGAAAAAATAATATATAACTTTTTTTCGTCCGAGGCTTGGTTCTATGCGTTACAAACTTTTCGGCTGGATTAAACTTATAATACTCTATATGATTTCATCTAGAGTATAAAAATGAATGTTTGTCTGTCTGTTTGTCTGTTTGTCCTGTATAGGCTCCTAAACCACTCATCCAATTGCGATGAAACTTTGGTGATTTGTTGAGGGTACGCCCTCGATGGTTTCTGCGTTAACAAAATTATTTAACAGCTGGTGGTTCGCGAGTTATTTCAACATTTGAGTGTTTTTCATATGATTTAGCGGCAGTTCGTTTTTGGTGTATTAGTTATGCCTATTCCTATTACTAAATGACATAAGAGGATAGTGGATGGAAGATGGAATATGGAGGATGGAAGATGGAGGATGGTGGATAGAGAATGGAGGATGGATGATGGAGCTTGGGGGATGGTAGATGGAGGATGGTGGATAGAGGATGGTGGATGGAGGATGGGAAATGGTAGGTGAAGGATGGTCGATAGAGGATGGAGGATAGAAGATGGAGGATGGTGGATGGTGGGCGGAGAATGGTGGATGGAGGATGGAGGATAGAGAATGGGGGATGATAGATGGAGAATGGTGGATGGTGGATAGAGGATGGTGAATAGAGGATGGAGGATGGTGGATGGTGGATAGAGGATGGATGATGGAAGATGGAGGATGGCGGATAGAGGATGGAGGATGGATGATGGAGCTATTTCAACATTTCAGTGTTTTTCATATGATTTAGCGGCAGTTCGTTTTCGGTGTATTAGTTATGCCTATTCCTATTACTAAATGGTATAAGAGGATAGTGGATGGAAGATGGAATATGGAGGATGGAAGATGGAGGATGGTGGATAGAGAATGGAGGATGGATGATGGAGTTTGGGGGATGGTAGATGGAGGATGGTGGATAGAGGATGGTGGATGGAGGATGGGAGATGGTGGGTGAAGGATGGTGGATAGAGGATGGAGGTTAGAAGATGGAGGATGGTGGATGGTGGGCGGAGAATGGTGGATAGAGGAAGGAGGATAGAGAATGGGGGATGATAGATGGAGGATGGTGGATGGTGGATAGAGGATGGTGGATAGAGGATGGAGGATGGTGGATGGCGGATAGAGGATTGATGATGGAAGATGGAGGATGGCGGATGAAAGATGGAGGACGGTGGATGGAGGATGGTGGATGGGGATGGTAGATGGTGGATGGTGGATGGAAAATGGTGGATGGTGGATAGAGGATGTAGGATAGAGGATGGTGGATTGGAGACGGGGGATGGAGGATGGAGTAACGGGAGCAAGAAATGGGAGTAACGGGAGAAATGGTAGCAACGGGAGTAACAAGAGCATCGTGAGAAACAGGAGCAACGGATCAACGGGAGAAATGGGAGCAACGGAGAAATAGGAGCAATGGATCAACGGGAGAAACAGGAGCAATGGATCAACGGGAGAAACGGGAGCAACGGGAGTAACAGGAGCGATGGAACAACGTAAGCGAAGCGAGCGTAGCCGCGGTACGCGGCTAGTAGCTACTATAGACAGCTTAGATCAAGAGCACGTTCGTTTAAAACAACGGGGACCGATTTTATGCAAGAATAGCAAAACCACAAAATATTGAAATGTGAAAACAAAAAATTTTCAAAATTGCAGTTGCGTCACTGTTCTTCCGACACGGCGATATTTAGGTCTGGGCCAAAAGCAGTTCCTGAACTATTTGAATTTTCTAAATTTTAGACCAGTAACACAGTGCATCAAATATTCACATATTCCCATAGATTGGTATGATAATGCTAATTTGAAATTTCCAAAATTAATCGTTCTCGATATATAAAAATCTGTCTATGGACTGGGCGAAACTTTATTATTTTTCGGTTCAAAGTTCGGGAGCGGTTAAAGTTGAAGTATGTCATCAGTTGTTTCGGGATTATGAAGTCTCTTGGAAAGGTAATTTTGTTCTTAAAATAAAAATATTTGAAATATAAATTTTTAGCCGATTAAAAACCCGATTAAAAAAGGTCGTGTAGACTATTAGAATTTCGGTATATTATGTACACTAAAAGCCCATAGAAGTAAAAACGAATTTTCTGCCTTATCGGACTTAAGAAATATGACGAATTGTTAAAACTTATACAAACCCATTACTTTCACTTGGGGGTTGAATTTTGAAAATTGTGAAATAGGTTTTTAGCCGATTTCATAAGAAGCAACTTTTCACACTAGAGATTTTGAAAATTTGTGAAAACGTAAGAAAAACCCTTCACTCCCCCTTTGTTTTTAAAATTCAAAAAATCATGAAATTGGTTTTTAGGTTATTACATCAAATGCCGTAATAAACATTTTTATATCTCATCTGAAGGTATGGCAAAACTTATGGAAACATAAGCAAACACTTGGGGGTTGAATATCAAAAAATTGAGAAATGGGTTTGTGGGCGATTATATAAAAAGTCTGTGGAAGTGAAAACGATCTTACATCTCATCGAACCTAAGAAATATCTTGAAGCTGTGAAAAGCATATAACCGCATTACACCCCTTAGGATTGAATACCTAAAAATACTGAAATCGACTTTTTGGCGGTTATATAGGAAACCTTAGGAACCTTAGAATTTGATATATCATCAGATCTAAGCAATATGTAGGAATCTGTGAAAAAATATACAACCTCCTTACACTCACTTGGGGGTTGAATATCCAAAAATCCTAAAAAGAGTTAATAAATAAATATGAAGACAGCACGAGAAAGCAAAATCCACTTCAATTTCTTATCACTTCTAAAAGATATGAAGGAATTCGTGAAAACATGTTCAACCCTTTTATACCCTCTTAGGGAATTATTACGCAATTATTACGCAAGCCCGTGAAAGTGAAAGATATTCGATATCTAATCAGACCTGGGGTATATGGCAGAATTCATGAAAATGTTTACAAACCCTTTACACACCCTTACGGGACGAATTTTCAAAAATCTTGAAAAAAAACTTTCCAGTAATTTCTGTGGGGAATCCGTAGAATGAAAATCAATTTAATATTTAAGAAGACCTAAGAGATATGAGGAATTTCGTGATAATATATGCATTCGCTTTTCTTTTATCATTTTTTTTGCCCCCTTCCGTACGCCAATAGATATTAGAATTTTTTTTAACTAAATTACTTTACTAGTAGATCTACATAGGCCCACCAAGTTTCAACTTTCTAGCATATGCCGTTCTAAAAATAGTAAAAACACCCACCTACTTTCGTTCCATACTACCCCTATAAAAAATTATATTTGTCCAACATGCCACTAATATAGTTCTATCTAAATGTTAAGTTTCAGCTATCCATCATTATGGGTTCTCGAGATATAAAAATTGGAAATTTTTCTTTTTCACCCTCCCTCACCCTCATCCCCTACACACACCACCACCATACCAGACGGACTGACATTTTTTTTTTTGCTTTTTTCGTGTCTACTAGTCATGAAACGTAAAAAAAATATTCAGGGTAGACAATTTTTTTTTAAAATCGATCACAATACTGTTTTATTAAAATAATAAATTAAAAGTAGAAACTTCCGGCGAATACATCAAGTTATAATCAGGAATCTCACCTATTTAAAGAAAATACGTACATGCCAACATACTGCTCAAATTTCAAATTCCTTTCATATATCGTTTGTGAGATATTGAAAATTACCTGTATATTTTGTGTTGCCAACCAGCGTCGTACTCTTCCATCAAATAGGTCCTATTTATTTTTAAAATACTCCGCAAGTAATGAATAAGCAATGTAAAACTGGGATGACAGCTGCAAATGCACTCCACCACAAGTTTCAAAATTATTTTCCATAGCTACCTATATAAAAAAACCAAGTTAAAAATTTTCATTATAAGCAGTTCTTGAGATATGAAAAAAATGTTTTAACACCCAAAAGCCTGTGGATGTTAAAACCAATTCGACATCTCGTCAGATCTTAGAGAAATGTACACTCCATTGAGGATTGAATTTCATAAATCGATTTAAATTCCAAATTTCAACTTCGTATTTCGAGCTGTTACAAAATGCTCTCCCCACTTTTTTGGCAAATGATGACATTGGGTTTGTGGATACGTTGTCACGAATTCCGTCACATCTTAGGTCTGATAAAATATTGGTTTTCACTTACTCGGGGTTTTTACATAAACGTTTAGCAATTTAAATCAGTACTTTTAGATGTAGAACAACCGAGGTCCTTGGGTCTGATGAGATATCAAACTGGTTTTTAATTCAAATACATTTTCACGAATTCCGACATTTCTCTTAGATCTGATGAAACATCGAATTAATTTTTGCTTTCTCGGGCTTTTTATTTAAATTTATCAGTATATTTCAAGCGGTTACAAAATACTCTGCCCACCTTTGTGGTGAGAGGGAAAAACTTTGGATTTCATTATCTCGCAATCCATTCACAGCGGAAATATGAAATTGGGTTAGTGAATACGTGGTCACGAATTCCGTCACATCTCTTAGGTCTGATAAAATACCAAATTGGTTAGTGTATACGTTGTCACGAATTCCGTCAAATTTCTTAGGTCTAATAAAATAGCAAATTGGCTTTAATTTATTCGGGCTTTTTACATAAACGTTTAAAAATTGAAATGAGTATTTTCAGGTGTAGAACAACCGAGGTTGTTCTTACATTTTCACAAATTCCGACATTTCTCTTAGATCTGAAGATCGAATTAGTTGTTACTTCCTTGGGCTTTTTATTTAAATTTACCATTATATTAATATATGAATTTGTTTACTATACTTTTCTTTTAAATTACCACATTTCTCATATGACAATTAATTTCTGAAAAATTTTATATTCCAAAGACCCGCCTTGTCTCGAAAGAACCGATATTACGTTACGGACTATGGTAATTCTTTCGCTCCACGACATTAACCACTTTCGGAACTTTGTCCCGAAAAATATGAAAGTTACTCGGAAACTATTGGCATGTTTTTTGCAATTAATTTTGTTGTCAAATTTTATGATTCCAATTTTTTGGTCCTATCAGCTATCGATGTACTTCAGGACAGTACCGCAAAAGGTAGTGATCCTTGTTTTCAAAGGCGTTAATAAGTGAAAAACCCTTGATTTTATTTTTTAATTAAAATAAGTCCTTTTATCAGGATCCAACATCAAAGCAATTTAAACTAGTAGAAATATGTTAAAATTAAAGTGTTCCAGACTGTTTAAAAATGCTTAATTTGGTAGGGCACAAAAGTCTATTTGACCTGAAAATATTTAAATTTTTTTAAATTTTTAATAATTTTTTTAGCAAGAAGCCAGCTGTCCCAGGGTATTGAATCATTGAAAAGAAAAATGTTATTCCATTTAGTCGGTGGAGTTTTGAGTTGACATCTGTTGGATTCTGCGAGTGGGTAGCCAACTTTGCTCTGCGAGAGTAAAGTAGCTAAGAACCTCATTTTGAGTCAAAACCGGGGCTTTTCCAGATATTGGCTTTTGTATGACCCTGTGGAGATAATGAGCAAAAATTCGTCTTTTCGCGGGCGTGGCACTGTGGCTGCGAGATTTATGGAACTAATATCCTCTAATAGTTCAGTAATTTTACGCTTTCTTCTTCAGTATGAGTTAACTCCCAAACTTAAAAATGCAAACCTTAAATTAAATAAATGCAAGGTTACTACTTGTTCTCAGTAATTTTTCAATTCATAATTTGGTTACTATTCCTTTCGGATTATTCAAGGATTTCATTTTAAACCATTTTACACATATTTCACGATTTTACCATACGATCACGCTTATTCTGGAAAACAGTGGTTTTTCTATTCCCGTCGGCTATGCGCTTCACATGTGATTCCCATTCACGGTATATGCGATCATTGAAAACGCTCGAAAACTGCTTTATCGATATACGTCTTTCCGGGTGATTGAAGCCATATGTTTGGGCAGAATAATTTCCAAAATTGTTATACTGTAAATCTGAGAGATGTACTATCTCAATTTTCTCCTTATTTAATGCCAATTGCTTTCTGGAAAAGCTTTAAAAACGCGACTAATTCATTGCTGGTTTTAATTTTCAAATTTTCTAGAAAATGAATCGTTCACGCGTTTTCAATAATCATAAATTGGGTAAATCGCAGATCAATTTCCCGGCAGGTTTCAGAATAAAGGCCATTTTCATATTTTAAAAGATATTAAATAATGCGATTCCAAAACCCTACAGCCTTTTCAACTCGTGATTGTTAATTTTAAAATTCTAATTTGTTGGTATTAATTAAGTGAGGAAAATGAATATTGCAAAAAAACCTATAGATGGAACTTAAACTTAAGGAGGGGCACTCTTTACATAGTCGAAAAATACATGATTTTCAAGAATTATTTTCTCAGGTATAATAACTCGAAACGCTTTTAAATATTTATGACAATTTAAAGCATAATTCAAAAGCACAGTGTAATTTTTTCATATTAAAAAAAATCGATGTTTAATTTAACATGGATGGATGTTAATATAGCCTCGTTTCTAGCTGCGTACACTCTAGCGTCCTTAATTTTGATCTGAACCAAAAAAATAAAAAGTTTTTGTAATTTTTATGATACTAGCTTCTAGATGACGTCGAGTATTTTAAAGAAAAAGTTGAAATTGCATGTTTTTACACAGTTTTAAATTCAAAGTGCATTTTTCGCTAAAAAAATTTACTTTAAAATACGAAAAAAATATGTAAAAAATTGTTTTTCAAAAAACAATTAACGTCATCCAGAAGAGAATTTAATTATCTATAAAATGAGCCGTCATAAAGCCAAATCGGCTGATTAGAATTTTCTCAATCGTGTACGCAAAATCGAAAAATTATGTTTCGAGAAAAACGCTTTTAAAGTTTTGGAAACATAAAATTACTATGTAGTTACTCGTCACCCGACCCGGCGCCTTATGAGCTGTAACTCATAAGCACTGCAGATATCGACTGAAATTTGAGAGAATATTCTTGAATAGTTTAGCAATCGATTAAGGGGTTATACGAAGTCAGAATTTAAAAAAATAATTTTTTTTTCATTTTCAGAATGTACATATATTTAGCTATATTCACAGAAAGTTTCATGTCAATCCGACAAATATTTTCGAAGTTACATTCATATTTGTAAAGACGTCTTGGAGCTTTTGAAAGTGTTTTTGAAACTTTGAACGCGTTTTTCTCAAAACTGTGTTTATAAAGTCGGTGACCAAGATTTCTCGGAATCGGCAAAACCGATCATTCTCAAATTTTTACACATGCTTTATAGATGTATTTTTTAGTGATTAATCGAAGGTTTTTTCTCGCCGATAAATATTTTCCATTTTATAAAAAATTTAAGGCCGAAATTTTGATCGAAAATCGAAATTTTTTTTTTGAAAAGCAACCATTTTGTTAAAAATTAATATTTTGCGTACTTCTTCGATTAAATACTAGATAATACATTATACTATCGAAATCTTTTTTGGTTATTTATTTTAGATAATCCTATCCAGAGATATCGTGGTCACAGCAAAACGCGTTTTTTATAGGAGTTTCCGGGAATCAGCTATAGCCGTTTTAAAAATCTTTATTTTTACAAATAAAAAATACCAGAATAAAGTTAAAAGTTACATAATATATATTAAATATTTACGTTTATCAATTAAAATGTCTTTCCAGGGAAAATTCATGAAAAATTGGCCTCCTGACTGCGTATAACCCCTTAAGACTATTTCCAAAAACACGATTTTTTTGACCCGATTAAGGAATGTCCCCACTTAAACTTAAGACTACATTTAAATCCTAAGATTTAACATTAAAACTAAATTAAACTAATTCAATTGCTTGTATTTATAACTATGGCAATATTATTCATACTAGAGAGAATCAGCTGGTTCTCATAATTTCTGCAATTTGAAGCAAAACTTTATGAAATTTTGTAAATCATGTCGTCAAAGTAAAATTGTAATTTTATGTAATTCTCTTGTGGGGAAGGGCAAAGGTTTAGCCAGGATTACATTATTTGTTTGCTGGGTAAATTTTTCATTATTAAAAATACCATCATGTTATTTACAGATTTTTATTTGAATTTTTTTTAGGCATAACCCTTTGGAACATTTTACGAAGCGCTCTTTTTATATCAATTTTCTTCTACAAGAAGTGGTTTTAACATTAAGTCAATCTTTAAAGTTGGAATAAATCGAGTTAAAAATAAATAGGTAATTTTATATTGAGACGTTGAGCTATCTTGATACTTTACATGCCTTCCAACTGCATATACTACTACCTTCTCGAACCTATTAAAAGAAGGACATACCTTCTCAGTATCTTCAGTACAACATTTAAATTGAAATTTTCTAATTTCTGGTTCACACACTGGTTCCGGATATATAATTTAAAATTTTGGTTTTTTATTTTTCTTTTGAAATTTAAGGTCTTTACAATACTTTCTTAAGTATAGTACTGTGTTCACCGAAACGAAATCGAACGAAAAAGGTACCTTCGAAGTAGAGTGAAATAAATTATACAGTTCGCTACTAGATGTCAGTGAAATAAAAGCGCGCGAAATTTGAAAGAAATTAAAATATTGGCAATAAATTACAATTTCGGCACCACAACACAACAAAATATAATTCACACAAAATTTCCCGAGCACAAACGAACTGAACTGACAGCGAACGGTTGAAAATTTTGAATTGTCAAATATTTCGCTTGTCATAAAAGGGTACCCTATCCTTGGAAACAAAATTTTAACGAAACCAAGCGCCATCTATTAGTGACTACTCAAATGTCCATTCCGCCCATGAACACAGTACTGAAAAACGAACGAAATATTTCGTCGCGAAAAATTAACGAAATATACATTTTTTTATATGCGATTTGGCAATTCATTTCGTTTCGCTCGGAACACAGTACTTGAAAGTTCCAACTTTCAACTTCCCAGCATGAGCGGTTCTTGAGATCTATAAAATAAAATTTTTCATCTAAAACGCTTCCCCAACTCTGCCTCACACCCCCTCCAAAAAAATGATACCACTCGGTATACAGGGTATATTAAATCACACATTCTACTTAATATCTTAACGGGTTTGTGAGCTACGAACCTTGAAACGCTTTTGCGTACGGCGGACAGACGGACATTTTGTTGTGTTTTGGGGCTTAACTACACAGCAAAGAAAAATCCATTGAATTCTACATCTCTTGGATAGTAGGCAAATATGCCACACCTTTTCAATTAAATTTACTTTGGGATGTAATATTCAATTTGAATGTAATTTTCAATTTTCGGTCTGTAAATTTCAATTTGCAATCAGTATAAACTTTAATAAGAATGGAATTTTTCATAGTGAAGCTAATTTTTAGAAGTTTGTATTGTTTTCCGGCGTCTGAGGAGTTTCTAAGTAAGTAAGTAAACCAGCATAGAATTAAAGTAACATTATTGGAACGCTTACAGAGTTACACATACAAGTAGTATAATGAGGAAAAATTACAACGTATTAAATTCACGTCAAAAATAATTTTCCAATAAAATCCAGTCGATTGCACCAAGCACTATTAAAAAACTCGTTAAATTGTTATTTTTTTTTTCTCAACTTTTTTAAACCCTTAATCGAACCATCCTTCCCAAAACCATACAACAATATGTGCGACAGGTCATTTAATAAATAATGCGGTCAGCCAGATGGAAATTTTCTGATTTCTACCTCCTGTCCACACAGCATAAATCCAAGGGAATATTATACCATGTCGGATTTGATCGGAACGATCCTCCACGGATTTTGGCCATGTCATTACGGCGTTATCACAAAGTAATAACAATTAGTGTACCCGAAATGTTCTTCACTAGACAGCGCACTGTAACATGTAAAATACTCTCATATGTGGAACATATATAGAAACCAACGTACTCGTCCCAATAGGATAGCGGAAGTTTACTATGCAAAACAATTTTTGGATTTCCATGAACTCACTCAATTTATTTTGGCACTGAGCTCTCTTTTGTCGGTGCACTTTCGTTTCATAAATGCATATAGATCCTTCGTACCTGTACAAATGTGGCATGCAGGTGGTACATGTCGGAGGTTGAACACAAAATTTCTATAACACAATTAAAACTAATGCCAATTTTAATGACTACGGTAAAGTTTTCCAACATCCGACGTATTTTAAGTACTGAACAATATCCTGAATAGAACATGGCACACAATTACGTTCAAAAATGCCATACTTATCCGACATATTTCTGAAGTCACAACGGATTAAAGAGGGGATGGCTTTTTCTAAAGAAGTGCATTTTAAAAAAAAAAATGGATGAGGAGGAAACACAACGAAAAGGACCACAAAGCACCAGGCATCTCATGTCATCATATGTGAGGTAAGTGGATTGTAGTTTGCATTAAACACCTTGACTATTATGAGAACAGGGATTATTGTCTATGTGGCTGCGTTTCTAGCATGCGGATGTGTGCTGGAGTTGTAAAAGGGGTTAAATTCATGTCAAACGCTCTGTTAGATTAAACGATGCCAGTATGTAAGACTCGTATGAAAATTCAAACAAAAGGAGATTTCATGTAAACTGCATGCTAGTGCGCAATATCTATTAAAACGAATTCAACGCAATCAACTTATTCTGATCATTCCCAATACTCTACACTCGATTGTAATTTCGTTGATGTCATTTGCACCGAGAGGTATGTCGGGTACACACATATGAATACGATTATTAATATTGTGGAAACTTAAATCAAACTTGTAATTAATCCGTTCGTCCATCGAATAATAACTCATTCCAATGTCGAGATAGTCGGCTAATACTATAATATAAATCTAAATATAATGGCAAATAAACAGCATGCAAATTTGTACGAGACACTCATATGGCATGTGCCTAAATTTACGATTGTATTCGAAGTAAAGCTGGATGAGCATAAATCGAAATTTGTACTATAGTCGGGTAGCAAGCATCGTAATTATTACATCCTGGACAGATATCCGATTATGTCAGCCAGTGCTTAAACTTTGAATTTGAATTTGAGAAATTTTGCTGGGAAATTCGACGCTTATTTTTAAGCGAAATTACACTGTAATATCACATTATTTAATCGTAAAATACACATTGATGTACACTTATAAAATTGATGTAAGTAAAAAATTTAATTTTTAAGGTTGTTTCGACAGGCCAATACAAGATGCATCAAAGCAGTCCATGAGTAATCAATGAAACCGGAAAATCGCTCAATCTCCGAATCGTATCAACCTTATTGTAATAATTCTTTAAAATAAAATACAGTTGTTAAATATCGATAGAGTGCCTTTCTAATCAGAACATACATCACAGGAATCCTAGAGAGTTCTCAAACATTATTATGGTCCGTCGAGCCGGATCCAAATTTCAGAGTTTTTCGAAACAAAACTCAAAATTAAAATCAGAAATACTGAAATGAAATACATGTATATATATCAAAGAAGAAGGAGTGGTCACAGACAGTCTGTACGCGACGACGGGAAGGATCAGAAATCAACAAATAAAGATATATTCACGGTTGAAAATTGTTATGAATTATTTTCCCACCACATTTCAATCAAAGGTAAAGAAAAGTCGGTTGATTTCAAAGAACATACCATAGTCACAATCGGCTATAAGCCAATCGTATGAAATTCTGAACTGCGATTCAAGAATCATTCCATCTAGAATCGCTAAAGTTGTGACCTTACCATCTCCGATTCTTTTGAAAATTTTTGTACTTGAAGAACTAATGAAAAAAATAATTGAAATTAAAGTTTTTGTTTCTATCTCATTTTACTTTATTATTTTAATAATAAAGTATTGTTATCGATTTTTAAAAAAATTTGCTATCCTGAAAATTTTTATACTCTAGATGAAATCATATAGAGTATTATAAGTTTAATCCAGCCGAAAAGTTTGTAACGCATAGAACCAAGCCTCGGACGAAAAAAAGTTATATATTATTTTTTGTTTATTTGTGGCCAAAAACCTCAAATCCGCCTGACGTCCGTCCGTCCGTCCGTCCGTCCGTCGTCCGTCCGTCCGTCTGTCCGTGAACACGATAACTCAAGAACGCCTTCACCTAGGATCTTGAAATTTTGAATCTGGATGTTTGGTTGAATTTGTAAGGCTAAGTTCGTTAACGGGCAAAATCGTCTTACTCCTTCGGGTAGCTGCCATACAAAATGTCCTTAAAACACGTGTTCAAGAATATTGGTCGATAACTTCAGAAGGGTTTAAGCTACGTCTTTGAAATTTTGTATGTGTTATTTTTCCAATAGTTGGAGCTAAATATATGATTATGAAGAAAATCCTTTTAGTCCTTCGTGTAGCTGCCATACAAATATCCTGTCAAAATGTATTCACTTAATTTACAAAACTCACAATAACTCAAGTAATCTTTTAGCTACGAATTCGGAATTTTGTACAAATTAGTTTTGAGTGAAAAGAAAGTTTGAGTTTACTAATCAGTGAAATCCTATTACTCCTTCTGGTAGCTGCCATACAAAATGTCCTCAAAACACGTGTTCAAGAATATTACCAATAACTTCAGAACGGTTTTAGCTACGTCTTTGAAATTTTGTATGTAGTATTTTTCCAATAGTTTGAGTTAAATGTATGATTATGAAGAAAATCCTATTAGTCCTTCGTGTAGCTGCCATACAAATATCCTGTCAAAACGTTATCACTTAATTTACGGAACTCGCTATAACTCAAGTAATCTTTTAGCTACGAATTCGGAATTTTGTACAAATTAGTTTTGAGTAAAAAGGAAGTTCGAGTTTACTAATCAGCGAAATCCTTTTACTCCTTCTGGTAGTTGCCATACAAAATGTCCTTAAAACACGTGTTCAACAATATTTTCCGATAATTTTTGAACGCTTCAAGCTACGAATTTGAAATTTTGTACACATTAATTTTTGAATAGTTCCAAGGAAAAGGATAAATATGTAAGAAATCGAGTGAGTCCTTCCTGCACCTCCCATGTGAAAGTCCTTTAAAAAGGACATTTTTTTTCGATGACTTACCCAGTTCAAGGTATGAAGTTAAACACTGAATATTGTCTTTTAGTTTTGGGTATCAATCTAATAGCAGTCCTTAATAAAGGACATACAACATGCACACACGTAATTATACTTTATCCCCAACTACAATATAAATCGGAGTTCAGTATTCATCTAGAGTATTATACGATTGGCTTGCAGCCGATCGTGACTGCAGTATGTTTTTTTATACGTTTCATGACTAATAAGCACCAAAAAAGCAAAAAAAAATTTCAGTCCGTCTGTGCGCCGTCCGCCGTCTGCCGTACGCAAAACATTTGAGGGCATACAACTCATAAACCCTATAAGCTATTGAATTGACATTTTTTTTCTTTAATAGAATAGATAGGCCCCTTGAAGTGACCAATTTTTGGGTGGTAGGAGTATGAGGAGGGAGGTGGGGGAAGCTCTTTAGACGGAAAATTTTGGTTTCTAGATCTTAGCAACCGCTCATGTTAGGAAACTGAAACTTGGAATTTATATAGAGCTTCAGTATTAAACCCATTTGCAAAAAATATTGTTGATATGGGTGAAAGGGTGTGGGAGTGGGGGGAGATATAATGCGTCCGAAACGTTCGAAAGGCGAGATCGAGACATTCTAAAATCCATATCTCCTAAACGGTTAATGTCACGAAATTAAAACTTAATAATCATCTGTAGGTATACTAGGAGAATAGATCTTTTAGAGGGGGCAGTGACGTACGGGGGTGGGGTTGAAAAAATTTAGAATACGATATCTCACAAACAAATTGCACTAGAGAAATAAAATTTGGTTTTTATATAAAGGTTGACAAATAAAGATTTCCGAAAGTAAAATTTTTTTAGGGGGTAGTGAAGCATGGAAGTGGAGGGTGTAAGAATTTTTTAAAAAAATTACGTCTTATATCTCAAGAACGGTGTAAGATAGATACTTAAAATTTTTACCAGAAGTAGGTCTGATAGACCCCAGCAGAAAAAAAAATTTCAGGGATGAGGGTGAAAAGTAAAAAGTTCCGATTTATATATCTCAAGAACATATAATGATATCAAGCTGAAACTTGGTATTTAGATAGAGCTATAGTAGTAGCATGTTGGAAAAATATAATTTTGTATAGGGGTAGTATGGTACGGGGTGGGGGGTGTTTTTCCTAACTGTAGAACGGCTTATGCTAGAAAGTTGAAATTCGGTATGTATATATAAATCAACTAGAAAAGTAATTCTGATTAAAAAAAAATTCAAATATCCATTGGCGTTCGGAAGTGGGGCAAAAAAAATTATCAGTGAAAATGGAATGCATATATTTTCACGATTTTCGTCATATCTATTAGGTCTCTCCAAATATTGAATTCATTTTTTTTCTACGGGTTCTTCATATAAATACCTAGAAAGTGTTTTCAGGATTTTTTAAAATTGAACCCCCAAGGTGATGTAAAGGGAATGTATACATTTTCACCAATTCAGCCGTATCCCTCAGGTCTGATTAGATATCGAATAACTTTTCACTTCCACGGGCTTATTTAATAATCACCTAACACTTGTTCTCAAGGTTTTTCCTTTTTCAACCCCTAAGAGTGTAAAAACGGGTTGAACACGTTTTCCCGAATTCCGTCATATCTTTTAGGAGTGATAAGACATCGGATTGTTTTTTATTTCCTCGGGCTTTCTTTATATATATCTAAAAGCTCATTTCAGGATTTTTGGATATTCAACCCCAAAGTGGGTGCAAGGGGGTTGCATATATTTTCGCATATTCTTACATATTTCTTAGTTCTAATGAGATATCAAATTCATTTTTACTTCCTAAGGCTTCCTACATAATCGTCATAAAGTTGATTTCAGGATGTTTGTTATTCAACTCCAATAGGACGTAAGGCTTTCGACATATTTCTCAGGATTGATGAGATATTAGATTGGTTTGCACTTCCACAGACTTTTTATATAATCGTCTTCAAACGCATTTCCGATTTCATGTAATGGCCAAAACCAAATCACGAAAAACCTTCTAATGGCGTAACAACTGATATTATACTAGGACTAGACCTCGTCCCGGAGTATGACTCAATTATGTAATTCATATGTTATATGAGGCAGCATTCTAACCGCTTCCCGAACTTTTTTTAGGTTTTCAGTCACATAGTAAACTACACCGCATCTCAGAATTAAACTCGTTCCGAACTTCTACCGAAAAAATAATAAAGTTGAGCCCAGACTGTTGGCAAATTTTTTTGTCAGTTATAGTATGTTAAACTTTTCGCAAAAAAGGTGTCCCAGTCCTCTTTGAAAATTCATATCTCTGATAATTTTTTTATCCTAGAATAATAAAATAGGGCTTATTTTAAAGGGGAAGGTTGTCGCAATATAAAAAAATACGAATAAAAATTATCCATGAAATTTTTTTCGAGGATAACGACTTTGTCCTGGCATTTCTCCAAGCGGAAACTTCATGAAATTGCAAATGTTTCAAAATTAAAGGACAAGATCGACATCATACTTCTAAAATTTGTGGAACGAAATTCGATATCGGAAAATCCACTAATCTCAGGATTATGTAGCAAATTAGATAATATTTAAGTCCTAGGTTAGTTCTAGTTATAAGCATAGTCTTAAGCTGTACATATAAGGTTTTTTTACTTTGCTGTATTTCCTTAATCTTATATACTAATCACACTAACTCCCATGTCTTACGTCAAATACATAAACATTAGTTGAAATGGGTACAGATACCCAATAACTCTAAAGTAACTTTATTATAACTTACACTGAAATTTATATAGATTAGGCAAAATAAAGAGAATTTGAATTTGAATTTGAATAACGATTTTGTTCTTTATCCTTGAATATCTCAAAATGCGTATCTCCAATTTTTTTTTTTTTTTTATATATTGTATATTATACTGTTTTTCAAAACATATCAAAAAACTAACTTTTGATCTCAAGGGGATCGGGGTCAAAAAAATCTAAGAACATCAGTGGTTCTCAATTACGGCTAGTTTAGTTCTCTAATAATTTAATTAAATGTTTTTGACCCTGATATCCTTGAGATCCCAATTTAATTGTTTGATATGTTTTTAAAAACACTATAAAACAAAAATTAAAGATACACTTTTGGCGATTCTTGATGAAATGACCCTTTTCCTATAAAATAATTGAGAACCACTTATGTTCTTCGATTTTTTTGACCCCAATCCCATTCAGATCCCAAGTCAATTTTTTGGTATGTTTTGAAAAACAGCATAGCCTAGAAAATATAAAAAAAACTCATTGTGAAATATTCAAGGATAAAGGACAAAATCGTTATCCCCCTTTAAATAAGCCCTATTTTATTATTCTAGGATTAAAATTACCAGAGATATGAATTTTCAAAGAGGACTCGGACACCATTTTTGCGAAAACTTTAACATGCTATAACTAACAAAAAAAATTAGAAAAAAAGACAAAAAAGTCAAAAAATTGAATTTCAATTATTTTTTTCACTAGTTCTTCAAGTATAAATTTTTTCAAAAGAATTGGAAATGATAAGGTCACAGATTTCGTCATTTTTGGCGATTCTTGATGGAATAAATTAAAGTTGGGGATAACGCAGAATAAAGAGTGCGGATGTAGTAAGCTCTTTTTTAAGGACTCTTGTCTGGTTACTCCTCGAAAGTGAAAAACAATATCTTCCGTTTTTAATGTCATATCTGGAACTTGAGTAAAATCATCGAAAGTGAAATTGTCGTTTTTTAAGCACTTTCTCATGGGAGCTGCAGACAAGACTCACAAGATTTATAGCATGCGTATTACTCTAACTGGAACCATTTCAAAATTAATATGTACAAAATTTTAATTTCCTTGCTTGAAGCGTTAAAAAGCTGTCAGCCAACTTTCGGGGACTCGTGTTTTCTATGGAATCTACTCGACGAAGTGAGGGGATTTGTCCCAATAACAAAACCAATCCAACTTATAGCTCAAGACTAATTCCTATAAAATTTAGACCTCCAACCTCAAAGATTTCTCGAGTTATAGTAGGTTTCGAGGAGCAACCAGATGAAAGTCCTTAAATAAGAGAAAGCTGCTTGTTAACTGGGCCACTAGTATGACCGTTCATAGATCACACTAGCTCCAGGCTTTTTCGTCGCCAAAGTAGTACAACTACGTTATTACTTGGCGAAAGCAGGCTCACTAAAAGATATCCCATTTTGAGAAATGATAATGACATCTTGTCCGCACTGTCATCTCCTCATTACCACAAATCACATATGTACATGTCCAGAAACTTCAGTTTTCTTTCAAAGACGCATTCCTCTCCTACAAGTTCTACTTCACCCTGACAATTCAGCACTCTTCCAACTTTACTCCTAATCAAACTCAACGAATTAATTGTCAATACAGCGCAAAATGTTCATAGTCTACTGGGCGCCCAACTGGCTGCCCAGTTTATTTGACAGTAATCCGAAAAATAAATAAATAAAAGTAAGAAACTGAGAATGAAATTTTTTCATGATGAAAAGCTACCATAGAAGCAAATTTTAAGAAGTTTTTTGATTTTTCCGGCGTCAGAGGAGTGCCATCACATCCTTATACTCCTACTTAAGGTAGGTGGCACTGAAGATCATCTAATGTTTCAACCAATTTGGTGAAATTCTTGGTTGTTCGCAGAATTTCCCTAGTATATAATTCGTAGATAATAAAATTGGTTTCAATATCGCATATATAGAATAATCCTCAACAATACCACCAGTTGTAATGGTGTTTCAGATAGTAGGCATGACACAGCCTCTGACGAGTCTATACCATCCGATTACGAAACAGCTCCTTCGGACCTAGTCCAACACAGTCTTATCAACTATGGCCTCCCCAGTGAAGGTTTTCCAACTGTCATGTCCTCAATGGCAGTAGCCAGGACAGCGATTAATGACCAGTCGGGGATTTTGTGTTGGGGTTTCACAATAAGAAACTGTTTATGCCCAAAATTTGAAATACCCGAAAAAAGTGTACCGGAAACAACTTTTTTATTTTTTGGTTAGAAGTCCATAACGCGTTTAATGCTGAGATGCGGTATAGATTACTATGCGAGGGACAAACTAAAAAATAAGATTCCCTTCAAAATTTCAGCCCTTGTTAAAGCGCCTGGTATCCCTTAAAACAGCCACAAAGTTTGAACCTTTTGACATCAACCATTCAGGAGATATGAATTTCAGAATGTTTCAATCCCAGCTTCGATCGTTTCGGACGCAGTGTTTTTCACCCACACCCTTCAACACATATTGATAATTGGTTTCACTATCATAGTTCTACATAATACCATAATTTTGTCTAAACCCTCCTCCCCATCTTCCACCTTTACACCACACTCACCCCAAAAAAAATACTACTCAAAGAGGATCACGCAATCTACCAAGCATACAAATTTAAATTTAGTATCTCAACAGGTTTGTTAGCTACACGCATTCAAACGTAAGGCATACGACTTCTACGGCAGACAGACGGACGGCTTTTTGGGGTTTACTAGTCCTAAAACGTGAAAATACAAAATTTCAGGGTTGCCATTTTTTTTCAAATTTCAGGTCGATCAAAATACTGTTGCGAGCCAGGGGTTCGCCGGGATTTCAAGTAAAACACAATTCGGTTAAAATAAAAATAAGTGATTATTTATTCTTCGCACTTTAATTTCTGTTCGCACTATATGGCAATACCGCCCGCTTATCTATATCGCTTGATTAGATCACTTTCGCTCTCTACCAACACGGTCGCGTATACACGCTGGCTGTCACAGTCGATGTAATAAAAATTACTATATCCTCGCTTCACCTTCTTTTATACTAGCCGGTTGCAGTCTAGGATGTACTTGAATGTTCGCTGTTCGTGCTGTGGATGTTTCTCGAAAGCTTTAGAGCTTTCGATTTTGATCTTCGTTCGGTGGTGTATGTACAGGGTTCTAGTACCTTGGAGAGCATTCGATAAGAAGGGAGATACAATCGTGTTGCTCCACTCTCCTTATATACTTCAACTAGGTCTCTGATTGGGTTACTTTGTAGCTAGGTATTTGGTTGTTGATGCGAAACGATCGAGTTGCGCGGTTGCCAGGTTTACATGTAACAATACTTTATTATTAAAAAATAATAAAGTAAAATATTCACAAGGTGCCAACTAGAAGAAAAATCAAAAGAACAAACTTAACACCACCGACCGATGGCAAAGGGCTACCCGTATTCAATAGTCGCACTACTGGTAACGCTTCCCGATTTAATTTACTTCTCGAATGCTTCTACCAATCACAATTGCTTTACAAACACTTTCGCGTAGAACTGTCCGGCTTCTCGCTTTTACAGCAGTAATACTATGGATAGTATTTCCAGCATATTCGTTTGTGTGAGTGGAATATTCGAGAAGTGTATGGAAATATGTAGAGGCGTGCAGAGATTTCTACACTTTTCTATTGGATACTGCAAGGAGGCCAATCAGATGTTTTTATCTGGAAACCGATATCAACTGAGAACTGATGTCATAATAAATGTGTTGTGCAGGTCGCCAGGGTAACATGTAACAATATGAAAATGCGAGTCACTCTGTAAAATTGAAAATGTTAAAATATAAAATAAATAAAAAAAAATCTGAAAATGGTCTAGGCGAAACTTTATTATTTTTTGGGTCAAAGTTCGGGAGCGGTCAAAGTCGGAGTGTATCATGAGTTTTTTTCGAGATTATTAGATTTCTTGGAAAATTATTTTTGTTCTTAATATAAAAATATTTAAAATATAGATTTTTAGCCGATTAAACATTGAAAAAGTCCGTGTAGACTATTCGAATTTCGCTATATTATGTACACTAAAAGCCCATAGAAGCAAAAACGAATTTATTGCCTTATTAGAATTAAGAGATATGACGAATTGTTAAAACGTATACAAACCCATTACTTCCACTTGGGGTTTGAATTTCGAAAAAATTGTGAAACAGGTTTTTAGACGATTTCATAAGAAGCAACTTGATATCTTATGAGACAAGACGGATTTTGGAAAATTTGTGAAAACTTAAGCAAACCCTTCACACCTTCTTGGTTCTGGAAATTCGATAAATCGTGAATTGGTTGGCCGTAATAATCAATTTTATATCTCATCAGAACTAAGGGATGGCAAAAATTGTTAAAACATATACAAACCCTTGGGGGTTGAATATCGAAAAATTGAGAAATGGGTTTGTAGGCGATTATATAAAAAGTCGGTGGTAATGAAAAGCGATCTAATATCTCATCGAACCTAAGAAGTATGTCGAAACTTTGAAAAGCATACAACCCCCTTGCACCCATTAGGATTGAATATCTAAAATACTGAAATTGACTTTTTGGCTTTTTTACATAGGAAACCTTAGGAAGTAAAAATGAATTCGATATATCATCAGATATGCAACCTCCTTGCACCCACTTGGAGGTTGAATATCCAAAAATCCTGAAAGGAGTTAATAAATAAATATGAAGACAGCACGAGAAAGTAGGAACCAATTCAATTTCTTATCAATTCTAAAAGTAATGACGGAACTCGTGAAAACGGGTTCAACCCGTTTATTCCCTCTTAGGAGCTGAAAAAGGAAAAAACTTAAAAACAAGTCTTAGGTGATTATTACGCAAGCACGTGAAAGTGAAAAAATATTCGATATCTGATAAGACGTGGGGATATAGTAGAATTCGTGAAAAAGTTTACAACCTTCTTTGCACCCCCTTAGGGGTCGAATTTTAAGAAATCCTGAAAACTCTTTCTAGGTATTTACATGAAGAAGCCGTAGAATAAAAATGAATTCAATAGTTGGGAAGACCTAATAGATATGACGAAAACCGTGAAAATATATGCATTCCATTTTCACTGATAATTTTTCTTGCCCCCCCTCCGAACGCCAATGGATATTTAAAATTTTTTTTTATCTAAATTGGTTTTCTAGTTGATTTACATAAACGTACCGAGTTTCAACTTTGTAGCATAAGCCGTTCTACAGATAGGAAAAACACTCCCACCCCCGTACCATACTACCCCTATAAAAAATTATATTTTTCCAAGATGCTACTAATATAGCTCTATCTAAATACCAAGTTTCAGCTTAATATCATTATAGGTTGTCGAGATATTAAAATCGGAACTTTTTCCTTTTCACCCTCTCCCACCCTCACCCTCTACACCCACACTTCCAAAATTTTGTTTTCTGCTAGGGGTCTATTAGGCCTACTTCTGGTAAAAATTTGAAGCATCTCTCTTACACTGTTCTTGAGATATGAGACGTGATTTTTTTGAAAAATTCTTATCCCCTCCACTTTCATGCTCCACCGCCCCCTTCAAAAATTTTGCTTTCATCAAACTTCTTTTGTCAGCCTTTACACACAAACCAAATTTTATTTATCTAGTGTAATTGGTTCGTGAGATATCGTAATCTAAAGTTTTTCACCCTCCACCCCCGTACGCCACTGCTCCCACTCAAATTTTTGTTTCCGATCTATTTTCCTAGTATACCTACAGATATTCCTTAAGTTTCAATTTTGTGACATTGACCATTTAGGAGATATGGATTTTAGAATGTGTCGATCTCGCCTTTTTTGCGTTTCGGACGCATTATTTTTCCCCCCACTCCCAAACCCCTTCACCTATATCAACAATTTTTTTGCAAATGGGTCCACTACCGAAGCTCTATATAAATTCCAAATTTCAGCCTGCTAGCATAAGCGGTTGCTGAGATCTAGAAACCAAAATTTTCCGTCTAAAACACTTTCCCCTCCTCCCCCCTAATACCCCCACCCCTCCAAATTTGGTTACTACAGGGGGCCTACCCACTCTACCCACGAAAACAAATTCAACTAAATAGCTCAAAGGGTTTAGGTGCTACGAGCCTTCAAACAATTTTGCGTACACCGGTAGACGTACGGCGTACGGCGTACGGCGTACGGCGGACAGACGGACTGAAAGTTTTTTTTGCTTTTTTCGTGTCTACTCGTTATGAAACGTAAAAAAAAAAATTTTGAGGGTAGCAAATTTTTTTTTTTAAAAATCGATAACAATACTGTATTATTGAAATAATAAAGTAACACCAAACATTTTACTTTCAACATTCCCTCTAAGAAGTTAATTATGTATGAACAGGTAGGCTTGCTTCTATCCCATGAGCAACTTCGACCTTTGTATAATTATTGTACTACCGCAACTTTTTTCATATTTGTTCCGAATAATATTGTACTTTCAATTATTAATATTCAAATTATTTTCTGAAAAACAGACAAGATAAAATCAACTTATCTTGTTTTTGTGCAACCGAACAGTTTAAGAAACTCGACTACCTCAATTTCGAAGACAAGATATTGTTTTTCAAAAGTTTTCAAATTAAGGTAAAAAGTATCCTAAGTGAAGGTATGCTTTTATATAATACAAATATTCATTAAACTTTATGTAAATATTATTAGAAAATTTTAATGAGTTATTTGCATATAAGAAAAATATGAATTCCATATTTTTATCGATTTCAGAAAACCAACAACTCTCCCGTTCTTCATATTATTTTAAAGCTTCAATCAACTTATGATTTATGTAACGTAAAATCATTATCCCTCATTTGTATGGGGATAATCCGTAAAAAATAAAATGGATGGTACCGGCAGTTGGTACAAGGTCCCCAGTCACTCTCTGTTGACTTCAAAATCGAATATAAGCTGAATATTGACAACTATAAAATCTGAGCGATTTTACTTTATTATTTTAATAATACAGTATTGTTTTCGATTTTTAAAAAAAAAAAATTTGCTACCCTCAAAATTTTTTTTTTCACGTTTCATGACGAGTAGACACGAAAAAAGCAATAAAAAATTTCAGTCCGTCTGTCCGCCGTACGCCGTACGCCGTACGCCGTTCGCCGTTCGCCGTACGTCGACCGCTTTACGCAAAATCGTTTGAAGGCTCGTAGCTCCCACACCCTTTGAGCTATTAAATTAAAATTTTTTTTATGAATAGACTGGGTAGGCCACTTGAAGTGGCCAAATTTGGAGGGGTGGGGGTGTGAGGGGGGAGGAGGGGGAAGTGTTTTAGACGGAAAATTTTGGTTTCTATATCTCAGCAACCGCTTATGCTAGCAGGCTGAAATTTGGAATTTATATAAAGCTTCAGTAGTGGACCCATTTGCAAAAAAATTGCCGATATAGGTGAAGGGGTTTGGGAGTGGGGGGAAAAATAATGCGTCCGAAACGCAAAAAAGGTGAGATCGACACTTTCTAAAATCCATATCTCCTAAACGGTTAATGTCACAAAATTGAAACTTTATGAATATCTGTAGGTATACTAGGAGAATAGATCGGAAACAAAAATTTGAGTGAGGGCAGTGGCGTACGGGGGTGGGGGGTGAAAAAATTTAGATTGCGATATCTTACTAACCAATTGCACTAGATAAATAAAATTTGGTTTCTGTATAAAGGTTGACAAATGAAGTTTGCTGGAAGCAAAATTTTTGAAGGGGGCGGTGGAGCATGAAAGTGGAGGGGATAAGAATTTTTCTAAAAAATCACGTCTCATATCTCAAGAACAGTGTAAGAGAGATGCTTCAAATTTTTACCAGAAGTAGGCCTAATAGACCTCTAGTAGAAAACAAAATTTTGGAAGTGTGGGTGTAAAGGGTGAGGGTGGGGGAGGGTGAAAAGGAAAAAGTTCCGATTTTAATATCTCAACAACCTATAATGATATAAAGCTGAAACTTGGTATTTAGATAGAGCTATATTAGTAGCATCTTGGAAAAATATAATTTTTTATAGGGGTAGTATGGTACGGGGGTGGGGGGTGTTTTTCCTATCTATAGAACGGCTTATGCTACAAAGCTGAAACTCGGTACGTTTATGTAAATCAACTAGAAAACTAATTTAGATAAAAAAAAATTTCAAATATACATTGGCGTTCGGAGGGGGGGCAAAAAAAATTATCAGTGAAAATGGAATGCATATATTTTCACGGTTTTCGTCATATCTATTAGGTCTTCCCAAATATTGAATTCATTTTTATTCTATGGATTCTTCATATAAATACCTAGATAGTGTTTTCAGGATTTTTTAAAATTCGACCCCTAAGGGGGTGCAAAGGGGGTTGTAAACTTTTTCACGAATTCTACTATATCCACGTCTTATCAGATATTGAATATCTTTTCATATTCATGGGCTTGTGTAATAATCGCCTAAAACTTGTTTTTAAGTTTTTTCCTTTTTCCACCTAGGAGGGTATAAACGGGTTGAACACGTTTTCACGAGTTCCGTCATTTCTTTTAGAAGTGATAAGAAATTGAATTGGTTCCTACTTTCTCGTGCTGTCTTCATATTTATTTATTAACTCCTTTCAGGATTTTTGAACATTCAACCCCCAAGTGGGTGTAAGGAGGTTGCATATCTGATGATATATCGAATTCATTTTTACTTCCTAAGGTTTCCTATGTAAAAAAGCCAAAAAGTCAATTTCAGTATTTTAGATATTCAATCCAAAAAGGTGTAAGGAGGTTGTATGCTTTTCAAAGTTTCGACATATTTCTTAGGTTCGATGAGATATTAGATCGCTTTTTATTTCCACAGACTTTTTATATAATCGCCTACAAACCCATTTCTCAATTTTTCGATATTCAACCCCCCAAGGGTTTGCATATGTTTTAACAATTTTTGCCATTCCTTAGTTCTGATGAGATGTAAAATTGATTATTACGGCCAACCAATTCACGATTTTTCTAATTTCCAGAACCAAGGAGATGTGAAGGGTTCGCTTACGTTTTCAGAATTTTTTCAAAATCCGTCTTGTCTCATGAGATTTCAGGTTGCTTCTTATGAAATCGTCTAAAAACCTGTTTCACAATTTTTTCGAAATTCAAACCCCAAGTGGAAGTAATGGGTTTGTATACGTTTTAACAATTCGTCATATCTCTTAATTCTGATAAGGCAACAAATACGTTTTTGCTTCTATGGGCTTTTAGTGTACATAATATACTGAAATTCGAATAGTCTACACGGACTTTTTCAATGTTTAATCGTCTAAAAATCTCTATTTTAAATATTTTTATATTAAGAACAAAATTAATCTTCCATAAGAAATCTAAAAATCTCGAAGCAACTCATGATACACTCCGACTTTGACCGCTCCCGAACTTTGACCCTAAAAATAATAAAGTTTCGCCCAGACTATTGGCAGATTTTTTCTGTTGCATTGTACTCATATCAAGTTAAGAATTTTTATCAGGGATAATTGAGATACATTCACGTGTTGAGATTCAATACTGTCTATAATCTTGGTATACTTATCTATTTTTAAGAAAAAACTAAATTGGGAAAAATATAGAAAATCTGGATTGTGTACTGTAATAAATCGGTGGATTACAGCAAACTATCCCAGAATATTCCTTGGCTTAAAATAAAAGATCAGAAATTTTGTAACGTGTGTTTATTTTACATTCCTACCTTTTTGCGTAGAGATAATGTCGTATTTAATACTTAACATTATTAAGTAAGACTTAAGCTAAACTTTTTCTTTCACTTCGTATCTCCAGACTACTATGCGCCTATTGTTTAGGAACGTTTGTATGGTGCGTCATTTCACTTGTTCCTATTTCAAATGGTGGAAAATAATATTTCAACATTTTTTAAATTCGTATAACTACAAGTTTTCTGTTAAGTATTCTGTTAAAATTTCTTGAATTAAGTTGATTTGCGACATATGAATGTACCACCTTTCGAAGTAATTTTGTATGGTGTCTCTCGATTTTCTTCAAGGTCATACCTTTCTTGCAACCGTTTAAAAGTTAACGTATACCAATTAAAAATCTGCCAACAGTCTGGGCGCAACTTTATTATTTTATGGGTAGAAGTCCGAAACGTGTTTAATGATGAGATACGGTGTTGGGTACTATGAGACTGACAACCTAAAAAATACCGTTCCAAATAGCCTCCTGGTTATTTTTTTGGTTGTCAGTCGCATAGTACCCAACACCGTTTGCTTTTTGGGGTTTACTAGTCCTAAAACGTGTAAATACAAAATTTCAGGGTAGCAAACTTTTTTGAAATTTCAGGTCGATCACAATACTTTATTATTAAAAAATAATAAAGTAAAATTGTAAATTTGGAATACTCTGTAGTTATAGCCGAATATTCACATAATTAATGACTTTTGATCGAAGTTCAAAGGGAGGGTGCTCCCGCTCATTAACGAACGAGTCACAGTCTTTATTCAATCCTAATTCGTCTTCAATTTAAATTACATTGGGTTGCGGGAAATGGAGAAAATTCTCAAATACTTTTACATGAAGGATACACGAAAGACTGGATAGATGTACCTATGTACTACAAAAGTATTTTCGTTAAACAAATTTCATATATCCAAGTGGGGCAAAACAAAATTGTATATTTTTACGAATTCTGTAACATCTCTTAGTTCTTTTGAAATACTAAATTAAATGTACTTCTACAGGTTCCCTTCCGAAGTAAAACCCTTTACAGTTTTTTGTTATACCATAAAAAGGTGTAACAGAGCTGCATGCATTTTGACGAATTCCGCTTCTTCTCTGGGGTCTGATTAGATATCTAAGAAGTTGTTACTTCCACGGGCTATCTGACTAATCTCATAGAAACCGTTTTCATTATTTTTTACTTATCAACTCCTAAGATGATCTTTAAGTGCTGTTTTCGTTTTCACAAATTCCGTCATATCTATTAGGTCATCGCTGTTTAATTCCTCGGACTTATTTTACTTTATTAATTCTGTAATACAGTATTGTGATTTTAAAAAAAAAAAATTTGCTACCCTCAACATTTTTTTTCACGTTTCATGCAGACACCAAAAAACCAAAAAAAATGCAGTCCGTCTGTCCGCCGTACGCCGTACGTCGACCGATGTACGCAAAATCGTTTGAAGGCTCGTAGCTCCCAAACTCTTTGTGGTATTAAATTGAATTTTTTTTATGAATAGACTAGGTAGGCCCCTTAAAGTGACCATATTTTGAAGGGTAGGGGTGTGAGGGGGGAAGTGGGCAAAGCGTTTTAGACGAAAAATTTTGATTTCTAGATCTCAGGAAACGCTTACGCTAGGAAGCTGAAACTTAGAATTTATATAGAGATTCGATAGTGGACCCATGCTGATATGGCTGAAGGGGTGTGAGAGAGGGGTGAAAAATAGTGCGTCCAAGACGCTCGAAAGCCGATATTGAGACATTCTAAAATCCATATCTCCTAAACTGTTGATGTCACGAAATTAAAACTTCATGAACATCTGTAGGTAGGAGAATAGATCAGAAAGAAATTTTTGAGTGCGGGCAGTGGCGTGAGAGGGTGGGGTCTGAAAAACTTTAGATTACGATATCTCACGAACCAATTGTACTAGAGAAATAAAATACTATATTATTAAAAAAATAATAAAGTAATTCGGTTTCTCTATAAATGTTGACAAATAAAGTTTGATGAAAGCAAAATTTTTTAAAAGGGGGGTGAAGCATGGAAGTAGAGGGGTAAGAATTTTTTAAAAAAATCACGTCTTATATCTCAAGAACAGTGTAAGATAGATGCTTAGAATTTTTACCAGAAGTAGACCTAATGGACCCCTATTATAAAAAGTTAAAAAAAAGTTTAGTGGTGGCTGTGTAGAGGGTGTGGGTGGGGCAGGGTCAAAAAGAAAAAGTTCCGATTTTTATGTCTCGATAACCTATAATGATAAAATGCTGAAATTTGGTATTTGGATAGACCTGTAGTAGAAGCATGTTGGGAAAATATAATTTGTTATGTTGGTAGTATGGTACGGGGGTGTTTCCCTATCTATAGAACGGCTTATGCTAGAAAGTTGAAACTCGGTACATATATGTAAATCAACTAGAAAAGTAATTTAGATCAACACATTTTTAAATATCCAGGGGGGCAAAAAAAATAATCAGTGAAAATGGAATGCATATATTTTCACGATTTACGTCATATCTATTAGGTCTTATCAAATATTAAATTCATTTCTATTCCACTGATTCTTCATATAAATACCTAGAAAGTGTTTTCAGGATTTTTTTAAATTCGACCCCTAAGAGGGTGGAAAGGGGGTTGCATGCTTTTTCACGAATTTTGCCATATCCCTCAGTTCTGATCGGTTATCGAATATCTTTTCACTTTCCAGGGCTTGCGTAATAATCGCCTAAAACTAGATTTTAAGTTTTTTCCTTTTTCAGCCCCTAAGAGGGTATAAAAGAGTTGAACACGTTTTCACGAATTTCATCATATCTTTTAGAAGTGATAAGAAATTGAATTGGTTTTTACTTTCTCGTGCTGTCTTCATATTTATTTATTAACTCCTTTCAGGATTTTTGGATATTCAACCCCCAAGTGGGTGTAAGGAGATTGCATATGTTTTCACAGATTCTTACATATTGCTTAGATCTGATGATATATCGAACTCATTTTTACTACCTAAAGTTTCCTATATAAGCGCCAAAAAATTAATTTCAGTATTTTTAGATATTCAATCTTAAGGGGTGTAAGGTGGTTGAAAGCTTTTCAAAGCTTCGACATATTTCATAGGTTTGATGAGATACTAGATCGCTTTTCACTTCCGCAGACATTTTATATAGTCGCCTAAAAACCAATTTTTCGATATTCAACCCCCAAGGGTTTGCATATGTTTTCACAATTTTTGCCAACCCTTAGTTCTGATGAGATATAAAATTGGTTATTACGGCATTTGATGTAATGACCTAAAAACCGATTTCACGATTTTCCGAATTTCGAAAACCAAGGGGGTGTGAAGGGTTTGCTTACGTTTTCACAAATTTTTTAAAATTCCTCGTGTCTCATGAGATATGAAGTTGCTTTTTATGAAATCGTCTAAAAACCTGTTTCACAATTTTTTCGAAATTCAAACCCCAAGTGGAAGTAATGGGTTTAACAATTCGTCATATCTCTTAAGTCTGATAAGGCAACAAATGCGTTTTTACTTCTATGGGCTTTCAGTATACATAATAAACCGAAATTCGAATAGTCACCATACACGGGCTTTTCCAATGTTTAATCGGATAAAAATCTCTATTTTAAATATTTGTTTTTTAAGAATAAAACTAACTTTCCAATAAACCTCCTAATTTCGAAACAACTGATGATATACTCCGACTTTGACCGTTCCCGAACTTTGACCCGGAAATAATAAAGTTTCGCCCAGACCATTGGCAGATTTCAGAATTTCAGAATTTTCTGTTATTCAACGTCGAGGGTGTGTAAGCTGCATTTGTTTCACCAATTTTAACAAATCCAATAGATCGTATTAGATATCGACTTAGGTTCTTGCGTTCGTTGATATTCTTGCTAAAATTAATTTCAGAATTTCTCGATATTCATCCGCCAATGCGATCTTAGGGCGTTGCAGATGTTTTCACAATTTTCGTCATATCTCTTAGGTCTCATGAAATAAAAGATTTTTACTTGTACGGGCTTTTAATGTAATCGCCCATTTCTCAAAATTCAACCCACAAGTAGGTTGAAGGAGGTTGCATTTATGTTTAAATTGTTTAAATTTCGTCATATCTCTTAGGCCTGATAAAGTTTCGAGTTCTTTTTCTCTTCTGCAGACTACTTTTGTCATGGTTTAAAAATTAGTTCACGATTTTCCATATTTAACCACAAAAGGGGGTTGCATACGTTTCTACAAATTTTTATTTCTAACATCAGTTCAAATTGGTTTTCACATCTACTGGATTTTTCAGTAAATGCCTAAAACCCAATTTCAGGATTTTTCGAAATATAACTTCCAAAACGGTGTAAAACATTTTCACCAATTTATGAAGGTAGATCTTCTGATTCTTGTATTCTCTGCTAATGTTTCCCCTGATGCATAGTTCAATTGCATGACTTTCTGCTTGTCGAAGCTAGCATATATGTCCACCGTTGGTCTGCATCCATATACACCTGCTCCACCTACCTCATTGGTCTTGGTCCGTATACCGGGCTAGTGCTCCTATTTTAAATTTAGGCCCATCTGTTCCCCAGTTCTTCCAAGGTGAGAACACTACTTTGAATGATATTTCATAGAGGTATCTTAGTATCACATTATCCGAAAGCGAAATCCCTAGAAAAGGGTTGCTCACAAGCTCTATCACTAGGTCTGTGGAGGCTGGTTTCTTTGCTCCCGTATTCTCAGAACTTAGAAAGTCAGTACCTCATAAGCCCGGTTTCTTTTTGTACATACAGGTGAAAAGGTGAAGGATTTGAGATCACCTGAGTGCTGCATTAGGAGTGGTTTGCATTGCCCCAGTGATAGTTGTACAGGCCAACCTTTGCAGTTTGATTAGTTGGGACAAGCCATTAAACATTGAACAATTTTACAATAATTTCTTTTTTGCTGGTGAAATTATACATAAAACAGTGTTTAATTACACTGACTGGTCATTTTCCTTAATTCATCTTTCACCTTTAACGTTCATGGGGCTTTGTGATCAGATGATGTAAGGATTGCAATGATCCTTAACAACAATATGATTTCGTACGATCAGTTCAAGAATATGATGTAAGTGCGACGTACCAGCCTATCATCCCATACAAGAGGTATATTTCAATACTTCTCATGACACTGGATTTATTACTATACAGAACGACATTTTTTGATAGCCTTGTGGAAAGCACACCAGCCTACTACAAAAGCGGAGGCCCGACCACATGCAATTTTCACCGCGTGAATTAAATTTATTTTTCAATTTACTTTGTCCATTAATTTCGCTTTCAGATTTTTAACAGATTTTTAAATGTTTACCGCTTGACATCGGTCAACAACTAAGTGCCACTAAATTATTAAGTTCATCCGAATTATTAACGTAAATAAATAAAAAGTAACTTCACCAATAATCCACGTATCGTCCAAATAATGCAACTCACTATTTTTATCATAGTGTTCCTGGTACTCCTTCAAAATTACGATCCAATTTATTTTTATACATTTTTCGCTGGTGATTCTCGGAATTGGTCAGCTTCCATCGCAGAATACAGATGAGATCAAAATTTTCGAAAACAACAAAAATCGTTTACTGTACACTACGTTCGTTGTTACGTTGTCCCGAGGATAGCTACGTTCCTGTTTTAGTTTGTCCATGGTTGTATTACTGATGTTCTATCTTAAGTGAAATTAAATAAGAAATATACGAGGAAAATAGCTAGTACCTACGTGTGGTTGTAGCTGTTTTGGTTCGTTAAAGTCATACTGTTTACATTGGTACTTTATTTGGTTATAAAACTGATTTATTGCGTAACGTTTCATTTTTCACTTTTGCCCAAATTATACATTTGTGACGATTCCGGGAGTTGCACCCTTCGCTGATTTTAGGGTTTACAAATTACAAGCTTTTGATGTGTTTGTCGCAAAAAACCTGAAAACCAGTAGGGCTCAAAATTTCACAGCTTAGAATAAATTTTGTTCAAGTAAATAGTAAGGCAGAATCCAATTTTTGCTTGAAATTTCCGATATATTTTATTTTTTCAAGTAAAAGTACACATTTCAATCACTTTTACACAAAATTACTGGTATTCATGTATTTTTCAACTGAACCGTACAATTTACATGGAAATTGCGCACCATTTCGTGAAAAATTAACTATATTTATTATATTCTATTTATATTCTTTTTCGAGTAATTCTACGTATCTATTTGAATTTTACGAAAAAAACATGTAACATATGAGTAGTAGGCATATGGGCGTTCTGGCTATGGCGGAGGAGGACGGAGGAGCTATTGACGGGGGAGCTTTTGCATGGTGACGTCATAGACTTGTATGGAGCTGATAAGGAATTCACTCCGCCAGCTTTTGACGGAGGAGCTTTTGTATGGTGACGCCATAGACTTGTATGGAGCTGATAAGGAATTTACTCCACCAAACGACGGAGGAGCTTTTGCATGGACGAAGGAGCTTTTTGAAATGAGGCACAAGCTTTTTGAAATGAGGCACGAGCTTTTTGAAATGGGGCACGAGCTTTTTGATAAGTGTGGTTTTTTTCCGAGCTTTTTGATATGAGGAATTAGCTTTTTGAAAGTGAAGCTTTACTCTGTCGTGCGAGGGGCTATCCGGGATTAGTCTAGCGGGGGCTTAGGCTAGCGGGGTGCTTAGGCTAGCGGGGGCTTATGCTATCTGTGGCTTAGGCTATCTGGAGCTTAAGCTAGCGAGGGGCTATCCGGGTCTTGGGCTAGCGGGGAACTACGGGTGATATTGTTATTGTATAAAGTTGACATGGTTTTATCGCCTTCCGGAAAAAAAGAGGTCTGATCGGATGAGTCATGCTTTTGTTCACCGGAGTTGAATAAAGTTGTGAAATTGACCGATGAGTCATGTTTTTATCGACTTAAAAAAGCATATCATATTTCAGGAGGTCTGATTAGATGAGTCATGCTTTTGTTAGCTTTGGTTTGCTTTTGTCGACTTCAGTATGACTCATAACTGGGAAAGAAGCATATCAAATTTCAATAACTTTTGAATGAGAACATATTTTTTTCCAAACTTAAAATCGTTAAAAATTCTATCTTTATGCTCACTACATAATATTAAATCTAGTAACTTCCGAACGGCTTCGAATATCGGAATATCACTTAGGCCACATATTCTACACTATAATTGGATATGCAAAAAAAAAATCGATTTTTTGAATCAGTCAGTCCCTTAAGCAATGACCTGTTCTGATATTAACAGCTTTTTGATTTAACCTGATCTGATATTAACAGCTTTTTCCTGACCTGTTCTGATATTAACAGCTTTTAGATTTGACCTGTTCTGATATTACGCCTGACCTGTTCTGATAATAATAATAAACCCTGTTCTGATATTAACAGCTTTTTTTTGATCTGACCTGTTCTGATATTAACAGCTTTTTTGACCTGACCTGTTCTGATATTAACGCCTGACCTGTTCTGATAATAATAGCTTTTTGATTTGACCTAGCACCTGGCTAGCCTAAATCCTCCGCTAGCCTAAGCCCAGATAGCCTAAGTCCCGGATAGCCTAAGCCTCTCGCTAGCCTAAGCACCGGATAACCTAAGCCCCCCGTTAGCCTAAGCCCCAGATAGCCTAATCCCCCGCTAGCCTAAGCCCCACATATTTTAAGCCCCAGATAGCCTAACCCCCGCTAGCCTAAGCCCCTGGTAGCCACACGCACGGCGAAGTAAAGCTGCACTGTCAAAAAGCTAATTCCTCATATCAAAAAGCTTGGAAAAAACCACCGGAAAAAACGCCCAACTTTATGCTACGGGAAAAAACCCAAAAAGGTAATTTCTTATCAAAAACCTCGTGCCCCATTTCAAAAAGCTCATGCCTCATTTCAAAAAGCTCCTCCGCCCATATGAAAGCTCCTCCGTCGTTTGGCGGAGTAAATTCCTTATCAGCTCCATACAAGTCTATGACGTCACCATGCAAAAGCTCATCCGTCAAAAGCTCCTCCGTCCTCCTCCGCCATAGCCAGAACGCCCATATCCCTACTACTCACGACATTTCGATTTTTTTGGTCACCTCATTCTACCACAATGACGACTACGAGTCGTTCCAAACTTCTCGTAGTCGTTCTCAACTGAACTCCAGCGAACTAGTGAACTACAAGAACGAACTAGTTCGCGACGGATCGGGAATCGGAAATGATCGATCACTATGGTGAACTAAAATGCGCAAGCCTAATGGATTCAAATTGGATAAGATCAGTGTTTTGAAATAATTAGTTAATGTTTATTTGTCGTATTTAATTAATTAAAATGTATTTATCTTGTTCACGAAAAGTAGTTGTAAAAATATAATTAAAATATTCTTTAACAGTGCTTGGCTTTAAATTTGATTAAATTTTACTTGGAAAAGTCTTTGCCATAGTGTGCCCAAATGGATCCATTACCGCAGGCAGAAGACCAACCCAACTACAAGTAGCTAGAACTTTCCTCCGATCAAAAGACATAAATAACCGCAAACTGATCATATATGTAAATTATTTCGAAGTTCAAATTAAAAATACTTTAAAACAATTTTCACATTCATGCAAATTCGACTTGAAACAAATAAAGAAAAAAGGATTATTGTGTCGCTTGCTCGAATAAGTTTCACCCTAACGTAGGGTTGTAGTTCGATAAATTTCTTAAAATCATGCTTTTTTCTCTCAATTCCCGTAAGCAAGTTTCGTAATATTTCAAAACTGCTGCTCATGAATAGGTCCAGTAAATTTTACACTCTGACAAGTTTCTAATAGAAAATTTGATTTGATTGCAAAATTCTTGAAGCAATTGAAGAAGTTCAAACAATGGACTTTTACGTTTTATGCCATCGACTACGTTCCGTTTCTCTGGATAGATACGTAGATAGATAGATACTGTGGACGTACTCTTATGCTATACCAAGGACAAAAGTATAAGAGTTGGTACAGTCTTGCTTAGTCGATGGAAAATTGTCTCCTGTATAGTAACAAGATGTAAGTATGTACCCAAGACGACATACCTGTGGACTGTCTTGTGGAATTTCTTAACCACCGTATAACCCTTCTTTACATCATTCCTCGAAGCTGACATATACCACTCTTCAGCTATTGGAAAAAAAAACCAAGCGTACTCGCTCTCTTCTTCAATTTGTAACTAGTTTAACTACAAATGGAATAAGACGGACGAAATGATTTGGAAAAACGAGGAAAAATCCACACTATGTGACAAATAGCCAAGACAACTACAAATTGGAGTTATGTAGTTACTTTACAAGCGATGAAGGACGGAAAAACTGGGAAAAAACTGTCTTGGAAACGAGACTGACGAGGAGTAAAGGATTGTCTTATTTGGTCTATTTCATTTATTGGGTTAACCGAAAAATCAATGAATTTTCATGTTGGTAACTAAATTGTTTGTAAAAATTGCACCAACTTTAAGAAATATTTTTTAAAATAGTTTAATTAGTATCAGTTAAGTGCGATACATAACTAGAAATACCAATCCTACTGTTATTAAGTATTAAATCTATCATTAATTCAAATCTACACGCCGAAAACAATACCCACAATATACTTCTTGAAATCTACTATGGTTGCTCTACCAAGAAAAAAATCTGATAACTTTTTTATTTTATGGGTAAAGTTTGAAATGCGTTCAATGCTCCCCAGGGGGTTTAATATCAAAAATGTTAATTTCTTGCAGTTGATATTTAAAACCTTTACCAGTGAAAGTGAATTCGATATCTCATTAGACCTAAGAAATATATCGGAATTCGTGAAAATGTACACAGCCACTTTACACCCCCTTGGGTGATATTTTTTCACAATAGTACAAATATTCACGAGGTCCAGTCGGACATCCAACATAGTTGGATGAACTCCTGCGGACTTAGTGGGTATTTAAACGATAAGTATATACTAGGATTATAACGAAATGAAGAGACTCTGATCCCCCAAAAAAAAAACATCCCCCCGATAATATTTATTAGAGTGACGATTGAGGCCATTAAGAACGGTAGGAGCTTAGATATTGACTAATTTCAGCTTTAGGATTAAGATAGAAAAACTGTTAGTATTAAGTACCTATATAAGGCAAATAAAGCACATTTTAAAACCTGAAACCACCTTGGGTGTTGGATATCGAAAAATTTAAAAAAAATGTTTCTAGGTGCTTATTTGAAGAGCCCGCAGAAGTAAAATTAATTTGATAGCTCGACATGTCTAAAAAGGTACGGGGTGGGAGTGGTTTTTCGTTTCTAGGAAACGGCTTATGCTAGAAAGCAGAAACTTCGTACCCCAACAAGAACTTATGGTTCACATTTGGGTTACTGCGACGTCGTGGTGTCTAAGAATATTATCGAGTCGCTACAATGTTTCGTATCTGCAACGTTTTAGAGTCTTCCATTTATCGAAAGTGGCGCAACGCAATTAAGGAATTGTATTGGACACAATGCCTATTTAGTTTTGCATCAGAATGATGGGAAGCCGCACACTATGAATGTGTATTTAAATGTATGTAATACTTATATTACAAAGAGAAATAGATTTCTTTAAAAACATGCAGATCTCTATATAAGATAATAATGAAATTGAAATAATCAGCGTAATGTAATGCAAAATTACCAAACGGATTCATATTCTCTGTAAACATACTAAGAATACTTATGGAAAAAATCATGGGACATGACCAATTCTTCCATTCAAATTTTTAATTGATTTTTTAAAAATAAGCTTTTACAAAATATACTTCTGAAGCAATAGCCTTTTTTGTTAAAAATACAATCCGGTCTTTTAAACCAAATTTACTTCAGAAATTTTGAAAAATTCTATACTACATAACAATTACAGATTTTATTTTATTTAATATCCTGCATAAAAATTCTGTTCGCTATTGCAATTGATTTGATGTTACTTCATAGTCATTTTGCCTAGTATGTATGTTGCAGAATGGGAACATGGTTGTTCACCGTTCTGTAAAAATTCCTAAAATGTAACTAAATTGTGCCCATAGAGATAGACAAGCAGCGACCGAATTGAAGGCGGACGTCATCGCATTCACCTACTAAAAACAACAATTGACACTAGGCCCCTGTTTTTTATCACTCACATTTATATTATGTCCCGCTCTTGAAACTCGCTAATCAACAATAATTTGACACTAGGCCCCTGTTGCATCTGACTTTTCTGGCTTCAAAGCGCTTGATATAAAATCGGTGGCTTGTTGTCTCCAGTATATATATCTCTATGATTGTGCCCAATTAGACGTGGTACCTAATTTGTTTCACCAAGGCTAAAGATAAAGTAACACTTTCCAACACTGTGCCTAAAAAGGTTTTTTAGTAACACACTGACAACAAGGTTTCTATATATGTAGGTAGAGTTCCCATTGATCGATTCAATTCAGATTGACTTCAAATTGATGAATATTTTCCGCCTAGAATGCCACAATTCCCGAACAATTTGGCGGCAATTTGGGAACTGATACTATTTTGGGAATTTTTTCAATATAAAAACATTTTTGGGAAGACTTACGTTTTTGTGTTACTTAGACTGCCTAAATGAGAAGTGTTACTGACAAGGCACGAAAACTTAACATTTCCATAAAAAATGGTAACGAAAACATTTCTGAAACGTCGATGTGTTAAAACTGTGACTATAGTAACAACTTGGCACACAATTTTTGTTGAGTTAGTTTTTTGCAGTTGATATTTAAAGCCTTTACCAGTGAAAGTGAATTCGATATCTCATTAGACCTAAGAAATATATCGGAATTCGTGAAAATGCACACAGCCACTTTACACCCCTTCGGGGTTGGATATCGAAAAATTTGAAAAAAACGTGTTTGGGCGCTTATTGGAAGAGTCCGCAGAAGTAAAATTAATTTGATAACTCGACATGTCTAAAAAGGTACGGGCAGTGGTTTTTCGTTTCTAAGAAACGGCTTATGCTAGAAAGATGAGACTTAGGACAGATGTGCTACTGGAGTACTTAAAGCAAAAAAAAACGTTCAGATTTTCATTGGGGTCTACAGGTGGAGGAAACAAAATGTGCGTGAATCATGATTTCAAATTAATTTTACTTCTACGGACTCTCCATGTAGGCGCCTAGAAATGTTTTTCCAAATTTTTCGATATCCTGTTACGGATCAATTTGCGATATCACTCTGCAAGAAAAGAAGACAATCGTTTAGTGGAATAAAATATCGCGTTTTAAAAATATACCAACTTACCAAGAACTTATTTGTCGAGCTCCTTGCAGAATCACCGCAAAAAGCATCAAAATCCGAGCCAACCTAAAAGTAAACGCAAAAATAGCGAATTGGTGAAGTCAGAGTAAAGGAAAAAGAAAACATACACTGGATTGGACGTAAGGCTGAAAATTCGAAAATATTAGATTATATCATTTAGGGTTAGTATTGGAATTATTTTGTCATCTGAATTATATATTAATTTTATTATTTAGTTTATGGTTAGTCGTAGTTTAGGGTTAGTATTCGAATTCTTTTGCCATCAGAAATATTAGGTATCGTATTTGAACTAAACAGTGTCACGTGGCGAAAACAATGCGAACAAATCGTACTTACCAACATCAGCGATCACGCCATGCCCGGTTGCTCCGTCCTGCCAAACGGGTTACTCCATCCTGCGGTCGTCCGAATGCGGGGCAAGTCTCACTGGAAAATAAAACAAATTACTCACTAGGCACTGTGTTTTGTTCTACCACATACCCGTCTTTAAAATGGAAACGAATCCGAAACAACCGAGTGGATATAAAACGGAACGCGAACACGTAATCACAACATCAAAACAAAACAAGTACAAGCACATCCGACTGACAGCTGACAGTTAGGAAATAATCGACGGACAAAGTCGAGCGGCGAAATGGACGATGAACATGGTTTGAACCCCGGCTAAATACCCTAATGGAATGGTGGAAAGCCATACGACGTTATCATGCAAGAAGGAAGAATTACATGAAAGTGAAAGATTGTTTAATCCCGAATAAAGTTTCGAAAATCTGGTTCTAGCTAACCATCGACAAGAAGAACCGCTGGAAGTTTTCGAGGAAGCGCCGGGAGGATTAAAACGCTCTCTTGTGAATAAGTCAGAGGGAAAAACCACAAGTGGACGCATAATTTGATTTTGCCGGGAAATAATTGAAAGGTATCCAGGGGAAAAGTGACGAGTGAGTGACAGGCGAGTGAGCAGGCAATCTAAAGGACTTCAACGAGTTATCATCGAGCAGAATTTTGTCGAAAGGAGATCCAGACCAGGAGGATCGGAGGAGTTTTGCCGACGCAACCATCATGGGACAACGCACCAGCGGCGCCCTAGTGTAAGATTAGAGATAGGTATAAAATTTCTGTAATAGTCAGCGAAAATTAAAATTCAGCTCTGATCCTTCAACCGAAATTTTCTTAATTTATAATTGTGAACTTTCTTGTGACGTTTTTTAGCCGAACTTTTTCAGTGTCGCGTGATTCGGTTGTTTTATGGGTATTTACGTTTCTTTTCACGAATCCGTGATCCGATCGCGGAATGATTAGAACGGGTCCTGAAATACAGGATCACTTCTCTGGATTGACCGAACAAGGCCCGATCGCCTCTTTTTGTCTAGGGATTCGTACGGTTTCTCCCAACCGAAATAATCCAACCCCTAAGGGGGTATAAAGTTACCAGAAATAACCAGGAGGCTATTTGAAACGTTATTATTTAGGTTGTCAGTCGCGTTTCGGACTTCTACCCATAAAATAATAAAGTTGCGCCCAGACTGTTGCAGATTTTTTACTTTGGATGGGTTGCCGTTTAATTGGTCTCTCATCGCGGATAATTTTGCCTCCGATTCGATATGGATGCGCAGCGGAGTCAGATCTAAAAGAGCCTCCATAGCTGCCGTGGGGCAGATTCTCATTGCTTCTATCGTGTTGATACATGCCAACCTTTGGAGCTTGTTCAGTTTGTTCCTGGCACTTACTAGTTTTGTTCTTTGCAACCATACTGATGCTCCGTATGCTATCATAGATTTTACAATAGCTGTATAGGTCCATAAGGCTATTTTCGGTTTCAAGCCTCAGGTTTTCTCTACTACTTGTCTACACAACAGTAGAGCAGTAGTAACTTCCTCTGATACTTTTTCTAGGTGCTTGTTCCATAGGAGTTTCTGATCCAGAATTACTCCTAGATATTTTACTTCTGTCGAGAGTTTGATTTCCGTTTCGTATATCATAAGCGATCTTATTTTGATCAGGTCTCTCTTTCGTGAAAAAGGCACAATCACGATTTTGCCCGGATTGACCTGTAGGCCTTTCTCATGGCACCCTGTTTGTGTTTTACTTAGTGCTTGCCCCATAAGATCGCAGAGGATTTCCTTAAACTTGACCTTAATCATGATTACTAAGTCGTCAGCATACCCTTGGACTGTAAGGCCGCTATGACTGAGCAAGCTCAATAGGTCGTCAACCACAATACACCATAGAAGAGGCAATAGTACTCCTCCTTGCGGGCTTCCTTTGCCAGCTTTGACCCTTGTGGTATCCGTTCCCAGGGAGGTGTAAATCTCCCGTGTGCTTAGCATTTGGTCGATCCACCTTGCTGTGGTAGAGTCTACTCCTCTGTCGACAATTGCCTTATTTATACAGTCGTAGGTTGTGTTATCGAATGCTCCTTCTATGTCCAGAAATGCGCATAACGCAATTTCATTGTCGGAAATTGTCTTCTCAATTTCCGTTGTAATTTGGAGAAGTGCTGATTCTGTCGATTTGCCGGTTTGGTAGGCAAATTGATTACTGTGTAGTGGGTTTCTTGCTAAGCGATTCGTGTCTCAGTCAGTGGTCTTTTCCATGGTTTTCAAAAGAAAATATATTAGGCAGATGGATCTGAATGACTTTCTGGTGGTGTAAGGTATTGTCCTAGTTTTCACGAATGCCGAAAAGCTTTTCGCTTTAATGAGATCAAATTTGCTTTTACTTCTAATGAATCATTTATTAAAAAAAGCAAATAATAAATAAATAAAAAAATGCCAACAGTCGGGGCGCAACTTTATTATTTTATGGGTCCCGAATGCGTTTAATGCTGAGATGCGGTGTAGGTTACTATGCGACTGACGGACTTCTACCCTTCTTCTAAGGTTGCGCCCAAACTGTTGACCGATTTTTCCATTTCGTAAATGTGCCCACCCCTATAATTACTTCAGAAGTATAAAGTCAATTATCACGATTTAGTTTATTCTTCTAAGTTGCATTTCCTTAGTATTTTCGATTTTTAAAAAAATAATCCGAACATAGATCTGTTTTTTTCCGGACTCTTACCGAAAGCATTTTGATTGAGATTCAATGCGATAAACTCGACTCCAACGTGAATATCCGATGAATTTATATTGTTTGGGGGTACCTTTTTCGTCCTGCCCTGAGTGTTTGTCTTCCTCGTTCCCAGCCGAAAAATAGACCGGAGATTCATTCTAGTTAAAGCCGATTTCCGTTCTATTGTACCCACTCGTCTGGGTCAAACTATCAAATTAAGTTAAGAATGAAACGTATTAATTTCCAATACACGTAGGACGATGGCTGCCTTCTTCGTCCTTTCGGTCTTCGTATTTTCTAAGGTTTTGCAATGTAGCTTCGAAAACGAACACTATTTGTATGGCTGGATATTGTGAAGTTTTTTTTAGTAAAACGTGAGTCCTTTTATTTCTAGACTTGTTTACACATTGAGAAATTGAGAAAAAAGGCAACGAACTGATATAAAAGACGGTTTGAAAGGAAGACGTTCAGAAACCAGGAAACTTTTCTATTTGGCGTATTGTTTTTGAAACTCTCCACGAAAGACATTTCGGGAAACAGCATAGTGTGTTCTATTGTAAAAAAAATTTTCTGTTTAACTGCAAGAAATGTTGATGGAGTATTTGTCTTAAAATATTGATGTTACAGAATTGTAAGAAGCGTCTCGAAGAATAGTACCAGTACGTAGTAAATATGTACTTTTTGTTTGGAAGGAGATATCTTTTGAAGATAAACATGAAATTTAAATATGACACTATTTTTATTTCATATGTGCATCTTCTTCTTATTTGTTCATGTAATTCCTTACACAAAACTGTCGCAAACTGTTCACGGTACTAAACCCGGTTTAAGATCATAACTATAAAGCGTTTGAAACTCACAATAAAATTTCGGTTTGATCCAAGTCGTACAGCAAACGCTGGAAATATGTCAGATGACGAATGACCTTTGGGAAATATGTGCCATGAGAAAAAGTCGTTCCTCTTTATTGAACTTGACGAAGTAAAGATTTCCAATTTAATTGTATTCTATATACGAAACCGGGAAGTTCTGAATGTAAAGTGTGACCAAGGAGTTATTTTACATTTGTTTGGAAACTACTGCGAAAGATTTCAGACCGTGTAACGACTTGTTTTATAGCCGGGGTGATCAGCGGTTGCCAGGGTTTGTTACAAGTATTTATTTCATTGATTTGACTTCACTTTATTAATTCTAATTGATGACATATATTTTAACTTGATTTCCTTTGGGTTTTCTCCATGCTCGCCTCCGCGCGTCTGCACTACTCGCCTTGACTTGTTCCTGATCGCCGCCTCTGCTCAACATGATTCGACTCTGTGATTCTGTGGGTACGACTCTGCTCGCCTTGCCTTGACTCTCTCTGCTCTGCCCTTCCCTGACCTCGTCTCCTTGCGTTGCCTTTGCTTTGTTCTCCCTGTCTTTGTCCTTCCCTGTCTTCGTCTTCGCGTGTTGCCTCTGCTTTGTTCTCCCTGTCTTTGTCCTTCTCTGTCTTCGTCTCCGCATGTGCCTCTACTTTGTTCTCGCTGTCTTCGTCCTTCCCTGTCTTCGTCTCTGCGCGTGCCTCTGCTTTGTTCGTCTTGGCTCTACTGTGTCTGCTTGTCGTGGTTTTGGAGTCGTTCGTCGTGGCTTGTCGTAGCTGGTTGTAGCTCCACTCCTGGCACGACTCTGCCTGCCTTAACTTAACCCTGTCGCTGAGCGTCATCTCGTCTCTGTTCCGCTTGATTTGCACGTTGCTGCGTTCTCTGCTCGTTGCGCCGCGATTCTCTTGGTTCCGCTGGGATAGTCTCTGCTTTGCTAGACTCTGCTGTGCTAGTCTCTGCTCTGCTCTGCTTGGGTATGCTTTGCTCTCCTGGGCTAGTTTCTGCTCTGCTTGGCTCTGCTGGAATCTTCTCTGCTTGGCGCTGTTCTGCGGGGCTAGTCTGCCCTGCGTGGCTCTGTTCTGATGGGCTAGTCTCTGCCCTGCTTGGCTCTGCTCTGCTTTGCTCTGTTCTGCTGGGCTAGTCTCTGCTCTGCTTGACTAGTCTTTGCTCTGCTCTGCTTGGCTTGCTCCGCTGCTTGGCTTGTCGCTGCTTGGCTCGTCGCTGCTTGGCTTGCTCCGCTGCTTGGCTTATCGCCACTGCTTGGCTCGTCGCTGCTGGCTCTGGTCTGCTTGGCTAGTCTCTGCTCTGCTCTGCTCTGCTTGGTTAGTCTCTGCTCTGCTCTGCTTGGCTTGCTCTGCTGCCTGGCTTGTCGCTGCTTGGCTCGTCTCTGCTTGCTCTGGTCTGTTTGGCGCATCGCTGCTTGGCTCGTCGATATTCTGCCGGCTAGTCGCTGCTTGGCTGATTCAGTGCGTTTGTCCTACAAACTATAATTGGCTTCGACTACACTAAGCGGACTTATAAAGCGTCTGCCTTAGCATCGCCTCAGCGTCCTCATGACAGTCCTAAACTACTCGAAGCGGACTTATAAAGCCTCAGCCTTCTTGTAAGATGGTAGCGGTCAGTGACGGTCGTTAGTTCTTTAGTCTCCTCGATTCTATAGTCTGGCGGACTTATAAAGCCTCAGCCCAAACATGGGTCGACTTGATTTGGAACACAGTCTTCACTTTTCGCTCCGACGGAATTATAAATTCAAAATTTCTTTTCCTTCGTGTCATAGTTCGTGGTTGATGCCTGCCTTTCTATATAGTCATGATGGATTCGTGTGCACTTTTGTCTGTGGGTTTATCCGGTCATACATCGCCGCCTGTAGCATTGTCGAAATCATAACATGCCTACACAAAGGGCAAGTAGGTGGATAAGGCCTTACATGAGGTAGTGTCAACAATTGAAAAATCACTCTCATATAAGGAATACACACTCGCCGCTTTCCTTGACATAGAGGGTGCCTTTAATAACGTTCGACGTTCGACTATTAACAGCGTACTGCTATCAATGGAAGTGGAAGCCGAGCTTTGCAATTGGCTTGACTTAATGCTACAGAACAGGATTGTTGAATTCGAACTAGTAGAGTGTCTTATTACAAAGTCAGTCTCCAGAAGCACCCCGCAAGGAGGTGTGATCTCACCCTTACTTTGGCTCCTTGTGGTCAACAAAATCCTTGTGAACTTGAGAACCTCGGAATTAAGGCATGTGCATACGCCGACCACGTAGTCATCCTTGTCTCAGGGATACAATTACTCACAATTAGTAGTCTGATGAGACTAAGAGCACTCAGCAAACTACGAAAATGGGCGACAACTGCGATTTAGGGGCTAATCTTTCTAAAACTGTGCTCGTTCTCTTCACGATGAAATACAAAATTCCAGATTTTGCGTTACCAAATATGGTAAGCGACGAACTTCATCTTTCCGATAGCGCTAAATATCTCGGGGTTGTGCTAGACAAGAAACTCAGCTGGAAACTGAATCTGGATGAAGGTGTTAAAAAAGCGTATATCGCATTTTACGCATGCGGAAAGATGTTCGAAAACAGGTGGAGTCTCCAACCAAAACTAGTACACTGGATGTATACAGCCGTAGTAAGACCAATCTTAAGCTATGGCGCGATAGTGTGCAGGGAGGCGACTAGAACGTCCACGTATCTGGGATCACTAGCGCCCTCTGAATCAATCCCAAGCGGCACTGGAAACTATCATCCATCTGCTGCCAATGGACATATACATCAAAAGCATAGCTGCGAAAGGTGCTCTTAGACTCAAAGAGTTAGGTTACTGGAGAACTAGACCTGCTGGTCACAGTACCATACTCAATGACTTCATGGAGTGTGATATCGATAGGGAAACAGACTTCATTCTGACAGAAATAGGTTTCGGTTGGAAATTTTCTACTAAAATCCCACAGAGGGACGACAGGAATGAAGAACGCGACGTAGGCAGTAGAACCACAATGATTTTCACCGACGGTTCGAAAATGATTTCTGGCACGGGTGCGGGAGTATTCTCACAGGAATTCGAGATTCACTAGGCCTACAGGCCACCGGACAATGTCAGTGTATTTCAAGTGGAAATCTTTGCAATACTTTGGGCTTGCAAAATTATTGAAGCAAAGGTGTATGCAACAGAGCAGCAGCCAAGCAGCTATTAATGCCCTTAGTTTGAACACAACACGATCAAAACTAGTTAGACGATGTCGTGGCATTCTTAATTCTATCGGCACATAGCACAAAATTACCCTCTGCTGGATGCCAGGCCACTGTGGAATCCAAGGGAATGAGCAATCTAATGAACATGCTCGAGCAGGTTCCAGCCTAAGCTCACTAGTGGAGGACCAGCACATTGCTATTCCCATCAGATCCATAAAACAGTCTATCGACTCACTATGCGTGCAGTTGGCAGGCAATAGATGGTCAAACCTAACTACATGCTCAATATCAAGAACTCTTTGGCATGAATATGATCACGGAGAAAGCAAGTATATCCTGAGCCTGAGCAGGAAAGATGCTAGTACACTAATCGGAGAACTCACAGGGCAGTGCCTGATTGGTAGACACGCTAGACGACTAAGTGCCGATGCAAATGATCTCTGTCGTAGCTGCGGTGACCCAGAAGTGGAACAGTCAATTTTCCACGTCTTATGCGAGTGTCCGGCCCTATCGGGAACAAGAAGATGGAACCTTGGCACATATTTTCTAGATGAACTTGGTGATATCGATAAGGGGAAGCTATGTAACATAGTAAGCTTTATAAAATCAACTAAATGGTTTTAGGTTCCATGAGTAATCATACTTAAACGTCTTAGTGAAGGAGGTTGATGGCATCACCACCCCATACTATACCATAGCATACCATAGTTGGTTGGTTGGCTTAAGTGGCAGCCCTGTCCTCCAGACAGAGCTCAATTAGCTCAAAGGCCGTTTTGGAACCACAAACTCGTGTTAAAACCGGATGTTAGGTGTTATTGTAACTAGGGAATTTAATAGAATACCATACCATACTGCAAAGACCGGAACACGAATGGTTTCGGAGATAAAAATTTCCGATTACCGTTTTCGAGCCTTGTAGGTAGAATATTTTGCCTGGACTGTCATTCACCGTTAATCATATCTGAATTGTAAATATAGCTCACCGAGATGATTTAATAATGAGACAACCAGATGATTCACTTACGATCCACATAGATGAGGACAAAAAATCATTCACTTAAGTAAAACAAACTACCTGTGAATATTTTGTCACATGCATTTCCACAATGACTCCGAAGTTTCGAGAGAAAACTGCAACGTTCCAATATTAAATTAGAATAGCATCGAAAGCTCTACGTACTTCTCGCATGTTCTTTACACTTCTTGCATGTATCACACACACCGCCGATTATGCTCGAAATCTCCCGACTCAACAACACATGCAGTATTAATTGACGCAGGACTTGTACACGGGTTCAGTTTTTCAACTGCGAAAGCGTTACAACCATCAGTTTTACTGGTAGTAGAGGTGTGAAGGGATTTTCATTGTTAACAGCGAACGTGTAGTCAATGATATCGGTAAGAGCTGCCTGTAGTGCGATAATTGAATGCGGTTTATGAAAGCGGTCTTATTTCATTATTTTAATCGAATTGTGTTCTTACTTGAATCGCGGCGAACCCCTGGCTCGCAGCACCTGTGTGAATCCTCAGATGTTCATTCATCATGACTTTAGTTTGCTGGGGACCCGACCAAGTTTTCTTTTATAGTTCGATGCATTTCTGAAAGAACTAAACTTTCTCATAGCCACAAGCATTATTGACAATATTTCCGACGAATTCTGCGGCGAGGCACATCACATTCAGATGTCGCTAAATAAATACGTAATTCGTAATAATTTTCTCATAAATGAAACCAAAGTTAATTAAACATGGCACATGGTCTTTGAAGTTAAGACTTAATTTCCACCGAAGCAAGAAACCAAAAAGCCTTCATATCGACAACCACTTAACCCGGAAAGGGAAGTTTATGCCGAACAACCCTCTATATGATGCCGATACATGAAAGTACGTTAGATACTTTCTACACTAGAACAATGAACATTTCTGTTGGTTGTGACTACGAGTACGAGTCAGGAAGACAAAGCCATAACATGTACGGTAGAGTGTAAATGAAATTCATTTGAGAGCATAATTTCAACCCATAAACATGCTAAACAAACAATTTATTTGCAAATTCCACGCAAGCCCCGACTATACAGAAGTTTGTACTCGCATCGCGTACCTACTCGCAATATCAGCGAGTCTTAATAAACACCCCCGAAATGTAATCATGTGCGAAAATATGGCAGCGAAATTTTATAATTTTCCACCTTCATACATCCCCTGGGAGAGTTCTTGCAGCACTTTGCTATAATTTTCATAGGTATATTGCGAGGTTTTAGTATAACCACTCATATAATTCCCCTTTCTTTAAAAATCCACCCATCGTATCGTTGGACGAATGCTGATATGGGCGAATGGCAGATATTATCTATGAAAATAGATTTTAATTAAGGACGGATTGTGCGCGCTAGATAAATTAAAAACAACATTAAAAAATATTTACATATAATTGTTGTAGGATATTTGCATTAATGAACTTATGGTGATAATTCCTCTGGCCTATTTAATTCTACATTATTAAACAATATTTTTGAACATAGTTGTAATAGGGGTACTCACTATGCATCTAACTACGAATGTACTGGATCAGCGCTAAATAGAACCCTGTGTAATTACTTAATGACCCCAAGGACATACAACTAATTATTTTTGGATTTGTTTGCTTTTATATTCAATTACCAACAAATCAATTTAAAATTGGCGTGGTAAGGACGTATTAACAATAGTCTGTGTAAAATAGTGTACACGTACATGTATTGTTATAAAGTTGGTAGCGTGAAATATGTGTATGGCTCGATTAACTGAGTAATAATCCTTAAAAACATATGCCCGTTTTCTATGTAGCTATGTGATTTTTAAGAATTTCGTACTGTTTCTGATATTTACATATCGATGGTGAAGAATATCATCCTCCTTCATACAGACTTCATAATCGAAACTGTTAACGATTGGTTTTAAAATAAGTTTTCCACCGAAAAAACAGTTTTTTCATGATAAGGCTAAAACAGAAGATACATTTTAAAACTTTTCGCTTAATTTTTTATGACAGAGCAATCTATCCCGACTGGAATTAATCGCTACCTTGGTTGTTGCTTTTGAGGAAAGTTCTTAAAATAAACAATTTTTTTGGAACGAAAATACTCGAAGCAGAGGAAGGCTTACTTATTTATTTATTTAAAAAAAAAAACAGATACCGACTACAATTTTTAGCGTGGTATAATTATTACTCATGTTGTCCCCTTTTATTCTATTATTAAGGCTATCACACTATCTTAACTACTTTACAACCTATCCACTTTTAACTAAAACAATATTTTACACTTAAATAACCCTTTTTTTTAATAAAGTGTAATTAACAGTTTGCAATTAATCTGATACCCAATTTTAACTGAACCGCCGGTATTGCGCTTTACCATTTTCAATTAAAATTAAATCCAAAAAAAATGTAAATATGTATTATTACTAAATTGCAGGTTAAAAACTGAGAGAATAAATTTAATCAGTATTTCTTAATTGAATGCATAAAATAAATTTTATTGGGTAGCTTTAAGGTTCTTGTACACCAGCAATTAATTACCCGACGACTATTGCCAAAACTAGTGGAGCGATTAATGGAGCAATACAGGGCAATATCATTCTAGTTGCGGCAATATTTCGGTAATATGGCAATGTTTTCACAGATTGTTGGTGTTGTACGCCCTATAGTTGCTGTATTTCCACTGACTTGGAAAATTCCGAGCAATTGTCTCCGTTCGGTGATTCAATTGTCAAGTTTTGTTTTGAGTTTTGCATTTATTTGTCAAGTTTCGTGTTATATTGGCTTGGAATTCAAATATTTCCGAGTTTTATTTTAAGTTTTAGGTTTGTTTCTCAAGTTTGCTGTCGTGTTTTTCATAGACTGAATTGGTCGTGTAAGCCCTTATTGCTGAATTGCTAGATATTGGTCAATATCGCTTACCACAATTCAGCAACGAGTTAGTGAAAAGTTGATCCACATCGCCTGTTGCTATTGTTGCTGAATGTTGCTTCATATTTTCGTGGCGTCAAAATTACCAAATATTTCTGCAAATTGAGCAATTTTAATCGCTCGTGTAAGAGCACCTTAAGGTTATTATATAAGTGAAAAACTTCATAAAAAATCTGCCAACAGTCTGGGCGCAACTTTATTATTTTATGGGTAGAAGTCCGAAACGTGTTTAATGATGAGATACGGTGTTGGGTACTATGCGACTGACAACCTAAAAAATAACGTTCCAAATTGCCTCCTGGTTATACAATTTTTGAGGTGAGAGGTGGAGCACGAAAGTGGGGCGATAGTCATTTTTAAAAAAGTTTAATTTCTATATCTCAAAAACCTTACCAGATCTGATCTTAGAAATTTTACAGGAGTTAGGCCCAGTTGACTTCTAACAGGGAACAAATGTTGGAGGGACTGGTGAAGAGGCTGATGGTGAGAGGGGATGGAAAGAAAAGAGCTTCATTTTTATTTCTCAAAAACTGCAAACCATTGAAAGCTAAAAATTGACTATGTAGAGCCAATATAAAGGTAAGTTAATATGGGTAGCAAGGCAGGGGGTGGGTGGTGGCTTTTTATATCTCAGAAAAGGCTTATTCAAGAAAGTTGGAACTTAGTACGTATATGTACGTATGCTACTGAAGTAATTAAAGGAAACAAAAATTCAGATTTTTATTGGCATAGAGGTTGAGTAAAACGAATGGCCGTGAAAAGGGATTCTTCCACATTTTCACGATTTCGTTATATATTTTGGATATGCCGAAATAAATTTTACTTCTGCGGGTTCTTTATACAAACGCCTAGAAATGTTTTTTTTTCAATTTTTCGATATCCAACCCCTTAGGGGGTGTAAAGTGGTTGCGTACATTTACACGAATTTCTATATATTGGGTCTAATGAGATATTCAATTCACTTTTATTTCTAAAGGCTTTAAATTCTCTTCAAAATCTTTCGATACCCCTGGGTAAGTTATAGTTCAAGTTTTCACGAATTCCGAAAATCTTTTATGATTAATGAGATCGAATGCGGTTTTACTTCTATTGACTCTTCTATTAAAGAAAATACGTAAATAAATTAAAAAAAAATCTGCAATACTCTGGGCGCAACTTTATTAATTTTTTTTGGTAGAAGTCCGAAACGTGTTTAATGATGTGACTGCGACTGACAACCTAAAAAATAAAGTTCCAAATATCATCCTGGTCCCCGTTCGTGATTGCAGGGTGCTTTTCTATTAGTAATATTAAAAGTAATGGTGGTATTGGTGGAGATTCAATTTACGCAGTAAATTTGTAGAAAGAATAATTATAATAAATGTTTGATATTAACTAATTGCTTCCCTTTGTTGAATCTCGACACGACACTGCCTTATATGACAGATTTTAAAATATGATCTTGAAGCAACAGCTCAACCTCAAATTCGGTTTTTTTTGAGTTAAAACGTCATGAACAAAAATTTTGTTCTTATTGAATGGTATAGAAAATGAAAGGAGTATTGAAGCAATGAACAAGTGCATTTTTGAAAATACAAACTGTTTTGCTAAAACGAGTTCTAGTCGAGCAATGAAGACGTAATTTTCATCGAGAATGTATTTTTATGTTATCAAGCGAACGTACAGGCGTTTTTTGCTTTTTGACCATTGATTGGAGAAAAATATATAAACAATAATTGTTTTTTCTATTTAAACGTTTGGGCTGCTTTAACTTATAAATAATACTTAAAAGATCTAACCCTAGAGTATAAAAAAAATACTTTAGTGTTAAAAGCAATAATAAAGTAAAATAAAATATAATAAAAATAATTTGTCCAAATCTAAGTAGGTACATAAAAAGATAAGCCATTATAAGAAACATAAAAATATTTTCGCAATCTACAAATAAAAAAAAATTCATCGAATCATTGCGTTTTGTATCAGGTTCTCGTTTAGACCTTACGCACACACACTGCAGAGGTTTAGAATGATATACGCTATTTATAGTCAATAGTATCACTAAATTGAAATAAATTTTGGTTTATTCGTACCCTACGTACAAATCAGTTTCCAGCGAGAAAATAACAACCTTTCAATACCTTCTAACACCCAGAATAGAAATCTCTTCAAACATCTCGCATGCAATAAATACTTCTTGCGAGTTCCACACACGTAACTGAATATGCTGGAAATCTCTCGACTCAACACATGCAGTATATAAGCGCCGCAGAGCTTGATCACTTGATCAGTTTTTCTACTATGAGAGCAAGACGACGGTGAATTCTACGTGAAAGTTTAGATGGAAAGTGATATTCGATGATAACAGTGGTCGAGTAGTAAATGAAATTTTGAAGGGTTGCCAATAGTGCGATATTTGTATGGGAATTATTAAAGCAATGTTATTTCTAATATATAAGTAAAAAGAATGGATAATTCAATATGTGTTCAAATTTATGAAATTGTTAATTTTGATAAATATAGTATAAGTTCGGAGGTTGATAATTATGAAAGTTCCTAAATCTTTGAACCACCCTCAATCCTTATATTTAAAAAATTGAAATGAGCTAATCTGACTTTGATGTAACCGTGTTCATCAGTTTTTGTTCCATCCACAAATTATGATGGAATCAAGTCTTTATAAAAACTGAAAAAAAAAAATGTATTTAATTTTTCCCGTAAACACAGTTTTAGGTGTAGTATTAAGTCTGTATTTTTCACGAAAAAAAAACCTATTCAAAAAATACTAAAATCTCGAACTTATAGGTCTAACCTTGCCTTTCAGATCGATTTTTATACGAATTTAGCGGTTTTTGGATGAAATTTGAGCGCAGAACCGAAATCCCCTTGCGAGAAAATTGTTCTTTTTGTTCCATCACTTCTCAATTAATGTCTGTTTACAAAAAAATTTTTTTTTGTCAAAATTTCAATTGAAAATAATTTGGGATGACCTATTGAAATTTGCAGAGTTCCTTCCACCTTTCACGTGAACTTGAAAGAATTTGTGCCTAAGATACTTACCCACATTTCATACAATTTCTTTTGGTTCGAAAGGCGGTGACTTTATTGGGGATGAATTTGACAAGGAAAGTTTTGATTTTTATATTTCATAAATCGCTTATGCTAAGACGATATTTGAGATTACTATTTAAAAACTTTATTATTAAAAAATAATAAAGTTAAATTAGGTTTTCGACTTGTATAGAAGGGAACAAGGGTAGGGAGAAAAATAATACTGCCGAAACGCTCGAAAACTGAAATTAAAAACAACATTTTTTGATATTCAACGTCTTGTTCTACATGTTTTTACAATTTCGTTATACCTCTTAGGTCTGATTTGATATCGAAATAGTATTCTACTAGCATTTTATAATATCAATTTCAGAAGCTTTCAATATTCAACCGCAAAGGGGAAACATACTTTTTATATAATCGTTCAAAAATCGATTTAAACGTTTTTTTAATAATCCGCCCTTAAATAGGGTTAAAGAAGTTGTATAGGAGTTGATGAATTCCGGCATATATGTTAGGTCTGATTGGATATCGAATTGATCTTTGGTTTTTTTTATTTTTAGGTGATTATAGATCACCTAAAAATCAAATTTAGGATTTTTCAACATTGAACTCTTAAAAGGGTTTAAGAGGGTTATGTATGATTCTGCGAGTTTCACCATATCTTTTTGGTCTGGTTAGATATGAATAGATTTTCAACTTCACGCAATTTTTATACAATTGTTCAAAAATCAATTTTAGGTTTAAACGCTTTTACGAATTAAATCTTATTTCTTCGGTCTGATTAGACCTTATTGAGTTTTACTTTCATGTGCTTGTTATATAATTGTTCATTTCATTTGAAAAGGCCTAGCAAACTCAGTACAAACAGGTATTTACATCAAATTTAAAACACAAATAAATGAATCGAATTTGAAAAAAAAACAGAATCTTCTAATGGGTGTGATTGCAAAGCGTTTACTTTGAGCTTATACTGCAAGCGCTAGTAAAATTCACCGCGGGGCAGTGCAACTCTTCATACTGGCAATTATGAGCTTCAATACTGAGAATTTGTGTAACTAATCGTTCAATTTGAATTTATTTTGATTAGTTCAATTTATCGACTAATAATCGGAACAATTTTAAAACTTTCACAGTAAATTAGTTCACCCCAATTACACTTCGGTGCAACTCAGATATTTTACCAACAAAGGTACTAAACTCCGTGTTCCGAACTCAATAAAACTTTCGCTATGGAGGATCATAACGATGAAATTTGATATATGGAAAACGCATATGCTATCAGTTCCACTAAATGTTTTTGGTTAAGCGTACTCCATAATAACATAACAAACATACGAGCATATAAGGATCTATACGTCGCGCGAACCTTCCATATTGGCAAATATAATAGGAACCGGATAGTAATACCGGCAATTCTGTGCATTCAGGAATTAGAACGAAACTTCAACGTCATAATGATAAACTTTAAAATAAAATTAATAACCCGTGCTTATGACTTGGTTATTTGCCAGGGCAGACATGTTTTAGGCAATTACTCAGAATTTATCATAAAACAACAATAATTTAAATTAGGATAATGGATAGCTTTGTTTGACTATGACTAGACTACCATTAAGCTGCACTTGCCATATCATTAAAATCACGGGAGGTGGGGGGGGGAGGGGTTTTGGATGTGGATGGTGTTTAGCTGATATTTGCAGGGCATTGTTGGGCAAGTTGTACGCTGATAATCCTTCAACTGGAGTAGCCATTTACATTATACAGTTGAGGCGTAGACACGAACTTGTGTAAATTGCTATAATTTGATGGATTGCTGCACAACACTATAATTTTATTGTGCAGCAATAAATTCACTAATTGACGATTATTAGTATGCATTTTAGCTTTTTTAGCGTTAAATCGTCCGTCTTCTGGTTTTCTCTCGAACTTTGCACACTATGTTTTGTCTATTTTTATACGTTTTCTAATCGTTTCATAAAATAGATTCTTCTGGAATAATTTGAATATATGTACGTACTAAAGTTCAACTTTTTAGCGTAACGAAACTATGAAATTCGAAAATAATAAAGTCTTAATCTCTGCCTCTGAACAATAAAAATAACATTTTACTTTTCCTTATTACATAATAATTAAATGGAAATAATTTAGAATTGACAGCGTATAAACATTTAAAAAGAAATTAATTCAATTCAATTCAATCAATATTTATTAGTTTTTTCACTTATGTCTACCATCTTATAATTTATAATTTAGAGAACAGATAATTCAATATCTTAACAGCTAAATTAAACCTAGTTAGCACAGCAAAGCGAAGCATCTACGAGAATTTTAGTGAAATAAATTCAAGGAAAAATTTAAAAAAGAAATTAAAAGCGATTTGAATTTTTTCAAGACATAGAAGCTAGTTTTAAGAATTTTTTAATTGTTTTTCGGTGACAGAGGAGTTTCTGGTGCAAAACACCAACACAAAATCCTGACTGGGATCAATCGTTGCGTTGACTACTACCAGTTGAAAAACCTTCACTGGATAAGCCAGTCATGTCCTCAGTGGCAGTAGGACATTGGAACCAGTCGGGCTTTGATTACGTATGCTTTGGTACCGTCGATTTTTGCGATCTATAGCCTGATAGTCTGCTCGTCTGAAATGAACAATTCTGAAAATTAAAATAAAATTGTATTTAGTTATTAATCAACAGCTCTTTTGATGTTTCTTGACAAGAATCTCAGTGCGATTTTATATTAAATTTTTAATTTCGAACAGAGTACCAAGCTTAGCTCAGTTACATCGCCAAATTTTGGCAACTAGATTTCAAAATATCAAAAAGCGTTTAGATCGCGCTAAGGAGATTTGTTCAACCCTTTTATACCCTCTTAGTGGTTGAAAAGGCAAAACCCTTGAAAACTTGTTTCAAGAAGGGAACAGTTATTCGATATCTAATCAGACCTGAATTACATGGCTGAATTCGTGAAAATGTAAGCAACCCCTTTACACCACCTTAGGGGTTGAATTTCAAAAAACGCTTTCTAGGCATTTATACAAAGAATTTGTGGAATAAAAATTACTTCAGTATATCAAAAGACCTAAGGGTTATGACGAATTTCGTGAAAATATATGCATTTCATTTTCACTGAAAATTTGTTTGGCCCCCATTCCGAATATCCATTGGCGATATTTGATTTTTTTTTTTATCACAATTACTTTTCTAATAGATCTACATATCCTCAGCTCACCTCATAGTTTCAACTTTCTAGCATAAGCCATTCTATAGATAGGAAAAACATCCCCCCACCGTACTATGCAAACCATCTGATCTTCTTCTTAATCACCCTCCCCGACCTTCAACCCCTACACCAATACCATAAAATTTTTTTACTTTATTATTTTTTAATAATAAAGTATTATGATCGACCTGAAATTTCAAAAAAATTTGCTACCCCGAAATTTTGTATTTTCACGTTTTAGGACTAGTAAACCACAAAAAAGCAAAACAAAATGTCCGTCTGTCCGCCGTAGACACCGTACGCCGTACGCAAAACTGTTTGAAGGCGCGTAGCTCTCAAACCCCTTGAGATATTAAACTGAAATTTTTGTGGTAGGTAGAATGGGTGAACCCCTACGAGTGCAATATTTTGGAGGTTTTTGTGGTGTGAGGGGGGAGGAGGAGGGAGCGTTTTAGATGAAAAATTTTGGTTTCTAGATCTCAGGAGCCGCTTATGCTAGGAAGCTGAAAGTAGGAACCTATGTAGTACTATAATCGTGGACTCATTTGCAAAAAAATGGTTGATAGGGGTTGAAGGGTATCCGAGTGGGGGGGAAAACAATGCGTCCAAAGCGCTTGAAAGCTGGGATTGAAACATTCTAAAATCCATATATCCTGAACGATTGATGTCAAATGGCTGAAACTTTGTAGTTATCTTAACAGATACTAGGAGATTGAAAACAAATTTTAAGGGCGGTGGTAAAGTATGGGGGTTGGGGGTGAAAAACTTTAAATTACAATATCTTTCGACTCAATCATCCCAGGAAGATAAAATTTGGTTTCTGTATATAGAATTACCAGTGGAGTCTACTGAATGTAAAATTTTTGTGGGTGGACGTGAAGCGCGGAAGTGGGGGGACAATAAATTTTCAAAAAATTAAATTCTTGTATCTCAAAAACTGTATCATATATGATCTTGAAAATTTTACAGAAGTTAGGACCGGTAGACATCTAGCGGAGGAAAAAATTTTGAGAGTATGGGTGCAGGAAGTGATGCTGGGAGGGGATGGAAATGCAAAAATTCTGATTTTAATTTCTCGAAAGTCGCAAAGAATAGATAGCTAAAAATTTAAAACTGTATAGAGCTACTATAGAGACATCACACAGAAATAAATTTTTGATAGTGGTAGCAAGGTACGGGGGTGGGGGTGGTTTCTTATATCTCATAAACGGCTTATGCTAGAAAGTTGAAACTCAGTACCTACATATAGATATAATTAAAACTAAAAAAAAAATCGGCCAACAGTCTGGGCGCAACTTTATTATTTTATGGAAGTCCGAAACGTTATATTACTAAGATGCGGTGTAAACATCAGTCCAGGCGGATGCAATGGCCCACTTTGCTTCGAGTGTTCTATTGCCCCCGTCACACACTCAAAACTTTCGTGTACGTGTTACAGAAACTATGAACAGCCGTGTACTTAGAGGGGAACAAAAGGCACACTTTCTGGTTGCTGTTCTGCCAGTTCCTTTTAACCAAGAACAGTTCATGTTTGAGATAGATTTAGGTTTTTGTTCACGATTAAATATTTAGCGAGCAAGCATGACTTACTTACTTTATGTTGAAGGGGGCGAACTAACAATTTTGGACTGCTGTTCAAATACAAAAATATTTGTTTAAAGTTGAAGAAAATTTAAAATTTCTGCTCAGTATCACAGTTAAAAAAAACATTCCGTGACATTGTGAAAAATGTATACTAAAATATAAATTGTATTGAGCCCAATTTAGGAAGAGAAAGGTGAACTAAGTGCCGCTTAAAGAATCCGATTTTAAGAAAATTATAGTAAGTATCTCTATTTCATCGGAATTTCAATCTGAAAAAGTTTCGTGGCTATTCATTTTCTTCTACAAAAATATGAAATTTTATTCATCGAATACTAACCTTTCAATGCAAACAGAATGTTCTTTTTTTAGAACATCAATGATTCAGGACATATTAGTTGCTTACCTATTATGCGAAATGAATCATAACATTATACTATACATTTAAACTTTTCGTTGTTATTAGTATGAAATCCAGTATAATGAATAGAATGAATTTAGATTTTTGATGTCTAAAAAACTTATATTATTTTTAATAATTAAATTTTCCATCATTCGATTTTGTTTCAAAATGCATGGGGCACTCAGTGCACCGGGCGCTAAAATAAATATCTGGGACCAGCCCTGACCGTAGGAGATATGGATTTTAACATGTCTGGATTCCGGCTTTCGAGCGTTTCGGAGGCATTGTTTTCCCCACTTTCACACCCCTCCACCCACATCGAAGCTCTTTAGAAATTCCAAGTTTCAGCCTCCTAGCGTAAGCAGTTTCTAAACTCTAGAAGCCAAAATTGTTCGTCTAAAACGCTTCCCCCCCCCTCCCTCCTCTCACGACATATCCTAAAAAGTGGCAACTTAGGGTACCCGCAGACTAGAGATTTGAAATCGCGCGATAGTTTAGTTGAATGGCTATGACGCTATCTGGAAGGGCGCACACCGAAACTAAACAATCGTCCAAACTAAAAAGTTTAATAGGCAGGCCAGATCCCTTACGATCCATGTGCGTCGAAACTCTCGCATTTGCCTCTATATGTACGGCGGCTTATCTAGATGCGCACATGGACCAAATTAAAAATCTCACACGACCGATTTTTTTCTGCATTCAGTCGTATCTTGGCAGTAGATATGTCTGGTGTGATGCAGATTACAGCATTAATACTGTGCCAGCGGTGGTGGTAGATTGATATGAGTACCAATTGACTGTAACTATCGGCCGGCGGTTTAGTAATGTACGGATGAACAACGACTAAACAGTTTAGTCGGGCAGATAAAAGTGTGCGCGGCTCGATGTGATTAAACAGTTGCCCAACTGATTAGTCTCAAGTATGCGGTAGGCCTTAAAGTGGTGCACCCTGTCTACTTACAAACAAAAATTCAACTTAATAGCTCAAAGGGTTTGGGAGCTACAAGCCTCTATGTACAAGCCATGCGATTTTGCGTACGGCGGATAGACGGACTAAAATTTTGTTTCGCATTTTTTGGTGTCTACTAGTCGTGAAACATGAAACAGACAATTTCCATTGTAGCAAATTTCTCTTTTTTAAAAATCGTGAACAATACTGTATTATTGGAAAAAAAAATTAAAAAATCTGCCAACAGTCTGGGCGCAACTTTATTATTTTCTCGGTAGAAGCTCGGAATGCGTTCAATTCTGAGAAGCGGTGTAGGTTACCATGTGACGGAAAACCCAAAAAAAAGTTCGGAAAGCGGTTAGAATGGGGTCGCGCTAGAATACTTACGCCACATGTAACATATAAATTAGGACGAGGTCTAAGTCGTAGTATAATATCAGTTGTTACGTGATTAGGAGATTTTTCATGATTTGGTTTTGGGCCATTAAATGAAATCGGAAATGCATTTGTAGGCGATAATATCAAAAGTCTGTGGAAGTGAAAACCAATCTGATATCTTATCAATCGTAAGAAATATGTCCAAAGCCTTACGTCCTCTTGGAGTTGAATATCTAAAAATAGTGAAATCAACTTTTGACGATTATATTAACTTAGGAAGTTAAACTGAATTCGATATCATATCAGAACCAAGAAATATATAGGAATTTGTGAAAAAATATGCAACCCCCTTGCACCCACTTTGGGGTTGAATATCAAAAAATACTGAAATGAGTTTTTAGATACATATAAAGAAAGCCCGAAGAAGTAAAAACCGATGTCTTATCACTCCTAAGAGATATGACGGAATTCGTGAAAACGTGTTCAACCCGTTTATACCCTCCTAGGGGTTGAATAAGGAAAAAATTTGAAAAGAAGTTTTAGGTGATTATTAAACAAGCCCGTGGAAGTAAAAAGTTATTCGATATCTATTCAGTCCGGAGGTATATGGCTGATTTCGTGAAAATGTTTACAGCCCCTTTACACAACCGTGGGGGTCGAATTTCAAAAAAATCCTGAAAACACTTTCTAGATATTTGAAGAATCCGTAGAATAAAAATGAATTCAATATTTGAAAAGATCTAATAGATATGACAAAAGCAGTGAAAATATATGCATTCCATTTTCACTGATCATTCACTGATCGGAAGGGGGTTCCGTACGCCAATGGATATTTGACAATTTTTTTTATCTAAATTACTTTTCTAGATTACTTACATACACATACCGAGTTTCAACTTTCTATAGTTAGGAAAAACACAACTCCCCCCCCCCCCCCCCCCGTACCATACTACCCCTGTAAAAAATTATATTTTTTCAACATGCTACTACTAAAGTTCTATCCAAATACCAAGTTTCAGCTTTATATCATTATAGGTTCTCGAGATATAAAAATCGGAACTTTTTCTTCTTTACCCTTCCCCACCCTCACTCTCTACACCCTCACCAACAACCCTTTTTTTCTGCTAGGGGTCTATTGGGCCTACTTCTGGTAAATTTCTAAGCATCTATCATAGACTGTTCTTGAGATATGAGACGTGATTTTTTAGAAAAATTCTTATCCCCTCCACCTCCCCCTTAAAAATTTTTACTTTCAGCAAACTTTATTTGTCAACCTTAATACAGAAACCGAATTTTATTTGTCTAGTGCAATTGTTTCGTGAGATATCGTAGACTAAAATTTTTCGACCCCCACCTCCGTACGCCCTTGTCCCCTCTCAAAAATTTGTTTCCGATCTATTCTCCTACTATACCCACAGATATTCATTAAGTTTTAATTTCGTGACATTAAGCGATTAAGACATATGGATTATAGAATGTCTCTATCTCGGCTTTCAAGCGTTTCGGACGCATTATTATTCCCCCCACTCCCACACCCCTTTACCTATATCATCAATTTTTTTTTGCAAATGTGTCCACTATTGATGCTCTATATAAATTTCAAGTTTCAGCCTCCTAGCCTAAGTGGTTACTGAGATCTAGAAACCAACATTTTTCGTCTAAAACCTTTCCCCCACCTTCCCCCTCACACCCCTACCACCTCAAAAGGTGACCACTTGAAGGGGTCTGCTCAGTCTACCAACAAAAAAAAATTCAACTTAATAGCTCAAAGAGTTTGAGAGTTTTAAGCTTTCAAACGTTTTGCGTACGGCGGACGGCGTACGGCGGACGGCGTACAGACGGACTGAAATTTTTTTTTGCTTTTTTGGTGTCTATTAGTCATGAAACGTGGAAAAAAAATGTTTAGGGTAGCAAATTTTTTTTTTTAAAAATCGATAACAATACTTTATTATTAAAATAATAAAGTAAAATGAACTCAGTACTCCAGGTTTCTAGTATTGTTCTCAGTACTGTACAATTAACTCACCAAACCTCGATTTCAGTTTCAGTAACTTTGCTCATTCAAAACCTAATTCAGTGTAAGTACCGCAAGGCCAGTAAGTATGATGATATCACGTAGTTTTTAATATTAAAATTTTTTGTGAATACACACATTGCACGTCGGTACTACTAACATCGTTGATGCTTTATTTCCCTGGCTTGCTTTCATGTATTCCTATTTTAAATTTTTTTAATCAAAGTAATCATACAAATGCATGTAGTAGGTACACTTAAAAGTATTCTTTATTTAATACATTTTCTTGATGCAAAAGAGAATCTTGGTTATTTTTATTCTACGAGTAAAATGAGATCTAAAGAATTTCAATATAACAATGGGAAACAGATCAAGATACAATGTGAATCGAAATGTTTTCAGATAGCAATTAAATTTAAGAAATAAGATGTTCAGGTAGTTGTTAAATTTGTTGAATATTAGAATTTTGAATGAAACCTTTTTTAGGAATTTCCGTGTAGAACCAGTTGGTCTTTTCTCCCGACATTGGAAAGACAAGCTTCTAATAATCTATAAAACCGAACATTTCCATACGCTCTCACAGAATTTCAATAATATTAAAGTACGAACAAAAGAGGACTTTTCCTAATGAATAGTAAGTACCTACTTTTCACGTTATCCACACTTATGCTAAATTTTCAACCTTGGTCAGATACTTCTTCCGCTTTAATTTCCGCACTAGATAAATCATAATACAAGGGTACTTTATTTTATTATCTAAATGGCTACGTGTAACATACCATTTTGCTCGACCGAAAATTTATTCTAATTAACTTAATTTATTCACTTCTGATAAGTTATTTCCTCGACAATTAGCCGTCTCTCGGTTTTTAATCATTTTTTTGCAGAGTTACGTTGGTGGGACGATCCTGTCCCAGCCATAGAAAAACACACACAGGAAAATTTTCTGTAATCGGCTATTTATCATGGGTAACATAAAGGCGGTCACATGAAATTGCTTTAAGTGAAAGCCTTTCCCGAATGCAACATCCTAATGCAAATAGGGATTTATGCATATGTACAAAGCGTTCGAGTCCGTGTGTGGCAGCAATTAATCAGCTCGAGGATTTACTCTCTACGCTAACTCCTTTAGAGTTTGACTACGGTCGCCGGGATAAATAGTACCTCTATGGACTTAGGCCAAACAAACAGAGCCATTTTAGCTGTTACACCTGCCCTATTTGAGATATCGTGAACTAAATACACATCCGTAGAAGAAATGTTTAATTTCCTATTAGGAATGCCGAACGGTTAGGAAAATCAAATAAAATTATGGAAAGCCAATTAAAAATCTTTTTGAAACGAAGTAAAAGCCATTAATGTTTCCTGGTCTGCACTTACCTATTAAAATTAATGAAAATTTTCAATAGAACTTTCACCCTGGCATATAACTTGGTATGCAAGAACTTCAACTAGAATTCAATGAGAAAGCAACGCAAGCGATTCAAAATGTATTTTGCTGTCGGAATAGCTACTCTACTGCACAATCAAGTAATAGCTGAAAATGGGAAAATGAAATTTTTAACAGAATGAAATTGTACTTCTGTGAAATGCGAAATATTAAATTGTAATTACAAAATTATAAAGCGACAGAGAGAACGACGTTTTAATCAGAACTTCAAATTTGTATTTACAGCTTTTTTGTGGATAACGCTATCGTTTCTATAAATTCCAGATTATTGCTATTTTCATATAAGATAATAGTCGCAGTAATACGCTGTATATCAACTAAATTTGAGCATTGTTAAGATTTATTTTAAGGTAATTCAAGGCAAGTGGAAATTAAAATAATTAGTTGTTTGCCACTAAAAACACTTTTTGACTAATATCCTTTTTTATCTGCAAAAATAAAATGATGATTTGTTCAGAAAGCCTCTAATAGTTTAATTTTACTCTGCCCTTCGGTATGAAAAGTTTTAATATAGGTATACTCTTTTAAGGACGACAGGACAGTCCACTATAGGTATCGTCATCAATGGAGCGACAGCCGAAATCGGGCCCTGGTCTCCACTATAGGTATTAGAACCGAAATTGATACTGTTTTAAAATATTGGTTAATATGTCACCTAGAAATAGCAAAAAAAATGTTCAGGTTGTAAAAAGATGTGGCTGAGAGAGCTAAAGCAAAAACAATTCTAAATTATTTCAATAATATAATATTGTGATCGATTTTTAAAAAAAAAATTTCCTACTCTAAAATTGTTGTATACTTTTTCACGAATTCTGCCATATCCCCCAGGTCGTCTGATCAGATATCGAATATCTTTTAATTTTCATGGGCTGGCGTAATAATCGCCTAAAAATTGTTTCTAAGTTTTTTTCTTTTTCAGCCCCTAAGAGGGTATGAAAGGGTTGAACATGTTTTCACGAATTCCGTCCTTTCTTTTAGAAGTGACAAGGAATTGAATTGGTTTTTATTTTCTCGTGCTGTCTTCATATTTATTTATTAACTCCTTTCAGAATTTTTAGATATTCAACCCCCAAGTGGGTGAAAGGAGGATGCATATGTTTTCACAGATTCCTACATATTGCTTAGATCTGATGATATATCGAAATCAATTTTATTTCCTAAGGTTTCCTATATTAGCGCCAAAAAGTCAACTTCAGTATTTTTAGATATTCAATATAAAGGGGTGTAAGGGGGTTGTATGCATTTCAGAGCTTCGACATATTTCTTAGGTTTGATGAGATATTAAATCGCTTTTCACTTCCACAGACTTTTTATATAATCGCCTACAAACCCATTTCTCAATTTTTGGATATTCAACCCCCAAGGGTTTGCATATGCTTTCATAATTTTTAACATCCCTTAGTTTCGATGAGATATTAAATTGGTTATTACGGCATTTGATGTAATGGCTTAAAACACATTTCATGATTTTTCGCTTTTCCAATGTTTAATCGGCTAAAAATCTATATTTTAAATATTTATATTTTAAGAACAAAATTAACTTTCCAAGAAACGTAATGATCTCGAAACAACTGATGATTTACTCCGACTTTGACCGTTCCCGAACTTTGACCCGAAAAATAATAAAGTTTCGCCCAGACCATTGGTAGATTTTTTTAGTAGGTGCTGATTTATCAGTACAAAGAATCTGTAGTGAATTAAGGTTCAGTTCTGGATATATGCAGAATGAATACCCTCAGGCTTTAACCAAATAGTATCAATATTAAGTTTGTTTTTTAATTTTTATAACACCTTTGTTATGCAAATACGCAAATATAAAAACCAAAACACCATCAGTACTGATAGGATTACTCGAAAACAATTTTGTTTTTCAGTTCGGAACGTTCATCGAGAATCCGAATTTCGCCAATCGTAAAAAATTCAGTAGGGGAGACCGGGGACAATAGAAACCTTTTCGATTCATGATTTTTTTACCACGCGGGTATCGCAATTTTCTAATATATTAAAAGTGTTATAGAGAGTACATAGACTCTATTTTATATTTTAATTGTTTCGTTGACCTATAATGATAAACAAAAGAGATATTTTAAAAAATATTGAAGACGTCGACATGTTTCAAATGTCTTCGTGCCTAGGACAGTTGAAACATATACCGGGAACAATTGAAACAGCATTTAAATTAAATGTAATATGTATTTATTATAATCCAAAATTGTCATAATTAGTCAGATTGTCAAAAATGTGTAACATTCGTGATGTGTAAACTTGTTCCTCGTGAAAGACTTGTGGTTTGAGGGCAGCGAATTGAAAGTTCTGGATTTATGCTTTATGATTTATGGATTTATGCTTCATAAATCCAGAAAACCAATCTTTTTTAGCCATAGTATTTCGTCTTCATGTATCTGGCATTTTTAAGGAATATTTAAAGAACAATTGGAAGGCTAATTTGCGAATTGAAACACGTTTCGGCTGTTCCCGCTTTTATAGTTTCAATTGTCCCCACAACACATTTTGATCTAAACACGCAATTGTTTTCTGAACTTATTACGAACGTATGAGTTTAAACTATTGCAACTAAAGGAAATATACTAAACTAAACAAATAATAATAGTTGAAGCCTGATAGTCACGTTCTTATTCATTTTAACACTCTTTTTCGATGATGCAAAAACTTTACGTAGATGATGGAAAAACTTTACGCAGATGATGGAAAAAATAAATATTTTTTGATATTATGTACTTTCACTTTTGACTCTAATCAACGGTTTGATAATGGCTACCAGAGACATTTAGAGACGCTTCGTTTGACACTTTGAAGCTTATCTTAAACCAAGGATTGTGTTCATTATGACCATTGTTTCTATTGTCCCTTGTTTCTACTGTCCCCGGTCTCCCTTACTACAAATTTAGAGCCGCCAGCACTGAAGACTTTTGTCCAAAATAATTACGTATTTAATTTTCTCAGAAAATAAGAACTGCAGGGATACTGAGTAAGTACTGAATTTCATTGATACGAAAATGTTTTTTTTTTACTAATAGGGTTATATTAATCGATTGTATGTGTATATACAGTTCCTTTTATTTGGTTGCACTTTTCTTTTCGGCAAGTCTTTCAAAGTGCTGATTGCACTGTAAATCAATCCGTTAATATTCGCATATTCTGTTTATTTGCAGAATACCAATATTTTTATAGAATTTTGAAATAAAAATTTACCATCCTTTTCCTTAAAAACCCCTATTTCATTCTGAATATCTGCCAAAAATGTGTTGAAGTTTTCAAGTTTATCTGAGTCTTTAAATATAGCTATTGGAAAAACGTTGGTATCTAAATTATTTACACCTTTGAAGATTAACAACTACGTACATTGAAAACTGAATTTGTCTGAAAGAATAACTTCTTGAGCTGAATAGATTTGTTTTGACATAAAAATTTAACTTTTTCACCAAATTCCACTATTCGTACATGAATACTTTAACTTTTCAAATTATTTTATTAATACCTTATGTATAATAATTGATTTAGTGATCTGATGCTGTATTAATTTCTGCGTTTTTTTGATTACTTGAATTTGAATTCTATGGTGACAACTGACAACTATTACGTATTAGAAACTAATTGGAATTATTATGTGTAAGCTATATTAAATTTTGAAGAAGTTTTTTTGTTGTTTTCCGGCGTCAGTGCAGGGAAACCCTAACACAAAATCCCCGACAGTTGATTAATCGCTGTCCTTGAGGACATGACAGTTGGAAACCCTTCACTGGATAGGCCAGTTTATAAGACTGTGTTGGGCTAGGTCTGAAGGAGCTGTTTCGTCATCGGATGGCATAGACTCGTCAGAGGGTGTACCATGCTTACTTTGTATTGTTGATGTTTTTAATTTAAGCAAGGAGGTACGACCGTGGCTGGGAGTAACAACACACATCACGTTTGGAAAATCTTAAAATCAGTATTGAATCAGTACTGCTCAAGTACTATAGGCAAAGATTGACATATGACGAGAATTCAAAATATTTGACTGTCGCTGTATATAGAGCTTTATACCCTAGACGTGTTAAAATCTCGCCTTCAGAATGGTTCGGTCCCGAGCTCAAATCATGGTGGTTGCCACTTTTTTATAAAAAATAAAATTTGAAAATCTATGTACATTGCATTAGATAAAGTAGTACGGAAAGAAAATACCCATTATAGAAAATACTTCAAGAATACATAAATAAATATAGTACTCATCTGTAATACTGAATCAATACCCAGGTTCAGTACTGGATATATTAAATTTAGCACAATTTAGTTAGTACTAAAATTTTCCGCTGGAAAATTTCCATATTTCAGTACAAGGTGGGGAAAATAGTTCCTCCAGTATACTAGTTGATACCGATATACAATGAAGGGGTTAGAATTCTGAAGAACAGCGAGTTTTGGATCGATTAATTTAATTTCTATCAGAAGACAAATGATGGGGCATACCATATGTATTACTTTGTCTACCTAAATTTCTTAAAATACGTTTTATTCCTCCTACACCCCACAGCGATTAGAACTGTGTCAAACAACTGTGGTATTAAAGGATTACCCCTTAAGTTCTGCGTAAAAAAATTTAAGAACTTGTTCTTTTCAGAGGTCATACAGGAACTGAAGAACAACGTGATCGTAAGATGGTAATACATCAAGTCAAAGAATAGACTCCGATTCGGGGAATGTCTTTTTATATTCTACCTATTCAAATGTCAGTATTGATTACCGGTGGAAGGAGAGGTATGACATTACATGACATGACATATGACTTGCTTATGATCGCTTGAACTAGACCAGGGCCAAGTATAGTATGAGTAAGGCAAGCCTGCTCAGACTCGCCGAACTTTCACCGAAACAGGGCCACGTCTGGTATAAGTATGGCAAGTCTGCTTACAATCGCTCGAACTGTTCAGGTTCGCCAAACTTAAACCGGACCAGGGATACGTTTGATATCATTCTTAAAAAAATTACATTTGCTTTTGTTACAAACACATTTCTATTTTATCAGCAGAGCTGATCCGGGCTAGCTCTGGCTCATGTTTGGGCTTCATCAGGCTCAAGTCCGGCCCAGAATTAGGCTAAATCAGGCATATGTCAGGCGCCATGTCAGGCCCATATTCGCGAGAGCGTTACACCCTGATCAGGTCCACATTGGGTTCGCCTGATCTGGGCCGAATTTATTTTAAGGCTAGCCAGATCTGGGCCAGATTCCCGCCTGATAAAATTTCTACTCGAGTAGTTGCATACCAGATTTCGGAGCTCTGAAGTCTTAGCCTTGTGGAAAACAAGCAGTTCTAGGAAAACACCTTTGGCAAATCACTGAAGAAAAAAAATTCCACTGTATTGAATTCGAGCACAAAGCTACTAATTTTGGGACTTAGGAATGAACAGTCGCGGTTAAATCTTGGAAAATTACGGAATTTCTGACAAAAGTCTGATGATGATTGCATCTTGCTGAGAAGCGCTACTGCTGTAGTTACTACAAAGCGCTCACAATAGAACTTAAGACAAAAGGCAAACTCTCTAATATACTGGCCGCAACTCCATTCCATATGCGAAAAATTGAAGAAAAAAAACTCGGAACTGAATTCTATTACAAATGTGTCACACGCAACAAAATGGATAAATTGATAGCATAGGTATTTAGTATACCATTACAGTTCAGGAAAACTTTCTCCGCTTCTTTCACTAACATATTTTTTTCTTCCTTCCGATATACGAATATTCAGACCGTACAATTGCTTTAAAGTTGCTGTGCATAGGACACCTAACCACTAAGTTTTAGTGATAGCGACTGACGACAAAACTACCCCCATATACTCATATGTAGTATACTAACAACTTTCGTTCTCAACAGCATATTGCTGGAATATAGCTTCCGAGCTACTATAAGGCCACTGTATAACATGCAAATAATGCTAGAGTCCTGTACCCGATTTAAGGATACGTGACGGCACTTTAGGGCTTAGCGTACCGAGTTCTTATATCGAGCCACATCAGCTGCGGTAAATTATGATAGCCACCTTTAGGTTGGCGAATAGGCATAAGTATCCTGGCCGCGTAGTTCCGTAGTAGTAATATGTACAAGTATGTCGGATCGAAATATTGGGGTTTTGCCAGATTAAAGTGGAATCGAAAATTTAATAACATTTGCATGTTTGAAGATTGTTAACTTTAAATCGCATTTTCTGAGCTTACTTCCGCGTATAGACGACGAAGAAACGAACGATGTATAATTGTGGAAAATTTACGTTCCTAGACAAACAATATGACGGCACTATCATTGATTTTTTTTTTAAATTGTTTTCGGAGGTTTGAAATTGTAGTGAGTTCGGAAAAAGTTTTGGATATTTAACTTTCATTCTAACCAAATATTTTATTAAGTTTGACCAAATGAATAGGTGCATTTCATTTTATCGATTTTACTACTTTTAACAAGTTTCTCAAAGTAGTTTTTTTCTGTACAGTAGATACTATGTAGTACTGTGGTAGCTTTTTGCAAAATTATATTAAATTCCTTTTAAAAATACTTCCATATGAAACAATTGAAAAAAATTAAGAAATCTGTCAATGGTCTGGGCGAAACTTTATTATTTTTTGGGTCAAAAGTTTGGGAGCGGTCAAAGTCGGAGCATATCATCAGTTGTTTCGAATTATGAAGTTTCTTGGAAAGTTAATTTTGTTCTTAAAATAAAAATATTTAAAATATTGATTTTTAGCCAATTAAACATTGAAAAAGCCCCTGTAGACTTTTCGAATTTCGGTATATTATGCACACTAAAAACCCATAGAAGTAAAAACGAATTTGCTGCCTTATCAGACTTAAGAGATATGAAAAATTGTTAAAACGTATGCAAACCCATTACTTCCACTTGGGGTTTGAATTTCGAAAAAATTGTTAAACAGGTTTTTCGAAGATTTCGTAAGAAGCAACTTGATATCTCATGAGACACGATGGATTTTTAAAAATTTGTTAAAACGTAAGCTAACTCTTCACACCAACTTGGTTCTTCACATTCGAAAAATCGCTAAAATGGTTTTTAGGTCATTGCATCAAATGCCGTAATAACCAATTTCATATCTCATCAGAACTAGGGGATGGCAAATGTTGTGAAAACATATGCAAACCCTTGGGGTTTGAATATCAAAAAATTGAGAAATGGGTTTGTAGGCGATCATATAAAAGTCTGTGGAAGTGAAAAGCGAACTAATATCTCATCAAACCTAAGAAATATGTCGAAGCTTTGAAAAGCATACAACCCCCTTCCACCACTTAGGATTGAATATCTAAAAATACTGAAATTGATGTTTTTGCGCTTAATAGGAAACCTTAGGAAGCAAAAATGGATTCGATATATCATCAGATCTAAGCAATATGTAGGAATCTGTGAAAACATATGCAACCTCCTTACACCCACTTGGGGTTTGAATATCCAAAAATCCTGAAAGGAATTAATAGATAAATATGAAGACAGCACGGGAAAGTAAAAACCAATTCAATTACTTATCACTTCTAAAGGATATGACGGATTTCGGGAAAACTTGTTCAACCCTTTTATACCCTCTTAGGGGCTGAAAAAGGAAAAAACTTAAAGACAAGTTTTAGGCGATTATTACACAAGCCCGTGAAAGTGAAAAGATATACGATATCTGATCAGACCTGGGGGATATGGGAGAATTCGTGAAAATGTATACAACCCACCCCCTTAGGGGTCGAATTTCAATAAAACCTGAAAACACTTTCTAGGTATTTATATGAAAAATCCGTGTAATAAAAATTAATTAAATATTTGAAAAGACCTAAACGATATGACGAAAATCGTGAAAATTTATGCATTCCATTTCCATTGATAATTTTTTTTTGCCCCCCTTCCGAACACCAATGGATATTTGAAAATTTTTTTATCTAAATTACTTTTCTATTTGATTTACATGTACATACCAAGTTTCAATTTTGTAGCATAAGCCGTTCTATAGATAGGAAAAACATCCCCCAACCCCTGTACCATACTACCCCTATAAAAAATTATATTTTTCCAATATGCTACTACTATAGTTCTATCTAAATACAAAGTTTCATCTTTATATCGTTATAGGTTCTCGAGATATAAAAATCGGAACTTTTTCTTTTTTACCATCCCTCACCCTCACCCTATACACTCCCACCCCAACATTTTACTTTATTATTTTTTAATAATAAAGTATTGTTTTCGACCTGAAATTTCAAAAAAATTTGCTACCCTGAATATTTTCACGTTTTAGAACTAATAAGCCCCAAAAAGAAAAAAAAAATATCCGTCTGTCCGCCGTAGACGCCGTCCGCCGTACGCAGTCCGCCGTCCGCCGTACGCCGACGCAAAACCGTTTGAAGGCGCGTAGCTCACAAGCCCCTTGAGATATTAAGTTGAAATTCTTATGGTACGTAGAATGGGTGAACCCCTATGAGGGGTATCTTTTGGAGGGGTGGGGGTGTGAGGGCGGAGGAGGGTTGGAGCATTTTAGATGAAAAAGTTTGGTTTCTAGATCTCAGGAAACACTTATGCTAGGAGACTGAAAGTTGGAACTTATATAGTACTATGATAGTGGACCCATTTGCAATAAAATGGTAGATAGAGGTCGAGGGGTGTGCGAGTGGAAGGGAAAACAATGCGTCCAAAACGCTTAAAAACTAAAATCCATATCTTCTGAACGATTGATGTCAGATGGCTGAAACTTTGTAGTTGTCTTAAGAGATACTAGGAGATTAGAAAAGGGTTAACGTTTTTAAGAGGGGTGGTGAGGTATGGTGGTGGGGGGGTGCAAAACTTTGAATTACAATATCTTCGGATTTAATTGTGCTAGGAAGATAAAATTTGGTTTCTGTATATACAATTACCAGAGGAGTATACTGAATGTATAATTTTTAAGGGTGGAGGTGAAGCGCTGAAGGTGGGGGACAGTCATTTTTAAGAAAATTAAATTTTTATATCTTAAGAACCGTATCAGATTTGATCTTGAAAATTTTACAGGAGTTAGGACCAGTAGATCTCTAGCGGGGAAAAAAATTTTAAGGGTTTGGTTGTAGGGAGTGATGGTGGGAGAAGGTGGATATGAAAAGATTCTGATTTTAATTTCTCGAAAGCCGCAAAGGATAGAAACCTAAAAATTGACAACTATATACAGGTGCTATAGAGACATCTCAGAAAAATAAATTTTTTTACAGTGGTGGCAAGGTGCGAGGGTGCGGGGTGGTGTTTCATATCTCTGAAACAGCTTATGCTAGAAAGTTGAAACTTAGTATGTATATGTAGAAGTACTACCGGAGTAATTAAAGCAAAAAAAAGTTCTAAATTTTATTGGAGCTGGAGTAAAAATATGTCCGTGGAAAGGGGTTTTTCCAACATTTTCATGAATTTCGCTATATCTTTTAGACATGTTGAGTTATCAAATTAATTTTACTTCTTTGGGCTCTTTATATAACCACCTAGAAAAATATTTTCAACTTTTTCGATATCCAACCCTTAAGGGGGTGTAATGTGGTTGTGTAAATTTTCACGTATTCTGATATATTTCTTAAGTCTCATTTGACGATATATCGAATATCGAATTCACTTTCGCTCGTAAAGGTTTTAAATATAAAGAGAAAAGCCCGATTTCTTCGATATTAAACACCCTGGGGGTTTATGGTATTTTGGAAGTTCTCACGAATTTCGAAAGTTTTTTACGTTTAATGAGATCGTATTCGCTTTTACTTCTGTTAGATCTTCTATTGGAAAAATCGGCCAACAGTCTGGGCGCAATTTTATTATTTTACGGGTTGAAGTCCGAAACGTGTTTAATGATGAGATGTGGTGCAGGTGACTATGGGACTGACAACCGAAGGAATAACCAGGAGCCTATTTGTAACGTTATTATTATTATTATTATTATTTCAATTTATTATCTCAAAGCGTTGGGAGCTACGAGCCTTCAAACGATTTTGCGTACGGCGGACAGACGGACTGACATATTGTTTGCTGTCTACTAGTCACGAAACGTGAAAAAAAAATTTTTCAGTCTAGCAAATTTTTTTTTTTATAAAATCGATCACAATACTGTATTATTAGAAAATAATAAAGTAAAATGGAAAAAAAATTTTTTACACATTACGTACAGTTGTGCCACGTGGTATTAGTTATAAGCTCTGTGACAATCATGAGAACTTCAACCCTAGGCTCCCCTACGCAATTCTTGGCTGTTAAGAAATCTACTACCTAGCAGTTTGAGCTTGTAATGCTTAGATATTGCAATAAAGGACTTGATTTATTTTAAAAATTGTTATCCCTTCATTTCTGTGCTCCACTGCCTTACCAACATTTTTTAATTTAACATACTGCACTTATACACTTATTAACTTTTACACACACCTATTTCATCTTTCTAGTGTAATTAGTTCTAAAGTTTTGTAGTCCAATGTATATCTAGCCTAAATTGCACCCACCTTACAAACTGCAACCCTAAAGGTCATGACTTGGTTGGCTCTATCCAATCTATCCACCAAAAAAAATTTTAACTTAAAATCCCAACGGATTTGTGTGATTCGAATCTTCAAATACGTTTCAGTACGGCGGACGACATATACAATGGAGTTATTTGCTTTTTTTGACATCAAAACACAATTTGAGGTTAGAATTTTTTTTTCAACTTCATTTCTCCATATGTCAGAAACCGCTTATGATAGAGAATTCAATTGTGAAACAATTCTAAAGTTTACACCACCGAACTAATTTCACTTTTTTCATTTTTTAATAATAGGGTATTGTATTCGACCTTTCAAAAAAATGTCTACCCTACGATGGTGTACAGTCCCGTTTAAAAAAATGTCCGTCTGTCCACCGTACGCAAATGAAGGCTCGTAGCTGACAAACCCGTTAAGATATTAAGTTCAATTTTGTGGTTTATAGACTTGAAGAACCCCTTTTAAGTAGTGTCTTTGAGGAGTGGAGTGTGAGGGTATGTCAAGGGAGTGTTTAAGACCAAAAATTTTGGATTCTATTGTGTAAAAATGTTGATAGTGGAAGGCAGGTACGTAGGTGGGGGTGTTTTTTTGTGTATCTAAGGGACGGCTATGCTAGTAAGTTGAAACTTGGCATATATATTCATATGTAAAACAAAGTAATTTAAGCTGAAAAAAATCAGAAAAGCATTGCCGTACGGATGTTGGGTAAAAATGATTTTTTTACATTTTCACGAATTTTGTCATTTATTTTAGGTCTGTCGAGGTAACGAATTGATTTAACTTCTGCGGCTCTTTGCATGGGTGCCTGGAAACTATTTTCAAAGATTTTTCGATCTTCAAGCCCTAAGGAAGGGTAAAGTAATTGTACACGTTTTCACGAATTTCGATATATTTCTTGGGTCTAATAAGAAATAAAATTGTTTACAACCGGAAGGCTGTTTGGAAAGTTATGATTATATGCGCCATTTCGGCTTTGACGGCGTTCCTGAATATGACCCAAAAACGAAATTGATGTCTTACAAATGGTCAGGGTGTGTGTCGTACCCCGACTTTAACCGCTTGACGGTTTTCGCCCGAAAAATAATACTTTGACGCGGCTGCCAGAAAAAATCTTAGATACTTTCGAAAGGAAAGTACTACGGAGAATCCTTGGACCTCTACAGCAAGAATATGGATGGCGAATTAGATACAACCATGAGTTGTATAATCTATACGATGAGCCCGAAGTTTCTACCGTACTACGAAAGCTGCAGTGAGCTGGTCACGTCCAGCGAATGACAGACAGCAGGATACCCAAGTGGGTATTCAAAGGACTAGCAAACCAGTGGCGTGTGGTTCATTGAAGCAAGGAAACCAATGCTTCCGAGGTTGCTTTATATCAGCAATGTTTAAAGTAGTTAACCATGGGTTCAATTAATACGCAGCAAATTTGTAGAAAGGGAGGACGTGGTCACTAAACCGAGATGTCTGGAGGCATCATATTACGGAGTCTGTAGCGCCAAGACGATGATGATGAAGGAACGGTTTATAAAATTGCGCTGTGTCACAAACTGGTGTCACACGGAGTAACTAAATAAAACCCCTGAAGTTTGTTTACAAGATCTCTGATCTATGAAAAATATAATTTTCAATTAAAATTCTTTTTATTGAAGTCTTCCCATTTTCGTTATACTACCATGAAAAGTGCTTTCTTTTAAAATTTATTTTTTTACGCTTTTTTGCCTGAAAATTAAATGATACGAAAGACCTCCTGCTACTAGTCCATACGAATCTAATAAGTTTTATTGAAAATATCGATCAACCAATTTAATACGGATAATACAACGAATGAAAAGAATAAAGGCATCCTTTTCAGCACAGACAGCAGAACGAAGACGAAGCTACTTACCTTGTCGAGAAATCGGCTGCGAAACATTCTTAGGTGTATCGTTTTCTACAAGATGATATTCTAAGGAACATCCTTCCGCTGCTTGGTGGTATCTAAAACGGAAGTATTCCAACCATTTCCTTCGATTCATGAAAACGAATTCTCCCGTATTAAATTTCACATTTTCTTCTAGCAACGGAGATATGCATCTTTACAACGTGAAGAAAAACGAATTTCACAGAACTAATAAGCCATAAGAACTGATAAAAATGCGAAATATATTATCGGAAATATTGAACGCGGTTTTGAATTTTATGATGGAAGGCTTGACGTTGAACAATTCGAAGTTATGTCGATATATTGAATATGAAGAATTTAAATTTGGTACGAGGAGGAACTTGTATTTTGAAAAGATTCTGTCTTGCGATAGAAGGCTTACAAATACTGAGAATACTTTTCAGACATGAAATTGGAATTTGTACAGTAGACCCGCAGTAGAAGAAACAATTTTTGGGTGGTGTGGTCTAGGAAGTGGGGTAGCTTAGGGTAGAAAGCAAGAAATTCAGATTTTCATTTCTCGAGAACTACTAAAGATAAAAACCAATTAACTGATATACAGCCACTATTAGGTCATCTCAGAAAAAAGAATAGCAGTTGGAAGGTACGCTTCGATCGGGGTGTTTTTTAATATCAGGAATAGCTTGTGCCAGAAAGTTTTTAAATACGTACTAAATAATTTAATTGAGTATACGGTGTTCCGAGTAATGTCCATATGTATATTAGGGTGGACGTTAAAAATTAAATTTTTGAGGCCGCCCCCTAAATAGTTTCTTTTTCATGTAAAAACATCAACGGACATTTTTTCGAGAACAAAATTAATATAGTACGTGTCGCAAGACGATCGAAGTATTTTCTAATATTTTTTTGATGAATCTGCAGTTTTTCAGAAATATCTCACGAAATATGCAGATTTCACAAAAATTCATGTAAATAATTTTATAGGAAATTGAATTTTCTATAAATAATGATTTATATATTTCTTTTAGAAAAATTTATTTATAAAGATATTACAAAAAACATTCGTGAATCGTGCTTGGTGAATATTTTAAGGATTACAAATTTTAACAATATTATAAGTTATGAAAGCTAAACAAGCCTAATTTCTTAAACACAATTCTCAACTTATGTATGTACAGGGTGTTTTTTTAGGTGCATGAGAACTTAAAATTATAATACAAGACAGAAATATTGTTGGAATTATTTTTTTTTATTATATTCTGGTAGATAATTTCATGGCAAAAAAATATGATTTTCGTCATATGTCCGTCGCGTCTACGAGTTACATGGTCAATTCGATCAGTCCAATTTTTGACTACTTTTTCCAAGAAATCTGGCCGTATGGCGTCAATAGTGGCTTGAATATTGGCTTCCAATGCTTCAAGAGTTGCTGATTTGTCGGTATAAACGCATGGCTTAATATAGCTCCATAAAAGGTAATCCAGAGGCGTTAAATCGCACGAACGAGGGGCCAGTTAACAGACCCACTTCTGGAAATCAAGTTGTCACCAAATTGATTTTGCAATAAATCGATTATTAAGCGCGCTGTATGGCAAGTTGCGCCGTCTTGTTGGAACCAAATGTCGGCGATGTTTAGCTGATTAATTTTTGGAAACAAAAATTCAGTCAACATGGCTCGATAGCGCTGGCCATTCACCGTAACGGCAGCTCCTTTCTTATTTCGAAAGAAATAAGGACCGCCAGCGTGTAAACCGCACCAAACAGTCAATTTTAATGGATGTAATGGTGATTCGTTAATGGTTTTGAATCGAGAATAGTAAAATTAGTGCGAAAACGATCAATAACTGCACGAATTGCATGCTCACTAGGCCGATTATGTTGACCCTAAAATAGACGAAGTGCTCTATGAACTTCGCGAACAGATTCATTTTTTTCAAAGTAAATTTCCACAATTTGGAAGCTTTGTTCTGGCGTTAAACAATTCATAATGACTTGCCAAACCTTACTGAACAGAAATGTCAACACAGTTTGACATTCTCAGCTGTCAAACCACAGTTATCGATATCGATAATTCTCATGCACCTAAAAAAACACCCTTTATATAAACGTATCGAATAAATTAGAAATAAAAGTTATTTTATTATTAAATAAAACACAGATTAAAATAAGTGGAACAAAAAATATAATTGTCAATGTAAACATTGATACGGGACACAATTTCACGAATTTCGGCCTATGTTTTATGTCTAGCAAGATATCGTATTAATTCTATTTCTGAGCGCCTGCAAATCACTTTCTGAATTTTTCGAGAATCAAGTCATTGTGTACATTTCAACGAATTCCGACATATCTCTTAGGCCAAATGAAATATCAAATTTGTTTCTACTACTAAGAGCTAATAGCCCAAGAGCTCGCGATAAAAAAGTGTAAGAGTTTTAAGAAGGCTAATATTTTGTTATTTGGTTATATTTAGGGTGTACGTAAATATACTAGAGTCAGCAAGTCTGACGTGGGGGAGACACCTGGCTCCTTTGGGCTGTCAAAGATGTCAAAAAAATCAGTGTCATGAAAGAGTTTTAAGAAAGGTGAAAATTTACCAAGACGTAGTTTTTATAATGAAAAACTGAAAAAAAGTGGTCAGACACCCCAACAGTATTACCCACCCAGTCAGCACCCCCGCAAAGGTGTCGCAAAAATCGGATCCTCGTAAGAGTTTTAAGAAAGCTGAAATTTGGCACAGACTAAATCTATTAAAAATAATTTATTAAAATAACAGTCAGACTTCATTTGGTTAGAACGGGACCAGTCAGCAGTCGACGAGAGTATAAATATCATGCGCGCACAATTTTTGTTACTATGCGCGAGTTATATAATATAACAACATATTATACATTGCACATTCCTAAACATATTCCCAAAATACTCCAATTACCTGAAACATACATTTTTCCCACATCAACACTTTCCCAGCAATACATGTCAACCACCTTCCCAGAAGTAGTTAACGTTGCACTTACATTTTTCCCATGATCACCTTTGCACACTTGAAACCCAGACACCACCTCAGCACAATTTGTAACAAATAATATTTTTCATGTTCAACTAAAAATGTAAGTTTGAATTACTTAGACAGTCTAAATTGAGAATCAGGCGAATAAAGAACATTATTATAAATTAAAATTGTTTTTTTGATAGAAGTCCGGTCCGTACACGTATTTCGCGCAACAATCAAAACCAGTGTCATGAAAGAGTTTTAAGAAAGCTGAAAATTTACCAAGAGGTAGTTTTTATAATGAAAAACTAAAAAACGATGGTCAGACATCCCAACAGTAGAACCCACCCAGTCAGCACCCCCGTAAAAGTGCCGAAAAAATCGGGTCCTCGTAAGAGTCACAGTATAAATCTATTAAATATAATTTATGAAAATAACAGTCAGACTTCATTTGGAATTTTCGTTTATTGGTAGCGAATATATTTTCCAACAACTGAATTATTTGTCTAGCCAACCAGAAAAAAATGGAGTTATTTGTGTTAAATTCTACACTGAATTCTATTTTGTTACCTAGGAGAAGGTAGAAAACTCTTCTAAGACACTATTTTCCAGGTTCAAATATTATTTCTCACTTACTGACTTAATAAAACCCATGGCTATATGTAGGAATCGAATCCGGTGTTGAAAGTTTTTGGATTGGCGCGCGCCACCGAAGACCTTTCATTTTCATTTCCATATGTGCAACTTAACTTAGTGCGGACTAACTAAGTTACCGCAACATACATTCTGTTGGCGGAACACGCAATCGGTTACCACAGTAAAATGATGCCGAAAATTGCTTGTAATGAACAATATTCTATTGCAACAACCAACATTATATTGCGGCAATCAAAATTGAGTTGCTAGACATTTTTTTGTTCGGTTGTCTCAACAGAACCGCACAAACGAAATAAGTAGATTGTCTTAACAGAATGATTCTATTGCGTGTATTGCGTTTTTTATTCCCTTGAAGGTATATTTTCTAGTACAACCGAACATCTATTGCTTGAAGAAAATTCTTATAAGCATAAATGAACTTCGATTGCTACAACAAAAAGTTTGTTGATGCAAACTCATGCCAACTAATTATTTCTTTCAGTGCATGTCAGAAGTGTGATTGGAACCCACGACCGGGTGTATTCCAGTAGTAGTGTACTAGGTCTTGAAAACTTTTCTACGGCGGTCAATAGTTTATTTAATCTTTTTTTGATCACAAAATACTCTAATATTAACGCGTTCAGTGCTAGTGACTCAGCACCGCGTTCAACAAAAATTTGGCCACTTTAAATAGCATTATCAAAATTTTTGGCAAAAACTATCGCAGTCAAAGTGTTAAAAAACATAAAAGCATAAGCAAAATTTCCATTAGCCATCAAACCGCTTAAATTATTGTAAGTAATTACAAAACGAACATTTTAAGACCAGCGTTATTTTAGGATAGAAGCCGTTTTAGCGTGGCTCTGACACAACATTCGAAATTCTTGAATTTTGAAGAAAATATGATATCCTAACCACACCGACTCGTTACAGGTAAATTCGAACGTAAAACTTTTCGAATTAAATACATGCGAATGTGGGCAAATTGTTAAGGGAATGAAACCAAATTGGCACCCCACTAAATCAGTATGACGTGAAGGGTAACACTTCATTGTGAAAGGTTTTCATGGAAAATCGTTCCAACCATCAGATTTGTGTTCATGTTTTGAATGGTAACAGAGGGAATTTTGACACCCGCTTGGCGTGAATTTCGAAAAGTTTCCGACCCTTAATAACTTTATTATGTTTAATGGGTTTGCGTGCCTGGCCATCACAGGATCGGGACCTCGAGTTACCACTCGTGATTCTACTGTGGCGCTTCATTCACAAATAAAAGTAAAAAATTTCCATCGTATTTCGCTCTAATCATTTACCTCATGTGGGTGAGAATATTCAGTGCACCGTACACCCTCATATGTGTATGAGCAGTTTTGCATATTAAAATCACAAGGAATTGATATGTAGTAGGTACTAGGCACCTCTTACTTCTTGAACAGTGCCATAGTAAGTACTTAGATTTTGTGCAAAGAGCTCGCGATGTATAGTACAGGGTGGCGGATATTATTCGCCCGGTTCTAGGGCTTTCTAATAATAACGTCAAGGTAAGTACAATATGTCGTATTTGCATGTTAACGTTAAATTGAAGGAGACATTTGTGACGGGTTCATTACTGCAGAAGTGGTTTCTATTCTAAGTTTTCGTATGCATTTAATTGAAGTGAAGTGCCGGCATTATTTTATGACGCCATAGTGGAGCAGGTACATGCCAGGCTGCCTCTATAACAGGAAGTTAGTAGTTTGGAATTGTAAATTGTTCGTACCGCACATGGAAGATACGCTATCAAGGATACAACTATGATTGAGTTGTTAAAATTTTGTTACATACTTGAAGATATTGAGGTGCAGTTTCTGAAAAGTTATTCCACTTTTAACTCGAATGGAATGTAAGTACTGTCTAAGGAAATAATTATGTCATAATATGAGATGGTGGTTTCATAATGTACGTTATTTCCAGCTTCACAAATCAAATGCTCTTGTGTTATTATTAGGAGCAAAGATGCAGTTCAGAGGTTACAGTCGCAACATCAAAAATCTGTCAAAAGTCTGGGCGCAACTTTATTATTTTTTGGGTAGAAGTCCGGAACGTCTTTAATGCTCAAATGTGGTGTAGGTTACTACGCGACTCACAACCAAAAAAATAACGTTCCAAATATTCTCCTGATTTTTCTTCTTGACTTATGTGACACCAAAGCAGTTTGCATGCGACAAAGTGACCTTTTTTTGTTGCATTTTTAGATCTATAATCCCTAGAAACATGAAAATATAAAATCGTACTGTCTCTCTCACACAAACCACCAAATTGTATGTGAAATTTGTTATCTCCCTTCATTCCTATTTTCTATTTTTGTAGATCAAAAACTATCAAAAAAACTAGCTAGTGTCAATAGCATGACTAAGGCACAAAAGCAAAACGCATTCACTAATCACACCACAATTACATACAAATATCTCACACTCCAATCCAGTTTAGCTAGTATGCAAATTTTATCTTGACATTGACGAGAAATTTTATTTTGACATTTACAAAAATTTTTTTTATCGAATTCCGTCACTCAATATTTTTTTTAAATGAAAATGTTTTAACTTGAACTTGTAAAATTTAAAAAATAAAATAAAATTGGAAACAAAGTTTATATTAAAGCCCCGTTTATTATAGAAACGAAAATGTCATTGGAAACTTACATATAATAAATAATTAAAACACATGCAATTAGTTCGAAAAGTTTTATCACAGTTTGGGTCAATTATGTGGAATTATTTAAAAGATACACCAAGAACCAAGTCGAACCGTAGAAGCAAGGAACAAGTCCTACACTGAGTAAGTTATTAGGGTCATTCCATCAAGAATCGCCAAAGTTAAGACCTTACCATCGCCGGTTCTTTTGAAAATTTTTGTACTTGAAGAACTAGTGAAAAAACAAATATGAACTAATTTTTTTTGTTAGTTTTAGTATGTTAATGTTTTTGCAAAAATGGTGTCCGAGTCCTCTCTGAAAATTCATATCTCTGATAATTTTTATAATAGAAAAGCGCTTATTTTAAAGGAGGAGGTTGTCGCATTATAAAACAAATACGAGTAAAAATTATCCTTGAAATTTTTTTTCAAGGATAACGATTTAGTCCTTTATCCTTGAATATCTCAAAATTGGTTTTGTTTTTATTTTTTATTTTTTTATGCTTTGTAGGTTATACTGTTTTACAAAACATACCAAAAAATTAACTTGGGATCTGAATGGGATCGGGGCCAAAAAAATCGAAGAACATCAGAGCTTCTCAATTATATTATAGAAAAACTACGATTATATTTTAGATATATTATTATTTATTTGTATTTTTTTATATTGCGACATTTTTAAACAACAATCTTTAAAATAGTCCTACTTTATTATTCTAGGATAAAAATTACCCGAGATATGAATTTTCAAAGAGGACTCGGACACCATTTTTGCGAAAACTTTAACATACGATAACTAACAAAAAAAAATTAGTTAGAAACAAAAAGTTTTAATTATATTTTTTTTTTCACTAATTCTTCCAGTACATAAATTTTCAAAAGAATCGGCGATGGTAAGGTCACAAATTTTGTCAATTTTGGCGATTCTTGATGGAGTGACTCATAAGTTAAAATATAAACGAATTAAAATTGATCACAACTTCGTTAAATAGGAGAGTGGAATATCTGCCAGCAGAAAAGAAAGACATTAACTGGGAGTACTCCAGAGCAAACGTAAACCGGAATTTTTACCAATGGTCGAAGAATTCGAAAAGAAGTTCACAGAATTCAAGGTCCCCTACCGAAAAGATCCCTATTCCGAACAAATTGAAAAATTGGCAGAGGAAGTGCAGGGGTTTTAAAAGCAGTACAACTTTAATTGTACGCTAAACCACAAATTTTTGATTATTTTTTTACTGCGAAATTTGCAAATATAAGACTGCTTCAAACGAGCGCATCGAAGGATGCGAACGACAAATTTGCCATATCCTTTCACAGATTCCATTCGAAGATATATCCATGGATGAAAAAAAGTGGCTAAGAAAGTTTCGCAAAATGGAAAAGATAGTGAGGAAAAAACACAAATTGATGAACAAAATCCAGTTAAAACTAAAAGAAACAAAGCGGAAAATGAAAGTAATAAAGATAAAAAAATGGAATAAAATACCGAAAGTTTCTTAACGCAATTAACAAAATTCAAATTTATTTTATTTATGTAACAATAGTCAAATATTTGACAGCATCGTGGCAAATAAAATATTGTGGCAAATAAAAATTTCACGATTACACTATCTGACTGTATTTGCAATTAAGAATAGTCAAATATTTGACTGCATGGTAGTGTAATACTAGCTTTTGTCTGAAAAAATATTAACTCAATAATGTCAAAAACTAGTAGCTTGAACTACGAGAAAATTTCAATGCAATTATATCGAGAAATTGACGTGAAGTTATTGTCTACAAATCTGCTGTCTAGTTTTGTAACTCTGACATCGACAATCTTCTTAGTTTTGCGTGAGAAATCCGATAACTCGTGGCAATCTATTTATGTAAAGTAAACCAAGTGAAAAACTTGTTGAAAGATTCCTTCGACTGGAAAACCATTGGAAATGTGAAAAAAAGTATTTCTGTGGCGAATTGATGGAAATTAAGTGATTTGTTGAATTACGCGTGAGAAACGCAAGAAAGAAATTTATGCACGGTGGAAAAGGTACACGAAACCGGCTTAGTGATTTTTTTTAATTTTTAATTTATACACTTTTATTAGGAACATTAGTTTCATCGATTGTTAGACAAATAGTACTTACATACCCCAGGCGATTATTTTGAAAATTTACAGAAACTTACAGCATTAAGGGATTACTTGGACGATAGATAGCCACTGCTAAGAAGGCGTTCATGCATGCCGTGGCCTGAAATCTGGCAGGGGCCAGGGGCCGAATTGCTCACAACATACGACTTCTTCCGAAAGGAACACATGCTTTTCGTGTTCGTATAAACAATGAATAAGTAGTCTTAGGCTACGACTTTGAAAAGTTTTATACGTTGTTTGAAGGAAAGATTTTGAAAAAGTTCCTATGAGTCCTCCTTCGAGTAGCTGCCATACAAAAATCCTGTAAAAATGTCTTCACTCAATTTTGGGAACTCACTGTCTTTTAGTTTCGAGTAGCAACCAAAAGAGAGTCCTTAAAATTGGATTCAATGTTCATGATTGAGAGATTCGAGAATCTATCTTGAGTAGTAGCAGCGATGCCAGATTTGAAGATTTTTCTTCAATTTGAAAATTTTTAACGTTACCGAATATATGACGATTTTGATGGCTATGTAGACGATTTTTTTGTATTTTTAAGATATTTTCTTTAATTTCGATAACAAAAAAAATTTATTTAAAAATTCCTACCTTATTTTCTATTATTTTCGCAATTCTCACTTAACAGCTTCGTGTTCGTTTATATTTTCTCATCCATATTCATGTTCAAAGTCAGTCAGTACCGGCAACACTGATCTAATTAACTACGTTTTCTTCGATCGCGTTTCATTTGTTCTTTATCGGAACACTAAATTGAAAATAAACAGAGTTTTATCCGGAAAGCTAGTTTTGCTAAAATAAGTGAATCTTTTAATTTGAAAAGATTTTTACGAGATACAACGAACCAGTGTTTTGAATTTAAGAAGTTTTTTTTAAATTTACAAGACAATTAAAGATCGTCTTGTATATTTCAAAACTTGTTCTGAAATTGAAAAGCTTTTTAAATCTTTATTGTAATAACTCGCGTCGCTATTCGTTGGCATTTTTTTCATTGGCAATCCAAACGAAACGATCGGAAGTTTTGAACACCCCTTGAACTATTAAAGTTGTGTAAATTGTGAAAAAAGTATTGTGTATCCCATTTTTTTCCATATTTTTCATTTAAATATTTAATTAAATTTCCGTTCTAACATCGCGAATAAGGTAAGGTAAGATGATTTCTTGCTTTTTGTGCCATAGTGAAAAAAATTAACGAAATAAAATAATTTATTTTAAATTATTGATTTTATTATTAAAGATTTATAATTTTATTTTATTTTTAAAATATTTTTATAAATACTTGACGATTTTGCAACTGTGATTTGCAAATTATTTTAATCCTGGCATCTATTTATAAGCACAATAAAAGATGTTTACTCTTGACACGGTTCAGGAGGGGTTTTAAGGATTTTAAAAAACAATAGCTTAATTTATTAGATTGTAATTTTTATTGTTTCTACAATTTAAATAGGTATCTAACTGTTTTCTTTTGTTATTGATGTCAAAAACTCATTATTGTATTTACTTCCTGCATTCTTAATACCAACTGGAAAACCTCCCAGAAGTTGTGAGAGGTGGACAGAACTCATTTTAGAATTATATTAAAGAAGCGAAAGATATAAAGTATTCAAGTACCAACTGCTCGTATTATCACAATAGGCCAATAAAAATATGAATTTGATCAAATTGCGGTTAATGTTTCTGATCATAACTTTATATGCAGAAGCGTTTTACGAGCTTTAGATATCGCTGACAAAATATTTTAGATTTTCGATGTTGATTACCCACACGCATCATCAAATGTGCTGATTTTTATCCAACAGATGTTCAATAACACAATTGTGGAAGATCAATCTTGCAGTCCAAATTTAAACAAATTATTAAAAATTATGCATTTTTGTAATTATTAAATAATATTACATATTATATATATAATATAATAATTATTTTACATTTATTTTGATTTGCTTTTACAGCTTGACTTTGGCGAAGTCGAACTATTATATATACGTTACTTGAAATTACTTGATTTTCCAATTTTAATTTGTTCTTTTTAACTGAAACTATTACTGGAATATTAATGTACGTTATTAGTTATGATTACTATTTATAATATATATTTAAGCATATAACAAAACGTTTTCTGATTTCAATACAATGAAAGTAATAATTTGAAGTAAATAATATATTGGTAAGACTTCAGTAACAAAAAATTGTTTAAACTGTTATGTATACTAAAAAATCCAAATATACGAATCCAATATCGTAGGTATGAATTTCATAAAAAACTCGCTATATTCAAAAATCAATTCTTCTTAACAATATTCTTGGATCTCATAAAATCAAAAAATATCTCATGCAAATTTCATTATGTTTAAAACAAATTTTTACTTTAATTTTTAAAATAGAAAACATCTTCTAAAGTTCTCGTAAAATTCACAAATATTCTCAAAAAAAGCTGTTCACATTCAAAAACAAATCTTGTTACAATTTCGTAAAACTCCAAAATATTTGATAAGAATTCAAAAACAATTTCCAATTTATTTTGCTAAATTGAAAAAATCTTTTAAAGCTCTCATCAGAACGAAAGAGCAATGATTGTAAAATTTAAAAATGTGTTATTATTTTTAAAAGTCAGTTGAGATTTGGTTCGTTAATTTTAAGAGATTCTTTTATGTTGTTAAAAAGCATTTGACAAAAAAGAATTGACAAGTAAAGTGCTTGCGGTAGGATAGGAAGGCATTATTTTTCTGAAGGGGGCCAGAATTATTTTTCTTGGAAGGTTCAAACCGGGAGCTGGAGGGTCCCGGCCCCTCCTGGCCCCCCCTACGGCGCGCTTATGCGTTCATGAACCAATCTACGGTCAGTAGGTAAAAACTCACCCGATGTTATTTTGCTATGTATTTAAAATGAAACGACATAATGTCATAATTTTTTTTAAAGTTTATTTGAATCTTAAAGTTTTTTTCCATTACCTTGTTGTGTGTTATTTGTCGAGCCAGTAGCGTTCGCCTCCACTACACCTTCCTTTCCTCTTTCAGGTTGAAACCAAGGACGGGAAGGGAAGGATGAAACCTGACCAGAACGAAAGGTCTAACCGGGGATGCGACAACCCCTGAAGCGGAGAAGATATGGCAGAGTTTCGTCAAATAGTTAAGATTATCTGGAATGAAAAAAAAAACATTGTAATCTCTTTTTTTTTAATGTTTCTACGATACCGAATTCCGAACATTGTAATCTCTTTTTTTAATGTTTCTACGATACCGAATTCCGACGGATCCTAGCCCTGTTGTTACGGGAAGTGGGCTCCTCCACGCCCTTAGCGCGAATCGGGTAGGGCGGTGCAGCCGTAGTAGGACCTGGTAGGGCGGGGAATGTGCAGGTTAACTCGCGAGCGACGGCCTATTTTGCGCTTCATCCTCCGACACCGCCGTTCACGCTATTACAAATAATACCAGCAGCCGGAACACTGATCCGCGCGTACACCCCTCCACCGCAGGACGAGCAGACGGGCGAATTCGCACAGCGTCAGCTACCGTAGGTGAATTCCGGTAGCTGACGGGATACCTGAACCTCGATTGGGCGGAGACGGAGCGGCCTAGATCCTTCATTCCCGACAAAGCTAATTCGCCGAACAACATCTCAAACAAAACTTCTGCTGAAACTTTCCCAGCGCTCCTGTCAAATACCACTGTCAGGTGGAAGGCCATGCCAGACGGCGGAGACATTCCAGCTGACGTTCGGAGAATATTGGGAACGCCTGGAAACGGACCGGAAACAAATATAACGGAGGCGTTGCCATCCGGGAATAAAAATCTATTTAAGACGCGATTTTGATTGTGGCGGGGCTTTTGGGTGTACGACCGCCGTGTAGAACGTTGAAAATTTGGAGCGGAGGAAGAGAAGTCGGAGTGGAGCAGAAACGAAATAAAGGACTGTCGGACGGAATTAAAAAAAAGGAGGAGGCATTGCGGAAGGCGTACACGGTGGATGTCGGGGTGCGCGGACGAGCAAGGTGAAGTAGGGTAATTCAAGTAGGTACACATTCCCTCCTCTAGCAGGACTCGAAAAATAAACGGGAAGAATTTCGGAAACCGTGGACGTGGAGGAGCTTGATGGTGGAGATCCGTCGGACTAGGGTCTTGAGAGAGTTCATTTTTCTTTCTTTAATTTTATTCGTCAATATAATTTGTAACGTACGTTTTTTCCTCCTTTCTTTAATTTTATTCGTCAATATAATTTGTAACGTACGTTCCTGGTTTCATTTATCGGTGCGGAAGGAGGTTTCCTAATCGTCCTCCCAAAGTTACAGATTAGGTGGCGCCCTAAAGAAAATTTCGTGGAGAAGTTGTCCCCGTTACCCGCCCATCTTCGAGTGAGTTAGCCTGGGCGAACGGCCCAATTTTGTTGGGGTAATAATTGGCGCCCAACGTGCGTTTGGGACAACTTCGAAGATTTGATGTAATAAGCTCAGGTGAAAAGCGAAATTTAAAGTGAGCGGTGAAAGTGGATCAATTTGAGTTGCTGGTTGAGTACATTGCACCATAAGTTTTGCGGTGGTGTATAATTATTTAGTTTTTTTTTTTTTTGGTGGTGTGTGTCGTTTGTGTCGAAATTGTGATACTTCGTCGGGAAATAGTTTAAAACGGAAAATACGGTTGAAACGGTTCACAATTTCGGCTGGATCGGTAAACGGAAAAAAAAAACCGTTCTCCTCTACAGTTGGGAAAAGCGTTCGTTGGCGATTTAATCGGTAGACGGTGGAGAAGCGGTTTAAAATTCCGGTTGGAAACGGTTGGATAATAGAACGAATTATAAGCGGTTTTAAGCGACAAGTGGCAAAGGCGGTCAATAGCCTAATGAATCGATGGACGAATTTATGCCGTTGGGTTCGGAGTTCAAACCTGGAAAGCAACTTTATTGTTATTTCATTGTGTTAATTTTTTTTTTTTTGTTACAAACACGGAAGAATTACACATTACAAGAAGTACACAAACCTTGACGGACTTGTTAGTGGCATAGCAGATTAGAATTGGAGTTATATAGGTGTTTTATCATTTGAATCGGTTAACGGCGTAGAAGTGGTCCAAAGTTTCAGCAAACGATTGGTACAGAAAACATAAGCGGTACAGAATTCCGGTTGGTTCGATGAGCGAGCTGGAAGCGGTATTCAGCGACAGTTGATAAAGGAGATCAATAGCCTAGTGGAGTGGTTGAAGACTTTAGTCCGTTGGATCCACAGTTCGTTACAGGAAATCAATTTTTTTTTTTTTTTTTATTTTATTATTATATATTACTTGTGTTTTCTATAATCTGTTGAATTACCGTTTTGTGATTATATTTTTCAAACTAAGTGTATTTTGTTAGCGCGTTAATAAATTCTAATTAAATACCTATACATATATGAGTTTTATTGTGTAATACTTTTGTGGGTTCTTTCCATTTATTTATTATTAGTCTCTAGTTCTGTTTTTTTGGTATTGCGTTTGAGGGATTCATTACACTGACCCCTATTCACTATGGATATCAATAGATTGTCGGCGGATGAACTCAAGTACGAACTGGCGGTGGTGGGTTTGAAAGGCCAGAACGTAGACGAAATGAGGAAAGTGTTACGGGCTACGTTGAAACGGCAATCTAGCTTCTCAAGACCGGAGTATCCTTTCTCATTTAACGAAGATAAGATCGCGGTAGATAGTAAACTAGAGGAAATTTCGAGGCTTATAGAGAATTTTGAAGGGGACGAAGACTGCGGGGAATTCAAGAAAATTGATGCCAAGGCGAAGTGGGCCCTGAGAAGACTAGACAACGTGCAAATGGAGGAAACGGATTCCAAAACGTATGTCTCAGAGACGCGTCAGAAAATAGCTGAGCTGTTCGCGCTACTGGACTCCAAGTTGGTACCAGTTGGTAGCAGCGAAGATGGGGATATGAATATCAGTCTGGGCTTCGTGGATGAAATGTCTTTCGGTAGAACAGGAAAGGGGGCAGTGCGACCGGGAACCTCGCATCCAGGGCCAAAGTTAGGTTCGAAATGTGCGTCGTCTACGCAAGTTGGTAAAGGAAATGCGGATTTGGACTCGCATACCTATACTTCTGGAACCGCGGCGGTGCCAGTTTATAAATGGGGGGTGAAGTTTTCAGGCACAGCTGGAGAGTCACTTAGTGGATTTCTCGAAAGAGTCGATGAGTTGAGGGAGGCACGAGGTTGTTCGTTGCAACGGCTTTTCGAGTCGTCGGTGGATCTGTTTGAAGGGAAAGCGTTGATCTGGCTTAGGGCGAATAAACCTTTTTCCCGGAATTGGGGAGAATTAGTGGCGAGGCTCAGAGACGAATTTTTGCCTCCGGGCTACAATGACCGGCTGCTAGAAGAAATACGACATCGCACCCAAGGTAGCAACGAAAGCATTGGGATGTTTGTCAGTGTGATGCTGAGGCTATTCGGTAGGTTAAGTGGACCTTGCACCGAGGCGTTGAAATTATCCTTCATCCTAAAGAACATAGCACCTTTCTTCTCAAATCACTTGGCGTTAGTTGAGATCACTTCAATTGAGCAGCTCCTAGTGGTCGGAAAAAAATTAGAGGCAGCACGATTTAATGTGGAAAGTTATATACCACCACCCTCACGCAAACAGACAAATTTATTGGAGCCGGATTTGGCTTATGTCTCTGTTGCAGAACTGACCATGCCATTACCAATTGAGTCGCATCCTGCAGTACAGACAGTGGCCCAATCAAATCTTTCGGCAAGTGCGAATCCGTTTAGAAGTAACAACTCAGTAAGTAGTGGTCAGATTGTGAAAAGGAAAATACGTTGTTTCAACTGCAACGAGGAAGGGCACATGTCTAACGGCTGCCAGCAACCTAGGCGGTGCTTTGGTTGTGGACGAGAGGGCGTGCTCCGGAAATACTGCACGACATGCTCGGGAAACGAATCGCGAACTCCTGGCACGGCAGGTCAGTGATTTCGGAACTCGGTACTACTGCCGTCAAAGGGGGAAAGAATGGGAGGGTCATTTATAAGAAAGAAGCAGTAAGGAGGAAAGTCGTGAATCTAGATTACGTGTTAGATAGGTGGGAGGGAGATAATCGTCCCTATTTGATAGTTAGCGTCTACGGGGTAAATCTGTGTGGCCTGTTGGATTCCGGTGCCTCACGAACAGTGGTTGGAGGAAAGGGTTGGGAAATTTTAAGTGATTTAGGGTTCATGGTAGATAAATCGTCGGTTGAGGCTGTATCGCTGGCGGACGGATCTAACATATCGGTATCAGGTACGGTGATGATTCCATTTGGCATTAAAGGCAGAATAGGTTTAATCGAGGCGCTGGTTATACCAAACTTACCGCAGATGCTCATATTGGGGGCCGATTTTTGGGCGAAATTCGGAATTGTTCCGGATCTCAGCAGTAACGTTTGGGAATTCGCGAAACCACCCGAGGTGGCATCTATCAACGATTCTGTACACACTCCAAGTTTGACCCCATCTCAGACACGTAGGTTGGAGGAACTGACGGCGAGGGTTTTCCTAGCTGGGGGACCTAGCCTGGGGTGTACACATCTGGTGAAGCACAAGATCCGGACCGACTCAGAGCCAATTCGACAGAGGTATTATACGGTGAATCCAATCGTGCAGAAGCAGATTGATGCGGAACTCGATGAGATGCTAAAGGAAGGCGTGATAGGGCCTTCGAAAAGTCCGTGGGCATCTCCTATTGTTCTAATTCAGAAGAAAGATGGAAGATATCGTTTCTGCGTAGACTATCGAAAACTAAACAAAGTTACCGATCGAGACGCTTACCCACTGCCGTTTGTCTCCGCCACCCTGGATAAGCTTAGGAACGCTCATTTCCTCACGTCTCTTGATATCAAATCTGCGTACTGGCAGATACCAATGGAGGCGGATTCACAGGCCTTGACTGCGTTTATAGTACCCAATAGGGGATTATTTGAGTTCAAGCGTATGCCGTTTGGACTACACAACGCTCCTGCGACGTGGCAGCGCCTGATTGATCAAGTACTCGGTGCTGACTTAGAACCTCACGTGTTCGTCTATCTTGATGATATTATAATCGTCACGGACTCTTTCCAGAAGCATTTGGATATTTTACAAGAAGTCTTTAGACGTTTGACGGATGCGGGTCTCCGGGTGAGCAAGGATAAATGCCAGTTCTGTCGTTCTCAACTAAAGTATCTGGGCTATGTGGTGGACGCTCATGGATTACATGTAGACCCCGACAAGGTGGAGAGTATTGTAAGTATTCCTGCTCCAACCTGTGTGAAACAAGTTCGTAGCTTTGTGGGCACGGTATCGTGGTACCGACGTTTTATTCCGGACTTCGCGTCACTCACGAAGCCGTTAACCGAATTGCTAAAGAAGAACAAAAAATTCTTATGGTCGGATGAATGTGAGAGGGCATTCAATACGGCAAAGGAATGCCTTATTACGGCTCCTATCTTAGCCTGTCCTGACTTCGACATTCCGTTTGTGGTACAAACGGATGCGTCGGATTTTGGTATCGGAGCAGTGCTATCACAGGAACGTGAAGATGGTGAGAAGGTGGTAGCGTACTTAAGCCGCTCTCTATCGAAGCCTGAACGGAATTATTCGACCACCGAAAAAGAGTGCTTAGCAGTAGTGTGGGCAGTGGGAAAATTACGGCCTTATCTGGAAGGAATGCGGTTCAAGGTGATTACCGACCACCACTCGTTGGTGTGGCTCGCGAATCTGAAGGATCCGTGCGGTAAGCTAGCTAGGTGGGCGGTTCAAATGCAACAGCACGACATGGAGATCGTTCATAGAAAAGGTAAGGAGCATGTCGTACCCGACATGCTATCACGCTCAGTGCCCGCATTAGCAACGATATCAACGGCAGAACCAGACCCCTGGTGCAGCAAAATGATGTTGCGAGTCTCCGAAAATCCGCTGTCCTTCCCGGATTGGCGTATTGAAGATGGGAAATTGTATAAGCATGTGAAAACTCGGCATCCCGGGTTGGAGGAGAACGATAGCATGTGGAAGTGGGTTGTTCCGAAGGGTACGCGTAGGGAAGTGTTACATCAGTACCATGATAACCCCCTTGCAGGACATATGGGAGTCCATAAAACATACGCTCGTCTAACCAATAAGGTGTATTGGCCAAAGATGAAGGCGGACACTGCCAGGTATGTTCGCAGCTGCCAGGTGTGTCAAAGGGTCAAACCAGAGCAAAAAAAAACGGCGGGGTTGATGACACAAAGGAGCGGTACTTCTCGCCCTTGGGAGCTTATATGTGTAGACCTGATTGGGCCATTACCGCGCTCGACGAAGGGTTACAATTATATATTGACCGTAGTAGACTATTTTACCAAGTTTCCGTTGTTGTTCCCTCTTCGATCGGCTACGACTCCCGGCATCTGCCGAGAACTGGAACAAAACGTGTTGATGTTGTTTGGGGTACCCAAATTCGTAGTGTGCGACAATGGACCCCAGTTCCAAAGTAAGGCATTTAGGGAGCTCTTTGAGTCCCACGGCTCGTCGATCTCTTACACGGCGCACTATCACCCTCAAGCCAATCCGGCCGAGCGAATGAATCGGATAATTAAAACCACTCTGAGAGCTTACGTGTCAGAAAATCATCGGACCTGGGACGCCCAACTGGCTAAAGTAGCATGCGCAATTCGTACTGCCCAGCACGAAGTCCTGGGAGTATCGCCATATCTGCTCAACTTTGGGAGAGAAATGGTAATTGACGGTGGTAGTAATGCACTTCCCAAGGAAGGACCGGTTGAAGTCGCGTCAACGGACGTTCACTCGTACCTGGATAGACTGAAGGTGCTGACTGATTTGCGCGAAGACATTCAGCGCAAATTAAAGGACGCCTCGCTGAAGGCGAAGGAGGGGTACGATAAACAGCGCCGCGACGTGAAATTCCTGCCGAATGAATTGGTGTGGAGAAGGAATTTCGCCCTATCAAATGCGGCTAATTTTTATGCGGCTAAACTGGGCCCAAAATTTGTGGGACCGTTCAGGATATCAAAGTGCACATCCTCATGTACGTACACATTAGTGGATGAGAAGGGGGCGGAGAAGGGTTCCTGGCACGTAAAAGACCTGAAACCTTATCACGGTGAAAAGGACCCGTAGAGAGTGGGGCGTCACACTAGTAGCTTCCCTCCTCGTTGCAGTTAGCCTTTGTGAAGTCTTTCCACCTTTGTACAGAGTACCTGGGGACCACCCGGGACTGATGTTGGTAAAAGATTGAACCTAATTGTTACGGAATGGCATACGGTCGTTTAACGTATTCGTTCCGTAATAGGTGTTGTGTTTTTTTGGGTTATGGTGGCGGTTAGTAGGGTTGTTCTAGCGGTGGGAATTTTGGTTTTTTTTTGTGGTGTTGGAATAATTTAGTGGAGTAATACGGTTCGGAAAATTTCTTGAGGAAGAAATTTTCCAGGAGGTGACGGTGGAATTGTTGTGTGTTATTTGTCGAGCCAGTAGCGTTCGCCTCCACTACACCTTCCTTTCCTCTTTCAGGTTGAAACCAAGGACGGGAAGGGAAGGATGAAACCTGACCAGAACGAAAGGTCTAACCGGGGATGCGACAACCCCTGAAGCGGAGAAGATATGGCAGAGTTTCGTCAAATAGTTAAGATTATCTGGAATGAAAAAAAAAACATTGTAATCTCTTTTTTTTTAATGTTTCTACGATACCGAATTCCGAACATTGTAATCTCTTTTTTTAATGTTTCTACGATACCGAATTCCGACGGATCCTAGCCCTGTTGTTACGGGAAGTGGGCTCCTCCACGCCCTTAGCGCGAATCGGGTAGGGCGGTGCAGCCGTAGTAGGACCTGGTAGGGCGGGGAATGTGCAGGTTAACTCGCGAGCGACGGCCTATTTTGCGCTTCATCCTCCGACACCGCCGTTCACGCTATTACAAATAATACCAGCAGCCGGAACACTGATCCGCGCGTACACCCCTCCACCGCAGGACGAGCAGACGGGCGAATTCGCACAGCGTCAGCTACCGTAGGTGAATTCCGGTAGCTGACGGGATACCTGAACCTCGATTGGGCGGAGACGGAGCGGCCTAGATCCTTCATTCCCGACAAAGCTAATTCGCCGAACAACATCTCAAACAAAACTTCTGCTGAAACTTTCCCAGCGCTCCTGTCAAATACCACTGTCAGGTGGAAGGCCATGCCAGACGGCGGAGACATTCCAGCTGACGTTCGGAGAATATTGGGAACGCCTGGAAACGGACCGGAAACAAATATAACGGAGGCGTTGCCATCCGGGAATAAAAATCTATTTAAGACGCGATTTTGATTGTGGCGGGGCTTTTGGGTGTACGACCGCCGTGTAGAACGTTGAAAATTTGGAGCGGAGGAAGAGAAGTCGGAGTGGAGCAGAAACGAAATAAAGGACTGTCGGACGGAATTAAAAAAAAGGAGGAGGCATTGCGGAAGGCGTACACGGTGGATGTCGGGGTGCGCGGACGAGCAAGGTGAAGTAGGGTAATTCAAGTAGGTACACATTCCCTCCTCTAGCAGGACTCGAAAAATAAACGGGAAGAATTTCGGAAACCGTGGACGTGGAGGAGCTTGATGGTGGAGATCCGTCGGACTAGGGTCTTGAGAGAGTTCATTTTTCTTTCTTTAATTTTATTCGTCAATATAATTTGTAACGTACGTTTTTTCCTCCTTTCTTTAATTTTATTCGTCAATATAATTTGTAACGTACGTTCCTGGTTTCATTTATCGGTGCGGAAGGAGGTTTCCTAATCGTCCTTATTACGGTTTTCCGAAACGTTCCCAGGAAAAGAAACAATATAAAGGAACAGAACCCAAGCATTAGAGCCAACCAACATACGCGATATCACTTACCAGCAAAACCACTACGGTGTTGCGAGGTCCGAAGAGTCGCCAATATCCGTGTAAGGAAGCCGGGCCTAAAACCGGAAGTCAGAAGAGTAGATTTAGGACTATTGATTATGTTTAAAATTACGCATGCGATTTTGAATTACTAAAATGAACTAAGAAAACCGATAAGCTTAAGAATACGAACTGGAATTGGAGGGCGGAATTAGTATTCGCTTTTCGATATAAAATACCAACAATGTGAATTATTTAAGAGGATTAGATTTAGTAACAACAATAATAGTGTTAGATTTAATAACAACAACCATAGGATTAGATTTAGTACTAGACGTCGATATAAATTTCATCGAGACTACACAGTGAATAGAACATGAATTTGAATCGGACACTCAAGGTAACACCTTCCAAATAAAAAAAAAAAAACCTCGAAACCTACTACCTTTTTGACCGAGACTGGAGGCCACAGGCCCTAACTGAACGAGGGTGACCGTTAGGAGTTTTGGTCGGTAGAAAATAAGTGAAATCGGGGCTTTTTGCGGTGATACGACTAAGGAAGCGGAGTGACCGGCATCGAAAAAGAAAGAAGTGGTGATTGACCGCGAAGTAATACGGAAAATTCAAAAAAAACGAGTACAGTGTTTCGATAAAAAGTATTGAGCCGGGCGTCGCGGCGATAATTAAGAAAGAACGACCTGTGAACGAAAGGTGCGATTCGTAAACAAATGGTGCGCGCGGGAATTCAGTTGCGGCGATAATTGAGAACGAATGCCCTGCGGACGAAAAGTGCAATTCGTAAATAGTGATGCGCGCGGAAATTAAGTTGCGGCGATAATTAGGAATGAATGACCTGTGAACGAAAAGTGCAATACGGAAATAGTGATGCGCGCGGAAATTAAGTTGCGGCGATAATTAGGAAGGAATGACCTGTGAACGAAAAGTGCAATACGGAAATAAGTGATGCGCGCGGAAAATCCGTGAAAACATTGGCGGGACTCGAAACTTTGCTCGGAAGATATCGAGAGGGACAAATAATCAGCGGAAGGCGGCGAAGTGCAATAATCGCCAGTATCGAATTAATCCAAGTGCACATTGTGTCGTGAGGCAAACCGTGGAGGTCGTGAATGAAAGAATCGGTAGCGCCTAGTTATTCCGGGTGCATATTGTGTCGTTAGACGAATTTTTGAAGCCGTGTACGTCTAAAGTTATCCGGGGCGCGCGGCATAAACTCTCGGAGTTACCAGAACAACGTCACGGACAAAGCTGGACGACGAGCGGGATTCACAACAGTGGTACCCTAGATTTAAGGCATCCGATAACATTTGTTAACTTATATTATAGATATCACCTTGAATTTTTTTCTTATTTCTTCGATAATTAAATTTACTTAATCCTAAAAATTCTTTTAAACGCTCGGTGTAAAGATTGTGAAGTCCTCTCATTCCAGATTTGCCGCGAGTGTTCGGGAGAATCTACTTTTCCGCGCTTGTAATACCCAGCCTGGTCTCACAGCTGATTAGGTTGGAGAAGAACGACGACGAAAAGTATAGTTGTGTGGCGCCCACCCCGTCTCGACGGGTTTGCCGGCTCGTCGTCGTTCGCCCCTTTAGGCGGAAAGGGGTTGGTAGAAGGAAATGTTAGTAAAATTATTGTTGGTAAAATTGGCGCTCAACGGGGCTTGTTTCTCCGTTAATGATTAACGCTTTTGTTTTGGGTTTTTTCTCGAAAAGAAGAACACACGCGTGAATACATTTTATTAAGTTTCGTAAAGGACGATTAATAGGTTTTCAGTTTATTGTGTATAGTATTTGAGTATTTTTCTGCTTTATTAAATTACACATAAGAACAGTGGTGTGGTGAGTGATATTGGTAAGCTGGTTATCACAAATAATTCTCTTGTCTTGTTGGTAATAAAGCCAAAATTCGGTTCTTTTCCGGGAAGGTATAAGCCGATAGTATCGCGGCATTTCAACATTTCAAAAAAAAAAAAAAAAAAAAAATATACGACACTGCGGGTGTGTTGGGGGGAAGTGAGAACTTTTTGGAGACGCACTATTTTTTTTTTTCTTTCTCTTTTCTCTGTTAGTCGAAATGACTGCTCGAGGCACAATGCCGTTTGCCGTGGATCGCCTGAGCCAGGAGGAGTTGGGGTATGAGATGGCCATAAGGGGCCTGCCGGTAGATAAGGTAGACGGGATGAGGAAATCGCTAAGGGCAGCGTTGAAACGCGAGGGAGCGGGACATAGTCTGGTGATCGAGGACTACCCCTTTACAGTTGAGGAGGACATGTTAGCTTTGAAAGCTAAAATTGGTGAAGTCGAGAAGTTGGTAGCAGTATTTACGGGGGATGATCGATGCGCGGAATACCACAAGGGCTTAGCAAAAATTGATTGGGGAATGCGTCGCTCAGGGCGAGTCCCAACAACTACTGCCGAAGAGAAATCGCTAGTGACGGAAATGAGGGGACGGTTAGTGGTCCTGATGAGCGAGCTACTAGAAAAGGCGGCCGACGATAGCAGCTTAACGACGGACGATGAACCGGGTCCGAGTCACGAATCGACCGGTGCCAAAAGTAAAAGGGGAACGAACAGGGCGAAGTCGGATAGAACGAAAGAATTTTTAGCACTGGCAGACCGAACGACTCCTATCATCCAAGGTTATGATCGTCCGGAAGGAGCGATAAATACGCGGAGGGAAGAAGAGAAGGACAAAGGATCAAGTGAGGACGAAGATCTGGGTAACAGAACAACTCCCCTCGGCATCAAAACTTCTCCTCGACCTTCGATAGCTGTGGCAAAGTGGGAACTAAAATTCACCGGCGATGGGTCGAGTCAATCGATTAGCTCGTTCTTGGAAAGGGTGGAGGAATTACGGGAAGCACGCGGAGTAACGAAAGCTCAACTATTCCGTTCAGCCGTGGATCTTTTCTCCGACAAAGCACTCATTTGGTTTCGGGCAGTGAGGCCGGGGGTAGAGACGTGGGACGAACTAGTAGCTGAATTAAGAGCCGAGTTCTTACCACCGGATTATGACGAACGGTTAGAAATGGAGATCCGGCGCAGAACTATGGGAGCCGATGAATCTATCGGTATGTACGTCGCACTTATGCAGGGTCTGTTCCGCCGCTTAACAACTCCTTGGTCGGAATCAGCGCGGTTAAAGTTACTCCGACGAAATATAACGCCGTTCTACCAAACTCAACTGGGGTTGAAGAAGGTGAGCACCATCGCGGAGCTAATCCGTCTCGGGAGGGAATTGGAAGCCACCCGGATAGCAGTGGAAGCATTTGTCCCCCCCCTTCCACACCGGGTCAAAGGTCTGCTAGAGCCGGACTTAGCGTACGTCGGAGTGGAGGAGGTCTGTGCAGTATCCAGTGGGATCAACAATATCGTCTGCTGGAATTGTAGAGAGCTAGGGCATAGCGCACGCGAATGCCAGAGGCCTCGCGCGTGTTACGTGTGCGGGAAGAACGGAGTGATAAGGAAGTTCTGCAACCACTGCAATAAGTCTTCCGACATGAGTGGACGGAACACAGGCAGGACAATGGAGGGGAACAAAATAGCCGCGACTCCGAACACGAGTGAGCCGTCGGGAAACTCCCAGCAACCCCATTAGAGAGCGGCGTAGTGGGGAAGGGAAACGGGATAGCCGTAAGGAGGACGTCGAGAGTATCGGAAGAAATCACCCCAACCGCTAACTACCTTTTTTCCAAAGTGAGTGGAGATACGAGACCCTACTTAGATGTAAAAATTTTCGACTTGGTAGTGTCGGGGTTATTAGATTCAGGAGCCTCTAGAACGATCATAGGCGGAACAGGGTGGGATCTCCTTCGGGGAACTGGAGTAATACTACAAGCTCCAAGGTCGCAATCTGTGGTGACTGCCAATGGAATGAAGTGTTCGGTGGATGGCTCGATTTGGATCCCGATTGAGGTGGAAGGGAAAACCAGATGGTTGAACGTACTCGTCGTACCGGACATTCCGTTAAAGTTGATATTGGGAGCTGACTTTTGGGCAGCGGCCGGAATAGTAGCGGACCTACAAAAGAGTTCTTGGGAGTTTTCGGATAACGTCTCTATATGTGCGATCGATTCACTGCAACCGCATTCAAAGCTGTCAATACAGGAAAGGGAACAGTTATCGATCTTAGTTGAAGGGGAGTTCAGCTTGCTGGGAGAAGGAATTGGTTGCACCGACAGGGTGGAACACGTAATAAAAACTAATTCCGAACCCATCAAGCAAAGGTATTACCCCGTAAACCCGATCATACAAGTTCATATCGACCGGGAGCTGAACGAAATGTTGGACGCTGGAATCGTCGAACCATCTAGTAGCCCATGGGCTTCCCCGATACTGTTGAAGAAAAAGAAGAATGGAACCTACCGGTTCTGTGTCGATTTCCGGAGAGTAAATAAGGTCTCAGAGCGGGATGCGTACCCGCTACCCTACGTGTCGGCTACGTTGGACAAGCTGAGAGATGCGAAATACCTATCGTCGCTCGATATCAAATCGGCATACTGGCAAGTGCCGGTGGCGGAGTCATCTCGCCAATTCACCGCATTCACCGTGCCGAATCGAGGGCTATTTCAATTCAAGAGAATGCCTTTCGGCTTACAGAACGCTCCAGCAACATGGCAGCGACTGATCGATAGCGTCCTAGGAGCGGATCTGGAACCACACGTATTCGTGTATTTGGACGATATCATTATTGTCACCCAGTCATACGAGAAGCATCTGGAGGTGTTGCGGGAAGTTTTCAGCAGACTACGGGGGGCTGGTCTAAAGATTTCGAGAGAGAAATGTGATTTCTGCAGGTCGGAACTACAATACTTGGGGTATGTGATCAACGAACAAGGGTTAAATGTTGATCCAGAAAAGGTGGAATGCCTCGTCAAAATTCCGAAACCATCGTGTGTAAAGGAAGTCAGACAGTTCCTCGGAATGGTATCTTGGTACCGCCGGTTTATTCCAGACTTCGCAACACTTGTATCACCATTGACGAACCTGTTAAAGAAGAACAAGAAATTCGAGTGGAACGAACCGTGTGACAGAGCCTTTTCTACGGCGAAAGTCAAACTCTCGACGGCACCGATTCTGACGTGCCCTGACTTTTCGTTGCCATTCACTATACAGACAGACGCATCGGGTTTCGGCCTAGGAGCGGTCCTAACACAAGCGGTGGAAGGGGAAGAACGTGTTATCTGCTATCTAAGTCGATCACTAACAGCCTCCGAGCGGAAATTCTCCACAACAGAACGTGAATGCCTGGCAGTCTTGTGGGCCGTGGAAAAACTGAGGCCGTACATCGAGGGTGTTAAGTTTCTGGTAGTAACCGACCACTATTCGTTAGTCTGGCTAAACCAACTAAAGGACCCTTGCGGAAGATTGGCTAGATGGGCCATAAGACTCCAACAATTCGACTTCGAGGTTGTTCATCGGAAGGGAAAGGAACATTTTGTTCCCGACGCGCTGTCTAGGTCCGTCCCAGTGAACGAGATTAGCACCTCGAAGGAAGTGCCGGATAAATGGTACCGGAAAATGTGCGAGGAAGTAAAGACTCGACCGGAGGTATTCACGTCATGGAGAATGGAAGGGGATCAGTTGTTGAAGTATGCCCAAGCAGCATATCCAGCCCTATCGGAGGAGGATGTGTGGAAGATAGTTCTCCCAAGAGGGAAGAGGGTAGCGGTAATAAAACAGTGCCACGATGAACCCACCGCGGGCCATCCGGGGGTGTTCCGCACCTTCACTAGAGTAGCACAGAAGTATTATTGGCCTAAAATGAGAGCGGATGTCCAGCGATTCGTTGCAAGGTGCACGGTGTGCCAAGCAGTCAAGCCGGAAAGAAGGCTGCCAGCGGGGCTGATGGCATCCAGAACGGAAGTGAGTCGACCATGGGAAATGCTGTGCGTAGACCTGATTGGCCCCCTCCCACGTTCCACAAAGGGGCACTGCTTTATTTTAACGGTAGTGGACTACTTTACAAAGTGTCCGCTACTCTTCCCGGTAAGAGCAGCCACGAGTGCTACGGTGAGTCGAATTTTGGAGGAGCAAGTTTTTCTTTTATTTGGTGTGCCAAAATGGCTGGTATGCGATAACGGGGTACAGTTTAAAGGAAAAGATTTTCAGCGCATGGTAAGGGGATATGGGACTCAGATCAAGTTCACAGCTTTCTACCACCCTCAAGCTAACCCGGCAGAGCGGGTCAACCAAAATGTGAAGACAATGTTGCGGGCATATGTCTCGGAGAACCATCGCACTTGGGACACGCACCTCGCGGCTATAGGGTGCGCGTTGCGAACAGCGACGCATGAGGTTATGGGGGTGACTCCGTATTATGCAAATTTTGGAAGGGAAATGGTGGTTCGTCACCAGGGAACCGACGACTTCCCAAATGGCGTAGTCACTGCGAGGCCGGAACTCTTAGGGGAACGCGCCGACGCTTTTAAAACCTTGAGGGATGAAATCGTCGATAGGATGAGAAACGCGGCAGAAAAGAGCAAGGGACGCTATGATCTGCGCCGTCGCGATGCTTCATTTTTACCCCAGCAACGCGTATGGAGGAAAAACTATGCGCAGTCCGATGCCATGCGGTTCTTTTCGGCTAAATTGGCACCAGCCTATGTAGGACCGTATACGATAAAGGAAAGAAGTTCCTCGTCGACCTACCAGTTGGTGGACAAAAACGGGAAAGACGCGGGAATTTGGCATATCAAAGACCTGAAACCATACAAGACATAAGAGGGAGGGAAGTGGATACGAAGGAGAGAATTTCGGGGAAATCCTCTTGTGGTAAGGGGGAAATATTACGGTTTTCCGAAACGTTCCCAGGAAAAGAAACAATATAAAGGAACAGAACCCAAGCATTAGAGCCAACCAACATACGCGATATCACTTACCAGCAAAACCACTACGGTGTTGCGAGGTCCGAAGAGTCGCCAATATCCGTGTAAGGAAGCCGGGCCTAAAACCGGAAGTCAGAAGAGTAGATTTAGGACTATTGATTATGTTTAAAATTACGCATGCGATTTTGAATTACTAAAATGAACTAAGAAAACCGATAAGCTTAAGAATACGAACTGGAATTGGAGGGCGGAATTAGTATTCGCTTTTCGATATAAAATACCAACAATGTGAATTATTTAAGAGGATTAGATTTAGTAACAACAATAATAGTGTTAGATTTAATAACAACAACCATAGGATTAGATTTAGTACTAGACGTCGATATAAATTTCATCGAGACTACACAGTGAATAGAACATGAATTTGAATCGGACACTCAAGGTAACACCTTCCAAATAAAAAAAAAAAAACCTCGAAACCTACTACCTTTTTGACCGAGACTGGAGGCCACAGGCCCTAACTGAACGAGGGTGACCGTTAGGAGTTTTGGTCGGTAGAAAATAAGTGAAATCGGGGCTTTTTGCGGTGATACGACTAAGGAAGCGGAGTGACCGGCATCGAAAAAGAAAGAAGTGGTGATTGACCGCGAAGTAATACGGAAAATTCAAAAAAAACGAGTACAGTGTTTCGATAAAAAGTATTGAGCCGGGCGTCGCGGCGATAATTAAGAAAGAACGACCTGTGAACGAAAGGTGCGATTCGTAAACAAATGGTGCGCGCGGGAATTCAGTTGCGGCGATAATTGAGAACGAATGCCCTGCGGACGAAAAGTGCAATTCGTAAATAGTGATGCGCGCGGAAATTAAGTTGCGGCGATAATTAGGAATGAATGACCTGTGAACGAAAAGTGCAATACGGAAATAGTGATGCGCGCGGAAATTAAGTTGCGGCGATAATTAGGAAGGAATGACCTGTGAACGAAAAGTGCAATACGGAAATAAGTGATGCGCGCGGAAAATCCGTGAAAACATTGGCGGGACTCGAAACTTTGCTCGGAAGATATCGAGAGGGACAAATAATCAGCGGAAGGCGGCGAAGTGCAATAATCGCCAGTATCGAATTAATCCAAGTGCACATTGTGTCGTGAGGCAAACCGTGGAGGTCGTGAATGAAAGAATCGGTAGCGCCTAGTTATTCCGGGTGCATATTGTGTCGTTAGACGAATTTTTGAAGCCGTGTACGTCTAAAGTTATCCGGGGCGCGCGGCATAAACTCTCGGAGTTACCAGAACAACGTCACGGACAAAGCTGGACGACGAGCGGGATTCACAACAGTGGTACCCTAGATTTAAGGCATCCGATAACATTTGTTAACTTATATTATAGATATCACCTTGAATTTTTTTCTTATTTCTTCGATAATTAAATTTACTTAATCCTAAAAATTCTTTTAAACGCTCGGTGTAAAGATTGTGAAGTCCTCTCATTCCAGATTTGCCGCGAGTGTTCGGGAGAATCTACTTTTCCGCGCTTGTAATACCCAGCCTGGTCTCACAGCTGATTAGGTTGGAGAAGAACGACGACGAAAAGTATAGTTGTGTGGCGCCCACCCCGTCTCGACGGGTTTGCCGGCTCGTCGTCGTTCGCCCCTTTAGGCGGAAAGGGGTTGGTAGAAGGAAATGTTAGTAAAATTATTGTTGGTAAAATCCTTCCAAAGTTACAGATTATTTTGAAGATGATATCGGTCAAGTAAGCGTCGCCATTGTTGATGACCATTTGGGCTCTTTTTACCTCGTTTTCAATCGTTTTGACGAGAACTTCGAGCGATAGGTTCTGACACTCTTGCCGGATATTCTCTTTCAGAGCTTCCAGAGTCTGTGGCTTGTTCTGATAGAAACGTGACTTCAAAAAACCTCAAAGAAAGAAGTCTAAAGCGGTCAAATCGGGTAATTTTGCCGGCTAGGACATTAGGCAACCCGGAAACGCATCCTTCCAAATGTCTATTGTCGCACGAGCTGTGTGTCCTGTTGGAGCCACATGTCCTCCAGTCCCAATTCATCAATTTGCGGCAATGAAAACTCATTGATCATGGATCTGTATCGCTCATAAGTTACAGTAACCGTGTTACCCACAGCGTCCTCAAAAAAATTAGGGCCGATGACACCTCCGGTGTAAATGGCGCACCATGCAGTGACTTTGAGTGGATGTAATGGCTTTTCGTGAGTGATGCGTGGATTCTCAGAGCCCCAGAACAGAAGCGCAAATTTTGCTTACATCTTAACGGATGCGTAAACACACATCCGTTATAATGGAAATGGGCTTCATCGCTCATGATGAATTTCAACAGAAAATCGTGCACTTCGTCATTGAGGTTCAGGAGAGCGTGAGCGTAGTTTAGACGCGATTGACTCTCTTAACAGGGAGTAGCTGATGGAGTATCTGCACTTTGTAAGGGAATATCTTCACCAAAATGCGTTGCAGAGACGAACGCGTAATGTCGTCTGGTCAACGTTGACGACTCATCCACTACATCTTCAGCCACTGCGGTGATATTCTCGTCGGAGTGAGCACTACGAGGCCTTCCAACGCCTCTTCTGTCATCTCTTGTTACACTCTCGTCGAAACGAGCGACTAATCACCTTAGTGTTTGAGCAATTGGACGTTCGGAAAATCTGTGCCGAAATTTGCGTTGCGTCAAAATCACTGTCGAACTATTTCGTAAAAAATAGTCACGAGTATTCCGTGATCTTGATTAGTATAGTGTTACAAGGCTTGTTGACGTGTATTCTGCATCTGTTTACTTCACAAATATCAAAACAAAACTGATAGTTGCCGCCATTTGCAATTCATTTTGGGCCACCCTGTACATCCCCTACCTACACCCCTCAACCAATATCGACCATTTCTTACAAATGGGTCCACTATCATAGTTCTACATAAGTTCTACGTTTCAGCCTTCTGGCATAAGCGGTTCCTGAGAGCTAGAAACCAACATTTTTCGTCAAAAACGCTCCCCCCCACCACCGCCTTACAAAAACACCCCAAAAACGATGCCACTCCCCAAAAAAATCCAACTTAATAACTCAACGGTTTTGTAAGCTACGAACCTTCAAACGGTTTTGTGTACGGCTTGAATCTTGACCATCCGTTGGTTTCTGTCATGCACTGGTCCCACATCTCTTAGCATAATCGGCAAATTATATTTCCAAACATAATCTAAACTCCATTTCAACTTCTTAGTTTACAAAATTTCATTTAACTCTAAACCCTTGATGGTTTCAAAGAGAACCGCCTCTATTCATTGTCTTTTGGCTAGTTCTTCAAACGTCCGCTCATTATCACCTTTTCGGTTGGCGCAATATCGAAGATCCGACCCAACCGTTTCGCAGTGTTTATTCCCTCTAACTGTAATTTTCTTTTACCTATTTTCTTCTTTATTTTTAACTAATTTTACTTCATTATTTTAACACTAAAATATTTAATTTCGGACTGATTTCCCCTTACCGCTGCGCTAGTTATTAAAAAACTAAAACTTTAATTCCTACCTAGCCAAGATATCAACCGAAGTTTTCTTCGTACTGTACAGCAGCGCCACGAGAAACGCATTTCCGATTCGCTTGAAAGTAAGGAGAATAAATCAGCGTAAGTTCAACTGTCAGATGCGTACAGCAAAATGGCAGGTGTTGAGTGATCCGGTTCGAACGGCCACAGTTGGTAATTTTGTGTGTTTTATGCATTTGAGGAAATTGTTGTGTAATTTTTAAGTGATCAGTCAGTGCGTGTATGTGTTGCGGACAATTGACAAGAAAATGACAAGGGTGAGTTTAGTTTTAGTAGCAAAAATGATGAAAGAAAAAAAGTGTTAGTACTCGTAGTGCACGGATAGTGTACGATGGAAAAAGAGGAGCTCTGTTGACAGACCGATGGTTGGGGGAGGACTCCACTATCAATATAAAATGGCCTCTTGTAGTTTGTAACATGTGAAAAAGGCGATAATTTTTGTAATGCTTATTTTTATTTTACTGTTCAGCTATGGGAAGCTGTAGTGCACATACGGTAGTTAGTTACCGATGTGCGGTGTGTGCTACGACACATGGTATACCAGGGGCGCAAAGCGTTGTAATGTTCAGGAAAGCAAAGCGTTCAGGGCGGATAAATAATACGTTTGTATTGGCTGGGTGTTTTCCAGAGCGCGTCCTGAAAAAAGGCTGTAGTTGGAGTATAGCGTGCGTCAGCCAAACATGAACGCGACTAGGGAGTTTAAACTCCTTTAGCCCCGCAGGGCTGCGCAAAAAGTAGTTGGAGCGTAGCGTGCGTCAGCCGCATATAAACAGGTAAAAAGGGGTTTTAAATCCGTTTAGCCCTGCAGCGCATGGGCGCCCATACAACATTTCGTAGGGAGGGGAAGAACTATGGCTTATAAAAGGAGTTTGCAATTTCGGGAGCCTTTTCTGCCCCACCACAACAATATCTGCGCACCGGGTGAAAGGGGAAAAATACAGAGAAGTTGAAATTTTACTTAGAATCCGTTAGTAAGTAAAATCGCCCAACTTCTTCGGGTACATCGCATACAAAGTTCCTCGAAAAAAGTGATGACAGTTATGCTCTGGAATTTAAAATTTTTTTTTAACTAAATATTGCAAGAACTGACAATATTGCGGTACTCTTTCAATTAGCTACCATACAAAAGTTCTTAATAAAAATGGTCCCTATTTTTCCGCGAAGGAGCGATAACTATTGAACTGAACGCATAAAAGCTTTTCTTGTGATTAAGTTAAGACAAAATTCTCGAGGAGTTACACTTATTTTGAAAGAATCAAAACTGGAAAACCGAGTGAAAAGAAGATACAGTTTTAGGCTGCCATACAAAAGTCTTTAAACAAATTAGTGCTTTCTGGTTAGTCAACTTGAAGACTTGGAATTAGTTGTAATCATGTTCAAGCTGTTGTAAATGCTGAGGATAAGTGGAGTGAGTAGGGTAAATTTATCGATCTAGCTCAAAAACTTTCGAAATTATTCACATTTAATTTGAACCATTTCGTAATTGAGCAATTTTTTTTTTTTTTTAAAAAGTCAAACTAAAAAGTGATAACCGTGGTTTAACAAAATGTTACGTACTAATGTTACTAACATACTTTAATCAACATACCTTAAAATTTTGCATATTTGAAAACACCCTCTTTCCCAGCAAAAAGTCGAAAGGATGTATAAAGAAACACTATATGAGCAGGTGGGTACTTTATCCCAGGAAACCATTAAGACATCATAAGTCATACCAAACTTACTGTATTTCTATGAAGGAAAAATCCTTGGTGTGAAATTCAATTACGTCTTCCAGTAAAATAATGTCCTTACCTTATTAATCTTAATTTTATTTGTCTAGTTAAATCTGAATTACAATCCAATTTTTCTGCAGTAAGTAAGAAAACCTTTCTCAACAAGTGAAATTTCTTTAAATACAAATGAAAAGATGTTTTGAAAACAGTAAACGGTGTTGATTTAGTAATTATTTGTCAGTAGTTCAATAAATTATGTGCAAAGCTAGTATTACACTGTTTGACCAAGTGGTCAAATTGCAGTAATAAGCAATGCGAAATAGCAAATTTGACCGAGCGGATATTGCGGGAATAATTGGAATTGGCTATTTCGCACTGCTTATTACTACAATTTGACCACATGGTCAAACAGTGTAATACTAGCTTAATAGAACAATTAAAAGACCTTAATTACACTACATTAGAAACAATCTTCCAAAAGTCTGGTCGCAACTTTATTATTTTATGGGTAGAAGTCTGAAACGTGAGCGTTTCAAAGAGTCTCCTGGTTATTCTTTAGGTTGTCAGTCGCATAGTAACCTATACCGCATCTCAGCATTAAACGCGTTTCTGAGTTCTACACATAAAATAATAAAGTTGCGCCCAGACTGTTGACAGATTTTCTTTATTTATTTACGTATTTGTTTTTTCAATAGAGGTGAAAGTGCATTCGATCTCATTAAACCTAAAAAAATCTAAATTTGTCAAAAATCGAACAATGTCTTACTCCCCAGGGAGTTTGATGCTTAAATCGATTTATTCCCCGACTATATTCAAAGAATTTAGAAGTAAAAGTGAATTGTATATCTTAGTAGACCTAAAAAATATATCGGAATTCGTGAAAAGTACATAACCGCCTTACACCCCCTTAGGGGTCAGATAACAACAAATTTGGAAAAGTGTTTCTAGGCGCTTATATTAAGAGCCTGCAGAAGTGAAATTGATTTGACAGCTCGAGATGTCTAAAAGACTACTCCACTGGTAATTCTATATACAGGAACCAAATTTGATCTTCCTAGCACAATTGAGTCGGAAGATATTTTAATTCACAGTCTTTCACCCCCCACCGCCATACTTCACTACTCCCCTTAAAAATGTTAACCCCATTCTAATCTCCTAGCATCCCTTAACACAACTACAAAGTTTGAGCCGTCTAACATATTTTGTTCAGGAGATATGGATTTTAGAATGTATCAATTCCAGCTTTCAAGCGTTTTTGACGTATTATTATCACCCCCACTCGCACACCTCTCAACCCCTATCAACTAGTTTTACTTTATTATTTTAATAATACAGTATTGTTTTCGATTTTTAAAAAAAAAAAATTTGCTACCCTCAAAATTTTTTTTTTCACGTTTCATGACGAGTAGACACGCAAAAAGCAATAAAAAATTTCAGTCCGTCTGTCCGCCGTACGCCGTACGCCGTACGCCGTACCCCGTACGCCGTACGCCGTACGTCGACCGCTGTACGCAAAATCGTTTGAAGGCTCGTAGCTCCCAAACCCTTTGAGAGATTAAATTAAAATTTTTTTTATGAATAGACTGGGTAGGCCCCTTGAAGTGGCCAAATTTGGAGGGGTGGGGGTGTGAGGGGGGAGGAGAGGGAAGTGTTTTAGACGGAAAGTTTTGGTTTCTACATCTCAGCAACCGCTTATGCTAGGAGGCTGAAATTTGGAATTTATATAGAGCTTCAGTAGTGGACCCATTTGCAAAAAAATTGCCGATATAGGTGAAGGGGTTTGGGAGTGGGGGGAAAAATAATGCGTCCGAAACGCAAAAAAGGTGAGATCGATACTTTCTAAAATCCATATCTCCTAAACGGTTAATGTCACAAAATTGAAACTTTATGAATATCTGTAGGTATACTAGGAGAATAGATCGGAAACAAAAATTTGAGTGGTGGCAGTGGCGTACGGGGGTGGGGGTGAAAAACTTTAGATTGCGATATCTTACTAACCAATTGCACTAGATAAATAAAATTTGGTTTCTGTATAAAGGTTGACAAATGAAGTTTGTTGGAAGCAAAATTTTTGAAGGGGGCGGTGGAGCATGAAAGTGGAGGGGGTAAGAATTTTTCTAAAAAATCACGTCTCATGTCTCAAGAACGGTGTAAGATAGATGCTTCAAATTTTTACCAGAAGTAGGCCTAATAGACCCCTAGTAGAAAACTAAATTTTGGAAGTGTGGGTGTAAAGGGTGAGGGTGGGGGAGGGTGAAAAGGAAAAAGTTCCGATTTTAATATCTCGACAACCTATAATGATATAAAGCTGAAACTTCGTATTTAGATATAACTATATTAGTAGCATCTTGGAAAAATATAATTTTTTATAGGGGTAGTATGTTACGGGGGTGGGGGGTGTTTTTCCTATCTATAGAACGGCTTATGCTACAAAGCTGAAACTCGGTACGTTTATGTAAATCAACTAGAAAACTAATTTAGATAAAAAAAAATTTCAAATATACATTGGCGTTCGGAGGGGGGGCAAAAAAAATTATCAGTGAAAATGGAATGCATATATTTTCACGGTTTTCATCATATCTATTAGGTCTTCCTAAATATTGAATTCATTTTTATTCTATGGATTCTTCATATAAATACCTAGATAGTGTTTTCAGGATTTTTTAAAATTCGACCCCTAAGGGGGTGCAAAGAGGGTTGTAAACTTTTTCACGAATTCTACTATATCCACGTCTTATCAGATATTGAATATCTTTTCATATTCATGGGCTTGTGTAATAATCGCCTAAAACTTGTTTTTAAGTTTTTTTCCTTTTTCCACCTAGGAGGGTATAAACGGGTTGAACACGTTTTCACGAGTTCCGTCATTTCTTTTAGAAGTGATAAGAAATTGAATTGGTTCCTACTTTCTCGTGCTGTCTTCATATTTATTTATTAACTCCTTTCAGGATTTTTGAACATTCAACCCCCAAGTGGGTGTAAGGAGGTTGCATATCTGGTGATATATCGAATTCATTTTTACTTCCTAAGGTTTCCTATGTAAAAAAGCCAAAAAGTCAATTTCAGTATTTTAGATATTCAATCCTAATGGGTGTAAGGGGGTTGTATGCTTTTCAAAGTTTCGACATATTTCTTAGGTTCGATGAGATATTAGATCGCTTTTTATTTCAACAGACTTTTTATATAATCGCCTACAAACCCATTTCTCAATTTTTCGATATTCAACCCCCAAGGGTTTGTATATGTTTTCACAATTTTTGCCATTCCTTAGTTCTGATGAGATGTAAAATTGATTATTACGGCCAACCAATTCACGATTTTTCGAATTTCCAGAACCAAGGAGATGTGAAGGGTTTGCTTACGTTTTCAGAATTTTTTCAAAATCCGTCTTGTCTCATGAGATTTCAGGTTGCTTCTTATGAAATCGTCTAAAAACCTGTTTCACAATTTTTTCGAAATTCAAACCCCAAGTGGAAGTAATGGGTTTGTATACGTTTTAACAATTCGTCATATCTCTTAATTCTGATAAGGCAACAAATTCGTTTTTGCTTCTATGGGCTTTTAGCGTACATAATATACTGAAATTCGAATAGTCTACACGGACTTTTTCAATGTTTAATCGTCTAAAAATCTCTATTTTAAATATTTTTATATTAAGAACAAAATTAATTTTCCATAAGAAATCTAAAAATCTCGAAGCAACTCATGATACACTCCGACTTTTACCGCTCCCGAACTTTGACCCTAAAAATAATAAAGTTTCGCCCAGACTATTGGCAGATTTTTATACTCTAGATGAAATCATATAGAGTATTATAAGTTTAATCCAGCCGAAAAGTTTGTAACGCATAGAACCAAGCCTCGGACGAAAAAAATTTATATTTTATTTTTTGCTTATTTGTGGCCAAAAACCTCAAATCCGCTTGACGTCCGTCTGTCCGTCCGTCTGTCCGTCCATCCGCCCGTCCGTCTGTCCGTCTGTCCGTGAACACGATAACTCAAGAACGCCTTCACCTAGGATCTTAAAATTTTGAATCTGGATGTTTGGTTGAATTTGTAAGGCTAAGTTCGTTAACGGGCAAAATCGTCCTACTCCTTCGGGTAGCTGCCATACAAAATGTCCTTAAAACACGTGTTCAAGAATATTGGTCAATAACTTCAAAAGGGTTTAAGCTACGATATTGAAATTTTGTATGTGTTATTTTTCTAATAGTTGAAGCTAAATATATGATTATGAAGAAAATCCTGTAAGTCCTTCGTGTAGCTGCCATACAAATATCCTGTCAAAATGTATTCACTTAATTTACAAACCTCACTATAGCTCAAGTAATCTTTTAGCTACGAATCTGGAATTTTGTACAAATTAGTTTTGAGTGAAAAGAAAGTTTGACTTTACTAGTCAGCGAAATCCTTTTACTCCTTCTGGTAGCTGCCATACAAAATGTCCTTAAAACACGTGTTCAAGAATATTGGTCAATAACTTCAGAAGGGTTTAAGCTACGTCTTTAAAATTTTGTATGTGATATTTTTCCAATAGTTGGAGCTAAATGTATGAATATGAAGAAAATCCTATTAGTCCTTCGTGTAGCTGCCATACAAATATCCTGTCAAAATGTCTTCACTTAATTTACAGAACTTACTATAACTCAAGTAATTTTTTAGCTATGAATTGGAAATTTTGTACAAATTGTTTTTGAGTAAAAACGAAGTTCAAGTTTGCTAATCAGCGAAATCCTTTTACTCCTTCTGGTGCTGCCATACAAAATGTCCTTAAGACACGTGTTCAACAATATTTTTCGATAACTTTTGAACGCTTCAAGCTACGAATTTGAAATTTTGTACACGTTCATTTTTAAATGGTTCCAATGAAAAGGATATATATGTAAGAAATCGAGTGAGTCCTTCCTGCACCTCTCATGTGAAAGTCCTTCAAAAATGACTTTTATTTTCGATGACTTACCCAGTTCAAAATATGAAATTAAACACTGAATATTGTCTTTTAGGTTTGAGTAGCAATCAAATGGGTGTCCTTAATAAAGGACATACAACATGCACTCACGCAATTCTACTTTATCCCCAACTACAATATAAATCGGAGTTCAGTATTCATCTAGAGTATTATACGATTGGTTTGCAGCCGATCGTGACTGCAGTATGTTTTGTAAATGGGTCCACTATCATAGTACTTCATAAGTTCCAACTTTCAGCATCCTAGCATAAGCGGTTCCTGAGATCTAGAAACCAAAATTTTTCATCTAAAACGCTACCCCCCACCTCCCCCCTTACACTCCCACCCCTCCAGAAGGTACCACTTGTAGGCGTTCACCCATTCTACCTACCATAAAAATTTCAACTTCATATCTCAAGGGGTTTGGGAGCTACGCCTCTTCAAACGATTTTGCGTATGGCGTACGGCGTCTACGTCGGACAGACGGACAATTTTTTTTTTGCTTTTTTGGTATTTACTAGTCCTAAAATGTGTAAATACAAAATTTCAGGGTAGCAAACTTTTTTGAAATTTCAGGTCGATCACAATACTTTATTATTAAAAAATAGTAAAGTAAAATTATTCAAGTGACGGTGTTTTTAAAATACTGGAAGGTAGAATACAGGTGGGCAACTGCTGCCTCTTGCCCCCGTCTATCGACGCCCTTGCCGCAGGGTCGCGCAAATGGTAGCTGGAGCATAGCGCGAGTCAGCCAAACATGAATGCGACAAGGAAGCCTAAATCCCTTTAGGCCCGCAAGGCCGCGCAAAGGGTAGTTGGAGAATAGCGTCCATTTGCTAAACATGACATAATGGTGGCTCGAACTTTACTGGGTGAATAAAATCAAAAATTTTAAATTGTTTTTTTTTTATAGTTTTACGGCTCGAATGTCAAAAATTTGGGTTGATCACATACTTAAATATATTAAAGTTTAGTTTATAAAGTAATTTAAAAATATGGAAAATTTATTACATCTCTTTTTCACGTGTTCGCTATTAAGGCTTATGAGATGACACTCCCGCTATATTCCTCATAGAGGAGTACTGATAAGTGCGTTAATACGAGGATTGATATTTTTCTTACATTTGTTGATGAAGGAACTTAAGATTTTTCTAGTTACTTCACTAATTTTACAAACTTTGGCTTCATAATGCAGTCGGAAGGTCGAGAAATAATATGGTTTGTTAGAATCACTTTCAAAGATTTATTTTGTTTAATTTGTAATTTGTTTTTGTGGCAGGTTGGGGGGGTGTATGACAAAAAAAAATTTTTAAAAATGGAAAATAATTTTTATTTAAGTTCAACTCATATTCTAGGATGCGTCACACGAGTCCTGTTTGTACTGTATGTATATATCCCTGGTTCTTCACTCCAGGAACTGTAGATTTAAACAAATTAATACGGTTGATGGGGATCCCCTTCCAAAATACTAATTTAACTGAACTGCTTGCACCATATACGACCAAAACCACCACCTTCATTCTTTACAGTTCAACAAAACGCACTTCATGGTTTTTAATCTGGATAATAGATATTATTAAAAATTTAAAAGTTTAATATGTCCAGTATTTGCTCTTCCAAAATGCCAACATTGAATTTAGTATACTAAATTGCGAAAGCGTCCCGTATGCATTTCGTTTACCTTAGGTAATTTATACCAAATTTGGAAACCAAATTGTTTCTTTCCAATGATTTTTGATCTTTCTAGTATATTTTGCTTTGGCTGCCATGAATTTTTCACAGATTCCGCGCAATTGAAATTTCCTTTAAAGTTTATAAGAAATTCATACGCACAAATAAATAAATTCGCCGCTAACGATTCGTGTCCAAGTTTGATTTATTGCCCAAGCACCAGGATAACACCAAAAACTACCAATTTCAGCCGCCATCCATACCATAAATTATGTCATCACACAACTCCTATCACGAAATTTCTCCCTAATAAAAAAAATAGACCTCAGCCTAAAAAAACGAAGATAAATTAAAAAGTCGTGATGACGTTTGTTACAAAGCCATGAAAGGAGCCCACGTTTAACATTGGTCAGCGACGAAAAAAATAGCAACAAAAAAAAACAACAGACGAAAAACTTTGACTTGTCCCGGCAATATTTCAAACATCCTGACATAATTCCCATAAACAGGTTCCTGTTTTGTGACCCGGGTCATAAAATGTTTATAAAATGACTTTCAGCAATTTGAAACGTGCTGCTTATTTTGCGACATAATATGGCACCGACTGTCGCTCACTTTACACCTGGATAAGAATATTAGAATTAAACTCTCAAAGTACTTTTCGTTCGTACTTCATCTTATCCTCGGTGGAAATTACGGAAGTATCAACATAATTGCAATTATATAGGTATCGTACGCTTGATGACGTTACAGTAATAAATTTCGTAAGCGCGGTAACCTGGCAAAGAATATCCACATATGGCATACGAACTTCGTACAGTTTCTTCCAAAACAGTCAGCGGAACGTACATCTTCCGCCCTAGGAAAATTAAAATAAACTTTTCCTATTATCTCCTGCTAACTGAGCAGAAGTATTGCGTCTACCTTGGCGCTCTGGTCTCCGGTGCAACTGCTGAAATCAGCGCGGAAAATGTACGTGACATGTGCAATCAAGAAATCAAAGTAAGAATAAATCAACGTTATGCCTTACGAGTGGGTGAAGTTGGGTGCACAAAGATTTGGCCAAGAATGTGCAACGATAAAGTTTTCTAATTATATTCGGTGCGGTATGACTTCAAGTGGCATTTTTTTTTTTTGGTATTTTCATTTCTTCAAAAATATATTTTGACTGAGAGTCTGATCCTTGTAAAATAATTCCTCCCACTTTACAAACCCATCAATAATCTGTTCATCCAGAATTGAACCCGTGCTGAGTAAAAATTTGTTGCTCATATCACTGGTGAGTTCGACAAGCTAGTACTACACTGAATGCCACGCTGTCAAATATTTTACTATTTTCCCTGTCAAATGCTGTCAAAGATGGTGTAATTGTCAAATTTTTTTTGCTACATTATTTCAATTGCTCTGTACAAGGTCTTTTTGTAAGCGTCAAATTTTGTTTGCTATATTTTATTTGCTCTGTACAAGGACAGAAAAAATTTGACAAATTTTTCGTCAATTTTATGTGTAATGTGATCGACATGAAAATTAAAAAAAAATTGGCTACATTGAAATTTTGTATTTTCATGTTTTAGGACTAGTAAACACCAAAAAAGCAAAAAAAAAATGTCCGTCTGTCCGCCGTAGACCCCGTACACCGTACACCGTACGCCGTCCGCCGTACGTCATACGCAAAACCGTTTGAAGGTGCGTAGCTCACCAACCCCTTGAGATATTAAGTTGAAATTTTTATAGTAGGTAGAATGGGTGAACCCGTACGAGTGTCATCTTTTGGATGGGCGGGGGTGTGAGGGGAAGGAGGGGGGGAAGCATTTTAAATGAACAATTTTGGTTTCTAGATCTCAGGAACCGCTTATGCTAGGAGGCTGGAAGTTGGAACTTATGTAGTACTATGAAAGTGGACTCATTTGCAAAATGGTCGATAGGGGTTGAGTCGTGTTCAAGTGGGGGGAAAACAATGAGTCCGAAACGCTTGAAAGCCTGAACTGATTCATTTTAAAATCCATATCTCCTGAACGATTGATCGAAACTTTGTGGTTGTCCTTAGGAATACTTATTAGACAAGGGCTAAGATTTTTCAGGGTGGTGGTGAGGTGTGGGTGTGTAGGGTGAAAAACTTTGCTTTACAATATCTTCCAAACCAATTGCACCAGGAAGATAAAATTTATATAGAGCCACTATAGAGACATCCTAGAAAAATGAAATGTTTGATAGGCGTAGCAAGGTACGGGCGTGAGGGGCTGTTTTTTATATCTCAGAAACGGCTTATGCTAAAAAGTGTAAACTTAGTACGTATATGTAGATGCGCTACTAGAGTAATTAAAGTGGTTAGTTTCGAAAATTCAACCGCACACGACGTTTCGCTTTATACGAAATATATTAAAAAAAATTTTAAAATTTTGTTTTTTTTAAATTGTAAAGGGTTTTTTCCCCTTAAGGGTTCAGTTTAAAAACTTACGAAAATGGTTTTCAGGCATTTACCTGATCAACTATAAAAGTAAAACTAATTCAATATTGCAGATGACCTAAGATGCACCCTGTTTTTTATGCAACACCTCCGCCAATTTCATCGGAATGATTTTTCTAGTACATCTAAATACACACACACAAAGTTTCGCTCTCTTCCATAAGCCGTTCGCCTTTCCAAAAATTATATTTTTTTAATGTGCCAGCTTTTGGTTAATGTAAATTCCAAGTTTCAGCTTCTATCATTAGCTGTTCTCCAGATATAAAAAACTATTTTTTTTCCTTGTCATCATCTCCACTATCAGTACGTCTGTATATACCCCCAAAATTTTGTTTTTCTCCTAGGGTCTTACCAGACCTAACTTCCGCATCCGTATAAATTCCAAGACCCTTTAAAAACAGTTTTTGAGATATCAGACTCAATGTTTTTTAAAAATTCATATCTCCCACTACAGTGCTCCTCCCTCCCCGCATCGTACTGACCTCCTTAATAATTTGATTTTTTGTAATTAGTATACTTCACTAATACTTCCGCAAACAATCACAAAACCTCAACTTTGTGGCATAAACTGTTCAGGAGATATGGATTTATAGAATCTCGATTCCAACTTTTGAGCGATTCGGACGAATTGTTCATCCTCACACTTCCATACCGTCCGACGGATTTTTGACAAATGGCGCTACTATCACAGGTCTATATAAGTTCGCAGTTTCAACTTCCTATCGTTAGCTGTTCCAGAGATCCAAGATCCAAAATTTTTGTGTAAAACGCTTTCTCCGATTCCAGTCACACCACCATACTCAAAATAGTTAAAGCTTAAAGGGCTGAACCCAATCTAATCCATTAAAAATTATTGTAATTTAATTTGAGTTTAATAGCTCAAAGGTTTTAGGAGATACGAGCCTTCAAAAGCGTTAGGTTATGACAGACGGGGTGAAATCTTTTTTCCAGTTTTGAGGTTTGTAACAATTTTTTTTTTAAGTTGATCACAATACAAAATAGTTTATTATTAAAAAATAATAATGTAATACATAATTGAACTAATAAAATAATTTACGGAATGAGCTTCTAAATTCACTTCTGATCAAAGGTCTTCATTGAAACTTTCAATAAAAAATTTCTTTTCCTATCTTCCCGTTGGATTGGATGTAAGCAGGATACTCAAATTATTACTTTTCAACTTTAGCAGATTTAATAAGCTGAAAAAGGTGGCGAAAAATTCATAATATTCAAATTTGATTCGTTGAAACGTAAAAATATGCACGTGTGCTCTAAATTTCCGGTTTCTCGTTGACATTTCATAAATCTATCTCTTAGTTAATTCCAAGTTAACAGGTAGAGGATATAATAAGAAATTGTACTGCTTACAAACGCCCTAAGTATGTTTGGTGACATATCCGGAAACTGAAATTAAATTTTCCGAGTTTGTCTAATAAGTAGAAGGGACTATTGGGCGTTCGGAATGGGATAAGGCAAAAGACCGTAGGGGATCGTGAGGATTGTGCTATCTTTCCTAACGCCTTCGTAAGTCCTACTTAATATGTAATATGTACCTATGGATTTTGTTATACACACGCAACTGCTCAGAAGAAGTTAAAAACGAATAGATCCTTGAACTTTCCGGATGCAGGAGGTAAGTCTTTATCCTTCCTGGAAGATTATATAATTCAATACCGTTTCAATATTTGCTTAAACTTATTGGCAAATACACTCAAAATGAAATTATACGCGAAGGACTTACTCAACAACTTCTCAGAACTAGCTATATTTCCGGATTTAATAAAATGAATATCAAAAGTTCATTCCAAGTTTGGTCGGTAAAAGTAAAAGTATTATATATTTTGGGTATTCCGCTCCATTTGTCTGTTTGTCTGACTGTTTGTAAGCTTCACTATAGACAATAGACCCCGGAGCAGTATCACTTCTGATTTTCACTCGAGATGAATTGTTCCAGCAATTTTGAATATACGGTTTAGCTTGATACAGATACTTTGAGTAACTCGTACTTCTACTTTTTACTTATTTCGATCTCAAGTCTATTCCACTATAGTCGATACTCGTTTCTCAAGAAACCCTTCTTTGTTAGGGGTCGAGTTTCTTTTCCGTGAACCAGAACTAGTGGGAGTATCTACATCTAATATACTCTTTCACTGTTTCATTTGAATACCATTATGATATTGCTATGTTTACCATTTCATCAATGTTGAAGTAGATTGGATCAACTCGAGGAGCTGGTGCAAAAAAAAAAATCTTGGAACAGTTAATTAGTATAAATGTTTTGGAAATCAAGTTGACAGTAGTATCATATTGTTACATGCTACTCTGACAAACGGCACAACTCAACTACTTTACAGTGAGAAAAACAACAACCTCCCAATACCTGACTGGAAAGCAGAGAAAAGCATTAGATTGGCCACATCGCAATAATACCCACTGAGAAAGGAGTGGAGAATTTTGCAAAGTTCAAAATTCTTTTCGAACACTTTTCTCCATCTCGGATTCTTCTTAATATTTCCCGAGCAATCCACACCACCGAATATTCGGTAAAACTCTCGACTCATCACATGAAGTATATAAGCACGGCAAAGTTTGCACCCATGGGCAGAGTCTACTATGGTGAAGCGAGACGACGTTCAACGCAAAAGTATTTGTATAGCGATTTTTGTTGGAAGCAGCAATCCAGCTGTGTACAAAGTTATCTATAAGGTCGGGAAGCGTTGCCAGTAGTGCAATTATTGAATGGGAATAATAAAACGTTATTATTAATATCGATTTTAAACGAATTGTGTTTTACTTGAAACCCCTGCGAACCCCAACAATACTCAAGGTTTCAAAACTTAAATTTTTTTCCAACTTAAGCTATTTTTCTTAATCGACTTAGCTTTTGTGAAACATTGGATAGGCGTCAATTCTCAAGTAAAACGAAGTTTTCCAATTGGGCTCAGTTTGTTCTTAAAAATTAGCCAATAACACATGACCAGCCCATTGTAGCGTTTTGAATTTTATGAAGATCGATACTTCTGGATTATCGAAGATTGCATACAATTCTCTATTGTATCGTATTCTCCAGATCGAGTCTTCCCTCACAGGTCCGTGGCTTCTTCTGAGGACTTTTCTTTCAAAGGCGTTAACTAATTTTTCGGACGCCTGAGTTAATGTTCACGTTTCGCTGCCATAGCATAACACATGTCTTGTAATTTTTTTGTATTGTTTAAGCTTTGTTTTCCTATGCACATTTTTGTTTTTAATTATTGGGAGTATCGAATAATACGTCTTATTTGCCATCATTATTCTTCTTTTAATTTCGATAGGTTCGCTTCCATCCTTCGATATATTTGCTCCGAGATATACAAAGTTGTCTACGTTTTCTAGGATAAAGTCTCCTACTGTAATGTTTCTCCTAGTTTGTGTCATGACTTTTGTTTTTTTTCGTTAATACGTAGTTCAAGTTTCCTTACTATCGAGTCAAGGTTTACAAATATTTCTTTGGCACTCTCCAGAGATCTTGCAAGACGCCATATGCTACTAGTTGTGTGGATTTGAAGGATAGTGTTCCCTTGGTGCCTCCGAACAACATATGTGTGTCAAACTAAAAAGCATTGGTGCCAGGCCATCACCTTGTTTAAGGCCGTTGTCAGTTCTCAAGCTGCAAGTCAGACCACTTTTTACTCTGACTTGTGACAAAGAATCGATCTTTGTCATTCTTATAAGCCGAATACCAGTTTCGGTGGGACCCCAAAATCCATCATTATTTTATACAGTACGCGCCTGTCGATACTGTCGTATGCCTGTTTGAAGTCAACAAATATCTGGTGCACATCAATGTTAAATTCCCAGCACTTTTCCAGCACGTCTCTAACTCAGAATATCTGCTCTGAACCAAAAAGGTACATCAAACCAATTAAAATCTACATCATCATAATGAAAAAATCATTGTTTTTAAACCGATGCAAGTATTCATTAATATTATGCAAAATCGTTCACCATTTTTCGGTCTGCTTTGGACACTCACACAAAAACAGAAATGATGCAAAAATTCATTGTTACAATGAACGAGTTCATAATGTTGATGAAATCAGTAATTCGTAATAAAGTACTGATTCATTATTACTATTAACTGTGTCGCTCTCAGTATAATATAATGAACGAATTCTTAATATTGATGAAAAGAGTAATTAAAGTTACTAATGTTAAATGAGAAATGGAATTTGGAAGCAATTTTTAAGAAGTTTTTGTTGTTTTTCGGCATCAGTGGAATTTCTGGTATGTAACCCCAACACGAAATTCCCGACTGTTGATTAATCGCTGTCCTTGAAGACATGACAGTTTGGAAAACTTTCACTGGATAGGCCAGTTCACGGAAAAAAATTATAGGTAATTTTCTGGTTTTTTTATATGATTCTTCCTATTTACATCGCAAGATTTGGGTTTATAACATTTAATGGGGAAAATTTATGTATTTTATGTAGGAGAAAAATCATGGAAAAGAGTGGACAAATTCCAATGTTATAATAGTATTTTCTCTGATTCATAGTGCTAATATTCCTTTAAAAATGGATTTTATCCTGTGCTGATCAAAGGGTTAATCACAATGTGATAGTGCTAAATACCGTTTTTTTACTGGATAAAATGCGATAAAAAATAGTAAAAAATCCTTTATTAATTGGCGCAATTTCTTTAAATTCTTGTAGATTTCCCTATTTTTTAAAGCAAAAAAATGCACTAAAAAACAGCGTTTTGGAACATTTTAAAATGGAGTTTTTCTTCGATGACAACAAATTGTATAATTTCAAACTACCTGCAATTTTTTCGATAAATAATAACTGCTTACGTAATAAAATAACGAACACATATTGACATAATTTAAAATAAACTCGTTCTTTTATTATAAAAAAAATTATTCAATTAAATAAAACATTCATCCACTGCTTTAAGTGGACTATCAAAATGGTAGACAGTTTCATCAACAAGAACGTAGGCATATGTTATAGCAGCTGAAAAAAATTGTAATTTTGTTATAAATAGTTAAAATGGGCATCTTAGATAAATAGATAATTACCGAATGTATCACCCACTAAAATTACAATTGACTGAAGAGTTTGGTTGGTATGACACAGGATTTTTTGCTTCTCCTTAAGAGTCTCCGTGAAGTATCCTATTGATTTGTGACCACATTCCAGCAACGCGTTCCGGACTTTTGCCACAAGAAATAATAAAGTTGTTCCCAGACTATTGGCAGATATTTTCTTATTGCATTGACTTACCGGCAAATGCGGAAATTAATTGGGCAAGCTCCCATTGTACTAAAATCTCAAGGATGAAATTTTCCTCCATTTTTAATGTCAACAATCGTATGCACTTTGTTTATCTTATTCAATTCACGGATTTTCTGGAGTTTTTATTTAAATCCCTTACCACGTTTTTATTATTTTTCTCTGTTATTTAAACTTTTTTTCACACGCGTTTTAGTGATGCACTGCGCACTGGTGAACTACACAAACTGAAACTGTGCTGAACGCGTCCAGCGTCAGTTGAAATACATAACTGAAATATCCATATGTACGTGGCAAATTTTCTTATGTCCATAGGAATTTAACCTACATTTTTACATAGAACATTGGATGTCGTTTAATTTTCCGGAGAATTACAGTAACAAACAAAAACGTATTATAAAAGAATTGATCGGTTTTGCTGATTGATGGACTTACTGTCAGTATATTCTTTCCTATAAAACCGCGATCCCAGTTTCTGAAAACACGCACAATTCGATTTAGTGTTGATACTATTACTAATAAATTATACCGAAATTTTGATTACTATTTAACCAAAACTTTTCCATGTGTCTTTTGCATATAATAGGTGTGTTTTTTGCGCACTTATCCAGAACAGAGTAGGTTAGAAAATGTATATACAAAATAACAATAACATTGCTGTTTTTGTGATTTCTACTATCTACAGGGAAAAGCAATAAAAATAACAAAAACAGCAATATTCTTGATCAATATGATATTTATTTGGTTTTAAATTTGAATTACTAAGAACAAAGATTTCAATACTTGAGTTATTCAATATTTTATTCCACTGTAAGCCAATGAATATAAATTTGCACTTACATCAAATAGCGAATATTCCCTGACATATAGGAAACTTCTCATTATAATAAAACAAACTATTAGCTATAAGGTCAGGGCAAATATCCTATTGATAATACTACCCTTGAAATATTTCGCAAATAACAATATAGTTAGGGAAAAATCCTGTATATATAGGATTTAAATAATATTTTTAGAACCAATTGTTATTTTCCGATATACTGTGTTATTATTACATGTTCAAAAAGGAATAATTTGCCATAAACATGACGTTTTTCACCATTAGATGCAATCCCATGTTGAAGTGGAAAATATGCATTGTAAATTTTTTTCCGTGTTTATAAGACTGTGTTGGACTAGGTAGGGTTACTAATATTGTTCCTCATATTAAAGTATAAATTCATAATTGCGATTAATCTTGTCACTGTAATTAATACTGCGTTCATAATATTAATGCACATATTGATATCGAACTGAATATTGTAGAACTGGATACAGTTTCGGCTTTTTATACGATATTAAAACGAATAAAGGTTCCCAGACACCTGTGCGAAATTTTTGCTGCTGTTGCGATTGTTTTTCAGCGGAACAATTGACACCATTTGATTTCGTGCCAACGATTATCTACTTGTGTGGGCGAACCTTAAAAACCTCAAAAAATAGCAGGCAATAGAGGATCCGACGCCTTGAGCTGTGCGATGATCGTGTTCTTCAATATAATGAATGTGTTCATTATAACTATGAACATAATCAATATGTTTTACGAATACCAAGCAAAGATTCTGCAAATCAATACGATGAAGGCGTGCATCAAAATTCCTAGGTGTAGCTTTCTGAGAGTATACGTAGGTTGCTACTTAAGTTTTGATATAGACAAATAAAAACAAATATTTATAATCAAAAATGGCTTTATTGCTTTTCAAAATATTCTCCATGAATATCAACACACTTTTGAATTTTTTCAACATTTCTTTGCACCAATCGACACTAGCTTTTTTTTTTGAGCGTTTGTCAAATTATGCGGTATCCAACGCGAACAAATCTTTTTGACAGCCAAATGTTCATGCAATATTGAATGTATGCGAGTGGAACACCCAGGAATGCCTCAATCTCACGGTATGTCATATGACGATCGTGCAATATCAGTTCACCCACAGCATCGATATTTTCTGGCACAACTGCCAATTTTGGACGACCTTCACGAAATTCGTCCTGTAGCGAAGTGCGACCACGATTGAATTCAGAAAACCAGCGAAACTCGGTGGCTCGAGATGGTGCTTCATCACCAAAAGTCGAAGCGAGTTGATCGGCACACTGCTGTTGGTTTAATCCACGCCGAAAGTCATAGAAAATCATCGCACGAAAATGTTCATGATTTTATTCCATTTTTCGAACAAGATGAATATTTCAAGTATCTGTGAACAACATAAATAGCACTCGTATGACAACACGTTCTGAGTCTCAAAACTTAAGTAGCAACCTACGTATATGCCCTTTCCATATATACAAATTGATGAAAATATTTTTAATTAAATGATATTGATAGTATTAATGTACGGTTCATATGTCATGAAAAATATTAGATGATTTTCTACGTGGTTGTAACGATTTTTTCATTAATCCGAAGAATTTCGTTTAATGAAAGGCATTCATTAATATTAAGAACAGTATTTTTTTCAGTGTGGTCCGTAGTCGATCGCCCAGCTCTAAATCCGCCCTGTATTCACGAATTACTTTGTCAGCAATGGGCTTAATTCTCTTTTCTAGAATTTTCGTCAAGGTCTTATAATATTTCGTTTTGTTCATATTTACTGCAAATATTTTCACAGCTTCCAAGTAGCTTCTTGGTTTATTTTTTTTAGGTTGGAAGTCATATAGCTCAAGTTGTCTCTTCTGGAGTAGAACCGCACCCGGCTAAAATCTTGAAAATAATAAGGTTGTTAACAACAATTAGAGATGACGTCAATCAAACACCAACCGAACAAACGAAGATGAAAACCCTACACCTCTCGTAAATACGAACAGAACACAGTATACACACATACTCAGCGAAACACACACGCTAAAGACGACCAACCTCACATGCACCACTCAGCCACTCAGAGGTCGGGACTATAAAATCCGAAGAGCCACAAGCAGCAGCAGCATTCTTTACTTGGCTAGCCAAGCATGAACTTATGGATCTTTGGAAAGAAGCTACGAATTGGCTAATCAAAATAGATAAAGTTATAAAAAATGCATTGTCAGGTGATAGCTTCGAATGTGTATATTGTCACGCCATTGGCGGTTAGGGCATGGTAGATTTTCAGTCTAATAATTTACAAGTAAAGAAATTCGAACTCATGTAAATGTTGACTAAAGAATTAAAATGCCTGATCTACAGTTTCGACGAGCACGAAACTTTTGCAGTTGCATACATTTCACTTAGACATATGGACTTCAAAAGTGTAAAAAGTATTTCTTCAATCTAAAGATACTTATTCTTTACTGGAGTTCAGGACGAAAAAGATGACCTGTACGACTGAAGAATTAAACTCATATTCTGGTGTATTTAGGTGATACTTGAATTTGTCCTGTTTTAGTTCTTATAAATTGGCTGGAGAAGTATGCAGGTTTGGTTTTAACTTCTCTTGTACACTTTTCATTCCTAAATGGTATTGGGTGCTGATCTCCTAACTCCACCACCGAACTGTACTGATTTAATCAACCCTTCAAATATATTCTCAACCTCAGAAAAATAAGTGGAAGAAATAACCAATAAACTTCTCGTGATCTAACAAAATACGTTCATTTCCTTTCTACATAAAAGCAAGAAAAACTCACAACATTAAAGGAATCTTAACATAAAAGTCAAGTCTTTCGACTTTGTCGCCATCCATAATCTGCAGTATATCGTTCAATTTCTACTATACACCGTCTTGCCTTACATGCAAAATAAGCGAATGCATGATTTATGAACTCGTTGGTAAATTTTAATAAGATACAACTCAATGGCTAAATATTTTCCATCCCAAGCGATTTATGAATTTCATAATTTTCCTTTATAAAAAGCATCGTCGTAGTGAACAAAAGGGATACACGCGAGCTTAGCGAATGCGATTTCTCTCTTTTGAGAATATGATGTATGAATATAAAAAATTTTTTTTTTTAGTACAAAGACATAATAGAAAAATAAAGTACAAGTTCAACAACAATGCTTTGAAAGTACCGACTGTGAACTCGCCGAGCAAATCGGGGCTGATTCAAGGGTGGTTGAAAGTAAGGACATGCCGCTATATAACATTGTGCAAATCGAGAAAGTGTCTGTGTAAATATTACATTTCCTTTGTATTTGTATGCAAATTGAACTCCGAAATTTCCCTATGAAAATTTCATACAATTTCACATTCGAAATTCTGAAGGCCTATGAATCAAAATTGAGCGCTCTCGAAAAAGTGCTTTCTAAATATGTAAAGAGGTACGGTGGAGCACCTATGTTTACTTGCACGAATGTAAGATGAGTTATTAGAAAATCGTTCTGCAGTTGTGATATTGAAAGCAACACTGAAATTCTTCACTATTGATTGGTAGGTCGGTTATTAAAATGTTTGGGCTAGAAAGAAGATAAGAAGGCTGTTACGTGTGAACAAGAACACTACTTCTTCTAAAGAACAGGAAAACGATATCTCGGCATTTAAGAAAAAATCGGAAATTGAGAAAGCGGAATTTTTGAACAAGCTGCTTTCATGCGATCCCCTACTTAAGATATGTAATGTCGTTGGAAAAAGAAGTTGCGTTAAGACTCAATAAACCAACATAATTAATTTTTAACCCAAACAAACACAAGTGAAACAAAAAGATTAAAATTTCATTCAGTCCGAGGCTCTGAATTACTACAGGCATTTAAATAGTACTGAAAACCGGGACTAAACCAGAATTGGAAACACCGTCAGCTGATATAGTCCAAGAAATCAGTACAGATAAAAACAAACCAATTGAAAATTCGAACTATGTCTTCAATACAGAGGTAACACAATTCGGTGTAGCAGTTGGTTATTGTTGCTTTTCGAATGTATCTATCCAGTTATTTGTCTTGAAAAATATGGTGGTATCTTCGGCAAAGGATATTAGTTTTAGTTTTAGAAAGTGGCGCCACGATGAGCCGCAGCGCACACTAGGCATCAAAAGAGGGCCCATAGCGATCCCTTCGAAAATATTGGTGGAACAAACTAATCACTCCATCCTAGATCACTTACAAATTTCACCAACTTGTCATGCACTATCAACATCAGATCTTCCAAATTGCCGAAGAAAAGACTGCCCAACCACCTCAAGCGCCTCCTTGCCACCGCCTGACATGCACAAAAAATATGGGTAATGTCCTCCTCAGCATATAGGTCAGAGCAGTACCTACACATGTCAGAGTCAGCTATCTCCATCCACATAGTATGCTTCCCTAGCGAGCAGTGCCTCGTCAGTATTCCGATGAGTAACCGCAATCTTTCCCTATTCCAGCCAGCCTTGGCCAGAATGTCCTAGAAATCTTACAGCTCGTCAGCTGCTCTCACCTTGCGTTCGCTGCATCCCCCCCCCCCAAGACACGCCATCACCATCCATCGGTCCCATGATATGATATTGGAATACTCCCTATCATATATTAGGTTAGATATCCATATTCGTATGTATTCATTGATATCACATATTCCTATGGATTCGCTGATATCAAATATTCACGAATATCAAATATTCACGAATATCAAATATTCACGAATATCAAATATTCACGAATATCAAATATTCACAAATATCAAATATTCACGAATATTTTATATTCACTAATATTTTATATTCACTAATATTTGATATCAGCGAATCCATTGGAATATTTGATATCAGTGAATACATACGAATATGGATATCTGACCTAATATATGGTAGGGAATATTCCAATACCATATCATGGGACCGATGGGTGGTGATGGCGTGTCTTTTGAAGTGGAAGGATGTGTAAGGGGGAGGAAGGAGGAGCGTTTTAGATGAAAAATTTTGGTTCCTAGATCTCAGGAACCGCTTATGCTAAGGTGCTGAAATTTAGAACTTATGTAGAGCTATGATCGTGGACCCAATTGCTTAAAAAATTGTCGATATAGGTTGAAGGGTGTGGGAGTGTGGGGAAAAACAATGTGTCCGAAACGCTTGAAAGCTGGGATTGAAACATTCTAAAATCCATATCTCCTGAACGATTGATGTCAGAAGGTTGAAACTTTGTGGTTATCTTAAGGGCTCATATACCCCTGACATTTTCAAAAAATATATTTTTTTTTTTTTACAGATTTTTATTTTTTATACTTTTAAGAATTAAAAAAAAATAGAATTTAGAAAATTCCACTCCATTACAAAGTTATAGCAATAAATGTCACCAGACATCGGTTTGGAACGGCTTCCTGGCTAATTGCCGCGCCACTCTCAACAACAGCGTTTAGCATTTATTTTTTCGTAAAAGCTGGGTTTCATAGAAAACAAGGTCATTTATAGGACCATCTGTGAAAAACACGAAGATACAAGAGGAAGAAGGTGTACAGTACGAAGCTGGAATGGGAGACTATTTATTTATTTATTTTATTTTAAAAGCCATTGAGACAAAATACAATGATTTTACTAATACAATAGCTTAGAAATTAAAAATCGACAAAAGAAAAAACTAGTTTGTAAAAAGCGCATGTTTCAATTTAATAATAAAAGAGGTATAAGAGGTGGACAGAGATCCGAGTTGTAGAGTGTCATGTGTTCTCTGAAGTCTTACCAGTGGCGAAAAGAAGTAAACATCCAAAAAAGCGCGAGGAGGCTGAAAGATGTTACAGTTTCTGGATGGAACTGCACTTGTCCTGTATGATAACTCTTCAACTAGGAGAACTCCGGGAACATTATTCACGAGCTTGTATAAAAAACATAGGTCAAGGTAAGAGCGACGCGTGATTAAAGGATGAAGGTGAAGTAATAACAGCCTTGAGTTGTAGTCAAGATACGGTATGTGATGACGATAGAAAAGAGATCGCGTAAATCTGCGTTGAACGCTTTCAATTAAATTAATAAGATAGTTATGATGCGGATTCCATACTATAGAACAGTACTCTAAGACACTACGAACAAGGGAGGAAAATAACAACAAAGCGGTACTAAGACGTCTAAAAGAGGACGATACACATAGAACAAAACCCGAGAGACGGAAAGCTTTGTTTACAATATCAGTGATATGGTCAACAAATTTTAATTGGGGGTCAAATGTTACCCCTAGATCTTTCATAGTGGTGACAACGGAGAGTGGAGATTCATTTAGAGAATAGGTAAAAACCGGGGGATTAATTTTCAAAGAAAAGTACATAGAAAAACATTTATTGATGTTTAGTGACATGTCATTAAGGTCGCACCAGTGTGACAGATAGATTAAATCTGATTGCAGACAGTCCTCAGTGGACCTTATTGCCCGAAATAACTTAAGGTCATCGGCATATAGAAGGCAATGAGACGAGATGTTAAGTGGAAGATCATTTATGAAGAGGTTAAATAGTAGTGGTCCCAAGATAGATCCCTGAGGAACACCTGATGTTGCATGAAACTCGTCTGAAAATTTTCCTCTGAAAACAACACTCATCTTTCGGTCCGAGATATACGAAACTAGTACATTTAGTGGGGAACCAGATATACCGTACAACTGCAACTTCGCTAGAAGAATTTTATGATTGACAGTATCGAATGCCTTGGAGAAGTCGGTGTAGATATTGTGGACCGTTAAGCGATTGTCAAGTGATTTGGCAATGAAGTTAGTAAAGTCGCATAAGTTGGTAGCTGTGGAACGATTCCTAACGAAGCCATGCTGGTATGGAGAAATTAGAGGTTCAAATTGCCCCCAAATAACATTATGGATCAGCCGTTCGAAGATTTTGCTAAAGCAGCTTAGTGTGCATATCGGACGGTAGTTGGATACATCCGTAGCATCACCCTTCTTAAAAATTGGAATTACATTGGACAGTTTCCACATTGCAGGAAAGCAACCTTCATTTATTGCTTGGTTGAAAAGAATTGAAAGTGGTAGTGAGATATCACAAGCAAGAGGTTTTATGAAGCAATTTGGCAAATCATCGGGTCCACCATTGATATTCGGATTAAGATTACTAACACATTGAAAAACATCATAGACTGAAAAGGAGACATTGCTTAGTATGCTATGTAACTATGTAACTATGACTAGCCGTAAGTTCACGTTGTACCTACCAAAAACTTTAAACACATTTTACTCGATACTATGTTTTTAGACATGGTCGGCACGATAACTCAGTAAATTTTTAATATTTTTCAACTTTTTTTTTTTTATAATTTTGATAACTATTTTCTCTATAGTCTATCGAGAGGTTTTTTTAATTTTTTGCTTGGAAATTTTTTTATAAATTATTAAACGCAAATTTTTTTTTATAAAACTGATTACTAAAGTTCGAAATACTGTAACTTATTTATTTTTGAAAAAAAAAATAATTCCCTCCGTGAGACTATAACTACTACATTATTCTACAAGATTCTTTTTTATTTTTGCAAATTGAATTATTTTTGGTGAAGTTATGATGCCGACTAGGAGGCGCCATGGTTTTTATAAATAGTCCATTTAAACCCGAAAAACACAATGTTAATATTAAAAAAAAAAAAAATTTTTTCTTTTTTTTTATAGTTAAATAGTTAATAAGATATGTGAACTCAACAATTCAATTTTTTTTTTCACCATATAACCTTTATAATAATTTTTCAAATTTACTCGGTTTTCAGCGCGTTCAGGGGTATATGAGCCCTTAAGAGATAATGCAAGATTAGTTAAGGTGTAAACATTTGATTGGAAATGGTGGGGTGTCGAGGTGGGGGTTGAAAAACTTTGGACTTCAATATCTTCCGAACCAATTACAGCAGGAAAATAAAATTTGGTTTCTGTATATAGGATTACAAGTGGAGTCTACTGAACGTGAAATTTTTGAGGAGGGAGGTGAAGCACAAAAGTGAGGGGCTATTCCCTTTAAAAATTTGATTTTTATATCTCAAGAACAGTACCAGATATGATCTTAGAAATTTTACAGGAGTTAGGCCCAGTAGACTTATAGCAGGGAAAACAATTTTGAAGGTGTGATTGTAGGGGGCGATGTCGGGAGAAAGTCGAAAGGAAAAAAATCTGATTCTTATTTTTCGAGAACCGCAAAGGATAGAAAACTAAAAATGTTCGACTATATTGAGCGCATTCTAGAGAAAGAAGGCAAGCACTTTAAGAAGGAAAGGATCTGGAAAAGTACACCTGTGGAATTTCGCACCTACCACCAAACATTAAATGAGGCAATTGTAAATGAGTAAGGGAAGATTATGTTAGATTTAAACAACGAATTCAACATTTATCGGAAGGGAAAGGACTGTCTGTCTTGAAGGTCTGAATGACAATGTATGCAATTTATTGTATGAGGAAAAGAAGAGTACATTGGTAAATTAGTGCAATTTGGATCCCAGTAAATAAAGAGTAAATAGATCGGTAAATCCATATGAGAAGGGGTCGATGGAAAATGAATATTATGATATTCGAATATTTGATATCGGCATATTCCTAATATCTAATGTATCCAAATATTAGTAAAATCATAGCGAACACTAATATATTCGTCTCATCTCTACTTTCTAGTGAATAAAACCACTTCAGTGTTTGAAGCGTTTACCTCCAAACCCAAAGGATATTAAGTGTCCATTAATTGCTACGCCATCCATTTTACAAAGGTTATTCATGTAAATCAGAAATAATAGTGGACCTGAAACGATCCCTTGTGGTATTCCACAATTTAAGGTTATCGGTTCACTAACCAGGTCACCAATTTTCACGTTTTGTGAGCGATTTGTTAAAATGAGCTTAGTAAAGAATAGGTATTTCGAACGATTGCAATTAAGCAAGATATTATTATGTCAAATGCCTTTTTGGAATCTAGAAATATTACTAAAACCTTTTCATCAACGTAAAATATGTGTCGGTTAAACGAAGAACACACCCAATTTTCTTGATATAAATTCCTTTTGCTTGAAACGTGTTCTGAAGTTATAGCGAAAAAGTTTCACTGCTATAAAAAACTGTGGTCCGTCATAAAAAAAATGCCCGCTAAGCTCGCAAAACAGTCATTTCACCGATAAATTCCCATATATAATCCAACCAAGATTCCTAAACATCTTGCCTATCATTTTGATTTATACCCACAATCTTCGAAGCCGAGCTGATTCCACCAACCACCCTTTCTATCCAATTTTTTGTTTTTGTTTTTCCTGGACGCCCTTGTAAGACGGCGAAAAAAATTAACACTCATTTATATTGGACTCGAAAATCCAGCATGCATAAACGTTACGTGATTCCCAACAGACATTCGTTATTTTCTTTAGGGTGTCGGAATTCCGAAACATCATATATCGCTTTCGCTTTGAATTCGTAAACGGTCTTCTGAATATTTTACAGTGTTCGACGAGAGAGTGATAAAGAACTCGATTGTTAACCAAAAAAAAGAAAAAAAAAACACAGTTTACCATTTAATCCCTGTTAAGTGTTCAATTAATCTTTTGCTAACCCGAAGATCGATGTGCGGTAATGGGGTAACCTCAAGCGCCCAGATGAAATCTACCCAGTTTCGTTGGTTTTTTCTCGAAGAGCAGGCAATTTATTTTGCATGCTGGTAACACTAGACGCGCTAACACATCCTGCCAGATCCATTCGATGGTACATCAATCGTTTTCTGCTCGGTCTTTTCGGCTCATTTGAAACGTCTCAAGGGTTTTTCAAGTTAATGCGAAGGGTTTCGGTTAGTTTAAAAATGTAAGTTTTTTTTGGATATTGTAGATATACACTTTCCATCCGATCAAGGTATGCTTTTAGATTGTGTCTATTTGATTGCTTTTTTACTAGGTTTCTATTGAATAAATATCGAGACCGTTTTACGTAGCCCAAGGTAAGGTCAAGCATTTTTTAACGCCCAACATGCAAGAACAATGCTTTTATATCTTGGTCCACCACTACACTGTTTTAAAAAAATTGAATTTTCAATCCAATTTTTACTTAAAATTTACAGTATATTTAATTTTTTCGAGTAAAAGTGCACACTTCTAAACTATTCATGTACTTTTCTACTGAACCGTACAATTTACATGAAAAGGGTAACAAAATAACGCAATATTTCGTGTAAAATAAATGAATTGAAAATTACGTTCTTTTTCGTGTAATTCTACTTATCTATTTGAATTTTACGACGAAAAACATGTAATATATGAAAACACGAAGTTGGACGCTTCGTTCGATTTGGTTTTCTACTGAAATGAAAGTGAAACGCCTGCAGTGGCGCTGTGGCTACGCGTGCCAAACCTACGCAGCAAAACCAGAATTGATCGCGGGTTCGATTCCTACCTACAGCCAAGGGTTTTATTAAGAGTAAGTATGTAAGAAAAACTATTTGAAGTAGAAATAAGTGTATCTTAAAGAGTGCTAATTATACAATTTTTTTAGAGTGTAAATTCAAGAGAATATCCAGTGAATTTGCTGCTTTCGAAGTTGAAATTTACTGATAGAAAATTGAAATTTTCTGACCGAAAATTGAAAATTACATTCAAATTGACTATTACATTACATACATTGACTATTACATTACTATTACAATGTAAATTTACTTGAAAAGGTGTGGTATATTTGCCTACTATCCAAAAGATGTAAAATTCAATGGATTTTACTTTATTATTTTAATAATAAAGTATTTTTTATCGATTTTAAAAAAAAAAAAATTTGCTACCTAAAATTTTTTTCCACGTTTGATGACTAATATACACCAAAAAAGCAAAAAAAATATTCACTCCGTCTGTACGCCGTACGACGCACGCCGTACGACGCACGCCGTCCGCCGTACGTAAAGCGTTTGAAAGCTTATAGCTCTCAAACTCTTAAGTTGAATTTTTCTTTATTGCTAGACTGAACAGACCCCTTCAAGTGGCCACCTTTTGAGTGGTGGGTTGTGAGGGGCGAGGTGGTGGAAGCGTTTTAGACGGAAAATTTTGGTTTCTAGATCTCAGTAACCGCTTATGTTAGGAGGCTGACACTTGGAATTAAAATAGAACTTCATTAGTAGACCTATTTGCAAAAAAAACTTGATAATATTGGTGAAGCGGTGTGGGGAATAATAATGCGTCCGAAACGCACTAAAGCCGAGATCGAGACATTTTAAAATCCATATCTCCTAAACGGTTAATGTCACAAAATTAATACTTAATGAACATCTGTAGGCATACTAGGAGAACAGATCGAAAACAAATTTTTGAGAAGGGGCAGTGGCCTACGGTGGGGGGGGGGATGTAGAAAAACTTTAGATTACGATATCTCACGAACCAATTGCACTAGAAAAATAAAATTCGGTTTCTGTATAAAGGTTGACATATAAAGTTTGCTGAAAGTAAAATTTTTTAAGGGAGCGGTGGAGCATGGAAGTGGAGGGGATAAGAATTTTTCTAAAAAATCACGTCTCATATCTCAAGAATAGTGTAAGATAGATGCTTAGAATTTTTACCAGAAGTAGGCCTAATAGACGCTTAGCAGGCAAAACAATTTTTTGGGGGTGAGGGTGTAGAGGGTGAGGGTGTAGAGGGTGAGGGTGTAGAGGGTGAGGGTGTGTGAGGGTGAAAATGAAAAAGTTTCGATTTTTATATATCGAGAATCTACAATAATGAAAAGCCGAAACTTTATATTTAGATAGAACTGTATGTAGTAGTAGCATGTTGGAACAAATATACTTTTTAATAGAGGTACTATGGTACGGGGGTAGGGGCATAGGCGCGCCGTTGGGGGGCCAGGAGGGGGCCAGGAGGGGGCCGAGACCCCCCAGGCCCCGGCTTAGACCCTCCCAGAAAAATAATTCTGGCCCCTTCCAGAAAAGTAATTCCCTCCTATCCGCAAACTTTTTGTTGCCAATTGTTTTTTGTCAAATGTTTTTTAACAATACAAAGAATATAAAGAATCTTTTAAAATGAACGAAGCAAATCTCAACTGACTTTTGAAAATAATAAGAAATTTTTGAATTTTACAATCATTGTTCTTTCGATCTGACGAGAGCTTTACAAGATTTTTTTCAATTTAGCAAAATAAATTGGAAATTGTTTTTAAAAACAACAAGATTCTCATGATAAATTTTGGAGCTTTACGAAATTGTAACAAGATTTTCTTCAAGTTTATAAACATTTTTGAGAATATCTTTTTTTGAGAATATCTTTGAATTTTACGAGAACTTTAGAAGATGTTTTCAATTTAACAAAGTAGAAATTGGTTTTAAACATAACGACATTTGCATCAAATATTTTTTGATGTTATGAGATCCTACAATAAATAAATTATTTTTAAGTAGAATTGGTTTTGGAATATATCGAGTTTTTTATGAAATGCATACCTACGATATTGGATTCGTATATTTGGATTTCGGAACAATTCTTTGTAACTGAAGTCTTACCAGTATATTATTCACTTTGAATTATTACTTTGATGGTATTGAAATCAGAAAACTTTTGGTTATACGCTTAAATACATATATAATATTATAAATATTATAGTAATCATAAATAATAGCGTTAAGTGAGAATTGCGAAAATAGCGAAAACAATAGAAAATAAGCTAGGAATGTAAATATTATATAAATACAATTTTTTTTATCGAAATTGAAGAAAACATTTTACGAATACAAAAAAAGCTTCTACATATCCATTTAAAATCTTCAATTCTTCGGGAACGCTAAAAATGTTCGAATTGAAGAAAAATCTTTAAATCTGGCATCGCTGATACTACTCAAGATATATTCTCGAATCTCTCAATCACATTGAATTCAATTTTAAGGACTCTCTTTTGGTTGGTACTCGAAACTAAAAGACAGTGAGTTTGAGTGAACACATTTTTACAGGATTTTTCTATGGCAGCTACTCGAAGTAGGACTCATAGGAATAGGGCTAAATGGGATATAGCCCTTGGGCGCAAGCCTTTTGGGAGCGGGAATTTTTATTGATGTTATGCTTTAATTTTTTTTTAGAAAATACTGACCACAAGAGCGCAGAAATGGAAGATTGTATTTTAAAACTATTATCTGATTTAGATATCAATTTTGAAGATTGTAGAGGGCAATCTTATGATAATGCTGCTAATATGTCGGGTATATATATAGCGGCCTCCAAGCGCGCATTAAATCTATAAAAATTTTGCCATTCACGTACCCTGTGCAGCACATTCCTTAAATTTAATCGGAGAGTCGGCGGTGGAATGCTATTTTTATTTCTTTAAAATCCATACAATTTCTTTGCCGCGTCAACTTCAAGATGGGAAATTTTGAAAAATACGGTAGGTAGCATTAAAAAAATAAAGTGCCCCAAAAATTAAGCGACACTCGTTGGTCAGCAAGAGCTGTTTCAGTGAAGGCAACTATTTCCGGTTATGAAAGTTTTAAAAATGCTTTGAATAAAATTTTGGAATATAATTTTCAAAAACCTGGAACAAAATTTGAAGATGAGGGGTTGTTAAATGAGTTCAACTCACTGGAAACTGCTATTATGGTAGCATTTTGGAGCAAAATATTAAAAATCATAGATAAAACTAATATATCACTTTAAAAAGTTGATACTACAATTGAGTGGTTCAGTGGAAGAGTTGCCTAACCAACAATGCTGCGAAATGAGACCTCGGACTCTAAACATAGACGTAATTTAAAAAATTACTCTCAAAAAGAAATAATTTCTATTTTGTTATATTGTCAAGCAATGTGGGGGGGTGTTTCCTAACTATAGAACAGCTTATGCTAGACAGTTGAAACTCGGTATGTATATATAAATCAACTAGAAAAGTAATATTGATTAAAACAAATTCAAATATCCATTGGAGTTTGGAAGGAAGGCAAAACAAAATTAGCACAGAAAATAGAATGCATATATTTTTACAATTTTCGTCATATCTTTTAGGTTTTCCCAAATTTTGAATTCTTTTTCATTCCACGGATTCTTCATATAAAAACCTAAAAAGCGTTTTCAGGATTTTTTTTGAAATTCGACCTCAAGGTGGTGTAAAGGGGTTGTATACATTTTCTTGAATTCAGCCTTTTCCCTCCAGTCTGATTAGATATTGAATAACTAATCACTAAAACCCGTTTTCAAGCTTTTTCTTTTTTTAACCCCTAAGAGTGTTTAAACGGGTTGAACAAATTTTCACGAATTTCGTCATATCTCTTAGGAGTGATAAGACATCGGATTGGTTTTCAGTTCCTCGGACTTTCTTTATATATATCTAAAAACCCATTTTAGGATTATTGGATATTCAGCCCCAAAGTGGGTTACATATGTTTTCACAAATTCTTACATATTTTTTGGTTCTAATGAGATATCGAATTCATTTTTACTTCCTAATGCTTCCTACATAATCGTCAAAAGTTGATTTTAGTATTTTTAGATATTCAACTCCAATAGGACGTAAGGCTTTCGACATATTTCTTAGGATTGATGAGATATCAGATTGGTTTTCACTTTCACAGACTTTTTATATAATCGCCTATAAATGCATTTCCGATTTCATGTAGTGGCCCAAAACCAAATCACAAAACCCCCTAATCACTTTACAACTAATATTATACTACGACTTAGACCTCGTCCCGGAATATGACCCAATTATGTAATTGTTCCATGTGGCAGCAGCATAAGTGTTCTAGGGCAACCCCATTCTAACCGCTTCCCGAACTTTTTTCAGGTTTTCAGTCACATAGTAACCTGCACCGCATTAGAATTAAACACGTTCCGGACTTCTACCCAAAAATAATAAAGTTGCGCCCAGACTGTTGGCAGATTTTTTTTACTGTTAAAATATACCCGTACAAACCTGACATCTGGCATTAACTGCAGATGCCGGTGATTTACTATGCGTTTGACTAATAAACCGCAAGGAAACTGGTACCAAACCAAAACCACCTCATTACTGACTTCTAGTTTTCAGAAATGGCACTCCCTTTTAACTTGTAAACTCGAATTAGGCAAAGCATTTGCCTTAAAGTTTAATGGGTTCGATGGGGGTGATGATGCTTCAGGTATTGTGTGTCAAATTTCACGGTGTACTTCTGTTTCAAGATAATTCCTGCTGATAATTTGTCTATGTGCTCATTAAATATCGGGAAACTTTAGAACGTAATGAACCATTAGGAGCGCATAATTATCGTGAAAAGTTGTACTGTAATCGAGTCTTTTCTGCAATCTGCTGGGAAACTAGGTGGATGATGGTGCACTCAAACTCATGCTGGAACGTTCTAGTTAATATGAAGTTTAATGGTACCGGGTCTGTCCGGAACAATGTCACTCACAGCTAAGACGAAACTTTCAACTGACACAAACAAATCCCATATTCTAATTGAATGGGTAGAAACGTGTATCGTCGCACGTATGTAGGTACTAGGATAGCGATGTATACTACGAGTTGCATGAAGTTACGTCCAATTATTCAAAGTCATGAACTCGTACGAATATTCGTAACTCTCCATGTGCTAGGTTAAAGAGTCGCCTTCATCTCTCATACTTGACATTATAAACTATTTTGGACACAATTTCACAAATTTATAGTTATGATATAGTCGTTTGTCCGTTTTATGTTGTATGGAGAGTACTTTATATGGCCGGACTTTGCACTCTCAACAGTATAAATCTGAACAACTATGTAACACACTTACAGATAATAGGCCCGAATTCACATCGTCTCGAATATAACTTTTCCGAGACAATTAGCTAGCGTCAGCAAAAGGATATACTGTAAACTGAACTTGTCTCCTGTCGCAAACTACAAAACTACTTAAATTAGTTGAATATTTTATTAACTGCGAAGTCGGATGATGTATGAGACGACTACTTTACGTTCATCTTACTCGGACCCATGTAAGAGGTTTAATTAGTTATTGACAGGGACACAACACGAAGCTTTATAAATCTTCAGCGAAAAGATTGAGTGCAATGTTATTTTCGAAATAGAAGACAAAAAGTTTCCGTTCATTAAACCTGTCTAAAAAAATTCTATTTTTTTTTTCTTGAAACTAACAATTGGAAAAACTCGGTCAAAAGTATGGGCTATTTTGACAACCATGGAAGTAGATTGTAGATGGTGGAGGATGGTCTAAAAATCCCGATTCCCTCCGGCCTCAGTGGACCTATTGTGATTGTCCTCTCTTATTATAACTCGCTAAGGACGGTTATATCAACAAATTTTAATATGCACTTGAGTGAGTTAGACATGAGTTCTAATGGTGTTAGGAAGTAATGTCCTAGAGGTCTGAGTCTTCTGTGTGCGAGTTCTTCGCAAGGACATAAAACATGCACTGCAGTTTCCTAGTCTTCTTCACACAATCTGCAAATATCGTCTGAAACCAGTCCAATCGTATGCATATGCCTTTTAAGCTTACAGTGTCCTGTAATTATCGCGATCAAGCGCCAAACCTGATTCCGGCTCATTTTGAGCAAATCGGAGGTTCGTTTCTTGGAGTTGCCTTTTAAGAGCAGTTTGGACTGTCTGCACCCCACCATCCTTGTCCAGTGGAAGTCAGCTTGGATGTTAATCCAGTCTAACAGTCGTTTCTTTTGCCACAGGAATTGGCATTCCACAGAATTTCTGTGAATTTTAAGTCAGCTCCTTTTTTCACTAACTGGTCAGTAGACTCATTGCCTACAATATCACTATGTCCAGGCACCCAAACCAGTATGACTGTATTTGAGTTTCTTAAGTTTTTGTAAGCAATCCCACATTAAGTGGGATCTAAAGCAAAATGCTTGTAGAGCAAGTAATGCTGCTCTGCTGTCAGAGATACTGTAGATCTTGTGACTCTTATATACTCTTCTACTGTTTTCCCTGGTGCTTAGTTCAATTGCATGAATTTCTGCTTAGAAGATCGTATTTGACTTGTCAAGGCTGGCATATATGTCGACCATTGGTCTGTGTCCATATACCCCAGCTCCAACTCCCTCATTTGTCTTGGTGGCATCTGTATACCAGATAAGTGCTCCCTTTTCAAATTTAGGCACATGTATTTCCCAGTCCTTGCGGAGTGGGAATACAACTTTGAATGGTATTTCAAAGTTGTATCTTGGTACGATTTTATCCGAAAGCCGAGTGCCAAGAATAGGGTCGCTCTCAAACTCTCTCACAAGGTCTGTGGAGGCTATTTTCTTTGAACCATGGAAGTAACATCAACTCACAAAATCGCCCAACTACTTCATTACTTGATACAAGAACGTTGACTTCCAGGATATTACAATTTACCCTAAGTCATATCATAGCAATTTTCTTTCTAATTAAAAAATACTTTACTAACATAATGTGCATGTACTAAGTTTCAACTTTCTAACTGCATATATGATAGATAAAACGCTCTCCATCTCCGTTCCGTTCTACTCACATCAAATATATGAATATGACTGAGTTACTCGAATAGCTTCATTATAAGGATCATCAACAACTAACTCTTCTGATACACTCAACATTTTCACTACTTAAAGCAGTCTACTCTGTGAACTTACTTCGGCCGAGTCAAACGTCAACGTAGGCGTTCGCCAGGATTTCAAGTAAAACACAATTCATTTAAAACCGATAGAAACAATAACGTTTTATTAATCGTATTCAATAATCGCACTCCTGACAACACTGCCCAATTCTATGTACTACTTGATCACTGCTCGATCGGTGCTACTAATCCAAATTGCTGTACAAATACTTCCACGTAGAACTTACCGTCTTGTGTCGTCTCGCTATACCGTACTACAAACTGCTTTTGAATGAAATCTTTGCCGTGCTTATATACTGCATGTGTTGCAGTCAAGAGCTTTCGCGCAAATTCGACGGTGTGCGTTAAATGTTCGGGAAATGCTAAGTTAAATCGAGATCTTCGGAGAATTTTCCACGCCCATCCCATTGAGTATTGCAATGTGGTCCATCTGATGTTTTTCCGCTTTCAGGTTAGCTTGTTGTTTTTCATACTGGAATCCACGATAAAAACGTAAACGTTGTCTGACGTTTTGACATTGACAGACCAGTAAAAATGTTTAGGGGTGCCTTTGTACCTATTAAAATACAAAAGTGTTATCTACGTATTGAATAACCCTTTACTTAACTTTGGAATCAAAATTTATTTCTTCCCTTTCCCGATAATAAATTCTTAATTAATCTTATTTTATTTGAATTACTTTTAAATTAAGACAAAAATATAATTCATAAAAATTATTTTCATTACCGCTACAATCCAAATTGATGGCGGTTAGGAAAAAGTAAAGGAACACTTCCTGCAACATTACTCTACAATTTTAATAGTGTGGTAACTCGCATATATTTTATATATGATTACGTGTATGAATGAACAAAATTGATTCGCTCTTTGACTGTCATACACTAAGGCCCGTTCCTACGATGTTCACTTACGTTCTGACTGGAACTTTAACTGACAGATTTTCATACAAAACTTTCAGTTAAAGTTCCATTTAGAGTTTAACTGAAGATTGTAATAATGGCCCTATAAATACTGTGATAACACAGTCAACCGTAGACATTTTGTACGTTACTATGAAAAATAGAGAAATTCTTATGAATAGCTAAAAATCATGTTGAAGTCCTTATGAAATTGGTGTACGACATTACAATAACTCGAAAAAAAATCTGCCAACAGTCTGGGCGCAACTTTATTATTTTTCGGGTAGAAGTTCGGAAGGCGTTTAAGATTGATGCGGTGTAGGTTACTATGTGACTGAAAACCTAAAAAAATAGGTAAAATGGGGTCGCGCTAGAATACTTACGCCGCTGCCTCATATAGAATATGAATTACATAATTGGGTCATACTCCGGGACGCAGTCTAAGTAGTAGTATAATACTACGTAGTTATTACGTTATTAGGAGGTTTTTCGTGATTTGGTTTTGGGCCATTACATGAAATCGGAAATGCGTTTGTAGGCGATTATATAAATAGTCTATGGAAGTGAAAACCAATCTAATATCTCATCAATCCTAAGAATATCTTGAATATCTAAAAATCCTGAAATCAACTTTTTGACGATTATATAGGAAGCCTTAAGAAGTAAAAATGAATTCGATATCTCATTAGAACCAAGAAATATGTAGGAATTTGTGAAAATATATGCAACCCTCTTGAACCCACTTTGGGGTTAAATATCCAAAAATAATGAAATGAGTTTTTAGATATATATAAAGAAAGCCTGAGAAAATGAAAACCAATCCGATGTTTTATCACTCCTATAAGATATGAAGGAATTCGTGAAAACGTGTTTAACCCGTTTATACCCTCTTAGGGGTTGAAAAATGAAAAAACGTTAAAACAAGTTTTAGGTGATTATTAAACAATCCCGTGGAAGTAAAAAGATATTCGATATCTAATCAGACCAGAGGGATGTGGCTGAATTCGTGAATATGTATGCAACCCCTTTACACCACCCTGGAGGTCGAATTTCAAGAAATCGTGAAAACAATTTCTAGGTATTTATATGAAGAATCCGTACAATAAAAATGAATTCAATATTTGGGAAGAACTAATTGATATGACGAAAATCGTGAAAATATATGCAATCCATTTTCACTGATCATTTTTTTGCCCTCCTTCCGTACGCCAATGGATATTTGAATTTTTTTCAATCTGAATTACTTTTCTAGTTTCAACTTTCTAGCATAAGCCGTTCTATAGTTAGGAGAAACACCCCCTACCCCCATACCATACTATCCCAATAAAAAATTATATTTTTCCAACATGCTACTACCATAGTTCTATCCAAATAGCAAGTTTCAGATTTATATCATTAGAGGTTCTCGAGATATAAAAATCGAAACTTTTTCCTTTTCACCCTCCCTCACCTTCACCCTCTACACCCTCACCTGCTAGGGGTTTATTGGGCCTACTTCCGGTAATAATTCTAAGCATTTATCATACACTGTTCTTGAGATTAGAGACGTGATTTTTTAGAAAAATGCTTATCCCCTCCACTTCCATACTCCACCGCATCCTTAAAAAAATTTACTTTCAGCAAACTTTATTTGTCAACCTTAATATAGAAACCGAATTTTGTTTTTCTAGTGCAATTGGTTCGTTAGATATCGTAATCTAAAGTTTTTCACCCCCCACCTCCGTATGCCACTGCCCCCACTCAAAAATTTCTTTCCAATCTATTCTCCTAGTATGCCCACAGATGTTCATTAAGTTTTAATTTCGTGACATTAACTGATTAGGAGATACGGATTTTAGAATGTCTCGATCTCGGCTTTCGAGCGTTTCGGACGTTTTATTATTCACCCCACTCCCGCACTCCTTTACCCATATCATCATTTTAGGCAAATGGGTCTACTATCGATGCTCTATATAAATTCCAAGTTTCAGCCTCCTAGCCTAAACGGTTACTGAGATCTAGAAACCAAAATTTTTCGTCCAAAACGCTTCCCACACCTCCCCCCTCACACCCACACCACTCAAAAGGTGGCCACTTGAAGGGGTCTACTCAGTCTAACAACAAAAAAAAATTCAACTTAATAGCTCAAAGAGTTTGAGAGCTATAAGCTTTCAAACGTTTTGCGTACGGCGGACGGCGTACGGCGCACAGACGGACTGACAATTTTTTTTGCTTTTTTGGTGTCTATTAGTCATGAAACGTACAGGGTAGCAATTTTTTTTTTTTTAAAATCGATAACAATACTTTATTATTAAAATAATAAAGTAAAACAAGCGGCTACGAAGTTTAAAAAAATATTAATTTTCCATTCAACTTCGTGGTTTCATATAGTACATGTTTTTCTTCGTAAAATTCAAATAGATAAGTAGAATTACACGAAAAAGAACGTAATTTTCAATTCATATATAAATATAGTAAATTTTACACGAAATGTTGCGTAATTTTGTGAGCCATTTCATGTAAATTGTACGGTTCAGTTGAAAATTATATGAATAATTTACTAATACCAGTAATTTCATGTAAAAGTGATTGAAATGTGTACTTTTCCTTGAAAAGATGAAATATATAGTACTGGAAATTTCAGGTAAAAATTCGATTGAAAATTCATTTTTTTTAAAACAGTGTGTGGTATGTTTCTTTTTAGAATTATACATCCATGCGTATTTCTTTAGAAAGAGTCGGATGGTGAGTGGTCCATTTGGTAAAAAACAAAAAATTATATTTTAACTTTAACGATTGGAGCAAATACCTAATTTAGTTTTAAATCCTTTTACGTTATGTAGTAGTAGGTATGTTCTTTTAGAATAACATAAAAACCCTCCTTCAGTAATAATTCTCAAAAGCTAATGAAATTGACGAGACGCTTGTCAATTTTATTAGTCCAAACTTAGCAATACAAGGCCAATAACTCGAACGAAACTGATTCAATGTTATCCCGTCCAATTGCATCTGATCTTGCAAATCATAACAACCATTTGGTCTAATTTGTCACATTTGCAAATGATTTATTCAAAATCACAAAACACTTCTGGGATATAGGAGCACAGAATACACATAAATTATAAATCCCATACATGTTCAGTGCATAGAATCGTTATATTTCGTATTCCACTATGAATTGTTCCGAACTAAAATATAACTTTCTCGTTGGAGCTGATCATTTATCCAACCAGGACGAACTATCTACGAATTGTATGCGGATCTAACAATAAATTGCTCTCAGATAAAACGTAAACTTTAAGACACTTTAACCAACTAACATAAATCAAGCGGAATAATCAACAATGCCGCCAACACCGTTCCGTTTATGGCGTTCGTTTGCTGCCATTTTGCCATTCTGCACCCATATGTACCTTAAATGTGAAGTTTTAAACTTAATACGTTCAAGGCTTTCACGACACGGGAAGTATCATGCCGGCAGAGTAATCGCATCAAGGATATGTACAAGAGATGAGCGTATAGTTGGTTTCCTTACAATGCCCTTTTGCTCGTCGACAGAAGATGTTAGTCGCAAATAGAAATAAACTAGTTGTAGTGCGATGGTTGCTCATTATCACCTCACCGAACATTATTCACTTCACACCTTTAGAATCAGCATAAATGCGACAGGATAACGTGCCCAAGAGTTCAAAGATAAATGAGTTTGCCGCAAAAGATATCATAAGAGCGTTGTAATATACGAAAAGTTGGAGCCAACAGGTGAAATATGGTAATGTGTTAAGGAAGGCGCTGCAGAAACCTACATATTTACGTTAATTACTTCAGAACATAGTTCAGTCGTTATTGAAGAAATACAGACAGCCAGTCGTATTCGGGGGTCGAATGCGGCAAAAGGACACACACCGAACCAGAATGATCCCTGCACAAATGCGGAGAGAATCTGTCATCAGTCACCATTATTTCGGTTCATAAATTGTATGGTAAATGTTAGTTAAACTCTGCTATAATAGACAAAACCGGATACAAATGATGGGCATGATGGAGCACACAGCAGCACTGCAAATGGGATTTGTGGAGATAAGGAAAAGGATGTTTTACGATTTTGCCCTGTGTAATGTACACGCGAGCGCTTTTGGCGCAGCAATGTTGAAGCGATTTGTGGCGCTATGATATGAACTAAGTCATACCATAGTAACCGTCCCAACCAAATCTTCAACAACATTACCGCCCCAACTAGTCGAATTAGCCATCAGTGTGGAGTCATCCCTTATTCCGCCCTGAAACAATTGAAGGGAGTATGTCTCCATCAACAATCGTCCCAAGTTGGTCAGGACGAGCCCACACCGCGAAGACGACTGTCGTCCGGTGACCAAGCCACAGTTGGGTGACTTGAGTCCCATGGTTTCCCGAAAGGTAGCGTGCATCTAGCTCTAGCACGTGCGTAGCTCGTCGGAAGGGGCGTGAGTGGCTACCTGTAACCATGGACTACGTAATTATGCACGGTTTGGGCTGCAAATCCGACTTGAGAGGTTCGGATTCTATCAACAGCGGGCTGGTAAGTAAGGAAGAAGGAAGGAAGGAATGCAGACTATGATAAGGAAATGGAAAAGAAAAGAAAGGAAATGAAGGTGGAAAAGCACATGAGTCGAGACTTTCGGCGGGAAGGCCGATGCACATCTCGATTATATACTTCAGAGGTGGAGCAAACTCAATAGAGTTTGGGACTTAGCTAGTATGAAGCCGACAAAGCGCGGTGGCAAATCTAGTAAAAGCCCACTTGGAGGCCAATTTCCCACAGACGAACTGATTTTGATGTACATCAGGCGTCATAAAAATATATTGCTTGGATATTGATATGTGCGCCAAGTAATGTGGGTCATGAACCGACAGCACAAAAATGAGGGTGCCATGTACTGTACCTGGTGCCGGATAAAATGGCAGTCCTATACGTTGGGTGCCTTATAATGTACTCGCGCCGGCTAATGACGCCTTAAAGGGTAAAGGCAAACATGTTGGGGAGCCATGCAATGTACATGTCGTCTCCTGACGCCTTTACAAGCTCGATGGACTCAATGTACTGTGGTGCTTTAAGGTGGACTTGGTGTTGGTCTTCATAAATCCCATTATGAGGTTATGATATCTTCGGGAGCCACCTAACGTGGGCCCTGAACAACAACCAAAAAAAAACTAACCGCTTAATTAGGTGCGTGCCAAACATTAAAGCACGAAACAAAAGAACTACAGACAGCGGGGTGTCCTATAAGTAAAACGATGCGTCATCCGTTGCTGGTCCTTCACTCGACTTCGGAGGTTTTTAATTTCTCGGCTTGAAGGGTCAAAAGGAAACATAATGTGGCTGAATCCGCTAAAATTAGGAAACGCGCGTACCTAACCTGAAAACAGAAGGAGGCAACTTTTCAGCTATTGCGGCTTAATTGATCCAGCCGTTGTCTTCGATAAGCGCCGCTGTCCGCCTACGGGGTTCTTAAGATGCCTAAAACTTCTCCAAAAGCCATAAGGGTACACGAAGGCCGAATTCAACGCATACTGGTTCAGGATTTGGCAAAAGCAGAAACAAAGGAAATCCATCGAAGCCTTTCATAACCTAAAATGTACTATGCTAAATCAGCACACAGGACGACAAACTAAAAGGGATCCATTTAGAAGGCACATGAGGGCAACCGGGGACTGCGTTGGCATCCATGCGGTTGCGCGTCACTAGCGGTACTTCAGGCTTGGATAACGGAACCTGCCGATGGCATGATGCCTAACGGGGGAACCTCCGTTACGCATACCGGTATTACGCACCTTTGTGCCACCGATAGCTTAGCACTTAACCTTACAAACGAGTAGAAGAAAAAAAAAAAAGGAAATTCACGACTACAAGTTAATTGGAGCTGAAATAGACGCGAACTACACACGGAAAACTATTTCTCTGTTCGGAATGCGCACAGCATTAACGGATCGTGGCGAAAATTCTCTTTAATTTGAATTGGTTTCAGAATTTTCCCACATTTCACTTGGTTTATCCGCGGACCGTTTTACGATCGATCATGAGCGATCCGATCTAACCCCAAAACTCACTAGGAGGATACGCGGGAGCTTCTGTCGGCGCGTTTTAGGTTAATGACCGTATTAGCGAGGGCGGAGCACTCACGGACGAACATCCCCAATCGAACTAAACAAGAAAAAAACTTCTTCACTTGTAAAAAAAAAGGCAACACAAAAACAAGGAAACACAAAAGAAAAGAACAATGGATTAGACCATTTTGGGCCAACTTTGCGCACTAGCCCCCCCGTAAGTCGCAATATAAAAAGGGATTGTCCGACCAAATTAGATAAAAAAAAATAATATAAAAGAAATAAAAAAGGATATAATTCCTTACATGGTTTTTCCTTTATTCTTCTTTTTGTTTTTAAGTCCTTTCAGCTTGGTCTTCAGATCCCACGGTGGCGAGGGTGCCTGAAAGTTAGGGCCCTGACGAGGCTCCACCGGATCTCCTTCACTCCCTTTTTTTTTTTTTTTGTTCGGTTGTCGGCGTCCGCGCAGCACACCGAAAAAAAATTCAATACCCGAAATAAAAACTTTCTTTCTTTTCCACTTTACTTTTTAATTTTTCCTTCAACCTGCGCGGTTGGTGGTTTTCTTCCTACTGACCACGTTCTGTCAGTCCCTACTGCGCACAAGCATCTTTTTCCAGCCAGGCTGTGCAGCTTGATGTCTGGTGTGCGTTGTTGCCTCGCATGTACGCGTACTTGGCTGATTTTAATAGCTTCTCCTGGGTATTCTATGGTCCCAGACCAAAGTGTGACGTTTGGAGTTGTGCTTGTTGTGCCCAGCGAATTCTCTAGCGAGAGCTTGCTAGGAATTTTATTCGATGATCTGGACTGGGGTTTTTTCCAATTTGTCCTCTGACACATTGTTCTACAGGCCGTTCGTTACAGCCATCAGGTTGCTGACCTAGGTCCTACCGATGGTCAGGAAGCTGAAAAAAATGAACGGCTTCTTCTGCTGCGACTTCAAGCGTGGGTGACGTACGGATTGATATTGTCCAACGTATGGCTCGACCCGCGACCCTGACTAAAGTCTCGTCCTTCAATTCAGCCGGGCATACAGTGTTGTAATTGCTATATCGTGTTTCTGGATAAGTTAATCCGTAGTTGAATTGGTTGAAAGCTTTAGCGTCTGATGTATCCTTCATGTATGCTGCATTGAATAGGTTGACAATTTTTGATATACCGCTTTTTCATTGACTTAGCCGTCACTATTTAGGAAGGTTGGTGTTGATTGATGATTTATATTTGGTGCATGACGTAGGTCTGGAGTGTAAGCGCCGGGATTATTCGCAAGTATTGCCGGTGATGCGTGATGTGTTGGACGATATAGGTTGATTCGTTATTATTCTTAACGTCTAACAATATTTTTTTACAAAAAAAAGAAAATTCATATAATATATTCAAAACTATCATTTCCAGGAAATGATTCCAGACTATTGGATATAATGATTCTTATAACTTATAGATTAAAAATTATATTGGTATACCAAAAGTTCTTTTCGTTCAAATAGATTTAAATGTATGTAAGTTATTTAATCCTTATTAAAGTTATTTAATTCTATAAATTTAGTTATTTCTTAATACTAACTAATTCTATTCGCAATGGAAATAATTTACCAATAATTTATTGATTCTAATAAAAGTTTAATTTTAATTCGTTGCTTCAAAAACCAAGGAATCTCAAAAGTATTTCAAAAGAAATTTAAACAACACAAACAAAAACAATTTTATAGGTTAGTGTTAGGACGAAACGGAATAGGATAATAAGGAGACTGTTGGCTCTTGCTTATTGTCAAGTATGCTATTAAGTTAGGATTTTCTTTTTTTTTTTTTTTTTCGATTTTACATATAGTGAATTTCGCTGTACTAATTTTGTCTAATTGCTATTCAGAAATTTTTCGTAAATTCGCGGCGATAAAATTTGCTGGTAAGCTCGCAGAAATAGCTTATCCTCTTTTAGTTATTATTCCTGGTCATTGTTGTTAACGTCTCAATGACAGATGTTAAATTATATTGACAATAAATAAACAATTTGATGACTTTGTTTGTTTATTGTCTAAATCTTAACAATTCTTCGCGAGTTGAGGCCCGTACGAATTTGTTGCAGGATGCCCATTTATCTCGGGTCCTGCAGCAAATTTGACGGTGGCTAAAAGTCTTTAGCGTGTACTTGTGATATTCAAAAAAATAAACTATCTACCATTTCGTGTCGGGATGCTCGAAGTGCGTGGCATTTCGAACAAGCAATATCCCGTCACGGCCTTATGATGGTAAAACCGACTTAGGAAGAACATTCATACTGTTCCAATGCGTGCTTTCCCCTGAAGGAGGTCCAGATATTAAATAAAGTGAACCTTCGGTTTGGTGCTTTGTCGGTTTTTATGTTTACGAGAACATATTTTCATTGTTTATTTCTTTTAGAATACCGGCGCGAAATGGTGCACGGGCGAGATGCTTATTTAATGAATTATTGATTCGAATACCAAACGAGGGTGGTTGCGCTTGCCTTACTATGATTCTACTGATCACATTTGCGCACCAACTACGACAGATATGTCACGCGTTTCTAGAGGACTAGAGTTCTGGGTATTTTATGGTCGGATGTAGTCATATTGGTGATGTTAATGTTTTACTTATTCCGTGTATTAGGATCTTAAATCCTTCGCGTGAAAGTTTCCAATAAATTTCCCTTGTCGGTTTTCGATAGCGTACATCGAATTTCCGATTTTGCGTATTACCCGGCATTTAACGAATTTCGGTGCTAATTTCGCGTTGAATCCTTTTGCAGCATCGCTTTGAGTGAAATTACGTCGAAAGATTTCTTGCCCCGGGGCAAAATTTGTCTCGCGGGACCTTAAATTGTATCGCGACGCGTATTTTCGATGCGTTTCCTGTAATTTAGACTTGACCTGTTCTCGAATGCTATGCATGCTATCTGGCATAGTAAGACAAGTTGTGTTCTCAGCTTGTAGACTTTGCAAACGTTCCAGTAATGGATATGCAGTTCCGTGAAGTATCATATTTTCTCCAAAATTCAGAAAATATGGTGAAAATCCGGTTGCTTCATGCGATGCTGTGCGAAGAGCGCATGCGATTTCACTAATAAACACATCCCATTCGTTGTGTTTATCGTCCAAGTATGATCTAATGGCTGCCAATATCGAACGATTCACTCGCTCAGACGCATTCGCTTGTGGAGAATATACTGCCGTAGTGGTATGTATTATTCCATATGTCGACATAAGCGATGCGAATTCCCGAGACGTAAATTGTACGCCATTATCCGATAGGAGATGTTCCGGTACTCCATACACATGGAATACTTCGGTCTTCAAATAATTAGTTATTGGACGAGTCGTAGCATTTCGGATGGGTTTTAGGAGTACATATTTCGTGAATTGGTCTAATACAATCAATAGGGACGTGTTTCCGGCTTTCGAACGGGGATAAGGGCCCATGAGGTCAATGTAAATTCTTTGCCAAGCTCTACTTGGTGTTAATTGAGCCTTCATTGGTGGTCTCAATACAAAATTTGGAGCTTTTGATTGCTTGCAAATATCACATTTTCCAATATAATCTTTTACTTGTTTAGGCATACCTGGCCAATAATATTTGACGCGTAAGCGATCTAGGGTTTTTGCAATTCCTCCGTGAGATGATACTGGTGGATTGTGTGAGGCCATAATTAAATTATTGGTCAATTCTTCGGGAACCCACAATCTCCACGGAGAAGTTGCGACAACATCCGAAACAGACGTTGTTCGGATTAATTTGTATACATATCCGTCCACACATTTGATGTCAGCCAAAATATTTGAGTTACTTTTTACAGTTTCAATTAGATCTTTGTATTTTTCAGACGTAAACCAGGGAGAAGTAAGGTCTACTTCGGGGACTACTGACGGAACTATCTCGTTAATGCCGGCATTAACAGCAGTATCTTGGCCCAGCGATATGGAAGACTCAACTGGCACCAACCGTGGTTTGGCTTTGTCATCCGAAAAAGCTCGTGATAATGCATCTGGCACAACATTTTGGGTACCTTTTCGATGTTCAATCGTGAAGTCGAAGGCCTGCAATTTGAGTGACCAGCGCGCCAGACGTCCACTAAGGTCTTTTTGTTGCATAAGCCACTTAAGGCTAGCATGGTCGGTGACTATCTTGAACGGCAGACCCTCCACGTATGCTCGAAACTTCTTTACACAGATGATTGCTGCCAAACACTCCAGCTCAGTGATGCTATAATTTTTTTGTGCCTCATTAAGCTTTTGGGAAATATACGCTATGGGTTGTTCGTCATTATTATCATTTAGTTGATACAAAACTCCTCCTATTCCCGTGGTACAAGCATCACATTGAATAACAAAAGGCTTAGTGAAATCCGGATTTCGTAAAGCGGGAGAGGACATCAATGCGTTTTTGAGTTTAATGAAGGCGTCTTGAGCTTCGTCTGTCCATCGGAATCCTTGAGTGGGATTTTTCAAACAATCTGTTATGGGAGCTGCGACTGCAGCATAATTTGGTATGAAACGACGGTACCAACCGGACATGCCTAAGAATCGCCGAATTTGTTTGAGTGTGGTTGGAGTCGGAAAGTCTGCAATCGCTGACACTTTATCGTCATCGACTCTTAAAGTTCCGTCTCCGACTACATATCCAAGGTATTTCACCTGAGTCATGCAGAAGTGACTTTTGGACAAATTTATAGTTAATCTAGCTCTCGCAATACAGTTGGCTACTTCTTGCAATAATTCTATGTGGGATTCAAAGTTTGGTGAAATAATTAGTAAGTCATCCAGATATACAAAGACTTGCTCACGCATTGTACCTGGCAATGGAGACATTACCTTGTCCATCAGCCTGCACATCCTCTGTGGGGCGTTACATAATCCAAAAGGCATTACGGCAAACTGATATAAAGGTCTTCCTGGCACTGTAAATGCAGTTTTTTCTCTGGAAGTTATTTCCAGGGGTATTTGCCAAAAGGCATCCTTAAGATCGACGGAAGAAATGAACCGAGTATCCTGCAGCCTACTAAGTAAACCATCAATGTGCGGTAGGGGGTATGCGTCTTTTACAGTGACGTTATTCAATTTCCGGGAATCTAAACATAGCCGGACTTTACCAGGTTTGCGCACTAAGACGACTGGTGAGCTCCAAGCGCTCCGACTCTTCTCAATTACGCCCAGGGAAAGCATTCTATCCAATTCGTCATACATAAGTTTTTGCACCATTGGCGAAACAGGATAATGTCTTTGCTTTATGGGCTCGGTGCTTCTTACCTCAATGATATGCTGTTCCAAATGAGTTTTTCCCAGACCATAATCCGAACAGGAAGGAAATTTACTTATAATATGATCAAGACTTTGCTGTTCTTGGTCAGACAACTGGTGTTTATTTGGAGTTACTTCTTTAGTTAGTGAGTCTAAAACCATGGCTTTTGGGCAGGATGGAGTTAGATTAAACAATCTCCAGAAATCTATTCCAAGATATAATTCTTGTTCTAGATCCGGGACAACATGAATGTGGAGTGTTTTGGTAACACCATTGAATTCAATGCGTGATGGAAAATGCCCGAGAATAGAGTGGGTAGCGCCACCAGCAGTTCTAACGTCAGATTTTGTAGGTAAGTACTTAATTTTCAGGCGGTTAAGAAGACTTAAGGCCCCTGCGCCGAGACAACTAACACTTGCTCCGCTATCTAGAAGTCCGACGATAGGATGACCACCTATTGAGACTTGAGCGTATAAACGAGCATCTCCTTTCTTTGTCTGAATAGAGGAAATATTTATACCCCGTAGAAGTATTTGTCGCTGTATTTGGTTTTTACGTCGTCTTATAGATCGATTGATTTTCGAGGTTGAACCAGTTTCACTATTTGAGTGTTGGGTTTTAAATATTCGTTCCCGAACTACGGAATAATTAGCCTTTCGTTGCGCTAAATTTTGCTGATAAAGAGGTGTTGACGGAGTTATAAGGGTGTTATTAGCCGTTACTACCGCGTCATTTACATGAACAAAATTGGGGATTGGGATTGATTGAAATTGGGTATTGTTGGCCATGTGATAAGTAGAATGAGGGACAAAATTGGGGTTAGATAATATTGTGGTTTCGGAATTTATAGCGGGCTTGATGATTGTGGAACGTTTGGGGTCGGTTTCCTGAATGGATTCACCGTTGTTGCTAATTTTACGTCCTTCTCTACTTTCGGACCGGACCAGGGAATCTTCTGCCGGCCCCTTGCTAAGTTTTTTTCTTTGCAGCGTGGACAGTTTAAGGTCGTTTTATTTTTTTCTCCACATTTGTAGCAGAAAAGATTTCTCGTAAAAGAAGGACAGTCTCGGAAGCCGTGACCCTTGACTTCGCAGTTCCAACACTCCCAACGAGACACATCTAAAGCTTCCACTTCAGGAGTGATGGGGTCAATTTCGGGCTCCACATCGGGAGGAGGCTGCTCAATCTCAGCTAAGGGATAATTCTTTTCGCGGGTATATGGGGTAGGACGCTGTTCAGGGTCTGGTCTTTCGCGTAAATATATTTCTGCGTTACGACATTCTTCTCGGAAGCGATCTAGTGTAGACAAATTCATGGCATACACCAACTGAGCTACTCTAGGATTGATGTTGGGCATCATCAGACGGACCAACTCATCGTCCCGTAACAGGGTAGTCCTTTGTGAATTTAGCGCCACAATCGCCGACACGTAGTCCTCGACAGTTTCTCGTCGTTCTTGTCGGCGTCGTTCCATTGCCCTAGTAATTTCCGCGTCGGAACTCCATATTTTGAAACGTTTGGTCAATGCTAATTTAAGCTCTTCCCAGCGAGGGTCGGGGTTGGCTCGCAAATACTGCCAGAACCAAGTGTCTGCCGCCCCGCTCACACACCGGTGAAATTGACTGACCCAATAATCTTCCGGTGCTGGACTTTGTCTCTTGACCCTATCCAATCGGAACAAAAACTCATCTACGGGCATGTTCTTAGCGTTACCGTCGAATTTGATAGTCCATCTTTTTAGAGGGCTATTGGAGCGTGAATGATAGGGGCTACCCATAGCAGGTGGGGGCCTAAACATATTTGCATCAGAATAACAATTTGGTGCCGGGGGTGGTGGATAGTTCGGAACTCGTGGACGGAAATCGTGCATGGTTGGCTGTATGGTATTCCGCCCATCTATTTGGAATTGCAATTGTTGCAATGCATTTTGCAATTCTTTAATTTGGCTCTCATAAGCCTTATTTTGATTCTGTGATATATGCCATTCGGTTGGTGGTTGCCTGGGGCGGCCTCTAGGTAGTGAGGTGTTTCCCAACATCACATTTGCCGAGTGGTCCCATTGTAAGTCCACTGGAGGAGGATTTGTGAAGTTCAGGTTTGGACGAGGGCGTACCCTTGTTTCTACCGGCGATAACAACCCAACTCTTGAGGTATTCAGACTTGGCGGGGGTCTAGACCCAGAAAGATCCCATTGAGAGTGCCTGTCTACTGGAGGTACCTGGCCTAATGGAACAACTATTGGGGACCCAGCACGCGATGAGTTGACTGATGCGGCATGACTGTGCGCAGATTGTCGCTCGAAATGCAACGTTTCGTTGGCTACATCCTTGGACGATTTGTCGACCGAACGACTTAATTGGGCCGAAGCTTCGTCTCGTCGCATTTGTCTGGTCGAAATGCCCGCTTTGGGAATGGCCCCACCAGATTTCGCGGGAGTTCTTGAGGTCATTCTCACCTGAAGTGTCCTGCTTTATACTAAGTCGTTCTACCAATGCAAAAAAAACGATTCAATAAAATAGGCATTAGGGTATACCTGACAGCTTCCGTGATTCTCCGGCGAGCAATAGCGTGCGTGTAGACTGCAATCCGGTAAATGCTATTCTCTCTCTTTTTAGAGGCAGCTGATCGATTAGCTAGGGTCTAGAAGTGATCATTTGTAGGACGTCCTACTTGTTTTTCTATTTTCTCTTGATTTAGTCAATCATCTGGAAAGAAATTGTTTACTACGCTGAAAAATAAAAACCATCTTCATCCGGTCTTTGACGAGAATGTATTTGGTCCTTGGGTTCATTAGTTTACCGAATACCATCACCACTACCTTCCACTCCAATACCCTTAACCGTATCAGTCATACTCTTCTCACTCATGAAACACATAAATGAAAACACCACGAGTTTATAACAAAACATAATGATTTTAATACACAACTTAATAACATTTCGAAAGGCTTTTCTAAAGCTTGACTAAAACTAGGCAAAAAAAAAATATAATAAACTTAATCATGGTACTTCAGGTACAAAAATAGGTGTTTTTGTTCTTATTTTTTTTTTTTTTCTTCCTTTGTCATCCTGGTAGACTAGACGTTCCTTCGGCGTATGAGACTTCGGCCAGAGTAACTTGAGCTCGGTATCGGTCTGGACCGACGCAGGCGTGGGCGCGGCCCATTGGTCCATGGTTCTGGTACCGAGTACGGTACAAAAGGTACGGGTATCAGTTCAGCCATGTATTCGGAGGGTTCCGTAACCAATCCGGATAGATGGGTTTGGGTACCGATTGACCTCCCTACTGAAATTGCTTTTTCTGTTCCAGGGGGTAACGGGAGAGACTCTGGTATCTTTTTGCCTTCTACTGGATAAGGTCCGAGCTCCAGGGTGTCAAAAAGACTCTGCAGTTCGTACTGCGTCGGTGCACAACATAGCGTGTTTGGCCGTGGGGAAGTCGACGAATGTGCCTGCGCTGTCTGATTCACGTCACAATCCGTTTGCGTTGGAGTGGTGACGGCTGACCATTTGACATCGCCCGCTACATTGATTGCTGTGGCCGGTGGTGACTCGAGTGATTGGAACAACGGGTTGTCCACGACTTGCTTGGATTGTGTTCGCATTATGCGAAGTTTAAGCGTCATCCACAACATCTCTATCGATAGGTTGGGCGAGCCTTTTCGCAGGGCGGCTACCAAGGACAGGATGAGCTGTCTACGGCTTAATGTAAATGATTCACAGGTGGCCAGGCTTAACATTTGTTGGGTTACGGGGCGTCGTGACCAAAAGTCCCTTTGCGTTTTAATCAACATTTTATGTTCTTCTTTCTTAGGGTTAATTGGTGACCCGTACCAGCGACAAGTGTCGTTTAATGACATCCTACCGTCGCGTTTGGTGGCCTCGTTTGATTTTCGTATCTGCATCTGCACATCACGCACATCCAGAGCATTACCTATTAGTACCCCAAACTGGATAAAGAGTCGGGCTGGCGTGTTTGTCCAATCGTATATGACAAATGTGCATTTGGGGTATTCTAAAAATGACCGTAATGAACCGCCCATCATCATTTCCGGACATTGTCTTACGTCAAACAAATACACTTCGCCGTTCACGACGCCGATAGTCAGCGACTGGAGCTCCGGGTCCCGATCGGATCCCATACTTTGGCTATCTAGCGATAGATAATTTCCGTGAGTATTAAATTCCCGAATCAGGTGCTCTATGACATACTGGCATGTGTCCATGGAGGCGATATATTGGGCTCCGCGTCTGAACACCTCAGACATGCTCAAGTTCACTGTTGGCCTCACAGTGGGCTCCGTGATTTTCGCTGGAGTCAATTTAGATGTTGAATATGTTTGTGCCAACGGACGAACTGGGGCAGGTACTGGGTCGGTGTCCGGCGATATCGTACCACCCTTTGTTTGGTGTAACGGGCAATATTCGCCCTGGCGCGCTGCACAATTCTGATCGCTTATCCAAGCCGAGTGTGACGTAGGGATGTTGGCGGTCATTTCTTGTTGAACGGCATTCAACCTAGAGGGTTCTTGTATGTCTGACTCTAACAGTTTAGGCTCCAACACTCCCTGTCGCTTAACACTGTGAGACTGGGCAACTACCAACGCCAAGTGTTCCTCTTCGGCTTCTAGCCGTTTTACCGGGAAATTTTCCACCCGTTGGAGACATGGCTTGAAGGGTTGACCTAGACTACCAGCTCTACAATCTTCTACGTGAGTCATTACTGATGACCAGTCCGCCCGGAGTCTCTGTTCGTCTTGGAGTCCGGAGCTTAATCTTTCACGTAATTGGCTTACGGGGTGCATTTCGCTCAGGAAAGCCATACATGCCCGCATGGCGAGACTTCGCCACATCTCGTGTCTTACCAAATTTGTACTCATTTTTAAATTCGTTCCGTAAGCGAATGGACCGCCAGCGGACATCATCTTGACCTATTCTGGCCCTGCTGAGGATGTGTCCCAATTTGCCTGATTGCACCACGAACCGCGTATAGCTGCTCTTGTTACGAGGGCTGTCTATGTCTATAAGAGAAAAGAAAAAAAAAACCACCGACACAACCCCCTTATATTAGTATTATCTCCAACACCGAACGAATTAACGGAAAGGTTAATAAAGACATATTACCTGTCATCAATATCACACCATCACAAAAAAACACACATTCTTAAGCTTTTTCGGCTCTAATCATCTTGCCGGGTCTAAGTTTTTATAAGCTTATTTGGATAATTCTCAGGTATTCCCCATGCAACGTACATCCTTACAGCCAGAATAGTTAAACAATCCATTAGATGACAGACAAAAACAAAAAAAAAAAAATTATACTAAATCTTAAACAGGACGGTAGACTTGTAAAAAAAAATTTTTGGTTTTCGGCACGCAACCCTTAGGGGATCGCCTTTGCGGATGGCTTGGATAATCAGCACGTAATTAGCTATTAATTCGGCAAGCTAATAATAGTATATAGTAGAGAAATATTTAAAAGAAGATAAACGCAATCATTTATTTCCCTAATTGAAACAATGACTCTTGTCATTATTTCTCTGAGCGATTTTACAAATCGAACAGATGGCCATTACTTGATAGTATGCTTACTAGTTCCGCAAGGTCCGACGATATCAACCTTCAGCTATGCGTGTCTTATCCACTTCATAGCTGAAGTGACAAGTCAAGTCGAACCGACTCAGCAACCAGTTTACTCAGTGACTGCAAGCTCCCGATCGAAAGGTGGGTGTACGAAGGAGGTTTGTGTCGATCACAACTACGGTATTGCCTGGATACGCTTAATGAAGATTGATCGACTCAGCATTCAAAGGAGCCAAGGGTTGAACTTGCACACAAGTGCTCAAGTTCGCCAAGACAAGTGTCTCAACCCTGATTACTTAGCCCATCTCACTTCCAGCGCCAGACTCGAAATCATGATCGCCCCCAGCTGAAATGATCCCGCATCTGGGGCAACGGTAAAGACCGCTGGTCGCAGCCATGCTAATCAAATCTCGTTCTTCAACTGTCCCGAGTGACTTTAGAGGGTGAGCCATGAGAGTTCTTGAACCAGAGGAACCCCTTTCATAGCATGCCTCACCATATGCATCCCGGTTTGACAACTCACTCTTGTGCCTGGAAAGGATTACAAAATTTAGGGTATCTACAAATTTGCCTCAGTAAACCGAAAAGGATGATATAGGGACTATTTTCCAAAAATTGTCTAAGGACTTTATAAATGCATGAAAACACTAGAATACTGTGATTATATCAGATAGATATAATAAACACTTAAGTCGGGCTAAAGCAAATTCTGTACATCTGAACTCCGTGAAGGAATGATGTACTGATGGATAATTCCATCAGCCAGAAGTTGCCTGCCCGTTGGGCGCCATGTAATGTACACGCGAGCGCTTTTGGCGCAGCAATGTTGAAGCGATTTGTGGCGCTATGATATGAACTAAGTCATACCATAGTAACCGTCCCAACCAAATCTTCAACAACATTACCGCCCCAACTAGTCGAATTAGCCATCAGTGTGGAGTCATCCCTTATTCCGCCCTGAAACAATTGAAGGGAGTATGTCTCCATCAACAATCGTCCCAAGTTGGTCAGGACGAGCCCACACCGCGAAGACGACTGTCGTCCGGTGACCAAGCCACAGTTGGGTGACTTGAGTCCCATGGTTTCCCGAAAGGTAGCGTGCATCTAGCTCTAGCACGTGCGTAGCTCGTCGGAAGGGGCGTGAGTGGCTACCTGTAACCATGGACTACGTAATTATGCACGGTTTGGGCTGCAAATCCGACTTGAGAGGTTCGGATTCTATCAACAGCGGGCTGGTAAGTAAGGAAGAAGGAAGGAAGGAATGCAGACTATGATAAGGAAATGGAAAAGAAAAGAAAGGAAATGAAGGTGGAAAAGCACATGAGTCGAGACTTTCGGCGGGAAGGCCGATGCACATCTCGATTATATACTTCAGAGGTGGAGCAAACTCAATAGAGTTTGGGACTTAGCTAGTATGAAGCCGACAAAGCGCGGTGGCAAATCTAGTAAAAGCCCACTTGGAGGCCAATTTCCCACAGACGAACTGATTTTGATGTACATCAGGCGTCATAAAAATATATTGCTTGGATATTGATATGTGCGCCAAGTAATGTGGGTCATGAACCGACAGCACAAAAATGAGGGTGCCATGTACTGTACCTGGTGCCGGATAAAATGGCAGTCCTATACGTTGGGTGCCTTATAATGTACTCGCGCCGGCTAATGACGCCTTAAAGGGTAAAGGCAAACATGTTGGGGAGCCATGCAATGTACATGTCGTCTCCTGACGCCTTTACAAGCTCGATGGACTCAATGTACTGTGGTGCTTTAAGGTGGACTTGGTGTTGGTCTTCATAAATCCCATTATGAGGTTATGATATCTTCGGGAGCCACCTAACGTGGGCCCTGAACAACAACCAAAAAAAAACTAACCGCTTAATTAGGTGCGTGCCAAACATTAAAGCACGAAACAAAAGAACTACAGACAGCGGGGTGTCCTATAAGTAAAACGATGCGTCATCCGTTGCTGGTCCTTCACTCGACTTCGGAGGTTTTTAATTTCTCGGCTTGAAGGGTCAAAAGGAAACATAATGTGGCTGAATCCGCTAAAATTAGGAAACGCGCGTACCTAACCTGAAAACAGAAGGAGGCAACTTTTCAGCTATTGCGGCTTAATTGATCCAGCCGTTGTCTTCGATAAGCGCCGCTGTCCGCCTACGGGGTTCTTAAGATGCCTAAAACTTCTCCAAAAGCCATAAGGGTACACGAAGGCCGAATTCAACGCATACTGGTTCAGGATTTGGCAAAAGCAGAAACAAAGGAAATCCATCGAAGCCTTTCATAACCTAAAATGTACTATGCTAAATCAGCACACAGGACGACAAACTAAAAGGGATCCATTTAGAAGGCACATGAGGGCAACCGGGGACTGCGTTGGCATCCATGCGGTTGCGCGTCACTAGCGGTACTTCAGGCTTGGATAACGGAACCTGCCGATGGCATGATGCCTAACGGGGGAACCTCCGTTACGCATACCGGTATTACGCACCTTTGTGCCACCGATAGCTTAGCACTTAACCTTACAAACGAGTAGAAGAAAAAAAAAAAAGGAAATTCACGACTACAAGTTAATTGGAGCTGAAATAGACGCGAACTACACACGGAAAACTATTTCTCTGTTCGGAATGCGCACAGCATTAACGGATCGTGGCGAAAATTCTCTTTAATTTGAATTGGTTTCAGAATTTTCCCACATTTCACTTGGTTTATCCGCGGACCGTTTTACGATCGATCATGAGCGATCCGATCTAACCCCAAAACTCACTAGGAGGATACGCGGGAGCTTCTGTCGGCGCGTTTTAGGTTAATGACCGTATTAGCGAGGGCGGAGCACTCACGGACGAACATCCCCAATCGAACTAAACAAGAAAAAAACTTCTTCACTTGTAAAAAAAAAGGCAACACAAAAACAAGGAAACACAAAAGAAAAGAACAATGGATTAGACCATTTTGGGCCAACTTTGCGCACTAGCCCCCCCGTAAGTCGCAATATAAAAAGGGATTGTCCGACCAAATTAGATAAAAAAAAATAATATAAAAGAAATAAAAAAGGATATAATTCCTTACATGGTTTTTCCTTTATTCTTCTTTTTGTTTTTAAGTCCTTTCAGCTTGGTCTTCAGATCCCACGGTGGCGAGGGTGCCTGAAAGTTAGGGCCCTGACGAGGCTCCACCGGATCTCCTTCACTCCCTTTTTTTTTTTTTTTGTTCGGTTGTCGGCGTCCGCGCAGCACACCGAAAAAAAATTCAATACCCGAAATAAAAACTTTCTTTCTTTTCCACTTTACTTTTTAATTTTTCCTTCAACCTGCGCGGTTGGTGGTTTTCTTCCTACTGACCACGTTCTGTCAGTCCCTACTGCGCACAAGCATCTTTTTCCAGCCAGGCTGTGCAGCTTGATGTCTGGTGTGCGTTGTTGCCTCGCATGTACGCGTACTTGGCTGATTTTAATAGCTTCTCCTGGGTATTCTATGGTCCCAGACCAAAGTGTGACGTTTGGAGTTGTGCTTGTTGTGCCCAGCGAATTCTCTAGCGAGAGCTTGCTAGGAATTTTATTCGATGATCTGGACTGGGGTTTTTTCCAATTTGTCCTCTGACACATTGTTCTACAGGCCGTTCGTTACACCTGTTAAATTATAATTTATTACTTTCACTCTTAGTTTCCTTAAGTGGTCGGTTCTGGAATCTATATATGAGTACTTATTCCTATCCTCTGTTTTCAAGTGATGTTATAAATTTTGGAGGACGTATGAAGTTGTGGAATAGGGATGAAGTCCGGAGCTGTTTCCAGAAAAACTTCGCGAATTTAGATGCAAATACAAGGAAATTACTTTGGAATAGTGGCGAGACGTGGTATGGTTTTAGAAAAAAGCCCCAAGCTGAGATAAAAAATCGGTCAAAATATTGGGTAAAATTTTATTACTTTTGGATGGACGTCCAGAGCTACGGTCCAAGTTACAATGCAACTGACAGCTTTTAAAAAATAACTTTTCAAATAACCGTCTGTTTATTACCTAGGTTGTCAGTCGCATAGTAACCTAGACCGCATCTCAGAATTAAATGCGTTCAGGACTTCTAACCAAAAAATAATAATGTTGCGCCTAGACTGTTGGCAAAATTTTTTATTTACTTACTAATATTTTTTTCAATTGCAATAAAAACATACATGGTAAAATATTGACATAGCCCCTTAGGGGTTGAATATCAAAACATTCTGAAACTGATTTTTAGGCGATAATAAAAATTCGATGGCTCATCAGACCTAAAGGATATGTCGGAACTCGTAAAAAGGAACAGAATCATTTTAGACTCTCTAAAATTCAAAAAGTTATTTTGAGATCATTATATATACATATTAAGCCCATATAAGTAAAAGCGAGACCCACTAAACCTACAAAATTTGTCGGAATTCGTGAAACTTGAACAATGCTTTGCACTCTCCAGGGTGTTGAATATCGATAATTACTTAAATCGGGTTTTTCCCAATTACATTTAATGCTTCTTATGGGATATCGAAATTGCTTTCACTTCAGTTTCGATATCCCATAAGACCTAAGAAATATATCGGAATTCGTGAAAATTAATACAACCACCTTACACCCGTTTAGGAGTTGGATATCGCAAAATTTGGAACACGATTTGTAGTTCTAGGTCTAAAAAATATAACGAGACTAAGAAACCAAAAACACTGCACCCATCTGTCCCTTCAACCTTTCCCACCTCGTCAGAATAGGGTTTATCCAATCTACCCACCAAAAAAATGTATTTTAATATCTCATCGGGCTTGTGAGTGTTTTTTTTGCCTTCAAACGCGTTCGCGTACGGATTTCCTTTTTTGGGTTTAATAGTCCTAAAACGTGAAAATGCAAAATATCAGAGTATTATTTAAAAATACTTTATTTTTAAAATAATAAAGTAATAATAAAGTAAAATATTTCCAAATATTATATGCGATTTGTAAAGTCATTTCTAAATCTCTGCGTTGAAGGGGAGGTACGTAGGAGAGTACGCGTACCCCCCCCCTCCCCTACGTACCCCCGAACGTACCCATCCAGACTTCCGCTCTTCAGGGCGCAAATTATTTTTTTTTTAATCTGTTTGCGGATTTGACACGGAAACACCCGCACCTTTAATTTAAGTGGTCACTTGCAAAAATATCAGCCTGTTTGCTTATGGTACGGTGGATTAGGGGGGGGGGGCCGTAGGGCGGTACGCTTCCCCCCCCTCCAACGTACCCATGAGCAAATAAGCTGAGATTTAGGCAAGTGACCACTTAAATTAAAATTAAAATTAATTCAAATCCGCAAACAGATTTAAAAAAAAAATTGTGCCCAGGAGAGCGAAAGTCTGGATGGGTACGTGGGGGGTACGCGTACCTCCCCCACGTACCCCCCCTCAAAGTACCCATGAGCAAATAGGCTGAGATTTTGACAAGTGCCCACTTAAATTAAAATTAAAAATAAATTCAAATCCGCAAACAGATTCAAAAAAAAAAAATTTGCGTCCAGGAGAGCGGAAGTCTGGATGGATACGTTAGGTGGGTACGTGGAGGGATACGTGGGGGGTACGTGGGGCGTCTTGTCGTCTCCAGTATTTATATCTCTATGTCCTGTGCTTTCTAAACAAAATTCTGCTTTTGCCGTTGGTTCTGCACTTATTGTGTCGCGGCCTTTAAACATTAATTTTCCTGTCGTAAAGGTTTGCTCTTAATCTATCACCTACATTTATTAATGCTGTTTCTGTGATTTAAATAGCATATTAATATTGACAATACTCAAAAAACAAACAATTAATCGGAGGAATAAATGCACTCCAGTACTAATTTCCTTGGATCTAGCGTACCGGGCTTAAGGCGGTAAGGACCTCATGCTCCTTCCCATGTATTTCGTATCGGAGACAAATGACCCATTATCTCAGGCTGGTTTAATCTCAACAAAATTTTGCATACACATATTTTAGCCCAACTTACAAACTTAAGGTGCAGAACTTAAAAAAAATATACGTTCTACAGAACGTTTGTAATTTTTTAAACATTTTTTTACGAACATTTTCCCCTATACAACAAAGTGCGTTGAATTTTAAAATTTCATCCATAGAGTAGTTTCCCAGTGATGCCAACATCATAATAAAACAAAAATCAGAAGTGTAGCTTTTGTAGTTTTGAAGATAATGGGGCAAATTTGCAAAAATAGCATACTTTTCAGGTGATTTAAAAAAACTAAGAGCGTATTTCTTTATTACTGGAATTTTAATTTTTAATTTTTTTTATACAATATATAAATAAATAAAAAAATAAGTATTGAATCCAATCAACAGAAGTCGTCTGTCTTAGAAGGGAACGAAAGGAGATGGGACCATGTCCTCACTTTGACTTAAATTTTAGACCAGTTTTAAAGGTTGGAAAAAGGAGCGATTTGCATTTGATTCCATGTTGGGCCTATATTAAAAAGGTGAAGTTAAAAAAAATATCGATTTTGGGGTCAATTCTGAGGTACCTCCTTAATGCCAGGAAATAACAAAAAAGGTTATTCAAACACCAGTTCCGTAATGGCGTTAATAGCCCACTTTTCAAACTATAGAAGGGAACGAAGGAGATGGGACCATGTCCCCACTTTGACTAAAATTTTAGACCAGTTTTATAAGTCGTAAAAAGGTGCGGTTTGTCGCTTTCGGTTCCATATTGGGTCTACATTAAAAAGGTGAAATTAAAAAAATATCGATTTTCGGGTCAATTATGAGGTCCTTACCCTTTCTTCCAGGAAATAATAAAAAAGGTTCTTCAAACACCAGTCTCCGCGCCTTCATGCACAATTGATAGATGTCACGAAATGGCGCCAATAGCCCACAAGTTGAACTATATAGAAAGCACCAGTTTCTTTCACGTAATCCACCGCCAAATTTGAAATACGGTAGTAGACATAATTACCAGCTGCCCATTTCCCATCTTTCCTTATAGCTCGTACGTATCAACTTCCTAGGTCACGCTGTTCAACAAAACTTCTAAGTTCTCGCAATATTATTAAATCCAATAACATCTGCAAAACTCGTTTCAAAATATTGCTATTATTTCTAGCGTACATTTTGTAACTCGATTAGTTAAGCTATTGTAGTATTACCATGGTGTCAAATATTTCACGAAAAATTCAGTCAAATGTTTTCTGTCAAAAGAGACATCGTACAAAGCAAATAAAATAATCTGTCAAACAAAATTTGACGATTACACTATCTGACAACATTTGCCAGGAAACATAGTCAAATATATGACAGTGTATTACTAGCTTTAGGCATCGACATCTCTTGCTAGATTGGTACCCATATCAAAATATAATTTAAAGGCAAACAAGAAAATTTCAACACCAATTACTTTGGCAAGCAAATTTCAAACGATATAAATTAAAAATGTATTTGTCTCTTGCTAATCGAACTGACAATTCAAGTGTCATGTTATTAACTTCTCGTACCGCACCATCCGAAAGGTCCTTCAAAACTTCGACAAGGAAATTAATTAGGAGAGGTCTTTTTGAATTGATAGGAACCGGATGATCCCGAACGAGACTGATGAAATTATATGGCAACCGAAAGTTTTGCTTTCGAATACTACGAACCGAGCGGATTAGCACAACGAATCTATAGATACACTTCGCCATGTTAATGACAAGTAATTTATTTTAGTCATCAAAGTTTTCATAACTCAAGCTATTTAACGAGATTCCTTTGAAAACAGTTGAGAAGACTATTGAATTTTCTTGACAGTCACTTACTCGTTAATCCTGGTCAGTATCTACTCCTACATCAAGAGTGGGTCGCGTATCTCTAACCGTCACATTTGGAAATCTTACGTGAACGCGACAAGTTTTCAACAAGGGGATTTCCCGAAATTTTACAGCATTCATTAATTCTCGATCTGGGGCAAAAAATTATGAATGGAATTGATTTTTGACAAAAGATTCTTGAGATAATTAGAAAACTGAAAGAATTTTTTTTTCTAATTAGTTAACAGGATCGAGGAAAAAGTTGACGGTGTCATTTGGAATTATTTTTCTATGGATTCGGTCTTTTTATGGATTACGATTTTTTTTTCATTTCGTGGTTAGTAATTTTTGTGGTGGTTATCAGTTCCGACTTGATGTCTTCCTTGATCAAAATAAAGCACTTCAATAGAATCGTAAATTTCTGGAAATTCCTGGATACTCTTTCATCAAAGACTGAGATATAATTAAAGATGGTTAGCTGTGTTTGAAATTACTAGATTTTAATAGTTTTAATTAACCTCATTAATACAAAGATTTTTGGTTTTTTTGGACTTTGTTTGAAGTTGGCGGAAAAATCGTTAAACAGATTTTAATTAAATTTTGTATTATAACAGGCTTATGTCCAACTTAAAGTATGCTCGTAGGCTACTCTATGCGGTTTTTGATTCGTGTTAAGGTAGAGCTAAATTAAAGCCTAGTATCCAGATTAGAGACAGGTCGTTCACGAGTGAACTGTTCCAAAAGAAGACTTCATTGAAACACACACTAGCCGACCGGTGTCTACTAAATGGATAATAGAAGAGATAGAGTGAGCGAACACTTCAATTGAAGTGCGGAACGACTGAACGAAGAGTTCCATTGAGTGCGTGAACACTTCAATTGAAGTGACTAGTGACTACTTAATGACGGAACGGAGAGTTCCATCGAGTGAGTGAACACTTCAATTGAAGTGTCTAGTGACTACTGAACGAAGGAACGAAAACGTAGAACGATGGAACGAAGAATTCCATGGAAGTACTTCACGGAACTCGTTCCTTAAAGTGAGTGACTCGGAGTGAAGTACTTCACTAAATGGAACTGCTTTGCCCATCTCTAATCTAGATTGAGTGAAATTTCGCTTACCTCTCGTTGCGCTCATTCAGCTGCGAAATAAGTTCTTCAACGTGACCGATAGATGTCGTGTGATAAATGTGAAATTAATGTTTAGAACTGTGAAACCCACAAACTTGAAACTGACATCTCCAGAATGTGACCACCACAGACATTGAAGTAATAACGAAGGAACCAACTTAGAAAATGTGGCCAGTCTTGCTCTGTACATTACTACAAATGGTCATAATCTTATACTCAAACGAAGGAATTCTTCATGTCCAGCTAACAACAAAAAAGTTGCATAAAAAAATCAATTCTTCATGTAAAAAATATTTAAAACTACACTTTATTTCCAATAAATATAAAATTTTTTTTTTATATAAATGTTTAATAGCCCTTTCTCCAAAACCTTTATTGTCACCTCTTGTTTCAATACGACTGGTCCTGACGTTTTGCTGAACGGGAAGAAATCCGAAATTGAATTCGCCATTACGTGCGTAAGAAATGTGCATAAATTCCTAGAGAAAATCCATCATTCGCACCTCATGGCGATTTTCAACCAACTAACGCCCACCTTAAAATATTAACTCAAATTTTTATTTAAATGTCTAAAAAATATTTTAAAAATATTTCTCACTTGTCAAACAAAATAATGACAGAATTTCACCGAGAAACTACGATCCTTGTTAATTTTGCTGCCGAATTGTTTGATCAGCGCCATCTGTTCGTTAAACTTCAAACAAAAGAAATTTCCTTTTAATTGGATACTAGCAAGGGTGAAAAACTTTTGATTACGATATCTCACGAACCAATTGCAGTAGAAAAATAAAATTCGGTTTTTGTATAAAGGTTGACAAATAAAGTTCATCAAACTTTAAAAGGGTGGTGGAGCATGGAAGTGGAGGTGATAAGAATTTTTCTAAAAAATCACGTCTCATATCTCAAGAACAGTGTAAAATAGATGCTTAGAATTTTTACCAGAATTAGGCCAAATAGACCCCTATCTGAAAAAAAAAGTTTGGGTTTTTCGGTGTAGAGGGTGAGGGTGGGGAGGGTGAGAAAGAAAAAGTTCCGATTTTTGTATCTCGAGAACCGATAATGATATGAAACTGAAACTTGGTATTTGGATAGACATGTTGTAGTAACATGTTGGAAAAATATAAATTTTTATAGGGGTAGTATGGTACGGGGGATGGGTATGTTTTTCCTATCTATAGAATGGCTTGTGCGACAAAGTTGAAACTCGGTACGGATATGTATATCAACTAGTCAATTAGTTTAAATAAACAAAATTTCAAATATCCATTGGCGTTCGGAAGGGGGCGATAAAAATGATCAGTGAAAATTGAATACATATATTTTTACGATTTTCGTCATATCTAGTAGGTCTGTCCAAATATTGAATTCATTTTTATTCTGCGACATCTTTATATAATTACCTAGATAGTGTTTTCAGGATTTTTTGAAATTCGCCCCTAAGAGGGTGTAAAGGCGTTATGCTTGAGTCAGATACAAAGTAGAATGAGGCAGCACGGCGCAGCATGACGCAGCCAATAAAACAGCAAGTCAGATAACTATTCGCTGCGTATTCACTGCGTATTCACTGCGTCAGTTTGAGTTTTAGGTAAATTTCAAATTTTGCAAAAAGCGTTCGTATTCGTGCATACGAAGCAGCAAACTAACTTAAAACGATTTTTAAGCTAATTTTAGTTCAGTCCGGTTGTACCAAGTAACGATTCGATGTTTTAAAGATAAAACAGTCACTTGTCGATTTTAAGGTTAACTTCGGAAAAATAAGGAGTTGACGAACATTTCTGGATAACTGCGTTAGGCTGCCTTCGTCTACGTTCGTTCGTTCTAACTACCACAATGGAAATACACTGTGCTCAACTTTTTGATAGCTTGTCTGTCTCTGATTGCGTTGCCGTTGTGACTTGGGGGTTATATACTTTTCCACGAATTCTGCCATATCCCCCAGGTCTGATCGATATCGAATATCTTTTCACTTTCATGGCCTTGCGTTATAATCGCCTAAAACTTGTTTTTAAGATTTTTACTTTACTTAAGAGGGTATAAAAGAGTTGAATACGTTTTCACGAATTCCGTCATATCTTTTAGAAGTGAAAAGAAATTGAATTGATTTTTACTTTCTCGTGTTGTCTTTATATTTATCTATGGATATTTAACCCCCAAGTGGGTGTAAGGAGGTTGCATATATTTTCACGAATTCCTACATATTGCTTGGATCTGATGATATATCGAATTCATTTTTACTTCCAAAGGTTTCCTATACAGGGTGTAACTAGTACTGAGGTTCAAACGAAAATGGGAGATAGAGGAACTTGTCCTGGGTAGAAAATCGTTCCACACATACTCACGTTTTTGCACCGTTAAGGAGATAGCGCGATTTTAAGGACGAAGGATTTTTATCGTACCTGTGATCACTGTTTGATCTCTAACTTCTGCTGTACTTAGCGTAACGTAATAATTCTGGGCTCGTTGGAAAGGACACAAATTCTTCTTGCTATCAACTGTGTCAATCAGTGTTATACTTTTTGAGAAAAATTCATTTAAATGACAAAAAAATAATAAAAAATTAAAAAAAAATACAAAAAAGTCCTGTTTTCTCCAAGAAGGACCTGATTAACCACCAAATTTTATTACATTTTCGGAAAGCCCATAAAATTTCACTATACGTTTGATAACAGAATTTCCTCATATTTGCAACAACAAGTGAGTTCCCTGCACATGTTGGAAATACTGCTAAACATAGAATTTACCGCAAAACAGATGCAGTAATGAGCAACCATGTTGACAACACACGTATTGCTCTTATGTGTGGAAATTATGTTACAGGTAAGTAAAAATATGACAACTAATTAGATAGTGTCCATTTAAGTAAATTAACTAACATCCATTTAAGTTAATTAAGTAATATCCATTTCAGTAGGGCGTGGAGTTTACCTACTCCCTTAAGGAACAGGAATGACTTCGTCCTACGTAGATTTTTCTGCGATAAAAGCATCGGGAGGAAGCAGCAGCAAACAGAATGTCATAGACATCATTACGAGCAACATGGCAAGCAATAGGAGGTCTTTTACAACGGAAGAAATGGCAGACATGCACTTCGTGTATGGGTTGTGCGACGGGAATGCTAGGCGAGCCGAAAGAGTTTACCGGGAACGGTATCCGGACAGATCTCGGTACCCCCATTATCGGATGCTCATCAGTATTCATCGGAACCTTCGTGAACGAGGTACACTGCAGCCGTGGCGGGAGACACAACATCCAGGACGGCGACACTCGGTACCTGTGGCCACGGAGGAGCGCATACTGCGCATCGCGGCTAGGGACCCCACGGTAAGCACCCGGCGCATCGGCCATCGATTAGGCATCAACCACATGCATTTATTTCGTCCTCACTATTATTAATCATACTCCTTCGGCTAATGACGGGTGTCAAACCAGATTTACTTGAAGGGAACGTGCTTGATAACTGTTAGCCCCGCTCCTTTACAATTCAACCTATGAACAAATTCTGTTATCAAACGTATAGTGAAATTTTATGGGCTTTCCGAAAATGTAATAAAATTTGGTGGTTAATCAGGTCCTCCTTGGAGAAAACAGGCCTTTTTTGAATTTTTTTTGAATTTTTTATTATTTTTTTGTCATTTAAATGAATTTTTCTCAAAAAGTATAACACTGATTGACACAGTTGATAGCAATTAGAAAGAAGAATTTGTGTCCTTTCCAACGAGCCTAGAATTATTACGTTACGCTAAGTACAGCAGAAGTTAGAGATCAAACAGTGATCACAGGTACGATGAAAATCCTTCGTCCTTAAAATCGCGCTATCTCCTTAACGGTGCAAAAATGGGAGTATGTGTAGAACGATTTTCTACTCAGGACAAGTTCCTTTATCTCCCATTTTCGTTTGAACCTCAGTACTAGTTACACCCAGTATAAGCGCCAAAAAGACAATTGTACTATTTTTAGATATTCAATTCTAAGGGGTGTAAGGGGGTTGTATGCTTTTAAAGCTTCGACATATTTCTTAAGTTTGATGAGATATTAGGTCGATATTAATTTCCACTGACTTATTGTATAATCGCCTACAAAGTAATTTGTCAATTTTTGGATATTCAACCAGTAAGGGTTTACATATATTTTCACAATTTTTGGCATCCCTTAGTTCTGATGAGATATAAAATTGGTTATTACGGCATTTCATGTAATAACCCAAAAACTAATTTCACGATTTTTCGAATTTCAAGAATCCAGGGGGGTGAAGAGTTTGCTTACGTTTTCACAAATTTTTCAAAATCCATCGTGTCTCATGAGATATCAAGTTGCTTCTTATGAAATCGTCTAAAAACCTGTTTCACAATTTTTTCAAAACTCAAATTCCAAGTGGATGTAATGGGTTTCTATACGTTTTAGCAATTCGTCACATCTCTTAAGTCTGATAAGGCAGCAAATTCGTTTTTACTTCTATGGGCTTTTAGTGTATAATATAATATAATATACCGAAATTTGTGTTATCTAAACAGCCTTTTTCAATGTCTATTTTAAATTACAATCCCTATTTTAAATATTTTTATTTTAAGAACATTATTAATTTTCTAAGAAGTCTAATAATCTCGAAACAACTCATGATATACTCCGACTTTGACCGCTCCCGAACTTTGAGCCGAAAAATAATAAAGTTTCGCCAAACATGGCAATTTTTAGGCGATTATATGTATATGGTGTCAATATAAGTAAAAGCAAATATCTCACTAGACCCAAATAATTTGTCGGTATTCATAAAAACTTATACAACCGTCTTACATCCTCTTGAGTACTAAATATCAATAAATGCCTAAATCAGTTCTTAGGCGATTTTCTTTAAAGCGCTTGAAAGTAAAACCGTATTCGATCCTTCCATATGACAATCTAAAACCGATTTTTTTCTAAAGTTATTTGTCCATTACTTCTACATGTATATATATACCAAGTTTCAACTTTCTTGCATAAGCCGTTCATGCGATACATAATGCACCCTTGTATCCCATAACTTGCTACCCCTTACAGAAATTTTATAATATATTTCTATGGTGCTCCTAAAGTGTCTGTATACAGAAGTAAGATTATAGCTTCTATCTTTAATGATTCACAAAAACGAAAGATTAGATTTTTCGTTCAGTTTTGTAGAATAATAAACTTAAAAGTGCCTCAAATGTTTCGGGAATTAAGATTAATTATGAATGCCTGAACGTTGTTTACTTTTACGTACCATTTCAAACGACCGTATTACTCTCCAAATACTTCAATTTCTTTTATCGGAATGCTTTTCAACTCCTTACTGGATCAGGCGATACATGAGTGCAAAGATTTTCGGCATTATAAGTATGTCTTTCTAGCCTAGGACTAGTCATTTTAGTAGCTAGTAGTTAGACATTTTGCACGCTATATATTTAGCCTATTTCAAAGCGCAAGCCTTGGATTAATTTTTATACAAAAGTTATTAAATCGTCAACTCCGCAATCTTGCTATACCTAAATTTAATGGGTCTGAACACTACTGTAGTCCAGTTAAGCAATCTTAAATAATTACATCAAATTAATTTGATATTTTTCATGCCGTTAAGGCAAATATTGCCCTTACCTAGCGAGTAGCCATCAAACACTGGCACTGAAAAAGATGTGCTCCTTATGTGCATAGTTCTCATTCTTTTCCATCCCCCGCTATAATATAAATCGGAGGTCAGTATTCCGACTGTAATATGAAATGATTGGAGGCTGGCTTTCATGACTCCACTATGTTTTTTTTCATAATAAACTGTCTGTCCTCTAGGCTTGAAACTTGCTTAGTGTGCCTATAGAAAATCTGAACAAAAAAAATTTCTTATTTTTTGAAATAAATATTTTCGTAACTTAGTTTAAACTAAATGAAATTCCAATAAGATTGTTCCCTTTTTTCTACATGTGAAAGCGAGTCCTTTAATTAAAAAAATTTCCTAATAGGCACAATCCCCCCGTCATATAGGCAACCCTTTTTTCGGTTCAAGAAAAATTAACGACAATTGTCACTTGTCAATAAAAAATTTCCCTAATCAGCAAAGTTCGAAAAATTCGGGACGAACATGATTCGAAAATCACCCCTATCCTCTACAAGAGATAACTTTGAATTGAGCAAAATATCACAATTTCGGGATCAAGTGAGCTCGTTTTTCGAGCGTTGATTGATGTCACCCTTTTCACAAAATCAATGACAAATTGACAGACCATGGTCAAATTCATTTGACTTTTTATAGCCTCATGACCCCTGTAAAGGGCTCATTGATCAATAGGCATTTGATACGGTTCACAAATTTATTGGCCGAAATGAAGAAAACGGAAGGAATTCACGTGATAAATAGTTGGAATTTAGAGTTCTCGTTTTATCTTCTTGTTAAAACTTTGGTGTAATGTCGGGGATTGAGTATTTGCTAAAATAACGCCATCTATGTGTCGAAATTGTACATTTGTGCTGACATGATGCACAACTAGCAGTTTCGACCTACATATAACGTGAACTCATTGTTAAAGTTTCGCATAATACTGCGAAAATGGCAAACTGGGAAAAGTTTTCGTCCCGTGTCGCTCAACCTCGGTAATATATTTATGGTCACCATATTGTGATGTATATAAACGTGCATTTTCGCAATTTATGACAATAGAGCTGCACCTTCCGAACGAGCAACCGTATAACCGTCTAGAACTAGAACACTACCACATTTTAGTTAGTGTCACGATCTAAGGTCCATCCTGGTTTTAAACTTCCGGTGAACTCATTGTCAAAGCACTTTTGTTGCATTTTCAAATGGTCAGCAATTTCTGGACAACAAAGTATCATTATTTCTCTTCTCGATATTCCGCAGTAGAGCTGACTGGACTAGGGTGTCCCTGGACAGAATATTATGTTGAGTATGGAATTCTCATGAATTTTAGCTGAGAATGGGTTGAAATTTATGTGAGTGTTTGTGTGAAACTAGTCGAGATTATTGTCTCGCTGGGTAGTGTCCTTTGTATACTCATACATATGACAATTATGTGGTTTATGTTATAAATGATGACAGCATGGTATGGCCGAATTAACCGATGTAACATATGGTCTTTGTCACGACCAGGGACAAGTTGGTGAAACTGCTGATACTGGATGAGGTTTTCCTCCTTGGTTCCAGGAAAAGGCGAGGCTGTGATGTGTTGTCACCCAAGTAATTATCGAAGAGCGTTTATAATGAATATTGTCCAATAAAAGCTGACAACGTCATCCAGTAATAGGATTAATTCAAAAGCTGATAGTAAATTCATTGAAAAATCTGCTAACTTAGTAAAACTTTGATCTGGATACAAAAGGTTCCAAAGTATCCTGAATATCAAATAATTATAATAGACAATTTTAAAGTTTTGAAAAAAAAAATTCTCTAACTTCTTAATGAAATTGATTTTACTTTAATATTTTTTAATAATAAAGTATTGTTATCCACCTGAAATTTGAAAAAATTTGCTACCCTGGAATTTTGTATTTTCATGTTTTAGGACTAATAAACCCCAAAAAAGCACCAAAATAATGTCCGTCTGTCCGCCGTACGCAAAACCGTTTGAAGGTGCGCAGCTCACAAACCCCTTGAGATATTAATTTGAAATTTTTATGGTAGATAGAATGGGTGAACCCCTAAGAGTGGTATCTTTTGGAGTGGTGTGGTGTAAGGGGGGAGGAGGGGGAAGCGTTTCAGATGAACAATTTTGGTTTCTAGATCTCAGGAACGGCTTATGCTAGGAGGCTGACAGTTGGAACTTATATAATACTATGATAGTGGACCCATTTGGAAAAAAATGGTCGATAGGGGTTGGGGGGTGTGCGAGTGGGGGGAAAACAATGCCTCCAAAAAACATTCTAAAATCCATATCTTCTGAATGATTGATGTCAGATGGCTGAAACTTTGTATTTGTCTTAAGAGATACTAGGAGATACTAGGAGATCAGAAAAGGGTTAACATTTTGAAGGGGGTGGTGAAATATGTTATTGGGGGGGTGAAATACTATGACTTACAATATCTTTCGACTCAATTCTGACAGGAAAATAAAATTTTGTTTCTGTATATAGAATTACCAGTTTTGTCTAATGTAAAATTTTTGAGAGGAGTGGTGAAGCGCGAAGGGTGGGGGGACAGTCATTTTTCCAAAAATTAAATTTTTATATATTTTTATATTTTACAGTAGTTAGGACCAGTAGATTTTTAGCGGATAAAAAAATGTTGAGGGTGTATGTGTAGGGAGTGATGGTGAGAGGGGGTGGAAATGAAAAAAAATCTGATTTTAATTTCTCGAAAGCCGCAGTGGATAGCTAAAAATTTAAAACTATATAGAGCTACTATAGAGACATCCCAGAAAAATAAATGTTTGATAGGGGTTACAAGGTATGGGAGTGGGGGTGGTTTTTCATATCTCAGAAACGGCTTATGCTAGAAAGTTGAAACTTAGTACCTACTCGTATATGTAGATGTGCTACTAGAGTAATATAAACTAAAAAAAGGTCGGCCAACGGTCTGGGCGCAACTTTATTATTTTATGGGTAGAAGTCCGAAACGTGTTTAAAGCTGAGATGCGGTGTATAAAACTGACAACGTATGGAATAAACAGAAGGCTATTTGGAACGTTTTTTTAGGTAATATAGTATCCTGCACCGCATATCAGAATTAAACACGTTTCGGACTTCTACCCATAAAATAATAAAGTTGCGCCCAGATTGTTGGCCGATTTTATTTTTTATTTTAACCAATTTATACAAGTGGGCATTTAATGGACAATCACCGCCCGATTTCTTAGCAGTCAGCTGTCCCGAAAACAAGCGTTCTACTCTCAAGAAATACTTCTTCTTATGTCAACGCAGTTTTATAACTCGTAGATCTGCAGCTACTAACCTGATAGTGTTCCCAAATTGTATCTAGTTTTGGATCATATCTTACATGTAGTATATTCCGACTTTGTAAAATCATTCGATAAATTTGCAAGATACAATTCTAATTGAGAAGTTGTAAGCTCTCAGAATACACTTTAAACTACTCGAATGGATTTAGCAAACTACCTTCCATAAGGCCTTATCGAAGCTATTTCCCTACCTCGTAGCTTGGGTAAGGCCTTATGGAAGGTAGTTTGCTAGTAGGTTATATCCTATATGTTGTGGAGGTATCATCCAGGTACTTCAAACTTCCATCAGGTGTGCCGCAATGTAGCTATTTAGGTCCTTTATTATTTATGCTTATGACGTTCAGTCCATTTTACTTTATTTTTTCAATAACATAGTACTGGCATCGAATTAAAAAAAATTGCAACCATAAAATTTGTTTTTTAAAATACCTTAAGACTGCAAAAACTTTTTAGTCCGTCTGTCCGCCGTACGCCGTATACGTCATATTTCCCAAACCCAATGAGGTGTTAAATTAAAATTTTTTTTTTACGTATTTGATGGAGTCTTTTTTAAAAGTTGGCCTTGGGGGGTGGAAAGTAGATGAAAAATTTATGTTTCTAGATCTCAGGAACCACATATTCTAGGAGACTGAAACTAGGAATTAATAAACAGCTTTGATGGTGAATTCATTTGAAAAAATAATCGATATGGATGACGGAACGATGGAACGAAGGATGAAACAATGCGTCCGAAATGCTCAAAAGCTTAGATTGAGACATTCTAAAAATCCATATCTGGGGTTGGAGTGTGTTTTTCCTATCTCTGGAACAGCTTATGCGAGAAAGTTGAAATTTAGTAAAGCCAATTTAGCTTAAAAAAATTTACATATCCATCGTCGTACGGAGGTGAGGCTTAACAAAAATGTGGTTCGCGACAATGCGGTGCATATATTTTTACGAATTTCGTCATTTCTTAGGTCTAGATATTGACACAGTTTACATCTACAGGTTTTTCAGATAAATGCCTAGAAAGGAATTTTCAAATTTTTTTAAATTCAATCCCTAAAGGGATATGCAGTGTTTGCATACATTTTCATGAATTTCCCAATATATCTAAAGGCTGATAATATATCAAATTGGTTTCTCCATTGTCAGTACTTGGTCCCGGATCGGAAACTAACCTGCAGTAAGAATATCGACGAGCGACTAAGGAAGGCTTTAGGGGCTCTCTACGCTTGCAAGAAGATATTTGGGAAAAAGTGGGGGATAGGCCATAGTCAGGCCTATCCTTACCTAAAAAATTTCAGTGTGGTGGGTAGCGCTGGAGAAGTCCACCTACCTCAATAAACTCACCATGGTTCAACGTCTGCGGATGAACTCGCAAAGAGAGGTTTAGCGCTGAATCAAGCGCTAGCTCTTCCAGAATGGAGGCCTATTAAGGACATTAAAGAAGCTATCGACGTGACGGCCATATTGGAGGCTAACACGAGGTGGTGGGACCGCACATCGTGTCACGTAGCCAGGCAGCCCTGGCCGACCCTGAGTGCGAGCAGGACAAAGTTTGTTATACTCGAAGATAGGAATACTCTTCGTATCCTGATTGGTGTACTGACGGGCCATTGCCTGTTCGACCGGTACGCCAGAAGACTAGGTGTTGCGGACGTTTCAGATCTATGCCGCAGCTGTAGCGAACCCGATGCCGAGGAAAGTATTTTCCACATGCTTTGCAAAAGCTCTGGTCTGGCTTAGAGGTGGGAACGTACTTTAGGTACGCGCTTCGCCGTGGACTTAGGAGAATTCACAAACATTAAGCTAGACAAGCTGCTACAGTTTGTCAGGCTGGCGGGATGGTTTACCTAAGATGTGGTCTTGGCCACAGTGGTACTTCTTTCCGTATATGTGGGATCACAAAGGACCCATTGGCGGTCTATGTGTTTGGTCCGCTAACGACCACGTATCTTACCTAACCTAACCATTGTCAGACTTTCTATATATTCACCTAAAAATTAATTTCAGAATTTTTTGATATTTAGCACCCAAGAGATGTACGGATGTTGCATTCACTTTAACAATTTTCGCCATAACTCTTGGGTCTAAAGAAATATGAAATTGGTTTTTCCTTCCACGGACTTTTAAACAATCGGCTATATATACTCTTTTCAGAATTTTTTGAAATTTAACCCTCAAGGGATGTAAAGGGGTTGCATACGTTTTCATGAATTCCAACGTCCTTCTTCGATCTAATAAGATAACTAGTTTGGACTTCATGTGGCTATCTATATAATCGCCAAAAAATTGATTTCAAAAGTTTTGGATATTTAGCCCCCAAGAGGGTGCATAAATCTCTTAATTTTTGCCATCTCTTAAATCTGATGAGTTATTAAATTAGGTTTATACTTTTACTGGCATTTCATGTAATCGTTAAAAAATCAATTTCAATCAATGCAATCACCTCAAAACATATTTCTCGATTTTTCAAGATTCAGCGCACAAGCGGTTGCAATGGAGTTATTTATGGTTTCACAAATTTCGTCATGTTTCTTAGGTCTGATGGGGTAGGAAATTGGTTTTTATTTCCGGGGGTTTTCATGTAATCGCCTAAAAACGGATTGTAGAATTTTTAGATATTCAACCACGAAGGGCTCCTAAACGGGCTCTTTTTATGTATATATTCGGCTAATATCGGCAAGCCGATATTTTTGATATTTCTACTAATATGTTCAGTTTATTTATTTTAATGTTTGTATAACGAACTACTATTAAATTTTTAAATTTCTGTTTGAAAGTGTCTCCTATTCCTTGACACATAATAACGATACATCGTCGCTGGTATGAATGAATATCGCTTTCAGTCAAACTGATCGTCGTCTCGCTTCTTAGCTACAGAATCCCGTGTACAAGCCCTGTTGCGCTTAACTACTTCATGTGTTGATCCGAGAGATTTCGAGCGGATTCGGTGGTGCGAGGGAACTGTGTAGAGTTAGTAGATATTAGAAGGTTGTAGTGTTCTCTTAAAACTTGAAAAGTGCTTTGGATTGACATGGTTCGCATGTAATTATGTGTTTCCCGTGGCCAATTAATTGCTCTGCACACCTTAGATTTGGGCAGAAAAATTTTAGGTATAATGTTCAGGATAAATGGTTGGTGTAATGAGGTTCAGTTCTCTGAATTGCTATCACCTTAGACCTGGTACATGCCTGAAAATTTATGAAAAATTAGAAAACTTTAAATTGCTTAACATCGGACCCAATTTTGGAAAGAATTAGCTTAGCTTTGTTTAATAAGCTTCGTGGTTTTATTGATTTCAAATATTTTAATATTTGTTTTTTTTATTAACCCTTCTCCTACTCGAGCACGAATCAAATTATGCTTTTAATTTAATATTTTGTATGACAAACAATTGGTTCTAATTGGTTTCTCACGTAGGTGCAACATATTATTTGCGAATATAATTTTGCTAACGTCGTTATCAATTGAATAACTGTTTACTGACTAATTAATAATAATTTTATTATTACCGAATTTTCCATTTCAATATTTATTCACCTGTAATAACGAACCGTGAAAAAAATAAATTGTTGAAAGTATCAATATGTAAATTGAAAATTGTAATGAGGTGTTAATTTGCGGGCTTCTAATTCAAAACCATCATTTTATTCAACTGAAGGCCGGATTTGCATATTATGAATGCGTTCCCTACCATCTTTCACTACTATACCTGAATTTAACCGTAGATATACCGGGTAGGATAGGATACTTATCCGTTAATACCCTGGCAGATGAACGATGTTGATTTTCGTACAGTGTTGTTGGTAATGCTAATGACAGGTTGTAGACTAATTTGGTTAACGATGCGGTCTGATTAGAAATTCATGGTGGTTCACTTTTCTGGAGGACGAGTCGAATTGAATGGCGAAATTAAGGAGCATCGGCATCGCTAGAGTAGTTGTGAAATTTCACCTATTTTCACTCTATGAAAATCGGTTGTATGAACGTTCGTAATGAAGTTAGAATTATTTCAGATGGAAGCTGCCGAGTATAAGACTAGTCTATTCACCTGTGCTGAATATTATCGTATTTTTTTCAGGTAATGAGCAGAACGATAATTTCGGTTAAAATTAAACGGCTGATTATCTCAATTGGAATGCAAATGTTTTTGGTAAAAGATTATTGAACGGCGAGTTTTGCAATTTAGTTCAGATTTCTTTTCCACTCTAAAGAACATATTTATAAACTTTGTAAGTTCATCAATTTCGAAGGTTACTCTCGTCATACAGCGTTGAATCTTATATGGAGTTACATGATTATAATAGAGACTCACATACTCAATGCAAAATTGAAAATACGTTAAAACATGTATATGTAACGTGACATGTACTTAAATTCGACATGCTCTATTATTTTTTTTGAAGTTTTTCATGTAAGTAAAATGATCTTAGATGTAAGGAATCAGAACCATTATTTGGAAGTTCAAATCCTGTCACCACCTATAAAATGGCTAAGTAAGGCTAAGTTCGATAATGGGTGATATCCTTCCACTCGTTCGGGAGAGTTCTTTAATCACGAACTCACGACTATTACTCGAATGCTTCAAGTTAGGAGCTTGATATTTTACACACATAACCTTGACCATAACCTGTTTGAAGCCAAAATGCCGAATATAACGCAAATCGAATGAATCCTTCCTTCCTTTAGCAGTCTACAAAAGACCTTTTAAAATGTTAGCAAGTTCAAGAATCCACTATAACTTGAAAAATCGTTAAGATTGGAAGCTAAAATTTTATAGAAATTAGTTTTAAGCTGAAAGTAGGATCTCATCACTTCTACGAGTAACTAGCTTGAAAACGTCCTTTAAGCAGATGTCCACGAGTGCCAATAACTGCGGAATGCTTCAGTCTAGGAATTTGAAATTTTAAATGATTCCAGATAAAGTGATATATAACCTAGAAATTGAGTGAGTCCTTCCTGCAGCCCCATGTAAAATTCCTTGAAAAGGAAAATTTTATTTTTGGTGATTTACTAACTATATATACGGAATATGTGGCTTTCTGGTACTTATAAAAGAAACATTGGCTTGCTTTATTCCAATAACCGATCTACGAGGAAATGTACCCGACGACGGATGTCGGTTTGCCTCATGACAAGAACCCGAAAATTTCGGTCTTGTTTCTCAATTGGTTTTTATTGCGAGCCAATTTAATTTTAGCTTCGAATTAGCATGATAATAAACATGGCAGTAGTTTTTCGTGAAATTCTCATAGTCACTTACATCGCATCTCAGCGTAAAACGAGTGCCATACCTCTAACCAAAAATAATGAAGCTGCACCCAGACCATTGGCAGATAATTTATATATTTATTTTTTCAATTTCAACAAACATATAGATACAACCCGTCAGGAGTTGAATATCAAAAAATTCTGAAACGGATTTTTGGCGATTATATAAAAAGCCCTTTAAAGTGAAAAACTATTCGATATGGACCTAAAAGGAATTTCGAAATTCGTGAAAACGTACTCAATCATTGTTCACTGTCTTAGGGGTTTTGCAATTTTATTCAGGTTCTCCCAGGCGCGAACGCAGAAAATTATTTCGGGAGGGGTTTACAGAAAAATTAGATATCCTTCCACTCGTTCGTTAGTAGTCTGGGTGGCTTAGTGGCTAGAGCACTTGCCTTCGGTGCACCTGGTACCAGGTTCGAATCTGCTTGGCGAAAAGTAATTTTCGAGAATGGGATTGGGTGCCGGACTACCAGTTCACTCAGCTGTAAATGAGTACCTGAGTTAAGATCGGGGTAATAATCACGGACGAGCGCGTGGCTGACCACTTCACCTCCTAGTGTTCCGTTGGTCTAGTAAGGAAGTAACTCTAGCATTACTTCAAGGCCTAGGCCCAATTTGGGCTGTTGCGCCATTGATTATTATTACAGAAAAATTATATCGTTAGTAGAATACTTATTATAAAAATAAATTTCCATTTGACCACCTTTCTGCAAGAGTATGTCCCCTCAAATCAGATCTCCATTGTACCTCTTAAGAAATCATTTAAAAATACTTCTAGGGGATCTTAAAACGAGATCTCTCATGGGACTAATTCTGGAGTACTCGCCCAACTAGTAAATGTCCCGTGATTAATCCTGGAGTACTCTTCAGGGAGGTTCGAAGACCTCGTTTTCTCCTCCATTTGACCTCCTTCTTGCAAGAGCATGTCCTCTGAAATCAGATCTCTCTCGTAACTCCCAAGGAATCATTTAAAAACTGTTGTAAGGGTGCATAAAACGAGGTCTCTCTCACTTCTTTAGAGATGTTAAAACACCTTGCTTTGCTCTTCTTCTCTCCTCCTTTTTTTCGTTGCAATATGATCTTCAATCAAACTGCAGTTGAATTATTTAAAAAACATACTGCAGTCACGATCGGTTGCAAGACAATTGTAAGATACTAATTTATATTGTAGTTGGGGATAAAGTAGAATCAGGAGTGCATTGTCCTTAGTTGATGAGGTTGCAACTCGAAACTAAAAGACAATATCATCAGTGTTCAATTTCATATCTATAACTAGGTAAGTTACCGAAAGTAAAATTTTCCAAGGGTTTTCACATGGGAAGTGCAAGAAAGGCTCACTCGATTTCTAGCATACTTGTCCTTTTACCTGTAACCATTTAAAAATTAATTTGTACAAAATTTCAAATTCCTAGTTTGAAGCATTCAAAGCTATCGGAAAATAATCTTGAACACATGTCTTAAGGACTTTTTGTATGGAAGCTACCCAAAGGAGTAAAATAATTTCGCTGACTAGTGAACTTTCACTCAAAACTAATTTCGAATTTGTGACTGAACGATTTCTTGAGATATAGTGAGTTCCGTAATTTGAGTGAAGACATTTTTACAGGATTTTCGTATGGCAGCTACTCAAAGGACTCGTAGGAACTTTCATATTCATTCATTTAACTGCAACTTTTGAAAACCCAGCGTACACAAAATTTGTTGTTTAGTTGTTCCAAAGCTATTGGTCAATATTTTTGAACACGTATCTTAAAGACTTTTGTATGGCGGCTATTCGAAGGAGTAGGATGATTTTGCGCGTTAACGAACTTAGCCTTACAAATTCGACCAAACGACGTGGTGTTCAGTTTTCACTAAACTGAAAAAATTTCGCAAACCACTTTTAGAATATTTCCGGAACTAACTACGTATAGTGAAATAATATTCATTAAAATACATTTTATTTTAATTTCCAGGAAGCACTCTGTAGCACAGAATGTTTCGCTATAGACTTCATAAATGTGAAATTTGACACAATTTCCTACATTCAATTAAAAAAAAAGCCCTAATCGCGTTTTTGGCTTAAAATGACTATAATATTAACAACCAGGACGATAATGCTAAGATTTTACACCACAAACAATCTCCTCACCACTTTTCAAAAGACTAAAAAAAATAAAACTAAGCAGATATGGAAGAATCGACGCGTTTGATGGAAATTCTCAAACCGAAAGGCGATTTAAAACAATATATTAGTAACTTTCCTGGAAAAATGAAAAATCAAAAATGTTCTTCGTAATCCCATTTTCATCCATTTGGAGCAAAAAAAGAGAAGTGGCGATTTTCTCCATAATTTTGTTAAAAATCTCCCTTTTGCTCCATTGATAGTAATACTAGATACCTCCGTATTTCCTCCCTCATTGAGTTCTCCTCGAATTTCCTACTGGGTAACTATCACATCACCACGTTCCCATTTCCATGGCGAGTTATTTTTATACTCTAGATGAAATCATATAGAGTATTATAAGTTTCATCCAGCCCAAAAGTTTGTAACGCATAGAACCAAGCCTCGGACGAAAAAAAGTTATATATTATTTTTTGTTTATTTGTGGCCGAAAACCTCAAAACCGCTTGACGTCCGTCCGTCTGTCCGTGAACACGATAACTCAAGAACGCCTTCACCTAGGTGAAGATCCTAGGATCTTGACATTTTGAATCGTTATGTTTGGTTGAATTTATAAGGCTAAGTTCGTTACCGGGCAAAATCGTCCTACTACTTCGGGTAGCTGCCATACAAAATGTTCTTAAAACACGTGTTTAAGAATATTGGTCGATAACTTCAGAAGGGTTTAAGCTACGTCTTTGAAATTTTGTATGTCTTATTTTTCCAATAGTTGGAGCTAAATGTATGATTATGAAGGAAATCCTGTTAGTCCTTCGTGTAGCTGCCATACAAATATCCTGTCAAAATGTATTCACTTAATGTACGAAACTCACTATAACTCAAGTAATCTTTTAGCTACGAATTCGAAATTTTGTACAAATTAGTTTTGAGTGAAAAGAAAGTTCGATTTTACTAGTCAGCGAAATCCTTTTACTCCTTCTGGTAGCTGCCATACAAAATGTCCTTAAAACACGGGGTTATGAATATTGGTCGATAACTTCAGAAGGGTTTAAGCTACGACCTTGAAATTTTGTATGTGATATTTTTCCAATAGTTGGAGCTAAATGTATGATTATGATGAAAATCCTACCAGTCCTTCGTGTAGCTGCCATACAAATATCCTGTCAAAACGTCTTCACTTAATTTACGGAACTTACTATAACTCAAGTAATCTTTTAGCTATGAATTGGAAATTTTGTACAAATTAGTCTTGAGTAAAAACGAAGTTCGAGTTTACTAATCAGCGAAATCCTTTTACTCCTTCTGGTAGCTGCCATACAAAATGTCCTTAAGACACGTGTTCAACAATATTTTTCGATAACTTTTGAACGCTTCAAGCTACGAATTTGTAATTTTGTACACGTTTATTTTTAAATGGTTCCAAGAGAAAGGATAAATATGTAAGAAATCGAGTAAGCCCTTCTCGCACCTCCCATGTGAAAGTCCTTCAAAGCGGACATTTTTTTCGATGACTTACCCAGTTCAAGATATGAAATTAAACACTGTATATTGTCTTTTAGTTTTGAGTAGCAATCTAATGGCAGTCCTTAATAAAGGACATACAACATGCACACACGTAATTCTACTTTATCCCCAACTACAATATAAATCGGAGTTCAGTATTCATCTAGAGTATTATACGATTGGCTTGCAGCCGATCGTGACTGCAGTATGTTTTTATTTTTATTTTATCCACCTGTTGTAAACTAGCAAAATAACACAATTTGAAATTTATACGCGCGAATTGAACAATGAACAATTGGGTCTAACTCCTGTAAAATTTTAAAAACTATATCCAATACAATTTTTGTGCCATATAAATTGATTTTTTTTGAAAAATTTTTAACCCCAGTTCCGTGCTCCCTTTTCGGGGTAGACATTTTTCTTTTTAAATTTGTCGTTAATCACAATACTTTATTATTTATTAATAATAAAGTAAAAATGGTTCGAAAGTGAGTGATACAGGCCCAGGGCCGAAGTTTTCGAATTTGTATATCGCGTAACTCGGGTATATAGAAAAATACTTTATTATTAAAATAATAAAGTAAAACTATAATTTGGGCTGTCTATTAATTAAAAATCAAATTTTTGGGAATAAATATTACAAATTTTATAAAATAGAAAACTTAACACCATTACAGTATAACTCAAGCTGCTAGATGTTATACACTGAAAGGAATATTCAAAGATTTGAAAAACTTTATATCCTTCATGGCCTACAAAACGTAGGGACTACAAAGTGGATATTTTAATCTATGTTCTCGAAGGAGCATAACGCTGACGAGCAAGGACTAACTTTTGAAAGTCGTAGGCAGTGGTTACCATACATACCGCCACTTTAATACTTATGAATATTGTGTTTCCAAAAGTAATAAAATAGGTAAAAAAAACTTCACAGACTTTGCAATACATCATGCGATCCGTATTTGCATTAAGTTGCAAATGTATGCATGCAAAGCAAATTTGAAAAGTTTTTCAAACGCAAAAGCGAAACAACCACCGTCATATCAAAATTTTCCTCCTACACATTTTTCCTGTAGGTACTACTACGAATATTATAAAAATTACTAGATAAAATTACGTACCAACATGTATACTTAATGTTTGAAAGTACAAAAAAAGAAAACCCAGGGAAAAAAATGTGCATTCGAGGATAAATTTTCCAAGTATAAATTTTCCAGGGCGTGTAATTATTTTCGCAATTCTGATAAGTAAAATTTAATTGAATTTCCCTATACTTAGAATAATTATGGAATTTATGGAGGTGATGCTCTCGACTGTGGATGTTGTGCAATATAAAAATATCTAACTTTGTTGTGGGAAAATTATTGGTCATAAAAGGCGAAAATTTCTCGGTGTGAATTATTTAAGGGAGTTTTCGTTTTAAAGAAAAAAATCTTTTTACGTACCTACACTTCAGCTCATCATCACTTCATAACGAGAACGCTATGGTGCCAAAGTATACGAGCAAAATATGAGGGATGAATAAAAAAATTGCTCCATTCGTGTCATTCCGTGTAAGATGTTTGCCTAAATATAAAAAGTTGTAAAAGGAAAGTGGAAGACACGAATAACTCAATCAGCCCTATTAACATATAAAGTGGTTTCTGTTATGCTTTCGATGTTTTTTATCATTTTCTACATGTAAATTTGATTCGACACTTTACCGCGATGTAGCAGCATCCATCAGGGATACTTCGTACTTTCTCGATTTGTACGCACGTCAGTTGTTGTCGATTTAATCTTAACTCCCTTAAAAATAATTTTTTTTTCTTCGTATATATATCTTCATCACATGCTGTTAGCGGAACCACAGCAGCTATACTACCATCCTGTACTGGGAGACAGGGAGTCAACTTTCTTGGGAAATGAAAATAAATGTGTGGGAAATTTTCCCGAAATATAAGAAATTCGAAAGAAAACCTGCTGAGCCGACAAATTGAAGAACAAACCATTTTATAATGTAAACGAACGTAATTTCTTCTCGCTAAAAAGACCATTCGCAATGGAATTATTTCCGTGTAATTATTTGATGAATTTCGGAAAAAATTTTGATAGGGATTTGTTTATTTTTATTTTTAGTTAAATCTTTTCAGTAATTTTCACCAGAAATCTTTTTCAGGAATCAATATGATGTTTACAATTTGAATTATAATTTTCGATATCATCTACACAATGAGTTGACATATCCAAAATACTTTCTTAACTCTATAATCAATGACAATCGATGGCTGCATTTTACGACGACCATAATTGCTGAAGTAGAAAAATGTTACATTGGCGCCCAACGTGGGGCATAAGCCCTAAAATGCGGTAGTGTCGGCTTTTTTTTCAACTGGCCTATTAGGAATGGAATTTTTTCATGGTAAGCTACCATAGAAGCAAATTTGATTAAATGTTGGTTGTTTTCCGGCGTCAGTAGGGTTTCTGGTGTGAAACCCCAACACGAAATCCCCGACTGTTGATTAATCGCTGTCCTTGAGGACATGACAGTTGGAAAACCTTCACTGGATAAAAAACTGGATATAAAACTGGCCTATTAGGTTTGAACCACAGGCCGCAAAAGAGAAAATATATTTCCAGCTAACTGAGGATAACTTCGATGTCATAATAACTTATGACGACGTCAGTCCGACATTGTGCAGTCATAAAAATGTAATTTCTTGGTCGATAGATCGATTTTCCTAAAATGTCGACGCTACGACGTCTCAGAAGGTTGGTCGAAACTAAGTCATAGGATATTACTCAATTTTATCAAATGTTGATAAAATCAAATGTTGATAAAATCTCTAAATGACCAAAAATCGTTGTTGGTCATTTAATGACTAGAAAATAACCTTTCAGTTATTTCTGTCATAAGTCGCTACTTTGTGGTTATGAGAATGACGTCGTAACGACTTATGTTATTAATTTTTTGGGCGACTGTCAATTCCTATTTTCACTCCAGTACGGTTGTCTACCAATCGTAGAAAAGAAAATACGCACTTTTCTGTTGACCAATTGATTATACGAGATGCAAACAACAAGCAACAACATAAACATGATAATGACGTTCTGATTATAGATGGAAATTGGCAGTGAAGTTATAAGCGATAATGTTCTTTGGTGTCATTCTGGTTAGAAATGTGACTTTGAAGTTATTGGAGTAACTGTTTGGTGATAAATACGTCTAAACAATTACTTGAAGGGCTGATTATGAATATGACCCGAAAGATATTTCAGTAACTTTCTGGTAACAAACATAATTCAGAAGTTATTTGCGTTGATTTTCTGGTCGTTTTTATAAGTAAGAAAATTATTCAGGCGAGCTCCATTCATTTTAAATTTGGAAAAATGGCTTCCATAATTGTGGACAGTATTTATTTATTTTATTTTTTTAATCGATTTTTAAAAAAAAAAATTTGCTACCCTGAAAATTTTTTTTTCACGTTTCATGACTAGTAGACACGAAAAAAGGAAAAAAAAAGTTAGTCCGTCTGTCCGCCGTACACTGTACGCCGTCCGCCGTACGCAAAATCGTTTGAAGGCTCGTAGCTCCCAAACGGTTTGAGATATCAAATTGATTTTTTTTATATTGATAGAATGGTTAGGCCCCTTGAATTGACCAAATCCTGAGGGGTGGAAGAGTGAGAGGAGGAGAGAGGGGGGTGCTAGATGGACAATTTTGGTTTCTAGATCTCAGCAACCGCTTATGCTAGGAAGCTGAAACTTGGAACTTATATAGAGCTTTGACATTGGACCCATTTGCATAAAAATTTTCAATATGGGTGAAGGGGTGTGGGAGTGGAGGGGGGGGGGGAAATAATGCGTCCGAAACGAAAAAAAGGCGAGATCGACACATTCTAAAATCCATATCTCCTAAAAAGTTAACGCTACAAAATTGAAACTTAATGAATATCTGTAGATATACTTGGAGAATAGATCGGAACCAAATTTTTGAGTGTGGGCAGTGGCGTACGGTGAAAAATAGATTACGATATCTCACGAACCAATTGCACTAGACAAATAAAATTTGGTTTGTTAAAGGTTGACAAATGAAGTTTGCTGAAAGTAAAATTTTAGGGTGAAAATGAAGTAGTTCCGGTTTTTATATCTCGAGAACCTATAATTAAGCTGAAACTTGGTATTTAGATAGAGCTAGAGTAGTAGCATGTTGAAAAAATATAATTTTTTATAGGTACGGGGTGGGAGGTGTTTTTCCTATCTACGGCTTATGTGAGAAAGTTGAAACTCGGTATGTATATGTCAACTAGAAAAGTAATTTGGATAAAAAAAATTTCAAATATCCATTGGAGTTCGGAAAGGGGGCAAAAAAATGATCAGTAAAAATGGAATTCATATATTTCACAGTTTTCGTCATATCTATTAGGTCTTTCCAAGTATTGAATTCATTTTTATTCTATGGCTTCTTCATATAAATACCTAGAAAGTGTTCTCCGGATTTTTTGATATTCGACCCCTAAGGAGGTGGAAAGGGAGTTGTATAATTTTTCACGAATTCTGCCATATCCCTCAGGTCTGATCAGATATCGAATATCTTTTCAACTTTAAGGGCTTGCGTAATAATCGCCTAAAACTTGTTTTTAAGTTTTTTCCCTTTTCTGCCGTTAAGAGGGTATAAAAGGGTTGAACACGTTTTCACGAATTTCGTCATATCTTTTAAGAGTGATAAGAAATTGAATTGGATTTTACTTTCTCGTGCTGTCTTCATATTTTTTTATTAAATCCTTTAGGACTTTTGGATATGCAAACTCCAAGTGGATGAAAGGAGGTTGCATATGTTTTCACAGATTCTTACATATTGCTTAGATCTGACGATACATCGAAATCATTTTTACTTTCTAATTTTTCATATATAAGCGCCAAAAAGTCAATTTCAGTATTTCTATATATTTAATCCTAAGGGGTGTAAGGGGTTGTATGCTTTTCAAAGCTTCGAATTATTTCTTAGGTTTGATCAGATATTAGATTGCTTTGAACCTCCACAGACTTTTTATATAATCGCTTATACTAGGAATAATAACCAACTACTGACTTTTTCGACAAGTCGGCTGAGAGTCGTATAATAGTCAGCATAAGCTCAGGGCAGAGTTAATCCGACGTCAGGATGACCTGAAAATCATTACCAAAATTGGTCGGCACGACGATGTAAAATAATTCCGATTAAAGTTTATTTTTTTAACGCCAGGAAACTGATACGTACTACTCTGGGACCCCTCTATACACCACTCAATGTAGGACAATAATTTGTAATTTAATGATGAGTTTCTTGACAGAATCAAAGTTTATCGTAGCAAAATGAACTTCAGATTTAATCAATATGAAAGCATTTAGGAGTTGCATACAAAGATGTCCGTTACAAAAAATTCTACTTGCAATATACATACGTTCGTTCGTATAGGTACGCCATACTCCTTTTCACCACTTAATTTAAGAGGACACATACATGGCATTTTTTTTTAGTGGTATATCTTTTTAGGGTGGGAAATGAGGGTGTAGGCGAGCAAAACTTTCAGATTTTTAAAACTCCAGATACATTGAACAACGTGCCAGCGAAGCATCTCGCAACATATTTTTTTAAAGGATGGAATGGTGTTTATGACAAAATAATGTATTTCGTGCCATTGAATACCACTTTCTCAAAATGGAGTCTCTAGAAAGCTAAAACTTTTAACTTAGGAATATGTATACACCGTTTATACTATAGTAAAAAAAATATTACTTTGAAGGGGTAGTAATCAGTCCACATTGGGCTATCTACTGCTTAAAAAGGCCACTGCAAAGTTTAGGTAGGTAATCAACACCATAATCCGAGTATATAATAGTTTCACGGTGATGCTTCCAAAACCAGTGAATAAAAAACACATATATAGAATTTGCTCATCTCGCGTTTTATCATCGCCATTACATTTCATTCCCGGCATTCCTCCAGTTTCACAATCATGTCCTTTTTTATTCCCAGCAATATTTCGGGACATGTATGTCTTCTAGATAATAGATATTAAAAATTTAAACATGTTTTACGTAACTCTTCGATCATTCGAGGACTTAGGATTGCAAAAATCGTTTAGTATATCTTCCATTTGCCAGATCACTGAAATTAGAGACTACGAAAACATCTTATTAATAGTCGTTAATTTCTACTTTCGGGTGCAATAATGCCATACTACAAAGGAGAGCTGATCTCGTTCTCGAGGAAATGTAGACCGGCGGTTAACGATTTCGTCGATGTTACGTTACTACCTCGCGCCTCGTGTATGATACTCGGGCTTACGTTCACACCCAAGCTCAATTGGAACTCACACATTCGGGCAATCGTCGCGTTGCTCGAAAAAGTATGCAATCTAATTCGGGTTCAAGCCTCCAATAGCCTCCAAGTTAGCTCGTCAGCTCTCATTCACGTTGCCCTGACGCTAATTACAGGCTGCGTTTAGTACGGTATTACTATTTTCGCTATTATAACCAAGTCCAATTCGCGCAAATTACAAGTCGCCGTGAACAAAGTTCTACGAGCCGCCCTCGGCGCCTTTCGCACCATGCCCATTGAGTCGCTACTCATGGAGTCTGGTTGGGACAACATCCTCTCCCTTATCAAAAAGACGCAGATTAATCTTGCTGCCAAAAGCGAACTCGACCGAAGTAGTACGCACCACTTCATTGTCACCAGTTTGGCCGCTGCCACGGATCAATGGACTAACAGTTCTTCAACATCTGCGCCCGCGCTGTCCTCCGCAAACTATGTCCAAATATCTTCTCTCCCATCCGTGATTCACTCCCTCCACAACGCCTAGCCCGCCCTTCATCATCGCGCACCGGCATACAACCCACTGCAAGACAGGAAGGACTCAGTCATACTAACCAGGGTCCGACTATGACACTCTAGGATGACTCACCAGCATTACATTATAAGAATACCGCAACCAGGCTGTCTAACTTGCCAGAGACCGCTGACGATGATTCATATACTGACGGAATGCAGCGTAACAAGGGATTTCTTCAACCACTCCATTCCCCCCCCTAAACTCCCTACTCTCTCCTTCCGACCCGGATCCCCTCCTTCAACTCCTCAACCACCTTGACCTCCGTCATAGAATTTAAGTTTTACTGTATTATTTTGCATTATGTCTTTGTCGCTTTTCTTTAGTTGCTTAATTTTATCTTCATTTATTTACTTTTTAGTTTTTTTGCTTTTTAGTTCTTTAACCTAGTTGCTATTGCACTTGAATTTCTTAATAATTTTCATTCATCTATTTTTTCTAATGAATAATTTTCTTTTCCTCTTTTTTTTATCTTTATTTTTTATTATACACTACATATCATACACGAAAAATTATAACATAACTGTAACTCGACGTGTCATGTGCCCTCTGGGCTTGGCTCATTTATGATCGATGCCGCAACTGGAAAATAAAATAAATAAATAATTTCTACTTGAATCCATCCAAGTAACGAAGCATGGAATCTTCATTCTTCGAGTTGATCCACTTTCGACCGCCACTACAAATCTCTGCATTCCATAATATGATTTTCCTTTCCAGCAGCTTTCCAGCTCCTTTCCACACGTTTTTAGTGAACTAATTGCTAAAAGCTTTTGATGTGAATAAAACTTGATTTGACATGAAAGCTTTCTTCACATGTCATGGAATATAGTAGTACTTGTCGGGTTCGGGTCTCGATTATTTCGCCATGTGTTTCGAAACGCTGAGCGTACAGCGAGCAGTGAATAATTATTGTCTCTTGCTACACCTACTCTCTGCCTATAGGAGCTTTAAAGTTTTTCTGAAATAAGTACAACCACATATTTTGAACAATTTTATATGAGAGCGATACATATGAAGGATTTCCTTACTAACGAGCAGAACGTTCTTATTTGCTCGAAATTAATATGTTCCAAATTTTTAGATTCTTGCTAATTTCGTGAATTGTATTGCGTTACAGAAGATTAATGATCTACTACTTTTGAAATGACTTTTGTTTGGTTGCTATTCTGTAGAGTGTCCTTTGTAGATAGTTCCAGACATACAGCTCTTAAACATTGCGATTTCTAGGTTATAGTGTTCTGAAGTTGTTGTGAATACGTATTTAAAAGTTCTATAATATATTTGTTGTCCGTATACTTACATAAGCTTCTCTAGTTTTAAGGGATCTTTGTGTAAAATCCCATTACAGATATTTAGATACTTTCAAGTGTTCCACGCTCCAAACTCGAGCTCCTTTCACATTGAAAGGAAGGTTGTACTTTACACTAAAATGTGCAAATAATTTAACATGGCCTTTAAAACAATGTAGGACTTAGTTTTCTATGATCACCGGACGATATCTTTGCATGTTGTTACTCACACCATCGGCAACCAGTAGATTGATTTGGTTTTGAACCAACACCATCATGAAAATTGGAATCCAAATTTTTTTTAGTAACTCTTTTATTCCCAGTAACTATCTTGACACATGATAAAACTCGACGAATCCATAGAATAAAATCAATTAGAATCAAAATCAAAATGCATTATGTTTTCTTAAAAAATGAATTTTCCTCATTTTATTTTTTTTATCATATCGGATAACAAGTCATCTTTTCGTTTTATCCATAGCATTAAATATAATTCAGAAATAGAACTGTTACAAAAAAAAATCTATTGCTGCTTTAATTTGATAGTAAAAATTTAATTTTTATTATCGACTTAATTCCAAAAAACTAATTTTTGAGAATCACTTTCTATTGTACATTATAACAAAGAAAATACAATTTAGTAGTAAATTCAAACTAAATTTGGTTTAATAAGTACATTTTTTTACCTGTGTTTCATTTTGTAAGTTGTTACTGTAATTTTTTGAAGTCTTGTTTTTGGTTGATATAAATTTTAAGAATTTCTGATTCTTATTTTTAATTGATATATATTTAAAAAAAAAACAAGATCATGTATAAAAACTAACAATTGATATCTGGTTAAATTTTTTTTTAAATTGTCTAATGGAAAATTGAAATGGCCAATTATTTTTTATGAAATTATAAATAACATTATTTTTTAGCTTCTCGTTCTGGTTTTTTTTTATAAATTATGTGTTTTGTGTACACTTATTGTATTTTTTATAGTCTGACTATAATAATATAATTTTTTTTATATATATATAATTAGGCTTATAAATTACATAAACTAATTTTACTTAAATTGACTAACTGGATATGTACAACATTGATCATCAGTTTTTTTTTTATACACAAGAAGATGCAGTTGACTCAAATTTACTCTTTATCTTAATTATTTCTTTCGATAAAAATAAAAGAAACATTACAGGAGCACAATTATTATAATTATTGATATATTTAACATTCATACAAATATGAGATGATGATGATTATATACAGCTTTCTTGTATTCGATTCGAAGTGGTAACCACTTCGGGTCGAAACCGATATTCACTTAAAGACGATGTAACTACTGACTGATTATTAGGACTAAGTAAACTAACTTCCATAGGCTGTGGCAACGGTGGGTGAATTTGACCTAATGGATTACATGTTGTGACGCCTTTGTTACCTTTACAAAGTGTTGTATAGCTCTGAAATGAGAAAGAAATGAAAAATGTCTTAGTACAATAAGTTTAGAATGTATAGATCAAAAGGTAAGATTATCTCATAAAAATACATTTTCTGAAATTGATGAAAATAGGAAACCAACGTACATTTGCGATGCCCTTCTAAAATATTTTCATACTCAAATCCATTATTTGTTCAGATGGGCTCCATATCTTTTAACTAAATTATTTATTTAATACTTAGTGCAAAGCAGATTTCTTTTTTGACAGTTTCCGGAAAATATCTTCAAATAACAAGGTTAGGCTGAAGAAATATTTTTTGCGACGGAACAGTTTGACGAAAGCCCTTTTAAAACATTTGTTTATTGAAAGCATATACTCTAATAATAATTCTAACCTATTACGACAGTTAGCTGAAATTCTCTACAGCGGCACACCAGCAGTACCTATACAATTTCATAGAGGTAGAAGGTTACAGAATTACGGAGAAGGTTTTTTTTATACCTCAGACGCCTTTTTTGTTAGAAACTAATTAGCAAAACTAATAGATTTTCATGGGCGGACAGAGGTGAGACAAAAAGGGTTAATACATTTCACGAATTTCGTCATATCTCTTAGATCTATCCGGATATCAAATTAGATTGTTCCTCTATGGGCTTTGTATATCATAGCCTAAAAATCAATTTAATGCTTTTTTGATATTCAACCATATTCAATTCAAGGGGGTGTACGGTAATTGAGTACGTTCTTACGAATTCCGACCTATGTCTTAGGCATGATGAGATATCGCACTGTTCACTGTTGCGAGCTTTCTATATGGATCGGTTTCAAAAATTTTTGATCTAAAACCTAAGGAGTAATGTCAATATTTCACAACCTATGTTATAAGAGCACTTGGAAAAATTTAATAAGCAAAATTCTATCAACAGTCTGGGTGCAATTTTATTCTTTTTCGGGTATAAGTCCGGAACGCGTTTAGTGTTGAGATGTTGTAGTAGTTATTATGCCATTGACATCCTGAACAATAACCATGAAGCTATTTAGAATGTTATTTTCACATGTTTTTTAAGAATAGTAAACCCTAAAAGAACAAAAAAAAATGTCCGTCTGTCCGCCGTATACGTCGTACGCCGTACGCAAGAGTATTGAAGGTATTTAGCACACAAACCCGTTTGGTTGAAATGGTAAAAAACTATTTCAATATATATTGAACTAATTCTACCAGCAAAATAAAATTTTAGTTTGTGTATATAGATCACAGGTGGAGTCCATTAAATATAAAATTTTTGAGGTTAGGGTTGGGGCACGGAAAGAATAGCTTTTTATTAAAAAATTGAATTTTTATATCTCATGAACCTTAGCAGATATGATCTTATAATTTTTACAAGGGTTAGGCCCACTAAACCTTTAGCAGAAAAAATAATTTTGGGGTTGTGGGTATAGAGGATGATGATGAGAGGGGGTGGAAAGGGAAAAAATTATAATTTTTATTTCTCGAAAACCGCAAAGAATAGAAAACTAAAAATTGACGACTGCATGTAGCCACTATGAAGGCATCCAAAAAAATTAAGGTACAGGGTGGTTTTTATATCGCAGAAAAAGCTTATACTAGAAAGTTGAAACTTATTACATATATGGAGATGTACATTACAGGAGCAATTATATAAAAAAGGTTGAAATTTTCATTGGCGTTCAAACGTGGAGTAAAAAAAATTTCAGGGCAAGGGTTATATTTCGAATTTTTACGAATTTCGTTTTATTTAGTTATGTTGAATTATCAAATTAATTTTACTTCTGTATGCTCTTTATGTGTAAGCAACTAGAAATTTTTTTCAAATTTGTATCTAACCCCTAAGGGTGTGAAAAGTGGTTGTGTGTATTTTTACGAATTTCGATATATTTCTTGGGTCTAATGAGCTACTGAGTTCACTTTCACTTCTACGGTTATGTTTACGAATTTTTTTCGTGCATTAAATGTTTTTACGAATTCCGACATATCACTTAGGTCTGATGAGATATCGTTTTTTTTTTACTTTAATGGGTTTTATATGGGCTATTTTGATATTGTATCCCCTATGTTTGATTGGATTTGAAAAAAATACTTTTATAAATAAGAAAATCTGCCAACTTTATTATAATATTTTTTGGGTAGAAGTAAGGAATGCGTTTAATGCTGAGATGCGGTGTAGGACAACCTAAAGAAGAACCAGCAGGATATTTGAAACGTTATTTCTTAAGTTCTCAGTCGAATAGTATCCTACAGCGCATCTCATCATTAAACGCGTCTCGGACTTCTACCCAAAAATAATAAAATTGCGCCCAGACTGTTGGCAGATTTTTTAAGGGCCGGTTTCACAGTAGAAATTTGAACTGAAGTTTTGTTAAACTTAAACTGAAGAATAATCTGCACTTTAAACCCGATTTCACTGTAAATAAATATCCTAAGATTAACTCATCCGAAGTTCGCAATCATTGTGAACTAGTTAAGCTCAAGTTAAGCTTTTTTACATTAGTATACTCTGCCTTTTCTGTCATTTCATTTCGTTGTAATATTTAAAATTGGAAAATGGGAAAACGACAAGTTCGTCGAAGCTCTAATTTTATTTAATTTTACCACTAATTAAAACATTTTATTTAAAAGTAAATAATTTCGATCGTTTTGATTAATATTGTCAATCATGGTACTTTGAATTAGAGTAGAATCGGCTAACTGTCAAAAACGTTAATCCGAACTATAAACCGAAAAACTTCCACCGTTTAGTTTAATCCTAGCATTGGATCAAACTTGAGTTTAACAACCTCTGTGAAACGCATTATTCGTTTGATCTTAAGTCTAAAGAAAATTTTTGATTTAAACTTCGACTGTGAAACCCGCCCTAACTGTCAAAAACGTAAATCCAAGCTACAGTGGGTAAAAAAAGTCTGCGTACAAGGGCGGAAGGAGTGAAAAAACCAAGGAAAATTGTACTAAAACCAACTTAAATTTATTTTTATTTTTATCAGCTAATGATGCTCTCTCAAGATAGGAATACTTAAAAAAATATAATATGCTCTTCATAGTTGTAAAAAATAAAAAGTAATTAAAAATCCGAACTTTCTCTCAAAGGAGCCTTCGATTGACAGATTGACAAAATGTTTGGAAAATCAATGAATTCTATTATTTAATATCTAGTTGGAAATCGTTTACATTTGATAACTTCTTTTAGCCTGTTATTCATACTTTTAACTAAGTTTGAAGTTTCGTTAACAGTTATTTTATCCCAGTCTTCTTGCAAAATAGCTCTTAAGCTACTCAGAGAAGTTATGGTATGTTTTCGAAAGCGCCTAGCTAATAATTCCCATAAATGCTCTATTAGATTTAAATCTGGCGATTGTGGAGGTGGGTGTAGTTGTTTGGGTACATTATACAGTAACCACTCCCTTACAATATGTGCACAATGCTTGGGATCGTTGTCTTGTTGAAAATAGTATCTGCTGCTGAGCCCTAACTTATTCGCAGAGCTCGATAAATTGTCTTTTAAAATGTTGAGATACTTCCATTTATGCGTGATTCCATCTATAAAATGCAGGTTTCCAACGCCAGATGATGCCATGCAACCCCAAACCATCACATGTCCACCTCCATGTTTGATAGTTGGACACAAATTTTTTATGTTCATTTCTTGATTGGGTTTTCTCCAGACCATGGTGCGGCCATCCGAGCCAAATACTTTCTTTCATGACTGAAAAGTATATCATTCCAAAACTCAGCCGGTATTCCGAAATGCTATCTAGCAAAGGAAAGTCTTTTTTTTCCTGCTAATTGGTGAAATATATGGTTTCCGCCTTGCGACGCGCCCGTGTAAGCCCGTTCTCCTTAAAATATTGCGAACATTTTGCGGAGTCACATTTCTTCCAAAAAAAAATGTCCGTCTGTCCGCCGTAGACGCCGTACGCCGTGCGCAAAACCGTTTGAAAGTGCGTAGCTCACAAACCCCTTGATATATTAAGTTGCAATTTCTATCGTAGGTAGAATGGGTGAACGCCTACGAGTGGTACCTTTTGGAGCGGTGGGGTTGTGAGGGGGTGGAGTAGGGAGCGTTTTATATGAAAAATTTTGGTTTGTAGATCTCAGGAACCGCTTATGCTAGGAGGCTGAAAGTTGGAACTTATGAAGTACTATGATAGTGGACCCATTTGCAGAAAAATGGTCGATAGGGGTTGAGTGGTGTGCGAGGGGGGGGGGGGAACAATGCGTCCAAAACGCTTGAAAGCTGGGATTGATACATTCTAAAATCCATATCTCCTGAACGATTGATGCCAAACGGCTGAAACTCTATAGTTGTATTAAGGGATGCTAGGAGATTAGAATGGGGTTAACATTTTTAAGGGGAGTAGTGAGGTATGGGAGTGGGGGTGAAAAACTTTGAATTACAATATCTTCCGACTCAGTTGTGCTGAAAAGATAAAATTTGGTTTCTGTATATAGAATTAGCAGTGGAGTCTACTGAATGTAAAATTTTTGAGGGGTGAGGTGAAGCGCTGAAGGTGGGAGTAAGCCATTTTTTAAAAAAATAAATTTTTATATCTCATGAACCGTATCAGATATGATCTTGAAATTTTTACAGGAGTTACGCCCAGTAGACCTCTAGGGGAGAAAAAAAAATTGAGGGTGTGAGTGTAGGGAGTGATGGTGGGAGGGGGTGGAAATGAAAAAATTCTTATTTTAATTTCTCGAAAGCCGCAAAGGATAGAAAGCTAAAAATTGATAACTGTATAGAGGTGCTATAGAGACATCTCAGAAAAATAAAATGTTTGATAGTGGTAGCAATGTACGGGGGTGGGGGTGGTTTTTCATATTTCAGAAATGGCTTATGCTAGAAAGTTGAAACTTAGTACGTATATGTTGATGTGCTACTAGAGAAATAAAAATTAAAAAAAAATGTAATTTTCATTTGTGTACAAAGATGGAGTAAAACAAATGCCAGTGAAAATGGTTTTTTCCCACATTTTCACGAATTTCGATAAATCTTTTAGATATCTCGAGCTGTCAAATCAATTTCACTTCTGCGGGCTCTTAATATAAGCGCCTAGAAACGCTTTTCCAAATTTTTCGATGTGTGACCCCTAAGGGGGTGTAAAGCGGTTATGTACTTTTCACGAATTCCGATATATTTCTTAGGTCTACTAAGATATAGTACAATTCACTTTCACTTCTAAATTCTTTGAATGTAGTCGGGGAATAAACCGATTTAAGCATTTTTTGATATTAAACCCCATGGGAAGTAAGACATTGTTTGAGTTTTGACGAATTTCGATTTTTTTTAGGTTTAATGAGATCGAATGCACTTTTACTTCTATTGAATATTTTATTGAAAAAACAAAAACGTAAATAAATAAAGAAAATCTGCCAACAGTCTGGGCGCAACTTTATTATTTTATGGGTAGAAGTCAGAAACGTGATTAATGTTGAGATCCGCTGTAGGTTACTATGCGACAGACAACCTAAAGAATAACCAGGAGGCTATTTGAAACGTTATTTTTTAGGTTTTCAGTCGCATAGTAACCTATAGCGCATCTCAGCATTAAACACGTTTCGGACTTCTACCCATAAAATAATAAAGTTGCGCCCAGACTGTTGGCAGATTTTTTTACCCACTATAAAAAGCAAAGATTTCTACCGTTTAGCTTAATCCTAGAATTTGATAAAACTTCAGTTTAACAACCTCTGGGAAACGCATTATTCGTTTGATTTGAGAAGTTCGTATCTTCACAGACAACAAAACAATAATTATTAATTATTAAAGTTTAGTTCATAGTTCATAGTTCATTTATTTCAATAATGCTTAAATATATATAGAAACAGTTTGTAATTTTTTTAGAGAGTAGGCTGGTGCCTTTGCAACTACAATATTGAGTTTAGTACAAGACAAGAAAATAATGTGAAACTTTGTAAAATTACGACAATATTGTTTGCTTAAGGAAAAATTGAATCAACTAAAAAAACCTTACATACAAATTAACCTAATTAACCTAACTTATACTACCTTATAACTAAATAAAAACAAATAACATACATTCGCAGAAGGAACTTATAGGATAGATGTAACCAGAGGATTTGTGACATATCGACACCTGCTCGAAAATAAAGATTGGGCTTTAAGAGCCATAACATTGATCATTGAAACTTCAGCCTCCTGGTGAAGACGTTTAGTCGAGTAGAAGAATGGTTTGTCCGTTATGATTGTAAGGCATTTATTTTGTATTATCTGCAACTTTTTCTTGTGCACGTTTGCACAGTCGTTCCATACTGGAGAACCATATAAGATGATAGGCTGCATTAGCGTAAAGGTCGGCATGGCAAGTTCCTGGAGGTACGTTTCTTTGTAAAGAAAATCGTTTTGGAAGGGTTTATTTTAATTTTCCAATTGTTGTAGTATTCACCGAACACAATAAGTTGGTCTTCAAGACTTTTAATTATATTGGACGGATTGTCGGAGCTGCAATAGATGTTTGTGTCATCAGCGAAAATTGCCACTTGACAATTCTCATTTATTGGTATATCCGCAGTGTATATGTTGAACAATGTTGGACTCAGGCAAGAACCCTGGGGTACACCGGCAGGAATTTGACGAAAGTTGGAAAAGGAAGATCTCAATTTGACAGTAAAGGTTCTTCCTTCGAGAAAGGACTTAATCAGCTCGCAAATGTACAATGGAAAGGAGAACTTGTATAATTTGTATACTAATGCATCGTGCCACACAGTGTCGAACGCTTTCTCAATATCAAGAGCCACCATACCTCTAGAGTTTTTCTGGTGAAGGGAATTTCTGATGAATCTGGTTACCCGCAATAATTGGTGACTTGTAGAAATCCCTGCCCTGAAACCAAATTGTACGTCTGGTAAGATGTTTGACTCAGTTAATAATGTCTGGATCCGGTTTAGTACAACGCGTTCAAATACCTTTCCCAGTATAGGAAGTAGGCTAATCGGTCGATAGCTCTGGGGAGACTTTGGATCTTTGCTCGGTTTTAGGATGGGAACAATGATGGCAGTTTTCCATTGGCTTGGGAAGACACTTAATTTGAGACATACATTGAAAACGAAATTAAGAACAATTATGCACTTCTTAGGTAAGTTCTTAATTACTACACTTGGCAGTTTGTCAATTCCAGGGGCTTTTTTAACCTTCAATCGCTTTAGAATTTGACAAATTTTGCGTGGAGTGCAGAAATTTATTGTTCCTCTGTCACAACTTGTGGTTCTCATAGAATTTAAGAGATTTTTAACAGCTTCGTTAGTACTAGGATTTCCGCGATTTTCTGTAGCGCAGTGGGCAGAATGGAAATTGTCCGCTAGCAATTCAGATTTGTCCAAGTCAGAGAATTTGAGATGGTTACTAGAGTCTAGAAGGGCTGGGATTTGTTGACTTTTTTTCTTAAAAATTTTGTTAAGCTGCCACACTTTCCTTGAGTTTTTGTCAAGTTCTGAGAGCATATCATTCCATTTTTTGTTGCGTTGCTCGAAGATACGTACCCTAATTGCCTTGGTTAGCCGGTTGATAGTGGTTTTGGTAGCAGGATTTCTAGTCGACTGCCATTCTCTGCGGAGATCATTACGTTTTTTGATGATTTGCTTAGTCTCACTATCAATTGGCTGAGAGTATGTACGATCTGCGGTGATTTTAGGGGTACTACACTCTATGGCACTCCAAATGTTATAGTTAAGCTCCGCAATTAATTGGTCAATTTGTCCATTGCTAGTTATCGCGCTTAAGTCGAGGCCACTAAGTGTAATGTGGCGATTCAAAAACCTCCGAAACTTCTGCCAATGGGTTTTGCGAAAACAAAAGAAGGAGTTTGAACAGATTTTTCGATCGAAAATAGAACAGGAAGATGTGGGGATGACAAAGCATATGTTGTTATCGGTTGAGATAAAGGAATTAGACCATTGCTTATCACCAGATCAAGTGTTGAATCACTCCCTCTCATTGATTGAAATGTTGGTTCTGTCGGGGTGTGAATGAAAAAGCTACTCTGAAGCATTTCATTATAAAGGATTTTACCTGCCTTGTTGCTTCTGAGGCAATTCCAATACCCATGCCTCGCATTGAAATCACCGCATAAAATAAAGTTATGTTTCAACCTTGTGAGTAATTTAATGTCGTCGTTAAAGAGTTTTAATTTGGCTGCATTAATTTTCGTCCCCGGAAAGTAAGCAACAATGACTACTAAATTCAATTCAATAAGACGTATTGCTAAGGTTTCAATGATCTTAGTTTGAAATTTAGAAATAATAGAATGTTGGATATTCTTTCTAACACCAATTGCTACACCTCCACCTGTTACATCTTCCTCCCTATCGTTGCGGTAAATGACATAATTTGAATTATAAAATGTATTTTTATGTTTTAACCAAGTTTCGGTTATAAAAAATATATCAATATTATTTTCTTCACAATAATCAAAAAATTCTATAGATTTGTTACGCACACTTTGTGCGTTCCATAGCATGCAATTGATGGAGTTGACACTATCCATATACAAACTTAACCGCTAACTTTACAATAACATTGTACTGTTCTAGTTTATTTTTGCAGTGCTGAAGATCACTAATGAGTTCAGTTGAGAGTGCGATCATTTGTTCCGGAGTGAACAGGTCGTCACTAGTGTTGGTGGCTGAGGATCCCGTTGCAATAGCTAGACGATGTTGCAATGTCAAATTTTGTTATACGGTTTTGACGTCGCTGATTTGTTGGTATTTGGAGATGTTGATGATTTGTGTAGAGCTGGAAAGTTACCTTGGTTGACGTTGAACATAACGCGAGATTGAGTAGTGTTTAGTGTGCTGTTCGGTGAATAGTTGGATCTTTTTTTTTTAATATTCATATAGTGAACTCTGGCAGTGCAATTCGTGTCGTTGGCCATGTGGTTACCACCGCAGTTGGCACATTTAATTGAGGATTCTTTTTTCGCGTTGCAGCTGGAGTGGTTGTGGGATTCACCACAAATTAAGCATTTTGGTGATAAATGACAGTGTGCCGAACCATGACCGTAGAGCTGGCAATTCCGGCATTGAGTAGGACCAGTTCGGTTGCGGGAGTAAAAGTTCCAGTTAACGATGGTGCGCATAATTGTCTTTGTTTTCCTGAGGTCAACGATCTTAGTTGTGCCGCGTTGAAAGTACAAGATGTAAAAGGCTTGTTTTTTGTACCGTTTGTTGGAAGCATGGAATTTCTTAATATCGGTGCAATCGATGTTATGATACTCGTGAAGGACCTTTTTCAAGTCTTCGGTGGTCATATCATGGAGACCAGAAAGAACAATTTTCAAAGGCCTTACGTTGGCCGCGCGGTGAGTGTAGAATTTTACCTTTTTCGCAACGAGATAGTTGTGAATTTTGTTGTAGTCTTCCATGGATTCCATTGCGATTTTTTACTAGTTGCCATAAGTTTGACTGAGTAGTTTTCAATTTGAAGTTCGTGCATAATTGCGTCGATGGACGCCTTCACAAGTTCTGGCAAGATTAATGGTGGAATTTTTACCTTTGTAGTGGTCGACAGTTCTTCCGCATTATTGTTCCCGGAGTCCGGACTCGCGAGGAGTGAAAACTTATTTTGCGACACAGTTGTCATTGTCACAACGTTTCTTCGGAGTTTGAGCCTCTCACGAAGTAATAATCCGGGCGGGGACTCTTCCCTGGCCCGCTTACTTAAAGTTTTGTCCGCAATTTTAGTTTTTTTTTTTTTTTGTCACACTTCACTTAACCAAGATAATACAATGAATTTAGTGAAAAAATTAGACTTGAAATATTGATTTGAACGCAACACTTGATCACAACTGAACTCTTTCACGGCTGTGAGAAGAATTAATTATTAAAGTTTAACTTTAGTTTAACTTTAGACATCTTTATTACACATCTGTAGATTATCAAGGATATTCTGCTGTTTATATTTGCGAAAGACAAGATAGCTTTGCTTGGTTTACCATTTTACCATCCCTTGCAGTTGGCGGTTTAAACGTGTCCTTTTCCTTACGTATATCAGTGACAAAATACACAAGATGAAGAGCATCTAATCTAACGTAAACAAGGCATACCATTCATCATTATCTTCTAGTCTCGATTTCGATTAAGAAGATTAACTCATGTGGTTGAAGAACGTAAGATGACTGTTGAATGAACAATGAATTATTTAAAGCGAAATTATATTAATACCATTTCGTCCTGAGATCCTTCATACTATACTCTTATTACTAAATGTGCACATACTCGTATCTAAGCACTACACTTTAATATCTTATTCACTACTAACTGGAAAGCCATCATCCATCCAATTAAAGTGGTTAAAGTCGGGTACTAATATCACTCTGTATATGTCTCGAGTCTAATTCAAAATGATATTCGTCCTTACAAAAGGAAAACTACGACAAGAAAAAGAAGAATTTCCCAACAATAGTACACTGACTGTCTCAACAAAAGAATGTCTTCTGGTATTCCGGTACACATAAGGTAGAAAGCAAAAAAAAAAAAACCAGGTTATGAGAAATTGCAAGGAATTCCACGTCAACGTGAACCATTAGTTTTCCGCCATCAACAATGCCAGGACTAGTCGTTCTCAGTATGAGTTATCACTCGTTCTGCAGACGCCTTGACTCAGTTCTTGAGTTTCAGGACCTCTACCTTAGCTTGGTTCCTGCTTCCATCAGACGTCTTTTTTTTTTCCTTTTCCCCGGCATTTTCAGTATTGACTGGGTACATAAAGCTCAAAGAACTGTGGTAAACTGATAGCGGGAATTACTCGTGTTCGTTCCTCCTATTTTCTATGCTTCCCGGGAACGATCTTAGAAGGAGCGGGTGAGTTCTTATTTTTATTTTGTTTCTAGTGTCCGTATCGCCGTTTGTTCGTATCCACTTACCACTGAAAAAGGAAACTATTGCTCTTTTGTATGACTACGGCGTATATCATTCTCATTCAGTTCCGGGTAATTGCTCCTGTACGAGAAAAAGGACTCGGTATGTAGGTGAAAAGAATGATTTCTGTAAACAAACAATTTTTTTCTTCTTCTTCTTCTTATTTCAACTTTAGGGTTTTGTCGTCATCGTAGTCTAGTACTTTATGTTCCCGTTTGTCCTTCTTTCGCCGCATATGCAACGATAAAGACGTGAACTAGCTCCTTGTTAGATAAAGGAAGCGAACCAGTACCTACTGCTCGGTTCCAGTCTAAAGGTAAAAAAAAAGATGAAAATAAGTGAAATCTTCATCAGTGTCGTCTTCCTGTATTTTGCTTCTATCAACAGTAGCACTGATAGCACTAGCAGCTAGAATAGTGCTGGATTTATCGCGCTATTAAACTTGTTCAGCTCTTTTGATGCCATCGTAATTGTAATCGTGCCAGGAAGATACCGAAGGGTACTTCTTTCAAGGGAAAAAATACGAAACTCACCGGGATATAAAAGGCTTTTAGCATTTTCCTCAGAATTTAATGGTATTGCGCGAATCATTTGGATTTAATGCACTGTAGATAATGCACGTGTATGCAGTTTTTAACCATTCCCCGTTCTATGCGAGGTTTTATCAATAAAATCGGTTTATTTGCTTCATTTCACGGAACTGAACTGTTAGCGCATATTGTCATGTTTTCGGCATAAAATTGGTATGGTTTACTATTGTAATCAACTTAAAATTGCAAGGTAGGAGTTGTTATTAAAGTTCATTTTCCGTGAAGTCAGGATGTAGTGCACTGTTTTAAAAAGAGTTGTATTTTCAATCCAATTTTTACTTGAAATTTACAGTATATTAAGTAAAAGTACACATTTCAATCACTTTTACAGGAAATTACTGGTATTAGTAAATTAATTATGTACTTCTCAACCAAACCGTACAATTTATATGAAAAGGCTCACAAAATTACGTAACATTTCGTGTAAAATTAACTATATTTATAGTATATATGTATATGAATTGAAAATTACGTTTTTTTCGTGTAATTCTACTTATCTTTTTGAATTTTACGACGAAGAACTCTTTTAAACTTTCTTTAGAGTGTGTTCAAGAGAATATCCAGTAAATTTGCTGCTTTCGAAGTTGTAATTTACTGATTGCAAATTGAAATTTACTGACAGAAAATTGAAAATTACATTCAAATTAGATCCCAACGTAAATTTACTTGAAAAGGTGTTACATATTTGTCTACTATCCAAAAGATGTAAAATTCAATGGATTTTACTTTATTATTTTAATAATACAGTATTGTGATCGATTTAAAGAAAAGAAAAAATTGCTACCCTTCAAATTTTTTTTTTCAGTTTTCATGACTTTACTAGTCAAAAAAAGCAAAAAAAAATTTCAGTCTGTCTGTCCGCCGTCTGTCGACCGCTGTACGCAAAATCATTTGCAGGCTTGTAGCTCCCAAACCCTTTGAGGTATTAAATGAAATGTTTTTTTATGAATAGACTAGGTCCCTTGAAGTGACCATATTTTGAAGGGATGGGGTGTGAGGGAGGAAGTGGGAAAAGCGTTTGAGATGGAAAATCTTGGTTTCTAGATCTCAGCAACCGCTTACACTAGGAAGCTGAAACTTAGAACTTATATAGAGCTTCGATAGTGCACCCACTTGCAAAAAAATTCCTGATATGGTTGAAAGGGTGTAGGAGTGGGGGGAAAAATAATGCGTCCGAAACGCATGAAAGCCGAGATCGACACATTCTAAAATCCATATCTTCTAAACTGTTAATGTCATGAAATTAAAACCTTATGAATATCTGTAGGTATGCTAGGACAATAGATCGGAAACAAAATTTTTGAGTAGGGCAGTGGCGTACAAGGCTGGGGGATGAAAAACTTAAGAGTACAATATCTCACGAACCAATTTCATTAGACAAATAAAATTCGGTTTCTGTATGAAGGTTGACAAATGAAGTTTGAAGAAATTAAAATTTTTTAAGGAGGCGGTGGAGCATGAAAGTGGTGGGGGTAAAAATTTTCCTAAAAAATCACGTCTCATATCTCTCAAGAATAGTGTAAGATAGATACTTAAAATTTTTACCGGAAGTAGAATTTTGTGGGTGTGGATGGGGGAGGGTGAAAAGGTAAACATTCCGATCTTTATATCTCAAGAACCTATAATAATAGAAATCTGAAACTTGGTATTTATATAGAGCTATAGTAGTAGCATGTTGGAAAAATATAATTTTTTATAGGGGTAGTATGGTATGGTATGAGGTCAAGGGTGTTTTTCCTTTCTATAGAACGGGTTATGCTACAAAGTTGAAATTCGGAATGTATATTTAAATTATTTGGAAAAGTAATTTAGAAAAAAAAACTTTTCAAATATCTATTGGCGTTTGGAAATGGGGTGAAAAAAATAATCAGTGAAAATGGAATGCATATAATTTTTACGATTTTCGTCATATCTATTAGGTCTTCCCAAATATTGAATTAATTTTTATTCTACGGCTTCTTCATATAAATAGGGTAAAGTACCTATTCCTGAGCCCCCTTAAGAAAAATTTTTAGTTTGAGTCTTCCGCATCTTGACATAACAAAATATTTTGGTTACCTGTTTTTTTTGTTCTAAGGACTATTGTAAGCAGCTATTAAACTAAATAATTAGTTTGACGTTTGCAAAGAGCATTATTTAAAAAATTTAATAATGGTGAGAAAAGACCAGTCTGCCCAGTAATGAGCCCTTTTTTTCCAATACTGAGCCATGGCCGACCCAATACTGAGCCCCCCCAAAGAAGGTGCGAATTTCTCTAGAATACAATTTTTAACGATGATATATACATGGTGTCCGGTACTCCGTGCACAACCTTGTAAGTTTTTATTCTTTGATATATTTTGTGATAAAAATTGATGTGCAGGGAGGGTCAATTTTCAATATCCGTGGAGATACAGGGGGGGGGGGGCAAGAAAAGTGTTTCGGACCTGTACCCTCACTCACTTAAAACGTTATATCTTGAAAACTAATAATCGACGACGGCTCATTACTAGTGAGAGGGCTCAGGAATGGGTACTTTACCCTACCTAGAAAATGTTTTCAGAACTTTTTTAAATTCGACCCCTAAGAAGGTGTAAAGGGGTTGTATGCTTTTTCACAAATTCTAGGTCTAATTAGATTTCGACTAACTTTTCACTTTCACGGGCTTGTGTAATAATCGCCTACAACTCATTATTCAGTTTTTTCCTATTTCAGCTCCTATGAGGGTATAAAAGGGTTGAACACGTTTTCACTAATTCCGTCCTTTCTTTTAGAAGTGATAAGAAATTGAATTGGTTTTTACTTTCTTGTTTTGTCTTCATATTTATCTCTTAACTCCTTTCAGGATTTTTGATTTTTAGTTATTACGGCATTTGATGTAATGACATAAAAACCAATTTCACTATTTTTCCAATTTCAAGAACCAAATGGGTGTGAAGGGTTTACTTACGTATTCACAAATTTTTCAAAGTCCCTCGTATCTTAGGAGATATCAATTTGCTTCTTATGAAATCATTTAATAATCTGTTTCACAATTTTTTCGAAATTCAAACCCCAAGTGGAAGTAATGGGTTTGTATGCGTTTTAACAATTCGTCATATCTCTTAAGTCTCATAAGGCAACAAATTCGTTTTATCTTCTATGGGCTTTTAGTGTACATAATATACCGAAATTTAAATTATATATACGGCCTTTTTCAATGTCTGTTTTAAATTGCAATCTCTATTTTAAATATTTTTATTTTAAGAACAAAATTAACTTTCCAAGGAACGTCATAATCTCGAAACAACTGATGATATACTCCGACTTTGACCGCTCCCGAACTTTGACCCGAAAAATAGTAAAGTTTCGCCTAGACCATTGGCAGATTATTTTTTACTGTGTGAGACGTACGAAATGCGAAAGTTCTTGTTAATAAAATTAAAGAACTCCAATTCGTCAAACCACAAAGTCATTGGCAAGAAGAACCTATACAAAATTTTAAGAATTTATGAATAATACATCAATCCAAAGAATTCGATTTCATTAACCTTTAACTGAGATTTTCTAGATCATTAATAATTAAGACGATCATGATATTGACAGAAGTCTTTTTAATTTAATTTTTGGACGAATACGTTAAGAACAATATTGAAAATTATCGATGAATACATACGCGTTACCATCAACTATTATTATACATATATTATGTTTATAATATTATTATTCCTTTTTTTTGAATTTATTGGTTTTCTATTTTGATTTTAATGTACTTTTATATAAGATATACAATCTTGTAGTACTATATATATAAATAAACATAAACATAAACTAATTGTTTGCTGTGTACTTCAAGTTTCTTTTACCGTGAGGCAGAAGTATTATACGCAATTGATACATTGTGAATATAATACTACGTTTCTGACTTATTAATATCTTATTAAATCTTTATTATAATTCGACAAACGAAATTAATGACTTTGTGTAAACGAAATTTTTTAGGAGTTAAGGCGGCGTTATAGTGAAGTGATGCGACAGAATTAAAGCTGAATGAATGTATGTTGGCGATTGTAACAAGTTATAGTGATATCGCATCGCTCCAACCGCGTCGCGTTTAAATTAACGCAATGATAGAAATGACTGACCTAATTAAAACTATGACTAGCAATTTATGAAGGGTTGTTTATTATAGTAATGAATGTTTTCATTGGTTCAAATATCATGCTTTTTTTGTTGATTTGATGTTTATTTTCATATATACGTTGTGGTATTCCATTGTTAAGAAAAGACTCCTTTAAGAGGATGTGTGTTCTTTATTGTTCACTGTCTTCTGACGACTGCCTCGCCTCGTGTTACTCGGCTACCGTTGTATAACAACTGTGCAGTCTGCACTAGCCTGGTGTTGTCAGGCTAACTCTTCTATAATAAGAATTATTACCTCCCCATAAATAAAATTGATAAAAAAAACCCTTAAATTCAGTTAATTAATTCATTGTGTTATATGCAGCATTTTTTTGACTCATAAAAAATTGTTAATAATATTTCAATCATAAAGTAAAAATAAATTACTAAGAATAAATTAAATTAGTTTAACTCCAATACAATTTTAAACTGATTTCTCTAGTGATATTTTTTAATTTTGTTATATTCGACGGCTTGGAATCGCTTTGTTTCAATTCGAGTAGCGTCAATCTTGCAGTCGGAGGAATCGTTGTAGCAATTTTTCTTTACAGAAATTTTTAGAAATACCGAGAAATTCAAATAAATTTAGCCAACACATATGGCCATCAAAAAACATCTTTGTTATCTAAAAAAAATTTGTATTGGGTTGATAGTTTTTTTTTAAATTTGAAGTCGTTTTTTTATTTAATGGCAAAAATTAAACAATAAAAACAAAAAGGAAGACAGTAAATATTAAAATAACAAAAATTATTGATTGCTAGATTCATTAAATTACAAAAACAGAGTCGATTTATCATTAATTCCCTTTTTTTTTCAATTTGCATCATAATCGTATGTCAAAAAAAATTTGCTTCCCTCAAGGCTCAGCTTTAGCACCTACTTTTTTTTGACACTTTGGAGTACTGCTTTTTTTACTTTCTCAAGTACAAAAGAAATATTACTATTATTATTATTTAGAAGCAAACTTTCTAAGTGATCTTACACTGTTAACTGGTTAGCGCTGGCAGCTAAGGCCTTCGGCTTTTATTTTTGTGTCATTAAATATTCTTTTATTTATAGGAAAATAAGCTTTTCAGAGCAGTCGTCATTGAGATAACGCTAAAAGAGAGTCAACCGTCCTACATTACGTCTAACTTTATAGCTCATATTTGAACTCTGTCCAGGCGGTCAAAGCAGATTGAGAGGACGCCGCCCAAATGGCCTGCCCCAAGTGTTAATTTACTCCGAATATGTAAAAATTATTGCTCACCATTTGGTCTGGAATTGAAAAGATTAGGCTTGAAGTCAACCAACATTATCAACCCCATTCAAACAATAAAATTGCTTAAGAATTTTTGATTGATTTTGGCGTCAAAGAAGTTTCTAGTGTGAGACACCATGGTGGCTTTATGATGAAAAATCACATTCTCGTTTATTCCATTATTTATTATATACGATATAAATAAATATACAGCTAGTCTATCACGGCAGAGGTTTTGGGCTCGAATATCACTTAAAATGGTCCTACGCTTTTCTTTATACTCAATTTTCCTTACTTTTCAACAACTTCCATTTCCAAAAAAAATCATCCTCATTTCAGCCACCTTTCCTCTACTCTCTCCTCTCACTCGCCGAGGTTTGATAAGAAAAAATTAGAAACTTTGGTAATAGATCTTACCCGAAAAAAATATCATTTCGGACATATTTGTTTTTACTTGACATACCTAAATTCAAGTTACTTTTAATTACCAGGTGAGTTCTACAATTTTAGTGCTATCCATTAGATTAATTAACAATTTTTTCAAAGGCTCCCATATCAGCAAAATTTGAAAAACTGAGGTACGCCAAATTTCCGCAGCCCGTACGGTGTACACCCGTGAGGGTTTTTCAACTTTCCTTCTAAAATTTATTTCTAATAACGAAAAAAATTTTTTTTTTAATAAAATGTATTGTTATTGTTAACACCTATTGGTGCGGCGCTAATATCCATGGATGCGCCGCTAATACCCATGGGTGCGGCGTTAACACCCATGGGTGCGGCCCTAATACCCATGAGTGTTCTTATGAAAACCATTGGTATTCGCCGAAACACCCACAAATATGGGTATTTCACGAAACACCCATAAATATGGAAGTGCTATCATGGGTGTCACGGAACACCCATGGAAGTTTTTCATCTGTCTGTCATTCGTCTCTGCAATTCAAAGTGTCCTGGATAATCCTGGATCTAATTCTTTTCCATTTCTGGCATAATGTATGGGAGCAAATATTCTATTTTTGACGTATTAGCCAAAGGCTCAGAAGTCTATGGGTGTACACTGTATAGGTTGTATAGTGTACACCCATGTACAGTGCTAGGCAGTGTACACCCATGGCTGAGTAACCTTCATGGGTACACCTATGATAGTTGAGGAACTCCCAACTTCAATTCTCTTCTAGTGTCAGATCCTTCTTACATAAATTTAATTTTAATTTTACCGGCTGCGCCAGTTTACTCTACACATAAATAGAAACTACTTAGAAATAAATTTTCATAATAATTTGACTATATTTCTGGTTTCCGAGTAAAACAAACCATCTCACAAAACGTACCGAATACAATTTCTCGCGTCAACATTGACAACCATTTCGAGTCAGAGCAATAAATTTTTTTTAATCGCAAAAGAAAACGCATTCATAAATATAAACATTATTGCAAATAAATCGGATGCCTACATGTTTTCACCTGTAACGAAAATTCAATTGAATTTAATTCCAAATGGCACAATAACAAGGAAATATTATAAGGGCACTCAATCACTGCCATTAACGAATAAAATCGTGAATATTTAACAGTATAGGTATTCATTTGTATCGATTTATTTCGAGAACAACCGACTGCGAAGAGAATGCACATTTTTATCGAATAAAATAAATTAAGTGCGGCATATAAATTTCCGCATAAAAAACCTTTTAATTTCGCCTCTTCATAAATAATGCGATCAAACAATGGAAATTATTAAAAATTCCGCAAGTACGTTCACACATCTATAAAATATCGAAATAAAAATATGAAAAATTGTTGCGTATCGATACACTGGTAATGTCACGTTTTCTCAAAAGGATTTTAAACGATGATAAACAACGCCATTTTTATAATATAAAAGAAGCACAGAAACGCAGAAAGTATGTAGACGCGTTTCGGCATAAATATGAATTTTGCAAGTAATGGCATTAGAATTGCCATGAATGTTAAAGTAGAGGACACCATCTTTATGACGGAAGTTAACATGCATAATAATATTACGTTTATTGCACAATTTGAATAAAAACATATGAAGAAAAAAAGAACAGCTTTAAAGCTCAAAATATTATGACACAACATGAAGTCGACTGGAGGGTAGTAGGAGTCCTCGTATGGTTAAGTCTGAAATTCGCCCGTACAGATGGTGGTTTTACCCGCATTACAATATGACACAGGGCGTCTTCTCCTTACATCCTGGCAACTTGTTTAAACATACGACCTATAAAAATGAGAAGATCATTTGTTTTCCGTAAGTAGCATTTCCGCGTTGCTTCCTGCTTCCTTTTCACCATGCCTATGTTTAAGAATAAAAAATAACGATATTCTGAATCCTGACATCATGAGAACGAGGGAAACATTTCGTTCACCCCTTTGCCTTCAAGACTTCAAGATTTTCTTATCGTCTCTTTAAAAGATTTATGCCAGCATAAAACTAGTTCAAGTACAAATAATAAATTTACCATGAAAAAAAAAAACAAACAAAAAAATAGTGGGATTTAACGTATCGTAGGGTACGAAAAAGGTTCTTATTCGATCCCGAAATGCACGTTTTATGCTGTTGACTTCGAAAAATAAGTTTAAGAAAAAGTATAGCGAAATTTGATTGCGATTTTAAATCCTCTTCATGTCATCAAATAAATAATAAAATAAAATAATTAGATATTATTGCTACTGTACTTACAATTTGTTTACTAGGCCTAAAGGTGTAATGAAGTACTTCATTACCACTACCAACTAATGATCCTAAATTAGATGCTCCATCACATCCGACTACTACTTCATCACCACACATGTCACGTTGTATCAGACGTGCGGAAGGACTTCGAAATAAAGGTGTAGGTGCTTGTGGCTTTATTGGTCGTTTTTCTAGAAAAAAAAAATAAATAAATAAGAAAAAGCAGAAAGAATAAATATTAGGTTGTATATATATATAAAAAGAAAACATAATTTTAGGATCTAATATAACAACAAAACGAATGCCGCTTCTTGTCTTTATATTCTTATTACTCGGTATTTCGAGACAAAATTACGAAAGAAAAGAATCCACACAGTCTTAAATAATATACCCTTATGTTACATTGTCACCATTTTTCATACCAATTGCTTCTAATTGAAATAACAGCTGCCAAGCTACTAGCAGGCTGGAAATGCAGCACGGAGTAACATAAAAGGGTGAACAAATTTAACAGAACCGTACTGATAAATGCTGGTTGGAAACTCTGGCGATAATTAACAAACAAAATTCTTCGGAACACATTGAAGAGAGGTGGTCAAAAAAAGTTGTTTATTTATTTTCATGAATTTCGTCATATTTTTTAGGTCTTTTAACCCTTCGTTGTCACACGGGGTAGAATCGACTGGACGAAAAACATTGGCCGTAAAATGGATCCTCTTCATATGTTGGAATAAATACATTTTTTGGAACGCGCACTATGCTACTATTTAATTTTTTTTTCCGGATGCAGCATATCTAAGAAGTGAAACACCATAATCTTATGTGTCGCCGACGAAAGGCCTTAAGACGAGATATCGCCAACGAAAAGGCCTTTAGACGATTTAGTGTGATTAGTACGATTTAGTGTGATCAGTTTTGGAATAAACTTGCCGGTGAACGGAACAGAAAAAGATAGATAGATAAATTTAATGAAATTCATTAAGTTGTATAATAACAAGTTAAAATTTGTTCAGTATCGGAACAGAAAAAAGCGTCTTTCTATTTAAAAACAAGTGAACATTATGCAAAAATATTGAACATTGACGAAGCTATAATTCTTTTTCGCGAAAAAGTGTCTTTTTTACATTTTGACCTCTTCATGAAATGTGTTTAACATGTCGCCATTTTATTTCTTTTAAATAAATTTTTCATACATCATCTAGAATGTTCAGAGTATGTTTCGTAATTTTTTTAAACACTTCGGACGGATAGTTTGGTCACAATACCGTTTTGAACTTTTTGACTGGATAGGGTCGACCCAGTGTGACCACCGAGATTAAATACAGAGGTGTGACCACAAAGGGCTAAGAGTCAATTTTATGTTGACGAGCTTTTCAGATAATGGCTAGAAATCCCATGCAGAATTTTTTTAAATTCAACTCTAAAGTTGCTGTAAACGTCTTGCAAATATTTTAACGAATTCCGACATATCTCTTAGGTACGATGAGATATCGAATTGATTTATAAGTTAGTACTGTTTGATCTAAAACCCGTTCAGGGTATTCAACCCCTTCGGGAGTATACTTCTTTTAATGATCAGATATCAAACTAATTTCCCTTTATTATTTTCTAATAATAAAGTATTGTGATCGATTTTTTAAAAAAAAAAATTGGCCACGTTGAACAATTTTTTTTTCGCGTTTCATGACTAGTAGACACGAAAAAAGCAAAAAAAAAATTTAGTCCGTCTGTCCGCCGTACGCCGTCTGCCGTACGCAAAATCGTTTGAAGGCTCGTAGCTCTCAAACGGTTGGAGATATTAAATTGAATTTTTTTTTATGAATAAACTGGGTAGGCCCCTTGAAGTGACCAAATTCTTAGGGGATGGTGTGTGAGGGGGGGGGGGGAGGGGGAAGCGTTTTAGACGGAAAATTGGAGGCTTAAATTTGAAATTTATATAGAGCTTAGATAGTGGACCCATTTGCATAAAAATTGTCAACATGGGTGATGGGGTGTGGGAGTGGGGGGAAAAGTAATGTGTCCGAAACGCAAAAAAGCCGAGATCGACACACTCTAACATCCATATTTCCTAAACGGTTAACGTCACAAAATTGAAACTTAAATTAAACTGGCGTACGGGAGTGGGGGGTAAAAAAGTTTAGATTACGATATCTTTCGAACCAAATGCACTAGACAAATAAAATTCGGTTTGTGTATAAAGGTTGACAAATGAAGTTTGCTGAAAATAAAATTTTTGAAAGGAGTGGTGATAATAATTTTTTTAAAAAATCATTTCTCATATCTCAACAACCGTGTAAGAAAGATGCTTAATATGTTTACCAGAAGTAGGACTAATAAAGTACTACTAGAAATTTTTAGGGTGATGGTGTAGAGGGTGAGGGTGGGAGAGGGTGAAAAGGAAATGATTCCGACTTTTATATCTCGAGAAACCTATAATGATATAAAGCTGAAACTTGGTATTTAAATAGAGTTATTGTAGTAGCATGATGGAAAAATATAATATTTTCTTTTCCGTAGTATGGTACGGGGGTGGGTGGTGTTTTTTCTATCTATAGAACGGCTTATGCTACAAAGTTGAAACTCGGTACGTATATGTAGATCAACTAGAAAAGTAATTGAGATTAAACAAAAATTGCAAATATCCATTGGCGTTCGGAAGGGGGGGCAAAAAAAATTATCAGTGAAAATTGAATTCATATATTTTCAGGGTTTTCGTCATATCTATTAGGTCTTTCCAAATATTAAATTAGTTTATATTTCACGGATTCTTCATATAAATACCTAAAAAACGTTTTCAGGATTTTTTTAAATTCGATCCCTAAGGGGTGGAAAGGGGGTTGTATACTTTTTCACGAATTCTTCCATATCCCTCAAGTCTGATCAGATATCGAATATCTTTTCACTCTAATGGGCTTGCGTAATAATCGCCTTAAACTTTTTTTTAAGTTTTTTCCGTTTTCAGCCCCTAAGAGGGTATAAAAGGGTTGAAAAAATTTTCACGAATTCCGTCATATCTTTTGGAAGTGATAAGAAATTGAATTGGTTTTCACTTTCTCGTGCTGTCTTCATATTTATCTATTAACTCCTTTCAGGATTTTTGGATATTCAAAGTGTAAAGAGGTTGCATATCTGATGATATATCGAATTCATTTTTACCTCCTAAGGTTCCCTATATAAGCGCCAAAAAGTCAGTTTCAGTATTTTAAGATATTGAATCTTAAGGGGTGTAAGGGGGTTGTATGCTTTTCAAAGCTTCGACATATTTTTTAAGTTTGATGAGGTTTTAGATCGCTTTTCACTTCCACAGACTTCTTATACGAGGGCGGATTGATAATGACGTGCAAAAATTGAGAAAACATAATTTTATCCGGAAAAATTTATTTTATTTTTCAACGTAGTCTCCTTTTAGTTCGATACACTTAGTCCAGCGTTTTTCCAATTTTTTGATCCCTTCCAAATAATATGATTTGTCCAACCCTTTAAAATAGGTGTTGTTTTCACTTATGACGTCAGTATTCGTGGTAAATCTCTTTCCAGCAAGCCATTTTTTCAAGTCTGAAAATAATAAAAAGTCGCAGGGTGCCAAATCTGGAGAATACGGTGGGTGAGGGAGTAATTCGTACCATAATTCAAACAGTTTTGCCGTTGCAACAACGGACGTGTGAAACAACACTTTTTTCTTCGCCAAAAGAAGCCGTTTTGCCTTAATTTCAACATCCAATGGAACCAATAACTCAGAATAATATGCTCCCATCATTGTTTTTCCTTTCTTCAAGTAGTCGGTGAATATCATTCCATTAGAATCCCAAAAAACTGGCGCCATAACCTTTCCAGCCGATAGAACGGTTTTGCCTTCTTCGGTGCGCTTGAACAGGACATCCTTCCATTGTTTTGACTGTTGTTTGGTTTCTGGAGTGTAGTGGTGAATCCATGCTTCATCAACAGTTACGAATCAACGAAAGAATTCATTTGTATTACGTTAAAACAGTTGCAAACCGTGCTGCGAAGTTGTCACACGATTGCGTTTTTAGTCGATTGTGAACAAACGCGGCAGCCATCTTGCGGATAGCTTCCTCATGTCCAAATGGTTTTTCAAAATATTCGAATTTAAATGAGATGCTTACTACGTTAACTATCTCACGCACTTTTACTCGATGATCTTCTATCACGATATCATGGATTTTATCGATCATTTCTGGCGTGGTGACCTCATTTGGACGACCTGGACTTGGTGTGGTTTGTGTGCTCGTACGACCACACTTGAATTCAGAAAACCATTTGTAAATCATTCGGATCGATGATGCAGAGTCCCCATAATGCTTATCTAATTTTTCTTTGGTTACTTTAGCTGTTTTCCCTTTTAAAAAATTGTGTTTAATCAACACACGAAATTCACTTTTATCCATTTTTAACAATTTTTGTAAGTCGACTTGCTTAGACGGCTGCTTCTCGAAAACTAAACGAGGTATCAGGCTTAAACTTTGCAGGTAATCTATTTATGGATGGTCCAGGTAAAAAAAAATAACGAATTCCTTACCTGCCCACTCCTTGATTTTTGCACGTCATTATCAATCCGCCCTCGTATAATCGCCTACAAAACCCATTTCTCAATTTATCGATATTCAATCCCCAAGAATTTGCATGTGTTTCCTCAATTTTTGCCATCCCTTAGTTCTGATGAGATATAAAATTGGTTATTACGGCATTTAATGTTATGACCTAAAAACCAATTTCATGATTTTTCGAGTTTTAAGAACCAAGGGGGTGCGAAAGGCTTGCTTACGTTTTCATGAGATATAAAGTTGCTTCTTATGAAATCCTCTAAAAACCTGTTTCACAATTTTTTCGAAATTCAAACCCCAAGTGGAAGTAATGACTTTGTATACGTTTTAACAATTCGTCATATCTCTTAATTCTGATAAGGTAGCAAATTCGTTTCTACTTCTATGGGCTTTTAGTGTACATAATATACCAAAATTCGAATAGTCTACACGGGCTTTTCCAATTTTTAATCGGCTTAAAATCTCTATTTTAAATATTTTTTTTTAAGAACAAAACTAACTTCCCATGAAACCTCATAATTTCGAAACAACTTCGACTTTGACCGCTCCCGAACTTTGACCCGGAAATAATAAAGTTTCGCCCAGACCATTGGCAGATTTTTTACCCATATGGCTGTGGAAGACCTTGCACTCTAATATATATATGCACTTGTATATTTATAGGCTAACGTCATAGAAAGTAAATAAATAAATAACTAATTTTTACTACTGCAAATTTGTCACAGAATCACCTAAAAATGAATTTCATGATTTTTCGATATTCGTCCTCGAAGGGGAATTTTTATATGTTTTCACGAATTTCGCCATATATTTTAGGTCTGATTAGTTATTGAATAAGTTTTTACTTCTTTTATATTTCAATTTTTGTGCGAAGGAAGACAAAATCAGTTCTCGAAAAAAATCATCCTAGTCTCAAAACTGTCAGTGCTTTAAATCTGTTTTGATCGCGCGCTGAAATCGTAAATATTGATTTAATGGCAAAGTGGCGTAAGCACTTTAGACGTAATTCCTCCTTTAATGCTGCTCGGACTTTATCTCGAAAAATAATAAAGTCTGCCAATAGTAACCCCATTTTCATAGCACAATCAGTTGCTGGGATTACTGAAGAAATGCGTCTAAAATCCACCGTCCTTAGACCAAAAAGTTCAATCCTGATAGTGGCCCCTCCACGTATTACTTTTGTGAAAATTGGAACAACATGTCTCTAGGAGCTCCCCAGTTTTATACAGTGTAAATATCAGCACCCGTTTTTCGTCCTGTCAATAAAAGTGCTGATATTTATTATTTTGAGTATGTTAATCTTTAAGAGCGTTTCATTTCCAATTTAGGCCAAATCCGTGTAGCAGTGTGACATGTAGTGCCCTCTGTCCATCTTAATTTCTCTCTCAATTGAATCCAATTTGAGCTGCAGCTTACATGTAAAAAGAGGTACACCCAGATTCCGATTGTCAGCCATAAACTGAAGGGAGTACCGCACTAAACCAGTTCGTCAATCATACAGTTGCCTGAAATAACCTGTGCCCCAGTTTCAGCACAGGTGAATATTGCTGTTTGTACGGGTCTGACATATTTTTAAGAGATGATCGACAGTCGGCAATGCCCTTCGGTATTGAAGAGGTCAACTCCAAGTATTTTATTACTGCCAGGATGTCTGTAAAATTTTTTAAATCCTTAGTAGCTAAGACAAGGCTCCCTTAAATGCCATAAGTTCCACCTGATAAATCCCACAATGGTCCGGAATACAAATACATGCTAACCCAATTCTCCAACCCAATCGTCTTGCGTTCATGAGCCGTCAGCATAGACCAAATACCCAAAGAACAAAGAATGACTCTGTAAACATTTACAAAGCAGCAAAATTCTTGCTAAAATTCAATAAATTTCAATATGCGCTTTTTAGAGGTGAGATAAAATAATCCCTATTTAATTTAATTAGAGGCGCATTGCCCTTCAAAAATTAGCCAGTGAAAACATCGCGCTAACAATATCAATCACTACAACTACTTGTACCGACTGCGCCACTTACAAGTGTTACTGATTTTAACTTCCTTCTCGTCCGTTAAAGGGTTATCTGATTATTTTAACGAGATCAAACGGTAGTAGGTGAACCGTGTGGTAAGCGAGCGAGATTCAATTGGTTAAGTAAAAAGTTCGAATTTGTAGTTGGTAACATTGTTTTTCAATTCATTCGTGACATTCCAACTATGACCCTCAAAAATTGTCAATTATATTCAAAGAACCACTCACTCTAGATGTTGAATTATTAAATCGGAGACAACCAAAGCTAAATTCTTCACCTTTGACCAATTCGAATGGTATGTTGTTCAAATATCACCGAGAATTCCGTTTGAAATCTGTGTATGAAAGGACAATAACCAAATGACTACATTGCCGCTGACGACAAAATTCTGACTATAGGTTAACGAATCTATGAGTGCAACCAAAGAGATGTACCTATATCGTGGCTATTCACTAGTTCCTGGAACCAATTCAACGTCCAGTAGCTGAGTAATTTGCAGGTTAGGTTACCAGGATAAAGTGCAGCGATATCTACAATAGCCAGCATGCCATTAATAGCGAAATGTAGGTGCTCGATATGGACATCATAGCAAGGCCCTCCGGTATGAAAATACACGGATAAGACTTCATATATATGAACGCAACAAACGTGGAATCTTTTGCTCTATGGAACGACAATTAATTTACACTGGGCACAGTAACTACCATTTACAAAACTGGTGTATTAAAGGACGAGGTGTTTTGTATTGGAAACAAAATAACAACATACCGGCTACTGCGCTCTATTCCGGAGTATGTTATACGTAGAGCTAAAGCTAAATCTGATTAAATTGCGGTTATCTCTTGAGACTAAATTGGATATGTACGTTGCTATTCGTTGAACAATACAAGAGCGTTAAATCAATGTTAACATCACTTTGCTGAAGTTGTATCATTAATTGGAACACCGCAGACCATTTTATTTCCCAGCTGGCTGATGAATGGACTTTAAATGGTAATCTTCCTGCCGGTATCTATTCGGAGTTTAATTGGAAAAGTTAATTCAAATTGGAACTAGGTATATCCACCGGAACTATATGGAGAAATTTTATGCTAATGTACTTGTCGATATAGTGGACAACTTAATGGTTAAGTTTTTTTTTACAGATTTAATTTCTCCAATGGAGTTAAAAAAAAACAGAGGAGGTATGCAACAAGCTTACCATCAGCTTACACAAAGTTTTAACTAAATCACCTGTTTTTATGTAACAACCTGGTGAACTACTTAGGTGTGATGGAACCCAACTACAGCAGCTCTAGCAGCTCAATGGCTTTAATGAAAAACTTCAGGTGTGGATAGGATATAAATTACTAAACGAATTCCTTGAAGCGTTTCGAGAATTTGTACCTGATGCGCACCCCTTTTTGCTATTTACCCAAGTGTATAAAAGCGAGGATATTCACCTGAATGGAGAGTCGATTATGCCAAACGGTGAATCGTTAGACTCTGAAAATCGTAAGATGCTATTTGGCAAAGGGGCCACCCACCTTACCTGACCTAAAATATACACCTGCTGCATTATAGTTCACGTGAAACTATGGCGAAAATAATAATTTCGTGGATAACAGATGCAGTTGATGGGAATTTCGTCAGCAATTTACTTCGATTCGAAATCTGTAGAGTATTGTAAAGTTTTAGAGTTGCAAAAGAAAGATTTTATAACTATAAATCTTTTTAGTATCTTCCTGGAAAAATATGAAATATTACAAAGTACATGTTTTATAGGTCGTTGAAATTCCTGTACTTCCTCTTCAAGGACAATACCTTAGGAACACGTTAGGTGAAACGCTTGAAAGTTTTGACCATCAGTGCCAGAGTTGCCTAAAAGCAGATATTTAATACACTTACAACTATTTTTAGTTGCGAAAACTCTCTAACAACTTATTATCAGTACTGTACAGTCGTACGGCCATTTAGTTCGTTTAACTAGTTGTGCAATAGTTTTGCGAACTACTGCGGACAACCTTAAGAATACTCCTCACTGCTAAGTCGGTGCGTGGTTCGCACAACCACCTGTCAACTTCTACCATAAGTAGTGTATTGATACTAAATAGTAGTGTATTGCTACTTAATATGACGCCATATTTTATAGATGTATCATGGCTTCCAATATAAATAAAATATTTTGAACAAAAGTTTAGACGAAAGATAGGTACATATATTTTTAATCAAAATTCTTATATTCGTACTTTAAAATATTAGTTTGAATATTACTTTATTATTTTCTAATATTACAGTATTGTGATCGATTTTTAAAAAAAAAAAATTTGCTGCCCTGAAAATTTTTTTGTTCGCGTTTCATGACTCGTAGACACGAAAGAAGCAATAAAAAATTTCAGTCCGTCTGTCCGCCGTATGGCGTCCGTCGTACGCAAAATCATTTGAAGGCTCGTAACTCCCAAACGGTTTGAGATTTTAAATTGAACTTTTTTTTATGAACAGACTGGGTAGGCCCCTTGAAGTGACCAAATTCTGAGGGGTGGGGGTGTGAGGGGGGAGGAGGGGGAAGCGTCTTTGACGGAAAAATTTGGTTTTTAGATCTTAGCAACCGGTTATGCTAGGAGACTGAAATTTGGAATTTATATAGAACTTCGGTAGTGGAACCATTTGCATAAAAATTGTCAATATGGGTGAAGGGGTGTGGGAGTGGGGGGAAAAATAATGCATCCGAAACGCAAAAAAGCCGAGATCGACACATTCTAAAATCCATATCTCCTAAACGGTTAAAGTTACAAAATTGAAACTTAATAAATATCTGTAGGTATACTAGGAGAATAGATCACAAACAAATTTTTGAGTAGGGGCAGTGGCGTACGAGGGTGGGGGGTAAAACACTTTAGATTATGATATCTCACGAACCAATTGCATTAGACAAATAAAATTCGGTTTAAGTATAAAGGTTGACAAATGAAGTTTGCTGAATGTAAAATTTTTTAAGGGGGCGGTGGATCATAAAAGTGGAGGGGATGCGATTTTTTCTAAAAAATCACGTCTCATATCTCAAGAACAATGTGAGGTAGATGCTTAAAATTTTTACCAAAAGTAGTTCTATTAGACCGCTATAAACAAGAAATTTTGGTTATGTGGGTGTAGACGATGAGGGTGGGGGAGGGTGAAAAGGAAAAAGTTCCGATTTTTATATCTCAAAAACCTATAATGATATAAAGCTGAAACATGGTATTTAGATAGAACTATAGCAGTAGCATCTTAGAAAAATATAATTTTTTATAAGAGTAGTATGGTACGGGGGTGGGGGATGTTTTTCACATCTATAGAACGGCTTATGCAACAAAGTTGAAACTTGGTATGTATATGTAAATCAACTAGAAAAGTAATTTTGATAAAAAAAATTTCAAATATCCATTGGTGTTCGGAAGGGGGGGGGGGGCGAAAAAATGTATCAATGAAAATGGAATGCATATATTTTCACGAATATCGTCATATCCTTTAGAAGTGATAAGTAACTCAATTGTTTTTAATTTCTCATGCTGTCTTCATATTTATCTATTAACTCCTTTCAGGATTTTTGGATATTCAACCCGCAAGTGGGTGTAAGGAGGTTGCATATGTTTTCACAGATTCCTACATATTGCTTAGATCTGATGATATATCGAATTCATTTTTACTTCCTCAGGTTTCCCATATAAGAACCAAAAAGTCCATTTAATTTATTTTCAGATTTTCAATCCTAAGGAGTGTAAGAGGTTGCATGCTTTTCAAAGCTTCGACATATTTCTTAGGTTTGATGAGATATTAGATCGCTTTTTATTTCCACAGACTTTTTATATAATCGCCTACAAACCCATTTCTCAAAATTTTGGATATTCAACCCCCAAGGGTTTGCATATATTTTCACAAATTTTGCCATCCCTTAGTTCTGATGAGATATAAAATTGGTTATTACGGCATTTGATGTAATGACCTAAAAACCAATTTCCGATTTTTCGAATTTCAAGAACCAAGGGGGTATGAAGACTTTGCTTACGTTTTAAAAATTTTTTCAAAATCCTTCGTGTCTCATGAGATATCAAGTTGCGTCTTATAAAATCGTTTAAAAACCTGTTTCACAATTTTTTCGAAATTCAAACCCCAAGTGGAAGTAATGGCTTTGCATAGGTTTTAACAATTCGTCATATCTCTTAATTCTGATAAGGCAACAAATTCGTTTTTATTTCTATTGGCTTTTAGTGAACATAATAAACCGACATTCGAATAGTCTACACGGGCTTTTTCAATGTTTAATCGGCTAAAAATCTCTATTTTAAATATTTTGATTTTAAGAACAGACTTGTCAAAATCTCATCCTATTTGCTCATGGGTACGTTGGAGGGATACGTGGGGAGTACGCGTACCCACCCAAAGTACTCATCCAGACTTCCGCTCTCCTGGGCGCAAATTTTTTTAAAAATCTGTTTACGGATTTGAATTAGATTTTAATTTTAATTTAAGTGGTCACTTGTCAAACTCTCAGTCTATTTGCTCATGGGTACGTTACGGGGCTACGTGGGGGTACGCGACTTCATAATCTCGAAACAACTGATGATATGCTCCGACTTTGACCGCTCCCGAACTTTGACCCGAAAAATAATAAAGTTTCGCCCAGACCATTGGCAGATTTTTTTTTTTTCCATTTTAGTAAAAAAGTACTTCGTTCAAAAAATCAATTTGACTTAAAAAGTTATAAAATATTACAATATAGTTTTTTTATGGAGGACCGTAAGTTTTAAGCATATAAATATCACATATGTTTACAGTAAAAATTATGTTTCCCATAAAATTAGTTCTAGATTTAGTTTTTTAATTGAAAACTAATTATCATCAACTTATACTTCAATTGAAGTTCACATCTTATTTCTGTATTCTTATTTGTATGTCATAAGCCATAAAAAATGCACATTCTCACATTCCCTGCGCGCTCTAGACTCGTTTGTGTGTGATTTATCACCGCTACTCATTTTTGATGAACGAAGAGAGTCGATCCTAATATTTTACTATAAAGTTCTCAAATAGTTCGCAGATTGTCCGCAAATGGTTCGGAGAACTACATGCACTCCACTCACAACCAAATGGTCATTCTGTTTAGTCACAGCCTACAACTATTTGTAACGCTGCAGGTAGCGAGGCGGTATGTATTACTTAGCGCGCACTGGCAAATTGGTTGTGACAACTATCATATCACCGTTATCACTACTATTCGCGAAAGTAAGCATTACTATATAGTGATATGATATAGTTCGCAGAACGTTCGTACTACTCCTACACGGCTATTGGTGCTACTTGGGTGAAGTATGGCTGACGTACAAGGAACGCGGTGCGATTTTGCAGCGCCACAAAATAAGTTTGAACATATGAAAAAACTAAGAAATAAGATGCAATGAGTGCGGAGCGAATTAGTAGCGATATGAAGTTTGATAAAACTTTTCATTTCGTTCTATGTATTAACATTTGTTAATTAAAAATCCTCACGTAGGGAAAATTTTTCCACGCAATATGGTCCCCCCATCATATCGATTACGGCTTCTTAAGCCAGTGTATTTTCAGTCGAACCGGAAAAATTTACCTGGAAAAAAACGATTGAAGCTCGTCAGCGAATCGTAACGGCAAATTATACATGAGTCGCTTTTATTTGCCGGAAACGATTAGTCGATACACATCGGAAATAAGTCGTCAATGTATAATAAATTAGAAGATTAACGATATTTAACATTAGAAAACAGTCAGAAAGGTTGATGTTCATATATATTCACATATGCTGGGTCAGAAGAACAGCGACACAATTGCAAATTTGCTAATTTTACATGAGGGCAAAAAAACTATTTTATGTTTTTGCTATTCTTGCATAAAATCATCAAAACAAATTAGTGGAAAATGGCGTAAAGAGAAGTTATGTCATTGTTACTCTCTAAATTAACAAAACACTCACACACTTCCTACTGAATTGTCTGATCAGACCTTAGAGTATAATAGAGATGACATTCCCATATCAAATATATTTAATTGTTTGAAGCTCACGACTACATCGACAAAACTCTCGTACGTACACGTACATTTCTGACGTAACATTAAAATTTTCTTATTACTTTCATTGCATCTTCCAAAAGTTCACAGGCTGATCAATAAGACATTCTCACAAATATCAAAACTCTGTTAAAAAATAAATCGTTTAAATTTAGTATTCTCCCCACTCCTTTAAGTCCGCAAAAATATTTCGCAAAAAAAAATATGTGGAAATTGATCTAGCAATTGGTGATCATTTAAATATAAAAAAGTGCAAATTAAGCATCACGTCAAAGTGCAATGCATTACAAAGTATAATTTGTAATTGATGGACCATCTCCTTAAGAGTGATTTCATTAAAAAACTAATGAATTTCTTAAACGGTGTTATGTTTTAGTATGGTCCTGAGTTACGTGTCAAGATTAGCATAACTTTTCATTTAAAACATTTGCGCTTCGTTGATTGAAGTCGGATCTTGTAGGTAAACGTGTTCGAATTGGGCAGAGACGTGCGAGCGGTTCAACGCTTAAATTGCAAGCGAAATTTAGGAGAATATAGGTTTAAGCCTTTTTAAAGCAGATAAAGCCATGTGAGGAGATGCCGCTATGTAATACATATGTTCTAATTTAAATTGAATCTTTGTTGTTTCAATTTTTTGAGAATTGCTGTCAAATGTTTCTCTATCTTCTCGTTATATATTTCATTTTCTTATTTTCATCCTTTCTATATCCTATAATCCTATTCATAGCTATGCGAAAATTCTTGTATAATATACACCATCGGAACATATGCAGTCATACTTTTTGTTTTGTAAATACAAGTATTGCATGTAATGTATATTCACAATATATAAATAAGTACATATATTCATATTATGTATAGACACATAAATGAACAATTTTCATATCATAATTTGTTTGCCCCCAACTTTTCGAAATTGTAATACTAGCACGCCCTTTGTATCACAAACTATAACACATGTTCAAACCAATTTTTTGGGGCTTCAATTTTAGTCGTCCCTGTGCGATCTCTATTATACTCTAAGGATCCGACACTGTTTCTCCGAGGGAATTGCAGTTGCGTCACTATTCTTCTGACACAGCGATATGTACGTATATATATTTCGATATGACGATCCGTATCTAAAGTGTTAGCGAATCGTATTTTACGTGATAATTATTTCACGACTATTCAACATTTCAATGAAGTAAATATGTTTCGTTTACAGTCCTACTTGGAGTAACTTTGTCAAACTTTAGTGAGTATCACATTACTGTCGATAGCTCTCTTGACAAATTAACCAGCAAACAATGCGGTGAAAGTTCGCCAAGTCGGTTTGTAATCGAACTGTATTTTCTTCATTAATATTATTAACATTAATATTATTAACAGTAAAATATTAGCACTTTGAATGCGGTTTGCCGCTTGAAAGAACTCATTGGCGACTTGTTTGCGGTTTGCACCGGCGAACCGTCTCTGATGTGTATAATCGAATCGTTTATGGTATGGAACAACGAATCGTTTTCGATTTATTGTTACGATTCGTTAACGAGGTGCAATATTATTTATGTATGTAAATCGTTTTCAGATCAAGAGCGAATTTGCTGGTGAAAGCAATTTTTGACAAAAGAGGCTCGTACTCAATATCCTGGCAAATCATACTGCAGGGGGGTAGTAAATATAGAAATGAATGTAAAATTTCTACAATCAATTTTTTATAGTTTTTTCCAACACAAAATATATATCACATGAATTTATCACATAAGTGTCAGTGTTTTTAGTTTTAGTTTTTAAGAAGGGACGAAGCGATGAGCCACCACGCACACTAGGCAACAAAAGGGACCATAGTGATCCCTTCAGAGCCTCGTAGGTCACTAAACATCCCCTAAACAACCCAGATCCCTAAAGAACTTGACCAGCTTGTCATGCACTATCAACCCTAGGTCCTCCAAATTGTCAAAGAAAAGACTGCCCAGCCACCTCAATGGCCTTCTTGTAACCGCCTGACACTCACACAAAATGTGGGTGATGTCCTTCTCAGCATATAGGTCAAGGCAGTACCTGCACACGTCAGAGTCAGCGATCCCCATACGCATAGCATGCTTCACTAGCAAGCAGTGCCTTGTCAGTATTCCGACGAGTAGCCGCAGACTTCCTCTACTTCATGTCAATATCTCCCTAGTCTTCCGTCTGTCCAAACTTGGCCAGAGTGCCCTAGAAGTCCTACAGCTCGTTAGCGCCTTTTATCTAGAGTTCGCTGAGTCCGCGGCACAATCCCTCATACGTGCTTTGATTCCGTGTAATGGTGGACTAACCACCTCCTCTATCATCCCGGCTGACGCCGATTCTAGTCTCGCCAGCTCATCGGCCAGTTCGTTCCCTAGTATGCCGCTATTCCCTGGTATCCAGCATAGTTGTACTCTATTCTGACTACAAAGCACCTTGAGCACTTCTCGACAGCGCTCTACTAGCTGGGATTTGATAGTCCCCGATTCCAATGCATTCAAAACCGTAGAGTGAGGTATCCCGACCGCATATTCCTTCCATCAACATGATGTTACCTGCCTGGAGCACTGCCAGAATCTTCGATTGGAATACACTACAGGCATCCGGCAGCTTAAAAAACTTGCACTCAACTGCTCCGAGAAGACTCGAGCGCCAGTGCCGCATTCCATTTTGGACCCGTCCGTATACACGGAGAGTTTCCAATGGCCTGTCTACACGCAAAAAGCGCGTTGTTAGCCTCCAACATTGTCCTTCCAATTTAGCTTCCTATCCAAGATCAGGCCTAGATATTTTGCTTTTTCCGAAAGTTGCAGCTGGAAGCATTGACAGCCTGAATTCTGGGATCTTGTGCTTCCTAGTGAATAAAACCAACTCAGTATTTGAAGCGTTAACACCCAAGCCACATCTTTTGGCCCACCTGCTCAGTGTATGGAGTGCTGAATCCAAAATGTCCGTAATAGTATCGAAAATTTTTCCCTGAACTAGTATGATTATGTCATCCGCGTAGGCCACAACCTTGATTCCATTCCTTTCGATTTCTTTCAGAACCTCATTCACTACGAGGAGCCACAGAAGGGGCGATCACACCACCTTGTGGAATACCCCTCGAGGCTTGCCTAATTACCTTTCCTTTCCCCCTCTCCGAACTCACAATCAAGGTTTCCAACGAGGTAGTCAACCAGCCCGTCAGTCCCTCCTCTAAGCCTATGCCATTAAAAGCCTCCCTCAGTGTTACATTAATTAGTAAAAACTCATTTTAGGATTACCGATGCGATTCGATTACGATATGCTTTTGCGACATACGTTTGTATGCACTAGCGAGGGACTCGTTTTTAAATCATCGTGGTGATCCGTTAGCAAGGTGCAATATTTGTCGTAGGCAAATCGCTTTCAGATCAACTAAATTATTCGATTTTTCGATGTGCTTGCGATTCGTTTTGCATGGTGGAAAGCCATGAATTACTTTGGTTTTCGGCTTACAGGGTATGACTCTTATGGAAGTATGTTTGTTGTTCTGATCGTGACTGCGTTATATATTAAATTTATTAAATTATGTTTCACTCAAAACTAAGTCGAAAGGAAAGGCACCCATTATAATGTCCTAAAACTGACGTCTACAAACAACTTATTCCACTAAAATTATTCAAAATATTTCAATGTATTTATTCGAACCACCGAGTAGAAAATAAGCACGCTATGCATAAGCACACAACACTTTAAAAGCGCATTAAAATTGTACGTTACCCACTTATAACATATTCTTTATGTAGGTTGCACTCTAGGTGTTGTCGTAGAAAGGTGCATTAATATTTTCCTTGTGAGCGCGAGAGTTAGTCAGGTGTCTTATGTTCCATCTCGACGGAAAAATATACGTTGCCACCATATTTTTTTCGACATTTTTTTTTTTTGTTCTGTTTCTTTTGGGAATCCCCGCATAGCATCAGTGAAAAAGTTCAACGTGAAATGCAGCAGTTTATTTTACATATGATTTGCATAAAACCTTTTAAACTTGTTTTCGGACTTAAATGAGAAAGTAAAAGAGAATAAAGAAAGAACGAATGAGAAAAAACTGGCAGAGCATTGAACAGAGGATGTTCGAAAGAAAATTCGTAAGTTTGTAATCTTTTTGCACAAAAGCATTATCATAAATCTACTCGCAAATCGCATTTAAGGCACTTGATAGAAGGTTTTTGTCATTGCTTTTTTCAATCCTGCTGTCTCTAAGCCGAAAGTAGATTATTAGCTTTGTCTAATATATTCAATTTCGAACAAAATTCGAACTAAAGGCGTAATTCTGAACTAAACTGTTTTAAAAAAAAATTGTATTTTAAATTTTTACTTGAAATTTCCAGTATATTTAATTTCTTCAAGTAAAAGTACACATCTCAATCACTTTTACACGAAATTACTGGTATTAGTAAATTATTCATGTACTTTTCAACTGAACCGCACAATTTACATGAAAAGGCTCACAAAATTACGCAACATTTCATGTAAAATTAACTGTGTTTATATATGAATTGAAAATTACGTTCTTTTTCGTGTTATTCTACTTATCTATTTGAATTTTACGACGAAAAACATGTAATATATGAAAACACGCTTCGTTCGATTTTGTTTTCTACTGAAATGAAAATGAAACGCCTTCGGTGGCACAGTGGCTACGCAACAAAACCAGAATTGATCGCGGGTTCGATTCCTACCTACAGCCAAGGGTTTTATTAAGACTAAGTAACTAAGAAATAATATCAGAAGTAGAAATAAGTGTATCTTACAGAATGCTAATTATAAACTTTTGTAGATTGTAAATTCAAGAGAATATCCGGTGAATTTGCCGCTTTCGAAGTTGAAGTTTACTGATTGCAAATTGAAATTTACTGACCGAAAATTGAAAATTACATTCAAATTGACTATTACATCCCAATGTAAATTTACTTGAAAAGGTGTGGCATATTTGCCTACTATCCAAAATATATAAAATTCAATGGACTTTTTTTACTGTCTAGTTATCACTTGTCGTCATTGCTATAAGCAACATTATTCTTCATCAAGACGTGATCTCAGTTACCGCAGTGGCCTTAATTGACACGATATATCTTGCACACATGTCTGATGTGTTTGTAGTGATTGCGTCTTTCATCGAATGTTCCACTATCCTTCATCTGACAGGGCTGAAGAACATATTCAGATCCTGTCGAGCTTGCCAGAAAATCATACTAAAACTGAAGGAAAGTCCTGTGATTCTCAAAAGTTATAATTTTTGAGAAACGTGGTACATATTCGTTGTGAAAGATTTGAAACTTATTCTCATATGACACTTACGCATCTTACCATAAAACTTGTTCTGGAACTCTACCCAAAAAATAATAGAGTTGCGACCAGACTGTTGACATATTTTTTACTTATTGATTTTGTTTTTAATTTCAAAAAAACATAGCGGATAAAATATCGTCATAACCTGTACACTCAATCAAAAAGGTTCGTCGTATTGACAATTACGGTCGGTTGTCACGTTGATGAAAAAATTCTTATTTTTCATCCAACAACTGCAGTTGTCAATATGAAAAACGTCCGATAATCAATTTTGTTAGTTGTGAAATTGATTATTGTAATGAAAATGTTGATTTTCAATTTAAGAACCGCAGTTGTCAATATGAAAACTCATCTTGTTGATATGAAAATCGCAGTTATCAACATGAAAATCGAAATGGTTGATATGAAAATCGCAACAGTCATATGAAAACCCACGTTTTTGATAATGAAATCGCAATTGTCAATATGAAAACTCACGTTGTTGATATGAAAATCGCATTTATCATCATGAAAACCCAAATTGTAGATATGAAAATCGCAGCAGTCAATATGGAAACCCACGTTGTTATATGAAAATCGCAGTTGCTAATAATAAAACGCACGTTCTTGATATGAATATTGCAATTGTCAAAACGAAAAACATCCTGTTTACATAAAAATCACAGTTGTCAATATGAAAACTCCTCAATCTAAAAGACCTACGTTGTCAATATGAAAACCGAAGAAATAAAAGGGCCAAAAATGCGAACAGAAATAATACATATTGTTTTAGGAATTGATATAAACAAAATATTTATATTTCTATCTTAATTTTTTTTCAATTAGGTATGATCTTACTATTTTTTCAAAGTGTCAAGCATCATAAACAGTTTGGTGAAAGCTGCTTTTTTGGATATATTAGAATCGAAATAAAAATAAAAATTCTATAAAATTCCAGAAATTCTCGCATTGAACTGGATATTTTATGTTAAGCAAAAAAAAAACATATGCTTGCTGCTCTAAAAACATTGTCTTAAGCTTTAGCTTATAGCCGTCAAGGCAAATAAAAACATCTTGTTTCTTTAAAGACAATATGAACGGCTGAATCGGTTCCCCACGAAATGCCAGAAACATAATGTGGTCCTCCAACTGTTGCGTTGCTTCTGATTCAAATTGAAAGGACTGCTGGGAGTCCTTTATTGGAGAATTTCTGCATTGACTTCCCTTTCGCATTATCCTTATGCAGAATTTGCTTCGTTGGAATTAAATAGCAGTGCATGCTATTGAGGACACATAATATTGAAGCATCTGAAAAGAGCAAAAAAATAACTTTATGCCAAGACTTTTCACTTTGCAATTTATATTACCAGAGTAATAGTCATTATCAGCAACATTTTTAAGGGCTTCGGTGACTTTCTTGTATTTCACATTTGAAATCAGGAAGTCCTTTGTATTTTTAAATTTATTTTCTCATATTTGAAGTATTGATGTGCTCAAAATAAATACCACTAAAAAATTTGATGAAAATATATTCACTTATTATCGCGTGTCTTTTATTCAAAGACTTAAACGTACTGGTGCCACTTAACAAATGCGGTTTTCATATTAATCAGCAACCACCAAAGTTTTCATATTGACAAGCGTGATTTTCATATCGACAACCATAGTTTTCACATCGAGAACTAATTTTCATATTGACTACCGTGGTTTTCATATTGACAATCGTGATTTTAATATAGACAATTGTGATTTTCATATCGACAACTATAGTTTTCATATCAAAAACTAGTTTTCATATTGATAACGGTTGTTTTCATATTGACAATCAGGATTTTCATATCGTCAATTGTGATTTTCACTGGTTTTCATATTGATAATCGTGGCTTTTATATTGAAAATCGTGATTTTCAAAGCGATAACCGAGTTTACACATCGACAACTGGTTTTCATATTGACTACGGCAATTGTCAGCTTGAGAGAGTATTTTTTGTTCAGATTGTGTTTTCATATTAACAACTGGGATTTTCATATTGACAACCAAAGTTTGCATATGGACAACCATTTAAAGGCGCTTATATAGAAAGCCCGTTAAAGTAAAATACAATGCAATATCTTATCAGACCTAACAGATATGTCGATATTCGTAAGAACGTGCTAAATCATTTTACACCCCCTTAGGGATTGAATACCGCAAAATCCTCAATACAATTTTTAAATGATTATGCATAAAGTCCATAGAAGAAAAAAACATCGAATTCTCATTAGATTTAAAATGTTTGTCGGATTTCGGGGAAATTTACACACCTACCAAATATTAAAAAATAATTAAATCAATTTTTGGAGATTATATTTAAGTGGCTTAGAAATCAAAGGCAATTCGATATCTCATCAGACTTAAGAAAAATGTCGGAATTCGTGAAAACGTACACAACCAGCACAACTTTACAGGGGTTGATGATCAAAAAATTTGGAAACAGTTTCTAGTCACTTATATACGCAGAAGTAAAATTAACTTGATACTTCGACAGACCTAAAAGATTTGCGAAATTCTTGAAAATGTAGAAAAAAATCTGCCAATGGTCTGGGCGAAAATTTATTATTTTTCGGGTCAAAGTTCGGGAGTGGTCAATGTCAGAGCATATCATCAGTTGTTTCGAGATTATGACGTTTCTTGGAAAGTTAATTTTGTTCTTTAAACAAAAATATTTAAAATAGAGAATTTTTGCCGATTAAACATTGAAAAAGCCAGTGTAGACTATTCGAATTTTGGAATATTATGTACACTAAAAGCCAATAGAAGTAAAAACGAATTTGTTGCCTTATCAGACTTAAGAGATATGACGAATTGTTAAAACGTATACAAACCCATTACTTCCACTTGGGGTTTGAATTTCAAAAAAATTGTGAAACAAGTTTTAGGCGATTATTACGCAAGCCCGTGAAAGTGAAAAGATATTCGATATTTGATCAGACCTGGAGGATATGGCAAAATTCCTGAAAAAGTATAAATCCTCTTTACCCCCTTAGGGGTCAAATTTCAAAAAATCCTGAAAACACTTTCTAGGTATTTATATGAAAAAGCCGTAGAATAAAAATGAACTAAATATTTGGAAAGACCTAATAGATATGACGAAAATCGTGAAATTATATGCAATCCATTTTTACTGATAAATTTTTTCGCCCAACCCTTTCAAACACCAATAAATATTTGAATTTTTTTTTATCCAAATTACTTTTCTAGTTGATTTACATATCTATACCGAGTTTCAACTTTGTAGCATAAGCCGTTCTATAGATAGGAAAAACATCCCCCACTTCCGTACCATACTACCCCTATAAAAAATTATATTTTTCCAAGATGCTACTACTATAGCTCTATCTATATACCATGTTTCAGGTTTATATCATTATAGGTTTTCGAGATATAAAAATCGGAACTTTTTCCTTTTCACCCTCCCCCACCCTCACCCTCTACACTCTCACCCTCAAATTCTGCTAGTGGTCTATTAGGCCTACTTTTGGTAAAAATTTTAAGCATTTACCTTACACTGTTTTTGAGATATAAGACGTGATTTTTTAGAAAAATTCGTATCCCCTCCACTTTTATGCTCCACCGCCCCCTTAAAAAATTTTACTATCAACTAACTTTATTTGTAACCCTTATACAGAAACTGCATTTTATTTGTCTAGTGCAATTGGTTCGTGACATATCGTAATCAAAAGTTTTATACCCCCCACTCCGTACACCACTGACCCTTCCCAAAAATTTGTTTCCGATCTATTCTTCTAGTATACCTACAGACATTCAGTAAGTTTCAATTTTATGACGTTAACTGTTTAGAGGATATGGATTTTAGAATGTGTTGATCTCGGCTTTTTTGCGCTTCGGACGCATTATTTTTCTCCCCACTCCCACACCCCTTCACCCATATTGACAATTTTTATGCAAATGGGTCCACTCTCAAAGCTCTATATAAATTTCAAGTTTCAGCTTCCTAGCATAAGCGGTTGCTGAGATCTAGAAACCAAAATTGTCCGTCTAAAACGCACCCCACTCCTTTCCCCTTACACCACCAATCTTAAGAATTTGGTCACTTCAAGTTGACTACCCAGTCTATTCAGAAAAAAAATTTCAATTTAATATCTTAAAGCGTTTGGGAGCAACGAGCCTTCAAACGATTTTGCGTACGGCGTACGCCGTACGGCGGACAGACGGACTGACATTTTTTTTTGCTTTTTTCGTGTTTACTAGTCATGAAACGTAAAAAAAAATTTTTCAGAGTAGCAAATTTTTTTTTAAAAAAAATCCATCACAACACTTTATTATTAGAAAATAAAAACCGTTTTACAAACAAGTTTTTTGTCCGACCTGCGTACGGTAAGGCAAATATGAAATTTATTATTGCTTAAATTACTTAAATATTTAAATTTAGTACATCGACATATACACACTAAGTATCAGGTTTCTAGTATTAACCGTGCTTGAGATACAAAAAAAGACGTCCCACCCCTATACCTTGCTACCCTTATCAAGGACTTGTATAGGATGCCTCTTTGGAGGTTCTTTGTATATAGCCATAAATCTTTAGCTTTCTATACTTAACGGTTGTCCACAAATAAAAATCTGATTTTTTTGTTTTCCACCCTTAAAACCCCACCCTTAGTCTAAAACGCTTAGTCTGGGATTACCATACCTAGGCTTGTACAATTTGTTTTGTTTTAACCAGTCCTTCCCCCAGGAGAAAGATGAAACCATAGCTCGGCTTGATTCGTAGCTTGATAAAGACTATTCAATTTTTTGCTTTATACATTAATCAATTGGATAAAAGATTGACAATATGATCAAATTAATCCCTTACTCATTAAGATCTTGATAAGAACTAAAAAAAATCCAGACAAGTCGATAGCATGCAAACGAAATTGTTGAAGTTTTAAACTGAAATTCGTCCAGGGGTGAGTTTTGTGCAATTAGGATAAACGTTTCTCTCAGCAGCCAGTTAGAGGCCCCTGCAGAAAAAAGAGTCCTGCATTTTATAACTAAATTTTCCTTGAAAGTTCCAGAGTGGAATATTTTGCTGGTGGTTATACCAACCAACAAAGTCATGTAGTACGTGATAAGAAATGTTGGAAATTTCCAAGAATGTCGTCTTACACATGGAAAAACCACTCGCCCCCCGAAACTCCCATTTCCAATTTCTTTGAAAATATTCGAAAATTGTGTCCATCTATCGTTATATAGGGTTAGCGCCATCTGTAGTATAATAGTCACAGTAGGACAGGATATAGGATACATACCGTATTGATTGGGTATAACATCTGGATCTGTGTCATCACCTTCGGGTGGGTCACCAGCAATTTGTGGACTCTGACGATGGGTATCACTTCCACCTAATGGCGTTGTCGACGTTCCACTTGAATTTCTTGTGTGTTGGTTCGGATGCTGGTGTTGGTGCTGTACTGTCGGATGTTGAGGGTCTAATTGACAATCAGATGGCATTATCGGCAGCTGTGTATGTTTTGCTGATTTTAAATTGGCTTCGGAATTTCTATTATTGAAGTGGTGGTACCGGTAAATTGAAAAAAATTTACGAAAAATGAAAAAACGAAAAAGAAAAAAACAACTTGGAAACGATATATTGAAAATGGGGTTGAAAAGTTTCGTAGGTGCGTATAAAATAAATAATCGGATTCGATTAAATGTTTCTGGGAATATTTCGTATTTTTTGGGCGTTTCATTTATTATCCAATTTCAACCAAACAGGCGGTACTTACTTGTTCGAATATCGGCGATATAAAGCGGCTAATATAATACAAGCTACAGCAAATAAAATGGCTGCAAATAGTGTAAGGCCGGCTAAAAATGGCGATAGTGGAACTGTTAAGCCGTTTGATGGACCTGAAAAAAAAAATTAACAACATTTACGAAATTTAATTAAATTGTTTCTGTTTTATATTAAATATTTGATTTGATCGGTTTCGGTAAAGCCAGCATGCAACTGACCAACATTAAAACAAACAAAACTACTTTCGACATGGGGGATGAAATCAAATAAAATATTGTTACGCATGGACCAAGCCATAATTAAACCACATACTGTTTCGATTTTACAAATAATGCAGGTGTAATTTATTTATAATTGTTAGGGATATCGTATCGGTTAGCGTACTTTGTGATTAGATAAATTATTCGATGCGGTTGGCTTTTCGGCGAACACGTTTAAATACAAATGTTTAATTCCGCAAAGAATTAACTGTTTTAAACATTTGGTTGTATATCAAACGGTCACACAAAATACGATTAAATGAAAAGTGATTAAAACTTAATATTGTAGTCACTAGTAATATCAAACCCCCGGGAAGGACCGACGCAATCAGATTTTTTTTTTATTTTAATCGAAACTAAACAAATTTTAAAGGAACTTAGAGATCTCTTAAATATTTAGAATGCCTTGACAGCTTGTGATGGAGTTTGTCGTGTGTTTCGCTAATACTTATCAAAAAAACAATTCATTTTTAAGAATTACCTAAAGTCACAGACAATGTAATACTCAGTTGCCGGATGTTATACAAGAAAAATGTATGCTTGTTTTTGAAAATTAGGTGGCAAACGTTTGCCAGGTAGCGAGTCTTGGATATATGATGGTTTGAAGCTTTCACGTTTTTAATAAAATATAAGAAAATTTGACAAAAATTTCACATTAGTAAAGAAACGTCAACTTCATTTAGGTATGGAATAATATATGATAAAAACATAGTCATACTCACTTGCAGGATTCGTACAATGGATTTAATTTAAGTGTAAAATCTTACTTGTTCAAATTCAATATAGAGGACAGTAGATTGCTTCAACTTCCTAAAAAGTAGAAGAATACGGGCAAATTTTTCAGACTCATGTAATTTTTTTACGAAAATCGTTTCATTCCATTGGTTACCATAAAAAATATATGAAAATAAGTCCCTACTAGCAAACTACCTTCCATAAGGCCTTACCGAAGCTATTTCCCTGCCTCGTATCCTTGATAAGGCCTTATGGATGGTAGTTTGTTAGTCGGGGTGGTACCTAATGTACAAAAACTGGAGACGGCTCTTCAGTTTTCAATTATTTGGAAAATTCATCCATCTTATACAAATGTCCTTAATTTCTTTTTCGTCATTCCTCAAAAATCAGTTAGATTTAAAAAAAAATTTGTAAATAATTAGTAAAATTAAAAAAAAAATTAATGTTATTAGTACGCCTGGGTTCGCGAATCGGAAAACTTCCTACACATTCCAGAATTTGTTCCGGACACATTAATTGATCGGTGGGGTTAGAAGGTGTCAAGCTAATAATACAGTCTTGAAAATGTAATGTTACTCCCAAGAATAGCTGACACAGAATGTTCTTGAACAGTAGTAGTAGTACATCTATGAAGATGTATCTATAAAATTCAGCTACTTCATCGAATATGTTCCATACAAAAGTCCTGGAAAAATTAGTTCTTTAATATAATATTTTTAAAGACACCGATCAGAACTTATACGTCAACCTTTAATGCAGTAATGTAAAACGTATAATGTATAATAATTTAGTGAAGTGAAAATATGACACTAATGAGCGTAGTCTGATAGGAAGAGAGTTTGTTGCATATGAAGAACTGTATATGGTACCTGTTTCGAAACATGTTCGAATGTAAGAAGAGCGATAAGACGACTTAGAAATTCAATTCGTTAAAAACATGTTTTAATGTATAACACAATTCAAAAATTTGTCCTTCCGACAAAAGTTTACTAAAATACTTCTTAAATGTAACGGTTACCACTTAAAGGCACTGATACGAAACTGTTACTTAGCGGATCTGATTTTATAGTACAATAGAAGCAAAAATTTAAAAATGCAACTTTTAGTCAGTGGTGGTCATATTGCTTTTCCAAGAGGGGAGCCACTCACATTCAGTAGGTACTGTAGAGAGACTAGGTGTGGTTTACATCGCCAGATTTAAGTAACTAGATTTCAGAATTTTGACAAGCATTAACATCTGAAGACATTTTTTTGATATTTTTTTTAATTTATCAGCTGACTATATGGTGTCAAAAATTTGAATCTGTATTGTAAGTCTTTCAGCAATGGAAAATTTAATAGCATAACCAGGAACTAAAAAATAAAATTATTTGAATCCAAAGCTTGGTGAACAAAATTTCAAGGATGTTTGCTCAGTAGAATTCGATCTCGTTTCCGACAAAATTCAGAAGTCCAAAAATACTTTAAAATTTCTCAAATGTATGAGAAATCTAGAATATTTTGATAGTTTTATCGAAATCTCGTAATTTATGTAATTTATTTAATCAATGTAAACCAGCAGTTTTTAAGTCCACTGGAAAAGTAGTGTATTCTGTTTTTAATAGTTTAACTTTCATACATATTTGATGAAACCGAAGATTTTTGAATTAAGAGCCAAAGACCTCAGTCCGACTACAAAGAAGTGATCACCCCAGTTATTAAGTTATCCTACAATACTTAAAATCTACGAAAAGCATATTTTTCATCAATTCATTTTATTAAGTATATATACATATTCACTTAGTCTCCTTATTGAGTTTAGATACCTGCCACAATTCAAACAATTAATTGCCCGACGACAATTGCCAAAACTAGTGGAGCGATTAATGGAGCAATAGAGGACAATATCATGCTAGTTGTGGCAATATTTCGGCAATGTGGCAATGTTTTCACAGATTGCTGATATTGCTCGCGCTATAATTGCTTTGTTTCCACTAATTTGGAAAATTCGGAGCAATTGTCCTCGTGCGGTGATTTAAATGTCAAGTTTTATATTGAGTTTTGTATTTTGTCAAGTTTCGTTTTAAAAATGGCTTGGAAAAAACAATAACTTTCATTGACGCTGTTCGTTGTCGGAATTGTGTGTGGAATTCAAACATTTCCGACTATAAAAATCGGAACTTGAAAAAAGAGTGTGTTCGGTGCCAAGTTCCACATAAGTGCTATATAATAAATAAAATAAATAAAGTTGCGCCCAGACTGTTGGCCGATTTTTTTTCTTCTTTTTTTATAATGAATAATAACTAATGCATACGCAGCTGCTAAAATTTCGTCTTCAGTCATGACTAATTTATTGCATGCACTGAATTGTCCGTGTATAATCTCATTGCCAAATTGCTGAGTATTGCTCCATATCGCTAAGCAATGAGTTGACCAGCAATTCATCCATATCGTCAATTGCTGATGTGGCTGAATGTTGCTGTATATTTTCGTGACGTCAAAATTGTCTGGAATTGGTGCAAATTGAGCAATTTTAATCGCTCGTGTAAGAGCACCTTAAGCAAGCCTACTCTCCTTATTCAAAACTTAAAAAAAGCCCGAAAATTCTCTAATACTATCTTAAATAATAATAACTTCACAATAAATCTCGAAAAATCTGTAACACTGTTTTCAATTATAGTAACTTCACGAGCAGCCTCTTATAACTGATTTAAATCGGAAGACCATGACTATGATGTACAATTTTTTAATTTACTTTGTAAACTTTGTTGATTTTACTTTTTAAAGCTATTACTATCAAGTAATTTCAAATATTTTAATATTTTGTATAGGTAATTGTGATGAATGAAAGACAATTTCAGAGCTGTACACTAGGGTGGCTATTATTTGTATGGTGAATCAGTCCCCTAAGATTTCTTTCGCGATTCCACCCCCTTTAATGGTCCTAATTAGTGTAAAAACTATGTATATGTTTTAAATTTTATTCCGATCAGATAAGGTCGTTAAAAAAATTAAAAATTATTTCAAAAAAAAATTTCTTACCCTGATTAGCTTTTGAACTACCCTTTTTACACGATTAGATTTCAAATTCATTCAAATTTGGGAATTTAATAGAATCTTGTCGAAATCTTGAGATTTCGCCAAATCTAGTTTTAAATCTTTGCATTTTAATCAGTAGGTAATCAAAACATACTGCAGTCACGATCGGCTGCAAGCCAATCGTATAATACTCTAGATGAATACTGAACTCCGATTTATATTGTAGTTGGGTATAAAGTAGAATTACGTGTGTGCATGTTGTATGTCCTTTATTAAGGACTGCCATTAGATTGCTACTCAAAACTAAAAGACAATATTCAATGTTTAACTTCATACCTTGAACTGGGTAAGTCATCGAAAAAAATGTCCTTTTTAAAGGACTTTCACATGGGAGGTACAGGAAGGACTCACTCTATTTCTTACATATTTATCCTTTTCCTTGGAACCATTCAAAAATAAACGTGTACAAAATTTCAAATTCGTAGCTTGAAGCGTTCAAAAGTTATCGGAAAATATTGTTGAACACATGCTTTAAGGATATTTTGAATGGCAGCTACCAGAAGGAGTAAAAGGATTTCGCTGATTAGTAAACTCGAACTTCCTTTTCACTCAACTTGTACAACATTCCGAATTCGTAGCTAAAAGATTACTTGAGTTAAAGTGAGTTTCGTAAATTAAGTGAATACATTTTGAAAGGATATTTGTATGGCAGCTACACGAAGGACTAATAGGATTTTCTTCATAATCATATATTTAGCTCCAACTAATGGAAAAATAACACATACAAAATTTCAATGTCGTAGCTTAAACCCTTCTGAAGTTATCGACCAATATTCTTAAACACGTGTTTTAAGGACATTTTGTATGGCAGCTACCAGAAGAAGTAAAAGGATTTCGCTGATTAGTAAATGAGAACTTCCTTTTCACTCAAAACTAACTTGTACAAAATTCCGAATTCGTAGCTAAAAGATTACTTGAGTTATTGTGAGTTTTGTAAATTAAGTGAATACATTTTGACAGGATATTTGTATGGCAGCTACACGAAGGACTAACAGGATTTTCTTCATAATCATATATTTAGCTCCAACTATTGGAAAAATAATACATACAAAATTTCAAAGTCGTAGCTTGGACCCTTCTGAAGTTATCGACCAATATTCTTGAACACGTGTTTTAAGGACATTTTGTATGGCAGCTACCCGAAGGAGTAGGACGATTTTGCCCGTTAACGAACTTAGCCTTACAAATTCAACCAAACATCCAGATTCAAAATTTCATGATCCTAGGTGAAGGCGTTCTTGAGTTATCGTGCTAATGGACAGACGGACGGACGGACGGACGGACGGACGTCAGGCGGATTTGAGGTTTTTGGGCACAAATAAACAAAAAATAATATATGACTTTTTTTCGTCCGAGGCTTGGTTCTATGCGTTACAAACTTTTGGGCTGGATTAAACTTATAATACTCTATATGATTTCATCTAGAGTATAAAAATTAATATGTGGAGTAGTAGTAGTTACTGAAAATACTCTTAATTATCTCATAGTTAAGTTACAACAGAAGATTTCAAACTGGATTTGCAGAAATCTAGATTATATGAATAAATTTGAAATCTACTCCGGGACTAGTTTTTGTGAAAATAAAGGCGCTAGATGTGCCAAATCAATGCTGCCGTTCCAATGGTATTGTATTAAATTTAAAACTTTGAACATTTATTCGCACTCTATCCAAATCTTAAATACCTTAAATTCAATATTTGGCATTTACATACTTCCTTATCAGAAGTGTTTGTTTTGTTAAATCAAATTGATTAAGTGCCATTATTACGATCGTCAGTTAAACTCTAACTGGAACTTTAACCGGAAGTTTTGTATGAAAATCTGTCAGTTAAAGTTCTAGTTAGAACGTAACTGAACATCGTAGGAACGGCCCGAAGTATATTTATTTTCGAAATTTAATTACTTTTCCATTGAAATATTTTAAATTAGTAGTCTTATTTTCGATTAGGAGATAAAAGAAAGATTAAAGAAAGACATTAGGGGAAATCAGATTTATTTACATAGTGGACACAATACGAGTATACTTAATTAGTGTATCTAATAGTCTAATATAATTTTTCTTTTAAGAAGATGAGATAACATAAATCAACGTTGGTTGACAAATGGCCCCTGTGGCCCAAACTCTATGACCGCCACTGCTTTTAGTGTGTCAATATGGTCATATTATCCTGTTTGAGAGGAAAGGATACTCCAGAGAATAACGAAAATTTACTTTGTTGTGGGTGGAGTGCTTTACGAAATCTCTCAATAGTACGATACAGAAAGTTGAATTTTCCGAAAACAATGTCTTCGGGACTAGTCATACTAAAATTTTTAAATCTTTAATATTTACTTACAAATTCTTTTGGAGAAAATTAAAAAAATTTTTTTTTTCATTTTGAGGACTGTGAGGTAATTGAGACCAGAAGCTTAATATTTTACTCTTATGGTCGAAAATTGGACTTTGGTAAATTAAACAAAAGTCCGTGTAGCAGAGGTACACTACAAAAATGTTTTTTTGGGCAATACCACATGGGTTGAGGGATTGAAGAAATATATGACAAGAAAAAGGCTTCATATCTCAAGAACTCATTTTAACAACAGCTTGACATTTTTGCTGTTGGTGCCCGTTTTAGGTTAATGTTAAAAATTTTATTTTAATTTTTACGTAAATACTAGTATTATTATAAAATATTAAAATAAAAAAAAATTTTTATGAAGGTGGTACGGCCAAGAAGTGAACATTTTTACTTCTCCACTTATGTACGTCAAAAAATGTAATTTTGAGCATAGGTATACGCAACTATGATCATTGGAATTTGTGGATAACGATATTTTGAAAATTTTTGGTGTGGGAACGGGGGCACCTGTATAAAGTTAGTATTACACTGTTTGACCAAGTGGTCAAATTGCAGTAAAGCAATGCGAAATAGTGAATTTGACCTAGCGGATACTGTGAGATTAATTGGAATTCGCTATTTCGCATTGCTTATTACTGCAATTCGACAGCGAGGTCAAACAGTGGAATACTAGCTTTAGGAACAGCTTATGGTCAAAAATTGGACGTTGGTAGATTAAACAAAAGTCCGTGTAGCAGAGGTACACTACAAAAATATTTTTTTGGGGGATGGTTACCCACATGGGTTGAGGGATTGAAGAAATATATGACAAGAAAAAGACCTCATATCTCAAGAACTCATTTTAATAACAGGTTGACATTTTGGATGTAGGTGCCCGATTTAGGTTAATATTAAAAATTGTATTTTAATTCTTACGTAAATACTAGTATTATTATAAAAAAAAATTTTATTTCTCCACTTACGTCAAAAAATATAATTTTGAGCATAGGTATACGCGTGTATAAAGCTAGTATTACACTGTTTGACCAAGTGGTCAAATTGCAGTAATAAGCAATGGGAAATAGCGAATTTGACCCAGCGGATACTGTGAGATTAATTAGAATTCGCTATTTCGCATTGCTTATTACTGCAATTTGACCACTTGGTCAAACAGTGTAATACTAGCCTTATTAAACAGCAGTATTTTTGTCACAAAAACTTTTGGATTCTTTTCACCTATTTCTTCAGAAATCTCTTAGAAGATTACGTACATTCACCGAGAGAGTGTGGAGGTGGGTTGAGCGCATTTCCATATCACACAACGATTTTTTCTAGAAAGGTTCAACTTTCATCATGAGTATCATAATGAAATTTATCATGAAACTCATCCTGATATTTATCACGAAGCTCATCATGAATATCATCATAAAGTTAATGGACAAGTTGTATACAATCCGAAGAAGAAGTGTAGGTAGTCTGCCCACAAGGATCATGAGAAAGAATATGATGTACTTAATTATAAACGGGTTGATGTGTTCATCAATCCATGGCTACTAGGGAGGGAAGGCTTCACACTCAGATCCACAACTTAATTACACTCAGATCCACAACTTAATTATATGAGAACTTAAGAAATCGAATTAAGCCAATTACTTTCTATTATTCCGTCGACCTTATATTTAACTAAAATAAAGTTGTCAAATTTTTTGGCTTAGTTGTCTGCTATCCCCACTGGTATTAGACTCAGCTATTTTATTAGTAACATAATTTAAAGAGGATTAGTCCCACTTCGCAGGGAGCAAAATTTATGATTATTTTTCGTATCCTACCTTTCTTAAGTACGCATATTACGTCACGTATTCTACTGCATTCAGTGATATTGTTAGTAATATATTATACTACCCTTTTATATCATTCATAAAAATCTTGGCATAAAAATAAAATTGAATTATCCTTTCGGCTACTTACCGATCATATGAAATAATTTTTACATGTTTCGCTCAAAAAACCGTACCCATACGAAAAAACCGCCACCCTAAAATTTCCTATTCAAAATATCCTATCTAAATCTTATAACATATGCTGAGCCGAAACTTCCCTGAGGAGCGGAAAAAAAAGGAACAGCAACAACCTTCCGAAATAAGAAGCACCATCAAACTCTTTATAATAGACAATTATGGGCATAAGAAATATTTTAATGGCAAAATGAAACAACCGCACCGAGATCTTGAGAAATGTGCATAAGAAAAGCGATGAGGAACGACCTAAAACTTCTTCAAGGATGTGAACTCCCGCTTTATGAATTAAACATGAGCAATACCTTGAACGAATTTAACCTTTTTCTTCGTATTTTCTGTAGCTGTAGCTGCTCCTTGTCTCGCGAAAGGCTAGGTCGCTCGCTCGCCCTGTTCGAATAGTTCTAAGTTCCTTTTTTTTTTTGCTCCTCAATAGAAAGTTTCCATGCGAAAACGAATAGCGTAGAAATCCTTTACCAACTGTCCAATTCCGCACATAGCATAAAGCAAACCCACACAGAAAGCGGGCTGAGCGGAAAAAAAAGGCAAGCGAGAAGATAAGGGAATATGCTAATGGAAGGACAAAAAAAGGGCCACCGATAAAGGACGCAATTGGCACATAAAATCCTTCGATAAAGTACACGATGTCGTGAATAATTTTGCAGGTTACCTCTCCCTGTATTTCAGTTTCTTCGACTAGGACAGCCAGCATAAGGACACAAGTTGTACTAAAATGGGAGAAGACAGATTCTTCTTGAATCATACTCCTTTCGTTTCCAGGAGCAGATATAGCATATCCTTTATATCTCCTAGTTGAGGTTGCAGTAATTTCTATCATTGATATAAAAATTTAGCACTAGGATCAAGGATGAGAATTTCCTTTTTTTGTGTGTGAGCATAAAATGATTTTTTTTTTTGAATATGTAAAAGGACCTTTCTTGACTTACCTGTAAATTTAGCTACGCCTTTAAATGTTATATCGTCAATTATTGAGGGCTCCGATCGTCCTTTAGCATTTACAGCAAATAATATAATTCGATATGATGAGCCGGCTTCCAAATTATCGATGTAAAAATTCACTGGAAGACGCTGAGAAAAAGGTGAGAAATTATTGGATTTATTTATTTAGTGATAATTGATGATATTCGATTAAGAGCATAATAATATATTGGTCACAATCTCGGTTTTGCTAAATCGAATTGTTATACAAAGTTCAGTAGTCAGAAATTAAAGTACTTGATTTTCCACAGAAAGTAAAGTACCTACCTACTCGTATAATCAATATCAATCCCATAATCAAAAATCTGCCAACAGTCTGGGCGCAACTTTATTATTTTTTGGGTAGAAGTCTGGAACGTGCATAATGCTGAGAATTAATGTCGGTTACCGTGCGACTGACACACTAAAAAATAACTTTCCAAATAGCCTCCAGGTTATTCTTTAGGTTGTCAGTTGCATAGTAACCTACATTACTTCTCAGCTTTAAATACGTTCCGGACTTCTACCCAAAAAATAATAAAGTTGCGCCCAGACTGCTGGCAGATTTTTTTTTTTTTTTATTTACGTATTTTTATACTCTAGATGAAATCATATAGAGTATTATAAGTTTAATCCAGCCCAAAAGTTTGTAACGCATAGAATCAAGCCTCGGACGAAAAAAAGTTATATAGTATTTTTTGTTTATTTGTGGCCAAAAACCTCAAATCCGCCTGACGTCCGTCCGTCCGTCCGTCCGTCCGTCCGTCCGTCCGTCCGTCCGTCCGTCTGTCCGTGAACACGATAACTCAAGAACGCCTTCACCTAGGATCTTGAAATTTTGAATCTGGATGTTTGGTTGAATTTGTAAGGCTAAGTTCGTTAACGGGCAAAATCGTCCTACTCCTTCGGGTAGCTGCCATACAAAATGTCCTTAAAACACGTGTTCAAGAATATTGGTCGATCACTTCAGAAGGGTTTAAGCTACGACTTTGAAATTTTGTACGTGTTATTTTTCCAATAGTTGGATTCAAATATATGATTATGAAGAAAATCCTGTTAGTCCTTCGTGTAGCTGCCGTACAATATCCTGTCAATATGTATTCACTTAATTTACGAAACTCACTATAACTCAAGTAATCTTTTAGCTACGAATTCGGAATTTTTTACAAATTAGTTTTGAGTGAAAAGAAAGTTCGACTTTACTAGCCAGCAAAATCCTATTACTCCTTCTGGTAGCTGCCATACAAAATGTCCTTAAAACACGTGTTCAAGAATATTGGTCGATAACTTCAGAAGGGTTTAAGCTACGACATTGAAATTTTGTACGTGTTATTTTTCCAATAGTTGAAGCTAAATATATGATTATGAAGAAAATCCTATTAGTCCTTCGTGTAGCTGCTATACAAATATCCTATCAAAATGTCTTCACTTAATTTACGGAACTCACTATAACTCAAGTAATCTTTTAGCTATCAACTCGGAATTTTTTACAAATTAGTTTTGAGTGAAAACAAAGTTCGAGTTTACTAGTCAGCAAAATCCTTTTACTCCTTCTGGTAGCTGCCATACAAAATATCCTTAAGACACGTGTTCAACAATATTTTCTGATAACTTTTGAACGCTTCAAGCTACGAATTTGAAATTTTGTACACATTAATTTTTGAATGGTTCCAAGGAAAAGGATAAATATGTAAGAAATCGAGTGAGTCCTTCCTGCACCTCCCATGTGAAAATCCTTCAAAAAGAACATTTTTTTCAATGACTTACCCAGTTCAAAGTATGAAATTAAACACTGAATGTTGTCTTTTAGTTTTGAGTAGCAATCTAATGGCAGTCCTTAATAAAGGATATATAACATACACACACGTAATTCTACTTTATCCCCAACTACAATATAAATCGAAGTTCAGTATTCATCTAGAGTATTATACGATTGGCTTGCAGCCGATCGTGACTGCAGTATGTTTTTTTTATATAAATTATATCGAAAAATTTGGAAGAACGTTTCTAGGCTCTTCTATAAAGAGCACGTAGAAGTAAAATTGCTTTGATAGTCTAAAAGTGTTAACGAAATTCGTGAAAATGTGGATTCACGGACATTTTTTTTCAACCTCTGAACGCCAATCAAAATTTGAAATTTTTTTTGCTTTAATTAATCCAGTAGCGCATCTATATATACGTAAAGTTTCAACTTTTTAGCATAAGCCGTTTCTGAGATATGAAAAACCACCCTTCACCCTTGTACCTTGGTACCCCTCTCAAAAATTTTATTTTTTTAGGGTGTCTCTATAGTGGCTCTATATAGTGATAAATTTTTAGCTTCCTATTAATTACGGTTTTTGAGAAATACAAATCAGAATGTTTTCCTTTCTATCCCCTTTCATGAAACCCAGCACCCACACCCCTAAAATTGTTTTCCATACTAGAGGTCTACTGACCACAACTCCTGTAAAATTTTCAAGATCATATCTGGTACGGTTTCTGAGATATAAAAATAAAATTTTTTTAAAATTTCTATCACCCCCCTTTTGTGCTCCACCTCTCCCCTCAAAAAGTTTACTTTCAGTACACTCCACTTGTGATCACATATACAAGAAACCAAATTGTATCTTCCTGGTGTAATTGGTTCGGAAGATATTGTAATTCAAAGTAATTCGGTCTCCTACCGTAAGTATAGTTCCTGCTCCTCTCCTCCCCCGCACATCCCAACCCGTCCAAAAGATACCAGTTGTAGGGGTTCACCCAATCTACCCACTATAAAAGTTTAAACTTTATATCTCAACGGGTTCGGGAGCCACGCCCCTTCAAACGACTTTGCGTACGGCGGACGGCGTACGGCGGACAGACGGACATTTTTTGGTGTTTACCAGTCCTAAAACGTGAAAATGCAAAATTTCAGGGTTGCAAATTTTTTTTTAAATTTCAGTTCGATCAAAATACTTTATTATTAAAAAATAATGAAGTAATTAGATAAAATTGAGACCAAACATAGTAAGGGTTAAAAGCGCCCGTACTAAATAAAGTATATTCAACATTTACTCAAGCTTCTTCATTTCCTTTAGCAAGTTAATTTTTCTAATAAAATTTACACCTTAATTCTTCCTCTGAAGTTCTCGCAAAAGTTACAGAGGAATTTTTGTTCACCTTTCCAAGCCAGTCCTATCAGTAAACTTTGGAGTTAACAGGGTCTTGATCGATGAGCAATTTCCTTCCTTGAAGTTTTACGACGTTCTTTTATACCTTGGATACGTTTAAGTTTGAGCACTTCATTTCTTCACAGGAAAATATAAAAAGTGTTGAAGAGCCCTATCCTTTTCCTCAAAAATGTTTGACTCTTTCAGGAAACTTAGCAATTTGGTCAAAAAATTAGCTGCTCTCGTCTTATGAAGTCTTTCGTCTTCGAGCTAAACATGAACATTCAGACTGAAATTGTTCTGTCCACTTATAGCAAAACGTGGAGAAGGAGCTTCAAATGATTAGATATCGAGGTTCTTACTAGAATCTATAGAATTTAGCGGTGTCGAAAAATAGTTTTAACCTGCAGTAGTACACGTTATTCCACGTTATTGCCATGTAGTTAATAAGGTTATATTAATGTCCAGTTCTATGCCCACATACTAAAAAAATGTTCAGAGTGTACTGTGTCACCTTCTATAAATTTATTCAGCCTCTTTTATCCCAGATGTGAAAATATCGTTGTTGTACTTAGTGCCTTGATGGCTATAAGTAAATGACATAGTCAGTACAACTCTCTTGTAGTTTATAGGACGGATGTGGGGTGAATTGACGTTATTTTATAGGGTCGTCCATTTACGAAGTCATTATTAAAGATTCACACCTTAGCTAATCTGTCTCAACTTATTTCTGTCCTGTTGAGTAGTACGAACTGAACGTTTTAATATCAACTTGACTCAGGCAATATTTCTGGCTCGCTTATATCCAGGCATCAAAAAACGATAGGCTAAGAAGGACGTCCAAGGCTACCACCGTCAGTTTTGTTTTTATAGCCGCTCGTATGCACCTGAACCTGCTAAGGTTGCTTTTAAGAACTGCAGGTATATACTAAGAGCTCTTGCCGTCTTGTTCAATAAACCACATATGCCACATACTGAGGGAGTTATGCTATTGTACCCGTTCAACGATTTTGTTGATCTATGGATATTTGCAAATTTTATGAGAAAGTAAGCTTTAACCTGTGTAATTCATAGGGACTGGGTGAAGAGACAGTGTCAGTTTTACTTTATTATTTCAATAATACAGTATTGTTATCGATTTTTAAAAAAAAAAAATTTGCTACCCTCAAAATTTTTTTTTTACGTTTCATAACGAGTAGACACGAAAAAAGCAAAAAAAAATTTCAGTCCGTCTGTCCGCCGTACGCCGTACGCCGTACGTCTACCGGTGTACGCAAAATTGTTTGAAGGCTCGTAACACCCAAACCCTTTGAGCTATTTAGTTGAATTTTTTTTCGTGGGTAGAGTGGGCAGTCCCCTTAAAGTGGCCAAATTTGGAGTGGTGGGGGTGTGAGGGGGGAGGAGGGGGAAGTGTTTTAGACGGAAAATTTTGGTTTCTAGATCTCAGCAACCGCTTATGCTAGAAAGCTGAAATTTGCAATTTATATAGAACTTCAGTAGTGGACCCATTTGCAAAAAAATTGCCGATATAGGTGAAGGGGTTTGGGAGTGGGGGGAAAAATAATGCGTCCGAAACGCAAAAAAGGTGAGATCGACACTTTCTAAAATCCATATCTCCTAAACGGTTAATGTCACATAATGGAAACTTAATAAATATCTGTAGGTATACTAGGAGAATAGATCGGAAACAAAAATTTGAGTGGGGGCAGTGGCGTGCGGGGGTGGGGGGTAAAAAACTTTAGATTACGATATCTCACGAACCAATTGCACTAGACAAATAAAATTTGGTTTGTGTATAAAGGTTAACAAATGAAGTTTGCTGAAGGCAAAATTTTTCAAGGGGGCGGTGGAGCATGAAAGTGGAGGGGATAAGAATTTTTCTAAAAAATCACGTCTCATATCTCAAGAACCGTGTAAGATAGATGCTTAAAATTTTTACCAGAAGTAGACCTAATAGACCCCTAGCAGAAAACAAAATTTTGGAAATAAGGGTGTAGAGGGTGAGGGTGGGGGAGGGTGGAAAGGAAAAGGTTCCGATTTTAATATCTCGACAACCTATACTGATATAAAGCTGAAACTTGATATTTGGATAGAGCTATATTAGTAGCATCTTGGAAAAATTTTTTATAGGGGTAGTATGGTACGGGGGTGGGGGGAGTTTTTCCTATATTTAGAACGGCTTATGCTGCAAAGTTGAAACTCGGTACGTTTATGTAAATCAACTAGAAAACTAATTTAGATAAAAAAAAATTTTAATATCCATTGGCGTTCGGAGGGGGGGCAAAAAAAATTATCAGTGGAAATGGAATGTATATATTTTCACGATTTTCGTCATATCTATTAGGTCTTCCCAAATATTAAATTGATTTTTATTCTACGGTTTCTTCATATAAATACCTAGAAAGTGTTTTCAGGATTTTTTAAAATTCGACCCCTAAGGGGATGCAAAGTGGGTTGTAAACTTTTTCACAAATTCTACTATATCCCCAGGTCTTATCAGATATCGAATATCTTTTCACTTTCACGTGCTTGCGAAATAATCGCTTAAAACTTGTTTTTAAGTTTTTTCCTTTTTCAGCCCCTAAGAGGGTATAAAAGGGTTGAACACGTTTTCATGAGTTCCGTCATTTCTTTTAGAAGTGATAAGAAATTGAATTGGTTCCTACTTTCTCGTGCCGTCTTCATATTTATTTATTAACTCCTTTCAGAATTTTTGGATATACAACCCCCAAGTGGGTGCAAGGAGGTTGCATATTTGGTGATATATCGAATTCACTTTTACTTCCCAAGGTTTCCTATATAAAAAAGACAAAAAATCAATTTCAGTATTGTAGATATTCAATCCTAATGGGTGTAAGGGGGTTGTATGCTTTTCAAAGTTTCGACATATTTCTTAGGTTCGATGAGATATTAGATCGCTTTTCATTTCCACAGACTTTTTATATAATCGCCTACAAACCCATTTCTCAATTTTTCGATATTCAACCCCCAAGGGTTTGTATATGTTTTCACAATTTTTGCCATTCCTTAGTTCTGATGAGATGTAAAATTAATTATTACGGCCAACCAATTCACGATTTTTCGAATTTCCAGAACAAAGGAGATGTGAAGGGTTTGCTTACGATTTCAGAAATTTTTCAAAATCCGTCTTGTCTCATGAGATTTCAGGTTGCTTCTTATGAAATCGTCTAAAAACCTGTTTCACAATTTTTTCGAAATTCAAACCCCAACTGGAAGTAATGGGTTTGTATACGTTTTAACAATTCGTCATGTCTCTTAATTCTGATAAGGCAACAAATTCGTTTTTACTTCTATGGGCTTTTAGTGTACATAATATACTGAAATTCGAATAGTCTACACGGACTTTTTCAATGTTTAATCGGCTAAAAATCTCTATTTTAAATATTTTTATATTAAGAACAAAATTAATTTTCCATAAGAAATCTAAAAATCTCGAAGCAACTCATGATACACTCCGACTTTTACCGCTCCCGAACTTTGACCCTAAAAATAATAAAGTTTCGCCCAGACTATTGGCAGATTTTTTCTTAATAGGTCATCAGCAAACATGTCGTAGGAGTATTGTTACCTGAACTGGAAAATTCCAGCATGTGTTCATCCTAATAATACCATATTTTGTAGAATTTTCAGGTACTACTACTAAAATGCGGATCTTTGGTGATGCTAGTTTCATGTTCCTGCTCAATACTATTGGAGATTGACCTGATTCATCATATAAACTTTGTTTTAATCATTTATTCAGTTGAACAGAAGTTAAGGGATTGCGTAAAGGTGAATCAATGAAATATTTTTTTTTAATTAATTGAATTTTCCCTGGGATTTCTTCGCTGGGATTCGAAGTTGAACAAACAGGTTTCACCTTATACTTTTATATCTACATAGTTAAAAATTATTACTACTCTCAAAGTGGGCAATTTAATGCCAACTTTGAAAGCAGTAAAATTACAATACTATTCTCAAATTTTTTTGTGCACTCTTGTGATTTTTACTACTTATGCTGAAACACATTACTATTAATGCGGAAATTCATAAATAAGTGTGGAAATCAATCGCAAAAATGTGTAAATTTACTGCTGGAGTGGAAAGGCAAAATTTCACAATACGTAAAATTAGAAAATTGATTATATAAATGAATAAACTTCAAGCGAATGATCGGCAGATGAAATCCCAGAAGTATTTTGAAGGGCAAAGGACACAGAAATCGACAATTGGAAAAATTCAATGAGATCAATCAACAGATGATAATTGGGAAAATACCAGGTTATAGGTCAAAAAGGGTAGAAAGTATAAGACACCATACATGTTTGTTATATAAATTTAATTTATTTGTTTTAAAGCCACAAACCTCACATACTATAAACATAATTTTTTTTTAAATTCTAAATCATGTCTTACACAAAACCACGAAACTAGTGAATTGAACAACGAAGAGGTCATGTTAATACATATCACAAAAGCAAATTACTACGCATAACGTACCAAAATTACATGCAAAATGCGTAATTTTATACACAATGACAAAATTTACACATTAAAAATGGAAAATTTCATTCCGGTGTTGTAATTTTACTTTACAGCCAGTAAATTCTTGACGAAAATGTGTAAAAATACAAACTTTTTAAAATTATTCGCAATTTTGTTAAATTTAATGAAAATTTGTAAATATACTACATCAATGCGGAATATTTTGCTGTTTTAAGGACAGTTATTTTCACAAATTTTTTTACTGTGTAGTTCGACCTAAAATTTAAAAAAAATGTGCCACCCTCAACTATTGAATTTTTACGTTTAAGCGCTAGTATGCACCGAATAAGCGAAAAAAATTCCGCTTGTCTGCCGTATACGACGTATGCCGTACGTAAACGCTTTTGAAGGCTCCGAGCTTCCAAATCCTTTCAACTCTTGAATTTAAATGTACCTACATGCATTGGGTGAAACTCTTTAAGTTACAAGACTAGAGCGTTTTGAACAAAAAAATTTGGTTTTGTATCTCAAAAACCGCTTATGCTAGAAAGTTGAAACTTTTTGAAAATTTGTGGAGCCAAAAAATGTTCGCACAAAAGACATTCTTAAATTCATACCTCCTGAACGATTGATACAAAAAAATTGATGTGTAATGATTGTTTGTAGACATAGATAGATAGATAGATTGGTAATAGGGGTTGGTACGGTTAACCTCTGTCATTGAAGCCACAGCTGGGACAATTGCGACGTCCCCCGGATTGACTATGATTTCTCTTCAATCCCTGCGCTTTCAATGAAGCTTAGTATTTTGGGAAGAGGAATGGTCAGGAATTCCGATGGTTCCATGAAACCCTGACCGAAGTGATGAAGTCCTTTGTAAACTAAACCCTCACATTCACAGAGGATATGCTCTGGTGTTTCGTCTTCGTCATTGCATATTCTGCAAATTTCAATCTCAGAGAGACCAATCCTATTGAGATGCTTTCTCATGTGACAATGTCCAGTCAGAGCTCCCACTAGGGTTCGGGTCTGATATCTGCTTAATTTTAGATAATCAGATGTTCTTTTTTTTCGAATGCTTTGGCATAAAAAGCTTTGAGTGCCTGTTGCCCGGTGCCAAGTCACGGTGAATGGCACTTTGCGATTTTTGCCACATTCGGATGTTCATTCTGGCTGTGCTTAATGATATCCCACAGAATGGATATGGTCACATGAATTCAGCTTTTGAACCTTTCCTAGCCATTAAGTCGGCCATTTCATTACCTTCATAGCCGCTGTGCACCGGAATCCAAATGGGGTTAACTCTGTTCTTGTTTCCGAGTTCAATCAGGCATTGGAGGCAATTCCAAACAAGTTTGGAGTAGATTTGAACGGACTGAAGTGCCATTATTGCTGCTTTGCTGTCCGAGAAAATATGTATTTGTTGATTTTTGTAGCACCGTCTGATATTTTCTCTAATACATAGTTCAATAGCATGAGTCTCCGCCTGAAAAACAGTGGATGTTATGTACATGTTACAGTTGAATTTGACATTTGGGCGATCTCCATAAACTCCTGCTTCTACACCTTGATCTGTTTTAGATCCGTCTGTGTTCCAGATTATGGATCCTGGTTTTGGAGTGGGTTTGTTTGTGGCCCAATCCCCCTTTTCAGGATTTGAATGGCCTTGTGAAATTAAATTGCGGTACCATTGAATGTATGTTTGTAGACATATTCGGAGCGTATATTACATAAACAACTTTTAATGCGGGAGGTCGCATGCTGGGATGACGGGTAAAAACTTTGGACTTCCAATATTTTCCAAACTTATTACGCCAGAAAAAAAAAATTTGGTTGATGTGCATCACTGCATAGGTGAAGTGTGATAATTGAACGAGTCCTTTATGCAAGCGTCTAGAAAATTCTGTGCAGACATCTAAAGCAGTTGTGTACGTTTTCACGAATTCCGACATATTTCTTAGGTCTAATGAGATCTCGAATAGACTTTTACTTTTATGGGCTTTATAAAACATTTTTCGAAATTTAACTTTAAAGTGGGTGTAAGATGGTTGTGGACGTTTTCACGAATTCCGGAAAATCTGTTAGTTCTAATGAGAAATTAAAATCTCTTCCTCTGCGCCCTTTATAATCGCCTAAATCCCGATTCTTCTACGCTCTTTATATATAAAACGCCTAAAAACTGATTTGACGATTTTTGTTCATTTAATCACTATTTTGGTGTAAACTGATTGTGTTGAGTTTTACGAATTCCGACATATCTCTTAGGTCTGATGAGATATTGTTTTTTTACTTTATTGTGATTTAAAAATCAATCAAAGTATTGTGAGATATCGTACACAGTACTACCTGACTTTTTTTTGGGATATCTGCATCTGTTTCCAGGCGATGAATGCCCAAATTTTTCAAGGACTTCTACATGGATACTAATCCATATAAATGAAGATATCTCTTTATGATTATTCTGTTACGTGTATTTTTATGTATATTTTAAATGCCTAGCGTTAGGAGTTATCAGAAAATGCTCATGAACACGTCTTTTAAATACGTTTGTATAAAAACAAATGGACGACTATTGTATGGAGGCGACAAGATGGACTCACTCTGCTTTGAAAAATTTATTTTACATGAAACCATTAGAAAAAACTTTATTATTAAAATAATAAAGTAGTTAGCATAATGCCGAATTTAAAGTTACTACCTTAAGGTGTTCTGAATTTTTTCGAAAATTTTCTTGAGTACGTCTTTTAAAGATGTTTGTATGCAAAATTGAACCAATAAGAGTAGGAAGATTTCGCCAGTTACTGAACCTATCGTTTAAAATTAAATTTTGCGAGTGGATACAAAAATGGAATACCTTAAGTGTTCTGGAGTTACCGTTCGTTCGAACTAACGGACGGAAAGATTAATTTTAATCAGATATCCAGGGAAGAGAACGATCCCAAAGTTCATATGATGGTGACAGACCCAAAAATTGTTTCAGCTGGCTACTATAGTAGCTTTATCATGAAACCTTTCATTCTTAAAATATTTCACTTCAATAACCGAATTTTTTGTTACATTCTTATCAAAATCGTGGAAACGCCTGAAATTTCTGAAAGCTAAAATTATGGAGAAATTTTGAAGATCATGTCAACTACACCTCGGTCCTCCACCAAAAATATTTATTCATGTAATTAATTTACCCTGAGTTAATAACTTATTATTACCAGAGTTCATATTAAGTCGCATTCCAATAATTACCAATTAATTCCAAATTAACCAACCAACATTGAATTTCACAAAATCTCGTCATAATTAATATACATCCCTCCTGTGTCCTTATTCTCAATTATGTGTATAAATTAATTTACAAAATGCCACCACAAAATCTTAAATTGTTTTCAAATATCCTTTCTGTTTCCGTAAACATCAGGGGACTCACGTAAATCGAAACTTTTGAATTTAAGTCGAAACTATTTAGAACTTTATCTGCATGTAATTTAGTTGGAAGATACATCCCTAAAACGAACGTTATACTTTACGTAAATCTTGGTATCTTCTCGTGTATATGAATTTCATATTTTAGATTTTCTAAACTTTGATCTCCATGCCTACAAATTTCGCAACTAATAAATGGAAAAGTTAAGTAGATTGTGACAATAGAAATATAATTATAAAAAATTAACTTACGGATAAAGTAAGGTTTCGCGCCAAACGTAAACTGGGCATTTCGACCAGTTCTAAAATGAAACCTTGTGGAAGACCGCCATCGAATCCTTCGATACATTCGACTTGTAAAGAATCCGATGATTGATTCGAAACTGAACAATTTTGTAGAGGAAATGGACGACCTGTAAGAGAGAAATTAAATAAATATTTTATTATAATAAAACTGCCATTGTATAAAATCTTAATTCAAAATTTTAATTCAGAAAAAAATTCGGAAAAAAATTCGTAAAGAAGACTGGCTCAATTTATTGCACTTTTACTTTTTATTTGAGAACGAATGGTTATGTTTTATGAGTTAACTTATAGATTCACTGTCCAGTGTAAATATTAGAAAATACGACTTTTTTCTGTTAAGAATCCAGATTAAATTTGTCAACTATTTTGTAAACGCAGACCAAAAGTTTGTAACGCGTAGAATCGCAGAAAAATTATATTTATTAAACTTATGGGGCAATTGGAAATAAACCTGTGAAGCTACCAGCTTAAAATTTATTACACTACGAGTTTGCCCAATTTTAAAATACCGGAATACAAAAAGTCAACACACAAAGGCCCAAAAAAAAAATAGTTTGCTTTCATTCGCACAAGCTTACTACATTTCACGAACGCGTTAAGCTATAAAGCAAAAATATATTGATATTATTGTGCAAAGAGAGATTAATAAATGTCCTTCTCCTTCGAGTATCCACCAAATAATGTCCACTTAAAATGCGTTCTGTACTCTCAAGAAAACAATAACAATTATAATAATTAACAATAATAATAGCTTTATTCATTTAAGATCTGATACCTCAACCTGACACAAAAAGATCCTGAAAAATGAGTGTTTCTATTGGCCCAAATTTACCTCAATTCGAGAACGGGCTAAGCCTTGAGCTTCAATTTTGACATGATTTAATTTACAGCAAAAATTGAGACTGTGTGTTTTAGTGTAATAGTGGCTCCATATAAATTCCTTAAGGGGTTACACCACTCTAGAGTTTTCGAAAAATCGATTTTTTTTTATTTTAAATGGAAGTCCCTTAGGATTTCAAAAATGATGTCCCAAAAGATTATGGCCGAAAAAAGTCTCTAAGGACTTAGTTTTCGAATTTTAGTACAAAGCCGCCTGCAGAATTATCCATGATTTTCAACTACTCAAAACTTCAAATGCGTTTATCTCAAAACTACATTTTTCAAGCTGGCCGGAAACATAACTCGGACAATTTTCAACCGATTCACTTGAAATTTTGAATATATCTTTAAAACTATATTGTCCATCAGAGTAACTAGGATTTTTTTTTATATTACATAGTTCATTTGTTATTAACAATTTTTTGACGATTTTTTAGGCAAATTTCAAACCTTTCACTTTAGAAGTGCGCCATTTGGCTAAAAATCAAAATATCGAAAAAATCCTACGTACTTCTCTGGCTGTTGTTATATGTAATCGAAATAAATTTATTAGCTTATCATAATTCAAAAATTACAAGCACTAGGTGTCCGGCCATAGACCCTAGAAAAACGGGGACGTCATTGAAAAAACGCTGCACAGCCGCCATTTTGAATTTAATCGCTTAAAAAAAATTACTGTACATAGTAAATAACATTTATTATAAATATCCATTTTTATAATCTCGATTTATTTTGTAGTTTTTCTAAAAAAAATCCCGAAAAAGGCCTATATTTCCAGCCTCTAGAGTGAAATATGGTCAAACCAAGTAGAATTTTTAATACAGCGTTTTATTCAAAGCAATTTGGTTCTTTAATAAGTGTTGATCATACGATTGTCCTTAAGAAAGGCACCTTAGAGTATAAATCAAACAGCGTAATGTACACTGTTTTAAAAACATGAACTATCAATTCGATTTTTACTTGAAATGTCCAGTGTATTTCATTTTTTCAAGTAAAAATAGACATTTCAATCACTTTTACATGAAATTACTGGTATTAGTAAATTACTTTCCAACTGAACCGTACAAATTACATGAAAAGGCTCACAAAATTACGCATCATTTCATGTAAAATTAACTATATTTACAGTCCCTGGCCCAATTATTAGACGCACTTAAAATTTTTACCAAGAACTGGATTCAGATCTTTCTAAAGCGCTTTATTTGATGTTTGGGATGTGTAAACCGCTCTATCTAGAAAACGTTGCAGTCTCCCCAGGACTCGCTTGTCTATAAATTAAAACAAATGGGGCTACCTGGCTCAGTCTCAGCGACGGTTTTGAACAAGAAGGATGTAGTTTGGTTTTTGCCTCAGTATTGCAGGATTTTTGTATGTTTATGAACTGTATTGTAATTTAGAAGTGTTTCTTATTATTTTCAAAGACATTTAAGTTTTGTGTTAAGTTTAAATAAAATTTAAAAAATGGGTAGAGCCAGAGATCTCACGAAAGAGAAAATCCACGAAGTTGAGGCCTATCGAATTTCCCGGAGATTGAATATTTCTGAAGCTTCTGTAAGACGAATTAAAGGAAAACTTCAAAATAATGAAGATTTGGGTCCTCAAAAGAACAATAACTCTGGCCGCAAATTAAAATTTTCACCACGGGGTGAACGACTACTCAAGAAAATATGCGTGGAAAATCGTTTTACTTCTACGAATGAGATCACATCTCAATTAAATGGGAGTAATGTACCATCCAGTGAAAGAACTGTTCGCCGTAAGCTTCTTCAGCTGGATATGAAAGCCTTTAGACCCGCTTGTAAGCCTAAACTGACTCCTGCGATGAAAGCAAAACGTTTGCTTTGGGCAAGAAACCATCAGAACAAAGATTTGGCCTTCTGGAAATCGGTAAATATATTTTATTTTTATAGTTTTATACTTTATTAACTGCGTTTGGTCGTAACTTAATTAAAATTACGTAAATTTTCTTAGTAATGTATATTATTTCAGGTGTGCTTTAGTGATGAAAGCACTTTCGAAATTCCTGCCAATAAAGCGCTATACGGCAAAAGACGTCCAGGTGAGAAATTTCATCCAGACTACGTGAAACCAACAGTGAAGCACCCTACAAAAGTGATGATTTGGTCAGTCATCTCTGCAAGAGGAACTGGACATCTGTACATTGTAAAGGGTACAATGAAACAAGACCAATACAAAGATGTCCTCCATGCAAAATTGCTTCCTCAATTGAGGGAGTGGTTTCCAAGTGGAGAAGATTTTATCTTCATGCAGGATAGTACTCCCTGCCACACGGTAAGGTCTGACAAAATTTTTCTGAACGAAGAAAATTTTCCCCTTTTGGATTGGCCAGGCATGAGTCCAATTATGATTGTCTGGGCACTAATCAAAAGAGAAGGAGGCCATTACAACAAAAACCCGGCTGATTGAAAAAATAATAGATATTTGGAACCTTCAGGAAACTGTGCAGTCATGCATAAATAGTATGCCGAGGAGAATACAGGCTTTAATTGCTGCTGAAGGAGGAAATACTAAATATTAAGCATACAAAAAATCTGCAAGTTTTTTCCCTTGCTTAATTATATATTTTTTTAAAAATACATGCCCCACAAAATTTTTTATCGCAGTTATGAGTTTTATTTACCTAATAGCCTACAAAATGGAAAAATATTTATTTTAGTAGAGTCCTTCTACAGAAAGTCTTAAATTTACTCTGTAAAGGTAAAATTTTAAAAAATTTCTGGGTGCGTCTAATAATATGGCCAGGGACAGTATATATGAATTGAAAATTACGTTCCTTTTCGTGTAATTCTACATATCTATTTAAATTTTACGACGAAAAACATGTAATATATGAAACCACTAAGTTGGACGCTTCTTTCGATTTTGTTTTCTACTGTGGCTACGCGCCAAACCTACGCAGAAAAACCAGAATTGTTCGCGAGTTCGATTCGTACCTACAGCCAAGGGTTTTATTAAGAGTAAATAAGTATGAAATAATATTAGAAGTAGAAATAAATAATTATAATATCTTAAAGAGTGCTAATGATACACTTTCTTTAGAGTGTAAATTCACGAGAATATCCAGTGAATTTACTGCATTCGAAGTTGAAATTTATTGATTCCCAATTGAAATTTACTGACGAAAAATTGAAAATTACATTCAAATTGACTATTACATCCCAATGTAAATTTACTTGAAAAGGTCTTGCTTATTTGCCTACTATCCAAAAGATGTAAAATTCAATGGTTTTACTGTGTACTATTGGCTGCTACCTATCGTGACAGCGTTCTGCGTCTTTTTCTATTTTAATATTTTGGTCAGCACGTTCCACTCACTCCTGGAACACTAAATTCAAATATGTATTACCTGTGTAAATTTCATAGACAGTTTTATAACGAACAAAAAACTACAGAAAAAAAAAACACTTTTTGTGTTTCTTTTCATTTCTTTAATTTTTTTTATTATCAATTTTACAAGGTGCTATAAAAGAGTTGGCTTTGGCTTTCACGTTTGTGCCATTTATTCATTAGGACACTAAAACTCCGAGGAGCCAGGCATGATAATAAACTGTGTCATTAGTGCTTTTTGCCTCCGAGCCAAAATACTATTATGAATTAATAAAGTACTGCGAGTACTTTGTACAATAAATGAAATTAAATGTGTGACTGTAGACAAAAAGTTCTTCCGGGAGAACGGAGCGAAATGACTTCAGTCGGATCCTATAAATGGGGCCAAGCTTAATATCAAATGGGATAAAGAGGGAGAAATGTTAAATTATACCTCAAACAAAGTTACGAGGAGCGTACATTATATTCGATAATTATCATGACGATTATACTAGTATGTGCATTTATGTATAAACTCTAAGGTAGTTCATCGCGGCTTGGATATAAAAAGTGCTAAATAAAATTAGATCTTCTTCAGTTCAAGTCTGTAGCCTTCTGAAGACTAGTCCATTAAAAACATTTTGGTTTAGTGCACTATGGTGTCCTTTTATACACGTATTAAGAATAAATTTAATGTATTTACAATTGCTTATTTAGTTACACTTTCATGTATGTTGATTTTTAGCATATTTCGTTGTTATGAACCTTTAGAAAACATAGGTATCACCATTTGAATGAACTTACAATTAGAGATGGCAGTTCACAAGTGAACTACTCTAAAAGAACACTTAATTGAAGTGAGTAAGTGAAGTAACTCAGTCATTTTGGTGAACTGCAGTTCAAAACGTGAATAAAAAAACGAATAAAAGAAGAATAGTGACTACTGAACGGTGAGAAGAGAAGAGATGAAAAGAGCAGTTCAATTGAAGTACTTCACGACCAGTGACTAGTGACTACTGAACGTGAGAAAAGTAGAGATGAAAAGAACAGTTCAATTGAAGTACTTCACTTAGCTAACTCTTTAAAATGAATGACTTGTTGTAACTAAATTGAACTGTTTCAAAATGCATATTAACAATCCGCAATATATCCTCGTAATATCTCTAGTTCATTCGTAATGTCGTAGAACGTTGTATTCCCTAAAACCAGTTCACTGTATACAGTTCACTGCGCACATTGGAGCTGAGCTCAATGTCAACTTACAGTATGAGTATTTTGATTGTAGTGAATTTTTATTTTCATTTCGTTGAGCTGAGAAAATATGAGACTGAGAAAGTGAACCCTTGCTCAGATTAAATTAGATATAAAAAAGGTGTTTCCCAAAACTTAATTTCTATACCATAACCGGGTAGGGTACTTAATTTTTACAACATTAGCTTGAGGAAATCCCAAAAAAGGAAGAAAAACAAATCATCTGCATATATCCATTAAATCCATGTTGGTTAAGTTAATAGAAACTGCTGTCAATCGTAAAATAGTCAATTACCTGTTGGCTGATAATTGAATCTACAACCGCTGTATGGATTTCGTTCTTTCCACAGAACTTTGGTTCTTGTATATTCATAAATTCGGTGAAGGTCAAGTGCACGCTAAATGTATCAATCAGCCTTATTTAAATGGATTCAGAGGGGACTTGTGTAATTCGCGAACGAACTAGTTCAGAAGAGCGTTCCCATAAATGAAATGAACGAAATAGTTCGCAGTCAGTCCCGCTCCTACTTCGTTTTTTATTGCCGTTCGATCTAACGTCTTTTTTTTGCTCATCACGTTCTACTACTAGATCTACTGACCTTTTTGGTTTGCTTATCATCTTCTACTAGATCTGCTCTTTTTTTGGTCATCTTCTACTAGATGTACTGACCTTTTTTTTTGCTAATCATCTCGTACTAAATCTACTGTCTTCGAACTACGACTACTCATCACTGAATTCCCCTGAAGTAATGAACTATGAACTGAAAGAACGAACTATAATAGTTCGCGAGGGATCGGGAATCGGAAATGATGGCTCACAATGGTTAACTAAAATACGCAAGCCTAATTCAGAGCCTTCTCTGTGAACTAGGCTTGTGTAGTTCGCAAACGAACTAGTTCAGAAGAGCGTTCCCATAACTGAAATGAACAAACTAGTTCGTAGTCAGTCTCGCTCCTAGTTCGTTTGTATTCATTCATTGCCGCTTGTTAGTGAGTGGTACGCGAATGATCGCTCCTTTGGTGAACTAAAATGCGCAAGCCTACTGTGAACGTTATACACAAGTTGTACTAGAAGAATTACTTCATCCCATTTCAAAACGATTCCGGCGTACCCCAAGGCTCTGTTCAATCTCGCTAGCTATTTATTATACTCATTAATGACTTTGTCAACTCTCGACCTCATAGTTTTCCAGGTGTGTACCTGGATAATGTCTTTGTTCTAAACTTAGCTGCAGAGGTCCGTCAGACTTCGGAGACTTTTCACTACAGTGAGTTATTTCGTTCAAAAAACTCTGACCTCTATCTTGAAATGTAGTCAGAAAAATAGAGTAGAGTTTTATTCCTACAAATCGATTCTCGCTCAATTGTTCATCGAAAGTGAAGGACAATATCTTTCGTTTTCAATTTCATATCTGGAGGTAAATCAACGAAAGAAAAATTTTCCTTTTTCAAGGAGTCTGACATGAGGTCTGTAGGAAGGAGTTACTCCATTTGAACCATTGAACAAAATTTGAAATTCATAACTTGATGCATTCAAAAGTTAGAGGCCAACTCTCGGGGGCACGTGTTTTAACGACTTGTGTATGGGGGCTACTCGAAGAAGTGAGAGAATTTCGCTCAATAGCATAGCAGATCTTACATTTAGCTCAAAACTAATTCCTATACAATTTAGACTTCCTAGTCTTCCAGATAGTTTCCAAGAATATACGACAGCTACACAAAGGACGCACACAATTTTCTTTATACCAATACCAATTCCCCTGTAGTCTGGGTGGCTTAGTGGCTAGAGCACTTGCCATCGGTGCACCTGGTATCAAGTTCGAATCTGTTTGGCGACAAGTAATTTTCGAGAATGGGATTGGGTGCCGGTCTACCAGTTCACTCAGCTGTAAATGAGTACCTGAGTTAAAATCGGGGTAATAATCACGGACGAGCGTGTGGCTGACCACTTCACCTCCTAGTGTTCCGTTGGTCTAGTAATGAAGTAACTCTAGCAATACTTCAAGGCCTAGGCCCAATTTGGGCCATTGCGCCATTGATTATTAATTCCCCTGTATGCAACCATTGAAATATCAAATTGGGAAAATTTCAACTTTCTAGTTTCTAGCGTTCTTGTCAGCCAATATTTTTGAACACATGTCCTTCGGACTTTTTGTATGTTAGCTACCCGAAGGAGTGCAGGGATTTCGAACTTTCTTTTCACTGAAAACTAATTTGACATCGTGGCTAACCGATTTCTTGAGTGGGTGCCAACCAAATGACCGTCGTCGCAGCTGCGGTGACCCAGAGTGGACTTCCTTTGCGAGTGTCAGGCCTCATCAGGAACGAGAAGATGGAATGGCGAACCATATTTCCTCGATGACCCTGGTGATATCGATACGCTAAAATCCGCAAAATCGTTTTAGGTTCTATGAGTAATCATTCACAAACGGGGAGCACAACGGACTTACACTAACGTCTAAGCAAAAGAGGATGACGGCGTCACTACCCTACATACCATACCATACCAACATCTTTAAGTCTGCTTAGTTGTTAAAAAAGTAAAATTGATTTTTGAAGAAAAGAAAAATTATACAAAATTGTAAGATACAAACTTAATTAACAACATGAATCTGACAACTACTCAAAGGAGAAGCAATAAGTTAAGATTATGCTCTTAATAGATACCAAAGAATCTCTACAGAATCATCGTATTTTAAAACTTTGCAAAATTCAGTCGTTCTTAGAGACGTTCTTTTTTAACAGGAAATACCTGCCACGTTATCTTAGGAAGAAATTGCTAAAGCTTGTGTCTTTAATAATGCAGAAGTCATGAGCGAAAAAGCGAATTCAAAACTGTCAAAATGTGTCCTTAGTGGATTGAATTACCTGCAGCGACGATTTGAAAAATGCATGGTGACTTTTGCACGCCAATCGAGTTTCGGCCCCAACATGAAATTGTTCCGTAGTCCAGATCCGACGTTGGAGTATAGTTGAGACGTGACAATCCCGTCTAGGAAATGAAGAAAAACATAAATCATTAATTTTTTTTGCTCGTTTTCTTTTTTGACATAAATAAAAGGATTTAGTTTATTCAGAAGATCCTTCACTCGCATCCCCCGTATAATGGATTCGAATAAAAGTGTTAAGACCTCTCAATCTTAGAACGCTCTTGCTATATGACCCCATTGGGAATTGAATACTACGGGCAAGCACAGTTTTCGACTTTATCCTGAAAATGAAAATTGCACAAGTTTTTCCGAACTTACTTCACTCGATTGTAACCTCGCGGGTAATTCTGTTTGCTCTCCAGACGAATTAAATGTCCAGTGAAATGACTCTGCCGGTGGCGAGGCATCCACTTCACATTTCAATGTAAGAGTTTCGTGCTTTAGGGCTCCCAGAAGCTCTTCGTGATCAGCCGAACAAATTGGTGCGTCTGAAAAGGGAAATTTTCATTGTTAACAAAAAGAAATTTCTTTTTTACAAAAAAGAAAAAAATTTAAAAAAAAAAACAAAAACTTTTAAGATTAAGTAACTTCGGCAATAATCTAAAATTTTATGAGCTCTTTTGTTGTTTGGGTTAAATTAAATGTGTGATATAAAGTACACGTGAGACTTATTTTTTTCAGGTTGTAAAAATGAAAATTATACGCAAGATGTTACATGAAATTCTCCTTAAGGATGTAAAACTTTCAGCTGTTTTTTCACTGAAAACTGCAAAGTGTTTAAAACTATGAATTTGTGGGGAAAATATGGAAAAATATTTATTGTAAATTTGCAATGATTAAATTTATAGAAGCTATAGTTCGTAATTCAAACTAAAGGAGTGAGTAATATCCTCTCAATAAATAGAGCTACTTGATAAAAAATCTGCCAAATAAGGTTTCCTCCTGGTTATTCTTTAGGTCATCAGTCGCATAGTAACCTAGTAACCACATCTCAGCATTAAAGACATTTCGGATATCTACCCAAAAAAAATAATAAAGTTGTGCCCAGACTGTTAACAAATTTTTTTTTACTTATTTACGTATTTTTTTAGTAGATGATTTAAGAGTTAAAGCGATCTCGATCTCATTAAACCTAAAAGATTTGTCGGAATTCGTGAAAACTTGAACAATACCTTACACCCCCAGGGGGTTTAATAAAATGAATTTAAATGAAAAATTAATTTAAAGGATATCGGTCTTTCCCGTTTATATTTAAATCTTTTACTAGTAAAAGTGAATTCTATATTCGATATATCGTCTAATGAGACCTAAGAAATATATCAGAATTCGTGAAAATGTATACAACCACTTTGCACCGCCTTATGGGTTGGATATCGAAAAATTTGAAAAATTGTTTCTAGGTGCTTATATAAAGAGCCCGCATAAGTGAAATTAATTTGCTAACTTGACACTAGTTGTGTGCTACTTGCTACGTAGTTAGACTAAAAATTACTTTGGTATGTGAAAAATTGATCTCGCATGTGAAATTTTTTGCTGCTTTTACTTTATTATTTCAATAATACAGTATTGTTATCGATTTTTAAAAAAAAAAAATTTGCTACCCTCAAAATTTTTTTTTTTACGTTTCATAACGAGTAGACACGAAAAAAGCAAAAAAAAATTTCAGTCCGTCTGTCCGCCATACGCCGTACCCCGTACGCCGTACGCCGTACGCCGTACGTCTACCGGTGTACGCAAAATTGTTTGAAGGCTCGTAGCACCCAAACCCTTTGAGCTATTTAGTTGAATTTTTTTTCGTGGATAGAGTGAGTAGGCCCCCTCTAGTGACCAAATTTGGAGGGGTGTGGGTGTTAGGGGTGAGGAGGGGGAAGTGTTTTAGATGAAAAATTTTGGTTTCTAGATCTCAGCAACCGCTTATGCTAGGAAACTGAAATTTGGAAATTATATAGAGCCTTGGTAGTGGACCCATTTGCCGATATAGGTGAAGGGGTTTGGGAGTGGGGGGAAAAATAATGCGTCCAAAACGCAAAAAAGGCGAGGTTGACACATTCTAAATTCTATATCTCCTAAACGGTTAATGTCACAAAATTGAAACTTTATGAATATTTGTAGGTATACTAGGAGAATAGATCGGAATTAAATTTTTGAGTGGGTGCAGTGGCGTACGGGGGTGGGGGGTGAAAAACTTTAGATTACGATATCTCACGAACCAATTGCACTAGACAAATAAAATTTGGTTTGCGTATAAAGGTTGACAAATGAAGTTTGCTGAAAGTAAAATTTTTTAAGGAGGCGGTGGATCTTGAAAGTGGAGGGGATAAGAATTTTTTTAAAAAATCACGTCATATATCTCAAGAACGGTGTAAGATATATGCTTAAAATTTTTACCTGAAGTGGGCCTAATAAACCCCTAGCAGAAAACAAAATTTTGGAAGTGTGGGTGTAGAGGGTGAGGGTGGGGGAGGGTAAAAAGGAAAAAGTTCCGGTTTTTATATCTCGAGAACCTATAATGATATAAAGCTGAAACTTAGTATTTAGATAGATCTATATTAGTAGCATGTTGGAAAAATATAATTTTTTATAGGGGCAGTATGGTACGGGGGTGGGGGGTGTTTTTCCTATCTATAGAACGGCTTACGCTACAAAGTTCAAACTCGGTCTGTTTATGTAGATCAACTGGAAAACTAATTTAGATGAAAAAAAATTTCAAATATTCATTGGCGTTCGGAGGGGGGCAAAATAAGTTATCTGTGAAAATGGAATGCATATATTTTCACGGTTTTCGTCATATCTATTAGGTTTTCCCAAATATTGAATTCATTTTTATTGTACATCTTCTTGATATAAATACCTAGAAAGCGTTTTCAGGATTTTTTAAAATTCGACCCCTAAGGGGGTGCAAAGGGGGTTGAAAACTTTTTCACGAATTCTACTATATCCCCAGGTCTTATCAGATATCTTTTCACTTTCACGTGCTTGCGTAATAATCGCCTAAAACTTCTTTTTAATTTTTTTCCTTTTTCAGCTCCTAAGAGGGTATAAATGATAAAAAGAAAGAAATTTTCCAATGTTTAATCGGCTAAAAATCGCTATTTTAAATATTTTTATTTTAAGAACAAAATTAATTTTCCAAGAAATCTAATAATCTCGAAGCAACTCATGATACACTCCGACTTTGACCGCTCCCGAGCTTTGACCCGAAAAATAATAAAGTTGCGCCCAGACTGTTGGCAGATTTTTTTATATTGAAAATGTATCGCATCGCAAAACACTCTCATTCATTCAATGATGAGTATAAGGAATATCTGAGAATAACCAAGAATTTTTTGTCTAATTGTTTTAAATTTATGAAAACCCCGTTTAATTTAAATTTAGGATTTTCAATTTGAAATTATTAAACAACTATTGATTTAACGGTTCGGGTTAACAGTGTATGCAACAAAATGTGACTGTTAAAATTTGGTTGACTGCAGTAGTCTATTGTAAAAATCTATAAAAAGTTATTTGAATTTGATATTTGTAGTGGGTTTTTGTATGGCAGCTACACGATGGACTTATGGGATATTTGAAATCTTCATATCTTTAGCTGCGACTATTATAAAATCAACGCATACAAAGTTTCAAAGTCGTAACTTAAAGCGTTCTGAAGTTATCATTCAATATTGGTTAGCAAGTGCTTAAGGGTGGACACTCCTTTATCGGGTCAAAACAATCGATTTTTTGGAAATAGTCTTAATCGATTGCTAAACTAATTAAGAATATTCTCTGATGAAATTTCAGTCGATATCTGCAGTATTTACGAGCTATAGCTCATAAAGCGGAGGGGTTGGGTGACGAGTACATAGTATTTTTTATGTGTCAAAAACTTTAAACGCGTTTTTCGCTAAGCACTATTTTTCGATTTTGCGTACACGGTTGAGAAAATTCTACTGAACCGATTTGTCTTTATGGTGGCTCATTTTATAGAAAATTAAATTCTCTACTAGATAACGTTAATTCTTTTTCAACCAACAATTTTTTACATATTTTTTCGTATTTTAATGCCGTTTTTTTTATCGAAAAATTCACTTTAAATTTTAAACTGTGTAAAAACATGCAATTTATACTTTTTCTTTAAAATGCTCGACGTCATCTAGAAGCTAGTATCATAAACTTTACAAAAACTTTTTGTTTTTTTTTTGGTTCAGATCAAAATTAAGGACGCTAGAGTGTACGCAGCTAGAAACGAGGCGATATTAAATGTGAAAAAATTACACTGTGCTCTTGAATTATGCATTAAATTGGCATACAAATTTTAAAGCGTTTCGAGTTATTATACCTGAGAAAATAATTATTGAAAATCATGTATTTTTCGACCATGTAAAGGAGTGTGCCCCCTTAAGGACTTTTGTATGACAGCTTTCCGAAGGAGAGGATGGATGTTACTAACCTATGAACGCTTTTGACATAAAATTAATTTCTGTAAAAAATTTTACTTCCTGCTTAAACGCGTTCTTGAGACATAGCAGATTTTTTTGAAGGCCTTTTGTAGATTTCTACGAGAAGGACTTATTTGATTTGCATTATATTCGGAATTTTATCTTCAAACATTATAAAGTTTATGTCTGCAAAATATTGAGCTCTTAACTTAAAACATTCAGCCAATAATCATGAATACGTGTTTTAAGGACTCTTTTCCGTTTTACTTGTAGTAAGAAAATTTCAACTTTCTTTCTTTCGTTCAAACGGACGGACGGACGAATGGACAGACGGATAGCAAATGGATATGGGGATTTTGCCTACAACTGGCCATAAAATAATAACTTTTTCTCGTCCGAGTCTCGGTTCTATGAGTTCCAAACTCTTTGGGTTGGATCAAACTTATAATTACTCATCATTTCACCTAGATTATAATACATTAAACAATTAAAACAGAAAATTGAAAAGCTATTCATCTAACGGATTTAAAAATTGAGCACGAGCAGGAATTGCAACTTCGGGCTAAAAAAATTTCGGAATGGAAAAATATTAATATAGGGTGTTTCAGTCGGAACGCTCCGAATTTGTTAGGTTATAGCGGCCATATTGTTAAAGCAACATACGTCGAATTTATGGTAAATTGTTCAGTAGTGAATCGCAAATCACCGCGGAACAGTGGTTATAGCGGTGAACAGTGTGTGCAAATTATCAAATTTTGTTTTCAAAATCAGAGCTCAGTTCCAAAGCGAAACTGGCATTGCCATAACCGTCAAACGATCGATGATAAGCAACTTCTTGTTGCCTAAACTGGATGATATGGATACCTGTGACATGTGGTTTCAACAGGACGGCGCTACGTGTCGCACAGCGCATGTCACGATGGATATTCGCACGACCGATTTGAGGGCATCGTTATCTCGCGCGGCGTGAATTTACCAACGTGATTTAACGAATTTAGACTTATTGTTTTGGGCCTATCTTAAATCGCAGGTCGATGCGTATAATCCGCAAACAATTTATAACCTTTAAGTCAACATAACGAACACCATCCATCAAATTCAGCCAGATCTATGCGACAAATTTGTCGAAAATTGGACCTCTCGAATACGTGGCGCCGAGCAAAGCCGAGGCAGATATTTAAACGATGTCTTATTCCATACTTAATACCATAAAATATTTTTCTAAATAAAAAAAGAATTAGATGGATATCTCACACACAACTTATTCTATTTACATTTAAGAATTGAAAGTCCTTGTTGAAAGACCCTACACTGAACCAAAAAGGTAGGTACCTCCAACCAATTAAAATGCACATCATCATAATGAAAACTGGGCGCAACTTTATTATTTTTGAAGTCCGAAACGTGTTTAATTCTGAGATGCGGTGTAGGTTACTATGTGACTGAAACCCTAAAAAAACTATGTCTTATCACTTCCAAGAGATATGATAAAATTCGTGAAAATTCTGTTCAACCAGTTTAAACCCTCTTAGGGGTTGAAAAAAGAAAAAACTTGAAAACGAGTTTTAGGTGATTATTGAAAAATTCCGTGGAAGTAAATCAGACCGGATGGATACGGCTGAATTCATTAAAAAGTACACAACCCCTTTACACCACCTTGGGGTCGAATTTCAAAAAATCCTGAAAACACTTTCTAGGTATTTATATGAAAAATCCGTAGAATAAAAATGAATTCAATATTTGGGAAGACCTTAAGGATATGACGAAAATCGTAAAAATATATGCATTCCATTTTCACTGATCATTTTTTTTGCCCCCCTTCCGAACTCCAATTGATATTTGAATTTTTTTTAATCAGTATTACTTTTCTAGTTAATTTACATATACATACCGAGTTTCAACTTTCTAGAATAAGCTGTTCTATAGTTAGGAAAAACACCCCCCACCCCCATACTATACTAACCCTATAAAAAATTATATTTTTCCAACATGCTACTACTATAGTTCTATCTAAATACCAAGTTTCAGCTTTTGATGATTATAGATGCTCGAGAAATAAAAATCCGAACTTTTTCATTTTCACCCTCCCCCACCCTCACCCTTTAAACGACTATTAGGCCTACTTCTAGGTCTACGTCTATTAGGCCTACTTCTGGTAAAAATTCTAAGCATCTATCATACACTGTTCTTGAGATATGAGACGTGATTTTTTAGAAAAATGTTTATCACCTCCATTTCCATACTCCACCGCCCCCTTAAAAAATTTTACTTTCAGCTAAATTTATTTGTCAACCTTAATACAGAAGCTGAATTTTATTTTTCTAGTGCAATTGGTTCGTGAGATATCGTTATCTAAACTTTTTCACCCCCCACCTCCGTACGCCACTACCATACACCCTCTGAAAAATTTGTTTTCGATCTGTTCTCCTAGTATACCTACAGATGTTCATCAAGTTTTAATTTCGTGACATTAACCGTTTAGGAGATATGGATTTTAGAATGTTTCGATCTCGGCTTTAGTGCGTTTCGAACGTATTAGTATTCCCCCACTCTCACACCCCTTCACCCATAATAGCAATTTTCTTTGCAAATGGGTCCACTATCGAAGTTCTATATAAATTCCAAGTTTCAGCCTCCTAACATAAGCGGTTACTGAGATCTAGAAACCAAAATTTTCCGTCTAAAACGCTTCCCCCATCTTCCCCCTGACACCCCACCTCTAAAAAGGTGTCCACTTGAAGGGGTCTGCTCAGTCTACCAATAAAAAAAAAATTCAACTTAAAAGCTCAAAGAGTTTGAGAGCTATAAGCTTTCAAACGTTTTGCGTACGGCGGACGGCGTACGGCGGGCGGCGTACAGATGCATTGAAATTTTTTTTTTACTTTTTTGGTGTCTATTAGTCATCAAACGTGAAAAAAAATTTTTCAGGGTAGCAAAAGTTTTTTTTTAAAAAATCGATGACAATACTTTATTTTTAAAATAATAAAGTAAAATCTTTGTTTTTGAGCCGATGTAAGTATTCATTAATATTATGTATAACTGTTCTTTTTTTTTGGTCTGCTTTGGACACAAACACAATAACAGAAATGATGTTAAAATTCATTGTTACAATGAACGTGTTCATAATATTGATGAAAACAATAATTCGAATTAAAGTACAGATTTACTATTACTAATAAATGCGTCACTCTCAGTATAATATGAAGAACGAATTCATAATATTTATAAAAAGAGTAATTAATGTTACTAATATTGTTCCTCATATTAAGGTATAAATTCATAATAGTGATTAATCCTGTCACTGTAAAATAATCTAAATAAGAGAAACGAAAAATCGATCATTTTATATATTTCTACCGAAACTTTGGTAGTACAAAGAAATAGATGAATATGGCGTGATGTCTATGTGTGACAGTTCTGTTTCTCAGCCGAACAATTGACACCATTTGATTACATGCCAACGATTATCTAATGGTGTTTTTTTGTGAACCTTAACAAAAAATTAATAGCCAACCGAGGATCCGTAACCTTGAGCTGTTCGATGATCGTTTTCTTCAATATAATGAATGTGTTCATGCACATAATCAATATATTTTACGAGTACCAAGCGAAAATGTCTTGTTTATAAGAACTTTTTAATCAATATGATGAAGGCATGCATCAAAATTCTTAGGTGTTTATTTTTGAGAGTATGAGTACCCTTTCCATATATACAAATTGATGAAAATATTTTTAATAAAATGAGATTTATAGCATTTTTTCATTGTTGCAACGATTTTTTCATTAATCCGAAGAATTTCTTTTGAAAGGCATTCATTATTATTAAGAACAGTATTTTTTTTCGGTGTATATTTAGGCCAATACTGGATCAACTGATATAATACATCCTATGTGCAGAACATCCGTTTAGTATTTTTTCTCTGCGAAATTATGTGGGGGAAAAAATCAATATTCTCGGGATCATGGGTCTTTTGAACCCTTGATCTACTGTGCGACCAATAAATGCTCACTTTTTTCGGGAATATACTTACATACTTTTTCTAGATCTATTAAATTGTAACCCTTTTCTTAAATTAGGAGATTTCGTACCTTAAGCTAGATAGGTCTAAGATACTATACGTACTAAATAATGCCAACAATTTTCTACCTTCTTACATCAACAAGAACTGAATCGAAACATATACTTACATCGAACTCTGAGAGTAACTGGATTACTGGTTCCTTTTCCTTCAGTGTTTGCAGCTAGACATGTGTAATCACCTGCTGATGCCCGTGTCACGCTTTGTAGAACGAGTGATTGATCAGAGAGGATTACGCCAGCCGAAACGTTGTGATGCAGCTCGGTACCCTGTGCATAGAAAATACAAGAACAAGGAAAATTTTTTTTTTAAAACATATTTTTTTTCCGATTTTCTTTCCTGCTAAAGATAAGACTCGGATGTAGGTAGCTGGTATACGGGGCAGAAAAAAAAATTTACTTGAATAGAAAATGGATATCTTGACATACTTTTCAGAGGTAAAGTTTCCCATCTTTTATAAGGGATAACAGGCAAAGTACGTGCACTGATGTGAAATGAGGTAAAAAATTGAATTCAGTTGCACATAAAGTCAATTTCCATTCATATCTAAGAAAAGAAGGACGACTGGCGCTGGCTGAATCTGGAAGTGATTCAGTTTCCTTTTTTTTCTTATTTATTCGAAGATTGAAGGAATTGCCAATTAATATTAGACGCAGACGGGTTCTATTGTGCAGAAATTCAATACCTGCGACAAAATACTCCTGGATTCGTACCGAAACGTGTATCCGTTCCGGTATACTTGGTATTTCCGTGAAATATTGACAAAAAAATCATACAGCTTTATTATTTTGCTAGCCACTTTTTTTACAATGGGCATAATCTTCTGTAATTTTTTTTTAACATATTACCGCACGCTACTGCAGACCAAGTTCCAACTTTTCTTGTTTTGTTACATTATAAGCAAAAAAAATAATTAAAACTAAAAAAATCGGCCAACAGTCTTCTGGGCGCAACTTTATTATTTTATGGGTTGAAGTCCGAAACGTGTTTAATGCTGAGATGTGGTGTAGGTTACTATGCGACTGACAACCCAAAAAATAACGTTCCAAATAGCCTCCTGGTTATTCCATACAAATAATAAAGTTACGCCCAGACTGTTGGCCGATTTTTTTAGTTTTAATTAATCTAGTAGCACATCTACATACAGGTACTAAGTTTCAACTTTCTAGCATAAACCGTTTCTGAGATATGAAAAACCACCCCGTACCTTGCTACCCCTATCAAAAAATTATTTTTCTGGGATGTTTCTATAGTAGCTCTATACAGTTTTTAATTTTAAGCTTTCTATCCTTTGCGGCTTTCGAGAAATTAAAATCATAATTTTTTCATTTCCACCTCCTCCCATCAGTCCTCCCTATACCGTCACCCTCAAATTTTTCTCCACTAGAGGTCTACCGTTCTTAACTCCTGTAAAATTCTCAAGATCATATCTGATACAGTTCTTGAGATATTATTATTATTTAATTTTTTGAAAAATGACTGTCCCCCCACTTCCGCCCTTTACCTCACACACAAAAATTTTACATTGTGTAAACTCCACTAGTAATTCTATATACAGAAACCAAATTTTATCTTCCAGACACAATTTAGTCGGAAGATAATGTAATTCAAAGTTTTTCACCACCGACCCCCATACCTCACCATCACCCTTAAAAAATTTAACCCTTTTCGAATCTTCTAGTATCTCTTAAGACAACTACAAAGTTTCAGCCGTCTGACATCACTCGATGAGGAGATATGGATTTTAGAATGTTTCAATCCCAGCTTTCAAGTGTCACATTATTTTCCCGCCCCACTCGCATATCCTTCGACCCCTATTGACGATTTTTTTTGCAAATGGGTCCACTATCATAGTACTACATAAGTTCCAACTTTCAGCCTCCTAGCATTAGCGGTTCCTGAGATCTAGAAACCAAAATTTTTCATCTAAACGCTCCCCCTTCCTCCCCCCTCAAACCCCAAACACCTCTGAAAGATACCACTCGTATGGGTTCACCCATTGTAGGTACCGTAAAAATTTGAACTTAATATTTCAAGGGCTTTGAGAGCTACGCACCTTCAAACGGTTTTGCGTACGGCGTCTGCGGCGGACAGACGTACATTTTTTTTTGCTTCTTTGGGATTTACTAGTCCTAAGACGTGAAAGTACAAAATTTAAGGGTAGCAAATTTTTTTGAAATTTCAGGTCGATCACAATACTTTATTAGTTAAAAATAATAAAGTAAGATTCCAACTTCGTAGCATCGCCCTGTCTTGAAATATGAACGCCCTTTTCAACATATACAAGTAACCCCAAATTTAATAATTTCTTTTAAATTGTTTTACAAATATACTTTGGCAGATTCAAATTGACCTCAAATTCCGCGTCAGTCAAATATGGTCATTTTACATCTATAAGACTGATTTGAATTGCCAATGTGAAGAAGTTATCAGTTCTAAAATGACCCGAAGAAAATTAGAGAAAGTGCCCTATTAGCAAATTACCTTCCATAAGGCCCTACCGTAGCTATTTCCCTGCCTCGTAGTCTTAGTAAGGCCTTATAGAAGGTAGTTTGTTAATAGGGCGAGTCCTTCGGAAAAAGTGGATGGAAACGCTTCATTACATCATACGGGAACATGAAAATTGACCAGGTGAAGATTGCATAAAAAGTTAGGAAATATTCTTTGGTACGATGAAAATAAAAGAAATCTAAATTAGATCGGTCGTTGTCAGCAATATTGGATAACCTGCTGATAAAAAACATGGCATTCGGTGCCCAAAGACTAGAAACGAGCCTAGTGGTTGGTTCTATAGTTCACTTCGAGGATAAGATGAATCCCTCATGATATTTCGAAAACAAGCTTAATTGAATTTCCAGCAGGATATTCAGAATTGCATGTCTCAAGAATGGCTTATAGCCTGGTGCACTAAAGCAGGATTGGGTATCAACCCAAAGAAAAGCGCAATTGCTGCATTCACCAAAAGGAGGTGTAAAGACAAGTTATCTAAGCCTACTCTTTTTGGAGAATCCGTAGGGTATGCTAGTGAGGTAAAATTCCTGGGAATCATCCTGGATGAAAAGCTCACTTGGAGTGCTCATTTGAACAAAGTTCTTGGAAGGGCTAGAATCTCTCTCTGGACCTGCAGGAGCCTTCTCGGCAAATACTGGGGACTGAGTCCAGAACTAACCTACTGGATTTATACCGTCGTTGCATTATAAATTACGCGGCATCCGTCTGGTGGAAGAAAACAAAGCAGAAAACTGCTCAGCTTAAGCTGACTAAATTACAAAGACTGGCATGCCTGGGTATTACTGGGGCGATGCACACCACTCCCACAGCTGCCTTAGAGGTGATTCTCAACCTAACACCCATACACTTAGAAATACAGAAAGAAGCTACGTTTACCACATACAAGCTTTTGAGCTCGGAGGACGAATCAGAGTGCAAAACAGCTTGCCCAACTCGTTCCGCGGAATTGAACAAGGACCCCATACAAGTGATACCTCTTTCTGATTCAATGGTACCGAAATTTAATTTTACAAGGCTATTCAAAGTTTTCCTACCTGAAAGTGAGGATTGGGCCACAAACAAACCCACTCCAAAACCAGGATCCATAATCTGGTACACAGACGGATCTAAAACAGATCAAGGTGTAGGAGCAGGAGTTTATGGAGTGCGCCCAAATGTAAAATTCCACTGTAGCATGCACATAACATCCATTGTTTTTCAGGCGGAGACTCATGCTATTGAACTATGTTTTAGAGAAAATCACAGACGGGGCTACAAAAACCAACAAATATATATTCTCTCGGACAGCAAAGCAGTAATAATGGCACTTCAGTCCGTTCAAATCTACTCCAAACTTGTTTGGAATATCCTCCAATGCCTGATTGAACTCGGAAATAAGAACAGAGTTAACCTCATTTGGATTCCGGGACACAGCGGCTACGAAGGTACCGAAATGACCGACTTAATGGCTAGGAAAGGTTCAGAAGCTGACTTCATGGGACCATATCCATTCTGTGGGATACCATTAAGCTCAGCTAGAATGAACATCCGAATGTGGCAAAAATCGCAAAGTGCCACTCACCGTGACTTGGCACCGGGCAACAGGCACTCAAAGCTTTTTATGCCAAAGCATTCGGAAAAAAAGAACATCTGATTATCTGAAATTAAGCAGATATCAGACCCGAACCCTAGTGGGAGCTCTGAATGAACATTGTCACATGAGGAAGCATCGCAATAAGATTGGTCTCTCTGGGACTAAAATTTGCAGAATATGCAATGACGAAGACAAAACACCAGAGCATATCCTCTGTGATTGTGAGGGTTTAGCTCACAAAAGACTTCGTCACTTCGGTCAGGGTTTCATAGACCCATCTGAATTCCTGACCATTCCTCTTCGCAAAATACTAAGCTTCATTGAAAGCGCAGGGATTGAAGAGGAATCATAGTCAATTCGGGGGGACGTCACAATACGCCCAACTGTGGCTGCAGTGAAAGAGGTTAACTATACCAAACCCTATTTCCAATCTATCTATCTATGGCTTATAGCAGAAAATTGAAACGAAAGATTTTAGAACGATTCAGATTAAATATGAAGGAAAAGTTAAGCGATGTAAAGATCAATAGCCCGATTGGTCACAGCAAAAAGACAAACCACTTTGACTTGAGATATTCAAATTGGAGCCTTCAAACCTGCAACATGCTTCCTTATTTCATTCAAATATGTCATTACTACATTAGGCCAACCGGTAAACGCATATAGTTGGAAGTCGAAAGTACGTATGTACTTAAGTAAAAAATCTAGTTGCCGAAACCCTGTTCCATAAAAATTTCCTAAAGGTATGCTGCGTGGTTAATTTACCAGTCATATACCGGGTAATTTTGTTCTTAACTATCGGGTATATTCACTGGTAATATTCTAGATAATTCAGTGGTCAACTATCGTGTATCGTTAACAAGAGACGGTAATATTGAAGGAAAGGGATAGAGAAGCACACGCATGTACAACGATACGAAGTGGATTTTGTCCTGATGCGAATATGTTTAAACTGAAAGATTTACGGTTAATACTAGAGCGTAGCTACCACGGCGTTAAGTAAGCACAGGGTGAGTAGCTAATAGCGAGACAACTCTATAACATTGTCTGATCCGCCGCTTGTTGGTAGGTAATGGAAATGACTTTTGGGGGAGGTGTAATGACATTACTGTTTTCAGACTAAAAGACGATGGCAATACGTACACTCATTAAAATGTATGTATGAAGTGAGTACAAACTAGACCTTACCAATCATCGATGAGGGGTAAGAGTGACCTACATGTGAATTGTACCTTACCGGTCAACACTTCATCGATCGTTGGCGCCTATGGAATTCTAATGGACGTCGACTAATACAATCGAAAGACAACTTTAATTGCACTAGTCGTCGAGAGTTATGGGTTCCGGGATCCGGTTTGCGCAAGGAAAAATCCCCAGAAATTTTAGCGCTGTGCATAGGTCAGTACGCACTTCATGATCGGACGTATAACCAAATGATGATACTTTAGTCTTTTTCACTCACACAGAAGAAGATGGAAAAATATCTGCTTATCATTTTAACTCTCAATATCGCCACCAACACTATTCTATTATTAGAGAGAGTAGCTGTGCATCGCTCTTCTACATATTTCTCAACCCGCATACGCAACAGATCGACTGACTGACTGAACGGCTGTTAGAGAAGATAATACAGTAAATGAACAGTTCAATTGAAGTACTTCACTGAACTAACTTTTTGCAATGAACGACTTGTTCAGAAGTACTTCACTGAACTAACTTTTTCCAATGAACAACTTTTTCAGAAATACTTCTTTGAACTAACTTTTCGCAATGAATGAGTTGTTCAGAAGTACTTCACAAAAATGAACTATTTGGCTCATCTCTAATTTATACTGCTTGACCTAAGTATAGGTAAGATTTAAGAACCTCGACGTCGGGCCAACTTTTAGAATTATTTTGTTTCTAACCATATATACATGTAAGTTGCAATCTTCAATTTTGTAGTACAAGCCATTCCTGAAATAATTAAAAAAATTGAGTTTTAACCATCCATGATTGCCCTAATATTCCTAACCCCTAAAACTTTAAACCGATATCAATATATTCCAGCTACTATGAAAATTTATTGACGATAATACCGTCAATAAGCTTGTATTGGACTGTTGACCAAAAATATTTTCCAAAAATTAAGTCAAGTGAAAAAATTTGGCGAATAAAAAAATTTGACAATTGCAGCGAAATAAGGCAAATATTTGACAAAGTGACATACAGCAAGCTTTAGTAAAAACGTTTACGTATGGTGGGTCAGACCGTATTTTTCCCTTTTTAGTGCCTTCCGTAAAACAGGAAAATGAAAAGCTTCAGTGCTGCATTTTCTGCAAATTTTCGGTCAATTACAATACTGTATTATTACAATAAGTGAACTATTAAAAATAAATCTTAATTCTACTCACATCATGATACCATGCCATTTTGTATGGCCGAGGATTTGAATGGATGTGACATTCAAAGTAAACATCATCTCCCTCCTTGATGTCGTCTGGATTTAGTGATGAACCCATTTTCATTATGGCAACTGGTTGAACTGAAAAATATAAGAAAAGTGATAAATAAGTAGATATACCTATATGAAAAAAAATACAAGTGTATAAGTAGACACCTACAAAAGCGTGTCTAACATGAAAAGAATTATGAAAAAGCATAGAATTTCTTTTTGAAAGGTTACGACAAACAAAGTGTTTATTTGTATGAATGAAAGAAACAGCGTTCCGCAAGCAAGACTACACACTTCGGAAAAGCATTTTAAAATAGTCGTTTCCTTTTTGTGTTTGAAATAAGCGCGACAAACGGCGTAGACAGTCTCAGGCACAGCAACCAACCACCCACCCAACCCACTCTCATTAGGCCAATTAAATATTTGCATTTTCCATGTATGCACAATAGACACGACCCCAGACAGTTTATAAACAAATTCAATGAAATCACATCTAAAATTATATACAGGTAACAAGTGCTGATTATTGTCATGGAGAAATGGAAATTTCGCTTGAATAAGCAAAACCATCGTCGATATGAAAACTTTTCCTCCGGTTATTTTCCCTCATATTCATAAGTGAGTGTAATAAAGAAAACTTCTTATCGTCGAATGAAGATCACCGAGCACAATTGTTAAAAAGACCCTTCCTGGCCACCCTGTTCCAAGCCAAATTCAAACTTCCATAGCAATGTTCGAATGCACCAAAAATCCTTTCATTGCTTCCATACACAAAACAACCGAAAGCAAACTGAACATCCCTACCGACCACACTACCCAAGAATCATCCCCCAATCTCTCGCCCGTACCCACTAAAATAGTGTTGAAGATTTTCTCCCAGATGCTTGTGTTTGTCGGAATTGGCTAGCATAAAGCATATCAGTTCCACCGAATATTTTAGGTTAGATATGCACATATACTCTTTGGCTAACTGCCACTAGTAATCTATTTCAAATCCAGCCAAGAGTACACAAAAGATAAGACGTATTAATATTTAAAGGTTTCGGAAAATTTGTAGCCTCAATATGAAGAATATGCACACTGCACATATTAAAGTGCATAGTCAGTAAGGGTACAAAATAGACCACCCCCTTATGACTCTATAGATGTGTGCAAGGACAACGCTTGATATTGTACAGATTGAACTCGAATTTGTATGGCTCTATATCCTTTAGTCGATGGCATTATAGTCCCCAGCTGCATTGGCATCGTCGACCGAATTGTCATATTGATACAGAGCATAATGTTAAGCATCTTTTAGAATTAATGAAGTATGATATTATGCTGTATATCCAAGAGTTATGTGGAAAATTAAGGATTCATAATAGGTCGATAGTGTAATATCGACTAATATTTGTAGTATAGATCACTACAAGAAGGTGAATTAAAGAGAATTTCAATTCGGTTATTGTACTGGATAAATCTTAGGAATAGTCTTGGATACAGTACTAACGAGCTGTTATAACACTGAAAATACAGCATCCTGTTCAACGTTTGTCCCAACCGACACACTTCGCCCTGCCAATGAACACCGGTAGTCATCAAATAAAAATTCGAAGGAAAGCAGCACGGAGTAAAAACATGTTCAACCACTTTACAGCCCTTGGGGGTTGAATATCAAAAAATCGAAAAATGCGTTTGCGGGCGATTATATCAAAAGTGTATAGAAGTTAAAACCAATCTGATATCTGATCAGACCTAAGAAATATGTCGAAAATTGTGAAAAGTATGCAACCCCCTAACACCCCCTTAGGGTTGAATATCGAAAAATTCTAAAATTATCCTTTTTGCGATTATATAGAAAGTCTTAGGAAGTAAAAGTTGAATTCGATATCTCATTAGATCTAAGAAATATGATGGAATTAGTGAAAATGTAAGCAAACCCTTTTACACCACCTTGGGGGTTGGATACCAGAAAATCCTAAAATTGGTTGGTGATTATATAAAAATTCTGTTGAAGCTAAAGCCAATTTGATATCTCATCAAAGCTAGGAAATTTTGGCGAAAATTGTGAAAGCGTATACAATTCCCTTACACCCAAGTGGGTGGGACCTGTAATTCTTTCAGGATTTTTGGATAAATGTAAAGAAAGCCCTAGCAAATTAAAACCAATACGACATCTTACTACTCCTAAAGGATATGATGAAATTCGTGAAAACGTATTTAACCCCTTTATACCCTCTTGGGGGTCGAAAATGGAAAAATCCTTAAAACAGGTTTTAGGCGATTATAAAACAAGCCCGTGGAAGGAGAAAATTATTTGATATCTAAACAGATCTGAGTGACATGGCTGAATTCGTGAAAATATATTCAACCCTTTTTACACCCCTTATTCTTCGAATTTCTAGAAATCCTTTATAGGCATTTATGTGAGGAATTCGTAGAATAAAAACTAATTCATCATTTCAAATGACCTAAAAGATATGACGAAAATCGTGAAAATATATGATTTTGCTTTATTATTTCAATAATACAGTATTGTGATCGATTTTTAAAAAAAAATTTGCTAACCTCAACATTTTTTGTTCACGTTTAATGACTAGTAGACATGAAAAGTCCGTCTGTCCGCCATACGCCATACGCCGTACGTCGACCGGTGTACGCAAAATTGTTTTTAGGCTAGTAGCACCCAAATCCTTTGAGCTATTTTGTTGAATTGTTTTTAGTGGGTAGATTAGGTAGGCCTCTTGAAGTGACTAAATTCTTGTGGTGTGACGGGGGGGGGGGGGGAAACAGAAGCGATTTAGACGGAAAATTCTGTTTTTTAGATTGCAGCAACTGCTAATGCTACGAAGCTGAACCTTGGAATCTATATAGAGCTTCAATAGTGGACTCATTTCCAAAATTGTTGATATAGTTGAAGGTAGAAGGAGTCGGGGAGAAAATAATGCGTTCGAGACGCTCGAAAGACAAGATGGACACATTTTAAAATCCATATCTCCTAAGCGACTAATGTCACGAAATTAAAACTTTATGAATATCTGTAGGTATACTAGGAGAAAAGATTGGAAACAAATTTGTGAGTAGGGGCAGTGGCGTACGGGGGTAGGGGCTGAAAAACTTTAGATTATCTGTATCATGGTTGACAAACAAAGTTTTCTGAAAGTACAATTTTTTAAGGGGGCGGTGGAGCATGGAAGTGGAGTGGATAAGAATTTTACTAAAAAATCACGCCTCATATCTCAAGAACAGTGCAAGATAGATGCTTACAATTTTTATCAGAAGTAGGCCTATAGACTCCTAGCAGAAAAATAAAATGTTGGGGGTGTGGGTGCTGAGGGTGAGAGTGGTGGAGGGTGAAAAGGGAATGGTTCTGATTTTTATATCTCAAGAACCTATAAAGATATGAAGCTGAAACATGGTATTTAAATAGAGCTATAGTAGTAGCATGTTGAGAAAATATAATTTTTTTATAGGGGTAGTATGCTATGGGGGTGGAGGGTGTTTTTCCTATCTATAGAACGGCACATGCTACATAGTTGAAACTTGGTACTTATATGTAAATTAACTAGAAAAGTAATTAAGATACTAAAAATTTTCAAATATCCATTGGCGTTTGGAAGCGGTGCGAAATAAATTATCAGTGAAAATTGATTATATTTTCACGATTTTCGTCATATCTATTAGGTCTTCCCAAAAATTGAATTCATTTTTATTTTACGGCTTCTTCATATAAATACCTAGAAAGTTTTTTTAAAGATTTTTTTCAAATTCTACCCCTAAGGAGGTGTAAAGCGGTTGTATACTTTTTTACGAATTCTGCCATATCCCCAGGTCTGATTAGATATCGACTAACTCTTCACTTTCACGGGTTTGCGAAATAATCGGCTAAATCTTGTTTTTCAGTTTTTTCCCTTTTCCAGCTCTTAAGAGGATATAAAATGGTTGAACACGTTTTCACGAATTCCGTCATTTCTTTTAGAAGTGATAAGAAATTGAGTTGGTTTTTACTTTCTTGTTTTGTCTTCATATTTATCTATTAACTCCTTTCAGGATTTTTGGATATTCAACACCCAAGTGGGTGTAAGGAGCTTGCATACGTTTTCACAGATTCCTACATATTGTTTAGATATGATGATATACCGAATTCATTTTTACTTCATAAGGTTTCCTATATAAGCGCCAAAAAGTCAATTTCAGTATTTTTAGATATTCAATCCTAAGGGGTGTAAGGTGGTTGTACGCTTTTCAAAGCTTCGACATATTTCTTAGGTTTGATGAGATATTAGATCGCTTTTCACTTCCACAGAATTTTTATATAATCGCATACAAACCTATTTCTCAATTTTTGGATATTCAACCCCCAATTGTTTGCATATGTTTTCACAATTTTTGCCATCCCTTAGTTCTGATGAGATATAAAATTGGTTATTACAGCATTTGATCTAATGACATAAAAACAAATTTCACGATTTTTCGAATTTTAAGAACCAAGGGGTTGTAAAGGGTTTGCTTACGTTTTCACAAATTTTTTCAAAATCCCTCGTGTCTCATAAAATATGAAGTTGCTTCTTATGAAATCGTCTAAAAACCTGTTTCACAATTTTTTCGAAATTCAAACCCCAAGTGGAATTAATGGGTTTGTATACGTTTTAACAATTCGTCATATCTCTTAACTCTGATAAGGCAACAAATTCGTTTTTACTTCCATGGGCTTTTAGTGTGCATAATATACTGAAATTCGAATAGTCTACTCGGGCTTTTCCAATGATTAATCGGTTAAAAATTTCTATTTTAAATATTTTTATTTTAAGAACAAAATTAACTTTCCAAGAAACGTTATAATCTTGAAACAACTGATGATATACTCCGACTTTGACCGCTCTCGAACTTTGACCAGAAAAATAATAAAGTTTCGCCCAGACCATTGGCCGATTTTTTTTTGATCCTGTTCCATATTTAATTATTTTTTCAAGCAAATTACTTGCCTAGTGATGATGTCTTGCTAATTGCATTTAAAAGAAACTCTTGAATACTATAACTTATGAGTATGTGTCCGTAAAAAATAATAAAATTTAAAATCTTGTTCTATCTAAGAGCGTAGGTAATTCAAGGCTAGAACATGGCTACTTTCACTCAAAACGCCAGTATTTTTTTAATAATTTTGAATACGATTCTGCAATAAGCTCCATTTTGTTAGCATACCATAAAAGAATCTCAATTAATATTTCAGCTATTGCAAGGGTGATATAAAAGCGCGTACAAGAAGCCTACAATCCACAAAATCGTTAAAAAAAAATTTAATGGCTAACATTCGACCATAATACTAGAATCGCACAGTACCTTAGCGAAGGGGTGGTGGTGGCGCCGTAATCGCTATCCATCGATAATGGATTGGACTAAATGAGGCAACAACAAATTTTATGCGTCCCAATAAAATAAAAACATTTAGAGAATATAATTCGGTGAAATAAAAACGAGAGCGAAAAAAAGCAAGTAAAATTCTCTAAAAGACTTGCCGTGCGTCCTTTAAAGGATTTTTGCTCGCAACCACCCCCAAAACAAAAACAAAAAAAATCTTATACATTTTTCGGGTGGTTTTATTGCACCGAAATATATCCACAGATGGAGCTACGAAGCCGGATGTGCCCCCACCCCTCCCAAATAAAAATATACGAGATACGACTTATATGGAATTAAATTGGCCCCCATTTAAGGACTTTAGCAGCCAATTTAAGTCTCGATGGTATTTTCTGGACGGAAGAGAAGTGCTTATATGTCACGGTTTTTTCCTTAGTAAAAGTACGAGTACACGCGGCATATAAAGTATTTTGTTTATCTTTGAAGAATTGCTTTTTAGGTTTGATGATCGACTGTATAATATGAACGGCACAATTTCACATTTTATACCTCAGATTCGGGCTATTTAATACTTTTGGAATTTATAGGCAGCGCGTTTTATTTCGATGCAATAAAAAATTAATTGTTTCGTTTTTTTCGTCGTTCTTTCAACATGCAAATTGCTAACGTTTTCAATGTCCTGTGGAATCTTGTTAGGGTCTTTTCTATAGGAGCAGAGATCATAAACTAAATTTTTATATTTTATTCAAAGCCTTTTAGTGCAGTACTTACAATGAACTGATAATCGCCACTTGTCCTCAATCGTACTGCCTGGAATATGTTGATTCTCTGCCTTGCACGTAAGTTGTTTGCCATCGTCTTCTTTAGTCGGTGTAAAAGATAAGACGCTGAGTGACTGATTGTCTGGTTCAGAGAACTGAAAATTACATAATTATATTAAATTGCTTAATATTGCTTTTTTTATTGGATATTTAAGAAAGTTTCTCATGTATCTTTATTTGGCGATAGAAGATTAATAAATAATCTACCCTAAAAGTGTAATACTTTTACAAAAAAAAAAAATTAACGTTCGTATATACGCCACCCTCTTTGGTTTAATTACACTTCATTAAAAACAAATTACTAAAAGCACAAGATATAATTTTTTTTTAAGTTTTAAACAATACCTAATCTAAAAAATCAGCCAACAGTTTGGGCGCAACTTTATTATTTTATGGGTAGGAGTTCGAAACGTCAACCTCTATCAAACTTTTTTTTGCAAATGAGTCCACGATTATAGTACTACATAAGTTCCAACTTTCAGTCTCCTAGCATAAGCGGTTCCTGAGATCTAGAAACCAAAATTTTTCATCTAAAACGCTCCCCCTTCCTCCCACCTCACACCCCCACCCCTCCAAAACCACTCGTAGGGGTTCACCCATTCTACCCACCATAAAAATTTCAGCTTAATATCTCAAGGAGTTTGAGAGCTACGCGCCTTCAAACAGTTTTACGTACGGCGTATGGCGTACGGCGTACGGTGTCTACGGCGGACAGATGAACTTTTTTTTTTTTGCTTTTTTGGTGTTTACTAGTCCTAAAACGTGAAAATAAAAAATTTCACATTTTTTTGAAATTTCAGGTCGATTACAATACTTTATTATTAAAACATACTGCAGTCACGATCGGCTGCAAGCCAATCGTATAATACTCTAGATGAATACTGAACTCCGATTTATATTGTAGTTGGGGATAAAGTAGAATTACGTGTGTGCATGTTGTATGTCCTTTATTAAGGACTGCTATTAGATTGCTACTCAAACCTAAAAGACAATATTCAGTGTTTAATTTCATACCTTGAACTGGGTAAGTCATCGAAAAAATGTCCTTTTTAAAGGACTTTTACATGGGAGGAGCAGGAAGGACTCACTCGATTTCCTACATATTTATCCTTTTCCTTGGAACCATTTAAAAACGAACGTGTACAAAATTTCAAATTCGTAGCTTGAAGCGTTCAAAAGTTATTGGAAAATATTGATGAACACGTGTTTTAAGGATATTTTGTATGGCAGCTACCAGAAGGAGTAAAAGGATTTCGCTGATTAGTAAACTCGAACTTCCTTTTCACTCAAAACTAACTTGTACAAAATTCCGAATTCGTAGCTAAAAGATTACTTGAGTTATTGTGAGTTTCGTAAATTAAGTGAATACATTTTGACAGGATATTTGTATGACAGCTACACGAAGGACTAACAGGATTTTCTTCATAATCATATATTTAGCTCCACTTATTGGAAAAATAACACATACAAAATTTCAATGTCGTAGCTTAAACCCTTCTAAAGATATCGACCAATATTCTTGAACACGTGTTTTAAGGACATTTTGTATGGCAGCTACCAGAAGGAGTAAAAGGATTTCGCTGATTAGTAAACTCCGACTTCCTTTTCACTCAAAACTAACCTGTACAAAATTCCGAATTCGTCGCTAAAAGATTACTTGAGTTATTGTGAGTTTTGTAAATTAAGTGAATACATTTTGACAGGATATTTGTATGGCAGCTACACGAAGGACTAACAGGATTTTCTTCATAATCATATATTTAGCTCCAACTATTGGAAAAATAACACATACAAAATTTTAAAGACGTAGCTTAAACCCTTCTGAAGTTATCGACCAATATTCTTGAACACGTGTTTTACGGACATTTTGTATGGCAGCTACCCGAAGGAGTAGGACGATTTTGCCCGTTAACGAACTTAGCCTTACAAATTCAACCAAACATCCAGATTCAAAATTTCATGGTCCTAGGTGAAGGCGTTCTTGAGTTATCGTGCTAACGGACAGACGGACGGACGGACGGACGGACGGACGGACGGACGGACGGACGGACGGACGGACGGACGGACGGACGGACGGACGGACGGACGGACGTCAGGCGGATTTGAGGTTTTTGGCCACAAATAAACAAAAAATAATATATAACTTTTTTTCGTCCGAGGCTTGGTTCTATGCGTTACAAACTTTTGGGCTGGATTAAACTTATAATACTCTATATGATTTCATCTAGAGTATAAAAATAATAAAGTAAACAGGCGTATAACCTTAAATCCGCTGTTTGCTCATAGATGGCGTTACCTACCATGGCCACGCCATATAGTTTGACATCTGTTAACATTAGTCAGTACACATCGTCAGCCATTTCATACAACAACATACATTTGTTCTATGGTAACCATGTATAGTTTTTTGGCAGAAAAAGAGCATATACGGGAAGCTCCGCTTTTTTGCTTCAAATTGAAGAAATCGGCTGCCGAATCGTATCGAATACTTGTGGAGGCCTATTGTGACAGCGCTTTATCGGAAACAACGTGCAGAGATTGGTTTCGTCGGTAATTTTGATCTGAGCGACAAGAGGCGTAAAAACCGGAACAGAAAGGTTGAGGACCATCAATTGGAGGCTCTTTTGGACGAGGACATACCCAAATGCAACAAATGCTTGCCGAGTAATTGGGTGTTACTCAGCTAGCCATTTGCATGCGTCTACGTGCCATGGGAAAGGTTCAAAAGATCGAAAAATGGGTGCCGCATGAAATAAACAGCGGATTTAAGGTTATACATAAAAATACACCGCATTATAGCATTAAACGCGTTCCGGACTTCTACCAAAAAAATAATAAAGATGCACCAAGACTGTTGATTTGTTTAGGGACCCTTAGGGGTTCAATACAAAAAAAAATCTGAAACCGATTTTTGGGTGATTATAGAAAGCCCGTTAAAGTAAAAAATAATTCCATATCTCATAAAACCTAAGTGCTATGGCCGAATTCGAAAAAAACGTACACAATAATTTTACACCCTATTAGTCTCACAAGATCCCGAAAATAATCTTTATATCATTATATACAAAGCCTATACAAATAAAAGCGAATTCGATCTCAATAATCCGAAAAATTTGTCGGAGTTCGTGAAAACTTGAGCAACATTTTACACTCCCTAGGAGGTGTGAAAGCGGACTCGATATCTTAATAGATTTAAGAAATTGTCGAAATTCGTGAAAATGTACACAATCACTTTACACTCCTTAGGAGTTGGATCTTGAATAATTTGAAAATGGTTTATAGGCTAGCACGTTTATTGTGAACCACTCTTAAACGTCAAATAATTTTTGATATTTGTTTTGACATTTTGGTGGTTCAGTCTTTGGCGAATTGTTGGTACTGACCATTTGAGGCGCCTTGCGTTTGCCAATTGGATGCGTGAACAAAACCAAGTTGACAATGAATTTGCGACCAAAATCTTCTTTTCTGATGAGGCTCACTTCCATCTCAACAAGCAGAATTGCAGAATATGGGCTGATGGAAATCCAAGGGAACTCTTTGAAAAGCCAATGCATCCACAAAAAGTCACTGTGTGGTGTGCATTTTGCGCTGGTGAAGTGATTGGCCCATTTTTCTTCGAAAATGCGGCTGGCAACTCTGTCACAGTGAACGGTACCGTGCCATGATCACCGACTTTTTGTGGCTAGTATTGGATGATTATGACATCGATGACATGTGGTTCCAGCAAGATGGTGCGACGTTCCACACAGCCAACGCAACAATGGAATTATTGCTGCAGAAGTTTCCTGGGCGAATAATCTCCAGAAACAGCGAAATCAATTGGCCACCAAGATCGTCCGATTTGACTCCGTTTCTTTGGGGTTGTCTCAAAAGCAAAGCTTACGCCAATAAACCCACCAACAACTGAAGTGCGACATAACAAACCGTATTCGTCTAATTGAGTAGCAATTATGCCATGATGTCATTAAAATTTTGGACAAACGGATCGAGGTGTGCGGTAGGAGCCGTAGCGAGCATTTGAGTGATATTCTTTTCTATACTCAATTGCCATGGACTAAATAACATTTTTTAATAAAAGTTTCATTAACTCCTTCATCTATTTGATCTTAATTTTGATTTATCTTCGGAACGAGTTATTGTAACATTGTTTCCTACATGTAAACTACTACTGGGATTGGACTCAATTGAGAAAACCAACTCAAGGTGGGCAGACAATATTACATGTCATGCGAGACAGATCTGGCCGAAGCTGGATCTAAAACGCTCCAAAAGGCTGACTTTGCTCAAAAGGGCGAGTATCAGCACCACAATCGGTGTTCTGACCGGACACTATCTTATAGGTCAACATGCCAAAAGACTCGGCCTCTTCTCAAATGACTTCTGTAGAAGCTGCCTGGATCAGGAGGAGGAGGAGGAGACAGTCCTTCATCTTCTCTGTTCCTGTCAAGCTCTATCCGCTAGAAGGAAAGCTTATCTTGGAGCTTACTTCTTCAACTTTCTTGGTGACCTTGCCGCAATGGAGGTGCGAGAATCCAACGCTTCATTGCAAGCTCTAAAATGTTCGACGAGTAGGACCGGACTCGATGATCCTGTGGTAACACAACGGACCTTTCAGGTCTAAGTGTGTCCGTGTTCTCACGGGCAGCCACGTGTATCTTCCTACCTATTGTAACACCCTTTATAAAGAGCTCGTTCGTAGAAGTAAAATTAATTTAATAACTTGACATGGCTACAATATATAAAAAAATTCGAGAAAATGTGAAAAAACCCGTTTTTGCGGACATTTTTTTGCTCCACATTTGTACGTCAATAGCAAACTCAACTTTTTTTCCTTTGATTACTCCTGTAAAGCATCTACATATACTAAGCAAGTATCAACTTTCTAGCAAAAGCAGTTTCTGAGATACAATACATCACCCCACCCCCGTCCAGTCACCCTTTCCAGAAAAAATTAAACGGTCCACGGTTCCCGTGAATTCGGAAGTTCACGTGAAAACATCCCCTAGGCACCCGAAAATGACTTTCGTGCATTTTGCCCTCCGTCATGCGTTACAAACTTTTCAAACTGCCTCAAACTTGTAATGTTCTGAAATTTCATTTGATTCTAGTAAGGTATGAAATACCACACACATTCACTAATTCACATCAAATACATACAGTTTGAAAATTGAAACGAACCACTCAAATTCTGGAAATTGAAAAAAATAAGAATCGTATAACCTCGTAAACCAGAAACCTACTTCAAAATCGACCCAACTTTTCTCATTTTTCAATACAATCGACAAATCTGAATGACACATACACACATGATACCAAGCATAAAATAAAACTACGCCCCTGGCTATATCGTGTATGCCAAGCCATAAAGTACTTTAAGCTTATAGAACTTTAAATGCATGTCACTTAAGTACAAGAACAAATTCTTTAGCGAAACTTTTCACAGAAAATGTATTGTGTAGTTCGAAAAGTTTAGCCCTATGTTTGGTAAATTCCCTGCCATTCCTTTCGTTCAGATCCAACACCAAAAGTCTCTTTTCTTGTCGACTACATTATCTTTCCAGATTTTCATACTGGCGTAAAAATTATCATACAAGTACGTGAAGGGGATGAAAGTTTGCACAACTTTCGATAAAAATTCGCTGAATTTTTCGTTATAAATTCATCGTTATATTCGTACATTATGATGATTTTTTTTTAAACTGGAAATGTTCAAAAAGTTGTAAATTTTAGAAAACAACGACTTTAGGTTTATTTTTAAAGAACATTTGTATGGTATCTTTACGGACAAGTACCGTGATTTCATCTTTTATTGTAAATTACTAGATTTGCAGGTACTTGTGCAATAGGTGAAACCATGTGTGTTAAAGCCATAAAATGTGAACAAGGATTCTGTTCGTTATTAAACAGGAAAAAAACTGTTCTGACCTAAAGATAATCTTTAATTATGCTAGCATCATACCTTGATGTATTATCGAAATTCGTATTTAATCATGAATTTTTGGTTGCTACACTTATTTCACTTGTTTTAATTTTTCAATTCAAAATATTTATATTAGTTTGAAGTATACAATGTGTTCCCACGTGATTGTAATAACAAATTTTTTGAGGACTTTTGTATAGACGCAATGATCTTCTTGAAATTAACTTATTTAACCTCAGCTACTGGAAAATAAACTCATGTCATTTCTCAGCTTGAAACGGTTCGTAATCTTGAACACCATTTTAGGAATTTTGAATAGAAGCTACCCGAAAGAGTGGAGCAATTTGTTTTAATAACAAAACCAGCCCCTAAAAATGTTATTTAAAGCCTACAACAAAATTTGAATTTTGTAGATCTACGCGTTATCAAGTTAACCTTCCTTCGAATAGATGGATTTATGGATCTCAGACGGATTTTTAGTTTCTGGTTTATCAAAGACACTGTGGCGGTCATATACGTTAGTCAACGCTCTCCTCCCCAAAAGATTTGATTAAATTGAATGAAAAACTAAGTCATGGAAAATGATTAAATCACAGAATTGATAATTATACTGAGACCGATGAAATTTAAAGAGAATCAATAAAAAAGCTGATATTTTAGGCACTTATACAAGCTGGGCATTTGAATAATTTCCACCTTCATTGAATTAGCAATAACATAAACCGCCATACACCAGAGTTCTCTATTGGGAATACGATATCTATTCCACTGACTAAACAAATATTAATAATGCATGATGTTTCACATACTCGTTTCCGAAAGGATGTGAGTGATTTTCATCGTACTTTGCAGCACTTTTTGGCCAGTAGCCTCTGAACCACATACAGTACAGTAACGCTTTAAAACTTGATTGAAAGGATGTTAGTTCTTCTTTTCATACTCGATACAACTTTGAATCAAAAATCAATTTCAATCCGAAAATTTTAAATAAAAAATTGCCAGCCGTATGGGCGCAGCTTTATTACTTTTTAGGTAAAAGTCTGAATGGAGTTTATTGCTTAGACCTAAAAAATAACGTTTCAAATAGCATCCTAGGTTTTCTTTAGGCTGCTAGTCGTATAGTAACCTAAATTGCATCTCAGTGTTAAACACGTTCCGCACTTTTATATAAAAAATAGTAAAGTTACGCCCAGCCTAGTGGCAGATTTTTTATTTATTTACTTATTATTTCTTCAACTTCGATAAAAACATAGGGGATAAAATATCGACATAGCCCTTTAAGGGTCTAATATCAACATATTTTGAAACCAATTTTAGGCAATTATGTAGACAGTCCGTAAACAAGCAATTTTTCAAGCAATTGATTACCCGACGACTATTGCCAAAACTAGTGGAGTGATTAATGAAGCAATACAGGGCAATATAATGCTAGTTGCGGCAATATTTCGGCAATCTTTTCACAGATTCCTGGTGTTGCTCTCAGTATAGTTGCTGTATTTCCACTAACTTGGAAAATTCCGAGCAATTGTCCTCGTTTGGTGATACAATTGTCAAGTTTTGTTTTGAACTTTGCATTTATTTGTCAAGTTTCGTGATAATGGGTGGAATTAAAATAGTTCAAAGTTTTATTTTAAGTTTTAGATTTATTTATCAAATTTGCTTTCGTGTTGTTCATAGGCTGAATTGGTTGTGTAAGCCCTTGTTGCTGAATTGCTAGATATTGGTCAATATCGCGCATCACAATTCAGCAACGAGTTGATGAAAAATTGATCTACATTGCCTGTTGCTATTGCTGCTGTGTGTTGCTTCAAATTTTCGTTACGTCAAAATTGACGAATATTGCTGCAAACTGAGCAATTTTAATCGCTCGTGTAAAGAGCACCTTTAGTTAAAAACAATTCGATATCTCATCAGACCTAAGTGATACGTCGGAATTCGAAAAAACGTACGCAATCGTATATTGGCGAATTCGATCTCATTAAAAATAAAAGATTTGTCGAAATCCATAAAGACTTCAACAATACTTTTTTAGGTTGGTTTAATATCGAAAAATGCTTAAATCGGTTTTAATCCCAATTATACTTAAAGCCTTTAGAAGTGATATCTCTCTTAAGGGTTGGAAAAATACTTCTAGGCACTTATATAAAGAGCCCGCAGAAGTAAAATTAATTTGATAACTCGACATGCCTAAAGATAAAACGAAATTCATGAAAATTAAAAAAAATCTGCCAATGGTCTGGGCGAAACTTTATTATTTTTCGAGTCAAAGTTCGGGAGCGGTCAAAGTCGGAGTGTATGATGAGCTGCTTCGAGATTATTACATTTATTGGAAAATTATTTTTGTTCTTAATATAAAAATATTTAAAATAGAGATTTTTAGCCAATTAAACATTGAAAAAGTCCGTGTAGACTATTCGAATTTCGGTATATTATGTACACTAAAAGCCCATAGAAGTAAAAACGAATTTGTTGCCTTATCAGAATTAAGAGATATGACGAATTGTTAAAACGTATACAAACCCATTACTTCTACTTGGGGTTTGAATTTCGAAAAAATTGTGAAACAGGTTTTTAGACGATTTCATAAGAAGCAACTTGATATCTCATGAGACAAGACATATTTTGAAAAATTTGTGAAAACGTAAGCAAACACTTCACACCTCCTTGGTTCTGGAAATTCGAAAAATCATAAATTGGTTGGCCGATTTAATCAATTTTATATCTCATCAGAACTAAGGAATGGCAAAAATTGTGAAAACATATGCAAACCCTTGGGGGTTGAATATCGAAAAATTGAGAAATGGGTTTGTAGGCGATTATATAAAAAGTCTGTGGAAATGAAAAGCGATCTAATATCTCATCGAACCTAAGAAATATGTCGAAGCTTTGAAAAGCATACAACCCCCTTACACCCATTAGGATTGAATATCTAAAATACTGAAATTGACTTTTTGGCTTTTTACTTTATTTATATAGGAAACCTTAGGAAGTAAAAATGAATTCGATATATCACCAGATATGCAACCTCCTTACACCCACTTGGGGGTTGAATATCCAAAAATCCGGGAAGGAGTTAATAAATAAATATGTAGACAGCGCGAGAAAGTTGAAACCAATATAATTTCTTATAACTTCTAAAAGAAATGACGGAATTCGTGAAAACGTGTTCAACCCGTTTATACCCTCTTAGGGATTGAAAAAGGAAAAAACTTAAAAACGAGTTTTAGGTGATTATTACGCAAGCACGTGAAAGTGAAAAGATATTCGATATCTGATCAGACCTGGTGGATATGGCAGAATATGTGAAAAAGTATACAACCCCTTTACACCCTTTTAGGGGTCGAATTTTAAAAAATCCTGAAAACACTTTCTAGGTATTTATATGAAGAAGTCGTACAATCAAAATGAATTCAATATTTGGAAAGGCCTAATAGATATGACGAAAACCGTGAAAATATATGCATTCCATTTTCACTGATCATTTCTTGTGCCCCCCCTCCGAAAGCCAATGGATACTTGAAATTTTTTTTTATTTAAATTACTTTTCTAGTTGATTTACATAAACATACCGAGTATCAACTTTGTAGCATAAGCCGTTCTATAGATAGGAAAAAAAACCCCCACCCCCGTACCATACTACTCTTATAAAAAATTATATTTTTCCAACATGCTACTAATACAGCTCTATCTAAATACCAAGTTTCAATTTTCTATCATGATAGTTTGTCGAGATATAAGAATCTGAACTTTTTTCTTTTCACCCTCCCCACCCTCACCCTCTACACCCACACTTCCAAAATTTTGTTTTCTGCTAGGGGTCTATTAGCTCTACTCCTGGTAAAAATTTTAAGCATCTATCTTACGCGGTTCTTGAGATATGAAAAGTGATTTTTTAGAAAAATTCTTATCCCCTCCACTTTCATGCTCCACCGCCCCGTTATAAAATTTTACTTTCACCAAACTTCGTTTGTCAACCTTTATACACAAACCAAATTTTATTTGTCTAGTACAATTGGTTCGGGAGATATCGTAATCTAAAGTTTTTCACCCCCCACCCCCGTACGCCACTACCCCCACTCAAAAATTTGTTTCCAATCTATTCTGCTAGTATACCTACAGATATTCATTAAGTTTCAATTTTGTGACATTAACCGTTTAGGAGATATGGATTTTAGAATGTGTCGATCTCGCCTTTTTTGCGTTTTGGACGCATTATTTTCCCCCCCACTCCCAATCCCCTTCACTTATATCGGCAATTTTTTTGCAAATGGGTCCACTATCAAAGCCCTATATAAGTTCCAAATTTCAGCTTCCTAGCATAAGCGGTTGCTGAGATCTAGAAACCAAAATTTTCCGTCTAAAACACTTCCCCCTCCTTCCCTCTCCTTCCCCCTCACACCCCTACCCCTCAGAATTTGGTCACTTCAAGGTGCCTACCCAGTCTATTCATAAAAAAAATTTCAATTTAATAGCTCAAAGGGTTTGGGTGCTACGAGCCTTCAAACGATTTTGCGTACAGCGGTCGACGTACGGCGTACGGCGGACAGACGGACTGAAATTTTTTTTTGCTTTTTTCGTGTCTACTAGTCATGAAACGTGAAAAAAAAAATTTCAGGGTAGTAAATTTTTTTTTTTTAAAAATCGAAAACAATACTGTATTATTAAAATAATAAAGTAAAACACCCTTTTCTCGATTATTTCTTTACTCCACGTTTGCACGCCAATGAAAATCTTAAATTTGTTTGCTTTAATTACTCCTGTAGTACATCTACATATATGTACGTCCTAAGTTTCAACTTTCTAGCATAAGCCGTTCCTGAGATAAAAAAAAACTTAGTAGCTTGCTACTACTTTCAACTTTTTTTTTATAGGATGTCTCTATAGTGGCTCTATGTAATCGTCAATTTTTTGCTTTCTGTCATTTGCGGTTTTTGAATCCGAAATCAGAAATTTTTCCTTTCTACCCTCTCTCGCCATCACCCTCTACTAGGAGTAGGGGGTGATGGGTCAATTTTGTTCCCTGCTAGAGGTGTATAGGCCTGACTCTTGTAACAGTTTTAAGATCATATCTGGTACGGATCTTGAAATATGTATAATGATTTTTTTAAAAATTAATATCCCCCCACTTCTGAGCTGCACCTCCACCCCTCATAAATTTAGTAGATTTCACTTGGAATCCTATATACACAAGCCAAAATTTATCATCTTGGTGCAGTTGGTTCGGAAGATATTGTTATCCAAATATTTGTAACATTCTCGAGCATAGAATCTTTTGCTGGGATATAGACACTGTTTGATGATTGCATAGAAAAAAACCCCAAGAAACGAGACGTGGAAAGATCAAATCGGAATTGTTTGGTCAAATGGGATTCACACAGGAATAAATAACCGGAATCCGGATTTTTTTGTCCAGTGCGTTCATCTAAGTTTGGTCATGAGCATACCTTGTTTGTTTTTCGCGAACAGGTTGCTAACCTAATGCCCGTGTTAATTTCGATGATCAAATCATATTTCTAATTATTTGAACCTTTCTCTTTGTATTACTTACAGAAGCCTATTTTTCAGACGAAACAAGTTAAAAAATTGCATTTTTTAAAAACGCTTATACTCACATTCTTCGGTAGTCGTTTGATTTGCCGAGTTCCCATCCACCAGGTAATAATAGCAGCCGGCTTTGAACCCGAACTTTTACATTCAACGTCATATTGTCGATCTGCTGATACAAACTTTTCCTTTGTCAAAATATGTACAGCTACCGGTTTCACTACACGGAAAATGCAAAAAGGAAAACTTTAATCTGAGTGCATGAAAAGTTGTGAATTTAAAATAAAAATATTTTCCCATCTAAAAATCAGGTTCACCTTTCTATACTACGAGTATGTGAATCTGATTTTGGCGTTGCTGGTACTCGTACTGTGCATATGAATTAAAAAGGACACTTACGATTCACATCCAGGATAACTACTTTATTATTCGGTGGAGTTAAATTTGTGTTGCTCGCAACACAAACGAGTCGAGCATTCAAATGTTGGCGGCCAATATTTGGATAGGACAGGTGATTTAATGTGACGCCGTCTTGTCGGTGCTCAAATGATTCGTCAATTACACTATTGTCCAGATACCATGTGACGTTCGGACGTGGACGACCTGAAAAAAATGTGAACAAAATTTTAAATGGGGTTGTAACTGCAACAATCGATAGTAGAATAAAAAGTGCGAATATAATTTGTCCTTTATTAAGCAATTCTATTGGTTGCTACTTAAAACTAAACGACAATATCATCAGTGTCTAATTTCATATCTAGAACTAGCTGAGTCACCAAAAGCAAAATTTTTTCCTTTCAAAAAGTTCAAAGTTAACGGAAAATATTGTTGAGCACATATCTTAAAGATTTTTTGTATGAGAGCTACTGGAAGGAGTAAAAGGAATTCGCTGACTAGTAAACTTCGAACTTTTTTTTGACTCAAAACAAATTTGTACAAAATTTCAAATTCATGGCTTAACGATTTCTAGAGTTGTAAGAAGTTCTACAAATTTAGTGAAGACCTTTTTGCAGGATATTTGCATGGTAGCTACACGAAGGAATAATGCGATTTTCTTCATAATCATACATTTAGCTCCAACTATAGAAAAATCAAAATGTACAAAATTTCAAAGTCGTAGCTTAAACCGTTCTGAACTTATCGGCCAATATTTTTGAACAGGTGTTTTAAGGACATTTTACATGGAAGCTACCCGAAGGATTAAAGGAATAAAACTGACTAATGACGTTCAACTCAATTTTCTCTCAAAACTGATTTGTGCAATATTTGAACTTCGTGGCTAAACGATTTTACTTTATTATTTTAATAATACAGTATTGTTTTCGATTTTTAAAAAAAAAAAATTTGCTACCCTGAAAATTTTTTTTTTCACGTTTCATGACTAGTAGACACGAAAAAAGTAAAAAAAAATTTCAGTCCGTCTGTCCGCCGTACGCCGTACACCGTACGCCGTACGCCGTACGCCGTACGCCGTACGTCGACCGCTGTACGCAAAATCGTTTGAAGGCTCGTAGCTCCCAAACCCTTTGAGCTATTAAATTGAAATTTTTTTGATGAATAGACTGGGTAGGCCCCTTGAAGTGGCCAAGTTTGTAGGGGTGGGGGTGTGATGGGGGAGGAGGGGGAAGTGTTTTAGACGGAAAATTTTGGTTTCCAGATCTCAGCAACCGCTTATGCTAGGAGGCTGAAATTTGGAATTTATATAGATCTTCAATATTTATATAGATCTTCAATATTTATATAGATCTTGCAAAAAAATTGCCGATATAGGTGAAGGGGTTTGGGAGTGGGGGGAAAAATAATGCGTCCGAAACGCAAAAAAGGTGAGATCGACACTTTCTAAAATCCATATCTCCTAAACGGTTAATGTCACAAAATTGAAACTTAATGAATATCTGTAGGTATACTAGGAGAATGGATCGGAAACAAAAATTAGAGTGGGGGTAGTGGCGTACGGGAGTGGGGGGCAAAAAACTTTAGATTACGATATCTTACGAACCAATTGCACTAGACAAATAAAATTTGGTTTGCATATAAAGGTTGACAAATGAAGTTTGCTGAAAGCAAAATTTTTTAAGGGGGCAGTGGAGCATGGAAGTGGAGGGGATAAGAATTTTTCTAAAAAATCACGTCTTATATCTCAAGAACAGTGTAAGATAAAAGCTTAAAATTTTTACCAGAAGTAGGCCTAATAGACCCCTAGCAGAAAACAAAATTTTGGAAGTGAGGGTGTAGTGGGTGAGGGTGGGGGAGGGTGAAAAGGAAAAAGTTCCGATTTTAATATCTCAACAACCTATTATGATATGGAGCTGAAACTTGGTATTTAGATAGAACTATATTAGTAGCATTTTGGAAAAATATAATTTTTTATAGGGGTAGTATGGTACGGGGATGGGGGGTGTTTTTCCTATCTATAGAACGGCTTATGCTCTAAAGTTGAAACTCGGTACGTTTATGTAAATCAACTAGAAAACTAATTTAGATTAAAAAAAATTTTAAATATCCATTGGCGTTCGGAGGGGGGGCAAAAAAAATGATCAGTGAAAATGAAATGCATGTATTTTCACGGTTTTCGTCATATCTACTAGGTCTTTCCAAATATTGAGTTCATTTTTATTCTACGGCTTCTTCATGTAAATACCTAGAAAGCGCTTTCAGGATTTTTTAAAATTCGACCCCTAAGGGGGTGCAAAGGGGGTTGTAAACTTTTTCACGAATTCTACTATATCCCCACGTCTTATCAGATATCGAATATCTTTTTACTTTCACGTGCTTGCGTAATAATCGACTAAAACTTGTTTTTAAGTTTTTTCGTTTTTCAGCCCCTAAGAGGGTATAAACGGTTTGAACACGTTTTCACAAGTTCCGTCATTTCTTTTAGAAGTAATAAGAAATTGAATTGGTTCCTACTTTCTCGTACTGTCTTCAAATTTATTTATTAACTCCTTTCATGATTTTTGTATATTCAACCCCCAAGTGGGTGTAAGGAGGTTGCATATCTGTTGATATATCGAATTCATTTTTACTTCCTAAGGTTTCCTATATAAAAAAGCCAAAAATTCAATTTCAGTATTTTAGATATTCAATCCTAATGGGTGTAAGGGGGTTGTATGCTTTTCAAAGTTTCGACATATTTCTTAGGTTCAATGAGATATTAGATCGCTTTTCATTTCCACAGACTTTTTATATAATCGCCTACAAACCCATTTCTTAATTTTTTTATATTCAATCCCCAAATGATTGTACATGGTTTCACAATTTTTGCCATTCCTTAGTTCTGATGAGATATAAAATTGATTATTACGGCCAACCAATTCACGATTTTTCGAATTTCCAGAACCAAGGAGGTGTAAAGGGCTTGTGAAATCTAATAATCTCGAAGCAACTCATGATACACTCCGACTTTGACCGCTCCCGAACTTTGACCCGAAAAATAATAAAGTTTCGCCCAGACCATTGGCAGATTTTTTTTTTCAGTTATAGTGATTTTCGTAAATGGAGAGCAGATATTTTTACAGGATTTTGGTATGGCAGCTACTCGAAGGACTAAAATGAAATAAATTTCTAAATCATTATATATAAGCCCCATAGAAGTAAAAGCGAATTCGATCTCAATAAGCATAAAATATTTGCCGGAATTCGTGTAAACTTGAACAATACCTAACACCCCCAGCGGGCTTAATATCTATAATTAAGAAAATAATAAAGTAAAATTAGAATGAAAACCTAGGGCACTTAACTCTCGCAATGAAATGCTATGATGTACCCTATCAAAGACCTTACGGAAATCAGTGTACATTACATCAAATTGATAGCCACTCTTTGGAATTAATACAGTAATTAGTAAAAATGGTAATATTGGTAAGTTGAGCGACCTTTAGCAAAAACATGCTAACAATTTGAGATGGACTCTTTAAGATAGAAATAGAGTTTGTCCTTAACTATAGACTCAAATGATTTCGGAACGGCAGACAGTTTTGAAATTGGTCTGTAATTCTCAACTAGATGTTTCCTTCCACATTTAAAAATAGGAGAGATGTAAGACACTTTCTTGTCATCAAAAAATTTCAGACATTTAGATTTTATTAAATAAAATTAAAATTAAATAAAAAATTAAAAATAAACAATTATGAAGAGATACACAGCAATTTTTAAGAAAAACAGGAGGAATTAAATCATATCCTGCAGTTTTACGATTAGCACCGTCTTGAGTTTTATCAGAGTTTAGATGGTTGGTAATTATAAACAGACTTAAAATATAACGCAAAAGTATATATGACGCAAAAGTACGCTCTAATTACACAATAACATTTTATTGGAAATTTCCGGGAGCAAATTTTAATTGTTTTTCTACGCTTTTGGCCCCCATTTCCCCATTTTTTATCCGATTTTAGTTTTGTTTGGATTTTTGAGCAGCTGTTTTTCGTTTGGGGTATCACTTGTGAAAATGGAAAAAATTTACTTTGTTGAAAATGCCGAATTTTAGGGCAATTTTTTCAAAATTCTCCGATTTTGAAAAGTGACCCCTTAAATTAAAGGTGATGGGTGCCTCTTTTTCAAATCCGTTTATTATCGAAAATTTAAGCTTTTGAATATCAATAACAATATAATTTAGAATTTGTTCCTTAAATTAAAGGTGCTGGGGCATCCCTTTTCAAATCCGCAAACAGGTTTAAAACATTCTTAAATTTGCGGACGGGAAAGGCAAAAGAGAAGTAGCAAATTTTTAATTTTTTTCGACGTTTTGGCCCCCATTCCCCCATTTTTGATCCGACTTTAATAATGTTTGAATTTTTGAGCACCTGTTGAGCTTTCTTTTCGTTTGAGGTGTAACTTGCAAAAATCGAAAAATTGGCTTTTTTTTAAAAATGCCATGGTACTTTTAGGGCAATTTTTTCAAAATTCTCTGATTATGACTAGTGACCCCTTAAATTAAAGGTGCTGGGTGCATCTTTTTCAAATCCGTTTATTACCGAAAATTTAAGATTTTGAATATCAATAGCAATATAATTAAGGATTTGTTCCAATAGTCGACTGCGTAAACGACTACTGATAATAGTTTACGACGTCAATATCTAGAGCTACAATTATATTTTAATTGGTATCCAGACTAGTTTTACGGCAGCTAACGAAGTGAATGGGTGAGTAGACTAACACGTTTTATTAGGCAAAAAACTGGGACGCGTAAGTTTTTCTGTAACTTCGCAAACTTACAAAAAATTCGCCAGAACTTTGCTAAGACATTGGCATAGTATAGTTTCTCATTGGCGTCTGAATCATGAAATAAGAAGCTGACTATTTATTGTCAACATAGACTATGACTATGCTCAGCTCAACAGTATCAGAATAGTGATATTACAAATTTTTTAAGAATTTTTGAGACCCCTTAACCCATAGGGTTGAAAATCGTAAAATTAAAAAAAAGGGCAGGTTTTTGTATAAGTAGCATTCAGAAAATGAAACTAACTTGATTTTACCACGGGCCTACAAAATATTGTTGAAATATATTTAACCCCTTGGTGTTGAATCGCGTTAACTTTAGGCTGAGGGAAAAGAATTTTTAAACAAAGTAAAGTAGATTAGATAAGTATTTAAACTTACAATAAGGTTTTGATTATTATTTTTATACAACCACTCTAAAAACAGAATGTAAAAATTCTCTGTATTAAAAGTAAAAAATCTACCAACGGGAGCAACTTTATTATTTTTCGGGTAGAAGTTCGGAACGCGTTTAAGATTGATGCGGTGTAGCTTACTATGTGACTGAAAACCTAAAAAAATGTGTAGAATGGGGTCGCGCTAGAACCCTTACGCCGCTGCCATATAAAATATGAATTCCATAATTGGGTCATACTCCGGGACGCAGTCTAAGTAGTAGTATTATAATACGTAGTTATTACGGGATTAAGAAGTTTTTCGTGATTTGGTTTTGGGCCATTACATGAAATCGGAAATGCGTTTTTAGGCGATTATATAAATAGTCTATGGAAGTGAAAACCAATCTAATATCTCATCAATCCTAAGAATGTCTTGAATATCTAAAAATCCTGAAATAAACTTTTTAACGATTATATACGAAGCCTTAAGAAGTAAAAATGAATTCAATAGCTCATTAGAACTAAGAAATATGTAGGAATTTGTGAAAATACATGCAACCGCCTTGAACCCACTTTGGGGTTGAATATCCAAAAATCCTGACATGAGTTTTTAGATATATATAAAAAAAGCCCGAGGAAGTAAAAACTAATCCGATGTTTTATCACTCCTAACAGATATGATGGAATTCGTGAAAACGTGTTCAACCCGTTTATACCCTCTTAGGAGTTGAAAAAGGGAAATATTTGAAAACAAGTTTTATGTAATTATTAAACAAGCCCGTTTAAGTAAAAAGTTATTCGATATCTAATCAAACCAGAGGGATATGGCTGAATTTGTGAAAATGTAGACATACCCTTTACACCACCCTGGAGGTTGGATTTTAAAAAAAATCCTGAAAAAGCTTTCTAGGTATTTATATGAAAAATCCGTAGAAATCAAATGAATTCAATAATTGGAAAGACTTAATAGATATGATGAAAACCGTGAAAATATATGCATTCCATTTTCACTGATTATTTTTTTCGCCCCCCTTCTGTACACCAATGGATATTTGAATTTTTTTTCAAACTAAATTACTTTTCTAGTTGACTTACATATACGTACTGAGTTTAAAATTTTTAGCATAAGCCGTTCTATAGTTAGGAAAAACACCCCCACCCCCGTACCATACTATCCTTATAAAAAATTATATTTTTTCTACATGCTACTACTATAGTTCTATCCAAATACCAATTTTCAGATTTAGATCATTATAGGTTCTCGAGATATAAACATCGGAACTTTTTCCATTTCACCCTCCCTCATCCTCACCCTCTACACCCTTACCACCAAATTTTTCTGCTAGGAGTTTATTTGGCCTACTTCCGGTAAAAATCCTAAGCCTCTATCATATACTGTTCTTGAGATATGAGACGTAATTTTTTAGAAAAATTCTTATCCCCTCCACTTCCATACTCCACCGCCCCCTTAAAAAATTTTAATTTCAGCAAATTTTATTTGTCAATCTTAATACATAAACCGAATTTGGTTTTTCTAGTGCAATTGGTTCGTGAGATATCGTAATCTAAACTTTTTCACCCCCCACCTCCGTACGTCACTGCCACCACTAAAAGATTTGTTTCCGATCTATTCTCCTAGTATGCCCACAGATGGTCATTAAGTTTTAATTTCGTGACATTAACCGATTAGAAGATATGGATTTTAGAATGTCTCGTTCTCGGCTTTCGAGCTTTTCGGACGCATTACTATTCCCCCCACTCCCACACCCCTTTTTCCATATCATCATTTTGCAAATGGGTCCACTATCGATGCTCTATAAAAATTCCAAGTTTCAGCCTCCCAGCCTAAGCGGTTACTGAGATCTAGAAACCAAAATTTTTCATCCAAAACGCTTCCCCCACCTCTTCCCTTACACCCCCACCACTCAAAAGGTGGGAAGTTGAAGGACTCTACTCAGTCTACCAACAAAAAAAATTTCAACTTAATAGCTCAAAGAGTTTGAGAGCTTTAAGCTTTCAAACGTTTTGTGTACGGCGGACGGCGTACGGCGCACAGACGGACTGAACATTTTTTTTGCTTTTTTGGTATCTATTAGTGAAAAACGTGAAAAAAAAATTTTCAGGGTAGAAATTTTTTTTTGTAAAAATCGATAACAATACTTTATTATTAAATAATAAAGTAATTAGTGCGAAAAATACATAACGTATGTCATTATACGTCTTATTGACATATAACCATTTTTTAGCGAACAAATAGGTAATATTACACAATAAGGCTATTTTGCTCTATGAAAAGTGTAAATTCAGCCGTCATGATTGTATTAGACTATTAAAGGCCGTTCCTACGATGTTCAGTTACGTCCTAACTGGAACTTTAACTGGTAGATTTTCATACAAATCTACCAGTTAAAGTTTCAGTTAGAGTTTAACTGAAGATCGTAATAATGGTCCTAATAATGTAAATTCACGTTTAGTGTAATTTTAATTTAAATACTGTGTAATATTACGCCAGAATAAGCAACTCAGTTTCCTGGAATGTATTTCATCATTTCATTGTATTGTGAAATTGCATCTTTAATTTATGATTTTACAGTATATATATTATTATAAATCTTAATTAAGTGAAGAATTTTCCCCTACAAGAGAATGAGAATTTCAAACGAAAAGTGTGTAATAATTGCATTTTCTGTGTAATAATTACGCCACCGATGATTATTGATTACGCAGCTATTGTGCAATGATTACATTACTGATGTATATTGATTGCGCATATTTTATGTAATTATTACAACTTATTTGTGTAATTTTCGCTCTAAGCATGTTATTTTACCATTAGTATCGATGGAAAACAGTTGCCAACTATAGTAAATTTACTCCAATATTTCTTAGATTGTAGGGTTTAGATTTTCTTTTAATAAATTAGTGATAGATACATATTTCAATATTTTCGTTGGTATTTTTCCTTTCAATTATGAAACATACTACGAGGGACAGTTGTAGTGAGGTTCAGTCTTTTGGGCAATAGACCAAATAGAGTTATAATATGCTAACATTATTTAAAATAAGACAAACTATTTATTGGATTTAAGTCTTTAAAGTTCCACTGCATCTGAAAATTGTACGAAAATGCAATACAATCGGGCATATCAGTCATGTGTGAGCCCACAATTCGAGATCAATAAGCCGAAATGAATAAAAACAAAATGCGAAATTGTTCGAAACTATTCACTCTTGGCAAAATGAAAATATATGTACCTGATTCCTGGAACAGATAGCTGGATCCTTTCGATACATTCCATATAGAGGAAGGAACCGAACAGTCGACGTATCTGCATCCAGGGGCGGTGAGGGTCGATGAAGGAAGAATTTTTGCAAAGTACCATACGAGTGGATGTGTTTATTCGCACAGATCTGGCCGGGAGTAGTTTAGTATGTGACTCGAAATTTGCATATGAGAATATCTCCGAGGCATTTCTGTGTTTCAGCATCCTGTTTCAATGCAACATTCTACTTTCGATCCGAGATAGTATTTTGCAGAGTTCCGAAACCCTTCTATTTTATATTGTCTCGTGTCGGTACTTGTGAATAGGTACATCATTCTGTATGTGAGCTCGTATGTCTCGTATCGGTAGCTACAGTTCGGTTTCGATAACACGTTTTTGATAAAATATCATCAATTTCGTGATACGATTTACTGAGCGGAAAATAGAAAATTTTTCAATCATTTTAAGAACAAGACCAATTTTCTTTAATATTTTGGATGAGAAATATCCAGGGTGGCCGAATGAAGTTGCCGTAGTTTCGATTTTAAATATACTTTCTAAATGAAATTAGATTGTGGGAAATATTGAGTTATATATCGCACGTGAATAGACGTATGCTTATTAGTGTAGATCGAGTGTATCGAGGAGCATCTTCTTGATAGTGGACTTCCTCGATTATCTACCTGGAAATACCTCGATTATGCAATAGTAATTTGATAATAAAGCTAGTATAACTGTCAAATGTTTGGCTATTTTCGCTGGCAAATGCTGTCAGAAAGTGTAAAGTCAAATTTTGGGGCTAAAAAAGTGACACGAATTTTCGTTAAACGTTTTTAGTCATACTGTCCATACTGGCTTTCCTTAAGTCATAGCAATATTAAGTCACTTGATGTTTATAAATAATTACTTTTAGTTAGTTTAATCACATTTAATCAAAAAAATTTCTTGGATTAATTATTAAATACTTCAAAAATTTTGAGAATTTCGGCCGATGCTTACAATTAAGGAATAGAGTTGTTAAGAATTGATTATCTATTCTCTGAAATAGGAAGTTCTGTATTTATACAAAGAGACCATAGGGGAACATGGGGACACTTGATCCTTTGGGAAACTTGATTCATAGCCATTATTTCCACAACTGTAACATTCATTTTATTTTCACGCTGTCAACGCTATTCCATTCCACCGGTCGAGAGTGCCAAATGTCATTTCAACAGTCGAACGGAACGAACAAAGGTGTGGTGACATTTTTCTTATATCTAGTGCTCAAATTCTTTTCCGTAAGTATATTAAATTGTGTTAACTGAGTGCGATAGTGTATGGTGGACCAGATGCATTTAATGCCTTGTGAAATGGGTTGATTCTATAAAGTGTATTCGTTGATCTTGTTAAAAAAACGCTTCTTATAAACTAGATATATGTATTAATAAAAAAAAGTATACAATGGGTACACTTGATCCACATCAAACAAGGGAGACTTGATTCATGGATCAAGTCTCCCAGAATAAGTGTACATTCGATTTTTGATTATTTTATCTACTGCAGATAATGCCGAGAGTATACAAGCGCAAAGAAGGTGCTAAAAAGCGCACTCCAATAGACGCAAATCAGTTGAAGCAGGCTGTGAAGGATGTAATGGATGGCAACTCCATTAGAGGTACATCAAAAAAATTTCAAATTAATATAATGACATTAAAACGATACTATCGACGGCAAAAAACACAAGACGAGGATATCAGCTATAAATCAAATTACGAACATTCAAGAATATTTTCAGAAATGGAAGAAAACTCGCTAGCAAATTACCTAGAAAAGGCTAGCAAATTAAACCATGGTCTATCGCACTCTGTTCGCAAATTGGCATACGAATATGCATCAGCAAATGATAAACAAATCACTGCCAAATGGACTGAGGAAATGGCCACTTACGATTGGTTCTATGGGTTCATACGAAGAAACCCTCAGCTTTCTTTGCATGTCCCAGAAGCTACAAGTTTGAGTAGATCGACTAGCTTTAACGAGCATAACATATCCAAATTTTTTGAAAATTTACGCACTTTAATGACAAAGTGGAATTTTCAACCAGATTCCATTTGGAATATTGATGAGACTGGACTAACAACGGTCCACAAGCCCAGGAAAGTAGTTGCTACGAAGGGCTTAAAACAAGTTGGCAAAATGACATCCGGAGAACGTGGGAAACTAGTTACAGCATGCTGTGCCATTAATGCTCTTGGGAATCACATCCCCCCCTTCATGATCTTTCCTCGCAAAAATTGCCAAGATCGTATGATTAAGGACGCCCCAACAGGCACACATGGAACCACACATCCAACGGGATGGATGACGATGGACAATTTAGTAAAATTTTTTCAGCATTTCAAAAAATTTAGCAAGTGTTCTTTGGAGTCACCTTGCTTGATTATTATGGATAATCACAGCAGTCATATTAGTATTGAATGTTTAAATTATTCAAAGGAAAATGGGATACACCTTCTCACTATACCTCCCCACACATCTCACAAGACCAAACCATTAGACAGAACGGTGTTTGGGCCACTAAAAGCATATTATAACTCTGCATGTGACAATTGGATGATCAATAATCCTGGAAAGCCTATTACTATTTACGATATATCTGCGTGTTTCGGACAAGCTTTTCCTAGAGCATTTACTCCTCAGAATATACACAGTGGCTTTCGTGTTTCAGGAATTTTTCCATTCAACTGTGATATATTCACAGAAGATGATTATCTTTCGTCCTATGTAACTGATAGACCTGAAGAAAATCTAATAAGTCAACTTCGTAAAGACGGAGATATCCCTCAAGAAATGCAGCCTGCTCCACAGAGTGAACAATGCACGCAGAAGTTAGTTCTCGAAACAGCTTGTACACCTCAGCCATCGACGTCACGTGGATGCAGTTTTCAGACTCCAGAAGATATAAGACTCTTTCCGAAAGTAGCCCCAAGAAAGGATAATCTAAAAGGGCGTAAGAAGGGTTCTACAAAAATACTGACAAGTACACCTGAAAAAAAAATCATCGAAGAAGAGTTTAGGCGTAAAAAATCGAAAGAAAATACAAACATACTGCAGTCACGATCGGCTGCAAGCCAATCGTATAATACTCTAGATGAATACTGAACTCCGATTTATAATGTAGTTGGGGATAAAGTAGAATTACGTGTGTGCATGTTGTATGTCCTTTATTAAGGACTCCCATTAGATTGCTACTCAAAACTAAAAGACAATATTCAGTGTTTAATTTCATATCTTGAACTGGGTAAGTCATCGAAAAAAATGTCCCTTTTGAAGGACTTTCACATGGGAGGTGCAGGAAGGACTCACTCGATTTCTTACATATTTATCCTTTTCCTTGGAACCATTCAAAAATTAATGTGTACAAAATTTCAAATTCGTAGCTTGAAGCGTTCAAAAGTTATCGAAAAATATTGTTGAACACGTGTCTTAAGGACATTTTGTATGACAGCTACCAGAAGGAGTAAAAGGATTTCGCTGATTAGTAAACTCCAACTTTGTTTTTACTCAAAACTAATTTGTACAAAATTTCCAATTCATAGTTAAAAGATTACTTGAGTTATAGTAAGTTCCGTAAATTAAGTGAAGACGTTTTGACAGGATATTTGTATGGCAGCTACACGAAGGACTAATAGGATTTTCTTCATAATCATACATTTAGCTCCAACTATTGGAAAAATAACACATACAAAATTTCAAAGACGTAGCTTAAACCCTTCTGAAGTTATCGGCCAATATTCTTAAACACGTGTTTTAAGGACATTTTGTATGGCAGCTACCAGAAGGAGTAAAAGGATTTCGCTGACAAGTAAAGTCGAACTTCCTTTTCACTCAAAACTAATTTGTACAAAATTCCGAATTCGTACCTAAAAGATTACTTGAGTTATAGTGAGTTCCGTAAATTAAGCAAATACATTTTGACAGGATATTTGTATGGCAGCTACACGAAGGACTAACAGGATTTCTTTCATAATTCTACATTTAGCTCCACCTATTGGAAAAATAACACATACAAAATTTCAATGTCGTAGCTTAAACCCTTCTGAAGTTATTGACCAATATTCTTGAACACGTGTTTTAAGGACATTTTGTATGGCAGCTACCCGAAGGAGTAAAACGATTTTGCCCGTTAACGAACTTAGCCTTACAAATTCAACCAAACACCCAGATTCAAAATTTCAAGATCCTAGGTGAAGGCGTTCTTGAGTTATCGTGTTCACGGACAGACGGACGGACGGACGGACGGACGGACGGATGGACGGACGGACGGACGGACGTCAAGCGGATTTGAGGTTTTTGGCCACAAATAAACAAAAAATAATATATAACTTTTTTTCGTCCGAGGCTTGGTTCTATGCGTTACAAACTTTTGGGCTGGATTAAACTTATAATACTCTATATGATTTCATCTAGAGTATAAAAAGGCAGCAGGTAGCTAGAAAAGCGAAGCGTAAGCTATAAATGTTAATGAAGATGAGCTGCTACCATTTAAAACATTTGAAAAGAACTGAATTTTTATTTTTAAACCTATTCTTCATTATAAACTACTAATTTTAAGAAAAGAACTTATGTTTTTGTTCCTTTTTCATGATAATTTAATTAATAAATTTATTACCCAATAAATATCTAATTGTGTTTATCATATCTATTTTTTATAACCATATAATATTGATCCTCCTTGGATCAAGTCTACGCTAACCTATAATCAAGTCTTCCTTAATTGGGGAGACTTGATTCTTTTGGACTACATACTAAAAAAGAAAAAATAACTGTAATTCCTTTTTGTAATGTTTACCTGGACTATTCTATATGATACTTTATTTAATGCTCTAAGACATAGTTTAAAAACCATTTTAATTTATCTTATAATTTTTTAGCTATATTACAAAATAGAAAAGGGTGATCAAGTCTCCCCATATTCCCCTACAATAAATTTGAATTTGAAAAAAGTCACCGGATGTATTTACTTCGTGTCATGTGGCATCCCTGGATCAGAGGGAGTGGAATTGTGTATTTGAATTATAAATTTTAAAACTTATTGATACCAGCCTTCTTACTCTCTGTATTTTTTTTTTTACTTAGGTATTTATTTATTTAGAGTGGATCATCAAAAATATATACAGCTATACACAAATTTATTTGTACATCATTAAACATTTTATTCAAAACAGTGTAAATGTGGTATTTAAAAAAATATATAATTTTAAAAATTTATTTTATTTTATTTTTAAAGTTATTTAATTTCAATTCAAGTTGCTCTCTAACAGAAGACGTTCCAAATATACAAAAAGTGGCATTTCACAATTGAAATTTGAAGAGTTCTATCTCAAAAATTTCGTCAAATATCGAATTGAAAATTAGATACGTGGGGCTGACAGATGAACAAATCTATTTATTTGTTTGCTTTTTATAAAATCAAAAACAGGGAACGAACAGATGAACAAATTTATTTATTTTCCGCTCTTTATGATCTATTAATCTAAGATCTGAAAAGCAATATATCATAACTTTTAAATTTTCATAAATATAATCGAATATCATTTTTAGATTATTACAACTGAAAATTTTCCCACGATAAAATATTTCCGTACAAGAGGAATAAAACACATGACATTGTAATACCTTCTCCTGACTTATGTATGTCTGTAATATTGTTGTCAGGTTTGACTTAATATAAACCAAGAATCCGACGATATTCTTTAAAATCACAACAAATGAAGATGCCGTATGGATACTCAACATCACAGTTCCATATCTAAGAGTAAGAAACATATTCTTTTTATAAAGAATTATTTCGGTGGTGGAGGCGGTGGGTTTTTTTAACGTTGGAAGGCTTTAGCTTGTTCACCAACTTTGTGCTTCTGAATTAATTTTCCATTTGACTTAATATTGCGACAGGAGTAACAAAAGGGAGGACAAGCGAGGTATAACATATTTTGTCGGTCTTTATTTCATCCACCATCACGTGTGTATTCTTGTTGTCGCTGTTGTAAAAAAATGTTTTTCTTCGATTCTTGTTTTTTATATTATGAATTTTTGCGGAAAATTATATGTGCGGAATAAGTAGGACCTGGTATTTAAGTCATACACGGAGGGAAGCCTCGCACTAGCCTTATTGAGCTCCATGACTCGCTAACTGAGTGATTACAGTCAGAAATGGATTGAGTCTTGGTTATGTGATAGCGTAGGCTTCCGTAAGTGATTCCCTGGTCGGGTACGTAGGGTAGTAATTTTGCGGTGGAAATACACAATTTTTCACTTGCGTGGTTTCTCTAAGTTGATCCTTGATTTATTTACTCTTTATGGGAAAGAATTTAATACATTTTTTGGGGCGAAGATATGAAAGAAATTTAAAATTACACGGTTGGCTTCACATATGAAAGAAAAAGGACTTCTTATTTTGTTGCGGTTGTTGTTATTGTTACTGTTCCTAAGTTTATTCTTTTAAATTTTTTTTTACTCTCCCCATTTCTCTCATCTCAACAAAAAACTTAATTTATAAATCTGAATTTATGTGTCGCTATATGGTTGGAATGCGAGTGTATGTACAGTAGGGATCGAAGGATAGAGGTTAGGTTCCCAACTTGTTGTTTGTCAATCATTGAAATTTAATAGAATGTGAAATGAGGCAGAACATTTCATGCTCCTTTTACTTCGGCCCCAAAACAAGAATAAAAAGGGGATATCTGTGGAGCACCGAAAACGTACCGGGAGGAAAAAAGGTTCGTGCCCATGCTCCCGATTTTTGTGAAAATAATACTTTTTGTTGACATGTCAATATTTTAATATTGAGTTCTTAAAAGAGATTTAAGACGAGTGCGGAGTGATGAGACCCTTTTTGAAAAATTACTTTTAAGAATTCAACGTTGAATGAAATGTGGTTAAGATCTATGGTTTCTCTGGACAGGTTTTAATTTAAATGTAGTCAATCGAGGAGAATTACATTTTTCGGGTTTTATTTTTGTTGGTTATTTGGATTTGAATCGAGCTTGTTTACGTAGGGATTTAAATGTAGGCAAAGATGTGGCACATAGAAGTACCAGACGAAACAAGTCTTCTCTATTATCTGAATTAGATATTTGAAAAACTATTTACACAGTAAAAATTTTTACTAAAATTTAGTGCCTACTCTGAAAGCAGTAAAATCACTATTGTCAAATTTCTTTACGCACTCTTTAAAAATTTACACATAAGTGTGGAAATCAATCGCTAAAAATGTGTAAATTTACTGCTGGTGTGGAAAGAAAAAATTTTACTATGCGTAAAATTACAAACGATATGGAAAAAATTATATGTACAACATGTGTACACTACAAAATTGTGACATGTTTATGTTTGCTTATTATTATTAATTTATTGATAATATAAATGAATAAGTTGCAAGCGAATGATAGGCAGATGAATTCCCAGACGTGTTTTGAAGGGTGAAAGACACAGCAATCGACAATTGGAAAAATTCAATAAGATCAATCAACACATGATAATTGGGAAAAAAAAACAGGATATAGTTCAAAAAGGGTAGAAAGTATAAAACACTATACATGTTTATTATATAAATTTAATTTATTTGTTTTAAAGCCACTAACTTCACATACTATAAACATTATTTTCTTTTATATTTTACACAAAACCACGAAGTAAGTGAATTAAACAACGATGCGGACAAGTTAATACATAACACAAAAAACAAATTACTACGCATAAGGTATCAAAATTACATGCAAAATGCGTAGTTTTATACACAATGACAAATTACTACGCATAGAGTTTCAAAACAACATGCAAAATGCGTAATTTTTTACAAAATGACAAATTTTACACATTAAAAGTGGGAAATTTCATTCGTTGTTGTAATTTTACTTTCCGGCTAGTAAATTTATGACGAAAATGTGTAAAAATACAAACTTTTAAAAATAACTCGTCATTTTATTAAATTTTATGAATGTTTGTAAATTTACTACATCAATTCGGAATATTTTACTACTTTAAGGACAGTTATTTTCACTGTTATGTAATAGAACGTATGATATACGGATAAAGTGAAAATATTGAAAAGTTGAAACTCAGATCTTCAGTCTTTGGTGCTAAACAAAATGTGGAAAAAAGTGTTCCAATATCTCAATCTATTATAGTTCTGAAAGTGATATTAGAATATTGAAACTTTTAACTATTTAATAGATACTTTGGGTGGATAATATATAAAAAAAATAGTTTGCGCTAGCAATAGACACTGCTATTTGATACGTGAGGCTTACTCTGCGATATACTTCGAGAACGTAATTTATTAGAGGTGGATATTCAAGTAAACATTTAAAAGAAGGAAGTTTAATATCACAGGTAAAAATATATCGCCTTCAATTTGTTTTAAGTATAATGAGTCCTCATTTCGATTAATAATTTTTGATGGGAAAAGATTAAAAAAAAATTAAATAAAAAACATAGGTGGTCTGATTTTAAAATTTTCTCGTATTTTCCTAGCGTGTTATTTACTTTACTGTAAAATAAAAATCAAAAAACATAAAAATTTGAAATATAGATGCAAAAGTGGGAATGGGAGCCAAAAAAAGTATTATGCCTTGCTCTAACACGAGCAATTTTTGAAGCAATTGATTGCCCGACGACTATTGCCAAAGCTAGTGGAGCGATTAATGAAGCAATACAGGGCAATATGATGCTAGTTGCGGCAATATTTCGGCAATGTTTTCACAGATTGTTGGTATTGCTCGCCCCGGAAAATTTAGTGGTTCAATGGAAGAATTGCCTAACCCACAATTACTGCGTAATGAGATATCGGACTCTAAACTTAGACGTAATTTGAACACAAAGATATGGTTATTGTGGTAAAAATAAAAAAGCCTAAGCATTCAAAATTCAATGTGGCTTAGTCAACTCTTCCACTCAACCACTCAATTGTCCTCGTTCGGTGATTCAATTGTCAAATTTTGTTTTGTGTTTTGCATTTATTTGTCAAGTTTGGTGTTATAATGGTTTGGAATTCAAATATTTCCAAGTTTTATTTTAAGTTTTAGATTTGTTTGTCAAGTTTGTTCATAGACTGAATAGGTCGTGTAAACCCTTTATTGCCGATTTGCTAGATATTGGTCAATTTCGCTCATCACAATTCAGCAACGAGTTGATGAAAAGTTGATCTATATCGCCTGTTGCTATTGTTTTTATATGTTGATTCATATTTTGGTGACGTCAAAATTGACGAATATTGCTGCAAATTGAGCAAATTTAATCGCTCGTGTAAGAGCACCTTTACGTGGGTTCAAGTCAATTTTACTTTATTATTTTTTAATAAAGAAGTATATTCTGATCGACCTGAAACTTTAAAATAATTAACTACCCTGAAATGTTGTATTTTCACGCTTTAGGGCCAGTAGGCCTCAAAAAAGTAAAAAGGTTTTGGACTACAATATCGTCTAATTATTATGTAAAATCTTTAAAGGTTGAGGTATAGTACAGAAGTGCGGGGATTAACTTTTTTTTTAAATCAATATATCTCTAAAACCGTACCAGATACAGTCTTGAAGTTAGAAGTTATGTCTGGTAGACCTATAGCAGAAAAGAAATTTGCTGGTCAGGGTGTAGGCTGTAAGGCTGTATGGAAGAGAGTGCAAAATGAATTCTAATATTTTTCTCGTAAATCGCTAGGTATTATGCTATGTCCTTATCTCAGTATTGAGCTACTATAAGGCACATCAAAACAACAAATAAAATTGATATTAGGGGTAGCATGGTACGGGAAAAGGAACGGGCTGTTTTCATATTTCAGGCAAATTAAACAAAAATCGATTAAAAATTAATCAGCAGGAATTTGGAAACTTAATTCTTTAGGGTGCCTGTATTGATGCAACTAATATTGCATTTCGATTTTGACTACTACCCAAAAATAGTTGGCACTTGCGTTAAAACTGCTGTCGCACTCTGACTTTAATCGTGCCCGGACTTTGCCACATAAAATAATAAAGTTGCGCCCAGTTTAAATTTTTTAATTTTATAGCGTTTTTTTTAACAATTTATTGCACATCGATATCCTGCCGGATTCCGAGACGTTTTTGACTTCCCCTCGTATATTCACCAAAAACAAAAAACTTAAGTGTAAAGAAGATTTGGTTCACATTACAAGACCCATTTACTGGCCTACATTCTCCGCTGATGTTAAATTCTTGTTTTAGGGAACATGTTGTCTTTATTTTGTTTTTTAAGAATTAATTTTCGTCTAAAATAATCGTTAAAGTTCTTAAACAAAAGTCGATTTTTTGGTTTAAATATTTGGGTTGTTGCTTTAGCGGGTCACATATCCCCTGCCTATTACAGCCGAAAGATTACTTTGAGAGTGTAAAGAGGGGTTTTTCGAGAGAATACTGCAATATTTCTAAGATGTAAAAGTATGTGATTTTGTGGCCGGCTTATCGGTAATTTTCCAGGTGGTAAAGTCGTATAACAACTCGGATTTGATGCAATATTCAAATACTATTTTTTTTAAGACTAATATAATGAATCCTTAGATATAGTAGATGAGAGAAAAATATTTCGAGTCTTGATAGACAATAATACTTGAAATGTAAAATTCGGATCATTCTTATGAAGATACCGCATTGAAAAAGGAACCTTTTTCAAAATCGATATGCAACAAAGAAGTTAAGAATTCACTTAGCAGAATTTTTTTTTGTATTATTTAAATATAGTATTATTTAAATATAAGATCGTCCATCGTACCAACTCTATTTGAACGGCAAAAATTCTGAGTTGTAATCAAACGCCGGTATTCGTATCACTTTTCCCAAGAAAAAGCGTAAAAAGTGAAAATTTCAATATGTTTATATCTTTAGTTTATTTCTTGAAATAAAAAAAAAATCTGCAATGCAGCGTTTAATGTTGAGATGCGGTGTAGGTTACTATGCGACTGACAACCTAAAAAATAAAGTTCTAAATAGCTTCCTGGTTATTGTTCACAACAACTTTTCAACTTTCTAGCATAAGCCGTTTCTGAGATATAAAAAGCCACCCCCAACCGCCGTAACTTGCTACTCCTACCAAACATTTTATTTTTCGAGTGTGTCTCTACGGTAGTTTAATATAGTCGTCACTTTTTAGCTTTATATCATTTTAGGTTTTCGCTAAAAAAAATCAGCACACCCCAACATTTTAATTTTCTTTGCTATAGAGCTACTGGTCCTAACTTCTGTAAAGTTTCATAGATCATATCTGGTACGGTTCTTGAGATATAAAAATTAAATTTTTAGAAAAATGGCTATCCCTTGATTTTGTGCTCCAAATCACTGCTCAAAAATTTTACATTTAGTGAACACCACCTGTAATCATACACAAACATACACAAACCAAATTATATCTTCCTGGTACGATTTATTCGGAAAATATTGTAATCCAAAGTTTTTCACACCCACCCCACCACCCTCCATAAACCCTTCGCTAAACTCATTGCTCTAACTTAAGCAGTTTCTTTGGTCTAGACGATTTGAGCAATTGAGTAATTTTTTATATTAAAATGCAACTCAGAAGGAAAAACAACATTTTGATAAATGTCTAATTCCTTTACTTCTTCTTAAAATAATTCTTTTTGTTAACAGCGGTAAATGGTATATATTTTTTAAGATTTTGGTTATAGATAGTTCGAATAAACTAGGAGTAATAGAAAAATTGAATGGTCTTAATTACACTCTATTAAAAAAAAGAAGTGCTCAAGTGATTACACAGGCTCAACTAAATGTAGATAACTTCTAGAATAGTTAAGCTAGCGCGACAAACTAACCTACATGTTAACGGAGATAAAATGGTATTAAATAATGTTCCTCTCAAATGTTATAAAAACAATTATAAATCGTTATAGTAAACAATAAGCTAGTGTGTTTTATATCTTTAAGTATTTTCAATCCAATCCAATTAAAATTATATCTCTCAAAAATGGTTATAGTATAGGGTGTTTGTTTACAAGTATAGTTTTTTAGTGAAGATACCTGTCAAACTACCTGTCAAACTTGACGGTGTCTTTTACATTTTTGTTCAGTACTCACAGATCTGACACTGATATGGTGAAAAAATCATCTCAAGAACTGGACCTGTCAATTGGCCGCCTAGATCGTGTGATTTGACACCATTGGATTACTTTTCGTGGGGATACATCAAATCACTGGTCTATGCTGATAAGCTAGCAATGATTCAATATTTAGAAGCCAACATTCGACAGGTTCTTGATGAGATAAGGCCAGAAATGCTCGAAAAAGTGGCCAAACTTGGACAGATCAAATGGTCTTCATTAGACGCAGTCACGGTGGTTATATGCCCAAAGCTGTTTTTAAAAATTAAAAGCCATAAAATAATCTTTTCAATAAAAAAAATTTGGACATTTGGTAAATTACATAAGTATTTTTTTCAAAAAAGAAATACTATACCTCTAAAAAAAACACCCTATAGTATCACTACCTCAAAAACCTCACCAAGGTTCAACGTCTGGCCTTCACAGGAGCAACGGGCGTACTTGGCACCACACCTACAGCGGCACTATAGATGATTCTTCATCTTCTACCGCTGGATATTTTTGAGAAGAGTGGAGCAGCAAAAAGTGCCGTGCAACTGGGTATTAAGACCTGGGGACACAGCTGAATACTAGGACGGTTTAGTGAATGTAACCTGTTAGAGAATACAGACTACTTAATACCGCAACTCGAATTCTCTAGGAAATTCTCGCCGAGGATCCCTAGCAGAGAGGGGTGAAATGTGGATCAGTTCCATGAAGGGGACATTAATGTCTGCACAGACGGTTCGAAGACAGACGCGGCTACGGGTGTAGGAGTATTCTCCGTTGACCTGAACCATTCAGAATACCGGACTGTTGTAGCGTATTTTAGGCAGAGATGTTGGGGATCGTTCAGGCTTGCAATCTGCTAGAAGCTGGTGCAACGCGGAACGAACCCATCGTCATCCTAACAGATAGTCAGGCGGCAATGAAGGCGCTCCACTAACACTTGATCAAATCCCGCCTCGTGAGGCTATGCAGTGATAAGATTAGTGCATTATGCACTCATTTAAACATAGCAATTTGTTGGGTTCCGGGTCACAGCGGGATTCCGGGCAACGAGGCTGCAGATGGACTCGCAAAGAGAGGTGATGCGCTGAATCAAGCGCTCGCTCTTTCAGTGAGGAGGCCCATTGAGGACATTAAACAGGCTATCGACGTGACGACCATATCGGAGGCTAACACAAGATGGTCAGGCCCCACATCGTGTCACGTGGCCAGGCAGCTCTGGCCGACGCTAAATGCGAGCAGGACAAAGTTTGTCCTACTCGGAGATAGGAATACTCATCGTATCCTGATTGGTGTACTGACGGGTCATTGCCAGATCGGCTGGCATGCCAAAAGACTAGGTGCTGTGGACGTTGCAGACCTGTGCCGCAGCTGTAGTGAACCTGATGCTTTGCGAATACCCTGATCTGGCTTGGAGGCGGGAACGTACTTTAGGTACGCGCTTCGCCATGGACTTGGGCGAATTCGCAAACATTAAGCTAGACAAGCTGCTGCAGTTTGTCAGGCTGGCGGGGTGGTTTACATAAGATGTAGTCTTGGGCACACGGGTACTTCTTCCCGTACATGTGGGATCACAACGGACCCATTGGCGGTCGCTCTAAGCGGCCACCCACCTAACCTAACCTAACCATCCCATGAAATGCCTAAACATATTCTGCTCCAAATTTTCTAACAACAAACAATATAATGACACTACCGTATCCCTTTAGTGGTTGGGATAGTGTGTTTATATTATTTTACAGCCCTGGTATAGGTAGAAACTACATAAGTCAGTTCTTACAAGCATTTCTATTCTATTTTAAATTTATTTATATCGCTTGAGTGCATCACCCACTAGATACCCATCGCCATACCATACCTTTTCCACACTCAATCCCGAATGTCATCACTACTATAAACCCCGGCAATTTGCTAACAATTCCTTATCGGACATTGTTGTTGAAGAGAAGGGTTGTTATTTAATTTTAATCATCACCTACGTTATTATATCCTGCAATGTATCTAAAATGCAATTGCTATACCTTGGGACTCACATGTCCTGGATTCTTGGAAAATAGAACCGCATGCACGAACAGTGTTTGTGTTGTTCTATTTTTGTTTTTTTTTTTGTTCTAGTTTAGAAGCGATGTCTTCAATAGTTGGTTGGTTGTTTGTGAGACCATTTAAAGGACTAAAGCGTTCTACAGTATTCTCAATTACAAAGGAAGTGGTTTCTTGTGAGAACAACTGATTAAAGATTAGACATGTTCTACATGGCAAGCAGTTTTTCTTGTCATTCTTCTTCTTGCGTTAACCTCTTTTCTGTGAGTAGTAATAACTCAGCGCAATTGTTAGAAAGATTTTTCTATTTTTTTTTTAATTTATGGCATACGAGGTTAAGTCTTTGTACAACGTAACTCTTGATTCTTTGGAAAAAAAAGGCCTTGACGAAAAAACCACGCGTGTTCTGGATTATATAAAATATTGGTGAAATACTCAACGGAGCAGAAGTGAAAAAGGTTATGTGTAACGAAAGTGGGTATAAAATTGATATCCCCTTTCATCGAATCCTAATAAAACGTGCCGATAAAAATTATATCGGCATAATATCCCACATACACACGAGTCAATTATAAGGCTTTTGAGCCCATACAACAATAAAAGCAGCGTTTCTTATTTCTTCCTTCGTGTCATTGTTGCTCTTGGAACTGGATCGCAAAAAAAAGGGAAAATCATTCGCTCTCGTCGAAGAATGGAACTAATAACGACGAATTTCCTATCGCCTATTGTGGTAACTATTTACAAAGGAAAATCTATTACCAGCCCTTCCGGCAAGACATCGTCAACGAATTCCTGATTCCTTAGAAAGGAAGGCTTCCATATGTATGGAAGCGCGCGCGGTAAGTACAAGAAAAAAATAGGCATTTTCTAGACCAGAAAGCAAGAAAAACGCTTAGGCCATTGATATTCTGTATGTGTTTTTGCTACACGACAAGCCTTAGATTTAACCGGCAATTGGTAACGGATGCCTTTATTCAAAGCCTGTAACAGCCGGAATAAGAATTCGACTATAGACGAGTATAGGGGGAAAATTGTTAAGCACTTACCTCCATTGACTTCGCATATCAAAACAACATCACTTCCTTCATTATAAGCCGAGACAGTATTTACCCGTTCTTTGCGTTCTGCCTCTAAAATCACAGGTCGGTCTGGCGGTACTGAAATGAATAAGAAAATTTATAAGAAATCTGAATAAGAACCGATTCCTATTCGTGTAGCGTGCTCTAGTAGATTTTGTTCAGTAGATATTTTCCATTGTATGTAGAATGGTTGAACAAGAGGTTTCCACTATGAATTTTCTTTTTGTCGACTTTTGTGATATTATCAAACAACGTTCAGTAAATTAGTAAAGAAATAAGTTTAAGTTCGATAAGTGTAGAGGTCTAAAGGGGCACAAATTCGAGTCTAAATAGCTGTGGTTTTCTTCGGCGAAATATTGTAGTAATCTACCAGGTGTATAAGTTTAAAACGATCGTTGACACATAGATGGCGTTAGTGAGCGTGTTAAGCAACCTAGGGACGCCATTTTTATTTATTTAGGGGTTGGTTAGTTGTTAACATTAATCAGTCATCGTCACAAATTTCATTCAACAACATACGTTTGTCCTGTGCTGATCATGTCTAGTTTTTTGCCAGAAAAAGAGCATATGCGGGAAACTTTGCTTTTTGCTTTCATTTGAAGAACACGGCTGCTGAATCGCATCAAATGCTTGTGGAGGCCTATGGTAACAATGTTTTAGCGGAATCAACGTGCAGGGCTTGGTTTCGTCGATTCAAAGACGGCGATTTTGACCTGAGCGATAAGAAGCGCGGAAATCGACCCAGGAAAGTTGAGGACGACCAATTGCAGGCTCTTTTGGACGAGGACGATACCCAATCGCAAAAAACGCTTTCCGAGTACTTGGATGTTACTCAAGCAGCCATTTCCATGCGTCTACGTTACGGGAAAGGTTCAAAAGATCGGAAAATGGGTGGCGCATGAATTGAACGATTGGCAGATGGAGCGACGCCAAAACACATGCGAAATGTTGCTCGCCAGACACAGAAGAAAGTCGTTTCTGCATCGGATTGTGACTGGTGATGAAAAGTGGATTTATTTCGATAATCCAAAGCGCAGAAAATCGAGGGTTGATCCCGGTCAACCATCAACATCTACTGCAAGACTAAATCGCTTCGGACGGAAGACAGTTTTGTGCGTTTGGTGGGATTAGCAGGGTATCGTCAACTATGAGCTCTTAAAACCTGGTGAAACTGTCGATGCCCACCCCTACCACCAACAGTTTTTTGATTTTCCTTCACGACAACGCACCATCGCACACGCCAAAAAGGGTCAGCACCGATTTGGATACACTCAACTGGGTGGTGCTACCCCTTTCCGCTAATTCACTAGACCTGGCCCCTTCTGAGTACCACTTGTTTTCGTCGATGGGCCACGCGCTCGCTGAGCAGCACTTCGGTTCTTACGAAGACGTCCGAAAATGGCTTGATGAGTGATTTGCTTTGAAATAGACGGAATTTTTTTGGCGTGGTATTCAAAAATTATCCGAAAGATGGGAGAAATGTGTAGCTAGCGAGGGTGAGTACTTCGAATAAATTTGTTTTTGTTTTCTTTGAAAAAAACATGTGTTTTTCTGACTAAAAAACGATCGTTTTAAGCTTATACACCTGGTAAACTAGGCTCTTTTTTACATACGCAAGAAACTACTAAATTGTCCAGATAATAATTGCACCTTTAAATTCTAAGGCATAGAACTGAAACAGTACTCTTCTGAGGTACTATTACTACTTCAGATATAATTGTAAGTTTATAACGCATCCGGATCCACGGTAAAAAAAAGCGAACATTATTTTATCTTCAAAAAAAAAAACCAAATGCACTTCATGTCCGTTCGTACCAAATTTATTTGCATTAGAAATTTTTAGTCTCTATTACACATATGTATACTACTCTTAGATTTCATCTAAAGTTGATAAAAGAGAAGATAAAAGTGAATCTGTCTTCCCCATAATAGAAATCCGTCAAATTAGTTGTAAAAGACAAGGTTCATATGGCTACCCGTTTTTTAAATAAATTTTTGCCTTTTCTGGGAGAACAAATTTCGATTCATGGTCATTTGTCCAAAAAACGGAATCGATGACTAAAAGTTTTGTCTTTATTTTATTAAATCGCATGCAGTCAACTTTCATTTTAAGGTAAGTTTATCGAGCTAGCCAAACTACTTTAGAAGCTACCTACATTTAACTAAAACCGTTTCGTCACTTGAGTAATCCTTTTTTTTAACAAAGTAAAGGTATTTGTTGAACTACCATGAATACTGATAAGTATTATAGTTACTCAAGTTCCGAGATAATACTTTTTTTTCAACAATCACATTTCATATTTCAAGAACTTTAATTTTAAGTTCGATCTTGTTATTTTCACAGCATTTAGGTCCGACAAACAGATAATTTTTTTTAAAGAAAAACATTCTGATTTTTATATATCACGAACCGTTTAAGTTAGAAAGCTGAAACTCGATATTTATATTGGGTCATTATTGCGGCATAGGTCCATAAAAAATAAAATTTGTAGGACAGTGTTTGAGGGTGTTTTTTTCTATCTCAGGAACGGCCCATGGTGGTAAAATGAATCTAATTATATATATATGTAAATTAATTAGAGAAGATATTTTTGTAAAAAAAAATTTCTTGTAGAACAAAAAGGGATGTTGAAAAGGGGTTAAATATTTCTTGACAAAATCCTATATTGTATCTGAAGATACTTCAACTAGCTGTTTACTTAAGGGTGGAGCACATCTTATCGGTGAAATAAACCGATGAGTTTCACTATTTGTTAAACGCTTTTCACAGACAAAATTTAAAAAAAAAAATCAAATTAATAATAATTTAAAAAATTTGACAACAGTCTGGGCGAAACTTTATTATTTTTTGCGTAGAAGTTCGGAACGCGTTTAATTCTGAGATGCAGTGTAGGTTACTATGTGACTGAAAACCTGAAAAAAAGTTCGGGAAGCGGTTAGAATGGGCTCGCGTTAGAATACTTACGCCGCTGTCACATATAACATATGAATTACATAATTGGGTCATACTACGGGGCGCAGTCCAAATCGTAGTATAATATCATATGTGATATCATACGTGATTAGGAGGCGATTATATAAAAAGTCTGTGGAATTGAAAAGCAATCTCATATCCTATCAATTCTATGAAATATGTCGAAAGCCTTACGTCCTCTTGAAGTTGAATATCTAAAAATCCTTAAATCAACTTTTTTGACGATTATGTAGGAAGCTTTAGGAAGTAAAAATTAATTCAATATCTCATTAGAATTAAGAAATATGTAGAAATTTGTGAAAACGTATACACCCCCTTGCAGCCGGGTGTAGTCCAGTGGTAGTGTTCTAGGTCTTGAAAACATTGCTACCGGGGTTGAATTCCCACTCAATGCATAATTTATTTATATGAATTTTTCAGTTTCTATTGGTTTCAGAATATTAATATAAATCGTGAACAGTGCGGAATGTTCAATAGGGTCACTTGTAAAGGATTTAAACCTGAGCAAATGAGTTCTGTTTACATTCTTTTCAGATTCACAAAATACCATCAGAGCTGCCAGACAGTAGTTGATTTGCTATAGGTAACTTTTGCTGTTCTGGTAGATCGTATGACAGCGAATAGTACTGCAAAAATTATGATCATTAACACCTGCTAGTACACTGCCATACCCGGCCCGATTCCTGATCTTCCTTCCCATTCCTAAAAACTGATTAAGTTCGGTATCCCCTTTCTTCTCCACAATTCCTTCCAACTCTTCTCTCCTTCGCACCAAGAAACACGGAAAAATATTTGATAGAACAATACCGCGGCCAATTGGGCTCAGTTTGTTCTTGAAAATCAGCCAAAAACAGCCATCAGCCGTAGGCGCCGTGGCGTGGTGCAGTGGGATCACAACGGACCCATCTAGCGGTCTATGTGTTAGCTATCTCTGCCAATAGCTACTCACCTAACCTAACCTAACCTAACCTTGCATCCACTTTGGGGTTGAATATCTGAAAATCCTGAAATGAGTTTTTAGATATATATAAAGAAAGCCCGAGGAAGTGAAAACCAATTCGATGTCTTATCACTCCTAAGAGATATGACGGAATTCGTGAAAACGAGTTTAACCCGTTTATCATCTCTCAGGGGTTGAAAAAGGAAAAAAATTTAAAACAAGTTTTAGTTGATTATAAAACGAGCACATGGAAGTGAATAGTTATTCAATAACTAATCAGACCTGAGTGTTACGGCCGAATTTATTAAAATGTATACAACTCCTTTACTCCCCTTAGGGGTCGAATTTCAGAAAACACTTTCTAGGTATTGATATGAGGAATCCGTGAAATGAAAATCAATTCATAATTTTAAAAGACCTAATAGATATGACGAAATTCGTGAAAATGTATGCATTTCGTTTTCACTGATCATTTTTTTAGCCCCACTTTCGTACACCAATAAATTTTTCAAAATTTTTTTTATCTAAATTACTTTTCTAATAGATTTACGTATAGTCAACTTTTTTGTACATGCCGTTCTATAGATAGGAAAAACACCCCCCACCCCTGTACCATACTACCCCCATAAAAAATATATTTTGCCAGCACGCCACTACTATAGCTCTATCTTAATACCAAGTTTTAACTTTTCATGATTATAGGTTCTTGAGATATAAAAATCCAACCGTTTTCCCTTTCACCCTCCATCTAAAGGTTTTCACCCCTCCCCCATCTCCGCACGCCACTACCACTACTCAAAAACAAAAAACTAGACAGTTTCCGATCTATTCTCCTCGTATACCTACAGATGTTCATTAAGTTTGAATTTCGTGACATTAACGGTTTAGGAGATATGGATTTTAGAATATATCGATCTCGGCTTTCTTGCGTTTCGGACGCATTATTATTCCCCCCACTCCCACTTCCCTTCACCCATATTAGCATTTTTTTTTTCAAATGAGTCCACTATCGAAGCTCTATATAAATTCCAAGTTTCAGCTTTCTAACATTAGCGGTTGCTGAGATCTAGACACCAAAATTTTCCGTTTAAAACCCTTCCCCCACCCCCATTCCTCAAAAAGTGGTCACTTCAAGGGGCATACACAGTCTATTAAAAAAAAGTTTAAATTTAATAGCTAGCAAGGTTTGAGAGCTATGAGCCTTGAAACGTACGATTTTGCGTACGGCGGACGGCGTACAGCGGATAGCGCACAGACGGACCCAAAATTTTGTTTCCTTGCTTGGTGTATTTTAGTCATAAAACTTGAAAAAAAAATTGTTCAGGATAGAAAATTTTTTTTTTTTAAAATCGATAACAATTCTTTATTATTAAACTATAGCATTTCGTTATAATCACAGTACTTACAGCCTGAAACGTTTATCGGGCGAGAGTTTCTCTCAGTGGTTATCTCAACCGATAAACTAATAAATTGAATTTTTATGTAGAATAACAATAACAACTTTACACTTTCTAATAAATACTGTAATGCTCTTTATGTCACATGCTATTTTCAAGCTGGAAAAGTAATTTAGCTAAACAAAAAATCGATTGGGGTACGGGCCAAAAAAATTAACAGTGAAAATGGAGTGCATTAAATTTCACGAATTTCGTCATATCTTTTACGACTGCTGGAATATCGATTTTTTTTCCATTTCCACGGATTCTTCATATAAATGCCAAGAAACACGGTCCGCAATATTTATAATTTCAACAACTAAGGGGCATACAAAATCTGTTTACGTTTAGTTTCTTTGTTTTTGAACTATTAACAGGGTATAAAAAAAATGGTTTTCACGAATTCCGTCATATCTTTTAGGCCTGATAAGATATCGAATCGGTTCACTCTTCCACAAAATTTTTACATAATTGCCACAAACTGGTTTTTAGAATTTCTTGATATTCACACCCGACGGATGTAAAGGGGTTGAAGGGCGAAAATATTTATTTATTTATTTTTAAACGGATAATTTTGCAGTAATCCGGTTTTAACAAAATCTCAAACTTTTCTCGAAAAGGTGAGCCGCACCTGTTGGAAGATTTTTAATAGTAACTTATAGTATAGTATCGAATTCGCACAACTTAAATTCCCTTTTACTTCAAGTGCTCATTTACATTTTAAGAAACAATCACGCTTAAGCAGATTTGTCCTAATTTAATATAATTTTATACAAGACCCTCTCTGCCATTCTACAAGCGTTTCCAGTCCTACTAATGACTCAAACCAGACGACTTTGTGAGTACCTACGCGACACCTTTCCAACATGCGAAGGGTAGGAAATAAAAAAAAAATTAAATCGCCGTAAAAAAAATGAAAGCCACAAGAGATGCGCAATATATTATAATTCCTCTGTCGCTCTGTTATTTCAAGTACATGTCATGAATTTCAATTAAATATTCCCTAATAGAATTTCTGTAGACAGATAAATGTAAATAGCCTTCCGTTGAAAAAGCTAAGGACGAAAAAAGGCGAAAAGGTTTTCGCTTTTCATTTACCACCGGCTAACTACAGGGTGCGATATTAAAACGCCCGCTCACCCTCACGGTCATTCTGAAGAAATACGCCTGTTGTAGGAATGTACATTGGGACTTCGATGGTAAGAAAAATTCAGGCCCATGTACAGAAAAAAGGTGAAAAGATTCTGAAGGGGTCGCTGGATAGGTAAGGGGTTGGTTTCGCTAAAAAGAAGAAAATTTATACAATTTAATTTCCGCGAAAAGGAAATATGATGAATGGCAATGACAACGCCGCAGTACTTACTTTCTATGTCACACGCAACATATAAAGGGTATGGCAGGAAGAAATGAACCTTTAAGTTGAATAATGGTGGCATTGAAGACGGACCGACCAACAAGAACTTCGTTCAATCGTTACGATGAATGAGTAATGGGGATGTGACCGAGTGTGATGTGTCTTGTTATATCATTTTCATCCTACCTTTTTCTTCTTTTCAATCATACTTTCGCGAAAGCCCTCAAGAGACGTTGTTCTAAGAAGGTATATTTCCCACGTGAGAAACGTGCACAACGCCGAAAGGAAAATTAAATTAAATTAGCGTTTTCTTTTTTTTTGTAATATTCTTTGAGGTGATATTTAATTTGTGGCTGAATGTGCAGGTGTAGAAGAGTAGATCTACTGTGAATAACAGCAATGGAAAAATATTGCTACGAATATAATTAAATTTATTAGAATTGATCAAAAGTCTGTCAGTTGGGAAATCTTTTGCACGATTATACGCACGACTGGGTAGCTAAAACAGTTTTAACAACTTCAAATGTTGGAACACATCAGCTCGCGACCATATGAATCTATTTACATACACAATAAAAAAAATCCATTGAATTTTACATCTTTTCGATAGTGGGCAAATATGCCACACCTTTTCAAAAAAATTTGCATTGGGTTGTAATAGTCAATTTGAATGTAATTTTCAATTTTCCGTCAGTAAATTTCAATTTGCAATCAGTAAATTTCAACTTCGAAAGTAGCAAATTCACTGGATATTCTCTAAAAAAAGTGTAAAATTAGCACTCTTTAAGATACACCTATTACTACTTTTAATATTTTTTCTTACTTACTTCTAATAAAACCCTTGGCTGTAGGTACGAATCGAACCCGCGTTCAATGATTTTTGCTACGTAGGTTGCGTAGTGCGCGTAGCCTCTGCACCACCGAAAGCGTTTCATTTTCATTTCAGTACAAAACAAAATCGAACGAAGCGTCCAACTTCGTGGTTCATATATTACATGTTTTTCATCGTAAAATTCAAATAGATAAGTAGAATTACACGAAAAAGAATGTAATTTTCAATTCATATATCTGTGGTCACAGGGAATAACTTGATAAGTCGAAAAATAGTAAAATGGAATAAGGTTACTGTGGTCATCTCCCAAGACTTACACGCACTGTAAAGAAGTTATTGTTATATGTTATTTGATCACTAAGATGTCAACAAATTTAATTTTTTCACAAAAACTGGATTTACAGGAATAGTTCAATAGTAAAAATATCAAAAAAGTGCTGCCTTGAATAGTTTCGTTTTTAGACTTACCTACTTATTCCCTGTGGCCACAGATATATGGTAAATATAGTTAATTTTACTCGAAATGGTGCGTAATTTTGCCTTTTCATGTAAATTGTACGATTCAGTTGAAAAGTACATGAATAATTTACTAATACCAGTAATTTCGTGTAAAAGTAATTGAAATGTGTACTTTTACTTGAAAAAATTAAATATACTGAGAATTTCAAGTAAAAATTGGATTGAAAATTCAATTTCTTTAAAACAGTGTAGACTCCACATTTCTCTAAATGTAAACATTATAAAGTCGCTCAAGTATAACGAAATCGTTGTATAAATCAAATTATCTTTCAAATTGCTGCGTTGTCGGTTGGGCAATGAGATAAAAACTATCCCCAAAACTATCCTAAAAACTATCATCGAAAAGTATTTCTTAACTTCAAGAAAAAGACTAGAAAAAGGAACCAACGCAATGTCCCAATTTTAATCGAAAAATGATCGGTGAAGTGGCAAAGACCCTATATTAGCATTCCGAAAAGTAAGAAGCTGAAAGTCACCACAAGGTTGGACAAACAACATTGAAGATTGGACCACCTACAGGAAGAGTACCTTATTCAAAAAATGTATGTTAAAGATGTTCTTCGTAAGGAAAAAGGCGTAAAACTTCATACCAAGCAACGCTGAGGGCAAACCTCTTAAAAGTGCGTAGAACAGTAACTGCAGGCAATATGTGGAAAAAATAATCTTGGAACATACTGCAGTCACGATCGGCTGCAAGCCAATCGTATAATACTCTAGATGAATACTGAACTCCGATTTATGTTGTAGTTGGGATAAAGTAGAATTACGTGTGTGGATGTTGTATGTCCTTTATTAAGGACTACCATTAGATTACTACTCAAAACTAAAAGACAATATTCAGTTTAATTCCAATCTTGAACTGGGTAAGTCATCGAACAAAAATGTCCTTTTTGAAGGACTTTCACATGGGAGGTGCAGGAAGGACTCACTCGATATCTTACATATTTATCCTTTTCCTTGGAACCATTTAAAAATGAACGTGTACAAAATTTAAAATTCGTAGCTTGAAGCGTTCAAAAGTTATCGAAAAATATTGTTTAACACGTGTCTTAAGGACATTTTGTATGGCAGCTACCAGAAGGAGTAAAAGGATTTTGCTGATTAGTAAACTCGAACTTTGTTTTCACTCAAAACTAATTTGTACAAAATTTCGATTTTATAGCTAAAAGAATACTTAAGTTATAGTGAGTTCCGTAAATTAAGTGAAGACTTTTTGACAGGATATTTGTATGGCAGCTACACGAAGGACTAATAGGATTTTCTTCATAATCATACATTTAGCTCCAACTATTGGAAAATAACACATACAAAATTTCAAAGACGTAGCTTAAACCCTTCTGAAGTTATCGCCAATATTCCTGAACACGTGTTTTAAGGACATTTTGTATGGCAGCTACCAGAAGGAGTAAAAGAATTTCACTGATTAGTTAACTCGAACTTCCTTTTCACTCAAAACTAACTTGTACAAAATTCCGAATTCGTAGCTAAAAGATTACTTGAGTTATAGTGAGTTTCGTAAATTAAGTGAATGCATTTTGACAGGATATTTGTATGGCAGCTACACGAAGGACTAACAGGATTTTCTTCATAATCATACATTTAGCTCCAACTATTGGAAAAATAACACAAACAAAATTTCAATGTCGTAGCTTAAACGCTTCTGAAGTTATCGACCAATATTCTTGAACACGTGTTTTAAGGACATTTTGTATGGCAGCTACCAGAAGGAGTAAGACGATTTTGCCCGTTAACGAACTTAGCCTTACAAATTCAACCAAACATCCAGATTCAAAATTTCAAGATCCTAGGTGAAGGCGTTCTTGAGTTATCGTGCTAACGGACAGACGGACGGACGGACGGACGGACGGACGGACGGACGTCAGGCGGATTTGAGGTTTTTGGGCACAAATAAACAAAAAATAATATTGTTGCGAGCTAGGGGTTCGCCGGGATTTCAAGTAAAACACAATTCGGTTAAAATATAAATAAGTGATTATTTATTAATCGCACTTTAAATTCACAGAATTATAATCGCACAATAATTCGCACTCTATGGCAATACCGCCCGCTTATACCATATATCGCTTGACTCGTTCCCTTTCGTTCTCTCTCAACACGGTCGCGTGTACCCGCTGGCGTAATCAGAATTACTCTCTCTCTTCGCTGAATGCTTCACCTGCTTATATACTAGGCGGTTGCAGTCTTGAATGTTCACCGGTGTACTTGAACGTTCGTTCAGTTGTGGAATCTTCTCGAAAGCTTCAGAGCCTTCGATTTCGATCATCGTTCAGTGGTGTGTGCAGAGGATTCTAGTATATTGGAGAGCATTCGATAAGAAGAGAGATTGTTTCGCCTTATCTTTAGCTAGGTTTCTGATTGGGTTATTTTGCAACTAGGTATTCGGTTGTTGTTGTTTTCATTATGTGTAACGATCGAGTGCACGGTTGCGCGGTTGCCGGGCTTACACGTAACAATATATAACTTTTTTTCGTCCGAGGCTTGGTTCTATGCGTTACAAACTTTTCGGCTGGATTAAACTTATAATACTCTATATGATTTCATCTAGAGTATAAAAATACAGTTCAAGTAAACATTGAAATCGCGTACCTGTAATCATTTCTAAATAATAATAGAATAAATTTCCAGACAATTTTCCGAAGAAAAAAAATAATGTTGCTGTGCACTTTTCGAAATTATGAGGTACACAATTATTTAAGGTGAGCAAAAATATAAGGCAATACAGAAAAACCGAAATTGGAAAAAATAAATCTGCCAAGAGTCTGGGCGCAAAACCATTGAAAGTATGACAACTTAAAGTATAATCAGGTAGCTATTTGGAACAGTTTTATTTTTTAGGTTTCAGTATTCACTTAAGGGGGTCGTTGCAAATTTCTAGCTCCCATATATTTTGTATGACGAAACGCGTTATGTTTCGGTACCTGAATCTCAGCTTCCACTTAACTCACAACAGTCAGATTTTGCACACTTATTGTTTAGTGTATTTAAAAGCTTAGTACATGAGTAAATTAAAAAATTTTCACTAAAAGTCGAGATATTTAAGAAAAAGGGAATGAATAAAATTTTTGACTGTTTTTCTTCTTTTATATTTCAAAATATGATAGTTTTTCATGAGATATTTTAATTTACTCATGTATGAGTAAAAAAAAAAAAATGAAGACGCTACTATGTGTGGTTACTGAGAAACGTGTACCGAAAGTTGAAAAAATACTACTTTTCAATAGAGCTTAAAAACAAAAAAGTACATGCAGTGACATATTCGACTTCCCCCAATTCAGAGTAAAATTTAAGTCACTTCGCATTACTCGAAAGAGGTAGGGTTTTTTGTGTGATGTGCAGAAATGAGTGCAGAATAATAATTAAAAAAAAAACTTTTTTTTTTCATATTTTTTTCACCGACCCCCTCAAAGAGGTCTACCCAATCTATCCACCAAAAACAATTTGAACTTAATGTCTCAAAGGGTTGGTGAGATACGAGATACCTGCAAACAAATTTTTGTAAGGTGGAGGTACAGACTTTCTGCCGCTCTACAAGGCTTGAAACTTGAAATTAGAAAAAAAAAATCTGCCAACAGTCTGGGCAATCGTTCAGGAGAAATGGGTTTAGAATGTTTCAATCCCGGCTTTCAAGCGTTTTGGACTCATTATTTTCCCTCCCACTTCCACACCCTTCAACCCTTATCGATAATTTGCAAATAAGTCCACTATCATAGTACTATATAAGTTCCAAGTTTCAGCCTCCTAGCATAAGTGGTTCCTGAGATCTGGAAACCAAAATATTTCGTCTAAAACGCTCCACCCTCATACCTCCTTACACCCCCCCTCACCGAAAAGATACCAGTCGTAGGAGTTTACCTAATCTACCCACCATAAAAATTTCAACTTAATACCTCAACGGGTTTGGGAGCTACGCGCCTTTAAACGATTTTGCGTGCGGCGTACGGCGTCTACGGCGGACAGACGGACATTTTTTTTGTTGCTTTTTTGGTGTTTACTAGTCCTAAAACGTGTAAATACAAAATTCCAGGGTAGCAAACCTTTTTTGAAATTTCAGGTCGATCACAATACTTAATTATTAAAAGATAATAAAGTAAAATTTAGGAAAGCCATCACAATTTTCACATCGAAAAGTAAAAAAAACGGCCATTCAGGCGTAATTTCGTTGCTAAATGAGCAATAAATTCGGAATTAGAGTTTTAAACAAAATTACTCCCTATGTATCCCATTACGTATTATTCTTGGCTTGCAGTTTATAAAAAAACAAAAAAGTCCTTTACTTAATTTGTTGTTTATCACATTTTTACCTTATTATGTTTTAACAATAAAATATTGCGATCGACCTGAAAAATAGTTTTCTACACTAAAATTTTGTGTTTTTACGTTTTAGTGCTAGAAGACCGCAAAAAAACATTAGCATCTGTCCGTCTAAACGGGTTTGATTGCTCATATCGCACAAACCCTTTAAACTATTCACTTTTTAACAATTTTTTAGTGGGTGGATTGAGTAGACCTCTTTAAGAGGTGGATACGAGAGCGGGAGGTTCGGTAGTGTTTTAGATAAAAAACATATCTCAGGTATACTGCTAAAGGTAGAAAGTTAAAACTTTGAACTTATGTAAAACTGTAATAGTCGAGCGATTCCTAAAACCCAGATCTCCTAAACGGTTTATGTTACAATGTTGAAACTTGGTTGTTTGTTTTAGGTACACTACGGTAGATTTTAGATATGTGGATGGTAAAAAACTTCGTTTTACGATATCTCCCAACGCAAACGAATTACACGGAAAAGATGAGCTATGTAAACGGAGTGAACGTAAAATTGGGAATAAAATTGGAACACGGAAGTTTCGGGCTATAAGTTCTAGTATGTAGAAAATCGAATTTCATGTCTTATTAAATATTTGTGGAATGATCTTGTCATTTATACGACAGGAAGGGCCAATAGACCCCTGGAAAAATTATTGGGTATGGCGTGACGGTTGAGGGTAGCAGAAGGTGTAAAGCAAATTATTATGATTATTATGTATAGAGTACCGCTAAAGATAGAAAGCTTGAACTTGGTAATTATAATTATAATTACTGTCATACCCTCAACAGTCGGGGATTTCGTCTTGGGGTTTCACACCAGAAACTCCACTGACGCCAGAAAACAGCAAAAACTTAAACAAATTTACTTCTATGGTAGCTTCTCACTATGAAAAATTCCATTCTTATATACTACCATGCTAACCAAAATACTTTATTATTAAAAAATAATAAAGTAAAAGGCGAATTTAATTTTTTGTAGTTTTGAGAAGTTATTAATTTTACGTTTGTTATATTCCAGCATATTGAGTAAATACTATAGTTTCGACTTTTCAAATAATTAATTTTTTTTAGAAATTATGGTCGATATTAGGTGTGTTTTTTGCGCATTTATCCAGATCAGAGTAGTGATTAATATTTACATTGAAAACACCATGAATATTGCTATTTTTGTTATTTTTTATTGCTTTTCCCTGTAGATAGTAGGCTAGAATATAGATTTTAATACGAATAGCTGCCCCAGTAAGCTCACTGGGGCAGCTATTCGCGATAAATTTTCTAATCTAGCCTACTATCTATGGAAAAAAGTTACAAATGATTATAAAAACAGCAATGTTGTTGTTATTTTGTATATAAATTTTCTAACCTGCTCTGTTCTGGATAAGTGCGCAAAAAACACATCTATTACCTAGTATCTGAATAGAATTTAAACTAAAATGTTTGGTGTCTTGTAGTTGAACTCAAATTTGGAACTTACTATAATCGTTCTTTTTCTAAACATATATTTTTTGATAGGAGTGCCTCCGAACCGTGGGGGGGATTATCTTTCTATCTTATGAATGGCTTATACTAAAAACATAAAACTTAAAGAAGTAATTCAGATATGTGCTGGCGTACGGAGGTGAGATAAAGAAAATGGTTGGTTGAAGAGAGTCCATACATTTTCATGAATTTCGTCATATATCTTAAGGGCTCATTAACCCCTGAAACTTTAAAAAAAAATTTTTTTTTTTTTACAGATTTTTATTTTTTATACTTTTAAGAATTAAAAAAAAATTAGAATTTCGAAAAGTTCACTCCATTAGAAAGATATAGCAATAAATGTTACCAGACATCGGTTTGGATCGGCTTCCTGGCAAATTGCCGCGCTACTCTCAACAGCAGCGTTTAGCATTTATTTTTTCGTAAAAGCTGGGTTTCATAGAAAAAAAGGTCATTTATAGGACCATCTGTGAAAAACACGAAGATACAAGAGGAAGAAGGTGTACAGTACGAAGCTGGAATGGGAGACTAGCTAGTTCACGTTGTACCTACCAAAAACTTTAAACGCATTTTTCTCGAAACTATGTTTTTAAACATGGTCGGCACGATAACTCAGTCAATTTTCAATATTTTTCAACTTTTTTTTTTTAAAAAACTATATATAACTATTTTCTTTATAGTTTGACGAGAGGTTTTTTTAATTCTTTGTTTGAACATTTTTTTATAAATTATTAAACGCAATTTTTTTAAAAAAAACTGATTACTAAAGTTTGAAATACTGTAACTTATTTATTTTTGAAAAAAACAAAATTTTCTCCGTCAGACTATAACTACAACATTATTTTACAAGATTCTTTTTTACTTTCGCAAATTGAATTATTTTTGGTGAAGTTATGATGCCGACCAGAAGGCGCCATGGTTTTCATAAGTAGTCCGTTTATACCCGTGAAAAACAATGTTAATGTTAAACAATAAAAAAAAAATTTTTTTTATAGCTGAATAGTTAACAAATAAATTTTTTTTTCACCATATAACCTTTGTAATACTTTTTCAAATTTACTCGGTTTTCAGCGCGTGCAATGGTATATGAGCCCTTAACTCTTATTAGATATGGAGTAAGTTTTACTTCACAAGTACCTAAGGTGAAGGCATAGAAATTGTTTTAGGGTTTTTTTTATAATAATTATATAAAGGGGATGTCACGATTTTCTGACATTCATTCAACCCCTAAGATGTGCTAAAGGGTTTGTATATATTTTCTCGAATTCGGCTGTATCTAAATTCTGATGAAATATCCAATACCTTTTAACGTCCACGAGCGTTTATTACAACCACCAAAAAATCGATTTCAAGATTTTTCTGGTATTCATCTTCTAATGGGAGTGAGAAGTTTGCATATGTGCCTCGAATTTTGCCATATATTTTAGGTTTGATGAAATATTGAATTCCTTTTTTCGTACACGGGTTTTTTAAATATTCGAAAAAATCAAGTTTAAGATTTTTCAACCTTTAACCCATGTACGAAGAGCAGAACGGCACAGCACAGGCTTAGTACTGGTGCCAGAGTTGCCCGTACTGACTAATGTTTCGGGCCCAGTATGTGGCCTAGACCAAATCATTGCCAAGCCAATGTCGATTTGATCACACCGGTCCTACTCTTGGTGAAACTCTGGCCCGATACTGGGCCTCAGTAAAGAAAAGAAACAAAAATAAAATTAAAATTATAATATTTTTTTATTTCTTTTTCTGTTTTTAAATTACGAATTTATTTTGCTATTATTTTTTTTTTTAAAAATGCGAATTGATTTTACTTACACACCTTGATCACTCTCGGATTCAAACCATGACCCACTAGACCAATCTGACATATTCTCGTAATAGGGTTGAAACCGAATCAATTGATATGTTGAGAAACAAAAAATATTTCTACCAAGATGTGCCCAATACAGATCCGACCGTCGAGCCAATGCCGAAAGAGCTTAGACACCAATAATAAGCCAATTCTAGGCCCGACATAGGCCCGACATAGTCCCAGCAACTAGGACCAAAGTCGGCTCAGATCAAATGGGAGTACTGATCACCAGGATTGGCTCGACACTGGTCTGGTGGTTTGTCAGTACCAAAACAATACCGATCGACAAGTCTTGGCGGACAATGCAATGCCAATTCTGGGCAGTCTGGTTGGACTCCGGCATTTTGCACATGGGCACGGGTTTTTTAAATAATCGAAAAAAATTAAGTTTAGTATTTTTTGACGTTCAGCCCCTAAGGGACTGTAAGGGGTTGAATATGTTTTAACGAATTCTGTCAATCTTTTGGGTTTGATTAAATATCGATTTGACTGTCCTTCCAAGGGATCTTAATACAATTGCCTAAAAAATCCAAATCCACAAGGTGATGTAAACGTTTTCACGTATTTTGCCATATATGTATTTTGGGTCCGATTAGATATTGAGTAATGTTTTTTAATTTTTACTTACTCCGTTTCTTATGACAAATTGCTGATGAGATTTTCTTCGATTAAATTTAAAGCCTTTAGAAATAAAAGTGAATTGTAAATATCATTAGATCCAATATATGGAAATTCGTGAAAATGTACACAACCACTTGATACCTTCTAAGGGGTTGGATATCGAAAAATTGGGAAAAAACATTTCTAGGCGTTTATACATGCACAGTGCGACAAATAAGTTCCAAGACTCGAACCATATCTGAGTAACTAGTACGACCATCTATGTTTACAGACCGGCGCTTGAAAGCTGTGACACTCCTCCAATTTTGTTTAAATCGGTTGATAGATAGCAAAGTTATGACAGTTCTCCCAAAACAACTTTTTTGTCGATGTTGAAATATTAAAATGTTGCTCAAACAACGCTCATTACATAGCAAAGGAATTGTGCACAGGAAATTCGTTCCGATTGGCCAAACAATTACTGGCGCATTTTATCTCAAAGTTTTGAATCGTGTGATGGACAGAATCCGTCGTATTCGACCCGAATATCGTGATCCAGAGAACTGGATAATGCACCGAGTCACACCTCACTCATTGTTCGTTAATTTTTGGCTCAGAATCAAGTCTGTGTGTTGAATCATCCACCGTATTCACCTGATTTGGTCACATGCGATTTCTCTATATTCCCGAAATTGAAATTGAAGTTGAAAGGATGTTTTTTTAATGACATTTCGACCATCAAAACGAGCACTAGAGGCAATTCCACAAAATGAGCTAGAACACGCATTTGAATCACTGTTGAATCACTGTAATAAGTGTATTGAAACTCTAGGAGAATATTTTGAATAAAAAAAATGAAAAATATACAGATTTTTTCTTTTAATGAAGCTTCCATGGCGCCACGCCACTGCAATCAGCATGAGTCTGTCGCACTTACCCATATATATAATACCCAGTACTGCGCCAATAATGGCATCCAGCATGTCAAGAACCGCGCGGCCCATTGCTCGATCACTGCTGAATGATAACTTGGAACCGGTGCTGGTGTTTGTATACTGGCCCAGTGTTGGCGACCGATACTGGTCTAGTGTTGGCGATCGGTGCTGGCACCAGTGCTGCCAGTTCCTATACCCTCCGCGCTCATTGCAAGAAAATGAAATATTTCCTCTTCACCTAATTATTTTGTCATATAAATTAATCGTCCAAGCTTACCCTGTAAAATTGGAAATTTCCATAAAAGAAATGAAAGAAATAAGGAAATTGTCCATTGAAAAAAGAAGTATATACTAGAATTGTGGAAAGGAATCGACAACTTTTTTCCAATTCTTCACATATTCGCACTAACGTACTTCAAAAACGCAATTTGATAGCAATGTTCAGTAGTACAAAAACAGGCGAACTAGTACATAAACAGGCAATTTTTGTGAGGTTAAATTACAATTTCTAGTACAGAAACGACCAAATTAGACGTATCTGTCAAACCCTAGGTAGAGAGTGTTGTGTATCTAGTGACAATATGCCTACCTACCTATTAGTACCTAACTACAAAAGTTCGCGAGCCAACAATGGCACAGAGGTTAACCAGTGATGGCTTCCAACGCTTGGCAACCAGCACTTGGCCCAAGCAATGGCCCTGTAGGAAGTGCTTTGGGTAGACTTGAACCGCTACCTTGTTTTCCACAGTATTTTGACGGCATTTCTTTCAGCTCTCTTACTACATTTTTTCCTAACATCGGTCAAACCTTGGTTTCTAGCATTAACCTAGCCGTAGTTGCTAGCATTTTACCAGCTCCACGTTTTAAGACCGAGCCAATTTTGCAGACAGGTTTGGGAATGAGCGACGGAAGGGCAATATCAAGACTAACTCTCTTTAGAGGTTTCCGGTGTTTCTTACTGTTCATCTCGAATACTAAAGTGTCGTGTATAAAAGCGAATCAATAAAATGCCAATCGCCATTGAGAAAGTACACCCCAACCTGAAGGACATGTTCTTCTCTTCGGTATTTCAACAAGATTAAGACACGTGACTTTTCAACAATCGAATTTTAAGACAATGCAATTTGTTTGGGTTTCTAAATTTTTACTGTATCTCTTCACAAAAACATTGTTGCTCCTCAGTTTAAGGGCAAGGTCGGTCTTTTACCCACGTCCTTCGGCAAACTTAGTTGGTTTTTTCTTCTGTAATTATGATTGACAAAACAGAAGTAACCATTCGGAATAAGAAATCTTCCATCGAAACTAGGGAATTTTGAGTTTTGAAAAATGCCGGCCATTAGTAACTGTCTGGGCGATTTGAATTTTAGGGCTGTTCGATGTTTAAGTGCCAGCGATTTACTTTTAATGGGCTTCTATTACGGTTTTGTATAGGTTTCGTCCTGGCCATGCTCTAATTCGGTCGAGTGGCGTTACGAAAACCGCAGCAAATAATACAAATAGGGGTTCATTTCACATTATCCATACACAAATTCAGCCCTGTATCCTGGATGTATAGACACAGGGCAGGACCTAATAATATATGCGAGTGTAATGGAGCGATATCAAAATCTAATAGCTCATTTGACCGAGACAGATGGTACCAACCGATTTCGTTTGATAACGCAATTTTAATTTTATTATCGCAATTAGTCCTGAGTCGATACAGTTAACGACATCTACAAATGTGAGAAGCTAGATAGGACGATAGTGGCAGGGGATGAAAGTGAGGGCAGGGTTAGGTAAGATGGCAGAAATAGTCGTTATTCACCCTAGTCGAAAAGAAAATCAATTTTCGCTATAAAATTCCATTTTAAAGGTTCCTAAAATGCTGCCATAAAAGGTTTTTACGGAACATGAACATCTCCGATCACGGGATGAAATTGGGGCAATTTAAAAGACGACGAATTTTAAGGATATTTTCCGGTACGTTGACAGTGGCTTGGAAAAGTATTTGAACTATCGTTGCGAAGTTTTCAGGAAAACTTATGACTTTTTCTCTTATCCAATTTTCAGTTTAAATCTTTTTTTTAAATTAAATTTAATAAAATTTCCTTACCTATGACCGTTAAATTTATTTTCAAATTTCGTGTCGGTGAATTTCGAAAGTCGACACGACATCGATACGTGCCCTCGTCCTCCAGCTTGACATTGTCGACTTTGAGCTGAGCAGGATGCGATACTGTGCTGAAAAAAGCCCGATCTCCAAATGCAGTTGGCGATGACCATAACTTTGCTTGACCAAATTGACGACCTCGCACGTCGAAACTATAAAAAGGACGAATAAACCAAAAAAAATTGCATTAAACATTATAAAAAAACGTATAGTCTTAATCCTAGATATGCCCTAGTGTTGTTTATGTCCGAAATGTTTTATGTTGCATTTTATGTTGTCACATAGTTATTCGTACGTTTTTCTTTATAGTATTACTTTTATTTTTACATCCCTTTTATTGGGTGGAAAGAGCTGTGATAGTTTCATGGCTTGCATTATTCTGACGTGTTTTTTTTTGTCGTTTTCGAAAATGGGAAATCGAATTGTAAGTAAGTAAAGTTGCTGTGCTTTCACATGCAAATACGATTCAAATAAGTTGCTATCCAATCGAAAAGCGTTTTATTTTTACAGCATTTGAAGCGAAAGAGTGTGGTAGATTGCGAAAATAGAATCATCGGGTTTATTCGTTCGATTTTATCCATTTTGTTTACAGAATGAGATAGTGTAGTGATTTATATTGAAATAAAGCATTTTCGCATGGATACTAAGACATAAAAGATGGTATTTTCGGAACAATCTATTCGACATAAGAAAATTTTATTATAATCTGGCGTTATCTATTATCAGGTTGACTAGACTCATACTAAGCACTTGTCGAGCGCTCCAATGACACACATTTGCTGGAACAAAGATACAAACAGGCGCAGCACGGAGTAACATTAGTTTTGTAAAGCCCACCACAGTAAGTCTAGGATCCAGTGGTAGTGTACTAGGTCTTGAAAACATTGCTTCTGCGATGTCGTGGGTTCAATTCCCACTCAACGCGTAAATTATTTATAAGAATTTTTCAGTTGCTATTGGCTTCGAAATATTAATATAAATAGTAAATAGTGCGGAATGTTTAATTGGATCACTACTAAAGGACTCAACACTTAGCAGATGAATTCTGTTTACATTCTTATCAGATGCACAAACACCTTTAGAGCTACCAGACAATAATTGATTTGTTATAGGCAACATTGCTGTTCTCGTAGATCAGCACAAAAAAATATATTATTAACACCTAGTAGTACACTGCCATACCCGGCCCGATTTCTGACCTCCCATCCCTAACCTGACTGGACTGTACACTACAGTGTATTAAAGGCTAACCGTCTAAGTCTAGTTTGGTATCCTTTAGAAAAAAAGGGGGGGGGCCTATAAGTAATGGAAAGATGTGAAATTAATAACAAAAAATTGGACAACCGTCTGGACGCAGCTTTATTATCTTTTGGGTAGAAGTCCGAAACGCGTTTTGTACTGAAATGCTATGCATGTTACTATTCGACTGGCACAAAAAACCCTATAGAAGTAAACACCAATTTGCTATTTAATGAGATTTAAGAGAAATTCCTAACTATTCCTCTTCGTAAAATGCAGGGTTTTCACAGGAATCATAGATAACCCAGGGAACGTCGTAATAGGCCCAATTGAGGCTTCAGTGACAGAAGCAACCAAACCAACCTCAACACGAAATCCAAATCTAATCTAAAGTGATGTGTCAAAATTGGTGTACAACCCCTTACATTCCCTGTGATTTAAATATCAAAAAACCAAGGTCTTAGACGCCTATATAAAATAAGTCTGAAGAATTAAAAACCAGATCGATCGATCGATGTCTCATCGGTATCCAATCAACTGGGGAAAATTTCCAATGGAATTTAAATGGCAGTTTGCATTGAATTTAAATTTAAATGTCAGTCTTCATAAATAGAAAAATAAATATATTTCATCTTAGACTATGAGACATGTAAGAAATATTAAGAATTTATGTTTAGTTAATGTGCTTATATACGGCCCTTTTAAATACTAAATATATAGTACCAATATCAACCCATCTGAAAAGTGAGAAAAGTTTTTTTTTCGTACGCACTCAAGACCACCTTGACGGCTTGAACAAGAATTTCGTAATTTTGAATCTGGACGTTTGGTCGAAATTATAAGGCTATTTTCGTTAACGGACAAAATCGTCGTACTCCTTAGGCTAGCTGCTGTACAAGAAGTCCTTAAGAGAGGTCTTCAAGAATAGTGGCTAAGAACTTCAAAACGTCTTCAGCTAAGACTTTAAAATTTTGTATACATTGGTTTTGCAATAGTTGCAGTTAAATGTTAGAATATGAAAAAGTTCTCGTGAGTCCTTCGAGTAGCTTCCATACAAAAATTCTGTAAACATGTCCTTACTCAATTTACGAAACTTAAGAAATCATTTAGCCGCGAAATTGAAATTTTTTACAAATACCTTTTGAAAGAAAATTGTATTCGTGTGCTTTTGTAAGCCAAATTCGTATACTCTTTCCTATAGCTGCTATAGAAGAAGTCCTCAAAACACGAGTTCAAGAATATTGATCGCTAACGGTTTGAACTACGACTTTGAAATTCTGAATGTATGTATTTTCTAATAGTTCGAGCTAAAGATAGTATAGTTGCCTTAGAAATATCTTGTAAAAATGTCTTCCATCATTCAGCCATGAATTTGGAATTTTATTCAAATTTGTTTTGAGTAAAAACAAATTCCGAGTTTAATAGTCAGCAAAATCCTTTTACTCCTTCCGGTTGCTCACACACAAAAAATCGTTAAGACACGTTTTCAACAATATTTTCCGATAACTTTTGAATGCTTCAGGCTAGGAATTTGAAACTTTGTACATATCAATTTTTTAATGGTTCCAAGTAAAAGGATAAATATTCAAGAAATCGAGTAAGTCCTCCCTCCACCTCCCATAAAAATTTTTTCTTTCGGCGATTTTCCTAGCTTCGAATATGAAATTGAACACTGAAGGTAATTTGTCTTTTACTTTCGAGTAACAAGCAGACGAGAGTCCTTAATAAAAGACAAACTACATGCACACTCTGTACTCTTTATCCTCAACTAGTATATATAAATAAAAGTTTAGTATTTCATCTAGAGTATCATAAGATTGGCTTGCAGCTGGTCGTGACTGCAGTATACTTTTTTGTTGCTACGTCAAGTTTTGCACTAATTTTTCAGCTATTGTTACTTTCACTAGCTGCAAACTGCATGAAAATCTTCTCACTGTATGTGAGAACCAACTCGCAATCACTTGCTTACAGAAACATTGTTCTCACGTGTTTCCACGATTATTCCACTGTATAACGTCACTTACGGTGCTTTCTCATTAGGTGAGAATATAGAGACAAAACTGCATGAGTTCGTTCTCACTATGATTCTCATTTCAACTGGCCCACTCAGATCGTAGAGGTATGTTGGAATCCGCGAAATCCTTTAACGCCACCTAGCCAGGACAGCGATCAATACCAGTCGGGATTTAGTGGTGAGGTTTTAGAAAAAACCTCTGTCGACGAAAAACAAAAAAAAAATATTTTAAAAACCACCTTGGAGGTTGAATATCCAAAAATCTTGATATCGCTTTTTAGGCAATTGTATAACAAGCCCGAAGTATTAAAAATAATTTCGATATCTCATCAGACCTAAGCGATATGCCGGATTTTTGTGAAAACATATGCAACCCTGTTCACCCTATGGAATCATAAAACTAGTTCTTATGCAATTACGCAAAGAGTTCGAGGCAGTAAAAACCAATTCGAGAGCCAGACTCCATGCATTAGGCAAACCTTTCTTTGATAACAGGATTGGAGAATTGACAGTCTTCTTAAACAGCTCTGGGTCTCTGTAGAACTCCATATTTGCTTCATTAGTCTTTAAGGATTAGGTTAAGCTAGTTGTACTACTTTCTGTGCTAATTGGGTTATGTTCGACCGACGGGCCACCACGTAAATCAACCAACAACTAAAAATCAATTCGATAGTTTAACATGTGTACCTAAGAGATTTGTCGGAATTCGTGAAAATATGTGCAAATATTAAATTTTTTTTGCCTCCTTCCGTACGCCAATTTCAAGTTTCTGGAAAAAGCCATTCATGATATGTGAAAAAAATAACCGACCCCTTCATCACACCACTCCTATTAAAAGTTATAGTTTTGGAACGTGCCACCAGTAGAGCTCTTCATAAATTCCAATTTCAGATATTCACCATTAGCTGCGGTTCTCGAGATATAAAACTTGGAGTTTTTTCCTTACCACATTTCTCCACCCTGGCCTCTTACACATTCATCCCACCACTAAAATTTTCTTTCTTTGCTAGGGGCTTATCGAGCTTTCCTGTATTGAAAGTTCTTGGGATATGATAAGCGTGGTTTGCTTACGCTTGCTTACGCAAGTCGATATTCCTTCTGCAAATGCAATTCATGAGATATAAAAAATAACATTGTTCGCCTAATACGCTTCCCATCTCTTCCACAAATCTACACCCTTAAAAACCACGCAATCCAATCACTAAAAAAAATTGAAGTTATTAGCTCAAACGATTTATGGGTTACGACTTTTCAAACCCGTTTGCATACGTCGTACAGCGTGCAGCGGACAGACGGACTTACTTTATTATTTTAATAAGTTTTGCAGTTTTGAGGTTTACAACGTGAAAATTCAAAATATCAAAGTAGAAGGTTTTATTATTTAAAACAGGTCACAAAAGTACACATTCTAAATGATTTTGAACAACACTTTAGATTTAGAAAAATTTAATTAATCTTAATTTTGCAGGACATTTGAATCGAAGCTAATCGAAATAGTAAGTGATTTTATTTATATCCTGACCAGGAGATGGCAAAAAACTATATTGGAACATTTTTATATTCCCAGGTTATAGTCTTGTCAATAAAGAAAAAAATCTTTAGTTTGCAAAAGACCACGGATAAAATTTAAACAACAAACCTCAATCTCAAAAATTATACTAGTTTTTTGCAAATATCTCGTTTTCATCGTACTTTCGAGCAAACATAAGTTTGTTAAAATTTGTGCGGCGTAAAATTTCCTATAGTTTTATTTTTGGTTAAACCTTGTACTGCTGGATCTCGCTATAGAATTCTTGTATGCATTCATTTTTTCCGGAGAGGAGCTGTTTTTCGTGTGTTTTTTTTAATAGTAATTGAATTTGAGTACTCGTACGTGAAAAATGTATATAATGTCCTCGTACTAGTCTTTCCTTACTTATCAAAAATATCCATTCACAAAAAACCCATCGTCAATTATCCCTCCATAAATACACACCTCTCATCATTGGGGTTTGAAGTTTGGCTAACAATCTATCTCCTGAAAAAAACTACGTTTAGATGCTGAAAAGCCAAGCCATAACAAGAATGAAATAAATGAAATTAATATAATTTAATTGCATACAAAATGCACTTCTAAAAATGAATATATGTAAATCACTCAAGCGTTTTAAATGGTTCAAGATCGGTGTTAGGTAATTGAATACATTGATTTAATCAATTAACTAACATTTAATTATTTCAATTTATAAACGAAATTTTACATTAAAAATATTATTTAGTAGATATTACAATATTCACTGAATTAATCATTAGTTATTAATTATCCACAATACATTGAAATTATTTATTAACTATTTAATAATGATATATATTTAATAGACTAAATTATTTATTCACAGAATTATATCTGAATTAATTTGATAGCAAATGATCTTATTTGTTCATAGGATTTTTTAGAACTCAGTTTTCTATATTCCAAATTTCATCTTTTTATTTTTATCAAAAAATCCGTGTACTTGATCTCTATTCAATAATATAGAAATCAAGTACTCTCAATAATTTATTGATCAATGTTACAGTGAATTTCTAATCTTAAAACCAACCAAACAAACGTAAACTGCACCAATTACAGTACACGTTCTTGCAGGGCTCACGAATGCGAGTTTCAGAAAAAGGACAACAATTTAGCTTATTTTCCTTCAGGTAGTATAATTTACTTATTTATTTCGAAAACGAAAATGTACAGAATGGAAATACATTTAGCCATTTAGCCAAAAACAAACAAAATGAGAATGAAAAACATACTGCAGTCACGATCGGCTGCAAGCCAATCGTATAATACTCTAGATGAATACTGAACTCCGATTTATATTGTAGTTGGGGATAAAGTAGAATTACGTGTGTGCATGTTGTATGTCCTTTATTAAGGACTGCTATTAGATTGCTACTCAAAACTAAAAGACAATATTCAGTGTTTAACTTCATACCTTGAACTGGGTAAGTCATCGAAAAAAATGTCCTTTATGAAGGACTTTCACATGGGAGGTGCGGGAAGGACTCACTCGATTTCTTACATATTTATCCTTTTGCTTGGAACCATTCAAAAATTAATGTGTACAAAATTTCAAATTCGTAGCTTGAAGCGTTCAAAAGTTATCGAAAAATATTGTTGAACACGTGTCTTAAGGACATTTTGTATGGCAGCTACCAGAAGGAGTGAAAGGATTTCGCTGATTAGTAAACTTGAACTTCGTTTTTACTCAAAACTAATTTGTACAAAATTTCCAATTCATTGCTAAAAGATTACTTGAGTTATAGTAAGTTCCGTAAATTCAGTGAAGACGTTTTGACAGGATATTTGTATGGCAGCTACACGAAGGACTAATAGAATTTTCTTCATAATCATACATTTAGCTCCAACTATTGGAAAAATAACACATACAAAATTTCAAAGTCGTAGCTTACACCCTTCTGAAGTTATCGACCAATATTCTTGAACACGTGTTTTAAGGACATTTTGTATGGCAGCTATCCGAAGAGTAATAGGATTTCGCTGACTAGTAAAGTCGAACTTTCTTTTCACTCAAAACCAATTTGTAAAAAATTCCGAATTCGTAGCTAAAAGATTACTTGAGTTATAGTGAGTTTCGTAAATTAAGTGAATACATTTTGACAGGATATTTGTATGGCAGCTACACGAAGGACTAACAGGATTTTCTTCATAATCATATATTTAACTCCAACTGTTGAAAAAATAATACATACAAAATTTCAATGTCGTAGCTTAAACCCTTCTGCAGTTATCGACCAATATTCTTGAACACGTGTTTTAAGGACATTTTGTATGGTAGCTACCCGAAGGAATAGGACAATTTTGCCCGTTAACGAACTTAGCCTTACAAATTCGACCAAACATCCAGATTCAAAATTTCAAGATCCTAGGTGAAGGCGTTCTTGAGTTATCGTGTTCACGGACAGACGGACGGACGGACGGACGGACGTTAGGCGGATTTGAGGTTTTTGGCCCCAAATAAACAAAAAATAATATATAACTTTTTTTCGTCCGAGGCTTGGTTATATGCGTTACAAACTTTTGGGCTGGATTAAACTTATAATACTCTATATGATTTCATCTAGAGTATAATGAATGTACTAATGAAAGATGAAATGAATATACGAATACAAAGTATGTAATGGATAGCAAAAATTAAGAAGTTAAAAATATAGATTTTAAGTAAATTTTAAAGGAGCGCAAAGAATGATTATGAAAACTAAGACAATCATGGTTATACGCGCGAGGCAAACGAAGAAACGGGGAATTACAATATGAATTTCGTGACGCGCATGGTACAATGAAGGTATTTTGAGATATAGAACGGAGATTATTATCTCTAAATCTAAGCTCACCATAGAGATTGGAGTTGAAAACAAATATGACTTTATACAAAAACAACATGTCTAAATAAGATCTTCTGTCCTTAAGAGGTGAAAGACTAAGCAGCTGCAACCTCATGTCATAAGAGGCATCTACAAAATTGAGTCTACGATAGAGAGATCTAGTGAAACGTCTCTGCACCGATTCCATTGCGGTTATGAGATACATATAGTATGGGTTCCACACAACTTAGCATTATTCAAGGTGACATTTGACAAGACTATTGTACAAGTTAATATAAATAGCTAAGTTACAGAACGGATATGCAGCTCACAAAATAATACCACATAACCTGTAAGCACGCTTGCCGATTTCCATAATACGAGTATGTACATCGAATTTTAATCGAGTGTCAAATATAACACCTAAATCCTTGAAGTTGAAGACTTCAAGGAGAAGGGAGTCAACAATGTGGCAATTAAACTGAAGATAAGAGGATTTATTTGTATAACACATCTTGAAACATTTTTGCTTATTAAGGGATAGCTTATTTGCGGAGCACCAGGAGGATAGTTTATTGAGGTCATTTTGAAGAATGAGACAGTCAGCCAAAGATTTAACTGGTCTAAATAACTTCAGATCGTCAGCATACATTAAATAATCTGAATGAAATTCTGAGAGAAGATCATTCACGAATAAAATGAAAAGCAGTGGACCCAAGGTTGACCCTTGAGGAACACCGGATGTCGCAAGATAAGGAGCCGATAGGCATACTTGGAAGATAACCATTTGCTAACGATTATTAAGATAAGAAGAGATCCAGCCTAATAATGAAATTAATCTAAGGTTTATCTTTGGTTGTAAACCCTACAACAGTCACCAATTTGTTCTATCAAATAGCCACCATACCTACACTGTTCCAAAAATTTACTGTAGAAAGTATTTCGATTCGAATCAATTTAACATCAAAGACACCAACCCCATGCAAATAAAACGTGGTTATCTCGATATTTAGCCTAAATTTATCAAATTCGAAAAAGTTGTAAAAACTTTGCTGAAGCATATTATCAGCACTTTGAAGGTAAAAGAGATGTTTACGTACTAAAAAAGCACTGAATCATCTCGCAGCTAGTAAATTTGATTTTACCTTGTCTACCTTACTAAAGAATACATTGAAAGCATGTGAAATGTTACACTTCGGAAGTAAACCTTCGAAAACAAGACACTTTATACTACATGACACTTTCAAAACATTAACAACTCGACTTCTAGCTACCACGATGCCGCATAACATCAGATTATCCGCAAGTAACCATTTTAGCTGCGAAATTACCTCCGAATAAAGGATGTGTACCTTCTTATATTTTGTCAAGACATGATCTACGATATGATACTTATAATTCAACTGGTTATGACACCAAATCACTTCACACTGTCATTTATGGCAGCTAGAGCTTGGCAAGGTGTAGCCCAATGGAATTCCACATACGCACATATAAAACATGTCTCCTTAACGTTATCGTCGCTGGCGTTCGTAGCTTTTATGGAAAAACAACTAGGCCCCGAGTTTACGGGAGGGGGGGGAGCATGTGTGTAAACAAAACGTAAACCCTCAAAAAATCCATTAATATTTAAGCCAACCTCAACCAAATCTGGGTGCAATATAAGCGCGTATTATCCTGGCAAATTATACCGTTGTAGCGAAACCCAACGAAGATATATAGGAGGATCCTATCCGGAGCTAGCTAGCTTGCTAGCATCGCTTCGAGGTGCTATGCAAACAATATAAGGATGTGTGTCTTATATGAAAGGTACATTATAATGTTGCTAAGGTAATTGCTACATTCTCATGCTTACCTGTACAGTGGCTCTCCATCACCTTCCCGGAACCATAGTACCATGTAAACAGCATCGTCTGGCTCCATCGGCACTATTTCACATGGAAGCATGGCCTGTCGTGCCAGGACACCTTGTACTGATGTTATTGGAACTGAAATGAGAAAAAGTGGGAAAAAAAAGTTAAAATGTTGCATGAAGTGACTTAAAATTTTATTTTTTCCGTTTCATCATGATATGCTTGGGAAATGATCACCCTAAGCGATGAAACAACAACAACAATTTCGTGTCCTTAATTCGATTTAACCCAGATTGGGACGAGGAAGTTGTGGTCTTTCCGTGATTTTGCCGGACATCGAGCTCTAGGTGGTTCCCGTCCGTTCCACCTAGAGCTCGAGTTCCAGCTATCGGTTCAACAGGTTTTGATTTAATTTGGTATTTATGCGAAAAAACTTTTAAAAAAACCGAAGCTACTTTATACTGCCTTTGCTTGCAGTAGGGTTAAACTCCTGTTTAAGCCTGACATAAGTTGCAGCGATATTTTACTTTTTTCTAAATAATCAATTCAATATTTAGTCTAACCCTGCGTCTACACTGACAATTTATCTGGCAATGGCAATGGCAACGGCATTATTGCCATACACAAATTGACAGTCTAGACGCACCAAACGCATACGGCAATATTGCTCTCAGAATTGCCATGGCAATTTTAAGGATAATATTGTCAGAAAACGAATCGTTTGACAGAAGTTAGCGTCGCTTGTCAACAGGTATACGTACATTTTTTTGGTTTGATCGCAAAATGAGTGAAAATAAGTGGACTAAAGAAAAAACCATTGAATTAATCAATAGTTTTCGAAGTTATGATTGCTTTGCTTCACAACTTGAACTTCGAATTCAAATTGCCTGGCAATCAAATGCCCACTCATTGCGATTTGACATTTAACTCAATGGCAATATTGCCATTGTTATTGCCAGATAAATTATCAGTGTAGACGCACGGTAAGCAATAAATTGAATACTTTTAACATTTTGATTGAGGTTCCCGGACATTCTTCCTGGAGAAGTTTTAACGAGCACAAATCTCAATGAAAGTCCTATAAAAATATTAAAATTTAATTAACTCTTTAACTTAACACGGGGTGGAATCGACCCGACGACAAACTTTGGACCTCTTCATATGTCGGAATAAATACCTTTTTTGGAACGCGCGCTATGCTACTATTTTATTTTCTCCCAGAAGCAGCATATCTAAGAAGTGAAACGCCAAAATCTTATGCAAAAATATTTAAAATTGACAAAGCTATAATTTTTGTGAAAAAGTGTGTTGTTTATGTTTTCACCTCTTCATCCAAATTAAATAATTAAATTTTCATAATTCTTCATTCATATTTATTGAACATGTCGCCATTTTATTTCTTATAAATAAGTTTTTCGCACATCATCAAGAACGTTCATAGCATGTTCCGTAATTTTTTAACCACTGCAGACGGATAGTTTGGTCACAATATCGTTTTGAACCCAGTGTGACCACCGAGATTGAATACAGATGTGTGACCACGAAGGGTTAATAAGGTTTTTGTACAAATTGGTTCTCAAACGAGCAAAATATTCTTATATTGGGTCTGGGAAAAAGTTAGTAAAATGCAACTGGTTTTCTTATAGTGTGAAAATGAATTTATTAAAAATGCTTCATTATTATCGACAATGTTTTTCCATTTTTCGGGTAGAGCCATGATGCCATCAAAGAAAAACTTCTGTGGTTTCTGGTGAAGCGGTTTTCACAGGCTTCTTTTGAAAGCAGCTTCATTCCATTTAGAGAATTCTGCAGAGATCGGAATAATAAAGTAATAATCGATCTTCCCAACCAAGCACTCTCAATTTTTGACGGATCATCAAAGAAATGTGTGGTCGGGCGTTGTCATGATGGAAGACAACACCTTTCCTATTATTCAATTCAGGCCGTTTTCTATCAATTGCCTGGCGTAATCTCTCTAGTTGTTCACACTAGACTTGAGAATCAATAGTCTGACCAGTTGGAAGTAGCTCATGGTGGACGATTCCTTTCCACTCCCACCATACACACAGCGTCAGCTTTTTTGGCGTCAATCATGGCTTCGCGAACGCTTGTAACGGCTCACCATTCCTTATCCACGATCTCTGACGCTTCTGATTGTCGTACGTGATCCATTTTTCATCACCGGCTATGACACGTTTCAGATATGGTTCGATTTCATGGCGTTTCAGCAGCGCATCGCAGATGTTAATTCGGTCTATCATGTTTTTGGCGCTCAAAGCACACATCACACAGTAACACTTGACGGTGATGCCACTTCCTTTCTTTTTACATTACGTATATTCATGTTGCTTGGTAATCGCCAATGAAACCTACGAGATATGACGGAATTCGTGAAAACGTGTACATCCGTCCGACACCCCTGTATGGGTTGAATATGAAAAAATCGGTTATAATATTATCTGAACGGAGTTAAGAAAAAATGCTTTATTATTAAAATATTAAAGTTATTTATACAACCCCCTTACACCCCTTTTATGGATGATTGTACAAAATCTAAAATTAATTTCCAAGCGATCATATAAAAAAAATCACGTAGAAGTAAAAAGGAATTCGGTGTCTCATCAGATTTACGAGATATGGAGGAATTCGCGAAAACGTGTAAAAATTCTTTTCACTCCATTTAGAGTTGAAAATAGTAACACTCTAAACTTCACTTTTAGGCGAATACATGCAGAAGTAGAAATCTATTTGATGTCTAATCACACCCAAGAGATATGTCAGAATTCGTAAAAACCTCCTTAGAGTGTTAATACCAAAAAATTCTGAAACAAAGTATTTGTATCAGGAGCGGAAAAAAAATGAGGAGATTGAGATTGAGGAGATCTAATTATACATATGACGAAATTTGTAAAAAAAATTGCATAGCAGACTGGGCGGAACTTTATTATTTTCGGGTCAAAGTTCGGGAAGCAAGTGAAAGGGGGTCACGATAGAATGCTTACGCAACTGCCACATATAACACATGAATTTGGACACGGTCGAAGTCGGAGTATAACTTCAGCTGTTTCAAGATAAGATTATTTGGCAAGTTCGTTTTGTCCTTAAAATTGATGTAAGAATATGTTAAAAATAGATTTTTAATTGATTAAACTTATAAAAACCAATGTATACGACTCGATATATTAAATATACTAAAAGCATATAGAATTAAGAATTGATTTTCTGCCTCATCCGACCTAAGAGATATGACGAATCGTGAAAACGTATCTTTTTTTTATAGAACCGAACTGAACTTGGGGGTCAACCTTTAATACAATATGTACAGTCCAGTCAGTATAGGATGGGGAGAAAAACAAAAAAAATACTAAAATTAAATATAAAAATAAATATAATTAAATTAATAAAATAAATGGAAAATAGGATTAAAATTAAAAGAGATCAGAGGAAAACAATCGGTGGATGTTACGTTTAAAAGACTGTAAGTCATATCCGCTAGGAAACACGGTCAAAGGCAACGCGTTCCACATTCTGGTTGTACGAGAGAGAAACGACTGTCTAAATTCCACTGTACTAAATTTTTATGGCTCAACCGTATACTCGTGGGCGCGTAAAGCTGAACGAGTATTACGTGGGAAGTGAACTAGAGGAGTGATAAGACGACTGATTTCGTTACTATAGCGACCGTGGAAATATCTGAGTACTCCGGCATTTCGACGATGTTCGAGGGAGTCAATAGTTGTCGTAATCTCCAATAAGTCGGAACGCAAATCTCTGAACACGGTCAAGCAAAGAGAGATACGTTTTAGGTGCTCCTGCCCAGATATGTGAATTATACTCAAGTCAGGGCCTGATATATGACTTGTAAATTTTTGCGAGGTCTAATGGTGAGAAAAATTTCTTGCACCTCCGGAGGAAACCTAGGCGTTTGGAGGCGCCAAGAGCTACATCATAAATGTGCTAACTCCAATCAAGTTTTTTACTGATCTTCATTCCTAGAAGGTGGAAATGTTTCGAAGTGTTCAATGTGACACCATCAAAAATAAGATCAGGCAACGACGTGGCATGTTTAAGGGAAAGATGACAGGCTTGTGATTTTGAGGCATTAAACTCTACTCGGTTGTCCCTGCCCCATCAGGATTGAGATGAGATCGGAGTTTAAAAAGCTAAATAACTGATTACGTTGAGAGGGTACCGAAGACTGGAGTGCCGCTGTAATTGAGTTGAAGCTGTAGGTGTTGTCAAGTATACTATCATCTGCGAAGCTATGGATAGGATTGAGAGTGGACGGCAGAAGGTCGTTAATAAAAATTAGGAATAAGGTAGGTGATAAAACAGAGCATTGAGGGATGCCGGAGTTGATAGGGAAAGGGGATGATGAAACGCCATCTAATACAACCTATATAGTACGTTCAGAAAGAAAGCTCTCTATCCATCGAATCCAATTAGCATTAATACCAAATGCATTGAGTTTGGATATAAGGGCTTTGTGGCAAACTCTGTCAAATACCGTCGCTATGTCAAGTGTAAGTACTACCCTCACCGAAGTTATGGATACAAGCGTTCCAACGTTCAGTCAGGTATACCAACAAATCGCCGGTGGTTCTTCGTGGCCGAAACACATATTGACACCATCAAGGAAACGATTGCTCTCCCGGTAATACACGATCTTACGGTTGACAGCAGTTTCCATCACTTTTGACAAAATAGAAGTAATGGTAATGGGGCGGTAGCTTGCAGGGTTCGTTTTGCTACCCTTCTTAGGTATCGGCTGAAAATTAGCTAGTTTCCATAGATAAGGAAACTTACCAGAAGAATAAGAACGATGGGAAAGATTGCGAAAAGGTATAGCCAAAGAAGAGTAGCATTTTTTAAGGGTAATAGGGGGAATGCCATCTGGACCAGCGGATTTATTAATATTCAGAGCTTGAAGGATTTTCGAAATGACACGTGTGCGAAATTTGATGGGTGGAAGTTCTATATTGGTAGATAACACAGTTGAGGGGGACTGTGCACTAGGTGGAAGAGTAAAGTTTCTCCCAAAAATCGAGGCTAAAAGATTTGCCTTTTCTATGGAATCAACGACTGTGCAGTTACCATCAGAAAGAGGAGGTGTAGATGACGAAATAAAATTATTGCTAACCGCTTTCGTAAATGACCAAAAGGATTTCGATACAGACCCATTACTTCCACGTGGGGTTGAATTTCGAAAAATTGTGAAATTAGTTTTTAGCAATCGCCTAAAGAAGCAATTTTATATCTCATCAGGCACTGGAGATTTTTGGATGGAATTTCGAAAAATGGTGATTTCTTTTTTTTGGCCATTACACGAAATGCCCGTAGAAGTAATAAGCAAAGTTATATCTCATCAGACCTAAGTGATTGGGAAAATTGTGTAAACGTATGGAAAAATCATTTTAAGGCGATTATGTAGAAAGCCCGAAGAAATTGTTTTGTACTTCGATATCTCATCAAGTCTGAGAGGTATGTTGGAATTCGTAGAGACATATGCACCCCTTTACAGCTCCTTGGGGTTTGAATTTAAAAAAATTGTGAATTAGTTTGTAGGATAATACTAATCTGATATTTCATCAAACCTAAGAAATATATTCAAAACTGTAAAAATTATCAACCCCCCTTACAACCCCCTAGGGATGAATATCAAAAAGTCGTTATATTAACTTTTTTGCGATTATATAGAAATCCTTAGGAAGTAAAAATCAATTCGGTATTTCATCAGATCTTAGAAACATTTAGAAATTGGCGAAAATGTGTCCAACCTCTTTACACAACCTTGAGGTTGGATATCATAAAATCCTAAAATCAGTAAGGAGTAAATGAATTTTACTCCCTAATACATTCAAACTTAATTTTCTTTCAAAACTAATTTGTAAAAATTTTTAACTTCGTGGCTAAGCAAGTTCTCGAGTAGAGAGTTCCGTGAATTGAGTGAGGATATTTTTACAGGATTCTTGTATGGCAGTTACCCTAAGGACTCATGGAAACTTTTGCCTATTCATACCTTTAACTGCCACTATACGAAAACTAAGGTAAACAAAATTTCAAAGTCGAAGCTTAAGGCGTTCCGAAGTTATTGGTCAATATCTTAAAAGACTAGCACGATTTTGCCCGTTAAGTTCGTTAACGGGCATCAAGCGGATTTGGCATTATTGGCCACAAATAAATTAAAAAAACATACTGCAGTCACGATCGGCTGCAAGCCTATCGTATAATACTCTAGATGAATACTGAACTCCGATTTATATCGTAGTTGGGGATAAAGTAGAATTACGTGTGTGCATGTTGTATGTCCTTTATTCAGGACTCTCATTAGATTGCTACTCAAAACTAAAAGACAATATTTAGTGTTTAATTTCATATCTTGAACTGGGTAAGTCATTGAAAAAAATGTCCTTTTTGAAGGACTTTCACATGGAAGGTGCAGGAAGGACTCACTTGATTTCTTACATATTTATCCTTTTCCTTGGAACCATTTAAAAATGAACGTGTACAAAATTTCAAATTCGTATCTTGAAGCCTTCTAAAGTTATCGAAAAATATTGTTGAACACGTGTCTTAAGTACATTTTGTATGGCAGCTACCAGAAGGAGTAAAAGGATTTCGCTGATTAGTAAACTCAAACTTCGTTTTTACTCAAAACTAATTTTTACAAAATTTCCAATTCATAGCTAAAAGAATACTTGTGTTATAGTAAGTTCCGAAAATTAAGTGAAGACGTTTGCACAGGATATTTGAATGGTAGCTACACGAAGGACTAATTGGATTTTTTCCATATTCATACATTTAGCTCCAACTATTAGAAAAATAATACATACAAAATTTCAAAGACGTAGCTTAAACCCTTCTCAAGTTATCGCCCAATTTTCTTGAACACGTGTTTTAAGGACATTTTGTATGGCAGCTACCAGAAGGAGTAAAAGGATTTCGCTGAATAGTAAACTCAAACTTTCTTTTCACTTAAAACTAACTTGTACAAAATTCCGAATTCGTAGCTAAAAGATTACTTGCGTTATAGTGAGTTTCGTAAATTAAGTGAATACATTTTGACAGGATATTTGTATGGCAGCTACACGAAGGACTTAAAGGATGTTCTTCATAAACATATATTTAGCTCAAACTACTGGAAAAATAACAGATTTAAAATTTCAAAGTCGTAGCTTAAACCCTTCTGAAGTTATCGACCAATATTCTTGAACACGTGTTTTAAGGACATTTTGTATGGCAGCTACCCGAAGGAGTAGGACGATTTTGCCCGTTAACAAACTTAGCCTTACAAATTCCACCAAACATCCAGATTCAAAATTTCAAGTTCCTAGGTGAAGGCGTTCTTGAGTTATCGTGTTCACGGACAGACGGACGGACGGACGGACGGACGGACGGACGGACGTCAAGCAGATTTGAGGTTTTTGGCCACAAATAAATAAAAAATAATATATAACTTCTTTCCGTTCGAGGCTCGGTTCTATGCGCTTGATTACACTTATGATACTCTTAGATAGACATATGGAGGTGATGCAGAAAACACAAATTTTTTTACAATTCTTTTACCATACCACACCTTCTACCCCAAACTTGGCCGTGATAGATGACATGTATACGGTAAAAAACCATTGAATTTTACATCTTTTGGATAGTGGGTAAATATGCCACACCTTTTCAAGTAAATTTACATTGGGAAGTAATCAATTTAAATGTAATTTTAAATTTTCGGTCAGTAAATTTCAGTTTGCAATCAGTAAATTTCAACTTCGGAAGCAGCAAATTCACTGGATATTCTCTTGAATTTACACTCTAAAAAAAGTGTATAATTAGCACTCTTTAAGATTCACTTATTTCTACTTCTAATATTACTTCTTACTTACTTACTCTTCGTAAAATCCTTGGCTGTAGGTAGGAATCAAACTCGCAATCAATTCTGGTTTTGCTGCGTAGGTTTGGCGCGCGTAGCCACTGCGCCACCGAATGCTTTTAATTTTCATTTCATTAGAAAACAAAGTCGAACGAAGCGTCTAACTTCGTTGTTTCATATATTACATGTTTTTCATCGTAAAATTCCAATAGATAAGTAGAATTACATGAAAAAGAACGTAATTTTCAATTCATATATAAATACAGTTAATTTTACACGAAATGTTGCGTAATTTTGTGATCTTTTTCATGTAAATTGTACGGTTTAGTTGAAAAGTACACGAATAATTTACTAATATCAGTAATTTCGTCTAAAAGTGATTGAAGTGATTGAAATGTGTACTTTTACTTGAAAAAATGAAATACACTGGAAATTTCAAATACAAATGGGATTGAAAATTAATTGTTTTTAAAACAGTGTATCATATCTCTAATAGTTCTACAGATATAACACTTAATTTTCTTTGTATTCATTTCCATACTCAATTGCTTACTTTCAATTTTATATTGAGAAAACTCGCCATATACACCTTTATACAAAAACCGAATTTCATCTCACATGAGTAACATAATTGGTTCGTAAATAGATACATACCTTGTTTTACTTCCACCTCTTCTTACTGTCCAAGTTTGTGTTCTATTTTTTCCCACTTGTTTAACAACTTTTCTTGGCGATCTTAGCTAAATTTCACTTTCTATGTGTGGTACCACTGCCGCAGCTATGCGAAACTAGAATTTGTGGTATTATGAAGAGCACCTTTTAAAAAAGTTCTGAATGGGATTCAAGGATATAAATATTTTTTTTTCAGTGCTAGGCTCTATCTCATAGGCAATTTAAGTTACTAATCCCTTTCTAAAACGATAATTTATAACCACTTTAACCCAATCATAACCGGATTACAAAAAGTCAACATCTCTCTTAAAACATTTTTTGTCATTTTTTTACTGAAACAAGAATTGCCGCACATTCAGGATCCAGGCACGAAGCAAACATCATAAATCAATTATGTAAAGGGCCTCTCACAAATCGCTTTCTGCCTGAATACTCCTGACAACGGACATCGTCCGCCAGGAAGATGAGGTCCGGGTATCCCCTCGTTAAGGGTAGGGCCGAGGAGATAAATAGACATCCACCTCTTCACATGATTACGTATATGTAAAGAGTTTAGGGATGTGACCATGGACCATTATTCAAAATCATTCAACCAGTTTAAAGTCCTTTTTTGTGTGTGAATAGAATGGGGTTGAACCCTTCGAGTTCCTTCGTTTCAACCCCCATAAAAGTGGGGTGTGTTTTTGTAATCCTTTCATGGTTCTAGTTCGTCCTGAACACAGTTTTTTTTTCTCGCTCGTATTTTAATTCGCAATTCTCGTCTGTGGCAATCATTCAGAAATGCTTGACCAGCAATCTTATCGAGCGATGCTTATAGCAAGGACGATGGGCTGAAAATAAAAAATTGTGAAGGATTGGTGCGGCAGGCGGCAGGGAGAAAAAAAGTTGTTGCGCATATAAATCGCATAAAAAATAAATTCACATGCTAGCAAAGTTACCAGGACTAATCCATCTTTTTATTTCTCCGGAATGATGATGATGATTTTTTTTTTGGGGCCTTTGCTCGCTTGACTCGTCAATTGAGGCTGAAACATTCGCGTCGTGAAAAAGTGGTGGAATCTACGATGAATTTTTCCATTCTCGATTTTTTCACATTGGTGCTTTTTTTTTCTCGCAAATGTCGTGCAATGAATTTTCCACAGTAGCACCCTGGTGTATGGATTCGACGGCATATGTTGTTACTGTGTGTCGTAGAAATTGAAATATCGACTGTACCGGATCGAAATTAAAATCATAAATTTCATACGCGTAAAGCATTTGCAAATGACACCGTTCCTGTGCATTGAAAGCCATTTGTGAAAATATATGCCAACTACTCGTCAGGGTGTTCCCGGGCGTGGTAACATTCGCATAAGTGCAAGCTGTTTTTTCATCCTGCTACTTCCGTATTCTCTGTGCGTGAATGTTCGTTATGTTCGAATTTAATGGAAAAAAGTTAATAAAAAGCTGGTTTAAATCAAAAGTGTACAGCTTCAATCAGTGCGAAATTTAAGATAGATATTTTCAATACTTTCATAAGCATTCGACATAGGCACGTCTACTGCGTGATAAAACCAAGGCTGAAACAATACCAAAAAAACCAACTCGGCCCAACGCTTAAAATTAAGGTGCTTCCATTGGGGATTCAGCGAGTAATCAGTGATAGCCCAATACAAGAAAGGAAGATTAGCTCGAACCCAGAGCTATGGCTCGCACTTTGACCAAAACCGAAAGTGTTCTACTACCCGACTTGTGACATATGAGTTAGAGATTGGCTAAGTAGTTACTTTCAGTGAAGTACTTCACTCCGAGTCACTCACTTTAAGGAACGAATTCAGTGAAGTACTTCCATTGAACTCTTCGTTCCATCGTTCCTTCGTTCCATCGTTCAATAGTCACTAGTCACTTCAATTGAAGTTTTCACTCACTCAATGGAACTCTTCGTTCCGTAGTCACTAGTCACTTCAATTGAAGTGTTCACTTACTCTATCTCTTCTAACAGCCCTTTCGTAGCCACCGGAGCTGGTGTGTGTGTGAGTTTTCTTCCCTAAACAGCCGCTCACTTAATCACATACTACCCTACTAGACAAAACTCCACTACTAGACAAAACTCCCCTACTAGACAAAACTCGAGTCAGACAGAAGTTCCTAGGGCTAGTGTGTGTGGATTTTCTCCAGCCGGTCTATAGTCAGACAGGAAGTAGTTGCGCTTGTGGGGTGGGAAATAGGAAGAAGAGCTGTACTCTTTCTTTTTTCTTATGATGGAAAACACAATGTCGTTGTATTCTTCGCGCCGCGTCGTGTATGCCATTCATAATTACATTGAAGACAATACCACTGTGTATAATCAGTAATGCCAATTTAGTACTTTTTGCGTTGAATTTGTTGCTCAAAATTTCGTCTCAGCGGACAAAAATTAGTTTTACCACTTGCACATTATTTGAATATTCCTACGATTGATATACATAAATCGTTTTTAATTTTTTTTCACGTGTCGAATTGAACTGCAGTTCACCAAAATGAGTGAGTTACTTCACTAACTCACTTTAATGAAGTGTTCTTTTAGAACAGTTCACTCGTGAACGACCCATCTCTGATATGAGTCCCAGAAAGCAATGCTTGATAGTAGATAAACGAAACCACAAAACATGCTATCTAGCTTGTAGGTTTTATTGAATGATGACTGGAAGGATTGGCGTGCCAAGGCTGGATCAAACGTATCTCGATTATAAGAGTTTTAACTCTCTTACACATAGTTGCAGATATCTGTTCTAGGAATTTTAAAATATCAAACAAGACTTCAACAGCAAACAGTATTCTCATTCCGTCTTCGTTCTCATACTGAGACTATGCGAGAAAGCCCGAAAACAAGATTGTAACATCGTCTTGCCAGACAATACCGCGGTATCATAAACGTGCACCAGTTCCAGTAATAACCTATCAATAGTTAAACTCAAAAAATACTTTTAGCAGGATGACAAAATATTTTAGTCGTTTTTTCAGCTTGAGAATAGAGTGAGACTGAGTTCGGGTAGCTCCCAAACAAAAGTTCTCAAAACATGAATTCACGAATATTGCCTGATAACTTGGTTGAAGTCCTAGGAAATTGAAATTTTGCACTCATTAAAATGTAAATCTTTCAGTTTAAGGAATAAGAAGGAAGAGAATCAGTTCATCGTAAGCCGGCCATACAAGTACTTGAAAAATTATGCTATAATTCAAGAGATCGTAGTTATTTTTTTTATACACCCAACTAGAAATATATACCGGAGTTCAGTATTTCATCTAGAGTATCATACAATTGGCTTGCAGCCGATCGTGGCTGCTATTTTTCTTATATTTTATTTTTTAGAATTTTCACGACGAGGTGGCAACTTTCGAACTGCGCCCAACGTGGGGCACAACTGTTACAACCAAAATGGTCCACACTAAAGTATCATACAATTGGCTTGCAGCCGATCGTGACTGCTATTTTTCTTATATTTTATTTTTTATAATTTTCACGACGAGGTGGCAACTTTCGAATTGCGCCCAACGTGGGGCGCAACTGTTACAACCGATATGGTCCACACTAGGCTCTAGAACAAAATTTCTATTATAATAAAAATGTAAATATTGACTTGCTTTTAAGTTGGCATTTGTTACAAGTCGTTGTGCATAGGAGTATCTATTTTTGATGGGCATCTCAGTTTATTCAAATCTGGTCAATATTTTGAAGAGGTGAATCAGCGGAGCACATTTTGTGTCGCCTCATGAGGCCTGTTAGCTTTGTACTAGGCGTAGATATGCTGTCTGTCCTAACCAACGTTTTAAAGTTCTTTACTCGCAGGCTTGACTAAGATCAAAGTAATTTTAAAAACGTTATCCTTAGGTTAACAAAACAAGTGGTATATTAGATCTCAGTCATTAAGAAGTGGAATAGAGTTCGGGAAAATGAGGGATCTTGCGAAGAGAGGTGTTAATTTATTTCGGAAAGTCACGACATATGGAACGTGTGAGAACAGTGCATGTCTGCGAGTACATTATCAGTGGAATTGTTCTGTGAAAAATAAAATTATGGTCACTGTTTCCGTACTACTACTCTACTTTCGACACTTATATCTTGCAACACCTATCAAAAGGTTTCGCACGTCATCTGGTCAACCCTCTACAACTGGTCGGTCGACTGGTTCAAGTCAAGTATTTTCTTGACGAAATCAAAAGGTATTCCTTTAGTTTCGGTTACATGAACATACATTTCAGATCCAGCATAGGCCAGCTCATTGACTGTTTCGTTCTATTGTGTACTGGAAGTCAGTACCTTCCAGAATAAAACAAATTGTCCCTATTTAAAAGTTGTAATTATTACTGTACTACCGATACACATCCGTTGGATTCTCCAGCATTCTACCGCACTACTTACGGCAAACCCATGACTATACTGCAATAATCCGTCTGCAAAAGGATGCTTAAATTTTCATTTCATCTGAGAAAAGTCCTGCCTCATTTCATTCTCTATTTCCGATCAATCTGTGAATACGGAAACTTTAGATTGCCCTATCACTAGTACTCCCGATTCCTCAGCTAGTTGGAAAAGTGGCATGAAACATTTTATCTACGACGATCAGTTCGTTAAATTTATAGTCGGAAGATACTAAAAATATTTGCTTTGCCGGTTGGTGTTTTGGACCGTATTCATACCATACGTACATAAACTACCTAAGTTGGTTTCATATTTCATGCATAACATCGGTACATAAAAAAACTGGGTATGTTTCTAGTGGCGGACTAGTGACGTGTATCACCAACTTTTGGAATCGTAAATCTGGGTTTTCGTGTGCAAAGATGCTGGTCAGTTCTCTCGAGAATCAGTCCAAACCAGCAGTATTGTTAAATTGCAAATTTCAGCGCTCCTTCTCTTTACCCTAATACATAGATACTTAGGTTAAGGCCTAGCGCGTACTTGAGACTAAACAGTTGGACAATTGTTTAATCACATCGAGCCGCGCACACTCGTATCTGCCCGACTAAACTGTTTAGTCGTTGTTCATTCGCACATTACTCAACCACCGGCCGATTGTTCAGGCAATTGGTACTCGTATCAACCTACCACAACCGCTGGCAGAGTATTAATGCTGTAATCTGCATCACACCAGACAGATCTACTGCCAAGACACGAGCGAATGCAGAGAGAAAATCGGTCGTGTGAAATTTTTAATTTGGTACGTGTGCGCATCTAGATAAGCCGCCGTGCATATGAAGGCCAATGAGAGAGTTTAGTCGCACATCGATCGAAAGGGATCTGGCCTGCCTATTAAACTGTTTAGTTTGAACGATTGTTTAGTCTCGGTGTGCGCCCTTCCATATAGCTTCATAGCCATTAGCCATTCAACTAAACCGAGTAAGAGTACCCTCAGACTAGAGATTTAAAATCGCGCGATAGTTTAGGTAATGGCTATATGGAAGGATGGACACTGAGACTAAACAATCTTCCAAACTAAACAGTTTAATAGGCAGGTCAGATCTCTTTCGGTCGATGTGCGACTAAACTCTCTCTAAATTAAAAATCTCACACGACCGATTTTCTTTAGTACCAATTGACTGTAACAATCGGCCGGTGGTTGAGTAATGTGCGGATGAACAACGACTAAACAGTTTAGTCGGGCAGGTAAGAGTGTGCGCTGCTCGATGTGATTAAACAGTTGCCCGACTGTTTAGTCTCAAGTATGTGCTAGGCCTAAATGTTAGACCAAAACTAAAGGATACTGGCATTCAGTACTTGTTAAGTAATCGGCGTCTAGTCAAGGCTGAGCAAGCCACCAATGAATTCAAGCCCATTAATTTGCCGGAATGAATATGATACATGGATTTGCAAAAATAGATAAGATAATCTAGCATTAAAATTATATTTATCGGCAAAGCTATTGTAAATACATGTTGCAAACGTAAAACAAAATTGATCGAATTTTTCGAATAATGTGAAAACGCAACACGACGAAATAATTAAAAACCAATAATTCAGCGATTAACAAACAATGAAAAAAAAGGTACAATGTACCATATATGCATAAATGTCCGATTTTGTTCGCCAAATTGATACTAAATTATAATTTGATTGGTTTTTTTTGGAATGATAGTGAGCGTGTGTGTTAATAGCAACTCCCGAAAAAAAATGCCAACATTATTGCATAATTCCATTTTCGTACAATCAGCAGATGTTGCTACGAACTTTTACGATATTATCTGTAAATTAGCACCCACTGGCAACACACTATGCATTTTAAAACGAAATTGATGCCATCAGCACCCGCAATAAATGGCCAAAAATAATGCCAGATTGATGATATTTCATTTTTTTTTGTCATTGTATATTTTCATTATAATGCTTCCGATACTGAAATATTGGATAGCAAATGCTGCACAAACATCGCAGTGGAAGCGACGATTTCGTCCTGGAACCGATGCAATTAATAACTTAATTTTTTTGTATTTCTATAATTTGTCACGTTAATTGAATAATATAGTCATCATATTCCAAATTAAAGTTAATGAAGAATGATCCGAGTAGCAAAAATTTACCTCCCTGCTGTGGCAGTTTTTTTTTTTAAATAATGGCAAAAGCAACGTGGTTTACTTTTTGTTGATAATTACTCTGTGAAATTACCGATTTTTTTTTAATCTGTCTCGATTTTTTAAATGTTAATGCAGTGTAAAATTTAATGATGTATTTGAGGGACAATTCAGCATATTCAGCAGTATGTAATTATTGACTAGTAGAGCTGGCTGTTGCTTTTTATGGCTTAATGAGGTGTTCACAGTATGCAGGATAGTGTGGCTGTGAATTGATAAATATGCTTATTTCAGGTGATGTGTGGTGCAGTTTCATTAATGGAGAAAATTAAATATAAATTATATGAGAAACTGTCGCTATGATGTCGGGGTGTTTGGTTTGGTACTTAGATCAGAAGAGAAGTTTTCAACGCAAGAATATTCGCGTAGCCAAAAACATTTCACTAATCATGTTTTTAACAAATATGCGACAATTCTGCACACTTTGGAGTATATTCCGTAAAGTTCTTAACTATTGATTGGAAAACGACAAAAAATCTTTACCATGTTCCATAGACTAGCTTAAATGGCAACAGTAGTAAACCTTCAGTATCAATCTACATGGTAGATTCTGAATTGCAACCAGCTCAATGAAAAATTTGGAGACTCGTTTAAAATTCAACGAAAATTAGCAGAATTCATCTGCTACTGAATTCAGAAAACATGCTGAATTCTATCGAATCATTTTACTGATAAATTCATCAAAAAGTAATTTTACCATCGCTCTGGTCTTAATTCAGTTCTGGACTTCATTTTCAATGCATTACTGAAATCAACTGAAAGTAACAAATTTGCATTGAAAACGAAAATTTCAGTGAACGAGAAGAAAAACAGAAAATTGATTCAGTACTGGTACAGAAATAAAATGTCTGTTTCGAAAATAGTAATTCAATCGGTGGTTGCGATGTACTTAAAATAATAATGACGTGTTTTGATCAATTCTGATAATATGAACTCAATCGGATAAAAGACATACTTTGAGCTGTTGTTATCAGTACTAATTTCTTGGGTTATAACTTACGGCTATTGGAGCCAATTCTGGATAAGCTCCGTTTTTCAGAAAAGAATTTCAGTACCAGTTGATGTTATGCAGGTATTTTTGACCATGTTCAATAAATTGAGCTATTGTAGCTATCGCATGCAATCAATAAAAATAAATAGCAGTGACTATTTTAGAAGAAGATCGTTCCAATACGAGGTTACCTGCATCTGGCTTTGTATAGCTTTGTCATATCTCAATATAAATTTGAACAACTGTAGTTTATATATCAGAACGCTCTTCGTTAGCTGTTGATGAACAGCTACGAATTCGATGATGAACATTAGATTAGATTAGAATTCATCGGAGGCGGAGGGATTCCTCCAACCGCAGCGGCCAGTGCTTTAGCTTTATTTCTCAAAGGAATTTATCTAGTTGGTGTAGGTCTATTTTTGCAATGGTACTATGGTCCACAAAGTGTTCTCCGAAACACTAGTGGCGCTGAGTTGCGACTGCATCACAGCAGCACAGAATATGTTCAGAGGTTTCTGCCTGCAGTTGACAGAACCTGCAAAGGTTATCGGTTATGATTCCTATTCTTTTAAGATGATCTTTCAAGCACGAATGACTCGTGAGTATTCCGGTTATTACCCGTACTTTGTTTCTATCAAACTGTAGAAGCTGTTTACTTCTTTTAGTTGAGTGGTTCGGTATGAATCTTTTCACCTGTCTAAGTCTGGGTAGTGTGGCTCAGTGTTGGCATTTCTTGTGTTCCTCCCATACCCTTATGCTCCTCTTAATGGAGCAGGTTGAGATTCCACAGAACGGCTCTGGTCCAGTAGGGCGGACCGCTGCTCCGTCTCTTGCAAGTTGGTCTGCTATTTCGTTGCCCTCTATGCCCTCATGACCGGGCACCCAGTGCAAGAGGACTCTGTTGTTGGTACTAAGGATACATCATTTTTCTTGGCATTCCCAAACCAGTTTTGGGTTTACTGTGTGTGCAGTCGACGCTTTTATCGCTGCCTGACTATTCTCGTTTGAGTAACCCCTTTAGAGGCTTATTTCTATGGACTTGGATATAGCATGGACCTCCGTCTGGAAAACGGTGGGATATTCATCGAGGGATTCTGTTATCCTGGCGCGGGGTCCGCATATGCCAGCTCCGGTGCCTTCAGTCGTGTTATATGTATCGGTATAGCATACAATGCTATCCGGTCCGAACTGCGGAGGGTCCCTTGCCCAGTTTTCTCTGTCGCAGACTATGTAATCGAAAGGGATTTCGAAGCGACATCTCTTTGTCATATGGTCCACAGGCATGTCTAGCATTTGAATGCTACTTCTAAGTCTGGATAGATTATTAGGTCCACTTTTTACTCTGGATGGATTGCCGTTTAATTCGTTTCTCATTGCAGCTAATCTTGCCTGCGATTCGACGTAGATGTGCAGCGGAGTCAGATCTAAAAGAACTTCGTAGCTGCCATGGGGCAGATTCTCATTGCTCCTGCCGCGTTGATACCTGCCAACTTTTTGAGCTTGTCCAGTTTGCTCCTGGCGTTTACTAGTTTTGTTCTTTGCCACCATACTGATGCTCCGTATGCTATCATAGGTCTTACAATAGCTGTATATGTCCATAAGGCTACTTTGGGTTTGAAGCTCAAGGTTTTGCCTACGACTTGTCTACACAAGAGTAGAGCAATAGTGGCTTTCACTGATACTTTTACTAGGTGCTTGTTCCATAGGAGTTTCTGATCGAGAATTACTCCTAGATATTTTGCTTCTGTCACGAGTTTGATTTCCGTCTCGTACATCATGAGCAATCTTATTTTGCTCATTTTCGTGAAAAAGGCACAATCGTGGTTTACTCGAATTGACCTGTAGGCCTTTCTCATTTCACCATGTTTGTGTTTTACTTAGTGCTTGCTGCATAAGGTAGCAGAGGGTTTCCTCAAACTTGCCCTTAATCATGATTACTAAGTCGTCAGCATATCCTTGGACTGTAAGGCCGCTGTGACTGAGCAAGCTCAGTAGGTCGTCCACCACAAGTCACCAGATGAACATTAGTATAAAATTTGTTACTGCAACCAACTGTTCAAAATATAATCTCCAGTATACAAATAGACTAAATATTTATTCCAATCAATGAGCTATAAAGTCACTAGGAAAGGATTTTTGTTGCCATCAATAAAAGTCCCTACGCGTAAAAATGCATGCCATGCTTCAACATTATCATTAAACAAATACTCTTCTCTTATTCTTAAGTAATAATAATGGTGAATGTAGGGAGAGTGGGGCAAAGTGTGCTAGCAAGGTAAAGTGAAGCCCTCTAAATATTCTAGTTTGCAATAGCGCCTTCTCTTAGTAAAATAAATTACATATACGATAAAGTTTCATAAATTGACCGCAATGCACTATAAACGAAATCCACTTTAATTACAGTTCCTTGAATTTTTCTCATATTACGATTTTGGTACCGTCTGATGTAAATATCAGTGTTTAATAATTGCATTAAAAATAATTGTTAGCGAGTGACAATTGTTTGGAACAGTATCCTTGAGATTGACGTACGGATTGTGAAACTTGAAAAGTAAGCTTTGATGATTTTTTAAAAAATATATAAATTTTAGCAGATGCTTGCTGTTTAGCGTTCATTCGGGGCAAAGTGAGCCCCGGGCACATTTAACCCCATCCCAATATTATTTTATTTGAGAATTAAAAATAATAATTTTAGCATGGCTAGAACATACAACAAAAAATCACTGCAACAATCGTGGACTGAAGTTGCGATGAAAAATGAAATAGCTTCCGTTGATAAAAAAATTGACCTAAAGAAAGCCAGTAAATATTTTGGTGTTCCCAGGGCTACTCTTCAAAGCAGAGTACGCTCTCAACACACTTAATTTCGTTTGAATTTATTAAAATTATTATTATTTGTCTTAATTGATAAACTGCTCCAGTTTTCGCTCCAGTTTTGGGTGAAATTATACTATACCCCTTGGAAGGGCTCACTTTACCCCAGTAGTGGGGCAAAGTGGGCACTTTGGAGTATGTATAGATAGGAGATATCTTTTTTATCAGCAGCATTAATTTAACTTCACGAATATATGACTAAACTAACATCCTAAGCTATTGATTTTGCGAGAAAGGGATTTTATAACTATTATCCATTTTACAGAATCTCGGTACAAACCTTAGGGGCTTACTTTGCCCCACTTTCCCCTACTGGTGCTTCATGCTTATTGTCAAATACGATCTAGCACGATAGAAACCGATATTGGGAACTTACCTACAGCACGTAAAGTCAAGTTAGCCTCAGCTACCATTACATAAGATGGAGTACAACGTGGATCAATAATTAATTAAGACGGCGCCCAATGTAGGGTCTGTCAATATATAATATGGCGCCCAACGTGGATCTATTTAGGAAAATCTATGCGGCATGTTTTCGTTTTTTAATTTAGATCGATGGTAACACGAAAGAGACAGGTAAGCCTTACTGGAAGTAGTATTAGAACACCAAGATTAGGACAGGTGTCGGTCGCTCTATATTCCTCGGTTTTACCCCACATACCCTTTCTCATTCAACGACTGATTCAATAACTTACAAACTTATCAAATTGCTTCTAGGTTCTCAACCACCTCCTAATTTCTTAAAATTTTAATCGGGTTTTACCAATTCTGAAGATCTTCGTAGTCCTTTTAGTGGAAAGTTGGTGTTTCTTTTTGGCAATCGCCCAATTAATTAAAATTTTATGAAAATGAGACAAGAAAATGCGTTAATTCTTTTTGTTTTAAAATTTCTCCTTCTAAGTTTAAAGAATTTTTTCTTTCAGAGTATTTTAAAATTAAAAACGGTTAAAAGCCGTGAAAAGAAATATATAAACTTTTGAAGCTAATTCATCTTTTGCGATTTTGAAATAAACAAAAATGATTAAAAATTTTTGAATAAAATTAGTGACGATTAAAAAAAAAATTATTATCAATTCTTTTCGAGTTGTTAAAGGGGATATTATAGGACGTAAAATATGTAAGTGCACGTTGTGTTCAGTGAAAATAGAGCTAGAATAACTACTTATTAATTTTTTAAATGTCTGAATAAAATATTTCTTGGAATCGATACTTAAATAATATCCATCTGAATGATGACGAATAATATTTTTAATATACAATAAATTTCTCTAGTTTCTTATAGTTAAGTACCTAATACATTGTTTCCTTTATTATTTTATTAATAAAGTATTTTTATCGATTTTTAAAAAAAATTAATATACTACCCCGAAAAATTTTAATTTCATTCATGACTAATAAACACCAAAAAAGCAAAAAAAAAATATTAGTCCGTCTGTGCGCCGTCCGCGAGGACTTATAGCTCCCAAACCCTATGAGCTATTAAATTGAAATCTTTTTCTGGACAGACTGTGTAGGCCACTTGAAGTTACCACTTTTTGAAGGGTGGAGGTGTGAGGGGGTAGGTAGGGAAGCGTTTTAGACGGAAAATGATGGTTTCTAGATCTCAGTAACCGGGGTGACGTAAGGGGTGAAAAACTTTAGATTACGATATCTCACGAGAAATAAAATTCGGTTTCTGTATGAAGGTTAACAAATAAAGTTTGCTGAAAATAAAATTTTTTTATGGGGGCGGTGGAGTATAGAAGTGAAGGAGATAAGAATTTTTCTAAAAAATCACGTCTCCTCAAGAACAATGTACGTTAGATGCTTAGAATTTTTACCAAAAGTAGTCCTAATAGACCCCTAGCAAGAAAAAAAATTTGGTGGTGAGGGTGGGGAACGGTGAAAAGGAAAAAGTTCCGATTTTTATATCTCAAGAACCTATAATGCTATAATAGTGGCATGTTATTAAAATATAATTTTTTAGGGGTAGTATGGAACGAGGTTGGGGGTGTTTTTCCTAACTATAGAACGGCTTATGCTAGAAAGTTGAAACTCGGTATGTATATGTATAATTCCTCAACTAGAAAAGTAATTTTGATTAAAAAAAACTTCGAAGAATTCGCGTTCAGAAGGGGAGCAAAAAAAATTATCAGTGAAAATGCAATGTATATATTTTCACAATTTTCGTCATATCTATTAGGTCTTTTCAAATATTGAATTCATTTTTATTCGACGGATTCTTCATATAAATACGTAGAAAATGTTTTCAGGTTTTTTTTAAATTTAACCCCCAAGGTGGTGTAAAGGGGTTGTATTCATTTGCAGGAATACAGCCGTATCCCTGAGGTCTGATTAGATATCGAATAACTTTTTACTTCCAGCAGCTTGTTTAATAATCATCTAAAACTTATTTTCAAGTTTTTTCCTTTTTCAACCCCTAACTGGGTATGAACGGGTTGAACACGTTTTCACGAATTCCGTCATATAGGAGTGATAAGACATTGGATTGGTTTTTACTTCCACGGGCTTTCTTTATAAATATCCAAAAACTCATTTCAGGATTTTTGGATATTCAACCCCAAAATGGGTGCAAGTGGGTTGCATATGTTTTAACAAATTCCTACATATTCCTTAGTTCTGATGAGATATCGAATTCATTTTTACTTCCTAGGGCTTCTTACATAATCGTCTGAAAGTTGATTTCTGGATTTTTAGTTATTCAACTCCAAGAGGACGTAATGCTTTCGACATATTTCTTAGGATTGATAGGATATTGGATTGGTTTTCATTTCCACAGACTTTTTATATAATCGCCTCCTAATCGCGTAGCAACTGATATTATGCTACGACTTAGACTACGTCCCGGAGTATGACCCAAGTATGTAATTCATATGTTATATGTGGCAGCGGCGTAAGTATTCTAGCGCGACCCCATTCTAACAGCTTCCCGAACTTTTCTTTGGGTTTACACCTACACCGCATCAATCTTAAACGCGTTCCGAACTTCTTCCCGAAAAATAATAAAGTTGCACCCAGTTTTTTTAAAGATAGGCTTTTCACGACTCTTTCGTGAACGTCACTTTTGGCTGGATATAAGTATAGGGAGTGTAATAATTTAGTGAGTCAAAATTTGGCTCGCAATGAACATTTTGAAGAACGAATAAATCGCATTTCACACTTTAATTCAAAAACTTTGAATATTAAAATCTATGAAGGCAGGTATGTAAAAAAAAAATATTTGCCTATGGCTTATAAGCTTAAAGGCAAAATCACATATGTTGCCGAGCGTAGGAGTACTTACCTTACCAAGAAGCAACGTCTGGTTTACCTACCATAACATTTTTTTTTGCGAACCACATCACCATAGCATCCCCAAAAAATATGTTATAATTAAGACCCGGTACTTTGAAGGTATTAAGTGGGCCCCAATGAACTTTTTATCCTTTTTTATGAAATCTCTGAGTGCTACTTAGTAATTGTATACGGAAGCGTATATGACCCAGTCTGTACACGTATCCATATGACAGGTTTGAAGGCGATACGGTGAAAATCATTCTCATTGGATATTTTCCGAGGGAGAGATACGGCTATATGTACATAGGGAATTGATATTAAAAAGCATATTCGGAAAATTTTATGTAAAGTAGATTATACACTGTAATGATACGCATTACGTTTGCGGTATGCCTACACATATCACTTTGATATTAAAATTTATAGATTATATCGTGCGGGTAGTATTTTGCCTGTTAATGCGTTTTTAAAATGACTTTTTAACAACTCGAACCGCAAAAAATTACAATTAAAATTCTTAACGATACTTTACGACTATTATGTCCGTATTAGCTGATATTTTACAGGACAAGATATACGGCCGTGATAATACTATAATTTAAAAATAATTACGTTTTATAATTAACTCATAATTCTTCCTCGTTCTGGTCGAGATTTGCAAAATACTGGACTTTTTTTTTAAAATAAATATACGTGCATTTCTGGAATATGAAATGTACATTAAACAATACTGTGGCTTTTTTTTAGCATCTACGGAAAATACCTGAATAAAAGTGAACACTCAGTTATTTTACAGGATAGAAAGTACATGAATGCAATTCAGCTGTGGATTCTTTAAAAAAATTGTGGGGTTTCACATTGGGCACACTATTTCTCGCAGTGAGATTTTTCATGAATTTATTTTAGTTTTTGTAATATCTATGCAAAGTCACGCTCTGTAGCCTTCCGGAGATTTTCCAGTATCGTAGTTTTCCTGTGTAGCACAGTACGGAAATATCTCGAATTTAATTTCTATACCAGATTTTGCTATGGAGGAAAAATGGAAAAATAATTTTCTTCCTTGGTATGTGATTTCCGATTGGCCAAAACTAGGGAATTCACCAGCAGAAATCATCTGCATCAGTCAGTATGAGTGAATAGCAAAGAATATTATGTTCATATGAGGGTGAAAATTACTAGATTTTATTAATTTTGTTTACATCGTGTATAGCCAAAGTATCTACTGTAAGTATCGTTTTATTCAAATGGACCATACATTAAATAACATATTGTATTTACGAGTATATCGGTTAATATGTCCAGGTACAAATTATTAACACTTTTATTTAAAAAAAAAAAACTACCTCAATTTTCGTTGAACCTGTTGATTACAGCGCAATATTTGATTTATAATTAACATCGAACTTGCCTTTCAACGTAACACTGGATTAATTGGATCTGCTGAAATTGTGTACAGGGGATAAAAGAGTAACGACTGAAAATCGAAAAAAGAGGCCATATATTCAAAACAAAATGTGTCAATAATTTTTTAATATTAAAGCAATATTTTCTACAGACGTTCCCGTTAAAAATATTTAAACATTTTTTTTTTGTTTAATTCTAGAGTTAAATTAACAATCAATAAATTGATTGCAACCGCTATAAAGAAAAATCTATTAACGATTGGACGGCCTCGATGTATATTAAAAGGTAATAATTTTTTTTCGACCAATTTAATTAATTTTATAACTATATAATTTTTAAAGTTTATTAATTACTACTATTGATATACCTTTTTATGAGAATATATATCCAAGATTATTCCAGGGAAACTTTAAAACCATTTTTTTTCTTAAAAGTTGGATTTTTGCCTTGTTTTCTTTTGGACCGAGGCCGTCCAATTAATTACCGGCCGCGGTCAAAGTAAAAGAATAGTATAATTTGTTACACCACTGCCAACCTAGCAATTAAAGAGGACTGAACCCTCATAACTACGCTGTGTACTTACCGATAAAACTAGAAGGTTATATTTTGGGTTCTTCTATACTGGATATAATTTTCGGGACTGAAATATTTGCGCCTGCAGCTGTACTGCACTGCAAAATCAATTATTTTGTACTGAAAATTCTTTAATTGTATTTAGTCCCACATAGTTTTCAACTTTGTAGCCTAAGCCATTCATAAAATAAGAAAAAATTTGTCCACCTTCAAGGTGTATTACTCCCGTAAATATATTACCTAATCCAAGGCTTATCCTTTTACAAATATTAGTTTTTCTTATATACATATATTTTCCACTTTACTCATTATAACTTTTTCCATAAAAATTATGCAACAGATAGGACTTAGCCCAATCCACTGTAAGTATTTTAAGATCATAACACGAAGAAATCAGAAGACAATAAACGGGGTTTTCGACGTTACTATATTTTTTCTTTTAAAATAAAGTGTAGTGATCTTAAATTTAAAAAAAACTTTAGAACTATAGGAATCACTTATGACAGAAAGTTGAAACTTAGTATGTATATGAAAATGTACTATAAAAGTACGGAAGGCAAAAAAAATTGTCAATGAAAAAAGGGTTTACAGATTTTTGGAATTTCGTCATATATCGTAGGTCTGTCAAGATATAAGATAAATTTTGTTTTTGCTGGCTGTTCACTTAAGCGACAGGAATTTTTTTTCGCATTTGTTAATATTCAACCACCCGTAATGTGAATGTGTTTGTTTTTATGAATTCCGACATATCTCCTAGGTCTAATGAGATATTTGCTTTCAATTTTATGGGCTTTATAAATGCATAATCGACTAAAAATTAATGTAAGCATTTTTCGATATTTAACTCCTAAGAAGTGTAAGGTAGAAGTCTAAGTTTTCACGAAGTCCGACAAATTTTTTTAGGTCTAATGAGATATGGAGGTATTGATTTTACTTTTGCTTCTATGGGCTTCATGAATAATCGCTTCTAAAGTTCATTTCGGATTTAGCCATATCCTAAAATAAGCAAGTGAATTATATTATTGAACAAAATTTAATTATTAGACAAAACTCGTTTCTTCAGATCCACAATAGAAAATAACCCGTATTAAAGAACGTGAATGAAAAATTAGTTTAAAAAAATTCTACTCAATATTTTAACGATTTCCGACTTAAATTTTACAGTTTTGATTGCGGGAAATCGATAAATTAAGATTAAAAAGAATTTCCAAAATTCTGTCAAGTCCCTAGAACTATCTTGTCGAAGAACTAAAAATAAATAATTTCAAACTGATGATTTGGTCAATGTGTTCAGAATTCATTTGTAAACTGAAAATACTGATTTTCCGGGTAAAATATTGTTTTTTATATTTTCTGTAACATTTCGGACTCGACTAAGTCCGTTATCAATGTTTAATAAAGGACTCAATCGATTCTGAAAAATCACAAAAAACATATTAAGCAGATTCTACTAGTATTTTTAATTTTAAACTACACAGTAATAAAAATCCATTGAATTTTACATCTTTTGGATGGTAAGCAAGTATGCCATACCTTTTCAAGTAAATTTACATTGGGATTTAATGTTCAATTTGAGTGTAATTTTCAATTTTCGGTCAGTAAATTTCAATTTGCAATCAGTAAATTTCAATTTCGAAAGTAGCAAATTCACTGGATATTCTCTTGAATTTACACTTTTAAAATAAATAGCACTTTTTAAAAGATACACTTATTTCTACTTCTAATATTATTTCTTACTTACTTACTCTTAATAAAACCCTCGGCTGTATGTAGGAATCGAACCCGCGATGATTTTGTTGCGTAGGTTTGGCACGCGTAGCCACTGCGCCACCGAAGGCGTTTCATTTTCATTACAGTAGTTTCATTTATTACATGCTTTTAGTCATAAAATTCATATAGATAAGTATAATTACACAAAAAAGAACGTAATTTGCAAATTATATATAAATCTAGTTAATTTTACACGAAATGTTGCGTAATTTTGTGAGCCTTTTCATTTAAATTGTACGGGTCAGTTGAAAAGTACATGAATAATTTACTAATACCAGTTATTTCGTGTAAATGTGATTGAAATGTGTACTTTTACTTGAAAAAAATGAAATATACTGGATATTTCAAGTAAAAATTGGATTTAGATTTTTTTTAAAATAGTGTAGCTGACGTAAAATTCTTGAAAAAGATTTTTGAAGAAACGATCAGTTTTAATTCAAATATTCTTTTAATAAAATATCTTATAACCAAACCGTTGACAGAAAAAAAAGTAGTGAATAAGTTAAGGACACCGGCAGCCGTTAAGTGATATAGCTGCCCATATACACAGTGCGACAAATAAGTTCCAAGACTCGAACTATATCTGAGTAACTAGTAGGGCCATCTATGTCTACAGACCGGCGTTTGAAAGCTGTGACACTGCTCTTCCCGGTAATACCAATTTTGTTTAAATCGGTTGATATAGAACAAAGTTATGACAGTTCTCCCAAACCAACTTTTTTGTCGATGTTGATATATTAAAAGGTTGCTCAAACAACGCGCATTGCATTCTTCGATAGCAAAGGAATTGTCCACAGGGAATTCGTTCCAACTGGCCAAACAATTACTGGCGCATTTTATCTCGAAGTTTTAAAGCGTGCGATGGCCAGAATTCGTCGTATTCGACCCGAATATCGTGATCCAAAGAACTGGATAATGCACCGAGTCACACCTCACTCATTGTTCGTCAATTTTTGGCTCAGAATCAAGTCTGTGTTGAATCATCCACTGTATTCACCTAATTTGGCCACATGCGATTTCTCTCTATTCCTGAAATTGAAATTGAAGTTAAAAGGATGTTTTTTTAATGACATTTCGACCATCAAAACAGCTTCAACACGAGCAAGAGTGAATTCCACAAAATAAGCTACAACACGCATTTGAATCACTGTTGAATCGCTGTAACAAGTGTATTGAAAATGTAGGAGAATATTATTTTATTTTTTCTTTTAATGATGTCTTCCATGACCAGTCTCGAAACTTATTTGTCGCACTGTGTATATACAACAATAGAATTATATTCTTCGTTTCTTGCGGTCCTAGTAAGTAATTATTTTAATTTTTATTAATTAGTTTTAAATGCAAATTTTCTATGAAATAATTGAGAACCACTGATGAAAGAACGGAATAATTACAATACATGGAAAAATAAAAAATGGTTTTTGACATATTTAAAAATAAAGGAAAAAATCGCTATCCTTGAAAAAAATTTGCAAGATTTTTTTTATTTGTATTTTTTGATATTGCGCAAATCTCGCCTTTAAAATATGTATGTCTAATTAAGAGATATGAATTTTCAAAAAACAGCTCCGATACCATTTTCAAGAATTTTTTAGCAAACTATAACTAACAAAAAAATTAACATAGGAAAAAAATTTGAATCATATTTTTCTTTTCACTAATTCTTCGAGTATTCAAAAGATTCAGCGATGGTGAGGTTACACCTGTGATCGATTTTTGATGGAATGACCCATTACTTATTAATGTGTAGGAAACAAAAATTTTCAAACGTACTTTTATTTATTAATACAGAGTAATATATTTTTTTATTTTGTTCATTTGTTCCACATGTAAAAAAACTTGAAACGCCAAAACCCCCACCCTCATTAAAAAAATTCTCCCTTTCTCTAAATATACATCCCTTTTCTGGCAAAAACTGCATACTTCACAATAAAAATGTTGTTCTAATATCTTTGCGTCAAACACGTTTACGTAAGTCGTATACGGCATTTCTGTATTTAAGCGATCTAATTGGTATTAAAACACGAGAATACAACATTTCTATGTTGCAAATTTTTTTTAAAATGTCTAAAAAAATAATAAAGTAAAAATGAACGAAAATTAATCTATGAATATTCGCAGTCTTAAAACTACACGTGCACCATTTGAACTAAACGAAAAGCTGATTAAACAAATCTTCAACAATTTCAACAACAATTCTTACCAAACTTATTCTAATGATCAAATTTCATGACCTAGAAATATTTGAATGAAAATACCATAAATTTCTACAAACGGGAGGGAAAACGATTAAAGAAAAACCAATTTTTGAGGTAAAAATGATAGTCGTCTTTTCTCTTTCCCTTTAGTTATCTTCAAAACCTAATTAATTTATATACCTTTCATAGAAAACGAGCAATGTGGCTATTAATGGAAGGATTTGTTCGTTTTCCATTTTAGCTTCAAAGAAAATCCTATTTTTGGTCTTTTATGCTAACCGACTGAAGAAAACCGCACATATTTTATGTGTGAAAGTGTGCAAATGGCATCAGCACCCGTAACCAAACGATTTCCATTGTCTATTTTCATTCAAAATTCAAAGGCTGGTTTCTTGTCGAAAGAAAGTTTTGCTTTATTTTCGGAGAAAATTCGTTTGGTTCTCTTCTTCAGATTCGCATCTATAATCGAAATCAACCATCCTCCGTGTCGATGTTACCTTGAAGAGCCCAAGACTGTTTTCCTGGCATTCTTCTTTGATACTTGAAGCATTCGAAAATAAGCAAAGGTAAGACCAATCCGTTCCACCCCCGCTTTATGTAGTTGTTATATGAGCCTTTTGAAACTTCCACTTAATTGATTTTAGACAAAGCTTCGTTAAGATTTTTCTCACGCAGTCCTAGTTTTCGGGATGTTCCTTTTCGATACCTGCAGGCTGATTATAATATGAAGTCGATGAAATAAGATTGAATCAGGTGGACTTTTCTATCAAAGGATATTCTTCCCATGAGATAACTTTGACTTTTACAAATTCCGTTCAAAATTTATGCATGGCATTGCAAAAATTACATGAGCGAGCTTAAGGTATCTGTAAAACTAATCAAGTCCTGCAAGAAGAGCTCTTTGACTAATTGAAATGAAAATCATACGTTGTTCAATTTAAAATTCCAATCTGTGAAAATTTCTTGTATCGACAAAAAGGGGCTTACAAGTCAGTGGAATCCTGTAATAAGCACTGGACTGTTTGAAGTAATTGTAGTATGTGATTCAATTAATTAAGTTCCGTGCTAGCGTTTCGAGTTACGTAAAATAACCTTACAAAATCATGAAGAACGGATTCTTAAAAGACATGAAAAAAGTTAAAGTTGAGAAGACAGAGCGGATAAAAAATTAGAAATTTGCTTACATAGCTAAAGAAGCTTGATGTTGCAGCGAGTAAAAGAAGGGATTGGAAAATGATCTGGAGTCTAATCCAGACTATCAATGAGAGGATCCTTATCTGATTATTTATCAACGCTATTCCGGTTAATATTAACCTCATCATCATCATCATCAATGGAGACAGCCCAAATAGGGCCCAGGCCTCCTGAAGTCGTCGCCTCCAATCGTCTCGATCCAAGGACAGCGTCCTCCAGCTGCCAATTTTTAAGATGTCTTTGCTGTCTTCATCAACCGAGTCTTCCCATCGATTGCGTGGTTGGCCCACTGGCCTGTTACCACTCGCATTGCCTTTAAGAGCCGAGGCAGTTCTTCAGGTTTCTGGACAGTGGTCTTTTTTCCGGTGATGCGTTGGCGGCGCCTTGCCCAACCCCTGACTTGGAGGGCCAGTCCTACTTATATATATACACCCCGGTATAAAAAGGGTGGGAGTTTTCAGCTGACTATGACATGATGGAGTTCTTCCAGCTATGCTGCGAATCCAACTATGTCAAATTTTTTTCCTACTTCCTGTGACGCACGAGTGTTACAGGCCATTGAGGTTGACTCGATGCTCCCTCCTCCTGTCTCAACCGGGCTTGAGACCGTCTATGGAGGAATATAAACCTACATCTGAGTATTTTTATGTAAATCTCATAAAAACGATATTCACAAACGACTGAGTTAAAAAGTTGAAAATCTATAGAAAATGGATATGGCACCTTGAGACTATTTTTTTACACAAATGAATGAAAGAATTAATAAGGAGTTGAATTTCGAAGTTGTTTGCGATATTAGTGCCTAAACATGGTCCTGCAAACAACTTAGAAATATATCGCCGTGGCAATAAAAATGACAAAGGTTTTATCTCGCTACCGCAATAGAAATGCAAGAGCTCGTTTTTTTGTCGTCCTAGACAGGGACGTCATTTAGTGGCAGCGACATTGTGACATTTTTCAAAGGTAGTTCAATTTTATGGTGGAAGTACTAGACTTTATTTTTGAGGAATACAATTTTCTTGATGCCATATTAAATTGACCATTGCTTATAAAGTTTAAGATCCAACTAAGTTTTCAATATCCACGGTGTTGTGCCTAATATGAGGAAAAACATGATGCGTATGGGGAAGGAAAAACATGATGCCCTTCATTAGGTGTAACTATTACCTTATTATCAATTATAAAAAAATTTCTAACCGGAAGGTATGTAACTCACCCTTCGAGCTCCCAGCACCTACTTTATCAATGTACCTGTCGACTTCGAGTGATAATCCCAATTCACTCACTAAACATATATTGGGAAGACCATTCGAAGTCGCAAGGTACATTGATAAAGAAGGTGCTGGGAGTGTGGTGGGAGGTTGCAGGAGTATTTTGCATAAAAAAAATTGGTTTCTTAATTGCAGGCACCGCTTATGCTATACAGTTGAAACTTAAAATTTATATATTGCTAAATGACAGGCGTTTCCAATTTAAAAACATTTTCAACTTGGGTGGATAGGATAGGGGTATTAGGGAAAATAAACTAATTTCTCTGGAGAACTGGAAACTTGAATCGAAACATTTTTAAATGAATATCTTCTGAACAGTTGGTTCATGCTAAAAGTTTCAAACTTAATGCCATACTGGAAGGGTTTGTTAGCGGTAAAATTTCCAGGAAATTGGGATTTTTTGGTATTTAACCCCTAAAAAGGTGTAAAGGACATTTTTGCGAATTCTGTCAAAGGATGGTAGTCGAATAGCCTTTTTTTCATGAAATAAATTATTAAGATATAGGGTATCTTTTTAAGGGTGTTATAATAACGTTAAAAAAAATAATCAAAATTAAAATTAAATAAACAAATTGTCATTTTTGAGCTGCCTGCAAATTTTCAAAATTTTTTTATTGTAAGTCCTGCACAGTAAAAAAATTCATTGAATTTTACATCTTTTGATGTACATTTCCATTGGGATGTAATAGTCAATTTGAATTTACACTGGATATTCTCCTAAATTTACACTCTAAAAAAAGTGTATTATTAGCAGTCTTTAAGATACACTTATTTCTACTTCTAATATTACTTCTTACCTTGCTCTTAATAAAACACTTGGCTTTAGGTAGGAATTGAACCCGCGATCAAATTCAATTCAATTTTGCCGCGTAGGTTTGGCGCGCGTAGCCACTGCACCACCGAAGTCGTTTCATTTTCATTTCGGTGGAAAACAAAATCGAACGAAGCGTCCAACTTCGTGGTTTCATATATTACATGTTTTTCGTCGTAAAATTCAAATAGATAAGTAGAATTACACGAAAAAGAATGTAATTTTCAATTCAGATATAAATATAGTTAATTCTACACGAAATGTTGCATAATTTTGTGAGCTTTTTCATGTAAATTGTACGGTTCAGTTGAAAAGTACATGAATAATTTAGCAATACCAGTAATTTCGTGTAAAAGTGATTAAAATGAGTACTTTTACTCGACAAAATGAAATATACTGGAAACTTCAAGTAAAAATTGGATTGAAAATTAATTTTTTTTAAAACAGTGAGTGTATGAAACCTATTGTAATTCATAACTTGACTTGTAGTGCTATTAAGGCCTAGAAACCTATTTCTTAAATTATTTTCTTTTCATTTCACGAAGAGTTGTTTCAACGGAATACAATAACTTTCTCATCTGAGAGCCTAATAGGATTGCTCAAAAAGTAAAAAATTTATAGGAAAATTATGAAATCTTCAAATAAAACATAGTAATGCAAAGTTATTGACTTTTAATTCAGGTACCAAAAGTATAACCTTTTGGTATTGTTAGCAATGCAGTTTCTATTGTTGTCGTTGATACACATTTTTTCAACCCATCCCAGCAGAAAATATATCAAATTCTTGTCATAAGAAGGCCTAAAACCAGTGCTTGCAAAGAGAGCCCTTCCATAACTACTTCCCGGGAATTTCAATTCAATTCAAATTTATTGCCAATATAAAATTACATTGATAATTTACATTTCGATTGTTGATTATAAACTTAAAGATAATTCTGTACTATAGAGTAGCTTGATTAGGACTACATAGGAATTCGATTGACTTTAGTTGAAAATTTTTAAAAGTTTTATACATAAAATTTGAATACAATATTAAATTAGAGCACATTGGCAATATATGTGCTTACACAGTGGCTAGTTTTGTTAGGTTCTATTGCACATTACCCGTAACAAGAAATTAAATTAAATTTTTGAAAGGTAAAGATGATGTCAAAAAGTGTAAGGTAACACTGTATGAATTTTGTATACATATTTGTAAGATGATCAAAAAATGATCCTTTAGCTACTTTATCGTTTGTTGAGTAGTGTAGTACGTATGTGCGTACCGGGTATCCATCATATGTCGACATGACCGTATCTAGTACGTATGTGCCCGACACATAATTTCTACCGGATGGCCTGTCCATACTACCGTAGTGCTTTTGCGACTATAAGAGAGAGTATCGAAAGAAGAATGAGTTCATTATTTTGTTTAGCTCCGAAAAAATTAAGACACCGTACGTTGAAGCGAACATATGGTGCTCATCCCATGCGTATACATTCTTGCAATTAGTCATTCAGTTTTTGTTTTTCAACGTGAACGTGCAGTGTCTAGCGGAAAATTGAAAGTGTAAGTAAAAAATTTCCCAACAGTCTGGGTGCAACTTCACTATTTTTTGAGTACAAGTCCGGAACCCCAACCCCACTCCCCCCAAAAAAAAACCCCACCCCTACTCCCGTACCTTACTACCTGGGTGTCTTTATAATATCTTTATACTTATAGTTGTCAATTTTTAGTTTTCTAACCTTTGCGGTTTAAATAAAAATCAGAATTTTTTCCTTTCCATCCCCACCCACTGCACTTGCATCCTCAAAATTTTTTCTCTACTAGAGAAATCCCGTTTATGGTTAAAAAGAAGAAAAGATGGAATGAAAACGCCTTGCTTCAGATGTGCTTCTATTACTACTTGTTTTTTAATAGATCCAAAAAAACCATTTCTCTCACTGATTCTCAGACTTGTTGAATAAGTATTATACTTCTAACACTCTTTCTAAGAAAGCGAGAAGAGAAGGCATTGCTTCCAATCCCGTTTTAGGTTAAAAAGAAGAAACGAAACAATGGAGACGGTAAGGCCTTCCTTCTACTGCCTTTAGAAGTACTTCGAGCATTGCTTCTAGAGACCTGTTTTTTTTTACTGGCATAGCAATCAAGTATTGGAATAGTGTATACGTAGGTTGCTACTTAAGTTTTGAGATATGGCAACACTGATGTGAATACGTCAAATCTGTCATTGTCGTCGTAAAGTTTGACATTTTTAGTAGTGAACGTACTCAGAACATGTTGTCATACGAGTGCTATTTGTGTTGTTTACAGATACTTGAAATATTCATCTTGGTCGAAAAATGGAATTAAATCGTGAACATTTTCGTGCGATGATTTTCTATGAATTCGGATTAAACCAACAGCAGTGTGACGATCAACTTGCTTCGACTTTTGGTGATGAAGCACCATCTCGAGCCACCGTGTTTCGCTGGTTTTCTGAATTCAATCGTGGTCGCACTTCGCTACAGGACGAATTTCATGAAGGTCGTCCAAAATCGGCAGTTGTGCCAGAAAACATCGATGCTGTGCGTGAACTGATATTGCAAGATCGTCATGTGACATACAGTGAGATTGAGGCATTCCTGGGTATTAGTTTCTATGCGAGTGTCAATATTGCATGATCTTTTGCCTGTCAAAAAGTTGGATACCGCATAATTTGACAATCGCTCAAAAAAAAATCTGCCAATGGTCTGGGCGAAACTTTATTATTTTTCGGGTCAAAGTTCGGGAGCGGTCAAAGTCGGAGTATATCATGAGTTGCTTCGAGATTATTAGATTTCTTGGAAAATTATTTTTGTTCTTAATATAAAAATATTTAAAATAGAGATTTTTAGCCGATTAAACATTGATACTATTCGAATTTCAGTATATTATGTACACTAAAAGCCCATAGAAGTAAAAACGAATTTGCTGCCTTATCAGAATTAAGAGATATGACGAATTGTTAAAACGTATACAAACCCATTACTTCCACTTGGGGTTTGAATTTCGAAAAAATTGTGAAACAGGTTTTTAGACGATTTCATAAGAAGCAACCTGAAATCTCATGAGACAAGACGGATTTTGAAAAAATTCTGAAAACGTAAGCAAACCCTTCACATCTCCTTGGTTCTGGAAATTCGAAAAATCGTGAATTGGTTGGCCGCTATAATCAATTTTATATCTCATCAGAACTAAGGGATGGCAAAAATTGTGAATTGAGTTAATAAATAAATATGAAGACAGTACGAGAAAGTAGGAACCAATTCAATTTCTTATTACTTCTAAAAGAAATGACGTAACTTGTGAAAACGTGTTCAAACCGTTTATACCCTCTTAGGGGCTGAAAAAGGAAAAAACTTAAAAACAAGTTTTAGTCGATTATTACGCAAGCACGTGAAAGTAAAAAGATATTCGATATCTGATAAGACGTGGGGATATAGTAGAATTCGTGAAAAAGTTTACAACCCCCTTTGCACCCCCTTAAGGGTCGAATTTTAAAAAATCCTGAAAACGCTTTCTAGGTATTTACATGAAGAAGCCGTAGAATAAAAATGAACTCAATATTTGGAAAGACCTAAGAGATATGACGAAAACCGTGAAAATATATGCATTTCATTTTCACTGATCATTTTTTTTGCCCCCCCCCCTCCGAACGCCAATGGATATTTAAAATTTTTTTTAATCTAAATTAGTTTTCTAGTTGATTTACATAAACGTACCGAGTTTCAACTTTGTAGCATAAGCCTTTCTATAGATAGGAAAAACACCCCCCACCCCCGTACCATACTACCCTTATAAAAAATTATATTTTTCCAAATTGCTACTAATTTAGTTCTATCTAAATACCAAGTTTCAGCTCCATATCATAATAGGTTGTCGAGATATTAAAATCGGAACTTTTTCCTTTTCACCCTCCCCCACCCTTACCCACTACACCCACACTTCCAAAATTTTGTTTTCTGCTAGGGGTCTATTAGGCCTACTTCTGGTAAAAATTTTAAGTATCTATCTTACACTGTTCTTGAGATATGAGACGTGATTTTTTAGAAAAATTCTTATCCCCTCCACTTTCATGCCCCAACGCCCCCTTAAAAAATTTTGCTTTCAGCAAACTTCATTTGTCAACCTTTATACACAAACCAAATTTTATTTATCTAGTGCAATTGGTTCGTGAGATATCGTAATCTAAAGTTTTTTACCCCCACTCCCGTACGCCACTGCCCCCACTCAAATTTTTGTTTCCGATCTATTCTCCTAGTATACCTACAGATATTCATTAAATTTCAATTTTGTGACATTAACCGTTTAGGAGATATGGAGTTTAGAAAGTGTCGATCTCACCTTTTTTGCGTTTCGGACGCATTATTTTTCCCCCCACTCCCAAACCCCTTCACCTATATCGGCAATCTTTTTGCAAATGGGTCCACTACTGAAGATTTATATTAATTCCAAATTTCAGCCTCCTAGCATAAGCGGTTGCTGAGATCTAGAAACCAAAATTTTGCGTCTAAAACACTTCCCCCTCCTCCCCCCTCACACCCCCACCCCTACAAACTTGGCCACTTCAAGGGGCCTACCCAGTCTATTCATAAAAAAAATTTCAATTTTATAGCTTAAAGGTTTTGGGAGCTACGAGCCTTCAAACGATTTTGCGTACAGCGGTCGACGTACGTCATGAAACGTGAAAAAAAAAATTTTCAGGGTAGCAAATTTTTTTTTTTTTAAAATCGAAAACAATACTGTATTATTAAAATAATAAAGTAAATATGTCGTTTTAAATATGTCGTTTTTAATAAGTCATCATCAACTGATATTAGCATTGTTTTCAACGGCGAAATAATTGATGAAGTTGATAGCTTCAAGTATCTCGGTATAATACTGGATTCAAAGCTAACGTGGGACCTCCACATTGACCTACTAAGGCGGAACCTGGCTTCTATTGCAGGAATATTCCGTAAAATCGGGAAAGAAGTACCTGAAAAGTTAAAGCGAACTATATTATTTTCTCTATTTATAAGTCAGATGCAGTATGGGATAATAATATAGGGATCGGCTTTTAGTTCCAAATTACAGTGCATCCAGAAAATGCAAAACAAAGCAATAAAGAATCTATATAACATAAACTCTCGAGAACACACGAAAACCATTCATGCCAAATATCAACTGCTCACGGTCGAACAACTTTACTACCTGGAATCATCAGACCAAATTAACAAAATTAAGCGGCAGACTACAAACAGCGACATAAAATTTTCCTATCACTGTGACAACCATAACTACAACACTAGGCGAGCTGCCGATATATACGTTCCTGCCTTACGTACTGCCAGACACGTATCCTGCTCAGTTTTAAACAAGGCGATACAAAACTACAACCAACTTCCCAGAGATCTTCAATCTCAACCCAACAAGTTAAAGCATAATTTAAAAAAATATCTGCTTCAATAAAACACCATATGTATTATTTTATTCTTCAATATTCATTGCTTTATCATTAGCATTATCATCTTTGTATTATCTTTCACACAGTAGTACTATTTTTCTTTCTTGTTTGACATTTTGTTAGCTTTATTTTTTCCTTTCTTTTTTCTTTATTACCATTAAATTTCACGTCATTCTCTTTCTCTTTCTTAATGAATTTCTCTTTTTACAATGAATTATTGTTAAAATTTTTACTCGATTTTAAAAACACATGTAGATATTGTATTTAATATTATCCGCACTATCCGCACGAGCTACGCACATGGATACTGAAATAAATTCAATCAATCAACTCTAAAAGCTCGTGTCGATTGGTGCAAAGAAATGTTGAAAAAATTTAAAAGTGTGTTGATCTTCATGGAGAATATTTTGAAAAACAATAAAGCCATTTTTGATTATAAATATTTGTTTTTATTTGTCTATCTCAAAACTTAAGTAGCAAACTACGTACGTGTCACGATGTGTAAATTGGTATCCAACGAATTAAGGCTTATGTCCAATTTGTTTAGGTCCTCCCTCTTAGATTGTATGCAACTTTGTCAAATAGTTTTACAATTTCGCTATCAAATTCATCAAATTAATTTATTTTACCTACACAAGGCTTATTTTGATTTGTCTTATTTCTTTGCAATAGTAAGACTATTTCAATCATTAGGCATCCAAGCAGACTATAATCTGTTAAACTTGGTAAAAGATTCATAAATTCCCGTGAAAATAAATTTTTTAGAATCCCTTCCATGAAATTAAATTTTTTTTTTTTAAATTTGAGTACCGACTTCCAAATTTGTTTCCGTTTTAAGAGATATATTCATTTTCAGTTTTTGCCTTCTCTGCCGTACATCATTTCCTCTACGCATTGAAAGCTACGTTTGAATGCGACATGTGCGTTTTTTTCACCGCCGTAAAAATTTGAAGGTGAAACATTAAAGTTTTCTTGATATGATGTGATATACCTCTCAGTTCCGTCGTATCATAATGAAATCGTGGTAGTCTAAATGCACCTCCACCGCAGCTACTCCAAAAAATTAAGCGCCCTTGAAAAATTCATTCCACCTCACATTGACTTGATGTAATCCTAATTTTTCTCTTTCTTCACAAGTTCCATGCTCAAATTCGGTTGGTATCTCTGCTAAATCGCAAAGACTTCTGTTGTGCGTTTTTCAAAAAAGATGTTACTCCATGCTGCTTATGCTGGTTTGTAAAACAATTCTGTTGACTTAAATGTGTACTATAGCGTTACGGGGCTTTATGATAAGTAGTTCTCCTTAAAGAAATTTTCTTGCACTAGGTTTTCAAAATTGTTACTCCTATTTTGCTTACCTAGGTAAGGTAAAACTTGAATCCACACACGGTTACCATACTCTGTTGCTACATTCTGCTTGATAGAATTCATACATTTACTTCGTTTTCAATCATTTAAAAATGTATTCCTCTGTAATTACAAGATAACTTCCTCTTATCCTATCGAAATGTGTCAAAACATCATCACATAAACAGTACAACTTGCTAATCGAAAACCAAACAATTTTAATAAAAAATACGACAAAGTGTAAAATGTTCCAACTGAAAGTAAGAGAAATTATTCAAACAAGAAATCTCACTATGTCCGAATGCGGTTAAAGGAAGCAAAGTAGTGTATAACTTCATTATTGTTGTTCTTATCCCGTCATCTCGTAAATCTTCATTTCCATAACTTTCGACTTGTTTAAGTAGTTTTGGTCGTGTCACGCTCTAAAATTTGCAAAGGTCTTTGGTCGGATTTGAGTCGTTCCTAGGCATCCTGGATCCCATAAATCTTGAATGGATAGGACCGGGAACAGACCTAGGTAACGAGGACTACACACCTAGTCATATAACTCTGTATATGCGCAAATCTATTAGACTGCTGCAAGTTTTCTTCCAGCAAAACTGCACAAAAGTGTTGCAAATTCTTCGTTTGCGAAACTTTATTCTTCGGTTACTTCACTTTTTCTTTATTTTTCCTTTCTCCCTTTCAACAATTTTACATTTCAGCGCTGGATTCGATATAAGATAAAGTGATTAAAGACACCAACGAGGATTTCGTCGATAACTGCGAATAGAGATGAAAGTTATATTGTACGTTCTGGAGCCAACAAATACATAAAATTTCTAAAGAAGTAGAATTTAAAAAAAAAAATTTATGGCTTTTTGAACGATCGATAGAAGTTGAACTAAATGGGGCCATTATTACGACATTCAGTTAAACTCTAACTAGAACTTTAACTGGTAGTTTTGTGTGAAAATCTGTCAGTTAAAGTTCCAGTAACTGAATGTCGCCCTTATCAATTTTCGATTTTCAAATTTTAATAAAATAATATTTCAGTTGGAATTTAATCTGATTTTCTAAAGACTAATATAGTAAGTCATCTACATCGCAAGACTTAGTACTGAATTTCGCGAAATCTACTGATTTTTACAAAACTTGTACTGTTTTTTTAAAATCTTTTTGAGCGACCAGCCTGTACGGCCCTGAAAATTATGTCTCACACAATATTCACTCTCACATATTTTAAATAAAATTATCAAATTACTTGCTCGGAATTCAAGCTTGACAATACGGTTCGGGGCGATGTATACACTTTTTGAGATTTTGAAATCTATTTTCCAAAATCTGGCGATGTAAATAAGCTCAAACTGTATTTCTCCCTGATTCATATTACATCAAACTCTGATTTTTCAAAACACATATTTTTTCTATTCCGAAAGATTCAGTGCAATAACCACACAAAGACTAGTTTTATACTACTTAGTAAGATCGGATACAAGATCTAGCTAAGACACATTTCGAACTGGAGCAGGATAACCATAAGTAACTCAAAAATAATCAAAAAGAAATTTTTGGAAATAGAAACGTGCACAAGTCGCAGCAAAAGCACATAACTTAAAAATTCGAAGGTTTAAACTAAATGGTTTGTCACTGTAATGCAATAGAGAGCGGAAGGCACAAAAGAATATTTTATGATTTTTATACCAAAAGCTTTATAATTTTTTTCTTCAATACCATTTACACGAAATGGCAAAAAATTTCCAGCGGAATGTCCTTTGAGAAAGTGTTCAAAATTTAATTAATAATTGAAATTAACAAAAAAAAAAAATATGCATGTAATAAATCCATAAACTTTTTCTATATTTTTCAAACTTTTTCGGCGTCAGAGAAGTGTACCGTTGAAGTAAGATGTTTATAATTTTCTTATAAAAAAAATTGAATTAATGTATAAACTGTGAAAAAAATTAAAGATTGGTTTTCTGAAATTTTCAATGTTAAAGGGAGAAATCATCATCCTTGAATAAAAATCGCAGGGATAAATGTCATTCGTAAAGGTTTCGTATTGCACCAACCTCTCCTTTAAAATAAGCCATTTAAGTTGACCAAGGAGATATAACGAAATTCGTGAGTATACCTTCTCAGGGGTTCAACAGTAAAAAAATGACATTAAATCGGTCCTTAAGCAATCAAGGATCAAGAAATGCCAGAGCCTAGACAACATCCCAATGATATTACAAAAAAATCTTCCTAAGAAAGCTCTTGTCTATTTGAATTATATTTTCAACAGTTGCTTACGTTTGGGCTACTTCCCGCAAAAATGGAAGGAAGCGGTGGTTATAGCTCTTACCATGCCTAGGAAAAACCCAACAGATCCCAGCAATTACAGACCAATAAGTATACTGTCAAGTATTGGCAAAATATTCGAAAAGCTGATTCTCAAAAGAATGAATACTTTTCAGGAAAACGAAAATATACTCCCACATTTTCAGTTCGAGCTCTGACAAAGTCATTCGACAAATCACCAGCTATATTGAGTAACCAAAGATATTAATAAGGCATTTGAAAATAAGAAGTGTGTGGGGATGATAGTTCTCGATATAGAAAAGGCCTTTGATTCGGTGTGGTATCAAGGCCTAATATTAAAGCTAATTGAACTAAAATGTCCTACATATTTAATTAAGCTTATATCTTTCTTTCTAACATCGAGATTCTACTAAGCCAAAGTAAAGTCAGCTCTTTCTAATAAACGCAGTATACCTGCAGGCGAGCCACAAGGCTCATGTCTCAGTCCTATGCTCTATAATTTGTTCACATCTGACCTTCCTAAAGTGGATGACTGCGAAATCGCCTCCTTTGCTGATGATACTGCTTCGTACTCTAGCTCAACGGACCCCAGTATAATCATTTACAATCTTCAACTACAACTGGAAGCCTTTTAAGAATTCTTCAAATATTGGAAAATCAAAGTTTATGTTGATAAAACGCATGCTATTTATTTCACGAAAAGAAGAGCTAAGAGATACCTTCCCTACCACTCTATTAATGTTTTGGGCCAATCGATAAATTGGAACAGTGATATTAAATTTCTAGGCGTTTACTTGGACAAGAAGCTCACGTACCATCAACATATAGCCCAAGCGGCGTCTAAGACAATGAAAAGTATTAGAATAGTATATCCCTTCATAAACAGGAAATCGACTCTGTCCTTGGAAAATAAACTGCTAACATACAATATGGTATTGCAACCAATGCTGCTCTATGGCGCCCCTACTTGGAGTTGTTGTGCCAAAACTTACAAGAGAACTCTTCAAATTGTTCAAAAAAAATGCTTGAAGATTGTACTTGACAAACGGTGGCACTACTCTACGCGACTAGTACACGAAAATGCGCACAATGCCTTGGTTTAAGATACCGTACAGACATTAACACCACGGTTGTTGCTTGGTTGCACAGCCTCAAAAATCCATTGATCCTCTCTTCGCTTCAATCATAGCAAGAGGCTTTGAGTTAAGTTTTTATGTAGTAGTTAAGTAGCTTTAAGTTAGTTTAAGTTAGATTAGTTATACGCAGGAAGGTTTTGCTCCATTTTTCTTCATAAACCCCCAATTATTCGTTAGCGACATTACCCTCCGCGCTATAATTTAATTTAATAATGTAGAGACAAAAGTCTGAGTACAAGATAATTATAAGTTAGCTTAAGCACAAAACGTTTAATACTATGGAAAATATATATATATATCTATCTAAGCCATGTTTTCTTTTTGTATTGTTGCGAGCTCGGGGACCGGAGTAAAACACAATTCGATTAAAATTAATAAAAATAACAACGTTTTATTTATTCGCATCCAAAGTTTGTACTGTTGGTAATGCTTCCCGATTGCCTATACTACTCGATCAGTGTAACCAATGAAAATCGCTATATAAAAACTTTCGCGCAAAATTGAACGTCGTCTCGCTTTCACAGTAGAAAAATTGATCCCGAATACAAGCTCCATGGCGCTTATATACTGCATGTGCTGTGACGAGCGATTTCCCTCATATTCGGTTGTGTGTGAAATGTTTGAGAATTGTGAAGAACATGCGAGATAGAAAAGAGTGTTCGAGAGTTTGTAGATTTTTCTCCCTAATTTTTTTTGGATATTGCAAGGTTGGTGTTTTTCTCTGTAAACTGATGTCCTGATAAATGAGTTGTACACGTTTCCAGGTTACGGATATAACCGTATGATAATTTTAGATTTAGAATTTAACATGCCATAACTAACGAAAAAATTAACTTAAAAAAAATTAATTTTAATATTTTTAAGTAAACTAATTCGCACGAATCAGCGATGGTAAGATCAGGTGTTTGTTGATTGGATCCTGTAATAAAATTTGTTCACTGGCATATCAAATAGGCATAGGGTATCATCGTCAAATTTTTGTATCCAAAATTGTTTTATTTGCTCTACACAAAATATATTTTATCTTTTTGTCTTAGATATTTGACTAAATTCTTTGTAATTTTTGAAGTAGTAAGCAAGGCAGTCAAATAAAAGCGTTACAGTATGAATACAGCAATTTTCAATTATATTGTTATATGCAAGCCTAGCAACCGCGCAACTCGATCGGTTTCGCATAATGAGAAAAAGCAACAACCGAATACCTAGCTGCAAAGTAACCCAATCAGAAACCTAGTTGAAGTATATAAGGAGGCGGAGCAACTCGATTGTACCTCCCTTCCAATCGAATGTTCTCGCAAGTACCAGAACACTGTAGAAGATCAAAATCGAAAGCTCTAAAACTTTCGAGAACCGTCCACACATCACCGAGCGAACATTCAAGAACAGTTTAGACTATAACCAACTAGTATAAAAGCATGCGAAGCTTTTACGAGGGATATAGTAATTTTTATTACGTGGACTGTGACAGTCACCTAGTACGTGAACGTATTGGTGGAAAGCGATTGATAGCGTGTGATCGAGTCAAGCGATATATAAGCGGACGGTATTGCGATACAGTACGAATAGAATTAAAGTGCAATTAATAAATTACCACTTATTTTGATTTTAAACGAATTGTGTTTTACTTGAAATCCCGGCGAATCCCTAGCTCGCAACAATATTATAAAAAATCAAAGTAAATTGCGTTTCCAAAATTGATTTTTTGCAGTTCTGCATTCGAATAGTTATTTACTATCTTCAGATTTTTGTTCCATTTCCCAACATTAAATTATTATACAACATTTTTATGAAGTAATAAGAATTTTCAAAGCAAAATACTAAATTATAACAATAACAAAGTAAAATATTTTCTTTAGTATTCATAGACAATTTTCTGGAATTGTTCAATTAAAAATGGTTGTTTAATGGTATATTTAACTCCTTACTAAATATACAACAGAAATTACCACTTCCCGTCAAGGCATTTTAGTTTTTTTCGAAGTAGGTACTGTTCCTATTTTTAGTCTGGAATCCAGAAGGTATTTTCATCGGTTCATCTACCCATCAGAAATTGTGGTTTAAATTAAACCCCTTTGATTAAGTTATCTTATGCCAAACATTTTTTGCAAGTATCGCTCTGACTATTTAGCTCCCACATTCTATATATCTCGACTTTTCAACAATATTAGCTTGAAGAAATACGTGGGCAACTATTGTTACTATTAGGACGTATTCGAATAGTTTGCTTCGTCTATTTTAACCCTTATCTAAGATTTTAACGTCTTGTAGATACATAGCTTTCTTAAACTAGTTTTAAAAAAAAATCAAAGCTAACTCGTTTAAATAGGCAACTTTTTACTTCGTGATTGAGATGTTAAAGTAAAAATGGAAGTATAAAAATGCAAATCTTAGCAAAATTTTTACAAATATCATCCAAATTTGCATGGAAATCCCCGAACAAAAATGTTCGCCATATTTACAGCAAAAAAATTTTAAACTTTGTTCGTTTTTATTTAATAAAAAAAGTTAAGTCTACTCTATCCTTGTCTTCGTCAGCTGTTTTCAAGCAAATCAAACTCAGCCGAGACACCAACCAAAATTTATTTTGGTGTAACTAGACGTAGACGAAGATAAATATTCGTCCTTCGTATACGGACATTCAGTGTTGTGGTTTAATTGGGTTATCTCAGACTACAACAAACGCTTATATTTTTAATTGTATGCATTTTAAAGCGCGTGGTTTCTTCTAGATTTTTCCAAAGTTTGATAGAATACACCATACTAACCCTGCTTATACACTGGCAATTTATCTGGCAATGGGATTGGCAATATTTCCATTGCGTTAAATGTCAAATCATATTGAGTAGGCATTTGATTTCCAGGCAATTTTCATTTGACCGAGTGAATTCCAATTGTCAAGCTCTGAAGCAAAGCAAAATTTCGGACATTGCATCAAATAAAGTTAAATAGTTTTCTCTTTAGTCAACTTATTTTCAGCGATTTCGCGATAAAAACTAAAAAAACTTATTCCTACCTATTGACAAGCGAATCTAACTTATGTCAAACGATCCGTTTTCTGGCAATATTGCTCTCAAAATTGACAGGGCAATGATTGCCATGGCAATGTTGAGAGCAATATTGCCATATGCGTTTGATGAGTCTACAGTGTCAATTTGTATGGCAATATTGCCGTTGTCATTGCCAGATTAATTGCCAGTGTAGACGCCGGGTAAGGAAATATATTCAGTTTGCTGGAATTTTAGCAAAAAACTAAAAATTAATAGCATTTTAAATTTCAAACAAATTCAACAGAAGCGACAGTATTCGCCAAAGGCATAACACTTCTCCTGTTCTCACGGAAAAACCGAAATGAATTTATCATAAAAACTGGAAAAATTAATACGAGTCACGTCACACATTTTTTTCATACTACTCCCCTTTAATGACAAAAGCTTGCTCACAGCATTTTGTGGCCGTTTGCTGTTAAATTATTATTTAGAATTTGTTATCTACCTCTGACGGAAAATTGTTGACAGCCTCACTTACAACTAGATAAATGGAATGACATTTTCACTCAAAAAAAAAAATCACCTGAATAAAAAAAAAAATCCTGAAAGAAGAAATAAATAAAAATAAATAATGAAACAATGCGAAGAGGAAAAAATATAACAAATTCGTTGCCATACCGAGTATCCTTTTCTTTTCACTCCTGCTGAAATCTTATTGTCAACACTTCCGTCAACCACAAAATCGAGGTTAACATCACGAGAGAAAGAACGAATGAAAAAAAAATTAAAAAAAAGGAACAGAGCTTGGAACGGACGAATTTATCCTCTTTAAAATTTCTAGGCACGCCACTGTTGCTGAATGTTGTGTATACGGTGATGAGAAATAACCCTTCAGGTTTTCTGGTGAATATGGCGCACAGAAACGCCTTCGGGCAGTATCCCTTTTTTATATTCGTTGACACTTGATATATGTATAGAAGGTGAAAATATGAATGGGATCTCCCTTTTCAGGCGAACAATGTAAGAAATTTATACGACGGACTTGCTTGTAATCTGTCAGGGCAGATTGCTGAAAAAGTGATTTTTCTTTTAGAATTGTGATATAACTTATTTTGCTCGTCACTTTCAAGCTAATTTTAATAATTAATGAACAATTTTGGATTTTTTTCGGTGAATTAGTGGGAGTTTCGTGGGCATGCGGTGAACAGTAATAGAACTTAAAAGTATCAAGGCAGGGAATTGTAAAGGTTGTAGAAGATCATGCTTTACCTTTTTGTTCTATGCCAAAAAGTAGGACAGAATAAGGTGAAAGCTCAAATTTGGGACTAGAATCTGGAGAAAGTGTCTAGCAAATAACGCCTAACGCCTCTTTCTTCGCGAGTCATTTGTACTGTGTAAATAACGAACATCGTAAAAATTAGTTGCATTATTTTTAGTGTGGCTGTGATTTTATAAATTTTTTTTTTAAATGTTAAAATCTAACATTAAAAAAAATTTCATAAAATCACAGATGTCCTAATTTCCCATTGTAATGGTTACACCATCGATTCTGTAATGAATGGCTGGTAAGGTTATCATCTTACAACAAGCAACACATATGCTTAGGATAATTTTTAAAACCAAGGTGTTCTGAGATAATTGTGTGGGCATCCTTCACACTTATGCCCAGGCGGCGTTAGGTGGCGGCCAGCTTCAACACCTCGGAATGGGGTAGCGTTTCATGCCCAAACTATTTTTCTCGCAATTTGTTAAAAATTTCAATAGATTAAACGTCGTCAATAGCAAGAAACTTGATAACCATACGTTCCGCAATTGACGATGGCACTTTTTGTTCACTCATCTCGATAATGACTAATGAAAAGAAAAAACTAAGCTGAGATCCCTACTAACAAACTACCTCCATAAGGCTTTACTGAGGCTATGAGGCAGAGAAATAGCTTCGGTAAGGCCTTATGGAAGGTAATTTGCTAGAAGGGATCGGTTTCTCCACTGTCTCCACATCCCCACAACAATACGCCCACTTCAATCAACTGTTTATATTTGAATGACCCTCTAAACTGATTTGCATTGATTTGGTTATGCCCTTTAGAAACCGCAGCATAATTATCATGGTGGATTTACACCGAAGACGTTCCGGCGCGCTTTACCCTCAGCATAAAGATCAACCAATCAGTCGACGAAACAGTTCAAAAGTGCTCGACTTTTCGGACGAAAAACCAGTTTGTGATTGGCTTGTGGTGGTAAGGTCTCGCCGAAAATATTCGTTGTAAATCTATCATTAGTTCAACATGCCGACGATAAGTACTAGGCTTGTGCAGTTTGCGAACGAACTAGTTCAGAAGAGCGTTCCTAGAAGAGAAATGAACGAACTAGTTCGCAGTCAGTCCCACTCCTACTTCATCTGTATTCATTCATTGCCATTTGTAAGTCAGTGGTAGAATATATTTGTACGCGGATGACCTTTTTTTTAGCTCATCACATTCTATCAAACGAACTTTTCTAATTCTATTTTTTTCTTCGTTAGGTCATCGTAACTGAGGACCTAATTTTTTTTTAGGTCATCACATAGTACCTGAGGACCTTTTTTTGTAGGTCATCACATTGTACCTGAGGACCTCTTTTATATTAGGTCATCACATTGTACCTAAGGACCTCATCACTCTCATCACTGAACTTGAAGTTCGTTCTTTTAGTTCAATAAGTTCACGAACTACTTCATTCTTTAGTTCGTTCTAGTTCGCGGCTGAACTCCCGCGAACTAGTGAACTAAAAGAACGAACTAGTTCGCAAGGGTTCGCGAACTAGAAATGATCGCTCCTTTCGGTGAACTAAAATGCGCAAGCCTAATAAGTACAACCAATTTAATAAGGGTTAGTTCAACGTAAAATTGAACTGCACACTGTTTTAAAAAAATTGAAATTTCAATTCAATTCTTACTTGAAATTTCCAGTATATTTAATTTTTTCAAGTAAAAGTACACATTTAAATCACTTTTACACTAAATTACTGGTATTAGTAAATTATTCAACTGAACCGTACTATTTACATGGAAAGGATCACAAAATTACGCAACATTTCGTGTAAAATTAACTATATTTATATATGAATTGAAAATTACATTCTTTTTCCTGTAGTTCTACTTATCTATTTAAATTTTACGACGAAAAACATGTAATATATGAAACCACGAAGTTGGACGCTTCGTTCGATTTTGTTTTCTACTGAAATGAAAACCAGAATTGATCGTGGGTTCGATTCCTACTTACAGGGTTTTATTAAGAGTAACTAAGTAAGAAATAATAATATATTAGAAGTAGAAATAAGTGAACCTTGAAGAGTGCTAATTATACAAATTTTTTTAGAGTGTAAATTCAAGAGAATATCCAGTGAATTTGCTGCTTTCGAAATTAAAATTTACTTATTGAAAATTGAAATTTACTGACCGAAAATTGAAAATTACATTCAAATTGACATCCCAATGTAAATTTAATTAAGAAGGTGTGGCATATTTGCCTACTATCCAAAAGATGTAAAATTCAATGGATTTTTTTTAGTGTGTACATATAATACTTATATTGGAACCTACCCCAAAAAATTTCTCGTAACTACTAACTTTCATTTTGATAACATATTCCATGTGTTGTCTCATTCGAACTTTCCACAATTATCTCGCCATTTTCAATATGATTGAAGTTAAGACCTTAAAAACTTCCAATACTATATCGGTACTGTATCAGTACTGAATAATAACCAATTTACGCCTCTAACGGAGAGTTCGTTGTGCAGAATATGTTTTCCATGCTCGAATGACTTATAAAACTCGTTCCGAAGTTAAATCAAAATTAAAAACAATTGGATGATGTAGTTAAAGAAATTTTTATTAAAAAATATTATTTGGTCTATGGAAATTAAGTCTTGAAAACAATATCACTCAAATGCTCACCACGGCTCCTACGGCACACCTCAACCCGTTTGTCCAAACTTTTGATGCCATCATGGCATAATTGCTCCTTAATTAGACCAATATGGTTTGTTATCTCGCCCTTCAGTTTTTGAATGGTAGTGGGTTTATTGGAGTAAACCTTGCTCTTGAAATAATCCCAAAGAAAGAAGGAGTCAAATCGCACGATCTCATTGTATGCATTTTTGTTTGAGTTCATTTTGCAACAATTTTTACACGTTCTGCGATTGATAATATACTCACGATACACCTTACTAAATTTGTCAAAGACTGAACTACCAAAATATTAAAACAGATGTCAAAAATTATTTGACGTTTAAGCGTGGTTTACAATAAATTTCGGAATGAGTTATTGTAACACCCTATACATATATAGACAAAAAAAACATTTGTTTGCGACCGTACTCCCAGCGTTAGGGTAAACATCCTTATTACTTTCTTACTGTAACGTTAAAGTTATTATGTCAAAGATTCAATCCATTATGCTCAATATTATTACAACCACAGACTTTCTTTTCAATATCGAACTACAGTATAACTTCTCTATAGCGGACACCTTTGGGGAATTCAAAAGTGTCCGCTATAAAGAGGTGTCCGCTTTTCGGGGGTATTGAGTTTAATACCTAATTCATTGGGGAATAAAGAACTGTCCTCTATAGGGAGGTGTCCGGTTTTCGGAGGTGTCCGGTAATAGAAGTTTCACTGTATTATATATAAAATTTTACAGCAATAAATTTTACAGCCGTAAATTTTGGCTTCCGTGGTCTACTAGAAGAAAAACTTTGACACTATCAGTTTCTATGCCGGTTCATTTAAATGGTGAATTATTGCACAAAAATGTTCAACTTTCTTCTTGTTGAAATCTTTATCGTGCAATTAATGTTACCACAATAAATATAGTCACATGCTGGCTGAACGGTTCATTGAAGTATAGTGGATTCTGGAAAATTAATGTACAATTTTTTAAATGAATTTTATATGGTGGCTACCTGAGGGACGCATTCCATTTTCTTCATGTTCAGAGTTGTAGCAATATTTTTCATTTTTCGTTTTAAATCTACCAGCCATTATTCGTGAACTTGCGTTTTACTGATTTTAAGATGAAACAGACTTTCTGTGAAATGGTTTCCTGGTTCAAAGTGTTCTTTAGGTATACTGGATTCCGGAAAATAAATACTGAAATTTTTTTTGATCCTGAACTATGCGACGGATTCTCCACAAATTCAGTTTGTATTTGTTGCTATTGCAAAATTAATGTATTCCAAATTTTAGATTCTTAGCTAATAGAGTTTATTTTTTATCGGTCAATAACCGTGAATACCAATTTCTAGGAACTTCGTAGTGCCTAAACCACAACTCCTAGATTCTGTGACGGAAATTGCACAAAGTTTTGAAAAACACCTTTTTCTCACATTTAACTTCTTATCTATTTTGGAAAATTGAAATAGATACATATTCAAAATTTCAAATTCTTTGCTTGAAGTATTCAGCATCTATCAGCATTTTTTTGACTGAGAGTTTCAAGAGGATTTCAAGATTTATTGATTCGGTACCATATTTTACTGGAACCATCACTCAACAAATTAATGATCCAGTATATATCTACGAAATTCGGCACTCCTTTCACAGCGCTTTTACAAGTACATCACAGCAGTGCCTATGTAAAGGACATAAATTTAGCCGCTTGGAGTCGATGGGAGTCTAAGAATTGGAAAATAGTCGATTCCAAGGCAGTATCACAAGCTGCTATAAAATATACTTAGTTGCAACATCGACTTCGTCAATACATTTCAGAGCATCCTTCAACCTTAGCTAATTGGCTTCCAAAGGCTTATGGCTTCAGGTTTTGTCCGAAAAGTGAAAGGTTGGCCTAACATCACAGCCTATTACTTTATTTTTGTACATATTGCAAGGAGAAGTTCTGGATCCTTTTCAGTTCAGTACGATACTGAATATCGACTTTCATGGCAAAAAGAAGTGACTTTTCCAATAACCTTTAGAAACGTTAGCCTGATTTCGAACATATTTCTATTCAAGTCCTCTCCATGCAGCAGGATGCTTGGAATCTGCCAGCCCTGAACTCATTAAATCGAAATATCGATTATTTATTGAACGAAAAACAGCGTGGTACCATGAAGCTGCAAATGTTCAATTAAAATTACCGCTTACTGCAATTATAAGCAGAGAGTTTAAATATCTGCAGCAATTTTCTCGTTCATTTTCGAATTTTTGCAAAAAGAACTGCGGTTACCTCTTTTAACCACCAGTTCCAGTTTCAATATGACCTCTTCCGGGGAACAGGGAATTAACAGTGCTCAGTTAGACCGTGAGTGACAAGCGCTTGAGTAGTGTTTGTAGATTAGCGCAAATAGCCACTGCACTATCGAGGGACATAGGAATTTTGAGGCGTATATTGATAACGACATTGATTAGTAGGAACTGCCACTTGGAATCAGTATTCGTATCAAAAAGTTAATAGAAACGAATAATTGAAATATTTTACTTAGCCGTTGTATTTAGGCTTGCGCATTTTAGTTCATCATAGTGAACATTTTCGATTCCCGTTCCCTCGCAAACTAGTTCGTTCGTTTAGTTCATAGTTCATTACTTCAGGGGAGTTCAGTGATAAGTAGTCGTAGTTCGAAGGCAGTAGATCTAGTAGAAGATGATGAGCAAAACAAAATGGTCAGTAGATCTAGTAGAAGATGAGCAAAAAAAGGTCAGTAGATCTAGTAGAAGATGATGAGCAAAAAAAAACATTTCAGTAGATCTAGTAGAACATGATGAGCAAACAAAAAAAAAGACACTAGATCTAGTATAGTATGTTGTCTCACAGAGATCCGAACGGCAATGAAAAACGAACTAGGAGCGGGACTGACTGCGAACTAGTTCGTTCATTTCAGTTATGGGAACGCTCTTCTGAACTAGTTCATTCGCGAACTACACAAGTCTACGCTGTATACAGTCCACTTTTCAATTACTGTTCAAAGTCCTAATTCAAAAGGTACACGTTGACGAACACCAATTTATTTGGGAGCTAACTACGTACCACGTCAATGATCATTCGAAGAACAAAATAAATATGGCTAAATCGACTACACGGACGGGTTCAAAGCGAAATAATGTCATTGTCGGTACCTTCAGCAAATTACCATCTCCGTGATTAAATCAATACAAGACGGTAGCACGGCTTCACTGCTTAGCAGGTAATCGGAAGACTCAATCAACCTAATCAAAGAGATTCGATGTTGTATTATATCGAATACAAAGGTACACACATGTGGAACGATAGACCAACCTCCGGACTACTAAACTAATGGATTAGCATGTCGAGTGACCGTATGTAGAATTGTGGATTCTCCAAACTTGAGTTTACCTTGTCAGCCATAAAGAATCGGCCCTTCATTGTTTAACTCCCAATCCCGAAGATGGCTATCAAAAACACCTCTAGGACCTTGTTTCTTTGTGTCCAGTTTCGAATTAGCAGTGTCCGATGACACAATGGCCGAGAGTTCGAAATTTATTCTCTGTCCAATTTCTTATTGTTTTTTTTTTCCTGTCGTGCTTCAGGTATATCTTCACCTGTTCACAGTTCTTATAATCACCGAATCCGAATAACAACACAATAAGACCGAAAAAAAAATGAAGGAAGTTAAATCGAGTCCAAGGAAGAGTTATTTGTTAGTTTCGGTTATATGTGGGATTAATTTTATGCGTGTCAAGGGGACATTTAGGTCAGATTGGATTAGTTTTATCGTAATTACGGATTAGCGTAAAAGTTGTATTATTAGTCGTGTCCTCTATCCGGCTCCTGGTTCGTACAGTAGTTGAAGCGCTACTCCATGTCGAGCCAGATTGCAAAAGGCGTATAATTTACAGGATTTTCGGCTATTTTCGTTGATTAAATGGCTTTTTCCTGGTGATCTAGCTTTCCACTTTGTATATGTACGCTAGTTGTTTGAGCGCTGCCCTACACGCGCTCCATGCTATTTTCTACGACTGTGATTAGCTTGTAAGACACGTTAATTGTTTTTGGTCAAAATAAAGCTGGCCGGAAGGATTTGCTTATCGTGTAAATGTTACGGACCAGCTAATAGGAGTGATAAGCGCTCGTAATCGCATCGGAAACCCTAGCGGTGAGTAGTCATACGAAAATGCCCTCGACACTTATCGCGGAATGGGATGTTTGTTTTTAATATCCTTACTGGTGAATATCGTGTTATTAGAGATATGATACGATTGTACCGCGTTGAAATTGTGATGATTTAACAATGTGTGACAATTTTTTATGGACGAATATAATAGGTAAATATGAAAAAAATGGTTTCTTGCAGCCTTTTATTATCACTAAATTTGGAACGTGGTTAATAAATTGATTTGATTTTAAGATTTTCGCAAACCTTGAAAATTCTACCAACGGACGACGACAGCAAAGAAATTGATCTCTAGTTTTCAGCATTATTACGCTTGTCTTTCTTGTGAATTGGTACATTTTGCCCATTCTAAAGTACACGTAACTTTAAACTGCAAAGAGTACTCGTTCTTTTCAAGAAATTACACCCGTGAAATTTTTTCAAATCATCCAAGCGTTGAACAGGATCGTTATTCCTTCAGTACTACAAAAGCCCAATATCAGCGAACTGTTCAACACCAACGAAATGGAACAGACATGTCCCCTATAAACTCAATTGTTAACAAACGTTCTGAATGAAATTATGACAGGAACAGAACTCCGTGCGGACAGGCGATAAAAACCGTGAAGAATCCACCACATGTCAACTCAGGAATTTCGATTCTGCGGAAGGCATTTTCCTTCATAAATTCAGCGACCTGCAAACTAAAGTATCATTTAGAAAGAGTGGCACGCTGGACTTGAGATGAATAAAGTAAAATCCATAGCGACTGGAATTAATAAATTTAGACTGGCCTTTGTGTCCGTCATTGGAGAATAAAATAAGATGTCAACAGCATTATGAGTGCGAAAAATATTGAAGTTAAGTCTAGTGATTATCGAACATCATCGCGCAGAAATAGTGGGTTTTAACCACCATTATACCAATATAAGACCAGTAGTTCTTCAAGGAATGAGAACCACACTCAAAGAAAAATCCTCAGTAAAATTGACAAAAAGTTTTTGTTGAAGTTCAACAGTGCAGCTTTGTTATATTGATAATAATAACAAATAAAAAAAATCTGCCAACAGTCTGGGCTCAACTTTATTATTTTTTCGGTAGAAGTTCGGAACGAGTTTAATTCTGAGATGCGGTGTAGGTTACTATGTGACTGAAAACCTAAAAAAAAGTTCGGGAAGCGGTTAGAATGGGGTCGCGATAGAATACTTAAGCCGCTGCCACATATAACATATGAATTACATAATTGGGTCATACTCCGGGACGAGGTCTAGTCCTAGTATAATATCAGTTGTTACGCCATTAGAAGGTTTTTCCCAAGGAAGTGAAAACCAATCCGATGTCTTATCACTCCTAAGAGATATGACGGAATTCGTGAAAACGTGTTCTACCCGTTTTTACACTATTAGGGGTTGAAAAAGGAAAAAACTTGAAAATGGGTTTTAGGTGATTATTAAGTAAGCCCGTGAAAGTAAAAAGTTTTTTGATATCTAATCAGACCTGAGGGATACGGCTGAATTCGTGAAAATGTAGACATTTTTTTATAATTTATTAAACGCAAATTTTTTTAAAAAAACTGATTACTAAAGTTTGAAATTCTGTAACTTATTTATTTTTGAAAAAAAAAAAAAATTTCCTCCGTGAGACTATAACACATTATTTTATAAGATTCTTTTTTATTTTTGCAAATTGAATTATTTTTGGTGAAGTTATGATGCCGACCAGGAGGCGCCATTGTTTTCATAAGTAGTCCGTTTATACCCGTAAAAAACAATGTTAATAGTAAAAAATAAAAAAAAATTTTCTTTTTTTTATAACTGAATAGTTACTAAGATATGTGAACTCAACAAATAAATTTTTTTTTCACCATACAACCTTTGTAATAATTGTTCAAATTTAGTCGGTTTTCAGCGCGTGCAGGGGTATGTGAGCCCTTAAACAAAATTACTTTTCTAGTTGATTTATATATACATACCGAATTTCAACTTTCTATCATAAGCCGTTCTATAGTTAGGAAAAACACCCCCCACCCACGTACCATACTATCCCTATACAAAATTATATTTTTCCAACATCCTACTACGGTAGCTCTATCTAAATACCAATTTTCAGCTTTATATCATTATAAGTTCTCGAGATATAAAAATCAGAACTTTTTACTTTTCACCCTCTCCCACCCTTACCCTCTACACCCTTATCCCTGAATTTTTTTTATCTTACACTGTTCTTGAGATATGAGACGTGATATTTTAAAAAAATGCTCACCCCCTCCACTTCCATGCTCCACCGCCCTTTTAAAAAATTTTATTTTGAGCAAACTTTATTTGTCAATCTTTACACAGAAACCAAATTTTATTTCTCTGGTGCAATTGGTTCGTGAGTTATCGCAATGTAAAATTTTTCAATCCCCACCCCCGTACGTCACTGCCCCATCTCAAAAATTTGTTTCGGATCTATTCTCCTAGTATGCCCACAGATGTCCATTAAGTTTTAATTTCTTGACATTAACCGATTAGGAGATATGGATTTTAGAATGTCGCAATCTCGGCTTTCAAGCGTTTCGGACGCATTATTATTCCCCCCACTCCCACACCCCTTCACCCATATCAACAATATTTTTGTAAATGGGTCCACTATCGATGCTCTATATAAATTCCAAGTTTCAGCCTTCTAGCCTAAGCGGTTATTGAGATCTAGAAACCGAAATTTTCCGTCTAAAATGTTCCCCCCACCTCTCCCCTCACTCCCCCACCCCTCAAAAGGTGGCCACTTGAAGGAGTCTGCTCAGTCTACCAACAAAAAAAATTCAACTTAATAGCTCAAAGAGTTTGAGAGATATAAGTCCTCAAACCATTTTGCGTACGGCGGACGGCGTACGGCGCACAGACGGACTGAAATTTTTTTTTGCTTTTTTGGTGTCTATTAGTCATGAAACGTGGAACGTAGCAAATTTTTTTTTTTAAAAATCGATAACAATACTTTATTATTAAAATAATTAAGTAATTATTCAGTTTCATAACTTTTTGTCATATTGATAAAAATTCGGGGAAATTGCAGTTCGGTTTTTTAACAAAACATGTAGGCATTATCGAAATGACAAAATTTACAATTTCCGCTCTTTCATATTGAAAAATATTTTTATCAATAAACAAATTACTTAAATTTGCTACCCTGAACATTTTTTTTCCACGTTTCATGACTAATAAACACCAAAAAAAGCAAAAAAAATGTGCAGTCCGTCTGTACGCCGTCCGCCGTACGTAAAATTTATAGTTCCCAAACACTATGAGCTATTAAATTGCATTTTTTTTCTGAATAGACTGGGTAAGCCCTTGAAGCAGCACTGCCGAACTTGCTACTATAGCAGTATCTTACTACTATTTCAAGCCCGTACTACTTATACTACCCAAATTTCAATTATGCTACCCGGATGAAAAAAATTATTTATAATTAAAAAACTTAGCATCTAGCTTACTTCCTTTGATGTCGTTATGCTCCAATTTAGTAGATGAAGCTAACGTAGAAATATTAGATGAGGAATGGCGATCATTTCTTAATCAAACAGTGGTATCTACAGATTTACCTTTTGAAGATTTCTACCAAAATATTTTTAATCACAAAAACGCATTAAACCAAACCGTGTTTTCTAATATAAAAAATTTTATCGGAACTATAATCGCTTTCCACATAGCAGTGCAACAGTGCGAAAGAAGGTTTTCGGAATTTAATTAAATTAAGGACAAGAAAATAAATTCATTTCTCACTGGTTCAATGAATGCTGTTTTAATTGCCAAATAACAACTAATAACAATTGTTATTTTGATAACAACTTTGCCGAAAAGTGAGAACCGTCGAAAACTTTGATTTTTAAGTACAAGAAGTAATAAGCATCACGGCTGTCTCATTTTAAAACCCAGTAAGTTCTTTTTAGAAAATTTTAAAGTATCTTAAAACTTGAATTTACTCAGCCTTCAAAAATAAATATTAATAATCCCATACGTAGGGGTACTCTCAGATAAACTGGAAGAACTCCTAAAATATCCAAATACCAACATTTATTTCTGAGGACTGACAAAGTTTTTGAGTACTCCTATAAATTTTTTTTCAAAAGCACTTACTACCTATGTTTTGAAATAGAATAGCCAATTAAGTCAAGATAAGGTCTCTTTTTTTTATATTCAAAATATGTAATTATTCAACGATTTCATATCTTTATTTAGATTCTAAAAGAAAATTTTTTTGTTTTGAGCTTAATTTAGAATATATATGAATTGTTGTACATCGTTATATTTATATTGATTTATGCAGTTGGGACAAAAAGTAATATATTTTTAATGAATATTTGATAATTTAAAGAATTTTTAGTTTTCTTAGGTAATTATAATGTATGTACCTAAAATGAGAAGACTAATTTTTTTAAGCCTTAACTTGATGGAATATGAATAGTCTTGTTTGTTTTATTTTTATGTTTAGCAAGTAACAATAGAACTGAGACTGTTTTGAATACAACTGGAATTTTTTTTTAATTTAAATTTTTTTTTAATGAACGATTTTGTAGGTCTCTAAGATATTTTTATAAATATAAAGATGAATACTGTTTTTTCTGATTCAATCATAATTTGTATGAATAATTTCATTTTATTTTGTTTAGTTATAACGAAACTGAGTCTGTTTTTATAATAATTTAATCACAAAAAATAAAAAACAAACAGTACAAACAAAATGTTGTATGTGGCTATGTATTTCAAAAGTTTTGACCGCTGCTACCCTTCGCATCCAAATACTGCTCAAAACATGTAAATTATGCTACATTAAAAAACTACAAAGCGACAGCACTGCCTTGAAGTGATCAATTTCTGAGAGGCGGGATTGTGAGGGGGGAAGTGAGGGAAGCGTTGTTTATATCTCAAGAACCTATAATGAAATAAAACTGAAATTTCGTATTCAGATAGAGCTATAGTAGTAGCATGTTGGAAAAATGTAATTGTTTATAGTGGTAGTATGGTACGGGGGTGGCGGATGTTTTTCCTAAATATAGAACGGCTTAAGCTAGAAAGTTGAAACTCGGTATGTATGTGCAAATTAACTAGAAAAGTAATATTAATTTAAAAAAAGTTCAAATATACATTTCACTATCAGCGAAAATGAAATGCATATATTAGGTCTTTCCAAATATTGAACACATGACCGGGGCATTCGCAAAGCATGTGGAAAACACTTTTCTCGCCATCGGGTTCACTACAGCTGCGGCACAGATCTGCAACGTCCGCAACACCCAGTCTTCTGGCGTGCCGGCTGATCAGGCAATGGCCCTTCAGTACACCAATTAGGATACGAAGAGTATTCCTATCTGCGAGTAGAACAAACTTTGTCCTGCTCGTACTTAGGGCCGGCCAGATCTGCCTGGATACGAGACATGATATGAGGCCTTACCACCTCGTGTTAGCCTCCGATGTGGCCGTCAAGTCGATAGCTTGTTTAATGTCCTCCATTGGCCTCCTCACTGGAAGAGCTAGCGCTTGATTCAGCGCTGAACCTCTCCTTGCGAGTTCATCCGCAGCCTTGTTGCCCGGAATCCCGCTGTTACAACAAATCTGTCCTAGATTTTTTTCTTTGCAACCAAAAAAATTTATATATCCTTCTATCCGCCTTACGCAAACGCGTTTGAAGTCTCGTAGCTCACAAACCGATTGAGATATCAAGTTAAAATTTGTTTGGTGGACTAAGCGGTGCCTCTAAAATTCAAAATACAGGAAAAAGGAGGTGGGTGCAGGTAACAATTTTTCATGAAAATCCTGTTTTATATCTCAAAGACTATTTTAAATAGGATCTTGTTGTATCTACAGATAAAATTGTTTTGGAGGTTTGAGTGTAAGAACTGAGGGGAGAGGAAGGAACAAAACATTTAAATTTTTATATTTTGAACCGCCAAGATAGACTTCTCCGTGCTCCTTATATAAGCGTTTTTAAGATTTTATGATATTCAGCCCCCAGGGTGAGTAAACGGGTTCTGTACGTACACGAATTCCGACATATCTGTATGAAATATAGAACTCTTTTTCACTTGTACGGGCATTTCGAATATATGTATAGTCACCTTAAAATAATTTCATTTATATTTTAATTTAAAAAATTCAAATGACGGTGGAGGTTAAAAAACTGAAATGGCAGTGAAGGTTAAAAAATTCAAATGACGGTGGAGGTTAAAAAATTTAAATGACGGTGGAAGTTAAAAAATTGAAATTACGGTGGAGGTTAAAAACTCCAAATGACGGTGGAGGTTAAACAATTCAAATGACGGTGGAAGTTAAAAAATTGAAATGATGGTGGAGGTTAAAAAATTCAAATAATGGTGGAGGTTAAAAAATTCAAATGACGGTGGAAGTTAAATAATTCAAATGACGGTGGAGGATAAAAAGTTCAAATGACGGTTGAAGTTAAAAAATTCAAATGACGGTGGAGGTTAAGGAATTCAAATGACGGTGGAGGTTAAAAAAATTCAAATGACGGTGGAGGTTAACAAATTCAAATAAAGGTAGAAGCTCAAACATTTGACGGTGGAAGTTAAAAAATTGAAATGATGGTGGAGGTTAAAAAATTCAAATAATGGTGGAGGTTAAAAAATTCAAATGACGGTGGAAGTTAAATAATTCAAATGACGGTGGAGGATAAAAAGTTCAAATGACGGTTGAAGTTAAAAAATTCAAATGACGGTGGAGGTTAAAAAATTCAAATGACGGTGTAGGTTAAAAAATTCAAATGACGGTGGAGGTTAAAAAATTCAAATAATGGTGGAGGTCAAAAAATTCAAATGATGGTGGAAGTTAAAAAATTCAAATGAAGGTGTATAAAAAAATATTCAAATGACGGTGGAGGTCAAAAAATTCAAATGGCGGTGGAAGTTAAACAATTCAAATGACGGTGGAAGTTAATAAATTCAAATGATGGTGGAGGTTAAAAAACTCAAATGACGGTGGAGGTTAAAAAATTAAAATGAGGTGGATGATATACTATTTATATATGTATATATATTTTATATATGTTCAACCCTAGCAAGCTGCAATAGGGTTGTACAAGTTTTCACGAATTCCACCATATACTCGTATGTTACATTCGATGAGACATCCTATTGGTGTTTGCGGTGCGTGTGCTCGAGAGAAACACATTGAAATCGTTTTAGAAATTTTTAAATATTAAACCTCAAAGTGGTTACAAAGGGATTGTTCATGTTGAAATTTTTTGGATTCAATGGGATACCGATTGGATTTTACCTCCTTGGGTTTTTTGATTCAGGGGTTTATTTACGAATTCCTTACATTTATGGACTCTTTGTACGTACACCATGATAAAAGGATTCAACTTGTAAGACCTCGCTATCCCCTACCGGCGACGGATGGACTGAGGAGGGACAAGCCGGTGACGAGTCGACAGTTGTGGTGGAACAACCGAAGAGTAAGGTATAATAAAGAACGTGAAGTTTGACTTGGTGTTATGAACCTGAATTCTTTCACTGGCCCTAATGTTCCTTAGGGACATCCCGATTTTTGCCAGTGTTTTTTACACTTCATATATTCGCAAGATAATTGTAAAATGTGTAAAGCTAAGTACAAAGTGGCCTATTTTTTTTCGAATGCTGCACCTTGTAGGACTAAACAGTTTTGACGCGATCCAGAGCTAACACTTCTACCTGCTGGTAGGAGTTCGTTACTGCTCGAGTTTCCTTCTCGACTGTTCTGTTTTATGTATTTCTTGGACGACCGATTGTCTTCTTTGTGGATTTCGCTGCAGTGCCTTCTTTGAAATGCTGTTCTTTGGCTTCCTTAAAGCGAATGACGAATTCATAGAAACTTTCTTCTCTGTAAATGGCATTTCATTCACTCACTTTTCTGAGTCATACTTTCTATGAAACAAACACAGAGTAGGAATTGATACAAAGACCTCTTTCTTTCATATTTACTGATGCAACTTTATACTTTAATTTCAAAACGGCATGGCTCTTTCAAATGTGTAACGATACAGCTGTTTACAAGTAAAAGAGCTGACTGTTTTCCTTTTGAATCCTAAAGTAACTAACCCAATTCAATTTGAACAAATACAGTTCCAACCAATAACGTAATTCACAGGACGTTGTTTCCCTTTAGCTCTTCAGCATAGCAATCTATCATGAAACTAGCTGCTGGTGGCGTTGCTATTTTCAACGAAGTTTGAAAAACTTTTACTAAAACTAGAAGAGCATCTCCATGCTAAATAGGTACATAATTAGCGTGCTGACGTGAACGCAATCTACTGTAACGTTTTTCTGCCAAGGTAGCGATTACCAATTTGATCGAGACTTCTATAGCATTCACCTTCGCCAGGTAGAAATTCTCAACCGTTCGCAAGTTCGGCCGCCATAAAATGTACAACCTGAACTTTTGTTTTCGTACTTTCGTTGTGTAACTCTACCAATTATCAATTAGCGTTGAGAAATACAGGACCGGAGTGAGTGGAAGCCGAAGAAACGAGGAAAAAAAATAATTCCTGCAGAAGAAAAGTTTTCTTCAACTCCAATTATATAGGGAGCCCCGTTCACCTTTCTTTTGGCCTTAATGAGAAATCAGGTAATTGTCTGGTCGGATGGTACTACTCCTTTAACTCCTTCTATCTATTGACTGTCTGAAATTAATTAAATTCTCTTAAGATCGGCGACTTTTGTATTTTCCAAGCTGATTGATGGTGATAGGTAACTGATGAAAATTTTCTTCTTTCTCTGTCATTTTCCTTCAATAATTACAGGTAGTATGCCCTTTTGATATCGTGTCTACTTTACAGGTTCGAAATGTGCTTAGTGTAAAAAGTTTTCCGGAATTTTTCTCAAGGTTCCTCTTTCCGATGAGTATTTCTACTTTTCTTTGAACTTATATAATTTTCCGGAGATTCAAAGATGAACTAAGTTGTAAAGAGATACGGAATTTCTTCGTTTAAATTAAAATTAAGTTTTAAGATTCAATTATCTTAGTTAGCTACGACGTTGCATAATAACTACTGAACTATCACAGAATGTAAATAACTATTTTCTTTGTTTAAAGCAGAATCCGGTCATCGCTATATTTACCCAGCAAAATATCTTACATCTTACATTGCTTTAAATGGCGCCCAACGTGGGGCGCTAATAACATTGAGATCATCAAAATCGATTTACCTTTCGTGTACAAGATGGCACTAGTATCGAAAACATTCTTGCAGTATTGATTGCTCTTCACACAAAATGATTTTCTAGCACTTATTTTCAGCTCACAACTTGCCAGTGTCAAAGAAAAAGGAAAAATACCTACAGAATAAAATAAATTTTATAAAGAATAAATTAAATGAAAAAAAATTAAGTTAAATAAATGGACACCAACGAAAGGGGTGAGTCTCTTTTTGATTTTATACTGGGATCTAATTAAAGGATATGTAATGTGGGCTCAGATCATACATTCATAGCGCGGAACAGACAGTAGATTTTGGATATTACCCTTGCACCAATTCCAGAACGCTGAAGGTTGATCATTGGAAGGTTTCAGATAAACCGTCATTCTCGGATCACTGTTAGATCTTATTTCAAATTGATTTTGAGCGCGAGAAAAGGCAGTTCCTATGGAACCCTAGAAGGGTGGATTGGGAGAGGTTCAATAGAATCACAGAGCGGCAATTCTCAACGATCCCTCGGGATCTGGTAAGTAGGGATGCGATTGAAGTAAGTGTGGGGACTTTCAATACCTTTCTGGTAACGGCCTTCGAGAAATCCTACCCGCTACCTAGGGCAAGTTAACCCACCTTGGTGGAATAGCGAACTAAGGGACCTCAAGGAATCTTCTAGGAATCTTTTATGCTTATAGGGCGAAGCGTGATGGGAAGACGGAAGACTGGGGTAATTATAAAGCCAGTCTCAGGGTCTTCAAATACAAGATCAGGAAGTTCAAAAGGGAGTCGTGGAAGAAATTCTGCGCATCAATAGGTGAATGTAGTGAGGCGACCAGGCTCCAGAGAGTACTTTCTCAGGACCGGTGTTCACCTAGCTACATAAGGAGGAGTGACGGATCGTGGGTGCAGACTAGTCAGGAGGCTTTTGAGCTCTTGATGTCCACTCACTTCCCTGGTAGGACCCCTATTCTGTTTATAATAGGATCTTTTCTGGAACCAATTTGGTTGTACCAAATGTAATGGAAGAACTCCTGGGTGAAGACACGATCAAATGGGATACAAGCTCTTGTGCTCCCATCAAATCACCGGGACCAGACCGCATTAGGCCAATCATGCAGCAGAGAGCCTCCGAGGCAATACTCAGCTGGTTGAGTACGATTTTCAGGAGCTACTTACGGACAGGGTATGTTCCGGGCGAGAGACACGTGTAGTTTTCATTCCCAAAGCGGGAAGACCCAGTCACAAAACAACGAAGGACTTTCGACCTATCAGTCTATCGTCATTCGTTCTTAAGGTGCCGGAGACGCTTATAGAAACATTCATTCGGAGATTATGCGAGAACAGGCTACTGTCTAACGCTCAGCATGCCTACATCAGAGGGAAATCCGTAGACACAGCCCTATTTGAAGTAGTGGGGTCTACAGAGTTTAGTTTGGAAAGTAAGGAATTCACGTTGGTGGCATTTCTAGACGTTAAGGTGGCGTTCAACAACGTAACAGTGGAAGCAATTAGGGAGGCTTTAAATGACATAGGCTGACGGGCTGGTTGACAACCTTGTTGGAAACCAGGATTGTGAGTTCGGAGGGGGGGCAAAGAAGGGTAGCAAGGCAAGCCTCGAGGGGTACTCCACACGGTGGGGTGATATCGCCCCTTCTGTGGCTCCTTGTAGTGAACGAGCTTCTGATGGAAATTGAAAGGAAAGGAATCAAGGTTGTGGCCTATGCGGATGACATAATCATACTACCTAGTTCAGGGAAAATTTTAGGATACTATTACGGACATTTTGAAGTCGGCACTCCGTACACTGAGCAGGTAGGCCAAAAGATGTGGCTTGGGGGTCAACGCCTCAAAAACTGAGTTAGTTTTATTTACTAGGAAGCACAAGATTCCGGAATTCAGGCTTCCAAGGCTTGAAGGGGTCGAGCTGCAACGAAATATTTAGGCCTGATCTTGGATAGGTACCTAAATTGGAAGGAGGACAGATTAAAAAGGATAAAAACGCGCTTTTTGCGTGTAGACAAGCCGTTGGGAAGAGCTTGAGTCTGAAACCAAATATGGTATTATACATTGGCTGTATACGGCCGTTGCAAGACCCATTCTGACGTACGGGGCACTGGTATGGTGGAAAGCCACAGACAAAAAGTATTTCCAAAAGGGAACTGAGTGGAGTGTAGCGGAGTGCCTGTGTATTGATCACAGGGGCCTTGCGCACAACGTCAACAGTAGCACTGGAAGTTTGCATTCACCTTTTACCGCTTGATATTTTCATTAAACAGGTTGCGTCAAACACAGCGGTAAAACTATTGAGCTGTTGTCTCTTTGGGGAGAGATCCATAGGAGACGGCTTCATTCTTAGGGAATTTCTTGAGGGTTCGGTCAACTTTTCCACATATTATATGATCCCGGTGTATGATTTTATATTATCGTTCAGGGTTGTATACCCAAGCGGAGCGGACTGGGAAAGCAACAGCTTAGTAAATGAGGGAGAACTCTCCGTGTATACAGACGGTTCCAAAATGGAATGCGGCACTGGCGCTGGAGTCTTCTCTGAGCAGTTGAGTGCAAGGGAGTCTTTTAAGCTGTCGGATGCAGTGCTCCAGGCAGATAACATCATGTTGATGGAGGGGATATTCGGTCGGAATACCTCACTCTAAATTGACAGCCAGGCGGCTTTGAATGCATTGGAATCAGCTAGTAAGGCGCCATCTAGAAGTGCTCAAGGTACTTTGTAGTCAGAATAGAGTACGACTATGATGGGTACCAGGGGATAGTGACTTACGAGGCAACGAACGGGCCGATAAGCTGGCGAGACTAGGATCGGCGTCAGACGTGATGGTAGAGGAGGTGGTTAGTCCGCCATTAAACGGAATTAAAGCACGTATCAGGGAATGTGCCGCGGACGCAGCGAACACTAGATGGGAGGCAGTAACGAGCTGAAGGACTTCTAGGGAACCCTGGCCAAGGTTGGACAGACGGAAGACTAGGGAGATATTGAAATGGAGTAGGGGAAGTCTGCGGCTACTTGTCGGAATACTGACAGGGCACTGCTTGCTAGGGAATCATGCTGCTATAATGCATGATGCTGAGGAGAACATCACCCACATTTTGTATGAGTATCAGGCGGTGGCAAAGAGGCGACTGAGGTGGCTCGGCTTTTCTTTGACAATTTGGAGGACCTGAGGTCAATAGGGCATGATAAGCTAGTCAAGTTCGTTAGGGATCTGGGTTGTTTAGTGGATGTTTAGTGACCTACGAGCTTCTGAAGGGATCGCTATGGGTCCTTTTGGTGCCTAATGTGCGCGGTGGCTCAGCGATTCGCCCCTTCTTAAAACTTAAACTAAAACTAAATAAATGGATAAATTAATTAAATAGACATGAAATGTACATGACAGACGAATTGACAGACAAATAGATACCTAAAACATGGGTCTACAGTTATGCTGTTATAACACTGGCTATTTTTCAGATGAAAACAAGTGCAAGAAAATACCTTCGTTCGAGAAGGCGACCAATATTGCAAGAAAGAGATGACCGATAAAAAAAATCCCCTTTCCGACGCTAGCGGCATCTAGTGAACGAATTAAAACCTGAATTTTAATGAAAAATATTGGTTTTTACGCGTTTTTTAACATAAAATCATACTTTCATAAAGTATGCATAAGAAACAGTCAAAAACAAGTCTGTAGTGACTGGAAAATACAGTCCGCAGTGGATTTTTTTGTTACACTGCTAGAATGTTGCGAAACACTTCACGAATGCGCTATGTTATGCTGTTATGACACAGGCTATTTTTCAAGTGCAATAAAAACCAATTCTGTGACAAGGCGACCAATATTGAGAGAAAGAGATTACCGATAAAAATTTGCTCGTAGACGAAATTAACAACTGATTTGTTATGAAAAATACTGGATACACTATGTTGTGGCTTTTTTTTTGACAGTTTCTCCTATTTTTGCCTTTCGAGCTGTCTCTTTCACACGAATGTCTAAATTGTATGTTAAAGTCTCTATCTCTTTCCACTTCAATTTCCTAGCCGATTTTTAGTGGCATAAATAGACAGTATCATAACAGCATAAACTGGGAAGAGATACCACCAGTGGCGGCTCGTGCCTTTCTTGGCAGGTGAGGCTGAATTGGAATAATAAACACGACTTTGTCGAACTAAAACTATATGAGTAAGGACGTCGGTTTACTGCGGAAAGTCATTAAGTAACATTTTCAAAACAAAAAATTACTAGTAACTTGAGGAATTTTTCCCCTGTAAAATGCTGAGGCTGAGCCTCACTAGCCTCATGTGGCGAGCCGCCACTGAATACCACAGTTCCGATATTTGATTTTGTAGAGTAAGGACAACTGCAACTCAGAGGTTTTTTAAACGAATTGACTGTAGCGACAGGTAGCTTGAGTCAGTCGGCGTTAATGATGCGACTTACCATTATTCGACATGATAATATTTAATTGAACACATTTCCACTAAAAATTACCATAAATATCAAATGAATATGATTTTTCCACTTATTCCCATCGCATCTCCACTGCACACTGATTATTCTTGAATTCATTCATGACGTTGTTAAAAACCAAATTGAAAGGGATTCATCATGCTGACATGAAAAAGGATCGTCAAGAACTAAATGGAAAATTTTCGGTTCCAGTAGGAGGTCTGAACATAAAGGTAAAGTCATCTACGGTTAAACCCATATGTTGTATAGGTAACCATATCCATAAAACATATATCTATTTGCATATAATCGTATCTACGTTTATCTAGTGACACAATACCTTCGGTACTTGAGTAGAATTGAACAGAAAACAAAAACCCAATCGAAATATACCCGGAAAACCTTCTCCATTGGAAAATACATGGAAAAATGTTCTTACTCGGTTTTTCTACCGTCGTCAGAGGTTCAGAGTGTGTGTGTTTTTTTTTTGGAAAACCTCTTACACAAAGGGTGGTAAATTAGCTGGAAAATCTGAAAATGCTCAAACAAAATCCTTCGTCCTGGCGTGGTTGTGCCGGTGATGTCTATTATACTCGATGGCTCTATCAGATCAAGACAAGGAACACATAGGACCAGGGAGAAGGACCAAAAATGGTGCACATCCTTTTTGGGGTATCTAGAGGTTGAAGGGATATTTAAGGCGGGCAGCCTCCCCTTAATCAAAAGGTCGATAAATTTGCTCAGTTAATTCGATGTCGCCGCAGTGGATCAGAAGTAGACAAGAAGGTTAACTTGGTGTATGTGAGTGGGCTGGTATGTATGGGTTAGCTTGTGGTTATGGAGGCCATATATTGGGTAGTTGTACGTTGCCGACATGGTCCTTTATTGAGAATTAAGCTACTTGATATTCGGTTTTCATAGTGAGCAGCTTATTTAGAAATTTACGCCGTAAAAGTACAGACGAGTAGATTTTGGTTGAGTTTATTATCAGTTTATTCTTATGTACTGTTGGATCAGTGATTTACTTTTATTTATAACTAAAACTTGGCTTGCAGCGAGCTACTTAAACAAGGTTTTCTTTTATTATATATAGAGTATTTTAAAGTTTTTATTAGACACTATAGATAAGCCGGGAATAAGGGCATTACTGAAAAATAGCCGCCAAATAATACGGTTCAGTTCAGTTTCAAGAAGGAGCTCAGCGCTAGTCCGCCGCGCTCTATTAGGCACCGATCCCTTCAGATCCTCATGGGGTGCTGCATTCCCTCAAAAGCACTCCAAATCCCTGCAGAACCTGACCAGTTTGTCATCCCCTAACGACCTCAAATCCTCGATGTTATCGAAGAAAAGACTACCCAGCCAATAATTCCAGCAGTCCCTGTTTTCATCATCATTATTGGCGTGACAGCTAAATCGAGCCCTGGCATATTAACTACAGCTCATAGGGTTTAGTCGTATCACTCTAAACAAAATCGGAGCCATGCCTTGGATATGGCTTTTTAGTATACTCCAACTATTACTATCAGGGACTTCAATAAGTTAAGCCATTCCCCGATAGATGGTGTTATCTTAGCTTTTTTGTATCGGGCAATACTGCATTAACTTTATCGTGAAATTCCGCCAATAAGCTTGAAATGACAGAATATGTTATTCCGTCGAAATGTAAAGAACATACTTTTTCGTAGCGTAAAACATGTCTAATTTGGTGTCAAAAAAGATTATTTGCGGGGAATTTTAGCTTTCCCAAAGAAAATTTGCAGTTCATGATTTTGATGTTGAAGAACGCTTTAGCGCACTGCAAAAGTTTGAAAACGAAGAATTGGAAGTATTACTCGATGATGTCCCATGTTAGCTGCCAAGTAACTTGCAAGATCATTAGAAGTTTATCATACAAGTGTTGCCATATGTTTAAAAGCATTAGGAATGGTTCAAAAGCAAGGAAATTTGGTGCCGAACGAATTGAAGCCGAGACAGGTTCAACGGCGTTTTTTTTCACGAGTGAAAAGCTGCTCCCCCTTTTGCATCGTATATTTGCTGGTGATGAAAAGTGTATGCACTATGATAACCCGAAGCGTAAAAAATCGTGGAGTAAGCTTGGCCATGCCTCATCTTCGACAGCAAAGCCATAGTTCGAAACTAATGCTCTATATTTGGTGGGAACAGCTGGGTGTAGTGTATTATGAGCTCCTCAAAGCCAACGAAGCCATCACGGGAGATTGCTATCGACTGCAAATGATGCGTTTGAGCCAAGCATTGATGAAAAAACAGCCGCAATACGAGGAGAAACACGACAAAGTAATTTTTCAGTATGACAACGCTCGGTCACATGTTGCAAATCCGGTCAACCTGTGGGGAAATGTTTTGCGGCCAAGCAACTCAGGCTGAAAACACTCCTCACAAATTGGATCACAGATCTAAGGACGCTGGCTGTCATTTCATTGCCTATATAAGGACGAGAATTCGAAGTGGCAGCCTGTCGTTCGCCGACTGGCGGGTGACTCACTACACAGCTGCAAAGCGATGACGCCGATAGTCGTTGCTGCAGTCACACACTACAGTCGCACTGCCGCATCAAAGTCGCGGCAGAAACAGTGGTAGCAACCAGCCGTACACGGCGATTGCACCTTCCGCTGCAGCTCACACTACAGGTGCGAAAGACGTCGGCACCGAACTATGCCGACGACACAGCGGTCAACCTCACGATTCTGCGGTCAGCCGTCATCGGCATACATGTCACGAACCAGTGATGGTGACGGCTCGACGACAGCAACTAATGCCGTCGCCTCAAAGACGACGGCTGCGACTTGAGCCGTCGCAGCTAAGACGAGGGCACCGAATACTGCCGTCGCGACATACTCACCAATATAGTTGGACTCCCGGCATAGCTGGGAGAACTCCGACAATATTTTATAAACCAATGAGCAGTGTAACATTGGTGACCCCGACAACGCAGAACACAAGACGTATCAATGAGGACCGCTCACCCTCGTCTAGGAAGGGGGTGTGTGGGTAGATGTTTTGTGGCCAATCAACTCAGGCTGAAAATACTCCTCACAAATTGGATCCAACGACGCTGGCTGTCATTTCGATGCCTATATAAGGACGAGAAATCGAAGTGGCAGCCAGTCGTTCGTCGACTGGCGGGCGGGCAACTCACTACACAGCTGCAAAGCGATGACGCCGATAGTCGTCGCTGTAGTCACACACTACAGCTGCGTTGCCGCTGCAAAGTCGCGCAAAGTCGCAGCAAAGTGGCCCGACTCTCTGCGGTTAACCGTCACCAGTATTCATGGCACGAGCCAGCGATGATGACGGCAGCGACTAATGCTATCGCCGCGACTTGAGCCGTCGCAGCAAAGACGTCGGCAGCGACATTGCCGACGCAGCGAACAACACACCTCCAGACTCGTGACGGCACCGAATACTGCCGTCGCGTCACAACCTTATTAAAGTTGGACTCTCGGCATAGCCGTGAGAACTCCAACACATAAGGTCGTGACGAATGTCCTTAACAGACCTACTTGGAAACGCTAAAATGGGTAGTCCTTTCCCACCCGCTGTATTCACCGGACATTGCTTCTTCCGATTACCACTTGTGCCGATTGGCTCGATTCCATTGGCTCGATTCGTGGATAACATCAAAAGATGAGTCGTTCTTTTGACAGGGTATGCTGCCGGAAAGATGGGAAAAAGACAATACTTTCAATGACATGTTCTTTACTAATTTTTTTAAATAAAGCATTCATTATCATTTTCAAAAAACACACAATTTTCAACAAGTAAATACCATCGCACACAGCACTATGCACATCTATAGAATTTCCCACATCCGTTGATTAGTACATAGGGCATAAGCAAAAAAATTCGCAGAAGTACTCAAAGCCATATCGACCGAAATTGCAATCACCGCTTAATCGGTAAATGTCACAAAGCTGCGATACGACCTCATTCCGAAAGACTAGAGCAATGAGCTAGATTCGAAAATTTTCCGAAAAATTGTCATTCCACGTTACTTAACTTACACATTTGGATTTCTTGTTCACAGAAATATGAGTTCAAGAATTGTCTTGAATAAAATCTTACCGACATTAAGAGTATCTATCAATCATAACCAGCAGATTAACTCACCTGGAAAGAAAGAAAATTGATTTTTATTTAATTTATTTGCTTTGTCATGTTTTAATTAAGTTAAAATAAATGTTATTTTAAAATTTCAATTTATAAATAATGAAACACTTTTAATGCAATCCATCTTAGAGTTTTAAGACACAAACAACAAAAAAGTTTTAAACCCTTAGCGTTCCCACAGAAACGAATTAAATTACACGTTATATCCCCTTGATTTGCCGTAGCAAATGAAGGTCTTTCATTTGAGCTGTAACCTAATTCCCAATGCCATTACTAACGTTGTGTAGAAATAAGTACGTTACACTGTATTACACCTTTAACACCTCATCGCATCGATTTAAGCGCAGGTGTAGTTTCAGTATTGGAATAATAAAGTTAAATGACTTAAATCGTCCTTTTAGCACATCCAATTCGTAGTCAATTTAAACTATTTCATCACCACCTCCTACCAAGGTGACATGATAAAAAAGTTCGTCACTGTGATTAATTGATGATTTACCTGACTTACACTGCCGATTGGAGGTTAAGTTCGGTGGACAAGGTAAGGTAAGTCCCATTAAAGCTTGTGTTTGGTTCGAACTTTTTTTCCAAATTCCATCAGCCTTCTTTCTCCATCCCCAGCGGTATATAGAGCAAATTTTCTCACACTGCCGCTCTCTCCCCTATCGTATAACAGAGGGGGTTGGTATAGTGTTGAACTAGGCATTTGCCGAAATTTGCATAAAACATCGCCAAATTGCATGCGGCCAACTTATAAATCAAACACGTGTGTTGGCGGAATTTTCAATTTGTGTTACCCGAAACCGTTTGGCTAAGCATACATATTTCACCGTATGTGCGTAACTTACACATATATGTGTCGAAACAGAACAGTCGACCTAATAGAACGAACATACAAACATATGTGTATCTATTCGATACATTGTTTCAGGTTTGGCACTGTTTTCACCGTAAAGAAACTTTAGGTTAGATGTGATATGTGTAGAATATTCGTATCGAGTTGGTAACACTCGTGTACGTTAAGCGTTGCTTTGCGGCAAACCACGTTCACCGTTCCATTCATATCACATGCAATTAATTTCATAGTTAAGGGTTTAATTTTAGCTCGAAATGTTGTCCTTAAAATTGGTTAAGGGATGAAATTTATTCACTGACGGATAAATAGGAAATACAGTAGGCTAGTAAAAGTTGTGTGGTTACGCGTGATTAAAAATATTGCTGTGCCCATAGGCATGTCCATGTCTACGTTATTTAAATGGCTTCCAGGATAATCAGTATTCGCGAATTTAGAACAGATTTATACCTGAACGTTACACCTTCTGAAATCGTATAAATTTCACCTGAAATGATACAGAGTCGGATACCTACTACAAAGAATTTATTTCTTACTCCATTTTTCGTCATCATTTTCAATCGCGGATAAGAAAAGAAGATAACTCACGGTGGCCCTTTTTAAATTGGTAGTTTTATTTGCCCGAATAAACAATAACTCGCGAACATTTTGTGCAGAAATTAAACGTGTATGACCTAATCAATAAAACTCCTTATCCGAGTAGCTACTTACCAAACAAAAGTCTCTACAAAAGATGGTCTATGGAATATTAAATTTATATGTATTACGCACGTTATGCCGAAGTTTGGTCTCAGCTCAGAAATGCCGACTAATTTGTGTGCCAACTAATTCGACGTTGATCCAACTCGTATCATACACAAATCCGTCTTTCAAGAAAAAGTCGGTTATTTATACGATATTTAACTTAACTACCGACCAATGCGTTATTTCATAAACTTCTCTTAAACTTCAGTTTTGATGTTCTTTCTAACTGTTTTTCATCTGTACTACACTCTTTAAAAGGTCTTTAAAAACAAACAGATTTTACAATAATTATTGTGGTATTCTTTTGTGTAAAATTACCCTAATAGTCAAAACTACAACAGTTATTGCAGTAAACCATTCGGAAGGTTGTATCAATACACTGTTTTAGTAATATTAAATTAAAACGATTGGTTTTAGTTAAAATTTACTATAAGTTTGTGTAATATTAGTTTCTAGATGTGTAAACAGTAAACATTAAACGAAAATAATCAATTTTTGCGTAATTTTACTGCTTCTATGTAAATTTACTACTTCTGTAATAATATTCAAAAATTTGTGTAATCACGAAAAATATTAACAAGAAAGCGATAGAGTTGTTATACTGACGTAGTGCATTAAAGTTTATTTGTTTTTTGCTGTGACTTAAAATAGTAAGATATTTAGCAATACGACAGTGATACTACAATACGTCGTTCATTAAAAAAAATATAAAATAAAAAAAAAATTGTGTAGATTTTTACTTTTTTTACTTTTTAATTTTTAATTACAAACCGAAATTTGTATTATTACTTAAGGGGAGCAAACCCTTTACAATTTTCAAAAAAAACATTTTTTTTACATATTTCGAAAGTATAAAGGGTAACGTACGTTGCTCAAGAAATTGGGTCAGTTTGGATCGAAATTATGTCGTGTGCGGTACATTTTTCATAGCTTAAATGCCAAATTATACAAAAAGAACGCAAGGTATTGAAACTTTAAACGCGATTATCTCGAAACAAAAACTGCTCTGTTGTAGCTCAAAAAGTTATGGATCGATTTGGCTGATTTTTTGTGAGCTTTCTGTGTATATAAATATCGGAAGGATATACCTAAAGTTTTGATGATATCGCGTTAATAAACCACTTTTTTGGGGTAAAAACTGTCAAAAACAAGCCAATCGTATAATACTCTAGATGAATACTGAACGCCGATTTAAATTGTAGTTGGGGATAAAGTAGAATTACGTGTGTGCATGTTGTATGTCCTTTATTAAGGACTGCCATTAGAATGCTACTCAAAACTAAAAGACAATATTCAGTGTTTAACTTCATACCTTGAACTGGGTAAGTTATCAAAAAAAAATGTCCTTTTTGAAGGACTTTCACATGGGAGGTGCAGGAAGGACTCACTCGATTTTTTACATATTTATCCTTTTCCTTGGAACCATTCAAAAATTAATGTGTACAAAATTTCAAATTCGTAGCTTGAAGCGTTCAAAAGTTATCGAAAAATATTGTTGAACACGTGTCTTAAGGATATTTTGTATGGCAGCTACCAGAAGGAGTAAAAGGATTTTGCTGACTAGTAAACTCGAACTTTGTTTTCACTCAAAACTAATTTGTACAAAATTCCGAGTTCATAGCTAAAAGATTACTTGAGTTATAGTGAGTTCCGTAAATTAATTGAATACATTTTGACAGGATATTTGTATGGCAGCTACACGAAGGACTAATAGGATTTTCTTGATAGTCATACATTTAGCTCCAACTGTTGAAAAATACTACATACAAAATTTCAATGCCGTAGCTTAAACCCTTCTGAAGTTATCGGCAATATTCTTCAACACGTATTTCAAGGACATTTTGTATGGCAGCTACCCGAAGGAGTAAAAGAATTTCGCTGATTAGTTAACTCGAACTTCCTTTTCACTCAAAACTAACTTGTACAAAATTTCGTATTCGTAGCTAAAAGATTACTTAAGTTATAGTGAGTTTCGTAAATTAAGTGAATACATTTTGACGGGATATTTGTATGGCAGCTACACGAAGGACTAAAAAGATTTTCTTCATAATCATATATTTAGCTTCAACTATTAGAAAAATAACACATACAAAATTTCAAAGTCGGAGCTTAAACCCTTCTTAAGTTATCGACCAATATTCTTGAACACGTGTTTTAAGGACATTTTGTATGGCAGCTACCCGGAGGAGTAAAACGATTTTGCCCGTTAACGAACTTAGCCTTACAAATTTAACCAAACACCCAGATTAAAAATTTCAAGATCCTAGGTGAAGGCGTTCTTGAGTTATCGTGCTAACGGACAGACGGACGGACGGACGGACGTCAGGCGGATTTGAGGTTTTTGGGCACAAATGAACAAAAAATAATATATAACTTTTTTTCGTCCGAGGCTTGGTTCTATGCGTTACAAACTTTTGGGCTGGATTAAACCTATAATACTCTATATGATTTCATCTAGAGTATAAATATGATTTCATCTAGAGTATAAAAATAGTCGAAAATTTAACATTTGCTTGAAAAGCCTCATATCTTTTTTGTTTTATGTTTTTTTTATAATTTTATAGGTATATCCTTCCCATTCATCTGTCAGTATTCGAAAAATGTTTTGGTTTTCAGTTTAAGATCAATAGAAAATACTTTATTATTAAAATAATAAAGTAAAATATGGCACATGGAGCACTTTTCGATGTCTCGCAAAAGACGCCTAAAGGAATACCATATAAAGACGCCATTTTGTTTTGTAAAACAAAAAAAAAATTATTTTAACAGTTGAAAGTTGTAATAATATCATGTAAAAAATTTAAAATGATGCGATTATATTATCACTATAAAAGAAATTCATGAAAAATGACATTTTCGGGCGTCTAAAGGGTTTGCTCCCCTTAATTACGAATATATTCTTCATTTAATTCTATATACTGCGTTTAATTATGAAATCCTTTCTTCTGGAAGTTAAAAAAATATGTGTATATACATTGTGGGATGTTATTGGAAACCTTTTCAACTGATACGAACTTTATTATATATTATAATTATTAGGTTGCGCTTTCGATAGCGGCACAAGTTTGTTGACGGATTTGAGTGTAAAACGGCATGCAAATTGCTTTTGCATGGCAAGAACAGAAAATTATAGTGTAAAGTACTCGTACTACTTCCCACTAGTAATTTCACTTCAAGAATTGCACTAAATAATTCATATTTGCTTAAAAGTACACTCCGTTTGCAAAAATCAAAAAGTTTACAAGTTCGGGTTAATAATTAATAATAATTAATATAACTAATAATTAATATTTTACATCATTTCTAGTGTAAAAAGTACTTAACTTTAATACCAATTTTACACTATAACTTATTTATTTTTGCACATCAATAGAGCATTTTAATACACAAAAAATATGTACTTTTACTATAAGGAGAAATTGAATTTTAAAATCAAATGTTTTAACCATCTTCTATTGCACAACTTTTCCGATCGAGTTTGGGACATACATTTGTTTTGTTTGTATTTTTTGTAAAAATATCGCCACCCTCGCAAGAAGTGTATAAAAGAATTATTATTAACAGTATTTAAAAAAAATGGGTTTAAGCGGAGAGTATATCATTATGAAGTTCCGAAGTCACGACCTCGAATACAATAGCATATCACGGTACGATATAAATTATCACTTCATATTTGACAATTAATCGATTAATTAGTTTTCATTTGGCTTTATGTTGTTTTTTGAATGAGTTTAGAGACATTTTCTTTACATTTGCCGACGGTTTTCAGTATATTTCTCATTGCACCTCATGCCAGTAGGGGAGAAGCACCAAATATTGGATAGGTGCGCAATACTGGATACCGTGTTAAAATAGGTTCTAAATACCGCCATTTATGTTTAGTGGCGCGAACTGAAATATCAAAAGAAGTTAGTCACTTATGGCAATGCGATATCTACTGTCAGTTGTTTCTGAAAAATCGCTGAGCGTTCTTGCACGCAATAACTTTTTAAATTTGTTCCTTTCAAACTGCTCTTACATACGGTATGTATTGATATTCATTATTTTCACTTAACGTGTTGCTTAACTACATACTCCGAAACATGTTTTTAACATTTTTTATAAATTACAAGAAATAGTGATGTTAGGATAAATTTCCTATATGTATAAATTAACTATATGCCTCAATACTGGATACTGAACTGCTCCCAATTCTGGATATCCAGTATTAGGGTACTATCCTAGCAGTAGTAGCTAGCAGACATGTAAGGTTGGTAGGCTTTTTAAAATGTGCTGTACATCGCATATTTACTGAAGATTTGGACATGAGAAAGCTGTGCGGCAGATGGCTGCCGCGTTTGCTCACAATGGAACGAAACAGCGTCTTCAGGATGTTCCAGTCGAGTGTTTGGCGACGTTTCACAACGATAAAGTGTAGTTTTTGCGTTGATTCATAACCATGGATGAAACATGTGAACATCACTTCACACCTGAAACGAAGAAACAGTGAAAACAATGAACTAACAGGGGACAATCGGCTCTAAGTCCGCAGCAAGGCCATGGCGTCAGTTTTTTGGGATGCTCGTCGGATAATTTTCATTGATTATCTTCAAAAGAGTAAAACAATTAATGGCGAGTATTATGCGAACTTATTGCAGCATTTGAGTGATGAAATTAAGGAAAAGCGTCGCATTTGATGAAATAGAAGGTGTTGTTTCATCAAGACAATGGCGTTCACATATCCGTTATCGCGGTGGTCAAAATCAATGAGTTAAAGTTCACCCTATTCCCCAGACTTAATCACCTCAGATATTTTCTTTTTTCAAACTTAAAAAATTTGCCAACAGAGAAAAGGTGGAGTCTGCGGTTGATGTTTTTTTTTTTGAGGAGCTCGATAGTTCTCACAATAAGGAGGGTATCGAAGCTATCCAAAATCGCTGGGAAAAGTGTATCGATCGAAAAAGAGACTAAGCTCAGAAATAAAAATATTTTTTCTCAAATTATTTGTATCTTCGTTGTTAGGTCGGGTACTTCTGGGACCACCATAGCAGATACATGCCCCAAATGTTGGATATCCAGTATTGTGGTATATAAATTTATATTATTATTTTTGAGGTCATTTAAAAAAAAAATAATTATGAGGAATTGAAGAAAATCTATCAATTTTTTTTTGCTTTTATTTGAAAGCTTATTGGATTATTTATCTTTGTTAATGTATTGAATAAAAGTTTTTGAATATAATTCCATTGTTTTTTTAATTTTTCAAAAAGTATCCAGTATTTGGTGCCCCTCCCCTACAGATTAATGTGTCTTTCTTTCATTTTTCGGATATATATAAACTGGCTTTTTGCATTTTTCCACATGTTTTTATGTTTCAGCAAAAGAAATCATAGTTCATTATTTAACACATAATAAAATAGTTTCAAATGCATATCCTTCAAGTACAAATTGCTTAACCAATTGTGCAATAATATCGATTTTGTAAGATCCATGAAGATCTTGATTGTTGAATGGTTCCAGACAAACTATCGAAAACACTGGAGAATTCGTAATACACTATAAAAACGAAGCAACGATTCAAACACAAGGTGAATTCATTGATAAAGGTGGAAAAGGATTGATGGAATACGCGAAACCTGTTTTAGTTGATTTATTATTTAAAAAAAAAAGAACAAAAAGTATTAGTTGTATAAAAAGTATAAAAAAGCCATAGACCTGGTCCAGGATTTAGGCCGGGGCCTATACCTAAGATTTGACCTTAATTATTTAGGAAACATTTCATAGGCGACCTGACCCTCCTCCACTACATAGGCGACCTGACACTCCTCCACTTCACAGGCGACCTGACCTAGCGTCAGATTGGGACTCGTTCGATTGTTACCTGACCAAAAATAGGTCGTTTGATTTTTGGGTGTAAACTCTTAACTCTCCCTAAATGTTTTTTTTTGCATTTCAATATATCGTATAGATATGCAACAGATACAACAATTTTTCAAGGTATGCGTGTGATGCGTTCGGACATAAGCTACCACTGTAAATATTTATTAATAGTCCCTGAATTTATTGATGAAATATTTTGATAAACCAACCCAATTTTAGGCCTCTTGAAATTTCCAGTATATTTAATTTTTTAAGTAAGAGTACACATTTCAATCACTTTAACATAAAATTACTGGTATTAGTAATAAATTTTTCATGTACTTTCCAACTGAACCGTACAACTTACATGAAAAAGCTCACAAAATTACGCAACATTTTGTTTAAAATTGATTATATTTATGTCGGAATTGGAAATTACGTTCTTTTTCGTGTAATTCTACTTATCTATTTGAATTTTACGACGAAAAACATGTAATATATAAACACAAAATGTTGGACGCTTCATTCGATTGACCAGTGGCTACGCGCATCAAACCTACGCAGCAAAAACCAGAATTGATCGCGGGTTCGATTCCTACAGCCAAGAGTCTTATTAAGAATAAGTAAGTAAGAAATAATATTAAAAGTAGAAATAAGTTTATCTTAAAGAGTGATTATTGTACACTTCTTTTTAGAGTGTAAATTCAAGAGAAGATATCCAGTGAATTTGCTACTTTTGAAATTGAAACTTATTGATTGCAAATTGAAATTCATTGACCGAAAATTACATTCGAATTGACTATTACATCGCAATGTAAATTTACTTGAAAAGGTGTTGCATATATGTCTACTATCCAAAAGATGTAAAATTCAATGAATTTTTTTTGCTGTGTAGGTCAGGCCTTGACTAAGTCGCTAGGTGTAAAATAGCTCTGGTAGCTAAAGTTATATCAGACTGTTCTTAAAAAAGGAATTCAAATTGTATGTAATATTTTAATTGTAACATTTTCACTAAAATCTCTCAGTGTATTCTAACGAGCATAATTAAGACTTCTCCACGGTTTAGACATGTAACTCATCTCTTGTAATTAATGTAGAACGTGTGAAATATTAGAGGTTCACCTCTTCCCTCCCACTATCGCAGCCATGTACGCTTCAAAGTAGTTTGAAACTAGCTCGATTCTATTCTACTAATTCAGAGGTTCAAAACTCGACCAGTTTCAGTTTCATGCCGAAACACCTTTACTGCTCTGCGGTGTCTTGTTTTGCCCATCCCGAATTGATAAAAAATTTATAATAGTTTGACAAGTATTTAAAATTCTTGAAAGTTTCCTGAAAGTGTCCAGGAAGAGCTCCTTGAAACACTGAAAGCTTAAACTTTCCAAGACCGGGCACCTTCACGGGAAGTGATAAACCTTTGTCCTTTTCACCATCTTTAAAACTGCTTGGTCTTCGAAATCGTTGTACTTTCTTCACGCTTTCGGAGAATCGTGTACTCTCATGTATCAGCATCTATAAAAGGATAGTGCCCTTTGCGTCGGAGTGTGGAAATGCACAGGAACTGAAAACCAGGGAATATTGGATCGTATCACCGGTATTCGCTATTTTGTACTCCTTGTTGAAATTCCGGAATATAAAACAATATCCTGGAAACATGCTCGATGAAACTGTGTGCCATTTTGCTACAACTCAATTATTTCCTTCTGCCTATACTTACTTCAGCTCACCTGAATCCAGGAACGACATACAATGCCGGTTACGCTAAGCACTCGAGTATAATTTGGCGTGCTATCAAAGTAAATTTCCTTGCGATACAAAGCCGACAAAGGGGAAATCCATCATAGTGAATGCGCTCGGAATGTTAGAAACTTTCTCGAAGGACTCGCTATACCCAACTGCTGCTACTGGAATGCCATAGTTATGGCAGCAATTTTTTCATCCAGGAGCGTTACTAACTATACGCTACGCTACGGATTGACTCGCTATAGCTACAGTATTTTCCTTGGTCATACATAGGCGTACTTTACGTGACCCGAAACTATAATTGGTTGAAATTTTTCGTAGAAAACTTTCGTCTGCCAAGCCAACGATTATGTTCCAGCTTTTTTTCACTCGCCAGCCCAAACTACCCTTCAAAATACACATTGCAGAATTACGTATAGCCCGTTCGTATACAGCTGGTATCAACTTGTATTGCTCGCAAAAGTCAATACAAACTCGTTTATCTAATAAGCAGTATGTTTGTGTGATGGTAGGTCCGGGAGCGTATCCTTATGATGCGGGATAATAGTCGGTCCTTCGATAAGAACTTTTCATTATATAGCGAAAAGAGTTGTGGAAAGTCCGTCGTTGCTACAACGTCCTGAAGCGAGTCCTTTCTGGAATGCTTGAGAAGCTATTTTTGTACGAGGTGAAACTTTTCTTGCTGCCTTCGCATGAAATGAAAGGAAATTTTCTTCTTGAAAAACGTCCTACAGCGACCTAACACTCCCGGTTCGACGGCTCGAAAATTCCGGTAAGTTTTTCATCGCTTTAAATGAGGTCAGGATCGACTTGGCTTCCTTTTACAGTACGGTGCCAACAATCCCATTTATTTTAAGGAATTAATGAGATTTTTTCCAGCATCGTTCGTTGTTTCATGGTGAAAAACGAGAGAGAATTTTTCAATATTTCAAAAATTAAAGAAATTATAACACTCCGGTGGGAGATTATTTTAAGATACTTTAGATGGAATGCTTTAATTGGGAATAATATTTAATCTAACATACGACAAAAGTCAGAGAAACAACTCTCACATATTAATCTTAAACGCAAACCCAATAAACCCCATGGTGAAACTGTTGAATAGAAGAAAATAGATTCTTAGACACAAACCGAACAAGAGCATGGCACTACTCTTGATTACATATACATAGTTTCTGAAAAACGAGAACCTGAACAGTCTAGAACAAACTGCAGCTAATGTGTGACAAAATTAAAGCATAATGCGGCTACTGATGCATATGTGAAGATATTGAACCTCGACTAGTAACAGAATTAAAAATTTTAAAAAGAAGTTTTTGTTTTGAGATAACAAACCAAAACTGCAGAAGGTGGCACGTAGTTAATTCCTAATGAACTCAGCAACGCCCTCAGACGACATTTTTTAAGGTTTGAAAGTGGAGTGATTTCACGAATGTTTATGTACGACAGAAAAAAAGAGGTTGCTAAGATGAGCCACAAATAATGATAGATGTGTGTATAATCAATCAATCAATCAATATGTTACGGTTACAAAAAGAGTGCTATAATTAAATAAAATTATTTAAATTCCTGTAAAAATATTGGTGTCTTTTGGAATAATTCGATAAATAGATCCGTCCTTGCGATCCGAAAATTCTTGAAAAAAAATTAATGGCGTCACTGCGGTTTAGAAAAGATCTGAACAATTTTTGATCCGTCGAGCTGAATTTGAACCAGTGGCCTATCAAAGCCAGAAGAAGTGCAAGTGAATTTGAATTGCAAAATATTTGAGATACATTTGATTGGAAATTTGCTTTACAAATACTGTCGCGTAGAAACTGATCGTCGTTTCGCTGCGTAATAAGAACTGTGTTTGACTGCAAACCTTGCCCGGCTTATCTAGTCTAAAGCTTTCCCGAATATTCGTTGTGTCTGGAATATTCGAGAACAAGAACAATTCAAGAAAGTGAAATGTGATTCTTCTCGAACACTATCGAACTTTACAGGAGGTTGCAGATTTATCCACGTCTTTCTCATTGGGTATCGCAAGGTGGAGAGGTTGTTGCTTTTGTCACTGGGAATTGATCAATTTATGTGGGCTGCCAGGGTAGCAAGTACTTTGAAATTTGTGACCCCTTAAATGAAAGGTGCTAACGCCTCCTTTCCAAAACCGCAAACAGATTTAGAAATTCTTAAATTTGCGGCATGGAGACGCAAAAGAAGAGTCGCAAATTTTATTCAATGTTTTTGGCGACTAGTCCCCCAATTTTATTTTATGAAATTAACGGGTGCGGGACCCTTCAGTAAATAAATTTTAAATTAAAACTAAAATAACACGTAAAAAAACAAATTAAAACTAAAATAAAAAGTAAATAATTCATAGTAATTCAATTTAAAGTAAAATTAAGATAACTAGTAATTCATAGATTTAATTTCTGCAGTAGTTGTATGGAAAAAATCGATAATGCCACAAAATTTATTACCAGTTTCCATTAATCGAGTGGCTGGGCAGTTCTTGCCATATGAAGTCTTGTGACATGTGGTATAAAATAGATCACTATATCGTGATGAGCGGTTTGGTACACGAAAATTAATGCACTCAAGAAATTGTGGAGCGTCTAACTTGCTGTTTAAGATCCTGAACAGTGCGAACAAGTCAAATTGCTCACGTCTTTCGGAAAGAGTGTTTAGATTTAAAGTGGCAAGCAGAAAATTATAATTGATTTGCAGGTATGTGAAGCTTGTAGGCGAAGAAATTTGTGCTGAAGCGTCTCCAAGAGTGAACTTGGAAATAAGGGTTCCAAATGACCGACAGATATTCAAGGTGAGGACGCATCAGAGAACAGTAGAGAGCTTTTAAGCAGTGAATATTACGGAAGTCTTGAGTGTTTCTTATAACAAACCCAAGCATTCTACGAGCAGAGTTGCAAATTTGTGTGATATGTGGTACGAGTGTGAGTGATGCATCGAGGCACAAGTCCCAAGTCTTTTACAGTCAGCACCCGGACTAAGGGGCAATTATTTATACTATACTTAAAGGAAGTGCATACACGCACTCTATGAAAAATTATGTAATTGCACTTAGATATGTTTAAAGGAAGGCGATTAGCTATAGTCCACTCAAAGAGCTTATCAATATTATATTGAATAGTTTCACAATCGTGGGTTGAGTAAGCTGTTTTAAAAATATTTAGATCATCCGCAAATAAAAGGAAATTGGCATTATCAAATATATCACGAATGTCATTGATGAATAGCAAGAACAACAACGGTCCGAGGTGAGAACCTTGTGGCACACCCGATTTAACTGCAAAGGGTTTAGATTTAGCAATTTTTAAATTGACAACACAAGTGCGATCCTGTAGGAAGTCACGTATTGAATTAAGCAATTCGCCAGATACCCCTAGGTCTGCAAGCTTAGAGTTAGGTAGGTAGTGATTAACCTTATCAAAAGCCTTCGCAAAGTCAGTATATACTGCATGAACTTCGGATTTCGATTTTAGAGCAGAGTTGATCGTTTGCACGTCCGGCAAAAGATTAGTTACGGTCGATTTGCATTTCTGAAACCCATGCTGAAAAGGTGTAATGCAATTCCTGAACAAATTGGTCAGTTTATTGGTTACAATTGCGTCAAAGACTTTGGCAACAGTGGATTGGATTGAAATCGGTCTATAATTCTCTACATTGCATTTGTCACCTGCTTTATGGATGGGAATAATAAAGGAAGTTTTCCATATATAAGGAAAAGATCCTGACTGCAGGGATAAGTTGAAAAGAAACGTTAGGGGTTGCACAATGTACTGTCGACAGTTCCATAAAATAAAGTAAATACTTTATTATTAAAATAATAAAGTAAAATGGGTGGGACTCCATCGGGACCCATGCCTTTAGATATATCCAGTTCATTGAGCATTTCATAGACATTGTTAGTTTCAATGACCAATGATGATACATTTAAGCTGATGCTATCATGCAGAGATGAGGACCTCAGGCTAACTGGAATGTTCCTGTCACCGATCCGGTTTTAATTTTGTTTGGAGTTTTGAGCAACTGTTGAGCTCCCCTTTCGTTTGAGGTGTCGCTCCCTTTTCAAATCCGCAAACTGATTTAAAAAATTCCAAAATCTGCGGCTAGGACAGGCAAAAGAATTTTGAATTTTTTTCAACGTTTTTGGCCACTAGTCCTCCATTTTTGATCCGATTTTAATTTTGTTTGGAGTTTTGAAGAGCTGTTGAGCTCTCCTTTCGTTTGAGGTGTCGCTTCCGAAAGTCAAACAAATTTACATTTTTAAAAAATGCCATGGTACCATGGAATTTTTTTTGTTAAATTGTAGGTCAGGTTTTTAAAAATTCTCCGATATTGACAAGTGACCCCTTAAATGAAAGGTGCTGGCGCTCCCTTTTCAAAACCGCAAACAGATTTACAACACTCTTAAATTTGCGGCTAGGAGAGGCAAAAGAAGAGTCGCAAATTTTTAATTTTTTCAACGTTTTTGGCCACTAGTCTCCCATTTTTGATCCGATTTTAATTTTGTTTGGAGTTTTGAGCAGCTGTTGAGCTCCCTTTCGTTTGAGGTGTCTTTTCCGAAAGTCGAAAAAATTTGCTTTTTTTTTAAAGTTCCATGGTACCTACCGTGGAATTTTTTTTAAAAAATTTTGGAGCAATTTTTTCAAAATTCTCCGATATTGACAAGTGAAATGAAAGGTGCTGGCGCTCCCTTTTCAAGTCCGTAAACAGATTTAAAAAATTCTTAAATTTGCGGCTAGGAGAGGCAAAAGAAGAGTCACATATTTTTATTTTGTATCAACGTTTTTGGCCTTTAGTCCCCCATTTTTGATCCGATTTCAATTTTGTTTGGAGTTTTGGCAAGCTGTTGAGCTCCCCTTTCGTTTGAGGTGCCACTTTCGAAAATCGTAAAAATTTCCTTTTTAAAAAATGCCATGGTACCTACCGTGGAATTTTTTTTAAAAACTTTAGAGCAATTTTTTTTAAAATGCTCCGATAATGAGTGACTCCTTTAATAAAAGGTGCTGGTGCCTCCTTTTCAAATCCGTGAACTGATTTAAAAAATTCTTAAATTTGCGGCTAGGAGAGGCAAAAGAAGAGTCGCAAATTTTGAATTTTTTTCAACGTTTTTGGCCACTAGTCCCCCATTTTGGATCCGATTTTAATTTTGTTTGGAGTTTTGAGTAGCTGTTAAGGTCCCCTTTTCGTTTGAGGTGTCACTTGCGAAGATCGAAATAATTGACTTTTTTAAAATATGCAATGGTACCATGGACGCCTGAGGCGATCTTTGAAGCTCAACTTACTTGTAAGTACACCGTCATCCGTCCGTATCTTCTTTCTATCCAGACGCAGAACCCATTTGATTCTTTTAGTGAAGCCTTCTGGTAAGAATTTCTGACCAACAGAGTTTTGTTTTTTTGAACGCCAGTTTTGATTCCAAAGTCAAGACTTTTACCTCTGAATAGAAGACTTTGAAGCGTAATTTTATCATGTTCTCTGAAGCAATTTCAGCCTACTCCTAGACCAGACCAGAAGGGTCCTCTGCCAAAATAACGATACTTACTCTGTATTGCAATAGATAAGCAGGTCATATAGGTTTTACGAGTTTCATGGCACAGGTTTTACTGTACTGCCACGTTAAGAACCATGGCGGATTTAACATAGGTATCAAAAGCAGTTGTACCCAGCATTGAAATAAGAGGGTGCTAAACTTAAATTCAGTTCATTTATCATTATTGGTTATGAGTTTATCATTCGTTAACTAAGAAAATTTTTTCTTTGAAAAAGAAACACTTAACAGAGTTTTGTAGCTTGACCGCACCAGAAGTCAAACAGCAACTGCAAAAAGTCATGAAATCCTTGGATCTGAACTCGCGTGCTGATTTCTCTCGTCTTTGATCAATTAAAAAAACCAGGGTAAGTAGAAGTTCAGGTTGTAGCTGCATCTTCAGTTCTCAACTGAAGAAGAATTGCGTGCAAAAGGTGCTAGGAGTGAAACTATTTGTCGAGCGCTTCCTTATACTTTACTGAAGGATTAAGCACACAGTGTGATATTATAGCGTACTTTTTCCTCTTATTTAGAAGGACTCAACCCGTTATAAATTGAAAAGCCATCCCCTGCAATGTCAATTGTCATGGTCTGGTAATTTTGTAGTAAGTAGACGTAAATGAGAAAGACACTCGACGGCAAGAAGAGAAACACGAACCGTCAATTTAAGGTCGTTTCACAATGTATAGACTTCAAACCGTAGTATCCGCCGAAACACTCATCCGCAAAAGGACCTAGGAAGCATTGTAAGGATACTGCACTAATACCACGAGCGAGCGAAAAAGGTATGCCATTAAATGAACAACACATTACGAGACAAGTCGTCCTTTGGAATCGCTGTCGTTTCTTCGTCCTTTAAGAGACCTCTTGCAGGCTTTTATCTACCACGCTTCCCAGCCATTCCACCAAGCTTGATGGTGTCTTTCACGTCCAGAACTGGGCATTTTCCAGTTGGTATTTGGTGTTTACTTTACTTATACCCGCTCAGAAAATACTGAAAATACTTTGCTTTTCCTTCAGCGTGTATAGAAAAAGGATACCCACACGTAAAGGACCCATAATATAATATAACTAAGTATAGTGACATAAGATTTTTGGGTGTATCCTTACTCTCTGGAGTTAAACGTCTAGAACTGATTACGGAGGTTGATAAAGCAAGATATATTTTTATTACGTCAGCAATAATTTTTCATTTACGTGATAGAAACGCTTGTGCTACTCTTTCTCCTCGGCCTTGTCGGATTTTGTTACTCGACTTGCTCGGATAGAATATTGGAAAATTGAGATAAAAAGGACTGAATAAAGGTTCAATTGAACACCGATAAATCAGGGATTAATTAGCTGATGTACGGTTGTGTAAATTAAAGGTTTACTTTGAAAAGGGGGCGGCGTGCGGGGCTAATGCGAAACAATCGAAAGCCGGATATCGTTTGATTTATGATAAGGTCGCATTGGAATGGTGGGGGATTTATACTTAAACATTTTAATTTAAATTGGAAAAGTAGAAGAAAACGTAAAATAAAGGACATTCCATTGAATTTTTCTTTATTTCAGGGTTGAATAAAATTCGAATTGATGGTAAACACAGTTTTAATGATTAAATTTGAAGCTGGTACCAACTTTTAATGAGGACAAAGAAGATATAACAATAATTTATTCCAATGTGATGATTTAGGGCGAAAATTAAAAATTAATAAAGACTATAAATTGAACGGAACGGTCATACCTGAAATTTGAAGCATTCAAAGTTGCTAAATTGCTGAAATTCTACAATAGACTTAACAACTGCAAAAATTTATTTACCCTAATTTTTTTTTTTTTTAAATTTCTACTATATTATTTTTAGTGGATAGTGGAGCCATCTGCAAAAAATGGTGTTGCAGTGGGTGAGGTGTCTGAAACTGCCGATAACTGAAATATTGGTTAGTTGGTTGGTTTACGTGGTGGTCCGCCAGTCGAGACTGGGCCCAATTAGAACAGAAAGAGCCATTTTGAGACCACAACTCGCTTAACCTGGTCGTAGAGGGTTGATGAAGAAGATACAAGGTTTTACAGAGATCTGGATCTGGAATGGATTATCGTATCCATCCAAGTTATTCAATAATTATTGTAAATATTTATAATATTAAATAAAAACACTAATAAAAATATAAAATTATGCACCATTCAAAATCTATTTTTTTTAGACTTAATAGAATTAAAAATAATAATATTAACAAAATTTTTAAAATTATAAAACATTATATGAATTAAAATAATCATTTCCATGAGAACGGATTATTCTAACTAATATAGATAACCCTAAAACCCCCTCACATACTCTAAACACTAAAACATTATTCTAAAAAACATTTCATTATTAAAATAATTTAAATAAATAAATCACATTAAAAATAAACTTAAAACAATAAATTCTAATCTTAATAATATTGATAATAAATGCTTTCGATTAGAGATAAATACAAAAACCCCTTTAATAAATAATAATAAAGGAATAATCAAATTAATTAATACTAACATAAGTTTTAATAGTTTAATAAAAACATTGGTCATGTAAATCAAAAATAAGATTCATCTTTTAAAACTTCAGAAAAAAAGAAACTGCTTATCATTAATCTCCAAAATTAATATTCTGTTATAAATCAAATCATCTTCTATATTATAACTATTATATCTAGAATTATCTTTTTACAAATAAGTTATCCTTTAGCTATAAGACTAATATTATTAATTCAATCATTTTGAATTTGTTTAATTACAGGTTTATAATTCAATTCATTTTGATTTTCTTATATTTTATTTTTATTTTTTTTAGGAGGAATATTAATTTTATTTATCTATGTAACTTCTCTAGCATCTAATGAAATATTCTCATTTTCCATAAAAATATTACTATCTATAATAATTTTTACTGGTATTATATTATTAATTATTTTTTTATAGATAAAAGATTTATACACTCTATTTTTAATAACGGTAATATAAATCAATTTATTAATTTTAAATTTTTACTTTCTAATAATAGCTTAAATTTAATGAATCTATAGAACTTTCCTACAAACATAATTACAATTATATTAATAAACTATTTATTATTAACTGTAATTAATCAGTTCTCCAATCTTATTTTTCGAGATCTCAGCAAGGTTATCAAAGAAAGGTTTGCCTAATGCACGAAGTCTGGCTCTAGATAGGGCCGGACACTCGGAAAGGAGGTGGATAACAGTTTCCCTCTCATTTGCATTCCCACAACTGCGGCAATTGACGTTGGCCGCGTGGTCGCCGATTGGCCAGTGACCCATACTGACCGCCGTAACTCTGGAGACGTCAACACGGCTCCTGCTCAAGAGTTCGTCTGTTCTGCTCAGGCAGTAGGATGGCCATATCTCCCTGACGCAGTTGGTCAGTCCTCTCCATCTGGAGTTTGCGTTTGCAAGAAATTGGGAGGATATTTGGCTCTTAACAGTTCCCAGTGGGACCAGAACGGATTCCACGAGAGAGCTCTGAAGAGCAGAACCTTGCCAAGCTAATTCGTCTGATCGCTCGTTACCCTCTATCTTGCTGTGGCCTGGGACCCAAAGCGGAGCTACTTTGACTTCACTTCCTAAGTAGGCTAGAGAACTGATCGACGAGTTTAGATGAGGTGGTAGCCGAATCTAAGGCTTTGGTTCGGGCTTGGCTGTCAGTGAGGATTACAACATTTCGCTTTGGCGTGAAATCTTGCTTCAAAGTCCGACAGGCCTCCCGGATCACCAGTATCTCCGCCTGGAAAACGCTGGCGTAGTCCGGTAGGTGGTAAGACTTTGCAACATAGTGTGTGTCTGAGAAAATATCCGCTCCGAATCCGTAGCTCATTTTGGAACTAGAGATGGGTCGTTCACGTGTGAACTGTTCCAAGAGAACACTTCATTGAAGTGACTGAGTAACTCACTCATTTTGGTGAACTGCAGTTCCATTCGACACGTGACAAAAAAATTAAAAACGATATATATCAATCGCAGGAATATTCAAATAATGAGCAAGTGGTAAAACTAATTTTTGTCCGCTGAGACGAAATTTTGAGCACCAAATTTAACGCTGAAAGCACTAAATTGGCATCACTGATTATAAACAGTACTGTTGTCTTCAATGTAATTATGTATGGCGACGCAGTGCGAAGAATACCACGGCATTCTATTTTCCATCATAAGAAAAAAGAAATAGTGAATGTAAATGTTCATGGATACACCGCTCTACTTACTATTTCCCAGCCCACAAGTACAACTACTGCCTGCCTGATTATAGACCGGCTGAAGGAAATCCACATACACCAGCCTTACGAACTTCTGTCTGACTATTTTGCGATTAAGTGAGTGGCTGTTTAGAGAAGAAAACTCACACACACACACCAGCCCACCGGTGGCTACTTAACGGCTGTTAGAACAGATAGAGTGAGTGAACACTTCAATTGAACTGCGGAACGAAGGAACGACGAGTTACATTGAGTGAGTGAACACTTCAATTGAAGTGACTACGGAACGAAGGAACGAGAAGAGTTCCATTAAGTTCAATTAAAGTGAAAGTTCCATTGAGTTCACTTGAACTAGTGACTACTGAACGATGGAAAGATGGAACGAAGAGTTCAATGGAAGTACTTCACTGAATTCGTTCCTTAAAGTGAGTGACTCGGAAAGCAGTAATTCACGGAAAGGAACTGCTTTGCCCATCTCTACTTGGAACCATCGGTGTATATGACTGTGTCGAATTCATGTACGACCGAATCATTCTTCCATTCCGCACTGGTTGGAAAACCCACAGCGAAATCCTTCTTGAAGGTCAGTTTCAGGGTAATGTAGTCGGTCGGTGATTTAACCGATTTTTAACCGTTTAACCAACGGTTCTCCTGAACCGATGATGTCATAATTTTTGAGGGGGAAGCTAACAGGCCAAGTAAGGTACGGGAGTGGGGGTGGTTTCCATTAACTCAGGAACGCCTTATGCATGAGAGTTGAAACTTGGTACATATAAGAAAATGTATGTATGATTTATTAGAACTTGCAATGATATCTTTATGGAGAACTGTTCTCTTCATAAAGAAGAGCAACATTTGGAATCAATAATTAAGAGTCCGGTTTTATACGAGGGGAACATAATGGTTCTTTAGTGATCTCTCGTGATGGGCTGTGGCACAGTGCTACAGTTCACTTCTCTAAACCTAACCTAACCTAGTTTCGTTTTGTCGGAAAAAAATGATGGTTTTGGCGCAAACGCCGGACCAAACAGTCACTTTTTGATCATGCACTGGCGTTTCATGGATCTCGTGTGGATTCTCCGTTCCCCAAATGCGGCAATTTTGTTTATTAACGCCGCCAAAGAGTGTGAAATGGGCTTCGTCGGTCATCAAAATTTGCTTATAAAAATCAGGTTCAGTGTCCACCATTCGAGCGACTGTTTGGCCGTATTCCAAGCGACGGCAATATTCTTCTGAATTAACGTTTCCAAAACTTGTCCAATCAAGTCAATCTGTTGAAAAATGTCAAAATTATTCAATGTTTATATACCGACATAAAAGATGGCGCACCCTGTATGGCACTACAAACCAAACAATTCAACTGAAAGAAATTTTAAGTACAGCGTGTTCAATATTTCGTATCTGGCAGCCTGTGGACATTATGTCCTATTGTGTCCTATGTCCTATGGCATAATGTCCATTGACATTATGCCTTATTTGAAATGGACATAATGTACAGGGACATTATGTCCATTTGAAACGGAACTCTTTTCGCTGTCAATTTTGTTGCTCCACCTCGAAGTGCTCAGGAACCGTTTATCAGATTTTTCGATATTCAACCCTTACGGGGGTTTAAAGTGGTTGTGTACGTGTTCACGAATTCCGACATATTTCTTAGGTCTAATGTTATATCGAAATTGTAATTACTTCGAGGGAGTTTAAATATAACGCCAACAAAACGATTGAATCATTTTCTGATATTGAACCGCAAAGTTATTGCAAGGTGGTTGTGTATGTTCTCACGAATTCCGACATATTTCTTAGGTCTAATGAGATATCGAATTCGCTTTCACTTCTATGGTCTTTACATATAATCGGTAAAAAACAAATTTCAGGACTTTTCGATATTCAACCCGTAATGGGGTGTAAATTTATTGTACAAGTTTTTACGAATTCCGAAATATCTCCTACGTCTGATAGCATACAAAATTCTTTTTCACTTTAATGGGCTTCATATATAATCGTATTAAATTTTGTTTAATATTTAACTTCTAAGGGGTTGTGTCGCTATTTTATTTACTATTTAACTCCTAAGGGGTTCAACATTATTATTTTTTGATTTGGAGTTCGGAACGCATTCAGTATTGAGATGCTGTGCAGCTTATAACCTATCGAATAACCAGGCGGCTATTTCAAGGATTTCTTTTATGAGAAAGGAATTTTTTCATAAATGCTAATTTTTAAGATTTTCCTTCTTTTCTTTCCTCATCAAAAGAGTATCTGGTACGAAACACCAACACGAAGGCTCAACTGGGATCAATCGGTGTCTTGGCTACTACCGTTGAGGACATGACAGTTGAAAAACTTTCACTGGAGAAGCCAGTTTAAAACGGTGTTAGACTATATTCGAATTAGCTGTTTCGACATAGGATGAGACTGACTCATTTGTCAAGTAGCATTTCGGACTTCTTTTCAAAAATAATAATAAAAAATAGATTTTCCTTCACTTAATCGCATTGCTTAAGTTATTGACTTAATATTGTGGTTATTTTACTTATCGTACTTACTCCACAACTGCTGAAGTTATGCAAATGGTTCTTTTAAAAATATCGTCGAAATTGGTAGGGCTAAGTACATTTTTCTTAATATTCTTCTGAACCGTCATTCGTTCGGACTTTTTTCTTATCGTCCATCATTCAATACAAAATCTGAAAATGGTTAAAATGCAGCATGCATACGAGTATGGGAAAGGCTGTGCTGTGTAAACATTTATCATTCAAGCTAGACATATCCCGAATCAATAATTCACATCTATACCGGCTACTAACTTATGTAATGAAATATGGAAGCGTTCCTTTACCGCAGTTACCTCTAAGTATAATACATCCCTATTATATCGGTCGACGAAATGAAGCGAAACGAAAATCCGCCCCTACAAAAGCGGAGAACCGCAACCCGATAAGTGCTAAATCATTTTCATTTTCCTTATAAAATATGTCACATGATAAAGCACATATCATAAAGCTCATTTGAGCATATTTTCGATCCAGCAGCATAATATGTGTGTAGAAAAGCTAAGGAAGGCACTTGTCTTCTCTTGACGCTGAAGAAGAGCCCTTTTTACCGCGCTACAAAATAATCGCCTTAACCTCATAAATAATAGATGAATACAATTTTTATTATTATTTTCTCCATTTTTTTTCGATGGCTACGCACACTCCTAGCTACGGTTAAATCCCAAAAAACATACATCGTATCTATAGATGGTATGGAAGTGCTTCATCCTGGCGTTATTACAGGCCTTTCAAGAACGTAAAAAAAAAGCCAAGTAACCGATATAGACAAATCTATGCTGCATATACCGCTCTAGCTTGAGCCGCATCCTCCTCGGCATATATCCAATATCTCATCGAATAAATCATTATTATCATATTTTGTTGAAAATTGTATTCCCGGATATCGATCCAGTCGCATGGAGTCCGGGAGCCGCCTTTTGTGGGTTGCCCAGAAGCAACCGCCGACCGCGCCATGTTTCTTTCACGCTTTTAAATTTCCCCGAAAATTGCGATAATAATTTTAGATTTATTCGTCGAAGTGTCTCTCCTGAAATGTCCGACAACCAGAAGTATTCCTCGGTGCATGTTTTTGGGCCAATTTTAAGTACCTTCTTTTTTAGTCGGGAATGAGGACAACAGCATTTCTTTTTCCCTGTGTTAAGAACTTGGAAGACAAAAAGAAGAAAACTTTTTCTGGAGAAAAGAATCGCTGAAGCGTGTACATCAGGATGACATGGTCTTTAGAGAAAAGCCTCGGAGAAAAGGGAAAAATGCTATTAAGGACGAGGAAAAAGAGTTAAATCCAAATTCATTTGACTTAAAATCTAAGTAATTAATTTCAGTACCACCCTAGCCCTACTCCCTAGGAACACTGCTTTCTTCCTGCATGGAATACTCGTGAGCTGCAGAAGGATTCGCACTTTGCATAAATTCATTACAAATAATCACAGCTACACAGTGAATCAGTACTTTTTGGGGTTTCAGTACATCAAACTTTTAGATACGTAGGTTGTATGCGATCCCGTCCCATAGTACAATCTGAAAAGATTCCGGAATGAATACACTTGTACTGTATTTCGAATTAAGTACACTATACGTGAGATTCACCCAAATTCAGGCTCTTGTGCGATATGTTCAGTCTGTACGGAATTTTGTATTTGTTCATTGACATCCAGTCATGAATCTTTCGGTCCTTGGTCCACCAGTGTGTGCAAATATAATAAAATGCAAATGCAATTTACTGATGAAAGTTGCAATTTAATTTTCGACGAAAATACAAAACATACAAAGAGTCCTTTCACGCTGTACGGATTTTACAGAATAGTAAAACGCAGCACTGGCTCAACGAAGCTGGCTCAACTGTGGTAATGAACACGAATTAGTACAATACGAGTATCAAATTTAATTTCTGTATTTTCTGTGTCAAAATTTTTAGTGCCATACAAACCGACAGAATTACGTTTTTTCATAACAGACATACACTTCACTTTGCATATTAAAAAGTATAAAATCCCTTCCAGAGCAATGGTTAAGAAATTAAGAAGCCCTTCTTTTTTTTCTACCAAAAGTCTTAATGCAAGAGAGAGAGCTTTCAACAACGTCAAACCAGATGCAATCACTGACGCACTTTTTAGCCTGAAGGTGGAATCCTCGCTTGGCGCGCTAATCAATTTGATTCTAACATCCAGGATTGTCAACACATACCTGGGCGAGTCCTTCTCTCGAAGGTTTGTCAGCAGAGGTACACGACAAGGCTGTGTGCTCTTCCCACTTCTTTGGAATTTAATGGTCAACAAACTACTATTGAGACTGGCAGGGGCGGCCTACAGAGTGATTGCTTATGCAGATGATGTTGCAATTCCTGTCTTGAGGAAGCACCTTAACATACTGAGTGAGATATTACAGAATGATCTCTCTATTCTCTCTAAATGGACAGCTGAATGCGGGTTGGGCGTGAACCCACGCAAAACAGAATTACTCCTCTTCACCACGAAATACAAAATTTCTCACGTAGACCCTTCTTCTTTGAATGGCACTAGTTTAGTTTTCATATTTGGGTCTTATTTTGGACAAGAAACTTCACAGGAAACCTAACATCTAGGAACGGGTAAGGAAAGCAACAGTTGCGCTTTTATCAATGGCGCGACAGCCCAAGTCGCGCCCTGGCAGTTGCGCTTTACTTGGCCATTGACAAAAAATTGGGTATGCAACCCCGAATAGTTAATTGGCTCTACGTGTCAGTCATCAGACCGATACTTATGTACGATGTTATTGTCTGGTGGACAGCCTTAGACAAAGCGGTTAACCGCACCCCCTAGGGAAGGTACAGAGATCAGCATACATATGCATCAGCGGAGCTCTGAGAAAAACTCCCTCTGCAGCACTAGACGTGCTATTTAATCTTCCACACCTAGACATTTTTGGCAAGCAAATGGCAGCCAGTGCAGCCATTCGACTTAAAGCCTCTACACAGTGGACTGGCATATATGCAGGTCACTCAACAATCTTGAATCACTTCAACAACATTCCTGAAAGCAGCGACTACACCACTCCCAGTTATGATTTTGACAAAATTTCTCTATCAACCATCTCAACCCGTCTAGAATGGGAAAAGGATTCGGTACGGATGGAAGAGTCGGCCCACATATATACGGACGGCTCCAAAACTGAAGGCGGGATAGGGGGAGGTGTTTTCTCTAACATGCAGCTCATTCCGTCTCCCGGAATACTGTAGTGTCTATCAGGCGGAGCTCATGGCGATCAAGGAGGCCTTGTCCTGGCTGATGTGTAATGTAGTATCTACTAGGGATATTAGCATTTTCACAGACAGCCAAGCGGTAATAAAATCCTTGGAATCGGCCTCGACAACATCAAAGATCGCCGTAGAATGTCGATCATCTCTTGAGGAAATGGCAGAACAGTTCAATATTCTTCTGTGCTGGGTACCAGGACACAGGGATATTCCAGGGAACTGACAAACTCGCTCGGCGCGGTACTACCCTTCAGACTATGCCGGAACACCGGAATCTAGGTGTTCCTCTCTCTCCATGTAAACTGCAACTGGGATTGGACTCAGTTGAGAAAACCAACTCAAGATGGAGAGACGGTATTTCATGTCACACTACGAGACAGATCTGGCCGAAGCTGGATCCAAAACGGTCTAAAAGGCTGACATTGCTCAAAAGGGCAAATATCAGCACCACAGTCGGTGTCCAGACCGGACACTGTCTTATAGGTCGGCATGCTAAAAGACTCGACCGCTTTTCGAACGACTTCTGTAGAAGCTGCCTAGATGAGGAAAAGGAGGGGACAGTGCTTCATCTTCTCTGTACCTTTCCAGCTCTATCCGCAAGAATAAAAGCTCAGCTTAGAGTTTACTTCTTCAATAGACTTAGTGACCTTGCCGCAAAGGAGATCGCGAGAATCCAACGCTTTATTGCAAGCTCTAAATGGTTTGACGAGTAGGGCCGAATTCGATGATCCTATGGTACCTTTTTAGGTCGAAGTGTGTCCGTGTTCTTAAGGGCAGCCACGCTTACCTACCTTATTGCAAAAGGTAAATTACAGACTGATTGTGAATTAATTGAAATCAGATATTAGTAATTTGTTCTCGAATCTTGGCTGGAACTAGTCAACAAACGGCTAATTGTATTTTTTTTGTAATATCCTCTCAACCTACTCACTACTCCACATGTTTTATTGTTCAATAAATTTTTAATGATCGAAAATGGATTTTTTTTTTAAATCTACAACAGGAGCTAAATTTTAAGAAGTTTTTGTTGCTTATTCGGTTTCAGAGGAGTCAAGTTTTTCCAGGTTTTTTTCAACTGTCATGTCCTTAATTACATTAGCAAAGACCTATTCCAGTCGGGACATTACATATAGTCTTCACACAAGTAACTTCCCTGATCTCGACAAACCAACAAAAATTCTTAAAAGATTTTTAGTTAATTATTACTTTTAAGCTAACTTTCATTTATCGACCATAATTTTTAATTAGATACAATGCTTTACACTTAGTTGGAGGAGATCAGAGAAAACTATCTTTCCAGCCTAGCTTTAGCAGTATATATGGCACGAGACCGATAGTTGGAAATAAATATTTAAGGATTTAAGGAAAATTAGTCCGAGAAAAAACCTTATGAAAATTGACTAAAACTAGAATCTAAAAATAAATTTCGCTTAATAATTGAACAAGAAAACAAAAAAATTCTGAAACCAATTTTTTTTGATTATATAGAAAGGCCGTTAAAGTAAAAGACCGGTAAATATCTCATGGGACCTTAGAGATATGTCGGAATTCATAACAAATATTATCCATAATTTTTTACCTTAGATGTTGAATATCACAAAATTCTGAAATTAATTTTTAGATGATTTTATGTAAAACCAATAGAACTGAAAGCGAATCCGATATCTCATTAGAATTGAAATATTTGGTTTACACAACCCTCCTACACCATCTTGAGGGCTGAATTTCAAAAGTGTTTAGACTAGTTTTTTGGCGATTATATTTAAACTCCTTAGAAATTAAAGCGAATATCTCATTAGACCTAAAAAAAATATGTGGAAATTCGTGAAAACGTATAAAACAATATCGATCATTTTTTGGAAATGGCTCCACTATCATATCTCTACATAACTTAAAAGTTTAAACCTTCTGGCATAAGCGATCTTGAGATCTAAAAAACCAAAATTATTCGTCTGAAATGCTACCTCCATCTCCACCCTCTCACCCCTACACCACAAACCAAATTTTAACTTAATATCTCAACGGGTCTGAGAGCTACGTGCTTTCAAACATGTTTGCGTACGGCGTTTACAGCGGACAGACGAACATTTTCTATTAAAAAATAATAAAGAAATATTAGGATAATCCAATATTTGTAAGTAATGCCGAATTCACTTTATTATTTTAATATAATAAATTAAAGTAAAGTGAAAAAAACAAAAATCGAAAATTTGTTAACTTTTGAAGAACCCCAAACAATCAAAAAAGAATTGTAGTCCGTTTGAACGCCGTACGAAAAAGCGTTTGAAGGTTCGTACCTCTCAAACTCTTTGAGGTATTAAGATACAATTTTTATACTCTAGATGAAATCATATAGAGTATTATAAGTTTAATCCAGCCGAAAAGTTTGTAACGCATAGAACCAAGCCTCGGACGAAAAAAAGTTATATATTATTTTTTGTTTATTTGTGGCCAAAAACCTCAAATCCGCCTGACGTCCGTCCGTCCGTCCGTCCGTCCGTCCGTCCGTCCGTCCGTCCGTCCGTCCGTCCGTCCGTCCGTCCGTCCGTCCGTCCGTCCGTCCGTCTGTCCGTGAACACGATAACTCAAGAACGCCTTCACCTAGGATCTTGAAATTTTGAATTTGGATGTTTGGTTGAATTTGTAAGGCTAAGTTCGTTAACGGGCAAAATCGTCCTACTCCTTCGGGTAGCTGCCATACAAAATGTCCTTAAAACACGTGTTCAAGAATATAGGTCGATAACTTCAGAAGGGTTTAAGCTACGACTTTGAAATTTTGTATGTGTTATTTTTCCAATAGTTAAAACTAAATATATGATTATGATGAAAATCCTGTTAGTCCTTCGTGTAGCTGCCATACAAATATCCTGCCCAAATGTAATCACTTAATTTACGAAACTCACTATAACTCAAGTAATCTTTTACCTACGAATTCGGAATTTTGTACAAATTAGTTTCGAGTGAAAAGGAAGTTTGAGTTTAATAGTCAGCAAAATCCTTTTGCTCCTTCTGGTAGCTCCCATACAAAATATCCTTAAAACACGTTTTCAAGAATATAGGTCGATAACTTCAGAAAGGTTTAAGCTACGACTTTGAAATTTTGTACGTGTTATTTTTTCAATAGTTAGAGCTAAATATATGATTATGAAGAAAATCCTGTTAGTCCTTCGTGTAGCTGCCATACAAATATCCTGTCAAAATGAATTCACTTAATTTACGAAACTCACTATAACTCAAGTAATCTTTTAGCTACGAATTCAAAATTTTGTACAAATTAGTTTTGAGTGAAAAGGAAGTTCGACTTTACTAGTCAGCAAAATCCTTTTACTCCTTCTGGTAGCTGCCATACAAAATGTCCTTAAAACACGTGTTTACGAATATTGGCCGATAACTTCAAAAGGGTTTAAGCTACGTCTTTGAAATTTTGTATGTGTTATTTTTCCAATAGTTGCAGCTAAGTGTATGATTATGAAGAAAATCCTATTAGTCCTTCGTGTAGCTGCCATACAAATATCCTGTCAAAACGTCTTCACTTAATTTACGGAACTTACTATAACTCAAGTAATCTTTTAGCTATGTATTGGAAATTTTGTACAAATTAGTTTTGAGTAAAAACGAAGTTCGAGTTTACTAATCAGCGAAATCCTTTTACTCCTTCTGGTAGCTGCCATACAAAATGTCCTTAAGACACGTGTTCAACAATATTTTTCGATAACTTTTGAACGCTTCAAGCTACGAATTTGAAATTTTGTACACGTTCATTTTTGAATGGTTCCAAGGAAAAGGAGAAATATGTAAGAAATCGAGTGAGTCCTTCCTGCACCTCCCATGTGAAAGTCCTTCAAAAAGGACTTTTTTTTTCGATGACTTACCCAGTTCAAGATATGAAATTAAACACTGAATATTGTCTTTTAGTTTTGAGTAGCAATCTAATGGCAGTCCTTAATAAAGGACATACAACATGCACACACGTAATTCTACTTTATCCCCAACTACAATATAAATCGGAGTTCAATATTCATCTAGAGTATTATACGATTGGCTTGCAGCCGATCGTGACTGCAGTATGTTTTATTTACGCGAGGACGAAGAAATAAACTAAAATTTGAAATTGTAAAAATTTACGTTAAAATGGGAAAAAAATTGTGAAATCTGGCGAAAGAACAAGATAGACGTCTTGGGTTTGTTTAATAACAGATAAATCTGGTGATAGGTAGTAGGCTTGCGCATTTTAGTTCACCATAGTGAGCAATCATTTCCGATTCCCGGAACCTCACGAACTAGTTCGTTCTTCCAGTTCATAGTTCATTACTTCAGGGGAGTTCAGTGATGAGCAGTCGTAGTTCGAAGACAGTGGATCTAGTAGAAGATGATGAGCAAAAAAAAGGTCAGTAGATCTAGTAGAAGATGACCAAAAAAAAAGGTCAGTAGATGTGGAAGATGAGCAAAAAAAAGGTCAGTGAGTAGATCTAGTAGAACATGATGAGCAAAAAAAAGTGACTAGATCTAGATAGCATATTGTCTCACAGAGTTCCGAACTGCAATGAAAAACGAACTAGGAGCGGGACTGACTGCGAACCTAGTTCGTTTATTTCAGTTTTGGGAGCGCTCTTCTGAACTAGTTCGTTCATTTCAGTTATGGAAACGCCCTTCTGAACTAGTTCGTTCGCGAACTACACAAGCATAATAGGCATTACTGCTCCAAGTAGAGAACAACAATTTTGAGGGTGCGATTGTAAGCCGTGAGGGTGAGAAAAGGTGAAAGGAAAAAAAGAAAATGGTAGAAAGTTGGAATTTACGTGGAGCTATACTTTTGTCGCGTTCTAAAGGTATAATTCTTAATAGCATAGTGCAGGGTGGTGGTTTTCTTATCTCTTTAACGACTTATATGAGTATTAGAAACATGAAAATTGATGGATGGATGTAAAGGGTGTTTTTTTAGGTGCATGATAACTTAAAATTATAATATAAGACAGAAATTGTGTTGGAATGAAATTTTTTTATTATATTCTGGTAGATAATTTCATGGCATTTATTTTTTAAATATGATTTCCGTCATATGTCCGCCGCGGCCACGAGTTACATGGTCCATTCGATCAGCCAAATTTTTGACTACTTTTTCCAACATTTCTGACGTATGGCGTCAATAGTGGCTTGAATATTAGCTTCCAATGCTTCAAGAGTTGCTGGTTTGTCGGTATAAACGCATGACTTAATATAGCTCCATAAAAAGTAATCCAAAGGCGTTAAATCGCACGAACGAGTGGGCCAGTTAACAGAACCACTTCTGGAAATTAAGTTGTCACCAAATTGATTTTGCAATAAATCGATTGTTAAGCGCGCTGTATGGCAAGTTGCGCCAAATGTCGGCGATGTTTAGCTGATTCATTTTTGGAAACAAAAATTCAGTCAGCATGGCCTATTATGTTGACCGTAAAATGGACGAAGTGCTCTATGAACTTCGCGAACAGATTTATTTTTTTCAAAGTGAATTTCCACAATTTGAAAGCGTTGTTCTGGCGTTGAACGATTCATGATGAACAGAACTGAACAGAAATGTCAACACAGTTTGACATTCTCAGCTGTCAAACCACAGTTAGTCAATATCGATAGTTCTCATGCAACTAAAAAAACACCCTTTAGATGCACTAAAAAAGTAATTCAGATTAAACAAATTTGATATACAGCATCCGGAGATGAGAAAAAAAAATGTTTAGTGAAAATGTGGTGTATATATTTTCACGAATTTCGTTATATCTCTTTTCAAATATTGCACTACTTTTACTTTTATGGTTCTTGAGATAAATGCCTGGAAGCTGTGTTTTTTGTAATTTAAGCCTTAAGGGTGCGTAAAGGAGCTGTACCTCATTTTCACAACCCCTAAGAAAGTGTAAACGGGTTGTATATGTTAACACGAATTCCGTCATATCTTTTAGGTGTCATATAACATCAAATTGGATTTTACTTCCGCAAACTTTACATAACCGCTTAAAAATGAATTTTATCTTTTGTTACATACCACTTTGATGTGATGAGATACGGAAGTGGTTTTCATTTTCTTGGACTGTCTTTATAATAACTAAAAATTAATTTCAGGATTCAAAGTGATTTGTACACGTTTTCACAAATTTCCTCATATCTCTTAGGTCCGAAGTGTAATAATAGCTTCAGGGTTAGAGTACAACTTCGTATTCTAAAGTAATTCACTAATTATGTTATAGTAAATCCCGGTTTTTTTTTGGTTTTTTTTCAGCAATTGATGACATTTATTCGGGTTCGTTTACAATAGCAGTGGTTCTAGTACAAATTCGTATTCTAAAGTAATTCACTAATCATATTATAGTACACGAAGAGATAGCATATTGGGCTTTACTCGCATGGGTTTTTTTTATGTATGTATGTTTAACCTCCAAGTAGACGCATACGTTTTCGCGAATTCCGACAAATCTCCTAGAGATGGTGAGATATCAAATTGGTTTTTCCACGAACGCCCATACAACATTTTTCGGTGAGTATTAAAACTATGACTTAGAGAGTGAAGTCTGGTGATGAATATTTATGCAAGATAGAACAGTAGTAGTTTATTTCGATACTCTTGTTCATTTTAAGAGTCATTTTGAAGTTACACCAAATCTTACAAATCATAAAATGTGTACCGTAATTAAAAACCAATTTTTTTCCAATTCCTTCGCAAAATGTTCGTATCTGTGCCATTACTTAAAGCATACTTGTTAAAGCAGCCTACAAATAGTATATTGGAAATTTCTTGTAGGTACTGGTGACATCTGTTTAACAACTAAACTAATTTCTCCTCGTTATAATATGAAAAAGCATACGTATCAACCAAAGTTTCACTTTTGGAAGGATCGTTTACAAATATCACTTCTACTGGCCATACCATACCCACAAAAAAAAAATGTAGAAAAATCTTAATCTAAATATTATTTGGTCCGTCGACCCGGATTTTGGCAGCAACCATTAAAAATCAGTAGTATTTAACAGCAATTTTACAGTGAGCTTGAATTGCAAATTAGTTGAGTCACATGTATTTGGAATAGTTATACATCCTCACAAAGTAAATGTTGAAAAATTTTAATCTAAATATTTTGTAGTCCGTCGATCCGGATTTTGGGGAACAACCAATGAAAATCAGTAGTATTTCGAAGCAATTCTTCAGTCACATGTGGTTGGAATAATAATAAATCATCATTATCAATGGCGCGGCAGCCCAAGTCGGGCCCTGGGCTCCTGAATAATAATTATAAATACTTTTTCTCATTTCATAAATAATATTTTCGTTTTGTTGGAATAGGGGTAAGTGTCACTTCTTTCCATGGGATTTTTATTTAAATTTATTATTAGATTAGGAAATTCATTTCAAACTTTTATTACCACAAATTTTATAGGAAGAGCCAGTAAAGAATTTTAAAAGCTGTTTTTCTAGTGACAAAACTTACATACCAAATGGCTTCCTTATCTAGAAAAAACCGATTTTATATTTTGACTTTGACCAGCTTTCAGACTATAACCAAAAATTGTAATTGGTGTGCGAATGGTTGTGTAGCGGTGTGGTGTAAGCTATTTTATGTTTAAATTTGACAACATTTGCTCACTATCCACTGTGGTGACAATAATGTCATCATTATTATAACAACTATTCTCAAGAACAATGTCATAGATTATAAAACTGCATCGATTTGATCTGCACAAAATTGTCTCAGAAAATGAACATTTTTCCACTCCCACCAGGAAAATCCCAACCGCATTTTCCTTCTGAAAAGGTAAAAACCTTCTTGTTTTCCCTTCGGAATTTTTATCTCATTTTATCTGTTCGCCCCCTTTCATCTGTTTCGTACTTGTACGGGGTTTCCTTTTTCTTTTCTTTTTTTTTTATAGCCAATAGCGCTTTCCTAAATGCTCCAAATTGGATGTTGTATCAGCATGTTTCTGGTAAATCATTTATTGAACTCTCCTGTCACGTAGCACACTTTTGTTCGACGTCATAATTACGTGAAAATCTTCTCGGAAAGTAATTCCAGAGGTAAAATTGTAGAAGAATTCCAGAAAAAGAAACGAAATATAACGATAACAGGGAACGAAAATTCGATGTGCTATTTTCTTAATTTTATCTTCGGTACAGAAAACAAAAAGGAAAAATCTAAGATCTTTTTGAATTTTAAGACTGATTCGGTTTCTTTGAGAGACAATACAATTTATTTCATTTAAAGTAACTCGTTTTCATAAGGATTTAAAAAAAACACATACTGGGGTCACGATCTGCTGCATATGATAGATTAGGCTTGTGTAGTTCACGAACGAACTAGTTTAGAAGAGCGTTCACATAAGTGAAATGAACGAACTAGCTAGCAGTCAGTCCCGCTCCTAGTTCGTTTCTATTCCTTCCGTTCGGAACTCAGTAAGTGACCTTTTTTTTGGTCATTACCGTTTGGAACTAGTCTTCTGTAGTTCAGAGGAGCGTTCCCAGAACTGAAATGAACGAACTAGTTCCCAGTCAGTCCAGTCGTTTTTATTCTACCAGAATGACGACTACGACCTTTTTTTTTCCTCTTCACATTCTACCAGAATGACGCCTACCACCTTTTATTCAGCCCTTCCAAACTGCACTGCCTTTCTCATAACTGAACTCCCGCGAACTAGTGAACTAAAAGAACGAACTAGTTCGCGAGGGATCGGGAATCGGAAATGACGTTCACTAAGGTGAACTAAAATGCGCAACCCTACTCCAGGTGAAATACTGAACTCAGATTTATATTGTGGATAGGGATAAAGAAGAACAAAGAGTGCGCACGTAATTTGTCCTTTATGAAGAACTCTTGTATGGTTGCTACTCGAATGTAAAAAAAAAAACTGCAGTGTTCAATTTCATATCGAGAACCAGGGAAATCAATATATATACGAAATTTCATATTTGTAGCTTAAACCGTTCTGAAGTTATCGGCCAATAATTTTGAAAACGTGTCTTAAGGACTTTTTGTATGGCACCTACCTGAAGAAGTAATTCAAACTTATTTTTTCCTCAAAACTAATTTGTATAAAAATCAACTTCATGGCTAAACGATTGCTCGAGTTATAGTGAACTCCGTAAATTGAGCAAGGATATTTACGTATGGCAGCTACTCGAAGGACTCATGGGAACTTTCTCATATTGTTACCTTTAACTGAAACAACTTTAAAACCAAAGTATAAATAAATTTCAAATATAAATTTCAAAATCGTAGCTTAGAACGTTCCGAAATTATTGGACAATATTCTTAGACACGTGTTGTAAGGACTTTTTGTATGGCAGCTACCCGAAGGAGTAGGACGTAATTATTTTGAAAATTATTATGCATTTATGACATCTTCAAACTTAGAGCTAACGCAGCCGCAAAAAGAGCTCGCACCACTTTGAAGACTTTTGATTTGAAAACTTTCAAGCGTTTATAAAATTGTTTTGTATTATGTTTATTAAAAGATGAAAGCGTTTCTTTTTTTTGCACTTACGGCAGTATTATTCACTTCGAGTTATTTTTAACCTCTGGTGAATTCCAGTTTTCCCAGAGATTTGGTATTATTCACCTCCGGTTATCGTTTTTAACCAGTGATTCGCTGGTTTTGTAACCAGTGATTGAAGCTACTCAGGGAAAAATTTAACCGGTGGAAAAGTTCCGGTTTTCTATGATACCCAGGGATTTAACCAGCGATTTGACAAATTCTGTATTATTCACGATTGAAGTGTTATTGCAAGATCTCATTTGTGGGATAATTGAAGTGATTCTGACGATGAATGGAGCGTTGCCAATACAAAATGCCACAACGAATCGACATCGACATATGGGACGACAAAGGCTGTTTCTGCCGATTCCGATTTACAAACCCAACTGCATTTTTTTCCTTTTCACCGTTCCCCGCCATTACCCCTTACACCCGCTCCCTCCAGTTTTCAGCTAAGGTTGTATCAGGCCCAACTCTCGAATTCCAAGAGCCTATCTTATACAATTCTTCAGATATGATTTTTTAAAAAAATTCTTGTCCCTTCCATGATCCATCGCCTCCTTAAAAAAATTATGTTCAGCACACTCTTATTGTCAATCTTTAAGCATAGGCCACATTTAATTTTTCTGGTTTAATTGGTTCGTGAAACATCACAATGCAAAGTTTTTTACCATCCACCCACGTCACTGACCACACTCAAAAATGTATTTTCGATATATTCGCCTAGAACCTAGTCTACAAGCAAGCATCAAGTTTCAACTTTGTGACATTAACCGTTCAGGAGACATGGATTTTAGAATGTATCGACCTAAGCGTTTTGGACACTTTGCTTTTCTACGAACTCCCGAACCCTTTCACTCATATAAAAAAATGTATTGCAAATGGGTATAATGTCATAGATCTATGTATGTTCCGAATTTCAGCTTTCTAGCATAAGCTGTTTCTGAAATGTAAAAACCAAAGTTTTTTGTCTAAAATGCCAACCCCTTTACCCTAACAACCTCCACCCTAGCACCCTCCTCACCAAAAAGTCATCACTTGAAGGGGTTTACACAATCTACCCTACAAATTAATTCAAATTGAATAACTCTAAGGGTTTTGGAGATGGAAACCTTCAATCGACTGTACGCACTGTAAAATCCAATCACCCGGAAAACTATCGGAATCAAATGGGATGGTTCTCGTTGAACGTGTAACCTGTGCATCACACACATCGTTTGTAGTGCTACCAGCAACCATTATAAAATCGCAGGCAACAATTTTCATTTTTCCTGAAAATACAAATTTAAATATTCACAAAAAAAGAAAAATTTCACATTCTGTAAATAATTAATAAAATTTTTCACGTTCGACTGGAAAAATAATGGAAAAATGGAAAACCAGCCGTTAAGATAACCCAACCTATTAAATCGCTAGCCTGAGGTGAATAATACAATTTTATACCCAGAGAAATTAACCAGTGATTAAAGTTAATGTCCCGGATAAGTTAACAGCTGGTTATGGCGAAAATAACCCGAGGTGAATAATACGGCCCTTAGATGTATTTAGTTTTTACGTGAAAATAACGATAACTAAGCGAACCACTAATCTAAGTACATTGCTATTGAAGCATAATTGTTGTTACTCTCAAGTTTACACTATAAAAGCGAAAATAAGTGTAAAAATACACAAACCATGTAATTGTACGTATTATTGACGTATAATCGTTTTTTAGCGCAAAAAATGGTCGACAAGTACATCTATTTTGCTCTATAAAAAGAGTAAATTTAGTCGTTATGATTATATTACACCATTAATAAAGTAAATTCATGCTTAGTGTAATTTTACTTTAAATACTGTGTAATATTACGCCAGAATAAGCAAGTTTTCGAAAATTAATTTCATCATTTCATTCTACTTCACAGGTTTGTTAAATCAGATAACTGTTTTTGTGAAATATTTGTAAATTAGTTTTCGAATCCTTAACCGTATGTCAGCTCAATTCAATTTAATATGTATTGTGTAATTGCATTTTTAAGTTATGATTTTACAGTATAATTGTAAATCTGAACTAAATGGAGGAATTTTTTCCTATAATAAAATGGGAATTTTACACAAAAAGTGTGTAAAAATTGCATTCTCTGAGTAATAATTACGCCACTTGTGTCTATTGATTACGCAGCTATTGTAAAACGATTACATCACTGATCTGTATAGATTACACATACGTTGTGTAATTATTAAAACTTATTTGTGTAATTTTCCCTTTAATTACACAAGCATGTAATTTCACCATTAGTATCAATAGAAAATAGTTGCCGACTATAATAATGGTAAATTTACTACACTATTTCTTAGAGTGTAAGCTAACCACTAATCAAAGTACGCTGTTATTGAAGCATACTTGTTTTTACTTTCAAGTTTATGTCGTGTTCCTGGGCTTATTATTGATTATAAATTTAAGTATAATAAATTATATATAAAAATTAAATTTTACTCCCATGGAGAAATTAAGCTAGAGTCGCAACTGATAAATATCCCTATTTCTGGAAAGAAATCACAATAACATCTACTCGTACATCATTAGTCAAACAAAAATAGCTAAAGCTTTATTTAATAAAAGGAAACTTTTCAATTACATTGTTTTTTCCCTATTAAAAAGAGTTTTCTACCCTTAAAATGATAGCTACAGCGACCACAAATAGCATTTGTGTACTGTACTTCCACGGTGAAAGCATTTCTATCGATTTCAATGGTTTTATTATTCTGTAATACATTTCGCTTTTTTTTTTATCGATGTAGATATTATCGGTGTAATACCAGTAGCTTCAGCTTGGAACAACCTACAGGCAGGCGGTAGAAAAACATGGAACATAAAAATTATGTTATCTTGTAATATCATTTGTAACGTTATATCACCTCTACACGGTAATATAATCATTTTGTATCTAATGTAATAGATCAGGTAGCTTCGTCTGTACAATAATTGAAATAAAGTGCCATCCGTATTTTTATTTCTTTTCAGTTATGACTTGGAGCTATTAGTTCTGATCAAACTAAATTAGTTCGTTTCGATAGGATAAGTTTGTTTCATGCGAACATAATTTTTTATTGATTGTAATGTATTAAGCGGTGGATTTCTTGCTAAAATTGAATAAATTGCATGTGATCTTAACAACTTTATCTATAATTGCATTGTATTATTTTTTAATTAATAGATATTTTAATCAACGTGAAATCTTTCAAACAAATCACTACTCTAAGGTGCTGTACACATAGCACACGACCGAACTAATTTTCCGATACGAATTTTCGTTTCTTAGCTTATTGTGAAATCTTTAGTTATTGAAAAATTTGTTATAACCGTTAATTATAACATTTTTAAGAATATTATAAAAGAAACTCTCTAAAAATTTGCAGTTTTAATTGATAAAAAAAAGAAAAATCGTACGAATATTTTTAGTCGTATGACAGATTGATTTTTCAAATTACTATCAATTAAAATAAAACTACAAGTCTCTAGAGATTTGCTTTTATGATATTCTTGAAAATGTTATAATTAACGATTATAACTAATTTTTCAATAACTAAAGATTTCACGATAAGCTGAGAAACGAAAATTCGTATTGGTAAATTCGCTCGGTCGTGTGCAATGTGTTCAGCGCCTTATACTTTTAATTTTACCGTTTTATCGAGAGTAGACTCTCAAAGCAAAGAAATTGAAGTACCTTTCTAACTATAAAAATAGGAGAGCTAGTACTAATAAAAGATAAACAAACTCCACCAGCAAAATGGCAATTAGCGCGAGTCATTGAAACTTATCCGGCTCGACGGACCATGTCGCGATCACTTCTGGGCGGGTTACATAAACGAAACTACTAGGTTCTGGATAACTACTGCATTTATTCCTAACTTTGTACATGCTGATATTCTAAGGTAATGCTTACGGTCTAAGAACTATCTACCTGAGAGGGTTAGACCAGAGAGAATGAGATAGAGTGGAAGCCGACCGTATTCGAAAAGCGGCGCAATCTGTGTTCTCAGTCGACTACTACCCTCTAAAAATATTAAACTGTAAATGCAATAAAATTCATTCTCAAATTGTTTATTCGGTGAACGGGTCGTTCCAACGAATAAGAAACGTGTATGTACTAATTGTTTAAAAATTGTTTTAACCAAAAAAAAACTAATTGAAGGTGAGGCTTTTCCAGATCTCAGCTTTAAAGTGTAGTGAAATGATTTGTGTATTTTCTCTAATTAGTGATCTTTCATTGCGCAGTTCTGAGTTCCCAATGTACGTACCCAAATTCCCAATAATGTACCGAAGGCATTGCGGCTTCGTATGCAGAGAGGAAATATTTTAACTTTAAGAAGTAAATTGATTGTGGCTTTGTTAAATTACTTTTCTAAAATTTATACTCTTTGCTTTATACTTATGTATCTATAATTTCCTATTGTATTATTTTAATTTCTTGAAATAAAATTACATGGAATGCTTTATTTTTGTTTATTTGTAGGTTATAATCTGAATTCTGTTCTGTTAAATTAATACCACAGAGCTTCTTCATCTATTATCCATTACAAAATTTAGCGCGCATTAGAACCAAATTCAAATTTAGTAATCGACTGAGACTGTGGAGGTGCTGAAACCCGATACGTTTTTTTCTATGGAGCTTATATGGGTGGTTCCCCTCTATCTCATACTCTTTGGGTTAGACCTTTTATAGTAAGGATGGGTTATTACAGGATTTTTTACTAGACATTTTCTTTTCTTTATTGATATTATGAACCGCTTACGCAAGGAATTTGAAAATGATAGAGAGTTACGACCGGGTATATCATTTACGGAGGCAGGATCGCATTGCTCGATTTTCTTTATACTGTTTTCTAAAATTAAATAAAATGAACATGTCGCCAATTTAAACTTCCTAAATTCCTGAAGCTATCGGCTATTATATAAAACTTTATTACGTGTTTTAAGCACTTTTGTTTGGGAGCTACCCAAAGGGGGTGGTAGATTTTAATTTAGCAACGAACTCAGTATTAATTATTACAAATTAATTTCCTTCAGAATGAAGGATTTCAAGAGTCTGTATGGGTTCTGAAAGATGATTGCACAAATTTTTCAACGACTTAGGTATAGAGGGTACCTGAATAAATGTCTTACGAGAACTACACATCCATTCTTTGTTCATTGGTAAATGTATGATGTAAATGCTTGTAGAGTAACATTTTATTCCTCTGAGGCATGGTTCTATGCTTTAAGAACTTTAGGGCTGGAGAAAACGAATGTGTTTCACATTTTCTTTAAATGAAATTAATTTAAATAAAAAGAATCATTTTACTTCTTCGAATAGACACAATACAAATGTTACTTGAGACCAGTAGCTTGAAACAATGTCCAACTAAAAGCTAAAATTTCATTTGACTAATTTGAGTGCAATTAGGGTTTGTTAGATGTATTATTTTGAAAAGTACCTCACTGCGTCAGGTAACGGCTGCTGGCTACAACATTTTTTGGTGCAGCTCGCACAAACATTTTACGTACCGGTCATGAACAATTGAAATATAGTGTAAGTTTAAATTTTAGAAACCGTCAAACTGAATTCTAACTGTGGCCAATGAATATCAATTTTCAGTACTGAATACCATCGAACTAATGAATTTAATTTTTATATTTTTTTGTGAACCGATTTTTTATCAATATAGTATCGGACAAAGCTTAATAATTATACATAGCCAGTTCTGAAACAATTCTGTGCTTCATTACCGAAGCAGAACTGTGAAAAGCGATCCTAAAAACTTCAAAATTTAGCACTACGACAGAACTGAATGTATTTTGTAATTCGTGATACTCGTAACTTGTTAGAAGTTAAAATTGCATACCAGAGCTATTGTTAAGGCAAATGCCTTATAGAGAATTCAGTATAGGAATTAATGATTCTTAACTCCAATATGTTTTTTTATTCACCTTTAGTAGTGGCGTGGTATGTACTTCATCTGCATCCACGCTGGATGTTGAGGGTTTTTTATACTGATTCAAAAGATATCTGCCAACTGTTTTAAAGAAACAACAATTTCCTTTTATTTTCATATTTTCCGAACTAATAAAAGAATTTAAAATTTTAGCGAATATCGACATTTCTAACGTTAGCAAATACTTAACGTCAGTACTGTGTCAGCACTATGAAGAATTGAAAGGGTGTACAGTAGAATAATACCAGTAGAATACTTGATGTTGTGTAGCCTAAGGTGAATGGTCCCGAGTTCAAATCGTCGAAACCGCAAAAATTTCAGCTACAGTAAATAAATAGGTACAATTAATTTATTATTAAGTTATTCATAAAAATGGCAGAATAATATTTGAGGGAAAAAAGTTTAGTTTTGTAATTTATTATTGTAAAAAAATTTCAATACTGGATCGACAAATTTGTTTCACGCAGTACTAAATTTGTGTACATGATGTGGACTACCTAAATTCGTTTTTAAATCACTACATGATAACAAAATTAAGTCTGTAACTAAAATGTTCCGCAAAAGGCTTGTACTTTGCTGCATTGGGAGGGAAAAAGAGTTAAGCTCGAATTCCGATGGAGTACCGATGGTGTACTGATGGAGTACCGATGGAGTACCGATGAAGTACCGATGGGCTATGCGGGTCGTTGGCAAATCATTTAGCTATTAAGCTAGCAAGGTGGAAGGTTGATCTGTGGGTTCAGTGCGAATTAGGTACTTTCCTTCAACAGACTTGTGTTATATTTGTTTATCCGAGGGCAGAAAAGAAATGTTTTTGGTTGCAATTTATAGTCGCTTAGCTGCCTATTAGAATTCCAAAAACTTAAGTTCAGAGCATATGAAAAATCTCTATTTTTTCAAATTGCCATCCTCTCGGAAAAATATTATTAAATGTCAATAATGAAAATTTTGAACTTTTAACCCCAGTATTCTAATATATGGTAGATGCTACAAAAATAGGAACATTTTACTATTTTTCATTTGTTAAACTTTTCTTACTCTCAGACTGAGAGATTTCCACAAAATTGTAAGATAGAATTAAAAATGTTCAAGCATAATACACTTTACCTTTAAACAGGACTAATAATTGCGAGAAGGAAAATGCAAAATACGGACGTAACCTACCATCAGTTTATGGAAATTTAAGAGTTTAAAAAACCTGCGTTTTATTATTTTCTTTTCTGCTTAAATGGAAATCAATAATTTGTTTCCAGCCAGTTGCTGTATATTTTCGTCCTGAAGAACTATAGCAAAATATGAAAATCCAACCGGCTAAATCCTTTTTTTTGCCCTACTTTTGGTACGCGCTGGAGAAGAAAATGTACTCAGTATTTCCAATTTTCCACAATTTTTTCCGTGTATTTTCTTCACGTTGTTTTTTTTTATCCATGAATATTAAAACCTTATTGCCCCCAATACCTGGCTAGGATGTAGCTTAATTCAAAGGGATATTTACAGGTGTGTAATTTTGTTCGTCTTTCATACCTAATACATGTTTTCGGCTAGGAGTTTTTGTTCGTGGTAATGATGGGGAAAAAATGAGAAAAACTCCCTATTACGCTATTTAAGTTGATTTTTTAATGAGTTGGAAAATTGCTGTGGTCATGATTTCGTTCTTCTTGTTTTTCACAGTCGAGAACAGTGAAGATCCGAGCAATTGTGGAGATTTTCCCGCTTTCAAATTCAGATTTAAGCGAACAAATTGAGGGTAGTCGGATAACTGTGCGGTTATTATGATATGCACTAGGCATACTATGCGGTGGTGTTCATAGAATATGTGCTAAAAAAAATTGAACTTAATTTGCATCACTTCAGCAAAACGGTTTTAATTGAATTTTTGTAAGAGTATCTACGGTCGTGGGAAGAGCTGCTCGTTTCAGAAGTGACCTAATCGATAAATGTACAGTGACGAGCCAGAGGAAACATACGGAACAAAAAATTAATATGAAAATTCATTCTTCCGCAATGTTATCCCTCTGAAGGATCCATCATTGGAACTAACCATGGAATTATTCGCGAGCACGGGACGATACGCTTTCGTCGTACATAGCTGTTGCTGTCAGCGGCTTCATGGTATTCGTAAAGTAAGACAAACGCCGGTAAAGCGATAAATGAAATTTCGGTCGATATAATTTTCTGTGTGTACTGCAGTTACTATTTGTGCAACTCGAATTGAACGTTGTTTTTGCATCAGTTGGTAAAGTTTTGTAGATATTTCGGATCCGGATATTTGGTTGCATTTGTTACGTTTTTAAGAAATTTTTGGGCTGCTGTGTGAATTTCAATTGGAATGCCTGTAGACTGTCATTAACATTGTCTCGTCGAAAAGAAGGGGGTGTAAGAAGACTGATCTTCAACTAAGGGAATAGAGTATGTAGTCGAATGCGTTTTGCGGACACCAATAACTTGCAGCTTGTCATTGGATGTGATGTTAATGCTCAACACACTGCTTGGGGCTGCAGCAAATGCAATTGAAGGGGTAAACAGTCATTGGGGTTCATTCTGTCGTCGTTCCTTGTAGTTAACAACAGAAGCAACAAGCCAACGTTTGTTACAACAAGGCGGACAGATAGCGGATAAATTGGCGTATCCTGCAGGAGAAAACTCTGTCGGATCACAGATATCAGGAATTTCAACTGGCGACTGACAAACCTGTCATACCGGCTATACAAAATCCCACGAATGTGGACTGGACTGTGTTCAGATCTCTCTTGAAGGAGAGGTCTCAAATACCACAAAAGTTGAGGACGCCTCATATGATTGAGGAAGCGACTTCTTGTCGAAGTCTAACCTTAAATAAATGTTTTGCGAAATCGTGTCCTGTCAGCAAGAGTCGAATCACAGAACTCTAGTAGAGTGTGGACCTGCAGAAGCTTCGAAAAACCACCAGGAGGCTTCTGAATCGCGCGCTTAAGAGTGGTTTGGAGGCCGACTGGGATCACTTCCAAACAGCGCAGAGGGAATATAAGACGCTGGTTAAAACATCAAAACTAGCCGCTTTTAGGAAATACTGCGAGACAGCTAGGCTGCATAAAGTCTTTCAGAAAGAAAACACGGTTAGGCTTGACTCTCTGCTAAAGCCTGATATACCACTTCAAGAATGGAGTCTTTGGGACCCATTTTCCAGAAAATCAGGTGATCGAAAGCGATCATTACGTTGTTCAGACACCCTTTCAGACCAAAGACAGGGCGCATACGGCGTCTGATGTAGTGACAGGTGAGAGGGTGAAATTTGCAATTTCGTCGTTTGACAGCTACAAGTCACCAGGAGTGGACGGTGTCTATCCGATAATGCTAAAAGAGGGGGCATATGTTCTAGTGCCGATCCTCAAAAAGATATTTTCTGCATGTTTGGCACATGGATACGGACCATCTTCATGGCAACCGGTTAGAGTAACGTTTATCCCGAAGCCAGGGAGAGATGACTATTCTCTGCCCAAAAGTTTCAGGCCAATCAGCATAACATCGTTTGTTCTGAAGAGTCTGAAACGACTGGTAGAGAAGCACATTAGGGAAGTAGCTCTCAGAGAGCATCCACTCTGTTGAGAACAACATGTGTATCAGAGCGGAAAGGGGGTCGATTTGCTACAACGGGGGTCAGTAAGGGCTGTGCTCAAGGCGGCGTCCTTTCACCATTGTTGTGAAATATGCTCAACGACTCTTTGCTTCTTGAACTGCAGGATCTGAATATTCACGTACAAGCTTACGCTGATGATTTGGCTGCATTAGTTGTCGGGCTATCACTCAGGGATGTATGCGACAACATGCAGAGAGTCCTATGGGTGATAGATGCCTGGTGCGAAAGACGCGGACTTTCTGTGCAAAACTGCGCTAGTTTTGTTTACTAGAAAAATGAAGACTGAAGGTTTAATGTTACCAATGCTGAAGAGTGAAACAATTCAGCTCTCGGAGAAAGTTAAGTATCTTGGAATTATCTTGGATAACAAGCTTCTTTGGAAGGAACATGTAAATACAAAAACGAACCGTGCGCTAGTAACATTCTGGCAGTGCCAGAGAGCTTTTGGAAGAACATGGAGTCTTAGGCCTTCAAAGGTATATTGGCTAGATACAGCCATTATAAAACCCATCCTAATTTATGCATCAGTGGTTTGGTGGACTAAGTCCGAATGTGTATACATTAGAGCAAGTCTTGCCAAACTACAGAGGACAGTCTGCATCGGTGTAACAGGTGCCTTCCGTACCGCGCCGGGTACGGCACTCGATAAACTGCTCAATTTGCCACTGCTTGACATTGTTGTTCAGGCGGAAGCAATGAGAGCTACACACAATCTATTGAGATTAGGTCTGTGGAGAAAGGAGCATTGCACGGGTCATGGCGAAATGGCTCGAAGATTGTATGGAAACTTCATCTGCGATCGGATGCTATGGCTCAAAAGAAAATATCAGGTGGTGATCCCGAGTAGGGAAGAGTGGGAAAAACAGTCCGCACTGCTTAGCAGATTCACTGATATATTCTATACGGACTGCTCAATGACTGAAGACGGGTTGGGAGCTGAAATGTACTTGCAGACTGACGATCTCCGGTACTCTTTCGCCCTAGGAAAACATTCTTCGGTATTTCCAGCTGAAGTATATGCGATCCTTAAGGCAGTAGAATAGATTATAGAGGGTAGATGGAGAGACAGGCGAATCTGCATTTGCAGCGACAGACAGGCCGCTTTACAATCCCTAGATAATCCAATCGTCTTTTCGAAGATGGTATGTCAGTGTAAAGAACGATTGAATTTTGTTGGCAGATTCAATGACTTAAAGCGCATATGTCTTCCAGGACACCAGGGTATAAAAGCCAATGAAATAGCTGAAGCATTAGCAAATGTTCGACCGGAGTCAGCCGTCGTCGGACCAGAACCAGTTTTCGGTGTGCCTGTTGTCTCCGTTATGGCTGCCATTGCTGAGTGGGTGACTAAATCACACATTCTTCCGGAAATGCGGCAGACCAGAAAACTTTTTGAGAGACCAAGTGGACAAATCGCTGCTTTTCTTCTCAAATTGGGCAGAAGACAATGTGGTAGTATGGTTGGTGTCATAACATAACTCTTATGGCCTAAACTTGTTCAGATTGAGAATCATTGACAACCCCATGTGTACTGTTTGCGACGAGAGCGACGACACAACGGAACATTTAATACTCGAGTGTCCGGCTTACTCTTTTGCGAGAATGCATGTATACAGCGTTAATGTAATGAGGACGAAGGAACTCCGCTCTCGCTCCCTATCTGAGCTCTTAGAATTCGTAAGAAGAACGAAAAAGTTCAGGTAGGGACTGGGGGATTCGATTACAATGGGTTATGTTGGCCTGATGCGCTGCTTCGTGTCTTCCCCCACCCCAAACAACAACAACAACATGTAGTCGAAGCAACGAAAGCCGTGAGGGTGGGAGGAAGACTAATTGTCTTAAAGTTTGCTGCAAAGCAAATGTAGAAGAGATTCAAAATTACTTCAAAGGACTATAGTTAGTGACACCATTATCAGGAGAGGGAGAAAAACATTGATGAATGTTTGAGGTTAAGTCGGTTTAAATTAATCACAAAAAAATACCGGTAAGCCTGTTCCCAGTTTAGTAAATATTTTACCCATATCCTCGTTAAATGGACTTAAAATCCGATACAAATATTTATTCCACTTTCATCCACTATAATTGCCCCTACCAAAGCACAATGCTATCCCAAATACAGAGTACTTTTAGCCATCGCATTGTACCTACCCTGCCAATGGATTGTACTGCAATAAATGCACTAATAGCACTTAAGCCAACACACGTGTATATCGAAACTGTCGCTATTTGGATAGCGGTAGGATTAGTGATTTTTTTTTCAATACAAAGCCTTTCGAAATTAAAATAGTGAAACATTAACCGCTTAATGGAGCGAACCAGCAAACATACACACCAGCTAAAAAAAGGATATTCAGATTTACATCAATTCGACAATTTATTCATGCTATTCGTACATAATACACTGTGTTTTGTAGCAATAGTATGAATGCGGGTAACCCCCGTACTGCATATACAAGGACTACGCTTGAAAGATTAATCGATAGTGCTTTAGTGAATCTCGGAAATCTAGGAGTAATTTTTTTTCCAATTTATTGAGTGCCGTTGTTTATTTTGCTCAAAAAAATACAGGAGAAGGGTTAGTGGTTCGAATCCATATCATATTCGAATTGCTATGGGGAATTAGGGAATTCGAAGAACTTTAATCGAGCTCACGTATGCACGTAGGTAAACACAAGATTCATGGCATATTTTCAAACAGCTTCAAATGTATGATACTATTTCGAAGTTGGTGCTGTCGAAATAATCCAATGCAGTTCCCGTTTTATTCAGAATATATTTTTTTTAAATCAAAATTTATTAGATATTGTTGCGAGGATTTCCAGTAAAACACAATTCGTTTAAAATCAATATAAATAACAATGATTTATTATTCGCTTTCAATAATCGCACTACCGGCACCGCTGCCCGATTTTATATACTCTTGATCACTGTTCGATCGCTGTTACCTATTCAAATCGCTTTACAAATACTGTCGCGTAGAAGCTGATCGTTGTCTCGCTGTGTAGTTGGAACTGTGTCAGGCTGCAAACTTTGCCGTGCTTATACACTGCATGTGTGGAACCGAAATTTTTCACGCATATTCGGTGGTGAATGTGGAATGTTTGGGAAATATAGGAACAAAAGTGAAGGAGAAAAAAATACTATCGAACTTTGCAGAAGTTTGCAGATTTTTCCACACCTTTCTCATGAAGGCGGCCAATCGGATGTTTTTCTCCGCTTTGCAGTTCAGTATTGGGAGTTTGTTGTTTTTTCTCACTGGAAACTGATCTTGCTGGTTGCCAAGGTAGCATGTAGCAATATTCAACATCTAAACATAAATATTAATCACAATTACATCAAATTTAGCGCCCAGTGAAGGGCTCAAATTTACATGAAAAGTCTACAGTGCATGACGCTGATGATAGCAGGCAGACTGCTCGACATCTACTGATATAACGACTTGTCTAAAAGCTAAATGGAAGCTCGGAGGAAAATACTGTCAAAGTTTTGTCTGAATATTATAGCTTCTTTATTTAAATACTAAAATATATTGTATACACTGAACGAAAAAGATATATCCAACCAATTAAAATGTATATCATGATAATGAAAAAATCATTGTTTTTGAGGCGATGTAAGTATTCATTAACATTATGCAAAACCGTTCATCATTTTTCAATCTGCTTTGGACACTTACACAATAACAGAAATGATGTAAAAATTCATTGTTACAATGAATAAGTTTTTAACATTGATGAAAACTGTAATTCGTATTAAAGTACAGATTCATTATTACTATTAACTGTGTCACACTTAATTTAATATAATAAACGAATTCATAATATTGATGAAAAGAGAAATTACTTTTTAATTTAATTAATTGTCCCTCATATTAAAGTATAAATTCATAATTGTGAATAATCCTGTCACTGTAATCAATAAACTAAAAAAAAGAAACGAAAATTTGATAATTTTATATATTTCTATCGAAACTTTGGAAGTACACCGTTCCCAATGTAAGTATTTTATGCCATATGGAAACGAATAAAGGTTCCCAGACACTTATGCAAAATTTTTGCTACTGCCGGACTAATTCTCAGCGGAACAATTGACCCCATTTGATTACGTGCCATCGATTATGGGAATCTTAACAAAAAAATCTGCTAACAGTCTGGGCGCAACTTAATTATTTTTTGGGTAGAAGTCCGAAACGTGTTTAATAATGAGATGCGGTGAAGGTCACAATGCAACTGATAACATAAAAAATAACGTTCCAAATAGCCTCCTGGTTATTCTTTAGCTTGAAATAACGAAATTCATAAAAATGTTGGAAAACCCCGGTTATTTTTTTTACTCCAGCTCTGTACATCAATAACATTTTGAACTTTTTTTTGCTTTAATTACTCTTGTAGTACTTCTACATATACATACTAAGTTTCAGCTTTCTAGGATAAGCCGTTTCTGAGATATAAAAAACCACCCCCAAGCCCGTACCTTGCTACCCCTATCAAAAATTTATTTTATTTTATTATATTTTTCTAGGATACTTCTGCAGTGACTCTATATAGTCATCAATTTTAAGCTTTCTATGCTTTGCGGTTTTCGAGAAATACAAATCAGAATTCTTTTCGTTATATCCCCTCCCACCATCACTCCCTACACCCACACCTTCAAAACTTTTTTCTCCGCTACAGGTCTAATGGTCCTAACTCTTGTAAAAATTTCAAGATCATATCTGATACGGTTCCTGAGATATAAAAATTTAGTTTTTTGAAAAATGGCTGCCTCCCACCTTTATCGCTTCACCTCCCCCCTCAAAAATTTTACATTCAGTAGACTTCACTGCTAATTGTATATACAGAAACCAAATTTTATCTACCTAGCACAATTGAGTCGGAAGATATTGTAGTTCAAAGTTTTTCACCCCCCACCCCCATAACACACTACTCCCCCTAAAAATGTTAATCTTTTTCTAATTTCCTAGTATCCCTTAATACAACTACAAAATTTAGGCCATCTGACATCAATCGTTCAGGAGATATGGATTTTAGAATGTATCAATCCCAGTTTACAAGCGTTTTGGACGTATTGTTCTCCCCCCCACTCGCACACCTCTCAACCCCTATCGACCATTTTTTTTTGCAAATGGATCCACTATCATAGTACTTCATAAGTTCCAACTTTCAGCCTCCTAGCATAAGCGGTTCCTGAGATCTAGAAACCAAAATTTTTCATCTAAAACGTTCCCCCTGCTCCTCCCTTATACCACCACTCCTCCGAAAGCTACCACTTGTAGGCGTTCACCCACTCTACCCACCATAAAAATTTCAACTTAATATCTCAAAGGGTTTGTGAGATACGCACCTTCAAACGGTTTTGCGTACGGCGTACGGCGGACAGACGGACATTTTTTTTTTGCTTTTTTGGGGTCTACTAGTCCTGAAACGTGAAAATACAAAATTTCAGGGTAGCAAATTTTTTTTAAATTTCAGGTCGATAACAATACTTTATTATTAAAAAATAATAAAGTAAAATAACATCCAATAGGGGATCCGTAACCTTGAGCTGTGCAATGATCACTTTTTAATCAATATGATGAAGGCGTGCATCAAAATTCCTATCTGAGGCTATGTGTGAAGAACGACGTCTCCCGATTTTAGTTCTGTCACTAGATCTTTAGGTGAATCTCCGAATAATTAAATTTTGTTTTACATGAACTCTTACACGAAACCTGCGGGAAGGACTTACTCGATTTTTAGCATTTATTTTATCTCTTTACCCAGAACTCTTGACAAATTATCGTATACAAAATAAAAAATTCCTAGTTGCAAGCGTTCTCCAGTTATTGGTCAACACTCTTGGACACGTGTTTCAAGGATCTTTGTACAAGACCTTCCAGAAGGAGTGCAAGAATTTCGCTGAACAGCAAGCTAGTCAGGTACTCTAAACAAATTCCTGTAAAATTTAGTATTATTAGCTTGACGTTTTCTCCAGTTACAATGGATTTCGTAAGACGAAAGCGTGCATTTTTCAAGCAAGTTTGTATGGCAGTGTAACAACTCGATTTATAGCCGGGGCAAAACTTAGCGGGTGCCATGGCTCGTTAGAAAAATTTGTAATTTTACTTCACTGTTTCATTAAATCTTGATGTTACTTCCTGACTTCATTACTTCTATTTCTAATATTTAAATTTGATTTAAATTGGTTTTCTCCGTCGCCGCATTTTCATTGTAGCTCGCCTCCGCTCGCCGTAATTCCGCTTTTCTAGCCTGACGCCGCTTGCCTTGCTCGACCCTTCTTCGCTCGTCATCTCTGCCTGTCTTCGTCTCCGCTTCTGCTCGTTACCGTTTGGCGTAGTTCATCGTGGCTTATCGTAGCCCGTACTGGCTCGACATTCTGGCACGATTCTGCTCGCCTTACTCTTCCTTGTCTTCGTCTCGGCGCGTTGCCTCTGTTCTGCTCGTCCGTCGTGGCTTGCTCTGCTCTGCTCGTCGCGGCTTGCTCTGCTCGTTACTGCTCGTCGTGGCTTGCTCTGCTCGTTGCGGCTTACTTCACTCGTCGTGGCTCATGTTTGTCGTAGCTCGCTCTTCTCGTCGTGGCCTGCTTTGGTCGTCGTGGCTTGCTCAGCTCTGCTTGACTAGTCGCTGCTTGGCTCGTCGCTGCTTGCCCTGCTCTGCTGATTGGCTTGATCCGCTTTCCTTGGCTCGTCGCTGCTTGGCTTACTCCGCTCTGCTTGGCTCGTCGCTGCTTGGCTTTGCTCCGCTGCATGGCTTGCTCCGCTCGTCTCTGCTTCCGAGGTGGCTACGCTTTGGTTAGAAGCGGTTTCGTACTGACGTACAGTTCCAAGTTACGTTAATCGGATTCATAAAACCTCATACCTTCACGTAAAGTGGAGATAGTCAGTAACAGCCAGTGGCTCAGCTCTTCGACGTTCCAAGGAAAGTCGAGCTCAGCAATTCTTAAGTTTCTCAGACGGATTAATAAAACCACAACCTTCGTCACAAAAGACTCGCTGCCCACTGGGTGCGGGCACGAATATTCTCCGATAACTTCAGAAAGCTTTAAACTGGGAAAAATGTTCTTGCTTCTGGTTAGATTGATGACAACCGCGTTCACAGAACTGTCGACCACTAGAAAAAGTACTAAAATCCAACGTGTCAACTTTCAACTGTTTAGTCTAAATTGTTCTGTTCGACGTACTTGAATCTTTTGATATCAATTAATAAAACCGAAGTCATATTTTCCTTTGGAGCCGGGTCTATCCATTTCACTACGAAGCGGCAAATATCTGAAGTTGGCTCTAAAATCTTTGAATTCCAAGCATCCGAAAGAAATAATGATTCCATCGAGTCTGAGTGCTAGAAGTAATCCGAAATTGTTTCAGTATTTCCCCAGGGCGTACTATCTTAAGCAAATTCTCACCATCCTTCAAAATTCCCCAAAACCACATCATTGACCTAGTAACCAGTCAAACATTAAGAACTTGTTGGTCTAATTCAGAAGATGGTTGTTCTAAAGATGTCTACTGATTATTCGACCATTCATCGCAACCAAACTACAGAATTACACTATCTCTTATCCTCGTTTACTTTATTTGATATGACATCATATTGTTTTAGCCGGCACGTTATAATTTAGAGCACAGGACAACAAAACATTGCTCCTTGACATTATAAATTGCCTTTTGTTCCATACACCTTCCGATTTACTGGAACAGAACTTAGTAGGACATGCAAGGACAGCAGCCACCGGCTCCTTCACATCATCTAGAAAACCCAAGGAATTCTGTTAAGATAAACTTACACTTAATTTACGAGACTTTAATGAATTATCAAAAAACGCTTCTCTCTACCCGGGAATATTTTGCTATCAAGCAGTCGAAAAAAAAATAGGAAGAGAGAACTAGGGGGTAGTTAGGCGGTACAGAGTATAGGAACCGTCTTAGACAATAACCCAATGTTAAGGTATATTGAAGAAAGTTACCCGGGGAATGGAAACGCAAAATTTATGCGTGTAGTAAATCTTAGACGGAAGTGAAGGAAACCATTTGTGCAAAACTTTATTAAGGATTTCGGTGTAGATATGCGAAGCTTTAAGAAACATGAGAAAGAGATTTTGCCACAGGGGTCCAACTTTAGACACAAAGATTATCTCGCTCTCAGGCTCCTTGTGGAGTGTAGGTGGATAGAAGTATGTCTGAAGGTTCCTCCTGGATCCTTAGAAAAGGAATTTCATGTAAGTTTTTAGCCCCAAAAGAGCTTTTTTGATATGAGTAAAAAGGTATAGCCGACTGACTGTATACTATGCGATGTAGGCCTGTGATGGAGGTGGTACCGTCTTCTTTGGTGTATGTAAGAATCCCACGTACTTTTGTTTCCTAGGCATATTTTTGTTTTCGTTTCATATAAAATATATTACCCTAATCTTGGGGTAGAAGATTTAATCAGCGTTGTAAATGCAGCCCCTTATTTAGAAGCCTAACGTCTTTTCGTTTGAGTTTTTTTTTTGCCATGAAGATTATGATGATGTTGTTTTGTGGCGGAGTTGTGGGTTTCGAGTTTGCGATATAATTTCAGGTTGCGAAAATATGAAAATTTTCGATCGGTAAATGGAAGATGAAATTTGGTTTAGAAGGTGTGGTCAGTTTCTGAGATGGTGAAAAGAATTGTAATCTGTGAGTGTATTGGTTTGCAAATCGATGGTTCTTGTGGCAGAAAACTGGGTTAAGTACTTTGTTACATAAAACCACACTGAAATATGTGAGAAGATTGAATGTATCAGCGTTTATATATATATACGGACGTAGATATAGAAGTTCTCAGGAAAATATCTCACCGTCAACTCAGAGCAGGTTCATTAAATATCTTATATGGATCTGTTCTAGGGATCGGGGTCACCATTTCTGTAGTTCTAGCAGAAACTATTCACGTGGTGCATGATTTAACCTGCACTAATCACATTACCAGGGTGGGAAATATAGTCAGGGGTAATGTTCAAAACGTGTAGCGATGAGGGAACCAGTATACTACGACACGAAGGAGTATTACTCAAGCCACACAAGACACAAATGATGGAATGGTTATGAAGTTAATCCAAATCCTACTCTGTCCACGGGAAAGACAACGTTTTCCTCACAATTGCGCAAGCATTCAGAATAGGATACTCCTGCATGTCATCCATCAGAGTAGATGGAAGATCTATCATTTTCATGGAAGCACTAAGGGAATTTGGTATTACGCCTGTTGCCAACAATATTATGGAAAAAGTATGAACCTGATTGAGATTCTAAGTTCATTTGAGTTCTCAAATGGGCCACATATACTGTTACACCTTATATGCATACCTTCGTGTAATATTGTGCGGAATAGCAACAACATCAGTGTACTCAGGAGTCTTCACAGAACAACCAGGGATCAAATGGTCAATTCTTTCCGAAGTGTGACCACAGATTCTCTTGTTGAGAACATATTTTCTGTTGTTGTCTTGGATGGCACACAGAAATCCCTCAGTTTTAGAAAACAAATTTCCTGCAGTCAACCATCTGTTGGCCAAGTAAAGACCAGTGTACGGTTGTCAAAGACAATTAGCGTGTTTTCGAAACAACGATCTTTGCCTGATCTGTAATCAACCCATCCAAAGGATCAATATATCGATCCTTCAGATGGAGTGGAATAAGACGACTGTAAACCTGCAAATAACAGCAAGCAGAGAACTTATAACCTCTTTTCAGTAGAAATATGGGCATAGTAGATCAATCTGCCAATGGTAAAGGTTGAACAAATCACTGTAAGGCGCACCACGGCTGATTTCGGGTGATGCATTTGGATTTCGGTCAAGGTGCTGCAAACTAAACATTTGGCAGACTCGAAACCGGTATGTAACCATTGTACCACTTCAAACACATGTAGAGGAGACTGAACCACATAGGTGTTAATCGCACATATTTTACTCTTCCCTGAATGATAAGTCTTCAGTACCAGCTTCAGTCTTAACAAGAACCCAGTTAGTAGTCCGTCACGTAAGTCCCTAACACGAGTTCTATTTTCCTGTAAAACTACAAGATACTTATGAGATATTCCTCGCCCATAGCTTCGATATCCAAGATATGCCCAGTATGCGCCCCCTGATTACAACTGCTCGCATTCGACATTTGTTCGAACTGAAGTCCTTCCGGACACCCCGGCTAAAATAGCGTGTAATTTCCAGCTGACCTAGTCATTTCCTGCACACAATTTAGAGTCTCAATGAACATTAAATGGCTCAGATTGTAGGTCGATAAAGGGCAATGATTGGCAGCGTTTTTTGTACTATATATAAATGTTTAGATGTTCCTTCCAGCTAGAAGTCCGCCGGGATTTCAAATAGAAACAAAAGTCGGTTAATTTAATAAAAATACAAATCTAATACTCTTGGCAGTTATACACATATCCATTCACCGTTTACTCTCGAGCTCTCAACCTGAGCTTTATACGATACACCGTCGCTATTTGTCAATGAAAATTAGTCCGTCGCTTTTCAGTTAAACTGATCCACTGACTTTCGCCGGCAAACTGATTGTCGTCTACAAGCCCTGCTGCGCTTATATACTGCATGTGTCTGCTCAAAAGATTTCGAGTGCATTCGTTGAGGTGTGTGGAATATGTGGAAAATGTGTAGAACTTTCTATGCTATTGGCCAGTTGTAGGTCCTTCTAGAAACTTGGATGTTGAAGTGGTTCGGATTACCAGGGTCTGTTTGTAATAATATCATAAAAAGCATTAGCTAGCATTCGTTTTAGAGCGAGGATGTTGCATCCTCTTCAAATTATAGGCAAGTATTTCACTTCAGTTATAGTCCTAGCAATCAATTTATTCCAAAGACGAATTAGCCCAATATTTGGCACCTATAAGTGCTGAAAAATAATTCTATAGCCCCAATTGACATCTTGTTAGTCCAAATATAGCCAGCGTTTTTATATTCCCACACAAAAGAAATTAATAGTATAAAATTTTAAGTTTGAAAGGATAAGGAGGCGGTAAGTTGAATCTCTTTTCTCTCCCTACGGTCTTGGGATATACTCGAAGGAAAAGGAGAGTTTCTCTCATCAATTAACTCGACCTTGAAGATGTATGTATTAAATAAACAAATTTTTTAAAGACTTTGGAATATAAGCTAAAACTGAGTGCCTGGATTTTTTCATAAGATGAAATAGTAGTTTTAAAAAAAATTATTTTCAATCCAATTTTTACTTGAAATTTCCAGTATACGAGTATTTCATTTTTTCAAGTTCAAGTACATACACATTTCAATCACTTTTACACGAAATTACTGGAATTAGTAAACTATTCATGTACCTTTCCACTGAACCGTACAATTTACATGAAAATTACGCAATATTTCGTGTAAAATTAACTATATTTATATATGAATTGAAAATTACATTCTTTTTCGTGTAATTCTACTTATCTATTTGAATTTTACGACGAAAATCATGGAACTAACTAACCACTTAGTTCGATTTTGTTTTCTACTGAAATGAAAATGAAACGCCTTCGGTGGCGCAGTGGCTACGCGCGTTAAACCGACGCAGTAAAACCAGATTTAATCGCGGTTTCGATTCGCTACCTACAGCCAAGGGTTTTATTAAGAGTAAGTAAGTAAGAAATAATATCAAAAGTAGAAATAAATTTACCTTAAAGAGTGCTACTTATAATGTAAATTCAAGAGAATATCCAGTGAAGTTGCTGCTTTCGAAGTTGAAATTTACTGATTGCAAATTGAAATTTACTGAGCGAAAATTTAAAATTACTATATTCCAATTGACTAATTACATCACAATGTAAATTTACTTGAAAAGGTGTGGCATATCTGGCTACTATCCAAAAGCTGTAAAATTCAATAAATTTTTTTTACTGTGTACTCTACGGATTATGGATAATGTACAAAAACGGAAATCGAGAATAATTTATTATTTTATAACAGGTAGCAGCAGTATCATGAAATGAGTTACACTGGGGTGAAAGAAGTCACCCCCAGCTATCAATTTACTAACTTACAATGTGACAAAAAAAAACTTTCAAATTATAGCGGGATGAAAACTCCGGGCATTCACAGTAAGGCATAGTACAATCACTATGTATAACTTAACCCCCTCGAGTGAACTCTTCAAATAAGTATGACATCCAATTTTAGTTAAGAAACAATTTGATCAAATAAGAAATACTATCTATCAACTTAAAAAAAACAATTTTAAAATAAGAAAATACTTTAACAAAAACAAGTTTCGAATATAATCCGATGCGTGCACATTTTTACTTTCTGTATGCTGTCACATTTGAATAATATAACACCCGCTAAGAGACTATATTACACGATGTGATACAATCGAAAATGTCATCTTCAGAAATTTAGAAGGAAAATACGAATTTTGATTAATGGGATATCTTCAGGACTGTGTGATTCTAACACCAGCAAAAAGCAGTAGGAACGTTCCAGAAGTTTGCTACAGCTTTCAATATAATATTTATCCAAAGTATGGGACTGCTGACTATAAACCGAGGAATTGGTATGGTACCCACTAGGCTTGCGCATTTTAGTTCACGAAAAGTAGCGATCATTTCTAGTTCGCGAACCCCCGCGAACTAGTTCGTTCTTTTAGTTCACTAGTTCGCGTGAATTCAGCCGTGAGCTAGAAAGAACTAGATAGATAGATTGGAAAAAGGGGTTGGTATGATTAACCTCTGTCACTGCAGCCACAGTTGGGCCTGTTGTGACGTCGCCCCGGTTTGAGTATGATTCTTCTTCAAGAGAGTGATGAGGTACAATGTGGTGACCTAAAAAAAGGCCCTCAGGTACGATGAGATGACCTAAAAAAAACGGGTCCTTCAAAAAAAAAGAAAAAAAAGGTAGAAGTAGAAAAGGTCGTCTGATAGAATGACTTACTGACTTATAAACAACAATGAATGAATACAAATGAACTAGGAGCGGGACTGACTGCGAACTAGTTCGTTCATTTCTCTTCTGGGAACGCTCTTCTGAACTAGTTCGTCCGCGAACTACACAAGCCTAGTATCCACTAAACAGATTTACTTAAAAAAATAAGTCTTAACAAATAAATAATCTTCTGCACCCTGCAAATTAGGAGTGTAAAATTTATAGCCAAAAGTCATATGCATAAAGTTTCGAAAAAATTCCAAAATTTAAAAAAATTAGTTTTATTTATAGGAAGAAACTCTTCCACTGTAATAAAATCGAAATCATTCCTATTCCGCAAACATTAAAAACATTACAATTTCTTAAAGTTCAAGGATTAAATTTTTTCGATTTAGGAAATATTTATCCCTTTTAAAACCCCGTTAAATTTTTTTCTTAAAAGTTAAGAAAAATATGTTTAATTTCTTCGTGAATTAATTGCTGATACGCAATTTTCTTATTTATTCGTTTTGATTATTATTATATTCGAGTTTATTCAGTCTGCTTAAGAATTCTATAAGATTTTCAGGCTGGTAATTTTATTCGGAATTGATGCCATCTGACTGAAGTCTTAGCCTGGTAAAATGAACATTTGATTAATTTTCAAAATCCATCATCCACAATTTCTATTAATTAATTTATTTATTTGTTTGTTTTTTACTTTATTATTTCAATAATACAGTATTGTTATCGATTTTTAAAAAAAAAATTTCCTACCCTCAAAATTTTTTTTTTCACGTTTCATGACGAGTAGACACGAAAAAAGCAAAAAAAATTTCAGTCCGTCTGTCCGCCGTACGCCGTCCACCGTACGCCGTACGTCGACTGCTCGTAGCTCCCAAACCCTTTGAGCTATTAAATTGAAATTTTTTTTATGAATAGACTGGGTAGGCCCCTTGAAGTGGCCAAATTTGGAGGGGTGGGGGTGTGAGGGGAGAGGGGGGGGAAGTGTTTTAGACGGAAAATTTTGGTTTCTAGATCTCAGCAACCGCTTATGCTAGGAGGCTGAAATTTGGAATTTATATAGAGCTTTAGTAGTGGACCCATTTGCAAAAAAATTGCCGATATAGGTGAAGGGGTTAAATATTGCTTCTCTCAAGTTTTGCAATTTCACGTTTCAAGGGTAGTAAACCCAAAAAATTGTCTGCCCGGCGTATACGCCGAATGCAAAACTTGTTTGTATGTTCTTAGCTCCCAAACTCTTCGAACTATTAAAATCAAATTTTTGGCGGATAGGTTAAACAGAACAACCAGGAAGCTATTTGAAAAGTTATTTTTTTTAGGTTGGCAGTCTCATAGTAGTTCGGCTTACAAGAATGACAATGACCGATTCTCTGTCACAAGTCAGAAAATGATCTGACTTCCAGCTTTAGAATTTAATTAAATTTTTTAATTATATTAAAACTAAAATTCATCAGAATTCTGGCATTGTATCCTAATAACTTCCAAACTAAGAAAAATAACAACTCAAAACAAAAATTAATTTCCTTCTGGTTTCTCGACTTTCGTGACAAGTAGGTACGTTTAGTTTTAATGTAGATTTTCTGTGACAATCTCCTTGTTTAGTTTGCTGGTTCGGTCGATGAAAAGGCACTACAATCAGAGCATCTACCCCGAACAAACAGTGCAAACAGACGCCACTGGCATCAAAATAAATCCATAGCGCTTGTTATTTGTGTATTGGCTGGGGATAAATATTACCGCCATGAATATTCATTTAAATCTGAGATGAGAAATAGCATCGCCTGCAGGTGATTTTCAAGAAACAAGACCAAAGATAATTGCTAAGGAAGTCTGTGCCATGGGATCGGGCTATTCAGGTACTAAGGAATGGGTGTGAGTAAATTAGACACTTGTTGGTGTAGACTATTATTAGTGACATTGGTAGGTCTCATTGAAATTGAACAGATCTACTATTGGGCGTTTGTTATTACGATTGAGATGGAAATCGACCGTCCTATTACTTTATTTACTTTAGATCAACGCAATTTAGCTAAGTAAAAAAGGAGTGGTTGCGATATACTCGTAACTTCCTTTTATCACATGCCGACTTCAGCCGTATTACTAAATTTGTTTCAAAAACTTTTATGGTATTTAATCTCATAAATCCTTTAAATATGTACTATGAGATTTATGTCTCACTAAATTTTGCTTATATGATTTCTTGTTATCAAATTCGCCACCTAAATTGTCAATAGATCTATAACCATATCACAAATTTTTATTTCTAACTTATTTCTACTATAAATTCAATATAATTTTCTGTTTGTGATATGAAAAAAGCTGGTTTTGATTGTGTTATGTCTGAATTAACAGGTTTTCAGTTCCACAATGATATCGCAAATATAAAAATTTCAAATTATAGTTAAATCTGTGAAATAGAACGAAATTATTTACAACTAAATTATGTAGTTTTACACTTCGGTTTTTGAAAATTTGTTTAATTTTACAACTAGAATGATCTAATCGCCCAACAATTATGTAGTTTTTAGTTTTTTAGTGTACACACTTAAAAAAAAACTCGTGTTTGTTGTAAATAGATAAAAGTATTGATAACTGCACACCCTGGTAATCCGGATAACTCAGTTATGAATGACATGAGTTTCCAGAGAAAAACAGTAACCTTCAAGCCTAAATAACTCTGCACAATTTTATATACTTCAACACACTTCTCGAATATTCCACACACACAACCGAATATACTGGAACTATCTCGGCTCAACACATGCAGTATATATGCCCCACAGAGCATATTTTATCTACTGTTAGACCGAACCACCGATCAGTTCTGCGCGAAAGCGTTTGTAAAGCTACACAGTAAAAAAATTTTAGTACTCTCAGAGTAGGCAATTTAGTGCCTATTCTGAAAGCAGTAAAATTACTATTGTCAAATTTCTTTACGCACTCTTATGATTTTTATACTACTTACGCTGAAACACATCACTACTAATGCGGAAATTCACACATAAGTGTGAAAATCAATCGCTAAAATTGTGTAAATTTACTGCTGGTGTGGAAAGGCAAAATTTTACAATGCGTAAAATTACAAACGGTGTGGAAAAACTAATATGTACTGCAAAGATCTAACATGTTTATGTTTGCTTACTATTATTATTAATTTATTGATAATATAAAGGAATAAACTTCAAGCGAATGATCGGCAGATGAATTCCCAGACGTATTTCGAAAGGCAAAGGCCACAACAATCGACAATTGGACAAAATCAATGAGATCAACCACACATAATAATTGGAAAAAAACCAGGATATAGGTCAAAAAGGTTAAAAAGTATAAAACACTATACATGTTTATTAGTCGGTAACTGGTCAGTCTCAGGAATGGCATCCTTCTCTGATCATAGAATAATTATGTTCACGGTATCTTGCGATGCAGTGCAGGGTAACTCCTTCCGTAACATCAAAAGAACAAACTGGGAGAAGTTTGTAAAGGTAGTCAGTAACAACCTTAGGTAGGAAACCAGCAGCCTAATCAGTACGGAACTACTGGACAGGGAGATAGAGATGATTTCGGAAACCTTAATGACTGCCCACAGATCGGGTTGCCCGCTTTCAACTGGGGGTGGGAAGAGTGGTCCGAAGTGGTGGTCCAAGAATCTTGAAATTCTGAGAGGAAAGGCGAGGAGGCTTTTCAAGAAAGCTAAAAAAAACTCAAAATGATTTGGACTGGGAAGCATATAGACTCAGCTAGAAAGAATTCGAATCGTCGCTGAACTTTGCCAAGCGAAGTTCATGGAGTGAACTCTGCGAGGAAATAGAATGCCTAAATGAAGCATCTAGAATGCGCAGGATCCTTGCCAAGGACTCCAGTGTTCCTGGTTACTTGAGGAGGATTGAGGGAATCTAGTCAGGAAAGTCTGGATCTACTAATGGAAGTGCAGTTCGCGGGGTGCATCTCGGAACTTGGGAACGCTTCTCAGGTTGTAGATCTCCCCGTGGTGAATCAGACAATTACTCTTGAAAGGGTAAGGTGTTCGGTTATGTCCTTCTCTCTCTTTAAGTTGCCGGGAGTGGACGGTCTGATGCCCATTATGCTGCAGAAGACAATACCACTTATTGGTTCTTCCTTGGTGAGGATCTTTAGAAGCTGTCTAACTTTCGGGTATGTCCGAAGATGTGGCATGAAGTCAGGGTGATTTTCATTCCTAAGGCTGGCAAGCCAATCCACACCCTGGCCAAGGACTTTAGACCCATTAGTCTCTCATCGTTCTTGCTGAAAACAATGGTGAGACTGGTGGACTATTATATCAGATGTGTTATGGACGCGAGGGGCTTCTCAGCTTCTCAGCACGCCTATATGAAAGGAAAATCCGTCGAAATGTCCTTACATGAGCTCGTCTCCACGATAGAAGAATCTTTGAATGTTAAAGAGTATACTCAAGCAGCGTTTCTAGATATTGAGGGTGCCTTCAATAATGTGGACACAAAAGCGTTTGAGAAGGCGTTCAATAGAATGGGTGTTGACTCATTCATTACGTCCTGGATTGTGTTGATGCTAAGGGGAAGAATTATCAACTCCTCTTTGGGGGATGGTTGTTGTTGTTGATGGTTGTAAATTTTACAGGCTCTACCTTTGACTAGTATCAAGGTGGTTGCTTACGCAGATGATATCGTCCTGATGGTGAGAGGTAAGTCCTTGACACCTTGAGCGATTTACTTGAAGTTGGGCTCAAATCCTTGAGCAGGTGGGCTGGTAACTGCGGTCTCAACATCAATCCGGAAAAAACCGACCTTATCTTCTTCACGAGAAGAAAAGACCGAAAATTCAGACTCCCACATTTGAATGGCGTTACCATTTCACTCTCACTTAGTGTGAAGTACTTACGAATCTATCTTCATCCTAGGTTGAACTGGAAACTCACTATTGACGACAGGATAAAGAAGGCATCGAATGCTTACATCGCTTCTCAAAAAATGGTGGGGAATATCTGGGGCCTCAACCCGAGGATAGTCCATTGGCTGTATAACACGGTAGTTAGACCTGTTCTTACGTACGGGCCACTGGTGTGGTGGCATGCGCTGGAGGTCGGGACTAACAGGGTCACCATGAGCAGAATTCAAAGAATGGCACTCATTGGGATTACTGGGGCCTTACGAACCACGGCCTCCTAGGCTCCAGTCTACCCTTCTTAACCTAATCTAACCTATATAAATTTAATTTATTTGTTTTAAAGCCACAAACTTCACACATTATAAACATTATTACTTTATTATTTTTTAATAATAAAGTATTGTTATCGACCTGAAATTTCAAAAAAATTTGCAACCCTGAAATTTTGTATTTTCACGTTTTAGGACTAGTAGACCCCAAAAAAGCAAAAGAAAAAAAATGTCCGTCTGTCCGCCGTAGACGCCGTACGCAAAACCGTTTGAAGGTGCGTAGCTCACAAACCCTTTGAGATATTAAATTGAAATTTTTATGGTGGGTAGATTGAGTGAACCCCTACGACTGGTATATTTTCGAGGGGTGGGGGTATAAGGGGAGAGGAGAGGGGAGCATCTTAGACGAAAAATTTTGGTTTCTAGATCTCAGGAACCACTTATGCTTGGAAACTTAAACTTGGAACTTATGTAGTACTATGATAATAGACTCAATTGCAAAAAAATGGTCGATATTGGTTAAGGGGTGTGGAAGTGGGGTGGAAAACAATGAGTCTTTAACGCATGAAAGACGGGATTGAAACATTCTAAAATCGATATCTCCTGAACAATTGATGACAAAAGATTGAAACTTTGTTGTTGTTCTTAGAGATACTTCAAGATTAGACACGGGCTAACTTTTTTAAGAGGGGAGGTGGGGTGTGGGGTGGGGGGTGAAAAACTTTGGATTACAATATCTTCCGAACCAATTACTCCAGGAAGATAAAATTTAGTTTCTGTATATGGGATCACAAGAGGAGTCTACCAAAACTAAATTTTTTGAGGGGGGAGGTGGAACACGAAAGTGGGGGACAGCAATTTTTCAAAAAATGTAATTTTTATATCTCAGAAACCGTATCAGATATGATCTTGTAAATTTTACAGGAGTTAGGGTCGGTAAACTTCTAGTAGGGAAAAAAATGTTGGTGGTGTAGGTGTTGGGGGTTATGGTGAAAGGGAGTAGAAAGGAAAACATTATGATTTTTATTTCTCGAAAACCATAATGAATAGAAAGCTAAACATTTAGGATTATATAGAGCCACTATGGAGACATCCTCGAAAAATAAAATTTTTGATTGCGGTGTCAAGGTACGGGGGAGAGGGGTGGTTTTTTATATCTCAGAAACGGCTTATTCTAGAAAGTTTAAACCTAGTACGTATATGTAGATATACTATTAGGTTACTATGTGACTGACAACCTAAGAAATAACCAGGAGGCTATTTGGAACGTTATTTTTTAGGTTGTCAGTCGCACAGTAACCTACACCGCTCTCATCATTAAACACGTTTCGAACTTCTACCCATAAAATAATGAAGTTACGCCCAGACTGTTGGCAGATTTTTTTCTTTTTTAATTCTAAATAACGACTTACACAAAATCACGAAACAAGTGAATTAAACAACGAAGCGGTCAAGTTAATACAAATCACAAAAAACAAATGACTACGCATGAAGTATCAAAATTACATGCAAAATGCATAATTTTATACACAATAATCAATTTTACACATTCAATGTTGCAATATCACTTCCCAGTTAGTAAATTCATAAATTAAATGTCTAAAAATACGCTGTTTTAAGAATTACTCTTAATTTTGTTAAATTCAATGAACATTTATAAATTTACTAGATTAATGCGTAATATTTTACTGCTTTAAGGACAGTAATTTTCACAAATTTTTTACTGTATACTTTCATTGATAACAGTGATCGAGTAGTAAATATAATCGGGAAGCGTTGCGAAATTTGTGATAATTGAACGCGACCAATAAAGTAATTTGTGTTTGTTATTAATTTTAATCTAATTGTGTTTTACTCTAAATCTCGGCGAACCTCTAGCTAGCATTATTATAATTTAACATATTTTTTTTGGCAATTTCATTTAAAGCTAAAATCAAATTGCTTAAATGACATGTAATATTCTGTTCATTGTATTTCAATTATATTGGCCAGAAAACAACTGTTGCAAAATTCATTTTTTTCGCCAATCACTACAAAAATTTGCAATTAATTGCAAATCGATAATTTTAAAGTGCGTAAGGCTGAATTTTTTCCATACCATTACGGAATTCCTCCCTTTTTCCCCCCATTTTCAGCTTTAAAATGCCCCGGCAATAATTTAAAATCACTGTCATGCCTGTGTAATTACTCGAATGCAAATGGCACAACAAAACACAATGTACGGGTGTACTATGGATTTCCACAAGTGCCCCCCAGAACTTGGCCATAATCAGTTTAACGAAATGAAACTCTCTGCGGAGTGTAATTAGCAACAAGGCGAACGACTATAAAAAAAAAATTTTCCTTAAGTATAAATTCGCATGGGGATGGAAAGTTTTTTCGCCGGTCGTTCGTTTTCTTTGCTCCGTCTTTGGCCTTTTAAATAAGAGTGTGATTAAAATTTAATTCAATTTTCCTTGATTGATCTTATAGAAGGAAAAAGATTGGTACAAAATTTGTACGAAGCGAATGAAAATCTTCTCGGTCCCCATCACTTTAAAGTTGTCCATTTTCTTTTAGTCTACATATTTAAATTCTTTCTGGTCTTGAGAACTGTTTCGTTGGTACGCTTTTTCATATTATTTTATACTGGTGGTCGTTCCGTCGTTGGGCCCTATGGTGTCTTCTATACGAGAACTGGCTATTTAATTTGCATATCATTCTACTCTGAATTCAGTACTCTGTCTGCAATTTTGTTTTTTCTACTACAATGAAGTCCTTTTTGGAGTTCTTTTTTTCCAGTTTTGATGGAAAAGCTATAGAATGAACGACAATTCGACGTATACTAACTAAAGAGTATAAAGGGAGTGTACGCTGCAAAGGTTTGTGTTCCGAATATGGTTTTCCATATACAGAGAAGTACACTTTCGAAAAGATAATCCTTTCAATTTTCACAATATGGGGATTCTTGCATAGCGAATGATTTGAACTTGTTGAGATTTGAAATTCTTTTTCATCCTGTCAAGGAACCGGAAAATTTTAGCACAGATTACAATTTCTGGCAACAACAATGAGATATTGTACAAAAAATATTAATTCAAATGCAAAGAATTGTGAATAGAGTAGAATTTCGCAAAATTAATGGAAAACATAAGGGAAAATCTATAGATTTCAAATTGGGTTTAAATTAGAGATGGGCCGTTCACGAGTGAACTACTCTAAAAGAACACTTCATTGAAGTGAGTAAGAGAAGTAACTCCAATAGATCCTTAGTGATCTCTCGTGATGGGCTGTGACACAGTGCTACGGTTCACTCCTCTAAACCTAACCTAACCTAAGTGAAGTAACTCAGTCATTTTGGTGAACTGCAGTTCAATTCGATAGGTGAAGAAACAAAAATATAAACGAATGAAGGAAGAACAAAGACTAACAAAGTGAACTGTACGAACACGGTGAAAATAGAGACAAACAGCCAACCAATCTGATCGTTTCGTCCGTCTATCACTCAGAAACACACACTGCGAAGACACGACTTAATTTGTCACAAAGTAACAGCTCTTATCTCTCAGTGGCTTATCATGTAGTGAGTAACTATACTGAACTACTGGTTAGAGAAGAGAATAGAGTAAGTGAACAGTTCAATTGAAGGAGTGGTGACTAGTGACTACTGAACGACTGCTTCGAGAAGAGAATACAGTAAGGGAACAGTTCAATTGAAGTACTTCACTGAACTAACTCTTTCAAGTTAATGACTAGTTGTGAAGTACTTCACTAAAATGAACTGTTTTGCCCATCTATAGTTTAAATATACATATTTAAAAGGTTAACTATCCGATATTTTATGTTGTTTAAACGGTGTATGATATAAATTACTTTCGAACTCTTGAGGCCACGAAATCCGTTGCATATCATAAATTGAATTCTAATTCTAAATTTTTTTTAAAACAAGGTTACAGTGAAAGGTACAGTAAAAGTCCTTTGATTTGTAATCATTTAATTTGGAAAGCTCTTTAGTTCAAAAATTATGGATTTGTTCAAAGTAAAGACATTTTTACAAATTAAAGAAATTTTTTTTTATCAATTTCTTTCAAGAACTAAAGCTAACTAATTCAGTAATTCAATTTAAAAATGATTTGAAAGTAAATCACCAAAGTAAATTAACTCTTCGAAATCGAATTCACCTGCGAAGAACTAAGGCTAATTCAGTTCAATTCGAAACTGATGTGAAAGTAAATCACCAAAGCGAATTAATTCCTTGAAAGCGAGTTCACCTGCGAAGAACTAAAGTTAATTCAGTTCAATTCGAAACTGATTTGAAAGTAAATCACCAAAGCGAATTAATTCCTTGAAAGCGAGTTCATCTGCGAAGAACTAAAGTTAATTCGGTTCAATTCGAAACTGATGTGAAAGTAAATCACCAAAGCGAATTAATTCCTTGAAAGCGAGTTCACCTGCGAATCGTGATTAACTTTCTAGTAGTATGTAGCGCAGCGCTCGTCCACTTGAATGTTTAATCAAATTTTCACAGAATCGAAGTCACAACAAAAGGGGCTATATGCTCACTTTGTGAATGTTAAGTAAATCGTTTATGAATCACGTTAAAGATTCCAAAATAAATGTTCATTACGTCAAGGTAGAGAATTGATTTTGTATTTTAGGTAAATTCGATTTCGGAGAATTAAAGGAATTATTAGTGAATTTATTTTGAATAGAAAAACATCACAGTAGGTTTAGATAAAACTTTCTTTCAACAAAGTTACAGGTCGACAAATTATTGACTCTTTATAATTCCACGCACTCAACATTTCTTTGGATTTCATGGAAAAATAAATGAAAATGTCGTTTTTTTTTCAATATTCGATTGAATAAGACGAATTATTAGTTAATCTATTTTCAATAGAAAAACATATCGCAGTAAACCTTGCTTTCAATTGATTTTCTATAATTCGCAATTAACTTTTCTCCGGTTTTCATGAAAAATATAAGCCGCTAATCCTAATCCGTTCAGTGTTTTTTCACCAAAATTCGGTGCTTCTTCACCTTTGAATATTTAAAATAAAAATTGCTGGTAAAAAATTTGAAGACAATTATCTAGGTATTATCTGAAGAGATGATTATTTCTTTATTTCTTTGTTCATACTTTTATTCGTTTCTCGTTGCCTACTGTATTGTTGTCAGGTAGATGTTTGTTCTATACATCCCCACGGAAGAGCGTCTGTGAACACTCAAGTTTCATTGGTATGTTCCATTTTAATATTTCTGATTTTAAAACAAATTAAACTAAATCGGAAAAGTCGTTAATTTGGAACAGCCTTTCCACGATTTTCCCGAATTAAAAAGCTTTTTTTAAACTTTTATATTTTGTTCATGAAATATTTATTTTTGAGTTATTAGTTATTAATGTTGCAATTCAGCGTGGTACATTTCGTTTTTCGCAAAGAATTTGATTTTAGAAAAGAAAATCACGATTTTGACAAACAATCGTATTTTTTTAAAATTCGCCCTTAACATTTTCGTGATTCCTAAAATCTCACTCATAAAAATTTCACGTTTTTCGGAATCATTAAAATTTCGCAAAAATCAAAGTTCAACCCTGTTTGAAAAATAATTTGTATTTTCACGCTTCACCCAAACAAAAACCCTCTGTTTGGCGTATACGACGATTTGATGGAACGCTACAAGTGAATTTCATTTTGGTTAGTGGAGTATGAGTTGAACAGGAATTGCTTATGCTAAGAAGTTGAAACTTGGTATTTATACAAAGCTTTGATAGTCGAGCCTTTTCAAGGAAATATGTTATGTGTTTTCATTAAAAATTCAATAAATATTCGGGTTCAAAAGTTAGAACTAATTCGTAGAAAATAATGTTGAAGGGCCGTTCTCAGCGAGCAGAATAAATTGAAGGATTGTCTTATGTTGAATATGTGAAGTATCTCAAGTAACTATTTTAGGTGAGTTTTATTATTGTTATTATATGACAGTGGCCTTGTTAAATTGTTTAATAAAGGCCCTCAGTTTTTTTAGGGCAATGATTTTATACATAGCTTTAAGTTCTTGTAGACTTGGTGATGAAACCATTTTATATTTAAGTCCAATCACACTTAAAAACGTTTTATTGTTGCTACAGAATTTGTCGCAATAAAACCGTTTGGCTTTTAAATTTCTGCTAAGTTTTATGACGTAATCGCACCATTTTATAAAACTCTTACAACAATCCGCTATAAAGTTAATTTTATATTCTTGTGAGAGATTTATTAAGAAGATTGGGAAAATGATTTAAAATCAGTGGTGGTGCCCATTTTCTCAAAACGGTTTCGACTCGTTCATGACAACTCTGATGAACGGAATAAATTGAGAAATTTGCGTATAATACTTAAAAAAAAACTTTCTCTAAGGTCTAAATTTTTTTTATCTACTTACTTCTCACTTGTTCTGACTAGCATCTAGTTATTTTCTTAGACGTAAAATTGAAACTAGTAAGGTTATCATAAATAAAAACAATTAAGTTTTGTTCAAAAAACAAAAATGTAAAATTTGCAGAATTAAAATGTAAAATAGAAGCTTTCATGGCTCAGAAAAAATTGTGTTTCAATCATTACAATTTCTTTGCATATCCACTTAAAGATGTTTTGAAGTTATAAATACATGTTCAAAAATAGTATTCTGAAATAAATTAGAAAATAAAAGAAAATAAATTGTTATTCAAATATTCATCGAAAACACTATTCTTTTTATTTTTAAATTATCATAGTATTTTTTCCGTTCTCTATAATAACGTTCCAAACAAAGTAGTTTTACCCCAAAATATTTTTATTCGTCAAAAAATATAAATTCAATTTTAAATTTTAAAATAAATAAAATGAAATTATGTTAAATTAATTAATTAAATTAAATTATTATAGAAATATTTAATTTTATTATATTATTTATAATAAAATAAAGCAACTTAAGATGGCGTTGGGCGCAACCAAATGGTCTTTTAAAAGTACAAATGGTTCTGAATGAAGAGGTTATAAAGCTAAAAAGCATAAGTAACCGACGAATAAACTTTGGGCGTAAAATGGTCACTCTTCATATATCGAAATAAATACCGTTTTTGGAAAGCGCACCTTGCTAGTATTTTATTTTTCTCCATAAGCAGCATATCTAAGAAGTGGAATGTCAAAATTTTATGAAAAAATATTGAACATTGAAGAAGCTTTAATTTTTTTTTAGCAAAAAAGTGTCTTTTTACGTGTTCACCTCTTCATGAAATTTGTTTAACATGTCGCCACTTTATTTCTTAAAAATAAATTTTTCGTACAACATCAAGAACGTTCAGACCATGTTCCGTTATTTTTTAACCACTAAAAATCGACCCAGTGTGACCCAGCGAGATTGAATACAGAGATGTGACCACGAAGGGCTAAACAGTATGACCTCGTATCAGCGAATCAGGATCTTAATTTTGACTAAATGTAGGTATGAATACAGAAGAACATCCGAGATTTTTTGAGTTAATCTGTTCTTCATAAAAATATCGACGTCCAGATGGCGCTTTCAAATCAAATTTAATTTGAACTAAAATAAAAGCAACATCTGTTTACATCAAGTTCTGTCAAATGAATTTTAAAAAAAACTGCCAACAGTCTGGGCGCAATTTTATTATTTTGTAGGTAGAAGTCCGGAGCGCGTTTAATGCTGAGAAGCGATGTAGATTACTATGCAACTGACAACCTAAACAATACCTCTTCAAAAGCCTGCTAGTTATTCAACCTTCCTTTAAAATAAGCCCAATTTTATTATTCTAGGATAAAAATTACCAGAGATAAGAATATTCAAAGAGGGCTCGGACACATTTTTTGCGAAATCTTTAACATACTATACCTAACAAAAATACTGTTTTATTAGAAAATATCATAATAAAGTAAAAATGAGATAGAAACAAAAAAATCTGCCAATGGTCTGGGCGAAACTTTATTATTTTTTGGGTCAAAGTTCGGGAGCGGTCAAAGTCGGAGTATATCATCAGTTGTTTCGAGATTATTAAATTTCTTGGAAAATTAATTTTGTTCTTAAATAAAAATATTTAAAATAGAGATTTTTAGCCGATTAAACATTGAAAAAGTCCGTGTAGACTTTTCGAACTTCGGCATATTATGAATACTAAAAACCCATAGAAGTATAAACGATTTTGTTGCCTTATCAGACTTAAGAGATATGACAAATTGTTAAAACATATGCAAACCTATTACTTCCACTTGGGATTTGAATTTCGAAAAAATTGTGAAACAGGTTTTTAGACGATTTCATAAGAAGTAACTTGATATATCATAAGACACGAGCGACTGGAAAAAATTGTGAAAACGTAAGCAAACTCTTCACACCCCCATGGTTCGCTTTGGTTCGAAACATCGTGAAATCGGTTTTAAGGTCACTACATCAAATGCCGTAATAACCAATTTTATATCTCATCAGAGCTAAGGGGTGGCCAAAATTGTGAAAACATATGCAAGCCATTGGGGGTTGAATATCCAAAAATTGAGAAATGGGTTTGTAAGCGATTATATAAAAAGTCTGTGAAAGTGAAAAGTGATCTAATTTTGGCGCTAATATCTCATCAAACTTAAAATATATGTCAAAGCTTTGAAAAGCCCCCCTTACGATTGAATACCTGAAAATACTGAAATTGACTTTTTGTCGCTTATATAGGAAACCTTAGGAAGTAAAAATGAATTCAATATATCATCAGATCTTAGCAATACGTAAAAATCTGTGCAACCTCCTTACACCCACTTGGAAGTTGAATATCCAAAAATAAATAAATATGAAGACAACACGAGAGAGTAAAAACCAATTCAATTTTTTATCACTTCTAAAAGATAAAACGTGTTCAACTCTTTTATACCCTCTTAGGGGCTGAAAAGGAAAAAAATTAAAAACAAGTTTTAGGCGATTATTACGCAAGCCCATGAAAGTGAAAAGATAGTCGATATCTGATAAGACGTGGGGGATACGGCAGAATTCGTGAAAAAGTATACAACTCCCTTACACCCTGTTAGGGGTCGAACTTCAAAAAATCCTGAAAATACTTTCTTGGTATTTATATCAAGAAGCCGTAGAATAAAAATGAATTGAATATTTGGAAAAACCTAATAGATATGACGAAAATCGTGTAAATATATGAATTCCATTTTTACTGATAATTTTTTTCGCCCCTTTCTGAACGCCAACGGATATTTTGAAATTTTTTTTATCTAAATTACTTTTCTAGTTGACTTACATATAAATACCGTGTTTCAACTTTCTAGTATAAGCCGTTCTATAGATAGGAAAAACACCCCCTACCTCCGTACCATACTACCCCCATAAAAAATTATTGTTATAAATTATTTTATTTTTAAAGCAGGCTACTACTACATGTCTATGCAAATACCAAGTTTCAGTTTTATATCATTATAGGTTCTCGAGATATAAAAATCTGAACTTTTTCTTTTTTACCCTCCTCCACCCACACCCTCTACACCGCCACTCCCAAAATTTTTTTTTCCGATAGGCGTCTATTAGGCCTACTCCTGGTAAAAATTCGAAACATCTATCTTACACTGTTCTTAAGATATGAGACGTGATTTTTGATTTTTTAAAAATTCTTATCCACACCACTTCCAGGATTCACCTCCTTCTTAAAAAATTTTACTTTCATCAAACTTTATTTGTCAACCTTTATACAGATACCGAATTTTATTTTTATACTCTAGATGAAATCATATAGAGTATTATAAGTTTAATCCAGCCCAAAAGTTTGTAACGCATAGAACCAAGCCTCGGACGAAAAAAAGTTATACATTATTTTTTGTTTATTTGTGGCCTAAAACCTCAAATCCGCCTGACGTCCGTCCGTCCGTCCGTGAACACGATAACTCAAGAACGCCTTCACCTAGGATATTGAAATTTTGAATCTGAATGTTTGGTTGAATTTGTAACGCTAAGTTCGTTAACGGGCAAAATGGTCCTACTCCTTCGGGTAGCTGCCATACAAAATGTCCTTAAAACACGTGTTCAAGAATATTGGTCGATAACTTCAGAAAGGTTTAAGCTACGACTTTGAAATTTTGTGTGTGTTATTTTCCCAATAGTTGGAGCTAAATGTATGATTATGAAGAAAATCCTGTTAGTCCTTCGTGTAGCTGCCATACAAATATCCTGTTAAAATGTCTTCACTTAATTTGCGGAACCCACTATAACTCAAGTAATCTTTTAGCTACGAATTCGGAATTTTGTACAAGTTAGTTTTGAGTAAAAAGGAAGTTTGGGTTTACAAATCAGCGCAATCCTTTTACTCCTTCTGGTAGCTGCCATACAAAATGTCCTTAAGACACGTGTTTATTATATATTATATTATACAAAAGGATAAATATGTAAGAAATCGAGTGAGTCCTTCCTGCACCTCCCATGTGAAAGTCCTTCAAAAAGGACTTTTTTTTCGATGACTTACCCAGTTCAAGATATGAAATTAAACACTGAATATTGTCTTTTAGTTTTGAGTAGCAATCTAATGGGAGTCCTTAATAAAGGACATACAACATGCACACACGTAATTCTACTTTATCCCCAACTACAATATAAATCGGAGTTCAGTATTCATCTAGAGTATTATACGATTGGCTTGCAGCCGATCGTGACTGCAGTATGTTTTTATTACAATTGGTTCGTGAGATATCGTAATCTAAAGTTTTTCACCCCCATGTCCGTAAGCCACTGCCCCACTAAAATATTTATTAATATTATTAATATTTGTTTTCTATTCTCCTAGTATACCTACAGATGTTCATCAAGTTTTAATTTCGTGACATTAACAGTTTAGGAGATATGGCTTTTAGAATGTCTCAATCTTTGCCTTCGATCGTCTCGGACGCATTATTTTTCCCCCCACTCCTTCACCCCTTCACCAATATCGGCAATTTTTTGCAAATGGGTCCACTATTGAAGCTATATATAAATTCCAAATTTCAGCTTCGTAGCATAAGCGGTTGCTGAGATCTAGGAACCAAAATTTTCTGTCTAAAACGCTTCCCCTACCTCCGCACTTACACCCCCACCCCTCAGAATTTGGTCACTTCAAGGGACCCACCCATTCTATACAGGAAAAAAAATTCAACTAAATAGCTCAAAGGTTTTGGGTGCTACGAGCCTTCAAACAATTTTGCGTACCAGTCGACGTACGGCGTACGGCGTACAGACGGACTGAAATTTTTTTTGCCTTTTTCGTGTCTACTAGTCATGAAACGTGAAAAAAGAAATTTTTTCAGGGTAGCAAATTTTTTTTTTTAAAAATCGATCACAATTTTGTGTTATTGAAATTATAAAGTAAAATTGAATTTCAATTATTGTTTTCACTAGTTCTTCAAGTACAAAAATTTTCAAAAGAATCGGAGATGGTAAGTCACAAATTTCGTAATTTTTGGAGATTCTTGATGGAATGAGCCAAAAAATTGGAGAGCGTTGCCAGTAGTGCGATAATTGGATGTGAATAATAAATCATTGTTATTTCTATTGATTTTAAACGAATTATGTTCCTGGAAACCCACTAGTTTGCAACAGTATTTTGTACGGAAATATACGTACAGTTTTACTCTCATCATACAACTGGGCAAAGTAGGTACGATATTTTCCAAGTTTCCATGAAAAACCCATGCTCAGCTGCCATTTCTTAAGATCAAATAAAGGAATTTCTGTACATTCTCTTATCAACAACCTGAACTCAACCCATCGCCTTTTTAATGCATAATTCCCATAATCTCAAGTCAACTTTCTAATATAAACAAGAAACATTGAAGGTTTACTGATTCCATTTGATAGTCAACTCCCAACCTTTCGCACCTATTGAATGGTTCATCCTGGCCGCAAGCATCATCTCCATATCATCCAACGAGTTCACCGTTCTTTGAATTTTCATTTTAATGAAATCTTCAAACACCTCTTAGCCTTTGCGTGGCATATCTCGCTATAGCGGACAAAAACCCGAAGACGACAACGATGACGACGGAGAAAAATATTCCCGAATGCAATTTTACTATTATATATTGTGCGGAGTTTAAGAAGCGAGTTGAGCGTTGAAGACTCACAGAAAGCCACCATATATCCCATATTATACCGCACGGTACTTTCTTTTTTGTCCACTCAAGGAACCTGCTGATCTCATTTACAGATTTCAGTATTGTGCTTTGAGTGATGCTACGTGCCTTGTACTATGTCTGCCACGAATAAGATGTATCTTATCACTGTTTGGCATAACGACGACTAAGAAGGATAAAAAAACACATATTCCGTATAAAACGACGTAAGGACTAACTTCTCAGCGTCTATCCAAGGTCTAGCTGCGAAAAAAGAAACCTGCCATTATGTGTTATGCCGAACAACAAGTATAATGAAGATTATGATAAGATCGGAGAGACTACTGCGTCCTACGATACTGGAAGCTGTACAAGCCGCCTAGTTCAGTTCAGGATAGAAAAGAAAGTGACATCTTTTGAATAAATTGTTCACGTCGTAGTTAATTTCTACTTATACAAAACCAAGCAACTCTTGTAGCTTCAAGTGCTTATTATTTTATCATAAAATCGCGTAGTTTCGCATAAATTTGGTTGGTGTTTCGATTGCTCTTGAAATTTATAGTATGTGGCTCGTTTACTGAACTTTACGAAACTTATACGAAAGTTCTACACTATTCTGAAATTAATTTTGCTCACATGAACTTCTTCTTAGATAACTCGGCAGAATTCTGTAATATTCAACTTCTGAGTCTGCACTTTACATTCAATGAGTACTAAGTACATGAGCGCCATATCTACGCCATAAATAACTTTTACTGATATTACGAAATGTACCGTGTTACAGCTTACTACCATTTTATTTTCGCTGACTTTTACTACTTGAACCATTTCTCAGTCTAACCCTTAAAACATATACACTATATTTTCATAATGCTCATATTATGTCAAAAAAACCAATTCATTTTTCCTTTACTAAAGGAACACATCCTCACACACAGTACAAACATATAAGTTCAAAAAACCAGGAACTTTATTTAAAAAAAAAAAAATTTTTATACGTGTACTTCGTAGTTATATTTTTTTTCTCTTAATATAAAAAGCCATTTTTTTCTGCCACTTTATTCAAAGGGATTTTCTATGAGTGACGACGACTGTATCACATGAATGCTCCATTTTACGGTTTTCTAATGAAAAACTTTTTCATACATTATGTCACTGTGTATGTGTATCACAGAATGAAAAAAAAATATCTACCTATATTATCATGCCGAGCATATTTTTTATTCAGATGAAATAATAACAACAATAAAAAAAAGTATGATGAAGAACTTTTCTTAATCCTTTCGCTGAAATATTACAACGTTAATATGCTGCGAGCATTTATTTGTTTCTATGGATTAACAAAGGCTCGGAGTCACATCCTACAGGATTCTCTGGCACCTTTGTATTGTAAGATTCTTTCTTAACTTTCTATTGTAAGTTGGTTACTAGGTCTTATATTAGAAAAAATTGTTCACTGTTTATAAGGGACGATACATATTTTTTTAATATCTTTTAAATTGTGATACTCCGTAAATCCGAAGACTGATTTTAATTATCTGAGGCATTGTTTATAACTCAACTATTTTGAATTCAGTAGAATATTTATCATTTGGACAATTTGTTATTGATTCACGAATGTTCTTAAATTCAATTTTGAGCAATTTTTAAGGTTTTAATTTTACTATGTAAGAAAATTTAAAAGATAAAACGCAGTCACTAATAGGTGTGATAAAGATTCCTAGTTACTCTTAACTCCTATTTATCATCGTAGTTTGGGATAATAAAACAATGTGTTCAAACTATGAAACCTGAAACTGACGCCACTGCATTCTTCAACTTCATTGAGTAGCATTTTTAAATAGGTACTCCACCTTCGTCGCTTTACCTAACCGATCACTACTGTAATTCGAACTTGAACTAAATAAATACAACAACGTGTTTCACTTAAAACTTTGATCGAGCATCCACTTTCCTTGAAGTTATCATCGAAATAACTGGTCCGTCGAGCCGGATAATGAGATTGTATTTACCAGGTATGCAAGTATGAAACCGGAATTCACTCATAGATAGCTCTAGCTGTCAAAGTAGTAACTGTCAAACCGAACCATGGACGCCATTTTGTTGTTTGGATATCTGATAAAGATATAAAATACCCAGCAATACCGGTTTCATACAACAGTGTAGTTTTGACGAGCGTTGAACATGTCAACTTTTGTTCCTGAGAACGACGATATGCGGACAGCATTGATTTTCTGTTACCATTTAAAAAAAACGGTTGCAGAATCACATCGAATGCTTGTTGAAGCTTACGGGGATCATGCACTTGGGAAATCACAGTGCTTTGAGTGGTTCAAAAAATTTAAAAGTGGTGTTTTCGACATCGGAAACAAGGAACGTGGAAAACCACCGAAAAAGTTTGAAGACAGCGAATTGTAGGCATTGTTGGATGCGGATGACACCCAAACGCAACAACAACTCGCAGATGAGTTAAATGTGACACACCAAGCCGTGTCCATACATTTGACAGCCATGGGAAAGGTCCAGAAAATGGGGAAAAGGGTTCCACATGAACTCAATGCAAGACAGCAGGAAAACCGAAAAATCACTTGCGAAATTTTTCTCGCCAGATACGAAAGAAAGTCATTTCTCCATCAAATTGTGACTGGTGATGAAAAGTGGATTTATTTTGAGAATGCGAAGCGGAAAAAATCGTGGGTATCTCCAGGCGAACCATCGACATCGACTACAAAACCAAATCGCTATGGACGGAAGACAATGCTCTGTGTTTGGTGGGATCAGAAGGGCGTGATCTATTACGAGCTGCTGAAACCTGGCGAAACCGTTAATACAGAATGCTACCGACAACTAATGATCGATCTGCAGCAAGCTTTGCTTGAAAAACGGCCAGAATATGGAAAGAGGCAACACAAAGTTATTTTGCTGCATGATAATGCACCATCACACACGGCACGACCGGTGAAGGAAACGATTAAGGCTTTTCAGTGGGAAATACTTCCGCATGCGGCTTACTCACCAGACTTGGGTCCTTCTGATTTTCACTTGTTTGCATCGATGGGACACGCACTTAGTGAGCAGCGCTTCACGTCGTACGAAAATGTCCAAAAATGGCTTGATGACTGGTTTGCCTCAAAAGAACAAATTTTTTTTTGGCGTGGCATAGAGATGGGCAAAATGTATGGCTAGCGATGGGCAATACTTCGAATGAAATATGTTGTAACATTTTTGTAGAATAAACGTCTATTTTTCATAAAAAAATTCCGGTTTCATACTTGCATACCTGGTATAATTCAACTAAACTAGCCTAAAATTTATGATTTTAAGTGCTGCCCATATATTTAGCACTATAAAATTAAACCCTCGTTACATACGAGTAAGTAATTAAAATAATTGTAATTTTTCTATAAAATAATTGAGAATCACTGATGTTCTCCGATTTTTTGACTCTGATCCCTTTAAGATCCCAAGTTGTTTTTTTGATATGTTTTGAAAAACAGTATAATATATAAAATATAAAAAAAAATTAAAGATACGCATTTTGAGATATTCCAGGATAAAGAACAAAATCGTTATGCTTTAAAATAAAATTTCAAGAATAATTTTTATTCGTCTTTTCTTTAAATTGCGACAACCTTCCCCTTAGATAGATTGGCAAAAGGGGTTGGTATGGTTGACGCCTGTCACTGAAGCCACAGTTGGGCCTATTGTGACGTCCTCCCTGATTGACGATGATTCCTCTTCAATCCCTGCGCTTTCAATGAAGCTTAGTATTTTACGAAGAGGAATGGTTAGGAGTTTCGATGGTTCCATGAAACCCTGACCGAAGTGACGAAGTCTTTTGTGTCTCACATTCACATAGGATATGCTCTGGTGATTCGTCTTCGCCATTGCATATTCTACAAATTTTAGTCTCAGAGAGACCAATCCTATTGAGTCGCCTCCTCAAGTGATAATGTCCAGTCAGAGCTCCCACTAGGGTTCGGGTCTGATGTTTGTTTAATTCCAAATAATCAGAAGTTGTTTTTTCCGGATGCTTTGTCAAAAAAAGCTTTGAAGCCTTCTCCTTTAAAATAAGCTCTATTTTATTATTCTAGGTTAAAAATTACCAGAGATATGAATTTTCAAAGAGGACTCGGGCACCATTTTTGCGAAAACTTTAACATACTATATCTGACAAAAAAAATTAGATAGAAACAAAATAGAAACAAAAAATTTAATTTCAATTTATTTTTTCACTAATTATTCAAGTACAAAAATTTTCAAAAGAATCGGAGATGGTAAGGTCGCAAATTTCGTCATATTTGGCGATTCTTGATGGAATGACCCTTTTATCATTTGGACAATTTGTCATTGATTCACGAATGTTCTTAAATTCAATTATGAGCAATTTTTAAGATTTTAATTTTACTAAGTATGAAAAATTATAAGAACAAACTCAGTCACAGATATGTGTGATATTTTAGGAAGATTCCTAGTTACTCTTAACTCCTACTTATCGTCGTATAGTTTGGGATAATAAAACAATATGTTCAAACTATGAAACCTAGAACTGACGCCACTGCATTCTTCAACTTCATTGAGTATCAAATTAAATAGGTACTCCACCTTCGTTTACCTAACCGATCACTACTGTAATTTGAACTTGAACTAAATAATTACAACGACGTGTTTCACTTATAATTTTGTCCAAACATCCAATTTCCTTGATGTTTTCACCGAAATAGCTGGTCCGTCGAGCCGGATAGTGCGATTGTATTTATAATTCAAACAACTAACTCAACCGGTTTCGTGACTTTTTACTTCCTGAATTTGAGAATTGAACGGAACTGTGACTTTTTCAAGTTTTTTAAAAGGTTGCCTGCCAAATTGATGTACTCGCGATCATACACTTTTACTATGAAGTGAACAAAATATTCCTCCCAATCCCGATTAATTTTTTTCTGAACGCGTTTTTTTTGTCTTTTTCGAGTTCAGTGGAATACTAGTACCACGGTAGTACACACATTTCTGGAAAATCAATGCAATTTTTTGTGGTGGAGTAGACACCTTTTGTGAATAGAAATTTGGTTTTTATCGTATTAACGTGGTTTTCTGTCAGATCGAGAGAAAAATTTAAGAAAAATGGAAATGTCTGAACTGAAATTTTCAGCAGGTGGTTTACTTTATTACTAAAAAATAATAAAGTAAAACTAAAGTAGGTCAAATTTTACATTCCTCAATTTTCGGATATCTCGTAATTTTTGAAAAAATGTAAACCACGTCTGATTGATGATTTTTGCATAGGAGTTACTTGTACAATTTTTGGTACAATTTTTTTTACTAATAAACCAAAATTTAGTATTTCTAAATTAAATAAAATTAAATCTATATAGAATAATTACGGTATACTCAACTTGGCCTTCCTTTTAGTGTACTTGTAGTGTACTCCAGTTATACACGGTAATAGAAGTGAATATGGATTACCTTACATGACAAAATTTAGTAGACGAATGTAGAAAAATGTCAACAGGTCTAGCACGTTCTTAAATCAACATCCGAACAGAAAGAACTTAACTGTTTTGAGCAAAAAATTAAGCATAATTTCTATTTTTTCCCAATTAACACGGGTTAGTCGTACCGTCGACATGCCAGTCAATTTAAGGTATGATAACTACACCGACCCTGTCGCCAACATCATAAGCCGAAACAAAGTCGGTAGTTGGTTGTTTATGTAACCCTTAAGTTACGTATCTTGTATCCAATTAATTATTTTCCGTTTTTTAGTAAAAAAAAAAATCGAAATATAAGCTAAAATTGAGATACATGTGCGAATAAAATGGGCTAGTGAAGCGATACGAGCGAGGCGATGCGATATCACTATAACGCATCGCTTTACAATAATTCACAAAAATTTTGTTTTAAGGAAGGAAATTTTGTCGATGAATTTTCAGAAATTCTGGAAAAAATCGATTCCTCTCAAATATTATGTACCTAATTAATAATCTTAAATAAACACGGATTTAGTCATAACGTTTTTTTTTTCTTGTATTGCATATGTCCCAAAACGATTTGAATTGTCTTTTATAATAGGTACTGCTGCTATCCGTAAGTAAAAAAAATATTTTCTGTTCCCTAATTACTGAAACCATTTTTCTAAATTACCTGTATATCCTATCAATACAACTAAACAGTCGCCCAAATAACTTCTGAGTCACGTATATATAACCAGAATGGCGTAACAGACCAAATCGAGTCTTGTCTCTTCGATATAATTTCTTAGATCGAATTCATGACACTACAGTCATTCCTTAGTGCGATCTAATCTTCTCGCTCGAGGCATCTTAGCGTAATTTTCTTTTAGATGAAAGCTTATCGTCCAACCCTGGTGGTAGAGAAGGGAATGACTATGAAAGTATAAAATGGGTATAGGTTTTCTGAGAATTCATATTATTGAAAAGTACGGATAGCTGGGTATAAGCCCAGGACCATGACCACGACCACGACTGCTGACCAACCAGAAGGTTATTAATACAATTTTTCAGCCATAATCATAACTACTTAGTCATTCAAATAACATTTTAGTCATGTTTGAAACCAAGAAGTTTTTGAAATAACTTAATTTTAAAAATTTAGTTGCTTACTTACTTACTTACTTATTTATTTAATTATTACAATTATTCTATAAGATATTTACAGTTTGTACAATTTTTTTAGAGATCAGACGGGGAAAGAATTATTGTATTTACAACTATAGTGTACTATTTCTATTTCTTAACAAGTTATGTTATTAATTAAAATGATACTTCATTTAGGAAAATTAAAATTATAGTTGCATTTACATATAAAAAGTGGTGCAAGTACCTTTCTTGTCGTTTTGGTTGGTGATTGTTTTCACAGTACAGTTTTAAGTTGAAAAACACTAGTTTTCCGGTTTCTCATATTTTTACATATAATCAGAACGTAGTTCTTGTATTTATGTTCTCGCCAATTCTAATTCTCAAAAAGCAAACGCGTATAGAATGCAGTAAAAAAAATCTGCCAATGGTCTGGGCGAAACTTTATTATTTTTCGGGTCAAAGTTCGGGAGCGGTCAAAGTCGGAGTATATCATCAGTTGTTTCGAAATTATGAAGTTTCTTGGAAAGTTAATTTTGTTCTTAAAATAAAAATATTTAAAATAGAGATTTTTAGCTGATTAAACATTCAAAAGCCCGTGCAGACTATTCAAATTTCGGTATGTTATGTACACTAAAAGCCCATAGAAGCAAAAACGAATTTGTTGCCTTATCAGAATTAAGAGATATGTTAAAAATATTGTTAAAACGTATATAAACCCATTACTTCCACTTGGGGTTTGAATTTCGAAAAAATTGTGAAACAGGATTTTAAACGATTTCATAAGAAGAAACTTGATATCTCATGAGACAAGACGGATTTTGAAAAATTTTTGAAAACGTAAGCAAACCCTTCACACCTAATTGGTTCTGGAAATTTGAAAAATCGTGAATTGGTTGGCCGTAATAATCAATTTTATATCTCATCAGAACTAAGGGATGGCAAAAATTGTGAAAACATATACAAACCCTTGGTGGTTGAATATCCAAAAATTGAGAAATGGGTTTGTAGGCGATTATATAAAAAGTCTGTGGAAATGAAAAGCGATCTAATATTTCATCGAACCTAAGAAATATGTCGAAACTTTGAAAAGCATACAACCCCCTTACACCCATTAGGATTGAATATCTAAAATACTGAAATTGATTTTTTGTCTTTTTTATATAGGAAACCTTGGGAAGTAAAAGTGAATTCGATATATCACCAAATATGCAACCTCCTTGCACCCACTTGGGGGTTGAATATCCAAAAATTCTGAAAGGAGTTAATAAATAAATATGAAGACGGCACGAGAAAGTAGGAACCAATTCAATTTCTTATCACTTCTAAAAGAAATGACGGAACTCGTGAAAACGTGTTCAACCCGTTTATACCCTCTTAGGGGCTGAAAAAGGAAAAAACTTAAAAACAAGTTTTAAGCGATTATTACGCAAGCACGTGAAAGTGAAAAGATATTCGATATCTGATAAGACGTAGGGATATAGTAGAATTCGTGAAAAAGTTTACAACCCACTTTGCATCCCCTTAGGGGTCGAATTTTAAAAAATCCTGAAAACACTTTCTAGGTATTTATATGAAGAAACCGTAAAATAAAAATGAATTCAATATTTGGGAAGACCTAATAGATATGACGAAAACCGTGAAAAAATATGCATTCCATTTCCACTGATCATTTTTTTTGCCCCCCCTCCGAACGCCAATGGATATTTGAATTTTTTTTTTATCTAAATTAGTTTTCTAGTTGATTTACAAAAACGTACCGAGTTTCAACTTTGCAGCATAAGCCGTTCTAAAGATAGGAAAAACACCCCCCACCCCCGTACCATACTACCCCTATAAAAAAGTATATTTTTCCAAGATGCTACTAATATAGCTCTATCTAAATATCAAGTTTCAGCTTGATATCATCATAGGTTGTCGAGATATTAAAATCGGAACCTTTTCCTTTTCACCCTCCCCCACCCTCACCCTCTACACCCTTATTTCCAAAATTTTGTTTTCTGCTAGGGGTCTATTAGGTCTACTTCTGGTAAAAATTTTAAGCATCTATCTTACACGGTTCTTGAGATATGAGACGTGATTTTTTAGAAAAATTCTTATCCCCTCCACTTTCATGCTCCACCGCCCCCTTGAAAAATTTTGCCTTCAGCAAACTTCATTTGTGAACCTTTATACAAAAACCAAATTTTATTTGTCTAGTGCAATTGGTTCGTGAGATATCGTAATCTAAAGTTTTTCACCCCCCACCCCCGCACGCCACTGCTTCCACTCAAATTTTTGTTTTCGATCTATTCTCCTAGTATACCTATAGATATTTATTAAGTTTCAATTATGTGACATTAACCGTTTAGGAGATATGGATTTTAGAAAGTGTCGTTCTCACCTTTTTTGCGTTTCGGACGCATTATTTTTCCCTCCACTCCCAAACCCCTTCACGTATATCGACAATTTTTTTGCAAATGGGTCCACTACTGAAGCTCTATATAAATTCCAAATTTCAGCTTTCTAGCATAAGCGGTTGCTGAGATCTAGAAACCAAAATTTTCCGTCTAAAACACTTCCCCCTCCTCCCCCCTCACACCCCCACCCCTCCAAATTTGGCCACTTTAAGGGGACTGCTCACTCTACCCATGAAAAAAAATTCAACTAAATAGCTCAAAGAGTTTGGGTGCTACGAGCCTTCAAACAATTTTGCGTACACCGGTAGACGTACGGCGTACGGCGTACGGCGGACAGACAGACTGAAATTTTTTTTTGCTTTTTTCGTGTCTACTCGTTATGAAACGTAAAAAAAAAAATTTTGAGGGTAGCAAATTTTTTTTTTTTAAAAATCGATAACAATACTGTATTATTGAAATAATAAAGTAAAATGTTTGTAAATGTGAAACGTGTGTGCTGGAGTCATAAGTCGGTTCGACGTTATTTTCATAACCAGAAAGTTATGCGATATAACAGAAAAAACTGTAATGTTTTTTTTTCTAGACACTAAATGACCAACAGTTTTTTCCGGTTGGACGGAGGTTTTATCAATGATTATAAGGTTAAAATTAAATTATAATATTACTCAGTTCCGATTTTTTTATCTAAGACGTCGTGCCGACCGAAAATTTAGAAATAAAAAATTTTAAATATGAATTTATAATAATTTATGAATTTATAAAAATGTAATTATGGACCAACAAGTTCTATTTTTATGAGTACCTACACGACGCGACGTCGACACGTTGAGTTGAGTCCTAGGGACCTTTTCGATCGTTATATTCTTTTTCGAAAGATTGAACTTATTTTATTTTATCTACACTTAAACCGAAATAACTAAAAATAATATTAAAAAATTAAGTGAGATTACATTAGGAGATAAAATTAAGGAAAATAATGTGTTTGAACTATATCAATTTCTTTTAATTTAAATAAAGTCCAGGATTTAAAAAATTGGTACTCTTTACACACATTTTACTTTATTATTTTAATAATAAAGTATTAAACGTTATCGATTTTTAAAAAAAAAAATTTGCTACCCTGAAATTTTTTTTTCGTTTCTTGACTAATAAACACCAAAAAAGTAGAAAGAATGTCCGTCCGCTGTACGCCGTCCGCTGTCCGCCGTACGCAAAATCGCTTGAGGGCTTATAGCTGCCAAACCCTGTGAGCTATTAAATTGAAACTTTTTTTTTATAGACTGGGTAGGCCCCTTGAAGTGACCACTTTTTGAGGGGTGGTGGTGTTAGGACGGAGGGAGGGTGAAAAGGAAAACGTTCCGTTTTTATATCTCGAGGACTATAATCATGTAAAGCTGAAACTTGGTATTTAGATAGTGCTATTGTAGTGGCGTGTTGCAAAAATATTTTTTTTTTATAGCAGTAGTACTCGTATGCTACGGGGCAGAGTGTGTTTTTCCTGTCTATTGAACGGCATATACAAAAAAGTTTAAACTTGGGGACTATACGTAGATCTATTAGAGAAGTAACTTATAATAGATAAAAAAATAAAAAAATTTGAAATATTTATTGGTGTGCCAAGGGGGGGGGGGGCGGTTAAAAAAGTGATCAGTGAAAACGAAATGCATACATTTTTACGAATTTCGTCATATCACTCAGGTCTTCTAAAAATATGAATTGATTTCCATTTCAAGGATTCCTCATATCAATACCTAGAAAAGGTTTTCAAAGTTTTTTGAAATTCGACCCCTAAGGGGTGTAAAGGAGTTGTATACATTTCAACGAATTCGGCCGTATCACTCAGGTCTGATTAGATATTGAATAACTTTGCACTTCCATGGGCTTGTTTTATAATCGACTAAAACGGGTTTCCAAGTTTTTTCCTTTTTCAACCCCGAAGAGGTAATGAACGGGTTAAGCTCGTTTTCACTAATTCCGCCATATATCGGGCTTTCTCTATATAGATCTAAAAACTCATTTCAGGATTTTTGGATATTCAACCCTAAAGGGGGTGCAATGGAGTTGTATATGCTTGCAGAAATTCCTTCATATCTCTTAATTCTAATGAGATATCGAATTAATTTTACTTTATTATATTTTAATAATAAAGTATTGTGATCGAACTGAAATTTCAAAAAAATTTGCTTCCCTGAAATTTTGTATTTATATGTTTTAGGACTAGTAAACACCAAAAAAGCAGAAAAAAAAATTTCCGTCTGTCCGCCGTAGACGCCGTACGCCGTCCGCCGTACGCCATCCGCCATACGCCGTACGCAAAATCGTTTGAAGGCGCGTAGCTCCCAAACCCGTTGAGGTATTAAGTTTAAATTTTTATCGTAGGTAGATTGGGTAAACTCCTACGCCTGGGTGGGGGGGACTGCGGTGGTGGGGGTGTAAGGGGTGATGAGGGGGGAGTGTTTTAGACGAAAAATTTTGGTTTCTAAATCTCAGGAACCACTTATGCTGGGAGGCTGAAACTTGGATCTTATGTAGTACTATGTCAGAAGATTGAAACTTTGTGCTTGCCCTTAGGGATACTGCAAGATTAGACAGGGGTATGGGGGTTGTTGGTGAATTGTTGGATTACAATATCTTCCGAACGAATTACACCAGAAAGATAAAATTTAGTTTCTGTGTATGGGATCACAAGAGGAGTCTATTGAACGTAAACTTTTTGAGGGGGGAGGGGGAGCACAAAAATGGGTGACAGCAATTTCTCAAAAAATGTCATTTTTATATCTCAGAAACCGTATCAGATATGATCTAGAAAATTTTACAGGAGTTGGAGTCGGTAGATCTCTAGTAGAGAAATTTAAGGGTCCGGGTGTTGGGGGTGATGGTAAAAAGGAGTAGAAAGGAAAAAAATGCTGATTTTTATTTCTCAAAAACCGTAATGAATAGAAAGCTAAGAATTTAGGATTATATAGAGCCACTATGGAGACATCCTAGAAAAATAAAATGTTTGGTAGGGGTATCAAGGTACGGAGGAGAGGGGTGGTTTTTTATATCTCAGAAACGGCTTATGCTAGAAAGTTCAAACTTAGTACGTGTATGTAGATGTACTATTAGAGTAATTAAAGCAAAAAAAAAGTTCAGATTTTTATTGGCGTTCAGAGGTTGAGTAAAAAAATTTTCCGTGAATCTACATTTTCATAAACTTCGTTAAGACTTTTAGATATGTCGAGCTATCAAAGCAATTTTTCTTCTACGGTCTATTTATATAAGCGCCTAGTAACGATCTTTAAAATTTTTTGATATCCAACCCCTAAGGGGGTGTAAAGTGGTTGTGTACATATTCACGAATTCTGATATATTTCTAAGGTATATTGAGATTTGGAATTCACTTTTACTTCTATAAACTTTAAACGTAGTCGGGGAAAAATCGATTTAAGTATTTTTCTCAATTAAACCCCTGGGGGTATTGTTCAAGTTTTCACTGATTCCGAAAATCTCTTAGGCTTAATGTGATCGAATTCGCTTTTACTACTATGAATTATTCTATTGATAAAAAAATACGTAAGTAAGTAAAAAAAAATCTGCCAACAGTCTGGGCGCAACTTTATTATTTTATGGGTAGAAGTCCGAAACGTGTTTAATGATGAGATGCGGTGTAGGTTACTATACGACTGACAACCTAAGAAATAACCAGGAGGCTATTTGGAACGTTATTTTTTATGTTGTCAGTCGCATAGTAACCTACACCGCATCTCATCATTAAACACGTTTCGGACTTCTACCCATAAAATAATAAAGTTGCGCCCAGACTGTTGGCAGTTTTTTTTCTATTAGAAGAAAACGCAAAGTACTCAAATTTTTCTTAATGTAATATGAAAAGCTTTCAAGGCCTTTGCCAAGAACGAAACTATTTTCTAAAGTGTTTTTAAAGCAACTTCAAACACGAAACATTAACAAATATAAAATAATAAAAGAAACACGTTTTACATTTTTCTCGTACTGCAAAGCAACACTTTAGGCACGAAATGTCCTCATTCATTTTCATCACAGACATGTATCCTACATACAGGCATTTCATATGCTTAGCTACACGTTTTCCTTAAACCGAAAGTTAACTCATTCCGACTTTTCACATATGCACATCCGCAACATATATCATAATCGAAAGGAATCTTTTTTTTTTATCCGACGATTTTTCTTCCGTGTTTTTTTTGAATTTTTTATCCTTTTTAGTTCGGGTGGTTTTCTTTTTCTTTGCCCACTATCACGTTCTACCTTAAACCATAAGCAATTTGTTTTACTTGGAAGGGTTAGGAATAGGTGGTTGTGGCTGAGTGTGGCTCAGAGGTAAGGTAATTGGATACAAGTACCGTCATAATTTACAGAAAGCGGAGGAAAAGAGTAAAAGAAAAGTAGTTATCGTGCCCACAAACCCGTACATAATCCCACCTTAGCCGCACTAATAAATGCTACCTGCCAATTGAAAATGCAACATTCATAAATATGGCGCAAAATTATGGTAAGCCCCCCCGACATGTATGATTTCATAGTGCAGTTACTTGGGAACGCTCCACATTTTGTAAGTACTTATCAGTTTCATGTGTGCATCGTGTTGCCCGTACAAGAGGTTCCGTTGAAACGACAACGCGGATTTCAATTGCAACGTATCTGCACTACGTTTGACTAAGTACGACGAGTACTTCAGGAAAGATCAAGCACCTGTTACCTATAAGTTCCTAAGTATCGGGAGTTTGTTTCCCTGCATTTGAATTATTCTTGGAAAATGTACACGTTACCTGTACCTGAAGTTGTATATTTCAGGCGAATGAATAACGAATATATGACCCGAACGAAACATATTTTCCGCAAAGAGTGAGAAAAATCCTTGGGGGCATATGGCGCCTAATCAATATCCCATTGCTCAGCAGAAATTGGCGCTTGTAGTGCGATTATCGGGCAATTTATCGTGGATTTTTGCCATATACGGCATACACTAAGTACGTACATGGGCCTAACCCTGTCAGTTTCGTTTGGCTATAGCTCACCTCGCTAGTCTCGTAACTTTTATCTATTTATGAATTATGATCGTGTTCGCTCTGTAACTTGATTGTGGTGCCGGTAAATTGATGCCTATTTTGATAATTCGTAACGAAAAATGAGCTGGAAATAACGCAAAATTATATCGAATTTATTACAATTTTCCATGCTTTAGCAGTTAATGAATAGTTCGCGGGTTTCATTTGCGTATTATTTCAAAGTAAATCAGATATGAAAGGAAAGGTAAATCCTTGGCTCTACTACCTATTAGGGTGAATTTAAGATACTGAATGTGCCCGCCAAAGGCATTTAATATGACTGGATATGAACAAAGTGGTAATAATAACCGAAAAAAAAATGTAAGACTTAGTGGTATTCCCAATTTGAGTAATAATTACTGCATTTATCACTACTATAAATAAGCTAATTAATATATTGAATACATTCATATTATCGTTCATTAACAGCATTTATTAAAGTTGAATAAAGATACGTTTATTAAAGTCATGAATTTGTTCATTAATATAGCCAAGTTTGGTTTCAGGGAAAACCACTCAACCATACATCAACTTATGAGAATTAAGCAAGCAACTCATAGATGTTTAAATTCAAAAAAATCAATGGCGCTAGTATCGTTGCACGACGAAAAAGCGATTGATCGTGTTTGGCACAAAGCATTTATTTACAAGCTGATCGAATTCAACTTTTCCAAATATTTGCCAGTCATTAGAACGAGCGGTTGAGACAGTTATAAAGTATATGTGCAAATGGAAAATAAAAATGAATTCTGCTAAAACCCAAGCAATCTATTTCACTAGACGCGGAGTTATTCCTTACATACCCGCAATCAACTACATAACAGTTAACGGAGCTGAAACTACTTGGAGTAATAATATTAAATATTTAGGATTTATTTTTGATAAGAAACTGACTTTTAAGGATCATATCACTGATACCGTTAGTAAAGTGAACAAACTCGTTAAAGTATAATGTATCTATTTATTAATAGGAAATCAGATTTAAGTTTAGAAAACAAGCTACTCCTATACTCAATGATATTTCAACCTATTCTTTTATATGGTGCCGTCGTTTGGAAGGATTGTGCTCAAATCCACATTAACAAGTTACAAATTGCTCTAAATAAAATTCTTAAAATGATACACAACTTGCTTCTATATTTTTCGACCGATCAATTACATTCTTTAGCTAAGGTAGAACATATTAAAGTCAAAGTAGAATCTTTATATCAAAAATTTATCAATAAAATTGAATTTTCTGAAAACAATCTTATTAATGAATTAATTAATAATAATTAAACATATTTAATATTATAAGTTTTACTTATTAAAAACGACTAGGTTAAGTTTTAGATATAAGAAAAAAATTTAATTCATAGAGGTTTTTTCGCCATTTTTCCTTTACCTAATTTTTCGATTTTTTACTTAAGTCCTCGTACTGAAATTATTATCAAAAGCTGTATAGTCAATTCAAAAGACTGATCTCTTAAATATAATATATTAGCGTTAAGTTAAAAATTGAATAATAATAATAATAATATAGCCGATACGTTGAAACATTAAGGAAATCGTTGATTACACTAGGTGAATTTGATCATTAAAGTTATGAACTAGAATTGCAGCAGTCATCAGTATTATGAATATGATTTTTAATTCAATGAATATGCTACTTTTTTATGACTTACTTCAATGAAGGTATTTGGGTGTTAAGGTTGCCGATAAACTAACTATATCATTCCGGACTTCTGTCGACCAATGTCTTCGACGCATCTCGGAAATATTCCGACCAGACATTATCTTCAGCGATTATCTTTGGAGGACGTCTAGGCGGACTGAGATTGAAATTGTGAGCTGAAAGTGGCAATGCCATAGGAAACCCAAAGCAAACCATTAGATGAGATTTCGTATGGAAGACGTAGAGTTAGTTGTTCAAGAAGCACATGGCACACAATCCGAAAAGAATTTTTAGAAGCATATAAGTCCTGGCAGGTGAGGTAAATGCTATTGTTGAGGATCACAACTTGTCGATGAGCATCTCTACTGCCCTATGCCCTTGTCACACAGGACGTGCAAAAAGGTTTTAGTGATAAAATAAACCAAGATATTTCGGAAATAACCAAATCTGGTGATCTATACTATATATCGCCGTTTCGGAAGAACAGTGACACAACTACAATTTTGAAAATTTTTTGTTTTCACATTTCAATATTTTGTGGTTTTGCTATTCTTGCATAAAATCGTTCCCCGTTGTTTTAAACGAACGTTGATCTAAGCTGTCTATAGTAACTATTAATAAGCTCGTATGGCTTGTGGGCAATTGTCAAAAATGATTTTGTTTCTCCAAAAAAATTAGAATTTTTTGCAGTTGCGTCACTGTTCTTCCGACATGGCGATATGATATTTATTTTGTTCAAATTGTCAACAATTTGGGAGTAACTTTTTTATTTTACGGGTAAAAATCGAAATAGGAAGCAACTTTAATTCGGATAAAATAAGTGGTGCTCTCCAAGACGAACAAGTGACTGAAACTATTGACTGGTACGAAATTTTGACCAAAAGTCTAGAAATTTATTGATTTTTACTATATGTATTCTCCTTCATATAAACGAATGTTTTAATCGTGAAATGAACTTTTGGGACACTCCTATGCTACATCAATGTAATTAAGAATAAATTTCAAGTTTCTCCATTCAGAGCAGCTTGCGTTTAATATAAATTAACAAATATCGCTTTTTATCACTATATTTAGTTATATTAATAAATTTTTGGCCATTCCGCGATATTTGTTCAGCAATTCTATAATTTTATTATTTTTAAACCTTTTTTGATATTTTGACATTGAAATATGGGCAGTATACGAAAAATCTTGAGTATAACACCTTCGCGTCAAATTGAACCGTTGCCGATTAAAATGTCATAATATAATATTCGTATAGCTATCCCATTCATAATTTTAAATATTCTACTCAAAGTACAGATATTGATAAATAATATTTTTCTAATTTTATTTATTTCAACTTTCATATTTTTGTTAAAAAATTTTTGTTTTTTTTTAAGTAAAAACTTTTAAAATATTTTGCTATACCTTGATAAAATTAAGTTGTTATTTTTTCTGCAATTTAGAAAATTGGCAAAGAAGTACCTAATATAAAAAAATAATAAGATATACCTAGAAAGAGTGTGTGTGGTCGAGAAAAATGAACACATTTGAATTCAGTACAAAATACTGCAAATTAACAAATCCTGATTTTTGTAGCCAGTGAAATTTCAATTTTCGTTTAAAAAAAAGAGCCATATACATATTTACCCAGTTCTGCATGCAATACAAAATTTATTGTTTGGAACGAACCTGCAATAAAAAGAAACCTTGTTTTAGTAAATTGAAAAAATATTTTTAATTTTTGTCTAACTACAAAGTGTAATCACTTAAATTGAAATTTGATTTAATTTTTAATAAAAGTAATATTTAAACTTTTAAAACTTCATTCACGGCAACATTATGTGCCCTATTTTTACTAAAAAATCTGTCGAATTAATTATATTTTGGGTAGAAGTCCAGAAAGCGTTTAGTGTCGAGAAATGGTGCAAGTTACTATGTGACTGATACCGACAGTAAGCTATTTGAAATTTTTTTTTCTTAGGTTGCGAGTCGCATAATACCCTGCAGGAGTAAAAGCCACCTGACTCTAATGTAATAAAGTTGCGTCCAGATTGCTGCCGGTTTTTCGTTATTGTTTCAGTTTAAAAAAAGGGGGTGAAATATCGTTAGGAGTTAATCATCAAAAAGTTCTGAAACCAATTTTTAAGCGACTATATAAAAGCCCGTCAAAGTAAAAAATATTCAATATCACATCAGACCAAAGAGATATGAGGTACTTTGCCAAAACATACACAACTATTTTACTCCCTCGCAAAAAACCTGAAATTAAATTTTAGGTGATTGTTTGTAAAATACATAGAAGTTAACTCAATATCCCATAAGACCAAAAAGATTTGCCGGAGTTCGTGAAAACTCATATATAACCACCTTATACTCTCTTTTGTGTTAAATATCAAAAAATGCTTAAATAAACTCTTAGAGGTAAAAGAGTTTTCTTAGACATAAGAAATATGTTGGAATTCGTGAAAACGTATGCAATTACTTTACACGCTCGTAGGGGTTAGATATGAAAAATTCGAAAAATCGGGTCTATAATCGTCTATATGTACAGCGCGCAGAAATAAAAGTTAATTCTATAACACGAGCGACCTAAAAATATGACGGTATTCGTGAAAATATATTAAACTCCGTTTCAACGGATTTTTTTTGTCATACCTGCGTACACCATGTAAATCTGAACTTCTTTTGATTAAATGTCGTAAAATCCTAAAATAAATTCGTTTGCTATTATATATAAAGTCGATAGCAGTAAAAGCGAATTCTATGTCTCATTAGATTCAAGAGATTTGTCGGAATTTGTGAAAAGTAGTTCAAACATCTTACACCTACTTTGAGATTGAATTTTAAAAAAATTGATTTTTAGGCAAATCAGTATCTTATGAAAACCTAGGAAATATGTCGGAATTCGTGAAAACCGTAATCAACAACTTTACAACCCCTTAAAGTTTAAAGATATCGAAAAAGTAGTAAAACGGATTCTACAGGCTTATAAATGCACAGCGCGCAGAAGTATAAATAATTCAATATCACGATAGACCTAAAATATATGACGAAATTCGTTAAAGTGTACTGAATCATTTTTAATGGTAATTTTTTTTTTTAAATTGCTTTTCCATTATGTCACATTAGCATAAGTTTCAACCATCTAGTGTAAGGTGTGATATAAATTATATGTACAAAAACAAATTTCAAGACCATAACTTAAGGGGTTATGCCACTCTAGAGGCAGAAAAAAAAGGTCTTTTTCGGGATTTTTTTTTCAGAAAACTACAAAATAAATCGAGATTACGAAAATTGATATTTATAATACATGTTATTGACTATGTACAGGAATTTTTTTTCAGCAATTAAATTCAAAATGGCGGCTGTGCAGCGTTTTTGCGGTGACGTCTCCGTTTTTCCAGGATCCATGGCCGGACACCTAGTGCCTGTAATTTTTGAATTATGATAAGCTAATAAATTTATTTCGATTACATATAACAACAGCCAGAGAAGTACGTAGGATTTTTTCGATATTTTGATTTTTAGACAAATGGCGCACTTCTAAAGTGAAAAGTGTGAAATTTGCCTAAAAAATCGTCAGAAAATTGTTAATAACAAATGAACTATGCAATATAAAAAAAAAATCCTACGTACTTCCATGGACAATATAGTTTTAAAGATATATTCAAAATTTCAAGTGAATCGGTTGAAAATTGTTTGAGTTATGTTTCCGGCCAGCTAGAAAAATGTGGTTTTGAGATAAACGCGTTTGAAGTTTTAAATAGTAGAAAATAATGAATAATTTTGCAGGCGGCCTTGTACTAAAATTCGAAAACCAAGTCTTTAGAGACTTTTTTCGGCCATAATCTTTTGGGACAGCATTTCTGAGGTTCTAAGGAACAATTAAAAAAAAAAAAAAGAAATCGATTTTTCGAAAACTCTAGAGTGGCATAACCCCTTAAATGATATAAATTCGATTCGATTCGATATAAATTAATTCTTATCCCTTTACTTCAGTGCTTCACCTCCTCCGTCAAAAATTTTACATTTAACGAACTCCACTTAAAGTCTTATATACAGAAACCAAATGTTATCTGGGAAGATATCTTAGCACAAAATTATTCACCTCTCTCAAAAACCATACACGACTTCCTCCTTATTATTTATTTTTTAATTCGTACACTGTTTTAAAAAAAATTAATTTTCAATCCAATTACTTTATTATTTTAAGCACCAAAAAAGCAAAAAAAATTTTCAGTCCGTCTGTGCGCCGTCCGCCGTCCGCCGTACGCAAAACGTTTGAAGGCTTATAACTCCTAAACCCTATGAGCTATTAAATTGAAATTTTTTTTATTAATAGACTAGGTAGGTTCCTTGAAGTGACCACTTTTTGGGTTGTGGGAGTATGAGGGGGGAGGTGGGGGAAACGTTTTAGACGAAAAATTTTGGTTTCTAGATCTCAGCAACCGCATAGGCTAGGAGGCTGAAACTTGGAATTTATATAGAACATCGATAGTGGACCCATTTGCAAAAAAAAATGATAGTATGGGTAAAGGGGTGTGGGAGTGGGGGGAATAATAATGCGTCCGAAACGCTCGAAAGCCGAGATCGAGACATTCTAAAATCCAGATCTCCTAATCGGTTAATGTCACGAAATTAAAACTTAATGAACATCTGTGGGTATACTAGGAGAATAGATTAAAAACAAATTTTTGAGAGGGGGCAGTGACGTACGGGGGTGGGGGTTGAAAAACTTTAGGTTACGATATCTCACGAACCCATTGTACTAGAGAAATAAAATTTGGTTTCTGTATAAATGTTGACAAATAAAGATTGGTGAAAGTAAAATTTTTTAAGGGGGCGGTGGAGCATGGAAGTGGAAAGGGTAAGCATTTTTTAAAAAAATCACGTCTTATATCTCAAGCACAATGTAAGATAGATGCTTAAAATTTTTACCAGAAGTAGGCCTAATAGACCCCCAGCAGAAAAAAAAATTTTGAAGGTGTGGGTGTAGAGGGTGAGGCTGGGGGAGGGTGAAAAGGAAAAAGTTCCGATTTTTATATCTCGAGAACCTATAATAATATAAAGCTGAAACTTAGTATTTAGATAGAACTATATTAGTAGCATGTTGGAAAAATATAATTTTTTATAGGGGTAGTATGGTACGGGGGTGGAGGGTGTTTTTCCTAACTATAGAACGGCTTATGGTAGAAAGTTGAAATTCAGTACGTATATGTAAATCAACTAGAAAAGTAATTTTGATTAAAAAAAATTCAAATATCTATTGGCGTTCGGAAGTGGGGCAAAAAAAATTATCAGTGAAAATGGAATGCACATATTTTCACGATTTTCGTCATATCTATTAGGTCTTTCCAAATATTGAATTAATTTTTTTTCTACGGGTTCTTCATATAAATACCTAGAAAGTATTTTCAGGATTTTTTAAAATTAGACCCCTAAGGTGGTGTAAAGGGGATTATACATTTTCACGAATTCAGCCGTATCCCTCAGGTCTGATTAGATATCGAATAACTTTTTACTTCCACGGGCTTATTTAATAATCACCTTAAACTTGTTTTCAAGGTTTTTCCGTTTTCAACCCCTAAGAGGGTAAAAACGGGTTGAACTCGTTTTCACGAATTCCGTCATATCTCTTAGGAGTGATAAGACATCGGATTGGTTTTCACTTCCTCGGCCTTTTTTTATATATATCTAAAAAATAATTTCAGGATTTTTGGATATTCAACCTCAAAGTGGGTGCAAGGTTGTATATGTTTTCACAAATTCTTACATTATTCTATTTCTAATGAGATATCGAATTCATTTTTACTTCCAAAGGCTTCCTACATAATCGTCAAAAAGTTGATTTCGGGATGTTTGTTATTCAACTCCAATAGGACGTATGGTTTTCGACATATTTCTCAGGATTGATGAGATATTAGATTGGTTTGCACTCCCACAGACTTTTTATATAATCGTCTTCAAACGCATTTCCGATTTCATGTAATGGCCCGAAACCAAATCACGAAAAACCTTCTAATGGCGTAACAACTGATATTATACTAGGACTAGATCTCGTCCCGGTGTATGAACCAATTATGTAATTAATATGTTATATGAGGCAGCGGCGTAAGTATTCTAGCGCGACCCATTTTAACCGCTTTCCAAATTTTTTTTTGGGTTTTCAGTCACATAGTAACCTACACCGCATCTCAGAATTAAACTCGTTCCGAACTTCTACCGAAAAAATAATAAAGTTGCGCCCAGACTGTTGGCAGATTTTTTTTACTTAAAATTACCAGTATATTTCAATTATTCAAGTAAAAGTACACATTTCAATCACTTTTACACGAAATTACGGTTATTACTAAATTATTTACGTACCTTTCAACTAAACCGTACAATTTACATGAAAAGGCTTAGCTATATTTATATATGAATTGGAAATTACATTCTTTTTCATGTAATCTTACTTATTTATTTGAATTTTACGACGAAAAACATGTAATACGTGAAACCACGAAGTTGGACGCTTCGTTCGATTTTGTTTTCTTTTGAAATGAAAATGAAACGCATTCGGTGGTGTAGTGGCTACGCGCGCCGAACCTACGCAGCAAAACCAGAATTCATCGCGGGTTCGATTCCTACCTACAGCCAAGGGTTTTATTAAGAGTAAGTAAGTAAGAAGTAATATTAGAAGTAGAAATAAGTGTATCTTATAGTGTGCTAATTCTACACTTTTTGAGAGTGTAAATTCAAGAGAATATTCAGTTAATTTGCTACTTTCGAAGTAGAAATTTACTGATTGCAAATTGAAATTTACTGACCGAGAATTGAAAATTACATTCAAATTGACTATTACATCCCAATGTAAATTTACTTAAAAAAGTGTGGCATATTTGCCTACTATCAAAAAGATGTAAAATTCAATTGATTTTTTTTTTGCTGTGTACACTCCTATTTTTTAAAGACTCGAACCCGGCTTTCACGAATTTCGGACGCATTGTTTACCCCTAATCTTTCACACTTCTCCACACATAACGACAAGTGTAGCTACTTATTTAAAGCACTTTTGTATGGTTACCCAAATATGTTGGTCGCTTTTACTCAGTGATGAAGTTCGATTTCTACGTCGTAGCTTTGCCTTTCCTACAAGATATTGTATGGGAACCTATGATACCCTTCTTTTACCACGACCCCATTGTTATGGGAACGTGATAGAAGAAGAACGAGGCAACTAGCCCTTCTTTGATATCGTAGAACATTTCACACTATTTAAACCTGTCGGATGCCGTCATTTAGTATTGTTAGCACAGTATCTCCATATTTCTCTATTACACATACGTTCGACATACAAAAATTGGATTCAGCATGAAAAAGAAATGAAAGCAAATCCTTTTCGATTCGAATCCTTTAAAAATCTGTAATCGAAATAAAATGTTTCTTCCAGATGCTTATAAATCACACAATAAAAGCATTCACTATAATATTCCACTTGTGTGTCATCATAATATTCGTTTCTCGGGGGTTAAAAGTGCTGGAAAAAAACCCCCCCAACCCCGAACAAAGTGATTTATGTCAGATTCTCTACGAAGTAATTTTATTGGCTTTTTCTGGGTCTGTCAGTGCTCGTTTCATCGACATTTTTCATATCACACTTCGCCATACTCCCACAAGTAGCGCAAAATCGCTATCTCGATAGATTCTGGCAACACTGTTGTTCGTGTTCTTCAGGGTTCGCGGTGGGGCTTTCTTCTACCCCCGGGGCCTGGTAGAACGTCAATCGAAAAATAAACGGACTAAAGGGATCTTAAATTTCCTAATGAGTTTCGTAATAAAACAACACAAAATATTCCTGAAAATTTTACGATTTCTGTATTTTATGGCCAATCCATACGCCATTATGTCGGCAACGTGGAGTGGCGTAGCGTGGCGTCGAGTAGCGTCATCGACTTTAGTGGCGGCAATGAAGCTCCTCGAAATAAGGAGACGAGCCAACCGGCAGGATGAAAATCGAGAATTCCTTAAAAATGCGTGCGAGTACCACCGCACAGAGGAGCCGAAAAAATTATTAGGTTTTCTTTTTTATCGTCGACGAAAGCATAAAACTCTTCTGGTAATGGTTATGTCCCATTTATATATATTTTTTTTTACCTATATTGAGTTAAGGCCGTTTCACAAATACCAACGGAAACTCATTATTTTTCGAAGAAAGCTGGAAAAAAAACGAGACCGGAAAAAACACAATAAAAAGTCATTCGCACTTTATGGATTTTTATAAGACGGGAAAAAAAAGTACGGATATAAGACAAGGCGCGAGTTTTTAAGTTACCAGTTACCCTTTGAGACCTGCTTTTATCCTTCTCAAGGGCGTATTATTGTTATTTACCACCCTCCGCAATCCCAAATGAATTTTCCTTTGCATTTTACTTTTTTTGGCCGAACGTCTTAAGTACATTCCTTTCTTGGTAAAAGAAATAAAAATAATCCTAAGTGAAGTAATAAACATTGTAATTATGAGGTTTGAATTGTGTGGTCTAAATTCCTCTGTTTCTTATTTCTTTGTAATTTGATTGGTAACCGCGTGGATTTGCGTGAATTTATATCTGAGCCGGTTTTGTTTTAATGTTTAAGTCCCTGTCGACTATCGTCGGTAATCTCTAAGCAATTATTGTTAAATCGTTAGTTCAAAGTCGTATCTTAAATTGCTGTGTGGTAGTTCGTGTGTGTTATCGGATATTTAAGCATTAGTTTCAGTATTTATACAGAAGGATTATAGGATTAATAGAAGATTCTCGGCAATGGCAAGGACATAGTTTAGGGTCAAACGGACGACATGAAACGAAACTGACGACAATCATTGCAACTTTCTACGGTGAAGCACAGCTGGCGACGATTTATGAGCACAATGAAAAACTTCGGTTTTCATCTCTTGGATAAGAGTTTTCAGGGATTTTGTGGTTTTATTTTATATCTTTCGAACTGATAAGATGCCTCTTGGGTACTTAATGTAATCGTTTCATTTCAATTGGTAGGGGAAGATGCTGTACCTTGGACTGAATGTACCTCAGTCCTGTGAGGACGGAAATTTCTGGTGAAATTTCTACACACAAACAGCACGGTAACACTAAACATAAAAAATTGTAAACATGTAACACTGAATTAAAAAACTTAAACTAAGAAGAATAAACAATACTTATACGTAGAACGAAGAAACAAACAATATAGAACACCAAAACATAAAGGAACAAGGACAAGGGAAAACACAAGCATGGAAGACATAAAGCTGAAAAATGTACGTTGGCAAAATACCTGAAGAAAAGCCGGTGGGACCGCAACAATGCCTCAGGCGACACTGTACGGCTGGATAAAACCCACCGACAAAAGCGCAAAATCCGAAAGCATTATGTACTGACGGATGCATACACCGACCGCGAATCACAACAAAGTAAAATTCCGAGTGCTAACGAAATGATTCACGGATGGTAAATGTTCCGGCAAATATATAAGCAACCGCGAACGACGAGAAAGGGGTCGGTCAGTAGTAACTAGTCTGCTAACAAGGCAACGTGGACTTAAAGTTCCTCTTGTAGCCACATTGACTACTGTTCTGACCGGACAACCATCTCTAATCGGTTCCCAAGCTGAATAAGGTAAAGTGGACTTAAAGTTCCTCTTGTAGCAACATTGACCACTGTTCTGACCGGACAACCATCTCTAATCGGTTCCCAAGCTGAATAAGGCAAAGTGGACTTAAAGTTCCTCTTTGAAAGCTTGAGACCGACTAGTTCATGTCCAAGCAGCGACGAGCCAAGCAGCGACAAGCCAAGCAGGGGAGAGAGAAAAGTAGCAACAACGCGCAAAGCAACGCGCAAAGCAACGCAGCGACGACCACAGCGAACCGCGACGTGCATAGCAAGCCACGACGCGCAGAGCAACGACGCGCAGCGCAACGCAGCGACGACCACAGCGAACCACGACGTGGATAGGGAGCCACGACGAGCAGAGCCAAAGCAGCGACAAGCAGAGAACACGCTACGATGAGCAGACCAGACGAACAGAGCACAGCAATCGTCGACAGAGCAGATCAAGCGAACAGAGACAAGCGAACAGAGACAAGATGACGATCAGTAACCAGGGTTAAGTTAAGGCAAGCAGAGTCGTGCCAGGAGTCGAGCTAAATCCAGCTACGACAAGTCACGACGAAGCACCGACTACATCCCTCCCAGTTATGATTTTAACAAAAATTTCCTAACAACCATCCCAACCCGTCTAGAATGGGAAAGGGATTCGGTACGGATGAAAGAGTCCGTCCAAATATATACGGACGGCTCCAAAACTGAAAACGGGGTAGGTGGAGGTGTTTTCTCTGACATGCTTAAAATTAGCTGCTCCTTCCGTCTCCCGGACTACTATGTCTATCAGGAGGAACTCATGGCGGTCAAGGAGGCCTTGTCCTGGCTGAGGTGCAATGTAATATCTTCTAGGGATTAGCTAGGGATTATTAGGGATCGCATTTTCACAGGCAGCCAAGCGGCAATAAAATCCTTGGGATCGGACTCGACAACATCAAAGATCGCCGTAGAATGTCGATCATCTCTTGAGGAGGTGACAGAACAGTTCAATATTCTTCTGTGCTGGGAATCAAGAAACAAGGATATTCCAGAGAACTGTATGGCAGACGAACTCGCTCGGCACTGTACTACTCTTCAGATTATGCCGGAACATCGGAATATGGGTGTGCCTCTCTCTCTACATGTAAACTGCTACTGAGATTGGACTCAATTGAGAAAACCAACTTAAGATGGGCAGACAGATCTGTCCGAAGCTGGATCCAAAACGGTCAAAAGGCTGCCTCTGCTCACAGAGCGAATATCAGCACCACAGTCGGTGTCCTGACAGGACACTGTCTTATAGGTTGGCATGCTAAAAGACTCGGCCTCTTTTCGAACGACTTATGAAGAAGCTGCCTAGATCAGGAGGAGGAGGAGACAGTCCTTCATCTTCTCTGTACCTGTCCAGCTCTATCCGCTAGAAGGAAAGCTCATCTTGGAGTTTACTTCTACAACAGTCTTAGTGACCTTGCCGCAACGGAGGACGAGAGAATACAACGCTTCATCGTAAGCTCTAAATGGTTTGACAAGTAGGACCGGATTTGATGATCCTGTGCTAACAGAAAGGACGTTTTTAGGTCTAAGTGTGTCCGCGTTCTCACGGGTAGCTACGCGTACCTACCTACCTAGCACGTAGGAGCACCCAAGGTATATTAACTCCTTTCCGGTTTATCACTACGATGCGATTACGATTTACATTGGCGATTTGTTTGCAATGTGCTACGGCCAATCGTTTCTAATGTGCTTCAACGAATCGTTAATGACATGGAAGGGCGATTCGTTTTTATTTTTCTCAGGCAAATCGTTTTCAGATCAGCGGCGAATTCGTTGGTGACACATCAGCTTGGAGTATCGACTGCAACACATCGGCGTAGGCGAACCTTACTGGGCTGCATTTTACACAGTTTTAAAATTGCAAACACATGGTATCCATATTTTTTTTTAATAATAAAAAAAATATCATCGCAAACGATTTTGCAATTGACAGCTTTTCTCTCTCTCTCAAGAGAAAGTAGTTACATAGCGAATTAAAATAAGTTTCTTGTTAAAGAATAAATAGTTGTTTGAATGGAGCATTTTCTCGAATCGAACTTGATAGATATATCAAGCTGTCGTTGTAGCAAAATCCTTGGAAAGGATCGTCCATTCATTCGTTCGTAGTGTGAAAAATCAATGGAGATGAAACGGTTTTTTTCCATTCCGACGATATGGGATAAAAAAAAGGATGAAAGAAAGCAAAGAAACGAAGCTCAAGTGTATCCAGCACATACGAGTAACTTAAGCCGAAAATAAAAAGAAACTACTCACAGCGCTAAGATATTATCTAGGCTACATACAGATGAAAAGTAAGGATACTCTATTTGAACAAGCTGAGCAAATAATCTACGAGAGAAGCGAAAAGTTACCGAATCTAAAGGATGAGTGAGAAGTTTTCGGTTCAGCCCACACAATACGCAGTGCCCGCTCTGGTACGCTATCAGGCTAGATATATCGTATACGTATATGGTGGCAGCTTGCTAGCATAATTTTATTACATCTTGTCACATATGCAGACACATCGCACTGTAATGGGGAATTATCGCTGAAATACTAGTGAAAATCAGCCGTATGTGCGTTCAATTATCCGAACTCAGCGCCCTATAAAATTGCACCGTTTTAATCTTGAAATGCCGACGAAGCCAAACAGGACCTGATCGCTGAGATATGCGATGTTCCCAGTCCGTACGAGTACCCAATCAAATTTTATAATAGTTGAAATTGAATTTTCTGCTAAACTGATTTGCTATCAGTTTCGAATAGGATATGGCCGGAATCAAGCAAGCTTGACGCCATACCACCCCAAAATGGGGAGCCATTTCGAGAAACTTTCAAGCCTGACACGGTCCCGTCCAAATCGCACTAGATCGCAAACATGTTAGCATTAACACATATCATCGAAATGATGGACAGGAATGTAAGGACGGGAGTGAGATGTGTCCCAATTTCAGGGATAAAAAGGGGATACATCAGAAAGTTAGCGGCACTCAGTTGTCACAGTATGTGAACCCTGAAATGGGAAAATTACATTACAAAAGCGTTTAAGGAGAAAAGGGTCGGTTCTATTCTATGTTCGGGCAAAACTTTAAAGGTCCTGTGTACAATTACGCCCGAAGAGACGCAAGAAGGCTCCTTTGTTGTCGAGCAGATCTCAAGGGGCGGTTGTTTCACATATTAAATTATTCTATAACGCAATTTCGGGCCAGACACAATTTATAATGTTGTTCTCAAATGTGCTTCAAAAACGACAACAAATGTATGAGATTTTGCATACTCTCTGGCGAAACCATAACAAGTTGATGGGATTCGTTCACCCACTATTCACAACAAAATCCCAACGACCAGAAGGGTTTCATAGTTTTATGTCACTTTGTTAATGCGTTCCTATTAATTTTGAAGGGATTGGTATTAGGCTGTCTGGACATTAGTCGAGAATTCAAACCCTTCAGTTTCGATCGTATTTCTCACTCGAAATTCATTTCGATAAGTCAGCATTAAAGAATTTTATAATATCGTATGAAGGTCCTATAAATTTATCATATAGGGAAAAAAGCATAGGAGCTATTCTTCTTCATTACCGAATCGGACAATAAATTCCGGTATGAAATTTTCTCAATGTCCACTTTACTCTCGGCTAGAACGCTGTCCTGAATGGGACAATATGCAAACGTTTTATGTAGATTTTCGCAACCTTTTCGAACGAAATGGACAACAATTTAACTTAACGGGTGAACCACCCGCTTCTCGGTTAGTTAAATTGTTATTGTTATATTCTGTAGCGAGCAGACAGATGTTATTCAAAAGTTGGCCGAATTTTTTATGAGTGTTTATTCGATTAAATTGTCTGAGATATTTTGTTGTTACGAAATAGAATCTTTAGGGTTCCGAATGCAAAATAGTTTATTGTATGAAGTCTGCTCAATGAATTGAAAATCAAATGGTTTTTCCTTTAGATGAAATTATTAATAAATCCAATTCAAATTTGTAAATCATAGCCACAGAGTGTTTCGTTCGGTTCGCATTTCAAAATCCGGTTGCTATCCATACATTTGTCTGAACGCGCTACAAAGCTGAAGGTAAATTGAACGAAACATGCGCGTGTGAATCGATGCGACGCGATAACAGATGATTCGAATGCAAGCAGTTATTGGGATATCGTATCGCTTAGATCGCGTCGCTCCAAACGTGTCGCGTCAATCGCGTCGCTCCAAACGCGTCGCTCCAAACGCGTCGCTCCAAATGCGTCGCTCCAAACGCGTCGCTCCAAATGCGTCGCTCCAATTGCGTCGCTCTAAACTCGTCGCTCCAAACGCGTCGCTCCAATTGCGTGGCTCTAAACTCGTCGCGTGTTACGCGATTTTGACATATTCGTAGGTTGGATTACGAGTTTTCTAAAAAAAATCGAAAAACCAATGCTTATGCAAATAAGAAACTAGCTGAAATACGAAACTCCGACGTATTTTAAAGTTTTGGATAAAGTAGCATAAGAAGTGCGCATGTAGTTTGTATTTTATTAACGACTATCGTTTGGGCTCTATTTGAAAGTAAAAGACAACAACTTAAACGTTCAATTTTATATCTGGAACTTGGAAAGTCACCGAAAGTAAAATTTTTCCTTTTCAAGGACTTTTAAATGGATGTGCAGAAAAGACTCACTCGATTTCCGGCATAATGTGCACAAATTTCATATTCCTAGCTTGGAGCGTTCAAAAGCTATCCAAATATAATGTCGAACATGTATTTTATGGACTTTTTGTATGGGAGCTACCGGAAGGAGTGTAGGGATTTCGCAGACTACTAAGCCCGAACTTTTTTTCACTTAAAGCTAGTTTGGAAAAATGCCTTCTTTTAAAATTTTTTATATGGCAGCTACTTGAAGGAGTAGGACGTTTTTTTTTCCGTTAACAAACTTCGACTCAAAAATTTGACCAACCATCTATATTAAAAATTTTAAGATTCTAAGTCAAGGCGTTGTTGAGTTAACGAGCGTTCGGACAGACAGGCAAACAAACGGACAGCAAGGAGTAGAAGGATTTCGCTGACTACTGAACTCGAACTTTGTTTTCACTGAAAACTAATTCGAACTTGAAACCTCCGAATTTTAGGCTGAACAATTTCTTGAGTTATATGAAGTTCCGTAAATTGAGTGATGTCTTTTTACAGGATATTTGTATGGCAGCTACACGCGGGACTAATGGGATTTTTTTCAAAATCACAACTTTAGCAAAATTTCAAAGTATTAGCTTAAGGGGGAACATCCGAGTAGAAAGCAGAACAAATAGGTGAATTTTAGAAATTATTATCACAAAAAGTATTTGCTCGATTTTATCCAGGTTGGTTTTATCCGAAAGTATATATATTGAGGTACGCTAATAATTTTTTTTTTATAAATATATATCAACCGGGTGCGCTGCTGTCATGGTCGGCATAAAGAATGCCCGTCGCTCGCACGGTCTGCGGTTCCTAAGATTACATGCAGTCGGTTGATTCAAAACAAAAATTTCAAAAAGATTCTGAAAATGTAAAGTATGATGCCCTTCGTTACGTAGCTTTTTTTGAAGAAAATTTTTCACGAAATGGCGGCCGATTGAACTTTATTTTCAGTTTTTAACCTCAATTATCGAGCTTTCTGGCTTGATAAAAAAAAAGTAAATAAGTAAAAAAAAAAAATTCTACGTAGCGAAGTAGAAAACCTATCCAAAAATATTGTGTAAAATTTTGGTAGCAATCGGTCAAGCCGTTTTCCGAAGATTTTGGGAACCGTCTTTGAAAAGTATGTTTCGAGATAATCGCGTTTGAATGACGCTCTATATAGAGAATTCATGACGGTTAATTGCCCATAATTTTCACATTTATTGGAATTTCAATATGAAATTTACACACAATGTTCTTAAGACAAGCTTTAAGATGAGCAAAAAAAAAATGTTTGATTAAAAAATTTTCTATTTGGATGTTCCCCCTTAAACCTTTCTGAAGTTGGCTATCGGCAATATTCTTGAACGCGTGTTCTAATGAATTTTAGTTTATTAGCTACACGAAGGAAAAACAATTTTTTACTGACTAACGAACTCGAACTTCAATTCAATTTAATTCAATCAATATTTATTAGTTTTTCCACTTATGTCTACCATCTTATAATTAATAATTTAGAGAACAGATAATTCAATATCTTAACAGCTAAATTAAATCTAGTTAGCACAGCAAAGCGAAGCATCTATACGAGAATTTTAGTGAAATAAATTCAAGGAAAAATTTATACAAAAAACCTTGTGTAGTGAGTTTAAAACTAACTTACAAACTAACTTAAATTAAGGGAAAACAAAAAAGTAAAAAGGTATAACTCGAACTTCATTTTCCCTCAAAACTAATTTGTACAAAATTTTACCTTCGTGGACAAGCGATTTTTCGAGTTATAGTGAGTTCCGCAAATTAAGTGAGGATATTTTTACAGAATTTTTGTATGGCCGCTACTTGAAGGACTCATTGAAACTTTTACATATTCATAATTTTATCAGTAACTATCGGAAAAGCAACGAATGCATGTAATTTCAAAGTTGTAGCTTAAGGCTTTCTGAACACTCTAAGAATTATTGCAGTAAATTTACCATTATTATAGTTGGCAACTGTTTTCCATCGATACTAACCGTAAAATTACATAATTGTGTAATTAGAGGGAAAATTACACAAATAAGTGTAATCAATGCACAATAGCTGCGTAATCAATAATCATCAGTGGCGTAGTTATTACACAGAGAACGCAATTATTACACACTTTTTGTGTAAAATTTTCATTTTATTATAGGGATAAATTCTTCATTTAATTAAGATGTATAATTATTTATACGGTAAAATAATAAATTAAAGACGCAATTTTAAAATATATGTATATTTGTATTAAATTGAATTGAATTAACAATGATATAAAAACATATTACGGTTAATATTATTATGAAAACGAACGACTTTCTTATATTGAAAAACATTTGGCTGCTTTAATTCATAACACCCAACAAACCTAACGACGTGAAGTACATTTCAGGAAACTTAGGTGCTTATTCTTATTACACAGTACTTAGTGTGAAATTATACTAAGAGTGAATTTACATTATTAATGCTCTTATATAATCATGACGCCTAAATTTACTCTTTTTGTAGAGCAAAATAGATGTAATTGTCCATCATATTGTGTAATATTACCTATTTGTTCGCTAAAAAACGGGTATATGTCAAGAAAACGCACAATTACATACATTATGCTTTTTTGCACTTTTTTTTTTGCTTTTAATACAAAGTATTTTTACATTATGTTTTTATAGTGAAGTTATTGGCCAATAATCTTGAACACGTGTTTTAAGGACTTTTCCTTGAAGGATTAGGACGTTTTTCCCCGTTAACGAACTTAACCTCGACAATTCAGATTCAATCATTTAAAGATTCTTGGTCAAGGCGATATTGAGCTAACGAGCGTTCGGACAGACGGACGGACGAATGGACAGCGTTTAACGCTCGACTCTCGGTTTTACCACATATGTTACAAACTTTTCGGCTTTCTTCCCACTCTTCATTTCATAAAAAAGTCAAAAAATTTCTCAACCAAGCATTAGATATTGCGCGCAAATTAGATTCGAGTGAAAAGTGAAAATTTAGTTTCCACAGTTCCCATAAAAAAGTCCTTAAATTACAGAGCGATGCTTATTATAGGACTAAATAATAACGAACCCATTAAGCTAGAAATTAAAAATTGCATAGAATATTGTATAAAATTTGTTGACAATTTAAAAGTATGGGAACAAAAATAGCGTAAAATTAAGGTCTTCCTTCAACTAACTACCATACAGATGTCATTGAAAGATAGGTGCCTGCGAGAACATGTTAAGATATAGAGAAAATAAGTTATGTAATTGATTTTAAGGTAAAAAGCAAGAGTTTTTGAAATAATCAGTAAATTATTATACAAGGTAAGGTGTCCTTCTTAAAAATTCCACGTAGCATTGCCATACCTTCCAAAATGTGATACAAGCTGATAATCTACACCACGTGAAGTTAGCTTGTAGAAGAAATTGAAAGGATATTTCGCGCTTATCAACTCCAGCTAGAATATAAAAAGTTTCCGCGAGAGAGACTTGAATATGGAGACTTTCCTGAAATTCCAGGATCAGAATTTAGAATTATCCTTCTGGTAGTTACCATACAATAACAGCAGATATAGAAAACATTCTCGAACATCGAATATTGCACACATGTATCCATATTTAAACTGAAATTCACTAAGACTAATTGTGGTCTAAGAAAAAAATTTGAAAGCAGTGAATATGAATGCTTCAAAAAGGACGCTAGTCCCCAAAAAACTGAATAAGTTTTTTAAAAGAATTAATATTATATCACGACTCAAATAGTTTTTTTTTAAAAAAAAGGAAAATACTTCAATTATCTGAACCAGAAAAATCGACAAACAATTTTCTTTTTTTTTTAACCACATACTTTCCATCGTTTCATTTTATAAAGTCCCTCTCGAAATCTGGGATAACACTTAGATGATTTATCTTTGTGTTGGGTTGCGGTAATTGCCTCGAGTGCAAATTTATGTACACATTTAGCCAACCAACGAACCAGTCAGCCAACTAAATCCAGTACCACCACCATTCTACTATATTATCCTTGTACTATTGCTCCTTGGAAAATTTTCACTCAATTTAACCGATTAGCTAAAGTGGTGGATTATCATTAATATTTGCTAGACATTTTAATCTATACCGAAATGTGGAAGAGCGAGCGCGCATTTGCCATCCAGTTTCACTTAGTTTCTGTTAGTGAAATGAAAAGTTTTTGGGCGAATTGAATTTTACGATCGGGCTTTGTATTGTTTCAATGAATTTAGTGAGTTGAAGAGGAAGATTTTAAAAACGTGAGAGAAAGAAGGCCTTATGCTTCGTTAGTCATTCGATGCTCGTCTGGAAGTACAAAGAATCTGGCCTAGTTGGGAACATTTTTATTTGTGCAATGGTCCAGATTGTTCCAACAACCGTTGTGCCATTCGATGAGCCACCAGTGCACGTCTGACTTAAGATCCCAGAAAGGTGTAAGTTTGTCCTTGGGAGCGATCAGCCCCCTCACTTAGTTTTTCTAGAATCTGGCCTAGTTGTGAAAATTGAACTTGGTCAGGCAATAAGATGTTTTATGCAGCTGTTGCATTTTTACTCATTATAAGGCACCATTCTGATATTTCGCAGGCCTCCACAGCTGGTTGTGGTCATGACTACAAAACCAAACTAAGTTCATCAATTGGTTTTGAAGATGCCATCATTAGGCCAAAAAGGAGGACCATCGTACCATTCTGTTGCATTAAGTATTTCAAAGATTCTCAAGCACTTACCCCAAGCCTTGAATGGGTCCAGACCGTGACACCTTTTTCATTAGAATTAACCATATATCAAGTTACATCACTTTCCCATGCCGGTTTAACCTGTTAGCGAAAAGAACATCCTGACTAGACACCTTGGTCAACTGAACTTGCATCATCCTTAGATACTCGTTCAGACTGCAATGGCCTTTTATAATAGCAACTATGTTAGTGAAATCCTTTCCTTTAAGGTCTTGAAGAAACTTGCTTCTTCTAGAATCAGGCGCAGTTAGGAACATTTTTGATTGTCTGCAATGGACCAGATTGTTCCAACGAACTTTATTCCATTCGACGAGCCACTAGAGCATGTCTTACTCAGGACACCAGAAAGCTGTTTTCGGCCATATTCGTGGGAGCGCTCAACCTACTCAAGAAACTTGGTTCTTCTAGAATCTGGCCTAGTTGGGAACATTTTTATTTGTGGAATGGTCCAGATTGTTCCAATAACCTGTATGCCATTCGATGAGCCACCAGTGCACGTGTGACTCAAGATCCCAGAAAGGTGTGGGTGTGTCCGTGGGAGCGATCAGCCACCTCAAGAAACTTGGTACTTCTGGAATCTAGCCAGTTGGGAACATTTCTAATTGTCTACAATGGTCCAGATTGTTCCAACGAACTTTGTTCCATTCGATGAGCCACCAGAGCATATCTGAATCAGGACTCCAGAAAGGTATTTTTGGCCATGTTCATGGGAGCGATCAGCCTCCTCTAGAATCTAGCCTAGTTGGAAACATTTTTATTTGTGCAATGGTCCAGATTGTTCCAACAACCTTTGTGCGAATGGATGAGCTTCCAGTGCATGTCTCACTCAGGATCCTAGAATGTGTTTTCGGTCTTGTCCGTGGGAACAATCGTCCTCCTCATTTCCTGATATATCGTAGTGTCCCGGAATTCAGGTCAGATTCACTTTATTACTTTTTCTCAAGGTATTCCCAATGCTATCCTCAACAAGTTGGTATTAAAAGACACCCAACAAACTTCAGTTTTTCTTTTCCTGGATTGTTGTCACTGTATCACGTTTTTTGTGATCAGGAGGCATATAACTTTTTTATTAACATTATAATTAATTTATATCCTTCGCCATACCTCAGACCTTAATTAATGGATTAATTTGGAGTAGGTTTCCATTAAGAAAAATCCAATCATTTAATATCTATAACATAAGGTAATCTTACAAAGACTGAACGGACACAGAGCCTACGGTGATAAATAACATCAATGATACCTTGTAATCCAATTAACTTAACAAATAACCAAAGCCAACTAGTTGATTGCAGCAAGGCTTTTATTACATAATTTTAATTGATGAACAGTGATTTTTTTTTTCGTCACGTCTTACGAAGCTCGTGTACTGGCTCCTTCTGTAAGTGAGCAAATTAATTGATTTCGCAGGTTAAAAAAGAGAATAAAGTAACAAACAATTAATGAAATTGTCATTTATTTACCTTGTGCACTGAATTATATTTTGCGCTATGATCGCAGTTATTTAAATTTACATTTACCTGTGGAGGTGCACAAAAAAAAACTTTTAAATTGGGGAGGTGTTTATTTTCATGAATCTTAGAACATCTCTTAGGTCTGATGACATATCGAATTAGTTGCGTTCGCTGATTTTTTACATAAACTTTTAGAAATTATTTTCAAGGGTTGTTCGATATGCCTACCGAGTTGTAAAAATGTCGCATATATTTACAGGAATTTTGCCATATCTCTTAGGTCTTGTGAGATATCGAATTGTGTCATACTTCAATTGGCTCTGAATTTTCACTCTTTTATTCAATAATTAAGTATTGTGATGAATTTAAAGGAAAAACATTATTACCATGAAATAGTTTTTTTTACATTTAATAGACACCAAATAAGCAAAAATATCAGTCCGTCTGTCCACCGTACGCAAACTCTTTCGAAGGCTCGTATCTCCCAAGCACTTTGAGATATTAAATTTAATTTTTTTTGTTAGGGAGATTGAGAAGGCTCCTTTAAGTGGTGACCTTTCGGGAGGTGGTGGTGTGAAAGTGGGTGAGAGAGATGATTTGGTTTTTATATCTCGGGAGCTGCTAATGCTAGGAAGCTGAAACTAATAATTGATATAGATCTTTGATAGTGGAGCCACTTGGACAAAAATGCTCGATATGGGTGGAGTGGTGTAGGCATGGAGAGGGGGGGGGGGAGAATAATGCTGAAATGGTAAAAAGCTGAAATCGAGACATTCTAAAATCCATATCTCCGGTTCATGCCTCAAAAGTCGAAGATTGGTGACTGGTGTACTAGGAGAATAGATCAGAAATAAAACTTGAAGAGGAGTCACTTGCGCACGGGGGTAGAAAAAGTGAAAAAGTTTGCATTGCGATATCTCACGAACTGGCTACACCAGTAAAATTAAAGCTAAAGTGTGGCTTGTATTTAAAGACCGACAAGACGAGTTAGCTGAATGTAACATATTTTAGGGCGACGGTGGATCATGGAAATGAGAGGATAAGAATTCTTATAAAAAAATCACGTTTCATATCTCAAGAACTGTTTAAAATATGATCTTAGAATTCACATAAAAGTTAGGCCTGATGGGAAATTTATCAGCGTAAATTGGCTGCATATATTTTCACGAATTTCATCATATCTCTTAGGTCTTCTAGAATATTGAATTAATTTTACTTCTACGGGTTTTCCAGATAAATGCCTAAAAACCGTTTTCAGTTTTTTTTTTAAATTCACCCCTAAGGGGGAGTAATGGAGCTACATTAATTTTCATGAATTCCTACCAATTCCTTAGGACTGAAAACAAGTTTTCAAGTTTTTTTTTCAACCCCTAAGAGGGTACGGTGGCGTGAAATGACACCACCTAGTGTTATAAGTAATTCTACTTATAACTTTTTTATTTAATCGATAATTATTATAAATTTTTTTTTTAAATACAGTATATTAATGGGGAATTCTTTTGGTTTAATTATGAAAAATTATATCTTGCAAGTGGTGGTCATTTTCTACTTCGCATTTTCGTGCTCTTTCCAACACATTTTTCATAACTTTTCGCAAAATTTCAGGTGTTATGGCCAAGACTTCATTGCGAATGTTGTTTTTTAATTGCAGGATGGTTCTTGGCTTGTAAACGTACACCCTTTCCTTCAAATATCCCCAAAGGAAACAGTCAGCAACGGTTAAATTCGGTGAACGAGAAGGCCAATTGAAATCACTTCCTCGCGAAATAATGCATTCGCCAAAGATATCCCTTAACATGCACTGTAGCTCCATCCTGTTGGAACTATAATTGGGGATGATTTTACATAGCTGCCTTAAAAAATTTTCCAAATTTGTCCGATATTGACCACCACAGATGGAAACGGCTACACCGTCTTCATTTTCAAAGAAATATGGGCCAATGATCCCTTCGGACGATACACCGCACCAAACAGTACACTTGAGTGTATTTGGGCTCGTTGTTCGATTGTGTAATGCTCTATTTTAAATTCCCCAAGTCTTCTTTACAAAGTACTAAAAAAAAAAAATTATTTGAAAAAGTTATAAGGAATTCAACTGGGTGGTGTCATTTCTCGCCACCCAGTATAAGTGGGTTGAACGCGTTTTCACGAATTCCGTCATATCTTTTAGGAATGAAAAGACATCGAATTAGTTTTTCCTTCCTTTTTCCTTTTAGTTTTCCTAATATTGCTTTTCACTTCTACAGGCATTTCATGTAATCGCCTAAAATATAATTTTTTATTTTACCAAAATTCAACCCCAAAGTGGTGTAAAGGGGTTGCATTCGTTATTAGGAATACATATATACCTCTTAGTGCTGATGAGATATCGAACTAGTTTTTACTTCATCGTCCTTTCTATACAATCGCCTACAAACGAATTTTAGGATTTTGGATGTTCCCCTAGGGGGGTGTAAAGAGGGTTGCATATCACAAATTTTTCAATATGTCCTAGATCTTAATGGGATACATAAAAAGCGTGAAAAAGAAAAAACCTATTTGATATAGGTTTTTTATCATCGTCCAAAAACTTAATTCACGATTTTTCGAAATTCAACCCCAAAGTGGTAGGGTTGTATACATATACTAATTTCATCATATCTCTTAGGTCTGATGAGGTAGAAAATTGATTTTTACTTCTGTGGGCTTTTCATGTATAATCGCCTAAAAACCAATTTCCAAATTTTTTGATGTTCAACTGCGAAGGGAGTGTAAAGGGGTACATACGATTTGGCGAAGATATAACGAAATTCGCGACGTCTTCACAGACCTTTTCTATGTATAATCTGATAAAAATCGATATTTTCGATATTATTATTTGTTTACTTATTTCAGCGGTAAATGTTAAAAGTTGTACAATTAAATATTCTAGTTACAAAATTAAGTTTGCAAAGAACCTGCTTGTCTCGAAAGAACCGATTTTACATTTGGACTGTGACGGCATCCCAGAGTATGACCCACTTACGTAATTCAAGTGTTAAATGTGGCAGTGGCGTCAGTATAATATCGCACCCCCCCTTTAACATAATAAAGTTTCGCCTAGGCTTTTGGCAGTCTTTTACTTTATTATTTCAATAATGCAGTATGTGTCCGATTTTTAAAAAAAAAATTTTCTGCCCTGAAAAATTTTTCTTTCACGTTTCATGACTAGTAGACACGAACAAAGCAAAACAAATTGTCAGTCTGTCCGCCGTACGCCGTACGCAGTACGCCATACGTCGACCAGTATACGCAAAATTGTTTGAAGGCTCGTAGCAACAAAACCCTTTGAGCTATTCAGTTGAATTCTGAGGGGTGGGGGTGTGAGGGGGGAGTTGGGGTAAGCGTTTTGGACGGAAAATTTTGGTTTCTAGATCTCAGCAACCGCTTATGCTAGAAGGCTGAAACTTGGGATTTATATAGAGCTTTGATAGTGGACCCATTTGCAAAGAAATTGCCAATACGGGTGAAGGAGTGAAGGAGTGGGAGGAAAAATAATGCGTCCGAGACGCTCGAAAGCCGAGATTGAGACATTCTAAAATCCATATATCCTAAACTGTTAATGTCACGAAATTAAAACTTAATAAACATCTGTAGGTATATTAGGAGTATAGATCGGAAACAAATTTTTGAGAGTTGGCAGTGGCGTCCGGGGGTGGGGGTGAAAAATTTTAGATTACGATATCTTACGAACCAATTTCACTAGAAAAATAATATTCGGTTTCTGTATAACGGGTGACAATTAAAGTTTGCTGAAAGTAAAAGTGGAGTGGATAAGAATTTTAAAAAAAAATCGCGTCTTATATCTCAAGAACAGTGTAAGATAGTTGGTTAGAATTTTTACCAGAAGTAGGCCTAATAGACCCCTACCTGAAAAAAAAGTTTGTTGGTGGAGGTGTAGAGGGTGAGGGTGGGGTAGGGTGAATAAGAAAAAGTTCAGATTTTTATATCTCGAGAACAGATTATGATATAAATCTGAAACTTGGTATTTGGATAGACATATAGTAATATCATGTTGCAAAAATATAATTTTTTATAGCGGTAGGACGGTATGGGGGTGGGGGTGTTTTTCTTATCTATAGAACAGCTTTTGCTAGAATGTTGAAACTCGGTACGTAACTGTAACTCAACTAGAAAAGTAATTTAAATAAAAAAAATTTCAAAAATCCATTGGCGTTCGAAAGAGAGGCGAAAAAAATGATCAGTGAAAATGGAATGCATATATTTTCACGATTTTCGTTATATCTAGTTGGTTTTCCTAAGTATTGAATTCATTTTTATTCTACTACTTCTTCATATAAATACCTAGAAAGCTTTTTCAAGATTTTTTGAAATTCGACTCCTAAGAGGGTTGAAAGAGGCTGTATACTTTTACATGAATTCTGCCGTATCCCCCAGGGATGATCGATATTGAATATCTTTTCATTTTCATGGGCTTGCGTAATAATCGCCTAAAACTTGTTTTTAAGTTTTTTTTCCTTTTCAGACCCTAAGGGCGTATAAAAGAGTTGAACACGTTTTCACGAATTTCTTCATATCTTTTAGAAGTGATAAGAAATTGAATTGGTTTTTACTTTCTCATGCAGTCTTCATATTTATTTATTAACTCCTTTTAGGATTTTTGGATATTCAACCCCCAAGTGGATGTAAGGAGGTTGCATATGTTTTCACAGATTCCTACATATTGCTTAGATCTGATGATATATCAAATTCATTTTTACTTCCTAAGGTTTTCCATATAAGCTCCAAAAAGTCAATTTCAGTATTTTTAGATATTGAATCCTAAGGGGTGTGAGGATGTTGTATGCTTTTCATAGCTTCGACATATTTCTTAGGTTTGATGAGATATTAAATAGCTTTTTACTTCCACAAACTTTTTATATAATCGCCTACAAACCCGTTTCTCAATTTTTTGATATTCAACCCCCAAGGGCTTGCATATGTTTTAACAATTTTTGCCATCCCTTAATTCTGATGAAATATAAAATTAATTATTGGGACATTTGATGTAATTACCTAAAAACCAATTTCACGATTTTACGAATTTCAAAAAGGGGGTGTGAAGGGTTTGCTTGCGTTTTCACAAACTTTTAGCAAATTTATCAGGTTGCTTCTTATGAAATGGTCTAAAAACCTGTTTCTCATTTTTTCGAAATTCAAACCACAAGTGGAAGTAATGGGTTTATATAGTTTTAACAATTCGCCATATCTCTTAATTCTGATACGGCAAGAAATTCGTTTTTACTTCTATGGGCTTTTAGTGTACATAATATATCGAAATTCAAAAAGTCTATACGTACTTTTTCAATGTTTAATCGGCTAAAAATATCTATTTTAAATATTTTTATTTTAAGAACAAAATTAATTTTCTAAGAAATCTAATAATCTCGAAACAACTCATGATATACTCCGACTTTAACCGCTCCTGAACTTTGACCCGAAAAATAATAAAGTTTCGCCCAGACCATTGGCAGATTTTTTTCTTAAATTTGAAAATGAAGAACCTCAAATTAATGTCGAAAGTTGTTTATTATAAAGAGCTATTCTTGTAACAAAATTTAAATAAGAAAAAAAGTTAGGGTGATATTAATGCGGACGTTTCTTTCATTATTCTTTTAGTACATGCTCCTTTTCAGTTAAATGACAATCAAAATAGTGCATCAAATTCGCCTGTCTCCTGACTTTAACCGCAGTTCAAACTTTGTCCGAAAAATAATAAAGTTGAACCCAAAGAGTTGGCAGATTTTTTATACATGCACTTTGTTCATCACTTTTATTGAATTTAGTGAAAACGTCCTTTTTAAGCGTTTTAATGCCACAACTTTCAGGAGCTTGACGTATTGCCAAGACTGGAATATAATAAAAAAAAATTTTTTGAAGTGAGAGAACTAAGGGGGTTTGCACTAATTAAACTTTGGAAATTTTAGTTGGTCGGTCAGTTTGTGCGTGAAATTGCTTTCGGGTTGTACAGTTCCGGCTGAAAAGGAATTTCACACAGAAGGTACAGAGAGGAACACCACGGGCCAGGTTCACTGTATTACCGACAGGCGGTAGTATGGTAAAATTTTTTTGAACTTCGCTGAAGAACACTTGTTTAGTTCGAACGAGATAAAAATCGCTAAAAGTTTTAATTACTAGTTCGCTGATGTTGGCCGAGTTGTTCGTAGCGACTCGCGGTTTAGTTCAGTATCCACCCTGGATACAAACCATTTTATCGGATTTATACGACCTTTTTTTTACTAATGGCTAATGGGTTCATTATAGCAAACGACTCGAATCAATTTTCATGTTCGTTTTGTGTCTTATCGCGGACCCGATCGCAAAGAGATGATATCTTGCGGTCGCTTTATGAACGAATGCCCAGTAGGATTCCTTTAGAGAAGACGTCGGTAGAAAAGGCTTCTCTTGCGGTTTCGGTCAATTATAAAGCAGTTAATCCTATGCCCTGAACGTAGAGCTAACCCGTAATAAATTAGCATATCGCATAAGGCCGTAGCAAAATGTCTGTTTGTTGGCAAAAGCCTTGTATTTTTGTCCCTGCAAACATCGATACAATCGATTTTCCATTAATTTGTGTAACGTTTCGGTCCTTTGGTTTGATTTCGATTCGGTTATTTTTCTCGTTTCTAATTTCTCGGTGGGAATCGAATCATATGCTAATTAAGAACAGAAATTGAGTGGTTTTTTTTCTTATTTGAATCGTCATGGAAATGATTGGAAAATGAGATAAAATAAATAAATATTTGCGTAAAATCGATGGACAAAAAAAAAATCGTATCACGATCCAATTAATATTCGGACCGAATTTTGCTCGAAACTAGAACAAATTTTATTGTTGGTATACGAAAAATACTAACCCAGATCTGCTGTAAAATTCAATTTTTAGTGGAAGTTGGAGCGTAACTACCTCATTCGGGATAAATTCGATAAGTTCTCGGACAAAACTTTCTGGTCCAGGAGGACGAACTTTCTGAAATTTATGACGTCCATTGAGACAAGCCTTTATACGAAAGTTAGTTGTTTCTTTATATTAAACTAGGTACATATCGGGATGAAATTGTTTTTTTTTAATTCGAATCGAATAGCAGTTTTAATAAAAACAAAATGGGAGAAGTTTATTAGGTAGTTCGTTCTGCGTATAGGATTATGGTACACGATATAGTACTTAACCGAGATGTGCAAAATTTCGTTTAGATTTCTTTTCCCAACTTTCAAACCAGGGTGTTTCTTTAATGTTTACTATCAAAATTTTCTAAACCGAAATTTTGCATAATTAACCAAGCTTCACATAATACTATATGCGAGGGCTGTCCCAGAAGTACCCGACCTGACGTACAGATGGCGGGTATTTGAAAGAAAATATGATAATATGGCAGAAAGCCATAAGCTACGCTACGTTGCTTAGTCTATTTTGGCAGCCATCAATAGCAAAAGCTCTCAATGAATTTTTAAACATGGAAAAATTGGTCTTCGTATCTCATAGAATATTATCATTTGAAAGGTCTCAGTCCTACCAATATCATAGCCCAATCAGATTCCACTCTGAGGGAGTCTGCACATTCGCTTACAACAATAATATATTGGGTGGCAGAGTTTAAATGAGGCCGTATGAGCTATCAGGACGAAAAACGCAGTGATCGACCAAATGAGGTGACCACGCCAGATATGGTGAAGAAAATCCATAAAATTGTATTGAATGACTGTCGACTGAAAGCGCGAGAGCTACCAAACAGGCAAGTTAGGCATTTCAAAAAATTCTTGTGCATCGCATATTGACTAAAAATTTTAACATGAGAATGCTGTGCGGAAGATGGCTGCCGCGTTTGCTCATAATGAAACAAAACAGCGTCGTGAGGCTGTTTCAATCGAGTGATTGGCGATTTTTCACAAGTGAGGGGTTGCGTTTTATACGAAAAAATTTAGTTTCTAGATCTCAGGAACCGCTTGTGCTAGGAGACTGAAAGTTGGAACTTATGTAGAACGATGATAGTGGACCTATTTGCAAAAAAAAACATACTGCAGTCACGATCGGCTGCAAGCCAATCGTATAATACTCTAGATAAATACTGAACTCCGATTTATATTGTAGTTGGGGATAAAGTAGAATTACGTGTGTGCATGTTGTATGTCCTTTATTAACTTACTCCCATTAGATTGCTACTCAAAACTAAAAGACAATATTCAGTGTTTAATTTCATATCTTGAACTGGGTAAGTCATCGAAAAAAAATTTCCGTTTTGAAGGACTTTCACATGGGAGGTGCAGGAAGGACTCACTCGATTTCTTACATATTTATCCTTTTCCTTGGAACCATTTAAAAATGAACGTGTACAAAATTTGAAATTCGTAGCTTGAAGCGTTCAAAAGTTATCGAAAAATATTGTTGAACACGTGTCTTAAGGACATTTTGTATGGCAGCTACCAGAAGGAGTAAAAGGATTTCGCTGATTAGCAAACCTGAACTTCGTTTTTACTCAAAACTAATTTGTTCAAAATTTCCAATTCATAGCTAAAAGATTACTTGAGTTATAGTAAGTTCCGTAAATTAAGTGAAGATGTTTAGACAGGATATTTGTTTGGCAGCTACACGAAGGACTAACAGGATTTTCTTCATAATCATATATTTAACTCCAACTATTGGAAAAATAATACATACAAAATTTCAATGTCGTAGCTTAACCCCTTCTGAAGTTATCGACCAATATTCATGAACACGTGTTTTAAGGACATTTTGTATGGCAGCTACTCGAAGGAGTAATAGGATTCCGCTGACTAGTTAAGACGAACTTTCGCTTCACTCAAAACCAATTTCTACAAAATTCCGAATTCGTAGCTAAAAGATTACTTGAGTTATAGTGAGTTTCGTAAATTAAGTGAATACATTTTGACAGGATATTTGTATGGTAGCTACACGATGGACTAACAGGATTTTCTTCATAATCATATATTTAACTCCAACTATTGGAAAAATAATACATACAAAATTTCAATGTCGTAGCTTAACCCCTTCTGAAATTATCGACCAATATTCTTGAACACGTGTTTTAAGGACATTTTGTATGGCAGCTACCCGAAGGAGTAGGACGATTTTGCCCATTAACGAACTTAGCCTTACAAATTCAACCAAACATCTAGATTCAAAATTCCATGATCCTAGGTGAAGGCGTTCTTGAGTTATCGTGCTAACGGACAGACGGACGGACGGACGGACGGACGGACGGACGGACGGACGGACGGACGGACGGACGGACGTCAGGTGGATTTGAGGTTTTTGGGCACAAATAAACAAAAAATAATATATAACTTTTTTTCGTCCGAGGCTTGGTTCTATGCGTTACAAACTTTTGGGCTGGATTAAACTTATAATACTCTATATGATTTCATCTAGAGTATAAACATACTGCAGTCACGATCGGCTGCAAGCCAATCGTATAATACTCTAGATGAATACTGAACTCCGATTTATATTGTAGTTGGGGATAAAGTAGAATTACGTGTGTCCATGTTGTATGTCCTTTATTAAGGACTGCTATTAGATTGCTACTCAAACCTAAAAGACAATATTCAGTGTTTAACTTCATACCTTGAACTGTGTAAGTCATCGAAAAAAATGTCCTTTTTGAAGGACTTTCACATGGGAGGTGCAGGAAGGACTCACTCGATTTCTTACATATTTATCCTTTTCCTTGGAACCATTTAAAAATGAACGTGTACAAAATTTCAAATTCGTAGCTTGAAGCGTTCAGAAGTTATCGGAAAATATTGTTGAACACGTGTTTTAAGGATATTTTGTATGGCAGCTACCAGAAGGAGTAAAAGGATTTCGCTGATTAGTAAACTCGAACTTCCTTTTCACTCGAAACTAACTTGTACAAAATTCCGAATTCGTAGCTAAAAGATTACTTGAGTTATAGTGAGTTTCGTAAATTAAGTGAATACATTTTGACAGGATATTTGTATGGCAGCTATACGAAGGACTAACAGGATTTTCTTCATAATCATATATTTAGCTTCAACTATTGGAAAAATAACACATACAAAATTTCAATGTCGTAGCTTAAACCCTTCTGAAGTTATCGACCAATATTCTTGAACACGTGTTTTAAGGACATTTTGTATGGCAGCTATCCGAAGGAGTAGGACGATTTTGCCCGTTAACGAATTTAGCTTCACAAATTCAACCAAACATCCAGATTCAAAATTTCATGATCCTAGGTGAAGGCGTTCTTGAGTTATCGTGTTCACGGACAGATGGACGGACGGACGGACGGACGGACGGACGGACGGACGGACGGACGGACGTCAGGCGGATTTGAGGTTTTTGGCCACAAATAAACAAAAAATAATATATAACTTTTTTTCGTCCGAGGCTTGGTTCTATGCGTTACAAACTTTTGGGCTGGATTAAACTTATAATACTCTATATGATTTCATCTAGAGTATAAAAAATATTGATAATGGTTGAGGGATGTGGGAGTGAGTGAACTACTTACTTACTTACTTACTTATTTATTTAATTATTACAGTTATTCTATAAGATATTTACAGTTTATACAATTTTTGTAGAGATTAGACGGGGAAAAAAACTATTGTCTTTACAACTATAGTGTAGTATTTCTATTTCTTGACAAATTATGTTATTAATTAAAGTGATACTTCATTTAGGAAAATTATTTTTAAAAACCTATTAATAATAACTTAAAACTAACTTAAAACTATCTTACAGTAAAACTAACTTATTTAGGCAGTTTAAAAACCACTCTACATTTTAAATACTCGTAGTACAGAATAGTTCTGTAACTAGGGGGGTCTTTTGCGAAAATTGTTTATAGCTTTTTCCGATAGGTGTGAAATCGAACGAACTTTAGCTAAATCGTAAAGATATTGTGTTGAAAATTAAAACGGTTTGTTTAAAATTATTTTTATACATTTATTTTTTAATATTTGTAGCTTTTTCTTGTGAGTTTTAGCACACGACAAATTGGGGCTCCATATAGAATGATAGGCTGCACGGCTGTTTTGAAGATCAAAAGTTTATTTTCTTCGGAGAGCTTTGATTTCCGATTTATGAATGGATAAAGAGCATGGATGCTCTTTGAAATTTTACAGGTAATATTTTCCGTATGGTGACGGAAAGTTAATTTTGTATCATGAATAAGACCGAGATATTTTATATTTTTTGACCACTGAATCGGTTTTCCAAAATTTGGTATACTGTGTTTTGAGCGTTTCTTGGTAAAAAATACAATGTAAGTTTTAGCCGGATTTATTTTAATTTTCCATATATAATGGAAACTTTGTAACAGACCTAACTGGGATTGCAAAGTTTGAATTATCAACGTGGCATCGTTTGAGCTTGAGTATAAGGCGGTATCGTCAGCGTATACAGCAAGTTCACAATCAGGATGTTTTGGAATATCAGCAGCATAAATGTTATACAGTATGGGACTTAAACAACAGCCTTGAGGGACGCCGGCTAGAATTGAAAGGAAATCCAAAAAGCTTGATTTTAATTTAGCTCTGAATTTTCTATGTTCGAGAAATGAAGCAATTATTTTGATGATTAAATTTGGAAAAAAAAATCTCATCAATTTGAAGAGCAATCCTTTATGCCAAACCGAATCGAAAGCCATTTCTATGTCCAACGCGATCAGACCGGTGGATTCTTTGCAATTTAGTGACTTTTTAATGAAATTGGTGACTCTGAAAAGTTGATGGTTTGTAGACATATGAGGCATAAACCCAAACTGAAAATCCGGGATGACTGATTTATTTCTCATCACAGTTCTCATTCTTTCCAGGATAACTTTTTCAAGTAGTTTCCTTAAAGTTGGAAGTAAGCTGATTGGGCGATAGTTAGAAGGAAATTTAGGATCCTTTCCTGGTTTCGGAATAGGTATAACAAGAGCGCTTTTCCATGCTGTTGGAAAATAACCTGTTTTTAGACATGCATTGAAAATGAAGTATAGCATGATAATTGCTTTTTTCCGAATATTTTTTAAAAGTATATTGGGCATTTGGTCATTACCGGACGCTTTCTTAGTTTTAATAGAACGCAATAGTCTTTTAACTTCGCTAGGCTTACATAGATATTTCGGTTCAATATCAGAAATTATGTTTGGTATATTAAAGACTGTGTGTTCAAGCGTACTTATAGTATTAATGTCATTTAGACCCAGCCGGAACAGTAATATCTACGGAACCGAATCCGTACAATATACTAGCAGCTCGTACACATTACGCTTTCGATGACAGAACTAATTACTTTAACCCGCATAGGCCCTAGGGCGTAATCGCTTACAAAGCACACGACAAGAAAAGCCTCATTTCGTTGAAGAGTTTTAAATAGTTACAAAGCATATTACCTGTAAGGCCTTGTTTCATTAGAGAGGGGTATCAACATACAAATTACATGAAAAGTAAGGCATTATATCAATAGTGAGTGGTAAATACTTTAAATGTATGAAAAGTAAGGTCTTGTAATAGTCAGATCAGTAATGTAATGTGTACTGAATTGATTCCGTACTAGCAACTTGTACCCATTACTCTTTCGATAACAGATTTAATTACTTTAACCCGCATAGGCCCTAGGGTGTAAACGCTTAAAAGCACAGGACAAGAAAAGACTTATATCGTTGTAAATACTTATAAAGTTTTGTGTTCGTCTCCAACTTAAACTATCCTTTACTTTGTTGAGTTGCAAATAACAACATTATGAAAAATTTAAATTGTTTTAACAGTAAAAAAACCCTTTATTCAATATAAAATAAATTAAAACACGTAAATAATGCATCAGAATTTATTCAATAAACAAAATAAAAAATTAACAAAAATAAAATTCATAAAGATAACAAAATACTCTATCTAAACTAATTGTTTACTTCGTTTAATATAAATAACACTTATTGGAATTTATTACAAATGAACAGCACTTCGCAACATTTGAAACACTCGGAACGAACTGAATTTAATTATGGGCTTTTTGATATAAAATTAAAACGAAACATTAATGATTGCATCATCCCTTTTCTTATCCGCTTCTAAGACATTACTTTCGTAAATTGTTACTAAAGCCAAGAGCATTTGGCAAAACTATAAGATTTCGGATTGTACCATCTCATAACTTACTCGCTTCTAAACTATTACGTTCGTAAGTAGATACTAAAGCCTATACCGTTGGACAAAACTGTAACATCTCGGATTTCTTCCTCTTATTACTTACTAGCTTCTAAACCATTACTTCCCTAAATAGTAACTGAAGCCGAACGGTGGCCATACCCAGCAGCGAAATGAGCAAGGAATTACCGATATAAGTCATTCTCTAACTAGTTACCGAGCAATCATATACATAGATAACAACATGAAATAATGAGTATGCATTACCAATCTATTTCCAAATTGGAAAAATGTAATGCAATCGGTAATGTGTTAATCGTTCAATGGTGTCGATGAACAGAGACAGAAGTTGTATTTTACATTCAATTGTTTCTTTTCTGATTTTCAGTCATCTGTGGATTTAAAGCGTGTTGGTTCGTTTAACAAATGGTGAGAAAAGTGAAGTTTTCGAGAAAATATTAAAATTAAAAAATTTATGTTTAATTTTATGAAAAAGCTTTTTTTTTTATTTTATAAATAGAAATATGATTTTTATACTCTAGATGAAATCATATAGAGTATTATAAGTTTAATCCAGCCCAAAAGTTTGTAACGCATAGAACCAAGCCTCGGACGAAAAAAAGTTATATATTATTTTTTGTTTATTTGTGGCCAAAAACCTCAAATCCGCCTGACGTCCGTCCGTCCGTCCGTCCGTCCGTCCGTCCGTCCGTCCGTCCGTCCGTCCGTCCGTCCGTCTGTCCGTGAACACGATAACTTAAGAACGCCTTCACCTAGGATCTTGAAATTTTGAATCTGGATGTTTGGTTGAATTTGTAAGGCTAAGTTCGTTAACGGACAAAATCGTCCTACTCCTTCGGGTAGCTGCCATACAAAATGTCCTTAAAACACGTGTTCAAGAATATTGGTCGATAACTTCAGAAGGGTTTAAGCTACGACTTTGAAATTTTGTATGTGTTATTTTTCCAATAGTTGGAGCTAAATATATGATTATGAAGAAAATCCTGTTAGTCCTTCGCGTAGCTGCCATACAAATATCCTGTCAAAATGTATTCACTTAATTTACGAAACTCATTATAACTCAAGTAATCTTTTAGCTACGAATTCGGAATTTTGTACAAGTTAGTTTTGAGTGAAAAGGAAGTTTGAGTTTACTAATCAGCGAAATCCTTTCTCTCTTTCTGGTAGCTGCCATACAAAATGTCCTTAAAACACATGTTCAATAATATTGGTCGATAACTTCAGAAGGGTTTAAGCTACGACTTTGAAATTTTGTATGTGTTATTTTTCCAATAGTTGGAGCTAAATATATGATTATGAAGAAAATCCTGTTAGTCCTTCGTGTAGCTGCCATACAAATATCCTGTTAAAATGTCTTCACTTAATTTACGGAACCCACTATAACTCAAGTAATCTTTTAGCTATGAACTCGAAATTTTGTAAAAATTAGTTTTGAGTGAAAACAAAGTTCGAGTTTACTAGTCAGCAAAATCCTTTTACTCCTTCTGGTAGCTGCCATACAAAATATCCTTAAGACACGTGTTCAACAATATTTTCCGATAACTTTTGAACGCTTGAAGCTACGAATTTGAAATTTTGTACACATTAATTTTTGAATGGTTTCAAGGAAAAGGAAAAGTATGTAAGAAATCGAGTGAGTCCTTCCTGCACCTCCCATATGAAAGTCCTTCAAAAAGGACATTTTTTTTCGATGACTTACCTAGTTCAAGATATGAAATTAAACACTGAATATTGTCTTTTAGGTTTGACTAGCAATCTAATGGCAGTCCTTAATAAAGGACATACAACATGCACACATGTAATTCTACTTTATCCCCAACTACAATATAAATCGGAGTACAGTATTCATCTAGAGTATTATACGATTGGCTTGCAGCCGATCGTGACTGCAGTATGTTTTTTTTGTTACTTAGAAATTAAGAAAAGAAAAAGAAGTCTCATTAAAAATATAATTTGTTTATTATTTAAAATTTATGCATTTTATTTTTGCTGTTGAGTGTATCCTTCTTAGTAAGTAATCATTGCAATGTCGCTTATGACTAAAAACGTGCCGAATTTGTAAAATTAATTTGTTCCGGAACAAATAACTTACTCTGAAGTGGTTCCGGAACAGATTAGTAGCAGAAATTCCTTCAGAAATAGGTGCATAGTAAATGCTGACACAACGAATTACATCTACCCATTCCGTAATAACTTCATTGTAACTAGTTCTATATCGTATTTCAGTAATTTAATCTATAACAACTTCTAAGGAATGTGTTCTAGAATTATTTATATGTAATGCAGAAGGTAATCATTCGCCTACTGCCTATGACATCGCTGTGTAAATGTAAGGCATTCTTAACATGGGGTGTAAACTTGATTGTAAGCAATTCCCATTACCGAGAAGTAATTACATTATTGATTCTGTAATGCCTTTTTTCGCTGCTGGGTAATTGCACAGAGAGAGCACTCGAGAATACTTTACAGCAATTACACTCTGCATTACTTTGGTAAGGCCTTACAAACTCATTCCTTACTCATTGATTACAAATTCATCTTTTACGAAAAGTCTGACTGGGGATTAGCGCCTAATAGATGTGAGGATAAGAAATTGTCCACTAGTGCCTTGGCTTTATCTACATCGGTTTAAATTAATAATGCGTCCAAAACGTTTGAAAGCTGGTTTCAATTCTTAAATTCATATCTCCTGAACGATTTTGATGTCAGAGTATTGAAACTTTGTGGTTGTCTTATGAGATTAGAGAAGGGCTCAACTTTCTAAGTGGGGCAGTGGGATATGGGGTTTGAAAAAATTTGGCGAGGTGACCGATCGAGTGGAGCAAAGAGCGAAATTGGCATATGGCGGGAGTGTGTTGAGGATATTTCTCGAGGTATGATAGTCAAGCTCTTTCATACGATTGGCTCCTTCTAATGTCTCAGAGAGAGTGTGTAGCCGTTATAATGGAAGCGCTACCATTCCGAATGATTTCGAATGAACTTAATTCAGTTCAAATAATCGAAAAATCGTTAATTTCACAGTGTTAGCTCTCAGTCTATCAGAATCATAAAAACCTGCATTCTTTTTTCACTAGCTACCAAATTATATAGTATTTTCGTAAATCGATTCATTTCAAAGATTTATAGCTTTATGTCGTCCAATGAATTTTTCCAGTTGATTCATTAGGATTAGGATAAAATAAGGTTTTTCAATTATGTTGGATTAAACAAGTGCTGTACTCATGATAACGAAAAAAAAATGAGAAAAAATTATTCATGACTAAAAGGATTAGTCGCAAAATTAATATAGAAGAAATGCCAACCTAATTTCACACAATTTATTCGTTTTAAGTTCCTTTTTGTAACGTGTGCGCAACATCGCAGTAGTTGAAAAGCAACAAAATTGGTAGCGTTTTGTATAGTTAAGGTCATGGATGAAATATTCCTGGAATGCTTTATTGTCGGTGCTTGGCTGCATAGATTCACAATTTTCCTTAGCGTGCCTGAATGCCATTGCAAATTTCTTTCGTATTTTTGTCCACATCCTCTACCCTAGTATTTGCAGATATTTACGTTATGAACGTGAACTAAAAAAAAAAAAATTTATTTAGCAATGTTCTACGGATATTTACGAGGAAGTGTCCAATTACTTTATCACACGGTATCACGGGTATAATTTTAACTCAGGTTCTGCTTCTTTGTTGCTGAATTTTTTTTTCATTTTAAGTAGAGATACGAAAAAAATCCAAAGCAATTTTTATAACCTAGACACAGCCTTTTTAACATTTTGAGTTTAAAAAATATTACTTTTATTTCTTGTTTTATACCTGACTACACGATATAAGCGCATCCAGAAATATATGAGAATATAGTAAAGTAACTTTAGACTCTTCTCTGTAAAGTACTTTAAATAACTCGATGTTTTCTATACACGACCCTAAAAAAATTTATAAATAATTGATACATTCCGAATAACACTAAAAGAAATAAAATTATTATTTGAATGGAAGGGAAGGGAAGGGGGAGTGGGGTAGGGTGTACATTTGAAAAAGTAAGGAATCGTTTTAATATTTTCTATAAAAGCTTTCATTGAGGAGTCTAATAAAATGTATGCACTCCTATTACGCGCTTCGCATGCATAGACTACAAATAACGATACCAAATCATATGCGTTTATAAGAAAAACGTTCTAAATACTCTCCAGGAATTATTTCGTAGGATGTCATAGACCTTAAATCTCAAGAAATCTCAAAAAATCTGAAGTATCGTGTATTTTGTTTCTCTGTCAAAAATTTATTTTTGGAATATTCGCCTATAATTTCTGTATTTGTTCACAAAATTTCAAACCCCTCTTACTTTTTACACCACTGAAATCGTGAAAAAAGTTCGTCTGTTCCTTTAAACAATTAAGTTTAAACAAATTTGCTGGATATATTGAGTGAATTTCTTAAAGTGGTGACATTTTTAGATGAAATATTTTGGGAACAGCTGATACTCAGAAGTTGAAATTTGGAAATTAATGAAGCTATTTAAAAAAATTAATTTTAGGCTTGGAGAAGAGGCAAAACAATGTGTACGAAAAGCTTGAAAGCTGGCATCGAGACATTCTTAAATCGTCATTCTGAACGTTTAATGTCAAAAATTATCTGAAGTCAAACTAATTACTTACATATTACCATATTGATTGCCATGGATATCATTTTCGATAGACAGTGATTTTGATCCCTTTAAATTACATTGTCAAAATTTTTGACAAAAAGTCTAGCAGTCAAAGTGTTAAACAATTTTTTTCTGGAAGAGATATAAAACATTTGAAAGGGTAGTGGAACATTTTTTTAACGGGTGCCCAAAACATCCTTTTAGTCAGTCCTCATAAATAAATGTTGCTGTCCCGATATGTTTCGAGGGCTCCAGGTTATCACTATGTATCGCATCATTAATATTATTTCTGAGGGCTGAGTAAAAATTAGTTTACTGTATCTTGTTTTAAATTTTCTAAAAAGCGCTTATTATGTTTTGAAATGGAACAACCAAGGAGTTAGGGGTGTAAATGGTAAGACTGGAGGGCGGGGGGAGGAAGAAATTCTTTAGATGCTAAGGAAAATAAACTAAGAAATAACGTCTGTATAGCAAGGTACGAGGGTGGATGGTGTATGCTACATGTACATAACTTGAATAGTAATTCAATTAAAAACAATCAGTTTTTCCTTTGCATTCGGAGGAATAGAAAAAAAATTATCAATGAAAATCGGGTTTTACGAATTTCGTCAAATCTCTTAGGTCTTTTGGGATACCCAAGCAATATTACTTTTTTATTTTTGCTGTCCATCTAAGTACTTAGAAACCGTTTTCCGCGGTTTTAGATATTCTACCCATAAAGTTCTTGCGTACATTTTGATGAATTCCGTATAATTTCTTAGATCTAACGAGATATCAAATTCGCTTTTACTTCTATAGCTTTTGTTTTGCCTTTGTTTTGAAATTAATTTCAGTCTTTGACGGTATTCAGTCAAAATGTAAAGTTATGAATTTTGACACATCTCTTAAGTTTGATTAGATGTCGAATTGTTTTTTACTTCAACCAACTTTCTAAATAATTGCTTTAATGGAGTAACTATTCAGAATTTTTTGATATTAACTCCTAAGTGGCCGTAAAGGTATTGAATATGTTCTTAGGAATTCCATCATTTTTTGAAGCCCAAAAAGAAAATCTACTAGTTTTTCCTGGTGCGTGTTCTTGCTTGAGAAAAAGTACCGATTTTTATATCTCGAGAACCAATAATAACGGATAGTTGAAACTTAGTATTGAGATAGAGCTATAATATATAATTTATAATATATAATTTATAATTGGGGCAGTCTGGTACGAGGTGTGGGTGTTTTTCCTATCTTTAGAACGGCTTATGCTGGAAAGTTAAAACTTAGTAATATACACAGTGCGACAAATAAGTTTCGAGACTGGTCATGGAAAACATCATTAAAAGAAAAAATCTGAATATTTTTTCAGTTTTTTTATTCAAAATATTCTCCTCCAGTTTCAAAACACTTGTTACAGCGATTCAACAGTGATTCAAATACGTGTTCTAGCTCATTTTGTTGAATTGCCTCTAGTGCTCGTGTTGAAGCTGTTTTGATGGTAGAAATGGCATTAAAAAAACATCCTTTCAACTCCAATTTCAATTTCAAGAATAGAGAGAAATCGCATATGGCCAAATCAGGTGAATACGGTGGATGATTCAACACACAGACTTGATTCTGAGCCAAAAATTGACGAACAATGAGTGAAGTGTGACTCGGTGCATTATCCAGTTCTCTGGATCACGATATTCGGGTCGAATACGACGGATTCTGGCCATCACAAGATTCAAAACTTAGAGATAAAATGCGCCAGTAATTGTTTGGCCAGTTGGAACGAATTCCTTGTGGACAATTCTTTTGCTATCGAAGAATGTAATGATCATTCTTTGAGCAACATTTTAATATTTTAACATCGACAAAAAAGTTGTTTTGGGAGAACTGTTATAACTTTGCTATCTATCAACCGATTTAAACAAAATTGGTATTACCGGGAAGAGGAGTGTCACAGCAGCAAACGCCGGTCTGTACACATAGATCGTCCTACTAGTTACTCAGATATGGTTCGAGTGTCGGCACTTATTTGTCGCACTGTGTATATTAATCTTTTGAAAAATTTATTAAGATAAAAAAGATTTCAAATATCTATTAGCATACGAAAGGGGGGCAAAAAAATAATCAGCGAAAACGAAATGCATATAATTTTACGAATTTCGTCATATCTCTTAGGTCTTCTAAAGTATTGAATTAAATTTTATTCTACGAATTCTTCCCATAAATGCCCAGAAAGCGTTTTCAGGATTTTTTGAATTTCGACCCCTAAAAGGGTCTAAAGGGGTTGTATTCATTTTCATAAATTCAGCCATATCTTTCCGATTAGATATCGAATTACTTTTTACTTCCACGGGCTTTTTTTTATAATCGCTTAAAATCCGATTTCAGGATTTTTCCCTTTTCAACCCATTTGAGCGTATAAACGGGTTGAACTTGTTTTTACGAATTCCGTCATATCTCTTAGTGGAATTTTAATCAAATTGTATTGATTTATCTATCGCCCTTTGAGCCGGATTATTTTTTTTAGTAATTTTAATGCAATTTTATAGTTTCGTTCAGCATGGGACTAGGATTTAAAATTAAATTTTATTGTAAATTTCAATTGTTATGTACGATATATAAATATAATAGAGAAAGATTTATATTATAAATTATTTCATTACGTCCCGTCACACATTGTATGCAATTTAACACATTGGACGAGCTACATAATTAATTTTAACAAAATGTGCTTAATGAAAATTGGCATCATAAAATTATTGTTTTAGAGACTATTTCGTTTCATTACTTATGGCAGAATAATCGGGCTTTAAATTGCATACAACAATGACGACGTCACGGAACACACTTATTACCAGACTGAATAAACCAAACATTGATTTGGAAAATTACCTGCGTTTAGCGAAGGGGTTGACCTAGGAATTAGTCGTGGGTGAAATTAATCAGTTGAGTACCCAGTATTTTCATTAAACTACTAATATACTTGGTAAATTTTTCATCTAGAAAATAAAGAGCCAAATGATCTTCATTGTAGCTGCAATTATAGGTACTTGCGAAAAGTATTTAATTGCAAGTTCTTCATAAAAATTTGCTTAGTTACCTAAAATTAGAAGGTAAAACGCGTCGGTAATTTAAAGGCAATCATGAAAGTTAAACAAAAATGTGAGACGGCAGGTAATTGCGCACCGAACGATGAAAATTTGTTGCATATTCGCGTCGAATAAACGAAATATACACACACAAAGTTCGAGTAACCTTATCCTTGCTTGCAAGCAATCTTGACATCAAAGCACGACATCAATTATAATTACGCCACGGAAATATGGGAAAAGACACCGAGCCCCAAGACGGCCTAGAAAGAGTTCCCAGCTAAAGGAAACCGACTCGACCAACCATCGGCTTTTTTTTCCGACAGACGGTATAAAATCGTTATGACGATATCGTATTTTCCGTGTAAGTTGCTAGCTTAGCAAGGAAGTACCGACTAAATTTTCACATGCCAAGCAAGTAGAGTTAAGTACCTTCTGACTTGCTTCTTTTTTCGGCAAGTACGGCCCGAATATGAATAGTGTAAAGTACTTGATTTATACGTGTACGTAATAAATACAAGGCTTTACGTAATTTTTGTAAATAATCCACTGGCAAAATTCGAATTTCCTTTTGCGGCACGACTGAAACTGTGGCGTCCCATTATAGGAGCCAGCTATTAGCTTTGCCGTTCAGCCTTGAGTCAAGATATCAGATTGCAATTCTCCGAGCGTTCTACAATACCGAATCAGATTTAAACAAATTGTACGAGCATAAGTTGGGTGTTGAACTGGATTCTACGAAAAGAAGAAGTGAGATTTAAAAAGCAGTGCACATTCCAATGCAGCAGATTATAGTAATAAAAGTGCTATTTATTTTGAGATTATCGCACTTTTGATAGTATATTACCTACTCATAATTATGCCCCGTTCAGTAAAATTCAGTTTTTTAATGGGTTTCGTAAGTTCTGGCCAAGGAATGAGGAATAATGTAGATGTTTAACTATACGTAGACAAGAGGGAAGACGGTTTTCTGGCAAGGCTTCATTCAGGACAAGATCAAGCAAAAATATTTCGATAAAAAGTGTAATTTGCGAAAATGCTCCATAAATATTACAGAAGAACAGAAGAGTTGGAAGTACGAATCACCAGATCGATACTGTTCGAAATCCAGGCTTTATTAACAAAACATCATGATTTTTCCGATTTGTTGTGACCCGGATCCTTTTGAGATCCCAAGTTGATTTTTTGGCATGTTTTGAAAAACAGTATAATATACAAAAAATAAAAAAAAAAAAAGATATGCTTTTTGAGATATTCAAAGATAAAGGACGAAATCGTTATCCCTGGAAAAAATTTCTTTAAAGATATTCATATTTTTTTATATTGCGACGACCTTCCCCTTTAAAATAAGCCATATTTTGAATTCTATGATAAAAAACAGCAGAGATATGAATTTTCAAAGAGGACGCGGACACCATTTTTGCGAAATGTTCGAAATCGAAATGAGATAGAAATAAAATACTCTATTATTAAAATAATAATGTAAGATTGAATTTCAGTTTTTTTTGCACTAATTCTTCAAGTACACAAATTTTCAAAAGAATCGGTGATGGTAAGGTCACATATTTTGTCATTTTTAACCATTCTTGATGGAATGATCCATATACAATGATTTTTATTTAAAAAAAACTAGAAATTGAACTTTTACTTTTAATTCTTAAATCAAAATTTTTTTTATAAAAGTGATTCTTTGCTAATTAAAATCCGCTTCTCATGGCACATTCCAAATTTTGGTAGCCGAAGTCTTCTTCCTTGACTGCTCCTTTTGATAGATATACGAAAATGGTATGCTTGAAAAAAAAATCAAATTGAGTAAATCATTTTACCATTAACAAATTTATTAAACAACTTTGTGGTTTTAATAGAAATTTTTTTCTGTTTTCCATCCCAATTGGCTTTCAGAATGAAATCTTCTGGAAATAAAAGGTACAAACATCTAAAAGTCGGAGTTGTACCTATTATTATTTTTTTAAACTTGGCGAACTTATTCACTTGAATATTTCAAACTCCAATAAACAAATACAAATACATGTATTACAAAATTTTTATTTTTTTAATTCATAATATAAATGAAATGTATGCAAAAAAACCAATAATATTCTAATGGGCTTGTAAGGAGTGTGATTGGAAGCGCTTACTTTGAGCTTCTACCGTAATCGCTACTAGAATTGGCCGCTGGGATGTTTCAAGAAAACAATAAAGTGTGAGTTAATTTCTTTTGCCGTCGATATGTAAGCAAACTTGGACTCAGACTCAGATTTTAGAATTCAGATTTGTTACAACTTTGTCTTACACATATATATCTTTGTTGAACCATATTATAAAATTCAAACCTCATACTTTCATTCATCTTTAAGCGGTTTTGAATCTTTCATATTGAAGTCATACTTTCATTCATCGGTGAGTGGTGAACATGGGCGCTCATACAATATTTTGTAGGGAGGGGCAGAACTATGGATTATAAAAGGAGTTTGCAATTCCTGGAGCTACATCTTGTGATGAATAGACTGAATGTGGATTTCACTCATTGTCAGTCAAGAATTATTGAACCTTTTCTGCCACACCAAAACAATATCAGCGCACCGGGAGATAGGGGAAAAATACAGAGCAATTGAAATTTTATTTAGAATACGTTAGTAAGTAAAATCGCCCAACTTCTTCGGGTACATCGCATACAAAATTCCTCAAAACAAGTGACGACACGGAACGGGACGTATTGGACATAAAACGTATTGGACATAAAACCTTTTTTGTGATAAAGTTAAGAGAATTCTCGGGGAGCGGGGTTATGTAGTTACACTTATTGTGAAAGCATCAATACTGAAAAACTGAGTGAAATGAAGATATTGTTTAACGCTGCCATACAAAAGTCTTTAAAAAAATTAGTGCTTTCTGGTAAGTCAACTTGAAGACTTGGAATTAGTTGTAACTGTGTTCAAGCTGTTGTAAATGCTAAGAAGAAGCGGAGCTGGTAGGGTAAATTTATCGCCCTAGCTCAAAAACTTTTGAAGTTATTCACTTATAATTTAAACCATTTCGTAATTGAGCAATGCTTTTTTTTAATAAAGTGCAACTAAAAAGTGGTTTAACAAATCGTTACGTTCTAATGTTACTAATATCCTTCTGATCCTGCTACTTTAATCTTAAATTTTGCTTCTTTGAAAACACGCTCTTTCCCAGCACAAAGTCGAAAGGATGTATTAAAAAAAACTATATGAGCAGATGGGTACTTTATCTCAGGAAACCATTAAGACCTTTGAGTTTTCCTGCATTTTTCATAAGTCATACCAAACTTCTATGAAGAAAAAATTCTGAGTGTGAAACCTTATTAATCTTAATTTTATTTGTCCACTTTCATTTGAATTACTATCCAATTTTTCTTCAGTAAGTAAGAAAGCATTAATTTTTAACAAGTGAAATTTCTTTAAATACAAATAAAAAGATGTAGTGCTTTCGTTTTTCATTGCAAAGAGTGAACGATTTTGTTAGTACTATTAGTTAGTACACTCAAAGAAAAAATATGAATATGGATACCATATTTTGGGAGAACCTTACTATGGTTGAGGTTATAGTTACCAACCACAACCATATTACAACATGTAACACAGTTGTACTAACTGAATGTATGTTTGTAATAACTATAGGTCTATAGCAAATATTTTACAACTTAGTTACTAGAACTATGGTGTTTGTTTTTAGGAAACATACAATGTTTGTCTCAAACAAAATTATGGTTGTGGACACCTAAGTGTGTGATTCACGCAACCTGCTTTTTTAATAGAACGATTACGCCAATGATAAAAATCCTGTGACATAGTTACTTGAAACATAGTTAAGTTTTTAGAAAACATGTTATGTTTGGCTCAAACAAAATTATGGTTGTGAAAAGCTAGTTGTGTGATTAACGCAACCATGTTTTTTATTAGAACGATTACACCAATCATAAAAATTCTGTAACATAGTTGCAAGAAACATGGTTATGTTTTTAGGAAACATGTTAAGTTTGGCTCAATCAAAATTATGGTTGTGGAAACCAAAGTATGTGATTCACGCAACCTTCTTATTTACTAGAACGGTTTCCTAGAAATATATACTGAAAGTATAAAAATTACCAGAGATATGAATTTTCAAAGTGGACTCGGACACCATTTTTGAGCAAACTAACAAAAAATACTTTATTATTAAAAAATAATAAAGTAAAATTAGATAGAAACACAAAATTGAATTCCAATTATTTTTTTCACTAGTTCTTAAAGTACAAAAATTTTCAAAAGAATCGGAGATGGTAAGGTCACAACTTTGGCGATTCTTGATGGAAAGACCCAAATATGAACTTACATGATTGTACTCACCATATTTTAACAAATTCTAATGTCCCTGTGATCATATTCATGCTTATCACAATCACAGTATGGTTATGGCAATCATAATATGTCAACTAACATAATTGTACTGACCATATCTAATCAAATGCTATAGTTGCACTGATAGCGACAATCATATCTAATATCTTACCTTACATTATTGCACACACCATATCTGGTATGGTTGTGGGAATTATTTTATCAAATTTCATGGTTCCACTGATCATAGAATGTTGTTGTCGTGATTATAATATACTTTTACATCATGTAACGAGAATGATTGGTACAACAATATTAAATTTCAGTACGGATATATGTTTAATGCAACCATACTATGTTTTTACGAATTATATGCTATGCACCATATCCATGATCATTGGAAACATATCGGTTTTACAATAGATAGAAGAGCTTTAATATAGTCAATGCAACCTTGGAATAAACATAGTTTTTCTTTCAGTGTAGTTTAACAAATTATGTGTAATAGAACAATTAAAAGGTATTAATTACACTATTAAAAAAAATAATTATTCAAGTGACAAATGGTGTTTTTAAAAAACTGGAAGGTAGAATACAGGTGGGGGCAAGTGCCCCCCCCCCTCTTGCCCTCCTCTATGGGCGCCCTTGGTGGTGAAGCAACTTTCATATGAAATTCATAATTTCACTCACCACTCACCGGCTCATTGCTGAGCGGTAATGAGACTTTCGTATGTAATTCATTCATCGCTGACCGGTAATGGAACATTCATAGGCAATTATCATCATTCACATTTCAAACATGTGAAAGTAGTTCACACGTATATTCAGAGATAGCTGTAATGGAAGTTTGTCCTAAGTAGCAATCTATTTTCACTAAAAGATTTCGAAACCGCTCATTGTTTTTTTCCAGTGTGAATCATCGATGTTTGGTTTGTAGGGCACTGACTCATAGTTCGTAGACATGGAGCTCTCTCTTACGGCGTTGGATTCGCTATATTCACCCAATTTGGTATCGTGCGATTTTTTCTGTGTCCCCAAATGCAAAATTTTGCTACTGGGGCGGCATTTGGATGACGTGGATGGCATCAAGACAGCGACGACAAGGCACCAAAAACGGCGTTGGAACAAGTGTGTTGCATCTGGGGGAGTATTTTGAGTGGAACAAATTTAATTTACTCTAGATGAAATACTGAATTTCGATTTATACTGTTGGGGATAAAGTAGACTAAAAAGTGCGCATGTAGTTTTTTCTTTATTAAGTGCTCTCGTTTAGTTGCTACTTGAAAATAAAAGACAATATCTTCAGTGTTCAATTTTATATCTGAAACTTTGTAAATCACCGAAAACAAAACTTTCCTTTTGCAGGGACATTCAAATGAAACCTGCAGGAAGGACTGACTCGATTGTCAGCATATCTATCCTTTTACCAGGAACCATTTAAAAATTAACGTGTGCGAAATTCAAAATTCGTAGCCTGAAGCGTTCAAAAATGATGGGAAAATAATTTTGAATAAGTGTCTTTAGGAATTTCTATATGCGTTCTACCGAACGGAGTGGAAAGATTTCGCTGACAAGTAAACTCGAACTTTGTTTTCATTCGCGCATCGTCTAGATTCGTATTGCACTCGAATTCATAGGCGAGTGTTTAAACACTACATTCGCGTTCAATGCGAATTATTTTGATTCGCGTCCAAAAACCACCATCGACTCGAATTTCAATACGAATACGAATGTGAGTGGCACTGGTGGCAGGTGTTCAGTTCAGTTCCGTAGTCTCTTTTCTGAGGCGAATGTGTAAACACTGAATTCGTGTTCAATGCGAGTTCCATTGATTCGCGTCCAAAAACCACTTTACACTTTAAAGCTATAACCAGGTTAACCAAGTTCTGCCCAGTAAAAAGAATTTTGCAACAAGCAATCGTTTCAACTGGGAAAGAACATCAAAAAGATAGCAACAATTTAAATTAAAGCATAAATTCACCATCAAACCCGCCAACATCTAACAACTTACAAGTGGAGCGTGTTTAATTTTCATCTAGGAAAAGCCGTAAGGAATCGCTAGACCAAAAACTTAGGCAGTACGAAATTTCCTTTTCGACATAAAATTCCCATTGCCTTTAATTATATTTGGCGCGAAGAAGCGCTAATTATATTCGAGGAAACTGTTCAAATTTCGGTGGAAAGTCGAAAATTATATTGTGCGCTTTTCTTAAGTTTTAAGTGGAACAGAACGAGTGTCAACATAAATGCACTGTATACAGGCCTAAAGCGGCCGAATTCATATAAAATACGCGAAAACTGGAAGGTTCGATGAACAAAAGTGTCTTAATGTCCCACAAATTCTAGTTTCTGGTCGTCGTAGTCGAGAACGACGTCGACATTGAACGCTATACAATGAGCTTCGTCAGCTTAATTAAAGGACTCGCAATGATGATGACGACGGCGATACTGCTAGCGACAATGATAAGCACAATTTGTGAAAACGACACTTTCTCTTAAGGTCAAACAGGCATAAAAGAAGTTATGTCTTAGGCCTTCTTATGGTCGTTTAGTTTCGGAGAGGGACAATTAAAAAATTTATTGAACATCGTATCCATTAGATGACACACCAAGACAAGCAATTAATTGTTTAGTTTATGGTCAAGTATTCAATTTCTATTGTCTATTTCAGTTGGGATATGCTGTACGTGGAGTAGATAATTAAATCCATTAGACGCAATCAGAAGTAACAGACTAAAGTTACTGAGCAAAGATCTAGACGCAAAGGAGGAGAAGTTGAAGTCAATTTCGAGTTAATAGGTCAAAAGGTGATAATAATCCTAAATATTCTGATCAAACAAAATTTCCTTCGTTGTTAGTTCATATCTTCTGAAATAAAAGACATTGAAGTTTTCAAAGAATACTACACCTGCCAATATCTAATTAAAAAAGCGTAGAAAGCTCTACACACTTCTCGCATGTTCTACACATACGTTGGAAATCATCGAGTCAACACATGCAGTGTGCTAAGGGTTTTATACTGGACAGTGCCCCAATCTGCAAATTCCCGTGTATGGAAAACCATCTAAGAAATTTAATTGAGATTGCAAAAGATTGCGGACTGAACTGAGTAGAGTGTCGGTAATAAAATTCGCAGTTCGATGGAGTTTTCGAACACCAAATATCGATTTGAATGCAACGCTATCTTTTTGACGATCGGGTGAATTGTGACTATATTTCCAAATCAACTTGGTGTCTGTGGACGCATAATGTCGCAAGCTGAACTGAGTGATTTATAAGTCAACTGAACGATCGGACTGATCGGACTCTTAAGCTCAGTAGAGCTTGTACACTGGCTCTGTTTTTACTGCGAACGGGAGACAACGATCTTGTACTGGAAAAGGACGGAGTGATTTTCAAAAAAAAACAAGTCGAAGAATTGACAAGTGTAACGACATGGAATGTAATAATAGGATTGTCTATTTTTTTTAATTAATCGAACTGTGTTCTTACTTAAAATATGCTACGCTATCAAACGTTTGACTAAATAAATTTGATAAAAAAATATGTCTAATTACCGTTTAACTTGCTGATCAAAAATCTATCTGGCACTGAATGATACTGCAGACGTCAAATGTTATATTTTTTTGGGCAAATAAGGCACGTAAAATTTGAAGGAAATACTGTTCTGTAGATTTACAGTCATCGACATTTTGATATGAATAAAAATAGATTTTATCAGATCGGGGTCCTAGAAGATTTTCGATACAGAGAATCCTTTGATTCAAAATCCCAAATTACAACATTCCAAATCTTGAAGTACTAAAACGTAAAATCCTCACATCCAAATCCCTAACTCCGAATAATGTAAAATGAGATCATAGAGCTAAAAATACCTAAAGATGAAATCCCGAAACCTAAAATTTCGGAGCTCAAAATCATCCCGCAGCAATGGTGGTGTGTCAAGTGTAAAAAGCACCGATGACATAGAATACATGTTTATTTTTGGAAGATTTTGTATTTTGTGATTTTATTGTTGGCCCAATTTGAATATATTTTTTTTGCAATCTATTCTTCAGCACCTTGTCGAAAGCGAATATTTTATTATTTATCCAGGATGCGCAGCAAAAATGTTGCTAGCCATGTACGGTACTTATATGCCTATCCAAAGTGACAAAATTGAAGCACCCTACGCCAGGGAGGCAAGGAAATGTTAAAATACTTGAACAATACCTTACATCCCTGGGGTGTTTAGTGTCGAAAATGCTAGAATCGGTTTTTTCTTCAATCAAATTTAAGGCCTTCAGAAGTGAAAGTGAATTCGATATCTCATTAGACACAAGAAATATATCGGAATTCGTGAAGTGGTACACAACAACTGCACACCGCTTAGGAGCATAGGCGTGCCGTGGCCTAAAATTCGGCAGGGGCCAGAAGCCGAATGGCTCAGAACATACGACTTCTTCCGAAAGGCACACATGCTTTTCATACAAGTTCGTTCGTTTTGTGCTTACCAATTAGATGTTCGTTTAAACAACGAATGATTAGTCTTAGGTTGTGACTTTAAAATGTTTTATACATTGCTTTTCCACTAGCTGCAGTTGAAGGAAAAATTTTTAAATAGTTCCTATGCAGTGCCGTCCTAAGATATTCGGCGCCCGTGGGCTACTAAAAATAATGCGCTCTCGTCATAAGAAAATACAATTTTGATGGCTAGTGGAATTAATTAAATAATGCTTTCAATTGTAGTATCAACTTTTTGAAGTGATATATTAGTTTTATCTATGATTTCTAATATTTCGCTCCAAAATGCTACCATAATAGCAGTTTCCAGTGTTTTGAACTAATTTAACAAACTCATCTTCAAATTTTGTTGCAGGCTTTTGAAAATTATCTTCGAAAATTTTATTCAAAGCATCTTCAAAATTTTCATAACCGGAAATAATTGCCTTTACTGAATCAGCTCTTGCTGACCAACGAGTGTCGCTTAATTTTTTGGGCACTTTGTTTTTTTAATGCTATCGTATCTGTCAAAATCATCTTGATGTTGACACGGTAAAGAAATTGTATAGATTTTAAGGAAATAAAAATAATTTAGTTGCTTGTACGTAGCATTCCGCCGCAGAATGTGAAAGAAAGAATGTGCTGCACAGGGTACGTAAATGTCAAGATTTTTATAGATTTAATGCGCGCTTGGAGGCCGCTATATATACCCGACATATTAGAAGCATTATCATAAGATTGCACTCTACAATCTTCCAAATTGATATCTAAATCAGATAATAGTTTTAAAATACAATCTTCTATAACGTCAATAAAAATTGCCGCTCCCAAAAGACTTGCGCCCCAGGGCTATAGCCCATTTAGCCCTGTGGTTAGGGTGGCCCTATTCCTATGAGTCCTCCTTCGAGTAGCTACCATAGAAAAATTTTTAGCGTTCTCGAAGATTTGAAGATTTTGATGTATATGTAGAAGCTTTTTTTGTATTCGTTAGATGTTTTCTTCAATTTCGATAAAAAAAAATTGTATTTATATAATATTTACATTCCTAGCTTATTTTCTATTGTTTTCGCTGTTTTCGCAATTCTCACTTAAAGTTATTATTTATGATTAATATTATATTTATAATATTATATATGTATTTAAGCGTTTAACCAAAAGTTTTCTGACTTCAATAACATCAAAGTAATAATTCAAAGTGAATAATATACTGGTAAGACTTCAGTTACAAAAAATTGTTCCGAAATCGAAATATACGAATCCAATATCGTAGGTATGTATTTCATAAAAAACTCGATATATTCAAAAACTAATTCTACTTAAAAAATATTTGATTCAAATGTCGTTATGTTTAAAACCAATTTCTACTTTGTTAAATTGAAAACATCTTCTAAAGTTCTCGTAAAATTCAAAGATATTCTCAAAAAAAGCTGGTTACATTCAAAAGCGTTTGCAAACTTGAAGAAAATCTTGTTACAATTTCATAAAACTCCAAAATTTTTCATGAGAATCTTGTTGTTTTCAAAAACAAACTTCCAATTTATTTTGCTAAATTGAAAAAAATTTTGTAAAGCTCTAGTCAGATCGAAAGAACAATGATTGCAAAATTCAAAAATGTCTTGTTATTTTCAAAAGTCAGTTGAGATTTGCTTCGTTCATTTTAAAAGATTCGTATATTGTTTGTATTGTTAAAAAACATTTGACAAAAAACAATTGGCAACAAAAAGTTTGCGGATAGGAAGGAATTACTTTTCTGGAAGGTGCCAGAATTATTTTTCTGGGAGATTCCAAGCCGGGGCCTGGGGGGTCCCGGCCCCTCCTGCCCCCCCTCCCCCCCACGGCGCGCCTATGCTTAGGAGTTGAATATCGAAAAGTTTGGAAAAACGTTGCTGTTCGCTTATATTAAGAGCCTGCAGAAGTAAAATTAATTTAACAAACCCCACCACCCCCTTTCAAAATTGAAGTCCCTGTCTAGACTCCTAGTATTTCTTAAGACAACCACAAAGTTTCAACCGTCTGACGTCAAGTGTTCTGGGGAGGGATATGGATTTTAGAATGTTCCAATCTCAGCTTTCGAGCGTTTCGGACGCATTGTTCATCCCCCACCTACACCCCTCAACCAATATCGACCATTTTTTGCAAATAGCTCCACTATCGTAGTTCTTCATAAGTTCTAAGTCTCAGCATAAGCTATTCCTGAAATTTAGAAACCAAGATCACCTAAATCGCTCACCCGCCTCCTCCTCTCACCTCCTCCACCACTTCTTTAGTGGAGGTTTATCCAATCTACTCACCATAAAAATTTCAACTTAATATTTCAACGGGTTTGTAAGCTACAGGCCTTGAAACGATTTTGCGTGCGGCGTACGTCTTGAATCTTGACCATTCGTTTCTATCATGCAAATTCTGGACTTAATATTGTTTCCTTATCTCTCTGCATCTTTTTGCATAACCGAGAAATGATTTTGCCAATCATAATCTAATTTCCATTTTAACTTCTCAGATTACGCAATGTCGTGGTGAACCGTCAAAGTGAACCGCCTCTATTTTTTGTCTTATGCATAGTTCTTGAAACATCCGCACATTATCATCTTTCCAATCAGCGCAATATCGGATATCCGACCCGACCGTTCACAGTGTTTATTCCCTCTAACTTTAATTTTCTGAAACCTATTTCCTTCTTTATTTTTTAACCAATTTTACTTCATTATTCCAACACTAAAATATTTAATTTCGGACTGATTCCCACTTGCCGCTACGCTAGTTATTAAAAAAAACCGAAACGTTAATTTCTACTCAAGACATCAACCGAAATTTTCTTCATATTGTATAGCAGCGCCACAACGACGCATTTTCGCTTAGCTTGAAAATAAGGAGAATCCGTGTAAGTGGAACTATCAGAAGCGTATAGGAAAATGGCATTTGTTGAGTGATCCGGTTCGAACGGCCACAGTTGGTCATTTTGCGTGTTTTATACATTTGCGGAAATTGTTGTGTAATTTTTAAGTGATCAGTCAGTGCGTGTGTGTGTTGCGGACAATTGACAAGAAAATAACAAGGGTGAGTTTAGTTTAAGTCGCAAAAATGATGATAGGAAAAAGGTGTTAGTACTCGTAGCGCACGGAGGGAGCTCTGCTGACAGCTCGTTGGATGGGGGAGGACACCGCTTTTTTCGAATGGTGAATACAAAATGGCCGCACAATTGACGATGTTCATACGTTGTAACAGGTGAAAAACGGGATGATTTTTGCAAAGTTTATTTTTATTTTACTGGTGCAGCTATGGGAAGCTGTTACGGTAGTTACCGATGTGCGGTGTTTGCTATGACACATGGTAGATTAGGAGCGCAAAGCGTTGTAATGTATTCAGGAAAGCAAATCGTTCAGGGCTGATAAATTATAAGTTTGTATTGGCCGGGTGTGTTCCAAGGGTTACCAGATTTTATGTGGAAGGAAACCTGGGTAACATGAGTACTGTGTGAATTTTCGCCTGGACCGGCCTGGATTAATTGAAAATTTGCACAAAAAACTGAAATGTGCAATTTAAAATAAACACAACTTTTTTTTATCAGTCACATAAATTTGGAAAATAAAAGAAAATAAATACAGCAAATTCGGCCAACAAAATTCAACAAATCAGTAAAACAAAAGTTACATAATTTTTTTCTTATTAATCATATTTCGATGAAAATTTGAACTAAATCTTTAATAATTCCATAACAATTATTAGTATCACTTTCAGTTTTTATATTAAGTCTTATTTGTAATTCAGATTTTATTATAATAAATTCATTTTCAAGCTATTTGTCTCTTTTGTCCAAACCAAATTCATAATACTAAATACTTTTTCGCAGTAAGCATTGCTAACAGGATTTGATAACACCTATGCAACTAATTTAAACATTTCTGGAGCTTCCACTTTTTGAAAGAAAATCGCCCATTTCATATTTAGAGGTCCATCAGTTTTCCTTAACTCATCGTAAACAGTCTTGTATTCAACAAGAAATTTATATCTAAATTAAATTTTTAAACCGAGGCAGTCAATAAGAGAGAGGAATTCATCCCAGGATGCAACATCCTCTTCAGTCGTTATTGCAATAATTGTCTTTTTTTCAAATATGGAATCTGAAAATTGAAATTAGTTTCAATATAGTTAATCACTTTTGCGTTAAACTTATCAGCTTCAGCCTCAAATTGAGCTTTTTCTCCAGAAGGAAGATGTTTAAGGATGTATGTTTCTTACCTTCATACCAAAAAATTTATCATTTTGTCTACATTTAACGTTACTAACCAAACCCATCAGAATAGTAAATATAATATTTCTGCTGCAGTAGTCCTTTCATTTTCTAATAAATAAAAAGTACTTTCTTTGATTCTGAAAAAAATTTTGTTATTCTTGTCTGAACACCTGGACTTATGTGATGGAAACTAGCCGTTCCAGGCGAAAACTGGGCATCTGGCAACCGTATTCCAGAGTGCGTCTTTCCTGTTATTGTCATACAAAATTCATTAAAAAAAATTGTGAATTCCACTTAATAACCCGAGTAAGTGCGAGGAAATCGAAATTTAACAGGAACTAGTTTTAAATTAAAAGTAAAGTCGATTTTCTTGTTGATGACCTCCTTCAGGTAGACCACATACAAAAGTCCTTAAAATTAGGGTAGATCGTATTACAGTAAAAATAACTCATGTAAAATTTTCAAATTAACTAACGTAACTATCAAACCAGTTCGAAAAGTGAACAAAACTTTAGAATCTATTTATTTTCAAGATTTTCGTTTCGATGTCTAAAAATGTTTCATTTCTTATTTTGTTGACAGTGTTTTAGTGATGACGAGGTCCGTCTGTTGAGCCATGTACTCCGCTAAATATTCAACTTGCATTTTGTTGTTAAGGGGTTAGGCCACTCTAGAGGTCGAGTTAAATGGTTCCTTAGGACTTCAAAAATGATGTCCCAAAAGATTATTGCCGAAAACATTCTCTAAGGACTCGGTTTTCGAATTTAAGTACAAGGCCGCCTGCAAAATTATTCATGATTTTCTACTACCCATAACTTCAAACGCGTTTATCTCAAAATTACATTTTTCAAGCTGGCCGGAAACATAACTCACTTGAAATTTTTAATATATCCTTAAAACTATATTGTCCATCAGAGTACGTAGGTTTTTTTTACAACTTCTATTGAATAAACCAAAAGGCGCTACAGTTATTATCCTATCTGACAGCCAAGCGACACTACTAGCGCTGAAATCTTATTGTTTCCGCTCTAGGCTTGTGTGGGACTGTCATACTCTTCTTAAAGAGCTAGCACATCATAATAGTCTAACCCTGCTGTGGGTGCCAGGACATGAGGGTATTCCGGGTAATGAATCGGCTGACCAGGTAGCTAAGCGGGGAGCCAACTCACCAATGATTGGCCCGGAACCATTCTGTGAAGTAGGTAAAGGCTTCACAAAGGATGGTATTTTAAATTGGGTAAATCTTCAGGTGGAAGATTATTGGAACTCACTTTCAGGACTTAGCCAGTCAAAGAAATTCCTGACCTCAAGTAGGAGAGCGTCGGAATTCCTTTTCTTAAGCAGGTATAACACACGGGTTATAATGGGATATTTTTCCGGACATTATTTCCTTAATTATCACCTTAAGATCATCGGTAAAGTATCACTAGATACATGTCGATTCTGTGATATCACACAGTTAATTTTTTTTAACTGGATTTTACTAAAACTTAACTAGAGTAGAACTCCTAACCATTCTAGTTAAGAATCTAGTTAAATTTGTTCAACTGAAAATCCAGTACATTCTTTTCACTGAATTTTCAGTTGATTATACTGATTTCTCGTACTCGTAACTAGATCGCTCTGGTTTTAAATTGTATTGAATTTCTAGTTAATTTAACTGTATTATTCACTGAAAATTCAGTATATTTACTGGAATTTTGTTGAATACCAAACATTATTAATCGGAAAATGATTAAAGGTTGAAGTTGTCGTGATCCAATAAAAATGAATCTTACCAAAAAAATTAAATTTATTCTCTCTCAAATGAAAAGTTTACAAAAAGTATTTTTGCGAGCTAGGGGTTCGCCGGGATTTTAAGTAAAACACAATTCGGTTAAAATAAAAATAAGTGATTATTTATTAATCGCACTATAATTCTATTCGCACAATAATTCGCACTGTATGGCAATACCGCCCGCTTATACCATATATCGCTTGACTCGTTCACTTTCGTTCTCTCTCAACACGGTCGCGTATACACGCTGGCTGTCACAGTCGACGTAATCAAAATTACTGTGTCTTCGCTAAAAGCTTCACCTGCTTATATACTAGCCGGTTGCAGTCTAGGATGTACTTGAATGTTCACCGGTGATGTGGATGTTTCTCGAAGGCTTTAGAGCTTTCGATTTTGATCTTCGTTCGGTGGTTTATGGACAGGGTTCTAGTACATTGGAGAGCATTCGATAAGAAGGGAGATACAATCGTGTTGTTCCGCCTTATCTTCAGCTAGGTTTCTGATTGGGTTATTTTGCAACTGGTATTCGGTTGTTATTGTTTTCATTATGTGAAACGATTGAGTTGCACGGTTGCGCGGTTGCCAGGTTTACATGTAACAGTATTATAATAAAAAAACATTATTCTTTCATTAAAAAACCATTGAAAAATATTTCTTAACTTCCTACAATATTTTTTTATTGAATAAAGTAACCACTCCAAGTGGATTCATGTTCTTAATTTTGTAAATATAGCAGTCAAAAATATTATAAAATTTTGCCAACGTTTTGTTGTATTTCATATTGAACACATAATGTGCCTTATATAGCACATCAAAAGCTTCAAGCACATTATCGCCGATATCAAGGAACTGGCCATCTATTGCCAGGAAATAGTGCCCATCGCTTAGTACTTCCTCTGCCCTACATAGAAGGTAAGGCTGTTGCTCCTTAATGTTGAAAATGGCGTTCTCGATATCATCTTCAAGCTAGCAAATAAAAAATAATTTTAATGAAATGTGATTGATAATATTTTGGATTAGCTATTACATCGATTCATCGCAGCAGAGGAGCTAATAAATTTTTCTGGTTTGTTTTCTCCCAATTTTGTACAATTAACAAGAGTCGCATGCAATGGAATGAACTCATCTTCTGATCGAACAATAAGGCCTTCGTCACTTTCTAAAATATTCATATCTTCGATGAATGGTTGTAGAATTTTATTAACTCCATACTTTTTTATGTCTTCTGTATATACGACAGCTAATAAGAATATATTGCAAATATTCGAGTTAAATCTATGAATGTTTTGTATAGTATAATAAAAAAACGCCAATTTTATAAAAAGTACTTCGAGATCCAAGGGGATTTGCAATTTCAAGATCATCATAATAGAGATTAATCCGTAGTGTGTCTTCATACTTTTGAATAAGATCACAATTTTTGAGATCGTCTGAATCTAAGTAGGAAGAGAAAAATTCAGAATCTGCACTTCTTTGGTCACTTTTTAATAACAAACGAAATCTGTTATTGGTTATTAAATTGGCTAAGGTATTTTTGATAGATATGTATTGAAATGTCTCCAATGTAATTTTCGAAATGTTTCGAGTACCTTCAAAAACATTATCGAGTCTTGAACCGAGTGGGATTTCTTGAGGATGAACATATGACATTTCACTCTCTAAAAATGAAATTTGTTTTTGAAACGTTTTAGAATTTTGAAAAAAAATTGACACATCAAATTTATTTAATAATGATAATAGCAATTTTTTATCATTGAAATTCAAAAATGTTTCAACAAGTCCCTTCAAGTACTTCGAAATTTCTTGCGCAATTTCAAGGCATTTGTCCCAAACGAGCTTTATAGTTGATTCAGGAATACTCGTTAAAGATCGAAGTTCAATGAAGGCACTATTTACTGTGGACTCAATGTTTTTTTTATCAACACCTCTTCTCGGAATTGGCTCTGTGCCAGAAATATTAGACTCATAATTTTCAAAACTAAGTTCACTCGAAATTCGCGAGGAATTTGTATTTTGCGGGCTATGCTTCTGAAGAGTGTGCTTAGAAAAAGATTTGAATGATAAAAACATACTGCAGTCACGATCGGCTGCAAGCCAATCGTATAATACTCTAGATGAATACTGAACTCCGATTTATATTGTAGTTGGGGATAAAGTAGAACTAAGTGTGTGCATGTTGTATGTCCTTTATTAAGGACTGCTATTAGATTGCTACTCAAAACTAAAAGACAATATTCAGTGTTTAACTTCATACCTTGAACTGGGTAAGTCATCGAAAAAAAAGTCCTTTTTAAAGGACTTTCATATGGGAGGTGCAGGAAGGACTCACTCGATTTCTTACATATTTATCCTTTTCCTTGGAACTATTCAAAAATTAATGTGTACAAAATTTCAAATTCGTAGCTTGAAGCGTTCAAAAATTATCGGAAAATATTGTTGAACACGTGTTTTAAAGATATTTTGTATGGCAACTACCAGAAGGAGTAAAAGGATTTCGCTGATTAGTAAACTCGAACTTCCTTTTTACTCAAAACTAATTTGTACAAAATTCCGAATTCGTAGCTGAAAGATTACTTGAGTTATAGCGAGTTCCGTAAATTAAGTGATAACGTTTTGACAGCATATTTGTATGGCAGCTACACGAAGGACTAATAGGATTTTCTTCATAATCATACATTTAACTCAAACTATTGGAGAAATACTACATACAAAATTTCAAAGACGTAGCTAAAACCGTTCTGAAGTTATTGGTAATATTCTTGAACACGTGTTTTAAGGACATTTTGTATGCCAGCTACCAGAAGGAGTGAATGGATTTCGCTGAATAGTAAACTCGAACTTCCTTTTCACTCAAAACTAACTTGTACAAAATTCTGAATTCGTAGCTAAAAGATTACTTGAGTTATAGTGAGTTTCGTAAATTAAGTGAATACATTTTGACAGGATATTTGTATGGCAGCTACACGAAGGACTAACAGGATTTCTTTCATAATCATATATTTAGCTCCAACTATTGGAAAAATGACACATACAAAATTTCAAAGACGTAGCTTAAACCCTTCTGAAGTTATCGACCAATATTCTTGAACACGTGTTTTAAGGACATTTTGTATGGCAGCTACCCGAAGGAGTAGGACGATTTTGCTCGTTAACGAACTTAGCCTTACAAATTCAACCAAACAGCCAGATTCAAAATTTCATGATCCTAGGTGAAGGCGTTCTTGAGTTATCGTGCTAACGGACAGACGGACGGACGGACGGACGGACGGACGGACGGACGGACGGACGGACGGACGGACGTCAAGCGGATTTGAGGTATTTGGCCATAAATAAACAAAAAATAATATATAACTTTTTTTCGTCCGAGGCTTGGTTCTATGCGTTACAAACTTTTGGGCTGGATTAAACTTATAATACTCTATATGATTTCATCTAGAGTATAAAAATACAGTTGCAACTATTTTCACAGCACACCATATTAATTTTCCCGTCACTTTTATTGAATGGAACCTTATGATTTTTAATTAAATGTTCTTTTAAGTTCCTCAGAAATCCATCAACGGATACACCGCAAATAAAACAAATCATTTTAAAACGCAATTTCACAATAATTAAAAAACAAAAAAATTATAAACACTTTCACCTTTTAACAGCACAGCTACCTCCGCATCGATACCATTCGATTTTAAGTAATTATAAAAACAATCCACATCCATTGCGGCCGTCTGTACGAAAATCTTACGTCGACTGACTTTAAACAAGCAAAGAACAAATGAACGATAACTTCTTTTCGGTAATTTCTAATGAAAAATAGTTGAAATCGACTGAAATTCAAACGAAATTTAAATGTAAAGCAGATGGCTTCCACTAGATATTCCATGAAATTCACTGCAAATCTAGTTATTGGTTTCATATGATGATGTCAATCGATTACTTTTCTAGTTAATGAAAACAGAACCTCAATAAAATTGAAATTTGAAAGAATTTCCAGTTAAAAAAAATTGTTTTCTAGTTCATTTTTAATTTTACTAGACAATACTAGTTAAAATTCATAGAATATCAGTTTTTTTAGAGAAAAGAATTGGAATTTTAGTATTTATTCCTAACTAGATACCATGTTAGTTCAATTTAACTAGATTATTTTTTACTGTGCACATCTGAAACCACGGCACACATTCTGTGTGATTGTGATGCAGTGGCCAGATCAAGAAGGCAGATTCTCGGTGGATTTACTCTCACCTATGAATACCGGTCGAAGACTCCCCTGAGTAAAATCATCTCCTTTCTCAAAGGAATCGATATGGCCTAGGGAGTGGTTAAGAGCCAGGAACAAAAGACCTCTTAGGTCGTAGTTCGAGAAGTAGTGAGGCTTCTATAGGCTCTACCAGATAAATAAATAAAATAAATAATACTCGCCGAGCCGATCCGGTCTGGGCTAGCTCTAGCTCATGTTTGGGCTTGAGGAGGCTCAAGTCCGGCTCAGAATTAGACTAAGTCAGGTGCCATGTCAGTCCCATATTCGCGAGAGCGTTACACCCTGATCAGGTCTACATTAGGCTCGTCATTAATCTGGGCCGGATTTATTTTAAGACACGCCAGATCTGGGCTGCATTCTCACCGGATAAAATTTCTACTCGGGCAATTACGAGTATGTACAACAAAAGACCAGAAAAAGATTTTGCTTCCTTGTAAGCATTGTCAGCATGGATGGTGGTGCAACCATCGTAGTGATATTCTCGCCTCATATATCTCCTTCGATAATATTTGGAGGACGAAATATGAATTGCGATTTGGAAGGGGAAAGTGTCAATATATCGGTCATATATGAGTAAAACATCTCCAAACTGGCTCTAGATTCCAATCTGTAAGGAACACGTGTGACATCCATTGGAAGCTCATCTAGGTAGCGCCTTCTCTAGTCGGACAATTGTGAAATGGTTTACAAAAAAAATTGATGAGACCCACATTATGAATTTGACGCGATGCAAAAATGAAGTCCTTTTTGGCATCGCTCTTAATATAGTGATATGAACTGAATATCTAAGACCGAGACACACTTTGAACCGGCAACCTGATAGATGCTGAAGCCGGATTAAAGGATATTCGACTGCACATTGTACGGAGCAGGTAGCGATGTGTAATTATACCTCTATATAAATTTAAATTGCAATTTGTCTTGAGATTTAACTCATAAACGAAACGAAACTGAAGACAGATGGAGCATTACTAGCTACTGCAGTCTGAGCTAAGCACACATTTATTATAAATGTCTTGCTTTATTTCTGGTCCCTAATAGAATAAACAAAAAGGATCAGTATCTTAAACAAACCAGTTTCGGATTACAGAAATCCCAAGCATGAGATAATTCTTAAAAATGTTTTTTCGGTCACTTTGCACTATTCCTCAGTACTCGACATTAATCCATTTCTGTCAACAACTGGTAAGTCCATTTAAAATCACACTACGACATTAAAGCTTTTACCTTGCGGCGAGGGCGGATTGTGGGGGTGGACTCCTTGCGGACCAAGTCCAATTTTTATGACACGAACCACTCATAGAGTACTGGCTCTAAGATATAAATCTTAATGTACTCCCTATTTTCGTTTTCACGGTTTCCGTTTTTTTTTCTTCTCTCGGCTGCGGTTCTTCTTTTCTTCGGCTCCTTCATCTTGCCGGTGTGGTGGATGAAAAATAAATTAGATTTATTGCAATCTTCTCTCTGGTGACGTTCCACGTTTTTGCGCCTTTTGATAAATTCCGTCTTTTTTTTTTTTCGCTGAAGAGTAATTACGGTTTGCCGTAAAGACGTGGAAAAATGTTGCCGACGGGGGTGTAGAGTTTTACGTCTTACCGTATGAATCAACATCGTTGTACCGATGAACAGGCAAGGACATTCCAAGAGGTGTTTTCAGTAATCCCAAACCTTCTAAGAAAAATATCATCAAGAGTCATCAGAAGGACGAGCACGAACTACAACAACAACAACAACAGCAGCCTCGACAGAAAACTGTGAAAGAAAATTCGTACAGATATGGAAGATTCACGCGCAGATATTTATAAGCTTTTGATTTATTAATAAGGTGTTGTTTACTTGAAATGTAATTAAAAAAGGGACAAAGTTGAAGACGAGTAATTTTTTTCACACAATTCATCTCCGCCTATTCCCTGTTTGGGCACCACCACGACCACCCGAGAACACCATCACGACACCCAGTTCTTCGGTCTTCATTAACTCGAAAGAATGAAAAGTACTTCGTCCGGGTGAAAAATACAATTGCTAATTAATTAACTTGGAAAATTGGAAAAGTATTTGAGTAATGAGCTTTTGATGTGGTAAAGAAAAAAAAAATCGGTTGCTTATTAAAAAAATAAATTGAGGTCGAATAAAAAATTTACTCGCCTCTATCAACAGAATAAATGGCGCGATGAGAATCCTTGAACAGATGAAAAAAAAATTTCATTATGAACATTTTCGAAAATGTTGAAGTACGGGCAGGATTATGATTTTATACTTAAAGTGGTCATTTTATTCATAAGGTTTTTATGTCACCAAAGTGGGACGAAACTCTTATCCAATCTGTTCGTAGCCGAGGGAAAATTACGGTCCATTCTTTAATAATTATTAGGCCATGGGTTATATATTCATGACCAACTTCCCATTTGCAATAATTGGGTTACGGGGTATAGCTATGGGTTTAAAATATACAACCCCTTCTCTGACGGGTGGCTCCACAAAGGAATACATGTATGTTTAAAATCACCGCAGTCGTTTTAAATACCTTACGTGAAATACTAAATTCTGATTTAAATAGAAGTTGGAAATAATAAAGCAATTTGCAGGTTAGTGTGTAGGTACCTATGAGACCGGAAGCTGGACGGAATCGAGTCAGGAAAGTCTGGATCTACTGATGGAGGCGCACTTCCAGGGGTGCATCTTGGAGCTTGGGAACGCTTCTCAGGTAGTAGATCTTTCTGTGGCGGACGCAGCCATTGTAAATCGGTCAATCACTCTTGGAAGGGTAAGATGTGCGATTATGTCGTTCCCTCCCTTTAAGTCTCCGGGAGTGGACGGTCTGGTGCCCATTTTGCTGCAGAAGACCATGCCACTTATTGGTCCGTCCTTGGTGAGGATCTTTAGAAGTTGCCTAACTCTCGGGTATGTCCCGAAGATGTGGCGTGAAGTCAGGGTGATTTTCATTCCTAAGGCTGGCAAGCCAAGCCACACCCTGGCCAAGGACTTTAGACCCATTACTCTCTCATCATTTTTGCTGAAAACAATGGAAAGACTGATGGACTATTATCTCAGATGTGTTCTGGACGCAAAGGGATTCTCAGCACGCCTGTATGAATGGAAAATCTTTCGAAACGGCCTTACATGAGATCGTCTCCACGGTAGAAGAATCTTTGAATGTTACAAAGTATACTCTAGCATCGTTTCAAGATATTGAGAGTGTCTTCAATAATGTGGAGACGAGTGCGTTCGAGAAGGCATTGAATAGATTGGGTGCTGACTCATTCATTTCGTGCTGGATTGTGTCGATGCTGGGGGGAAGAATTACCAACTCCTCTTTGAGGGATGGATGTAGCAGAATGAAAGCAACCCGTGGAACCCTACAGGGTGGGGTGCTATTGTTGAGGATTAATGAATTATTTATCCTCTACTTTTTCCAATTCAATGGATTAGGAAATAATAAGATTGTATTTCTGCTACGCACAATTTTTATTAAATTATAAATTATGATTATTAAAAATTATATTATTTATGACAGCAGTTTTCGTAACAGTTTTTATTTTAATTTGAATCAATAGATCATATTAATTATTTGTTATTTACATAAAATTAATTATTTTATATTTAACGATTTATATCAAATTAATCGTTGTAAATGTTTCTCAGCAAGGATTTTGAAAGGACTAAAAAAATATTTCCGAAATTTTATTTTTTGATAAAATACGCCAACTTTAATCTGAATTCCAATACAATGTATGAAGTTGGCAATCATTCAAAACGTCAGTGAATTAAACTCAGTTAAATAGAATTACTTACGTACGACGTGACGTACCACCACACTATCTCCACTGTTGTGGGTTATAGTGGTTGACGAAATTTTACAGGCTCTATTTTTGACCGGAGTCAAGGTGGTTGCTTACGCGAATGATATCGTCCTGATAGTGAGAGGTAAGTTCCTGGGCACCTTGAGCGATTTACTAGAAGTTGGGCTCAAATCCTTGAGTAGGTGGGCTGGTAACTGCGGTCTCAACATAAATCCGGAGAAAACCGACCTTATCCTCTTTACGAGGAAAAAGACCGAGAATTCAGGCTCCCACGCTTGAATGGCGTTACCATCCCGCTCTCCCTTAGTGTGAAGTACTTATGAATCTATCTTCATCCTTGGTTGAACTGGAAACTCACGATAGACGACTTCATCCTAGTTTGAACTGGAAACTCACGATTGACGACAGGATCAAGAAGGCATCGAATGCTTACTACGCTTGTCAGAAAATGGTGGGGAAAACCTGGGGCCTCAACCCGAGGATAGTCCACTGGCTGTACATCACGGTAGTTAGACCTGTTCTTATGTACGGGTCACTGGTGTAATGGCATGCGTTGGATGTCGGGACTAACAGGGTCGCCATGAGCAGAATTCAAAGAATGGCACTCGTTGGGATTACTGGTGCCTTACGTATTCCACGGCCTCACAGGTTCTGGAAGTAATGCTCCACATAGTCCCATTGGAATGAGCGGTAAAATCAATATCAGCAAAGAGTGCTTTGCATTTGCGTGAGGCAGGCTATTGGATGGGATGCAGTGTAGGTCACACTAGGATCTTGTTAATTTCCTTGTGTTCCGGCATGCCGGAGCGCACCAACTACAGGACACCGCCTTGCAGTTTTTGGACATTCCTATGCTGTGAATATTCCCAACAGACTGGAGTGGCGATCTGGGATCATCGCCCCAGACACGTTTGCTATATACACTGATATCTCCAAAACGGAAAGAGGAACGGGCACGGGAGTGTACTCTTGCGACCTTGAATTATGGAATCGTTTAGGCTACTGGATAGCTCGAGCGTGTTTCCGGCTGAGATTTTTGCATTGACAAAAGCAGCGGAAATAATTGTGCGAAAACAGTGCTGAATGGTACAAAAACTATTTATGTTGACAGCCAGGCTTCCATCAAGGCTGTTGGGGCGCACATTACTAAATCCAGACTTGTCGGAGAATGTAAAAGAATATTGCAGATGGTAGGTATGAATAACAACCTGAAGATTAGTTGGATTCCTGGTCACAGTGATTTCCCTGGAAATAAAAAAACAGACGAGCTCGCCAGAAGGGGGTCGGAGCATAGAGCTGGCCGATGAATCGGTTCTATGTCCCATTGAACGTGTAAAGGGAATGATTGATATTGAAGGGACAGACGGAGGGAGCCTGAGTGAATCTCTCGGGATGCCGGCAAGCAAGAATCTGCTGGCTAAACCTTGATAGGAGGAACTCTAGCTTAATTTGGTCTTTGGGCAGGGACATTTGCAGACAACTTATAGGGGTCCTAACGGGACACTGTCCTTTTGGGAGACATGTAGAAAGACTGGGAATACCCATGGCTGATCTGTGTCGCTGTGGTGATGAGAATGTTGAACCGACACTGGAGCATCTAGTGTGTGAATGTGAAAGTCTGGCACGTACCAAATATCGGTACTTAGGGAAATTCTCCTTGACCGATCTATCAGAACTTGCGATGATTCCTCTATGGAGAACTATTCTCTTTATAAGGAAGAGCAATATTTGGAATCAGTAGTCTAGAGCCCGGTTTATACGAGGGGAGCACAATGGATCCGCAGTGATCTCTCCTGATGGACTATGGCACAGTGCTTCAGTCCACCTTTCTCAACCTAACCTAACCTACCTATAAGACCTATACTAACACATATTTATTCAACTACACAGTAAAACAAAAAACCATTAAATTTTTCATATTTTGGATAGTAGACAAATATGCCACATCTTTTCTAGTAAATTTACATTGGGATGTAATAATCCATTTAAATGTAATTTTAAATTTTCGGTCAGTAAATTTAAATTTGCAATTGGTAAATTTCAACTTCGAAAGCAGCAAATTCACTGGATATTCTCTTGAATTTACACTCTAAAATAAGTGTATAATTAAGCACTCTTTAAGATACACTTATTTCTACTTCTAATATTATTTCTTACTTACTTACTCTTAAAAAAAACCCTTGGCTGTAGGTAGGAATCGAACCTGCGATCAATTATGGTTAGGTTTAACGTGCGTAAATATAGTTCATTTTACACGAACTGTTGCGTAATTTTGTGAGCCTTTTCATGTGTACGGTTCAGTTGAAAGGTACATGCATAATTTACTAATACCACTAATTTCGTGTAAAAGTGATTGAAATGTGTACTTTTACTTGAAAAAATTAAATACACTGGAAATTTCAAGTGAAAATTGGATTGAAAATTAAATTTTTTTTAAAACAGAGAACCATTAATCTGGTTTTATTTACTAGATTGACATGGATGTCATCGAGGGGTGCTATCAAGTGAGATGTTTCATATGGAGATCTTCAAAAGGCCTTCGATCGAGTCTGCCATGAACTTCTGATTGATATACTCGTTTCAGACGAAACATTTTGGTTTCTAGATCTCAGAAACTGCTTATGCTAAGAGGCTTAAACTTGGAAATTATATTGAACCATGATGGAGGACTCATTTGCAACCTAAAGAATAACCAGGAGGCTATTTGGAACGTTATTTTATAGCTTGTCAGTGACATAGTAACCTACACCGCATCTCAGCATTAATTGCGTTTCGGTCTTCTACCCATAAAATAATAAATTTGCGCCCATACTGTTTGTAGATTTTTTTTATCTATTTCCTTTTTTTCACTTTCAGGTGTTGAATATAGAATGCGAGTTAAACTATCAAACAATTCGATATCTCATCAGACCTAAGAAATAAGTCTGAATTCGTAAAATCGTACATAATACATTTTAAACCTTCTTTAGGTTGAACTGCGCAAAATCCTGAAGTAATTTTTTATACTATTAAGTCTTCGTGAAAACTGGTCCAAGGTTGAGGTCTGAATATTGGAAAATGCTTAAATACGTTTTTTGGCAACTATATTCAAAGCCTGTAGAAATAAAAGCAAATTCCATATCTCATAAAACCTCAGAAATATACCAGAATTCGTGAAAACGTACACAACCATAGATGTTGAATACCAGAAAATCTGAAAAACAGTTTCTAGACGTTTATATGAAGAGCCTGTTGAAGTAAAATGAACTCGATACGTTTAAAGGCCTAAAAGATATGACGAAATTCGTGAAAATAATTACCTTTGCACGGACATTTTTTTTTTTTGGCTGTTATAATTATTTCCAAAAATATTACCCAAAGTCGTCCACGCCCAACCCCCATACCCCACCTTTCTCCTTTAAACTTTTAGTATTTATGCGCTCCTCATATGCCTTCAAAGAATCACAGAGTTTCAACTTTCTGATATGAACCATTCAACCCCCGTCTTTCGAGTGTTTCGACGCATTGTTTTTTCCTAAACTCCCAAATGACTTCAAAATCATATACCGATATGAGTTCCTAGTTTCAGGCTCCATAAGCGGTTTTTGAGAACTAGAAACCCAATTTTTCATCCATAAGGCTGCCCCATCTCCTAAGGTCCTTTAGCACTGGTAAAGAAGACAATTTTAGGGTTGCGGTTATAGGAAGTGACGGTTTAAGAGGGTGGAAAGCAAAAAAAACTCTAATTCTCGCAAGGAGTTGGCGTCTCCATAATAGAGGACATACAAGATAAATATACTCTTTGGTAAGGGCAGCAAGGTACGAGGTTCAGGGATGCTTTTCGGGAAGAAAAATAACTAATATAAGAAAATGTATTTAGAAAGGATAATTACATTACGAAATATGTATTTTAAAAATTTAATAAAACTTCACCATTAATACGGTACCCATGCAGTGCTGAATTCGTAATACTGAATCGAATTTTTTCTATGATCAGCACTGAATGAGTTAAGTGTAGCCTAATTTAGTCAGTGCTGGAAATGTTTTGCTGGAGATTTGAAGGATTCAGTACTGAATACCGGTGCTATGCGGGCAAGCACCTTAAATACTCAAAAATTACTTCCTGCGAGATCTTCGAAGTTTAAGTTTAAACAAACTTTTTAGTGGGTTCTTCTGCGCCTAGTGGCTGGCTATTTTAATACGTTCTTATTAACTCGCTTTATTATCTATTCGGTACCAATAGACAATTTGGAATTGATTTTAAACTAACTTCCCGATTAACTAAAGACTTGAAACTTAAAACATAGCTCAGACCCGAATGACACTGAAATAATGCAATACTCAACTAGGGAAAGGTTTTAGACGACAAATTTTGGTTTCTACATCTCTTACGATGGGGGTTGAAATATGAAATTTATGCAAAACTATAATAATTGAACCTTTGGCAAAAAAATATTTCACACACTCAAGACTTAAAAGCAGAAATAATTATTTCAATAAAATTAAAAATTTTTTTTTTTAAAACGGACTAAAAAGTTTAAAAAAATTTTCCTAGCCCCATACAGATAGTCCTGAAAAACGTGGGACTGCAGCTACTCTCTATGCTCTTTATTATTATCTTGCGCGCCATGTTTTTCAAAAATGAGATGACCCCTTGTTGCTCCAAGTGCTTCATTTATTTCATCCGTAAAATTCATTTATGTTTAAATACAATATGATACTCAAGTGATTAAACATGTTTCTATATCTTTACAGCTTTAGAATAGTTTTTGGCATGAAGCAATTTCAAATGCTTTATGATTTAACTAAAATTTATACTTAAGGAAAAATTTCGACAAAAATCTGTTACGATCTAGTTGTGATCAATTAACCTACACAGTAAAAAAAAGTTGTACTACTCTCATAGTAGGCAATTTAGTGCCTAGTCTGAAAGTAGTAAAATTACTATTGTCAAATTTCTTTACGCACTAATGTGATTTTTACTGCGTACGCTAAAACACATCACTGTTAATGCGGAAATTCACACATAAGTGTAGAAATCAATCGCTAAAAATGTGTAAATTTACTGCTGGTGTGGAAAGGCAGAATTTTACAATGCGTAAAATTACAAACGGTGTGGGAAAACTAATATGTACTACATACTACAAAAATGTGACATGTCTATGTTTACTTATTATTATTATTAATTTATTGATAATATAAATGAATAAACGTCAAGCGAATGATCGGTAGATGAAAGCCCAGACGTATTTTTAAGGGGAAAGGACAAAGCAATCTACAATTGCAAAAATTCAATGAGATCAATCAACACATGATAATGGAGAAAAAAACAGGATATAGGAAAAAGGGTAGTAAGTATAGAACACTATTATTTGTTTTTAAGCCTCAAACTTCACACACTATAAACATTATTTTCTTTTTAAATTTTAAATCACGTCTTACACAAAACCACGAAACAAGTGAATTAAATAACGAAGCGATCAAGTTAATACATATCACAAAAAACAAATTACTACGCATGAAGTATCAAAATTACATGCAAAATGCGTAATTTTATACACAATGATTAATTTTACACATTAAATGTGGAAAATTTTATGCAGTGCTGCAATATTACTTGCCACTCAGTAAATTCATGAATTAAATGTGTAAAAATACAAAGTTTTAAGAATTAGTTACTCTCAATTTTGTTAAATTTAATGAAAATTTGTAAATTTACTACATCAATGCGGAATATTTTACTGTGTGTACTTAAATCTAACTTGAGGCTAATAACACTCCCACTCTTTTCCTCATAGAGGAGTACTGATCAGTGCGTTAATAAGAGGTTTGGTATTGTTCTTATATTTGTTGATGAAGGAACTTGACGTTTTGCTAGAATTTTAGAAATATTGGCTTCATACCAGTATGATTAATTCACAAATTACCCCTACCGTCAACTTTTCGATCCGCTTTTGTGCATCTGATTGATCAAAATTTGTAGAAAATAATAATTGGAACGAGCAACATAAACAACATAATTCTGTATGATCCAAGTCAACATAAAATATCAATTTTGAATTAATGACGATTGAATTAATTCCCTGTTTCCTACAGTACATCCGTAATCATGTCGCAATTTATCACAAGCCAAACGGGTATTATCCTTTCGGCAGTATAGCCACTATAATAACTCAAAATATAATGCAAATTACTATAGAATTAGATTCGACTAGTCCGGAAGTATCCCAGCTCTCTGCTGCCTGACAAACTTCCACTTAATCGTTTTCACTTCGAAGGTTATTACTCGTATTGCGGATAGAACGTTCTTTTAATACCGACAAGCGAAAAGGACGTCCTGATATTAAGGCTTAGAAAAATTCACTTTGCCATATTCGGATTTGTATCTAGCACTTATAGTTGGGATACACGTAGGTTCCCCGGCGGTATTTAGCACCAGTGCAGCGTATAATATCCTGGGGCTACAATCGTCTACGGCCCCAATATATTCAACACTTAGGCTATGATTAACGTTTTCATGGCTGAAATTTTCTCTGTCATAAATTTTGGGTTAGTAATTTGTCACAGGCGTACAGGGTAAAACCCCCGAAAAGGAATGGTGTACAATAACCATATAATGTGACCCACACCCTCGTACACGTTGTGCCCAACGTATAGAAGGGTACAATCGGGCCAAAATGAGGCACTATTCACTATGAAAGCACAAATTGGCTCCAGACCCACCCAATTAGTTTGTGAGCATGAGGCTTTCTTTTTTTTGCCCCGTTCTCATTTTACGGAAAAAAGGATCCAAAGCAAAAGGGACTCCATGCCCGGATGAAGACTACGTCGCCTCAAAAGTCTGCCAAGGCTCTCAGCTTAATTAATTTGTTGATGCCTAAATACAAAGTATGAGACGTACGAAATAGAAGTTCATATCCAGCTAAGGTTGATTTCAGGCGAATGTCAAGATACCGGGGGTGGATAGGAGCGAAACTATCGCTAAACTCATATACGAACGTCGAAATGGCCTTGCACATATTAGGCAGGAACCTTCCGAAGGGCGAACCCTTCATTTGAATAAATGTTTCGGTACAATATCGAAGGTAAAGTGATAATATCCTAATATGTCCGAGATCTGAATCGGTCGGCAGATGGGGTTCTTACATAATTCTAAAATGTAGTTTAACGTAATCCTTTCTGATTAGATTTATGTTTTCGGGTAGGTAGCAGGTAAATGCAAACTATGTATGCGGTTCGAGTCATGGCATGTTCAACATTAATTGATTCAATCCTCCGTGTGGATGTTACGCTATACGTTGATTTCCCAATGTGTGGAATAGTGTTTAATATGGTTCCTGCTGTATATCCAGCTGTAACCGAAGCGGCTGTAGACTCCTACATGTACCGCAAAACCAGGAACGCTACATACACTTCCAGTCTTTGTTGAATTTTTAATTACTTCGACCCGGTACTTGATATGTTATCTGCGATGTTAATGTCTACGCACCTGTGATTCGCGCTACGTTCCCAATTGTCAATTAGACGCTAGTCCTAGCGGAAGCATAATGGCGGAAGAAAAGCAATTATGTTAAATGCTAATTGTAGATTCGACTATCAAAAGGTGTTGTGTGTAATTATTTCGAACATATTGCAGAGAATATGGTAGATTCGAGCTGATGCTTTTATAGGTAGGCGCTCAATAAAGCAACGAAAATTACTAGCTCATATTACAGATGCGAATACTGGAAAATTTAACACGCTCTAGTCGAACATTTGGTTCTGGTTTCACTCGACATCCATTTAAATTTTTGTTGATACAAGTAAGTATCAACTTAATGGTTATGCCTATCGTCTGACATCCTTATTTACCGTCGCTCTCAAACGTTAATCACGGCAATACTTACACGCTAGACGCAAGTCAAGCGGGTGTTTCTTCACCTTAACCTAATTTTTATCATCGAATAACCAAAATTGTGGGCTATATACTCTCCCCCACAGCATCATTATCGTGAATGGCTCGACAGCTCAAATCGGAACAGGGGCTGCAGGATACATTGTCTGAATTCACCTAGGTTCAGGGCCCGTATCTTCCAATTTGTGCATCTAAGAAGCAATGTTCTTGGACCGTCATGATGTTGATGTTTATCCTGAAACTTTGTTAAGAAGCTCTCGTAAGGCACCTGTTTGGTAAAGAGAGCGAAAGTACCAAGATCCAAAAGAGTAGTCCTCAAATCCGTTGCCGGAGTCGTTGCCATTGACCCAATCCTATCTAAGACTGTAGTCCTACTTTTGGAACAATAAGATCTATCCGGGGATGAGTTGTCAGCCGATCGCCCAACCCCCAACCTGGAGGGCCAGGTCTACGACGAATAGATATGTGAAAAACTTCCTGCCGTTTATGGTTTGGAGTTCTCACAGCTACGCAGTGAGTCCAAGTACACCAGTTAACAGAACCACCATTTTATTTTCGTTAAGTAAACAACCTTTTTTTTTTGCTTTTAAGCTCAACATGTTTTTGAGTGAAATTTGTATGACAGATACGAGGAGAGGTTCAAAAGTTCTTATTCTGATAATGAAGCACATTGTTTTAAAAAAAAATTTAATTTTCAATCCAATTTTTACTTGAAATTTCCAGTATATTTAATTTTTTCAAATAGAAGTACACATTTCAATCACTTTTACACGAAATTACTGGTATTAGTAAATTATTCATGTACTTTTCAACTGAATCGTACAAATTACATGAAAAGGCAGCTTTACGCAACATTTCGTGTAAAATTAACTGTATTGTTGCGAGCTAGGGGTTCGCCGGGATTTCAAGTAAAACACAATTCGGTTAAAATAAAAATAAGTGATAATTTATTTAATCGCACTATTAATTCTATTCGCACAATAATTCGCACTGTATGGCAATACCGCCCGCTTATACCGCTTGACTCGTTCACTTTCGTTCTCTCTCAACACGGTCGCGTGTACCCGCTGTCTGTCACAGTCGACGTAATCAAAATTACTGTGTCTTCGCTGAGAGCTTCACCTGCTTATATACTAGACGGTTGCAGTCTAGGATGTACTTGAATGTTCACCGGTGATGTGGATGTTTCTCGAAGGCTTTAGAGCTTTCGATTTTGATCTTCGATTTCGTTCAGTGGTGTATGCAAAGGGTTCTAGTATATTGGAGAGCATTCGATAAGAAGTTGTTTCGCCTTATCTTCAGCTAGGTTTCTGATTGGGTTATTTTGCAACTAGGTATTCGGTTGTTGTTGTTGTTATTTTCATTATGTGAAACGATCGAGTTGCACGGTTGCGCGGTTGCCAGGCTTACACGTAACAATATTTATATCTGAATTGAAAATTACGTTCTTTTTCGTGTAATTCTACTTATCTATTTGAATTTTGCAACGAAGTTGTTTTCTACTGAAATGAAAATGAAACGCCTTCGGTGACGAAGTGGCTACGCGTGCCAAACCTACGCAGCAGAATTGATCGCGGCTTCAATTCCTCCATCATTTAAGGGTTTTTAAGGGGTTTTTAAGTGTTTTTAAGGGTTTATAATATTAGATATAGAAATAAGTGTCTCTTAAAGAGTGCTAATTATACACTTTTTTACATTGTAAATTCAAGAAAATATCCAGTAAATTTGCTTTCGAAGTTGAAACTTTCTGATTGCAAATTGAAATTTACTGACCGAAAATTAAAAATTACTTTCAAATTGACTATTACATCCCAATGTAAATTTAACTGAAAAGATATGGCATATTTGCCTACTATCCAAAAGATATAATGGATTTTTTTACTGTGCACATATTGAGGAAATAATAGTTAATTATCTCTAGGTAGGCCTACATCAATATAAAAGAATTCACAATTCCAAATTTGTCTAGTTAGTCGTTGTTTGTCTCCATACTTTAGTTTCTCATTACGGACAAAATAGAGTACATAGCAGTGATCAAATTTTTGACAAAGGCGGTTCGGACACCTTCAGAAATTCATAATTGGTTGGCGTGGGTTTATGGGGACGCTACTCCCTTCCAGGCTACTATGAATAAATGGTCAAAACTTTTTAAATCGGCAGAGATTGATGGAGGACGATCCGCGTGGTGGAAGACCAATTAAAGCCATTTTGCCAGAAATTGTTGAACGGTGGAAGTGCTGGTGCTGAGTAATGGTCGTCTAAAAAGATTTAACATATACGCTTGGGTCTGTCAAAATTGACCGAAGGATGGAAGCCTTTCAGCAATTCAAAAAAGTGTTCAGATAGTAAAATGGATTTCAGTTCATAAAACAAAAAAAAAATAATATTCTACCCTTAAAGTGGATACAGTATCTGTTAGGCATGTATTGTGCATTTATTGAGAAATATAAACGCTTTCTAATTGGCTGTGCTCAAAATGATTTTATAAATTATTACTACTAAACAAAATTTGGTCTGTTGAAGTGGGAAATTCATTACAGAATATTATGAATATAGTGGCAACATTCTGGACGGTCAGCACCCACTTTAAGGGTTAGTGTACTCCACCTAAAACGCGTTGCAACGACGCAAAAAGTTTGGATCGAAACAAATGCGCACGAATCGCGATAAGAACTCTAAATGTTTCGCGATAGCAAAATCATTTATTTTTAGCGCCACCTGTTAATTACTAGTTTAATGTACAATAGATTTCACTACATAAAACGAAAAAAAATAAGATTTAATGTACTCCTTCAAGCCACTTACTTGCTAGTATCAGAATAAAACTGTTTAGTGATACTGATAGAGTCTAATCAACTGGCTCTTTTTTAAATGCGGTATTTCAAACAGAACACGACTTCGACTTCGAGACACTAAAGAGCCATACAGAATGAACGCATCGCAGTCAGATTGGAGTGTCAAAATAACGGATGGGAAAAAAACCAGTTTCAAATGCAAGTGATTATAGGTAGGTGCACAGAATGAATGCAATGGGTCGCAGAGAGTCGCAAGTAAGTTCGTAATATTTAAAATGATCGCAAATGAACGCTCGAAATGTCAAATATGATATTATTATAACATAAAACGTACTGTATAATTTTAAGAAGAAAATAATAAAATGGAAAACGAAAGAGATTTTGATGAGCATTGTGAGGACGGAAACTTCCAAGTGAAATTTCCACACACAAACATTGAATTAAAACATGTAACAGTGAATTGAATTGCCAAGAAGTCAAGAACTAAGATAAATGAAAGATATAACAACATGAATTAACATAGAACATAAAAACACTGAACATAAAGAGACCTGAAAAACAAAACAACAGAGGCTGAAACAACGTCACAGGAATAGGATAGGCAGGACCACATCAGCATCCCTGGCGACACGAACTAGCGGATAAATCCACCGATAAATATACAATAATCCAGTGGGACAATATACCGGGAGGACACCGACCGCGAATTGTACGAAGTCAAATATTCTCCCATACAAAATAATTCATGGATGGTAAATGTTTATCGCCAAATATATAGTTGAGCGAATCAACCAGAAAAGCGCCTCGCTCGGCAGCAGTGAGTCTGCAAAGAAGGCTAGCCAAGTTACACTTCCTCTTCTAGCAACACTTAAAGCCGAGAAGACGAGAAGAAGTCCTAAGTGATCCTCAGACAGGATAAGGCTAGCGAAGTTGCACTTCCTCTTCGAAAGTCTGGGGTCTTTTAGGTCTAGTCCAAGCCGAAGCGCAAGACGATAGCAGCGAAGCCAAGACGAACGCAGCGAAGCCAAGACGAGAGCAGTCAAGTCCAAAACGATAGCAGCGAAGCCAAGACGACAGCAGCGAAGTCAAGACGAACGCAGCGAAGCCAGGATGAACGCAGCGAAGCCAAGACGAGAGCACCGAAGTCAAGAAGATAGTAGCGAAGCCAAGACGAACGCAGCGAAGCCAAGACGAGAGCAGTCAAGTCCAAAACGATAGCAGCGAAGCCAAGCCACGACGCGCGGAGCAAAGCAGTGATGAGCACGGCGAGCCACCACAAGCAGAGCCCAAAACAGCGACAAGCACAGAGCGAGCCACGACGAGCGGATCATGCAAGCGAAGACGAGATGACGATCAGTAATAGGGTCAAGTTAAGGCAAGCAGAATCGTGCCAGGAGTCGGGCTAAAACCATCTACGACGAACTTCGCCAAAGCCACGACAAACAGACACAGCGCAGCCGAGATGAATAAAGCAGAAGCCACACAGAGAGACGAAGACAGGGAAGGACGAAGACAGGGAAAACAAAGCAAGTGCCATACGCGGAGACGAAGACAGGGACGGACGAAGACATGGAGAGCAAAGGTCACACAGAGAGACGAAGACAGGGAGAGGGCAGAGCAGAGAGGGTCAAGGCAGGGCGAGTGGAATCGTACCCGCAGGATTACAATCGAATCACGTTGAGCAGAGGCGGCGATCAGGAGCAAGTCAAGGCGAGTAGAGCAGACGCACGGAGGCGAGGAAGGAGAAAACACAAAGGAAATCAAATAGCAAAATATATGTCATCAATTAGAGTAATAAAGTGAAGTCAGTCAATGAAATAAATATTTTATAACAGATCCCGGCACCCGTTGAGCCTATCCCGAAAATTCGAGTCGTTGCAGCATTAAAAATAACTCACCGATTTTCGCGTCCATATCAATTTCGCTATGATTATTGACACTAATAGAACTGCGAACTCAATCCGAACATTGTGTTCATGCAGCGTTTACTTGCAGTTCACAACGTTTCATTGCATCTCGTTGCGACATTTCTACATTCCAATCCGACTGCGATGCGTTCATTCTGTACGGCTCTTAAGAATCATTACATTCGCACATTTTTTCCACAATTTTTGTGGAACCTGACACTGGATGTGTTTTTTAATGCGGTCGTTTTTTGCACTTCAACTAGATCTTGGTGTTTAAACAATAAGAGCACATATATTGTCAAATTGCTACCTCTTTTGTAATAGAAGCAAATCAATGTCGCGTTACCATGTGGGTACGTGCAATTATGAGGATCCTCTTCAACTTCCTGGAAAATCGAACAAAATAAATGGCCAAATTTCTCCTTAATTTCCATCAATTGCCGAACTAATTCCTAATATGTTTGTTCACTGAATGTTTTTAGTTAATTTGATCGCTAAAAAAAATTTTACCACCCTCACCCAAACCGAAATGTGTCCTTTATCCTCTATAAACGAAACATGACAGGATATCACGATATGTGCGTGTTTCGTCCCATGTTTGACCGAAACCTTTCGTGTATATGTTTAAACTTTAGCGAGTCTCATTAATATTAATTTAGGGCAGCAGCACCACTTTTACCATCGCAACCCCTTAGTCTCTGTAATTTGACCTCTCATACCTGGTAATCACTGACGGATTTGTTCAGTTTAATTAATTGAGTACAAATATTACACAGTTGGCAGGTCCTGGTTTGCCTTTTAGGGAGTGGGGGGGGGGGGGGGGGTTTCGTTGGGACAGCTTTAGGTGTTTTGTGGGTAAAAAGCGACCAGCTAGCATGTAATTAATATGACGCGCGACACCTTGCTTTTAACTGCGGAAATTCGTCTTCGCCGGCAATCGATAAGAAAATTGTTTATCCTGTCGTGTTCGTGTCATCAATTCAAACAACGATTATCCTGCCGTAAAGGACATACTACCCAGTTCCGTTCGGGAATCACTTCATTATGTTTTTGGGGTAGTGGCTTAGATAGTCCTTGTGTGTTTAGTTTGTCTATTTTTTAATTTATTAATCTGATTAACTTTGGTGAGCTGAAAATGCATCGGAAAAGCGTCTGATGGATATGTGTGTATATAAGGTCGAGAACTCGTTCAAGTCCTTTCCCTATAACTCGTTAAGTTCCCACAGGCATGTGGAGAAGCACCATGACCCGAAGTTCTCGATAAGTTCAGCCATAAAGGATACTAAACTCCATCCTGCCACTCCTCACCCCCAACATAAGTCAAGTATGTACTAGGTTAGGTTGAGTGTCGATGCTATAGAGGGGTTACTTTGCATTCGAATTCCTCAAGGTTTTTGCGGTTAGTTGGTGTGGCGTGTTGTGCTTCTGCTACTGGCTGATAGGAGTTCGGAGGGTGTTGCAAAGGTTACACGCAAAAGTATTGTCATATCTATTGAACATGGAAAATGGGGATTTCAACGACTTCCGACTTCACAATGGAGAGGCAGCAACGAAAGGCAAAATAAAAACTTCCGCTTGACAAGGCTTTCAATTGGCTACCGACTGAGGGTTAATAAGGAATTGGAGAAAAAGGGAAAAATTTTATAAGGGGTTGCTGCTATTTGCTCATAGTGGGTGGTTATAGCCAGCTGAAATGAGAATTTGATTTATTGAAGCAGCTATCAAGTGATCGACTTTTCATAAGAGGAGATTCTTTTACAATTTCCAATACACAGTAGGTATTCGTACTATTTTTGTGGGTATGTCCAAAGAAAGGCATTGTAAAGATACCCGATCAGGAAAGATTGCGTTCGTCTAGGATCCAACAGAGCATACCTTAACTCTTTCGAATTTCTTACTACCGAATCTTCGTGACACACCTGTCGGTAACTGACATTGATTCCTTCGCGGAGAACTTAATCTGGAACCCGTGACTTCGTCTTCGATTTCATACTAGGGGACCGCAATGGATCAATTGGTTAAAGTCTCTCTCCTCTTTCCTCTAAACGTAGATTTTCGTGTTGGAGTTGGTTTGGTTACCTCAATTGGGCCTATTTTCTCCTCTGAATCTAACTTGATGGAAGACGAAAAACAAAGCACTTATTATCCAACTTCTCAGAAATAAATATTATATACATATATACTTATTAAGAAGAGGTTATCATTTAGCACTTGCATAACATATCGGTACTCCAGCAGAATTCAGCAAAAGTCTTTAACCCTTCAAATACTGAAACATGTAGAACTCCAGCGGGACATTTTGTATACTGATTGAATTCCATTATCAGATATTGATTAAACAACAAATATCGATACTGCCCCTCTACTGAAATTTAGTACTAATTTTGTGATTCCTACAATTTTTTTTTCTCAATTAATATTTCGTGTTACATCTGCAATTTCTGTGTATTGCTTAATTTAAATAATTGTATTCATTATAAAAAATAAAAAGCCTCATTAATCCGGACTAACATTATTACTTTTCGGGTAGAAATTCAAAATGCGTTTTATGCTGGGTTGCTGGACTAACAATTTAAAAAATCATAGTCCATTAGACCAAAAAGGATGTGAACAAATTCGTAAAAATGAATCAAATCCTTTACTCTTCCTAAGGGTTTTAATTTTAACAAATTTTGAAAACGGTTTGATTCATCTCGGAAATTCGGCGAAGTAAAATTAATTCAATGCTTTATAAGACCTAAGAAATATGACGAAATTCGTGAAAACTTTTGCACCATATTATTATTATTATTATTATTATTATTATTTATTAATTAGGTAGGCAGCATGTTTGCTGATATGCCTAATATCTTATGTACAAATTTATATATAATGCAACATAAAGAGCAAAAGAAAAAAAAAATTCTCCAAAAGAAAGGTAAATAAAGTAAATTATTAATTAATAATATAATCCAGTGAAATTTTAGCAAGTTGTCAATTGGAATTAATAAAAAAAAAAAAAAAAAAAATTAAAAATAAAGAAATTGAAGATTAAGTTAAGTAAAAGAAACTAGTAAAAGCACTGAAGGAATACAGAAATAAGTAAAAACAAATCTCTTTTTTTAAATAAGCAATAAGTAATTATAGTAATTATACATTAGTCATGCAGGTGTCCAGTCTATTCTTAAATGCAATCACTGACAATTTTTTGCATTTTGATAAATGAAATTGTTTTTCTCAATCAAATTACTTTTCCAGTATCACTATTAGAGTTGCAACTCTAATTGCAAACCAGTTGAGTATGAAACAGTTTGGTGACCTTAACTATAATCGGGATTGAGAGTCCGCACACGAGTCGACTGAAACCCGACCGATTACAAAACAGCTTGCAACTAGTTGAGTTCAATCGTACTTGCTAGTCCCAAAACAGTTTAGTGGAATGATTGCACATGCTACACTACAAATTAAAGATAAGAGCTTTGGTACGACTAATCCAAAAGTAGTTGCTTGCGCTCGTGTGCTGTGTGAGGCTCAATTTTGGTTGCAAACTTACTGTCTCAAGTTTTTAACTGAAGTCGTTCCATCCGTACCCCTATTAGAAATTATATTTTTAGAACTAATTTTGAGCTATCCATCATGATTTTTCGTCCTTTCACCCTAATCTGGCTTCACCGCTTAGGTTGGGTTAGGTTTAGAGGAGTGAACCGTAGCACTATGCCACAGCCCATCACGAGAGATCACTAAGAATCCATTGTGCTCCCCTCGTATAAAAAACCGGACTCTTAACTATTGATTCCAAATATTGCTCTTCTTTATGAAGAGAGTAGTTCGCCATAGAGGTATTATTGCAAGTTCTGATAAATCGGTCAAGAAGAATTTCCTCAAGTACCGATATCTGGTATGAACCAGACTTTCGCAACCACACACTGGATGTTCCAGTGTAGGTTCTATATTCTCATCACCACAGCGACTCAGCGACACAGACCAGCCATGGGTATTCCCAATCTTTTTCTATGTGTCCCAAAAGGACAATGTCTCCAAAGACCCCTGTTGTCTACATGTGTTCCTGCTCACAGACAATATGAAACTAAAGTTCCTCTTGTCAAGTTTCGGCCATCACATTCTAGCCTGCCGGCAACTAGAAAGATTTGCCCAAGCCCCGTCAGTTTGTCTGAGTGTTTCTAAGTCAATCATCGCCTTTATACGTTCGATGGGTCATATAACCGGCTCATCAGCTAACTCTATGCTCATCTCCGACTCCCTTTTGGCGAGCTCGTCTGCCTTTTCATTTCCAAGGAAGTCACTGTGTCCAGGGATCCAACCGATTTTCAGCGTATTGTTTAAACCCACCAAGCTTCACCGCTTAGACCTTCCCCCCTTTTTTTTCTAATAATATTATTTTCTTTGTAATCGACATAGAATTATTCACGGGTGGTTCACGAGTGAACTGTTCTAAAAGAACACTTCATTGAAGTGAGTGAGTGAAGTAACTCACTCATTTTGGTGAACTGCAGTTCAATTCGACATGTGACAAAAAAATTAAAAACGATATACCTACGCATGAAAGAAAAAACAGAGGCTAACAGAGTGAACTGTACGACCACGGTGGAAAAGAAGCTAGGCAAACAACTAACAAAATCTTCTCGTTTTGCCCGTCTCCTCAGAGACGGAAAATACACACAACGAAGACATTACTTAATTCTTCGCAAAGTATCAGCTCTTCTCTCTCAGTGGTTTGTCATATATTTTATTCATATTCATTTTATATGCGTGTGGTATTGTGCATTGCATGAATATTATAATTTATAAACAGTGCAGTTGTCTTCAATGTAATTATGTATGGCATACGCGACGCAGTGGTAAGAATACCACGACATTCTATTTTCCATCATAAGAAAAAAGAAACAGAGAATGTAAATGCTCATGGATACACCGCTCTTCTTCTTATTTCCCAACCGTTAAGCACAACTACTGCCTGCCTGACTATAGACCGGCTGGAGAAAATCTACACACCACCCCTACGAACTTTAGCCTACCTAATGTGTGATTAAGTGAGCGGCTGTTTAGAGAAAGAAGAAAACTCACACACAGACCAGCCCACTAAACAGCTGTTAGAAGAGAATAGAGTGAGTGAACACTTCAATTGAAGTGACTAGTGACTACTGAATGAAGGAACGAAGAATTAATTCAATTGAAGTACTGCACGAGTTCACGGCTAGTGACTATGACTAGAGAGTGAGTAAGTGAGTGACCGAGTGAGTGAGTGAGTGAGTGAGTGACTGAGTGACTGAACACTTCAATTGAATTACTTCACTGAACTCGTTCTTTTAAGTGAGTGACTAGGAGTAAAGTACTTCACTGAAAGGAACTGCTTTGCCCATCTCTACATAGAATAGTTCTTTTCTAAAGTATAATACATCACTATATACCTTCAGTAAGATCATCTTCATAATTTATTCGAGAAGGTTTAACAGTCCGTATATCCAGGTGATTGTGTGACAGTTAAGCAAGTTCTAAAAATATGCCAGTATCTTTAATTCAGCTATTATGTTAGATCTTCGGCATAAGCGTCAATCAACTTGTCTTCTGACAATCAACTGGGCAATAACTTGTCTTCTATGACAATCAATTCGTGAATAGCTTTGTAATAATAATCAAAAAAACACTAACCAATTCGTTGTTTTTTTTAAACTTGCACATGTATTCACCTGTGTTTCATTCAGGTGAAGAAATTTCGAAGACCAGGATATGTTTACCTAATATTCAACAGAAATTATTAAAACGGAAAGAAAAAACTTCACCAGAAGTTCGCCAAAGGTGAACATTCGCTAAAAATGTTTTTGAAACATAATAAACTAGAGATTGAAGCATGTGAACTAACATCAACATAATTGTGGAGTAGTTCATAGTTCATTTATTTCAGTAATACTTAAATATATATAGACACAGTTTGTAATTATTTTAGAGAGTAGGCTGGAGCCTTTGCAACTACAATATTGTGTTTAGTACATGACAAGAAAATAATGTGAAACTTTTTAATGTTACGGAATATTGTTTCATTAAGGAAAAATTGAATCAACTAAAAAACCTTACATACAAATAACTGTGGAGTAATGCGATAAGAAAGAGGTGAATTTCCCTAGGAACTACTCGACGATAGAGAATCTATTCCATGTTCAAATAGCTCGATTATGGATAGTTCACACGGGTTTCTTAGTAAGTATGGCTAAAAATGGGTTGAACAAACTGGTCTGTATGGATATGTATGCAATGGTACGAATATTAAATTCAAGCTCTTCAGAGAATTAAAAGTTGGCTTGTCAAGTGAATGATTTACGAAAATTATACAAAATTGGGTACGAAAGGACTAGGGAAAGAGCAGATCGTTGCATTCAATTAATTTGTATTACTCGTAAACTAGTTCAACAGTTCTTTGCAAAATAGAAGTTTATATGAATTGGTACTGGCATTTACTTCCCATCCAACCAGGCGGTTCACCTGCGAATCGCAAATGAATGAAGCACGCGAACTATCGAGTTAAAAAGTTCCGAAATTACGAATTCGAAAAGTCAGGTCACACCATATTCGATAAGCGAATTCTCTTCTCTTTTTCTCATATGAAAACGCAAAAGGTGAGGGCATAAACTACTAAACATTGTTCGCGTACATTTCGCTAAGGCGAGCTCAAAGCGAATTCGCGTTCATTGAATTCCACCACAATGGTTCCCTGGGTAGTAAGCTTATTTTTTAAGTAAATACTAAGCCGAATAGAAAGAGCAGAAAAATATTAGATTAGAAAAAAAAATACCATTGTCCGCAAACTGGTAGTGTATATTTTGCCCCTAGATTAATTACGTTATTTCTTTTCAGAAACGAGAAGATTAATTATCACCTGTGAAAGAGAATACTTAAAGGTAGTCTTTTTCATCTAACACTGGCGGCTCGAGTAGCATAAGTAATAAAATGGTAAAAAGGGACGATACCTCAGAAAGTACGTTCCGTTGAAGTCTGAGTGGGTGGCTTTCATCAGAAACGCCAAAGCAGACGACTTCATTAAGATTTCATAGAAATAAGCTTTCAAAGTCACAAAGAACTTCTAGGTCTGCACATACTAAGATAGCAGCTATCAAATTCTTCCTCTTCTTTTTTTTTATTCCTGTATTGCCCAGGTTCTATCCCATACGTACCTGTACCAAAAAAAACGCAATAAAAAAAAATTCTACAAAATTTAATTCTAAAATAAAAGAAAAGCGTGAAAAAGGACCGAACCACTGAAAGTCTCCTTTCCTACCCATAAATTATATTCATATCACCCTAGAGATAAAATGAGATTTATTATTTCGCCCGCCACTGCTACCATTTCCTAATTACACCTTTACACAGTAGAGGTACGTGTGCAACGAGAAAATTGGTTTCGTTAGGAAAATCCATACATTTAAGTTCTCAAAAAAAAAAAAAAACCACGGAAAAACCGCGTTTCTGCGGTTTGTATCCGTTTTTACTCAAGACCAAAATTTTCCGATTGGTTGATGCGGTTTTCAACCCCCAAGTATTTGGTAGTTCTTCTTAAATTCGCCATTGCATTGACTGAAGAGCCTTACCAGAATCCCGGCAAGCCACAATCTGTAAGATAGCAGTCATCCCTTAACTTTATCCTGGCGATAAAATTATTTCTTCATTTATTTTCAAAGTAAGGTGGTATTTTTGTAATTAATGACCTATTCATGCGCTCAAACGTTTAATTCAAGACAAGATGCGGCCTGGCTTTAGGTTTCCGCCCAGTTTGTTTGTTTGTTTGTTTGTGATGTGTAAAGCCTTTGAAAGTAGGAAACAAAGTTCGAAAACGAGAGCAATCCATCATTTTGGGGCTAAGCTAGAGATACGAATGTATTTATGAGGATTCGATTACTTTCGAAGGACTTAGTGCAGATGTCGTTTCTCAGGGTAAACAAAGTCCAAGTTTCCTGGTATAGGTAACGAGGTATTCGGTTTTAGCGTTTATAAATCGATCACAGGACAAGTTTGCAAGCTTAGCATATTTATCACTTTATGGTGTGTTTTCTTGTTGTTGTCTTAGTATCACATCACAGGACAGGTAAAGATTTCAGGTAAGTCTATGGCTGTGAAGATAAAATCTTAGATTGAGAATGATTAATTACGTAAATATTTTGAACCTGTAATAGGGAACTAGCACGATTTTAGGTAAATAAATTTAATATACATTAAACTAGCTAATTCAAACAATTTTGTTGACTGTAAAAATTGTTTTTTTGTCCACACACTATCTTTATGGCAAATAAACGTTATAAACGCATAACTTTCATATGTTACTAAATAAAGTGTATTCCAACAATTTCACTTTTAAAAATTCACATATTCAAAATCCTACATTCCAAAATCCTGTATCCTCTCGATTTCTTAAAGATTTTTTGACAAAATTTTGACGAAATTTTGACGAAATCTCGCATTGAAAATTTTCTGAGCCAATGACAAATTACACAAAAATTAAATAAATTTTGAATAATATTTAAAATTTTTATATTTACGGTATTTTGTTCTTCTTGTTTTTACTTCACCATGTGATGCCTTGTCTTACAGGATCTCTTTTACGATTTATAAAAGCTGTATTCAAGATTTTCAGTTGCTTAGATGGGAGAGATGTCATACTTATTGTTAATGAAATGCAGTTAAATTAAACTTACAACTCTATTTCACATTTGGTAAATTTGAAAAATGTCAAATTGCCTGCACACATCCTTACCTGCAAGAAAAAAAATAGATTAAACTATTTATTTATTTATTTATAGGATTGCTATTGAAACATAAATGAAACAACACAATATCTTACGGCCAAACCGGCTAGGTTCATATATTAAATTATTACCTCATTCAAAAATTACCTCCAAAGAAAATATACAATTTTGTAGTTAAGAATTTCAATAAAACATAAACGAAGCAAACAATTTCCAGAAATTATTGACGAAGGTAAATCGGTTTCTGTTCTTATTTTTTTTTTAATGAAATTTATCGATAATATAGCAAGAAGTTTCAGGGGGTGGGTGGAAGACTCAGAATAATATAAAACTGTGTTCAACATCACGAATTTTCCGATTTTTTTGTAATTTCCAAGTACAATAAAATGTAATAACAACTTAAATGTTCTTATGCACCCTCGGTATGTCTGTTTAATATTTGTATAAATATTCATAAAAAATTTGCCAGTTGTTTGGTCGCAACTTTATTATTTTTTGGAACAAAATCAGCTATTTAGTTAAAATCGAAAAATGCAAAAATTAAAAAATTAAAAATATCAAAAATTCGTGAAATCGATTTTCAGTCGATTATATTTTAATCCCGTAGAAATAAAATATAATTTGATATCTTATGAGACCTAAAAGATATGGCGAAATTCGTGAAAGGATATGCAACTCCTTCACACTGCCTTGGGGGTGAATATAAAAAATCTGCCAATGGTCTGGGCGAAACTTTATTATTTTCGGGTCAAAGTTCGGGAGCGGTCAAAGTCGGAGTATATCATCAGTTGTTTCGAAATTATGAGGTTTCTTGGATAGTTAGTTTTGTTCTTAAAAAAAAAAATTTATAACAGAGATTCTTAGCCGATTAAAAATATTTGAAAAGCCCGTGTAGACTATTCGAATTTCGGTATTTATGTAGACTAAAAGCCCATAGAAGTAAAAGCGAATTTGCTGCTTTATCAGAGTTTAGAGATATGACGAATTGTTAAAACGTATACAAACTCATTACTTCCACTTGGGGTTTGAATTTCGAAAAAATTGTGAAACAGGTTTTTAGACGATTTCATAAGAAGCAACTTGATCTCTCATGAGACACGAGGGATTTTGAAAAATTTGTGAAAACGTAAGCAAACCCTTCACACCCCCTTGGTTTTTGAAATTCGGAAAATCATGAAATCGGTTTGTAGGTCATTACATCAAATGCCTTAATAACCAATTTTATATCTCATCAGAACTAAGGGATAGCAAAAATTAAGAAAACATACGCAAACCCTTGGGGGTTGAATATCCAAAAATTGAGAAATGGGTTTGTAGGCGATTATATAAAAAGTCTATGGAACTGAAAAGCGATCTAATATCTCATCAAACCTAAGAAATATGACGAAGCTTTGAAAAGCATACAACCCCCTTACACCCCTTAGGACTGAATATCTAACAATACTGAAATTGAGTTTTTTGCGCTTATAAAGGAAACCTTAGGAAGTAAAAATGAATTCGATATATCATCGGATATGCAACCTTGTTACACCCACTTGGGGGTTGAATATCCAAAAATCTTGAAAGGAGTTAATAGATAAATATGAAGATAACACGAGAAAGTAAAAACCAATTCAATTTCTTATCACTTCTAAAAAATATGACGGAATTCGTGAAAACTTTTTCAACACTTTTATACCCTCTTAGGAGCTGAAAGAGGAAAAATCTTAAAAAAAAGTTTTAGGCGATTATTACGCAGGCCCTTGAAAGTGAAAAGATATTCGGTATCTGATCAGACCTGAAGGATAGGGCAGAATTCGTGAAAAAGTATACAACCTCCTTTCCACCCCCTTAAGGGTCAAATTTCAAAAAATCCTGTAAAAGCTTTCTACGTATTTATATGAAGAATCCGGGGAATGAAAATGATTTTAATATTTGAAAAGACATAATAGATATGACGAAAACCGTGAAAATATATGCATTACATTTTCACTGATCATTTCCCCCCCTCCCCTTGCAAACGCCAATGGATATTTAAAATTTTGTTTAATCTAAATTACTTCTCTAGTTGATTTACATATACATACCGAGTTTCAACTTTGTAGCATGAGCCGTTCTATTGATAAGAAAAACACCCCACCCCCGTACCATACTACCCCTATAAAAAATTACTACTATTACTACTGAAGCTCTATCTAAATACCAAGTTTCAGCTTTATATCATTATAGGTTCTAGAGATATAAAAAAAAATCGGAACCTTTTCCTTTTCACCCTCCCCCACTCTCACTCTCTACACCCTCACCCACAAAATTTTCTACTAGCGGTCTGTTCGGCCTACTTTTGGTAACAATTTGAAGCATCTATCTTACACGGTTCTTGAGATATGAGACGTGATTTTTTTAGAAAAATTCGTATCCCCTCCACCGACCCCTTAAAAAATTTTACTTTCAGCAAACTTCATTTGTCAACCTTTATACAAAAACCGAATTTTATTTGTCTAGTGCAATTGATTCGCGAGATATCGTAATCTAAAGTTTTTCGCCCCCCTACCCCCGTACGCCACTGTCCATACTCAAAAATTTGTTTCTGATCTATTCTCCTAGTATGGTTACATCTGTATCCATTTAGTTTCAATTTTGTAACGTTAACCGCTTAGGAGATATAGATTTTAGAATGTCTCGATCTCGGCTTTTTTTTGACAATTTTTATACAAATGAGTCCAGTGATCGAAGTTCTATATAAATTCCAAGTTTTAGCTTCCAAGCATAAGCGGTTGCTGAGATTTAAAAACCAAAATTTTTCGTCTAAAAGGCTTCCCCCTCCTCCCCCCCCTTACACCCACACCAATCAGAATCTGGTCACTTCAAGAGGCCTACCCAGCCTATTCATAAAAAAACAAATTTAATATCTCAAACCGTTTGGGAGCTACGAGCCTTTAAACAATTTTGCGTACGGCGGACGCCGTACGATGGACGGCGTACGGCGGACAGACGGATTGAATTTTTTTTTTGCTTTTTTCGTGTCTACTGGTCATGAAACGTGAAAAACAAAAAATGTTCAGGGTAGCAATTTTTTTTTTTTAAAAATAATAAAGTAAAAAATCAAGAAACCAGTTTTTATGCGATTACATACAAAACACGTAGAAGTAAAAACCAATTTGATATCTCATCAGACCTAAGAAATATAGCCAAATTTATGAAAATATATTCAACATTTTTACATTCATTTGAGGGTTGAACTTAGAAAAATCATGAAATTGGGTTTTAGGCGATTACATGAAATGTTTGTTGAATTAAAAATCAATTTAATGTCTTATCAGATTTAAGAGAAATGGCAAAATTTTGTAAGAAAGAGAGGTCCTTAGAGGTTGTATGTTCAAAAATCCCTTTTAGGCGATTATAGTAAAAGTGCGACGAAGTTTAAAACAAATCAATATCACATCAGATCGAAATTCGTGAAAAGGGAAGAAACCTCTTTACATTAATTGGGGGTTGAATATAAAAAAAATATGATATCGGTTTTTAGACGAATATTTAAAAAGTCCATAGTTGAATAGCAAAAAATCCTGAAAACAACGATAACTGCCGTGGAAGAAAGATTTAGTTGATTTCTAATCAGGCCTAAAAGATATGATAGAATTCATGAAATTGTATGTAGGCCCCGTATACCGACTTAGGGGTTGAATTTTAATAAATAAACAACATTTCTAGGCATTTATCTGAAAAACCGGTAAAAGTAAAATTTTTTCAATACTTCCGAACACCTAAGAGATGACGAAATTCGTAAAAAAACGAGTACCCCATTTTCACTTAACATTGGTCTTCCCTACCTCTGTATGCCAATGAATATATTTTTTTTAACCTAATTTACTTTTATAGTATATCTGCAATCTACAATCAGGTTTCAAGTTTCAAGCATAAGCGGGTCCTACGATAGAAAAAGCCTCAACTTCATACCATATTACGGTTTTTAAAAGTTGTATGCATCATAGAACGTGCCACCATTATATCTCTACTAAAATTTCAAGTTTCAGCTTTATATCAGAACCATTTCTTGAGTATTGCATATAATTCAAAGTTTTTCACCCCCCACCCCTACCACCATACCTCACCCCCCCTTAAAAATGTTAACCCTTTTATAATATCCTAGTATCTCTTAAGACAAATACATAGTGTCAGCCGTCTGACATCAATCGTTCAGAAGATATGGATTTTAGAATGTTTCAAACCCAGCTTCCAAGCGTTTTGGACGCATTGTTTTCCCCCTCACTCGCACACCTCTCTACCCCTATCATCTAAAACGCTCCCCCTCCTCCCCTTCACACCCTTGCCACTCCAAAATTTTTTTGGCAATTTCAGGTCGATCACAATACTTTATTATTAAAAAATAATAAAGTTAAAGTTGTTCAAAATAGGGAGAAAAATTTCTCAAGATGTTAATTTTTATAAATTCAACTTTTTTAATTAGTTCATAATAATATTTTCTTGAATTCTATTTTTTTTATCTTACATATTGATATGTTTCACCTAGGCGATCCAATTTCGAATCGGGAGGATGATACGAAATGTAATCGTGCAGACGAGCGATGCGATATTACATCACCTTTGCATTTCCATATAGTACGATTGTCACGATCACTGGACAGGTTTCAGTTCGATATAAATAGAACTTCAATAAAATCTGACAAGGTGATTTCATTTTGATGTTCTACCGGACTCTATTTGAACTCCCAAAATCTAAAATGATCTTTCCTAATGCGTCATTCATTTTTGTATTTGTTGCTATTTTTTGTTCTTACTTTTAACAAAATTAAAACACTCATCTTATATTGCAAAAGTTTTTGAATAGTACCAAAAACCCACACAAAATACCCAAATTTCAGGTTACCATTTTTATAAGAAATTTCAAGTTATTAGAAAAAACTGAAAGAAGGACCTCGTATTGTTTTCATTGATGTTCTAATTACGTGAATCATTTACCTAAAATTCCTACCTTATTATAGAAATCAGATACCTACAAAAGAAATACGGGAATCAGATAATTATTCAAAATACCTTTACAACCCTCTATTCAGCGTCAAGATTCAGATCAAACGACGGCTATATTTTCTTGTTTCTATCGTAAATAACATCAACAAAGTCAAGTTGTTCATTTGTGTCTTCTTTATACATTGAGTAGCCAGAATACCTCTTTATATTGCTACAATCTATGCAAACTTTAAATACAAAATTTTAGATAATATTATGAGACATCAAAAGGCAATAAAGTTTATCATTTGGTGTACAGTTTCTATGTGAAAAGACCCGGCAAAGAACCGAAAATGGACCGACTCCTTTCTCGCCGTTCGTGAGTGCTCCTTTAGCTGGTTGCTTTATATTAAAATAGAAGAACCCTTTTCAATGGGCCCTACCTCTGTCTGTACCTTAACACTTGACGAAGGACAAAGATATTAATCACTTTCTTAAAAAATTTACCCTTAAAGATGCTAAGATAAGAGGCGAGCCGTCCATGAACGACATTTCTATGCTTGAAAACGATTGCCAGTGACATTGAATTGTCTATCACATTGTGTAAAGATTTTGAAAACGCCACACACTGTGTATATATAATCAAAGGACATGTTATGACCCTCTTCACAGTGGACATCTTGATATAAAGAGCAGTTGTATTTGCGAGACACTGAGGTTGTCCTCTTCGCATATTCAACTATTTCTTTGTTAAATTAATTCCACATTCTAAGAATTTCATTACACACATAACCAAGAAAAATAGCAGCAAAAACTTTCAAGCATTAAGCTCTATAGTGTAATGAAATTAACTCTTTTTCCCCGTTCACTTTCCTGACTGAAATCGCCAATGAGGAAATATTTCTGCTACTGCCATCGATTTAATTTCCAGCTACTTTGATTTTTTTGTCTTACGTTTTCTTATGAAACGGTCAAAATTATTTTTCTTAGTGAATATAAACTAAGTAGCAGGTTTTTTCAATATTTCAAAGGAAGGGTACATTGATCAATGCCGAGATTTGAACAATTTGTTATTAAATACCATCCAATCCAGCTATAGCCTAGAGTCTTGGAATATCTTTTACTGATCTCATAATTTCACTACCAGGAAAATTTTGAATTGAATTAAAAAAAAACCCTGTTGAAAAAAGGACGCGCTACCGAGTTTTCAAATTGTTTCTAGCAGAAAGAATAGAAAGCGACCATACATTATCACAATTGTACACAGCATGCGAGTATGAAAAGTTTATGAAAAATTTACGCATTTTTTTTCTGCAAAAAAGAGCAAGGTTTTCATTATTTATGCGCTACTACAGATAAAGTATAAAAACTGGTTACCATATGTGAGTATGCACAATTGTCAAACTTTCATTTTTCATTTTTGTGCTATAACAAAACTAAAAAACTGTTAGGAAACTATGCACCCTTGTCGGAAAAGCAGTGTCCTTTGAATAGTACTCCCTTTGGAAAACAATATCCAGAGGGTTACGTAATTTTGTATCTTTTCTGGAAAATTTTTGCCATACTTTCACATTCAGGAATTGTAGAATGGCTGAAAACAATTGTTTGGGGAAAATGTTTAATTTTGTATTTATACATAATTTGCAAGAAATCGCCGAAATGCGAAGTACCAATTTTCATCAAGATTTCACCGTCTATCTCCGTTGTCACCTATAAATCAAACTTCGATGAAGCAACGATAAAGCAGCCGACGATTACTTTGAAGGTTATCGCTGAAAATAAAAATTGAGTTCAGCTATGTTCACTATTTGTGAATACATGTGAACTAGAGATGTGCAAAGCAGTTCCTTTCAGTGAAGTACTTCACTCCGAGTTACTCACTTTAAGGAACGAGTTCAGTGAAGTACTTCCATTGAACTCTTCGTTCCATCGTTCCATCGATCCATCGTTCAGTAGTCACTAGTCACTTCAATTGAAGTGTTCACTCAGTCAATGGAACTCTTCGTTCCTTCGTTCCGTAGTCACTTCAGTTGAAGTGTTCCCTCACTCTATCTCTTCTAACAGCCGTTTAGTAGCCACCGGTGGGCTGGTGTGTTTGTGTGAGTTTTCTTTTCTAAACAGCAGCTCACTTAATCACACACTATAGTCAGACAGAAGTTCGTAGGGCTGGTGTGTGTGAATTTTCTCCAGTCGGTCTATAATCAGGCAGGCAGTAGTTGTGCTTGAGGGTTGGGAAATAGGAAGAAGAGCATTGTATACATGAATATTTACATTAACTTTCTTTTTTCTTATGATGGAAAATAGAATCTCGTGGTATTCTTCGCACCGCGTCGCGTATGCCATACATAATTACAATGAAGACAACAGTGATGCCAATTTAATGCTTTCAGTGTTAGATTTTGTGCTCAAAAATTCGTCTCAGCGGACAAAAATTAGTTTTACCCCTTGCGTATTATTTTAATATTCCTGCGATTGATACATGTCGTTTTTAATTTTTTTGTCACGTGTCAAATGAAACTGCAGTTCAATAAAATGAGTGAGTTACTTCACTCACTCACTTCCATGAAGTGTTCTTCCAGAAGGTGTAAGCGGTGAAGGTAAGGGAGGGTGTTCTTTTCGAACAGTTCAATCGTGAATGACCCATCTCTAATGTGAACATTCACGATTCTTTCTAGCTCGTACTGAAATGCATCCCGCCATCTCATCCGCATTCATCGATATGGGAGCTCTAAAATTCTAATGACCAAGAATGTAATGGCAATACGTTCACTTTAGTGAAGAGTATTCATGATGTAAGTATGAACTGGCCCTTACAAATTATCGATGGATGGTAGGTCTGAGCTACTTTTGAAACTTGCTGTACTCGCCGCGGACCAATGGTATGGAGTTATGCATGAATTATGTTGTACCGTTCACAGATCAATAGAACGATAGAATTACATGTGAATTCTATGATACCTCTCACCGATTGAGTACGACTGAGTTACATGGGAATTATGACATACCGGTCGACACTGCACCGATCGTAGGCGTGGTTAAATATAATTGTGGTGGAAAGACGACTTTAAATCGTCAGATATCTCAGGGTTATGAGTTCCGGGATCAGGTGTGTAGCGAAAAATATGCAAAAATGATCTCTCATCATCATTAGGTGAATAAGCACCTAATGATTAGGCTTATGCACCTAATAATGCGAGAGTATTCCACCAATTCAAAAAATTGTACCTACATCTTATAAACTGAAAAATAGTATACTGTTAAAATCAAAAGTTTATCAAAAATTTATGGTGTAATACAGCCCTTCGCAATAGAGATGGGTCGTTCACGAGTGAACTGTTCCAAAAGAACACTTCATTGAAGTGAGTGAGTGAAGTAACTCACTCCTTTTGGTGAACTGCAGTTCCATTGGACACGTGACAAATAAATTAAAAACGATATACCTACTCATGAAAGAAAAATATAGACTAACAAGCTAGGCAGACGACCAACAAAATCTTCTCGTTTTGCCCCTCTCAGGCCTGTTTTTTTGCTCATCATCTAGATCTACTGACTTTTTTTTTGCTCATCTTTAACTAGATCTACTGACCTTTTTTTTGCTCATCATCTTCTGCGAGATCTACTGTCTTCTAACTATGACTCACTGAATGATGGAACGAAGGAACGAAGAGTTCTATGGAAGTACTTCACTGAACTCGTTCCTTTAAGTGTGTGACTCGGAGTGAAGTACTTCACTGAAAGGAACTGCTTTGCCCATCTCTACTTCGCAACACTCGTTAAGTTACACGCACACATAATTACACTCTTCGCCGCCACTTTAGACGCTCCCCTACCGTTCCACAACTGTAAGTCACCTATCAAACAATTTTATTTTTATCGCATTAAAGAGTGACGACATAAGTTATTTCGATGGCAGTAAACAAAACTAGAAGTTTATTCAAATCTGGCTCGACGGACGGAAAAATGTTCGATTTTTTTTAAAAAAAAAAGAGATTATTATTATAATTTTTCGTAGATCCAAATTAAAAAGCCAGCAATGGACGATATTAAATTTACTTATAAGTTAGATTTACTTATAAATTAAATTTACTTATAGTATCTGTATAGTGTCAGTAAATATAATAAAATTAAAATACTTCAAAATTGAAAAAGTCCAGCAAACACAAATTATTACAAAATCGAGTGATTTCAAAAATTTGATGAAAATTCTAACGTTAATTGAAAAAATTTTAAAAATTTATTTTGTGACAAATGTCAGTCATACAGTTCCGTTTTAAATAACTCAATTCACGGGTTAAAATAAAGTGGAAATTACAGATTGTCCGTTGGTGCGAAATTTGTTTCTTTAATATTTTTTTTTAAAACGCTCTTATCTGATCAATTTTAAAATATGATTCAGGTCTTCACTTATTTGGAAGCATCGACAAAATTTGGTTATTTAAAATCAAATTGAATAATCAAGTGATTCAAATAATAATAACCCTTGCTTAAGGCACTACTAACATTACTTGTTCCACTAAATCGATTACGCTTTATAAGAATTAAATGTAAATTATTCCCTACAATAATAAACGATAGCTTTTAATTATTTTAATCGTACTCTTATTGTATCTATACGTAAAACTATCAAAACCCATTTTTGTCTAATTAAAACAAATTAAATTCCAATCAAAACCATTTATTTTGTATTGAATCTCGAACAAGAAATTAATGAATTTGTTGTACTTTTAATATGAAACAAAACCGAACTTAAATTCGATTAAAATAAAATAAACACTACGAGTACAACTTTAATCGTCAGATTAGTCAAAATTACAAATTATAAACTCCATACGTGCATAATTATCGAATAATTGAGTGCGCACTGAATAATTATCGTTCAGGTACTCGCATTATGAGAATATAAAGTTCAAAAACAAATTTTCCAACCGTCCCGGAAATTGGTTTAGATGTTCATTCATTTTCACTGATGTATCCGAGCGTGAATATTTAAATTATCAGCCCGTAATACACGGTTCGTCGAAATAATCGTTTTTTTATTAACGAATATTTGGATACGTATACATTGGAATAAATTGTGCTGAAAAATTCTTTTTTTAATTTATTTCTTTTACACATGCTTAGCTTGAAAGAATTTGTGAATTGTTTCAACTTAACTTTATTCTTTGACAAGTACACGTACGAGATTTCTTGGAGTGAAAATACGTTTCGAATGCAATTTCACTCCAAGTGATAGAGAAAAATGCCATTTGGAGGATTGAATCAAATTCGAAAAGCAAATTTTTTCATTCTTTGAAAATACTCGTCTTGTTAACTTTTCGATAGTGGCATCAGTATTATAATTTGGAGCCTACTTTTACGGTGCCTATCTGAAAACTTTGTCGTGATAATTAATATAATTTGGCTGTTTTTGAGATATTTTGTTCCGTGTACTCCATTGATATAGCAATGGATATAATTGTACTAAGTTTCAACTTTCTAACATGAGTCGTTCCAGAAACAGGAATCTAGCTAGCAACGCGACGAGGCATTTATGTTTTGAATCAAAACAAACCTCTTGTGTATTTAGTTTCAGTTGCTAGTCTGATATTTGACCAGTCTAATTAATGTCTTGGAGGACAAACCTTTTCTCCAGAAGAGGTGAGGAATACTGAAAAAAAGTTTCCCAACACTTTCTTAAAGAAAATCGCAAATAAGGAGGGTATATTATTTTTCTCCGATTTGAAATTTTAGGCTATAAATGAACAAAATGTGATACATTAATTTTTTTCGTCCGTTGCTCTAATATATAACGGCGTTACAAATTTTTGGGCTTCATTAGGAATACCCTACTTCAAAAATGGTGGAAATATGAATAAATGTAGGCAACTGGAAATTATTGAAAATGTGGGCAACCTATACATACCTTAAGGGTAAAATTCAAAAATTTTGACAAAGGGAATTCGATACTTCATAAGACCTAACACATTTAGCTTAATTCATGGAAAACTTTTCAACCTCTTTTATCCTATGTGAAGCTAGAAGATCAAAAAATCAAGAAAACATTTGTTATGCCTTTATCGAAGGAGTTCATAAAATTGAAATAAAGTCGACATATCAAAAGACCTAAGAGTTATGACGAGATTCGTGAAAACACGTAGATCACCTTTTCACAAACTTTTCTTGCCCCTTAACGCCAAGGCACGCCAAGACAATTTTTTTTTTGCTTAAATTACTTTTCTTGTATGTTTCCAAACATACTCCAAGTTTCATCTTTTTGGCTGTTCCTGAAATAGAAAAAAACACTACCTATACCCGTACTACTATAAAAAATTATCTTTTTTTTCAGCTTTTAAGATTTAGCGGCTGTTGAGATAAGAAAATTTCTCTAAACAATTTATTACTTGTATCTTAAACCGTTTCGGAGATATGACTCTCTAGAAACTACATGAATTTAAAGTTTTAACTTTTTAGAATAAGCGGGTTCTGAGATATAGACACCAGAAATGTTCGCCTGAAAAGCTTCTCGACATAAAGTGCACACAAAAAGAGGTCCAACCAATCTACCCACTAGAAATGGGCTAGGAGCTACAAGCCTTCAAGCGAGTTTTCGTACGGTGGTCAGACGGATAAAATTGTTTTTGTTATCTTTTGTGGTGTCGCAGAATGTGTAACAATATTTTAGGGTTGAAGTATGTCGACATAGCTGCTGACTTTCACAGCTTGATCTTCAAAAACAAACTTTTTCTACGAGATTTGAATCTGGTGAATATGACGGTCAATCCAGTCCGTCACCGTCCCTGCAGGAACGCGCTACCTTAATCCACTATACTACGCCCCACATGCGCTATCCAACTTCAGAAAAATTTTAGTTGGTGTTCTGTAAGATTTTCCCAGGTATGGAGCGTGGTTAGTTTAGTAGTCAAAACGGGTATATTCACTGGTAGTAGTAAACTATTGGTTATCGTTAACGAGGAGTGAAAAAGTAGGTAATATTGAAGGAAATAGATGGAGAATCACACGCATGTGCTCGGATATGAAGTATAAAAGAGGATTTTGTCTCAAGGTGAATATTTTTTAATTGAAAGATTTGCCGTGAATGATACTACAGAGTAGAGATAGGCGAAACAGTTCATTTTGGTGAAGTACTTCGGAACTAGTCGTTCATTCGAAAGAGTTAGTTCAGTGAGCTGCTTCTAATGAACTATTTCCTTAGTCTATTCTTTTCTCTAATGAAACCCAGTTCAGTATGTCTATAGTTCAGTGGTCTTTGTTGGTTGGGAAATATGATGAAGAGAGATGTACAGCTATTGTCTCTAAAAGTGAACTGCGGTGTTCTGGCTAAATTTCTGGCAAGCATCACTGAAAACGAAGAAAACTAACTGTTCAATTGAATATAAATGCAGTTCACCAAAATGAGTGAGTTACTTCACTCACTCACTTGAAAGAACTGTTCTTTTTGATCAATTCACACATAAACGACCCACGTCTATTACAGAGCTACCGCGGTGCAAACTTGTAAAATTTTTGCTTGTTTCCTAGCAGTACAAACACGACTTCGATGTTGGGGATCGTTGTCCTCTCGTAGTATTCAATTTGAATTTTTCTTTATAAACCATTTTTGGCCATCTGATGTGTTTTGACCATTTTGGAAACGTTCAAATTGTGTGCAAAAATGTACAACTGCCAAAAAAAGAGCCCTAAACGTGTAGTATTACCGAATATTTAGCAGTCTGCTGGATGAGTCTTGTTGTAGACAAGGTTGTTTTAAGAAGGGGCGAAGCGCTGAGCTATTGCGCACACTATGCACTAAAAGCGGGCCCAAAGCGATCCCTTCGGAACCTCGTAGGTCACTAATCATCCCCAAAACAAGCCAGATCCCTGATAATCTTGACCAGCTTTTGATGCCCCGTCGACCTCTGATGCTTCAAATTGTCAAAGAAAAGACCAACCCAACCACCTCAGTCGCCTCATTCCTGGTGATGTGGGTGATGTCCTCCTCAGCATATAGGTAGAAGGTCAAGGGAGGCACCTGAACACGTTGTATTGGAACGCTAGGTAAAAATATCCCACCGAAAAGAAGCTTTAACTGAAAAAATTACGCTCCCCAATTCTTTCGTTTAAGCGAGTCTTTTTACAACGTGTCTTTTGGACAGAAGTGGAGAATATGCTATAATTTTTTTTCCAAATATACCAATGAATGGGTTTTGAAAATTACCTTTAGAACAGACAAAATTATGACACCTAAATATGGTGGATATGATTTTTTCAAATCCTTACCGTTTTTGGGTAAACAATAAAAATATTACCTTATAAATTGTTTACTATAGATTAGTTACACCAGCCATGAATTTGATTATAAATACCCCGATTCTGAAAACATTGTGAAATTCGATGATCACCATTTTCGTAATGTCTTCGTACACACACTTACCTTAAAGGCAACCCCAAAGAGTCCAACTAACTAACTATCTGTCACATAATCAATATTATTCAAATTTCCGAAACACAATAGAGTCGCTATAACCTCGACTTTCTGATAGCATAGCCCGTACCACCCACCTCCCTACAGTATCACATTTTGCTTTGTTATTTCGCATGAAATTTGATATGATTAACTTCTACGGCTCATATTCAATTTTCCCCATCAGTACACCCTCTCTAGAAGGTGGCTAATGTGTTTTTCTTATTTATCATTATCTTATGTAAGTATAAGAAACCAACCAAAACATTGAACAGAAAAAAAACCTTCAGGATTTGAACACGCTTTCTCGTCGGGAAAACTTTTGACGAATTGTATTTTCTATCTTCAGCCTCACAACGAGCAAGACAAAAAAGGACTCGTAAAAATGAACCGAACGACCCTCGGACCAAAGATAGTATGAAATTTAAGACTTTAGCAAGTAAATCAGTCTACTCAACAGGAAGATCTCCTTTAGTTAATTCAACTGGAAAACTGTGATACGAGGCCCATAGCCAAGTTGCACTACGAAAACATGTATTATACATATATGGCCTAGTCGACGGTCTTACCCACCCACTGTAAGGAGTTTTCTCGAGATTGTCGGCTCTTATTTGAAATGTATTATGGCCTCGTGTAACGTGTACTTCACCAAAGCACTTATCTATTATACGATTTCTGTTAAGATATTTGACCCAGTGGATTGGGTAGAGCCTTGGATCTAACGTCCGTGGAGTTTAGTGAGGAAGCTCTGCACATATTGGCTACATCTTGCCGGAGTTTCTGGTGGGATTATCAATCACTTGCTGGTATCTAACGTCATTGGATACGGTTTCTACTAAGATAGATCTTGAATGTCGGATATGTGGAGGAAATGAAAGTTTTTTTTTATATTTTTATTATAAGAATGAAAATTGATTGGTATGTTACATTCAAGGTACCTTTAAAGGATAATGGATTGCAATAGAACCGGTAAAAAGCCAGTGTCAGAGTCTTGGGAAAAAAAATTTTCTGCGAATCTTTCGCGATACATTTAAGAAAATTAAAATTTATAATATTGCGCTAAGATTCAGACAGACTTTTTAATATTTTTTATTTTTGATAACATTTTAAAAAAAACTTATCGGAACAAAATTCGGGAAGCGATTAAAGTCCAGGTTCCAATTCCAGTGACACCCTTAAAACACCAATTACCATTATGGATCACAATTCGGGATGTGGTCAAAAATCAATTCCTTTGAGACAACAAAATGTAGTTATAATGTCCTAGTAAAATTTCGACATTCATCAGTGGTTTTTCATACTAATAAGAACCCCGCGAATGAATATAGAAATCTATTCACTATCGAATTAGACCTACAACATATTGCGAAATTCGTGAAAACAATTATAGTTCCTAAATTCATCGATCTTTAAGCGTTTATGTAACAAGCTAGTTGACGTGAAAACTACTTCAATAACTTATCAGACTCAAGAGAGGTAGCAAAATTCGCCAGTTCACATGTAACCTTTACACGCTTTTAAAGATTGAATATCAAAACGTTACCTTGCTGAAGTAAAAAAAAGATCTGCCAAAGGTCTGGGCGAAACTTTATTATTTTTGGGTCAAAGTTCGGGAGCGATCAAAGTCGGAGTATATCATCAGTTGTTTCGAAATTATGAGGTTTCTTGGAAAGTTAGCTTTGTTCTTAAAAAGCAATAGAGATTTTTAGAAGTAAAAAATCTGCCAATGGTCTGGGCGAAACTTTATTATTTTTTGGGTCAAAGTTCGGGAGCGGTCAAAGTCGGAGTGTATCATGAGTTGTTTCAAGATTATGAAGTTTCTTGGAAAGTTAATTTTGTTCTTAAAATAAAAATATTTAAAATAAAGATTTTTAGCCGATTAAACATTAAAAAGCCCGTGCAGACTATTCGAATTTTGGTATATTATGTACACTAGAAGCCCATAGAAGTAAAAACGAATTTGTTGCCTTATCAGAATTAAGAGATATGACGAATTGTTAAAACGCATACAAACCCATTACTTCCACTTGGGGTTTGAATTTCGAAAAAATTGTGAAACAGGTTTTTAAACGATTTCATAAAAACCAACTTGATATCTCATGAGAAACGAGGGATTTTGAAAAATTTGTGAAAACGTAAGCAAACTCTTCACACCCCCTTGGTTCTTGAAATTCGAAAAATCGTGAAATAGGTTTTTAGGTCATTACATCAAATGCCGTATTACCCAATTTTATATGTCATCAGAACTAAGGGATGGCAAAATTTGTGAAAACATATGCAAACCCTTGGGGATTGAATATCGAAAAATTGAGAAATGGGTTTGTAGGCGATTATATAAAAATTCTGTGGAAGTGAAAAGCGATCTAATATCTCATCAAACCTAAGAAATATGTCGAAGCTTTGAAAAGCATACAACCCCTTACATCCCTTAGGATTGAATATCTAAAAATACCGAAAATTACTTTTTGGCGCTTATATAGGAAACCGTAGGAAGTAAAATTGAATTCGATATATCATCAGATATTTAACCTCCTTACACCCACTTGTGGGTTAAATATCCAAAAATCCTGAAAGGAGTTAATAGATAAATATGAAGTAAAGTAAAGTAAAAACCATTTCAATTTCTTATCATTTCTAAAAGATATGACGGAATTCGTGAAAACGTGTTCAACCCTATTATACCCTCTTAAGGGCTGAAAAAGGAAAAACTTAAAACAAGTTTTAGGCGATTATTACGCAAGTCTGTGAAAGGGAAAAGATATTCGATATCTGATCAGACCTGAGGGATAAGGCAGAATTCGTGAAAAAGTTTGCAATCCCCTTTCCACCCCCTTAGGGGTCGAATTTCAAAAAATCCTTAAAACGCTTTCTAGGTATTTATATGAAGAGGCCGTAGAATAAGAATGAATTCAATATTTGTGAAGACCTAATAGATATGACGAAAACCGTGAAAATATATGCATTCCATTTTCACTGATCATTTTTTTTGCCCCCCTTCCGAACGGCAATAGATATTTGAAAATTTTTTTAATCTAAATAACTTTTCTAGTTGATTTACATACACATGTTGAGTTTCAACTTAGCATAAGCCGTTCTATAGATAGGAAAAGTACTCCCCACCCCTGTACCATACCACCCCTATAAAAAATTATATTTTTCCAACATGCGGCTGCTATAGCTCTATCTAAATACCAAGTTTCAGCTTTATATCGTTATAGGTTCTCGAGATATAAAAATCAGAACTTTTTCCTCTTCACCCTCCTCCACCCTCACCCTCTACACCCTAACCCCAAAAAATTATTTTTCTACTAGGGGTCTATTAGGCCTACCTCTGGTAAGAATTTGATGCATCTACCTTACACGGTTCTTGAGATATGAGACGTGATTTCTTAGAATAATTCGTATCCCCTCCACTTTCATAATCCACCTTCCCCTTAAAAAATTTTGCTTTCAGCAAACTTTATTTATCAACTTTTATACACAAACCGAATTTTATTTGTCTAGTGCAATTGGTTCGTGAGATATCATAATCTAAAGTTTTTTACCCCCCACCCCCGTACGCCACTGCACACACCCAAAAATTTACTTTCGATCTATTTTCCTAGTATACTTACAGATGTCCATTAACTTTCAGTTATGTGACGTTAACCGTTTAGGAGATATGGATTTTAGAATGTGTCGATCTCGGCTTTCGAGCGTCTCGGACTCATTATTTTTCCCCCCACTTCTTCACCCCTTCACCAATATCGGCAATTTTTTTGCAAATGGGTCCACTATCAAAGCTCTATATAAGTTTCAAGTTCCAGCCTCCTAGCATAAGCGGTTGCTGAGATCTAGAAACCCAAATTTTTCGTCTTAAACGCTTCCCCCACCTCCCCCCTTACACCCCCACCACTGAGAATTTGGTCACTTCAAAGGGTTTACTCAGTCTATCTACGAAAATAAATTCAACTATATAGCTCAAAGGGTTTGGGTGCTACGAGCCTTCAAACAATTTTGCGTACACCGGTCGACGCACGGCGTACGGCGGACAGACGGACTGAAAAATTTTTTTGCTTCTTTCGTGTCTACTTGTCATTAAACGTGAAAAAAAAAATTTTCAGGGTAGCAAATTTTTTTTTTTTAAAATCGAAAACAATACTGTATTATTAAAATAATAAAGTAACATTTTACTAACGTATGACTTTTTATATTACGTATGATATATTTCGTTTGCCATATTTCATGTTCCATCAATTCAGCAACCTGAAATTCTTAACCTTAAAAATAATTAGACATCGATATAATTTTAATAATATTGAATATATTGTTGCGAGCTAGGGGTTCGCCGGGATTTCAAGTAAAGAACAATTCGTTTAAAATCAAAATAAGTAACAATTTATTAATTCGCACTTTAATTATATTCGCACTATATGGCAATACTGCCCGCTTTTATATCGCTTGATTCGATCGCATGCAATCGATCGCTTCCCACCAATACGCTCGCGTATACACGCTGGCTGTCACAGTCGACCTAATAAAAATTACTATGTCCCTCGCTGAAAGCTTCATCTGCTTTTATACTACTTGTCTGTAGTCGAGACTGTTCTTGAATCTTCGTTCGGTGGTGTGTGTAGAGAGTTCTAGTGAGCTTGAGATCTTTCGATTTTGATCTTCATTGGATTTTAGTACATTGGAGAGCATTCGATATGAAGGGAGATACAATCGTGTTGTTCCGCTTCCTTATATACTTCAACTAGGTTTCTGATTGGGTTACTTTGCGGTTAGATATTCGGTTGTTGCTGATTCCCTTATTCGTAGTCGATCGAGTTGCGCGGTTGCCAGGCTCGCACGTAACATTATGTATACACGCATATTAAAAACACCCTTATAAAAGTAACGAAAAATTTTTCTAAAATCTACACCAATGGCAGAAAGACGTACTGAAAGTTGCAATCAGCAGAAGCAATTACTTATGTACAAAGTCGGCAGGACGTCGTTATACAAACCTTTATACGACACGAGGTCGCTGAATGGTCGCCCGAACATGTCGTGTAATTACGACAGTCAGAAGTCCAAGTCACACCAACCGATAAATGTGGTAATAGCGACTGTTTTAAATTTCTTCGGTAACCTGGTCGGCCCAAGTTAAGAGCACAAAAAAATATTAAAATAGCAAAAAACCAATAGATGGTGACCAATGGAAGGTGGCTTCCAAGTCATAACCTGTTCGGATAATGTTGCCGGTTGAGGGATATGAATATAGTAATGTCTTGAAGTTTAAGTAAATTTAAGATTACATTCGTGTAGGAAATCATTTAAAGAATCAACAACCGTGTTTTAAACATCTTTAGTAACCCACCTTTCCTTGAGACCACCATCAGCCATCTCGAACGAAAATAAGGAAATAAATTTGCCTCCTTTAATTCCATTACCGTGAAATGTTGCGAAAAGAAAATCGCGGGAATGAACCTACCCGTAAAAAAAACCTGTACCTTCCCATCGAATATAATGATTTTACCTGTTGCTCACACTTAGATGTTTCCCATTACCTACGGAGTTTTCGGTTAGCTCTACACGACGAGCAACCCCGGAACCAGCGATACTTTGTCAAGTGCTCAAAGAAACAAGTTAACCACATCTAACAAGCTTTAAACCCTCGAACTTGCTTTCAACGGAACATAATTTGTCTAAGCGCTCATTAGCTTCGAATCTCGTTTCATCGAGAATTCTAGGCTCCTCCACTAATCTCAAGGGCTTTTTCCTCTTCGATAACCTTCATCATTATCATCAGCGCCTCTAACCTACAACAAGTTAATAGGTTCGAGTGAAAATTGCTATCTGTTTTAGCAGGAAAAAAAAACCTGATTTACACCCTCCGTCCAACCACCACCCCATCGGCTTTTCATTGTAATAATCTAAGTTAAGACTATGACCGACCCAAAGGTAAAAAAAAAACTTTTAGCTGTCTTAACAGGTAGTAAAACCAAATACCGAAAATTTCTCAAGGACCAAATTAATGATTGATATCTATCCCGATGGTGAGGTATCACGATGATATCATTAAAAAATTATTTATTCAGGTACCTTTTGCTTTATAGGAGGTACCTAGTCATATCCGTGTCTAACACTCCAACTATGGAAACTTTGTACGCCAGTTGTACAAGGACTTTTGCCTGCGACGGTTTAATATGACTATGACTAATTGGAAGGACTCTAAGGGTACGTTAATTCTCATATTGTGCGTTAAGTAGCGACTACTCTATAAACTTAATGCCGAGTGGTTGCGAATAATGTAGTAGGCGTACTACCTACTTATCTGCACGGAAACGTATCCGTGGATGAAAAGTTTAAGGGCCATCATCAATCTTGGATATTAGGTCATTGGATGCGCGACCTTAAGGTAGGATTAGTTAATAATTAAAATAATCGCTGCTGGGATTGTGTGATAATTCAATTTAATACAAATATGCGAAATTAGGTACATACCTTAAGATCCGGGGAATAGTGAAATGTGGTGATTGATGTTGGGTAGTTAAAATTAAAAGGAAAAAACCATAATTATCGAAACGGGCTCCTCAGATGATGGAGGATAAACATCCACAGAAAACCCATCTCATCCCAAATATGGCTAAAGGGAACTTGTGTCCTTCTTCTTGTGATGGTCTTGAGTCCTATGAGTTGGCTGGGCTATGTTGAAAGTTTTATGATCGCCCCCAAAAGTACCCAGAATATGCCGATTTGACAGCGATCCCTAGATTTTATATTCAACATTTTGCTTATTGCGTTGCTTGGGTTTTATTTTGAGATGGAAACCGACGTCTTTCAAATTTTTTGATCAAAATTTCAGATGTAGTTAAGGTTAGTAGTTCGACGGAATTTCAAAAAATCAGAATCTCCTTAAGGGGGTATTTACATCTAGCTAACAAAATAATAAGACCATTTACAGGATTTTTTTTTCAAAGAGTATGCAAATAGAATGCTGCAGTTTTTTTTGCAACATATTTATTAAGTATTATTATTTAAAACTGGTAGAGCCTAAAGAAGCGTCACTACTTCTCGAACTACGACCTAAGAGGTCTTTTGTTCCTGGCTCTTAACCACTCCCTAGGCCATATCGATTCCTTTGAGAAAGGAGATGATTTTACTCAGGGGAGTCTTCGACAGGTCTTCACAGGTGAGAGTAAATCCACCGAGAATCTGCCCTCTTGATCTGGCCACTGCATCACAATCACACAGAATGTGTGCCGTGGTTTCAGATGTGATATCATAGAATCGACATGTATCTAGAGATACTTTACCGATGATCTTAAGGTGATAATTAAGGAAATAATGTCCGGAAAAATATCCCATTATGACCCGTGCGTTATACCTGCTTAAGGAAAGGAATTCCGACGCTCTCCTGCTTGAGAAAGTCAGGAATTTCTTTGACTGTCTAAGTCCTGAAAGTGAGTTCCAATAATCTTCCACCTGAAGATTTACCCACTTAAAAATACCATCCTTAATGAAGCCTTTACCTACTCCACAGAATGGTTCCGGGCCAATCATTGGTGAGTTGGCTCCCCGCTTAGCTAGCTGGTCAGCCGATTCATTACCCGGAATACCCTCATGTCCTGGCACCCACATAGGGGTTAGACTATTATGATGTGCCAGCTCTTTAAGAAGAGTATGACAGTCCCCCACAAGCCTAGAACGGAAACAATAAGATTTCAGCGCTAGCTGTGCCGCTTGGCTGTCAGATAGGATAATAACTGTAGCGCCTTTTGGTTTATTCAGTAGAAGTTTACCTGCGCACAGCTCTATGGCATGTACCTCAGCCTGAAACACAGTGGCGGTTTGTCCCATTGCCGTCCATATTTTACAATTGGGTCCAAATACGCCCGCTCCAGTTCCACTATAGGTTTTAGAGCCGTCCGTGTACCAGACTGAAGCACCTTCCCCAAAATCTGGTAGACCAGATTGCCATGATACACGATCTCCCAGAGTCACCATATATGGTTTCTCAAAATCATATACTGAGTCGGTTAGGTCCTTCTGATTAAATTCCTGTAGAATTTTAAGGTGACCGACAAGGTCTCCTGCCTTGAATTTATTGTACTGCTGTAGCCTTATGGCCTCTCTCAGAGCCTCCTTCTTTATCTCTAAGTGTAATGGGGCCAAGTCTATCATGGCTTCCATTGCAGCAGTGGGACATGATTTAAGTCCCCCTGTAATGCTAAGAACGGCACGCCTCTGAATTTTTTGCAGGGCCTTCTGTGCTGTGATTTGTTCAACCTTTGGCCACCACACCATAGCGGCATATGTGATCATTGGTATTATAATAGACTTGTAGGTCCAGTATACCATATTTGGTCTGAGACCAAGTGGTACCACAGAGCCTTCGACACGCCATAAAAGACAATGTTACTCATGTGGAGATGTTTTTAAGATGTAAATTCCAAGTCAGACACTTGTCCAAGGTAATTCCCAAGTATTTGACATCGGAAGAGAATTCAATTGTAGTTCCTCTCACAATCGGGGGCCTTAAGTTTACCTTCCGTCTTCTAGTGAATGGCACTATAATTGTTTTACTTGGATTTATACTTAATCCCTGTTGGATGCACCAGTGATCTACTATCTCTAGGGCCTCTTGCATGCGGTTCGAAATGATACAGTCATGTTTACCTCTTACAGTGATCACCAGGTCATCAGCGTATGCTTGAGTCTCAAAACCCTTGATGCTCAGATCCTTAAGGAGATCATCTACAACAATGCACCACAGTAGTGGGGAGAGTACACCTTCCTGAGGGCATCCCTTCACCGCTCGTACAGTGAGACCTTTACCTCCGATCTGAGCCAAGATTCTACGAGAGTCAAGCATCGCTACTATCCATCTCGTTACCGTTTCTTCTACTCCTATCTTACGAGTAAGTAATTCAATGGATTTGTAGGAAGTGTTGTCAAAAGCACCTTCAACGTCAAGAAAAGAGCATAACGCTATTTCCTTGGCTGTCAACGTCTTCTCAATTTTTTGCACTAAATTGTGAAGAGCGCTAACAGTCGATTTGCCAGCTTGATAAGCGAATTGATATTTGTTGAGCCGGCTGAAAGCAGCAGAGCTCCTTATGTATCTGTCTAATACCTTTTCCATAGATTTAAGTAAGAAAGAGGTGAGACTGATTGGGCGATATGACTTTGCGTGTGTCCAACATCTATTCCCCACTTTTGGAATAAAAGTCACATTTACGTCTCGCCATGCCAGTGGCACGTAAGCGTATTCAAAACTGGCTCTAAATAATTTGACCAGTATGGGAAGAAGCACATCGAGTCCTTGTTGCAGTAATGCAGGAAAGATGCCATCAGCTCCTGGGGATTTATATGGGAGGAATGACATTACCGCCCATTCTATTGTATTAGGAGTAAAGATTCTGCCAGATAAAGCCCTAGTTCTGTTATTTGGCATAATCCCATAGGGCCTAATTTCATTTGTATGATACCCTATCTCCTCTGAGCCAGGAAAATGTGTTTGCATCAGAACTTGCACAGTTTCCTCGATACTAACGGTGTTACTTCCATCTTGCTTTTGCAAGAGTCCAATACCGTTATTGTGAACTCTAGAGAGTATCTTTTGCATTCTGGCAGCTTCTGGTAGGCTATCAATACCCTCGCAAAAGTTGCGCCAGGTGCGTCTCTTTGAGTCCCTAATTTCTTTATTATATACTGTTAGAGCCCTTTTATACTCAGTCCAATTATTGGACCTTTTAGCTCTATTGAACACTTTCCTAACTCTTGCACGGAGTTTTTGAAGTTCTCCATTCCACCATGGCACATCTCTTTTGGCCTTGGCCTTCTTGAGTGGAGAACTAGCTTCATAGCTATCAAGTATTACTTTTTGTACCGTGGAGGCTACTCTATCAGCTTCCCATTCATTCCTGATAGGGCCATAAAGACTGCCATTTGGGAGCAATTCCTCCAGGGTTGCTTTATACATAGACCAATTTGTACATTTTGGAATGCGTCTTTCGACCTCCCACGATTGTCTGACTTTGATGTTAAAGCAGATATGCGCATGGTCTGACATAGATGGTTCGTCGGAGACATGCCAATCGTAGATGTTTTGAGCGGTTAAAGGATCGCTGAGAGTCATATCTAAGACTTCCTCCCTAATAACATTTCTAAAGGTTGGCTTATTTCCTTCATTAATTATCTCTAGATTGGTAGAAGATAAGTAATCAAGTAGCAACTCACCTCTTGTGTTGTTGTCGCTGCTACCCCAGGCCTCATGGTGCGCATTCACGTCACCGCCGAGGATGAGCCGCTTGTTGTTACTTGAGCAATAGTTCACTAGATTCTGAACCTCATATGGAGGCACTTCGTCGTTATCTCCGGGAAAATAGGCAGAGGCCACCACCAACTCTTCTGTTCCACCTTCCCCTGTTGGAGTGATGACTATTGCTGCCGCCAGATCTTTAGTTATAAAGTCTGTCAGCGGAATGTATTTTAGTTTTTTACTTATTATTAAAGCAGCCCTTGGGTTATCGCCCAGGCTGCTGTAAACGAGTTTTCCTGAGTTTGACAGGCCTTTAATGTCACCATGTAAAACCCAGGGCTCTTGAATAAGTCCGAGGTCAAGCTGTTCCAACGTAAATCTACGACCGAAAATGCTGCTAGCAGCCTTGGCATGATGTAGATTTCCTTGGATACAGCTGAGGGACGGGGGCCTACTTGGAATCCCGTTCTCCATCACTGTGCTTTGCACTTGTGCTAGATACACGGGCCTTTTCTTCCAGTACCACCCGTTCTAATCTCTCTGCCAGAAGTCCAGGTCCACCAGTTGGAGTGATACGAGGTTTGACCTTGCCCGCGGTCTTCACAATTGGCCTGCTTTTACCCTTTGTGTTAACAGCGAGCGTTGGTGTTCTCGTTTGCTCCGCCTGGTCTTTGGAGCCTGAAGCTACCGGCAGGACTGTTTTGGTGGTTATCGACCTCTCACCTCGAGAGGTCGATCCACCGTGTATACTACCGCTTGCTGCGGATGAACAAGTAGCGGTTTGGGACGTGCCTACAGGTTGCCTTTTACCCAGCGTATGGGCCTTTTGCCAACCACGTTGGAAATCGCCAGCTTCTTCACACCGCTAGGTAGTGGTGTAAGGGTAGTTGCACCTGGGTTGCCCTCTGGTTGACCTTTACCCACTGTCGGGCCTTTTTTATCAACCGGCTTGCCTTGTGGTTGACTTTTTATTTATTAAGTATTTAGGTACAAAAACAAATTTTTTCATATTTAATGATGTCATGGTGGCCAGTTATATGGCGAGCGCCGTCATCATTTTCCAAAAAGAGGTCTACTTAACGTAACCTGTACAAGTCGTAAATTTAATCCGAAATTAAAAATTAAAAAATTTTGTGAAATATAAAGGGTTTTCCAATAAGGACTTGACAACTTTTTTTCAAAATAAAATGCAAACCATTTGAGATATTTCAAAAACTTTATTATCGGGTTGAAGTACAATCAAAACATTTATGAATGGAACTCGACTTCGTTCATATGGCCACCGCGGGCACGTTTGCAGCGGTCGATTCGTTGGACCCAATTTTCGATGACTCGGCCACACATTTCGGCCGAAATGGCTGCTATTTCGTGTTCAATGTTGGCTCTGAGCTCTTCCAACGTCGTCGGCTTGTTGGCATAGACCAACGACTTGACGTGGCCCCAAAGAAAAAAGTCCAGAGGCGTTAAATCGCACGAACGAGGCGGCCAATCGACTGGTCCATTTCTTGAGATAACACGCTCATCAAACTTACTCTTCAATAAATCGATTGTAACGTGTGCTGTGTGGCTTGTGGCACCGTCCTGTTGAAACCACATGTTGTCCAAGTCCATATCTTCCAATTCGGGCCAAAAATAATCGGTAATCATGGCGCGATAACGATTACCATTCACAGTAACGTGACGATCATTATCGTCGACGAAAAAATATGGCCCTATGACGCCGCCAGCATGCAAACCGCACCAAACAGTTATTTTTTGTGGATGAAGTGGTCTTTCATGAAGCACATGTGGATTTTCACCGGACCAATAACGCATATTTTGCTTATTGACGAACCCACTGAGCCAAAAATGAGCTTCGTCACTGAAGATGATTTTGCGATGAAATTGATCATCTTGGCGCATCTTTTCCAGAGCCCAATCGGAGAACGTACGTCGCTTCAAATGGTCCATCGGCTTCAATTCTTGAGTCAGCTTGATCTTGTATGGGTGTAAACCAAGATCCTTACGCAAAATTCGCCATAACGTGGTCTGGGCGATGCCCAACACTTGAGAACGCCGTGGAATTGACTGATTTGGATCATTTGCTACGGACGTTTCAACGGCAGCGATATTTTCGACACTTCGACCAACCCGTTGTCTCACTGGCACGGCAACATCACACAACGAATATGTAGACTCAAATTTTTGCACTAAACTTGTTACTGCCTGTCTACTAGGGCGAGAATTACGACCGAAAATCGGAGTTAACGCTCTTAAAGTAGCGGTCACCGACTCCGAATTTCTGTAGTAAATTTTTATAATTTGCAGACGTTGTTCCTTCGTGTACTTTACCATGATAAAAATGTTAAGTTTACTGAATAAATTGACAGTGACAGTTCGATGATTAGTGAAAGGGTGCGTTCACAAATTGAATTCAAAGTTGTCAAGTCCCTATTGGAAAACCCTTTATTTCTGTAGTTGGAGCTTATACCAATAAAATCAATATAACGTCGAACAGAAAAAACGGCGGGCATATAAATTTTTAGTCTCGATTTTTAAGATTTTTTTTACTTTAAAAGTGTTAAAAAAAATATAAAAAACAATTTTTTTACCTATTTTGTTGGTATAAGCACCAAGGAATTTAATTTACTTTAAACTGAAAAAAAATGAAGTCGATAGCTTATTGGGTTCAAGCTCTAGAACTTACGCCATTTCGCAAAACGTAGTTTCGAGAGAAACACGTTTAAGGTTTTTCTTTTGTATTTTTTGCCATTAGAAATCCATAAAGTATAGGTGCCTAAATGAAACGATAGCTCACGCATAAAGTTGATTTCGAAGAAACCGTTTAAATACCATATTCTACATATATTTATCTACCGAAATAAGAAAAAATTTTCGATTTTTGGATTGAGTTTAATGTAAATACCCCCTTAACACTTTGCCATTGGGCAATGCAATACTTTCGGGGGTCTACTACTCAACGATACACTCAAATCCACCCTCTCGGTATACTGCTTAACAAAAACTGATCGAGTGTGCCAGCATGTATTGCGTTTTTGTACTACGTGTGGTGCATCGCGAAATCTCGACAGACCAAAGATCGACGAAAAAAAATGTAACGCCTAGAAGAGGTCTGAACGAAACTGAAGAATGTGTAATAACGTTTGTAATCAAATACGAAATCATTTTATTTTAAAGTTTAATGTAATTGTTGCATCAACAAATTATTTCATTTTATTATTTTTTAATAATAAATTATTGTGATCGACCTGAAATTTCAAAAAAATTTGGTTCCCTGAAATTTTGTACTTTCACGTTTAAGGAGTAGTAAACCCCAAAAAGCAAAAAAAAAGGTTCGTCTGTCCGAAGTAAACGACGTCCGCCGTGCGCAAAATCGTTTGAAGGCGCGTAGCTTCCAAACCCGTTGAGATATTACCATGAAATTTTTATGGTGGGTAGATTGGGTGAACCGCTACGACTGGTTGGAGGGTTGGTGGTACGAGGGGAGAGGAGAAGGGAGCGTATTAGACGAAAAATTTTGCTTTCTAGATCTCAGGAACCACTTATGCTAGGAGACTAGAAGTTGGAACTTATGTAGTACTATGATAGTGGACTCATTTGCAAAAAAAAGGTTGATAGCGGTTAAGGGATGTGGAAGTGGGGGGGGGTGGATAATGGATCTGAAACGCTTGAAAGCCGGTATTGAAACATTCTAAAATCTATATCTCCTGAACAATTGATGTCAGAAGATTGATACTGTGTTGTTGTTCTTAGGAATACTTCAAGATTAGATAAGGGCTAACATTTTAATGAGAGGTGTTGAGGTGTGGGGTGAGAAACTTTGTATTGCAATATCTTCCGAACCAATTACACCAGGAAGATAAAATTTAGTTTCTGTATATGGACCCACAAGAGGAGTCTACGGAAACTAAATCTTTTGAGGGTGGAGGTGGAGCACGAAAGTGGGTGGACATAAAATATAATTTTTATATCTCAGAAACTGTAACAGATATGAACTTGAAAATTTTACAGGAGTTGGGGTCGATAAACCTCTAGTAGGAAAAAAAATTTGTGGGTGTGGATGTTGTGGGTAATGGTGAAATGGGGTAGAAAAGAAAACATTCTGATTTTTATTTCTCGAAAACCGTAATGAATAGAAAGCTAACAATTTAGGATTATATAGAGCCACTACAGAGAAATTCTAGACAAAAATAAAACTAACCAGGAGGTGATTTGGAACGTTATTTTTTAGGTTGTCAGTCGCATAGTAACCTACACCGCATCTCAGCATTAAACACCTTTTTGCACTTCTACCCAAAAAATAATAAAGTTGTGAATCACTACTATTTTCCGTTTAGCTCACCTAAGCAAGCACTGGTTCGAAGACTTATTAGCACTTCTTCTAAGAAAGGAAAAAACCGTCAATATTTGAAAAAAAAAAGTTTTATAATACGCGTACTATGGCGGTAGTCAATTTACAAATATTGATAGAACTAAATTCAAAAAATTCAAGATTTTATTACATTTTGTGGCGCTACTATTTCGCTACGCATTCATTGAATCTAAGGATTTAGCTTTCCATTTGTTCAAGCTTTTATTGTGGCGCTTCAAAATCGCGCAGCGTACATAATATTTTAAGTATATAGATTTTGAAGTTTATGAAAACATATTATTATTCCACCAAATTGGTTGAAATATTGGGTGCCACCTACCTTTAGTATAAGGATGCGATGGCAAGAATTTCGCTCCAATATAACTCGCAGATTATAAAATTGGTTTCGATATCGCTATAAGAAAAATCCTCAGCAATACCATCAGCTGTAAGGGTGTTTCGGATTTAGGCGTGATACACCCTCTGACGAGTCTATGCCATCCGATGACAAAACAGCTCCTTCGGATCCAGTCCAACACAGTCTTATAAAAAAACTGGCCTATCCAGTGATGGTTTAACAACTGTCATGCCCTAAGGGATAGCGATTAATCAACAGTCGGGGATTTCGTGTTGGGGCTTCACACCAGAAACTCCACTGACGTCGGAAAACAACAAAAACTTAAAACAAATTTGCTTCTATGGTAGCTTCTCACCATGAATAATTCCATTCTTATATTATTAAAACGATTAAACCAAGGGTTTGTTGACGAGATATGTCAAAATTTATGGAAACACCTTTTCATCAACGTCATTGTTTTAACGAAAGTTTTATTTTTAGGAGTTTATGCAAAAAGAGTATTTCATTAAGCCAATGCGATATTTGATCGATCATAATTGATATGACGAAATTATATTCAACAAGGAATTTGATTCAGAAATTTTTCCACCTATGAAAAAATTTTTGGTGGTTATTTTTGAATTGTTTCTGTGTTTATGTAATACAATTTATTTGACTGTAAACCCTAATCCCATGTTTGTTCCTTAAAACTGTCATAAATTCTTGAAGGAATAAGTGCTTCTTCCTTCAAGGAATAAGTATTTGTTCTCTAACATACTGTTCAAAAATTTGGAACAGAAAAATGTCCTTCAGCATTTCTTTTCATTTTTTTTTTAATAATTTTTAAACAGAAATGAATTTTTTTGGTTTTAGCACACTAGTTTTTAGGAGTTAAATATCAAAAAATTTCAAATCTATTCTTAGAATTTTGTATAAAACTCACGCTTATGTAAATAAAGAGATATGACAGTACCCATAAAAGTATTTGCATCACCTTTCCAATCTGTCTTCAAATATTTGACGATTTTCAACTTGTAGAGTAAGTCGTTCCTGGGATAGAAAATAACCCCGAGTCTCATATTCTACTTTTCAAAACTCTACATACTCTAAGATGGAATAATTTAACAAAACACCATTTTAGATCAAAAAATCTAACTCAGTTTCCTAATGGCCTTTTCGGTGAAAATTTTTCACCTATCAAAGTGTCAATGGCTTAATTTCCCTATAAAGCCTAGTATGTGTTCCAAGCGAAACGAAATGAACTGTCAAATTTCATATAAAAAAAAATTAATATTTCGCTTACTTTTCGCGACGAAATATTTCGTTCGTTTTTCAGTACTGTGTTCATAGGCGAAATGGACATTTGCAGTAGTCACTAATAGATGGCGCTTGGTTTCGTTAAGGTTTGTTTTCAAAGGGTAGGGTACCCTTATATAACATGACAAGCGAAATATATGACAATTCCAAATTTTCAACCGTTTGCTGTCAGTTCAGTTCATTTGTGCTCGGGAAAAATTTTGTGTGAGTTATATTTTGTTGTTTTGTGTGCCGGAATTGTAATTTCTTGCCAATATTTTAATTTCTTTCAAATTTCGCGCGCTTTTATTTCACTGACATCTAGTCGCGAACTGTATAGTTTATTTCATTCTACTTCGAAGGTACCTTTTTCGTTCGTTTTCGTTTCGCCGAACACAGTAGGTACTATACTTAAGTTGCAAGTTAAAAATTTGAGTTCTATCTCATTCGGGAATTATATATGATAGTGCTTACGTATACTGCTCTTATTCGTAATTTTTTTTCAAAAAACTGGGGGCATTATTAAGACTGTCCAGAACAACTCTCGTAACTGTGTCCAAACATAGTTTCACAACGACCAGATAATAATCAATACTTAATCTATATAACACTTCAGAAACCGACAAGGACTTTAACCAGGAATTTTTCTGTAATGTTCAATGACAGGAATATTTCAAGACAATTAATTAAAAGTTCCGAAAGAATTTGCTGGAGTTGAGAAACTTCTTCCATCCAATCGTATTTAAAGCAAATTTTTATTTTGTGCATCAAGGCGTTAGAGAATCAACATGTGTTCGGATTGACGAATAGACGTATTGTCCGGATTTAAGATTTATGTCCTTCAGAAAACCCGTCTACAATCTTTAGGGCTAAATTTAAATTCCATTAAGCACAGCCAGAATTAACATCCGAATGTGGCAAATATCGCAAAGTGCCATTCACTGGGACTTGGCACCGGGCAACAGGCGCTCAAAGCTTTTCATGCCAAAGCATTCGGAAAAAAGAACATCTGATTATCTAAAATTAAGCAGATATCAGACCCGAACCCTAGTGGAAGCTCTGACTGGACATTGTCACATGAGCAAGCATCTTAATCGGATTGGTCTCTCTGAGACTAAAATTTGCAGAATATGCAATGACGAAGACGAAACACCAAAGCATATCCTCTGTGAATGTGAAGGTTTAGCTGACAAAAGACTTCGTCACTTCGGTCCGGGTTTCATGGACCCATCTGAATTCCTGACCATTCCTCTTCGCAAAATACTAGGCTTCATTGAAAGCGCAGGGACTGAAGAGGAATCATAGTCAATCCGGAGGGACGTCACAATAGGCCTAACTGCGGCTGCAGTGACAGAGTTTAACCATACCAACCCCTACTTCTAAGCTATCTATCAACAGTCACCATTCAAGACACAAACCAAATTCTAGTGTGTGAGGAATATTTTAAAAACAACAGATGGCAACTGCATCGTATTATAGAAGAATCTGCAAGAGTCGCAAAAGGCAAATGATTTGGACAATTAACTTAAAATATGACGCAGGAATAAAAGCGAGAAGGGAGAACACAAAATAAAAATTATATAGTAAAAGAAACGATTCGGGGTTGCTTGGTATGTAGTGGGAATATAAGCGCTTGAATTGGGGCAGGATAGGATATCTTGGGATTTAGCGTGGTTATTGAAGTTTGACGTGAGTGCTTTATTAAAGACGCATCCTAGCTATTACTTGACTATCATCAAATTTACAGGTCAGTAGAGAACAGCTGACTTGAATATGACTCCCATTGCCATCGAAACCATCTTTCGATATTTATGATGTACTTCAGCATAACACCAGCATTATGCTGCTGGTATAAATGTTACGTTTCTGTTCGATATTTTCAAATCCATGCCATCACGCTATTACACTTTCCTGTTCATTTATTTCCGAAAATGACATAAGCTCGGCATAGCACGTTTTAAGTGCATTGTTCTATACTCTCAGGGGAACCCCACAACTTTTAACCTTTCCCTACCACAGAGGAAATTATAAAGGACTCATCATCACCCGTTTCCGCAGTGTGTACAGTACTTTTAACACTTAAGTAATTGCTGTGGCATCGTGAAAATTGCTTTCTTCGTCACAAGTCATCATAATAATGGGAAAAAATAGGTGGCGCTGTTTCACCCCGCTTTGAAACGCCCCTCATCCGACGTCTTTCGGAACATCAACTTTCGTCAGTCGACAAAAATCTTTTAATGAAATAGAAGTTTCTGAATGTACGGCCTGAATGCAACTTTTGTAACACTTTTCTTTCCCTTAGTTTCCCAAAATATTTAACAAAATGTCTATAAAAGGGCGTGTATAGTACGAAGGGGTTTTGGTGGGTTTCCAGTACGTCGTCGACAGGAAATAGTGTACAGCATAACTTTTCAGTTTCAACTCTTTCGTTTAGGGATTTTCTTTCGCCATATATACCGGGAAAGAAAAGTTTTAACGCTGCCTCGGAAAAGTTTTACTCTTAAAGTTGATGTACAGTCTAGAGTTTCGTTTGGGGATTTTTTTCTACAGTCTAGTTTTTTCGCTAGATTTTCTTTTGTATTTTCAATTTTCTATTTTTCCGGCATCAAGTTTTCTCTGTTCTACTGTTTCGGTAAACATCCATGCGACGCGCTTGAAAAATCTCTTACGGCAACAAGGAGCGAGATTTCCGGAAAATATATGATAAGGACGAAGAAAATCTGATAGTATTTTTAGATAATATTTGAGTTAGGAGGATCATACCATGGTGAGTACATTTGTTTTGTTCGAGCTTTATTTAAGCTTAATTTCGTTTGGTTGACATATCGCAGGAAGTTTTCACAGTTGACGTATTTTTTTTTATTTCTTAACGAATTTTAGAAAAGACATTGTTCGGAAATTGTTCTTAAAATAAAAGCATTATTCTGCTAAATAAGTCTGTTGACGATTTTCTGTTTGTCTTGTGCGCCGAAAACTTTAAAACGATTGCACAGATCCTCATTGAATTTTGAACACTTTTTATAGACATTTATACAACTTCAAAAATAGGTTGTATGATTCAGAGAAAAATTGTTCTACTCCTTTGCGTAGCAATCCTTAAAACACGTATTCACGATTACTGGCCGATAACTTCAGAGTGCTTCAAAACGGAAATTTTAAATTTTGCACACATTTCAATGGTTTTAGAAACAGAATGTGTCCTTCTTTTAGCAACCAAACAAATTTTTCTTTTCATTTTCCGGAACCCACTACATTGCCCTTCTCTGTCGATGAAGCCTGAACAATATTCCAATTACATATATTCACTTTTGCAGGTTCCCAACTGCATATCGATATTCACCAGTTTTTGCGCAATCATTACGCCATTTTTCACTTTTATGTCCTGACGACATATCTCACTTGCATCCTGGTCATTTATCTAAATGAAAATTACCTTTCTATTCAACTCTATTACTTTACGATTCCCTATTGGTTTTTTAGTGTGCAGGGCACAATCGAATTGGTTTGAACGTTTTTGTTCCGTGGTTTCAGTTCTGCTTAATAATAGTCAAATAGCCACATAAATTTGGGTACTCTTTTATAAAATTAGGCCTGCAACGGATTAGTTTTGCCCTCTGATATTCGGCAAGTCTTGATTTTACTTTATTATTTCAATAATACAGTATTGTGATCGATCTAAAAAAATTGCTCTTCTAAAAAAAAATTTGTTTCACGTTTTATGACCAAAAAAGCAAAAAAAACATCAGTCCGTCTGTCCGCCGTACGCCGTCCGCCGTACTCAAAATCGCTTGAAGGCTCGTAGATCCCAAACCTTTTGATCTATTAAGTTGAAATTTTTTAATGGATAGACTGGGTGAGCGCCTTAAAGTGGCTACCTTTTGAGTGATGTGGTTATGAGGGGTAGGTGGGGAGAGCATTTTAAACAAAAAAATTTGTTTTCTAGATCTAAGGAATCCTAAGCTAGGAGGCTGAAACTTGGATAGTGTAGATTAGGGTAAAAACTTTAGATCACGATATCTCACGAACCAATTATGACAAAAAAAGGTGTTCGCTGAATACAAATTTTTTTTAGAGGGAATGTGGACCATAAAAGTAGAGAAGATAAGAATTCTTCTAGAAAATCATCTCTCTTATCTGAGGAATTGTTTAAGATAGAAGCTTAGGATTTATGCGTGATGTAGGCCTAATAAATTAATAGCGGAAAAAATACTTTTGGGTAGGGGTGTAGGGGGTGAGGAGGTGGGAGGGTGTAAAAGTAAAAATTCGGAGAACTGCTAATGCTGAATTGCTAAAACTTAGTATCTGCGAAACGTGGACATTAACTCAGGCGTCCGAAATTAGTTAACGCCTTTAAAAGAAAAGTTCTCAGAGGAGTCCTCGGACCTGTGAGGGAAGACTCGATCTGAAGAATACGATACAATAGATAATTGTATGCCATCCTTGATAATCCAGAAGTATCGCGATCCTCATAAAATTTAAGATGCTACAATGGGCTGGTCATGTGGAGCAGATGGATGACGGAAAAATCCCCAAAACACTAAAGGGAAAACTTAATGGACAAGGACCAGTTGGAAAACCACGGAAGCGCTGGGAGGATTCTATTAGCGCAGACAGCAAATCACTGCTAAGATTCTCAAACTGGAGGACGCGGTCACTGCACCGAGAAGGCTGGAGGCGGTACATACAGGAGGCCAAGGTCCGATTTGGACTATAGTGCCATCGTAAGTAAGTAAGTAAAACTTGGTATCTAAGTAGAACTGTAGTTGTGGCCCTTCCTTAGAATAAAATTATCAATAGGGATACTTTCATACGAGAGTGCGGATGTTTTTCCTATCTGTGCAATGGCTTACGCTAGAAACTGGAAACTTGATGGGTATATGTAGATGCACTAGAAAAGCAATTCAAGTAAAAAAAATTTTAAATTTCAACTCGCGTACGGAAGTGGAGCAAAAAAAATGATCAGTGAAAATGGGATGTAAATATTTTCACGAATTTCGACACATCTCTTAGGTCTTCCAAAAATATTGAATTAATTTTTTCCGTACAGGTTCTTCAGATAAATGCCTAGAAAGTGATTTCATGATTTTTTTGAAATTCGACCCCTAATGGGGGTGGGGGGAGTTCAAGGTGTTCTATACATTTCCACGAATTCATTCATATCCCTCAGGTCTGATAAGATATTGAGTAACTTTTTACTCGTCTAAAAATCGATTTTTTCCTTTTCAACTTCTTAGCGGGTATAAAATGGTTGTACACGTTTTTACGAATTCCGTCATATCTCTTAGAAGTGAAAAGACATCGAATTGGTTTTTATTTCTTCGTTATTTTTTTGTAATCATCTAAAATTTGATTCAAGGAATTTTGGATATTCAACCCCCAAGTTACAAATATTTTCACAATTTTCGCTATATCTCTAAGGTTTGATGGGATATCAAATTGGATTTCACTTCTACATAGTTTTTATATAAAGCCTACAAAATTATTTTAGGATTTTCTGATATTCAACCCGGATTTCAACATATATCTAATATCTGATGAGATATCGAATTGATTTTTACTTCCTAATACCAAGTTCAGGCTACTCAATAAACGCGTTTAAATGGAGTTAAACGCGTTGAAATTACTTCTCAAAAGCGTTTACGAACACGCATTGCTACAACGCGTTTAATAGAAAATACGGGGCTGTCGAAGTTAACTTTGAAAGAAACTATTTAAAGGTCCAGAAACTCAATCAATGTGTCAAAGCTAAACGAGTTGCCTAGTCTAAACACCACTTTTTTAAAACGTTTATTTCACATACTTCAACGCGTTTAATATGGTCTGTACAGGGTATAAGACTTAATATATAATGGCCTAAAAATTAATTTAAGAATTTGTTTTTATATTCAACCCCAAGGGGTGTAAGGAGGTTGTTTACGTTTTGACAGTTTTCGACATATTTCTTAGGTTTGATGCGACAAAAGATTAGTTGTGAATTCTAAAAACTGCCTAAAAACCAATTTCACGATTTTTTGAAATTCAACCCCCAAGATGATGTAATGGGTTTGTATACGTTTTGAAAAATTTCGTCATATATCTAAGGTCTGATGAGACAGTAATTTATGGTCTTTTAGTGTAATCGCCTAATAACTAATTTCAGAATTCAAACGCCGAAGGGTGTGCAAAGGGGTAGCATACGTGTTACGTCTACAAGTTCTTTCTATATACGTGTAATTGGCAAAAAAATCAATATTTTCTATATTTTTACCTCCATTTTATTGTAGTAGTTCTCCTTGTCTACATTTCGACTTTGACCGCACCCCGGAGTATAACCCAATTACGTTATTCCTGTGTAAAATGTGGTTCTTTCGGACTTTGCCCCGAAAAATTATTAGTTTTCGCCCAGACTACTATCAAATTTTACTTTATTATTTCTAATAATAAACTACCGTGAAATTTCACGTTTTAGGACTGGTAAACATCAAAAAAGCAACAAAAAAAGTCCGTCTGTCCGCCGTAGACGCCGTATGCAAATTCGCTTAAAGGCGCATAGCTCCCAAACCCGTTGAGATATTAAGTTAAAATTTTTATGGTGGGTAGATTGGGTGAACCCCTATGACTGAGCGTTTTAGAAGAAATATTTTGGTTTCTTGATCTCAGGAAGCACTTATGCTAGGAAACTGAAACTTGGAACTTATGTAGTACTATGAAAGTGAACTCATTTGCAAAAAAACTGGTCGATAGGGGTTGAGGGGTATGGAAATGGGGAGAAAGAAAATGACGCTTGAAAGCCGGAATTGAAACATTCTAAAATCCATATCTCCTGCAGGATTGATGTCAGAAGGTTGAAACTTTGTGGTTGCTTTTAAGGATGCTTCAAGATTAAATTAATAATATTTAATATTAATATTTTTAAAGGTGGGTGTTAGGGTGGGGGTGAAAAACTTTGAATTGCAATATCTTCCGAACCAATTACACCAGGAAGATAAAATTTGGTTTCTACATATGGGATCACAAGTGGAATCTAATGAAATTAAACTTTTTGAGGGGGAAGGAGAAGCACGAAAGTGGGAGGATAGCAATTTTTTAAAAAAATTAATTTTTATATCTCAAAAACTGTACTCGATATGATCTTGAAAATTTTACAGGAGTTGGGGTCAGTAGACATCTAAAGGAAAACAAGAGAACATTCTGATTTTTATTTCTCGGAAACCGTAATGAATAGAAAGCTAAAAATTTACGATTATATAGAGCCACTATAGAGACAAGAATATAAAAATAAAATTTTTGACAGTGGTAGCAAGGTACGGGAATGAGGGGTAGTTTTTTATATTTTAGAAACGGCTTATGCTAGAAAGTTGAAACTTAGTACGTATATGTTGTAAGGACGGAAATTCTTGGATAAATTTCCGCCCACACCAACTGCCGAAGAACAGGGCCAGAGCACACTAAATTACAGAACATGAATTATTACATAAGAATAACATGGATTATTTAAAAGTACATAGAACATAAGAATAACATGACACAGAACGAATTAAAATATAAACATTGAACGAATTAAAATAACACGAAGGAGACAAAAGGAACACAAGAAACATAAAACCTGAAAAGGTGCACATTGTCATCAAAAATCAAAATGCCTTTAAGATCGACGAGGACCACACCAATGCCACAGGCGACATCGGCGGCCAGATAAAACGCTCCGACAAATCACATGTGAAGTACGAGTTTACTATATAGTGAAGGGTACAGATATCTAATACGAATTATGTCACGAAGGAAAGAAATTCTTCCATACCGCGCACGTACGTAATAATTCGCAGATGGTAAGTGTTCTCACAAATATATAGTCACCAGCGAACGAGCAGAAGGCAGGCAGTGGGCAGCGATCAACCAGTAGCGAAAGTTGTGGATTTCTACAATTTCGCCGTCAATGACCGGTATCATCCTACAAGTAGGCTGTGGTTTTTTCAAATCAGCATCCAGTACCTTGGGACTGCCATGAGAACGCTGATTCTATGCTAAGGCTGTGGCTTTCTATAAGTCCGCTTAGTACAGTCAAGGCCAATCATAGTCAGTAGGACACAAAACGCACTGAACGAGCCAAGCAGCGACAAGCCAAGCAGACGAGCTAAGCAGCGACAAGCCAAGCAACGGAGCAAGCCAAGCAGCAGAGTGAAGCAGCGACAAGCCAAGCAGCGGAGCAAGCGATGCAGCGACGAGCCAAGCAGCGACAAGCCAAGCAGCGGAGCAAGTCAAGCAGCGATGAGCCGAGCGAAGACGCTACTATCACAGCGAGCAGAGCCAAGCACACCACGAGATAACGATCAGTGACAGGGTCAAGTAAGGCAATCAGAATCCTGCCAGGAGTCAAGCTAAATCAGCTACGACAAGCCACGACGAACTCCGCCAAACTACGACAACCAGACACAGCAGAGCCAAGACGATCAAAGCAGAAGCCACTCAGAGAGACGAAGATAGGGAAGAATGAAGACAGGGAAGGACGAAGACAGGGAGTGCCAAGGCCACACAGAGAGACAAAGACAGGGAAGGATGAAGACAGGGAAGGATGAAGACAGGGAAGGACGAAGACAGGGAGTGCCAAGGCCACACAGAGAGACGAAGACAGGGAGACAGCAGAGCAGAGAGAGTCAAGGCAAAGCGAGCAGAATCGTACTCACAGAACCACAGATTCGAATCACGTTGAGCAGGACCAAGTCAAGGCGAGTACAGCAGACGAGTGGAGGCGAGCAAACGACGGACAGAGACGGGATACGTGACGGGCAGAGACGTAATACAGTGAGATAAGGCGAGCGCATAACGACAAACTGAGGCGAGCGAGCAGAGGCGAGGTACGTCAAGTGGAGGCGAGATAAGGCGAGCAAAACCTGACATCGAAGACGAGCAGAACGCTAGGAGAGTATAACTTGAAATTGAATGTGTTTTAACCAAACATATTGTATTATATAGTAAAGTGAAGTCAAGAACAAATAAATGTTTGTAACGAATCCTGGCAACCGATGAACATACCCCGCTATTAGAGTAATTAAAGCAAAAAAAAGTTCAGTTTTTATTGGCGTTCTGAGGTTAAGTAAAGAAAATGTCCGTGAATCCATATTTTCACGAATTTCGTTAAAAATTTTAGACATGTCGAGCTATCAAAGCAATTTTACTTCTGAGGGCTCTTTATACTCGTATAAGCGCATAGAAACGTTCTTCCAAATTTTTGGATATCCAACCCCTAACGAATTCCGATATATTTCTTAGGTCTATCGAGATTTGGAATTCACTTTCACTTCTAAAAGCTTTAAACGTATTCGGGGAAAAAACCGATTTAAGTATTTTTCAATATTAAACCCCTGGGGGTGGAAGGTATTGTTTCAATTTTTACTGATTCCGAAAATCTTTTAGGTTTAATGTGATCTAATTCGCTTTTACTTCTATGGAGAAGATTCCAAATATTGATAAAAAAAATACGTAAATAAATAAAAAAAATCTGCCAACAATCTGGGCGCAACTTTATTATTTTTTGGGTAGAAGCCCGGAACGCGTTTAATGCTGAGAAGCGATTTAGGTAACTATGCAACTAACAACCTAAGGAATAACCAGGAGCCTATTTTGAACTTTATTTTTAAGGTTGTCAGCTGCATAGTAACCTACATCGCTTCTAAGCATTAAACGCGTTCCGGACTTCTACCCAAAAAATAATAAAGTTGCGCCCAGACTGTTGGCAAATTTTTTTTTATATAGGGACACCTTTAGTTTGACAGTTTTTCTAGTTTGTCAAAGATCCTGTTTTGGTTTTTCAAATTGAGGCGGCCGGACGATTATAGCAGTACCATTTCCGCCATTTGGCAAGACTAAGATCTAAGTACTAGACTTCTGAAGTGAGTCCAACATTGGGTCAGATTTCGATGGCTTTGAATCGGACTTTTTATAGACTTGGTTTCTAGCAAAATGGTTTCCTGGATTATTGTAATTGTCTTAAAAGTTTTCTAATGCTATAACCCCAATATGTCCAAGAAGGTGAACTAAATAAAACTATCTTATCTGAATATTTTAAAAAACTCTTCCTGACATTTCCTTTTCATCAATGTCACAATCCTGACAAGCAAAAGGCATCCCCAAAGCTCTCGTACGATTCATTTGAATGAAGATACGAAAATAAATAAGATGCAGCTCATGTTGGTCAAGTTGAAATCAATACTACAATCTGGAAGGGTGGTCTTCATCTTCCTCAGAGTATAAAAAGTAAAATAAAACTGCTCTAAAGGACTATTTTCGTCAGTGACATGTTGATTGTGAACTCAACTCTTGGCCGATAATGTTTAGGGTCTTTGAACAATTTTCTTTTTTGGTAGCTGTTAGAGGGGCAGGATAGAGTCTATTTTATTTGAATGTTTCCCGTCCTCTGCTAGAATAGTTTGTTTGTTTTCCCTTTGTGAAGTTGAAGTGTTGTGAGAGGCTGTAAAGTACGGTAAGGGTGGCGGTACGATCCAAAGGTCATTATTTATTCCGTCACTAGTGATTTGTTCTATTTTCAAGCGTATCCTTTTTTCCTATCTGCGTATTTTTTTTTTTATAGAAAAGGAAAACTTTCTTGGGACTTACCAACGAATCAGGAAAAAAAAACATTTTCTTCGTTCAAACGATGATTTGACAGTCATGAAGATACATATGTGAAACACTTTAACATTATGTTAAAACAGAAAACAGCACATTTGAATCGTCCTTTTTTGTTTTATTTTATTATTTCGTCCTTTCGTTTTTAGCTTTCGTCCCTGTCTATCGCGAAACCCGCTTTTAGGGTGTTGTGATATTTTTAAAAGGGGTTTGCGAAATTCGAGTCTTGATCTTGGAGCTGGCGAGAATCGCTATGAGTAAGGACGTGTCAGTCCTTTTAGCTTTGTGCGAAATGTGTACATTACGAAAGGAAACGATTTGCGTTTGCAGGCTTCCCATATGGATGTGGGTACGAGGGTGAGATTGTTAAAAAAACGCGGCTATGATATGGGCAATATACAGGGTGCCGCTATCCTGGCGTACATCCTTATGATGTCTGTGCACAAGGACGCAACAAGTTTATTCATTCTCTCGCTGCCGGGATCTTTCGATAGAGACATATCAGGATGTTGTGTATTTCGGTATGTTGCGTAGACACGTCTCTCTAATACACGGGATGGAATCGCTCACTAGACTTGGCGGAATTTATTGTTGCATCCTAGACTCCTTTCGCAAATGCCGTGGAAATTGTTCGTTCTAACTTTTCTGTTCTCCCCCCCCCCCCTTTTTTTTTGTATTGTACATGTCATTTTTTTGCGCTCAAAAAGGCGCAAATAAAGCTCAAAGCACTCTTTAAATTGGAATTGTTTACTCAATTGTGAGTAGAGCAAAAGCGAAAAGGGAACGATGCAGAAGCCACGCTGGGGCCCATAAAGTACACAAGCTGGGCGGGTTATTTGAATTTCCTATGGAAAAAGGATCCTCGAGGTACTGCACGTCCCTTCTCTGAACAGAATTTCGGTTTTAATTGGAGTGTTCCACAAGACAGCTCAGAGTTTGAATTTTTATGATTCTAAATTTTATTTTGCTTCACGAAATCCACGAGTTTTCTCTCCTTTTTTCAACCCCTTGACAGTATTGTTTTTCCTACATACGTAGTTAAGTGTGTATACCGTAACAAGGTGTGCTTCTTCTTAATTTGTGATTTCATTCGATTGTACTATAGAGAAACGATGCCAAGGTACGCTTGCTGATAGCGGGAAAGGTTAAGACAATAGAGCAGTCATTTTTTTTTTTGTTTCAATTTTATGGCAGCCCCATTTATTCATATACAGGTAGAAGCGTTGAATATGTTTACCGAAGTGTTTTTTAAAGCGTTCATTTGTGTCAGGTGACTAATCCCTTTGTGAACTTGAACCGTTTCTTGACTCTTATAATCTATCTATCTTCTTGCTTGATATAGCCACTCTATTAAAAAAGCTTCCGACATTGTATGGCACGATGCATTAGTATACAAATTATACAAGTTCTCTTTTCCATTGTATGTACATTTGCGAGCTGATTAAGTCTCTTCTCGAAGGAAAAACCTTTACTGTCAAATTGAGATCTTCCTTTTCCAACTTTCGTCAAATTCCTGCTGGTGTACCCCAGGGTTCTTGGCTGAGTCCAACATTATTCAACATATACACTGCGGATATACCAATAAATGACAATTATCAAGTGGCAATTTTCGCTGATGACATACAAACATTTATTGCAGCTCCGACAATCCGTCCAATATAATTAAATGTCTTAAAGACCAACGAAATGTGTTCGGTGAATACTACAACAATTGAAAAAATCTGCCAATGGTCTGGGCGAAACTTTATTATTTTTCGGGTCAAAGTTCGGGTGTGGTCAAAGTCGGGGTATATCATCAGTTGTTTCGAGATTATGACGTTTCTTGGAAAGTTAATTTTGTTCTTAAAATAAAAATATTTAAAATAAAGATTTTTAGCCGATTAAACATTAAAAAGCCCGTGCAAACTATTCGAATTTTGGTATATTATGTACACTACAAGCCCATAGAAGTAAAAACGAATTTGTTGCCTTATCAGAATTAAGAGATATGACGAATTGTTAAAACGTATACAAACCCATTACTTCCACTTGGGGTTTGAATTTCGAAAAAATTGTGAAACAGGTTTTTAGACGATTTCATAAAAAGCAACTTGATATCTCATGAGACACGAGGGATTTTGAAAAATTTGTGAAAACCTAAGCAAACTCTTCACACCCCCTTGGTTCTTGAAATTCAAAAAATCGTAAAATTGGTTTTTAGGTCATTACATCAAATGCAGTAATAACCAATTTTATATCTCATCAGAACTAAGGGATGGCAAAATTTTTGAAAACATATGCAAGCCCTTAGTGGTTGAATATCCAAAAATTGAGAAATGGGTTTGTAGGCGATTATATAAAAAGTCTGCGGAAGTGAAAAGCGATCTAATATCTCATCGAACCTAAGAAATATGTCGAAGCATACTACCCCCTTACACTCCTTAGGATTGAATATCTGAAAATACTGAAATTGACTTTTTGGCTCTTATATGGGAAACCTTATGAAGTAAAAATGAATTCGATATATCATCAGATCTAAGCAAATGTAGGAATCTGTGAAAACATATGCAACCTTCTTACACCCACTTGGGGGTTGAATATCCAAAAAATCCTGAAAGGGGTTAATAGATAAATATGAAGATAGCACGAGAAAGTAAAAACCAATTCAATTTCTTATCACTTTTAAAAGAAATGACGGAGTTCGTGAAAACGTGTTCAACCCTTTTATACCCTCTTAGAGGCTGAAAAAGGAAAAACACTTTATAACAAGTTTTAGACGATTATTACGCACGACCATGAAAGTGAAAAGATATTCGATATTTGTTCAGACCTGGAGGATATGGCACAATTCGTGAAATAGTATACAACCCCTTTACACCGCTTGAGGGGTCAAATTTCAAAAAATCCGGAAACACTTTCTAGGTATTTATATGAAGAAGCAGTAGAATAAAAATGAATTAAATATTTGAGAAGAACTAATAGATATGACGAAAATCATGAAATTATATACATTCCATTTTCATTGATAAATTTTTTCTCCCCCCCCCCTTTTGAACGCCAGTGAATATTTAAGATTTTTTTTATCTAAATAACTTTTTTAGTTGATTTACATATACGTACCGAGTTTCAACTTTGTAGCATAAGCCGTTCTATAGATAGGAAAAACATCTCCCACCCCCGTACCATACTACCCATATAAAAAAATATATTTTTCCAAGATGCTACTACTATAGCTCTATCTAAATACCAAGTTTCAGCTTTATATAGGTTTTCGAGATATAAAAATCGGAACTTTTTCCATTTCACCTTCACCCACCCGCACCCTCTACACCCTCACCACCAAAATTTAATTTTTTCTGCTAGGGGTTTATTAGGCCACCTTCTAGTAAAAATTTTAAGTATCTACGTTACACTGTTCTTGAAATATGAGACGTGATTTTTTAGAAAAATTCGTATCCCCTCCAATTTCATGATCCACCGCCTCCTTGAAAAAATTTGATCTCTACAAACTTTATTTATCAACCTTTATACATAAACCAAATTTTATTTGTCTAGTGCAATCGGTTCATGGGATATCGTAATCTAAAGTTTTTCACCCCCCACCCCCGTACGCCACTGCCCCACTCAAAAATTTGTTTCCGATCTATTCTCCTAGTATACCTCTGCAGATATTCATTAAGTTTCAATTTTGTAACATTGACCGTTCAGGAGATATGGATTTTAGAATGTCTTGATCTCGGCTTTTTTTTGCGTCTCGGACGCATTATTTTTCCCCCCACTTCCACACCCCTTCACCCATATTGACAATTTTTATGCAAATGGGTCCACTACCGAAGCTCTATATAAATTCCAAATCTGAGCCTCCTAGCATAAGCGGTTGCTGAGATCTAGAAATCAAAATTTTCCGTCTAAAACACTTCCCCCTCCTCTCCCCTCACACCCCCACCGCTTCAAATTTGTTCCCTTCAAGGGGCCTACCCAGTCTATTCATAAAAAAAATTTCAATGTAATAGCTCAAAGGGTTTGGGAGCTACGAGCCTTCAAACGATTTTGCGTACAGCGGTCGACGTACGGCGTAAAGTAAAATGAATCCGTCGTACGACTAAAATATTCGTACGACGTATTCGTAGACGGACTTTGTTTAATATTATCAATCAAAATCCAAATTCCTAGGAATTTTCTTTTATGACATTCTTGAAAATGTGATAATTAACGATTTCAACCAATTTTCTAATAACTGAAGATTTGACAATATGCATAGAAAAACGAAAATGCGTATCGGAAAAATCCGTTCGGTCGTGTGCGCAATGTGTACAGCGCCTTAGATTTTGAAATTCGGCATGTATAAGTCAATTCGCGTTGGCTGAGGTATCTCTCTAAAGCTTCCTTTCAAAGGTTCTTGAAAAAAATATGAAATTATCTTCTGGGATTCACTATATTCAATGAAATCGTTGTTAGTGAAAGAAACGGCATGTAGAGGAGAGGACATCACTAAAAAACCAATTTTATTTTGCCGTTACACAAGTTTTTTGCAATTTTACATTTCTTTTCCTAGTAGGTTGTATGTTGGAAATTTAAGTTCGTAACGACGGCACTGGGAGTGAATGAAACGCCGTCACTGTTTCCCGCAGCAATGACACCAACCATTACAGAAATACGACATATAAAGAGATGGGACTGGAAGTCTGAACGATCGAGATCCATTGAAGCTGGTGTGCCTCAGGGCTCGTCTTTGTCACCCCTGCTGTTCTCTGTCTTTATGGCAGATGGACCAGGTAGGTACGGGTTGCACTGTATGTTCATTTTACGACGACATCCCCTAGAAGCCAGTTGTCAAGTAACTCGGGGTCAAATTAGATAATAAACCGGCTTTCGGTCAGCACATCCAAATGGTTTTGAACAAGTCAAACTTAGCCACCAAATTCCCTTACCCTATGAACAAGAGTCGAAGGAAACTTTCTTAGATGCCTGAAGTCAGAGCCCTTAGGGATCAGCCTTCGATTTGATGAGTCTGAATGATATCGTGAACTACATGAAAATAAAGTTATGCAATTGAACTGTTTTGTTTGTTGTTATTATCGCGTGTGTAATAAGTTCAAATTATGGATTCATGTACAGAATTTCAGAGCCCATATGGTCTGAAAACTTTTTCATTATTTCAATGCTGTCTCGTATAGAGAGCAATGTATCCACCGTCATCCACAACCCATCCGGAATTAATGTTTCACGAAGTGAATGATTAACAACATAATTCATCAATTACGCACGATTTGCACCTGTACTTGAGCTTTTATAATAGCCTGTAATTTATCATTACCTAACATACAGGTCAACTTTGTGCGCTTGTGTTGCACACGTGACATAGTTCCAGCCAGCATATTGCTATATCAATTTCGACCGGGGCAATGCGATGGTCCGAGGTTCATATTCGGGGGACTATATATGGAGTATGGACGTTGAATCCAACCTGCACGATTGGTTATAATTTGTCATAACCATCGTTATGCGCTATCCGTTTGTCTCTAGGGATAATTCTGTCGAGATATTTCTCCATGGCCAGGTTCGACCGTAGATAGGTTCAGTATATCCAGATGATACGTTGACATAGACCAGCGGTACGTTCAACTACCTACAAATTCCCATTTCTTATCAGGGAACTACCGCACACGTACGGAAAAAAGATGTTTTATTGATCACCTCAGCAAAGGGAAAAAAAACTATGAAGCCTTAGGAGCGGTCCTTGTCCGCTATCGTCCCAGTGCTCCTTAAAATATAATATTGCCGTCTATTCCCATATTTCTTATAGCAGCTACTAAATCGATCCAAGGACACATATCCTAAGTATCTGTCTTTCGGGCAAAAGGAAATAGTCCTGGACGAATTTAGTACTTTAGTGCACGCTGTACGTTGGTACGTACGGTCGCTACTACATACTCGGAAAAAAAGTAATGTGCCGAGCATTGCCTGTTCGTTTCGGTTATGGCCCAGCCGCATCCCATATTCACCCCTTATCCTTTCGCAAGAACAGAAATATTATTTCAACCTGTAATCTAATTCAATACAATAAAATCGTAATTGAATATAACAAGATGGCGTGATATATTGTGCAATAAAGTGTCTCTTTCTCGGAATGATAAGATATCACAAAGCTGATAAATTCTGAAAAAATGCTTGAAGATGCTACGTGATTAACCGAAGACATCGCACTAATATAGGACAGGTTGAAATATTTCTGTGCTCCGCCGTACCAAATCTAAGACCATCAACAAGAACATCTATGATTTGTCATCGTAATGAACAATCTTTCCCGGAATTTCTCATCCAGAAAACGTGAATTATCGGCTGGAAAGATGAGAAAATGAAGAAACTACGTGGCCCGTAGTTCCAGGTACTTATGTCCCGTATCAAATTAGGAAAACTCGTTGTCGACGTAGGTGTGTCCAGATCATTTTCGGCTTATTCTCTTGCTAATTTATGACACTTAATCGAGTCGAGTTTTATTGTCTTCGTTGATAATGCGACTTGAGGGCCCTTGGGGGTATCGTTGAACCTGGTTATCATCAGAATGAAATAGATTATACGAGAGTGACGTTGTCTTTTTGGGGTTTTTGGTACATCAATAAAAAAGAACGTGTGAACATAATTTTTTATGGAGTTAAATATTTCAGGTATAGATACGAATACCTGAACATTTTTCAGGTGAATTGATCGGAATGTAAACGGCGGCTTGGGATTGTAATTCCCAATCCTTTTGTTGTACAACGCAACAATGCACTTTGGCTGTGAACATTTTTGAATTGGATGGACCAGAAGCGTGAATATGGGGTACCTATAAAAATATGAAGGTTGCTGAATAATTCTTAGTTAATATAAATAATACGTCGACACCTCTCTAATATACATAACAAAGTTTATAATGATTTTTACTTTATTATTTTTTCAATAATAAAGTATTGTGACCGACCTGAAATTTCAAAAAAATTTGCTACCCCAAAATTTCTATTTTCACGTTTTAGGAGTAGTAAACAGAAAAATCCAAAATATGTCCGTCTGTCCGCCGTAGACGCCGACCACCGTACGCAAAGGCGTTTGAACGCGCGTATCTCACAAACCCGTTGAGATATTAAGTTGAAATTGTTATGGTGGGTATATTGGCTGAACCCCTACAAGTGGTATCTTTTTGGCTGGTTGGGGAAGCGTTTTGGACGAAAAATTTTTGTTTTTGGATTACTATATCTTCCGAACTAATTGTACTATGAAGAATAACCAGGGCGATGTTTGAAACGCTATTTTTGGATTGTCAAACGCATAGTAACCTACACCGCATCTTAGCACTATACCCGTTCCGGACTTCTATCCAAAAAATAATAAAGTTGCGCCCAGACTGTTGGTTGATTTTTTTTATGTCGTAAGCTTTCTAATAATTTTCACCCCACTTAAAAAAAAGTCAAATTTTGTCGAAATCTCGAAAAATCCAGATAGAAACCTTCGAATATAAGTTAGGTATTAAAACGATCTATAAGAAAAATACTTTAATATTAAAAAATAATAAAGTAAAATCTGCCAACAGTCTGGCCGCAACTTTATTATTTTTTGCGTAGAAGTTCGGAACACGTTTAATTCTTAAACTTAAAAAAAAAGTTTGGGGAGCGGCTGAAATTGGGTCGCGCTGGAATAGTTACGCCGCTGCCATATATAACATATTGTTACGTGCAAGCCTGGCAACCGCGCAACTCGATTGATTACGAATAAGGGAATAGCAACAACCGAATACCAATCAGAAACCTAATTTAAGTATATAAGGCGGAGCAACACGATTGTATCTCCCTTCTAATCGAATGTTCTCCAATGTACTAGAATCCGATGTAGATCAAATCGAATGCTCTCAAGCTTTCGAGTACTGTCCACACACACCACCGAGCGAAGATACAAGAACAGTCTAGACTACCGCCGACTAGTATAAAAGCAGATGAAGCTTTCTGCGAGGGATATAGTAATTTTTATTACGTCGACTGTGAAGCCAGCGTGTATACGCGACCGTGTTTGTAGAAAGCGAAAGTGATCGAGTCAAGCGATATATATAAGCGGGCAGTGTTGCCATACAGTGCGAATTATTGTGCGAATAGAATTAAAGTGCGAATAATAAATAAACACTTATTTTGATTTTAAACGAATTGTGTTTTACTTGAAATCCCGGCGAACCCCTAGCTCACAACAATATGTATTACGTAATTGGGTCATACTCCGGGACGCTGTCTAAGTCGTAGTATAATATTAGTTGTTACGTGATTAGGAGGTTTTTCGTGATTTGGTTTTGGGCCATTACATGAAATCGGAAATGCATTTGTAGGTGATTATATAGAAAGTCTGTGGAAGTGAAAACCAATCTGATATCTCATCAACCCTAAGAAATATATCGAAAGCCTTACGTCCCCTTTAGAGTTGAATATCTAAAAATACTAAAATCAACTTTTTGACGATTATGTAGGAAACCTAAGGAATTAAAAATGAATTCGATATGTCATCAGAACTAAGAAATATAAAGGTATTTGTGAAAACATATACAACCCCATTGCACCAACTTTGAGGTTGAATATCCAAAAATTCGGAAATTGGTTTTTAGATATATATAAAGAAAGCACGAGGAAGTGAAAACCAATTCTATATCTTATCACTCCTAAGAGATATGACGGAATTCGTGAAAACGAGTTTAACCCGTTTATAACCTCTTAAGGGTTGAAAAAGGAAAAAACTTGATAATGAGTTTTAGTTGATTGTAAAGCAAGCCCATGGAAGTGAAAAGTTACTCAATATCTAATCAGACCTGAGTGATACGGCCGAATTCGTTAAAATGTATACAACCCCTTTACACCCCTTAGGGGTCGAATTTCAAGAAAGACTGAAAACACTTTCTAGGTATTAATATGAGGAATCTGTGAATCAATTCATAATTTTAGAAGACCTAAGAGATATGACGAAATTCAGGAAAATGTATGCATTTCGTTTTCACTGATCACTTTTTTTGCCCCCCTTCGGTACACCAATGGATATTTCAAAATGTTGTTTATCTAAATTATTTTTCTGATAGATCTACGTATAGTCACCAAGTTTAAACTTTTTTGCACACGTCGTTCTATAGATAGGAAAAACACACGTAGCATACTACCACTATAAAAAATATATTTTTCCAACACGCCACTACTACAACTCTATCTAAATACCAAAGTATTAGCTTTCCATGATTATAGGTTCTCGAGATATAAAAATCGGAACGTTTTCTTTTTTACCCTCCCCCACCCTCATCTCTTACACCCCGATCCTCAAACAATATTTCCTGTTAGGGGTCTATTAGGCCTACTTCTGGTAAATTTTCTAAGCATCTATTTTACACTGTTCTTGAGATATGAGACGTGATGTTTTTGAAAAATTCTCATCCCTTCCACTTCCATACTCCACCGCTCCTTAAAAAATTTTAGTTTCAGCAAACTTTATTTATCCATCTTTATACAGAAACCAAATTTTATTTGTCTAGTGCAATTGGTTCGTGGATATCGTAATCTAAAGTTTTTCACCCCCCACATCCACACGCTACTGCCCCCACTCGAAAATTTGTTTTCAATCTATTCTCCAAGTATACCTACAGATGTTCATTAAGTTTTGATTTCGTTACATTAACCGTTTATGAGATATGGATTTTAAAATGTTTCGATCTCGGCTTTCGGACGTGTCGGACGCATTATTATTCCCCCCACTCCCACACCCCTTCACACATATCAGCCATTTTTATGCAAATGTGTCCACTATCGAAGCTCTATATAAATTCCAGGTTTCAGCTTCCTAACATAAGCGGATGCTGATATCTAGAAACCAAAATTTTCCGTCTAAAACGCTTTCGCCCTTCATACTCCCACCCTTTAGAAAGTGGTCACTTCAAGGGGACTACCTAGTCTATTAAAAAAAATGTTTCAATTTAATAGCTCATAGGGTTTGAGAGCTATAAGCCCTCAAGCGTTTTGCGGACGGCGGACGGCGCACAGACGCACTCAAATATTTTTTAGCTTTTTCGGTGTCTTTAGTCATGAAACGTGGAAAAAAAAATTTTCGGGGTAGCAAATTTTTTTTTTAAAAAAATCTATAACAAACTTTTATTTACGTTAAACGATTTTTTTCATAATACTAAATCTTATAAAATTATTATAAAACTGCATTTACGAGTTCTTGGGATATTATGTGCCAAGCGTAACACCGTAATTTACGAACATTAGAATGTCGATAAAGTTAAACTTAAAAGAATAGTTGATAGTAGTTTTTTTTTAAATATCGAACGTTTTGGTCCGTCGAGCCGGATTTGAACTGAGGATCTATGGAAGCCAGATAAAGTGAGCAAAAATTTTATGTTTAATATTATTATTTTCAGATTGGAGGAGTACAGGCAACTGTCTACTTATACACCCATTTAACACATTAATTGCCATGGCTATAATTTTTTGGTAGCCAGTGACGTTTCCATAGGGGCTTTGGTTACGTTCACATGACAGACTTTGCTTATCAAAAATAAAATAAATGAATTTTTTTAATGATAAATAATAAATTCAGCTGGCTTCGGTATTTCGGTATTTTCGGGTTTTCGTAATTATTGTTCATAAAAATGTTTTTAATTGATCCAAAATTTGAGAAATCGGTTAATTGATGCACACATTTTGCGGTAACTTTGTGCCGAACTAGAACTTCCGTCAAAAGTTAGTTTTCTCCAATGTTTGATAGAAATTTTGATATTCTTCTAAAAACTCATTTTGTTAGACTTGGGATCCAGTATCCGATATAAAAGTGAAGACAATCGTACAAATAATACTTTATTCAATTAAGTTTATTACTTTTAAAAATAAAATATTTAAATTAATTCTCGATTGTGTTGTATTTTGTTAAGCGTTAACTACAGGAAGTTATTTTCAACTTTAGCAACATTTACAAATTTTTAATCAAGTCAGTTTAAAAAGTAACGTCCTCAATTATAAAAATTCTGTGTATATCATTAAATCCCTTTATCTATTCACTTTTCTAAATAGACGGTAACTCCCTACCAACCCTGTTTACAAAATAGGACTACCTAAAATAATCACAAGCAGATGTATTTACAACGAAAGTAATAATTAAGTTTGTAAAAACGACATCTTTATAATATCAGGCTTGTTAATTTCTTTTTAGTATTTTCCACTTAATTGTTTAAATTTCCAAAAAAATAAAACAATAATATTTGTATCTCATCTCCATTATCTTCAGGAGCGCACAATTTACCTTCAAAATTTTGTAAGCAATACAATATTAAATAATTTTACTCACTTATTAAATCACCACCAAAAGTGTTATTAAATTTACCTAAAAGAGAATAAGAAATATTTATTTTATTTGTATAAAAAAAATATTATATTTAAAATCTATGAATTTAATAACAAAATTAAAAAATTTGCCAACAGTCTGGGCGATACTTTACTATTTTATGGGTAGAAGTCCGAAACGCGTTTAATGCGCTTAAAACCTTACACCTTCCCCCCGCCCTAGATGGGTTTAATATCAAAAAATACTTACATCTGTTTTTTTTCCCGATTATATTTAAAGCTTTTAGAGGTAAAAGTGAATTCAATAACTTATTAGACCTAAGAAATATATCGGAATTCGTGAATATGTACTTTACACCCTCTTAGGGGTTAAAAATCGAAAAATTTTAAAAAACCTTTCTGGGCGCTTACACAAAAGTCCGTAGAAGTGAAATTACTTTGATAGCTCGACATGTCTAATAGATCTAACGAAATTCGTGAAAATGTGGAAAAAATCTTTTCAATGATATTTTGTTTACTCCACTTTGGTACACCAATGAAAATCTGCTTTTTTTTTTGCTTTATTTTATCTAGTAACACATCTGCATATAGTTACTAAGTTTCAACTTTCTAGAATAAGCCGTTTCTAAGATATGAAATCCCCCTCCCCACTTCCCCCCTTCCCCCATTCCCACCCTCCACTTACCTTTTTACCCATAACAAAAATTTTATTGTTTTTGGGTGTTTCGATAGTGGCTCTATACGTTTGTCAATTCTTAGATTTCTTTCCTTTGCGGTTTTCGAGAAATAAAAATCGGATTTTTTTCATTTCCACTCCATCCCACTCCCACACAGACTCACCACCTACAAACTCATCCCCATAAATTTTTTTCTCCGCTAGAAGTCTACTAGTCCTAACTCCTGAAAAACTTTCAACATCATATCTGATACGTTTCTTGAAATACAAAAAAGTAATTTTTTGAAAAATTGCTATCCCCCCACTTTTGCTCTTCACCTTCCCCCTCAAAAGTTTTACATTTACTAGACTCCACTGGTAATTCTATATACAGAAACGAACCATCTTCCTGGCACAATTGGGTCGAAAGATATTGTAATCCAAAGTTTTTCAGTCCCCACCCCATACATCTCCACCCCCTTAAAGATGTTAACCCTTTTCTAATCTTCTAGTATCTCTTAAGACAACTACAAAGTTTTAGCCGCCTGACATCAATTGTTCAAGAGATATGGATTTTAGGATGTTTCAATCTCAGCTTTCAGGCGTGTTGGACGCATTGTTTTTCTCTCCACTCCCACACCTTTCAAACCCTATCGACCATTTTTTTGCAAATGGGTCCACTATCATAGTTCTATATAAGTTCCAAATTTCAGTCTCCTAGCATAAGCAGTTCCTGAGATCTAGAAACCAAAATTTTTCACCTAAGACGCTCCCCCCTCCTCCCCTCTCACACCACAACCGCTCCAAAAGATACCACTTTAAGGGGTTCACCCATTCTACCCACCATAAAATTTAATATATCAAGGGGTTTGTGAGCTACGCACCTTCAAACGGTTTCGCGTACGGCGTACAACGTCTACGACGGACAGACGGACATTTTTTTTTGCTTTTTTGGGGATTACTAGTCCTAAAATGTGAAAATATAAAATATCGGTGTAGCAAATTTTTTGGAAATTTCAGGTCAATCACAATACTTTATTATTAAAAAATAATAAAGTAAAATTCACAGTTTCAACTTCTTTTCTAACATAAGTTTTGTGTTTAGTCGCTGCTAAGCTTTTTAAGGGGGTTAGTGACTTGCCAACTTTCCATACAAAATGTGGTACCTTTTTTTTCCCGGGAACCGCTCAACCGACTTTAATCAAACTTTGTACATTTATTAAGGTGCTCGAGCATTTTTTCAAGCAATTAATTGCCCGACGATTATTACCAAAACTAATGGAGCGATTAATGGAGCAATACTGGGCAATATCATGCTACTTGCGGCAATATTTCGGAAATGTGGCAATGTTTTCACAGTTTGCTGGTATTGTTCGCCCTATAGTTGCTGCATTTCCACTGATTTAGAAAATTCCGAGCAATTGTCCTCGTTCGGTGATTGAATTGTCAAGTTTTGTTTTGAATTTTGCATTTATTTGTCAAGTTTCGTGTTATAATGGCTTGGAATTTAAATATTTCCATGTTTTATTTTACGTTTTAGATTTGTTCGTCAAGTTTGCTTTCGTGTTGTTCATAGACTGAATTGCTCATGTAAGCCCTTATTGCTGAATTGCTAGATATTGGTCAATATCGCTCATCCCAATTCAGGAAAGAGTTGATGAAAAGTTTATTCACATCGCCTGTTGCTATTGTTGCTGTTTTTCATATTTTTGTGACGTCAAAATTGACCAATATTGCTGCAAATTGAGCAATTTTAATCGATCGTGTAAGAGCACCTTTACTTCAGTAAATTCAAAGCTACTGAAAGATTTTTAGAAATATTAAAAACTAATCTAAAGGAACTGAGTATATAGAAGCGCTGAAATTTTGTTGTTGTTTATTGTTTGTTGTTTATTATTTAAAACTAATAAAATAAAAATGCATTCAAGGTACAAAATTAAATAATAATAATTTCCCCGGTTACATGTACGATCCTTAAAATTTATTTTTCAAAAGTGAGTGTCACAACTTCTTTCGCAATACCATCTTCAACCGCATTGACAGAAAAATAATATAGTTTTAACCAGATTTTTGTTGGATTAGATGATTGTCAATGTTCGGTGAAAGCATAGAAACACCTTTATCGATTTTCTCCTCAAGTACACATCCATTTATGATTCTTACTAACTAATTTTACTCCGTTCAGTTGTCTATTTTGCCAGTTTCTGATCATTTTTCAAAATATTTTTTAACTATTGCGGGCCCGGCGTATCATTAAATTTTAAGTCATCACGTTACCCGATTATTCATTTTAAATTATCAATTTGCGACATCCGATTGACTATTCCGACAATATTTATACTTTTTATGTTCATCCCCTGAAAAATTCTAGTAGACTTTCTGGACACTAAAATGTATTCTTCAGTGCAACCTGATAAACTATTTGAATTCAGTTTATTTTCAATTCCTAGCGCTTTAATTTTTTTAATGCATCGCAATTCATTGTACAATTTTATCCCGATCTTAGCATCGCAAATCCCTTAAAATAGTCCCTTAATTCACAATAAAGTTCAGATAAAATCCCTGGCATATATTCCGGAATAATTGGAATGAGTTAATTACCGTCGTATACGGAATATATCTATAGCTGGAACGCAAACAGACTGAAAGCAAGGCCCGATATGGACAGGAAGAAAAGCAAGGAAAACTCGTCTTAAGTGTCCGAAAAACCAAAGGAAAACTGCAATAGCATTAGACTCAAGAATTTATTGAAGCAGTTTCGTATTACCAAGTAACCACTACTCTACGATACTCTGAGAGGCAGTGAAACGAGCCAAGATTAATTAAAGTATCTGCAGAGAGCATGCAACACTATATTTATGTTTGTGTACAGAATCCTTATTATGCTGGCATAGTGTATATCTCAGGATAGTATTGCGTTCAATTATTTCGTCTATGGGATCCGGGGAACCGGTCGACAGCAGAAGATAGGTACCTACTCTCGGAAGTCCAATTCCGGAAATTGAACTTATTAAAAAGGGTTGCATTCTTCCGTTTCCATTAACATAACCAGTAGTAACCTTCGTAATGGCAACACCATGCGGAAATTATAACGCCAGGAAGGCGAGCAGAAGAGGGTGTTTCTGTTATTCTTTTCGTGATAAGATCTACCATTGGCTCTGGTTTCCGTATCAAAAGTCGTTTATCTTTTGGATCCATTCTTTACCTTAATTCGAACGGTAGCTTCAACTTCGAAATCTTTCGTTCTTTCTTTAAAAAAAAATCTGTACAGTCCAAGCGCAATTTTATTATTTCTTGGATAATAGTCTGGGACAGTACTCTGAAAAATGATTTTTTTCCGGTCGTAAATGTACCTTTTAAATAATGATACTTTTGGTCCTTTCAGGTAAAAATGTACAAGACAACCAAAAACTATCAAGTGGTAAGAGTTACGTGTTTTTGCTTAAAGAAACGAACTCGCCGTATAGAGTCCGGAAACGGAAAAGGCATTTGAACGTTCATAGCTCACAAAACTTTTAATCTCAAATTTGCTTGATTGTTTGTTTGTCCTGTATTTATAGGGAAAATACTACAATAATGCTGAGCATAGTAGAAGGTTTTTTTAGTACAATTCCGGTGGTATGGCACCATACAAACGCGGCTAGATTAATAATAAAATATTATGATCGGTTGATCCCAATTTAAAAAAAAATGTCCCAGTAAAAAATTTCGTACCTTACCATTTTAGGACTAGTATACCCCAAAACAGCAGAAAAAAAGTTTCGCCTATCCGCCGAAAATGCCGTACGCCATACGCGATTGAAAGCTGGCAAATCCCAAATTCCTTAAGATATTGAGCTGAAAATTGTTGGTGGGTAGATTGGGTGAATCCAAGGATGACGTTTGGAGGGATGATTTTGGTTTTTATATCTCAGGAACCGCTAATGCTAAGAAGCTGATTTTTGGAATTTATTTTGAGCTATCATAATGGAAATATTTACTTCTCGAGAACCGCTTACGATAAAAATAAATGACGTCTGTATAGAGCCTCGAATGGGATACCTCTGAAAATTTTTTGTATGGGTGGAAAGTTGAAACTTATTATGTATATATAGATTTGCTAGAAAATTAATTTTAGCAAAAAAGTATTGACGTACGGTACTGGGGAAAAAATTAAATTATTAAAATAACCAGAACGCTTGACTATGTGTTTGAATCGATACCAAGCAGTGTTACATTTCGAATTTGACCACGACTCAAAATCGAAATTGATGTTTTACGGTTGACAGTGGAGTGAAATCTGCTCACACACCCCGACCTTAACCGCTTCCCAGACTTTGCTCCGAAAAGTAATAAATTTGCGCCCAGTGTGCCCAGAGGGCGGCGGCCTTCTTTTATATTTCAGGAATGGTTTATTCTGGAAAGGTGAAACTTGGTACTTGTAGCAGCACTAGAGATTTACATCATATCATAGTCATATATCCTTTAACATGCGGAGATGGAATAAATTGTCTTGGAAAGTGGATGCTGATAAAGTATTTTTCGATTAATTTTTATTTCTAGAATTCAGGATTTTTCGATATTCAACCCCTTGGATAGCATAGGGCCATAGGCGTGCCGTGGCCTGAAATCTGGCAGGGGCCAGGGGCCGAATTGCTTACAACATACGACTTCTTCCGAAAGGAACACATGCTTTTCATAAATGTTCGTCCTTTTTGTGTTTATAGATTGGGTGTTCGTATAAACAATGAATGATTAGTCTTAGGCTACGATTTTGAAATGTTTTATACGTTGTTTGAAGGAAAGAATTTGAAAAAGTTCCTATGAGTCCTCCTTCGAGTAGCTGCCATACAAAAATCCTGTAAAAATGTCTTGACTCAATTTGGGGAACTCACTGTCTTTTAGTTTCGAGTAGCAACCAAAAGAGAGTCCTTAAAATTGGATTCAATGTTCATGATTGAGAGATTCGAGAATCTATCTTGAGTAGTAGCAGCGATGCCAGATTTGAAGATTTTTCTTCAATTTGAAGATTTTTAGCGTTACCGAATATATGAAGATTTTGATGGCTATGTAGAATATTTTTTTGTATTCGTAAGATATTTTCTTCAATTTCGATAACAAAAAAAAATTTATTTAAATTCTCACTGAACAGCTTCGTGTTCGTTTATATTTTCTCATCCATATTCATGTTCAAAGTCAGTCAGTACCGGCAACACTGATCTAATTACGTTTTCTTCGATCGCGTTTTATTTGTTCTTTATCGGAACACTAAATTAAAAATAAACAGAGTTTTATCCGGAAAGCTAGTTTTGCCAAAATAAGTGAATCTTTTAATTTGAAAAGATTTTTACGATTTGAATTTAAAAAGCATTTTTTAAATTTACAAGACAATAAAAGATTTTCTTGTATATTTCAAAACTTGTTCTGAAATTAAAAAGCTTTTTTAATCTTTATTGTAATAACTCGCGTCGCTATTCGTTTGCATTTTACTTTATTATTTTTTAATAATAAAGTATTTTTCATTGGCAATGCAAACGAAACGATCGGAAGTTTTGAACATCCCCTGAACTATTAAAGTTGTGTAAATTGTGAAAAAAGTATTGTGAATCCCATTTTTTTCTATATTTTTCATTTAAATATTTAATTAAATTTCCGTTCTAAAATCGCGAATAATGAAAAAAATTAACAAAATAAAATAATTTATTTTAAATTATTGATTTTATTATTAAAGATTTATAATTTTATTTTATTTTTAAAATATGTTCATAAATACCTAACGATTTTGCAACAATGTATCCAACTGTGATTTGCAAATTATTTTAATCCTGGCATCTATTTATAAGCACAATAAAAGATGTTTACTCTTGACACGGTTCAGGAGGGGTTTTAAGGATTTTAAGAAACAAGATCTTAATTTATCAGATTGTAATTTTTATTGTTTCTACAATTTAAATAGGTATCTAACCGTTTTCTTTTGTTATTGATGTCAAAAACTCATTATTGTACTTACTTCCTGCATTCTTGAAACCAACTGGAAAACCTCCCAGAAGTTGTGAGAGATGGACAGAACTCATTTTAGAATTATATTAAAGAAGCGAAAGATATAAAGTATTTAAGTACCAACTGCTCGTATTATCACAATAGGGCAATAAAAATATGAATTTGATCAAATTGCGGTTAATGTTTCTGATCATAACTTTATATGCAGAAGCGTTTTACAAGCTTTAAATATCTCTGACAAAATATTTTAGATTTTCGATGTTGATTACCCACACGCATCATCAAATGTGCTGATTTTTATCCAACAGATTTTCTATAACGAAATCAATCTTGCAGTCCAAATTTAAACAAATTATTAAAAATAATGCATTTTTGTAATTATTAAATAATATTACATATTATATATATAATATAATAATTATTTTACATTTATTTTGATTTGCTTATACAGCTTGACTTTGGCGAAGTCAAACTATTATATATACGTTACTTGAAGTTACTTGATTTTCCAATTTAATTTTGTTCTTTTTCACTGAAACTAGTACTGGAATATTAATGTACGTTATAAGTTATGATTACTATTTATAATATATATTTAAGCATAAGTTTTATGATTTCAATACCATGAAAGTAATAATTTGAAGTAAATAATATATTGGTAAGATTTCAGTAGCAAAAAATTGTTCAAACTGTTGTACCTATATACTAAAAAATCCAAATATACGGATCCAATATCGTAGGTATGAATTTCATAAAAAACTCGCTATATTCAAAAACCAATTCTACTTAACAATATTCTTGGATCTCATAAAATCAAAAAATATCTGATGCAAATTTCGTTATGTTTAAAACAAATTTCTACTTTAATTTTTAAAATAGAAAACATCTTCAAAAGTTCTCGTAAAATTCACAAATATTCTCAAAAAAAGCTGCTTTCAAGCTTACATTCAAAAACAAATCTTGTTACAATTTCGTAAAACTCCAAAATATTTCATGAGAATCTCGTTGTTTCAAAAACATTTTCCAATTTATCATATTTTGCTAAATTGAAAAAATCTTGTAAAGCTCTCATCAGAACGAAAGAACAATAATTGTAAAATTTAAAAATGTCTTGTTATTTTTAAAAGTCAGTTGAGATTTGGTTCGTTCATTTTAAGAGATTCTTTTATGTTGTTAAAAAGCATTTGACAAAAAAAATTTGACAAGTAAAGTGCTTGCGGTAGTATAGGAAGGCATTATTTTTCTGGAGGGGGCCAGAATTATTTTTCTGGGAGGGTCCAAGCAGGGAGCTGGGGGGGTCCCGGCCCCTCCTGGCCCCCCCTACGGCGCGCCTATGCATAGGGCCTGTGTGCATTTTTGCTGATTCTGTCCTAATTCTTAAATGTGATAGGTGCCGAATTGGTGTTTACTTCCACGAGCTTTTACAAAATTCTTTCAAATGATATTTCAAGATTTTTCAATAGTCAACCCCTTAAAGAGCATTAAGGTGTTGTATATATTTCATTATTTTTAAATAATCATCTAAAAATCATTTTCTGTTTTTTTTCAAACCACTAAGCGAGTACAGAAAACACGAGATTTCAATTGGCTAACATTTACACTGAGTTGAAACTTTTCAACCCATTGTGCAAATGTCTCCAATATATCTTTAAAAAAAATATTTAAACTGCATATTATCAGAGAATATTGATCTGCATTTTCTTGCCAGTCGTCCGCTGTGTGCTTGCACAACCAATAGGATTTTACTTCATTATTTCAATATTACAGTATTGTGATCGAATTTTAAACAAAATTTGTTTTTACCTTTCATGACTAGTAGACACCAAAAAAAGCAACAAAAAAAGTCCGTCTATCCGCCGTACGTCGGCCGCTTTACGCAAAATCGTTTGAAAGCTCGTAGCTCCCAAACCCTTTGAGCTATTAAAATGCAATTTTATTTATAAATAGACTGAGTACGCCTCTTAAAGTGACCACATTTTGATGGGTGAGGGTGTGAGGGTGAAGTGGAGGAAGCGTCTTAGACGAAAATTAGACGAATTAGACGAATTTATTTAAAGCTTTGATAGAGGACCCATTTCCAAAAAAATTGCCGATATTGGTGAAGGGGTGTGGGAGTGGGGGAAAAAATAATGCGTCCGAAACGCAAGAAAACCGATATCAACACATTCTAAAACCCATATCTCCTAAACGGTTAACGTCACTAAATTAAAACTTAATGAATATCTGTAGGTATACTAGTAGAATAGATTGGAAATAAATTTTTGAGTAGGGGCAGTTGCGTACGGGGGTGGCGGGTGAAAAACTGTAGATTACGATATCTCATGAACCAATTGCACTAGAAAAATAAAATTCGGTTTGTGTATAAGTTTGACAAATAAAGTTTGCTGAAAGTAAAATTTTTTAAGGGGGCGGCGGAACATGAAAGTGAGGGAATAAGAATTTTTCAAAAAAATCACATCTCATATCTCAAAAACAGTGTAAGATAGATGCTTAAAATGTTTACCAGAAGTAGGCCCAATGGACACCTACCTTGGGGGTGATGGTGTAGAGGGTGAGAGTGGGGGAGGGCGAACAGAAAAAGGTTCTGATTTTCATATCTTAGGAACCTATAACGATATAAAGCTAAAAGTTAATATTTAGATAGACCTATATTAGTAGCATGTTGGAAAAATAATATAATTTTATAAAATAAATAATTTAATTTTTTATAGGGGTAGCATGGTGCGAAGGGTGTTTTTTTACCTATAGAACGGCTTATGCTACAAAGTTGAAACTCGGTATGTATATGTAAATTAACTAGAAAAGTAATTTAGATAAATTAAATTTTCAAATATCCATTGGCGTTTTGAAGGGGGGCGAAAAAAATGATCATTGAAAATGGAATGCACATATTTTCTCGATTTTCGTCATATCTGTTAGGTCTTCCCAAATATTGAATTCATTTTTATTCTACCGCTTCTTCATAGAAATACCTAGAAAGGGTTTTCAGGATTTTTTCTATTTCGACCCTTAAGGGGGTGTACTGGGATTGTAAGCCTTTTCACGAATTCTGCCATATCCCCAGTTCTGATCAGGTATCGAATATCTTTTCACTTTCACGGGCTTGTGTAGTAATCGCCTAAAACTTGTTTTTGAGTTTTTTTTTCTTTTTTAGACCCTAAGAGGGTATAAATGGGTTGAATACCTTTTTACGAATTCCGACATATCTCTTAGAATGAATTGAATTGGTTTTTACTTTCTCATAAATATGAAGACAGCACTTCATATTTATTTATTACCTCCTTTCAGGATTTTTGGATATTTCACCCCCAAGTGTGTGTAAGGAGGTTGCATATGGTTTTACAGATTCTTACATATTGCTTAGATCTGATGATATATCGAATTCATTTTTACTTCCTAAGGTGGAGGAGATTTCAGTATTTTCAGATATTCAATCCTAAGGGGTGTAAGGGGGTTGTATGCTTTTCACAGCTTCGACATATTTGTTGGGTTTGATGAGATATTAGGTCGCTATTCACTTCTACAGACTTTTTGTATAATCGCCTACAAACCCATTTCTCAATTTTTGGATATTCAACCCATAAGGGTTTACATATGTTTCTACAATTTTTGCCATCCCTTAGTTCTGATGAGATATAAAATTAGTTAATACGGCTTTTGATGTAATGACCTAAAAATCGATTTTACATTTTCACAAATTTTTCAAAATCCCTCGTGTCTCATGAGATATCAAGTTGCTTCATATGAAATCGTTTAAAAACCGGTTTCACAATTTTTTCGAAACTCAAACCCCAAGGGTATGTAATGGCTTTATATACGTTTTAACAATTCGTCACATCTCTTAAGTTTGATAAGGTAACAAATTCCTTTTTACTTCTATGGCTTTTAGTGTACATAATATACCGAAATCTGAATAGTCCACACGGGCTTTTTCAATGTTTAATCGGCTAAAAATCTCTATTTTAATTATTTTTATTTTAAGAACAAAATTAACTTTCCAAGAAATGTCATAATCTCGAAACAACTGATGATATACTGCGACTTTGACCGCTCCCGAACAAGGACCCGAAAATAATAAAGTTTCTTCCAGACTTGGCAGGTTTTTTTTTCAATGCGCCCCAAAAAATAAAACATTTTAGTACCTACAGGAGAATAGGTACTTCACCGCACAAATTTCGAATTTGGTAGTAGTAACATATGTGGTATCTGAAGTACCATTAAATATAAATAGGACACATCTATGCATATATTACAGTTTTAGAAATACGGCAGGAGATGGTGTCCCCATGACAAGGTGGAAAATATTGTATCAGAATATCCTGACAGCTAGATGGCGCTAATCATAGCGAAATTCACATTTGATATAGCTCCAGTAGCAGCAAACTGTAAAGTTTTCCCAATTGTATGAAATCTATACAATTTCATGCAGTGGTCTTAAAACCGAGGTGGTATTAACAAAACTACGAGTAGTTCAGAACTATCGTTCATTCTGACGTACGGGGCACTAGTGTGGTGGAAAGCCACGGACAAAAAGTATCTCCAAGGGGAACTGAGTGGAGTGCAACGGATTGCTTGTGTAATGATCACAGGAGCCCTGCGCACAACGCCAACAACGGCACTGGAAGTTTGCATGCATTTTTTACTACTTGATATTTTCATTAAGCAGGTTGAGTCAAACACAGCAGCAAAATTAGTAAGCTATGGTCTCTTTAGGAAGAGGTCCATAGGTCATAGCTCAATTCTTAGGGAATTTCTAATAATTTTCAAATATATAATATACTTTACAAATCCTTTTGAGATGCTATCAGACGAGTATTTTTTCAACTTGTATCGATTTCCCAAACATGTGTGCAAAGTTTTAGTTGATGAACTAAGTCCACATTTAACTGGAACGAAACGTATTCATGCTATTCCATCACACCTTCTGATACTATGTGCGCTTGCTCTTTTCCCACGTGTAGATTTCCCACTTTCAATTTTTGCACGCTGTTTGACACTTTTTTTCGTTTCTTCATTGTACTAGAATCGGAAACAGCGGTTTGATACTGAAAAGTCTTTTCACAGCGGTTTTCACGGAACCAGAATTGACCCCCTGCTAAGTGCATGGGAGTCGTTTATGGTGGATTTCCATTGTCGTCGCAATTCTGCGTCAGAGCGTCGAACGGAACAATCAACCAATGAGATTTTAGTTTAGGGACAGGATGCGTTTGCGTCACAAGTCGCATATTCTTCAGCTTTTTTCTGTGCCACAAAATTAAATTGCTATGTCTTTTTTGTCATTTCTAGTTTCGTTCATTTTTTACTGCTTAGTGTGAAAATACTGGCAATATTAGTGTCCCTGAAATTACTGTTTAATATTTTTATTGACCTTATCTAAGCCCTCCAGAGTATTAAACAATTATAACATCCAACAATTATAAAATGTTTTATCAGTTTATATTTGACAGCACTGTGCGTTAGAGAAATTGCGTTGCATATGTATCGTACTCTTTTCTTCGCATGTGAATTTCCGTAAGAATACGGAATTGAAATTGTTCAATCGGATTTCTTTGTTCCGCTTATGCAATGATTTTTTGGTTTTTTTACACAAAAAATGCATGTGTATTAAGTGTCCCGTCTTGTTGTAGATAGTCTTTGCTAGTATCTCCCAACTAGTAAAGCGCTGTCGAGAAGTGCTCAAGGCTTTGCTGTCAGAATAGAGTACAACTATGCTGAGTACCAAGGCATAGCGACATACCAGAGACCGAACTGTCCGATAAGCTGGCGAGATTTGGATCAGCGTCAGCCGAAATGGTGGAGAAGAGGGTTAGTCCGCCGCTAAGTGGCAACAAAGCGCTTCTCAGGGAGCGGGCCATGGACGCAGCGAACTCAAGGTGGGAGCAACTGACGAGCTGTAGGATCTCTAGGGCACTCTGGCCAAGGCTGGACAGACTAAAGTCTAGGGAAATATTGACATGGAATAGGGAAAGATTGCGGTTACTCATCGGAATACTGACGGGGCACTGCTTGCTAGGGAAGCATGCTATGCGGATGGGGATAGTTGCCTCTGACATTTGCCTTGACCTATATGCTAACAAGGACATTACCCACATTTTGTGTGAATGTCAGGCGGATCGAAGGATGCCCTTGAAGTGGTAGGTAGGGCAGTCTTTTCTTCGACAATTTAGAAGATCTGAGGTTGATAGGGCATGACAAGTTGGCCAAATTTATTAGGGATCTAGGATGTTTTTGGGGTGATTAGTTAGTTCCACTATATTTCCGAAGCGCCCACTTTTGGTGCCTAGTGTGCGCTGCGGCTCAACGTGGCGCCCCTTCCTAAAACTATCGTTCCCATTCGATTGGTGCGCTTCGCCACATTAATGACCACTCTTACGAATTTATTCGTATTCTTTGTGGCGGATGGCCTTTCCTACTATTTAAGTGCTTACGGCTGATCTCAAATTACACAGCTTCTTTTACAGAATTTGATTTAAAAATACAGTCAATAACAAATAGTCGGTGAAGACTAAATACATGGCGTGAAATTGAATAAACACTGTTCGCACAAATGTCGTACTAATCCGGAAAAAAAGAACTGTGCGTATATTTTCCGCGTGGACTTAGATAATCATCTTATCTATAGCAAAATAAACCCTCAATTCCTTAAAATCATTGCATAATAAATGCTTCTAAAAAAAAAAATCTGAAATTCAGATTACTTTCCCGGAAAAAGGGACTTTCGATAATTCTACAGCTCACACAAGGTTCCATTATTGAAGAATACTTTTAGGGAAATTAGGTTCAAGTTAAATGAAATGAGTTTCAGCAATTAACTAAATAACTATCTTTCCGTTTTCCTTTTTTTTTACTTCGTCCTCTTGTACTTTTTTTTCGGTTCCACTTTCATTACAGTTTATGTGGCCACCCATTTCCTTTTTGGCTTCTTCATTTTATGTTTCCATTTATATCGCCACCATACTGCCGCTACCACCCCCTTCAAGCACTCTAAGGGTATGTCCCTTACGTAAACTCTACGTACTCCATTTGTTACATTTTCATACTTGAAAGTACTCTTTATGCAGATCTATACACATATTCCGGGGTCATTTGGATAATGCTCGCTGTTCCTGGCGTGAGATGTTTTTTGTGGTGGCCGTGGTGGTGGCGATACTGTCCTCCCTAAATAGGTTCAATATGCAAATCTTCTGGAAAAATGAAAAACTTTTCCTTTGCGTTTTCTCGTCCTTTTGGCTTCAGATTCTAACTATAAAAAATAGATATTTGGGGCGAGGAACAGCTTTTCTTTTTGGTCGAAGAGGTCCTCATTTCGGCATCTATTGTCTCCTTTCGCAGGGCTCCAATTTATTTTCTAATGTCGAATTGGATCGTTGAATTTTTCCGGGACCACATTGACTTATTTTAAGGAGGTATCCCAAGTAATGCTTACAACAAGTTGTACGAAAATACTCTCCACTTATCTTACAGTAAAACGAAAATGGTCGTGGACAAGCAGTTTTTTGATCCTGCGGTCTGGTAATGCTGTGAACGGAAAAATGAAATGGAGGATGTAATCACTTTCGAACAACTTTGCAAATCCAGTTAATCCAACTTCGTGTACGTGGTAATATTAAAAATCGATTTGCGTTAATTAAAAAGCAAAACTTCATCCGGGCGAAATGAAATTTTGGTAGTTTTGAGTGAACATTTAGAATTAGGGAAGTTAGATTAGCGCTCGGTTTTGGGATTAGTACAAGGCGCTTCTAAGGGCATAATAGTCTGCTGCGATAAATTCATAGCGTGGTTTTGATACCGTCTTCATGAATGGATATGGATATGGATATGTACATATTATCCGGGAATTGTCAATCAATAAGGTAATCTAGTGTGAGCATCTTAACCAATTCTTCCACAATTCATGAAATCAAATGCCACAACTGACAATTATTATTATCCTTTCAACGCCCTTCCCCAAAGTCATATGATTTAAGGATATTTTCTTTCGAAATATTGTCGGTTGTTGTTGTTGTTATTTGGTTTGGGGAAGACACGCGTCTTGGGCATTCAGGCCAACACGGCCCATTATACTTGAATCCCGCAGTCTCTACCAGAACTTTTTCGCCCTCCTCACTAATTTTAAGATCTCAGGTAGGGAACTAGAACAGAGTTCTTCCATCCTCATAACATCAACGCCGTATACGTGCATTCTCGCAAAAGAGTACGCAGAACATTCGAGAAGGAAATGTTCCGTTGTGTCGTCACTCTCGTCGCAAGCAGTGCACATGGGGTCGTCAATCATTCTCAATCTGACCATGTGTAGCCCACACGAGTTATGCCCTGTGAGGACACCAACCATATTACCACATTCCTTTCTGCTCAATTTGAGAAGAAAAGCAGTGGTTCGTCCACTTGGTCCCTTAACAAGGTTTCTGGTCTGCCGCATTCCCGAAAGAAGCCGCCATCTCTCAATGTGTAATTTACTCCCCCACTCAGCAATGGCAATTCTAACAGAGGAAACCGGCACATCGAAAACTGGTGCTGGTCCGACCATGGCTGACTCCGATCCAGCCTTTGCTAATGCATCAGCTATTTCATTGCCATTTATACTCTGGTAGCCTAGAACCCATATGAGCTTTAAGTCTTTGGGACTGCCAACAGAATTCAATCGTTCGCGTTACACTCACGCACCATCTTCGAAAAGGCGATTGGATTATCTAGGGACTGTACAGCGGCCTGAGTGTCACTGCAAATGCAAATTCGCCTGCCGCTCCATCTGTCCTCTATAATCCATTCTGCCGCCCTAAGGATCGCATATACTTCGGCTTAAAAAACTGTAGTATGTTTACCTAGGGGGAAGAGTACTTGAGACCGTCAGTCTGCAAGTACATTCCATTCCCGATCCGCCTTCAGTCATTGAGCCGTGCGTATAGAATATATCATTGAATCCGCTAAGCAGTGCGGACTGGTTTTACCACTCCTCCCTACTCAGGATCTCCATCTGATATTTCCTTTTAAGCATACAGGTCGAAGTCATAGCATCCGAAAGCATATCGAAGATGAAGTTTCCAGACAATCTTCGAGTCATTTCTCCATGACCCGTGCAGTGCTCATTTCTCCACAGGCCTAATATCATTAGTCTGTGTGTGTGTAGCTATCACTGCTTCCGCCTGAACAACAATGTAAGCGGTGGCAGATTGAGCAGTGCATCGAGTGCCGCACCCGCTGTGGTACGCATGGCGATGCGGACTGTCCTCTGTAGTTGAGCGAGACTAGCTCTAATATATGCCCATTCGGACTTAGTCCACCAAACCACTGATGCATAGATTGGGATGGGTCTTATAATGGCAGTATATAGCCAAAATGCCATTGACGGCCTAAGACCCCATGCTCTTCCAAAAGCTCTCCGGCACTGCGAGAATGTTACTAGCGCACGGTTCGCCTTTGTATCTACATTTTCCCTCCAGAGAAGCTTGCTATCCAGGATAATTCCAAGTCACTTAACTTTCTCCGAGAGCTGAATAGTTTCACCTTCATGGTAAACAAAACTAGAGCGGTTTTGCTAGGACTCACAGAAAGTCCGTGTCTTTCGCACCAGCCATCGATAACCCATAGGACTCTTTGCATTTTGTCGCATACATCCCTGAGCGATAGCCCGATGGCTTCAATATAAAGACTACTGCAGAAGCTCCAGAAGTGAAGAAGAAGAAGAGAACTTTAGGCATCTACTTTGTGAGTGTCCCCTGCTAGCCAGCTGTAGGTTCAGAGCCATGGGCAGCTACTTCTTCTCCAGACTCGGGGACATGACTGGAGCACGATTTGATGAACCAGCTAAGTTCATTCGCATCTTTGGCTCGTTCGGCTAGCTTTCCCCTGTAGCAATACTACGATAACCCCCTATATGGGACTTCATTACGGTGTCATGGGTGTGGTATCACAATGGACCAACCGAATGGTCTAAGTGAGTCGATCCATAGTTTGGATGGCTGCTACTATAACCTTACCTAACCTAACCTAGCCCGACAGCGAGTGCAGCCGCGTCATCAGCGTAAGCTTGTACGTGAATGTTCAGATCCTGCAGTTCGAGAAGCAGAGAGTCGATGAGCATACTCCACAACAATGGCGAAAGGACCGCGCCTTGAGCACAGCCCTTACTGAACCCCGTTGTTGCATATTGGCCATCCCCGTCTCCGCGAATAGCATTCTCTGTGTAAGCATGGAGTGAATCCACTTAACTAAAATGTTGCCCACCCCATGTCTTTTAACAGCATCACACAGTGATTCAAAGGGTGCACTAAAATCCTGTTCACAATATTACTGAATACCTTTCAATCAACAAAATTCTTTGAATTGATGAAAAAAACTATGGTGCAATGTACAAAATCTTGCACATTTTCCATGATCAATGAACTGTACATTAATACTACAAATATCATTTTATTAAAAATATTCTGATCGATCTTTGTAAAGACAATGTGTACCATACTATAGAATATTATCAACAACCATTTTTGATACAAATACCCATCATATTGGCGACAAAATTGCATATGAAGAATGTATCTTTTTTAGTTTTTATGGTACATTTGTTCATAATAATGTTCATAAAGATAATAAACATTTTAATAATATTTAAGAATTTGTACATCCGTAATATTCTCTGAAATCTGCTGATTGTTATACGAATGACGGGACAAAGTTATAAATCTTTATATACCAATATAAATATGAATGTTTGTTTGTTTGTTTGTCCCGTATGCGCTCCGAAACCAATCATCCGATTGTGATGAAACTTTGATGATTTGTTCAGAGCACGCCCGTGAAGGTTTCTGCATTAGTAAAATCATTTTACAATTGGTGGTACTCGAGTTATTTCAACATTTGAGTGTATTTCACATAGTTTAGAGCAGTTCGTTCATTTTCGGTGTGTTAGTTATGCGTTCCTATTAATAAATGGTAGATTTGGAAATTTCCAACTGGCGGAAATTAAAACAACCCTCCAAGATAGACAAATTTTCAACAGCAGACGTTCGTATGACGGTTCGTGTGTAATTTTATGATTAGGAGCTCAGCAAATGGATAATTTTTCGCAGTGAATGTTTGTTTGTTTGTTCCGTATGCGTTCCTATACCATTCATACGATTACGATGGAACTTAGGTAATTTATTGAGCGTATGCCAGCGAAGGTTTCTGAATTAGTAAAATTATTTTACAATAGGTGGCGCGCGTTATTTCATATAGTTCAGAGGCAGTTCATTGTTTTTTCGGTGTATGAGCGCGCACGCTTAAAAAAATTGAGCACCGAGTGCAACGGGGGCAACGGTGCAACGAGAGCAACTGGATAATGTGAGCTATGAGGCAACGGAAGCAACGGAGCAACGAGAGCCACGGGATCAACGGGAGCTACGAAGCAATGGAAGCAACAGGAAGCAAAGCTGAAAAGCGCTGACATTGCAGTTTTGGTAGTATGGCACCATACAAACGTAGTAAATAAATAAAAACAAATCTTTGAAGTAAATTAAATTTATTACTAATTACTATAACTAGTGATAAAATTTAATGACTACAACTCAAAAGTACATAATTTTTCCAAATTAATAAAGACTTCAATGCTCTATTGAATCCTCATTAATTACATTATTAATTTCAAGGAAATCAGGTTGTTTCTAGTGGAAAAAATTTGTTGAAAGCCTTCGCAACTTTACTATTTATTGGGTAGAAGTCCGGACTGATATTAATCATGAGTTGCGAAGAAGGTTACTATATCATACTGGTTACTCTTTATAGCGTCAGTATATTTTAACCTAAACAGCATCTCAGTATTAATCGCGCTTAGGACTATACCTCAAAAAAATATTATAAAATCGCTATCACTCTGTCTGCAGGTTTTTTTTTAATTTTACTTTTTACTTTTAATAATAAAGTATTTATTAAAACATACGTAGTGAAATATTGAAATAACTGCATAGGTGTTAGATGTCAATAAATTATGGAAACTATTTTGAGCTATAATGCATAAAGAAAGCAAAGTTATTCCACATTTTATTAGACCGAAAAGATGTCAAAATTCGTAAAAACGTACACAATCATTTTAGCTCCTCCTCCGAGTTCAATACCGCGAATTTGATATCACTTTAGGCCTAAGAAATATCTCAAAATTCGTGAAAACGTACAAAACTACTGCACACCCCTGAAAAATTCCATATCATAAAATTTAGAAGCAAATTCTTTGCGATTTTATATCCAGAGCCCACAGAAGTAAAATTAATTCGATATCGTGATAGTACCACGAGATATGACGAAATTAGTGAAAATATGTACCCCAACTATCATTGACAGTTTCTTTTGGCCCAATGGAAATTTTGTTTTTTTTGCGACGTACCAACGACCGACGTTTTCGGTCCTTTGTGAATTCCCAGATAATTTTTGAAATGGTTCTTGAGATATAAGACTTTATTTTCTTGAAAAATTATTAAACCCCAACTTCCGTGCTGCGCGATTCATAAAACATACCCACCAATTTGAACTTCAAATTTCCACAAGTTTAGGAGATACGAGCCTTCAAATTTTTTAAATTTTTTTAAATTTTGGCTCTCATCATCAATAGTGCGACAGCCCAAATCGAACCCTGGTCTCCTTTCAGGTTTCTGGACAGTGTTTTTTTTTCGGTGATACATTATTGGCGCCTCGCCCAACCCCGACCTGGAGGACAAGACCTACTTAATTATTACACCCTGGTAGAAAAAGGGTGAAAGGTTTCAGCTAAATATGACATGTTGGAGTTCTCACAATTATGCTGCGTTTAAAGTTTAGTACTGGTCCTAATCCTGTTCAAGCCGCCCAAATTGAAACGATACAAATTTACTAATATTATAGGGTGGACAAAAAGTTGTGGGCAATTATCAGAAGTAATTGTGACCCAATTTTTCCGTGAGATATAACCTGTTCGAATGTCATCCAACTTTTTGGGATATTCTGTAAAATGTTGATGCTTTTCTAACTTACCCCCCTTCTAGGCCTTTCCAGAAAAATAGAACAACAGGGGTAGATAGGTATGTCTAATTATCTGCTAATTCTGAAGAAATGAAAGGTAATTAGATCTGTCCTGAAATCCAATTTATTTTTAATAGCACTACTAAGACTTTTTAAATTTCACAGAAACACCGTTCAAAACAGAACAACTTCACATAAACTTCATCGGTATCGAACTTAACTTTCAAAGTTGCAAGTCAGACGTCAAAACTTCGCACAAGAATCTATAGTTTTCACATATCATTGCCGAAATGTCACCTAGTAGATATTTCTTAGCTGTCAATTCCGGTAAACACTTTTCAAAACAATTGAAAAGTAGTTGCCAACTATTACGGCGAGCAAAATAAATAATACGGTTGTGGGTCTTGAAGTTAGAATATGATTGTTACTTTTAATTGACGTTATTGATTTATTTGTGAAATTTGTTGTGAATTGCTTTTCGACATATTTTCTGATTTTAGTAAGCTAGTCTTGCTTGAATTGCCAACCGTGCTTTGTTGATACGAGCAGAACCTATTTGTCATATTATATATCATATTTGTCATATCACATATCATATTTGTCATATCAAATCCAACAGGTACGACTTCGCGGGAATTTTCCCGCACTGACTTTTAAGTGATGCAAGAAAGAACTTCGGGCGACCTTCATTTATTTAAGATATTAACGACGTGAGTTCGTTTGAATGTTAACAAAAATGACAATGTTTACTGTAAATCGATTTGCAGCGCTTATTTGACCGGTGCAATTCAAATTTTATGCTCCTTAACATCTACCAATATACTACGATTTTCTTTTAAAAAAATTCAACCCATCCATTTGAATTATTCACTTTATTGGGTAGAATTAATAAAGTTCCCAATTTCGGGATAATTTGTAATAGGAAACTTAATATCGACTGTATTGTAAATAAATTCAACTCTACCTTTAGTTTTGTAAAAGGATGTTATAAAGTTTTCTACAACCCCTGCATTACTTAAGACAGTATTGCACTGTATGCCACTATGTCAAATATTTGACTAATATAGTTTAATCGTCAAATTTTGGTTTGCCACATTATTTTATTTGCTCCAAACAAGGTCTATTTTGATGGTAAAAATTTGACTGAGCTTTCCGTCAAATTTTTTTAGTCAAATATTTGACAGCATAGAAACAGTGTAATACAAGCTTAAGACTTTGTATTACGCTTGCTTGTGTGAGTTTGCACAATCCTGGATTATGCCAAGTATTGGCCTCGTAGATCTACAATTTGACTGAACTTTTCGTCAAATTCGTTTAGTCAAATATTTGTCATCGTGACATACAAGTGACAGGATATACATATATCCCTCACTTTAACTAGCATCATCAATGGCGCGACAGCCCAAATCAGGCCCTGGCCTCCTACTTTAATTAGGAGCTGTGACGGTTAATGTTCTTGCTCGATCCTTGAGAGACTTTGTTCCCAAACAACATATTTTTATTTGATCGTGACATTCTACGACTTCTTAAAGATTTTGTCAAAATTAATTTTAATTTGCGTCTATGCGGAAAGCCTTGTTAATTTCGTTTTAATTTCAAATTCAATCAAAATTTTTGTTCTATTATTTATTTGATAAATTTTTATTTTTTTTATGTTGTTTTATCTACAATTATTTGCTAATTAATTTTATTGTTTAATTTATTATTTTGAGTTTTACATTTTTGTTAATTTATAATTATTTCCTTGTATAATTTAAATTAACTTATTTGTTACATAAATAATTTTTAGACATACAGAAGTAATCACCGATCAGATTGGTTAAAATCACGTAGAAACTTTTTGCGACAATAATTTGGCATACCTAGGTGCAGTTTTTTGTTCATTTTTCGAATGGACTGCGGTGCAAAAATCCAAAATCCAGCGAAAAAATGGTATGCGTAAGCCACTGGTTGAAGTTTTTATTAAAATTTTTATTAAAATTAAGTTTCCATATGTGTCCCTTTTGCTTTATTTTAATTCACATATATTCGAAAACCCAATGCAACACGAAAATCTAATATTCAAAACGACTATCCACAACTCCTGGTCTGTTATCAATGTCACAATATTCTCTGGTTATAAACAGTTTTTAATAAAATCTACTCAAGATTTCTTGACAAAAAAATATATAAACCGGTCTGCAAAATTTTCGCCACATATGTACTCACATGGGTCGAAGAGGTCGATGATTTCGGGAAGAAAAATGATAGGATATAGTCGTGCTCTAAAGGTCAAGGAATGGTAGACGGGAAAACAAATTTTGCTTTTATAAGTCCACAGGGACAGCTATGGCAAGGATAACGTATAAAACAAATATCGGAACACTTAGTTTTTTTTCCTGAAACTTTCGGAATTATATGCGAATTACAGAGAAATTTTTTCTGTGAACATTGCAAAGTTTTTGAAAGAATTTGATGTCCATTGTTTTCAATTTTAATTTTTTTATGTCCTTTTCGTGCGATTGTATGACGAAAAGATTTGATTTTCGCTGTCAAACTTGATATTTTTCCCTTTTTTAGTATACCATTATTGTGATGAGTACCTCTAACAAATTTACTAAGTGAGTTCTTTGCCATGCCAGCGGCAACAACAAACAAAAATGACTCTGACAGGATAGGTGGTGTATTCAGCCGTAAAAGGGAAGACATAAATATGTAATCAATCAATTTTCAGCAAATAGGAAGCAAACAGGTCAAACAAGACTGCCCTCCCCCGCATATATTGCTCTAACCATCGCTATGAAACGAACTTTTGTCGGTCTTTCTTGGACTTAATCTCGAGGTCAACTGGTTATTGAGTTTTCCAGTTAGTAATTTTTCTTCTCTCGGTTTCTTTTTTTTGTCCACCCCCAACCAGTCCAGAGACCACCCTCTGACGAAGAACATGTAAGCTTCTGCCATAAATTCTTTCACTCTGTCACTGTAGGTTTTCCTTACGTACTTTGTGGGAAAAGAAATTATTTTGACATTTCTGTGAAACCCGTCGCTTATTAAATTATTTTATCTACGAGGGCCACGGAATCGGATACACTGCTATCTTCATCCGGCTAAGGATTGAGTTGAGGAGCAGAGAAAAAATGACGGAAAAAGAAGCGAAAACCCACAAAATATATGACGCATTATTGATTCTGATTGATTGAGTTTACAGAAGAATTGACTTTTGCATTCCAAATAGAATTGGAGTAAAAAAGTTTATTTTGTATGATACACATCACAACAGCTAGTGATGTTATTTTTGTATGTTTGCTATTTTCTTTCCCCCGGTATGCGATTTGCAGGAGTGAGCCGTCATGGATTGGGATATCAAATTTAGTCAATATGGTTTTTGTTTGGTTAATAAATTGATGAACAGACCGGTTTTTTTTTTAAATTGGTTTACATTTACTTCAATTACGTACTTTTTTTCCGACTGGAATCAATAGCATCTATACAAAAAAGTGGACAACAAATTGATCCTGAACAATACAGCAAGAGTTGTGAAGCATCAGTGGAGTTGAGGAGCGTTGAATGTAAAATTATGAATAACAAATTTTATTAATTAACTGAACCAATGCAAATTCAAAACTTTTTGAATAACAATTTCATGGAGTTATTCGAGAAACCAGTTTTATAAAATTCGTAATACTTCAAAAAAATAATATCGTAATTTTGTTTTTTAATTTAAGAACAAGAATATGAAGATATGATCTTAACAGGCGACGAAAAAAAAATTGTTTATGAAAATGGGGTTTTCCACATTCTTACGAATTTCGTTATATCTTTCAGGCATGCAGAATTTATGAAATTAATTTTACTTTTACCGGCTCTTTCTATAAGCGCCTAGAAATATTTTACCAAATTTTTCGATATCCAACCCCTAAGGCGGTGTAAAGCGGATGTGTACATTTTCACGAATTCCGATATATTTCTTAGGTCTAATGAGGTATCGAATTGACTTTCACTTCTAAAGACTTTAAATATAATCGAAGGAAACACCAATTTAAGCATTTTTTGATATTTAACCCCCGGGGATGTAAGGTATTGTTTACGAATTACGAAATTTTTTTTAGGTTTAGGTTATGCTTTTACTTCTATGGATTTTATATTTAGTGATCTAAAGCTTCATATCGGAATTTTGCGATATTCAAGAGGGTGTAAAAACATTGTGTACATTCTTACGAATTCCGACATATCACTTAGGTTCTTTGAGATATCGTTTTTTTTTCTTTTAACGGGCTTTCTACATAATCGCCTAAAAATCGCTTTACGAATTTTTGGATATTGATGTCAATATTTTATCCCCAATACTGAAATTGAAAAAAAATTTAAATAAATAAAAAAATATACTGCAGTCACGATCGGTATGATACTCTAGATGAAATACTGAACTCCGATCGATATTGTAGTTGGAGATAAAGTAAAATAAGGAGTGCGCCTGTACTTTATCCTTTATTAAGGACTCTAATTTGGTAAGTACTTAAAACTAAAGGACAATATCACCAGTGTTCAATTTCATAGCTGGAAAATCACCAAAAGTAAATTTTTCCTTTTTCAAGGACTTGCGCAATTCACTCGATTTCTAGCATATACGAGGGTGGTCTGAAAAGTTTCCAGCCTAACAAGGATACAAGACAGTTTTTCTTTAAATTTATTTTTATTTTGCTACATAGTCTCCTTGTAAGTCTAAACACTTCTCTCAGCGATGCTCCCATCTCTTTAATCTCTACGTCTTTCTCAGCAAAATAATTGTTTACGAGGGAGATGGCCTCTATATTTGACGAAAATCTATGTCCTCCGAGCGCAACTTTTAGCTTAGGGAACCAAAAAAGTCGCTTGGGGCTAGATCTGGTGAGTAAGAAGGGTGGTCGAGTAGTTCAAACCATAATTCGTGAATTTTCGCCATGACAACCGCTGAGATGTTATGTGGCGCATTGTCTTGGTGAAAAAACTTTTTTTTTCGGCAAATGTGGCCGTTTTTTCGCAATTTCTGACTTCAGCTTGTAAAGTAATGATGCGTAGTATGCTCCTGTAATGGTTATCCAAGATAATCGATTAGGATAACTCCATGACTATCACAAATAGCAGTCGACATCACTTTCCCAGCCGAAAAAACAGTTTTGGCTTTTTTTGGAGCCGATTCTCCCTTCGCAATCCACTGTTTTCACTGTATTTTTGTTTCTGGGGTATAATGGTGTATCCAAGTTTCATCTACAGTAATTAATCGGCGAAAAAACTCAGATTTAGCGCACCTAAACTGCGCCAACAGAGCGTTGGAAATGTTTATTCGAACACGTTTTTGGTCCAACGTGTGCAAACGCGGCAGCCAAAGAACAGCTTTCTCATGCCTAAATCTTTATTCAATATGAGACAAACACGTTCTTTGGACATATCCATAGCCTCTGCTATCTCTTTCACTTCACTCGACGGTTGTCTTCCACCATTTGATGAGCTTGACCGATTTTTTCGCCAGTGGTTGCAGTTTTTGGACGTCCCGATCGTTCCTCGTCTCACAAGCTGGTACGGCCATATTGAAATTCAGCTGCCCAAAATTTTACGGTGGTAAATGATGGTGCAGAGTCCCCGTACACAGCGTCCAACTCGTCTTTGTAATGATAGCTCGATACTCGATTTTATCCATTTTCACAAAAACACTCGCATCGATTCACTCAAACGATTGTCAAACAACAACTAGGCGTCCAAAAAGACTAAAATTTTGGTGAGTACCTTTCAAAAGGTGCACAAACACTTTCCCTTGCTTTTGTTGACGAGTGCTGCCATCTTCATGTTGAGGTCGGAAACTTTTCAGACAACACTCGTATATCCCTTTACCCTGAAACCATTTAAAAATTATTTTGTGCAAAATTTCTAGCTTGAAGCGTTCAAAAGCTATCGGAAAATATTCTAGAACACGTTTTTAATGACTTTTTGTATGAGAGCTACCGGAAGAAGCTAACACATTTCGCTAACTAGTAAACTCAAACTTTGTTTTCACTCAAAACTTGTACTAAATTCCGAATTCGCGGTTGAACGATTACTTTAGTTATAGTGAGCTCCGTAAATTAAGTGCAGATATTTTTACATGATTTTGGTATGGCAGCTACTCAAAGAACTAATGCGATTTTTTTCATATTCATTTCCTAAACTACAACTATTGGAAAACCAATGTATGAAAAATTTTAAAGTCATAGCTTAAGGCGTTCCAAAGTTATTGGCCAATATTTTTGAACACGTATTTTAACGACTCTTGTATGGCAGCTACCCGAAGGAGTAGGATGATTTTGCCCGTTTACGAACTTAGCCTTACAAATTCAACCAAACATCCAGATTCAAAATTTCAAGATCCTAACCCAAGGCGTTCGTGAGTTATCGTCCTAACGGACAGTCAGACGGACGGACGAACGTCAAGCGGATTTGAAGTTGAAGTTAATACATAACTTTTTTCGTCCGAGGCTCCGTTCTATGTGTTACAAATTTTTGCGCTGGATTAAACTTATAATACTCTAGATTTCATTTAGAGTATAAAAATCTGCCCAGACTGTTGGGCGCAACTTTGTTATTTTTTTACCATTTTTTTTCCAAATATCTCAACGAACAAATCTTTCCATCAATTTAAGGGGGTCGTCAACGAAAAAATTTTGAAAATTGATGATTGATGATTTTTTTTTTGATTGCATATTTTTAAAATAGACTATATTCTGTGCAGAATGCCACAAACCGCATTTTTTTTCCGATGAGTAAAAGTGTCAAAAAGTGTAAACCACGTCTTTTTTTGAAGACTTTTACTCTAGGCATTATTATTATTTATTATTCACAATCACAAACAAAAACACGATTAAAATAAAAATTAAACAAGTGAAAACAAAACCTTTTTAAAAATAACCTTCTAAGTGACTGCCATCTGTATCGAAAAATCTCTCAATTTTTTTTTTTAAATAAAAACTCACAAATTATGAAATAATTTAAAAAAAAACCTTAATAAACGTATTATAACTAATTTGGTTTTATGCGTCTCCTGAAAAGTTGTAATTTTTTTTTAAAAGTACACTTTTCTCAAGAACCAAACTAGTTATCGGAGTGCGTTTTTTTATCATGTTGGTGGCACTGTTTTGCACACTTTTAGTGGCGGGTTTTTTTGAATTCTATGTTTCAGAGGTTTTATACGATTTTAACTAGCACTAAAAGTGCCGTTTTTTCGGCATGTATGTCTAAAGCTTACAAATAATTTTCTACTATGCATTTTTCAATATCCTTAACTAAATCTCTTTAAATTGAGTGTTAAAACAAGCCTACAAAGTTTAAACTCTATGCGATATGCGGTTCCTGATAAAAGTGTACTTTAGTTTAACATGGGAAAGGATCTACGGTGACGACCCCCTGAAATTATCAATTTTCTAGCGTATATGTTCCAGAAACCACAGATAACATCTCAAAACGTAAAAATGCATAATTTAAATGTATCAAAATTTTTAAGAAAGTTATTTTAGAGTAGTAACGTATAATTATTCAAAATTTACTTTATAGGATTAGGCAATCAAAAGGTGTTGAAGTTTTTGTGAGTAAAATTTAAAAGTGGAATGCCAAAAGAGGTTGTATAAAGGTAAATGATATCGTAAATGGTTTATACTAAAAAGTTCAAGCCTGGATCATATTGATATGATACACTTATGTTGAAAGGTTGTAGTATAGCGCTGGAATGGGGTAAAACACTGTAGCACGAAAAACACGTTTTCCATCTAATCTATGGTGAATCTAGATGAATCCTTTTCCACCGTCATTTAGGGGAGAGAGTATCGAAAATCGTAATAACTTGGAACGAACGTTATCTGGATTAACTTTTGGTATTTGTTTTTAACATACCGACTGCTAGACCTTTTATTTCTGTAAAACCACATGACCCGACGTGTGCAGTACAACTGGCAATTCAAAGGTTTAATATGTGTAGAGTCCTCGAAATGCATGGAATGATACTGCAAACTATTATACACTTCTCCACTCCGACGAGTACTGATTGGAAGTCAACAAAGGTGAAAGCCAACATGGCCGACATGTCTAGGAAGCACATCATAGAGCTAATCTATGCATGAACTGTACGAAGTAGAAGATGATAGTGGCGCTTCTATTCACGATGATTGATACGATCCATTTATTACCATGTACCTGCCGGCCTTTTGTTAAAATAAAAGAATTGACATGTACCCGACTACCTTCTACCTGGAGCTTGGAAAAAAGACAGATGATACCTCACGCTGACACGATACGAGTGCTTCCATTAGTTTAGAGTAGGTAATTAATTGTTAGGCATTACGAGTCGACGTAAGTGTGTTTCGTATAATTATTGTCCTTTCAACAATCCCGAAGTGACTACTAACACATCAGATCCACCTATTCAGTAGCTCTTTTCACATTTTTTTTAAGTGTCACGATATGACCTGTGACCCGTAAGCAATTCAGAATTTAGCCAGTAGTACAGACATACAAATTACACGTGCTAAGGACGAGATGATCAAAAAAAACAGTACCTTGTGCCTCCTACTCCATACCCGGTAGCTGCATGTACCTGTAATACTTAATGTAGTAATTTCGCTTATGGTACTGTCGGTTCGGTTGTTCGGTATTAAATGAGCAACATGTCATATTATGACAGGGCGCACCTTTTTTTATGAATCGCGTACATGTGTGGAGGATATGTGAAGTAGCTAAAGCAGCAGAATATACGGTTGGATGAACAACGAAATTTTTCATAATCGTTTTTGCCTAACTGGTTTTTTGAATATTCCACTCTCACCTCTCACGTGTATTGTAAAGTGCGCGCTTCGCGTTTGAATAAACGTATTTCGTATGAAATGATGATGAAACGATTTTGATAAAAATTTTCTTTTTTTATTTAAATTAGGAAAATATGATGCTAACAGTATTGTGCACCCGTGGATGGTTTATTAGTGGGCGGACAGATTAACTCGCGATGTTCCTTTAAACTCGATGTTGGGGAATTACTGGATACAATAAAACGAAATGAGTGTGCCGTTTACACCAGATGATTAAGTAATCAATTAAGAATTAAAAAAAAGGTTACATGTGGTTGCATGAGTATTCCTGGAAGAATTTAAGGTACCTATGGCATGTAATTAGAATGAACGTAATTTGGATATAATTGAAGATTTCATGACGCTTCTTCTAATGTGCGTTTCGTTAAAAAAAATCAGAGATTTTCAATGGAATTATATATATTTTTTATAGGCCATCAGCAAACCAATTTTTTTTTCCTGCGCATATGTATAATTTGAATCTAGGGTAGGTGGGTAGGAACTCATCAATATGCTGAGGTCCTATAGCTCATTATGAACGTTCGGTTAAACTAATTTCCATTAATTACTGCGCTGAATAAATTTGGCTTAGATTTGAATCAATCGCTGATATTTTGATGACACCACAAATTTCATTAATGAAAAAATTCATTATTTGGTGACTTTCATAAATAATTTCAAGGGAGTTTCAAAATGTCTTCTATCCGAAATTTACCGGTACCAAGTTTCATCAGGACGTAATGTAGATTGCATGGCTCTTATTTTGTCATCAACTTCAAAAGTTGGCGAATACCTACATTAACAAAAAATCTGCCAACAGTCTGGGCGCAACTTTATTATTTTATAGGTAGAAGTCCGAAACGTGTTTAATGAAGAGATGCGGTGTAGGTTACTATGCGACTGACAACCTAAAAAATAACGTTCCAAATAGCCTCCTGGTTATTTCTTAGGTTGTCAGCCGCATAGTAACCTACACCGCATCTTATCATTAAACACGTTTCGGACTTCTACCCATAAAATAATAAAATTGCGCCCAGACTGTTGGCTAATTTTTTTTTATTTACTTACGTATTGTTTTATCAATAGAATAATTCACAGTAGTAAGAGCGAATTCGATCACATTAAACCTAAGAGATTTTCGGAATCAGTGAAAACTTGAACAATACCACCAGGGGGTTTAATAGGGAAAAATATTTAAATCGGTTTTTCCCCGACTATGTTTAAAGCTTATTTATAGAAGTAAAAGTGAATTCCGAAACTCAAAATACCTACGAAATATATTAGAATTCGTGAATATGTACACAACCACTTTACACCCCCTTAGGGGTTGGATATCGAAAAATTGTGAAGAACGTTACTAGGCGCTTATACAAATAGCCCGCAGAAGTAAAATCGCTTTGATAGCTCGAGATGCCTAAAAATTTTAACGAAATTCGTGAAAATGTGGATTCAAGGACTTTTTTCTTATTCAATCTCTGAACGCCAATAAAAATCGGAACTTTTTCTTGTTTCAACTACTCTAATAGCACATCTACATATACGTACTGAGTTTCAACTTTCTAGCATAAGCCGTTTCTGAGATATAAAAAACCAACCCTCACCTCCGTACCTTGCTACCACTATCAAAATATTTATTTTTCTAGGATGTCTCTATAGGGGCTCTTTATAATCCTAAATCTTTAGCTTTCTATTCATTACGGTTTTCGAGAAATAAAAGTCAGAATGTTTTCCTTTCTACCCTCTTTCACCATCACCCCCAGCACCCACACCCACAAAATTTTTTTCCCTAGACGTCTACCGACATTAACTCCTGTAAAATTTTCAAGATCATATCTGATATGGTTTCTGAGATATAAAAATTACGTTTTTTGAGAAATTGCTATCCCCCACTTTTATGCTCCACCTCCACCCTCAAAAAATTTGCTTTCAATAGATGATTGATAGATTTCACTCTCACACCCCGCCACCCTCCTTAAAAATTTTAGCCCTTGCCTAATCTTGAAGTATTCCTAAGGACAACCACAAAGTTTCAATCTTGTAATATAAATTGTTCAGGAGATATCGATTTTAGAATGTTTCAATCCCGGCTTTCAAGCGTTTCGGTATCATTGTTTTCACCTTACTTCCAACCCCTATCGAAAAATAATAAGTCCACTATCATAGTACTACATAAGTTCTAAGTTTCAGTCTCCTAGCAGGAGCGGTTCCTGAGATCTAGAAACCAAATTTTTTCGTCTAAAGCGCTCTCCTCTCCACCCCCCTTATAATCCCACCCCGTAAAAGATACCAGTCGTAGGGGTTGACCCAATCTACCCAGCAAAGGAATATCATCTTAATATCTCAAGGGGTTTGGGAGCTACGCGTCTTCAAACGATTTTGCGTACGGCGGACGGTGTACGACGTCTACGTCGGACAGGCGGATATTTTTTTTTGCTTTTTTAAAGCTTACTAGTCCTAAAACGTAAAAATACAAAATTTCACGGTGTCAAATTTTTTGGAAATGTCACAATACTTTATTATTAAAAAATAATAAAGTAAAATTATTTTCACCACGTGTGTTCGCTCTCCCGGTCGATCGACTTTCGCTGCTAAATCTTTACATTCTAAAATGTATATACTTTCTGGTCTACTGTACACGAGCGAACATTACGCGATGTCTTGAAGAAATGTTTGATCCAATGCCGGCAAAAAAGGTTTTGTTGTATAGAAAATACAGCTGAGTTTCTTCCAATCCAAACGCTTGCTTTTAACACTTTCACTGCCAAACTTTTTGACAAAAATTTTGACAAAAAATTTGAAGAAGTCAAAAATTGCATAAGACATGGAACCACGTCGCTTTCGCGTAACGTGTTAATCCCCGGAACAAAGTCACGTATCACTTCTAGGGTGGCAAACTTTTTGTCAAAAATTTTGACAGTACTATTTCAAGAGGTCAAAATTTGCATTGAACGCGCAACAGCGTCGCTTTCACTGAACGTGATAATTTTCGAAACATAGTCGCGTATTACTTTTAGGGAGTCAAAGTTTTTGTCAAAAATGTTGATAGTGCTATTTCAAGAAGTCAATATTTGCGTTGGACGCTGAACTACGTCGCTCTCACTGAACGTGTTAATTCTCGGAACAATGTCACGAATTACTTGTAGGGTTCGAGTCCTGGATGGTTGGTAATGGATGTGAGAACATTTAATTAAGCCGCACACCAAGCTTAAAACTTTGATTTGACACAAATTGCTGCAAAAAATTACTCAACTTGATAAAAATTAAAATTCAAAAATAAAATAAAGACGTTTAGATAAAGAAAATGCCAATTATAGCAAAGTATTATTTATTTCTTTATTTATTTCTGAGCTACTGCCTAAAAGATTAGACAGAGCTAATAAAAGTACACAGAGCAAGAACATAGAGCGAATAATTTGGGAATTACATAAAAAAAACTGATCAAGAAAGTAATATGTGATAAACATTGAAAAAAACCTACCTCTATTTCAACAACACTCCTAAACATATCAATCTTCTCTTTTCGGCCTAAAGTTCAGGATAAAAAAAATGTCGAGTTAATGTGAATTGACGAGAATACAAGTACAAACTTTTTGGTGACATTTGTACGGAAACGAATGGAAGGAGTCATTAATTTTTGTTCTAGTATCTTCAAGTGGTGATAAATGGTAGCGTTACACTTTTTCTGGTTATCATACAATAAGAGCTATTACGTCTATTCAGAGTACAACCTGCAGAAAGAAGATGATTTTGCCTTTTATCGAAATTATTCCTCAAATAGAAATTCGTGTCAAACTTTGTCTGCCGAACTGAATGATTTCTGAGGTTAAGAAAGATGAATTCAGAACTTCTTCAAGTCAATTTCTTTAGATAAGTTTTATAAGAAACTCATTCGATTCTCTGCATTATCATTTCCTGCCACTTCATTTTCAATAACCGGAGCGTTAAGAAATTAAAAATTGCAGATTTGTAGCTTGCAGTGTTTTGTAGTATACGTGTTTAAGGATGTTTTCATAGAAGCTAATGGAAGTAGTGAAATTTTGGCCATTCCTCCCGATTGGTTATTTCTTGCTTGATCCATTTTTTGTTCCATTTTATAGATTTCACAACACTTAAGCGAGAAATACATGTGCATATATCTGCATGCAGCGCGGCAAAACGGATTTAGAATGCTTGAGTTTAAATGCGACGAAACACACGCTTATTCTGCATGCAGCGGAGCGCTGCAACATGTGTCTACTTCTACTTTTGCTGCGCAGCGGCAGTAGTGCCACAACTTGATATTGAAATTTACCTACACAGAAAAAGAAATAAGTGGTTTGACATGTTATTTTTATACTCTAGATGAAATCATATAGAGTATTATAAGTTTAATCCAGCCCAAAAGTTTGTAACGCATAGAACCAAGCCTCGGACGAAAAAAAGTTATATATTATTTTTTGTTTATTTGTAGCCAAAAACCTCAAATCCGCCTGACGTCCGTCCGTCCGTCCGTCCGTCCGTCCGTCCGTCCGTCCGTCCGTCCGTCCGTCCGTCCGTCCGTCCGTCCGTCCGTCCGTCCGTCCGTCCGTCCGTCCGTCCGTCCGTCCGTCCGTCCGTCCGTCCGTCCGTCCGTCCGTCCGTCCGTCCGTCCCTCCGTCCGTCTGTCCGTGAACACGATAACTCAAGAACTGAAAGAACTTGAAATTTTGAATCTGGATGTTTGGTTAAATTTGTAAGGCTAAGTTTGTTAACGGGCAAAATCGTCCTACTCCTTCGGGTAGCTGCCATACAAAATGTCCTTAAAACAAGTGTTCAAGAATATTGGTCGATAACTTCAGAAGGGTTTAAGCTACGACTTTGAAATTTTGTATCTATTATTTTTCTAATAGTTGGAGATAAATATATGAATATGAAGAAAATCCTGTTAGTCCTTCGTGTAGCTGCCATACAAATATCCTGTCAAAATGTATTCACTTAATTTACGAAACTCACTATAACTCAAGTAATCTTTTAGCTATCAATTCGGAATTTTATACAAGTTATTTTTGAGTGAAAAGAAAGTTCGAGTTTACTTGTCAGCGAAATCCTTTTACTCCTTCTGGTAGCTGCCATACAAAATATCCTTAAAACACGTGTTCATGAATATTGGCCGATAACTTCAGAAGGGTTTAAGCTACGACTTTGAAAATTTGTATGTGTTAATTTTCCAATAGTTAGAGCTAAATGTATGATTATGAAGAAAATGCTATTAGTCTTTCGTGTAGCTGCCATACAAATATCCTGTCAAAATGTCTTCACTTAATTTACGGAACTCACTATAACTCAAGTAATCGTTTAGCTATGAATTCGGAATTTTGTACAAATTAGTTTTGAATGAAAATAAAGTTTGGGTTTACTATTCAGCGAAATCCTTTTACTCCTTCTGGTAGCTGCCATACAAAATGTCCTTAAAACACGTGTTCAAGAATATTTTTCGATAACTTCAGAAGGTTTTAAGCTACGTCTTTGAAATTTTGTATGTATTATTTTTCCAATAGTTGCAGCTAAATGTATGAATATGAAGAAAATCCTATTAGTCCTTCGTGTAGCTGCCATACAAATATCCTGTCAAAACGTCTTCACTTAATTTACGGAACTTACTATAACTCAAGTAATCTTTTAGCTATGAATTGGAAATTTTGTACAAATTAGTTTTGAGTAAAAACAAAGTTCGAGTTTACTAATCAGCGAAATCCTTTTACTCCTTCTGGTAGCTGCCATACAAAATGTCCTTAAAACACGTGTTCAACAATATTTTTCGATAACTTTTGAACGCTTCAAGCCACGAATTTCAAATTTTGTACACGTTCATTTTTAAATGGTTCCAAGGAAAAGGATAAATATGTAAGTAATCGAGTGAGTCCTTCCTGCACCTCCCATGTGAAAGTCCTTCAAAAAGGACATTTTTTTTTTATGACTTACCCAGTTCAAGATATGAAATTAAACACTGAATATTGTCTTTTAGTTTTGAGTAGCAATCTAATGGCAGTCCTTAATAAAGGACATACAACATGCATACACGTAATTCTACTTTATCCCCAACTACAATATAAATCGGAGTTCAGTATTCATCTAGAGTATTATACGATTGGCTTGCAGCCGATCGTGACTGCAGTATGTTTTAGTTGTAATTTTGTACCTGTGGAGTAGAGTAGCAATGGAGGAGCGTTTCATAGAACTTAGGAAAAATAACCAGATTGTATTCGATAAAACCAGTCGAAATTACAAAAATATATTTTTGCGGGATCAAAACTAAGATCGTTTTTTGTCTATTAAAATAAACTGAAACTGCAACTCAAACTGACTATCCGAAAATGCGGTGATTTATGACTAATACAACTAAGAGATCTGTCTAAAACTCTGCACGTCTGTTTCACATGCAGAGATGCATGCACCGCTGCGTGCATATATTCTGCACATGTATTTCTGGCTTTAGCTATTTCGCCGAGAACCTGTACTTCCTATGGAACGCAGGATAATTTAATAACTCCTTGGTTCGAAAAAATACTGCAACAATCTATTGTCCGGATTATTAAGCACCTTTCAGGATTAAAGGCACTGTCAAATTTACGACACACAATACTAACCTAAAAATCAGCTTTCTGCACTACTACGACTTTTGTACTTTTAGCTCTAACAACTTGGAGTACTCATCTCGTTTAGTTCAAATAGCCCTCAAGTGCATTACTATCACTCGATTTCAAAGTGCTTGATGAGCAGGAAATGCTTTTCGAACTCGGTAGCTACAAGGGCTAATAGACAAAAGGTCATAGGCTGGGAATAAACAACGGAGACGAATGCTATTCTACTGAAAGCTGTGCGATATTCAAAGTTCGTTTAGAACTCATACGAAACTCATTCCATAGAACGGATGCAACGAGGTGTGAATTAAAAACGAATCCGAGTACTGAAGTACGGCATTGCTTCATAAATGGTCTTCCTTTATTGATTCATGCTTTTCATTTATTTGAATGCTTTTAAAAAATGATTGTCTTGATCGAACGCTTTTATGTCTTTAGAACTTTCACAATTAAGTGATAGCTGAACTTCGATTGCATCCTCAGAAGTGGTTGTAACAATTACGTTTTTATACCAAGATCTCAGGGTTTGAGTTAGGCTACGAAAAAAAACATTAGAAACAGCAACATACAAATTAAAAAAAAACCCATTGAATTTTACATCTTTTGGATAGTAGGCAAATATTCCTCTCCTTTTGAAGTAAATTTATATGGAGATGTAATAGTCAATTTGAATGTAAAATTCTACTTCTAATATTATTTCTAACTTACTTACTCTTAAAAAAAAAAGCGCAACAAAACACTTGTCTGTAGGTAGGAATCGAACCCGGGATCAATTCTGGTTCTGCTGAGCAGGTTTGGCACCCTTAGCCACTGCACCACCGAACGCGTTTCATTTTCATTTCAGTAGAAAAAATCTGCCAACAGTCTGGGCACAACTTTATTATTTTTTGGGTAGAAGTCCGAAACGTGTTTAATGCTGAGATGCGGTGTAGGTCACTATGCGACTGATAAGCTAAAAAATAACGTTCCAAATGGCCTCCTGTTTATTCTTTAGGTTATCAGACACGCGACCTACACCGCATTGCTCCAGCGCTGTACATCAATACAATTTTGAACTTGTTTTTTGCTTGAATTACTCCTGTAGTACTTCTACATATACATACTAAGTTTCAACTTTCTAGCATACGCTGTTTCTGAGATATGAAAAACTACCCCCCACCCTCGTACCTTCCTACCCCTATCAAAAATTTTTTTTAGGATACCTCTTCAGTGACTCTATATACTCGTCAATTTTTAGCTTTCTATGCTTTGCGATTTTCGAGAAATAAAAATCAGAATTCTTTTCGTTCCACCCCTTCCTACCGGCACCCCCTTCGCCAGCACCACCAAAATTTGTTTTCGTACTAGAAGTCTACTGGGCCTAACTTCTGTAAAACTTCTAAGATCATATCTGATACGGTTCTTGAGATATAAAAATTAAATTTTTTGAAAAATGGTTATCCCCCCGCTTTCATAATCCACGTACCATCACAAAATTATTACATTCAGTAGACTCCACTTGTGATCTTATATACAGAAACCAAATTTCATCTTCCTGGTATAATTGGTTCGGAAGATATTGTAATCTAAAGTTTTTCACCCCCAACCCCTACACCCCACTTCCCCTCTTTAAAAGTTTAGCTCTTGTCTACTGTCCTAGTATACTTTAAGATAACTACAAAGTTTCACACTTCTGAGATCAACGGTTCAGGAGATATGGATTTTAGAATGCTTCAATCCCAGCTTTCGAACGTTTCGGACACATTGTTCCCAGCCCCCCACTCGCACAACCCTCAACCCTTATCACAAATAGGTCCACTACTATAGTACCACATAAGTTCCAAATTTCTGCCTCCTACCATAAGCAGTTCCTGATATCTAGAAACCAAAATTTTTCGTCTGAAACGCGTCCACCTCCTCCCCCCTCACGTGAAAATACAAAATTTAAGGGTAGCAAATTTTTTTGAAATTTCAGGTCGATCACAATACTTTATTATTAAAAAATAATAAAGTAATAAAATCAAACGAGGCGTCCACCTTCGTGGTTTCATATATTACAAGTTTTTCGTCGTAAGATTCAAATAGATCAGTAGAATTACACGAAAAAGACCGTAATTTTCAATTCATATGTAAATATAGTGAATTTTACACGAAATATTACGAAATTTTTTGAGAATTTTCATGTAAACTGTACAGTTCTGTAGAAAAGTACATGAATAATTTACCAACACCAGTAATTTCGAGTAAAAGTGCTTGAAATGAGTACTTTTATTGTTTCGTCTAAACTAACTCTTTTAAATTCAGACAGCTTTTATAACATAAAGTTGACACTACTGTCCTAGACCTATCCAAAATTACTGGGTCAAATGAAATCGATGATCTCATAAACAAATTCATGAACTCTCTATGGGAAACTTATAAATGCACTCCTAAATATAATATTGACACAAACCCTCCAAAACTAGATGATTCGATCAAGGATAGAATCAAAATGCGCAACACAGCCCACCGTCGATGGCAAAGAACCCATGACGTTCTAACAAATTGCTAGCCAAATCTCGTACGGAAACCATTCAGGAAAATTTTTTTTAACGCAACAAGGAATCGGATGCTATCGGAATTAAGAAAAGGATCGAATAATATGTGGAAAATTAAAAAAAAAAACTGAAAAATAAAAATAGTTTCGTTCCTCGACTGCTCGACTCAAATCATTGTTGTAATGTTGTGATGTAGATAAAGCCAAGGCACTAGCGGACAATTTTTTATCCTCACATCTATTAGGCGCTAATCTAAGCGATATTAATACTATACGAGTAAGTACGGTTGAGAACACACAGTATCTAATATACCAAACATAATTTCTGATATTGAACCGAAATATCTATGTAAGCCTAGCGAAGTTAAAAGACTATTGCGTTCTATTAAAACTAAGAAAGCGCCCGGTATTGACCAAATGCCCAATATACTTTTAAAAAATATTCTGAAAAAAGAAATTATCATGCTAAACTTCATTTTCAATGCATGTCTAAAAACAGGTTATTTTCCAGCCGCATGGAAAAGCGCTCTTGTTATACCCATTCCGAAACCAGGAAAGGTTCCTAAATTTTCTTCTAACTATCGCCCAATCAGCTTACTTCCAACTTTAAGTAAACTACTTGAAAAAATTATCCTTGAAAGAATGAGAACTGTGATGAGAACTAAATCAGTCATCCCGGATTTTCAGTTTGGGTTTTTGCCTCATATGTCTACAAACCATCAACTTTTCCGAGTCACCAATTTCATTAAAAAGTCACTGAATTGCAAAGAATCCACCGCTCTGATCGCGTTGGACATAGAAAAGGCTTTCGATTCGGTTTGGCTCTTCAAATTGATGAGATTTTCTTTTTCAAATTTTATTATCAAAATAATTGCTTCATTTCTCGAACACAGAAAATTCAGAGTTAAATTAAAATCAAGTTTTTCAGATTTCCTTTCAATTCCAGCCGGCGTCCCTCAAGGCTGTTGTTTAAGTCCCATACTGTATAACATTTATACTGCTGATATTCCAAAACATCCTGATTGTGAACTTGCTGTGTACGCTGACGATACCGCCTTATACTCAAGTTCAAACGATGCCACGTTGATAATTCAAAATTTGCAATCCCAGTTAGATCTGTTCAAAGTTTCTATTATATATGGAAAATTAAAATAAATCCGGCTAAAACTTACATTGTATTTTTTACCAAGAAACGCGCAAAACACAGTATACCAAATCCCTCAATAAATATTTTTTGAGAACCGATTCATTGGTCAAAAAATATAATATATCTCGGTCTTATTCTTGATACAAAATTAACTTTCCGTGACCATACGGAACATGTTACCTACAAAATTTCAAAGAGCATCCATGCTCTTTATTCATTCCTAAATCGGAAATCAAAGCTCTCCGAAGAAAATAAACTTTTGATCTTCAAAACAACCGTGCAGCCTATCATTCTATATGGAGCCCCAATTTGGAACCTGTGTGCTAAAACTCACAAGAAAAAGCTACAAATATTACAAAATAAATGTTTAAAAATAATTTTAAACAAACCGTTTTATTTTCCAACACGACATCTCCACGATTTAGCTAATGTTCGTTCGATTTCACACCTATCGAAAAATAAAGCTATGAACAATTTGCGCGAAAGATGCCTTAACTTAGACAACCCCCTAGTTACAGAACTATTCAGTACTACGAGTATTTAAAATGTAGAGTGGTTTCTAAGCTGCCTAAATAGGTTAGTTTTATTTTAAGATAGTTTGAAGTTCTTATTAATAGGTTTTTAAAAAGAATTTTCCTAAATGAAGTATCACTTTAATTAATAACATAATTTGTCATGAAATAGAAATACTACACTATAGTTGTAAAGACAATAATTTTTTCCCTGTCTGATCTCTACAAAAATTGTATAAACTGTAAATATCTTATAGAATAAATGTAATAATTAAATAAATAAGTAAGTAAGAGTACTTTTACTTGAAAAAATTAAACATACTGGAAATTTCAAGTAAAAATTGAATTGAAAATGCAATTTTTTTAAAACAGGGGTTCCCATCCTAGCGTTGATATGCAGTATACTAAAAAAATCGCATCTTATTAGAACCAATCTGTATCCTAGGATGAGATTTGATACTACCATACCCATGTGTTGGTTATCTAGCTTTGTAGATTTCTGAGGAATTAAGTTAAGGGTTACAAATATATTCCACATATCCTGTTCAATTGCGCCATCCTTACGTAATCTCTACAATGTCCCTATATCCTGCTCGCCTTAAGTAAGTGCCAACTAGATTATTAAAATCTATTATTTAAATTTTCAGACTTCTATCTAAATTGTAATTTAGTTCCAGCGAGACTATTAGAACTCAGCAGCTGGCTCCTCAATTTCCTACTTCTATACAAAGTCCAGGTGTTTTGATTTATCTATTTTCAATCATCCAGGAAAGAAAAGATTCGCCTGATCCGTGGTTTCTCTTCAAGAGCAATAACATCCTTTTTTTCTTGTGCTTCTTGACTAGAACCGTACTACTGTACTATCCTTTTCTTAAATTTATATTAAAATTCAACTTGTTTCTATGGTATCAAATGATAGATACCGATTCTTATAATGCACCTTCTATACGAAGAGTACTTTCGTAATTGCTGCTATGTTTTTACTTCGCTATAATGAAAGTCACTTCTTAATATCTCTGTTAATTGCGAACTTAATCTGAGCACTCAGTTGAGTACTACAAGAAATTTTATTTCCAGGTAGAATTTGTTTTTCGAATCGTGAAGAAAATTAACTTGTAGAGTTGATGAATGAACGCAGTCTTATAATACAAAATCTTGCTATAAAATAGATTGCACTTAATGATAAAATGGCGGAAAATACAAAGTGGATAGCAGGATGGCATTTAGCATTTATTCGAATTGTTTGCTTCGTTTATGCTTACGTCCCTATTGACGCACCTAGGTGCATTGCTATTTTACTAGTTCAGAAAAAAGCTAGTCTAACCAGTCCAAATAGTGAGCTAGATGCTGGATTTTGGCAAATGCTAGATTTTGGCAAATGTCATCACCTAAAAAAAGTTCCGTCATATTTGCAGAAGAAAAATTTAAATATTGTCATTTCTTATTCATTGATAAATGCCAAGTTTACTCTCTCCTTGACTTTGCTCAGCTGTTTTTAAACAAGGCAAACTAAACTAGGACAACCGCCAAAATTTAGTTGGGACAGAAGGATGCTAAGTCTAACGTCGTAAACTGTTATAACTAGTCAAAAAATTATTGTCCGTTTGACCACCGTACGCCGTACACAAACGCGATTAATGGCTTCAAAAATCGAAGGTGGAGGAGTATTCATATCTCTTCAAAAGGTTATGCCAGACCGACGAAACCTTACTATTTATTAGGTGCAGGAATATATTCTGAATATTAAATTTCTAAGAGTGTGGGTAAGGGTAGCTAGGTGAAAATGGAACAAGGTCGGAGATGTTTTTTCTATTTCGAGTACGGCTTGCCTGAGAAAGTTGAAACTTAGTATGTATATATAGATCCACCAGAAAAGTAATTTAAGCAAAAAGAAATGTTGTTGTACTGTAGATTTGTTTGGTCGAACAGAGATATGTTGAAGACAATGATCGGTGAAAATGAGGTCAATATATTACTTTATTATTTTTTAATAATAAAGTATTGTGATTGGCCTGAAATTTCAAATATCAAATCAATTTGATACCCTGAAATTTTGTATTTTCACGTTTTAGGACTAGTAAACCCCAAAAAAACAAAAAAAAAATTTCCGTCTGCCCGCCGTACTCCGTCCGACGTACGCAAAACCGTTTGAAGGCGCATAGCTCACAAACTCGTTGAGATATTAAGTTGAGTTTATGGTGAGTAGATTGGGTGAGCCCCTACGAGTGGTATCTTTCGAAGGGATGAGGGTGTGAGGGGGATGAGGGGGGCGCATTTCAGACGAAAAATTTTGGTTTTAAGATCTCAGGAACTGCTTATGGTAGGAGGCTGAAATTTGGAACTTATATAGTACTATTACAGTGGACCCATTTGCAAAAAAATTGGTGAGAGGGGTTGAGGGATGTGTGAAAAACAATATGTCCGAAACGTTTGAAAGCTGGGATTGAAGCATTCTAAAATCCATATCTCCTGAACCCTTGATCTCAGAAGGGTGAAACTTTGTAGTTGTCTTAAGGGATACTAGGAGATTAGACAAGGGCTAAAAATTTTAAGTGGAGAAGTGGTGTGTAGTGGTTGGGAGGTAAAAAACTTTAGATTACAATATCTTCCGAACCAATTGTAACGGGAAGATAAAATTTGGTTTCTGTATATGAGATCACAAGTGGAATCTACTGAATGTAAAAATTTTCAGAGAGGAGGTGGAGTACAAAAGTGGGGGATAGCCATTTTTCAATAAATGTAATTTTTATATCTCAAGAACCGTACCAGATATGATCTTAGAAGTTTTACAGGAGTTAGGCCCAGTAGACTTCTAGCAAGAAAACAAATTTTGGTGGTGCTGGCGAAGGGGGTGACGGTGGGAGGGGGTGGAACGAACAGAAATCTGATTTTAATTTCTCGAAAACCGCAAAGCATAGAAACCTAAAAATTGACGACTATGTGGAGACACTATAGGCGTATCCTAGAAAAATAAAATTTTTGATAAGAGTAGCAAAGTACGGGAGTGGAGGGTGGTTTTTCATATCTCATAAACAGTGTATGCTAGAAAGTTCAAAGTTAGTATGTATATGTAGAAGTACTACAGAAGTAATTAAAGCAAAAAAAAGTTCAAAATTTTATTGATGTACAGAGCGGGAGTAAAAAAAAATGTCCGTGGAAAGGGTTTTTTTATATCTTTTAGACATGTCGAGTTATCAAATTAATTTTAAATTTTTGGTTTCTTTTATATAAGCGCCTAGAAACATTTTTTCAACTTTTTCGTTAACCAACCCCTAAGGGGGTGTAATGTGGTTGTGTAAATTTCATGAATTTCGATAAATTTCTTAAGGGGTTAGGCCACTCTAGAGGTTGAAAAAAATAGGCCTTTTTGGGGATTTTTTCAGAAAAACTACAAAATAAATCGAGATTACAAAAATGAATGTTTATAATATATATTATTGACTATGTACGGTAATTTTTTTGAAGCGATTAAATTCTAAATGGCGGCTGTGCAGTGTTTTTGCGATGTCGTCTCCGTTTTTCCAGGCCGGACACAAAGCGCCTGTAATTTTTGAATTATGATAAGGCAATGAATTTTTTTCGATTATATATAACAACAGCTAGAAAAGTACGTAGGATTTTTTTCGATATATTGATTTTTGGCCAAATGGCGCACATCTAAAGTGAAAAGTGTAAAATTTGTCTAAAAAATCGTCAGAAAATTGTTAATAACAAATGAACTATGCAATATAAAAAAAAATCCTACAAACTCTGATAGACAATATAGTTTTAAAGACATGTTCAAAATTTCAAGTGAATCGGTTGAAAATTGTCTGAGTTTTGTTTCCGGTCAGCTTGAAAAATGTAGTTTTGAGATAAAAGCCTTTGAAGTTTTGAGTAGTAGAAAATCATGAATAATTTTGCAGGCGGCCTTGTACTAAAGTTCGAAAACCGATTCGGCTATAATCTTTTGGGACATCATTTTCGAAGTCCTAAGGCACCATTTAAAATAAAAAAACTGATTTTTCGAAAACTCTAGAGTGGCCTAACCCCTTAAGTCTCATTAGACGATATATCAAATATCGAATTCACTTTCACTCGTAAAGGCTTTAAATATAAAGAGGAAAGCCCGATTTCTTCGATACTAAACCACCTAGGGTGTAAGGTATTTTGCAAGTTTTCACGAATTCCGAATGTCTTTTACGTTTAATGAGATCGAATTCGCTTTTACTTCTATTGAATCTTCTGTTGGAAAAAAAATGTAAATAAATAAAAAAAAAATCTGCCAACAGTCTGGGCGCAACTTTATTATTTTTTTGGGTACAAGTCCGAAACGCGTTTAATACTGAGATGCGGTGTAGGTTACTGTGCGACTGATATCCTAAAGAATAACCAGGAGGCTATTTGGAACGTTATTTTTTAGGTTGTCAGTCGTATAGTAACCTACACCGTATCTCATTATTAAACATGTTCGGGACTTCTACCCAAAAAAATAATAAAATTGCACCCAGACTGTTTTCACGAATTTCGTCATATCTCTTTGGTCTTTTTAAATACCAAATTAACTTTACTACGACGAGCTGAAGAGATAAAGGCGTAGAAACCCTGTTTAACATTTTATTAAATTCAACCCCAAATGGAGTAAAGAGATTCTATACGATTCCACGAATTCCACTATATCTCTTAGGTCTAATTAGATATCGAATTGAGTTCTTTTCCACAGGATTGTTCTATATTCGTGTAAAAACTGATTTCAGGAATTTTTGATATTCGATTCATAAGGAATGTAAGGTGGTTCGCTTTTACAGACTCTAACAAACCTCCTATATATCGAATAGATTTACTTCTACCAACTTTTTATATAATTAACTAAAAACTGATTTTCGATTTTTTTTAGGTTCTACCTCTAATAGGTTTATACATGTTTTCAAAACTTCCAGCATGTCCCTTGAGACTAACGAGATGTCGAAGTGGTTTTCACTTTCACGAGCTTCTTATTTAATCACTTCCAAAACATTCTTAGGACTTTTAAGGAAGTTGAACACGTTTTCACGAATACCGCCATATGTTTTAGGTCTTATAAGATATTGAATGCGTTTTTATTTCCATAGTGTTAACATGTGTATACACTCATTTAAAAAAATAGTTTATCTATTATTTTCCCAGCGATTGTTGCACTCATATCATATAAATCGGCATCACTTTAATTTAGGAGTGATGGAAAAATTTAAGCTTTAATGAAAGTACGAAAAATTTTCCGCTCACGTAGAGGTTTTGAGTATAAATTTCTTTTGATTTTGATCACACACCTTCACCAACTTTTATGTTTACATTTTGTGCAGTTTTATATCATTATACTTCCACTTGAACCCTATTTTATTTTCCAATTATCCAATTTGTATATGCAATTACTGCTTACTGATTAAAAAAAAAATCTATAAAATGAAGAAAAATTTGTAGTTGTGTTACACGTGAATGAAATAAATTTAAATAAAAAAGATATAAAATTATATTTCATTTTTTTTATTGGAATAAAATACTCAATTGCAAAGTAAAGTGCCTGGTACTCAGTAAATTTTACTCGTTCAATGGATGTAACTCTTTTTTTTCAGAAAATATTTGCAATGTTAGCCAAACAGCAGGGAATAATTTAAAATGATTGCTTACTGTTGCTAACGAGTATGAAGTGTGTAATTTATAATAAAATCTGTAGGTTGTAAATAGAAGGCAAAAAAATAATTAAATTATGATCGAATTTACGAAGCAGGTTGTAGGCTGTGCGAGAAACAAAAAAATGGTATTTTATACGAATGGTGAATTCTTTTGAATATTCGCATTTTGCTCCTTAATTGATAATTCTGTTTTCATCGAGGTGCCAAGTTCATGTGAGTATTTGCGTAAATTTCATAAAGCTAGATCTTAGTTCTTTGATCCTATCAATTATTTTCAATAAAATATTTTTTTTTTTGTAAAAATTTTACATCTAGAAGTTTGAATGAATCGGTGATGATAAGGCAATGAACAATTTCGAAAGTTTTCACTGAACAACATTATCACTTGAGAACAAATTTACCCACCGTGAAAACCAATAACGTTTTCGAACTTCTTTGTAGCTCTACTAAAATTATCTTTTTCGCGCACCCATTGATATTTGAGATTTTCTATCGTGAATGATATTTCAAAAAGGAATCAAAATTTTCTAATATCGGTCCGTCGAGCCGGATTTGAAGCAGCAACCTATGGAAACACGATGAAGTGAGCATGAGTTACATAGTCATTTTTGTATCCGTATTATACCCTAGTCATTCACATGTTACACTCAAATTGTGCTTCAATAATACCAACATTAATTTCATGGCTTTAGCTTAGCTCTTTTTTTTTAAAGTATATGAAATTAAATAAAAGTGAAAAAGTAAAGTAAAATTACGTAACTTCGAATGCAATTGTGTAACATTCAAGTGTTCCGGGAAAACGCCAATAGTTTTCCTCTGTTTCGAGAAAGCTTAAAGGTCAAAAAGTTTGGATTTAAATTCTACAACCGCAATTTCTGCACAAACGATAAAATTGCAATTATATATGAAAAATACATAAAAGCGATTCAGATATAGTTTGGCGTTCTTTCATCCGTTGGTACGTTTTGTCCGAAGCAAACTGTGTTCAGTTGAAATTGTGTATTAAGAAAAGTATACGCAAAAGAAGGACAGGTACATACAATAAATGCTGAACAATGGTTTCTGCATTTAAAAATGTTTGTCCGTTTGTAACCAATAAAAAAAACTTGTTTCACTTGTGCCGTTTCCTTTTGTATAAAAGATTGTTCACTGTTTTACTTCACCGGAACATAAGAAATTTTTCAGTAAAAGTTGCAGGGAAAGTTAACCGTGCAGTTCGTATAGTTGCTATGGAGCATTTCTTATAACAAATTGCGTTTCCTTCGATGAAAGATAATTTTCATTTTTATTAAAATCGCAAAGAAGTACTGAGTTATCTAAAGCGTGCTAGTCTATCGATCTAGTGGTCGTAGGTTCAAATTCAACTTATGGTTTTACGCTATCCTTAGTTTTAAAAAATATCCATTTAAAAAAATGGCCATGGCCATGTCTCTCTCCCACGTGGTTGTGTGATTGACTAAACCAATCTACGGAAAAAAAACTACGTTAAGGGCTTAACTAAAAAAAAATCTGCCAACAGTCTGGGCGCAACTTTATTATTTTTTGGGTAAAAGTCCGGAACGCGTTTAATGCTGAGAAGCGATGTAGGTTGCTATGTTGGCAGATTTTTTTTCATTTGTTTACGTATTTTTTTATCAATAGAAGATTCCATAGATGTAAAAGCGAATTCGATCACATTAAACCTAAGAGATTTTCGGAATCAGTGAAAATTTGAACAATACCTTACACCCCCAGGGGGTTTAATATTGAAAAATACTTAAATCGGTTGTTTCCGCGAATATGTGTAAAGCTTTTAGAAGTGAAAGTGATTTCCAAATATGAATAGACCTAAGAAATATATCGGAATTCGTGAATATGTACACAACCACTTTACACCCCGTTAGGGGTTGGATATCGAAAAATTTTGAAGAACGTTTCTAGGCGCTTATATAAAGAGCCCGTAGAAGTAAAATTGATTTAATAGCTCGACATGTCTAAAAGTTTTAACGAAATTCGTGAAAATGTGGATTCAAGGATTTTTTTTTACTCAACCTCTGTACGTCAATAAAAATCTGAACTATTTTTTTCCTTTAATTACTCTTGTAGCGCATCTAGATATATGTACCAAGTTTCAACTCTCTAGCATAAGCCATTTCTGAGACATAAAAAACCATCCCTCATCCCCGTACCTTGCTACCCCTATCAAACATTTTTTCTAGAGTGTCTCTATAGTGGCTCTATATAGTCGTAAATTTCTAGCTTTCTATTCGTTACGGTTTTCGAGAAATAAAAATCAAAATGTTTTCTTTTCTACCCTCTTTCACCATCACCCTCAACACTCACACCCCCAAAAAAAATTGTTCCTACTAGAAATCTACTGACTCCAACTGGTGTAAAATTTTCAAGATCATATCTGGTACAGTTTCGTAGAAAAATTTCATTTTTTGAAAAATTGCTACTCCTCCACTTTCGTGCTCCATCTCCCCCTCAAAAACTTGTTATTCAGTAAACTCCACTTGTGATCCCATATTCAGAAACCAAATTTTATTTTCCTGGTGTAATTGGTTGTAATCCAAAGTTTTTCAACGCCCACCCCCACATCCGACCACTACCCTTAACAATTTTAGCCCTTGTCTAATCTCGAAATCCCTAAAGACAACCACAAAATTTCAACCTTCTGACATCAATCGTTCAGGAGCTATGGATTTTACAATGTTTCAATCTTGGCTTTCAAGCGTTTCGGACTCATTGTTTTCCGCCCACTCCCACACCCCTTCACCCATATTGACAATTTTTTTGCAATTGGGTCCACTGTTATAGTTTTACATAATTTCCAAGTTTCAGCTTCCTAGCATAAATGGTTCCTGAGATATAAGAAACCAAAATTTTTCGTCTAAAACGCGCCACCCACATCCCCCCTTACACCCCACCCCCGCAAAAGATGGCAGTAGTAGAAGTTTACCCAATCTACCCACCATACAAATTTTAACTTAATATATCAACAGGTTTGGGAGCTACGCGCCTTCAAACGATTTTGCGTACAGCGTACGGCGGACAGACGGACATTTTTTTTTTTGCTTTTTTGGTGTTAACTCGTACTAGTTCTAAAACGTGTAAATACAAAATTTCAGGGTAGCAAATTTTTTTGAAATTTCAGGTCGATCTTAATACTTTATCATTAAAAAATAATAAAGTAATTTGAGTGGACGATGGTAATGTACAAAATCTGATCAAATAAACATCATCGCATAGGCCAAGACCTGACTTAGTCTATTGCACTGTATAAGGAGTAGAAATAAACTCTGTAGAGCAAGCAAAAGCAGTTAACGCAAAGAATGGAGCAAATTTCAGTAGATTAAAAGAACACAAGTTCCAATTTTAATACTCAACTATTCGTACGCATTAATCATACGATGTTGAGTTTGACAAGATTTGTGAGGCCATATTCTAACTAAGGATATCCATTCCTCGATAGCTTCCGTAGAAATTTCGAAGAAAACGTTGGATAGCTCGGAAAATTTTTAAGCTTGGAATAAGACTTTAATTTATTGTTATAAAGCAGAATATTAAAAATTAGTAAATTAAAGTATTTCTTTTAATCGCAAACATCCTGGCAAAATTCGTGTATTTTTCTACCTAATAACATTCGCGAGCACGGTTATTTAGTAAGTTTAGACTATATTTGTTTGATTTTTTAAAACAGTTTTTTTTTTAATACTAACATTTATCACACTTCGGGCAGCCCTAAGACCAATTTTCCTTTAATATTTGCGATGATGTCCCACCATTGTTTCTGTTTAACTGTAGTCAGTTTTTGGCGTTACCCATTACGATTCTTTTAAATTTATCTTTACGTTCGGGTCTTTTTCCTGAATTGTGAAAGACTTCATTTATTATATACAAATTCATAAGTCTAATGATAAATGCAATGTTCACAATTACAGGGCCATTTCAATCCAATCGGCCCTTTCCAAAATGTTTGATGCAATCGTCACGAACAAATTAACACCATTGCTGAGAAACTACATCACTCCTCACCAACATGGTTTTCAGAAACGGAAGTCTACAATGACTAATCTCTTGCCCTATGTTGAGACTTTTATCAATGCAATGGAAATTTATTCCCAGGTCCACGAAATCTATACCGACTTCTCAAAAGCCTTCGACAAAGTTGATCACTACCTACTCGTTTCGAAGCTTCACACCTTAAGGCAGGCGTCCACTAGGGCGGACGGGCCGCATCGCAAAAATCCGCCTGCCATACATTGTTATGGAAGTGCGTCCACTGAACGACACTCGCGACGGAACGAAGTACGTAGAAAAAAAATTCTCGCCGAACCGTTGCGATGCGGCCCGCCTCTAGTGGTTGGACGCCGCCTGCCTTAAGGCATCATCACTGGCGATCTTCTGAGTTGGATATGTGATTACCTCCATGATCGCATAAGTATTGTAAATAAAAAACCTGCTCAATCGGAACCTTTTATCGTAACATCTGGAATACCACAAGGATCGCATTTAGGGCCTCAGTTCTTTCTTGTTTTTATTAACGATACATCTAATACGAGTATATTCGTCAACGTAAATTTGTTGTAATTCGCGGAAGATCTAAAAATTTATAAAATTATAAACACTGTACACGATTGTAGAATTATTCAAAATAATTTTTATTGCTTGTATGATTGGTGTATCGCAAATCGTTTTCCACTCATAGAGCTACTGGAGACGACAAGCCACCGGTTTTGTATAAAGCGCTTTGAAGCCAAAACACGGTGAGAAGTGAGACAAAACAGGGTCGTTATATCAAATTGTTGTTGTTTTAGCGTGTGAGTGAGTGAGACAAAACAGGAGCATTATGTCAATTTGTTGTTGTTTTGCGTGCAAGTGAATGCGACGACATCCGCCTTCAATTCAATCGCTGCTAGTCATCTCCAGTATGTATATCTCTATGCTTCCACTGAACATTTCCAAGTGTAATTACATTGCCTTCAGCAGACGTCGTGAGCGCGTCAATATTAATTATTATCTTAATACTTGCCTGTTACCAGAGATTGATGTTGTTAAAGACTTGAGTCTATTACTTGACTCTAAATTGACATTCGTACCTCACTATAACAGAATATGTAGTTCAGCTCGGAGAATGCTGGATTTCGCTATACGCAATAGTCAAGAGTTCAATAATATCTATTCCCAGAAAATTCTTTACTGCTCATCTGGAAACCTTTTTTTTCATATTTACTCTGCCCATATTGAAACTGTTCAACACAAATTGCTGCGGTACATTGCCCTTAAACTTCGCATACCTGTTAAAACAATAGATTATGACTATTTGCTCACTACTTTGAATCTGGAGCCACTGTCTAAACGACGTGAAAAATAAGAGCTAATAGCATTATTCAAAATTGTTAATAATAGGTTGGATTGCTCGGAATTTCTCGAATCTTAAAATTTCCGGGTTCCAAACCTTGCGTCACACTTTACCATTATTTTAAATATCGCTCATAATGAAACTAGTTATGCTAACAATAGTCCGGCTAACGTTGTAATCATAATTTCGTGTTTTCCTTTCTTATTTTTTTTTTTTTTTTATCTTTTCTATATGAAGTATCACTTTAATTAATAACATCATCTGTCAAGAAATAGAAATGCAGTAGTACCTCGATAATTCGACCCCCCGCAAATGTGAATTCTTCGATAATGTGAACAACCAAAAATTAATATTATGTCCCTTGTAATGTGAATTTCTTGGCATTATTTTGCCTCTATAATGTGAACTCATAAATTCCAATGATTTGAAGCTCATTTGTTTGAAATTTTAACGTCAAAACAAACGAAATATCATTCCTGGGGAAAAGAGATCTACATATGTATAGCACATCTATGAATGCGAACTTTAACCCTTTGCCCTGCAATAAAATTATCTTGCACTGCTTTGAGTCAGACAAAAATAACATCATTTTTTTCAGAACAATAAATAATGTTAAATTTAAAAAAATAAATAAACAATTAAAATATTTTCTTTTCTACGCTTCGATTAATATGTAAATATATGAATTGAATTCACGATACCCTTGAACAATGTATTTTTAAGTCTGGACTGTAAGCTTAATTTTGGCATTTTTTTCAACTAAAATAATTAAATACAAATTATTATCTTTCAAAATATGTTTGTAATTATTAATTTAGATATTATGCCAATACAATTGTACTATTATATTGCTGTAATATGCTAACTAGTTATGTCTCCGCTAATATGAATTCCTCGATAAAGTGAACTACCTTCGTTTTAATTAGTTCACATTATCGAGGTCTAGTTGCAAAGACAAGAATTGTATAAACTGTAAATATCTTATAGAATAACTGTAATAAATAAATAAAAAAGTAAGTAAGTACTTTATTTCATTCTGTTTAACATTTATATCTTTCCTTCGAGGGTCTTGCATCCGTAAATAAATTATATTTATACTTTTGCGGTATAACATGAGAAGGCAAAGAAATAAGCAAGAAATTAAACATTCTGCTCTAACCGATTTCGAGATAAAACAAAGAAATCTGAAAAATCCAGGTGCTACTGCGAATAGCTAACTAACAATGTTGATATAAAAATTAAAAATTAAATACTTATGAAAACATACTGCAGTCACGATCGGCTGCAAGCCAATCGTATAATACTCTAGATGAATACTGAACTCCGATTTATATTGTAGTTGGGGATAAAGTAGAATTACGTGTGTGCATGTTGTATGTCCTTTATTAAGGACTGCCATTAGATTGCTACTCAAACCTAAAAGACAATATTCAGTGTTTAATTTCATATCTTAAACTGGGTAAGTCATCGAACAAAAATGTCCTTTTTGAAGGACTTTCACATGGTAGGTGTAGGAAGGACTCACTCGATTTCTTACATATTTATCCTTCTCCTTGGAACCATTTAAAAATGAACGTGTACAAAATTTCAAATTCGTAGCTTGAAGCGTTCAAAAGTTATCGAAAAATATTGTTGAACACGTGTCTTAAGGACATTTTGTATGGCAGCTACCAGAAGGAGTAAAAGGATTTTGCTGATTAGTAAACTTGAACTTTGTTTTCACTCAAAACTAATTTGTACAAAATTTCGAGTTCATAGCTAAAAGATTACTTGAGTTATAGTGAGTTCCGTAAATTAAGTGACGACTTTTTGACAGGATATTTGTATGGCAGCTACACGAAGGACTTATAGGATTTTTTTCATAATCATACATTTAGCTCAAACTATTAGAAAAATAACACATACAAAATTTCAAAGACGTAGCTTAAACCCTTCTGAAGTTATCGGCAATATTCTTGAACACGTGTTTTAAGGACATTTTGTATGGCAGCTACCAGAAAGAGTAAAAGAATTTCGCTGATTAGTTAGGTTAGGTTAGGTTAGGTATCAGTGGCGGCTTAAAAACCACTGATACCTAACCTAACCTGATTAGTTAACTCGAACTTTCTTTTCACTCAAAACTAACTTCTATAAAATTCCGAATTCGTAGCTAAAAGATTACTTGAGTTATAGTGAGTTTCGTAAATTAAGTGAATACATTTTGACAGGATATTTGTATGGCAGCTACACGAAGGACTAACAGGATTTTCTTCATAATCGTATATTTAGCTCCAACTACTGGAAAAATATCACATACAAAATTTCAAAGTCGTAGCTTAAACCCTTCTTAAGTCATCGACCAATATTCTTAAACACGTGTTTTAAGGACATTTTGTATGGCAGCTACCAGAAAGAGTAAAAGAATTTCGCTGATTAGTTAGGTTAGGTTAGGTTAGGTATCAGTGGCGGCTTAAAAACCACTGATACCTAACCTAACCTGATTAGTTAACTCGAACTTTCTTTTCACTCAAAACTAACTTCTATAAAATTCCGAATTCGTAGCTAAAAGATTACTTGAGTTATAGTGAGTTTCGTAAATTAAGTGAATACATTTTGACAGGATATTTGTATGGCAGCTACACGAAGGACGAACAGGATTTTCTTCATAATCGTATATTTAGCTCCAACTACTGGAAAAATATCACATACAAAATTTCAAAGTCGTAGCTTAAACCCTTCTTAAGTCATCGACCAATATTCTTAAACACCTGTTTTAAGGACATTTTGTATGGCAGCTACCCGAAGGAGTAGGACGATTTTGCCCGTTAACGAACTTAGCCTTACAAATTCAACCAAACATCCAGATTCAAAATTTCAAGATCCTAGGTGAAGGCGTTCTTGAGTTATCGTGTTCACGGACAGATGGACGGACGGACGGACGGACGGACGGACGGACGGACGGACGGACGGACGGACGGACGGACGGACGGACGTCAGGCGGATTTGAGGTTTTTGGCCACAAATAAACAAAAAATAATATATAACTTTTTTTCGTCCGAGGCTTGGTTCTATGCGTTACAAACTTTTGGGCTGGATTAAACTTATAATACTCTATATGATTTCATCTAGAGTATAAAAATCATTTGCGAGAATCTCAAAATACCCACACAACATCATTCCGGAACAAACTAATAGATTAAAATAATGAAGGAAAACTATGCTAAGAGTCTAATGAGGACCTCGAACACTAAAAAAAATCCATTAACTAAGCAGGAAACTGCCAGCCGCCTGTTAAATATAAAGCAAACCACTCCAAGTTTTCCCTTACCGCACCGATAAAAGCATAAACCATATAATTTTCTTCCTAAAAGTTTACTCATAGCAAATACCCCAGAATAGCAAAATCGTTTTGCTAAATTAAAGCGTCGAAAGTGCCCACCTTTCTTTCATGTGAAGTGGTGAAATCGATCAAAAAATTCGTCAATCAAAAAAATTACAGAAATCTGTAGGCTATAGGCCGAACGATGCGATTGAAAAACAAATCAATAACTGACTGTAAGTGCAGTCGAAATCGACAATTATTCTGCTGCACAATTGAGGAATGAAGGATACTGGTATCTCATTGGCAAGCGTTTGAGTCCACAAATTGACAGGCCGAATCTCGTAATGGACAGTGAAATGCAATGTTAGAAGTTATCGGGTGAGATTAGCTTCGACAGATGCTTCAACCAAATTATATTGCTATGCCTACATTTTGCATTCATGTTCCATTCTTGTCGCATTCTTGTCGCATTCCTGTCGTTTTTAAGTGCTTCTATCGCACTCTCTTTTATCGCTATAGTGCCTTTTAGACAATAAATTCGATAAGAAAACCGAAACTTTTAACGTGAAAAATATCAGCTTCAATTGAATTATTTATTTGTGGTCTGGTAGAGGTAACCCTCGCCCATTTCACCCCCCATCACAATTTTTTTCTACTGCTATGGATATATTAGGCCTTTTCTTGTATAAATTCCAAGTTCCTATCAGCAAAAGAAAAATCATAATTCCATTGGGATACAGAGGTGGGGCCAAAGAACTACCCGGAAAAAAAATTGTTTCCACATTTTTATGAATTTTGTCATATCTGTTAGGTATGACGAGCTATCAAATTAACTTTCATTTTACTTCTGCAGGCTCTTAACATAGACGCCTGGAAACTATTTTCCAAATTTTTCGAAATTCAACCCCTAAGGGGGCGTATAGTGATCATGTACGTTTTCACGAATTCTAACATATTTCTTAGGTCCAATTTATTTATTTATTTATTTAAGGACTCAATGAACAGAAAGTTTAAAATAAATTCCAATTATACATGTAGCCAAGTGATAAAAAAATAAAATAAAAACAAAATAATTGATAATTCATATTAAAATAGAAAGATATAAATGAAGAAAAATGAAAATTAAATAGAATTAAAATATAGTTATTTAATAGTCAACGTGAATCTTAAATACAACTTGAATGATTGTAGACTGAAGTCGTGAAAACTAAGGCAAGATTGATTGAACATGCGAGGCAGCCTAAGTAAAGGAGACTGAAAATATACGTTTAGCCGCGCATATGGTACAACGAATAGAGTTTGTGATCTGGTATTACATACATTAGAACGCAATTGAAGTTCACTTTGAAGATTAATGTTAAAAACAAAATATACTTTAAATAAAAATACCATGTCCAAATATAGTCTTCTGTCCTTTAAACGTGATAGGCCAAGTAACTCTAATCGACTTTCATAGCAAATGTCAGATAAATTGAGCCTTCGGAAAACAGATTTTGTAAAACGTCGTTGTACTGATTCCAATGCAGTCACAAGAAATTGGTAGTGAGGGTTCCACACAACAGAACAATACTCCAGACGAGACCGAACCAGACTATTAAACAAATACGTATAAACATGTATATTATGGAATATATGAGCAGTTCTCAATATAAAACCACATAATCTAAATGCATGTTTGCAGACTTTGACTATGTGCTGATCAAATTTTTATCTGTTGTCAAACATTACCCCTAAATCCTTTATACAAGAGACTTCAACGAGGAGAGCATTATCAACGTGGTAGTCAAAGTTAAGGCAACAATCCTTATTTGTGTATATAATTTTAAAACATTTCTGAGTGTTCAAACGGAGGTTATTCTGCATGCACCAATAATTTAATTTATTAATGTCATCTTGTAGGATTTTACAGTCAGAAATAGATTTCACGACTCTGAATAATTTGAGATCATCGGCATACATTAAATGATCAGAGTGTAAACCCGTAAGAAGGTCATTCACAAACAAAACGAAAAGTAGGGGACCCAAGGTAGAGCCTTGGGGAACACCAGACGATGCAAAGTATGGATTGGATTGAGCTCCATTAAATATGACGTATTGTTTACGATCACTTAAGTACGAAGAGAACCATTGCAACAAAGCAGCAGATATAGAACTCGCTTTTACTACTCAAGGCTTTAACACTAAACCTACCGATACTTGTATGTATACCTATTCCTACCACAGCGGGTCAAGTGACCCGTCTTTAAAATGTTATATATATATTATACTATGTATAGTGAAAAATGTAGCACAATTTGGTACATGAATTAAGCAATTTTTCCAAATAACGATTCAAAAATATTTATTTATTAAATTTAAAAATGTGATAATGTTATTTAGAAGAAATTCTGACAAAAAATTTAAAATGGGTCATTTGACCCGTCGTGGTAGGTTTAGTGTTAAATATAACCGGGAAATTAATCTAAGCCTTTTTCGATTTTCAACCCTGTAGTGAGTGTAAGGTGTTGTTCAAGTTTTCACGAATTCCGACAAATCTTTTAGGTCTACTTAGATATCGGTTTTGATTTTACTTCTATGGGCCCTTATATATTATGATCTAAAAATTAATTTCACGATTTTGCAATGCAATGCCGCTACAAGGGTGCAAAGGATTGTGTACGTTTTTATAATTATATATAATTATAATATAGTATAGTATATAATTTATATCGAATTGTTTTTTAGTTAAAAGGGGCGTTCTATATAATTGCCTAAAAATGGGTTTCCAAATGGGTTATGTCGATATTTTAACCTCTCTGTTGCTTTTAATTGAAAAAAATCTGCCAACGCCTGGTTACAACTTTATTATTTTTTGGGAAGAAGTCTGAAACACGTTTTTTGCTGAGATGCTGTATAGGTTACAGTACGGCTGCGAACCTGAAGAATAACCGATCTTAGGATTTTCTAATATCCAACCCCCAAGGTAGTACAAGGGGGTTGCACACAAATTCCTACATATTTATTAGATCTGATGAGATACAGAATTGATTTTATTTTCCTAAGGCTTCATGTATAATTGCCAGAAAGTTAATTTCAGGATTTTTAAATATTGAACCCTAACGGGCTGTAAGGTATGGTATGGTATGGTATATAGGGTGGTGATGCCATCATCCTCCTTCACTTAGAAGTTAGTGCTTGTCCGTTGTGCTCCCCGTTTGAGTATGATTACTAATGAAAGCTAGAACTATTTAGTAGATTTTATAAAACTTGCTATGTTACATAGCTTCCCCTTATCGATATCACCAAGGTCAACGAGGAAATAAGCGCCGAGGTGCCGTCTTCTGGTTCCCGCATAGGACGTGGCAGATTGACTCTTCCACTTCTGGGTCACCGCAGCTACGACAGAGATCATTTGCCTGGGGACCTAGTCGTCTAGCGTGTCTACCGATCAGGCAGTACTCTGTGAGCACTCCGATTAGTGTGCTAGCATCTTTTCTGCTCAGGCTCAGGACATAATTGCTTTTGCTGTGATCATATTCAGGCCAAAGAGTTCTTGATATGGAGCATGTGGTTAATGTGCTGGTCTTCCACTGGTGAGCTTAGGCGGGATCCTGCTCGAGCGAGTTCATCAGCTAGCTCATTCCCCTGGATTCCACAGTTGCCTAGCACCCAGCAGAAGGTAATATTGTGCCGTGTGCCGATAGAATTCAGAATGCCACGACATTGTCTAACTAGTTTTGATCGTGTTGTGTTCGAACTAAGGACCTTGGCTGATGCATTAGCAAAGGCTGGATCGGAGTCAGCCATGGTCGGACCAGAACCAGTTCTTCGTCTGCCGGTTGCCTTTGTTAGGGCTGCCATTGCTGAGTGGGTGAGTAAATCATGCATTGAAAGATGGCGGCTTCTTCCGGGAATGCGGCAGACCAGAAACCGTGTTGAGGGACCAAGTACACGAACCGCTGCTTTTCTTCTCAAATTGAGCAGAAAGGAATGTGATAGTATGGTTGGTGTCCTCACAGGGCATAACTCGTGTGGCCTTTACATGGTCAGATTGTGAATCATTGACGACTTCATGTGCACTACCTACGACGAGAGCGACGACACAACGGAACATTTCCTTCTAGAGTGTCCAGCTTACTCTTTTGCGAGCATGCACGTATACGGCGTTGATACTATGAGGATGGAAGACCTCCGTTATTGCTCCCTACCAGAGCTTTTAAAATTCGTGAGAAGGACGAAAAATTTCGGGAAGAGACTGGAGGACTCGAGTGTAATGGGGCTTGTTGGCCTGAATGCTCAAGATGCGCTGCTTTGCTGCGTGTCTCCCTCACACCAAACAACAACAACAAGTGCCTTGGCTGCCAATGCAAATAGTGATGTCTTCTGTTGCATACACATTTCAATAATTTCGCAAGCCTGAAGTATTGCAAAGATTTCCGCTTGAAATACACTGGCATAGTCCGGTAGTCTGTAGGAATCGTGAATCTCGAGTTCCTGTGAGAATACCCCCGCGCCTGTGCCAGAAATCATTTTCGAACCGTAGGTGAAGATCATTGTGGTTCTATTGTCTAGGTAGCGTTCTTCATTCTAGTCGTCCCTGTTTGGGATTTTAGCAGAAAATTCCCAACCGAAACCTATTTCTGGCATAATGAAGTTCGGTTCCCTATCGATATCCTCCAAGAAGTTATTGAGTATGGTACTGTGACCAGCAGGTCTAGTTCTCCAGTAACCTAACTTTTTGCATCTAAGAGCACCTTTTGCAGCTTTGCTTTTGATGTATATGTCCATTGGCAGCAGATGGAGGATAGTTTCCAGTGCAGCCGTGGGAGTGGTTTTAAGGGTGCTAGTGACCCACTCAAAGCTTTTTATGCCAAAGCAATCGGAAAAAAGGACATCTGATTATCTAAAATTAAGCAGATATCAGACCCGAACCCTAGTGGGAGCTCTGACTGGACATTGTCACATGAGCAAGCATCTTAATCGGATTAGTCTCTCTGAGACTAAAATTTGCAGATTATGCAATGACGTAGACGAAACGCCAGAGCATATCCTCTGTGAATGTGAGGGTTTAGCTCACAAAAGACTTCGTCACTTCGGTCTGGGTTTCATGGAACCATCTGAATTCCTGACCATTCCTCTTCGAAAAATACTAAGCTTCATTGAAAGTGCAGGGATTGAAGAGGAATCATAGCCAATCTGAGGGGACGTCACAATAGGCCCAACTGTGGCTTCAGTGACCAGAGGATAACCATACCAACCATTTTTGCCAATCTATCTATCTGCTAGTAACCCCAATGCATGCTAGGTGTTGTACTTCTGTCAGTTTGCTTAGATAAGTAGACATTCTAGTCGCTTCCCACCACACTATCGCGCCAAAGGTTAATATTGGTTTTATTATGGCTGTGCACATCGAGTGTACTAGTTTTGGTTGGAGACCCCAACTGTTTCCGAACATCTTTCCGCAATACGTTGTAGGCTTTTTTAACTCGTTCATCCAGATTCAGTTTCCAGCTGAGTTTTTTGTCTAGAACAACCTCGAGATATTTAGCGCTATCGGAAAGATGAAGCTCGTCGCTTCCCATCTTCGGTAACGCAAAGAGGTTGCATACTTTTCACAGTTTTCGACATATTTCTAGGGTTTGATGATATATTAGATTGATTTTTACTTCCGCATTGTTTTTTAAATATTCGTCTACAAACCTATTTCACGATTGTTTGATATTCAGCCCCCAAGGGATGTAAATGAATTGTATATGTTTTGACAATTTTCCCGTTTCTTACTTCTGATTAGGTATACAATTGGTTATTACTTATACGGGCATTTCAAGTAATGACCTAAAACCAATTTGCCGATTTTTTGAAATTTAGTGGGTTGCTTACATTTTCACAAAAACAAGAGATGTTATACTCCGTCTTTGACCGCGTCCAGGAGTATGACTAACTTACGTAATTCATGTGTTATATAGGGTGTTTTTTTAGGTGCATGAGAACTTTCGATATCGATAACTGTGGTTTGACAGCTGAGAATGTCAAACTGTGTTGATATTTTAGTTTAGTAAGGCTTGGCAAGTCATCATGAATCGTTTCACGCCAGAACAACGCTTCCAAATTGTGGAAATTTACTTTGAAAAAAATAAATCTGTTCGCGAAGTACAAAGAGCGCTTCGTCCATGATGAATGGCCAGCGCTATCGAGACATGCTGACTGAATTTTTGTTTCCAAAAATTAATCAGCTAAACATAGCCGACATTTGGTTCCAACTTTGGCGCAACTTGCCATACAGCGCGCTTAACAATCGATTTATTGCAAAATCAATTTGGTGACAACTTGATTTCCAGAAGTGGTTCTGTTAACTGGCCCCCTCGTTCGTGCGATTTAACGCCTCTGGATTACTTTTTATGGGGCTATATTAAGTCAATGCGTTTATACCGAACCGACAAACCAGCAACTCTTGAAGCATTGGAAGCCAATATTCTAGCCACTATGGACGCCATACGGCCAGATTTGCTGGAAAAAGTAGTCAAAAATTGGACTGATCGAATGGACCATGTAACTCGTAGCCGCGGCTGACATATGACGGAAATCATATTTAAAAAATAAATGCCATGAAATTATCTACCAGAATATAATAAAAAAATTTCATTCCAACAATATTTCTGTCTTGTATTATAATTTTAAGTTCTCATGCACCTAAAAAAACACCCTATACATATGTGTCAGTGAGACCCCATTTTAACCGCTTCCCTATATTACCCGAAAAATAATAAAGTTTCGTCCAGACTGTTGGTAGACTTTTTTTTAATTATGGTAATAAAACGACTAAAGATAGGTCAATTTTATTTACAGATCTAATATCTGCAAAAAAGGTAGAGTTATGTGCGATCTTGAATATTTGTTTCATACTGCCAAATTTCAAAAGTCTCAACATCTCAAAATCTTTGCATTTCAAAATTTCAAATAACTGATCCAATTTTTAGAATTTTCCGGGTTTTGTGACGGCGTTTTGTTCAGAATATTACATTTTCTTAGTAAAAGCAAAAAACCTTATTTTCATTTTCCTGTGGATCACATTTGACGAATTCCTCGAAATCTTTTGAACTTTAATATAATTTTCCAAGGATGTGATTATGGAGAAAATTTTAATGTCGTCGACGTATATAAGGCATTGTGCCAATTTTGAGGACGCAGAGTACATTGGTAATGATGACTAGAAAAGGTAAGGGACTCAAATGACTGCCTTGCGGTACCCCTGATAAAACAAAAATTTGATAGGTTCTGTATTTAACCGATTTTACCGCAGAATAGTAATAAATTTTCTAAAGGATCATTACACAAAGGACTTACACTTGTATCGCAAAAAAAATCTTTTTGATGAGTTCCAACCACAAAAAATAGTATGTACTCCTAAAGCCTACAGATATTACGTGCTGCGTGGAATTCAAAGAAAATCGCCTCTTTTTCCTCATTGCGGCATTAGATATACGGCGGGCATTGCGGGAGGAGGTAGTTGAATTGTTAATGTTTACATAGAAATGTACAAGAACAAGACAAAATAGCAGTAGTAGGCTTCGAGTACTCACACTCACTGTACGGATTCCGTAACATTCAGGACATCTGTTTCGCAAGGAACATTTCCTGACGGTATTTTCTCGAATTCTTATCACTAATTAACATCTGTAGTTAAATACAAGTCATTATATGTCCCATATATAAACCGAAAGCAGTTTTACCAGCAGACAAATGTGAGGGTTTCATTGCTGTTTGGTTTTTTTTTCGTCCTGTATAGACATGGCAAAATAAAACTGACTGAGACTGGAACTGTGACTGAGATCATCAGATTGATTTCGAAAACGAGATTTTTAATAATTAAAACTGAGTCGGATTTGAAAAAAAAACCAACAGAAATTGTAATTAGTATCAGTGAAAAACATAATGCACCAGAAGTGCTTGCTGAATGGAACGTCTGCTATTTGCCTTTATGACAGAATGAAGTGCAATCCTATGGTAAGGAACGTAAAGTAATAGAAATAAAGAACCAAGTTCCGGTCGACAAAGCGGGATGCTGGTACTTACGGTACGTTGTTTCGATGAATAGTGTGAATTCGTATAAGCAATTTCATAAATAAGTGGTGATATTAATAACAAAAATGTTGCTTCTTAAGGACACGCGTAGACAAAAGACTTTTGCACACATAAACCGATTCGAAATTGGCCCAAATAAATAGTGCCCGACGATTCTCTTTCAATTAAAACGTTGGCCAACTATCGGTCAAAACATTGACTGCCAAGCATATTTTACTAATGTTTCCCAGCAGGATTTTTGCTTGCTTTTTGATGTAATTTGTTTTTCTATCTAATATGATAACCGCACGTCCCTCCCCACCGAAATTTAGAGCAAATTTCTTCATGAAGGGTCACAGCCATCCTATCCAACAGCAAGACTAATTTATTATTTATCACTAAACAAATTCAATTATATCATTTTTGATCTGCCAACAGTCTGGGCGCAACTTTATTATTTTTTTGGGTAGAAGTCCGAAACGTGTTTAATACTGAGATGCGGTATAGGTCACTATGCGACTGATAACCTAAAAAATAACATTCCAAATAGACTCCAGATTATTCTTTAGGTTAAAATAACGAAATTTCTGAAAATGTTGGAAAACCTCTTTTCACGCACATTTGTTTTACTCCACCTCTGTACATCAATAAAATTTTTAACTTTTTCTTGCTTTAACTACTCCTGTTGGAGTTCTACATATACATACCATACTAAGTTTCAACTTTCTTGCATAAGCCATTTCTGAGTTATGACAAACCACCCCCCACTCCCGTACCTTGCTACCCCTTTCAAAAATTTTATTTCTGGGATGTCTCTATAGCACCTCTATACAGTTATCAATTTTTAGCTTTCTATCCTTTGCGTCTTTCGAGAAATCAAAATCTGAATTTTTTCATTTCAACCTCCTCCCACCATCACTCCCTACACCCAAACCCTCAAACCCTTTTCTCCGCTAGAGGTCTACTGATCCTAACTCCTGTAAAAATTTCAAGATCGTATCTGATACGGTTCATGAGATATAAAAATTTAATTTTTTTAAAAATGGCTGTCCCCCACCTTCAGCGCTTCACCTCCCCTCTGAAAAATTTTACATTCAGTAGACTCCACTGGAGAAGAAACCAAATTTTATCTTCCTAGCACAATTGAGTCGGAAGATATTGTAGTTCAAAGTTGTTCACCCCCCACCCCCATACCTCACTACTTCTCTTAAAAATTTAAACAACTTTCTAATCTCCTAGTATCCCTTAATACAACTACAAAATTTCGGCCATCTGACATCATTCGTTCAGGAGATATGAATTTTAGAATGTATCAATCCCAGCTTTCAAGCGTTTTAGACGCATTCTTCCCCCCCCCCCCTCCCTCTCGCACACCTTTCAACCCCTATCGACTATTTTTTTGTTCTAACTTTTAGCCTCCTAGCATAAGCGGTTAATGAGATCTAGAAATCAAAATTTTTCATGTAAAACGCTCCCCCCTCCTCACCCTCCTCCCACTCCACCCCCCTTACACCCCCACCCCTCCAAACGGTACCACTCGTAGACGTTCACCCACTCTACCTACCATATAAATTTCAACTTAATATCTCAAGGGGTTTGTGAATTAATAATAATTTAATTTTATACTTAGATGCCACTAAAGTTCCAGTAATAATGACAACAATGTTACTATTGCCTAATTTCACTGTCGCACTATCGCGCCGTGTACACAGCAGACTGTCGCACTATCTTATACTCTCGTGAAATACTATTGCTAGAAACTATCACCGTGAAAACGGAGCTTAAGGGATGGTAAAATCTGTGAAAATATATTTAAACCCTTGGGGGTTGAATATCCAAAAATTGAGAAATGGGTTTGTAGGCGATTATATAAAAAGTCTGTGGAAGTGAAAAGCGATCTAATATCTCATCAAACTTAAGAAATATGTCGAAGCTTTGAAAAGCATACAACCCCCTTACATACAACCCCCTTACATACAACCCCCAAAATTAAAAAGCATACAACCCCCCTAAATATCTAAAAATACTGATATCGACCTTTTGGCGCTTATATAGGAAACCTTAGAAAGTAAAAATGAATTCGATATATCATCAGATCTAAGCAATATGTAGGAAACTGTGAAAATATTTGCGAGCTCCTTACACCCACTTGAGGGTTGAATATCCAAAAATCCAGAAAACAGTTAATAGATAAATATGAAGACAGCACGAGAAAGTAAAAACCAACTCAATTTCTTATCACTTCTAAAAGATATGACGAAATTCGTGAAAACGTGTTCAACCCTTTTATACCCTCTTAGGTGCTGAAAAAGGAAAAAACTTAAAAACGAGTTTTAGGCGATTATTACGCAAGCCCGTGAAAGTGAAAAGTTATTCGAAATCTACTTAGACCTGGGGATATGGCAGAATTCGTGAAAAAGTTTACAACCCCTTTACACCGCCTTAGGGATCGATTTTCAAAAAATCCTGGAAACACTTTTTTGGTATTTATATGAAGAAGTCGTAGAATAAAAATGAATTTAATATTTGGGAAGACCTAATAGATATTACGAAAATCGTGAAAATTATATGCATTTCATTTTCACTGATCATTTTCTTTGCCCTCCTTCTAAACGCCAATGGATATTTGAAAATTTTTTTTATCGAAACTACTTCTCTATTTAATTTACATATACATATATATATACCGAGTTTCAACTTTGTACCATAAGCCGTTCTCCAAAATTTGTTTCCGATCTATTCTCCTAGTATACCTACAGATGTTCTATAAGTTTTAATTTCGTGATATTAACCGTTTAGGAGATATGGATTTTAGAACGTCTCGATCTCGACTTTTTTGCGTTTCGAACGCATTATTTCCCCCCCCCCCACTCCCACACCCCTTCACTCATATCGGCAATTTTTTGCAAATGGGTCCACTATTGAAGCTCTATATAAGTTCTAAGTTTCAGTTTCCTAGCGTAAGCGGTTGCTGATATCTAGAAACCGAAAATGTTGCGTCTAAAACGCTTCCCCCACTTCCCCTCCTCAAACCCCACCCATAAAAATATGGTCACTTCATTGGGCCTACCCAGTCTATTCATAAAAAAAAATTTCAATTTAATACCTCAAAGGGTTTGGGAGCTACGAGCCTCCAAACAATTTTGCGTACAGCGGTCGACGTACGGCGTACGGCGTACAAACGGACTGACATTTTTTTTGCTTTTTTCGTGTCTGCTAGTCATGAAAAGTAAAAAAAAAATTTGAGGTTAGCAAATTTTTTTTTTTAAAAATCGATCACAATACTGTATTATTGAAATAATAAAGTAACATTGAATTTTACATCTTTTGGATAGTAGGAAAATATGCCACACCTTTTCAAATAAATTTAAATTCCAAAATTGTATTCTCAATAATCTCTTCAGAACCTTTCGCCGGGGTTGGGCACTATAACTTCATCCGAACTGAATTATCTTTCAAAATTTGATCAAATTTTATCAGAGAAATATAATCGCAGAAGTCAAGGTCCGACTTGGGCTTCGGCACCATAGATAAGATGAGTTTGGTGAATAGAAAGCTTGTAAAGATTTCGAAGACCGTAAAAATATGAATATCCCAAAAAAAATTTAGATGTATCTACAAAACAAATATGTTAAGGATCTCGTCAAATTTGATGACTCACAATAAAAACATTAATAACTCAATCTTCTAATTGTATCCTATCGTACTCTATGCGACGTCAAAGACAAATTGATTTCATTTTATAGAATTAAAATCGGGCACTTATAAAACATCCAACATCCAGCTGCTGGCATTCGCAAATTTGAAGCAAGTTAATTTGCGTTAAAACACCTTCACGATTTTACTACCCGTCAAAATGAGATTAAGTGTGCGTTTTTAGCGTAAGCGAAATAAAAAGCAATCAAAATTCAGAAAGAGTGAAAAACGAGCGCGAGAAAAGGTCATCGAAAGACTGTTTAATGGCCAAAGATAAAAACTCAATTTTCAAAATTAATATCGATGCCATCCCAGAACAGCAAAAAAAAAAGAAGAAAAATCATTTAGTGCCCGAAGCACTCGTTGGTAGACGACCAATTTCGCATAAAAAAAAACGTTATGGCGACCATAAAAAAATACCAACCCATCTTAAAATGAACTGAAAAGAAGACAGTGGAGTGTTCGTGCGAAAAGCTGAACGCTCACAGTCACCAAACTCAATCCTTCACACCTTTTACCCTGTTATTTGCGCATCAATTATTCCCGATTGCACTCTTTGTCCAATCGAAATTACGACCAGGAGGAACTCCCAGAGTTGTTGGAACCTCCATTTCAAAGAAATCCATCGTCCAATCTATAGATTCACGTATCATCGCTTATAGATGCATAATATGTGTACCGCGTATTGCAACAGCAAGAACCTGCGTTGCTGCTCCCCAACGTACAGAGACACAGCATCATTCGATTACGGATAATGGAGATACATGGAGAAAACACACACCGATCGAGGCCGTTTATCCTCATTGCTGGCCATTTACCATACGAATTTGCCCTGGACCCTAAGTGTGTTTGGGGATGAAAAACGGGGCGGAGGGTTCGCAATGGATGTTTGATGGCTACAAACGATAATTCCCGACCACTCCTGACGTTCCTTTCAGCTGTACTAACTAACGACGATTATTACATTGGCAGTGCACTGCAGAGATATAGACTATGTGGTATAGCAGGGTCGACATCCGATGGTCTACTATGTCTTCCACTACGAGCATCCAGTTCCTTTATCTTTGGCTGAAACGCTTTACACGCTAAGTATGATATACTCGTATGTATCAACTCCCAACCTACTCTTCTTCTAGACAACCTTCATCATCCCTAATATCGACTATGTAGACACCGCATCTAAGCATCTATTTATCTCCTGCAACCGGTGGAATTGCATCAAGGACCTCCGGCTTTGTGGCCAATACCCTAGTGCGGAATATGATGGATTGCAAGCGAGGTATCAGTGAATGCATTTGGTGATTACAGTATTGTCTTACATCGGAATTACACCGGAGAAAGGTACCGGACGGTGAAATGGCTTCGGCCAAAATGTAGCTTTAGTCAGGTTGACATATCGAAATTCGACGAGAAGGACTTGTTAATCGCATAGTAGAGTCATCAGACGAGTATCTCTATGCGACCCGGAATGCCTATCACTAAGCATTTCGAATCTGACTGGCAATCTACAAATTGTGCAATTGAGTTACGTATGTCGGTATTGAGGCGCAAATGTTAGATTCTATTCAAGACTTTCATGTTCCAGTTACAGGGAAAATGCATTTTCCAAGAATCTTGAATAGAATCTAACAGTTTCGTCCTAATAACGTCATAACTCGATTGCATAATTTGGAGATTTACAGTCATGTTTCCTAGAGGTCTACTAATTTTCGTATACGAATCTAAGCTAAACTACGGAAATTATCCGATCTCAGGTTAGGATGAGGCTGTAATCTCCTTCGTAATTCGAATTTCTTGGTAGAGCTTCTATGGAAGGTAATTCGAAGATTTTGGTTTTCATTATGAAGGGATCATAGCAAAAATATAGAGAAGCCTTTGTTTGCTAAGACTGCATAACCTCCAATCTAAGCTATAACGAAGTTTAAAACTCACACTGGATGAATCAGAAACTGTATTAGGTTTTAGCCAAAAAAGCGAAGATATTTACGATACCAGCCGCGTTCTGCAGCTACGCTCACGTTTGTATGGTGCTATACTATTGAAACTGCAAGGCCAGCGGTTTCCAGTCTTGCTTCCAGTTGCTCCGTCACTCCCGTTACTCCCGTTGCTTCGTTGCTCCTGTTCCCGTTTCTCCCATTTCTCCCGTTGCTCCCATTACTCACGTTGCTTCCGACGCTCCCGTTTCTCTCATTTCTCACGTTGCTTCCGTTGTTCCATTGCTCCCGTTGCTCCGTTGCTCCCGTTTCTCTCATTGCTCCATCGCTTACGTTGCTCCCGTTACTCCCGTTACTTCCGTTGCTTCGTTACTCCCGTTTCTCTCGTTGCTTCCGTTACTCCCGTTGCTCCCATTGTATGATTTTGCCAGACTTATACATACACTTATACACCGAAAACACACGAACTGTCGCAAAACTATATGAAACACACTCATTTGTTTGAGACGCGAGCCACCTATTGTAGAATAGTTTTACTAATAGAGAAAACTTCGCGGTCGTGATCTCAACAAATAAACAAAGTTTCATCGCAATCGGATCAATAGTATAGGAAGACATAGGAACAAACAAACAAACAGTTTGAGCACCAGGGTACTAGAATCGCGAAAAAATTGGAAAAAATGTCGAAAAAAAATTGCTTTTGATTCGATCAGCACCAAACTTCACAGGAACCATTGCGGGACTATTCTACATGTTTCCTGAAAATTTGATCAGAATCGTTTGAGCGGATTGGGATTCTATAGTCGACATACATACATCCTTTATTTTATATATAGATAGCAAGGTTAGGTTAGGTAAGATGGGTGGTCGCTTCCCGACCACGCACATAGACCGCCAATGGGTCCGTTGTGATCCCACATGCATGGGAAAAGGTACCCGTGTGCCCAAGACAACATCTTAGGTAAACCAGCCTGACAAACTGCAGCAGCTTGTCCAGCCTATTGTTTGCGAAATCGCCCAAGTCTATGGCGAAGCGCGTACCTAAAGTACGTTCGCGCCTCCTAGCCAGACCAGGACATTCGCAAAGCATGTGGAAAATACTCTCCTCGGCATCGGGTTCACTACAGCTGCGGCACAGATCTGCAACGTCCGCAACACCTAGTCTTCTGGCGTGCCGGCCGATCAGGCAATGGCCCGTCAGTACACCAATTAGGATACGAAGTGTATTCCTATCTCCGAGTAGGATAAACTTTGTCCTGCTCGCATTTAGGGTCGGCTAGAGCTGCCTGGCCACGAGACATGATGTGAGGCCTGACCTTCTTGTGTTAGCCTCTGATATGACCGTCACGTCGATAGCGTGTTTAATGCCTCAATGGGCCTTCTCATTAGAAGAGCTAGCGCTTGATTCAGCGCCGAATCTCTTGTTGCGAGTAGATCTGCAGCCTCGTTGCCGCAATCCCGCTGTGACCCGAAACCCAAAAAATTGTTACGTTCAAAAGGGTGCATAAAGCACTAATTTTATCGCTGCATAGCCTCACGAGGCGGGATTTGATCAAGTGTGAATCGAACGCTTTGATCGCCGTCTGACTATCTGTTAGGATGACGACGAATTTTTTTCGCATTACACAAGCCTCTAGCAGATTGCAAGAACGAGTCCCATCATCTCTGCCTAAAATACGCTACAGTAGTCCGGTATTCTGAATGCCTCGCTATGATTCAAGTCGGCGGAGAACAGTCCTACACTTTTACCCGCGTCTGTCTTCGAACCGTCCGTGTAGATATGAAAGACCGGGGCTGATCTACATTCCACCACTCTTTGCTAGGGATCGTCGTTGAGAATCTCCTAGAGAATTTGAGCTGCGGAATCAAGTAGTCTGTATCCTCTAACGGGTTACATTCACTAAACCGTCCCAGTATGCTGCTGTGCCCCTCGGTCTAGATACCCAGCTGCCTGACTGTCTTAGGCGCACGGCACTTTTTGGTCTTCCAGCGAAAGAAGATGGAGGATTATCTCTAGTGCCGCTGTAGGTGCGGTACTAAGTACGCCCGTTGCTACTGTGACAGCAAGACGTTGAACTTTGGTGTGTTTATTGAGGTAGGTGGATTTCTCCAGCGCTACCCACCACACTAAAATTTCGTAGGTTAGGATAGGGCTGACTATGGCCGTGTACATCCAGTGAGCCATTCCTGGCTGAATCACCCACTTTTTCCCGAACATATTTTTGCAAGCGTATAGAGCCCCTAAAGCCTTCCTTATTCGCTCGTCGATGTTCTTACTCCAGGTTAGTTTCCGATCCAAGACTATACCTAAGTACCTACTAGCATTATCTCTAAGCTGTAGGGGGAGACTCCCCAGTTTAGGGAGTGTGAACTCTGGGATTTTGGTTCTACGCGTGAAGAGACCTAACTCTGTCTTTGAGGCATTGACACCCAGTCCACAGCTGTCCGCCCACGCGCTCACTAGTGTGAGTGCCATTTCGAGCAGGTCACTATAGTGGACGGGAACCTACCCGATATCAGAAATGTTAAGTCGTCCGCGTATGCGACCACCTTCGCACTCCGGCGGTTTAGCGAAGTTAGAATCGTATTGACTACCAGTAGCCACAGTAGTGGTGAAATCACACCTCCCTGTGGCGTATCCCGGACCGTGTACCTGCGCACCCTGCTACTGACCAGTGTCGATTCAATGACTCGTCTGCTCAGCATTGCGGTTATCCAGTTACAGAGCCCCATTTCCACCCCACGTCCCTCAGTGCATCGCTAATCGCCCCAACTTTTGCGTTGTTAAAGGCACCCTCAATATGTAGGAAGGCCGCGAGAGTGAATTCTTTAAAAGACAGAGACTTCTCAATCTCCAAAACTACCTGGTGTAAGGCCGTTTCGGCCGATCTACCTTTGGTATAGGCATGTTGTGAGCCCGACAGGGCAATAACTCCCGCTTTGTCGCGGATGTATATCTCCAGCAACCTTTCGATGGTTTTAAGTAAGAAGGAGGTCAAACTTATGGGTCTGAAATCCTTCGCTAAAATGTGGCTTGGTCTTCCCGCTTTGGGTATGAAGATAACTTGTGCCTTCCTCCATTTGCAGGGAATGTGGCCGAGAGCAAGGCATCCCCTAAAAATCGCCAGTAGCCAGGGAATTAACCAGGGGAGCGCATTTTGCATCATAGCTGGAAAAACTCAGTTTACTCCTGGCGATTTAAAAGGCAGGAAGGACTTGATTGCCCATATATAGATAGCAAAGTTTGGTACTTTCTTAAAAACCAGTATTACCAATTGCGGAGAAGAATAATTTCCCAAACGCTTCTCTACTGATGGTGGAAGAGAAGACAGCAGTTCAGACTTGTTCGAGCTTCGGGAATAATTAAAGTATTAAACAGAACGCCGACCTCGACTTCCGACTGCGACCAGCTCTAGCAAAATACTCGTAGAAGGGTAACAGCGACGGCACCTACTGAGAATATGAAAAACCGGGTTTGCAACGTTTAATTGTATCTGCATCGGGTGGATGGGCACGGTACCACGAGTGATACAACAACTTCATGGACGCGCCGCTGAAATTGCCATTGCATGCATTGTCATACAATCCTGTGTGTTCTAATGACTGTGCGGTACAGTGCGTTGTCGAATTGCAGCTGAAGTCGTTATTCTATTTCAGCCTTAATTCTATTATATATAACTATATTTTTGTTGTCACATTCACAATATACTTCATTAGCCGTCAACCACCATAGCATCTAATTTTTCTTTATATTAACTGGGGCGTCAGAAAAGTGAAAGTTTCTACAGAATTCCTTTCAGCGAAATTAAATTTCTCCTTATTTTACTCTAATAATAAAAACTTTTGTATTACAAAATCGAATGTATTTCAGGACTAATAACTTCTTGACTAAGATCTGAAAGCCAAAAAAAAAAAAGTAAACAAACAAAAGAAAAACAAATCGAAAAGTCTTGTTAATCTTCTTCTTCGACTTTTCTCAGATTAGCTTTTATTAGAGAACAAAACACCAGACGAAGGAAAAAAAATAATGTCGAATATCTAAGGAAAATCTCCTTCGAATAAACACCATTAGAAGATATCCGTTCTATCTATTTTCGTTCGTTTCATTTTTGTCACAAGCCTCGAAACGCAAAACGAAACGGCATTCAGAGAAAATATCTGTCGGAAAATTATCTAATCACAATTCATAATCCTCGAGAAGTTCGTGACTTATGTAACAATATTTTTCCAAAGTGGTTGTCCTTAGAAGGAAAACCCGAGCCAACAATATGCTCTATAGAAATTTTCCCGAGCCGTATTACCAGAAGAAGAGCTTAACTGAGGAAAACTCATTTTCCTCTTGTTCTTCTCTGGCAAGATTGCTTCTTTTTGCCCGAATGAAAAAAATCATTCTCTCGGCCGTGACTTGGCCCCATTTTCCGGCCGCCCCCACGATACTTTCGTACAATCGTCCTTTCTACGACATCTTCGATGGAAGGATATTTTCTTATGGCTTTCCTTTTTGTGCTAATTGTTTAACATTGTTATAAGCTCTTTAGTATGTCGAAGGCGAAACAAGTCGCCAACAACTTAGCGAAATTACAAAGTTTTCCGCTGTCTTGTAAGTTCGATCTTTGGCAATATTTTATTGATTCGATCACGAACGCATTTTCACTGTATAGGAGCAGCCATGAAAATATTACTTCATCGAATTTCCCCGAGCGATTGGTACTCTAGCGAATATTTCGATACGAAGTCGAACAGGGTGAAAGAGGAGTTTCCCAAAGATGGAGACCTTTCAACTTTTTCGCACAATAAAAATCAATTTCAAGGAAAAATCCACTTCAAGAAACTGAAATTACTTTCGATAACTAAGACGTTACACCGAATATTATATCAAGCAAATTTGTCTTTCATTCCGGTCTAATATCACAAATTTTATCGTGCGATATGGAAACCATCGTGGAAACCTTCTGATTAAAAATTACATAATCTTTCGAACTGATTGATTCGAAACACAGGCTGAACGATTCGGTTTTCCATATCGATTTTCATGCTTTTCCGAATATTTCAATCGTCCATTAGGCAACTGACATAAAGGTTTATCTGGAATTCGATAAAAAAAAAAAAAATAATAAAATTAAATCCTGTGTTGGTATAGCGGGTGTCTAACCATCGGTAGCAGCTTTTCGGTTTGATTAAAAACGGAAATGTCGATGGGAAGGTGCAATCCGGAAGTTAACCGACCGGAATAAAACGATTGTTCGCAAAATTCTTAAAATTCAAGGGCCATTTGCTTCGGTGTCCCTTTTTTCCTCCATGTATTTGTAACGACCATTAAGTTGTTGATATCGACATAACAGGTGTAATAGGTTGGAAAAACATTTACCTTTGCAAGGACAAACTATGCTTAAAGTTCGTCTGAATTTTTGGGGCATTTTTTCCCTTCATTTTAGGTGTCTAATAAAATTTCTGTTTACACCTTGTAATCAGGAGGCTGTGTTTCTTGATATTTAAGATAATATTCTTGTGATATTAACGTCATACACAAAATAATAATAATAATACAATTAGAATATAAACGGGAAGATAAAGCTGGTATGTAGTGAATCGGGCCAGAATACTCCGTAGTTATTCCGGCTGAAGAAATAGTTAATCCGATGCGCAAATATCAAACCACTTCAGCTTTCCGTTTAGAAGGTTATCAAACCTAAATATTCGGTTAAGTGAATATTGTTTACACAGTAAAAAGAATCCATTGAATTTTACATCTTTTGGATAGTAGGTAAATATGCCACACATTTTCAAGTAAATTTGCATTGGGATGTAATAGTCAATTTGAATGAAATTTTCAATTTTCAGTCAGTAAATTTCAATGTGCAATCAGTAAATTTTAACTTCGAAAGCAGCAAATTCACTGGATATTCTCTAAAAAAAAATCTGTTAACAGTCTGGGCGCAAATTTATTATTTTCGGGCAGAAGTCCGGAACGCGTTTTATTCTGAGACGCGGTGTAAGTTACTATGTGACTGAAAACCTAAAAAAGGTTCGGGAAGCGGTTAGAATGGGGTCGCGCTAGAATACTTAAACGCCGCTGTCACATATAACATATGAATTACATAATTGGGTCATACTCCGGAAAGAGTCATAATATAATATCAGTTAATACGCGATTAGGAGGTTTTTCGTGATTAGGTTTTTGGCCATTACATGAAATTGGAAATGCATATGTAGGCGATTATATAAAAAGTATGTGGAATATAAAATGTATAAAAGTTATATAAAAAGTATGTGGAAGTGTTAACCAATATCTCATCAACCTAAGAAATATGTCGAAAGCCTTACGTTCTATTGGAGTTGACTATCTGAAAATACTGAAATCAACTTTTGACGAATATATAGGAAGCCTTAGGAATTAAAAATAAATTTGATATCTCATTAGAACTAAGAAATATGTAGAAATTTGTGAAAACATATGCAACCCCCTTGCACACTCTTTGGAGTTGAATATCAAAAAATTCTGAAATTAGTTTTTAGAGATATGTAAAAAAAGGCCGATGAAGTGGAAACCAATCCCATGACTTATCACTCCTAAGAGATATGACGAAATTCGTGAAAACGTGTTCAACCCGTATATACCTTCTTAGGGGTTGAAAAAGGAAAAAAACCGTGATTATTAAGCAAGCACGTGGAAGTAAAAAGTTATTCGATATCTAAACAGACCGGAGGGATATGGCTGCATTCGTGAAAATGCATACAACCCATTAACACAATCTTGGGGGTCGAATTTCAAAAAATCCTGAAAACACATTCTAGTTATTTATATGATGAGTCTGTACAATAAAAACGAATTCAATATTTGGAAAGACCTAATAGATATGACAAAAATCGTCAAAATATATGCATTTTTTTGCCCCCCTTCCTTACGCCAATGGATATTTGAAATTTTGTTTAATCTAAATTACTTTTCTAGTTGACACACATATACGTACTGAGTTTCAACTGTCTAGCATAAGCCCTTCTGTAGTTAAGAAAAACACATCCCACCCCCGTATCATACTACCCCTATAAAAATTATATTTTTTTAACATGCTACTGCTATAGTTCTAACCAAATACCAAGTTTCAGCTTTATATCACTATAGGTTCTCGAGATATAAAAATCGGAACTTTTTCTTCTTCATCCTTACCCACCCTCACCCTCTACACCATCACCCCCAAAATTTCTGCTAGGGGCTATTGGGCACACTTCTGGTAAAAATTTTAAGAATCTATCATACACTGTTTTTGAGATATGAGACGTGATTTTTTAAAAAAATTCTTATCCGCTCCACTTCCATACTCCACCGCCCCCTTAAAAATACTTGCTTTCAACAAACTTTATTTGTCAACCTTTATACAGAAACCGAATTTTATTTATCTAGTGCAAATGGTTCGTGAGATATCGTAATATAAAATTTTTCGACCCCCCTTCTCCGTACGCCCCTGCCACTTCTCAAAAATTTGTTTCCGATCTATTCTCCTAGTATACCCACAGATGTTCATCAAGTTTTAATTTCGTGACATTAACCGTTTAGGAGATATGGATTTTAGAATGTCTCGGTCTCGGCTTTCGAGTGTTTCGGACGCATTATTATCCCCCACTCCCACACCCCTTCACCTATATCGGCAATATTTTTGCAAATGGGTCCACTATCGATGCTCTATATAAAGTTAAAGTTTTAGTTTCCTAGCCTAAGCGGTTACTGAGATCTAGAAACCAAAATTTTTCGTCTAAAACGCTTACCCACACCCCCACCACTCAAAAGGTGGGTACTTGAAGGAGTCAGCTCACCAACAAAAAAAATCCAACTTAATAGCTCAAAGAGTTTGATAGTTATAAGCTTTCAAACGTTTTGCGTACGGCGGACGGAGGACGGCGCACAGATGGACTGCAATTTTTTTTTGCTTTTTTGGTGTCTATTAGTCATGAAACTTGGAAAAAAAATGTTCAGGGTAGCAAATTTTTTTTTTTAAAAATCGATAACAATTCTCTATTATTAAAATAAAAAAGTAAAGCAGTGTAAAATTAGCAATCTTTAAGATACTCTTATTTCTACTTCTAATATTATTTCTTACTTACTTAGGCTGGCCGCACACTGAAAGAGCAAAAACAGTTTTAGTCAAAAACGTTTTTGACTAAACATGACTATGTTGCTGTTTCAATAGAGTACACTGATTAGTCGAGCTCGCTTCAAGGCACCTACAACAGATGGCGCGGAACAATAAATTTTTAGCTATCGCAACTTTCGGCGAAATGTCTCTGAGAATCAGTACGCATTTGTCTCGATACGTGTATTTTTTTATACAACGGCTCGGAGATTCTCGCAGACAGAGCGACATGTCTCCGAGAATCTCGCAGATTTTACCAACTGGGGAGGGCTTCAGGCCCTGTAAAAAAAACTTCTTAAATACATACGTATCTTTCAATATTTATTTATTTATAAATTATACAATATGTACAACCAAAAGATAACAGCAATATAAATTACAAAAATTAAAATTAAAATTTCTTAATGGTATACTGCATTGAAATTTTGACCATTTTCAGGAGTATCCACCTATCATTAAATACATTCTATCCAGTTTCCATTTCCGATCCATTTCTATAAAAAAGGTAAGCGTTCAAATTCAAAATATTGCAAAACAGATACCGGATTTTCCAATCCGTTTTCCCGTCACGAAACGCATTTTTGAGAAGCGTATATTTGTCTTACCTAGAGATCCTGATTTCACAATTTTTTCAATTCCAAAAAATCTAACAAAATAAAACAATAAATAATTTAATGAAATAAAAATATGAATGAAAATAATTTTATGCCATTAATTTATTTTGTTGCAGTCATCACAAAAAAGAAACCGTCAGATGGTATTGTAATTTTTCTCTACACCTGGTGACACTTTGTTCATTTTGAATAGAAACGTCGGGAAAGTGACTCGTTACCAACTGGGTATGGTAAATGAATGACAGAATGAACACAGCGCCAACAGTTGAGAGATAGCGGAACTTACTTAAAAATCAAACGCGCCTATTTCTCACAGTTTTACCCAATTCGCCAATTACTTATTAACATTGCAAGGCTTGGAAGATGGACTGCTACAAGTTGGTGGTCTACGAGTACGGAATGCGTATCAGTGCTAAGGTTGCCTGTTTGTGCTATTTACCGCGAGTTGGGCTATTTAAATATTCAATTCGCGGGTAAAAATTTCAAAAAGCTACTTCTAGCTTTTTGGGCTATTCGGCAAACGCAAGTTGTGTTAGTTTGCTAGTTTACAACAGAGCCGATTTACAAGGAAAAAATTGAAATATAAACATTAGAAAACTGAATTTTAGTCGTCTCTTGGACTAAATCTGCTAGTGTTACCGGCTCAAATACAACGTTGGAAAACTATATCATATCACAAATCCTGTTGCCACTAAATGTTCGGTTCTCTATAATGAAAAATAATACTTCACACGGTATCTATCTGGTATTTTGATTATTTGTTGAATTTCTACAAATGAACCACTTTCTTTAAAGTTAAGGACACCATCGAAATATAACATACAAGAGATTAGAAAGTTACCAATATTGATGACTGTCATAGAGATCCATTTTTTCATAATTTATTAAACATTATTTTTGCTTGATTGGTGGGTTACAGACATGTGTTGCAAAAATTAAAGTTATTGTTACATGTATACTCTGGCAATGCGAACAACTCACTTATTATTGGTATTAAAGTTTCCAGAGAAAAACAACAACCTTGTAATATCGTAGATAGGTCCATGTACTTCTCGCATATTCTAGACATTTCTCGCATGTAATAGTAACTTCGTGCGCATTCCATACAAACAACTGAAATGCTGGAAATCTCACGACTCACCACATGCAATATATAAGCGCTGCAGAGCCCGGGGATATATTTTTCTGCTGCGAGAATGAAACGACGATCAGTTCTACGTTATTATATATTGATGTGCATCTTGTAACATAAACTAATACTCGTATTTATTATTATTCATAAAAGCAAAAACCCATATTTTATTTTTGCATGATAACTTACATGTAGGATAATTCACTGAAGATTTTGATCCCATTGAATTATGAAAATTACAAATTATTTTTCATGAATAATTTCATTATTGCACCTAATATTTTTAGAAAAGACTTTTCAAATTGTGATAAATGCGAATTTGTATATTCACACACATATTTACATTACAGTGTTTTTTAAGAATTCGCAGTTTGTCGTCGGAATCGCAATTATGTTCAACATATTTAGGTCTGATAAATTTCAAAGTTGAGCGCGGTATTTGGGCTACAAGTCTTTGTGCGGGTTTTAAGCTATTTCATCAGTTCACTCGGCGGGTTCTGCAGCCAATTATATGGCAACGCTGATCAGTGCATAGTACCTCTAGATCTTAGCTACCCAGGACAAAAGGAAGTAAAATCGCTTACGGAAAGATCTTGAATACGACATGTTAAACACGACACGTTTCGAAAATAAGTTCTTTCGAACTGTCTCTGAATATTATCACTTATTGGTCTTTGGCAGTTACTCCCCGGTGCGATTAACTAAAACAAATTTAAGTCCGCCCGAAGAAAAGCCTCAAATCCAACAGCAAAATACCCAAAAATTAGCCAATAAAAGGTAATCAATTTAAATTATGGACCAATTTGCCAAATTGCCACCTGCAAGCGCTACATCTTGGGCAGGAGAATATCCCTGGGTTTATAACACAAAGCAGAAATGTGTGGCAAGATATAGTCACATACTCGATAAAATACACCGACTGAATCAAGAGCAATCGTGTGATTTACGTCCAAATAATTTCGCAATAACCCGACTCAATAAATAATAGACGGGGGCATCAAACAGCCATTTTTATGATAAAACCGCCACGGGGCGGGTGAGTGAATGAGTAGCCCCAAAACCGCATTAACTAAGGCATAATGGCAGAGCCTAGTATGAAATCGTTTTCCGGCTGATTTGTCCGCATACACGTAGCAAAAACGCCAACAACCGACTTTGGACACACGGAAACCTTTTTCGTATCCTCGAACCTGAACAGGACACCCAAACCCATTAAATGTGTTAACTAATTTTGTTCGACGGAAATTTGTTCGGCGGAATGGGAACCTATAGGTATACGCGACCACAGAGAGTTTCGTCCACCCCCAAAAATAGTCCTAGTTGCTCGTATCGGCCGCATATTCATCCCACTGTAGCGAATCGTATCTCTCTCAGGAATTGAAGGTAGATGTCGTAATGAGGTTCATTTATTGGTTACATAGTAGGTCGGATTCACAGAGAGATGGACTATTGTCACGTCCGCATAATTATGTCCTTATTTTGGCGAACTGCGAAGGACGAAGTTCGTGTACGATTTCCTGTGGTTTTAACTTTACGTACGTACCAGACTACCGCGTTTTAGGACCTTTCATTAAGGTTTCTGTAAAAAGCTGTTCGTGCAATTAAACACCTTGAAAGGTGAAATCATGCATCCATTTTGGCCATATGTTGACCAGCAGACACGTTCGCAGCAAATGCATCCCCTAGCTGTGCATCCCAAATGGAGGTTGTTCCCATGTTTGGATACAACCAGGCCAAATTTATACTGCAAACCGAAAACATTTTTGAAAGAAAATTTCAGTCCGACTCTTGTAAAATGGACTGCTAAGGCCATAAAAGGAAAAGCTACTCGCGAAATACAAGAGATACTCCAGCAATGCACGTATGAATCGGGAGTAATATGTGTATGCCATTTTTGGACAAAACTGTTGTACATTATTTCAAAGCACCAGCTCCTGGTGCAATGTTCTAGCCATTGACCAAATAAATAAATTATTACAACGTGTATTTGTAATCTTTTGAAAGACCGAAGTTCGTAACTAACAAGCCGTGGTGGAACCACACAAGGATGTGTTCGCTTTTGTTGTATTTTACTGAAGTTGTACTTCGTTATTTTGCCTTGACATTCCGCTGTTGTATTCGTTTGAGCACCACCCTTTTATATATACAATGCATCCCCGAAGCCCTTACAGGTTAAGTGGATGTTGATTTAAGGGTAAAAGAGCACAAACAATGGCAAATCTTTCTTTCTTCGGTTCCCTTATTTTCTACTCTCCCGCACTACGTTTCCTAAGGACGAAACAAAAACAGCGTGAACCAATTTAATATGGCTGCGAGGAAAACGTCTGGATCCTTCAGGGCCAAGTATTAAAGTGAAGACATGAGGAGTTGTTAAGACCTCTAAGTATTGGCTGGGCATAGGGGGGAAGGTGGCCTTTTCAAGGACCAGGAAGTTATATGGAACGTGACTTCCAATCGAGAGCCCAGTGTCAATTCAATTGCGTTTCTGTCACGATCTTCCTAAAAGGTTTACGGTATCCTCTCTCATGGCCGAATATAATATCCGTCTCTTTGGGGATTATTTTTTATATTATGACTTTACGCTTTTATCTACTTATCGTTTTCAGTGACGTGTGCGAACAATAGTACGTAGATTTAGTTTTCTGAACGATAGTATGCTTTTCGATTTCTGAACCAATAAAATGGAAGAAAACATAGCGATGAGTATAGAGAATCACTAAAGATACAATCCTAAGAACATATGTATTGAATCGGTGTTTATCTTCAAGTAAATCACAGAGTGCAGAACAATTCCAAAAAAAACAGTAGTTAATTCTGAGAATTTAACATTTTTTACCTTTTAATATGTTGATAATTTGGCAGGTTTGAAAAAAACCCACATTCTTCTGAAACTAACTCTGAAGTTTTCTGTTCCACTCCCGTAAATACGGCCCTAGAGAACATATAAAATAGTATTAAATTGACCTATTTCATGGTTTACCCCTAATAACTTTTGTTCAACTCTACTGTAGACCGCGACAATCTTACAATGTGTTTAATTTACCAACTGCGACCAACTTAACAAGCTCTTTTGAATAATTTCTCCAACTGATATATTCATTCTTTAAAGATTTTCTTGTTGTTGTTCTCGAATCCTCTTCCCTCGAATGTTCTCCAACCCTCCCGAACATTTCACACATGCCACCGAAGAGTCGAGAAAGCTCTCGACTCAACATATGCAGTATATAAGCACGACTGAGCTGGCAGCCAAAACTGCGATACGACGATCGGTTTCTATGAGAAGTATTAGTAAAGCGATTTTGATTGGAAGCAGTAACTGAGGAGTAATCAAGTAGTGTAGAAAAATAAAGCAGCATTACCGGTAATGCGATTATTAATGTGATTATTGAATGGGATTAGATAGATAGATTAAAAATACGGGTTGTTATGGTTAACCTCTGTCACTGCAGCCACAGTTCGACCTATTGTGACGTCCTCCCTGGTTGACTATGATTCCTCTTTAATCCCTGCGCTTTCAATAAAGCTTAGTATTTTGCGAACAGGAATGGTCAGGAATTCAGATGGGTCTATGAAACCCTGACCGAAGTGACGAGGTCTTTTGTGAGCTAAAACCTCACATTCACAGAGAATATGCTCTGGTGTTTCGTTTTCGTCATTGCATATTCTGCAAATTTTTGTCTCAGAGAGACCAATCCGATTAAGATGCTTGCTCATGTAACAATGTCCAGTCAGAGCTCCCACTAGGGTTCGGGTCTGATATCTGCTTAATTTTAGATAATCAGATGTTTTTTTTTTCCGAATGCTTTGGCATAAAAAGCTTTGTGTGACTGTTGCCCGGTGCAAAGTCCCAGTGAATGGCACTTTGCGATTTTTGCCACATTCAGATGTTCCTTCTGGCTGTGCTTAATGGTATCCCACAGAATGGATATGGTCCCAGGAAGTCAGTTTCTGAACCTTTCCATTAAGTCGGCCATTTCATTACCTTCATAGCCGCTGTGTTCCGGAATTCAAATGAGGTTAACTTTGTTCTTAGTTCCGAGTTCAATCAGGCATTGGAGGCAATTCCAAACAAGTTTGGAGTAGATTGGAACGGACTGAAGTGCCATTATTGCTGTCCGAGAGAATATGTATTTGTTGGTTTTTGTAGCCCCGTCTGATATTTTCTCTAATGCATAGTTCAATAGCATGAGTCTCCGCCTGAAAAACAGTGGATGTTATGTGCATGCTACAGTAGAATTTTACATTTGGGCGTACTCCATAAACTCCTGCTCCTACACCTTGATCTGTTTTAGATCCGTCTGTGTACCAGATTATGGATCCCGGTTTTGGAGTGGGTTTGTTTGTGACCCAATCCTCCCTTCCAGGTAGGACAACTTTGAATGGCCTTGTGAAATTAAATTTCGGTACCATTGATTCCAAAAAAGGTATCGCTAGTATGGGGTCCTTGTTGAGTTCCGCGGAAAGAGTTGGGCAAGCTGTTTTGCGCTCTGACTCGTCCTCCGAGCTCAAAAGTTTGTATTTGATGAACCCAGCTTCTTTCTGTATTTCTAAGTAGAGAGGTGCTAGGTTGAGAAGCACTTTTAAGGCAGCTGTGGGAGTGGTGCGCATCGACCCAGTAATACCCAGGCAAGCCAGTTGTTGTAATTTAGTCAGCTTAAGCTGAGCAGTTTTCTTCCACCAGACGGATGCCGCGTAAGTTATAATGGGCCTAGCAACGACGGTATACATCCAGTAGGCTAGTTTTGGACTCAGTCCCCAGTTTTTGCCGAGAAAGCTCCTGCAGGTCCAGAGAGAGATTCTGGCCCTTTCAAGAACTTTGTCCAAATGAGCATTCCAAGTGAGCTTTTCATCCAGGATGATTCCCAGGAATTTTACCATAATAGCATACTCTATGCCAAAAAGAGTAGGCTTAGATAACTTGTCCTTACACCCCCTTTTGATGAATGCAATAATTGTGCTTTTCTTTGGGTTGATACCCAATCTGGCTTTAGTGCACCAGGTTGCTACCTGGTTTAGAGTATTCTGAACTAGATCTGCCACCGTCTTCTCAAATTTACTTCTAACAAGGATGGCAAGGTCGTCAGCGTAACCCTGTACCGTGACTCCGGATTTCGTTAGCTCTTGAAGAAGGTCGTCCACTACCAAGCACCAGAGGATGGGTGATAGTACCCCACCCTGTGGACAGCCTTTCGCAGCTGTCACTATGACTGTTGAGTCGGCTAGTGTCGAAGTTATTTTTCTGCATTCTAACATCGCCTTGATCCAACTGCAGGTTTTTGGATCAATACCACGCTTTGAATGGGATTAATTAATCATTGTTGTTTCTATTAATTTTAACCGAATTGTGTTTCACTTGAAATCCAGCGAACCGCTAACTCTCTAAAGTGACTAGAACGTCACTTTTCGCTACAATTTCGAATCCTTATAATAAACACAAGAAAACTAATGGTAAGTATATCCAATAATAAATCACACCAATCAATAAGATATTACTGATATGTTTTTTGGAAGAAAATTCAATTAGTCAGCTATCTATCAATCTAAATATGTATCCAAGTATTATTTGAAATACAGCTTGCCCCACTTTTGATGACATTAATGCAATTATTGATTCAGTCAACATAATCGGTTTCTTCTCTAATTAAGTGATATGATTGTTATATGTAACTACTTAAGTGGCTCATACAAGGCCCCACAATGAATAACACAAAATTGCTTAATGTGTTGTAAAGGATAATTTATCAAAGCTTCATCGACTTAAGTTTAACTTCTTTAGGTAGAATGTAGCCTCTCGGATGTCAGAGCAGAATCAAATCGTGTATGAAAATACATATCTAGACATGTAAAATTGAACAGGTTTTGCTGTTTGTTAAATAGGTATATATGTTTGTCATATAAGTGCCATTCACAGTATCATATATCTAACTTAAGCTATAGACTACCTACATCGGCGTTGATTCGCGTTAAGGCATAGCTCACATAGAACTCGACATTAGTCCTGTTTTTTTTAAGAAATTTGATAAAACTCGTTAAATTTTTTCGACGAATATTTGAAATGTGAAATACTAGCTTTGACAGAATAGACTAGCTTGCAAAAGGATCTTGAGGGAGTTGTGCCTGCATAGACCCACTCTAATGAGTAAAGGAAAGGTTAGAAAGTGGTGTCGAGAATTTAAAAATTAGCGCGCAAATGATGCAGAGTAAAAATATGGCTATCGTTTTTTGGGACGAAAAGGGCGTCATTTTGGTTGATTGTTTCATGAAATCAGTCAACAATTACAGCTGATGTGCACTGCGAAACGTTCACTAAACTGGGACGTTCGATCCAAAATCGACGATGCGGTAAATTGTCGTCCGGCGAAATCCTCCAACGCGCGTCCTCGCACCACTGCCTTAAGCAAGAAGAAGAGTCAAGATTTTCGTTGGGAACTTTTTGACAATGGTTTGAAAACGACAAGGAAGTCAAGACTGCCGAAATCAAGACCCACTTTTTAATATCTCCCAAACGTTTAGTGCCAAAACTTGAACATTTATTGGAAATCGCCTATGGAATAATTCCCTAACTGAACTCGATAAAGGCCACAATAAAATTTGGACTTTTAACAGAATCTTCAGGAAGAAAAGGTCAGTCATCACTCAACTTACTGCCAATAATTCCAAATTTAATACAAACCAGGAAAAAGTTGAAGTGCTGGTAAACAATTTTCAGTCATTCCTTTCTTTAACGAATAACCTACGCGATGCCACCACAACTATTCGACTCAAATCCACTTTAAGATATTTTATCTCGTCTCCTACTGAACATTACGAAATACCTTTTTCCAAACCCTCTGAGGTAAAATATCAACTTCGTCGTTTAAAAAATAAAAAAGCGCCTGGTGGCGACAATATCCCAAACGTGGTTATTAAGCATCGATCCAGAAAATCCATTATATTTTTAAACTTTATTATTAACGCATGCTTTAAAATTGGCTATTTTCCTCAAAAATGGAAAGAAGCATCAGTGATGCCTGTACCTAAACCGGGGAAAATCCTTGTTGTCCTACCAGTTACCGTCCAATTAGTTTGCTCACAACATTAGGTAAAATTTTAGAAAAAATTACCCTCAAGCTAATTGCGAACCACTTGGAGAGCAAGAATATCTTGTCATCTTTTCAATATGGCTTCAGGCCAGGCTTCTCTACCTGCGATCCACTTCATAAAGTCACCAAAAATTTTAAAGATGAACTCTCACGCAAAAACTCTGTTGGTTTCTTTGCCCTTGACGTTGAGAAAGCATTTGACTCAGTATGGCACGATGGTCTATCTATCTATAAGCTGATCCAAAATGAATTTCCTAATTATCTCATCCACATTTTAATTTCCTTTCTGGCCCATAGATCTTTCCAAGTTAAAATAAGCTCGACATTGTCATCTGTAAGGGACATACCAGCAGGCCTTCCCCAAGGTAGCTGCTTAAATCCAATCTTTTTCAACATATTCACTTCCGATATACCTCAAATTCCTGACTGCAACAAATTTCAGTCCGTCTGTCCGCCGTACGCCGTACGCAAAACCGTTTGAAGGCTCGTAGCTCCCAAACGGTTTGAGATTTTAAATTGAATTTTTTTTCATGAACAGACTGGGTAGGCCCCTTGAAGTGTCCAAATTCTGAGGGGGGGGGGCTGTGAGTGGGAGGAGGAGGGTGCGTTTTAGACGGAAAATTTTGGTTTTTAGATCTCAGCAACCGCTTATGCTAGGAGGCTGAAACTTGGAACTTATATAGAGCTTTGATAGTGGACCCATTTGCATAAAAATTGTCAATATGGGTGAAGGGGTGTGGGAGTGGGGGGGAAAATAATGCTTCCGAAACGCAAAAAAGCCGAGATCGACACATTCTAAAATCCATATCTCCTAAACGGTTAACGTCATAAAATTGAAACTTACTGAATATCTGTAGATTTACTAGGAGAATAGATCGGAAACAAATTTTTGAGTGGGGGCAGTGGCGTAAGGGGGTAGGAGTGAAAAATGTTTGATTACGATATCTCACGAACCAATTCCACTAGAAAAATAAAATTCGGTTTGTGTATAAATGTTGACAAATGAAGTTTGCTAAAAGTAAAATTTTTTAAGGGGGCGATGGATCATGAAAGTGGGGAAGAGACGAATTTTTCTAAAAAAATCACGTCTCATATCTCAAGAACAGTGTAAGGTAGATTCTTAAAATTTTTACGAGAAGTAGGCTTAATAGACCCGTAGCAGAAAAAAAATATTGGTGGTGAGGGTGTAGAGGGTGAGGGTGGGGGAGGGTGAAAAGGAAAAAAATTCAGATTTTTATTTATTTTATATATTTTTATAACCTATAATGATATATATGTAGCTGATACTTGGAATTTAGATAGAGCTATAGTAGTAGCATTTTGGAAAAATATAATTTTTATAGGGGTAGTATGGTACGGGGGTGGGGGATGTTTTTCCTATCTATAGAACGGCTTATGCTCCAAAGTTTAAAATCGGTATGTATATGTAACTCAACTAGAAAAGTAATTTGGATAAAAAAAATTTCAAATATTCATTGGCATTCGAAAGTGGGGGCGAAAAAATTTATCAGTGAAAATAGAATGCATACAATTTCACGATTTTCGTCATATCTATTAGGTCTTCCCAAATATTTAATTCATTTTTATTCTACGGCTTCTTCATATAAATACCTAGAAAGTGTTTTCAGGATTTTTTGAAATTTGATCCCTAAGGGGGTGTAAAGAGGCTCACTCACTCTCACGAATTCTGCCATATCCTCCAGGTTTGATCAAATAACGAATATCTTTTCACTTTCACGGACTTGCGTTATAATCGCATAAAACTCGTTTTTAAGTTTTTTCCTTTTTCAGCCCCTAAGAGGGTATAAAAGGGTTGAACAAGTTTTCACGAACTCCGTCATATCCTTAAGAAGTGATACGTAATTGAATTGGTTTTTACTTTCTCGTGCTGTCTCCATATTTATCTATTAACTCCTTTCAGGATTTTTGGATATTCAAACCTCAAGTAGGTGTAAGGAGGTTGCATATGTTTTCACATATTCCTACATATTGCTTAGATCTGATGATATATCGAATTCATTTTTACTTCCTAAGTTTTCCCATATAAGAGCCAAAAAGTCAATTTCAGTATTTGCAGATATTCAATCCTAAGGGGTGTAAGGGATAGTATGCTTCGACATATTTCTTAGGTTTGCTGAGATATTACATCGCTTTTCACTTCCACAGACTTTTTATATAATCGCCCACAAACCCTTTTCTCAATTTTTCGATATTCAACCCCCCAAGGGTTTGCATATGTTTTCACAAATTTTGCCATCCCTTAGTTCTGATGAGATATAAAATCGGTTATTACGGCATTTTATGTAATGACCTAAAAACTTATTTCACGATTTTTCGAATTTCAAGAACCAAGGGGGTGTAAAGGGTTTACTTACGTTTTCACAAATTTTTCAAAATCTCTCATGTTTCATGAGATATCAAGATACTTCTTTTGAAATAGTCTAAAAACCTGTTTCACAATTTTTTTTTAAATTCAAACCCTAAGTCGAAGTAATGTGTTTGTATACGTTTTAACAATTCGTAATATCTCTTAAGTCTGATAAGGCAACAAATTCGTTTTTACTTCTATGGGCTTTTAGTGTACATAATATACCGAAATTCGAATAGTCTACATGGGCATTTTAATGTTTAATCGGCTAAAAATCTTTATCTTAAATATTTTTATGTTAAGAACAAAATTAACTTTCCAAGAAACGTTATAATCTCGAAACAACTGATGATATACTCCGACTTTGACCGCTCCCGAACTTTGACCCGAAAAATGATAAAGTTTCGCCCAGACCATTGGCAGATTTTTTATTTTCACTTTTAGTTATAATTATCAAATAATGTTTTTCTGATCATTTTTCCTTTAATTAAACTGAAAACTAATTATAGTGATTTCCAAAATACCCGCCCAATGGCAAAATTCATTAGCTAATAAGGTTGTAAAGATTTTGATTTCTGATCTCCTGCTCATGTATTTCGAATTTAAATGACACATGTAACAAATTTTGATCAATAAAGTATGTATGTATATATGAACATTTATTGGCCTGTCCCATTAGAAAATCCTATAACTGACAAATTTTCAATTCACCATAGATAATTAAGTGAGTTAACAAATTTGTTGGACAGCTCTTAGCGTTAAGTAAAAGATTGGCAACGTTTGGCATCCTCGGATAATATTTGCCTGAAATCAATAACCACCTACAGTCCACAGTTCAATTGCATTAACCAAATCATTACACGAAAATTCGCCATATTCAAAGCAAACAGCCTGTAGTTCTCTAGTTCAATTCGAAATCCAACTGATTGAATGTACGGCCACAGGCGAAATCATTAATGGCAATGCCACAATAAAACCTCATATCCCTAATTCGGGAAAATTACTTTGCACATTTCGGTAAATTATTTTCCAATGTTTGTCATTATCGGGGGTGAATTTCCACCAAAAACACCAAGTAGGAACCAACAATGTGGGTAGATGCGAAACCGTTTAGAACAGATTACCTACGCCATATAGTGCCATACTACGTACGTACTTGTCGTTGAAAGTAGTTGAGGTAAAACACTTTGATGCCGATGTATGCATTCGACATTCACATTCAGATTAGAGAGGACAGGTTGACATATTGATACGGATTTGCCCAATATTTCACTATAATTGATACATTTCCCTCTTTTTGTGGTTCTGTCTATCAATCCGGAAATCGATGCCCTCCAATACAACATTTTATTGATTTATTTCGCATGTAGGTGGTGATGGGATGTCCTGTGGTAGGAGTTCATATAACGTACAACCGAGTTCATATAACGTACAACCTGGAGATTGAAGGAACTCTTGGTTACGTGAGCACACGCCCACAGTATCCAGTTTACTTTCATATTTGATATTTACCTGTTTTTCCCTGGGTTTTTTTTTTCCCCAACTTTCAATCACTCTCTACTTTATAGTGGAATACCTGAAGTAGACGGGTCCAATATTTATTGGCCTTTCTTGATATGTGGGCATTAGCACTCCCAAAGACGTAATTTACTTCGGTGCGGTATTCTATTTTGATAACCGGCGTTCAACTATGCTATCTGGTGTGATCGGCATTGTGGAAGTGGCGTTTGGGCGTTATTCCCAACAATCGATTCTATCAAATCTTTGAACAATCTGATATATTATGATGGACAGATTGACATAAATTTATGGGATTGTAGTTGGGAAACCTATTAAAAGAATTATTCGATTCGGATTAGGTTGATTGGCTGGCATAAAAGCCATTAATTTCATTGCTTGGCGATGCAAAAATTGATATCGCCGCATGGTATCGGGGAAAACACCCTCTGGATAATTGTTCCCAATGTAATTACGGTTCGGTATTTCCAGGGAAATCGAATGGTGCTTAACAGTGGTTTGAAAATGGAGGTAAAGGAAGTCTAACAACAAGAATAATTGCATTGCGCTTTATATTTGTAAAAAAAAGGTTCAAAAAGGTTTCTAGATCTCAGGAACCGGTAAGGACAGGACATTTTTTATTAACTCCTCTTAAGCATACAATCTTATGTCATTTAGTCAGCGAAACATTTGCGAGATTGTCCTATAATAATCGTCCCTATGCTTAGATCTAGATTCTAGATGATTCTGTGATCATCAAAACATAACCAGTGCTGAACTATTAGTTTCGCTTTATTTAGGTTAGTGTCTAGGCTAAAATTTTGTTAATTGGTCGTAATTATAAAATGAACATCTAAAAATTCTGTATTGTTTTGCGTAATGGAGTAGACGTCTAATACTGGGTGGACCCCTCAAAGTGGCCACCTTTTGAGGGTGGTGGAGTAGAGGGAGGTTTGCGCGTTAGGAGGAGATTAATGTGTGAAAACTTTAGATTACGATATTTCACGAACCAATTACGCTAGAAAAATTGAGTTCGATTTGTGTATACAAGTCGGCAAATGGAGTTTACTGAATACAAAATTTTTTAAGGGAGATATGGGGCATGGAAGTGGGACGGTAAGAATTTATCTAAAAAATCACGCCTCATATCTCAAGAACTGTTTCAGATAGATGCTTAGAATTTTTACGGAAAGCAGGCGTGATTAACCCGTAGCAGAAAAAAAAAATTTGGGTGGTGTGGGTGTAGGGGTGAGGGTGGGTGAGGGTGAACAAATATAGAGTTCAGATTTTTATATCCGGAGAACCAGTATTGATGGATAGCTGAAACTCTGTATTTAGATTAAAGCAATGGTCGTGACATGTTGTAAAAACATAATTTTACTTTATTATTTTTTAATAATAAAGTATTGTTATCGACCTGAAATTTCAAAAAAGTTTGCTACCCTGAAATTTTGTATTTACACGTTTTAGGACTAGTAAACCCCAAAAAAGCAAAAAAAAAAAAAATGTCCGTCTGTCCGCCGTAGACGCCGTACGCCGTACGCCGTACGCCGTCCGCCGTACGCCGTACGCCGTACGCAAAATTGTTTGAAGGCGCGTAGCTCCCAAACCCGTTGAGATATTAAATTGAAATTTTTATGGTGGGTAGATTGGGTGAACCCCTACAACTGGTATATTTTTGAGGGGTGGGGGTACAAGGGGAGAGGAGAGGGGAGCGTTTTAGACGAAAAATTTTGGTTTCTAGATCTCAGGAACCACTTATGCTAGGAGGCTGAAACTTGGAACTTATATAGTACTATAATAATGGACTCAATTGTAAAAAAATGGTCGATATTGGTTAAGGGGTGTGGAAGTGGGGGGGAAAACAATGAGTCTTTAACGCATGAAAGTCGGGATTGAAACATTCTAAAATCGATATCTCCTGAACAATTGATGTCAGAAGATTGGAACTTTGTTGTTGTTCTTAGGGATACTTCCAGATTAGACAAGAGCTAAAATTTTTAAGAGGGGTGGTGGGGTGTGGGGGTGGGGTGTGAAAAACTTTGGATTACAATATCTTCCGAACTAATTACACCAGGAAGATAAAATTTAGTTTCTGTATATGGACTCACAAGAGGAGTCTACCAAAACTAAATTTTTTGAGGGGGGAGGTGGAGCACGAAAGTGGGGGGATAGCAATTTCTCAAAAAATTTAATTTTTATATCTCAAAAACCGTATTAGATATGATCTTGAAAATTTGACAGGAGTTGGGGTCGATAAACTTCTAGTAGGGAAAAAAATTTTGGTGGTGTGGGTGTAGGGGGTGGTGGTGAAAGGGGGTAGAAAGGAAAACATTCTGATTTTTATTTCTTAAAAACCATAATGAATAGAAAGCTAAAAATTTAGGATTATATAGAACCACTATGGAGACATCCTAGAAAAATAAAATTTTTGATAGGGGTATCAAGGTACGGGGGAGAGGGGTGGTTTTTTATATCTCAGAAACGGCTTATGCTAGAAAATTGAAACTTGGTACGTATATGTAGATGTGCTATTAGAGTAATTAAAGCAAAAAAAAGTTCAGATTTTTATTGGCGTTCAGAGGTTGAGTCAAAAAAATGTCCGTGAATCCACATTTTCACGAATTTCGTTAAAACTTTTAGACATGTCAAACTATCAAAGCAATTTTACTTCTGCGGGCTATTTATATAAGCGCCTAGTAACGGTAACGGTAACGGAATTTTTCGATATCCAACCCCTAAGGTGGAGTAAATTGGTTGTGTACATATTCACGAATTCTGATATATTCCTAAGGTATATTGAGATTTGGAGTTCACTTGTACTTCTATAAGCTTTAAACGTAGTCGGGAAAAAACCGATTTAAGTATTTTTCTCAATTAAACCCCCTGGGGGTATTGTTCAAGTTTTCACTGATTCCGAAAATCTCTTAGGTTTAATGTGATCGAATTCGCTTTTACTACTATGAATTATTCTATTGATAAAAAAAATACGTAAATAAAAAAAAAATCTGCCAACAGTCTGGGCGCAACTTTATTATTTTATGGGTAGAAGTCCGAAACGTGTTTAATGATGAGATACGGTGTTGGGTACTATGCGACTGACAACCGAAAAAAATAACCATTAGGCTATTTGGAACGTTATTTTTTAGGTTGTCAGTCGCATAGTACCCAACACCGTATCTCATCATTAAACACGTTTCGGACATCTACCCATAAAATAATAAAGTTGCGCCCAGACTGTTGGCAGATTTTTCAAAGGTAGTGGAGTAGTATGGTGCTGGGGTGGCGGGTGTTTATCTCGAACAGCTTATAGTAGAAAGTTGAAAGTCGATATATTTAGATTTACTAGACCAGTGATTCTCAAAAACGGTGCCGCGGGACTTTAGTGTGCCTTGAGATTCTTGAAGTGTGCCGTCAAATTTTACGAATGCCCGGAATTAAAAATTATTTTGTATGTACAATACTTATACCAGGTGTATAAGTTTAAAACGATCGTTGACACATAAATGGCGTTAGTGAGCGTGTTAAGCAACCTGGGGACGCTATTTTTTTAATTAAGGGTTGGTTAGTTGTTAACATTAATCAGTGCACATCATCACAAATTTCGTTCAACAACATACGTTGTCCTGTGCTGATCATGTCTAGTTTTTTGCCAGAAAAAGAGCATATGCGGGACACTCTGCTTAATTGCTTCCATTTGAAGAAAACGGCTGCTGAATTGCATCAAATGCTTGTGGAGGCCTATGGTAACAATGTTTTAGTGGAATCAACGTGCAGGGCTTGGTTTCATCGATTCAAAGACGGCGATTTTAACCTGAGTGACAAGAAGCGCGAAAATCGGTCCAGGAAGGTTGAGGGCGACCATTAGCTCTTAAAGCCTGGTGAAACTGTCGATGCCCACCGCTACCACTAACAATTGATCAAATTGTACCGGGCTCTGCGTGAAAAAAGGCCGGAATATCAACAAAGACATGACAAGGTGATTTTCCTCCACGACAACGCACCATCGCACACGTCAAAACTATGGTCCACAACTACTTGGACACACTCAACTGGGAGGTGCTACCCCACCCCGCTTATTCACCAAAACCTGGCCCCTTTCGACTACCACTTGTTTTTATCTGTGGGCCACGCGCTCGCTGAGCAGCACTTCGGTTCTTACAAAGACGTCCGAAAATGGCTTGACGAGTGGTTTGCTTGGAAAGAGAAGGCATTTTTTTGCGTCGTATCCACAAATTGCCCGAGAGATCGGAGCAATGTGTAGCTTAGCTAGCGAGGGTGAGTACTTCGAATAAATTTGTTTTTATTTTCTTTGAAAAAAACATGTGTTTTTCTGACTAAAAAACCATGGATTTAAGCTAATACACCTTATATGTATATATATATGAATATAGTGTGCCGCCAAATTTTTTAATTAAAAAAAAGGTTGAGAGTCACTGTACTGGACAAATTATTTATATCCATTGGCGTAACAAACGCAAAACAAACGATCAATTTTCACGAATTTCATCATATCTCTTAGGTCTTCTAAAATATTGAATAAATTTTTATTCAACAGATCCTTCACATAAATGCCTAGAAAACGTTTTCAGGATCTTTTGAAATTCGACCCCTAAGGGGGTGAAAAAAGGTTGTATAAATCTTCACAAATTTAGCCGTATCTCTCAGGTCTGATTAGATACCGAATATCTATTCACTTCCATGGGCGTGTTTTATAAGCGCTTAAAACTTGTTTTGCAGCTTTTTCATATTTCGACCCCCAAGAGGGTTGAACAAGAAGGGTTGAACACGTTTTCGCGAATTCCGTCAAATCTTCCAGGAGGGATTAGACATGAAATTAATTTTTACTTTTTCAGGCTTTCTTTATATTCATCTAAAAACTCCTTTCCGGATTTTTGGATATTCAACCCCCAAGTGAGGTAAGGTTGTTGCATACTTTTCACAACTTTCGACATATTTCTTAGATTTGATGAAATATCAGATTGGTTTTCAATTCCACAGACTGTTTATATAAACGCCTACAAACACATTTCACGATTTGTCGATATACAACCCATACAATACAATGTAATGGGGATGCATATGTTTCCACAATTTTTTGCCATCCCTTAGTTCTGATGAGATATAAAATTGGTTATTACTTCTACGGCCATTTCATGTAATCGCTTAAACTGCAATTTCACGATTTTTCGTGAAATTTGAGCTCTTTTTGTATGTTTAATCGGCTAATAACAATAAAAATGGCACATTTTTTACTTTATTATTTCAAGAATGACTAATGCTAGAATATTGAAATGTGGTTCTTAAGGATCTATACCAGTCTATTTCCGTGGAACATTAAGCAAATTAATTTTTTGTTAGAGGTGTTTCGGTGCGTATGGGTGTTATTTTCTTGGTGTATTTGCGTAACACATTTTAGTAGGGTGATTTTCATATAATAGGTATGGGTACGACCTGCCTTAATACTGCTACAAATACATGCTATGTAATGGGAGTTGACTTCGATCTTAACCATATCTTAAGATTGAAGTTTAACCATATCTTAGCTGCATCGGTGTAACAGGTGCCATGCGTACCACACCGGGAGCAGCACTGGATGCACTGCACTACACACAGTCTAATGAGATTATGCCTGCGGAGAAAAGAGCATTGCACGGGTCATGGAGAAATGGCTAGAAGGTTGTCTAGAAACTCCATCTTCGAAATGCCTTCGGATGCTATGGCTTCGATCTGGATGCTCAAAAGGAAATATCAGGTAGTAGTCCCGAGTAGGGGGGGTGGGAAACCCAGTCCGCACTGCTTTGCGAATTCACTGATATATTCTATACGGACGGCTCAATGACTGAAGACCCGCCGGGAGCTGGATTGTACTAGCAAACTGACGGTCTCAAGTACTCTTTCCCCCTAGGAAAACATACTTCAGTTTTTGAAGCCGAAGTATATGCGATCCTTATGGCGGCAGAATGGATTATAGAGGGCAGATGGATAGGCAGGCGAATCTGCATTTGCAACGACAGTCAGGCCGCTTTTCAGCCGCTAGATAATCCAATCGTCTTTTCGAAGATGGTACGTGAGTATAAAGAACGATTAAATTCTGTTGGCAGACTCAATGACTTAAAGCTCATAGGAGTTCCAGGCCACCAGTGCTAATGCATTAGCAAAGGCTGGATAGGAGTCAGCTTTGGTTGGACCAAAACCGGTTTTCGGTTTGACTGTTGCCTCTGTCAGGGCTGCTATTGCTGAATGGGTGAGCGTATCACACTTTGAGAGATGGCGGCTTCTTCCGGTAATGCGGCAGACTAGAAATCTTATTGAGGGACCAAGTGGACGAACAGGGCATAACTCTTGTGGCCTACATTTGTTCAGAATGAGAATCATCGACAATCCCATGTGCATTGCTTGCGACGAGAGTGACGAAACAATGGAACATTTTCTTCGAGAGTGTCCAACTTTACTCTTTTGCGAGAATGCATGTATATCCCTATAAATCAAAAACACGAAAAATTCATGGGTTCTTATGTACAAACTACTACTATGTTAACACGTGCGCTTGTTTTTGTGGCGAAAAATGAAAAGCAAATATTTCATCATCTTCTCCTCAAGAATGTAAGCATGCCGACCTGTTCCGCCTTTAGCGAGGAAAAATACTAAACGTCCTACACGACACGTAGTATCATCTAGTGCGTACCCGCAGGCAAATGCCATTTCAAACTTAGATCTTGAGCTGCGCAGAGCGCTATAGTTTCCTACATGCGAAAATGATGCCGGAACCCATAACTGTGAAAACTAGTCAATGAAATTCATCTTTCCATTGCACTAGTTGAATGCTGTCTTTTGATTGCACTAGTCGTCGACCACTAGAATTATATTTCAATATGACCAGACGCGTCCATCGGTGCAGTGTCAACCGGTAAGGCATAAAACGCCTAGAAGCCAGGCATACCTTTCATCGATGATTGGTCAGGTCTACTTCATACTCTCTTCATACATACTCTTCAGTGAGTGCACGTATGGCCATCTCGTTCTTGCTCATTCCAATTTCAAATACAATGCGCGATAGGAGATCTCTCATGTCGACTAGTGCGGATGAGATAGTAGGATGCATTTCAGTACGAACAAGAAAGAAATGCAAATACCTCACACGTATTCACAGACAGCAAGTACATAGCTGAACTTGTTCCCAACTGATAATCTTTTTTCAGCTACAAGTTTTAAAACTGTTCACTGCGTCTTCATCACCTCTTCATCGATGTTTGGTTTATAGAGACGGCGTTGATGTTATGAGGATGGTAGAGCTCCGTTATCGCTCCCTACCTGAGCTCTTGCAATTCGTGAGGAGAACGAACAAGTTTGGGTAGAGACTGGGGAACTCGAGTACAATGGGCTATCTTTGCCTGAGTGCTCCAGATACACTGCTTTCCTGCGTGCCTTCCCCCGCATCAAACAACAACACCCATATCTTAATCTCTTACCGACAAATAATAATATTACGCCCAGCCTGTTGTCCGAATTATTAGTTAAGTAGTGCTACTGTTCGGATTGTTGAATTTATCATATAAATTAAAAACTAATGCATCAAATATCGTTAAATGCAATTGAACAAGCTGATAACATGATGCGAAATAAAACAAGGTAAACGGGTACTAACCTGGTCTATCCAATTCGTTGATAAGATCATCAGCATCCGAATAGGCTCCATTGACAGCGATGAATTTGGCATTCACCAAAAGGCACAAACATGTACCAAACAGCCACCATAAATACATTGTTGAAACAATTTGCACCAGAGCACATGTAAAACTGAAGGCGTAGCCTTTGGCCATTTTCGACTTCACCATTTTTTTTTGACTTTTCTTTTAATTTTTCCGATTTCACAAAACTTCCACTAGCACAATTAGCACAATTTTTAACTATCACCGATATTTTCCATCCTCTGGGTTGAATCTATTTCTCTATCTAGGATACGATTGTCCTTTTTATTTTTTGTTATTCTCCTTGTATTTTTATCCAATAACTTAAGACAATTTAATTTATATCGCCGAGATATACACGACACTTGTTGTTATTTTTTCCGTTAATATAGCGCTCGCAAGTCCGCTTCTTCTTGTTCGGCTTCTTGCGTCCCCCGCACTTCAAGTACTCAAGTTTATCCCCAATATATCCTGAGGGTTTATCGAAATTGTTCACTCATCCTTGTAAGTATATAATCTACTGTTCAGCCATTGTCGGAAAACACAACACAAAAACTAGAGGATATTCCCTATCCTATGCCGTATAGAATTTCAAGTCTATTGTATCTGCCGGATGAGGTGTATGTCTTCGAGGGATCGGGGAACAGGATGTGAAAAGTGTAACATCTAGAAAACTAACATTCAAGGATATACGAGTGTATTTGGTGGCATACCTTTAGACGGTTTCTGTATGATTTTGTGTAAGAAAAGATGACGTTTTTATTGTGAAAACAGGACGACAACCGGGATGATAAGTGCGAGTGTTTGTGCAATGGCATAGCACTGAAAACGAAATAAGTGAAATAATACGCTTTTGTTGTCCTCGGGGATGTTTCAAGGATATCCCATTTTAGTCGGGCGACACCACAAGTGTCGCAAGCAACTTTCATATCTCATTATTATTATTATTATTTTTGTCACACGCTATTTTGCCATATACTCCGTACCGTACTGCGAATTGTTGTAGTGGCGTTAGTAGCCGTTCGCGTGTTGTTGCTCTTGCTTAAGTTCTTCCTTGTCAAGATGGTTTTCCTCTTAAATTTTGCTGCTTTTAGATGCTGGCACTTATTCCATGTTAACCTCGTACAATTCACCATGGGGATAGGAGAAATGATTATGTCCTTGTGCTGTTTCCTTACTCACCAAAACACCAACCATAACAAATCGCAACCATAATTTTATGCTCGAATGGTTCGTTGGCCGGAATAATAGAACCAACTCGAATATTTATGACCGGCAGTTTTCCTTTCTTCCGTTCCGATATATGAGAAGGTAGTAAAAAAAAAAACTTTATAGGTCTTTTCGGTGGATTAATAAATTGATTGTTATCGAAAGATTTCTAGATTTTTCTCTTCGCTTTTATCCTTGTACAATGATTTTTAGTAGGCTATCCGAAGCAAGTCAATCAATTTGATGGCATTGATGTGTTTACAGTGTTCCAGATGTTTCTGAAATTCAAAGATAAAACATAAATTACAATTGATTTCAAAATAAAGCTGTTAATAGAAAAAAAATATGTCATATTGTTACATGCTACCCTGGCGACACGCACAACTCGTTTTACAGTAAGAAAAGCAACAACATCCTGATATTCTACTGGAAAGCGGAGAAAAGCATCCGATTGATTATCGCAATACCCAACCAGAACGCCGTAGAAAATTTAGCAAAGTTCAACATTTTTCACCATTCTTTTCGAACATTTTTCACACACAAAACCAAATATTCGAGAAAGCTTTCAGCTCAACCCATGCAGTATATAAGCACAGCAAAGCTTGCAGTCAGACACAGTTCCTACTACAGCGAAACGGCAGACAGTTTTCCGCGAAAGCATGTGCAAAGCGATTGGGATTGGTAGTAGCGATCGAGCAGTGATCAAATCGTATATAAAATCGGACATCATTGCCAGTAGTGATTAAGTGAGATTTTTAATTTTAAATCATTTTTATTTCTATCGATTTTAAACGAATTGTGTTTTATTTGAAGTCCCGGCGAAACCCTAGCTCGCATCAATATATTATTATGTTATAAATTTTTTTTTAGAAACCAATTCAATTTTTTATCACTTCTAAAATAAATGACGGAATTCGTGAAAACTTGTTCAACCCTTTTATACCCTCTTAAAAGCTGAAAAAGGAAAAAAACTTGAAAGCATTTTTTAGGCGATTATCACGCAAGCCTGTGAAAGTGAAAAGATATTCGATATCTGATAAGACCTGGGGATATGGCAGAATTCGTGAAAATGTATAAAACCCCTTTACACCACCTTGGGGTCGAATTTCGAAAAATTCTCAAAATGTTTTCTAGGTATTTATATGAAAAATCCGTAGAAAAAAAATTAATTCAATATTTGGGAAGACCTAATAGATATGACGAAAATCGTGGAAAAAAAAGCATTCCATTTTCACTGATAATTTTTTTCGCCCCCCTTCCAAACGCCAATGGATATTAGAAAAACATGATAAGTCCATTTTTTTCGTTTTTGAGATTTTGATGCCAGCTGTTGGCTAATATCATAAACTATACTCTAGCAAACATAAACAGGGAAAAATCTCTCTAGTCCACAGTTATTGCGTATTAAAAATTAGAAGAACCTAGTTAGTCAACCATACGCGTCACTAAATTCATATTTTAATTCCCCGTTTCTTCGTTTGCCTCGCGCGTATAACCATGATTGTCTTAGTTTTCATACTCATTCTTTGCGCTCCTTTAAAATTTACTTAAAATCTATATTTTTAATTTATTAAATTTTGCTATCCACTATTACTTTGTATTCGTATATTCATTTCATCTTTCATTAGTTATACTCATTTTCATTCTCATTTTTGTTTGTTCTCGGCTAAATGTGTTATTGGAGTATTTCTATTCTGTACATTTTTCGTTTCAAATAAATAAATAAATAGTCCAAGAAGTCAAGGGAAAAATCTGATAAGTCCATGCAGCGCTGCTGTCGCTGTCACTGATTGGAGAAGGTTTTAACTTTTTAAACAAACATTTTATAGATTTTTCTACTTTTAAATAATTTTATTTTAACAATACTTTTTTTACTGTTTTTGTTATAGTTGATTTTATAATAAAAGTGGTTTTTTAGCAATTGTGTAGAATATTAATACTTCTGAATATACTGGAAGTTAAAAAACTATATATTTTATAATAAACATCATTTTGCTGAAAATCAGGAATAAATTATATTTTATGTAGACAACATTATTATGACTTCATTCAGTTTCGCGTTGACTAATTCTTTTGAAAAGGGGGAGAGGTGGGGAAGAAACAGGGGAAAAACCTGACAAGTCCGTATGTTTCTTGAAACTGAGTAATAAAAACTCAATTGAGTCATGTGGGGGCTGTTTTTTTGTTTGTTTATTTTTAACTAAAAGAATGAAGGACCCTTTTGTGAAACCTTTAGTGGGTAAAAAAACAAACAAAACTTTCAGTTAACGATTGAACGGGTTTTTAAATTTGCTCTCCTGTAAAATTACCAAAATATGACTTATCGTGTTTTTCCCCTGTGGTATTCATATGCATACCGAGTTTCAATTTTGTAGCATAAGCCGTTCTATAGATAGGAAATAACACCCCTACCCTCGTAACATACTACTCCTATAAAAAATTATATTTTTCCAACATGCTACTACTATAGCTCTAACTAAATACCAGGCTTCAGCTTTATATCATTATAGGTTTTCGAGATATAAAAATCGGAACTTTTTCCTTTTCACCCTCCCCACCCTCACCCTTTTCACCTTCACCCTCAAAATCATTTTTTCTGCTAGGTGTCTATTAGGCCTACTTCTGGTAAAAATTTTAAGAATCTATCTCATACTGCACTTGAGATATGAGACGAGATTTTTTAGAAAAATTCTTACCCTCTCCAATTTCATGCTCCACAGAAAAGTTTACTTTCAGCAAACTTTATTTGTAAATTTGTGTCTATTGCAATTGGTTCGTGAGATATCGTAATCTAAAGTTGTTCACCCCTTCCCACCCCCGTACGCCACTGCACCCGCTCAAAAATTTGTTTCCGATCTATTCTCCTAGTATACCTACAGATATCCTTTAAGTTTCAATTTTCTGACATTAACCGTTTAGAAGATTTGAATTTTAGAATGTTTCGATCTCGGCTTTCTTGCGTTTCGGACGTATAATTCGCCCCCCCCCCCTCCCCACTCCCACATCCCTTCACCTATATCGGCAATTTTTTGCAAATGGGTCCACTATTGAAGCTCTATATAAATTCTGAGTTTCAGTCTCCTAGCGTGAGCGGTTGCTGAGATCTAAAAACCAAAATTGTCCGTCCAAAACGCTTCCCCTACTTCCCCCCTCACACCCCCACCCATAAAAATGTGGTCACTTCAAGGGGCTTATCCAGTCTATTCATAAAAAAAATTTAAATTTAATAGCTAAAAGTGTTTCGGAGCTGCGAGCCTTCAAACGATTTTCCGTACAGCGGTCGACGTACTGCGTACGGCGAACAGACGGACTGATTTTTTTTGCTTTTTTCGTGTCTACTAGTCACGAAACGTAAAAAAAAAATTTGAGGGTAGAAAATTTTTTTCTTCTAAAAATTGATCACAATACTGTATTATTGAAATAATAAAGTAAAATTCATTCTCATTTATATTAGGAAAATTAAAATTGCTGATCACTGGATTTAATCTCGTGCACTTAGTGTTGGAGTCAAAAGTGTTTGGCGGGTGCAACCTGCCAGTTGAATTAATATACCCTAGTCAGGAACCAAAATTGTAAAATTGGTTGAAATGTGAGGTAAGCTTAAGTGTATATACCTTAATCACAAAGTACCTATTATGTAAAATTTCACTAAATTATAATTCGCGGTAATGAACTTCAGTTCTGTATCGCACATATTGATAAATCCTCACTTTTACCAGTAGATTATTTCGGATAGTTCACAAGATACATTCTCCGATGAGTTAATGCAAGTCGATAACGAAACCGCTCGTCCGGACCTAGTCCAGCACAGTTTCTGGTTATGTTTTCTCCAGTGAAGCTTTTAAAATTGTCATGTCCTCAATGGCAGTAGCTAGAGCAACGCTTGATCCCAGTCGGGACTTTCGAGTTGGTGTTTCACACAAGAAACTCCTCTGACCCCCAAAAACCAGACAAAAGTTCTTAAAAGACATTAAGTTCATCAAAGAAAAATATAAAGAAATATTTACCAATGTATTCAACCATGCTTCTAAAACAGTACACGTCATATTTAATAGAGACTAAAGTTAAGAGTGAAAAAAAGCGATGCACGTGCTCAATTGCAACAATGCACTCTTCCCAAAAGCAATGGAATAAACCACGTTTGTTATTCAACAACCAGTTTATAATTATTTTCAAACGAGCACCAGAAATAAAAAAATTCTCATCGTAAGCATTTTTTCTTGCCTCTTAAATACATTGCCTAATTAGTGAAAGAATCGCCCTTCACATTGGCGGCGGAAATACACGAAAATGTTCAGTCATAACAAAAATTACCAATTATAAAAATCTTTTTATCATTTTTAAATAAATCTCTTAGAAGCACGTTCGGCTACTCAAGCTTCAAATTAACTGGATAGCAAATCCTTTTTTTGGTTATTCTAAAGGTGTAAAATTGCGAACTTATAACAACCCTCCATCATAAAATCACAAGGCGGCTCTCCGTCATGAAATCTAGCAGGAAAATGGATTTATAATTGCATAATGAAGTCATGATGAATTTCATTCGTATTTTCCTCATGCAATTCATCGGAAATTTCAATTTCATACTATGCATGTAGTTTAATTATCAAGTGATGTTACTAAAATGTTATTAAAATGTTACTAAAATGTTTCTAAAATAGCAAAGTAAAATAATATCGGTACCGTTTATTACAATTTAAAGCTGTATATCGTTAACAGGATAGGAGCTGACTCGGTTTTTTCTCCAATTTCACTCCCATGCTTTTTCACTCAATACTGATAGCATTACGAACAGATTTCAAGATTGCCTGCAAAATCAAAAACTAAAGATTTCAGACTTTGTGCCTTTTCCTTGTAAGCCGACGATATACAACTGGAAATCATTTGTATTAAACATATAATACTCTTCACTTGTTTGGACACTGCAACTTCCATAGAGTTCAATTTTTGCACTATGGTATGGTATGGTATATGGGGTGGTGAAGCCATCATCCTCCTTTACTTAGACGTCCATTGTGCTCCCCGTTTGAGTTCGAAAACTCATGGAACCTAAAACCATTTAATAGATTTTATAAAGTTTGCTATGTTGCATGGCTTTCCCTTATCGATATCACCAAGGTCATCGAGGAAATAAGCGCCGAGTTTACGTTTTCTCGTTCTCCATAGGGCCGGACACTCGCATAGGACGTGGAAGATTGACTCTTCCACTTCTGGGTCACCGCAGCTACGACAGAGATCACTTGTCTGGGCACCTAGTCGTCTACTGTGTCTACCGACCCTGTGAGTACTCCGATTAGTGTGCTAGCATCTTTCCTGCTCAGGCTCAGGACGTACTTACTTTTCCCGTGATCATATTCAAAGAGTTCTTGATATTGAGCATGTAGTTAGGTTTGACCATCTTTTGCCTGCCCACTGCAAGTATAGTGAGTCGATAGACTGTTTTATAGATCCGATGGAAATAGCAACGTGCTGGTCTTCCACTATGTAGTGAGCTTAGGCGTGATTCTGCTCAAGCGAGTTCATCAGCTAGCTCATTCCCCTGGATTCCACAGTGGCCTGGCACCCAGCAGAGGGTAACTTTGTGCCGTGTGCCGCTAGTGCTAAGAATACCACGACATTGTCTAACTAGTTTTGATCGTGTTGTGTTCGATCTAAGGGCCTTAATGGCTGCTTGGCTGCAAATAGTGATGTCTTCTGTTCCATACACCTTCGCCTCAATAATTTTGCATGCCTGAGGTATTGCAAAGATTTCCGCTTGAAATACACTGCCATGGTCCTGTAGGCCTCGGGAATCTAGAGTTCCCGTGAGAATATCCCCGCGCCCGTGCCAGAAATCATTTTCGAACCGTCGCTGAAGATCATTGTAGTTCTATTATCTAGGTAGCGTTCTGCGACAAGTATGCAGAAGTCAGAGTGAATGGTTCCAGGCAGTTATACCTCTGGCATCTGGTGACCGTAAGATCGCCGGAGCTGTATGACGGAACAAAGAATATGTGGAACACTTCCTTGCGAGAATGCAGGAGCGAATTTTGCCGTTATCCTTGACATAGTATATATTGAGATCATGCCTACTCAGTCCCTGGATCTGATTACAGTGTATCCATGGTTCTTGAATTAACGCGATGTCAATATGCTCTTCGTTGAAGAGCGCTAAAAGATTGGGCGAGGCCGCTTTACTATGGTGGAGATTTATCTGGGCTATCTTCACCACCAAGCTGCTAAATTGGGATTTTTGTTCGGAATCTATTTCTGGATCCCAGATGGGCCAGGATTCCGTTTCGCGATGTCCTCGCCATCCTGTGTTTCAGGGGCGTCATCGTTGATCTTCTCCTCCTTAGTCCGGTCCTTTCGATCACGGATTTTAACTTTTACGGTTCCGACCCTAAAAGACACTCGGTCCGAGTTGTCGTTGATATGACGGACTGCAGCGGGGCCAAGGTGGAGGATAAAGGTTTGGCCCGTCTGTCCGGCTTACTCCGCATTGGCAACGCATATCTCATCAGACGGTATGTTAGCGTTTTAAAAACCCGACTTAGCGTTTTAAAAACCCGACCTATTGTCACTTCCGGGAACTGATCGCCCTGGAGGACTTCGAGTCTAGCTCCTTCCCAAAGCGACTGCAGCCCTCAAGAAGGCAAGCGCATGCTGGTCTTGGCAGCGAATGCTCGTATCCGACCGCTGTCGCTGTATACCGGAGCCTTCGCGTTAGGATCTTCACAGATTCCTATAACCCGCTTGAAGAACTCCGTAGAGAATATTATCCAACGGTCATCGGGAATTTTTAGTTCCGGGTTTTTTCCGGTCCACTACTGCCGCCTTCAGGTTATCCACTACAGCATCACGATATGTGGCTGGGATCTTCTGACTGGTGGTAGTGTTCTTTAGGTTTTTGGAGAGACTGTGATTGTCGGCATCCTCCGATCTGGTCCAGGTTTAACCTTCTGCCTAGTTATAGCGGTCCGGACCGCCATTTTTGCACTAACGAAGTAATTTTATGTAAAACACAGTGATTATTCATCCGAAACCCCCTGATGAATTTCCTGACGAATTTTATCGATGAATATTCAATTCTACTATTGACCAAAAAAATATTAAAATACCCCACATATTAAATCATACGCTCAAAGGCGTCCTTGGCGGCGAGCAAGAAGACCATTTGCCCCACCTATATTCCATCAATCTCAAAATATCCAATTTTAAATCAAATGTGATTTCACTTTTTTGCAATCGAGTGTTCACTTTTTCTGGCTTCCGTAGGTAAATGGTTCAAATCCGACTCGACGGATCAAACGAAGTTGATTTTTTACAGGAATTGAGGGAAATCGCGTAACTTCTTCGGAAAGATCCCATAAACAAATCTTGCTTCTGTAGATAGATGGTTCAAATCCGGCTCGACGGATCAAACAAAGTGGAATTTTTACAGGAATTGAGGTAATCACTGAACTTCTTCGGGTAGCTCACACAAAAAAGTCCATAAAACAGGTGTACACTAGTATTGGCCAATAACTTCAGAACGCTTTAAGGTAAGAACATTTTGTACACGTTAATTTTTCAGTGGTTTCAGGTAAAGGGAAAAATGCGCTGTCAATTTCCATTCGGTGATTTACCTAGAGTTCTCCATACGGAATCAAAAACCGGAGTTCTTAAAAAAGTAAGCTGAATGCGTACTCCTTATTCCACTTTATCCCCAACTATAATATAATTTGGAGTTCAGAATTTGACTGCGGCATGTTTTTATTTATAATTTGCCAACCGTCACTTGGTATGCAAGTATTAAATTCCCACAAGTTTTACATTTTGATTATTACCAACGCACTCTGACTATGTCGAGTCAACGCTTATAATATATTCAATATCGACTATATCTTGATCACCCTCTTATAATAGAAAGAAAGATAAAGTAAATTTGCCACAACGACAACGTTTGGCAAATTAACTTAAGAAGCTTATGGATATGAAGTGAAAATTTGTTTTACTCCTTAACTTTGTGATTTCGCCTAGTACGTCGTATAAGGCCTGGTTGAAAAGTCAAACATACGAGTACTCATCCGATCAATTTCTAGACGTCTCATTAAAATATCAAATAAATCACGTTAGAGGGAATGTAATCATAGAAGAAAGTGTTGTATGTAAGCCGAAACTAATTTTGTACTTAAAGTAAATTCCTAAACTTAATAAAATCGATTACTTGAAAACTGCTTTTCTATTACACGAGAATGTGCTGATTATCTGCGTGTATGGGTGGACGTGAGAGTGTATACAATACATCAACCGAAAATTGGCTTTTAATAAGAGCTCTATAAGAGGGAAATTATTTAATTTCCTCTGCAGGGACTTCCGTTTGCCGTTGTTTGTTCCGCTCTTTTATGGAAAATGCTGCGAGGATAATGAAATATTTGCAAGTAACCGGCTTTTCGTTGGCAATGGTGTCCATGTACCAAAACTGGTGAAAGACCCTATTCAACTACAGGATGTATAAATTTTTACAACTCTCGGTTACTTCGCTTGTCGATGAGGCCTATACCAGTACCAGGAGTTGCCGAGACAAAAGGATTTAGCCACAAATTCACGATGTGAAGCGTTTTATCTATGGGCAATTCCCACATACACATCACATACAGAAGCTAGTTTCAGCTATAGATGGAAAACTAGCTGCAGATAAAGAGGATCAACTATAGACGAAAACTGGAGTTTTGTCACTGGGATTTGCTGGAGTGTTGTTTAAAGCTCCAGTCGATTATTCGACCATAGAATTAGGTCCTCATGCATAGCACGCCTTATTTAGTTTTGGATTTTACCGGATCAAAACTACCCTTCACAAACGTGTATACATGACTGAGTCAAAATGTCTGATTTCTAGGAAAATGTTTAGAGAGAAATTTTCATTAAAACCCCTTCTTTTATAATCCTGAACTATCCTTTGACTGAATATCTAAATCCTGCTTGTGTAAATTTATTTGTTGGCTTCACGAAAACAGAATGAATAAATATCATTTCATATTTCAAAGAAATGTTGGAAAATTATTCTCAACCGAAATCATCAATTGTGTATTATTGGCCTGTAAGGCATTGATAATTTGTGATTTATTCCTAGATTTTAATTTCATAACCTTGTCTTGCGCTAGATGGTTTTTTATAACAAAATCTACACGTTTTTATCTACTTCATCTTTAGCTAAATATGACCCGGAACCGTCATATATTGGTTTTGGTTGGCAACCGCGTAATCAGTTCTATATCATCCCGATATTAACAGCGCACCGGAATTTGTCCCGAATAATAAACACATTTTTGGAAAAATTTTTAATCAAAACATTTTTCTATAAATCGTCACCCACACTTCCCTTTATTTTCCATCCCAAAGTACCATATTCCCGACTACTTATTGAAATTGTTGAAAATTATATTATGAGCGAAGGTTACAATGATAAATTTGTTTGCCCCAACTCCAGGAAAACACATCACCTTTCAAAAATTTTATATCAAGAACATTCGCCCAGTAGACCTATATGTTTGTACTATTTTTCAACTTTGTTCCATAAGCTGTTCGTAGAATATAAACAATAACGTTTTCTACTCCCAGCCATCACAACCGCAGTCTTAAATTAAAATGTTTTTCTAACGCTCTCCTGATATAGATTAGAAAACGAGTTCACGAGATATAGGAATTAATATGAACCTCGGGCACATTAGCATTTTTTTAATGAACAGTCCAGCTTTGAATTATGAACGGCTCCTGGAATATAATTATAAGTTTTCTTATGCTCACTCCTGTATGCTACTGCTCTCCAACAAAATTATATTTTTATTATATTGCACCATTGGCGGATACCCCAAGAGCAATTCCGAATTTTCTAAACATACATACCTACTTCAACCGTTCTCCGATTTTTGTTACTCCACTGCAATGTGGACTGTAATTAGCATTTACTGTAGTTCTGAGGTGCAATACAAAGCACAGAACAGAACCATGATGGTGGATTTACCAAACACTCAACGTTTGAGGCGCGCATCTATCTCCACCATAAAATCAACCAATCAGATGGCTCGTGCAGTCGCAAGAGTCAAATATTCTTCAACTTTTTCTCCGACGCACGCTTCCATATGTGTACACACATACAATGAACTGTGGTACCACACAATTCGCAGCTCATCGTATCTCTGTCGTTTCGCACTTATAGGCAAGTTGCGCCGCAAAGGCATGTTGAGTGTAAATTGCTTTCAACACAGCAAAAAACACAGTCGACGAAAACCGGTTTGCAATGGCCTGATGGGAGTAGAAGCTCGCCTCGAGGCGAGCCTCAAGGGTGATTGTAAACGCACCATGATAAAAAGACTACAAGACAACATATTGCGTAGGTAATAGGGTCATTCCATCAAGAACCGCCAAGAATGACGAAATTTGTGACCTTACCATCTCCGATTCTTTTTTTTACTTTAAGAACTAGTGAAAAAAATAATTGAAATTCAATTTTCTGTTTCTATCTCATTTTTTTTGTTAGTTATAGTATGTTAAAGTTTTCGCAAAAATGGTGTCTGAGTCCTCTTTGAAAATGAATATCTCTGGTAATTTTTATCCTGGAATAATAAAATATGGCTTATTTTAAAGGGGAAGGTTGTCGCAATAAAAATTATCCTTGACATTTTTTTCAAGGATAATGATTTTGTCCTTTATCCCTGAATATCTCAAAACGGTTTTTTTTTTATTTTTTTATATTTTTTAGGCTATACTGTTTTTCAAAACATACCAAAAAATTTACTTGGGATCTCAATGGGATCGGGGTCAAAAAAATGGAAGAACATTTTAGTGGTTCTCAATTATTTTATAGAAAAAGGGTTATTTAATCAAGAATCGCCAAAAGTGTGACCTTATCCTCGCCGATTCTTTTGAAAATTTGTGTACTCGAAGAATTAGTGAAAACAAAATATGATTTCAAGTTTTTGTTTCTATCTAATTTTTTTTGTTAGTTATAGTATGTTAAAGATTTCCCAAAAAAGATGTCCGAGTCCTCTTTGAAAATTCATATCTCTGGTAATTTTTTTCCTTGAATAATAAAGTAGGGCTTATTTTAAAGATTGTTGTTGTTTTTGTTACTTAAAAAATGAGATAGAAACAAAAACTTGAATTTCAATTAATTTTTTCACTAGTTCTTCAAGTACAAACATTTTCAAAAGATTCGGAAATGGTAAGGTCACAACTTAGGCGATTCATGATGGAATGACCCATAATAAGATGAAAACAATGTGATCCCGTTTTTGCTAAGAGCAGTCTATGTAGCTAAATTCACACAGAACTTGATCAAACAAAATAGCCAAATAAAAAAAATTTCCGCCCCCCCCCCCCCCCCCCCCCCCAACAGCAAAGTCTGGATCCGCCACTGTATTGCACTAATATCTTCCTACCTATCTTCTACCTTTAAAGACAGCCTCAACCACTGCACTTACAGACTCAAATTTCGGTAGTGTAACCGCTCAATGGCCTGGGCGCAGAAAAGGCACTAAAGTGGTAAATATGATTTAAACATATTCTTTTTCATAGTTTAATATCTTTTACCCCCACAAGGAGGTCGAATTAATTTTCATCTCTACTTGTACTAATGCCTAAAATTTATTAGTCAGTTTTTTCGTTATTAGATTCACGAAATTCATGATTAAATTCAAGATTGTCTAGATATGCTTTCACGAATTTCTTAATATCTCTTAGGATCGATGATATATTGAATTGGTATTCACCTTTATAGGTTTCTTAGACAAATGCCTAAAAGAGCTTTCGGGATTTTTCGACAATCGACCTACAAGGCGTCAAGGGAAAATAAACACATTTTTCTTTATTATTTTAATAATACAGTATTGTGATCGATTTAAAAAAAAATGGCTACCCTGAAATTTAGATAGAGCTATAATATGTGGCATATTGTATAAATATAATTTTTTATAGGGTTACTATTGTGAGGTAATTGTGGGGATGATTTTCCTATCTATAGAACAGCTTATGCTAGTTGAAAGTCGGTGTGTATAAAAAAAATTTCAAACATATATTGGCATTCGGAAGGGGGCAAAAAAAATTATCAGTAAAAATGGGATGGTTATATTTTTATGATTTTCGTCATATCTCTGAGATCTTCTTAAATATTGAATTAGTTTTTATCCAAGGATTCTTTAAATAAATGCCTAATAAATGTTATCTGTTTTTGTTTTTAAATTCGACCCCTAAGAGGGTATAAAGGGGTTGAATACATTTTCACGAATTCACCTATATCTCTCAAGTCTGATTAGATATCGAATAACTATTTATTTCCACGGGCTTGTTTAATAATCGCCTAAAACTCGTTTTCAACATTTTTTCAATTTCAACCCTTATGGGGTATAAAAGGGTTCAACACGTTTTCACGAATTCCGTCACATCTCTTAGGAGTGATAGGACTTCGAATTGGTTTTTACTTGCTCGAGTTTTCTTTATATTTATCTAAAAATATAATACCTTTCGGGATTTTTTGATATCCAAATTCCTTCATATTTCATAGATCTGATGAAATATCAAATTGATTTTTACTTCCTAAGGCTTCCTATATAATCGGCAAAAAGTTAATTCGAGTATTTTGAGATATTAAGCTCTAACAAGGACATATCTATTGACATATATCTTAGGTTTGATGACATAGCAGATTGTTTTTTACTTCCACACACTTTTTATATAATCGCCTAAAAACCTATTTCACGATTTTTTTTATATCAGCCCCCAACACCTTTTGGGGGCTGATATCAAAAAATCGGTTACTTCGGTGTTCACAATTTTTGCCATCACGTAGTATAGTGATGACTAGGATATTTAGGTGTCTGAGAAGTCTGTTTTAAGTTGTTCGGATATTTAAAATAGGGTTAAATTCACATTGCATGTTTCTGGCCACCATACTAATTGTAGCCATAGCGATGTGTAGCGGTTCCAAGAATGTGACGGCTATTAAGCAAATATGTATGATATGTACGGTGAGTCAAAGTGAAAAAGATCCACCTACAGAAAAATACTTCGAGCGATTTAATTTCTACATTAAAAACATATATTTATTTTAGGAGCATACATTTTCGCTGGATTTCTGTGAAAAAACCTTTTCAGTTTAGAGAGAACTGTTTCTCCTACTTGTCCGGGAATATGTCTTTGAAGAAGGCTGTCTATTACGCTAATTACGGGAAAGGGGTGTCTATTACGCATCTTTCAACTCAAGATTCGAAGTCTCCAATTTTTCGATAAGATGTGGAAGATCTGAAAAATATGCTTTGATAAATGCAAGCTGTTCACATATTTCTTCACTTTGTAGAACAGATTTCGCTTTTACAATCGAAGCCGTGTCATAGACAACTAAAACTTGCATGACATTTTTGATTCTTTCAAGGTGCGTAGCATAGTAAGGAGCAGCAGAAATCCATGTTCCGCAGCGCGTCAATACTGGTTCCGGCGGAAGGGGTACTTCTAGTAGTATTTCTCCGAATTATTGAATACTATAAGGATCTAGTGGTGTCTTCTATGTAATCTCTTCTGCGAGACAATGGAGACCTTGAGCAAAGCAAGTTACGTGAAGCACAGAGCTGCCAGTACTTCGCCAGCCTTCAACATATATACAGCACTGTCTGTTACAAGCAGTAAAAGCCTATCATCTTAAATTTTAGACAAGTACTTACCCATATTCGGTTTTTTAGGTTCTTTTAAATTTAGCCGTATTAGGTTTTTTTTAGGTTCTTTCAAATTCAGCAGAAAGCCTCCAATATACTGGAATAGGAAAAGTACCAAACGCTTTTGCTCTTCGTTGCAAGAAAAATACTTTATTATTAAAAAATAATAAAGTTAAATAGATGAAAACCTAAGAATCCGGTCCCTAGTCATGAGATATACAATTGGTTATTACTTCTACGGGCATTTCATGTAATGGTCTAAAATCGAATTCCAAGCCAAATATGAAATTGATCTTTAATTCTACAGGTTTCTGCAACAAAGATGTAAGAAATGATTCCAAGATTTTCAGGTATTCGATCAACAAAGCGGTGAAAGAGGTAAAGTTTTGTATCAACGAATTCCTCCATATGCTTTTTTCCGATCTACTAGTCCTAGAACGTGAAAATACAAAATTTCAGGGTACCAAATTTTTTTTTGTACACAGCAAAAAATGTTTACTACTCTTAGAGTAAGCAATTTGGTGCCTACTTTGAGAGCAGTAAAATTGCTATTGTTAAATTTAATTACGCACCCCTGTGATTTTTACTATTAATGCGGAAATTCACACACAAGTGTGGAAATCCATCGCTAAAAATGTGCGTAAAATTAAAAACGGTTTGGAAAAACTAGTATGTTCTACAAATTTACTACAAAAATGTGATATGTTTATATTTGCTTATTATTATTATTAATTAATTGATAATATAAATGAATAAGCTTCAAGCGAATGATCGGCAGATGAATTTCCCGACATATTTTGAAGGACAAAGGACACAGCAATCGACATTTTGAAAAATTCAATGAGATCAATCAACACATGATAATTGGGGAAAAAACAGGATATTGGTCAAAAAGGGTAGAAAGTATAAAACACTATACATGTTTATTATATAAATTTGACTTATTTGTTTTAAAGCCACTAACTTCACACACTATAAACATTATTTTCTTTTTAAATTTTAAATCACGCCTTACACAAAACCACGAAGCAAGTGAATTAAACAACGAAGCGGTCAAGTTAATACATATCACAAAAAACAAATTAATGCGCTTGAAGTATCAAAATTCCATGCAAAATGCGTAATTTTATACACAATGATCAATTTTACACATTAACTGTTAAAAATTTCATGCGGTTTTGCAATATTACTACCCAGTTAGTAAATTTATGAATTAAATGTGTAAAAATACGCAGTTTTAAGAATTACTCTCAATTTTGTTAAATTTAATGAAAATTCGTAAATTTACTACATCAATGCAAAATATTTTACTGCTTTAAGCCCAGCAGCCCAGGCGTCCACTAGGGCGGACGGGCCGGGCCGGGCCGTATCGCAAAAATCCGCCTGCCTTACATTGTTATGGAAGTGCGTCCACTGAACGAGACTCGCGACGGAACGAAGTACGTAGAAAAAAAAATGCTCGCCGCACCGTTACGATGCGGCCCGCCTCTAGTGGACGCCTGCCTTAAAGCGGAATGTTCTGATGTTCTCGGAAAGTTCCGAGCTATTTTTGATATAGGCGAATGGGAGGCAGAAGTTTCCGCTTCCGATTTCAGTCGGAAAATTTAAAGATAATTCCATGAATAAAAGCAATAAGAATTTCATGGAATTATCAGGCAGAATTCCAAAATTCCGGTCTGACCTAAAAAATGCAGGATCAGTAGAATTTTCGCGGTTATGATTGCAGAAAATTCGACAGACTCTATGTTTTTTTACGCCAAACCTGATAAAAATGATCAAAGTTAAATTTTAGTAAGCTTTCAGAAGGGGAAAAAAGCTATGGGAAATACTCCGGATATTTCTCAAAGATTTCGGTAAGAAAAATCTCAAGGAACAGCGTCAACCTCGCCATATGGAAATCGGTCGGAAATCGCATAGATTTCTAGCCCGGAATTCCGACTATATAAAGAACTTTCCATCGGAATTCTGACGGATTTTTGTGCTTTTGGTTTACTGGGAGGATAGTAATTTTAAAAAAATTTTTTACTGTGTTGGTATTAAATTTTTTTTAAAAAAAATTTAATGAAAATTTTTTTAAAAAAATTTAAAGTAAAATTTTGTTAGTGGGGGTATATGCGGTTCGTTCTTAGTTCTAAAAAACCGCAAAGGATTGAAAGGTAAAAATTTATAGCTATATAGAGAGTGCTTCTATAAAAAAAAAATGGAAGTTGGAGCAAGGTACGGGGAGGGGAGGGGAGGGTTTGTATATCAGGAATGGCTTACCGTAGAAAGTAAAAACTTATTATGTGTATGAATATGCACTACAGAAGGAATTTAAGCGAAAAAATTATCAGATTTTCATTGGAGTACGGAGGTTGGAAAGGGGTTTTCCACATTTTCACGAATTTTCTCATATGTTTAAATCTGCCGAGGTACCATACTAATTTTACTTCTGTGGGCTCTTTATATACTCGTAAGCGCCTAGAAACTGATCTCCAAATTCACTCAAAGGAGGTTGTAAGGTGATTGTGTACGTTCACGAATTCCGACAGATCAATTAGGTCTGATGAGATAACGAATTGCTTTATACCTCTAAAGGGTTTTCTGTATAATCGCCCAAAAATCTGTTATATTTATCCCCTAACGGGGGTTATGTGGATATTTTTTTCCCTCTGTATTTTGAAACTGATGAGATTAGTAATGATATTCCTGCATGAATTCACCACTAAAATGGTAATAATAGTGAAAATCTGCCAGCAGTCTGGGCGCAACTTTTTTAATTTTAGGATAGATGTCCGGAACGCGTTTTTTGCCAAGATTCGATTTAGGTTACTATGCGACTGATAACTTAACCAGGAAAATATTTATAACAGAATTTCTTAGGTTATCAGTCGTTTAATAACCTACTCCGCATCTTAGCATAAAACTCGCTCCGTACTTCTAATTAAAAAATAATAATAAAGTTGGCAGATTTTTATCATTATCACCAATAAGTGATAAATGTATTCAGGAATTATATTACTGATCCCATTGCGGTTTTCATCAAGATTTTCACTATAAATTTCATCAGGAATGATTGTCATGAACGTAGGCATTGCCTTTATAAAATATTATTACAATTAAGGCAATTGTATGGAAAGTAACGTTCTTAGGTTACAATAATTAAATTCACAATCAAATTGTCTTTATTTCGATTCAAATGAATAACAAATTTGATTATATCTGGTGTGTCCAAACGATTTTGAATACCTTTGATTCATTATCAAGGCTTGAATTCCACATTCCTCTGTTCCTTTATCGAAAACTTTAAGTGGCAATGAACTGATAGTACCTTTAAGCAATCTGAAAAATTATTAAAGGCAAACTGCGGAATTTTCTGCCAGAAACGAACACGGTATTTAGTACAAACCCAGCAAAAGCCACAAAGTCATTCTGAAAATACCACACATTCTTTACACAATCCCGAGTTAATTGCAAATCTAATTACGTTGCTAAGATGGAGTTTATTTTCTTAATTTAATCCCGAACGGATATAATTCCTTTAAAATTTATTTAGCAACCGTTTTGGCCTCGTCCTAGGATATAAAGTCAAACTGACTGAGTGGACTTTGTTAACGGGTGCGAAATTCGTACAGCGATGAGCTGGGAACGCAACAACAAACAAATTGCAGCAAGAATAACAACAAAAATTGTAATTACGTACAATCCTTCCTTCAGGGTTATTATGTACACGCAATAAGCACTCTTCTCTACGATGTACGACAAGACTTTTCACATGAACTTGCCAACAACCCTATAACGAGCATGTGGATTACGTCAGGACACCGGCATAACAACGGAGCATGGAACAATCGGGTACGGGGAGGATGCATGGCTCTAAGGATATGTTGGCTGCTTATGTCCTCGCAACATAACTCTTTTGGTAAAAGTTTTCACAAGTACCAGCCCCCCCTCCCCCCCCCCCACCGCCCCACATACGTTTAGCTATAATACATAGTATAGAGTTGCAGATTAATGTCCTGAATATCCGACTGTATGCAGAAATTTGCTGCATTCGGCACTTGTGTAGAAAAGAATGTCCTTTTAAAACTCGACGAATTCATGGTACACTCCCTGCTTCATTCCAGAAGTGTCGTAGTTTTGCGAATTATTTGAAAAAAAAAATTGTTTAAAAATTTTTGTATTCGAAAATTTCAACGTTTTTCTTCCTGCACTATAAATTTGTGGTGTTTTCATAGTGTTACTTTTTTTAAACGTTTGTCGCAATGGTATTCAGAGCGGATTTTTTTAAATAATACGCAGGAAAAAAAGAGTTCAAATGGTCAAAAAGAGTCCGGGGGAATTTCATTAAAGATGTTTAAATTTATAAGAAAGAAATCGCTTTACACATTGGATTGTTAACTTAATAAAATTCAAATTAAATTCAAATTAAATTCAAATTAATATAATTTATACCATAAATGTAGTTCTACAAAAAAAAAGTTTTTATTCATAAAATATTAAACTAAACAATGAACGAGTGAGAAGAGGATGCGTATTTTACTTTATTATTTTAATAATAAAGTATTGTTATCGATTTTTAAAAAAAAAAAATTTGCTACCCTGAAATTTTTTTTTATGCGTTTTATGACTAATAAGCACCAAAAAAGCAAAAAAAATTTTCAGTCCGTCTGTGCGCCGTCCGCCGTCCGCCGTCCGCCGTCCGCCGTACGCAAAACGTTTGAAGGCTTATAACTCCTAAACCCTATGAGCTATTAAATTGAAATTTTTTTTATTAATAGACTGGGTAGGTTCCTTGAAGTGACCACTTTTTGGGTTGGAGGAGTATGAGGGGGGAGGTGGGGGAAGCGTTTTAGACGAAAAATTTTGGTTTCTAGATCTCAGCAACTGCATAGGCTAGGAGGCTGAAACTTGGAATTTATATAGAACATCGATAGTGGACCCATTTGCAAAAAAAAATGATAATATGTGTAAAGGGGTGTGGGAGTGGGGGGAATAATAATGCGTCCGAAACGCTCGAAAGCCGAGATCGAGACATTCTAAAATCCAGATCTCCTAATCGGTTAATGTCTCGAAATTAAAACTTAATGAACATCTGTGGGTATACTAGGAGAATAGATTCGAAACAAATTTTTGAGAAGGGGCAGTGACGTACGGGGGTGGGGGTTGAAAAACTTTAGATTACGATATCTCACGAACCAATTGCACTAGAGAAATAAAATTTGGTTTCTGTATAAATGTTGACAAATAAAGTTTGCTGAAAGTAAAATTTTTTAAGGGGGCGGTGGAGCATGGAAGTGGAGGGGGTAAGCAATTTTTAAAAAAATCACGTCTTATATCTCAAGCACAATGTAAGATAGATGCTTAAAATTTTTACCAGAAGTAGGCCTAATAGACCCCCGGCAGGAAAAAAAATTTTGAAGGTGAGGGTGGAGAGGGTGAGGCTGGGGGAGGGTGAAAAGGAAAAAGTTCCGATTTTTATATATCGAGGACCTATAACAATATAAAGCTGAAACTTAGTATTTAGATAGAACTATAGTAGTAGCATGTTGGAAAAATATAATTTTTTATAGGGGTAGTATGGTACAGGGGTGGGGGGTGTTTTTCCTAACTATAGAACGGCTTATGCTAGAAAGTTGAAATTCGGTATGTATATGTAAATCAACTAGAAAAGTAATTTTGATAAAAAAAAAATTCAAATATCTATTGGCGTTCGGAAGTGGGGCAAAAAAAATTATCAGTGAAAATGAAATGCATATATTTTCACGATTTTTGTCATATCTATTAGGTCTTTCGAAATATTGAATTCATTTTTTTTCTACGGGTTCTTCATAGAAATACCTAGAAAGTATTTTCAGTATTTTTTAAAATTAGACCCCCAAGGTGGTGTAAAGGGGATTATACATTTTCACGAATTCAGCCGTATCCCTCAGGTCTGATTAGATATCGAATAACTTTTCACTTCCACGGGCTTATTTAATAATCACCTAAAACTCGTTTTCAAGTTTTTTCCTTTTTCAACCCCTAAGAGGGTAAAAACGGGTTGAACTCTTTTCACGAATTCCGTCATATCTCTTAGGAGTGATAAGACATCGGATTGGTTTTCACTTCCTCGGGCTTTTTTTATATATATCTAAAAACTCATTTCAGGATTTTTGGATATTCAACCTCAAAGTGGGTGCAAGGGGGTTGTATATGTTTTCACAAATTCTTACATTTTTCTAGTTCTAATGAGATATCGAATTCATTTTTACTTCCAAAGGCTTCCTACATAATCGTCAAAAAGTTGATTTCGGAATGTTTGTTATTCAACTCCAATAGGATGTAAGGCTTTCGACATATTTCTCAGGATTGATGAGATATTAGATTGGTTTGCACTCCCACAGACTTTTTATATAATCGTCTTCAAACGCATTTCCGATTTCATGTAATGGCCCGAAACCAAGTCAAGAAAAACCTTCTAATGGCGTAACAACTGATATTATACTAGGACTAGATCTCGTCCCGGTGTATGAACCAATTATGTAATTAATATGTTATATGAGGCAGCGGCGTAAGTATTCTAGCGCGACCCCATTTTAACCGCTTTCCGAATTTTTTTTTGTTTTCAGTCACATAGTAACCTACACCGCATCTCAGAATTAAACTCGTTCCGAACTTCTACCGAAAAAATAATAAAGTTGCGCCCAGACTGTTGGCAGATTTTTATAATCTGTATGAAATCTGTAAAGTGTTATGAGTTTAATCCAGCCCAAAAATTCACTACAATTTTCTTGCTACTCGTCTGTCTGTTTGTCTGAAAGCATAATAACACAAGAACATCTTGACCTAAGAAGTTGAAATTTAGAGTCCAATTATTAAATAGGATTTGTTAGGGTAAGTTAATTAACGTGTTAAATCATCCTACTCCTTCAAGTAGCTGCCATACACAACAGTGGTGTGGCGTCCATGGAAGCAAGGGAAGCATTGCTTTCCTTACATTTTGCTGGAAAATATCTAAAATGCGTTTTCTAAATCGCACAGAAAAATCGCGAAAAAAATTCATTTTTCAAACATTTCCTTTGGCACAGTCTAAATAAAAGTTTGCAAGAAACTACTCGCGAATATTTCACACAGCCGAATTGGCAACAACACGAAAAAGGCAAGCGAAAAGAAACCAAGAAGAAGACACATGAAAGCAATTTGAAAGTTGCATCTATGAGCGTTCATTTCATTCCGTAGTAAACCTACTGTGCCGTCATGAAACAAAATTTTCGTACAACGTCTCGTGGATGCAATAAGGAATTTGCTTCCACGGGTAGTAGAACACATTCTTGGCTGCAGCGGTAAAGCTTTCAGCCAGCAGAGATCTGATAAGAAATAAGTGCTACCAGAGTAGGATAGGAATTGAATTCTGAACAAAGTTTGAAATTGGTAAATGGCTGAATTATATTTAATTTGATTTTTAGATCTCAGTAACCACTTACGCTACGAGACTGAAACTTGGAACTTATGTAGAACTATGATAGTGGACCAAATTGGCGATAAGGGCTGAGGAGTGTGAGAGTGGAATGGAAAGCAATGTGTTCGAAGTGCTTAAAAGCTGGGGTTGAAACATTCTAAAATCATATCCCCTGAACGGTTAATGTCAGAATATTGAAACTTTGTAGTCGTCGTTTAGATTTATGAAAACCACAGTTACATTATAATGATGTAATTGGTGTGCTTACGTTATTTAGATTTAACTATTCAATTAAGCTTAGATTTGATTCATGCGAATACATTTTTGAGCTTCTTCCTAAAATTTGGGTCGATAAAATCACATCGATATCGCATGAATGAAGTATAAGCAATGACAATTTTTCTGACGACAGAGCTTCGCAGTCATATTATTACAACTTTTAGTGTAAAAAATCCAACATTAAGAACACATTTACATCGTTCTTCGAAAAAGTTCCGTAAATTGATGCAAATTTACATCTAATGTTATATATCGCAGTGTGTGATGGCAAATGTTGTAACTTCCAAAAACAGTTTTTGGGATAATTGCATTTTAAAGATTGCAATAATTATTTTTTTTTAATAACAATTTGTTTTGTTCTAACGTAAAAAAAGGACTTTGATAATGGAAATAATTTTTTTATGCTGTAATTATGTTATCAAATGCTTTACATTTCTTGAGAACAGTAAAACTGCTGGTGGCTAAATAGTGTCTAAATGGAAAATAATGAAAGTTAATACAGTGTTCCACTGAAAAGAGCGTTAAAAAATAGATAAGGATCAATCAAAACCTGAACACTGTCTTTTTGGAAGTTACGACACATTTACTTTGTACATTTCCCAATTCTTTCTGTTTTTTAAACAATAATATGTAAAATTCATTAGCTACGATTTCCGGGTTGAAATATGATTGTGTGATGTATATTTACATCATAAAAGTCGCAAAACTTTCATTACTAAGAGGTATATTTACGTCTCGGACATCTCATTTTTTTAGAATGTTTTTGAAACACGTGTTCAAGAATATTGACCGGTAACTTCAAAACAAATCAAGCTAGAAACTTGAGAGAGGAGTTAGTATGAAATAATTAGAGTGATTCTTCCGAAATTCACCACAACTCGCGAAATCGTTAAGCTAGGAAGTCAAAATTTTACAGGAATTGCATTCGAGATCGAGTTTGCTTTTGAGCCAAAACTGTTCACTCGTTCGAGTAGCTGCCATACAGAAATCCTTAAAACACATGCCCACGAGTATTGGGCAATAACTTCATAATTTTTTAAGCTAGGAAAGTACCATTCGTTTTACCACGTTAATTTGTCCATGATTCCAGGTAAAGGGATGTGAATTTATGAAGTGTGAGTCTTTCCTGCAACCCTTATGTAGAACTCATCGAAAAAGGAAAATGTTACATTCGTTGATTTATCATAATTTGCAGTACCGATTTGAAAACAGAGCATATTGTCCTTCACTTTCAAACGAGAGTCCTTAAATGTGCAAAATGTGTTCTGCTTAATCCCAGACTAAAATATAAATCGGAGTTCAGTATTTCATCTACAATCAAATACGGTTGGCTAGCAGTCGATCGTGACTTCGGTATGTTTTATTTATTATTTTTGCAAATTGAATAAAGACATAAGGATTAAAATATCGACTTAACCATTTAAATACCAAAAAATTCTGAAACCGAGTTTTATGTAAATCTATAAATCCCCCATTAAATTAAAAAAAAACATTAGATATCTCATTAGACTTAAGAAATATATCAGAATTCGTAAGAACGTACAAACCCATTTTGGACCCACTTACAGCAATTATAGAATTATATCCGAATTCGATATATCATCGGTCTTGAAAAATTTATCGAAATTCGCGAAAACTTGTACTTCGGGGTTGAATATCGAAAATTGAGCCGTTGTATTTGAAAGTGGTATAAATCCATTTTTTCAAACATTGAAATATTTAAGGTTTTACGTTTGAAATAATTTAAAAATATTGGTATTCGTTAATATAATTCGGGTGATGTTTTAACACTATAAACTTGTTAAATTTTATTTTGCAATAATAATTATTAAAATTGTTAAAGAAAATAAACGATTTTTTTAGCTCCAAATGGACTTATACCACTTTCAAAAATAACATATTATAAGAAATAAAAACAAAAGCAAAATTTAAGATTTATTATATTGAGTTTATTAAAATTGACTTTTAAATGTAAAAAATGATAATTAAAAGTATAACTTTTTATCGTCCGGTGAACTTATACCACTTTCAAAGAAGACGGCTCAATTGTTTCAAAGAGTTTTTAGGCAATCATATTTAAAGCCCTTAAAAGTAAAAGCAAATTTGATATTTGATTGGACCTGAGAAATATGTCGGAATTCGTAAAACTACTTTACATCGTCTGATGGGCTAAATATCGAAAAATCTTAAAAAAAACACTTTCTAGGCGCAGTTTAATCAGTTTTTTTAAAGCCCTCAGAAGTAAAAGTGAATTTGATATTTTAGTAGACCTAAGAAATATGTCGGAATTCGTAAAACCTCCCACAACTACTTTACATCATCTGAGTGGTTGAATATTGAAACTTAAAAACACTTTCTAGGCGCATAGGCAATTTTTTTGTCCACCCCGTACAACAATGCGAATCTTATTTTTGTCTTGCTTAAATCACTTTTGTAATACATGTACATACCAAGCTTTATCTTCCTAGAATAAACCGTTCGTGAAATAGAAAAAAACATTCACACCGTACCTTGCTTTCTCTATCAAACATTTTATTTTTCTTAGATTGGCCTACGATAGCTCTACACAGACTTTAACTCTTAGCTTTCTATACCTGGTAGCTCTTGGAAAAAAATCAAAATTTTTGCTTTCCACCCTCTCCTACCTTTAACCCGTACAACAACCAAGATTTTTTCAGTACTAAAAGTCGACTGGGCCTAACTTCCATAATTTGAAGACCATATCTGAAACGGTTGCTGATATGTAAAAATTCTGCCAACAGTCTGGGCGCAACTTTATTATTTCTTGGGTAGAAGTCACATTTAAATCTAAGATGCGATGTAGGATACTATGCGACTGACAACCTATAAAATAACGCTCCATATAGCCTGGTTATGCTTTCTCCTTGTCTAGGCTCCTAGCATCCTTTAAGGTAACCACATAGTTTTACCTTTTAACTTTTCAACATAAACTGTTCAGAAGATTTTAAAATGATTTTATCCTAGCTTTTAAGCGTTTCAGACGTTTAGTTTTTCCCCCCACACCCGTCAACCCCTATCAAACATTTTTTGGAAGTGGGTCCACTATAATAGTTTTACGTAAATTCCAAGTTTCAGCCTCCTAGCATAAATAGTTTCTGAAATATAGTAACCAAAATTGTTCGGCTAAAACGCCCCACCCTCCTCCCATTCACAGCCCCACTCCCTCAAAAGATATCACCCGTAAAGGTGCACTTAATCTACCGACCAAAAAAATTTGATCTTAATATCTCAACGGGCTTGTAAGCTGCAGGCTTTTAAACGACTTTGCGTATTGCTTGCCGCGTATACGGCGGACAGACGGACATTTTTTTTCTCACGTAAAATTACATATTTTGAGGGAAACAAATTTTTTTTTAATATTCAGGTCAATCACAAATCTTTGTAATTAAAAAAAAAATTAACTAAAATAATAAAGTAAAATTAAGTTACAAAATTGTTTTTCTCTAACTTGGCACTACAGTTTCCCAACTATTAAATTCAGATCAAATTTTAGTTCAAAAACAAACCGAGAATTTCGCTCCCTTCTGGTTTTTGAAAGTGACCGATCAAATGTCTCTACTTGTTTGATTCGGAATTTTCTACTCGTCTTAGATGAATTTCGTTCAAAGAAAATCGTTATTAAATTTCTTCGAAATCAACGAAAATGGAAACTAATTAAGAAGTCTCTGTTAACAAATCAGTTAAGATTTCTTCGCCTTTCCGCATTTAAGTCGGAACACAAACACCGGGAAAATCTAAATCAACATTATGCTGCGTTGTAAATCTACAATAAAACACATCCTTTTAAACATAGAAAATGCCGCAAGATTTAAAGCTCCTTGATAGTCGGTACTAGAGCATTCAGCATTCTAGCACTTTCTTTATGCGTACCGTGAAAGGTTGTATGTATGTTTTTCGCTATGAACATTCTTAGTGCTCCCTTAAACTTTATTTACAAGTCGTCAACATTTCTTAATCCTCTGCCAAACATTTCCATCCCTTATATTCCACAGCTGTTCACTTAATTACACCGTTCAAGTACATTGCGGACCCTTTCGTTAATTAAGTAATAAGTAAACATCCAATAAACAAGGTTTTGGTTAGGATTAGCAAACTAATGTTAGTCGAAATTTATGTAAATCTTGACAAACACATGACCGCAATGTGTTTTATTCCAGATAATTCACGTTAATCTCGATGTGCTGGTTCTCTGGCAACCCTCTCCAGCTTCCATCCTTTTGTATTGGATTTCCAGAAAAAAGGTCCCTGCTGAATTTTCGTATTTGCAAAGAAGCAATATATCGGTAGTAAACATTTAACCAGATGACAAAAATATGTAAAACCACGGTATCGAGGGAATCAAAATCGGAGCAGCATTAAAATTGATTTTTTATAAAGTTGCCAAGGAAGTGGATGGCTAGGAGACGGCAACCACAGGGACGACAAAATCGTCCTAGTAATACTACGAGTGAATCCTTGCCATAAAACCAGGATATTATCCCGACAGTGCAATATGTTGAGGATTTCCAGTAAGGATGGCGTACGGGCGAGTACCTCTATTCTACGACAAAATAGAGCGGGCATAATAAAAAACGATTTTTATTAGATTCGTTTCGAATAACGCCCAATCTCTATATGTGCTTTAAATTAGCATATATCGACATCAAACGAACGAGCTGCATCCGTTCATCGATGATATTGGATTTAAAAAAAATTTGTAGTGGTTGCCAATTAGTTCGTTTAACTTGATGGTAGCGAAGTTAAAGAAATTGATTTTATACGGAAATGCCTGTAAATTATTAAAGATCAATTTCAAGTATTTTGAATGGCATCTGCCAAAGTTTGCCATAATTTGTCTACTTTTAGCAAGTGCTATAAGTGATTCGTACTTGGTATTGTCAATTTTGCCGATTCTTCAACCAACTATTGTTTAATTTGTTGTCGCTATCATTTCCGCGCCGTGCGTCCTTAGAACTGCTGTTCAAAATTTCACCTTATGATGAGCTCCTCAATTGAAACTTAAATATCTTTAAATACAGCCTCAATACCTTTTTCCATGCCTAAGAGTAGAAACTTATGCTGTGAATATCGAAGTCGAAGTGGCATTACTGATTACTCTCTTTGGTTTACCTTACCCATGCGTTTCTCTGCTAAAGATGCCAATTTAGAACTGGATTGACCAGTGCATTCTAAATCTAGCCCAACGTAAAGAACTTCTAGTTAACTCTTAACACATTTACTGAAATGGCTATCATTATTAATTGCCAGCAATGTTTCCATAGAGACTTTAGCAGGCTCTATCAAAAATGAAATAAATAAATTTAAATTTATCACAAATGAAAACTTTGAGCTACCCTGTAAAACTGAAAATATTAAAGTGGCTGATTTTGACAGCGTAAACGAAAATTTGGCACAAAAAAATTGTACATGAATTGTGAAGATGGAAAAGTCGCTATTGTTCTCTCCAGACTAGAAATAAGGACCTCCTTTTAGCTACCATACAGAAGTCATAGATCAATTTTACTTTATTATTTTTTAATAATAAAGTATTATTATCGACCGGAAATTTCCAAAAAATGAGCTACCCTGAAATTTTGTATTCACGTTTTAGGACTAGTATACCCCAAAAAAGCAAAAAAAAAATGTCCGTCTGTCCGCCGTAGACGCCGTACGCCGTTTTCTATTGATCTTAAACTGAAAACAAAAACATTTTTCGAATACTGACAGATGAATGGGAAGGATATACCTATAAAATTATATAAAAACATACTACAGTCACGATCGGCTGCAAGCCAATCGTATAATACTCTAGATGAATACTGAACTCCGATTTATATTGTAGTTGGGGATAGAGTAGAATTACGTGTGTGCATGTTGTATGTCCTTTATTAAGGACTGCTATTAGATTGCTACTCAAAACTAAAAGACAATATTCAGTGTTTAACTTCATACCTTGAACTGGGTAAGTCATCGAAAAAAATGTCCTTTTTGAAGGACTTTCACATGGGAGGTGCAGGAAGGACTCACTTGATTTCTTACATATTTATCCTTTTCCTTGGAACCATTTTAAAATGAACTTGTACAAAATTTGAAATTCGTAGTTTGAAGCGTTCAAAAGTTATCGAAAAATATTGTTGAACACGTGTCTTAAGGACGTTTTGTATGGCAGCTACCAGAAGGAGTAAAAGGATTTCGCTGATTAGTAAACTCGAACTTTGTTTTTACTCAAAACTAATTTGTACAAAATTCCGAATTCGTAGCTAAAAGATTACTTGAGTTATAATGAGTTTCGTAAATTAAGTGAATACATTTTGACAGGATATTTGTATGGCAGCTACACGAAGGACTAACAGGATTTTTTTCATAATCATACATTTTGCTCGAACTATTGGAAAAATAACACAAACAAAATTTCAATGTCGTAGCTTAAACCCTTCTGAAGTTATCGACCAATATTCTTGAACACGTGTTTTAAGGACATTTTGTATGGCAGCTACCCGAAGGAGTAGGACGATTTTGCCCGTTAACGAACTTAGCCTTACAAATTCAACCAAACATCCAGATTCAAAATTTCAAGATCCTAGGTGAAGGCGTTCTTGAGTTATCGTGCTAACGGACAGACGGACGGACGGACGGACGGACGGACGGACGTCAGGCGGATTTGAGGTTTTTGGCCACAAATAAACAAAAAATAATGTATAACTTTTTTTCGTCCGAGGCTTGGTTCTATGCGTTACAAACTTTTGGGCTGGATTAAACTTATAATACTCTATATGATTTCATCAAAATAAAGTAAAAGGTATGAGGCTTTTGAAGCAAACGTTAAATTTTTGACTTTTTTTGACAGTTTTTACCCCAAAACAGGATATACCTAAAGTTTTGAGGACATCGCATAACGTCAAAACTTTAGGTATGTCCTTCCGATATTTATATAGACAGAAAGCTCACAAAAAATCAGCCAAATCGATCCATAACTTTTTGAGCTACAACACGAGCAGTTTTTAAAGATGCAGTTTCGAGATAATCGCGTTTAAAGTTTCCCTTTGTATAATTTAGCATTTTAGCTTTGAAAAATCAACCGCACATGACATACTTTCGATCCAAATTGTCCCAAGTTCTTGGACAACGTACGTTACGCTTTATACTTTCGAAATATGTAAAAAAAATCTTTTTTTTGAAAATTTTAAAGGGTTTTGCCCCCCTTAATGCTGAGATGCGGTGTAGGTGACTATGGACAACCTAATGAATAACCAGAAAGCTATTTGGAACGTTATTTTTTAGGTTGTCAGTCGCATGGTAACCTACACCGCATCTCATCATTAAACACGCTTCGGACTTCTACCCATAAAATAATAAAGTTGCGCCCAGACTGTTGGCAGATTTTTTGCCTCTATCTTTCAAAACCCACTATAACTCAAGAAATCGATCAGCCACAAAAACGATTTAGCTTGGGTCGAAATATTTAGTGAACAGAATCTCCTCGCTACTTTGAGGAACTGCCATACAAAAGTACTTAAGCTACGTTTTTTTATTTATTGCATACATCCTAAAAACAGTTTGTAAAAATACTCTGTATTTAAAGCAAAAACTGGTGGATAAATACATAATCTATGTCGTTTTTTAGCGCATAAATAGGTAATATTACAAAATCAGGTGGACACTTACATCTATTTTGCTCTATAAAAAGAGTAAATTCAGGCGTCATGATTACATTACACCATTAATAAAGTAAATTGAGGCTTAGTGTAATTTTTCTTAAAATACTGTGTAATATTACGCCAGAATAAAAAAGTTCGCAAAAATTAATTTCAACATTTCATTCTACTTCACGTCGTCAGGTTTGTAAAATCACCGAAATGTATTTGTGCAATACTTGTAAATTAGTTTTTGAATCAATAACCGTAATTTGTTTTTTTGCCATTATTAACTAAATTTAATACAGTACATATATTGTGAAAATGCGTTTTTAGTTTATGATTTTGCCGGTCTTCCTTATAATAATGAATTTTACACAAAAAGTGTGTAATAATTACGCTACCGTTGTTTCTTGATTATGCAGCTATTGTGCAATGATTACATTACTGATGTGTATTGATTACGCATATATTGTGTAATTATTAAAACTTATTTGTGTAATTTCCCTCTAATTACACAAACATGTAATTTTGCCATTACTATCGATGGAAAATAGTTGCCAACTAGTATAATAATGGTAAATTTACTCCAATATTTTTTGGAGTGTAAGTCAGAAGAACGCCGTTGAAACCAGTTTAAAAATTTTCCTCCCAAGTATCTACCCTATAAATGTCTTCAAGACTAGGTTAGTTAAATTTTGAGATTCAGTTCGGTACCCAAAAGGATTTTTGAGAGTAAAATCATTGCACACCTTTCATACAAAAATGAAAACACCCTAAGAAAGTAATCTGATATTTTAAGTGACTTACCTAAGATTCTGGGTATAAAATTGAGAGAGAGGAATATTTTCCTTCTCGTTCAAGCGGCCACCAAATGATTGTCCATAAAATAAGACACACTTATGATGCCCCTCATTCTGTTGTATCGATATAAATCTGTACGACATAAAATTATTTTAAAATTTACGATCGGGAGGACTTCGATATCCAGCACCAATTTTTCAAGAACTTCTGTAAGCTAGCTCCTCGAATAGTTTGTTAAGTTCGAACTTCTATATCATGTAGATACGTCGGCGTTTTTGTATGGAAATAAGTCGAATATAGTACTGGATTTTCGTACACAAGACGTTAAGATGGAGAATTTTTTTCTTAAAAAATTTTGGTCGATGACAACGATTCATGTCGCAATGTCTCCGTTACTTTTGGTAAATTAGTATCGCATCAGAATCCAACTAAATCATAGCACCAAGTCCGCAGTGACCATCCACTAATATATCTTAATATAATTTCAGTTAATTGTACAGATTGTCTACTTTGGTATTTAAGAAGCTCATAGCTGTGCAGTAAATGCAGCAGTTCTTAAGATTTACTCAATTCTAAAGAGGAACAACACACTTAAGCACAAATTAGTCACAAATTGGTCACAAATTAGTCACAAATTAGTAACATAATTTATATATTTATCAATTTGCCCACTAATGCAATGTATCACATCAAACACTTGTAAGACACAGTACCATATATCATTGCGAAGTAGTATAACTACATTACACCGATTAAACTTCAACATACTCGTAGTCACTTGAGCATGAATCGCTTAAAACGTTTATTTAAACAATTTTATGCAAATAATTCGCTCGCCAGCATTCAGTAATTACACATGAAAAGTGTTGTGCCATTGATTTGACTGCTGTGCCGCACAGTCTCTCTGCCCACAAAATTAATAATTTATTTGTGCTCTTAAGGAAAGTCCTTTTAAAAGGATTTTCGTATTATCTTTTTACCGCATTTTCTCTTCCGTCATGTTAATATTTTATATCCCGAGATTACTCTTAACCGGCTTTAAGCTGTATTTACATTTTCCGAATTTATTCTGTTTTTTCCATCTTGCTTGTTGTCTTTTCAATAAAATAATTATGAAGTTTTTTTTTGTTCTAAATCTTGCCCAGTGAAAAATTTTTATTGTTTTCCTTTGCAAAAAAATTTTTGAATTTAACATTCTTAAAGAAAATGTCCGCGAGTAAAGCGATTAACATTTGTGTTCAAATTGAAACTTATTTTTTGTTCGTTTCGCGGAAAGTGCTTTTGGCAAAGAAAAAGTGTAGACTAATTCTGGTTAGTGAATACCATCGCAATGATATAAGTCTTGGCTGACATAATTTAAGTACTTTTTGAATAATTTAGGATGTACGGACTTGAGTGGGATCTTTCGAATAACGAATTGAAAACTATGAACTGTCAAAATAACTGGACTGTGTCTCTATTTTTTGAAAATAGATATGTACAACAGTTGCACCCAATCGAGAATTGCATTAGCTAGTCCCTTTGTTGCAAGCCTTAAGCAAGGTTATGTTTTCCGTTTCAGAGCAGTTTTGAGTGGAGACTGGAGGATGACGGTAATCAACTACCATGAAAGCAATTTTGAGCTATTGAGTATAACAATGGTACAAAAATTAACTAGAAAAGCCAGTTCAAAATTCTGTTGGACTTGGTCCCAAAGTGACTTATTTGGAATAACTTCGATTAATAATTTTCATTTAATAATAAGCAAGACCTCTTAAATATCTAAGCTGAATAAATATAACACCAGGCTAGCGGAATACAAGGAAAATATTGTGGAAAAACAATGTGTAAAATAGAATTACCTGCTCAGAGTTCTAGGTGCAACTCAATTTCTGAATTTAGCACAGCGTTGCACACAGTAGCTTCGCTCTCATACGATTTGCACTGTCCAATCAACACATTGCAGTAAACGTTGTTGAGCTTACGCTGCGCAACGCACTGGGTAGTGCGAAATTTTAAATTAGCCGAATTTTTCTGGAGTAAAGTTTTAAAAATTTGAATTTTTAAAGTTTGACCTCAAGAAATTGGAAACCATATTTGGAAATGCTCAAATGAGAGTCTGACTCCACCCGCCGATTTCACCGAACATTGTTCCTTCCGATTACCACTTGTTTCGATCGATTATAGAGATGCCAAAAAATAGCTCCATTCGTGGATAACCTTAAAATATGAGAAGTTCTGTCGACATAGTGTTCTTATGCTGCCAGAAAGATGGGAGAAAGTAGTCGCTAGCGATGGACAATACTTTCAGTGATATGTTCTTAACTAATTTTATTTAAATAAATTGTTAATTTTCACGAAAAAGCAGCGATAAATAATTCAAGTTCCTAATATAACATAAAACCAAAAAAAAAAAAATTTCTGTTTCACTAATTCCCCAAGTGTACACAGTAAAAAAATACATCTCTACATCTTATGGATAGTACGCAAATATGCCATAAATTTTCAAGTAAATTTACATTGTAATGTAATTTTCAATTTTCGGTCAGTAAATTTCAATTTTCGGTTAGTAAATTTAAATTTTCAATCAGTAAATTTCATCTTCGAAAGCAGCAAATTCATTGGATATTTTCTTGAATTTACATTTTAAAAAAAGTTTATAATTAGCACTCTTTAAGATACACATTTCTACTTCTAATATTATTTCTTACTTAATACTCTTAAACGCTTGACTGTAGGTAGGAATCGAACCCGCGATCAATTCTGGTTTTGCTGCGTAGTCAAATAGATAAGTAGAATTACACGAATAAGAACGTAATTTTCAATTCATATATAAATACAGTTAATTTTACATGAAATGTTGCGTAATTTTGTGAGCCTTTTAATGTAAATTGTACGGTTCAGTTGAAAAGTACATGACAATACATACAATACATACAATTTTACTTTATTATTTTAATAACAAAATATTGTTATCGATTTTTAAAAAAAAAAAAATTCCTACCCTGAAAATTTTTTGAATTTGAATTTTTCCACGTTTCATGACTAATAGACACCAAAAAAGCAAAAAAAATTTACAGTCCGTCGCAAAATCGTTTGAAGGATCGTTGTTCCCAAACGGTTTGAGATATTAAATTGAATTTTTTTTTATGAATAGACTGGGTAGACCCCTTGAAGTGACCAAATTGTGGTGTGAGGGGGGAGGAAGGGGAAGGTTTTTAGACGGAAAATTTTGGTTTTTAGATCTCAGCAACCGCTTATGCTAAGAGGCTAAAGTTTGGAATTTATATAGAGCTTTGATAGTGGACCCATTTTCATAAAAATTGTCAATATGGGTGAAGGGTTGTGGGAATGGGGAGAAAAACAATGCTTCCGAAACGCAAAAAAGCCGAGGTCGACACATTCTAAAATCCATATCTCCTAAACGGTTAACGTCACAAAATTGAAACTTAATGAATATCTGTAGGTATACTAGGAGAATAGAACGGAATCAATTTTTTGACTTGGGTCAGTGGCGTACGGGGGTGCGCGGTAAAAAACTTTAGATTACGATATCTCACGAACCTATTGCACTAGAGAAATAAAATTTAGTTTATGTATTAAAGTTAACAAATTAAGTTTGCTGAAAGCAAAATTTTTTAAGGGGGCGGTATAGCATGAAAGTGGAGCAGATACGAATTTTTAAAAAAAAAATCACCTCACATATCTCAAGAACCGTGAGAGATAGATGCTTAAAATTTTTACCAGAAGTAGGCCTAATAGACTCCTAGCACGAGTTGTGGGTGGGGGAGGGCAAAAAAAAGGGTTCCGATTTCTATATCTCGAAAATCTATAATCATATAAAAGCGAAACTTAGTATTTGTATAGAGCTATAGTAGTAGCATGTTGGAAAAATATAATTTTTTATAGGGGTATTATGGTACAGGAATGGGGGTTGTTTTTCCTATCTTTAGAACGGCTTATGCTACAAAGTTGAAACTCGGTACGTATATGTAAATCAACTAGAATAGTAATTTAGATTAAAAGAAATTTTCAAATATCCATTGGCGTTTGGAAGGGGGGGCGAAAAAAATTATCAGTGAAAATGGAATGCATATATTTTCACGGTTTTCGTCATATCTATTAGGTCTTTTCAAATATTAAATTCATTTTTATTCCACGTATTCTTCATATAAATACCTAGAAAGCGTTTTCAGGATTTTTTGCTGTATCCCTCAGGTCTGATCAGATATCGAATATCTTTTCACTTTCAAGGGTTTGTTTAATAATCGCCTAAAACTTGTTATTAAGTTTTTTTCTTTTTCAGCCCCTAAGAGGGTATAAAAGGGTTGAACAAGTTTTCACTAATTCCGTCAAATCTTTAAAAAGTGATAAGAAATTGAATTGGTTTTTACTTGCTCGTGCTGTCTTCATATTTATCTATTAACTCCTTTCAGGATTTTTGGATATTCAACCCCCAAGTGGGTGTAAGGAGGTTGCATATGTAATGATATATCGAATTCATTTTTACTTCCTAAGGTTTCCTATATAATCGCCAAAAAGTCAATTCCAGTATTTTTAGATATTCAATCCTAAGGGGTGTAAGGGACTGTATGCTTTTCAAAGCTTCGACATATTTCTTAGGTTTGATGAGATATTAGAACGCTTTTCACTTCCACAGAATTTTTATATAATCGCCTACAAACCCATTTCTCAATTTTTCGATATTCAACCCCCAAGGGTGTGCATATATTTTCACAATTTTTGCCATCCCTTAGTTCTGATGAGATATAAAATTGGTTACTACGACCATTGATGTAATGACCTAAAAACCAATTTCACAATTTTCCAAATTTCAAAAACCAAGGGGGTGTGAAGAGTTTGCTTACGTTTTCATAAATTTTACAAGATCCCTCGTGTCTCATGAGATATCAAGTTGCTTCTTATGAAATCATAACCTGTTTCGCAATTTTTTCGAAATTCAAACCCCAAGTGGAATCAATGGCTTTATATACGTTTTAACAATTCGCCATATCTCTTAATTCTGATAAAGCAGCAAATTCGCTTTTACTTCTATGGGCTTTTAGTGTACATAATATACCAAAATTCGAATAGTCTACACGGGCTTTTCCAATGTTTAATCGGCTAAAAATTTCTATTTTAAATATTTTTTTTAAGAACAAAACTAACTTTCCAAGAAACCTCATAATTTCGAAACAACTGATGATATACTCCGACTTCGACCGCTCTCGAACTTTGCCCCGAAAAGAATAAAGTTTCGCCCAGACCATTGGCAGATTTTTTAAATCAGTGTACCAAACCACAAAAGAATCGTTGACAGTAAGGTCATACAAGGTAAAAGGAATAAATATAAAAACAATATGTTATGACTATAGCGATATTTTTGGCAATGGGGCTGTTTATCTCAAAATTAGCCCTCACCATGTTTATAGATTAAATCTTCTTCGGAATTTATTCATTCTTTTGGAATTTCTAGTAATGTTGGTGTTAATCGGATTATTGTATCTACTGCTATTCAAATTAGAGATGGGAAATTCGGATCTTTTCAATGAGCCGGCTCACCGGATCTCGTTCTTTTCATTGAACCGGCTCTTTGAGCCGGTTCAAAAGATCCAGGTGGATCTTTTGCACTGCCGTACAAGGGGACTGCAGATGAATATTGAAAAACCGAAAACTAATTTAAAAAAAAAAAATTGTGAATAAATTATAAGCTTTAATGAAAATAATCAAAGTTGATTATTTTAAGGCAGTGCTGGGTATTGCGGAAAATAATAGGAAACTAGTTTTAAAAAATGTTGGCTCTAGTCCTGGATTTGACGGCATAACAATTGAATGTCTAAAAATATTAAAAGATTTTATCTCAAAGCCTCTTACATACTTAATTATTTTTAACCTTTCGAAGAGTGTATTTCCTAAAATTTAGTAAACACTCAACAATTATTGACTTATTTCCTTAATATATATCGTTGGAAAAATAATTGAAAAGGTTGCAAAGTAGAAATTAATGAGTTTCTTTAAAAGACATAAAATATTAAACGAAAGTGAAAATATTTCTATGGCAAGAGCGAAGCGCACGTCAGCCTAACATGAACGCGAAAAGAGAGTTTTAATCCCTTTAGCCCTGCAAATTTTGAGATAGCGATATCTTTTAATTTCGAATCGAGCGGGGAGTAAAACAAATTGAAATTGACTTAAAAGTGAAAATACCATTAATGAAAAATGTAAATTTTCATTTTGGAGTTTTGGTGTCCAGTAATACTTTTTCCTAAATATATCTTCCATCTCCTCTTTTCAATTTATAATCTTTAATATTCCATCTTTAATCTTCAATTTTCAATATTCAATCTTCAATCTTCAATTTTCAATCATCAAACTTCAATCTTCAATTTTCAATCTTCAATCTTCAATCTTCAATCTTCAAACTTCAATCATCAAACTTCAATCATCAAACTTCAATCATCAAACTTCAATCATCAATCATCAATCATCAATCATCAATCATCAATCATCAATCATCAATCATCAATCATCAATCATCAATCATCAATCATCAATCATCAATCATCAATCATCAATCATCAATCATCAATCATCAATCATCAATCATCAATCATCAATCATCAATCATCAATCATCAATCATCAATCATCAATCATCAATCATCAATCATCAATCATCAATCATCAATCATCAATCATCAATCATCAATCATCAATCATCAATCATCAATCAACAATCATCAATCATCAATCATCAATCATCAATCATCAATCATCAATCATCAATCATCAATCATCAATCATCAATCATCAATCATCAATCATCAATCATCAATCATCAATCATCAATCATCAATCCTCAATCCTCAATCCTCCATCCTCCATCCTCCATCCTCCATCCTCCATCCTCCATCCTCCATCCTCCATCCTCCATCCTCCATCCTCCATCCTCCATCCTCCATCCTCCATCCTCCATCCTCCATCCTCCATCCTCCACCCTCCATCCACCATCATCCATCCTCCATCATCCTTCCTCCATCATCCATCCTCCATCCTCCATTCTCCATCCACAATCCTCAATCCTCAATCCTCAATCCTCAATCCTCAATCCTCCACCCTCCATCCGCCATCCTCTATCCTCCATCCTCCATCCTCCACCCTCCATCCACCATCATCCATCCTCCATCATCCATCCTCCATCATCCATCCGCCCTCCACCATTATCCATCCTCCATCCTCCATCCTCCATCCTCCATCCTCCATCCTCCATCCTCCATCCTCCATCCTCCATCCTCCACCCTCCATCCACCATCATCCATCCTCCATCATCCATCCGCCCTCCACCATTATCCATCCTCCATCCTCCATCCTACATCCTCCATCCTCCATCCTCCATCCTCCATCCTCCATCCTCCACCCTCCATCCACCATCATCCATCCTCCATCATCCATCATCCATCCTCCATCATCCATCCTCCATCCTCCATCCTCCATCCTCCATCCTCCACCCTCCATCCACCATCATCCATCCTCCATCCTCAATCCTCCATCCTCAATCCTCAATCCTCAATCCTCAATCCTCCATCATCCATCCTCCATCCTCTATCATCCATCCTCCATAATCCATCCTCCATCCTCAATCCTCAATCCTCAATCCTCAATCCTCAATCCTCCATCATCCATCCTCCATCCTCTATCATTTATCCTCCATAATCCATCCTCCATCCTCAATCCTCAATCCTCAATCCTCAATCCTCAATCCTCAATCCTCAATCCTCCATCCTCCACCCTCCATCCACCATCATCCATCCTCCATCCTCCATCCTCTATCATCCATCATCCATCCTCCATCATCCATCCTCCATCCTCAATCCTCAATCCTCCATCATCCATCCTCCATCATCCATCCTCCATCATCATCATCTCAAAGATCCGCGAACCTTAAAGATACAGGAGCCGTGATGATCCGCGAACCGCAAAGAGCCGTCAAGATCTGTTGAACCGTCGAGATCCGCGAACCGCAAAGATCCGTAAAGATCTGCTGAGCCGTGCAGATCTGTTGAACCGTCGAGATCTGTTGAACCGTTGAACCGTAAAGATCCGTTGAACCGGCTCAGATTCGTTGAACCGGCTCAGTTGGATCTTCTGCTTGAGCCGGTTCATTGAGCCGGCTCAGATCTGAGTTACCCATCTCTAATTCAAATCTTAACCACTAAGTTATATCAACTATTGGACGTGTCAAAAAAGTATTATGAAACAGTTGGGCCAAAATACAGCTTATATAAAATTAACGATTTTTCTTGACGGCAAACCTAGTGGCCTATGCGCAACTCGCCTGAAAAAACACACATAAGGCAAATGTCCAGAAACCAAGGTGATTTAAATCGGCAATTAATCTGTTGATCGTGCTCCAATAATAACAAATAAAACTGTAGTAGAATTCCGAAACACCTCGACACAATCACTATCGAACGTCGAACTGATTTATAGTCAAAAGTTGTCATAAAAGTCAAATTGTAACGTAGCAAAACATACTACTGACAAAACGCGGCCTTAAAAGATTAATGGTTTGCGCTAAACCAACAATCTTTCTCGAAAAGGTAGTAAAAATAGTTTCTTTGGTTCTGAAAAAGACACGAATAAATAAACTATAAGCGTTCGGACTTTGTTGTCGATCAACTGTCGCTCGAACATCATTTACACCCCAAAATAAAAAGAATTAGAAATAAAAATAGACACGATGTAATTTATGTTATTTTCAGCAACTAAATGTTTTTCCTGGGCGTTATTTTTTACTCAAGGCAAAAATCGAAAATCTTCGAATTCGGAATTAATCTGTTAATGGTTCGTAGAAGAGGTATGAACAAAACACAACACAAATTTTGTATGTATAAATAAACCACTGTACAATTCCTACGACAGGTACTCAAAAATTAAATACCTGTGAAAACATCCAAGTGTGATTTAGAACAAAGCCGACAGGGAGTTGTACTCGTATTTTAACATTTCAGAAGCACCCAACAAGTGCAGCTATTTTTAAATAATTTCTGTTTAAAAAAAAGAATAAACCATTGTTTTTGAATGGAAGAATATAAATCAAAAGCGGTTACAAGTCACAAAACACCCCCGGATACATATTACACTTCTGGATCCCTTGTTTTTTTTCCGAGCTCATAAAGGCAACTTCAGGAAGTGCTATAAGAGCGCCTAATGTCTCCCTTTCGGTTACAATTTAAACAAAAAGGGAATTTTACAGCACTTTATCCTTCGCCAACTTCACTCACCTTCGGTGGGAAAAAAATAAAACCACCCCGACTTCGTCATACGTTCGACTCGATTCTAACGTCTCCGAAGGTTGATACTCCCTTTTGGGTGTCGCGCGTCACACTATACCTGGTCTTATTGCTGCCATTTTTACGGGCCATCCCTTTTAAACACTCGCGCTACTGCTATTAAGTAAATTAAACAAAGGATACGTAACGTGGCGTTACGAAAAGCGTATAGCATAACGCATAACATAAATGTGTAATATTTAAATTTCTTTCATCTCGAAAGCGTATTGTATCTACCGAAATACCTGTTAGTACCGGTATACGGTATTATATGTCCGTAAGACTTTTCGAAATCCTTGGGAGTTTTGTTTCGTTTTCATTAAAATTCACCTTCAAAGTAAAAATAAATGAAAAGCTTATGGTTCACGTACAGTATTCAAAAAGATGGCGTCACGAAAATGGGTATAGGTACAATTGAGCAGGGGGGATAAGAAACCATCTTTTAGCACAATGTTAAGCAAAGAAATTAAAAGCATTTCTTTTTAAGCTCAGAATTTCTTAGACATCACTCGTACAACCCTTACCAAGCCACCACAAATATAATCTGTAGAATTCGGTACAATTATGAGCAAAGTATTTTCAAATCCTTGTAATTAAGTCGTTAAGTATTTCGAATTATTGTAATTTTTTCTCAAACACCTGTACTTGGAGAAAAGTCAAAATTGAAAATTTCGTTCACTAACCCATTCGACCTGATGATAGATTCAAAACTAATTCGTATAAGCTTTCAACTTCCCGGCTTAAACGATTTCGCGAGTTGAGTAAACGTACAAATTCTTCAAGAAATTTTGTATGGCGGCTACACTAAAATCTCACTCGATTTACCTACTTAGTTTTACTTTTAAGAAGGGGCGAAGCGCTGAGCCACCGCGCACACTAGTCACCAAAAGAGCCCATAGCGATCCCTTCAGAACCTCGTAGGTCACCAAACATCCCCTAAACAACCCAGATCCTATTGACCTCAGGTCCTCCAAATTGTCAAAGAAAAGACTGCCCAGCCACCTCAGTCGCCTCCTTGCAACCGCCTGACACTCACACAAAATGTGGGTGATGTCCTACTCAGCATATAGGTCAACGCAATACCTGCACACGTTAGAATCAGCGATCCCCATACGCATAGCATGCTTCCCTAGTAAGCAGTGCTCTGTCAGTATTCCGACAAGTAGCCGCAGACTTCCCCTACTCCATGTCAATATCTCCCTAGTCTTTCGTCTGTCCAACCTTGGCCAGAGTGCCCTAGAAGTCCATACACATTTACCTACTTGCAATCAGCAATTTATTTATCGGATTATGTTCAAGAGCATGTGTTTTAGAAACTTTTGTATGGTAGCTACTGAAATTGCTGAATCAATTCCTCTCACTAACGATCTTAATCTTAGCTTTAAAGCCGACCAATTCCACTTCCTTCCTTAACGAAGAACGATGAAAATATTTTTTTTTTGTTTGTATGGCAGTTACACGAACGACTCACATGGTATTAGTATAGAGAATTCCTTTAGTATATGCTACTTATTAATAACTAAGTCCCAATACGCTACATTTTTTATAACAATTGTCTGCAGGTTACTTACAACGAAAGAAAAAAAATAATAACATTACAGAATAATGAAGAAGAAATATCTCAGAGTGAAATTGTGGAATTTATTGGTTGTTCGCAAAAAAATGGTAAAAAATTCACTAAAAAACGAGAAATTATGAAAAAAAATGTAAACCATTGCAACTTTATTATTTTTCTGCGTTCGGAATGCCCTTAATGTTAAGATGCTATGCAGGTTACTATGCGACTGACAACCTAAAAAAAATAACGTTCCAAATAGCCTCCTGGTTATTCCTTAGGTTGTCAGTCGCATTAACCTACACCGCGTCTCAGCATTAAACACGTCTTGGACTTCTACCCATAAAATAATAAAGTTGCGCCCAGACTGTGGGCTGATTTTTTTTTTTTTAGTTTTAATTACGCTAGTAGCACATTTATATACAGCTACTAAGTTTCAACTTTCTAGCACAAGCTGTTTCTGAGATATGAAAAATCACCACCCACCCCCGTACCTTCCTTCCCCTATCAAAAATTTATTTTGCTGGGATGTCTCTATACAGTTTTGAATTTTTAGCATTCTATCCTTTGCGGCTTCCGAGAAATTAGAATCAGAATTTTTCCATTTCCACCCGCTCCCACCATCACTCCATACACTCACACCCTCAAAATTGTTTTCTCCGCTGGAGATCTACTGGTCCTAACTCCTGTACAATTTTCTAGATCATGTCTGGTATGGTTCTTGAGATATAAAAATTTAATTTCTTGAAAAATGACTCTCCACTTTCGCGCTTTACCTCCCTCCTCAAAAATTTTAAATTCAGTAGACTGCACTGGTAATTCTATATACAGAAACCAAATTTTATCTTCCTGGCACAATTGAGTCGGAAGATATTGTAATTCAAAGTTTTTCACCCCCACCCCCATACCTCACCACCCCCCTTAAAAATGTTAACCTTTTTCTAATCTCCTAGTATCTCTTAAGACAACTACAAAGTTTCAGCCGTCTGACATCAATCGTTCAGGAGATATGGATTTTAGAATGTTTCAAACCCAGCTTTTAAGCGTTTTGGACGCATTGTTTCCCCCCGTCCCCTACTTGCACACCCCACGACCCCTATCGACCATTTTTTTTGCAAATGAGTCCACTGTCATAGTACTACATAAGTTCTAACTCCTAGCCTCCTAGCATAAGCGGTTCCTGAGATCTAGAAACCAAAATTTTTCATTAAAAACGCTCCTTCCCTCCTTCCCTCTTACACCCCCCCCCCACCCCTCCAAAAGATATCACTCGTAGGGGTTCACCCATTCTACCTACCAAAAAAATTTCAAATTAATATATCAAGAGGTTTAAGAACTACGAACCTTCAACCAGTTTTGCGTACGGCATACGGCGGACGGCGTCTACGGCGGACAGACAGACATTTTTTTTTTTTGCTTTTTTGGGGTTTACTAGTCCTAAAATGTGAAAATACAAAATTTCAGGGCAGCTATTTTTTTTCAAATTTCAGGCCGATCACAATACTTTATTATTAAAAAATAATAAAGTAAAAATGTAAGTAATTCGTGATTATGCTTCTTTCACTTCATTCGGACTGAATATTGAAAAATGCTTAAATTCTTTTTAGGCGATTGTATAAAAAACTCCTGAAAGTAAGAACCGCATCGATTTCTCATCAGACCTAAGAGATTTGACGGAATTCGTGAAATCGCACACACTATCTTATACTCCTTTTAATATCGAAAAATTATGGAATTGGTTTACAGGCAGCTACTTAAAAACTACATAGACTTAAAACGAATTCAAAATCTCATTAAACCGAATTAATTTGTTAGAATCGTGAAAATGCTTATAAGCACTTGAAGGTGTCTAATGGGTTGAATGTCGAAAAATGGTGTAAAATCATTCAAAATATAAATTCAAAAATTTGACACATCAATCAGCTGCTAAATTTTGAAATGTCAAACAAATCAAATGTAAACGATTTTTGCCATTATGAAATCTAGTTGCCGAAATCAGATGCTATATTTCCATCGCCCCGAAATTTGACGATTTCGCAAATCTACTAAATTCTCAAAGCAGTACTGAAATTTTAAAGCCGCAAAATTACGGCAAAATATCTACTGAAACCACCCTTAAATTTCACTACGTTTACATTTCACCACAATATTCACTGCCACATATTTCAAATAACTTGCTCGAAATACAAAGTTGGGAATTAAATAATTTTATTTTCTGATTTCTACTCATGCCAGACAAATTTCCATGACCTACTGAAAATCGTAGAATCTTACAAAATAAATTAAAAATTTTTGACAATACACGCCTGTCCCATTTCAAAACCTAGTAAGTGCTTTGTCAAAATTTTGAAAATGGTGCCTAAAAACTTCCTATAAGTCAATCCTCATGTTGCTATCCTGATATGTTGGAAGTTCTTTCAGGTTTTTTTGAAGAACGTCCATACGTCGGATTTTTAATATTTATTTTGAAGACTGAGTGAGCATAAGTTTCCGGACTCTTCTTTAAAATTTTCTAAAAATCATTAACAAGGTTTTGGAATGGGATAGCCGAACAGTCTGATGCTAAATTTTTAAATGTCAAAGAAATCTGTTCAGGGCGATATAAACGCTTCTTGTGATTTTGAAATCTAGTTGTCAAAATTTACGATGTAATTACGAAAATCGTTTAGAACTATAAAAAATAATAATTTTTTTCAAAATTTTGTTAACATAGGATGTAAATAAATGTGAGTGCTTTATGAAAAATTTTCGTTTTGTGTATCTCTTTTAAAATGTTTATTTTGTTGCAAAAGAAAAATTTTTTTTTAATTTATATTTAGACTTTTAATTTGACATTTTTTCTTCTACCTGCAACAATTGAAAACGTTCTGTGCACGAAATACTTAAAAATTTATTTCCCAACACTTAAAACTATTTCTACAGGAGCACTCGAAGGAGTGGACAAATTCCACTTACTACCAAATTCTTCGTTGCTTTTATGGTGGATTTACTTACACTGAAAAGTTGCAGCGTGACTTTACTACAAACCCAACATTTGAACTTTTGCAACGGCACGAGACATCTGACTGGGGGTAAAGTAGCGCCTCAGCGTGTTCGGTGTAAATCCACTATTAATCCCAAATAAATTCTGTTTAAAATTTAATATATTTTAAACACAAACTATTGTATGTTTCCTTCCTTTGTATTGCACGACCTAAAGGAGCTAAAAATTTTATTTTCTGTTCAAAATTATTGCTTTGGTCGAGGGACTAAGTGAAAAACTTCCCTTTTTCTCGACAGAAAAAATTTTTGTTATTTTCGGTGCATTACTAATTTTACTGGTAACACTAGGTGTGTTTTTTTCAACTGCATCAGATCACAGTTGAAAAAAACGATGTGGATCAACCCAAAAGCTAGTTTAGCAGGGTTAAAAATCCTGTTGGTAAATGCCTTGAATAAACTGTATGGGCAGGGCTACGAGTAGTTTCCCTTAATTGTATGTAGCGATGAAACTCTGTAGAAAATGTACACTGTCTCTTTATTACACATAGACTTTAATTTCCGTACAAAATGTATTGATTTCCCACGACTATTCTAGACTATTGGGTGCAAATGCCTGCTACAAATTGAATTTGCTGCTGTTATTATCAGCTAAATCGCATGGCGCCATCTGTGAAAATGCTAAAATAGTAGAAATTTAGATGAATTGAGAAGCAGCTTTAATAGCGGAAACTGATATAATTTTAATCACATTATAATTTTGGATCATCTCGTTGTTGTTTTCAATTTAAAATGAATGATTTTGATCTTGATCCAGTTGAAAAAAATACACCTACTGTAAGTTTGCTAGTAACACTGTAATTTTACTAGTAACACTGTAAAAACCAACTCCTTTTCAAGTAAAGTTCAACCTACAACATTGAACAACCTTTTTGCAGTGTTTTTCATTGTAAAAAGTCAAGCTTTAAGAAATAAACCCTCCGTGTACTACTCTGACATTCAGCAAGAAATCAAAAGCCTACAATATGTTTTCTTCCTACTTTTTACAAGCCATTTCAGCTCAAATCGATATCTCATAGGCCTAACAAAATGAAAAAGATTTAAAATACTTCCAGAACATTTCAAGTGGAATTTCATGCATCACTTTTACGTCCTGCATAATTAAAGACATCAACTCATTCCTAGATATCTTCAAGCAAAGTATCTCTCCCCACACCTACTAGTGGCTGAATAACAAATAAAATATACCTCAAGAACATTTTGAGTGAAAGATACTTGTATCTCGTGTATGCTGTAATCAAAACGCTTTCACTTTAATAAATCTGTCGGCTTCGTACTCTAAAAGTTTGCCTAAAATATGAAAATTCATTAATGCTGTACCCAAAAAACATGAAGCGAAAATCTCATTTGCGTTGCAAATTTCGCCATTTTTTCCTCAGCTTTTAGCCCATTCCTCTGAAAAAATAGACATGAAAAGCTGGTTCTTCTCATGGCTTAAGCAAGGCGAAGGACGAAAGAATAACGTAAAATGGCCGTGTTGAGTGTTGTTGAAAGTTTTGTCCTTTTTCTTGGTTATGTTTTTGTTTGTCCTAACTTCTCTCTTATTATGCGCATAATTCCACTTACAAAAATACCATCAAAATCATATCTTCAATTAGATGTTCCGCCTTTTGACATGCCTACTTATTTTTATATCATCGAGTAAATTAATAAGTCCTGCAGTTAAGCCGAAAACTGCAATTCCATCAAAAAATTCTGCACTCCAATAATTAATTAACAATTTCTGTGTCATTATACAATCAATTTTAATTATTAATGCAAATTTTAATAGTCGATATATTGGAGCTTAATAACAACATGGACATTGCTCGTTATTGGATATCATAACTTCATTTTCACTGCGTACAGAAAGTTCATATTGCGATTGTTTATTATTTTAATAACTCGCACGGAGTACATTTGCACATAATTTTAATTTGCATTTAGAATACAGTACGAAGTTGAACACTTGACATACGTTCCAATTAAAATAAATGTAAAAGTAAAAATATTTTAAAAATACATTTTATGTGATACCATCTGGATTTCTACGAATATAACTTTCATTACCATTTTTTCGACGCTATTAGCTATATTTATTCATTAGCTTATTATTAAAATCTGGAATTAACTTTATGAAAATATAACAAACAAATGAATCCTTTTCGATATTATACCAAAATTTGTCGGCATTTATTCAATTCGGAAAAACAGTATTGTTACTTGATAAGCCTTGATAAGATAAATCACTTTGGCAGAATAAAATCGATAGTTCTGAATGGTTCCGCAAATACCATCGAATGAACTGAAGAACTTGCGATGCGCCACGTGCAGTATAAAAGAGCAGCAGTAATTTATTCATTTAATCGATAAAAGGGAATGGTAGATTGAAGTGTCAATTGATAGAAAGTTCACAGTATTTACAGTGTTGTAATTATTAATGCTGAATAACGCGGAGTCTGGCACTGGTAACAAAATAGAATGGTTCCTGATGAAAACTTGACTGATGCATGAAAAAATTCTACAACAGATTTGTGTCGGACGAAAATGGACCAAAAGACTGAAATCCCAATGAATCCTTAGCTCTCAGGAATTAGTGTCAGAAGTATGATTTCAAGGGTAAACAAAATCTGCTCGATAGTGATTTAAAAATAAATAAAATAGTTATATATTCTCGAACAGGATAAGTTATTATTTATTAAATTAATAGCAAGGACAGTTACCTTAACCTATTAGAAAAATGAAGAAAAAGGTTCGTTCGGACAGAGGGAAAATTATTGTGAATAAGTACCGCGAAAAGGAAGGCAATTTGAAGATTTTAAGTTAGTGAATCTTGAAAAAAAAGACCTGAAAACGAACGGAGTTGCAAAATCGAATGAGTGAATCAATTAGAGCCATTCCTACGATGTTCAGTTACGTTTTGACTGAAACTAACTGACAGATTTTCATACAAAATCGCAGGTTAAAGTTCCAGTTAGAGTTTAACTGACGATTGTAATAATGGCCCTTACAATGTTTTAAAAATATTGTCGGGACTTCTATCGCATTTCGATTTTAACCACTTTTCGGACTTTGTCCTGAGAAATAATAAAGTTGCGCCCGGACTGACTGGAGTTTGTAGTTGACGAACATTATGCAGTAAATTTCGAAAAATTTTCAGACATGAGACTAAACTAAGGAAAAAATCTTCCAAAGCTCTGGGCGAAACTTTTTAATTTTTTGGGTAGAAGTCTGGAACGTGTTTAATGCTGAGATAAAAAATAACGTTCCAAATAGCCTACTGGTTATTCTTTAAGTTGTCAGTCGGATAGTAACCTACATCGCATTTCAACATTAAACGCGTTTCGGACTTCTATCCAAAATATAATAAAGTTGTGTCCAGACTGTTGACCGATTTTTTTTATTTATTTACTTTTTTTTTAATTTCAACCTCAACTCAAAGTCCTTTACAGGTTGAATATCAAAATATTTTGAAACCGATTTTTAGGCGATTATATAGAAAGCCCGTTAAAGTAAAAAACAATTCCTTATCTCATCAAACCTAAGTGATATGCCGGAATTCGTAAAAACGTGTACAATCATTTTACACCCTCTTACGGTTGAATATAGTAAAATTCCGAAATTAATTTTTGGATCACTTTATACAAAGCCCTTAGAAGTAATTAAGCGAGTTCGATCTCATTAAACCAGGGGGTTCAAAAACGTAAAATGTTTGAATATATTTTTTCCCGGATTATATTTAAAGCCTTTAGAAGTGAAAGTGAATTCAATTTGTCATTAGACCTAAGAAATATGTCGGAATTCGTGAAAACGTACACAACCACTTTACATCAACATCCCTAAAAGACATAACGAAATTCGTGAAAATGTGGAAAAAACCGAAAACCAAAACCAAAACTAAAACTAAATGATAATTTCCATAATTATTATAATTTAATAACTCCTGGAGTACATCTACATATACGTACTAAGTTTTAACTTTCTAGCGTAAACTGTTTGTGAGATATAAATCAGAGTTTTTGTTTTTCCACCCGACCTCCGCTCCCCCACCATCACCCCCTATACCAACACCATCAATTTTTTTTCTCTACAAGGGGTCTACTGGGCCTAACTTCTGTAAAATGTTTAAGACCATATTTGGTACGGTTCTTGAGATACAAAAATTTGATTTTTTGAAAAATCTCTTCCATTTCCGTGCTTCACAACTCCGAAAAATTTACAAGCAACAGACGGTGTCTACGGCGGATAAACGGATTTTTTTTTGATATTTTGGGGTTTGCTAGTCCTAAAACGTGAATATTACTTTAAAAAATTTAAATTTCTGGTGGTCGATCACAATACTTTATTATTAAAAATTAAAAAAATAAAATTAGTGGAAGATTGAAGATTAATAACCTGGACTTTGACTCATCTATGAGATCTAATTGGAGATAATATGGAAACCTTGACACTGAGAGTAGCCTAAAGATAGTCAGCGGTGGAACTTCTCCAAATTATAGCGGAGCTGCAATACGATTTTAGGTTCTACGTAAAAGCTTTGAATCCTCGTTATGGTTGGTTGGTTTAGGTGGTGGCCCGTCTGCCGAAAACAGGGTCCAATTAGCACAGGAAGCGCCGTTTTGATACCAAAACTCGTTTAACCTGGTCGTTGAGGGCTGATGAATGGATTATCATATCCATCCAGAGCTGTTCAAGAAGGTAATCAGTTCACCAATCTTGTTTTTCGAGATCTCATCAAGGTTATTGAAGAAGAGTTTGCCTAGTGCGCGAAGTCTGGCTCTAGCTAGGGCGGTACACTCGCAAAGAAGATGGGTAACAGTTTCCCTCTTATTTGCATCCCCACAACTGCGGCAATTGACATTAAAGGGAATATCCAGTCTGGCCGCGTGGTCGCCGATCGGCCAGTGATAGGTGCTGACTGCCGTGACTCTGGAGATGTCTACACAGCTCCTGCTCAGGAGTTCATCTGTTCTGCTCCAGCAGTAGGATGTCCATATCTTCCTAGATATGGTCAGTCCTCTCCATCTGGAATTCGCGTTTGTGAGAAAGTGGTTGGATATTTGGCGCTAAACAGTCACTAGTGGGACCTTGCCTAGCTAATTCGTTTGCCTGCTCATTACCCACAATATTGCTGTGGCCTGGACAGCGTTGTTCCCCTACTACAATTGTAGTAGATCTACTACTTTTTTCATGTAAAAAGTTTTTGCTGCGAAAAGGTTCAATTCTTCTACCTTTTCTTGCTCTGTACCTCGTAATATAATAATATAGAACACATTCAATCTTTTGTAATACCTTTATATATAAACAGTCTGGACGAAGCCTTACAAGTTTTCAGGTCAAAATTTACGAAGCGGTTAAAGAGTTGGTCTGCCAATAGTGCCCACGCTACAGCCACCTTCACCAAGGATGTTTTTTGAGAACTTAATTTTGTGACCAGAATACTTGTAATATAAAACTATCGCCATTCATCAGTGGTTCTACATATATACCTACATTGAAATAAATAAACTGGAAGAAAAATATCAAAAAATCCTGAAATCGATTTTTAGGCGATTGTACAAATTAAAATTCCATGTAAACATGTCGAATTTGTCAAGTCTTTGTGAAAATGCATGTAACCTTGTTACGCTCACTTTAAGGTTGATTTAAAAAAAATCCACGAAATTTGTTTTTAGGCAATTACACGGAATAGCCCGTAGCAGTAAAAACCAATTTGCTACCACATCCGATCTTAGAAATATCTCGAAATTTGTACGTACGCATCACCTCGGTGGCTGAATTTTAAGAAATCAGTTTATAGGGGATTACATAAAAACCAATTTTACATTTCATCAGACCTATGAGATACCGAAAATTGTGAAATCGTATATAACCGCACTTACACCCCCTTGGGGTTGAATATCCAGAAATCCTGAAATTGATTTTTAGGCCATTATATAGTTACTACGTAGAAGTAAAACCCAATTAAATATCTGGCCTAAGAGATATAACGGAATTCGTGAGAATACATTCTCAGGAATTCAAAAGTAAAAAAAATCTGAATACGTTAATTTGGCGATTTCGTGAAAGTAAAACGTTTTTGATATCTAATCAAACGTAAGGGCTATGGCGGAATTCATAACAATGTTTACAACTGCTTTACATACCCTTGGGCATTTATCTAAAGAGCCCCAACAAGTATAATTAATTAATTAGTTTTTTTTCTTCTTATGACTACCATTTTATAATTTGCAATATAGATAACAGATAACTTAATATCTTAACAACTATATTAAAACTAGTTAGCATAGCAAAGGGATCTACGAGTAATTTAGTGAAGTAAATGCAAGAAAAAATGTAATTAATTGAATATTTCAGAAGACCTAGAGATATGATGAAATTTATAAAAATATATGCACCCCATTTTCACTGACAATTTTTTCCCCCGTCCATACGCCAATTAAAATGTGAATATTTATTTTACTTTAAATGTTTTTCTACTACATCTACATATATCCACTAAGTTTCAAGTTTCTTACATACGCTGTTCCAGAGATAGAAAAGGCACCTATATAGATAATTTCTGAGGTTCAACTTCCTATCGTATCGGTTCCTAAGATATTAAAGGCAACATTTTTCCTCTATGACCCTCCCCACACCACCTCTAAAAAGTGGGTCCACCTAGTATATCCAATAATTTTTTTTACTGAATAGCTTAAAGGGTTTGTGAGCTACGGTCTTTAAATGATTTCACCATTTTCGGGTAGCAATTTTTTTTTTAAATCGATTACAGTAATTTATTATATTAAAATGATAAAGTAAAAGCTAATAGATTTTGATGGGCTGAAATGTCTTTGACTAAGCTGCGGCTGGAAAAACTTGAGGAAATAGACTTTTTGGGATGTCGTTAGATCTGTTAGTTGATGAGCCGGTTGGACTGAATTTATCTCTTTCAATAAGCCATAAGTATTATGAAAAATATCTATTTCGCTCACGTTACTGAAAATTTCCAATCTGCTACGAAACTTTGAAATCTACTACGCCTGTTGGTCTAGATCAATGGCACAACAGCCCAAATTGGGCCTAGGCCTTGAAGTAATGCTAGAGTTACTTCATTACTAGACCAACGGAACACTAGGAGGTGAAGTTGTCAGCCACACGCTCGTCCGTGATTATTACCCCGATTTTAACTCAGGTACTCATTTACAGCTGAGTGAACTGGTAGTCCGGCACCCAATCCCATTCTCGAAAATTACTTGTCGCCAAGCAGATTCGAACCTGATACCAGGTGCACCGAAGGCAAGTGCTCTAGCCACTAAGCCACCCAGACTACAAGGTCTAGATCTGCTTCTAAAATTTTTGAAAAGGGAACAACGCTGGACCTGGGACCCAAAGCAGAGTAACTTTGACTTGACTTCCTAAGTGTGCTAGCTCCTCTCGGGACTATTCCACGAGTTTAGAGGAATGCCTTGATTGCGGCTTGGCTGTCAGAGAGGATTACAACATTTCGCGCTTTGGCGTAGCGTCTTGCTGCAAAGTCCGACAGGCCTCCCGGATCCCCAGTATATCCGCCTGGAAAACGCTGATGTAATCCGGTAAGTGGTAAGACCTTGCGATTCTCGTTATAGTAAGAGAAAATTTCAAAGAAAAACCTTAATTGGCAGACTAGCGAAAGCTACGAATGGAAGTTGAGCAAAATGCGTTCACAATCGAAGGAGAAATCGAGTTGTGAAGTGAAAAAAATAAGTACGTCTCAACTGTAAAAGGCAAAAATTATCTAGTGGGATCAACGTGTCCTCATGGAATACGATGAGTCGTTTTGTAAATTTGCACAGCAGTGTCCATGCACGAATTCAAAAAGACGACCAAACACTTCACACGAGAGACGACAAGAATCGTCTTTTGAGTTATTTCATCCCTGAATTGTAGACATTTTTGACAGCGTATAGAGAAATTCAAGCTAAAAAGTAATGTAGAATTAACCACGAGTACGACTTAGTACTTTAAGCCAGAAATATACCTGTAGAGTGCCGATATCTCTCAAAATTACCCACCACTAAATTTATATTCCAAGATAATACGGAAGTCGGTTCAACTCGAAAGGTCACAAAATAATTTAAAAAAAAAAATCCCCATGTTCATGTCGTTGAATCGAATTACACGACAATTTACTAATCAAATAATAAATTACATTCCGATTCGGAATACGTAGTGATAATTACAGATCCGAAAATAAGTGTTGGCATTTATCAAACTGATTGCGGCAACTAAATTATACTTTCGTTGGTGCCTAAAAGCCACTTAGTTCGGTTGCAAAAGATTACCGGTTTCCTTAAGTCGTTTTCAAGTTAATTTATTATTCTGTTTAATGTCAACCATTTTCGGAAGGTGTATTTTGTTGGGCTACACTTCAATTAGTTGTAAGTAGCGCGCAAAAGATAATGGCATATTTTCAACGGATTATTAATTTCATGAAATGCAAACTACACGACGCTTAAATGAAAATTTATTAAATAAACAGAAATTCCCAGGTTTCGAGGATATTTATTTTCAGTCGATTGTACAACGCGTTTCGATTGCCCCAATGTCGACTCGTTGACTTAAATTGACCGGTGTCTATTTTTCGAAGCTTTGGTGATATGAAGTTGCAATTGTCATCCGCCAGGAAACCAGGATGCGAACGCAAAAACCGATAACTTTTGTTGGTAATAATTTAAATTTTTCAACGGACATCGAATGTATGCCCTCGTAAAAAATTAATGGCAATTTATCGCATAAAACAATTCGCTCTATATTTTATCAAAAACTACATTCCGAATGTTTTTATTAATTTATTTCCGTGTGTTATTTTTTAAAACAATATTGGCTCCAAACCCCAGGAAGAAATTCTTGTTGACTTTACAATATCGAGAGATATTTTGCCTTTAATTAGAAATATAATTCGTAAAGTAGTAGGTACTTATTGAATTCCGTTGTTTTTCTATTGTTTTCCTTAGTACATAATTACTTTAAGTGATTTCTATTAAAATCTGTAACAAGACTTTATTATTTTTTCGATAAAAAATTTAGATGTGGCTTAAGTCGGAATGCCAGAGAAGTTCGCTACAAATTTTAGTTCTGAACTCTTAATCATTTCATCTTATACCTTGACTTAAAAAAAAAGTTGATCCTGGTTTCTGGGTCCAGTTGATCCTGGCGTCTGGGACACTGTATGTCTTATACCCAATGTGACAGTTTTAAATAAATATAGCCAAAACTCTTTGAATCGACCGTCTGTAAGTGGAATATTTCAATATCTCGCATTGACATTTTGAAATTCAACACAGGATATTTGTATGAACATTCTTCAAGTCGAACTTTCTTGTGCCGCGTTACCACTATCGCGCGAACATGAGCGAACTAGCGCGAATGCGAATGTGGAAACAGCAAGATCGCCTTAGTTCGCAACTCTAGTGGAGGTTCGCGTAGCTTCGTGTCGAAGGCGGTTTTTAAACGCGAATCAAAGGAACTCGCACTGAACACGAATGCCGAATGCTGTCTTTACACATTCGCCTCAGTCAGTTCATTTGTTGAATTGGACTCGAACGAAGAGCAGAACACTTGCCACTTGCCATATTGCCTTTTTATTCTACGGATTCTTCATATAAATACCTAGAAATCGTTTTCAGGATTTTTTTGAAATTTGAAAAAAGGGTTGTATACATTTTCACGAATTCAGCCGTATCCCTCAGGTCTGATTAGATATCGAATAACTTTTCACTTTCACGGGCTTATTTAATAATAACCTTACACTCATTTTCAAGTTTTTTCCTTTTTCAACCCCTAAGAGTGTAAAAACGGGTTGAACACGTTTTCACGAATTCCGTCATATCTCTTAGGAGTGATAAGACATCGGATTGATTTTTACTTCCTCTGGCTTTCTTTATATATATCAAAAAACTCGTTTCAGGATTTTTGGATATTCAACCCCAAAGTGGGTGCAAGGGGGTTGCATATGTTTTCACAAATTCTTACATATTTCTTAGTTCTAATGAGATATCGAATTCATTTTTACTTCCTAAGGCTTCCGACATAATCGTCAAAAAGTTGATTTCAGTATTTTTAGATATAAAACTCCAATAGGACGTAAGGCTTTCGACATTTTTCGTAGGATTGATGAGATATTAGATTGTTTTTTACTTCAACAGACTTTTTATATAATCGCTTCATAATCACGTAATAGCTGATATTATACTACGACTTAGGCTACGTCCCAGAGTATGACCCAATTATGTATAATAATTCATATGTTATATGTGGCAGCGGAGTAAGTATTCTAGCGCGACCCCATTCTAACCGCTTCCCGAACTTTTTTTAGGCTTTCAGTCACATATTAACCTACACCGCATCTCAGAATTAAACTCGTTCCAAACTTCTAACGAAAAAATTATAAAGTTGCGCCCAGTTTTATTTGTCATAAAAGTCTATGAAGACATGATTCCTGAATGGATAAGACGCTACCCGACTAAAGTTAAATCGAATCATTGTCAGTGAAAGTAGAACGACGTTCACTGGAAAATCCTATAGACTTGATGAGGTATTTGGGTTGTTTTGCTTTATTATTTCAATAATACAGTATTGTTATCGATTTTTAAAAAAATAAGATTTGCTACCCTGAACATTTTTTTTTTCACGTTTCATGACTAGTAGACACGAAAAAAGCAAAAAAGTCCGTCTGTCCGCCGTACGCCGTACGTCGACCGTTGTACGCAAGATCGTTTGAAGGCTCGTAGCTCCCAAACCCTTTGAGCTATTAAATTGAAATTTTTTTTATGAATAGACTGGGTATGACGCATGAAGTGCAAAAGGCAGTGGCGTATGGTGGTGGGGACAAAAAACTTTAGATTACGATATCTCACGAACCAATTGCACTAGAGAAATAAAATTCGATTTGTGCATAAAGGTTGACAAATGAAGTTTGATGAAAGTGGAGGGCATAAGAATTTTTCTAAAAAATCACGTTTCATATCTCAAGAATAGTGTAAGATAGATGCTTAAAATTTTTACTAGAAGTAGACCTAATAGATCCCTAGCCGGATAAAAAATTTGGGGGGTGAGGGTGTAGATGGTGAGGTGGGGGAGGGTGAAAAGGAAAAGGTTTCGATTTTTATATCTCGAGAACCTATAATAATATAAAGTTCAAACTTAGCATTTAAATAGAGCTGTAGTAGCACCATGTTGGAAAAATATAATTTTTTATAGTATAGTTTTTCCTATCTATAGAGAGGCTTATGCTACAAAGTTGAAACTTGATATGTATATGTATATCAACTAGAAAAGTAATTTAGATAAAAAAATTTCAAATATCCATTGGTGTTTGGCAGGGGGGGCAAACAAACTGATCAGTGAAAATGGAATGCGTATATTTTCACGATTTTCGTCATATCTATTAGGTCTTTTCAAATATTAAATTCATTTTTATTCCACGGATTCTTCATATAAATACCTAGAAAGTGTTTTCAAGATTTTTTGAAATTCGACCCCTAAGGAAGTGGAAAGGGGGGTTGTATACTTTTTTACGAATTCAGCCATATCCCTCAGGATATCGAATATCTTTTCACTTTCAAGGGCTTGCGTAATAATCGCCTAAAACATGTTTTTAAGTTTTTTCCTTTTTCAGCCCCTAAGAGGGTATAAAAGGGTTGAACACGTTTTCACGAATTGCCTCATATCTTTTAGAAGTGATAAGGAATTGAATTGGTTTTTACTTTCTCGTGCTGTCTTCATATTTATCTATTAACTCCTTTCAGGATTTTTGGATATGCAACCCCCAAGTGGGTGTAAGGAGGTTGCATATCTGATGATATATCGAACTCATTTTTACTTCCTAAAAGTTTCCTATATAAGCGCCAAAAAATCAATTTCAGTATTTTTAGATATTCACTTGCTTTTCAAAGCTTCGACATATTTCTCAGGTTCGATGAAATATTAGATCGCTTTTCACTTCCACAGACTTTTTATATAATCGCCTACAAACCTATTTCTCAATTTTTCGATATTCAACCCCCAAGGATTTGCATATGTTTTCACAATTTTTGCCATCTCTTAGTTCTGATGATATATAAAATTGATTATTACGGCATTTGATCTAATGACCTAAAAACCGATTTCACGATTTTTCGAATTTCAAGAACCAAGGGTGTGTGAAGGGTTTGCTTATGTTTTCACAAATTTTTCAAAATCCCTCGTGTCTCATGAGATATCAAGTTGCTCCTTATGAAATCGTCTAAAAACCTGTTTCATAATTTTTTCGGAATTCAAACCGCAAGTGGATATAATGGGTTTTTATACGTGTTAACAATTCGTCATATCTATTAAGTCTCATAAGGCAACAAATTGGTTTTTACTTCTATGGGTTTTTAGTGTACATAATATACCGAAATTCGAATAGTCTACCATGCACGAGGCTAAAAATCTCTATTTTAAATATTTTTCTTAAGAACAAAACTCACTTCCAAGAAACCTCATAATTTCGAAACAACTGATGATACTCCCGACTTTGACCGCTCTCAAACTTTGACCGGAAAATAATAAAGTTTCGCCCAGACCATTGGCAGATTTTTTAACTATTTAGACTTCATATTTATGCAAACGCCTAAAAAGCATTTTTGTTTCTTATTTCCAAAAGCGATGAGCGCTTCTCGGTACCTCTCACGACCTTTTCTTAATCTTGAAAGTGAATGTTATCAGAATCTGTGTGATTTTTTTCACCAGTCGTCCACTGCGGGCTTGAATACTTGAGAACTAATCAGTCAATTCAATCTGTCCTCTGCTACTGTTCTAGAGGAAAAGTGCAAATAATATCACTGCCCACTGTATAGCTATAATTTAGTTTTAACTTTAATTCGATTCGACCTTTGCTACCTGAAAATAGCTCTACACCTTCATTTAACGCACTGCGCCCTCAGAGTGAATTATTTCTGAATCTAAAACATAAACTGCCTCGGCCCGTCAGATAAAACATAAAATCCTGTGCGGTAAATTGCTTAAATTGCTAAGGTACCTAGTAGCGGTACGCGATTAATCCAACTTAAAGGTGAGTTGAATGTGAGAGGAGAATCGCGTGCTTCTAGTAATTATGGATTAGTTTGTATAAATAAAAACGAAGGGAACTTATGATGTTTTACTGGGTTCTATTGACTCAGAACGGCATTTTATTCGCGATAGAATCGCTTCTGTTGGATTACGACATTTGCATTTCATGCATCGTGAGATAACATCACGGATTTGTACCGTAAGCGCATTAGATTGGTTTCATTTTGTGATATGGATTATAAATTGCACAAGTGGGATAGTAATGTTTGCTTACTTCGGATAGTAATAATTGCTAAAGCTTCTTTGAGAGTTAAATGAGGTCTTCGGGGCATCAGTTGTTGGGAGCGTTGATATCGCTTCGATTAAAAATAGCAGAGACCAATTAAAATTGAAGCTTAGTTTAGATTGCACTATCATCTGAGCAGTCGATTTGAATTAGGCTTGTGTTGTTCGCGAACGAACTAGTTCAGAAGAGTGTTCCCGTAACTGAAATGAACGAACTAGTTCGCAGCCAGTCCCGCTCCTAGTTCGTTTTTCATCGCCGTTCGTAACTCTGTGAGACAATATATCATACTATACTAGATTACTGACCTTTTTTTTTGCTCATCATCTTCTACTAGATCTATTGTCTTCGAACTATGACTACTCATCGCTGAACTCCCCTAAAGTAATGAACTATGAACTAAAAGAAGGAACTAGTTCGCGAAATGATCGCTTACTATGGTAAACTAAAATGCGCAAGCCTAATTTGAATGGTGATCCTTATAAGAAGTTATTATGGTTGTGTCATTTCTTTTATTCGCACGCACCATCAACTCCGTCCTGCTAACGAACCCAGAAGTCAGACACAGAGCACCAAGCATGAAATAGCAGCACGGAATACAATAGAATGGTAAATGCAGTAGCGGTGCTATGGTTTTCCTTGTCTCGCAAGTTATAGAAGTATCGTCGGGTTGAGCTATTTATCGAGTGCGAACAACAGTGCAAATATTTCCAACCCCTTGAAAATGTTAATGCATTTTATCGCTTGATTCGAAATCCATTCCCGGGACTCTATTCCAACCTAATAAATTTCCGAAACTAATTATTATCAAAAACTGAAGTGAATCGTACATTTCTCAATTGAATTCCAGCCACCTAACTAATAATTGAGTTCATGAAATTGCATTAGAGTGTCGCACAGGTAGAGGTGCGTTTGAAGTGAAAATGATACGTGAAAATAAAATTAGCTTAATGTTGAAAGTGAGGTTGAGGTTGAAATTATTCTGTTCGTCCAGTACATTCAATCCGAAGGCGATACATGCATGAGCGCACACCACCATTATGAAGGATTGTCCGATAGCATTTTGATTTCGTTTTCATAATGCCAATAATAATGTCCTGCAGGACACACGTAGAATGCAACGTACACTAGACATAAATTCAATGTTCGAATTAATCATCCGATTTCTTTACGGTCCATTAATTTTATGGTGTTTGTCGTATGGTACTTTAGTCGTTCAGTACAGAGCAGGCTATTTGCGCAGGAATCGAGTAATGTTCCGAAAGGCATTGTTCTGAAAAACACGCTGAACAGTACTTGGGAAATGATAAAATAATTATTGAATTGATTTTTTAACAGAACGAGGTTGTATATCTCCATAAGTAATTTCATTATGTTTTTCGCTATCACTTTTTAACTTTATTATTTGGATTATAAATTATTTTGATCGACTTTAACTGCTAAAACTTTCCTCTACATCTCAGGAACAGTTCATGCTAAAAAGTTGAAACTCACACTAATGTTATTATACTATAATAGATCAATACTTTTCAACATAAATTTATTGACCTCTAATCGAATGACCGATCGTTAGGTAATTTCTACCTGTACGTGATTAATTTAAAGTAAACGGTATTTCTTAGGGCATTTGTATGGCAGACTCACAAAGATGTCAAGTCACTTCAGCTAAATTCTTAAACAGTAGTTTATTGGCCACAAACAATATGCAAATCTAACTGCTTACCAGATAAAGCTTAAGGTGTTCTCAAGTTAACCGTGCAGTTATTGAACAAAAGTTTGAATGAAATCTACCTAAAGTACTTAACGTAGCCACAAGAAAATGAGAAAAATGTTTCCTCGTGCTTTTCACGGAAGATTTTATTTCCCAATTTTTAATTCCTAACATAATGTGTCTTGAAGTTCGCATTTTAGGTGTCATACTTTAAAGACATTTGTATGGGAGCAACGGAAATAAGTAGAGGGATTTTTCTTAAAAACGAACCTGATCTGGTTTTTTCCCGTAATCATGTATAGTTTTCTTTTGCAATTATCTTGCGTTCCTTTTAATGTAGGCACATATTTAAAAAAAAATTCCATGACACCTGTACAGAAAGTAGAGTATGAAAATTCTCTCGTTTTCGAATACTGACCAATAACTATAGATCGCTTTAAGCCAGTAATTTAAAATTTTACACGCATTAATGTTTCCATCGTTCGAGCTAAAGGAACAAATATGAAGAAAAGCGAGTAATTCCGTTGTATAGCCGCCATACAAATGTCCTTGAAAAATTTGTACATTTATCATACAAAATCAAAACTGAAAATTTGTGCATTTCTCCTACAAAATCAAAACTGTTACTTACGAAATCGTATAGTGAGGAAGTTGAAATTTTACGCAATACAGTTTTGAGTTAAAAGTGCGAAGGTTCAACATTATTAGTCAGTGAAATTTCTCCACTCATTTGGATAGCTCCCTTACAAAAGGATTCAACATACGAGCTATAATCCAATAACTTAAGCTAGAAATTTTAAATTGATTTTTCGATGTTTGTTGCCTTTCGAAATTCCTTGAACGATTTATACATTCATTTTCATAAACGGACTACAAAAGTCGATGAGATAGAAGATTTTAAACTTTACATGAATTTAATTAATTGCAATGTTCATTATTAAAATAATAAAGTAAAACGGAAAGCCATTAAGTTAGTTTGTATGATAGTTTTCTTGTAGTTTTAATTATTGGTTTCTTCTGGTATTACTTAAAATAATTGAAAATATAAAAATGTCATAAAAAAATTATATTAAAAAGTATCCTATTCTTTTTTACACCATTTCCCCTATTTTCGCTTCTAACATTTAATAGTCTTCTTCGTTAAAATATTTTCTTTATTCTCATTAGTGGTATATTTTGAAATATAGCAAGACTGAAGCCAAAATTGCACTGTCAAATATTTGACGAAAAATACAATCAAAATTTTCTGTCAAAATAGACCTCGTATAGACCAAATAAAATAATGTGGCAAATAAAAATGTGACAAACACCACCTGACAGAATTTTCCAGGGAAATAGTCAAAAATTGTACAGCGTGGTATACAGTGAATTCTGGTTAATCTCTGCTCGGTCAAATTCGCTATTTCGCATTGCTTATTACTGCAATTTGACCACTTGGTCAAACAGTGTAATACTAGCTTTAGAGCTCTCTGTTTTTTTTTGTGGGGTTTTCATTTCCATTAACTATTTTCAACTAAATTGCGAATACTTAAATTAAATAGATAGCGTAATAAATATTAATGCCATTTTCAAGAAGACGCCAAACAGGGTTGCCAGATAGTTGGCTGCAGAACCCGCCGAGTGAGCTTTATGAAATAGCCCAAAACCCACATAAAGACTTGTAGCCCAAATACCGCTTCAACTTTGCAATTTTAAAGACCTACACAAACGTGTTGAACACAGTTGCGATTTCAACGACGAACTGTGCTCCACAATTCTTAAGAAACACTGTAATGTATAATAAATATTGTGTGAATAGAAAAATTCCTATTTATCACCATTCTAAAAATCTTTTTTGAAAAACATATTAGGAGCAAATTAAAGGTAAAATTATACTTGAAAAATAAATTCGCCAGGTTTTCAAGTAAAATACAATTCGATTTCATTTACTACTTATCGCTTTTATCGATGAAAATCACTGTAAAAATACTCTTTCGAGCCGTTTCACTCTCACAGTAGAAAAACTTATCCCCCGGCTCTGCGGCGTTTATATATTGCATGTGTTGACTCGAAAAATTTCCAGCATATTCGGTTGTTTGTGTGGAACGCAGGCAAAGTACCTATTACATGCGAGAAGTGTCTAGAACATGCGAGAAGTATATAGAGCTCTCTACGATATTGCAAGGTTGTTGTTTTTTTCTGAAAATTTTAATATCAATAATAAGTGAGTTGTTCGGATTGCCAGAGCTCACATGCTATAATAACTTTAGAGGGACTGAAATTTTTGCAACACGCGTCTGTAACCTGCCAATCCAGCAAAAATTATAATTAATAAATTATGCAAAAAATAAAGGAACTCTATGACAGTGATCAATATTGGTAAATCTATTGTCTCTTGTATTATATGCTATATTTATATGGGCGTCCATAGCTCGCAAGAAAGTGATTCATTTGTAAAAGTCCACAAATAATGAACCGATTCTAAATTAATTGTAGTTTGCAAATACCAGATAGATATCGTGCGAACTACAGGGTGATGCTTTGCTATATCTTTAAAATGAAGCGACATAATTTCATAATTTCTTTTTAATGTTTATTTGGACCTTAAAGCTTTTTTCCATTACTTTTTGAAGATGATTTGGGTCAAGTAGTTGATGACCATTTGGGCTCTTTTTTTACCGCATTTTCAATCGTTTCGGCAAGAACTTCGGGCGGTAAGTTCTCGTACTCTTATCGGATATTCTCTTTGAGAGCTTACAGAGTCTGTGGCTTGTTCTGACGTGACTTCAAAAAATCCCAAAGAAAGAAATCTAAAGCAGTCAAATATTACTTACATTATGACTAGAGAACCGAAAATTAAGTGGCAAGAGGATTTGTGATATGATGTAATTTGCAGACGTTGTATTTGAGCTGTTAACACTAGCAGATTTAATCCAATAGACGATTGAAATTCAGTTTTCTAATTTTTTTATTTTTATTTTTTCTTTGTAAATCGGATCTGTTGTAAGCTAGCAAAATAACACAATTTGCGTTGGCCGAATAGCCCAAAAAGCTATAAGTATCTTTTTGAAATTTGTACCCGCGAATTGAACATTTAAATAGCCCAAATCGCGGGAAAGAGCCCAATCTGGCAACCTTAACGCCAAACTTCAAAACGTGATTCGAAAGTAAAGTGCATATTGCTCACTTATTTTCTTTCATTCACCCTTAAAACGCCCATGATTTAATTGGATTACTTCCAGTAAATGATAACCGATAGTTGACTGGTAAATTAGCTACGTTGTTAGGTGAATCACATCGTCACATTAATTACAATGCATTTACAATTCAAAGTAAAAAGTTTTATTAATATTTTATCTTCTAAATATACTAATCAATTATTGATACTATCCATGGACATTTTCAATAAAATTCGGTTTTTGAAACCAATTTCTGACATGGAAATTGTGAAAATTTGCATAATTTTGACTTCAGAAATAACCAACAGAAATGAGAATTTTTGAACTTAGTTTCATAGGCTGTATTCTCTAAGACCTTTTCTTTCCAAATACTTCTCAAACAGATATGGTGGTCATTCAAGAAAGGCGTAGAAAATTCTCTTAAAAAATTCCGTTTTACGCATTTTATTAGTGGTATAAGGCTTATTTTTCTAGTAGCTATTTTTCCTAATAGAGTTTTGAATTTTTTTTTTTTATAGAAGTTTTAGTTTACATGCCAGCTAAAACGGTGGTGTAATTATATTTCAGTTTATTTTTGCAATTAAAGCGGAATTATCACTTGAAAATTGGCATGAATTAACAAAAAAAAACGGATTTAACGAGAACACAGCGCAGAAAAAAGGACTGGCTCCTGTAATAAGTGTAAACATTGTTAGACTTGATCGTTTTAACCTCTAACTGATGATAAATGACATGACATTGTTCGTGCCGTCAAAAATAAAAGTTGTTTAAGCTCGTTACGGAATATGAAATAAATGACTGCGTCTTCTTTGATAAATTGAGGCATAATCTTGAAATATTTAAGTGTTTACACAAAATTAACTCTTTTAGCTAATTAGTACATTTGTGGTTTGGATTAAAAAATATATTTATCAAAATACTTAGCAGCAGCAAATATAATAGCAGGATATTTGTTTTGCATACTGGCGAATCATCACACATTCAATTTGTTTATTGTTTTGTATATTCTCGTTATTAGGAATTGTTGGTAGGTACTCGTACTCGAACAAAACACTTATTCATCTTATAATGTAGAATATCAAAAATTACCGGGGAGAAAAAAGAACTAGATACTAATATGAAATCTAAATGAAATAAATGAATGATGGTGGTGAACTGAAGAAGATATTAAATATTTCACAGCAGGTACCTTTTATATTTTCTTAACATGTTTGCCGTCATTTTGTAATGACAGCCCAGTATACAGTAAATACGTCTGTTCTTTCAATAACGAACTCGAGTGTTAATTGAACGAATAAACGCTTCTAGGGAATTCTTTATAACTTCCAACGAACACTCCTTACACATACGAGCATGTGTTGATAGACTGATGTTTTAATTTTGGTATGAAATGCATTGTGCGAACAAATTGGAATAAAAGAGATTGACGTAACGGATTTTAAAATCTTAAAGGTGTTAAAAACTAAACGTGACCGAAGAGGCCTTAAGATTGGTAAATATAAATATTGTGTCTGTAAAAACAATTCGATCGTTTCAACAAAAACAATAATTAGGTACCCGCTTCAAATATTTTGACAATTTGATAAATAGCGCGCTTTATTTCGAAGATTTTAATCCGGAATATTCACAGCATTTTATGGAGCAAATTTCGAGTGGGTTCGAAATCGTTTTTCCGTTTTGATGAATTCATAGTGTCAATTGGGCATTATTTGATTATTGTGTCATCAATTCGCACCTTTAAATCGTTTAATCTGCAGCAATTTCCGGCCTTTTGTTTGGATCTCGAGGTTAAGATTTCGTCATCATCGTTGAACCATCGACTTTATTCTTAGGAAAGCAGAGTTTAATTTATAGTGTTCCTAGATTACTACGTCAGACCCTATTAATAATACGCTGATGAAATAACATTCGGCTAAGAAATGCTTTTTGGGGAATAACTTTGGGATGGAGAGTATTATACGAAACTGTTTATCTAATGAAATTTTTAAAGATTGATTAACGTGTTGGAAATTTAATGTGGTTGAAGCTGAAGACTTGTACGACATTATGTAGATCCGGAATACCCATCACCAGTAAGGATTAATGACAGTGATACGATTATCTGATAACAATGTCGGATGCTTTGTCGAGATTTAGTTTATGATACTCCGTGCATAACATATTAATCGAATGGAAAGTTTGAGTTTAACACATAAATTTATATGAGATTTTTAATTAATATCTCAACGAGATAAGTATCTGAAAGAGCATGAATCTCTCAAATATCTCGTAGTAATTGATTTAAGGCTGATGTTGTTATTTTGAATTTCATGACTTTTTGTGTGATGCCGACAACAAGTCGTCGTTCCTACAGAACTCCGAACTTATCGTTTTTCAAATTGTGAATCATATGTTTTCGTTTGTGAGAATGCGTTAATATTCCGGGAGAAATCTCAACTTTAGAGTGCAGATTACATACAAAATACACAAGCAAACAAAAAAGTCCGTCTGTCCGCCGTACGCAAACTACTTAGGAGTACTGTAACTCAAAAGTGTCTGAAGATAAGTGCTCTAATTTTCAGAAAAGCTAGACCGCGTAATCTATAAGGGTTTCAAGTTTTTGACGTTGTGGGTTCCAGGGAGTGGTAAGTCAAAAGGTTGGCGTTAGCATTATCTTAAGCTAGGAAGTTGCAACTTTTTTTTGAAACTTTGTGCACTTGATGAATTAAAATTATAATTTAAATTTTTTTTTCCCTACTTCAATTTTTACGTTAATTATAGGATGTAAGGGATTTCGAGAAAGCTATGTTCGAGTACTCTATGAAACTTTTTTTTTTTGATTTTTTATCGCATAATATCAAAATAAAGCTAGAAAATGTTAAAAAAATATAAAAAAAAAAAATTATAATAAATCTTACAAACTTTTTCAACCATAACGAATTTTATCTTAATCATTGAATATCTGAAAATGGCAAGATTTAAAAATTTTAAATTTTAATTGTTTTGCTTTATATACTACACTGTTTTTCAAAACATATCCAAAAATCAATTTGGGATCTCAAATGGAACGGGTTCAAAAAAATCAAAGAGCATCAGTGGTCTTGAAGTAGTTCAAGAAAAATCACAATTATTTTAGTTACATACTAATAATGGTCGTTCGAACCGTCGTCGAATCTCGGAATGTTTGTATGGTTGTTATTTTAGTGAAAAGTTCGATTCCAACAACATATTGTCTCCGCCCAAACTTTAGAACAATACAACCTGTATTGTGATCGAATGAAAACCGGAAAAAGGGTATTCAAAGAGCTCTGGTGTCAATTAATTATTTCTTGGGACAATATCCAAGAAGTGGTTAAAGTCGAGGTCCCACACAAGTGCCAACGAAACTAACATTATTGGTGATTTCAATTATGAGTCTTTTATGCCATAGTCGTGGACACGGTTGTAGTCGAAATATAGTACTGGTTGATTCGAGACAAGGACGTTATTGGAAAGTTAATTTTCTTTTAAGTTTATAAGAGCTCCTTGTAAGATACAACTTTCAACATTCATTAGTGCAAAAAAAACTTATTGAATAAAATATATGTGAAAATTCTTGCAAACATGTACACCCTCTTAGCCTAGCTTTGAGAATCAAAAAATAATGAATTTTATTTTTAAGCGATTATATGAAAAGCTCGCAGAGGTCAGTTTATATTGAATCAAACATAGGAGATGTTACGGAATTCGTGAAAACATATGCACCCCCAAACACTTGCTTAGAGATTCATTATCAAAACAATATGAAATCAGTTTCGAGACGATAGTATAATAAGACCATGGAAGTGAAAATCAATCCGATATCTAAACAAACAAGATACTCGTATGTCAGAATAAGTGAAACTGTATGAAACCGTCCTCTACCACCTTAAGGGTTGAATGTTAAAAATTGAAATAAATTGTTATGCAACTTCGCAGACTGTGGAAGTTGAAGGAAATTCGATATTTCATTAGACCTAAAAAAATATAGCGGAATTCGTGAAAACATGTACAATCCCCTTACTCTTTCTGAGAGCTTAATATCCAAAAAAAAAACTCAAAGCGACTTACGGAATTAAAACACAATTTGATATTTGATCATACCTAAGAACTTGTCACATTGCATTCAACCCCTCTCCCACCTTTGGATGTTGAGTATCAAAAAAAACTTTTCAATGTCTTTCTCTGTTGAATCCGTGAAAGTAAAATTAATTTGATAGCTTAGAAAACCTAATAGATATGACAAAATTCTTAAAAATATATTGTCCACCTTTTCACAGACCATTTTTTCCGCCCCACCTTCACACGCCAAATGTTTTTCGCTTTAATTGCTTTTCTAGTAAATCTGCTTAGACGTACTATTCTTTAACTTTTCCTTTAGTATTAAAAAAAATTTTGGTTTTTAGATCTCAGCAACCGCTTACGCTAGGAGGCTGAAACTTGGAATTTATATAGAACTTCGATAATGGACCCATTTGCAAAAAAATTGCCGATAGGGGTTAAGGGGTGTGGGAGTGGGAGGAATAATAATACGTCCGAAACACTCGAAAGGCGAGATCAAGACATTTTAAAATCCGTGTCTCCTAAACGGTTAATGTCACAAAATTAAAATTTAATGAACATCTGTATGTTTACTATGAGAATATATAGATCCGAAACAAATTTTTGAGAGGGGCAGTGGCGTGCGGAGTGGGGGTGAGAATAGATTACGATATCTTACGAACCAATTGCACTAGAGAAATAAAATTCCGGTTTTTGTATAAAAGTTGATAAATAAAGTTTGCCGAAAGTAAACATTTTTATGGGTGCGGTGGAGCATGGAAGTGGAGGGGATAAGAATTTTTCTAAAAAATCACTTCTCATATCTCACAAACGGTGTAAGATAGATGCTTAAAATTTTTTGGAGGTGTGAGTGTAGAGGGTGAGAGTAAGGGAGGGTGAAAAGGAAAAAGTTCCGATTTTTATATCTCGAGAGTCTATATTGATATAAAACTAAAACTTGGTATTTAGATTGAGCTATAGCAGTAGTATGTTGGAAAAATATAATTTTTTATAGGTACTAGGGTGGAGGATGTTTTAACTTATATCACGGTACTACCCCTTATACCAGTGCGTTGTGCTGTCTGGGGAGTACTTTCGGGTTATGGTATAGACTTAATAGACATTGAGCCCAATGTCGGCATACATGCATGAATATATCGATATGGTGAAAATTTTTCCAGCTCATTGAACAAGGTCACCAGTTCTTTAAGCTGAGGAAGTGTGCCCAAATGGGGAATTTCTCACCAACTTTAGAGTTGGGTAGGAATTGCCCATTTTGCATGAAGGGATCAAATCAATTATTATTATAAAAAACTGTAGAACGGCTTATGCTAGAAAATTGAAACTCGGTATGTATATGCAAATCAACTAGAAGAGTGATATTGATTAAAAAAAATTCAAATGTCCATTGGCGTTCGGCAGGGGGGCAAAAAAAAATGATCAGTGAAAATGCATATGTTTCCACGATTTTCGTCATATCTATTAGGTCTTACTAAATATTGAATTCATTTTTATTCTACGGATTATTCATATATGGTAAATACCAAGAAAGCGTTTTCAGGATTTTTGAAAATTCGACCCCCAAGGTGGTGTAATGGTGTTGTATCCATTTTCACGAATTCAGACGTATCCCTCAGGTCTGATGAGATATCGAATAACTTTTCACTTCTGCGGACTTGTTTAATAATCACCTAAAACTTCTTTTCAAGTTCCATCCTTTTCAACCCTGAGTGGGTATAAAAGAGTTGAACATGTTTTCACGAATTCCGTGATATCTCTTAGCAGTGATAAGACATCGGATTGATTTTTGCTTCCTTGGGCTTTCTGTATATATATCTAAAAACTCATTTCGGCGTTTTTGGATATTCAACCCCAAAGTGGGTGCAAGAGGGTTGCACATGTTTTCACAAATTCCTACATATTTCTTAGTTCTCTACATAATCGTGAAAAAGTTGATTTCAGTATTTTTAGATATTCAACTCCAAGAGGACCTAATGCTTTCGATATATTTCTCAAGATAGATGAGATATCATATTGGCTTTCACTTCCACAGACTTTTTATATAATCGCCTACAAACGCATTTTCGATTTCATATGATGGCCCAAAACCAAATTACGAAAAAAACCAAAACCTCCTAATCTCTTAACAACTGATATTATACTACGACTTAGACTACTTCCCGGAGTATGACCTAATTATGTTATTTATATGTTATATGTGGCAGTGGCGTAAGTGTTCTAACGCGACCCCATTCTAACGGCTTCCCGAACTTTTTTTTAGGTTTTCAGTCACATAGTAACCTACATCGCATCTCAGAATTAAACGCGTTTCGAACTTTTACCCAAAAAATAATAAAGTTGCGCCCAGACTGCAGTTTGTTTTTCTATCTCGAAAACGACTTACGCTAGTCGTTTCACTTACCAAAAAAACTACCAAATTTTTAGCTTTGTTGCTCTCGAAATATAAAATTCAAAATAATATGCTTCTTACCTTGTCACACCCAATTTCCCATGATATGGGTCCATTAGGTTTACCCGCTGGTCCATTAGGTTTACCCGCTGCATAAATTTCAAGATCCTGTCTGCCTATTCTTGAGATTTGAGACTGGAAAAATTGTTAGACCTTCATGGTGCCTCGAGGCGAGCCTCTACCCCCATCAAGCCATTGCAAACCGGTTTTCGTCGGCTGTGTTCTTTGCTGTGTTGAAAGCAATTTACACTCAACATGCCTCTGCGGCGCAACTTGCCTATAAGTGCGAAACGACAGAAATGCGATGAACTGCGAATTGTTTATTGTATGTGTTCATTGTATGCGTGTACACATATGGAAGCGTGCGTCGAAGAAAAAGTTGAAGAATGTTAGACTTTTGCGACTGCACAAGCCATCTGATTGGTTTATTTTATGGTGGGGATAGAGGCACGCCTCAAACGTTGAGTTTAAATCCACCATAAATTTGGTGCTCCACTGCAAGCCTCAAAAATGCTATATTTAGATAGACAGATAGATTTTTTGGTGTATGTTTTCACAGTATGTTTTTAACTAAAAATACTAGTTTCTCATGTAAAAAACTGTTTATTTTAAACGACGACGTTTGGGACTTGACTGAGTCCTTTATCAAACTGATCGACAATACCATCTACCGTCTACATTCGAACACGAATTCATAGACGAATCTGTAAACACTACATTCGTGTTCGAAGCGAATACCTTCGCGCCATCGACGCGAATGTCAACGCGAATGCGTATCTGAATGTGGCAGGTGTTCAGTTATCCGTTCCAGAATAATTCAAGAAATTACCTGAGTCGAAATTACCTGAGTCATTCGTGTTCAATACGAGTTCCTTTAATTCCAAAACCGCCATCGATGCATAGCTACACGAGCTTCGACTATAGTTGCGAACTGACGCGGACTCACTGTTTCCACATTCACATTCGCGTTAGTTCGCACAGGTTTGCGCGATGGTGGAAACGCGACATATGAAATAGCTTAAAGGATTAAGGAGCTTCGAGCCTTGAAACGAGTTTGCGCTCGGTGGTCAGACGGATTAAAACGTGGGAAAAAAAAGTTTGGGTATAATTTTTTTTTTAAACCAATCCAAAATCTTATTATTAAAGTAACTGAGCAATCACTGCCTAAAATTTTTTTTATTTCCACGTTTTAGGAATAGTAGGTAAAAAAGAGTACTCCTTACTAACTGCAAACACACATGGCTATTTTAAACAAACTTTCGATAGAACTATTTCAAGTCTAGTCCTTACATGTTCGGAATAATCGAAAGTCAAGTTTTTCGCTCGCGTGATCAATTTTAAAACTTTCTCTGCACTTTATGACCCTTTCTTCTGCAGAAAAAAAACTGCAACAAAAAAAGGAAACTTATTCGTTGGTTACGTCCCTATGTGGCATTATTAATAACACTCTCTAACGTACTTTTAATGATGCTGAATTGTGGCCTTACTGCCGTAGTATCTTATGTCAGCGCAGGCACCAGTAATACCGACCACTCATTCAAACTCTGTCTTTTCGACTGCGACACCGAGGGCGGTGAAGGACTAAAAGATTCTAAGATAAGAATTAAATTAAGCTCTTAGAATTAATTATGATGAGTTAGTATATAGTCGAGACCATTTCTTGTTTTTGGACCCTTCCGTTGGTCTTTTCTTCAGCTCGTTTTCTACGTTTTCCATTTTTCAGTATCACTCCGAAGACGAAGGAATTTCTAACTAAGTACTAAGTCCCTTCCAGGCATCATTACCGTGTACTTGACATGACTAATGGATGTCACTCGAGTGTCTGTTTCTTTAATGTTTAATTTTTTTTTTTCTTTTCTAATTATTTTATTTTGTTTTTACGTTTTGCTGTCTTCGACTTCTTTACGGCCACACAAAAACTGATTAGCGTAATTAACGTAATCTACTCCTGGATTAAGCATATTTCTCCGAGACAAGTTATGCGGACTCATCTGAGCAGATGCTCGAACCCAAGCATCTTAACTCGGATAAATAGTCGACTGGAAATGAAGATTTGTGTATTAGCGTAGCTTTGGGTCTTTTATTAATTTCTTAGTTTTCTTTATTTCTGGTAAACATTTTAATGAACTTGTCGTTGGGTTGACTGGCATCCCGTCGTGATCATTATACCGATGTGCCTATCTTATAGCTTCGAAGCGATACTCTTCGTCCCCAGTATCATGTGTGTAGTTAGCCAGGAAATTACAAAGTGATGAGTGAAATAACACTTAAGTAATGTTTGAGGAGACAGGCTCGAGAGGGTTGCACTACTCGTACCCAGGTTCCAAATGAAATATTCATTTCGTCTGCGCTGTTGGTACTTACCAAAGATTATGATAGTTACACAGATGCTTCTCTCACTACTGAACATAATTTCAGGTGTTCTATCAGATTAGGGTAGATTCTATTCATATTCGCTCGATGATTGCTTTAAGGTTTATGTTGTTAGTTATTCATTAGGGTCCTTGCTGGATGCTTCGCATTGCGTCCTCCTATCTACTGTTGTCTCAATTTCCCGTGTGACTAAGATACTAACAAAGTTTATGTTTCGTATTAAATTGTTTGCAAACATTTTATCTAGGATATCAATTTTAACATTATGGGAGCGAAATTCAAGGCCGCTCGCTTTAATTTTAACGCAGGCATCAGATACGCAATACGTGATGTGGTTAAATCCGATATTTGCTTTCTCGTGTAATCTTTTCAAAAGTAGAAGAAAACGTACATAATTCACTAGAAATACAATTTTTTAAGTGTTTCTGTAGCCCATAGCAAGCAACTTTTATGTTTTTCTGGAATTCAGTTGCTAATTATGCTCCGCATAGTACGAATCAACTTCAAAAGAAAACACTGTATGAATTTGTATCTCATAAGCATTTTTGATTTTATACTCCTCGGGCGGATCTCTCTAATAAAATATTATTAACTCAGTTAAGTCTTGAATTAAGTATATTCTGGAAATAAAATCATCATCCCCAATTCGTACTGATTGTTACGTAAATAGCCGCAGTCGTCCATAAACAAGTACCTTTGACCGAAATTTGTGAACTTGAAAACGGTCAAAGACGTCGAGGAAGTAAATGGAAACTTTTTGGCCCAACGCTATTTTTGAAAATGTCGGCTTTATTTTTGCTTTCTCAATCTTTTTTTACGATTTAAACAGGTTAATGTAACAGACGCATGTCTTACTTCAATCAAAACCATTTTCTGTTTTAATTGGTTTCGAAAATTACACTGGGTGAAAAAAGCGAACCAAGAAAACAAAGCGGTCCTGGACAAAATAAGGCTTTTATCAAATGAGTCATGGTTTTCGTAACATTTGTTGGCTCTATCACTGGACACAACTTTATTACTTTTCGGATAGAAGGGATATTTAAAAATCTGCCATCAGCTTGGGCACAACTTCATAATTTTTTGATTAGAAGTCCGAAACCCGAAAGCTGAGAAAATAACGTTCCAAATATCCTCCTCGTTACTCTTTAGGTTTACACCGCATGCATCTCACCATTCAACGGGTTCCGGACTTTTATCCAAAAAATAATAAAGTTGCGCCCAGACTGTTGGCAGATATATCTACACAAATATCGACACAGCCCTTTATTGGTTGAGTATCAATAAATTCGTGAACGGGTTTTTAGGTGATTATGTAGAAACCCCGTTAAAGCATAAAAGAATTCGATATCTCAAAAGACCTAAGAGATGTGTCGGAATTCGTAAGAACGTACACAATCATTTTACACCCTCTTAAGGGTTGAACATCCCAAAATCCTGAAATTAATTTTTGGGTCAAGTAAAGCGAATTGATTCTCATTAAATTTGTAAAAACTTGAAGAATACCTCACACCCCCAGGGGGTTTTAGGGGGGGCGTGGTGGTTAAGGTTTTTAATCTTTTTTTTTGGCATATTTTTTTATTTTTTTAACTGAATGTATAACATGTTAAGAATATTGTGACAAAATTTCAAGTCGATCGGAGCAAAATTAACGGAGTTATGAGCCGTTTAGAGGTGTACCCAGTCGTATGTGACGCTTAGTGTGCAAAACTTTAAAGCGTTTTTCTGAAACTTATCATTTTTGAAGTCGGTGTACGCTTCAACTCAAAATGTATTGCACCGATTCTTTTGAAATTTTGTACACTATTTCTACACTTAAATTACCAGCTAACGTCGTTGAGTTTTTTTTTTCTTTTATCATTATTTTTTATTTTACAATAAAAAATTTAACGAATTTTTTAGCGAAAATCTCGTTTTGACTTCCAAGAGCTACCTAAAATGGAAAAATCGATTAAAAAAAAAATCGAAGTCGTCTCCTCGACAAATATCTCACCTAATAAACGCATTTCGATTTTTTTGTTTCGGATGATCTAGTCACGAGTTGTAGCGTACACCGCAAAACAACTTGTTTTCGAGGCGCCTGTGAAGATTTGCTGCCAACGGCAATATTTTGAAATGAAAATTTTGGAAAATATAGTTCAGATGTTGTATTATTATATAAAAATGAAATGAAATAAACCAGCATTACCAATATCGTTTAAAAGAATTCTTGAAAATATGCCTTATTTTCACCGAATTAACCTTACACTTCCCTCTCAACCCTTAAGTAAGGAACCTCCTTTACATGGTCGAAAAATATGTACATGATTTTTACGAATTATTTTCTCAGGTATAATAACTCGAAACGCTTTGAAATTTTTATGACAATTTAATGCATAATTCAAGAGCACAGTGTAATTTTTCCACATGAAACTTTATTATTTATCGGGTTAAAGTTCGGGAGCGGCCAAAGTCGGAGTATATCATCAGTTGTTTCGAGATTATTAGGTTTTTTGGAAAGTTAATTTTGTTCTTAAAATAAAAATATTTAAAATACTGATTTGTGGCCGATTAAACATAGAAAACGGACGTGTAGACTATACGAATTTCGGTATACTATGTACACTAAAAGCCCATAGAAGTAAACACGAATTTGCTGCCCTATCGGACTTAAGAGATATGACGAATTGTTAAAACGTATACAAACCCATTGCTTCCACTTGGGGTTTGAATTTCGAAAAAATTGTGAAACAGGTTTTTAAACAATTTCATAAAGAGCAACTCATGAGACACGTGGGATTTTGAAAAATTTGTGAAAACATAAGCAAGCCCTTCACACCCCCTTAGTTCTTGAAATTCGAAAAATCTTGAAATTGGTTTTTAGGTCATCACATCAAATGCCGTAATAACCAATTTCATATCTCATTAGAACTAAGGGATAGCAAAAATTGTGAAAACAAACGCAAACCCCTGGGGGTTGAATATCCAAAATTTGAGAAATGGGCTTGTAGGCGATTATATAAAAAGTCTGTGGAAGTGAAAAGCGATCTAATATCTCATCAAAGCTATGAAATAAGTCGAAGCTTTGAAAAGCATACAACCTCCTTACACCCCTTAGGATTAAATATCTAAAGATACTGAAATTAACTTTTTGGCGCTTATATCGGAAAAATTAGGAAGTAAAATTGAATTCGATATATCATCAGATTTAAGCAATATGTAAAAATCTGTGAAAACATATGCAACCTCCTTACACCTACTTGGCGGTTGAATATCCAAAAATCCTGAAAGGAGTTAATAAATAAATATGAAGCCAGCACGAGAAAGTTAAAACCAATTCAATTTCTTATCACTTCTAAAAGATATGACGGAATTCGTGATAACGTGTTCAACCCTTTTATACCCTCTTAGGGGCTGAAAAAGGAAAAAACTTAAAAAAGAAAGTGAAAACATATTCGATATCTGATCAGACCTGGGGGATATGGCAGAATTCGTGAAAGAGTATACAACCCCTTTACACCCCCTTAGGGGTAAAATTTCAAAAAATCCTCAAAACACTATCTAGGTATTTATATGAAGAAGCCGTAGAATAAAAACAAATTCAATATTTGGGAAAACCTACTAGATATGACGAAAATCGTGAAAATATATGCATTCCATTTTCACTGTTCATTTTTTCGACCCCCTTGCAAACGCCAATGGATATTTGAAAAAAAAATTTTATCTAAATTACTTTTCTAGTTAACAAACATACCGAGTTTAAACTTTGTAGCAGAAGCCATTCTATTGATAGGAAAAGCACCCCCTCCTCTCGTACCATACTACCCCTATAAAAAATTATATTTTTCCAACATGCTGCTAATATAGCTGTATCTAAGTATGTACTAAGTTTCAGTCTTATATCATTTTAGGTTTCCGAGATATAAAAATCAGAACCTTTTCCTTTTCACCCTCCCCCACTCTCACCCTCTACACCCTCACCTTAAAAATTGTTTTTTCTGCTAGGGGTTTATGAGGTTTACTTAAAAAATTTAAGAATCTATCTCACACCGTTCTTGAGATAGGAGATGTGATTTTTTAGAAAAATTCTGATTCCCTCCACTTTCATGCTCCACCGCCTCTTTAAAAAATGTTACTTTCAGCGAACTGTATATGTCAACCTTTATACAAAAACCGAATTTTATTTCTCTAGTCCGATTGTTTCGTTATCTAACGATCGTTATCGTAATATAAAGTACCCGTACGCCACTGCCACCACTGAAAATTTTGTTTCCGATCTATTTTCCTAGTATACCTGCAGATATTCATTAAGTTTCAATTTTTTGACATTAACCGTTCAGGGGATATGTATTTTAGAATGTGTCGATCTCGGCTTTCTTGCGTTTCGGACGCACTATTTTTCCCCCACTCCCACACCCCTTCATCCATTTCGAAAATTTGCAAATGGGTCCACTATTATCTATATTAATTCTAATTCGAATTCTCTATATTAATTCTAAATTTCAGCTTTCTAGCGTAAGCGGTTGTTGGGATCTAGAAACCAAAATTATTCATCTAAAACGCTTCCCACACTTCCATCCTCACACCCCACACTTCCATCCTCACACCCCACCCTTCAAAATGTGGTCACTTCAAGAAGCCTACCCAGTCTATTCATAAAAATATAATACCTCAAAGGGTTTGGGAGCTACGAGCCTTCAAACAATTTTGAGTGCACCGGTCGACGTACGGCGTACGGCGGACAGACGGACAGAATTTTTTTTTTCCTTTTTTCGTGTCTACTAGTCATGAAACGTAAAAAAAAAATGTTCAGGGTAGCAAATTTTTGTTTTTTAAAAATCGATCACAAAACTGTATTATTGAAATAATAAAGTAAATTGGATACCTTGCAAATATCGCCTAGTTTATTTTGATCTGAACCAAAAAAACAAAAAAGTGAATTTGATATTTCATTAGACCTAAGATATAAATCGGGATTCGTGAACAGAACCACTTTACACCCCCTTAAGTCTTGGATATCGAAAAATTTGTAAAAATGTTTCTAGGCGCATACGTAAAGATCCTGCAAAAGTAAAATTAATTGGAAAACTCTAGATAACATACCTAAAAAATATAACGAAATTCGTGAAAATGTGGAAAGACCCTTTTTACTCCATATTTCAACTGCAAGGAAAATCTGAAATTTTTTTACCTTTGTTACTCCTGTAGTACATCTTCATATACGTACTAGGTTTCAACTTTCTAGCCTAATCCGTTTCTGAGATAAAAAAAAACCACCCCGACTCCCATACCTTGCTACTCCTATCGACAATTTTACTTTTTAGGATACCTGTGTAATGGTTCTCAATTTTTAGCTTTATATCCTCTTCGGTTTTCGAAAAAGTAAAGAATTTTTTTCATTCCACCCTTCCACCATCAGCCCCTAGACCAGCAACTCAAAATTTTTTTTCTCTGCTAAAGATCTACTGGGCCTAACTGCTGTGCAATTTGTATCTGGTACATTTTTGCATTTGCGTACGGCGGATGGTGTACGGGATCTATGGCGGACAGACAGACAACTTTTTTTTCCTTTTTGGGATTTTGCAGTCCCAAAATTTGAAAAAACAAAATTTCTGTGCAGAAATTCAGTAGTGGATTTTTAGATCGATTACAATATTCGATGTTTCAGCTAATAGATTCGATATTTATTTTACTTTCATTTTTAAGTATGCTGATGGTAGACTTTGTTTCGAAAAAATGTAGCAAATTTTTTTTACGTGATTTCAATAAATTTAAAAAAGTTAAATTTCATGATTCGAAAGATCAGAGCACAAATTGTTGTACAAAAAAAAATTTTCAGATTTCAATAGCATCTACAAATTACTTCAAGTTTGGTAATCGTAGATTAGGGAAGCCTTCATCCACTTAGAGCATTGGAAAAAGGTGGTTCATACTTTTTTTCTGCACTTATAGAATTCATAAATTTACCTACTAAAGTTATACCGAAACTTTACCAAAATACGGTTTTTGATAAGAAAATTCTCTTAACCATTTATCAAGCGTTATCACTGCTGCTATGTCGGTTTCGTTTTTTCAATTTCAATTCCATATTCCATTGCATATAAGTTGCATACAAATTTACATATCCATAAATTTTATAGGGCAAAAGTCCGCAATAAAATTACTTTGCATGTTAAACTTTCCGTCCACAAACATATATTTAAGTTACGAACAGGTATAAGCGGTGTACACATACCGGACCAGTAAGTATGCCATCCGAACAAACTGGAGGCAAATTCATAACAGAATACTTTTGAAAAGAATACCGTACTATACGATAGGAGTCTATAGAACGCACCACTATCGAGAATCTAGGCTAAGTTAAGGTATTTACAACTCCAAAAAGGTACGCCCAGCCTAACCAACAAATATGAGAGAATTCACATATGAATAACTGCAAGTCGAGTGTAGTAGGAAACCAACCAACATTTTCGAGGAAAATTCAATTTACCTGTCCCCAACCATTTCTTTTGGAAAACTCACCGTTTCCACTTGTAGTTCTCGTAGGAGGGTAGATTCCCGGTATACGGTAGAACGCCTTCTTGTAACGGAAGCACAACATATTAACTTGTTCCGAGAATTTCTCAATTCCAGATATTTTCTATATATGTACGTATGCGAACCTAACTTTGTACGACTTTTCATAGGGGCTCTCAAAATTTTAAAGATGACGTCTTCATGGATGTGGATAGGTTTAGATGGTTGTATACCTGAATGAGTCCGAAGTAATTGCATGTTAGGAGTACTTACGGGAATAAGTAAAATGCAATTTTCAATAATTTGCTACCTAAGTGCTTTTAAATTTGGGAATTTGTATGTGATTTGACAAGTGGATGGCTGCAATGCCAATTTTGAAGGAAAATTCTAGAAAAAGCAGTACTCAGGTTTACAGGACGCTTGGTCAAAGTCTTTGATTTTCTATTTTTCTTCAATATAGTTATGTAAGTCGGTATATGTACACCAATAACACTATGCAATACCCTTTTAAGACTTGAGAATTCTGTACAGAACCACTAGTGAAGTATGACCATTCGAGCCACCTCTAATAATACAGAGCATCAAACTTAAGCCGAAATATCTTCCTACCACTCAGGCCTGATTCACTACACTTTCTGGACGTGCAAAGTCTCGAAGAGCATAATTGGTATAAAATCCATGTTTTAAAAAATAGTTTTCAAGCGTCAATCCGCTGAAAATATTTAAGATAAAATTTATTTTATATTCTTGCATTTTCAAATACGTTGGTCCCAATATAGAAATAAAACGTTTATTTGTTTTTTCTTTTATATAAGTTTTTATTTGTTTTTGAACTTTTGTACGGTGGTAGTCTGGAGGCGGAGATGAGGGGTCTTAGACAAAAACATTAGTTTCTATGATATATCTAAGGAACCACTTACACTAGAGTTGGAGGGAGAAACTGGAAATTTTTTTAGAAATATATAATTGGACCTATTTGCAACTTACTCACGTACGGTAAAGCACAGGCAGTCCTTCATAACCCAAATGACGCAATTATGGAATGCATTCTATCGTTAGCTTTAGAAAACAATGATTTAAGAGTAACATCCACCGTTATTTCCTGAGGCATCACCCCTTAACTCCTTAATCAAAATTTTAATAATACCTTCCCACATGGATCTCGACCGTGTAAGACACTAAGCTGTGACCGGTTCTTAGATTAGATTAGACCACTTTTTAAAAAAGAACCGAAAACTTGACATGGATTGCGAAGTAAGAAAATTCATAAAACTTGAAACTTGTCGCATATAAAAGTGGACGAGGCTCTTGAAGCCCTTGGTGTAACAATAGGTCAACTAATTTTTTTAATAGAAAGAGAGGTCTTGACTTTTCTGATACCTTATTGTATTCGGATTAAATTCAGCTGATGCAGTTAACCCTTTATCATTTAATAATATTCTTAATGAATGATAATGAATGTTTGTTTGTCTGACCCGTATACGCTCCTAAACCACTCATCCGATTGCGATGAAACTTTGGTGATTTGTTGAGGGCACGTCCGAGATGGTTTCTGCGTTAACAAAATCATTTAACAATTGGAGGTACGCGAGTTATTTCAACATTTGAGTGTTTTTCATATAATTTAGCGGCAGTTTGTTCGTTTTCGGTGTATTAATTATGCGTTCCTATTAATAAATAGTAAAGTTGGGCTATGGATGGTGGATAGAGGATAGTGGATAGAGGATGGAGGATGGAAGATGGAGGATGGTGGATGGTGGGTGGAGAATGGGGGATGGTGGATAGAGGATGGATGATGGAAGATGGAGGATGGTGGATGGAGGATGGTGGATGGGGATGGTGGATAGTGGATGGTGGATGGAGAATGGTGAATGGTAGATAGAGGACGGAGGATAGAGGATGGGGGGTGGTAGATGGAGGATGGTGAATGGTGGATAGGGGATGGTGGATAGAGGATGGAGGATGGTGGATGGAGGACTCTGGATAGAGGATGGTGGATAGAGGATGTAGGATGGAGGATGGTGGATTGGGGATGGGGGATGGAGGATGGTGGATAGAGGATGGAGTAACGGGAGCAACGGAGCAACGGGAGAAATGGGAGTAACGGGAGAAATGGTAGCAACGGGAGTAACAGGATCATCGTGAGAAACAGGAGCAACGGATCAACGGGAGAAATGGGAGCAACGGGAGAAACAGGAGCAATGGATCAAGGGGAGAAACAGGAGCAATGTATCAACGGGAGAAACGGGATCAAAGGGAGCAACGGGAGTAACAGGAGCGATGGAACAACGTGAGCGAAGCGAATGTAGCCGCGGTGCGCGGATAGTAATTTTAATAAAATCAAAAAAAAACAATAAAATAATTTTAATGCAATAATGGGCCAGAAAAGTCAAATTATCTCATATTGTTGCAAAAATGATTTGACCCCTTGTTGCACCAAGGGCTTCAATTTATCTCGAAAGTCAAGGCTCATATTTCAAGAGCTATTTGAGATAGGACCTTTAAGAGGTAGGCCTCGGTTGCATAATGTTAGTTTGCTAGTCTATTAACCCAGAGGTCGTGGGTTCGAATCACACTGATAGCTATACCCCATTTCCTTTACTTCTCCATAATTATCATTCTCAAAAAACCACTTGTCTTATCCTTTGATACCCATTCCCACTCCCCACCGGGGTTGGACGATAGGCTAACAACCTATCCTCGAAAAAAAATATACATTAAGAAGCTTTGACAGAAAAACATAGATCGGACTAACTAAAGGAGAAAAATTATCGAAGAGGCTAATAATCTAGGCAGACGACGCATTCGGATGACCATTCCTAGACGAATAATAATTCCATAACACGTCTGTCTTAATGAAATTGTCGAATTGGTCATTCATTCCATCATTCCAATTACAATTGCGAAATGGTAATTCCGATATAAATTGGTAATTCGTTCAAGCGCTCGCAACGCCATCTAGCGTCAAGCCCTATGAAACTACCATGAAACTAGTGGAACAAGTGGAAAATCAGGTGTTCTACCGTCCAAATTTTTATATTTATTTCATGCGTGCATTAATTACGATCAATCTTTTTAACGTTTCGCTCATAATTGCTGACATATTAGCACATATTAGCACTATTTCAAAAGATAATACGTATAGCCGTGTGCCAATGCAAAAATCCCGACTTTTATTCAGCATTCCCACAACAAAAATATTTTGACAGATTGAATGTAATTCCGATAGACGTGTGTCAATGTTAAATCCCATTGATCATTGAATGATCATTCCCCCAATGTACATTCGAAAGCGTCTTATGCCTAGGGTATAAGGTATAAGGCATGATTTGGGCTGTCGCACTATAGATAAAGGTAGACTAAATAGCCCGCTAACCCTCATATATATTTTGTAGCGGTATGAGGTCTAATGATTGGGAAAGTTACATAGAGAGCAAAACGTTCTGATTTTTATGTTTCCAGAGTTCCTGGTGGCAAAACACATGGCTATAATAATGACATATTCTAACATTTTTGATAGGAGTATTAGGTGTGTTTTTTTTATGCATTTATCCAGATTAGAGTAGTGATTAAAGTTTACATTGAAAACTACAACAATATTGCTGTTTTGGTTATTTTTTATTCCTTTTCCCTGTAGATAGTAGGCTAGAATATAGATTTTAACCGGAATAGTTAACCCAGTAAGTTCACTGGGTGATAAATTCTCTAATCTAGCCTACTATCTATTGAAAAAAGTTATAAAGAATCGTAAAAACAGCAATGTTGTTATTATTTTGTATATAAATTTTAATCACTACTGTAACCTGGACAAATGTGCAAAAAAAACACACCTATTATCGTACAGGTGTGACAGGTATTTTTTCTATTTCCAGAATGGATTTTGCTTAATTAACATTTGGAACTTGGTACCTATATGTAGGTATTGTGACAAAAAAAAGTTCAGATTTGCATTGGCGTACGAAGGTAGTATAACAAAACTGAGTGATAAGAATTTAATTCATTTTTCCTTCCTTGGGCTGTTTATACACACTTTTCTAATTCATCTCCTAAAAAAGTCGTACTCATTTTCACGAATTTCGTCATATCTCTTAGGTCTGATGAGATATCGAATTTGTTCTCTTCCATGGACTACTTAAACAAAAGCTTTAAAAACAATATCGGATTTTTTTAATAATTTAATTTTAAATAACTGAATTACTGTTACTGTGACTGTCTCCAAAAATTAATAATGTTGCACGAAGCCAGTAGGTAGATTTGTCTTTTCGGAATCGTTTTAAATTTTTCACTAAGAATTGAAATTTGCCGTACGTTTTTATGAATCTTTCTCAGCTGATATTTTTCGTCCCTAAGAACTTCAGGTACCTACAACAGACGCACGGCAAGAGAGTGAAACTGTAAGAAGTGCCAAATTTATATTCGAAGGTTTGGAACTGAACTTTGAAACAATGCTAATTTCCTGGAAAGTCGTTTTTAATACAATTTTGTTCAGAAAATACATCAGCCTTCCCAACATGTTAACATATTTGCTGCATAATGAGCTCTCTTGTCGATACTTCCAAATTTATCTTGTAAAGCAAGAATCAACAATTTTTTTTAAAACAACAAATATGTTCGATTGCTTTTCAAACCGTTCCAGGTAACGACATTTTTATGGAAATTAAATTTGTGAGTCCGTTGTGTATTTTTCATAAGAAAACGGGAAAAAACAACTCACGAAAGACGAAATTTTACTCAGAGTTTATTCGTGTATGGTCGACGTCATTACTAAGCTAACTCCAAATCTTACTAAAGCTCGCATACAAAAGTCCTAAAGAAAAATGCATCACTTATTGCACGATGACCAGATACACTATAATTTATCACGGCTTTTAATTGGTAGGAATAAAAATAGGTGAAATCAAGAAATATATTCGAAATGCTATCAAACAAATGGTCTTAAAAATTGGTACTCACATTCGCTCTGTCTTACGATAGTTGGAAAATCCCATGATATATTATTTTGCGGACAAAAAAGAAGGTACGGTTTTTAACTAAAGTTAAAATTAGTTGCGATTATTATGTCAGACAATACAGGCCTTTGAAAATAGGCAGTCCCCTTTCTGACTACAATTTAAATCGATACTGCAGGTATCATACGACTGGTTGATTGCAGTAGTTCCCACAAATATATACTTCCTTTGAGGCATCTTTCAATATTTTGGCAAGACCTTCAACGATGATTTTGAATAATTTTCAGACAAAAGTAGTAATGGATACTATTAAGAAGTGATCGTACCAACCACAATTAATCTTTAAATTAAAATGTGTGGAGTAGTTCGACTACAAGACACATGAAAACGATCACTCGAGGAGGCAGTTCAAGAAGTGAACCAATTCTTTTCTGAGAAAAACTACATTGATCACGGAATTTTAGGGTTGAAGTAGCAAAAATTTGTAATTTGAAGTAAATATCTCAAGATCGGGTAAAGTTACAATTTGAGCTGTTACATCAAATGAAAGGTAATTCGACTCCCTAAAAAACAAGTTATAACACTTTGAGTTCTGATTATTTGTTTTCCAGATATAACGTTTTAAGTGAGTAAGGGTACAGGTCCAAAACACTTTTCTTGACCACCCTATATCTCCACGGATATTGAAAATTGACCCACCCTGTAGAACGAATTTTGTCTCAAAATATATCAAGGAATAAACCCATACGAGGTGGCACACGGAGTACTGGACAACCTGTATAGTTGGACCAGGAAAGAAATTTATTAAAGAAAGTGGTAAGGGATTTATAAGTCTTGCCTACCTTTCCTTATAAAATTCAGGTTTTTTTTCTATTACTTTTGTTGACTAGATGTTCATATCTAACCAATTGCGTGGAGCACCTCAGAGCAGCGGTATTGGCCCACTATTCTTTATCTTCTTTATAAATGACGTGTGTCCACTTTGAAAATGCTAATGTATGCTGACGATACAACACTTTTTCGTAATATTGCTACTATAGCTAATTGTCCTCTTCATCAGTGTGACTTACAACGATTCTACGAGTGGTGTAAAATAAATTCTGTGCCTTCAAATATCAGCTAGTGTGTCATTGTTTAATTTTTTAGGAAAAAATTTCCATTTCAATTTAATTAGTGTCTAGAAATCCATTACAGAGAACAGGAACAGTACGAGTAAAAGTCTATCTTCTACAGAAAAATTTCGCTTATAAGTCTATAAACAGAATAATAGATTTGAAATCGAGAATTTCGATACCACAAAACTCACATGAACTACGAAAGATACGATTACAGATTTCGCAGTTGATAATGTAGATATCCGGCAACTACTGTAAGTTAGTTTCGACTCTACATAATCGAATTTTGCGGTGATATGTGTTCTGGTCAACCCAATATACCACAAAATTGATATCCTTCGTCGTGAGAAATTGCTGGTCTATGTGATAGCCGCATTCCTGCTTTGCAGATTTATTCAATCGTATTAATTTCAGGAAGTCAAGATGGAAATCTTCCGGTAACGATGACTGCGGCGATGATCCTAAGGAGTATTGCTAATAAATCCCTTGTTTGTCGGATACGAAATTCGAATAGGATATGACGTCGGAAATTATTACGGGTCATCAATTGTAGTTTTACTAGAAGACGCATAGAATGTAATTATTTACGGACGATTTTCTACGTGATAGTTTTTATTACAAACACTTTAAAAGGAGATTTTGGTTTTAACCTGGTTCCAAAACGGACTAAGCCGTCTTATTCAAAATATTTCCAGGGACAATTTTTACCACCCTCTCACCCAATTTCTTGAGGGAAACTGGTATGAAATATTTTGGAAGCGATATTTTGTCTAGGATAGAGACTAATAAAGAACTATGTAAGATCCAGCGCTCATGTATACTATAATTGAGTGTAGCTACTCTTGGATAAATAGCTCCTCGTATACTAGTTGTTGTAGCTTACCTTTAACAAGAATTTTATCCAATAATCCTGCAGTTCAATCGACCTAGAAATATGAAAAAAAACGGTATAAGTTATGGATTAATAAAGAAATAGAAAAATATTACATTGACCAGAAGCCAATTAGAAGACACTCGCATAAGAGGAGTTATAGATTCCCTTCATTTTTAAATTCTAATCAGCAAAATGGTGTAAAATTAGTCGATTAATTACAAAATACAAGGCTTTGCATAAAATTTTGAAATCGCTTAATCTAAGAAGTTCTAAACTTGGAATGCATTTAGAGCAATGCTTGTGAAGCCTTTTGAATATAGTCGATAAAGGTGAAAGAAAAAAACATTTCTGAAAATCTCGAAACTGGAATCTACACACTATAAGATCTATATCTCCTGAATAGATCATGCCACAAAGTTAAAACTTAACAAGTGCATGTACTAGGCGGGTAGTTATACTATAAATAAATAAATTTTAGAAAAAGGAATAAGGTGTGCAGTGTTGAAACTAAAAAACTTTGAAATGCGATATCTTAGTTACGTAAGAAAGGTGATGAATACAAATGTTTTCTCCAAAATCGCGTCTTGATTTTGGGTTGTGGTATATTAAAAAATTATTTTCCAAAAAAAGAGTAATTCACATTGGAAAAATTTATCGGTAAAAAATAATACATGTATTTTCACGAATTTTCTCATATCTTTTAGGTCTGCTAAGTTATAATTTTATTTTTACAGGCTCTTTACATAATTGCCTTAAACATTTTTCGATGTTAAACCTATAAGGATATATCTATTTACGAATTGCGAAACATTTTTAAGTTTGAATATATCAAATTTGTTTGTTATCATTTTGGGTTTTTGAATAATCAATCCCCAATGTAGTTCAAAATGGTTGTGTGCGTTTTACGAGTTTATGCATATTCTTAAGTCTGATGAGATATTCAATTTGGGCAGTGGATATAAATGAATTGCACTTAGATCTGATGGGAAATCAAAGCAGTTTTTATGTCCTCAAAGTGTTTAGAAAGTCGACTAAATACTGATATCAAGATTTACTCGGGCTATTCATCCAATTTCTTAAAAATTCATTTCATGATTTTTCACAATTTAAAAGATCAAAAAAGTTGATTCATGAATTCTGTCATATCTCCAAAATCCTACAAGATTTTAAAAATCATCGATGTTTCGCTTAATTTCAAACGTTATTTTTATAAGTTGATATCCACGAAAAAAACCCAACTACACAATAAACGCTTCCACCCATAACAGTATAAGTTTGCGCCTAGACTATTGGCGAAATTTTTAATCTGATAATTCAATTAGTTTCAAAAAATTTATCATGCACCGGGCTTTAAGGTATCGATTTCAAGCTTGGCAGGTGAATAAAACTTCCTATAAGTTTTAAATCCGAATTTCAACAATCTCTAAACTTTAAAAAATGCCTGCGGAAAAATATATATTTTTGACCACAGAAATAAAATTGGAGGAAGTTTGAGTTTATTGAGATGTTTGTTCCAAAATAGCGTTCATACCACTTAACTGATTTTGTTTAAATTTAATATGTATGCGCCTATATAAAACTCAAAATGAATAAAAATTAAGATCTTATAATTAGTTAAAGTGATGAGAAAAAACTGACAATAGTCTGAGCGTAACTTCATTATTTTTTGGATAGATGTCCGTAAATCTATATTTTTACTTTATTCACTTTTTTTAATTTTTTTTTTTTTAAATTTGATATATAAACATAGAGAGCAAAATATCGACCCTTAGGGATTGAATATCAAAAAATGCATATACCGATTTTACAGAAAGGCTGTTTAAGAAAAAAAGGATTCGATCATCATCAGACCTACGAGATGTGTCGGAATTCGTAAAAACTTACACAATCATTTTACACCATGTTAGGGGCTGAATATCGCAAAATCCCGAAATAATTTCTAGTTCATTATAAAGCCCTTAGAAGTAAAAACGAATTCGATCTAATTAAATCTAAAAGATTTGTCGGAATTCTATTATATAAAACTTGAACAATCCTTTACACCTCCTAGGATGTTAAATATCGAAAAATTCTTAAGTGGATTTTTTCCCGATGACATTAAAAGCCTTTAGAAATTCGGTATGTCATTAAACCACAGAAATATAAATAAATTGGATATCGAAAAATTTGGAAAGCTTTTTCTAGGCTCTTATATAAAGAGCTCGTAGAGGTAAATATCTCGACATGCCTAAAAGATATAACAGAATTCGTGAAAATGTGGGAAAAAAAACACCTTTTCACTGACATTTTTATACTCTAGATGAAATCATATAGAGTATTATAAGTTTAATCCAGCCCAAAAGTTTGTAACGCATAGAACCAAGCCTCGGACGAAAAAAAGTTATATATTATTACTTTATTATTTCAATAATACAGTATTGTTATCGATTTTTAAAAAAAAAAAATTTGCTACACTCAAAATTTTTTTTTTCACGTTTTATGACGAGTAGACACGAAAAAAGCAAAAAAAAATTTCAGTCCGTCTGTCCGCCGTACGCCGTACGCCGTACGTCTACCGGTGTACGCAAAATTGTTTGAAGGCTCGTAGCACCCAAACCCTACAAGCTATATAGTTGAATTTTTTTTCGTGGGTAGAGTGGGTAGGCCCCCTAAAGCGACCAAATTTGGTGGGGTGGGGGTGTGAGGGGAAAGGAGGGGGAAGCGTTTTAGACGAAAAATTTTGGTTTCTAGATCTCAGCAACCGCTTATGCTAGGAAACTGAAATTTGGAATTTATATAGAGCTTCGGTAGTAAACCCATTTGCAAAAAAATTGCCGTTATAGGTGAAGGGGTTCGGGAGTGGGAGGAAAAATAATGCGTCCGAAACGCAAAAAAGGTGAGATCGACACATTCTAAAATCCATATCTCCTAAACGGCCAATGTCACAAAATTGAAACTGAATGAATATCTGTAGGTATACTAGGAGAATAGATCGGAAACAAAAATTTGAGTGGGAGAAGTGGCGTACGGGGGTGGGGGGTAAAAAACTTTGAATTACGATATCTCATGAACCAATTGCACTAGATGAATAAAATTTGGTTTGTGTATAAAAGTTGACAAATGAAGTTTGATGAAAGTAAAATTTTTTAAGGGGGCGGTGGAGCATGAAAGTGGAGAGGATAAGAATTTTTCAAAAAAATCACGTCTCATATCTCAAGAACAGTGTAAGATAGATGCTTAAAATTTTTACCAAAAGTAGGCCTAATAGACCCCCACCGAAAAACAAAATTTAGGAAGTGAGGGTGTAGAGGGTGAGGGTGGGGGAGGGTGAAAAGGAAAAAGTTCCGATTTTAATATCTCGACAACCTATAATGATATAAAGCTGAAACTTGGTATTTGGATAGAGCTATATTAGTAGCATCTGGGAAAAATATAATTTTTTATAGGAGTAGTATGGTACAGGGGTGGGGGGTGTTTTTCCTATCTATAGAACGGCTTATGCTACAAAGTTGAAACTTGGTACGTTTATGTAAATCAACTAGAAAACTAATTTAAATAAAAAGAAATTTCAAATTTTTATTGGCGTTCAGAGGGGGGGCAAAAAAAAATGATCTGTGAAAATGGTATGCATATATTTTCACGGGTTTCGTCATATCTATTAGGTCTTCTCAAATATTTAATTCATTTTTATTCTAGGGCTTCTTCATATAAATACCTAAAAAGTGTTTTCAGGATTTTTTAAAATTCGACCCCTAACGGGGTGCAAAGGGGGTTGTAAAATTTTTCACGAATTCTACTATATGCCCACGTCTTATCAGATATTGAATATCTTTTCACTTTCACGTGCTTGCGTAATAATCGCCTATAACTTGTTTTTAAGTTTTTTCAGCCCCTAAGAGGGTATAAACGGGTTGAACACGTTTTCACGAGTTCCGTCATTTCTTTTAGAAGTGATAAGAAATTGAATTGGTTCCTACTTTCTCGTGCTGTCTTCATATTTATTTATTAACTCCTTTCAGGATTTTTGGATATTCAACCCCCAAGTGAGTGTAAGGAGGTTGCATATCTGGTAATATATCGAATTCATTTTTACTTCCCAAGGTTTCCTATAAAAAAAGCCAAAAAGTCAATTTCAGTATTTTAGATATTCAATCCTAATGGGTGTAAGGGGGTTGTATGCTTTTCAAAGTTTCGACATATTTCTTAGGGTCGATGAGATATTAGATCGCTTTTCATTTCCACAGACTTTTTATATAATCGCCTACAAACCCATTTCTCAATTTTTCGATATTCAACCATTAAGGGTTTCCATATGTTTTCACAAATTTTGCCAACCCTTAGTTCTGATGAGATATAAAATTGGTTATTACGGCATTTGATGTAATGACCTAAAAACCAATTTCACCATTTTTCGAATTTCAAGAACCAAGGGGGTGTGAAGAGTTTGCTTACGTTTTCACAAATTTTTCAATATCCGTCTTGTCTCATGAGATATCAAGTTGCTTCTTATGAAATCGTCTAAAAACCTGTTACAAATTTTTTTTTAAATTCAAACCCCAAGTGGAAGTAATGGGTTTGTATACGTTTTAACAATTCGTCATATCTCTTAATTCTGATAAGGCAACAAATTCGTTTTTACTTCTATGGGCTTTTAGTGTAAATAATATACCGAAATTCGAATAGTCTACACTGACTTTTTCAATGTTTAATCGGCTAAAAATCTCTATTTTAAATATTTTTATATTAAGAACAAAAATAATTTTCCAAGAAATCTAATAATCTCGAAGCAACTCATGATATACTCCGACTTTGACCGCTCCCGAACTTTGAACTGAAAAATAATAAAGTTTCGCCCAGACCATTGGCAGATTTTTTTTCTTTATTTGTGGCCAAAAACCTCAAATCCGCCTGACGTCCGTCCGTCCGTCCGTCCGTCCGTCCGTCCGTCCGTCCGTCCGTCCGTCCGTCCGTCCGTCCGTCCGTCCGTCCGTCCGTCTGTCCGTGAACACGATAACTCAAGAACGCCTTCACGTAGGATCTTGAAATTTTGAATCTGGATGTTTGGTTAAATTTGTAAGGCTAAGTTCGTTAACGGGCAAAATCGTCCTACTCCTTCGGGTAGCTGCCATACAAAATGTCCTTAAAACACGTGTTCAAGAATATTGGTCGATAACTTCAGAAGGGTTTAAGCTACGTCTTTGAAATTTTGTATGTGTTATTTTTCCAATAGTTGGAGCTAAATATATGATTATGAAGAAAATCCTGTTAGTCCTTCGTGTAGCTGCCATACAAATATCCTGTCAAAATGTATTCACTTAATTTACGAAACTCACTATAACTCAAGTAATCTTTTAGCTACGAATTCAAAATTTTGTACAAGTTAGTTTTTTTTGAAAAGGAAGTTCGAGTTAACTAATCAGCAAAATCCTTTTACTCCTTCTGGTAGCTGCCATACAAAATATCCCTAAGACACGTGTTCAACAATATTTTTCGATAACTTTTGAACGCTTCAAGCTACGAATTTGAAATTTTGTACACGTTCATTTTTAAATGGTTCCAAGGAAAAGGATAAATATGAAAGAAATCGAGTGAGTCCTTCCTGCACCTCCCATGTGAAAGTCCTTCAAAAAGGATATATTTTTTCGATGACTTACCCAGTTCAAGATATGAAATTAAACACTGAATATTGTCTTTTAGTTTTGAGTAGCAATCTAATGGTAGTCCTTAACAAAGGACATACAACTTGCACACACGTAATTCTACTTTATCCCCAACTACAATATAAATCGGAGTTCAGTATTCATCTAGAGTATTATACGATTGGCTTGCAGCCGATCGTGACTGCAGTATGTTTTTTACTTCACTTTTATATGCGAATAAATCTCTGGATTTTACTTAATTATTTTAATAATAAAGTATTGTTATCGATTTTTAAAAAACAAAAATTTGCTACCCTGAAATATTTTTTCCACGTTTCATGACTAATATACATCAAAAAAGCAAAAAAATATTTCAGTCCGTCTGTGCGCCGTACGCCGTCCGCCGTACGCAAAACGTTTGAAAGCTTATATCTCTCAAACTCTTTGAGCTATTAAGTTGAATTTTTTTTGTTGGTAGACTGAGCAGATCCCTAGAAGTGGCCACCTTTTGAGTGGTGGGGGTGTGAGGGGGATGTTGGGAACCGTTTTAAACGGAAAATTTTGGTTTCTAGATCTCAGTAACCGCTTAGGCTAGGAGGCTAAAACTTGGAATTTATATAGAGCATCGATAGTGGACCCATTTGCAAACAAAAATGATGATATGGGTATAGGGGTGTGGGAGTCGGGTGAATAACTATGCATCGGAAACGCTCGAAAGCCGAGATCGAGACATTCTACAATCCATATCTCCTAAACGGATAATGTGACGAATTTAAAACAGAATGAACATCTGTAGGTATACTAGGAGAACAGATCAAAAGGGCGCAGTGGCGTACGGAGGTGGGGTGTGAAAAAATTTAGATTACGATATCTCACGAACTAATTTCACTAGAAAAATAAAATTCAGTTTCTGTATTAAGGTTGACAAATAAAGTTTGCTGAAAGTAAAATTTTCTATGGGGGCGGTGGAGCATGGAAATCACGTCTCATATCTCAAGAACAGTGTAAGATACATGCTTAGAATTTTTACCAGAAGTAAGCCTAATAGGCGCCTAGCAGAAAAAAAAATTATGTGATGATGGTGTAGAGGGTGAGGGAGAAGGGTGAAAAGGAAAGAGTTCAGATTTTTATATCTCGAGAACCTATAATCATCAAAAGCTAAAACTTGGTATTTAGATAGAACTATAGTAGTACCATGTTGGAAAAATATAATTTCTTATAAGTGTAGTACGGTACGGGAGTGGGGGGTGTTTTTCCTAACTATAGAAAGGCTTATGCTCTCGGTACGTATATGTAAACCAACTAGAAAAGTAATATTGAATAAAAGAAATTCAAATATCCGTTGGCGTTCGGAAGGGGGCAAACAAAATTATCACTGAAAATGGAATGCATAAATTTCACGATTTTCGTCACATCTTTTAGGTTTTTCCAAATATTGAATTCATTTTTAATTCTACAGATTTTTCATATAAATACCTAGAAAGTATTTTCAGGATTTTTTAAATTTCGACCCCAAGGTGGTTTAAAGTGGTTGTATATATTTTCACGAATTCAGACGTATCCCTCCGTTCTGATTAGATATCGAATAACTTTTTACTTCCACGGGCTTGTTTAATAATCACCTAAAACTTGTTTTCAAATTTTTTCCTTTTTCAACCCCTAAGAGGGTATAAACGGGTTGAACACGTTTTCACGAATTCCATCATATCTCTTAGCAGTGATAAGACATCGGATTAGTTTTCACTTCCTCGGGCTTTCTTTATATATATCTAAAAGCTTGTTTCAGGATTTTTGGATATTCTACTTCAAAGAGTGTGCAAGGGGGTTGCATATGTTTTCACAAATTCCTACATATTTCTTAGTTCTGATGAGATATCGAATTCAGTTTAACTTCCTAAGGCTTCCTGTATAATCGTCAACAGTTGATTTCAGTATTTTTAGATATTCAACTCCAATAGGACGTAAGCCCTTCGACATATTTCTTAGGATTGATGAGATATTAGATTGGTTTTCACTTTTACAGATTTTTTATATAATCGCCTACAAATGCATTGCCGATTTCATGTCGCCGTGTCGGAAGAACAGTGACGCAACTGCAAAAAATTCTAATTTTTTTCGGAGAAACAAAATCATTTTTGACAATTGCCCACAAGCCATACGAGCTTATTAATAGTTACTATAGACAGCTTAGATCAAGAGCACGTTCGTTTAAAACAACGGGGAACGATTTTATGCAAGAATAGCAAAACCACAAAATATTGAAATGTGAAAACAAAAAATTTTCAAAATTGCAGTTGCGTCACTGTTCTTCCGACACGGCGATGTAATGGCCCAAAACCAAATCACGAAAAACCTCCTAATCACGTAACAACTGATATTATACTACGACTTAGACCTCGTCCCGGAGTATGACCCAATCATGTAATTGATATCTTATATGTGACAGCGGCGTAAGTTTTCTAGCGCGACCCCATTCTAACCGCTTTCCGAACTTTTTTTAGTGGTTTTCAGTCACATAGTAACCTACACCGCGTCTCAGAATTAAACGCGTTCCGGACTTCTATCCAAAAATAATAAAGTTGCGCCCAGACTGTTGGCAGATTAAGTTTAAATTTTTTTAGCATAAGCCGATACTGAGATATAGAAAAACATTCCCGACCCTGGAACCTTGGTACCACTATCTGGGTTTTCTCCCATCATTTCGGACACATTGCAGTTGACCCACTCGCACACCCCTCAACCCCTATCGACTATTTTTTTGAAAATGCGTCAACTGCCATAGTTTGGCCCTCCTAGCATATGCGGTTCCTGAGATCTACAAACCAAAATTTTTCGTCTAAAACGCTATCCCACCTCCCCCTCTCAGACTACCTCTCTCCAAAAGATACCACTCGTAGGGGTCGACCAAAAGAATTTCAACTTAATATATCAACGGGTTTGGGACCAACACGCACTCAAACGCTTTTGCATACGGGGTACGGCGTCTACAGTGGACAGACGGACTTTTTTTTGACTTTTTTGGGGTGCAGTAGTCCAAAAACGTGAAAATACAAAATTTTAGAAAATCAATTTTTTTTTAAATTTTTCGGTCCATCACAATACTTTATTATTAATAAATAATAAGGTAAAATTAGGATAATTTTGGATCGGAATCTGTGGTCAATATTCTTTCTTACTTCCGAAGTGAATTTGGCCAGCCGTCTTAGAGGAGCGCATGAAAACGGTTTAAATTTTAGTCTCAAATTACCTATCTTTTCCGCGCAAAACGAGTTGATTGTTTGTACATTGCCCTGCACTATAACGAGTAGTACAGCAGATTGAAAATTTTGAATTTACATTAATAAAGTTACTAAATTCCGGGCAATTTTATGACCAATTCATTCGAAATCTTACGAAATTCATTCGATTTCATAAAACGCTTGAGTATAAAGAACAGCTTCCTTCCGAACGAAATTTTCAAATGGGCCGTAAATCAAAAACATTCCAACTTCAACCCTCCTCTGAACAAATTTTGTATTCATTTCCATAAAAAGACGAGTTCCCACTCAATACTCTAAATCTTAGCCATCGTAGCTCAAATTGTGCATTAACTCAGCAGTATCCAAACTTTGCACAAGAGTGGATTAAATTGAATACGCCAGGAGCAAAAATAATGAAGAAAGGAACGAAAGCAAATCTTTGTGCTGTTGCACAAAAGTACACAAACCAATTTCACGGAACAGAATGAGCAAAACTTCGTTAGTTAATAAGGTGAAGCCCACAGTTTCCGAGCTAGAGAAGCGCTGCTGGTGGTACTCGGAAGCGATGGTGGTGGTGGTCACAAAAGGACACCACCCACCTCAACTCAAAACATGCACAAGTCTATAAAAGAAACGAAAGGAACCAAAACCGAAGGAAACAAAAGCCTTAAGATAAGCACTGCCAGCGCACAGAAGAACCGAATAATAAATTTCCGATATCTGAAGTGGATGCTGTACGACTACGGGTATTACACTGGAGTCCTTCTGGAAAGAAGGATCCTTGGAGCGCCCGTATAGAGCCATGGAGCCAGCAAGCGTTCGTGCCCATCATCTCCATCTTCAGCGAATTCGACATACAGGAAAATTTATTTGTGGAAATTCCTTTTCCAAGTTGCCGAAAAAAAAACAGCACCGAACGAACTGAATGAAAAAAAAATTATTGGAAGCATAGAAAGGATCAGGGTATATGGAAGAGCCAAACTAGAACGAAATGGGCAAAACGACAGAGTCCTAAGTTAGAAAGGTTTTTCGGGATGGTTTTTTTCGTCCCGGGAAATATGAGAAAGGAGGAGGTGGTACAACGAAGGTGGGTTGCCAGAAAAGTAAATGTTTATATACCAACTTGAAAGAATTGAAAGCGGAAAGTGATAAAAACGATAGGAAATAGAGATTGCCTCCGGAAGCTCTTTGTTCGTGAGCATCAGTTGTCTAGTATTGATAGATTCCTCTGGAATGTTTCGCACAATACACAGGTGTGAGGGAACTTTTCCGTTCCTGTAGTGCTTGTCGTTTTCTTCCTCTTCGCTTTTCTTTTCTTTCTTTCTTTTTTCACTTTTCATTCCTATCATTTTCCTGATGGGAAAATACCGTCTGTTCCATTCGATATACTTTTCACTTCAACTACGATGATTTCAAAAAGTATTTCAACTTATCGAGCTCTTTAAAAAATACTATGTGTTATCGACTGCCATAGCGATAGGATCAGTGTATGATATAATCTTGTTAGTTATCGGTTTGTATTAACAATTCCTGGATGCTTAACCTGGTATATAACCGGTAAGTTATTATGAAAACCTAACTTCCTTGAACAATCGAACTGAAATTCGGAAGTTGCAATTGGAGTTACGAGGCATCTGTTAATTTTACTTTTATTCCTCCAGCCTATTGCTAAATAATTGTAATATACTGGGAGTACGGAAATTTCCGCGATAAATTTCCACACAAACATTGAATTAAAACATTTAACATTGAATTGAATATTAAAACTTAGAACACTGAAGACATAAAGGAACAAAGAAAATGGAAACACGAGCACGGAAGACACATAACTAAGCTGGAAGAGAAAGTGCACTTTGGTAAAACGCCTGAAAAATCAGTGGAGCCGCAACAATGCCTCAGGCGACACTGCGCGGCTGGATAAAACCCACCGATAAAATCGCGTAATACTGGTGCCGACAATGAAGCCCGAAGGGCTCCGTCGACAAAGAGATGAGTCGCGCCCGAGGCGCTGACTCCTTCATCTAAATTTTTTCCCAACTGGGTAACGGTATAATTGAAGGAAATGGTATAACTACCAAAAACAAAAAGTAAATTAATGACTGGAGAAGCCAGACATTAAGGTAAGAACCTGCTGATTTTAAATGAAATTGAAAAACGGTTAAATGAAATTTGTCGAGCGAATGTAGCTAGCCAGAATCCACCCAGCCGGTTCCCAGGCGAGCTAAGGCGGTCTGAAAAGATCGTCTCAACCTACGAGGGTCGCAACCAAGTAGGACCAGCAGCTCATCCGAGGTAGTGTCCAGTCGCGACAGGCGCAGAGCAGGGAGATCGAAGAATGCCAAGATGAAGACCGAAAAGAAAGCAAAATCGAACGCTGAAAAGAAAAGAACAAAAAGAAATTGCTATATTAAAATAATACATCAGAATAATTTGCGTCCATGGCCGACTTTAAAAAGCATCGAAATTCATCCAAGCCCACGGGGAACCATGGACAACCCGTGAGAATGCCTATGGCAACTATGCAAACTGAGTCCGTGAAGGACAACAAATTACACCGACCATACTGACTAAGGCTCGGGATGAGCCTCAGTTGCTGAGGAGCGCCGATTTAAGGCGTCTATACTTACGTTGAAGAGTCTCGTCATAGTCAACACTGTCACGGATCAACGCGTTGGTATGTGAAGAGGACGCAGAGAAATGCTTCAAGACCCGTTCCTTGATGAATTCCTTAATGGAGGGGAGATCTGCATCCCTATGCAGCTGATTGTTCCTAACGAACCAAGGGGCACCCATTACCGCTCTAAGGCATACATTTTGCTTCCTTTGAAACAGAGAATGTGCCATTGAGCTAGATGACCCTAAGCAGGAGAAGCGTAGCAAAGAATGGGACGAACTACTGTTTTATAAAGTAGTAATTTGCTACGACGGGAGAGTTTACTGCTATGATTGGTCACCGGATTTAACATGGCCGATGCCGCACTTGCTCTACCTACAGCTGCCTGAATGTGAGGACCAAAATACAGTCCCTTATCTAACCGAACACCGAGGTACTTGACAACGGGTTTTCAGGGAATCTCATCATCGAAAATGGAAACATGACCACTAGAGGGCTTACCCCTCCTCGCAAAGAGGATAGCTTCGCTTTTACTAGGATTCACGTTGATCCTCCAGAGCTTAAACCAGTCTTCCATGTTGTCTGCAGCGTCCTGCAAACACCTGGTGATCTTAACTGGGCTCCATGAGCTGCACAGGAAAGCTGTGTCATCAGCGTAAAAAGCGGTTTTGACGTTGTCAGTTCGTAACGCGTCTGCTATATAAATAGCTAACAGCAAGGGCGATAGAATCGACCGTTGTGGTACACCAGCCTCGATGGATTTCAAAGAAGATCTCTCCCCATTGATCTTAACCCTGAAGGTCCTATCACTAAGAAAATAGCTAATTAGGCACACAAGATTTAAAGAAAAATCATGGTCAGCGAGTTTGAACACAAGACCATTGTGCCAGTCCTTCATGACTACAACGTCCACGATTTTGCCCCATTTCTCGAAGTTCGACTTCAGCGAGTCGTCGGTGGTCCGGTAGTCCAAGCCGCCAATAAACAGCTTACGTAAGTGTTTCAATTCGCGAATCTCCTGCGGATCAAAATAGAAAAAAACACGCTTGAATTAGTCTCCGGTACATCTAATAAATCGATCGGCATCGCGACTGCTAAAATGGCGGCCACATTTTAATCGCAAGGCAATCAGCCGCCATGTTGGCGGAAAAAATTGAAAATTCTATTTTTCCAACTATTTTCGAATTTTGCGTATATTTTAATAACTTGAAAATCGCAAACAAGTCATCCGTTTACTATTTAAACCGATAAAATCGCAAAATCTAAAAGCCCTATATACTGCCGGCTGCATACACCGTCCACGAATCACAAAACAGGAAAAAATCCGAGTACTAACGAAATGATTCGCGAATGGTAAATGTTCTCCCAAACATATAAGCACCAGCGATTGACCAGAAGGAGGCCAGTCGGCAGCAATCAGTCTGCTAAGAAGGTTGTGGAGTTGTACTCGACCGATTCGACCTATGTCGGAGAGGACGACGCACTGGGAAGACAACCGTCTCTAATCGGTTCCCAAGCTGGAAAAGGTTGCGGAGTTGTACTTCCCCTTTGAAAGTTTGAGATCGGCTAGTTCATATCCAAACAGAGGAGAGCTGAGCCAAGCAGAAGACGAGCCAAACAGTGACAAGCCAAGCAGCGACGAGCCAAGCAGCGACAAGCCAAGTAGCGGAGCAAGCCAAGCAGCGACAAACCAAGCAGCAGCAAGCGAAGCAATGGAGCAGGCGAACAGAGACAAAATGACGGGAGCAGAGTCGTGCCAGGAGTCGAGCTAAATGCAGCTACGACAAGCCACGACGAACGACGCCAAATCACGACAAGCAGACACAGCTGTACCAAGGCCACACAGAGAGACGAAGATAGGGAAGGACGAAGACAGGGAAGGACGTGCAGACAGAGAAGGACGAAGACAGGGAGAGCAAGGCCACACAGAGGGACGAAGACAGGGAGAGAGCAAAGAGGGTCAAGGCAAGGCGAGTGAAGTCGTACCCACAGAAAATACGAATCGAGTCACATTTAGCAGAGGCGACGATCAGACGGCAAGGAGAAAAACCAAAGGATATCAAATAATGATTTTAATGTATGTCAACTAGAAGTAACAAAGTGAAGTCTTATAACAAATAAATATTTTGTAGCGGATCCCGTAGAATTTACGAATTCCACAATAGGAAACTAACCCTTGTAAACTTTTGTTAATGTTATTTTGTAGCCCCACTGCACCGCAATAATACCAAAAGTGTTTGCATAGTCGTACTCGGGAAATTACTGTCTTGGTCGGGTCTCCACAGTTTTCGACATTTTGTCCAAATAAATAAATCTGGACGGACTATTCCCACTTGTTCTGTTTCTGATTTAGGAAATTCTTAAAAATTCCCATAAAGTAAAATTCTGTTGAATTAATTTCTTGAAGCACTGTACATGGCCGCAACAAATCCTCCCCAGGATGACTGTGGCAAGACTTTGTTAGTAAATCGCCGGTATCCTTCCAGCAAACGGATGATAAATATCTCCTCCATTGGTAGTACCTAATTTTTTTTCAATTTCAAGTTATCTGTAAAAGTCAGGATGAGTTGAGATAAATTTATTGAAAGTGGTACCAATTGCTTGAGGGCCGGGCTTTTTTTTTGCGTTTACTCCTAAAAATAAAAGGTAAAATCAACAAAACCTTTGAGTTTCACTCGAGGCATTAAAAAAATTCTCTTTTAACTTCTGGAATGAGACGATGTAGCAGACAAAATTTCTGGCCACTAATTAGAAAGTTTGCAATGGAAAAATTAAAATTATATTTTTCAATCTAATTTGAAAACAATTTCAAGTTTTGCTGTACGGAAAAGAACTGAATTCTTGCTTTTTAAGCGAACGCTTTTCAAAGTGTGTCTACATTAATTTTGAATATTGAACACACGTTGACTGAAATAAAATAAAGTAGGCACCAGAAGATTGTGGTTAATTTTGCTCGAAGGAGAGTACAGACAAAATTGAAAATTTAAATTTTAAATTCATAGAAGTCCACGTGCCAAAGATGAAGTTTTATAAAAATTAAAATTGTGGAGAATACAACTTACTTCGAGGAATTCCTGGAGAACATTATCTGTCTATCATGAATAGGTACCTTGTAGGAATTCCTGGAGAATATTATCTGTCTATCATGAATATGTACCTTGTGTATTAAAAACTTGTAAAACTTTGTAATTACAAAGCCGTAATTCACTGGATTTCCGGTAAGCAGCATGTATCCTCCAATTCATTAATCAGCAGAAATTCAAGATGAAATGATACAGAGCATAGATTTCAAGAACAATTATGTTTAAATTTGTTTTGTATGAATATCCTGGCAACATTAATTCAATTTACCAATGGAATCCAAGCTTACAGAGAGAAACAGAACTTTTCAATATCCAAAAGTATTACGTTCTTCGTTTCGTTTTTTCTACACACACCATCGAATGTACTCGAAATATCTCGTCACTCTACCACTATTTAAAATCACAGTCGGACTCATAGACTTGTTCAGTTTTTGGAAAGTTTTCGATGTGTAAATTTCAAATCGATTAGCAACCGTGTGTTTTAAGAGCCAACAGTATCTACTGTAACGCTAAGCATTGCCAAGTGTAATAATTAGAATATTAAGTAATTTTGTACTGCCTAGTGTGACAAGAATAATTAAGCGATTTCGATAACAAAATTAATCGTAATTAATGCACACATGAAATAAATAGAAAAATTTGGACGGTGGAATACCTGATTTTCCACTTGTTCCACTAGTTTCATAGTGCTTGACGCTAGATGGCGTTGCGAGCGCTTGAACGAATTTATCTCGGAATTATCATTTCGCAATTGTAATTCGAATGATCGAATGAATGACCAATTCGACAATTTCATTGTGACAGACGTGATGCGGAATGATCATTCGACTAGGAATGATCATTCGATTGCGTCGTCTGCCTAGGGTATAAGTCTCAACCACTTTATATTTTTTAAGATAAACTATTTTACTTTACATTTTTACTTTATTTATTTTATATTATATATTTAATCTTTTTAATTTTACCTTATTTTTTTTTAATAATAAAGTATTGATCGACCTGAATTTTCAAAAAAATTTGCTATCCTGCAATTTTGTATTTACATGTTTTAGGACTAGTAAACACCAAAAAAGCAAAAAAAAATGTCCGTCTGTCCGCCGTAGACGGCGTACGCCGTACGTTTGAAGGCGTGTATCTCCCAAACCTGTTAATATATTCAGTTAAAATGTATGGTAGGTAGGTAGATTGGGTGAACCTCTATGAGGGTCGATGAGGGGAAAGCGTTTTAGACGAAAAATTTTGGTTTCTAGATCTCAGGAACCACTTATGCTAGGAGGCTGAAAGTTGGAACCTATGTAGAACTATAACAGTGGACCCAATTGCAAAAAAATTGTCAATATGGGTGAAGGGGTGTGGGAGTGGGGGGAAAACAATGAGTCCGAAATGCTTGAAAGCCAAGATTGAAACATTGTAAAATCCATATCTCCAGAACGATTTATGTCAGATGGTTGAAACTTTGTGGTTGTCTTTAAAGATACTTGGAGATTAGACAAGGGCTAAAAATTTTAAGAGGGGTGGTGGGGTGTAGGGGTCGGTGGGTGAAGAATTTTGGATTACAATATCTTCCGAACCAATAACACCGGGAAGATAAAATTTGGTTTCTGTGGATGGGATCACAAGTGGAGTCTACTGAATGAAAACTTTTTTAACGGGGGGAGGTGGAGCACGGAAGTGGATGGATATCAATTTTTTAAAAAATTTAATTTGTATATCTCAAAAACCGCCCAGGCCCAATTTGGGCTGTTGCGCCATTGATTATTACTATTATTATCTCAAAAACCGTACCAGATATGATTTTGGACACACCCACACCTCCTTCCTCTAGTAGGGGGTGTGGGTGTTGGGGGTGATGGTGAAAGGGGGTAGAAAAGAACACATTCTGATTTTTATTACTCGAAAACGGTAATGAATAGAAAGCTAAAAATTTACGACTATATAGAACCACTATAGAGACACCTTAGAAAAATAAAATTTTTGATAAGAGTAGAAAGATACAGGGGTTAGGGGTGGTTTTTTATATCTCAAAAACGGCTTACGCTAGAAAGTTGAAACTTAGTCCATATATGTAGATGTGATACTAAAGTAATTAAAACCAAATAATGAGATGCGGTGTAGGTTACTATGCGTCTGACAACCTAAGGAATAACCAGGAGGCCATTTGGAACGTTATTTTTTAGCTTGTCAGTCGCATAGTAACCTATACCACATCTCAGTTGTAAACACGTTTCGGACTTCTACCTATAAAATAATAAAGTTGCGCCCAGACTGTTGGCAGATTTTTTACTATTGAAGATATAATGCATTACTTTACTTTTTATAAATACATTTTATGGTTTAAGTTGTGTAATTGCTTCAAAAACTATGAATGCCATTTTTCGAGAGGGGGGGGTTATTTTTCCCCTACCCTGGTACTAGTGCTGTTTATATTTTGTACTTTAATCATATTATTTGTAGGAGATGAAACCACACTAATCAATTTTGCTTTTAACTATGTTGAATATATAAACTAAATACGGCTAAGTTCTTTTTGTATCATTTTATTTAGGTCACCAAAGCAGGTTACAGTCAAGATAGAAATACATAGTTTGTGGTGCTAACCCCCTCTCTCCCCCGCCTTTCACGACTTCATACTGGTTCAAAAACTCAGATTTTTGAACCAAAAGTTAAAAAAAATTTTTTTTTTAAAAAAAAATTTCTGTTTATAAGTATCATTAAGAAGTGCGCCTACATGCATAATAAAAAAATTAACCGAAATTGTTTTCAAATAATTTTCTTCTTAATACTTCAATTAAACTATTTTTATAAAAATTTGATACAGCACTGTTTATCTACACTGCGGATGTCCCATTTCAAAACCTAGAAAATACTTTTTAAAAAAATTTAAATGAATGCCCAAAAACTTCGTATGAGTTAGCCCTCACATATGTATAAATGATGCTACCCCGATATGTTGGGATTTCCCTCAGGTTATCTGGAAGGACCCCTATATATCGGATTTATTTTTGAGGGCTGAGAACAAATATGTTCTCGGACTCTACTTTAAAATTGTCTAAAAAGCACTTATTAGGTTTTGAATTGGGACTTGTTGGGACTTGACTTGGGAATTGTTTTACCTAATTATTTTATTAATTTAAAAGTATTTTATATGATTCTTTAATTCCGAATTTTGTTCTATGTTCTCTCTGTATCCAAATGTGAATTTTAAAAGCGTATAAAAATGTGGAGTCAAATTTAGAATGACGTAGCTTAAGCTTGTATTAGACTGTATGCCATATTGTCAAATAAAATGTTTATAAAAAATTTACTAAAATTTGTCTGACAACAACGACCTTGCATAGGTTAAATAAAATAATTTAGCAATCATAAATTTGACGTTTGCTGTATATGACTGTATTTGGCAGCCAATGTCAAATATTTCCCGCTGTAGCATACAGGCATAGGCTGTCCTATGTGCCGGGTAAGAAAAAAAAATTTTTTTTCTATATTAATTAAAATTATTACTAGAATATGTATGTAAAAAGATTTCTCCGAATTCGAAGTCGTTATAAAGTAATAGTCGTGTAATGGAGCAGCTGATCGGAGTTCGTACGGGCCAACACCGATCTTTAATTCGGTTTTTCTCAAAACTGCATTTTTCAAATTGGCTGCGACGATTCAGAAAAAACTACTGATCCGATTGCTCTGAAATTTTAATAACATGTTCAGCGGATCCATAGTTACCACTGGTACCAAAATCTTAGCGATATCTGTCATAGTATTTTTTGCTGAAGATAAATTCATCGAAAAAAACGCAAAAATTTAAAAAAAAATCCAAAGTTAGGCCAATTTCTTAATTTTCAAAATTTTGAGTTAATTCTGGTACCAGTTATAGCCACAGGCCTATAAATGAAGTTGCAATTTAATTTTTTTATTTCAGATGAGGGGGACAGCCGGAATCATGGCAGCCATTTGACAACTTTTTTTTATAGCGGTCACTTTCAAGACCTCTGCACGCAAAGAAAAACAATATTTCTTCTTAAAAAAATTTCTAACGTTTGTTGAAATATGAATAACTATGTAGTAAAAATTTCAAAATTGGTTCTTTCATAATCTTCCAAAAAAAATTTACGAAAAAAGCTAGCCGTCACATAAGACGACCTCCTTAAGTATCGTGTGTAGTAAGAAATTTTTTTTACTAATAACCATGTTTAAAGCCATTTCAAAAATCGGCTAACAGTCTGGGCGCAACTTTATTATTTTATGGGTAGAAGTCCGAAAGGTTTTTAATGATGAGATGCGGTGTAGGTTACTATGCGACTGACAACCTAAGAGATAACCAGGGGCTGATCGGAACGTTATTTCTTAGGTTGTCAGTCGCATAGTAACCTACACCGCATCTCATCATTAAATACGTTTCGCACTTCTATCCATAAAATAATAAAGTTGCGCCCAGACTGTTTTGGCCGATTTTTTTTTTGCTTTAATTACTCCAATAGCTCATCTACAAATACGTACTAAGTTTCAACTTTCTAGCATAAGCCGTTTCTGAGATATAAAAAACCAACCCTCACCCCCGTATCTTGCTACCCCTATACAAATTTTTATATTTCTAGGATGTCTCTATAGTGGCTCTATATAATCCTAAATTTTTAGCTTTCTATTCATTACGGTTTTCGAGAAATAAAAATCAGAATTTTTTTCCTTTCTACCCCTTTTCACCCCTACACCCGGACCCTTAAATTTTTTTCCCTACTATAGAGATCTACCGCTTCCAACTCCTGTAAAATTTTCAAGATCATATCTGATACGGTCTCTGAGATATAAAAATGACATTTTTTGAGAAATTGCTATCCCCCCCTTTCCGTGCTCCACCTCCCCCCTCAAAAAGTTTACATTCAATAGACTCCTCTTGTGATCCCATGTATAGAAACTAAATTGTATCTTCATGGTGTAATTGGTTCGGAAGATACTGTAATCAAATGTTTTTCACCCCCCACGCCCACTCCCACAACCCCCTTAAAAATGTTAGCCCTTGTCTAATCTTGAAGTATCCTTAAGGAAAACCACAAAGTTTCAATCTTCTGACATCAATCGTTCAGGAGATATGGATTTTAGAATGTTTCAATCTCGTCTTTCAAGCGTTTTGGACTCATTGTTTTCCTCCCCACTTCCATACCCCTCAACCCTTATCGACCATTTTTTTGCAAATGGGTCCACTATCATAGTACTACATAAGATCCAAGTTTTAGCCTTCTAGCATAAGTGGTTCCTGAGATCTAGAAACCAAAATTTTTCGTCTAAAAGTCCAAAGCACCACCACCCACCCAAAAGATACCAGTCGTAGGAGTTTACCCAATCTACCAACCATAAAAATTTCAACTTAATACCTCAACGGGTTTGGGAGCTGCCTTCAAACGATTTTGCGTACGGCGGACAGACGGACTTTTTTTTGCGTTTTGGGTGTTTACTAGTCCTAAAACGTGTAAATACAAAATTCCAGAGTAGGAAATTTTTTTCAAATTTCAGGTCGATCACAATACTTTATTATTAAAAAATAATAAAGTAAAATCAGAATTTTATTTTTTTCTTAGAAAAATAAGGTTAAACTACTTTAATCCTATTTTATTGAGATAATTACTGAAAAGAACTATTCATTTTCGTTGCGCTTACCAGTATTTATACATTGTGATCGAAACTTTTCTTTTCTTTTAACTACCATTTTGAAATTGATCCTCTCGACTAGAACCCTTAATCTTCTAAAGAAAATTTCGAAACGTTGAAGTTTGTATACTACCAGAATCTGGAGATATTGCTATATTAATAATATAAATACTGTTTCTCATTCACCATGGCATTCTATGTGACTAAAATAAGGTCGTTGGGTATTCGAATTCTGGCCAGATCAATGTTTTGCGTAATTGCGTTATATCTCTATTTAAAAAAATTACTAAAACTCGAATTATTCAGAAAATGCCGTGCAATAAATATTTCTATAGTTCCAGTTTGGAGGTGAGAGAGAATGGTTTTATGATTACGCTAGGCAACTTTTTAACAGAATCAATGCCGGCAACGGCAACATGTTTTTGAAATGGTGAATTTATTGTGTGTCTTGATTAAATGACCGATAATGATATACTTCCCGAACCTAAAGTTAAATAATCACTTCAACGTACTACGCAATGGATTGTTTTTTGAACACATTCAAAACAACACGAACGGCGAGCAATTGAAATAATTACAATCTACGCAAATTACAAAGCAAATGTGGTTGGTCATTTTTGTCTCCTATAATTAAGGTGGCCACATCAATCCATAAATCATAGGAGCAAATGTTTTCTTTTGTACCCGATTCGATCGGCACATACCCGAACAAAGCCTCTAATTAAGTATGTTTTTGTTGGTCCTCGTACTTCTAGTTCGGCACTTTTCCTAATAAAAACACTTGACAGAAATCCACTTTATAACGAATTTTTATTTGATTCCCGACTGACACTTTTCTTACACTGACTCCATGACACCAGAGCATCAATTAGTCAACTTCGTAACAAATTTCACTTCACATTAAGCATAGAATTGAATTTACTCCTCTTACTTATCCCATGAATATCATCTCTAACTTTATACGCTTGCTATCAGAAAAGTTTTCGAGGTGCTGTCCTTCGTTATAACTGACAAGAAAATTTTCTTGGAAAATCAGAAAAGAGTCCTCGAAAAATGGATCCTCGTCAAGTATAGTAGGTACTCGTTGCTGTGCTGTAACGCCTTTATACGAATTCATTCCATCTTTGATTAACAAAAACACCGAAACTTTTTTATACCATTTCAAATGTTACACGGAGCAAAAGTTTTCCGAAGTCGAAAGATTTCTTTGAGACCCATGACAAGACTATAATTAATGTTAAGCTATCAAAGAATTCAATGCGCGCGGTACATGCATATCACACATCACAAAGGAGTTATTTTGTATTGGGATTACAAGAGTCACCTACCTTCACGTGACGCGTCACGATCAGGACGATTGCTATATCTTTGGAATTGTAGTTCTGGTCATGTCCTTCGTCGAGCTTTCCCCGGATTATAATAGTAATCACAGCCCACATCTACGGGCGGGTGGTGGCTATGGCTACCCCCGAACAGTACTTGACACGGATTCCAATGTGTGTCTTGTTACTTAAAATATGCATGACAAGGCGGTAACGAGACCCTTGAGATGTCACTGACTATACGAATAGAGCCCTTCACTGTGTACCCACTCGAACATTTTTATGTGACAAATTTTCTCCTGCAAGGTTGGTGCGAAATTAATTATTTCACGGGATCATCCACTCGATACTGTACAGTAGGGTTCATAGTAAAATTTGCGACACGACCGATGTTGACAGTGTAATTTCCGTTTAGGTTAAGAGAACCCAGGCAATGATTCGAGTGAGAAAATTTCGCAATCGAGTATACGAAATGGTCATAAAATTTCAAAGCCATGCGATAAACGTTTCTTGTATTATAAACTTATGTTGTACATAATTAATTAATGTCTACTCTCGCTAATTAGAATTTAAATTCATTACGGGTCCGTAGTTACAGGATGTTTTTCGGCAAAATGATGCTTGATGTTCATGGAAATTTGTATAGTGCGAAGTATGATACAATGTTAAAGGATCCATCTATCTGTCATTAGGTTCTAACCCCGCGAGAGTTATTCTACGTGCTGATAATTTAAGACAAGTACAGGGTATTTTAGCTTCTAAAAAATCACAAAATCGGTAATTTAACAGAAAACCTATTTTTTCCAGATATTTTAAGTGCCTAATTTGATAGATACCTTTTATAAAAGGGTAAATTTATTACAATAAATCAAAAACTTTTGAAGTTATTTACTTTAATTCTAAGCCATTTTCGTAATTTAGCAATTCTCTTTTTTTAATAAAGTGTAACTAAAAGGAAAAACCCTTAAAAAGTGTCTCTCGCGCTTTATTAATATCATTCTGACCCTGCTTGCTACTTAATCTCTCGACCTTCAAATTTTACGCTTCTGAAAACACCTTCTATTCAAACACAAAGACCCTTCGACTTTCCCTCGTTTCTCTAAAAGCTAACATAGAGCAAAGCATTTCCTGCATTTTCCTAGAGTGTCTTTTTTTTAGATAATCTGTTTATCTTATCAATTATATTTTTATTTATGTTTTTAAATTTGCATTACAATGCAATTAGAAATAGGCCTAAAGACCCCTTGCAGAAAAAAAATTTTGGGGCGTGGGTGTAGGGGATGAGGGTGAAAGAGATGCGTAATGATGGATAGCTGAAACTTTATATTTAGATAGACCTTATAGTAGTGGCATGTTGAAAAAATATTATTTTTTTTAATGGTGGATCAGTACGGTTTAGGGAGTGTTTTTCCTATCTATCGAACAGCTTATGCTAGAAAGTTGAAAGTTAGTGATTATATAAAGGTCCTTAAGAACAGTAATTCAGAGAACAAAAATTTCAAATACCTACGGAAGGGAGGCAAAAAAAAAATACTAGTAAAAATTGTAGGCATAAATTTTAACAAATTTCGTCATTTCCCTCAGGTCCTCGAAACTATAGAATGCATTTTGATTCCACGGATTCATCACATTAATTATTAATTTAAATTTTGAAATTCCATCCTTAAAGGGGTGTAAAGAGGTTGTATATAATACATTTTCACGAATTCAGTCATATCCCTCAGGTCTGATTAGATATCGACTAACTTTTCACTTCTACTGGTTTGTTTTATAATCGACTAAAACCCGTTTTCAAGTTTTTTCCTTTTTGAGCCCCGTACGTCATTTTCACGAATTCCGTCATATCTCTTAGGACTGACAAAACATCAAAATGGTTTTTACTTTCTTGGGCTTTCTTTATATTTATCTATATATACTATATTATATTTATCTATCTTGATGAAATATCAATTTGGCTTAAACTTCTGCAGAGCTTTTATATGATAACCTACAAACAAATTTTCTGATATACAACTCCCAAGGTCGAGTAAAGGGGTTGCATACCTTTTTACAATTTCCTACACATTTCTTAGATCTGATGAAATATCGAATTGATTTTGCTACATAAGCCTTCCTATATAATCGCCAAAAAGTTAATTTCAGAATTTTTATATATTTAACCCAAAGAGTGTGTCAGGGAGTTGCATACTTTTCACAGTTTTCTGTATATTTCTTAAGTTTGATAAGATATCAGATAGGTTTTATAGAAAAATTATATCGTTAGCAGAATACTTATTATAAAGATGAATTTCCATTTGACCTTCTTTTTGCAAGAATATGTCCCCTCAAATCAGATCTCATTTGGTTGCAACTCGAAACTAAAAAACAATATCATCAGTGTTCAATTTCATATCCATAACTAGGTAAGTTACCGAAAGTAAAATTGCCCATTTTGAAGGATTTTCACATGTGAGGTGCAAAAAGGACTCACTCCTTTTCTAGCATAGTTGTCCTTTTACCTGTAACCATTTAAAAATTAATTTGAACAAAATTTCAAATTCCTAGTTTAACACATTCAAAGCTATCGGAAAATGACCTTAAACATATGTCTTAAGGACATTTTGTATGTAAGCTACCCAAAGGAGCAGAATTATTTCGCTGACTAGTGAACTTTCACTCAAAACCAAAATGTACAAAATTCCGAATTTGTGGCTGAAAGATTTCTAGAGATATAGCGAGTTCCGTAATTTCAGTGAAGACATTTTTACAGGATTTTAGTATGACAGCTACTTAAATGGCTCGTGGGAACTTTCATATTCATTTCATTTCACTGCAACGTTTAACAAACCAACTTATAAAAAATTTCATGGTCGTAGCTTAAGGTGTTCCGAAGTTATTGTTCAATATTCTTGAACAGGTATCTTAAGGACTTTTTATATGGCAGCTATCCGAATTAGTAGGACAATTTTGACCGTTAACGAACTTAGCCTTACAAATTCGACCAAACAAACTTTTTATTTTCGTGACGTTCAGTTTTCACTTAACTATAAAAAAAACTCGCAAACCACTTTCAGAATATTTTCGGAACTAACAATGTATAATGAAATATTCATTAAAATACATTTTATTTTAACTTCCAAGAAGTACTCCGTAGCACAGGATGTTTCGCTATAGACTTCCTAAATGTGAAATTTGACACAGTTTTCTACATTCAATTGAAAAAAAACCCTAATCCCGTTTTTGGCTTAAAATGACTACATATTAACAACCAGGGCCGCGATTCTGACGACAATTCGCAAATTTCTCTTGCGGATATTTCGCTTACTTTGAATATGTCAAAATTGATATTCGAACATACCCCATTTCGAAAATGGTTTCATTTGTATTTTTAATGTGCCCCACTAACGTTTTGGCATTTGTCGGTTACAGAAATAGTCAGTAAAAACGAAACTATTTTATATTTAAAGTGTAATAAAATGAATGCAATCTTCCCAATTTTGAACGAAGAATCTCGTAATAAGGCGAGAATAACAAGGAAATTGTTTCGGCACTCACAAAATCCATTTGATATTGCAGAAAAATTGTGAGATGGTGTGATGTGGTGTGGCTCTCCTTAGTCGTCAATTTTCAGCTTTCCATCCTTTACAGTCTTCGACAAATAAAAATTATAGTTTTTCCTTTCCACACCCTCCCACCATCACCCCCTCCCTGCACCCACAACCTCAAAATTTTTTTCTCCGCAAAAGGTCTACTGGGCCTAACTCCTGAAAAATTTGTAAGGTCATATATGGTACGGTTCTTAAGATATTAAAAAATAAATTTTTTGAAAAATGGGTGTCCTCCCACTTCCGCGTTTTACCTCACCCCTTAAAAATGTTACTTTCAGTAGTTAGATTCGACTTGTAATCCTATCTTTAGAAACCAAATTTTATCTCCCTGGTATAATTGGTTCGGAAGATATTGTAATTCAAAGTTGTTTACCCTCCACACCTCCCTCCTTCAAAAAGAACACTCCCCCTTCAGTCAAAAAGAACAGACCTAATATTTTCAACAAACACGAAATGAAAAACAAACAGTTTCCTCAATTCACATATGCGAATTTCTATTTGAATACCTAGGAAGGTCGCGAAAATATTCGCCAACAGACAAATTTCCCTGTTTCGAAAATGAAGGGAAATATGCGGAATTTTCGCAAATCGCATGTCGCCAGAATCGCAGTTCAGGACTATAATGCTAAGATTTTACACAACAAACAATCTCCTTATACCACTTTTCAAAAGACTAAAAAAATCTAAAACTAAACACGAATTTATTAGTTCAAATCAGATATTTTTAAATTGCGTTTGCGTGACAGAATCGACGCGTTCGATGGAAATTCTGAAACCGAATGGCGATTTAAAACATTATACGCCGTGTCGGAAGAACAGTGACGCAACTGCAAAAAATTCTCACATTTTTCGGAGGAACAATGTCATTTTTGACAATTGCCCACAAGCCATACGAGCTTATTAATAGTCACTTTAGACAGCTTCGATCAAGAGCACGTTCTTTTAAAACAACGGGGAACGATTTTATGCAAGAGTAGCAAAAACACAAAACAGTTTTTTGGCCCTCCTGTAAAATTAGCAAAATTGCAGTTGCGTCACTGTTCTTCCGACACGGCGATATGAGTGACTTTCCTGGAAAAATGAAAAGTCAAAGTCAACCCCCAAAACCCCCCTGCGTTCGCGCCTGCCAGCAGATTTTTTTTAGAATTCAACGGAAATATTTTTCAATACCAAATTTTAATTTTTTCTTACAAATCCGTCAACTTTGACTGCAATTTTAAATTACCTGTCCAAGTAGTCGTTCGATAAAGTACTTAGTTTGTGTGAATAATAGGTGTGTTTTTTTGCGCACTTATCCAGAACAGAGTAGGTTAGAAAATGTATTGGGTGTTTTTTTAGGTGCATGAGAACTTAAAATTATAATACAAGACAGAAATATTGTTGGAATGAAATTTTTATTATATTCTGGTAGATAACTTCATGGCATTTATTTTTTAAATGTGATTTCCGTCACATGTCCGTCGCGGCTACGAGTTACATGGTCCATTCGATTAGTCCAATATTTGACTACTTTTTCCAATAAATCTGGCCGTATAGCGTCAATAGTGGCTTGAATATTGGCTTACAATGCTTCAAGAGTTGCTGGTTTGTCGGTTCGGTATAAACGCAATGACTTAATATAGCCCCATAAAAAGTAATCCAGAGGCGTTAAATCGCACGAAAGAGGGGGCCAGTTAACAGAACCACTTCTGGAAATCAAGTTGTCACCAAATTGATTTTGCAATAAATCGATTGTTAAGCGCGCTGTATGGCAAGTTGCGCCGTCTTGTTGGAACCAAATGTCAGCGATGTTTAGCTGATTCATTTTTGGAAACAAAAATTCAGTCAGCATGGCCGATTATGTTGACCGTAAAATGGACGAAGTGAACCTCGCGAACAGATTTATTTTTTTCAAAGTAAATTTCCACAATTTGGAAGCGTTGTTCTGGCGTTAAACGATTCATGATAACTTGCCAAACCTTACTGAACAGAAATGTCAACACAGTTTGACATTCTCAGCTGTCAAACCACAGTTATCGATATCGAAAGTTCTCATGCACCTAAAAAAACACCCTATATATACAAAATAACAACCACATTGCTGTTTTTATAATTCTTTATAACTTTTTTCCATAGATAGTAATTAGAGAAAATTTACCGTGAATAGCTGCCCTAGTGAGCTTAGTGGGATAGCTATTGCTGTTAAAATCTATATTCTATATCTATATTTATATTATTCAGGAAAAAGCAATAAAAAATATCAAAAACAGCAATATTCATGGTGTTTTTAATGTAAATTTTAATCACTACTTTGATCTGGATAAATGCGCAAAAAAACACATCTAATGTCACATCACTACACTAGATAAAATGTATTATGAGTTGAGAAGATACGAATCTGAATACTGGAAAACCTTATCTTTTAAATTTAAATAAAATTATAAAATTTAAATGAATCAATAAAATGTTGTACGACATGGTCTAAGGAATAAAGACTGCATCATTGTCTGCAAGATTGTTCTGTTTCAGTTTGTTTGCGAAGGCATGTGAAACAAATTAAGTCTAATTTCTTTACATACGTTTCCAAGTCTTTACACAATATCTAGAACAAGTTAGTTTAGCACAGACGGAAATTCTCTTAAGTTAAGTTCTAAGGATCGAAGCAGCGTCACACATAATTTCACACGATTGTCTGCAGCGTAGATTTAGATTTGATAGACATTTGAAAATTTCCAGACCTAAACAAATGGTTTCAGTTACTGTCTAATTAGCATCTGCATTCAGCATATTCCAAGTACTAGTACTTAAATTAGATTTGAAATAACTCCTCAAACCCGATGCTCCGAACCGAAGCAATCGTCATTAATGCCTAATACAATATCATTGGAGCACTTAATTCCAGACAACATGAAATCCATTCACAAGCCTTTTTGTCCCGCATAAGGGCAATTACATAGCTGAAAGACTTGTTACGTATCTCACTAACGCACAGCAACTATCTGAACGCTATCCAAGAAAATAGTTATCCTCCAAATCATCGAAATAGATACATTTGTCAGAGGGAATTAAGCAGTTAATTGGCTCGACAGCGTCATGCCACACGTAGCTACATGCATTGCAGGTACACGTAAACCGTCATATCACTCTGTTCCTAAAACGTGAGTTTTCACCTGCATGACAGGCACCGTTGATTATAGAAAGCATCACTCATCCTTGATGGTTCTACCACGCTACGTGATATTGTACACTTGATGCCGTAGCATGTCAGGCTATCCTAACGCCAATATAAATAGTCGTGGGGTCGTGGTAGAAATATCAAGCCGAGCAAGTAATTGCCACCCCTGCCATAAATAAATGTGATAAATTCCGTCAATCAAAATTTTATAGGTCTGATCGGTGCCTTTCATCAAAACGGGGATGGAGCTCGCTGTTATTTTCTTCGCACCTCGAGAGTTAACCAATGCGGGTGCCAGCCTATCGAACTTAAAATTTATAATATCCTTAAAACTCGATTCTGTTGTTAGAGTACAATGGGAGCAGCCTAACAATAGACGTCGCCAGGCGAAATAATTTATATCACTTCACACTCCTGGTCTGGCAAGTATTGTGGAGCATGAAATTTGAACAACCGCCTTAGAGTGATTTGAGCCCATTAAACATGTAATAGATAGATACTCGCAGCTATGGGTGTAAGGGTGGTGTCTAAGGACCTGAAGCAGTGTTGTTGGTTAGCTTAGCTCCTTGAAAGCAGGCACAATTGATAGTGCCGGCCTTGTACAATAGCATAAAGGGCGCCAGAGTGGAAGCCTGCATAGCGCCCAGTAACATTATAGATACGGCTAAGCGGGGGCTTAAATTAATTAACCGTGGATGGATAAGGCGTTAGAAACCATCAACGCTGTCGAATCAACTCACTACGTAAATGGCAATCAATCATCAAGCGAAGTGTATAACACCTTAAATGTGAAGGGCCATCTATACGGATAATCTTGCTTCCTCCTGTCGTTACGCCAGCCCACCCTTATACCCATCACTGCAAACCCATCCTGGCCTGATGTCTAGACTTTAAAGAATGATCTGGATAAGAAATCAAATCAAAAATTTAATTTAAAACTTTGTTTGGTGAAACGTGACACTTGTAATACAGCTTACCTTCAGCCAGAGCAGAGAAAATAAAACTGAAAATAAATGTAGAGACAGGTGTAAAGTTAATGTCATACCGTTATCAGATTCTCGTTTCTAGGTGAAAACCTCGATTTTGTTACTGAGAAATTACATTTCGTTTCCTAATTTTATTTTTTCCTTATTTAATATAATTGATGTTCAGAGACAGTAATATATATGAGATGAAATTAATCGGGTTTCAGCTCCGTAATTTATTAGAGTGCTTTTGAAAGTAAGAACTGGAAGATTTTGAAATGTCTTAAAACAGCGGCTGATATTTGAGAAGTGTAGTATCGAAACTGGCCATGTCCACTTTTGTAAGAATAAATTCAGTTTATTGCTTTATTCCGCTTTGTTGGCATGACCGATCGTAACGAGATTTTATCAGAAACCGCCATGTGTCCCGGCGTTTCGATTTCAAAAGTTGCAATAAACATCTAATATTAATGTTTTGGTGAATGTTTTCACAGTACATGTTGAAATGAAAATACAAGTTTTCCGGGTTCAATACTGTACTTATTTATTTTGCGTGACGTTTCGGACTCGACTGAGTCCTTTATCAAACTGTACTGAAGTCGAATCTAGACTGTTTTTACTTTATTATTTTCTAATAATAGATACTGTTACGTGTAAGCCTGGCCACCGCGCAACTCGATCGATTACGAATAGGGAAACAGTAACAACCGAATACCTAAACTGTAAAGTAACCCAATCAAAAGCCTAGTTGAGTAAATAAGGAGAGCGGAGCAACACGATTATACCTTACTTCTTATCGAATGTGCTCGAATGCGCTCGAACAGCATAGAGGGTCAAATGGAAAGATCTCAAGCTTTCGGGTACCCTCTACACACACCACTGAACGAAGATTCAAGAACAGTCTCGACTACAGGCAACTGGTATAAAAGCAGATAAAGCTTTTAGCGAGGAGATAGAAATTTTTATTACGTCGACTGTGACAGCCAGCGTGTATACGCGACCGTGTTGGTAGATAGCGAAAGTGATCGAATCAAGCGATATATGGTATAAGCGGGCAGTGCTGCCATACAGTGCGAATTGTTGTGCGAATAGAAATAAAAGTGCGGATTAATAAATTATCACTTATTTTTATTTTAACCAAATTATGTTTTACTTGAAATCCCGGCGAACCCCTAGCTCGCAACAATACAATACTGTGATCGATTTTTAAAAAAAAAATTTGCTACCCTGACAAATTTTTTTTTCACGTTTCATGACTAGTAGGCACAAAAAAAGCAAAAACAAATTTCAATCCGTCTGTCCGCCGTACGCCGTACGCCGTACGACGTCCGCCATACGCAAAATCGTTTGAAGGTTCGTAGCTCCCAAACGGTTTGGGATTAAATTTTTTTTTTATGAATAGACTGGGTAGGCCCCTTGAAGTGACCAAATTCTGAGGGGTGGAGGTGTGAAGGAGAAGGAGCAAAAGCGTTTTAGACTGAAAACTTTGGTTTTTATATGTCAGCAACCGCTTATGCTAGGAGGTAGAAACTTGGAATTTATATAGAGCTTTTATAGTGGACCCATTTGCATAAAAATTGTCAATATGGGTGAAGGGGTGTGGGAGTGGGGGGAAAAATAATGCGACCGAAACGCAAAAAAGTCAAGATCGACACATTCTAAAATCCATATCTCCTAAACGGTTAACGTATCTGTAGGTATACCAGGAGAATAGATCGAAAATACAATTTCGAGTTGGGACAGTGGCGTACGAGGGTGGGGAGGTGAAAAACTTTAGATTATGATATCTCACGAACCAATTGTACTAGATAAATAAAATTCGGTTTCTGTTTAAAGGCTGATAAATAAAGTTTGCTGAAAGTAAAATTTTTTAAAGTGCCGGTGGAGCATGGAAGTGGAGGGGATACGAATTTTTCAAAAAAAATCACGTCACATATCTCAAGAACCTGGGTGGCTTAGTGGCTAGAGCACTTGCCTTCGGCGCACCTGGTACCAGATTCGAATCTGCTTGGCGACAAGTAATTGTTGAAAATGGTATTGGCTGCCAGACTACCAGTTCACTCAGCTGCAAATGAGTACATGAGATAAAAATCGGGGTAATAATCACGAACGAGCGTGTGGCTAACCACTTCACCTCCTAGTGTTCCGTTGGTCTAGTAATGAAGAAATTCTAGCATTACTTCAAGCCCTAGGCCCAATTTGAGCTGTTGTACCATTGATTATTATTATCTCAAGAACCGTGTATGAAAGATGCTTAAAATTTTTACCAGAAGTAGGCCTAATAGACTCCTAGTAGAAAAAAAATGTTGAGGGTGAGGGTGTAGAGGGTGAGGGTGTAGAGGGTCAGGGTGGAGGAGGGTGAAAATTAAATGATTCCGATTTTATATCTCGAGAACCTATAAAGCTGAAACTTGATACTTGGATAGAACTATAGTAGTAGCATGTTGGAAAAACATAATTTTTTATAGGTATAGTATGATACGGGGTGGGGGGTGTTTTTCCTAACTATAGAACGGCTTATGCTAGAAAGTTGAAAACCGGTGTGTATTTGTAGGTCAACTGAAAAAGTAATTTAGATTAAAAAAAAAATCAAATATTTATTGGCGTACAGAAGGGGGAAAAAAATTATCAGTGAAAATGGAATGCATATATTTTCACGATTTTCGTCATATCTATTAGGTCTTTCCAAATATTGAATTCATTTTTATTCTACGGCTTCTTGATATAAATACCTAGAAAGAGATTTCAGGATTTTTTGAAATTCGACCCCCACGGTGGTGTAAAGTGGTTGTATACATTTTCAAGAATTCAGCCATATCCCTCCGGTCTGATTAGATATTGAATAACTTTTTACTTACACATTCTTATTTAATAATCGCCTAAAACTTCAAATTTCAAATTTTTAAAATTTTTTTCTTTTTCAATTCCTAAGAGGGTATAAACGGGTTGAACACGTTTTCACGAATTCCGTCATATCTCTTAAGAGTATTAAGACATCGGATTGGTTTACACTTCCTCGGGCTTTCTTTATATATTTCTAAAAACTCATTTCAGGATTTTTGGATATTCAACCCGAAAGTGGGTGCAAGGGGGTTGCATATGTTTTCACAAATTCTTATATATTTCTTAGATCTGATGAGATATCGAATTCAGTTTTACTTCCTAAGACTTCCTATATAATAGTCAAAAATTGATTCCAGTTTTTTTAGATATTCAACTCCAAGAGGACGTAAGGCTTTCGACATATTTCTTAGGATTGATGAGATATTAGATTGGTTTTCACTTCCACAGACTTTTTATATAATCGCCTACAAAGGCATTTCTGATTTCACGTAATGGCCCTAAACCAAATCACGAAAAACCTCCTAATCACGTAACAACTGAAATTATACTACGACTAAGACATCGCCCCAGAGTATGACCCAATTATGTAATTCATGTGTTATATGTGGCAACGGCGTAAGTATTCTAGCGCGACCCCATTCTAAACGCTTTTCGAACTTTTTATTAGGTTTTCAGTCACATAGTAACCTACACCGCGTCTCAGAATTAAACGCGTTCCGGACTTCTACCTAAAAATTATAAAGTTCTCTCCAGACTGTTGGCAGATTTTTTTTTTCTAAATTTCAATAAATACACAGGGAATCAAATATCAACATAGCCGTTTAGTGGTTGAATATCAAAAACTTCTGAAACCAATTTTTAGGCGATTATATACAAAAGCCGTTAAAATAAGAAGCCATTCGATATCTCACCAGACCTAAGTGATATGTCAGAATTTGTGAGGACGTGCATAATCATTTTAAACCCCACTAGGGGTTGAATATCGCAAAATCATGAAATGGGTTTTTAGGTCATTATAGAATGTAGAAGTAAAAGCGAATTCCATCTCATTTAACCTAAAAGATTTGACGGAATTCGTGAATAGTTGAACTATAACTTACACCCACAGGGTATTTAATATCGCAAAATGCTTAAATTGGTTTGTATTTAAGACCTTTAAAAGTGAAAGTGAATTCGATATTCAATATACCGTCTAACCAAAAAAAAAAAATATCGGAATTCATGAAAATGTACACAGCCACTTCACTTCACATATTCTTAGGGTTGTATATCGAAGAAGTTGAAAAAATGTTTCGAGGCACATGCATAAAGAGCCCGCAGAAGTAATTGATAACTGTCATGACTAAAAGATATAACGAAATTCGTGAAAATGTGGAAAAAAACCCTTTTCACAAACGTTTTCCTTACTCCGCCAAATTCTGATCTTTTTTTTTTTGCTTTATTTACTCCTGTAGTACTTTTATATATACCTACTAAGTTTCAACTTTCTAGCGTAAACCGTTTCACAGACATAAAAAAATTATCCCCAACCACCGTACTTTGGTACCCCTTTCAAAAATTTTATCTAAATAGTCGTAAATTTTTAGCTTTCTATGCTTTGCGGTTTTTGATAAATAAAAATCGGAATTATTTTCTAACCATCCCGTCCAATTGTTACCCCTTCACCAGCACCCCCAAAATTTTCTCTGCAACAAGTCGAGTAGGCCTAACTCCTGTAAAATAAGATCTCTCTGAAAAATTGCTATTTCCCTACTTTCGTGCTCCACTTTACCCCTCAAAAATTTTACAATTTTATAATTTTGTAGTTTTAATTAAAAAAAACCAAATTTTTTCCTGGTAGAATTGGTGCGAAAGATATTTTAATTCCAAGCTTTTTGCGCTCACCTCTACGCCCCAGCTCCCTTCTTAAAGGTTTTTTTTTTGAGAAATGGCTATCTTCCCACTTTCGTGCTTCACTTCACCCCACAAAAATCTTACAATTTTATAATTTTGTAATTTTATATAAAAAAAAAACAAATTTTATCTTCCTGGTAGAATTGGTGCAAAAGATAGTGAAATCTAAAGTTTTTTGCAGACCACTCTTACACCGCGCCTCCCACCTTAAAAGTTTTAGCCATCGGACATTAAGACAACCACTATGTTCCAACCTTCTAACATCAACCATTCAGGAGATATGGATTTTAGACTATTTCAATTCCAGCTTTCAAACTCTTCGGACACATTGTTTTCCTCCCAATCCCACACTCCTCAACCCCTATCGCTAATTTCTTGGCAAATGGGTCTACTATCACAGTTCTACAGAATTTCCAAGTTTCTGCCTCCTAGGATAAGCGTATCCTAAGATCTAGAAACTGAAATATTTCGTCTAAAACGCTCCCTCCACCTTCCCCATTACTCCTCAACCCCCAAAAGATACCACTCGTAGGGGTTCACCCAATATACCCATCATAATTTCACCTTAACATATCAATGATCGTGTGAGCTACGCGACTTCAAACTCTTTTGGGTACGGCATACGGCGAACGGCGGACAGACAGACATTTTTTTTCACTTTCCCAAAACATGAAAATATAAAATTTTAGGGTGGAAATTTTTTTGGAATTTCAGGTCGATCACAATACTTTATTATTAAAAAATAGTAAAGTAAAATTATGCAGTATTTTAAATATGTAGATACCTTGTCTTAAATTGACAACTTCTTATAAACTATTATATATTATTATAAACTAAAAAAAATAATACTGGACCATCGTACATATTTTTAAAATCTATTATTAGGGTGTAAGTTAAAATTGCCTTGTGATTTTATTGTAAGAACATCAAATCTACCATTAAGTATGTATCGAACTCTATGACACATTGTCAAATATTTGTCTATTTTCCCTGGCAAATACAATCAGAAATTGTTATCGTCAAATATTTGTTTGCCTTCTTATTTTATTTGCTCTACACAATTTCTATTTTGTCGGAAAAAGGTTTGACAGAACTCAATTTTTTTTTAGTCAAATATTTGACAAATTTTTTTTAGTCAAATATTTGGCAGCAAGAACTCAATGTAATACAAGCTTCATAGTGATGAAAAACACACTTAATTCGATTCACTTCAAGAAATACAAAATAACCTAGTGATGAGTAAACAAATTTATATGCGGGTAATAACAGTCTTGAAAACCCATTACAATAACTTAATTTTATTTTTATGCTTGTAGAAGAAAATCGTTATGTTATAATACAATAATATTTTGATTTTATTCAAAAACCGCTTTACCTTAAACGAAATCGTAAAAATCGCTCAATCAAATCCGCGCAGGTTATCGTTACCATCGTATTGATATAAAAACATTGTTTATGAACTATAACTTATCGAGACAAGAATAAAACTCGTTTCGAATATTTTTTTTTATCTTCCGCTTATTTTGTATATTGGATTTTTACTCCAACACGATATAAGACTACATGCAAAATTTGTCGACTTTATGTAGAAAGATGATACAATAAAATCCTAGTCAAAAATATCATGATTTGGATTTAAAATTTAAATTGTTCTGATAGTAAATCGATAAATTTAATTAATTTCTAGAGCGTATAACGCTGGAAATATACACGGCAAACTTTTAAAGTTTCAATTGAAAATTTTAATAGGTATAAGATCTTAAACGCTTGTAGGTATAGCGGATCGAAATTAGTTTCGTTTTAATTATAGATACGAAGAAAGACACGCGTATGAAGGCACCAGAACATTTATAATGGGGCCCTTAAAATTTCAGCTGAATAAATTTTTCTTCAATTTATTGATACTAATTTGATTCGTATTTGATATAGACACAAGTTAAATGGGTTCTTATTGGTGGGGTCTCCATTAGAGACAGATTTTACGATTAATTCTACTGAAGAGTCTAGTGAGACGTGAAAAGTCGTTGGACGACAAATTGGAATGTCGCTGAAAATGTTGTTTTAAGCATTTAAATTTGTTTCTTTTTTTCGGAGTTAAGAAAATCCAAACACAATTTACAGACCTTTTCAGTGAAAGTTTTCTAACTATCATACTCTCAATGGCTTCATTTTATTTTGCCATTTTTACCATTTGCCAAAGAAGCGTTCTATCCAAGGGGGGGGGGGGGGGGGGCAGTTCGTTAGGTGTTTGACACCTGAGAACACACAAAAAATGTAGCTTCTGTTATATCTGTACCACGAAAAACGTGAAAATACAAAACTTCAGCCTACCTTTTTTTTTAAATTTCAGGTTTATCTCAATATTTTATTGACTTCGATAGCACTATTCTTCATTACAAGCCTTCAAAATAATATTTTTTTAATACATACTTTACTGGAATTGCTCTATATCAATATGTACCAGGGTTCAACTTTCTAGTACAAACGGTTCTGACAGCCAAGGCCTGATTTATGCTATCACACCCTAGATGAGTTTTCGAGCTGTACTGCATATTATAATTTGGTGTATTTTCAGTGTCACCAAAAATTGTCTTTCTTATTTTGTTATTATAGTTTTAGGCTTCTTCTTTTTATTTGGGCTTAAAGTTTCTTTGTAGCCATGCAAATATCATATATTCTCGATAATATTATCTACAGGCATTTGTTTATAACAATTTCCAATAATTTTAGCTTTTTGGTCTTGCATCGTACAGTGCTCATAAGTTTCGAAATACCGGTTACATCTTTTCTCTTATCAAAACAATTTAAACTTTCATAAATTATTTCAAGTATTCTACGGTCGATAGTTTGCCAAGTCGAACCGTAGGTATAAATACGAGTATTTTCCTGTAATTTAATTATACGCTTGAAGACAAAACTATTTTGTCCATTATACGAATCCTCTGCATGAGCAGTATATGCCCGTCCATTTTAAATGTATGCGGTCGTCGAAATCGAAATTTTCTAAGTAAGTTACGGAAAGTATCTAGATATGTATGCATGCACTCGTATGTCGATATCAAATTTGCAATATGCCTAGCACTTCAGTACAAAATTCGTGCATGTACGTACATACATAAGTTTAATGTTAGTTTATTTACGCCATGATGCAGTGAAATTAATCATTTTCAATAGTTGTGTGGTATTCTTAACTAGTCAAACCGAGAAACTTACTCGGTCTGGAAAACTTAACATGAAATGCTAAAATTTTAGTATAGTTAGTTACAAGGTAAATGTGATATTGACGCGTTAGAACGTACTGGCATTTTAAAGATGGCATAAGATATTTACATTACTAACGGTAGCATTTAACCACAGCATCTAACCACTGAAAGTTTTTTAAAAATAATAACTCCACAAGTTTTATAGAGACACCTTCATCTATGGCTACGTCCTCGTTGATGTCAGGTTGGTTTCGAAAATCTCAAATATCCAGCTTCTTCATGATTCAGACGTTAAAGTCAAAGTGGAAATATAATAATTGCTTTGGAACGCTTTGATAATGTAACATAAGAAAAAACAAAATTATTTTCATAGAAAATTTTAATAATGGAAAAACATAATTTTCTTCAAAAATCAGAGTTTTCAAAATGCATTATTGTAAACATAAGTCAAAATCGGAAATTCTAATTCCAAAAAAAACTAGATTAAATCGTTCCTAATTGAACGAAAACAAAAATAATGAAAGTTACTTCAGAAATGTTTGCACAATCGCAATTACCAAATGTGTATTTTCGATAGTTTCGAAAACTTACTTGACGTAATCGCTTATAATTTTTCTTATGATCAAAATTTCAAAAAACAAATCTCAACAAAAACTTGAAAACATATTGTTAATAATATTTGTCTACGCAGAAAAGACCTATCTTTTGCTGCTTTGTAGATTTCGCGAATCCCGTTTGCCTTATTTTCAAGAAAAATGCTGTTTTGGTATACAAGGGGCCTTAACACTTAATTAGTTTATTGTAAAGGGTTATACAATTGGTAAATAACAATTTTGTATATCAATACAAACGCACCTTTAAATTTTTATGCTGGCCTCTCAATGTCGAAAAGTCAGTCAAGGTTTACATTTTTACCATGGTGTAGTTTACGAACGAGATTGGCTCAATTGTTCTGTGTTTTATTTAAATAGAAAATTGTTACATCCCTATTGAATACCCCTTAGCTATTTACACAGAAAATTTATAATTTATCAAAACTAATATACACTGTAGGATTATTGATAATAAAAAACTAAAACATAATTAGGCGCACCAGAATATCCAAATTTTCGCAATGAAAATCATTTTACACAACACACAATATAGAGGTGACGCTAATCTCTTAAACTGACCCCAAATCTAGCTAATAATGTTCTCATGACGATCGAATTTTTTATTTATATAAATATTTTATAATAATAACGTATTTCGTTTCACTCAGGCTTATCAACAAATATCCTATTTAAAAATGATCAAACCATTATCCCACACTGATTTTCATTCAAGATAAATTTAATATATTTTATTACGTTAAGCTGCTATTATATAAAGCTATACAGGCTATATTTTGATCCCCGACTTTAGAATGAAGTGTAAGTAAATTAGAAATTCATAAAAAAAACCTTTTTAGCAAAAAAATTTGGATTATTTTTTTAAAAAAAATTTGCATGAAATTTGAGCGATTTAAGCTATCTTTTGTAAAGAATTTCGGTATCGAAAAGTTGTAACGGTTTTCCGATTATATTCTATTTCTATTTTAGTTCAGCGAATATTTCAAGTGAATTTTCAATGACAAACTGCCACCCACAAAAATATTTGAGAAATTTTTCAGGATTATACTTTGATATGTTTCCACAGATTATCCATTTATTTACAAATAATGGCTAGCTCTCACTTAACAACAATAGAAAACTATTATTTATACAGCTTTAACCAAATTTTTATTAAAATAAAACTACTAAAAAAATTTGGGGTTTACTACGTATTTCGCTTTTGTGAATGCATGGTTTTTTTTAGATATAAACTGAGATGTTTTGATTTTTGCCGGGGTCGTAGGTGAGTCTGTGAAAGCCACCATGCGAATTTGCCGACAGGGTCCGATCTTTGCATTGGCCATACATAGCCTTTTGAACATTTGAAAATGTTAAGCTGTTTAGTTTTGAAAATTGTATCCACAGACTCCTTTTTAAAGTAGGAAAATAAACGTACCAAATAACCTCCTGGCTATTCTTTAGGTTGTCAAGCGCATAGTAATCTCAGCATTAAGCGGCTGCTGGACTTCTAACCAAAAACATTATAAAGTTGCGTTCAGAGTGCAGACATATTTTTTATTATTTTTTTTCAAGAAAAACATGGGCCGTTAAATATCGACATAACACATTAAAGGAAAAAACCAAAAATTCCAAAAATTTAGAAACAGATTTTTAGGCGATTATAAAGAAAACCCGTTAAGGAAAGATAATCTTTTATCATCAGACCAAAGAGATATGTCGGAATTCGTAAAAACCTACAAAATTACAATATTTTACACCACCTCAGTTCGTAAATAATTTTTATGCGCTTCTATGAAGAGCTCCCAGAAGTAAAACTAATACAATATTGTGACGGACCTAAGATATATGACGAAATTCGTGAATATGTATTCACTATTTTCGTCATATTTCGTAGGCATCGTGTTTCATCTCATCTCCGTATGTCAATGCAAATATTTATTTATTTGTTAATTATTTTTACAGTACTTCTACTTATAAACGACTCCTACGACACACCTGGACCCGTTTGTCCAAATTTTTGATGACATCACGGCATAATTGCTTCAATTTTTGAATGGTGGTGGGTTTATTGGCGTAAACTTTGCTTTTGAGATAACCCCAAAAAAAGAAGTGCAACGGAGTCAAATCGCACGATCTCGGTGGCCAATTGATTTCGCTGTTTCTGGAGATTATTGGTCCGGCGTACTTCTGCTGCAATAATTCCATTATTGCGTTGGCACGTCGCACCATTTTGCTGCAACCACATGTCATCGATGTCATAATCATCCAATATTGGCCACAAGAAGTCGGTGATCATGGCACGGTACCGTTCCTCGTTCACTGTGACAGAGTTGCCAGCTGCATTTTCGAAGAAAAATGGGTCAATAACTCCAACAGTGACTTTTTGTGAATGCATTGGCTTTTCAAAGAGTACCCTTGGATTTCGATCAGTCCATATTCTGCAATTCTGCTTGTTGACGTCGCCACTGAGATGAAAATGAGCCTAAACAGAAATAAGAATTTGGTCGCAAATCTATTGTCAACTTGGTTTTGCTCATATGCATCCAATTGGCGATTTGCCAAAGACTAAACTACCAAAAGGTCAAAACAGATGTCAAAAATTATTTGACGTTTAAGCGTGGTTTACAATAAACTTCGAAACGAGTTATTGTAACACCCTTTCCATAGTACGCTTCAACTTTCATAAGCCGTTTCTGAAATACAAAGTGCTCACATGGCTTACGTTTGCGCATTTCGAATAGTCTATACGCCGGGTAGACGGACTTTTTTTGTGCCTTTTTTTGGGTCTAGCCCAAAAACGCCAAATGCAAAATTTAAGAGTAGTAATTTTTTTTTGAATTTCAGTTCAATCGCAATATTTTAATATTTAAAAATAGTGAAGTGAAATTAGGTAAGTATCAATTTTCTTAAATACATAATTTTGTATCTTCACACAATTGTTAAATATTTAACACCACCGTAACATAAACATTTAGATCAAAATTTCACAGCTATCCTTCGGTCTATTGTTTGATTTACTTACTTATTTATTTAATTATTACAGTTATTGTATAAGATATTTACAGTTTATAAAATTTTTGTAGAGATCAGACGGGGAAAAATTATTGTCTTTACAACTATAGTGTAGTATTTCTATTTCTTGACAAATTATGTTATTAATTAAAGTGAACTTCATTTAGGAAAATTCTTTTTAAAAACCTATTAATAAGAACTTAAAACTATCTTACAATAAAACTAACTTATTTAGGCAGAAAATTAGAAATAACTCTACATTTTAAATACTCGTAGTTCTGAATAGTTCTGTAACTAGGGGGTTGTCTAAGTTAAGGCATCTTTCGCGAAAATTGTTCATTGCTTTTTCCGATAGGTGTGAAATCGAACGAACTTTAGCTAAATCGTGCAGATGTCGTGTTGGAAAATAAAACGGTATGTTTAAAATTATTTTTAAACATTTATTTTGTAATACCTACTTGTAGCTTTTTCTTGTGAGTTTGAGCATGGATGCTCTTTAAAATTATTGTTTGATTTAAATGCCCATCGTTAATTCGTATTTCACTGAGGCTTACTCTATAGCCTCTGCAGCTTGTCCAAAATGTTTGTTGAATTTTTATTTTTAACCGAGAATTTTATATTTGATGTACTTTCCCAAATCTACGGTTTTCTCGATGTACTAGGTTTTAGCTGGATAATTCTCGTCAAAGAAAAAAAAATGTTCATCATGAAAATTATTTTAAGGCACTCAAAACATGACTCAAAACTTAAAAATATTGTGATGAATCACCTTACTGAATGGGCTGTACAAGAACTGTTGAATTCGTCAATATTATCATCAGTCATCATCACACAGGCAATTGGCTTTCAGAAGTTATTGAATAAATTACGTATTACAACAGAAGTTAGTACCTATGCCTGGTTGGTCTTGGAGATGATATTCCCTGAAAAGCAGGTGTAAAATCTGAATTCATTCGCAGCAAACTTAAAAATCTGCCAACAGTCTGGGCGCAACTTTATTATTTTTTGGGTAGAAGTTCGGAACGAGTTTAATTCTGAGATGCGGTATAGTTTACTATGTGACTGAAAACCTAAAAAAAAGTTCGGGAAGCGGTTAGAATGGGGTCGCGCTAGAATACTTACGCCGCTGCCACATAAAACATATGAATTACATAATTGGGTCATACTGCGGGACGAGGTCTAGTCCTAGTATAATATCAGTTGTTACGCCATTAGAAGGTTTTTCGTGATTTGGTTTTGGGCCATTACATGAAATCGGAAATGCGTTTGTAGGCGATTATATAAAAAGTCTGTGGAAGTACAAATCAATCTAATATCTCATCAATCCTGAGAAATATGTCGAAAGCCATACGTCCTATTGGAGTTGAATAACAAACATCCTGAAATCGACTTTTTGACGATTATGTAGGAAGCCTTAGGAAGTAAAAATGAATTCGATATCTCATTAGAACTAAGAAATATGTAAGAATTTGTGAAACATATGCATACCCCTCGCACCCACTTTGGGGTTGAATATCCAAAAATCCTGAAATGAGTTTTTAGATATATATAAAGAAAGCACGAGGAAGTATAAACCAACCCGTTGTCTTATCACTCCTAAGAGATATGACGGAATTCGCGAAAAAGTGCTTAACCCGTTTTTACCCTCTGAGGGGTTGAAAAAGGAAAAAACCTGAAAACAAGTTTTAGATGATTATTAAATAAGCCCGGGGAAGTAAAAAGTTATTCCATATCTAATCAGAACTGAGGGATACGGCTGAATTCGTGAAAATGTATACATCCCCTTTACACCACCTTGGGGGTCGAATTTCAAGAAATCCTGAAAACACTTTCTAGGTATTTATATGAAGAATCCGTACAAAAAAAATGAATTCAATATTTGGGAAGACCTAATAGATATGACGAAAATCGTAAAAATATATGCATTCCATTTTCACTGATAATTTTTTTTCCCCACTTCCGAAAGCCAATAGATATTTGAATTTTTTTTTAATCAGAATTACTTTTCTAGTTGATTTACATATACATACCAAATTTCAACTTTCTGGCATGAGCCGTTCTATAGTTAAGAAAAACATCCCCCACCCCCGTAGCATACTACCCCTATACAAAATGATATTTTTCCAACATGCTACTACTATAGTTCTATCTAAATACTAAGTTTCAGCTTTATATTATTATAGGTTCTCGAGATATCAAAATCGGAACTTTTTACTTTTCACCCTCCCCCACCCTCACCCTCTACACCCTTATCTCTGAAAATTTTTTTCCTGCTGGAGATCTATTAGGCCTATTTCTGGTAAAAATTTTAAGTATCTATCTTACGCCGTTCTTAAGATATAAGACGTGATTTTTTAAAAAAATTCTTACCCCCTCCTCTTCCATGCTTCACCACCCCCTAAAAAAATTTTACTTTCAGTAAACTTTATTTGTCAACCTTTATACACAGATCAAATTTCATTTCTCTAGTGCAATTTGTTCGTTAGATATCCTAATCTAAAGTTTTTCAACCCCCACCCCCGGACGCCACTGCCCTTTCTCAAAAATGTGTTTCCGATCTATTCTCCTAGTATACCTACAGGTGGTTATTAAGTTTTAATTTCGTAACATTAACCGTTTAGGAGATATGGATTTTAGAATGTCTCTATCTCGCCTTTTTTGCGTTTTGGACGCATTATTTTCCCCCCCACTCCCACACCCCTTCACCCATATCAATAATATTTTTGCAAATGGTTCCACTATTGAAGCTCTATACAAATTCCAAGTTTCAGCTTCCTAACATAAGCGGTTGCTGAGATCTAGAAACCAAAATTTTTCGTCTAAAACGCTTCCCCCACCTCCCCCCTCATTTTCACACCCCCCAAAAAATGGTCACTTGAAGGAGCGTACCCAGTCTATTAAGAAAAAAAATTTCAATTCAATAGCTTATAGGGTTTAGGAGTTATAAGCCCTCAAACGTTTTGCGTACGGCGGACGGCGTACGGCGGACGGCGGACGGCGCACAGACGGACTGAAAATTTTTTTTGCTTTTTTGGTGCTTATTAGTCATGAAATGTTTAAAAAAAAATTTTCAGGGTAGCAAATTTTTTTTTTTTAAAAATCGATAACAATACTTTATTATTAAAATAATAAAGTAAAATTAGCATTACACGTTTTAGGATTAGAAGACCCTTGAAATCCATTAAAAAAATATTGTTCAGCAAGTATAACGTTTTCGAGGGAAAAATTCCAACTCTACATATTAAGTCGGTAGGCAGGTGTAGGTACATAAAATTTTAGGATTGATAATGGGTGGGTATGATAATAATAGAAAGTTGAAACTTGGTAATTATATAAAGCTGTTACACTAGCATATTTTAGAAAAATAATTTTATTATTTTGGTTAAGAAGTACAGAGGAGGTGGTATGTTTTTTATCTCGAGAACAGTTTACCCTAAAAAGTTCAAATTTACTTTGTACATTTAATGATATCGCATTTCGAACTTTGATCAAAAAAATAATAAAGTTTTGCGTAGACTTACAGACAGATTTTTTTACTTTATTATTTTTTAATAATAATTTGTATATAGGATTACAATTGAAGTCTATTGAATATAAAATTTTTGGGAAGTGAGATAGAGCACGGAAGTCGTGTGATAGCCATTTTTTTAAAAATTAAATTTTTATATCTGAAAAACCGCAATAGGTATGATCTTAATTTTACAGGAGTTAGGCACAGTAGACCTATAGCAGAGAAATAAAATTTAGAGGTGCGGGCGTGTGAAGTGTGAAGGCTATTTTTTTACGCTTTTTTGGAAAATTTGTTTTGGAGAAGTAGATAAAGATACAACTGTGAAATTTCTACCACATATTTATGAACATTTCGAGCACCCTCTGTAATTTTTTCAGCCCGAAATAGTCGCTCATTGCTGAGATATACGGCAACTTAGCCACTCATTTTCAAAAAACTTTGTTTTCGGTAGATACGATTGCGTGCTTTCTGCTTATCTCAAATAATAAAATCAAACGGCATTCTAATCTGTGAAGTTTGAACTATTTTCGGAACTAGTATTATCAAAAAATATTGAATAGGTAATTTTTGGAAACTTGTTGAACTTTGTATCGTCAATTTTGGTATTTTTTACGACTTCTTCAGGTCGACAAAGAAACGGCTTGATGAATCACAATAAATTATTCCAGTTTGCAAACTGTCTACAAGAGTACTGAAAAAGTTCAACAAATTTCAAAGGAATTCGGTAGACAGATTTCGAGATATCGTGTCTACCGATTTGGAAAATACCGTTTTGAGAAAAATGCGACTAAACTTACCATTATATTCGAAACAACAAAGGATTTTAGAGAATATAACGGCCTGTAACTTCCGAACGGCTTCGAATATTGGATGCAATTTATGCAAAAAAAAATCGATTTTTTGAATCAGTCACACGGGATGACCCCCTTAACGTGCAAAGTTGTAGTAAAACAAATGTTCGTAACAAAGGTTTTTCTACATTTTCACGCATTTTGTAATATCTTTTAGACATTTATTTACTTCTGCGGGCTGTTTATATAAGCGCCTGGAAACGTTTTTCCAAATTTTTCGATATCCAACCCCTAAGGGGGGTTTAAAGTGGTCGTGTACATTTTCACGAATTCCGATGTATTTCTTAGATCTAATGAGATATCGAACTCACTTTCACTTTAAATTTAATCGAAAAAACAAACAATTTGAGCATTTTTCGATATTAATGGTTGTTCAAGTTTTCACGAATTCCGACAAATCTTTTAGGTTTAGTCAGATCGAATTCGCTTTTACTTCTATTTGCGATATTCAACCTCTATGAATGCCGACATATCACTTAAGTCTGATGGTATATCCATTTGTTTTTTATGTTAACGGGCTTTCTCTACAATCGCCTAAAAATCGGTTTCAGAGTTTTTATATTCGATATTTTATCCCCTGTGTTTTTATAGAAATTAAAAAAAAAGAAAGAAAGAAAATCTGAGAACCTAAAGAATAACTAGGCGGGTATTTGGAACGCTATCTTTTAGGTTATCAGTCTCATGGTAGCCTACACCGAATCTCAGCATTAAACGCGCCCAGACTGTTGGCATATTTTTTGGTATTATTGCTCATTTCTAATGAGTTTAAGTTTGTGTCTTTGTGTATATTGTAGTGAAATCCATGCAACCAATTTCATTTCTCTTTCTATGATCCGACTCCCAGAATCGGGCCTTGGCAATATTTTAATAATTTTGTGGACATTATGATCATCCCGTCATCCGATCTGAGTTTTCTATCAAAACTCACCAACATAGATGTTTTCACAAGGGATAGGTTTTTAAAAGCCCAAGAGTTTCCAAATTTGTTTTAATTACTTAAATCAAATCTTTTTAATTTGCTTAACTGTAACCGGTACAAGGTTCGAAATCATATTCTTACAATTAATGTTTTTCCTGGTAATGTTTTCATTGTGGATTTTCTCATTTCACTTGTTAGTTGATGAGGGTTTCTAATTCGGCCGTTTAATTATGAACATTTCTTGAACTTCTTTAACATTTTATGTTTTTATATTAAATGGAGCAAGAAATTCATGTCCTTCCAGAATTTAGGACTAAATTGGTATTAGCTTAAAATTACTCTGAATTTGATCGCCTTAGGTGATATTAAACCAAACCGTTTCCAGAATATTAAATTTCAATCATTAATAAGGTGGCATGGTAATTGAACAAATTGAGTTGATACATCATATTCAATTATTAAAATTCTCAAAATAAAAGTTGCCATAGGCGAAACCCGGACATTTGTTTCTAAAGTTTATTTACTCTTCTTTTTCATTGCTTGAGTTATTTATAGTCGTTTATTGATGCAAAAATAATCCCAAAAATATCAATTTTTTACCAACGAGCTGCCTATTTCAATATCTACCTACACAAGATACGAACTTTAACATTAAGCAGGTACCCCATTACCAACCATAACTTACTTCTGTCTACGTAATTTCTGTATAAAATATCATTTATTTTATTTTATGAATAACATTAAGTCTATATGGCGTATTTCAAAATTTCTTGTCTATTGTATAAATTTTTGTTGATTAATAAATTGATTGAATTCTCCCGCCGATCTGTGATCCACAATTTAACTTTTATTACAATTTACTACCTTTGGTGTGGTCTAAGATTTGTAGGCGAATTTTATTTACTGTGAGAATATAAATTAAAAGCTATAACATAAATATGTATGTAAAAAAATCTTATGCACGGGCATAAGGAATTTGAATTTTAAACTGTTGATGTATTTAGTGTCATTATATGGTGTGATTATTTGGTTAGTAAGAAAAACAAATTTAAAAAAAATGTTCGACAAAATATGACCAAATAAATTAAAAAGTTATGCAGATGAGCCGCCAATCATCGCCTCTGAGTCTGGCAAGAGACTCTGACTTAAGAAAACGCATTGACGTGATTTGTTATTCTGAAAATATTTTGTAGGTGTACGTATTGATGAACTAAGATTGAATTTCGCTTACAAACTAAAGGGAGGAAGTGTGTTAACATTGTTAACATTGATAAATGTGGTGGCACGTAAATATTTAATAGAGGTATTACGATACAGAGATTACCCTATCTCTGGAACGGCTACGCTAGAAACTTAAAATTTGTTGAGTATACGTAGATGTACTTGTAAAGTAACTTAGATAAAAAAAACTGCCATTACCATACAAGGGGAGGGGGGGCAAAAAATGTTCAGTGTAAATGTGATTAATTTATTTTCACGACTTTCGCCACATGTCTTAGGCTTTCCAAAATATTGAATTCATTTTACTTTTACAGGTTTTTCAAATAAAGGGTTAAAGGAAAGGGTTTTCAAGATTTGTTTCATATTCAACCCCTAAGTAGTGAAAACTGTCGCATACATTTCACGAATTTCGCCATATGCCTTAGGACTGACAAGATATCGAATTAGTTTTCCCTTCGTCAGGCTTTCTGTATATTCACTTGAAAATCAATTTCAGAATTTTTAGATATTCAACCCCCAAGGGGTGTATGAGGGTTGAATATGTTTTCAAGATTTTAACTAGGTTTAACGAGGTATGAAAAATGTTCTCACTTTTACGGGCATTTCATGTGATCACCTAAAAAATAAATTTCTGGATTTTTTTGAAATTGAGTCCCCAAGGGGAAGTGAAGAGGTTGTATACGTTTTCACAAACTTTGAAATTTCCCTTAGGTCTGATGATATATGAAATTGATTTTATATCCTTGATTTTATATCCTTGATTTTATATCCTTAAACCTTTTTCTCAATTTTTTTCAAATTCAACCTCCAAGTGGATGTAATAGGGTTGTATACGTTTTCAAAAATTTTGCTATATCTCTTAAGGGCTCATATACCCCTGCACACGCAGAAAACTGAGTAAATTTGAAAAATTATTATAAAGGTTATATAGTGAAAAAAAATTTAATTGTTGAGTTCACATATCTTATTAACTATTCAACTATAAGAAAAAAAAATTTTTTTTTTTTTAATATTAGCATTGTTTTTTACGAGTATAAATGGACTACTTATGAAAACCATGGCGCCTCCTGGTCGGCATCATAGCTTCACCAAAAATAATTCAATTTGCAAAAATAAAAAAGAATCTTGTAAAGTAATGTATTAGTTATAGTCTGACGTAGGGAATTTTTTTTTTTTCAAAAATAAATAAGTTACAGTATTTCAAACTTTAATAATCAGTTTTTTAAAAAAAATTTGCGTTTAATATTTTATAAAAAAAATTCCAAGCAAAAAATTAAAAAAACCTCTCGTCAGACTATAGACAAAATAGTTATCAAAATTTGAAAAAAAAAAGTTGGAAAATATTGAAAATTGACTGAGTTATCGTGCCGACCATGTCTAAAAACATAGTTTCGAGAAAAATGCGTTTAAAGTTTTTGGTAGGTACAACGTGTAGTTACGGCTAGTCTCCCATTCCAGCTTCGTACTGTACACCTTCTTCCTCTTGGATCTTCGTGTTTTTCACAGATGGTCCTATAAATGACCTTGTTTTCTATGAAACCCAGCATTTGTGAAAAAATAGATGCTAAACGCTGCTGTTGAGACTGGCGCGGCAATTAGCCAGGAAGCCGCTCCAAACCGATGTCTGGTCACATTTATTGCTATAACTTTGTAATGGAGTGGAATTTTCTAAATTCTAATTTTTTTTTTAAATTCTTTAAATCTGTAAAAAAAAAATCAGTTTTTTGAAAATTTCAGGGGTAATGAGCCCTTAAGTCTGATGAAGTAGCAAACTGGTTTTTACTTCTGTGAGCCTTTTTTGTAATCGTCTTAAAACTGATTTCAGATTTTTTTTTTAAATCCAACCCCTAAAGTGGTGATGAATTTTAGTACTTTGTCACGAATTTTTTTTTAAGGTGTAATGACATTTTCATCATTATTGTGAACGTGTTAATCATTAATATACTTTGTCCTACATGAAAATCATTTGGTGAATGTATTCATCACGGTAATGTACGTTTCGATGAAGATATCGTGTATCAAATGTCATCACTATAAAGAAAATTATCACAAAAAATTAAAATTATTCTTATGAACATTTTAATCAATATTCTGGAGGTGTTCATCAAAATTTATAGTTGCTGGTTTTACTTTATTATTTTAATAATACAGTATTGTTGTCGATTTTTAAAAAAAAAAATTTGCTACCCTGAACATTTTTTTTCACGTTTCATGACTAGTAGACACGAAAAAAGCAAAAAAAAATTTCAGTCCGTCTGTCCGCCGTACGTCGACCGGTGTACGCAAAATTGTTTGAAAGCTCGTAGCACCCAAACCCTTTGAGCTATTTAGTTGAATTTTTTTTTCGTAGATAGACTGGGTAGGCCCCTTGAAGTGACCAAATTGTGATAGGTGGGGGTGTAAGGGGGGAGGTGGGGGAAGCGTTTTAGACGAAAAATTTTGGTTTCTAGATCCCAGCAACCGCTTATGCTAGGAGGCTGAAACTTGAAACTTATATAGAGCTTTGATAGAGGACCCATTTGCAAAAAAATTGTGCCGATATGGGTGAAGGGGTCAAGGAGGGGGAAAATAATGAGTCCGAGACGCTCGAAAGCCGAGATCGACACATTCTAAAATCCATATTTCAACCCCTAAGGTTCTCGGCTTGAACACGTTTTCACGAATTCCGTCATATCTCTTAGGAGTGATATGACATCGGATTGGTTTTCACTTCCTCTGGCTTTCTTTATATATATCTAAAAACGCATTTCAGGATTTTTGGATATTCAACCCCAAAGTGGGTTCAAGAGGGTTGCATATATTTTCACAAATTCCTACATATTTCTTAGTTTTGATGTGATATCGAATTCATTTTTACTTCTTGAGGCTTCCTATACATATAATCGTCAAAAAGTTGATTTCAGGATTTTTAGATTTTCAAGATATTCTTAGGATTGATGAGATATTATATTGGTTTGCACTTTCACAGACTATTTATTTAATCGCCTACAGACGCATTTCCGATTTCATGTAATGGCCCAAAACGAAATCACGAAAAACCTCCTAATCACGTAATAACTACGTAGTATTACTATACTACTTAGACTACCCGGAGTATGACCCAATTATGTAATTATATTTTATATGTGGCAGCGGCGTAAGTATTCTAGCGCGACCCCATTCTACTTATTTTTTTAGGTTTTCAGTCACATAGTAACCTACAGCGCATCAATCTTAAACGCGTTCCGAACTTCTACCCGAAAAATAATAAAGTTGCACCCAGACTGCTTGCAGATTTTTTTTAATTATCACTTAAAATGTTCGATGATGTTCCAACGACTTCTACATTAATTTAAAGAATACCTTTCAATGAAAGGCGTTCATTAAGATAAACAGTAAATTTTCAGTACGATTAATTTCCGCATAATTAAAATCAATTCGATATTTTTTTTTAAAATTAGTATACAACCCCTTTTCAATGACAATTTGCCAAATTTGCCTCGTCTACTTACACCAATCGGATTGTTTTTTAAACTTAAGTTCTCAATTTTATAGCGTAAGACGTTCCTGATATATAAAAAAAGAACCATTCACGTACCTTGCAACTCCTACCAAAAATTTATTTTTCTAAGGTGCACGTATATTAGGTCTATACAAACATCAGCTCTTTCAATACTACACTCACTCCCAACACCCTCACCCCTAATATTTTTCTACTGTTAGAGTTCTACTGGGTCTAACTCTCAATCTTGGATCTTAAGATATAACAAATAATAAATTTTCTAGAAAAATGCCAATCACCCAACTTTCATGCTCCACTGCCTCCCTTAAAAATTTTACATCCATTATACTTCACTTACAAGCTTTTACACACAGCCCACGTTTTATTTATAGTTCAAAGTTTTCAACATACAATTAAATTTTTTTTCTAACAAACAATCAACAATTCAAACAATCATTGAATTTCAATTATAATATTTAATGAATGCTTACGTTGGATCCAATTTAATGATTTTTTTTTTCATTTTAATGATGTCAAGTTTCATTAATTGGATGTACCTTTTTGGTTCAGTCAGAGTCAGAGTAAGTGAAGTACTGTTCTTAGACTAAAGGTAAAAACAACAATTTTCAAATATTCTAATTCAATCCAGTTTGAAAATGAAACCCATGTTCAAGAACAGTACATTAAAATTGACATGAAAACCCCGCATTCTTGAAAAATTTCCATTTTGCAGAAATATTTCGCTTCTCGGGGGTGAGATTCTTTTTAAGCCGTGTAACCCCGTAACGTGAAGTGTTAATTTCGACACGCATTTCTCATTCGCCGGTTTATTAACTGGAAGAGCCGTGTATGAAATTTCCCATATTACCAGCACCGATGTGAACTTCTTATTTCATCTTTTAACATACCCTCTTAAAAAACTATATGAATTTCATAACGACATCATTTCATTTAATTTATGGATGAAATTTTATGATATCCCATCGTCATTTTGAGCTTCGAGTACCGAAAGAGCTGGGGGTCCTTTTCTTTGACATATTTTTACGTATATACATGTTTTCGAATCATACTCATATTGTACATGTAGAAAGGTGGTATTTTTTGTTACCCCATCCCAATCATGTGTTGACGATTCTATTAAAAAGGAAGATCTCGATGCGGGGCCCCCAAACTCCTGGATACCTGTTACTATAGAGTCTCTTTACCTTTTTCCTTGTCATCATCCACTTTTTGATGTCCTCAAATAAAGATATTCTGGAATTTCTATTGAATATATAATGTCAAGCATGTCGGGAATTTTCGCTTGAGCAACTTACAAGAGCTTAACACGGGTTCAGCCGCATCGCCCTCAATAGAGAGGTAAAATTCCAGGTACACGAAGGCCAGGGAAGAAAAAAAAAGCACCTACTTGGAATCTACTATCTGTGGAGCACACGGGGTCTATGGAAGTTGGGCTTCTCGGCATTTTTTATTCCTAAAATTATGATAGCAACCGGCGATTCATCAAGTTATACGTCGCGTCTTAAGTTTAAAAATTTGAACTTCGCATACAGTTTCATTTTATTTCGGGCACATCATTTTGAGAGAGAGCAACCATTTTCATGGGAAATACCATCAATTATTGTGATAGAGATAAATTTTAAAGTTTTTTTTTCCCAGGTGGAAGTTGTGTTTTCAACCGGCGTTCTCTATGTTTCCATCTTGCGTAGGTTTTGTTACGTGGGTTCTAATGCGATGGATGTTTTGATCGAGAAATATAAAATTAATAATGATTGGTATGTAAGGTAGTCTGATGTAATAGTGATACGAAACATTACCTGAGACTGGAGATTTTAGTCAAATTAAAAGTTTTAAGGTATTTAAAATAGAACACTTGTGGGATGCGCAGTCTTGATCACCGTTGACAATAATTTTCGACATTTTCAAATTAACATCAACCATATCGACTATATCAAAAATAATATCGAAATAATCAATAATCGCTGTTTTCGAGACTAGGTTTTTTGTTCACCAGTAGACTGTCCTGTAGATTGCAGATGGGGGAGGACAGACTAAAATCCCGGTTCACTGCTGCCTCTGTGGGCCTATTGTGTTGTCCTTCCTTAATATAACTCACTAAGGACGGTTATATCAATAAATTTTAATATGCTCTTGAGTGAGTTAGACATGAGTTCCAATGATGTTAGGAAGTATGTCCAAGAAGCCTTTTGTGTGATAGTTCTTCGCAGTGGCATAGAACGTGCTCCGCAGTTTCCTCTTCTTCGCAAATATTGTCTAAAATTAGTCCAATCGTATGCAGATGCTTTTTGAGTTTATAGTGTCCTGCAACTAGCGCGGTAAAGCGGACAAACGGACGGTTTTGGGGTGTTTGGCCCTAAATAAGAAAATGAAGCCCTTGGTGTAATAAGGGGTCAACTCTTTTTACTTTAATGACTTTTTTGTTTCATGACTAGTAGACACGAAAAAATCAAAAACAATGTTCAGTCTGTCTGTCCGCCGTACGCCGTACGTATACCGGTGTACGCAAAATTGTTTGAAGGCTCGTAGCACTCAAACCCTTTGATATTTAGTTGAATTTTTTTGTTGGTGGGTAAACTGGATACATCCCTTTAAGTTTGATTTATTTATATTTATTGACGTCTACCATATAAAATACAATAGTAAAATTAAGAAAAAATAATTATTGGTAATTGGACAAAGCAGTAACTAATGTTTTCATTTTCAATATAAATTATACTTTCAACGTTAATTAACTCTCCAGACATTGATTAAAATAGACTTAAAAGCAAATCTACCCGAACTTAGATCAACAAGAGAACAAACTTCATTGAACCGCGTAGCACATCGCGTAAGTGGCTCATTCATGCCATAGTTTACCTTATGTGGATTGATTTGAAGAAAGGCACGAAGACGTAGTGGTCGTTCAGGCGCATAAATGTGGGAAGAAGCGAGAAGTACCGGCGAGATTATTCTATAGCACAATACGTCACGAACAAACATTATATCGCGAATATGTCTACGACTCTGCAAGGATAGCAAATCAATTAGTTTGCACCTACTTATATAAGAAGGTAATCCATCGGACCAATGTAATCTTCTAACAGCAAACCTCGTAAACCCTTTTTGAACACATTCTAGTCTTTTGATATGAATGTCATAAAAAGGATTCCAAACGACTGAGCAATATTCCAATGTAGATCTCACAAGAGAGCAAAACAGAGTTTTTAAAGTATATGGATCGTTAAATTCCATAGAATTTCTCATCACAAATCCCAATTTAGAATTTGCTTTAGATATCATTCGATCAACGTGCATATTAAAAGTAAGTTTGCTATCCATTAACACGCCAAGGTCCACTACTACCTCAGATCGAGTCAGAGTGATGTAAGGAAAATTATACGTAAAATGAACAGGAGAAATACACCGACATATAGTAAGGATTTTACATTTATTAGGATTCAATAATAATGAATTAAAATCGCACCACTCCCAAAATAGAGTAATCTCAGTTTGAAACCTAATGGAATCGATTTGACTATTCAAACGAGTATAAATCTTCAGATCATCGGCAAACCCCAAGCATGACGCATATTGTAACAGATCAAAAACATCATTAATAAAAATGAGAAAAAGAAGAGGACCGAGGTGACTACCCTGCGGAACACCCGAAGGAACTGAAATGCATCGTGATAAGAATGAAGATAAACGAACATATTGTTTCCTATTATCCAAATAAGACCCGATCCACAGCAAGAGGTTAGAATGGAAACCAAGGGCACACAATTTAGAAAGCAACAGGTTTATGTGTATTCTATCAAAGGCTTTCACGAAATCCGTATACAAAACATCCACTTGAAAGCCAGACTCTACTGCTTCCAAACAATAATTGGTGAAAACAGCAAGGTTGGTCTCAGTAGATCTTCCAGACACAAATCCATGTTGTGAAGTGGATATATGTTCCTTAACCTCGAAGTAAAGTTTAGTTTTCACAATACTTTCCAGTAACTTTGGTACCGCAGACAATTTAGAAATCGGAGACTTATGAATTGCAATTTTGAAAATTTTTTGTTTTCATATTTCAATATTTTATGGTTTTGCTATTCTTGCATAAAATCGTTCCCCGTTGTTTTAAACGAACGTGCTCTTGATCTAAGCTGTCTATAGTAACTATTAATAAGCTCGTATGGCTTGTGGGCAATTGTCAAAAATGATATTGTGTCTCCGAAAAAAATTAGAATTTTTTGCAGTTGCGTCACTGTTCTTCCGACACGGCGATATGATGTCTTCCAATCATCAAGAAAAGTGCCCGATGATAACGACATATTGAAAATTATACATAAAGGAGTATATAAACAGTCCTGACAAGATTTAGGAAAACCAGGAGGTATTCCATCCGGACCCGAACTGAAACTATTTTTGAGATTCGCTATTGCAGAAGAGACATCCGTCTCAGATAAAACCAATGATCCAATATCCGTAATCGGGGTTAAGTGACTAAACCTATTAGGATCAAACGGATGAATACTTTTATTATAAACCGATTCAAAAAAATTGGCAAATAAGTCACAAGATGAAGATAAATCAGTGGAGGAGCACCCACTAAATTCCATAACAGAAGGGATGGACGAATGTTTTTTCTTAGAATTCAGAAAAGACCAGAAGAGTTTACTACCAATTTTTATTTTAGCCTCTGTAGACAATAAATATTGTTTGTAGAGGAACTTGTTGAGACAATCATAATCCCTGCGTAACCCCATAAACCGTTCAAGATCCACTATCGACTTTGTACCCTTGAATTTTTCATGAGCTTTATTTCTCGCATTTTTAAGTTTCGAAAGACGCACGTTGTGCCAGGGAAGCTTGTTACTCTTGTTGATTCTTTTAGGAACAAATAGCGCAATACAGTCATTAACAACAGAACTAAATTTAGTGTAAGCAGCATTAAGATCAAGATCTTTACATAATTCAAACCCACTCAATTGAGGAGAAGTAATTATTAATATCACAAAAATTTGCGTTAGCAAAACTATACAGTAATTCACTACAGTTACCATTAGAATTATTATTAGAACCGAAACAATAAAATTGAAAATGAATTACAATTGCTTTATGATGAATTGAGTTACTTAACAGGTTAAAAACTGCTTCACCAACATTTACAACTTTAATATTTTTATCAAGAAAAATAAGGTCCAAAATCTCATACAATTTGCCACTTTTAAGAGGATGGGGTTGTGAGGGGGAGGAGGGGGTGCGTTTTAGACGGAAAATTTGGATTTCTAGATCTCAGCAACCGCTTATGCTAGGAGGCTGAAACTTGGAATTTATATAGAGATTCAATAGTGGACACATTCGCAAAAAAATTCCCGATATGGGTAATGGGGTAAAGGAATGGGGGAAATAATAATGCGTCCGAGACGCTCGGAAGCCGAAATCGAGACATTCTAAAATCCGTATCTCCTAAACGGTTAATGCCACGAAATTGAAACTTAATGAGTATCTGTAGGTATACTAGAAGAATAGATTGGAAACGAATTTTTGAGTTGGAGCAGTGGCGTCCGGGGATGGGGGGGTGGAAAACTTTAGATTACGATATCTCACGAACCAATTCCATTAGAAAAATAAAATTCGGTTTCTGAATAAAAGTTGACAAATAAAGTTTGATGGAATTAAGAGTAAGGTGGAACATGAAAGTGGTGGGGATAAGAATTTTTCAAAAAAAATCACTTCTCATATCTCAAGAACAGTGTAGGATAGATGCTTAGAACTTTTACCAGAAGTAGGCCTAATAGACCCCTATCAGAAAACAAAGGTTGTGGGTAATAGTGTAGGAGCGTGAAAAAGAAAAAGTTCAGATTTTTATATATCGAGAACCTATAATAATAGAAAGCTGAAACTTGGTAGTTGGATAGACCTGTAGAGGTAGCATGTTGGAAAAATAGAATTTTTTATAGAGGTAGTATGGTACGGGGGTGGGGGGTGTTTTCCCTATCTATAGAACGGCTTATGCTAGACAGTTGAAACTCAGTATAAGTAAACAACTAGAAAAGTAATTTAGATAAAAAAAAATTCAAATATCCGTTGGCGTTCAGAAATGGGGCGAAAAAAAATGATCAGTGAATATGAATTGCATATATTTTCACGATTTTCGTCATATCTTTTAGGTCTTTCCAAATATTGAATTCATTTTTATTCTACGGCTTCTTCATATAAATACCTAGAAAGCGTTGTCAGGATTTTTTCAAATCCGTCCACTGAGGGGGTGTAAAGGGGTTGTATAATTTTTCACGAATTCTGCCGTATCCCCGAATATCTTTTCACTTTCATGGCCTTGCGTAAAAATCGCCTAAAACCAATTTTAAAGTTTTTCCCTTTTTCAGCCCCTAAGAGGGTAGAAAAGGGTTGAACGCGTTTTCACGAATTCCGTCATATCTTTTAGAAGTGATAAGTAATTGAATTGGTTTTTACTTTCTCGTGCTGTCTTCATATTTATTTATTAACTCCTTTCAGGATTTTTGGATATTCAGCCTCCAAGTGGGTGTAAGAAGGTTGCATATGTTTTCACAGGTTCCTGCATATTGCTTAGATCTGATGATATATCGAATACATTTTTACTGCCTAGGTTTCATACCTAAGCGCCAAAAATTTATTTTCAGTATTTTTAGATATTTAATCCTAAGGGGTGTAAGGGGTTTTCAAAGCTTCGACATATTTCTTAGGTTTGATGAAATATTATATCGCTTTTCATTTCCACAGACTTTTTACATAATCGCCTACAAACTCATTTCTCAATTTTTGGATATTCAACCCCCAAGGGCTTGCATATGTTTTCACAATTTTTGTCATCCCTTAGTTCTGATGAGATATAAAATTGGTTATTACGGCATTTGATGTAACGACCTAAAAACCAATTTCACGATTTTTCGAATTTCAAGAACCAAGGTGGTGTGAAGGGTTTTCTTACGTTTTCACAAATTTTTCAAAATTCCTAGTGCCAAATGAGATACCAAGTTGCTTCTTATGAAGACCAAATTGTTTTTTAATAGCATGAGAGGGCTTATTCGTACTGCTTTATTATTGCATTCGGATGAATTTCTGCTAATACAGTTAACTCCTTATAATTTAATAATATCCTTAATAATTTTGAAATCATAAAAAATCAATAAAATAATTTTAATGCAATAAAAGACCAGAAAAGTCAAGTTTTCTCTAATGTTGGAAAAATGAGTTGACCCATTGTTGTTCTAAGGGCTTCAATTATAAGTTTTTTTCGTCCGAGACTCTGCCCTATGCGTTACAAACTTTTGGGCTGGATTAAACTCATAATACTCTCAGATTTTGTCTAAAGTATAAAAAGGTTATTAGGCTGATAACTAAAACTCAAATGTTGAGTGGGCATGGAGAGTGGGCACTTTGATTTTGATTTTGATTTTGAAATGTTAAAAGCATTTCCATCGCCATGAAGAGATTGACTTTAAACAACTTATCATCTAAAAAAATTTAATTTATTTTCTGAAATTTTAATTTTAGACGAAAAATTTTGGTTTCTAGATCTCAGGAACGGATTATACTAGGAGGCTGAAACTTGGAACTTATGTAAAGCTATGATAGTGCACCCATTTACAAAAAAAATGGTCGATAGGGTTCGAGGGGTGTGGAAGTGGGGAGAAAAACAATGCGTCCGAAACACTTATAAGCTGGGATTGAAATATTCTAAAATCCATATGTCCTGAATGATTGATATCAGAAACTTTGTGGTTGTCTTGATAGATACTAGGAGATTAGACAAGAACTAAACACTTTAAGAAGAGTGGTGGGGTGTGGTGGTGCGGCTTCAAAAACATTGGATCAATATCTTCTAACGCAATTATTTTTATTTCTCAAGAACCATACCAGATATGATCTTGAAAATTTTGGGGTGTGGGTGTAGGGGGTGATGATGGGGGGGGGGGAGGGGTGAAAATAAAAACGTTCTGATTTTCATGTCTCGAAAAACGGCAAAGGACAGAAAGCTGAAAATTGAGATCTGTAGAGAGCCACTGCAGAGATACCCCAAAAATAAAATTTGTGGGTGTGGGTAGATTTTCAGAAATGACTAATGCTAGAAAGTTGAAACTAAGTACATATATATAGATGTGCTAGTAAAGTAGTTTGAGCAAAAAAAAAGTTTAGATTTTCATTGGCGTGGATTAAAAAAAATTTTTCCATAAAAAGGGTTTTTCCACATTTTCACGAATTTCATTTTATCTTTTAAGCATGTCGAGTTATTAAATTAAGTTTATTTCTGCGAGCTTTTCATATAAACGCCTGGGAAAGTTTTTCTAAATTTTTCGATATTCAACTCCTAAGGGCGTGTAAAGTGATTGAGTACTTTTTCAAGTGTAACTTTGGTAAATTGCACATGTTATACATTTGTTGGTCTACCTTGTTGTACGTAGAGAAAAGAAAAATAATCAATTTAAAAAAATGCTATGGAAAACCCCCTTAAAAAAAAACCATTTTATTGTTAAAAATTTATAATAGGCAGTACTGAATTTGTAATACTGAAGCGGTATCCCAGTTCAGTGCTTAAAGAATTAAGTTCAGCAAAATTTTGTCGGTACTGAAAACATTGCGCTCGAGGTCCGCATGTTTCAGTAGTGGATGGGGAAAATAGTTCCATTGGAATAGCGGTAGAGTGCCGAGGCGCTTTATTTGCAAAGTTTTAACTCAAAATTTCCCATCGTTTCAGAAACGCAAGACTACGTAAAATCTTGTGCTATGCCAAACAATAATTGTAAAATCACACTAAAACTAATTATAAATGAATGTTAAGGTGCTGTCTTAGAAAAAGAAGGATTTAATAACAAAAAACTTTTGTGCCAGTGGATAAAATTCGATTTCGAAAACAAGGATTTCCCAGCGGATTCGCGAATGTCTTAATTAACCATATATTACCATAGAACTGCAATAGTAAGATAAATATCTTAATTTTGGTTGAATGACTTATTTTTGCAACGCTAAAAGTATTGAAATGCAAAGTAGTAGCGTGCTGTGACTACAAATCATTCCATATGCTAAAAAAAAATCAATGCGAAAAAAACCCATGGAGTTTCTTCTGTATTTCGCTGTCCTATTTTTGCTGTGCCTTATCACATTTTTAATCGTTTACCACGAAGATGTTAATATATCAAAAATTCAGATGCACGTTGAATTGCAATGAAACTTGTTTTACATTTTCACTGTGACAAAATCAATACTGAACCTTAAATGCGGCTATAAATCTTTCTTGCTTCGTAACAAATTTGTCGAGAAATATTTAAATTTCTACCAGTCGAATAATAGACCAAAATTTCATAATTGTTTTCATCGAAATTGTTGTAATAAATCACTAGAGTCAAGTCATTACAAGATGTTTCATTAAAAGATACGAAGACATGAATTCATTAAGACTGCTTTACTAACCAATTACAGATTTGATAATTTTTTCTGAATTTCAACCACAACAAAGCCATGGAAACCGCTAAAAACACTTAGATAACAGATGAATCACGTAGGTCCCGGACCAACTAATTACACAAAGCTGGAAAACATTTAATTTAAATTCACTTTCGGAGCATATCTCTATTGGTTGAGTTTCTGTACGTCGATAGATTTATACCATTTGTGTAAATAGATAGTCAATTTGATTGTGTTTCGTGTGGGGTAAGTAAGTAGGTTAACCGGCGGTATATAGGAGGTATACAGATCTGGTATAGATTTTGGGTAAATCAAGCATCACAATTAATTAATGATCACTGCGACTGATGTTTGTGTCTCCGAGTGCGATGGTGACAGTTAGTTACGTAAGGAGATAATACTAAAACCCAGGCATCAGCACGAATTGACAAATTACCTTTTGCTCTTCTGTCACTGGGTATTAAATGGAAGAATATGGTCAAGTATAATACCGAGCACCGTATTATACGCTGTAGAAAAGTATGGGAGTTAAGTTGGGGTAATCTTGTGGCCTAAGTTCGATAATACCGTCTCATCCTACCTCCCATCTCATGTTTTCGAAGAAAACTTTTTCTTACGCTTTTGTGTTCCAATTTGGGTGAGATGTCTGTGGCATATATGTGATATGTCTTCCATAGAGTTTGTTTTTCTGAACCTAAGATGGTTTAGTGTGTTCAAAGGAAAAAAAAATATTTAGCTATTAAAGGACTCGAAGGTCACTCAACATTACCAGCACACTCCGAAAAGGAAATCATTTTATTTTCTTTCGTGATAGGCTGGTGGGCAGACATAAAAGAAAGCGTAGCTTTACACAAGTGTTATCTATAGATTATGTCTTGAATGGTGATCAACTTGTCATGAATTTGTTTAGAACAGTTTAAAATAAAATGAAACAAAGTGAAGAACGGTTGTACTCAAAACCCATCTAGGTTATACTCGATCTACCACTTATCACAAAAAGTCATCTAAAATATATACTAAAAAACGCTAAAAATATGGGAATTAAATTTACAATGGAAATCTTGTTTTGAAATAAAAAATTGTTTAACCAAACAGGTTATTTGTAATTTTATTTCTAAGGAGCGGCTTATGTTAGAAAGTAGATACCTGTAACTTATAAGAAGATGGACCAGAGTAGTCTACAAAAAAACAAGGGCTACACCAAGTATCTAGGAAGCTCGAGATCTCGAATTAAGATTTATCACTTTTCAGAAAGTGAAAAAGGGTGATTGTTAAAAATTAAATTTTTTCAGGCAGCCCCTAAAAATTTTCTTTTTTGTATACAACCAAAGGGCCAGTTTTTTTGTGAAAAAAAAAAATAATAAAATAACACGTGCGATGAATCGTGTGATGAATCTGCAGTTTTTCGAAAATATTTCACGAAATATTCAGATTTGACGAAAAATCCATATTAGTAATTTTATAGGAAATTTAATTCTCTATAAATTATGTTCCATAAATTTTTTCCAAAAAAAGTGTGTTTACAAAGATATTCACCAAAAATGTTTTTTATTGATTTCATGTTATATTTGATATTATTCATAATAGTACATCAGTATAATAAGAGTTATGTAACTGATTATTATTATCATGATTAAATACAAATTGTTATTTTTTATTAACTTTTAAAACCCCTGTTTCACAAACGCCAGTTAAATCACGGTCAATCTTAACTATCAATAATGCCAACGAATTAAGCTGATTGGGAAATAATGTCCGACGCACATTCATGCACGCTAACTGACATGTGTTGCATTTTTTTGTTCATTCACGGCAGCACCTCACGCTCTGTCGTCGGGAAAAGTCTAGGCGCGACAGTGTTTTCCGTGCAAGGTGTATATGTAAAGAAAGTTTAATCATAACCGGGGATTAAAAAATTTGTTAAAAAGAGAAAAGAATTCGATAAATGATTAAGAAAATAAAATTTATGATTTTGAATAGGCTATATTTTTGGCATTTCTAATCCTTGAAATATTCACCAGCTAAGATTGACGAATGTTTTTTTTAACATCTTTATAACCCATGTACGAAAAGCAGAACGGCACAGCACAGGCTTAGTACTGGTGCCAGAGTTGCCAGTACTGGCTAATGTTTCGGGTCCTAGACCAAATCATTGCCGAGCCAATGTCGATTTGATCACACCGGTACTACTCTTGGTGAAACTCTGGCCCGATACTGGGCGTCAGTAAAAAAAAGAAACGAAAATAAAATTATTAATATTTTTTTTTTTTAACTACGAATTTATTTTCCTATTATTATATTTTTGAAAAATGCGAATTGATTTAACTTACACACCTTGCACACTCTCGGATTTGAACCATGGTCTCGACACACATTAGTCCGCTACGCTACCCACTAGACCAATCTGAAACATTCTCGTAATAGGGTTGAAGCCGAATCAAATGATATGCTGAAAAACAAAAAATATTTCTACCAAGTGTGCCCAATACAGAGATACCGTCGAGCCAATGCCGAAAGAGCTTAGATACCAATAATAAGCCAATTTTAGGCCCGACATACGCCCAACAACTCGGACCAAAGTCGGCTCAGATAAAGTGGGAGTACTGATCACCAGGATTGGCCCGACACTGGTCTGATGGTTTATCAGTACCAAAACAATACCGATCGACAAGTCGTGGCGGGCAATGCAATGCCAATTCTGGCAGTGTACGCAACTCTGGTTGGACTCCGGCATTTCGCACATGGAAATTAACCTTTTTAAAAAAAAAATATAAATCATTATTTATAGAGAATTAAATTTCCTATAAAATCATTAATATGCATTTTTCATCAAATCTGCATATTTCGTTAGATATTTCCGAAAAACTATTTCCGTCATGTCTTTACACAAAAAAGAAATTTTAAAGGGGGCGCCTGAAAAAATTTCTTTTTTTTACAACCACCCTAACGAGGAGTATGCCAAAACTGAAAGTTAAGAAAATGGCAGTGGCGTATTATCTTACCTCAAAGGAGGCTACAGTAAATCTTGGAAAATAAGGAGGTGGTGAAAATAACTTTATGCCGCAGATATGAAGAACCCTATCCCAGCAAACATTTCCAGCGATAATACTCCTTAAGATATAAACATGATATCGCCATCTATATCTTATAAAAGAGAGATAATAAAGACATTCAGACAAACAATTGAAAAATTTCATAGCAATATCCAATTGCGGATAATTACGGAAGCTGAATCGAGTTATTCGAATATTGTCTTTTCTTCGATATTCTGAAGGGAATGCAATGCATTTTAGCTTCGCAAAGAAATGAGAAAAGATTATCTCAGAACTGTCTTACCGACAATAGAATGTGTTCTAGAAGAACGAAAGGACGACCGTCCATATAAAAAAGTTGTCTTCATTGTGATGTTCCACCCACCTTACCTAACGACCTTACCTAACCACCTCACCTAACCTAACCTTGTAATATTCTGAAGAAAAGCTGAAATATAAATAGGATAATAGTACTGCAAAAATATTTTGCGATTGATAGAAATTACGTCCAGTTTGTTCTGTATTAATCCGGTAATTGGACGTGAGGGGTTAATAGTTCAATAACGTAGGGGTAGAAAAGAGCACTATGCAAATAAAACATGCACCTTTTTATTTATAGTAGAATATTTTAATTTTGCCGAATTTTCGGATCGGTAACACAAATTGCTCGTCCTCCAAATTGCCAAAATCCTACATTTTGGCGAGAGTTTTACTGAAAACTATGGAAATACTATTGGACCACCATCTCAGATGTGTCTTGAACATTATAGGCATCACAAGATTTACAACATGTCTATATCGAAGGACAATTTATGAAAATTGCCGGATATGTGGTCATTTCCATGGTGCAAAAATTCCTGAATGCTAGGGATTATCTACTGGAAGCGTTTCTAGATATTGATTAATCCTTCAATAATGTGAAGACTGATGCGATTGAAAGGGCTATGGATGGACTCGTTTATCACAAGTTGTATCGTATCGATGCCTAGTGAAAGAATTATAAATTTCTTACTGTAGTATGGTATGGAATTAGCATTATGAAAGTAACCCGAATAACTCTGTAGGATGTTGCCTATATTCCATGCCGTTCGTCATTGTGGGAATGAAATTCTACAGACACTTGATTCAACCGGATTCAAAATAGGTTTTTGACACCCTGAGTGGTATATTGGAAACTGAACTTAAGTCCCATGATAGTAACTGTGGAACTGTGGTCAGAAGATTAGTCCAAAAAAAACGAACCTTATTCTCTTCGCCAGAATGAGAAAATGTCACTCAGCTTTAAGGGGGTACATCCAAGTAGACAGCGGAAAAAATTGGTGAATTTCAGGAATTGTTATCTTAAAAACTATTTGCTCGATTTTATCCAGGTTAGTTTTATTCAAAAGTTTACATGTTGAGGTACGCCGACAATTTTCTTTAAAAATATATATAAACCGGGGGCGCTGCTGTCATGTCCGGCGTAAAAAGTGTCCCTCGCTCGCATGGCCTGCCGTTCCCAAGATTACATGAGTTCGGTTAATCGGAAACAAAAATCTTAAAAAGATTCTGAAAATGTAGTGTATTGTTGCGAGCTAGGGGTTCACCGGGATTTCAAGTAAAAGACAATTCGGTTAAAATAAAAATAAGTGATTATTTATTAATCGCACTTTAAATTCTATTCGCACATATATCGCTTGACTCGTTCACTTTCGTTCTCTCTCAACACGGTCGCGTATACACGCTGGCTGTCACAGTCAACGTAATAAAAATTACTATCTCCTCGCTGAAAGCTTCACCTGCTTATATACTAGCCGGTTACAGTCTAGGATGTACTTGAATGTTCGCTCAGTGTGGAATCTTCTCGAAAGCTTTAGAGCTTTTGATTTCGATCTTCGTTCAGTGGTGTATGTAAATGGTACTGGAAGGCTTGAGAGCATTCCATTTGATCTTCAACGCTGTTCCAGTACGTTCGAGCGCATTTGATAAGAAGTGGGGTATAATCGTGTTGCTCCGCTCTCCTTATTTACTCTCAACTAGGCTTTTGATTGGGTTACTTTGCACCTTAGGTATTCGGTTGTTGCTGTTTCCTATTCGTAATCGATCGAGTTGCGCGGTGGCCAGGCTTACACGTAACAGTATAATGCAGTTCGCATCGTAGGATTTTTTGAAAACAAATTTTTTTCACGAAATGGCGGCTGATTCAGATTTACGTTCCTTTTTTAACCTTAATTACCGACCTTTCTGACTTGATAAAAAAAAGGTATTTAAGTGAAAAAAAAAATTCTACATTGCGAACTAGAAAACCTGTCCAAAAAATATTGTGTCACATTTTGGAAGCAATCGGTCCAGCCGTTTTCCGAATATTTTGGGGACTGTCTTTGGAAAGTATGTTTCGAGATAATCGCGTTTGAATGACGCTCTATATAGAGAATTCACAAAGGGCCCATTCCGGTTAATTGCGGTTATAACATTCACAATTATTGAAATTTCAATATGAAATTTACACACGATATTCTTAAGACTACAATCTTTAAGATAAGCAAAAAATTAATTTTGAAAAAAAAAATTTTTCTACTCGGATGTTGTTCCTTATACGCATTTATCCAGTGCAGTATAGTTTAAGAAAATTATATTGCATACAAAATCAATATAGCAATTTTTACTAAAAATATTTAACACTTTTTTCGTAAATGGTAAACCAGAATAAAAACTTTTAGAGCAGCTTATCCAGAAAATTCACTAAACGAGGAACTATAGTGAAGGCAATGCGCGCGACTCGCACGATGGCTCAATCGCGTCGTGCGCACCACTTCGCAACATCATTTAGATTAAGCGCGTTGAATCGCTTGCCACAACTGTCAAATATTGTTCACAAATACCAAAATATTTTATTCGCAGCTTATGAACGTATTGCTTCATTTTTTATTGTATAAGTATTCATTCGGGATTTTTATAAGCCGGTCGCTGTTAGAAGCAAATGTGAAAATCGCGTTACGCGCGCGATGAAATTGAAAAATTGGCAAATGAAGCGACGCCCGTGAAGAGATGCTATATCACTATAACTGGTTACACTAGATAACATGCATTCCAGCAAGCTGCCATCGCGTCGCATCGCTTAACACGCGCGCGTAGCGTTCACTATAATTCCACCAAAATACAGTTATATATTTTCTATTCCAGCTGTGTAAGAATGTTATAAAGAATCATAAATAATAGAAATGCTGTTGTTGTTTGCAATCTAAATTTCTACGCTACTCTGCTTTGGATAAATGCGCAAAAAACGTAAACAATGTAGGATTAAGTCAAATATTTTTGCGTCCAATTTTCAATTAAATTAAGGATTTGTGCAACAAACACAAACAATCTACCAACTTTATTATTTTTTTTATTTTTTGCGACAAAATCCAGAGCGCTAGTAGCCAGCAGAAATTACTTTCTAAATAGCATCGTCTTAAATTCTTTTGTTTATAATTTTTTTGTATACATATAATTTTCAGAATATAATTTTTAACGTATATTTGATTGAGGGATATTTTCTTTATTTTTCAGTGGCTCTCTAGCATATTTTTTTATATCTACAAAGTTTGAGATTCTTAGCATGGGGTTCCGGAAATATAAAATTATCAAAATTTTTGTTTTAACCGGTCAGCTCTTATAAGCCCGCTAGAAAAAGGTGATCGCCAGTAGGTACAGACTAGGCTTGTGTAGTTCGCGAACGAACTAGTTCGGGAGAGCGTTCCCATAACTGAAATGAATGAACTAGTTCGCAGTCAGTCTCGCTCCTAGTTCGCTTGTATTCATTCATTGCCGTTTGGAAGTCAGTGGTACAATATACTTGTAGACTGATGACAAGCTATCTATCAAGCATTCTACCAGACGACCTTTTTTACTTGTAGACTGGCGACCTTAATTTTTTTGGTCACAACATTCTACTACAATGACGACTACGAGTTACGAGTCGTTCCAAATTTCACTGCCTTTCTCATCACTGAACTCCCGCGAACTAGTGAACTAAAAGAACGAACTAGTTCGCGACGAGGAAGAAGAAATGATCGCTCACTATAATGAACTAAAATGCGCAAACCTAGTACAGTAGTAGTACTGTGAAAACGTAAGGCTCATCTCTCTAGGAGTCCTTGAGTTAGGAGGCGTCAAACACATTTGTGTGCTGCCAACGGAAAGATTTTTGCGCTATTTTTGGGTAAAACGTGGTAAAACAAAATTTGACGATTTTTGAAATTTCAAGTCCATTACAATATCTACGTTATTATTTAAGAAATAATAAAGTAAAATTGTAGACGAAATTGCTACTTACTTATTTCGTCATTTCCATTGTATTTTTAGACAATTTCCTTTCATTCTTATTAAGGACTGCAACTGCCATTTCTTATAATTTTCTTCAAATCTGAAACAAAGCGCTCATTTCCTTTTTTTTTGTTTGTCTTATCTAAAAGAAATAACAATGACTAAAATCATCACAATATTCGTCTACTTTCTTTCTTCATTACTGAAAAGAAAAGAGAAATCCGAAATTTTCTTCGAATCAAAAAGAAAACTTGGCACTCAGCTTTTCATTTCCTGAAAAATACAGAACACGAGTTATTCCAACTGAAAATACTCCTTTAAACCTCCTCGGTGTCCTTCTTCCTGCCGTGTTCGACCTACCGAAGAAAGTTATCTTTGTTTGTACACCCTGCGCCGTTTGTCTTCCAAGTACGAAATCGTTCTGAGAATTTTTGAAAAAACACTTGAGGAGAAAAGTTGACGTCCCTAAGCACGCACACGCACACGCACAGAAAATTCAAAAAAAAAATAAATAAATTACGAAGTCGGTCGACCTTCTCTCAAAGTTGACGTCCACCCTTTCATTATTTGAAAATCTTTGCCGGATGTCTTGTTTCTTGAAGACTTACCTTATATAAGTGATAATTAAATTAAACCTTTTCCCGGGTAAAATTCTTTGAACATTTTCACAAGAAACTCCGTCCGTATCCGCTGTAAAGTACGGCCATTCAGTTTCATTATATGTTCCACGGAAAGAGCATAGGTCCTTTCAAACACATAGTCGATTTGAAGCGTGTAAAAGGCACATTATTTGGGAAATCAGTTGACTGTAAAACATTTGGAAACTAAATGCAAATAAGAGCGAAAAATTTCAACAATTCAATATTCACCCCTCATTCTGAATTGATGGATTTTAAAGACTTGGGGAACTTTTTCACGGAAATTAGCATTCATGAAAACTGTTTCGGGTATATTTGCATTTGAGATTTGATTTTCTCTATTGTTACGAAGTATTCAAATTACGAAGTGGATGTAATGGACTTGCTGAAAGCGGGATGTTTCAAATTAAAACTGAGATTTGTTGGGTTCTTAATTATTTCATTGTGTTGGGGGTTTTTTTATAAGTCCTAGAGCTGTCCCAGGTCCTGAAATTTTCGCTACAATATTTGAATTTGGGCAGTATGTAACATAAAATTATTCACTGTACTGAAATTTATTACAGCTTACAAACAACCATACCGCAGTCAATACTCGAGATAAAATAGTGAACTCGTAAATAATTTATAATAACTTTGGATAATAAAAGAGTCAGGAAGGTGTGAATACAGGTATTATGAAAATACAGGTAAAGAAAAGCGGCCAAACATATGATTTAAGGGGTTAGGCCACTATAGACGCTGAAAAATAGGCCTTTTTGGGGATTTTTTTTCAGAAAAACTACAAAATAAATCAAGATTACAAAAATGGATATTTATAATACATATTATTAACTAAGTACAGTAATTTTTTTGAAGCGATTAAATTCAAAATGGCGGCTGTACAGCGTTTTTGCGATGATGTCTCCTTTTTTCCAGGGTCCATGAATTATGTTAAGCCAATGAATTTTTTTCGATAACATATAACTACAGCTACAAGAGCACGTAGGATTTTTTCGATATATTAATTTTTGGCCAAATGGCGCACTTCTAAAGTGAAAAGTGTAAAATTTGCCTAAAAATTCGTCAGAAAATTGTTAATAACAAATGAACTATGCAATATAAAAAAAAAATCCTACAAACTCTGATGGACAATATAGTTTTAAAGACATATTCAAAATTTCAAGTTTGAAAATCAAATCAAGGTTGAAAATTGTCTGAGTTATATTTCCGGCAAGCTTCAAAAATGTAGTTTTGAGATAAGCGCGTTTGAAGTTTTGAGTAGTAGAAAATCATGAATAATTTTGCAGGCGGCCTTGTACTAAAATTCGAAAACCGAGTCCTTAAAGACTTTTTTCGGCCATAATCTTTCGGGACATCATTTTTGAAGTCCTAAGGAACCGTTTAAAAAAAAAATTGATTTTTCGAAAACCCTAGAGTGGCCTAACCCCTTAAACGATGTAAAGGAAGCAGCGAGGAGTTTGCTGTGTTCAGTGATCAAAAATATTGTTTAACCAAAAAAAAAATAAAAGTTGCATTGGCGTTCGAAAAAGAATGTGTATACATTTCACGAATTTCGTCATATCTCTTAGGTCTTTCGAGATATCGCATTAATTTTACTTCTGCGTGGTTTTTATACAAGCACCCAGATTTCTATATCAGGGTTTTTTATGCAACCCCAATGAGTGTGTAAAGCAGTTATGTACATTTTCACGAATTTCGTCATATTTCTTAGGCCTAATGAGATGTAGAACTCGCTCTTTCTTCTAACAACTTTAAATATAATCGCCTAAAATCTGATTTGTGCATATTTTGATAAGAGGACGCAGTAATTCAGACAAATTTTTTGGGTAAAATGAGATATCGAACAATAACCAGGAGGCAATTAGGAACGTTTTTTTAGTTTGTTAAGTTGTTAGGTTACTATGCAACTAAGTAACCTGCATCGCATCTCAGCATTAAATCTAATAGTAATAAAGTTGTGGGTAGACTGTTGATAGATCGAATAGTTCAGTTCACATATTACAATTTATTTACCTTTAAACTAAAATTAATATCGATAATGTTTTACATTCCAATGCCGAAAAATTTAAATGTTAAAGTACTGATAGCAGTAGTTCAGCGTTTGTTATATTTTAGATGATAAGACTATACAATATGGTAATTTATAACAACATTTCTTATTTGGAAGAGTTCTTAAGTTGTCGACGAATGTTCATCAAGCTTACACATTCTGTTATACAGGGTGGTGCGAGCAGACGCATGGATTTCAAACATCAATAAATCGCAAACTGTACAAAAATGGCTATTTTTTTAATTTTTTCCTGATTTATTTACATGGAAGATTTAAGCTCATACAGTTTTGAACAATGTATCTGCCAAATGGCGGCCCTCACGCTCCAAACATTGTGTAAGCCTTTTTCTGAAGTTTTCGTTCACTCTTTCAAGCATTGTCACAGGAATTTGGAGGATGCGGGTGCGAATGTTGTCTTTGAGGGCTGTTAGGGTTGTGGGACGATCGTTGTAAACAAGAGATGTTAGGTATCCCCACAGGGTGCCAAATCAGGGGAGCACGCTGGCCAGTTCAAATCGCCTCTCAGGGAGATGAGGCGCCCGGGGAATCTGTCACGCAAAAATTCCATGCAAACTCATGCTATGTGGGCTGTGAAGATGTTCTTTAACGATTCGTTGAATAGAATGTCTTGAAATACCAAGGGTACTTGCATGCTTACGAATTGAACGCGTGGGAGATTGTTCAATTGAAGCTCGAACCCTCTCGATGTTTTCTGGGGTAGAGACAGTTCTCTGAAGCCCCCTTCTTATCGTGGACACATTTCCGCTATCCTGGAAGGCATTAACTCACGCAAGAATTCGGTTTCGATCGGAAACTCGACTGCGGGGTGCGGTGATATTGAACTGTAAACGAAAGGCACGCTGCACACAGGCGATCGAGAGGTTGTTTGAACAATAGGCTTGCAGACAAAAACACGATGTTGAACAGGCCACTCCATCTTGGCGACTGAAAGCAAGTACTAACAAACCTTTCTTCCCCCTCTTTAGAACCACCCCACTATCAACCCTCTACGACCGCTAGGGAGGAAGCAATGACATTTTCAAATCCATGCGTCTGCCGCGCGCCACCCTGTATTTGAATGTCAAATATTAACATCTTTGATTAACGTCTTCTATTTTCCTATCGAGTTTTTGACCTAAGTTTTATTTTCTTCACTAGAACTTGTTGACCCAGATAAAACTTATTATAAAATAATTAAATAAATGAAGACTTCATCTCAAAATAGTTGCTGAAGAATACTGCAATAATATCACTTGTTTAGATGAATATATAACAGGCACCCGGTAGTAGCACAGTATGTCTTCTATAGTGTGCAACTATACGAAACAGCTAACTTTCGGACCAAGTGAAACTTATAAGAAGTGAATTTTGCTCCGAAAGTTTTCCTTTTGTTAAACCCAATTTAGAATTAGTTTGAAAGTCCAGTCGAATACGTAAAATGGCTTTCTAGCACGGAAAAACGAAGCAAAACCCTTTAAAACACATGTTTATATTTCATTTCTCATAAACACAGAAAAAGTTTGTTAGCAAAGTCCTAAACCATGTACACCGAGTATATGGCGGGAACGCTGTCTCTTTACACCAACCTGAAAGTGATGAAAAACGAGCTACTTTTACTTAATTTGTTGATAAATTTCAACGGCTATTTTTCTTTCAATGATTATTTAAATAAATTTTTTCACAAACAGCCATAAATTCTCGCAAACAGTAATAAATTGTACTAATTAAAAGTCCATCCCTTTGTCTGCTATCTGCTTAATTGAGACCGAATCAGGCTATTGTTCTGATCAATCGATAGTTTTCTCTTGCCCGGAATAACATTAATCAACTTACCAAATTCTTAACTGTTGTCAACGAAGTTATGATTAATGAAGAAATATTTCAAATCCAACAGAAGCCATCAATTTCAACTTTTTTTCCCCTATAAACGAATTTGATAAAATCTCAAACTATTTCGATAGCTTGATAAAAAAAAATCTAATTATGACTATGTTTGGCATAATCAGCAAGATATACAATTAAAAACAAGTTTGCGGAAAAAAAACACACTCATTAAAGATAATTTCTTTGAATATCTACAACTTCCAATAAGTTATCTATTTTAACATACAATTTTTTGAAATCGGATCCGAAAATAACGAAATTCCTATCAATGACGCAACCCGCTTAATGATCATTAGGATTCATCGAAGAAGATTAATCATAATACGATCTTCTAGCGCTTTGTGATCGATAAACTTACGGGAAAAAAAAATTACGTCGGAAACATTAAGCCGAATGTAAACTTTAAGGTCCAAATGATTGGTGTGGTCGATAAGTTCGACTCGCATGGAAATCGAAGAAATGTTTAGATGGACATCATCAAAGAAAATCCCGGCCACACACTCTAAAATCTTGATGTGATACAGATTAGCTTCTTGGCATTAAGCATTAAGGAAAAAACATTTTAATAGCTTATAAACTTTGTGCTAAATACTAGCTGCACATTAGGCGTATTGCACTAATTGCCCAACATTTATTTCAGTTTGTTTATGTAGACGAGTATGGAACATGCTAAAATTAGGAAATCGTATCCGGAGTTCTGCGCGAAAAGAAAAATAATAAAATGGAAAATTATGCAAATATTTGGAATCTGGTATTTACAAGATATTATCCGTAAACGAAGATGGTGCCAGATTGGGTGTATTTTTTTATTGTAAAATTAACGAAATGCGTAGTTCATAAATTAACAGATTTTGCAATATTACAAAAATTCTATACTTAAAGATGAAATATGGTCAGTGTTATTGTCAGTGCTTATCTCCTCTTGGCATAAGTTTTCCGGACAATTTCTGTAATTACTTTATTATTTTTTAATAATAAAGTATTTTATATACGGAAACAAACGAAATGAACTTCTTGCTTACAGGTCTGCAAAAAACATTATGAGCTTCTGCAATTTCAAACAAAATCTGTTTTTTTTTAATCTGTTACTTACACTCAATATTTGTTGGTATTCTTTGCCGATTAATTTAAAAATTAAAATTTTGTGAATTACACAAACGATATACTGTCTAATATTTGACCATCAAAATTTGACGGGGTATTTAGTCAAATTGTTCGGATAGGAAGGAATTCACTCCAGGCAAAGTGATAGTAGCTCTAGACATTTTTCCCGATAGTTTTTTGCCATTTTTGAAATGTTTTGTTTTTTATGTACCGAGTTCCTACTCATTTTAGTTCAAAAAGCAATGCAATCTGTCAAAATATCTTGAAGAAATAACTGCGGGTACAGCAAAATTGACATTTAAAAACAGTGACATCTGTTGCTTAGCAATGAACTGACATATTTCCTTGAGCACTTCTGTTCTTCAGTGTACCGCTCATGAAATCGGAACAGAAAAATTTTGAGCATGTTGTGATCATATTTTTTTAAATAGTTCTTAGATAAGGACATTAGTGATGTGTAATTCAATTACTTTTCAGTAAAGAATAATTACTGAATACATCAACTTCAGTATTCGATATTTAGTATTCGATACTTTTTCAAATACTTGATCAACCATGAGATATTCAGTTGGCTATATACTCACAACCATTTGAATACCGTGGTTTAATATTCAATTACTTCGGTATTCGATATTTCTTCAAATACTTTACCAGGCTGAGTAAAATATGTTGTGTTTGATTTGAGATGTGCTATTGAGTGGTATTAGGATTGAGGCAATATCTATATACTTCTCATAAGTGGTATTCGATACTAGTAATTGTTTACAGTATCGAATACTAAATAACGAATAATTAAATACTTTTTGCACATCTCTAAAGGACTTAGATTCAGTGGCCTTACGTAGTACAATTTGGTAAATAAAAATTCAACTGATCTGGCAGCATTTGATGGAAAAAGTATTTGGCAGGCATCTTTGTGATTTGACGAGAAAACTTTGACAATTTATATAAAATTTAGAATTAAATTAAATTTAGTTTGGTGAATGTTTCACAGTACATTTTTGACTGGAAATGCTAGTTTATATATGATACTGTTTATTTTTATGATATGTGACGTTTCGGACTCGACTGAGCCCTTTGTCTATATATTTATATCTGGGCGAAGAGGTTCTAATAATTCTACGTGAAATAAGTTCAAAAGCAGTGTGGTCTCGGTAGTTAAAGGGCCCGACAATTAGAATATCCTCGAATTTTACCTTCTAGATTCTGCCCCACGTTGGGCGCCAATGTAGATCTTCCAGTATATTTTTGAATTAGTTCCAAATTTCAAATTAACGTACTCACATGGTACGTATAGTCATGAAGTTCCTTATTTGCAATTTAGGGCTTTCACGGGAATCAAAAGTTGAAGAATAGCCAGATATTTTCCTAATTTTTATCACAATTCATGGAATATTACAATGTTAGAAGAGTAAAATAACCACTTAACAAAAAACTACTTCAAATGAGTTGTTAGTCTGATGAAAAAGAAACCATTCTGATTTTATCTTCTCCATTAGCTAAGTATAATGTTGTTGTTTTTTTTTGAAGATTAACTGAAACAAATCACTTTGATTTTGCAGATTTTTTATTTCATTCAACTATTCGTATTATTTGAATCATCTATAGGTAAGTTTCAATATTTTTTACCTCCCTGGCTTTACGATAATAAACGCATTTAGGAGAAGAAGAGGACAACTCGCTACAGGTATTCGTATGACTTACTTTATGAACAAAATATGTTTAAATGGAAGCCTAAATACTGTTGGTCTACTAAAACACGATCGGTATCTTAATTGGGTAGCTAATTTTTCAAGCTGAAATATATCCGTGAGTCTAAAGTCCCTGGAAAAGCGGGAATACGTTTTATACACGATTCAAGCCAAAGTTCCAACACTCCATAGGATTGATTTTATTGCAAAATCCCTTAGAGCCTTAATTTCATCTTTTACTCGATAATTTTAGACTGCGAAATACCACCAGGTTAAAAAAGACATCATAAAGACAAGCTTTCAAAATTTATACATTCATATTAAGACCAACACTTTTTTTAATAATTTCATGTTTCGAAAGCTTCCATTATATGTCCTTAAGGGGGTTATCCCGTGTGACTGGTTCAACATTTTTTTGCATTAATTGCATCCAAATATAGTGTAGAATATGTGGGCCAAGCGATTTTCCGATATTCGAAGCCGTTCGGAAGCTACAGGCCGTTATATTCTCTAAACTCCTTTGCTGTTTCGAATATAATGGTCAGTTTAGTCGCGTTTTTCTCAAAACGGTATATTTCAAATCGGTAGACACTATATATTGAAATCTATCAAACGAATTCCTTTGAAATTTAGTGAACTTATTCTGTACTCATGTAGACACTTTGCAAACTAAAATAATTGTGATTCATCAAGCAGTTTTTTTTTTGTCGAGCTGAAGAAGTCTTAAAAAAACACAAAAATTGACGATAAAGAGTTCAACAAGTTGCCAAAAATTCACTTTTCAATATTTTTTGATAATCCTAGTTCCAAAACTAGATCAAACTTCACAGATTAAGATGCCGTTTGATTTTTTTATTTGATATAAGCAGAACGCCCGCAATCGTGTCTACCGAAAAAAAGGTTTTTCAAAATGACTGGCTAAGTTGCCGTATATCTCAGCAATGAGCAAAAATTTTGGGCTGAAAAAATTGTAAAGTGTGCTTAAAATGTGCATAAACATGTGGTAAAAATTTCACAGTTGTATCTTTATTTAGTTCGCCAAAAAAAATTCTCAAAAAAGCGTAAAAAATGAGCCTTCACATGGGATGACCCACTTAAGATATGAAGATTATTGTCCCAGCTAAGAATCTGAACTTCAATTTTGCGAAATTAATTTCAAAAACAAGTGCATTCAAAAATGTCGCGTTTAGGTTGCTGAAAATGAAATAGAGGCAAGATACTTTTTGTTGTATATTAACGTGAAATCGCTTGACCTTTTGTAATGGCTAACATACAAATGTTTTTAAATCTTTAGGTTATATTATAATACTTTTTTAAAATATCCAATACCAATGCACTTAACTTAGAAAATCGGAGTACGACAGAAGTGCTGACGACACTACCATCCATAAAAACTCAACTACGATTTTAGGCCAAAGTTCAGGACGTGGTCAAAGGTTAATTAGATGCCATTTGAAAAGTAAATTTTTTGAAGGTGCCTGCCTCGAAGCAACCAGTGTTTCATTTCGACTGTGACCGCGTACTGGACTATGATCTAAAATCGTAGTTACATTAAGGATGTCAGTAGCGTTGGCGCGTCTGTTGTACCGAGTCCTTAACTGCTTCCCTGACGTTATTCCGAAAAATAGTTAAGTTTCACCAAGACAGTTGGCAGATTTCGTTTCTAATTTTTGTTGACACCAGAAAAATTGTTTAACTTTAAATAGTTAAGACGCAATGATTTTTGAATCGCTTACCATCAGTTACTAAAGTCCTTATGGACACATTTGTGTGAATAAATTTGTATTGATCAATTCCCAATTAAATCAATCCGACTGTGACTTACTCAATCTTATCAAGAAAAGTTATTTCCTGAGAATATTTGATACAATTGTAGAAAGTTGGTTTATTTAAGAAATAGATGGTACGAACCCTTTTCTTGTAAATTGGGGCTGAGCTGCAGTAGATATCCTGCAGACCATCAAAATTACGTAGAACTGGTGAATAAATAGACTTCAAGCTGTCCGAACCATAGTCGATTCTGTTGAAATTTTCTTGGTGCCGACTTTCATGAACAATTTTAGCCGGCAAGCAATCCTTGAAAATCTTATTTAACATCTCCTCCACTAACTTCCACACCATATTGAGGTCGACCTGAACAAATCTTCCAGCCCGGTGGTATCTACTCCATTGATCTCAAAAAATCCTTTTTATTTCTGGGCACAACGCTTCATAATCTCTATTATATTATTGATACTTTCCAGGGATATTGATGTACGAGAATTTTTAATTATGTTTACCCTAAGAAATGAAACAAAGATTGCCAAATCGCAAACTTCAAAATAAGCAACCATTTTACTGTAGGTATATAAACTTGATTCTAAAATTTCCTTCTGGTCGTACCATGGGTTTACTTTTGGTTACCTTTAAAAAATACTGGAAACAGAAATATGGCATTGCTCAAAAGCGTATGAAAAAGTTTGACATCATACTTTAATTTAATTCCTATTTGCCTAAATTTTCGACATTTACACTAGCATCTATGATATTCCTCGAATTCTTTTTGAAGCAATGCCGATAAATTATTATCTTTAATTTAACTACCTCACCATGTTTTCAATAATAACTTACAGGACGAATTCTCAGTTTAGGTAACAAAGTTTTAATAATATAAAATTTATACAACATTTCTGTGTGGGTATCTAATTAACAGTTTGGAAAAAACATAACTAATAATTATTAAAGCAAATAAGAAGCTGTAAAGCAAATTAAGCGGAAAAATATAATTAGCGGAATTAATAAAGTTACGATTTTAATAAGTCTGAGGTTCATAAATTACTAATGTACATAACGACTGAACACAAAAAAGAAAAAGTTATATTATTAGTGTGATTTTAAGTGATTTAATGAGCTTTAAAAGAATAGAGTTATAATTTAATTTAACTAATGAGCGGTTTTTCAAGAATTTTGTTGGGATGACATTCGGAAATCGTTACAATACCAAGACCCTGGTTTTTCCAGGTTCACGTTCTTCGCCATGCTCCTAATTCAAGGTGATTTCTTGTGGTATTTTTACAAATTGAGCGGGTAACATATCAAAAATTCAAATTTGTTTTTGAACAAAAACCTGAATCTGTTCGAAACCAAGTCATTTAGTTTCCTGAAATTGTTTAGCAGGTTACACTATGTCATTTCGCTTCCCATTTCCGAACAATAAAAGTCAGTATCAACGGAATCTTTCTTGGCCTCAAGTATCGTGCAAATAGGCTCCCTCGGCGCAACATTTACTTTTTTCGAACAGATAAAAACATTTTGCCCTGTACCTACTATACCTCGACTATGTAGTACTAATGGCTTACTAACACGCACTAGAAATTCTATTCTAATGTCACTGCTGATACTTTATCTCTGCACAACGCGATTTTATCAGAAGGGTAGTAGTAGTTAAGGGATTTATTGTTCGGTACGTCCTGGAATTCTTGGTAAAATGGTCGATGTATCGGGTGTATTTATAGGCCTTAGATCTATTAGAAGTGAACTAGAGCTTAATCGATTGTAGGTCATAAAAACACATAAAAATATTATTACAGACATATCTACGTATGTCGTAAGGAATGAAGAAATAAGCAATTTTATTAATTTTTATGAATTGTTAGGGAATCAAGGCTCGTTGTACTTCCGCCGGAATGAACTATGTTTGTATACGTTATGATGGAATTGATGGATATTTTTGTTTTGCAAATAACCAACTGGTTTCGAGACTAATCCAAATTTATTTGGCGCAAGAATGAAACCAGTTTTAATATCTTTATGTTGTTTTTGTGACCTACTTTCGATGGATAAATTCATTGATTGATAAATTCACTTGAGACGAAAATATTACCAACTTCAGTAGAAAAATTCGATTTTACTCAATTTTTCGTAAGTCTCTTAGTGACAACTAAAGATCTCCAAATTATGATTGGTTCAGTCTCTAAATTCTTATATGAATATATAGTTATTTTTTTTTGTGAAAACCAGTTCTGACAGAAGTCATGCGTTTTAGTCAACATTATGTACCAAATGGTCTCTCGTTTATTATTTTCCAATCAAAAAATTTCTTTCTGCTATCAACAGTAGAATCAAATCAGAAACACTTAGAACGAGAAAGCAGCACGGACTAACATAAAATAGGGTAAAAAAAACACAATTTGAAATATCTGAAATATCATCGAACTAAATATTAGAACCGAGAAATTGGTCGACAGAGTAAAGAAACAAACCATCAAGGTAGGAGGTGCAATCTGTTGACGGCAAAAATTATTATGAAAATTCGCGATAAAACTCAGATTGGGGATGTCGTAACCAAGCCGGTTGAAGAATTCTTTTCGAAGATGTTAAGGCAAGAAAATATTTAAAAAATAAATATATTATAATTTCGGTATTTTTTTTATTATCTTTTGTCTTTCGCTGGAAATATATGAACAAAACAAATTGCGTCAATTTTCAACCAAAAGAAATTTTATGTTTTTATCAGAATGTAACATTATTTAAAAAAAATCGTTTCAAAACTCCGGAGTTTTTTTAGGGTGCTGTAAAAAGTTCGATTGTGACTTTATTTAATATTAAATAGAAAAAAAATGTTTTTTAATATTGCAGAAGTCTAGTAACGTTAATCGACCCTTTTTTACAGTAGTCGTGTGTTTTTAATCGGTTTAGGCTGATGATTATGTATAAAAATTGTATTCCGGATAAAATATCAAGATCTGCAGAAATAAGCTCTCCTCTATTAAAAGTTCCGACGTGCAGATGGCGCTGTTGAAACAAATTTAGTTCGAACTAGCAATACACCGGTTTTTGCCAAATCAAAGTAAAAAAAACACAGGTTTTAATCACAGTTGGCACATCTTTGATTACAGTAGTCGTCTACAAAATAAATTTTTTAAGCGTACCGTTTACAATATTCTGAGATTATCTCAATCGTTCAATTTCAAATTCATATTTATTACCAATAATGTAAATTTCTCTTAAATGTTAACATTGCTTTAAGTGGTCTGGCTGCCGCCTCTTCAACTATTGGTTACTATTGGTTACATTAGTTTAGCATGTGCTAGTAACTCGATTCGAATTAATGTCTTGAAGCTCTAAAATCATTTTTTTAATTGTTTAAATCGGTTTGTAAGGAAAGTATTTAATATATTATCTATTAAAATATTTTCCAAAAAAAAAAATATTTTAAAACGGATTATATTAGATAAATATTGATTAAAATCTGTCCTGTAATTACTGCAGATTTGCGAAACCAAAATTTTCCTTCACCCATTTTTAAAAGGATTCTCTACTTAGGAAAATAAGTGACAGGAAAAAAAAAGGAAATATTTCCAGAAAAGAAAATATATTGAAGTTTTTGATTTTAGTAATAAATACAAAACGAAAGCAACAAGTAACAATTGAAGCCCTTGGTGGAATAAGGGGTCAACTAAGTTGTTTAACAAAATGAGAAAACTTGACTTTTGTGATAAAAGCTGGAACTTTTTGTTTTTTGTTGTTGAGATATTGAAATTTTAACCTTGTAATCAATATTTCTTGCAGTTTTACTAGAACTATTGGAATGTAGAAACTATGATGATTTATAATGATTATTTTTATAATTTCTAATATTTTTTTAGTTAACCCCATTTTGCAGACAACTTTTTCCTAAAAATGAGAAAAATAATAATTTCAGTAAAGGGTTAAGTTTTAAACTATGTTAAAAATTAGCGCTTATAACCGTTTTATACACACTTTTTTGTTCTCCACCCCCTCCTACCACTTTCGTTTGTTTCAGGCTCCTTATTTTTCAATATTTTTGTAAACTACAACACGTTGAACACCAAACTCTAGTACGTAGAGGTTATTTTTTGATTCAAAATAAAATTATTAAAAATCAATGAAATTTGGTAAGTTACTATTATTATTAATAAGAACTGCATTTAGTAAAATAAAAATCTGTTCAACTGAAATATAACAACTATTCTGAAAGGAGGTTCTTATAAAATGATTGATACCACTGAGGAATAAAAGGGATTTGTTTTTGAAAATCCTCATGGTTTAGCTGGTTCGTGGGCACTTTATAAATAAAGTAAGTAAAAAAAAAAGTAAAATTTCGTTTACTGCGTTTCGTCAATTGTAATTCCGTTCTTTTAATAGTTTCATTACTTTCCACTCTTCGTTTTCACTAAAGCTGTATCTGGAAAAAATTACATTTCACGAAACATTTTTTAAAGCAATGAATATCCATACTCGCATGGTTTTCTAAAATGGCAAATCAAAATAATTGCTTGTACTTAACGATGCCATACTCTTCGGTCCAAATCCAACGAACGTTCATGAAATTTATTTCCTCTGTTGAAAATATATTGATATTCGTCAACCGTGAAAATGTTTTCAACTTTCCAGATCTCATTCCCCATCACCCCAAAATCTCTGTCGGAAGCCATAAATGTATGGCCAACCTCTAGAAACTTATTATCAATGATTTTGAAGTGTCCAGAATTAATAAGATATTGCCAAAGACAAATTACAAAAAAAATTTGTTTTGATCCATGCTATGAGATGGTTTGCTGTCAGATGCAGGAAAGTGCAGAGTGAGCAGGAATTGAATCAGCTATTGGTTGGGAAGAAGAAGGGCGCCATACTACAAACTCATGCAATCATTATGGTTAACTTAACTCACAAATCATCAAATGCATAAAATTCAAAAAGGGTCTAACTCTTGACTTAGCTTCTTTTTAACTTTTTTAATTGAGATAACCCCTTATTGCATTCGGATGAAATTCAGTTGATTGTTGATTTGATTTTTAGTTTTAGGTAATTGGCGCATTCTGTTGACAAATTTGGTCAAACAACACCAAAATACACTCATCTGCCATCACAATGACGTAATATCCACACTTTTCAAAAATTCGGAATTGACCCCTTATTCCACCAATGGCTTCAATTGTACTTCTGTCTTCGATAAAATCGTATCTATTCTAAGTCCATAATGGATACTAATGAGTCTATAGGTAATTCAGATAATTTTTTAAAGAAATTTTATCATCTGGAAGAAAGTTTAGGTAAATTGAATACCAGAAGTATACAAACTATTTAAAAAAAAAATTGTATAACGAATATAGTAGTAGTAGTCGCATTAATGCGGCATAATTTGTTATGCAAGTAGACCTTAATAAAAGGTTGTATTCAGTAAGTTCATGTGGCTGCCCTATTCAAGCCGATCTAGCAAGTTAAAAACATCGCAGGTGAATTACTTATGATTCGCCTAGATGAAGTCCATATTTACAACTTACAATCCTTTGCGAATCATTGAACGTATTGGCTTTTTACTTATAAATGAATCATGTAAGTGGACTGTAAGCGAATCATCTAGGTGATTCTTATGGGAAGCGTCACAGTAAACCGTATTTACGATTCGTTTAAAACAAAATGTCAATAGAGCTTTTTCATACGCTTTGTATATTGTTAATCTAAAATTCGATTGTTCTTCTCTTACAACCAGCGCTGTCGTTTGTACTACTATAGTAGTAATTGTACTACTATTTTACTTCCAATTTTGTACTACTCTTTTCTCAAAAATTAAATTCTCGAAAACTTTTGAAGAGGATTTTTCGTGGAAAATGCGGTTTGCGAATGATTTCAATTTTCTTATACAGTGTAGTCGCGATAATAGGAACTCTACCTAACGTGAACCACCGCATAACATGGACTTAAGATTCTTAATATCAACCACCTCATAACGTGAACAGTGAAAACTACAATAAAACAAAAGAATGAAACCAAGTGCCAAACTTTTATCCCAAAAATTTTGACAATACTATTTAAAGAACCAAAACCAAAATTACCAATTATTTTACAAACACGGCATAACAATGTAAGGAATCGATACGTAGATAAGTAAAAATATATTTTATATAGGTATATAAAAGGAGAAATCGAATTTTATTTTATTATTTGTATCATGTTATTTTATTTTTGATAATTATTATAATTAATGTTAATATGTACATACATATATTATACACTAGAGAATATATTCATCGCCCTATATATAACAACAACCCCATAAACGTAAAATGCCTTGGTTTCATCTTATTCACCTTATCTCGATTACATCTGATTTGGCCTTTTTTTTGTTTTTGTTTTTGTAAGTTTTAGTATGTTAAAGATTTCTGGAAAATGGTGTTTGCCTCCTCTTTTTAAGTTCATATCTTATTTTAAGGGGAAATGCACAAATAAAATATTACGCTGAAATTCCAAATATCAAATTTTTTAGAATAAATGTATAACAAAACATTAATTGGTTTTGTTTAAGTAATCAGTAGCTCTATTAAGTTATTAAAGGCGGAAATTATTTTAAATTTATTATTTTAAGAGCTGGCCATAGTAAAATTAAGACCCCCGCCATTTACGAGCAAGTTATCAAAGTTATTGTAATTTTGCTGCGGAATAATTATTGATGACCACTGATCTTCGTCGATTTTTTACACTGTTTCTTTGAGATCTCGAGTTGATTTTTTGATATGTTTTGAAAAACAGTATAATGAAAATATATATAACATGAAAACAATATATAAAAAATAAATAAAAATTGGCTTATTGAGATATTCAAGGAATAAGGACAAAGCCGTTATCCTTGAAAACGTTTTGTAAACATAATTTTTGTTTTGTAAATTCTCGTAACTTTCCCCATTAAAATTAGCACCAAATGATTATTCTATGAAAAAACTGTCAAAGATATGAATTTTCAAACAGGATTCGGGCATCATTTTCACAAAATCTTTAACGTACTAAATCTAACAAAAAAATTGATACTGGAAAAAAAATGAAATTATAATTTTTTTAATAATTCTTCGAGTACACAAAGTTTAAAAGAATCAGCGATGGTAAAGTCACAAATATCGTTATTTTTTGCGATTTTTAATGGAATGACCCTTTTCGATGTTATTATACGATTCCGAACCTAAAAGTCATGTATGTACTACTATTCTTTGTAATATACTACTGTTTTTCACTTAAATGCACTACTGTCCAAAATAACAAAACGACAGCACTGCTAACAACGAACACTCATTATTTTTTTTGTTTACTGATCCAATAGTTTGTTTCTTGTTGCAACCTTACAATTATTCAAAATTTAGTTAGGATCACCTACAGAGAATATTCACCAACTTATTTGCTTGGCTTGTCTTCATCTATTCGTATGGAAGCGTACTACTTAGATCTTACCCAGCAAACTAGATAGATAAATAGATTGGAAATAGGGGTTGGTATGGTTAACCTCTATCACAGCAGCCACAGTTGGGCCTATTGTGACGTCCCTCCGTTTTGACTATGATTCTTCTTCAATCCTTGCGCTTCCAATGAAGCCTAGTATTTTGCGAAGAGGAATGGTCAGGAATTCCGATGACCCAGGAAACTAAAAGCATAGCTAGTGTCATTACCGATTCATTTGGCTGAGATATATTTCCAGGTGAATTTCTTCAATTTCAATTCTTTTCAGGATTTTCAGGTGATGCACCAAACTAACAAACTGCTTTCTCTCTTTCTGTCAACACAAAGAATAAACGTTCAAACAAGAAGATAGTAGTGAGTAGTATAATAACCTTACGAGAGTACTTTTTAGTCTCAAGCAAATTCAAAAAGTTTCATGAAATAAAAATAACTCTTACCAAAATATGGCAATTAATTCATATAAGCCGTTAATAATACACTCCTAGTAATTAATCTATTAAATCATCTCTACTCTCATAAACTAAGTCTCAAAAGACTCTGCTAGGGTCTTATGAAAGCAAATTACTAGTTGGGCACTGACTGAGTTACTCGTAAACGAATCAATCACTAAGGCGGGCGTATCTAGGTATTTTTTTCATTTTCTCTTAACTTTCAGTGAAAAGTTATGGAGTTTTTAATCTGTTTTTCATACCAACAAATCCTTCGTACAAAATTTTCTTTCGGTTTACCTACGGTATATTACAAAGCCCTATTCACAGAATTGACTGTTCAGGATCTCGGCTGGAGAAGATAACTTTTGAATGTACTTTTCTTTTACTTTTATTCAACATAATATACATTTTTTTTAACACTATGTGAGATTTAGTGCTAAAAGATCAAGCTACCACTTTAATATGCTATTTAGAATTAGGTACATGTTTTCTAATATGTTTTTATCAGTTTATTTTCTATTATCGTTTGAAGAAAAATCTTTACAGTAGTATAAATCGTGTGTAAAACCATACCAAAAAAATCATAAAATAACGTAAAAATTTATAATCGTTCCGCCTATTTAGTAAACGCCGGCGGTACTTTAAAACCCATTTTGTGATCATTTCTAACTTCATTTTGAGTTATAAAATTATCTTCAACTCTCCTCTATAGTCCTTCCATGGGTTCTACCATAGGGGATAGATTGAAGTGGCGCAGCCGGTATTTAGCAAAGAGTAGTACAACCTGAGCAACTTCTATCAAAAATTTGCATAGCACTTGTTTCTTTAGCAAACTAAATTTAAAGTTCGAAACATAACGCGTTCTTCATTAATTGTGAGTACTTCGAACATCTCTACGCGAAATATAAAATAATTCACATTTTTTAAGGCGGAAAACTTTTACTTTTTTAGACTTTAATTACAGTTGCATTTTTTTTTTGTCGTAGAAAATATGCACTATTTAATTAATCAATAAATTTTTAAGCGCAACAGTGACTGAAAAACAGACATAATAGGTCAAAAAGGAATTGAACAGCTAATTCAAATTTAGTTCTTAACATAACTTACAAAAATCTACAGGTAAATATGGTATAAACCAATGAACGCAAGAGACCTGGATATTTAAACCTTGTTATGATTGACATCAAGTACTTGGCTGTTAATTGGACGCTTTAATTAAGTATATCAACGACCGACTTATGTAGCGATAAAAAAAACTTCGCACTTACATTCCAGATAATTACATCCAAACGTAAACGTTTCTGCAGCTATACATCCTCTAATCCGAATGAAACTGCAAAATAAACACCCACTTGGCTTGCTTTTTTAACTTTATTAAGGAAACTAGGTAATAAATTCGTTGTACAAAATTTCTATCAAATTTTTATTTTCTCAATTTAAATCACTGTCTTCACAAGTCACAATGCACAAAAACAAAGAACTATTAAATTAAATCACTATTTTTTTGTATGGCTATTTTTGATTTAATTATTTTTTTTTTGCTTAAATTCGCATCCGCTACAAAATTCCCGAATGACAACACAATAAAGTAGTATGACAAAAACAAATAACTTGGATATCTTCACTCCTAGCCACCACAAAACACCAACGAGTTAACTAACGAAATTTGTTTTGCAAAAAAATCATCAGAACCGCACGCGTTGATCGCAATCGTAAATTCCGTATGAAATTTATGGATGAAGGCAATTACTTTAACCGGCCAGATAACGCCAAGAAAACGACGAAGATGCGATGGTCAGAATTGGTCCAGCAGCCTCCAAACGACGAGTCCTATAAGACGCGATAAAAACAAGTAGCCGCCTCTTTTGGGCATTTGGTCGGTCACTTCTACATTAAATTGCTTCACGTTTCTTCACACCACCGAGTGAAAAACACCGGATCACTTAACAAGATACAAAGAAACCGATGCACCTCGACTTAACCGTGTGATCTACAAACGGACGCTAAGAGGCCCGAAAAAAAGCCACTAAACCTGTGAAACGATGCCCAGATTTGACACAATCCGTGCATAATGCGTCCCGGATAAAATCTCAGCGTGACGCGCGATACATCGAATGCGGCTATGATGACGACGAAAACGAGCCCGCGAACGTGTTTACGATGTGAGATGAAATCTCACGTCTTCGAACTAAAGACGTGTACGAAGCGGTACAAGCGTCGTGTTAACCGCTTAACACAGAACCAAACTTCTTGAAGATCGCGGACATACTGAAGACAAGTCCACGAGAGTCATAGCAGTACCACCGCGCTGCTGATGATGGGGCCCACACGTTCGGGCTTCAGGTTCGTAGAATCGTGGCCGGCTCTAGCGGAGCGCCATTCTACGCCAAGAAAATGTCCATTCACAATCAGAAACGGTTATCCTTGGCGGTGCCTCCTTGTTATCCTACCGACGTTCACTTCAGCCGATTTCATGCTTTTCAACGTCTCCTCGCGAACCATTCCAATCGGCTAGGTGTCACCTGTACGTGTGGTCGTATGCTCCTTCGAGTGTCCTTCGAAGCACGCAGGCTCCTTGTTAACGTGCTGTGAACAACTTCTCCCGCAAAGTTTCGTTCAGTGGAGTTTCCCCGGTTCCAGATGGGTGGGTAAAAGGATAAAGGACTCGCACCAAAGTGGAGCTACAGTGAACTTCGAAATTGTTGGAAGGATTTGACTGTTGGCTATCCTAGTGCAGAGATTGAGTTCGTCTGTCCACCTGAATTATACTCTTGGTAAAGGCAGGTACCTAAATCCTTCTTAAATCTTATGATCCGGTATGAAAGCTATCAAAGACTCGTCATTTTACACAGCGATCTGAAAAAAAATGAGCAAACTTATTAAGGTTTAAAACGTTCCATCAAACATTGTTAGACCAATATTACATACACGGTTTGAATGATAGTACCGACGATTATGTTAGCAACACAGTACCATTCCATTCAAAAAAATCTGCCAACAGTCTGGGCGCAACTTTATTATTTTTCGGGTAGAAGTTCGGAACGCGCTTAAGATTGATGCGGTGTAGGTTAATATGTGACTGAAAACCTAAAAAAAAGTTGGGTAAGCAGTTAGAATGGGGTTGCGATAGAATACTTACGACGCTGCCACATATAACATATGAAATACATAATTGGCTCATACTCCGGGAAGTAGTCTAAGTCGTAGTATAATATCAGTTGTTACGTGATTGGGAGGTTTTTCGTGATTTGGCTTTGGGCCATTACATGAAATCGGAAATGCGTTTGTAGTGGATTATATAAAAAGTTTGTGGAAGTGAAAAACAATCTAATATCTCATCAATCCTAAGAAATATGTCGAAAGCCTTACGTCCTGTTGGAGTTGAATATCTAAAAATACTGAAATCAACTTTTTCATGATTATGTAAGAAGCTTTAGGAAGTAAAAATCAATTCTTGCACCCACTTTGGGGTTGAATATCCAAAAATCCTGAAAAGGGTTTTTAGATATATATAAAGAAAGCCCGAGGAAGTGAAAACCAATTCGATATCTTACCACTTCTAAGAGATATGACGAAGTTCGAGAAAACGAGTTTAACCCATTTATAACATCTTAGGGCCGGTTTCACAGTCGAAGTTTAAACCAAAAATTTTGTTTAGACTTAGGAACAAACGAATAAGTTCCTAAGTTTAAACCAAATTTTTGGTTTAAACTTCGACTGTGAAACCGGCCCTTAGGGGTTGAAAAAGGAAAAAAATGTTAAACAAGTTTTAGGTGATTATTAAACAAGACCGTGGAAGTAAAAAGTTATTCGATATCTAATCAGACCTGGGGATACGGCTGAATTCGTGGAAATGTATTCGACACAGTCATATACACTGACGGTTCAAAGATGAACTGTGGAGTCGGAGCGGGAGTTTTCTCAGATACACACTATATCGCAAGGTCTTACCACTTACCGGACTACGCCAGCGTTTTCCAGTCGGAGATACTGGGGATCCGGGAGGCCTGTCGGACTTTGCAGCAAGACGCTACGCCAAAGCGAAATGTTGTAATCCTCTCTGACAGCCAAGCCGCAATCAAGGCCTTAGATTCGGCTACCACTTCCTCTAAACTCGTCGAACAGTGTCGAGAAGAGCTAGCCCACTTAGGAAGTCAAGTCAAAGTTACTCTGCTTTGGGTCCCAGGCCACAGCAAGATAGAGGGTAACGAGCGAGCAGACGAATTAGCTAGGCAAGGTTCTGCTCTTCAGGGCTCTCTCGTAGAATCCGTTCAGGTCCCACTAGGAACTGTTAAGCGCCAAATATCCACCCACTTTCTCACAAACACAAACTCCAGATGGAGAGGACTGACCAACTGCGTCATATCTAGGAAGATATGGCCATCCTACTCCCGGAGCAGAACAGACGAACTCCTGAGCAGGAGCCGTGTGGACGTCTCCAGAGTCACGGCAGTCAGCACGGGTCACTGGCCGATCGGCGACCACGCGGCCAGACTACCTATTCCCTTTAACGTCAATTGCCGCAGTTGTGGGGATCGCGCACTAGGCAAACCCTTCTTCAATAACCTCGATGAGATCTCGAAAAACAAGATAGGAGAACTGATTACCTTCTTGAACAGCTCCGGATGGATATGATAATCTATTTAAGCCCCAGGTCTCTGTAAAACTATACATATACTTAATCGGCCCTTAACGACCAGGTTAAACGAGTTGTGGTATCAAAACGGCGCTTCATGTGCTAATTGGGCCCTGTCTTTCGGTAGACGGGCGTAAACTAACCAACCAACCATACAACCCCTTTACACCACTGCGGGGGTCGAATTTCAAAAAATCCTGAAAACGCTTTCTAGGTATTTACGAGGGCGGTCCGATAGGTACTTAGCCTCACCGCCCGATGGTGCCACTATCGCAAGAGAAATTTACTATCGTGTAGTACATTCTCGCAGACGGCTACTGTCAGCCGAATCGGACTCGTAGTTTTGTTTTGACCGCGTGTGGAAGCGGGCGTGTCCGCAGATTTTAGAAAAATGGAAAAAGAGCAATATCGGTCGGTGATCCGATTCTTGTTTTTGGAATTGAAATCGCGCAACGAAATCAAAGAGCGCTTGGATGCTGTGTACGGTGACTCTTTTCTTTCGATGACGACCGTCAAAAATTGGTTTAACGAGTTTCAACGTGGTCGCACGTCGGTTTTTGATGAACCACGCCCAGGTGCCCCGAAAACGGCTACCACGGAGAATAACGTGACAAAAATTCACGATCTCGTATTGGCAGACCGCCGATTGAAGGTGCGCGAGATAGTTGAGACAGTAGGCATCTCAAAAGACCGCGTGTGTCATATCCTGCATGAAATTTTGGGCATGAGAAAGCTGTCGGCGCGATGGGTGCCGCGTTTGCTCACTCCGGACAACAAGCGCAACCGCGAGACCACTTCAGAGCAGTGTTTGAGGCTGTTTAAGCGCAATCCGAAGGAGTTTCTGCGTCGTTTCGTGACCGTCGACGAAACATGGATCCACTGGTACACACCAGAGACCAAGAAACAGTCGAAACAGTGGACTTCACCCGGCGAACGTGCTCTGAAGAAGGCCAAGACTGTCCTATCGGCCGGAAAGGTGATGGCCACCGTTTTCTGGGATTCACAAGGTGTGATCTACATCGATTACCTGGAGAAGGGCAAAACGGTCACAGGGCTCTACTATGTCGAATTATTGGGCCGATTTGACGCCGAATTGCAGAAAAACGGCCCCATTTGGCGAAGAAAAAAGTGCTCTTCCACCATAACAACGCACCGGCTCACTCCTCCGCCAAATTGGTCGAATTGGGCTACGAACTGTTGCCCCATCCACCATATTCTCCAGATTTGGCCCCGTGCGACTTCTTTTTGTTTCCAAACTTGAAAAAGCCACTCGCCGGGCAGAAATTTGAGTCGAATGAGGAGGTCATCGCCGTCACGGAGGCCTACTTTGCAGACAGACCTCGAGAAAACGTATTTTTCAGACGGGTTAAAGAAGTTGGAGCATCGCTGGGTCTAGTGTATCAAGCTAAAAGGAGACTATGTTGAGAAATAAATCGCCACTTTTCCAAAATTTTCGTTTTTCTCTTGTAGGCTAAGTACTTATCGGACCGCCCTCGTATATGAAAAATTCGTAGAATAAAAACGAATTCAATATTTGGAAAGACCTAATAGATATGACGAAAATCGTGAAAGTATATGCATTCCATTTTCACTGATAAATTTTTTTTCCCCACGCAGGTCACTTCAAGGGGCCTACCCAGTCTTATAAAAAAAATTTGAATTCAATAGCTCATAGGGTAAGCCCTCAAACGTTTAGCGGACGGCGCACAGACGGACTGCTTTTTTCGTGCTTATTAGTCATAAAACGTATAAAAAAATTTTTTCAGGGTAGCAAATTTTTTTTTTTTTAAATCGATGACATACTTTATTATTAAAATAATAAAGTAAAATTACAATAAACATAAGGCATAAATTAAGAAAAAAGAAAAAGAGAAAAATTATGCATTCAGCGGATTAAAAAAAAAATTTTAATTTTTATTTTTTGTTTTTTTTTTTTTGTTTTATTGGCTTATACATAAATGATATATATATTTTTTGATATTGTTTGTTTTCTTTTTGGTTTTTGTGTTTTTGGTGAAAATGATAAAATAGAAAGAGTTTAGGATGGATCTTCTCGTTTGAAGACCTTCCGCCCCCTCATTCCTCTCTCTAGGGGTCATATTTAAATATTTTATTTTGAGGACAGATATGGCTATGGTAGGGTGAGCTAGACGGCGCACAACAACAATGCCAGTGGACTTGAAGGAAGTTTTCTTAGTCTCTCATGACCGATTGGGAATCTTATCCCAATTTTATCACCCGGGTAAGTCGGCGTGAAATTTTTTTTGTACAGGCCATGGGTCTTATGGTCTGAATTGCGAACAACGTACCCCCCCCCCACTTACCCACAGTCGCAGCTAGCCTGGAAGCCAGCAAGCAAGTCGCTCCAGTTTGCATTTCAGCCACCAATTCGGACGTAGGCGGAATTGGACCCCTGTTTCGCGATCCCCTACCTTTCCTTCGATTATTTTGACTTTTTTAAGTCGAAATAACCACTCCAAGGTCTCCGTTCACAACAAGCTATCCAACATCGCTGGGAAAAGTGTATCTTCCTAAAAGAAGACTATGTTGAGAAATAAACAAAATTTTTGCGTTTTCTTGGTTAGTCTAAGTACTTCTGGGACCACCCTCGTAAAACTAATTACGTGATGGATGCTTTTTGAAAATTTATTTTTATTCGAAATAACCCCCAAAGTAACCTGCGCCGCAACTAAACCTTAAATGCGAACTTCCACCCAAAAGATAATTAAATTGCGTCCATTGGCAGATTTTTTTCAAATATTCTGCCAACATAACTCAAAACTAGCAAGGTTTCCCGCTCTGGGTTAAGCCGGCTCTCTGATATAAAAACTATATTAGCTCTGTAAGCTGTCCCAATTCTATTGAAAAATAAAGCATTATTGGCTATAGTTTGGGCTAGGTTTAGGTTGAAGAAGGGGCGCAGTACTAGAACCACCACGCTCACTAGGCGCCATACGCACCCATTGCGATCCTTTCAGATTCTCGTGGTCTCTTCCATCCCCTCAAAAACACTCCAATTCCCTGCAGAACCTGACCAGTTTGTCAACCCCTAATGACCTCAAAACCTCGATGTTATCGAAGAAAAGACTACCCAGAAATCTCAATCGCCTTCTAGCGATCGCTGGGCATTCACACAAGATGTGATTGATGTCCTCCACAGCGTACAGATCATGACAGAACCTGCACATGTTCGTCTCCGCTAGCCCTAGCCGCATAGCGTGTTTCCCCAGCATACAATGATCCGTCAGTGCTCCGACAAGCAGTCGTAGCCTTCTCTATCCCAAGTTAATATATTCCTAGTTTTTTGACTATCCAGCTCGGCCACAGGGCTCTAGAAATCCTGCAGCTTGCCAGCCCTGCCCACCTAGAGTTGGCCACCCTTTTAGCACGCTCACCAATTTCTGACTACAAAGTACCTTCAGTATGTCGTAAAATAAAAGTATTGTCCTGTCCAAATTTTCCAGCCTGCTCTGTCAGATATCCGCAACTTGACGCAAAATCCTTTCTGTAAACAAGCTGGAGAATAGTTTCGAAAAAATCACCGACTCAACGAAACTTTTCGAAAATCCGCTGAAATTCATCGCCTTCCTTAAATCTCACAAACTCACAAATCGCAAAAGCTTTTCATTACTCTGCCTTAGCTCGTGAAGGATATTTGGCTTTTGGGTATTTTGGGGTCGAAGGATATTTGCATACCAGCGAAAGGTGAACAGCCCAAACTAACGTTGCTGCCGCTCTAGACTGTCCTCGAATATTAATGTGACACCGGTATGGGGTCAACTGGATACGATAATAACTGCGGTAGCCTTGAAACATGTTCAGTTTGCTCCTTTTTGGTGCATTATTGAAAATTAATTTACCACTAGTTATAAGTACCTAGTCGTGTCGACAATTTCGAGGTGGAAACTTTCGATGTGGATACACGTTGACATTTTTAGTTCCTGTTCACCTGCTCGGTATCGTGTCGAATATCTGCATAATAAATAGGATTATATTCGGATTTTTGAAATTTATTTTAATTATATAATCCAAGTGAATTGGTCGTAAATTGCGGGGTTTTTTGTTATGACAAAAACCTATAGCAATTAAATGTTATGCAATTAATAGACTAGACAAAATTTTAGGGGACAGGTATGTCGTAACGATTTCAAGGTTAATCAAAAATGGATACCTCGAGTGTAATTAAATGGGCACATGCCCTTCGTTCGGATTCGAAAGGATGAAGTATTTTCAAAGCTTGACACAAACCGACTATAAGTTGTAAAGTCTCAAGATCTTTTCAGATTACTGTAAAGCGAACCTTTTCGAAGTGAACCGTTCTTGACAGACATAACTCGGTTAACATTCCTGGCATTCAATGAAATGTTTAATGTAGCTTGTATATTGGACAACGCCCTTTGGGAATTAAATTTAAAATATTCAAAGTAATAAATCCTATAAGTCTGAAAATAAATTGTTTTAAAGAACTTTCAGCATAGCCAAAATTTTATGTTTTGAGAAAAAAAATTCGTGTGCTAATTCGTTTTAATGATACTACTTTGAGCTGTCACGATTCTTGGAAGTTTTTCATCAAAAAATCGTGATTTCGAATCCCATTCATGACATGATTATGCATTTTTCAATTCCAGGTTTCCTGACTTTTTAAAAATTTCCATTTCTTGCAATATCCAATGAGAAGTGCGGAAAACTCTGCACACCTCTACATGCTTGTCGAACACTGGCCAAACTTCCCGAACATCCCGCACACACAGGAATATCCATTAATTAAGCGCTGCAGAGCTTGTACACGCGAGTCATTTTTACTACAGTGAAATCGAGACGATAATCAGTTCTACGCGAAAATATTTGTAAAGCGATTTTGATTGGTAACAGCGATCCAGTAGTAAATGTAAACGAAAAGCGTTACCAGTAGTGCGATTATTGATGGGAATAAAACGAGCAGTGAATAAAATCGAGAAGTGTTACTAATAGTCCCATATTTCAAAGCGAAACAATAAAACGGTTTCACTTTATTATTTTCTAATAATACAGTCTTGTGATCGATTTTTAAAAAAATATTTGCTACCCTGAAAATTTCAGTCCGTCTGTCCGCCGTACGCAAAATCGTTTGAAGACTCGTAGCTCCCAAACGGTTGCAGATATTAAGTTGAAATTTTTCTGGGTAGGCCACTTGAATTGACCAAATTCTGATGGGAGGGGTAGTGAGGGGGGAGGTGGGAGGTGTGTTTTAGACGAACAATTTTTGTTTCTAGATCTCAGCAACCGCTTATGCCAGGAAGCTGTAACTTGGAATTTATATAGAGCTTTGAAAGTGGACCCATTTGCATAAAAATTGTCAATATGGGTGAATGGGTGTGGGAGGGGGGGGGGGGGGGGGGGGGGGAACAATAATGCGTCCGAAACGCAAAAAAGCCGAGATCTCATTCTAAAATCCATATCTCGTAAACGGTGAACGTCACAAAATTGAAACTTAATGAATATCTGTAGGTATACTAAGAGAATAGATCGAAAAGAAATTTTTAAGTGGGGGCAGTGGCGTACGGGGGTGGGGTGAAAAACTTTAGACCAATTGCACTAGATAAATAAAATTCGGTTTGTGTATTAAGGTTGACAAATGAAGTTTGCTGAAAGCAAAATTTTTTATGGGGGCGGTGGAGCATGAAAGTGGAGGGGATAAGAATTTTTCTAAAAAATAACGTCTCATATCTCAAGAACAGTGTAAGATACGTACATAGAATTTTTACCAGAAGTAAACCTAATAGACCCCAATCAGAAAAAAAAGATTGGATGTGAGGGTGTAGAGGGTGAGGGTGTAGAGGGTGAAAAAGAAAAAGTTCCGATTTTTATATCTCGAGAACCAATAATGATATAAAACTGAAACTTGTTATTTGGATAGACATGTAGTAGAAGCATGTTGGAAAAATATAATTTTTTATAGAGGTAGTATGGTACGGGGTGGAGGATGTTTTTCCTAACTATAGAATAGCTTATGTTAGAATGTTGAAATTCGGTACGTATATGTAAATCAACTAGAAAAGTAATTTAGATAAAAAAAAATTTAAAATATCCATTGGTGTTCGGAAGAGGGGCGAAAAAAATATCAGTGAAAATGGAATGCATATATTTTCACGATTTTCGTCATATCTAGTAGATCTTCCCAAATATTGAATTCATTTTTATTCTACAGCTTCTTCATATAAATACCTAAAAAGTTTTTTTCAGCATTTTTTGAAATTCGACCCCTAAGAGAGGGTAAGGGGGTTGTATACTGTTTCATGAAGTCTGCCATATACCCCAGGACTGATCGATATCGAATATCTTTTTACTTGCATGGGCTTGCGTAATAATCGCCTAAAATTGCATTTAAGGTTTTTTCGTTTTTCAGCCCCTAAGAGAATATAAAAGGGTTGAACACGTTTTCACGAATTTCGTCATATCTTTTAGAAGTGATAAGAAATTGAATTGGTTTTTACTTTTTCGTGCTGTCTTCATATTTATTTATTAACTCCTTTCAGGATTTTTGGATATTCAACCCTCTAGTGGGTGTAAGGATGTTGCATATGTTTTCACAGATTCTTACATATTGCTTAGATCTGATGATATATCGAATTCATTTTACTTCCTAAGGTTTCCTATATACCAGCCAAAAAGTCAATTTCAGTATTTTAGATATTTAGATAGGAGTGTAAGGGGGTTGTATGTTTTTCAAAGCTTTGAGATATTTTTCAGGTTTGATGAGATAGTAGATCGCTTTTCAGTTCCACAGACTTTTTTTATAATCGCCTACAAACCCATTTCTCAATTTTTTGATATTCAACCCCCAAGGGTTTGTATATGTTTTCAGAATTTTTGCCATCCCTTAGTTCTGATGTTTTACAAAATCCCTCGTGTCTCATGAGATATCAAGTTGCTTCTTATGAAATTGTTTAAAAACCTGTTTCACAATTTTTTCGAAATGTAAACCCCAAGTGGAAGTAATTGGTTTGTATACGTATTAACAATTCGTCATATCTCTTAAGTCTGATAAGGCAACAAATTCGGTTTTACTTCTATGGGCTTTTAGTGTACATAATATACCGAAATTTGAATAGTCTACACGGGTTTTTTCAATGTTTAAACGGCTAAAAATCTCTATTTTAAATATTTATATTTTAGGAAAAAAATTAATTTTCCAAGAAATCTGATAATGATGATATACTCCGACTTTGGCCCGAAAAATAATAAAGTTTCTCCCAGACCATTGGCAAATCTTATTAATTTTAATCGAATTGGATTTTACTGAAAATACCGGCGAAGCCTTAGCTCGCAACAAAATAAATGGGGGAGGGTCCACTATACTTTAATGCTAAAAATAAAATTAACTTAGGTATAGTGCGAGTATGGTAATAAAACACTTTAAATTGTTCTACAAATCATTCAATCTTAGGACATTTGTTTGGTAGAAGAGGTACAGGGCCTACATTTTTTCTGAACTCCGGAAAAATTCAAATTAGTAGGCCACAATAGTTTCGAATTATCACAATTTTGAACGCATAATTGCATTCATTTGTCCAGAACATTGATATTGTAGATTTTGGAAGGAGTAAGCAGAATTTATTTACTTTTTTATTTTTTGAATTTTTACCCGAATTTTAGACATGAAAGATTTTAAATTCTTACATAAAGACATATTATCGCACAATAGATTTAATGTTATATACCTAAAAGAGCGGATGATTTTCACCAATCAATAATTTGAGCCTTGAATTTTCGGTTCATCGCACATATATCAAATTTAAAACATCATTAGAACGGATGGTAAGGACATTCATATGATAGATACTCAAAAAAGATACTAATTCTTCCATTTGTATAATCATAAGTTGTGTGACATACATTGCTGTCCTCACCACAACACGTAACTACAAAACCATATTATTCTCATAGAAAAGTCTTTAATAATATAAAAATATTCATGTTCTAAGTTTAAACTTTGTTGGATAAGCCATTCTTAAGGTAGAAAAACTAACCTCGATCTCAGTAAAATATTTTTTAGAATATGCTCCCATAATACCTCAACCTCAAACTTGGTATTTACAAGTTTTAACATTCTACTAAAAGCGATTTCTGAGGCATAAAAATCAGAATGATGTCCTTCAGCAAGCCTCTCACACCGTATCCCCAAAATTTCGATTGAAGATTGGGGTCAATCAATTAAACCTACCGCATAAATTTTAAATCATGAATCAAAAGGGTTCTGAAAATAATTTTGTTCTACTGTCCATTCCGTGTGTCTATTCTTTCTTAAAAACATTTTTTCCGGTTTATCGTCAATAAAAAAGAGATTTTCCCTAACTCTATACACGTCACTCAAACACTTCAATTTCGCAATACAAAAAATCTACCAAGAGTCTGGACACAAAATTGCGGTCAAAGTCAAAATGTAACACTGGCTATTTCGGGGCAGGCATTTTAAAAATTAATTTTCCCAATAGCGGTTACCGTACGTGTGTCATTCCATTAAAAATCGCCAAAGGTGTGTGTGACGTTACCATCTCCGATTCTTTTGAAAATGTTTGTACTTGAAGAACTAGTGAAAAAAATAATTGAAATTAAATTTTTTGTTTTAATCTCATTTTTACTTTATTATTTTTTAATAATAAAGTATTGTGACCGACCTGAAATTTCAAAAAAGTTTGCTACCCTGAAATTTTGTATTTACACGTTTTAGGACTAGTAAACCCCAAAAAAGCAAAAAAAAAAAATGTCCGTCTGTCCGCCGTAGACGCCGTACGCCGTATGCCGTACGCAAAATCGTTTGAAAGCGCGTAGCTCCCAAACCCGTTGAGATATTAAATTGAAATTTTTACGGTGGGTAGATAGGGTGAACCCCTACGACTGGTATATTTTTGTGGGGTGGGGGTACAAGGGGAGAGGAGAGGGGAGCGTTTTAGACGAAAAATTTTGGTTTCTAGATCTCAGGAACCACTTATGCTAGGAGGCTGAAACTTGGAACTTATGTAGTACTATGATAATGGACTCAATTGCAAAAAAATTGTCGATATTGGTTAAGGGGTGTGGAAGTGGGGGGGAAAACAATGAGTCTTTGACGCATGAAAGCCGGGATTGAAACATTCTAAATTCGATATCTCCTGAACCATTGATGTCAGAAGATTGAAACTTTGTTGTTGTCCTTGGGGATACTTCAAGATTAGACAAGGGCTAACATTTGTAAGAGGGGAGGTGGGGTGTGGGGGTGGGGGGTGAAAAACTTTGGATTACAATATCTTTCGAACCAATTACACCAGGAAGATAAAATTTAGTTTCTGTATATGGGATCACAAGAGGAGTCTACCGAAACTAAATTTTTTGAGGGGGGAGGTGGAGCACGAAAGTGGGGGGATAGCAATTTCTTAAAAAATGTAATTTTTATATCTCAGAAACCGTATCAGATATGATCTTGAAAATTTTACAGGAGTTGGGGTCGATAAACTTCTAGTAGGGAAAAAAATTTTGGTAATGTTGATGTTGGGGGTGATGGTGAAAGGGGGTAGAAAGGAAAACATTCTGATTTTTATTTCTCGAAAACCATAATGAATAGAAAGCTAAAAATTTAGGATTATATAGAGCCACTATAGAGACATCCCAGAAAAATACAATTTTTGATAGGGGTATCAAGGTACGGGGGAGTGGGGTGGTTTTTTATATCTCAGAAACGGCTTATGCTAGAAAGTTGAAACTTAGTACGTATATGTAGATGTACTATTAGAGTAATTAAAGCAAAAAAAAGTTCTTATTTTTATTGGCGTTCAGAGGTTGATTAAAAAAAATGTCCGTGAATCCACATTTTCGTAAATTTCGTTAAAACTTTTAGACATGTCGAGCTATCAAATCAATTTTACTTCTGCGGGCTATTTATATAAGCGCCTACTAACTGTTTTCAAAATTTTTCGATATTCAACCCCTAAAGGGGTGTAAAGTGGTTGTTTACATATTCAAGAATTCTGATATATTCCTAAGGTATATTGAGACTTGGAATTCACGTTTACTTCTATAAGCTTTAAACGTAGTCGGGGAATTTAAGTATTTTTCTCTATTAAACCCCCTGGGGGTATTGTTCAAGATTTCACTGATTCCGAAAATCTCTTAGGCTTAATGTGATCGAATTCGCTTTTACTACTATGAATTATTCTATTGATAAAAAAAATACGTAAATAAATAAAAAAAATCTGCCAACAGTCTGGGCGCAACTTTATTATTTTATGTGTAGAAGTCCGAAACGTGTTTAATGATGAGATACGGTGTTGGGTATTATGCGACTGACAACCAAAAAATAACCAGGAGGCTATTTAGAACGTTATTTTTTAGGTTGTCAGTCGCATAGTACCCAACACCGTATCTCATCATTTAACACGTTTCGGACTTCTACACATAAAATAATAAAGTTGCGCCCAGACTGTTGGCAGATTTTTTTGTTAGTTATGGTATGTTAAAGTTTTCGCAAAAATGTTGTCCGAGTCCTCTTTAAAAATTCATATCTCTGATAATTTTTATCCTAGAATAATAGAGTAGCGCTTATTTTAAAGGGGAAGGTTGTCGCAATATATACGAATAAAAATTATCCTTGAAAGTTTTTTTCATGGATAACGATTTTGTCCTCTATCCTTGAATATCTCAAAATGCAATTTTCGATTAAATTTTTTATATATTGTATTATATATTATACTGTTTTTCAAAACATATCACATATCCGCCGTACGCCGTAAGCCGCACCGTACGCCGTCCGCGAAATCGTTTCAGGGCTTATAGCTCCCAAACCCTATAAGCTACTAAATTGAAATTTTCTGAATAGACTGGGTAGGCCCTTTTAAGTAACCATTTTTTAAGGGTTGGGGTTGTGAGTGGGAAGCATTTAAGACGGAAAATTTTGGTTTCTAGATCTCAGTAACCGCTTAAGTTAGGAGGCTGAAACTTGGAATTTATATAGAGCTTCGATAGTGGACCCATTTGCAAAAAAATTGCTGATATGGGTGAAAAGGTGTGGGACGGGGGGAATAATAATGCGTCCGAAAGTTTAAGGTGGGGGGGCGGTGGAGCATGGAAGTGGAGGGGATAATAATTTTTCTTAAAAATCACGTCTCATATCTCAAGAACAGTGCAAGGTAGATGCTTAGAATTTTTACCAGAAGTAGGTCTAATAGACGCCTAGCAGAAAAAAAAAATTTGGCGGTGAGGGTGTAGAGGGTGAGGGTGGGGGAGGGTGAAATGAAAAAGTTGAAACTTGGTATTTAGATAGAACTATAGTAGTAGCATGTTGGAAAAATATAATTTCTTATAGGGCTAGTATGGTACGGGAGTGGGGGGTGTTTTTCCCAACTATAGAACGGCTTATGCTAGAAAGTTGAAACTCGGTAGATATATCTAAACCAACTAAAGCAGTAATATCGCTTAAAAAAATTCAAATATCTATTGGCGTTCGGAAGGGGAGCAAAATGATCAGTGAAAATGGAATGCATATATTTTCATGATTTTCGTCATATCTATTAGGTCTTTCCAAAATTTTGAATTCATTTTTATTCTGCGGATTCATCATATAAATACCTAGAAAGTGTTTTCAGGGTTTTTTGAAATTCGACACCAAGGTGGTGTAAAGGGGTTGTATACATTTTCACGAACTCCGCCGTATCCCTCCGGTCTGATTTGATATCGAATAACTTTTTACTTCCACGGCTTGTTTAATAATGACCTAAAACTCGTGTTCAAGTTTTTTATTTTTTCAACCCCTAAGAGGGTATAAACGGGTTGAACACGTTTTCACGAATTTCGTCATATCTCTTAGGAGTGATAAGACATTTAATTGGTTTTCACTTCCTCGGGCTTTCTTTATATATCGCCGTGTCGGAAGAACAGTGACGCAACTGCAAAAAATTCTAATTTTTTTCGGAGAAACAAAATCATTTTTGACAATTGCCCACAAGCCATACGAGCTTATTAATAGTTACTATAGACAGCTTAGCTCAAGAGCACGTTCGTTTAAAACAACGGGGAACGATTTTATGCAAGAATAGCAAAACCATAAAATATTGAAATGTGAAAACAAAAAATTTTCAAAATTGCAGTTGCGTCACTGTTCTTCCGACACGGCGATATATAAAAAAAATCATTTCAGGATTTTTGGATATTCAACCCAAAGTGGGTGTAAGACGGGGTTGCATATGTTTTCACAAATTCCTAAATATTTCTAAGGTCTAATGAGGTATCAAATTCATTTTTACTTCCTAAGGTTTCCTATATAAGCGCCAAAAAGTCAATTTCAGTAGTTTAGATATTCAATTCAAAGGGGTATAAGGGGGTTGTATGCTTTTCAAATTTTCGACATATTTCTTAGGTTTAATGAGATATTAGATTGCTTTTCACTTCCACAGACTTTTTTATATAATCGCCAACAAACCCATTTCTCAATTTTTGGATATTGAACCCCCAAGGGTTTGCATATGTTTTCACAGTTGTTGCCATCCCTTAGTTCTGATGAGATATAGAATTGATTATTACGGCATTTGATGTGACCTAAAAATCAATTGCACAATTTTTTGAATTTCAAGAAACAAAAGGGTGTAAAGGGTTTGCCTATGTTTTCACAAATTTTTCAAAACCCCTCGTGTCTCATGAGTGTCTCATGAGTTGCTTCTTATGAAATCGTTTAAAAACCTATTTCACAATTTTTTCGAAATTTAAACCCCAAGTGGAAGTAATGGGTTTGTATACGTTTTAACAATTCGTCATATCTCTTAAGTCCGATAGGGCAACAAATTCGTTTTTATAATACTTCTATGGGCTTGTAGTGTACATAATACACCGAAATTAGAGTAGTCTCTAAAATCTCTATTTTAAATATTTTTATTCTAGCAACAAAATTAACTCTCCAAGAAACGTCATAATTTTGAGACAACTGACGCTATGCTCCGACTTTGACGCTCCCGAACTTTGACCCGAAAAATAATAAAGTTTCGCCCAGACTATTGGCATATTTTTCTATAAAATAATTGAGAACCACTGATGTTCTTAGATTTTACTTTACTATTTTTTAATAATAAAGTATTTTTAACCCCGATCCCCTTGAGATCCCAAGTTAATTTTTTCGTATGTTTTAAAAAACAGTATAACCTACAAAATATAAAAAAAAAAAAATAAAGATACTCATTTTAAGATATTCAAGGATAAAGGTCAAAATCGTTATCCTTGAAAAAAAACTTCAAGGATAATTTTTATTCGTAGTTTTCTTATATTGCGACAACCTTCCCCTTATTTTATTATTCTAGAATAAAAATTATTAGAGATATGAATTTTCAATGAGGACTCGGACACCATTTTTGTGAAAACTTTAACATACTATAACTAACAAAAAAAAATGAGATAGAAACAAAAAATTGAATTTCAATTATTTTTTTTGACCAGTTCTTCAAGTAGAAAAATTTTCAAAAGAATCGAAGATGGTAAGGTCACAAATTTCGTCATTTTTGGAGATTCTTGATGGAATGATCCACGTACCGAAGCAAATTTTGCAAAATGAAATTTTTTTTAAGAAAATTTAAACGCTTTTAATTGAAGCCCTACCTCTGTCCTCCCCTTCTTGTCATATCAAGCCTATTTTCCACAATACATTTCTTCCACTCCTGTATGCAAGGACACCCAAAAAAAAAACTGCTTCCACAGTGTACCACAAGTAAACTTTTAAATACGAGTACGTATCAAATTCTGATTATCTATCGTGAGTGGTACAAAGATACATACATTTATACATACATACATTAATACATACATACATACATACATACATACATACAAAGATAAAGTTCAACCAACACGTTTAAAATAAATAAGTTTTCCTTTTTGCCAAATCTCTTCTACAAATCTTAATGTTCTATAGAAGATCTTGAAGATATAATTTCCAGAAGGTACGACCCTTTAGCGCGCGAGTTTCACTTTGTTATTAAATCTGTATTGCATATCACTTATTAAGAACTGCTCTAGTATGCGTGCCAATGCAGCGTATTTATACCACACGTGGTGCGTCGCAACAATCGATATCGTACATGAAACGTCTGTGAAGAGCATTAAACTTCTCGGATTCTCGTCGATTATTCTTATTAGATATTCCCGTACATTTCACTTTAACGATCTGATTTAACGATTTGTTTTCAATATTTTAATTTTGAAGGTATAAACCTATTCTTCTAGAGTATCTTTTAAAAAATCTGACTTTATAATATATCCAAAGTGAAATCAATCTCCTAAATATAGTCATAAGTGACATCAGGACTTATACGAAACACACACACAAGATAGAGGTTATGTAGTTTCTTAACCGCAATATCACTAAGAAATTCGTAACAAAAGTCCCTTCAAGAGTGCATTTCACATTTCAAGAGAAAATCTGTGAATAACATTGTCATGTCAGTTGGAGATGATGATAAGAATGAACGGTCATATGCATGAGGGGGTGTATGCATCTTGTCGTGGCGAAATATAAGCGATATGTAAAATTTATACGGTGCAGGCAGTGTACCAGTCCCAGGATCTTCTTTAGCTGCAGCTGAATGAAAATGTACCGTACGGGAAAATTTCAACAAAACTGTCCAAAGTTTGAACATGGCTGGAAGCACTGCTTCATTATAAACGCACTTAAAATAGACGATAACTGACGTCTGTATGTGAGAACACAGTTGAAGATTATCTTAGAAACTTTAAACACAAGGTTAGAGATTTTGGTTTTTTAGTCAACTTTAGTGTGGTGTTCACATAAAAGAATTTTGGATATACAGCAATCTGTGGCGCGCAAAAAGGTGGTGGCGTTGATATGAGGTTTTTTCATGGCTAGTACACACCAAAAAAGCATAAAAAGTCCGTCTGTACGCCGACCGCCGTATACTAAATCGTTGGAAGGGTCGTACCTGCCAAACCCTTTGAGCTATTTCGTTGAAATTTGAGATGAAAAAAAAAATTCAGAAGAATCACCAATGACGAATATTGAAAACTTAGCATTAAGGCTATGGTCCTTTTTTTTTCCACTCCGGAAAAAACCGATTCCGGACAGCTTCGACTACACGGCATCCGGAATAAAAAGCTTTCAGTCTACAGCGAGCAAGCGTGGTGTGATGAATGCATTGCAGTCTGTGAGTTCTACTATGGAGAATTTAAGCTACGAAGAACTGATATATGTTTGGCGGTCGTTGTAAACAACAATAAAAATTTGCCAACAGTCTGGGGGTAACTTTATTATTTTATGGGTAGAAGTCCGAAACGCGTTGAATGTTGAAAAGCGGTGTAGGTTACTATGCAACTGACAAACTAAAAAATAACGTTCCAAATAGCCTCCTTGGTATTCCTAAACGCGTTTCGAACTTCTTCTTCTTTCTAGCATAAGCCGTTTCTGAGATATGAAAAGCCAACCCCGACTCGCGTACCTTGCTACCCCTATTTTTCCGTTGCTCTATATAGTTGTCAATTTTTAGCTTTCTATCCTTTGCGATTTTCGAGAAATAAAAGTCAGAATTTTTTCATTTCCACCCCATCTCACAATCACCACCTACAACTACATCCTCCAAATTTTGTTCTCCGCTAGAGGTCTACTGGTCCTAACTCCTGTAAAATTTTCAATATCATATATGGTACGGTTCTTGAGATATAAAAATGTATAATAATTTTTTGAAAAATGTCTATTACCCCATTTCCGCGCTTCGCATCGCCCTCAAAAATTTTATTGGTTCAGAAGATATTGCAATTCAAAGTTTTTCACCCTCCACCCCACCACCCCCTTTTACAACTTTAACCCTTTCCTAATCTCCTAGTATCTCTTAAGCCAACCACAGAGTTTCAACTTTCTGACATGAATCCTTCAGGAGATATGGATTTTAGAATATTTTATAACCGGCTTTCAAGCGTTTTCGACGCCATGTTTTTTCACCCGCTCCCACACCCCTCAACCACTATCAAACGTATTTTTGCAAATGGGTCCACTATCATAGTTCTACATACGTTCCAACTTTCAGCCCCCTAGCATAAGTGGTTCCTGAGATCTAAAGACCAAAATTGTTCGTCTAAAACGTTCCTCTGAATCGACCATTTCGATTAAGCATAGCTAGTCGAGTGACAAAATCACACTGCTGCTCATACAACTCTGTATGTTCTTGAAATTTAATTCCTGATAGGTCATGTAGTCGAATAGCTAAAATCTCATACATTTCTATGAGACATGTTTTCATTCTATCCGGAAGGCGGCGCCTATTTTCTCCGGAGTCGAAAAAAAACGGACCATGTAGTCCGGGCCTTAGGTAGAGCTATAGAGAGAGGTATTATTTTACGAGAGTCGTGGGTGTTTCTCCTATCTTTTGGAACAACTTCTGCTAGAAAGTTGCAACTTAGTAGATTCATGTAAATGTGCTAGAGAAGTAGTTTTTTGAAATATTCATTGGACTACGGAAAATCGGTAAAAAAAAAATTATCAGTGAAAGTGGTGGATATATTTTCACGAATTTCGTCATATCTCTTAAGTCTTCCAAAATATTGAATTACGTTTTCTTGTGCTGGTTCTTCAGATAAAATCCTAGAAAGTGCTTTCAAGATTTTTTGATATTCGACTCCCAAGGGGATGTAAAGGGGTTCTCCACATTTTCACGAATTTAGACATATCCCTCAAGTCTGATTACATATCGAGTAACTTATTACTTCCATGGGTTTTTTTATATAATCTCCAAAACATTGTTTTCAGGATATTTTTTATTTTCAACCCCTAAGAGATTATAAAAGGGTTGAACACGTTTTCACGAATTTCATCATATCTCGACTTTCTCGAGCTTTATATATAAAATCATCTAAAACCATTTTCAGGCTATTTTACTTTATTATTTTTTAATAATAAAGTATTGTTATCGACCTGAAATTTCAAAATAATTTGCTACCCTGAAATTTTGTATTTTCACGTTTCGTAGTAGAATCCAAAAAAGGAAAAAAAAAATGTCCGTCTGTCCGCCGTAGACGCCGTACGCCGTACGTCGTCCGCCGTACGCAAAACCGTTTGAATGCGCATAGCTCACAAACCCGTTGAGATATTAAATTGAAATTTTTACGGTGGGTAGATTGGGTGAACCCCTACGATTGGTATCTTTTTGATGGATGGGGGTGTAAGGATGTAAGGCATTTTAGACGAAAAATTTTGGTTTCTAGATCTCAGAAACTGCTTATGGTAGGAGGCTGAAATTTGGAACTTATGTAGTACTATGATAGTGGGCCTATTTGCAAAAAATTGGTGATAATGGTTGAGGGGTGTGGGAGTGGGGTGAAAAACAATGTGTCCGAAACGTTCGAAAGCTGGGATTAAAGCATTCTAAAATCCATATCTCCTGAACCGTTGATCTCAGAAAGCTGAAATTTTGTAGTTATCTTAAGGGATACTAGGAGAGTTGACAAGAGCTAACATTTTTAAGAGTGGAAGTGAATTGTAGAGGTGGGGGGTGAAAAACTTTAGATTACAATATCTTTCGAACCAATTGTACCAGGAAAATGAAATTTGGTTTCTGTATATAAGATCACAAGTGGAGTCTACTCAATGTAAAAATTTTAAGAGGGGAGGTGGCGTACGAAAGTGGGGGAATAACCATTTTTTAAAAAATTTAATTTTTATGTCTCAAGAACCGTATCAGATATGATCTTAGAAGTTTTACAGGAATTAGGCCCAGAAGACTTCTAGCAGGAAAAAAAATTTGGTGGTGCTGGCGAGGGGGGTGACGGTGGGAAGGGGTGGAACGAAAAGAATTCTGATTTTTATTTCTCGAAAACCGCAAAGCATAGAAAGCAAGTCACTGAAGAGGTATCCTAGAAAAATAAAATTTTTGATAGGGGTAGCAAGGTACTGGGGTGGTTTTACATATCTCAGAAACAGCGTATGCTAGAAAATTGAAACTTAGTATATATATGTAGAAATACTACAGGAGTAATTAAAGCAAAAAAAAAGTTCAAAATTGTATTGATGTACAGAGCTGGAGCAATGCGGTGTAGGTCACTATGCGACTGATAACCTAAAGAATAAACAAGAGGCCATTTGGAACGTTATTTTTTAGATTATCAGTCGCATAGTGACCTACACCGCATCTCAGTATTAAACACGTTTCGGACTTCTACTGAAAAAATAATGAAGTTGCGACTGTTGGCAGATTTTTGATATTCAACCCTCAAGTTGGTGTAAGGAGGTTATACACGTTTTTACAATTTTCCCCATATTTCTTTGATTTGATGCGATATCAAATTGACTTTTACTTCAGCCTAGTTTTTATGTAATCGAAGGCAAACTGGTTTTAGGACGTTCTAATATTCATCATATAAGGGGATGGAAGGGGTTGCATATATTTTCACGCATTCCAATATTTCATGATGAGATATCGAATTGATTTTTACTTCCTAACTCTTTCTATATAATTGCATAAAAGTTAATTTCAGAATTTTTGGATATTCAACCCCAAGAGGGTGTATTATATGCCACTCCGACTTTAACTGCTTCCCGAACTTTGACCCAAAATTTTTCCTCTCTTTTATCAGCCCATTTAAACGTTGAATTTTTGTTTAATATTTATTTGTCAAAAAAATTTGACAAAAATTAAATTAATTTTTTTCAGGTAAAACTAGCCTTGTGTAGTGCAAATAAAAATACTTTATTATTAAAAAATAATAAAGTAAGATTTGAGGATTTCACAGTCTGACTGCATCTACGAGCAAAAATAGTAAACTCTTTGACAAAGTCGCATACATACCAGTGTAAGTGAAAGTATTTTATTTGCACTGCATAAGGTCTGTTTTATCTGAAAAATTTTACTGTATTTTTTTGGCAAATCTTTACAGTCAAATATTTGACAGTTTAACTTTCCGCTTTAAATTTGACCAAAACCATTTTATTAAATTTAATTCCTAAAATTTTGGTTTGAGTTTTACTGCAAGATGTTTTTCGTTCTAAGGAGCGGTTGGTCCATTTTGAGTAAATGTTTTTGGTTACAACGACGGCAAAGTAATTTCTAAATTAACTACGTCTAACTAAACTGACGTCCATTCCGTATGTAAATCAATTAACCGTTTGTGTGTCTGAATTGGTCATATATTTTTATCCAAAATAAGGTATCATGTGAGGAACCATTCAGAACAATTGAGATCTCTATGGATCTTGCGAGAGATCTCGATTTTATTCCTCGACTGATTTGGCGATTTCTAGACGCCATGCCATGTATCACCCGTTAAGGAGAGCTTGTAGGGACTACAAAAATGACTTTTTTTGAGACCCATTTTCTCATAAACCGCCAATCGTATCACTCTAAATTTTTTTTCATTTTTAAAACTCTGTTAGTACTACTACTTCATGGAAGCATTTTTAAAAAATAACTTGACTTTTTTTATAACAGCTGTTTAAAGATTGCTACTTTTTGAACATTCCTTTATGGCCTACAGGTCAATACTGCGTTATTTAAATTTTTTAATATTCGATAAATTAATTCTTTTATCCAAAACAAAACAACCAAAAAAAATTGAATGCATTCTGATAAGCGGTTGTCGAGAAAACGGGGCAAACGCTTCAAAAAACATGATTTTTTACGAAACCATTATGTTTACGACTACAGTGTGTCAGCTGCATGTCGGCTGTGCGTCATTTCTTTGAAAATCTTATGTTAATAAATTTTCGTAATTTTTCTATTATTTTTTATATCTTGTAAAATAACTGTGGCAGCACTGATTTTTATCATTTGACAATAAAATCATCAGATGATACGAGTATTATAGATTTGATTAACTTGAAAAAAATTTTTTTAATTTTTCCATTTTAATTTGAAAATTCATTTTTAGGCACTTTCAGACCCCCAAGTGTTGCGATTTTGGTCTTGTTTTATCAGGAAAAATATAAGTTTTAATAATCAGTCGAAAACCAAAAAATTGATACTTTTCCTTTTTTTACCCCACAAGCTCCCTTTAAGAACATTCTTCATCATCTTTTTGAACTACCTTTCAGGATAATAAAATGCATTTCAGTCTTCTGATGCCGAACCTTACTTTGTAAGCGAAAGATTTAAAAAAAAAATCCTTGAACTGTTAGAAAAATAGTTGCAATGCTCGAAAGATATAATGGTACCAAGCATCCAATTTCGGCTTATTCTCATGTTTATAGTGGTATATGCGAAACACTTTCCTCGCTGGAAAAAAGGTTTTCTGCTAAAAAAATCCCAAAAATGTGCATTAACATGGAGCCCAGCTATATAAATTTTCCGGAATAAAATCCCATTTCTCTTTTTACAGGACCTACAACCGGACTATGTATATTTCTAACCGACAGGTGCGACACGGCGGATGGTAGGTTTCCGGTTGGTATTTTCGGTTAAAGCTTAAACGCAACAGGAATTTCGGGAGCCATCAGCCAACGAAATCCTCGAGGTATGCGGCGTAAAAAGGAACAAGGATTGTATCCTACTTAGGTCCTAGTGTTGTTTGTCCGAAATTTATGGAACATTTTGCTAAGGAAAAAGTGTAATACGTGGTCAACTGGAAATGGTAGGAAGGTATCCGGTTTAGCTGCTTTTTTTTAATTCCCGACAGAATTTATATGGTCTGGCACTTTTTCTCGTTAGGAACAATATTTATTTCGTATATTTACGGGACTTAACTCGAGTGATCGATTTCGAATTAGTGTGGCAAATACTGTTTTAATTGCGTAGTAAAAGAAGCAACAGTTGAAATATACCTATAACCAATAATATACTTTAGAATCTAGAAGGAGCCGGCTTTTAATTACTGTTGGAAATAATTTTAAAAGATTTTCTTGTCGTAATATGGGGCTTCTAAGGAAATGGATGTCTTGATCGTTTATTAAGTTTCCGTATGGAATGTTATATTTTCAGGCAAATAGACAGACAGGAAGACAGTTTCCGATTTCACCTTTCCAGAAATAAGGAGAAACTATAACGCAACTATTTGCCGTTCACAATGCCAACAACGATACAAAAGATATTTGTTCTATCTTTGCGCTGTCAATCTCTTCTGGACCCACCTTAAGTGGTCATGCACATTTTGGTCTTAATCATACGCAGTCAAGCCTTAGTTTTTGGTCTATTAATTTTATGTATGATGAATACTATTTAAGAAAATTCATCAGGTTGCGTAGAAGACAATTAATTAATTAATCTACATAAAGATTTGATTTTCAACCTGATTTCAAAACTCAATTCGCTTCTTATACATCTCCGGGTATTTGTTTTGCTCACTTCGAACCTTGCCTTGCATATTCAAAACTTAATCTTACTCATGTTAACGTTGGTGCACTTTCTTCAAAAGTAGAAACCATGAAAGAGTGTCCGCGGAACCAATTTTAAACTAGTTTGAATCATCACAATCGGGAAAATAAATACAATCACCCCTCTCCTTCGCACAACTCCCATACAAAAGTCCTTAAAGTCCAAGAAATGAATCAATACTGAAAACTTTTGTCACGTATGAAATGTACTTATAAAGTTAAAATCGGACTAGGGTTGTTAAATTCAAAGTGGATCTACTTTTTATGGTCAGGCTAAAACTAGAGACTGTATTTTCACGAATTCCGTCATATTTTTTAGGTCTGATAAGATAGCGAACTAGTTGTTAGCTACTTACTACATACGCTTTTAAAAATTTGCACATACCTCATAGATCTGATGAAACATCCCTTTTATAATCGCCCACAAATACTTGGATCTTCAATCTTCAATCCCCAGTGAATGTAAAGAGGATGCATATTATTTGACAACTTTCGCCATATTTCTTAAGTCTGATAAAATATCAAATTAATCCACTGAAACATTACTTTTACGAATTTTTAAAATACACCACCTAGGGGACTATAAAGTTATTGTGTACATTTTTACGAATTCAGACATATCTCTTGGGTCTAATGAAATACCCATTTTTTTTAAACCTTAAACTGAAAGTCGATTTAAAATTTTTTATATGTTCTGTCGACATTTTGCTCAGTATGTATTTATTGAAATTAAAAAAAAATAATGATAAATACAGAAGAATCTGTCAACAGTCTGGGCGCAACTTAATTACTTTTTGGGTAGATATAAAGAATGTGTTTAATGCTGAGATGCGATACAGACTACTATTCGACTGACAACCTTAAGAATAACCAGAAGGCTGTTTGGAAATTTATTTTTCATGGGTTCTCAGTCGCTGCACCGTATCGCAGCATTAAAAACGTTCCGAATTTCTACCCAAAATATGATAAAGTTGGACCCAAGTTGGGCGGAATTTTTTTTTTTTTAAAAATATCATATTTGACTACTCATACATGAAAAATTAAACCAATGAAATTGATTGATAAACTTGTCAGAAAAATTCTTTATTATTGATGGTCATACGACTCATGATTCTGGAAATAATTATTTTTTTTAATACATCGTCAAAGTTTACATAAATAACATATTTTTCGCGACAGAAATGGCTAGTCCAACGAAATAAATTATTAAAATCAAATAGTAAGGAAATAAATTTCCTTTATTACAGTTCTTAATTTGTTCTTGGAATAGAGTAAAATTACCATAGAATAAGCTAGTTTCAGAGTAAATTTTCTTAGAATTCCCAACATGTCTCTAAAATTTTATTGTATAATTATTTCTGTGCAAACTTTTATGACAGTAATTGGTAAGATGCCGTTTTCTTAAATATTGTTAGTCTTATTTTGTGTATAAATATCCGAATCATCGTATAATGAAGCACGTATGCTACCGTAAAAAAAAATTTTCTTAATTTTTTATTGTTTTATATTTTTGAGTATATTAAGGGAAAGATTATCCCGTGAATAAATTTTGCTTCTTGAAAAATTCTACTTAAATAATGGCCACTTTTCAAATTTTAAAAAAAATTGAATAGTTAAGGAAGTTCCCTAAAAAATAGATTATTAATAATTTAAGTGCAACAAAAATTTGTTTTAAGAAAATTTTCAATTTTAATTTTTTGCTCTATAATCATTAAGAAAAATAATTTAGTCATCTAACTGAAAACTTATTATGATTGATATTAGCTTTTTAGTTTTTCAATTTGAAGGATAGATAGGTAGCTAATGAAAAAAAATTCAGAATTGAGCTAACAAAAAGATCAAGGAAAGTTTATACTTTTTGTAGCTTTCAAAAATCGAAAAAAAATCTGTTGACAGATTCAATCTTGAGAGCGCTATCAGTTGTACGAGGATCAATAACAACTAGAATCATAGAAAATTATATGCTCTACAAAATTGAACTAATCGATTTTTGCTGTAAAGTATCGTGACAACGAAATATTCTCAAAAAACGCCACTCTACACTGAGAGAAATAATTAGTTGGCATGAGTTTGCATCAATAAAATTTTTGTTGCAGCAATCGAAGTTCATTTATGCTAATAAGAATTTTATTCAAGCAATTGGTGTTCGGCTGTACTAAAAAATAGTCCTTCAAGGGAATAAAAAACGCGTTACACGCAATAGAATCATTCTGTTAAGACAATCTACTTATGTGGTTTGTGCGGTTCTGTTGAGACAACCGAACAAAAAAATGTCTAGCAACTCAATTTCGATTGCCGCAATATAATGTAGGTTGTTGCAATAGAATATTGTTCATCACAAACGATTTTCGGCATCATTCTGCTGTGGTAACAGAATGTGTGTTCCGTCAATCGAATGTATGTTGCGGTAACTTAGTTAATCCACAGTAAGTTACGTTTCACATAGGGAAATAAAAATGAAAGGTCTTCGGTGGCGCAGCGGTTACGAGCGCCAATCCAAAAACTTTCAACACGGGTTCGATTCCTAACTACAGCCATAAGTTTTATTAAACCAGTAAGTAAAAAATAATATTTGACTTCTCTACCTCCTCCTAGGTAACAAAAAATAATTCAGTGTAGGATTTAATACAAATAACTCCATTTTTTAGAGTTTACCAACAACCCGCGCATTTGTGGTAATCAAAATTTTAAAAGATTATGGTTGGCTACACAAATAATTCAGTTGTCCAAAAATATATTGGATACCAGTAAATGAAAATTCGGTTCGGCCAACCCAGAAATTCAGTTCCAAAAAATGGGATAGAAACTTTTCCTGCAACCGTTGTAATTCGTTTGGCATATATTTATATTGCAGCAAAGAATCTGTTCTCTCGGTGTATTTCTTAAAAATTAATAAAAAATAGCCGGCGTCCACTGCGCTATTTTAGCCTTACATAAACGCATTCGAAGCGTCATAACTCATAACTCAAGAACCCCTAAATATTTTAGGTTGAAATTTCCATAGGGGTTGTAGTGGTCTCCAATTGGGGATGAACTTTCTGTGAGTTGGGCGTAAGTGAAGTAAAAGGCAGGGTTTAAAATTAAAGTTTATGAATTTTGTGCCCCCGGGACGACTCACGCCAGGAATCTGAAACCTTTTTATAGCACAGGAACGGTTTATTTTAAAGCGGCGAAATTATCAATTTTGTACAGATATATGGGCATACCAGCCGAATATTTAAACTAAAACTCACCAATAGCCTGGGCGCAACTTCAACATTTTTTTGGACGAAAGGCGTTTATATTTTAGTTGCAATTCATGTTACTATGGGACTGACAGTCTGAGGACAATAACCAGAAGCCTCTTTGTAATTTGCACCACAAGTAAGCCTTAAATGCTTTCTCTTTTTTCACCGAAAACTTATTCAAATTGCGCCCTTACTTTTCGAGCTCGCAAACTTTCTCTTTTCATTAGGAGCTGAGAATCGACAAAGCCTCCTGAAAGCAATTTTTTCCCTTGATCCTACATGTTGTATAAATTTAAAGATCCCATGTTTAATAGTTCTTGAGAGTAAATACTCGATTTTCTTCAAAAATTGTTTAAAAAAATATATAATTCTAATTACACCTGAATGGCTCCTGTTCTTCTTCGGCACTAATTTCAAAAGTAATGCCACCGGCACGCGAAAAGAACAGAAAAAGTTAGTGGTTACCCACAATTTACTAGTTCATTTGCTCTAGTTTTTCTAAGACCAGAGGCACATAGACCTATCAATCAATCCAACTTAAATTTTAATAATTGAATAAGCCATTCTAACACTATAATCTCATTCGAAGCAGTGGGAATAAATTAACTTCCACTAGTTATGAATACAAATTCCAACCGAATCCCTATGAATGAAAATCCATAATACCTACCTCTATTGTCCGGAAAACTACTGTTCCAGTATCGCGTTTCATTCACAATTTTCCGAAACTGAAAATCCTTATCGTGACGAGATTTTTATTCGTTCTACGGCGAATCGATTCGGTTGATTATTTTATTCGGTGTGTTGCCATTGAAATACTAAATCCTAATTTACTTTGAATATCTTCATATACTTAATGGGTAGGAGACCGCATCAATTTTTTTTTTCAGAATGGAAATGAGCTTCCATTACCTGGGTGAAATTTATTATTCGATTTAATTGTCCGATTTAATACACTTCTTAATTAAAGCATTTGATGTGACCTGGAGGTCGGTAAATTCCATGTCGGACTGATATACTCGTACAAATAAACTTATAAGGAATAAGTAGTTCTTCAACTCTGGAATTAACTAGACCGGGTCTAGTCAAATGAATTTGATGACGAGAGCGGTTTTTTCCTGGCATTTATTGACTAGGTAGATTCTGATAGAACCTATCACTCCGATAATCTCAAGACCAGTTTTCTTTTCGTATCGTTTTCTTAGCGGGCAGTCGATTTTGTACAGAACCAAGCAGTTTCTGTTTGGTTTAAAGGCCTCACATGTACTTGGCTCGACTTTTAATGACTTCGATTACCAGTTCTCAATCAGATACGATTTTTTTATATATCGAAGAAAAACTAATTTTTTCGTCTTGACGGTATTACTTTAATCGCTGTAAGTACAAAAATCAATAAAATATTAAAACGTAAGTACGATCAATGCTGCTGTAATTATTTACATTAGCCCACCGTACGTAGATATGTACTACCACCGAATTCGATTTAATAATGATGGATAATGTCGGGATTTATGCGTAGGTTGCTAATTATTTAAGAACTTTTTTATGGATTTCGTCTGAAACGAAAAATGTACGTACTTAGGGATGAGAGTAGATTGAAGATGTATTAAATGGATTAACTATTCTTAATCACAGGTACCGAACTTCCAAAATTTCGTATGCCTACTACTCATTTAAAAGCCCTAATATGTTAGGTGTTTATATGTTAAATTTATACATTCTTTCCACTTTGATGAATTGCCTTACTTCTAGTGTGTCTTGCTTCTGTGGACATTATTGGTATATTAGTCGTGTTTATGAATATATGGTTGTATAATCCACTTCCACTCTATAAAAAAACAAATTTTATAACGATTAAATAGTTCATTTGAAGTAGAAAATAGATTAAATAAATAAACCTTACACTTACAAGGAAATCAGAAGAAAACTTTGTTTTAATTTGTTTAATTTAATCTGATTTTATAAAAAAAAATATTTTTTATAAAGGACCTTCTTAAGACGCTATTTTTCTTTTTTTTGAGAAATGGAAGTATTATGTTTACGATAAATTTTAATTTGTTTGAAAAATTTACCCAACGTATGAAATAAATTTTACTTTTCATATTACGTATGTTATATTTCGTTTGCCATATTTCAAGTTCCATCATTTTAATAACTTGAAATTTTCAATTATAAACATACTGCAGTCACGATCGGCTGCAAGCCAATCGTATAATACTCTAGATGAATACTGAACTCCGATTTATATTGTAGTTGGGGATAAAGTAGAATTACGTGTGTGTATGTTGTATGTCCTTTATTAAGAACTGCTATTAGATTGTTACTCAAAACTAAAAGACAATATTCAGTGTTTAACTTCATACCTTCAACTGGGTAAGTCATCGAAAAAAAATGTCCTTTTTAAAGGACTTTCACATGGGAGGTGCAGGAAGGACTCACTCGATTTCTTACATATTTATCCTTTTCCTTGGAACCATTCAAAAATTAACGAGTACAAAATTTCAAATTCGTAGCATGAAGCGTTCAAAAGTTATCGGAAAATATTGTTGAACACGTGTCTTAAGGATATGTTGTATGGCAGCTACCAGAAGGAGTAAAAGGATTTCGCTGATTCGTAAACTCGAACTTCCTTTTCACTCAAAACTAACTTGTACGAAATTCCGAATTCGTAGCTAAAAGATTACTTGAGTTATAGTGAGTTTCGTAAATTAAGTGAATACATTTTGACAGGATATTTGTATGGCAGCTACACGAAGGACTAACAGCATTTCCTTTATAATCATATATTTAGCTCCAACTATTGAAAAAGTAACACATACAAAATTTCAATGTCGTAGCTTAAACCCTTCTAAAGTTATCGACCAATATTCTTGAACACGTGTCTTAAGGACATTTTGTATGGCAGCTACCAGAAGGAGTAAAAGGATTTCGCTGATTAGTAAACCCGAAATTCGTTTTTACTCAAAACTAATTTGTACAAAATTTCCAATTCATAGCTAAAAGATTACTTTAGTTATAGTGAGTTTCGTAAATTAAGTGAATTCATTTTGTCAGGATATTTGTATGGCAGCTACACGAAGGATTAACAGGATTTTCTTCATAATCATATACTTAATTCCAACTATTGGAAAAATAACACATACAAAATTTCAAAGTCGTAGCTTAAACCCTTCTGAAGTTATCGACTAATATTCTTGAACACGTGCTTTAAGGACATTTTGTATGGCAGCTACCAGAAGGAGTAAAACGATTTCGCTGATTAGTAAACTCGAACTTCCTTTTCACTCAAAACTAATTTGTGCAAAATTCCGAATTCGTAGCTAAAAGATTACTTGAGTTATAGTGAGTTTCGTAAATTAAGTGAATACATTTTGACAGGATATTTGTATGACAGCTACACGAAGGACTAACAGGATTTTCTTCACAATCATATATTTAGTTCCAACTATTGGAAAAATAACACATACAAAATTTCAATGTCGTAGCTTAAACCCTGCTGAAGTTATTGACCGATATTCTTGAACACGTGTTTTAAGGACATTTTGTATGGCAGCTACCCGAAGGAGTAGGACGATTTTGCCCGTTAACGAACTTAGCCTTACAAATTCAACCAAACATCCAGATTCAAAATTTCAAGGTCCTAGGTGAAGGCGTTCTTGAGTTATCGTGCTAACGGACAGACGGACGGACAGACGGACGGACGGACGTCAGGCGGATTTGAGGTTTTTGGCCACAAATAAACAAAAAATAATATATAACTTTTTTTCGTCCGAGGCTTGGTTCTATGCGTTACAAACTTTTGGGCTGGATTAAACTTATAATACTCTATATGATTTCATCTAGAGTATAAAAATCTGCCAATAGTCTGGGCAAAACTTTATTATTTTTCGGGTCAAAGTTCGGGAGCGGTCAAAGTCGGAGTATATCATCAGTTGTTTCGAGATTATGAGATTTCTTGGAAAGTTAATTTTATTCTTAAAATAAAAATATTTAAAATAGAAATTTTTAGCCGATTGAACATTGAAAACCCCCGAGTAGACTATTCGGATTTCGGTATATTATGAACACTAAAAGCCCATAGAGGAAAAAGCGAAGTGTGTTTGTAGGCGATTTCTGTGGAACTTTTATACCCTCTATGGGGCTGAAAAAGGAAAAAACTCAAAAACAAATTTTAGTCGATTATTACGTAAGCCCGTGAAAATGAAAATATATTGGATATCTGATCAGACCTGGAGGATATGGCAGAATTCGTGAAAAAGTATGCAACTCCTTTACACCCCCTTAGGGGTAGAATTTCGAAAAATCCTGAAAACGCTTTCTAGGTATTTATATGAAGAAGCCGTAGAATAAAAATGAATTCAATATTTGGGAAGACCTAATAGATATGACGAAAATCGTAAAAATATATGCATTCCATTTTCAATGATTATTTTTTTCGCCCCCCTTCCAAACGCCAATGGATATTTGAAATTTTTTTTTATCAAAATTACTTTTCTAGTTGATTTACATATACATAAAGAGTTTTAATTTTGTAGCATAAGCCATTCTATAGATAGGAATAGGATACCGTACTACCCTTATAAAAAATTCTATTTTTCCAACATGCTACTACTATAGCTCTATCAAAATACCAACTTTTAGCTTTCATAGTTCATAGTTCATATATTTTATTCTTATTATAGTTACATTGCTGATATACAAAATTCATATACATAGTTTAGAGATTAGGCTGATCTAAAGCCTTTACAACTAAGGTTTGTTTTGGTTGATGCACTTGGCAGTAAGATGTTTGATATTATTCGTGAATTAAGGAAAATTAATGTAAAAAAACCTTATGTATATAATTAACCTAACTTAACCTATCGTATAACTAACTAAATAATAATAAAACGTAATATAATAAAAGAAAAGAAATAAGGAGAAAATAATAATAATAAGGATAATAATAATAATAATAATAATAAACTATGTGAGGCATGCAACCAGTGGATTTGATATATATTGGCATCTGCTGATAAATGTAGATTTAGCTCTATTGGCCATTACTTCAATCATTGAAACTTCCGCATTTTCGTGTAGACGTATTGTAGGGTAATAAAAGGGCTTGTTCAGGATTAGTTTCAAACATTTATTTTGCTTAGTTTGCAGTTTTTTCTTATGAATGTTAGCACAATCATTCCATACCGGAGCACCGTATAAAATAATAGGCTGCATTACCATTTTGTATATTAATAATTTGTTTACATTAGATAACTGAGATCTTCTATTAATGAGTGGATACAACGAATGGATACAACGAGAGATTTTGGAGCATGTACTTTCGATGTGTGCGTGGAATGTTAGTTTTTTGTCCAAAATGAGACCTAGATACGAAACTGTGCTGGACCATTCAATTGATTGGCCATGAAAGTTTAAAGGCTGGTTTGGGAGATTTCTTCTATGGCGTTTCCTTGTAAAGAAGATTGATTGGGTCTTGTCAGGGTTAACTTTGATTTTCCATTTGTGGTAATACTCGTAGAGTGCATGTAGTTGTTCTTCAATGTTACAAGTTATGTCCGACCGATTTTCCGAACTTGAGAAAACACTGATATCGTCCGCGAATATTGCCATTTCACAATTGTCGTTCAGGGGTAAATCTGCGGTGTATATATTATAGAGGGTGGGGCTGAGACAGGATCCCTGGGGTACGCCGGCAGGGATTTGACGAGTGGCAGAAATCGTGGATTTAACTTTCACAGCGAAAGTTCTTTGGATGAGAAACGATTTAATTAGCTTGATAATATACACTGGAAAGGAGAAGGTGTGAAGTTTGTACAATAGAGCTTCATGCCAAACTGTATCAAATGCTTTCTCTATATCGAGAACCACCATACCGGTAGATTCTTTGCGTGAAAGAGAGTTTTTAATAGATCTTGTAACTCGATACAGCTGGTGAATAGTTGAATGACCGGGTCTGAAACCAAATTGAATATTAGGTAAAATGTCAGTATTACACAGGAATTCGTGAATACGATTTAGGATGATACGTTCGAAGATTTTACCTAGTACGGGGAGTAAGCTGATCGGTCGGTAGCTCTTGGGAGAGGAAGGGTCTTTTCGTGGTTTGAGAATGGGTATTACAATAGCCTTTTTCCATTGACATTATTATAGGTTCTTGAGATATAAAAATCATAAAACTTTATCCTGTTCACCCTCCTTCACTCTCACCCTCTACACCCTTATCCATAAAATTTTACGATAAAATTTTTCTGCTAGTGTTCCATTAGGCCCACTTTTGGTAAAAAATTTAAGCATCTATTTTACACTGTTCCATGTCTCAAGACGTGATTTTTTTGAAAAATTCTTATTCCCTCCACTTTCATGATCTGCCGCCCCCTTAAATAAATTTTACTTTCAACAAACTTTATTTGTCAACTTTTATACACAAACCGAATTCTATTTGTCTAGTAGGATTGGTCCGTGAGATATCGTAAAATTCACCACCCACCCCCGTACACCAATGACCCCACTCAATTTGCTTCCGATCTATTCTGCAAGTATACCTACAGGCTACAGATATTTGTTAAGTTTTAATTTCGTGACATTAACCGTTTAGGAGATATAGATTTTAGAATGTGTCGAACTCGGCTTTCTTGCGTTTCGGACGCATTATTTTTTCAACACTCCCACACCCCAATCGACAATTTTTTTGCAAATGGGTCCACTATCGAAGCTCTATTTAAATTCTAAGTTTCAGCCTCCTAGTATAAGCGGTTGCTGAGATCTAGAAACCAAAATTTTTCGTCTAAAACGCTTTCCTCACTTCCTCCCTCACACACTTCAAAATGTGGTCACTTCAATAGGCGTACTCAGTCTATTCATAAAAATTTGAATTTAATTTCAATTTAAAGGCTCAAAGGGTCTGGGAGCTACGAGCCTTCAAACGATATTGCGTACAGCGGTCGACGTACGGCGTACGGCGTACAGGGTACGGCGGACAGACGGACTGAAATTTTTTTGCTTTTTCCGTGAAACGTAAAAACAAAAATTTGTTTTTTTAAAAATCGACCACAATACTGTGTTGTTGAAATAATAAAGTAAAACACCCTTATTCAAAAGTAACGAAAATTTTCAACACACAACACCAATGAAAGCAAGACGTACTCGTGCTGAAAGTTACAATCGGCAGTAGCAATTACTTATGTACAACATTGGCACGACGTCGTTTATGAGTTGCACAAACGTTTATACGACACGAGGTTGCTCAAGGGTTGTCCGAACGTCGCACGTAGGGATATTTCGCCAATCTAGCCGGTCAAAATTATTTGTTTCCATTTTATCAGTCTAAATAGGTTCTATAATTGAATTAATCTTTAGAAAGTGTTCTGCAACAAATATCTTTAAAAAAACTATTAAGTTGATTACATATAACATTATTATTTGAATTTCAAATTTATATGAGCTGGAAAAAATTCACCATATTAATATACTCATGTTGTATATTGACATTTTGCTCAGCTTATCTTCGTATGTTAGATGTGTTCCCCAGACAGTACGGCGTACTGGTATTTGGGGTAAAATAAAAATAAAACAAAAATAATAATAAAAAAAATATATAAAAAAATATAATAATAATAATATAAATAACAATAAATAGATAATAAAAATAAAAAAATTGTTGTTTAAAATTAAAAAAAAAGTAAAACGTAATGAAAATAAAATATGCAGAAACAAATAAAGTGAAGAAGAAGAATGTAACTAAATAATAAACATAGTAATAAACAGCTATAGTAAGTCTCAATGTGATTTTCCGGTTTTTCAAATGTAAATAAAACATGTTTATTTGTTATTTGAAAGAATATGTTATGGCATTAAGTATGGAATATAACGTGGTTCAAATGTCAGCGCCGGCTTTGCTTGGTGGCACGTATTCGAGAGGTCCAATTTTCGACGATTTTGTCGCATAAATCTGGCTGAATTTGCTGGATTGCGTTCGTTATGTTGACTTAAAGGTCATCAATTGTTGCGGATTATACACATCGACCTACGATTTAAGATAGCCCCAAAGGAATAAGTTTGAAGGCGTTAAATCACACAATCTCGGTGGCCAGTGCCGCTGCCGCGAGATAATCATATGATATCGCGGAACGTTTCTCGAACGGAGCACTGATCTTGAAAATAAAATTTGGTGATTTCTTCCACCTCTGTTTGAATTCAGATTATATATACGAAAACTTTTGCTACAAGTGGCTTATTTGGTCATAACAGTAGTCTTCGCAAGACAAAAGATAATTTTTCAAATATTTTAACTTTTCTTCAAAACTGGTTAAGTTCTGCTCTTGCATTTTATCGTACAGTGATCTATGGGTCTCTACTCTTACTCCTGACCCACCGGATAACCCTGAAACAAAATAAATACCATATTAATTCCATCTAAATTTTTGATCTAATATTTACTTTTTTTTACTATCATGTTTGTTGACCTTTTATTCAAAAAAGCGCGACTAATTTGATAATGGTTATATTGTACCGACTTCCATCTTCCAATCACAATAAAAATAATAACCGGGACGGATCCTGAAGTACAACAAAAACCTATTAATTCGCTAAAATATTGTTTAAAATTCAAAAACTTAAAAGCCTTTTTTTAAACAGCCAAAATATTACTATCTCTCATGGCAAACGACCGGTGGGAGAACCGCGGAAAAGATACGAGGATACACTTGACGCAGACTGCAGATCGCTTCTTAGATGCAAAAATTGTAGGACGCGGGCGCTGAACCGAGATGACTTCAGACAATGTATCCTGCAGCCTCAGGCCCGATTTGGGTTGTCGCGCCATTGATGATGATGATCAAAATATTACTATACATTTCCAAAAAAATAACTACTTTAAAAGTATGTGTTCTTACTTGGTTGTTCAAGATCCATTACTGTATTTTCGAAGAGTAACACTGAATATAAAATCTTTACTTTTTACCTGCAACAGTTACACATAGGAAGCCAAGAAAAATACGTGCACTTATCGCTACGGTCAAGTTCGGACTAAACTTACGGCATCAAGCGCAGCCGATAAAAGGTTGGGAGGGGTTGACTTAAGTTCTCTGTTTATTTAACTTAAATTATTAAAGACTTTTTTCTACCTGTTTTGAGTTCTTGTAAATTGACTTTTGTCCGGCTATATTGGCAAAATACCACTTATGTGCGTCGTCAGTTTCTCATATCGGGTAATTATGACAGTCAGAAATCATTCCTCCAAGTCACGCTACCGATAAATGTGGTAATTGCGACAATTTTGTGTTCCTTGGGATAGGGATTCAATATGGAACTTGGTAAATGCCGTGCTTCTTGGTGTTTGGTATAATTCCATTTGGGCGTTACATTTTTAAGAAGGTTACCCTTACTGGATATACATCAGAATATTATAAAAACTTTATTCCATTCAAAATTTCGACTCTCTAGATCAAACTGTTTCCGAATCATAAACATCGAATTGCTTCATTACAAATATCGAACGAACTTCCCTAACATCCCGTCACTCGCTTTTGAAACTTCCTTTGCACAAAAACAAATAGTTTGCTAATGTTTCACTTGGATAGTTCAAATTGCGGAACAAGTTTTAAGTTTGTAACATTAGCAGCTCTTGAACTATAAAGTTAGAAACTTTTCTATTGAACCTTTCCCATCATACTTTCACCTACGAGTACAATACTAGGTATACTGAACAGGGTCTCCTCAGTCCTATACGTCACATACGAATGGGATTAGTTTTATATGGTGTCGAAGCGGTTTCAATGCAATCTACAGAACGAACAATATGCAACCATAGAATTGGCTTAAATCGACTACACTGCTATTATATATTTGAATATAACCTACTCGTAAATACGATTCATAATTAAATCAATCAATCGAATGTATGGCGGCTGTGTATTAAAACTAGCAAATAATCATGTTTAGTTGCAAAATGCTTCGAGCTTCGAAAAGGAAATTCCGATGTACAACACAAACCCTTTACAAATATAATAATCGACGGGGTCAGAGATGAATAATTGAAAACTATTACGTGCAGATTGAAATTATGCTGACCGATGCCCCAGGTGAAATTGGGATTACAAAGCAAATTAGTGTTGTATATAATAGTGCGGCCACCAATTGTGTTTGCATTGGCACTATTAACACGCAAACCAACTACGGAATCAATCATGTAATACACGAGGTCCTCAGTAAAATTTTCACTTAAATTTCTGATAGGTTTTCGCATCGATTTACATCCTTGATGATGACTTTCGCAGTGTTTTGATGAGAACCTCTGTAGTGTCATCTGTGAGAATTGGTGTGGACCAATTAATGCAGTGGCATTACTTTGATCCACACCAATTCCACACAAAAAGTGAGTTCAATGGTGGTTGAGGTTTTTGGGAGAGTTTTTCTGACAGCTGGGAAAAGAAAGAAAAAGTGAGGTTAAGATTTTGGCGCGCACGGGCGAAAAAAAAAAAAAAATATTAGTTAGAATAAGAAATGGAAAGTTATGTGTCGCGTAATGTTACTTTTTACTCGCGTCCGTAAGTTTACTAATCGCGGATTCCAGTGAACCAATATGACGAACCTTCGCGCACGGATTATGTGTTAATAGCTCCCTACTGTTGTGATTGCACACAGTAGAGTTTGCAAATACAGTGACCCAAATAAGTTTTCGGCCACCGTGTCCAATTAAAAGTAAATATTCAAAACAAAGCAAATAAATAAAAAAATCATGAATTAAAAAAATAAGATGGAATAAATAAAATATCATCAAGATGAATTAAGCAAAAAAAAAAAAAAAGTAAAAGCAAAATAAAAATAAATTATAATTAAATTAAAAATTTAAATAAAAATAAAATAAATTAAAATTAAAAATATAACATGACAACGAATGGACAGAAACTGACCGGACTGACATAAATAAAAAAAAAAAAAAATCATAATAAAATTTAAACAAGAAAACAAAATATGCGGTATAACAGGTAATTTCTTTTAATTAGTTTGTTTTTTTTTTCTCTCTCTCTCGTTTTGTTTTTTTTTGGTACATATATAGTTATTTAGTATAAATGGCTAATTAAGACGGCCATTAGGATGGATCTTCTCGTTTGAAGACCTTCCGCCCCCTCATTCCTCTCTTTAGGGGCCATACGCATAAGATTCTTTTGAGGACAAGTATGGCTAAGGTAGGGTGGGCTAGACGGCGCACAACAGCAGCGCCAGTCGAGTTGAAGGGAGTTTTCTCGGTCTCTCATGACCGATTGGGAATCTTATCCCAATTTTATCACCCGGGTAAGTCGGCGTGAAATTTTTGTTGTATAGGCCATGGGTTTTATGGTCTGGAATACGAACAACGTACCCCCCCACAGCCGCAGCTAGCCCGGAAGCCAGCAAGCACGTCGCTCCAGTTCGTATTTCAGCCACCAATTCGGACGTAGGTGGAATTGGACCCCTGTTTCCCGATCCCAACCTTCCCTTCGGTTATTTTGACTTTTTTAAGTCGAAATAACCACTCCAAGGCCTCCAATCACAACAAAATGGCGCCCAACGTGGGGCTAGCCAAACCAGCGCGTAGTTCACAACGCGTGATGGGACAATATGCGAGAGTTGGAAAAATGCCGCATAAAAGTTGTCACATCAAAAGGACTTAAAATTTGTCTGGTAGCGACTTAAAATAACGCTTAAACAGCACCTACAAGTCAAGTGAACAGCTCTTTTGTTACTTCACTTACTTCTAGTGTGGTTCGAATTTAAAGCTGGACATTGTGAAACCTTCATATTGACAGTTTTCTGTTGGCAACCTTTAGGCGCCATCAGAATTCCATATGAAGGGGCAGCCTTTTCTATCTGTGGGTTCGAATTGGGCTTGTTGTGGGTTAAGTAGGGTCTTCAAGACCCATCTAACTGATGTATTGCAGGTACCCTTTTGAAAGCTGGGCTTGCCTTGACTTAGCGGGCAAGTCGTCAGACGATTGGGCAGACTGCCTGCAGTATATGTTTTAGATTGGTGAGGAGAAGACAATACAGAAGTCTTCAAAAGAGTTCCTTATTTCCTTATTCCATCCTTTTAGAGTTCCTATAACGTAAAATTAAATTAAAATTATGTAGTATATTTTTCTTTAAAATTTTAAGTCTTAGGACAATTTATTTTTCATATTAGTATTTTTTTTTTCTTTTGTTTTATCCCATTTTTTTTTATATTTTCTCGATTCCAATTTTCCCAGGAAGTTGAAGGGGCTGAGATTTGCCTTTTAACTCGACCTAGCAGGAGAGAGGATGAGGTTTGGGAGGTGGATAGCGAGAAGATCCATCACATTTTTGATTTGAATTGTGCTTTTAATGGAATCTTCTTGGCTTTGTTTTTTTTGTTTGCTATTAGTCGAAATATCGGCTTTGCTTTTTGATTTTTTTTTGTAGTGATTTGCTTCAATTTCGAAGATACGAATTTCATATTTAGTTATTTATTTGATTTGCATGGTTTTGTTTTTTTTTTCTTTCGGTTCATTTTATTTTGATCGTTGGTATTTATATAATATATTTTTTTTTGTTGCTATCAATTATTAGTTTCCAAATTCGATTGCTTCGCTGCACTTGGCCGAATGTTTTGATTTGCGCATCATCTTTTTTTCTTCTTTTTTTTTGTTTGATTAGCTTCATTTTTAGCTAATTTTACTTGGATCCTTAGCTTGATAGTTTAACATATTTACCTATGTAGCTATTTATTATATTGCTTTATTATTTATTATTTTGCATGTTAGGTTATATTTTCACCTTATCCTAGTTATTTAATCTTTTCGCATGGTTTTGTAGGATTAGTTAGTTATTTCCTTATTTATTACATATACATATTTAGTATCATTAAAATTTTGGAAATTATTATATTTTTGCATAGTTTTTTTTTGTTAAGTTTATAGTAGTTTTCTTAGTTTAAATTTTTAGATTTAGTTGTTAAATTTAATTTTTTTTTTGTTGTTGGATTAGTTTAATTTTTCTTAGATTTAGTTGTTATTTTGTTGGTTTAAATTTAGTTGGTTTAGTTAGTTTATTTCTTTTTGGTTATGGTAGTTTAATTTATTATGTAGGTAGTTATTAGATTTTTTTTGTATTATTATTTTTGTAGTTTATAATTTATTTTTAGAACATTTATTTTAGTGTTGTTAGTTTTAGTAATCTACACATATTTTGAAGTTGAGTTTATTTTTTCTTGTTTCACTTTTTTTCTTATATTTATGTGGGATATTTAGTTTAGTAGTGTAGATTATTTATTAGATTTATTTTTTTGTTTAAACTTCTTTCTTTTGTCCTTTTTTTTTTCCTTCTACCATGCCATTGTCACGCACGCCAGAAAACAGGGGCGAAGATGTTATATGCACTGTCTGCCAGGAGTGGTTGGAATCGGAGGATGAGGCAGTCACTAAATGTGGGCACCGGTTCCATGAGAGGTGCATAGAGCAGTGGGTAGGAGTTAAGCAGAGCTGTCCCACTTGCCGGAATCATCTGGGCAAGTCGGACTACTGGTCTTTCCGGGGAGTGGAGGGAGCGATAGCCGCCCCTGGACCGTTGACAAGAAGCAGGGCTCAGTTAACGGTCCCACAGCTTTCAAAAGATGGAGTTTCTCTCCTTAGGGAGTCAAATTTGGATCCTCCACACGAGCTGGGCGGCGGTCAAGCCTTCTACGCTCCGGACGGAACAGTGGTCACCGACCAAGGGAGGGGTAAAGGCCTACCGACACCACCACGACTACCACAACCACCACACCTACAACTACCACTGCCTTCGGAAAACCTGCCACAACCACCACAACTACAACCACCACAACTACAACCCCCACAGCTACAACAGCCACTACAACCGAGGACGACACAAGAGGCACGTGTGAATCTTGGAGTTGATGAGATCACTCAACTGATTCGCACTGTGCTGAGGGAGGAGCGATCTCATCAATTCCAAGAGTCGCACAGTGATCGTTCTCGTACAACGAATCACACCTCCAGAGCTACAAGTGCTGCTCGAGCACCTGAGAGGGCTCAGCTACCACAATATCCGGTCGCTCAGTTCGCTGATCGTAGGAGCACCGGACCGAACTATAGACGCCGCAACACCACAAGTCCCATACGGACGTGGCGCTTAAAATTCAATGGAGACGCTAAGGTGTTGCGAGCGGAAGAACTTATCTATCGCGCCGAGGCTCTTGCGACCAGCGAGCTGAACGCGGATATGGACTTGCTCGCACGCAGCTTCTACATGCTGCTTGACGGCCGTCCAAACAGTTGGTTCTGGACCTGGCACAGGTCCAATCCAATGCCAACTTGGGCGGTTTTAAAACCTGCATTTTTGCAGACATGGGGTGTGCGAGCAAGTGACTGGGACATTAGACGGCAAATGCTAGCCAGACGTCAAGTCCCAAGAGAGTCCTATCAGATGTTCCAAGTCCTGCTCGAACATCTGAGCTCCGAACCTTGCTGTCAAATCCGATGCACGACGGAGAGTTCGTGGAGCTGGTGCGGGGAAATTTGTTGCCAAGCACGCAGCAACAAATTTGCCTGCAACAAATTTGGTCGCTTGACCATCTTCGACAGATCGTCTCAAGAGTCGAAGATATTAGACGGTCCACCAATTACGGCTACTCGAGTCACGCCCGAGTTGCTGAGGTCGTGGAGCCTCCTACAGAGGTTTGTGATGAGCGCAATGGTTCCGAAGCCATGGCAGCAATTACATCTGGGGCTCCACTAAAATGTTGGAACTGTGAGCGTACAGGTCACGGTTACCGACTATGTGCAGAAGCTCCCAGGGGTATTTTCTGTTATGGCTGCGGAACAAAAGACGTTTTGCGACCGCATTGTGCTCGTTGCAATCGGGAAAACTCCGGAACGGAACGAACCACTTCGGAAAATTCTCGTCCTTTTCGGAGCAACCCACAGCAGCCACCCAAAACGTAGGAGACTCTTCGATCTCCGCAACTTGTGGTGATGATGACGCATCACCAGTCAGGTCGAATACACCGGACCTGACAAAACCATCGGATTTGACAAATGCCACGACTGAGTCTCATTCAGTCGTAATTCTTCAAAATTCCTTACCTCCTGTTCGCAAAGCGCCTGTACCTCGGAAGCCTTACCATGTAAGACTGAAGGAGTACATGGAGGCACGCGACAGGATTTTTAACGATTCTAAATCCCCTTTTGTTAGTATTTCATCTTGTTCCCCATTTCAACCTTCCCCTGATCCAACTCCTAAAAAGGCGATTTTACGTTTACGCGCATTTTGGCGTAAAGTTCGTGAGAGAAAGAAGGCAGTAATGTCGACTATTATCTCCGAACCTTTTGACGTACGTCCCTATGCTATGGTCTCCCTTTTCAATGTAGGCGTTAAAGGTCTTTTAGACAGTGGTGCGAGCATTAGTTGCCTAGGAGCCAATGCACTAGAACGCCTTGAGCGAGCGCAAGTGCATTGGAAGCCGATTTGCCACGAGGTGAAGACAGCTGATGGTGCTTCACAGAGGGTAGTGGGAAGTGTGACGACCGAAATTCAATTTCGTGGAGTTACACAACCTATTACTCTTTACATCGTGCCGAGTTTATCTCAGGATCTGTATCTTGGGGTGGACTTCTGGCGAGCCTTTCACCTTGCTCCATCCATCATCAGTTGTGTCAACACACAATCCACCTCTTCGCAACATGATGCTACTGCGATGCACTCTTTAACGAGTAAAGATGTTGAACGTTTAGAGAACGTTAAGTCTAAGTTCCCTTCTTTCGAACTTCACGGTTTGGGAAGGACTAACGTTCTCGAACACGAAATCGACGTAGGAGAAGCGCGCCCTATCAAACAGAGACACTACCCAGTATCGCCTGCGATTCAAAACCTCATGTATGGCGAGGTCGATCGTATGCTGGCAATGGGAGTGATAGAGGTTAGTTTGAGTGCGTGGAGTTCGCCGGTAGTACTCGTGAGGAAACCAGGGAAAGTCAGGTTGTGTTTGGATTCTCGAAAGGTGAATAATGTGACGAAAAAGGATGCATATCCACTTCCACATATCGACGGAATCCTTAGTCGATTACCACGAGCCAATTACATAACCAGTCTTGACCTGAAGGACGCCTTTTGGCAGATTCCTCTCGAGGCTAAGTCCCGTGAAATGACGGCGTTTACCATTCCCGGACGACCCCTCTATCATTTCACCCGGATGCCGTTTGGGTTGTGCAATGCACCCCAACGTATGTGCCGTTTGATGGATCGTGTTATCCTACCCGAACTGAAGGACCAAGTATTTGTTTACTTGGACGATCTATTGTTGATCTCGGAGGATTTCAATTCTCACTTGGTTTTGTTGGCGGAAGTTGCCGAATGCCTAAGGAAGGCTGGACTTACAATCAATGTGAGAAAAAGTAAGTTCTGTCTGAGGGAAGTGAATTACCTCGGATACATTGTTGGAGATGGAGGCCTGAAGACAGACCCGAAAAAAGTCTCGGCCATGGTCGATTACCCTTCGCCGAAATCCGCACGTCAGGTTAGACGCTTTCTTGGTATGGCTGGATGGTATCGACGATTCATTTTCAACTTTGCAGCTGTGGTCTCACCGATCTCAGACACGCTGAAAAAGGCCGACAAATTTACTTGGACTTCAGAGGCGGAAACTGCGTTTCAGTCTGTGAAGGCCATGTTAACTGCGGCCCCTGTATTGGTAAATCCAGACTTCACTAGACCATTCGTGATTCAATGCGATGCTAGCAAATCTGGAGTGGGGAGTGTTCTTTTCCAGGAGAACAATGATGGATCGGAATCTCCTATTGCATTTATGTCCCAGAAGCTCAATTCCGCTCAACGCAATTACAGTGTTACAGAGCTTGAATGCTACGCCGCTGTGTTGAGCGTGAAAAAATTCAGAGCGTACGTGGAAGGGACATCGTTTAAGATTATAACGGACCATGCGAGTCTCAAATGGCTGATGTCTCAGAAGGATCTCAGTGGACGTTTGGCTCGCTGGAGTTTGAAGTTGCAAGGCTTCGACTTCGTGATCGAACATCGTCGTGGGAGCCTGAATATTGTTCCCGACGCCCTCTCTCGCGTATACGAAGACGGATTAAATGCGCTGATCGACGTTGCACCCATGGTTGACTTGAGCTCTTCAGAATTTCAGAATACGGAATATGAGGATCTGAAGGCAACTGTGGAGGCAAACGCCCCTCGGCTTCCTGATGTATGCGTTAGAGATGGCTACGTGTACAAGCGTACAGAGCCCTATAACGGTGACCCAATCACAGAAGATCGTGCCTGGAAACTTTGGATTCCATCGAGCTTGGCGCCTGCTGCGATCGCTCAGGCCCATGAAGCGGATACCATGGTTCACGGTGGGTTCGCCAAAACGCTAGAGCGCATTAGGCGATACTTGTATTGGCCTGGTATGTCTACACAAGTCCGCGATTTCGTTCTTTCGTGTCAGACTTGTAAAGAAACTAAGTCCCCGAATCGTCCGCTTAGAGCTGCAATGGGAGAAGCCTTCAGAACGCAGAAGCCCTTTCAACATCTTTACATTGATGTATTAGGACCATACCCTAGGACCAAAAGTGGGAAAATCGCTATCCTTGTTGTCCTTGACCATCTGTCAAAATTTCCCATCCTTCATCCCCTAAGAAGAATTACGGCGGGTGAGATCACGACGTTTTTGGAGAGGGATGTCTTCCATGTGTTTGGTACCCCTGAGACAATTCTCTCCGACAATGGGTCTCAGTTCAAGTCGGCGACATTTAACTCCATGCTTTCTAAGTATGGGGTTGAACACCTATACACCCCGAAATACTCGCCTCAAGCGAATGCTTCAGAGCGAGTCAACCGTTCAGTTTTAGCTGGACTCCGTGCGTTCATCGTGGAGGACCAGACTCGATGGGACGAAAACTTAAGCAAAATAGGATTTTCTCTTAGGAGTTCAATTCACCAAGCCACTAAGTTTTCGCCCTATCAGGTTTTGTTTGGGACTCACATGATGTCGCATGGGGATGACTACGCTCTGTTGCATCGTTTGAAAGCGCTAGGTGATGTAGACTTGCAACTGGGTCCCAGAGAAGGTACTCCTATCGTGAGGCAACTGGCACAGGCGAATATTCAGGTCGCACACGAGAACAGCAGTAGGCGTTATAATATGCGTGCGGCTCAAACTCAATTTAGAGAAGGACAGGAAGTGTACAGAAGAAACTTTACCCTGTCCACAGCAGCACAAAATTATAACGCCAAACTGGCTAAAAAGTTCTTGAAGTGCAGGATTCGTCGTGTGCTAGGCAACTCGCGATATGAGCTAGAAGATCTCGGAGGCAAACGTGTGGGAGTGTACCACTCCAAAGACCTTCGTCAGTGACTGGAGCGAGTGACATACTCCGAGAGTGCCCGGTCACTGCAGTCGTGAGCATGAGACGCAGACGGAGCTCACAGCTGCCTTTTTCAGCCTGTTCGGCGTTGTAGACAACGGCGAGCAGTCTGTGTTGTAGTGTCATCTGTGAGAATTGGTGTGGACCAATTAATGCAGTGGCATTACTTTGATCCACACCAATTCCACACAAAAAGTGAGTTCAATGGTGGTTGAGGTTTTTGGGAGAGTTTTTCTGACAGCTGGGAAAAGAAAGAAAAAGTGAGGTTAAGATTTTGGCGCGCACGGGCGAAAAAAAAAAAAAAATATTAGTTAGAATAAGAAATGGAAAGTTATGTGTCGCGTAATGTTACTTTTTACTCGCGTCCGTAAGTTTACTAATCGCGGATTCCAGTGAACCAATATGACGAACCTTCGCGCACGGATTATGTGTTAATAGCTCCCTACTGTTGTGATTGCACACAGTAGAGTTTGCAAATACAGTGACCCAAATAAGTTTTCGGCCACCGTGTCCAATTAAAAGTAAATATTCAAAACAAAGCAAATAAATAAAAAAATCATGAATTAAAAAAATAAGATGGAATAAATAAAATATCATCAAGATGAATTAAGCAAAAAAAAAAAAAAAGTAAAAGCAAAATAAAAATAAATTATAATTAAATTAAAAATTTAAATAAAAATAAAATAAATTAAAATTAAAAATATAACATGACAACGAATGGACAGAAACTGACCGGACTGACATAAATAAAAAAAAAAAAAAATCATAATAAAATTTAAACAAGAAAACAAAATATGCGGTATAACAGGTAATTTCTTTTAATTAGTTTGTTTTTTTTTTTCTCTCTCTCTCGTTTTGTTTTTTTTTGGTACATATATAGTTATTTAGTATAAATGGCTAATTAAGACGGCCATTAGGATGGATCTTCTCGTTTGAAGACCTTCCGCCCCCTCATTCCTCTCTTTAGGGGCCATATTTAAAAATTTTCTTTGTGGACAAGTATGGCTACGGTAGGGTGGGCTAGACGGCGCACAACAGCAGCGCCAGTCGAGTTAAAGGGAGTTTTCTCGGTCTCTCATGACCGATTGGGAATCTTATCCCAATTTTATCACCCGGGTAAGTCGGCGTGAAATTTTTGTTGTACAGGCCATGGGTTTTATGGTCTGGAATACGAACAACGTACCCCCCCACAGCCGCAGCTAGCCCGGAAGCCAGCAAGCACGTCGCTCCAGTTCGTATTTCAGCCACCAATTCGGACGTAGGTGGAATTGGACCCCTGATTCCCGATCCCAACCTTCCCTTCGGTTATTTTGACTTTTTTAAGTCGAAATAACCACTCCAAGGCCTCCATTCACAACACCTCCGGGTTTTTCACTTTAGTTACCTGCCGATCTCATAGTTGTGTTTCTTTTGCGTGTGATTATTGTAACAAATGCTGCTAGCGAATTGACTTTATTAGTGAGAAAGAAGGTATGTAGTGTGATCAATGATTTGTTTTGCATGGCTTAATAAGAATATGAACTGAAAACGAGTTCTTGCACAAGTAAATAGTAATGGACATGACGCCTTCAGTTTTTAGGTGAAAAATGCATGGAGTTTGGGGAGGACAGAGCTTCGACCTTCTTTGTCTGTCTTAAATTATCTGTAATATTTCAGTTCAGTTCTTATCTTTCAGGTCGAGAAAAAAAGTCGTCCATTGAGATATGAAAAATCAGGAAAAGATTGTCGTTTTCACTTGATAATACGATTACTGACGATGTTACCATTTTAGAGGACAAAATTACAAAGTTCAGTGCAGAAGGGATATGGTAAGTCAGATATAATTCGGAATATGACGTGAATAGTTCAACCGAAATCTTTAAAAATTTGTATTTGCTCACTTCATAAATAATTCCTTCACTCGATATCTTCTTGCCTTCCGATGAATGGAACTTCTTATGTTTCTTCTAAGTTATTAGAAAGCATTATTTTCATTGGATTTTCTTGTTTCTAAATTTGAAGCTGGAATATGCTTAAATCCATTCTGAATCCATTTGAATAATTTACATCTCCAGATTAATAAATTAAAAGAAGAAAGTAAAGCGTTCGAACTTTTAAAGAAGCAAGTAATTTCACAAATCGGAAGAACTTCATTCCTTCGAGGAGGAAATTGATTTTGTGGAATTGGTGATGAAGGGGTGTATCATACTATTTCCGATCGCCCTGTTAGCTTAAGAGGCGTTTGTACAGGTTAATGATTTACACAAAGCAGTCGTATAATTCTTTGCCATATATTATGTCTGCATAATAGAGAATATTGCTCTTTTTTCATCTGCCACACCGTCAATGGCTTAATATTGTCTTAGATTGAGCTATAGCAGTGGCATGTTCTAAAAATATAATTTTTAAGGGTGTGGTATGGTACGGGGTGGGGGTGTTTTTCTTATCTATAGAACTACTTGTGATATAAAGTTAAAACTGAGTAAGTATATGTAGCTTTACTAGAAAATTAATTTAGATAATAAATTCAAATATCCATTGGCGTACGAAAGAGGGGAAAAAATTATCAGTGAAAATGGAATACATATATTCTCACGAATTTCGTCATATCTTTTAGGTCTTCTAAAATATTGAATTTCTTTTTATTCTGCGGATTCTTCAAATTAATGCTTAGAAAGTGGTTTTTATATTTTCTTGAACTTCTACCCCCAAGTGGGTGTAAAGGGTTTGTATGCATTTTGACGAATTCAGTCATATCCCTCAGGACTGATTAGACCGCGAGAAATTTTTCACTTCCACGGGCTTGCCTAAAAATGTTTTCAGGATTTTTCCCTTTTCAACCACTAAAAGGGTTGAACACGTTTTCACGAATTCCGTCATATCTTTTGTAGTGTTAAGACATCGAATTGGGTTTTACTTCCTTGTGTTTTCTTTATATTTATCTAAAAACATTTTTCAAGATTTATGGATATTCAACCTACAAGTGGATGTAACGGGGTTGCATACGTTTTCACAAAATTTCTCTTAGGTTTTATAAGATATCAAAGTGGCTTTAACTTTTGCAGATTTTTTAGTTTAGCAGTTTTAGGTTTTCAGCTATCCAACCCCCAAGGTACTGAAGTGGTTACATACTTTTTCACAAATTCCTTCATATTTCTTAGATCTGATGAGATATCGAATTAATTTTTACTTCCTACGGCTTTCTATATAATCGCCAAAACGTTGCTTTAAGTTTTTTTTCGATATTTAACACTAAGGCGTTGTTAAGGGGTTGCATACTTTTCACAGTTTTTGACATATTTCTTAGGTTTGATGAGATATCAGATTGATTGTTACTTCCACGGACTTTTCAATTAATCGCCTAAAGATCAATTCCACGATTTTTTGATATTCAACCCCCAAAAGGGTGTAAAGACGTTGCATATGTTTTCATAGTTTTTGCCATACTTTAGTTCTGATGAGTTATACAATTGATTGTTACTTCTACGGGCATTTCAGGTAAAGGCCTAAAATTCTATTTCACAATTTTTCGAAATTCAACCCCCACGTGGATGGAATGGGTTTGTATACGTTTTCACAATTCGTCATCATAGGTCATTCCATCAAGAATCGACTACAGGTGTGACCTTACCATCGCCGATTCTTTTGAAAATTTGTGTACTCAAAGAATTAGTGAAAAAAAGTATAATTTCAATTTTTTGTTTCAATCTAATTTTTTTTGTTAGCTGAAAGGGTGTCCGAGTCCTCTTTGAAAATCCATCTTGTAATTGTTATCATAAAATAATAAAATAAGACTCATTTTAAAGGGGAAGGTCGCAATATAAAAAAATACGAATAAAAATTATACTTGAAACTTTTTTTTCAAGTATAACGATTTTGTCCTTTATCCATGAATATCTCAACAAAAATATTTTTATTTTTTTTTAATTTTCTTACATTTTGTATATTATATTGTTTTTCAAAACATATCAAAAAATCAACTTGGTATCTCAAAGGGATCGGGGTCAAAAAAATCTAAGAACTTCAGTAAAAAATAGAAAAATTACAATTATTTTAATTATTACTCGAATGTAACGAGGATTTGATTTTATGATGCTAAATATATCGGTAGTTCTTGAAATCATAAATTTAAGCTAGTTTAGCCCTTTAATAATTTAATTGTGCTACTAATTGGATAAAAACATCAATGTTTTGTATATTAAAAAACATTGGTTTAAGAAAATTTAAATTTTAGCGGAGTATTTTATTAATGCATTTCATTCCAGATAATAATAACGAAATTTGAATTGATTTTATACTGATTAATAATATTTGAACTACTAAAAATATAAAAATCAATGAGAGATGCAAAAAAATATATGTATTATATATTATGGACAATGAACATAGTAATACAATTAGTATAAAAACACAAATTTTAAATAAAAAATTAAAACAACTTGGAAATTACATGACATAGGTTTTTTTATTTTTGCATGCTAGTTACATACATAATCTATTTATATAAAATTAGTTCTACTTCTTCAGAAGAGAGAGAAAACTTTTTAATTTTCACGCATATTTTCCTATTGGGTATAACGCAATGTAGTGTTTGAGCTATAGGATTTAGTCGTATAAGGTTATATTCTTCACTAATTAAATTTTATTCATTTTACTTTATTATTTCAATATTTAAATTGTTCGCAGTTGATGAATTGGAAATTAGTTTTTAATATATTCGAAAAGTTTTTATTGCGCGCTTATTTGGTCCTTATATGGCCGCTGAAAACTTGCTCTTGCAGTCGCTTTAAGGCAGGCGTCCACTAGGGCGGACGGGCCGTGCCGGGCCGCATCGCAAAAATCCGCCTGCCATACATTGTTATGGAAGTGCGTCCACTGAACGAGACTCGCGACGGAACGAAGTACGTAAAAAAAAAATGCTCGCCGCACCGTTGCGATGCGGCCCGCCTCTAGTGGACGCCTGCCTTTACTGTACCACCGAGTCTATCGCAGATATTTTTACCATAGGCGGTAGCAAACAAATTCCATTCAGCAACAATTTTAAATTCCTCACTGTGCTTGCTCAAACCAAAGTAATTTTTACGGTTTTTATATTAACCGGCTGATACATCCGAAAAATAATGTATTTTCTTAACATTAAAACACTTGTCTATTAAAAATTTTATTAAATAGCGTTAAAATAGATGAACGGCTATAGTGTTATGTTGCAAACATTCGCTAATAATTACAAAATTTGTAGTTTTAACTTCCTGTTACCCCGAAACGCGATAATAAATCCCAAACGGTTGATTGGTGACGTTAAAACGAAAGTCGTTCAACAAAGCTATATAAAAAATCATTTGCAGATTGTATTTTTGCCTCTAATGTTGATCTGCATATTGACGTCCACTAGTTATAGGTAATATTTTCTGCATTAACTAGACATTCGACGCATTTGTTTAAAAAGCAACCAGTATTAGGAGAATTGCATATTTCAACAGCAAGGCATGACCGGTAGTCATAAATTTGTGTATCTAAATTTTCATTCAAATATTTGATTCCGCAACCATCCAACATAAGCTTAACGTGTAGAAGTTCTTCAAGCATTGCTTCTTAGACCTGTTTTTATACTCTAGATAAAATCATATAGGTTAGGTTAGGTATCAGTGGCGGCTTAAAAACCTCGCATAGACCCTCGAGGGTCCATAGCGATACCACATAAAAAGGAGACCCAATGTGCCTAAGGTAGGTGCGCTTGCGTATCGATCTGTGTTGAGAGTTCCTCGTTCAAATCAAAGGTCCCTGTTGCCGTAGCAAAGTTTAGCAGGCTCTGCATGCTGCTACGCGAGACTTGTCCAAGATTTGCGAAAGACGGTGCACCTAGAGCCTTCACCCGTCTCCTAGCCAGAGCCGGGCAGCTGCACAGGAGGTGTTCTAGTGTTTCCCGTTCCGCGGGAAGTTTGCAGTTCCTGCAAATATCGTTAGTGATTAGCCCCAATCTGTACGCGTGCGCCCCAATCAGGCAATGGCCGGTAAGAATACCGACTAAAGTTGCGCATTGCGCCCTTGGTAGTGCTAACAAGAGTTTAGTACTTTTCTCGTTGTGAGTGTTCCACATTTGCTTCGTGGTTCTGGAGGTTGGCGTAGCCTGCCACCTGGCCTCGGACCGGCTTACCATCTTCCTCTCTAGGAAGTTGTAAATAACGTTAAGAGGCGGTGGAACCGAGACCGCGGCTTCCTGCCCAAGGTTTGCACCTATTTTAGCAAGACCGTCGGCGAGTTCATTACCTAAGAAACCACTGTGCCCTGGAACCCAGCAGAGCTCCACTTTCCTATTTGAGCACAGTTTCTGTAAAGCGCGTCGACAGTTGAGTACCGCCTTAGATTTGATAGTACAGGATTTCAGAGCCATTAAGGCTGCTTGGCTATCCGTATAGATAAAAACTGCCTTATCCCTTATTCGCGATTTGTGAGCTATCTCCGCCGCCTTCTGAATCGCCAGTACCTCCGCTTGGAAAATACTGCAATTATTCGGCAGTCTGTAGCTAGAGTTTGTTGGAAGATCAAAAGAGTGCACGGCTGCGCCCACTCCGTCTTCCATCTTTGAACCGTCCGTATAGATGTTAATCGACCCCGCAGAGTCACCGGTTCTTGCCTCCCAGTATTCCCTGCTTGGTATGTTTATGGCGTACTTCCTGTCGAACCAGAGCTTAGGATCTGCGTAGTCCGTAGCCTCTGCTGGAGGTAGGCTGAAGTTACTGTGCCCGTATGGACATGTTTTGAGCTGGTTTGACTCTCTGAGTCTTAGGGCGCATTTGCCTACCACATATTTAGCGAACAGGTCAATTGGTGGCAGAGAAAGGAGTACGTTGAGAGAGTCTGAAGAAGTGGTGCGAAGGGCGCCTGTTATCCCCAGACAAGCCTGTCTCTGTACCTTTTCCAACTTTTTCCTGTAAGTTACTTTATCGAGTATTGGCCACCATACTAGCAGACCGTATAATAGGATTGGCCTTACAACAGCCGTGTAGATCCAGTAAGTGATTTTTGGCTCTAGACCCCACCTCCTACCGAACATTCTTTTGCACGCGTAGAAAGCGATGGTTGCTTTAGCCACCCGCTCTTCCGTATTGAGTTTCCATGTCAGCTTGCTGTCCAGGGTTACTCCTAGATATCTGGCATGGCCTTTTAGGGTTAGCTCAGTGTTACCGATCTTAGGCAGCTTAAACTGTTGAGACTTAGAGTATTATAAGTTTAATCCAGCCCAAAAGTTTGTAACGCATAGAACCAAGCCTCAGACGAAAAAAAGTAATATATTATTTTTTGTTTATTTGTGGCCAAAAACCTTAAATCCGCCTGACGTCCGTCCGTCCGTCCGTCCGTCTGTCCGTGAACACGATAACTCAAGAACGCCTTCACCTAGGATCTTGAAATTTTGAATTTGGATGTTTGGTTGAATTTGTAAGGCTAAGTTCGTTAACGGGCAAAATCGTCCTACTCCTTCGAGTAGCTGCCATACAAAATGTCCTTAAAACACGTGTTCAAGAATATTGGTCGATAACTTAGGAAGGGTTAAAGCTACGACTTTGAAATTTTGTATGTGTTATTTTTTCAATAGTTGGAGCTAAATATATGATTATGAAGAAAATCCTATTAGTCCTTCGTGTAGCTGCCATACAAATATCCTGTCAAAAAGTCTTCACTTAATTTACGGAACTCACTATAACTCAAGTAATCTTTTAGGTATGAACTCGAAATTTTTTACAAATTAGTTTTGAGTAAAAACAAAGTTCGAGTTTACTAGTCAGCAAAATCCTTTTACTCCTTCTGGTAGTTGCCATACAAAATATCCATAAGACACGTGTTCAACAATATATTTCGATAACTTTTGAACGCTTCAAGCTACGAATTTGAAATTTTGTACACATTAATTTTTGAATGGTTCCAAGGAAAAGGATAAATATGTAAGAAATCGAGTGGGTCCTTCCTGCACCTCCCATGTGAAAGTCCTTCAAAAAGGACTTTTTTTTCCATGACTTACCCAGTTCAAGATATGAAATTAAACACTGAATATTGTCTTTCAGTTTTGAGTAGCAATCTAATGGGAGTCCATAATAAAGGACATACAACATGCACACACGTAATTCTACTTTATCCCCAACTACAATATAAATCGGAGTTCAGTATTCATCTAGAGTATTATACGATTGGCTTGCAGCCGATCGTGACTGCAGTATGTTCATTCAAATATTTGATTCCGCAACCATCCAACATAGGCTTAACGTATAGAAGTTCTTCAAGCATTACTTCTTAGACCTGTTTTTTTCTACTGGGTTTTGATGGATTACACACAAACAAAAAAACCGAGTGTGTTCCAGATGATCCAACCAAAACATAGTATTCGGGTCGTAGGGAATCAAATTTGGAAAATCCTATCTTCAGTTGAGGATAAGTTTCCTTTAAGTTCTGGTACACTTCCTTCAATTTCCCCAAAACCAAACGTTCTTAGACGTGATCTTTCTTGTTTCTGAAACAAACTCGTTTCTAAATACATACATACCTGCCAAAAAAGGATATTTAATTGCTATCCATTTTTTATGGCTTTACCTGCTAACCTATTATTCTCTGATTAGTAGGACATACCAAATATGGTAATTCTTGTTATTTCCAATAAAAAATTTTTTTTGGGATAAATGTATTACAAAACACTCATATTTTTAATCAATTAGTGGCTCAATTAAATTATTAAAGAACTAAACTAGCTTTAAAATGAGCCCTATTTCATTATTCTGTGATAAAAATTACCAGTGATATGAATTTTCAAAGAGGACTCGGACACCATTTTTGCGAAATCTTTAACATACTATAACTAACAAAAAAAATTAGATAGAAACAAAAAATTGAAATTATATTTTTTTTCACTAATTATTCTTCAAGTACACAAATTTTCAAAAGAATCAGCGATGGTAAGGTCACAAATTTCGTCATTTTTGGTGATTCTTGATGGCATCCTCATATCTCTTAGGTCTGATGAGGCATCAAAGTGGTTCTACTTCTATGTGCTTTTAGTGTAAAAAATATACCGATATTCGAATCGTTTACAAGGCCAAGTTTAACTAACTAAAAATCTCTATTTTTGGATATTTTTTTTTTATTTTAGGGAAAAAATTAACCTGCCAAAAAACCTTCTAATCTCGAAACAACCGATGTTATACTTCGGCTTTGACCGCATCCCGAAATATGACCCAATTACGAAATTCATGTGAAAGGCGAAAGAATTCAAGGGGAACCCCATTTTAATCACTTCCCGAACTTTCACCCGAAAAATAATACAGTTTCGGCAAGAAAGCCGAACAGTCTGGGTGAAACTTTATTATATCTAATTTTTTTAAATTTCGATCTTTTATTTCATCTAAAGCGTGAAAGCTTTACTGTAGGTTCAACCGTCGCTTACCCAAGACTCACTGGCTGACATATGTTTGCCAGCCAATTTTCACATTTTTAGTGTGGCATTCATCATCTGGGTACTACCTATATTGTTTGTGATTTTGCTAAGGTCAAGTTATTCTGATAAGGCGTGGTGGTATTTGCTAGGTTACACATTGATCCTGGTACCGAAATTACAATGGGGGTCTATTAAGCTGCTCGATAATGCCCTTAAGGCATGACTTGGTCTATTCACGATATCGACAATTTCCTTAAAGACTTGCTTTCGCAAATTTAACTTCTTCAGAAAAGTAAACTATTCAAACTATGGGAACATTTTCCATCGTGTACAGATTACAACTAATTTTATCGCGATAAGTTAATAAAATTGAAAACGTTAAGTTGTTTACCCAACAAAACACTGCTGAACTGAAGGTAGGTATGAGATAACATAATTGATAATTTTCAGTCCTTAGCTTGGGAACGTAGTTAAAAGTTCGCACAAAAAAATCCGCCACTACAGTCTCGGAAAAAAAAATCTTTGTAAAGTTTCACTGCTCATAAATCACATAATGCGCTGGCAAAAGACTTTTCAATTACCGGGACACGCCATTGTTGCTCTTCACCATCGCTCGAAGATGTGTGCTAGTGGCACGTTAAAAGACGATTTGCTATTATTCTCGGATAGAAACGAAGAAAAAGGAATACTTGCTGCACTAGCCCGGCTCATAATAGAGAGGATGAACAATGAGATCTAGATGAAAGACGGATAAAATTGGATAAAAGGCCAAGTGATGCTAAATGCGGGCAGCGAGAGGGTGGTTCAGGGATGTTTTTTTTTCCCGTAATTTTCTTACCCGGATTAATTGTGCCTGGGCATAGTCGAGCGCACGGAGGAATTAACAACTTTACATAGTTCCCTGAAAGGATAATACACATTTTCAAAATGTCAGCTATTATGATAAAAACAATCTTAATAACAATCTGGAGTATGTGTCCATTACAGTTTAACCTGTGGAAAGATCTACGAGGAGTTACTGTACTTAGACCACTTCTGCCTGTTATGGAAAAACTGCCATAAGGAACAAAACATTCTTGCAATTCCACACTCTTGATACTTGGGAGCGCTAAGTGTTCAGTTCAGCTTAAGTGCTACTTAAATTCTTGTTTGTTGAAAATCCAACCAATTTAAACCGCGCTTAAAGTTCAAAGCGATTACTGGCGAAGAAAAGGGCGCAAAAAAGAAAGAAACGCTTTGCCGGCCAGACACTGATAATTAACACTTTTACTGCTCAAATTAGCACCTCCTGCGTGCGTACGTTCGGCGAATAAAATTGTCGGCCTTTAATAACATACAGTCACTGCATACGAGGCGTCTTTACTGCTTCCCAAAAGAGGAAAAATCGCAATTAATCATAAACCGCCAATCTGAATATAAATGAGATGATCATGATTGCACTTAATCATCCAAACCTGAACTCCCTCCCCGTCTCATATCTTTGACCGATCCTCATCCATTAAAGTGTCATGACTGAAGTTCTTGTTAACACCTTAAGACATAATGAATTGCAATGAAGATCAAATCGTAGTAGCTTCACTCTGTGACGCTATACGTTATTACTCCCGGCAATTTCACAATGGGCTGCGATCATTGATCGCATGAAATTTGTCGGCGAAATGAAAGAAAGTTTAAGACGATAATTCACTCAAAAAAAAAAGAAGTTCAAGCGTAAACCTGTTGACATGTAAATTACTTGCAAGCTCATACGATCAGTTGGTAATGGTAGCGCGAGGATCAGTTGATAGTGCAGGTAATCAAGTGGAATATGAAACGATCGTTTACTTCACGGTTACATATCACCGCAGTAACGACGTCTAGAAGTGTTCTGATCGTTCATTAATTACGATCAGGTGCAATTTTCAACGGATTCGATCGGAGATATCGGATAATTCGTTATAAACTTTGTATTACTTAGCGGCATGCAAATTTTACTTAATTGACTTTAGTACAGCTTGAATAGTACAAGCCAAGGCGTTTAAAAAAAACTGTAGAAGTATTCCGTAATAAGAGTTTTCAGAGTATTGAAAGGGAGCAACTACATGTACTGAAGGCTTATTATGATATGCCACCATCCAAACAGAATAAAAATATGAACATTGCCACTAGGATGTCGATACTTAGGCCTGTTTCTTTAAGAAACTTAATGGCACTCATGTACTTTACCCAAGCCTAGATGATGCGGTTTGATTTCTTACGAAGTTCACACTCTTACTGGGTCCTGGTTTCTGAGAATTAAGAATTGATCAAGTTCCTATGCCCGACCTGTTGAACTTTTTGGCGAAGTTTACACCTAGTCTTAGTTCAGGCTCAAGGACCCTTCTCTTGTGAAGTAAACGCAAAGTATCTGTGAAGGAGGCTTCCTGTTTGATTCCATCCAAATCACCCATACTGAAAGATACCCGAGTAAAAATTTTATCCGGTAGGAATCCGGCCCAGATCTGGCGTGCCTTAAAATAAATCCGGCCCAGATCAGGCGAACCCAATGTGGACCTGATCAGGGTGAAACGCTTTAGCGAATATGGGCCTGACATGGCGCATGACGTAAGCCTGATTTAGCCTAATTCTGGACCGGACTTGGGCTGGACTTGAGCCTGATCAAGCCCAAACATGAGCCAGAGTAAGGTCTTACCGAAACTTGAAAAAAAAACGAAAAATATTATTCACAAATTTTTTTCCTTTTGTTTCCTTCCAACTACGAATTTATTTTCCTGAAAATTATTATTATTTGTTTGAAAAATGCGCATTGATTTTACTTACACTTTGCTTCTGAAATGTTCAGCCTCCGCTTGCAAGTTCTACGGAAGCTTTATCGAAGTTAAAAGTCCACAACCTGCGCTCAAAAGTCTTACCGAAGTCTTATCGAAGTTATAGCCTCCTCCAAACTGCGAAGTTTGTTTGCTAGTTGGGAACCCATACTACATATATATTTGTAGTACGTATTGAATAAAAGAACGATTTCTTCCGACCGATTTCTACTTTATTAAACACACGTCTTCTTTCTTTGACGGTAGCCGAACGAGAGAGAGAGAGAGCGAGACCTTTTCCGGTTACTTCAATAGGCAGCGATTAATTTTCGCGCCATCTCTTGTTCGGCACATCATTTACAACATACGGGCTATTTATAACAGTTCGAGCGATCGTAAGCAGGCTTGCCTTACTCATACCAGACTTGGCTCTGATCCGGCGCAAGTGTAGCAAGCCTGATCGGGCTTGCCATACTCATACCTGACATGGCCCTGATCCGGCGAAAGTCTGGCGAGCCTGATCAGGCTTGCCATACTCATACCATATATGGACCTGATCCGGCACAAGTCTGATGAGCCTGATCGAGCTTGCCTTACTCATACCAGACGTGGCTCTGATCCGGCGCAAGTCGGGTGAGCCTGATTAGGCTTGTCTTACTCATACAAGACATGGCCCTGATCCGGTGCAAGTCTGTTGAGCCTGATCAGGCTTGCCATACTCATACCAGACGTGGCTCTGAGCCGGCGCAAGTTTGGTGAGCCTGATCAGGCTTGCCTTACTCATACCAGACGTGGTCCTGATCCGGCGCAAGTCTGGTGAGCCTGATCAGGCTTGCCTTACTCATACCAGACGTGGCACTGATCCGGCGCAAGTCTGGTGAGCCTGATCAGGCTTGCCTTACTCATACCAGACGTGGCCCTGATCTGGCGCAACAAGCCTGATCAGGATTGCCAGACTTGCGCCAGACATGGCCCTGATCAGGTATACGGCAAATCAGGCTAGCCTGAAAAAATTTCTACTCGGGTATACATATCTCGTATTAAAAGATGATATCCTTACAGGTTTATACTAGCTACAAGATCGTCTCGTTTTGCTTCGTTAAGATTTTCAGCGATTATAAGAACGAATAATTCTCATTATTTTCCCGAACTGCTTATGGTATAATTAAGATGTTTATTAGTCGATCGGAGATACAAGTATGTTTTTCAATCAAAAAAGTTCGGAAAATCCGAAAGAATATCGTTTTTCTTCAAAAATCATTTGATGTGTCCAATTTTTATTCGGATCGGGTTATAACTTCTTAAATATTAAAGCAACATGGAAAAGTTATATAATTAAGTAATTTATATTTCTGATTTTTTAACCCAAGAATAGGATGCTTCCTCCTTTTAAAATTGGGGTCAGAAAGATAATCAGAACACATGGTCAAATAAGTAACGAAGTTTTCCTCAGAAATTGACAATCTATATATGGATTAAAACTTCATCAGTTTCTCTACCGAAGTAGCAATTGGTCCAAGGTACCTATATTAAAATTTAGAGAAGACCCATAAGTACCCGAAGTATAATTTATGAATTTGTTTTTCCAACTTTTCTTCTTTAACAAATTGCTGCGTACGCCTCTATAGAGCAAAAAAATATAGGTTGGCATTTTTTCATGCTCACTTGACTAGATTAATAAAATAGCTTAAAAACAAATTTAAATTAACAAATAAAATTACATTGGTAACTCGAAAAATAGTACCTTTAAAACCTTACTTAATTATTTTATTAACTATCCGAGTACAGATGCTACGCCTGCGTTTATGAAGAACTACCTATGAAACTTGAGCCATTTATTCATTTATAAACAGTAGGTATTTCGGCACGACCTTGTTTTTCTAGTACTGAGAAAGAAACCTTGGCATGATGTATAAAATACCATAGACACAATGTATAATGTCGGTAGCACCACTTTTTCTCTCACGACCTAATTATAATGTAATTCCCTTTAACCTCTTCTATTTTTCTATAAAATTACAACACGCAAAGCAGTTTAAAACCATATCTACCAAATAGCTTTCTTCCTCCAACGATAGAACTTTTATAGTGTATATAACCACTTTGTAAACAATTAAATAATTAAGTATTGTTTCCACACAATGAGACCTAAAATTTTTAAAAGTATCCAAATAATTTTGACAAACAGTCCGACCTAAATGTGTGAAAAAAAAATGTATATTTTTTAAAACAAGAGTTTAGAACGCCTGGTCTTTTGACCAGTACTGAGAAACCTTGAAGTGCCAAATTTCAGTAGTTCTCTATACGTGCCCTGCGAGCGGAATGTGCTCCGTAACGGATATCAATCTGGGCCGTGGCAAAAACCTGAAATTTTATTTATATTTCGCAGATGGTTATTTTCGCGCCAATTTCGCTTTGGCTGCATAAGAATACATTGTTTAGTTAGTTTTCCGCAATATTCTCTGATTTGAGAATCACTGCGTTATTCCTTTGCTCGCTTGCATGTTATACGGGTATGCCGGTTTGCAGCCGTCTCTGAAAGCAAATTCGCATTTCTTTATAGTGGCTCTGTTAAGAATTTTGGGGAAGTAGAGTGTAGTTGTATGTGAGCTATGCCTTAATCGAATACAGGGTGATATATTTTCAATCTTATATTTTAAGTGAACTATATGTATATGTATCTACATAAAATTGCATAACGAAAATGCGAAATATTTTTGTAGAAATTCGATTACAGGAAAATTTGCCCATGCAGATTTATTATTTGTATGGACAAGTATTTGTACAGCAATGCAATGAAGTCAGTGGCGTTCAAAGTGTCTCTAAGCTAAAAAAAAGCGCAGAAATTAACCCAACTTTACCCTAAACACGAAGAAGGCTCAAAAAGTTTTCATGACTTATCCTTATTAACTAATTCCTGCGATCCGCACTTTTTTAAGTTATGGTTTAGATTGATAATAATCCTTCATTGAATTCAATGCCTCAAAAACATCAATAGATTATAACCTCAATTTTTATTTTATTTATTTATTTAGTTAAATTTTTGTCTTTGTTTGCGGATAACTAGCGACACGTTATGCAAGCCAAACATACTTTTCAATTGTAATTTCTAATTAAGGTACTGGGTGTGTTTAAAGTTTTAAAATTTTATATTTTTAAAATTATAAATGCTTTGATCTAACAATAACCGAAAATCATTTGAAATTGTGGCACTTTTTATTTCGTTGCTCGTAAAACTCAAATATCTACAAGATACTTCCATCACAATGATTGGCGTAATGAAACGCAATTAAATTCTTTCACAACGCATTATGTTTTTTAAGTTGTAAAAAATTCACTCAACTTGTGTGATATTAATAATTTACATGTCCCGACATAAAAAACACTCCGGATTTTTGTCTTGTCTTTTCATTATTATAATTCCGATTCACTCAGAACCATGTCATGTCTTTGATAAAGCTATCGCGATAGCTAAAAAGGCATTCAATCATTTTGTCATCATAATGTTTATACATAAAATATTCCGGTATTCTTCGTCATAAAGTTGTGAATAGTTCAAAGACTTTTGAAATCAAACCATGAAAAATAGTCACAATGTCTGGTTCGAGCCCGAAAAGCAACCTAAAATATTTAAGAACTAGAAAATGTTGGGGAAAACTCCTAGTAGTGGGCAGCATATGTACGCCATCCACTTCAAATTAATGGAAATACAAGAATTTGAAAACGTACGTAATGCGTTTTCTATGATAAATTCAAAATTCGGTAATTAATTACGTAATTATGGTAATGTTTGTCGTGAAAAGCGTGATGGGTGGTTTTCTTCGTTTCTCTATCAAAAATATTAATTTTGATAGAATCCCGGCGTTACATAAACTGCTCAGTAAATAAAGAAGTCAACAAGACTTCATCATCGAATATTTCATGATTAGGTCAATTGCTTTTCTTTTATACAAAACTCGTCGTAATATTAATTAATGAGCTTCATAATTACCTACAATCAGTTTTGAAAATACCACACAACTAGATATCGTTATCATCAATAAAATATTAGAAGCCATCGGACTTAAAAGGTAAGAAATACCTTTTCACGAGATGATTAGTCAATTAGAAAGGAAATTGAGAAAATTGTTCCTGCAGAGTTGTAAATTCTTGGATATTATAAAATGCTTTTAAAAATTACGTTATTGTGGTGAAGAAAGACTCTGAAATTTAATAATTTTTAATAACAAAAAATGAATTAATTTCTTTTTCAGCATCAGAGAGCCTTTTGCTCTACAGAAGCAATTCAAAATTTCAAAAGACTTCGTCAAAAAATAAATTCTTTATTATTAAAAAATAATAAAGTAAAATTAGATAAATAATCGGGGCGCAACTTTATTATTTTTTGGCTACAAGTCCGGAACGCGTTTGTGAAAATACAAAATTTGAGAGTAGGAATTTTTTTTTAAACTTCAGGTTGATCGCAATATTTCCTTATTTAAAGAAATAATCTAAAAACAGAGTAATGCTACCAGGTATCTCGTTTAATAGTGTATCAATTGAATAATATTTAATCATGGTGTTATATTTACGATAAAGAAAAAAATTTCTTTGCTAGCTACTTTCCAGCGTTTTTCAAAGGGCTATTCAATAGGTACATAACAATTTTGTATTTTAATACAAATGCACCCTTAAACCTTTTTGCTTGTTTGTTAATGTCAAAACGTCAGTCAAGGTTTACATTTCTATCACGGTGAAGATCAGGAATGAGCAACTTTTAGAAATTATCTCAATTATTCTGTGTTTGATTTAAATACAAAATTGTTATGTAATAACCCTAGCGTGTTTTAGTAGGGTTTTTAGTATCCATAAATAATATATTTCGTAGTTTCGCTGCTAATATTGAGATGATGAAGTAACAAGTTTTTGTTACTAAATTTTAAGAATACCATCAACAATATGTGTCATTGGTTGATTTTATATAAAGCTACTTTGGCATTCTGGTATGAAGTTTCTACGCGGGTTCATTCGCTTATTGAGTAGTTCCATTTCTCGAAAAACGACGCTAGGATTACCAATTTTTTCAAAATCACGATAAAAGAATGCCATTTCATTTAATGATTATTTAATTTACCTTTTTCAGTTTTCTTGCAAAAAAAAAATCTATGTGTTTTCGATTTGGTTTTCAGAATACAACAAGAGTTTTTACATCGCAATCAACCGCGAAAATCTAAATGTTAAAATCCTTTATAACAGTCTAATGGCTTTCGATATTTTCGTATTTTTAAGATATTTTTAAGATAGTCAGATGAAAGTTGAAATGTTTCAAATTTTAGCAATTAAGCCATAGCCCATCTATGGAAATCACACAAACAAAAAAAATTTTATTTTATCATCTATACGTAAAAATGTTTTGTTCACACTGTGAAGGGTTTTTCAAACGTTGGAAAATGGTCGGAAGAAACCCAAATGGCAGACGAAATAATAGAATACAAATGAAGGTGAGCTAGTAAAAGACAAGCAAAACCAACAGAGAAATGGATTGAGATATTGATACTTATCCGGTTCGACGGATCATCTCGCAACCTCTACATTATAATCCAAAGAGACAAAAATTAGTCATCGATCTTGATTTGTACCTAAATGTCTTGGAGCCATAATTTTTATTCTGGAATATTATAAAAGCGGGCACATTTTGTCTATTCCGTTAGATCAAACAATTAACAAAAAATTTTTTAATGGCATTAGGTAGCTTCTTTAAAACGGCAAAGAAACATGAAGTTATTGTTGCAAAAAATTCTTGAAAATAACATTATCTCAAAAACGGTATGAAATTGGGCATATAATAATGATTCCTTTAAATTTTTGACTTTTTACATGTAAGAATTTGTGACGCCGGATTAAATTGTAACAAGACCTTAAGCCTTTAACTGGTGTATTAAATATTCTTAGGCAATAAATGGTACGCATTTTAATGCTCGTCTCAAAATAGTAGTTAAATGTAAATGCTACCAGTTCTAATTTTATTCTTTAGGAAAAAAAAGCAGCGAAAATTATCACTTATTTGAAATATATATATTTCATATTATTTATATTTTAAAAAGTTAAATTTTCTATTCTATTGTAGTCATGGATGAAGTTTTCACTATTTTATCAGATTTGTGAATTTCGGTGATAGTGAAGAGATCCTTACGTATATTATTAATATTCGTACATCTCCTTCTTAAGATTGATAATAAATCTTGATAAAAATCTTATTCTTTTGATTGATTAAAGCTGAGAATGATGTTGGAACTTTATAGTTCAATGTTGAAAAAGAAGGTTGAATAATTGATCTTCTTGTCGGCCTTGATAAATAAAATCTCACATAAACATTGATTAAACTTTTTATATCAAAGGCAAACACAATTTATTACAATCGAAATAAAATTAAGTCTTGTAAATAAAATATGAATTAAATATTTTGTAATATTCTTTTTTAACGTTACGGAAATTGAAAATATTTTATTGACGCGAATAATTGATAAATTAAATTTTAAAAGATTTAAGTTTAAATTAAGTTCTAAGAAATTAATTGATTTTGTATTTTAAAATATTGTTGATCGACTAATCAAGACTGAAAAAAACGATTTAATTTTTTTAAAAAAAATTATTTCGTTGACGACTTTGATTGACTCTTATATATATATAAAAAGATTGGACATGCCACAATAAAAAAGAGCCAAGTTGTTTTGTGCGCATGTCGAAGTAAAAGCTGCATGGGCGTACAAAACTGATTATTTTAGGGGCAACTATTTTTAAGAATATATTAAATATATTGCATAAGCACAGTGCAGTCACAATCAGCTGCAAGCCAATCGTTTGATACTCTAGATGAGTACGATTTTGCCCGTTAACGAACTTAGCCGTACAAATTCGCCCAAACATTCAAATTCAAAATTTCAAAATCATAGGTCAAAGCGTTCTTGAGTTATCATGCAAACGGACAGACGAACGGGTAGACGGACGTTTTGGCCGCAAATAAGAACAAAATAATATTTAACTTTTTTTGTGTTCTGAGGCTTCGTTCTAGGCGTTACAAACTTTTGGACTGGATTAAACTTATAATACTCTCTGATTTCATCTAGAGTATAAAACTATCTATCTCTTTGTAATCTATGTATGTATGCTTTACAGATGCATGTTATTTTATAACATATGTACATATTTACTTATGATCTGATTCTGTAACTAAAATCTCGTCGAAATACCAGATACGACTAGTTTTTTCAAATGCGTATTTTTGATAAACACCAAATTTCGATATTTCATCAGACTTATTTTTAACAATAATGCAACCATTTTTCTATTACTACTTTAATATGAAGACTATATTGTTGTGAACTCAAGAGAGACTAGTCATCAAAAAGATATCTTTCGATGCAAAGCATTTGTACAGAAATGGATATTTTAATAAATATTTCTTTTCTAAGTACAGTTGCATGTTTGAAATGTTCACCTTTGTAACGCTTTTGGATGGCCCCAATTATAACGTTATTTTGCTACACCATTGGATCCAAGATCCATGCCGTTCAGATTACCATGACAACGAATAAAAACAAACAACAAAATATTCCATCATAATTATTTTATATGTGTTTTTGGCAAGCAAGATTCCTTGGAATCCTTGGATCACATGGTGCTGTCAAAATTATTTTGGTTTCTATTTTTTTCGTGCTTTTACACCGGGGTGTCCTATCCTTAGTCACCTTATCTAAGAATTAACTCATCAAATCAACAAAGTCGCCTACAAATCTAGCTGTATTGACAGTGGCAAAAACATTACTTTGTTAAGAAGAAACAATTTCGCTATCGTTAAATGCCACTACAATAGAACAGTCCCTAAAAGACTAAATTGCAACATTACCTCTGACTCGAGACAGACGTTACATCACTAGCATTAAAGGTATCAAAAGTAATTAAGTACAACACAGGTGAACAACTAGCACTAGAAAGGTCAGTTGAAAAATATGTTGGATTTGGTCAGGATTGTTTCGTCGATGCCACAGATATTTTTCTATTATGTACCTATGTTCAACAATTTATTTCCACAAGTTATAAACTCGTTAAATGTTCCACTGTAACTACCCAGCAAACCAATTTATGAACGTTCGCAAAAAACGATAGAATTGCGACAGTTTATATGCGATGCATGCGTGCATATTCCTTATCAAACGTTGCGAATTTAGTTTCACGTTAACGTTGGCTCGTCATGTAACGACCATTAAACAAATTTCAATGAAAATGAGAGAACATTAGTTTTCAAGAGAACCTACTCCTAAATTAGCGAACATACCTGCATAAATTTTTATATAAAAATTAATAAATTAACGAATCATTAACGATTCTTCAAAAAGGATTCATTAAAGTCGATTCATTAAAAAATCATTTTCGATTTATTAAGGATTGAAATGACAATACTAGTTTTCTGGTAAAATACTGTTTATTTTATTTTGTGAGTCGTTTCGGACTCGACTCAATCCTTTTTCGTTCTAGTTTCATAAAGGGCTCAAACTTATAAAACTAATTCGGACTCGACTGAGTCCTTTATCAAACTATTTTGATAATGAATTGAGTCGAATTCGAACTAGTTTGATAAAGGACTCAGTCAAGTACGAATTAGTTTGATAAAGGATTTGGTCGAGTCCGAACTAGTTTGATAAAGGACTCAGTCGAGACCGAAACACCACACAAAATATAATAAACAGTATTTTAACCGGAAAACTAGTGTTTTCAGTTTAAAAATGTACTGTGAAAACATTCACCAAACCAAGGATTGAAAAGCTCGTAAATAATAATACGTTATTAAGTTACTTATGAATCATTTGATTTGTTGGGTATTTACCCCATCACACACCAAGTCAAAAATTATTTTTTCTAATGGGTTAAAAGATCATTTGTCAGCGCTAAACTGTTTGTAGAGTCATGTTTTTTGCTAATACATATTTTGTAAGTCAAAACTTGTTTGGAAGTAAACGTTGGTTGTTAAGCTGCATGCTACTGATATTAAAAGGGCTGAAGGTAATATCTAATTATCAAGGAATTTACTTGGGATAACGTAGATAAAGTGGCATAACATCAACTCACCTAAAAAGAACTCCTATGCTCCAGGTTCAACCTTTACCACAATCTAGACCTAGACGCCTAATTAAATTTTTTTCCTGGCTAGCAATTGTCTAGTTACTTTTGCCTTTGAATTCTTCTAAAACTGAACTTCCGATAACCCGGCCTCGGGAACAGAAATGAATGCTAAACGTAGGGAATCCTGTAGACTCTTTAAGTATGATGCCATAGTACTAAATTGATGCGGCCAATACGTGAACTACTAAGTGAATACGAGGACGAACGACATACACATCCCGAATCCCAGCAACATAATGGGGTGAACGAAACGTGCAGAGTATTTATAATAGACCCGGTTAGCTTGATTGCTATAATTCCGGTGTACTTGTTCTGCGTCCTACACGCAGTTGATGGAATTAAAAACAGGCATCCTCCAGTGCCCGTAAGACCTTAATATTATATAGGCTTAGACTAGACGTACTAAACTGCTTCTAAGTTGAAAAAAATCAGAAATAAAAAAAAACGTCATACATCGTTCATCGAGCGGGAGAAAACAAGGGAGCTGGGAATTGAAAACAATGCCAAACCTCCTTCCAAACATATGTGATGTCTGATACTAACTACACTGGCGGTATGTTGGAAATAATATCTCTGACATTTTGTTTGACAGCGTGTCACAATTTCGATTTGTCTACAGTACGACTATTCCACGCACGTACCATGTAGGAAGCATGCAATGTGTGTGTTTGTCTAAAATGAGACCAAACAAACATTCCATCACTCATCGAGAATGCTACTATCATCTTTAAAACCCAAAAAAGAAAACGGAACAAAAAAATAGGAAAAGTTGTTCGGGTGCTAAGATTATTATTGATGGACGGATAACAATCAACGAATTTGATTGATTGGAGACGACACGAGTGAGACCCATTAACATTATGGAAGGGAAGAAAAAAAAAAGGGTGTCGAACGATAATCCCAAAGATACTGAAGGAAAGATCAGGATTTTTTTCGGGTTTTCGGAAGGAATAAACAAAAAATCGTTCTTCGTTAAACTAAGGCAGAAAGATTTTCAAATTATGTAAACTACTCGTGGAAGTACAACTCTAAATAGAAAATTATAAACTTGACTAGAAAACTAAGAATATCCGATCCTTTGAACTAGAAAAGGTCTATGAGCGGAGTTGTTCCCTTTTAGGTCAAACTATAGAATTGGATATGTGATTCAAAGCTGACACCCGAAAAACCCTTGATTAATTGATCACCTAATAGAGTGTCTTAGTTTTATAGTGACCAACTTGATGTGTGTGTCAATTTTCAATTTCCAATCATAGCCAGTTTAGTGTTAATTGCAAATTTTTATTTAAAAAAACATACTGCAGTCACGATCGGCTGCAAGCCAATCGTATAATACTCTAGATGAATACTGAACTCCGATTTATATTGTAGTTGGGGATAAAGTAGAATTACGTCCGTGCATGTTGTATGTCCTTTATTAAGGACTGCCATTAGATTGCTACTCAAAACTAAAAGACAATATTCAGTGTTTAATTTCATATCTTGAACTGGGTAAGTCATCGAAAAAAAATTTCCTATTTGAAGGACTTTTACATGGGATATGCAGGAAGGACTCACTCGATTTCTTACATATTTATCCTTTTCCTTGGAACCATTTAAAAATGAACGTGTACAAAATTTCAAATTCGTAGCTTGAAGCGTTCAAAAGTTATCGAAAAATATTGATGAACACGTGTCTTAAGGACATTTTGTATGGCAGCTACCAGAAGGAGTAAAAGGATTTCGCTGATTAGTAAGCTCGAACTTTGTTTTCACTCAAAACTAATTTGTACAAAATTTCGAGTTCATAGCTAAAAGAATACTTGAGTTATAGTGAGTTCCGTAAATAAAGTGAAGACTATTTGACAGGATATTTGTATGGCAGCTACACGAAGGACTAACAGGATTTTCTTCATAATCATATATTTAGCTGCAACTATTGAAAAAATAACACATACAAAATTTCAATGTCGTAGCTTAAACCCTTCTCAAGTTATCGACCAATATTCTTGAACACCTGTTCTAAGGACATTTTGTATGGCAGCTATCAGAAGGAGTAAAAGGATTTCGCTGATTAGTAAACTCGAACTTCCTTTTCACTCAAAACTAACTTCCACAAAATTCCGAATTCGTAGCTAAAAGATTACTTGAGTTATAGTGAGTTTCGTAAATTAAGTGAATACATTTTGACAGGATATTTGTATGGCAGCTACACGAAGGACTAACAGGATTTTCTTCATAATTATACACTAAGCTCCAACTATTGGAAAAATAAAACATACAAAATTTCAAAGTCGTAGCTTAAACCCTTCTGAAGTTGTCGACCAATATTCTTGAACACGTGTTTTAAGGACATTTTGTATGGCAGCTACCCGAAGGAGTAGGACGATTTTGCCCGTTAACGAACTTAGCCTTACAAATTCAACCAAACATCCAGATTCAAAATTTCAAGATCCTAGGTGAAGGCGTTCTTGAGTTATCGTGTTCACGGACAGACGGACGGACGGACGGACGGACGGACGGACGGACGGACGGACGGACGGACGGACGTCAGGCGGATTTGAGGTTTTTGGGCACAAATAATCAAAAAATAATATATAACTTTTTTTCGTCCGAGGCTTGGTTCTATGCGTTACAAACTTTTGGGCTGGATTAAACTTATAATACTCTATATGATTTCATCTAGAGTATAAAAATAGATGACATTGCACAATTTTAAGATTACTGGAACTGTTGCAATCGTTGCAATCTATTATCTCAAAAACTGTTTTTGAAAGCTACGATAGTTGTCATCTCATAGTGAATTTATAATTGTAAACAATTAAAAAAATGTGTTAATAAAATGTTTTCAAATTTTGTTTTTATCATTCATATATTAAATTGACAATTTAAGAGGAGCTTATAGGGTAAAAAACAGAATCAATTTTTTGTTTTCGACTGATTATTAAAATTCATATTTTTCCTGACTAAATAAGACCAAAATTGCGACATTTGGTCGCCGGGAAGTGATCAGTTGATCAAATCTATAATACTCGTATCATCAAACAACAAAATCACGAAAATTTATCAACAAAAGATTGTAAAAGAAATTACGCACAGCTGACACGCAGCTGACACACTATTGTTGTAAACAAACTGGTTTTCTGAAAAAGCATTTGTTTTACTTTATTATTTTTTAATAATAAAGTATTGTGATCGACCTGAAATTTCAAAAAAATTTGCTACCCTGAAAATTTGTATTTTCACGTTTTAGGACTAGTAAACCCCAAAAAAGCAAAAAAAAATGTCCGTCTGTCCGCCGTAGACGCCGTACGCCGTCCGCCGTACGCCGTACGCAAAACCGTTTGAAGGTGCGTAGCTCACAAACCCCTTGAGATATTAAGTTGAAATTTTTATAGTAGGTAGAGTGGGTGAACCCCTACGAGTGGTATTTTTTGGAAGGGTGTGGGTTTGAGTGGGCGGAGGGTGGAGCATTTTAGATGAAAAATTTTGGTTTCTAGATCTCAGGAACCGCTTTTGCTAGGAGGCTCAAAGTTTTAACACTTGTAGTACTATGATAGTGGACCCATTTGCAAAAAAATAGTCTATAGGGGTTAAGGGGTGTTTGAGTGGGGGGAAAACAATGCGTTCAAAACGCTTGAAAGCTGGAATTGAAACATTCTAAAATCCATATCTCCTGAACGATTGATGTCAGACGGCTGAAACTGTGTAGTTGTCTTAAGAGATACTATGGGATTAGAAAAAGGTTAACATTTTTAAGGTGAGGTATGGGGGTGGGGGTTGAAAAACTTTGAATTACAATATCTTCCTACTCAATTGTGCCAGGAAAATAAAATTTGGTTTCTGTATATAGAATTACCAGTGGAGTCTACTGAATGAAAAATTTTGGAGGGGGTGGTGAAACGCGGAAGTGGGGGGACAGTCATTTTTTAAAAAAAAAAATTTTTATATCTCAAGAACCGTATCAGATATTATCTTGAAAATTTTGAGGGTGTGGGTGTAGAAAATGAATAAATTCTGATTTTAATTTCTCGATAGCCGCAAAGGATGGAGAGCTAAAAATTGAAAACTGTATAGAGGTATTATAGAGACATCCCAGAAAAATAAATTTTTGATAGGTGTAGCAAGGTACAGGGGTGGCGAGTGGTTTTTTCTATCTCAGAAACGGTTAATGGTAGAAAGTTGAAACTTAGTACCCATATGTAGATATGCTACTAGCGTAATTAAAACTAAAAAAAATCGGACAACAGTCTGTACGCAACTTTATTATTTTATGAGTAGAAGTCCGAAACGTGTTTAATGCTGAGATGAGTTGTAGGTGACTATGGAACTGACAACCTAAGGAATAACCAGTAGGCTATTTGGAACGTTATTTTTTAGGTTGTCTGTCGCATAGTAACCTACACCGCATCTCAACATTAAACACGTTTCGGACTTCTACCCATAAAATAATAAAGTTGCGCCCAGACTGTTGGCCGATTTTTTTGAAACGTTTGCCTCGTTTTCTCGCAAACCGCTTATCAGAATTCATTCATTTTTCTTTGTTTTGGATAAAAGAATTAGTTGATCGAAGATTATCAAATTTAAATAGCGCAGTATCGACCTGTAGGCCATAAAGGAAAGTTCAAAAAGTAGCAATCTTTGAAATAGAGAAACGGTTTTTAAAAAAAATAGAGTGATACGATTAGCGGTCTAAGAGAAAATGGGTCTCAAAAGTGGCCATTTTTGCACTCCCTACAAGCTTCTCTTAATCTAATCGATCTATAATGATAAAACAGTTCCCACAACGTATGACAATTTTTATCCAAGGTTCTTTTTACACCACTTTTCTTTGTAATCATTAAATACACCAGACACCGAAAATATAGGTTATAAATAAATTTCAATTATTTCGTAGTTGTAAAGTAAAACTCTGTCAAAGCACATAAATATATTAATAATTAATTTTAACTTAAGATTCTTAAATCTATTGGGGAAATACAAAAATTGCGAATTACGTAGATGTAAATGTTAAATGGACGCTACATTTCCTAATCATGAAACGTGACCAAAAAACTTAATACATAATTATGACTAAATTGTCGTCTAAAAAATTCTGAAGTCATATTTTTTACTGGAAAGTTACTAAAAAACTTTAGAGTCATATTCGTAACCAAAAAGTCGTATAAATTACTGTACATAGTCATATTATTACAGGTACCGTATAGAAAGGATCTCATTTTCTTATATTTTCTGCCTTCAAATTATTTGGGTTATTTAAAGAAGACAATTGTTTTTCTATAATCTAACTTAAATTGAAATTGGACGAAACTTTATTATTTTTCAGAGCAAGGTTCGGGAAGCAATTAAAGTCGGGGTCACCACTTCAATGGGTTTATCCAATGTACCAAATTTTGAATTTGAACTTAATACATCAACGGGTTTATGAGTTAGTTTGTGTGCAGCATTTATGGCGGACAGACCGTTTTTGTTTTGCATTTTTCGCGTCTGTTATACCTAAACAGTCACAATACGTTATAACTAAAAAAATAATAAAGTCATTGATTTTGATATGAAATTTATACTCCTTTTCCATTGATATTTTTTTTTTAAATCACGTATTATTGCCATTAACAAATGCTTTGCACAATCGTTCCAATGATAAATGCCGAGTTGTCAAGGAAATAACTAGAAAATTAATTTAATTTTTGGTCATTAAGAGGTTACATGCTCGACCTAAATGTTATAATTGAGCTATAATAAAACTTTACAACTAAAACGTCGTATTGACGTCGTATTGACGTCGTATTGACGTCGTATTGACGTCGTATTGACGTAGTATTGACGTCGTATTGACGTCGTCTCGTCTTAGTTTTAAAACTGGAATTAAATTACTAAGAAGATGTACTGGATTGGTAACACGACGTCAGGACAACTTCGGCACTAGTTATTGCAACTTTAATGTTATCCTGTGTTAGTTTGGAGTAAGAAGTCAGTGGTATATGGCGCGAACGTGAAACATACAAGATTGTAACATATTGCTACAGTTGATACATGCATGTATTTACATATAAAAGTAATGTAATGTTGGAAGTATTTAAAACATAAACTTTTTTTTAATAAAATGAGTCCCTCTCAAGTATTTTATAATAAATGCATTTTCGTAATTTCTTTAACCGGAATCGTTCTGTTATTTCCGCAATGCAATGTCTGGTAGAAATCTCGATAATAACGTCAATGTAAAATGAAAATAATTTTAATTCCCTTTTGAATAACAACAAAAACAACAATGAAATAGCCTCCTGTATTATTGCTCTTTAGAATGTAAGATGCTGACAGCTGCTGCGACATAGAAATTCTTCCAAGATAAGAATTAAAGCACACGCGGAAGTTGAAGAAGTTCCTTATTCCGTCAGAGTAAATCCGTCGACATAAATCTGTATGAAATTTTCTTTTCACCCCGAATTTTCGTACACTCTCAGGTTTATAATATTAAATTCATCTCGAAAACGTAGAAACAAATATAGTTGTTTTTACTGTTGTAGTTCTAGTCCTTTCGAAGTATGTACACTTTATTCATATATACGAAGAAGAAATGCAGAAGTTTACCCACTAAAGACAGAGAAATTAATTTCATTTATATAGCGCTATTGTTTTAAAACGATGATAGACCAAATTATGACTTTTAGCGCGAAGTTTTAATCCTCTTGTTTCAAAGTTTTTATCATTTTTAATGTAGTTTTAATTCTTGCGTAACATTTCTTAATTATGCTTAATTCACTTTTGGAGAAATGAAAATCATGTCACAACAGACGCTATTGTTGCCTTTAGTTTATGTAGGAAAAATAAGAATTTACTGTATGAGAAGATAATTACAAATTTCTCACTTGAAAATGTGAAATTGTCGGGAAAGAAAGTGTTTATATTTTTGGTGAAAATAGTAATTTTAGATGGCAAAATCAATCATGTCCTTAGGTGATATTACGAAATGGCATAAATCTGGGGTTTACTGGTTAGAGATTTTCATTATTTTTATTAGAAGTAAAAATATTAATAATTATGAAGCTAGAGGTTAATCGAGATTTAAAATTCACAGCTTGACACAATTATCTTTTTATTTATTATTACTTATTTAATTAAACTTGCAGTAGTATTAGTCGCTTTTACTTTAATATTATTATTATATTTAATTCCTTAATAACAAAGTATTATGATCGGCCTGAAATTTCCGGAAAAAGTCTCTACTCAAAATTTGCCTTTTTCACATTTCATCCCCAAAAAACAAAAAAATTAGTAGTCCCATAGTAACTTACACCGCATATCAGCACACGTTTAGTGTCCCAAAAAATAATAAAGTTCCGCCCAGACTGTTAAAAGTTTTTTGGATATAGCAGTAAAGTTTTATTAACGTTCCGTATATATCGCTTTCATTTGATTTAAATCTATTGAATTACGATAACTCGTCTGTCACTTCGATAGGAAATCGAAACATGGTGTCTTATATAATTGGGTTCATGGGTGCCTATTTGAAACACCTTAATTTTTCAATATTTTTAGAATCAAGAATGGACATAAAGAGTATCAAGCAAGCCCTGCGTGTAGCTGACATACAAAAGTTCTTGAAAAATTGGTACATTCAATTGATGTGGCTTTATTAAGTCAAGTACACGTCCAGCTACAAAACCGATGTTTTATACCAATACCCTACGCCTCCACTGGGCTTAATATATCTCCGATTATTTTTGAACCCGTTAGAAGTGAAAGTGAATTCGATACCTCATTCGACCTAAAAAATATATCGGAATTCGTGAAAATGTACACAACCATTTTACACCCCCTTAGGGGTTGGTAATCGAAAAATTTGGAAAAATATTTCTAGGCGCTTATATGAAAAGCAGGCAGAAGTAGGTAGAATTAATTTGATAACTCGACATGTCTAAAAGATTTAACGAAATACGAAAATTCGAAAAAAAAACCTTTTTTCATGGTAATTTTTTTTACTCCACCGCTGTACGTCAATGAAAATCTAAACTTGTTTACTTTAATTACTCGAGTAGTACATCTACGTTTACGTACTAAGTTTCAATATTCTAGCATAAGCCGTTTCTGAGATATGAAAAACTTCGTACCATGCTACCGCAATGAAATATATTATTTTTCTGCGGTGTTCTATAGAGGCTCTATATAGTTGCCAATTTGTAACTTTCCATCCTATACGGTTTTCGTCTAAAACGCTTCACCCTCATCCCTCTCCACTCTTCACCCCACCACTCACACCCCATTCTCCAAAAAGATACCACTCGTACGGGTTCACCGAATCTACCCATCATAAAAATTCCAACTTAATATTTCAACGGGTTTGTGAGCCGTTGCTCACCTTTAAACGCTTTTACGTACGGCCGACGGTGTACGGCGAACAGACGGACATTTTTTTTGCATTTTTGGGGTTTAAAATACAAAATTTCATCGTACCAATTTTTATTCAAATTTCAGGTCGATCACAATACTTTTTTATTAAAAAATAATAATGTAAAATGACGTAAGATCATGGAAAAAAATAATTAGGCACAAAGACACGGTTGCAAGGCAAAAAAGGAAGTATAATTTATCAAATAAAAAATTTTACAAAAAATTAACACAAATGAAACAAAAATAAAATAGGGTTTTGCGTAGAATGTCTAAAATAATTTGTCAAACAAACATTTGATGATTACACTATTTAACTACATTTATCAGTGAAAATTATCAAATATTTGAAAAAGTCGCATATAATCTAATATAAATTTTCATAATGTTATAAAACTTTTTTGTTTTTGTTTTTTTATGTGTAGAATATTAAAATAGGGCTACAGGCTTGAAGAAAACTTTACAAAAAGCACAGCATATAGTGTATTTTTAGAATTTTTTTAAAATTGCATTACTAAAACTTCGAAAAATTTACTTTTTTTTAACAAATTTTATTAATAACATTCATCTTAAGAATATGTCTTTGAATATAATTTTAGAAACAGGGTTATTCAATAGTTAAATGGAAATTATCTTAATTATTCTGTGTTTTACTTAGTAGAGATGAGAAATTCGGATGTTTTCAGTAAACCGGCTCACCGGCTCTTTTCAAAGATCCGGTTGAGTCGGTTCAAAAGATCCAGGTGGATCTTTTGCACTGCCGTGCTAAAGGGTTATTCAATAGGTACATAATAATTTTGTATTTTAATACAAACACACCTTTAAACTTTTTTGCTAGTTTGTCAATGCCAAAACGTCAGTCAACGTTTACATTTTTATCATGGTGAAGTTAACGAACGAGCAACGTTTGGAAATATTCTAAATTTTCATTTTTTCTGTGTTTAATTTATATACGGAATTCTTATGTCCCTATTGAATAGCCCTTAGCTATTTAGATAGAAAATTTCAATAGGGACACAACAATTTTGCATTTAAATAAAACACAGAAAAATTGAGATAATTTCCAAACGTTGCTCATTCAAGAACTTCACCATGATAAAAATATAAACCTTGGCTGACGTTTTGGCATTAAAAGACCGGCAACAAAGTTTCAGGGTGCGTTTGTATTAAAATATAATATTGCTATGTACCTATTAAATAACCACTTACGACAAACCGAAAATTCATTTAAAATGTCAGAGTTGATTATTTTAAGACAATGCTGGGTAATGCGGGAAATAATAGGAAACTAGTTTGAACAAATTGTGGCTCTAGTCTCGGATTTGACGACTTCACAATGTGGGTTAAAAGAATTTTTCTCGAAGACTGTTATAGACCTAATTATTCTTAACCTTTTGAAGAGTGACTTATTTCCTTAATATCTATCGTTGGAAAAATAGGGAAAAGGTTGCAAAGTAGAAATTAATGTTTTACTTTGAAACACATGAAATATTAAACGAAAATCATTTCGACTTCGTGCAGGACGCAGCACACATGACGAAATAGCTCCGTTAAATAAAGAAGTATAGCTCCTCGTTAGATAAAGGGAACAAATCGACTCAATTTCACATGTAAAAATAATGATTATTGCATCTGGTATTAGCAATATTTTGTAATTAACAATACACAGAGCAATAGAGTAACTTTCCATTACGATGTAATTTAGTGATACTTTCCTATTCTTCGCGGATGCTTCATAAGTAGCATATATAGAATAGATATAATGTACTACCTCATAGTTTGCAAAGACTTCTTATCAAAGATCTGCGATTCATAAAGATTCACGGTCTGTAAAGATTTGCGATTCTATCATCCACCTTCAATTTTCAATCTTCAATCTTCAAGCTTCAAGCCTCAATCCTTAATCTTTAATCTTTTATCTTTAATATTTAATCTTTAATCTTTAATCCTTAATATTTAATCTTTAAACTTTAACCTTCCACCCACCATCTACCATCCACCATCCTTTATCCTCCATCGTCCATCTTCTATCCTCTATTCTCTATTTTCCATCTTTCATCCTCCATCCGCCATACTTCGTCCTCCATTTTGCATCCTACATCTTCCATCTTCATCTTTCATCTTTCATCTTTTATCTTTCATCTTTCATCTTTCTTTCATCTTCATCTTCATCTTTCATCCTTCCTCCTCCATTATACATTCTCAATCCTCAATCCTCCATCCGCGAACCGCAAAGATCCGTATAGATCTGTTGAACCGTCGAGATCCGTGAACCGTAAAGATCCGTGAATTAGATCTGGCTCAGTTGGATCTTCTGCTTGAGCCGGCTCACATCTGATCTCTAACACTTAGCTATTTACAATTTAAAAATTTCAATAGGGACATAACAATTTTCTATATAAATAAATGATTTGAGATAATGCCCAAACGTTGCTCGTTCGTGAACTTCCTCGTCATAAAAACGTAAACCTTGACTGACGTTTTGACATTGACAGACCAGCAAAAAAGTTTAAGGGTGCGTTTGTATTAAAATTCAAAATTGCTATGTACCTATTGAATAACCCTTTATTTGTATGAAAAAGAAGTTATTAAAATTACGGTAGATTCATTTATTAACTGTTTAAAAAAAAATTTAATACGTCAAAATTCCACTCAAATAAACATCTCCTCCATTAAACGACACATGTCCATTGCTAATTTGTATGAGCAAATTTCGGATCTTTTTTTCCTTTATCAACTTTCACAAGCCTTATGACGCCTTTAACCATTTCCAAGAGTGTAGAATAAAAAGTTTTTACGCATAAGCAACCTTCTTAAAAATTCTAAAAAAAAATAAATCCAAAAATAAATACATTTTATTTTTTTTTCAACCGTTCCCACAACTTTTTACCCCAAACGCGTTATTCATTCAATGCAATCATTTTCCATTTTTTCAAAGAAGTTAAGGTACCTACTATAACGACTATTTGATAAGTTCTTCGGCTGTTCTACTTTCCTATTCCAAGCCAAGAAATTTTTATCAACTTTTAATATATAAGATGCGAAAGAAAGGAACATCCCTTACGAAACTTCGCCATACCGAAAGGAAGAAAAAAATTTATCGACTTTATTATAATTTTACGTCTGCACCTCTCGAATGCGGCGATACAACAGTAAGAAAAGGACGATCACGAAGGAAACACCATAAAAAAGCACAAGACAGCTATTAAGAGATTTATATCTTTATCCATGGGAAAAATTACGGCCTGATAAGCATCATAAAAAGTCAGGATCCGAAATTATACCATTATACGGCGTGTGGACACAAAAGGACAAAAAAATCTCATCACTCTCATCGTCCTTATCCATTTCCGAATTATGTCCATCCGGATGTCCTTGCGTCCAAGACATGATTCGCTTTCACTCAGGACCGCCAAAAACAAGCGGCTTTACGCGACAACATCAGCGCCAAATGATGATTTTAAATGCAAATAACATACCTCCGGACTACGTAGCCCAGTTCTTTTTTCTGCGTTAGGTGAAATTATGTAAATTTTAATTTAGATTTGATGGCGACATTTTTGCCTCGTTTTCTTATTTTGTTCTTGCCCGGCCAATCCCTGGGCAGTAAAACAATTTGAACACGAAATTTATATCCAGTTTGTTCGGATATCGTTTCAAATTTGTAAGGAATTAAACTTGAGTAAGTTTGGTTTTTTTTTTTAAAAAAATTTTGCATTCGATGTCATCGGCCCAAGCTTATCTTATCACTTTTCCGAAAACAATTCGTGAATAATAAGGAGAAGTAGTAACAACATGTTGCTATGTTTTTGCTTCGCGTTTTTCGCACGGAGAAACATTGAAATTCAGGACGCATCACTTGTGGAATTAAAAACGTATGGAAATCTTTGAGTAATTCACTAAACGCCGATTCGATGCGATTATTTTCCTTTGCGGTTTTAGCGACACTAAATGAATTAATTCGTGCAAAGACAGTTGTTGACTTTAGTCTCGAATAGGGAGGGTATACACCCTTAAGGATACTATAGCTTTGATTCAATTTTTAGCTATTTCAATGTTTTCACACCAATGCTAGGAAATGATCACCTTATATTCACTCTAAGAAAAATTTGAAAGTAGAAAATGGGTTTGCTACTATTATGCCGGCTACAGACTTCTCCTGCTTTTCTTGTTTTTTACATTTCGCGAGTTTTTCGTTTTGTTTCACGAAATACATGAAACTGACGAGAAAATCACGAAAAAATCGTCTCGCACATTTTTCGTCACTTTCTCGTCAAGCAAAAGCCTTTGATGTCGTAAAAAAACCGCCTCCAGTAGAGAAAACTCACGAATCACGAAACTCACGAAAAACCTCTACACACTATTCACGAGAAAGACGCGAATGACGCGAAATAGGCGAAACGCGATAAGTCTGTAGCCGGCTTAATAGTAGTAATATCCAACTGGAGTGTAATATAAATTTCACTCAATAATGAGTATGTTATCGCTAAAACCGTTGAAAACACACATTAGTTATAAAAGTTTTTCACACACGAAGTGTAAAATTAATAAAAATTCAGCGCAATTATACTTCCTTTTTAATGTGCTTTACTACAGGAATATTTTCAAGCATATTTATTTTAGTAATATTACACTCTGTGTGTGTAAAATTTCTAGAACTAATGTGTTTTCTCACGTTTTCTCCGACTATTTACTCATAAATGAGTGATAATTTTTACACGTTTCTTACCGTGAAAATTTATATCGCACTCTGGTTGAATATTAGAAATAGTAGGAAACCCATTTCTTATAGGAAATCCATTTCCTAGTATTATGATATGATATTTTTATACGCTTTTAGTGTAATAGTAATTTTGTTTGGATTAACTATAATAAATAAATAAAATACAGTACATTTTTGATATTTTTATTCAGTTAAATATTATATGTATACTATATCTATGCATTATCTATAATGTTAAATTAAATATTTTATGAGTTCAAGAGCCGTAAAAAGAATAAAATTTCAATAAAAAAATGCGCACTTTGCAAAAGGACACGGGATTTTTTTTTAATGTTTAAATATATTTCCGATAAAATGCTCACATTATAAATTTCATGACATTTTTTTAAGCTCTGTGAATCTCCGGATTTGAATTTTTAAAAACAATTTAATGAAAAAAATGCCAATACATTTTATATCTATTGTAGTTAGAAAATTTTTTCATTGACTTTTCAAACAAGCACTCTAACTGAATTTTTGATTTAAATCTATTCATATATAAATGCTTATTATAAAAACATACTGCAGTCACGATCGGCTGCAAGCCAATCGTATAATACTCTAGATGAATACTGAACTCCGATTTATATTGTAGTTGGGGATAAAGTAGAATTACGTCCGTGCATGTTGTATGTCCTTTATTAAGGACTGCCATTAGATTGCTACTCAAAACTAAAAGACAATATTCAGTGTTTAATTTCATACCTTGAACGGGGTAAGTCATCGAAAAAAAATGTCCTTTTTAAAGGACTTTCACATGGGAGGTGCAGCAAGGACTCATTCGATTTCTTACCTATTTGTCCTTTTCCTTCGAACCATTCAAAAATTCATGTGTACAAAATTTCAAATTCGTAGCTTGAAGCGTTCAAAAGTTATCGGAAAAAAATTGTTGATCACGTGTTTTAAGGATGTTTTGTATGGCCGCCACCAGAAGGAGTGAAAGGATTTCGCTGATTAGTAAACTCAAACTTCCTTTTCACTCAAAACTAACTTGTACAAAATTCCGAATTCGTACCTAATAGATTACTTGAGTTATTGTGAGTTTCGTAAATTAAGTGAATACATTTTGACAGGATATTTGTATGACAGCTACACGAAGGACTAACAGGATTTTCTTCATAATCATGTATTTAGCTCCAACTACTGGAAAAATAACACATACAAAATTTCAATGTCGTAGCTTAAACCCTTCTGAAGTTATCGACCAATATTCTTGAAGACGTGTTTTAAGGACATTTTGTATGGCAGCTACCAGAAGGAGTAAAAGAATTTCGCTGATTCGTAAACTCGAACTTCCTTTTTACTCAAAACTAACTTGTACAAAATTCCGAATTCGTAGCTAAAAGATTACTTGAGTTATTGTGAGTTTTGTAAATTAAGTGAATACATTTTGACAGGATATTTGTATGGCAGCTACACGAAGGACTAACAGGATTTTCTTCATAATCATGTATTTAGCTCCAACTATTGGAAAAATAACACATACAAAATTTCAAAGACGTAGCTTAAACCCTTCTAAAGTTATCGACCAAGATTCTTGAACACGTGTTTTAAGGACATTTTGTATGGCAGCTACCCGAAGGAGTAGGACGATTTTGCCCGTTAACGAACTTAGCCTTACAAATTCAACCAAACATCCAGATTCAAAATTTCAAGATCCTAGGTTAAGGCGTTCTTGAGTTATCGTGTTCACGGACAGACGGACGGACGGACGGACGGACGGACGGACGGACGGACGGACGGATGGACGGACGGACGGACGGACGGACGTCAGGCGGATTTCAGGTTTTTGGCCACAAATAAACAAAAAATAATATATAACTTTTTTGTTGTCCGAGGCTTGGTTCTATGCGTTACAAACTTTTGGGCTGGATTAAACTTATAATACTCTATATGATTTCATCTAGAGTATAAAAATATTGTGCTAAATACACTTTCACAAATACTATACTTAACATTGTTGGTACCTCCCACAGATGGTTTTACTTTATTATTTTTTAATAATAAAGTATTGTAATCGACTTAAAATTTCAAAAAAATTTGCTACCCTGAAATTTTGTATTTACACGTTTTAGGACTAGTAAACACCAAAGACGCAGTACGCCGTCCGGCGTCCGCCGTACGCCGTACGCAAAATCGTTTGAAGGTGCGTACCTCCCAAACCCGTTGAGGTATTAAGTTGAAATTTTTATGGTGGGTAGATTGGGTAAACTCCTACGACTGACATTTTTTGAGGGGTGAAGATGAAGGGGGAGTGTTTTAGACAAAAAATTTTGGTTTCTAGATCCCAGGAACCACTTATGCTAGGAGGCTGAAACTTAAATCTTATGTAGTACTATGATAGTGGACCCATTTGCATAAAATGGTCGATAAGGGTTGAGGGGGGTGGAAGTGGGGAGGAAAACAATGAGTCCAAAACGCTTGAAAGACGGGATTAAAACATTCTAAAATCCATATCTCCTGAACCATTGATGTCAAAAGATTGAAACTTTGTAGTTGCCCTTAGGGATGCTTCAAGATTAGAGAAGGGCTAAAAAAGTTAAGGGGGGCTGTAGGGTGGGGGGTGGGGGGTGAAAAACTTTGGATTACAATATCTTCCGAACCAATTACACCATCAAAATAAAATTTAGTTTCTGTATATGGGATCACAAGAGGAGTCTATTGAAGGTAACCTTTTTTAGGGTGGAGGTGGAGCACTATACTCAACACTAACTCACTATAACTCAAGTAATCTTTTAGCTACGAATTCGAAATTTTGTACAAATTAGTTTTGAGTGAAAAGAAAGTTCGACTTTACTAGTCAGCGAAATCCTTTCACTCCTTCTGGTAGCTGCCATACAAAATGTCCTTAAAACACGTGTTTAAGAATATTGGCCGATAACTTCAGAAGGGTTTAAGCTACGACCTTGAAATTTTGTATGTGTCATTTTTCCAATAGTTGGATCTAAATGTATGATTATGAAGAAAATCCTATTAGTCCTTCGTGTAGCTGCCATACAAATATCCTGTCAAAATGTATTCACTTAATTTACGAAACTCACTATAACTCAAGTAATCTTTTAGCTACGAATTCGGAATTTTGTGGAAGTTAGTTTTGAGTGAAAAGGAAGTTCGAGTTTACTAATCAGCGAAATCCTTTTACTCCTTCTGATAGCTGCCATACAAAATGTCCTTAGAACAGGTGTTCAAGAATATTGGTCGATAACTTGAGAAGGGTTTAAGCTACGACTTTGAAATTTTGTATGTGTTATTTTTCCAATAGTTGGAGCTAAATGTATGATTATGACGAAAATCCTATTAGTCCTTCGTGTAGCTGCCATACAAATATCCTGTCAAAACGTCTTCACTTAATTTACGGAACTTACTACAACTCAAGTAATCTTTTAGCTATGAATTGGAAATTTTGTACAAATTAGTTTTGAGTAAAAACAAAGTTCGAGTTTACTAATCAGTGAAATCCGTTTACTCCTTCTGGTAGCTGCCATACAAAATGTCCTTAAGACACGTGTTCAACAATATTTTTCGAAAACTTTTGAACGCTTCGAGCTACGAATTTGAAATTTTGTACACGTTCATTTTTAAATGGTTCCAAGGAAAAGGATAAATATGTAAAAAATCGAGTGAGTCCTTCCTGCACCTCCCATGTGAAAGTCCTTCAAAAAGGACATTTTTTTCGATGAGTTACCCAGTTCAAGATATGAAATTAAACACAGAATATTTTCTTTTAGGTTTAAGTAGCAATCTAATGGCAGTCCTTAATAAAGGACATACAACATGCACACACGTAATTCTACTTTATCCCCAACTACAATATAAATCAGAGTTCAGTATTCATCTAGAGTATTATACGATTAGCTTGCAGCCGATCGTGACTGCAGTATGTTTATATCTCAGAAACCGTATCAGATATGATCTTGAAAATTTTACAGGAGTAGGAGGCGGTAGATCTCTAGTAGAGAAAACAAATTTAAGAGTCCGGGTGTAGGGGGTGTGGAGGAAAAGGGGTGAAAAGGGGTAGAAAGGAAAAAAAATTCTGATTTATATTTCTCGAAAACCGTAATGAATAGAAAGCTAAAAATCTAAGAAATAACCAGGAGGCTATTTGGAACTTTATTTTTTAGGTTGCCAGGCGCATAGTAACCTACACCGCATCTCAGCATTAAACACGTTTCGGACTTCTACCCATAAAATAATAAAGTTGCGCCCAGACTGTTGGCAGATTTTTTAATTATGATTTTAACGACGAATAACACAAAACCAAACAGCGGTCATTCCCAAATCAAAAACTTTTTGGAAATGGACGCAGAAATCCAAGCATGCGTTGCATTTCTCCAATAGCAATAGCAATGAATTAACACACAATTCTTTGTGAAATTGCACCTAAGGTGTAGATAAACGCAGTGCTGACAGATTCGCGTGAATTCGAGTGCAAAATCATACTTCTTGTGCGAAAACACGCGTTTAGAGTAAATCAACATATAAAAGCCAGCAACGCGCTTTACGAGTGTAATTTCACACTTCCAATACTATTATTGCTGTATTTTTACAACTTCAGAGTTTTAGAGTGTTGATATACTTCTGAAAACTCTGATAATCGCTCAAAATTTGAACCCCTAGGTACTGGTAGGATTCAAGATAAAATGAAACTGACCGAAACGAAAATTCCAATTATCAATTGAAATTCAATTATCCATTGGCGTATGGTAGAGGCGTGAACGAATTAAAAGTGAAAACGGAATCCATATATTTTTACGAATTTCGACATATCTCATAGGGTTTTCTGAAGCATTGAATTAATTCTTATTCCACGTATTCTTCATATAAATGCCTAGAAAAGGTTTTCAGGATTTTTCGTAACTCGGTATGGACGTGTAAAGGGGTTGTATACATTTTAGCAATATCAGCTATATCCCTCAGATCTGATTAGATATCGAATAACTTTTCACTTCCGCGGGCTTGTTTTATAATCGCCTAGAACCTTTTCTTTTCTAAGAATTTTTCTCTTTTCAACCACTAAGAGGGTGTAAAAGGGTTGAATACGTTTTCACGAATTCCATCATATCTCTTAGGAGCGATAAGACATCGAATTGGTTTTCACTTCCTCGGGCTTTCTTTATATATATCTAAAAACTAATTTCAGGATTTTTGGATATTTAACCCCAAAGTGGGTGCAAGGGGGTTGCATATGTTTTCACAAATTCCTACATCTTTCTTAGTTCTGATGACATATCGAATTCATTTTTAATTTCTAAGGCTTCCATAATCGTCGCGAAGTTGATTTCTGGTTTTTTAGATATTCAACTCTAAGGGAATGTAAGGCTTTCGACATATTTCTTAGGATTCATGAGATATCAGATTGGTTTTCACTTCCACAGACTTTTTATATAACCGCTTACAAATGCATTTCCGATTTCATGTAATGGCCCAAAACCAAATCACGAAAAACCTCCTAATCGCGTAACTTTGACCGCGTCCCGGAGTATGACCCAATTACGTAATACATAAGTTATATGTGGAATGCAGCGTAAGGATTCTAGTGCGACCCCATCCTAACCGCTTCCCGAAGTGTTTTTTAGGTTTTCAGTCGTATTGTAACCAACACCACATCTCAGCAATAAACGCGTTCCGGACTTCTACCCAAAAATAATGAAGTTGCGCCCAGACTGTTGGCAGATTTTTTTAAATGTATCTAAGAACTTGTTTCAGGATTTTTGGATATTTATTCCTCAAGTGGGTGTAATGGGTTGCATACGTTTAATCAATTTTCGCCATAGCTCTTAAGTTTGATGAGATATCAAATTGGCTTTAACCTCTGCTGAGTTTTTACATAATAGGCTACAAACTAATTTTAGGATTTTTTGATATTCAACTCCCAAAGTGGTGTAAAGGGGTTGCATACATTTTCATAAATTCATACATATTTCTTAGATCTGATGAGATTTTTACATCTTAAGGCTTCCTATATAATCACCAAAAAGTTAATTTCAGGATTTTTAGATATGCAACCCTATGGAGGTGTAAGGAGGTTGGATACTTTCCACAGTTTTCGTCATATTTCTTAGGTTTAATGAGATATCAGATTGGTTTTAACTTCCACAGACTTTTTACATAATCGCCTAAAATCCTGTTTCACTATTTTTCAAAATTCAACCCCCAAGGAGGTGTGAAGGGGGTGGTTACATTTTTACAATTTTTAAAAATCTCTAGTGTCTGATGAGTGTCTGATAATATACCGAAATTCCAATTATCTACACGGACTTTTTATATGTTTAATCGGCTAAAAATCTATATTTTAGAATTTTTTATTTCTATTCTAAGGACAAAATTAATTTTCAAAGAAACCTTCTATTTCGAAACAACTAATGGTATACTCCGGCTTTGACCGCGTCCCGGGGTATGCCCCAATTCTAGAGCGGCCCAATTTTAACCGAACTGTGACCCAAGAAATAATAAAGCGGATTTTTTATTATTCATCACGTCAACTTTCTGAAAAACGTTGTATTTAATTCACAGAATAAAACTTTATTGAAATGTAATATGACTTTTATGCGCGCTTTAAATGTGTACCAATGATTTTGTTAGCTTAATTAGCAGAGCCCATTCCATTCTTTATAATAGGTAATTATCGAACTGAACTGTATTCTTGCTGAATGCATTTTCTGTAGGACCACGGTATGCAAGTGTGTATCCTTTTTGGAAGGTGGAACCAATTCTCTTCGGACAAACCGCTGTATGGAATTATTTTCTAGTCTTATTTTTTTATTGTTTTATTTTTCGAAATTATAAAATACTAACTAGAAAACGTTATTAATTCAAAACCATTTCATTAAAATAATATTATCAATTCTTCCGTAAAACAAATTACTCACAAATTAAAAACTCGAACTCTTAGTTGTGTTCTTACAACATTCCAATAAGAATGAGAACGATTTTCCAAATGTGAGCCAAATGTGCCTGAAATATAACATACGGATTTAGGGATAATTAGAACAATAGATTAGTCTATGTTTTTTATCCCGCTTTAAAAAAAACCACATTTAAACATTAAACGAATGTGACACATCACTTACAAATTCACTCGAGTGAAAGGCGATTTCGAGGCAAAAAAGCCACCGACGATAAAAGAAATTCTTTAAATGGGATAGAGAAAAGTCTAAGAACCCATTATCGAAGCTTTTAGCAAACTTTTATATATTTCAAAGCAGCACAATCCTAAGAGGTACACTGTTTAATACCACATAAGCCACTGCATTAGCCTTGATATAGAATATTCACTTCCGGTAGTTAAAAAAAAACTCCCAACGAGGAAAAATGTTTCAGGGTATTTTCCGGAATAACTGCCCCAGTAGTGTTCTTTTTTATGGACAAATTAACTCGCTTGTAGGCGCTCTGGAATTATTTCGAAAAGGTGCAGTGAAAATAAAATTATAATATTCTTTTAGGTATCAGCTCAATTTACATAATTTGCTTTTAATTCGGTAATTATTTTTTGTGCAACTATTATAGGCCGTAAAATGAGAAGTTATTGCGGGCTACTTAAAGGTGAATTAGTGAGTTTCATGATTCATAAATTATTGCTATTAATACCCATAGCGGTATAAGGCCAATGAAAAAGTGGTAAAAAAAAAAGATTTTCATTTTAACAGCACACTTTTGTCACTTAAATTGTCCAAAGAGTACTTTGTTATCGGACTGAAATTTCATAAAATTTGCTACCCTACAAATTTTGTATTTTAATCTTTTAGAACGAGTAGACAGTAGACCCTCCAAGAAAAACACTGTCCGTCTGTCCGCCGTAAACCCCGTACGCGAACGCGTTTGAAGGCGCATAACTTCCAAACCCGTTGCGATATTAACCTTAAATTTGGCTGAAAAACTTTGGATTATTTTTGAGATGGTGGAGCACCGAAGTAGGGGGATTATAACATTTAAAAAAAAATCTGTTTTTAAATCTCATGCACCGTGCCAAGTATAGTGTAAAATTTTTTACAGCAGTTAGACCCAGTAGACCTCTAGCAGAGACAATAATTCTGGTCGTGGGATTATAGGGTTTGAGGGCGTGGAAAGGAAAAAATTCTGATTTTTATATTTCATGTTCCGCTAAGGATAGCATAGGATAAGGAAGCTATAAGTCGATATCTATATAGTGCCATTATAGTGGCATCCTAGAGAAATTTTTGATAGGGGAAGCAAAGTACGGTGATGTGGAGTTCCCTACTAGTAAACTTCCTTCCATAAGGCCTTACCGAAGCTATTACCCTGCCTCGGTATGGCCTTATGGAAGGTTGTTTGTTAGTAGGGTGGTTTTTTGTTTCTCAGGAAGGGCTTATGCTAGAAAGTTGAAACTTATTACGTATATTTTGATGTACTACAGAAGTAATTAAAGAAAAAAAATTAGGTTTCTATTAGCGTAAGGAGGTGGGACAAAAAAATTTTCCGTCAAAGAGTTTTTTCCACATTTTCACGAATTTCGTCATATCTTTCAGGTCTGTTGAGATATAGAATTAATTTTACTTCTGCGGGCTCTTTTTTATAAACACGTAGAAACGTTATCTATTTTTGTTTTTTTTTATAGTCAACCCTTAAGGGGATTGAAATGGTTGTGAAAATTTTTTTTTCGATAGATGTAAATAAAGGAATCTATAATATATGAAGAAAATTGGGCAAGGTCTACTTGTAGGCACCATACAAGATTTCTCTTAAAATGTATACACTCGTTTTACAGAACCCCTTTCATCTCCTGAAATCATTCAGATACGAAGTCGAGATTTGAAAAGAGTTCGATCTGAGTTAAAAGTAAGGTTGAGTTCGTAAGTAAGGGAAATTCTAGCATATAAAAAAGGTTTAAAAAACGGGTGCTTCAATCGTCCAAACTCATGACAACTTAATCCCGTTGACCTATAAACCTAAATTTTTATATAAATCAGTTTGAGCGAAAAGAGGAATTGGATGTTTCAGAGGAATAATGGGTAGCTTAGGCCAATACGATTTGTTCATTTATTTAAGAGCTAGTTTACACCCAGCGACCTAAAGTACCCAGCAAACACCGTAATCATTATATAAGCCTTAATTACGTGCAATCTATTCCTTAGTGAAAAAGGCCTATGAATTGTAAGGGAAACTTGAACGCAAACGAATTACCTTATTTTATCCCTGAATCTAACATGGGCCATGTCATTGGCAATCAGGTATAAAGCGGATACTATTACGTATACCTTATGATCATGCTTATGTAAGAATTAGGTTAAGCCTTATACTAAACTTGACTTTTGTTAATGATAATGCTTATGTAAAGATTAGGTTAAAGCTTATACTAAGCTTTACTTTTGTTACTCTTCAGGCTTAATACAAGGATTAGGTTAAGCCTTATACCCCAGTTATAATAACCTTTACTTTTGTCAATGCTCAGGCTTAGTAATACTATTAGGTTAAAGATTTTGTAAGAAGCGCTTTGTAGTAACCACCTTAAGCTTATGAGAACTTTGATCTAAATGATTTTTTTTCCTGCTTCTTGAAGATTTTTCTCGAAGTTATCGTACAATGAATTATGTAAGCACGTTATTAAAACACTTATATTGTGTTGCTGTAAGGAGAGTAATAATAAAAAACAATACGAAGTTCAATTAAAAACTTCAATTTATTGCGCACTTTTATAAAAACAGCGTATGCCATTTGAAATTAAATTTATTCTTGTTATACATTTAAAAAAAAAGTAATATTTTCATTCTTAAAAATAATATATATATACCTATATATAGAGATATGAAAGTAAAAAAAATCGTTGCTTATAGAACTACGTTTCTTTTTCGGACTGCAGACGTAGTTAATGTAATATGTAATAATATGTAATAATGCTGATCCATACGGTTTTTTCCTTTTTTCATGGCTTCTTTCACATCCATTTCATACTCTTCAAAAGAAGCATAAATTTGATGTAGGCATCCTAATTTGGAAAATACATTTAACGATGAATGAAATTTTATAATTATGCTAAGAATATTTTAAACTTACCCTTACCGTATAATGTGGAATTAAAAAATTTATATTTATTTATGGCCTTCATTTTTTTCCGACCGTTCCAGTTAATTTCACTTAACAGAGCGTCAGCTATCAAAAGGCTTAAATTTTGTGAAATTTTACCTTTTATCTTTGTTATAATCAATATTTTCTGATGAAAAAGATTTTAAGATTGTTTGTTAAAAAATTGTTTGTAGCCAGCTAAAATTTGCTATTATCTCCGCTGTTGCTGCCTTCTGACAGCATTTTCTCTTTCTCTTGTTTTATTAGTCTTTTATAATGGCATTTAGAGTAGCCCAACGTAGAAGAAGTCATTATACTTACTTTATTTAATTTTTTAACTACACACTTTATTCCACTTCACTGCACAATCACTCAATAGTTCGCACTGGAATGACAAAACAAAATAGCGCATGTTCTCGTTATTCTTGATATTTAAACGGTATACCTAAGAATAAGACTTATTTAAGCATTAGTATGGATATTCAATAAAATTTTCGAATTTTGTTAAATTCTTGGTATTCAAAACCTTAAGTATACCTTAAAATAAAACTTATCTAAGCATTAGTACGGTTATTCAATAAATTTGTCGACTTGTCTTATAACGCGGTACCCCTTACTTATAACTTAGCCTGATATACCTGACGCGATTTTTTGCTGGGTAGGTCCAATCGCCAACTGTTTACACCCATTCTAAAGTTCGGCTGGGTTGTATTTAGTCCATCAAAATATTTCATCAGCAAATTCAGGGACTATTACTAAATATCTGCAGTGGTATCTTATGTCTACACATGCTTTGACAAACAGTTGTATCTTTTGCATATCACGCAAAAAAAACATTTACGGTGAATCACGCGTTTACGCCCAAAAATCAACCGACCTGTTTTAGGTCAGGTTACAAATGATCGAGCCTCGTGCTGGTATTCATATCATTATATAGTCAGTAATGCATAAACGCACATTATTTATTTATCTTAGCAGCGCCATTCCGCCAACCTGTGACGAATAGAGTAACTAAATTCCGTTTTTCATTTAGGTTAGATGCTGAATGCTATCAATGAATAAAAAAAATTGAACATCGATTTTAAAGAAAAACCGCTAATTGCATAAGGCGCTTACTGCCCGTTGCACGGCTATACTTTGTTTAAATTATTTGAGGCTATGAGAGCAAAAGTGGCATAACCCACCAGCATACCCATTGGAGATAAATGCAATTTTTTTTTCCATAATATTTTGTACAAATGTTTCTCACTAATAAGATTTGCTGCCATCTGTCCGCAGTATATAAAACTAATTTTCATATTAATCTAATGACAACAGAATGCACTATAGATACTAGAAATATAATTTTTTCAGTTTTCATGGTTTTGTGGGTTAGGTCACTGTTGCCCTTATAGCCTCATTTGTTCACTTGAATTTTACTTTACCAAATTTCCTGACATTTGATCATCTTCCCTCACCGTTAAAATGCCCCAAATTTGGGGATTGCAGACTCTTGTTAACCGCTACTCACTACAAACCTGGTATCTCACCTATTATGTTCCCTGAAGTTAGCTACGCACAATGTGTTAAATGTTGGTTCGTTGGCCGTAAAAAACCAAAAAGTTCCCCTTGAGAACTTTCTTTCTAAGCTACTGAGCCTGATGGTGGATTTACAATGAACCTTTGAGGAGCGCCTATATCTCCACCATAAAATACACCAATCAGATGGCTCGTCGAGTCACAAAAGTCCAACAGTTCTCGACTTTCTCTCCGACGCAAGCATACAATGAACTGTGGAAGCACACAATTCCCAACTCATCGTATTTCTGTAGTTTCGCACTAAAGCCTAGTACTGTCTTCCGAGCGAAACGAAATGAGCTGTCGAATCCCATATAAAAAAAAAAATAATATTTCGTTCATTCTTCGCGACGAAATATTTCGTTCGTTTTTCAGTACTGTCTTCAATTGTTCTGGACAATTTCAGTAGTCACTAATAGATGGCGCTTGGTTTCGTTAAAGTTTTGTTTCCAAGGGTAGGATACCCTTTTATGACAAGCGAAATATTTGACAATTCAAAATTTTCAACCGTTCGCTGCCAATTCAGTTCGTTTGTGGTCGGGAAATTTTGTGTGAGTTATATTTTTTTGTGTTGTGTAATTTCTAGCCAATATTTTAATTTCTTTCAAATTGCGCGCTTTTATTTCACTGACATCTAGTAGCGAACTGTATAATTTATTTCACTCTACTTCGAATGTACCTTTTCCGTTCGTTTCCGTTTCGCCGAACACAGTACTATACTTAATAGGCAAGTTGCGTCGCAGAGGCATTTTCGCTGTAAATCGCTATCAACACAGCAAAGACTACAGCCGACGAAAACCAGTTTGTAATGGCTTCTCGGAGGTAGAGGCGCGCCTCAATGGGTTCATTGTAAATCCACCATTAATGATAGCTAATAATGCCGAGTTTTTGCCTGGAGATAATTTATCTAAAATCTTAGAACTCGAGTTCAGATCCTGTGTTGTCTAAGAAGAAACATAAAAGCTCCTACGATTATTTACTGGATTGGCTTAAGTTGGTAGCTAACTTATTCAACCAATGCAAATCTGAATAACTAACCAAACTAAATCGATATCTAAATGGCAGTAAATTGCAATTCCATTAGATATTTGGCATAGTTTGAATTATTGAATTCAGTTTTGACTTTGACAAAAGGTGCAACTAGAAGGATCGTTTATCTTAATCATGTAGTTATACATCCTCTGGCTTGCCCTCCGTATACCTTCTCTCATTACAATCACATTTCCCACAAATTACTTGAAGTATTTTTAGCTTACATTCACCAGTTTCAAGACGATAGTCTATCTATACGGAATGTAGCTACGTCTATGGTTGGGATCTTCGGCACATCTATTACATCCTACCTATGAGGCCGATATCCTGCCAAAAACTCATTCGCTCCATGTATTATGCATTGCTAAAGTAGCTACTATATGATGGCAATGATGGCATACCCAAACGTATATCTCTTCCGAATTTTAGTGCTTCCTTGTTCCAGGGAAGATGGAGTTGATTCTATCCTACACCTCGCATATAAGATGAATGAGGAGAAATTCCTCTTGGTGTTATTTTTTTTTCCGCTTTCTTTTCGTCTTCATTGAGAAAAGCAGTCAGTCCAGCTGAAAAGTGTCATAAATCATTGGTTAGCACTTTTTCTTTGTCGTACTCGTCGGCATTTTCCCATTCTCTACGTTTTAAACTTCATTATACTTTCACATTATAATAGCTAAGGGATCGGGCAAAAACCGTGTAGTGGTTGCCATATAGTACATTCAGCGGTAGCGATGTCTCCAGACAGTTCTTTCCTTCCACCATAATACAAATGAATAGCGAGAAAGGACGAATGTAGTACTGCTAAAAAAAAAAGATGGAATAGGACCAGCAGTTTTGGATTTTATGCCACAATGCACGGTTGAATCTCGATAGCATTAAAAACTTTTTGCTAGAAGTTCAAGTTGTTGAAACGAAAAGTACTCTCTTTAACGTATAGTTTTGCCTCTGTAATGTAGCCGGGTGGAAAATTATAATAATTTTAATTCCAATTCGGACAAATCTCATTGCAGAGTAAATTTGCACAAGATATTTTAGCTGAAATCTTCTGAATTATTTTGGATTACTTTAAGTGTGGACTTATTACAGTAGATGCGGTTAATCTTCCAAAGAGAGGCTATGATTTCTTTCATTTGTCGTCCTTTTATTTGGTTTAAAAATCCCATATTAATTCAGGATTGAAATTATGAAAAAAAAAATTTTTTTTTGTTCTTGTTATACAGATAAATCCTTTTAACTTACAATTCAATTGTTATTCATTTTACATAAGTTCATGAGCTATCGTCTTTACCAAAAGGCTGAAGTTTTATTAATCAATGTTATGCCTCATAAAGCCTAATCTTCATTTTACTTTATTATTTTCTAATAATACAAAATTGTGATTGATTTTTCACGTTTTATGACTAGTAGACACGAAAAAAGCAAACAAAATTTTAGTCCGTCTGTCCGCCGTACGCAAAATCGTTTTAAGCCTCGTAGCTCCCAAACACTTTGAAATATTAAATTGATTTTTTTTTATGAATAGGCTTGTAGTGACCAAATCCTAAGCGGTAGGGTTATGAGGGGGAAGGTGGGGGAGCGTTTTAGAAGGAAAATTTTAGTTTGATCTCAACAACCGCTTATGCTGGGAGGCTGAAACTTGGAATTTGTTTAGAGCTTTGATAGTGGATCCATTGGCATAAAAATTGTTGATGCAAATGGGTGTAGGGGTGGGGAGATAAATAATGGCATGCGCGGATGCAGGGTGAAAAATTTTATAGTACGCTATCTCACGAACCAATTGCAATAGAAAAATAAAATTTGATTTGTGTATTAAGGTTGTCAAATGAAGTTTGCTGAAAGTAAAATTTTTTAAGGAGGCGGTGGAGCATGAAAATGGAGGGGATATTATTTTTTTTAAAAAATCACGTCTCATATCTTAAGAACAGTGTAAGATAGATGCTTAAAGTTTTTACCAGAAGTAGGCCTAATAGATTTTGGTGGTGTGGGAGGGTGCAAAAGAAAAGGTCCCAAATTTTAGTATCTCGAGAACCTAAAATGACAAAGGCTGAAACTTAGTATTTATATAGAACTACAGTAGTAGCACGTTGGAAAAAATATAATTGTTTATGGGGATAGTATGGTACGGGGGTGGGGGGTGTTTTTCCTACCTATAGAACGACTTATGCTTTAAAGTTAAAACTCGGTATGTATATGTTAATCAACTAGAAAAGTAATTTAGATAAAAAAAATTTCAAATATCAATTGGCGTTCGGAAGGGGAACGAAAAAAATGGTCAGTGAAAATGGAATGCATGTATTTTCACGATTTTCGTATTAGGTTTTTCCAAATATTAAAATCGTTTTTATTCTACGGCTTCTTCATAGAAAGTATTTTCAGGATTTTTTGAAATTCGGCCCCTGAGGAGGGGTTGTCTACTTTTTCACGAATTCTGCCATATCCCACAGGTCTGATCAGAATTCGAATATCTTTTCACTTCCACGGGCTTGCGTAATAATCGCCTAAAACTTGTTTTTAAGTTTTTTTCCTTTTTCAGCCCCTAGAGGGTATAAAAGGGTTGAACTCGTTCTCACGAATTCCGTCATATCTTTTATAAGTGATAAGTAATTGAATTGGTTTTTACTTTCTCGTGCTGTCTTCATATGTATCTACTCTCCTATCTCCTTTCAGGATTTTTGGATATTCAACCCCCAAGTTTGTGCATATGTTTTCACAGATTCCTACATATTGCTTAGATCTGCTGATATATCGAATTCATTTTTACTTCCTAAGTTTTCCTATATAAGCGCCAAAAAGTTAATTTCAGTATTTTTAGATATTCAATCCTAAGGGGTGTAAGGGGGTATGCTTTTCAAAGCTCCAACATATTTCTTAGGTTTAATGAGATATTAGATCGCTTTATATAATCGCCTACAAACCCATTTCCCAATTTTTGGATATTCAACCCCCCCGGGTTTGCATATGTTTTCACAATATTTGCCATCCCTTAGTTCTGATGAGATACAAAATTGGTTATTACGACATTTGATGTAATGACCTAAAAACCAATTTCACGATTTTTTGAATTTTAAGAATTAAGGGGGTATGGAGGGTTTGCTTATGTTTTCACAAATTTTTCAAAATCCCTCGTCTCTCATGAGATATCAAGTTGCTTCTTATGAAATCGTCTAAAAACCTGTTTCACAACTTTTTCGAAATTCAAACCCCAAGTGCAAGTAATGGGTTTTTATACGTTTTAACAATTCGTCATATCTCTTAAGTCTGGATAAGGCAACAAATTTGTTTTTACTTCTATGGGCTTTTAGTCTACATAGTATACCGAAATTCGAATAGTCTACACAGGCCTTTTCAATATTTAATCGGCTAAAGATCTATATTTTAAATATTTTGATTTTAAGAACAAAATTAACTTTTCAAGAAAGCTCATAATCTCGAAACAACTGATGATATACTCCGACTTTGACCACTCCCGAACTTTGACCCGAAAAATAATAAAGTTTCGCCCAGACCATTGGCAGATTTTTGAGCAGGTGTGGACTGTGGACATGTTTTAAATCCAGTGGTTACATCTAACTAGCTATTTATATAAAAAATTTCAATAGGGACATAACAATTATGTATTTAAACACAGAATAATTGAGATAATTTCCAAACGTTGCTCGTTCGTGAACTTCACCATGATAAAAATGTAAACCTTGACTGGTGTTTTGACATTGACAGACCAGCAAAAAAGTTTAAGGGTGCGTTTGTATTGAAATACAAAATTGTTATGTACCTATTGAATAACCCTTTATAGTTTTTTTAGTTGCTAAAATTTGTTATTCATTGAACAAAACTTCCTCAACTATAAGTTCCACATTATCTTCGTGTTCTGTACTAAAGACAATATTGTGGTTACAAAGGCTCCAGCCTACTTTCTAAAATAATTATAAACTTAGTCCATATATATTTAAATACTATTATATTAAAATAAATGAACTATGAACTAAATGAACTATGAGCTAAATAAATATTTAATGACAAATTACAGTATTCACAGCTGCAGGAGTACATTCGATCTCTGAAATTGTATGTATAACATATTATCAAATTGGAAAAACATATCTGTAAATTTAGGAAGAATAAATTTATTATTATTATTAAATATTTAATGAAAGCAATATTTTATACAAACAGATCTATAGAGTTGCAAAACTTGTTACCAACTCTCATTAGTCGTTCTGCGAGACCATACATAAAAAGTACGATGGACTTCAATAATAAAAGTATCCTGAGAACAGATTTATTAATTCAGTTTGTACTTAACACAGTTACGTACATACATAACATAACATAACAGAACATATTTAGAGACGCAGGGTATGCAATAAATTATTGTAATTTATATCATCAGTATCAAGACTATAACTCTTAAAAATCAATGTTGAATAGTTTCGAATCGACCACCATGAACTAGAGACGGATCGTCCACGAGTGAACTACTCTTAAAGAACACTTCATTGAAGTGAGTAAGGGAAGTAACTCAGTCTTTTTGGTGAACAGTTCAATTCAAAAGGTGATAAAAAAATTAAAACGAATGAAGGGATAACGGAGGCTAACAGAGTCAACAAGACAACAAACTAGTCTTCTTGTTTCGTCCGTCTCCGGATAATCATGTCATATGCGTGGAGTATTTTGCATTGCGTGTATGCACAGTGCGAGAAGAATATCATGATGAATACCATGAACTAATAGCTATAAACATATTTCCCAACCCACAAACACAACTGAACTGACTGACTTTAGTGAACGACTGTTTAAAGAAGCGAACCCAACTACTGAACGGCTGGTTAGAGAAGAGAATAGAAAAGTGAACACTTCAATTGAAGGAGTAGGGACTAGTGACCACTGAACGGCTGGTTAGATAAAATAAAAGATGAAATGAACAGTTTAATTGAAGTAAAGGGTTATTCAATAGGTACATAACAATATTGTATTTTAATACAAATGTACCCTTAAGAGGATATTTACATCTAGCTAACAAAAAAATAAGACAAGGATTATTTTTTCCAAAGAGGATGCAAATAGAATGCTGCGGTTTTTTCGCAACATATTTATTAAGTAGGTATTTAGGTACAAAAACAAATTTCAAAATAAAATCATGTCATGGTGGCCAGTTATATGGCGAGTGCCGTCGTTATTTTCAAAAAAGAGGTCTACTTGGCGTAACCTGTACAAGTCGTAAATTTAATCCGAAATTAAAAAATCTGCCAATAGTCTGGGCGAAACTTTATTATTTTTAGGGTCAAAGTTCGGGAGCGGTAAAAGTCGGAGTGTATCATGAGTTGCTTCGAGATTTTTAGATTTCTTATGGAAAATTAATTTTGTTCTTAATATAAAAATATTTAAAATAGAGATTTTTAGACGATTAAACATTGAAAAAGTCCGTGTAGACTATTCGAATTTCAGTATATTATGTACACTAAAAGCCCATAGAAGCAAAAACGTATTTGTTGCCTTATCAGAATTAAGAGATATGACGAATTGTTAAAACGTATATAAACCCATTACTTCCACTTGGGGTTTGAATTTCGAAAAAATTGTGAAACAGGTTTTTAGACGATTTCATAAGAAGCAACCTGAAATCTCATGAGACAAGACGGATTTTGAAAAAATTCTGAAAACGTAAGCAAACCCTTCACATCTCCTTGGTTCTGGAAATTCGAAAAATCGTGAATTGGTTGGCCGTAATAATCAATTTTACATCTCATCAGAACTAAGGAATGGCAAAAATTGTGAAAACATATACAAACCCTTGGGGGTTGAATATCGAAAAATTGAGAAATGGGTTTGTAGGCGATTATATAAAAAGTCTGTTGAAATAAAAAGCGATCTAATATCTCATCGAACCTAAGAAATATGTCGAAACTTTGAAAAGCATACAACCCCCTTACACCCATTAGGATTGAATATCTAAAATACTGAAATTGACTTTTTGGCTTTTTTACATAGGAAACCTTAGGAAGTAAAATTAATTCGATATATCACCAGATATGCAACCTCCTTACACCCACTTGGGGGTTGAATGTTCAAAAATCCTGAAAGGAGTTAATAAATAAATATGAAGACAGCACGAGAAAGTAGGAACCAATTCAATTTCTTATCACTTCTAAAAGAAATGACGGAACTCGTGAAAACGTGTTCAACCCGTTTATACCCTCCTAGGTAAAAAAGGAAAAAACTTAAAAACAAGTTTTAGGCGATTATTACACAAGCCCATGAATATGAAAAGATATTCAATATCTGATAAGACGTGGATATAGTAGAATTCGTGAAAAAGTTTACAACCCCCTTTGCACCCCTTTAGGGGTCGAATTTTAAAAAATCCTGAAAACACTATCTAGGTATTTATATGAAGAATCCATAGAATAAAAATGAATTCAATATTTGGGAAGACCTAATAGATATGACGAAAACCATGAAAATATATGCATTCCATGTTCACTGATAATTTTTTTTGCCCCCCCTCCGAACGCTAATGTATATTTGAAATTTTTTTTTATCTAAATTAGTTTTCTAGTTGATTTACATAAACGTACCGAGTTTTAGCTTTGTAGCATAAGCCGTTCTATAGATAGGAAAAACACCCCCCACCCCCGTACCATACTACCCCTATAAAAAATTATATTTTTCCAAGATGCTACTAATATAGCTCTATCTAAATACGAAGTTTCAGCTTTATATCATTATAGGTTGTCGAGATATTAAAATCGGAACTTTTTCCTTTTCACCCTCCCCCACCCTCACCCTTTACACCCACACTTTCAAAATTTTGTTTTCTACTAGGGGTCTATTAGACCTACTTCTGGTAAAAATTTTAAGCATCTATCTTACACCTTTCTTGAGATATGAGACGTGATTTATTAGAAAAATTCTTATCCCCTCCACTTTCATGCTCCACCGCCCCCTTCAAAAATTTTGCTTCCAGCAAACTTCATTTATCAACCTTTATACAGAAACCAAATTTTATTTATCTAGTGCAATTGGTTAGTAAGATATCGCAATCTAAAGTTTTTCACTCCCCACCCCCGTACGCCACTGCCCCCACTCAAATTTTTGTTTCGGATCTATTCTCCTAGTATACCTACAGATATTCATAAAGTTTCAATTTTGTGACATTAACCGTTTAGGAGATATAGATTTTAGAAAGTGTCGATCTCACCTTTTTTGCGTTTCGGACGCATTATTTTTCCCCCCACTCCCAAACCCCTTCACCTATATCGGCAATTTTTTTGCAAATGGGTCCATTACTGAAGATCTATATAAATTCCAAATTTCAGCCTCCTAGCATAAGCGGTTACTGAGATCTAGAAACCAAAATTTTCCGTCTAAAACACTTCCCCCTCCTCCCCCCTCACACCCCACCCCTCCAAATTTGGCCACTTCAAGGGGCCTACCCAGTCTATTCATAAAAAAAATTTTAATTTAATAGCTCAAAGGGTTTGGGAGCTACGAGCCTTCAAACGATTTTGCGTACAGCGGTCGACGTACGGCGTACGGCGTACGGCGTACGGCGGACAGACGGACTGAAATTTTTTATTGCTTTTTTCGTGTCTACTCGTCATGAAACGTGGAAAAAAAAATTTTGAGGGTAGCAAATTTTTTTTTTTTAAAAATCGAAAACAATACTGTATTATTAAAATAATAAAGTAAAATTAAACAATTTTTCTGAAAAATATTTCTGTAGTTGGAGCTTATACCAATAAAATCAATATAACCTCGAACAAAAAAATACGTGGAAATACAAATTTTTAGTCTTGATTTTTTAAGATTTTTTTACCTTGAAAGTGCTAAAAAAATATAAAAAATATTTTTTTTAACTATTTTGTTGGCACAAGCTCCAACGAATTTAATTTACTTTAAACTAAAAAAAAATATGCCAACAGTCTGGGCGCAACTTTATTATTTTATGGATAGAAGTCCGAAACGTGTTTAATGATGAGATGCTGTGTAGGTTACTATGCGACTGACAACCTAAAAAATAACGTTCCAAATAGCCTCCTGGTTTTCAAGATCATATCTGATACGGTTTCTGAGATATAAAAATGACATTTTTTGAGAAATTGCTATCTCCCCACTCTCGTACTCCACCTCCCCCCTCAAAAAATTTACGTTCATTAGACTTCTTTTGTGATCCCATATACAGAATCTAAATTTTATCTTCCTGGTGTAATTGGTTCGGAAGATATTGTAATCCAAAGTTTTTCACCCCCCAACCCCGCACCTTACTACCACCCTTAAAAATGTTAGCCCTTGTCTAATCTTCAAGTATCCTTAAGGGCAACCACAAAGTTTCAATCTTCTGATATCAATCGTTCAGGATATATGGATTTTAGAATGTTTCAATCCCGACTTTCAAGCGTTTTGGACTCATTGTTTCCCCCTCCCCCACTTCCACACCCCTCAACCCTTATCGATAATTTTTTTGCAAATGAGTCCACTATCATAGTACTACATAAGTTCCTAGTTTCAGCCTCCTAGCATAAGTGGTTCCTGAGATCTGGAAACTAAAATTTTTCGTCTAAAACGCTCCCCCCTCATCCCCCCCTTACACCCCCACCCCCTTACACCCCCACCCCCTTAAAAAATACCATCCGTAGGGGTTCACCCAATCTACCAACCATAAAAATTTAAACTTAATACCTCAACGGGTTTGGGAGTTACGCGCCTTCAAACGATTTTGCGTACGGCGTACGGCGTATACGGCGGACAGACGGAAATTTTTTTTTTTGCTATTTTGGTGTTTACTAGTCCTAAAACGTGTAAATACAAAATTTCAGGGTAGCAAATTTTTTTGAAATTTCAGGTCGATCACAATACTATACTTTATTATTAAAAAATAATAAAGTAAAATTAAGTCGATAGCTTATTGGGTTCAAGCTCTAGAACTTACGCCAGTTCGCAAAACGTAGTTTCGAGAAAAACACGTTTTTCTTTAGTACTTTTTGCCATTAGAAATCCATAAAGTAGGTGCCTAAATGATACGATAGCTCACGTATAAAGTTGATTTCAAAAAAAACCGTTTAAGTACCATATTCTACACATGTTTATCTACCGATTAAGATTAAGATTGAGTTTAATGTAAATACCCCCCTAAACTTTTTTCCTGGTCTGTCAATGTCAAAACGTCAGTCAAGGCTTACATTTTTATCATGGTGAAGTTCACGAAAGAGCAACGTTTGAAAATTATCTCAATTTTTCTGTGTTTTATTTAAATACAGAATTCTTATGTCCCTATTGGATAGCCCTTAGCTATTCATACAGAAAATTTAAAAAAAAAATTTCTGTTAATTTTGATTTGGCTATACTTATTCTCCTTCTATGGCGCTACAGCCCAAGTCAGGCCTTATCTCTTCATCTGATCCGAGTTTTCCCTCAAAGATTCGCAAAGCAATTGATTTTTTTTGCGCGGATAGGTTTTCAGGCCATCACTCAATACAATATTCGATAAATCTTGAAAAGTAAGAAAGAACTTGGTGTAAGAAAAGAAATTTGTGAGTCTGATTGGACTTCATGACTCATGAGATAAACACGTTCATAGCACACTACCGATGCCGATCAACCGAACCAAAAAGAATTTTGTCTGTAAAACTATGAACTGTATTAAGAACACACAAAAAGAGTTAATGAATTAAGAACAAGATTATCGGTGATAGATCAGAGCCTACAGGGACACCACAAACAATTCTTAAGTGAGATGAGAAAGATATATCTAAAACTATTCTAATAGTGAATTTCTAAAGATAAACATCAATCCATTCGATCAGAGCAATAATCCCAATCTCATAATGTGGTATAATCTTTTAAAAGTTTCTATTATGTCTACTGCAAGCACTTAATCTTCACACACGACTTTCTATGTATTGTTGACGGCAGCCATAACATCACTCTATCTTGAAAGAAATTCTGAAAGTATTCAATTTCATCATGTTACATAAATCATATCAAAATGTTTTCGAAAATATGAGCCTCACTTCTGAAAAGAACTAACCCTTCTCGTACCATTCAGTCATAATGATAAAATAATATTATTATATTTACGAGAGCCAAGTCTCCTCAATGTATTCGTATGCCAACATAAATATTTCCAACTTCTATTATTTGTCATTCCTGGAAGCAGCCACCCTTATAATGCACCGCGATGATAGGTGATTTACAATACTCACATGACAGCATCATATTCAAATTTTCTCTGTGCATTTAAACCCAGGAAAAATCAGAACGCAGTTATGTTCAATAAATATAAATACAAAAAAAAACAACCCTAAAAAAACAAAGTGAAATTTTAACACGGTGGTCATCAACTGGCAATAAATGATTTCCTTTTACCTTTGCAGGTCATTTGCCACATATCTGACCACTCAACAGTTCCCATAACTACCTGCACTCGTTCCATTCAATGGTAACGATATGCGCTATAAAGCCGTGCTACTTTGGTTCGTATCTATCGTATCCCTATATGAAGGAATCATCATTAGGGTCTCTAGCTCTCTAGTACAGCGTAGTCGGGTCTTCGCAAAGGAAGCACATCCCCCGTATGGGGGATTATGTGTACGTGCAAGTAGTATGATATGTAAAACAAACGTTTCCATCTCTCATATGCACCATAGAGCAATGGGGGTGGTATAGTGATACTATACAGTGTGGCGAATATATGCAAGAGGACGAAAAGAGGACTCTGCGAACTATTGAAAATTCCAGTCCCGGTTAGCCATCAACAACACTCATCCAGTAGCAGGATTTCGCCTGACATTCGACAAAACATACACAGAAATTTCCATTTTTAGAAAAAATAAGACGGAAAAGATATTTTTGCCATCATCATCATCATAGGCCAACATTTGCCTTTGGATATACGAGGACGAGTAGTTACACGGTGTGGATGCGACATGTATAAAATAAGCGGATAATAGCGTACCAGCGGTATTGCGACAAATCACTGTCTCAAACATATGCCGGCACTTCGCTTTTTCAATTCATTACCCGCATAGGGGCATATAATCTTCTGTGTAGACGGAATAAAAATAGAAGGACAAAAAATTATCGAAAACAAACTGACTCTGTAACTGATTTTGAACTGTATGACACTTGACTGGACCGTCGACCAGTTCAGTCTCAGTATCGTACCAATGACAAACCTAATACACCGTCGTATATGTTCACATATCACATATGCGAATAATACGACAAAAGGATGTTAATACCTTTCAAGCACCACACGCAACATTTACAGTGACTTCCGTTCGAATTGTGATACGGTTGGATAGAGATCCTGGAAATTTTATCCAATTTTTCTCTCGGATCAAAAAGATCACATTTGTCCTTTCACTTCGAGTAGGTTACATACAAAAGTCATTGATTCTGAACTTTCAAAATTGTCATACTTTAATTTTCTAATAATTAGAAATAAACAAATTATTAAGAAGTAGTCACGATCGGCTGCAAGCCAATCGTACAATACTCTAGATGAATACTGAACTCCGATTTATATTGTAGTTGGGGATAAAGTAGAATTACGTGTGTGCATGTAGTATGTCCTTTATTAAGATTGCTACTCAAAACTTAAAGACAATATTCAGTGTTTAATTTCATATCTTGAACTGGGTAAGTCTTCGAAAAAAAAAGTCCTCTTTGAAGGACTTTCACATGGGAGGTGCAGCAAGGACTCACTCGATTTCTTACATATTTATCCTTTTCCTTGGAACCATTTAAAAATGAACGTGTACAAAATTTTAAATTCGTAGCTTGAAGCGTTCAAAAGTTATCGAAAAATATTATTGAGCACGTGTCTTAAGGACATTTTGTATGGCAGCTACCAGAAGGAGTAAAAGGATTTTGCTGACTAGTAAAGTCGAACTTCCTTTTCACTCAAAACTAATTTGTACAAAATTCCGAGTTCATAGCTAAAAGATTACTTGGGTTATAGTCAGTTCCGTAAATTAAGTGAAGACATTTTGGCAGGATATTTGTATGGCAGCTACACGAAGGACTAATAGGATTTTCTTCATAATCATACATTTAGCTCGAACTATTGGAAAAATAGCACATACGAAATTTCAATGCCGTAGCTTAAATCCTTCTGAAGTTATCAACCAATATTCTTGAACACGTGTTTAAAGGACATTTTGTATGGCAGCTACCCGAAGGAGTAGGACGATTTTGCCCGTTGACGAAATTAGCCTTACAAATTCAACCAAACATCCAGATTCAAAATTTCAAGATCCTAGGTGAAGGCGTTCTTGAGTTATCGTGTTCACGGACGGACGGACGGACGTCAAACGGATTTGAGGCTTTTGGCCACAAATAAACAAAAAATAATATATAACTTTTTTTCGTCCGAGGCTTGGTTCTATGCGTTACAGACTTTTGGACTGGATTAAACTTATAATACTCTATATGATTTCATCTAGAGTATAAAAATATGGCAACAGTCTGGGCGCAACGTTTTTTTATGGATAAAAGTCCGGAACGCGTTTAATGCTGAAATGCCGTGTAGGTTACTTTGTCCTAACAACCTAAAAAATAACGTTACCAATAGCCTCCTGGCTATTCTTTAGCTTGTCAGTCGCATAGTAGCCAAGACCGTATCTTAGCATTAAAAGCACCCAAAAAATAATAAAATTGTCCTTAGACTGTTGGAAGATTTTTTCTTTCTTTATTTACGTATTTTTTTTCAATCTCAATTAAAACATAGGGGATAAAATATCGACATAACCCTTTAGGGGTGAAATATTAAAAAATTCTGAAACAACTTTTAGGCAATTATATAGAAAATAAAAGAAAAACGTACTGCAGTCACGATCGGCTGTAAGCCAATCGTATAATACTCTAGATGAATACTGAACTCCGATTTATATTGTAGTTGGGGATAAAGTAGAACTACGTGTGTGCATGTTGTATGTCCTTTATTAAGGACTGTCATTAGATTGCTACTCAAAACTAAAAGACAATATTCAGTGTTTAATTTCATATCTTGAACTCGGTAAGTCATCGAAAAAAAATGTCCTTTTTGAAGGAATTTCACATGGAAGGTGCAGGAAGGACTCACTCGATTTCTTTCATATTTATACTTTTCCTTGGAACCATTTAAAAATGAACGTGTACAAAATTTCAAATTCGTAGATTGAAGCGTTCAAAAGTTATCGAAAAATATTGTTGAACACGTGTCTTAAGGACATTTTGTATGGCAGCTACCAGAAGGAGTAAAAGAATTTCGCTGATTAGTTAACTCGAACTTTCTTTTTACTCAAAACTAACTTGTACAAAATTCCGAATTCGTAGCTAAAAGATTACTTGAGTTATAGTGAGTTTCGTAAATTTTGTGAATACATTTTGACAGGATATTTGTATGGCAGCTACACGAAGGACTAACAAGATTTTCTTCATAATCATATATTTAGCTTCAACTATTGGAAAAATAACACATACAAAATTTCAAAGTCGTAGCTTAAACCCTTCTGAAGTTATCGACCTATATTCTTGAACACGTGTTTTAAGGACATTTTGTATGGCAGCTACCCGAAGGAGTAGGACGATCTTGCCCGTTAACGAACTTAGCCTTACAAATTCAACCAAACATCCAGCTTCAAAATTTCAAGATCCTAGGTGAAGGCGTTCTTGAGTTATCGTGTTCACGGACAGACGGACGGACGGACGGACGGACGGACGGACGGACGGACGGACGGACGGACGTCAGGCGGATTTGAGGTTTTTGGGCACAAATAAACAAAAAATAATATATAACTTTTTTTCGTCCGAGGCTTGGTTCTATGCGTTACAAACTTTTCGGCTGGATTAAACTTATAATACTCTATATGATTTCATCTAGAGTATAAAAATTGTCGATATCTTAAACCTAAGCGATATGTCGGAGTTCGTAAAAACGTACAGAATCGCAAAATACCAAAATAATTTTTAGTTCAATACATATGCATATAAAGCAGATTGAAGTAAAAGCGAATTCGATCTCATTTAACATAAAAGATTTGTCGGAATTCGTGAAAACTTGAACAACACCTTGCACTACCCAGAGGTTTAACATCAAAAACTGCTTAGATAGATAGATATATAGATATATTTATTTCTTAAATTTAGATACAGTTCGGTATTTCCGTTAATTCAGTTAGAGTTTAAACGTAATGTCTTTACAACTTTGGTATAGACAGTAAGCACTGAGCAGATAAAAGTTATATGTACACTTTTAAGAATAAATAATGCAATAATTTTTAGCGAAAAGTTACTAAAAAACCCTTTGATAGACCAAATACTAAACTAAGAACTAAAACTAAAAACTAAACTAAGAACTAAAATTAAAAACTGGAACTTAAAATTACAATAATTCATTAATTAATTTGTTCATAAATGGAAGCTATCGTGAGGATGTCGCAATTTTCACATCGGTTTTTAAATCAGTTTACTATTTCTGTAATAATCGAATTTATTAATTTCAATTTTGCCTTTTTGTGTAAAAGACATTTAATATAATCTTCAAACACTTGTTTTGAATTATTGAAATATTTGAAATTTTTGCGATGAACTTTAACACAACTTGCCCAAACAGAAGCGGCATATGTGAAGATTGAGGTAGAAAAACTGATTTGTATAAGAGCAGCTTATTTTCTTGAGACATTTGGGATTTTCTATTGATTAATGAGTACATAACTCGAATGTTTTTATAAAAACTGCTTAAATCGGTTTTTCCCCGGTTATATTTAAAGCCTTTAGAAGTGAAAGCGAACTCGATATCTCATTAGACCTAAGAAATATATCGAAATTCGTGAAAATGTACACAACTGTTTCACAATCTCTTAGGGGTAGGATATCGAATATAATTTTGAAAACTGTTTATAAACGATTATACAAGGAGCCCGTAGAAATAAAATTAATTTGATAAGTCGAAATGCCTAAATGATTTAACGAAATTCGTGGAAATGTGGAAAAACCACTCTTATGGATATTTTTTCACTCCAACTTTGTACATTAAACAAAATATGAACTCCCTTTTTTTCTCTAATTATTTCCGCAGCACATCTACATATAGGTAACAAGTTTCAACTTTCTAGCATAAGCCGTTTCTGAAATGTAAAATACACCCACCCGGTACGTTGCTACCGCTATCAAAACTTTCCGTCACTTTTTCAGCTTCCTATCCTTTGCGGTTTTTTAAAATTAAAATCAGAATTTTTTCTTTCCACTCCCTCCCACCATCACCCCCTATACCCACACTCCTAATTTGTTTTCCTCGAAAGACGAAGAAAATGTTCAAGAACATTTCTTTAAATTAAATTTTTTTTAAAATGGCTATCCCTCCACTTTCACCCTTCCTCTCAAAAATTTTAGATTCAGTAGGCTTCACTTGTAATTCTATACAAGAAAAACTATGTCTTCCTGGTACAATTGGGTCGGAGGATATTGTAATCCAAAGTTTCTTCTTTTTTCGCAAATTTTGAGCCTTTTCGTCCACTATCATATAATAGTTCTGCATAAGTTACAAGTTTCAGCCTCCTAGCCTAAGCGGTTCCTGAGATCTAGAAACCAAAATTTTTCGTCTAAAACGCTTTACGAAACACCTCAACCCCTCAAATGTGGTTGGGTGTTCTCAATCTACCAGCCAAAAAAATTTCAAATTAATATCGTAACGGGTTTAAGATCTACGCGCCTTCAAACAGTTTTGGGTACGGTGGACAGACGGACATTTTTTGTGTTTTTTTTGGGTCTACTACTTTTCTGGATAGCCAATTTTTTTTTAAATTTCAGGTCGATCAAATTACTTTTGAAGGCTGGGTGGCATAGTGGCTAGAGCACTTGCCTTCGGTGCACCTGGTACCAGGTTCGAATCTGCTTGGCGACAAGTAATTTTCGAATTTTCGTGGACTACCAGTTCACTCAGCTGTAAATGAGTACCTGAGTTAAAATCGGGGTAATAATCACGGACGAGCGTGTGGCTGACCACTTCACCTCCTAGTGTTCCGTTGGTCAAGTAATGAAGTAACTCTAGCATTACTTCCAGGGCTAGGCCCAATTTGGGCTGTTGTGCGATTGATTATTAAATTACTTTATTATTAAAAAAAAAATAAAGTGGAACAATTGTCACAATTGGCATCGCATTGGCCACCAAGACTTGTCGAGCGGTATTGTTTTGGTACCGACAACCCACCAGACCAGTATTGTGCCAATCTCAGTACTCCCACAGTATATATATTTTGATCTAAGCCGACTTTGGTCCGAGTTGCTGAGGGTATGTCGGGCTAAAAATTGGCTTATTATTGGTGTCTAAGCTCTTTCGGCATTGGCTCGACGGACGGATTACATAGAAATTAAAAGAAATTGATTCTGTATCGTCTGCGTCCCTGGTCGCTATTGTGGGTATTCACGACGTCCCAAAACTGGCAGTCAGTATCGGGCCAGAGTTTGCACCCAGAGTAGGACCGGTGTGATCAAATCGACATTGGCCCCGCAATGATTCCACATACTGGACCCGGAACATTAGCCAGTACTGGCAACTCTGACACCAGTATTAAGCCTGTACTGTGCCGTTCTGCCTTTTGTCATGAGATAGCCCGCGAAATTCAAAAATTGCATAATGGCGAGCGTGTGATGTGCGTGCTCTTAGGAGTTACAGACTAGGGTGATCTTGCACGTAATATATGCAATCACTACATTATTTTAATAATAAAGTATTTTGTTAAAGTGCAGTATCATTGGTATTGATCTTTTTCGATTCCCATGTGTACTTTCAGGCGTAGATACAATAATGCTGATTCCAGTATAAATTTTAATTTCAAAACCAATGACTGATGATTTTCCAGACCACCTTCGGAAAGGTAAACTAAAACGCTTAACCTTAGGCTACTGAAGTCTCAATTGCAGCTAAACTTGACAAATTGTCCGTCTATTGTGAAGATTGTTGTATTTCCTGCAGCATCCACTGTGAGTACATGGCTCTAGCTCTATGCTTGGCCAAAAACCATCTTTTATTAGTATTTATCTCGTAAACACAAATAATCCGACGGCAACCCTGCTGCTTGAAAGTATCCATATCCATTCGATAGATTCATTTTATGTGTCGTACCTATAACCTTCGAGTATCTATAGATCGTCAAATAGATGGATTTAAGTTGACCGTGCGTGTAAACCGGTCAACTTCGAAATCGATGATGGAGTGATGTCGGTCCTGTCCTGGATGATGCGTTTATTTCTAAAATGTATTTATCCTTTTTTTTTCTTGAGTAGACGTAAACACGGCTAATTGATTTTATTGTTATTGAGCCCTGTGTCATGTGTAATTTGAGCGGTAGAATCTATCTAACGACTGATATGACCATGCGATAAAGTCTTTGACCGAACCATTTTAACGGCCAAATGCTATCTGATGGAAGTTCGTAAAAGGAGACCTAAAGTGGGATAAGTAACAACAAAAATAACGACAAGTTGATATCAACGGGCTGGACAATATTAAGTTAAAGGTGGTATTGATTTCGGGACATTTCTCATGTAGGCGCGAGAATTTTTCATTAGATATTTTACTAGTTTATGGTCGTAATTTCGTGATAAACTTAAACCTGGAGACGGATTGAATTGCTTATAATTTGATTTCTCGAATTTGTTTTTGTTTGGCTATTATGTTTTAATGCCAACATTAATAATAAATTGTTCAATGCTGAGCTCGAAGTGATTCTGATTCGATTAAACCTAATACGGAGAACAAATGAGTCGTGTGCGGTTGAATATAATTTTCGAGATGTTAAAGCTTTAATTTATTAATTAGATACATAGCAATTTGACACAAACGACTCATTATACTAAAATCACACTGTGCATAAAACAAGGAGCCGACACTAATTTATTACAAGATGCAAATGAGCGCAAAAGTTGCACATTGTTTTAGATACTTTGCAGCAGATAGGAGTCCTGCAGCGTATTATCCAATGTAGTTACATTTTATAATTACAAATCAGTTTAATAAAAGAGACAATGTTGCAGATGGACGAAAACTTTGAACTCTCGTTAAAAGCAATTTCTGTAGTTAAACGAAAAACTAATTGCCTACTTACATCTAGAGTGCACACGCACACTGAATAAAGAAGATGGAACCAATCAATGACAATGTACACTATCAAGATTAACGATGAAAAAATCATTAAATTTGAGCCGATGTAAGTATTCATTAATATTATGTATAACGAAACTATGCTATTAAAGTGCTAAAACCGAAGAATTATGACGTGATTTTTATAAAAGTGTTCACATGTACAAAATTCCATGAACACTACAAATCGATACCTACATTGTTGGCATACATACGATGGATATGTTCGCCAAAATAATAGGCGTTACTAGGTTTCGATGTACATTTTCTTTAATATTATGAATGTCGTCATCATCAATATGAACAAAATAATTAAAAAGTATTCCATTAAAACATGTTTCTACACCTACGCCAAACCTACACCTAAGTAGCTCTGTTGTATTATCATAGGAGCATTGAATTCCGTCCTACTCGCTAAACCATTTGGAGCTTATAATGAAGCGTTGGATTCTCGCAGCGTCAGTTGCGGCAATGTCACTGCAACTATTGAAGAAGTAGGCTCCGAAATGAGCTTTCCTCTTAGCGGATTGAGCTGGACAGGTACAGAAAGATGTAGGACTGTCTCCTCCTTATTCAGACAGATTCTACAGAAGTCAATCTCAACCTCAATACAAGGTGATTGGTCCTTTTCATCTTTTAATCCAAAAAAAAATTGTATACAGTTCTTTTCATTTCTTCAAGTTTTTTTCCGAATGTATAGTTTTCTCTGGTACATCGTCTTTTGTCGAAAGGTTCTTCTCCTAAATATTGAAGACATCCATTTATTGACTTCAATGCGGCTTCCTTGCTTATGAATTTTTCATCTAAGGCTTTACCTGCTAAACTATTATTCTCTGATTAGTAGGATATACCAAATGTGATAATTATTGTTATTTTCAAATTAAAATTTTTTGGGAGAAATGTATTACAAAAACACTCATCTTTTTAACCAAATTAGTAGCTCCATTAAATTATTAGAGAACTAAACTAACTTAAATTTATGATTTTAAGAGCTGACCATATATCTAGCATCATCAAATTAAATCCTCATTACATACGAGTACGTAATTAAAATAATTTGAATTTTTCTATAAAATAGTTGAGAACCACTGATGTTCTTAGATTTTTTTGACCTTAATCCCTTTGCGATCCCAAGTTGATTTTTTCATATGTTTTGAAAAACAGTATAATACACAAAATATAAAAAAATTAAAAAAAATCGGTGATAGGCTTTTTGAGATATTCAAGGATAAATGACAAAATCGTTATCTTTGAAAAAAAAAATTCAAGAAAAATTTGTATTCCAATTTTTTTATATTGCGAAAACCTTCCTCTTTAATTAATAAGCCCTATTTTATTATTCTATGATAAAAATTAACAGAGGTATGAGTTTGCAAAGAGGACTCGGACACCATTTTCACGAAATCTTTAACATACTATAACATTACTATAACTAAAAAAAATTAGATTGGAAACAAAAAATTTAAATTATATTTTTTATTACGTAGGTTGCTACTTAAGTTTTGAGGTATGGCAACACTGATGTGAATACGTCAAATCTGACATTATCGTCGTAAAGTTTGACATTTTTAGTGGTGAACGTACTCAGAACGTGTTGTCATACGAGTGCTATTTGTGTTGTTTACAGATACTTGAAATATTCATCTTGGTCGAAAAATGGAATTAAATCGTGAACATTTTCGTGCGATGATTTTCTATGACTTTCGACGTGGATTAAACCAACAGCAGTGTGCCGATCAACTCACTTCGACTTTTGGTGATAAAGCACCATCTTGAGCCAGCGTGTTTCGCTGGTTTTCTGAATTCAATCGTGGTCGCACTTCGCTACAGGACGTAGGTCGTCCAAAATCGGCAGTTGTGCCAGAAAAACATCGTTGCTAATGTGTTGTGAACTGATATTGCAAGATCGTCATGTGACATACCGTGAGATTGAGGCATTGCTAGGTATTAGTTCCACTCGCATACATTCAATATTGCATGAACATTTGACTGTCAAAAAGATTTGTTCGCGTTGGATACCGCATAATTTGACAATCGCTCAAAAAAAAGCTCGTGTCGATTGGTACAAAGAAATGTTGAAAAAATTCAATCGCGGTGCTTCAAAAGGCGTCTATAAGATCGTGACAGGCGACGAATCATGGATCTATGCATATTGTCGAGATTATTATTTATTATAAATAAGTTTAGTTGAGATTTAAGTTTATTGATTCAATTCACTTCGCAGTTAATTCTAATTGTTGATATAAATATCTTCATAAAGGAAACGACTTGATCAACGATGAAAAACAAACATTAAACATTTATTTTAAATAGTTTGAAAGAAAACTTTTATATAAATCTTATTTATGTTATTCAAAAATCATAAAGTAATTATTTTTGTTGAACTTTCTAATCGAAAGTGAATATTAAAATTGACAAAAATTTTATTTTCTTTTCCAATTTTCATTCGCGGGATACTTGATTACTTACATTCTCAATTTGGAACAAGTACAAAGTCCTTGACTTCTTTGATGAGAAAAGTGTCACAACGTGCACTACAATATGAACCCCAAACTAAACAACAATCGACTGTATGGGTCTTTCAAGACGAGCCAAATCCAACAAAAGTTGTACGCACACGAAGCACTTCAAAGCAAATGGTCGCCTGTTTTTTCGGAGCAATGTAGAACGGTGAATTCTGAATGGTACACCAGCATTTGTTTGCCAGAAGAAAAATCAGGGAAACCAATGGCCGAAGACGAATCATTCTCCACCACGACAATGCAAGCTGTCACACATCAGCTCAAACAAAAACGTTTTTGAGCATTCAAAACATCGAATTGACGGGTCATCCGCCGTACAGCCCTGATTTGGCACCAAATGATTTCTTCTTATTCTCGCAGATCAAAAATAAATTGCGATAAAAAAAAAGCGTTCGAATTGAAAGAACGTTTGGAGTATAGATTTTGCCTACCTGAAATAACTGAAACGCTCGATATTTTAAAATCTTCGATAGTTTTTCAACGCCTGAAGAAGCGGTTGATGCGTTCAAATCACGTGTTTCGGAGTGGAAAAACTGTTTCGCAAATTGGTTCAGACGCATGCAAAAGTGTGTTGATCTTCATGAAGAATATTTTGAAAAACAATGAAGCCATTTTTGATTATAAATATTTGTTTTTATTTGTCTATCTCAAAACTTAAGTAGCAGCCTACGTACATTAATTCTTCGAGTACACAAAATTTCAAAATAAGGTCACACATTTCGTAATTTTTGGCGATTCTTGATGAAATGACACTATAGGTACATATTAAAATAATAAAGTAAACTTTGGTCAATTCTGATGGGCTGAAAATGTTCTAAGACTAAGGAGCGGCTAGAGAAACTTGAGGCATGGTATTGTTATAACTGTTAGTCGAGTGTTTCTTGACGAGGGTAAATGTTATATCAGTACTGAAATGGAATGCCATATCAGCAATTTAGCATACTATACCTTGTATGAAATGATAAATCAATTTCATATATTTCGGAGAATCCGTTTGTTATTCGTCAAAGAAAGCGCCCGGTTTCACATCAAAGAAAACACCCGGTTGGGCAGAATGATAATAGTTTCTTTCAATAAAGCTACTAGTGGACTATCAATAATATCTATTTCATATCAATTTCAAATCTGCTATGAAACTTTGAATCTACATACTATTATACTTTTGTTCCAGATCTACTTCCAAAATTTTGGAAATGGGAATAACGCTGCAAGTAATCCCCTCTGCAATCTGCCCATCTTGAGTTGGTTTTCTTAACTGAGTCAAATTCCCGTATCAGTTTACAGGTAGAATGAGGTATACCCAGATTCCGATGTTCCGGCATAATCTGAAGGGTAGTACCGCCCCGAGCGAGTTTGTCAGCCATACAGTTACCTGGAATATATTTCCAAAATTTTTAGCCGATGATACGGAGGGCGGTTTTTTGACCATTGTATACGAAGGCGCAGATTTCTTAAGAACTGATGACATCTCTGCAAAAATTTCTTTCGATGTATTCCCTTTTTTTATGAAGTACTTTATCACGGCGCAGTGTTCAAAAATCGTGGAATGCGACGAATCGGCTGACATGATCATGTTTATCCTTTAACAGCTAATTTAATACTGACCTTATTATCGAAATAGAGTTATATTTATACTACCAAGGGGTGTCACAATTAATACTAACGTAAGTGAAATAAGGAGTCATCGATAAGTACCTCAGGCCGCGGACTTTCCAACCGCCCCTCGTATATATTATTATTTGTGCAATAATTTTTTTTAAAATCATATTTACTGAATTCAGATACATAGTATCACATTGATATTAAAAAAAATTTATGATTTTGTTCATTGGGCCAACGATTTTTACAATAATCCATGGAATCATGTTTTGACGGAGTGTTTAACGTAGCAACCCTTTTCTGGAGTATTACTCTATTTTTTTTAATAATAAAGTATTGTTATCGACCTGAAATTTCAAAAAAATTTGCTACCCTGAAATTTTGTATTTTCACGTTTTAGGACTAGTAAACCCCAAAAAAGCAAAAAAAAAAATGTCCGTCTGTCCGCCGTAGACGCCGTACGCAAAACCGTTTGAAGGTGCGTAGCTAAACCCCTTGATATATTAAGATGAAATTTTTATGGTAGGTAGAATGGGTGAACCCCTACGAGTGGTATATTTTGGAGGGGTGATAGTGTGAGGGGGGAGGAGGGGGAAGCGTTTTAGATTAAAAAAAATTGGTTTCTAGATCTCAGGAACCGCTTATGCTAGGAGGCTGAAAGTTGTAATTTCTGTAGTACTATAATAGTGGACCCATTTGCAGTCCCATAGTCGCCTATACTACCGCATCTCAGCATTAAACACGTTTTGGACTTCTACCCATAAAATAATAAAGTTGCGCCCAGACTGCTGGGGGTTTTTATTTTATGGTGTTGACTGCTATTGGCATTGCGGATTGCGATATTTGCTAGCATTTGCTATGAGAGAGCAATCGTTACACTTGTCGGAATGGAAGAAAAATACTCTTAAGCATGTTTGGGCGTACTCACAGAAACCTTTCAAAATTCGATCCAAATTAAAAATCTGCCAATGGTCTGGGTGAAACTTTATTATTTTTCGGGTCAAAGTTCGGGAGCGGTCAAAGTCGAAGCATATCATTAGTTGTTTCGAGATTATGAAGTTTCTTGGAAAGTTAATTTTGTTCTTAAAATAAAAATATTTAAAATAAAGATTTTTAGCGTATTAAACATTGAAAAAGCCCCTGTAGACTATACGAATTTCGGTATATTATGTACACTAAAAGCCCATTGAAAAAACGAATTTGTTGCCTTATCAGACTTAAGAGATATGACGAATTGTTAAAACGTATACAATCTCATTACTTCCACTTGGGGTTTGAATTTCGAAAACGATTTCGAGGGATTTTGAAAAATTTGTGAAAACGTAAGCAAACTCTTCACACCCCCTTGGTTCTTGAAATTCGAAAAATCGTGAAATAAGTTTTTAGGTCATTACATCAAATGCCGTAATAACCAATTTTATATCTCATCAGAACTAAGGGATAGCAAAATTTGTGAAAACATATGCAAACCCTTGGTGGTTGAATATCCAAAAATTGAGAAATGGGTTTGTAGGCGATTATATAAAAAGTCTGTGGAAATGAAAAGCGATCTAATATCTCATTAAACCTAAGAAATATGTCGAACCTTTGAAAAGCATACAACAGGACTGAAAATCTGAAAATACTGAAACAGACATTTTGGTTCTTATATAGGAAACCTTAGGAAGTAAAAATGAATTCGATATGTCATCAGATCTAAGCAATATGTAGAAATCTGTGAAAACATATGCAACCTCCTTACACCAACTTGGGGTTATCCAAAAATCCTGAAAGGAGTTAATGGATAAATATGAAAACAGCACGAGAAAGTAAAAACAATTGAATTACTTATCACTTCTAAAGGATATGACGGAATTTGTGAAAACTTGTTCAACCCTTTTATATCCTCTTAGGGGCTGAAAAAGGAAAAAACTTAAAAACAAGTTTTAGGCGATTATTACGTAAGCCCGTGAAAGTGTAAAGATATTCGATATTTGATCAGACCTGGAGGATATGGCATAATTCGTAAATAAGTATACAATCCCTTTACACCCCCTTAGGGGCCGAATTTAAAAAAATCCTAAAAACGCTTTCTAGGTATTTATATGAAGAAGCCGTAGAATAAAAATGAATTAAATATTTGGGAAGACCTAATAGATATGACTAAAATCGTGAAAATATATGCATTCCATTTTCACTGATACATTTTTTCGCTTCCCCTTCCGAACGCCGATGGATATTTGAAATTTTTTTTTATCTAAATTACTTTTCTAGTTGACTTACGTATACATACCAAGTTTCAACTTTGTAGCATAAGCCGTTCTATAGATAGGAAAAACATCCCCCACCCCCGTACCATACTACCCTTATAAAAAATCATATTTTTCCAAGATGCTACTACTATAGTTCTATCTAAATACCAAGTTTCAGCTTTATATCATTATAGGTTTTCGAGATATAAAAATCGGAAACTTTTCTTTTTCACCCTCCCCCACCCTCACCCTCTACACCCTCACCCCCAAAATTTTTTCTCTGATAGAGGTCTATTAGACCTACTTACGGTAAAAATTTTAAGCATCTACCTTACACTGTTCTTGAGATATGAGACGTGATTTTTTAGAAAAATTCGCATCCCCTCCACTTTCATAATCCACCGCCCCCTAAAAAAATTTTTCATCAAACTTCATTTGTCAACCTTTATGCACAAACCGAATTTTATTTATCTAGTGTAATTGGTTCGTGAGATATCATAATCTAAAGTTTTTTACCCCCCACCCTCGTGCGCCACTGCCCCCGCTCAAAAATTTGTATGCGATCTATTCTCCTAGTATACCTACAGATATTTATTAAGTTTCAATTTTGTAACCTTAACCGTTTAGGAGATATGGATTTTAGAATGTGTCGATCTCGGCTTTTTTGCGTTTTGGACGCACTATTTTTCACCCCACTCCCACACCCCTTCACCCATATTGACAATTTTTATGCAAATGGGTCCATTACCAAAGTTCTATTTAAATTCCAAATTTCAGCCTCCTAGCATAAGCGGTTGCTGAGATATAAAAACCAAAATTTTCCGTCTAAAACGCTTCCTTCTCCTCCCCCCTCACACCCCCTCCCCTCAGAATTTGGGAGCTACGAGCCTTCAAACGATTTTGCGTACGGCGGACGGCGTACGGCGGACAGACGGACTGAAATTTTTTTTTGCTTTTTTCGAGTCTACGAGGCATGAAACGCAAAAAAAAAAATGCTCAGGGTAGCAAATTTTTTTTTTTTAAAAATCGAAAACAATACTGTATTATTAGAAAATAATAAAGTAAAATGGGGATGCAATTTTTCGCGATAGAGCAAGTTAACTGAAATAATTTTTGGGTTAACTTGAAGAATTCTCTACTCCTGGTCGCTTTCCTATCACTTCAACCATCTCTCCAAATTCACCTACTATTAAATAAAAAAAATTTCCCAACGGTTCCAACAAGATTATCGATCATTTCCCCAGCAAAAAAGTCCGTATCTGTGATACTCTGGTGCTAAATAACTCATAATTGTCATGAATTTTGCATTTCGCTTGCATACCACCTGCCTCCAGCAAAACATGGGATCGTTTAGTTGAAAAATACGAGCGGTCATAAAATAACAAGATTGTACTACATCGCAGCATCTTATGTAGCTATGGCCTTTTCCGTATACGGGAATTAAGTCTGTGATCTGATGTCGATGTCGGTTTAGGGTGTTCTCTCAAATTACACACTAGCCACATATCTACCCCGTTGCTTATTGCAAAGCGTTCATCGCTTCAATAGCATCCGACTGTATGGCAGATTTTATACGTTCACATGCCACGGAAATTATAGCCAAGAACTTGTTTACATTTTACAGACTTGAGAGCCTTTAATGTCGGAAAACGACGAAAAAAAGTTGCAATTTTTAATGCGAAATGTACGTGCACTATTTTATTTGTTTACAATTTAAGGGATATTTTTAACGTTTCCATTGATTGAGAATCGAATGTCAAGAGTATTATGACCTTTTTGTTTTCCTTTTGCAAGATTGCAAGAATGATATTGCCTCGAATATTCTAAATTTAAACAGGACTTCATTTGTGTTTCGTCTAGGACGCTCCCTTCATACCCTACCCTCAAAAATACAACACTTACCGGAGTCCACTCATTCTGAATAGGACGTAGAAGACTTAAAAACTTTATATCACAAAATTTTCATGAACTGAAAATCCTCCAAATCGAGCACCTCTATAGACCACTGCATAATTCGTCCTGAAGAAGGCAGAGAAAACACCCCCAAAAACACCCCCACTCTCGTACCGTATGTTCCTATCAAAAATTATATCTTATTTTTTAATTAAATGTCTAGCTTTAGCTTTATACCTTTAGCGATTCACGAGATCAAAAAATTTTAATATATTGCTTTTTGTATATTTTAGAATGTCAATATATTATCCTCAATTCACCCTCACATCATCTCCTACAAAAATACTACTTCATACGGGCATCCACCCTTTACTTTACACAAAGCAAGTTTTTAACTTAATAGCTCAAAGCGTTAGAGAGCTACGAACCTTCAAATGCGTTTGAGTACAACGTACACACGAACTAAAAATAATTTTTGCTTTTTTGGGAACTACGGACTACTAACTATATCCTAAAATATAAAAATAAAAATTTTCCAGTGTCCCAATTTTTTTTTAGTTAATCATAATACTTTATTACATTATAAAATAAACCCGAAGTAACCGAAAGAATGTGAATAAACACCCCAATAATTCAAAAAATTATCGGACTTAAGATGATAGCTACACGGATTTCGTAAAACTATATTCAACCTCTTCTACGCTCGGGGATTGAATAGCAAAAAATCCTGAAATCGATTTTTTAAACGTTTGTAAAAAAGGCCAATGGAGTGAAGGAATTCCTTATGTCATCATATGAATATTATAAAAGTCCTAAAATTATTTCAATGATTGTATAAGAATCCTTTTGATGTAAAATTCAATCCAATATCAAATTACAACTGAGAAATATGGTGGAATTGGTGAATCTATTTACGACCGCTTCCATTCCGTCTTAAAAGATATGGCGGAACTCATGAAAACATATAGGACCCTTTTTACACGCTTAATAATTAAAAAAAAACCTCAGTATCTCATTAATTCAGGAAAACAACCTCTTTTTACCAACCCTTTTTAGCACTATTTTCGTATGCCAATTTAAATCTGACAAGAAATTATCTCTATACGTTTTCAATGCAACATATGCATAGCAGTAAGTTTCTATTTTCAAGTATAAGCCGGTTTAGAGATAGAAATACAAACACCTACCCACTGTCTCCATTAAAAATTTTACTTTTGAGGCATACTACTATCATAGCGTTTTATAATTACCAAAAAAAACTGAATGTTTTACTTTACACCCTCCCCACACTCACCATTAATACCCAACCCCCAAAAATGTATTTACTAGTGCTGGTCCATCGGGTCCGAGTGCTGTAAAAACTACTACTAAACTATCCCTCCTTCCGTGTTGCACTCAAAAAATTTTTGTGTACTATTTATTTCGTTAAAAGTTTCACTATCAATCTAAATAAATAACTTCCAGGATTCAATTTTCTAGCTTAAGCGAGTTATGAAAAACTAATGTTTTTCAGGTGAGACCCACGGGTTTCATTCACACAATCGCCCTTAAGAAATTCCGATTTACTTGATGATTTCGTCACGACTTCTCTAGATACCACAAAATCAAATATCAGAAAATACTGCTATATGCAACCCTGGCAACCCGCACAACTCGATCAGTTTCCAGTGATAAAAACAACAACCCCCCAAAACCTAGCTGGAAAGCGGAGAAAAACATCCGACTATTCAGCTCACAATACCCAATGAGCGTAGAAAAATCTGCAAACATCGGTATACTTCTCGAACAGTCTTCTTCTCACTCTTTCTCCAGGCCTCTAGAATATTCCTCTAATACCATCGAATATGCAAGAAAGCTCTCGACTCGTCATATGCAGAATATAAGCACGACAGAGTTTGAAGCCGGCACAGTTTTCACTATGTTGAACCGAGACGACAGTCAATTCTACGTGAATGTATTTGTAAATCGATTTGGATTGGTAGCAGCGATTGAGCAGTGATCAAGTAGTATGAGTATGAAATCGGGCCATTGTTTTGGGCTCTGCTAGTCGCAGTTGTTTTACTTTACTATTTTAATAATAAAGTATTGTTATCGATTTTTAAAAAAAAAAAATTTGCTAGCCTGAACATTTTTTTTTCCACGTTTCATGACTAATAGACACCAAAAAAGCAATAAAAAATGTCAGTCCGTCTGTGCGCCGTACGCCGTCCGCCGTTTGAAAGCTTATAGCTCTCAAACTCTTTGAGCTATTAAGCATTTTTTTTGTTGGTAGACTGAGCAGACCCCTTCAAGTGGCCACCTTTTGAGTGGTGTGGTGTGAGGAGGGAGGTGGGGGAAGCGTTTTAGACGGAAAATTTTGGTTTCTAGATATCAGTAACCGCTTAGGCTAGGAAGCTGAAACTAGGAATTTATATAGAGCATCGATAGTGGACCCATTTGCAAAAAAAAATTATGATATGGGTACAGGGGTGTGGGAGTGGGGGGAATAATAATGCGTCCGAAACGCTCGAAAGCCGAGATCGAGACATTCTAAAATCCATATCTCCTAATCGGTTAATGTCACGAAATTAAAACTTAATGAACATCTGTGAGTATACTAGGAAAACAGATCGGAAACAAATTTTTGAGTTTGAGGCAGTGGCGTACGGAGGTGGGGGGTGAAAAACTTTAGATTACGATATCTCACGAACGAATTGCACTAGCAAAACAAAATTCGGTTTGTGTATTAAGGTTGACAAATAAAGTTTGCTGAAAGTAAAATTTTTTAAGGGGGCCGTGGAGTATGTACGTGGAAGGGATAAGAATTTTTCTAAAAAATCACGTCTCATATCTCAAGAACAGTGTACGATAGATGCTTAGAATTTTTACCAGAAGTAGACCAGCAGAAAAAAAAATTTTGAGGATGAGGGTGTAGAGGGTGAAGGTGAAAAGGAAAAAGTTCCGAGCCTTATATCTCGAGAACCTATAATGATATAAGTCTGAAACTTGGTATTTGGATAGAACTATAGTAGTAGCATGTTGAAAAAACATAATTTTTTATAGGGATAGTATGGTACGGGCGTGAGGGATATTTTTCCTAACTATAGAACGGCTTATGCTAGAAAGTTGAAAGTTTGTATGTATATGTAAGTCAACTAGAAAAGTTATTTTGATTAAGAAAAAATTTAAATATCCATTGGCGTACAGAAGGGGGGCAAAAAAAAATTATCAGTGAAAATGGAATGCATATATTTTCACGATTTTCGTAATATCTATTAGGTCTTTCCAAATAATGAATTTATTTTTATTCTAAGGATTTTTCATATAAATACCTAGAAAGCGTTTTCAGGATTTTTCGAAATTCGTCCCCCACGGTAGTGTAAAGGGGTTGTAAACATTTTCACGATTTCAGCCATATCCCTCCGGTCTGATTAGATTTCGAATAACTTTTTACTTCCACGGGCTTGTTTAATAATCACTTAAAACTCGTTTTCAAATTTTTTCCTTTTTCAGCCCCTAAGAGGGTATAAATGGGTTGAACAAATTCCGAATTCCGTCATATCTCTTAGGAGTGATAAGACATCGGATTGATTTTCACTTCCTCGGGCTTTCTTTATATATATCTAAAAACTCATTTCATGATTTTCGGATATTCAACCCCAAAGAGTCAGCAAGGGGGTTGCATATGTTTTCACAAATTCTTATATATTTCTTAGTTCTGATGTGATATCGAATTCAGTTTAACTTCCTAAGGCTTCCTATATAATCGTCAAAAGTTGATTTCAGTATTTTTAGATATTCAACTCCAAGAGTATGTAAGGCTATCGACATATTTCTTACGAGTGATAAGATATCAGATTGGTTTTCACTTCCACAGACTTTTTATATTATATAATCGCCTACAAATGCATTTCCAATTTCATGTAATGGCCCAAAACCAAATCACGAAAAACCTCCTAATCACGTAACAACTGATATTATACTATGACTTAGACCTCGTCGCGGAGTATGACCCAATTATGTAATTCATATGTTATATGTGTCAGTGGCGTAAGTATTCTATTCTAACCGCTTTCCGAACTTTTTTTAGGTTTTCAGTCACATAGTAACCTACACCGCGTGTCAGAATTGAACGTATTCCGAACTTCTACCGAAAAAATAATAAAGTTGCGCCCAGACTGTTGGCAGATTTTTCTTTTAATTTTGCGACGATCGCAATACTTAATTGAGAATAATCCTGAATCCCTCGCCACTCCCTTCTTGCCGTTTCGCAACCAACCGAAATTTTATAACTGAATCCCACTATCCACTGGGAAATACCACCCGTACCTTTTAACCCCTATCAAAAATTTTATTTATCTTGAGTGCCCCTTCAATGACTCTATACAGACGTCGATTCCTAGCTTTCTATCCTTAGCAATTCTCTAGGAATAAAAATCACAATTTTTCGTTTTTCACTACTATCCTTACACCTCCGCTTCAAATTGATTTTCTCTGCTAAGGATCCACTAAGCCCAACCTTCGTATAAATTCCAAAATCATGTCTGAAATTGTTCTTAAATTTCAATTTTGTGCGATATGGATTTAAGAATTTCACGGAATTTCTAGTGTTTCAGACTCATTGATTGCAGCCCACTCGTCATCTCCATCTCACCCTCACACTCCCGAAAATCACCACTTGAAAGAATCCATTTCATCCACCACAAAAAAAAATATAAGGGTGTCAAATATTTTTGAAAGTTCAGATCGATCACAATACTTGTAAAAAATTAAAAAATTATTAAAAATTTCAAAAGTTTCGATTGAAGTGCGATTTGCTTTACTGGCCATGCACTATTCGTAAAACGACTGAAAAAATGTTTTAAATTGCAAAAGTATCCACAGCCCGCATCAAATGAAAAGATACCGTCAAAATTTTGTAAATGCAGCTGTTGTCTTTAAATCAAAATTTTTCATTTTCTCTTGTTAAATAAACACATCGTTTAGGTCCTAAAATTTTATGTCAAATTTGCCTTTTTTAATAGGCGGTCTAAACCAGATAGAGGGAGGACACTGGAACAATGGAATCTAATATCTGACTCAACCGGAAGCATATGCACGTATGCCAGATAGTTTCCAATTTTAAGTGCATTATTGCCGTGGCTTGTGGTATTCTTCACTTGACGAAGACGATACTAAAAACGGCCATTATACATACAGACGGGACGGATCTGATGGATGTAAACAAATAGACGGACGATGTGTAGACATCCCATACCCCAGACAAACAGAATCGAAAATCCCAATTTCAGTCCCAATATCAACACAGTTGAGCCATGATGTTAATTAAACAATAAAAAAATAGTCGAAAAGAATTTCCAAACAAAAATAGAATTTTTATGGAAATTTTCGGAAAATGGTCCATTGACACCTACTTTCGAGCCTTTCCGCTTGATTTTTTTATTTTTAATTTTATTTTGGGTAAACGTTGGTGTGATGCAAGTGAAAATGTTTATCTTCGTCAATATAATTTCGGTTTGAGGGTTTGGTATGTCCGAGTTTTGTTTACAACTTGATAAAATATTGCTACATGCATTTCAGGTGGTAAAAAGTGGTACAGGCTCGTATTGTGACTGCACAAAAGGTAGAGTCCATGCACTTGCACATGAGCTTCATATTCGATTTCGGCCATTATAATTAGGACTCAGGTAGGAAGTTTTGTAAGCACCAGGGGCTTTATTCATGTGAACCAGTCACGTTGTTCCAACTTATATGCTTCGAATTGAAGACCATCCTCCATTGAAAACTCAACTCGGAAAGCTGCTTTCAATATGTTACATATAGGTACGAGAAGTACGTACTACGTATGATACGAGTATAGTACGGGGGGTGGAAACAACATGCCTATGCCACCGAGAGAGTATCAGAACAGGTAAACATACAAAGGGAAACTTTCGGACGTAAATTTGATGTGAGATTCTGCAATTCAATTCACCACAAATATGAGTTTCGATGTTTTACGATATGTCGATGGAAAACGTATTTCGATACTTTTCAGTTTGATCTAGTGTCCAGTAATAGGCTGACCGAATGGCAATATTGAAATCAAAATTCAAAACTCATACCAAATTTCAGTTGAAACTAGGTCAGAGAAATATTGTGATTCAGATCCGGATAAAAAAAATTTCATAAGAGCAGATATAACTAAATTCTCATAGCTGGCCCGGAAATCGAGGAAAATCCTGAATTCGCCGGAAAATAGTTGAAAACATTTCAAACAAATTGATTTTCGGGGTAGTTTTTTATTATCTCCTACCACCTTCATTGAGAAGAAATATTCTCTACATAAAGCCTACTGTACTACAATCGCAAGGTTCATTCAGTCTAAAAGTTTGTAGTGCATAGTAAAATCAATGTTGTTCTTCGAGTACCCACCATACAAATGTTTTGAAAAAATTAGGACTTCTCCAAACTCGAATACTTCTTCAGTTCAGATTCTCGGAAAGAGCATCTACTTGACTTTACTACTTGTTCGAATCCTCATATCAATTGACTGCTTCCATGTCTTTCTTCGCTAACCAACCACAGGTCTTTGTTATGGATTCCAATCCCGAGCCGGTTTGGAAAACATAAGAATCACTTTCGTCTCGGAATCTCTATATGAATCTCATCGTTGAAGATAATATGTGTTTTACTTTATTATTTTCTAATAAAACATATTGTGATCGATTTTTAAAAAAAAAATTTACTACCCTCAAAATTTTTTTTTCACGTTTCATGACTAGTAGACACGAAAAAAGCAAAAAACAAATTTCAGTCCGTCTGTCCGCCGTACGCCGTACTCAAAATTGTTTGAAGGCTCGTAGCTCCCAAACCCTTTCAGGTATTAAATTGAAATTTTTTTATGGATAGAATGGGTAGGCCCCTTGAATTTACCAAATTCTGAGGAGTGGTGGTGAGGGGGAGGAGAGGGATGCGTTTTAGACGGAAAATTTTGGTTTTTAGATCTCAGCAACCGCTTACGCTAGGAGGTTGAAACTTGGAATTTATATAGAGCTTCGATAGTCGACCCATTTGCATAAAAATTGTCAATAAGGGTGAAGGCGTGTGGGAGTGGGGGGAAAAATAATGCGTCCGAAACGTAAAAAGGCCGTGATCGACACATTCTAAAATCCATATCTCCAAAACGGTTAACGTCACAAAATTTAAACTTAATTGACATTTGTCGGTCAACTTGGAGAATAGATCGAAAAGAGAGGGCTGTGGCGTACGGGGGTGGGGGTTGAAAAATTTTAGATTACGATATCACACAAACCTATTGCACTAGACAAAAAAAAATCAGTTTTTGTATAAAAGTTGACAAATGAAGTTTGCTGAAAGTAAAATTTTTTAAGGGGGCGGTGGAGCATGAAAGTGGAGGGGATAAGAATTTTTCTAAAAAATCACGTCTCATATCTCAAGAACAGTGTAAGATAGATACTTAAAATTTTTACCAGAAGTAGGCCTAATAGACCCCTAGCAGAAAAATTTGGAGGTTTGTGTGTAGAGGGTGAGGGTGAAGAGGGTGAAAAGGAAAAAGTTCAGATTTTTATATCTCGAGAACGTATAATGATATTAAGCTGAAACTTTAGATAGAGCTATAGTAGTAGCATGTTGGTAAAATATAATTTTTTATAGGGGTAGTATGGTACGGGGGTGGGTGGTGTTTTTCCTATCTATAGAACGGCTTATGCTACAAAGTTGAAACTTGGTATGTATATATAAATCAACTAGAAAAGTAATTTAGATAAAAAAACATACTGCAGTCACGATCGGCTGCAAGCCAATCGTATAATACTCTAGATGAATACTGAACTCCGATTTATATTGTAGTTGGGGATAAAGTAGAATTACGTGTGTGCATGTTGTATGTCCTTTATTAAGGACTGCCATTAGATTGCTACTCAAACCTAAAAGACAATATTCAGTGTTTAATTTCATATCTTGAACTGGTTAAGTCATCGAAAAAAGTGTCCTTTTTGAAGGACTTTTACATGGAAGGTGCAAGAAGGACTCACTCGACATATTTATCCTTTTCCTTAGAACCATTTAAAAATGAACGTGTACAAAATTTCAAAATCGTAGCTTGAAGCGTTCAAAAGTTATCGGAAAATATTTTTGAACACGTGTCTTAAGGACAGTTTGTATGGCAGGTACCAGAAGGAGTAAAAGGATTTCGCTGATTAGTAAACTCGAATTTTGTTTTTACTCTAAACTAATTTGTACAAAATTTCGAGTTCATAGCTAAAAGATTACTTGAGTTATAGTGAGTTCCGTAAATTAAGTGAAGACTTTTTGACAGGATATTTGTATGGCAGCTACACGAAGGACTAATAGGATTTTCTTCATAATCATACATTTAGCTCCAACTATTGGAAAAATAACACATACAAAATTTCAAAGACGTAGCTTAAACCCTTCTGAAGTTATCGGCAATATTCTTGAACACGTGTTTTAAGGACATTTTGTATGGCAGCTACCAGAAGGAGTAAAAGAATTTCACTGATTAGTTAACTCGAACTTCCTTTTCACTCAAAACTAACTTCTATAAAATTACGAATTCGTAGCTAAAAGATTACTTGAGTTATAGTGAGTTTCGTAAATTAAGTGAATACATTTTGACAGGATATTTGTATGGCAGCTACACGAAGGACTAACAGGATTTTCTTCATAATCGTATATTTAGCTCCAACTATTGAAAAAATATCACATACAAAATTTCAAAGTCGTAGCTTAAACCCTTCTTAAGTTATCGACCAATATTCTTGAACACCTGTTTTAAGGACATTTTGTATGGCAGCTACCCGAAGGAGTAGGACGATTTTGCCCGTTAACGAACTTAGCCTTACAAATTCAACCAAACATCCAGATTCAAAATTTCAAGATCCTAGGTGAAGGCGTTCTTGAGTTATCGTGTTCACGGACAGACGGACGGACGGACGGACGGACGGACGGACGGACGGACGGACGGACGGACGGACGGACGGACGGACGGACGTCAGGCGGATTTGAGGTTTTTGGCCACAAATAAACAAAAAATAATATATAACTTTTTTTCGTCCGAGGCTCGGTTCTATGCGTTACAAACTTTTGGGCTGGATTAAACTTATAATACTCTATATGATTTCATCTAGAGTATAAAAATTTCAAATATCTATTGGCGTTCGAAAAAAAATTATCAGTGAAAATGGAATGCATATATTTTCACGATTTTCGTCATATCTATTAAGTCTTCCAAATTCATATTCATTGTACAAATTCTTCATATAAATACCTAAAAAGCGTTTACAGGATTTTTTGAAATTCGACCCCTAAGGGGGTGCAAAGGGGGTTGTATTCTTTTTCACGAATTCTGCCATATTCCTTAGGTCTGATCAGATATCGAATATCTTTTTACTTTCAAGGGCTTGCGTAATAATCACCTAAAACTCGTTTTTAAGTTTTTTCCTTTTTCAGCCCCTAAGAAGGTATAAAAGGGTTGAACACTTTTTCACGAATTCCATCATATCTTTTAGAAGTGATAAGAAATTAATTTGGTTTTTACTTTCTCGTGTTGTCTTCATATTTATCTACTAACTCCTTTCAGGATTTTTGGATATTCAATCCCCAAGTGGGTGTAAGGAGGTTGCATATCTGATGATATATCGAATTCATTTTTACTTCCTAAGGTTTCCTATATAAGCGCCATAAAATCAATTTCAGTATTTTTAGATATTCAATCCTAGTGGGTGTAAAGGGGTTGTATGCTTTTCAAAGCTTCGACATATTTCTTAGGTTTGATGAGATATTAGATCGCTTTTCACTTCCACAGACTTTTTATATAATCGCCTACAAACCCATTTCTCAATTTTTCGATATTCAACCCCCAAAGGTTTGCATATGTTTTCACAATTTTTGCCATCCCTTAGTTCTGATGAGATTTAAAATTGGTTATTACGACATTTGATGTAATGACCTAAAAACCAATTTCACAATTTTCCGAATTTCAGAAACCAAGGGGGTGTGAAGAGTTTGCTTACGTTTTCACAAATTTTTCAAAATCCCTCGTTTCTCATGAGATATCAAGTTGCTTCTTATGAAATCGTCTAAAAACCTGTTTCGCAATTTTTTCGAAATTCAAACCCCAAGTGGAAGTAATGGGTGTTTGTATACGTTCTAACAATTCGTCCTATCTCTTAATTCTGATAAGGCAGCAAATTCGTTTTTACTTCTAGGGGCTTTTAGTGTACATAATATACCGAAATTCGAATAGTCTACACGGAATTTTCCAATGTTTAATCGGCTAAAAATCTTTATTTTAAATATTTTTTTTAATAACAAAACTAACTTTCCAAGAAACCTCATAATTTCGAAACAACTGATAATATACTCCGACTTTGACCGCTCCCGAACTTTGACCCAAAAATAATAAAATTTCGCCCAGACCATTGGCAGATTTTTTTCACCTTACATTGCTTTTGATTAGTTCAGGTTAAAAACAACGATTGAGATAATCTCAAAATATTGTGAATGACACGGTAGGTATGTCTGCTTCTTAGTTGACATTTCTCGGCTCACATTTCACTGATAGGAACTTCGAATTGTTGTAAGTACAGTAACAGATATATTTGACTCAACAAACGTACCATTTTCGGTACCAAATTTATACAGAGGTTTCAATTGTTCCAATAAAAAAAACATTTTATTTTCATTAAATTTAGTGAAATAAGTTCAGGAACACCCAAGTTTTTTTGAGTCTCGATTCTTAGTACCCCTGCATACCAAAAAAAACTACCGAACAATGCAACCTCTATTAACTCCAGAAATACCGCAGATGAACTATCCACTCAGGATAGAGTGGCTCATAAATCTCAAAAAGTCTAAATAACAATCCACATACAATTAAAATGTTTTTCTGAAATATTTTCGGTTTTATTTGACAAGGCTAGGAATTATTATACCGGTGAAAAGAACTTTTAAGACTGCTACTGAACTATGTATTAAAAGTTCTTATTTTATTATTGTAGTCGAGTCTCATGAGAATAATATGGATGAAACGTTCTTAAAAAAAAACTCAATTTCCTAGCCCGTATAATAGCAAAGTGTGATTATATCTTACCTGTCGTGTGTTGGCCGGTTTGTACTATCGCCCTGCGTTCAGTCCGCTCAATGAAACTGGTTCCTTTAGTTCATTTTTCGAAACTTATGTTCCCATTCCTTCTCGAGCGTGAACTTCAGGAATTAAGCAGTGGAAATGATTTTCACAAAATTTATGTGGATGCTAAGAATCTTGAAGAAGAAAAAAACCGTATCCCGATCACGAAATGAATACGCCGGGGATAGCATTATTCCGGATTAGCATTGAGATCACATTTTCCATGGTGGCATCATCTCAATTTATGGGATCCGAAGTACCATCACCTTTTTGTGATAAATTCCAAGTTTTTCTCGAATTGAACTGATTTCCATGCCATTGCTGTCATACAGTATATCATGACCCGTCTGTATTACATACGACATAAACATTTTTATCGTGTTATAAGGAACGAGGTGATGTCCCGAAAATATCGTCGAGAAGGTATCGGTATCGGTAGCTGCTACTAGTCGTAGCTCCGATATCATCGAGTCACCAGATGTGATTTTGTACAGTCATATAATTCAGGAGCAGTTCAAGTGCGCTTCAATTTATTGAAATGGATAGGTACGAGGTGTGTACCTAGTTGTTGTGACTGCTAGAGAGCATGGTGGGCGCCTTTCTTGAGAATAGACCGTGCTAAGAAGTAAGACAAGCGTGTTTTTGTGCCTTGATTTTGTCGATGAAATCGTCAAGCAATTTTACGATTTTATGCGAACAATTCCAGTTTTCAGTTATTGACAGGTAGATTTCTTTAGGACTTTGAATTTATTATTCAAACTAGTGGACGAAAGACGACTATTTGTCTTATAGACTAAAATGGTATGGTATGGTATGTGGGGTGGTGATGCCATCATCCTCTTTCACTTAGTCGTTAGTGTTCGTCCGTTGTGCTCCCGGTTTGAGTATGAACCTAAAATCATTTTAGACTAACATAGACACAAAAATTTCTCTGGAACTGGCAATTCTTGTCAAGGACTCAAGAAGCCAGTGGTGGTCATAGAGGGGGGCCATGGGGGACATGCCCCCCCCCCTGCCCCTAAAAAAAATGGCAACCAACGTTGATTTATGTTATCTCATCTGCTTAAAAGAAAAATTATATTAGGCTATTAGATACACTTATTAAAGTACACTCGTTGTGTCCACTATGTAAGTAAATCCCCTAATGTATTTCTTTAATACTTTTTTTATCTCCTAATCGAAAATAAGACTACTAATTTAAAATATTTCAAAGGAAAAGTAATTAAATTTCGAATATAAATATACTTCAATCAATTTGATTTAGCAAAACAAACACTTATGATAAGGAGGTGTGTAAGTACCCAATATTGAATTTAAGGTATTTAAGATTTGGATAGAGTACGAACGCGATCCTATTGGCGGCAGCATTGATTTGGCACATGTAGCACTTTTATTTTGACAAAAACTTGTCCCGGAGTAGATTTTAAATTTATTCATTTGTATGGTTAATCCAGTATATGTATCTTAATAGTTTTGTCGAAATCACTAGATTTCTGCAAATCCAGTTTGAAATCTTGTGTTGTAACTTAGCTATGAGATAATTAAGAGTATTTTCAGTAACTACTACTACTCCACATATTAATTTTGTGAATACTGATTAACATCCAAAGATTTGAAACTCGATTTAGCGCAATCTCAAGATTTCGATAAGATTCTAAATTCATTCAAATTTGGGAATTTAAGGGTAGTTCAGCTAAAGCTAATCAAAGCAACCTGAACAGTAGGGTAGGAACATTTTTTTCGGAATAATTTCTATTTTACTTTATTTTTTCAATAATACGGTATTGTTATCGATTTTTAAAAAAAAAAATTTGCTACCCTGAAAATTTTTTTTCCACGTTTCATGACTAGTAGACACGAAAAAAGCGAAAAAAAATGTCAGTCCGTCTGTCCGCCGTACGCCGTACGTCGACCGCTGTACGCAAAATCGTTTGAAGGCTCGTAGCTCCCAAACCCTTTGAGCTATTAAATTGAAATTTTTTTTATTAATAGACTGGGTAGGCCCCTTGCAATGACCAGACGGGTGGGGGTGTGAGGATGGAAGTAGGGGAAGCGTTTTAGACGGAAAATTTTGGTTTCTAGATCTCACCAACCGCTTATGCTAGGAGGCTGAAATTTGGAATTTATATAGAGCTTTGGTAGCGGACCCATTTGCAAAAAAATTGCTGATGTGGGTGAAGGGGTGTGGGAGTGGGGGGAAATATAATGCGTCCAAAACGCAAAAAAGCCGAGATCGACACATTCTAAGATCCATATCTACTAAACGGTTAACGTCACAAAACTGAAACTTAATGCATATCTGTAGGTATACTAGAAGAATAGATCGGAAATAAATTTTTGCGTGGGGCAGTGGCGTATGGTGGTGGGGGTAAGAAACTTTAGATTACTATATCTCACGAACCAATTGCACTAAACAAATAAAATTCTGTTTGTGCATAAAGGTTGACAAATGAAGTTGGATGAAAGTAAAATTTGTTAAGGGGGCGGTGGAGCATGAAAGTCGAGGGGATAAGAGTTTTTCTAAAAAATTACGTCTCATATCTCAAGAACAGTGTAAGATAGATGCTTAAAATTTTTACCAAAGGTTGACCTAATAGACCCCTAGCAGGATAAAAATAAATTTGTGTTTGAGGGTGTATATGGTGAGAGTGGGGGAGGTTGAAAAGGAAAAGGTTCCGATTTTTATATCTCGAGAACCTATAATGATATAAATCTGAAACTTGGTAATTAGATAGAGCTATAATAGTAGCATGTTGGAAAAATATATTTTTTTTATAGGGGTAGTATGGTACGAGGGTGGGGGGTGTTTTTCCTATCTATAGAACGGCTTATGCTACAAAGTTGAAACTCGGTATGTTTATGTACATCAACTAGAAAACTAATTTAGATAAAAAAAAATTGCAAATATCAAATGTCGTTCGGAGGGGGGGCAAACAAAATGATCAATGAAAATGGAATGCATATATTTTCACGGTTTTCGTCATATCTATTAAGTCTTTCCAAATATTGAATTCATTTTTATTCTGCGGGTTCTTCATATAAATACATAGAAAGCGTTTACAGGATTTTTTGAAATTCGACCCCTAAGGTGGTGGAAAGCGGGTTGTATATTTTTTCACAAATTCCGCCAGATCCATCAGGTCTGATCAGATATCGAATATCTTTTCACTTTCAAGGGCTTGCGTAATAATCGCCTAAAACTCGTTTTTAAGTTTTTTTCCTTTTTCAGCCTTTAAGAGGATATAAAAGAGTTGAACACGTTTTACGAATTCCGTCATATCTTTTAGAAGTGATAAGTAATTGAATTGGTTTTTACTTTCTCGTGCTGTCTTCATATTTATCTATTAACTCCTTTCAGGATTTTTGGATATGCAACCCCCAAGTGGGTGTAAGAAGGTTGCATATCTGATGATATATCGAATTCATTTTTACTTCCTAAGGTTTCCTATATAACCGCCAAAAAGTCAATTTCAGTATTTTTAGATATTCAATCCTAAGGGGTGTAAGGGGGTTGAATGCTTTTCAAAGCTTCGACATATTTCTTAGGTTTGATGAAATATTAGATCGCTTTTCACTTCCACAGACTTTTTATATAATCGCCTACAAACCCATTTCTCAATTTTTCGATATTCAACCCCCAAGCGTTTGCATACGTTTTCACGATTTTTGCCATCCATTAGTTTTGATGAGATATAAAATTGGTTATTACGGCATTTCATGTAATAACTTAAAAACCAATTTCACGATTTTTCGAAGTTCAAAAACCATGGGGGTGTGAAGGGTTTGTTTACGTTTTCACAAAATTTTTTTGAAAATCCCTCGTGTCTCATAAGATATTAAGTTGCTTCTTATGAAATCTTCTAAAAATCTGTTTCACGATTTTTTCGGAATTCAAACCACAAGTGGATATAATGGGTTTTTATACGTTTTAACAATACGTCATATTCGTTTTTACTTCTATAACTTTTAGTTTACATAATATACCGAAATTTGAATTATCTATACGGCCTTTTTCAATGTCTATTTTAAATTACAATCTCTATTTTAAATATTTTTATTTTAACAACAAAATTAACTTTCCAAGAAACGTCATAATCTCGAAACAACTGATGATATACTCCGACTTGGACCGCTCCCGAACTTTGACCCGAAAAATAATAAAGTTTCGCCTAGACCATTGGCAGATTTTTTTTAACGACCTTATGTGATCGGGATAAAATTTAAAACATATAGTTTTAAGCACTAATTAGGACCATTTAAGGGGTGGAATCTCGAAAGAAATTTTTGGGGACAAATTCACCATATAAATAATAGCCACCCTAGTGCATAGCCCTCAAATTGTCTTTCATTCATCACAATTACTTGTACAAAATATTAAAATATTTTAAATTACTTGATAGTAATGCAAGCTTTAAAAAATCTTTAAAAATCTTACAAAGTAAATTAAAAAATTTAATATCATAGTCATGATCAAACAAATGTTTCAGAGCGTTGTACACGCGTTTTGAGTTTTCAAAATTTACTTGAAATCTTGATGTTGCTTTAAGAGACTGCTCGTGAAGTTATTATAATTTAAAATATAATAGTATTAGTGAATTTTCAGGCTTTTTTTAAATTTTGAATAAGGAGAGTAGCCTAGGTAAGAGTAAGGTGGCAGTCATTTATACTCAATAAGGAGACTAATTTAATATATATATAGGTACTTAATAAATTACATTCATGAAAAATATGCTTTTCGTAGATTTTAAGTATTGTAGGATAACTTAATAACTGGCTTGATCATTTCTTCGCAGTCGGCCTGAAGTCTTTGGATTTTACGCTACAGGCTTTGGATTTCAATGCCAAATCTTCGGTTTCATCAAATACGTATGAAAGTTAAACTATTAAAAATTGAATACACTACTTTTCTAGTGGTCTTAAAAACTGCTGGAATTGAACAATAGAACAATAGAATTGGAATAGAACAGAATTGACGAAATTACGAGATTTTGATAAAACTATCAAAATATTCTAGATTTCTCATACATTTGAGAGATTTTAAAGTATTTTTGTTCAAACATTGAAAGCGAACAACAGCCTTAAAATTTTGTTCACCAAGCTTTGTAATCAAATAATTTTATTTTTTAGTTCCTGCTTATGCTATTAAATTTTCCATTGTTTAAAGACTTACAATAATACAATACAGATTCAAATTTTTGGGGACCATATACACAGGTGATAAATTAAAAAGATATCAAAGGAATGTCTTCAGAGCGATGTTAATGCTTGTCGAGATTCCAAAATCTAGTTACCTAAATCTGGCGATTAAATTAGTTATTAGATGCGGAAATGAAAAAGTTGATATTTTCAAACAGTAAGAACCGCAGCGACCATAACATTTGAATAATTTCCACTACACCTAGTCTCCCTACAGTACCTACTGAACGTCAGTGGCCCCCTCTTGGAAAAGCAATATGACCGCCACTGCAAGAAGCACTAGATCTCACTCAGTTCACATTTTGAGATCTCTGATATCTTGTAGTTAAGTTAGTCCAAAGTTGAGGTTTAGTTTATTTTACTTTTCATAAGTTTGAATAATATTCTATGAATTTTTATTGGCGTTATAGCATTATTGTTATTTTTTGAACTAATCCAAATCCGTTCACAGATTTTTTCAGATTTATTCACTATTTTACATTTTGTTCGCAAATTATTTCGTTGCATTTTTTTGGGTTCTTCGAAAAATTATAACTTTTAAATAATTATTTTTAAAAAAAAATTACCTTTTTATTTTTTAATGAAGTCATGTGATATATATTTAAGCAACACAGGAGAAAAAATCTGCCAATAGTATGGGCGAAACTTTATTATTTTTTGAGTCAAAGTTCAAGAAGTGGTTGAAGTTGTGGTGCGACAGAATGATTACGCCACATATACTCGTAACACATGAATTACGTAATTGGGTCATACTCCGGGACGCGGTCAAAGTCGAAAGGTAAAATTGGTTATTTCGAGACAAGAAGACTGCGATATTTCGGGGGCAGTGGAAACATGGCATTAAATCGATAAAGCCTCGTCTTTGGAGAGGAATCGAATATTTTTATGCCGTCGAGCCACTTAACACTCATTTGGTAGAATACAGGTAGAGCAAGTGCCCCTTCCTGGTCCTCCCTTGAGTAAAATACGAAAAAGCAAAAAAAAGGTCAATCTGCAGCGTTTGAAGGGGCGTAGCTTACAAACCCTGTGAGGAATTAACTTAAATTTGTTTTTGTGTGTAGATTCGGGCGTGGGTGGATTGAAGTGTTTGGAGGTAGGTGGGGTGAGCGTTCTAGACAAAAATGTTTTATAGAGCTATGATATAATAAATCGTTAACTTGGGTTTTAGGAGAGAGGGATGAATGTGTCTGGAAAGCTCGATAGCTGGAATCGAGTTATTCTAAAATGCATATCTAATTTAAATGGGTGAAGGAAAGGCGTGGGGAAGTGTTTGGTTCCTAAACGTTTTGTGCTAGAAAGTTATATCGTACAAAGCAAAATCATTTTTAAAAATTGCGTACGAAGACGGGTCAAAACAAATTTTTCAGTGAAATGGGGCTGTATATATTTTCGCGAATTTTGTTGTATCTCTCAATTTTAATCATGCTAGTCTATCACGGCGGAGGGTTGTGGGCTCGAATCCCACTCATGTCACTGATATAGTGCCATATTTTTCTCTATACACAGCTTTTACTTTCTTTTCAACAATCCTCATTTCCCAGAAATCCTTATCCTTTCATCCCTACCGTAGTGGGTTGGACGGTAGGCTAACAACCTATCCCCGAAAAGAAAGAAGCTGTTTTTGTTTTGCAGAGCTTCGAAGAAATAATCTTAGAAATTATGTAGGTACGCAATGCATTAGTTTGGCTTAATCTATTTTGATGAATGTTCCGATGAATTTTTCTAACTGGGCTAATATCAGACGCAACTTTGTTCGAATTTATAAAATATTATTGAATTTTCTTTTATGACCTCAAATTTCTGTATTGCCGTCTAATAGATTACGAAAATTGTTTATTGGCTTTTGAACCTAATCTGTCGGATCAAGAAAAGCGTGTAACAAATTATCACGCTTCTATATAATTGGAATCCAAAAATCTGTAAGTAATTAAAAAATTGATGGGCACTGTTCAAGGATTTGATGGCAACACGATGTACAGAATAAACTGAAACATTTAACCCTCTACTATGTAAAATTGACAGGAGGTAATCTCGCGGAAATAATGAAATTGAATTGCTATTAGTTTTTAAGGATTAAGTGTGTATAAAGTTAGCCCTCGATTTTTTTTAAGTTGTGTCCTTTTTGTCTACCATTTGATCCATAAATTTCGGTTTACATGGTTCGGATCCGCAATCCATTAGTTAACTCTAACATATTGTTGTTGGTTTTTTTTTAAAACAATTTTCATTGGTACACTAGCTATTTAGTCGTGTTTATTAGCTAGCATTAAAATCTCGAACGGTTCGATATAAAACTGTAATTGAAATCGGATTTATACTACTTGTGTTTGAAATTACCCGATGAAATTGAGAGCATATTGATGATACTCGTAGTAGACTGGTCGAATTGCAATGCAAAATAATAAGGTAGTATTTCAATTACAACGCCATTTACTGAAATGCACTAATGATAGCGAACACTTAGGTCGGAGCAAATTAGATCCTAAACTGTCGAATCAATAAATATCTAATTTGTTTTATTTAAAACAATCAGTCAATTGAAACTAATTGCTTTTAGATTGTTAACATTCGTTAATGTGCGAAATCGGATATATGGTAGACCGACATTTGTATATCAACATCTCGTTCCGGAGATACCTTCCTTCGTAAATTATATTTATAATATATTTTAGTAACCTGAATTTAATTTCTAGGCGATTATGTAGAAAGCCCGAGGATGAAAAGATGCAACTACTTTACACATCCTTGTGGGTTGAATATCAAAAAATCGTGAAACGAATTTGTAGAGTATTATATAAAAACTCTGTGGAAGTAAGAACCAATGTCATATATCATCAAACCAATGAAATATGCCGAAAACTGCGAAAACGTATTCAATTCCTTTAAACCCACCCAACCAAAGGATTTTCAGATAGTTAAATGTGTAGAATGCCCGAAGAAGTAAAAACCAATTCGATGTCTTATCACTAATAAGAGATTTGACGAAATTCGTGAAAACGTGTTCAACCCTTTCCTACCCTCTTAGGTATTAAAAAGGGAAAAGTTTATGTGAAAAATCCGTAAAATAAAAATTAATTCAATATTTAAGAAGATCTAAGAGATATGACGAAGTTCGTGAAAATATATGAATTTCGTTTTCAGTGATCATTTTTTGCCCTCCTTCCGTACGCCAATGCATATTTGAAGTTTTTTCTCGTAATTGATTGTCTAGTAGATCTACATATAGTCACTAAGTTTCAACTTTCAAGCAATACCTGTTATATTGGCAAAGCAAAAGCACCACCCACCCCCGTACCATACTACCCCAATTAAAATTATATTGTTACGACATGCCTCCACATTTTTATTTTGCGTTCGGCGGACGACGCACAGTGTGGTATTTGCATGATCTAGCTGGCCAAAATTATTTATATTGTCCATTCGTCTTAAAATAAGGCATTATTAAGTAATAATAATATTGAACTATATTTATTGAAAAAAAATGGTGTTGCGTAATGAATATATAATTTTTTTTGGTGAATGTTTTCACAGCACATTTTTAACTGCAAATACTATAACAGTTTTCAAATAGTATCTGTTTTAATTTTTGTGTGTCGTTTTGGACTCGACTGAGTCCTTTTTAAGGACTGAGTCCTTTATCCTTGATAAAGGAAAATTCAAGGTATGAATATTTCGAATTTTCGTTATCAACATGAACTGTTACAAAATCTGAATAGGCAGATATAAGCAGAAAATTCTTGTGACTCCTTTAGAATGAATATTTGAACTTCATAAAGTCATTAAAGTTTTGACGGTATCTTACGGACGTACATAACTTAATCAATTTTAAAAATGTAACTGGCTTGGTCAAAAAATTGATCTCAAATATTCAATATCAAAATTCAAAAGTACTTAGTTCAAAAACTCTATATCGTTGAAAACCCATATATTGTAAAAATTAAATATATACCTGCTACTTCAATATCCATTATTTAAAACTTCCTAAATTTCCCTTAAAATTAAGAAAAAATATTGTCAGTACAGGTAGTTTTAAAGAGTCAGGTAAAAAAAATCTTTTCTGAAACTCCCTAATTGGTTAAGCGAGTTAAGACATACTCGTAATAAGTTTCTGAACAATTACATGTTTTTAAAACCGACATTAGCAGCTCCTTCCGCCTTCCGGACCACTGTAGTGTCTTTCAGGCGGAGCTTATGGCGATCAAGGAGGCCTTGTCCTGGCTGAGGTGTAATGTAATATCTACTAGGGATATTAGCATTTTCACAGACAGCCAAGCGGCAATAAAATCCCTGGAATCGGCCTCAACAACATCAAAGGTCGCCGCAGAATGTCGATCATCTCTTAAGGAGATGGCAGAACAGTTCAATATTCTTCTGTGCTGGGTGCCAGGACACAGGGATATTCCAGGGAACTGCATGGCTGACGAACTCGCCCGTCGCGGCACTACCCTTCAGATTATGCCGGAACATCGGAATCTGGGTGTGCCTCTCTCTACATGTAAACTGCTACTGGGATTGGACTCAATCGAGAAAACCAACTCAAGATGGGCAGATGGTGTTACATGTCACACTGCGAGACAGATCTGGCCGGAGCTGGATCTGAAACGCTCTAAAAGGCTGACTTTGCTCAAAAGGGCGAATATCAGCACCACAGTCGGTGTCCTGACTGGACACTGTCTTATTGGTCGACATGCCAAAAGACTCGGCCTCTTCTCAAACGACTTCTGTAGAAGCTGCTTGGATGAGGAGGAGGAGGAGACAGTCCTTCACCTTCTCTGTACCTGTCCAGCTCTATCAGCCAGAAGGAAAGCTCATCTTGGAGCTTACTTCTTCAACTGTCTCGGTGATCTTGCCGCAATGGAGGTCGCGAGAATCCAACGCTTCATTGCAAGCTCTAAATGGTTCGACGAGTAGGACCGGATTCGATGATCCTGTGGTAACACAACGGACCTTTCAGGTCTAAGTGTGTCCGTGTTCTCACGGGCAGCCACGCGTACCTACCTACCTAAAACCGAATTTTGGCCTGATGGATTGGGAAAATACTACACTGTGGTATGCCCATGATAAAATTTGCTATCATTGTTAGTAGCATAGTTTCATGTATGACAGAGTGATTTAGGAAAAACCGCGCAAGACAACAGGATACGGAACTCAAACTGTCGTTTCATTACGGTATTACATTTTTTTTTAAAGAAGTTTTGGTTTTAAAGTGAATATATTTTAATAATAGTGTTTCTATTGAATTAAATTCCGCACGCATTATAATTTTTTTTCATTGTTAAGTATTTATTTGGGCTAGAAGTATTATTAAAAAAAAATTCCTTTTAGAGATTTTGCTTTCGAAGAATTTAGGTTTTTTCTTCTTTGCTGTTTTGGTTTCATATTTTGTTTTGCGGTTTTTGGGCTAAACATTTCATCTTAGAGTATTTAATTGCTATGCATTCTTTCATTACATCAATGTAGAAAGTGTAATTGTTCAAATTAATTGTTTATGAATTTTAAAGATGAGCAAGTAATCGTTATTTGATTCATATTTCAAGAATTCTTCGAGATATAGCCTTAAAATTACTGTACGTTTTTCAATCTAGAGAGCGGTGAGTATGTTAGTGGAAACAAGATCCGCCATTCAGGCAAAGTTAAAATTTTCTACGTAGCTATAGTATTACATTTTAAAAATATAATTTTGACGGACATGGGTGAAGCTGATGAATTTGTTTCGATCTCAATAACAGCTTAGGCTACAAAGTTGAAATGTTTTGAATATACATATGTTCATTAATTACAGGCATTAGTGTAAAATTTTCGATAAATGAAATTAAAGATTTTAAGAAGTGTACCTACAGAGGTTGAGAAAAAAAAAGTTTCTTCTGAATACTGTTCCTGATTTTAAGATAATTTATTAAGTAGAGCGTGTAGCTGACCACTTCACCTCCTAGTGTTCCGTTGGTCTAGTAATGAAGTAACTCTAGCATTACTTCAAGGCCTAGGCCCAATTTGGGCTGTTGTGCCATTGATTATGATTATTATTAAGTATGGGAGTTGGCTGAACCATAACCTAAAATAATAAAAGTTCTCCCAAATTGACCCACATTTTGTTTAACTATCACTAACTAATTATTAAGGGTACGGTGTTACGCATACTACCTTCTACAATCTCACGATCAATGACATTTCTAAGATTTATTTCGAGACTGAGCATAAAACTTACCAAATTAATGGAACTTTTTCAACCGAGTATATTTCCATATTATGAATGCAGTCGAACTTCAATTAAATGTAAATTGAAGGCTGACTTGTGCGAAACTCAATTTAAAACTCTTCAAGTGAACAAAGTTAATGAAGAGAAGAAACGTGTAAAGCAAAAAAGATCCCATCCTTACAGGTAACTCACTCCAGATGTAAATTGGTTTCTTTCTCAGGTCATATCTTTCGAAAGATCATTACGAGATATTTTATACGAAATTATTCTTATGAGCGTAAAAAAACCATTTAATATGAGCGTCTTAATGGCCCGCGGTAATATTATATTTTTCTTTTCAATCCTTGTATAATTCATTTATGGAAATGTCTTTTTTGTTTTCGTTGTAGAATAAATATATGTACATAGCTACATATATGAAAATTGATGCATCCTTGAATTTTTACAAATTGATTTCATTTTTTACGGAAAATGAATTATTCTGTGAACTTGTAATTGTTATTATGCATGCACAGCAACAAAAAGGGAGAGATTTCAGAAAAACGTCAAGCTCTCATTTTGAACGACTCAAGCCATGTACTGATTGGACTAGCTAGCACTAGCGCCCATCACAATGATATGAAGGTGAAAAACAGTGAAGGATAGAAAGCTAAAAATATACCGCTATTAAGAGCCACTATAGGGGCATACCATAAAAATTTGATAGGGGTAGCAAGATACGGGAGTGGGGAAGGTTTTTCATAACCCAGAAACGGCTTGTGTTAGATAGTTGAAACTTAATACGTATATGTAGATGTACTACAGAAGTAATTAAGGAAAAAGAAGATCCGATTTTCATTGGCGTGCAAAGATGCAGCAAAAATGTGCATGAAAAGAGTTTTTTCCACATTTTCACGAATTTCGTTATATGTTTTAGTTATATTGAGTTATCAAATTGATTTTACTTCTGCTGACCCATTATAATAGCGCCTAACGAATTTTTTCCAAATTTTCGATATTCAAACCGTATAGGGGTGTTAAGTGGCTGTGTACATTTTCACGAATTCCGATATATTTCTTAGGTATAATGAGATGTCAAACTCACTTTCACTTCTAAAGGTTTTAAATTTAATCGAAGAAAACACCGATTTAAGCATTTTTGATATTAAACTACCTGGCGTTGTAAAGTATAAAGTTTTCACGAATTCTGACAAATCTTTTAGGTTTAATAAGATCGAATTCGATTTTACTTCTATGCGCTTTATACATATAGGGTCTTTCAATAAGGACGTTCAATTTTTAAATGTAAATAAAACGAGTTGTGTGTGAGAAATCCACCCAATTCTTTTTTTATTTAAGAGAATATTTGATGGCATTAAATATGGAATATAACATCGTTAAAATTTTGGCCCCGGCTTTGCTTGGTGGCACGTATTCGAGAGATCCAATTTTCGACGACTAAATCTGGCTAAATTTGCTGGATGGTGTTCGTTATGTTGACTTAAAAGTCATCAATTGTTTACGGACTATACGCATCGACCTGCGATTTAAGATAGCCTCAAAGATATGAGTCTAAAGGCATGAAATCGCACGATCACGGTGGCCAGAATGTCCATGGTGACATGCGCTGTGTGGCACGTCGCGCCGTCCTGTTAGAACCACATGTCGTCAGTATCCATATCATCCAGTTTATGCCACAATAAGTTGCTTATCATCGATCGTTTGAAGGTTATGGCAATGCCAGTTTCGTTTTGGAAGAAGTACGAACCGATGATTTCGCCAGACCAAAATCCGCTCCCAACAGTAACTTTCTCGGGATGCATTTGGTACTGGTGTATCACCTGTGGATTGGCATCGTCCCAAGTCCGATAATTTTGGTTATTCCCATATCCATTCATCAAGAAATGGACCTCGTCGTTAAAAGTCACGCAATGCGCGGAACGTTTTTCGAACGGAGATCTGATTTTGAAAATAAAATTTGTTGATTTACACACGTTGTTCAACGCTATAACCTTCCATGGTGATTTGCCATGCACTACTGAACAATTCACAACAAATTCGACGGATGTTGCTTTAACAACATGGCCGCTATAACCTAACAAATTTCGAGCGTTCTTATTGAAACACCCTATATACAATAATGATCTCAAAATTAATTTCAGGATTTTGCGATATTCAACCCCTACATGGGTGTAAAATTATTGTGAACATTTTTACGAATTCCGACATATCACTTAAGTCAGATGAGATATCGAATTGTGTTTTTTTGGCGTGTTCGATTTTATTTTCTTTACATTAAAACGCGTCGATTTGTTTATTTGCACAGATTTTTTATTTCTTTATATTATGAGACCGTTTTGCACGCTATCTCGCTGTTACCCAAATTTCTACTGAATTTCTTTAACAAAAACGAACAATATATTTTTTTACAATAGTATGCGTGTGCGTCGCTTGTTGTTACAAACAGTGTTCCCAGTCTGTCTTGTTTTCTGCCGACTACCGCTTGTTGTGAACAACAGTGTTCCCAGTCTGTGATGTTTTCTGACGGCTACATTTTTACTATAACGGACCCTCTATATAATCACCCACAAACCGGTTTCAGAATTTTTTGATTTTTAGCCCTTAAAGGGCTATGTAAATTTTTCATCCATTATGTTTTTATTGAAATTGAAAAAATTATTAGGTGTTGATCCACATCTCTATATACTAGGAAAGCAAAACTACAGAATGGAATTAAATATTAAAAAAAAATATCACTTCGTTTAAATTATTTAACTTTACGATGTTCTACAAATTTTAATGGTGCACCTCATTCCGATAAGATCAATTATTAGATCCCACCCCCTCACCCTTGAGTGCAGTGTAACAGAAATGAAAGTCAACACGTACTGCACATGAAAATTTGTTCAAATTTTCTCGTGCATGTCATAGGAAGCAAGACGAGTGCAATATCAGTGTCATAAAATGTCACCAAGCCGCTGGGGAACATTGGAACACTGTAGATATCACTTACAGTATCTAACGTTGTTTAGATTCATTTGACGACATGAACGAGGCACTTGGCCCTAATCTAAATCTGGCTCAATTCGATGGAGTGTTGATAGCTTTAGGTTGTTTTCCTACGCTAAGAGTCTAATTTCATGCTTCCTGATCCGTCCTTCGTTCTCCAGAATCAACGAATTATGCGAGTAATGTTACCCATCCCGATGATGGTTACGGGCTTGAAAATGCGAGTATCTTTTGATACGGTGGATTGGTGTTGTAGGTGTACATAGCTGACTAAATACGACCAGGGTATTCTATCTGGAGGAGGCAGGAATCGTGACGTAAGAGCTTTAACAAAAATATACTAAGGTTTTATGTAGCAGAATGATTTTCAAATATGCATAATATAAAGTCGAATATTTTCGAGCACCATTGAAAGTCAGCTATCGATATCTTTCGAAAAGATATTAAGTGGATATTAGAAGACTTGAATGTCTTTGATAGCGGAGCATCGAATCGGAACGGGGTGAAAAACGCTCAATGGGTTCTTTATGCGCAATCATTAAACATTAATTTTAATCTACTGATTGTATTAGCTTTTCAATTAGAAATAATTGGGTATTTAGGTGATATTGCGTCTTGATAATAATTGGAGGATGAAGAGTAGAGAGTTTTGCTGATTTTGTAATTGAACTGGGCATACAAACGAGGGATCGCATGTAACATGCTGAAAATAATTTGTTCATTTTGTGGTCCTTGTTGAATCATCTTCAAATACTTTATTATTAAAAAATAATAAAGTAAAAATAGCGTCTACAACTCTTTTTATTTTTCATGAATATCTCATTTCGACGGCACATTAAAGCAAAAACAGTTTAATTGAAATTTGTGGAACATAACGTTTCCTATAATTTTAGTTTTTTTAAATCACGTACGACTAATAGCTCTCGAGAAAGAATTATAGTATGCATCACTTTGTTTTCGTTTTTTTGTTCGACAATTAAGCTATTTCGCCTATTCTCCGGTTTTCTTCAAAATTTCCAATTCTGCTCGTTGTGTGTTCCCTACAAAATCTATTTTTAATGAAAGACATACTAGAATTGCGAAAATATGATCTTTAAAGAAAATTATTGTTAATTTTTACGATAGCGGCACACTTCTTTCAAAATAAGTCAGATATGGCTAGTCCTTCAAAAAAAATTATTCAAAGTAAATAGGACAAAAATTAATTTCAGTCATTTTGGTGCCCGAGACGTTCACTGAAAGAAAAAATGTGATTCTTCCATAGTTGCAGTGACCATAATTTAGTTATTATAACTATATTAAAATAGTTATGGTTGTCCTTGCCATAGCTTATAATTCGCACAAACAAACTATGGTTGCAATAAACATATTTGGTGATTTTAAATTAATAAGGTCGGCCTAACCGTGCTTGTTACATGATGTAAAAGTATTTTATGATAACAGCCACTATATTCCATGATCAGTACAACTATAGAAATTTATTGAATATTTCTCACAACTATACTATGGTTTGTACCATTATGCACGATGATATTACAAACATATTATGGTTATTGCAATTATTAAACAAATATGTCATAAAAAGACGAAAACCACTATTTCTTCCACAGTGAAAGGTATCGTTCGTGAGTTAGTTTCATTTATAGCTGCTTACAAGTGAAATGTATTCAAGTGAAGTTGAAATTTCAAAATTGAAGTGTTAATAATTAAGATATATGTATATGTAATTTCTTATTTTATATATTGAAAATATTAAGTATTTTTCCAGTTATGAAAATATATTTATATTCAACTTACTATAAATTTTTAGTACAATTTATTCTTGAAGATTTGTAAAATAAAAACATTCATAAGAAAATACGCAGTTTTTTCAATTACTATAATTTATTATTACAAAATCCTCTAGCTGTACAGAAATGTGGACTTCATACATTTTCAGCGATCTGGAAAAACATTTTATTCGGCATTTGACGGGACTTGTCTACCACACAGAGACAAGAAATAAGAAGGTAAGTTTGTAATGAGAAGTGAATCCAACTTTAAAGTGCCATTTTTTATAATATGATAGTATCTTAGTGTTCACAGTATTATGGTTATTGGTTATAAGAACCATATATCATTGTTTGTCTCAACCTTAGCTCTGTTTGAATCAAACATATTAATGTTTCTTAGTATTGTTATAATAGTTCTCACAACCATGTTCTGTAATTGTTAAAACCATTTATATGATTGACGTAATTAGAATATATTTATCATAACTCAAGTCATAAGATACTGAATATTGAACAGAACATAAGTTAAGTTGGTAGAACCAAAACTATGTCTGCGTTAACCATAGAACAAGTTTTCGTTTGTTTGATTCAATCATAACTCATTTCTCAGAAACATAACTATAGTTGCAATAATCAAATTACAAATATTTTTATGATTGACATAATCATACTATGTTTAGAGCAATAAGACAATAAAGCTAGTACAACCATAACATCAGTTATCAGAACTATCTTACATCTTGTAACATGGTTCACGCAACTATAAATTCAACCATGATAAGGTTCTCCCAAAATATGGTTACCACAGTCATATTTTTTCTTTAGTGTTCTTATACGACTAATACTGTTATTAGAATAGAGCTAAATTATCATAAAACACACGACTTTTAGAGTAACTTTTCTTTAAATATATGATTTCCGGTAATTTATGGTAAGAACTGAATATGTTTCTGAAAATTCATTATATGTAATATCATTCATACGTATTTTTTTTTTCAACTTTTATGATAAAATGAGATACAGTATTTAAAATACGTAAATCGCTAAATGCTCAATTTATGTCAAAACTTTGAATGCTTGGAGAATGTAATCATGAAGTGTAGATATTACACTTCTGGAAAAAAAAAACCCATAAATAATTCCATTTTTACTTTCTTATTTTACTTTATTATTTTAATACACCGAAAGAAATTCATTGGTAAAATCAAATACAAACCTTATTTGATTTTGCGTCAAATAAGCAACGTTGTTAATTCAAATATGGTTTAATAGTTAATTATGTTTTCAAAACATTACAACTATCATTATTTGATTCAACAATTTCGTTGTCAATTTTGTGTTTAAATGATCATTTTCATATTTGAGTACAAACATCAATCTTCAAAATAAATAAAATATTTCTGTGCTTCGATTATCATGATCAATGCTAGCGAAGCACGTTAATGATTCCTGAAATATTTTGCAAGTGGTATTTTAAGCACAAACATTTTTTGTTAAACAGTTCCATTGTACTTCTTTTAAACATGAACATGATACTCAAACTATTTGTGTTGTTACTTACAATAATATCGATTCCATTGAATTTTAAGGAATAATTATTCTTATATCATTTTGTTAAGTAAAATGATATCGTTATCCAATAGTGCTAAAGACTACAGTTTCCACAAAAATAATAATAAATTACAAAACTTCAATTAGATTTCTTATTAGCAAATTATATAATTTCAAATGACACATAATAAGTTATTTTACATATATACAATAAATGTAATTTTTTCGAGGGGTTTAAAAAAAACTTTACATTAGTTTCCATTAGTAGATAAGAAAAAAATAAGAATTTCAAAGTAGAAAATACAGTTTAGGGAAGAAATACAAAAATGTAGAAGATAGTAAGAAATAATGAAGAAAGAAATATTAACATACAAAGTGTCCAACGTTGATAGGTGATGAATGATTTGATTAGTGTTGGTGATGAAGATGAACTGAAAAAATTTCTGAAAACGCACTGACAACGTGGATGGCTCCAATTGAACATTCACTCCCTAAAAACAATTTAATAAGGACCTTGAAAAACACGGTTTTATTGTTTTACATAATTGATTTACTTACATTGTCCATTTGCCATTGAAAGAGTTTATGCTTAAATTCGACTCTGCAAACTATTTAATATCTCCTAGGTCTTCGTTATCAATTAACTTGAGTAAATTAACCCTTTTTACAATAATTATACTATATTATTTTTAATCAAAGATTTACTTCTTTACACTGTAATTGTAGACAATTGAATGAAAATGTTGTATGATTTATGCTTCAAAACTAACAGTTTTGGCGTTTGGCATACAATGATTATTGCTTAGTCAATCACGGAAAACTGCAACCTGCAAATATTTTCATTGCATTCTTAAAACAATTGTGCTCAGGTGAAAATTTTTGTGTTAGATCAAGATGAAATGTAGTAAGCAGGAGTAATATTCAACTGAACATGTTTCTTGTTGCTTAGCAATTATTCTGACAATGAAATGTTTAATGTAAAACAAAATCATATTTGAATGAATCACATGAATGTTTAAATTTAACAGCTTCCGTGATATTTTAAAATTTTGCTGTTAACAATGCCTCCTTAGTTGATTTAAATACGTAACCTTATTTACTTTAACCATGTTTGTATTTGATATGAACATTTTAGGCTAATTGTTAGTTAACAATGTATCATACTTAATTCAAATAATGATTTTTCTTTCGGTGTAACAAAGTATTGTTATCGATTTTTAAAAAAAAAAAAATTTGCTACCCTGAAAAATTTTTTTTCACGTTTCATGACTAATAAATACCCAAAAAATAAACAGAAAAGTTTGGTTTCTAGATCTCAGCAACCGCTTATGTCAGGAGGCTGAAAATTGGAATTTATATAGAGCTTCGATAGTGGACCCGTTTGCAAATAAATTGCCGATATTGGTGAAGGGGTGTGGGAGTGGGTGAAAAAATAAAATTCGGATTTGTGTATAAAGTTTGCTGGAAGTAAAATTGTTTAAGGGAGCGTTGGAGTATGGAAGTGGGGGGGATACGAATTTTTCATAAACATCACGTCTCATATCTCAAGAACAGTGTAAGATAGATGCTTATAATTTTTACCAGAAGTAGGCCTAATAGACCCCTAGCAGGAAATTTTTTGAGGATCGCGATGAGGGTGGGGGAGGGTGAGAAAGAAAAGCGTTCCGATTTTCATATCTCGAGAATCTTTGATCCTGGTAAGCTAATACTTCGTAGTTAGATAGAGCTATAGTAGTGTCGTGTTGGAAAAAATGTATTTTTTATAGTTGTAGTATGCTACGGGGGTGGGAACTGTCTTTCCTATCTATAGAACGGCATGTGCAACAAAGTTAAAACTTGGTGACTATACATAGATCTATTAGAAAAGTAATTTATATAAAAAAGTGATTAGTGAAAACGAAATGCATACATTTTCACGAATTTCGTCATATCTCTCAGGTCTTCTAAAATTATGAATTGATTTTCATTTCACGGATTCCTCATATCAATACCTAGAAAATGTTTTCAGTGTTTTTTGAAATGCGACCCCTGAGGGATGTAAAGGGGTTGTATACATTTTAACGAATTCGGCCGTATCACTCATGTCTGATTAGATATTGAATAGCTTTTCACTTCCAAAGGCTTGTTTTATAATCGACTAAAACTCGTTTTCAAGTTTTTTCCTTTTCAACCCCTAAGAGGTTATAATCGGGTTAAGCTCGTTTTCACGAATTCCGTGATATCTCTTAGGAGTGATAAGACATTGATTGGTTTTCACTTCCTCGGGTTTTTTTTATATATATATCTAAAATCTGATTTCAGGATTTTTGGATATTCAACCCCAAAGTGGGTGCAAAGGGGTTGCATATGTTTTCACAAATTCCTACATATTTCTTAGTTCTGATGACATATCGAATTCATTTTTACTTCCTAAGGCTTCCTACATAATCGCCAAAAAGTTGATTTCAGTATTTTTAGATATTTAACTCTAAGGGGACATAAGGCTTTCGACATATTTCTTAGGATTGATGAGATATCAGATTGGTTTTCACTTCCACAGACTTTTTATATAATCGCCTACAAATACATTTCATAAATGGCCAAAAACCAAATCACGAAAAACCTCCTAATCGCGTAAGGAAAAGTTTTATTTGGTAAGACCAAAAATTAAAGTTGAGTTCGTGCCTGTAGATTTCTTTACTCCTTTGAGTAGCTGCCACAAGATTTAGTTTTTTTAAATCTTCAGTGGCTCCCATACAAATGTTCTTAGTGCATGCAATCAACCGTATTCCAAGATAACATAAGAAAAGATAAATCCTCCTCAAAAAATTTTGATAACCTGTTATTAAGTAACTACAACTGTTCCGTCTTTGTAAAAAAATTGAATTTTTGTAATATCACCTTGTAACACTTGTGCGCAGGTACCATTGAAAAATATTTATTTAGAGTGGACTAGAATTATGGCCGACCTATATATATATTATTTTATTTTTTATGATTCCATATAACAAATTTTTTTTTAATAAATAAATATTATTTTAAATTACGTACATTCGAGATTTTTATTCGCGGGATTTTGAAAACACGAGATCTGAAGAACACGATATTTTAAAAAAAAATTTAATTTAAAATTTTACTTAGCTTTTGCAGCGATTTTAGGAAATTTATTTGGTTTGTACGCAGTTTTGTCCATTTCGTCTACTGTAATATATTTTTGAAGATTCACAAAATTGTATTTACAAAAGATAAGGTAAATTATTTTTTTATTTAAATTAATATTTTAACATTTTTTTCTAAATCAAGAGTATGGCAAGAGTATTTCGGTATATTACTGCCGGAATTCCCATATTCCACATTTTGTATTTCGAGATTGTCTACCACAGGATTGGAGGAGGGCGTCAGCTTATTACTAAGGCACCCAAACTTTCAATTATCAGGACTTAATAAACCCAACCGAATCATGCCATTCGATACCAATATTGTACATTTAATAATATTTACAAGATGCTTCTATTAAGATACAGTGTAAGATAACCCGATGTAATGATGCGTCTTGTGATGCCATTCGAAAACCGATTTGTATGCAAGGTTATTCGAATATATTGCCGCAATAAGCTAATAAAACTGCTGTCGTTGCGAAGACCCAAGTACGGCGAAAGATACATAACCGCGAAAATGTCTATTTTAAAGAATCTAGAATACTTAGCGCAGTCACAATGTCAATAAATACAGTCTAAAGTACCACGAAAACCTGCTTTGCATATTACCAGTTCTGTTTAATATTTGATTCGAATATGCAAATTTTCTTGCCGTCATGTTCATGCAAACTTGGCAAAAGTTGATGCTACGTATGTACCATACATGGCACACTATACGTTTGAATGTGTTCGAATTTGTATGGGAATTGTTGATTTAAATCCGTTTACCTACAACCGTACAGACAAAAGTAGCAATGCACTTGAAGTAGGTATCTACTCCTGTTTCACATGCAAGATTACAGAATAATGCATACCGAGTATGGATACTTCTCAAAATATCAATTCGTTGCTCCCGGGGCTGTAGCAAATCATGTCCATGATGAAACCCTATCATCGAGAAGTCTTGGAAATGCATTTCACTGTAATTTAACCAATTTAATTAAATGAAAAATAGCCGAAAGCAAATCAAGGTGAATTAAATATTAAATTCTGATATTAAAGGATTTTCTCGAACAAATAAATAATCCCAGTGAACTATTATTTACTTAAATCATCCCATTTAACCTTGCTGGAACTATTCTATGGGACAAAAGTCAAGTCCGAGACATGGAGATAGACCCGACTTTACAAAACCCGCCCTAATCCGGTCTTTATATCTTCATCTTTTTGCTTACAACCACAACTCGTCCTAAAAAAAATTGACTTGGGTGCCACTTGTGCAAGCTTGTTTCTGCTCTAAGAAGAATAACCAATGTTAGATACGAAGGTGTTTCGACATATTTAAACTTTTTTCGTAATGTCGCGAGACTTTGGTTGCGGTGGTTCTAGAATTAGGATCATAGGGAGGTTTTTCATGCTTTAGCTAGTAGTTCGATCGAAGACGTTTTAAGGTTGGCTATATTCTAACAACTTTTGCTATCATTTTCAAAACACTCTCGTTTTCGCCTCCAAACTCTCGAGTCATTCTTCTCACGCAACCCCGCCAGTGGCAGTCATAAAGAGGGGGCTACCGCATCCTAAACCACAGCTCAGCATTAAACGCGTTCCGGACTTCTACCCAAAAAATAATAAAGTTGCGATTGTTGGCACATTTATTTTTTTTACTTATTTACGTATTTTTTTTCAATTTCCATAAAAACATAAGGGATAAACACAGCCCTTCAGGGGTTAAACATAAAAAATTCTGTAACCGATTTTTAGGCGATTGTATAGAAAGCCCGTTAAAGTAAAAAACAATTCGATATTTCATCACTAAGCCTAAAACTTATGTCGGAATTCGTGAAAACTTCAACAATACCTCATACCCGCGGGGGAAATAATATCGAAAAATGCTTAAATTGGGGTTTTTTCCCGATTATATTTAAAGCCTTTAGAAGCGAAAGAGAATTTGATGTCTCGTTAGACCTAAAAAATATATCGGAATTCGTGAAAATGTACACAACCACTTTATACCCCTTTAGGGATTGGATATCGGAAAAATGTTTCTAGGTTAAAAAAATCTAATTTCCATTGACGTACGGGGGTGGCACAAAAAAATTCCGTGGAAACGGTTCTTTCTACATTTTCCCGAATTTCATTCCGGATTTCTACTCAAAAGTTGCGCTCAAACTTTTGGTAAATTTTTTATAATGAAATCACACTGAAGTAAAAACCGATTTGATATTTAATTAAAACTAAAACAATTCGTGAAAATATAAACCTTTTTGGAATTCTTTTACATACACACGGTGCAGATAGATGCATAGATTATAATTAAAAAAAATCTGTCAACAGTCTGGGCGCAACTTTATTATTTTTGGGCAGAAGTTCGGAACGCGTTTAATTCTGAGACGCGGTGTAGGTTACTATGTGACTGAAAACCTAAAAAAAAAGTTCGGGAAATGGTTAGACTCGGGTCGCGCTAGAAAACTTACGCCGCATTCCACATATAATATTTGCATACAGCTACTCGATGAAACAGCGTCCACTTTTATTGTTTTTCTATTTAAAAGTAGTGTTGTGCGAAGATTAACTTTTTAGTTTCCATTTTTTGGTACATATTTTGAAGTCAGCAATTGAGGTCATACCTACTCTTAGGACTAACTAAGTGCTAACAAATATTTAGTCAGGAATGATTTTTTCTTAATTTTTTTGTTTTGAATTAGTTAAATAAATTATTTATTTATTTTTTTAGTTTCGCGTATTCTTCAGAAATTTATTTTTTTAGATAGAGACTTAAATTTGGTGTTCGAACAGATACCTACCTTATTTGAATTTTTGAACATAAATCTTTGGACATAAATCTGACAATAGTCTGGACGAAATTTTAATATTTTTCGGGAAGTGATTAAGGTCGAAGTACGACAGAAATGCAGACGCTACTGGAACCCTTAAAAGACCAAATACTTAAATAGTTTTGGTGTTCATAGTCTGGGACAAGTCGAATTATAGTACTAACTGTTTCGAGATAAGGACTCTATTCGTAAAATTAATTTTGCCAATTGAATAGCTTCTTGCAACATACAACTTTCAGCATTTACCAGTGGTTCTTCTTATAAATAAAAAGCACAGTAGAGAAAAACCTACAATATATAAAATCGAAACAGACCCGAAATATATGGCAAAATTCGTGAAAATGTATAGAACTCCTTAATCACCTTTGGAAGAGGAAAATCGAAAAAACCTGAAATAGGCGAAATGGCTGAAAAATATCGTGGAAGTAGTGAATTCGATATCTGATTAAACATAAGAGATATAGAGCAATTTGTTACCCAACTAGCAAACAAACTTCGCATTTTGATTTTCCGGAGGCTATACCTTCGATAAGGCTTCGGTAAGACTGTTGAGCGCAGGTTGTGAACTTTTAACTTCGATAAAGCTTCCGTAAGACTTGCGAGCGGAGGCTGAAAATTTCAGAAACTATAGCTTCGGTAATAACTCTGTAAGGCCTTATGGAAGTAAATACCAACGGCTTTATGGAGGTTTGCAAGCGAGCTTCGCTCGACATGTCTAATTGGAAATATCATGTGATTCGGATTCGACCCTATTACGAGAATGTTTCAGATTGGCCAAGTGTGTACCGTAGCGGACTAATGTGTGACGGGACCGTGGTTCGGATCCGAGAGTATGCAAAGTGTAAGTAAAATCAGTTGGGTAAGATGCATACAACCGCCTTCGTAAATTATTTTTGAGCCGAATATATAAAACGGTCGTTGAAGTCAATTAGTAAAAATCAATTCGATATCCGATTAGACCTACGAGTTCGTGAAAATATGTGCAGCCACCTTACAACCTCTTAGAAGTTGGATATCAATAAATCCTGAAAGCGATTTCTATGTAGTTAGCTAAGGAAATCTCAGTAGTAAAATTGACTCGATATCTCAGAAGACCTAAGAGATATGACGAAATTCGTGAAATTATCTGGTCCCTCTTTCCATCGACAATTTTTTGCACGACCTACGTATACTTATCGCTTTATCGCTTTCTATCACTTACACGAAATAAAGAAAAAGATAACCAGCCGAATTTTATGTAAAATATTTTATATCATTCATATCTGATTAAGGATGTTATTGCAAAGATATCATGAAATCTGAACAAAAATTGTAACGCCAACGACAATATTATATCTGTGGTCACAGGGAATAACTTGGTAAGTCGAAAAATGGCCAAAATGGGATAAGTGTACTGTGGTCATCCTCCAAGACTTATACGCACTGTGAAGAAGTTGGCAACTCACAACCCTAATGGTTTTTGAATTATAAGGGTGGGGCTTTCTTGGTAAGTGGTAAAATTGGGTTTGTTATCTGCTAAATCGACTTACCGTAATTTTTCCGAGTCATATTTCACGTGAAAAACAAGATAAGTCGAATTACCTAGTTTTTCGCTGTGTATATGTGTTGTCAACCGCATTTATCCATTTATTCATCGTGCCAGATTATTCCAAGTGAAGTGTATTGTGGCTATGCTAAAAAAAGGCGGTAATTTCATTCTAAAAAAAACAGGATACCGAAAATCAAAAATTTTTATGGAAACCAGTGCAGTGGTTGCAATACCGTCAAGGACCGGGAAATGTATTTTTTTAACATACCCTTAAAAAAAATTAACCATTCAAAATGATAAATTTTAGAAAAAAGGGAAAACATTGTATTTTTGATCGCCTTCCCCTGTTTTCACTCGGACCAAGGGACCTCATCAGTTTAGAAAAGAAAAAACACATTCTCTATAGATTTGTTTCAAATCGAACAGGACGAGATTGACGATTAATCTCAAGGGGTAATTTTAATCTTAGGTAATAATAATTACCTAAGTTCCTTTTGGAACTTCATTTTAGGGATTCATTTGTATTCATTGTTTATTAATTTTTCCATTCATTTTTCTATTTGTAGCTTATATTTTTGTACCAATTGTAGTGGATATTATGCTTACGTTGTTTTTTGCTATTGTTTCGTAATAAAAGTTTTCTTAACTGTAACGTTTTGTTTTAATGGTATTTTTGTTAACTAAATGAAAGTACACCTAATTTACAAAATAAATGAGAAATAACAGCAAAGAAACTTAATATTATTAATATAACAAGTATGGTGAAAAAGTTGGGATGATCTGGTGCAAAATCAGGTAACTAAACGTAAATCCTAAAAATAATTTCAGCAAATCAATAATTTTCAAACCACTAGATTTCGAACGTTATTTGATCACATTGATGTCAACAAAATTAATTTTTTCAATAAACTGGATTTACAGGAATAGTTCAATAGTAACAAAGTGCTGCCCTGAAAAGTTTCGTTTTTCGACTTACCAAGTTATTCACTGTGACCACAGATATTATCGCGGGCGATAGAGATATCGTGCTCCATACATCATTGAGGAGGCCTAAGTTGAATTCTTTGAAATGCTAATAATAGTAAACTAGGTTTGATGTCTATCGGGGAAAGAATTATTTTTTTAAAATGCTTTGGAAGGAGTCCATGACCCAAAAAAATCGCGATGGGGTCAAATACTTCACTATCGATTTTTTTCTATAGTTTTCCGATATTTTTGTACAATGAATTTTTGCAGCGTTTTTTTTTTAATATTATGTATCTATACCATACCTTCTGCATCTGCCTACACGTAAACAACATTCCCATGAAAATCAACCGTCTAAACTGTCAATCAAAGGCTTGATATCGAATTGTAAAATCTTCACTTCAGTCGATAGTCAATTATAGAGTCTGGATGCATACGGTGATGGTGAAAAAAAATTATGTTTTTTTAAAAATTTCGATAAGCAAAATATGAAGCGAGAAATTATGCAAGTTAAGCGTGTCAGCTTTTCTGATTGTTGATAGAATTTTAATGTTGAATTTTACGTAAAGTGTTTGCGCGAAGGATATGTGGTTTGGCATGGAAATTTATATTTTTTTCGGTTTTGATTGGTTATCATACTTACGATCGACTTTGATTGAACATCAAAATTGAAAATAATAGCCAACTAAATTGCGCTTTATAAAATTGAATACTTGTATGACATTTTTGTGTCAGGCACATAGGGTATCAAAGGTACCTATCTTTAAACATATTTTATTCGTCCGAACATTGTACGTTTTGCCTGATTTATGGTTTATCAGATTCACTACTAGAATAACATTTATACTTTTAAGAGTACCCGTATTTTTATCGGGCGAGAGTTTAATTGAATCGCTAATGCCTATGCAGCTATATGGAAGCGCGCACACTGATCGTTTCCATTTGTCCAAACTAAATAGTTGAATATGCAAGACGATTCCCTTTCGATCGAAGCCCGACTAAACAGTCGGGCTAGATCTCTAGATGTCTGGTGTGTAACATGTAAATAGATCTGTCTGGTGTAATGCAGATTACAGCATTAATAACCTGCCAGTGGTAGTGATAGGTTGATATGAGTACCAACTGACTGTAACAATCGGACGAGTGGTTTGAGCAATGTGCCCATAGGTATCGAGCGAACAGTTTAGTCGAGCAGATGTGCGCAGCTCGATACGGTTAAAAAGTTGGCCGATGCCTCTCTAGCTCTATATCGTCAATTTTTAACTTTTTATCTTGTGCGGTTGTCGAGAAATAAAAATCAAAATTTCGCACCATCACCCTCAATATCTGCCCCGCCAAATGCTACAGGTGCACTGGCCCTTCAGTAAAATTTTTAAGATTATATCCGGCACGGTTTTTGAGATATTTAAATTTGATTTTTTTTTAAAAAAAAAATTATATTCCTCGTACTCCATCACACCCTAAAAATTTTATCATTTGGTAGACTCCATTTGTAGTCCTATATACATAAACCAAATTTTATCTAGGTGGTATAATTCTTTCGGAAGATATTGTAATCCAAACCCCCCCCCCCCACCAGCAAACCGCACAGCCTGCCTTACAAAGTATTTCAGGATATCACATTTTTTTTTTAATTTCAGGTCGATCACAACGCTTTATTATTATTAAATATTATTAAAAAATACAATAATAAAGTAAAATTAATCATCAAATTATGCTCAGTCGTTTCCCTGTAATGTTCGAACAGATCCACAAACAGGTAAGCAAGCGGAACACGTGGTCACATCAAAATTTGCCAAGTCTTAACGATCCATGTTGTAATTTTACATCGATGTGTTCAATCTAACTTTACACGTAATACTATTTACATTAATAGATGATTGCTTCTTGTAGCTTCCATTCAAAAGTCCTTAAATATTCAGATCCAATAAATGTACGATAACTTGAAAATGCGTACATCCAGAAAGAAGAAATATTGGAACATATTCTTATATGAGTGGAATCTATGCTTTTATGAGTTGCTACCAAACAAATGTCCTTACCATTCACATTTTTATCATCCCGAAATAGAAAAATTCGGACTTTGATCACGGTTTATAAGCCTTGAATCCACTTTTATATCGAGAACGACACTATACGTAAATAATTCACACGTTTGAGAAGGATTCAATTTTAATTTTGTATTATGGAAGCCCTAATTAAAGGATGGCTGGACAATAATTACATAACCTAATTAATTGTATATTCCATTAGAGGTGATAGACAAAATTATACCAAAGCATTGTTCATGAAATATGAATATTTCATTGCAATGGATCATTGGACCTTGCGGACAAGCTTAACGCATAAAGTACGGCATCGAAAGTAGTAGTAATATCAAACCGAAATTAATCCCTACCTGAACTAAATTCCATTTATAGACTTTGAAAATTGAATAATGTTTGTAGTAAATTTTCAAATTAGTCTCATAGCAACATTGTGGAAAAGGTTGACTGCCAAATGATGGCTGGCCCTCTAAAACTTTTCCGGACTAAATAAAATGCACGAAATTTTCATTTCTTTATGTGCGCTTACAATTCGACAGGAAAATTTTATAGTCCTTGCCGGTGCAGCGTGTAATAAACTACGAGCCTGAATTAAAACATCGTAAAGCGAGCAATTATGTTTCATCTTGCTATCCAAACAATGTTTAAGGTGGTTTTTCTTATAAAATTGTTTGTAGAAGGTATATTATAATGGCTACACTTGACTTGCCTATAAATGTTTTAAGGGAGAAAGAATTTGTAATATTGTAATAAGACCTCCACATTGGCAAAATTGTAGGAATGATTATCTCTGAGGTGTCAAAACTTCTTATTATTACATATTGTTGCCTGATTTGTATTGTCGATAAAACTATAGCCATGGATTATAAAAATCTTCAACTTAAGACAATCCTTTTAATTCAAAAATTGCTACCACTCTTTATCCTGATAATGCGTATATATAAATTACCTTTTGTTTGTAAGTGTTGAATAATATTCCAGTAGGTACGTGGCAGTTTCATAAAAGGTATAAATTTTAATGGATCTGTTTCTTGTAAAATTTAAATGAACAAAAGAGTTGTACAGTAACTATTGTTGTGCTACTTACCTATTTTTACCTTCTGGGTATAGAATGCATTATTAATGAATCAGAGCGGTTAAGTCTTAATGACAATACAAGCACTCTATCTTTTAGAGCACCTCCGTTCATCAGAATCGTTCATCTACAATTTGAATTGTTTGCACGTAATGTTTTCTCGGTTAACCTACAGACTTTGAACTGAAAATGTTCGTAGAGTAAGTCCCTGAATAATAGTAATAAATTAAAATCCCAATTAGTTAAATTTATTACAACGAATAAAAGAAATAACAAATAAATAAAAATATAGTTCTTTGTTTGACAATCAAGGATCAATGTACTGGAAATCCATTTAATTTTTAATTTGCTTTAATGTATACACATTTATTCAATTATTGAAAATTAATCTAAGTTCTGATTCTACGTTCTTGATCCAAACCAAGCAGCTGTGCTCGCAAATAATTACATGCATGTACAAAAGAATCGCAAGTGAATCAATAACGATTCACTTAGATGAAAGATATGTTCACTAGGAAATTCTCTTACGATTAACTAAGCGTTCTGTTTTGCGACTCGTTAGTGTATCATGTAGGTAAATCTCTCACAAATGAGAGCTTTTACATTGGAGTTGTATATTCTTTATCTAATGCTCAATTTTACTTTATTATTTTAATAATAAAGTATTGTTATCGATTTTTAAAAAAAAAAAAATGCTACCATGAAAATTTTTTTTTACACGTTTCATAACTAATAGACACCAAAAAAACAAAACACACCGTCTGTACGCTGCCGCCATCCGCCGTACGTTGTTGGTAGACTAAGCTGACCCCTTCAATTGGCTATCTTTTGAGTGGTGCGGGTGTCAGGGGGAGAGGTGGGAGAAGCGTTTTAGACGGAAAATATTGGTTTCTAGATCTCAGTAACCGCTTACTCTAGGAGGCTGAAACTTGAAATTTATAAAGAGCTTCGATAGTGGACCCATTTGCAAAAATTGCTGATATGGGTGAAGGGGTGTATTATCCGTAACGCTCGAAAGCCGAGATCGAAACATTCTAAAATCCAAATCTCCTAAACTCCTAAAGAGGGGGGGGAGGGTGAAAAGGTAAAAGTTCCGATTTTTATATCTCGAGAACCTATAATCATCAAAAGCTGAAACTTGGTATTTAGATAGAACTATAGTAGTAGCATGTTGAAAAAAAGTAATTTTTTATAGGGGTAGTATGGTACGGGAGTGGGGAGTGTTTTGCCTACCTATAGAACGGCTTATGCTAGAAAGTTTAAACTCGGTATATATATGTAAATCAACCAGAAAAGTAATATTGATAAAAAAAAATTCAAATATCCATTGGCGTTTGGAAGGGGAGCAAAAAAAATTATCAGCGAAAATGGAATACATATCGCCGTGTCGGAAGAACAGTGACGCAACTGCAAAAAATTCTAATTTTTTTCGGAGAAACGATATCATTTTTGACAATTGCCCACAAGCCATACGAGCTTAGTAATAGTTACTATAGACAGCTTAGATCAAGAGCACGTTCGTTTAAAACAACGGGGAACGATTTTATGCAAGAATAGCAAAACCACAAAATATTGAAATGTGGAAACAAAAAATTTTCAAAATTGCAGTTGCGTCACTGTTCTTCCGACACGGCGATATGTACATTTTTATGATTTTCGTCAAATCTATTTTCAAATATTGAATTCATTTTTATTGTACAGATTCTTCATATATGTAAATACCTAGAAAGTGTTTTCAGGATTTTTTGAAATTCGACCCCCAAGGTAGTACGAAGAGATTGCATACTTTTTCACGAATTCATCCGTATCCCTCCGGTCTGATTAGATATCGAATAACTTCTTACTTTCACGGGCTTGTTTAGTAATCACCTAAAACATGTTTTCAAGTTTTTTCTTTTTTCAATCCCTAAGAGGGTATAAACGGGTTGAACACGTTTTCACGAATTTCGTCATATCTCTTAGGAGTGATAAGACATCGGATTGGTTTTCACTTCCTCGGTCTTTCTTTATATATATCTAAAAACTCATTTCAGGATTTTTGGATATTCAACCCCAAAGTGGGTGCAAGGGGGTTGCATATGTTTTCACAAATTCCTACATAATCCTCAATTCTAATGAGGTATCGAATTCATTTTTACTTCCTAAGGATTCCTACATAATCGTCAAAAAGTTGACTTCAGTATTTTTAGATATTCAACTCCAAGAGGACGTAAGGCTTTCGACATATTTCTTAGGATTGATGAGATATCAGATTGGTTTTTACTTCCACAGACTTTTATATAATCACCTACAAACCCATTTCACGATTTTTTTATATTCAAGCCACATGAGGCTTTCACAATTTTTGTCATCCCTTAGTTCTGATGAGATACACAAGTGGTTATTACTTCTACGAGCATTTGGTGTAATGGTCTAAAGCCCAATTTCACGGATTTTCGCAATTCAACCCCCAAGGGGGTGTGCTTACATTTTCACAATTTTTTCAAAATCTCTAGTGTTTGATGAGATATTACATCGCGTTTTATGTAATCGCCTAAAAACCTATTTCACTATTTTTCGAAATTCAACCCCCAAGTTGATATAATGGGTTTGTATACTTTTTCACAATTTGTCATATCTATTAAGTCTGATGAGCCATCAAATTGCCTCTTACTTCTACGGGCTCTTAGAGTTAATGTTATACCGAAAATGTTGACAATTTTTTTTTTTTAATTTTATTTCGATCACAATACATTTTTTTATTATTTTTTACAACCATTTATTTTGGTTTTTCAATAAATAAAATAAAAAATATGGAAAAAACATAATTAAAAATAAATAAATAAAAAGCAAATAATAATTAAAATTCAGCAGAACCTGGTGACTAGTTGAGGCAATATAATGGACTACTACGAAAACTTTAATATTCATAAAGGTCACCATTTCAAGAATACTTCAAAACCTTTGAGGTATCTTTCATTACAACCCAATGTTTTTCTTTGAAATAAAATACAACCTAAACTAACAGAAGCAAACAAAATTTCATTTTATTATTAATTTTTACAGGCCCCCAATTGCCATTTCCTAATTTTATTAAAAAAAATAAATTTATTATTTTTCTCATCTCTTTCATAAAACTCTTTACAATTTTATTTTTGAATATTTGTCAGGCTTCTTCAAAACGATCGAGTATCAAATTTCAAATTAGCATAATTCACTACAATTTGGAGTCGTAACAGATTTATTCGAAAATACGCTATTTGAATTATCATAGAATTCAGTAATCAAAAGCACGAGTTGGCGGCATTGTATTGCGACGGAACCATGTGTAATTTTCAAAAGATTTACGACTTTTTAGATTGAATTTGAAAACAGTAGTTGGGTAAATTTGTCGGTATTATTCGTATTTGGAAATTAAATATAAAAATGATGATGTTCATGTTTAAAATAAATTATTCTTAATTAAGTGAAACGTATGTGTTTTTTCTTTCTTAAGTTTTCTATTAGTGTAACCGTTTATACTGTCTGTAAATATTTGCATGTCTTGCGAATGTAAAAAAATTCTTTCCACTTAGTACTTAATGATTTTTGAATGAATTGGGCATTTAGCGATGACGCAGAACTACAGACATTATTAATACCCAGATAATGAATCATGAATAACACACTGAAATACCGACTTTTAAAAATTAGCTGGCAAACGTTTGCCAGCTAGCGGGCCTTGGGTAAACGATGGTTCGAAACTAAAATGAAGCTTTGAAAGTAGCTTCCAAGTTTGTTTGTGTTTACATCTTGCTGGGTGTGTATATGGGATACAATCTACGCTCCATCAAGTTAAATATGGAGGGACGACACTTTTTCATGGCATACCTTTCTCTATGGCCATTCGACATCAGGATATTTTTTTGTCTATAGCAGAAGTCTACTAAAATACCGTATTATAATTGTTAAGCTTCACACTTTCAGAAATATATCAAGTTTTTTTTCAGTTGTTAATAAATTACATAATTCGTCTTCCCTATTATAGTATTTAGGAAACCAGCTTACATTTGAATGAATTGAATGCGTTATTTAAGGAAGACTTATCTTTTAGAAAATGTTTACTCCATTTGAAACTCTGGTTCTTACAGTCTAGTCTACGTAGTATACAACATTAATAAAGATACTCGTTCATAAAAATAAATTTAATGAAAACTGTAGCCTTGTAAAATTTCAATTAGGATTTCATTTCAACCCGACAGGTAGGTATACTATCAATCATTACTCCTTCGTCCTTACGTCGTATCTTGTTGGTATCGTAAAGTTTACAATTTCTGAACAAGTTTATTATTAATCATTCCGAGTTGTTTTTACAAAGAAACACTAAAAATATCCTAGATACATGACATGATCCCGTGGGGTATCCTTGTCTGCCGGATAACATTGCAAGAAAAATGTATCACTTGATGTAAGATGTCAACTGGTAATGTCTTAGACCTTTGAGACTTTATCATAAGGTATATAAATAATAGAAAGGTATCTACCTTCTGTGGTATGATTTTTTGAGAAAGATCTACTGATAAGATTTCTGTGATAAAAAAAATCTGAGAAGGGGCCGACAAAAGAGTAGCTTATCTCCCATGAACGACAAAAATAGTCTACATATAGTTAGTTTGTGAAGGACTCCCTTATAGAAGCACACAACTTCTTTTGGACCAGGTTTGCTGTTAGAAGTTCAATAAGGGTTAAACATTCCTGGTAACGTGGTAGCTCCCTCCTTCATAAATGTCCTCGAAACACGTATGTACGCTAATATTGGGATATAACTTCGAAACACTGTACAATAGAAATCTAAAATTTGGTGTTACATTAATCTGGCAATAGTTGCAGAGGATAGAGAACGAATAGGAGGAAAACTAAGCGAGTTCTTTCTATATCTTCCATACAAGCAGTGCCGGGTTAAAGATCTAAACTTGGTAGTACAGGGTCGTCATTTCAGCTTTTTCTAGGGGGAGCAAGATGTTATGTTTGTATATATTTTCATATATAAATACACATATGTTATATACAATCTATAAAAATACATAATTCAGGGGGGGCAAATGCCCCCCCCTGCCCCTCACAAATGACGTCCCTGTTGGTAGAGATGTGCAAAAAGTAATTATTCGTTATTTAGTATTCGATACTTTAAACAATTACTAGTATCGAATACCACTTTTGAAAAGTATTCGATATTGCATCATTTCAAATACCACTCAATAGCACATCTCAAATCAAATACAACATATTTTACTTACCTTGGTACAATATTTGAAGAAGTACCGAATACCGAAGTAATTGAATACTAAACCACGGGATTCAAATGGGTGTGAGTATATAGTCAAATTAATACCTCATGGTTGGTAAAGTATTTGAAGAAGTATCGAAAACTGAATATCGAATACTGAAGTTGATGTATGCAGTAATTATTCGTTACTGAAAAGTAATTGAATTGCACATCACTAAGACTTGGTGACTTCTTACCCAAAACGAATGCGACAAAGATTCCACACAAACCCATTCGCAGTACAACGTGGGAAGAAATTTATTGTAGGTGTTTTTTTTTCAAAACAAGACCTTTTACAAGCACCAATTTATTAAGGACTTTTGTGTGGTAGGTAGTTTCTTGGAGCTTACTTCTTCAACTGTCCTAGTGACCTTGCCGCAATGGAAGCCGCGAGAATCCAACGCTTCATTGCAAGCTCTAAATGATTTGACGTGTAGGACCGGATTCGATGATCCTGTGGTAACACAATGGGCCTTTTTGTTAGGTCTAAGCCTTGAGATATAAATACTGGTGGCAGGTGCGAACGCAGAAAATTATTTCGCGGGGGGAGGGGGGGGGGGGGTTTACATACAAATTTACGCGTCGCGTATTAGTTACATTTAGTTGTGAGTTCTAAATTATATCATTTCGGGGGGGTTTGAACCCCAAAAACCCCACCCCCTGCGTTCGCGCCTGCCTGGTGGCAATGAAATGCAAATAATAGTCTAGTATTCAAATGTTTGGCGTTTTTTGTGCTCAAGATCGGTGTATAACAGAAATGCGAGTAAGATGCTAATAGTAGCATAGTGTTTATTGCCGGTCCTTTGCGAGGAATCGTCCGGCTTCAAAACAGTTGCTGCTCATCATCTCCAGTACATATATCTCTATGGGCCTAAATGTGTCCGTGTTCTCAGAGGCAGCCACGCGTACCTACATACCTACCTACCTACCTTGGTAGGTACCGAAAGGATTAACTTGTTGTTCACTCTTTCTGCATTGGTGGTAAAAATTTATTGCTACTACTATTGAAAAAATTTTAATTCTTAGATTTGAGGATTCTTTGGCAAGTTGTGTGCAATCGTAACTGTAACCAAATATTTTAGTGAATTACTTTATTATTTTTTAATACGTTTTAGACGAAAAATTTTGGTTTCTAGATCTCAGAAACCACTTATGCGCGGTAGCTGAAACTTAGAACTTATATTGAACTAGAATAGTTGACCTATTTGCAAAAAAAATGGTTTGCTGTTGTCTTAAGGGATACTAGGAGACTAGAAAAGGGGTTGGTGGTAAAAAACTTTGGATTACAATATCTCCCGAACCAATTGTACCAGGAAGATAAAATTTTTGTTTTTAGGATTACAAGCGGAGTCTATTGAATGTCAAATTTTTGAGAGGGGTGGTCGACCACGAAAGTGGGGAATAGCCATTTTTCAAAAAAAAATATTTTTATATCTCAAGTACTGCAGAGACTCAGTAGACCTCTAGCAGAGAAATAAATTTTTGATTTGGTGGTGTAAGGGGTGATAAGAGGGGTGGAAAGAAAAAAATGCTGATTTTTATTTATCGAAAACCGCAAAGGATAGAAAGTAGAAGCATACTAAAAAAATTAAATTTTTGGGTGAAGTAGCCAGGTCAGCGATGTTCCCTTTTCGGAAATCTTAGTAGCAGATCTGGACCAAAAAGCGTAGTAGATTTCAAAGTTTCGTAGTAGATTGAAAATTTTCATTAAGATAAATGAAATAGACATTTTTCATAATCCAGTAGTATGTTTATTGAAAGAGATGAATTCAGTCCAGCCGCGGTTCTTTGATGAATAATAAACGGATTGGCCTGAATAAAGAAAATTTATCTAATTTCTGATATACCACGTACACTCATCAACTAACAGATCTAACGACATCCCTAAAAGACAGTTTTTCCTCAAGTTCTTTCAGCCGCAGCTTAGTCAAAGATATTTTCAGCCCATCAAAATCGATCAACTTTTACTTTATCATTTTAATATTATAAATTATTGTGATCGATTTAACAAAAAAATTTCCTACCCAAAAATGACTAAATCATTTAAAGACTCGTAGCTTACAAACTCTTTTAAGCTATTCAGTTAAGAAAAATTATTGGATAGACTAGGTGGACCTCTTTATGTGGCCACTTTTTTGAGGTGATGTAGGGAGGGTCTTAGACGAAAGATGTTGCCTTTAATATCTCAAGAACCGATACGATAGGAAGTTGAACCTCAGAACTTATCTAGATAGGTGCCTTTTCTATCTCTGAAACGGCGTATGTAAGAAACTTGAAACTTAGTGGATATATGTAGATGTAATAGAAGAGCATTTACAGTAAAAGAAAAATTCATATTTTTATTGGCGTATGGAAGTGGGGAAAAAGTGTCAGAGAAAATGTGGTGCATATATTATATATGCATATATTATATATTTATATATTATATATTATATATTTTTATGAATTCCATCATATCTCTAGGTCTTCTGAAAAATTAAATTAATTAAATTTTTTCTTGAATTTACTTCACTAGATTACTCGTAGATAGTTTTGCTATGCCAACTAGTTTTAATATATAGTTGTTAAGATATTAAGTTATCTGTTCTCTACATTACAAATTATAAAATGGTACCTACTAACTAATTAATTAATTATACTTGTTGGGGCTCTTTAGATAAATGCCTAAGGGGATGTAAAGCAATTGTAAACATTGTTATGAATTCCGCTATATCCCTTGGTTGGTTGGTTGGTTTACGTGGTGGCCCGTCTACCGAAAACAGGGCCCAATTAGCACCGGACGCGCCGTTTTGATACCACAACTCATTTAAGATATTAAAAACGTTTTTATTTCCACGAAAATTGAATTTAATTGCCAAAGAAACTTGTTCAGATTTTTTGCTTTTAAACCCCTGAGAAGATATTCTCACGAATTCCGTTATATCTCTTAGGTCAGTTATTAAATTGGGTTTTACTTCTACGGATAGGTAGTCCGGCCTAAATTTTAATTTCGGGATTTTCGGATATTCAAATCCAAGTGGGTGTAAGTGCAGTTACATACGATTTCACAATTTTCGGTATTTTATAGGTCTGATGAAATGTTGAATTGGTTTTTATGTAATCGCCTCTGATTACACGATTTCTTAAAATTCAACCACCGGGGTGATGTGAAGATGTTACGTACGTTGTCACAAATTTCGCGATATTTCTATGGTCTGATGTGGTAGAGAAATTGGTTTTCACTTCTACGTGCTTTTTAATGTAATCGCCTAAGAACTAATTTCGTGGATTATTTTTTTTTAATCAATCCTAAAGTGAGTGTGAAAATGTAACATACGTTTTCACGAAGATATGACGAAATTTTACATGTATACATGGCCTTTTTATGTACATACAGTGAGTCACAAAGAAAAACAGCCACCTATTGTACCACAAAGTATTAGCGAAAAATTTATTGAAAAACACCTTAGATTAAAAAAAATTGTATGTACTTTTATTACATGAAGTTCAATATTTATTTTAATAATGTTTTTTTTATTTTTGTTGTTACTTAGTCTAAAAAAATTAATAAAAAGTAAAAATTTCCAAAAATATAGGTCACAAAGAAAAAGAGCCACTTCAAAAAACGTGAAAAAAAATTATAAAAATAGGTTGTTAATATTTGGTTGGTCCGCCTCTAGCAGCAATAACTGCTTGCAGTCGTTTTGGCATCGACTCTAATAGCTTACATGTGTAAGTGGAAGGAATTTTTCGCCACTCCTTTTGTAAGGCATCCAGAAGATCCTTTTCCGAAGAAATGAAAAAGAAGAATGGCCCATAAATTTTCAATTATATTTAAGTCCGGAGACTGTGGTGGAACATCCAGCCCATGCGGACAATTATAGATTAGCCATAAACGAGCATTATGTGATTTGTGTTTCGGGTCGTTATCCTGGTAATACGAAAAATCGCTTTCAATCCCCAACTTCTGGACACTTTCTTTGACATTTTTTTTAAAATGTCAATATATCCAAATTGGTCCATGATGCCATCAACTTGTTGAAGATTTCCAGTACCATTACCCGCCATACAGCCCCAAACCATTACTAAACCCCTACCATGTTTTACAGTGGGTGTAAGGTTTTGAGGTTGAAGCTCAGTGTTTTTTTTCCGCCACACCATTTGCTTTCCGTCTGATCCAAATAAGTTAAATTTACTTTCATCTGTAAATAAAACCTAACAAAAACAATTTTAACTAGTTTTAGACAGTTTATATTCTTATATACCTTTTGCCAGAAGTACATGTCTTTCAGCACATATGTGCGTGCAAACTGGAAGCGTTTCTTACGGTTGATTGCGCTAATAAATGGTTTCTTTCGGGACACTCTTCCATTGAAACCATGGTTTCTGAGAACTCTCCTAACTGTTTCCGGATTAACAACTATATTTAATCGATTTTTGACCATGTCGGCTAATTTCGGACCGCTAATGTGAGGATTTTTCTTAACCTCTCGCAAAATAAACGCTTCATCTCGCTTTGAAAACGTTTTTTTTCTGCCTTCTTTTGGTTTATTTGCTATTCTGTTATCTCTACTAAAACGATGAATAATATGCTGCACAGTTCCGCGATTTTTTTTTTACGATAACAGCAATATCTCTTTGGGACTTCCCGTCCTTATACAATTCTATAACCCGCTGTCTGAATTCAACACTTGTATATCGACCCATCTTCACATTTCACTTGAAAATGCAAAACTGCAGTATTAGCTCTACAAATTTTCCAACATTATCATTCTCCGAAAAGTTTACCGTTATTTTAGCAACAGTAATGCCAAGTGGCTCATTTTCTTTGTGACCTAGGTTTTTGGAAATTTTTGCTTTTCATTCATTTTTTTTAGAATGTGGAAAGTATTATCTTACAAGTAGCTATTCTGGTCACAAAATTAAGTTCTCAAAAACCTCCATGCCTCGAAACAACCGTAAGGTAAGGGTGGCTGTGGCGTGGGCACCTTTGGCGCACCAACTCTTTAACCGCTTTTTAGACTTTGACCCGAAAAATTGTAAGGCTTCGCCCAGACTGTTTATATATAAAGGTATCACAAAAGGTTGAATGTGTTCTATATTATTATTTTACGAGTCGGTACAGAGCAAGAAAAGGTAGTAGAATTCAACCTTTTCGTAGCAACAATTTTTTACATGGAAAAAGTAGCAGATCTACTACAATTGTAGTAGGGGAACAACGCTGAGCAAGGTGCGGAAGTGTTATCAATTTTTGGGTAGAAGTCTGGAACGCGTTTAATGCGACTGACAACCTGAAGGAGAACCGGCAAGCTATTTGAAACGTTATTTTTTTAGGTTTTCAGTTGCATCTCAGCATTAAACGCGTTTCGGACTTCTACCCAAAAAATAATGAAGTTGTTCCCAGACTGTTGGCAGATTTTCCAGTATGATTGGGTTTTTTATTGTAGGAAATATATCGGCCCCCCGTAACTTGCCATCCTTCTACTGGATCATCTGAGCTTCTCGGTTGAAATAGTGTAGTTTATTGAATCAGTATGGTTGGGTCTTTTTTTCCGACTTAAGCCCTCAGTGCTGTTTCTTCTTCAATGTTACAGCCCGAACCGAAACTTTTCTTCCCGATGAATCTGTGGGGAGATGTTTTGCGGCCAAACCACTCAGGCCGAAAACACTCCTCACAAATTGGATCACAACGATCCAAGGACGCTGGCTGTCATTTCGATTCCTATATAAGGACGAGAAATCGAAGTGGCAGCCAGTCGTTCGCCAACTGACGGGCGACTCACAACACGGCTGCAAAGCGATGACGCCGATAGTCGTCGCTGCAGTCACACAACACAAACAGCACGACGGCTGCGATGTGAGCCGTCGCTGCAAAGACGACGGCTGCGATGTGAGCCGTCGCAACAAAGACGACGGCTGCGATGTGAGCCGTCGCAGCAAAGACGTCGGCAGCGACATTGCCGACGCAGCGAACACCACACCCCCAGACACGCGACGGCACCAAATACTGCCGTCGCCCACGACCTTAAAGAAGTTGGACTCTCGGCATAGCCGGGAGAACTCCAACGCAAGGTCGTGACGAATGTCCTTACAAATCCTCTGCCAATCATCGTCCGAGGGGTTTCAGTATGGAAACATTAGTGAGAATGACATTTTGGGAATAGAACGGGTAGACCTAAATAGGACTTCCTCAACTGACAAAAATGCATTAACCTGGGAATTCCACAAGGATCAACCCAGAGACCGATGCTGTTTTTTATCTACAGTATGCCGGGCTTCCGGGTAAGGTAGGTAGGTGCGGGTACACGTGGCTACCCGTTAGAACACGGACACACTTAGACCTAAAAAAGGTCCGTTGTGTTACCACATGATCATCGAACCCGGTCCTACTCGTCAAACCATTTAGAGCTTGCAATGAAACGTTGGATTCTCGCGATCTCCGTTGCGGCATGGTCAAAGAGGCGGGGGAGGTTGAAGTAGATTTGAAGATGACAGCCTGCTGTTGTTTAATAGTATTAACCAATTATTTTCGATTTGTTGCATTGCAGTTGCCCTCTAAAACTAAGGAATATCAAAAGCCACTACGTTTACTGCATTACCCTATATTTCAAATTATAAAAACAACGTTAAGTAGTTAAAACTCCGACCCCATCCACATATCCCTACGAATTCTCCGATTCTTTGTACCTGTAACAAAAAAAAACAGCAGAAATTGACTAATTGCGCCAACAAGACAATCGATCTTCCGAACTCACTTGCACTTGAGACACGTAAAGAAGACAGTTTGACCTTCGTCCGCCGACCGCAATTGTACCGTGGCATAGGACATTTTATCGTGACCGCATTTCGAACATTTCCGCTCGACCGTCGGACCGTCCGCTTCGTCGTCCCGTTCGTTCTTGACTTTGACTGATTTCTTAGCGCCGGGTGTGTACGTGTTGAATTCAATCGTGTACTCCATCGACATATCGCCGAAAACTGAAAATTTTGTTGTTTGTTGAAAAATGAACGAAAGACAAACGGGATTCTCGACTTACCTTCCGGACGAAATTCCCTCTTGCAATTGTAGCAAATTACATTTCCTTTAGGCTGCAATCGCGGAAAAATGGAACCGCAATCCGGACAGAATCCTGGTGTTGTCTTGAAGTTTTCCATTGCTGCTGTTTTCTATTTGACTGAATGCCGTGCAATCTGCAACGTTTTTACTTTAAAACGGATTCGTTTGGCAGTTTGTAACGTAAACACCGTTGACAGTGACAGTCCGAACACATGGCAGGTGTACTAAAAGATTACCGCCATGTCGACACATGCGACATCTGCTGTGTGCCACTCAAAACTGAAATGAGTTGTTCTAAATGCCCGAGCGAACCACACGACGGTTATTGAAAAAGTATTAAAATAACTTAATTTAACAAAACTGAACTGTTTGGCACACTGGAACCGGGTTAATCTTGTCGTAGCACTTAAATTAAACTGAATGACCGAACAAGTAACCAACGAATCTTGAAACTCATATTTTTTTTCATTCCTTATTTAAGTACGGAAACAGGAATGCCAAATGGATGGAGGTCGTCAATGTTCAGATCCTGAAGGAAGGCTGGCAATCGTTGTACCACTTCTAGCATGCAACCCAATGATGCTTTGTGTAGAAAGTTTTAATTTACATTCCTAATTCCCAATTTAAAAGTCCCCGCTAAGTCCCATTTCCGGTGTCCTCTTATGTCCCGACAAATTAAAAATGTTTCCGGTTCGAGTCCGCGCTAAGTCCTATATCATGTGTCCCACCAGATCCCGACAGATGGCACAAAACGTCTGAATATTGAAGAAAGTCTTCTTTTACCTCTCCTAGCCATAAATTTATGAATTTTTCAAATCTGTTTGCGAATTTGGAGAGGAGGCGCCAGCACCTTTAATTTAAGGGGTCACTTGTCAAAATGGGAGAATTTTGAAATAATTTCCCTAAAATTTGCTAAGGGGTGGGTGCCATGGCATTTTTCAAAAGTCAATTTTTTTTTTTATTTTCGCGAGTGACACCTTAAACGAAAGGGGGCTCAACAGCTGCTCAAAAATCCAAACAAATTTAAAATCGGATCAAAAATGGAGGAGTGGCCAAAAACGTCGAAAAAAATTCAAAATTTTTTTGCCTCTGGCCGCAAATTAAAGAATTTTTTAAATATGTTTGCGAATTTAAAAAGGAGGCGACAGCACCTTTAATTTAAGGTATCACTTAGCAAAATCGAAGAATTTTAGAGAAAATTGCACTAAGATATGCCAAGGGCATGTAGGCTTGTGTAGTTCGCGAACGAACTAGCTCAGAAGAGCGTTCCCAGAAGTGAAATGAACGAACTAGTTCGCAGTCAGTCCCGCTCCTAGTTCGTTTCCATTTATTCATTGCCGTTCGTAACTCAGTGCTGCAATATACTCTTGTACACTGACGACCTTTTTTTTTGCTCATCACATTCCATTCTACTAGAATGACGACTACAATCTTTTTTTTTCTTTTTTCTCATTAATTACATTGTACCGTAATGACGACAACACTTCGTTTCAAACTTCACTGTCTTTCTCATCAATGAACTGACGCGTCCTAGTGAACTAAAAGAACGAGCCCGTTCGCGAGGGATCGGTAATCAGAAAAGTGAAATATTTACGTATAACATTTTGAATAAGTAAACATTTTTCTCCAGGAACATTATTTTTATATCTACCTGCTGAAGACGGATTCCAAAATTTCAATCAAAATTTATTGTTTTAAATAGAATTTGTTGGAAGTGGATAGTGGGAGACTGATGTAAACGGAGGTGAGAGAGTGAAAGTCACTTTATCATTACATGATCGGTGAGCGGGACAAAGTTGATGACTATGAATGTGGAACTGAGAAAGAAAAAAAATTTTTGTTTCTGTATACGAAATACGATGCTTTTCTGTTTCAAACCATTTCATATTGATTTATAGAAAACTGTTCCTATTATCCATCCTATATCCTCCATCCTCTATCCACACTTCTCCATGTTTCATCTTCTATCTTGCATCCTCGACCCCCGATCCTCCATCCACTATCCGCCATCCTCAATCCATCATTCTACATTCTCCGTTATTCATCTTCATACTTTTCCCCTAATTCTTCAACCAACATCCTCTATGCTCAATTCTCTATCCATCATCTTCCATCCTCCCTCAACTATCCACAATTGTCTATCGATCCATCCGTTATCCTCAATCTCAATCCTCCATCCATCAACTTCTATCCTCTATTCTCCATCCTCAACCCTCAATTCCTTATTCTTCATTCACAATCCTCTATCATCTAACCTCCATCCTCTATTATCTATCCACCATTCTCCATACTCCATCCCACATCCTCCATCATCCATCCTCTATCCACCATTCTCCATCCTCCAATGTGCATTACGTACTCTTGTTTTTTGCATTTTCAGCCCATATGGGGTGACACCACCGAATTCCGCCCCGATCATCCTTCCTAGGAACGTCATGGAGTCGCGGGTGGTAAGAACATGCTTCCTAAACCATTTTATCATTGGAGAAAATCCATAACATTACTCCCGGGCATCGCCAAGTTTCACTATTAATTTTAAGGTGACTCTTCAATAACTTTTCTCTGTTCAAATTTGTGACATTATGGTAATTTGTTGGTCCACTCTGAGCTTTTGGATACGAGTATGAAAGGATAATTGAGAGTTGGTTTCATGTGAATGAACGGCACGGCGTTCACACGCAAAAAACTAATATTCGTGAAAATTGTCAGTTACATTGTATGTCCATTGTTCAAATCTCGTTTAACATACCACAAAGCTATGAAATGAACATTACTCAATTAATTTCTCTTTATATTTCGGATGCCTTGAGTCCTGTAAAATTTGTCTTCAAGTTGATGCATTAAAAAAGACTGCAAATTTATCTTAAAGTCAATCAAATAGAAAAACATTCGTTTCAATTTTCGTCAAAAAATTTATTTAGTTATATTTTGCATTATTTAAAAGAAAATATCAAATAAGGACGAATACAACATCCGAAGAAAAAAACCACGGAAGGCTTGAAAAAGTTAGTGAAAAAATAAATATAAATATAAAAAATATTTCAATAAGGACGACAGACTTTGAAACCAATACGGATTGAGTTAAGCTTTGAAATTCAGTTTGTTTGATCCTTTAAATATGATACTGTAGTCTATTAAACAAAAAATAAAGCGTCATTAATATAAGAATAGCTCTCTGCACGACATTTATTCCGTAAAATAGAAATAAACGCCCAACCACAAATTTAAAGCTGTACCAACCTTATTGAAATACTATTTAAGTTCCAACCGCGCGCGTTCGCCCACAAAAACTTTGAATCCATTTCGTTTCATTAAAAAAATTAAAAGCCAAAATATTGCGATTTCAATTCAAAAAACCGAAAAAAATTTTCAATGTTTTCAAAATTCCAATTACATAACGTGTAACGTACTACAATCTTGACGAAGTACTTACCAAAAGAGTCGGATCAATCGAGAGTCCAACATGATAACACATCCAAACCGATGGTTTGTTTGTTTCTTTTTTTTTATTATTATTATTCGAAGTTCAATCAAATTGCAAACACCTCGGCCGGACAATACGGTAGTGTTGTACGTGTGGTCCTTTCACCGACAACGCAGTATGACCCAGCAGATCATCTTTGGAAAAAATTCAAAAATTAAAAACCATGATGCGAAAATTTGTTAATTTAAAAAAAAAAAATTTTTATTTTATTTTGAGTTAAAAAAAATGTATAGACTTTTTTTTAGATGATGATAATAATTACTGTTACTTCACTTTTCCAGCTTTCTACTACTGCATGTAAATTGTAGATGAATAATGTCTGTACCTAGGTAGCTTTTATTTTTATTTCACTACACATACTTTGTCCTCATTTTCTCTCTTATTTTTGTTTTCGTTCTGCCTGGTCATCATCTTTTCCAACTATTTTTTGTTTTTTACAAATAATACCAGGTTTCTTTCTGACTTTCCTCTAATGAAGAAAAGGTATGGAAATGTATTTTCTTGTTCTACTACCATACAACTTGTGGTAAGACTCGATAATGTCTGCCTTAAACGATGCAATATAAACTTCTTCCGGTAAAATTAAGTACATACAAATTTCTTTTGTCTATTTTAATATAAAATGGTTTCATATATTTGTTACATTCTGCAATTTGTTTAGTTTTAGATATATATAAATGTTTTTATATACAAATATGTACTGCTAAACATAGTGATATAATTAAAACAAAAATTAAATTTAATAACACACTGGTCATAAATAGTAAGTTTTCTTTAAAGAATTAATTTTGTCTCTCTTGGGGAGAATTGAATGGTTTGATGAAAAAAAAATTGAAAATATCTACGTAGAAACAAAAACCTTATTTATTATTTAGAAACTGTACTATACGATCTTTTACAAAGAATTGTACACAATTTTTGTTTTTTAATTTATTAATGAGTTCAATTACAAAATCTCAATAGTTTACTACAGGTGGTGGGGCCGGAATTGTGCAAGAGATCGAAATGTCTGTATTGATTAGGTGTTTAAGGTGGAAAAATCATTCTTCCAAAATCAAATTAAAAAATACGAGATTTTCTTATTTCGTTTTTAATTTTAAAAGTAGATACTTTCCAGTTTTCTTTTGAATACAAAACCTCCCTTGTACAATAAAATGTAACCTAAATGTTTTTGAATTAGAATGCTTTAATACTATTACGAAGAAAATAAAAAATTATAAGAAAATTATATAAAATGTTATTTCTTCTTTACACGGTTATTAAAAAAAAAATTGTTTTTTTAGTTCTGTTTTTGGATATAATAAATCTTTACTATGTCTACGGTTTTCTTTTCTGTTTAGAAAAAAAAAATTATTCATCATCCTGTTGATTTTTAAGAGTTTCTGCCTGTTCTTCTTTATCCTTATATCTTCTTTATTTTTTATAAATCTTCCTGATAAAACTTTTTCTTTCTGTTAATTTATACTTTTGCTCTCTGCTCTATTTATTGCCTATTGTTGAAGTAAAGGAAAAATATTACAAATGATTAGTCTGAAAAATTGTGTGTTGAATTCTTTTTTATCAAGCGTTTAATATAAAAATCACTGCAGTTAGTGGATAAGATTTTTCATACCAGTGATGTTTTTATTCAAACTTAGCGATACAAAAAAATAAAGAGAAATTTCTATAAATCATTTTTATTGATGGAATAAAAAAGCAAAATCTAAAGGCCGTGACACATTACCGGCAGAAAGTAGCGGCAGCAGCAGCGGAAGTTCTAGTTTCTGCTCTGCTTAATGATTGACAGCAGAAGTAGAGACCAATAATGCCAACGATTTGTCGTTAAACATCTATTTTCACGTACGAAGTCAATAATTTTATCCTATATCTAATTTATTTTCTAGCGCCTTTTACGGCGCGGCGTTGTTGTATTGTGCCAGATTGTCAGGATATAGTGGGGACTTTTACATTTTTTTCGAAGTTTTTGGCCACCATTCCCACATTTTTGATCCGATTTAAAATTTGTTTGGATTTTTGAGCAGCTGTTGAGATCTCCTTTCGTTTGAGGTGTTACTTTCGAAAATCGAAAAAATATACTTTTTTGAAAAATGCCATTGCCTTGGCAAATTTTAAGGCAATTTTTTGAAAATTCTCCGATTTTGACAAGTGGCCCATTAAATTAAAGGTGATATCGCCTCCTTTTCAAATCCACAAACATATTTAAAAAATTCTTAAATTTGCGCCTAGGAGAAGCAAGACCGTAGAGATGGGCAAAGCAGTTCCTTTCAGTGAAGTACTTCACTCCGAATCACTCACTTTAAGGAACGAGTTCAGTGAAGTACTTCCATTGAACTCTTCGTTCCATCGTTCGTTCAGTAGTCACTTCAGTTGAAGTGTTCACCTACTCAATGGAACTCTTCGTTCCGTAGTCACTAGACATTTCAATTGAAGTGTTCACTCACTCAATGGAACTCTTCGTTCCGCACTTCAATCTTCTAACAGCCGTTTAGTAGCCACCGGTGGGCTGGTGTGTGTGTGTGTGAGTTTTCGTCTCTAAGTAGCCGCTCACTTAATCACACACTAGTCAGACAGAAGTTCGTAGGGCTGGTTGGTATGTGTGGATTTTCTCCAGCCGGTCTATAGTCAGGTAGGCAGTAGTTGTGCTTGTGGGTTGGGTATACATGAATATTTACATTTACTTTCTTTTTTCTTATGATGGAAAATATAATGGCGTGGTATTCACCGCGTCGCCATACATAATTACATTGAAGACAACATTGATGCCAATTTAGTGCTTTCAGCGTTAAATTTGATGCTCAAAATTTCGTCTCAGCAGACAAATATTAGTTTTACCACTTGCGCATTATTTGAATATTCCTGCGATTGATATATGTATATCGTTTTTAATTTTTTTGTCACGTGTCGAATGGAACTGCAGTTCGCCAAAATTACTGAGTTACTTCACTCACTCACTTCAATGAAGTGTTCTTTTGTTTGAGGTGTCTCTTTCGAAAATCGAAAAAATTTACTTTCTTTAAAAATGCCATTGCCTTGGCAAATTTCAGGGCAATCTTTTTCAAAATTCTCCGATTTGACAAGTGACCCCTTAAGGGGAGCAAACCCTTTACAATTTTCAAAAAAAAAACATTTTTTTTTACATATTTCGAAAGTATAAAGCGTAACGTACGTTATCCAAGAAATTGGGTGAGTTTGGATCGAAAGTATATCGTGTGCGGTTGGTTGATTTTTCAAAGCTAAAATGTCAAATTATACAAAAGGAACGCGAGATATTGAAACTTTAAACGCGATTATCTCGAAATTGCATCTTCAAAAACTGCTCGTGTTGTAGCTCAAAAAGTTATGGATCGATTTGGCTGATTTCTTGTGAGCTTTCTGTCTATATAAATATCGTAAGGATATACCTTAAGTTTTGAGGATATCGCATAAATAAACCACTTTTTTGGGGTAAAAACTGTCAAAAAAATAGTCAAAAATTGAACATTTGCTTGAAAAACCTCATATCTTTTTTGTTTTATATTTTTTTTATAATTTTATAGGTATATCCTTCCCATTCATCTGGCAGTATTCGAAAAATGTTTTGGTTTTCAGTTTAAGATCAATAGAAAAAATACGACAAATGGAGCACTTTTTGATGTCTCGCAAAAGACGACTCAAGGAATACCCTATAAAGACGCCATTTTGTTTTGTAAAAAAAAAAATATTTTAACAGTTGAAAGTTGTAATAATGTCATGTAAAAATTTTAAAATGATGCGATTATTTTATCACTATAAAAAATATTCATGAAAAATGACTCATTTTCGGGCGTCTAAAGGGTTTGCTCCCCCTAAATTAAAGATGCTGGGGCCTCCTTTTCAAATCCGCAAACAGATTTAAAAAGTTCATAAATTTGCGGCCAGGAGTGGCAAAAGAAGAGTCGCCAATTAGGAATTTTTTTCTCCATTTCTTCAGACGTTTTTTGCCATCTGTCGATATCTAGTTGACACAGGATAAACAAACAATTTTGACACCTTCAGTATTTCCATTTCTGATAACATACCCAATTGTTGACGGTTTTATATTGGCAGTACTGAAGCAGAAGCATAATTTTAGAATTTAGAACAAAAAAACCGCAGCGCTTTCGCCGCTCATTCTGCCGCTGCCTCCAATTAAACAGATGTCATATATTTCGGTGCTTTCTAGAAAAAATTCCGCAGCTGTCGCTGCTTCTCCATGTAATGTGTCACGGCCTTAAATGTGGAATGCGTTTTGAGTGAAGAAAAAAAAATGATATCCATAATAAAACTTACAAATAAAATTTATGTAAGACGTCGGAGTTCCGTCAAAGGAGCGTTCATAATAAACGACGTTATAAAAAGATTGAACTACTGTCTAATAAACAGAATTGAGGGCTATCCACGCCTGGATCACGACGGAGTTTTTAGTGTTTTTTTTCATACGCCTAAAGTTATTATCATAGAAGCTTCTGACTACGGGGCTCCATTTCAGCAATTAACACGAGTGACCCAAATACCATAAGGAAAAGAAGCTAACCAATATACGCCAGTTACCTATCAAGCGACTTGTTCCCGACTAAGATCAAGCTTTTATTAATTGAATATGATCCAATGATTAAAGATTTTGTCAACGCCGAGGGAAATTGAATAACGGCCAACATAAGGTTCACATCGCTGATTTCAGATAGTCGCATTTTTTTATTCTTTTCAAGTAAATACTCTAGAAATTCGAATCGCATTACAGTAGGGGTCGCGATAAAGTGACTGCTTTATATTGACCACTTTAACAGTGACCCAATGCGTTCGCATCCAACAGCTCTAAATAGTGAACACCAGCAAAATTTTTCATTCGAAATAATGATATCATCTAAAACTTTTCATAATTCGGAGAATCCCTGACTTCACCCTGGCTTCTTGTCATGTCCTATAAAACATGTTCTTCTATTGTCAATGCGCATTTTCTGCAATACAGTGTGCTGAGCTATGTCTACAATTAAGCGAAATTTTTTGTCGTTGCAAATATAAGTGGAAATTATTGCTTCTTAAAAAAAAAGGCATTAGTAGTGTAAGTTGATGAAGCAGTATACAACAACAAAATATATCAAAACAACGGCGGCTAAAGGCTGGTTTTCATTACTGAGACTAAGTTTTCATTACTCCAACATTACAGATCTGTAGCAGAAAACTAAAAAGAGAGAAATCGGTTTTAAAAAGGAAGAAATGGAGAACATTTTCGACTTTATAGCAAAATTGTAGCAATAGTTTTTGAGTGTTTTTTGCTGTTTGTACGCTTTCAGTTGAGAAAAAGTACAATTTGTGAATTTTCTCGACAACTATTGTAAGCTAAAACCGATCTGCGGCTTGTCAATTGCCTCATGTCAAGCGAATAGACAGCAGAATGATCAATGCATGCATCTCTAATAAAATTCTAAGCATATTTATCTCCTTTTTTGATATTCATCCCACATTACAAAATTGTTAAGAAAACAATTACCGGCTCGACAAATGTCAAAGTCATAATTGCCATAATTTGGCACAGTAGTGTGCGTGCGGATGTCTGTTGTGTAGGTTTGTCGGAAGCAAATTATAGGAAAAAGAGATGTGCATGCAAGTCTTTTTGCTATAATGTACATCCTTACTTTATGGTTACAGATCACAGATCTGAAGTTGCAGACGAGACACTTTTTTACAGATCTGTTGCAGATGATATTTCCTCTATTTCGCACGCATGTACAGTTTATATTTTCATCTTGTTCTGGCAGACATCTCAAGAATGTCGGCGTAATGAAATCCAGCCTTAATATATTTTCTGGCTCAGGAAAGCGAAAAACATTGCGTTCCGGTAAGTTTGCCAAAATGGAGAAAAGTTTGTATGAGTGAAGCTGAGAACGCAATGATCCAATTAATAATAGCAGCATTGCAAAAATTTATCTGTTCTTGCACGCAAAAAAAACTCAACGAAAATGGAAGAAAATGAAATGACTAAAATCTACCAATAGCAAAACTTTCCATGGGAATATCGAATTTGTTTCGAAAAATACTATCGACAGTAAAAAGATATAAAACGAAAGTTTCGTCAAAAGAATAAAACTAAATCAGGCGAATCAATTCAGCTATTTACTCTTTTCTAATTGAAAAATTGCTCAACTTTTTTCTCTTGCTATAATTTGTTAAATACCAAATTAAAAAAAAAACTCTTAAGGACTGGGTATTGCGATATAAAACATACCTCTTTTACAATCAATATCGCCTATTTCCGCCGCCACCACCACCCATCATATTGCCGCCTCCACCACCCATATTTGCACCGGAATATCCTTGATTTCCATATCCACCGCCAACACCGTGGTTCATATTACCTGTAACAAAGAAATTGGGAAATGGGTTCGAATCAGCGCTATCGGACATTAAAATATAAATACACCCTCCTACGCACTATTATACAGAAGTAGAAGTTCTAAATAAGTTTTTTTCGCTTGCTATCTAAAAATAAAGCTAATCGCCAATTTAAAAAAAAAATAATCCTGTTGCAGGGCTGCGTGTTACAATGATCACTGAAAACAGATACACATAACATAGCTTAAGCCAAGCATTTCTCGCAGGAAATTAATCTCACAGCAGTTTTGGAATGCAAACAATCAAGTGGAAGAGTCTCGGATCATTTGTGTGTCAGAGAAGCTGTGGTTCTGTTTTAATCAAATTTGAAACAAATTTCATTAAAAAAAATTCAAATTAAACTTTCAAGCGAAACAACAATTTCATAAAAGAAAAATTCAATTGAAGGAAAAAAATATTATTTTCGGTTAATTAAAGAAAGTCTTACCATTCTGCTGCTTGCCGAAACTGCCGCCGCCCATATTACCGCCGCCGCTTCCACCGTACGGATTCATACGATTCGCACCGAAACTATTTCTTGCAGGTCCACCGCTGTAGCCTTGTTGATGACCACCGCCGCCGCCAAAGTTATCGTTATTACCCCAGTTTCCGCCACCACCACCAGAACCGCCACCGCCCTGTCCAAAGTTGTTTCCAGTACTTTGATTCCAACCGCCTTGACTCGAGCCATTATCCCAAGGATTCATTTGATTATTCCAATTTCCACCACCACCACCACCGCCGCCTTGATTATAACCACCTCCTCCAAAACTATTTCCTCCACTCCAATTATCGTTGCCGCCACCACCACCAGCGTTACGATTATTCCAGCCGCCTTGATTACCACCACGATCGCCGCGTCCACCTCCACCGCCACCGCGACCACCACCAATTGGTCCCCCACGACCGCCCATTCCGCCACCATCTCCACCACCGCCGCCAGAATTCGAGCGATCCATTTCCTGTTTCGATAGGGCTTTTTTCACATCAAGCAGTTTTCCTTTAATGGTGTGGGTCTTTTGCACTGTAAAATTGAAGAATACAAAAATTAGTATCGCAGAGACCGACCACTTCTTCCTGGATTATCTTAAAGAACAGAAATGAAGTTGTCGCAATTACTTTTTCATCGGTTTACTACAGAAAAGCAAAGCAACAACTAAATAATAAATGCGAGATTAAATTAATTTTACAGTCTCGAAACGCCGTGCGAATTCATCGAATCAATTACACGGAGCTGGGACTGTGTAAGTAATTGAAAATGAGATTGATACAACGGAGCTCAAGCGAGCGGTTGTATGAGGTACAGGAAGTAGTAGGTAAACGTATCAGTTGATGATGCATCAAATTGCTGACACAACAAGAGAATTTAAATTATGTGATCTCGATACTTTACTGATTCCTAGTTAAAGAACAAATAATCCTGGGATTTTCCCAAAAAAAAGCCGGAATTATTTTGTTTCTTCGAATTTGTGGGACCAGAAAACTTTCGGCAGTACGCGATTGAATTCTCTAGTTACAATCCACCGCTATTGAAAATCATTTAAATACCAAAAAATGTCTAAGGAAGAATACCAAAAATACTTACATATAACCTTGTCCACGGGATCGTAATCATCGAATTCTACGAAACCGAAACCACGTTTCTTACCGGTGTCCTTGTCCGTTACAATTGTTACGGTAGCAACATTACCGTACTTGTTGAAATAATCCCGAAGACAATCGTCATCGTGCTCGTCTTTCAATCCGCCGACAAATAACTTTTTCACACTAGCACCGGCCTCAGGACGATTGATATCTTGACGCGGAACAGCACGTTTTGGTTCGACAACACTGTAAAGGGAATATTTATAAAAAAAAAAATTAGAGCTGTTCAAACTATACCGTAAAAAAGGGAATTGAACCATTACATCCAAAACTACGAGAGCGTCTAAAACGGTTCACCCCATAGAGCTACTGGAGACGACAAGCCACCGGTTTTGTATATATATGTATATGTTTTTGAAGCCAAAAACTCGATGAGAACTGAGACAAAACAGGGTCGTTGTTGTTGTTTCAGCGTGAGAGTGAGTGAGACAAAACAGGTTCGTTATGTCAATTGTTGTTGTTTTGCGTGCAAATGGATGCGACGACGTCCGCCTTCAACTCAATCGCTGCTTGTCATCTCCAGTATATATATCTCTATGGTTCACCCCATCCCACTAAAAAATGTACTACTTAATGGGGGTTTGACCAAAAAAAAATTAAACTTAATAACTCGAAGGGCTTCCGAGTTACGAGCCTTCAAACGCATTTCCGAACAGCGGACACTGGACGGTGTCCAAACGAACTGATTTTTTCCCCTTTTATCGGGGTCTATTAGTCACAAAAACTTATCGGCGGCGTCCATACGGACTGTAATTTCTTTTTACTCTCTTTTTTGGGTCTACTACATTTTTCAGGGTAGCAATTTTGTTTAAAATCAATGACAATAATTTATTATTACAATAAACAATTAAATAAGACCCTTGATAAATCACAAGATCTGGAACAATTAAATTTTGCATAAAACTGAAATTGTGTTAGGAATCATTGCGCAGGTACTTGAAATGAAAACGATAAAAGTACCGTAGACCGCAGTTCATACTGGAATGGAAAATTTAATGTAATAAATAAAAAAAAAATTACTCACCGTCCGTCAACTTTATGCGGTCGCTCATTCTGCGCATTATCGACCATGTAAGCGCGAGAGTAAGTAACGAAGCCAAATCCTCGCGAACGCTTTGTTTTTGGATCCTTCATCACAACAACGTCCACAATTTTGCCCCATTTCTCAAAGTATGACTTGAGCGAGTCATCGGTTGTACGATAGTCCAGACCGCCAATAAAAAGCTTGCGCATATGCTCTAACTCGCGAATATCCTGTAGACAAGAAAAAAAAATAAGTTAGCAAAATCTAAATAAAAAATACTTTCTGTTTCGCATGAGGTTTTAAATCTGATTAATATCAGACGATTGTCTGGTGTAGGACCAATCATTGAGTCTTGACTAGCATAATTTGTAATTAAGAAAAACAGCCGCATCAACATATCCCGCTACCAGACTGGTTCGTTCTCTTTGTATACCGAGTGTAATGTTCTTTATCATTATTGCTGCCAGAGACCGACCTGATTTAGATATATTTTCATCGCCGCAGAAGATATTTCTTTATTTATGTCACCTGACCAATTATTATGTTCCCATATGAACTCAAAACCCCGATGTCTTGTTTGGAGTAATGAAGCTTTCCTTGTCACTTTTCTGAAGGATCCAATGTCTTCAATTTTCTTCAGATCATTTTAGAACTAATTGCTTCTTCAATGGCAGCTCAAATTAGTTTTGAATACAACAATGACAATAAAGTGATCCGTAGGTTCTTAACGTAACTCTTTCAAGATTTTCCACTCCATTTTGAGATGGTCTGCAATAGCCACTCTTCTTTGACGGAATGCTGGAGTTCCCCCCCCCCCCCCACCCCCCTATGTATCAAGCAAATAACACTGTTACACTTAGACTTGCTTAAAATATCGAGAAGACACTTAAATCTTAAAAAATGTAATAAAATCGAGAATCGAGTGTAGTCCCCAAAATAGGGGCCAAGAATCAAATTATTGTTACGCGTGCAAATGAATTCTTGTCGTCCAGATTCAACTCATTGATTTACCGTCAATCTCCAGTGTATCTCTGCTCATTCAGGGAGTATGCATATCCCAAATATGCCATCGAAGTGTGGTAGCAAATTGGGCACGATGTGTGATCATTTTTCCAAATTATGACTGTGCCATATTTAGACTCCAGCATAAATTCAAACAGCTTGTCTTTGAAAGCCAGCACGCCGGTCGAATCTCGGCTAAACTCTCCGGTTACATGTAAGACGGAAAGTACATAAATTACCAAGCTGTGGTTTGAAGTTGAATCCCGCAAAAACCGAGCGGGTTCTTTTCTCTGGAACCAGTACAGTTCCCTGTGGAATTCCTTAATTCCCTGAAGGATTCCCCATCTATCTCTGAAGTTGTATTTTTGCTGAAAGTAAAGTTATTATTTACCAGTACACTGTACTGACTGAGGATTGACTAAACGGCAACTACCCCGCAAACAAAAAATGGACTACTCTTTTGGATCTTGGAATGTTCGATCGCTATATAGGACAGGAGCTCTGAAAGAGTTCCTCGAAGAAGTGGCAAATCAATACATCAACATAACTGTACTTCAAGAAACAAAATGGCTCGGTAACGAAATCATAGACATGAGATCGCACACAATCTTTACAAGTGGAAAACAGTCGGAAAGCAGAGAGTTTGGAGTCGTTTTTGTCGTTGACAAAAAATTTAAGCAGCAGGTCACGAGTTTCAAACCAGTAAGCGAAAGATTGTGTGCAATTCGAATAAGAACTAACGTTTGGCTAATCAACGTCCACGCACCAACAGAAGACAAGGACGAGATAACTAAAGACGACTTTTATACCACCTTAGAGATAACCTATGATTCACTTCCCTCGAATGACCTAAAAATTGTCCTAGGGGATTTTAATGCAAAAGTCGGAAAGGAGGAGACTCATAGAGGAACCAACGACAATGGCCAACGTCTTATTGATTTTGCAAGTAGCAAAACTATCATAGTAAGCTCTACATGCTTTCCTCATCGCGATACTCACAAACGAACGTGGGCGTCACCAGATGGTCACACCTTCAATCAAATAGACCACGTTCTAATTCAGAAAAGGGCTGCTTCTAGTATACTTGATGTACGAACCCTCCGCGGTGCCAATTGTGACTCTAAGCTAAATGTCGATGCCGAATAGTTTATCGTGGATATCCGAAAACGAGTAGAGCTCGGAAATTCGATATCGACAAGCTCAAAGACGAAACGATGGCAGAGGCATACATGTCAAAACTGGATCAACATTTGACACCAATATACGAAAACGTCCAGAGTATGCCAATGTAGAATATATGGGCGAAAATACGAGATGGCATCAAATCCTCGGCAAAAGAGACATTAGGATATCAAACCCGGCGAAAAAATAATGACAGGTTCGACCAAGAATGTCGCAATGCAATAGATAGAAAGAACGAGGCGTACAACATTTTTACTGAACGACCAACACGAGCCAAAAAAGATAGATATGACGAGCTTAGGCGATTTGCAAAAAAGACCTGCAGGCGAAAGCAAAGGAAGTACTATAATGACAAGATAGAAGAAATGGACAACAATATAAGACAAATTAAAACCCGGGACGCATACGCAATAGTTAAAGACTTAAAAAGGGGATATAAGACCAAAACCAGTCTTTGCAAAGACGTAGAGGGCAACACCATCAGCAATACACAAGAAATTAAAAGGACATGGGCTTCCTAAATCGAGCATCTTCTCAATCCCACTCCATTAGCACCGATTACGGCCGATAACCTCTCAATTGAGGTTTCAACTGACGAAGAAGAACCATCAATGACACTAAAGCGCCGGATATTGACGAAATACCAGTTGAACTTCTGAAAAATGGTGGAAACTGTGTCCTGGAAATACTACAAAAAATTATATGTAAAACAAAACAACAGGTAGCCAGGGTACAAAAATGTAAGGCGTTGCTTACGCGGCACGCCCAGGGTGATATAATTTTTTCGGATGAAAAACTGTTTGTACTACAACCATCTCACAACCCGCAAAATGATAGATTGTATGCAGCTACTATCTCTAATATTCCGTCAACCAAAAAAATCATTCAAAGGTATCAGAGTGCGTCTTCTGTGATGGTTTGGGGTGCTATTTCAAAAAAACGTAAACTACCCCTGCTTTTTATAGAAAAGGGGGTGAAAATTAATCAGGACTATTATTTAAATAGTGTCCTGATTGATCATTTGTTGCCTCACGCCAATGAGTTATATGGGGAACAAAGATTTTGCTTTCAGCAAGATTCTGCGCCTGCCCATAAAGCAAAAAGGGTTCAACAATGGAGTCGTGAAAATTTACCTGATTTTATATTATCAGAAGGGTGGTCTGCTTCTTCACCGGACCTGAATCCTCTGGATTTTTGTATATGGGGCTACATGCTGAGTAAGTTGAACAACCTTCAGCCAACAAGTTTGGAAACATTCAAAAATCTTTTGACTAAGATATGGGACGATATTCCTGATGAAGTCGTGCGTGCCGCTTGTGAGAATTTTACTTGTAGATTAAAGGATGTAATTAAAGAAAAGGGAGGAAAAATAGAAAAAAAATTATAAGAATGAAGTAAATAAAGAATAAATAAAAGGGTGCGACAGTTATTATTTTGCACGCTGCATGTTTAATTTATAAGAGCCTTCCCTAGTGCTAAGGAGGTATTTGTCATTCTTAACTCCGCCGCAAAAAAAGTCGGGTTACGCATAAACGAAAGTAAAACAAAAATAATGACGCAAACAAGAAAAAGAACGCCAATCAGACAGAATATAAAAATTGCGGAGTATAATTTGGAGTGTGGACAACTTCATATATCTTGGGACTAATCTAGCAAAAGACGGCAACGAAACGGACGAAATCAAACGACGGATCAAGCTAGCAAATAAAACGTATTATTCGGTACTTTCAATAATGAAATCCAAGAAAGTGCGCAGGAACAATAAGCTGCGAATATATAAAACTATTATACGACCTGTGCTCTGTAATGGCAGCGAAACGTGGACATTAACGCCAACTTCCGAAAAAGCAGTTATCGCATTCGTAAGAAAGGTCCTCCGAAAAATGTTGGGACCTGTGAAGGAAGGAATGGACTGGCGAATAAGATACAACCATGAGTCGTATCAACTCTTCAAGGAGCCAGAAGCCTCATCGTTCATTAAACTAGGAGGCCAGGGCCCGACTTGGGCTGGCGCGCCATTGATGTTGATGGTACTGACTGAGGAGTACTAGGGGTTAAGGTAGATTATTAGGCATTGAGCCCAATGTCATCATACATGCATGTGTATGTTGATATGGTGAAAATTGTCTAGTTCATTGAGCTGAGAAAGTATTTCCGAAACGGGGCAATTATCTTGTTCATTTCACTGAATTATGGGGCGGTACTGTTCCGTTCTGGCTTCCGCTAAGAGGCTGTATTGCCTCCTACTCTTGAAATGGGGATGACTTGTCCATGAAGCATGAAGGGATTAAATCAATAATTAAATTATCTGCCACAACTGTTTCGGGTTAAGAGAGTTGTTAACTCATTTTTAAAATAACTGGTCTTAGCACCGAATGATACAATTCATCTTATTTCTATATGATTTAGACTTAGAAAAAAGTTATACTTTCAGAAGGTGTTTTCTTACTTCACATAGTTGGTCCTTACGGATGGAAGTGGGTGCACTCACACAACGCTGACAAAAGATAATTGTTGTAACGACCGAACGATTACACTATATTCCAAGCTGAAGTATTCGCAGAAGGCAGCGAAATTGTAGCAAGACGCCCTCCTTAATATGATGCCACCAATCATCTCGATTGAGTGACCACGTCCTTTCATTATTCCCAGATGTAGTCTGCTGTTCGCGTCAATGAAATCTCCCCACCGCTTCCGTGTATTTCCAACTGGCCTAGCTCCGTTTACTTGCCCTTTAGTCCGTCAGTCGCTGCACATGACCAGCCCGTTCCAGTTTCCTTAACTTTGTTAGTAAAAACGGCAACAGAATGATTACTGTGTTATGCCGGATAGTCAAGATTTAATGGCACTACAGTCCAATCGAAGAAGGTACCAATGAGCGTTACAAGAACTCTGTTTTAATAGGGCGGTGATAATCTGCGGACGAGCTGGCGAAGACGTAGCATAGCACCACCACTGTATTGTAAAGGCGGACGTCCACTAGAGAGTCTGCATTATATCGATGCGGCGAGCATTTTTTTTTTCTACGTACACCGTTCCGTCGCGAGTCTCGTTCAGTGGACGCACTTCCATAACAATGTATGGCAGGCGGATTTTTGCGATGCTGTCCGCACTAGTGGACGCGTACCTTAAAGGTAAGCGTCCACTAAGAGGCGGGTCGCATCGCAACGGTACGGCTCGGATTTTGTTTTCTGCGTCCACTTGGGACGGGTAAAGGCAGGCGTCCACTAGAGGCGGGCCGCATCGCAACGGTGCGGCGAGCATTTTTTTTTCTACGTAGTTCGTTCCGTTGCGAGTGTCGTTCAGTGGACGCACTTCCATAACAATGTATGGCAGGCGGATTTTTGCGATGCGGCCCGTCCGCCCTAGTGTACGCCTGCCTTAACGGAAAGATGCTAAACCCTCAACTTCACAGCGTCCACTGAGATGGCACGAGCAGAAATCCGCCAGTGAGTTCCGTCACGCCCCAATGCGGCCTGCCTTTAGTGAACGCACTTCCAAAATGTATGGCAGGCGGATTTATGCTATCCGAACCGGCCCGCCGATATTTCATACAACGGGACCACAGTGGAATCAAATTTCTTGTGTTGAGCTATTGGATCCTAACCCTAACTTAACCCCGCCCCCACTCTGTGCTGTTAAAAGCGCCGAATTGGCAAGGTTAAATCCGCGATAAAACACAACAAAACTCTGCATTTACCGTTTTTATTTTGAAAACGTTTCATCGTACAAAAGCCGGAAACTTATGGCCACCACTTTTCACGATTTTACAAAATTTTTTCATCCGGCATCGCCGCTGGACCACGAACAGGGTGAAGGGAGGGCACAGCGCCACGACGGAAACAGCCGCCAAATTCGAATCGGCGGCCATCAGCCGCCATATCGAAGAGAAAAGTGAAAATACAATTTACAAACAATTTACGAATTTCCCGCAAAATTTTCCGCTCACGGAAACCGCAAAAAGTACGTTCGCTCACCAATTTAAATCGTAATTTTTTTTATACTTACGTCGTCGTCGTCATCGTGGTAGTTTCCGTTCGAGTCATTATCATTTTTGTTCGCCATTTCTTGAGTTACGTCTTACGTGCGGGTCTTTCACAATTCAAAATAATCGGCAAGAACCTTGTCAGCTTGTTTCGTAGATTACGTCGTGTTTCTACAAAAATGCGATTTTTGCATTCACCAGCAGCACACAAAACACGCGGAATGGAAAAAAACACGTTCGACGATCACAAAAAAGCTAAACCCTAGAAGCTTACTGCTTGGAAAAAAGCGAGAGCAAAGATACCGTGCGGTGTACGCGTGAGACGAAAAGCCGGAATAAATTAACAACCCTGCCGGCGCGCGAAAAGGAAACAGTTTTTCGGAGCAATGAAGAACAATTGAGTTGGCGTTGTATGGAGAGAGGTGTGTGAAGTTGGCGACAAGTGGACTGGGTGGAAAAAATAATTGAAGTTTTAACCCTTGTGTGCACAGCTGCACGAACGAAGTGTACACGAAACTGCAATTCAAAAAATAAAAGGTGTCCGTAGTGTGCACTTTTCTGTACACTTAAATTCTCCTGAACTGCACTTGGTGTAGTTATACACCATTTTTGACCTGGCAAAAAGAACGTAGTGGAGTTCATGACAGATGAAATTTCGAACTTTTTTATTTGCTTGATTCTTTCAATTGTGACCATGCAAATGTATTCTTGAAAGTGTTCACACAAAATAATAATTTCCTAAATGCTGGTAATGAACAGATCAATTGAAGTAGTTCACTAAAGTAACTCATTCAACTGAACGACTAGTTCGAAAGTACTGCCCATTTCTACGCTCGACAAAAAGAACACGCGCTTTAAAGCGCCAAAAATAACCAAATGGAGAGAGATATAAAATCTAACATACAATTTAGAAATTGGTGTGAGAGAGACAGTCCAAACAGCTAAAAAGTGAGTAACTGTCAAAAAAAAACTAACAAAACGCTGGCGAGCAGTGTTTCACAACATTCTAGCAGTTCAAGTCAAGAAACAACCACTGGGAGCTTCATTTCCAGCCGCTAGATGCTTTTCTTGACAGTTCGGTACGTATAAATTATGGAAAGTGTCATGTTATGTTATGAAACACGCTAAAACCGGTATTTTTCTTAACAAACCAGTTGTTAATTTCGTTTACTAGATGCCGCTAGCGTCGGATAGAACGGTATCTCTTTTTTTTAATGTTGTTCGCATTGTCGCACAATTGGTTCTTCCTACGCTTTTTTTAAGCTTGAAAATAACCAGTAGGTCTGTTCTTTTTGGCTACACCTTCTACACTTTTCTGCACTAACTCTTGAGCGGGTGCTGAGAGGTGAAGAGGATGAATGAAAAAAAAAAAACCTATTAGGTTTGTTCTTTTTTCATTCACCCTCTTCACCTCTCTGCACTCACTCAAAAGTTAGTGTAGAAAAGTGTAGAAGATGTAGCCAAAAAGAACAGACCTAGTGTCATAACAGCATCAGTTTGGCATATGACATATCAAGACTTAAACTAAAATAAATAAAACTTAACCTAAAAAAAAGAAGAGAAAAAAGTGAGCGGAACATCTTATGCTCCAAGTAGCGAAAGAAATTATGTGGCTTAATAGTCGGGAAGCATCGCGCACCCTCCGCTCCCCCAAGTAGCTCCACAGAGCCAGAAAGACAAGGAGGGTGCGCGACCCTTGCCGACTTACAAATGTGTAAACATGGCGCTAAATGAGCAGCTCCAAGGAACTTGGCATGAATCGAGGAACGCAACTAACAAACAAATCGGGACAATAAAAGAGGTGTTCGGAGAGAGGCGCGCACCCGACGTCATCCCCAGGAGATAGACGGAAGGCGCGCGACTCTTGCCGAACTTACAATTGATGACAGAAAGTGATAAGTTGTTCAGAGGGAACAAACAAAATAAGAATTAATGGAACAGTTATTTTAAAATTTTTAATTGCAATGACGAAAATTGATGGGGGGAGAGATGAAGAGTCCAACGTTGTGCAGGAGCACAGTATTTATGGGTTGATGGCGGATAACTCCAGGCATGGTGCGCGACAAAAATGCCCGTTAAGAAGTACGCGTAGTCCGGTGTCTAGCCTCTAGGAATGAGGAGGAGGGTGGGAATAAAATAGCGGCAGGGGTGAGGTTGGGCTATTTTCAGTCAGCGGTAGGGTATAGTCAGACAGGATCTGAAGTGGGTTGATATGATAGGAGTAATCTGGCCAGGGGGTTCCGGGAACAGAAAGCGGATGGAGAGAACGGGGTGGGTACGCCACTTGTCTACTCGGGTTTTTCCGGTTGAAAGCATGAAGTGCAGGATGGGGGTGATCTCCAATTCGGAGTAGAGAATTTCGTTCCTGTAGTACCTCTTATTAGGTTTTCTGTACTTAGAGAGGCACTTGCGAAGGACTTTCCTCTCGAAGATGTTTATTTCTTCAGCGGCCGTTGGGGAGATACCGAGCCTGGTTGGGAAACAATAGGAGACCACTGGGCGAATCAGGGTCTTGTAGATGAGGAGCTTAGTAGCTGGAAAGACCGACTTAGAGGAGAGAAGTGCGCCCACAGAAGACGCAGCAAATTTTGTCTTAGAAAGAACAGCTCTAGCATGAGGGTTGAACTTGAATCTGTGATGCATATTGACTCCCAGGTATTTAACGTTGTTCTTCAGCGGGGTGTGGGCCCCGTTTACAGAAATTGAAACGGCTTTACTTTCTGGGACGGCATTCCTGTGACCCTTGCCACTAGCGTTACGGAAGCAGACGACTACAGATTTGTCAACGTTGACGATTGTGAGGGCCTAATTACTGAGGAATAACGATGTCCGGTTGATTATTTCCTGTACCACAGTCTGGGTACGGGAGGGGAGAGTGTCGTTAGCAAGTGGGTGTCGAGGGTGTCGTCGGCGTACGTCGTACGATTACCAGATAAAGCTGAGGGTTCGGAGGAGGAGGGGGTTGGAAAAGATGGGAGATGGATGTCACACAAAAAAAAGTTAAATAGGGAGGGACCAAGAATGGAACCTAGGGGGACGCCAGAACAGGACGGGAGGGCGCGTGTAGATTACCTATTGATGGTGATTATAAAGGATCTGTCTGATACAAAGTCTACTTGCAGTCTAGTTAAAGGGATGAGGCAGTTAGAATCAATAAGTTTGAGGATGAGACCCTCAATCCACACAGAGTCAAACGCTTTCTCTAAGTCGAGGGCGCAAGCGACGGTGCATTGTTTTATTCGCAGGTTCTCGGAGACGAGGTTGTGTAGTAACATAATAGTGTGCTCTGCGAATTTTTGGGAATTCGAAACCAAATTGGGAGTCGGGAATGAAATTAACTGAGAAGTCACGAAAACGAGATAATAGTACTCTTTCGAACCCTTTACCTAGATTTGAAAAGAATTTAGTGTACAGAAAAATGTTCTCTGTACCTGGCAAAAAGAACCAGAACAAACCTAAACCATGGATGTAGTAGTATAACTGGATCGGCTGTAGTGTGTAAAGTTCCTTTATGTGAGACTAATTCGTTAAGAGCAGGACAAAACATCGGGTACGAAAGAGAGACAAAGATAATTTTGTGCTAGCCTGTCAAATTTTTTTGTTCTAGAGTTGTTTTCATAACAGCGTCGGCGTTGAAAAATAAAATACCTTTCATATTGCGCCCCGCACATTTGGCTTTTTTAACACCTGCACTGAGCACATACAAACGCAATTGGAAACTAACACAAGGTCTGTTCTTTTTGGCTACACCTTCTACACTTTTCTGCAATAACTCTTGAGCGGGTGCAGAGAGGTGAAGAGGATGAATGAAAAAAGAACAAACCTATTAGGTTTGTTCTTTTTTCATTCACCCTCTTCACCTCTCTGCACTGACTCAAGAGTTAGTGTAGAAAAGTGTAGAAGGTGTAGCCAAAAAGAACAGACCTACAATCGGACTTCATTAGGCAAAATTTTATTTATCGCCGATCCAGTTATACTACTACATCCATGACCTAAACTGAACTCGAACAATTCAAATTCTACCCGTCGCTAACTTTACGCACGTCTATCCACTCAACACATCAAATCTCTTTTTGTTCCGAAAAGTTCCCTTCCTTCTCGCGCTCTTCCGGTTTTCGCGCGCACAGCATTTCACTTTTTCGGTGTAGCTTCGTTCGGCTGGACGTGTAATTTTTTTTTATTCCGCGTGTTGTGTGTGGGACAGCGACGTTTTCTTCTCTGGGTTTTTGGGGGCGATTTTAAAACATTTTCCACAATTACGTTGTAATCCACGCTAAAGCTGACAAAGTTTTACCAATTAAATTTTAATTGAGAAAACTGCACGAAACTTTTCAAAATGACGAACATAAAAACCGAGAACGGCTCGAATGGCAACTATCATGATGATGACGATGACGTAAGTAAATGAAAGTTGGTTTAAATAGTAAACGGATGACTTGTTTGCGATTTTCAAGTTATTGAAATATACGCGAAATTCGAAAATGGTTGGAAAAAAAGAATTATCAATTTTGTCCGCCAACATGGCGGCTGATTGCCTTGCGATTAAAATGTGGCCGCCATTTTAGCAGTCGCGATGCCGATCGATTTATTAGATGTACCGGAGACTAATTCAAGCGTGCTTTTTTCTATTTTGATCCGCAGGAGATTCGCGAATTGGAACACTTACGTAAGCTGTTTATTGGCGGCTTGGACTACCGGACCACCGACGACTCGCTTAAGTCGCACTTCGAGAAATGGGGCAAAATCGTGGACGTTGTAGTCATGAAGGACCCGAAAACCAAGCGATCACGCGGCTTCGGCTTCATCACTTATTCCCGCGCTTACATGGTCGACAATGCGCAGAAGGCCCGGCCACATAAAGTCGACGGACGGTGAGTATTAGTTCTATTTTGTAGTTAAAAAGTTCCACGTCGGCACAGTGTCTAGTACGTGCCATTTTTTGAGTTTTTTGCGTTGTAGAAATGCCGGCTTCTAAGCGTTTCGTTTTTATGTTAATTCCATAAGGAGTTGACTCACACGAGAGTTCTTGGTGCCGTGCGGGGGTCTTTTTTTTCAGACCTACAAAACAATGCTAACTTTGCCAACAAAAAAATTAAATTCGATGAAATTCAGAAGCGCCAAACATCTGAGTATTTTGCTTGGACTTGGAGGGCCGCATTGTAGTTTCAACAGAGCCGCGCAGATCATATTTTATGTCGCGAACATGGAAAGAAACTTTTGGTAAATTTCAAGATCAGATCGAGTGTATCAGTTCCACTTGAACTTGAGGTAAAGTTTTAGTATCACGCACAAGCGAAAAAGTAATGTAAGAGATTTTTCATATTTTACATTTACGTTCCAAATGTTGTATGTTTTAGGATGTGGTCAATAAAAAATTTTGACATTCGGGACGTTAAACTATATAGAAGACTGATTTCAAATTTTTAATTTTGCTCACCCAGTACATTTTATTTGAACCATCATGACGTTTGACGTTTCTCGTCACATGGACGCGAAAAAGGGAGTTTAGCCCCGCAGGGCTGCACGAAAGGTAGTTGGAGCGTAGCGCGCGTCAGCCAAACATACCATAATGGCGTCTCGAACTGTACTGGCCGGATGAAATCAAACATTTTAAAACGTTTTTATTCATTGTTTTACGTCCGGAATGTCAAAAATTTTTATTGACCACATTCTAAAACATACCAAAGTTTCATTTGGAACGTAAAGCTTTTCCGAGCTTGATTGTAATTTCACTTTACCAGCAGGTGAGACGTTTGTGTAAGGGGCACCGTACACGATCGTCTGTTCAACCAGCAGATTTTCGTGTGGAAAATGCAGAAATCCCAAACTGTACGCCTTTTGTTTGACAAAGGGAGAACTGATCAAGCGGACTGTCGTGTATGGGACCCTAGTGACGATTTTTACAGTAAGACTTCAGGAACGTCTAGGTAGGGTGCAAGAGACGGCCACGGGAGCTATGTGTACATCGCCAATGGCGGCATAATAAGTTTGCACACATCTGTTATCGCTTGATATCTTTACTAAGCAGTTTCCGGCACTGCAGAGAAAGTAACAAGCTCTTTGGGGGGAAATCCAAAGGACATAGCTTATTTCTCAGAGAAGTTCTAGAGGGCCTGGTCTATGTCTGTACCGGACTATATGTTTCAAAGAAGGAGAACACTTCAGGGCCATATGATTAAGCAAGGTAACGGGGTACTATGTGAAGAGGAAGTTTCCGCGCACGGACGATTCCAAAATAAACTGCTCTATTGTCGCTGCTCGCTGGCGTCTTCTCTTAGCAGCTGAGTGCAGGGGAGTTCAAGTTGCCGGATACCCCAGTAAATATCCTGTTAATAGAGTGCGGGGATATGCAGTGAGGACATCTAACTCTACATTGAAAGTCTGATGGTCATTAAATCGTTGGAATCGGTTATCATTAAATCCTAGCTATTGAAGTGCATAAGGTACTCGTTTACAAATTCGGCGACAAAACGCAATGGAACGGGCCTATTACGAAACTCGAGTCGAGTGAGTAACTCTACTCACATTTGAACGCGACTCTGCTAAAGTTGGTACAGTAAAACGGAAAAAGAGCCTGGAAACGGAGCATTTTCAGTGTTTTCCATTTTGTGCGAAAAATTTCGTTCTGCGTTAAGGCCGGCTTACATGTCGGTTGCAAATAATTTTTACTGAGATTGTGAGGGAGCTAGCTTATCGAATTTTCAATGGAGTAGAAGCAACCACTACAAAAAAATGTTGGCACGCACACATTGACAGAAATATCGTCAATATTTTTTACTGAATATATCTCTGTTCGTTTCACTCCTGTTCAGTTTCTCAGAGATTTTCCTTCTCCCTCACAGGCAACCAGGCAACTATCAGAAATACCTGATTGTCCCTGCCTCATCGTTGTCATCCGAAAGAGTTGCGTCGGCAATAAATATTGTGGTGCCAAATAATCGCAGTCGGCTTACTGGAGAGCATATTAAGGAGCGAGTATTCTTAACAACTGTCCCAGAAAAGTACTGGTTCTCATAAGCTTACATTTTAAAAATATGTCAATATATAATATTTCATTAATAAATAATTAAAATCAAGTTTGCTCTTAATACTTTTTTCGATTTTGCCCCTTTTATCCTTATTTTTTAAAAATAATTTATTTAAAAAATAACAGTATTTCTATCCGGAAACTTTATTTCGATCAAAAAAGGCATTATTTTGATTTCATAAGTCAACAGAGAAGAATTTTCCGCTTTTCACCAACATTTCCAGTAGTTCAATCAAAAAACTCTCAGATATTGAAATTGCACTGATAAAATTGAAATTGAATTTCAGACTCTAAGAATAGCTAAATTTGGCAACTGTGACCGAAGGCAACGAAATCAAATGTCATTTATTTATTAGCTTTCGGTTTGCTAAAAGCCGTATTTTTTTAATAATGTTAATTTTGATGCAGCATTGGAGTTTATTTTTCATTGGAAAAAATGTTCGATATATCGACATATCGATATTTTTCTCCGATATATCGTCAGCCGATATTGATATTTTTTTCAATATCGATATATCGATATTTTTTTCCGATATTAACATCCCTAGTTTAGATTCCGCGAAATGCATCGATTGACTCCGCAGTTAGCGAAAGATTTTCTCAGGGAGCTGGAGCCATTTATAGATAATGGTGTAGATCCTAAAATTCTCCTACATCTTAAGGCAAACATTAAAAAGGCGCCGTACACATTGCACACGACCGAACGAATTTTCCGATACGACTTTTCCTTAATTATAACATTTTCAAGAACATAAAAGAAAATCCGCATAGATTTCAAGTTAATTGATAATAATTAATTTCATTATTTTTCTAAGATGCTTTTGTAGTGGCTCTACATAGTCGTCAATTTTCAGCTTTCCATCTCCCCCCCCCCCCCCCCCCCCTACACCCATACCCGCACCTTTTTTTTCGCTAGAGGTCTACTGGGCCCAACTCCTGTAAAATTTGTAAGGTGATATATGGTACGGTTCTTGAGATATTTAAAAATTAATTTTTTGGAAAAATTGCTTTTTAGCTTCCTGGTATAATTGGTTCGGAAGATATTGTAATTCAAAGTTTTTTTTACCCCCACACTCCCCTCCAAAATTTTAGTCCTGTCTAGGCTCTTAGTACCCCATAAAACAACCACAATGTTTCAACCTTCTGCCATCAACCGTTCCGGAGATATGCATTTTATAATGTTTCAATCTCAGCTTTCGAGCAATTCAGACTCATTGTCCTTCCCCCCCACCCCAACACCCTTCAACCAATCAATCAGTTAAAAAGAATAGACCTAATATTTTCAACAAACACGAAACGAAAAACAAACAGTTTCCTCAATTCACATATGCGAATTTCAATTTGAATACCTTGGAAGATCACGAAAATATTCGCCAACAGCCTTGCCTCATGAAACCGACAAATTTCCCTGTTTCGAAAATGAAGATGCTGAATTTTCGCGAATATCAAAATCATCACGACAAATCAAAATCTACGGACAGCTTGTTCTAAAAATTGCAAAAATTCAGAGTTACTTTTATCTCTCTTCGGTCAAATTTTGTGGTAGTCGGTAGGATGGCAAAGAAAATACGGTTCATCCAGAGTTTGCTGATCGCATCCGTAAAATCTAATTTTGACTCGAAAATGAAAAGTAAATCATCAAAGTGGAATTCACATTTTAAGAGATCAGATTTTGACTTTCGTATGAAAATAAAGGAATTGGAGGTTGACGTTTAGAGAATGTTTTTGAAATCGAATCAGCTAGCGTGGTTCTAACTTACAAAACCGAAATTGGTCGGATTTGTTATGTTTTTGGCTGCCGGATTTCTTTGCGTGGATAATTTTGGAGTGAAACTGCCATTAACATCGTCAAGTAATTAAATTTCGAGGCAATCGTAAAAATTTACTTATTCAAAAAAGTTACATATCTTTTACTAGAAAAAAAATACCAACATCAAATTAATTTGAAAAACCACGCCGGTGTCATTCTTCGGTAAAAAAAAGAGGACAAGCAGAAAATTTCAAAATTGAACGATTTTAGGGTTAGTTGGTTTCCTCTGTTAATGAAGCCTCGATTGGTCCTATTGTGACCTCTCCCCAATACCGGTCCTGTCAACGAAGCGTAGAATTCCACGAAGAGATATGGTAGGAAATTGCGATGGTTCCGAGATATCCAGACCGAAGCCTTTTGTGATAAAGTCCCTCGCATTCAAAGAGAATGTGCTCTGGTGTTTCGTTTTCATTATCACAAATTCGTATGTTTTGTTCTCAGAAAGACCAATCCTTTGGCGATATTTTCTGATGCGACAATGTCCAATCAGACAGAGCACTAGGCTTCGAGTTTGATATCTGCTTGAATTTCGCCTTAAATAGAAGGATTTTTAGAATATCCATTAGTTTTCGCTGGAGTCATTGATGGTGTCAACATTTTTTTAACAGGGATTCACTGATCACATTGAATATATTAAATTACACGACCAGAAATATCTGTACGTCGTGTTAACAACTCTAACGTTAAATTTCGTACGATGCCGCACTTCAAACGTACACACTTTGATATCACTAATGTTACGGCCCATCGGTATAATTGATCAAAGCGCGAACTGAGACGGAAACAATCGCTTGTCATTCGACAGCTCTCGGCAGGTGTTTGATGATTCGGTTGATTTCTTTTAAAAGTGTTGGAATCGAAGGGGGTTACTCTTTTAGCGCTTGATGAAGAGATTCGTAAAAGGGAAGCGTTTCAACTAAACTAGAGAAATTTTTGTACAGGCGGGATTCTATTTCAATCCATGTAAAAGGGTAAAGCCTCAGTTATAATGGTTCCGATCCGATCCGGCAACGTCAGAGGGGAAAAATTTCTAGGCACAAAGATTCCGTTCCGACATCCATCAAAGTGACACTGTCGAGGTGTAATTTTGATTTTTAGTGAGGCGAAGGAGGTGGTGAAATTCAATAATTCACCTCTTAGCGTCGGAACGGATAGAAGTTGAAAGTTGGTCAACTTTACCCCTCCGTTTTGTGTCTCGGCTAATTACCGGAACGATTGTAACTAGGCGTTCCGAAATTCCCTTTAGATGTGTGTCGAATGGAGAAACTCAACACTCTCCGTTTTCCGGATAGGATCGGAACCATTATAACTGAGGCTTAACCATCCGAATTGGTATTGGTTTCAAAATAGACACACCCCCCTTGTCTGGAGATGACGAGTAGCGACTGTTTTGAAGCCGGACGATTCCTCACAAAGGACCGGCAATAAACACTATGCTACTATTAGCATCTTATTCACATTTATGTTATACTCCGGTCTTGAACACAAAAAACGCCAAACATTTGAATACTAGGATACTATTTGCATTTCACTGCCACCTGGCATCAAACGCTCCATACAAAAACGTTCAATCTGGCTTCAAAATGCTTCAAAGTGCTTCATACAAAAACTCTCCAGTATTTATATCTCTATGGGTCCAACCGCACAGCCCTACTTCGTCCCACTTTTTTTTTTAAATAAAAATTTACAAGACTAGGAAAGAATTTCTCTAAAACAGTTTAATTTGGTTGAAATTTCGTTTTTACATTTAATTATTTAATTTAAATTTCGATTAAAATTTTTTCTTACGGCGAAAGGGCGAATATTTTGCGCATACGCTTGGAGTGATATAGCGGTCAGCAAAACTTCATTTAAATTGTGTTTGTCGCTTTTTTTTTTGCGGGTTCTATAAAAAATCTTGCGATTATTTTTCAACTTTCTATTTTCCACGAAAAAAAAGAGACGAATGACATTTCACACGGCAGCAGCCTCATGCGATTTCGACTTTTTACCACGAACAGAACGTCGTCTTCTCTTTGGACACTGTTGAATCAACGGAATTTCATTGAATACATCGACTTTTCTATTCGTTTCGAATCGATGCTTTTTGGCCAATGATTTTTTCATTGTTGTAAATTTTAGACCGACACCTTGTATAACAAGTCCGCGACTATAAGTCGGCACCTTAGTCCACGGAATTTTGTAGATCAGTTCGAAACCGCCCGTATAAGTGGTCGAATTTTGTGGTAAATCGACAACGACTTTGATTAGATCGTCCAGGACTTGAGGACAAATACGTTCGGTTATAACTGTCGATGGACTCATGTCTGGCGTCGAATTGATTTCGATCAGAACCGGTTCGTAGTTATCCGTAATCATAAAATCGCAACCGTACAGCTCGAACGAGTTTTTCGCAAATTCCGTCATCTCCAGGCTGGATAAAATTATCGTGATGATGTTCTCCTTCATTTTCGGGTAGATCTTGTTGGTCCAGATGTGAGTCTGATTAATGCTGGCCAGGTAGTTTTTGAATTCGTACAAGCTCCACATATTGTGCGACGGTAGAAGTTCACTTCGCGATCCGTTGCTGTACTTGCACTGAATCGAATTGTTTGTTATGTGCACGGCCTCACCTAGATCGGACAATTTGAATTCCTGCGAACTGAACCGAAGATAACAGTCCTTGTACGTCCAGACGTTGATTGCGTCTGTCATTGTGATTAGAATGTACTGGCGAATGTCGAATTTTGTTTTGTATATGAGCAAAGGACGTTCTGAAATAAACACAGTGCTTCAAAATGCGAAGGAAAAAAATTTGTTTTGTAGCTTCCCCTTACCTATGTATTTTTGGACAATGTAATGCAAATGGAAATTCTTCCGCGCGTATTGAATTATTTTATACCAGTCGGTCATCAGCACTATTCCGTATCCACGACATTGGTTCGCCGGCTTTAAAATCCAAATGTTGTAGAAGCCGCCCATCCGGACAGTCGGCCAGTATTTTTGCGCTTCGAACAAAGTCTTTTGCATCTCGATGATAGACTTGCTTCCCTCGACATTTCTAGCATTGAATTTCAATCTTTGATTTATGATTTTATCACAATCGTCTGCAAATCTGCGCCATTCGCTTTCCGGCGGTCCAATCAAATCCACTGTGGTGAAATCAATGTCGTTGTTTTTCTTAACAAGAAGCGCCTGCTCGATTTGTTTTATTGCAAATCCCGCAACATTGAATGACACATCACCCAAAATACTGAATAAATCTTGTGGCCTTTCCTGTTCGCAAACGTAATTCAATAGGCATAAGCACTGGTTCAGTTTAAAGTCGTTTTCGAAATCCACACGATCTTCCTTGGTTGAAAGTCGATGGGTTTTCGGTGAAAAGACGTTTGCCACGCCGTCTATAACGTTCCAGTGCGAGTTTTCAATACACGACAAGAGGCCCTCCTTGGTCGTAAAGTCCATTAATCGGTTTCGTTTGATTCGATTTCGATACGGCATTGCGTACTCGTAATCGAAAAATGATTTTGGCTGCCAAATGAAATACGCTGGGTAACGTTCGAGCATTTTCGACAGAGCAACGTTTTCGTATTTGTTACCGTCGCTCGCGTACTTGAGCAGCCGATGTTGCGATAGCTGTTGTAAATTTGTCGAAATACCGGAATTGAGCTTTTCGACCCAGCCGCGTTGCAACAGAGCCGATCGAATTTTCGCATAATTTCCGTGTACCGTGAAAATTTTCCGATCGTGAAATGCCTGCAATACTTTTGCCTTGTACTGTTTGTAGCGATCATAGCAGAACGTCTTATTATTTCCCGATGGAAGGATGATCGGTAATGATTTTGGCGGACTTGGAGACTGCAATTTTGTTATTAGTTTTGGATTTGAGCTTAGTGACTGATAGACGTTCAGTTCACGATCAACATCTTTCATAATCAAACAGATCTGCTGCATGGAACTGGGTGGTGGCGCTTCCCAATATCCTTCTTGATGAGCTCGACGACACCTTGCCATGCTCGAATCGCTGTTCTTTACACTTACCATGCTTTTCTCTCTTGGGTTTCTTTTTTTTACTGTGAATTTAATTAATTTTTTTAGATTTTAAAATTTTATTGAATTCGATTTTTTTCTTTAAAAAAATGTCACTGCTTACGGGGAATTTTTTAATTGAAACTAGTTCAAGGATGATTTGATTTTATAAATTGCTTTTTAGAATGTATGAAAATAATTTGCTATTTTTTTTTTCCTTTTACAGTGTTGTCGAACCGAAACGCGCTGTACCTCGTCAAGATATAAACCGCCCCGATGCCGGCGCAACTGTAAAAAAGTTGTTTGTCGGTGGATTGAAAGACGATCACGATGACGACAGCCTTCGCGATTATTTCAACAAGTACGGTAATGTTGCTACCGTAACAATTGTAACCGACAAGGATACCGGCAAAAAACGTGGATTCGGTTTCGTAGAATTCGATGATTATGATCCCGTCGACAAAGTTGTGCGTAAGTATCCTTATTGTGTTTTCTATGTCCTTTTAAATCAAATGAGCTTGCGATTTCTTGCAGTCCAGTCAAAGTTCAACGAACTGGAAAAAATCGCCATATCACAAATAAGGTCTGTTCTTTTTGGCAACACAAAAAGTGAACAATTTCCTTCTTCTTTTTAGCGTAGAGGCAGCTGTTCATTATGCTGAGTTTACGTAGAGAGGTGTACACTATTTTACACCTGCCCGTGATCGAGAGGCAGCTGTAAGAAAGTGTATACTGACTGTTCCATCCAGACCATTTAAAGACCAAACCAGTTTCTAGAATATCGTTTGTATTTTTTTTTCACTCTTCTTATCTTTATCAAGTTTTTAAAGTCGTGTTTCAAGATGTTAGCTAGTTTTTCTCCTATCGATGTAGCAGTTGTAGTTCCTTCTTTACTTAGAATTTTTCCTTGTGAGATATTCGCCGCCGTTTTAAGCTGTACCAAAATTTTCGGGTACTTTACACAGTCCCAGCTCCGTGTAATTGATTTGATGAATTCACACGGCGTTTCGAGACTGTAAAATTAATTTAATCTCGCATTTATTATTATACTTGTTGCTTTGCTCTTTTATAGCAAACCGATGAAAAAGTAATTGCGACAGTTTTATTTCTCTACTTTTTAAAGGTGCTCTTACACGAGCAATTAAAATTGCTCAATTTGCAGCAATATTCGTTTTGACGTCACGAAAATATGAAGCAACACACAGCAACAATAGCACCAGGCGATGTGGATCAACTTTTCATCAACTCAATGCTAAATTGTGATGAGCGATATTGACCAATATCAAGCAATTCAAGCAACACGACCAATTCAGTCTATGAACAACACGAAAACAAACTTGACAAATAAATCTAAAACTTAAAATAAAACTGAAACATTTGAATTCCAGTCATTAATACGAAACTAATAAATGCAAAACTCAAAACAAAACTTGACAATTGAATCATCAAATGAGGACAATTGCTCGGAATTTTACCAGTTAATGGAAGTACAGAAACTATAGGGCGAGCAATACCAGCAATCTGTGAAAACATTGCCGCAACTAGCATAATATTGCCCCATTAATCGCCCCAATAGTTTTGGCAATAGTCGTCGGACAATCAATTGCTTCAAAAATTGCTCGTGTAAGAGCACCTTTAAGGTGAGCAATATCATACTAGTTGCGTCAATATTTCGGCAATGTTTTGACAGATTGCTGATATTCCTCGCCCTATAGTTGCTGTATTTCCACTGAACTTGGAAAATTTCGAGCAATTATCTTTGTTCGGTAAATACAATTACAAGAACCTCTATATAGTGACCACCCAAGGGACTGTGCAAAACTGGTCACTTTATTCGATTGGTCAGATTATAAAAATAGTTTAACAAATAAAATGCGTTTCTGATTTACATCGGGACCGGAAAAAATGGCAACTTTAGGCAAGTGGTAAAGATAGGAAGGTGGTCACTTCTTCAGGTTCTACTATAGTATGTCTTGGGTTTTTCGTGTTTGAATCGATTGCCAAGTTTTATTTCGAGTTTTAGATTTGTTTGTGAAGTTTGCTTTCGTGTTATCAAGGCTTGGATCAACGAAAAGCCAATGAGTTCGGAGACTGAATTTGTCGTGTAAGCCCTTATTGCCGAATTGCTCGATATTGATCCATATTGCCAGTTGAGGAAAAGTTGATCCACATTCCCTGTTGCTTCATATTTTCGAGACGTCAAAATTGACGAATATTGCTGCAAATGGACAATTTTAATCGCTCGTGTAAGAGTACCTTAAGATAATAGGATGCAAGTGATGTCTGTTTCGAGTTGAAAGTTTGATGTTTATTCTTCAAGTTTACAGTGCAGCGGTGTTATTTGCTCATTCATTGCGGCTAATTTGTTCTATGCTAGATAAGGACATGCCTAGTACTGCCATCTAAATATTATTAGCAAATTGAGCATTGCTCTTTGTATTTCTAATTTTAGTCCACTGGTATTTCAGAACATTATTGTTCGTAGGGGAGAATTAGGCTATCAAACTTTAAATAAACAATTTACACAGTCCCAGCTCCGTGTAATTGATTCGATGAATTCACACGGCGTTTCGAGACTGTAAAATTAATTTAATCTCGCATTTATTATGTATGTTGTTGCTTTGCTCTTTTGTAGCAAACCGATGAAAAAGTAATTGCGACAATTTTATTTCTCTACTTTTTAAGATATTCCGGAGCTAGTAAATTCTGTTTCGTTTCTAATTTTCTTTTTTTTTTTTTTTCAATTTTACAGTGCAAAAAACCCACACCATTAAAGGAAAACTACTTGATGTGAAAAAGGCTCTATCGAAACAAGAAATGGACCGTTCGAATTCGGGCGGTGGAGGTGGCGGCAGTGGTGGTATGGGAGGAGGCCGTAGTGGACCGATCGGTGGAGGTGGTGGCGGCGGCGGCGGTGGTGGTGGTCGCGGAGGTGGCGGACGTGGCGATCGTGGTGGCAATCAAGGCGGCTGGAATAATCGTAATGCTGGCGGAAACGATAATTGGGGTGGAAACAATAATTTTGGAGGTGGTTATAATCAAGGCGGTGGTGGTGGTAATTGGAATAATCAAATGAATCCTTGGGATAATGGCCCGAATCAAGGTGGATGGAATCAGAATAGCGCAAACAACTTTGGACAGGGCGGTGGAAACTCTGGCGGTGGTGGCGGCGGAAACTGGGGCAATAATGATAACTTTGGTGGCGGCTATCAACAAGGCTACAGTGGCGGTCCGGCACGAACCAATTTTGGCGCTTCGAATCGTATGAATCCGTACGGTGGAAGTGGCGGCGGTAATATGGGCGGCGGTGGAGGAAATTACGGTAAGCAGCAGAATGGTAAGAAAAATTTGCTTTAATTTTGCATATATAAAAATAAGTTTTTGATTATCCTAGTTATTTTGCTTTTTTTTTTTAATTCGTGATAAAACTGTAAACTTTAGCCAGACGCTATCGAAATTGCTTTTGAATTCTATAAAATCTGAACCACAGCTTCTCTGACACACAAATGATCCGAGACTTTTCCACTTGATTGTTTGCTTTCCAAAACAGCTGTGAGATTAATTTCCTACAAGAAATGTTTGGCTTAAGCTATGTTATGTGTATCTTTTTTCAGTGATCATTGTAACACGCAGCCCTGCAACAGTATTTTTTTTAAATTGTCGATTAGCTTTAGATTAGATTCAATATAAAAAAAAGCATCAAAATTCAATTAGGATAATTTCACTCTTTAGCGATGATTCGAGCCCATTCCCATTTTTTGTTGCAGGTAATATGAACCACGGTGGTGGCGGTGGATATGGAAATCAAGGATATTCTGGTCCTAACATGGGTGGTGGCAATATGATGGGTGGCGGCGGCGGAAATAGGAGATATTGAATATGAAAGGTATGTTTTATCGAATCTAGTCCTTAGTATTATAACTTTTTTTTGAATTTGGTAACTTCAGAAGATTGGATAGAAATTAAAAAGTTGAGCAAATTTTTGAAATTTAAAAGAAAAGTCGAATCACAAATGGATGAATTTCGTCGTGATTTTGATTATTTTTTTTTATAATGAAGCATCCGTTTTAGATATTTTTATTGTAGAGTATTGTTTTCCGAAACAAAAGTGTCGATATTTTTATTGAGTTTTAACAACATTTTATATTAGTGTGGAGCTTAGATGTTTTATTTTCTTATTCAAACTCGGTGGGTATGTATTTCTCTTTATTGAGTGTAGGAATATTGTATCAAGTTTTTAGAATTAGCTTAGTGCCGAAACTTTGCTCCATTCCCTTTGGGGAACTGAAGCCGAAAACAGTTCAATTTTTATAATCCTAGATAACTCTGTAAATACGTCCGCATACGGCCACAAAAACACGAAGAGCAAAAAATTTACTTATGTGTACAAATATAGAAAATATTCCTGGACCGATTACGATTGTCCGAACACCTCTCAATCGCGCATCATTCACTACTCCCCTGATTAGTGAGTGCGGTGTATTTTTTTTCCTTCGATGCCGCTGAATATGACGCTTGATAACTTTTTTCTGAATCCTGGCGTATAGAGAGTGTACGGGATTTGCGTTGAGCATCTGTGGAAGCATCAATTTAGGCTCATATAATGATGGCATAGATATAATACTGGAGATGACAAGCAGCGATTGAGTTGAAGGCGGACGTCGTCGCATTCACGCACACATCGACCCTGTTTTTACCAAGCGGTGGTGATACGCGTAAAATCTGTGTACATGAGCGTAATTTTTCATGAGAAGGAGGTAGAATGAAAATTTGATTGGAGTGGAAGTGAGATGCAAATAAGTACTCTGGGGTGTCCAGTGTCAAAAGAAAGAGACTAAAGAACAACAAATTGTAGTGGAAGTGAGATGCAAGCATGATGCAAACTACATGTTGGGAACAGAATGTCACAGTTCTCTAAGCTGAGAAAGTGTACCTAAATGGGAAATTCCTCGCCAACTCTTGAGTTGGGAAGGAATCGCCCATTTTGGACTATATCTATTATTATTAAAAACATTTCATGTTGCTGATTGGCTAAAGGCTTACCAATATTCATACTTCCATGTGCCAACACAATCAGATTTCATTAGGAAAAGTCTAGTTCTCAGCCATTCCATATACTTCCATGATTTTTTCTCACTTACATTTATATTATGTCCCGCTCTTGAAACACGCTAAACAACAACAATTTGATATAATTACTCTGTTTTATCTCACTTCTCTGGCTTCTTCAAAGCGCTTTATATAAAACCGGTGGCTTGTCATCTCCAGTATCTCTATGATGCGAGATATTCTCCACCTCTGGCTGTGGTCTTCACTTCTCGGCAATAATACCCGACAGTTCACTGGTAAATTGACCACGATATATACCTATTGATATATTTTATTGCTGAGAACAAAACGAAAATTTATGAATTTATCTCAATATTGGCGGATTCTTCATTCCTCGTGAACAAGACCCAATAGTTGACTACTAAATCAAGGATATTACCAATGCATATACCCGATAGTTAACTGGTAAATTAATAACAATGCAAAACGAATATCTTGAAGCACTGAACAATGACTTAAAACTTTGGTCAATCATAACATCACCCTTTGGTCAACTGGCGTCGGAAAGCAATGTTCGTGGCACCAATAAGGGAAACGAAAGAATCAAATGATTAGCTACGTCCACCTGTTTTGGTGAAAGGATCAACTTCAAGAATATCAGTTATTTGTTTGAATGTTGGTAAGTTCTGCGAAGAAATTCCATTCCAATAGTCTTTGATCTGAAAACATTTAAGCCTTAAAATACTCCACAGAAGGGTTCTGTACCCAAGGTTGTCGACCGAATCATTTCGCAGAGTACCTTTATGTTCTGGCTCACATTATCTATTTTTCGTGATAAACTTGCAAAGTTTGTAACGTTTGTTAACGTCATGTATGGATAGATCTCGAGCTAAAAAGTTTTTTTAGTCCCATTTTGTTTCGTAATGACCGTTGATTAAGATTTTAATTTAACTGGCAATATTCATATAATTTTCCAAACTTCGATTAATTTTACCACACTGTGGGTGTATAATAATAAAATGAGCTGTTCGGATTGTGAACCCATTTCCAATCTCAGTTATCATTGAAGATTGTTTGATGTGGTGAGTCCTACTCTGAAATCCACCTCACTTCTCAAACACACATCAGTAGTTAGATTTTGCTTTTATATTTATTATCTTGAAACTGTAAGCACAAAGTTTTTATTTGTTCTCTTTTTACTATTAAACGCTAATAAGTATTTACACCGCCAAGTTTGAATAAGAAATTGCTAGTATGAATAATTTTCTGCAGTGATTTTAATATACGCTTGATTTTATTTAAATAATAATAAAAAAAAAAATCCAAAAAGTATTCAACACGCAAATTATTTAGACTAATCATTTGTAATATTTTTCCTTTACTTTAACAATAGGTAAAGAGCAAAGTCAGATACAAACATATGAGGATAGGCAGTCGAGAGAGATTTTTAAATAGAGCAGAGAACAAAAATAAAAAAAATAAATAAGTGAGAGAGAGAGAAAAGTTTTATGCAGGAAAATTTATGAGAAAGAAGAACATAAAAATGAAGAACAGACAAAAATCTCTTAAAAAATCAACAGGATATCTCCCAAAATAAATATTAGATTTTAATGAAGATTTTTTTTAAACAATAGTTATAGTAATTAGATAAATTATTATACATACATAAAAAACTATAATTTCTTTAATTTTTTTTAATATTCCGTGTAAAGAAGAAAATCATTTTCTATAATTTCTTATAATTTTTTTTATTGTTTATAATAGTATTAAAACATTCGTCCAATTCAAAAACGTTAAGGTTACATTTATTGTATTATATCGAAAAATATCTACTTTTAAAATTAAAAACGATAAGAAGAGCAGCATAGAGAAATGTTAAAAAAAAATACTTTTTAAGCATCAGCAAGCAAAAACTAAATAATATATTCCTAGTTTTAATTTTGGAAGAATTATTATTCCACCTTAGATCTCCATACACACTTTTCAATCTCCCGCTATTGAATGACGCTATACAAACCGGTTCGTCGATTTGTATCCGTCGAATTGAGGGAGATTTTGTAATTGGACGCATGAATAGATTTTTGAATAAACATGTTAATTTCCGATTAATTTCCCCCGATTAGAAAAAATAAGAACGAAATGTGGTAATATTCTTTACAAAAGAACGTATATTGCACCGTCGGATAAACAGTTTACAATATAACGTTTTTGTTTATAATGTAGATATTTTCGAATTTTTTTTCAACATTAACATTCAATTCTCTTTAGCGAGATAAAATTATTCTATAAAGAAAATATTATGATTTATGATTAGTGTGTTATTAAATTTAATTTTTATTTTAATGAAATCACTTATGTTTAGCAGTACGTATATTTATATATATATATATATAAAAAAATATAAACAAAATGCAGACTGTATAAAAAATATATATAATACAATTTTATATTAAAATAGACACAAGAGTTATACTTAATTTACGAACAAAAAAAATTATATTGCATCGTTTAACGAAACATTTTCGAACCTTGCCGCAAGGTGGTGTTGGTGGTAGTGTTAACAAGAAAATACATTTTCATCGTTAGAAAAATTCAGAGAAAAGCTGGTGGCATTATGCATTTTATAAAAGAATAGTTGAAGGATGATGACCAGGCAGAAAAAAAAGAGGACAAAAGTATGTGTAGCGATACAATAATAAAAACAAAAATTAACCTAGGTACAGTAATAATTGAACTACAATTTTTATATATTACTCTATATGATAAAAAAAAATAATAGTACAGTAGTAGAAAAGTGAATATAACAGTAACTACCCTCGTCTAAAATTCTATTAATTCTTTTTTATAATTTTTTCTTTCTAACTATAAAATTTTTTTTCTATTTAAAAAAAAATGTTCGTTTCAAGGTTTTTTTTAATTTTTCTCGAAATTTTTCCACCCCAAGATGATCTGGGTCATACTACTACAATGCGTTGTTGTTGACTTGGAGAACCGCTCTCACCTATACACAACACTACCGTATTGTCCGGCCGAGGTGTTGGCGCAATTGAAGTTCGAGCAATTGAAAAAGAAATACGTGGTGTTTTGGGGGTGCGCGCAAATGCATAATCATGTTGGTGGTTGATGACTCGATTTACTGACGCTTTTCTTCGGTAAGTACCCCGAAAAGATCGTAAAATAATATATGCTAAATATTGCGATATATAAATTGTTCGAAATTCTTTTTGTTTGTTTGTTGTTTGTCTCATTTTGAGATATATCTGACGAGAAACGAAATTGATTTTGAAGTGATTTTTATGTAAGAGCGCGCGATGCGATGTTGGCATATGTTGTATTGAATTTTTTTTTTTAACTTACTGCTTTCATTCCAAGCCGCGCGTCCGTATTTCTTGTACGGATGTCGTGTCCGTTTTATTTCACATTTTTTGTTTTATTACATAAGTGAATAGAATGTATTTTTTTTATATATTTACTAATACGAAATTTTAAAGGAAATAAAGAGTGATTTTAGTGGAAATTTAAAACAATTGTTTTTCGATTTGAAGGAAATTTGAAGATAAATTTTTCAGGCTTTTAAGATTTTACGTGTATTTAAATAAGAGGACCACTTTTTATTGGTTTACTACTAGTTGTAACTGAGTTTAAATCTTCTGTCAGAAGAGGATCAAGGTAAATTTTTTAATAGAGATTAAAGAGTATGTCGTTCAACGTGTGCATTCGGGTACTTTTGAAAATGTATTACTTTAGGTTTTTGAGTGTTTGAATTTTTATTTGTGATATCATTTCTCGTTCTTATTCAATTCTTCAGATATAGCGTCGAAAAAAATTGCCTGATAGTTACAATTGAGAGTTAAGAAGTAGTTTTAGACTAATTTATTAGAATTTTAAAATAGGAAATATTCTCTACTTTAGATGATACCACTTTTTATTCTCTAGGTGAATCTGAGAGTATTGTTGCTTTAATCCAGCCCAAAAGTTTGTAACGCAGCCTCGGACAAAAAAAAGTTACGCACGATAACTGAAGAACGCCTTGACCTAATATGTTGAAATTTTTGATCTGGATGAACGAATTTGTAAGGCTAATAAATCAAAAAAATAATTGCGTTAACGGGTAAAATCGTCCCACTTATCTGAAATAGGAACGATTTAACGATCTGTCACACAAAAAGTCCTTAAAACACGTGTTCTGGAATATTGGCCGATGACTTTAGAATAGTTTAAGTTACGACTTTGAAATTTTGTATGCGTTGATTAGGTGCAGCTAAAGGTATGCATGCGAAAAAAAATCCAGGAATTCTTCGTGTAGCTGTCATAGAAAACTCCATTTATTCAATTTATGGAACTCTTCTTTTAGCCACGAAGTCGAAATTTTGTACAAATTAGTTTTGAGTAAAAAAGTTTTGAGTCATACTTGGGATCACACCTTGTAATAGACTGCAACGAACGGGACGAAGTAAACCAACGGATCACACTAGCAAATAAATCACGGTTCTCCCGATCTTAAAATCGAAAATAGTGCACAGGCAGAGCAAACTTCGGATATACAAAACCATAATAAGAGCTGTGCTAATATATGCAAGCGAAACGTGGAGCCAAGCGTCTGAAAAATCAATAGACGCTTTTGAACGACGAATTCTTCGAAGAATTTTGGGACCAGTAAGAGAAGGCACTGAATGGCGTATCCGGTACAACAATGAGTTGTATATGACGACCCAGCCACATCGACCCTTATAAAATTTCGTAAGCTACAATGGGCAGGTCATGTGGAGCGAATGGACGACGGAAGAATTCCCAAACGCACACTGAATGGTAGAGCCCAGGGCTAACGACCGGTGGGAAAAGCGCGGAAAAAATACGAGGACTCGGTTGATACAGATTGCAGATCGCTTCTTAGATGCACAAATTGGAGGAAGCGGGTGCTGAACCGACATGACTTCAGACAATGTATCCTGCAGGCCCTGGCCCGATTTGGGCTGTCGCGCCATTGATGATGATGAAAAAAGTTGGGGTATACTAATATACTCCAACAGCGAAATTCTTCTACTCCTTTCGGTATTTTCCATAAGAAAAGTCCTTAAGAAACATGTTCAAGGATATTCTCCGATAATTTTTGATCGATTTAAGGGGGTTATCCCGTGTGAAGGCTCTTTTTTGGGAAATTTGTTATGGAGAAGTAGATAAAGATACAACTGTGAAATTTTTACAACATATTTATGTATGTTTTGAGCACACTTTATAATTTTTCAGCCCGAATATGTCGCTCATTGCTTAGGTATACGGTAACTTAGTCACTCATTTTCAAAAAACTTTTTTTTCGGTTGACACGATTGCGGGCGTCTGCTTATCTCAAATAAAAAAAATCAAACGGCATTTTAATCTGTGAAGTTCGAACTAGTTTCGGAACTATGATTATCAACTGGCAACTTGTTGAACTTTTTATCGTCAATTTCGGTGTTTTTTTACGACTTCTTCAGGTCGACAAAAAAAACAGCTTGATGAATCACAATTATTCTAGTTTGCAAAGTGTCTACATGAGTACTGAATAAGTTCACCAAATTTCAAAGGAATTCGTTCGATAGATTTCGAGATATCGTGTCTACCGATTTGGAAAATACCGTTTTGGGAAAAAACGCAACTAAACTGACCATTATATTCGAAACAACAAAGGAGTTTAGAGAATATAACGGCCTATAACTTCCGAACGGCTTCGAATATCGGAATATCACTTCGCCCACATATTCTACACTATATTTGGATGCAATTTATGCAAAAAAAATCGATTTTATGAACCAGTCACACGGGATGTGACCCCCTTAAGCTACGAATTTTGTACATATGAATTTTTGACCCCTTTTGTAAATCACATGTTTGTAGCCAATGAATGAATTCACCTTTGAATCTTTAAAGTTTCATTCCAGCAGGCTGCCAAATCGCTGGATAAGACAATTGAGGGATCGGGACCCAAGCTGATCACGCTCTCAGGAAGTAGCAGGGTTAGTTTGAAACTAAGCCGTGCTTTGAGGTCCTCTATAACCGTGTCTGGAAGAGGAACGTATGGAGAAAGCCGAAACCCTAGCAACCATCTACACCCTACTTTTCACTTTTTTGTCGCTCACAAGTTCTCAGTTTTCGTTATTTCGATGTCCAGATTCTTAGGTAGCGAAAATTAAAGTTAAAGAGAAAAACCACTGGTAAACAGAAAACCAGACTCAAAAGGAAAGGAAGGCGGACTATCGAATTCTGATCGTCGACTTAATTATAACTTAATTTCGCCTGCTCAAAAAATTGGTCTTTCTCAAGTACATTCAGCTGAACATCAAATCAACTTCATCATCTGAGACTTTTATCCGAAATTGTAAACCAAGTAAGTCAATTTTTTCCCTTTGTTTTTTACTTTTTTTTAAATTAAGACTAAGGGAGCTGGCAGATTCCTATTTCTAGTCATGGGGCAACGACGCAGCATATTTTAAACATCATTGAAAAGCCAAAATAATGGTTGTCTTCCTTTTATTTTATAAACAAAATCCTTTTTTGCCCTGTCGAGCCAGACTTGGGCGCCTAAACATCATTCCAGTTATTTTTGGCATTTTGCACAAAAAAAAGAATTAACATTTTTTTGGTCCGTCGAGATGAAGGGAGCTAGACATTTAAGTCAATATATCACACCCTGGACTTAGTGGCTAGAACACTTGTCTTCGGTTTGAGAATGGGATTGGGTGCCGGACTACCAGTTCACTCAGCAGTAAATGAGTACCTGAGTTAAAATCGGGGACGAGCGAGTGGCTGACCACTTTACCTCCTAGTGTTCCGTTCGTCTAGTAATGAAGTAACTCTGGCATTACTTCAAGGCCTAGGCCGAATTTGGGCTGTTGTGCCATTGATTATTTATCACTCCCTGGAATTTAAAAAGAAACTTTTTGGCCCGTCGATCCAGATTTTAATCATCGACCCTATGAGTGCAGAAGAAGTGAACAGTTACTTAAATAATGAACCTAAATTACGGAACAATTGGGCTGCATTTGGTTGGAAAATTCTTCTGTTTCTCATTTTATAAAATTTACTATTTTCCGGGTTGGTGGAGTACAGGTGGGCGCAATTTTTTTTTAAATATTCCACTAATTTTTAACCTCTATCTTGCATGCATGAATTCGATTTACATTTTCGTTTTAGTATCATAAAATCATCCGATTTATGTAAAGCAAATATTTTATTTTTACATTTATACATTTGAAATTTTCTTCTGCACTTAATTGTTAGTTTTTTTTTTTTTTGTTTAATGGAAAGTGGAATGTTATTAAGTGTGTTGTTTGTTAAGCGCGGCATTAGCCTCGATTATGTTTAAGATATAGCAAAAATCATAGACCCAGATTAATGCCGTTTGGAATTTTTTTGTTATGGTCTAGAGCTTTACACTCAAACCTTTGTAGAGTCTTGCAAGTAGTATTTCCTAGCGCGACTAGATTCTAAACTTAAAACTGGACATGGAGTCTTCGTGGAGGGAAATGCTTGTCGGAATAGATCTAGGTACGCAACAACGTGCCGCCTAATTACTTTGGTCGTATACTGGACGATACCATTGGTGCGTAACAATTCTACTTCCATATTTTATTGTAGACAACTTCGATGAAGTTCTTCAAGATTTTCTCTTCGCCTAGAATTAAATTCTTTCGCTTGACATTGTTTTTCCCCAGAAGAAGTTCGGCTGGTTTCTTCAATTCGCCTATTTCTTTTATCGGTTTACCACCATGTTGCTTTCTATTCTCATCGTACAAACTTTCGACAACCTGGAGTACACGATTTCCGTTTACGTCCTTCTTGGAACCGTTGGGACTTAAACAGTGAATACTCGTCACGATTTCGACAAATTGCTGAATAAATGCATCTGCACTGCTCGATGTCAGCATTCGGTTCCGATTTATCGTTGTTGATTTCATCAATTTCGGATTGGTTTTGTTTTTGGTGAAAGCGTCCTTTACCATAGGAACCGGATATGCGCATTTCTTTAGAGCCACTGCCGTATTTACTTGGATCTTATTGTTTACTTGCTTACCATGTGTGCAAGCCTTGTTTGTATTTGGCGGAATACGTTTTCTGATAATGCTCCGATTTGCTGGTACAATTTGAGCTACTTTCGGAATATTCGCCACAACTGGCTTGACTAGATTCACACCTTGTACAATAATGGGCTTATTGTTTTCCGTCTTGGACCATGGTACCCGGTAGGCAACATCGAAATTACCAATACTTGCTTTCTGATTTCGCGAGTGATCTACCACAACCTTAACGACATCTTCAAGTGTAGCTGGACAAACTGTTGCAGTGACACATGTGGATGAACTCATATCGGGAGTTGCATTAATTTCAAGTAAGATCGGTTCAAAGTCTTCGGTAAGCATGAAATCGATTCCGAACAATTCGAACGCATTCGGCACCAGCTCGGCCGAATCTAAACTGGCTAAAATAACGGCTATTGCGGTTTCTTTCATTTTCGGGAAGACGCAATTCTCCCAAATGTTCTCCTTGTTAATGGTTTTGAAGTAGGCTTTTAATTCGTTCAGCGACCACATGTTATGGGGCGGTAATGAGTAACTGCGTATTCCGTTCTTGTACTTGCTCTGAATCGCGAAATTCGTCACGTGAACGGATTCATGAAGATTCGTCAAGTTGAACTCCTGCGAGGAGAATTTCACGTAGCAATCCTTGTATAAGTAAATTGTTATCGTTTCGCTTATCGTGACCAGAACATACTGCCGAATGTCAAATTTGGTTTTATAGATTAGTAACGGACGCTCTGGAAAATAAAGAAGTTAGTTAGAATGGGGTTTGTTTTGTTTGTAAGTAGATTAAGTAGAGGTATGGTGATATAAAACCCATTTGATATTTACTAAAACATTTTTTTGCTCTAACGCTGGGCATGTTCCCTGAAGACCTTTGCTACCTGCATCAAATCAACATCCGGTGCTTCATTTAATATTTAATTTTGAGCTTCCGTTAGCCGACTCTTCTGAGATCTCGTACCATTAGAATTTCAAAAAAGCTGATTTCTGTGCTAAATATCGATATTTGTGGATGTGATTGGTCACAAGTGCTTAATGAGAAAGACATTGAGAAACCTACTAATAACTTTTACTCGTTATTATTTAACTGTTTCGCTCGTTGTGTTCCTATTACTTATAATAAGAAATATAAACGATTTCCTTGGTTTGACGAAGATGTGACCCATCTGAAAAACTTAAAAAATAAAGCATGGAAATCGTACTGTCTCTCAGAGTGCGAAGCGAATTATGCTACCTACTCTGACTTGCGTGAGTTGTTTGTTAGTCAGTCTAAAGTCGCGTATACTTCGTATATGATCTCGATGAAATCATCCATAAAAGAAAATCCTAAGTAGTTCTGGAAATTTTGTGAACTCTAAGTAATTTCTTTGCCGATCATTTTCGTACCGCTTTTACATCATCAAACTGTAATATTAGCTACAGTGATTACCACTACATGACTAAGTTTCCGCAGACCTCATTAGAAATGAAAGACCTCAATATTGACGAGGCCACTTTCTTAAGGTTCATCTCGGACATTAATGACAATTTTGGGGTTAGTCCAGATGGTGTGCCAGCTATCGTATTGAAACGTTGTGGCGCTTCATTAATGACACCTTTGCGATACCTATTCAATACCTCCCTTATTTCCGGTGTGTTCCCTTAACATTTGGAAATTTTCCACAATTAGACCACTTTGGAAGAAGGGCAAGAGGACAGATATACAGAATTATAGACCTATTGCCAACCTAGCCTGTATATCTAAACTCTTTGAATCGATTGTCTGTGAAGTTTTGAAATTTCATAGCAAATCGATTATTGTACCTTTCCAACATGGATTTACCAAAGGTAGATAGATCTACAACGACAAATTTGATGGAATTGTCAAATTTCTCCATTCCAGTAATCGAAGCGGGTCATCAAGTAGATTGTATTTATACCGACTTTAGTAAGGCGTTTGATTAGATCAATCATAACATTTTGATATGCACACTTAAATATTTGGTTTTTCCAATTATGTTTATCATCTTATTTATGCAACCGATTTCAAAGAGTTTTATTTCGTGAGGTATTATCCTCGGAAATTGCTAACACATCGGGAGTTTAACAAGGCAACCACTTAGGTCCTTTATTATTTATATTATTTATTAATGACTTGAGTTCAATGATTTTAAACTCTAGAATTCCTCTTTACGCTTTATGCAAAGCTTTTCCGCAATATTACGGATATGGCCGACTGCATTCTCTTGCAAGAGGACCTTAGGCATTTATCTGATTGGTGTACGTTAAATGACATGCCTCTAAATGTTAATAAATGTACAACTATTTCTTTTTCGCGTAAGATATGCCCATTGAATTTTAATTACATCGTTGAAGGAAACTCATTACATAAATCAGACAATGTTCTTGATCCGGGCGCTTACTTTAATTCATCTTTTACTTTCGACGATCATATTAATTATATTGTGAAAAGATAAACTTGTCATTGGATAAGGGGAATAAGCCTTGTGCAATTTTTCTGGATTTAGCCAAGGCATTTGATTCAATACCTCATTACAGAATCATAGAAAAATTGCACAAGCTTAACATAAAAAAAGACTTAATTGCTTGGATCTCTAGTTACATTCAAAATCGATCTCAAGTCGTGAAAATTAATGAAGATTTTAGCGATGAACAATCCTTTCAGTATGGTATACCACAGGGAACTGTTCTTGGCCCCTTACTTTTTTTAATCTACGTGAACGATATGTATCAACAGCAAATAAAGGGAGATTTAATCTCCTTTGCCGATGATACAGTATTATTTATAGACGATACCAGTTGGGAAGGAGTAAAAATAAAAGCGAACTATAGTCTTATACAGATAAAAGAATGGCTCGATACCAATTCAATGACTCTGAATAAGGAAAAAAGTTCTTACTTACTATTTGCACCAAATGGCCGTGGCATTCCTCCCATATTAGACGTCACTGTACATTCACAACATTGTACCCTCAACTGTCAATGCGAACCTCTCAAAAAAGTCAGCTATGTTAAATACCTTGTGTGTAATATTTGACCAACACTGCAAGTGGGATATACATATTACGAATATGATAAAAAGATTAAAAAAACTAGTTCCAATATGTTTCACTGTGAGAGCAATTCTTAAACGGCCATCAATTAGAACTTTTTACTTTGCCTTAATACATTCAATGCTGCAATATGGTATAATTGCTTGGGGAAGTGCATTTAAAGCCGCAATGAATCCCCTAAAAGTTATGCAAAATCTACTGATACGGATATTACTAAAGAAACCGCATAGATACAGTACGGAAAAGCTATATTCTAAATTAGACGTATTAAGCGTATATAGAATTTTCGATTTAATAGCAAGTATTCAAACATATAAGGACTTAAAGAAAGGGATGATTCAGCTAAACACAAATGAAACGCGTGCTGGGGCAGATAAAGAGCTACTGTTACCGCGAAGAAGAACTACTTTGGGTCAGAGCCACTACACGTATGCTGGAATAAAATTATTTAATAGTTTGCCAATTTTAATTAAGAATTCTTCTAACTTTAATATATTTAAGAAAAATATTTAAAAAAATTTCTACAATCAGAGTCAGTAAATATTCGAGGTGGTTGGCATTGTTTCCATAAACTAAAAAGAAGGGTTCGTATTCATTTTTTCTATTAATATCATAAAAAAAAAGGAATGAAATTTAAAATGAACAGTAAAAACTTAGGATAATGAAATAATAAATAAATAAAACAAAAATAAGAGGCTAAATCGATACGTTACGTAAATTTTTGAAATCTTGCTGTACATTAATAAATATAACATTGTTTAAAAAACTATTTTTGGCATTAAAAAAAAAAAAATAATAATAATAATAATAAACTTGTTAAAATTTTTATATAAAATGAATGTACATGTAATTGCGAAAACGAACGTTTTATACTAAGCTCCTCACCCCATCCACAAGGTTGTTACCTTATAAGGGGGAGTAGTGCAAAAATAGATTAATTTAAGTGATAATGTATAATATAATGCATTAAATATATAAAAAAAAAATATTGTGAATAAAGCGATCTCCATCTGGGGCTTTGTGCGAAGATGGTGTAAGGATTTCAACGATCCTTACGTCACAAAGGCGTTATATTGTGCTTTTGTTCGATCAATTATGGAATACGCGTGTCAGGTATGGACGTCATATTATGAGGTCCACAAGAGCAGAATTGAATGTGTGCAGAGAGGTTTTTTAATAATAATAGATTTAATCCCTTCATTCAACTCCTTCCAACGCAAAAAGTCGGAGAAGACCTCCCCATTTGGGTACACTTTCGCAGCTTAAAGAACTGGAGACAATATTGTCACACAGCTCAATGAGCTAGAAAAATTTTTACCGTATCAACATACTCATGCATGTATGCCGACATTGGGCTCAATGTCAAAAAATTTGTATACCTTAAACCCAAGAGTACTCCCCAGTCAGTGCATCGCACTGGTATAAGGGGTAGTAGAAATAAATTTAAAAAAAAATAAATATAAAAAATAGGAAACAAAAAATAAACAAATAAACAAAAGCTTGAAGTTATCAGATAAATAAAAATAAAATAAAATAAAAGTAACCTGAATTTTTTCTTTTTCGGCATAAAGGAAAAACCAGTTATTAATAGAAGAAATAAATGTGGAAAGGAAAAAAAAAAGTTAAAATTAAAAAGATTAATCAAAATAAAAATAATTAATTATAGTTATTTACATATATAGTATAACTAATAGTAATAAAAATAAAAAATAAAAATAAGCAATTCGCAAAACATGCAACAACACAAACCACAACCATACGTTTAGGCGTCAGTCTCGTCTGATAGCTCGAGGGCCAGGTCTTCGATAAGTAGGTGAAGCCTGACTAAACTATCTGATTCAGGTCGTCTATAATTGTAACAAATCAAAAATCACATTCGTAGCTTCGACAAAGAAGATGCCTCTTTGCAAGGTGCTTTAGCTGAAAGACATTCCTTGCCATTTGTATTATTGAAGGTAAAGAGTTATATTCACAAATTGCCTCAAATACAGGATCTTTTCTAAGTCGGTCAGTCCTAGGACAACCTTGTTGTCTAATAAAATCTGCACTTCTTGTGTTAAAGTTGTGTATATCGTGATTGTGGATCAATTTGATTGAGGATTTTTTGAGGTTTGCACTTAACGGGTTACCCTGGCTTGACTCTCAAAATCTTTCTCCCTATTCGCAACGTCTTCATCTTCTGTCTTGAATCGCTTGATAACAGAAGGAAAGTTCTCGGGACTATTTTCGCATTTATCATTATCACTGGAGGAATTGATGCCCCTATATTGTTACAAGAAATTTCTTTCCGTATTCCGGGTCGTACTTTGAGAGACTATACACTACTAAACATTTCATATTATCGGACTAATTATGGGCAACATGAACCGATCACATCCATTTCGCGTCTTGTTAACCGTTTTTATCATTCTATTGATTTTGACTTGAGCGCGACACAGCTGAAGTCAGCTTTAAATAAAATAGTTAAATAAGTTGTTTAAATATTCTATGTAATTGTTCTATTTAATGATCGCTTTTATTAGTTTTAAAAACTGTAATAAACTGTAAGTAATCAGGTCTTAATGACATTGAAATAAAAAATTAACAGACAATCCCTGCAACCGACACCAAAAATTCACTTCGGCTACATATTCATACAGAGAATCATTAAATTCTTGATTTAAAAGAAAATCGAAATGGACAACAGCAGAATACACTGCGGTGTATATTACCAACCCTTAACAAATAATTAATGAGTGTAGGAAGAACACTTACCTATATATTTCTGGACGATATACCGAAGTTTTAACTTTCTCCTGGAATAGTTTATCACTTCTTGCATGTCGGTCATCAATAAAATCCCAAAACCGCGACAATAATTCGAAGGTTTCATAATCCAAACGTTCGAATAACCATCCATTTTGAAAGACGGAAAATATTTCTTTGCTTCAACAACTATTTTCCGTATTTTGTCCATGTTGATATTTTCCCCGGGATTTACTTGCAGCACTTTCAATTTTTTATTCATGATATTATCGCAACCGTCCATGAAATTCTTCCAGTCGAGATCAGTGACGGATTTCAAATCGGGCGTATCATTCGGTTCGTTCTTTTTTATGGAAAGTTCTTTTTCGATTCGTTTGAAGGCGAAATCTAAGCAAGACATTTCTACATCGCCTGTCGCACTAAAAACATCGTCTAAATTGTCCATTTCGCTTACGTACAGTAGCAAACTGAAACAATGCGTCAAGCGGAAGTTACGTTCGAAACTGGTAACTTCTGCGCGATATGCTAGTCGATAGGTTCGCGGATAAAGGATGTGAACAATGCCTAAGGTCGAACTTGCAAATGCCCGATTAATGCATGCTACCAATCCTTCTTTGGTGGTAAAATCGAATTCACAATGCAGTTTGATGCGATTGCGATGAGGGTGAGCGTAGCTGTGGAAATCGTAGTGATACTTGGGTTGCCAGATGAAATGCGCCGGATAATTTTCAAGCATTTTGGATAAAATGGCCGTTTCGTAGTTGTTTCCGTTCCGCGCATTCTGGATAAGACTGTGTTGTGAAAGTCGTTGCAAGCCTCTCTGATTATCGTGTCCCAGCTTTTCTATCCAGCCACGGCGCAAAAGAGACGCCTTCAGGCTCGGATAATAGCCATAAATTGTGAAAATCTTTTGATTCTGGTAAGCCTCTAAGACGCGTGCCTTATAGCGTTTGTAACGATCAAAGGCGAAGTTTGAATGGCGAACGAGTGACATCGATTTCTGAACCGAAGAGGGTGTGGTCCCAGGCTGGAGATGTGATACTGTTTGTCTTATGACTTTGGTTGTTGATCTTGCAGTATAATCCGATTGGTTTTTATGTGGTTCTGAGACCGGCAGAGTTACCGGGGTTAGGTTCGAGGATTTTTGCATAGCCTCGTCTGCATTACGTTTCGATTCGTTCGTACCACACAGCAGTTCCAATTCTTTTTCGAGACTGCTCATCATATTTCGAATATTTTGGATAGGCACTACTGGTGGAGCATCCCAATATCCGGCTAATGATGGCTCCAATTTTTGTTCCTTTTTTGGTCTATGTTTCTTTTTTTCACTTTCCATTTTTTTCCGTTGTCTACTTGAAAATTTTGATTTTTTTCCAAATTTTGTTTAATATAAAATTATTAATTTTTTTAGACTCTTGTGTCCAATTTAAATATTTTCAAAATTTGAACATAATTTTGACGGGAAAGTACTAGGGTAGGTCGATTTGAAAACTGATTGCCCGGATGGTTTCAATGTTTTTTTTTACTTAAATTACTCCTGTGATACATTATATAGGGTGTTTTTTTTAGAGGTATAGTTTTTTCAGTAGAGATACCTGTCAAACTACCTGTCAAACTTGACTGTGTCTTTTATATTTTTGTTCAGTACGTTTTGGCAAATTATCATGGAAAGACTTACACCAGAACAACGTTTACAAATTGTGGAAATTAATTTTCGAAGTTTGCGTTCTATACGGCAAACTCATAGATCGCTGCGTCAATTATATGGTGAAAAAATCATCTCAAGAACTGGACCTGTCAATTGGCCACCTAGATCGTGTGATTTGACACCATTGGATTACTTTTTGTGGGGATACATCAAATCACAGGTCTATGCTAATAAGCCAGCAACGATTCAACATTTAGAAGCCAACATTCGACGGGTTATTGATGAGATAAGGCCAGAAATGCTCGAAAATGTGACCAAAATTGGACTGATCGGATGGTGTTCATTAGACGCAAGCGTGGTGGTCGTATGCTCGAAATTGTTTTTAAAAATTTAATGCCATAAAATAATCTTTTCAATAAAAAATAATTTTGCCATTTGGTGAATTACGTATGTCTTTTTTTCAAAAAAGAAATACTATACCTCTAAAAAACACCCTATACGAGTATATAGTTCTCGTACATTGCTACTTGTTTTGCTAAATTTCATGTGGCTCTAGTCATCAATTTTTAGCTTTCTATCCTTTATATTTTTTGAGAAATATTATTCTCATTTTTTTCCTATCCTATTACCTTTCCCCCAGCTGCCATCACTTCTACACCACCAACCACAATTTTTCTTTTCTGCTTGAGGTAGACTGGGCCTGTGAAATTTTTAGAGCCATATCTGGTACGGTTCTTAAGATAACACAAATTGATTTTTTTTTCAATTGCTATCCCCCACTTCTGTGCTCAACCTTCACCCTCATAAATTTAACATTCAATTATACTCTTCTTGTAATCCTATATATACAAACCAAATTTTATCTTCCTGGTACAAAAGATGTAATCCAAACTTTTTTACCCCACACCTTCACACCCCACCTCTCCTCTTCAAAATATTTGTCCTTGGCTAGGCATCTAGTATCCCTTAAGGCTACCACAAAGGTTCAACCTAGAGATGGGAAATTCTGATCTTTTCCGTGAGCCGGCTCACCGGATCTCGCTCTTTTCAAAGATCCTCCAGCTCTTTGAGCCAATTCAAAAGATCCAGGTGGATCTTTTGCACGGCCGTACTAAAGGGTTATTCAATAGGTACATATGTTAACAATTTTGTATTTTAATACAAACGCACCTTTAAATTTTTTTGGTAGTTTGTCAATGTCAAAACGTCAGTCAACGTTTACATTTTTATCATGGTAAAGTTAACGAACGAGCAACATTTGGAAATATTCTAAATTTTCATTTTTTCTGAGTTTAATTTATATACGGAATTGTTATGTCCCTAATAGCCCTTAGCTATTTACATAGAAAATTTCATAGGGACACAACATTTTTGTATTTAAAAAAAAATTGAGATAATTTCCAAACGTTGCTCATTCATGAACTTCACCATGATAAAAATATAAACCTTGGCTAACGTTTTGGCATTGAAAGACCAGCAAAAAAAATTCAGTGTGCATTTGTATTAAAATATAAAATTGTTATGTACCTATTGAATAACCCTTTACGACAAACCGAAAACTCATTTAAAATAAACTATGTACTTTAATGAAAAATGTCAGAGTTGATTATTTTAAGGCAATGCTGGGTAATGCGGGAAATAATGGGAAACTAGTTTGAAAAAATCATTTCGGTTTTCGTGCAGGACGCAACACACATGACGAAATAACTCTGTTAAAGAAATTAATTAGCTCCTCGTTAGATAAAGGGAACAAATCCCGCGCCGTTTTCTTAGACTTGGCAAAAGCATTCGACTCAATTCCACATGTAAAAATAATGTTTATTGTATCTGGTATTAGCACTGGGTTAACTAGATCACCGGCTAGAGGATAGATCCCAATATTTTATAATTAACAATACACGATGTACTTTGGTGATTCTTTCCTATTCTTCGCGGATGCTTCATAAGTAGCATGTATATAGTATAGGTATAATGTACTACCTCATAGTTCGCAAAGACTTCTTATCAAAGATCTGCGATTCATAAAGATCCACGGTCTGTAAAGATTTGCTATTCTATCATCCATCTTCAATTTTCAATCTTCATTCTTCATTCCTTAATCTTTTATCTTTTATCTTTAATCCTCAATCCTTAATATTGAATCTTTAATCCTTAATCTTTAATATTTAATCATCCACCATCCTCTATCCTCCATCTTCTATCCTCTATCCTCCATTTTTCATCCTCGGTTTTTTAATAATAATAATAATAATAATTGATTTAATCCCTTCATGCTACATGGGCAAGTTATCCCTACTTCAAGAGTCGGAGGCAATACAGCCTCTTAGCTGAAGCCAAAAAGGAACAGTACCGCCCCATAACTCAGTGAAATTAACAACATAAATTGCCCCGTTTCGGGTTCACTTTCTCAGCTCAAGGAGCTGGAGACATAACCGTCACTCAGCTCAATAAGCTAGAAAATTTTCACCATATCAACATACACATGCATGTATGATGACATTGGGCTCAATGCCTAATAATCTACCTTAACCCCTAGTACAGCGCACAGGTATAAGAGGTAGTACAAAAATAAATTAGTAAAGTTTTATATTAATAATTAAAAGAAATTAAAGTAATAAAGTGATTAATAAGGAAAATACGAATATATTACTAAAATATTAAATAATACATGCAAATTTATAGTTAGTTTTTTTTTTTTATTTTCTTTTTTCTTTATTTCCATCCTTCATCCTTCATACTTCATCATCTGTCTTCCATCCTACATCTTCAATCTTCATCTTTCATTCATCTCTCATCTTCATATTTTATCCTACATCCTCCATCCTCAATCCTCCATCCTCCATTTTCCATACTCCGTCCTCCATCATCATTCATCTTTAATCCTTAATATTTCATCTTTAATCTTCCACCCACTATCTACCAACCACCATCCTCTACTCTTTATCCTCCATCTTCTATCCTCCATTTTCCATCCACCATACTTCGTCATTCCTACATCTTCAATCTTCATCTTTCATTCATCTCTCATCTTTCATCCTTCATCATCAATCCTCCATTTTCCATCCTCCATCCTCCAGATCTGAGTTACCCATCTCTAGTTCAACCTTCTGATATTAACCTTTCAGAAGATATAGATTTTAGAATGATTTGTTCCCAGCTTCCGAGCGTTTCGGACGCGTTGTTTTTCCCCCACTCCCACACCCCTCAACCACTATCGAATATTTTTTGTTAAAAGGGTCCACTATCATAGTTCTACACAAATTCCAACTTTTAACCTCCCAGCATAAACGGTTCCTGCGACCTAGAAACCAAAATTATTTTTTTTTAAATGATTCCCACACCTGCTCACAACCCGACCCCGAAGGGGACGACTCGTAGAGATTCACCGGTTCTACCCACCAAAAAAAGTTCAACTCTATATCTCAACGGGTTTGTGAGCTGCGCGCCTTCAAACGCTTTTGCTTTTGTGGTTGTAGAATAACCTGGAGGATATTTAGAATGTTATTTTTCAGGTTGTCAGTCGCATAGTAACCTACACCGCATCTCAGCATTAAACGCGTTCCGGACTTCTACCCAAAAAATAATAAAGTTGCGCCCAGACTATTGGCGGATATTTTTTACCACATCACAACACGTGGTGCAACACATCAGTAAAAAAGCACGCTAACCGCCATTTTCTTCTCAATTTCGAATGCTCCTTTTGTATCCTTTTCTCTACCGAAAAAGAAGAAGAAAACAAGTTTCGAATTGTTTTCTGCGCGCTGTCACCGATGACGTTTCTGACTAGCACAGAAGAGGACTTGGTGTGTTTGCTGTTTGACGTCCTCGACGTCGCTTCCGCCTTTTTTTCCACACAGATCAAATCGAATCGGTTGACCTTCGTTTTTCTAATTATAAACATAAGTTAAAAAATTATTCTATTCAATTATCGTCTTCATCCGTTAGTCAGTTAAGTGATCTCCTTAGTGTTTAGTGTCCTCTCGATTGTCGTAGTTTGAGTGAGTGAAAGTGTTTGTGAGGTGAAAGGATAAAGGAACAATGAAAATTGAGCTGTCCGTGTTGCAGTGTCGTATTTTAGGAAAAGCGTATTGTCAGGAGGTGAGTTAATTTATGCCTGTCAAGTTTTGTATCTTAAACGAAAGGGATGTTAAAATTCACAAGAATGGGTGGATGGGAGATACGGGCGCCAGTCGAAAAACAATGCAGGCTGGAAAGGACGAGCGATTTGACACAAGCTGAAATCGCTTCTGACGTTCGTAACCTTCCTCACCTTGGCATTACGTGTTTTGAAGCCAGAACCCCCGAACGTATGAAGCGGAAATTGGCGATGGGCAATGCACAATTATTATTGGCGGTCCTTATTGTTGTGTAGTCTATAGTGTGATATGACCTTGGGTGATAAAACAACTCCCATGGAGCCCATAATAAAAATGATGACTACGTTTGGGTTGAGTTTATTTCCACATTCGAGGACATTGAGAATTTTATGGGCTGCTGGTTGCCAGGAAAGAGACTATTCGTGGACGAAGAGTGCGCTTTCAATTACAATTTATAGTTATGACTTCCCGTAATAGTTTCGTGGCTATTTCCTAAAGTGCGCTGCTGGACATAGTGCTGTCCTGTTCATCTTTCTTCGGGACATAGGGTGCTCTTATCCTTATATTCCAGCCCTTACCTGATGCCATTACTTATTCACTCCTGGAATTGTCTCCTCGTGAATTCGGTAGTATCCAAGAAGCACATGGACGTTTTTCGACACCTGCTTAGAAGATGTTTTGCTCTGCTTTTCTTAAGGTAAGGAAAGGCCTGTACCTGTACCATTTAAATTTTAGTTGGTGTCTAGCATTAGTTTGACTCGTTTTACAACAGCAGTCAGGAGAGTAGACTCAAACATTTTTGATGGACTAAAAAAGATAGAATTTGAATTTATCTGCTGTAAACATGAACAATAATTTTTTTTTATGAATTAAGAAGCTTCATCTCTATTGACGCTACGTAGATGTGCATTGCCATAACAATAGTTTAGTAAAAGCTACCTAACCCGTTGGAATAGCCGGATGAAGCTGTAACAGGTCTAAGGACCTGCCCTTTAGGAGTTGAATATTAAAATGTGAAAGCACGTTAAAGTAAAAGCAGTTCGATATCTTATCAGACCTAAGTGATATGTCATAGTTCGTAAAAACGTACACAATCATTTTACAACTTCTTAGGGGTTGAATTTCGCAAAATCTATATAAATAAAAATGGATCGCTAAATGTGTTGCTAACCGCAAAACTCGAGAACGGCTGGACCAATTCGGCTAATTTTTTTTCCAAACATTCCCTGAAGTCTGAGGAAGGTTCTTATGAAGAGAAAAATTGGAAAAAAGCCCGGAAAAAACGTAAAACCCCCATTTTCCCACTAAAGGTGTTCCAACAATGTTGCTGCAATGCCTGATGAAGCAAGGCATTGCAGCAACATTGTTGGAAGGCGGTCGAACAGTTCATTCAGCGCTAAAATTTCCGTTAAATATGCAAAGCAGCGAAACTCCGACCTGCAACATTTCGAAGCAGCAATATAAACACTGATAGTATGGGATGAATGCACGATGGCGCATAAAAAGTCTTTGGAGGCATTAGACGGAACCATGCAAGATCTGCGGAACAATCAAAACCGAATTGGTGTTGCAATGATTTTGTTAGCTGGAGATTTTCGTCAAACATTGCCAGTGATTCCACGGTCAACGCCAGCTGATGAATTAAAAGCATGTTTAAAGTCCTCCATTTTGTGGAAGTACGTCAAGATATTAAGCAAGAATATGCGTGTCGAGTTTCAAAATGATCGATCTGGAGAAACATTTTCAAAACAACTCATTGACATTGGTAATGGCAAATTCCCTTTAGAAATTTTGACTGGCTGGATAACCTTTCCTGATAATTTTTGTCAGTTTACTGAATCAAAAACCGAACTCATTCAAAAGGTGTTCCCAAACTTTGATAAAAATTACACAGATCATGTTTGGTTGAGCGAACAAGCAATATTGGCTGCCAAAAACATGGATATAAATGAATTAAATTTCAAAATTGAAAATGAAATTGCCGGTGAATTGAGGACATACAAATCAGTTGATTCCGCTACTAACCTAGATGATGTCGTCAACTATCCACCCGAATTTTTCAAATCGCTGGATTTGCCAGGATTGCCGCCCCACAATCTTCAATTGAAGGTCGGATCGGTGGTCATAATGTTGCGAAATATCAACCAACCGCGTCTTTGGAACGGCACAAGGCTAGCGGTGAAAAAATTAATGAGCAACATGATCAAAGCAACGATTATAAAGGGAAAGTATAAAGGAGAGTACGTTTTGATACCACGCATCCCAATGATTCCGACCGACATACCATTTCAATTTAAACGACTACATAGTTTCCAGTGCGGCAATAAAGAACTAATCAAACTTATTAGAAACGTTACTGTACTAACATTTTTCTATATTTTTAACTAAGCCGGACTGAGCCACAGCAACGCGTGGCCGGGTCAGCTAGTCCTGAAATACATTTATAGATCAGTGCACCCACGGTCATAAAAATCAAATTTCAAATTTATTAAATGATTTGGAATAATATGGAGTATCCTGGTTCTAATTACACAATATTTTGAACATACACTCCTCAGTGTCTCATAAATAATTTTTTCAAGTTTCGAATGTCTACTTGATTTTGGGAGGAAGATATGAATTTTTAAAGCACAGGTTATGATTTGGTATATTTTACTATTATTACTCATTGGCTACATTTCTTTCTTCAGTTGTTTTTATGAAAATTTCTAGCTTATTCTACTTTTTAAATTTATTTACTAGTACCGCGTTGCTCATACTTTGGTTGCAATAACGGCGTCGATCCTGGAAGGCATGGAATCAACCAAAATTTCAATGATATCGTTGGTTATCTTCTTGTTCCATACATGATCCAAGACCTCGTTTAGCTTCTTTATATTATCTGGTTTGTAGTCAGCTACTTTTCGTTTCATTACACGCCACAGATGCTCGATGAGATTGAGATCGGTTGAATTCGCTGGCCAGTCTAGTCGCTGGATTCCGAAGTTGCAAAATATATTATGGAGCTGAAAAGAACGAGTCAACATTAGCTCATCCTTTCATTACGTATTTCAGTGTTGACCTATAGATGTTTATAAATCACATTTAACTTACCGATTTGGGACTATGACAAGGAGCAGAACCGTCCTGAAATATTACTTTATCAGTGAAGGATAAGTGCTCTTCAATGGATGGCACCAAAAACTCCTGCATTATCCCGTACTTTGCTGCATTCATTCACGGTTTTTACTATGCACTCGTCTTTAAAATCTTTCGCCTGCCGAACCTCGTACATATGACAAGTTTTCCGCATACAACAAATTAAATTTGCTTTCGTCGGACTAAATTACACACCGCCAATCATTTCTGGTACTTTTTTGCCCATGCTAGACGAGCTGCCTTCATTTTCTTTGTTAAAAGCGGCTTTTTGCTGGTTTTTGTCAGCACCCTTATTTTTTTCCCTGCTAGAGGTCTACTGGGCGTAAGTCCTATAAAATTTTTAAAATCATATCTAGATATAAAAATTTAATTTTCTGAAAAATTTCTATCCTCCCACTTTCGTGCTCCACCTCCTCCCCCCAAAAACTTTACATTCAATAGACGCCACTATATATAGAAACCAAATTATATCTTCCTGGTACAATTGGTTCCAAAGAAATTGTAATTCAAAGTTTTTTACTTTTTTTGAAATCATAGTTTTATACATAAGATTCAAGTTTCAGCCTCCTCAGGATGCCTGAGATCTAGAAACCAAATTTTTTTGTCTAAGACCCTAAAAAAATATTAAAGTAAAATGTAATTTAGTTATTCTATTTATCGCTGGCTGGCGGAATGGCGCTACTAGCACTAAAAGAGCAAAAACTATCGAATTTGAATACGATGAAAAGGCTTCAAACCAGTTAGATACTTGATCGAGTATCTCGTATCTATTAGGTTGTACACTGCTGGTATTCATTATATTATTGGGTTGGCAACTAAGTAATTGCCGATTTTTTTATATAAATAAAACACATTTTTTTAAATACATAGAATGAACTTTAATCAATGATATATTTTCCATCTTGTTCGATGACCTTTTGTCATCTTTCTGGCAACTTCATAATTCTACGTTCGTAGAAATTCTGATCTTTATCGGCAAAAAAGTGAACCAAGTGCGATTTCACAGCGTCATCATCATTGAAAGTTTTACCATCCAATGAGTTTTGCAAAGATCGAAATAAATGGTAATCTGATGGAGCAAGGTCAGGGCTATATGGTGGATGGAACATCAATTCCCAACCAAGCTCCAATAATTTTTGGCGTGTGACCAAAGATGTATGTGGCCTAGCGTTGTTCTGGTGAAAAATGACACCTTTTCGATGGACCAATTCTGGCCGTTTTTCGTTGATCGCCGTATTTAATTTGTCCAGTTGTTGACAGTACACATCCGAATTGATCGTTTGGTTCCTTGGAAGCAGCTCAAGGGTCGGATTCATTGCGTCTAAGATGCAAATCGCAAGCGTTGGTGCGCTTCGTTAAAAGAATTTCTTTCAATTCATGTGGAACCCAAACGAGTTTCATACGTTTTAAATGTTTCTTAATTGCTGTATGTGACACATTTAACTTCTCTGCTATCTCTCGTACGGTTACATGACGATCCGACTCGATTATGGCTTTAATTTGATCATCATCAAGCTCACTTGGTCGACCTGATCGTTGTTCATCTTTGAGTGAAAAATCTCCGGAACGAAATTTGTCAAACCAATTCCGGCACTATCTTTCTTTTAAGGCTTCCTCATCATACACATCACGTAACTTTTTAGCAGCTTGCGCTGCGTTCTTTCCTTTACGGAAATAAAAAAGTAAAATATGACGAAAATGCTCGTTTTTGCACTCCATATTAAAACTGACACCAAACTAATACCTTTTAACAAAAATACGCGCAATTTGCTTCTAAAGCAAAGTAAGACTGACAGCCAACAAATGTCAAAAGGAAAAAACTATATCATTGACAGAAGCCATTAAAAAATATGGCCAAAGACATCTATGTGTGAAATCGGAAATTACTTAGTTGCCAACCCGATATATGAATACCAGCAGTATTACGGTATAAGGTAGGCTAATTCGTTTCTAGTCGATATCCCGCATGCGGCATGCGGTTCTAACTCAATAGAACGAAATAGTGTATAACAATGTCTTGCGAAAAGTATATATCCTGCATGCAAAATACGCAAGCTCTTGTAAGATAGACGAACCACCCACAATTACAGAAAAACTATCGGTTAATCGGTCGCTTAATATCAAATTAATAGCTGGCAATTAGCACTACTGCACTGCAAGGAATGTTGTATAAACGTGACTTCCACCAAATATTAGCCTACATCAAATCACCATTGATCGATGCAAATGCTTTTAGCTCGTGGTCTTAATCACAAAATTGCTCAGTGCTTTACGTAAACGGAATTAATTGTTCACAAACCATCGTGAAAAGAGCAGCTCCTAAGTAGAATAAGCTCAACAGGTGAAATTAAATACACCATAGCGCTAGCGCCTTTAGATGGCTCACAGTGACTATCTCTCAAGCGACATACAGCCATTACACAATTATTAGTATGGAATAAAATTTTAATTCATAATTGCGATGTCAGCGATTCTCTCGCAATCAATAATAAACTTTTGAGATAGCTACGGTGCAGCCAGTGCTTTTTCGAAGTATTTTTAGCAACATTTGTATATCCTACTGATGTTGTTCTCCAACAATTCAAGACTAGAGATAGAGCGGTTTCAGCGTTCTATTCGTACGTCCGACTAGGAGCTAGATACACTTCTAGACTAGACCATGCTCCGGGTGCCTGTTCAGTATTTACTTTAGCTCAAGCGCATTGTTTTACGCAAATATTCGCGTTTCTGTCCTGTGTAAAGAATCTAATAATAATTTTATTTTTCGTTCCGTTTTTCCCCAACGTTTTTCGAACGCGTCGTCAATTACGTTATAAGCTTTTCAATATCGAATAAAACTACTCCAACTCAAACATAGAGTGGCCTTTACAAGGTGACCATAGTTTGTGCTAAATGGTGTGATTTTCCGCAAACAATTTCCTCCATTTACCCACCCACGACTACATCCTCTAATCGACTTTATGATTATCGTATTTAACGTTTAACGCTAGCCGGTGGTGATACAAAATTTAAAGAAATTCTAGTGTCTTTTGTAATGTTAATTGTTTTTTTGCGATAAATAAGTGAAGTGAATTATTGCATTTTAAGGGAATCTCATCGATTGATAAAAATAATCCTATTTTGTGGTGGTGTCTCTCATGTGCTTCGAGTCGGAGGATATCTAACTATAGCTTGGATAAAAAAATTTCCTGATCACGATGCCCGAATCCGTCCAGAAAAAAGAGGTTGGTGTTTTCAAAATAGCGGCTAAAGCTTTAAAAAAAAATTTTTTTTTTTTTAATATATGACTTTGGAAAAGTCACCGGAAAGACACCGATGTTAATTTTATCATCGCTCTGTTGTATAATCTAAACTTTTCTTCTCTGTATTTGTTACTAATCATTTAATTCCGCGTTATGTTGTAAGGTCTCGGCTTGTACGTAGAGTGGCACGTTGCATTCTGGTTTTGTTGCACTAATAGATTGGAAGGTCACAATTCACCAAGAGCAACGAGAAGGCATCTAGCTTCTAGCTAGCACTGAACCGGAGCTATAGAAACTAGATACTATTGCATTGTATAGTTTATGAATGAAATTTAGTGTTTGTTGCCTGTCAGAAACCTTAGGCAATGATCCATAATGTACTACCTTAATGTTAGTTGAATTATAATTATTGAAAGAAGAAAATTATAGATATTTGTGTTCAATGCAGCTAATTAAAAATTAAAAAGATTTTAATAATTCAATGAATTTAGTGGATAGCTGATAATTATAATCTTTAATCAGTTTCCTTATCCATTGACATATTTGTTGTTCTGATTTTAAAAAACCTTCTCCTTTGATATTCAAGATTTCGTCCCAGAAACTTTAAAACCCGGAAATGATTTCCACTTAACAAAATCAATTTTCTAACGTAAGGTAGTTAATTACGTTAGGAAATAAATTATTATTATAAATTATTTCTCACAGTTTTTGTGAATCCTTTCGAGCATTTATCTGCATCGAATAATTTTTTTTATATTTTTACTTCTATTTTTCTGTTTTGATATTAGGTGGTTTTTTTGCGCAATTCATCCAGGGCTAACTATTGTAAAAAAAATTCCCATATAACAAAAATCCATATTTTGAACGCCTCTGTAAGGTGTAAGCTCGCTGGGGCAAACATTTTTAAAAATTGGTTTAGACCATTATCTTTGGGAAAAACCCATAAAAAATCACAAAAAGAGGCTGTTGTTTTAGTTGGAAAAAACACGCATATTGTAGAAAATTTTAATGTTTAATAATTTTTTGACTTCAGAAAATTCTTTTAATGCAGTTTCTAGATAAACACAACAATTTATATATTTTCGTACGATTGAATATTAGCAATAAGTTGCCCAACTCCAAAGGCTATCTCCTATTATGCAGATTGTATTGTTATTATAAATGTAGCAGGGTTTAAAAGATATGAAAATACAAACGTATGCATGGCAAAAATGCTTTACAAACAACAATACTAATTCTTTTTAAGGGGAAAATCTCTGGCCAAATGAGAAGAAATCATTTTTTTTATTGTATTTTTTTAATCTAGAGTATATTTTGTACAGAACGCAAAAATTTGCACATTCTTTCGACCTCTAAAAGTGATCTAAATTTCTCCTCAAAACTTGAAGGGTCCGCATTAGGGGAAACAATTTTTTTTTTAGTTTTTTCACTCTCCTGAAAAGTTGATTTTTCCACTTTAACATACTACAAGAGATATCAAGTTATTTTTTGCTAATTAGGTAGCATCAATGTCTACAATCAAACCGAAGTAAAATTTTAAAAAAGTTGACCATGTTCGCAGATAATTTCAAATTATGCTTGGCAAAAAAAGTGAACTTTCAACAGCTGTAAAAAATTTTTGATTATTATTTTCTTAAATTGCTTCCCTTAAATTGTTATCATTGACGAGTTTAACATGTGCAAAAAAATTCATGAACATCGGTTGAACGGTTCTCGAGAAAAGGAACATTGAATTTCAATTGAGAAAGGGCTCAGGGTTTACCACCTTAAGGGGGTCATTGCGTATGGCTGGTTTTAAAAATCGATTTTTTTTGGCATAAATTATTCCACAGATTAAAATGCCGTTTAATTTTTTTATTTGAGATTAAGCAGAACGCCCGCAATCGTGATAACTGAAAAAACGGTTTTTTGAAAATGAGTGGCTAAGTTGCCTTGTACCTCAGCAATGAGCGACAAGATCGGGCTGAAAAAATTGTAAAGTGTGCTCAAAATGTACATAAATATGTGGTAAAAATTTCACAGTTGTATCTTTATTTAGTTTGCCAAAAAAATTCCCAAAAAAGAGGTTTCACACGGGATGACTCCCTTAAAGAATTTTTGCCATTTCTGATATTAAAATACTATTTAAATAATTTTCAGTCTTAAATTTTTTGAATCTTTTAAAAAATTTCTTCATTATTATTTTTTATATTGGTGTAGCCAGTTCATTGCCTGTTTATTATTATATATTCCAGAAGAAAATTTTTGTTCACGATTATTTTATTGAAAAATGAAATCGCTGCTCATTTTTTTCCTGAATTATGACCGCTTATTTTGTCACATTTCACATGAGGGTACATTTATTGCTGTACCTTAACCACTTTCATAGTTACATTCCTTTGATACAATCCATTTCACCAGTTGAGCAATTCTTTTTTTTTTAAAAAAAAAAGTGCAACTAAAAAGTTCAAACCACTTTCAGCAAAACGTTCTAGACCAATATTGATGACTTTCTGGTGATGATATTTTGAGAACTCAACCTTCGAATTTGACGTCTCTAACAAGATTGTCCTTCCTATATGGCGTTGAAATATATGTGTGTCTGTAAAGAATGGTACGGGGAGATGGGCAGGAACTAAATTCTAGTTATAATGAAATTTTCCACTACTAGTGACAACATCTTAATTTTGAACAAACAAAATCCTGATTTGAATAAAGCGTTGTTTCAGATTAGAGATGGGTCGTTCAGAAGTGAACTGTTTCAAAAGAACACTTCATTGAAGTGAGTGAGTGAAGTAACTCACTCCTTTTGGTGAACTGCAGTTCCATTGGACACGTGACAAAAAAATTAAAAACGATATACCTACTGAAGAAAAATAGGGAGTAACAGAGTGAACTGTACGAACCTTTTTTTTTGCTCATCTAGATCTAAATGTACTGACTTTTTTTTTCTCTACGACTGCTCATCACTGAACTCCCCTCAAGTAATGAACTATGAACTAAAAAAACGAACTAGTTCGCGAGCGAACGATGGAACGAAAACGAAGGAACGATGGAACGAACAGTACTTCACTGAACTCGTTCCTTAAAGTGAGTGACTCGAAGTGAAGTACTTCGAGTGACTCGAAGTGAAGTACTTCACCCATCTCTATTTCAGATTTTAATTCGATTGTTAAACAGTATCGACTTAATTATTGTTCGTCTGAAGTTTAACAAAATCTGGGTTATAGAATCATTGAACTGTTTTTTATACTTTATTAAAAACTCTTTATCTCAAATGGGGAATTGGTTTCAGTTAAATGAAGATAACTTCTGAACAAGTTATGCTACTGCGATAAACTTAGCTAAGAATGGAAGTTGACAAAACGAGATTTTATAATACAAAGAAAAAAATGTTAGTCGACGGTCCCTTTTTTAGATAAATGGTTTTTTGTTTTCTTGCTTCCTCTGATTATTTCCCAAATTTTGGAATTTTTAGATTTTACAATTTCTGAATTTTGTCTTACTAGATTTTGAAATTTCTGGATTTTTGTTTGGCATTTCAAATTTCTGGAGTATGTTTTTGTTAATTTTTAAATTTCAGGATTCTATCTTTGTGGATTTGGTACTAAGTGCTCATCGGTCACGATGGTTAGCCACCAGAGTTACGCGGCCCTAAAAAAATTACATACCTTCCAGTAGGAAATTTTGGCATCTGCCTATCTTTATCAAAGGCACGTAACCCAAAATCCGGATATTGTCTGTTTGAATGGACGATAACTTCAGAACTAAATAATTCTTCTACGGCGAATTTCTCACAATAATTTGAACCTTGCAACAAAATAAGGAACTAAGGCAATTCTACCTTAAATATAGTTAGATAAGATTACGCGCTTAACAATATCAACAAAAAATATTCAACATAGTGAAGGAGTGTAAATAATACAAGAATAATTTATTGTGTTTAAACATTCAGATAAAACAGCCTGTGTACTCTCATTAAAGTAGTCGTTTATAAAAAACCTTCTAATTTTCATTATTAGATATTTAAATATTGTCACTCCGAATATCGACCCACATGCGATAGCTTAATGCAGATAAATTTGATAAATAAAATCACCTGTTGATCAAACTTTCATCGTACAATAGACCGCGATATTGAACCATTGTCTGTGTACTTATCAATTATGTAATAATTTTAATGAAAAGTTCAATCTCTCTTGGAATAATAACAGCAAACCGATCTAATTGTGGAAGATTACACTTTTTTTTCTTCTGATTATGAAATATCACGTACTAAGTAAGTGATCATATTGGAGTATTTCAGTCCGAATATTTAATTTTATCTTTATGATTCAACAATTTTGTGTGATCTATTCGTGACAACGATTTTTAGATTAACTGCCAAATTAGTGGTAGTTTTTAGGTTTACATTTCTTGTATTTATTGGTTTATAAAAAGATTTTTACATTATCATTCCATGACCTTTCCTAGATCGTGCATATTATTTATTTTTAATAGTATCATCTAGTATTTTTGTTAGGCAGATTTTTCGGGAAACGACCGGATTTCATGAGAGCAAAAAAAAAATGTGACAAACTTTGTATTTTAGATTAAATTAGGTCCAATGTGACGATATCATTTTCAAATAGTAAAGATAATGTGGGTTCAAATTTTTTATATTACATATTACATACTTTCTCAGCGGCGATGTGAAAAGTTTTTGGCATTTTCGTGTAATCTAGTTATTTGTTTAGTTTAGAATTTAGAAGAGATTGAAAAACAAACAAATGTATGTGTTTTTAAAAGTTCATTGAGTTACAAGTGAAAGGTGTTTTAGTTTTTGTTTTGTTTTGGCGAGATATTTCATAAGATATGGAGGATATAATTTTTTTAAGTTCTGTACGAAAAATGTTTTTAAAAGTAAGTAGTTTTCCTTGACTAACACCTTGGCTAGGAACAAGATCTATAAGCTCGTCACTCCTTTAGATGGAGTTAGCACCCAATGTAGCTAGTGGTGTTCAATCAAAAGGTAGGCATTCACGGTCCATGACATAATGAAACCAGGTAATTCGCTTCAAATGCCTCCTCTAATATTTTATTATTAAAAGTCTTAAATACAATAGAAATTATTATTCATTCAATTTAAATTGTTTTTAACTTTATTGCAATAAAAGTGCAAACTCACTAGATTTCATCGCAATTTTTTTCTTGGACCATAAAAGTGATAAGCCCATGACTAAGTGAGTATTGAACGTATGACCTTTGTGTTGGTAGACCAATGCCAACAAATTTTGTAATTACGAATGTGAGTTATCTAAACAACTAATGCTACATTTTCCCAGGTAATACTTTGTTTTTATTGGTATACTGGTATTTAATAACAGTTGCTGTGATAATTTATAAATTATACCACTGTCTCCAGTGTATTTAAGTACGCGATTATTCTTTATTTTGGAACAGGACTTATTTTTTTAAGGTATTTACTTACATGAATCTACAGAAGTTTAACCTAAACTTCTAGAATAGACAGTTTTAATCTAAATCAGGAAAACTCAGTGCACTTCGATTGAATAAAAATAATGCATAATATTATTATAATCGTTGATTAATCGTGTCACTGACGCAATAATTTTCTGATCAAAATATTATGTTTTCTTAAGATGCTGATTGTTGTTTACACTTTTGAATTGATTCGATAATATAAAATATAATTTATTCAGGGTCTTTTATGACAGCTTTTGATTCTATATAAAAATACATTTTACGGGAAATATTGGAAAAAAATTTTTTTTAATAGATTAAATTCTGACTTGTATATGTTCACATTGAGATCGGTATGTATAATATGTGAGGATTTCTTTACATTCTTTTCCTTTTTTCGGGTTGTCTGGACAGAACTATCAAGCTTTTCCAAGCCATTGGGGTGTAAAACTTGAACTATGACATTTAAGCACTATTTGTTCAAAAAGATTAGTTCAATTTTTTAATATCGTCAAAATAAAAAAAATTCTCAAAATCTCCAAAACCTGGTTTTTTGGTCATTTGACGGTTAGTTATATGACGAAATCTGCAAAAGTAACATACAAACATAAAACAAATTTACAATAACGATTATATGATTTATTTAAAATTGAAGCGATACTGTTAAATTATATACGAATTTATGTTTTTTTAAATTAAATAGTAAATTTCAAAATAATAAAGAAATACTATTATATTACATATGATTGTTAAAAATTTATATGTTGTATATTTCTGCTGTTTTTTGTACCTAAGATTTTTTTCGTGTGTTAAGTCCATGACTACAAATAATAAGTATACGTAAATAATAATGTCTTATTACTATTTTAATTTTCGTTGTTGTTTAGAAAAAACCTAAATACAGGAAGAGGATTTATTATTTAAAATAAAAAGAATTTAATAAATAAAATGAGCTCAACCAGTAGGAATTTTATTCTTGGATATTTTAGACTTGCGTATTTTGATTTTCGAGATTTTGGTTTGTGGCTTATGTGTCTGTATCTTTGTATTACTTATCATAGCCAATGCCGTCTTTCGTTTTACATGGCAAGTTTTGTTTTAACAAGGACGAATAGAGATATTTTTATACTCTAGATGAAATCATATAGAGTATTATAAGTTTAATCCAGCCCAAAAGTTTGTAACGCATAGAACCAAGCCTCGGACGAAAAAAAGTTTTATATTATTTTTTGTTTATTTGTGCCCAAAAACCTCAAATCCGCTTGACGTCCGTCCGTCCATCTGTCCGTCTGTCCGTTAGCACGATAACTCAAGAACGCCTTCACCTAGGATCATGAAATTTTGAATCTGGATGTTTGGTTGAATCTGTAAGGCTAAGTTCGTTAACGGGCAAAATCGTCCTACTCCTTCGGGTAGCTGCCATACAAAATGTCCTTAAAACACGTGTTCAAGAATATTGGTCGATAACTTCAGAAGGGTTTAAGCTACGACTTTGAAATTTTGTATGTTTTATATTTTCAATAGTTGGAGTTAAAAATATGATTATGAAGAAAATCCTGTTAGTCCTTCGTGTAGCTGCCATACAAATATCCTGTCAAAACGTCTTCACTTAATTTACGGAACTTACTATAAGTCAAGTAATCTTTTAGCTATGAATTGGAAAATTTGTACAAATTAGTTTTGAGTAAAAACGAAGTTCAAGTTTACTAATCAGCGAAATCCTTTTACTCTTTCTGGTAGCTGCCATACAAAATGTCCTTAAGACACGTGTTCAACAATATTTTTCGATAACTTTTGAACGCTTCAAGCTACGAATTTGAAATTTTGAAATGGTTCCAAGGAAAGGGATAAATATGTAAGAAATCGAATGAGTCCTTCCTGCACCTCCCATGTGAAAGTCCTTCAAAAAGGACATTTTTTTCGATGACTTACCCAGTTGAAGATATGAAATTAAACACTGAATATTTCCTTTTAGTTTTGAGTAGCAATCTAATGGCAGTCCTTAATAAAGGACATACAACATGCACACACGTAATTCTACTTTATCCCCAACTACAATATAAATCGGAGTTCAGTATTCATCTAGAGTATTATACGATTGGCTTGCAGCCGATCGTGACTGCAGTATGTTTTTTAATTATAATTTGTGTCTCTTTATAGATGTGTAGACCTATTTCGGTCATAACATGCGCAAAATAATTGTTTCGCTGTTTAATTCCATGTTTTGGCTTCGTAATTTTGACAACAATCGGCATGGCTGCTGTAATAATTTCAATCAAATTTGAATATTTTGGCTGAGTAGAAAATAGGATACAAAAACGTTTTCAAAAATATGTTAACAATGATCTATGACTTGTTTAATTATGGTTTAATTAGACCGATTTAAATTTTGCAATAAAAGGTGAAACCCAGAAATAGTTTACATTGATTTTTCATCAAATTATTTGACTTTGCTATTCAAAATTCTGTCAATACCATTCAAAATTAAAGTATTTATTATTTGGTTTTATTTAAGAAACAATAATGTCTATTAAGTTATATTAATATAGCAGTAATTAATTTTATTGTGTATTTCTTTTTTTTTTTAAATAATCGCCATAGGCCTCCAAATTGCAACTGGAATAAAATTTTAAATTTTAACTATAGTCTAAATGAGAAATGCGAAATGAATTAAATAAGTATAATGATAATATAATTAAAAGCGAAAGTGCATATCAAAGCAATTATTCAGATTATGTTACACTAAGAAAATGCAAATGGTGAAAGTTAAGTTTACTTTTTAAATGTTTACTATTGAATTTTGTTAGATAGAACCATTTTCTTATTGACTCATTGAAGCGAATAAGTTGGAAGCCGGGCTATTACATTCCATTGTATGTTTGACACCATATTCAAATATGGTGCATATCAGATCTCACGTCTATATTATCTTGTTCTTGAACAGGTAAAAACAACTACAATTTGATATTACAAAGTCGGTGCATCTCACTACCACCTGGCTTGAAAGGATCAAAAGGGATTTACGGATAAAGTGGCTCAGCCTTCATAGAACTATAGGAGATGGTACTGTAAAGCAAATACTGTCCGTATGGGAAATCATGAGAATTTTTCCGTATTATGGGAATTTTTGCGCTCTAATAATTGAAAATTTCTTTCAGAACCTTTTTTCAAAGCGACTAGATCAAAATTCTAATAGTGCGAATTGTATTTGGGATAAAAGCTGTAAAGCAGGCCTCTCCTTATCAACAGTTTCATGTTGTCTCCATTAGCTGCATGAAAGTAGCCAAGGGCGCCGTTAAAGAGGACTCTTAATCCCTCCCCACCTGTATTCTATCAATCCGAATAATGATAGGTACATATTATAAAATAAAAAAATTATAATTTCAACCAAATGTGGATCAGCTATTTTGTAATTCAGATTTACTATGCAATTTTCGGCTCTTTTTAGTCGCTAGCTCAAATCCGGATCGACGGACCAAAACAGTTCATGAATTAACCTTCTATGCTCTAGTTTTGCCACTCTCTACGAAATGTTTAATTTGTGCGTTTGGACGTAGCTTTTAAGTTTCCTGAATGTGGTGAACGAAAATTTTCCTAATTTTTTCTGCCTACTGTTATCATCCTCGTTTAAAACCAAGGCCTTTGGCATAGAGAGAGTCCGTGTTCGATAATTAGGTCAATAATCGTAGTCCTGACCCAAAAAAAATTTGAAGAAATTCCGGCGTCAGTGGAGAGGAACCCCAACACGAAATCCCCGACAGTTGATTAATCGCTGTCCTTGAGGACATGACAGTTGGAAAACCTTCACTGGATAGGCCAGTTTTATAAGATTGTGTTGGACTAGGTTCGAAGGAGCTGTTTCGTCATCGGGTGGTATAGACTCGTCAGAGGGTGTATCATGCCTACTATCCGAAACACGAAGATCACCTATATAGAACAATCCTCAACAATACCACCAGCTGTAAGGGTCAATTGTTCTCGGCACGAGATAGCAGCAATTGTTGGTATATGTTTTCGTCATGAAAAAATAACATACTTATTATTATAATATAAACAACTTTTTATCTTAATAAAATGTAAATAGCGGCAATCTTCTTAGTACACTGACCTAGTTAAGATTGACAATCTAGAAAAATAAAACCCACGAGACTATGTTCCATATTTCTAGTGTTGCATGTTGCTCAAAATTCTTTTCAGATTTCAAATGATAAACTGCAAGTTAATAGCAATTAACTTAGATCTGATAATGATCATTGTCTGCAATATTTTTCTTACTATAAATAAACAAATTGATAAAAAATAATGCAGATTTAACTCATAATCTATAAAAAATTTCAGTGAAGTCATGTGAAGATCGCATGATCAGAATGACCTCTTCCGTACATTTTTCGACCGAGTCTAGAGTCCCAGAGTGCCCAGCCCAGTCCCAGTCCCAGAGTTGAAAGTTGTGTACAATACAGTGCCGGATGGCCATACAAACTTGCTGGCTATGCGATTCCTATGCCCGCTATACGCTGGCTATACGCGATTGATATCTTATGAAACGATCAGCAATCAGCTGTTTGCTGTTAGCCAACACTGCGATAGTATTTCTACTAGTGAAGCTTGAAATTGTATTGCTGCTCTCGCTACTCGCTTGCCCTTGCCTTGCCAACTAATTCGAATCGTTCACCCTGTATTTGTGCTATCGGGCCCGGCTGTCCATAAGTTCGAATCAAATCTCAAAAAAGATAAGACTTCAGTTTTCTTGTGCGTAACCCAAGTACTCCGCGTGGAACAATACGGTGCATAATCTAATCGTCATAAACTGGTTTCTGAGAACGATCTGTCAATTGCCAGCGAAGTTCCTTAATTAGTGATCATGCCAGCACTTAAAGTACATAAGATCCATAGTCAATGTTGTTTTTTTATATACCTACATATCGCGTTGTATCTAATTATTGTGTAATTAATTGTGTTTTTCTATTTCAATTTCTTATAATAGGGTCCCTCACATTTGAAGCGTGCCACTACAGATAAGTTGAAAGATGTGTTCCTACGATATGCTTCAGTTGAAAAGAATGGGGAGTTTTACATGACCAGCGATGATTTTGTACGAAAGTACTTGGGAGTTTTCAACGAAACAGTCTACAATGAGGTTTGTATATTATTCGAATCAATAAGAATCTGAAACTCAGCAGTTTTTTGGTTTTTATAGGAATCCGTTAAACTTTTGGCCGGAATTGCCGACACAAGCAAAGATGGTCTTATTTCATTTGCCGAATTTCAAGCATTCGAAGGACTTCTTTGTACACCAGATGCCCTTTATAAAACCGCATTTCAATTATTCGATAGGAAAGGAAACGGAACAGTTGCATATGGTAGGTGGTACTGGAAAGAAAATTCGATACGTTTTCCAAATTCTAATTTTATTTACGATTTCAGAGGATTTTGTCGATGTCATACAAAAAACCGAACTACATTCAAAGCTTCCATTTAAGCTAGATGGCTCTTTCATACAAAGATACTTTGGAAAAGTAACCGCTACCGCTAGTTTCAATCGAATACTGGTATTAATTCTAATTGAACATCCTTTAGGCAAAGCAACGCTTAATCAATTATTCGGAATTCAGTCAGTTTCTTCATGATTTCCATGAAGAATGTGCAAGAGAAGCATTCCGTACTAAAGATCCGGCTGGAACCGGATACATTTCACCTCTAGATTTCCAGGATATTATGGTTAAAGTTAAACGGCATTTATTAACACCGGACGTTAAAGATAACTTAGTAGCAGTATGTATACATTTTAATTCTTAAATAACTCATCAATTTGCTATAAATTTGAACTAATTACTGAATACTGAAAAAAATAATCTTGTAGGTAACTGAAGGTCACAAAGTTAGTTTTCCGTATTTTATGGCATTTAATTCTCTTCTTAATAATATGGAATTGATTAAAAGGATATACCTTAATGCAGCAAGCGGCAATCGTTTGGAACCAATAACCAAGGATGAACTTTTACATTCGGCACAAGCAATGAGTCAAATCACTCCACTAGAAATCGATATTTTATATCAACTAACTGGAACATTACATCAATCTGGGTAGGTTTTTATTCAGTTACTTTTAATTGATACAATTGCTTTGTATTTTTATTTTAAGTCCTTTATTTTTAAGTGATATACCTAACTTGAATTATTTCTCTATTGATATTTGCCGAAATATTTAAAAAATTCCCTTCTTGTGGGACATTATCTTAGGTGTTAGTCTACAAACACTTATCACTCGTAGGTAGGTAGGTACGCGCGGATGACTGTAACCTGAACAGACACTTATATTTAAAAAGTTCTTTGTATTACCACATTATCAGATAATCCGGTTCTACTCGGTGAACTCTTTTGTTAAAAACTCAAAACGGCGTTGGAGTCTCGTAACCTCTGTTACGGTAAGGTCACAGAGCCTGTTGAATGTAGGCTCCTAGAAAAGCGTTTCTCCTAGCGGATAAAGCTGGTCACATTCAAGCAGCTTCTACATAAGTCGTTTGAAAGGAGTCCAAGTCTTTAAACATGTCGGCCTTTCCGGTCTATTAGACAGTGTCCGGTCAGGACACCATCCATGGTGCTGATATTCAGCCTTTTGAGCGAAATCAATCTCAGTTTGTCTCGCAGTGTGGCAGAATAGGGAACTGAAGAAGTGTAAGTGTAAGTTAGCAACTTATAGTACTGGGCTATATTTTGACGAATAATTTTATACTCAATGCAATAAAGATTACAATATCCGAAAAAATGCATCATCATCAATGGCGCGGCAGCCCAAATCGTGCCAGGGCCTGCAGGATACATTGTCTGAAGTCATATCGGTTCAGCGCCCGCGTCCTCCAATTTGTGCATCTAAAGCCTTATATCCACTGAGATTGTCCGCGAGCATAGCTCGCGCGCTCTTCACGTGATTACCGTATCCACCAAAAATTGCATTCAACGTTCAGCTCGTCACTAGCGCGCCGGCATCACGCGCACCTCGCTCGCAGCTCGCGCGCTGTGCATATCAACTGTATCCACTGAACGTTTTATTATGAGCTCGTGAATAGAATGGCAAGACATGTTTGATGGAGACGGTTTAAAAGCAAAAACGGTCCCGCTTTTTAACGGCGGCGAGCTGCTTGTCTGTTTTCCGTTTCAAATGAAAAGCTTCGTAGCGCGTTTAAGGTTTTTCGAATGTTTCAACAGTGAAGAAACGAGGTATCTGTACCTATTGTGCAGGATAGATTTAATTTAGAATTGCAAACTGAATTGCGATGGCCCGGAAATTGAACAAAAATGGCAAATGATACGTGGGCAGTACAGAAGGGAACAGGAAAAAAAAGAAATCCGGTGCTGGCGCAGATGAGACATTAAAGTCAGGATGATTATCATTCCCTTTTTTTATCGTTTTTGCATAAAGCATTCACGCCGACCACAACATTTGCTACTTCCAAGCCAATAAAAGACCAGATAATTTGATTTTATTATATTTTATTACATAAAGTTATGCCAAATCATTATTCCATAGAACTGACCCATCTTCCAATAAAAAAACTGGCGAATTCCTCACGGATAATTTTCGCGGTTGCAGACAATTACAATTGGCTCGAATGACAATAAATTGCTTTCGTTTTTAACCATTCGCCAACTTCCTTCGAAGACTTTATGTGTGTCATTCTTTTCATAATCATAGCTTCCCATAGGGCAATATAAATGTGAAGATCGATTACTCTTCCGCAAGATGTTATGGAGATAAATTCATCATAAAGTTATAATCTTTACTTTATCTGGATGTAACAGCATTGGCTGCCGCAAGACTCGAAAAAGCATTGCCATAATTCCAAAAGCATTTTCTGAAATTCGCTTGGCTTTACTCAACCCGTAGTTAAATATTCTTTCTTTGGATCGTTTTTCCTGGTTGCCAGGAAATCACTTGTGGAAATCCTCGCGAAAGTCCAAAAACCACTAAGTCCATCAACTCTCAAATCGTTTAGCAATTGAATGCCACCATATTTACTCCTACTTTTTAGGTATGAACGATCTTTTCTTTCTTACTTTTTCCTGCAACACAATAAATGCCGCCGCTAAGACTTCAATATCTTCTGATGAATTCTTAATTATTCAAAACTTTCTGTACTACTATTTCCATTTAGCACATTTAGCAATGGCATCGACGAGTTGTCGAGCGTCCTCCGTTCAGAAAGCGAGCACACTTAAAAATGTATTCGTCAAAATTCTAAGCGTTCCGCAGCTCGCCGGTTATAAAAAGCTACGTGCTCAATGGATACTCTTCAGAAACAATAGCACGCGTGCTGCGCGGGAAATGCTTTTGTACGAGCCTTAAGAAGCGATCTGCAATCTGTGTCAACTGAGTCCTCGTATCTTTTCCGCGATTTTCCCGCCGGTCGTTTTCCCTGAGCTCTACCTTTCAGTGTGCGTTTGGGAATTCTTCCGTCGTCCATTCGCTCCACATGACCTGCCCATTGTAACTTACGAAATTTTATAAGGGTCGATACGGATGGGTCGTCATAGATGTTATACAACTCAATGTTGTACCGGATACGCCATTCAGTGCCTTCTCTTACTGGTCCCAAAATTCTTCGGAGAATTCGTCGTTCAAAAGCGTCTATTGATTTTTCAGACGCTTGGGTGAGAGTCCACGTTTCGCTTGCATATAGTAGCACAGGTCTTATAATGGTCTTGTATATTGAAAAAATTACTTCTCCAATATTGGAAATATGTGTATGGGTATTTATGGGTTCAAGAAGATCTTTCCCATACAGCCAAGGCCGTATAGCCAGGGGAGGAAGGGAGGGGAGGTTCAACAGGGTTGGACCCCCTCCTCTCACGAAATTCCAATATAATTCAAAGTACTCAAAAACCATCCTTTCTTCCTTTGTCTATTGAATTGAGAAACACCCACACGTAAGGGTTTGTATCGCTTATAGCGGCTCCTGGATATATCCGTTCTTTCAGCTCCAGATTTATTTAAAAAAATCTTAGAGGGATAATATTTTTTTCCCCGAACGCCCCCTTCTCCAAATTTGTTTGCCTCTACAAGGCAATTTTCGTCGTAGTATGAAACCACCCTCCCAAATATTTCGGCAAATCAGAACATTCTACCTTTGTTCAACTATTCCTTTAATTTGATTCCATTCACAGTATCATTGTAACGTAAATAATTTAATTTAATAATGTTTCTGATTTTATTTTTCTTAACATTTGCAATAAGTTGGTGGAAACGCAAAAAGATTGATAAAAATAGGCAAGTTAATCGTGTGTGAATCAGTACAACAATTTCTTATTAATTTTCTTTTATTTCGTCCTCATTACGAAAGAGAAATTTCTTTAAAATGTTCCCAATTGGTTTACTACTAAGATCTCGTGTTTTCATTTTTTTATTCATTTGTGGTATTCTAAAAGAAAAAGTCAACTAAGATCCTTTAAAAAAGTCTTAGGCGAATTGTTTACAATGATTTGAGCAACATAGCACCGGAACACTACACCAAATCAATTGGTACGCGATTAGCCGATATTAAAGCTGTTTCCAGTCCTGAAGATCGATCGATTTTCATTCAAGCACTTGAAAGTGTCTATCGTTTTACGTTGGGTTCTGTAGCAGGCGGTAAGTAGGAGTTACATATTTTCGTTTAACTTTGATATTGAGGTAGACCGAATTCATTAATTTGATAATGTAGCGGTTGGTGCGGCTGCGAGCTATCCAATTGATTTGATAAAGACACGTATGCAGAATCAGAGAGCGGGCTCATTTGTCGGCGAAGTGGCATATAGAAATTCATTTGATTGCTTTAAAAAGGTTGGTCATCGAATTGTCGGATTTCTGTACGAATTATATCGGCATTATATGTGTAGGTCATTCGGCATGAAGGTGTTTTGGGGCTGTACCGAGGGCTCGTACCACAGCTGATGGGTGTCGCACCCGAAAAGGCTATCAAACTGACTATGAATGATTTCGTGCGTGACAAAATCTCCGACCAACAAGGAAAAATAACGGTCTATGGCGAAATATTTGCTGGTGGTTGTGTAAGTAATTTACTTTTTTTCTGACAAGGGTTCGGTTTAGATCAAATTTTGAAATTTTTTAGGCTGGTGGATCACAAGTCATTTTCACAAATCCTTTGGAAATTGTAAAAATTCGTCTTCAAGTTGCTGGTGAAATTGCAAGTAAGTTGGAACGCATAATGATCAAAAATTTGTTTATCTGACCGAATTGAATTAGGCGGTCAAAAAGTTCGTGCCTTATCCGTAGTTCGTGAGCTGGGATTATTCGGCCTATACAAAGGAGCAAGAGCTTGCTTCTTGCGTGATATACCATTTTCGGCAATTTATTTTCCAACTTATGCTCACATCAAGGCTTCTATGGCAGATGAAGATGGGTATGTCGATGACGTGGGAGTATTTTCGTGATGTTTGAATGATTTGTTCTTTTCTTCAGATACAATCATCCATTTACTTTATTTGCATCGGGTTTATTAGCTGGCATACCGGCAGCAGCGCTTGTAACTCCTGCCGATGTAATTAAAACGCGATTGCAAGTAGTTGCACGAAGTGGACAAACAACTTATACCGGAGTCCTTGATGCCGCTCGAAAGATTATGGCAGAAGAGGGTCCTAGAGCTTTCTGGAAAGGCACAGCAGGTAAATTAATAATCGAAATTGTCCAATCGGATTGCATAAATTAAATTTTGGTATTTTTGCAGCACGTGTTTGTCGATCATCGCCTCAATTTGGTGTAACTTTGGTGACATACGAAATTCTTCAACGGCTGTTCTACGTCGATTTCGGTGGCTCGCGGCCGGCTGGATCCGACTACAAGTCTAAAGGCACCGATGTAGTACCGACTAAAACCTCAAATACCGATCATATCGGTGGATATCGAGCTGCAATTCCAATGCTGAGCGGTATCGAAACGAAATTTGGACTTTGTTTACCGCGTTTCGTCTCAACAATACAATCACCCAAATCTTCGGTATCAAAAACATCGAACAGTTCATGATAATTTAAGCATAAGAATTATTTGTTATCAAATTTTTACAATCAATACACAAAAATGGAAAAATAAATAAATCAAAGTCAAAAGAACTAAAAAAGTATAAATGGAAAAAATTAAATAATATTCTATTTTTACACAGAAAGAGATGATCATGAAATGCTGTCCACTACGTAAATTTGATTTGATCTGCGATTAACTGCAGCATTTTTTTTAAAACTTAAGTAGAAATAATTCGAATAAAATACTTAAAATTACAGTTATACAAAGAAAAGTTGCGTTATAGAACACATGAGGTTGCGTTCGTGATTTTGAACGGCCACTACTATATATTATGCCTGGCTTTAAAAAAAAATCTATTTTATTTCAATAAAGTATCGCATACCTGCCTCTAATGTAAAATAAAAAGAAATACTTGCACAAATTTTCACTATATTATAGTAAACAATTGTTAAACTATTTTTTAGTAACACTATTAGAATCTACTTTGAAGCGAATTCATGTATTGTTAAAGAAAACATTTAAATTTATGAAGTAAGTTGATTGAAAACTGCCTCTCCTGTTATACTAAAGCTAAAATATCGACTTGTTATGTTTTTGTTGTTTAAATATATGCATAGCATATCTGGCATGTGATAACAATCAGATAAAGACTAGTTTAATTAATATTAATGTGGAAAATATTTTTTTTAGTACAATATAAATGGATTTAGATATTTAATTAAAAAAAAACACAAGTCTTCTTTATTGCCAAGTCTTACTTTCAATTTGTTCAGTTAGTAAAGCTGTTACTTTTTTATGCTAAAGTTCAGTGCGGTATCCAGACGTTATGCAACGTCGTATCGATTGGGTTCCGCTAACAGGCAGAAAGTATTGGATTATTTGGTCCCAACATCTCAACTCTGCTAATCTTAGCCCAGTTTGGAAAATTCTTCATTGTTTTATCATCCCTTCACATCTTTTCAAACTAGTCGTTTTAAAATCCGGTGGGACGTAGGTATTTTTGTTGTTTTTTCTTATTTTGTCAAAAAATTTCTGACTATCCGAAGTTGCTGAAAAGCCATGAGTGAGCATTTCTGATCTGATCAAAAGGGATAGCAGCGGAATTGAATTGAAGCAAGTGAGAAACATAAATATAATATTTCAATAGGGTTTCGGAAATTCTTTTTTATCACCTTGTTGAACGTTTTGAATTGAGTTCTTCCCGCCTCGCGCTCTTTCTTAATCGGGATTGAATGATAGAACTTATATCGGACGAATGGATGACTATGTTCCAAATTCGATCAAGAAGAGGCCAAGGTCCGATTTCAACTGTCGTGCCGTAGGATACATACAGAAAATACATTTAATTTTATTTGCTTAAACTGTTTACCATTTTACTTTATTATTTTAATAATAAAGTATTGTTATCGATCTTAAAAAAAAAATTTGCTACCCTGAAAAATTTTTTTTTTCCACGTTTCATGACTAATAGACACCAAAAAAGCAAAAAAAAATTCAGTCCGTCTGTGCGCCGTACGCCGTCCACCGTACGCAAAACGTTTGAAAGCTTATACATAGCTCTCAAACTCTTTGAGCTATTAAGTTGAATTTTTTTTTGTTGGTAGACTGAGCAAACCCCTTCAAGTGCCCACCTTTTGAGTGGTGGGGGTGTGAGGGTGGAGGTGGGGGAAGCGTTTTAGACGGAAAATTTTGGTTTCTAGATCTCAGTAACCGCTTAGGCTAGGAGGCTGAAACTTGGAGTTTATATAGAGCATCGATAGTGGACCCATTTGCAAAAAAAAGATGATATGGGTAAAGTGGTGTGGGAGTGGGGGGATAATAATGCGCCCGAAACGGTCGAAAGCCGAGATCGAGACATTCTAAAATCCATATCTTCTAATCGGTTAATGTCACGATATTAAAATTGAATGAACATCTGTGGAGAATAGAATAGATCGGAAACAAATTTTTGAGAGGGGGCAGTGGCGTACGGAGGTGTGGGGTGAAAAACATTAGATTACGATATCTCACGAACCAATTGCATTAGAAAAACAAAATTCGGTTTCTGTATTAAGGTTGACAAATGAAGTTTTCTAAAAGTAAATTTTTTTAAGGGGGCGGTCGAGTATGGACGTGGAGGGGATAAGAATTTTTCTAAAAAATCAAGTCTCATATCTCAAGAACAGTGTAAGATAGATGCTTGACATTTTTACCAGAAGTAGGCCAAATAGACCCCTAGCAGAAAAAAAATGTTGGTGGTAAGGGTGTAGAGGGTGAGGGTGGGAGAGGTTGAAAAGGAAAAGGTTCCGATTTTTATATCTCGAGAACCTATAATAAAATAAATCTGAAACTTGGTATTTGAATAGAACTATAGTAGTGGCATGTTGAAAAAATATAATTTTTTATAGGGATGGGTATGGTACGGGGGTGGGGGGTGTTTTTCCTAACTATAAAACGGCTTATGCTAGAAAGTTGAAACTCTGTATGTATATGTAACTCAACTAGTAAAGTAATTTTGATTAAAAAAAATTCAAATATTCATTGGCGTACAGAAGGGGGGCAATAAAAATTATCAGTGAAAATGGAATGTACATATATATATATTTTTACGATTTTCGTCATATCTATTAGGTCTTTCAAAATATTGAATTCATTTTTATTCTTTGGATTTTTCATATAAATTCCTAGAAAGAGTTTTCAGGATTTTTTGAAATTCGACCCCCACGGTGGTGTAAAGAGGTTGTATACATTTTCACGAATTCAGCCATATTCCTTCGGTCTGATTAGACATCGAATAACTTTTCACTTCCACAGGCTTGTTTAATAATCACCTAAAACCCGTTTTAAAATTTTTTTCTTTTTCAACCCCTAAAAGGGTATAAACGGGTTGAACGCGTTTTCACGAATTCCGTCATATCTCTTAGGAGTGATAAGACATCGTATTGGTTTTCACTTCCTCGGCTTTCTTTATATATATCTAAAAACTGATTTCAGGTTTTTTGGATATTCAACCCCAAAGAGTGTGCAAGGGGGTTGCATATGTTTGCACAAATTCCTATATATTTCTTAGTTCTGATGTGATATCGAATTCAGTTTAACTTCCTAAGGCTTCCTATAGTCAAAAGTTGATTTCAGTATTTTTAGATATTCAACTCCAAGAGTATGTAAGGCTATCGACATATTTCTTACGATTGATAAGATATCAGATTGGTTTTCACTTCCACAGACTTTTTATATAATCGCCTACAAATGCATTTCCGATTTCATGTAATGGCGCAAAACCAAATCACGAACAATCTCCTAATCACGTAATAACTGATAGTATACTACGACTTAGACCTCGTCCCGGAGTATGACCCAATTATGTATTTCATATGGTATATGTGGCAGCGTCGTAAGTATTCTAGCGCGACCCCATTCTAACCGCTTTCCGAACTTTTTTTTAGGTTTTCAGTCACATAGTAACCTACACCGCGTCTCAGAATTGAACGCATTCCGAGCTTCTACCGAAAAAATAATAAAATTGCGCCCAGACTGTTGTCACATTTTTTTTTTAAATATTACTTTCTTTTAGGTAAAAGTGTTGGAATTTGAATTTTCTGATGAAGTAAAGGAGCGTACAAAACGACTAAGTTCGGTCTTATAGGTAAGTGAAACCACCCATTCACATATATTTTATTACTTTCAGGATCGCATGTCCTTATGGGCGTGCACAGTACTACATCGCTCTAATTCTGCGTTCTTTATCACCCAGTTTTTCCAGTAGATTTTTTTTAAAATATTTCCTGGTCAGTTTTTATAAAATTTGATCGCTTTTACAATGATCATAGGATGATAAACACTTTTTGTATTTTATAGTTCGCAACGCAGTTAACGTCGAAATATTTTCTTCTAACCTAATACCTACTAAGCTAATGCGATTCCATACCAAAAAATTTACTTCCAAAATCGCTTCCAGCTAATACTTTTATTTAGCCTTTTCTGAGATTAAAATAACATTCCCTACCACTATTCCTTACTACCTCTATCAACAATTTTATTTTTAGAATGTGACATTAAATTGACTTCATATAAGAACCAGGTTTTAACTTGCTATCATAAGAGGTTCATCAAAATGTTTTTGTTCACGCACTCCTTCATTCGTACACCACTCGCAACACCACCTTGCTACCCCTATAAGAAATTTATTTATTATTTCATTCTACTCTTAGCATTCTATCCTGACTGGATCCTGAGAAATAAATAATGGATAATTTTTTAAATATTTTGCTTGCCGACCAGGGCCACCCTAACCACAGGGCTAAATGGGCTATAGCCCCGTGCCGCAAGTCTTTTGGGCTATTGATGTTATATTACTTTGTTATTTTAATAATAAAGTATTTTTTAGTTATTATTAGTTATAAGTTATTTTTATTCATGACAGAAATAACCAATTAACGTGTTCTAAATGAAATAGGCGCTACGAAACAACCTACAACACGGTCCCTTAATATTTATACCATAATTTAATTTAATTTCGTTTTCATTAAAATAATACACCCTGTGATTATTAAACTGATAACGTTTTGGCACTTTTATATTTTGTATTTGCCGCTTCCACTAGCCATCAAAATAGTACGTATTTTCATATGACGAGGGGCGCATTATTTTTAGTAGCACACGGGCGCCGAATATCTTAGGACGGCCCTGTAGCTGACCCTTTCCCACCCTCTTCCCCTACCACTCCAGATCCAATAGTTTTTAGATAGATAGATAGATAGAGGTCTAGTGGGCCTAACTCATCTAAAATAATAATTGAGACATTAGATTAGATTTCAGATTGGGGTTGGTTTGCCTTCCTCTGTCACTGAAGCCTCAATTGGGTCTATAGTGACGCACCCTGAATTTTTTATAATTCTTACTCGATCTCTGCGTTTCTTGAGATATAAAAATTGATTTTTCTTAAAAAAAATTGTTATTTTCTGACTCCCGTTACTCCACCGTCTTCCCCAAAAATTTTACATTTAGCTTACTCTAATTAGAAACTTAGAAACACAAACCAAATTTTATCTTTCTGGCATAAGCAAATGGCCTTAGCTATAACAGCTCAAGCTATAGTAGCTCTATATTAATCCCAAATTTCAACTTCCTAGCATAAGCAGCTAATGAGATATAGAAACTAAAATTTTTCGTTTAAAACGCTCACTTAAAGGGTGTCACCCAATCTACTCACTAAAAAAAATTAAAATTAGGGCGCATACGGTGCTCAGACGGACTTTTTTGTGGTTCACAAGCCCTGAAACGTGAATGTACAAAATTCAAAGATAGCCAATTTTTTTAAATTTCAGGTCGATCAAAATTCTTTATTAGAAAAATAATAAAGTAAAAAATTCCGGGGCTGTTTGGTACTTTAGTTTTTTAAGTAGTTAGGACTTCAAAAAAATAATAAAGCTACGCCCAGATTGTAGTCAGATTTTTGTTTCTTGTTAGAAAATTTACAATCTTTTATGGTAAAACCCTTTTTTATTCGAATTATTTTTATCCTATAAAATGCACCTAGTTTTTTTGTATGAAATTAATTGGACCGTAAAAATAGTACAAAATCATTGCTAAGCTACTATTTCAAAGGGCAGAGAGAAAAACGATTAACTAGCATAAGAAAATGCGAAAATAAGTGCAGTAAGTGATTTATTGATGCATTACATGCATCAGGAAATTATAGGCCTTGATGTCCAATGCTAGGTCAAGCGATAGTGTATTTAAGCTGCAATAAGATTTCTGCCCTGTCTTTCAATATGTGAACGTTAGACGGATAACTTAGGAAAATACTTAGAATTTTTGTGTATAGCTTTGTAACGATGTACAAATATTTGTTATTTGTGATTTTAGTGAATTTTGTTTTTGAATGTTCGGACTGTAAAGAATTTGTGGCATTTTCTTGGATTAATTTCGTCCGAGATATAAGACACAGTTTCAAGGATTGTCTTGCAGCAGATGTAAGTTAAAACCATTTGAATTTTAGGCATTTAAATTGAAATTCATAATAAATCTAGAGCTATCAGCTACATGCTCAGTACTTGTGAAATCAACGTAATTTTTATTTACATATCCTGAAATAGTCCTCCTTATTTGAATTCTTAAAATTTTTCTCGTACACAGGCTGAGAGAAAATCTAGCTGGAAATGTATTAAGGAAGCCTTCATGGAAAAGCTCGAAGAAGCAATGTCCTCGGAAGTAATTCCACTTATCAACGGAATTCGGTTGATACGATTTTCGGCAAATGGCACTTGTAACGATCATACAAAGTGGGTATACAAAAAAATGTTTTTAACTAAATTAACTTTCGGTAATTTCGTTATATCTGAATCGGTACACGCTTAAAGTGAACGCTTTGATCTTGTGGAACGAGTAGCAAAACGAAATCTAAGAACGTGGCCCAACCGAATCCTAGACATTTTCGAGAGGTCGCTATCGACTCATGTCCTGCAAATCGATGGCAAAGAGCTGATTACTGAGACAGGTACATACCAAAAAGGCCAGTGCTACACTTTACATTAATTTTCACCTGGACATTTTTGTAGGTAAAGGTCGACTACGGAGACGGCATCAAATGTTACCGATGATGGTCTTCGGTATGACTGCTCTCGGTATGGTTCTTGTTCCCATCGGATTTCAATTTCTCGCTGTTTTGGGCGGAAAGGCACTCCTTATGGCGAAAATGGCCTTGCTTTTGGCATCGATAAATGGTTTGAAGAGGGTATGTATTCGTGTTTGAAGACCTTTGATAAATTGCTTGAAAATAAAGTTTGTTTATTTCGGAAATGAGCAGATTGCAACAAGCGGACTTAATTACGGACTGTACCAGGTACCACCAGATCCATACAATTATTACGATCGCGGAGATCCACAACGTCCGCGAAAAACATAATTTTAAATTCAGTATAATTTTATCAATAATACAAAATTAAATGTGTATCGTGAGCTAAAAACAGTGATAAAATTAAAGATAAAGTAACTGTTAAAGTTTTAGAATATCTCTGTAAAAATAGTTGCAATAAACACAATGTACAAGAGCCAATGGTTTCGGATTTATTAAATCATAAGAAAGTAATCAAGATAAATTTAAAGCTCAAAGGCGACACTAATTTATCCAATATTGATTTTATAACACCCTTGTATAACTGCACAATTTAGTGTTCGGGACACCCAACAAAATTACAAATGTTCATAACGTTTCTAATTTCTGTTGTCGGTTTTAGAAGGACAAATTGTATGAAAATTTTACCAAAAAACTAATTAAAAAATATTAAAAATAACTGTTTGAATTTGCATTCAAAAAATAAATTATAATTATCACAAATTGATCTAAAATTCAAAATAAATATTTTTCTGAAATTTTTTATTTCCAGACTTTCAATTAAAGAAAGAAAAGAACTTTGGATTAGAATATCTTCCGAACCAATTTTTTTGCTGAATTAAGAATTAACATTTATTTTGTACTCCTAACTTAATTTCTTTATTTTATTCAATTTAAATTTAATTTTTACTTTTATTTTCTTCCATTTTGTTCAATTTAAAAATTTTTTTTCTTCATTATTAATTTTGATACTTCTACTCTTGCACTAACTTTAGTTATTTACACTCTCCTTTGCTTATTAAAAATTTTTTTTTTTGTTTTTGTTTTGGATAACACAAAAATTGTAGTAATATTGTACTTTCTGATATCAGGTGTATCAGCGAAAGCTGCCTTCCTGATTATTAAATAATAATAATAATAATAATAATTGTACCGGGAAGATAAAATTTGGTTTTTGAATATAAAATTACAACTGGAGTTTATTGCAAGTAAAATTTTTGAGAGGGGAGATGGAGCACGGAAGTGGAAGTCATTAGTCAACAAATTAAATTTCTATATCTCAACAACCGCACTAGATATGAAGTTAAAAATTTGACAGGTGTTAGGCCCAGTAGACCTCTATCAGTGAAAATTTTGGAATGTGGGTGTAGGGTGGTGGTAGTGGCAAGGGTGGAAAGGAACAAATTTTATTTTATTTCTCTAAAACCGCCAAGAATAGAAAGTTAAGAATTGACTACTATATACATATATATGCACCTATGTCTACCATTTCTGGCTCCACTATCACAGCTCTAAATGAATTCCACGTTTCAACTTCCTAGCACAAGCTGTTTCTGAGATATACAAACTAAGATTTTTCGTCTAAAACACTCCTCCCCTCCCTTCATCCTTAAAGGTCACCACTTAAATCTACTAACAAAAAAAGCCCTAAAACGCCCTAAAATTTTGAGAAAACATTTACATATAAATTGTAGGTCAAAATATATTTATTATTGAAAAATAGTAGTCTACGATAAATAAATAAAACATTAGTTGAAATGGGTACAGATACTCAATAGCTAAAGTAACTTTATTAGAAACTTACACTGAAATTTATACAGATTAGGCAAAATAAAGACACTTTGAATTTGAATTAAATAATATTTTTTTGTTTTATCTTTTCCAAAATGTCTTCGCTTTGGCAATTTTGGTCCCCAGGGTTTATGTGAAAGTTCTAAAATGTGTACTTACAAGTAGATTTTACTTTGAGAATATACAGTTTATAATCCCAAAAAAAAAATCCGAGAAATCTAATCATTTTTAAAAACCGGTCAAAGTTCGGGAGCGGTTAAAGTTGGAGTATATCATCAGTTGTTTCGAAATTATGAGGTTTCTTAGAAAGTTAGTTTTGTTATTAAAAAAAAAATTTAAAATAGAGATTTTTAGTCGATTAATCATTGGAAAAGCTCGTGTAGACTATTCGAATTTCGGTATATTATATACAATAAAAGCCCATAGAAGTAAAAACGAAATTGCTGCCTTATCAGAATTTAAAGATATGACGAATTGTTAAAACCTATATAGAGCCATTTCTTCACTTCCACTTGGGTATTGAATTTCGAAAATTGTGAAACAGGTTTTTAGACGATTTCATAAGAAGCAACTTGATATCTCTTGCGACACGAGAGATTTTGAAAAATTTGTGAAAACGTACGCAAAGCCTTCACACCACCTTGGTTTTTGAAATTTGAAAAATAGGTTTTTAGGTCATTACATCAAATGCCGTAATAACCAATTTTTTATCTCATCAGAACTAAGGGATGGAAAAAATTGTGAAAACATATGCAAACCCCTTGGGGGTTGAATATCCAAAAATTGAGAAATGGGTTTGTAGGCGATTATATAAAAAGTCTGTGGAAGTGAAAAGCGATCTAATATCTCATCAAACCTAAGAAATATGTCGAAGCTTTGAAAAGCATACAATCCCTTTACACCACCTAGGATTGAATATCTAAAAATACTGAACTTGACTTTTTGGCGTTTAAATAGGAAAAGGAAACCTTAGGAAGTAAAAATGAATTCAATATATCATTAGATATGCAACCTCCTTACATCCACTTGGGGGTTGAATATCCAAAAATCCTGATAGTGGTTAATAGATAAATATGAAGACAACACGAGAAAGTAAAAACCAATTCAATTTCTTATCACTTCTAAAAGATATGACGGAATTCGTGAAAATGTGTTCAACCCTTTTATACTATCTGGGCTGGAAAAGGAAAAAACTTAAAACGAGTTTTGGGCGATTATTACGCAAGCCCATGAAAATGAAAAGATATTCGATATCTGATCAGACCTGAGGGATATGGTAGAATTCGTGAAAAAGTATACAACCAGCTTTCCACCACCTTAGGGGTCAAATTTCAAAAAATCCTGAAAACGCTTTCTAGGTATTTATATGAAGACGTCGTACAATGAAAATTAATTCAATACTTGGGAAGACCTAATAGATATGACGAAAACCGTGAAAATTTATGCATTCCATTTTCACTGATAATTTTTTTTGCCACCCTTCCGAACGCGAATGGATATTTAAAAATTTGTTTATCTAAATTACTTTTCTAGTTGATTTACATATACATACCGAGTTTCATCTTTGTAGCATAAGCCGTTCTATAGATAGGAAAAACACCCCCCACCCCCGTACCATACTACCCATATAAAATAATATATTTTTCCAACATGCTACTAATATAGCTCTATCTAAATACCAAGTTTCAGCTTTATATCATTATAGGTTCTCGAGATATAAAAATCGGAACCTTTTCCGTTTTAAACCCCCGTACGCAACTGCCCTCACTCAAAAATTAGTTTTGTGGTATTCTCCTAGTGTACCTAGAAATATTCATTAAGTTTCAATTTTGTCACCTGAACCGTTTAAGAGATATAGATTTTAGAATGTGTCGATCTTAGCTTTCGAGCGTTTCGGACGCATTATTTTTCCCCCCACTCCCACACCCCTTCACCCTTATTGACAATTTTTATGCAAATGGGTCAACTATCAAAGCTCTATATAAATTTCAAGTTTCAGCCTCCTAGCGTAAGCAGTTGCTGAGATCTAGAAACCAAAATTGTCGGTCTAAAACGCATCCCCCTCCTCCCCCCTCACACCACCACTCCTCAGAATTTGGCCACTTCAAGGGGCCTACCCAGTCTATTCATAAAATTTCAATTTAATACTTCAAAGGGTTTGGGAGCTACGAGCCTTCAAACGATTTTGCGTACGGCGGACAGACGGACTGAATTTTTTTTTGATTTTTTCGTGTCTACTAGTCATGAAACGTGAAAAAAAATGTTGAGGGCAGCAATTTTTTTTTTTAAAATCGATCACAATACTGTATTATTAGAAAATAATAAAGTAAAATCATAAATTCATAAATTTTTTGGGTTTTACTATACCTAAACAATCAACAAACTTTCATAAGGCATTGTCAAAAATTTTGACAATGCCATTTAAAGTTGAGGAGCCAAAGTGTTAATCAAACAAAAATTTGAATTTTGTCGCACAAGTATAATTAAACCCTTTATGACGCAAGTGATTTAATAAAAATGTTATTCTAATTTCCAAATCCTCACGGAGTCGAATTGTAGGCGGATTTTCGATTGTAGGATAAATTGAAAAACAAAATGCACGGAGAATTTGAAAATTTAAATTGTTTTCAAGTAGTGCCCACATTTAGCATACTCTAGTACACATTGAGTTTTGAAGCTGTAAATTTCACCAAACAGACATTATGCTAAGATTATGTGGTCATATAAAAAGTTTTGGTTCAAAAATATTCGCAGCAAAAATACGAATATATAAAAAGTCCAAAATCAGATAGTCGAATACAATTTTTATGATTCAAACTCCTAAAAAACTTGGAATATCCCAAACATCCATCGGGCAATCCAACATCCTCGTTATTTTCTTTTGCGACGTGATTAGCGCTACTTAACATTCGTCTCGAATTTCTATACAGAAAATAAGGAGCAGAAGCAGGAACAACGCCAACAAGTGGCCAAACCAAACATCCTGATCCCCAGAAATCGTATATAAGGACTTGTCCATTTGAAATCCTGCCATTCGGTTGGTGTTCGTGCTCTTGGAAAGGACTACATCTGAAAGGAACAAAACCAAGAAGCTTCCTGAGCAATACAAGCTTTTTGTAAAGGATTTGTAACGGTCGTCTAATTCCGTCGGGGGAATTCCCTTTTTAGTTGAAAATAGTTGGCGAAGTTATAGTGCGTGTATGGTGTACGTGGTGTCCTGACCTTTTTCGGGATTCACTGTTGCGGTTTGAATAAGTGTGATAAGTCCTTTTCGGAGTTCTGTAGAGGAAGTGGAATTTTTTTTGAAAAAAACAATATTTACCCAAGTTTATCTATTCGAGTGTGTGTTGTCTATGGTCTACTAACGAAAACACGATTTTCTTTACCTTTTTTCGTCCCGAAAGGACTGCATAAAAAGAATTAACCTTATTTCGTAATACCTGTGTGAACAATGAAAGCTGTCTTTGTGTTTTCTTTGTCGATTATTATACTCAGGGCAAAGGTAAGTACTCGTACAAATATCCTGTTTGTTTGATTATTATCCATAAGCAACGATTCTAATTAACTGAAGGATCTTTTGCTAATGAGATATAAAATGTGGGCGACAAAGGGAAATGATTAAGAGTTGAGTTTCTATCGCACTCGATTTTCCTTTTCAGCTCCACGTACCAGATGGTGAACTAAATTAAACTTTTTTCAAAGTTTCTGAAACCGCGAACCACGATACTACAAAGTAATTGCTTTTAGTTTTAAGAATTTTCTTGTCCAGTTGCTTTTTCGTCCTTTATGCGCTCTATAAAAATTATTAAGTTAGTGTTTTTGTCATAGTCCGTACATCAGATCGTCTACGCTTGCACCGATAGTAGTGTTAGCGGACTTGAGGTGTGGCTCTCTACAGCGAATCTTTTCTTTCTTTAAATTAAATTAAAAAGTTGTAAAACTTTGATGACATCGTGATCGTTTGACGAAGAATTCTACAGGAAATGGGAAAGCCAACCAAACTCTGCGAACCGCAACTCCAAAGGAAAAATACTAAAAATTAAAAGTTGTCGGAAATGAAGAAAATGTATTAATAATAATCCCTCAACTAAAAAATTATCTAAATCCGTACTGTCAATACTTGAGTCTATCTAGCTTCTCTTAAAAAAGTCAAAAGTTTTTTAACTTCAATAGAAAGTATCAATTAAAAATGTTTGCTTAGTTAAAATATAAAAGAAGTATGGAAGAAATTTCATTTCATAGTCCTTGGCACCTTTGCTGAGTATTTTCTAAGCAAGGAACAAGATCAGAAACGAATTTGAAATATTTCATTTACTTTTATTATGGCAAATTGCACCGCGCATAATATTTATAGGTACTCGCCTTGTAGTACTCAACATCTTAATTGTATATGAATTAAGTTTTGAAAAAAGCCTGAATAAGTACCGATAGATTGAATTAGAACTTTGGCGAGTCAATTCAAATTGTCAGTACTGAATAACACAAGGAAAAAAACCGAATTTCTGAATTCAATTATTATTATTTTTTTTTCATTTTCTATGAAGCAATTTTTCAATCAATACTATTGCATCATCATTTACCAGCAGTTTCTGAATCGATTCTGTTTTTCAGAACCGAACAGCCTGGGCGCAACTTTATTATTTTTGGGTAGAAGTCCGGAACGCGTTTAATTCTGAGACGCGGTGTAGATTACTGTGACTGAAAACCTAAAAAAAAGTTCGGGAAGCGGTTAGAATGGGGTCGCATTAAAATACTTACGCCGCTGCCACGTATAATACATGAATTATATAATTGAGTCATACTCCGGGACGAGCTCTAAGTCGTAGTATATGATATTATCAGTTGTTAAACGATTAGGAGGTTTTTCGTGATTTAGTTTTTTGCCATTACATGAAATCGGAAATGCATTTGTAGGCGATTATATAAAAAGTCTGTGGAAGTGAAAACCAATCTGATATCTCATCAATCCTAAGAAATATGTCGAAAGCCTTACATCCTCTTGGAGTTGAATAGCCTTAGGAAGTAAAAATGAGTTCGATATCTCAAAAAAAATGTCGCAGCTGCGAAAAGAATACAACTCCCTTATACCCCTTAGGGTTGAATATCTAAAAATACTGAAATTGACTTTTTGGCGATTATATTGGAAGCCTTAGGAAGTAAAAATGAAGTCGATATCCCATCAAATCTAAGAAATATGTAGGAATTTCTGAAAACATATGCAACCCCCTTGCACCCACTTTGGGGTTGAATATATAAAAAACCTGGAATTAGTTTTTAGATATATATAAAGAAAGCCCGAAGAAGTGGAAACCAATCCCATGTCTTATCACTCCTAAGAGATATGACGAAATTCGTGAAAACGCGTTCAACCCGTTTATACCCTCTTAGTGGTTGAAAAAGGAAAAAAGTTGAAAACAAGTTTTAGGTGATTATTAAACAAGCCCGTGGAAGTAAAAAGTTATTCGATATCTAATCAGACCGGACGGATATGGCTGAATTCGTGAAAATGTATACATCCCCTTTATAACACCGTAGGGGTCCAATTTCAAAAAATCCTGAAAACACTTTCTAGGTATTTATATGAAGAATCTGTAGAATAAAAATGAATTCAATATTTGGAAAGACCTAATAGATATGACGAAAATTGTTAAAATATATGCATTCCATTTTCACTGATAATTTTTTTTGCCCCCTTCCGTACGCCATTGGATATTTAAAATTTTTTTTAATCTGAATTACCTTCCTAGTTGAATTACATATACATAACGAGTTTCAACTTTCTAGTATAAACCGTTGTATAGTTAGGAAAAACACCACCCACCCCCGTACCATACTACTCCTATACAAATTATATTTTTTTAATATACTACTACTATAGTTCTATCCAAATAACAGTTTTTTCAGTTTTATATCATTATAGGTTCACGAGATATAAAAATATAAAAAGTATTTGTCATACATTGTTCTTGAGATATGAGAAGTGATTTTTTAGAAAAATTCATATCCCCTCCACGTCTACACTTCACCACCCCCTTAAAAAATTTTACTTTCATCAAACTTTGTTTGTCAACCTTAATACAGGAACCGATTTTTATTTTTCTAGTGCAATTGGTTCGTGAGATACCGTAATCTAATGTTTTTCACCCCTCCACTTCCGTACGCCACTGGCCCCTCTCAAAAATTTGTTTCCGATCAATTCTCCTAGTATGCCCACAGATGTTCATTATGTTTTAATTTCGTGACATTAACCGATTAGGAGATATGGATTTTAGAATGTCTCGATCTCGGCTTTCGAGCGTTTCGGACGCATTATTATTCCCCCACTCTCACACCCCTTCACCCATATCAACAATTTTTTTGAAAATGGGTCCACTATCTAAGCTCTATATAAATTCCAAGTTTCAGCCTCCTAACAGAAGCGGTTGCTGAGATCTAGAAACCAAAACCCCACCTCCCCACTCACACCCCCACCACTCAGAAGGTGGCCACTTGAAGGGGTCTGCTCAGTCTACCACCAAAAAAAATCAACTTAATAGCTCAAAGAGTTTGAGAGCTATATGCTTTCAAACGTTTTGCGTACGGCGGACGGTGTGCGGCGGACTGCGCACAGACGGACTGGAATTTTTATTTGCTTTTTTGGTGTTTATTAGTCACGAAACGTGTAAAATTTCAGGATAGCAAAATTTTTTTTTAAAAAATCGATAACAATACTTTATTATTAAAATAATAAAGTAATAAACCCTTTCGAAAACTACATTAAGAAAACAGTTTTCTATTATAAATAGCAGTACTGAATTAGTACTCATCCCCTTATCGCACAGTTCAAGAAGTTCAGTAAACATGTTACACTACGTCCATTCTCCAAATTAAAAACAAATAAATTAAGGAGCTATGAACGAAGGATTAAACTCAACTGTAAATGTAATTGATATACCGCTGGGAATTAAATACCTTGATGTTATTTTACCCGTATATGGAGCAACTAATAAACGCTACACTGCTGCAAGGGTGTAATGCTATTATCCAAATCAGTATAGCATAATTAATTTCGATTCGTACTTAAGTAACTTAAGCAGAAATACATTTCGTCCGTATTTTGATCATAAAAGGCGGTATGGCGTACAAAGGATTTCTTCCTATACAATCTCTCAAACCTATTGACCGAAATAAAACGTACGACTTTATTATGGAAGCCATAACAACCGTTTTCGGTTTTCTAATATTTGCCTTGGCAACCCACATCCCATATATAGGTACTTGTATATTAGGCATCTTTTTAATACCATCGAGCTTAAGAAGATCTGAACAAAATGGTTAATTTGTAGCTGATTATGTTGGCATAAAATACCACTTTTGGCTGAATAAAACATCCTTACTGTGCCGCAGTCTTGTTTTAACGGAATTCCGTTTATATTCGAAGTTCAAATACCGAAGTTTAATTACTTTTCCCGGCGATTCTTTTAATGTTAGGGAGGAAGGCTTTCCTTTGAGGAGTTTTTGTAAAGCAAATCTTGCTTAGTGGTAAGTGTCATAAGTATAAATAAATGTGTGCTTTTCGTCCTTATGATAATTATGCGAATAATATGTCTTGTCTGCTATTTTTAAGAACGGCTTTCGTATTTTCCATAGGTGAGTATATCAATTGAATGCTACTTTTATGAATTGCTTTACTTTATTATTTTAATAATAATTTCTCTTTTTTTTAAGGCCTCGAAATAACTTTAATGCGATTTTTGCACACCTAAATCAGCATTTAGGGCATAAAGTAGTGTGGTTCATAAAGAGGGAAGCATATGAAGTGACGGTGGATGTTGTTTTTGAATTGTTGAAGGTTTTTTATCAGGTAATAGATTGGCTGGCAATGCGTTTCACATAACTGATGTTCGGACGATGAAAGACTGCCTAAATTTCACTTTTCTCCACGAAAGGAGTTGGACAAAGTGCTTGGTTCACGAGTGGGGGGGACTAAGAGGAACGGTAGACGGTATAAGTCAGTTTCTTACTACATTACCATGAAAATTTCGATAGTAAATACAGAATACTCCGACATTTCAGCGATACTCAAGTCTATAGAAGCTAATAACGGCTTCATCATCAATAAATCAGAATGCACGTTTTTGGATACGTTCGAGCAAAGCTAAATGAAATTCTGCGTCCAAATAGTCCAGATATACGAACTTTACTTGCCTTCTAGATTGCAGCTAGGTGAGGTTAGGTAAGGTGGGTGGTCGCTAAAGCGACCCCACATGTACATGTACGGTAGGAAGTAGATACCCGTGGGCACAAGACCACACCTTAGGTGAAACACCCCGCCAGTCTGACCAACTGCAGCAGCTTGTCTACCTTAATGTTTGCGAATCGGCCCAAGTCCATGGCGAAGCGCGTACCTAAAGTACGTCCCAGCATCGGGTTCACTACAGCTGCGGCACATACATATCTGCAACGTCTGCAACCTAGTCTTCTGGCGTTCCGGCCGATGAGGCAATAGCCCAACAGTACATCAATTAGGATACGAAGAGTATTCCTATATTCGAGTAGGACAAACTTTGTCCTGCTCGCACTCAAGGTCGGCCAGAGACACGATGTGAGGCCCGACGAGCGACCACCTCGTGTTAGCTTTCGATATGGCCGTCCCGTCGGTAGCTTGTTTAATGTCCTCAATTGGCCTCCTTGTAGTCTGGGTGGCTTAGTGGCTAGAGCACTTGCCTTCGGTGCACCTGGTAGCAGGTTCGAATCTGCTTGGCGACAAGTAATTTTCGAGAATGGGATTGGGTGCCGGACTACCAGTTCACTCAGCTGTAAATGAGTACCTGAGTTAAAATCGGGGTAATAATCACGGACGAGCGTGTGGCTGACCACTTCACCTCCTACTGTTCTGTTGGTCTAGTAATGAAGTTACTCTAGCATTACTTCAAGGGCTAGGCCCAATTTGGGCTGTTGTGCCATTGATTATTATTACTGCAGGCCCTGGCCCGATTTAGGCTGTCGCGCCATTGATGAATTGGCCTCTTTACTGGAAGAGCTAGCGCTTGATTCATCGCCGATCCTCTCCTTGCGAGTTCATCCGCAGCCTCGTGGCCCAGAATATTGCTGTGACCCGGAACCCAACAAATTGTTATGTTAAAATGAGTATATAACGCACTAATCTTATCCCTGCATAGCCTCTCGAGGCTGGATTTGATCAAGTGTGCCTTAATCGCCGCTTGACTATCTGTTAGGATGACGACGGGTTTGTTCCGCATTGCACAAACTTCTAGCAGATTGCAAGCCTGAACTAGCCCCATCATCTCTGCTTTTGGAATACGTTACAGCAGTCCGGTATTCTGAATGCCTCGCTATGGTTCAGGTCGGCGGAGAATACTCCTAGACCTGTACCCGCCTTTGTCTTCGAACCATCCGTGTAGATATGAAAGTCTCCTTCGTGGGGCTGATCCATATTCCACCCCTCTCTGCTAGGAATCCTTGTTGAGAATCTCTTAGAGAATTCGAAATGCGGAATCAAGTAGTCTGTATCCTCTAACGGGTTAAATTCACTAAACCGTCCGAGTTGCAGCTGTGCCCCCCAGGTCTGGATACCTAGTTGCCTGACTCTCTTATCTTTCCATCACTATCCAGCGGTAGAAGATGCAGAATCATTTCTAGTGCCGCTGTAGGTGTGGTGCTAAGTATGCCCGTTGCTCCTGTGGAAGCTAGACGTTGAACCTTCGTGAGTTTTTTGAGGTAGGTGGACTTCTAAAGCGCTACCCACCACACTAAAATTCCGGCCTGACTATGGCCGTGTACATCCAGTGAGACATCTAGATTGCAGCTAAGTCAAGCGTCAAAAACAATTTCTTACAGTTTCGTAAAATACCAAACATAATTTGAAACAAAAAAATTTCTACCCTGGAATTTTCATTAAATCTAAGAATTTATACGGAAAATGTGCCTAACAGAACCCTATTTTGTTGGTGAGGGTGTAAGGAATTTTTACATCTTGAAACCCGCTAATGATGGCCAGCTGCAGCTTGCGATTTTTCGAAAAATATATTTTTTTAATAAGAATAGAATATGTTACGTGGGTGGTGCCTTTCCTATCTCTGCAACAGGTATACTAGAAACTTGAAACTTGTTGAATATATATATAAATGTAGGAGAAATGTAATTATTAAGGTAAAAAAAAAATTCATATTTTTTTATTGGTGTATGGAAATATGGAACTAATAAATTGTCAGTAAAAATGGGATGCATATATTTTTACGAATTTCATCATATCTTAGGTCTTAGGTTTTAGGTCTTCTGAAATATTAAATTAATTTTAGTTGTAGGTGTACATAGATAAATTGGAAGTGAATGTAAAGGAGTTGTATACATGTCATAAATTAGGTTAGGTCTGAAAACAGGTTTCGAAAGGATTTTTATTTAATCGCCAAAAAACGTGTTCAAATTTTCTTACTTTTCAATCCATGAGACTTTCTACACGTTCTCACGAATTCCATCATATCTCTTAGGTCAGATATTTAATTGGGTTTTACTCCCACGGTCTTTTTATATAATAGCCGGAAAATTAATTACAGGATTTTGAGATATTCAACCCCAGAGATGAAGAGAGATGTTAGAAAAGTTAAGTTAGAATTTATGGGACAGAACTCGTCTATTAGATATAGAGTTGTACAAGCGTCCAGGGATATGGGTAAAATCTTTACGATATCTCACGAACCAATTACTCCGAAAACTATCTGTAACTTTAACCAGTAGTTTTGTAAGGAAATTTCTGTGGGGTATAAATGATGGTAGAGGTGATCAAGGTGAAAAGCAAATTATTTTGATTTTATAATTTGAAAGCAGCTAAAAATAGAAAGTTGAAACTTGGTACTAAACTACTGCAATCTTAAATCTGACTGGAAGAAGACGTTGTTCGACTATCATAAAAGCAATTTCTAAGCTAAAAGTAAACCAAAAGTGAAAAAGTTACTGGAAAAATTGCGATGGACTTGGTAACGCATATGCAACTTACTTTACGATATCCTTTTGATGAGCGAAATCAATTTTTTTTATGATTTTTTTAGATAGATGGATAGAGATATTTATTTCTTAATTTTAGGTACAGTTGATATTTCATCTAATTCACTATAGATACAATCGGTATAATGTCCAGTATAAGCAGTAAGCATTGAACAGATGAAATAAACACTTCGACAAAAAACGTAATCCAATAGATGTTTATGTAGTCATTGTAGTCAATTGTAAAAAGAAAGTAGCTTCTTCATCTGAAAAAACTTGTTGTGTTCTTTATAAGCTGAAGAATACTTATACGATATTTATTTCAAATAAAGATCAGATTTTTGCCAATAAAGCTGATATTCCCGATTTCCGACTTCATAAATTTTTTATCCAACAGATTGCGCATTCCATTTAGAAACGATAACATTTTTACTTCTATGATAGATTGTTGTTTCAGAGGATAAAAACAACAATGTGTGGGTGTATGTAAAATGGATAAACATAATGTTTATATACCTCAGTCTATAAAAACGTAACATCTCATGGAGATTATAGCAAGCGAGCACGATATTCTGGGTGTAAAAAAAATTTGTAATACGAATATGAAACGATTCGCCATTATGAACATCCTTTGGTATATTTTAAACCGAAACCTGCCAACGATGAAGAACTTCCAGTCGTCACACATGTTTCAAATGAATTTTGCATGAAAAACCGCTTTAAAACAGCATTTCACTGATCATTTCGCCAGAAGAGATAATCCCCCGTCCATGTTGTGATGGAATTTAATATACGAAAGAAGGTTATACAAATCGTCCTTACACTACAAAGTAATGAACATGACAAGTATGTCGCAAACAAAGCTATAGAAACAGCAGCATATGTTGCCTTTGGCGACCTACTCGTACGTATAAAATTATGCAGGGCGACCCTTGTTACAGATTTGCATACAACATGGTCCTATGCAAGGTAACGATCCCTCAAAATAGGCTTTTTTTAAAATATCTATAATAGTCCTACTCAGATACAGCGCATCCTTCATATACCCCATACGCGTTGGAATTATTGGTGGAAACTTAATATGTGCTTTTGTGTGTCTGCATCTTGATTAATCCGTCTCAGGTGGTTCTAATGATGCTAATGTAATCCCTCTGTACTAGGTAGATTAAGAAAGCCATATTCGTCGGTCATATATTATAGTGCACTCGTAAGGCCCGTATTAGACTGTATGCCAATTATGGCATAAGGTTATATCGCTGCAGTCTGATATACGAGTAGTGTAATCCTCGGTCTAGTTAGGGGTAGGAGTGGGTGGCAAAACATCCTCCTATCTATTTTTTCGATTTTATAGCAAACCAACTTAATTGCAGGCAACTCATATACACCCTTATTCTGAAACCCGCTGGCGGGACAGTGAACTGCGATTCACCCAATTTTAAATTATTGAAAACGCGTGAACGATTTACTTTCTCGAAAATTTGCCAGTTGGAATCCGCAATGAAATTGTCGCGTTTTTCAAACTTTTTTCAGAACGTAATTGACAATAAATAAAGAGAAATTTGAGATGCTCCATCTCTCACATTTACAGTATTATAATTTTGGACATTTTTCTGCCTTAAAATATGGTTTTAAATACACGGAAAAGACGTTTTTAAAGTATGTCGATAAAGCAGTGTCCGAACCTTTTCAATAACTCATGTGCCGTGAATGGGAATCGAATGTGAACCGCATAGTCGGCGGGAATACAAAATCCGCCGTTTTCCAGAATAAGCGTGATTGTCGAATTCGTTATACTGGGTGTTTGATATAAAGTGAGGCGCGGAAAAAAAACAGGACTGCACTCAGAGAAAAGAGTATGCTGAAACAAACGGAAACATGGTTCAATTTAAAAATTTTCGCGTTTAAAAGGGCGCCAAAAATTAAAATTTTTAATTCAAAAGTACTGAAGCTTTTGATTGAAACATGTTTTAAAAATTGCACAATCAATTCAAAAGCTTTTAAATTTGAAATGAACGCGAATAATTTATTTCATCGCGTTCATTTTAAATACCTGTCTGTTTAATAAAAAAACAAATATGTTTGTTTTAAATATATACTATTAAACTCTTTTACTTTCAATTTAAAAACTCATTCATTTGAAAAAATTGCGAGGTATTTATTCCGCCGCATTATTTTTGAATACTTTTCCGTTTAATAAAAACAAGCTAAATTAAAGTATGCGGAATGGTATAAAAATAAGAGTATATTACATATATGTATCAAGGATGTTTTATTTTAATTAAAACCAGTATACTATTTCTTATTGATTTATTTTAAGTTGCTTTTATAAGAAAATAAAACTGTTCATTTAAACAAAACAAATTTTTCATAATAGGCTTAATAATACGAGTATGTAGCATGTGCAGTTTACAATGGGTTCATATATGTATTAGAACTATATTGCTTCAGTGTCCCACGATTTCAAAAGTTCAGCCAATTCGCCATCTTTTTCCGTAAGGAAATCTTCAAAAAAAAACTACTTGCGCTTCGTTGTCCATAATTTTAAACTAAACCACTCAGATGCTCGTTTGTTCAACGAGTGGTTAATTTTGCAGTAGGTATACCATTTCCAAAGTATGAAATGTTTGATTCAAACGAATAAACTTTTGAATTGAAAATACACGCTTTTGACGCGTGACGCTACACGCTTCTACAATGCGAATTTTTCGATTAAAAGTGCCCACGTTCAAAACAAATGTAAACATTATAGTGCAAAAGACCAGGCCTCTAATATTTTTTAACATAATAACAGTTTTATTTTAACCCAAACTTTAGCATGTTAAGTTTAAAATATTATTATCTATACATTTAATGCATACGAGTACTATATAAAACTCAAAACGATGTTTGGTTGAATCAAACGCTATTTTCAACAACGCTCGCGGTAATTCGTTTAAAAAAACGTTTGAGTTAAAGGTGTTTCTATTCAGAATCACCATATATCACACTGAAATGTTATAATCAAACGCGAAAACGCGTATGTTTGAATCAACAACAAAAAACATTTAATTTAAAAACGTACTTTTCTCTGAGTGTGGAACACCCATACAACATATGACCGTTTTTGTGCCGTTTTCCAGGTTTCCAATTTTTAAGCATTTTTTGTTGTTTTTGATCTCAAACGAAAATTTTGCAGTATGGTCAAAATTTTTGGCAAAAAGTTTGGCAGTAAAACCGGATGTCCTGTTGTGATGCCGAAGAAATTCTATCGCTTTTTTCCTGAAGACATTTTTGCAACGGGTCAAACATTTTGACTACAAACTTTAACAATCGAGTAGCGTCCTTTAATCAATTTCTCCAAAACCTCATCACCCCCAACTCCTAATTTTTTCACCTATTTATCCAGTATCCCTAGAAAGTAAAACATTTTTTTAGACTGTGATTTATTTTGAAATATCCGAAAGAAAAAAATTCGGGGATAATTGGAAGTAAAATATTAGTGCCTTTGGTATTTTCATTTCAGGAAATTGAACTTAGCCCAACGCCATGAAGCAGAAAACTTAGATTCCTTGCCCAACTTTTACCTATTATAATCACGGGTATGTTTACCAGACGTTTCCAGACTTTGGCTAAGACAGTTGAATAAACTTTTGATAGTTTAGGTACTTTCAGTCTATTAGCTCATCACAAAGTCATAAGTTAATTGTCCTTGGACACCCTCTCCATATGGTGGTTCATTTATTCCTGAATTAAAGGTTGTTGTAACAGACATATGTCCACATTGTTTGCAAGTTCTGATGGTTGTAACCATCGCACATTTCGGTTTATTAGCATCGGAAAATTTAATTTCAAGGATAATTTGTTATTTTGGCTAAGACCGAATTATTAACATTTTTCTGTGTTTTTATAAGCAAGATTTATGTGTAAAAGTTTTGTAAATCGAAAAGTCTAGGGTTGAGTTTTTGAGGTGGTTTGAGAAAGAAAACCCGAAGAAGAAAAAAAGGATTCGAGTAGGTTATTTAGTTGCATCCATGTTAGGATAGTAATATTATTAAAGGATGTACGAATTACGTTTCCTATTTTTTAATTTTTGTATTTTTCGAGTATTGTTGTTTGCAGCCAAGTGAAAAAAATCTGAAAATTATGAGGAAAACTCATATTCTTTCAATCATCCTCAAAAAAGTCACACTACTTCTTTCTTAAAAGTGGCAAAATCAGGTAAAATTATCTTTTCAACACCAATAAACACCTCTGTTTCACATATTAATCTCTATTATGTGAAACGTCCTACACAAATATACTGCAAACGCATTTTCCGCTTTTATTATGGCTTCACATATGACTAACTTATTTTATTCCCTTTATCAATGTAGTAAGTATGATTTTATTTATCAAAGCCCGATAAGTAAATCAATGTACTTGGTTAAATAGCCGGATCATATCCAATAATTTTCGGGTAAATACCTTGTTGGCACTTATCACAGCGACGCAATACTCCCATTTTATGCCTGTTTTTGGAAAGACATTATAAATACATATGTCAGCTCCACTTCAAATTTTACTTCATTATTTTTCAGTTTAATTTTTCTCAGTGAATAGATTGGATAGACTGCTGTTTGTGGTCAGTTTGTGGGTGCGAAGGAAGACACTTTTAGACAAATTATTTGTATACCTCAAAAACGGCTTAAGCCAGGAAGTTGAAACTTGGAATTTATATTAGATGCAATGATAGCGGTATCAGTGGCGTAAGCGCTGAGATCTCGGTCAAAAGGAGATTTCGAATGGCGGATTTTGATGAAGGTTAAAATCTTGTGTGGTGAATATTCTCTAGAGCTAAGAAGGAAAAAGTAAACTGAACTTGCAGGATGAGAAATATTCTTACATCAGTTCAAACCAGAATTTACTGTAGAATATGGGAATCAGTTTGAGTTCTAGTCTCAATGGCTCAATCCTCTTTACCTGTTTATTTACGTGACGAATTTTTAATGTTACTTTTCTATTTCGATTTGCTAACAAGAAATTTTAGGTGCTTTTAAGACATCATAGAAGCCTATGAAGATCACACACAATCTTACCGACTGGGGCTGATCGCTGCCTAGGCTACAGCCATTGAGGACATGACAGTTGAAAAATTTTCATTGAAAAGGCCAGTTTTAAAACTTTTTTGGCTTCGGTCATGACCTCAATGGCAGTAGCAAAAGTAGCGATCGGTTCAAGTCCGGAAGTTTGCGTGCTCATTTTATGACCCTTCTGACTGAAAAATACACCAAAAATTTTTAAAGTTAACTTCTATGGTAAAATGTCTATTGAATGCAATCAAAAATGAATATAATAAATTAAATAAAAATAAATTGCCGGGTTAAACTTCAACTGACTGCAATAACGCCAACGAAACTTATGGCGGACTATAATCTGATCGGAAGAAATAGTTTTCTTTTCATGGATTGCAGTGACTATATTTTTCTGTGTATTGTCAGCTACGAGTAATAAATTGTTAGAATATGTGGTACATACCTTTTGAATCCTTTCACCACTTGCATTCAATTCAAAAATGATTTAAATCACATTCAGGATTCTATGGATATGCAATGAAATGTAAAGTGAATTCATTCAGAATGAAATATGTGTCCATACATGTGATATGTGAGATAGTTTTAAAATTCAATACATTTATTGTAGAAATGGAATTAAAGTGATTTATTTAAAAATTGTATAAAGGAGAACTGTTTGAGAGTTTCCTCATGCAAGCCGGTGTTAGAAAAGGCTGAATTTGTCATACAGGCTTTTTTTCTGGTAATAATTAGGCCGCATTAGAAATTGAGGAGATAAAATCATGTCAAACAAGCAAAACCCCTGTATACAGGGTGGGGGTGTACTATTAAAAGTTAGGAGCGCGAGATATATGTTCTAAGGCTAAACTGAGTAAAACACTCATACAAACATATGTTCGTTTTAGTACCGTTTTTGAGATAGCTATGTTGTTTTTAAAAAATTGTTTGCAGTTTCTGATATTCATACTTATAACTTCCGAACCAATAATGCTGCTCAAAAAATTTGTTGGAACGAAAATACTTAGATCTTTAAAAAAGCTATTGTTTTTTTTGTGTCGGTATAGTCGAAATACAACCGTTTTCAATACTTTTCAGGGTAAAAATTTTAGTTCATTGCCATGTATTTAAAAAACTGAATCGTTAACTTGGTATTATAAAATCTCATTTTGTCAACTAAAATTCTGAGGTGAGTATTGCTTCAGAATAATTAGTTCAGAAGTTATCTATATCCTTTCAACGCCGTATTAGGTAAGATGGTCGTACCAAAAATGTTAAATTTGAAGATCGATAGCTCAAAATATCAGAACTAAAAAATGTTACTTGTGTCAGAATGGAATGTTTTATGCGAAATGACTATCCATTTTTACTTGCACCTTTCTAAGAAAAAAAGAATTACTCAACTGCTGAAATGGTTTGTAATACAGGAAGATATTTTCGAAAGTGCTGAAGGTAGAGCAATAAATAAAGCCTCGTATTAAAGGTGACAAAATAGGCTTTCATAATTGTCGGAAAAAATGTAAAGTCAGCGATACCGTTTTTCAGTTAAATTACCGCGAACAAAATTTTTTTTTCTGGAACGTAATAAAAACGGCTATAAATCAACTATACAAAAATCAAAATTAAAAGTTTCAAATATTTTAGTTAGGAGTGCATCAATGCATCCTGTATACTTAATATGAAATATAATGTACATGGCTGAGCATTAAAAATTTATCTATCTTGGAAGCATTATGGTAGTGAAATGATGTGTACTCTCGCATCAATAAAACTATAAAACTAAGTTTGTACGTACACCCTTCAAATATTTTCAATGAACAGAGAAAAGAGGATACTTTTATTAAGAAATCATTACTTTATCCATCAGTAAAATATACGGATAAAATATCTTAGCCTGGAAGATCACATTATACCGATTGCTTTACGTTCGATCGGATAACTTTACCAAGAAAATTTGTATGAGGACCACTAGAATAAGAACAAGTGAGTTGCTTTGCTTTGTTCACTTTTCTGTACCTCGAGCTTAAAGTGAACAAGACGAAATTTTTGTTTCGTTTTTGGAAGACTTTAATGGGTTTGGTACAAAATATTGTCTTTCAAAGTATCGTCTCAAAAAGGAAAATCTCGGTCTTTTAAAATCTCTGGTTTTCAAAATCTCGAGTGTACTTTAAATTAAAATTTTTTTTATTAAAGAAAATATTAAGAGTAAGCATTTTCTGTTTGTTTATTATTTTTTTAATTTGTGTCCTTTCAGCTTACAAAAATTATATTCAACATATCGACCGTGCCGCAGCTTTCATAGTTATTTTAGTTTTTCGTGACTGTTGGCTGCAGTTAAATATTTGAGTGCATTTTGTTTTTAAATTTTACATTTTGTTGCTTTTTTGCATATTGTTTTCCAAATTGTATAAAGAAAATTGAAACAGGATAAGTACCAATAAGTAAATTTTTTTCAAGGAGAAATAAATTTTAATTTTTCAGTTTCAACGTTAAATTTTAATGGTGTGGTATGTATTAAAGTTGATATTTTATTTCAGAATAAGTTCGAAATAATAGTTCAAAAAGTTATTCAATGTTTAAAAATGATACAAGTATAACGTTATTTTTTAGGTTTTCAGTCGCATAGTAACCTACACCGCATCTCAGCATTAAACACGTTTCGCACTTCTACCCAAAAAATAAAAAAGTTGTGCCCAATAACATGCTCCCCGTTTCAGCATTAAAGTGCGTTCCGAACTTATACCGAAAAAATAATAAAGTTACGCCTAGACAATTGGCAGATTTTATTTCATTATTTTTTAATAATAAAGTATTGTGATCGACCTAAAATTTTAAAAAAATTAATAAATAAATAATTAATTAATTAATATTTTGTATTTTCACGTTTTTGAACTAGTAATCCCCAAAAGGGCAAAAAAAAATTGTTCGACTATATACAGCAACCACAGATACACCCCAGAACAATTTTTGATAGTGGTGGCAAGGCACGGGTGTGGGAGTGGTTTTTCATATCTCAGTAACGGCTTATGGTAGGAAGTTATAACTTAGTACCTATATCGCCGTGTCGGAGGAACAGTGACGCAACTGCAAAAAATTCTAATTTTTTTCGGAGAAACAATATCATTTTTGACAATTGCCCACAAGCCATACGAGCTTAGTAATAGTTACTATAGACAGCTTAGATCAAGAGCACGTTCGTTTAAAACAACGGGGAACGATTTTATGCAAGAATAGCAAAACCACAAAATATTGAAATGTGAAAAGAAAAAATTTTCGAAATTGCAGTTGCGTCACTGTTCTTCCGACACGGCGATATGTAGATGTGCTACTAGAGTAAGTACCGCAAAAAAAAATTCTGATTTTTATTGGCCTACAAAGGTGGAGTAAAAAAAATATCCGTGATAAGGGTTTTTTTCCACATTTTCACGAATATCGTTTTATCTTTTAGACATATCGAGTTATCAAATTAATTTTACGTCTGCGGTCTCTTTATATAAGCACCTAGAAACGCGTTTAAAAATTTTTCGATATCCAAGTGTAAAGTGGTTGTGTACATTTTCACGAATTCCGATATATTTCTTATGTCTAACGATATATCAAGTTCACGTTTACTTGTAAAGGCTTTAAATATAAACGGGAAAAATCGATTTAAAGCATTTTACGATATTAAACCTTAAGGTATTGTTCAAGTTTTCACGAATTACAAAAATCTTTTAGGTTTAATGAGGTCGAATTCGCTTTTACTTCTATTGAATCTTCTGTTAAACAAAATACGTAAAACAGTCTGGGCTCAACTTTTTTTTTTGAGTAGAAGTCATTTAATCATGAGTCTCATAGTAACCTACGCCGTAAACGAGTTTCGGACATCTACCCAAAAAATAGTAATGTTTCGCCCAGACTGTTGGCAGATTTCTTCTCAAAGAATCATACTTTTTGCGACATACTGCACCTGTGAATAAAAATCAACAAAGTATATGTGAAAAATAAAATTATTTCGTACCGCACTCAAGCGTATCCTTAAGCGATATGATATTTGGACAGTAAACTTTAAACAACCACCTTCCTTACTTCCTTTGACAAAACTTGCATAATAAGTTTTACCATGACATCCACACAGTATTAAACTGGACCATGTGTGTACTTTCCGATTCAATAGCCATGCAAACAGAAATGTGAAGAAAATAGACAAAGTTTCAGCATTTAATTTAGAAAACTTGGTTTTATGTTGAAAGTCAAAGCCGAAAAGTTTTCACAATCCTTTCGAATTTTCATCAACTGGCGGGCTACGAGTATCTTTAAAATAAATTAATCCGAAAAGGAATAAATTATTCCGAAGTGCGAATACATTGTAAGTACTTGAGTAAATATTAGTACAACGCTGTCTTTGGCATCACCTTATGCACGGTATGTAAAGTGCTGTCATTATTTTTTTATGAATCTCAGCCATAAAAGGCTGTGTATTTTTCAAGTTAATCGCACGATTTAAAATAAATGTAAAAATCGCTCGGAAGGATTTAAGAAAATTCAATAAACACTCCGATTTACAGATAACGAGGCGTCTAGTTGCACATTTTCGATGTAATTTAACGCCATGACGAGGGGACGTTTCACATTTCATTTTACGCCAACTCTTCTGATGAACCGATGAATGAATTCACTACGAGTTACGTAAAGAGATTTAATAAATTTTAATATTTTCATAATAAATTGCGGAGGTGGCACACAAATTTTAATTAATTTTTTTGACATATCCCACGTCGATAAGCTTTGGATAATAATTTTACTTTATTGTTTTTTAATAATTAAGTATTGTGATCGACCTGAAATTTAAAAAAAAAATTTGGGGGTGCTGGTGAAGTGGGTGACAGTGAGAGGAGGTGGAAAGAAAAGAATTCTGATTTTTATTTCTCGAAAACCGCATAGCATGGAAAACTAAAAATTTACGACTATATAGAGCCACTATAGAGGCATCGTAGTAGGGGTAGGGATGTTAAAAAAATTTCGATATATCGAAATTGCGATATTTTTTGAACGATATATCGATAATATCGGCCGATATTGTAAAAGACGATATATCGATATATCGATATTGAAATCCGACTATCGGACTCGATATTTTTTTTAAGTATATCATATTTTAGAAATCGAACGGGTTTTTTGCATTTAATCTGCATTTCTGCTTATTTATGTGATATGCCAGAAACGTTGAAAGTAGAAAAAAAATGTCGATCACGGAAACCATATCTGTCGAAACTAGGTTCAAGGCACGTGACATATGCGGACGCATGCACGCAAATCTTCACTTCAGGCGCCAACACAAACCTATGTATGACGAGGCAACCAGGCAACTATCTTGTGTACAGGTATCTAACCGCTCCGTACCTTGTTGTAATTGGTTTTTTATCTTGCTCTTTCAAGTATGTTTGTATTAGAGGACCTTTTTTCGATCACATATACAGTATGTCAAGAATGAGTTTACACATAGAAAATAAATTCAATTTTTGAACTTTCTAATCAAAAAATACTACTTTTTATTTATGTATATAATTTTTTTTTTATCAATTATAGTTATTTACAGTATTTCAAAAAGTTACATAAAAAAAAGTACAAGTTCAGCGCAAAAGAAACGGAAAAAAACAACAAAAACAATTATTACCAAATTTTTTAAGTGTCAAATAACTCTTTTCACAACAGATAGAAAAAAATAAGAATTGATTAATTAAATTTACTATTAATGAAGAACTTGATCTTAAAACATATTTAATATTTAGTATGGCCACCTTTAGCATTGTAGCCGTTTTTTCATGGAATGAACCAACTTTTCCAGGTCATAATTGCTCGGTATCTTTTGCCATTCTTCTAGTATTGCTGTTTTTAATGCTGTTCGATTTTTAGGTTGCCTTTTAGCGACCTGTTTCTTTAAGTGGACCCATAAATTTTCTATTGGATTTAAGCCGGGACTCTGGGCTGGTGTATCCATCACTTTGCCGCAGTTATACAGAAGCCAGATCCGCACTATTTGCGCCTTATGTTTTGGGTCGTTGTCCTGATAAAATTTAAAATGCGGTTTATTGTTTCTAATATACCCAAATTTATTCGCACTGCCTTGTCAAATGTTTTTCCAAAATATTCAAATATTGTTGGGCGTCCATGGTGTTCTCGATAAAAGCTATGTCTCCTACTCCTTTGCTTGAGATGCACCCCCAAATCATAACGGACAACTTTCCAAATTTAACTGTCGGAATGATGTTGCGATTTTCTAACGATGTTAACGCCTTGCGCCACACTCTAGTTGGTCCATCGTTGTAATACAACATCATTTTCGTTTCATCGCAGAATATGACGTCGTCCCAAAAGTCAACAGGTTGCGAAATGTGCATCATAGCGAAGGAGAAACGTTTTTCGATATTTTGTGCAGAAAGCAGCGGTTTCTTACGTTCAGCTCTTGATGAGTATTTGTTTCGCAGTATTGTCTGTCGTACTGTTTCATGGGAAACAACAACATCACATTCTTCCTTAAGTTCCCTTGCAAGAGTTCTGGTTGAAATCTGAGGGTTTTCACCGAGTTTCCTTATCATTACGCGCTCTGCACGATCAGTTATTTTTCGTTTAGGACCACCTCCACGCTTTGGCTCCAATCTACCCTCGTTTTCAGCTCGATTTAAAACATTATGGACTGTCTTCCGTGTTACAGAGAACATTTCCGACAGCTCCTGTACACTTCTGCCCAATTGGTGATTGTAGTATACCAGCTGAACCACCTCAAACGATAACCTCTTGCCAGCCATTTTTAAAACACAATATTTTATTTATGAAGCGTATAAAGTAAAAATTAATCATCAACTAACAAACAAATTCATAGAAATTTACAATGCGGAGCAAAGATTAGGGTAAATATATCGCTCATCGTTGAATTCGTGCAAACAAAAGCAGTTGTGAAAAGAGTTACTTGACACTTAAAAAATTTGGTAATTATTGTTTTTGTTGTTCTTTTCGTTTCTTTTGCGCTGAACTTGTACTTTTTTTTATGTAACTTTTTGAAATACTGTAAATAACTATAATTGATAAAAAAAAATTATGTACATAAATAAAAAGTAGTATTTTTTGATTAGAAAGTTCAAAAATTGAATTTATTTTCTATGTGTAAACTCATTCTTGACATACTGTATGTAGTCTATCTCTGTTGAAGCAACAAATTGCATCGACATCACTAGGGTCTCGACATGAAAAACTCGTAGTGCAAGCAGCTTCTACCAGTCAGACAGTTCTAAGTCAAGGGTCCGTCCCAAATGAGTTGAAGCAGTACCTGGATCAACCCAACATGATGAGAACACCGGATTCGGATCCAATAAAATTTTGGTTTGATAGCCGTCATTTCACACCAGTTCTGTCGGATATCAGTCAGAAATGCCTGATTGTCCCTGCCTCATTGGTGTCATCCTAAAGAGTTGCGTCGGCAATAAATATTGTGGTGCCAAATAATCGCAGTCGGCTTACTGGAGAGCATATTAAGGAGCGAGTATTCTTAACAACTGTCCCAGAAAAGTACTGGTTCTCATAAATTTACATTTTAAAAATATATCAATATATAATATTTCATTAATAAATAATTAAAATCAAGTTTGCTCTTAATCCTTTTTTCGATTTTGCCCCTTTTATCCTTATTTTTAAAAATAATATATTTAAAAAATAACAGTATTTCTATCCGGAAACTTTATTTCGATCAAAAAAAGGCATTATTTTGATTTCATAAGTCAACTGAGAAGAATTTTCCACTTTCCACCAACATTTCCAATATTTCAATCAAAAAACTCTCAGATATTGAAATTGCAATGATAAAATTGAAATTGAATTTCCGACTCTAAAAATAGCTAAATTTGGCAACTGTGACCGAAGGCAACGAAATCAAATGTCATTTTTTATTAATGTTAATGCTGTTATGACACTGGCTATTTTTGCGGCTTTAAAGCGGCTAGAAAATCCAAATGGAGAGGGATGGAGACTTTTACATACAATTTAGACATTGGTGTGAGAGAGACAGTCCGAACAGCAAAACTATGAGTAACTGTCAAAAAACAATTCATAACTGTCAAAAAAAAAAGCTGCAACAAAGCGCATTCGAGCAGTGTTTTGCAACATTCTAGCAGTTAATCCAAGAAAAATCCACTGGCGGCTAGATTTTCCAGCTACAGACTAGTTTTTGACAGTTAGTTATGTATAAATTATGGAAAGTGTCATGTGATGTTATGAAACGCGCCAAAACCGGTATTTTTCTTAACAAACCAGTTGTTAATTTCGTTTACTAGATGCCGCTAGCGTCGGAAAGAGCGGTATCTCTTTCTTTTAATGTTGTTCGCCTTGTCGCACGATTGGCTATTATTGCACTTTTTTCTAGCGAGAGAAATAACCAGTGTCAAAACAGCATGAATTTGATGCAGCATTGGAGTTTATTTTTCATTGGAAAAAATATTCGATATATCGATATATCGATATTTTTCTCCGATATATCGTCAGCCGATATTGATATTTTTTTCAATATCGATATATCGATATATCGATATTTTTTTCCGATATTAACATCCCTAAGTAGGGGTAGCAAGGTTTTTATGTCTCAGAAACGGCTTAAGCTAGAAAGCTGAAACTTAATGCATATATGTAGAAGCACTACAGGAGTGAAAAAAGCAAAAAAAAAATTCAACATATTATTGGAGTAAAAACAATGTCCGTGAAAAGGGTTTTATCACACATTTTTTGAATTTCGTTTTATCTTTTAGACATGTCGAGTTATCAAATTAATTTTATGGGCTTTTTATATAAGCACCTAGAAACATTTTTTCAAATTTTTTGATATAAAACCCCTAAGGGGTATAAAGTGATTGTGTACATTTTCACGAATTCCGATGTATTTCTTAGGTCTCTTTTGACGATATATCGAATATCGAATTCACGTTCACTTGTAAAGGCTTTAAACATAAACGGGAAAAACCGATTTAAGCATTGTTCAAGTTTTCACGAATTCCGAAAATCTTTTAGGTTTAATGAGGTCGAATTCACTTTTACTTCTATTCAACCTTCAATTGAAAAAAATACGTAAATAAATAAAAAAAATCTGTGCAACTTTAATATTTTTTGAGTAGAAGTTCGAAACGTGTTTAATGCTGAGATGCGGTGTAGGTTACTATACTTTGATCTCACGAATTTTTTCTCAACTCTTTTAAGTTGGAAAAGTCAATAAATACGTTTTAAGTCTAATGCTTTGAATCAATTTTGAAATTTACAATTTCTTTAATTATATTTCTACTTGTTTGTCTATAACTCAATTATTCCACTAACAAGAATCCTTGGAATTTGATGATACGCCCTCAATATAATTCTCTCAATAATTAGAATTCCGTAAAGTCAAGTATCCTTTCTGTAGTGGTTTAATGGATATCATACCTGATTTGCATTAAGTGTCAATATAAAGTTTAATTAGTGTATTTTAGACCTGACGAAAATCGCAATTACGCATAGGTTGGTTGGTGCAATGCAATTCCGGCTTTTTGTTTCAGAACTTTAATGATATCGAATTTACTGAAATGTACAAGTTTATAACAAGCAGCTTATTTAAATTGCTTCTAATTAATCGAAGGAAGTACGGTGATGGTAGATCTCAATCTTTGTGTTTTATTAAAACTAAAAAAATCCGCATGACCGCCGTACGGAAAAGCTTTTGAAGAGTATCTGAATATTTAGATAATTACTTTATTATTTTTTAATAATCGACCTGAAATTTTGAATTTTCACGTTTTGGGACTAGTAAACCGCATAAAAGCAAAAACAAAAAAATTACCATTTATCCGCCGTATGCAAAAGCATTTTAAGGTGCGTAGCTCACAAACCTGTATAGGTATTAAGTTAAATTTTTTTTTGGTGGGTAGATTGGGTGAACCCCTACGAGTGGTATCTTTTGGGAGGATGAGGGTATGAAGGGGTAGGTGGAGGGATCGAAAAAAATATTTTGGTCTTGATCTCAGGAACCGCTTACGCTAGGAGGATGAAACTTGAAACTTATGTAGAACAATAATAGTGGATCCATTTGCAAAAAAATTGTTTTTAGGGGTTGAGGGGTGTGGGAGTGGAGGAATAAACAGGCTTTTGTAACGCTTTTTGGAACGTAATTTTTGAGATTGTCAGTCTCATAGTGACCTACATCTCAGCTTTAAACGCGTCCCAGACTTCTACCCAAAGATAATAAAGGCGCGCACAGACTTTTGGCAGATTTTTTTTGGTTTATAGATTGGGTGGAACCTTATAAGTGGTGACTTTTAGAGAGTACAGAGTATGAGGGAGGTGGAGTAAGCAAAAACTTTAGATTACAATAGCTTGCAAACCAGGAAAGGAGAAGAAATTTGTTTGTATATACAGGAAGTCCGGTGTTTGGTTAGAAACTTTTTAAATGGTGATTCCTTGATATACCATATTTTGAGAAAATAACTTGTTCTTGCGAAAGATTAATTTTCAAAATTCGCGCAGATATAGGGTGGTAACGAAAAGTATTTCGGACATGTAAAAAGTTATATCTTCAGAATTAATAATCGCAATTTAACATGAATGGAATTAATGAATGAAAGAATGGAATTAATTTACATTTGATGTAACAGTTCGAAATTGTGGTTGTAGCTTTACTCGAGAAATTTTCGTAAAAATACAAATTGTTCCTGATTCAACATTAAAAATTCTGTGATCAATGTAATTTCCCTCAGGAAATCTTATGATTAAAATGCAATTTTAATTTCATTTTTGTATGTGCCATATTATTACCTGTAAAAGCTGTATACATACTCGTATGTATAACTTAGGTTTTACCATTATGCAAGTAACAATTTTGTGGTCACAGGGAATAACTTGGTAAGTCGAAAAATATTAAAATGGGATAAGTATACTGTGGTCATCTCCCAAGGCTTACATGCACTTTGAAAAAGTTATTGTTCTATGTTATTTGATCATTGAAATGTCAACAAATTTAATTTTTTTTACAAAAACTCGATTTACAGGAATAGTTCAAAAAAAAGTGCTGCCCTGAATAGTTTCGTTTTTAGACTTACCTACTTATTCCCTGTGGCCACAGAATTAATATGCCATAAAATTGACCTCGTTAAAAGAGTGAAATGGAAGAGTGTGGATCGGGTTGGTAAAGATGCGGGTGTGGAAGAGTGAAACGCAAAACATATTGCTTTTAATATCTCAATAGCCGGTAAATAGGGTTACTGTATACACACTCACACCAAAACAGCCTCTAAGAGGGGTTTGGCAGATGCGTACCAAGGTGAAAAACCAGTAAATTTAAATTTTTTCCATGTTTATGGGATTTCACTTTATAATCATTCGAAATGATTGACTTTTCGCTGCAAAATTGTAAATTTCCATAGAAGAAATGAAAGAAATAGGGAAATTTACCATTGAAAACCACAATTTCGCGCACACACACTTCCATATCAACGAAAAACACGTACTAGAATTGTGGAAGGGAACCGACAGCTGTTTTTCCGACTCTTCACATATTCGCACTAACACACTTCAAAAACGCAATTTGATAGCAATTCCCAGTAGTACAAAAACAGGCGAACTAGTACATAAACAGGCGATTTTTGTGAGGTTAAATTACAATTTCTAGTACAGAAACGACCGAATTAGACGTATCTGCCAAACCCTAGGTAGAGTGTTGTGTATATAGTGACCCTAGCCGGTAAAGACCCCGAGTATTTTCTATCTCAGAATCGAGCTATATGTACTAGGAGTTGAAACTTGTAATGTACATGTAAATTTACTAGAAATGTAAATTAAGCAAAAAAGTTCCGATTTACATTGTCGTACGGAGGTCGGGCAAAAAATTACAGGTGAAAAATTAATCCATATATTTTTACGAATTTTCGTAGTATCTCTTAGATTTTCAAAGATATCGAATTAATTTTACTTTTAGAAATAGTTTTTTTTTAAATTCAAGGGGGTATAACGAGGTTGTAGTGGCGGCTCGCCCCATGAGGCTAGTGAGGCTGATCCTCTCCATTTTACAGAGGAAAAAGTCATCAGGTTACTAGTGATTTTTTGTTTTGACAATGTTACTTAATGACTTTCCGCAGTAAACCGACGTCGAGGATTTGAGGTTATTAGGGTATGACAAATTAGTCAGGTTCTGCAGGGAACTGGAGTGTTTCTGAGGTGATGGAATAGACCACGAGGACCTGAAGGGATCGCAATGGGCCCGTTTGGCGCCTAGTGAGCGTGGTGGTTTTTAGCGCTGCGCCCCTTCTTAAACCTAAACCTAAACCTAAAACCGACGTCCTTACTCATATAGTTTTAGTCTGCCAAAGTCGTGTTTTAATATTCCAATTCAGTCTCACCTGCTAAGAAAGATACGAGCCGCCACTGCTAAGTTGTGTATGTTTTCACAAATTTCGCTATATCCCTTAGGTTTGATTCAATTAATTTTGACTTCTACGATCTTCTTCTATAATTGCATAAAAACGAATTTCAGGAATTTTCGTTATTTAGCCCATAAAAGTGTCTAATGTCTCTTAGGTCTGATGAGATGTCAAATAAGTTTTTACTTCCACAGACTTTTTCCCAAAAAACAAATTCAGTATTTTTTGGTTCTCAACCCATAAGGTAATAAAAATTAACTCTTTTCATACGTTTTCCCGAATTCCACCAAATCTTTTGAGTTTGATGATAGATCCAGCTGGTTTGACTTCCACTTGCTTGTTATACGTTCGTTTTCAGGATCTTTCAATTTTCAGCCCCTAAGTGGCGTAATTAATGAAATATTCGCCAAATATTTTAGGACTGATTAGATAGGTTTTTAATTCACCGGGCTTCTTATCTAAATTAGCAAAAACATGAGATAGAAACAAAAAATTGAAATTATATTTTTTTCCACTAATTCTTCGAGTACACAAAATTTTCAAAATAATCGGCGATGGTAAGGTCACAAATTTCGTCATTTTTGGAGATTCTTGACGGAGTGACCCCTGTATGGAAAACCTCTAATGAATGTTGATACTTGTATCTCACAAGGAGTTCTTCTATTAATATAAGTAATTTTCCAACTAACTTCCTTGCCTCCTAGACTATGACCGAAAAATTAGTGCTTTAGGGTAATTTCAGCACTTTTTTGGCATCTCGGCTGTAACCGCTTCTTAGATTTTGGTCCGAAAAATAATACAATTGCTCCTATTGCTACCATTGGCAGATTTTTTTTCTCTCAAAATTTAATAAATAATAAATTATTATATTAAATTAATTAACTATAATATTTCACTGAAAAAAATATCATGATGTCTTTGAATATTTATGAGGGACAAAGACCAATATTTATTTTTTTTAAATTCTAAAAGGGTACTAATGTGCCCGACAAAAAAAAATTGAAATATTTTGTACTTGATATTGATATATCTATCTAAATGTTAACCGCTATAAAATTCATTTCAGGGCCGAAATTTATTAAAGGAATGCAAAGATCCGCTGCTGAAATCAGTTTTGCATTTCAATTCGTTTCCTTCGAACTTTCTTTTGGGAAACTTTGACTACACCTTTTCAAAAGGAAACTAAATTGAATTACCGCAGTAATATGACAAGCAAACACAACGATACGAATCCTTCCAAGTTTTCTTGATATTTAAATGGAATTTATTCAGTAGAGTGAAAAGAGCAAAATTTTCCTTGACACTATCCCACAAACCATAAGCGACCTTTCAATTTAAAGTTTTGAGTTGTTTTGTCACCGCGGAGGATCTTTCGTGATATGTTTAGTTACACGAGCAATCAAATTCGAAATTAATTTGGCTCTTGAACTTGAAACGATAAATTGAAATTTAAAGAAATGACAATCAAAGTAGATAAGTCCAGTAACAAACGGCTGTAATCGTCGGATTGACGAAGGTTTTAAATTAAATTAAACCAATTCGAAGTCAAATTTAACGTGTAAGTGCTTTTGTTCTACCGACGGGGCTATTGAATGTTGCTATTTATGAATTAATTTTTTGAATAGTTAAGTATTATGACTGACATGATATTTTTAAAGAATTTTATATTTTTATATTTCGCGGTTCAGGGGTAGTAGACCTCGAAAAACAGAAAAATCCGTCTGTCCGCCGTATACGCGTCCGCCGTACGCAAACCCGTTTGAAGGTTCGTAGCACCCAAACTCTTGAACTGATAAGTTAACAAATTTATAGTGAGTAGATTGGATAGCATTTGGTCCATCTGTCCGTGTATTGATATTTTCGCAGTATGGAGGCTATTATGGATGGTGGTGAGGAGATAAGTTGGATCTAAAGCGAAAACTTCAATGTATAACATCTCTTTTTTCCAATCAATCTGAAGAAGACAGGAGTTCTCAAATATTTTCCTGATAAGTCTATCCTATCGATCAATTCCTGACCTGAAACTGGAACATCGTTATAAGAACTAATGACCCTGACTAATTGGTCCGGCATCTTGAAGAACGGCTTATTATTCATTGCAACCAATAAATTACCGAATGTTCTACAATACAACGTAGGCTCTTATATCACGCATTATTTTCAAATATCCTGCAACCTTTACAACATCACTTCATTTAACGTTCATTATTATCCATCCACAGAAATTAATTGGAACCCGTCTTACATAGTTCGAATATACTCCCTAGGGTGAAGTGATCAATGTCATTATCGCTCCCTTAAAATCGACAAAATTTCACTGAATTAAATTAATCCCTTTCAACCCTTAAGCAATATTATGAATGGGAGTCAGTGAAAAGTTTCAGCTCTTTTTTTTTGTTGTGGAAATTGATAAAAATAACGTAGATTTTTTTTTACAGAATATTGTTTCTGTTCTTTGAAATAAAAGGAAGGAAAAATAAATTTTGCCTTACGTTAGTCTCAGAAGGAGGAAGATGGCATAGTTAAATATTCAGCATATTTTCGTTCCAGGTTTTTTTTTGCATCAATCTTATGAAACTTTGAGACGATTTATATATTAATTTTCAATCCCTTACTGGGAAAGTTAAAGGGTTTGAGTTTCGCGATTTTTCTTTTAATGCAAACTTGCGATTTATTGTTGTAATTTTTTGGATAGAGAGTTTTTCTAAGGAAAGTTGAAGTGAAATTAATAGTCCAAATTCGAAGTGATGATACCGTGGTTTTTCGAAGTAAAAGATTTCTTTGATAGGACATAAATTCGGGTAGACTTGTAAGAAATTTTATTGATGGAATATTTTTTAATTGGATCACGGTATATCTTCAGATATTTTGACATTGGGGTCATTACACTAAGAATCGCTAAAACTGACGAAATTTGTCACCTTACCATCGCCGATTCTTTTTAAAATTTATATACTCGAAGAATTAGTGAAAAAAAATACGATTTCAATTTTTTGTTTCTATTTCGTTTTTTTTGTTAGCATAGTATGTTAAAGTTTTCGCAAAAATAGTGTCCGAGTCCTCTTTGAAAATTCATATCTCTGGTAATTTTTATCCTAGAATAATAAAATAGGGCTTATTTTAAATGGGGAGGTTTTCGCAATATAAAAAAATACGAATAAAAATTATCCTTGAAATTGTTTTTCAAAGGATATTATCCTTGAATATCTCAAAATGCGTTTTTTTTTATTTTTTATTTTTTTTATATATTATTGGTTATACTGTTTTACAAAACATACCAAAAAAATATCTTGAGATCTTAATGGGATCGGGGTCAAAAAAATCAAAGAACATCAGTGCTTTTCAATTATGTTACAGAAAAATTACAATTATAACATAATTGAGAAGCACTGATGTTCTCAGATTTTTTTGACCCTGATCCCATTGAGATCCGAAGTTAATTTTTTGGTATGTTTTGTAAAACAGTATAACCTATCTACAAAATATAAGAAAATAAAAAAAAACCGATTTTGAGATATTCAATTAGTATAATTTTTATTCGTATCTTTTTTATATTCTGACAACCTCCCCCTTTAAAGTAAGCCCTATTTTATTATTCTAGGATAAAAATTACTATAGATATGAATTTTCAAAGAGGACTCGGACCATTTTTGCGAAAACTTTAACATACTATACCTAGCAAAAAAAATTAGATAGAAACAAAAAAATGAATTCCTATTATTTTTTTCGCTAGTTCTTCAAGTACAACAATTTTCAAAAGAATCGACGATGGTAAGGTCACAACTTTGGCGATTCTTGATGGAATGTTGGAATGATATATGTTGTATTGCAATTGAAGAGAAAAACATTTTATATAAAAACGTAAAACAATATTACTATTTATTATTATACTTTAAGAAGAAATTATATTTTAATATTCAAAATGTTTTTTCCCGGTTGATCTCAATATCATTTTCAAAAAACAACTCTTAAAAGAATATATAATTAGGATCTATCTACTTGAGTATTATCATAAGTGATGCATGAAGTGATGGTCCACCCATTTCGTTTCTTCTCTAAACTCTAGACTGCGAGCATACTTTCAAATATAATTCAGTGAAAACAAAAAGATTTTCCTAAATATTTGGCACGGTTGCAAAATCATTGTTTGTCACGTCATATTCATTAAAAATTGTTGCCCACTTTTTTAGTTGTTGAGTATTGTTATTAAGTTAGGAGCGGGATATAATTTATAGTTTTATCTTAAGCACCTTCTGGGAATATTATTTATTAGTTTTATTTTCAGTTTTCACCTTGTATAGTAGATTCAAGTGTCATATGCCCACCGGGTCTGGCCGATAATTTTGGGCGGCCTTATTTATAAGTCCGTCGCATTTTTGTAAATAAATAATTATATTAATAATATAGTTTGTAGAGCTAGAAAAACTGAATAATACCTTACAAAAATGTCCTTGGTTATAGTAAGTCAATTTATATCTGTTTTTACAACATTTCAAATGAAAAGTTTGCATGCGCTGTTGTTTATTTAAAAAACGAGATCGTTGACTAAAACTTTTTTCTTTATAATACTTGATCCCACGTTATCAACTTTAATTTGAAAGAAAGTTTATTGCGCTAGCTAAATTATTTTTAAAGCTATCTACATTTAACTATTTCGTCACTTGAGCAATTCCCTTTTTTTTAAATAAAGTATGATTAAGAATCTGTAATTGTTCTTAATAATTTGTTAACCTCAACAACTAGTTATTAAGCCAACACAGTTAAAGCTAAAAAATAAATGCAAAACATCTGTTTGTTTGCATCTGGTATTTAAAGAATTATCACTTTTTAAAAATTACTTCGAAAAAATTGCATCGAGGTTTTTCGTGATTTGGTATTGGGCCACACATGAAATCGGAAATGATTTGTAGGCGATTATATAAAAAGTCTGTGGAAGTGAAAACCAATCTGATATCTTATCAATCCTAAGAAATATGTCGAAAGCCTTACGTCCTCTTGGAGTTGAATATCTAAAAATACTGAAATCAACTTTTGACGATTATATAGAAATCCTTAGGAAGTTAAACTGAATTCAATATCACATCAGAAATAAGAAATATATAGGAATTTGTGAAAACATATGCAACCCCCTTGCACACTCTTTGGGGTTGAATATCCAAAAATCCTGAAATGAGTTTTAGATATATATATAAAGAAAGCCAGAGGAAATGAAAACCAATCCGATGTCTTATCACTCCTAAGAGATATAACGGAATTCGTGAAAACGTGTTCAACCCGTTAATACCCGTTTAGGGGTTGAAAAAGGAAAAAATTTGAAAACAGGTGATTATTAAACAAGCCCGTGGAAGTAAGAAGTTATTCGATATCTAATCAGACCGGAGAGATATGGCTGAATTCGTGAAAAAGTATACAACCCCTTTCCACCCCCTTAGGGGTCGAATTTCAAAAAATCCTGAAAACACGTTCTAGGTATTTATATGAAGAATGCGTAGAATAAAAATGAATTCAATATTTAAAAAGACCCAATAGATATGACGAAAATCCCGAAAATATATGCATTCCATTTTCACTGATAATTTGTTTGCCCCCCTTCCGAACGCCAATGGATATTTCAATTTTTTTTAATCAAAATTACTTTTCTATTTGACTTACATATACATAACGAGTTTCAACTTTCTAGCATAAGCCGTTATATAGTTAGGAAAAACACCCCCCACCCCCGTACCATACTATTCCTATAAAAAAATATATTTTTTCAACATGCTACCACTATAGTTCAATCGAAATACCAAGTTTCAGATTTATATCATTATAGGTTCTCGATATATAAGAATCGAAACTTTTTCCTTTCCAAACTCACCCACAAAATTTTTTTTCCTGCTAGGGTTCTATTTGGCCTACTTCTGATAAAAATTCTAAGCATCTATCGAACACTGTTCTTGAGATATGAGACGTGATTTTTTAGAAAAATTTTATCCCCACCACTTCCGTACTCCACCGCCCCCTTAAAAAATTTTACTTTCAGCAAATTTCATTTGTCAACCTTAATACAGAAACCGAATTTTTTTTTCTAGTGTAATTGGTTAGTGAGATATCGTAATCTAAAGTTTTTCACCCCCCACCTCCGTACGCCTTTGTCCCCACCAAAAAATTTGTTTCCGATCTATTTTCCTAGTATGCCCACAGATGTTCATTAAGTTTTAAATTCGTGACATTAACGGATTAGGAGATATAGATTTTAGAATGACTCGATCTCGGCTTTGTTGTGTTTCGGACGCATTATTATTCCCCCCACTCCCACACCCCATTACCCATATCATAATTTTTTTTGCAAATGGGTCCACTATCCATACTCTATATAAATTCCAAGATTCAGCTTCCTAGCCTAAGCGGTTACTGAGATCTAGAAACCAAAAGTTTTCGTCTAAAACGCTTCCCGCACCTCCCCCCTTACACCCTCACCACTCAAAAGGTGGCCACTTGAAGGGGTCTATTTAGTCTAACAACAAAAAAAAATTAAACTTAATAGCTCAAAGAGTTTGAGAGCTGTAAGCTTTCAAACGTTTTGCGTACGGCGGACGGCGTACGGCGCACAGACGGACTGACCATTTTTTTTGCTTTTTTGGTGTCTATTAGTCATGAAACGTGGAAAAAAAAATGTTCAGGGTAGCAAATTTTTTTTTTTAAAAAATCGATAACAATACTTTATTATTAAAATAATAAAGTAATTAGTGATGCATTGCTATTAAAAAGAAACAATATTCAGAAATTTCCGTGCAATAAAAGCCACCGTCGTTTCAGTTTCATTTCATTCTCAGTAAACTGTAATATAAATTTATAATGTTTAAAAGCAGTATTTATTCTTTGAACAATAACTTAAATAGCTCCCGAAAAGATGCTAGCCACACGTTTACAATTTTTAAATTCAGCATTTACTTTACTGAACATTTATGCTTCGTATATTTTATCGTTAATCTTGAATTTTATTTAAAAGACTTTCTGACCATCTCGTACACTATCCGCTTTCCTTCGCCCAAAGGTGTTTTCTAGACAATACACCAATAAATCAATAAACACGCACGTTCATAAGTGCTTTGAAAACACCTAGCCCCACTACATCTTCCTATCATAATCAGAAGCAAATACGAGTAACAAAAATATCTTGTTGTCCTTTATTATGCACATATAATTTTCTAGATAATATTCCATTAATTTCGATTTATTTTTTTTTACAGGCATGGTCCCCAGTTAAGAATCCGTTCGAGCTCATGGTGCCACCAATCAAAATTCACGCAATTTCTGGTAAGTGTTTTTACTATTTGTCTACGAGGACTAGATATTTTGCTGGCTGTTTTAGATATACAAGACATTTTTGAATAGACTATAGCGATATGTGTGACATTATGAAGGACTCTTAAAGGACTGCTCTCAATCATGTCCTTTAGTAATGATTATGACTCTTTCGTGTGGAGAATTATATGGAAAATAAGACATTTCGGATGATGATAATATCAGAATCAGAACAATTACGTGTTTGTAGATGTTTTAGATTTACATAATTAAGGATATAATAGTCACAAAGCTCATATCTAAGATATAATAAGTTTTTGTACACTTTGAGTTTAAAGCGATAGAATACGAACTTAAGACGGGAGCGTGGTTCAGCTGAACTTCAAGGCATATTTCTTTATTTTTTCTTACTTTTCAAGAATGACCATTCCCAAAACATTCATAATGATCCTTTCATACTAGCCTTATCGGTGGTTGGGTGGTAGGCTAAACAGCCTAAACAGGTTAAACAGACCATAGTGGGGGTAAGAGTACATTTCCGGACACCAGTTTAGACTTAAGCTCGTTACTGTACAATTTCGTCCTATTTACTCTGCACCACCCTGTGTTTTACTTAGTAACAGTAAAACTTGAAAAGATATTGTTGCGAGCTAGGGGTTTACCGGGATTTCAAGCTAAACACAATTCGATTAAATTATTAAGATATCAAATCGCTTTCGATTGTTGTTACACTTGGTAATTCTTCGCGCTTTCATTTACTACACGATCGCTGTTATCAATGAAAATTACTATCCTCTAAAACTGATCGTTGTCTCGCTTTCGCAGTAGAAAGGCTGATCCCGGTGAGCTTATACATATATTGCATGGGTGGATTCGAAAGCTTTCCATAATATTCAGTGGGCTGTGTATAGAACATGCAAGCAGTGTATAGAGCTTTCAAAGCAATGATAATTGGATATTGAAAGATAGTAGTTGTATGTTGGTGAAAGAGCTGCTAATGTACAGGGTGGCGCAAAATTAATCATCCAATTTTGCTTTTGAATAACTTCTTTACTAAATAAAAAAAAATGATTTTGAGTGATAGAAATCTTTATTTGGACCTTTACAATTTTTTCTGTTAAGTGGACAAGATGATAGCCATCAAGTGGCTGCCGCCAGTGTTGATACACATTAGTGCCCGTTTTATCGCATTTTCCATGACTTTCCGCAAGATTTCCGACGATAACTGTTCGCGTTCCTGTCGAATATTGTCCTTAAGGTCTGCGATTGTCTAAGGCTTGTTGGCATAAACCCGCGACTTCTAGTAGCCCCAAAGAAAGAAGTCTGGGATGGTTAAATCGGGCGATCTTGCTGACCATGCCAAATCGCCAAAACGGGAGATTATGCGACCAGGAAACACTTCCTTTACAATATCCATTGTGGCTCGTGCTGTGTGTGCGGTTGCTCTGTCTTGTTGAAACCATATGTTCACCAAGCCCCGCTCATGCAATTCCGGCAGTAAGAAGTCGTTTATCATGGCCCTGTAGTGTTCGCCAGTAACAGTAATATTAAATACGGCCCAAGCACTCTTCCCACGTAAACGTCGCACCACACAGTGGCTTTGAGTGGATGTAATAGCTGTTCGTGCATCATACGCGGATTTTCAGTGCCCCAGAAACGAAGATTTTGCTTATTGACGTAACCGCTTAAACGTTAGCGCTCTTCACAATTTAGTGCAAAAAATTGAGAAGACGTTGACAGCCAAGGAAATAGCGTTATGCTCTTTTCTTGACGTTGAAGGTGCTTTTGACAACACTTCCTACAAATCCATTGAATTACTTACTCGTAAGATAGGAGTAGAAGAAACGGTAACGAGATGGATAGTAGCGATGCTTGACTCTCGTAGAATCTCGGCTCAGATCGGAGGTAAAGGTCTCACTGTACGAGCGGTGAAGGGATGCCCTCAGGGAGGTGTACTCTCCCTACTACTGTGGTGCATTGTTGTAGATGATCTCCTTAAGGATCTGAGCATCAAGGGTTTTGAGACTCAAGCATACGCTGATGACCTGGTGATCACTGTAAGAGGTAAACATGACTGTGTCATTTCGGACCGCATGCAAGAGGCCCTAGAGATAGTAGATCACTGGTGCATCCAACAGGGATTAAGTATAAATCCAAGTAAAACAATTATAGTGCCATTCACTAGAAGACGGAAGGTAAACTTAAGGCCCCCGATTGTGAGAGGAACTACAATTGAATTCTCTTCCGATGTCAAATACTTGGGAATTACCTTGGACAAGTGTCTGACTTGGAATTTACATCTTAAAAACATCTCCACACGAGTAACATTGTCTTTTATGGCGTGTCGAAGGCTCTGTGGTACCACTTGGGGTCTCAGACCAAATATGGTATACTGGACCTACAAGTCTATTATAATACCAATGATCACATATGCCGCTATGGTGTGGTGGCCAAAGGTTGAACAAATCACAGCACAGAAGGCCCTGCAAAAAATTCAGAGGCGTGCCGTTCTTAGCATTACAGGGGGACTTAAATCATGTCCCACTGCTGCAATGGAAGCCATGATAGACTTGGCCCCATTACACTTAGAGATAAAGAAGGAGGCTCTGAGAGAGGCCATAAGGCTACAGCAGTACAATAAATTCAAGGCAGGAGACCTTGTCGGTCACCTTAAAATTCTACAGGAATTTAATCAGAAGGACCTAACCGACTCAGTAAACGATAACATGCCAAAGGTATATGATTTTGAGAAACCATATATGGTGACTCTGGGAGATCGTGTATCATGGCAATCTGGTCTACCAGATTTTGGGGAAGGTGCTTCAGTCTGGTACACGGACGGCTCTAAACCTATAGTGGAACTGGAGCGGGCGTATTTGGACCCAATTGTAAAATATGGACGGCAATGGGACAAACCGCCACTGTGTTTCAGGCTGAGGTACATGCCATAGAGCTGTGCGCAGGTAAACTTCTACTGAATAAACCAAAAGGCGCTACAGTTATTATCCTATCTGACAGCCAAGCGGCACAGCTAGCGCTGAAATCTTATTGTTTCCGTTCTAGGCTTGTGGGGGACTGTCATACTCTTCTTGAAGAGCTGGCACATCATAATAGTCTAACCCCTATGTGGGTGCCAGGACATGAGGGTATTCCGGGTAATGAATCGGCTGACCAGCTAGCTAAGCGGGGAGCCAACTCACCAATGATTGGCCCGGAACCATTCTGTGGAGTAGGTAAAGGCTTCATTAAGGATGGTATTTTTAAGTGGATAAATCTTCAGGTGGAAGATTATTGGAACTCACTTTCAGGACTTAGACAGTCAAAGAAATTCCTGACCTTCTCAAGTAGGAGAGCGTCGGAATTCCTTTCCTTAAGCAGGTATAACGCACGGGTCATAATGGGATATTTTTCCGGACATTATTTCCTTAATTATCACCTTAAGATCATCGGTAAAGTATCACTAGATACATGTCGATTCTGTGATATCACATCTGAAACCACGGCACACATTCTGTGTGATTGTGATGCAGTGGCCAGATCAAGAAGGCAGATTCTCGGTGGATTTACTCTCACCTGTGAAGACCTGTCGAAGACTCCCCTGAGTAAAATCATCTCCTTTGTCAAAGGAATCGATATGGCCTAGGGAGTGGTTGAGAGCCAGGAACAAAAGACCTCTTAGGTCGTAGTTCGAGAAGTAGTGAGGCTTCTTTAGGCTCTACCAGTTTTAAATAAATAATAATAAATAACCGCTTAAGTGGAAATGCGCCTCGTCGCTCATGATGATTTTCGACACACCACCGACCGGTTATTGGTCAAAAAAATCGACACAATTATTCCACGCTCTTGCGGAGTATAGCGCTCTATTGCATGTCTGTTTGTATTCTGCAGCTGTCTAGTTCACAAATATCAAATATGATTCACGTTCGACGCCATTTGCAAAAATTATAACATCTTCCGATAGGGTGATTAATTTTGCGCCACCCTGTATATTGTAGATTGGTGAAAATGCGCAAAGTCATTTATATGCAACCCAAAAATCTGTGAATCACGTAAATGGAAGTTTCGTGAATGGAGTAAATACTGTATATATCCGTAATCATACTACTATACAAGTTATGTGTGTGAGTTTATATTGTTGTGATTTTTTCTTTCAAAATTCAACAATATCTACTAAATTCGACTTGTTTGCCAAACAGAACAGTACCACAACTGACAGAATAATATATCAGTCAATTTATTAATATATTGTGCACAAAATAGAAATTCAAAAAAAAGTTAAGATGAAAAATTTTGCACCTATCAAAAAGAGTTGCCAAGCTGTAAAGTTGTAAGTTTCTTTACTTTTTTTGTTTCTTTGCTATCTCGTTTTAGTTGCTTGAGCACCACAAGTGCTACCAGCTATGCCATATGAAGCAAGCTTTTGTTTCATTCACATCAAAAGCTTTATACCCCTTGTTAGATTTAACATTTATTCCAGAAACATCCAAAATTCAAATTTGAACAGAAAAGTATTGTTACGTGTAAGCCTGGCCACCGCGCAACTCGATCGATTACGAATAGCTAAACAGCAACAACCGAATACCTAAGCTGCAAAGTAACCCAATCAAAAGCCTAGTTGAGTAAATAAGGAGAGCGGAGCAACACGATTATACCCCACTTCTTATCGAATGTGCTCGAACGTACTGGAACAGCGTTGAAGATCAAATGGAATGCTCTCTAGTTTTCCAGTATTGTCTACACACACCACCGAACGAAGATTCAAGAACAGTCTAGACTACAGCCAAGTAGTATAAAAGCAGATAAAGCTTTCAGCGAGGGACATAGTAATTTTTATTACGTCGACTGTGACAGCCAGCGTGTGTACGCGACCGTGTTGGTAGAGAGCGAAAGTGATCGAGTCAAGCGATATAGAAGCGGGCGGTACTGCCATACAGTGCGAATTATTGGGCGAAAAGAATAATAGTGCGAGTAATAAATAAACACTTATTTTGATTTTAAACGAATTGTGTTTTACTTGAAATCCCGGCGAACCCCTAGCTCGCAACAGTATTATTTAACGTAGCAATTTACAATGGCAAGCGATAGTTAATCGAGCCAAACACCGCTATCGTTTTTAAAAATTTAATATTTACTATAAGCCATACCAGAATGTGCTATTTTTAACCATCAGGACTCGCTTTCGAACAGCATTTCTTTTTGAATGCTTCCGCAACATATTGCCATCTATCTAAAAAGTTTCAGATTCTTATTGTGTTGTAGTTCTTGAGATATTAAAATCTAGAATTTTCAATTTAATCCAGCCCTCCACAGACCACTCCTTACACACTACTAGTAGGTGTGTAAGAGACGGTTGGAGTTCAATCCCAAAAGGCGAAATTTTTTTATTAAAATCTATCGGATTGTGTGTGCTTTCCGATAAATTCGGCAACAGTCTACTGATTTTACTTTTGCTGATAATTTTAAAAATTGAAATTCTGTAGTCCATAATCAACCGATTGATTACAGGAACCATATGTCGGTAAATTTTGTTACATAAAACATCTTTCAACTGAATTACACAATCTTATTGACTCTACTCCTAGTCTTTTACCAACTTTTTAGTAAGAACCTGTTTTCCTTTATGAATAAGATAAAACACGTCGTAGGTAATAAAATAAAGAATATAAACGCATTTTATGAAAATTTCAAACAGCTCAAAGCCAATGCGCACCATTTTCTCGTCCATAATTTCCCAATGAATCAAATTTTCTTTCGTACATTTCTTCCACCTACCCATTATATAACAGCGTCATAAAAGAGATAATCCGTTCCCGAAAAAAATAAAAATAACTTAATTTTTTATTCTCTCGAAATTAAACTTAACCGATCAAAAGGACATTAAATTTAATACGCCACGTTACGTTCTCCTGGCTGCCCACTCGTTCTTTGGTCACCGACATTTAAATCGTCCCATCATCACGTACTTTACCATAAGCTCCTCATAAATTGGCCCGTTTTCATAAAAAACGTTACAAAATAGGAACAAGGATGGCACCGCGGGGAGTCATCGTAGCCATAATCCTTAAGAGGTTTTCGAATGGCCCCCCAATAAACAGCACTTCAGGAGGATCGAAATTGATTGAGACTAAAGCCTTAAATCCCCCGATAAATGAGTAGCCGCCAAAAATCCTAAGCCCGAATAGAAAGGGAGGAGGGGGTTGAGTTCTTGCCTTCTGACCTAGTACCATCCGGAATCAGGATATCCTGATTTCTTAGATTCATCATCCGTCTTAGACGCGAACTTTTGCCAGTTTTAAATCTCATCTAATTTCAGACTGTATGCACGTTGCTTCCGAGGATGGCGACTACATCTTTAAGAAAATTCCGCACCTAGTCGCGACCGGTAATCAAAAGGAAATGAATATTGTCGATGTCGGAAATGCGATGACCGTCTGCGGACTCTACGTTGTCGGACAGCCCGATAAGATTGTCGAAATAACGGTTAAGCATCTCGACGTTAATTGCGAATCCGGTGGACTGATGGCGGTAAGTGCTCTTAATCAAGGACTGTACAATGTACCAAAAAAAGGCTCTTTTTTTCTTAACGTCAAGATATCGATTTGTTTCCTTGCAGTTTGTCGACGGGTGGGAATTGAATGGACACTACTTTCCGGGAATTAAGGATCATCATCGGCCGTTAAGCAGTCGAGTGGTTGAATTTTGTAATGACCACAGTCACTGGTAAGTGGATTTTTGATACTGTTGAGATTATAATTGAATTTCCTGGAATACAGGATATCATTGCGGATAAGCTTGTGCCTTAAGTTACTGGAAAAGTCTGCCAAGGATATGCTCGTTTGCATAGTAGAATATGTATTAAGACTGGATGAAACAAATCACCTTTCGGATGTGCATTAAAGCGCTGTTTCTCGTTTATTAGTCCTTCTGTACTCTAGTGGAATAATGGACTATCTCATGTTTTCCTTACTTGAATATGTAATATAATTCAAGCAAAACACTTAATGTTACTTGTTATCTCACAGTCTTATTACCAATTATGTTGTATCCTTCACCGCTAAGTGCAAAGGTAATTTACCTTTATAAATCTTGGATTTTAAAAAAGAGCTCAACGTCCAGTACAACATTTTATTTTATATTTTAGCAGGTCTCCCAACCCAAACAATTTTTTTGGTTCAAGTACAAAAGCAAAAAAAAGTTTAAGAAAGCAAGAAAAGGAATGAATGTTTCTTATTAGGTGATTAGAGATTCAGTCCAAATTGTAATGACTATTCAGTTTAAATTCCAAATCGAACTATTGGCCTTTACTCTTCTTGGAAATATAAAAAAAAATTCATTCCTGTATCAAGTTTTAACTATTTAGCATAAGCCGTTCCAAAGACAAAAAGAACACCTACTACCAAAAAATTGTTTTCGACGATTACATACAAACTTTTTTAAACACTTGGATCATTTTTTGGCTAACAAACAATTTGATAATGAAGCAGCCATCAAAACTGCCTTAAAGGACTTTCTTCGCTCTAAAAAGTCGGCCTTCTATGAAACTGGCATAAATGCACTTGTACTCGTATCTCGTTGGGAGAAGTGTATTGCATGTGCTGGTCCCTATTTTGATTAATAAAATTAAGTTTTATAAAAGTTACAGTTGTTTGAAATTGCACTACCAAAAACGACATTTCATCTGCACCAACCTAATAATTTGTTACCTCATCAGATCTAAGAGATATGACGAAATTCGTGAAAACGTATTTACCTCATTACATCCCTTAGGTGTTGAATTTCGTAAATTCGTAAAATTAGTTGTTAGGCAATTACATGAAAAGCGCGGAAAAGATAAAACCAATTCAATGTCTTGTCAGATCTTAGAGATATCGAAAATTTCTTTAAAACGTATGCAATCCCCTGACTTCCCGGGGTTGAATATCCGAAAATTCTGAAATGAATTTTTAGGCGAATAAATAGGAAGTAAAAACCGATTCGATATCTCATCAGATCTAAGAGGTATGTGGAGTACCGCAATCGAGAATTCAAATTCAAATCCCGCGCCTTTTCAGTTGCATTTCAACCTACGCGGCTTGGTGTGAAACTTTCATGAGCGTCTTTCATTATGGTGACACTTTAATGTTCTAAGGGTATGTAGGAATACGTGAAAATGTATACAACCCCTTTACACTCCCTTAGGTGGTGTTTATCGAAAAAATCAGAAATTGATTTTTAGGTGAATACATAAAAAGCCCGTAGAAGCAAAAACCAATTTATTACCTCATCAGACCTAAGAGATAAGACGAAAATTGTGAAAAAGTATTGGAGATTGAATTTCAAAAGCCTGAGTAAGAAAGAACTTATTCTATATATCATGGGATCTACGAGGTATTTTGGAATTTATAAAAATGCATGTAGCCGGACACACTTCCTTGAGGATTGAAAGTTCAAAAATCCTGAAAATATGTTTTAGGCTATTATGTAAAAAGTCCATGGAAGTAGGAACCAATCCTATACCTTATCAGACCTACGATATATGATCGAATTTCTGAAAACGTGTACAACCCTTTTACACCCTCTTATCGGTTGCATAAAATCCTGAGAGCGGTTTATAAGGGATTATGTTAAAAGTCCACAAAAGTAAAACTTATTTGATATCTAATCAGACCTTAAGGATATAGCGGAATACGTGAAATAGTATACTATGCCTTTACGCCTTAATTTAAAAGAAATCCTGACAAGGCTAAAAAACTAATTCAAGTAATATTAAATGAATTTTTCAGAAGACCTAAGAGATATGAAAAAAATCGTGAAAGTATATGCACCCCATTATCACTGACCTTTGTTTTGCTCAACCTCTCTACGAGCATGGATATATGCAATTTTTTTTATCTAAATAAATTTTCTAGTTTCTCCTTATTTCCTTCCATGATCTGCAACTTTTTCATCTTGTCTTCCACTTTTTAACAAATTGTTCCAAAGGCTGCTGGTAGAACCTAGCCGCTCAATGGTAACTCTTTTTTCTCGACTCATGGCTAATCACAATGGCCTCAACACCAACTTGAACCGACTAGGAATTAATGCAAGCCCACTGTGCGCCGATTGCAACCAATATGAGACTGCCGATCATGTCTTTTGGTCATGTTCCAAATACCCCTTTAGAACTACACTTCTTGCATCTCTGGCGACTTTAGGCTTTACTCCTCCTCTGTTTATACGGGACATCATCGCAGTCTCTATCATGCAAAATAACGACAAACCTCTTTTAGTGCTGTTTAACTTCGCTAAAACAAACAATATACGTTTTTAATATTATTTTAAATAAACTTTTCCACGGCTCCAATATGGCTACAGCCTCTGAGCCTCTTAATTTAAGGATAAAAAAAAAAAAAAAAAATAGGTAAGTAGATTTCTGAAGTCTATTTTCACCTCAGGCAACCGAATTCGAGTTCTCGGTCTCCTGGGAATCTTCCAGTAAGAATAAACTTAAGCGTCATACCATCCGCAGCGGTACTAATCCTAGCGACACTGGCACCGAAGAAGTCCTTTAAGCAACTATCAATGCACCTGATCGCAGAACATCCCTGACTATTTCAGAAAATTCCTAATTATGCCCGGGTTTCCTCTTATTTTCCGGCTGATGGTTCAGGACTATCTCCGATAGTTCGACATCCACGCTGCCGTGGCTAGCTTACCGATAGGGAGCTCATCTACCACTGTAACATGAAGCTGATTTCGAACAGTTCGGACTGCTGTTCTTGGTTTCTTGCACATATTATTAGGATGTGCATGGTTATATTTGCTGGTAATTGTTGCCCTTAATAATTGCTTCTGTAGTCACATTGCACCAAATGTTTTGGAAAGTACCATAATTGTTTTCTTTGCAAGACACGATTTTTTCCACAATTGGTTTGTACCACTGCAAAATGTAGGTATAGTTTAGTAATTTTATTGTTTCCTAATTTTTCAGGCCAGTGATATCATTCAAAAAGACGTTTAGGTCAAGTCAAAACGCCGCTCTCTTACAATATCGGATACCAATTCGCGGTTCATTCATAGCCAATGTACAATTTCGTACTATTAAAGATCGTAAGTATCAAGATATGAAAGGTCACTGTAATATCGCCACCATTAACATTTCCCCGCAAAATTTTCAATCTGATTAAAATAATTTCAGCTTGCAATATTATGGTCGAGGATGTTTCGTCCTTCTACAACTTAAAGAATTTCGGTCGTCGAGGAAATTGTACCATCACAGCGCTATTTCCAGCTGTCGTATCTCTGATCAGTGTGAACGTTGGCGTCAAAAGTGATTCGGATAAAGTCGATTACGAGGTAAGTTTCCTATGTAATATCTTACGAACAATAGCCCACAAGATTCAAGGATAGCCTCTTTCGGTACCTAGTGAAGCTTAGGGAAAGGAAGAGTCCATCAATAAAATACAACATGAGCAAAATAGGGTAGATACCTTCTCGTATAAAGGACAATAGTAATAATTTAGTGATACACATATGTCTACCGTATTGATTGTTGGCTGTGAATTGGTAAATTTCATGTAGTTGTAAGGATTATTCGCCGAAGAGCAACTTAAAGAACATGTTGTGAAGGTGATATCCACCCACTTGTATCGATTGTTGAGTAGCAAGAGAGGGTTGGAAAGTGGAGTTGAAAACGAAGATAACAATGTGACCCACGAGGGTTATTATCAAATTGAGTGGCAACAATTGTTTTATGGAGCGTTCTAGTGTTCCTGGAGAATTTTATGTTTATTTATCAGATCGAAATTATTTCATAAAAGAAATCTTTGGAAAATAATTTATGAAAATTATTAAAATAATAAAGTTTGATTTGATTTAATTCCATAATATGTAAATTCAACAGTGATCAGACTACTTTATGGTCTTTACAACTTCAATATTTTTTTTTCGTGTACCTAGATATAGCTTTTTAGTTTTTTATTGTCAATTTATAATCTTACGACACAAGGAAAACGGAGTGAAAAATCTTATATTTAACTTAAACTAAATTAACCTAACCAAGCTACTTTTAAACTATAATACGTCAATGATGGTGAATGGTCATCAGGAAAGATAGACCCAGGGACGTCATTTGTGGGAGGGCAGGGGGCCCCCCCTGAATTGTGTATTTTTATAGATTTTATATAACATAGGTATATTTATATATAAAAATATATACAAACATAACATCTTGCCCCCCCCTAGAAAAAACTAAAATGACGTCCCTGGATGGACCGAATGAGGGGTTTTCTGAGCTTTCGCAGTTAGTTATGAATTCTGCAGTCTGCTTATCAGTAGAATCGATTATTCGCGGCAAAATAGTCAATACGTGAAGTTCTTGTGTAGCGAAATGCCATGGCTTATTCAAAATAATGAAGTAAAATCTGTCAACAATCTTGGTGCGACTTTATTATTTTTTGGGTAAAAGTCCGAAACGCGTTTAAAGCTGAAATGCAGTGTAGATTACTATGCAACTTACAACCTAAAGAGTAACCAGGAGGCTATTTGGAACGTAGAAAACAAACGTCAGAATTTACGACTCTTCTTTTTGCTCTCCTGGCCACAATTTTAAGGATTTTTTTTTATTCTGTTTCCGGATTTGGAATATAGGCTCCAGTACCTTTAATTTAATCTATGACACGGCAAAATCGACATTTTTGAAAAAAAAAATCGAAAATGCTTTATGCTTTTTTCAAGAAAAAAAATATTTTTTTTATTTACGCAAGTGACAGCGCAAACGAAAGGGGAGCTCAACAGGTACCCGAAAAACTAGACAAAATTAAAATCCGATCAAAAATGAGGGAATGGTGGCCAAAATCGTGCAGAGAAACAGCGAAAAAAAATCTACCAAAAGTCTGGGCGCAACTTTATTCTTTATAGTCCGAAACTTGTTTAATGCTGAGACGCGGTGTAGGTTACTATGCGACTGACAACCTAAAAAATAACGTTCCAAATAGCCTCCTGGTTATTTCTTAGGTTGTCAGTCGCATAGTAACCTACACAGCATCTCATCATTAAACACGTTTCGGACTTCTACCCATAAAATAATAAAGTTGCACCCAGACTGTTGGCAGATTTTTTTTACTTACTTACGTATTTTTATTATTAATAGAATAATTATTCATAGTAGTAAAAGCGAATTCGATCACATTAAACCTAAGAGATTTTCGGAATCAGTGAAATCTTGAACAATGGGGGTATTGTGGTTTAATAGAGAAAAATGCTTAAATCGGTTTTTCCCCGACTACGTTTAAAGCTTATAGAAGTATAAGTAAATTCCAAATCTCAATATATAATACCTTAGAAATATATCAGAATTCGTGAATATGTACACAACCACTTTACACCCCCTTAGGGATTGGATATCGAAAAATTTTGAAGAACCTTTCTAGGCGCTTATATAAATAGCCCGCAGAATTAAAATTGCTTTTATTGCTCGACATGTCTAAAAGTTTTAACGAAATTCGTGAAAATGTGGATTCACGGACATTTTTTTTACTCAACCTCTGAACGCCAATAAAAATCTGAACTTTTTTTAGTTTTAATTACTCTAATAGCACTTCTACATATACGTACAAAGTTTCAACTTTCTAGCATAAGCCGTTTCTGAGATATAAAAAACCACCCCTCACCCCCGTACCTTGCTACCTTTATTTTATTTTGTAGGATTTTTGTCTCTATAGTGGCTCTATATAATCCTACATTTTTAGCTTTCTATTCAATATGGTTTTCGAGAAATAAAAATCAGAATGTTTTCCTTTCTACCGCCTTTCACCATCACCCCCAACTAGAGGTTTACCGACCCCAACTACTGTAAAATTTTCGAGATCGTATCTGATACGGTTTCTGAGGTATAAAAATTACATTTTTTGAGAAATTGCTGTCCCCCCACTTTCGTGCTTCACCTCCCCCCTCAAAAAATTTACTTTGTAAATTATGATCCCATATACAGAAACTAAATTTTGTCTTCCTGGTGTAATTGGTTCGGAAGATATTGTAATCTAAAGTTTTTCACCTCCAACCCCCACACCCCACTACCCCTCTTAAAAATTTGTCTTATCTTGAAGTATCCCTAAGGACAACAACAAAGTTTCAATCTTCTGACATCAATTGTTCAGGAAATATAGATTTTAGCATGTTTTAATCCCGGCTTTCAAACGTTTCAGGCTCATTGTTTCCACCCCCCCCCCCCTCCACTTTCACACCCCTTAACCCTTATCGACAATTTTTTTGAAAATGAGTCCACTATCATAGTGGAGTAAGTGCCAAGTTTCAGCCTCGTAGCATAAGTGGTTCCTGAGATCTAGAAACCAAAATTTTTCGTCTAAAACGCTCCCCTCTCCTCTCCCCTCATACCTCCACCCACCGAAAAGATACCAGTCGTAGGGATTCAACCAATCTACCCACCATAAAAATTTCATGTTAATATCTCAACGGGTTTGGGAGCTACGCGCCTTCGAACGATTTTTCGTACAGCACACGGCGTCTACGGCGGACAGACGGACATTTTTTTCTTTTGCTTTTTTGGGGTTTACTAGTCCTAAAATGTGAAAATGCAAAATTTCAGGGTAGCAAATTTTTTTGAAATTTCAGATCGATCACAATACTTCATTATTAAAAAATAATAAAGTAAAAATGTCAGAATTGAAAATTATCGAGAAAAAAATTTCGAAAAAATGCCAAGAGGTACCGTACCCCTTATGCTGTTTTCAAGAAAAAAGTTATTTTTTTTCGATTTACGCAAGTGACAGCGCAAACGAAAGGGGAGCTCAACAGATGCCCGAAAAACCAATCAAAATTAAAATCCGATAAAAAATGAGGGAATAATGGGCCAAAATTAAAATCCGATAAAAAATGAGGGAATAATGGGCAAAATCGTTCTGAGAAACAGCGAAAAAAACGTCAGAATTTCCGAACGACTGAAGCCCTATCTAAATACCAAGTTCCTGGTTTCCATCGTGATAGATTCTCGAGATATGGTAATCGGAAATTTTTCTTCTCCACCCTCCTGCATCCTTACCATCTACTCTCCACCCCAACATTTTCTCTGCTAGGTTCCCATTAGGCTTACTTCCTGTAAAAATTCTCGGCATCTATCTTAAACAGTTCGTTAGATATGAGACGTGATTTTTTGGAAAAATTCTTATCCCTCCTACTCCCATGCTCCACCGACCCCTTAAAATTGGTCAGCTAACTTCATTTGTCAACCTTTATACAGAAACCGAATTTTATTTTTTTAGTGCAATTGGTTTGTGAGATATTGTAACCTAAAGTTTTTCACCCCCACCTCCGCACGCCTCTGTCCCACTCAAAACTTCGTTTCCGGTCTATTCTCCTAGTACACCTACATATATAGTCACTAAGTTTCAATTTCGTACCATTAACCGTTTAGGAGATATTGATTTTAGAATGTCTCGATCTTGGCTTTCGAACGTTTCGGACGCATTGTTTTTCCCCCAACTCCAACACCCCTTCACCGATATCGACAATTTTTTTATCGACGTGTGGTCGCGTTTTAGACTGATCTGACACTGAATAACAACATTTTATATTCTATGGTAGTTTTGCCATGAGAAATATATTTACTTCTGTATTAAACATAAAGTTAATAATTTTATTTTATTTTTAATATTAGTGCGATTCAATGGACGATCGACTGGAGGTTGGTGGCTCAACCGGTCTCGATTCATACGGAATGGAAAAGTCAACAGACATTTGTGGACATACGAAAAAACCAGGTAAATTTTAATTTGTGTTGAGCTACCTACAATTATTGTTCATTATGATTATATAATATTTCGTTATCTTAGGTCCAGAACAAGCAATATTTTGTGGTGTTACATCAGTCCGTCTTATGTCTAGTGGTAAATTCAATAACGAAGCGGTTTTATTGGTACGACAGGCCGATGAAAACGATTTGGAGATAGCCTCGTTGATTTGTCCTTTATAATTTACTCTTATATTTTCTATGAGAAAAAAAAACAATTCCGATTGTAAAAGCTGTTAATAATACTAATGAAAGGAAAATTATTGAAAAGAAATAAAATCAGAATTGATATTTTGTTTTTTTTTTTGTTACAAATAAAGAAACCCCAAAAATAAATATTGTTTATTAGCTTCACTGTAACAGTTCATGTATTTCTGTAACAATTTCTTGTGTATAAAATAAATAAAATAAAAATAAAGTGGATATAAATAGAAACAATTGAGCGATAGTTTGGATTTTAAATAAAATTTATTTAGGTTTAAATTGAAAACAACAATCAAACGAAAGAAGGCAATTATATATAATTAAATGTCGCTTTAAATATACTGAAGATATGAACTTTAGCGAAATTCATTAAGAGTACACTTCAATCCTCGTTCAGTATGAGCATAAACAGGATTAAAACATGTCCTTTTTATACAAAAGTGAAGTAGACTTTTACTTTCAAAAATTTACCGTCTACAGAAAATTAGGGAAACATTTTAATTATGAACAGTCGTGAGTAGAAAGTGTAGATTACTTAATTTTACTGTAGCTACTCTTAATCCCGTATCGCGTGTTATAATGAGAATATGTTCTTTGTTTGAATTGTTAATTAGATACCTACGAAATGTAGGTACTAATTGTCTCCGCCTTATTGTACGCTTAACCATCCTAATTTGGGACTTTATTATCCTTCTATTATACAAAGCACAGAGCTCTCAAGGAATATCATAATTAAAGGATACGATGTTTCTGGCTTGAAATTTTATTATTGTCAATCAAGAGAAGAGTGTGAATTTCAATGCTCGAAAAATACCAAAAATGGGTTAAAAATGTGGGGGTTATTGATAAATTGGTAGCAGAAAAGGAATGCAATTTGATCAATTTCTTGTAGTCTCGTTTTATTATGAAATTTATCATAAAAAATAGCCTCAACCCTGCAGTGAGAGCCAAAAATTAGTCCCTTCAGCACCACAAGGTAGTGTAAAAGGCTGTAAGACTAAGATCACTTTTTCACGCTTGTGTGGGACTTAAGGAATTTAACCTTATTTTTGAAACTATGCTAAAACTCTAAAATGCCAAATCTCCCAAAATACACACAATGAGTACGAGTTGAGGTTGATTCATTTGAGGGTGTAATTAAAATTTGGCACTTTTTATGAACGGAGGCCTTGGAGAGGTTATTTCTTGACTTGAAAAAGTCAAAATAACCAAGGATAGTTTGAGGATCAGGGAACAGAGCGCCAATTCCGCCTATATTCGAATTGGTAGTTAAAATGTGAACAGGAGCGACAAGCTTGAAGGTTTTTGGGTTAGGTTCGACCCTGAAGGAGGGTAAGTTTTTTACTTTTCAGACCAAAAACCGTTGGTCTGCACAGCGAAAATTTCACGTCATCTTTTGGAGCAGTTCAAGGATTTTGTGGTCCGGAGTGTGAACAACGGACTCCTCCAACTGTAGTCCCCTAATTATTCTACAGGTTTAATGAGTGTTCACTTTTCCAGATGCCGGAAATCGTTCAGATGTTTGAATTCGGGTCGGAATCATAACGTTTTGCAACTTCACCGGTTGAAAACGAACCGGATCTATTGTTTGTGTTTTGTTTTTATATTTTAAATAAATAGTTAAAATTTTATTTTAATTTTTCTTATAATGAAATATTAATTAGCAATGTTCACAAAATATGCAATCTAGAAAATATGAAAATATGCAATGTAGAAAATGATAGATGGCGCTGCATTGAAATTTATTTTCCTATTCCGACATTCGAAAAAAAAGAAATTAAAATTAGTTCAATTTTCGTAACGGTTCATAAAGAGAGTTCATCCCGGCGCTGTCCTTTCTACGATGCATATTCATGTACATGGGCGCCCATACAACATTTCTTAGGGAAGTGCAGAACTATGGCTTATAAAAGAAGTTTTCAATTTCGAGAGGTACATCTTGTGACGAATAGAATGAAGGTGGATTTCACTCAGTTAAGAATCATTTAACCAAAACAATATCAGCCACCAGGCGATAGGGAAAAATACAGAGAAGTTGAAATTTTACTTAGAATCCGTTAGTAAGTAAAATCGCCCAACTTCTTCAGGTACATCGCATACAAAATTCCTCAAAACATGAGGGAAACATGATGAGAGTTCTGTTCTGGAATTTGAAAATTTTGCACGATATAACTTTTTTTAATTAAATATTGCAGGAACTGACAATATTGCGGTACTCTTTAAATTAGCTACCACACAAAAGTTCTTAACAAAAATGGTTCGGATTTTTTTCCCGAAGGAGCGATAACTACATAACGGAACATATTGGGCATAAAAGTTTTTGTGTGATTAAATTCTTTTTAAATCTTATGTAGTTACACTTATTTTGAAAGCATCAAAACTAGAAAGCAGAGTGAAATGAAGATACTGTTTTAGGCTGCCATACAAAAATCTTTAAAAAAATAGTTCTTTCTGGTGAGTCAACTTGAAGACTTGGAATTAGTTGTAACCGTGCTCAGGCTGTTGTAAATGCTAAGAAGAAGCGGGGTTAGTAGGGTAAATTTAACGCTCTAGCTCAAAAACCTTTAATCTTAACCATTTCGAAATTGAGCAATTCTTTTATTTAATAAAGTGATAACCGTGGTTTAACAAAACATTATGTACTAATGTTACAAAAATCCTTTTGATCTTGCTACTTTATTCAACATACCTTAAGATTTTGCATATTTGAAAACACCCTCTTTCCCAGCACAAAGTCGAAAGGATTTATAAAAAAAACTATATGAGCAGATGGGTACACGGTCAAAAATATTGGACTAAAATTCAATAAATTTATATTGTATATACATACATTCCAACGCTGTATTAAAACACAATGCAAAAGAATGATTGAAATTAATTGTAATTCAGCGCAACGATTTACCTAAATGTAATATTTTTGTATTAGTTCATGTATTCTTACAGGAATTAGATTTAAAATACAATACCTATTGTATATGGAATATTCTTCTGTATTGAAATGTAGCCTTCTTATATTTATAAATTCAATACAGATTTCTATTGCATAATTTGGCAATTTAAATACTAATTTCAATTGTTGAAATATTTGGATTTAAGTAGAGCAAATGAAATAAGTATTTATTTATTTTTTTATAATTTATTAAACAAAACATCCATTACTTTTTAAATTGTTTCAGTACACATAAAGTGTTATTAATAGAATACATTTCAAAAGTATCTTTACATTTAAGACTTTCATAATTAAGGTAATCAGTACAATCCGAAATGTCAATTTCAAAGCAATTATATATTTCATTGAATTCTTTTGTAATACATTTTTTCAATTTAAAATAACCATTATTTTGATTAATTATATTAGTAGTAATTTTTTCAAAAGTTGGAACATTTGCGTTATCATATTGCGTTTGCATATTGGCTTATCACTTTGGGTAGGATTTCTTTGTCAATTTCATTGCCTAGATTGTAAAAAACTTTAAAGAGATTCACAAATTCCTCTTTACAGCTCAAAAATACTAGAGAATTCAAATTATAATTTAACTTCTAATCGAAAATTTTAGAATATTACTCGAATAAGCAATTTCCTCCGCACTTAGCAATAATCCGGCTGAGGATGATCGCACACAATCCGATTTTTTTATTTCCACGAATTTCATTTCATTTCCTTCATTGAACTTCACTTTTACTGGAGTACCCTCCATATTTAATGTTTTTTTAAAAAAATTTCCTGCATTGAATTGCAAAAACTGTTCGATTCAATTATTATATTTAATTCTAATAATACAATATTAAATGTACTGTAGCACTCGGGGCAACTTGCGATCTCAACTTGAACGAAAAACAAAAGACATTTAGCAGCACGATTTTCTTTTTTTCCCAGAAATGCGTAGTACTTCATATTGCAACATCATATTTAATACAAATTATATTAAGTTTTAATCCGTGTTGCATTAATATTTTTTTCAATTAAGGCATGTAATTGAAAATTATCACGTGGTGAATTGCAAAAGAGGCTCAATTTTTCACTAGTATTGAAGTTATATTCAAAACTATTCCAAAATTTCTAACCGTGTACTTTAACTCAGGAAACCATTAAGACCTTTGGGTTTTCCTGTATTTGTCATAAGTCATACCAAACTTAAAAAATAAATAAAAAATAAAATGTATATTAATAAAAAATCCTGAGTGTGAAATTAAATTACGCCTTCCAATAAAATAATGTCCTTACCTTATCAATCTTAATTTTATTTGTCTATTTCAATTTGAATTACAATCTAATTTTTCTGCAGTAAGTAAGAAATCTTAATTTTTAACCAGTGAAATTTCTTTAAATATAAATAAAAAGATGTTTTGCTTTTATTTTTTATTGAAAAATGTAGGTAAACGGTGTTGATTTAGTAACTACGAGTATTTGTCAGTAGTTTAACAAATTATGTGTAATAGAGCAATTAAAAAGTCGTAATTACACTATATTAAAAAAAAATATTCAAGTAACGAAACAGTTTTTAAAATACTGGAAGGTAGAATAAAGGTGGGGCATGTGCCCCCTCTTGCCCCCTTTCATGGGCGCCCTTGTTCATGTACGACTTCGTAAGAAAAAAATTCTGCCAACAGTCTGGGCGCAACTTTATTATTTTATGGGTAGAAGTCCGAAACGTGTTTAATGCTTAGATGCGGTGTAGGTTACCATGCGACTGACAACCTAAAAAATACCGTTCCAAATAGCCTCCTGGTTATTCCTTAGGTTGTCAGTCACATGGTAACCTACACCACATCTAAGCATTAAACACGTTTCGGACTTCTACCCATAAAATAATAAAGTTGCGCCCAGACTGTTGACAAGTTTTTCTTATTTATTTACGTATTTTTTTTATCAATAGAATATTCCATAGAAGTAAAAGCGAACTGGATCACATTAAACCTAAGAGATTTTCGGAATCAGTGAAAACTTGAACAATACCTCCAGGGGGTTTAATAGGGAAAAATACTTAAATCGGTTTTTTCCCCGACTATGTTTTAATCTTATAGAAGTAAAAGTGAATTCCAAATCCCAATATACCTAAGAAATATATCAGAATTCGTGAATATGTACACAACCACTTTACACCCCCTTAGGGGTTGGATATCGAAAAATTTTAAGAATGTTTCTAGTCGCTTATATATAATAAATAGCCCGCAGAAGTAAAATTGCTTTGATAGCTCGACATGTCCAAAAGTTTTAACGAAATTCGTGAAAATGTGGATTCACGGAAATTTTTTTTAACTCAACCTCTGAACGCCAAGAAAAATCTGAACTTTTTTTTGCTTTAATTACTCTAATAGCACATCTATATATACGTACTAAGTTTCAACTTTCTAGCATAAGCCGTTTCTGAGATATAAAAAACCACCCCTCACCCCCGTACCTTGCTATCTCTATCTCTATTTTCTAGGATGTCTCTATAGTGGCTCTATATAATGCTAAATTTTTAGCTTTCTATTCATTATGGTTTTCGAATAATAAAAATCAGAATGTTTTCCTTTCAACCCCCTTTCACCATCACCCCCAACATCCACACCCCAAAATTGTTTTCCCTACTAGAGGTTTACCGATCCCAACTCCTGTAAAATTTTCAAGATCAAATCTGATACGGTTTCTGAGATATAAAAATGACATTTTATGAGAAATTGCTTTCCTCCCACTTTCGTGCTCCACATCCCCCTCAAAAAGTTTACGTTCAATAGACTCCTCTTGTGATCCCATATACAGAAAATAAATTTTATCTTCCTGGTATAATTGGTTCGGAAGATATTGTAATCCAAAGTTTTTCACCCCACACCCCCCTCTAAAATGTTAGCACCTGTCTAATTTCTAAGTATTCCTAAAGGTAACCACAAAGTTTCAAACTTCTGGCATCAATCGTTCAAGAGATATGTATTTTATAATGTTTCAATCCCGGCTTTCAAGCGTTCTGAACTCATTTTCCCCCCCCCCCCCCTCCTCCACACCCCTCAACCCTTATCGACCATTTTTTTGCAAATGAGTCCACTATCATAGTACTACATAAGTTCCAAATTTCAGCCTCCTAGCATGAGCGGTTCCTGAGATCTGGAAACCAAAATTTTTCGTCTAAAACGCCCCCCCTCATTCTCCTTACACCCTTACTCCCCCAAAAGATGCCAATCGTAGGATGGTACCCAATCTACCCACCATAAAAATTTCAACTTAATACCTCAACGGGTTTGGGAGCTACGCGCCTTCAAACGATTTTGCGTACGGCGTACGGCGGACTGCGTACGGAGTCTACGGCGGACAGACGGACATTTTTTTTTTAACTTTTTTGGTGTTTACTAGTCCTAAAACGTGTAAATACAAAATTTCAGGGTAGCAAATTTTTTTGAAATTTCAGGTCGATCACAGTACTTTATTATTAAAAAATAATAAAGTAAAATGTGCATTACATTTGTATTTCTTATTGTAAAAAAGGCATCTATGTTAATTCCAACTAGAACAAAATAACAATCTAGAATGTTTTAAATGATCCAACAAGACTTAGCCTAATTATTTTGCCCCGTTTTCCTCTCAATTCTTCGTCCTTACGAATAAACTGAAAAAACGTTCTGGAAAGTAAGAACTAAGCGAATGTGAAGCACTGAAACAAGCACCCTGCAATTCGATAAATTTATTTTGATATTTTTTCATTAGTATTTTATTGTCACGATTAAGTATTTAAACAACTAAAATAACACTTTCCTCGGGTCCAGTGTACAAATTCAATTTTGGAAAAACTGTCCGAGTAATTGAGTCCAAGGTATCTTGAAGACATTCGTCGGAACAGCCTTGACTCAAAACCGCGTCTGACTGTTTATTTGTAATTGCCCAATACTGAAATAGTAAAAAACGATATACATAACTGCAAAAATGGATTTAAGTAAATATCGCAATAGGTACCTCTCGCAGAAGCGCCTTGTCACTTGCAAACCGTTTAAGAAGTTTATCAATCGACGCTGGACTCAAGTCTTCGACATTAAAAAATGATTTGAAGGAGTACTCCTTGTACCAGACTGGTTTGTTTCCGGGTTCAGCATTTGCTTCCGTTAAGTTAAAAATCCACGTTTCAAAATCGATAACTTCCTGTGAACGAAACCCGCATCAAAATTGGTACACATAAAATTGATTAATTCCTTTATTAATTACATATGTTTGATCATCGACGTAAATGTACTTAAAGTTTGAATTCAGACCAATAAAGCTAGTTCCACTGCCGCCATTCCAGGCAACACTAAGGGCTGTTTTATCATCTTCACTTGCGTAGTAAACAACAAATTCATCTAAATGCGAATGACCGTTAAAATGGCCGGCTATCACGTGGGCATAGCTGGAAATGATTAAAAAAGAATATCAAAATAATAAAGTAGAAATAAGGTTTTATTCGAAAGTATGAAGGATGAAGTACGAAAAAAAGTGTACTCTAAATACATTCGATTTCGCACGCCCAAAAATCTTGGGACTGGAACCACTTTAGTTCAGTTTCAAGAAATGAAAGAAGGCGTCTATACATTAAGGACATGTTCCATCATCCCAATCAGCCTTATAGCTGAAATACATTACTTATAAGTATCCCCAAGCAATACGTTGAAAAGACGTCTAAGCAGCTTAAAAAGATCCTACCAAGATATCTATTCCATTTTGCCCTTGATAAGGATTAGGAATTATGTAAATAAGTAGTAGGTACATATCATATTTTCTAATCTTAATACCTACCTATAACAAAATTTAATAATATCCTTTTAAATCCTCTTTTTATAAGTTTCATTCAGGCAAAGTCTTCGAGTGAACAGACTATTTTGTAATTATGTTGTATCTACACATTTATGTTGTATCTACGCATTTATGTTTAAAAGTACCAAAACCATTTGTTTCTCATTCTCTTCGCGTGGTAATTCAAAAATATGTTGAGCTACGTCCAGGCTTAAATATGAACAAAATATCGTCTATTTCCGGTAGCTCCTAAAAAAAGTATTAAAACGTATGGTCACGCCTATTAAAATTCAGAAAGCATTATGTATTAGAGTTCCATTCAGTGAAGTACTTCACTCCGAGTCACTCATTTTATGGAACGAGTTCAGTGAAGTACTTCCATGTAACTGTTCGTTCAAATCGTTCCTTCGTTATCGTTCCATCGTTCGCTCGCGATCTAGTTCGTTCTTTTAGTGCATAGTTCATTACTTGATGGGAGTTCAGTGATGAGTAGTCGTAGTCGGAAGACAGTAGAGCAAAAAAAAGGTCAGTTCATCTAGAGGATGATGAGCAAAAACAAGGTCAGTAGATCTAAATGACCAAAAAAAAGGTCAGTAGATGTAGATGAGCAAAAAAAAAAGGTTCGTACAGTTCACTCTGTTACTCCCTATTTTTCTTAAGTAGGTATATCGTTTTTAATTTGCTTGTCACGTGTCCAATGGAACTGCAGTTCACCAAAAGGAGTTAGTTACTTCACGAAGTGTTCTTTTGGAACAGTTCACTCGTGAACGACCCATCTCTATTATGTACCATATTATATATCAATAGACAAGATACATTTTAGGTGGAATTATAGTGAAGACAAAGCAGGCGACTCGCGCAATGTCACAATTATGTCGAAGCCTGCGAACGTTCAATACTCCCAGCAAGTTCCACCTCAACTGGGGTTCAAGTTCCATATTACACAAGGCCATTTTATCGTTTGTTGGATCAAGTTTGTTCCCCACGAGTATGGCCAGAAAAGAAAGTCCGCATCCGCAGAGCTCCCAATACGGATGCAGGGCTAAATTACAAAGGCGTTTCACCCGGTGCACCTAAGGAATTGTTTACGGCATCACATTTATACACATGATACCATGCAGTCCTTGGCACCTTGGCTTGAGTTGGGATTTCATTTTGTTCACCGCTCCTCTAAAGTAGTCAGAGTGTGAGGCTCACACTGTGAGCTCCAAACTATCTCTAGATTTGCGACACAAGCCACCCCACTGCGACAAGGTAGGAATACACGGGGTGTGATGGTATTATTGAGATATTCAGAGATAAAAATCAAAATCGATATCCCAGCGTTTTCGACGCATTGCTTTTCCCGTCACTCCTACACATCTCCACCCATATCTACAATTCTTATTTTTTTGCAAATAGCTCACGAGTCCTCATACCTCCACCCCCGTCCCCGAAATGTGACCACTTATAGGGTTTCATCCAATCAACAAAATAAAATATTTGAACATTGTAGGTTTAAGGGTTTGAGAAATGAGAACTAGGAGCCTTCAAAAGTGTAGTTCGTATGGCGTAAACGCCGGACCGACAGAAAGTTTTCATGCTTTATTTGGAACCAAATGTTCTACAAAATACAAAATTTAAAGCTAGCAAATTTTTTAGGAAATTTCAGGTCGATCACAAAACTCTATTAATAAAAAATTTAATTTCCATCAACAAGTGTCTGATTGCTTTTAAAATCCCAATCCAGCATATACGAGTATTCAGTGTTACAGACAAAAAATCTGCCAATGGGCTGGGCGAAACTTTATTATTTTCCGGTCAAAGTTTAGGAGCGGTCAAAGTCGGAGTATATCATCAGTTGTTTCGAAATTAGGTTCCTTAGGTTTCTTGGAAAGTTAGTTTTGTACTTAAAAAAAATATTTAAAATTGAGATTTTTAGCCGATTAAACATTGGAAAAGCCCGTGTATGATAGATAGACTATTCGAATTTCGGTATATTATGTGCACTAACAACCCATAGAAGTAAAAACGAATTTGCTGCCTTATCAAACTTAATAGATATGACGAATTGTTAAAACGTATATAAAGCCATTACTTCCACTTGGGGTTTGAATTCCGAAAAAATTGTTTTTAAACGATTTCATAAGGAGCAACTCTATATCTCATGAGACACGAGGGATTTTGAAAAATTTGTGAAAACGTATGCAAACCCTTGGGGGTTGAATATCGAAAAATTGAGAAATGGGTTTTTAGTCGATTTTATAAAAAGATCGTGGAAGTGAAAAGAGATTTAATATCTCATCAAACCTAAGAAATATGTCGAAGCTTTGAAAGGCATACAACCCCCTTACACCCCTTAGGATTGAATATCTAAATATACTGAAATTTACTTTTTGGCGGTTATATAGGAAACCTTAGGAAGAAAAAATGAATTCGATATATCATCAGATATACAACCTCCTTACACCCACTTGGGGGTTGAATATACAAAAATTCTGAAACGAGTTAATAGATAAATATGAAGGCAGCACGAGAAAGTAAAAACCAATTCAATTAATTATCACTTCTAAAAGATATGAGGGAATTCGTGAAAACTTGTTCAACCCTTTTATACCCTCTTAGGGAGCTGCACAAGGATAAAACTTAAAAACAAGTTTTAGGTGATTATTACGCAAGCCCTTGAAAGTGAAAAGATATTCGATATTTGATCAGACTTGAGGGATACGGCAGAATTCGTGAAAAAGTATACAACCCCCTTTCCACCCCCTTAGGAGTCGAATTTCAAGAAATCCTGAAAACACTTTCTAGGTATTTATATGAAGAATGCGTAGAATAAAAATGAATTCAATATTTGGAAAGACCTAAGAGATATGACGAAAATCGTGAAAATATATGCATTCCATTTTCACTGATCATTTTGTTTGCCCCCCTTCCAAACGCCAAAGGATATTTGAAATTTATTTTTATCTAAATAACTTTCCTAGTTGATTAACATATACATGATGAGTTTCAACTTTGTAGCATAAGCCGTTCTATAGATAGGAAAAACACCCCCCACCCCGGTACCATACTTCCCCTTTAACAAATTATATTTTTCCAACAAGCTATAGTATCGAAATACCAAGTTTCAGTTTTATATCAATATAGGTTCTCGAGATATAAAAATCGGAATTTTTTCCTTTTCATCCTCTCCCACCCTCGCCTCTACATACTCATGCACAAATTGTATCCTACTAGGGGTCTATTAGGTCTACTTCTGGTAAAAATTTTAAGTATCTCTCTTACACTGTTCTTGAGATATGAGACGTGATTTTTTAGAAAAATTCTTATCACCCCCACTTTCATGCTCCACCGCCCCCTTAAAAAATTTTGCTTTCATCAAACTTCATTTGTCAACCTTTATGCATAAACCGAATTTTATTTGTCTATCCCCCACCATCATACGCCACTGCCCCCCACTCAAAAATTTATTTCCGATCTATTCTTCTAGTATACCTACAGATATCCATTAAGTTTCAGTTTCATGACGTTTACTGTTTAGAAGATATGGATTTTAGAATGTGTCGATCTCGCCTTTTTTGCGTTACGGACGCATTATTGTTCCCCCCGCTCCTACACCCCTTCACTCATATCGGCATTTTTGCAAATGGGTCCACTGCCGAAGCTCTATATAAATTCCAAATTTCAGCCTACTAGCATAAGCAGTTGCTGAGATCTAGAAACCAAAATTTTCCGTCTAAAACGCTTCCCCTACTTCCCCCCTCACACTCCCACCCTTAAATATGTGGTCACTTCAAGAGGCCTACCCAGTCTATTCATAAAAATAATTTCAATTTAATAGCTGAAATGGTTTGGGAGCTACGAACCTTCAAACGATTTTGCGTACAGCGGTCGACGTACGGCGTACGGCGGACAGACGGACTGAGATTTTTTTTGCTTTTTTCGTGTCTACTAGTCATGAAACGTGAAAAAAAAATTTTTAGGGTAGCAAATTTTTTTTTTTTTTAAAAAATCGTTAACAATACTGTATTATTGAAATAATAAAGTAAAAGGATTAAAAAAAACTTTTATAATTACCGCTCAACAATTTTCTGCATATCCTTTGCCCATTTTCTATTGCATCTGAGATGATTTGAAGCAATGTGCCCAATAATGTGAACTTTTTCGCCTGAAATGGAAGCGTTCTCTAAAATATCAATCAGCCACTGTAATTGCTCCTTATAGTAAAACTCGTCATATAGTAGCCACCTTAAGAAAAATAATAGAAATATTAAATTTTTAAAGATTTTACCAATCTCAACCAGCGTAACTTACAAATTGTCAGTATTAGCAACATTACTATTAACAGCAACTAATCTTAAATTCGGTCGAATTAGAAGTGAGTAGTAACCATCCCTACTTAAGCTCAATCGGGCCTCATCTGTTAACCACTCCTTCCATTGATCGGCAACAAATTCGTACAACCATTTCGTTGAAATTTCTTGATCTGGAATATATCGTGGAGCATATCTACAAAAAATCTTTAGATATCAAATTGCTAAGCGGATAAAATTAATTAGTTACGAACATGTTAGCCGGATATGATTCATGATTACCAAGAACCGGATAAACTGGAGTTTTTGGGAAATACTTTTTCAGTAGATTCGTTATAAAAAGGATCGCGTTTTCACAATGTTCTCGAGTTATGTTCCAGGAGAAATGATCTGCAAAATCTCCAGTGAAATAAATCACATCAATTTTACGATCCGATTTGACAATTTCTTGTAAAATATTTTCCGCAAGATGTCCAGGCGAATCACAGCTTGCATAGTCACCCCAGTATCCTGCTCGCGGTTCCGAGTCCGATTCAATCTGAAAAGATTTAAACGATTTTTTACATCTTTACCAAAAGCAGAATTAAAGACATTCGGGGAAATTAGTGTCTACTATGCTGCACAAAAGTGTGACATTGATCCAAAAGCCTGCAGATGGATCAAAGCCAGGATCGAATGCTGTATATTAATTTAACTTTTGCTGATTTAACAGTAACTGTGAGATCTGCTTCTTCAGGATTTAACGAGATCTGGAGTGACGGTATAGAGTTACGCTGACAACTTTGCCAGCCTATACGGTCACGGAGCTATAGTTCAAAGAGCCCTAAACCTGGTGTACTAAAGTAGGTTTAGGCTACAACCCGAAGAGAAGCACAATTGTTGCACTAACCAAAAGTAGGCGAAAGGACAAGTTGTCTTGGCTTACTCTTTTTGGGGAATCTCTAGATTATGGTAGAAAGGTGAAATTTATGAGTGTCATACTGGACAAAAAAAACTCAGTTGGACAAAGTTTTTGAAGGGATTTTTGAAGGGTTTAGAATGTCACTCTGGACCTGGAGGAGCCTTCTCGTCAAGCAATGAAGACTGGGTCTTAAACTAACCTACTGGATGTACACCGTAGATTCATTTCTCATTTCTGTCTGGTGGCGAAAAACAAAGCACAAAAGTGTTCAGCTGACAGAATTACAAAGACTAGACCTGGGACATCCCACGCGGCTGCCTTAGTGGTGCTTCTTAACCTAGCACCTCTACCCTTAGAAATACGGAAAGAAGCAAAAGTTATAACATAAAATTATGCTGATGCGTGGCAGGAGTGTAGATGGCACCTATGCTATCTCTGTATGGCCGCCATTGAAAGCAAAGGTCTAATAGAGCTAGTTTCTACCGTGATGGCGACATGACCTTTAAACCAATTTTGAGTAGCTCTTTTCTAGTAGCTCCTTGCTCCTGCACCTGGTATTAAAATTGCCTTAAACAATGCTATCTCACGTATCTAATATATCCCTTCTTTAGCACGACAGCCTAAATCAGGCCTCGGACTCTTTAAAAGAGTTTTGCTCAATTTTGTGTTGCTCACGAAACTCTGCAACTCTCTCTTGTTTTTTGTGTGAATACGTTTTAAATCTACCGCCAACAAAAAATTGCCTTTTTTTTATCTTCTTTCCTCCTCAAGATTGTTTCTATACTTAGGTGCACAAAAGGACTCCACTCGAGTTCTACTGCTAAAAAATTTATATATGGTATATATGTATACTTAAGCTTGAGAAAACCCGAATTGAGACGAAAATTAAGGATCCCATTCCGAACTGGCTGCATCAATGCTGATAAAATTTCAAAAATAACAATGAGCTGACCATGTCGAGCAACATACCAATGAGGAAACTATTAAATGGTAGGGAACTCAATCGGTATGACGATTTTCTAGACGAAGGATTAAGGCCCTATTTGATCTCTTTACATATGGGGGTATTTAGGTGTGTTCATTTCTTACCACGGGACCTCTGCAGCACACAAATTCTCCGCAAGACGAACTACTCCCTGGCGCATAGTATTGATCATAGTGAAAATCGGTGATATGAAGGATAGTAAGATTTCCGTTCGATTCAAAGTTATACTGCCTGGAACCCTGTTCATAAACAACAAAACTTTATTGTTCTAATTTGTATAAATAATAATTTCACTAACACTTACCACTAATTCTGGTTTCTCCACAGTAAGGGTATTCTCATAAGTGTCGTCATATCGCGCACATCCATATTCCGGCATGATTCGGGTGCATACCTCACTAACAGTAAGATTAGGTCTATTACCAAAAATAAAATCTGCTACTGGCTAGAAATATGAAAATTTATTTCTGTAATAAAATACTCAAGAGGAAACAAAAAATTATTATTTAAACATTTTTGAAGATTGAGTTCTTATGAAGATCACTGGCGAAAAACCCTACTCGGTTGTTACTAGTTAAAGCCAAATAGATAAGCCATTACAATGATGAGTTCAGGAGAACTTATTTGCATTTTAGTTGGGACTACTTTCATCAGTGGTCAGCTTAATTTAATGGAGAAGCAAGTTTTATATATTTTTAGAATTTGGTAATTTCATTTCCAATTTTTTTCCTCTTCAATTTGGAGCAACTGGACTTTCGTTCTTTGGTTTTTGTACCAAACAACTCCAACATTTATCAAAGATTGTTTTCTTCTGAATTTTGTCTTTCAAAATTTTGTTTTTTCTGTATTTGATCCTTTTAGATTATGTCCATCTGAATTTCATTTTTCTGGATTTTTTATCGAACTTTTTCTCTTTTAGATTATTTTATAAAAATATATTTAATTATTTTCAATTTTGTATTTCTACATACTTCCCTTTATTTTTTTTCTTTCTGGACAACATCTAGATTTTTCCTTTCTAAATTTTATATAAGACTCATAATTTTTATGGCTATTTGCTGTATCTATACATACATTCCGGATTTTTACTTTCTAAAATTTTTAAGTTTTCTCTTTTTGGATATTGTTCTTCAAGATTTTTCTCCATCTGAATTTTGAGATTCTTGATTCCCGAATTTCTGAATCAAATACGGTGGCCCCTTGGTTCGATCGGAGCCTTTTTCTCGAAACTCCCGAACATAGTTGTATTTTTTCGGGGATTGTGGTTTAGTCTATCGACAATCCGCCGGTCGTGGAAACGATAAATGGGATTTTTAGGAATGCTTACTGTTAAACAGTAAGGAAAATTGGGTTTAAGGATAAGCGTACGTAATTCTAAATCATGAGTGGGAGTGGGAACACAACTCAGAGATTATAGACTAGCTAGTACACACTTAGACAACTCAGGACACAGGATTGGCTCATCTAATATTTATCTGATTCGAATTTCATGGAAGTAAAGTAGGTATCTACACAAAATTTAAAAATATTTAAAATTTGGTTTTTTCACTTACAAAATTAATATTAATTTCGCCGTTACAAACACGTTCATCGTCCAAATCAGCATAAGAGCATAATTTTTTCATGAAATCTTTGATTACTTTCTCCTGTGATTCCCCATTCTTTTTGAGTTGAATAAAACTGTTTGCAAATATGTAGCACTTAAGGCACACTCTTGGCTAAAAGAAAAATGATGAAGCTTTTATTTAAATATTTTATAGATATTTGTATAAATTTTTCTCGTTACATTGGCATCAAACGGAAATCCGATTAATTTAGTCGAATTCTTTTTCGCGTCAATCATTTCCTTTCTCAACTCTTTAAGCGCATCGCCTTCAACGCCCGTATCGAAGTATCCTTTAAAAAGCTTATAAAACTTGTCGGTGAATTCATCTGAAAAATTGGAAATTATGAATTATGGAATTATTATCATTTTTTCGTATTATAAGCAACTACGAAAATCCATAGGTATCTTCAATCGATCAGTAATAAAATCCAATAATATTCAAGAGCAATTTAATCTTAAATTGATCAAAGGATTCCGAACTGTGCACAATGAAGTTGGTGTTAATTCGCGCGATATAAAATAGCAACAAACGTAGTCGACTGAATAAAATTTATAAAAAAAACTTATTTTAAAATTTAGACTGTTTAATAAATTGGTCATACTGCCGGTTACGGAGTCTTCAAAATAGAGCCTTAAGAGTGGTAAACTTCAGTTAACAAAGTTTAAACTTTATAAACATATGAGCCGTTTTTTTTGAAAGTGGTATAAGTCCACTTTTGGAAAAAAATGAGTTAATGGAAATTTTAGTAAGATATATTTAGATATCCTCTTTTCATATTTATAATCAAACATTCAATGAAACACGATTTCTAAGTAATCAAATGAATTTTAGCTATAAAATGTAATGGCAAAAATATATTTTTTTAAAGTAGAATAAGTCCATTTTAATAATGATAGTTGTTTTAAACTTGAAAATTGCAATTATTATTGATTATTGATTTTGATTGATTATTAATTGACTTCAGTGTGCATTGCCCTTTAGCAGATATTAGCTAGTACCTTAAAAACGGCACCGTAAATAAGATTACGGTACTATAGTGTAGTGAGAAGTAATTTCACTGATTTTGTTTAGTATAATTGCGCAAGTTTGACTATTGTACTAATTGATTGCAGCGTGAGTATTAATATAATATTGTTCTTAAAACACAGAATCAAAGTTTTAGATATACGAGTATATTATTATATTTTATACAGTTATTACAATGAGTTCACATAACTATCAAAAAGAAGACAATATCTCAATTTTGTCTGATAGTGATGTTGGTAAGTAAGAGTAATAAATTTAAGAAATAAGACCCATGAATATCATGGGTCATTTTCATTCAGATGATGATAGCATTTTCACCAATATTAATTCAAAATTGTTCCAAACTAAGAAGAGGATTAGAATTTTACAATTGACAGATTCAAGCACTGAGAAAGACGGTGTTACTAATTTTCAATCACATCATGAAAATATTGATCAGAAAACTAGAAAAGTCAAAAGAAATAGAGGCGATTAATATTATAAAAAAAACTGGAAATATTATTCCTTGAAAGAAATTCAAAAATAAGGATTGTAAATGTGTGAAACTGTGCAAAAATCGTGTTACAGAGGAAGATCGGATATCCCCCTTTAATTTTTTTTGGAAAACGGGGGATTTTGAGAAACAAAATACAAAAAATGAAAGGATCTTGCAGAAAGAGCGATGAAGAACTAGTGGCTGCTTTAAAAAATCAGACACAAAGTTTTCCACACTATAAAAGTCATTACACGCGTTCTCACAATCCAGACTGAAAATACTTGAGAAAAGGAGAAATAAATTTAAAATATTTTTTTTATTTTTAGTTATCTTAACGAAGTAATTAAATATTACAGTTGTTTTTTTATATCTTCTTTTCTAATATAACTGAAATTAATTCTTAATAAACTTGATTTTTCGTGAATTTACATATCTTCATTTAATTATTATTGTTTTCATTAAAAAATCAATTTTAATAAAGTCAATATCAATAAAAATATGGACTTAAATTTCCTCTTGTTTTTATTTCTTATAATATGTTATTTATGAAAGTGGTATAAGTTCATTTGGAGCTAAAAAATTGTTTATTTTCTTTAACAATTTTAATAATTATTATTACATAATAAAATTTAACAGGTTTATAGTGATAAAACGTCACCTGAATTATATTAACGTTTACCAATATTTTTAAATTATTTCAAACGTAAAACTTTAAATATCTCAATGTATGAAAAAAATCTGCGAATGGTCTGGGCGAAACTTTATTATTTTTCGGGTCAAAGTTCGGGAGCGGTCAAAGCCGGAGCATAGTTGTTTCGAGATTATGAAGTTTCTTGGAAAGTTAATTTTGTTCTTAAAATAAAAATATTTAAAATAGAGATTTTTAGCCGATTAAACATTGGAAAAGCCAGTGTAGACTATTCGAATTTCGGTATATTATGTACACTAAAAGCCCATAGAAGTAAAAACGAATTTTTTGCCTTATCAGACTTAAAAGATATGACGAATTGTTAAAACGTATACAAACCCATTACTTTCACTTGGGGTTTGAATTTCGAAAAAATTGTGAAACAGGGTTTTAAACGATTTCATAAGAACCAACTTGATATCTCATGAGACACGAGGGATTTTGAAAAATTTGTGAAAACGTAAGCAAACTCTTCACACCCCCTTGGTTCTTGAAATTCGAAAAATCGCGAAATTAGTTTTTAGGTCATTACATCAAATGCCGTAATAACCAATTTTATATCTCATCAGAACTAAGGGATGGCAAAATTTGTGAAAACATATGCAAACCCTTGGGGGCTGAATATCCAAAAATTGAGAAATGAGTTTGTAGGCGATTATATAAAAAGTCTGTGGGAATGAAAAGCGATCTAATATCTCATCAAACCTAAGAAATATGTCGAAGCTTTGAAAAGCATACAACCCCCTTACACCCCTTAGGATTGAAAATCTGAAAATACTGAAATTGACTTTTTGGTTCTTATATGGGAAACCTTAGGAAGTAAAAATGAATTCGATATATCATCAGATCTAAGCAATATGTAAGAATCTGTGAAAACATATGCAACCTCCTTAAACCCACTTGAGGGTTGAATATCCAAAAATCCTGAAAGGAGTTAATAGATAAATATGAAGACAGCACGAGAAAGTAAAAACAATTGAATTACTTATCACTTCTAAAGGATATGACGGAATTTGTGAAAACTTGTTCAACCCTTTTATATCCCCTTAGGGGCTGAAAAAGAAAAAAAACTTAAAAACGAGTTTTAGGCGATTATTACGCAAGCCCTTGAAAGTGAAAAGATATTCGATATTTGATCAGACCTGGGAGATACGGCATAATTCGTGAATAAGTATACAAAATCTTTACACCCCCTTAGGGGTCGAATTTCAAAAAATCCTGAAAACACTTTTTAGGTATTTATATGAAGAAGCCGTAGAATAAAAATGAATTAAATATTTGGAAAGAGCTAATAGATATGACGAAAATCGTAAAAATATATGCATTCCATTTTCACTGATATATTTTTTCGCCCCCCTTTCGAACGTCAATGGATATTTCAAGTTTGTTTATATCTAAATTACTTTTCTATTTGATTCACATATACATACTAAGTTTCAACTTTGTAGCATAAGCCGTTCTATAGATAGGAAAAACATCCCCACCCTCGTACCATACTACCCTTATAAAATACTTTATTATTAAAAAATAATAAAGTAAAATTATATTTTTCCAAAATGCTACTACTATAGCTCTATCTAAATACCATGTTTCAGCTTTATATCATTATAGGTTTTCGAGATATAAAAATCGGAACTTTTTCCTTTTCACTGCCCCACTCAAAAATTTGTTTGCGATCTATTCTCCTAGTATACCTACAGATATTTATAAGTTTCAATTTTGTAACTTTAACGGTTTAGGAGATATGGATTTTAGAATGTGTCGATCTCGCCTTTTTTGCGTCTCGGACGCATTATTTTTCCCCCCACTCTCACACCCCTTCACCCATATTGACAATTTTTATGCAAATGGGTCCACTACCGAAGTTCTATATAAATTGCAATTTTTAGCCTCCTAGCATAAGCGGTTGCTGAGATCTAAGAAACAAAATTTTTCGTCTAAAACGCTTCCCCCTCCTCCCCCTCACACCTCCACCCATCAGAATTTGGTCACTTCAAGGGGCCTACCCAGTCTATTCATAAATATCTCAAACCGTTTGGGAGCTACGAGCCTTCAAACGATTTTGCGTACGGCGGACAGACGGACTGACATTTTTTTTCCTTTTTTCTTGTCTACGACTCATGAAACGCAAAAAAAAAATGTTCAGGGTAGCAAATCTTCAATCTCAACCCAACAAGTTAAAGCATAATTTAAAAAAATATCTGCTTCAATAAAACACCATATGTATTATTTTATTCTTCAATATTCATTGCTTTATCATTAGCATTATCATCTTTGTATTATCTTTCACACAGTAGTACTATTTTTCTTTCTTGTTTGACATTTTGTTAGCTTTATTTTTTCCTTTCTTTTTTCTTTATTACCATTAAATTTCACGTCATTCTCTTTCTCTTTCTTAATGAATTTCTCTTTTTACAATGAATTATTGTTAAAATTTTTACTCGATTTTAAAAACACATGTAGATATTGTATTTAATATTATCCGCACTATCCGCACGAGCTACGCTCATGGATACTGAAATAAATTCAATCAATCAAAAAAAAAAATTTTTTTTTTTTAAAAATCGATCACAAGAAGAAAATAATAAAGTAAAATGGACTTATACCACTTTCAAATCTGTGGCCACAGGGAATAAGTAGGTAAGTCTAAAAACGAAACTATTCAGAGCAGCACTTTTTTGCTATTTTTACAATTAAACTATTCCTGTAAATCCAGTTTTTGTGAAAAAATTAAAGTTGTTGACATCTCAGTGATCCTTGGGAGATGACCACAGTACACTTATCCCATTTTAATATTTTTCTACTTACCAAGTTATTCACTGTGACCACAGAAATAAAACGACTCATATAAATAAAATCGAAATTAAATAGACTCAAGTATCAAAATGTAATGAAATTAGAAAATAGACTATTAAAGCGAAGCGATATCATTGTAACTGGTTGCACTCACTAACATGCATTCTAATCAGCTGTTATCGCGTCGCACTGTTTAACGCGCGCGCGTTGCGTTCACTATAAATCCATCATAAGTACATAATATTAGGTGTAATTTATTCATTCATTCAACATCAAGGTGCCACGAATTTATTTATTTTTTCATTTTAAATTTTGAAATTCTAAAAATGGAAGAAAAATCCCTGATTATTTCACAAAGCCTCATTTTGTACAGTGCTTAATTTATTATTATGTATACATTCATACAAGTAATCCACCAAATGATTTTACCGGAAATATCATTTTTTATACTTTGAAATTTCAGATAAAATCATGTAGCGAACGAAGGCGTAACAATGTTTAGATAACATAAAATATAATACTACGGCTTCATACTTGAGCTATGCATACAGATTGTAGTTATAAAAAAATAGGTTATAATTAAAATAAAATATGTACTTAATTAATCATGAGAGTCGACGGATGAAATATTGAAACTCCTTATTAAATTATTATGGGGAGCATAAAAAATCATAACATTTATTGGAAATTTATTATTTATGCGTTTTGCAACCTTTGTGGAATCGAGTCGATTCAGTGTGCTCTCGCTAAATTATATCATTCTTTGAATAAAATTAATTTTTAGGCGATATAGGTAACGCCCACAAATAAAACGAATTCGAAATCTCATTAGACCTAAGAGATATGGCAGAATTCGTGAAAACGTACAGAACTACTTTACTCCCTCTCCTTAGGGGTTTGGGTTAGGTTAGGTTTTCGGGCTGCCCATAACAAGTAAGGGTCACTAAAACCTAAAAGATCCGGTGTGTTTCCACAGGATCTCAAAATACAGTCCTACTCGCTGAACCTTGAGTTGTCAATAAAGCATTGAATACTTGTAAAATTCTCACAGAGACTCATCCTAGCGGATGGAAATGGCAAGGTACAGAGAACATGGAAGACAGTCCTCTACTCATACAGCTTCTCTTTTTTAAGTGAAACCAGCCTTTTAGAACGTTTCACATCCTTCTTGGCCAGATCTGTCAGATTCTCAGTTTCCGGTATAATCTAAAGATTAGTGCCTTGCCCAATGAGTTTGTCAGCCAAACTATTGCCTAAAATATGCCTGAACCCCGGCACCTAACATATGTGAATATTGAAATGTTCCGCCATCCCCCAGAGATATCGACAGTGAGATTTAATGTTGTAGAGGCTGATTCTATGGATTATATTGCCGCTTGGTTGTGTACTAATATCCTCAGTTATCCTGGGACACGGCTTCCTTAATCACCATAAGCACTGAGTCATGATAGACACTGCAGTTCTGCAGTAGGCTCCTGGAATACGGACGACTGTCATTCACAGATAAAAATGATGTATTGTCCTCTCCGGTACATATATCTCTATGGCTTCCACCCATAGAGATATAAATACTTAAGACGACAAGATACCGTTTTTGTATGAAGCATTTTGAAGCCAGATTGAACGTTTTTGTATGGAGCGTTTGATGCCAGGTGGCAGTGAAATGCAAATAGTAGCCTAGTATTCAAATGTTTGGTGTTTTTCGTGTTCAAGACCGGGGTATAATATAAATGTGAGTAAAATGCTATTAGTAGCATAGTGTTAATTGCCAGTCCTTTGCGAGGAATCGTCCGGCTCCACTAACGTATAAATTGCGAGTTTCAACTCCCTAGCATAAGCAGTTCCTGATATATCGAAATATATATAGATATTTTTTTGCTGCTTTTTTGGTATCTAATTGCTCTGAGTCGTGAAAATACAAACTTTGAGAATACCATTTTTTTTAAAATTGTAGATCGATCACAATACTTAATTATTTAAAAATAATAAAATAAAATTGGTGTATACATTCATCCAAACACACAAAAATTCAAGAACGTATTCAGCATGAGAGCAAAATTGTTACCGTAATTAATTAGGGAACAAAATCTTTTCATTTCTTTATTCAAGTAGCACAAGGTAAACATCTAAAATACTAGCCACGTTGATTTACGTAAATGAAATTAGGAATAATCGTTCTACTACTCTGAGTAGCCACCATATAATAGTTGTTGAAATTTTTGATCCTCTCTCGTGATCGAATACAGCCAGAAACTATATCATAAAATATAGTTTAAATATTGCAATCGTTTATTTAATAGATAATTAATATTTAATATTTCTTTATCTACCACACAATGCACTTAGATCTTCTTTTTCTCAAATAACTTTAAGAAACTTTAGAATGCCTTAAGTTCATTCGGTGAAATTTTAACAGCAACTTTTTTTATAACCGACAAAGTTGGATTTAAAAAATTATTTTAAATTTAAGTTTACAATTAACTTCGTCTTATATAGAATTCTCTTACCATACGCCATACAAAAGAGCATAATTTTAATTAAATTCTACATATTAATGTAGATAATAAGGTGCAGCAATAACAATTAAAACCAATACTTAATAAACCAAATAAAAATAATCAGTGTACACTATTGATACAATAAATTAAACTACTAGTATAGTAGGAAACAATGGAATTCACCTGCATCAATATCTTTCGTTAAATTCAATTGAAAATTATTGAAAAACACAAACAACATTAACAACCACAACAATAACTTATTCATAATGCACTACTTCAACGAATCGTCGCTACAAAACTAAACAGAATTATTCTAATGAAAGTTATTTCATGATGTGAGGCTGTTTATCGAAAATAGTGTAGAGGGCTCGCGATGTGAAATGTATGTTTAGTGAATAGTGATACCGAGGTATCACAGCGTTCAGCGTTGACCGCACAACGAACAAATAAAATCTTCAACTTTAGTTCCAAAGATTAGATTAGACTGTAATGGGGTGTTACTGGCATCTACAACCCTTATCATTGCGGTCGCACATACGGGCCGAGCCTATTATGTTGTATGTCCCCTGCGTCGAAGATAGTGAAACGGTCTGTATTACTTGTGCCTGTACTGTATAGAATGAACAATGAATGATTACAAGTTGACGATGAATGATCAACTATTTAAAAAGATCTTCATTAACGATACATCAATATCTGTTAGAAAAATATTATTGCTAATTACATACGACCAACACAAGAGTCTTACAGCGCATCTATACAAAAATTTTAAGGAATCTTTTCACTACTAACAAGCGAGAAGAATTTCATTAACTTTCTCATCCAGTGGGACAAACGTGAATGGCCATGAATCGCTAATTTACTAATTTCCATCTCGTTACAGAAACATCCTTATCAATTTGCATTATTTTTTAATATCCAGCAGAAATTTGAAACAACCGAGGGTATTTACATAAACATGTAGTCAAATTAGTTCAGATATCAAAGAAAGAATATTGAAAGAATGTTGTGTACAGTGTTTTACTATATTTTCTCTAAACAGTGGGGAATTTGAAGTAGAGGCTTTATCCTTATTATTGTGTCTCACTTAAGACCATTTTTGGTCCTTAAAATTGATATTGAGTACACGGAATTTTCAAGGAAGGTCTGTTTGCTGTGAATGGCCAGTAATTGTTATATACAGTATCACAGCAATTATCTGGCTGGATTTGATGTCTGGCTCTTGTTACAGAATAAGAAATCTGACAATAGTCTGGGCGAAACTTTTATTATTTTGATGCAATACAATGATTACGCTACTGACCTTTGGGGTTGAATATCAAAAAATCCTGAATTTGGTTTTTAGGCGATTACACTAAAAGCTCGTAGAAGTAAGAACCAATTCGCTGCCTCATCAGACCTTAGAGATATAACGAAATTTGTGAAAATGTATACAAACCCATTATAGGCCAGTCAATAAAGACATTGAACTTACCAGAACTCAGATCTTTTTGAAATTGTGGGAAATGATTAAGTTTGTTGTTAAAGTAATATATCTCAGTTTGCACCCCTCTCCGAGGTCCGTAACATGCTCAAAATGGATAAAAACGTAGTTTCGTTATGTAGACTACAAAAAAATTACAAACGTTTTGCAAACTTAGGATAATGTTGAACAGGGTATTTTCGATATTGTATTAGATTTGATTAGAAAAAAGTGAGGGTAGGTCATAATTCAGTTTCATTGAATATCGTATATATTGACCCATAGCTCATGAATTCAAATCCTATCCAGGACCCATAGGATTTGTATATATTTGCTTGTTTTGGTGGGGAGGGGGGTAGTTTTGATTTGGTTGTCCTATAAAGTATTAAGCATATCGAGCTGAACAGCTTGTCGTAGTTCAAAGTTTATTAAAGGCATGTTTTGAGTACTTTTGAAAGAGATCTAACTGAAGGAATTTAGGGAATATCACGTAGTAAACAATTTCAGTATTTAAAACATAATATCATAAAATTTCTTTAATTTTGCCTTCCGTATGAATTATCAACATACAGATAATATTCTCGTCCATAAAACTATAATTCTCTACTGATTATGTTAACCGCGAAAATATTAAGTTATATTGCAGTATCGCGTAAGTAGCGTTTTATTCACAAGCAGTAAATTTTCACAGATAATATTCGCGTAAAAAATTTCTATTATTTCTATTTCTATTTTATTTCTTATCTTCAATTAAATAATCACACGAAAAGGAAGTAAAATTTCTTGAAAACTATGCAATTAAATAAAGCTAATATGGATACACAATTTAATTTTTTTTTCGTTTAAGAACAAAACGCATAAGGCTACTCGCACAACGAATTTGAACTTGATTTCTAACCATGAATTACTGAGTATTTAAAACGAATAGAGACATACACACTTTCTATAAAAGAAATGGGTTAGAGACTTTATTGTTATAAATTAATAATAGTCTCATAACAAAGATTGAAGGTATTTTCTGTTTATCGGGGTGTTTTTCCAAGTTGGAATGTATTTAGCTCAACTGATTTTGATTAAATTCTGTATACATGTGGATATACCATACTCGTATGTCTAACTTGATGTATAGGCTTCTTTGTATTGCCATTTATTCGCATTAAAGCTTTGAACTCATACAACCATACATTAAGTGTCGGCATACTTTCCAGAGCCATTGTAGCTGTACAGAAATGTGATTTGTTTGCAAAAATTTATTTCAAAATCAATTTCTTCATAAATAAATTTATACTTCTAAAATACCATGTATAATACATCCGATTTCAGAGTTCAATTGGATTTATGTAGCTTTGAAAAATTTTAATTAGCATTTGTTATAATTTCTTTTAATATGCTACTTTAATTCGTAGAGTAAAGGAAAATTGGGCTTAAACAAAACATACAAGCATAAAACACTGATTACCGTGTATGTACCAAAACTCGAATTTCTAGACTACCAAAGACTAGGATTTTTTTCCATTCTTGGCATTGTTTTAAGTCTGAATAGAGTTACACACGTTACGCATATATATTTTATTATTAAATAAAATGGTTTTGAAATAAATAAAAATGCCAGTTACAATATGAATTGAATAGTTTTATTAAAAAATTCATTTAATTTAATTTAAAAATCTAAATCAGACTCATACTTCTGCGAAAATGTGCTTAAAAGTTGATTACATCGCTCCCTATCGTCCGACTGTGTAGTTGCCATTTTACATAAATGTCCTTTCAAGCAATCATTTCCACAACCGCTCTTTAGTGATGGATCTCCTAATTTTACATTAAATGCCCAATACTAAAAATGGAAATGAATTGAATTTTAATTCCTGCGTCCAGCTACTTATTACAGATTATAGTTACCTTTAGCAAAAGTGATTTATCGGTGGCAAACCTTTCCAAAAGCTTATGAAGGGTGGCTGGACTTAAATCCTTAACGCCATAAGCATTTTGGAACGTATATTCCTTGTACCACACGGGAGTTCTCTCCGGCCTTAAGTTGGCCAATGTTAAATTGAGTATCCAGGTTTCGTGGTGGACAACTTGCTATAAAGCGAGGAATGTGTAACTATTGGGATTTGATTTAAAATATTACTAATCTCACATAAGTTTCCGGATCAACTCCGTAGATCCTGTAATTCGGATTGACATCGCTGAACGCAGTCACACTGCCGCCATTCCATGCAACATTAACCGGATACGATGGTTCGGATTTTGAGTAGTAAACGCTAAAATGATCGCTATGAGTGTGTCCATTGAAAATTCCATTGATCGTGTTATGGTAACGATCGACAACTCGCCTAAATTCCCTTGACCACGTTGTATAACAGCTTCCTACACCTGAAGGTATGTGCGCAAGGATATGTACACTTTCGCCAGCAGTTTCAGCATCTAAGAGAGTATCTTGTAACCATTGCAGCTGTTTGGCTAGATAAGATGGGTCAAACATTAACCAGAAATTGTAGGTATAGCAGTCGTTATTGTTCAGAGCGATTATCCTGAAACCTGGCCTAGGCGAGACGGTGTAGTAGCCACCTTTGCGGATTGTTTCCAATGCAGATTCCGGTAGCCACATTGCCCATTCATCGGCAAGGAACTCATAGAGCCAACCAGTTTCTAGACCCTTCTCTTTGATGTAATCTGGTGCAAAACTGAAATTTTAGGTATACAATTAGAATTTATTGTAAGCAACTACTCGACTCAAGAGCTTACACATTCAACGGATCTGGTTCGTGATTTCCGATAATCGGAAATACTGGAATTTCTTGGAACCTGTCCTTCATCAACGAATCGACTTTCTTAATAGTAGCCTTATTGCCATCAACAGTAGTTTGCCAAATCGCATGATCGACATAATCACCGGTATAGTAGACATAGTCGATTTTTTTATGTTCATTCTTGACCTGATCAAGTGCATTCTCTACGGCATTAAGTGGAGTATCGCAGTCCCTGTAGTCGCCCCAAACGCCTGCTCTTTCACCTTCATCGGACAAATCGACATCAGTGCGACGGCAACAAAGTGGCTCTTCACAATTTGCTAACGATCCGATTTTGTAGTCAGGATCGAAATGAATATCGGTCAAGTGTACGATCGTTAAATCGTCTGGACTCGAAATTGGAATACTGCTTTTTGGTGATGAAATCCTTTCTTTTGCAGGACTAACTTCAACTTCCCAATCGAATTCGGGACCATCGGTCGTACAATCGCTGCCTTGTAGAATCACTCCGCAAATTGATGTACCCGAAAGTTTTGGTCGTTCATCAATGATGAAGAGCAAAATGTTCTATTTTTTTTGGATAAAACAAACATAAAAGTCATTGAATATTTTAAAAAGGATATACTCGAAGATGTTTAACGTTTTTATTGCCAGCACCTAAATCCTTATTCGTACCGTATCTCAACGAATATGGACCGCAGGACCCTATGCAAAGTCTAGCTTGTTCGACAATAAAATACGCTTACGACCATCTTGATATCTTATTCACCAGCATCCTATCTATCAATCCTTCACAGACAGCTTTCGGTTGAATTTGCATATCAATACACAAATCAAGCGCCAAAGCGCGCATGAATTCCTTATCCTTGCCAGCCCGTCGATACTCCAGTAATACACCGACGGCCGATTTGCACAATATACATATTGTATTCTGTAACAAGAATATTTTACACTAAGGTTTTTTATTTATTTTAGTTGAACTCACCTGTTTTTGCGATGAAAGATATTCGACTTCTTTCCTGCGAATTTCGGCTGGTGCTTTCATTAATTTTATTAAGGCATCCAATGAAGCTGTTCTAACACCAGTCTTAACATAATGCTTATACTCTTCGAGGAAAACTCCGGTAAAAATGTCTAAGGATTTTTCAAAATTAAGATATTATACAAAATAAAGTAAAATTGTTCAGGCTGAGTGCTGACACCCGTCCCTCTCAAATTAAAAAACTATATACAACCTCCCTTAGCTACCATTAAAGAATTTCGCCCATTAACGAACTCAGCCTTGCAAATTATATTAGAAGAGAGTGGACCAAATTTCAACTATTTATACTAACACGGTCTTAAGTTATGGTGCGCACGGACGCATGAATAGCAAACGTATTTGCGTCTAGGAAAAAATAAAATATATAAATATATCTCGTTGATTTGCCTTCACGAGTTTGTCCTACCAACCGTACTCTGAAATTTTGTAGTTCACTCTCATCTAAATGGTTCGAATATACAATCTCTGAAGAAATCCGGTACCTGGCAGATACTGAACACATATTTTTATTTCTCAATACATCTATTGGCCTTGCACTCATAGATAGTATTCTGCCTCGAATTCTTTTAATAAAAAATATTATGTTTCTATACCCTCCCACCCCTATGAGAAAATTCTGATACTGTGTGCGAATTTTGCATATTAATTCTTTCACTTTTGGAAAGACACGAAATTCTTACCCACTTTCAGTTTCCACACAAGAATTTTTACTATCCGTTTTGAAGAAAGCTGGGTACTTACCATGTACATTAGATGAAGTTGATTTATCGACTTTGTGATCGGCGTAAACCGCAACGATCAGCACACACAATAAAACAGCGATTTTCATTATTCTCTTCCACTTTCTAATCTTTCGGTTAGAAATTAATAAACTGCAAAAGGAAAGTTCCAGGCACGAACAGAGAAAGGTCCTCTTCACTTATGCGACTATGCCAACCTGTACACAAACTACCGTCTTTTATATACCCGTACTTTTCCTAATTAATCTTTCTTTTGCAAGATATCGTTAGTAAGAAATTAACGCGGCTTTCCACTTTAGTCGATTCTATTCGCCATATTGTTTACATTACAAAGATATTAGCACAGAATAGAACATTGCGAACAGGGATAACGAATTTCAAGGTTGTTGATTTTATAGTATAATTCGGTTCTAATCACGTTCTTAAAAGCGCGTCAGGTGAACTTGAGCTCATTACCGATAAATGCCGTTCCTTATAACACTAAGCTTTTGGTATGATAACGAACTGTTTAAGTAGCTACTGGGCTTTAGAGTCGCAAGCCCTGGATTTACAACCGTGTAAATAGTATTTGTATCACACTATCTATCAGTACCCGCCCACTTGACCACATGCTGATCGATGATCAATCATCGATTGAAATTGTTTCTAAAATTGCAGATTTAAACTTAAAAACCAGTAATTGAGCGTTAGTGTGTCGTTCGATGCGTCTACGAACTAGAATATTGTTTGCTATTTGTTGTATAGTAAATCACAATCAAACAACCGATCTTTTCATTGATTATAAACAAATACTTTGTATTATAAATAAACAATTCGATAAGTGATTTTGAAATTCTGATAAGGAATATTTAAGAATTTTTCTGTAATAAAACGTATTTTCAAAAAAATGGAGGTACTTCACAACATTATTCATTTAAAAAAATGTTCATATCTAACGAATTGAATCTAACAAAATTACGAGCTCATGCGCGGTGTCACATAGAAAACGTGTAGACGATCATTAAAATGGAAATAATGTTTCATGGATTAAGTTTTCAAAATTTATTTTAATTAAAATATATTAGCAAAGAACATAATATAAAAAGGAAAGGAATTCCGATAGTGAAAGACATCGCCATACAGGAGTCCTTAAAACAGGTGGTTACACTTATTTTAATAAACAATAGCCACGAATTAAAAAAAAATTGAACAATACATATAATCGCCAGTAAATGATAAGTGATGGAACAAAGGATAAAATTGAGGCATTCCTTTGAGTTGCTATCATACAAAGGTCCTTAAGAAAGGGATTTTTGATTTAAATTTTTTGCCGACCAACCGATCAAGGACCAACTTGGGACCGTCTTATAAAAAAAATTCTGAGCAGGAGATTCGTTGTATTGCTCCTAAAAAAGTCCTTAACGCACGTAGTTATGTAGTTTTCGTAAAGCAAATTTTAAATTATTAGAATGAGTAAATACGGTACAATAAAGGTACTATTTCTTCTAAAGGGTGTTCTTGCGTTTTCTTTGAATCAACTTAAAGACTAAAACTAAATCTATTAGAGTAACTGTGTTAACGCTGCAAAAGGCGTTCTACTTTTTTCTATCTTAAAAAAATCTCATGGATTAGATAATGTTCCGAGTAAGACTAGACTAGACTTGGAGCTCTGACTGGACATTGTTACATGAGGATTTGTTTCTCTGAGAGCAAAATTTGCGATGACAAAGACGAAACAGCAGAGCACATAATCCGTGAATGTGAGGGACTTGCTCACAAGACTTCGTCACTTCGGTCAGGGCTTCATGAAACCATCGGAATTCCTGACTATTCCTCTTTGAAAAATATTAAGCTTCAGTGAAAGTGCAGGGATCGAAGAGACACCATAGATAATCCACGGAGACGTCACCATAGACCACCCAATTGAGGCGTCAGTGAGAGAGGTGACCAACCCCTCGTGCGTGGAGACTGGCGAATGTTCAACTTCAACTTCTAGCTAAGAAGGGAAGAAAAACGAATCCCGCGAAATATCGCCATATAGCCATCACTGTCAATCGTAAGGTCGAGCACACACCAAAACCAGGATCCATAATCTGGTACACAGACGGATCTAAAACGGATCAAGGTGTAGGAGCAGGAGTTTATGGAGTGCGCCCAAATGTGAAATTCTACTGTAGCATGCACATAACATCCACTGTTTTTCAGGCGGAGACTCATGCTATTGAACTATGCATTAGAGAAAATATCAGACGGGGCTACAAAAACCAACAAATATATATTCTCTCGCTCAGCAAGGCAGCAATAATGGCAGTTCAGTCCGTTCAAATCCACTTTAAACTTGTTTGGAATTGCCTCCAATGCCTAATTGAACTCGGAAATAAGAACAGAGTTAGTCTCATTTGGATTCCGGGACACAGCGGCTATGTAGGTAATGAAATGGCCGACTTGATGGCTAGGAAAGGTTCAGAAGCTGACTTCATGGGACCATATCCATTCTGTGGGATACCATTAAGCACAGCCAGAATGTACATCCGAATGTGGCAAAAATCGCAAAGTGCCATTCACTGGGACTTGGCACCGGGCAACAGGCACTCAAAGCTTTTTATGCCAAAACACTCGGAAAAAAGAACATCTCATTATCTAAAATTAAGCAGATATCAGACCCGAACCTTAGTGGGAGCTCTGACTGGACATTGTCACATGAGGAAACATCTCAATAGGATTGGTCTCTCTGAGACTAAAATTTGCAGAATATGCAATGACGAAGATGAAACACCAGAGCATATCCTCTGTGAATGTGAGGGTTTAACTCGCAAAAGGCTTCGTCACTTCGGTCAGGGTTTCATGGACCCATCGGAATTCCTGACGATTCCTCTTCGCAAAATACTAAGCTTCATTGAAAGCGCAGGGATCGAAGAGGAATCATAATCAAACCGGGGGACGTCACAATAAGCCCAACTGTGACTGCAGTGACAGAGGTTAACCCTACCAACCCCTATTTCAAAATCTAATCTAATCTGAGGTCGAGTAATACTTGAAAAGCAATTGTCCATTGAAGACTGCCAATACGAGCTTCGACCGATCTACGGCTGATATGTTGGTCTACCTGATGCAAAGTTGTATTCAAAAAATTTTAAGGACAAGTACTCGTTCTTCATATAGTGAAGATATCATATTTCACAGAGTTTAGCTTAAACATCTGCTTACTATGCTCAATCCATTTGGCCTTGATGCTTCTACAATCCGGTAGACTAAGGGCCATTATTACGATCTTCAGTTAAACTCTAACCGGAACTTTAGCTGGAAGTTTTGTATGAAAATCTGTCAGTTGAAGTTCCAGTTAGAACTTAACTGAACATCGTAGGAACGGGCCTAAGAATTTTCTTTCAGTTATAGCAAACGGCATTTAAACATCTTCATTCGCTATCAATTTCGGTGTCCCCCAACGATCGCTTTTATTTTATTCCCAATTTTTATTAACAATCGTCTTTCCTCAATTCTGAATCCTTTTCACAGTTTCGCAGATGACAGCAGACTTGAAAATTTTTCTAACTTATATTCTTGCAGAGGAGCACGAGTCTAAGTTACCCTCTAAGCGCAGTGAGTTATTTTGAATGCCTCGGTCAGGTAGATTACCCTATCGTGTAGATTTCGGTGACTAGAATTAGTTTGGCGGTCATCAATGAAAGGAATCAAACATGATCTTCTTTCCTTGTATGTTTTATTAAAATTGGCGAACGGGGAACAAGCAAAATAAAGATAAATACTAAGATCACAGCTTTCAATACACTCCCATATCATTTTTAAAATCTCTACAAAAATATAGTCCGGACCTTTTTTTTAAATAAATAAACTTAAATAAAAATAAATACAGATTTATATTTAGAGTTATACGTAAAGTCTACATTTCTATGTACATTTAAAAATCTAAATATTTGCTAAGACACTTCAAGGTACTTGAGCATATCCAAGGGAATATGGAGCCTTTGAAGCAGTTGTTCTGGATCAAGGGGAGGATCTAATTTCGCGTTTAGATCGGCAACTGCCGTACGAAATGCCGTTACCCACATGTCGATAGTGTCTTGTAATTGTTTAACTTTCTCTTTATGGTCTAGTTGCGTTGTAGGGTCCTTTCCGACCTTTGCATCTTGCAGCAAACGCGGAGTTGCTTCGGTCTTAGCTCGAGATTCGGTAGCTCCACTGGTTCGTACTGTTGAGCCTGCTTCTTCCGGGTTGCCTACTAGATGAGTTAACGGCTCTACAAACTCGAGCCTTTTTTTTTTGTAATCATCGCGAATTCTTCTACTCAGCGTGAGCTTGTAATGATCACTTTTACCGCTAGAAGTGCGGACCTTCTGTTTGGTCGTTGGTGTAGAAATTGGAGTTCTTGGGCTAAGTTTATTTCCAATTTCCACTGATAGTGGTGTACTTAAAACTCGATCTAATGGTGTTTTCAGCTGACCACTTTTTTGAACACTTCGTCGCGAACCCAATCTTTTGCAGGATTTGTTTTTCGGAGTTGAAATGAGATTTTCCTTAACTTCGTCCATCGAAGTTTTGAATTCGATCAAACAGCTGATCATTTGACATTTGAGAAAAATAGGACTGCCATAAAATAAGAAGAATAAAAATATAGCGATGGTTGGAGTGAATTTTGGAACGCATTCATCGATAGAGTTTGACAAACAAACTGACAGTTGAAAAGTGCGATACAAGAGAAATTAATTAAAGAACTCCGGCGATGTCCTTCCAACTATTAAAAACCGGTCTTCGACGAGGTATTATCAATGAATCAGCAATTTCCTTTAAATTTGAAGTAATCACCCGTAAACCCATAGGTGCCCTGCAATTTGCGAAGCGGACCGAATCAACAATTGCCGTAACCTCAAACCAGGCTGCCCACGGAACTGACGATCCAATCGACATCACGAATCCTTTCGAAAAGGAGCGATCAAAGTGCATCTTATGTCGCATGGAAATTACACCAAACTACAAAAATATAAAGCTTCTGTCGCAATTTCAAAGTCCCTATACCGGTCGCATTTACGGCAGACACATTACCGGACTATGTAAAACGCGGCAGGAACAAGTCGAAAAGGAAATCATCAAAGCCCAAAACGCTGCACTCATGCCGACCTATCACAAAAACGTCGAGTTCCTTCAAGATCCGAAGCTATTCGATTCCGAGCGTCCAATCCGACCGCACAAATATTAAAAGAAGAATAATTTGTTAGGGGGGTGGTTCGTGATTTTTGTTTAAATAAAAGTTTCAATAGTACGACTGGTGTTTGTACGTAAGGTGCTTGTTGTGCTGTCTGGACCGGATATGTTTTGAGAATAAAAGAAGAGAATTTATAATGATGTGGTAAGTCCACTACGTTTATGTAATACGTTGTAGTTATGGCCGACTCTGTTTTCTGTAAAACAATGCTAAAATGAGAATACCAATCTCATCAGGGTGCCCCATCATTTTGCGAACCCAAAGGGGCCCGTTTCCAGTAATGATGAATACAGTCAATAACTCGAATCATCATTTGCCACAAAAATAGAAAAATAGTTCGAACTATCAAATTGTATTTAAGCGGAAATAAAAAACTTTGGACTACGATATCTCGGGAACCAATTACAGAGGACTAAGGTCGCCACATTGGGCTATTTACCGCGATTTGGGCTATTTAAATATTCAATTCGCGGGTACAAATTTCAAAAAGCTACTTATATCTTTTTGGGCTATTCGGTCAACGCAAATTATGTTAGTTTGCTAGTTTACAACAGAGCCGATTTACGAAAAAAAAAAATAGAAATATAAATATTAGAAAACTGAATTTTAGTCGTCTCTTGGGTTAAATCTGCTAGTGTTACCGGCTCAAATACAACTTTGGCAAACTATGTCATATCACAAATCCTGTTGCCACTAAATGTTCGGTTCTCTCTAATGAAAAATAATACTTTACACGATATCTATCTGGTGTTTGCAAACTAAAATTCATTTAGAATCGGTTCACTATTTGTTGACTTTCTACAAATTCAAGTTCTTTCAAGTTAAGGACACCCATCGAAATATAACATACAAGAGATAATAGATTTACCAATATTGATTACTGTCGTAGAGTTCCATTTTTTCATAATTTATTAAACATAATTTTTGCTTGATTGGTGGGTAACAGACATGTGTTACAAAAATTAAAGTTATTGTTACAAAGTTATTGTTACATGTGTACTCTGGCAATGCAAACAACTCACTTATTATTGGTATTAACGGGCCTATTACGAAACTCGAGTCGAGTGAGTAACTCGACTCACATTTGGACTCGACTCGAGCTAAAGTTGGTATTATGAAACTCGACAATTGGAAAGTTTGACATTTCTTACAAGTCTCGATCGGCTCTCATAATGCGCAGTTCTCTTAACTCACGCTTTTTTTTCGACTAAAAGTCGAGTGAAACTCGACAAGTAGGCACTCGTCGAGTTTCATAGTCGCAGAATATGAGTTTTTTGATCGAGTCGAGTTTCGTAATAGGCCCGTAAAGTTTCCAGAGAAAAACAACAACCTTGTAATATCGTAGATAGGTCCATGTACTTCTCGCATATTCTAGACATTTCTCGCATGTAATAGTTACTTCATGCGCATTCCACACTATCAACCGAATATGCTGGAAATCTCTCGACTCACCGCATGCAGTATATAACCGCTGCAGAGCCCGGTGATATGTTTTTCTACTGCGAGAATGAAACGACGATCAACGCGAAAGTGTATTTTTAAAGTGATTTTCATCGATAACAGCGATCAAGTAGTAAATGAAATCGAACTGTGTTTTACTTGAAATCCCGGCGAACCTAAAGCTCGGAACATTATATGACGTTAATCGGGAGGCGGCTTGATCATATCTTTAGACTCAAGATTTGATCGCTTAGGCGAAGGTGATTATGAGATGCTTACATTATTATATATTGATGTACATCTTGTAAACTAATACTCATATATATTATTATTCATAAAAGCAAAAAGCCATATTTTATTTTTGCCTGATAACTTACATGTAGGATAATTCACTGAAGATTTTGATCCCATTAAATTATGAAAATTACAAATTATTTTTCATGAATAATTTGATTATTGCACCTAATATTTTTAGAGAAGACTTTTAAAATTGTGATAAATGCGAATTTATATATTCACACACATATTTACATTACAGTGTTTCTTAAGAATTCTGGAGCACAGTTTGTCGTCCGAATTGCAATTATGTTCAACACATTTAAGTAGGTCTGATAAATTTCAAAGTTGAGCGCGGTATTTGAACTACAAGTCTTCGTGCGGGTTTTGGGCTATTTCATCAGTTCACTCGGCGGGTTCTGCAGCCAACTATCTGGCAACCCTGCAGGGGACACTTGGTTTGGGTATGAAGATAATTGGTGTATGAGAGGAGTATGCTGATTTTATTTTTTGTCATCCTCTGGTCCGCCTTGTTAGTTTATCTACGCAGCCTCGAGTTCTCCTATCCATAGTTTATTTGTTTTCTGTGAATGCATCTCCACAGATTTCCCTTCCTTCCTTCCTAGTTCGTCATCCCACTCAATTCCTACTATACACAGTCTAGCCATAAATACTGTACGACGTTGAAAACGAGGGAATTTTCGTTTCCCTACATTGGCAATTCTATTCGAGTTGGTTGTTTACATCAAGATCGCAGTAGCATCTCAGATAAGCAATGGAGTAGTCGGATTATCATACGCACGTTACTGTAATCGGTTTGCTGGGAAGAATGGTAAACAAATCTGGTCCCTCCTTAAATCGCTTAACATCAGTCAGAAGTTCTTGTATCGTACAATTCAACGTTTCAATGACACTGGCGACGTGATAGACCGGCCTCGGACCGGTAGTCCACGCACCACACGCACAAAAAAAGCAGTAGAAGCCGTACGGAGCCGCATTCGAAGAAACCCAATCCGTAAGCAAAAAATCCTCGTTCGTGAAATGAATATAGCACCGCGCATTGTTTCTTGTATTCTACGCGATGACTTAAATGCGAGAGCGTACACCAGACACCTGTTAACCGATAAATTGAAGTAAATTCGGTACGAAAGATCGAAAAAACTCATTTGCAAATTTGGCCGTGATCGGTACAAGGACATTCTGTTTACCGACGAGAAAATTTTCACAATGGAAGAGGCTTACAACAAACAGAATGACCGTGTCTACGCTAGAAGCTCCTATGAAGCCAAGGAGAAGGTTCTGAGGGCCCAGAGATTTCATTATCCCGCTTCAGTGATGGTTTGATCAGGCGTTTCATATCACGGTGCCTCCGCTATTCATTTTTGCGTAAAAGGGGTTTAAAACCTCGGCAAAAGTTCACCAAGAGATGCTGACGGACATGGTTAAACCTCTGAATACGACATTATTCAAAAACAAGCCTTGGATATTCCAGCAAGATTCCCCTCCGGGGCATAAGGCGAAAACGACACAAAAATGGCTAGAGGACAATATTCCGGCGTTTATTCGCGCTGAAGTCTGGCTGTCAGGAAGTCTGGCTGTCAGGAAGTCCCGATTTGAACTCGCTTGACTATCAATTGTGGTCAGTGTTGGAAGAAGAAGCATGTTCGAAACCTCACCGCAACGTGGAGTCCTTAAAGGCATCTCTGAAAAAAGCTGTAGCAGAATTTCCTATAGACACCTTGCGGACGGCTATCGATGATTTTATTTCGCGATTGAAGCTGTGTGTAGAAGCTAAAGGCGGACATTTTGAATAAATTATACATGATTTAAAAGGTATTGATTCACTGATTTCAGTAGTGTTTTTATTTTTTTTCCTAGCTCTTTTCGTTCTCAATATATTTGAGTTTAAGTGGTGGACAGTATTTTTGGCTAGACTGTGTATACCGTTGACTCGCTACACCGGCTATCTCGTTACGGCACTGTTCTACTAATTTTGCGTAAATTGTAGCCGAATCTTGCGATTGCGGTTTGCCTTTAAGTCAAGTTTCAGTATCCCACATGCCTTTCGGATCCCTAGTACATCCGCCTGCCTGGTCCTGTAGGCGATAGGGCTAAGCGACATTGTGTGCATTTGAAAAGTTTCATGTTCCGGCCCCGCAGTTCACTTTCGAACCGTCGGTAAATATTATTGTGCCGAAGACCATTTCTGCTATTCCGTCCTGACTGGGAAACCAACAGCGTTTGTCAGTCGGTGACGTAACCAATTCCTTTGGTGACGATCCCAGGACATTATCAAGGCCGCACGGATTCTTTGAATCTAACGACACTACTTAATGCGGTGTTTGTTATGTGTTGGTCAATAATCCAAGCTTTTTATCGAAGATAACATCTAGATACTTAGCTCTGAAGAAAAGATGTAACGGTTGGTCGTTGATGTGGGGAAGATTTTAGTCCGGTATTCTAATTTTTCCGGTGAAGAGCATCAGTTCGGTTTTATTTGGATTTACACCCAGGCTGCAGCCAGGAACCCATGTGCTTACCTTACCCAGTGCTCCCTCCATAATCTTGCTGATCACGGAAGAAAACAATATTTTATTTAGTTTTTGAGAATTATATAACTTAGATTCCGTGCCACGAAGTAAATATCGAAAACTTACTATCATCTCTCAATGTTAGTTTTTTAAATCTTAGGGTTTTTCTTCTTTTCAATTACATAGTTGGCATAAGGCAATTCCGGCAATTGTCATTACGACATAAAAGGGTCGATGTTGCATGGTTGAATGCTTAAATGAAACTAATCTTTGATTTGACTTCAATCAAATCCAGAACCTGCTATCGGGTTCGATTGATAGCTTCTTCGCTATTATCTGGAAAAGCAAATCCATGAGATTTCCCATTTCAAAACTCGACGACTACAATTGTCTTTAAAAGAAAGTCGAAAAACTCGCATCTTAAAATACCGTTTATTCATAAATTCGCTCTACATCGGAATTAGCAAAAATAACGCTACAGGCACACGCCTTCAAGTCCTTCTGACGACTAAAACAAATCCTGCAAATCGAATGGTTACAAGTCTTAATTTTGTACAAATAAGTGGCGGAACTGCAAACAAAACATTTGAACGATTGCTTCGGCTTTAGACTGGAAGTTAAAGTGCAGTTCACTGATCGTTGGCGAATGCTACGCAAAGCATTTTGAACTGCATCGTCCAGCGAGATTCCAACTGTACTGATTGTAGCAGGACTTTGATTGAACTTCATCCTCTTGGAAGGATTTTCCGTGTGGGAGTAATTGAAAATTGGGTTTCCTGTAGTTGTTGGTGCGGCAGATGTTTTTCTTCCTAGTGTTCGTGGAACGTTTCGATATTCGCTATTTTCGGAATTTTCAATGAGGAACTTATCTATACGCGATTTGAGGGCAGCATCCAAAACAGGTTTGCAATTGGCGGTAAACAATCTCGCGGTGAACGGATCACTGGGAGCACGACCCCATTTTTCTTCTATTTGTGAGTGTTTGTCAATTGTCGATTGGTCGACAGCCTTCCCGCACGGCAGTCGCATTGGGAATATCATCATTTCGTAGGTAATTGAATCGAAAAAATCGTCTGGAGCCTCGCTGTGACAAGCTGCTGTGTCATCCCGCAACGATGAGATATTACCGGGTTTACTTTTACTCCTAGTGTTTGACGGTTCGGTGATTTCTCGCCAGATATTCTCACATTTCTGTCGGCTTTCTGGGTCGAGTTGTTCAGAAGGTAGGCCCCATATTTCGATTCTCTTCAGCACCGGAGCACATCTTGCCGTTGACGTTATCGTTATTTTAATTGAATTCGTACTGTTCAGCGAACGATGAACGGCTCCAGAGGTGAAGAACCGTTCCGAGCAAATATTCTCGTTTGATGAAGGCCGACTATCTCGAAAATTTTCTTGGTAAAACTCGATAGTATTTTGATCTGTGCGCTTACACTTTCCGACACGGACGAATTGATTTTTACTAAAAACATCCAATTCAAAACCGTTCGAGCGCCGAACTCCTACACCGGTCCATATTTTAACGCGAATCACTTGAACGGGAAACTGTAAATTGAAAGTTAAATCCACTGGCGGTTTGGTCAGATTGTAAGCCATAAAGCCGCGATCGTGTTCCCACAGGTTTTCCGAAACCAAATTTGACGGTTTGTAGTCATCCTCGGGGATGCAAGAAGTCTCGATTTTTGTTTTAAATTTCGGATGCAAGAAGTTAATCAGTGACATTTTGCGGGGTGACTTTTGTTATGGTCGTTTGATGCTTGAAATCAGAGTTGCCGCATTGATAAATGCGATCCACAATTTCTTTTAACCCTACAAACAAACATACGGGGTTCGTAGGCACCCTTTGCAACTTTTTTGTACCGTCTCGTAGTTTCTTTTATAATGTGTTTATAAATTGACTGAGACAAAAAAATAGCTTGGTGGGATTTGCTTGCACGGTAAAATCTTTTTACGGCGAAACGCGTTTTATTTCACGAAAGGACTAATTTTTGTTGTACAGGCCTGGGGTTTATGGTCTAATTTTCGAGTACGTACCCTCCTCCTCCTCCCACCCATCAGTTGCAGCTATCCCAGACGCCAGCAAACTCGTTGCTCGAACTTCAGCCGCCAATTCGGACGTAGGTGGAATTAGCCCACTGTTTCCTGATACCTTACCTTTCCTTCGAATATTTTGACTTGAAAAAATATTTACTCTAAAGGCCGTGGCACATTAAAAGCAGAAAGCAGCGACAGAAACAGCAGCGTCGTCAATGCTGCTTTTTGCTCTGCCTTATGAATTTAAATAGAAGCAGAGATGAATGTGTCCATGCTAACTGCCACCGAAGGTATAAGCACGGAATAATGTGTCCATGCTAACTGCCAACAGTCACAAGATTTGATTTGATTCCGTTAATTTTTCTGAGCTTTCAGTTTAAAACGATCATTATGCTTGAGTCACATACAAAGTAGAATGAGGCAGCGCGACGCAGCTTGACGCTGCCAATAAATAAGCAAGTCAGATAACTATTCACTGTCTGCGTCAGTTTGAGTATTGAATAATTTTCAAATTTTCCAAAAAGCGTTCGTATTCGTGCATACGAAGCAGCGAACAATTAAAAACGATTTTTAAGCTAATTTTAATTCAGTCCGGTCATATCAAGTAACGATTCGATATTTTAAAGATAAAAAAGTCACTTGTCGATTTCGAGGTTAACTACAGGCTACGGAAAAGTTCAGAGTTGACGAACATTTTTGGATGGTTGCGTAAGGCTGCCTTCGTCTACGTTCGTTGTGACTACCACAATGGAAATACACCGCGCTCAACTTTTTGACAGCTAGACTGCTTTGGACTGCGTTGCCGTTGTGACTTAGGGGTTAAATACGAGCATATGGACACCATTTTGACACATTTAACATTTCCATTGCTGACAACATTCCCAATTCTTAAGGGATTTACGTTGGGAGTACTGAAGCAGAAGCAGAATTTTAGAATTTAGAACGTAAAAGCAGCACTGTTTTCGTCTCTACTTCTGCCGCTGCTTTCATTTAAACAGGCGCCATATGATCCTGTGCTTTCTAAACCAATTCTACTTCTGCCGCTGCTTTCTGCTTTTAATGGGTCACGGCCTTAAGGCCTCCGTTCCCAACATTATCATAGTAAAAAACGTGACCAGAGAAAATCAACTGCAATCTGGATCAAAAAAGTTTTATTATAGCCTCCCCACAAGTTTCGTAATTACCAGAATTTAGATAAAATAATTTTTCTATTTTAATATAACATTACATTAAACATATATTGTTACATGCTACCCTGATAGCCCCCACAGCTCGATCGATTTCCAGTGAGAGCGACAACAACCTCCCAATACCTAACTGGGAAAGAAACATCCGATTGGCCACCTTGCAATACCCAGTGAGAGGGGCGTGGAAACATCAGCAAACTTCTCGATTACTCTTCTTCTCACTCTCTGCCCTGTAGAACATTCTACACACCACCACCGAATCTGCGCGAAGGCTCTCGACTCAACACATGCAGTATATACGCACGACAGAGCATTAGTGGGTACAAGGGGGGGGGGGGGGGCACCCGCCCCCTCCAAGAACAATTCCGAATTTTCTAAATATACATATACTTCAACCGTTCTCCGATTTTTTTACTCCACTGCAATGTGGACTGTGTAATTAGCATTTACTATAGTTCTGCGCTGCAATGCGAAACACATTTAAAACAATGTTATTCCATACAGCTGCACTGTTGAAAATTTTAATATTTCGGTAGTTCATCATCAATAATCAATATCGTATTGTATCTGCTTTTCCTTTTAAATATACTTTCCTTTATCGTAATTATTACAGCATTCTGGATCTTCTAAATTACCAACTAAAATATTTTTTTAATATAAGCAATATCCAAAGTTGCGGCCTAAAGATGATACAATTTTTGTTTTGAATCATCACAAAGGTTTTAATAGAAGACCTTAAAGAATTCACTTTCACTAGTTTTTCACAATAGATGTATGTAGCTAAATTCCCACAGAACTTGATCAAGCAAATAGCCAAATCAAATCAATTTCCGCCCCCCCCCCACCAGCAAGGTCTAGACCCGCCACTGCGACAGAGTTTACAGTCGACACAGTTTTTACTATCAAGCTCTATATAATAGGGCGACTCTGCTGGTAGTGCGTTTATAGTGCGATCATTGAATACGAATTATAAATCATTGTTATTTCTATTGGTTTTAAACGCATTGTGTTATACTTGAAATCCCGGAGAAGCCCTAGCTCGAAACAATATATTGAATATCATCATTTTGAAAGAAGAGTCTTTTAATAAATATTTCAAAAGCACCATCCTATCTTCCAATTTTAAAAATATCATATATAGAGAGTTTCTTTTAGTTACCAAATTAAAAAATACCATATTCTCTTCATATGCATCGTCTTTTTATACTCTAGATGAAATCATATAGAGTATTCTACGTTTAATCCAGCCCATTTGTAACGCATAGAACCGAGAATTTTATATATTATTTTGTGTTCGTCCGTCCGTCTGTCTGTCCGTTATCACGATCACTCAAGAACGCCTTGACCTATGATTTTGAATCTGGGTGTTTGGTTGAATTTATAAGGCTAAGTTCGTTAACGGTCAAAATCGTCCTACTCCTTCGCGTAGCTGCCACACAAAATGTGCTTAAATCACTTGTTCAAGAATATTGACCCATAACTTCGAAACGCCTAAAGCTACGACTTTGAAATTTTGTATACGTTGGTTTTTCAATAGTTGGAGCTAAATGTATGATTATGAAAAAAATCCTATTAGTCCTTCGTGTAGCTGCCATACAAATATCCTGTTAAAATATCCTCATTCAATTCACGAAACTTACTATAACTCAAGAAATCGTTTAGCCACGAAGTTTAAATTTTGTACAAATAAGATTTGAGCGAAAATGAAGTTAGACTTCGTGTGTCAGTGCAATTTCTTTACTCCTTCGAGTAGCTTCCATACAAAAAAATCCTTAAAAAGATGTGTTCTAGAAAATTTGTCGATGGTTTTACAACCATTTAAGCTACGAATTTGAAATTTTATACACATTAATTTTTGAATGGTTCCAAGGAAAAGGATAAATATGTAAGAAATCGAGTGAATCCTTCCTGCACCTCCCATGTGAAAGTCCTTCCAAAGGAAATTTTTTTTTCGATGACTTACCCAGTTCAAGACATGAAATTAAACACTGAATATTGTCTTTTAGTTTTGAGTAGCAATCTAATGGCGGTCCTTAATAAAGGACATACAACATTCAGACACGTATTTCAACTTTATCCATAACTACAATATAAATCGGAGTTCACTATTCATCTAGAGTATTATACGATTGGCTTGCAGCCGGTCGTGACTGCAGTATGTTTGTATTAAAAATCGCACGTTCACAACTCATGCTATAAATCTCGAAATTTATTAACGACTGAAATGCATTTTATTCGAATCCACATGCAACGCAATTATGTAATAGCGCATTTTCACAACAGATTTCCGTCGCGCTTTTACGTTGGAGAAAACATAGCTCAAGCCCTGCCGCAATTATTGGAAAATAATTTGCGCTATGAATAGCAGACACCAGTTTGGTAATAGCAAAACATTCAACAAACAAAAGGAAATAACTAGGAACTGACCTTTAATTCATATTATTTAATTCCGCTTGTTTATTTATAATCAATATCAATGTAAGCACAATTAATGTCGAACTTAATCGTAATATTCAATTAATCTTCACTTGATTTCTTTTTGCAATTGTACGAACGCTAATCTAATAAATAGATTTTCTTATAAAATAAAGAAAGGGAAAAAGTTATTTGTTTATACTTTGCAATACATACTAAAATATTTAACTTATTTGATTGAAATTGTATGTGAAAATTATTAACTTTTAAGTTTCTGTAAGACCTATTGTCCCTTCTACGCGTAGGTGCAAAAATTCTTTGCTGGGTTACCTTTACTGCTCCAGTCACCATTATCTCTTTAATTTTAATTTCGGGTGTTAAACCCACGAATATGTATAGGATTCAAACTTAGACAGCCCTAAAATTAATAATTATTCACCTGACTGTCGAAATATTAACCATGCACTAAAAATTGTATTCCATTTTCAACGGTTCGAACTAGAACTTTTCAACAATAATTTATGTTTGGAATCGGTTGAGAACGGAACAAGCTTCTATACAAAAAAATCTGCCAATGGTCTGGGCGAAACTTTATTATTTTTCGGGTCAAAGTTCGGGAGCGGTCAAAGTCGGAGTGTATCATGAGTTGCTTCGAGATTATTAGATTTCTTGGAAAATTATTTTTGTTCTTAATATAAAAATATTTAAAATAGAGATTTTTAGAACAAGATTTTATACATTGAAAAAGTCCGTGTAGACTATTCGAATTTCAGTATATTATGTACACTATAAGCCCATAGAAGTAAAGACGAATTTGTTGCCTTATCAGAATTAGATAGTCGAATTGTTAAAACGTATACAAATCCATTACTTCCACTTGGGGTTTGAATTTCAAAAAAATTGTGAAACAGGTTTTTAGACGATTTCATAAGAAGCAACTTGATATCTCATGAGACAAGACGGATATTGAAAAATTTGTGAAAACGTAAGCAAACTCTTCACACCCCCTTGGTTCTTGAAATTCGAAAAATGGTGAAATTGGTTTTAAGGTCATTACATCAAATGCCGTAATAACCAATTTTATATCTCATCAGAACTAAGGGATGGCAAAATTTGTGAAAACATATGCAAACCCTTGGGGGCTGAATATCCAAAAATCGAGAAATGGGTTTGTAGGCGATTATATAAAAAGTCTGTGGAAATGAAAAGCGATCTAATATCTCATCAAACCTAAGAAATATGTCGAAACTTTGAAAAGCATACTACCCCCTTACACCCATTAGGATTGAATATCTAAAATACTGAAATTGACTTTTTGGCTTTTTTATATAGGAAACCTTGGGAAGTAAAAATGAATTCGATATATTATCAGATATGCAACCTCCTTACACTCACTAGGGGGTTGAATATCCAAAAATCCTGAAAGGAGTTAATAAATAAATATGAAGACAGCACGAGAAAGTAGGAACCAATTCAATTTCTTATCACTTCTAAAAGAAATGACGGAACTCGTGAAAACGTGTTCAACCCGTTTATACCCTCTTAGGGGCTGAAAAAACTTAAAAACAAGTTTTAGGCGATTATTACGCAAGCACGTGAAAGTGAAAAGATATTCCATATCTGATAAGACGTGGGGATATAGTAGAATTCGTGAAAAATTTTACAACCCCCTTTGCACCCCCTTAGGGGTCGAATTTTAAAAAATCCTGAAAACACTTTCTAGGTATTTATATGAAGAAGCCGTAGAATAAAAATGAATTCAATATTTGGGAAGACCTAATAGATATGACGAAACCCGTGAAAATATATGCATACCATTTTCACTGATCATTTTTTTTGCCCCCCTCTGAATGCCATTGGAAATTTGGAATTTTTTTTTATTTAAATTAGTTTTCTAGTTGATTTACATAAACGTACCAATTTTCAACTTTGTAGCATAAGCCGTTCTATAGATAGGAAAAACACCCCCCACCCCTGTACCATACTACCCCTATAAAAAAATATATTTTTCCAACATGCTACTAATATAGCTCTATCCAAATACCAAGTTTCAGCTTTATATCATTATAGGTTGTCGAGATATTAAAATCGGAACTTTTTCCTTTTCACCCTCTCCCACCCTCACCCTCTACACCCACACCTCCTAAATTTTGTTTTCCGCTAGGGGTCTATTAGGCCTACTTCTGGTAAAAATTTTAAGCATCTATCTTAAACTGGTCTTGAGATATGATAAGTGATTTTTTTGAAAAATTCTTATCCCCTCCACTTTCATGCTCCACCGTCCCCTTACAAAATTTTACTTTCATCAAACTTCATTTCTCAACCTTTATACACAAACCAAATTTTATTTATCTAGTACAATTGGTTCATGAGATATCGTAATCTAAAGCTTTTCACCCCCCACCCCCGTACGCCACTTCCCCCACTCAAATTTTTGGTTCCGATCTATTCTCCTAGTATACCTACAGATATTCATTAAGTTTCAATTTTGTGACATTGACCGTTTAGGAGATATGGATTTTAGAATGTAACGATCTCACCTTTTTTGCGTTTCGGACGCATTATTTTTCCCCCCACTCCCGAACCCCTTCACCTATATCGGCAATTTTTTTGCAAATGGGTCCACTACCGAAGCTCTATATAAATTCTAAATTTCAGTCTCCTAGCATAAGCGGTTGCTGAGATCTAGAAACCAAAATTTTCCGTCTAAAACGCTTCCCCCTTCTCCCCCCTTACACCCCAACCCCTCCAAATTTGGTCACTTTAGGGGGCCAACCCACTCTACCCACGAAAAAAAATTCAATTAAATAGCTCATAGGGTTTGGGTGCTACGAGCCTTCAAACAATTTTGCGTACACCGGTAGACGTACGGCGTACGGCGGACAGACGGACTGAAATTTTTTTTTGCTTTTTTCGTGTCTACTCGTCATGAAACGTGAAAAAAAAAATTGTGAGGGTAGCAAATTTTTTTTTTTTCAAAATCGGTAACAATACTATATTATTGAAATAATAAAGTAAAAAACAAAAATTTGAGCCCAGGAGAGCGGAAGTTCATTTTGGGGGCGTGGAGTACGTATAGGGTACGTATGGGGTACGATCGTACCACATACGTACCCCATACTGGGTATGAGCGCATAGGCTGAGATTTTTACAAGTGACCACTTAAATTAAAATTAAAATTAAATTCAAATCCGCAAACAGATTTAAAAAAACAAAAATTTGAGCCCAGGAGAGCGAAAATTCATTCGGGGGGCGTGGGGGGTACGAAACGTACCCACCACGTACCCCCCAAGGGGTATGAGCGCATAGGCTGAGATTTTTACAAGTGACCACTTAAATTAAAATTAAATTCAAATCCGCAAACAGATTTAAAAAAACAAAAATTTGAGCCCTGGAGAGCGGAAATTCATTCGGGGGGCGTGGGGGGTACGTGGTGGGTACGAATCGTACCCACCACGTACCCCCCAATGGGTATGAGCGCATAGGCTGAGATTTTTACAAGTGACCACTTAAATTAAAATTAAAATTAAATTCAAATCCGCAAACAGATTTAAAAAAACAAAAATTTGAGCCCAGGAGAGCGGAAATTCATTCGGGGGGCGTGGGGGGTACGTGGTGGGTACGAAACGTACCCACCACGTACCCCCCAAGGGGTATGAGCGCATAGGCTGAGATTTTTACAAGTGACCACTTAAATTAAAATTAAATTCAAATCCGCAAACAGATTTAAAAAAACAAAAATTTGAGCCCTGGAGAGCGGAAATTCATTCGGGGGGCGTGGGGGGTACGTGGTGGTTACGAATCGTACCCACCACGTACCCCCCAATGGGTATGAGCGCATAGGCTGAGATTTTTACAAGTGACCACTTAAATTAAAATTAAAATTAAATTCAAATCCGCAAACAGATTTAAAAAAACAAAAATTTGAGCCCAGGAGAGCGAAAATTCATTCGGGGGGCGTGGGGGGTACGAAACGTACCCACCACGTACCCCCCAAGGGGTATGAGCGCATAGGCTGAGATTTTTACAAGTGACCACTTAAATTAAAATTAAATTCAAATCCGCAAACAGATTTAAAAAAACAAAAATTTGAGCCCTGGAGAGCGGAAATTCATTCGGGGGGCGTGGGGGGTACGTGGTGGGTACGAATCGTACCCACCACGTACCCCCCAATGGGTATGAGCGCATAGGCTGAGATTTTTACAAGTGACCACTTAAATTAAAATTAAAATTAAATTCAAATCCGCAAACAGATTTAAAAAAACAAAAATTTGAGCCCAGGAGAGCGGAAATTCATTCGGGGGGCGTGGGGGGTACGTGGTGGGTACGAAACGTACCCACCACGTACCCCCCAAGGGGTATGAGCGCATAGGCTGAGATTTTTACAAGTGACCACTTAAATTAAAATTAAAATTAAATTCAAATCCGCAAACAGATTTAAAAAAACAAAAATTTGAGCCCTGGAGAGCGGAAATTCATTCGGGGGGCGTGGGGGGTACGTGGTGGGTACGAATCGTACCCACCACGTACCCTCCAATGGGTATGAGCGCATAGGCTGAGATTTTTACAAGTGACCACTTAAATTAAAATTAAAATTAAATTCAAATCCGCAAACAGATTTAAAAAAACAAAAATTTGAGCCCAGGAGAGCGAAAATTCATTCGGGGGGCGTGGGGGGTACGAAACGTACCCACCACGTACCCCCCAAGGGGTATGAGCGCATAGGCTGAGATTTTTACAAGTGACCACTTAAATTAAAATTAAATTCAAATCCGCAAACAGATTTAAAAAAACAAAAATTTGAGCCCTGGAGAGCGGAAATTCATTCGGGGGGCGTGGGGGGTACGTGGTGGGTACGAATCGTACCCACCACGTACCCCCCAATGGGTATGAGCGCATAGGCTGAGATTTTTACAAGTGACCACTTAAATTAAAATTAAAATTAAATTCAAATCCGCAAACAGATTTAAAAAAACAAAAATTTGAGCCCAGGAGAGCGGAAATTCATTCGGGGGGCGTGGGGGTACGTGGTGGGTACGAATCGTACCCACCACGTACCCCCCAATGGGTATGAGCGCATAGGCTGAGATTTTTACAAGTGACCACTTAAATTAAAATTAAAATTAAATTCAAATCCGCAAACAGATTTAAAAAAACAAAAATTTGAGCCCAGGAGAGCGGAAATTCATTCGGGGGGCGTGGGGGGTACGTGGTGGGTACGTTACCCCCCAAGGGGTATGAGCGCATAGGCTGAGATTTTTACAAGTGACCACTTAAATTAAAATTAAATTCAAATCCGCAAACAGATTTAAAAAAACAAAAATTTGAGCCCTGGAGAGCGGAAATTCATTCGGGGGGCGTGGGGGGTACGTGGTGGGTACGAATCGTACCCACCACGTACCCCCCAAGGGGTATGAGCGCATAGGCTGAGATTTTTACAAGTGACCACTTAAATTAAAATTAAAATTAAATTCAAATCCGCAAACAGATTTAAAAAAACAAAAATTTGAGCCCATGAGAGCGAAAATTCATTCGGGGGGCGTGGGGGGTACGAAACGTACCCACCACGTACCCCCCAAGGGGTATGAGCGCATAGGCTGAGATTTTTACAAGTGACCACTTAAATTAAAATTAAATTCAAATCCGCAAACAGATTTAAAAAAACAAAAATTTGAGCCCTGGAGAGCGGAAATTCATTCGGGGGGCGTGGGGGGTACGTGGTGGGTACGAATCGTACCCACCACGTACCCCCCAATGGGTATGAGCGCATAGGCTGAGATTTTTACAAGTGACCACTTAAATTAAAATTAAAATTAAATTCAAATCCGCAAACAGATTTAAAAAAACAAAAATTTGAGCCCAGGAGAGCGGAAATTCATTCGGGGGGCGTGGGGGGTACGTGGTGGGTACGAAACGTACCCACCACGTACCCCCCAAGGGGTATGAGCGCATAGGCTGAGATTTTTACAAGTGACCACTTAAATTAAAATTAAAATTAAATTCAAATCCGCAAACAGATTTAAAAAAACAAAAATTTGAGCCCTGGAGAGCGGAAATTCATTCGGGGGGCGTGGGGGGTACGTGGTGGGTACGAATCGTACCCACCACGTACCCTCCAATGGGTATGAGCGCATAGGCTGAGATTTTTACAAGTGACCACTTAAATTAAAATTAAAATTAAATTCAAATCCGCAAACAGATTTAAAAAAACAAAAATTTGAGCCCAGGAGAGCGAAAATTCATTCGGGGGGCGTGGGGGGTACGAAACGTACCCACCACGTACCCCCCAAGGGGTATGAGCGCATAGGCTGAGATTTTTACAAGTGACCACTTAAATTAAAATTAAATTCAAATCCGCAAACAGATTTAAAAAAACAAAAATTTGAGCCCTGGAGAGCGGAAATTCATTCGGGGGGCGTGGGGGGTACGTGGTGGGTACGAATCGTACCCACCACGTACCCCCCAATGGGTATGAGCGCATAGGCTGAGATTTTTACAAGTGACCACTTAAATTAAAATTAAAATTAAATTCAAATCCGCAAACAGATTTAAAAAAACAAAAATTTGAGCCCAGGAGAGCGGAAATTCATTCGGGGGGCGTGGGGGGTACGTGGTGGGTACGAAACGTACCCACCACGTACCCCCCAAGGGGTATGAGCGCATAGGCTGAGATTTTTACAAGTGACCACTTAAATTAAAATTAAATTCAAATCCGCAAACAGATTTAAAAAAACAAAAATTTGAGCCCAGGAGAGCGGAAATTCATTCGGGGGGCGTGGGGGTACGTGGTGGGTACGAATCGTACCCACCACGTACCCCCCAATGGGTATGAGCGCATAGGCTGAGATTTTTACAAGTGACCACTTAAATTAAAATTAAATTCAAATCCGCAAACAGATTTAAAAAAACAAAAATTTGAGCCCTGGAGAGCGGAAATTCATTCGGGGGGCGTGGGGGGTACGTGGTGGGTACGAATCGTACCCACCACGTACCCCCCAATGGGTATGAGCGCATAGGCTGAGATTTTTACAAGTGACCACTTAAATTAAAATTAAAATTAAATTCAAATCCGCAAACAGATTTAAAAAAACAAAAATTTGAGCCCAGGAGAGCGGAAATTCATTCGGGGGGCGTGGGGGTACGTGGTGGGTACGAATCGTACCCACCACGTACCCCCCAATGGGTATGAGCGCATAGGCTGAGATTTTTACAAGTGACCACTTAAATTAAAATTAAATTCAAATCCGCAAACAGATTTAAAAAAACAAAAATTTGAGCCCTGGAGAGCGGAAATTCATTCGGGGGGCGTGGGGGGTACGTGGTGGGTACGAATCGTACCCACCACGTACCCCCCAATGGGTATGAGCGCATAGGCTGAGATTTTTACAAGTGACCACTTAAATTAAAATTAAAATTAAATTCAAATCCGCAAACAGATTTAAAAAAACAAAAATTTGAGCCCAGGAGAGCGAAAATTCATTCGGGGGGCGTGGGGGGTACGAAACGTACCCACCACGTACCCCCCAAGGGGTATGAGCGCATAGGCTGAGATTTTTACAAGTGACCACTTAAATTAAAATTAAATTCAAATCCGCAAACAGATTTAAAAAAACAAAAATTTGAGCCCTGGAGAGCGGAAATTCATTCGGGGGGCGTGGGGGGTACGTGGTGGGTACGAATCGTACCCACCACGTACCCCCCAATGGGTATGAGCGCATAGGCTGAGATTTTTACAAGTGACCACTTAAATTAAAATTAAAATTAAATTCAAATCCGCAAACAGATTTAAAAAAACAAAAATTTGAGCCCAGGAGAGCGGAAATTCATTCGGGGGGCGTGGGGGGTACGTGGTGGGTACGAAACGTACCCACCACGTACCCCCCAAGGGGTATGAGCGCATAGGCTGAGATTTTTACAAGTGACCACTTAAATTAAAATTAAATTCAAATCCGCAAACAGATTTAAAAAAACAAAAATTTGAGCCCAGGAGAGCGGAAATTCATTCGGGGGGCGTGGGGGTACGTGGTGGGTACGAATCGTACCCACCACGTACCCCCCAATGGGTATGAGCGCATAGGCTGAGATTTTTACAAGTGACCACTTAAATTAAAATTAAAATTAAATTCAAATCCGCAAACAGATTTAAAAAAACAAAAATTTGAGCCCTGGAGAGCGGAAATTCATTCGGGGGGCGTGGGGGGTACGTGGTGGGTACGAATCGTACCCACCACGTACCCCCCAAGGGGTATGAGCGCATAGGCTGAGATTTTTACAAGTGACCACTTAAATTAAAATTAAATTCAAATCCGCAAACAGATTTAAAAAAACAAAAATTTGAGCCCAGGAGAGCGGAAATTCATTCGGGGGGCGTGGGGGTACGTGGTGGGTACGAATCGTACCCACCACGTACCCCCCAATGGGTATGAGCGCATAGGCTGAGATTTTTACAAGTGACCACTTAAATTAAAATTAAATTCAAATCCGCAAACAGATTTAAAAAAACAAAAATTTGAGCCCTGGAGAGCGGAAATTCATTCGGGGGGCGTGGGGGGTACGTGGTGGGTACGAATCGTACCCACCACGTACCCCCCAATGGGTATGAGCGCATAGGCTGAGATTTTTACAAGTGACCACTTAAATTAAAATTAAAATTAAATTCAAATCCGCAAACAGATTTAAAAAAACAAAAATTTGAGCCCAGGAGAGCGGAAATTCATTCGGGGGGCGTGGGGGTACGTGGTGGGTACGAATCGTACCCACCACGTACCCCCCAATGGGTATGAGCGCATAGGCTGAGATTTTTACAAGTGACCACTTAAATTAAAATTAAATTCAAATCCGCAAACAGATTTAAAAAAACAAAAATTTGAGCCCTGGAGAGCGGAAATTCATTCGGGGGGCGTGGGGGGTACGTGGTGGGTACGAATCGTACCCACCACGTACCCCCCAATGGGTATGAGCGCATAGGCTGAGATTTTTACAAGTGACCACTTAAATTAAAATTAAAATTAAATTCAAATCCGCAAACAGATTTAAAAAAACAAAAATTTGAGCCCAGGAGAGCGAAAATTCATTCGGGGGGCGTGGGGGGTACGAAACGTACCCACCACGTACCCCCCAAGGGGTATGAGCGCATAGGCTGAGATTTTTACAAGTGACCACTTAAATTAAAATTAAATTCAAATCCGCAAACAGATTTAAAAAAACAAAAATTTGAGCCCTGGAGAGCGGAAATTCATTCGGGGGGCGTGGGGGGTACGTGGTGGGTACGAATCGTACCCACCACGTACCCCCCAATGGGTATGAGCGCATAGGCTGAGATTTTTACAAGTGACCACTTAAATTAAAATTAAAATTAAATTCAAATCCGCAAACAGATTTAAAAAAACAAAAATTTGAGCCCAGGAGAGCGGAAATTCATTCGGGGGGCGTGGGGGGTACGTGGTGGGTACGAAACGTACCCACCACGTACCCCCCAAGGGGTATGAGCGCATAGGCTGAGATTTTTACAAGTGACCACTTAAATTAAAATTAAATTCAAATCCGCAAACAGATTTAAAAAAACAAAAATTTGAGCCCAGGAGAGCGGAAATTCATTCGGGGGGCGTGGGGGTACGTGGTGGGTACGAATCGTACCCACCACGTACCCCCCAATGGGTATGAGCGCATAGGCTGAGATTTTTACAAGTGACCACTTAAATTAAAATTAAAATTAAATTCAAATCCGCAAACAGATTTAAAAAAACAAAAATTTGAGCCCTGGAGAGCGGAAATTCATTCGGGGGGCGTGGGGGGTACGTGGTGGGTACGAATCGTACCCACCACGTACCCCCCAAGGGGTATGAGCGCATAGGCTGAGATTTTTACAAGTGACCACTTAAATTAAAATTAAATTCAAATCCGCAAACAGATTTAAAAAAACAAAAATTTGAGCCCAGGAGAGCGGAAATTCATTCGGGGGGCGTGGGGGTACGTGGTGGGTACGAATCGTACCCACCACGTACCCCCCAATGGGTATGAGCGCATAGGCTGAGATTTTTACAAGTGACCACTTAAATTAAAATTAAAATTAAATTCAAATCCGCAAACAGATTTAAAAAAACAAAAATTTGAGCCCTGGAGAGCGGAAATTCATTCGGGGGGCGTGGAGGGTACGTGGTGGGTACGAATCGTACCCACCACGTACCCCCCAAGGGGTATGAGCGCATAGGCTGAGATTTTTACAAGTGACCACTTAAATTAAAATTAAATTCAAATCCGCAAACAGATTTAAAAAAACAAAAATTTGAGCCCAGGAGAGCGGAAATTCATTCGGGGGGCGTGGGGGTACGTGGTGGGTACGAATCGTACCCACCACGTACCCCCCAATGGGTATGAGCGCATAGGCTGAGATTTTTACAAGTGACCACTTAAATTAAAATTAAAATTAAATTCAAATCCGCAAACAGATTTAAAAAAACAAAAATTTGAGCCCAGGAGAGCGGAAATTCATTCGGGGGGCGTGGGGGGTACGTGGTGGGTACGAAACGTACCCACCACGTACCCCCCAAGGGGTATGAGCGCATAGGCTGAGATTTTTACAAGTGACCACTTAAATTAAAATTAAAATTAAATTCAAATCCGCAAACAGATTTAAAAAAACAAAAATTTGAGCCCAGGGGAGCGGAAATTCATTCGGGGGGCGTGGGGGTACGTGGTGGGTACGAATCGTACCCACCACGTACCCCCCAATGGGTATGAGCGCATAGGCTGAGATTTTTACAAGTGACCACTTAAATTAAAATTAAAATTAAATTCAAATCCGCAAACAGATTTAAAAAAACAAAAATTTGAGCCCAGGAGAGCGGAAATTCATTCGGGGGGCGTGGGGGGTACGTGGTGGGTACGAAACGTACCCACCACGTACCCCCCAAGGGGTATGAGCGCATAGACTGAGATTTTTACAAGTGACCACTTAAATTAAAATTAAATTCAAATCCGCAAACAGATTTAAAAAAACAAAAATTTGAGCCCAGGAGAGCGGAAATTCATTCGGGGGGCGTGGGGGTACGTGGTGGGTACGAATCGTACCCACCACGTACCCCCCAATGGGTATGAGCGCATAGGCTGAGATTTTTACAAGTGACCACTTAAATTAAAATTAAAATTAAATTCAAATCCGCAAACAGATTTAAAAAAACAAAAATTTGAGCCCAGGAGAGCGGAAATTCATTCGGGGGGCGTGGGGGGTACGTAGTGGGTACGAAACGTACCCACCACGTACCCCCCAAGGGGTATGAGCGCATAAGCTGAGATTTTTACAAGTGACCACTTAAATTAAAATTAAATTCAAATCCGCAAACAGATTTAAAAAAACAAAAATTTGAGCCCAGGAGAGCGGAAATTCATTCGGGGGGCGTGGGGGTACGTGGTGGGTACGAATCGTACCCACCACGTACCCCCCAATGGGTATGAGCGCATAGGCTGAGATTTTTACAAGTGACCACTTAAATTAAAATTAAAATTAAATTCAAATCCGCAAACAGATTTAAAAAAACAAAAATTTGAGCCCAGGAGAGCGGAAATTCATTCGGGGGGCGTGGAAGGTACGTGGTGGGTACGAAACGTACCCACCACGTACCCCCCAAGAGGTATGAGCGCATAGGCTGAGATTTTTACAAGTGACCACTTAAATTAAAATTAAATTCAAATCCGCAAACAGATTTAAAAAAACAAAAATTTGAGCCCAGGAGAGCGGAAATTCATTCGGGGGGCGTGGGGGTACGTGGTGGGTACGAATCGTACCCACCACGTACCCCCCAATGGGTATGAGCGCATAGGCTGAGATTTTTACAAGTGACCACTTAAATTAAAATTAAAATTAAATTCAAATCCGCAAACAGATTTAAAAAAACAAAAATTTGAGCCCAGGAGAGCGGAAATTCATTCGGGGGGCGTGAGGGGTACGTGGTGGGTACGAAACGTACCCACCACGTACCCCCCAAGGGGTATGAGCGCATAGGCTGAGATTTTTACAAGTGACCACTTAAATTAAAATTAAATTCAAATCCGCAAACAGATTTAAAAAAACAAAAATTTGAGCCCTGGAGAGCGGAAATTCATTCGGGGGGCGTGGGGGGTACGTGGTGGGTACGAAACGTACCCACCACGTACCCCCCAAGGGGTATGAGCGCATAGGCTGAGATTTTTACAAGTGACCACTTAAATTAAAATTAAATTCAAATCCGCAAACAGATTTAAAAAAACAAAAATTTGAGCCCTGGAGAGCGGAAATTCATTCGGGGGGCGTGGGGGGTACGTGGTGGGTACGAATCGTACCCACCACGTACCCCCCAATGGGTATGAGCGCATAGGCTGAGATTTTTACAAGTGACCACTTAAATTAAAATTAAAATTAAATTCAAATCCGCAAACAGATTTAAAAAAACAAAAATTTGAGCCCAGGAGAGCGGAAATTCATTCGGGGGGCGTGGGGGTACGTGGTGGGTACGAATCGTACCCACCACGTACCCCCCAATGGGTATGAGCGCATAGGCTGAGATTTTTACAAGTGACCACTTAAATTAAAATTAAAATTAAATTCAAATCCGCAAACAGATTTAAAAAAACAAAAATCTGAGCCCAGGAGAGCGGAAGTTCATTTTATAGGCGTGGAGTACGTATAGGGTACGTATGGGGTACGATCGTACCCCATACGTACCCCATACTGGGTATGAGCGCATAGGCTGAGATTTTTACAAGTGACCACTTAAATTAAAATTAAAATTAAATTCAAATCCGCAAACAGATTTAAAAAAACAAAAATTTGAGCCCAGGAGAGCGGAAGTTCATTTTGGGGGCGTGGAGTACGTATAGGGTACGTATGGGGTACGATCGTACCCCATACGTACCCCATACTGGGTATGAGCGCATAGGCTGAGATTTTTACAAGCGACCACTTAAATTAAAATTAAAATTAAATTCAAATCCGCAAACAGATTTAAAAAAACAAAAATTTGAGCCCAGGAGAGCGGAAATTCATTCGGAGGGCGTGGTGGGTACGAAACGTACCCACCACGTACCCCCCAAGGGGTATGAGCGCATAGGCTGAGATTTTTACAAGTGACCACTTAAATTAAAATTAAAATTAAATTCAAATCCGCAAACAGATTTAAAAAAACAAAAATTTGAGCCCTGGAGAGCGGAAATTCATTCGGGGGGCGTGGGGGGTACGTGGTGGGTACGAATCGTACCCACCACGTACCCCCCAATGGGTATGAGCGCATAGGCTGAGATTTTTACAAGTGACCACTTAAATTAAAATTAAAATTAAATTCAAATCCGCAAACAGATTTAAAAAAACAAAAATTTGAGCCCAGGAGAGCGGAAGTTCATTCGGGGGGCGTGGGGGGTACGTGGTGGGTACGAAACGTACCCACCACGTACCCCCCAAGGGGTATGAGCGCATAGGCTGAGTTTTTACAAGTGACCACTTAAATTAAAATTAAAATTAAATTCAAATCCGCAAACAGATTTAAAAAAACAAAAATTTGAGCCCAGGGGAGCGGAAATTCATTCTGGGGGCGTGGGGGGTACGTGGTGGGTACGAAACGTACCCACCACGTACCCCCCAAGGGGTATGAGCGCATAGGCTGAGATTTTTACAAGTGACCACTTAAATTAAAATTAAAATTAAATTCAAATCCGCAAACAGATTTAAAAAAACAAAAATTTGAGCCCAGGGGAGCGGAAATTCATTCGGGGGGCGTGGGGGGTACGTGGTGGGTACGAAACGTACCCACCACGTACACCACAAGGGGTATGAGCGCATAGGCTGAGATTTTTACAAGTGACCACTTAAATTAAAATTAAAATTAAATTCAAATCCGCAAACAGATTTAAAAAAACAAAAATTTGAGCCCAGGAGAGCGGAAGTTCATTTTGGGGGCGTGGAGTACGTATGGGGTACGATCGTACCCCATTCGTACCCCATACTGGGTATGAGCGCATAGGCTGAGATTTTTACAAGTGACCACTTAAATTAAAATTAAAATTAAATTCAAATCCGCAAACAGATTTAAAAAAACAAAAATTTGAGCCCAGGAGAGCGGAAATTCATTCGGGGGGCGTGGGGGGTACGTGGTGGGTACGAATCGTACCCACCACGTACCCCCCAAGGGGTATGAGCGCATAGGCTGAGATTTTTACAAGTGACCACTTAAATTAAAATTAAAATTAAATTCAAATCCGCAAACTGATTTAAAAAAACAAAAATTTGAGCCCAGGAGAGCGGAAGTTCATTTTGGGGGCGTGGAGTACGTATAGGGAACGTATGGGGTACGATCGTACCCCATACGTACCCCATACTGGGTATGAGCGCATAGGCTGAGATTTTTACAAGTGACCACTTAAATTAAAATTAAAATTAAATTAAAATCCGCAAACAGATTTAAAAAAACAAAAATTTGAGCCCAGGAGAGCGGAAATTCATTCGGGGGGCGTGGGGGGTACGTGGTGGGTACGAATCGTACCCACCACGTACCCCCCAAGGGGTATGAGCGCATAGGCTGAGATTTTTACAAGTGACCACTTAAATTAAAATTAAAATTAAATTCAAATCCGCAAACTGATTTAAAAAAACAAAAATTTGAGCCCAGGAGAGCGGAAATTCATTCGGGGGGCGTGGGGGGTACGTGGTGGGTACGAATCGTACTCACCGCGTACCCCCCAATGGGTATGAGCGCATAGGCTGAGATTTTTACAAGTGACTACTTAAATTAAATTTAAAATTAAATTCAAATCCGCAAACAGATTTAAAAAAACAAAAATTTGAGCCCAGGGGAGCGGAAATTCATTCGGGGAGCGTGGGGGGTACGTGGTGGGTACGAATCGTACCCACCACGTACCCCCCAAGGGGTATGAGCGCATAGGCTGAGATTTTTACAAGTGACCACTTAAATTAAAATTAAAATTAAATTCAAATCCGCAAACTGATTTAAAAAAACAAAAATTTGAGCCCAGGAGAGCGGAAATTCATTCGGGGGGCGTGGGGGGTACGTGGTGGGTACGAAACGTACCCACCACGTACCCCCCAAGGGGTATGAGCGCATAGGCTGAGATTTTTACAAGTGACCACTTAAATTAAAATTAAAATTAAATTCAAATCCGCAAACAGATTTAAAAAAACAAAAATTTGAGCCCAGGAGAGCGGAAATTCATTCGGGGGGCGTGGTGGGTACGAAACGTACCCACCACGTACGTGGGGTATGAGCGCATAGGCTGAGATTTTTACAAGTGACCACTTAAATTAAAATTAAAATTAAATTCAAATCCGCAAACAGATTTAAAAAAACAAAAATTTGAGCCCAGGAGAGCGGAAGTTCATTTTGGGGGCGTGGAGTACGTATGGGGTACGATCGTACCCCATACGTACCCCATACTGGGTATGAGCGCATAGGCTGAGATTTTTACAAGTGACCACTTAAATTAAAATTAAAATTAAATTCAAATCCGCAAACAGATTTAAAAAAACAAAAATTTGAGCCCAGGAGAGCGGAAATTCATTCGGGGGGCGTGGGGGGTACGTGGTGGGTACGAAACGTACCCACCACGTACCCCCCAAGGGGTATGAGCGCATAGGCTGAGATTTTTACAAGTGACCACTTAAATTAAAATTAAAATTAAATTCAAATCCGCAAACAGATTTAAAAAAACAAAAATTTGAGCCCAGGAGAGCGGAAATTCATTCGGGGGGCGTGGGGGGTACGTGGTGGGTACGAAACGTACCCACCACGTACCCCCAAGGGGTATGAGCGCATAGGCTGAGATTTTTACAAGTGGCCACTTAAATTAAAATTAAAATTAAATTCAAATCCGCAAACAGATTTAAAAAAACAAAAATTTGAGCCCAGGAGAGCGGAAATTCATTCGGGGGGCGTGGGGGGTACGTGGTGGGTACGAAACGTACCCACCACGTACCCCCCAAGGGGTATGAGCGCATAGGCTGAGATTTTTACAAGTGGCCACTTAAATTAAAATTAAAATTAAATTCAAATCCGCAAACAGATTTAAAAAAACAAAAATTTGAGCCCAGGAGAGCGGAAATTCATTCGGGGGGCGTGGGGGGTACGTGGTGGGTACGAAACGTACCCACCACGTACCCCCCAAGGGGTATGAGCGCATAGGCTGAGATTTTTACAAGTGACCACTTAAATTAAAATTAAAATTAAATTCAAATCCGCAAACAGATTTAAAAAAACAAAAATTTGAGCCCAGGAGAGCGGAAATTCATTCGGGGGGCGTGGGGGGTACGTGGTGGGTACGAAACGTACCCACCACGTACCCCCCAAGGGGTATGAGCGCATAGGCTGAGATTTTTACAAGTGACCACTTAAATTAAAATTAAAATTAAATTCAAATCCGCAAACAGATTTAAAAAAACAAAAATTTGAGCCCAGGAGAGCGGAAATTCATTCGGGGGGCGTGGGGGGTACGTGGTGGGTACGAAACGTACCCACCACGTACCCCCCAAGGGGTATGAGCGCATAGGCTGAGATTTTTACAAGTGGCCACTTAAATTAAAATTAAAATTAAATTCAAATCCGCAAACAGATTTAAAAAAACAAAAATTTGAGCCCAGGAGAGCGGAAATTCATTCGGGGGGCGTGGGGGTACGTGGTGGGTACGAAACGTACGCACCACGTACGTGGGGTATGAGCGCATAGGCTGAGATTTTTACAAGTGACCACTTAAATTAAAATTAAAATTAAATTCAAATCCGCAAACAGATTTAAAAAAACAAAAATTTGAGCCCAGGGTAGCGGAAATTCATTCGGGGGGCGTGGGGGGTACGTGGTGGGTACGAAACGTACCCACCACGTACCCCCCAAGGGGTATGAGCGCATAGGCTGAGATTTTTACAAGTGACCACTTAAATTAAAATTAAAATTAAATTCAAATCCGCAAACAGATTTAAAAAAACAAAAATTTGAGCCCAGGAGAGCGGAAATTCATTCGGGGGGCGTGGGGGGTACGTGGTGGGTACGAAACGTACCCACCACGTACCCCCCAAGGGGTATGAGCGCATAGGCTGAGATTTTTACAAGTGGCCACTTAAATTAAAATTAAAATTAAATTCAAATCCGCAAACAGATTTAAAAAAACAAAAATTTGAGCCCAGGAGAGCGGAAATTCATTCGGGGGGCGTGGGGGTACGTGGTGGGTACGAAACGTACCCACCACGTACCCCCCAAGGGGTATGAGCGCATAGGCTGAGATTTTTACAAGTGACCACTTAAATTAAAATTAAAATTAAATTCAAATCCGCAAACAGATTTAAAAAAACAAAAATTTGAGCCCAGGAGAGCGGAAATTCATTCGGGGGGCGTGGGGGGTACGTGGTGGGTACGAAACGTACCCACCACGTACCCCCCAAGGGGTATGAGCGCATAGGCTGAGATTTTTACAAGTGACCACTTAAATTAAAATTAAAATTAAATTCAAATCCGCAAACAGATTTAAAAAAACAAAAATTTGAGCCCAGGAGAGCGGAAATTCATTCGGGGGCGTGGGGGTACGTGGTGGGTACGAAACGTACCCACCACGTACCCCCCAAGGGGTATGAGCGCATAGGCTGAGATTTTTACAAGTGACCACTTAAATTAAAATTAAAATTAAATTCAAATCCGCAAACAGATTTAAAAAAACAAAAATTTGAGCCCAGGAGAGAGTCCCCCCCAAGGGGTATGAGCGCATAGGCTGAGATTTTTACAAGTGGCCACTTAATTTAAAATTAAAATTAAATTCAAATCCGCAAACAGATTTAAAAAAACAAAAATTTGAGCCCAGGAGAGCGGAAATTCATTCGGGGGGCGTGGGGGTACGTGGTGGGTACGAAACGTACCCACCACGTACGTGGGGTATGAGCGCATAGGCTGAGATTTTTACAAGTGACCACTTAAATTAAAATTAAAATTAAATTCAAATCCGCAAACAGATTTAAAAAAACAAAAATTTGAGCCCAGGAGAGCGGAAATTCATTCGGGGGGCGTGGGGGGTACGTGGTGGGTACGAAACGTACCCACCACGTACCCCCCAAGGGGTATGAGCGCATAGGCTGAGATTTTTACAAGTGACCACTTAAATTAAAATTAAAATTAAATTCAAATCCGCAAACAGATTTAAAAAAACAAAAATTTGAGCCCAGGGGAGCGGAAATTCATTCGGGGGGCGTGGGGGGTACGTGGTGGGTACGAAACGTACCCACCACGTACCCCCCAAGGGGTATGAGCGCATAGGCTGAGATTTTTACAAGTGACCACTTAAATTAAAATTAAAATTAAAATTAAATTCAAATCCGCAAACAGATTTAAAAAAACAAAAATTTGAGCCCAGGGTAGCGGAAATTCATTCGGGGGGCGTGGGGGGTACGTGGTGGGTACGAAACGTACCCACCACGTACCCCCCAAGGGGTATGAGCGCATAGGCTGAGATTTTTACAAGTGGCCACTTAAATTAAAATTAAAATTAAATTCAAATCCGCAAACAGATTTAAAAAAACAAAAATTTGAGCCCAGGAGAGCGGAAATTCATTCGGGGGGCGTGGGGGTACGTGGTGGGTACGAAACGTACCCACCACGTACGTGGGGTATGAGCGCATAGGCTTAGATTTTTACAAGTGACCACTTAAATTAAAATTAAAATTAAATTCAAATCCGCAAACAGATTTAAAAAAACAAAAATTTGAGCCCAGGGTAGCGGAAATTCATTCGGGGGGCGTGGGGGGTACGTGGTGGGTACGAAACGTACCCACCACGTACCCCCCAAGGGGTATGAGCGCATAGGCTGAGATTTTTACAAGTGACCACTTAAATTAAAATTAAAATTAAATTCAAATCCGCAAACAGATTTAAAAAAACAAAAATTTGAGCCCAGGAGAGCGGAAATTCATTCGGGGGCGTGGGGGGTACGTGGTGGGTACGAAACGTACCCACCACGTACCCCCCAAGGGGTATGAGCGCATAGGCTGAGATTTTTACAAGTGACCACTTAAATTAAAATTAAAATTAAATTCAAATCCGCAAACAGATTTAAAAAAACAAAAATTTGAGCCCAGGGGAGCGGAAATTCATTCGGGGGGCGTGGGGGGTACGTGGTGGGTACGAAACGTACCCACCACGTACCCCCCAAGGGGTATGAGCGCATAGGCTGAGATTTTTACAAGTGACCACTTAAATTAAAATTAAAATTTAATTCAAATCCGCAAACAGATTTAAAAAAACAAAAATTTGAGCCCCGGAGAGCGGAAGTTCATTTTGGGGGCGTGGAGTACGTATGGGGTACGATCGTACCCCATACGTACCCCATACTGGGTATGAGCGCATAGGCTGAGATTTTTACAAGTGACCACTTAAATTAAAATTAAAATTAAATTCAAATCCGCAAACAGATTTAAAAAAACAAAAATTTGAGCCCAGGAGAGCGGAAATTCATTCGGGGGGCGTGGGGGGTACGTGGTGGGTACGAAACGTACCCACCACGTACCCCCAAGGGGTATGAGCGCATAGGCTGAGATTTTTACAAGTGACCACTTAAATTAAAATTAAAATTAAATTCAAATCCGCAAACAGATTTAAAAAAACAAAAATTTGAGCCCAGGAGAGCGGAAATTCATTCGGGGGGCGTGGGGGGTACGTGGTGGGTACGAAACGTACCCACCACGTACCCCCCAAGGGGTATGAGCGCATAGGCTGAGATTTTTACAAGTGACCACTTAAATTAAAATTAAAATTAAATTCAAATCCGCAAACAGATTTAAAAAAACAAAAATTTGAGCCCAGGAGAGCGGAAATTCATTCGGGGGGCGTGGGGGGTACGTGGTGGGTACGAAACGTACCCACCACGTACCCCCCAAGGGGTATGAGCGCATAGGCTGAGATTTTTACAAGTGACCACTTAAATTAAAATTAAAATTAAATTCAAATCCGCAAACAGATTTAAAAAAACAAAAATTTGAGCCCAGGGGAGCGGAAATTCATTCGGGGGGCGTGGGGGGTACGTGGTGGGTACGAAACGTACCCACCACGTACCCCCCAAGGGGTATGAGCGCATAGGCTGAGATTTTTACAAGTGACCACTTAAATTAAAATTAAAATTAAATTCAAATCCGCAAACAGATTTAAAAAAACAAAAATTTGAGCCCAGGAGAGCGGAAATTCATTCGGGGGGCGTGGGGGGTACGTGGTGGGTACGAAACGTACCCACCACGTACCCCCCAAGGGGTATGAGCGCATAGGCTGAGATTTTTACAAGTGGCCACTTAAATTAAAATTAAAATTAAATTCAAATCCGCAAACAGATTTAAAAAAACAAAAATTTGAGCCCAGGAGAGCGGAAATTCATTCGGGGGGCGTGGGGGTACGTGGTGGGTACGAAACGTACCCACCACGTACGTGGGGTATGAGCGCATAGGCTGAGATTTTTACAAGTGACCACTTAAATTAAAATTAAAATTAAATTCAAATCCGCAAACAGATTTAAAAAAACAAAAATTTGAGCCCAGGAGAGCGGAAATTCATTCGGGGGGCGTGGGGGGTACGTGGTGGGTACGAAACGTACCCACCACGTACCCCCCAAGGGGTATGAGCGCATAGGCTGAGATTTTTACAAGTGACCACTTAAATTAAAATTAAAATTAAATTCAAATCCGCAAACAGATTTAAAAAAACAAAAATTTGAGCCCAGGAGAGCGGAAATTCATTCGGGGGGCGTGGGGGGTACGTGGTGGGTACGAAACGTACCCACCACGTACCCCCCAAGGGGTATGAGCGCATAGGCTGAGATTTTTACAAGTGACCACTTAAATTAAAATTAAAATTAAATTCAAATCCGCAAACAGATTTAAAAAAACAAAAATTTGAGCCCAGGAGAGCGGAAATTCATTCGGGGGGCGTGGGGGGTACGTGGTGGGTACGAAACGTACCCACCACGTACCCCCCAAGGGGTATGAGCGCATAGGCTGAGATTTTTACAAGTGACCACTTAAATTAAAATTAAAATTAAATTCAAATCCGCAAACAGATTTAAAAAACAAAAATTTGAGCCCAGGAGAGCGGAAATTCATTCGGGGGGCGTGGGGGGTACGTGGTGGGTACGAAACGTACTCACCACGTACCCCCCAAGGGGTATGAGCGCATAGGCTGAGATTTTTACAAGTGACCACTTAAATTAAAATTAAAATTAAATTCAAATCCGCAAACAGATTTAAAAAAACAAAAATTTGAGCCCAGGAGAGCGGAAATTCATTCGGGGGGCGTGGGGGGTACGTGGTGGGTACGAAACGTACCCACCACGTACCCCCCAAGGGGTATGAGCGCATAGGCTGAGATTTTTACAAGTGACCACTTAAATTAAAATTAAAATTAAATTCAAATCCGCAAACAGATTTAAAAAAACAAAAATTTGAGCCCAGGAGAGCGGAAATTCATTCGGGGGACGTGGGGGGTACGTGGTGGGTACGAAACGTACCCACCACGTACCCCCCAAGAGGTATGAGCGCATAGGCTGAGATTTTTACAAGTGACCACTTAAATTAAAATTAAAATTAAATTCAAATCCGCAAACAGATTTAAAAAAACAAAAATTTGAGCCCAGGAGAGCGGAAATTCATTCGGGGGGCGTGGGGGGTACGTGGTGGGTACGAAACGTACCCACCACGTACCCCCCAAGGGGTATGAGCGCATAGGCTGAGATTTTTACAAGTGACCACTTAAATTAAAATTAAAATTAAATTCAAATCCGCAAACAGATTTAAAAAAACAAAAATTTGAGCCCAGGAGAGCGGAAATTCATTCGGGAGGCGTGGGGGGTACGTGGTGGGTACGAAACGTACCCACCACGTACCCCCCAAGGGGTATGAGCGCATAGGCTGAGATTTTTACAAGTGACCACTTAAATTAAAATTAAAATTTAATTCAAATCCGCAAACAGATTTAAAAAAACAAAAATTTGAGCCCAGGAGAGCGGAAATTCATTCGGGGGGCGTGGGGGGTACGTGGTGGGTACGAAACGTACCCACCACGTACCCCCCAAGGGTTATGAGTGCATAGGCTGAGATTTTTACAAGTGACCACTTAAATTAAAATTAAAATTAAATTCAAATCCGCAAACAGATTTAAAAAAACAAAAATTTGAGCCCAGGAGAGCGGAAATTCACTCGGGGGGCGTGGGGGGTACGTGGTGGGTACGAAACGTACCCACCACGTACCCCCCAAGGGGTATGAGCGCATAGGCTGAGATTTTTACAAGTGACCACTTAAATTAAAATTAAAATTAAATTCAAATCCGCAAACAGATTTAAAAAAACAAAAATTTGAGCCCAGGGGAGCGGAAATTCATTCGGGGGGCGTGGGGGGTACGTGGTGGGTACGAAACGTACCCACCACGTACCCCCCAAGGGGTATGAGCGCATAGGCTGAGATTTTTACAAGTGGCCACTTAAATTAAAATTAAAATTAAATTCAAATCCGCAAACAAATTTAAAAAAACAAAAATTTGAGCCCAGGAGAGCGGAAATTCATTCGGGGGGCGTGGGGGGTACGTGGTGGGTACGAAACGTACCCACCACGTACCCCCCAAGGGGTATGAGCGCATAGGCTGAGATTTTTACAAGTGGCCACTTAAATTAAAATTAAAATTAAATTCAAATCCGCAAACAAATTTAAAAAAACAAAAATTTGAGCCCAGGAGAGCGGAAATTCATTCGGGGGGCGTGGGGGGTACGTGGTGGGTACGAAACGTACCCACCACGTACCCCCCAAGGGGTATGAGCGCATAGGCTGAGATTTTTACAAGTGACCACTTAAATTAAAATTAAAATTAAATTCAAATCCGCAAACAGATTTAAAAAAACAAAAATTTGAGCCCAGGAGAGCGGAAATTCATTCGGGGGGCGTGGGGGGTACGTGGTGGGTACGAAACGTACCCACCACGTACCCCCCAAGGGGTATGAGCGCATAGGCTGAGATTTTTACAAGTGACCACTTAAATTAAAATTAAAATTAAATTCAAATCCGCAAACAGATTTAAAAAAACAAAAATTTGAGCCCAGGGGAGCGGAAATTCATTCGGGGGGCGTGGGGGGTACGTGGTGGGTACGAAACGTACCCACCACGTACCCCCCAAGGGGTATGAGCGCATAGGCTGAGATTTTTACAAGTGGCCACTTAAATTAAAATTAAAATTAAATTCAAATCCGCAAACAAATTTAAAAAAACAAAAATTTGAGCCCAGGAGAGCGGAAATTCATTCGGGGGGCGTGGGGGGTACGTGGTGGGTACGAAACGTACCCACCACGTACCCCCAAGGGGTATGAGCGCATAGGCTGAGATTTTTACAAGTGACCACTTAAATTAAAATTAAAATTAAATTCAAATCCGCAAACAGATTTAAAAAAAAAATTTGAGCCCAGGAGAGCGGAAATTCATTCGGGGGCGTGGAGGGTACGTGGTGGGTACGAAACGTACCCACCACGTACCCCCCAAGGGGTATGAGCGCATAGGCTGAGATTTCTACAAGTGACCACTTAAATTAAAATTAAAATTAAATTCAAATCCGCAAACAGATTTAAAAAAACAAAAATTTGAGCCCAGGAGAGCGGAAATTCATTCGGGGGGCGTGGGGGGTACGTGGTGGGTACGAAACGTACCCACCACGTACCCCCCAAGGGGTATGAGCGCATAGGCTGAGATTTTTACAAGTGACCACTTAAATTAAAATTAAAATTAAATTCAAATCCGCAAACAGATTTAAAAAAACAAAAATTTGAGCCCAGGGGAGCGGAAATTCATTCGGGGGGCGTGGGGGGTACGTGGTGGGTACGAAACGTACCCACCACGTACCCCCCAAGGGGTATGAGCGCATAGGCTGAGATTTTTACAAGTGACCACTTAAATTAAAATTAAAATTAAATTCAAATCCGCAAACAGATTTAAAAAAACAAAAATTTGAGCCCAGGAGAGCGGAAATTCATTCGGGGGGCGTGGGGGGTACGTGGTGGGTACGAAACGTACCCACCACGTACCCCCCAAGGGGTATGAGCGCATAGGCTGAGATTTTTACAAGTGACCACTTAAATTAAAATTAAAATTAAATTCAAATCCGCAAACAGATTTAAAAAAACAAAAATTTGAGCCCAGGAGAGCGGAAATTCATTCGGGGGGCGTGGGGGGTACGTGGTGGGTACGAAACGTACCCACCACGTACCCCCCAAGGGGTATGAGCGCATAGGCTGAGATTTTTACAAGTGACCACTTAAATTAAAATTAAAATTAAATTCAAATCCGCAAACAGATTTAAAAAAACAAAAATTTGAGCCCAGGGGAGCGGAAATTCATTCGGGGGGCGTGGGGGGTACGTGGTGGGTACGAAACGTACCCACCACGTACCCCCCAAGGGGTATGAGCGCATAGGCTGAGATTTTTACAAGTGGCCACTTAAATTAAAATTAAAATTAAATTCAAATCCGCAAACAAATTTAAAAAAACAAAAATTTGAGCCCAGGAGAGCGGAAATTCATTCGGGGGGCGTGGGGGGTACGTGGTGGGTACGAAACGTACCCACCACGTACCCCCAAGGGGTATGAGCGCATAGGCTGAGATTTTTACAAGTGACCACTTAAATTAAAATTAAAATTAAATTCAAATCCGCAAACAGATTTAAAAAAAAAATTTGAGCCCAGGAGAGCGGAAATTCATTCGGGGGCGTGGAGGGTACGTGGTGGGTACGAAACGTACCCACCACGTACCCCCCAAGGGGTATGAGCGCATAGGCTGAGATTTCTACAAGTGACCACTTAAATTAAAATTAAAATTAAATTCAAATCCGCAAACAGATTTAAAAAAACAAAAATTTGAGCCCAGGGGAGCGGAAATTCATTCGGGGGGCGTGGGGGGTACGTGGTGGGTACGAAACGTACCCACCACGTACCCCCCAAGGAGTATGAGCGCATAGGCTGAGATTTTTACAAGTGACCACTTAAATTAAAATTAAAATTAAATTCAAATCCGCAAACAGATTTAAAAAAACAAAAATTTGAGCCCAGGGGAGCGGAAATTCATTCGGGGGCGTGGGGGGTACGTGGTGGGTACGAAACGTACCCACCACGTACCCCCCAAGGGGTATGAGCGCATAGGCTGAGATTTTTACAAGTGACCACTTAAATTAAAATTAAAATTAAATTCAAATCCGCAAACAGATTTAAAAAAACAAAAATTTGAGCCCAGGAGAGCGGAAATTCATTCGGGGGGCGTGGGGGGTACGTGGTGGGTACGAAACGTACCCACCACGTACCCCCCAAGGGGTATGAGCGCATAGGCTGAGATTTTTACAAGTGACCACTTAAATTAAAATTAAAATTAAATTCAAATCCGCAAACAGATTTAAAAAAACAAAAATTTGAGCCCAGGAGAGCGGAAATTCATTCGGGGGGCGTGGGGGGTACGTGGTGGGTACGAAACGTACCCACCACGTACCCCCCAAGGGGTATGAGCGCATAGGCTGAGATTTTTACAAGTGACCACTTAAATTAAAATTAAAATTAAATTCAAATCCGCAAACAGATTTAAAAAAACAAAAATTTGAGCCCAGGGGAGCGGAAATTCATTCGGGGGGCGTGGGGGGTACGTGGTGGGTACGAAACGTACCCACCACGTACCCCCCAAGGGGTATGAGCGCATAGGCTGAGATTTTTACAAGTGGCCACTTAAATTAAAATTAAAATTAAATTCAAATCCGCAAACAAATTTAAAAAAACAAAAATTTGAGCCCAGGAGAGCGGAAATTCATTCGGGGGGCGTGGGGGGTACGTGGTGGGTACGAAACGTACCCACCACGTACCCCCCAAGGGGTATGAGCGCATAGGCTGAGATTTTTACAAGTGACCACTAAAATTAAAATTAAAATTAAATTCAAATCCGCAAACAGATTTAAAAAAACAAAAATTTGAGCCCAGGAGAGCGGAAATTCATTCGGGGGGCGTGGGGGGTACGTGGTGGGTACGAAACGTACCCACCACGTACCCCCCAAGGGGTATGAGCGCATAGGCTGAGATTTTTACAAGTGACCACTAAAATTAAAATTAAAATTAAATTCAAATCCGCAAACAGATTTAAAAAAACAAAAATTTGAGCCCAGGATAGCGGAAATTCATTCGGGGGGCGTGGGGGGTACGTGGTGGGTACGAAACGTACCCACCACGTACCCTCCAAGGGGTATGAGCGCATAGACTGAGATTTTTACAAGTGACCACTTAAATTAAAATTAAAATTAAATTCAAATCCGCAAACAGATTTAAAAAAACAAAAATTTGAGCCCAGGGGAGCGGAAATTCATTCGGGGGGCGTGGGGGGTACGTGTTGGGTACGAAACGTACCCACCACGTACCCCCCAAGGGGTATGAGCGCATAGGCTGAGATTTTTACAAGTGGCCACTTAAATTAAAATTAAAATTAAATTCAAATCCGCAAACAAATTTAAAAAAACAAAAATTTGAGCCCAGGAGAGCGGAAATTCATTCGGGGAGCGTGGGGGGTACGTGGTGGGTACGAAACGTACCTACCACGTACCCCCCAAGGGGTATGAGCGCATAGGCTGAGATTTTTACAAGTGACCACTTAAATTAAAATTAAAATTAAATTCAAATCCGCAAACAGATTTAAAAAAACAAAAATTTGAGCCCAGGAGAGCGGAAATTCATTCGGGGGGCGTGGGGGGTACGTGGTGGGTACGAAACGTACCCACCACGTACCCCCCAAGGGGTATGAGCGCATAGGCTGAGATTTTTACAAGTGACCACTTAAATTAAAATTAAAATTAAATTCAAATCCGCAAACAGATTTAAAAAAACAAAAATTTGAGCCCAGGAGAGCGGAAATTCATTCGGGGGGCGTGGGGGGTACGTGGTGGGTACGAAACGTACCCACCACGAACCCCCCAAGGGGTATGAGCGCATAGGCTGAGATTTTTACAAGTGACCACTTAAATTAAAATTAAAATTAAATTCAAATCCGCAAACAGATTTAAAAAAACAAAAATTTGAGCCCAGGGGAGCGGAAATTCATTCGGGGGGCGTGGGGGGTACGTGGTGGGTACGAAACGTACCCACCACGTACCCCCCAAGGGGTATGAGCGCATAGGCTTAGATTTTTACAAGTGGCCACTTAAATTAAAATTAAAATTAAATTCAAATCCGCAAACAAATTTAAAAAAACAAAAATTTGAGCCCAGGAGAGCGGAAATTCATTCGGGGAGCGTGGGGGGTACGTGGTGGGTACGAAACGTACCCACCACGTACCCCCCAAGGGGTATGAGCGCATAGGCTGAGATTTTTACAAGTGACCACTTAAATTAAAATTAAAATTAAATTCAAATCCGCAAACAGATTTAAAAAAACAAAAATTTGAGCCCAGGAGAGCGGAAATTCATTCGGGGGGCGTGGGGGGTACGTGGTGGGTACGAAACGTACCCACCACGTACCCCCCAAGGGGTATGAGCGCATAGGCTGAGATTTTTACAAGTGACCACTTAAATTAAAATTAAAATTAAATTCAAATCCGCAAACAGATTTAAAAAAACAAAAATTTGAGCCCAGGAGAGCGGAAATTCATTCGGGGGGCGTGGGGGGTACGTGGTGGGTACGAAACGTACCCACCACGTACCCCCCAAGGGGTATGAGCGCATAGGCTGAGATTTTTACAAGTGACCACTTAAATTAAAATTAAAATTAAATTCAAATCCGCAAACAGATTTAAAAAAACAAAAATTTGAGCCCAGGGGAGCGGAAATTCATTCGGGGGGCGTGGGGGGTACGTGTTGGGTACGAAACGTACCCACCACGTACCCCCCAAGGGGTATGAGCGCATAGGCTGAGATTTTTACAAGTGACCACTAAAATTAAAATTAAAATTAAATTCAAATCCGCAAACAGATTTAAAAAAACAAAAATTTGAGCCCAGGAGAGCGGAAATTCATTCGGGGGGCGTGGGGGGTACGTGGTGGGTACGAAACGTACCCACCACGTACCCCCCAAGGGGTATGAGCGCATAGGCTGAGATTTTTACAAGTGACCACTTAAATTAAAATTAAAATTAAATTCAAATCCGCAAACAGATTTAAAAAAACAAAAATTTGAGCCCAGGAGAGCGGAAATTCATTCGGGGGGCGTGGGGGGTACGTGGTGGGTACGAAACGTACCCACCACGTACCCCCCAAGGGGTATGAGCGCATAGGCTGAGATTTTTACAAGTGACCACTTAAATTAAAATTAAAATTTAATTCAAATCCGCAAACAGATTTAAAAAAACAAAAATTTGAGCCCAGGAGAGCGGAAATTCATTCGGGGGGCGTGGGGGGTACGTGGTGGGTACGAAACGTACCCACCACGTACCCCCCAAGGGTTATGAGTGCATAGGCTGAGATTTTTACAAGTGACCACTTAAATTAAAATTAAAATTAAATTCAAATCCGCAAACAGATTTAAAAAAACAAAAATTTGAGCCCAGGAGAGCGGAAATTCATTCGGGGGGCGTGGGGGGTACGTGGTGGGTACGAAACGTACCCACCACGAACCCCCCAAGGGGTATGAGCGCATAGGCTGAGATTTTTACAAGTGACCACTTAAATTAAAATTAAAATTAAATTCAAATCCGCAAACAGATTTAAAAAAACAAAAATTTGAGCCCAGGGGAGCGGAAATTCATTCGGGGGGCGTGGGGGGTACGTGGTGGGTACGAAACGTACCCACCACGTACCCCCCAAGGGGTATGAGCGCATAGGCTGAGATTTTTACAAGTGGCCACTTAAATTAAAATTAAAATTAAATTCAAATCCGCAAACAAATTTAAAAAAACAAAAATTTGAGCCCAGGAGAGCGGAAATTCATTCGGGGGGCGTGGGGGGTACGTGGTGGGTACGTTTCGTACCCACCACGTACCCCCCAAGGGGTATGAGCGCATAGGCTGAGATTTTTACAAGTGACCACTTAAATTAAAATTAAAATTAAATTCAAATCCGCAAACAGATTTAAAAAAACAAAAATTTGAGCCCAGGGGAGCGGAAATTCATTCGGGGGGCGTGGGGGGTACGTGGTGGGTACGAAACGTACCCACCACGTACCCCCCAAGGGGTATGAGCGCATAGGCTGAGATTTTTACAAGTGGCCACTTAAATTAAAATTAAAATTAAATTCAAATCCGCAAACAAATTTAAAAAAACAAAAATTTGAGCCCAGGAGAGCGGAAATTCATTCGGGGGGCGTGGGGGGTACGTGGTGGGTACGAAACGTACCCACCACGTACCCCCCAAGGGGTATGAGCGCATAGGCTGAGATTTTTACAAGTGACCACTTAAATTAAAATTAAAATTAAATTCAAATCCGCAAACAGATTTAAAAAAACAAAAATTTGAGCCCAGGAGAGCGGAAATTCATTCGGGGGGCGTGGGGGGTACGTGGTGGGTACGAAACGTACCCACCACGTACCCCCCAAGGGGTATGAGCGCATAGGCTGAGATTTCTACAAGTGACCACTTAAATTAAAATTAAAATTAAATTCAAATCCGCAAACAGATTTAAAAAAACAAAAATTTGAGCCCAGGAGAGCGGAAATTCATTCGGGGGGCGTGGGGGGTACGTGGTGGGTACGAAACGTACCCACCACGTACCCCCCAAGGGGTATGAGCGCATAGGCTGAGATTTTTACAAGTGACCACTTAAATTAAAATTAAAATTAAATTCAAATCCGCAAACAGATTTAAAAAAACAAAAATTTGAGCCCAGGGGAGCGGAAATTCATTCGGGGGGCGTGGGGGGTACGTGGTGGGTACGAAACGTACCCACCACGTACCCCCCAAGGGGTATGAGCGCATAGGCTGAGATTTTTACAAGTGACCACTTAAATTAAAATTAAAATTAAATTCAAATCCGCAAACAGATTTAAAAAAACAAAAATTTGAGCCCAGGAGAGCGGAAATTCATTCGGGGGGCGTGGGGGGTACGTGGTGGGTACGAAACGTACCCACCACGTACCCCCCAAGGGGTATGAGCGCATAGGCTGAGATTTTTACAAGTGACCACTTAAATTAAAATTAAAATTAAATTCAAATCCGCAAACAGATTTAAAAAAACAAAAATTTGAGCCCAGGAGAGCGGAAATTCATTCGGGGGGCGTGGGGGGTACGTGGTGGGTACGAAACGTACCCACCACGTACCCCCCAAGGGGTATGAGCGCATAGGCTGAGATTTTTACAAGTGACCACTTAAATTAAAATTAAAATTAAATTCAAATCCGCAAACAGATTTAAAAAAACAAAAATTTGAGCCCAGGGGAGCGGAAATTCATTCGGGGGGCGTGGGGGGTACGTGGTGGGTACGAAACGTACCCACCACGTACCCCCCAAGGGGTATGAGCGCATAGGCTGAGATTTTTACAAGTGGCCACTTAAATTAAAATTAAAATTAAATTCAAATCCGCAAACAAATTTAAAAAAACAAAAATTTGAGCCCAGGAGAGCGGAAATTCATTCGGGGGGCGTGGGGGGTACGTGGTGGGTACGAAACGTACCCACCACGTACCCCCAAGGGGTATGAGCGCATAGGCTGAGATTTTTACAAGTGACCACTTAAATTAAAATTAAAATTAAATTCAAATCCGCAAACAGATTTAAAAAAACAAAAATTTGAGCCCAGGAGAGCGGAAATTCATTCGGGGGGCGTGGGGGGTACGTGGTGGGTACGAAACGTACCCACCACGAACCCCCCAAGGGGTATGAGCGCATAGGCTGAGATTTTTACAAGTGACCACTTAAATTAAAATTAAAATTTAATTCAAATCCGCAAACAGATTTAAAAAAACAAAAATTTGAGCCCAGGAGAGCGGAAATTCATTCGGGGGGCGTGGGGGGTACGTGGTGGGTACGAAACGTACCCACCACGTACCCCCCAAGGGTTATGAGTGCATAGGCTGAGATTTTTACAAGTGACCACTTAAATTAAAATTAAAATTAAATTCAAATCCGCAAACAGATTTAAAAAAACAAAAATTTGAGCCCAGGAGAGCGGAAATTCATTCGGGGGGCGTGGGGGGTACGTGGTGGGTACGAAACGTACCCACCACGAACCCCCCAAGGGGTATGAGCGCATAGGCTGAGATTTTTACAAGTGACCACTTAAATTAAAATTAAAATTAAATTCAAATCCGCAAACAGATTTAAAAAAACAAAAATTTGAGCCCAGGGGAGCGGAAATTCATTCGGGGGGCGTGGGGGGTACGTGGTGGGTACGAAACGTACCCACCACGTACCCCCCAAGGGGTATGAGCGCATAGGCTGAGATTTTTACAAGTGGCCACTTAAATTAAAATTAAAATTAAATTCAAATCCGCAAACAAATTTAAAAAAACAAAAATTTGAGCCCAGGAGAGCGGAAATTCATTCGGGGGGCGTGGGGGGTACGTGGTGGGTACGAAACGTACCCACCACGTACCCCCAAGGGGTATGAGCGCATAGGCTGAGATTTTTACAAGTGACCACTTAAATTAAAATTAAAATTAAATTCAAATCCGCAAACAGATTTAAAAAAACAAAAATTTGAGCCCAGGAGAGCGGAAATTCATTCGGGGGCGTGGGGGGTACGTGGTGGGTACGAAACGTACCCACCACGTACCCCCCAAGGGGTATGAGCGCATAGGCTGAGATTTTTACAAGTGACCACTTAAATTAAAATTAAAATTAAATTCAAATCCGCAAACAGATTTAAAAAAACAAAAATTTGAGCCCAGGGGAGCGGAAATTCATTCGGGGGGCGTGGGGGGTACGTGGTGGGTACGAAACGTACCCACCACGTACCCCCCAAGGGGTATGAGCGCATAGGCTGAGATTTTTACAAGTGGCCACTTAAATTAAAATTAAAATTAAATTCAAATCCGCAAACAAATTTAAAAAAACAAAAATTTGAGCCCAGGAGAGCGGAAATTCATTCGGGGGGCGTGGGGGGTACGTGGTGGGTACGAAACGTACCCACCACGTACCCCCCAAGGGGTATGAGCGCATAGGCTGAGATTTTTACAAGTGACCACTTAAATTAAAATTAAAATTAAATTCAAATCCGCAAACAGATTTAAAAAAACAAAAATTTGAGCCCAGGAGAGCGGAAATTCATTCGGGGGGCGTGGGGGGTACGTGGTGGGTACGAAACGTACCCACCACGTACCCCCCAAGGGGTATGAGCGCATAGGCTGAGATTTCTACAAGTGACCACTTAAATTAAAATTAAAATTAAATTCAAATCCGCAAACAGATTTAAAAAAACAAAAATTTGAGCCCAGGAGAGCGGAAATTCATTCGGGGGGCGTGGGGGGTACGTGGTGGGTACGAAACGTACCCACCACGTACCCCCCAAGGGGTATGAGCGCATAGGCTGAGATTTTTACAAGTGACCACTTAAATTAAAATTAAAATTAAATTCAAATCCGCAAACAGATTTAAAAAAACAAAAATTTGAGCCCAGGGGAGCGGAAATTCATTCGGGGGGCGTGGGGGGTACGTGGTGGGTACGAAACGTACCCACCACGTACCCCCCAAGGGGTATGAGCGCATAGGCTGAGATTTTTACAAGTGACCACTTAAATTAAAATTAAAATTAAATTCAAATCCGCAAACAGATTTAAAAAAACAAAAATTTGAGCCCAGGAGAGCGGAAATTCATTCGGGGGGCGTGGGGGGTACGTGGTGGGTACGAAACGTACCCACCACGTACCCCCCAAGGGGTATGAGCGCATAGGCTGAGATTTTTACAAGTGACCACTTAAATTAAAATTAAAATTAAATTCAAATCCGCAAACAGATTTAAAAAAACAAAAATTTGAGCCCAGGAGAGCGGAAATTCATTCGGGGGGCGTGGGGGGTACGTGGTGGGTACGAAACGTACCCACCACGTACCCCCCAAGGGGTATGAGCGCATAGGCTGAGATTTTTACAAGTGACCACTTAAATTAAAATTAAAATTAAATTCAAATCCGCAAACAGATTTAAAAAAACAAAAATTTGAGCCCAGGGGAGCGGAAATTCATTCGGGGGGCGTGGGGGGTACGTGGTGGGTACGAAACGTACCCACCACGTACCCCCCAAGGGGTATGAGCGCATAGGCTGAGATTTTTACAAGTGGCCACTTAAATTAAAATTAAAATTAAATTCAAATCCGCAAACAAATTTAAAAAAACAAAAATTTGAGCCCAGGAGAGCGGAAATTCATTCGGGGGGCGTGGGGGGTACGTGGTGGGTACGAAACGTACCCACCACGTACCCCCCAAGGGGTATGAGCGCATAGGCTGAGATTTTTACAAGTGACCACTAAAATTAAAATTAAAATTAAATTCAAATCCGCAAACAGATTTAAAAAAACAAAAATTTGAGCCCAGGAGAGCGGAAATTCATTCGGGGGGCGTGGGGGGTACGTGGTGGGTACGAAACGTACCCACCACGTACCCCCCAAGGGGTATGAGCGCATAGGCTGAGATTTTTACAAGTGACCACTAAAATTAAAATTAAAATTAAATTCAAATCCGCAAACAGATTTAAAAAAACAAAAATTTGAGCCCAGGATAGCGGAAATTCATTCGGGGGGCGTGGGGGGTACGTGGTGGGTACGAAACGTACCCACCACGTACCCCCCAAGGGGTATGAGCGCATAGACTGAGATTTTTACAAGTGACCACTTAAATTAAAATTAAAATTAAATTCAAATCCGCAAACAGATTTAAAAAAACAAAAATTTGAGCCCAGGGTAGCGGAAATTCATTCGGGGGGCGTGGGGGGTACGTGTTGGGTACGAAACGTACCCACCACGTACCCCCCAAGGGGTATGAGCGCATAGGCTGAGATTTTTACAAGTGGCCACTTAAATTAAAATTAAAATTAAATTCAAATCCGCAAACAAATTTAAAAAAACAAAAATTTGAGCCCAGGAGAGCGGAAATTCATTCGGGGGGGCGTGGGGGGTACGTGGTGGGTACGAAACGTACCCACCACGTACCCCCCAAGGGGTATGAGCGCATAGGCTGAGATTTTTACAAGTGACCACTTAAATTAAAATTAAAATTAAATTCAAATCCGCAAACAGATTTAAAAAAACAAAAATTTGAGCCCAGGAGAGCGGAAATTCATTCGGGGGGCGTGGGGGGTACGTGGTGGGTACGAAACGTACCCACCACGTACCCCCCAAGGGGTATGAGCGCATAGGCTGAGATTTTTACAAGTGACCACTTAAATTAAAATTAAAATTAAATTCAAATCCGCAAACAGATTTAAAAAAACAAAAATTTGAGCCCAGGAGAGCGGAAATTCATTCGGGGGGCGTGGGGGGTACGTGGTGGGTACGAAACGTACCCACCACGTACCCCCCAAGGGGTATGAGCGCATAGGCTGAGATTTTTACAAGTGACCACTTAAATTAAAATTAAAATTAAATTCAAATCCGCAAACAGATTTAAAAAAACAAAAATTTGAGCCCAGGGGAGCGGAAATTCATTCGGGGGGCGTGGGGGGTACGTGGTGGGTACGAAACGTACCCACCACGTACCCCCCAAGGGGTATGAGCGCATAGGCTGAGATTTTTACAAGTGACCACTTAAATTAAAATTAAAATTAAATTCAAATCCGCAAACAGATTTAAAAAAACAAAAATTTGAGCCCAGGAGAGCGGAAATTCATTCGGGGGGCGTGGGGGGTACGTGGTGGGTACGAAACGTACCCACCACGTACCCCCCAAGGGGTATGAGCGCATAGGCTGAGATTTTTACAAGTGACCACTTAAATTAAAATTAAAATTAAATTCAAATCCGCAAACAGATTTAAAAAAACAAAAATTTGAGCCCAGGAGAGCGGAAATTCATTCGGGGGGCGTGGCGGGTACGTGGTGGGTACGAAACGTACCCACCACGTACCCCCCAAGGGGTATGAGTGCATAGGCTGAGATTTTTACAAGTGACCACTTAAATTAAAATTAAAATTAAATTCAAATCCGCAAACAGATTTAAAAAAACAAAAATTTGAGCCCAGGGGAGCGGAAATTCATTCGGGGGGCGTGGGGGGTACGTGGTGGGTACGAAACGTACCCACCACGTACCCCCCAAGGGGTATGAGCGCATAGGCTGAGATTTTTACAAGTGGCCACTTAAATTAAAATTAAAATTAAATTCAAATCCGCAAACAAATTTAAAAAAACAAAAATTTGAGCCCAGGAGAGCGGAAATTCATTCGGGGGGCGTGGGGGGTACGTGGTGGGTACGAAACGTACCCACCACGTACCCCCCAAGGGGTATGAGCGCATAGGCTGAGATTTTTACAAGTGACCACTAAAATTAAAATTAAAATTAAATTCAAATCCGCAAACAGATTTAAAAAAACAAAAATTTGAGCCCAGGAGAGCGGAAATTCATTCGGGGGGCGTGGGGGGTACGTGGTGGGTACGAAACGTACCCACCACGTACCCCCCAAGGGGTATGAGCGCATAGGCTGAGATTTTTACAAGTGACCACTAAAATTAAAATTAAAATTAAATTCAAATCCGCAAACAGATTTAAAAAAACAAAAATTTGAGCCCAGGATAGCGGAAATTCATTCGGGGGGCGTGGGGAGTACGTGGTGGGTACGAAACGTACCCACCACGTACCCCCCAAGGGGTATGAGCGCATAGACTGAGATTTTTACAAGTGACCACTTAAATTAAAATTAAAATTAAATTCAAATCCGCAAACAGATTTAAAAAAACAAAAATTTGAGCCCAGGAGAGCGGAAATTCATTCGGGGGGCGTGGGGGGTACGTGGTGGGTATGAAACGTACCCACCACGTACCCCCCAAGGGGTATGAGCGCATAGGCTGAGATTTTTACAAGTGACCACTTAAATTAAAATTAAAATTAAATTCAAATCCGCAAACAGATTTAAAAAAACAAAAATTTGAGCCCAGGAGAGCGGAAATTCATTCGGGGGCGTGGGGGGTACGTGGTGGGTACGAAACGTACCCACCACGTACCCCCCAAGGGGTATGAGCGCATAGGCTGAGATTTTTACAAGTGACCACTTAAATTAAAATTAAAATTAAATTCAAATCCGCAAACAGATTTAAAAAAACAAAAATTTGAGCCCAGGAGAGCGGAAATTCATTCGGGGGGCGTGGGGGGTACGTGGTGGGTACGAAACGTACCCACCACGTACCCCCCAAGGGGTATGAGCGCATAGGCTGAGATTTTTACAAGTGACCACTAAAATTAAAATTAAAATTAAATTCAAATCCGCAAACAGATTTAAAAAAACAAAAATTTGAGCCCAGGATAGCGGAAATTCATTCGGGGGGCGTGGGGAGTACGTGGTGGGTACGAAACGTACCCACCACGTACCCCCCAAGGGGTATGAGCGCATAGACTGAGATTTTTACAAGTGACCACTTAAATTAAAATTAAAATTAAATTCAAATCCGCAAACAGATTTAAAAAAACAAAAATTTGAGCCCAGGGGAGCGGAAATTCATTCGGGGGGCGTGGGGGGTACGTGTTGGGTACGAAACGTACCCACCACGTACCCCCCAAGGGGTATGAGCGCATAGGCTGAGATTTTTACAAGTGGCCACTTAAATTAAAATTAAAATTAAATTCAAATCCGCAAACAAATTTGAAAAAACAAAAATTTGAGCCCAGGAGAGCGGAAATTCATTCGGGGGGCGTGGGGGGTACGTGGTGGGTACGAAACGTACCCACCACGTACCCCCCAAGGGGTATGAGCGCATAGGCTGAGATTTTTACAAGTGACCACTTAAATTAAAATTAAAATTAAATTCAAATCCGCAAACAGATTTAAAAAAACAAAAATTTGAGCCCAGGAGAGCGGAAATTCATTCGGGGGGCGTGGGGGGTACGTGGTGGGTACGAAACGTACCCACCACGTACCCCCCAAGGGGTATGAGCGCATAGGCTGAGATTTTTACAAGTGACCACTTAAATTAAAATTAAAATTAAATTCAAATCCGCAAACAGATTTAAAAAAACAAAAATTTGAGCCCAGGGGAGCGGAAATTCATTCGGGGGGCGTGGGGGGTACGTGGTGGGTACGAAACGTACCCACCACGTACCCCCCAAGGGGTATGAGCGCATAGGCTGAGATTTTTACAAGTGACCACTTAAATTAAAATTAAAATTAAATTCAAATCCGCAAACAGATTTAAAAAAACAAAAATTTGAGCCCAGGAGAGCGGAAATTCATTCGGGGGGCGTGGGGGGTACGTGGTGGGTACGAAACGTACCCACCACGTACCCCCCAAGGGGTATGAGCGCATAGGCTGAGATTTTTACAAGTGACCACTTAAATTAAAATTAAAATTAAATTCAAATCCGCAAACAGATTTAAAAAAACAAAAATTTGAGCCCAGGAGAGCGGAAATTCATTCGGGGGCGTGGGGGGTACGTGGTGGGTACGAAACGTACCCACCACGTACCCCCCAAGGGGTATGAGCGCATAGGCTGAGATTTTTACAAGTGACCACTTAAATTAAAATTAAAATTAAATTCAAATCCGCAAACAGATTTAAAAAAACAAAAATTTGAGCCCAGGAGAGCGGAAATTCATTCGGGGGGCGTGGGGGGTACGTGTTGGGTACGAAACGTACCCACCACGTACCCCCTAAGGGGTATGAGCGCATAGGCTGAGATTTTTACAAGTGGCCACTTAAATTAAAATTAAAATTAAATTCAAATCCGCAAACAAATTTAAAAAAACAAAAATTTGAGCCCAGGAGAGCGGAAATTCATTCGGGGGGCGTGGGGGGTACGTGGTGGGTACGAAACGTACCCACCACGTACCCCCCAAGGGGTATGAGCGCATAGGCTGAGATTTTTACAAGTGACCACTTAAATTAAAATTAAAATTAAATTCAAATCCGCAAACAGATTTAAAAAAACAAAAATTTGAGCCCAGGAGAGCGGAAATTCATTCGGGGGGCGTGGGGGGTACGTGGTGGGTACGAAACGTACCCACCACGTACCCCCCAAGGGGTATGAGCGCATAGGCTGAGATTTTTACAAGTGACCACTTAAATTAAAATTAAAATTAAATTCAAATCCGCAAACAGATTTAAAAAAACAAAAATTTGAGCCCAGGAGAGCGGAAATTCATTCGGGGGGCGTGGGGGGTATGAGCGCATAGGCTGAGATTTTTACAAGTGACCACTTAAATTAAAATTAAAATTAAATTCAAATCCGCAAACAGATTTAAAAAAACAAAAATTTGAGCCCAGGAGAGCGGAAATTCATTCGGGGTACGTGGGGGGTACGTGGTGGGTACGAAACGTACCCACCACGTACCCCCCAAGGGGTATGAGCGCATAGGCTGAGATTTTTACAAGTGACCACTTAAATTAAAATTAAAATTAAATTCAAATCCGCAAACAGATTTAAAAAAACAAAAATTTGAGCCCAGGGGAGCGGAAATTCATTCGGGGGGCGTGGGGGGTACGTGGTGGGTACGAAACGTACCCACCACGTACCCCCCAAGGGGTATGAGCGCATAGGCTGAGATTTTTACAAGTGACCACTTAAATTAAAATTAAAATTAAATTCAAATCCGCAAACAGATTTAAAAAAACAAAAATTTGAGCCCAGGGGAGCGGAAATTCATTCGGGGGGCGTGGGGGGTACGTGGTGGGTACGAAACGTACCCACCACGTACCCCCCAAGGGGTATGAGCGCATAGGCTGAGATTTTTACAAGTGACCACTTAAATTAAAATTAAAATTAAATTCAAATCCGCAAACAGATTTAAAAAAACAAAAATTTGAGCCCAGGGGAGCGGAAATTCATTCGGGGGGCGTGGGGGGTACGTGGTGGGTACGAAACGTACCCACCACGTACCCCCCAAGGGGTATGAGCGCATAGGCTGAGATTTTTACAAGTGACCACTTAAATTAAAATTAAAATTAAATTCAAATCCGCAAACAGATTTAAAAAAACAAAAATTTGAGCCCAGGGGAGCGGAAATTCATTCGGGGGGCGTGGGGGGTACGTGGTGGGTACGAAACGTACCCACCACGTACCCCCCAAGGGGTATGAGCGCATAGGCTGAGATTTTTACAAGTGACCACTTAAATTAAAATTAAAATTAAATTCAAATCCGCAAACAGATTTAAAAAAACAAAAATTTGAGCCCAGGAGAGCGGAAATTCATTCGGGGGGCGTGGGGGGTACGTGGTGGGTACGAAACGTACCCACCACGTACCATCCAAGAGGTATGAGCGCATAGGCTGAGATTTTTACAAGTGACCACTTAAATTAAAATTAAAATTAAATTCAAATCCGCAAACAGATTTAAAAAAACAAAAATTTGAGCCCAGGGGAGCGGAAATTCATTCGGGGGGCGTGGGGGGTACGTGGTGGGTACGAAACGTACCCACCACGTACCCCCCAAGGGGTATGAGCGCATAGGCTGAGATTTTTACAAGTGACCACTTAAATTAAAATTAAAATTAAATTCAAATCCGCAAACAGATTTAAAAAAACAAAAATTTGAGCCCAGGGGAGCGGAAATTCATTCGGGGGGCGTGGGGGGTACGTGGTGGGTACGAAACGTACCCACCACGTACCCCCCAAAGGGGTATGAGCGCATAGGCTGAGATTTTTACAAGTGACCACTTAAATTAAAATTAAAATTAAATTCAAATCCGCAAACAGATTTAAAAAAACAAAAATTTGAGCCCAGGAGAGCGGAAATTCATTCGGGGTACGTGGTGGGTACGAAACGTACCCACCACGTACCCCCCAAGGGGTATGAGCGCATAGGCTGAGATTTTTACAAGTGACCACTTAAATTAAAATTAAAATTAAATTCAAATCCGCAAACAGATTTAAAAAAACAAAAATTTGAGCCCAGGGGAGCGGAAATTCATTCGGGGGGCGTGGGGGGTACGTGGTGGGTACGAAACGTACCCCCCAAGGGGTATGAGCGCATAGGCTGAGATTTTTACAAGTGGCCACTTAAATTAAAATTAAAATTAAATTCAAATCCGCAAACAAATTTAAAAAAACAAAAATTTGAGCCCAGGAGAGCGGAAATTCATTCGGGGGGCGTGGGGGGTACGTGGTGGGTACGAAACGTACCCACCACGTACCCCCCAAGGGGTATGAGCGCATAGGCTGAGATTTTTACAAGTGACCACTTAAATTAAAATTAAAATTAAATTCAAATCCGCAAACAGATTTAAAAAAACAAAAATTTGAGCCCAGGGTAGCGGAAATTCATTCGGGGGGCGTGGGGGGTACGTGGTGGGTACGAAACGTACCCACCACGTACCCCCCAAGGGGTATGAGCGCATAGGCTGAGATTTTTACAAGTGACCACTTAAATTAAAATTAAAATTAAATTCAAATCCGCAAACAGATTTAAAAAAACAAAAATTTGAGCCCAGGAGAGCGGAAGTTCATTTTGGGGGCGTGGAGTACGTATGGGGTACGATCGTACCCCATACTGGGTATGAGCGCATAGGCTGAGATTTTTACAAGTGACCACTTAAATTAAAATTAAAATTAAATTCAAATCCGCAAACAGATTTAAAAAAACAAAAATTTGAGCCCAGGAGAGCGGAAATTCATTCGGGGGGCGTGGGGGGTACGTGGTGGGTACGAAACGTACCCACCACGTACCCCCCAAGGGGTATGAGCGCATAGGCTGAGATTTTTACAAGTGACCACTTAAATTAAAATTAAAATTAAATTCAAATCCGCAAACAGATTTAAAAAAACAAAAATTTGAGCCCAGGAGAGCGGAAATTCATTCGGGGGGCGTGGGGGGTACGTGGTGGGTACGAAACGTACCCACCACGTACCCCCCAAGGGGTATGAGCGCATAGGCTGAGATTTTTACAAGTGACCACTTAAATTAAAATTAAAATTAAATTCAAATCCGCAAACAGATTTAAAAAAACAAAAATTTGAGCCCAGGAGAGCGGAAATTCATTCGGGGGGCGTGGGGGGTACGTGGTGGGTACGAAACGTACCCACCACGTACCCCCCAAGGGGTATGAGCGCATAGGCTGAGATTTTTACAAGTGACCACTTAAATTAAAATTAAAATTAAATTCAAATCCGCAAACAGATTTAAAAAAACAAAAATTTGAGCCCAGGGGAGCGGAAATTCATTCGGGGGGCGTGGGGGTACGTGGTGGGTACGAAACGTACCCACCACGTAACCCCCAAGGGGTATGAGCGCATAGGCTGAGATTTTTACAAGTGACCACTTAAATTAAAATTAAAATTAAATTCAAATCCGCAAACAGATTTAAAAAAACAAAAATTTGAGCCCAGGGGAGCGGAAATTCATTCGGGGGGCGTGGGGGTACGTGGTGGGTACGAAACGTACCCACCACGTACCCCCCAAGGGGTATGAGCGCATAGGCTGAGATTTTTACAAGTGACCACTTAAATTAAAATTAAAATTAAATTCAAATCCGCAAACAGATTTAAAAAAACAAAAATTTGAGCCCAGGAGAGCGGAAATTCATTCGGGGGGCGTGGGGGGTACGTGGTGGGTACGAAACGTACCCACCACGTACCCCCCAAGGGGTATGAGCGCATAGGCTGAGATTTTTACAAGTGACCACTTAAATTAAAATTAAAATTAAATTCAAATCCGCAAACAGATTTAAAAAAACAAAAATTTGAGCCCAGGGGAGCGGAAATTCATTCGGGGGGCGTGGGGGTACGTGGTGGGTACGAAACGTACCCACCACGTAACCCCCAAGGGGTATGAGCGCATAGGCTGAGATTTTTACAAGTGGCCACTTAAATTAAAATTAAAATTAAATTCAAATCCGCAAACAAATTTAAAAAAACAAAAATTTGAGCCCAGGAGAGCGGAAATTCATTCGGGGGGCGTGGGGGGTACGTGGTGGGTACGAAACGTACCCACCACGTACCCCCCAAGGGGTATGAGCGCATAGGCTGAGATTTTTACAAGTGACCACTTAAATTAAAATTAAAATTAAATTCAAATCCGCAAACAGATTTAAAAAAACAAAAATTTGAGCCCAGGAGAGCGGAAGTTCATTTTGGGGGCGTGGAGTACGTATGGGGTACGATCGTACCCCATACGTACCCCATACTGGGTATGAGCGCATAGGCTGAGATTTTTACAAGTGACCACTTAAATTAAAATTAAAATTAAATTCAAATCCGCAAACAGATTTAAAAAAACAAAAATTTGAGCCCAGGAGAGCGGAAATTCATTCGGGGGGCGTGGGGGGTACCCGCAAGGGTATGAGCGCATAGGCTGAGATTTTTACAAGTGACCACTTAAATTAAAATTAAAATTAAATTCAAATCCGCAAACAGATTTAAAAAAACAAAAATTTGAGCCCAGGAGAGCGGAAATTCATTCGGGGGGCGTGGGGGGTACGTGGTGGGTACGAAACGTACCCACCACGTACCCCCCAAGGGGTATGAGCGCATAGGCTGAGATTTTTACAAGTGACCACTTAAATTAAAATTAAAATTAAATTCAAATCCGCAAACAGATTTAAAAAAACAAAAATTTGAGCCCAGGGGAGCGGAAATTCATTCGGGGGGCGTGGGGGGTACGTGGTGGGTACGAAACGTACCCACCACGTACCCCCCAAGGGGTATGAGCGCATAGGCTGAGATTTTTACAAGTGACCACTTAAATTAAAATTAAAATTAAATTCAAATCCGCAAACAGATTTAAAAAAACAAAAATTTGAGCCCAGGGGAGCGGAAATTCATTCGGGGGGCGTGGGGGGTACGTGGTGGGTACGAAACGTACCCACCACGTACCCCCCAAGGGGTATGAGCGCATAAGCTGAGATTTTTACAAGTGACCACTTAAATTAAAATTAAAATTAAATTCAAATCCGCAAACAGATTTAAAAAAACAAAAATTTGAGCCCAGGAGAGCGGAAATTCATTCGGGGGGCGTGGGGGGTACGTGCTGGGTACGAAACGTACCCACCACGTACCCCCCAAGGGGTATGAGCGCATAGGCTGAGATTTTTACAAGTGACCACTTAAATTAAAATTAAAATTAAATTCAAATCCGCAAACAGATTTAAAAAAACAAAAATTTGAGCCCAGGAGAGCGGAAGTTCATTTTGGGGGCGTGGAGTACGTATGGGGTACGATCGTACCCCATACGTACCCCATACTGGGTATGAGCGCATAGGCTGAGATTTTTACAAGTGACCACTTAAATTAAAATTAAAATTAAATTCAAATCCGCAAACAGATTTAAAAAAACAAAAATTTGAGCCCAGGAGAGCGGAAATTCATTCGGGGGGCGTGGGGGGTACGTGGTGGGTACGAAACGTACTCACCACGTACCCCCCAAGGGGTATGAGCGCATAGGCTGAGATTTTTACAAGTGACCACTTAAATTAAAATTAAAATTAAATTCAAATCCGCAAACAGATTTAAAAAAACAAAAATTTGAGCCCAGGAGAGCGGAAATTCATTCGGGGGGCGTGGGGGGTACGTGGTGGGTACGAAACGTACCCACCACGTACCCCCCAAGGGGTATGAGCGCATAGGCTGAGATTTTTACAAGTGACCACTTAAATTAAAATTAAAATTAAATTCAAATCCGCAAACAGATTTAAAAAAACAAAAATTTGAGCCCAGGAGAGCGGAAATTCATTCGGGGGGCGTGGGGGGTACGTGGTGGGTACGAAACGTACCCACCACGTACCCCCCAAGGGGTATGAGCGCATAGGCTGAGATTTTTACAAGTGACCACTTAAATTAAAATTAAAATTAAATTCAAATCCGCAAACAGATTTAAAAAAACAAAAATTTGAGCCCAGGGGAGCGGAAATTCATTCGGGGGGCGTGGGGGGTACGTGGTGGGTACGAAACGTACCCACCACGTACCCCCCAAGGGGTATGAGCGCATAGGCTGAGATTTTTACAAGTGACCACTTAAATTAAAATTAAAATTAAATTCAAATCCGCAAACAGATTTAAAAAAACAAAAATTTGAGCCCAGGGGAGCGGAAATTCATTCGGGGGGCGTGGGGGGTACGTGGTGGGTACGAAACGTACCCACCACGTACCCCCCAAGGGGTATGAGCGCATAAGCTGAGATTTTTACAAGTGACCACTTAAATTAAAATTAAAATTAAATTCAAATCCGCAAACAGATTTAAAAAAACAAAAATTTGAGCCCAGGAGAGCGGAAATTCATTCGGGGGGCGTGGGGGGTACGTGGTGGGTACGAAACGTACCCACCACGTACCCCCCAAGGGGTATGAGCGCATAGGCTGAGATTTTTACAAGTGACCACTTAAATTAAAATTAAAATTAAATTCAAATCCGCAAACAGATTTAAAAAAACAAAAATTTGAGCCCAGGAGAGCGGAAATTCATTCGGGGGGCGTGGGGGGTACGTGGTGGGTACGAAACGTACCCACCACGTACCCCCCAAGGGGTATGAGCGCATAGGCTGAGATTTTTACAAGTGACCACTTAAATTAAAATTAAAATTAAATTCAAATCCGCAAACAGATTTAAAAAAACAAAAATTTGAGCCCAGGGGAGCGGAAATTCATTCGGGGGGCGTGGGGGGTACGTGGTGGGTACGAAACGTACCCACCACGTACCCCCCAAGGGGTATGAGCGCATAGGCTGAGATTTTTACAAGTGACCACTTAAATTAAAATTAAAATTAAATTCAAATCCGCAAACAGATTTAAAAAAACAAAAATTTGAGCCCAGGGGAGCGGAAATTCATTCGGGGGGCGTGGGGGGTACGTGGTGGGTACGAAACGTACCCACCACGTACCCCCCAAGGGGTATGAGCGCATAGGCTGAGATTTTTACAAGTGGCCACTTAAATTAAAATTGAAATTAAATTCAAATCCGCAAACAAATTTAAAAAAACAAAAATTTGAGCCCAGGAGAGCGGAAATTCATTCGGGGGGCGTGGGGGGTACGTGGTGGGTACGAAACGTACCCACCACGTACCCCCCAAGGGGTATGAGCGCATAGGCTGAGATTTTTACAAGTGACCACTTAAATTAAAATTAAAATTAAATTCAAATCCGCAAACAGATTTAAAAAAACAAAAATTTGAGCCCAGGAGAGCGGAAATTCATTCGGGGGGCGTGGGGGGTACGTGGTGGGTACGAAACGTACCCACCACGTACCCCCCAAGGGGTATGAGCGCATAGGCTGAGATTTTTACAAGTGACCACTTAAATTAAAATTAAAATTAAATTCAAATCCGCAAACAGATTTAAAAAAACAAAAATTTGAGCCCAGGAGAGCGGAAATTCATTCGGGGGGCGTGGGGGGTACGTGGTGGGTACGAAACGTACCCACCACGTACCCCCCAAGGGGTATGAGCGCATAGGCTGAGATTTTTACAAGTGACCACTTAAATTAAAATTAAAATTAAATTCAAATCCGCAAACAGATTTAAAAAAACAAAAATTTGAGCCCAGGAGAGCGGAAATTCATTCGGGGGGCGTGGGGGGTACGTGGTGGGTACGAAACGTACCCACCACGTACCCCCCAAGGGGTATGAGCGCATAGGCTGAGATTTTTACAAGTGACCACTTAAATTAAAATTAAAATTAAATTCAAATCCGCAAACAGATTTAAAAAAACAAAAATTTGAGCCCAGGAGAGCGGAAGTTAATTTTGGGGCGTGGAGTACGTATGGGGTACGATCGTACCCCATACGTACCCCATACTGGGTATGAGCGCATAGGCTGAGATTTTTACAAGTGACCACTTAAATTAAAATTAAATTCAAATCCGCAAACAGATTTAAAAAAACAAAAATTTGAGCCCAGGAGAGCGAAAATTCATTCGGGGGGCGTGGGGGGTACGTGGTGGGTACGAAACGTACCCACCACGTACCCCCCAAGGGGTATGAGCGCATAGGCTGAGATTTTTACAAGTGACCACTTAAATTAAAATTAAAATTAAATTCAAATCCGCAAACAGATTTAAAAAAACAAAAATTTGAGCCCAGGAGAGCGAAAATTCATTCGGGGGGCGTGGGGGGTACGTGGTGGGTACGAAACGTACCCACCACGTACCCCCCAAGGGGTATGAGCGCATAGGCTGAGATTTTTACAAGTGACCACTTAAATTAAAATTAAAATTAAATTCAAATCCGCAAACAGATTTAAAAAAACAAAAATTTGAGCCCAGGAGAGCGGAAATTCATTCGGGGGGCGTGGGGGGTACGTGGTGGGTACGAAACGTACCCACCACGTACCCCCCAAGGGGTATGAGCGCATAGGCTGAGATTTTTACAAGTGACCACTTAAATTAAAATTAAAATTAAATTCAAATCCGCAAACAGATTTAAAAAAACAAAAATTTGAGCCCAGGAGAGCGGAAATTCATTCGGGGGGCGTGGGGGGTACGTGGTGGGTACGAAACGTACCCACCACGTACCCCCCAAGGGGTATGAGCGCATAGGCTGAGATTTTTACAAGTGACCACTTAAATTAAAATTAAAATTAAATTCAAATCCGCAAACAGATTTAAAAAAACAAAAATTTGAGCCCAGGGGAGCGGAAATTCATTCGGGGGGCGTGGGGGGTACGTGGTGGGTACGAAACGTACCCACCACGTATCCCCCAAGGGGTATGAGCGCATAGGCTGAGATTTTTACAAGTGGCCACTTAAATTAAAATTAAAATTAAATTCAAATCCGCAAACAAATTTAAAAAAACAAAAATTTGAGCCCAGGAGAGCGGAAATTCATTCGGGGGGCGTGGGGGGTACGTGGTGGGTACGAAACGTACCCACCACGTACCCCCCAAGGGGTATGAGCGCATAGGCTGAGATTTTTACAAGTGACCACTTAAATTAAAATTAAAATTAAATTCAAATCCGCAAACAGATTTAAAAAAACAAAAATTTGAGCCCAGGAGAGCGGAAATTCATTCGGGGGGCGTGGGGGGTACGTGGTGGGTACGAAACGTACCCACCACGTACCCCCCAAGGGGTATGAGCGCATAGGCTGAGATTTTTACAAGTGGCCACTTAAATTAAAATTGAAATTAAATTCAAATCCGCAAACAAATTTAAAAAAACAAAAATTTGAGCCCAGGAGAGCGGAAATTCATTCGGGGGGCGTGGGGGGTACGTGGTGGGTACGAAACGTACCCACCACGTACCCCCCAAGGGGTATGAGCGCATAGGCTGAGATTTTTACAAGTGACCACTTAAATTAAAATTAAAATTAAATTCAAATCCGCAAACAGATTTAAAAAAACAAAAATTTGAGCCCAGGAGAGCGGAAATTCATTCGGGGGGCGTGGGGGGTACGTGGTGGGTACGAAACGTACCCACCACGTACCCCCCAAGGGGTATGAGCGCATAGGCTGAGATTTTTACAAGTGACCACTTAAATTAAAATTAAAATTAAATTCAAATCCGCAAACAGATTTAAAAAAACAAAAATTTGAGCCCAGGAGAGCGGAAATTCATTCGGGGGGCGTGGGGGGTACGTGGTGGGTACGAAACGTACCCACCACGTACCCCCCAAGGGGTATGAGCGCATAGGCTGAGATTTTTACAAGTGACCACTTAAATTAAAATTAAAATTAAATTCAAATCCGCAAACAGATTTAAAAAAACAAAAATTTGAGCCCAGGAGAGCGGAAATTCATTCGGGGGGCGTGGGGGGTACGTGGTGGGTACGAAACGTACCCACCACGTACCCCCCAAGGGGTATGAGCGCATAGGCTGAGATTTTTACAAGTGACCACTTAAATTAAAATTAAAATTAAATTCAAATCCGCAAACAGATTTAAAAAAACAAAAATTTGAGCCCAGGAGAGCGGAAGTTAATTTTGGGGCGTGGAGTACGTATGGGGTACGATCGTACCCCATACGTACCCCATACTGGGTATGAGCGCATAGGCTGAGATTTTTACAAGTGACCACTTAAATTAAAATTAAATTCAAATCCGCAAACAGATTTAAAAAAACAAAAATTTGAGCCCAGGAGAGCGAAAATTCATTCGGGGGGCGTGGGGGGTACGTGGTGGGTACGAAACGTACCCACCACGTACCCCCCAAGGGGTATGAGCGCATAGGCTGAGATTTTTACAAGTGACCACTTAAATTAAAATTAAAATTAAATTCAAATCCGCAAACAGATTTAAAAAAACAAAAATTTGAGCCCAGGAGAGCGAAAATTCATTCGGGGGGCGTGGGGGGTACGTGGTGGGTACGAAACGTACCCACCACGTACCCCCCAAGGGGTATGAGCGCATAGGCTGAGATTTTTACAAGTGACCACTTAAATTAAAATTAAAATTAAATTCAAATCCGCAAACAGATTTAAAAAAACAAAAATTTGAGCCCAGGAGAGCGGAAATTCATTCGGGGGGCGTGGGGGGTACGTGGTGGGTACGAAACGTACCCACCACGTACCCCCCAAGGGGTATGAGCGCATAGGCTGAGATTTTTACAAGTGACCACTTAAATTAAAATTAAAATTAAATTCAAATCCGCAAACAGATTTAAAAAAACAAAAATTTGAGCCCAGGAGAGCGGAAATTCATTCGGGGGGCGTGGGGGGTACGTGGTGGGTACGAAACGTACCCACCACGTATCCCCCAAGGGGTATGAGCGCATAGGCTGAGATTTTTACAAGTGGCCACTTAAATTAAAATTAAAATTAAATTCAAATCCGCAAACAAATTTAAAAAAACAAAAATTTGAGCCCAGGAGAGCGGAAATTCATTCGGGGGGCGTGGGGGGTACGTGGTGGGTACGAAACGTACCCACCACGTACCCCCCAAGGGGTATGAGCGCATAGGCTGAGATTTTTACAAGTGACCACTTAAATTAAAATTAAAATTAAATTCAAATCCGCAAACAGATTTAAAAAAACAAAAATTTGAGCCCAGGAGAGCGGAAATTCATTCGGGGGGCGTGGGGGGTACGTGGTGGGTACGAAACGTACCCACCACGTACCCCCCAAGGGGTATGAGCGCATAGGCTGAGATTTTTACAAGTGACCACTTAAATTAAAATTAAAATTAAATTCAAATCCGCAAACAGATTTAAAAAAACAAAAATTTGAGCCCAGGAGAGCGGAAGTTAATTTTGGGGCGTGGAGTACGTATGGGGTACGATCGTACCCCATACGTACCCCATACTGGGTATGAGCGCATAGGCTGAGATTTTTACAAGTGACCACTTAAATTAAAATTAAATTCAAATCCGCAAACAGATTTAAAAAAACAAAAATTTGAGCCCAGGAGAGCGAAAATTCATTCGGGGGGCGTGGGGGGTACGTGGTGGGTACGAAACGTACCCACCACGTACCCCCCAAGGGGTATGAGCGCATAGGCTGAGATTTTTACAAGTGACCACTTAAATTAAAATTAAAATTAAATTCAAATCCGCAAACAGATTTAAAAAAACAAAAATTTGAGCCCAGGAGAGCGAAAATTCATTCGGGGGGCGTGGGGGGTACGTGGTGGGTACGAAACGTACCCACCACGTACCCCCCAAGGGGTATGAGCGCATAGGCTGAGATTTTTACAAGTGACCACTTAAATTAAAATTAAAATTAAATTCAAATCCGCAAACAGATTTAAAAAAACAAAAATTTGAGCCCAGGAGAGCGGAAATTCATTCGGGGGGCGTGGGGGGTACGTGGTGGGTACGAAACGTACCCACCACGTACCCCCCAAGGGGTATGAGCGCATAGGCTGAGATTTTTACAAGTGACCACTTAAATTAAAATTAAAATTAAATTCAAATCCGCAAACAGATTTAAAAAAACAAAAATTTGAGCCCAGGAGAGCGGAAATTCATTCGGGGGGCGTGGGGGGTACGTGGTGGGTACGAAACGTACCCACCACGTACCCCCCAAGGGGTATGAGCGCATAGGCTGAGATTTTTACAAGTGACCACTTAAATTAAAATTAAAATTAAATTCAAATCCGCAAACAGATTTAAAAAAACAAAAATTTGAGCCCAGGAGAGCGGAAATTCATTCGGGGGGCGTGGGGGGTACGTGGTGGGTACGAAACGTACCCACCACGTACCCCCCAAGGGGTATGAGCGCATAGGCTGAGATTTTTACAAGTGACCACTTAAATTAAAATTAAAATTAAATTCAAATCCGCAAACAGATTTAAAAAAACAAAAATTTGAGCCCAGGAGAGCGGAAATTCATTCGGGGGGCGTGGGGGGTACGTGGTGGGTACGAAACGTACCCACCACGTACCCCCCAAGGGGTATGAGCGCATAGGCTGAGATTTTTACAAGTGACCACTTAAATTAAAATTAAAATTAAATTCAAATCCGCAAACAGATTTAAAAAAACAAAAATTTGAGCCCAGGAGAGCGGAAATTCATTCGGGGGGCGTGGGGGGTACGTGGTGGGTACGAAACGTACCCACCACGTACCCCCCAAGGGGTATGAGCGCATAGGCTGAGATTTTTACAAGTGACCACTTAAATTAAAATTAAAATTAAATTCAAATCCGCAAACAGATTTAAAAAAACAAAAATTTGAGCCCAGGGGAGCGGAAATTCATTCGGGGGGCGTGGGGGGTACGTGGTGGGTACGAAACGTACCCACCACGTACCCCCCAAGGGGTATGAGCGCATAGGCTGAGATTTTTACAAGTGGCCACTTAAATTAAAATTAAAATTAAATTCAAATCCGCAAACAAATTTAAAAAAACAAAAATTTGAGCCCAGGAGAGCGGAAATTCATTCGGGGGGCGTGGGGGGTACGTGGTGGGTACGAAACGTACCCACCACGTACCCCCCAAGGGGTATGAGCGCATAGGCTGAGATTTTTACAAGTGACCACTTAAATTAAAATTAAAATTAAATTCAAATCCGCAAACAGATTTAAAAAAACAAAAATTTGAGCTCAGGAGAGCGGAAATTCATTCGGGGGGCGTAGGGGGTACGTGGTGGGTACGAAACGTACCCACCACGTACCCCCCAAGGGGTATGAGCGCATAGGCTGAGATTTTTACAAGTGGCCACTTAAATTAAAATTAAAATTAAATTCAAATCCGCAAACAAATTTAAAAAAACAAAAATTTGAGCCCAGGAGAGCGGAAATTCATTCGGGGGGCGTGGGGGGTACGTGGTGGGTACGAAACGTACCCACCACGTACCCCCCAAGGGGTATGAGCGCATAGGCTGAGATTTTTACAAGTGACCACTTAAATTAAAATTAAAATTAAATTCAAATCCGCAAACAGATTTAAAAAAACAAAAATTTGAGCCCAGGAGAGCGGAAATTCATTCGGGGGGCGTGGGGGGTACGTGGTGGGTACGAAACGTACCCACCACGTGCCTCCCAAGGGGTATGAGCGCATAGGCTGAGATTTTTACAAGTGGCCACTTAAATTAAAATTAAATTCAAATCCGCAAACAAATTTAAAAAAACAAAAATTTGAGCCCAGGAGAGCGGAAATTCATTCGGGGGGCGTGGGGGGTACGTGGTGGGTACGAAACGTACCCACCACGTACCCCCCAAGGGGTATGAGCGCATAGGCTGAGATTTTTACAAGTGACCACTTAAATTAAAATTAAAATTAAATTCAAATCCGCAAACAGATTTAAAAAAACAAAAATTTGAGCCCAGGAGAGCGGAAATTCATTCGGGGGGCGTGGGGGGTACGTGGTGGGTACGAAACGTACCCACCACGTACCCCCCAAGGAGTATGAGCGCATAGGCTGAGATTTTTACAAGTGACCACTTAAATTAAAATTAAAATTAAATTCAAATCCGCAAACAGATTTAAAAAAACAAAAATTTGAGCCCAGGGGAGCGGAAATTCATTCGGGGGGCGTGGGGGGTACGTGGTGGGTACGAAACGTACCCACCACGTACCCCCCAAGGGGTATGAGCGCATAGGCTGAGATTTTTACAAGTGACCACTTAAATTAAAATTAAAATTAAATTCAAATCCGCAAACAGATTTAAAAAAACAAAAATTTGAGCCCAGGAGAGCGGAAATTCATTCGGGGGGCGTGGGGGGTACGTGGTGGGTACGAAACGTACCCACCACGTACCCCCCAAGGGGTATGAGCGCATAGGCTGAGATTTTTACAAGTGACCACTTAAATTAAAATTAAAGTTAAATTCAAATCCGCAAACAGATTTAAAAAAACAAAAATTTGAGCCCAGGGGAGCGGAAATTCATTCGGGGGGCGTGGGGGGTACGTGGTGGGTACGAAACGTACCCACCACGTACCCCCCAAGGGGTATGAGCGCATAGGCTGAGATTTTTACAAGTGACCACTTAAATTAAAATTAAAATTAAATTCAAATCCGCAAACAGATTTAAAAAAACAAAAATTTGAGCCCAGGAGAGCGGAAATTCATTCGGGGGGCGTGGGGGGTACGTGGTGGGTACGAAACGTACCCACCACGTACCCCCCAAGGGGTATGAGCGCATAGGCTGAGATTTTTACAAGTGACCACTTAAATTAAAATTAAAATTAAATTCAAATCCGCAAACAGATTTAAAAAAACAAAAATTTGAGCCCAGGAGAGCGGAAATTCATTCGGGGGGCGTGGGGGGTACGTGGTGGGTACGAAACGTACCCACCACGTACCCCCCAAGGGGTATGAGCGCATAGGCTGAGATTTTTACAAGTGACCACTTAAATTAAAATTAAAATTAAATTCAAATCCGCAAACAGATTTAAAAAAACAAAAATTTGAGCCCAGGAGAGCGGAAATTCATTCGGGGGGCGTGGGGGGTACGTGGTGGGTACGAAACGTACCCACCACGTACCCCCCAAGGGGTATGAGCGCATAAGCTGAGATTTTTACAAGTGACCACTTAAATTAAAATTAAAATTAAATTCAAATCCGCAAACAGATTTAAAAAAACAAAAATTTGAGCCCAGGGGAGCGGAAATTCATTCGGGGGGCGTGGGGGGTACGTGTTGGGTACGAAACGTACCCACCACGTACCCCCCAAGGGGTATGAGCGCATAGGCTGAGATTTTTACAAGTGACCACTTAAATTAAAATTAAAATTAAATTCAAATCCGCAAACAGATTTAAAAAAACAAAAATTTGAGCCCAGGAGAGCGGAAATTCATTCGGGGTACGTGGTGGGTACGAAACGTACCCACCACGTACCCCCCAAGGGGTATGAGCGCATAGGCTGAGATTTTTACAAGTGACCACTTAAATTAAAATTAAAATTAAATTCAAATCCGCAAACAGATTTAAAAAAACAAAAATTTGAGCCCAGGGGAGCGGAAATTCATTCGGGGGGCGTGGGGGGTACGTGGTGGGTACGAAACGTACCCCCCAAGGGGTATGAGCGCATAGGCTGAGATTTTTACAAGTGGCCACTTAAATTAAAATTAAAATTAAATTCAAATCCGCAAACAAATTTAAAAAAACAAAAATTTGAGCCCAGGAGAGCGGAAATTCATTCGGGGGGCGTGGGGGGTACGTGGTGGGTACGAAACGTACCCACCACGTACCCCCCAAGTGGTATGAGCGCATAGGCTGAGATTTTTACAAGTGACCACTTAAATTAAAATTAAAATTAAATTCAAATCCGCAAACAGATTTAAAAAAACAAAAATTTGAGCCCAGGGGAGCGGAAATTCATTCGGGGGGCGTGGGGGGTACGTGTTGGGTACGAAACGTACCCACCACGTACCCCCCAAGGGGTATGAGCGCATAGGCTGAGATTTTTACAAGTGACCACTTAAATTAAAATTAAAATTAAATTCAAATCCGCAAACAGATTTAAAAAAACAAAAATTTGAGCCCAGGAGAGCGGAAATTCATTCGGGGTACGTGGTGGGTACGAAACGTACCCACCACGTACCCCCCAAGGGGTATGAGCGCATAGGCTGAGATTTTTACAAGTGACCACTTAAATTAAAATTAAAATTAAATTCAAATCCGCAAACAGATTTAAAAAAACAAAAGTTTGAGCCCAGGGGAGCGGAAATTCATTCGGGGGGCGTGGGGGGTACGTGGTGGGTACGAAACGTACCCACCACGTAACCCCCAAGGGGTATGAGCGCATTGGCTGAGATTTTTACAAATGGCCACTTAAATTAAAATTAAAATTAAATTCAAATCCGCAAACAAATTTAAAAAAACAAAAATTTGAGCCCAGGAGAGCGGAAATTCATTCGGGGGGCGTGGGGGGTACGTGGTGGGTACGAAACGTACCCACCACGTACCCCCCAAGGGGTATGAGCGCATAGGCTGAGATTTTTACAAGTGACCACTTAAATTAAAATTAAAATTAAATTCAAATCCGCAAACAGATTTAAAAAAACAAAAATTTGAGCCCAGGAGAGCGGAAGTTCATTTTGGGGGCGTGGAGTACGTATGGGGTACGATCGTACCCCATACGTACCCCATACTGGGTATGAGCGCATAGGCTGAGATTTTTACAAGTGACCACTTAAATTAAAATTAAAATTAAATTCAAATCCGCAAACAGATTTAAAAAAACAAAAATTTGAGCCCAGGAGAGCGGAAATTCATTCGGGGGGCGTGGGGGGTACGTGGTGGGTACGAAACGTACCCACCACGTACCCCCCAAGGGGTATGAGCGCATAGGCTGAGATTTTTACAAGTGACCACTTAAATTAAAATTAAAATTAAATTCAAATCCGCAAACAGATTTAAAAAAACAAAAATTTGAGCCCAGGAGAGCGGAAATTCATTCGGGGGGCGTGGGGGGTACGTGGTGGGTACGAAACGTACCCACCACGTACCCCCCAAGGGGTATGAGCGCATAGGCTGAGATTTTTACAAGTGACCACTTAAATTAAAATTAAAATTAAATTCAAATCCGCAAACAGATTTAAAAAAACAAAAATTTGAGCCCAGGAGAGCGGAAATTCATTCGGGGGGCGTGGGGGGTACGTGGTGGGTACGAAACGTACCCACCACGTACCCCCCAAGGGGTATGAGCGCATAGGCTGAGATTTTTACAAGTGACCACTTAAATTAAAATTAAAATTAAATTCAAATCCGCAAACAGATTTAAAAAAACAAAAATTTGAGCCCAGGAGAGCGGAAATTCATTCGGGGTACGTGGTGGGTACGAAACGTACCCACCACGTACCCCCCAAGGGGTATGAGCGCATAGGCTGAGATTTTTACAAGTGACCACTTAAATTAAAATTAAAATTAAATTCAAATCCGCAAACAGATTTAAAAAAACAAAAATTTGAGCCCAGGGGAGCGGAAATTCATTCGGGGGGCGTGGGGGGTACGTGGTGGGTACGAAACGTACCCCCCAAGGGGTATGAGCGCATAGGCTGAGATTTTTACAAGTGGCCACTTAAATTAAAATTAAAATTAAATTCAAATCCGCAAACAGATTTAAAAAAACAAAAATTTGAGCCCAGGAGAGCGGAAATTCATTCGGGGGGCGTGGGGGGTACGTGGTGGGTACGAAACGTACCCACCACGTACCCCCCAAGGGGTATGAGCGCATAGGCTGAGATTTTTACAAGTGACCACTTAAATTAAAATTAAAATTAAATTCAAATCCGCAAACAGATTTAAAAAAACAAAAATTTGAGCCCAGGAGAGCGGAAATTCATTCGGGGGGCGTGGGGGGTACGTGGTGGGTACGAAACGTACCCACCACGTACCCCCCAAGGGGTATGAGCGCATAGGCTGAGATTTTTACAAGTGACCACTTAAATTAAAATTAAAATTAAATTCAAATCCGCAAACAGATTTAAAAAAACAAAAATTTGAGCCCAGGAGAGCGGAAATTCATTCGGGGGGCGTGGGGGGTACGTGGTGGGTACGAAACGTACCCACCACGTACCCCCCAAGGGGTATGAGCGCATAGGCTGAGATTTTTACAAGTGACCACTTAAATTAAAATTAAAATTAAATTCAAATCCGCAAACAGATTTAAAAAAACAAAAATTTGAGCCCAGGAGAGCGGAAATTCATTCGGGGGGCGTGGGGGGTACGTGGTGGGTACGAAACGTACCCACCACGTACCCCCCAAGGGGTATGAGCGCATAGGCTGAGATTTTTACAAGTGACCACTTAAATTAAAATTAAAATTAAATTCAAATCCGCAAACAGATTTAAAAAAACAAAAATTTGAGCCCAGGGGAGCGGAAATTCATTCGGGGGGCGTGGGGGGTACGTGGTGGGTACGAAACGTACCCCCCAAGGGGTATGAGCGCATAGGCTGAGATTTTTACAAGTGGCCACTTAAATTAAAATTAAAATTAAATTCAAATCCGCAAACAAATTTAAAAAAACAAAAATTTGAGCCCAGGAGAGCGGAAATTCATTCGGGGGGCGTGGGGGGTACGTGGTGGGTACGAAACGTACCCACCACGTACCCCCCAAGGGGTATGAGCGCATAGGCTGAGATTTTTACAAGTGACCACTTAAATTAAAATTAAAATTAAATTCAAATCCGCAAACAGATTTAAAAAAACAAAAATTTGAGCCCAGGAGAGCGGAAATTCATTCGGGGGGCGTGGGGGGTACGTGGTGGGTACGAAACGTACCCACCACGTACCCCCCAAGGGGTATGAGCGCATAGGCTGAGATTTTTACAAGTGACCACTTAAATTAAAATTAAAATTAAATTCAAATCCGCAAACAAATTTAAAAAAACAAAAATTTGAGCCCAGGAGAGCGGAAATTCATTCGGGGGGCGTGGGGGGTACGTGGTGGGTACGAAACGTACCCACCACGTACCCCCCAAGGGGTATGAGCGCATAGGCTGAGATTTTTACAAGTGACCACTTAAATTAAAATTAAAATTAAATTCAAATCCGCAAACAGATTTAAAAAAACAAAAATTTGAGCCCAGGAGAGCGGAAGTTCATTTTGGGGGCGTGGAGTACGTATGGGGTACGATCGTACCCCATACGTACCCCATACTGGGTATGAGCGCATAGGCTGAGATTTTTACAAGTGACCACTTAAATTAAAATTAAAATTAAATTCAAATCCGTAAACAGATTTAAAAAAACAAAAATTTGAGCCCAGGAGAGCGGAAATTCATTCGGGAGGCGTGGGGGGTACGTGGTGGGTACGAAACGTACCCACCACGTACCCCCCAAGGGGTATGAGCGCATAGGCTGAGATTTTTACAAGTGACCACTTAAATTAAAATTAAAATTAAATTCAAATCCGCAAACAGATTTAAAAAAACAAAAATTTGAGCCCAGGAGAGCGGAAATTCATTCGGGGGGCGTGGGGGGTACGTGGTGGGTACGAAACGTACCCACCACGTACCCCCCAAGGGGTATGAGCGCATAGGCTGAGATTTTTACAAGTGACCACTTAAATTAAAATTAAAATTAAATTCAAATCCGCAAACAGATTTAAAAAAACAAAAATTTGAGCCCAGGAGAGCGGAAATTCATTCGGGGGGCGTGGGGGGTACGTGGTGGGTACGAAACGTACCCACCACGTACCCCCCAAGGGGTATGAGCGCATAGGCTGAGATTTTTACAAGTGACCACTTAAATTAAAATTAAAATTAAATTCAAATCCGCAAACAGATTTAAAAAAACAAAAATTTGAGCCCAGGGGAGCGGAAATTCATTCGGGGGGCGTGGGGGGTACGTGGTGGGTACGAAACGTACCCACCACGTACCCCCCAAGGGGTATGAGCGCATAGGCTGAGATTTTTACAAGTGACCACTTAAATTAAAATTAAAATTAAATTCAAATCCGCAAACAGATTTAAAAAAACAAAAATTTGAGCCCAGGGGAGCGGAAATTCATTCGGGGGGGGTGGGGGGTACGTGGTGGGTACGAAACGTACCCACCACGTACCCCCCAAGGGGTATGAGCGCATAAGCTGAGATTTTTACAAGTGACCACTTAAATTAAAATTAAAATTAAATTCAAATCCGCAAACAGATTTAAAAAAACAAAAATTTGAGCCCAGGAGAGCGGAAATTCATTCGGGGGGCGTGGGGGGTACGTGGTGGGTACGAAACGTACCCACCACGTACCCCCCAAGGGGTATGAGCGCATAGGCTGAGATTTTTACAAGTGACCACTTAAATTAAAATTAAAATTAAATTCAAATCCGCAAACAGATTTAAAAAAACAAAAATTTGAGCCCAGGAGAGCGGAAGTTCATTTTGGGGGCGTGGAGTACGTATGGGGTACGATCGTACCCCATACGTACCCCATACTGGGTATGAGCGCATAGGCTGAGATTTTTACAAGTGACCACTTAAATTAAAATTAAAATTAAATTCAAATCCGCAAACAGATTTAAAAAAACAAAAATTTGAGCCCAGGAGAGCGGAAATTCATTCGGGGGGCGTGGGGGGTACGTGGTGGGTACGAAACGTACCCACCACGTACCCCCCAAGGGGTATGAGCGCATAGGCTGAGATTTTTACAAGTGACCACTTAAATTAAAATTAAAATTAAATTCAAATCCGCAAACAGATTTAAAAATACAAAAATTTGAGCCCAGGGGAGCGGAAATTCATTCGGGGGGCGTGGGGGGTACGTGGTGGGTACGAAACGTACCCACCACGTACCCCCCAAGGGGTATGAGCGCATAGGCTGAGATTTTTACAAGTGACCACTTAAATTAAAATTAAAATTAAATTCAAATCCGCAAACAGATTTAAAAAAACAAAAATTTGAGCCCAGGGGAGCGGAAATTCATTCGGGGGGCGTGGGGGGTACGTGGTGGGTACGAAACGTACCCACCACGTAACCCCCAAGGGGTATGAGCGCATAGGCTGAGATTTTTACAAATGGCCACTTAAATTAAAATTAAAATTAAATTCAAATCCGCAAACAAATTTAAAAAAACAAAAATTTGAGCCCAGGAGAGCGGAAATTCATTCGGGGGGCGTGGGGGGTACGTGGTGGGTACGAAACGTACCCACCACGTACCCCCCAAGGGGTATGAGCGCATAGGCTGAGATTTTTACAAGTGACCACTTAAATTAAAATTAAAATTAAATTCAAATCCGCAAACAGATTTAAAAAAACAAAAATTTGAGCCCAGGGGAGCGGAAATTCATTCGGGGGGCGTGGGGGGTACGTGGTGGGTACGAAACGTACCCACCACGTAACCCCCAAGGGGTATGAGCGCATAGGCTGAGATTTTTACAAATGGCCACTTAAATTAAAATTAAAATTAAATTCAAATCCGCAAACAAATTTAAAAAAACAAAAATTTGAGCCCAGGAGAGCGGAAATTCATTCGGGGGGCGTGGGGGGTACGTGGTGGGTACGAAACGTACCCACCACGTACCCCCCAAGGGGTATGAGCGCATAGGCTGAGATTTTTACAAGTGACCACTTAAATTAAAATTAAAATTAAATTCAAATCCGCAAACAGATTTAAAAAAACAAAAATTTGAGCCCAGGAGAGCGGAAATTCATTCGGGGGGCGTGGGGGGTACGTGGTGGGTACGAAACGTACCCACCACGTACCCCCCAAGGGGTATGAGCGCATAGGCTGAGATTTTTACAAGTGACCACTTAAATTAAAATTAAAATTAAATTCAAATCCGCAAACAGATTTAAAAAAACAAAAATTTGAGCCCAGGGGAGCGGAAATTCATTCGGGGGGCGTGGGGGGTACGTGGTGGGTACGAAACGTACCCACCACGTACCCCCCAAGGGGTATGAGCGCATAGGCTGAGATTTTTACAAGTGACCACTTAAATTAAAATTAAAATTAAATTCAAATCCGCAAACAGATTTAAAAAAACAAAAATTTGAGCCCAGGGGAGCGGAAATTCATTCGGGGGGCGTGGGGGGTACGTGGTGGGTACGAAACGTACCCACCACGTACCCCCCAAGGGGTATGAGCGCATAGGCTGAGATTTTTACAAGTGACCACTTAAATTAAAATTAAAATTAAATTCAAATCCGCAAACAGATTTAAAAAAACAAAAATTTGAGCCCAGGGGAGCGGAAATTCATTCGGGGGGCGTGGGGGGTACGTGGTGGGTACGAAACGTACCCACCACGTACCCCCCAAGGGGTATGAGCGCATAGGCTGAGATTTTTACAAGTGACCACTTAAATTAAAATTAAAATTAAATTCAAATCCGCAAACAGATTTAAAAAAACAAAAATTTGAGCCCAGGAGAGCGGAAGTTCATTTTGGGGGCGTGGAGTACGTATGGGGTACGATCGTACCCCATACGTACCCCATACTGGGTATGAGCGCATAGGCTGAGATTTTTACAAGTGACCACTTAAATTAAAATTAAAATTAAATTCAAATCCGCAAACAGATTTAAAAAAACAAAAATTTGAGCCCAGGAGAGCGGAAATTCATTCGGGGGGCGTGGGGGGTACGTGGTGGGTACGAAACGTACCCACCACGTACCCCCCAAGGGGTATGAGCGCATAGGCTGAGATTTTTACAAGTGACCACTTAAATTAAAATTAAAATTAAATTCAAATCCGCAAACAGATTTAAAAAAACAAAAATTTGAGCCCAGGAGAGCGGAAATTCATTCGGGGGGCGTGGGGGGTACGTGGTGGGTACGAAACGTACCCACCACGTACCCCCCAAGGGGTATGAGCGCATAGGCTGAGATTTTTACAAGTGACCACTTAAATTAAAATTAAAATTAAATTCAAATCCGCAAACAGATTTAAAAAAACAAAAATTTGAGCCCAGGAGAGCGGAAATTCATTCGGGGGGCGTGGGGGGTACGTGGTGGGTACGAAACGTACCCACCACGTACCCCCCAAGGGGTATGAGCGCATAGGCTGAGATTTTTACAAGTGACCACTTAAATTAAAATTAAAATTAAATTCAAATCCGCAAACAGATTTAAAAAAACAAAAATTTGAGCCCAGGGGAGCGGAAATTCATTCGGGGGGCGTGGGGGGTACGTGGTGGGTACGAAACGTACCCACCACGTACCCCCCAAGGGGTATGAGCGCATAGGCTGAGATTTTTACAAGTGGCCACTTAAATTAAAATTAAAATTAAATTCAAATCCGCAAACAAATTTAAAAAAACAAAAATTTGAGCCCAGGAGAGCGGAAATTCATTCGGGGGGCGTGGGGGGTACGTGGTGGGTACGAAACGTACCCACCACGTACCCCCCAAGGGGTATGAGCGCATAGGCTGAGATTTTTACAAGTGACCACTTAAATTAAAATTAAAATTAAATTCAAATCCGCAAACAGATTTAAAAAAACAAAAATTTGAGCTCAGGAGAGCGGAAATTCATTCGGGGGGCGTAGCGGGTACGTGGTGGGTACGAAACGTACCCACCACGTACCCCCCAAGGGGTATGAGCGCATAGGCTGAGATTTTTACAAGTGGCCACTTAAATTAAAATTAAAATTAAATTCAAATCCGCAAACAAATTTAAAAAAACAAAAATTTGAGCCCAGGAGAGCGGAAATTCATTCGGGGGGCGTGGGGGGTACGTGGTGGGTACGAAACGTACCCACCACGTACCCCCCAAGGGGTATGAGCGCATAGGCTGAGATTTTTACAAGTGACCACTTAAATTAAAATTAAAATTAAATTCAAATCCGCAAACAGATTTAAAAAAACAAAAATTTGAGCCCAGGAGAGCGGAAATTCATTCGGGGGGCGTGGGGGGTACGTGGTGGGTACGAAACGTACCCACCACGTACCCCCCAAGGGGTATGAGCGCATAGGCTGAGATTTTTACAAGTGACCACTTAAATTAAAATTAAAATTAAATTCAAATCCGCAAACAGATTTAAAAAAACAAAAATTTGAGCCCAGGAGAGCGGAAATTCATTCGGGGGGCGTGGGGGGTACGTGGTGGGTACGAAACGTACCCACCACGTACCCCCCAAGGGGTATGAGCGCATAGGCTGAGATTTTTACAAGTGACCATTTAAATTAAAATTAAAATTAAATTCAAATCCGCAAACAGATTTAAAAAAACAAAAATTTGAGCCCAGGAGAGCGGAAATTCATTCGGGGGGCGTGGGGGGTACGTGGTGGGTACAAAACGTACCCACCACGTACCCCCCAAGGGGTATGAGCGCATAGGCTGAGATTTTTACAAGTGACCACTTAAATTAAAATTAAAATTAAATTCAAATCCGCAAACAGATTTAAAAAAACAAAAATTTGAGCCCAGGAGAGCGGAAATTCATTCGGGGGGCGTGGGGGGTACGTGGTGGGTACGAAACGTACCCACCACGTACCCCCCAAGGGGTATGAGCGCATAGGCTGAGATTTTTACAAGTGACCACTTAAATTAAAATTAAAATTAAATTCAAATCCGCAAACAGATTTAAAAAAACAAAAATTTGAGCCCAGGAGAGCGGAAATTCATTCGGGGGGCGTGGGGGGTACGTGGTGGGTACGAAACGTACCCACCACGTACCCCCCAAGGGGTATGAGCGCATAGGCTGAGATTTTTACAAGTGACCACTTAAATTAAAATTAAAATTAAATTCAAATCCGCAAACAGATTTAAAAAAACAAAAATTTGAGCCCAGGAGAGCGGAAATTCATTCGGGGGGCGTGGGGGGTACGTGGTGGGTACGAAACGTACCCACCACGTACCCCCCAAGGGGTATGAGCGCATAGGCTGAGATTTTTACAAGTGACCACTTAAATTAAAATTAAAATTAAATTCAAATCCGCAAACAAATTTAAAAAAACAAAAATTTGAGCCCAGGAGAGCGGAAATTCATTCGGGGGGCGTGGGGGGTACGTGGTGGGTACGAAACGTACCCACCACGTACCCCCCAAGGGGTATGAGCGCATAGGCTGAGATTTTTACAAGTGACCACTTAAATTAAAATTAAAATTAAATTCAAATCCGCAAACAGATTTAAAAAAACAAAAATTTGAGCCCAGGAGAGCGGAAATTCATTCGGGGGGCGTGGGGGGTACGTGGTGGGTACGAAACGTACCCACCACGTACCCCCCAAGGGGTATGAGCGCATAGGCTGAGATTTTTACAAGTGACCACTTAAATGAAAATTAAAACTAAATTCAAATCCGCAAACAGATTTAAAAAAACAAAAATTTGAGCCCAGGGGAGCGGAAATTCATTCGGGGGGCGTGGGGGGTACGTGGTGGGTACGAAACGTACCCACCACGTAACCCCCAAGGGGTATGAGCGCATAGGCTGAGATTTTTACAAGTGGCCACTTAAATTAAAATTAAAATTAAATTCAAATCCGCAAACAAATTTAAAAAAACAAAAATTTGAGCCCAGGAGAGCGGAAATTCATTCGGGGGGCGTGGGGGGTACGTGGTGGGTACGAAACGTACCCACCACGTACCCCCCAAGGGGTATGAGCGCATAGGCTGAGATTTTTACAAGTTACCACTTAAATTAAAATTAAAATTAAATTCAAATCCGCAAACAGATTTAAAAAAACAAAAATTTGAGCCCAGGAGAGCGGAAATTCATTCGGGGGGCGTGGGGGGTACGTGGTGGGTACGAAACGTACCCACCACGAACCCCCCAAGGGGTATGAGCGCATAGGCTGAGATTTTTACAAGTGACCACTTAAATTAAAATTAAAATTAAATTCAAATCCGCAAACAGATTTAAAAAAACAAAAATTTGAGCCCAGGAGAGCGGAAGTTCATTTTGGGGGCGTGGAGTACGTATGGGGTACGATCGTACCCCATACGTACCCCATACTGGGTATGAGCGCATAGGCTGAGATTTTTACAAGTGACCACTTAAATTAAAATTAAAATTAAATTCAAATCCGCAAACAGATTTAAAAAAACAAAAATTTGAGCCCAGGAGAGCGGAAATTCATTCGGGGGGCGTGGGGGGTACGTGGTGGGTACGAAACGTACCCACCACGTACCCCCCAAGGGGTATGAGCGCATAGGCTGAGATTTTTACAAGTGACCACTTAAATTAAAATTAAAATTAAATTCAAATCCGCAAACAGATTTAAAAAAACAAAAATTTGAGCCCAGGGGAGCGGAAATTCATTCGGGGGGCGTGGGGGGTACGTGGTGGGTACGAAACGTACCCACCACGTACCCCCCAAGGGGTATGAGCGCATAGGCTGAGATTTTTACAAGTGGCCACTTAAATTAAAATTAAAATTAAATTCAAATCCGCAAACAGATTTAAAAAAACAAAAATTTGAGCCCAGGAGAGCGGAAGTTCATTTTGGGGGCGTGGAGTACGTATGGGGTACGATCGTACCCCATACGTACCCCATACTGGGTATGAGCGCATAGGCTGAGATTTTTACAAGTGACCACTTAAATTAAAATTAAAATTAAATTCAAATCCGCAAACAGATTTAAAAAAACAAAAATTTGAGCCCAGGAGAGCGGAAATTCATTCGGGGGGCGTGGGGGGTACGTGGTGGGTACGAAACGTACCCACCACGTACCCCCCAAGGGGTATGAGCGCATAGGCTGAGATTTTTACAAGTGACCACTTAAATTAAAATTAAAATTAAATTCAAATCCGCAAACAGATTTAAAAAAACAAAAATTTGAGCCCAGGGGAGCGGAAATTCATTCGGGGGGCGTGGGGGGTACGTGGTGGGTACAAAACGTACCCACCACGTACCCCCCAAGGGGTATGAGCGCATAGGCTGAGATTTTTACAAGTGGCCACTTAAATTAAAATTAAAATTAAATTCAAATCCGCAAACAAATTTAAAAAAACAAAAATTTGAGCCCAGGAGAGCGGAAATTCATTCGGGGGGCGTGGGGGGTACGTGGTGGGTACGAAACGTACCCACCACGTACCCCCCAAGGGGTATGAGCGCATAGGCTGAGATTTTTACAAGTGACCACTTAAATTAAAATTAAAATTAAATTCAAATCCGCAAACAGATTTAAAAAAACAAAAATTTGAGCTCAGGAGAGCGGAAATTCATTCGGGGGGCGTGGGGGGTACGTGGTGGGTACGAAACGTACCCACCACGTACCCCCCAAGGGGTATGAGCGCATAGGCTGAGATTTTTACAAGTGGCCACTTAAATTAAAATTAAAATTAAATTCAAATCCGCAAACAAATTTAAAAAAACAAAAATTTGAGCCCAGGAGAGCGGAAATTCATTCGGGGGGCGTGGGGGGTACGTGGTGGGTACGAAACGTACCCACCACGTACCCCCCAAGGGGTATGAGCGCATAGGCTGAGATTTTTACAAGTGACCACTTAAATTAAAATTAAAATTAAAATTAAATTCAAATCCGCAAACAGATTTAAAAAAACAAAAATTTGAGCCCAGGAGAGCGGAAATTCATTCGGGGGGCGTGGGGGGTACGTGGTGGGTACGAAACGTACCCACCACGTACCCCCCAAGGGGTATGAGCGCATAGGCTGAGATTTTTACAAGTGACCACTTAAATTAAAATTAAAATTAAATTCAAATCCGCAAACAGATTTAAAAAAACAAAAATTTGAGCCCAGGAGAGCGGAAATTCATTCGGGGGGCGTGGGGGGTACGTGGTGGGTACGAAACGTACCCACCACGTACCCCCCAAGGGGTATGAGCGCATAGGCTGAGATTTTTACAAGTGACCACTTAAATTAAAATTAAAATTAAATTCAAATCCGCAAACAGATTTAAAAAAACAAAAATTTGAGCCCAGGAGAGCGGAAGTTCATTTTGGGGGCGTGGAGTACGTATGGGGTACGATCGTACCCCATACGTACCCCATACTGGGTATGAGCGCATAGGCTGAGATTTTTACAAGTGACCACTTAAATTAAAATTAAAATTAAATTCAAATCCGCAAACAGATTTAAAAAAACAAAAATTTGAGCCCAGGAGAGCGGAAATTCATTCGGGGGGCGTGGGGGGTACGTGGTGGGTACGAAACGTACCCACCACGTACCCCCCAAGGGGTATGAGCGCATAGGCTGAGATTTTTACAAGTGACCACTTAAATTAAAATTAAAATTAAATTCAAATCCGCAAACAGATTTAAAAAAACAAAAATTTGAGCCCAGGAGAGCGGAAATTCATTCGGGGGGCGTGGGGGGTACGTGGTGGGTACGAAACGAACCCACCACGTACCCACCAAGGGGTATGAGCGCATAGGCTGAGATTTTTACAAGTGACCACTAAAATTAAAATTAAAATTAAATTCAAATCCGCAAACAGATTTAAAAAAACAAAAATTTGAGCCCAGGAGAGCGGAAATTCATTCGGGGGGCGTGGGGGGTACGTGGTGGGTACGAAACGTACCCACCACGTACCCCCCAAGGGGTATGAGCGCATAGGCTGAGATTTTTACAAGTGACCACTTAAATTAAAATTAAAATTAAATTCAAATCCGCAAACAGATTTAAAAAAACAAAAATTTGAGCCCAGGGGAGCGGAAATTCATTCGGGGGGCGTGGGGGGTACGTGGTGGGTACGAAACGTACCCACCACGTAACCCCCAAGGGGTATGAGCGCATAGGCTGAGATTTTTACAAGTGGCCACTTAAATTAAAATTAAAATTAAATTCAAATCCGCAAACAAATTTAAAAAAACAAAAATTTGAGCCCAGGAGAGCGGAAATTCATTCGGGAGGCGTGGGGGGTACGTGGTGGGTACGAAACGTACCCACCACGTACCCCCCAAGGGGTATGAGCGCATAGGCTGAGATTTTTACAAGTGACCACTTAAATTAAAATTAAAATTAAATTCAAATCCGCAAACAGATTTAAAAAAACAAAAATTTGAGCCCAGGAGAGCGGAAATTCATTCGGGGGGCGTGGGGGGTACGTGGTGGGTACGAAACGTACCCACCACGTACCCCCCAAGGGGTATGAGCGCATAGGCTGAGATTTTTACAAGTGACCACTTAAATTAAAATTAAAATTAAATTCAAATCCGCAAACAGATTTAAAAAAACAAAAATTTGAGCCCAGGAGAGCGGAAATTCATTCGGGTGGCGTGGGGGGTACGTGGTGGGTACGAAACGTACCCCCCAAGGGGTATGAGCGCATAGGCTGAGATTTTTACAAGTGGCCACTTAAATTAAAATTAAAATTAAATTCAAATCCGCAAACAAATTTAAAAAAACAAAAATTTGAGCCCAGGAGAGCGGAAATTCATTCGGGGGGCGTGGGGGGTACGTGGTGGGTACGAAACGTACCCACCACGTACCCCCCAAGGGGTATGAGCGCATAGGCTGAGATTTTTACAAGTGACCACTTAAATTAAAATTAAAATTAAATTCAAATCCGCAAACAGATTTAAAAAAACAAAAATTTGAGCCCAGGAGAGCGGAAATTCATTCGGGGGGCGTGGGGGGTACGTGGTGGGTACGAAACGTACCCACCACGTACCCCCCAAGGGGTATGAGCGCATAGGCTGAGATTTTTACAAGTGACCACTTAAATTAAAATTAAAATTAAATTCAAATCCGCAAACAGATTTAAAAAAACAAAAATTTGAGCCCAGGAGAGCGGAAGTTCATTTTGGGGGCGTGGAGTACGTATGGGGTACGATCGTACCCCATACGTACCCCATACTGGGTATGAGCGCATAGGCTGAGATTTTTACAAGTGACCACTTAAATTAAAATTAAAATTAAATTCAAATCCGCAAACAGATTTAAAAAAACAAAAATTTGAGCCCAGGAGAGCGGAAATTTATTCGGGGGGCGTGGGGGGTACGTGGTGGGTACGAAACGTACCCACCACGTACCCCCCAAGGGGTATGAGCGCATAGGCTGAGATTTTTACAAGTGACCACTTAAATTAAAATTAAAATTAAATTCAAATCCGCAAACAGATTTAAAAAAACAAAAATTTGAGCCCAGGAGAGCGGAAATTCATTCGGGGGGCGTGGGGGGTACGTGGTGGGTACGAAACGTACCCACCACGTACCCCCCAAGGGGTATGAGCGCATAGGCTGAGATTTTTACAAGTGACCACTTAAATTAAAATTAAAATTAAATTCAAATCCGCAAACAGATTTAAAAAAACAAAAATTTGAGCCCAGGAGAGCGGAAATTCATTCGGGGGGCGTGGGGGGTACGTGGTGGGTACGAAACGTACCCACCACGTACCCCCCAAGGGGTATGAGCGCATAGGCTGAGATTTTTACAAGTGACCACTTAAATTAAAATTAAAATTAAATTCAAATCCGCAAACAGATTTAAAAAAACAAAAATTTGAGCCCAGGAGAGCGGAAATTCATTCGGGGGGCGTGGGGGGTACGTGGTGGGTACGAAACGTACCCACCACGTACCCCCCAAGGGGTATGAGCGCATAGGCTGAGATTTTTACAAGTGACCACTTAAATTAAAATTAAAATTAAATTCAAATCCGCAAACAGATTTAAAAAAACAAAAATTTGAGCCCAGGAGAGCGGAAATTCATTCGGGGGGCGTGGGGGGTACGTGGTGGGTACGAAACGTACCCACCACGTACCCCCCAAGGGGTATGAGCGCATAGGCTGAGATTTTTACAAGTGACCACTTAAATTAAAATTAAAATTAAATTCAAATCCGCAAACAGATTTAAAAAAACAAAAATTTGAGCCCAGGGGAGCGGAAATTCATTCGGGGGGCGTGGGGGGTACGTGGTGGGTACGAAACGTACCCACCACGTACCCCCCAAGAGGTATGAGCACATAGGCTGAGATTTTTACAAGTGACCACTTAAATTAAAATTAAAATTAAATTCAAATCCGCAAACAGATTTAAAAAAACAAAAATTTGAGCCCAGGAGAGCGGAAGTTCATTTTGGGGGCGTGGAGTACGTATGGGGTACAATCGTACCCCATACGTACCCCATACTGGGTATGAGCGCATAGGCTGAGATTTTTACAAGTGACCACTTAAATTAAAATTAAAATTAAATTCAAATCCGCAAACAGATTTAAAAAAACAAAAATTTGAGCCCAGGAGAGCGGAAATTCATTCGGGGGGCGTGGGGGGTACGTGGTGGGTACGAAACGTACCCACCACGTACCCCCCAAGGGGTATGAGCGCATAGGCTGAGATTTTTACAAGTGACCACTTAAATTAAAATTAAAATTAAATTCAAATCCGCAAACAGATTTAAAAAAACAAAAATTTGAGCCCAGGAGAGCGGAAATTCATTCGGGGGGCGTGGGGGGTACGTGGTGGGTACGAAACGTACCCACCACGTACCCCCCAAGGGGTATGAGCGCATAGGCTGAGATTTTTACAAGTGACCACTTAAATTAAAATTAAAATTAAATTCAAATCCGCAAACAGATTTAAAAAAACAAAAATTTGAGCCCAGGAGAGCGGAAATTCATTCGGGGGGCGTGGGGGGTACGTGGTGGGTACGAAACGTACCCACCACGCCCCCCGAATGAATTTCCGCTCTCCTGGGCTCAAATTTTTGTTTTTTTAAATCTGTTTGCGGATTTGAATTTAATTTTAATTTTAATTTAAGTGGTCACTTGTAAAAATCTCAGCCTATGCGCTCATACCCCTTGGGGGGTACGTGGTGGGTACGTTTCGTACCCACCACGTACCCCCCACGCCCCCCGAATGAATTTCCGCTCTCCTGGGCTCAAATTTTTGTTTTTTTAAATCTGTTTGCGGATTTGAATTTAATTTTAATTTTAATTTAAGTGGTCACTTGTAAAAATCTCAGCCTATGCGCTCATACCCCTTGGGGGGTACGTGGTGGGTACGTTTCGTACCCACCACGTACCCCCCACGCCCCCCGAATGAATTTCCGCTCTCCTGGGCTCAAATTTTTGTTTTTTTAAATCTGTTTGCGGATTTGAATTTAATTTTAATTTTAATTTAAGTGGTCACTTGTAAAAATCTCAGCCTATGCGCTCATACCCCTTGGGGGGTACGTGGTGGGTACGTTTCGTACCCACCACGTACCCCCCACGCCCCCCGAATAAATTTCCGCTCTCCTGGGCTCAAATTTTTGTTTTTTTAAATCTGTTTGCGGATTTGAATTTAATTTTAATTTTAATTTAAGTGGTCACTTGTAAAAATCTCAGCCTATGCGCTCATACCCAGTATGGGGTACGTATGGGGTACGATCGTACCCCATACGTACTCCACGCCCCCAAAATGAACTTCCGCTCTCCTGGGCTCAAATTTTTGTTTTTTTAAATCTGTTTGCGGATTTGAATTTAATTTTAATTTTAATTTAAGTGGTCACTTGTAAAAATCTCAGCCTATGCGCTCATACCCCTTGGGGGGTACGTGGTGGGTACGTTTCGTACCCACCACGTACCCCCCACGCCCCCCGAATGAATTTCCGCTCTCCTGGGCTCAAATTTTTGTTTTTTTAAATCTGTTTGCGGATTTGAATTTAATTTTAATTTTAATTTAAGTGGTCACTTGTAAAAATCTCAGCTTATGCGCTCATACCCCTTGGGGGGTACGTGGTGGGTACGTTTCGTACCCACCACGTACCCCCCACGCCCCCCGAATGAATTTCCGCTCTCCTGGGCTCAAATTTTTGTTTTTTTAAATCTGTTTGCGGATTTGAATTTAATTTTAATTTTAATTTAAGTGGTCACTTGTAAAAATCTCAGCCTATGCGCTCATACCCCTTGGGGGGTACGTGGTGGGTACGTTTCGTACCCACCACGTACCCCCCACGCCCCCCGAATGAATTTCCGCTCTCCTGGGCTCAAATTTTTGTTTTTTTAAATCTGTTTGCGGATTTGAATTTAATTTTAATTTTAATTTAAGTGGTCACTTGTAAAAATCTCAGCCTATGCGCTCATACCCCTTGGGGGGTACGTGGTGGGTACGTTTCGTACCCACCACGTACCCCCCAAGGGGTATGAGCGCATAGGCTGAGATTTTTACAAGTGACCACTTAAATTAAAATTAAAATTAAATTCAAATCCGCAAACAGATTTAAAAAAACAAAAATTTGAGCCCAGGAGAGCGGAAATTCATTCGGGGGGCGTGGGGGGTACGTGGTGGGTACGAAACGTACCCACCACGTACCCCCCAAGGGGTATGAGCGCATAAGCTGAGATTTTTACAAGTGACCACTTAAATTAAAATTAAAATTAAATTCAAATCCGCAAACAGATTTAAAAAAACAAAAATTTGAGCCCAGGAGAGCGGAAATTCATTCGGGGGGCGTGGGGGGTACGTGGTGGGTACGAAACGTACCCACCACGTACCCCCCAAGGGGTATGAGCGCATAGGCTGAGATTTTTACAAGTGACCACTTAAATTAAAATTAAAATTAAATTCAAATCCGCAAACAGATTTAAAAAAACAAAAATTTGAGCCCAGGAGAGCGGAAGTTCATTTTGGGGGCGTGGAGTACGTATGGGGTACGATCGTACCCCATACGTACCCCATACTGGGTATGAGCGCATAGGCTGAGATTTTTACAAGTGACCACTTAAATTAAAATTAAAATTAAATTCAAATCCGCAAACAGATTTAAAAAAACAAAAATTTGAGCCCAGGAGAGCGGAAATTTATTCGGGGGGCGTGGGGGGTACGTGGTGGGTACGAAACGTACCCACCACGTACCCCCCAAGGGGTATGAGCGCATAGGCTGAGATTTTTACAAGTGACCACTTAAATTAAAATTAAAATTAAATTCAAATCCGCAAACAGATTTAAAAAAACAAAAATTTGAGCCCAGGAGAGCGGAAATTCATTCGGGGGGCGTGGGGGGTACGTGGTGGGTACGAAACGTACCCACCACGTACCCCCCAAGGGGTATGAGCGCATAGGCTGAGATTTTTACAAGTGACCACTTAAATTAAAATTAAAATTAAATTCAAATCCGCAAACAGATTTAAAAAAACAAAAATTTGAGCCCAGGAGAGCGGAAATTCATTCGGGGGGCGTGGGGGGTACGTGGTGGGTACGAAACGTACCCACCACGTACCCCCCAAGGGGTATGAGCGCATAGGCTGAGATTTTTACAAGTGACCACTTAAATTAAAATTAAAATTAAATTCAAATCCGCAAACAGATTTAAAAAAACAAAAATTTGAGCCCAGGAGAGCGGAAATTCATTCGGGGGGCGTGGGGGGTACGTGGTGGGTACGAAACGTACCCACCACGTACCCCCCAAGGGGTATGAGCGCATAGGCTGAGATTTTTACAAGTGACCACTTAAATTAAAATTAAAATTAAATTCAAATCCGCAAACAGATTTAAAAAAACAAAAATTTGAGCCCAGGAGAGCGGAAATTCATTCGGGGGGCGTGGGGGGTACGTGGTGGGTACGAAACGTACCCACCACGTACCCCCCAAGGGGTATGAGCGCATAGGCTGAGATTTTTACAAGTGACCACTTAAATTAAAATTAAAATTAAATTCAAATCCGCAAACAAATTTAAAAAAACAAAAATTTGAGCCCAGGGGAGCGGAAATTCATTCGGGGGGCGTGGGGGGTACGTGGTGGGTACGAAACGTACCCACCACGTACCCCCCAAGGGGTATGAGCACATAGGCTGAGATTTTTACAAGTGACCACTTAAATTAAAATTAAAATTAAATTCAAATCCGCAAACAGATTTAAAAAAACAAAAATTTGAGCCCAGGAGAGCGGAAGTTCATTTTGGGGGCGTGGAGTACGTATGGGGTACGATCGTACCCCATACGTACCCCATACTGGGTATGAGCGCATAGGCTGAGATTTTTACAAGTGACCACTTAAATTAAAATTAAAATTAAATTCAAATCCGCAAACAGATTTAAAAAAACAAAAATTTGAGCCCAGGAGAGCGGAAATTCATTCGGGGGGCGTGGGGGGTACGTGGTGGGTACGAAACGTACCCACCACGTACCCCCCAAGGGGTATGAGCGCATAGGCTGAGATTTTTACAAGTGACCACTTAAATTAAAATTAAAATTAAATTCAAATCCGCAAACAGATTTAAAAAAACAAAAATTTGAGCCCAGGAGAGCGGAAATTCATTCGGGGGGCGTGGGGGGTACGTGGTGGGTACGAAACGTACCCACCACGTACCCCCAAGGGGTATGAGCGCATAGGCTGAGATTTTTACAAGTGACCACTTAAATTAAAATTAAAATTAAATTCAAATCCGCAAACAGATTTAAAAAAACAAAAATTTGAGCCCAGGAGAGCGGAAATTCATTCGGGGGGCGTGGGGGGTACGTGGTGGGTACGAAACGTACCCACCACGTACCCCCCAAGGGGTATGAGCGCATAGGCTGAGATTTTTACAAGTGACCACTTAAATTAAAATTAAAATTAAATTCAAATCCGCAAACAGATTTAAAAAAACAAAAATTTGAGCCCAGGAGAGCGGAAATTCATTCGGGGGGCGTGGGGGGTACGTGGTGGGTACGAAACGTACCCACCACGTACCCCCCAAGGGGTATGAGCGCATAGGCTGAGATTTTTACAAGTGACCACTTAAATTAAAATTAAAATTAAATTCAAATCCGCAAACAGATTTAAAAAAACAAAAATTTGAGCCCAGGAGAGCGGAAATTCATTCGGGGGGCGTGGGGGGTACGTGGTGGGTACGAAACGTACCCACCACGTACCCCCCAAGGGGTATGAGCGCATAGGCTGAGATTTTTACAAGTGACCACTTAAATTAAAATTAAAATTAAATTCAAATCCGCAAACAGATTTAAAAAAACAAAAATTTGAGCCCAGGGGAGCGGAAATTCATTCGGGGGGCGTGGGGGGTACGTGGTGGGTACGAAACGTACCCACCACGTAACCCCCAAGGGGTATGAGCGCATAGGCTGAGATTTTTACAAGTGGCCACTTAAATTAAAATTAAAATTAAATTCAAATCCGCAAACAAATTTAAAAAAACAAAAATTTGAGCCCAGGAGAGCGGAAATTCATTCGGGGGGCGTGGGGGGTACGTGGTGGGTACGAAACGTACCCACCACGTACCCCCCAAGGGGTATGAGCGCATAGGCTGAGATTTTTACAAGTGACCACTTAAATTAAAATTAAAATTAAATTCAAATCCGCAAACAGATTTAAAAAAACAAAAATTTGAGCCCAGGAGAGCGGAAATTCATACGGGGGGCGTGGGGGGTACGTGGTGGGTACGAAACGTACCCACCACGTACCCCCCAAGGGGTATGAGCGCATAGGCTGAGATTTTTACAAGTGACCACTTAAATTAAAATTAAAATTAAATTCAAATCCGCAAACAGATTTAAAAAAACAAAAATTTGAGCCCAGGAGAGCGGAAATTCATTCGGGGGGCGTGGGGGGTACGTGGTGGGTACGAAACGTACCCACCACGTACCCCCCAAGGGGTATGAGCGCATAGGCTGAGATTTTTACAAGTGACCACTTAAATTAAAATTAAAATTAAATTCAAATCCGCAAACAGATTTAAAAAAACAAAAATTTGAGCCCAGGGGAGCGGAAATTCATTCGGGGGGCGTGGGGGGTACGTGGTGGGTACGAAACGTACCCACCACGTACCCCCCAAGGGGTATGAGCGCATAGGCTGAGATTTTTACAAGTGACCACTTAAATTAAAATTAAAATTAAATTCAAATCCGCAAACAGATTTAAAAAAACAAAAATTTGAGCCCAGGAGAGCGGAAATTCATTCGGGGGGCGTGGGGGGTACGTGGTGGGTACGAAACGTACCCACCACGTACCCCCCAAGGGGTATGAGCGCATAGGCTGAGATTTTTACAAGTGACCACTTAAATTAAAATTAAAATTAAATTCAAATCCGCAAACAGATTTAAAAAAACAAAAATTTGAGCCCAGGAGAGCGGAAATTCATTCGGGGGGCGTGGGGGGTACGTGGTGGGTACGAAACGTACCCACCACGTACCCCTCAAGGGGTATGAGCGCATAGGCTGAGATTTTTACAAGTGACCACTTAAATTAAAATTAAAATTAAATTCAAATCCGCAAACAGATTTAAAAAAACAAAAATTTGAGCCCAGGAGAGCGGAAATTCATTCGGGGGGCGTGGGGGGTACGTGGTGGGTACGAAACGTACCCACCACGTACCCCCCAAGGGGTATGAGCGCATAGGCTGAGATTTTTACAAGTGACCACTTAAATTAAAATTAAAATTAAATTCAAATCCGCAAACAGATTTAAAAAAACAAAAATTTGAGCCCAGGGGAGCGGAAATTCATTCGGGGGGCGTGGGGGGTACGTGGTGGGTACGAAACGTACCCACCACGTACCCCCCAAGGGGTATGAGCGCATAGGCTGAGATTTTTACAAGTGGCCACTTAAATTAAAATTAAAATTAAATTCAAATCCGCAAACAAATTTAAAAAAACAAAAATTTGAGCCCTGGAGAGCGGAAATTCATTCGGGGGGCGTGGGGGGTACGTGGTGGGTACGAAACGTACCCACCACGTACCCCCCAAGGGGTATGAGCGCATAGGCTGAGATTTTTACAAGTGACCACTTAAATTAAAATTAAAATTAAATTCAAATCCGCAAACAGATTTAAAAAAACAAAAATTTGAGCCCAGGAGAGCGGAAATTCATTCGGGGGGCGTGAGGGGTACGTGGTGGGTACGAAACGTACCCACCACGTACCCCCCAAGGGGTATGAGCGCATAGGCTGAGATTTTTACAAGTGACCACTTAAATTAAAATTAAAATTAAATTCAAATCCGCAAACAGATTTAAAAAAACAAAAATTTGAGCCCAGGAGAGCGGAAGTTCATTTTGGGGGCGTGGAGTACGTATGGGGTACGATCGTACCCCATACGTACCCCATACTGGGTATGAGCGCATAGGCTGAGATTTTTACAAGTGACCACTTAAATTAAAATTAAAATTAAATTCAAATCCGCAAACATATTTAAAAAAACAAAAATTTGAGCCCAGGAGAGCGGAAATTCATTCGGGGGGCGTGGGGGGTACGTGGTGGGTACGAAACGTACCCACCACGTACCCCCCAAGGGGTATGGGCGCATAGGCTGAGATTTTTACAAGTGACCACTTAAATTAAAATTAAAATTAAATTCAAATCCGCAAACAGATTTAAAAAAACAAAAATTTGAGCCCAGGGGAGCGGAAATTCATTCGGGGGGCGTGGGGGGTACGTGGTGGGTACGAAACGTACCCCCCAAGGGGTATGAGCGCATAGGGTGAGATTTTTACAAGTGGCCACTTAAATTAAAATTAAAATTAAATTCAAATCCGCAAACAGATTTAAAAAAACAAAAATTTGAGCCCAGGAGAGCGGAAATTCATTCGGGGGGCGTGGGGGGTACGTGGTGGGTACGAAACGTACCCACCACGTACCTCCCAAGGGGTATGAGCGCATAGGCTGAGATTTTTACAAGTGACCACTTAAATTAAAATTAAAATTAAATTCAAATCCGCAAACAGATTTAAAAAAACAAAAATTTGAGCCCAGGAGAGCGGAAATTCATTCGGGGGGCGTGGGGGGTACGTGGTGGGTACGAAACGTACCCACCACGTACCCCCCAAGGGGTATGAGCGCATAGGCTGAGATTTTTACAAGTGACCACTTAAATTAAAATTAAAATTAAATTCAAATCCGCAAACAGATTTAAAAAAACAAAAATTTGAGCCCATGAGAGCAGAAATTCATTCGGGGGGCGTGGGGGGTACGTGGTGGGTACGAAACGTACCCACCACGTACCCCCCAAGGGGTATGAGCGCATAGGCTGAGATTTTTACAAGTGACCACTTAAATTAAAATTAAAATTAAATTCAAATCCGCAAACAGATTTAAAAAAACAAAAATTTGAGCCCAGGAGAGCGGAAGTTCATTTTGGGGGCGTGGAGTACGTATGGGGTACGATCGTACCCCATACGTACCCCATACTGGGTATGAGCGCATAGGCTGAGATTTTTACAAGTGACCACTTAAATTAAAATTAAAATTAAATTCAAATCCGCAAACAGATTTAAAAAAACAAAAATTTGAGCCCAGGAGAGCGGAAATTCATTCGGGGGGCGTGGGGGGTACGTGGTGGGTACGAAACGTACCCACCACGTACCCCCCAAGGGGTATGAGCGCATAGGCTGAGATTTTTACAAGTGACCACTTAAATTAAAATTAAAATTAAATTCAAATCCGCAAACAGATTTAAAAAAACAAAAATTTGAGCCCAGGGGAGCGGAAATTCATTCGGGGGGCGTGGGGGGTACGTGGTGGGTACGAAACGTACCCCCCAAAGGGTATGAGCGCATAGGCTGAGATTTTTACAAGTGGCCACTTAAATTAAAATTAAAATTAAATTCAAATCCGCAAACAGATTTAAAAAAACAAAAATTTGAGCCCAGGAGAGCGGAAATTCATTCGGGGGGCGTGGGGGGTACGTGGTGGGTACGAAACGTACCCACCACGTACCCCCCAAGGGGTATGAGCGCATAGGCAGAGATTTTTACAAGTGACCACTTAAATTAAAATTAAAATTAAATTCAAATCCGCAAACAGATTTAAAAAAACAAAAATTTGAGCCCAGGAGAGCGGAAATTCATTCGGGGGGCGTGGGGGGTACGTGGTGGGTACGAAACGTACCCACCACGTACCCCCCAAGGGGTATGAGCGCATAGGCTGAGATTTTTACAAGTGACCACTTAAATTAAAATTAAAATTAAATTCAAATCCGCAAACAGATTTAAAAAAACAAAAATTTGAGCCCAGGAGAGCGGAAATTCATTCGGGGGGCGTGGGGGGTACGTGGTGGGTACGAAACGTACCCACCACGTACCCCCCAAGGGGTATGAGCGCATAGGCTGAGATTTTTACAAGTGACCACTTAAATTAAAATTAAAATTAAATTCAAATCCGCAAACAGATTTAAAAAAACAAAAATTTGAGCCCAGGGGAGCGGAAATTCATTCGGGGGGCGTGGGGGGTACGTGGTGGGTACAAAACGTACCCACCACGTACCCCCCAAGGGGTATGAGCGCATAGGCTGAGATTTTTACAAGTGGCCACTTAAATTAAAATTAAAATTAAATTCAAATCCGCAAACAAATTTAAAAAAACAAAAATTTGAGCCCAGGAGAGCGGAAATTCATTCGGGGGGCGTGGGGGGTACGTGGTGGGTACGAAACGTACCCACCACGTACCCCCCAAGGGGTATGAGCGCATAGGCTGAGATTTTTACAAGTGACCACTTAAATTAAAATTAAAATTAAATTCAAATCCGCAAACAGATTTAAAAAAACAAAAATTTGAGCCCAGGAGAGCGGAAATTCATTCGGGGGGCGTGGGGGGTACGTGGTGGGTACGAAACGTACCCACCACGTACCCCCCAAGGGGTATGAGCGCATAGGCTGAGATTTTTACAAGTGACCACTTAAATTAAAATTAAAATTAAATTCAAATCCGCAAACAGATTTAAAAAAACAAAAATTTGAGCCCAGGAGAGCGGAAATTCATTCGGGGGGCGTGGGGGGTACGTGGTGGGTACGAAACGTACCCACCACGTAACCCCCAAGGGGTATGAGCGCATAGGCTGAGATTTTTACAAGTGACCACTTAAATTAAAATTAAAATTAAATTCAAATCCGCAAACAGATTTAAAAAAACAAAAATTTGAGCCCAGGGGAGCGGAAATTCATTCGGGGGGCGTGGGGGGTACGTGGTGGGTACGAAACGTACCCACCACGTACCCCCAAAGGGGTATGAGCGCATAGGCTGAGATTTTTACAAGTGACCACTTAAATTAAAATTAAAATTAAATTCAAATCCGCAAACAGATTTAAAAAAACAAAAATTTGAGCCCAGGAGAGCGGAAATTCATTCGGGGGGCGTGGGGGGTACGTGGTGGGTACGAAACGTACCCACCACGTACCCCCCAAGGGGTATGAGCGCATAGGCTGAGATTTTTACAAGTGACCACTTAAATTAAAATTAAAATTAAATTCAAATCCGCAAACAGATTTAAAAAAACAAAAATTTGAGCCCAGGAGAGCGGAAATTCATTCGGGGGGCGTGGGGGGTACGTGGTGGGTACGAAACGTACCCACCACGTACCCCCCAAGGGGTATGAGCGCATAGGCTGAGATTTTTACAAGTGACCACTTAAATTAAAATTAAAATTAAATTCAAATCCGCAAACAGATTTAAAAAAACAAAAATTTGAGCCCAGGGGAGCGGAAATTCATTCGGGGGGCGTGGGGGGTACGTGGTGGGTACGAAACGTACCCACCACGTACCCCCCAAGGGGTATGAGCGCATAGGCTGAGATTTTTACAAGTGGCCACTTAAATTAAAATTAAAATTAAATTCAAATCCGCAAACAAATTTAAAAAAACAAAAATTTGAGCCCAGGAGAGCGGAAATTCATTCGGGGGGCGTGGGGGGTACGTGGTGGGTACGAAACGTACCCACCACTTACCCCCCAAGGGGTATGAGCGCATAGGCTGAGATTTTTACAAGTGACCACTTAAATTAAAATTAAAATTAAATTCAAATCCGCAAACAGATTTAAAAAAACAAAAATTTGAGCCCAGGAGAGCGGAAATTCATTCGGGGGGCGTGGGGGGTACGTGGTGGGTACGAAACGTACCCACCACGTACCCCCCAAGGGGTATGAGCGCATAGGCTGAGATTTTTACAAGTGACCACTTAAATTAAAATTAAAATTAAATTCAAATCCGCAAACAGATTTAAAAAAACAAAAATTTGAGCCCAGGAGAGCGGAAATTCATTCGGGGGGCGTGGGGGGTACGTGGTGGGTACGAAACGTACCCACCACGTACCCCCCAAGGGGTATGAGCGCATAGGCTGAGATTTTTACAAGTGACCACTTAAATTAAAATTAAAATTAAATTCAAATCCGCAAACAGATTTAAAAAAACAAAAATTTGAGCCCAGGGGAGCGGAAATTCATTCGGGGGGCGTGGGGGGTACGTGGTGGGTACGAAACGTACCCACCACGTACCCCCCAAGGATTATGAGCGCATAGGCTGAGATTTTTACAAGTGGCCACTTAAATTAAAATTAAAATTAAATTCAAATCCGCAAACAAATTTAAAAAAACAAAAATTTGAGCCCAGGAGAGCGGAAATTCATTCGGGGGGCGTGGGGGGTACGTGGTGGGTACGAAACGTACCCACCACGTACCCCCCAAGGGGTATGAGCGCATAGGCTGAGATTTTTACAAGTGACCACTTAAATTAAAATTAAAATTAAATTCAAATCCGCAAACAGATTTAAAAAAACAAAAATTTGAGCCCAGGAGAGCGGAAATTCATTCGGGGGGCGTGGGGGGTACGTGGTGGGTACGAAACGTACCCACCACGTACCCCCCAAGGGGTATGAGCGCATAGGCTGAGATTTTTACAAGTGACCACTTAAATTAAAATTAAAATTAAATTCAAATCCGCAAACAGATTTAAAAAAACAAAAATTTGAGCCCAGGAGAGCGGAAATTCATTCGGGGGGCGTGGGGGGTACGTGGTGGGTACGAAACGTACCCACCACGTACCCCCCAAGGGGTATGAGCGCATAGGCTGAGATTTTTACAAGTGACCACTTAAATTAAAATTAAAATTAAATTCAAATCCGCAAACAGATTTAAAAAAACAAAAATTTGAGCCCAGGAGAGCGGAAATTCATTCGGGGGGCGTGGGGGGTACGTGGTGGGTACGAAACGTACCCACCACGTACCCCCCAAGGGGTATGAGCGCATAGGCTGAGATTTTTACAAGTGACCACTTAAATTAAAATTAAAATTAAATTCAAATCCGCAAACAGATTTAAAAAAACAAAAATTTGAGCCCAGGAGAGCGGAAATTCATTCGGGGGGCGTGGGGGGTACGTGGTGGGTACGAAACGTACCCACCACGTAACCCCCAAGGGGTATGAGCGCATAGGCTGAGATTTTTACAAGTGACCACTTAAATTAAAATTAAAATTAAATTCAAATCCGCAAACAGATTTAAAAAAACAAAAATTTGAGCCCAGGGGAGCGGAAATTCATTCGGGGGGCGTGGGGGGTACGTGGTGGGTACGAAACGTACCCACCACGTACCCCCCAAGGGGTATGAGCGCATAGGCTGAGATTTTTACAAGTGACCACTTAAATTAAAATTAAAATTAAATTCAAATCCGCAAACAGATTTAAAAAAACAAAAATTTGAGCCCAGGAGAGCGGAAATTCATTCGGGGGGCGTGGGGGGTACGTGGTGGGTACGAAACGTACCCACCACGTACCCCCCAAGGGGTATGAGCGCATAGGCTGAGATTTTTACAAGTGACCACTTAAATTAAAATTAAAATTAAATTCAAATCCGCAAACAGATTTAAAAAAACAAAAATTTGAGCCCAGGAGAGCGGAAATTCATTCGGGGGGCGTGGGGGGTACGTGGTGGGTACGAAACGTACCCACCACGTACCCCCCAAGGGGTATGAGCGCATAGGCTGAGATTTTTACAAGTGACCACTTAAATTAAAATTAAAATTAAATTCAAATCCGCAAACAGATTTAAAAAAACAAAAATTTGAGCCCAGGGGAGCGGAAATTCATTCGGGGGGCGTGGGGGTACGTGGTGGGTACGAAACGTACCCACCACGTACCCCCCAAGGGGTATGAGCGCATAGGCTGAGATTTTTACAAGTGGCCACTTAAATTAAAATTAAAATTAAATTCAAATCCGCAAACAAATTTAAAAAAACAAAAATTTGAGCCCAGGAGAGCGGAAATTCATTCGGGGGGCGTGGGGGGTACGTGGTGGGTACGAAACGTACCCACCACGTACCCCCCAAGGGGTATGAGCGCATAGGCTGAGATTTTTACAAGTGACCACTTAAATTAAAATTAAAATTAAATTCAAATCCGCAAACAGATTTAAAAAAACAAAAATTTGAGCCCAGGAGAGCGGAAATTCATTCGGGGGGCGTGGGGGGTACGTGGTGGGTACGAAACGTACCCACCACGTACCCCCCAAGGGGTATGAGCGCATAGGCTGAGATTTTTACAAGTGACCACTTAAATTAAAATTAAAATTAAATTCAAATCCGCAAACAGATTTAAAAAAACAAAAATTTGAGCCCAGGAGAGCGGAAGTTCATTTTGGGGGCGTGGAGTACGTATGGGGTACGATCGTACCCCATACGTACCCCATACTGGGTATGAGCGCATAGGCTGAGATTTTTACAAGTGACCACTTAAATTAAAATTAAAATTAAATTCAAATCCGCAAACAGATTTAAAAAAACAAAAATTTGAGCCCAGGGGAGCGGAAATTCATTCGGGGGGCGTGGGGGGTACGTGGTGGGTACGAAACGTACCCACCACGTACCCCCCAAGGGGTATGAGCGCATAGGCTGAGATTTTTACAAGTGACCACTTAAATTAAAATTAAAATTAAATTCAAATCCGCAAACAGATTTAAAAAAACAAAAATTTGAGCCCAGGAGAGCGGAAATTCATTCGGGGGGCGTGGGGGGTACGTGGTGGGTACGAAACGTACCCACCACGTACCCCCCAAGGGGTATGAGCGCATAGGCTGAGATTTTTACAAGTGACCACTTAAATTAAAATTAAAATTAAATTCAAATCCGCAAACAGATTTAAAAAAACAAAAATTTGAGCCCAGGAGAGCGGAAATTCATTCGGGGGGCGTGGGGGGTACGTGGTGGGTACGAAACGTACCCACCACGTACCCCCCAAGGGGTATGAGCGCATAGGCTGAGATTTTTACAAGTGACCACTTAAATTAAAATTAAAATTAAATTCAAATCCGCAAACAGATTTAAAAAAACAAAAATTTGAGCCCAGGGGAGCGGAAATTCATTCGGGGGGCGTGGGGGGTACGTGGTGGGTACGAAACGTACCCACCACGTACCCCCCAAGGGGTATGAGCGCATAGGCTGAGATTTTTACAAGTGACCACTTAAATTAAAATTAAAATTAAATTCAAATCCGCAAACAGATTTAAAAAAACAAAAATTTGAGCCCAGGAGAGCGGAAGTTCATTTTGGGGGCGTGGAGTACGTATGGGGTACGATCGTACCCCATACGTACCCCATACTGGGTATGAGCGCATAGGCTGAGATTTTTACAAGTGACCACTTAAATTAAAATTAAAATTAAATTCAAATCCGCAAACAGATTTAAAAAAACAAAAATTTGAGCCCAGGAGAGCGGAAATTCATTCGGGGGGCGTGGGGGGTACGTGGTGGGTACGAAACGTACCCACCACGTACCCCCCAAGGGGTATGAGCGCATAGGCTGAGATTTTTACAAGTGACCACTTAAATTAAAATTAAAATTAAATTCAAATCCGCAAACAGATTTAAAAAAACAAAAATTTGAGCCCAGGGGAGCGGAAATTCATTCGGGGGGCGTGGGGGGTACGTGGTGGGTACGAAACGTACCCACCACGTACCCCCCAAGGGGTATGAGCGCATAGGCTGAGATTTTTACAAGTGACCACTTAAATTAAAATTAAAATTAAATTCAAATCCGCAAACAGATTTAAAAAAACAAAAATTTGAGCCCACTGGAGCGGAAATTCATTCGGGGGCGTGGGGGGTACGTGGTGGGTACGAAACGTACCCACCACGTACCCCCCAAGGGGTATGAGCGCATAGGCTGAGATTTTTACAAGTGACCACTTAAATTAAAATTAAAATTAAATTCAAATCCGCAAACAGATTTAAAAAAACAAAAATTTGAGCCCAGGAGAGCGGAAATTCATTCGGGGGCGTGGGGGGTACGTGGTGGGTTCGAAACGTACCCACCACGTACCCCCCAAGGGGTATGAGCGCATAGGCTGAGATTTTTACAAGTGACCACTTAAATTAAAATTAAAATTAAATTCAAATCCGCAAACAGATTTAAAAAAACAAAAATTTGAGCCCAGGGGAGCGGAAATTCATTCGGGGGGCGTGGGGGGTACGTGGTGGGTACGAAACGTACCCACCACGTACCCCCCAAGGGGTATGAGCGCATAGGCTGAGATTTTTACAAGTGGCCACTTAAATTAAAATTAAAATTAAATTCAAATCCGCAAACAGATTTAAAAAAACAAAAATTTGAGCCCAGGAGAGCGGAAATTCATTCGGGGGGCGTGGGGGGTACGTGGTGGGTACGAAACGTACCCCCCAAGGGGTATGAGCGCATAGGCTGAGATTTTTACAAGTGACCACTTAAATTAAAATTAAAATTAAATTCAAATCCGCAAACAGATTTAAAAAAACAAAAATTTGAGCCCAGGAGAGCGGAAGTTCATTTTGGGGGCGTGGAGTACGTATGGGGTACGATCGTACCCCATACGTACCCTATACTGGGTATGAGCGCATAGGCTGAGATTTTTACAAGTGACCACTTAAATTAAAATTAAAATTAAATTCAAATCCGCAAACAGATTTAAAAAAACAAAAATTTGAGCCCAGGAGAGCGGAAATTCATTCGGGGGGCGTGGGGGGTACGTGGTGGGTACGAAACGTACCCACCACGTACCCCCCAAGGGGTATGAGCGCATAGGCTGAGATTTTTACAAGTGACCACTTAAATTAAAATTAAAATTAAATTCAAATCCGCAAACAGATTTAAAAAAACAAAAATTTGAGCTCAGGAGAGCGGAAATTCATTCGGGGGGCGTGGGGGGTACGTGGTGGGTACGAAACGTACCCACCACGTACCCCCCAAGGGGTATGAGCGCATAGGCTGAGATTTTTACAAGTGGCCACTTAAATTAAAATTAAAATTAAATTCAAATCCGCAAACAAATTTAAAAAAACAAAAATTTGAGCCCAGGAGAGCGGAAATTCATTCGGGGGGCGTGGGGGGTACGTGGTGGGTACGAAACGTACCCACCACGTACCCCCCAAGGGGTATGAGCGCATAGGCTGAGATTTTTACAAGTGACCACTTAAATTAAAATTAAAATTAAATTCAAATCCGCAAACAGATTTAAAAAAACAAAAATTTGAGCCCAGGAGAGCGGAAATTCATTCGGGGGGCGTGGGGGGTACGTGGTGGGTACGAAACGTACCCACCACGTACCCCCCAAGGGTTATGAGTGCATAGGCTGAGATTTTTACAAGTGACCACTTAAATTAAAATTAAAATTAAATTCAAATCCGCAAACAGATTTAAAAAAACAAAAATTTGAGCCCAGGAGAGCGGAAATTCATTCGGGGGGCGTGGGGGGTACGTGGTGGGTACGAAACGTACCCACCACGTACCCCCCAAGGGGTATGAGCGCATAGGCTGAGATTTTTACAAGTGACCACTTAAATTAAAATTAAAATTAAATTCAAATCCGCAAACAGATTTAAAAAAACAAAAATTTGAGCCCAGGAGAGCGGAAATTCATTCGGGGGGCGTGGGGGGTACGTGGTGGGTACGAAACGTACCCACCACGTACCCCCCAAGGGGTATGAGCGCATAGGCTGAGATTTTTACAAGTGACCACTTAAATTAAAATTAAAATTAAATTCAAATCCGCATACAGATTTAAAAAAACAAAAATTTGAGCCCAGGGGAGCGGAAATTCATTCGGGGGGCGTGGGGGGTACGTGGTGGGTACGAAACGTACCCACCACGTAACCCCCAAGGGGTATGAGCGCATAGGCTGAGATTTTTACAAGTGACCACTTAAATTAAAATTAAAATTAAATTCAAATCCGCAAACAGATTTAAAAAAACAAAAATTTGAGCCCAGGAGAGCGGAAGTTCATTTTGGGGGCGTGGAGTACGTATGGGGTACGATCGTACCCCATACGTACCCCATACTGGGTATGAGCGCATAGGCTAAGATTTTTACAAGTGACCACTTAAATTAAAATTAAAATTAAATTCAAATCCGCAAACAGATTTAAAAAAACAAAAATTTGAGCCCAGGAGAGCGGAAATTCATTCGGGGGGCGTGGGGGGTACGTGGTGGGTACGAAACGTACCCACCACGTACCCCCCAAGGGGTATGAGCGCATAGGCTGAGATTTTTACAAGTGACCACTTAAATTAAAATTAAAATTAAATTCAAATCCGCAAACAGATTTAAAAAAACAAAAATTTGAGCCCTGGAGAGCGGAAATTCATTCGGGGGGCGTGGGGGGTACGTGGTGGGTACGAAACGTACCCACCACGTACCCCCCAAGGGGTATGAGCGCATAGGCTGAGATTTTTACAAGTGACCACTTAAATTAAAATTAAAATTAAATTCAAATCCGCAAACAGATTTAAAAAAACAAAAATTTGAGCCCAGGAGAGCGGAAATTCATTCGGGGGGCGTGGGGGGTACGTGGTGGGTACGAAACGTACCCACCACGTACCCCCCAAGGGGTATGAGCGCATAGGCTGAGATTTTTACAAGTGACCACTTAAATTAAAATTAAAATTAAATTCAAATCCGCAAACAGATTTAAAAAAACAAAAATTTGAGCCCAGGAGAGCGGAAATTCATTCGGGGGGCGTGGGGGGTACGTGGTGGGTACGAAACGTACCCACCACGTACCCCCCAAGGGGTATGAGCGCATAGGCTGAGATTTTTACAAGTGACCACTTAAATTAAAATTAAAATTAAATTCAAATCCGCAAACAGATTTAAAAAAACAAAAATTTGAGCCCAGGGGAGCGGAAATTCATTCGGGGGGCGTGGGGGGTACGTGGTGGGTACGAAACGTACCCACCACGTACCCCCCAAGGGGTATGAGCGCATAGGCTGAGATTTTTACAAGTGGCCACTTAAATTAAAATTAAAATTAAATTCAAATCCGCAAACAAATTTAAAAAAACAAAAATTTGAGCCCAGGAGAGCGGAAATTCATTCGGGGGGCGTGGGGGGTACGTGGTGGGCACGAAACGTACCCACCACGTACCCCCCAAGGGGTATGAGCGCATAGGCTGAGATTTTTACAAGTGACCACTTAAATTAAAATTAAAATTAAATTCAAATCCGCAAACAGATTTAAAAAAACAAAAATTTGAGCCCAGGAGAGCGGAAATTCATTCGGGGGGCGTGGGGGTACGTGGTGGGTACGAAACGTACCCACCACGTACCCCCCAAGGGGTATGAGCGCATAGGCTGAGATTTTTACAAGTGACCACTTAAATTAAAATTAAAATTAAATTCAAATCCGCAAACAGATTTAAAAAAAAAAAATTTGAGCCCAGGAGAGCGGAAGTTCATTTTGGGGGCGTGGAGTACGTATGGGGTACGATCGTACCCCATACGTACCCCATACTGGGTATGAGCGCATAGGCTGAGATTTTTACAAGTGACCACTTAAATTAAAATTAAAATTAAATTCAAATCCGCAAACAGATTTAAAAAAACAAAAATTTGAGCCCAGGAGAGCGGAAATTCATTCGGGGGGCGTGGGGGGTACGTGGTGGGTACGAAACGTACCCACCACGTACCCCCCAAGGGGTATGAGCGCATAGGCTGAGATTTTTACAAGTGACCACTTAAATTAAAATTAAAATTAAATTCAAATCCGCAAACAGATTTAAAAAAACAAAAATTTGAGCCCAGGAGAGCGGAAATTCATTCGGGGGGCGTGGGGGGTACGTGGTGGGTACGAAACGTACCCACCACGTACCCCCCAAGGGTATGAGCGCATAGGCTGAGATTTTTACAAGTGACCACTTAAATTAAAATTAAAATTAAATTCAAATCCGCAAACAGATTTAAAAAAACAAAAATTTGAGCCCAGGATAGCGGAAATTCATTCGGGGGGCGTGGGGGGTACGTGGTGGGTACGAAACGTACCCACCACGTACCCCCCAAGGGGTATGAGCGCATAGGCTGAGATTTTTACAAGTGACCACTTAAATTAAAATTAAAATTAAATTCAAATCCGCAAACAGATTTAAAAAAACAAAAATTTGAGCCCAGGAGAGCGGAAATTCATTCGGGGGGCGTGGGGGGTACGTGGTGGGTACGAAACGTACCCACCACGTACCCCCCAAGGGGTATGAGCGCATAGGCTGAGATTTTTACAAGTGACCACTTAAATTAAAATTAAAATTAAATTCAAATCCGCAAACAGATTTAAAAAAACAAAAATTTGAGCCCAGGAGAGCGGAAATTCATTCGGGGGGCGTGGGGGGTACGTGGTGGGTACGAAACGTACCCACCACGTACCCCCCAAGGGGTATGAGCGCATAGGCTGAGATTTTTACAAGTGACCACTTAAATTAAAATTAAAATTAAATTCAAATCCGCAAACAGATTTAAAAAAACAAAAATTTGAGCCCAGGATAGCGGAAATTCATTCGGGGGGCGTGGGGGGTACGTGGTGGGTACGAAACGTACCCACCACGTACCCCCCAAGGGGTATGAGCGCATAGGCTGAGATTTTTACAAGTGACCACTTAAATTAAAATTAAAATTAAATTCAAATCCGCAAACAGATTTAAAAAAACAAAAATTTGAGCCCAGGAGAGCGGAAGTTCATTTTGGGGGCGTGGAGTACGTATGGGGTACGATCGTACCCCATACGTACCCCATACTGGGTATGAGCGCATAGGCTGAGATTTTTACAAGTGACCACTTAAATTAAAATTAAAATTAAATTCAAATCCGCAAACAGATTTAAAAAAACAAAAATTTGAGCCCAGGAGAGCGGAAATTCATTCGGGGGGCGTGGGGGGTACGTGGTGGGTACGAAACGTACCCACCACGTACCCCCCAAGGGGTATGAGCGCATAGGCTGAGATTTTTACAAGTGACCACTTAAATTAAAATTAAAATTAAATTCAAATCCGCAAACAGATTTAAAAAAACAAAAATTTGAGCCCAGGAGAGCGGAAGTTCATTTTGGGGGCGTGGAGTACGTATGGGGTACGATCGTACCCCATACGTACCCCATACTGGGTATGAGCGCATAGGCTGAGATTTTTCCAAGTGACCACTTAAATTAAAATTAAAATTAAATTCAAATCCGCAAACAGATTTAAAAAAACAAAAATTTGAGCCCAGGAGAGCGGAAATTCATTCGGGGGGCGTGGGGGGTACGTGGTGGGTACGAAACGTACCCACCACGTACCCCCCAAGGGGTATGAGCGCATAGGCTGAGATTTTTACAAGTGACCACTTAAATTAAAATTAAAATTAAATTCAAATCCGCAAACAGATTTAAAAAAACAAAAATTTGAGCCCAGGAGAGCGGAAATTCATTCGGGGGGCGTGGGGGGTACGTGGTGGGTACGAAACGTACCCACCACGTACCCCCCAAGGGGTATGAGCGCATAGGCTGAGATTTTTACAAGTGACCACTTAAATTAAAATTAAAATTAAATTCAAATCCGCAAACAGATTTAAAAAAACAAAAATTTGAGCCCAGGAGAGCGGAAATTCATTCGGGGGGCGTGGGGGGTACGTGGTGGGTACGAAACGTACCCACCACGTACCCCCCAAGGGGTATGAGCGCATAGGCTGAGATTTTTACAAGTGACCACTTAAATTAAAATTAAAATTAAATTCAAATCCGCAAACAGATTTAAAAAAACAAAAATTTGAGCCCAGGAGAGCGGAAATTCATTCGGGGGGCGTGGGGGGTACGTGGTGGGTACGAAACGTACCCACCACGTACCCCCCAAGGGGTATGAGCGCATAGGCTGAGATTTTTACAAGTGACCACTTAAATTAAAATTAAAATTAAATTCAAATCCGCAAACAGATTTAAAAAAACAAAAATTTGAGCCCAGGAGAGCGGAAATTCATTCGGGGGGCGTGGGGGGTACGTGGTGGGTACGAAACGTACCCACCACGTACCCCCCAAGGGGTATGAGCGCATAGGCTGAGATTTTTACAAGTGACCACTTAAATTAAAATTAAAATTAAATTCAAATCCGCAAACAGATTTAAAAAAACAAAAATTTGAGCCCAGGAGAGCGGAAATTCATTCGGGGGGCGTGGGGGTACGTGGTGGGTACGAAACGTACCCACCACGTACCCCCCAAGGGGTATGAGCGCATAGGCTGAGATTTTTACAAGTGACCACTTAAATTAAAATTAAAATTAAATTCAAATCCGCAAACAGATTTAAAAAAACAAAAATTTGAGCCCAGGGGAGCGGAAATTCATTCGGGGGGCGTGGGGGGTACGTGGTGGGTACGAAACGTACCCACCACGTACCCCCCAAGGGGTATGAGCGCATAGGCTGAGATTTTTACAAGTGGCCACTTAAATTAAAATTAAAATTAAATTCAAATCCGCAAACAAATTTAAAAAAACAAAAATTTGAGCCCAGGAGAGCGGAAATTCATTCGGGGGGCGTGGGGGGTACGTGGTGGGTACGAAACGTACCCACCACGTACCCCCCAAGGGGTATGAGCGCATAGGCTGAGATTTTTACAAGTGACCACTTAAATTAAAATTAAAATTAAATTCAAATCCGTAAACAGATTTAAAAAAACAAAAATTTGAGCCCAGGAGAGCGGAAATTCATTCGGGGGGCGTGGGGGGTACGTGGTGGGTACAAAACGTACCCACCACGTACCCCCCAAGGGGTATGAGCGCATAGGCTGAGATTTTTACAAGTGACCACTTAAATTAAAATTAAAATTAAATTCAAATCCGCAAACAGATTTAAAAAAACAAAAATTTGAGCCCAGGAGAGCGGAAATTCATTCGGGGGGCGTGGGGGGTACGTGGTGGGTACGAAACGTACCCACCACGTACCCCCCAAGGGGTATGAGCGCATAGGCTGAGATTTTTACAAGTGACCACTTAAATTAAAATTAAAATTAAATTCAAATCCGCAAACAGATTTAAAAAAACAAAAATTTGAGCCCAGGAGAGCGGAAATTCATTCGGGGGGCGTGGGGGGTACGTGGTGGGTACGAAACGTACCCACCACGTACCCCCCAAGGGGTATGAGCGCATAGGCTGAGATTTTTACAAGTGACCACTTAAATTAAAATTAAAATTAAATTCAAATCCGCAAACAGATTTAAAAAAACAAAAATTTGAGCCCAGGGGAGCGGAAATTCATTCGGGGGGCGTGGGGGGTACGTGGTGGGTACGAAACGTACCCACCACGTACCCCCCAAGGGGTATGAGCGCATAGGCTGAGATTTTTACAAGTGGCCACTTAAATTAGAATTAAAATTAAATTCAAATCCGCAAACAAATTTAAAAAAACAAAAATTTGAGCCCAGGAGAGCGGAAATTCATTCGGGGGGCGTGGGGGGTACGTGGTGGGCACGAAACGTACCCACCACGTACCCCCCAAGGGGTATGAGCGCATAGGCTGAGATTTTTACAAGTGACCACTTAAATTAAAATTAAAATTAAATTCAAATCCGCAAACAGATTTAAAAAAACAAAAATTTGAGCCCAGGAGAGCGGAAATTCATTCGGGGGGCGTGGGGGGTACGTGGTGGGTACGAAACGTACCCACCACGTACCCCCCAAGGGGTATGAGCGCATAGGCTGAGATTTTTACAAGTGACCACTTAAATTAAAATTAAAATTAAATTCAAATCCGCAAACAGATTTAAAAAAACAAAAATTTGAGCCCAGGAGAGCGGAAGTTCATTTTGGGGGCGTGGAGTACGTATGGGGTACGATCGTACCCATACTGGGTATGAGCGCATAGGCTGAGATTTTTACAAGTGACCACTTAAATTAAAATTAAAATTAAATTCAAATCCGCAAACAGATTTAAAAAAACAAAAATTTGAGCCCAGGAGAGCGGAAATTCATTCGGGGGGCGTGGGGGGTACGTGGTGGGTACGAAACGTACCCACCACGTACCCCCCAAGGGGTATGAGCGCATAGGCTGAGATTTTTACAAGTGACCACTTAAATTAAAATTAAAATTAAATTCAAATCCGCAAACAGATTTAAAAAAACAAAAATTTGAGCCCAGGAGAGCGGAAATTCATTCGGAGGGCGTGGGGGGTACGTGGTGGGTACGAAACGTACCCACCACGTACCCCCCAAGGGGTATGAGCGCATAGGCTGAGATTTTTACAAGTGACCACTTAAATTAAAATTAAAATTAAATTCAAATCCGCAAACAGATTTAAAAAAACAAAAATTTGAGCCCAGGGGAGCGGAAATTCATTCGGAGGGCGTGGGGGGTACGTGGTGGGTACGAAACGTACCCACCACGTACCCCCCAAGGGGTATGAGCGCATAGGCTGAGATTTTTACAAGTGACCACTTAAATTAAAATTAAAATTAAATTCAAATCCGCTAACAGATTTAAAAAAACAAAAATTTGAGCCCAGGAGAGCGGAAGTTCATTTTGGGGGCGTGGAGTACGTATGGGGTACGATCGTACCCCATACGTACCCCATACTGGGTATGAGCGCATAGGCTGAGATTTTTACAAGTGACCACTTAAATTAAAATTAAAATTAAATTCAAATCCGCAAACAGATTTAAAAAAACAAAAATTTGAGCCCAGGAGAGCGGAAATTCATTCGGGGGGCGTGGGGGGTACGTGGTGGGTACGAAACGTACCCACCACGTACCCCCCAAGGGGTATGAGCGCATAGGCTGAGATTTTTACAAGTGACCACTTAAATTAAAATTAAAATTAAATTCAAATCCGCAAACAGATTTAAAAAAACAAAAATTTGAGCCCAGGAGAGCGGAAATTCATTCGGGGGGCGTGGGGGGTACGTGGTGGGTACGAAACGTACCCACCACGTACCCCCCAAGGGGTATGAGCGCATAGGCTGAGATTTTTACAAGTGACCACTTAAATTAAAATTAAAATTAAATTCAAATCCGCAAACAGATTTAAAAAAACAAAAATTTGAGCCCAGGAGAGCCGAAATTCATTCGGGGGGCGTGGGTGGTACGTGGTGGGTACGAAACGTACCCACCACGTACCCCCCAAGGGGTATGAGCGCATAGGCTGAGATTTTTACAAGTGACCACTTAAATTAAAATTAAAATTAAATTCAAATCCGCAAACAGATTTAAAAAAACAAAAATTTGAGCCCAGGAGAGCGGAAATTCATTCGGGGGGCGTGGGGGGTACGTGGTGGGTACGAAACGTACCCACCACGTACCCCCCAAGGGGTATGAGCGCATAGGCTGAGATTTTTACAAGTGACCACTTAAATTAAAATTAAAATTAAATTCAAATCCGCAAACAGATTTAAAAAAACAAAAATTTGAGCCCAGGAGAGCGGAAATTCATTCGGGGGGCGTGGGGGGTACGTGGTGGGTACGAAACGTACCCACCACGTACCCCCCAAGGGGTATGAGCGCATAGGCTGAGATTTTTACAAGTGACCACTTAAATTAAAATTAAAATTAAATTCAAATCCGCAAACAGATTTAAAAAAACAAAAATTTGAGACCATGAGAGCGGAAGTTCATTTTGGGGGCGTGGAGTACGTATGGGGTACGATCGTACCCCATACGTACCCCATACTGGGTATGAGCGCATAGGCTGAGATTTTTACAAGTGACCACTTAAATTAAAATTAAAATTAAATTCAAATCCGCAAACAGATTTAAAAAAACAAAAATTTGAGCCCAGGAGAGCGGAAATTAATTCGGGGGGCGTGGGGGGTACGTGGTGGGTACGAAACGTACCCACCACGTACCCCCCAAGGGGTATGAGCGCATAGGCTGAGATTTTTACAAGTGACCACTTAAATTAAAATTAAAATTAAATTCAAATCCGCAAACAGATTTAAAAAAACAAAAATTTGAGCCCAGGAGAGCGGAAGTTCATTTTGGGGGCGTGGAGTACGTATGGGGTACGATCGTACCCCATACGTACCCCATACTGGGTATGAGCGCATAGGCTGAGATTTTGACAAGTGACCACTTAAATTAAAATTAAAATTAAATTCAAATCCGCAAACAGATTTAAAAAAACAAAAATTTGAGCCCAGGAGAGCGGAAATTCATTCGGGGGGCGTGGGGGGTACGTGGTGGGTACAAAACGTACCCACCACGTACCCCCCAAGGGGTATGAGCGCATAGGCTGAGATTTTTACAAGTGACCACTTAAATTAAAATTAAAATTAAATTCAAATCCGCAAACAGATTTAAAAAAACAAAAATTTGAGCCCAGGGGAGCGGAAATTCATTCGGGGGGCGTGGGGGGTACGTGGTGGGTACGAAACGTACCCACCACGTACCCCCCAAGGGGTATGAGCGCATAGGCTGAGATTTTTACAAGTGACCACTTAAATTAAAATTAAAATTAAATTCAAATCCGCAAACAGATTTAAAAAAACAAAAATTTGAGCCCAGGAGAGCGGAAATTCATTCGGGGGGCGTGGGGGGTACGTGGTGGGTACGAAACGTACCCACCACGTACCCCCCAAGGGGTATGAGTGCATAGGCTGAGATTTTTACAAGTGACCACTTAAATTAAAATTAAAATTAAATTCAAATCCGCAAACAGATTTAAAAAAACAAAAATTTGAGCCCAGGAGAGCGGAAATTCATTCGGGGGGCGTGGGGGGTACGTGGTGGGTACGAAACGTACCCACCACGTACCCTCCAAGGGGTATGAGCGCATAGGCTGAGATTTTTACAAGTGACCACTTAAATTAAAATTAAAATTAAATTCAAATCCGCAAACACATTTAAAAAAACAAAAATTTGAGCCCAGGGGAGCGGAAATTCATTCGGGGGGCGTGGGGGGTACGTGGTGGGTACGAAACGTACCCACCACGTACCCCCCAAGGGGTATGAGCGCATAGGCTGAGATTTTTACAAGTGACCACTTAAATTAAAATTAAAATTAAATTCAAATCCGCAAACAGATTTAAAAAAACAAAAATTTGAGCCCAGGAGAGCGGAAATTCATTCGGGGGGCGTGGGGGGTACGTGGTGGGTACGAAACGTACCCACCACGTACCCCCCAAGGGGTATGAGCGCATAGGCTGAGATTTTTACAAGTGACCACTTAAATTAAAATTAAAATTAAATTCAAATCCGCAAACAGATTTAAAAAAACAAAAATTTGAGCCCAGGAGAGCGGAAATTCATTCGGGGGGCGTGGGGGGTACGTGGTGGGTACGAAACGTACCCACCACGTACCCCCCAAGGGGTATGAGCGCATAGGCTGAGATTTTTACAAGTGACCACTTAAATTAAAATTAAAATTAAATTCAAATCCGCAAACAGATTTAAAAAAACAAAAATTTGAGCCCAGGAGAGCGGAAATTCATTCGGGGGGCGTGGGGGGTACGTGGTGGGTACGAAACGTACCCACCACGTACCCCCCAAGGGGTATGAGCGCATAGGCTGAGATTTTTACAAGTGACCACTTAAATTAAAATTAAAATTAAATTCAAATCCGCAAACAGATTTAAAAAAACAAAAATTTGAGCCCAGGAGAGCGGAAATTCATTCGGGGGGCGTGGGGGGTACGTGGTGGGTACGAAACGTACCCACCACGTACCCCCCAAGGGGTATGAGCGCATAGGCTGAGATTTTTACAAGTGACCACTTAAATTAAAATTAAAATTAAATTCAAATCCGCAAACAGATTTAAAAAAACAAAAATTTGAGCCCAGGAGAGCGGAAATTCATTCGGGGGGCGTGGGGGGTACGTGGTGGGTACGAAACGTACCCACCACGTACCCTCCAAGGGGTATGAGCGCATAGGCTGAGATTTTTACAAGTGACCACTTAAATTAAAATTAAAATTAAATTCAAATCCGCAAACACATTTAAAAAAACAAAAATTTGAGCCCAGGGGAGCGGAAATTCATTCGGGGGGCGTGGGGGGTACGTGGTGGGTACGAAACGTACCCACCACGTACCCCCCAAGGGGTATGAGCGCATAGGCTGAGATTTTTACAAGTGACCACTTAAATTAAAATTAAAATTAAATTCAAATCCGCAAACAGATTTAAAAAAACAAAAATTTGAGCCCAGGAGAGCGGAAATTCATTCGGGGGGCGTGGGGGGTACGTGGTGGGTACGAAACGTACCCACCACGTACCCCCCAAGGGGTATGAGCGCATAGGCTGAGATTTTTACAAGTGACCACTTAAATTAAAATTAAAATTAAATTCAAATCCGCAAACAGATTTAAAAAAACAAAAATTTGAGCCCAGGAGAGCGGAAATTCATTCGGGGGGCGTGGGGGGTACGTGGTGGGTACGAAACGTACCCACCACGTACCCCCCAAGGGGTATGAGCGCATAGGCTGAGATTTTTACAAGTGACCACTTAAATTAAAATTAAAATTAAATTCAAATCCGCAAACAGATTTAAAAAAACAAAAATTTGAGCCCAGGAGAGCGGAAATTCATTCGGGGGGCGTGGGGGGTACGTGGTGGGTACGAAACGTACCCACCACGTACCCCCCAAGGGGTATGAGCGCATAGGCTGAGATTTTTACAAGTGACCACTTAAATTAAAATTAAAATTAAATTCAAATCCGCAAACAGATTTAAAAAAACAAAAATTTGAGCCCAGGAGAGCGGAAGTTCATTTTGGGGGCGTGGAGTACGTATGGGATACGAAACGTACCCACCACGTACCCCCTAAGGGGTATGAGCGCATAGGCTGAGATTTTTACGAGTGACCACTTAAATTAAAATTAAAATTAAATTCAAATCCGCAAACAGATTTAAAAAAACAAAAATTTGAGCCCAGGAGAGCGGAAATTCATTCGGGGGGCGTGGGGGGTACGTGGTGGGTACGAAACGTACCCACCACGTACCCCCCAAGGGGTATGAGCGCATAGGCTGAGATTTTTACAAGTGACCACTTAAATTAAAATTAAAATTAAATTCAAATCCGCAAACAGATTTAAAAAAACAAAAATTTGAGCCCAGGAGAGCGGAAATTCATTCGGGGGGCGTGGGGGGTACGTGGTGGGTACGAAACGTACCCACCACGTACCCCCCAAGGGGTATGAGCGCATAGGCTGAGATTTTTACAAGTGACCACTTAAATTAAAATTAAAATTAAATTCAAATCCGCAAACAGATTTAAAAAAACAAAAATTTGAGCCCAGGAGAGCGGAAGTTCATTTTGGGGGCGTGGAGTACGTATGGGGTACGATCGTACCCCATACGTACCCCATACTGGGTATGAGCGCATAGGCTGAGATTTTTACAAGTGACCACTTAAATTAAAATTAAAATTAAATTCAAATCCGCAAACAGATTTAAAAAAACAAAAATTTGAGCCCAGGAGAGCGGAAATTCATTCGGGGGGCGTGGGGGGTACGTGGTGGGTACGAAACGTACCCACCACGTACCCCCCAAGGAGTATGAGTGCATAGGCTGAGATTTTTACAAGTGACCACTTAAATTAAAATTAAAATTAAATTCAAATCCGCAAACAGATTTAAAAAAACAAAAATTTGAGCCCAGGAGAGCGGAAATTCATTCGGGGGGCGTGGGGGGTACGTGGTGGGTACGAAACGTACCCACCACGTACCCTCCAAGGGGTATGAGCGCATAGGCTGAGATTTTTACAAGTGACCACTTAAATTAAAATTAAAATTAAATTCAAATCCGCAAACACATTTAAAAAAACAAAAATTTGAGCCCAGGGGAGCGGAAATTCATTCGGGGGGCGTGGGGGGTACGTGGTGGGTACGAAACGTACCCACCACGTACCCCCCAAGGGGTATGAGCGCATAGGCTGAGATTTTTACAAGTGACCACTTAAATTAAAATTAAAATTAAATTCAAATCCGCAAACAGATTTAAAAAAACAAAAATTTGAGCCCAGGAGAGCGGAAATTCATTCGGGGGGCGTGGGGGGTACGTGGTGGGTACGAAACGTACCCACCACGTACCCCCCAAGGGGTATGAGCGCATAGGCTGAGATTTTTACAAGTGACCACTTAAATTAAAATTAAAATTAAATTCAAATCCGCAAACAGATTTAAAAAAACAAAAATTTGAGCCCAGGAGAGCGGAAATTCATTCGGGGGGCGTGGGGGGTACGTGGTGGGTACGAAACGTACCCACCACGTACCCCCCAAGGGGTATGAGCGCATAGGCTGAGATTTTTACAAGTGACCACTTAAATTAAAATTAAAATTAAATTCAAATCCGCAAACAGATTTAAAAAAACAAAAATTTGAGCCCAGGAGAGCGGAAATTCATTCGGGGGGCGTGGGGGATACGTGGTGGGTACGAAATGTACCCACCACGTACCCCCCAAGGGGTATGAGCGCATAGGCTGAGATTTTTACAAGTGACCACTTAAATTAAAATTAAAATTAAATTCAAATCCGCAAACAGATTTAAAAAAACAAAAATTTGAGCCCAGGAGAGCGGAAATTCATTCGGGGGGCGTGGGGGGTACGTGGTGGGTACGAAACGTACCCACCACGTACCCCCCAAGGGGTATGAGCGCATAGGCTGAGATTTTTACAAGTGACCACTTAAATTAAAATTAAAATTAAATTCAAATCCGCAAACAGATTTAAAAAAACAAAAATTTGAGCCCAGGAGAGCGGAAATTCATTCGGGGGGCGTGGGGGGTACGTGGTGGGTACGAAACGTACCCACCACGTACCCCCCAAGGGGTATGAGCGCATAGGCTGAGATTTTTACAAGTGACCACTTAAATTAAAATTAAAATTAAATTCAAATCCGCAAACAGATTTAAAAAAACAAAAATTTGAGCCCAGGAGAGCGGAAATTCATTCGGGGGGCGTGGGGGGTACGTGGTGGGTACGAAACGTACCCACCACGTACCCCCCAAGGGGTATGAGCGCATAGGCTGAGATTTTTACAAGTGACCACTTAAATTAAAATTAAAATTAAATTCAAATCCGCAAACAGATTTAAAAAAACAAAAATTTGAGCCCAGGAGAGCGGAAATTCATTCGGGGGGCGTGGGGGGTACGTGGTGGGTACGAAACGTACCCACCACGTACCCCCCAAGGGGTATGAGCGCATAGGCTGAGATTTTTACAAGTGACCACTTAAATTAAAATTAAAATTAAATTCAAATCCACAAACAAATTTAAAAAAACAAAAATTTGAGCCCAGGAGAGCGGAAATTCATTCGGGGGGCGTGGGGGGTACGTGGTGGGTACGAAACGTACCCACCACGTACCCCCCAAGGGGTATGAGCGCATAGGCTGAGATTTTTACAAGTGACCACTTAAATTAAAATTAAAATTAAATTCAAATCCGCAAACAGATTTAAAAAAACAAAAATTTGAGCCCAGGAGAGCGGAAATTCATTCGGGGGGCGTGGGGGGTACGTGGTGGGTACGAAACGTACCCACCACGTACCCCCCAAGGGGTATGAGCGCATAGGCTGAGATTTTTACAAGTGACCACTTAAATTAAAATTAAAATTAAATTCAAATCCGCAAACAGATTTAAAAAAACAAAAATTTGAGCCCAGGAGAGCGGAAATTCATTCGGGGGGCGTGGGGGGTACGTGGTGGGTACGAAACGTACCCACCACGTACCCCCCAAGGGGTATGAGCGCATAGGCTGAGATTTTTACAAGTGACCACTTAAATTAAAATTAAAATTAAATTCAAATCCGCAAACAGATTTAAAAAAACAAAAATTTGAGCCCAGGAGAGCGGAAATTCATTCGGGGGGCGTGGGGGGTACGTGGTGGGTACGAAACGTACCCACCACGTACCCCCCAAGGGGTATGAGCGCATAGGCTGAGATTTTTACAAGTGACCACTTAAATTAAAATTAAAATTAAATTCAAATCCGCAAACAGATTTAAAAAAACAAAAATTTGAGCCCAGGAGAGCGGAAATTCATTCGGGGGGCGTGGGGGGTACGTGGTGGGTACGAAACGTACCCACCACGTACCCCCCAAGGGGTATGAGCGCATAGGCTGAGATTTTTACAAGTGACCACTTAAATTAAAATTAAAATTAAATTCAAATCCGCAAACAGATTTAAAAAAACAAAAATTTGAGCCCAGGAGAGCGGAAATTCATTCGGGGGGCGTGGGGGGTACGTGGTGGGTACGAAACGTACCCACCACGTACCCCCCAAGGGGTATGAGCGCATAGGCTGAGATTTTTACAAGTGACCACTTAAATTAAAATTAAAATTAAATTCAAATCCGCAAACAGATTTAAAAAAACAAAAATTTGAGCCCAGGAGAGCGGAAATTCATTCGGGGGGCGTGGGGGGTACGTGGTGGGTACGAAACGTACCCACCACGTACCCTCCAAGGGGTATGAGCGCATAGGCTGAGATTTTTACAAGTGACCACTTAAATTAAAATTAAAATTAAATTCAAATCCGCAAACACATTTAAAAAAACAAAAATTTGAGCCCAGGGGAGCGGAAATTCATTCGGGGGGCGTGGGGGGTACGTGGTGGGTACGAAACGTACCCACCACGTACCCCCCAAGGGGTATGAGCGCATAGGCTGAGATTTTTACAAGTGACCACTTAAATTAAAATTAAAATTAAATTCAAATCCGCAAACAGATTTAAAAAAACAAAAATTTGAGCCCAGGAGAGCGGAAATTCATTCGGGGGGCGTGGGGGGTACGTGGTGGGTACGAAACGTACCCACCACGTACCCCCCAAGGGGTATGAGCGCATAGGCTGAGATTTTTACAAGTGACCACTTAAATTAAAATTAAAATTAAATTCAAATCCGCAAACAGATTTAAAAAAACAAAAATTTGAGCCCAGGAGAGCGGAAATTCATTCGGGGGGCGTGGGGGGTACGTGGTGGGTACGAAACGTACCCACCACGTACCCCCCAAGGGGTATGAGCGCATAGGCTGAGATTTTTACAAGTGACCACTTAAATTAAAATTAAAATTAAATTCAAATCCGCAAACAGATTTAAAAAAACAAAAATTTGAGCCCAGGAGAGCGGAAATTCATTCGGGGGGCGTGGGGGGTACGTGGTGGGTACGAAACGTACCCACCACGTACCCCAAAAGGGGTATGAGTGCATAGGCTGAGATTTTTACAAGTGACCACTTAAATTAAAATTAAAATTAAATTCAAATCCACAAACAGATTTAAAAAAACAAAAATTTGAGCCCAGGAGAGCGGAAATTCATTCGGGGGGCGTGGGGGGTACGTGGTGGGTACGAAACGTACCCACCACGTACCCTCCAAGGGGTATGAGCGCATAGGCTGAGATTTTTACAAGTGACCACTTAAATTAAAATTAAAATTAAATTCAAATCCGCAAACACATTTAAAAAAACAAAAATTTGAGCCCAGGGGAGCGGAAATTCATTCGGGGGGCGTGGGGGGTACGTGGTGGGTACGAAACGTACCCACCACGTACCCCCAAGGGGTATGAGCGCATAGGCTGAGATTTTTACAAGTGACCACTTAAATTAAAATTAAAATTAAATTCAAATCCGCAAACAGATTTAAAAAAACAAAAATTTGAGCCCAGGAGAGCGGAAATTCATTCGGGGGGCGTGGGGGGTACGTGGTGGGTACGAAACGTACCCACCACGTACCCCCCAAGGGGTATGAGCGCATAGGCTGAGATTTTTACAAGTGACCACTTAAATTAAAATTAAAATTAAATTCAAATCCGCAAACAGATTTAAAAAAACAAAAATTTGAGCCCAGGAGAGCGGAAATTCATTCGGGGGGCGTGGGGGGTACGTGGTGGGTACGAAACGTACCCACCACGTACCCCCCAAGGGGTATGAGCGCATAGGCTGAGATTTTTACAAGTGACCACTTAAATTAAAATTAAAATTAAATTCAAATCCGCAAACAGATTTAAAAAAACAAAAATTTGAGCCCAGGAGAGCGGAAATTCATTCGGGGGGCGTGGGGGGTACGTGGTGGGTACGAAACGTACCCACCACGTACCCCCCAAGGGGTATGAGCGCATAGGCTGAGATTTTTACAAGTGACCACTTAAATTAAAATTAAAATTAAATTCAAATCCGCAAACAGATTTAAAAAAACAAAAATTTGAGCCCAGGAGAGCGGAAATTCATTCGGGGGGCGTGGGTGGTACGTGGTGGGTACGAAACGTACCCACCACGTACCCCCCAAGGGGTATGAGCGCATAGGCTGAGATTTTTACAAGTGACCACTTAAATTAAAATTAAAATTAAATTCAAATCCGCAAACAGATTTAAAAAAACAAAAATTTGAGCCCAGGAGAGCGGAAATTCATTCGGGGGGCGTGGGGGGTACGTGGTGGGTACGAAACGTACCCACCACGTACCCTCCAAGGGGTATGAGCGCATAGGCTGAGATTTTTACAAGTGACCACTTAAATTAAAATTAAAATTAAATTCAAATCCGCAAACACATTTAAAAAAACAAAAATTTGAGCCCAGGGGAGCGGAAATTCATTCGGGGGGCGTGGGGGGTACGTGGTGGGTACGAAACGTACCCACCACGTACCCCCCAAGGGGTATGAGCGCATAGGCTGAGATTTTTACAAGTGACCACTTAAATTAAAATTAAAATTAAATTCAAATCCGCAAACAGATTTAAAAAAACAAAAATTTGAGCCCAGGAGAGCGGAAATTCATTCGGGGGGCGTGGGGGGTACGTGGTGGGTACGAAACGTACCCACCACGTACCCCCCAAGGGGTATGAGCGCATAGGCTGAGATTTTTACAAGTGACCACTTAAATTAAAATTAAAATTAAATTCAAATCCGCAAACAGATTTAAAAAAACAAAAATTTGAGCCCAGGAGAGCGGAAATTCATTCGGGGGGCGTGGGGGGTACGTGGTGGGTACGAAACGTACCCACCACGTACCCCCCAAGGGGTATGAGCGCATAGGCTGAGATTTTTACAAGTGACCACTTAAATTAAAATTAAAATTAAATTCAAATCCGCAAACAGATTTAAAAAAACAAAAATTTGAGCCCAGGAGAGCGGAAATTCATTCGGGGGGCGTGGGGGGTACGTGGTGGGTACGAAACGTACCCACCACGTACCCCAAAAGGGGTATGAGTGCATAGGCTGAGATTTTTACAAGTGACCACTTAAATTAAAATTAAAATTAAATTCAAATCCACAAACAGATTTAAAAAAACAAAAATTTGAGCCCAGGAGAGCGGAAATTCATTCGGGGGGCGTGGGGGGTACGTGGTGGGTACGAAACGTACCCACCACGTACCCTCCAAGGGGTATGAGCGCATAGGCTGAGATTTTTACAAGTGACCACTTAAATTAAAATTAAAATTAAATTCAAATCCGCAAACACATTTAAAAAAACAAAAATTTGAGCCCAGGGGAGCGGAAATTCATTCGGGGGGCGTGGGGGGTACGTGGTGGGTACGAAACGTACCCACCACGTACCCCCAAGGGGTATGAGCGCATAGGCTGAGATTTTTACAAGTGACCACTTAAATTAAAATTAAAATTAAATTCAAATCCGCAAACAGATTTAAAAAAACAAAAATTTGAGCCCAGGAGAGCGGAAATTCATTCGGGGGGCGTGGGGGGTACGTGGTGGGTACGAAACGTACCCACCACGTACCCCCCAAGGGGTATGAGCGCATAGGCTGAGATTTTTACAAGTGACCACTTAAATTAAAATTAAAATTAAATTCAAATCCGCAAACAGATTTAAAAAAACAAAAATTTGAGCCCAGGAGAGCGGAAATTCATTCGGGGGGCGTGGGGGGTACGTGGTGGGTACGAAACGTACCCACCACGTACCCCCCAAGGGGTATGAGCGCATAGGCTGAGATTTTTACAAGTGACCACTTAAATTAAAATTAAAATTAAATTCAAATCCGCAAACAGATTTAAAAAAACAAAAATTTGAGCCCAGGAGAGCGGAAATTCATTCGGGGGGCGTGGGGGGTACGTGGTGGGTACGAAACGTACCCACCACGTACCCCCCAAGGGGTATGAGCGCATAGGCTGAGATTTTTACAAGTGACCACTTAAATTAAAATTAAAATTAAATTCAAATCCGCAAACAGATTTAAAAAAACAAAAATTTGAGCCCAGGAGAGCGGAAATTCATTCGGGGGGCGTGGGGGGTACGTGGTGGGTACGAAACGTACCCACCACGTACCCCCCAAGGGGTATGAGCGCATAGGCTGAGATTTTTACAAGTGACCACTTAAATTAAAATTAAAATTAAATTCAAATCCGCAAACAGATTTAAAAAAACAAAAATTTGAGCCCAGGAGAGCGGAAATTCATTCGGGGGGCGTGGGGGGTACGTGGTGGGTACGAAACGTACCCACCACGTACCCCCCAAGGGGTATGAGCGCATAGGCTGAGATTTTTACAAGTGACCACTTAAATTAAAATTAAAATTAAATTCAAATCCGCAAACAGATTTAAAAAAACAAAAATTTGAGCCCAGGGGAGCGGAAATTCATTCGGGGGGCGTGGGGGGTACGTGGTGGGTACGAAACGTACCCACCACGTACCCCCCAAGGGGTATGAGCGCATAGGCTGAGATTTTTACAAGTGACCACTTAAATTAAAATTAAAATTAAATTCAAATCCGCAAACAGATTTAAAAAAACAAAAATTTGAGCCCAGGAGAGCGGAAGTTCATTTTGGGGGCGTGGAGTACGTATGGGGTACGAAACGTACCCACCACGTACCCCCCAAGGGGTATGAGCGCATAGGCTGAGATTTTTACAAGTGACCACTTAAATTAAAATTAAAATTAAATTCAAATCCGCAAACAGATTTAAAAAAACAAAAATTTGAGCCCAGGAGAGCGGAAATTCATTCGGGGGGCGTGGGGGGTACGTGGTGGGTACGAAACGTACCCACCACGTACCCCCCAAGGGGTATGAGCGCATAGGCTGAGATTTTTACAAGTGACCACTTAAATTAAAATTAAAATTAAATTCAAATCCGCAAACAGATTTAAAAAAACAAAAATTTGAGCCCAGGAGAGCGGAAATTCATTCGGGGGGCGTGGGGGGTACGTGGTGGGTACGAAACGTACCCACCACGTACCCCCCAAGGGGTATGAGCGCATAGGCTGAGATTTTTACAAGTGACCACTTAAATTAAAATTAAAATTAAATTCAAATCCGCAAACAGATTTAAAAAAACAAAAATTTGAGCCCAGGAGAGCGGAAATTCATTCGGGGGGCGTGGGGGGTACGTGGTGGGTACGAAACGTACCCACCACGTACCCCCCAAGGGGTATGAGCGCATAGGCTGAGATTTTTACAAGTGACCACTTAAATTAAAATTAAAATTAAATTCAAATCCGCAAACAGATTTAAAAAAACAAAAATTTGAGCCCAGGAGAGCGGAAATTCATTCGGGGGGCGTGGGGGGTACGTGGTGGGTACGAAACGTACCCACCACGTACCCCCCAAGGGGTATGAGCGCATAGGCTGAGATTTTTACAAGTGACCACTTAAATTAAAATTAAAATTAAATTCAAATCCGCAAACAGATTTAAAAAAACAAAAATTTGAGCCCAGGAGAGCGGAAATTCATTCGGGGGGCGTGGGGGGTACGTGGTGGGTACGAAACGTACCCACCACGTACCCCCCAAGGGGTATGAGCGCATAGGCTGAGATTTTTACAAGTGACCACTTAAATTAAAATTAAAATTAAATTCAAATCCGCAAACAGATTTAAAAAAACAAAAATTTGAGCCCAGGAGAGCGGAAGTTCATTTTGGGGGCGTGGAGTACGTATGGGGTACGATCGTACCCCATACGTACCCGATACTGGGTATGAGCGCATAGGCTGAGATTTTTACAAGTGACCACTTAAATTAAAATTAAAATTAAATTCAAATCCGCAAACAGATTTAAAAAAACAAAAATTTGAGCCCAGGAGAGCGGAAATTCATTCGGGGGGCGTGGGGGGTACGTGGTGGGTACGAAACGTACCCACCACGTACCCCCCAAGGGGTATGAGTGCATAGGCTGAGATTTTTACAAGTGACCACTTAAATTAAAATTAAAATTAAATTCAAATCCGCAAACAGATTTAAAAAAACAAAAATTTGAGCCCAGGAGAGCGGAAATTCATTCGGGGGGCGTGGGGGGTACGTGGTGGGTACGAAACGTACCCACCACGTACCCTCCAAGGGGTATGAGCGCATAGGCTGAGATTTTTACAAGTGACCACTTAAATTAAAATTAAAATTAAATTCAAATCCGCAAACACATTTAAAAAAACAAAAATTTGAGCCCAGGGGAGCGGAAATTCATTCGGGGGGCGTGGGGGGTGCGTGGTGGGTACGAAACGTACCCACCACGTACCCCCCAAGGGGTATGAGCGCATAGGCTGAGATTTTTACAAGTGACCACTTAAATTAAAATTAAAATTAAATTCAAATCCGCAAACAGATTTAAAAAAACAAAAATTTGAGCCCAGGAGAGCGGAAATTCATTCGGGGGGCGTGGGGGGTACGTGGTGGGTACGAAACGTACCCACCACGTACCCCCCAAGGGGTATGAGCGCATAGGCTGAGATTTTTACAAGTGACCACTTAAATTAAAATTAAAATTAAATTCAAATCCGCAAACAGATTTAAAAAAACAAAAATTTGAGCCCAGGAGAGCGGAAATTCATTCGGGGGGCGTGGGGGGTACGTGGTGGGTACGAAACGTACCCACCACGTACCCCCCAAGGGGTATGAGCGCATAGGCTGAGATTTTTACAAGTGACCACTTAAATTAAAATTAAAATTAAATTCAAATCCGCAAACAGATTTAAAAAAACAAAAATTTGAGCCCAGGAGAGCGGAAATTCATTCGGGGGGCGTGGGGGGTACGTGGTGGGTACGAAACGTACCCACCACGTACCCCCCAAGGGGTATGAGCGCATAGGCTGAGATTTTTACAAGTGACCACTTAAATTAAAATTAAAATTAAATTCAAATCCGCAAACAGATTTAAAAAAACAAAAATTTGAGCCCAGGAGAGCGGAAATTCATTCGGGGGGCGTGGGGGGTACGTGGTGGGTACGAAACGTACCCACCACGTACCCCCCAAGGGGTATGAGCGCATAGGCTGAGATTTTTACAAGTGACCACTTAAATTAAAATTAAAATTAAATTCAAATCCGCAAACAGATTTAAAAAAACAAAAATTTGAGCCCAGGAGAGCGGAAATTCATTCGGGGGGCGTGGGAGGTACGTGGTGGGTACGAAACGTACCCACCACGTACCCCCCAAGGGGTATGAGCGCATAGGCTGAGATTTTTACAAGTGACCACTTAAATTAAAATTAAAATTAAATTCAAATCCGCAAACAGATTTAAAAAAACAAAAATTTGAGCCCAGGAGAGCGGAAATTCATTCGGGGGGCGTGGGGGGTACGTGGTGGGTACGAAACGTACCCACCACGTACCCCCCAAGGGGTATGAGCGCATAGGCTGAGATTTTTACAAGTGACCACTTAAATTAAAATTAAAATTAAATTCAAATCCGCAAACAGATTTAAAAAAACAAAAATTTGAGCCCAGGAGAGCGGAAGTTCATTTTGGGGGCGTGGAGTACGTATGGGGTACGATCGTACCCCATACGTACCCGATACTGGGTATGAGCGCATAGGCTGAGATTTTTACAAGTGACCACTTAAATTAAAATTAAAATTAAATTCAAATCCGCAAACAGATTTAAAAAAACAAAAATTTGAGCCCAGGAGAGCGGAAATTCATTCGGGGGGCGTGGGGGGTACGTGGTGGGTACGAAACGTACCCACCACGTACCCCCCAAGGGGTATGAGTGCATAGGCTGAGATTTTTACAAGTGACCACTTAAATTAAAATTAAAATTAAATTCAAATCCGCAAACAGATTTAAAAAAACAAAAATTTGAGCCCAGGAGAGCGGAAATTCATTCGGGGGGCGTGGGGGGTACGTGGTGGGTACGAAACGTACCCACCACGTACCCCCCAAGGGGTATGAGCGCATAGGCTGAGATTTTTACAAGTGACCACTTAAATTAAAATTAAAATTAAATTCAAATCCGCAAACACATTTAAAAAAACAAAAATTTGAGCCCAGGGGAGCGGAAATTCATTCGGGGGGCGTGGGGGGTACGTGGTGGGTACGAAACGTACCCACCACGTACCCCCCAAGGGGTATGAGCGCATAGGCTGAGATTTTTACAAGTGACCACTTAAATTAAAATTAAAATTAAATTCAAATCCGCAAACAGATTTAAAAAAACAAAAATTTGAGCCCAGGAGAGCGGAAATTCATTCGGGGGGCGTGGGGGGTACGTGGTGGGTACGAAACGTACCCACCACGTACCCCCCAAGGGGTATGAGCGCATAGGCTGAGATTTTTACAAGTGACCACTTAAATTAAAATTAAAATTAAATTCAAATCCGCAAACAGATTTAAAAAAACAAAAATTTGAGCCCAGGAGAGCGGAAATTCATTCGGGGGGCGTGGGGGGTACGTGGTGGGTACGAAACGTACCCACCACGTACCCCCCAAGGGGTATGAGCGCATAGGCTGAGATTTTTACAAGTGACCACTTAAATTAAAATTAAAATTAAATTCAAATCCGCAAACAGATTTAAAAAAACAAAAATTTGAGCCCAGGAGAGCGGAAATTCATTCGGGGGGCGTGGGGGGTACGTGGTGGGTACGAAACGTACCCACCACGTACCCCCCAAGGGGTATGAGCGCATAGGCTGAGATTTTTACAAGTGACCACTTAAATTAAAATTAAAATTAAATTCAAATCCGCAAACAGATTTAAAAAAACAAAAATTTGAGCCCAGGAGAGCGGAAATTCATTCGGGGGGCGTGGGGGGTACGTGGTGGGTACGAAACGTACCCACCACGTACCCCCCAAGGGGTATGAGCGCATAGGCTGAGATTTTTACAAGTGACCACTTAAATTAAAATTAAAATTAAATTCAAATCCGCAAACAGATTTAAAAAAACAAAAATTTGAGCCCAGGAGAGCGGAAATTCATTCGGGGGGCGTGGGGGGTACGTGGTGGGTACGAAACGTACCCACCACGTACCCCCCAAGGGGTATGAGCGCATAGGCTGAGATTTTTACAAGTGACCACTTAAATTAAAATTAAAATTAAATTCAAATCCGCAAACAGATTTAAAAAAACAAAAATTTGAGCCCAGGAGAGCGGAAATTCATTCGGGGGGCGTGGGGGGTACGTGGTGGGTACGAAACGTACCCACCACGTACCCCCCAAGGGGTATGAGCGCATAGGCTGAGATTTTTACAAGTGACCACTTAAATTAAAATTAAAATTAAATTCAAATCCGCAAACAGATTTAAAAAAACAAAAATTTGAGCCCAGGAGAGCGGAAATTCATTCGGGGGGCGTGGGGGGTACGTGGTGGGTACGAAACGTACCCACCACGTACCCCCCAAGGGGTATGAGCGCATAGGCTGAGATTTTTACAAGTGACCACTTAAATTAAAATTAAAATTAAATTCAAATCCGCAAACAAATTTAAAAAAACAAAAATTTGAGCCCAGGAGAGCGGAAATTCATTCGGGGGGCGTGGGGGGTACGTGGTGGGTACGAAACGTACCCACCACGTACCCCCCAAGGGGTATGAGCGCATAGGCTGAGATTTTTACAAGTGACCACTTAAATTAAAATTAAAATTAAATTCAAATCCGCAAACAGATTTAAAAAAACAAAAATTTGAGCCCAGGAGAGCGGAAATTCATTCGGGGGGCGTGGGGGGTACGTGGTGGGTACGAAACGTACCCACCACGTACCCCCCAAGGGGTATGAGCGCATAGGCTGAGATTTTTACAAGTGACCACTTAAATTAAAATTAAAATTAAATTCAAATCCGCAAACAGATTTAAAAAAACAAAAATTTGAGCCCAGGAGAGCGGAAATTCATTCGGGGGGCGTGGGGGGTACGTGGTGGGTACGAAACGTACCCACCACGTACCCCCCAAGGGGTATGAGCGCATAGGCTGAGATTTTTACAAGTGACCACTTAAATTAAAATTAAAATTAAATTCAAATCCGCAAACAGATTTAAAAAAACAAAAATTTGAGCCCAGGAGAGCGGAAATTCATTCGGGGGGCGTGGGGGGTACGTGGTGGGTACGGAACGTACCCACCACGTACCCCCCAAGGGGTATGAGCGCATAGGCTGAGATTTTTACAAGTGACCACTTAAATTAAAATTAAAATTAAATTCAAATCCGCAAACAGATTTAAAAAAACAAAAATTTGAGCCCAGGAGAGCGGAAATTCATTCGGGGGGCGTGGGGGGTACGTGGTGGGTACGAAACGTACCCACCACGTACCCCCCAAGGGGTATGAGCGCATAGGCTGAGATTTTTACAAGTGACCACTTAAATTAAAATTAAAATTAAATTCAAATCCGCAAACAGATTTAAAAAAACAAAAATTTGAGCCCAGGAGAGCGGAAATTTATTCGGGGGGCGTGGGGGGTACGTGGTGGGTACGAAACGTACCCACCACGTACCCCCCAAGGGGTATGAGCGCATAGGCTGAGATTTTTACAAGTGACCACTTAAATTAAAATTAAAATTAAATTCAAATCCGCAAACAGATTTAAAAAAACAAAAATTTGAGCCCAGGAGAGCGGAAATTCATTCGGGGGGCGTGGGGGGTACGTGGTGGGTACGGAACGTACCCACCACGTACCCCCCAAGGGGTATGAGCGCATAGGCTGAGATTTTTACAAGTGACCACTTAAATTAAAATTAAAATTAAATTCAAATCCGCAAACAGATTTAAAAAAACAAAAATTTGAGCCCAGGAGAGCGGAAATTCATTCGGGGGGCGTGGGGGGTACGTGGTGGGTACGAAACGTACCCACCACGTACCCCCCAAGGGGTATGAGCGCATAGGCTGAGATTTTTACAAGTGACCACTTAAATTAAAATTAAAATTAAATTCAAATCCGCAAACAGATTTAAAAAAACAAAAATTTGAGCCCAGGAGAGCGGAAATTCATTCGGGGGGCGTGGGGGGTACGTGGTGGGTACGAAACGTACCCACCACGTACCCCCCAAGGGGTATGAGCGCATAGGCTGAGATTTTTACAAGTGACCACTTAAATTAAAATTAAAATTAAATTCAAATCCGCAAACAGATTTAAAAAAACAAAAATTTGAGCCCAGGAGAGCGGAAGTTCATTTTGGGGGCGTGGAGTACGTATGGGGTACGATCGTACCCCATACGTACCCGATACTGGGTATGAGCGCATAGGCTGAGATTTTTACAAGTGACCACTTAAATTAAAATTAAAATTAAATTCAAATCCGCAAACAGATTTAAAAAAACAAAAATTTGAGCCCAGGAGAGCGGAAATTCATTCGGGGGGCGTGGGGGGTACGTGGTGGGTACGAAACGTACCCACCACGTACCCCCCAAGGGGTATGAGCGCATAGGCTGAGATTTTTACAAGTGACCACTTAAATTAAAATTAAAATTAAATTCAAATCCGCAAACAGATTTAAAAAAACAAAAATTTGAGCCCAGGAGAGCGGAAATTCATTCGGGGGGCGTGGGGGGTACGTGGTGGGTACGAAACGTACCCACCACGTACCCCCCAAGGGGTATGAGCGCATAGGCTGAGATTTTTACAAGTGACCACTTAAATTAAAATTAAAATTAAATTCAAATCCGCAAACAGATTTAAAAAAACAAAAATTTGAGCCCAGGAGAGTGGAAATTCATTCGGTAGGCGTGGGGGGTACGTGGTGGGTACGAAACGTACCCACCACGTACCCCCCAAGGGGTATGAGCGCATAGGCTGAGATTTTTACAAGTGACCACTTAAATTAAAATTAAAATTAAATTCAAATCCGCAAACAGATTTAAAAAAACAAAAATTTGAGCCCAGGAGAGCGGAAATTCATTCGGGGGGCGTGGGGGGTACGTGGTGGGTACGAAACGTACCCACCACGTACCCCCCAAGGGGTATGAGCGCATAGGCTGAGATTTTTACAAGTGACCACTTAAATTAAAATTAAAATTAAATTCAAATCCGCAAACAGATTTAAAAAAACAAAAATTTGAGCCCAGGAGAGCGGAAATTCATTCGGGGGGCGTGGGGGGTACGTGGTGGGTACGAAACGTACCCACCACGTACCCCCCAAGGGGTATGAGCGCATAGGCTGAGATTTTGACAAGTGACCACTTAAATTAAAATTAAAATTAAATTCAAATCCGCAAACAGATTTAAAAAAACAAAAATTTGAGCCCAGGGGAGCGGAAATTCATTCGGGGGGCGTGGGGGGTACGTGGTGGGTACGAAACGTACCCACCACGTACCCCCCAAGAGGTATGAGCGCATAGGCTGAGATTTTTACAAGTGACCACTTAAATTAAAATTAAAATTAAATTCAAATCCGCAAACAAATTTAAAAAAACAAAAATTTGAGCCCAGGAGAGCGGAAATTCATTCGGGGGGCGTGGGGGGTACGTGGTGGGTACGAAACGTACCCACCACGTACCCCCCAAGGGGTATGAGCGCATAGGCTGAGATTTTTACAAGTGACCACTTAAATTAAAATTAAAATTAAATTCAAATCCGCAAACAGATTTAAAAAAACAAAAATTTGAGCCCAGGAGAGCGGAAGTTCATTTTGGGGGCGTGGAGTACGTATGGGGTACGATCGTACCCCATACGTACCCCATACTGGGTATGAGCGCATAGGCTGAGATTTTTACAAGTGACCACTTAAATTAAAATTAAAATTAAATTCAAATCCGCAAACAGATTTAAAAAAACAAAAATTTGAGCCCAGGAGAGCGGAAATTCATTCGGGGGGCGTGGGGGGTACGTGGTGGGTACGAAACGTACCCACCACGTACCCCCCAAGGGGTATGAGCGCATAGGCTGAGATTTTTACAAGTGACCACTTAAATTAAAATTAAAATTAAATTCAAATCCGCAAACAGATTTAAAAAAACAAAAATTTGAGCCCAGGAGAGCGGAAATTCATTCGGGGGGCGTGGGGGGTACGTGGTGGGTACGTTTCGTACCAACCACGTACCCCCCAAGGGGTATGAGCGCATAGGCTGAGATTTTTACAAGTGACCACTTAAATTAAAATTAAAATTAAATTCAAATCCGCAAACAGATTTAAAAAAACAAAAATTTGAGCCCAGGAGAGCGGAAATTCATTCGGGGGGCGTGGGGGGTACGTGGTGGGTACGAAACGTACCCACCACGTACCCCCCAAGGGGTATGAGCGCATAGGCTGAGATTTTTACAAGTGACCACTTAAATTAAAATTAAAATTAAATTCAAATCCGCAAACAGATTTAAAAAAACAAAAATTTGAGCCCAGGAGAGCGGAAATTCATTCGGGGGGCGTGGGGGGTACGTGGTGGGTACAAAACGTACCCACCACGTACCCCCCAAGGGGTATGAGCGCATAGGCTGAGATTTTTACAAGTGACCACTTAAATTAAAATTAAAATTAAATTCAAATCCGCAAACAGATTTAAAAAAACAAAAATTTGAGCCCAGGGGAGCGGAAATTCATTCGGGGGGCGTGGGGGGTACGTGGTGGGTACGAAACGTACCCCCCACGTACCCCCCAAGGGGTATGAGCGCATAGGCTGAGATTTTTACAAGTGGCCACTTAAATTAAAATCAAAATTAAATTCAAATCCGCAAACAAATTTAAAAAAACAAAAATTTGAGCCCAGGAGAGCGGAAATTCATTCGGGGGGCGTGGGGGGTACGTGGTGGGTACGAAACGTACCCACCACGTACCCCCCAAGGGGTATGAGCGCATAGGCTGAGATTTTTACAAGTGACCACTTAAATTAAAATTAAAATTAAATTCAAATCCGCAAACAGATTTAAAAAAACAAAAATTTGAGCCCAGGAGAGCGGAAATTCATTCGGGGGGCGTGGGGGGTACGTGGTGGGTACGAAACGTACCCACCACGTACCCCCCAAGGGGTATGAGTGCATAGGCTGAGATTTTTACAAGTGACCACTTAAATTAAAATTAAAATTAAATTCAAATCCGCAAACAGATTTAAAAAAACAAAAATTTGAGCCCAGGAGAGCGGAAATTCATTCGGGGGGCGTGGGGGGTACGTGGTGGGTACGAAACGTACCCACCACGTACCCCCCAAGGGGTATGAGCGCATAGGCTGAGATTTTTACAAGTGACCACTTAAATTAAAATTAAAATTAAATTCAAATCCGCAAACAGATTTAAAAAAACAAAAATTTGAGCCCAGGGGAGCGGAAATTCATTCGGGGGGCGTGGGGATTACGTGGTGGGTACGAAACGTACCCACCACGTACCCCCCAAGGGGTATGAGCGCATAGGCTGAGATTTTTACAAGTGACCACTTAAATTAAAATTAAAATTAAATTCAAATCCGCAAACAGATTTAAAAAAACAAAAATTTGAGCCCAGGAGAGCGGAAATTCATTCGGGGGGCGTGGGGGGTACGTGGTGGGTACGAAACGTACCCACCACGTACCCCCCAAGGGGTATGAGCGCATAGGCTGAGATTTTTACAAGTGACCACTTAAATTAAAATTAAAATTAAATTCAAATCCGCAAACAGATTTAAAAAAACAAAAATTTGAGCCCAGGAGAGCGGAAATTCATTCGGGGGGCGTGGGGGGTACGTGGTGGGTACGAAACGTACCCACCACGTACCCCCCAAGGGGTATGAGCGCATAGGCTGAGATTTTGACAAGTGACCACTTAAATTAAAATTAAAATTAAATTCAAATCCGCAAACAGATTTAAAAAAACAAAAATTTGAGCCCAGGGGAGCGGAAATTCATTCGGGGGGCGTGGGGGGTACGTGGTGGGTACGAAACGTACCCACCACGTACCCCCCAAGAGGTATGAGCGCATAGGCTGAGATTTTTACAAGTGACCACTTAAATTAAAATTAAAATTAAATTCAAATCCGCAAACAAATTTAAAAAAACAAAAATTTGAGCCCAGGAGAGCGGAAATTCATTCGGGGGGCGTGGGGGGTACGTGGTGGGTACGAAACGTACCCACCACGTACCCCCCAAGGGGTATGAGCGCATAGGCTGAGATTTTTACAAGTGACCACTTAAATTAAAATTAAAATTAAATTCAAATCCGCAAACAGATTTAAAAAAACAAAAATTTGAGCCCAGGAGAGCGGAAGTTCATTTTGGGGGCGTGGAGTACGTATGGGGTACGATCGTACCCCATACGTACCCCATACTGGGTATGAGCGCATAGGCTGAGATTTTTACAAGTGACCACTTAAATTAAAATTAAAATTAAATTCAAATCCGCAAACAGATTTAAAAAAACAAAAATTTGAGCCCAGGAGAGCGGAAATTCATTCGGGGGGCGTGGGGGGTACGTGGTGGGTACAAAACGTACCCACCACGTACCCCCCAAGGGGTATGAGCGCATAGGCTGAGATTTTTACAAGTGACCACTTAAATTAAAATTAAAATTAAATTCAAATCCGCAAACAGATTTAAAAAAACAAAAATTTGAGCCCAGGGGAGCGGAAATTCATTCGGGGGGCGTGGGGGGTACGTGGTGGGTACGAAACGTACCCCCCACGTACCCCCCAAGGGGTATGAGCGCATAGGCTGAGATTTTTACAAGTGGCCACTTAAATTAAAATTAAAATTAAATTCAAATCCGCAAACAAATTTAAAAAAACAAAAATTTGAGCCCAGGAGAGCGGAAATTCATTCGGGGGGCGTGGGGGGTACGTGGTGGGTACGAAACGTACCCCCCACGTACCCCCCAAGGGGTATGAGCGCATAGGCTGAGATTTTTACAAGTGGCCACTTAAATTAAAATTAAAATTAAATTCAAATCCGCAAACAAATTTAAAAAAACAAAAATTTGAGCCCAGGAGAGCGGAAATTCATTCGGGGGGCGTGGGGGGTACGTGGTGGGTACGAAACGTACCCACCACGTACCCCCCAAGGGGTATGAGCGCATAGGCTGAGATTTTTACAAGTGACCACTTAAATTAAAATTAAAATTAAATTCAAATCCGCAAACAGATTTAAAAAAACAAAAATTTGAGCCCAGGAGAGCGGAAGTTCATTTTGGGGGCGTGGAGTACGTATGGGGTACGATCGTACCCCATACGTACCCCATACTGGGTATGAGCGCATAGGCTGAGATTTTTACAAGTGACCACTTAAATTAAAATTAAAATTAAATTCAAATCCGCAAACAGATTTAAAAAAACAAAAATTTGAGCCCAGGAGAGCGGAAATTCATTCGGGGGGCGTGGGGGGTACGTGGTGGGTACAAAACGTACCCACCACGTACCCCCCAAGGGGTATGAGCGCATAGGCTGAGATTTTTACAAGTGACCACTTAAATTAAAATTAAAATTAAATTCAAATCCGCAAACAGATTTAAAAAAACAAAAATTTGAGCCCAGGGGAGCGGAAATTCATTCGGGGGGCGTGGGGGGTACGTGGTGGGTACGAAACGTACCCCCCACGTACCCCCCAAGGGGTATGAGCGCATAGGCTGAGATTTTTACAAGTGGCCACTTAAATTAAAATTAAAATTAAATTCAAATCCGCAAACAAATTTAAAAAAACAAAAATTTGAGCCCAGGAGAGCGGAAATTCATTCGGGGGGCGTGGGGGGTACGTGGTGGGTACGAAACGTACCCACCACGTACCCCCCAAGGGGTATGAGCGCATAGGCTGAGATTTTTACAAGTGACCACTTAAATTAAAATTAAAATTAAATTCAAATCCGCAAACAGATTTAAAAAAACAAAAATTTGAGCCCAGGAGAGCGGAAATTCATTCGGGGGGCGTGGGGGGTACGTGGTGGGTACGAAACGTACCCACCACGTACCCCCCAAGGGGTATGAGTGCATAGGCTGAGATTTTTACAAGTGACCACTTAAATTAAAATTAAAATTAAATTCAAATCCGCAAACAGATTTAAAAAAACAAAAATTTGAGCCCAGGAGAGCGGAAATTCATTCGGGGGGCGTGGGGGGTACGTGGTGGGTACGAAACGTACCCACCACGTACCCCCCAAGGGGTATGAGCGCATAGGCTGAGATTTTTACAAGTGACCACTTAAATTAAAATTAAAATTAAATTCAAATCCGCAAACAGATTTAAAAAAACAAAAATTTGAGCCCAGGGGAGCGGAAATTCATTCGGGGGGCGTGGGGATTACGTGGTGGGTACGAAACGTACCCACCACGTACCCCCCAAGGGGTATGAGCGCATAGGCTGAGATTTTTACAAGTGACCACTTAAATTAAAATTAAAATTAAATTCAAATCCGCAAACAGATTTAAAAAAACAAAAATTTGAGCCCAGGAGAGCGGAAATTCATTCGGGGGGCGTGGGGGGTACGTGGTGGGTACGAAACGTACCCACCACGTACCCCCCAAGGGGTATGAGCGCATAGGCTGAGATTTTTACAAGTGACCACTTAAATTAAAATTAAAATTAAATTCAAATCCGCAAACAGATTTAAAAAAACAAAAATTTGAGCCCAGGAGAGCGGAAATTCATTCGGGGGGCGTGGGGGGTACGTGGTGGGTACGAAACGTACCCACCACGTACCCCCCAAGGGGTATGAGCGCATAGGCTGAGATTTTTACAAGTGACCACTTAAATTAAAATTAAAATTAAATTCAAATCCGCAAACAGATTTAAAAAAACAAAAATTTGAGCCCAGGAGAGCGGAAATTCATTCGGGGGGCGTGGGGGGTACGTGGTGGGTACGAAACGTACCCACCACGTACCCCCCAAGGGGTATGAGCGCATAGGCTGAGATTTTTACAAGTGACCACTTAAATTAAAATTAAAATTAAATTCAAATCCGCAAACAGATTTAAAAAAACAAAAATTTGAGCCCAGGGGAGCGGAAATTCATTCGGGGGGCGTGGGGATTACGTGGTGGGTACGAAACGTACCCACCACGTACCCCCCAAGGGGTATGAGCGCATAGGCTGAGATTTTTACAAGTGACCACTTAAATTAAAATTAAAATTAAATTCAAATCCGCAAACAGATTTAAAAAAACAAAAATTTGAGCCCAGGAGAGCGGAAGTTCATTTTGGGGGCGTGGAGTACGTATGGGGTACGATCGTACCCCATACGTACCCCATACTGGGTATGAGCGCATAGGCTGAGATTTTTACAAGTGACCACTTAAATTAAAATTAAAATTAAATTCAAATCCGCAAACAGATTTAAAAAAACAAAAATTTGAGCCCAGGAGAGCGGAAATTCATTCGGGGGGCGTGGGGGGTACGTGGTGGGTACGAAACGTACCCACCACGTACCCCCAAGGGGTATGAGCGCATAGGCTGAGATTTTTACAAGCGACCACTTAAATTAAAATTAAAATTAAATTCAAATCCGCAAACAGATTTAAAAAAACAAAAATTTGAGCCCAGGAGAGCGGAAATTCATTCGGGGGGCGTGGGGGATACGTGGTGGGTACGAAACGTACCCACCACGTACCCCCCAAGGGGTATGAGCGCATAGGCTGAGATTTTTACAAGTGACCACTTAAATTAAAATTAAAATTAAATTCAAATCCGCAAACAGATTTAAAAAAACAAAAATTTGAGCCCAGGAGAGCGGAAATTCATTCGGGGGGCGTGGGGGGTACGTGGTGGGTACGAAACGTACCCACCACGTACCCCCCAAGGGGTATGAGCGCATAGGCTGAGATTTTTACAAGTGACCACTTAAATTAAAATTAAAATTAAATTCAAATCCGCAAACAGATTTAAAAAAACAAAAATTTGAGCCCAGGGGAGCGGAAATTCATTCGGGGGGCGTGGGGATTACGTGGTGGGTACGAAACGTACCCACCACGTACCCCCCAAGGGGTATGAGCGCATAGGCTGAGATTTTTACAAGTGACCACTTAAATTAAAATTAAAATTAAATTCAAATCCGCAAACAGATTTAAAAAAACAAAAATTTGAGCCCAGGAGAGCGGAAATTCATTCGGGGGGCGTGGGGGGTACGTGGTGGGTACGAAACGTACCCACCACGTACCCCCCAAGGGGTATGAGCGCATAGGCTGAGATTTTTACAAGTGACCACTTAAATTAAAATTAAAATTAAATTCAAATCCGCAAACAGATTTAAAAAAACAAAAATTTGAGCCCAGGAGAGCGGAAATTCATTCGGGGGGCGTGGGGGGTACGTGGTGGGTACGAAACGTACCCACCACGTACCCCCCAAGGCGTATGAGCGCATAGGCTGAGATTTTTACAAGTGACCACTTAAATTAAAATTAAAATTAAATTCAAATCCGCAAACAGATTTAAAAAAACAAAAATTTGAGCCCAGGAGAGCGGAAGTTCATTTTGGGGGCGTGGAGTACGTATGGGGTACGATCGTACCCCATACGTACCCCATACTGGGTATGAGCGCATAGGCTGAGATTTTTACAAGTGACCACTTAAATTAAAATTAAAATTAAATTCAAATCCGCAAACAGATTTAAAAAAACAAAAATTTGAGCCCAGGAGAGCGGAAATTCATTCGGGGGGCGTGGGGGGTACGTGGTGGGTACGAAACGTACCCACCACGTACCCTCCAAGGGGTATGAGCGCATAGGCTGAGATTTTTACAAGTGACCACTTAAATTAAAATTAAAATTAAATTCAAATCCGCAAACAGATTTAAAAAAACAAAAATTTGAGCCCAGGAGAGCGGAAATTCATTCGGGGGGCGTGGGGGGTACGTGGTGGGTACGAAACGTACCCACCACGTACCCCCCAAGGGGTGTGAGCGCATAGGCTGAGATTTTTACAAGTGGCCACTTAAATTAAAATTAAAATTAAATTCAAATCCGCAAACAAATTTAAAAAAACAAAAATTTGAGCCCAGGAGAGCGGAAATTCATTCGGGGGGCGTGGGGGGTACGTGGTGGGTACGAAACGTACCCACCACGTACCCCCCAAGGGGTATGAGCGCATAGGCTGAGATTTTTACAAGTGACCACTTAAATTAAAATTAAAATTAAATTCAAATCCGCAAACAGATTTAAAAAAACAAAAATTTGAGCCCAGGAGAGCGGAAATTCATTCGGGGGGCGTGGGGGGTACGTGGTGGGTACGAAACGTACCCACCACGTACCCCCCAAGGGGTATGAGCGCATAGGCTGAGATTTTTACAAGTGGCCACTTAAATTAAAATTAAAATTAAATTCAAATCCGCAAACAGATTTAAAAAAACAAAAATTTGAGCCCAGGAGAGCGGAAATTCATTCGGGGGGCGTGGGGGGTACGTGGTGGGTACGAAACGTACCCACCACGTACCCCCCAAGGGGTATGAGCGCATAGGCTGAGATTTTTACAAGTGACCACTTAAATTAAAATTAAAATTAAATTCAAATCCGCAAACAGATTTAAAAAAACAAAAATTTGAGCCCAGGAGAGCGGAAATTCATTCGGGGGGCGTGGGGGTACGTGGTGGGTACGAAACGTACCCACCACGTACCCCCCAAGGGGTATGAGCGCATAGGCTGAGACTTTTACAAGTGACCACTTAAATTAAAATTAAAATTAAATTCAAATCCGCAAACAGATTTAAAAAAACAAAAATTTGAGCCCAGGGGAGCGGAAATTCATTCGGGGGGCGTGGGGGGTACGTGGTGGGTACGAAACGTACCCACCACGTACCCCCCAAGGGGTATGAGCGCATAGGCTGAGATTTTTACAAGTGACCACTTAAATTAAAATTAAAATTAAATTCAAATCCGCAAACAGATTTAAAAAAACAAAAATTTGAGCCCAGGAGAGCGGAAGTTCATTTTGGGGGCGTGGAGTACGTATGGGGTACGATCGTACCCCATATGTACCCCATACTGGGTATGAGCGCATAGGCTGAGATTTTTACAAGTGACCACTTAAATTAAAATTAAAATTAAATTCAAATCCGCAAACAGATTTAAAAAAACAAAAATTTGAGCCCAGGAGAGCGGAAATTCATTCGGGGGGCGTGGGGGGTACGTGGTGGGTACGAAACGTACCCACCACGTACCCCCCAAGGGGTATGAGCGCATAGGGTGAGATTTTTACAAGTGGCCACTTAAATTAAAATTAAAATTAAATTCAAATCCGCAAACAAATTTAAAAAAAAAAAAAATTTGAGCCCAGGAGAGCGGAAATTCATTCGGGGGGCGTGGGGGGTACGTGGTGGGTACGAAACGTACCCACCACGTACCCCCCAAGGGGTATGAGCGCATAGGCTGAGATTTTTACAAGTGACCACTTAAATTAAAATTAAAATTAAATTCAAATCCGCAAACAGATTTAAAAAAACAAAAATTTGAGCCCAGGAGAGCGGAAATTCATTCGGGGGGCGTGGGGGGTACGTGGTGGGTACGAAACGTACCCACCACGTACCCCCCAAGGGGTATGAGTGCATAGGCTGAGATTTTTACAAGTGACCACTTAAATTAAAATTAAAATTAAATTCAAATCCGCAAACAGATTTAAAAAAACAAAAATTTGAGCCCAGGGGAGCGGAAATTCATTCGGGGGGCGTGGGGGGTACGTGGTGGGTACGAAACGTACCCACCACGTACCCCCCAAGGGGTATGAGCGCATAGGCTGAGATTTTTACAAGTGACCACTTAAATTAAAATTAAAATTAAATTCAAATCCGCAAACAGATTTAAAAAAACAAAAATTTGAGCCCAGGAGAGCGGAAGTTCATTTTGGGGGCGTGGAGTACGTATGGGGTACGATCGTACCCCATACGTACCCCATACTGGGTATGAGCGCATAGGCTGAGATTTTTACAAGTGACCACTTAAATTAAAATTAAAATTAAATTCAAATCCGCAAACAGATTTAAAAAAACAAAAATTTGAGCCCAGGAGAGCGGAAATTCATTCGGGGGGCGTGGGGGGTACGTGGTGGGTACGAAACGTACCCACCACGTACCCCCCAAGGGGTATGAGCGCATAGGCTGAGATTTTTACAAGTGACCACTTAAATTAAAATTAAAATTAAATTCAAATCCGCAAACAGATTTAAAAAAACAAAAATTTGAGCCCAGGAGAGCGGAAGTTCATTTTGGGGGCGTGGAGTACGTATGGGGTACGATCGTACCCCATACGTACCCCATACTGGGTATGAGCGCATAGGCTGAGATTTTTACAAGTGACCACTTAAATTAAAATTAAAATTAAATTCAAATCCGCAAACAGATTTAAAAAAACAAAAATTTGAGCCCAGGAGAGCGGAAATTCATTCGGGGGGCGTGGGGGGTACGTGGTGGGTACGAAACGTACCCACCACGTACCCCCCAAGGGGTATGAGCGCATAGGGTGAGATTTTTACAAGTGGCCACTTAAATTAAAATTAAAATTAAATTCAAATCCGCAAACAAATTTAAAAAAAAAAAAAATTTGAGCCCAGGAGAGCGGAAATTCATTCGGGGGGCGTGGGGGGTACGTGGTGGGTACGAAACGTACCCACCACGTACCCCCCAAGGGGTATGAGCGCATAGGCTGAGATTTTTACAAGTGACCACTTAAATTAAAATTAAAATTAAATTCAAATCCGCAAACAGATTTAAAAAAACAAAAATTTGAGCCCAGGAGAGCGGAAATTCATTCGGGGGGCGTGGGGGGTACGTGGTGGGTACGAAACGTACCCACCACGTACCCCCCAAGGGGTATGAGTGCATAGGCTGAGATTTTTACAAGTGACCACTTAAATTAAAATTAAAATTAAATTCAAATCCGCAAACAGATTTAAAAAAACAAAAATTTGAGCCCAGGGGAGCGGAAATTCATTCGGGGGGCGTGGGGGGTACGTGGTGGGTACGAAACGTACCCACCACGTACCCCCCAAGGGGTATGAGCGCATAGGCTGAGATTTTTACAAGTGACCACTTAAATTAAAATTAAAATTAAATTCAAATCCGCAAACAGATTTAAAAAAACAAAAATTTGAGCCCAGGAGAGCGGAAGTTCATTTTGGGGGCGTGGAGTACGTATGGGGTACGATCGTACCCCATACGTACCCCATACTGGGTATGAGCGCATAGGCTGAGATTTTTACAAGTGACCACTTAAATTAAAATTAAAATTAAATTCAAATCCGCAAACAGATTTAAAAAAACAAAAATTTGAGCCCAGGAGAGCGGAAATTCATTCGGGGGGCGTGGGGGGTACGTGGTGGGTACGAAACGTACCCACCACGTACCCCCCAAGGGGTATGAGCGCATAGGCTGAGATTTTTACAAGTGACCACTTAAATTAAAATTAAAATTAAATTCAAATCCGCAAACAGATTTAAAAAAACAAAAATTTGAGCCCAGGAGAGCGGAAATTCATTCGGGGGGCGTGGGGGGTACGTGGTGGGTACGAAACGTACCCACCACGTACCCCCCAAGGGGTATGAGTGCATAGGCTGAGATTTTTACAAGTGACCACTTAAATTAAAATTAAAATTAAATTCAAATCCGCAAAAAGATTTAAAAAAACAAAAATTTGAGCCCAGGAGAGCGGAAATTCATTCGGGGGGCGTGGGGGGTACGTGGTGGGTACGAAACGTACCCACCACGTACCCCCCAAGGGGTATGAGCGCATAGGCTGAGATTTTTACAAGTGACCACTTAAATTAAAATTAAAATTAAATTCAAATCCGCAAACAGATTTAAAAAAACAAAAATTTGAGCCCAGGGGAGCGGAAATTCATTCGGGGGGCGTGGGGGGTACGTGGTGGGTACGAAACGTACCCACCACGTACCACCCAAGGGGTGTGAGCGCATAGGCTGAGATTTTTACAAGTGGCCACTTAAATTAAAATTAAAATTAAATTCAAATCCGCAAACAAATTTAAAAAAACAAAAATTTGAGCCCAGGAGAGCGGAAATTCATTCGGGGGGCGTGGGGGGTACGTGGTGGGTACGAAACGTACCCACCACGTACCCCCCAAGGGGTATGAGCGCATAGGCTGAGATTTTTACAAGTGACCACTTAAATTAAAATTAAAATTAAATTCAAATCCGCAAACAGATTTAAAAAAACAAAAATTTGAGCCCAGGAGAGCGGAAATTCATTCGGGGGGCGTGGGGGGTACGTGGTGGGTACGAAACGTACCCACCACGTACCCCCCAAGGGGTATGAGCGCATAGGCTGAGATTTTTACAAGTGACCACTTAAATTAAAATTAAAATTAAATTCAAATCCGCAAACAGATTTAAAAAAACAAAAATTTGAGCCCAGGGGAGCGGAAATTCATTCGGGGGGCGTGGGGGGTACGTGGTGGGTACGAAACGTACCCACCACGTACCCCCCAAGGGGTATGAGCGCATAGGCTGAGATTTTTACAAGTGACCACTTAAATTAAAATTAAAATTAAATTCAAATCCGCAAACAGATTTAAAAAAACAAAAATTTGAGCCCAGGAGAGCGGAAGTTCATTTTGGGGGCGTGGAGTACGTATGGGGTACGATCGTACCCCATACGTACCCCATACTGGGTATGAGCGCATAGGCTGAGATTTTTACAAGTGACCACTTAAATTAAAATTAAAATTAAATTCAAATCCGCAAACAGATTTAAAAAAACAAAAATTTGAGCCCAGGAGAGCGGAAATTCATTCGGGGGGCGTGGGGGGTACGTGGTGGGTACGAAACGTACCCACCACGTACCCCCCAAGGGGTATGAGCGCATAGGCTGAGATTTTTACAAGTGACCACTTAAATTAAAATTAAAATTAAATTCAAATCCGCAAACAGATTTAAAAAAACAAAAATTTGAGCCCAGGGGAGCGGAAATTCATTCGGGGGGCGTGGGGGGTACGTGGTGGGTACGAAACGTACCCACCACGTACCACCCAAGGGGTGTGAGCGCATAGGCTGAGATTTTTACAAGTGGCCACTTAAATTAAAATTAAAATTAAATTCAAATCCGCAAACAAATTTAAAAAAACAAAAATTTGAGCCCAGGAGAGCGGAAATTCATTCGGGGGGCGTGGGGGGTACGTGGTGGGTACGAAACGTACCCACCACGTACCCCCCAAGGGGTATGAGCGCATAGGCTGAGATTTTTACAAGTGACCACTTAAATTAAAATTAAAATTAAATTCAAATCCGCAAACAGATTTAAAAAAACAAAAATTTGAGCCCAGGAGAGCGGAAATTCATTCGGGGGGCGTGGGGGGTACGTGGTGGGTACGAAACGTACCCACCACGTACCCCCCAAGGGGTATGAGCGCATAGGCTGAGATTTTTACAAGTGACCACTTAAATTAAAATTAAAATTAAATTCAAATCCGCAAACAGATTTAAAAAAACAAAAATTTGAGCCCAGGGGAGCGGAAATTCATTCGGGGGGCGTGGGGGGTACGTGGTGGGTACGAAACGTACCCACCACGTACCCCCCAAGGGGTATGAGCGCATAGGCTGAGATTTTTACAAGTGACCACTTAAATTAAAATTAAAATTAAATTCAAATCCGCAAACAGATTTAAAAAAACAAAAATTTGAGCCCAGGAGAGCGGAAGTTCATTTTGGGGGCGTGGAGTACGTATGGGGTACGATCGTACCCCATACGTACCCCATACTGGGTATGAGCGCATAGGCTGAGATTTTTACAAGTGACCACTTAAATTAAAATTAAAATTAAATTCAAATCCGCAAACAGATTTAAAAAAACAAAAATTTGAGCCCAGGAGAGCGGAAATTCATTCGGGGGGCGTGGGGGGTACGTGGTGGGTACGAAACGTACCCACCACGTACCCCCCAAGGGGTATGAGCGCATAGGCTGAGATTTTTACAAGTGACCACTTAAATTAAAATTAAAATTAAATTCAAATCCGCAAACAGATTTAAAAAAACAAAAATTTGAGCCCAGGAGAGCGGAAGTTCATTTTGGGGGCGTGGAGTACGTATGGGGTACGATCGTACCCCATACGTACCCCATACTGGGTATGAGCGCATAGGCTGAGATTTTTACAAGTGACCACTTAAATTAAAATTAAAATTAAATTCAAATCCGCAAACAGATTTAAAAAAACAAAAATTTGAGCCCAGGAGAGCGGAAATTCATTCGGGGGGCGTGGGGGGTACGTGGTGGGTACGAAACGTACCCACCACGTACCCCCCAAGGGGTATGAGCGCATAGGCTGAGATTTTTACAAGTGACCACTTAAATTAAAATTAAAATTAAATTCAAATCCGCAAACAGATTTAAAAAAACAAAAATTTGAGCCCAGGAGAGCGGAAATTCATTCGGGGGGCGTGGGGGGTACGTGGTGGGTACAAAACGTACCCACCACGTACCCCCCAAGGGGTATGAGCGCATAGGCTGAGATTTTTACAAGTGACCACTTAAATTAAAATTAAAATTAAATTCAAATCCGCAAACAGATTTAAAAAAACAAAAATTTGAGCCCAGGAGAGCGGAAATTCATTCGGGGGGCGTGGGGGGTACGTGGTGGGTACGAAACGTACCCACCACGTACCCCCCAAGGGGTATGAGCGCATAGGCTGAGATTTTTACAAGTGACCACTTAAATTAAAATTAAAATTAAATTCAAATCCGCAAACAGATTTAAAAAAACAAAAATTTGAGCCCAGGAGAACGGAAATTCATTCGGGGGGCGTGGGGGGTACGTGGTGGGTACGAAACGTACCCACCACGTACCCCCCAAGGGGTATGAGCGCATAGGCTGAGATTTTTACAAGTGACCACTTAAATTAAAATTAAAATTAAATTCAAATCCGCAAACAGATTTAAAAAAACAAAAATTTGAGCCCAGGAGAGCGGAAATTCATTCGGGGGGCGTGGGGGGTACGTGGTGGGTACGAAACGTACCCACCACGTACCCCCCAAGGGGTATGAGCGCATAGGCTGAGATTTTTACAAGTGACCACTTAAATTAAAATTAAAATTAAATTCAAATCCGCAAACAGATTTAAAAAAACAAAAATTTGAGCCCAGGAGAGCGGAAATTCATTCGGGGGGCGTGGGGGGTACGTGGTGGGTACGAAACGTACCCACCACGTACCCCCCAAGGGGTATGAGCGCATAGGCTGAGATTTTTACAAGTGACCACTTAAATTAAAATTAAAATTAAATTCAAATCCGCAAACAGATTTAAAAAAACAAAAATTTGAGCCCAGGAGAGCGGAAATTCATTCGGGGGGCGTGGGGGGTACGTGGTGGGTACGAAACGTACCCACCACGTACCCCCCAAGGGGTATGAGCGCATAGGCTGAGATTTTTACAAGTGACCACTTAAATTAAAATTAAAATTAAATTCAAATCCGCAAACAGATTTAAAAAAACAAAAATTTGAGCCCAGGAGAGCGGAAATTCATTCGGGGGGCGTGGGGGTACGTGGTGGGTACGAAACGTACCCACCACGTACCCCCCAAGGGGTATGAGCGCATAGGCTGAGATTTTTACAAGTGACCACTTAAATTAAAATTAAAATTAAATTCAAATCCGCAAACAGATTTAAAAAAACAAAAATTTGAGCCCAGGAGAACGGAAATTCATTCGGGGGGCGTGGGGGGTACGTGGTGGGTACGAAACGTACCCACCACGTACCCCCCAAGGGGTATGAGCGCATAGGCTGAGATTTTTACAAGTGACCACTTAAATTAAAATTAAAATTAAATTCAAATCCGCAAACAGATTTAAAAAAACAAAAATTTGAGCCCAGGAGAGCGGAAATTCATTCGGGGGGCGTGGGGGGTACGTGGTGGGTACGAAACGTACCCACCACGTACCCCCCAAGGGGTATGAGCGCATAGGCTGAGATTTTTACAAGTGACCACTTAAATTAAAATTAAAATTAAATTCAAATCCGCAAACAGATTTAAAAAAACAAAAATTTGAGCCCAGGAGAACGGAAATTCATTCGGGGGGCGTGGGGGGTACGTGGTGGGTACGAAACGTACCCACCACGTACCCCCCAAGGGGTATGAGTGCATAGGCTGAGATTTTTACAAGTGACCACTTAAATTAAAATTAAAATTAAATTCAAATCCGCAAACAGATTTAAAAAAACAAAAATTTGAGCCCAGGAGAGCGGAAATTCATTCGGGGGGCGTGGGGGGTACGTGGTGGGTACGAAACGTACCCACCACGTACCCCCCAAGGGGTATGAGCGCATAGGCTGAGATTTTTACAAGTGACCACTTAAATTAAAATTAAAATTAAATTCAAATCCGCAAACAGATTTAAAAAAACAAAAATTTGAGCCCAGGAGAGCGGAAATTCATTCGGGGGGCGTGGGGGGTACGTGGTGGGTACGAAACGTACCCACCACGTACCCCCCAATGGGTATGAGCGCATAGGCTGAGATTTTTACAAGTGACCACTTAAATTAAAATTAAAATTAAATTCAAATCCGCAAACAGATTTAAAAAAACAAAAATTTGAGCCCAGGAGAGCGGAAATTCATTCGGGGGGCGTGGGGGGTACGTGGTGGGTACGAAACGTACCCACCACGTACCCCCCAAGGGGTATGAGCGCATAGGCTGAGATTTTTACAAGTGACCACTTAAATTAAAATTAAAATTAAATTCAAATCCGCAAACAGATTTAAAAAAACAAAAATTTGAGCCCAGGAGAGCGGAAATTCATTCGGGGGGCGTGGGGGGTACGTGGTGGGTACAAAACGTACCCACCACGTACCCCCCAAGGGGTATGAGCGCATAGGCTGAGATTTTTACAAGTGACCACTTAAATTAAAATTAAAATTAAATTCAAATCCGCAAACAGATTTAAAAAAACAAAAATTTGAGCCCAGGAGAACGGAAATTCATTCGGGGGGCGTGGGGGGTACGTGGTGGGTACGAAACGTACCCACCACGTACCCCCCAAGGGGTATGAGCGCATAGGCTGAGATTTTTACAAGTGACCACTTAAATTAAAATTAAAATTAAATTCAAATCCGCAAACAGATTTAAAAAAACAAAAATTTGAGCCCAGGAGAGCGGAAATTCATTCGGGGGGCGTGGGGGGTACGTGGTGGGTACGAAACGTACCCACCACGTACCCCCCAAGGGGTATGAGCGCATAGGCTGAGATTTTTACAAGTGACCACTTAAATTAAAATTAAAATTAAATTCAAATCCGCAAACAGATTTAAAAAAACAAAAATGTGAGCCCAGGAGAGCGGAAATTCATTCGGGGGGCGTGGGGGGTACGTGGTGGGTACGAAACGTACCCACCACGTACCCCCCAAGGGGTATGAGTGCATAGGCTGAGATTTTTACAAGTGACCACTTAAATTAAAATTAAAATTAAATTCAAATCCGCAAACAGATTTAAAAAAACAAAAATTTGAGCCCAGGAGAGCGGAAATTCATTCGGGGGGCGTGGGGGGTACGTGGTGGGTACGAAACGTACCCACCACGTACTCCCCAAGGGGTATGAGCGCATAGGCTGAGATTTTTACAAGTGACCACTTAAATTAAAATTAAAATTAAATTCAAATCCGCAAACAGATTTAAAAAAACAAAAATTTGAGCCCAGGGGAGCGGAAATTCATTCGGGGGGCGTGGGGGGTACGTGGTGGGTACGAAACGTACCCACCACGTACCCCCCAAGGGGTATGAGCGCATAGGCTGAGATTTTTACAAGTGACCACTTAAATTAAAATTAAAATTAAATTCAAATCCGCAAACAGATTTAAAAAAACAAAAATTTGAGCCCAGGGGAGCGGAAATTCATTCGGGGGGCGTGGGGGGTACGTGGTGGGTACGAAACGTACCCACCACGTACCCCCCAAGGGGTATGAGCGCATAGGCTGAGATTTTTACAAGTGACCACTTAAATTAAAATTAAAATTAAATTCAAATCCGCAAACAGATTTAAAAAAACAAAAATTTGAGCCCAGGAGAGCGGAAATTCATTCGGGGGGCGTGGGGGGTACGTGGTGGGTACGAAACGTACCCACCACGTACCCCCCAAGGGGTATGAGCGCATAGGCTGAGATTTTTACAAGTGACCACTTAAATTAAAATTAAAATTAAATTCAAATCCGCAAACAGATTTAAAAAAACAAAAATTTGAGCCCAGGGGAGCGGAAATTCATTCGGGGGGCGTGGGGGGTACGTGGTGGGTACGAAACGTACCCACCACGTACCCCCCAAGGGGTATGAGCGCATAGGCTGAGATTTTTACAAGTGACCACTTAAATTAAAATTAAAATTAAATTCAAATCCGCAAACAGATTTAAAAAAACAAAAATTTGAGCCCAGGGGAGCGGAAATTCATTCGGGGGGCGTGGGGGGTACGTGGTGGGTACGAAACGTACCCACCACGTACCCCCCAAGGGGTATGAGCGCATAGGCTGAGATTTTTACAAGTGGCCACTTAAATTAAAATTAAAATTAAATTCAAATCCGCAAACAAATTTAAAAAAACAAAAATTTGAGCCCAGGAGAGCGGAAATTCATTCGGGGGGCGTGGGGGGTACGTGGTGGGTACGAAACGTACCCACCACGTACCCCCCAAGGGGTATGAGCGCATAGGCTGAGATTTTTACAAGTGACCACTTAAATTAAAATTAAAATTAAATTCAAATCCGCAAACAGATTTAAAAAAACAAAAATTTGAGCCCAGGAGAGCGGAAATTCATTCGGGGGGCGTGGGGGGTACGTGGTGGGTACGAAACGTACCCACCACGTACCCCCCAAGGGGTATGAGCGCATAGGCTGAGATTTTTACAAGTGACCACTTAAAATAAAATTAAAATTAAATTCAAATCCGCAAACAGATTTAAAAAAACAAAAATTTGAGCCCAGGAGAACGGAAATTCATTCGGGGGGCGTGGGGGGTACGTGGTGGGTACGAAACGTACCCACCACGTACCCCCCAAGGGGTATGAGCGCATAGGCTGAGATTTTTACAAGTGACCACTTAAATTAAAATTAAAATTAAATTCAAATCCGCAAACAGATTTAAAAAAACAAAAATTTGAGCCCAGGAGAGCGGAAATTCATTCGGGGGGCGTGGGGGGTACGTGGTGGGTACGAAACGTACCCACCACGTACCCCCCAAGGGGTATGAGCGCATAGGCTGAGATTTTTACAAGTGGCCACTTAAATTAAAATTAAAATTAAATTCAAATCCGCAAACAAATTTAAAAAAACAAAAATTTGAGCCCAGGAGAGCGGAAATTCATTCGGGGGGCGTGGGGGGTACGTGGTGGGTACGAAACGTACCCACCACGTACCCCCCAAGGGGTATGAGCGCATAGGCTGAGATTTTTACAAGTGACCACTTAAATTAAAATTAAAATTAAATTCAAATCCGCAAACAGATTTAAAAAAACAAAAATTTGAGCCCAGGAGAGCGCAAATTCATTCGGGGGGCGTGGGGGGTACGTGGTGGGTACGAAACGTACCCACCACGTACCCCCCAAGGGGTATGAGCGCATAGGCTGAGATTTTTACAAGTGACCACTTAAATTAAAATTAAAATTAAATTCAAATCAGCAAACAGATTTAAAAAAACAAAAATTTGAGCCCAGGAGAACGGAAATTCATTCGGGGGGCGTGGGGGGTACGTGGTGGGTACGAAACGTACCCACCACGTACCCCCCAAGGGGTATGAGCGCATAGGCTGAGATTTTTACAAGTGACCACTTAAATTAAAATTAAAATTAAATTCAAATCCGCAAACAGATTTAAAAAAACAAAAATTTGAGCCCAGGAGAGCGGAAATTCATTCGGGGGGCGTGGGGGGTACGTGGTGGGTACGAAACGTACCCACCACGTACCCCCCAAGGGGTATGAGCGCATAGGCTGAGATTTTTACAAGTGACCACTTAAATTAAAATTAAAATTAAATTCAAATCCGCAAACAGATTTAAAAAAACAAAAATTTGAGCCCAGGAGAGCGGAAATTCATTCGGGGGGCGTGGGGGGTACGTGGTGGGTACGAAACGTACCCACCACGTACCCCCCAAGGGGTATGAGCGCATAGGCTGAGATTTTTACAAGTGACCACTTAAATTAAAATTAAAATTAAATTCAAATCCGCAAACAGATTTAAAAAAACAAAAATTTGAGCCCAGGAGAGCGGAAATTCATTCGGGGGGCGTGGGGGGTACGTGGTGGGTACGAAACGTACCCACCACGTACCCCCCAAGGGGTATGAGCGCATAGGCTGAGATTTTTACAAGTGACCACTTAAATTAAAATTAAAATTAAATTCAAATCCGCAAACAGATTTAAAAAAACAAAAATTTGAGCCCAGGAGAGCGGAAATTCATTCGGGGGGCGTGGGGGGTACGTGGTGGGTACGAAACGTACCCACCACGTACCCCCCAAGGGGTATGAGCGCATAGGCTGAGATTTTTACAAGTGACCACTTAAATTAAAATTAAAATTAAATTCAAATCCGCAAACAGATTTAAAAAAACAAAAATTTGAGCCCAGGGGAGCGGAAATTCATTCGGGGGGCGTGGGGGGTACGTGGTGGGTACGAAACGTACCCACCACGTACCCCCCAAGGGGTATGAGCGCATAGGCTGAGATTTTTACAAGTGACCACTTAAATTAAAATTAAAATTAAATTCAAATCCGCAAACAGATTTAAAAAAACAAAAATTTGAGCCCAGGGGAGCGGAAATTCATTCGGGGGGCGTGGGGGGTACGTGGTGGGTACGAAACGTACCCACCACGTACCCCCCAAGGGGTATGAGCGCATAGGCTGAGATTTTTACAAGTGGCCACTTAAATTAAAATTAAAATTAAATTCAAATCCGCAAACAAATTTAAAAAAACAAAAATTTGAGCCCAGGAGAGCGGAAATTCATTCGGGGGGCGTGGGGGGTACGTGGTGGGTACGAAACGTACCCACCACGTACCCCCCAAGGGGTATGAGCGCATAGGCTGAGATTTTTACAAGTGACCACTTAAATTAAAATTAAAATTAAATTCAAATCCGCAAACAGATTTAAAAAAACAAAAATTTGAGCCCAGGAGAGCGGAAATTCATTCGGGGGGCGTGGGGGGTACGTGGTGGGTACGAAACGTACCCACCACGTACCCCCCAAGGGGTATGAGCGCATAGGCTGAGATTTTTACAAGTGACCACTTAAATTAAAATTAAAATTAAATTCAAATCCGCAAACAGATTTAAAAAAACAAAAATTTGAGCCCAGGAGAACGGAAATTCATTCGGGGGGCGTGGGGGGTACGTGGTGGGTACGAAACGTACCCACCACGTACCCCCCAAGGGGTATGAGCGCATAGGCTGAGATTTTTACAAGTGACCACTTAAATTAAAATTCAAATTAAATTCAAATCCGCAAACAGATTTAAAAAAACAAAAATTTGAGCCCAGGAGAGCGGAAATTCATTCGGGGGGCGTGGGGGGTACGTGGTGGGTACGAAACGTACCCACCACGTACCCCCCAAGGGGTATGAGCGCATAGGCTGAGATTTTTACAAGTGGCCACTTAAATTAAAATTAAAATTAAATTCAAATCCGCAAACAAATTTAAAAAAACAAAAATTTGAGCCCAGGAGAGCGGAAATTCATTCGGGGGGCGTGGGGGGTACGTGGTGGGTACGAAACGTACCCACCACGTACCCCCCAAGGGGTATGAGCGCATAGGCTGAGATTTTTACAAGTGACCACTTAAATTAAAATTAAAATTAAATTCAAATCCGCAAACAAATTTAAAAAAACAAAAATTTGAGCCCAGGAGAGCGGAAATTCATTCGGGGGGCGTGGGGGGTACGTGGTGGGTACAAAACGTACCCACCACGTACCCCCCAAGGGGTATGAGCGCATAGGCTGAGATTTTTACAAGTGACCACTTAAATTAAAATTAAAATTAAATTCAAATCCGCAAACAGATTTAAAAAAACAAAAATTTGAGCCCAGGAGAGCGGAAATTCATTCGGGGGGCGTGGGGGGTACGTGGTGGGTACGAAACGTACCCACCACGTACCCCCCAAGGGGTATGAGCGCATAGGCTGAGATTTTTACAAGTGACCACTTAAATTAAAATTAAAATTAAATTCAAATCCGCAAACAGATTTAAAAAAACAAAAATTTGAGCCCAGGAGAGCGGAAATTCATTCGGGGGGCGTGGGGGGTACGTGGTGGGTACGAAACGTACCCACCACGTACCCCCCAAGGGGTATGAGCGCATAGGCTGAGATTTTTACAAGTGACCACTTAAATTAAAATTAAAATTAAATTCAAATCCGCAAACAGATTTAAAAAAACAAAAATTTGAGCCCAGGAGAACGGAAATTCATTCGGGGGGCGTGGGGGGTACGTGGTGGGTACGAAACGTACCCACCACGTACCCCCCAAGGGGTATGAGCGCATAGGCTGAGATTTTTACAAGTGACCACTTAAATTAAAATTAAAATTAAATTCAAATCCGCAAACAGATTTAAAAAAACAAAAATTTGAGCCCAGGAGAGCGGAAATTCATTCGGGGGGCGTGGGGGGTACGTGGTGGGTACGAAACGCACCCACCACGTACCCCCCAAGGGGTATGAGCGCATAGGCTGAGATTTTTACAAGTGACCACTTAAATTAAAATTAAAATTAAATTCAAATCCGCAAACAGATTTAAAAAAACAAAAATTTGAGCCCAGGAGAGCGGAAATTCATTCGGGGGGCGTGGGGGGTACGTGGTGGGTACGAAACGTACCCACCACGTACCCCCCAAGGGGTATGAGCGCATAGGCTGAGATTTTTACAAGTGGCCCCTTAAATTAAAATTAAAATTAAATTCAAATCCGCAAACAAATTTAAAAAAACAAAAATTTGAGCCCAGGAGAGCGGAAATTCATTCGGGGGGCGTGGGGGGTACGTGGTGGGTACGAAACGTACCCACCACGTACCCCCCCAAGGGGTATGAGCGCATAGGCTGAGATTTTTACAAGTGACCACTTAAATTAAAATTAAAATTAAATTCAAATCCGCAAACAGATTTAAAAAAACAAAAATTTGAGCCCAGGAGAGCGGAAATTCATTCGGGGGGCGTGGGGGGTACGTGGTGGGTACGAAACGTACCCACCACGTACCCCCCAAGGGGTATGAGCGCATAGGCTGAGATTTTTACAAGTGACCACTTAAATTAAAATTAAAATTAAATTCAAATCCGCAAACAGATTTAAAAAAACAAAAATTTGAGCCCAGGAGAGCGGAAATTCATTCGGGGGGCGTGGGGGTTACGTGGTGGGTACGAAACGTACCCACCACGTACCCCCCAAGGGGTATGAGCGCATAGGCTGAGATTTTTACAAGTGACCACTTAAATTAAAATTAAAATTAAATTCAAATCCGCAAACAGATTTAAAAAAACAAAAATTTGAGCCCAGGAGAGCGGAAATTCATTCGGGGGGCGTGGGGGGTACGTGGTGGGTACGAAACGTACCCACCACGTACCCCCCAAGGGGTATGAGCGCATAGGCTGAGATTTTTACAAGTGACCACTTAAATTAAAATTAAAATTAAATTCAAATCCGCAAACAGATTTAAAAAAACAAAAATTTGAGCCCAGGGGAGCGGAAATTCATTCGGGGGGCGTGGGGGGTACGTGGTGGGTACGAAACGTACCCACCACGTACCCCCCAAGGGGTATGAGCGCATAGGCTGAGATTTTTACAAGTGACCACTTAAATTAAAATTAAAATTAAATTCAAATCCGCAAACAGATTTAAAAAAACAAAAATTTGAGCCCAGGAGAGCAGAAATTCATTCGGGGGGCGTGGGGGGTACGTGGTGGGTACGAAACGTACCCACCACGTACCCCCCAAGGGGTATGAGCGCATAGGCTGAGATTTTTACAAGTGACCACTTAAATTAAAATTAAAATTAAATTCAAATCCGCAAACAGATTTAAAAAAACAAAAATTTGAGCCCAGGAGAGCGGAAATTCATTCGGGGGGTGCGTGGTGGGTACGAAACGTACCCACCACGTACCCCCCAAGGGGTATGAGCGCATAGGCTGAGATTTTTACAAGTGACCACTTAAATTAAAATTAAAATTAAATTCAAATCCGCAAACAGATTTAAAAAAACAAAAATTTGAGCCCAGGGGAGCGGAAATTCATTCGGGGGACGTGGGGGGTACGTGGTGGGTACGAAACGCACCCACCACGTACCCCCCAAGGGGTATGAGCGCATAGGCTGAGATTTTTACAAGTGACCACTTAAATTAAAATTAAAATTAAATTCAAATCCGCAAACAGATTTAAAAAAACAAAAATTTGAGCCCAGGAGAGCGGAAATTCATTCGGGGGGCGTGGGGGGTACGTGGTGGGTACGAAACGTACCCACCACGTACCCCCCAAGGGGTATGAGCGCATAGGCTGAGATTTTTACAAGTGGCCCCTTAAATTAAAATTAAAATTAAATTCAAATCCGCAAACAAATTTAAAAAAACAAAAATTTGAGCCCAGGAGAGCGGAAATTCATTCGGGGGGCGTGGGGGGTACGTGGTGGGTACGAAACGTACCCACCACGTACCCCCCAAGGGGTATGAGCGCATAGGCTGAGATTTTTACAAGTGACCACTTAAATTAAAATTAAAATTAAATTCAAATCCGCAAACAGATTTAAAAAAACAAAAATTTGAGCCCAGGAGAGCGGAAATTCATTCGGGGGGCGTGGGGGGTACGTGGTGGGTACGAAACGTACCCACCACGTACCCCCCAAGGGGTATGAGCGCATAGGCTGAGATTTTTACAAGTGACCACTTAAATTAAAATTAAAATTAAATTCAAATCCGCAAACAGATTTAAAAAAACAAAAATTTGAGCCCAGGAGAGCGGAAATTCATTCGGGGGGCGTGGGGGGTACGTGGTGGGTACGAAACGTACCCACCACGTACCCCCCAAGGGGTATGAGCGCATAGGCTGAGATTTTTACAAGTGACCACTTAAATTAAAATTAAAATTAAATTCAAATCCGCAAACAGATTTAAAAAAACAAAAATTTGAGCCCAGGAGAGCGGAAATTCATTCGGGGGGCGTGGGGGGTACGTGGTGGGTACGAAACGTACCCACCACGTACCCCCCAAGGGGTATGAGCGCATAGGCTGAGATTTTTACAAGTGACCACTTAAATTAAAATTAAAATTAAATTCAAATCCGCAAACAGATTTAAAAAAACAAAAATTTGAGCCCAGGAGAGCGGAAATTCATTCGGGGGGCGTGGGGGGTACGTGGTGGGTACGAAACGTACCCACCACGTACCCCCCAAGGGGTATGAGCGCATAGGCTGAGATTTTTACAAGTGGCCCCTTAAATTAAAATTAAAATTAAATTCAAATCCGCAAACAAATTTAAAAAAACAAAAATTTGAGCCCAGGAGAGCGGAAATTCATTCGGGGGGCGTGGGGGGTACGTGGTGGGTACGAAACGTACCCACCACGTACCCCCCCAAGGGGTATGAGCGCATAGGCTGAGATTTTTACAAGTGACCACTTAAATTAAAATTAAAATTAAATTCAAATCCGCAAACAGATTTAAAAAAACAAAAATTTGAGCCCAGGAGAGCGGAAATTCATTCGGGGGGCGTGAGGGGTACGTGGTGGGTACGAAACGTACCCACCACGTACCCCCCAAGGGGTATGAGCGCATAGGCTGAGATTTTTACAAGTGACCACTTAAATTAAAATTAAAATTAAATTCAAATCCGCAAACAGATTTAAAAAAACAAAAATTTGAGCCCAGGAGAGCGGAAATTCATTCGGGGGGCGTGGGGGGTACGTGGTGGGTACGAAACGTACCCACCACGTACCCCCCAAGGGGTATGAGCGCATAGGCTGAGATTTTTACAAGTGACCACTTAAATTAAAATTAAAATTAAATTCAAATCCGCAAACAGATTTAAAAAAACAAAAATTTGAGCCCAGGAGAGCGGAAATTCATTCGGGGGGCGTGGGGGGTACGTGGTGGGTACGAAACGTACCCACCACGTACCCCCCAAGGGGTATGAGCGCATAGGCTGAGATTTTTACAAGTGACCACTTAAATTAAAATTAAAATTAAATTCAAATCCGCAAACAGATTTAAAAAAACAAAAATTTGAGCCCAGGGGAGCGGAAATTCATTCGGGGGGCGTGGGGGGTACGTGGTGGGTACGAAACGTACCCACCACGTACCCCCCAAGGGGTATGAGCGCATAGGCTGAGATTTTTACAAGTGACCACTTAAATTAAAATTAAAATTAAATTCAAATCCGCAAACAGATTTAAAAAAACAAAAATTTGAGCCCAGGAGAGCAGAAATTCATTCGGGGGGCGTGGGGGGTACGTGGTGGGTACGAAACGTACCCACCACGTACCCCCCAAGGGGTATGAGCGCATAGGCTGAGATTTTTACAAGTGACCACTTAAATTAAAATTAAAATTAAATTCAAATCCGCAAACAGATTTAAAAAAACAAAAATTTGAGCCCAGGAGAGCGGAAATTCATTCGGGGGGTGCGTGGTGGGTACGAAACGTACCCACCACGTACCCCCCAAGGGGTATGAGCGCATAGGCTGAGATTTTTACAAGTGACCACTTAAATTAAAATTAAAATTAAATTCAAATCCGCAAACAGATTTAAAAAAACAAAAATTTGAGCCCAGGGGAGCGGAAATTCATTCGGGGGGCGTGGGGGGTACGTGGTGGGTACGAAACGTACCCACCACGTACCCCCCAAGGGGTATGAGCGCATAGGCTGAGATTTTTACAAGTGACCACTTAAATTAAAATTAAAATTAAATTCAAATCCGCAAACAGATTTAAAAAAACAAAAATTTGAGCCCAGGGGAGCGGAAATTCATTCGGGGGGCGTGGGGGGTACGTGGTGGGTACGAAACGTACCCACCACGTACCCCCCAAGGGGTATGAGCGCATAGGCTGAGATTTTTACAAGTGGCCACTTAAATTAAAATTAAAATTAAATTCAAATCCGCAAACAAATTTAAAAAAACAAAAATTTGAGCCCAGGAGAGCGGAAATTCATTCGGGGGGCGTGGGGGGTACGTGGTGGGTACGAAACGTACCCACCACGTACCCCCCAAGGGGTATGAGCGCATAGGCTGAGATTTTTACAAGTGACCACTTAAATTAAAATTAAAATTAAATTCAAATCCGCAAACAGATTTAAAAAAACAAAAATTTGAGCCCAGGAGAGCGGAAATTCATTCGGGGGGCGTGGGGGGTACGTGGTGGGTACGAAACGTACCCACCACGTACCCCCCAAGGGGTATGAGCGCATAGGTTGAGATTTTTACAAGTGACCACTTAAATTAAAATTAAAATTAAATTCAAATCCGCAAACAGATTTAAAAAAACAAAAATTTGAGCCCAGGGGAGCGGAAATTCATTCGGGGGCGTGGGGGGTACGTGGTGGGTACGAAACGTACCCACCACGTACCCCCCAAGGGGTATGAGCGCATAGGCTGAGATTTTTACAAGTGGCCACTTAAATTAAAATTAAAATTAAATTCAAATCCGCAAACGAATTTAAAAAAACAAAAATTTGAGCCCAGGAGAGCGGAAATTCATTCGGGGGGCGTGGGGGGTACGTGGTGGGTACGAAACGTACCCACCACGTACCCCCCAAGGGGTATGAGCGCATAGGCTGAGATTTTTACAAGTGACCACTTAAATTAAAATTAAATTCAAATCCGCAAACAGATTTAAAAAAACAAAAATTTGAGCCCAGGAGAGCAGAAATTCATTCGGGGGGCGTGGGGGGTACGTGGTGGGTACGAAACGTACCCACCACGTACCCCCCAAGGGGTATGAGCGCATAGGCTGAGATTTTTACAAGTGACCACTTAAATTAAAATTAAAATTAAATTCAAATCCGCAAACAGATTTAAAAAAACAAAAATTTGAGCCCAGGAGAGCGGAAATTCATTCGGGGGGCGTGGGGGGTACGTGGTGGGTACGAAACGTACCCACCACGTACTCCCCAAGGGGTATGAGCGCATAGGCTGAGATTTTTACAAGTGACCACTTAAATTAAAATTAAAATTAAATTCAAATCCGCAAACAGATTTAAAAAAACAAAAATTTGAGCCCAGGAGAGCAGAAATTCATTCGGGGGGCGTGGGGGGTACGTGGTGGGTACGAAACGTACCCACCACGTACCCCCCAAGGGGTATGAGCGCATAGGCTGAGATTTTTACAAGTGACCACTTAAATTAAAATTAAAATTAAATTCAAATCCGCAAACAGATTTAAAAAAACAAAAATTTGAGCCCAGGAGAGCGGAAATTCATTCGGGGGGCGTGGGGGGTACGTGGTGGGCACGAAACGTACCCACCACGTACCCCCCAAGGGGTATGAGCGCATAGGCTGAGATTTTTACAAGTGACCACTTAAATTAAAATTAAAATTAAATTCAAATCCGCAAACAGATTTAAAAAAACAAAAATTTGAGCCCAGGAGAGCGGAAATTCATTCGGGGGGCGTGGGGGGTACGTGGTGGGTACAAAACGTACCCACCACGTACCCCCCAAGGGGTATGAGCGCATAGGCTGAGATTTTTACAAGTGACCACTTAAATTAAAATTAAAATTAAATTCAAATCCGCAAACAGATTTAAAAAAACAAAAATTTGAGCCCAGGGGAGCGGAAATTCATTCGGGGGCGTGGGGGGTACGTGGTGGGTACGAAACGTACCCACCACGTACCCCCCAAGGGGTATGAGCGCATAGGCTGAGATTTTTACAAGTGACCACTTAAATTAAAATTAAAATTAAATTCAAATCCGCAAACAGATTTAAAAAAACAAAAATTTGAGCCCAGGGGAGCGGAAATTCATTCGGGGGGCGTGGGGGGTACGTGGTGGGTACGAAACGTACCCACCACGTACCCCCCAAGGGGTATGAGCGCATAGGCTGAGATTTTTACAAGTGACCACTTAAATTAAAATTAAAATTAAATTCAAATCCGCAAACAGATTTAAAAAAACAAAAATTTGAGCCCAGGAGAGCGGAAATTCATTCGGGGGGCGTGGGGGGTACGTGGTGGGTACGAAACGTACCCACCACGTACCCCCCAAGGGGTATGAGCGCATAGGCTGAGATTTTTACAAGTGACCACTTAAATTAAAATTAAAATTAAATTCAAATCCGCAAACAGATTTAAAAAAACAAAAATTTGAGCCCAGGGGAGCGGAAATTCATTCGGGGGCGTGGGGGGTACGTGGTGGGTACGAAACGTACCCACCACGTACCCCCCAAGGGGTATGAGCGCATAGGCTGAGATTTTTACAAGTGGCCACTTAAATTAAAATTAAAATTAAATTCAAATCCGCAAACAAATTTAAAAAAACAAAAATTTGAGCCCAGGAGAGCGGAAATTCATTCGGGGGGCGTGGGGGGTACGTGGTGGGTACGAAACGTACCCACCACGTACCCCCCAAGGGGTATGAGCGCATAGGCTGAGATTTTTACAAGCGACCACTTAAATTAAAATTAAAATTAAATTCAAATCCGCAAACAGATTTAAAAAAACAAAAATTTGAGCCCAGGAGAGCAGAAATTCATTCGGGGGGCGTGGGGGGTACGTGGTGGGTACGAAACGTACCCACCACGTACCCCCCAAGGGGTATGAGCGCATAGGCTGAGATTTTTACAAGTGACCACTTAAATTAAAATTAAAATTAAATTCAAATCCGCAAACAGATTTAAAAAAACAAAAATTTGAGCCCAGGAGAGCGGAAATTCATTCGGGGGGCGTGGGGGGTACGTGGTGGGTACGAAACGTACCCACCACGTACTCCCCAAGGGGTATGAGCGCATAGGCTGAGATTTTTACAAGTGACCACTTAAATTAAAATTAAAATTAAATTCAAATCCGCAAACAGATTTAAAAAAACAAAAATTTGAGCCCAGGAGAGCGGAAATTCATTCGGGGGGCGTGGGGGGTACGTGGTGGGTACGAAACGTACCCACCACGTACCCCCTAAGGGGTATGAGCACATAGGCTGAGATTTTTACAAGTGACCACTTAAATTAAAATTAAAATTAAATTCAAATCCGCAAACAGATTTAAAAAAACAAAAATTTGAGCCCAGGGGAGCGGAAATTCATTCGGGGGGCGTGGGGGGTACGTGGTGGGTACGAAACGTACCCACCACGTACCCCCCAAGGGGTATGAGCGCATAGGCTGAGATTTTTACAAGTGGCCACTTAAATTAAAATTAAAATTAAATTCAAATCCGCAAACAAATTTAAAAAAACAAAAATTTGAGCCCAGGAGAGCGGAAATTCATTCGGGGGGCGTGGGGGGTACGTGGTGGGTACGAAACGTACCCACCACGTACCCCCCAAGGGGTATGAGCGCATAGGCTGAGATTTTTACAAGTGACCACTTAAATTAAAATTAAAATTAAATTCAAATCCGCAAACAGATTTAAAAAAACAAAAATTTGAGCCCAGGAGAGCGGAAGTTCATTTTGGGGGCGTGGAGTACGTATGGGTTACGATCGTACCCCATACGTACCCCATACTGGGTATGAGCGCATAGGCTGAGATTTTTACAAGTGACCACTTAAATTAAAATTAAAATTAAATTCAAATCCGCAAACAGATTTAAAAAAACAAAAATTTGAGCCCAGGGGAGCGGAAATTCATTCGGGGGGCGTGGGGGTACGTGGTGGGTACGAAACGTACCCACCACGTACCCCCCAAGGGGTATGAGCGCATAGGCTGAGATTTTTACAAGTGACCACTTAAATTAAAATTAAAATTAAATTCAAATCCGCAAACAGATTTAAAAAAACAAAAATTTGAGCCCAGGAGAGCGGAAATTCATTCGGGGGGCGTGGGGGGTACGTGGTGGGTACGAAACGTACCCACCACGTACCCCCCAAGGGGTATGAGCGCATAGGCTGAGATTTTTACAAGTGACCACTTAAATTAAAATTAAAATTAAATTCAAATCCGCAAACAGATTTAAAAAAACAAAAATTTGAGCCCAGGGGAGCGGAAATTCATTCGGGGGCGTGGGGGGTACGTGGTGGGTACGAAACGTACCCACCACGTACCCCCCAAGGGGTATGAGCGCATAGGCTGAGATTTTTACAAGTGGCCACTTAAATTAAAATTAAAATTAAATTCAAATCCGCAAACAAATTTAAAAAAACAAAAATTTGAGCCCAGGAGAGCGGAAATTCATTCGGGGGGCGTGGGGGGTACGTGGTGGGTACGAAACGTACCCACCACGTACCCCCCAAGGGGTATGAGCGCATAGGCTGAGATTTTTACAAGTGACCACTTAAATTAAAATTAAAATTAAATTCAAATCCGCAAACAGATTTAAAAAAACAAAAATTTGAGCCCAGGAGAGCAGAAATTCATTCGGGGGGCGTGGGGGGTACGTGGTGGGTACGAAACGTACCCACCACGTACCCCCCAAGGGGTATGAGCGCATAGGCTGAGATTTTTACAAGTGACCACTTAAATTAAAATTAAAATTAAATTCAAATCCGCAAACAGATTTAAAAAAACAAAAATTTGAGCCCAGGAGAGCGGAAATTCATTCGGGGGGCGTGGGGGGTACGTGGTGGGTACGAAACGTACCCACCACGTACTCCCCAAGGGGTATGAGCGCATAGGCTGAGATTTTTACAAGTGACCACTTAAATTAAAATTAAAATTAAATTCAAATCCGCAAACAGATTTAAAAAAACAAAAATTTGAGCCCAGGAGAGCGGAAATTCATTCGGGGGGCGTGGGGGGTACGTGGTGGGTACGAAACGTACCCACCACGTACCCCCCAAGGGGTATGAGCGCATAGGCTGAGATTTTTACAAGTGACCACTTAAATTAAAATTAAAATTAAATTCAAATCCGCAAACAGATTTAAAAAAACAAAAATTTGAGCCCAGGAGAGCGGAAATTCATTCGGGGGGCGTGGGGGGTACGTGGTGGGCACGAAACGTACCCACCACGTACCCCCCAAGGGGTATGAGCGCATAGGCTGAGATTTTTACAAGTGACCACTTAAATTAAAATTAAAATTAAATTCAAATCCGCAAACAGATTTAAAAAAACAAAAATTTGAGCCCAGGAGAGCGGAAATTCATTCGGGGGGCGTGGGGGGTACGTGGTGGGTACGAAACGTACCCACCACGTACCCCCCAAGGGGTATGAGCGCATAGGCTGAGATTTTTACAAGTGACCACTTAAATTAAAATTAAAATTAAATTCAAATCCGCAAACAGATTTAAAAAAACAAAAATTTGAGCCCAGGGGAGCGGAAATTCATTCGGGGGGCGTGGGGGGTACGTGGTGGGTACGAAACGTACCCACCACGTACCCCCCAAGGGGTATGAGCGCATAGGCTGAGATTTTTACAAGTGACCACTTAAATTAAAATTAAAATTAAATTCAAATCCGCAAACAGATTTAAAAAAACAAAAATTTGAGCCCAGGAGAGCGGAAATTCATTCGGGGGGCGTGGGGGGTACGTGGTGGGTACGAAACGTACCCACCACGTACCCCCCAAGGGGTATGAGCGCATAGGCTGAGATTTTTACAAGTGACCACTTAAATTAAAATTAAAATTAAATTCAAATCCGCAAACAGATTTAAAAAAACAAAAATTTGAGCCCAGGAGAGCGGAAATTCATTCGGGGGGCGTGGGGGGTACGTGGTGGGCACGAAACGTACCCACCACGTACCCCCCAAGGGGTATGAGCGCATAGGCTGAGATTTTTACAAGTGACCACTTAAATTAAAATTAAAATTAAATTCAAATCCGCAAACAGATTTAAAAAAACAAAAATTTGAGCCCAGGAGAGCGGAAATTCATTCGGGGGGCGTGGGGGGTACGTGGTGGGTACGAAACGTACCCACCACGTACCCCCCAAGGGGTATGAGCGCATAGGCTGAGATTTTTACAAGTGACCACTTAAATTAAAATTAAAATTAAATTCAAATCCGCAAACAGATTTAAAAAAACAAAAATTTGAGCCCAGGGGAGCGGAAATTCATTCGGGGGGCGTTTCGTACCCACCACGTACCCCCCAAGGGGTATGAGCGCATAGGCTGAGATTTTTACAAGTGACCACTTAAATTAAAATTAAAATTAAATTCAAATCCGCAAACAGATTTAAAAAAACAAAAATTTGAGCCCAGGAGAGCGGAAGTTCCTTTTGGGGGCGTGGAGTACGTATGGGGTACGATCGTACCCCATACGTACCCCATACTGGGTATGAGCGCATAGGCTGAAATTTTTACAAGTGACCACTTAAATTAAAATTAAAATTAAATTCAAATCCGCAAACAGATTTAAAAAAACAAAAATTTGAGCCCAGGAGAGCGGAAATTCATTCGGGGGGCGTGGGGGGTACGTGGTGGGCACGAAACGTACCCACCACGTACCCCCCAAGGGGTATGAGCGCATAGGCTGAGATTTTTACAAGTGACCACTTAAATTAAAATTAAAATTAAATTCAAATCCGCAAACAGATTTAAAAAAACAAAAATTTGAGCCCAGGAGAGCGGAAATTCATTCGGGGGGCGTGGGGGGTACGTGGTGGGTACGAAACGTACCCACCACGTACCCCCCAAGGGGTATGAGCGCATAGGCTGAGATTTTTACAAGTGACCACTTAAATTAAAATTAAAATTAAATTCAAATCCGCAAACAGATTTAAAAAAACAAAAATTTGAGCCCAGGGGAGCGGAAATTCATTCGGGGGGCGTGGGGGGTACGTGGTGGGTACGAAACGTACCCACCACGTACCCCCCAAGGGGTATGAGCGCATAGGCTGAGATTTTTACAAGTGACCACTTAAATTAAAATTAAAATTAAATTCAAATCCGCAAACAGATTTAAAAAAACAAAAATTTGAGCCCAGGAGAGCGGAAATTCATTCGGGGGGCGTGGGGGGTACGTGGTGGGTACGAAACGTACCCACCACGTACCCCCCAAGGGGTATGAGCGCATAGGCTGAGATTTTTACAAGTGACCACTTAAATTAAAATTAAAATTAAATTCAAATCCGCAAACAGATTTAAAAAAACAAAAATTTGAGCCCAGGGGAGCGGAAATTCATTCGGGGGGCGTGGGGGGTACGTGGTGGGTACGAAACGTACCCACCACGTACCCCCCAAGGGGTATGAGCGCATAGGCTGAGATTTTTACAAGTGGCCACTTAAATTAAAATTAAAATTAAATTCAAATCCGCAAACAAATTTAAAAAAACAAAAATTTGAGCCCAGGAGAGCGGAAATTCATTCGGGGGGCGTGGGGGGTACGTGGTGGGTACGAAACGTACCCACCACGTACCCCCCAAGGGGTATGAGCGCATAGGCTGAGATTTTTACAAGTGACCACTTAAATTAAAATTAAAATTAAATTCAAATCCGCAAACAGATTTAAAAAAACAAAAATTTGAGCCCAGGAGAGCGGAAATTCATTCGGGGGGCGTGGGGGGTACGTGGTGGGTACGAAACGTACCCACCACGTACCCCCCAAGGGGTATGAGCGCATAGGCTGAGATTTTTACAAGTGACCACTTAAATTAAAATTAAAATTAAATTCAAATCCGCAAACAGATTTAAAAAAACAAAAATTTGAGCCCAGGAGAGCGGAAGTTCATTTTGGGGGCGTGGAGTACGTATGGGTTACGATGGTACCCCATACGTACCCCATACTGGGTATGAGCGCATAGGCTGAGATTTTTACAAGTGACCACTTAAATTAAAATTAAAATTAAATTCAAATCCGCAAACAGATTTAAAAAAACAAAAATTTGAGCCCAGGGGAGCGGAAATTCATTCGGGGGGCGTGGGGGGTACGTGGTGGGTACGAAACGTACCCACCACGTACCCCCCAAGGGGTATGAGCGCATAGGCTGAGATTTTTACAAGTGACCACTTAAATTAAAATTAAAATTAAATTCAAATCCGCAAACAGATTTAAAAAAACAAAAATTTGAGCCCAGGAGAGCGGAAATTCATTCGGGGGGCGTGGGGGGTACGTGGTGGGTACGAAACGTACCCACCACGTACCCCCCAAGGGGTATGAGCGCATAGGCTGAGATTTTTACAAGTGACCACTTAAATTAAAATTAAAATTAAATTCAAATCCGCAAACAGATTTAAAAAAACAAAAATTTGAGCCCAGGGGAGCGGAAATTCATTCGGGGGGCGTGGGGGGTACGTGGTGGGTACGAAACGTACCCACCACGTACCCCCCAAGGGGTATGAGCGCATAGGCTGAGATTTTTACAAGTGGCCACTTAAATTAAAATTAAAATTAAATTCAAATCCGCAAACAAATTTTAAAAAAACAAAAATTTGAGCCCAGGAGAGCGGAAATTCATTCGGGGGGCGTGGGGGGTACGTGGTGGGTACGAAACGTACCCACCACGTACCCCCCAAGGGGTATGAGCGCATAGGCTGAGATTTTTACAAGTGACCACTTAAATTAAAATTAAAATTAAATTCAAATCCGCAAACAGATTTAAAAAAACAAAAATTTGAGCCCAGGAGAGCGGAAATTCATTCGGGGGGCGTGGGGGGTACGTGGTGGGTACGAAACGTACCCACCACGTACCCCCCAAGGGGTATGAGCGCATAGGCTGAGATTTTTACAAGTGACCACTTAAATTAAAATTAAAATTAAATTCAAATCCGCAAACAGATTTAAAAAAACAAAAATTTGAGCCCAGGAGAGCGGAAGTTCATTTTGGGGGCGTGGAGTACGTATGGGTTACGATCGTACCCCATACGTACCCCATACTGGGTATGAGCGCATAGGCTGAGATTTTTACAAGTGACCACTTAAATTAAAATTAAAATTAAATTCAAATCCGCAAACAGATTTAAAAAAACAAAAATTTGAGCCCAGGGGAGCGGAAATTCATTCGGGGGGCGTGGGGGGTACGTGGTGGGTACGAAACGTACCCACCACGTACCCCCCAAGGGGTATGAGCGCATAGGCTGAGATTTTTACAAGTGACCACTTAAATTAAAATTAAAATTAAATTCAAATCCGCAAACAGATTTAAAAACATACTGCAGTCACGATCGGCTGCAAGCCAATCGTATAATACTCTAGATGAATACTGAACTCCGATTTATATTGTAGTTGGGGATAAAGTAGAATTACGTGTGTGCATGTTGTATGTCCTTTATTAAGGACTGCCATTAGATTTCTACTCAAACCTAAAAGACAATATTCAGTGTTTAATTTCATATCTTAAACTGGGTAAGTCATCGAAAAAAATGTCCTTTTTGAAGGACTTTCACATGGGAGGTGCAGGAAGGACTCACTCGATTTCTTACATATTTATCCTTTTCCTTGGAACCATTTAAAAATGAACTTGTACAAAATTTGAAATTCGTAGCTTGAAGCGTTCAAAAGTTATCGGAAAATATTGTTGAACACGTGTTTTAAGGACATTTTGTATGGCAGCTACCAGAAGGAGTAAAAGTATTTCGCTGACAAGTAAACTCAAGCTTTGTTTTTACTCGAAACTAATTTGCAAAAAATTCCGAATTCGTAGCTAAAAGATTACTTGAGTTATAGTGAGTTTCGTAAATTAAGTGAATACATTTTGACAGGATATTTGTATGGCAGCTACACGAAGGACTAATAGGATTTTCTTCATAATCATATATTTAGCTCCAACTGTTGGAAAAATAACACATTCAAAATTTCAATGCCGTAGCTTAAGCCCTTCTGAAGTTATCGACCAATATTCTTGAACACGTGTTTTAAGGACATTTTGTATGGCAGCTACCAGAAGGAGAAAAAGAATTTCGCTGATTAGTAAACCCAAACTTCCTTTTCACTCAAAACTAACTTGTACAAAATTCCGAATTCGTAGCTAAAATATTACTTGAGTTATAGTGAGTTTCGTAAATTAAGTGAATACATTTTGACAGGATATTTGTATGGCAGCTACACCAAGGACTAACAGGATTTTCTTCATAATCATATATTTAACTCCAACTATTGGAAAAATAACACATACAAAATTTCAATGTCGTAGCTTAAACCCTTCTGAAGTTATCGACCAATATTCCTGAACACGTGTTTTAAGGACATTTTGTATGGCAGCTACCCGAAGGAGTAGGACGATTTTGCCCGTTAACGAACTTAGCCTTACAAATTCAACCAAACATCCAGATTCAAAATTTCAAGATCCTAGGTGAAGGCGTTCTTGAGTTATCGTACTAACGGACAGACGGACGGACGGACGGACGGACGGACGGACGGACGGACGGACGGACGGACGGACGGACGGACGGACGTCAGGCGGATTTGAGGTTTTTGGGCACAAATAAACAAAAAATAATATATAACTTTTTTTCGTCCGAGGCTTGGTTCTATGCGTTACAAACTTTTCGGCTGGATTAAACTTATAATACTCTATATGATTTCATCTAGAGTATAAAAACAAAAATTTGAGCCCAGGAGAGCGGAAATTCATTCGGGGGGCGTGGGGGGTACGTGGTGGGTACGAAACGTACCCACCACGTACCCCCCAAGGGGTATGAGCGCATAGGCTGAGATTTTTACAAGTGACCACTTAAATTAAAATTAAAATTAAATTCAAATCCGCAAACAGATTTAAAAAAACAAAAATTTGAGCCCAGGAGAGCGGAAATTCATTCGGGGGGCGTGGGGGGTACGTGGTGGGTACGAAACGTACCCACCACGTACCCCCCAAGGGGTATGAGCGCATAGGCTGAGATTTTTACAAGTGACCACTTAAATTAAAATTAAAATTAAATTCAAATCCGCAAACAGATTTAAAAAAACAAAAATTTGAGCCCAGGAGAGCGGAAATTCATTCGGGGGGCGTGGGGGGTACGTGGTGGGTACGAAACGTACCCACCACGTACCCCCCAAGGGGTATGAGCGCATAGGCTGAGATTTTTACAAGTGACCACTTAAATTAAAATTAAAATTAAATTCAAATCCGCAAACAGATTTAAAAAAACAAAAATTTGAGCCCAGGAGAGCGGAAATTCATTCGGGGGGCGTGGGGGGTACGTGGTGGGTACGAAACGTACCCACCACGTACCCCCCAAGGGGTATGAGCGCATAGGCTGAGATTTTTACAAGTGACCACTTAAATTAAAATTAAAATTAAATTCAAATCCGCAAACAGATTTAAAAAAACAAAAATTTGAGCCCAGGAGAGCGGAAATTCATTCGGGGGGCGTGGGGGGTACGTGGTGGGTACGAAACGTACCCACCACGTACCCCCCAAGGGGTATGAGCGCATAGGCTGAGATTTTTACAAGTGACCACTTAAATTAAAATTAAAATTAAATTCAAATCCGCAAACAGATTTAAAAAAACAAAAATTTGAGCCCAGGAGAGCGGAAATTCATTCGGGGGGCGTGGGGGGTACGTGGTGGGTACGAAACGTACCCACCACGTACCCCCCAAGGGGTATGAGCGCATAGGCTGAGATTTTTACAAGTGGCCACTTAAATTAAAATTAAAATTAAATTCAAATCCGCAAACAAATTTAAAAAAACAAAAATTTGAGCCCAGGAGAGCGGAAATTCATTCGGGGGGCGTGGGGGGTACGTGGTGGGTACGAAACGTACCCACCACGTACCCCCCAAGGGGTATGAGCGCATAGGCTGAGATTTTTACAAGTGACCACTTAAATTAAAATTAAAATTAAATTCAAATCCGCAAACAGATTTAAAAAAACAAAAATTTGAGCCCAGGAGAGCGGAAATTCATTCGGGGGGCGTGGGGGGTACGTGGTGGGTACGAAACGTACCCACCACGTACCCCCCAAGGGGTATGAGCGCATAGGCTGAGATTTTTACAAGTGACCACTTAAATTAAAATTAAAATTAAATTCAAATCCGCAAACAGATTTAAAAAAACAAAAATTTGAGCCCGGGGGAGCGGAAATTCATTGGGGGGGCGTGGGGGGTACGTGGTTAGTACGAAACGTACCCACCACGTACCCCCCAAGGGGTATGAGCGCATAGGCTGAGATTTTTACAAGTGGCCACTTAAATTAAAATTAAAATTAAATTCAAATCCGCAAACAAATTTAAAAAAACAAAAATTTGAGCCCAGGGGAGCGGAAATTCATTCGGGGGGCGTGGGGGGTACGTGGTGGGTACGAAACGTACCCACCACGTACCCCCCAAGGGGTATAAGCGCATAGGCTGAGGTTTTTACAAGTGGCCACTTAAATTAAAATTAAAATTAAATTCAAATCCGCAAACAGATTTAAAAAAACAAAAATTTGAGCCCAGGAGAGCGGAAATTCATTCGGGGGGCGTGGGGGTACGTGGTGGGTACGAAACGTACCCACCACGTACCCCCCAAGGGGTATGAGCGCATAGGCTGAGATTTTTACAAGTGACCACTTAAATTAAAATTAAAATTAAATTCAAATCCGCAAACAGATTTAAAAAAACAAAAATTTGAGCCCAGGAGAGCGGAAATTCATTCGGGGGGCGTGGGGGGTACGTGGTGGGTACGAAACGTACCCACCACGTACCCCCCAAGGGGTATGAGCGCATAGGCTGAGATTTTTACAAGTGGCCACTTAAATTAAAATTAAAATTAAATTCAAATCCGCAAACAAATTTAAAAAAACAAAAATTTGAGCCCAGGGGAGCGGAAATTCATTCGGGGGGCGTGGGGGGTACGTGGTGGGTACGAAACGTACCCACCACGTACCCCCCAAGGGGTATGAGCGCATAGGCTGAGATTTTTACAAGTGGCCACTTAAATTAAAATTAAAATTAAATTCAAATCCGCAAACAAATTTAAAAAAACAAAAATTTGAGCCCAGGGGAGCGGAAATTCATTCGGGGGGCGTGGGGGGTACGTGGTGGGTACGAATCGTACCCACCACGTACCCCCCAAGGGGTATGAGCGCATAGGCTGAGGTTTTTACAAGTGGCCACTTAAATTAAAATTAAAATTAAATTCAAATCCGCAAACAGATTTAAAAAAACAAAAATTTGAGCCCAGGAGAGCGGAAATTCATTCGGGGGGCGTGGGGGTACGTGGTGGGTACGAAACGTACCCACCACGTACCCCCCAAGGGGTATGAGCGCATAGGCTGAGATTTTTACAAGTGACCACTTAAATTAAAATTAAAATTAAATTCAAATCCGCAAACAGATTTAAAAAAACAAAAATTTGAGCCCAGGAGAGCGGAAATTCATTCGGGGGGCGTGGGGGGTACGTGGTGGGTACGAAACGTACCCACCACGTACCCCCCAAGGGGTATGAGCGCATAGGCTGAGATTTTTACAAGTGGCCACTTAAATTAAAATTAAAATTAAATTCAAATCCGCAAACAAATTTAAAAAAACAAAAATTTGAGCCCAGGGGAGCGGAAATTCATTCGGGGGGCGTGGGGGGTACGTGGTGGGTACGAAACGTACCCACCACGTACCCCCCAAGGGGTATGAGCGCATAGGCTGAGATTTTTACAAGTGGCCACTTAAATTAAAATTAAAATTAAATTCAAATCCGCAAACAAATTTAAAAAAACAAAAATTTGAGCCCAGGGGAGCGGAAATTCATTCGGGGGGCGTGGGGGGTACGTGGTGGGTACGAAACGTACCCACCACGTACCCCCCAAGGGGTATGAGCGCATAGGCTGAGATTTTTACAAGTGGCCACTTAAATTAAAATTAAAATTAAATTCAAATCCGCAAACAAATTTAAAAAAACAAAAATTTGAGCCCAGGGGAGCGGAAATTCATTCGGGGGGCGTGGGGGGTACGTGGTGGGTACGAATCGTACCCACCACGTACCCCCCAAGGGGTATGAGCGCATAGGCTGAGATTTTTACAAGTGACCACTTAAATTAAAATTAAAATTAAATTCAAATCCGCAAACAGATTTAAAAAAACAAAAATTTGAGCCCAGGAGAGCGGAAGTTCATTTTGGGGGCGTGGAGTACGTATGGGTTACGATCGTACCCCATACGTACCCCATACTGGGTATGAGCGCATAGGCTGAGATTTTTACAAGTGACCACTTAAATTAAAATTAAAATTAAATTCAAATCCGCAAACAGATTTAAAAAAACAAAAATTTGAGCCCAGGAGAGCGGAAATTCATTCGGGGGGCGTGGGGGGTACGTGGTGGGTACGAAACGTACCCACCACGTACCCCCCAAGGGGTATGAGCGCAAAGGCTGAGATTTTTACAAGTGACCACTTACATTAAAATTAAAATTAAATTCAAATCCGCAAACAGATTTAAAAAAACAAAAATTTGAGCCCAGGAGAGCGGAAATTCATTCGGGGGGCGTGGGGGGTACGTGGTGGGTACGAATCGTACCCACCACGTACCCCCCAATGGGTATGAGCGCATAGGCTGAGATTTTTACAAGTGACCACTTAAATTAAAATTAAAATTAAATTCAAATCCGCAAACAGATTTAAAAAAACAAAAATTTGAGCCCAGGAGAGCGGAAGTTTATTTTGGGGGCGTGGAGTACGTATGGGGTACGATCGTACCCTATACGTACCCCATACTGGGTATGAGCGCATAGGCTGAGATTTTTACAAGTGACCACTTAAATTAAAATTAAAATTAAATTCAAATCCGCAAACAGATTTAAAAAAACAAAAATTTGAGCCCTGGAGAGCGGAAATTCATTCGGGGGGCGTGGGGGGTACGTAGAGGGTACGAATCGTACCCACCACGTACATTTCAATGGGTATGAGCGCATAGGCTGAGATTTTTACAAGTGACCACTTAAATTAAAATTAAAATTAAATTCAAATCCGCAAACAGATTTAAGAAAACAAAAATTTGAGCCCAGGAGAGCGGAAATTCATTCGGGGGGCGTGGGGGGTACGTGGTGGGTACGAATCGTACCCCCCAATGGGTATGAGCGCATAGGCTGAGATTTTTACAAGTGACCACTTAAATTAAAATTAAAATTAAATTCAAATCCGCAAACAGATTTAAAAAAACAAAAATTTGAGCCCAGGAGAGCGGAAGTTCATTTTGGGGGTGTGGAGTACGTATGGGGTACGATCGTACCCCATACGTACCCCATACTGGGTATGAGCGCATAGGCTGAGATTTTTACAAGTGACCACTTAAATTAAAATTAAAATTAAATTCAAATCCGCAAACAGATTTAAAAAAACAAAAATTTGAGCCCAGGAGAGCGGAAATTCATTCGGGGGGCGTGGGGGGTACGTGGTGGGTACGAATCGTACCCACCACGTACCCCCCAATGGGTATGAGCGCATAGGCTGAGATTTTTACAAGTGACCACTTAAATTAAAATTAAAATTAAATTCAAATCCGCAAACAGATTTAAAAAAACAAAAATTTGAGCCCAGGAGAGCGGAAGTTCATTTTGGGGGCGTGGAGTACGTATGGGGTACGATCGTACCCCATACGTACCCCATACTGGGTATGAGCGCATAGGCTGAGATTATTACAAGTGACCACTTAAATTAAAATTAAAATTAAATTCAAATCCGCAAACAGATTTAAAAAAACAAAAATTTGAGCCCAGGAGAGCGGAAATTCATTTTGGGGGCGTGGGGGGTACGTGGTGGGTACGAATCGTACCCACCACGTACCCCCCAATGCGTATGAGCGCATAGGCTGAGATTTTTACAAGTGACCACTTAAATTAAAATTAAAATTAAATTCAAATCCGCAAACAGATTTAAAAAAACAAAAATTTGAGCCCAGGAGAGCGGAAGTTCATTTTGGGGGCGTGGAGTACGTATGGGGTACGATCGTACCCCATACGTACCCCATACTGGGTATGAGCGCATAGGCTGAGATTTTTACAAGTGACCACTTAAATTAAAATTAAAATTAAATTCAAATCCGCAAACAGATTTAAAAAACAAAAATTTGAGCCCAGGAGAGCGGAAGTTCATTTTGGGGGCGTGGAGTACGTATGGGGTACGATCGTACCCCATACGTACCCCATACTGGGTATGAGCGCATAGGCTGAGATTTTTACAAGTGACCACTTAAATTAAAATTAAAATTAAATTCAAATCCGCAAACAGATTTAAAAAAACAAAAATTTGAGCCCTGGAGAGCGGAAATTCATTCGGGGGGCGTGGGGGGTACGTGGTGGGTACGAATCGTTCCCACCACGTACCCCCCAAGGGGTATGAGCGCATAGGCTGAGATTTTTACAAGTGACCACTTCAATTAAAATTAAAATTAAATTCAAATCCGCAAACAGATTTAAAAAAACAAAAATTTGAGCCCAGGAGAGCGGAAGTTCATTTTGGGGGCGTGGAGTACGTATGGGGTACGATCGTACCCCATACGTACCCCATACTGGGTATGAGCGCATAGGCTGAGATTTTTACAAGTGACCACTTAAATTAAAATTAAAATTAAATTCAAATCCGCAAACAGATTTAAAAAAACAAAAATCTGAGCCCAGGAGAGCGGAAGTTCATTCGGGGGGCGTGGGGGGTACGTGGTGGGTACGAATCGTACCCACCACGTACCCCGCAATGGGTATGAGCGCATAGGCTGAGATTTTTACAAGTGACCACTTAAATTAAAATTAAAATTAAATTCAAATCCGCAAACAGATTTAAAAAAACAAAAATTTGAGCCCAGGAGAGCGGAAGTTCATTTTGGGGGCGTGGAGTACGTATGGGGTACGATCGTACCCCATACGTACCCCATACTGGGTATGAGCGCATAGGCTGAGATTTTTACAAGTGACCACTTAAATTAAAATTAAAATTAAATTCAAATCCGCAAACAGATTTAAAAAAAAAAAAATCTGAGCCCAGGGGAGCGGAAATTCATTCGGGGGGCGTGGGGGGTACGTGGTGGGTACGAATCGTACCCACCACGTACCCCCCAAGGGGTATGAGCGCATAGGCTGAGATTTTTACAAGTGACCACTTAAATTAAAATTAAAATTAAATTCAAATCCGCAAACAGATTTAAAAAAACAAAAATTTGAGCCCAGGAGAGCGGAAGTTCATTCGGGGGGCGTGGGGGGTACGTGGTGGGTACGAATCATACCCACCACGTACCCCCCAATGGGTATGAGCGCATAGGCTGAGATTTTTACAAGTGACCACTTAAATTAAAATTAAAATTAAATTCAAATCCGCAAACAGATTTAAAAAAACAAAAATTTGAGCCCAGGAGAGCGGAAGTTCATTCGGGGGCGTGGGGGGTACGTGGTGGGTACGAATCGTACCCAGCACGTACCCCCCAAGGGGTATGAGCGCATAGACTGAGATTTTTACAAGTGACCACTTAAATTAAAATTAAAATTAAATTCAAATCCGCAAACAGATTTAAAATACAAAAATTTGAGCCCAGGAGAGCGGAAGTTCATTTTGGGGGCGTGGAGTACGTATGGGGTACGATCGTACCCCATACGTACCCCATACTGGGTATGAGCGCATAGGCTGAGATTTTTACAAGTGACCACTTAAATTAAAATTAAAATTAAATTCAAATCCGCAAACAGATTTAAAAAAACAAAAATTTGAGCCCTGGAGAGCGGAAATTCATTCGGGGGGCGTGGGGGGTACGTGGTGGGTACGAATCGTTCCCACCACGTACCCCCCAAGGGGTATGAGCGCATAGGCTGAGATTTTTACAAGTGACCACTTCAATTAAAATTAAAATTAAATTCAAATCCGCAAACAGATTTAAAAAAACAAAAATTTGAGCCCAGGAGAGCGGAAGTTCATTTTGGGGGCGTGGAGTACGTATGGGGTACGATCGTACCCCATACGTACCCCATACTGGGTATGAGCGCATAGGCTGAGATTTTTACAAGTGACCACTTAAATTAAAATTAAAATTAAATTCAAATCCGCAAACAGATTTAAAAAAACAAAAATCTGAGCCCAGGAGAGCGGAAGTTCATTCGGGGGGCGTGGGGGGTACGTGGTGGGTACGAATCGTACCCACCACGTACCCCGCAATGGGTATGAGCGCATAGGCTGAGATTTTTACAAGTGACCACTTAAATTAAAATTAAAATTAAATTCAAATCCGCAAACAGATTTAAAAAAACAAAAATTTGAGCCCAGGAGAGCGGAAGTTCATTTTGGGGGCGTGGAGTACGTATGGGGTACGATCGTACCCCATACGTACCCCATACTGGGTATGAGCGCATAGGCTGAGATTTTTACAAGTGACCACTTAAATTAAAATTAAAATTAAATTCAAATCCGCAAACAGATTTAAAAAAAAAAAAATCTGAGCCCAGGGGAGCGGAAATTCATTCGGGGGGCGTGGGGGGTACGTGGTGGGTACGAATCGTACCCACCACGTACCCCCCAAGGGGTATGAGCGCATAGGCTGAGATTTTTACAAGTGACCACTTAAATTAAAATTAAAATTAAATTCAAATCCGCAAACAGATTTAAAAAAACAAAAATTTGAGCCCAGGAGAGCGGAAGTTCATTCGGGGGGCGTGGGGGGTACGTGGTGGGTACGAATCATACCCACCACGTACCCCCCAATGGGTATGAGCGCATAGGCTGAGATTTTTACAAGTGACCACTTAAATTAAAATTAAAATTAAATTCAAATCCGCAAACAGATTTAAAAAAACAAAAATTTGAGCCCAGGAGAGCGGAAGTTCATTCGGGGGCGTGGGGGGTACGTGGTGGGTACGAATCGTACCCAGCACGTACCCCCCAAGGGGTATGAGCGCATAGACTGAGATTTTTACAAGTGACCACTTAAATTAAAATTAAAATTAAATTCAAATCCGCAAACAGATTTAAAATACAAAAATTTGAGCCCAGGAGAGCGGAAGTTCATTTTGGGGGCGTGGAGTACGTATGGGGTACGATCGTACCCCATACGTACCCCATACTGGGTATGAGCGCATAGGCTGAGATTTTTACAAGTGACCACTTAAATTAAAATTAAAATTAAATTCAAATCCGCAAACAGATTTAAAAAAACAAAAATTTGAGCCCTGGAGAGCGGAAATTCATTCGGGGGGCGTGGGGGGTACGTGGAGGGTACGAATCGTACCCACCACGTACCCCCCAATGGGTATGAGCGCATAGGCTGAGATTTTTACAAGTGACCACTTAAATTAAAATTAAAATTAAATTCAAATCCGCAAACAGATTTAAAAAAACAAAAATTTGAGCCCAGGAGAGCGGAAGTTCATTTTATAGGCGTGGAGTACGTATAGGGTACGTATGGGGTACGGTCGTACCCCATACGTACCCCATACTGGGTATGAGCGCATAGGATGGGATTTTTACAAGTGACCACTTAAATTAAAATTAAAATTAAATTCAAATCCGCAAACAGATTTAAAAAAACAAAAATTTGAGCCCAGGAGAGCGGAAGTTCATTTTGGGGGCGTGGAGTACGTATAGGGTACGTATGGGGTACGATCGTACCCCATACGTACCCCATACTGGGTATGAGCGCATAGGATGAGATTTTTACAAGTGACCACTTAAATTAAAATTAAAATTAAATTCAAATCCGCAAACAGATTTAAAAAAACAAAAATTTGAGCCCAAGGGAACGGAAATTTATTCGGGGGGCGTGGGAGGTACGTGGTGGATACGAAACATACCCACCACGTACCCCCCAAAGGGGTATGAGCGCATAGGCTGAGATTTTTACAAGTGACCACTTAAATTAAAATTAAAATTAAATTCAAATCCGCAAACAGATTTAAAAAAACAAAAATTTGAGCCCAGGAGAGCGGAAGTTCATTTTGGGGTTGTGGAGTACGTATAGGGTACGTATGGGGTACGATCGTACACCATACGTACCCCATACTGGGTATGAGCGCATAGGATGAGATTTTTACAAGTGACCACTTAAATTAAAATTAAAATTAAATTCAAATCCGCAAACAGATTTAAAAAAACAAAAATTTGAGCCCAAGGGAACGGAAATTTATTCGGGAGGCGTGGGAGGTACGTGGTGGATACGAAACATACCCACCACGTACCCCCCAAAGGGGTATGAGCGCATAGGCTGAGATTTTTACAAGTGACCACTTAAATTAAAATTAAAATTAAATTCAAATCCGCAAACAGATTTAAAAAAACAAAAATTTGAGCCCAGGAGAGCGGAAGTTCATTTTGGGGGCGTGGAGTACGTATAGGGTACGTATGGGGTACGATCATACCCCATACGTACCCCATACTGGGTATGAGCGCATAGGATGAGATTTTTACAATTGACCACTTAAATTAAAATTAAAATTAAATTCAAATCCGCAAACAGATTTAAAAAAACAAAAATTTGAGCCCAAGGGAACGGAAATTTATTCGGGGGGCGTGGGAGGTACGTGGTGGATACGAAACATACCCACCACGTACCCCCCAAAGGGGTATGAGCGCATAGGCTGAGATTTTTACAAGTGACCACTTAAATTAAAATTAAAATTAAATTCAAATCCGCAAACAGATTTAAAAAAACAAAAATTTGAGCCCAGGAGAGCGGAAGTTCATTTTATAGGCGTGGAGTACGTATAGGGTACGTATGGGGTACGGTCGTACCCCATACGTACCCCATACTGGGTATGAGCGCATAGGATGGGATTTTTACAAGTGACCACTTAAATTAAAATTAAAATTAAATTCAAATCCGCAAACAGATTTAAAAAAACAAAAATTTGAGCCCAGGAGAGCGGAAGTTCATTTTGGGGGCGTGGAGTACGTATACGGTACGTATGGGGTACGATCGTACCCCATACGTACCCCATACTGGGTATGAGCGCATAGGCTGAGATTTTTACAAGTGACCACTTAAATTAAAATTAAAATTAAATTCAAATCCGCAAACAGATTTAAAAAAACAAAAATTTGATCCCAGGAGAGCGGAAATTCATTCGGGGGGCGTGGGGGGTACGTGGTGGGTACGAAACGTACCCACCACGTACCCCCAAGGGGTATGAGCGCATAGGCTGAGATTTTTACAAGTGACCACTTAAATTAAAATTAAAATTAAATTCAAATCCGCAAACAGATTTAAAAAAACAAAAATTTGAGCCCTGGAGAGCGGAAATTCATTCGGGGGGCGTGGGGGGTACGTGGTGGGTACGAATCGTTCCCACCACGTACCCCCCAAGGGGTATGAGCGCATAGGCTGAGATTTTTACAAGTGACCACTTAAATTAAAATTAAAATTAAATTCAAATCCGCAAACAGATTTAAAAAAACAAAAATTTGAGCCCAGGAGAGCGGAAGTTCATTTTGGGGGCGTGGAGTACGTATGGGGTACGATCGTACCCCATACGTACCCCATACTGGGTATGAGCGCATAGGCTGAGATTTTTACAAGTGACCACTTAAATTAAAATTAAAATTAAATTCAAATCCGCAAACAGATTTAAAAAAACAAAAATCTGAGCCCAGGAGAGCGGAAGTTCATTCGGGGGGCGTGGGGGGTACGTGGTGGGTACGAATCGTACCCACCACGTACCCCGCAATGGGTATGAGCGCATAGGCTGAGATTTTTACAAGTGACCACTTAAATTAAAATTAAAATTAAATTCAAATCCGCAAACAGATTTAAAAAAACAAAAATTTGAGCCCAGGAGAGCGGAAGTTCATTTTGGGGGCGTGGAGTACGTATGGGGTACGATCGTACCCCATACGTACCCCATACTGGGTATGAGCGCATAGGCTGAGATTTTTACAAGTGACCACTTAAATTAAAATTAAAATTAAATTCAAATCCGCAAACAGATTTAAAAAAACAAAAATTTGAGCCCTGGAGAGCGGAAATTCATTCGGGGGGCGTGGGGGGTACGTGGTGGGTACGAATCGTACCCACCACGTACCCCCCAAGGGGTATGAGCGCATAGGCTGAGATTTTTACAAGTGACCACTTAAATTAAAATTAAAATTAAATTCAAATCCGCAAACAGATTTAAAAAAACAAAAATTTGAGCCCAGGAGAGCGGAAGTTCATTCGGGGGCGTGGGGGGTACGTGGTGGGTACGAATCGTACCCAGCACGTACCCCCCAAGGGGTATGAGCGCATAGACTGAGATTTTTACAAGTGACCACTTAAATTAAAATTAAAATTAAATTCAAATCCGCAAACAGATTTAAAATACAAAAATTTGAGCCCAGGAGAGCGGAAGTTCATTTTGGGGGCGTGGAGTACGTATGGGGTACGATCGTACCCCATACGTACCCCATACTGGGTATGAGCGCATAGGCTGAGATTTTTACAAGTGACCACTTAAATTAAAATTAAAATTAAATTCAAATCCGCAAACAGATTTAAAAAAACAAAAATTTGAGCCCTGGAGAGCGGAAATTCATTCGGGGGGCGTGGGGGGTACGTGGAGGGTACGAATCGTACCCACCACGTACCCCCCAATGGGTATGAGCGCATAGGCTGAGATTTTTACAAGTGACCACTTAAATTAAAATTCAAATTAAATTCAAATCCGCAAACAGATTTAAAATACAAAAATTTGAGCCCAGGAGAGCGGAAGTTCATTTTGGGGGCGTGGAGTACGTATGGGGTACGATCGTACCCCATACGTACCCCATACTGGGTATGAGCGCATAGGCTGAGATTTTCACAAGTGACCACTTAAATTAAAATTAAAATTAAATTCAAATCCGCAAACAGATTTAAAAAAACAAAAATTTGAGCCCAGGAGAGCGGAAGTTCATTTTATAGGCGTGGAGTACGTATAGGGTACGTATGGGGTACGGTCGTACCCCATACGTACCCCATACTGGGTATGAGCGCATAGGATGGGATTTTTACAAGTGACCACTTAAATTAAAATTAAAATTAAATTCAAATCCGCAAACAGATTTAAAAAAACAAAAATTTGAGCCCAGGAGAGCGGAAGTTCATTTTGGGGGCGTGGAGTACGTATAGGGTACGTATGGGGTACGATCGTACACCATACGTACCCCATACTGGGTATGAGCGCATAGGATGAGATTTTTACAAGTGACCACTTAAATTAAAATTAAAATTAAATTCAAATCCGCAAACAGATTTAAAAAAACAAAAATTTGAGCCCAAGGGAACGGAAATTTATTCGGGAGGCGTGGGAGGTACGTGGTGGATACGAAACATACCCACCACGTACCCCCCAAAGGGGTATGAGCGCATAGGCTGAGATTTTTACAAGTGACCACTTAAATTAAAATTAAAATTAAATTCAAATCCGCAAACAGATTTAAAAAAACAAAAATTTGAGCCCAGGAGAGCGGAAGTTCATTTTGGGGGCGTGGAGTACGTATAGGGTACGTATGGGGTACGATCATACCCCATACGTACCCCATACTGGGTATGAGCGCATAGGATGAGATTTTTACAATTGACCACTTAAATTAAAATTAAAATTAAATTCAAATCCGCAAACAGATTTAAAAAAACAAAAATTTGAGCCCAAGGGAACGGAAATTTATTCGGGGGGCGTGGGAGGTACGTGGTGGATACGAAACATACCCACCACGTACCCCCCAAAGGGGTATGAGCGCATAGGCTGAGATTTTTACAAGTGACCACTTAAATTAAAATTAAAATTAAATTCAAATCCGCAAACAGATTTAAAAAAACAAAAATTTGAGCCCAGGAGAGCGGAAGTTCATTTTATAGGCGTGGAGTACGTATAGGGTACGTATGGGGTACGGTCGTACCCCATACGTACCCCATACTGGGTATGAGCGCATAGGATGGGATTTTTACAAGTGACCACTTAAATTAAAATTAAAATTAAATTCAAATCCGCAAACAGATTTAAAAAAACAAAAATTTGAGCCCAGGAGAGCGGAAGTTCATTTTGGGGGCGTGGAGTACGTATACGGTACGTATGGGGTACGATCGTACCCCATACGTACCCCATACTGGGTATGAGCGCATAGGCTGAGATTTTTACAAGTGACCACTTAAATTAAAATTAAAATTAAATTCAAATCCGCAAACAGATTTAAAAAAACAAAAATTTGATCCCAGGAGAGCGGAAATTCATTCGGGGGGCGTGGGGGGTACGTGGTGGGTACGAAACGTACCCACCACGTACCCCCAAGGGGTATGAGCGCATAGGCTGAGATTTTTACAAGTGACCACTTAAATTAAAATTAAAATTAAATTCAAATCCGCAAACAGATTTAAAAAAACAAACATTTGAGCCCAGGAGAGGGGAAGTTCATTTTGGGGGCGTGGAGTACGTATAGGGTACGTATGGGGTACGATCGTACCCCATACGTACCCCATACTGGGTATGAGCGCATAGGATGGGATTTTTACAAGTGACCACTTAAATTAAAATTAAAATTAAATTCAAATCCGCAAACAGATTTAAAAAAACAAAAATTTGAGCCCAGGAGAGCGGAAGTTCATTTTGGGGGCGTGGAGTACGTATAGGGTACGTATGGGGTACGATCGTACCCCATACGTACCCCATACTGGGTATGAGCGCATAGGCTGAGATTTTTACAAGTGACCACTTAAATTAAAATTTAAATTAAATTCAAATCCGCAAACAGATTTAAAAAAACAAAAATTTGAGCCCAGGAGAGCGGAAATTCATTCGGGGGGCGTGGGGGGTACGTGGTGGGTACGAAACGTGCCCACCACGTACCGCCCAATGTGTATGAGCGCATAGGCTGAGATTTTTACAAGTGACCACTTAAATTAAAATTAAAATTAAATTCAAATCCGCAAACAGATTTAAAAAAACAAAAATTTGAGCCCAGGAGAGCGGAAATTCATTCGGGGGGCGTGGGGGGTACGTGGTGGGTACGAAACGTACCCACCACGTACCCCCAAGGGGTATGAGCGCATAGGCTGAGATTTTTACAAGTGACCACTTAAATTAAAATTAAAATTAAATTCAAATCCGCAAACAGATTTAAAAAAACAAACATTTGAGCCCAGGAGAGGGGAAGTTCATTTTGGGGGCGTGGAGTACGTATAGGGTACGTATGGGGTACGGTCGTACCCCATACGTACCCCATACTGGGTATGAGCGCATAGGCTGAGATTTTTACAAGTGACCACTTAAATTAAAATTAAAATTAAATTCAAATCCGCAAACAGATTTAAAAAAACAAAAATTTGAGCCCAGGAGAGCGGAAGTTCATTTTATAGGCGTGGAGTACGTATAGGGTACGTATGGAGTACGGTCGTACCCCATACGTACCCCATACTGGGTATGAGCGCATAGGATGGGATTTTTACAAGTGACCACTTAAATTAAAATTTAAATTAAATTCAAATCCGCAAACAGATTTAAAAAAACAAAAATTTGAGCCCAGGAGAGCGGAAATTCATTCGGGGGGCGTGGGGGGTACGTGGTGGGTACGAAACGTACCCACCACGTACCGCCCAATGTGTATGAGCGCATAGGCTGAGATTTTTACAAGTGACCACTTAAATTAAAATTAAAATTAAATTCAAATCCGCAAACAGATTTAAAAAAACAAAAATTTGAGCCCAGGAGAGCGGAAATTCATTCGGGGGGCGTGGGGGGTACGTGGTGGGTACGAAACGTACCCACCACGTACCCCCAAGGGGTATGAGCGCATAGGCTGAGATTTTTACAAGTGACCACTTAAATTAAAATTAAAATTAAATTCAAATCCGCAAACAGATTTAAAAAAACAAACATTTGAGCCCAGGAGAGGGGAAGTTCATTTTGGGGGCGTGGAGTACGTATAGGGTACGTATGGGGTACGGTCGTACCCCATACGTACCCCATACTGGGTATGAGCGCATAGGCTGAGATTTTTACAAGTGACCACTTAAATTAAAATTAAAATTAAATTCAAATCCGCAAACAGATTTAAAAAAACAAAAATTTGAGCCCAGGAGAGCGGAAGTTCATTTTGGGGGCGTGGAGTACGTATAGCGTACGTATGGGGTACGATCGTACCCCATACGTACCCCATACTGGGTATGAGCGCATAGGCTGAGATTTTTACAAGTGACCACTTAAATTAAAATTTAAATTAAATTCAAATCCGCAAACAGATTTAAAAAAACAAAAATTTGAGCCCAGGAGAGCGGAAATTCATTCGGGGGCGTGGGGGGTACGTGGTGGGTACGAAACGTACCCACCACGTACCCCCCAAGGGGTATGAGCGCATAGGCTGAGATTTTTACAAGTGACCACTTAAATTAAAATTAAAATTAAATTCAAATCCGCAAACAGATTTAAAAAAACAAAAATTTGAGCCCTGGAGAGCGGAAATTCATTCGGGGGGCGTGGGGGGTACGTGGTGGGTACGAATCATGCACACCACGTACCCCCCAATGGGTATGAGCGCATAGGCTGAGATTTTTACAAGTGACCACTTAAATTAAAATTAAAATTAAATTCAAATCCGCAAACAGATTTAAAAAAACAAAAATTTGAGCCCAGGAGAGCGGAAATTCATTCGGGGGGCGTGGGGGGTACGTGGTGGGTACGAATCATACACACCACGTACCCCCCAATGGGTATGAGCGCATAGTCTGAGATTTTTACAAGTGACCACTTAAATTAAAATTTAAATTAAATTCAAATCCGCAAACAGATTTAAAAAAACAAAAATTTGAGCCCAGGGGAGCGGAAATTCATTCGGGGGGCGTGGGGAATACGTGGTGGGTACGAAACGTACCCACCACGTACCCCCCAAGGGGTATGAGCGCATAGGCTGAGATTTTTACAAGTGACCACTTAAATTCAAATCCGCAAACAGATTTAAAAAAACAAAAATTTGAGCCCTGGAGAGCGGAAATTCATTCGGGGGGCGTGGGGGGTACGTGGTGGGTACGAAACGTACTCACCACGTACCCCCCGAAGGGTATGAGCGCATAGGCTGAGATTTTTACAAGTGACCACTTAAATTAAAATTAAAATTAAATTCAAATCCGCAAACAGATTTAAAAAAACAAAAATTTGAGCCCAGGGGAGCGGAAATTCATTCGGGGGGCGTGGGGAATACGGTGTGGGTACGAAACGTACCCAGCACGTACCCCCCAAGGGGTATGAGCGCATAGGCTGAGATTTTTACAAGTGACCACTTAAATTCAAATCTGCAAACAGATTTAAAAAAACAAAAATTTGAGCCCTGGAGAGCGGAAATTCATTCGGGGGGCGTGGGGGGTACGTGGTGGGTACGAAACGTACTCACCACGTACCCCCCGAAGGGTATGAGCGCATAGGCTGAGATTTTTACAAGTGACCACTTAAATTAAAATTAAAATTAAATTCAAATCCGCAAACAGTTTTAAAAAAACAAAAATTTGAGCCCAGGGGAGCGGAAATTCATTCGGGGGGCGTGGGAAATACGTGGTGGGTACGAAACGTACCCACCACGTACCCCCCAAGATGTATTTAGCGCATAGGCTGAGATTTTTACAAGTGACCACTTAAATTCAAATCCGCAAACAGATTTAAAAAAACAAAAATTTGAGCCCTGGAGAGCGGAAATTCATTCGGGGGGCGTGGGGGGTACGTGGTGGGTACGAATCATACCCACCACGTACCCCCCAATGGGTATGAGCGCATAGGCTGAGATTTTTACAAGTGACCACTTAAATTAAAATTAAAATTAAATTCAAATCCGCAAACAGATGTAAAAAAACAAAAATTTGAGCCCAGGAGAGCGGAAGTTCATTTTGGGGGCGTGGAGTACGTATAGGGTACGTATGGGGTACGATCGTACCCCATACGTACCCCATACTGGGTATGAGCGCATAGGCTGAGATTTTTACAAGTGACCACTTAAATTAAAATTTAAATTAAATTCAAATCCGCAAACAGATTTAAAAAAACAAAAATTTGAGCCCAGGAGAGCGGAAATTCATTCGGGGGCGTGGGGGGTACGTGGTGGGTACGAAACGTACCCACCACGTACCCCCCAAGGGGTATGAGCGCATAGGCTGAGATTTTTACAAGTGACCACTTAAATTAAAATTTAAATTAAATTCAAATCCGCAAACAGATTTAAAAAAACAAACATTTGAGCCCAGGAGAGGGGAAGTTCATTTTGGGGGCGTGGAGTACGTATAGGGTACGTATGGGGTACGGTCGTACCCCATACGTACCCCATACTGGGTATGAGGGCATAGGATGGGATTTTTACAAGTGACCACTTAAATTAAAATTAAAATTAAATTCAAATCCGCAAACAGATTTAAAAAAACAAAAATTTGAGCCCAGGAGAGCGGAAGTTCATTTTGGGGGCGTGGAGTACGTATAGGGTACGTATGGGGTACGATCGTACCCCATACGTACCCCATACTGGGTATGAGCGCATAGGCTGAGATTTTTACAAGTGACCACTTAAATTAAAATTTAAATTAAATTCAAATCCGCAAACAGATTTAAAAAAACAAAAATTTGAGCCCAGGAGAGCGGAAATTCATTCGGGGGCGTGGGGGGTACGTGGTGGGTACGAAACGTACCCACCACGTACCCCCCAAGGGGTATGAGCGCATAGGCTGAGATTTTTACAAGTGACCACTTAAATTAAAATTAAAATTAAATTCAAATCCGCAAACAGATTTAAAAAAACAAAAATTTGAGCCCTGGAGAGCGGAAATTCATTCGGGGGGCGTGGGGGGTACGTGGTGGGTACGAATCGTACCCACCACGTACCGCCCAATGGGTATGAGCGCATAGGCTGAGATTTTTACAAGTAACCACTTAAATTAAAATTAAAATTAAATTCAAATCCGCAAACAGATTTAAAAAAACAAAAATTTGAGCCCAGGAGAGCGGAAGTTCTTTTTATAGGCGTGGAGTACGTATAGGGTACGTATGGGGTACGTATGGGGTACGGTCGTACCCCATACGTACCCCATACTGGGTATGAGCGCATAGGATGTGATTTTTACAACTGACCACTTAAATTAAAATTAAAATTAAATTCAAATCCGCAAACAGATTTAAAAAAACAAAAATTTGAGCCCAGGAGAGCGGAAGTTCATTTTGGGGGCGTGGAGTACGTATAGGGTACGTATGGGGTACGATCGTAAAAAAAAAAAATTTGAGCCCAGGAGAGCGGAAATTCATTCGGGGGGCGTGGGGGGTACGTGGTGGGTACGAAACGTACTCACCACGTACCCCCCAAAGGGTATGAGCGCATAGGCTGAGATTTTTACAAGTGACCACTTAAATTAAAATTAAAATTAAATTCAAATCCGCAAACAGATTTAAAAAAACAAAAATTTGAGCCCAGGAGAGCGGAAGTTCATTTTGGGGGCGTGGAGTACGTATAGGGTACGTATGGGGTACGATCGTAAAAAAAAAAAATTTGAGCCCAGGAGAGCGGAAATTCATTCGGGGGGCGTGGGGGGTACGTGGTGGGTACGAAACGTACTCACCACGTACCCTCCAAAGGGTATGAGCGCATAGGCTGAGATTTTTACAAGTGACCACTTAAATTAAAATTAAAATTAAATTCAAATCCGCAAACAGATTTAAAAAAACAAAAATTTGAGCCCAGGAGAGCGGAAATTCATTCGGGGGGCGTGGGGGGTACGTGGTGGGTACGAAACGTACCCACCACGTACCCCCAAGGGGTATGAGCGCATAGGCTGAGATTTTTACAAGTGACCACTTAAATTAAAATTAAAATTAAATTCAAATCCGCAAACAGATTTAAAAAAACAAAAATTTGAGCCCAGGGGAGCGGAAATTCATTCGGGGGGCGTGGGGAATACGTGGTGGGTACGAAACGTACCCACCACGTACCCCCCAAGGGGTATGAGCGCATAGGCTGAGATTTTTACAAGTGACCACTTAAATTCAAATCCGCAAACAGATTTAAAAAAACAAAAATTTGAGCCCTGGAGAGCGGAAATTCATTCGGGGGGCGTGGGGGGTACGTGGTGGGTACGAATCATACACACCACGTACCCCCCAATGGGTATGAGCGCATAGGCTGAGATTTTTACAAGTGACCACTTAAATTAAAATTTAAATTAAATTCAAATCCGCAAACAGATTTAAAAAAACAAAAATTTGAGCCCAGGAGAGCGGAAATTAATTCGGGGGGCGTGGGGGGTACGTGGTGGGTACGAAACGTACTCACCACGTACCCCCCAAAGGGTATGAGCGCATAGGCTGAGATTTTTACAAGTGACCACTTAAATTAAAATTAAAATTAAATTCAAATCCGCAAACAGATTTAAAAAAACAAAAATTTGAGCCCAGGGGAGCGGAAATTCATTCGGGGGGCGTGGGGAATACGTAGTGGGTACGAAACGTACTCACCACGTACCCCCCAAGGGGTATGAGCGCATAGGCTGAGATTTTTACAAGTGACCACTTAAATTCAAATCCGCAAACAGATTTAAAAAAACAAAAATTTGAGCCCTGGAGAGCGGAAATTCATTCGGGGGGCGTGGGGGGTACGTGGTGGGTACGAATCATGCACACCACGTACCCCCCAATGGGTATGAGCGCATAGGCTGAGATTTTTACAAGTGACCACTTAAATTAAAATTAAAATTAAATTCAAATCCGCAAACAGATTTAAAAAAACAAAAATTTGAGCCCAGGAGAGCGGAAATTCATTCGGGGGGCGTGGGGGGTACGTGGTGGGTACGAATCATACACACCACGTACCCCCCAATGGGTATGAGCGCATAGTCTGAGATTTTTACAAGTGACCACTTAAATTAAAATTTAAATTAAATTCAAATCCGCAAACAGATTTAAAAAAACAAAAATTTGAGCCCAGGGGAGCGGAAATTCATTCGGGGGGCGTGGGGAATACGTGGTGGGTACGAAACGTACCCACCACGTACCCCCCAAGGGGTATGAGCGCATAGGCTGAGATTTTTACAAGTGACCACTTAAATTCAAATCCGCAAACAGATTTAAAAAAACAAAAATTTGAGCCCTGGAGAGCGGAAATTCATTCGGGGGCGTGGGGGGTACGTGGTGGGTACGAAACGTACTCACCACGTACCCCCCAAAGGGTATGAGCGCATAGGCTGAGATTTTTACAAGTGACCACTTAAATTAAAATTAAAATTAAATTCAAATCCGCAAACAGATTTAAAAAAACAAAAATTTGAGCCCAGGGGAGCGGAAATTCATTCGGGGGGCGTGGGGAATACGGTGTGGGTACGAAACGTACCCACCACGTACCCCCCAAGGGGTATGAGCGCATAGGCTGAGATTTTTACAAGTGACCACTTAAATTCAAATCCGCAAACAGATTTAAAAAAACAAAAATTTGAGCCCTGGAGAGCGGAAATTCATTCGGGGGGCGTGGGGGGTACGTGGTGGGTACGAATCATACACACCACGTACCCCCCAATGGGTATGAGCGCATAGGCTGAGATTTTTACAAGTGACCACTTAAATTAAAATTAAAATTAAATTCAAATCCGCAAACAGTTTTAAAAAAACAAAAATTTGAGCCCAGGGGAGCGGAAATTCATTCGGGGGGCGTGGGGAATACGTGGTGGGTACGAAACGTACCCACCACGTACCCCCCAAGATGTATTTAGCGCATAGGCTGAGATTTTTACAAGTGACCACTTAAATTAAAATTAAAATTAAATTCAAATCCGCAAACAGATGTAAAAAAACAAAAATTTGAGCCCAGGAGAGCGGAAGTTCATTTTGGGGGCGTGGAGTACGTATAGGGTACGTATGGGGTACGATCGTACCCCATACGTACCCCATACTGGGTATGAGCGCATAGGCTGAGATTTTTACAAGTGACCACTTAAATTAAAATTAAATTCAAATCCGCGAACAGATTTAAAAAAACAAAAATTTGAGCCCAGGAGAGCGGAAGTTCATTTTGGGGGCGTGGAGTACGTATAGGGTACGTATGGGGTACGATCGTACCCCATACGTACCCCATACTGGGTATGAGCGCATAGGCTGAGATTTTTACAAGTGACCACTTAAATTCAAATTAAAATTAAATTCAAATCCGCAAACAGATTTAAAAAAAACAAAAATTTTAGCCCAGGAGAGCGGAAATTCATTCGGGGGGCGTGGGGGGTACGTGGTGGGTACGAATCGTACCCACCACGTACCCCCAATGGGTATGAGCGCATAGGCTTAGATTTTTACAAGTGACCACTTAAATTAAAATTAAAATTAAATTCAAATCCGCAAACAGATTTAAAAAAACAAAAATTTGAGCCCAGGAGAGCGGAAATTCATTCGGGGGGCGTGGGGAGTACGTGGTGGGTACGAATCGTACCCACCACGTACCACCCAATGGGTATGAGCGCATAGGATGAGATTTTTACAAGTAACCACTTAAATTAAAATTAAAATTAAATTCAAATCCGCAAACAGATTTAAGAAAACAAAAATTTGAGCCCAGGAGAGCGGAAGTTCATTTTGGGGGCGTGGAGTACGTATAGGGTACGTATGGGGTACGATCGTACCCCATACGTACCCCATACTGGGTATGAGCGCATAGGCTGAGATTTTTACAAGTGACCACTTAAATTAAAATTAAAATTAAATTCAAATCCGCAAACAGATTTAAAAAAACAAAAATTTGAGCCCTGGAGAGCGGAAATTCATTCGGGGGGCGTGGGGGGTACGTGGTGGGTACAAATCGTACCCACCACGTACCCCCCAAGGGATATGAGCGCATAGGCTGAGATTTTTACAAGTGACCACTTAAATTAAAATTAAAATTAAATTCAAATCCGCAAACAGATTTAAAAAAACAAAAATTTGAGCCCAGGAGAGCGGAAGTTCATTTTGGGGGCGTGGAGTACGTATAGTGTACGTATGGGGTACGATCGTACCCCATACGTACCCCATACTGGGTATGAGCGCATAGGCTGAGATTTTTACAAGTGACCACTTAAATTAAAATTAAAATTAAATTCAAATCCGCAAACAGATTTAAAAAAAAAAAAATCTGAGCCCAGGGGAGCGGAAATTCATTCGGGGGGCGTGGGGGGTACGTGGTGGGTACGAAACGTACCCACCACGTACCCCCCAAGAGGTATGAGCGCAAAGGCTGAGATTTTTACAAGTGACCACTTAAATTAAAATTAAAATTTAATTCAAATCCGCAAACAGATTTAAAAAAACAAAAATTTGAGCCCAGGGGAGCGGAAATTCATTCGGGGGGCGTGGGGGGTACGTGGTGGGTACGAAACGTACCCACCACGTACCCCCCAAGGGGTATGAGCGCATAGGCTGAGATTTTTACAAGTGACCACTTAAATTAAAATTAAAATTAAATTCAAATCCGCAAGCAGATTTAAAAAAACAAAAATCTGAACCCAGGAGAGCGGAAGTTCATTTTATAGGCGTGGAGTACGTATCGGGTACGTATGGGGTACGGTCGTACCCCATACGTACCCCATACTGGGTATGAGCGCATAGGATGAGATTTTTACAAGTGACCACTTAAATTAAAATTAAAATTAAATTCAAATCCGCAAACAGATTTAAAAAAACAAAAATTTGAGCCCAGGAGAGCGGAAATTCATTCGGGGGGCGTGGGGGGTACGTGGTGGGTACGAAACGTACCCACCACGTACCACCCAAGGGGTATGAGCGCATAGGCTGAGATTTTTACAAGTGACCACTTAAATTAAAATTAAAATTAAATTCAAATCCGCAAACAGATTTAAAAAAAAAAAAATCTGAGCCCAGGGGAGCGGAAATTCATTCGGGGGGCGTGGGGGGTACGTGGTGGGTACGAAACGTACCCACCACGTACCACCCAAGGGGTATGAGCGCATAGGCTGAGATTTTTACAAGTGACCACTTAAATTAAAATTAAAATTAAATTCAAATCCGCAAACAGATTTAAAAAAAAAAAAATCTGAGCCCAGGGGAGCGGAAATTCATTCGGGGGGCGTGGGGGGTACGTGGTGGGTACGAAACGTACCCACCACGTACCCCCCAAGGGGTATGAGCGCATAGGCTGAGATTTTTACAAGTGACCACTTAAATTAAAATTAAAATTAAATTCAAATCCGCAAACAGATTTAAAAAAACAAAAATTTGAGCCCTGGAGAGCGGAAATTCATTCGGGGGGCGTGGGGGGTACGTGGTGGGTACGAATCATACACACCACGTACCCCCCAATGGGTATGAGCGCATAGGCTGAGATTTTTACAAGTGACCACTTAAATTAAAATTAAAATTAAATTCAAATCCGCAAACAGATTTAAAAAAACAAAAATTTGAGCGCAGGAGAGCGGAAGTTCATTTTGGGGGCGTGGAGTACGTATAGGGTACGTATGGGGTACGATCGTACCCCATACGTACCCCATACTGGGTATGAGCGCATAGGCTGAGATTTTTACAAGTGACCACTTAAATTAAAATTAAAATTAAATTCAAATCCGCAAACAGATTTAAAAAAACAAAAATCTGATCCCAGGAGAGCGGAAATTCATTCGGGGGGCGTGGGGGGTACGTGGTGGGTACGAAACGTACCCACCACGTACCACCCAAGGGGTATGAGCGCATAGGCTGAGATTTTTACAAGTGACCACTTAAATTAAAATTAAAATTAAATTCAAATCCGCAAACAGATTTAAAAAAAAAAAAATCTGAGCCCAGGGGAGCGGAAATTCATTCGGGGGGCGTGGGGGGTACGTGGTGGGTACGAAACGTACCCACCACGTACCCCCCAAGGGGTATGAGCGCATAGGCTGAGATTTTTACAAGTGACCACTTAAATTAAAATTAAAATTAAATTCAAATCCGCAAACAGATTTAAAAAAACAAAAATTTGAGCCCTGGAGAGCGGAAATTCATTCGGGGGGCGTGGGGGGTACGTGGTGGGTACGAATCATACACACCACGTACCCCCCAATGGGTATGAGCGCATAGGCTGAGATTTTTACAAGTGACCACTTAAATTAAAATTAAAATTAAATTCAAATCCGCAAACAGATTTAAAAAACAAAAATTTGAGCCCAGGAGAGCGGAAGTTCATTTTGGGGGCGTGGAGTACGTATAGGGTACGTATGGGGTACGATCGTACCCCATACGTACCCCATACTGGGTATGAGCGCATAGGCTGAGATTTTTACAAGTGACCACTTAAATTAAAATTAAAATTAAATTCAAATCCGCAAACAGATTTAAAAAAACACAAATTTGAGCCCAGGAGAGCGGAAATTCATTCGGGGGGCGTGGGGGGTACGTGGTGGGTACGAAACGTACCCACCACGTACCCCCCAAGGGGTATGAGCGCATAGGCTGAGATTTTTACAAGTGACCACTTAAATTAAAATTAAAATTAAATTCAAATCCGCAAACAGATTTAAAAAAACAAAAATTTGAGCCCAGGGGAGCGGAAATTCATTCGGGGGGCGTGGGGAATACGTGGTGGGTACGAAACGTACCCACCACGTACCACCCAAGGGGTATGAGCGCATAGGCTGAGATTTTTACAAGTGACCACTTAAATTCAAATCCGCAAACAGATTTAAAAAAACAAAAATTTGAGCCCTGGAGAGCGGAAATTCATTCGGGGGGCGTGGGGGGTACGTGGTGGGTACGAATCATACCCACCACGTACCCCCCAATGGGTATGAGCACATAGGCTGAGATTTTTACAAGTGACCACTTAAATTAAAATTAAAATTAAATTCAAATCCGCAAACAGATGTAAAAAAACAAAAATTTGAGCCCAGGAGAGCGGAAGTTCATTTTGGGGGCGTGGAGTACGTATAGGGTACGTATGGGGTACGATCGTACCCCATACGTACCCCATACTGGGTATGAGCGCATAGGATGAGATTTTTACAAGTGACCACTTAAATTAAAATTAAATTCAAATCCGCAAACAGATTTAAAATAACAAAAATTTGAGCCCAGGAGAGCGGAAGTTCATTTTGGGGGCGTGGAGTACGTATAGGGTACGTATGGGGTACGATCGTACCCCATACGTACCCCATACTGGGTATGAGCGCATAGGCTGAGATTTTTACAAGTGACCACTTAAATTAAAATTAAAATTAAATTCAAATCCGCAAACAGATTTAAAAAAAACAAAAATTTGAGCCCTGGAGAGCGGAAATTCATTCGGGGGGCGTGGGGGGTACGTGGTGGGTACGAATCGTACCCACCACGTACCCCCAATGGGTATGAGCGCATAGGCTGAGATTTTTACAAGTGACCACTTAAATTAAAATTAAAATTTAATTCAAATCCGCAAACAGATTTAAAAAAACAAAAATTTGAGCCCAGGAGAGCGGAAATTCATTCGGGGGGCGTGGGGAGTACGTGGTGGGTACGAATCGTACCCACCACGTACCACCCAATGGGTATGAGCGCATAGGATGAGATTTTTACAAGTGACCACTTAAATTAAAATTAAAATTAAGTTCAAATCCGCAAACAGATTTAAGAAAACAAAAATTTGAGCACAGGAGAGCGGAAGTTCATTTTGGGGGCGTGGAGTACGTATAGGGTACGTATGGGGTACGATCGTACCCCATATGTACCCCATACTGGGTATGAGCGCATAGGCTGAGATTTTTACAAGTGACCACTTAAATTAAAATTAAAATTAAATTCAAATCCGCAAACAGATTTAAAAAAACAAAAATTTGAGCCCTGGAGAGCGGAAATTCATTCGGGGGGCGTGGGGGGTACGTGGTGGGTACAAATCGTACCTACCACGTACCCCCCAAGGGGTATGAGCGCATAGGCTGAGATTTTTTTAAGTGACCACTTAAATTAAAATTAAAATTAAATTCAAATCCGCAAACAGATTTAAAAAAACAAAAATTTGAGCCCAGGAGAGCGGAAGTTCATTTTGGGGGCGTGGAGTACGTATAGGGTACGTATGGGGTACGATCGTACCCCATACGTACCCCATACTGGGGTACGATCGTACCCCATACGTACCCCATACGTACCCCATACTGGGTATGAGCGCATAGGCTGAGATTTTTACAAGTGACCACTTAAATTAAAATTAAAATTAAATTCAAATCCGCAAACAGATTTAAAAAAACAAAAATCTGAGCCCAGGAGAGCGGAAATTCATTCGGGGGGCGTGGGGGGTACGTGGTGGGTACGAAACGTACCCACCACGTACCCCCCAAGGGGTATGAGCGCATAGGCTGAGATTTTTACAAGTGACCACTTAAATTAAAATTAAAATTTAATTCAAATCCGCAAACAGATTTAAAAAAACAAAAATTTGAGCCCAGGGGAGCGGAAATTCATTCGGGGGGCGTGGGGGGTACGTGGTGGGTACGAAACGTACCCACTACGTACCCCCCAAGGGGTATGAGCGCATAGGCTGAGATTTTTACAAGTGACCACTTAAATTAAAATTAAAATTAAATTCAAATCCGCAAGCAGATTTAAAAAAACAAAAATCTGAACCCAGGAGAGCGGAAGTTCATTTTATAGGCGTGGAGTACGTATAGGGTACGTATGGGGTACGGTCGTACCCCATACGTACCCCATACTGGGTATGAGCGCATAGGCTGAGATTTTTACAAGTGACCACTTAAATTAAAATTAAATTCAAATCCGCAAACAGATTTAAAAAAACAAAAATTTGAGCCCAGGAGAGCGGAAGTTCATTTTGGGGGCGTGGAGTACGTATAGGGTACGTATGGGGTACGATCGTACCCCATACGTACCCCATACTGGGTATGAGCGCATAGGCTGAGATTTTTACAAGTGACCACTTAAATTAAAATTAAAATTAAATTCAAATCCGCAAACAGATTTAAAAAAACAAAAATTTGAGCCCAGGAGAGCGGAAATTCATTCGGGGGGCGTGGGGAGTACGTGGTGGGTACGAATCGTACCCACCACGTACCACCCAATGGGTATGAGCGCATAGGATGAGATTTTTACAAGTAACCACTTAAATTAAAATTAAAATTAAATTCAAATCCGCAAACAGATTTAAGAAAACAAAAATTTGAGCCCAGGAGAGCGGAAGTTCATTTTGGGGGCGTGGAGTACGTATAGGGTACGTATGGGGTACGATCGTACCCCATACGTACCCCATACTGGGTATGAGCGCATAGGCTGAGATTTTTACAAGTGACCACTTAAATTAAAATTAAAATTAAATTCAAATCCGCAAACAGATTTAAAAAAACAAAAATTTGAGCCCTGGAGAGCGGAAATTCATTCGGGGGGCGTGGGGGGTACGTGGTGGGTACAAATCGTACCCACCACGTACCCCCCAAGGGGTATGAGCGCATAGGCTGAGATTTTTTTAAGTGACCACTTAAATTAAAATTAAAATTAAATTCAAATCCGCAAACAGATTTAAAAAAACAAAAATTTGAGCCCAGGAGAGCGGAAGTTCATTTTGGGGGCGTGGAGTACGTATAGGGTACGTATGGGGTACGATCGTACCCCATACGTACCCCATACTGGGGTACGATCGTACCCCATACGTACCCCATACGTACCCCATACTGGGTATGAGCGCATAGGCTGAGATTTTTACAAGTGACCACTTAAATTAAAATTAAAATTAAATTCAAATCCGCAAACAGATTTAAAAAAACAAAAATTTGAGCCCAGGAGAGCGGAAGTTCATTTTGGGGGCGTGGAGTACGTATAGGGTACGTATGGGGTACGATCGTACCCCATACGTACCCCATACTGGGGTACGATCGTACCCCATACGTACCCCATACGTACCCCATACTGGGTATGAGCGCATAGGCTGAGATTTTTACAAGTGACCACTTAAATTAAAATTAAAATTAAATTCAAATCCGCAAACAGATTTAAAAAAACAAAAATCTGATCCCAGGAGAGCGGAAATTCATTCGGGGGGCGTGGGGGGTACGTGGTGGGTACGAAACGTACCCACCACGTACCCCCCAAGGGGTATGAGCGCATAGGCTGAGATTTTTACAAGTGACCACTTAAATTAAAATTAAAATTAAATTCAAATCCGCAAACAGATTTAAAAAAAAAAAAATCTGAGCCCAGGGGAGCGGAAATTCATTCGGGGGGCGTGGGGGGTACGTGGTGGGTACGAAACGTACCCACCACGTACCCCCCAAGAAGTATGAGCGCATAGGCTGAGATTTTTACAAGTGACCACTTAAATTAAAATTAAAATTAAATTCAAATCCGCAAACAGATTTAAAAAAACAAAAATTTGAGCCCAGGGGAGCGGAAATTCATTCGGGGGGCGTGGGGAGTACGTGGTGGGTACGAATCGTACCCACCACGTACCACCCAATGGGTATGAGCGCATAGGATGAGATTTTTACAAGTGACCACTTAAATTAAAATTAAAATTAAATTCAAATCCGCAAACAGATTTAAAAAAAAAAAAATCTGAGCCCAGGGGAGCGGAAATTCATTCGGGGGGCGTGGGGGGTACGTGGTGGGTACGAAACGTACCCACCACGTACCCCCCAAGAAGTATGAGCGCATAGGCTGAGATTTTTACAAGTGACCACTTAAATTAAAATTAAAATTAAATTCAAATCCGCAAACAGATTTAAAAAAACAAAAATTTGAGCCCAGGGGAGCGGAAATTCATTCGGGGGGCGTGGGGGGTACGTGGTGGGTACGAATCGTACCCACCACGTACCACCCAATGGGTATGAGCGCATAGGATGAGATTTTTACAAGTGACCACTTAAATTAAAATTAAAATTAAATTCAAATCCGCAAACAGATTTAAAAAAAAAAAAATTTGAGCCCAGGAGAGCGGAAATTCATTCGGGGGGCGTGGGGAGTACGTGGTGGGTACGAATCGTACCCACCACGTACCACCCAATGGGTATGAGCGCATAGGATGAGATTTTTACAAGTGACCACTTAAATTAAAATTAAAATTAAATTCAAATTCGCAAACAGATTTAAAAAAAAAAAAATCTGAGCCCAGGGGTGCGGAAATTCATTCGGGGGGCGTGGGGGGTACGTGGTGGGTACGAAACGTACCCACCACGTACCCCCCAAGAAGTATGAGCGCATAGGCTGAGATTTTTACAAGTGACCACTTAAATTAAAATTAAAATTAAATTCAAATCCGCAAACAGATTTAAAAAAACAAAAATTTGAGCCCAGGGGAGCGGAAATTCATTCGGGGGGCGTGGGGGGTACGTGGTGGGTACGAAACGTACCCACCACGTACCCCCCAAGGGGTATGAGCGCATAGGCTGAGATTTTTACAAGTGACCACTTAAATTAAAATTAAAATTAAATTCAAATCCGCAAACAGATTTAAAAAAAAAAAAATCTGAGCCCAGGGGAGCGGAAATTCATTCGGGGGGCGTGGGGGGTACGTGGTGGGTACGAAACGTACCCACCACGTACCCCCCAAGAAGTATGAGCGCATAGGCTGAGATTTTTACAAGTGACCACTTAAATTAAAATTAAAATTAAATTCAAATCCGCAAACAGATTTAAAAAAACAAAAATTTGAGCCCTGGAGAGCGGAAATTCATTCGGGGGGCGTGGGGGGTACGTGGTGGGTACAAATCGTACCCACCACGTACCCCCCAAGGGGTATGAGCGCATAGGCTGAGATTTTTACAAGTGACCACTTAAATTAAAATTAAAATTAAATTCAAATCCGCAAACAGATTTAAAAAAACAAAAATTTGAGCCCAGGAGAGCGGAAGTTCATTTTGGGGGCGTGGAGTACGTATAGGGTACGTATGGGGTACGATCGTACCCCTTACGTACCCCATACTGGGGTACGATCGTACCCCATACGTACCCCATACTGGGTATGAGCGCATAGGCTGAGATTTTTACAAGTGACCACTTAAATTAAAATTAAAATTAAATTCAAATCCGCAAACAGATTTAAAAAAACAAAAATTTGAGCCCAGGAGAGCGGAAGTTCATTTTGGGGGCGTGGAGTACGTATGGGGTACGATCGTACCCCATACGTACCCCATACTGGGTATGAGCGCATAGGCTGAGATTTTTACAAGTGACCACTTAAATTAAAATTAAAATTAAATTCAAATCCGCAAACAGATTTAAAAAAACAAAAATTTGAGCCCAGGGGAGCGGAAATTCATTCGGGGGGCGTGGGGGGTACGTGGTGGGTACGAAACGTACCCACCACGTACCCCTTAAGGGGTATGAGCGCATAGGCTGAGATTTTTACAAGTGACCACTTAAATTAAAATTAAAATTAAATTCAAATCCGCAAACAGATTTAAAAAAACAAAAATTTGAGCCCAGGAGAGCGGAAATTCATTCGGGGGGCGTGGGGGGTACGTGGTGGGTACGAAACGAACCCACCACGTACCCCCAAGGGGTATGAGCGCATAGGCTGAGATTTTTACAAGTGACCACTTAAATTAAAATTAAAATTAAATTCAAATCCGCAAACAGATTTAAAAAAACAAACATTTGAGCCCAGGAGAGCGGAATTTCATTTTGGGGGCGTGGAGTACGTATAGGGTACGTATGGGGTACGATCGTACCCCATACGTACCCCATACTGGGTATGAGCGCATAGGCTGAGATTTTTACAAGTGACCACTTAAATTAAAATTAAAATTAAATTCAAATCCGCAAACAGATTTAAAAAAACAAAAATTTGAGCCCAGGAGAGCGGAAGTTCATTTTATAGGCGTGGAGTACGTATAGGGTACGTATGGGGTACGATCGTACCCCATACGTACCCCATACTGGGTATGAGCGCATAGGCTGAGATTTTTACAAGTGACCACTTAAATTAAAATTAAAATTAAATTCAAATCCGCAAACAGATTTAAAAAGACAAAAATTTGAGCCCAGGAGAGCGGAAATTTATTCGGGGGGCGTGGGGGGTACGTGGTGGGTACGAAACGTACCCACCACGTACCGCCCAATGGGTATGAGCGCATAGGCTGAGATTTTTTCAAGTGACCACTTAAATTAAAATTAAAATTAAATTCAAATCCGCAAACAGATTTAAAAAAACAAAAATTTGAGCCCAGGAGAGCGGAAGTTCATTTTATAGGCGTGGAGTACGTATAGGGTACGTATGGGGTACGGTCGTACCCCATACGTACCCCATACTGGGTATGAGCGCATAGGATGGGATTTTTACAAGTGACCACTTAAATTAAAATTAAATTTAAAAAAACAAAAATTTGAGCCCAGGAGAGCGGAAGTTCATTTTGGGGGCGTGGAGTACGTATAGGGTACGTATGGGGTACGATCGTACCCCATACGTACCCCATACTGGGTATGAGCGCATAGGCTGAGATTTTTACAAGTGACCACTTAAATTAAAATTAAAATTAAATTCAAATCCGCAAACAGATTTAAAAAAACAAAAATTTGAGCCCAGGAGAGCGGAAATTCATTCGGGGGGCGTGGGAAGTACGTGGTGGGTACGAAACGTACCCACCACGTACCGCCCAATGGGTATGAGCGCATAGGCTGAGATTTTTACAAGTGACCACTTAAATTAAAATTAAAATTAAATTCAAATCCGCAAACAGATTTAAAAAAACCAAAAATTTGAGCCCAGGAGAGCGGAAGTTCATTTTATAGGCGTGGAGTACGTATAGGGTACGTATGGGGTACGGTCGTACCCCATACGTACCCCATACTGGGTATGAGCGCATAGGATGGGATTTTTACAAGTGACCACTTAAATTAAAATTAAAATTAAATTCAAATCCGCAAACAGATTTAAAAAAACAAAAATTTGAGCCCAGGAGAGCGGAAGTTCATTTTGGGGCGTGGAGTACGTATAGGGTACGTATGGGGTACGATCGTACCCCATACGTACCCCATACGTACCCCATACTGGGTATGAGCGCATAGGCTGAGATTTTTACAAGTGACCACTTAAATTAAAATTAAAATTAAATTCAAATCCGCAAACAGATTTAAAAAAAAAAAAATCTGAGCCCAGGGGAGCGGAAATTCATTCGGGGGGCGTGGGGGGTACGTGGTGGGTACGAAACGTACCCACCACGTACCCCCCAAGAAGTATGAGCGCATAGGCTGAGATTTTTACAAGTGACCACTTAAATTAAAATTAAAATTAAATTCAAATCCGCAAACAGATTTAAAAAAACAAAAATTTGAGCCCAGGGGAGCGGAAATTCATTCGGGGGGCGTGGGGGGTACGTGGTGGGTACGAAACGTACCCACCACGTACCCCCCAAGGGGTATGAGCGCATAGGCTGAGATTTTTACAAGTGACCACTTAAATTAAAATTAAAATTAAATTCAAATCCGCAAACAGATTTAAAAAAAAAAAAATCTGAGCCCAGGGGAGCGGAAATTCATTCGGGGGGCGTGGGGGGTACGTGGTGGGTACGAAACGTACCCACCACGTACCCCCCAAGAAGTATGAGCGCATAGGCTGAGATTTTTACAAGTGACCACTTAAATTAAAATTAAAATTAAATTCAAATCCGCAAACAGATTTAAAAAAACAAAAATTTGAGCCCAGGAGAGTGGAAATTCATTCGGGGGGCGTGGGGAGTACGTGGTGGGTACGAATCGTACCCACCACGTACCACCCAATGGGTATGAGCGCATAGGATGAGATTTTTACAAGTAACCACTTAAATTAAAATTAAAATTAAATTCAAATCCGCAAACAGATTTAAGAAAACAAAAATTTGAGCCCAGGAGAGCGGAAGTTCATTTTGGGGGCGTGGAGTACGTATAGGGTACGTATGGGGTACGATCGTACCCCATACGTACCCCATACTGGGTATGAGCGCATAGGCTGAGATTTTTACAAGTGACCACTTAAATTAAAATTAAAATTAAATTCAAATCCGCAAACAGATTTAAAAAAACAAAAATTTGAGCCCAGGAGAGCGGAAGTTCATTTTGGGGGCGTGGAGTACGTATAGGGTACGTATGGGGTACGATCGTACCCCTTACGTACCCCATACTGGGGTACGATCGTACCCCATACGTACCCCATACTGGGTATGAGCGCATAGGCTGAGATTTTTACAAGTGACCACTTAAATTAAAATTAAAATTAAATTCAAATCCGCAAACAGATTTAAAAAAACAAAAATTTGAGCCCAGGAGAGCGGAAGTTCATTTTGGGGGCGTGGAGTACGTATAGGGTACGTATGGGGTACGATCGTACCCCTTACGTACCCCATACTGGGGTACGATCGTACCCCATACGTACCCCATACTGGGTATGAGCGCATAGGCTGAGATTTTTACAAGTGACCACTTAAATTAAAATTAAAATTAAATTCAAATCCGCAAACAGATTTAAAAAAACAAAAATCTGAGAACAGGAGAGCGGAAATTCATTCGGGGGGCGTGGGGGGTACGTGGTGGGTACGAAACGTACCCACCACGTACCCCCCAAGGGGTATGAGCGCATAGGCTGAGATTTTTACAAGTGACCACTTAAATTAAAATTAAAATTTAATTCAAATCCGCAAACAGATTTAAAAAAACAAAAATTTGAGCCCAGGGGAGCGGAAATTCATTCGGGGGGCGTGGGGGGTACGTGGTGGGTACGAAACGTACCCACCACGTACCCCCCAAGGGGTATGAGCGCATAGGCTGAGATTTTTACAAGTGACCACTTAAATTAAAATTAAAATTAAATTCAAATCCGCAAGCAGATTTAAAAAAACAAAAATCTGAACCCAGGAGAGCGGAAGTTCATTTTATAGGCGTGGAGTACGTATAGGGTACGTATGGGGTACGGTCGTACCCCATACGTACCCCATACTGGGTATGAGCGCATAGGATGAGATTTTTACAAGTGACCACTTAAATTAAAATTAAAATTAAATTCAAATCCGCAAACAGATTTAAAAAAACAAAAATTTGAGCCCAGGAGAGCGGAAGTTCATTTTGGGGGGCGTGGAGTACGTATGGGGTACGATCGTACCCCATACGTACTCCATACTGGGTATGAGCGCATAGGCTGAGATTTTTACAAGTGACCACTTAAATTAAAATTAAAATTAAATTCAAATCCGCAAACAGATTTAAAAAAACAAAAATTTGAGCCCAGGGGAGCGGAAATTCATTCGGGGGGCGTGGGGGGTACGTGGTGGGTACGAAACGTACCCACCACGTACCCCCCAAGGGGTATGAGCGCATAGGCTGAGATTTTTACAAGTGACCACTTAAATTAAAATTAAAATTAAATTCAAATCCGCAAACAGATTTAAAAAAACAAAAATTTGAGCCCAGGAAAGCGGAAATTCATTCGGGGGGCGTAAGGGGTACGTGGTGGGTACGAAACGTACCCACCACGTACCCCCCAAGGGGTATGAGCGCATAGGCTGAGATTTTTACAAGTGACCACTTAAATTAAAATTAAAATTAAATTCAAATCCGCAAACAGATTTAAAAAAACAAAAATTTGAGCCCAGGAGAGCGGAAGTTCATTTTGGGGGCGTGGAGTACGTATGGGGTACGATCGTACCCCATACGTACCCCATACTGGGTATGATCGCATAGGCTGAGATTTTTACAAGTGACCACTTAAATTAAAATTAAAATTAAATTCAAATCCGCAAACAGATTTAAAAAAACAAAAATTTGAGCCCAGGGGAGCGGAAATTCATTCGGGGGGCGTGGGGGGTACGTGGTGGGTACGAAACGTACCCACCACGTACCCCCAAAGGGGTATGAGCGCATAGGCTGAGATTTTTACAAGTGACCACTTAAATTAAAATTAAAATTAAATTCAAATCCGCAAACAGATTTAAAAAAACAAAAATTTGAGCCCAGGTAAATACGATCAGGATTGATGTGGTATTTGTGTATGAGACAAATATAATCAAGCTTGATCGTTGAGTTGCATTTTGCGTTGACGAGTTTGCCGAAGGAGTGATGGAGATGCTTGCCGAAGAGATTTGTATGGTTAGAGCTAGGAGGAATAGTTTACGTGTGCGTGATGTGCCGCGATTACGTGTTATCTTTGAGGAGAGCCCCCAGCTGATGCAGCGTACAGGCAAAACTCAAAGATTTCCGTGTTTCTTGATTTTTTGGTATGGGTTTATATTTTTATGTAGGTTTTGTAGGAACCGGGAGAGATTGGTTGTGGTGCGTAATGTTATCGCGGTTACGTGCTATCTTTGAGAAGAGCCCCCAGCTGATGCAGCGTACAGGCAAAACTCAAAGATTTCCGTGCTTTGTATTAATGCTTTACCTTTAGGTCTACCCGCTGAATCCAGCCTGATGCGTATCGCAGTCGGAAGTATTGTCCTAATGGTTAGTAAAAATAGAATAGACCGATTGATAGGCAGACGGACCTTTTATAGGGCCAAGTAGCTTTAGCTACCGTTGCTTATTCTAGCAACACAGTCAACGCTGTCTAAATTGTTTCACAGTGCGGCCCATAAAAGTAGACTATGGTGAATTTGTGTTTGACATTCAAACATTCTCCCGGGCGCGAGAGATGAGAAGAGAAACATGACCTTTCATAATAATCATATTTATTGAATTTAAAATTTTAATGTTTAGTGAATAATGGATGCTTGGTTTGATAACAATTCGATGGAAACACAAATAATTTTTTTTTGCTAATAAAGAACAATTCAAATTAATTCAGACTATAATCTTAGATTAGAAGAGATAAATAATTCAACTACTTGCTAGTAAAGGTAAGTATAAAAATAGTAGAAATATGAAGTATTAATTAATAAAGAACAATTCAAAATAATTCAGACTATAATATAAGATTAGAAGAGATAAATAGTTCAACTACTTGCTAGTAAAGATAAGTATAAAAATAGTAGAAATATGAAGTATTAATTAATGGCGACCTCTTTTTAAGCCGAACCATGTCGTCTTTCCCTTGGCAAAGCGGACTCGTACCTTGTCCCCGTTATTGAAAAACAAGGTGTACGCGTTCCTTCTGAGAGATTCGAACTCTTTCCATGGGATGGACCTCATCTCGTCATATGTGACATCGAAAATCTCTCCCCTGTTTGTCACAAGGCTATAGCTGGGTCCCTTTTGGCGGTTGGCGATGTTGTACGGTGCTTGTAACGATGCTCGTGGTTTTGGTGTGCGTGGACGGTCTTCTAAACAGCGGCCTGGCGTAAGTGGCAGTTGCTGCTTCTTTCCCGCTGGAGAGAGATTGCGACCTGGCGTGAGTGGTAATTGCTGCCTGTTGCCAGCTGGAGAGAGAGGTGGCCGTTCTATACCACGGCCTGGGGTGGGTGGTAGGTCCAATGCCATGGATGTTGATGAAGGGGGAGTGCACGGCCGTTGCGATGGTTCTTCCAACAACTCGTCTTCCGTGTACTGCTTCATGTATGACTGGTTTTCGAGTTCATCGTCGTTTATGAGTTCTAGGTAATCGAGGTCGGAATCCATCTAAATATAATGAAATTTGTTAGCTTAAAAATTAGTTAGAGAGCCGGGCGTTATGTTTTATGCAATGGGAAGTGGACAAACTTTGGAAATAGGACGTTGCATGGTTTTGGATTGGGTTTCTAGCGTTACCACCCTAACAAGTCCATCACTCCCCGGATGCGTATTTTTGATTTTACCCAGATGCCATTTTGATGGTGGGATATTGTCTTCTCGTACCAGGACGATATCGTTTGGTTTAAGGTTGCCGTTGCTCAGTCTCCACTTCTGTCTCTGCTGCAACTGTTGCAAATAGTCTTGCGACCATTTGATCCAAAAGATCTGCACTAATTTTTGGCAATATTTCCAACGTCTTAGTGTATGCTCGTTGGTGTTTTCTAGAGAAGGTTCGGGTGGCAGTATTAGGGAGGACCCAATGAGAAAGTGTCCTGGGGTTAGGTATTCGCTGTCATCCGAATCGGAACTAAGCGTACAGAGTGGACGAGAGTTTAAGCAAGCTTCTATTTGTATAAGCACCGTGTTTAGTTCTTCAAAGGTTAGCGTAGTGTTCCCGATGATGCGTTTGAGATGGTGCTTCACTGATTTCACACCTGATTCCCAAAGGCCGCCAAAGTGAGGTGCGGCCGGAGGGTTAAAATGCCATTTTATTCCGTTTTTGACGGTTTGGTCCATGGCGTTAAGAGAGCCTTCCTTGATAGCTTTCTTTAGATTTTCCTTCATTATTCGATCGGCACCGACGAAGTTTGTACCACAGTCGGAATATATGTTGGTGCATAGTCCGCGTCTCCCCACGAACCGTCGGAAGGCGGCTAGAAAGGCTTCTGACGATAGATCGGACACCGCTTCGATGTGTATTGCTTTGGTCGCAAAGCAAATAAATAGACAGAAGTAACCCTTGGTGCGCCGTGACTTCCTTAAATTGGATTCCTTAATCTCGAAGGGACCCGCAAAATCAATTCCACAGTGCTGAAAGGGTCTCGACATCTGTACGCGAGCGGAGGGCAGATCACCCATTTGTTGTTCGCTTGGCTTTGCCCGGAAGCGATGACATGTGGTGCATTTTGATATAATGTGCTGCACAACGCGTCGTATGTGGATAATCCAGTATTCATTTCGAATCGTACCGATGACCAAGTTGTGCCCTCCGTGAAGTGTTCGGCTGTGGCAGTCGCGTATGACGAGATCTGTGTAGTGATGCTTCTTTGGGAGAATCATAGGGTGGCGATTGTCGAAACGTAGAGTTGAATGTTTCAGTCTTCCGCCCACTCGCAGAATTCCCTCGTCGTCTACAAATGGATTCAAGCTGCTGAGCTGGTTTCCATGTGGTAGTCGTTGTTTCTTTTGCAACAGCGTGATTTCCTTGGCGTATTTTTCGGCTTGGACGGATCTCACTAACGCTTGTTTAGCAGAGTTGTATTCTGCTACTTGTATGTTTCCAGTTGTTCTCTCATTCTTGTCACGCTTTTGGCAGTTGCGATAGAACCTAAAGCAATATGCCGTTACCCTAAGCAGGGTGGTTAATGATGAAAATTTCTCCAGTAGTAAGAAAACGCTTGTGTCTTGATGCTGAGTGTGTAGCGAGTTGGTTTCTCTCATTTCCAGCACTGTTGTTGGGATATTCATAATTTGTTGGTTTGCTGGCCAGTCTGCTTCTTGCTTTGCTAGCCATTCGGGCCCATTCCACCATATCGTATGGTGCCTGAGTTTGCTGGGCTTCATTCCTCTGGAAGCGATGTCGGCAGGATTATCTTTGGATGGTACGTACCTCCATTGATTGTTGTTCGCGTTGTCTTGGATCGTGACCACCCTGTTTGCCACAAAGGTGGTCCATTTGGTCGGGTGTCCTTGTATCCAGGCCAGCGTAATTTTTGAATCAGTCCATGAGAAACATTGTACTTCTTTTATGTTGAGATCCTCCCTTGTGGTTCTCATTAGCTTCGAAAGCAACTCGGCCGCGCATAATTCTAGGCGCGGTAAGGTGACGGGTTTGAGTGGTGTTACTTTCGTTTTGGAGGCGACCAAACTGACGTGGACAATGTTGGTTGAGTCAAGGACTCGTAGATATAGGACCGCTCCGTATGCTCGAATCGAGGCATCGCAAAAACCATGAAGTTCAATGGTTTCAGTATCCTTGACTGTCGTGTGCATCCATCTTGGTATTTGGATTTCCGCTAAGTGATGAATGTCGTCCTTATACTCAAGCCAATCGCGTTCTAATTCTGGCGACACCGGATCGTCCCAGTTGCAGCCTGACATCCATAATTTTTGCATTAAGATTTTTGCCGTGATTATTGACGGAGAAACCCATCCAAGCGGATCGAATAATTTTGATGTTTCGGATAGAATGCTTCGTTTTGTCGCTTGTGGTTTTCCTGATGGATCCGTTGTATTCATGGACAGCGTAAAGTGGTCCTTTTCTGGATTCCAGATAATCCCCAGCGCTTTCACGCAATCCTTCTCGCCGAACTTTATTGGTAACTTAAGTTCGCGATCTTCAACGGGAATTTCATTTAGGAGACTGGATTCGTTGCTAGACCATTTTCGTAGGTGAAAACCCCCACCGATTAAGAGCTTATTTATTTCGGCTTGCAGGTTTCTTGCGCTGTCGATATCATGACTTCCAGTTAGTAGATCATCAACATAGAAGTCTTCTTGAGCTGCCTTTGAGCCCAACGGATATTTTGATTCATCGTCAGTAGCTAATTGTTGCAGTGTTTTTATTGCCAAATACGGAGCCGATGTCAGACCGAAAGTTACCGTGGTTATGCAGAATTCTTTAATCGGGTCAGTTGGGTGTTCTCGCCATAGTATTCTTTGGTACTGTTGACCCTTCTGATCAACTTTTATCATTCTATACATTTTCTCGATGTCGGCAGAGAGCGCATATCGATGCATTCTCCACTTCGTTATGGTTGCAAAGAGCTTCTTTTGCAAGGTAGGGCCAGTCAGCATTTGCTCATTAAGGCTCTTGCCATTTGAGGTTTTAGCAGACGCGTCGAATACCACCCTTAGCTTTGTTGACGTACTGTCCTTAAGAACAGCGTGGTGTGGCAGGTAATAATGTTGTTTCTCGCGGTCATTCGTGGTAGAACCTACCTGAATGGGTATCATATGCCTAAGTTTTATGTATTCGTTGATGCAGCTGGAGTACAGAATTTTCAGTTCCGGGTTCTTCTCGAGTTGCCGTTCAGTGCTTAGGAATCGTTTCATGGCGATATGCTTTGATTCTCCCAGGACTGGAGAGTTTGGTTTAAATGGTATGGACACTTGGTAGGTACCGTCTGAGAGTCGTTCGTGTGTGGATGAATAGATCACGTCACATAACTTTTCATCGGCGGTGAGCTGCCGTTCTGGCTGTAATTCTTCGATTTCCCAAAATTTTCGCAATTGTTCGTTCAGAAGTGCAGTTTGTGAACTTTAGAAAGGTGGTTGTTGTCATGGATAAGTGAACGAAAGATATCTCGAAAAGCACGCCAGTTTTTATAGCTGCCGTCAAACTTGGGCAGATTTATTTGCGGAAGCTTGAAGGACAGTTGTGGTTCTTGTACCAGCTCTTGAGGTGGGTTCGGTTTGGGAAGCTCGGCTTCACGTTTTTTTGCGATTTGCTTAAGCTCACCAATATATTCAAACACTGCCTCTTCAATGTTTCCGTAGGATGATATGTACTCATCTTTCAGTTGTTCTTCTTTCTCGCCCTTCAACATTAGTATAAACTTGTGTGCCCTTTCACACTCGGACCATGTTTTTGTTATTTGGTCGAACCGACCACTGACGTAGCCAGCTGTTCTCCTTTGCTCTCCAGTTTTTCTGAAGTTGCTGATCGCCTGTCGCACGATAGCAAACAAGGCGGTTTGCTCGTCTATCGCCTGCTGCATTGTAGGCAGACGATAAGGCAGACGATAAGGAATTTAAATTTGCTGGTGGTTGAGCTCCGTCGGGGTAGCCGTAGTAGAGATTTATGAATTAGTGAGTTGGTCGTATGGATTGCTTGTTTTGGTATTAGAATTATATGGCTTGATTTTAGCCGAAACTGGTTTTGAACAATTCTGTGGATTTGTTGCCAACAGAGTTATTCGATGCGAGATTTGAATCTCGGCTTGATTGTTCTGTATACCAGAACTGAGAAAAATAAATTTCGGAGGAAAGGAAAGCAACAAATTTGCCTTCGGTCTCGACAACTTTCTAGCTTCGACGGACCAATAAATACGATCAGGATTGATGTGGTATTTGTGTATGAGACAAATATAATCAAGCTTGATCGTTGAGTTGCATTTTGCGTTGACGAGTTTGCCGAAGGAGTGATGGAGATGCTTGCCGAAGAGATTTGTATGGTTAGAGCTAGGAGGAATAGTTTACGTGTGCGTGATGTGCCGCGATTACGTGTTATCTTTGAGGAGAGCCCCCAGCTGATGCAGCGTACAGGCAAAACTCAAAGATTTCCGTGTTTCTTGATTTTTTGGTATGGGTTTATATTTTTATGTAGGTTTTGTAGGAACCGGGAGAGATTGGTTGTGGTGCGTAATGTTATCGCGGTTACGTGCTATCTTTGAGAAGAGCCCCCAGCTGATGCAGCGTACAGGCAAAACTCAAAGATTTCCGTGCTTTGTATTAATACTTTACCTTTAGGTCTACCCGCTGAATCCAGCCTGATGCGTATCGCAGTCGGAAGTATTGTCCTAATGGTTAGTAAAAATAGAATAGACCGATTGATAGGCAGACGGACCTTTTATAGGGCCAAGTAGCTTTAGCTACCGTTGCTTATTCTAGCAACACAGTCAACGCTGTCTAAATTGTTTCACAGTGCGGCCCATAAAAGTAGACTATGGTGAATTTGTGTTTGACATTCAAACACCAGGAGAGCGGAAGTTCATTTTGGGGGCGTGGAGTACGTATGGGGTACGATCGTACCCCATACGTACCCCATACTGGGTATGAGCGCATAGGCTGAGATTTTTACAAGTGACCACTTAAATTAAAATTAAAATTAAATTCAAATCCGCAAACAGATTTAAAAAAACAAAAATTTGAGCCCAGGGGAGCGGAAATTCATTCGGGGGGCGTGGGGGTACGTGGTGGGTACGAAACGTACCCACCACGTACCCCTTAAGGGGTATGAGCGCATAGGCTGAGATTTTTACAAGTGACCACTTAAATTAAAATTAAAATTAAATTCAAATCCGCAAACAGATTTAAAAAAACAAAAATTTGAGCCCAGGAGAGCGGAAATTCATTCGGTGGGCGTGGGGGGTACGTAGTGGGTACGAAACGAACCCACCACGTACCCCCAAGGGGTATGAGCGCATAGGCTGAGATTTTTACAAGTGACCACTTAAATTAAAATTAAAATTAAATTCAAATCCGCAAACAGATTTAAAAAAACAAACATTTGAGCCCAGGAGAGCGGAAGTTCATTTTGGGGGCGTGGAGTACGTATAGGGTACGTATGGGGTACGATCGTACCCCATACGTACCCCATACTGGGTATGAGCGCATAGGCTGAGATTTTTACAAGTGACCACTTAAATTAAAATTAAAATTAAATTCAAATCCGCAAACAGATTTAAAAAAACAAAAATTTGAGCCCAGGAGAGCGGAAGTTCATTTTATAGGCGTGGAGTACGTATAGGGTACGTATGGGGTACGATCGTACCCCATACGTACCCCATACTGGGTATGAGCGCATAGGCTGAGATTTTTACAAGTGACCACTTAAATTAAAATTAAAATTAAATTCAAATCCGCAAACAGATTTAAAAAAACAAACATTTGAGCCCAGGAGAGCGGAAGTTCATTTTGGGGGCGTGTAGTACGTATAGGGTACGTATGGGGTACGATCGTACCCCATACGTACCCCATACTGGGTATGAGCGCATAGGCTGAGATTTTTACAAGTGACCACTTAAATTAAAATTAAAATTAAATTCAAATCCGCAAACAGATTTAAAAAGACAAAAATTTGAGCCCAGGAGAGCGGAAATTCATTCGGGGGGCGTGGGGGGTACGTGGTGGGTACGAAACGTACCCACCACGTACCGCCCAATGGGTATGAGCGCATAGGCTGAGATTTTTTCAAGTGACCACTTAAATTAAAATTAAAATTAAATTCAAATCCGCAAACAGATTTAAAAAAACAAAAATTTGAGCCCAGGAGAGCGGAAGTTCATTTTATAGGCGTGGAGTACGTATAGGGTACGTATGGGGTACGGTCGTACCCCATACGTACCCCATACTGGGTATGAGCGCATAGGATGATATTTTTACAAGTGACCACTTAAATTAAAATTAAAATTAAATTCAAATCCGCAAACAGATTTAAAAAAACAAAAATTTGAGCCCAGGAGAGCGGAAGTTCATTTTGGGGGCGTGGAGTACGTATAGGGTACGTATGGGGTACGATCGTACCCCATACGTACCCCATACTGGGTATGAGCGCATAGGCTGAGATTTTTACAAGTGACCACTTAAATTAAAATTAAAATTAAATTCAAATCCGCAAACAGATTTAAAAAAACAAAAATTTGAGCCCAGGAGAGCGGAAATTCATTCGGGGGGCGTGGGAAGTACGTGGTGGGTACGAAACGTACCCACCACGTACCGCCCAATGGGTATGAGCGCATAGGCTGAGATTTTTACAAGTGACCACTTAAATTAAAATTAAAATTAAATTCAAATCCGCAAACAGATTTAAAAAAACAAAAATTTGAGCCCAGGAGAGCGGAAGTTCATTTTATAGGCGTGGAGTACGTATAGGGTACGTATGGGGTACGGTCGTACCCCATACGTACCCCATACTGGGTATGAGCGCATAGGATGGGATTTTTACAAGTGACCACTTAAATTAAAATTAAAATTAAATTCAAATCCGCAAACAGATTTAAAAAAACAAAAATTTGAGCCCAGGAGAGCGGAAGTTCATTTTGGGGGCGTGGAGTACGTATAGGGTACGTATGGGGTACGATCGTACCCCATACGTACCCCATACTGGGTATGAGCGCATAGGCTGAGATTTTTACAAGTAACCACTTAAATTAAAATTAAAATTAAATTCAAATCCGCAAACAGATTTAAAAAAACAAAAATTTGAGCCCAGGATAGCGGAAATTCATTCGGGGGGCGTGGGGGGTACGTGGTGGGTACGAAACGTACCCACCACGTACCCCCCAAGGGGTATGAGCGCATAGGCTGAGATTTTTACAAGTGACCACTTAAATTAAAATTAAAATTAAATTCAAATCCGCAAACAGATTTAAAAAAACAAAAATTTGAGCCCAGGAGAGCGGAAGTTCATTTTATAGGCGTGGAGTACGTATAGGGTACGTATGGGGTACGGTCGTACCCCATACGTACCCCATACTGGGTATGAGCGCATAGGATGGGATTTTTACAAGTGACCACTTAAATTAAAATTAAAATTAAATTCAAATCCGCAAACAGATTTAAAAAAACAAAAATTTGAGCCCAGGAGAGCGGAAGTTCATTTTGGGGGCGTGGAGTACGTATAGGGTACGTATGGGGTACGATCGTACCCCATACGTACCCCATACTGGGTATGAGCGCATAGGCTGAGATTTTTACAAGTGACCACTTAAATTAAAATTAAAATTAAATTCAAATCCGCAAACAGATTTAAAAAAACAAAAATTTGAGCCCAGGAGAGCGGAAATTCATTCGGGGGGCGTGGGAAGTACGTGGTGGGTACGAAACGTACCCACCACGTACCGCTCAATGGGTATGAGCGCATAGGCTGAGATTTTTACAAGTGACCACTTAAATTAAAATTAAAATTAAATTCAAATCCGCAAACAGATTTAAAAAAACAAAAATTTGAGCCCAGGAGAGCGGAAGTTCATTTTATAGGCGTGGAGTACGTATAGGGTACGTATGGGGTACGGTCGTACCCCATACGTACCCCATACTGGGTATGAGCGCATAGGATGGGATTTTTACAAGTGACCACTTAAATTAAAATTAAAATTAAATTCAAATCCGCAAACAGATTTAAAAAAACAAAAATTTGAGCCCAGGATAGCGGAAATTCATTCGGGGGGCGTGGGGGGTACGTGGTGGGTACGAAACGTACCCACCACGTACCCCCCAAGGGGTATGAGCGCATAGGCTGAGATTTTTACAAGTGACCACTTAAATTAAAATCCGCAAACAGATTTAAAAAAACAAAAATTTGAGCCCTGGAGAGCGGAAATTCATTCGGGGGGCGTGGGGGGTACGTGGTGGGTACGAATCATACACACCACGTACCCCCCAATGGGTATGAGCGCATAGGCTGAGATTTTTACAAGTGACCACTTAAATTAAAATTAAAATTAAATTCAAATCCGCAAACAGATTTAAAAAAACAAAAATCTGAGCCCAGGAGAGCGGAAGTTCATTTTATAGGCGTGGAGTACGTATAGGGTACGTATGGGGTACGGTCGTACCCCATACGTACCCCATACTGGGTATGAGCGCATAGGCTGAGATTTTTACAAGTGACCACTTAAATTAAAATTAAAATTAAATTCAAATCCGCAAACAGATTTAAAAAAACAAAAATTTGAGCCCAGGGGAGCGGAAATTCATTCGGGGGGCGTGGGGAATACGTGGTGGGTACGAAACGTACCCACCACGTACCCCCCAAGGGGTATGAGCGCATAGGCTGAGATTTTTACAAGTGACCACTTAAATTAAAATCCGCAAACAGATTTAAAAAAACAAAAATTTGAGCCCTGGAGAGCGGAAATTCATTCGGGGGGCGTGGGGGGTACGTGGTGGGTACGAATCATACACACCACGTACCCCCCAATGGGTATGAGCGCATAGGCTGAGATTTTTACAAGTGACCACTTAAATTAAAATTAAAATTAAATTCAAATCCGCAAACAGATTTAAAAAAACAAAAATTTGAGCCCAGGAGAGCGGAAGTTCATTTTGGGGGCGTGGAGTACGTATAGGGTACGTATGGGGTACGATCGTACCCCATACGTACCCCATACTGGGTATGAGCGCATAGGCTGAGATTTTTACAAGTGACCACTTAAATTAAAATTAAAATTAAATTCAAATCCGCAAACAGATTTAAAAAGACAAAAATTTGAGCCCAGGAGAGCGGAAATTCATTCGGGGGGCGTGGGGGGTACGTGGTGGGTACGAAACGTACCCACCACGTACCGCCCAATGGGTATGAGCGCATAGGCTGAGATTTTTTCAAGTGACCACTTAAATTAAAATTAAAATTAAATTCAAATCCGCAAACAGATTTAAAAAAACAAAAATTTGAGCCCAGGAGAGCGGAAGTTCATTTTATAGGCGTGGAGTACGTATAGGGTACGTATGGGGTACGGTCGTACCCCATACGTACCCCATACTGGGTATGAGCGCATAGGATGGGATTTTTACAAGTGACCACTTAAATTAAAATTAAAATTAAATTCAAATCCGCAAACAGATTTAAAAAAACAAAAATTTGAGCCCAGGAGAGCGGAAGTTCATTTTGGGGGCGTGGAGTACGTATAGGGTACGTATGGGGTACGATCGTTCCCCATACGTACCCCATACTGGGTATGAGCGCATAGGCTGAGATTTTTACAAGTAACCACTTAAATTAAAATTAAAATTAAATTCAAATCCGCAAACAGATTTAAAAAAACAAAAATTTGAGCCCAGGAGAGCGGAAATTCATTCGGGGGGCGTGGGAAGTACGTGGTGGGTACGAAACGTACCCACCACGTACCGCCCAATGGGTATGAGCGCATAGGCTGAGATTTTTACAAGTGACCACTTAAATTAAAATTAAAATTAAATTCAAATCCGCAAACAGATTTAAAAAAACAAAAATTTGAGCCCAGGAGAGCGGAAGTTCATTTTGGGGCGTGGAGTACGTATAGGGTACATATGGGGTACGATCGTACCCCATACGTACCCCATACTGGGTATGAGCGCATAGGCTGAGATTTTTACAAGTGACCACTTAAATTAAAATTTAAATTAAATTCAAATCCGCAAACAGATTTAAAAAAACAAAAATTTGAGCCCAGGATAGCGGAAATTCATTCGGGGGGCGTGGGGGGTACGTGGTGGGTACGAAACGTACCCACCACGTACCCCCCAAGGGGTATGAGCGCATAGGCTGAGATTTTTACAAGTGACCACTTAAATTAAAATTAAAATTAAATTCAAATCCGCAAACAGATTTAAAAAAACAAAAATTTGAGCCCTGGAGAGCGGAAATTCATTCGGGGGGCGTGGGGGGTACGTGGTGGGTACGAATCGTACCCACCACGTACCGCCCAATGGGTATGAGCGCATAGGCTGAGATTTTTACAAGTGACCACTTAAATTAAAATTAAAATTAAATTCAAATCCGCAAACAGATTTAAAAAAACAAAAATTTGAGCCCAGGAGAGCGGAAGTTCATTTTATAGGCGTGGAGTACGTATAGGGTACGTATGGGGTACGATCGTACCCCATACGTACCCCATACTGGGTATGAGCGCATAGGCTGAGATTTTTACAAGTGACCACTTAAATTAAAATTAAAATTAAATTCAAATCCGCAAACAGATTTAAAAAAACAAAAATTTGAGCCCAGGAGAGCGGAAATTCATTCGGGGGGCGTGGGGGGTACGTGGTGGGTACGAAACGTGCCCACCACGTACCCCCCAAGGGGTATGAGCGCATAGGCTGAGATTTTTACAAGTGACCACTTAAATTAAAATTAAAATTAAATTCAAATCCGCAAACAGATTTAAAAAAACAAAAATTTGAGCCCAGGAGAGCGGAAATTCATTCGGAGGGCTTGGGGGGTACGTGGTGGGTACGAAACGTACCCACCACGTACCCCCCAATGGGTATGAGCGCATAGGCTGAGATTTTTACAAGTGACCACTTAAATTAAAATTAAAATTAAATTCAAATCCGCAAACAGATTTAAAAAAACAAAAATTTGAGCCCAGGAGAGCGGAAATTCATTCGGGGGGCGTGGGGGGTACGTGGTGGGTACGAATCGTACCCACCACGTACCCCCCAATGGGTATGAGAGCATAGGCTGAGATTTTTACAAGTGACCACTTAAATTAAAATTAAAATTAAATTCAAATCCGCAAACAGATTTAAAAAAACAAAAATTTGAGCCCTGGAGAGCGGAAATTCATTCGGGGGGCGTGGGGGGTACGTGGTGGGTACGAATCATACACACCACGTACCCCCCAATGGGTATGAGCGCATAGGCTGAGATTTTTACAAGTGACCACTTAAATTAAAATTAAAATTAAATTCAAATCCGCAAACAGATTTAAAAAAACAAAAATCTGAGCCCAGGAGAGCGGAAGTTCATTTTATAGGCGTGGAGTACGTATAGGGTACGTATGGGGTACGGTCGTACCCCATACGTACCCCATACTGGGTATGAGCGCATAGGCTGAGATTTTTACAAGTGACCACTTAAATTAAAATTAAAATTAAATTAAAATCCGCAAACAGATTTAAAAAAACAAAAATTTGAGCCCTGGAGAGCGGAAATTCATTCGGGGGGCGTGGGGGGTACGTGGTGGGTACGAATCATACACACCACGTACCCCCCAATGGGTATGAGCGCATAGGCTGAGATTTTTACAAGTGACCACTTAAATTAAAATTAAAATTAAATTCAAATCCGCAAACAGATTTAAAAAAACAAAAATTTGAGCCCAGGAGAGCGGAAGTTCATTTTATAGGCGTGGAGTACGTATAGGGTACGTATGGGGTACGGTCGTACCCCATACGTACCCCATACTGGGTATGAGCGCATAGGATGGGATTTTTACAAGTGACCACTTAAATTAAAATTAAAATTAAATTCAAATCCGCAAACAGATTTAAAAAAACAAAAATTTGAGCCCAGGAGAGCGGAAGTTCATTTTGGGGGCGTGGAGTACGTATAGGGTACGTATGGGGTACGATCGTACCCCATACGTACCCCATACTGGGTATGAGCGCATAGGCTGAGATTTTTACAAGTGACCACTTAAATTAAAATTAAAATTAAATTCAAATCCGCAAACAGATTTAAAAAAACAAAAATTTGAGCCCAGGAGAGCGGAAATTCATTCGGGGGGCGTGGGAAGTACGTGGTGGGTACGAAACGTACCCACCACGTACCGCCCAATGGGTATGAGCGCATAGGCTGAGATTTTTACAAGTGACCACTTAAATTAAAATTAAAATTAAATTCAAATCCGCAAACAGATTTAAAAAAACAAAAATTTGAGCCCAGGAGAGCGGAAGTTCATTTTATAGGCGTGGAGTACGTATAGGGTACGTATGGGGTACGGTCGTACCCCATACGTACCCCATACTGGGTATGAGCGCATAGGATGGGATTTTTACAAGTGACCACTTAAATTAAAATTAAAATTAAATTCAAATCCGCAAACAGATTTAAAAAAACAAAAATTTGAGCCCAGGATAGCGGAAATTCATTCGGGGGGCGTGGGGGGTACGTGGTGGGTACGAAACGTACCCACCACGTACCCCCCAAGGTTTATGAGCGCATAGGCTGAGATTTTTACAAGTGACCACTTAAATTAAAATTAAAATTAAATTCAAATCCGCAAACAGATTTAAAAAAACAAAAATTTGAGCCCAGGAGAGCGGAAGTTCATTTTATAGGCGTGGAGTACGTATAGGGTACGTATGGGGTACGGTCGTACCCCATACGTACCCCATACTGGGTATGAGCGCATAGGATGGGATTTTTACAAGTGACCACTTAAATTAAAATTAAAATTAAATTCAAATCCGCAAACAGATTTAAAAAAACAAAAATTTGAGCCCAGGAGAGCGGAAGTTCATTTTGGGGGCGTGGAGTACGTATAGGGTACGTATGGGGTACGATCGTACCCCATACGTACCCCATACTGGGTATGAGCGCATAGGCTGAGATTTTTACAAGTGACCACTTAAATTAAAATTAAAATTAAATTCAAATCCGCAAACAGATTTAAAAAAACAAAAATTTGAGCCCAGGAGAGCGGAAATTCATTCGGGGGGCGTGGGAAGTACGTGGTGGGTACGAAACGTACCCACCACGTACCGCTCAATGGGTATGAGCGCATAGGCTGAGATTTTTACAAGTGACCACTTAAATTAAAATTAAAATTAAATTCAAATCCGCAAACAGATTTAAAAAAACAAAAATTTGAGCCCAGGAGAGCGGAAGTTCATTTTATAGGCGTGGAGTACGTATAGGGTACGTATGGGGTACGGTCGTACCCCATACGTACCCCATACTGGGTATGAGCGCATAGGATGGGATTTTTACAAGTGACCACTTAAATTAAAATTAAAATTAAATTCAAATCCGCAAACAGATTTAAAAAAACAAAAATTTGAGCCCAGGATAGCGGAAATTCATTCGGGGGGCGTGGGGGGTACGTGGTGGGTACGAAACGTACCCACCACGTACCCCCCAAGGGGTATGAGCGCATAGGCTGAGATTTTTACAAGTGACCACTTAAATTAAAATCCGCAAACAGATTTAAAAAAACAAAAATTTGAGCCCTGGAGAGCGGAAATTCATTCGGGGGGCGTGGGGGGTACGTGTTGGGTACGAATCATACACACCACGTACCCCCCAATGGGTATGAGCGCATAGGCTGAGATTTTTACAAGTGACCACTTAAATTAAAATTAAAATTAAATTCAAATCCGCAAACAGATTTAAAAAAACAAAAATTTGAGCCCAGGGGAGCGGAAATTCATTCGGGGGGCGTGGGGAATACGTGGTGGGTACGAAACGTACCCACCACGTACCCCCCAAGGGGTATGAGCGCATAGGCTGAGATTTTTACAAGTGACCACTTAAATTAAAATCCGCAAACAGATTTAAAAAAACAAAAATTTGAGCCCTGGAGAGCGGAAATTCATTCGGGGGGCGTGGGGGGTACGTGGTGGGTACGAATCATACACACCACGTACCCCCCAATGGGTATGAGCGCATAGGCTGAGATTTTTACAAGTGACCACTTAAATTAAAATTAAAATTAAATTCAAATCCGCAAACAGATTTAAAAAAACAAAAATTTGAGCCCAGGAGAGCGGAAGTTCATTTTGGGGGCGTGGAGTACGTATAGGGTACGTATGGGGTACGATCGTACCCCATACGTACCCCATACTGGGTATGAGCGCATAGGCTGAGATTTTTACAAGTGACCACTTAAATTAAAATTAAAATTAAATTCAAATCCGCAAACAGATTTAAAAAGACAAAAATTTGAGCCCAGGAGAGCGGAAATTCATTCGGGGGGCGTGGGGGGTACGTGGTGGGTACGAAACGTACCCACCACGTACCGCCCAATGGGTATGAGCGCATAGGCTGAGATTTTTTCAAGTGACCACTTAAATTAAAATTAAAATTAAATTCAAATCCGCAAACAGATTTAAAAAAACAAAAATTTGAGCCCAGGAGAGCGGAAGTTCATTTTATAGGCGTGGAGTACGTATAGGGTACGTATGGGGTACGGTCGTACCCCATACGTACCCCATACTGGGTATGAGCGCATAGGATGGGATTTTTACAAGTGACCACTTAAATTAAAATTAAAATTAAATTCAAATCCGCAAACAGATTTAAAAAAACAAAAATTTGAGCCCAGGAGAGCGGAAGTTCATTTTGGGGGCGTGGAGTACGTATAGGGTACGTATGGGGTACGATCGTACCCCATACGTACCCCATACTGGGTATGAGCGCATAGGCTGAGATTTTTACAAGTAACCACTTAAATTAAAATTAAAATTAAATTCAAATCCGCAAACAGATTTAAAAAAACAAAAATTTGAGCCCAGGAGAGCGGAAATTCATTCGGGGGGCGTGGGAAGTACGTGGTGGGTACGAAACGTACCCACCACGTACCGCCCAATGGGTATGAGCGCATAGGCTGAGATTTTTACAAGTGACCACTTAAATTAAAATTAAAATTAAATTCAAATCCGCAAACAGATTTAAAAAAACAAAAATTTGAGCCCAGGAGAGCGGAAGTTCATTTTGGGGCGTGGAGTACGTATAGGGTACATATGGGGTACGATCGTACCCCATACGTACCCCATACTGGGTATGAGCGCATAGGCTGAGATTTTTACAAGTGACCACTTAAATTAAAATTTAAATTAAATTCAAATCCGCAAACAGATTTAAAAAAACAAAAATTTGAGCCCAGGATAGCGGAAATTCATTCGGGGGGCGTGGGGGGTACGTGGTGGGTACGAAACGTACCCACCACGTACCCCCCAAGGGGTATGAGCGCATAGGCTGAGATTTTTACAAGTGACCACTTAAATTAAAATTAAAATTAAATTCAAATCCGCAAACAGATTTAAAAAAACAAAAATTTGAGCCCTGGAGAGCGGAAATTCATTCGGGGGGCGTGGGGGGTACGTGGTGGGTACGAATCGTACCCACCACGTACCGCCCAATGGGTATGAGCGCATAGGCTGAGATTTTTACAAGTGACCACTTAAATTAAAATTAAAATTAAATTCAAATCCGCAAACAGATTTAAAAAAACAAAAATTTGAGCCCAGGAGAGCGGAAGTTCATTTTATAGGCGTGGAGTACGTATAGGGTACGTATGGGGTACGATCGTACCCCATACGTACCCCATACTGGGTATGAGCGCATAGGCTGAGATTTTTACAAGTGACCACTTAAATTAAAATTAAAATTAAATTCAAATCCGCAAACAGATTTAAAAAAACAAAAATTTGAGCCCAGGAGAGCGGAAATTCATTCGGGGGGCGTGGGGGGTACGTGGTGGGTACGAAACGTGCCCACCACGTACCCCCCAAGGGGTATGAGCGCATAGGCTGAGATTTTTACAAGTGACCACTTAAATTAAAATTAAAATTAAATTCAAATCCGCAAACAGATTTAAAAAAACAAAAATTTGAGCCCAGGAGAGCGGAAATTCATTCGGAGGGCTTGGGGGGTACGTGGTGGGTACGAAACGTACCCACCACGTACCCCCCAATGGGTATGAGCGCATAGGCTGAGATTTTTACAAGTGACCACTTAAATTAAAATTAAAATTAAATTCAAATCCGCAAACAGATTTAAAAAAACAAAAATTTGAGCCCAGGAGAGCGGAAATTCATTCGGGGGGCGTGGGGGGTACGTGGTGGGTACGAATCGTACCCACCACGTACCCCCCAATGGGTATGAGCGCATAGGCTGAGATTTTTACAAGTGACCACTTAAATTAAAATTAAAATTAAATTCAAATCCGCAAACAGATTTAAAAAAACAAAAATTTGAGCCCTGGAGAGCGGAAATTCATTCGGGGGGCGTGGGGGGTACGTGGTGGGTACGAATCATACACACCACGTACCCCCCAATGGGTATGAGCGCATAGGCTGAGATTTTTACAAGTGACCACTTAAATTAAAATTAAAATTAAATTCAAATCCGCAAACAGATTTAAAAAAACAAAAATCTGAGCCCAGTAGAGCGGAAGTTCATTTTATAGGCGTGGAGTACGTATAGGGTACGTATGGGGTACGGTCGTACCCCATACGTACCCCATACTGGGTATGAGCGCATAGGCTGAGATTTTTACAAGTGACCACTTAAATTAAAATTAAAATTAAATTAAAATCCGCAAACAGATTTAAAAAAACAAAAATTTGAGCCCTGGAGAGCGGAAATTCATTCGGGAGGCGTGGGGGGTACGTGGTGGGTACGAATCATACACACCACGTACCCCCCAATGGGTATGAGCGCATAGGCTGAGATTTTTACAAGTGACCACTTAAATTAAAATTAAAATTAAATTCAAATCCGCAAACAGATTTAAAAAAACAAAAATTTGAGCCCAGGAGAGCGGAAGTTCATTTTGGGGGCGTGGAGTACGTATAGGGTACGTATGGGGTACGATCGTACCCCATACGTACCCCATACTGGGTATGAGCGCATAGGCTGAGATTTTTACAAGTGACCACTTAAATTAAAATTAAAATTAAATTCAAATCCGCAAACAGATTTAAAAAAACAAAAATTTGAGCCCAGGAGAGCGGAAATTCATTCGGGGGGCGTGGGGGGTTCGTGGTTTGTACGAAACGTACCCACCACGTACCCCCCAAGGGGTATGAGCGCATAGGCTGAGATTTTTACAAGTGACCACTTAAATTAAAATTAAAATTAAATTCAAATCCGCAAACAGATTTAAAAAAACAAAAATTTGAGCCCAGGGGAGCGGAAATTCATTCGGGGGGCGTGGGGAATACGTGGTGGGTACGAAACGTACCCACCACGTACCACCCAAGGGGTATGAGCGCATAGGCTGAGATTTTTACAAGTGACCACTTAAATTCAAATCCGCAAACAGATTTAAAAAAACAAAAATTTGAGCCCTGGAGAGCGGAAATTCATTCGGGGGGCGTGGGGGGTACGTGGTGGGTACGAATCATACCCACCACGTACCCCCCAATGGGTATGAGCGCATAGGCTGAGATTTTTGCAAGTGACCACTTAAATTAAAATTAAAATTAAATTCAAATCCGCAAACAGATTTAAAAAAACAAAAATCTGAGCCCAGGAGAGCGGAAGTTCATTTTGGGGGCGTGGAGTACGTATGGGGTACGTATGGGGTACGGTCGTACCCCATACGTCCCCCATACTGGGTATGAGGGCATAGGATGAGATTTTTACAAGTGACCACTTAAATTAAAATTAAATTCAAATCCGCAAACAGATTTAAAAAAACAAAAATTTGAGCCCAGGAGAGCGGAAGTTCATTTTGGGGGCGTGGAGTACGTATAGGGTACGTATGGGGTACGATCGTACCCCATACGTACCCCATACTGGGTATGAGCGCATAGGCTGAGATTTTTACAAGTGACCACTTAAATTAAAATTAAAATTAAATTCAAATCCGCAAACAGATTTAAAAAAACAAAAATTTGAGCCCAGGAGAGCGGAAGTTCATTTTGGGGGCGTGGAGTACGTATAGGGTACGTATGGGGTACGATCGTACCCCATAAAATTAAAATTAAATTCAAATCCGCAAACAGATTTAAAAAAACAAAAATTTGAGCCCAGGAGAGCGGAAGTTCATTTTGGGGGCGTGGAGTACGTATAGGGTACGTATGGGGTACGGTCGTACCCCATACGTACCCCATACTGGGTATGAGCGCATAGGATGAGATTTTTACAAGTGACCACTTAAATTAAAATTAAAATTAAATTCAAATCCGCAAACAGATTTAAAAAAACAAAAATCTGAGCCCAGGAGAGCGGAAGTTCATTTTGGGGGCGTGGAGTACGTATAGGGTACGTATGGGGTACGATCGTACCCCATAAAATTAAAATTAAATTCAAATCCGCAAACAGATTTAAAAAAACAAAAATTTGAGCCCAGGAGAGCGGAAGTTCATTTTGGGGGCGTGGAGTACGTATAGGGTACGTATGGGGTACGGTCGTACCCCATACGTACCCCATACTGGGTATGAGCGCATAGGATGAGATTTTTACAAGTGACCACTTAAATTAAAATTAAAATTAAATTCAAATCCGCAAACAGATTTAAAAAAACAAAAATCTGAGCCCAGGAGAGCGGAAGTTCATTTTGGGGGCGTGGAGTACGTATAGGGAACGTATGGGGTACGGTCGTACCCCATACGTACCCCATACTGGGTATGAGCGCATAGGCTGAGATTTTTACAAGTGACCACTTAAATTAAAATTAAAATTAAATTCAAATCCGCAAACAGATTTAAAAAAAACAAAAATTTGAGCCCAGGAGAGCGGAAATTCATTCGGGGGGCGTGGGGGGTACGTGGTGGGTACTAATCGTACCCACCACGTACCCCCAATGGGTATGAGCGCATAGGCTGAGATTTTTACAAGTGACCACTTAAATTAAAATTAAAATTAAATTCAAATCCGCAAACAGATTTAAAAAAACAAAAATTTGAGCCCAGGAGAGCGGAAATTCATTCGGGGGGCGTGGGGAGTACGTGGTGGGTACGAATCGTACCCACCACGTACCACCCAAGGGGTATGAGCGCATAGGCTGAGATTTTTACAAGTGACCACTTAAATTAAAATTAAAATTAAATTCAAATCCGCAAACAGATTTAAAAAAACAAAAATTTGAGCTCAGGGGAGCGGAAATTCATTCGGGGGGCGTGGGGAATACGTGGTGGGTACGAAACGTACCCACCACGTACCACCGAAGGGGTATGAGCGCATAGGCTGAGATTTTTACAAGTGACCACTTAAATTCAAATCCGCAAACAGATTTAAAAAAACAAAAATTTGAGCCCTGGAGAGCGGAAATTCATTCGGGGGGCGTGGGGGGTACGTGGTGGGTACGAATCATACCCACCACGTACCCCCCAATGGGTATGAGCGCATAGGCTGAGATTTTTACAAGTGACCACTTAAATTAAAATTAAAATTAAATTCAAATCCGCAAACAGATTTAAAAAAACAAAAATCTGAGCCCAGGAGAGCGGAAGTTCATTTTGGGGGCGTGGAGTACGTATAGGGTACGTATGGGGTACGATCGTACCCCATACGTACCCCATACTGGGTATGAGCGCATAGGCTGAGATTTTTACAAGTGACCACTTAAATTAAAATTAAAATTAAATTCAAATCCGCAAACAGATTTAAAAAAACAAAAATTTGAGCCCAGGAGAGCGGAAATTCATTCGGGGGGCGTGGGGGGTTCGTGGTGGGTACGAAACGTACCCACCACGTACCCCCCAAGGGGTATGAGCGCATAGGCTGAGATTTTTACAAGTGACCACTTAAATTCAAATCCGCAAACAGATTTAAAAAAACAAAAATTTGAGCCCTGGAGAGCGGAAATTCATTCGGGGGGCGTGGGGGGTACGTGGTGGGTACGAATCATACCCACCACGTACCCCCCAATGGGTATGAGCGCATAGGCTGAGATTTTTACAAGTGACCACTTAAATTAAAATTAAAATTAAATTCAAATCCGCAAACAGATTTAAAAAAACAAAAATCTGAGCCCAGGAGAGCGGAAGTTCATTTTGGGGGCGTGGAGTACGTATGGGGTACGTATGGGGTACGGTCGTACCCCATACGTCCCCCATACTGGGTATGAGGGCATAGGATGAGATTTTTACAAGTGACCACTTAAATTAAAATTAAATTCAAATCCGCAAACAGATTTAAAAAAACAAAAATTTGAGCCCAGGAGAGCGGAAGTTCATTTTGGGGGCGTGGAGTACGTATATGGTACGTATGGGGTACGATCGTACCCCATACGTACCCCATACTGGGTATGAGCGCATAGGCTGAGATTTTTACAAGTGACCACTTAAATTAAAATTAAAATTAAATTCAAATCCGCAAACAGATTTAAAAAAACAAAAATTTGAGCCCTGGAGAGCGGAAATTCATTCGGGGGGCGTGGGGGGTACGTGGTGGGTACAAATCGTACCCACCACGTACCCCCCAATGGGTATGAGCGCATAGGCTGAGATTTTTACAAGTGACCACTTAAATTAAAATTAAAATTAAATTCAAATCCGCAAACAGATTTAAAAAAACAAGGGTACGTATGGGGTACGGTCGTACCCCATACGTACCCCATACTGGGTATGAGCGCATAGGATGAGATTTTTACAAGTGACCACTTAAATTAAAATTAAAATTAAATTCAAATCCGCAAACAGATTTAAAAAAACAAAAATCTGAGCCCAGGAGAGCGGAAGTTCATTTTGGGGGCGTGGAGTACGTATAGGGTACGTATGGGGTACGGTCGTACGGTCGTACCCCATACGTACCCCATACTGGGTATGAGCGCATAGGATGAGATTTTTACAAGTGAGCACTTAAATTAAAATTAAAATTAAATTCAAATCCGCAAACAGATTTAAAAAAACAAAAATTTGAGCCCAGGAGAGCGGAAGTTCATTTTGGGGGCGTGGAGTACGTATAGGGTACGTATGGGGTACGATCGTACCCCATACGTACCCCATACTGGGTATGAGCGCATAGGCTGAGATTTTTACAAGTGACCACTTAAATTAAAATTAAAATTAAATTCAAATCCGCAAACAGATTTAAAAAAACAAAAATCTGAGCCCAGGAGAGCGGAAGTTCATTTTGGGGGCGTGGAGTACGTATAGGGAACGTATGGGGTACGGTCGTACCCCATACGTACCCCATACTGGGTACGAGCGCATAGGATGAGATTTTTACAAGTGAGCACTTAAATTAAAATTAAAATTAAATTCAAATCCGCAAACAGATTTAAAAAAACAAAAATTTGAGCCCAGGAGAGCGGAAGTTCATTTTGGGGGCGTGGAGTACGTATAGGGTACGTATGGGGTACGATCGTACCCCATACGTACCCCATACTGGGTATGAGCGCATAGGCTGAGATTTTTACAAGTGACCACTTAAATTAAAATTAAAATTAAATTCAAATCCGCAAACAGATTTAAAAAAAACAAAAATTTGAGCCCAGGAGAGCGGAAATTCATTCGGGGGGCGTGGGGGGTACGTGGTGGGTACGAATCGTACCCACCACGTACCCCCCAATGGGTATGAGCGCATAGGCTGAGATTTTTACAAGTGACCACTTAAATTAAAATTAAAATTAAATTCAAATCCGCAAACAGATTTAAAAAAACAAAAATTTGAGCCCAGGCGAGCGGAAGTTCATTATGGGGGCGTGGAGTACGTATAGGGTACGTATGGGGTACGATCGTACCCCATACGTACCCCATACTGGGTATGAGCGCATAGGATGAGGTTTTTACAACTGACCACTTAAATTAAAATTAAAATTAAATTCAAATCCGCAAACAGATTTAAAAAAACAAAAATCTGAGCCCAGGAGAGCGGAAGTTCATTTTGGGGGCGTGGAGTACGTATAGGGTACGTATGGGGTACGATCGTACTCCATACGTACCCCATACTGGGTATGAGCGCATAGGATGAGATTTTTACAAGTGACCACTTAAATTCAAATTAAATTCAAATCCGCAAACAGATTTAAGAAAACAAAAATTTGAGCCCAGGAGAGCGGAAATTCATTCGGGGGGCGTGGGGGGTATGTGGTGGGTACGAATCGTACCCACCACGTACCCCCCAATGGGTATGAGCGCATAGGCTGAGATTTTTACAAGTGACCACTTAAATTAAAATTAAAATTAAATTCAAATCCGCAAACAGATTTAAGAAAACAAAAATTTGAGCCCAGGAGAGCGGAAATTCATTCGGGGGGCGTGGGGGGTACGTGGTGGGTACGAATCGTACCCACCACGTACCCCCCAATGGGTATGAGCGCATAGGATGAGATTTTTACAAGTGACCACTTAAATTAAAATTAAAATTAAATTCAAATCCGCAAACAGATTTAAAAAAACAAAAATTTGAGCCCAGGAGAGCGGAAGTTCATTTTGGGGGCGTGGAGTACGTATAGGGTACGTATAGGGTACGATCGTACCCCATACGTACCCCATACTGGGTATGAGCGCATAGGCTGAGATTTTTACAAGTGACCACTTAAATTAAAATTAAAATTAAATTCAAATCCGCAAACAGATTTGAAAAAACAAAAATTTGAGCCCAGGAGAGCGGAAGTTCATTTTGGGGGCGTGGAGTACGTATAGGGTACGTATGGGGTACTATCGTACCCCATACTGGGTATGAGCGCATATGATGAGATTTTTACAAGTGACCACTTAAATTAAAATTAAAATTAAATTCAAATCCGCAAACAGATTTAAAAAAACAAAAATTTGAGCCCAGGAGAGCGGAAATTCATTCGGGGGGCGTGGGGGGTACGTGGTGGGTACGAATCGTACCCACCACGTACCCCCTAATGGGTATGAGCGCATAGGCTGAGATTTTTACAAGTGACCACTTAAATTAAAATTAAAATTAAATTCAAATCCGCAAACAGATTTAAAAAAACAAAAATTTGAGCCCAGGAGAGCGGAAGTTCATTTTGGGGGCGTGGAGTACGTATAGGGTACGTATGGGGTACGATCGTACCCCATACGTACCCCATACTGGGTATGAGCGCATAGGCTGAGATTTTTACAAGTGACCACTTAAATTAAAATTAAAATTAAATTAAAATTGTGAAACAGGTTTTTAGACGATTTCATGAGAAGCAACTTGATATCTAATGAGACAAGACGGATATTGAAAAATTTGTGAAAACGTAAGCAAACTCTTCACACCCCCTTTGTTCTTGAAATTCGAAAAATGGTGAAATTGGTTTTAAGGTCATTACATCAAATGCCGTAATAACCAATTTTATATCTCATCAGAACTAAGGGATGGCAAAATTTGTGAAAACATATGCAAACCCTTGGGGGCTGAATATCCAAAAATCGAGAAATGGGTTTGTAGGCGATTATATAAAAAGTCTGTGGAAATGAAAAGCGATCTAATATCTCATCAAACCTAAGAAATATGTCAAAACTTTGAAAAGCATACTACCCCCTTACACCCATTAGGATTGAATATCTAAAATACTGAAATTGACTTTTTGGCTTTTTTATATAGGTAGGTAGGTAGGTAGGTACGCGTGGCTGCCCGTGAGAACACGGACACACTTAGACCTGAAAGGTCCGTTGTGTTACCACAGGATCATCGAATCCGGTCCTACTCGTCGAACCATTTAGAGCTTGCAATGAAGCGTTGGATTCTCGCGACCTCCATTGCGGCAAGATCACCGAGACAGTTGAAGAAGTAAGCTCCAAGATGAGCTTTCCTTCTGGCTGATAGAGCTGGACAGGTACAGAGAAGGTGAAGGACTGTCTCCTCCTCCTCCTCATCCAAGCAGCTTCCACAGAAGTCGTTTGAGAAGAGGCCGAGTCTTTTGGCATGTCGACCAATAAGACAGTGTCCAGTCAGGACACCGACTGTGGTGCTGATATTCGCCCTTTTGAGCAAAGTCAGCCTTTTAGAGCGATTCAGATCCAGCTCCGGCCAGATCTGTCTCGCAGTGTGACATGTAACACCATCTGCCCATCTTGAGTTGGTTTTCTCGATTGAGTCCAATCCCAGTAGCAGTTTACATGTAGAGAGAGGCACACCCAGATTCCGATGATCCGGCATAATCTGAAGGGTAGTGCCGCGACGGGCGAGTTCGTCAGCCATGCAGTTCCCTGGAATATCCCTGTGTCCTGGCACCCAGCACAGAAGAATATTGAACTGTTCTGCCATCTCCTTAAGAGATGATCGACATTCTGCGGCGACCTTTGATGTTGTTGAGGCCGATTCCAGGGATTTTATTGCCGCTTGGCTGTCTGTGAAAATGCTAATATCCCTAGTAGATATTACATTACACCTCAGCCAGGACAAGGCCTCCTTGATCGCCATAAGCTCCGCCTGAAAGACACTACAGTGGTCCGGAAGGCGGAAGGAGCTGCTAATGTTAAGCATGTCAGAGAAAACACCTCCACCTACTCCGCCTTCAGTTTTGGAGCCGTCCGTATATATGTGGGCGGACTCCTCCGTCCGTACCGAATCCCTTTCCCATTCTAGACGGGTTGGGATGGTTGTTAGGAAATTTTTGTCAAAATCATAACTGGGAGGGGTGTAGTCGGTGTTTTCAGGAATATCATTGAAGTTATTCAAGATTGTTGAGTGACCTGCATATATGGCAGTCCACTGTGTAGAGGCTCTAAGTCGAATGGCTGCACTGGCTGCCATTTGCTTGCCAAAAATGTCTAGGGGTGGCAGACTGAATAGCATGTCTAGTGCTGCAGAGGGAGTTGTTCTCAGAGCTCCACTGATGCATATGCATGCTGATCTCTGTACCTTCCCTAGGGTGGTGCAGTTAACTGCTTTGTCTAAGGCCGTCCACCAGACAATAACACCATACATATGTATCGGTCTGATGACGGACACGTAGAGCCAATGAACTATTCTGGGTTGCATACCCCATTTTTTGCCAATGGCCTTTTTGCACGAGTAAAGCGCAACTGTTGCTTTCCTTACCCGTTCCTGAATGTTAGGTTTCCAGTGAAGTTTCCTATCCAAAATAAGACCCAAATATTTTGCGCTATCGGTGAAAACTAGACTAGTACCATTCAGAGAAGGAGGGTCTACGTGAGGAATTTTATATTTCCTGGTGAAGAGGACTAATTCTGTTTTGCGTGGGTTCACACCCAACCCGCATTCAGCTGCCCATTTGGAGAGGATAGAGAGAGCATTCTGCAATATCTCACTCAGCGTGTTGAGGTGCTTTCCCGAGACAGCAATTGCAACATCATCTGCATAAGCAATCACTCTGCAGCCCGCCCCTTCCAGTCTCAATAGCAGTTTGTTGACCACTAAATTCCATAGAAGAGGGGAGAGCACACCACCTTGTGGTGTACCTCTGCTGACAAACCTTCGAGAGGAGAACTCGCCCAGCTTTGTGTTCACAATCCTGGATGTTAACATCAAATTGATCAGCGCGCCAAGCGAGGACTCCACCTTCAGGATAGAAAGAGCGTCAGTGATTGCCTCTGGTCTGACGTTGTTGAAAGCTCCCTCGATATCGAGAAAGGCAACCATGGTGTATTCTTTAATACTAAGTGATTTTTCAATGGTGCGCACGAGCGAATGTAAGGCCGTTTCGACCGACCTCCCCTTCCAGTACGCATGTTGGGATATTGACAGCAAACGCTTGTCAATATTGTCGCGGATGTGCACATCCATTAGTCTTTCCAGTGTTTTCAAAAGAAAGGATGATAGACTGATAGGTCTGAGGTCCTTAGGGCAGACATGAGAGCTTTTTCCTGCTTTGGGTATGAAAACCACCCTGACTTCCATCCATGTTTCAGGAATGTAGGTTAGATCCAGGCAGCCTTTCAAGATAACCTTTAGCCAAGGCAGAATTATATCCGAGGTCTGTTGAATTTCAGCAGGAATAATTCCATCCGGTCCCGCAGACTTAAATGGTTTAAAGCCTTCTATCGCCCAGAGGAGCTTGGTCTCTGTTATAAGAGCGTCAGAGTTGAACGGTGCATGGTTTCCTGCAGTGCTTGCCCGCTCCGATTCAACATGCGAGCTACCAGGGAAGTGGGTGTCCAGGAGGAGATCAATGGTTTCTCTGCTTGAGGTAGTCCAAGATCCGTCCGGTCTCCTCAGGTAGCATGGTGTGGTTGGATTTTTAGAGAGAATTTTACGGAGCCTGGATGCCTCGGAGGAATCTTCAATTTCACTACAGAAGAGTCCCCAGGCTTTGCGCTGCGCCTTTCTCAGTTCATATTTGTATTTACGAAGTGATCCTTTATAGGAGTCCCAGTCGCAAACGTCTTTGGTGCTTTTGGCTTTGTTAAACAGTTGCCTACAGCATTTTCTAAGAGCCCCGAGTTCTGCGTTCCACCATGGCGGCTTCTGTCTCCCTCTTGGCCTGCTCTCAGGACAGGAGTTCGACAGTGCCTCGTTTAGGGCGCGCGTGAGGGTGGTGACCAGACTGTCGAGGTCAGCTGAGCTACTCGGTTGGAGTGGCGGTGTGGATGGGAGTAAGCTGCTAAGAGTTTCCCTATATTTGACCCAGTCGGTCCTCCTGTGGTTCCTAAAGGCCGGTGGGATAGTTTTGTAATCTTTCAGATTAAATTGGAGGTAGCGGTGATCCGAGAAGGAATTTTCTTCAGAAACCTTCCAGTTGCTAACCATGTGTGAGATATTATCGGAAACCAGGGTTATATCTAAGACTTCTTGTCTATTCCTGGTTATAAAGGTAGGCTCTTGCCCTGTGTTACAGAGAAGAAGGTTAGTGCTTAAAAAGTAGTCAAAAAGCAACTCGCCTCTTTCGTTTGTGTCAGTGCTACCCCAGACTGCATGATGCGCATTTGCATCACACCCTAGGATGACGCCAGTGTTGAGCTTACCAGCTTCAGTGATTAGATCGCTTATAACCCTCGGCGGCAGTGGGCCTTGATGGTCATGGGCCAAATAGGCCGAAATCAGCCAGTGAGTCTTGTTATTCAGTTCAAGGCTGACTGCGATGGTGTCGGGGTCGCTGAAGCTGTGTAGCAGAAATATATTTAAACTGTTCTTTGCAAGGATGCATGCTCTTGGCTTGCCGTTATTTCTTACATAGAACAGAGTATAGTTTGGAGTCTTCAGACCGGTTACCACGTCATGCACAATCCATGGTTCCTGGATCAAGACAAGGTCTTCTCCATCTCTGGCTAGACGGAGAAGTAAGGAGGCTGATGCCGTTTTCGAGTGGTGGAGGTTAATTTGCAGTATTCGCAGCATTAACCTCGATCACGGTTTGGTTCGCATCTTCCGGGTCTTCCGGGTCAGATGCCAACAGATCTTCTTCGTTTTTAACGGGAGGACCAGTCGAGCCTTCATCCGATCCAGTATCCGAGTCGAGATCACCTTCGTCCGTTAAGATGCAGCGATCCCGACACGCCAGTACTGAGTCGGACTCGGGTTGCACCGGGTCCAGTTCCATCGCCAGTTCAGACTCAGCGAGTTTTGAGTCGTCACTAAGGACGACGTGGGAGGCGGGATCCGTTTCCATTTCCGAGGCCTCGATGTTCGATGCGCTCGGGAAGGGATTCGTCGCGTCCGCCTTGTAAACCCTGAGTGTGATATGACCAAGTCCGAATCTCACCACACCCTTCAGGTTGGCTAGAGGGGCCAGGGACTCCTTATTGATCACGATTGTCGCGATTCTTTCGGCCCCTTTTGGCTCCTCCATCTTAGCGATCTTCCAATTGTGCGTTGGAAGATCTGGGTTGCAGATCTTTAGGATCTCCAGGACAGCCGCCGCGTCGGAAGGCTTGCTTGGTATCCTGGCTCTTGTTCGAGGTCGGCTTGGGATGTCCTCCCTTGCCACAACCTCCAACTTTGCTCCAGGCCAAACCTCGCCTAGACCAGCAATTGCCTCCTTGTAGAAATCCGCCGATCTCTGGTCGGAGCAGATCACCAGCTTGACGTGGCCCTGATGCCACCCACCGTCATGGCAGGAGGGGATAGGACCAGGATGATCCCTTATGAGTTTGAGAAAACAATCCGCCAGCTCGCTCTGCACATCTTTCCATTTATCTGGAGTGATCCTTCCGTCATCGTCACTTCTGTCGATGACGGCCATCACGAGGTGATCCTTCAGGACTTCATTGAAGGGCTTTAAAGGTGCCGCGGTGCTTGAGTTGCCCGTCTTAGCCCTTTTAGCTGCCTCGGGAGACTCATCCAGCGATCTGTGTCTCTTGGACACTTGACCCTTTTTGGATGGTCCCCAACCCTCTGTGGTCAGCTTTAACGCCCAATTAATAGAGGCCCGTTGCTTGTCCGTCCGCTGTTCCTCTGGTATATTACCGAGGCGTTTCAGGACTCCCTGGGCCGTTTTCTTCTCTCTATAGAGTAGTTTAGAAGGAGCAATGTGGCGTGGAGATTGGTCACTACCAGTCCCTAGAAGTCCGATTGTGCCGGTACTTTTTGGGATGTTAGCAGCTCCCTTTCCTGTGCTAATACCCGGTTCGGTAGCCAAGGTATTTGCAGCTTGCCCCTTCCCCCCCTTCGCAGTAGGGTGAGGCCTGCGCTCCTTCTTGAGTGAGCCAAGACCGGGTCTGGTGTCCGAAGTCTTGGCCGTGGTAATTGGACCGGGTTTGGCGACCGAAGTCCTCATTTGAAAATGTCCACTTAGACCGGGTTTGGGAGCCGAAGTCTTCGTGGATGTTGGGTCGCTTGGACCAGGTTTGGTTACCGGAGTCCTCGCGGGTAAGATGCTAGGACCAGGTTCTGTGACCGCAGTCTTCGCAGATGACCCCATTGGGGTGGAGGAGAGGGATGACTTTTCGTCCGTCTCTCCGTCCGGTTTTTTAAGAGATCCGGACTCTGTTTTTTTGTTTGTGTTTTTTTGTTTTTTTGAATACATAGTGTTCCCACGAGTAGCGGAGAACGAAGGTCCATCTGCACAGAGATCCGCATTGTACAGATAAGGCTATTTAATCCGGAGGTCGCCAGGTATCCGGATACTCCGTTCGCGACTGGGCTATTTGTATGGGCCCCCAGCCTGGTCGATCCTCGGCACGGGTCGTATGACACCTTGATCCAGCCCGGATAGATGGAGTGAAGGGATATTGGGAGATGGAAGGAGAGGGGAGGAGGACGTTGACCATCTCTTGGTTTCGGGCAGGACCCTACTCAGCCCCAACACCACGGCAAGGTGGACAGTCGTCGTCGGGGTTTTTATATAGGAAACCTTGGGAAATAAAAATGAATTCGATATATTATCAGATATGCAACCTCCTTACACTCACTTGGGGGTTGAATATCCAAAAATCCTGAAAGGAGTTAATAAATAAATATGAAGACAGCACGAGAAAGTAGGAACCAATTCAATTTCTTATCACTTCTAAAAGAAATGACGGAACTCGTGAAAACGTGTTCAACCCGTTTATACCCTCTTAGGGGCTGAAAAAACTTAAAAACAAGTTTTAGGCGATTATTACGCAAGCACGTGAAAGTGAAAAGATATTCCATATCTGATAAGACGTGGGGATATAGTAGAATTCGTGAAAATTTTTCAACCCCCTTTGCACCCCCTTAGGGGTCGAATTTTAAAAAATCCTGAAAACACTTTCTAGGTATTTATATGAAGAAGCCGTAGAATAAAAATGAATTTAATATTTGGGAAAACCTAATAGATATGACGAAACCCGTGAAAATATATGCATACCATTTTCACTGATCATTTTTTTTGCCCCCCCTCTGAATGCCATTGGAAATTTGAAATTTTTTTTTATTTAAATTAGTTTTCTAGTTGATTTACATAAACGTACCAAGTTTCAACTTTGTAGCATAAGCCGTTCTATAGATAGGAAAAACACCCCCCACTCCTGTATCACACTACCCCTATAAAAAATTTTATTTTTCCAACATGCTACTAATATAGCTCTATCCAAATATCAAGTTTCAGCTTTATATCATTATAGGTTGTCGAGATATTAAAATCGGAACTTTTTCCTTTTCACCCTCCCCCACCCTCACCCTCTACACCCACACCTCCTAAATTTTGTTTTCCGCTAGGGGTCTATTAGGCCTACTTCTGGTAAAAATTTTAAGCATCTATCTTAAACTGGTCTTGAGATATGATAAGTGATTTTTTTGAAAAATTCTTATCCCCTCCACTTTCATGCTCCACCGCCCCCTTACAAAATTTTACTTTCATCAAACTTCATTTCTCAACCTTTATACACAAACCAAATTTTATTTATCTAGTGCAATTGGTTCATGAGATATCGTAATCTAAAGCTTTTCACCCCCCACCCCCGTACGCCACTTCCCCCACTCAAATTTTTGGTTCCAATCTATTCTCCTAGTATACCTACAGATATTCATTAAGTTTCAATTTTGTGATATTGACCGTTTAGGAGATATGGATTTTAGAATGTGTCGATCTCACCTTTTTTGCGTTTCGGGCGCATTATTTTTCCCCCCACTCCCGAACCCCTTCACCTATATCCGCAAATGGGTCCACTACCGAAGCTCTATATAAATTCCAAATTTCAGTCTCCTAGCATAAGCGGTTGCTGAGATCTAGAAACCAAAATTTTCCGTCTAAAACGCTTCCCCCTCCTCCCCCCTTACACCCCCACCCTTCCAAATTTGGTCACTTTAGGGGGCCAACCCACTCTACCCACGAAAAAAAATTCAATTAAATAGCTCATAGGGTTTGGGTGCTACGAGCCTTCAAACAATTTTGCGTACACCGGTAGACGTACGGCGTACAGCGTACGGCGGACAGACGGACTGAAATTTTTTTTTGCTTTTTTCGTGTCTACTCGTCATGAAACGTGAAAAAAAAAATTTTGAGGGTACCAATTTTTTTTTTTTTAAAAATCGATAACAATACTGTATTATTGAAATAATAAAGTAAAACGGAAAATGGTATAGTTGTTATCATTTTAAATATTTGACCTACTTTAATAATTCATCAAGTTCATGTCCTCCATTCAATGAGGTTATCAATCTTCACTATCGAGTACTCGGGTCAACTTTTATAGAACGAGCACTCGGGCTGTGTACTAGTAGCATAACCAATATTTTGATTGCCTTTTTCCCGGTTCTTAAACTTAAACAGTCGGAATGGTACCCTCTCCTCAGAGGGTTAGCCCAGCGTTAAGTGGCACCAAAGCGCGTATCAGGTAACGTGTTTTGGAAAGTTAGATAGACAGATTTTCGACTGCTGACTGTTATATGGTGGTTCGTGTGTATTTTTATGATTCAGAGCTAAGCAAGTTTTCGGTTCTTTCGCATTTATTTCCAGTTCTTTCGCATTTATTTCCGGTTCTACATTCCGAAAATATTAATCACAAACCCCCAAAACTAAGTCAGCAAATGGATAAATTTTCTCTGTGAATAAGCAGTATAAATTTCGAAAATGTTTAATATTCCGAGAAAAATAAAAATTGCAAGTTATTAAATTATTTGAGAAGAACACAAACCGTTTTGCATACAGCGGTCGGCGTACGGCGGACAGACGGACTGAATTTTTTTTTGCCTTTTTCATTTAATGAAACGTGAAAAAAAAATTTTTCAGGGCAGGACATTTTTTTTTTTTAAATCGATCACAATACTTTATTATAGAAATAATAAAGTAAAAGCAATGAAAAAGTAAACACGAAAAAAACGGAGAATCATGTTAGAAGCGAGATATTGAAAGATGATGAAATTAAGACTAAATAATTGAAATAGATAATTTTATAATCTAGATGAAATCTGAGAGTATTATAAGTTTAATCCAGCTCAAAAGTTTATAACGCATAGAACGGATCCTCGGACGAAAAAAATTTCTTTGGGGTCAAAACTTCAAATCCGCTCATTTATATAATACTACTAGCCGCGTACCGCGGCTACGCTCGCTTCGCTTACGTTGTTCCATCGCTCCTGATACTCCCGTTGCTCCCGTTTCTCCCGTTGATCCATTGCTCCTGTTTCTCCCGTTGATCCATTGCTCCTATTTCTCCGTTGCTCCCATTTCTCCCGTTGATCCGTTGCTCCTGTTTCTCACGATGCTCCTTTTACTCCCGTTGCTACCATTTCTCCAGTTACTCCCATTTCTTGCTCCCGTTACTCCATCCTCCATCCCCCATCTCCAATCCACCATCCTCTATCCTACATCCTCTATCCACCATCCACCATTTTCCATCCACCATCTACCATCCCCATCCACCATCCTTTATCCACCGTCCTCCATCTTTCATCCGCCATCCTCCATCTTCCATCATCCATCCTCTATCCTCCATCCACCATCCTCCATCCTCTATCCACCATCCTCTATCCACCATCCACCATCCTCCATCTATCATCCCCCATTATCTATCCTCCATCCTCTATCCACCATTCTTCGCCCACCATCCACCATCCTCCATTTTCTATCCTCCATCCTCTATCCACCATCCTTCACCCACCATCTCCCACCATCCATCCACCATCCTCTATCCACCATCCTCCATCTACCATCCCCCAAATTCCATCATCCATCCTCCATTCTCTATCCACCATCCTCCATCTTCCATCCTCCATATTCCATCTTCCATCCACTATCCTCTTATACCATTTAGTAATAGGAATAGGCATAACTAATACTCCGAAAACGAACTGCCGCTAAATCATATGAAAAACACTCAAATGTTGAAATAGCTCTATCATCCATCCTCCATCCTCTATCCGCCATCCTCCATCTTTCATCATCCATCCTCCATCCACCATTCACCATCCTCCATCCTCTATCCACCATCCTCTATCCACCATCCACCATCCACCATCCTCCATCTATCATCCCCCATTCTCTATCCTCCATCCTCCATCCACCATTCTCCGCCCACCATCCACCATCCTCCATCTTCTATCCTCCATCCTCTATCCACCATCCTTCACCCACCATTTCCCATCCTCCATCCACCATCCTCTATCCACCATCCTCCATCTACCATCCCCCAAGCTCCATCATCCATCCTCCATTCTCTATCCACCATCCTCCATCTTCCATCCTCCATATTCCATCTTCCATCCACTATCCTCTTATACCATTTAGTAATAGGAATAGGCATAACTAATACACCAAAAACGAACTGCCGCTAAATCATATGAAAAACACTCAAATGTTGAAATAACTCGCGAACCACCAACTGTTAAATAATTTTGTTACCGCAGAAACCATCGAGGGCGTACCCTCAACAAATCACCAAAGTTTCATCGCAATTGGATGAGTGGTTTAGGAGCCTATACAGGACAAACAGACTGACAAACAGACAGACAAACATTCATTTTTATATATAGAGATGTTCAGACTATGAGATTAACACGTTTAAATCGAGTTAAATGCATTGAAAACACTTCTCGAACGCGTTTACGAAAACATGTAGCTACAACGCGCTTAACCGAAAACATGTACTGCGACCCTCGCGGAAATCGAAGTAAACTTTAAAAGAAACTATTTAGTGCTGCAGAAACTGAATTTTGTGCTTGTGCAACGACTGCATTAGCTAATTAATTCACTTTTCACTAATGCTATACAAGTACTTGTGTTTCAAATAATTTAGAAACCATAAATTTGCTAATGAAACACAGCTGAATATGTACTTGTCAAAACAAATCACGTCAAGCTGTCATGTATCAAAATAAAACGAGTTGCCTAGTGTGAACACTACTTTTTTAACTCGTTCATTTTGCCTACTTAAACGCGTTTAAAACGCATAGTCTGTACAGGGTATTAGAATATCCGATCGTGACTACAGTATGTTTTAATATTGTTTCTTTATTACTCGAGCGTATAACTTTATAGTTCGCTTCGTTTGACCTCTCGACTGCAATCGTTAAATGTAAATTAGCAAAAAAGCGCTTAATCTTTTATCTTGAAAATTTTACAAATCAGTAGATTTGTTTTAATTAAAAAGCATAATTTAATTACCTTTTTTCTTTTCGTTAATTCTTATCAATGCCAATAAAATTGATTAGAACAGAAAAGATGAAACATACTGCAGTCACCATTGGCTGAAAGCCAATCGTATGATACTCTGGATGAAATACTGTACTCACATTTATATTGTAGTTGGAGATAAAGTAGACTAAGGAGTGCGCATGTAGTTTGTCCTTCATTAAGGATTCTCGTTTGGTTGCTACTCGAAAGTAAAATTTTTCTTTTTCAATGACTTTCAAATAGAAGGAGCAGGAATGACTCACTTGATTTCTAGCATATTTATCCTTTTACCTGGAACCATTTAAAATTAATGTGCATAAAATTTCAAATTTCTCGCCTGAAGCGTTCAAAAGTTATCGGAAAATATTCTTGAATTCGTGTCTTAAGGACCTTTCTATAGAACCAACTCAAAGGAGTAGAAGAATTTCGCTGACAAATAAACTCGAATTTTGTTTTCACTCAAAACTAATTTGTACAAAATTCCGAATTCGTGGCTAAACGATTTTTTGAGTTATTTTGTGAGTCAAAAATCCAACTTTTGCGGAAACTAAAAAAAACGATTCCTCAGTTTCCCTTGAATAAATTCTTGTGTATATTCTCATATCTTATATATCCTTTTGTACAGAGCTATCCATTGGTAAAATAGTTTTATAGCTGAAAATAGCTGAAATAGAAAAATTGATTGTTACCTTTTGCACCGAGTCCGTCAATATTATAAGGAAGGAAAGTGTTTAGCTGCATTGAACACCGTTGGTAGCACCGCACCGCAATTAAACTTAGAAATTGACAATAAACTCCATTTAAGATTTCATAGGTACTTAATGTTGCACCTTTCTAAGACTATTTTCCTTAGTCACGTTTCACTTTTGAGAATGGTTTGGAATGATCTAATACGAAACACGTTATGTACTTACTTATATAATAGCAAAACATCATTGGAATTTACTTGTTTAGTTGACGGAATTAAATACTAAGTACTGACCTTAAATACATTATTATTTAATTGCGCTTGTTTAATTGTAATCAATGTTTATATTAATCACTATTAATTTCATACTTAATGTTATTATTCAATTAATCTTTACTTGTTTTATTTTTTCAAATGTAACTGAGCTAATCTATTCTATTTCAAACTTAATTATGAGCAAATAAAATAATGTGACAAACAAAAATTTGACGATTGCATTATGTGACAGTATTTGCCAGGGAAAATAGTCAAATCTTTGATCGCGTGGCATACAGTGTAATACTGGCTTTAGGCCTTGGATTACATTCGAAACGAGTGTTTTGCAGAATCGCCGAATGTATTAGGTTGTTGCAGATGAAATGTCGTTTTTGGTAGTGCAATTTCAAACAACTGTAACTTTTATAAAACTTAATTTTATTAATCAAAATAGGCACCAGAAGATGCAATACACTTCTCCCAACGAGATACAAGTGCATTTATGCCAGTTTCGTAGAAGTCCGACTTTCTAGATCGAAGAAAGTCCTCGAAGGCACTTTTGATGGCTGCTTCATTATCGAATTGTTTGGTCGCCAAAAAATTATCAAAATGCTTAAAAAAGTGGTAAGCGGTTGGCGAAAGGTCTGATGAGTATGGTGGATGAGGAAGAGTCTCATACTGCCACTCGTTTAATTTTTGGACCGTTGTTCTTGAAACATGAGGCCGTGCGTTGTCATGAAGCAGTATAACTCCATCACTGTTGACCACAATCTAGGCCGTTGAACACGCAATTTCTGATGCATTTCATCGAGTTGGGCACAATAACTCCAGCTGCAGACCACCAAACAGTCACCATTATCTTCTTCGGATGAAGACCTGGTTTCGGCATGTGTTTTGGGGTCTCAACGGCATCCAACCATTGTCCCGATCGGCGACGATTGTCGTACAGTATCCACATTTCATCACATGTCACTATTCTGTTCAAAAACGGATCGTTTCTCTTTCGGGAGAGCAGGGAACTGGAAATTTCCAGTCGACGCGTCATGTTTTGCTCAGTAAGCTCATGCGGAACCCACTTATCAAGCTTTTTGATTTTTCCAAGCTGGTACAAGTGCCGGGAAACTGTCGAATAGTGTAAACCCAATTTCTCTGCGTGATAGTTAAGCGTGAGTCAGATTCCACTAAAAAATTCAGCTCATCGTTGTCGATCGAAGGTGACCACATGGTTCGCTTTCAAGGGTCAAATCTCCTGATCGGAATTTTTCGAGCCATCGCTTTGTAGTCCGTTTGTTTATCAGTTCCAAATGCTCTGTTGATGTTTTCGGTTGCCTCCGTTGCGCTGTGGCCAAGCTTAAATTCATATGCTTTTGACTCGAATTCATTTTTTTTTCTTTGTTTTTCTGCCCGATCTCAATGAAGTCCAAAACTGAAATGACTCCATGAGTAAATGTAGGGGTATTTATACTTCAATACCCAATACCATTTGTGCCACCTGGCGGCAGTTTGAGATATGAAAATCGCAACTGACTTCACTTCATAGAGAAAAACGACATTTCATTTGCAACAACCTAATAGTAACACAAACCTTTTCTAAGTCCAATAACAATTTTGTTTGTTTCGGAACAGGTAACAATTAGTAAAAAAAAACTCAAGCTACAGATAACGATAATTTCTATTTTTTTTATTGTATACTGATAAATTTCACATAGTTACTGGAAGGAACACTCGATTTCACTGGCCTTTCAAACAAAAAAAAAATTTGGTATTCCGTCCAAAAATTAAAACATAAATAAAAAAAATCCATCATTTAATTAATCCGATATCGTTGTACAAGTATGTGTACTTCAAAGTATCTTATCTAAATATAAATATAATGTACAATTTAGGTATTCTAATCAAAAAACTCTAAATAAAACGTTTTTCATAATCGCATTAGTTTAAATATTTATTCTTGCAAAATTATCAATCAGTTGAGTTCGAGTCCTCGTTAAGTTATTATGGAATAGTCTTATAAAAATGGCATCAGTTTTCTTAATAGTGATATTTATTTTGGTATTAACGTATTTAGCGTGTCGATATGCACTTCATAAGCCGCCAAATTTTCCACCTGGTAGTTTCATAAGATTATCTATAAAAATTAAAAACAGAAATTTGAACAAAAGTGTCGGTTATAGGTCCACCACGAATACCAATCCTAGGATCTTATATTTTTTTCCTGCTCATCGATCATAAAGCATCCCATAAAGTAGCTCTTTTGCTAAGCAAATTTTACAAGTCGAAGGTAATCGGATTTTATATTGGAGGTCTACCAACGATTGTGGCACATTCACACGAAGCTGTTAAGGAAATTTTAAACAATCAGGATTTTGATGGGCGTCCGGATCTTCTTATAGGCAGACTACGAGATCCGAATAACAATCGAAAAGGTTAGTTATATCAGTAACGTCTTTTGAATCCACATTATAGTTTTTTTTGTGATTTCACTGCCGCGCAAATAATTACGCATTAAATTTCAACTTTGTAGTACATATAACGTTTTAAAAAGTTCTGTATGGAAGCTACACTAAGAAGTGATGTGGAATGATTCTATGTATCGCGATATGCTGGGCAGGAGAAAAATTTCGTTTGGAAGTTAGCATATCATCGTGGTGTAACGACTCGAATTTCCGGGGTAGGCTCATCGGGTGCCGGGATCCGTTACAAAACATTTATTTGATATTAGGACTTCACTTTATTCTCTAACTATAATATATTTTCTACTTTAAACCAACGTTTCAATAATTCTTGCTCGTTGCGTCATTCAACTCCGCTCCTGGTTTCCTTCTTGTTCGCCTCCGCGCGTCTGCTCTACTCGCCTTGACTCGCTACTGATCGCCGCCTCTGCTCAACATGCCCATTATGCTGTTCTGTTTGTCGCTGCTAGGTTGGCTTCGTTGCTTGATTTGCTGCTACCTGGCTCAACGTCGCGTGGTCCTTCGCTGCTTGGCTCATCACTGGTCGGTCTGCTCTGTTGCTCGGATTGTCACTACCGGGCCCAACATCGCGTCGTCCTTCGCTGCTTGGCTTTTCTCTGCATGGTATGTCGCTGCGTGGCTTGCTTCGCCGTTTTGGCCTGTCACTGCTTGGCTTTACTCCGCTGCTTCGTTCATCGCCACTTGGTTCGCTCCGTTGCTGGGATTGTCGCTACCTCGCTCAACGTCGCGTAGTTCCTTGTGGCTTGACTTACTCCGCTGCTCGGCGTGGCTTGCTGCGTTGGCTTGCTTGCGTGGCTTGCTCTGCTTGTCGTGGCTTGTTCTGCTCTGCTCGTCGAGGCTCGCTACGTACCGCTGCCGTTTGGCCTGCCACTGCTTGGCTTTACTCCGCTGCTTCGTTCATCGCCGCTTGGTCCGCTCCGTTGCTGGGATTGTCGCTACCTCGCTCAACGTCGCGTAGTTCCTTGTGGCTTGACTTACTCCGCTGCTCGGCGTGGCTTGCTTGCGTGGCTTGCTCTGCTTGTCGTGGCTTGTTCTGCTCTGCTCGTCGTGGTTCGCTACGTACCGCTGCCGTTTGGCCTGCCACTGCTTGACTTTACTCCGCTGCTTCGTTCATCGCCACTTGGTTCGCTCCGTTGCTGGGATTGTCGCTACCTCGCTCAACGTCGCGTAGTTCCTTGTGGCTTGACTTACTCCGCTGCTCGGCGTGGCTTGCTTGCGTGGCTTACTTGCGTGGCTTACTTGCGTGGCTTACATGCGTGGCTTACTTGCGTGGCTTGTTCTGCTCTGCTCGTCGTCTCTCGGCTCCCTGCAGCTACTGCGTCCTGCTGCGTTAGCTTGCGCTGACTGCGTTGCTTCGACGTTGTCTCCGCTTGGCTTCCTGCTGCTACTGTGTCCTGTTGCGTTGGCTTACGCTGACTGCGTTGCTTCGACGTTGTATCCTCTTGGCTTCCTGCTGCTACTGCGTCCTGCTGCGTTAGCTTGCGTTGACTGCGTTGCTTCGACGTTGTCTCCGCTTGGCTTCCTGCTGCTACTGTGTCCTGTTGCGTTGGCTTACGCTGACTGCGTTGCTTCGACGTTGTATCCTCTTGGCTTCCTGCTGCTACTGCGTCCTGCTGCGTTAGCTTGCGTTGACTGCGCTGCTTCGACGTTGTCTCCTCTCGCTTCCTGCTGCTACTGTGTCCTGCTACGTTGGCTTACGCTGACTGCGTTGCTTCGACGTTGTATCCTCTTGGCTTCCTGCTGCTACTGCGTCCTGCTGCGTTGGCTGCGTTGCTTCGACGTTGTATCCTCTTGGCTTCCTGCTGCTACTGCGTCCTGCTGCGTTGGCTGCGTTGCTTCGACGTTGTATCCTCTTGGCTTCCTGCTGCTACTGCGTCCTGCTGCGTTGGCTGCGTTGCTTCGGCGTCGTGGTCTCTTGGCTTCCTGCGCTGACTGCGTAGCTTCGGCGTCGTGGTCACTTGGCTTCCTGCACTGACTGCGTTGCTTCGGCGTCGTGGTCACTTGGCTTCCTGCACTGCTACGCCTGGCTGCGTTGACTTGCGCTGCTTCGTCGTCGTCGTCTTCCTTGCTCAGTTCTTCGTTCGATTCAGACTTGCTTATTGATGGAAGTACAACTCCACAAGAGCAATAGCACAAGTTGAATCGATCGAGCTCAGTTTCTCAATACTGTTTCAAAGAAAGGAAGTACAACTCCACTATCTTCGTCACAGCATGAGTACTGCCGACTGACTCCCCGACCGACTGACCACTGATCGATTCGTTCTCGTATATATTTAGTGACAAACATTCGCTATCCATGAATTATGTTATAGAATAAATTTCGTATGGGAGAAATTTTTGCCTTTTTATAATTCGCGGCCGGTGTATGCTTATCTCGGTATATAGCCCCGCTGGGATTTCGTATACTTGTCGGCGGGTTTTCTGTCGCATCGCGTCGCCTGGGACGCTTTTGAGACCCCGCTGACCTTTTCCCAGGTAGATCCCCAATTCTTGGTGCTGTGTTTCAGCTTTGTTTGTGTTTTATGTCCTTTGTTTTAATGTATTTCGGGTTCTATGTTCGCTGTTACGTGTTTTTATGTAACCCCGAGTCTTTAATTTGTGTACCTAATCCTATGTTCTTGGCAATTCATGATGTTCCGTAATCCTAAGTTATACTTCATCTACTTAATCCTATGTTGTTTAATTCTCCTTGTACTTGTTCCTTAGGCGATTGGTGTGGATGGAAATTTCAAAAAGTTTCCGTCCTTACAGTGGTGTGTTTTTTACTCATTAATACACACAACCTTTCTTCTTTTCTCGTCCTAATTTGTATAAAATTGCAACTTTATATTAATTAATTTTTAAGAATCTTTGTATAAGAAAAACCTGTTGTTATTTTTCCAAGAACCTTAAAATTGTGAACGTTTTGAGATATAAAGGTTTGTGCAGTTGCGTGACCCATGTTCCATTACCAGAGTAGCCCTCCTAGACATGGAAAAATCTAGTTTGCAAATTTCTAGCTTTAAGCGTTCTGATGCTGCTTTAAAGACTTTTTATGGGAGCTATGCGAAGCTATTGGTCTATTTCGTCTGTTAACAAACTTATTCTTACAAACTCTAACGATCGAATACAAAACAAAATTTTAAGATCCTAGATCAACGCGTTCTTTAGTCGACGTATTTGGAAAGGATGTGTACCTAGGACCTCGTCTAAGGAGGGCAGAATGACGAATTGTGAATATGGGAAAAAACCCTGTCTGAGTACAAAAATGATATTTGAACAATGTCGAGTGCTGTGATCGTTATTACTGTTCTATGCTTCAGAAGGAGTCAAATGAAAACTGAAAACCAAAAGTTACTTTTCAGGTGAACCCATTGTCGCTGCTGTTTGTTGCAACAAAGAACCTTCCTAAATTAATAATGAAGTATGTACAACATGCAGGTATTTAGTCAAGTAGATGCCTAATTCTCAAAGTAGTTTTTTTGCAGTATAACACAAGATATTGTCTCAATCCCTACAATTTCAACCTCGCCCTAGTAAATTAGCTTTTCTTCAGTAATTGATGGAATATCTGAGAGAAAGTAAATTTCAGAGTGATGATAAGGGTAACCGGAAATGTGTTTTATAAGAGGAAAGACAAAACGGTTTTAAAAGTCCTGAAAATAAATTGAAAATTGTTATTAAAGATGTTTTTTCTGTAGTCCCATACAGTCGATGTCGGGCTTGATATTTCTACAATAGTTTTTTTGGGACATCATCGTTTCTTCATCTGATCTGAGACTTCTATAGAAGCTCTGCAGCACTGTTGATTTTTCTAAATAAAAGAATTAAAGGACAAATATTATATCGTGTCCGAGCGGGATATTGAACGATGATGAGGTTTAGACTAAATATTTTAAATAATTGTTTTCAATGTTATCTTTTTATCGAGCTTAGAACTTATATCGTCGCTTCGTATGACCTCTTCACTGCAATCTATAGATGCAAATTAGCAAAAACATCTTAATCTTCCATCTTACAAATTTTAAAAATCAGTAGATGCGTAGTTTGTTAAAAAGAAAAATTTAATTAGATTTTTTTTTCGTTCAATCTTATCAATACCAATAAAATTGAGTAGAAAAGAGAGAGATAATTATTCAGTAATAAAACCAGAAATTAAAAAATAATACATTTTTATTATCAATCATAACTTTGATAGAATTTCAAATGAAGGAAGCTGATTCTATCTCTGCAGTTTTACTACGCGTATTATTTATTTGCAGCGAAATCAAATTGAAAAGTTTGTAAGTCTCAAAAATTCTGAAATTTTTCACATTTCGTTGAATACGGCGGGAACGAATTCAATAAATTCAAAACTAGTTTATTTGTTCAAACAAATTTTTAGAATTGTAAATATAGTAGGTAGCTTTACTATTGCGTACTTACTACCTCCGAGTCCCTTTATAATTTTTTTTAAATAAAATTTTCGTAGAGAAGAGACGGGTATGAAATACTGAGCCAAGATCCTTACTAAAGTTAAATGGGGTCTAGGAGTTTTAAACTATTCAAATCTCCTGGGGAAGATAGGATACTCCCAGCACTATTCAGACCAACTTTTTATTAAGAATCACTGGGAGATTTCTAGGACTAGTCCTTGAGGAAAAACTAACATGGAATGCTCATTTGGATAATGTTCTAGAAGGTGGCGGCACTTTTTTCAGGACCTACAGGATGCATTTTCAAGCACAAAGCGATTCAACCCAAGTAGAGAAAATTCAAGAGACCTCTACATTTGTAATAACAGAAAAAAACGAATCACTACGTAAAGACTCCTCAGCTTGATTAGAGGTAGAGAATAGGATATGTCTCTAATTTAGCAACAGACTGATCCAAAATTGCCCAAGGAGTACAAAATTCGCTCAAGTTCCTTCAGAAATTCAAGAAAACGTAGTCCAGGCACTAGCAGTATTTTGTCAAGCTGGAACTATATCCCATTATTATATTCATAAAGTTATTAATTAATTATATTTTTGTCTACAGGAATATTCTTCAACGATGGTCCAGTCTGGAAGGACCAACGCCGCTTTATACTACGCTACCTTCGAGACTTTGGTTTTGGTCGACGTTTTCAAGAGCTTGAAATCTTCATAAACGAAGAACTTCTCGAATTGGTTGATATCTTGAAAAATGGTCCGAAATATCCGCACGAGAAAAACTTTTATCGAAACGGACAGGCACTTTGTCCGTATTTTATGACTGCACCGATACTAAATTGCTTCATGAAGATTTTATGCGATGAACGTATATCGCGAGAGGATCAAAGTGTTATTAGTGACTTGACCATTAATACTTTCATATTTCAGCGCAACGGTGATGATTATGGAAAATTATTTAGTCTTATCCCGTGGATACGACATATTTTTCCAGTCACCTGTGGATATAAACCATTAAAGGAATCGAATGCTGTAATCTATAAGTTCGTCAAATCGATTGTCGATCGACATTGCAAAACTTTCAATCGTGATCATATCAGGAATTTTATCGACATGTATCTGGAAGAGTTAGAGCTCGAACAGGAGAAAGGTGGCGAAACATCATTTGCTCGTAAGTTTAACGGACAATATAATATAGATGAACAAAGAAATTCTACATTTTCAATTTCAGTTGATCAATTTACTCTGAGTGTTGTCGACTTCCTGTTTCCAGTACTGTCGGCAATCTCATCGCAAATTTCATTCCTATTTCAATGGTTCGTTCTAAGACCCGATATACAGAAACGTATTCAAGATGAAATTGATGAAGTTGTTGGTAAAGGACGTCTGCCGAGCTTAGATGATCGCCAAAACTTGCATTTTACAGAGGCCTCGATACGAGAATGTTTGCGATTGGAGACTTTGGTACCATCGAATATCCCACATAAAGCAGTGGTCGATACAGAACTCTTGGGATACACAGTTCCGCGGGTAATTTTAACTTTTTGGGTACTTTTTGACATATTCTAGAAGCCAAGAGGGAACCACTTATACGTTTCGAAAACAATGGACAACTTGATTTATAAAATATCTCGTTACTTGCGTTGTAGATCAATTAGGGAGGTATTTTAAGTTCATTTCCTGTGTCTGTTTCTCTTCTTCCTGTACGACATTGTCAAACTACCCAAAAAATTTTGAAGTTTTTTTTAAATAACTTAAGGTCACTCTGGGCAATAGATCTTAGTTTCGAATATATCGATTTGTTATGCGATATGACTAGCCCATTGAAACTTTGCAAAGCCTTTTCAGGATTGATGCTGCCATTTCGCAATACAGGCTTTACAACTCATTACCGGAATCGATAGTCTTTACCCATCTTAAATTGATCCTAAGATTTTTCACTCAAACAAATGCGTCTATTGCTTTTTCAAAAGCTTGTAAAGGATCCAAGCTATGTAGCTAGTTAACAACAGAAGCAAAATTTGGTTGTCTTGTATTTTGGGAACTTTTCTTGTATTTCATTATTGGGAACACCGAGAAAAAATCATATATCCATTTTGTGACGGTGATACGCCACAGAACTTCGTTATTATTATTTGTGTAGAGCAAATAAAGTAATGTGGCAAACAAAAATCTGACAGAATTTGGTTCTTCTATAGCTCCGACAACGCTATTAAATCAGTTAAGTGTCGTAGCATTCCCAATTTTGTCCAAGGAGTCGATCGCCTTTTTTACGACTTACTTCAGTGCACTAGTTTGAAGATCATGCAGCCAAGGAAATTTAATTGTTTCAAACCTGAGTCAGTTTGTCTTGAGTTAGAACTCCATTCAATCCTCACTGCTATTGGACAAATTTTGCTATCATTTCAAACTCTGATTTATATAAGACAATTACAATAATAATTTTGATTTAACTCATCACTACAGGATTCAATTGTTCTCACCGGGTTATATGGGTTCCATAACGACAAAGATATTTGGTCGAATCCTCAAGAATTTCAACCAGAACGATTCCTAGACGAAAATGGTCATCTTTGTTTGAAAAAGGACATTTCTTTACCGTTCGGTGCAGGTACTAAGTTTCAAATAATAATTAATGTAAATATAATAAAATTTTTAATTCATACAGGAAAACGTTTGTGTGCTGGAGAAACATTTTCTCGAAACATGCTATTTCTTATAACTAGTGCAATATGCCAAAATTTTGCTGTTGTACCCGGCAGAGATGGAAAATTACCGGACATGGAAAAAGCTATATGTGGCATTATACGGTCACCACCAGATTTTTGGGTTGATTTCAAAGCACGGTAGATTTGTTGTCAAGGTTTGATCGACATGGATATGTAACATAATTTTTATAAAATGAGATAATTGCACAAATAAATTTTTAACGTATCCCGGAAATTGCTGAAAAAATAATAAAAATGTTGCTCCCATAATATTAACTTTTATTAACTAGAACTAGAAGGCTAGTTAATTAGAACTAGAAGTCTTACATCATTATTATTTATATCATTAATCTGTTTAAATCGGAAATGAATTATGTTACAAACAATTTCACCAAAATGAAATTTTTTTAATAGTAGAGCTACTACAGAATCTAAATATTAAGAATTTTGGAAAATTGGGCTTCGTTATAATTCGAGAATATGGATATTATTTCAACAACGCACATCCTCAGAAATACCACCAATATGCCCTTCGTATCCTGTCCATGACAGTTTTCTAACTGACCTTTCGAGTAAAGGTTTTTTCAACTGGCATGTCCTCAATAACAGGGGCAGCAATCAATTCCAGTAGAAATATTCGTGTGGTGTTCTTCGAAAGAATCTCTTCTGACGTCAAAAAAAATCTAACATTTTTAAAAAATTTACTGCATCCTTCTCGGAGCTCGTTAAATGTAGGTATATACATGATACTCGTATTAACTCCATATTTTTGGTTCATACTTTTAGGACGACTACTATTCGATATTGTGAAGAGTGATGTTTATTGCAAATACAGCCAGTTAGTGCAATAGTCAAATTTTTGTTTGCCACATTATTACTTTTTTTTGTTTTTTTTTTTTTGAGATAAAAAATTTGACTGAATTGTTTGTTAAATTTTTTTAGTCAAATATTTGACACCATGGCATACCTCGTAATACTAGCTGCTCTTTGTACTAAGATTGAAATAAATAAACTGCCCGTAGAAGTAAAACTATTGAAAGTTCTGAAATTGATTTTTAACCGATTATATAATAAATAACCAGTTTTTAGGTGATTCGATAAAAAGTTCGTAGAACTAAAAACAAATTTGCCACCTCATCAGACCTTACCGGAATTGAAAAAAAAAATTTTGAAAAATCATTAAAGCTATTTTTGAGTAATTACATGAAATAAGAACATATTTTATATGTCATCAGATCTAACTTATAAACCGTGGGCCTGTATATTCAAAAATCCTAAAATTAATTGATAGAGGATTATATAGAAAGCCCGGGTAGTAAACACCAATTTGATGCCTCATCAGATCTAAGAGGTTTACTCTTTAGAAACCTGAAATCAGTTTAAAGGCGATTAAATAAAAAGATATGGCGGAATTCTTGACATTGTATTCATGCTATTCACAGTCCCTTAGTATCTGAATTAAAAAAAAAATCTGCCAATGGTCTGGGTGAAACTTTGTTATTTTTCGGGTCAAAGTTCGGGAGCGGTCAAAGACGGAGTATATCATCAGTTGTTTCGAGATTATAAAGTTTCTTGGAAAGTTAATTTTGTTTTTAAAATAAAAATATTTAAAATAGAGATTTTTAGCCGATTAAACATTGAAAAACCCCGTCTAGACTATTCGAATTTTGGTATATTATGTACACTAAAAGCCCATAGAAGTAAAAACGAATTTGTTGCCTTATCAGACTTAAGAAATATGACGAATTGTTAAAACGTATACAAACCCATTACTTCCACTTGGGGTTTGAATTTCGAAAAAATTGTGGAACAGGTTTTTAGAAGATTTCATAAGAACCAACTTGATATCTCATGAGACACGAGGGATTTTGAAAAATTTGTGAAAACGTAAGCAAACTCTTCACACCCCCTTGATTCTTAAAATTCGAAAAATCGTTAAATTGGTTTTTAGGTCATTACATCAAATGCCGTAATAACCAATTTTATATCTCATCAGAACTAAGGGATGGAGAATTTGTGAAAACATATGCAAACCCTTGGGAGCTGAATATCTAAAAATTGAGAAATTGGTTTTCAGGCGATTATATAAAAAGTCTGTGGAAGTGAAAAGCGATCTAATATCTCATCAAACCTAAGAAATATGCTTTGAAAGCATACAACCCCCTTACACCCCTTAGGATTGAATATCTGAAAATACTGAAATTGACTTTTTGGTTCTTACCTTAGGAAATAAAAATGAATTCGATATATCTTCAGATCTAATATGTAGGAATCTGTGAAAACCCACTTGGGGGTTGAATATCCAAAAATCCTGAAAGGAGTTAATAGATAAATATGAAGACAGCACGAGAAAGTAAAAACAATTGAATTACTTATCACTTCCAAAGGATATGACGGAATTTGTGAAAACTTGTTCAACCCTTTTATATCCTCTTAGGGGCTGAAAAAGGAAAAAATTTAAAAAGAAGTTTTGGGCGATTATTACGCAATCCCGTGAAAGTGAAAAGATATTCGATATTTGATCAGACCTGGGGGATATTTTCCATGTCTTGATAATTCGTGAATAAGTATACAACCTCTTTACACCCCATTAGGGGTGGAATTTCAAAAATGAATTAAATATTTGGGCAGACCTAATAGATATGACGAAAATCGTAAAAAAATTTATGCATTCCATTTTCACTGATACATTTTTTCGCCCTCCCTTCCGAACGCCAATGGATATTTGAAATTTTTTTATCTGAATTACTTTTCTAGTTGATTTACATATACGTACCAAGTTTCAACTTTGTAACATAAGCCGTTCTATAGATAGGAAAAAAGTTCTATAGATAGGAAAAACACCCCCCACTCAAAAATTTGTTTGCGATCTATTCTCCTAGTATACCTACAGATATTTATTAAGTTTCAATTTTGTAACTTTAATCGTTTAGGAGATATGGATTTTAAAATGTGTCGATCTCGGCTTTTTTGCGTTTCGGACGCATTATTTTGCCCCCCACTCCCACACCCCTTCACCAATATTGACAATTTTTATGCAAATGGGTCCACTACCGAAGTTCTGTATAAATACCAAATTTCAGCCTCCTAGCAGAAGCGGTTGCTGAGATCTAAAAACCAACATTTTTCGTCTAAAACGCTTTCCCCTCCTCCCCCCTCACACCCCCATCCCTCAGAATTTGGTCACTTTAAGGGGCCTACCCAGTCTATTCACAAAAAAAAATTCAATTTAATTTCTCAAACCGTTTGGGAGCTACGAGCCTTCAAACGATTATGCGGACAGAGGGACTGAAATTTTTTTTTGCTTTTTTCGTGTCTACGAGTCATGAAACGCGAAAAAAAAATTTTTCAGGGTAGCAAATTATTTTTTTTTTTAAAAATCGATCACAATACTGTATTATTAGAAAATAATAAAGTAAAAATAATTGAAATTCAATTTTTTGTTTCTATCTCATTTTTTTTGTTAGTTATACTCGTAGTATGTTAAAGTTTTCGCAAAAATGGTGTCCGAGTCCTCTTTGAATAATAAAATATGGCTTATTTTAAAGGGGAAGGGTGTCGCAATAAAAATGATCCTTGAAATTTTTTTCAAGGATAATGATTTTGTCCTTTATCCTTGAATATCTCAAAACGGGTTTTTTTTTATTTTTGTTTTATATTTTGTAGGTTTTACTGTTTTTCAAAACATACCAAAAAATTAACTTGGGATCTCAATGGGATCGAGGTCAAAAAAATCGAAGAACATTATATTGGTTCTTAATTATTTTATAGAAAAAGGATCATTTAATCAAGAATCGCCAAAAGTGCGACCTTATCATCGCCGATTCTTTTGAATATTTGTGTACTCGAAGAATTAGTGAAAAAAAATATGCTTTCAAGTTTTTCTTTCTATCTCATTTTTTTTGTTAGTTATAGTATGTTAAAGATTTTTCAAAAAAGATGTCCGAGTCCTCTTTGAAAATTCATATCTCTGGTAATTGTTATCCTTGAAAAATAAAGTAGGGCTTATTTTAAAGATTGTTGTTGTTTTTGTTAGTTCAAAAATGGAGATAGAAACAAAAACTTGAATTTCAATTATTTTTTTCACTAGTTCTTCAAGTACAAACATTTTAAAAAGAATCGGAGATGGTAGGATCACAACTTTGGCGATTATTGATGGAATGACCCATAATAAGATCAAAACAATATGATCCCATTTTTGCTAAGTGCAGTCTATGTAGCTAAATTCACACAGAACTTGATCAAACAAAATAGTCAAATCAAAAAAACTTCCGGCCCCCTCCCCCTCCCCCCTCCCCTCTCCAGCCAATAGTTAAGTCTGTATCCGCCACTGTTCTACAACGTTCAAAAACTGGAAAATGGTCAATAAAAACAATCCTACTTTCAATCACTGATCCGAAGTCAAAGTGCGAGTTATTATGTACTTAAATGCCTCTTATCTTGTTTACAGTATAGTATAAGTAGGTCCATTAATTCTTACATTAAATTTGTTGTCTTCTTAAGTTCATGAATATATCCGTATAATAGTACATAAATATTTATTCTCGCAAAATTACCAATCAGTTCAACTCGCGTCTTCGTTAAGTTATTATTGAATCATCTTATAAAAATGGCATCAGTTTTCTTAATAGTGATATTTATTTTGGTATTAACTTATTTAGCGTGTCGATATGCACTTCATAAGCCGCCAAATTTTCCACCTGGTAGTTTCATAAAATTATCTAAAAAAAATAAAAACAGAAATTTGAACAAAAGTGTCGGTTATAGGTCCACCACGAATTCCAATCCTAGGATCTTATATTTTTTTCCTGCTCATCGATCATAAGGCAACTCATAAAGTAGCTCTTTTGCTAAGCAAATTTTACAAGTCGAAGATACTCGGATTTTATATTGGAGATACACCCACGATTGTGGCACATTCACACGAAGCTGTTAAGGAAATTTTAAACAATCAGGATTTTGATGGGCGTCCGGATCTTCTTGCAGGGAGACTACGAGATCCGAATAACAATCGAAAAGGTGAGTTATGTGTGTATACCTTAGTATAACTCAATATTTCAGAAGTAGTACATCTAGAGCATCAATTGGATGATTAGTTAGACTAGAAATGTTTTATCTACGTTATTCTTGTAATAATAAAGCAATTAATCAAGATTGGTTTTATTGTACCATATACAATTATTTACGTATGGAAAAAGTAATCGAATGTGTTGATATATGTAAATGTAATAATTCCCATTATTTGTGTCAGTAATATTATATACTGAATATATTTATTATTTTTTTATTTTAAAATTCTCGATTACATTTTAATTAGAAAGAAAATCTTTCTAATTAATCTCATCGCTGATAAAGAAATTCGGGCTGTTGAAGTTAAATCATATTTACATAAAATCTAGTCCAACTACACTGAGAGAAATAATTTCTTGGCAAGAGATTGCTTCAATAAAATTTTCATTACAGCAATCGAAGCTCATTTACGCTAATAAGAATTAGTTTGGAACAATAGATATTCGGTTGTACAAAAAATATTCGTTTAAGGGAATAAACACGTAATATGTGCAATAGAATCATTCTGTCAAGACAATCAACTTATGTCGTTTGCTCGATTCTGTTGAAAGAACCGAACAGAAAAATGTCTAGCAACTCAATTTTGATTCCCGCAATAAAATGTTGGTTGTTGCAATAGAATATTGTTCATAACAAACGATTTTCGGCATCATTCTGTTGTGGAACCGAATGTGTGTTCCGCCAACCGAATGTATGTTGCGGTAACTTAGTTAATCCACACTAAGTTAAGTTGCACATAGGGAAATGAAAATGAAAGGTCTTCGGTGGCGCAGTGGTTATGCGCGCCAATCCAAAGACTTTCAACACGGGTTCGATTTCTACCTTCAGCCATGGGTTTTATTAAGTCAGTAAGTAAGAAATAATATTTGAAGTAGGAAAATAGTGTCTTAGAAGAGTTCTCTACCTCCTCCTAGGTAATAAAAAAGAATTCAGTGTAGGATTTAACACAAATAACCCAATATTTTTATGTTTACTAACAACCCGAGCATTTGTGGAAATCAAAATTTTAAGAGATTCTGGTTGGCTAGACAAATAATTCAGTTGTCGGAAAATATATTCGATACCAATAAACGAAAATTCGGTTCGGCCAATCCAGAATTTCGGTTCCAACAATGGGATAGGAACTTTTCCTGCAACCGTTGTAATTCGTTTGGCATATACATATTTCTATTGCAGCAATAAATCTCTCAGTGTACTTATTAATGAAACAGAACTTAATGGCATGAACTGCTCTGTAAGTTACCGACTTATATATACATATTTTTTTTGTTCAAAATATTTATTTCTATTTTTAAATATTATTTTTTTTATTTTTGTGAATTTTTTACATGATAAACCTTTATGCAAACTTATTTACACCTTACAATTAGAATTTCGAACTTAAGCTTAGAATTGAAAATGGACTCAGCCCTAGCGATATGTTCTATATTTCTAATGTTAACCCCATATCTAGCTAAGTTTAATAATTATAATGATCTGAATAAAAATGTGGTGTGTATTTATGTGATTACTTGCCAAAAATTGACATCTGTTTTTGACGATTTTTACTATTCTCGTTCAGTTATGAAGTAGAAGGTGCTCTTTTAGGTGACAAAATCGAATATGCCTACTTTGTAAACTTTGTCCTCAAAACATGAAACACAACACACAAAAAAAGTCTACTTTACAAATTTCAAAAAGACACATTTCGCTTCCTTTAAAAGTTGTTAAATTTTTTGTACATGACATGTTCTGGAAAATAGACACAGAATTAATCCTAGACATGATATTGTGTGAGTTTGCTAGTCTATCATCCCATAGGTCATAGGTTCCAATCCCTCACATGATCTTATCCTATATGCTTTGTTTGTGCGCAATTTTTCTAAATTTCAACTGTATCCACTGCAAAATAAAATTCCCGTTCAGCCTAAATTGGCCGTTCCTTTACATGAATTTATAGCGAAAGCAACGAGCGCCCATGAAGGGATCCGACGCGATGTAAGCTGTTAGGATGCATATCAGTTAGTGTAACCAGTTATAGTGATATCGCATTGCTCCAATCGCGTCGCTTGTCAACTCCGCGATATGGCATGCACGATGCGATTGGTTCACCAGCGCATCGCTCTTACTATAGTTCCATCTTTAGTTCGTTCTAGTTGCTCTCGAAGCTTCTCAACGTAAGCGACAGGTTGTTAGCCTTAGGCCTAACGTCTAACCCAGGTGGGGGAGGAAGGTGACGGTGGAGGAGAATGGGTATGAAAAGAAATTTGGGAATGGATATCGCTGATAAGAAAGGGAAACTGGATACTAGGAAAGCATAGTATCAAGTCATGAGTGGAACTCGAACCCACGACCTCTGGGGATGATAGACTAGCACTTAACTCTCGACTATCTAGGCCACAATTTAACCAGTATGGTATACTGCAAAAATTTCAAAGTTATATTTCTTAAAGTTTATTTTTGAAACTTGTGAACACATTTTGTGCTGTTTCAGGGCCATTGCTAATAAGAGTCAAAAATTTCTGAGAGAACATTTTATGGATCCTATTTCCAATGCCAAGGCAGTCCTCCTTCACTTGGAAAAATTTTTAGAATTGAATTGATCACACAAATTTTAAGAGCTTTTGTACAAGTAGGATGTGTTCGATTTTCTTCTTATTGAAAAATTAAAGTATGCTAAATTTTAAATTCCTGACTTGAATCCTTCAGAAGCTATCGACCAGTATTCGTGAACACGTCTTTTAACGTCTTTTGTTTGGAGCTTCGTGAATGAGATACACGATTTCGCCTATTACGAGTACTTCACACCATTTTGTGCTATTCATTAGTCTTTCATGATATGTATTATATGAATTGCTGCGGTTGGGTATGAATCAGATGCTCTATCAACAATATCGGGAATTATTCAGGCAGATTCCTTTTTGACAATAACATTAAATCTCCACTCCAAATCGACCCTCGCAACGCAAAACCCGTTAAAATATACTGTTCAGCCCCTTTCGTGGAGAACAGCGATATTTTGGCAGTCATTCATCCCCCGAACATCAGTAATGTGGAACGAATTGTCAGCCAATCTGTTTCCTGATAATTATAATCTACAACAATTCAAAAACAACATCCACCCTTCCGGTCCACCACTCTGAGTTTCTTCCCAATTTATCCTATACCTACTTGTGATCCCATAAAAAAAATTATAAAATTATATTTTCTCAAACAATCGTTAGTTAACCGATAGAGCAAGCTTGCCAACGATATAATTTATAATTATAGAGACGGTTAAACATGTTTTTGTTTAATCGGCAACCTATTATTTATAAAGTTACGACTGTCTATACTGCTACATAGTTTAAGCATTCTGGCTCTAATTACATATTTCAGTGTAGGAAGTTTACTTTTGGATTACCGATCTTGCATTATTGAAAGCTGTTATCAATTGTTAACAAATCATTCGAAAAAAGGTCGTTGGTACAATGATAAATACGACTGTATCAATGCAGTAAGAGTTCAGATTAGTTCCGTGATTTTAAGCAGCAACAATTAACTAACTACTCGTAGAAACGCGACAATATGGTGTCTGTTATTTTATTAGCGATTTTCATTTTTATTCTCACTTATATTTCGTATAAATATGTGTTTTATAAGCCAATTAATTTCCCACCTGGTAATTTATTAAATTTCGAGAAAAAAAACACAAAAAACGGTTATGAAAATTTTAAGGTCCACCTCGAATTCCGATATTTGGAAGTTATTTATTGATGCTATTACTGAATCATAAATCAACGCATAAGGCTGCACTGATGCTGAGTAAATTTTATAATTCAAAAATTATTGGCTTTTACGTCGGTGGAATACCAGCCATTGTTGTCCATTCGCAAGAAGGAGTCAAGGAGGTGTTAAATCGAGAAGATTTCGATGGACGTCCTGATCTGTTCTTTGCTCGAATTCGTGATCCAAATCTTCAGCGGAAAGGTATTTATGAATCGTGTAGTGCTAAGTATTCCCGAACAGTGTTAAGGACAGTATACATTTGTATATGCGTATCGTATCACCATTGTGAACGGATACATTGTGAACCGAACGGATACAGTACAGTGTAGACACTACACGGTTTTTCTTGTATCAATAGTGCGTTGCATGAAAATGCACGATACGTGATTACAACTGAACAAGTGTCTCAGTTTCAGTTCAAATTCAAATATGAGTTCACCGCGAATGAGCACTATTGTGAAATTACAAAAATTTTTTCACGATATCGATTGTTTTCTCCGTAATGACAAAACAAATTTACAACTTTACGTCCCGACCGCGAATGAGCAATATTATGCAACGCCATGTGCAACATGTCCAAACATGACTCCACCGCGTATCGTATCATTCCTTTGATGTTGCGGCAAAAAATCGCCAAATAACTGATCAGATGCATTTCTTTGTATCAAATTTTGATACGGAACGAAGATACGTTTGTCGTATCCACTGATACGCAACGAGAATACGATAAGCAGAAATGCAACAAATAGATACCGGCCTTTAGATATCGTGCAACGTACACAACTATCAGTATAGTGGGAATCTAATGAGGGCTGTACCTAAGGTCTGAAAATTTTTGATCTTGTATTCAGTTCGGACTAAACTCACTGCATTGAGGTTGAGGACTGGAACTCCAGCTTCTGAGTTTTCTTTATTATTTTAATAATAAAAAAAAACATCTGCCAACAGTCTGGGCGAAACTTTTCAGTTTTTCGGGTAAAAGTCCGGAAAGCAGTTAAATTGGGTTTGCGACAGAAGTTCTTGTGCCACTGCTACAAAATAACACTTCCTTTCCTTGCCTTGGGGGTTGAATATTAAACAATCCAGAAATTAGTTCATATGAATATTGGTGTTCGTATTTAGTTCCAGATTATTCTTAAGCTCTATACTAAGTTGAGCCTACTTGATTTTTCTCCAATGGTTTTTTAGGAACATCATTTGATTTGAGACTTTCTATCGAAGCTCTGCTTGCGTCTTAGACGAACAGTTATTATTTTTATATCTCAGGAACCGCTTATGCTAGAAGGCTGAAACATGGAACTTTCTGACTGGACTGTACATGACTGTATTAAAGGTTAACCCCTAAGTCCAGTTCGGAGCTATAAAAAAAACTTACATAGATCTATGATAGTGAAGCCATTTGCCAAAAAATGCCCGATGTGGGTTAAGGGGCTCGGAAGTGGAGGCAAAACCAATGCGTCCGAAACACTCGAAAGGTGAGATCAAAACAGTCTGTTGAACGGTTAATGGCACAAAGTCGAAAAGTGATTGTTTGTGGGTATATACTAGGAGAAAAGATAGGAAAAACATTTGGAGGGGAGTCAGTGGCGTGCGAGGAGATAAACAACTTTGCATTGTGATTATCTAACGAACCAATTACACCAGAAAAAAAAATTTGGTTTTTCTTTAAAGCTTGAAAAGATGAGTTTGCTAAATATACAGTTTCAAGGAGAGGCGTTGGATCAAGAAAGGATAATAATTTTTCTGAAAAATTGTGTCTCATATCTCAAGAACAGTTTAAGATAGGATCTTAGAATTCATGTAAGAGTTATGCCTTTGGTGGGGGGGAGGGGGGGTGTAAGGGGTGAGGGTGGAGGAGACTGAAAAGGAAAACATTCCGTTCGCTTCATCAATCGAAATTCTCAGAAAACGTCTTCTTCGTCCGATTTGTCGATGTCGATTCGTTGGGCCATTTTGTATTGGCGACGCTGATTAAATCGTCTTCTTCGTCAGAATCACTCCAATTATCTCACAAATGAGCTCTTGGCATGACTTCAATCGTGAATAATTCAACATTTGTCATGAAATCGCAAGTTAAATCCCTGGATATCGTAAAAAACCGGGCCTTTTCCACCTGTTAAATTTTTACCTGAATGATCGCTGGTTACAAAATCAGTGAAACACCGTTTAAAAACAATACCCAAAAGTTAACAATAGTAAACCTCTGGGAAATCTGAAATTATCCACAGGTTACAAATTACCCGAAGTGAACAATACGGTCCTAAGACTAAAAATATTTTTAAAGATATGTTTTTGAAATTTACCCGTTTTTTCTCATGCTTTAAAAACTTTAAAATCAGCCGATTTATTTCATTAAAAAGCAAGATTTATTTAACCTTTTTCTTCTCTTTAATTCTTATCAATATTATAGAAAAAAAAATAGAAAAGAGAAAGATAAAGATAAAACTGAATATGCAGTAATTCAGACATCGGAAAATAACAAAATATGGTTAAAGATTAAGCAGGTTAATGCACATTATATACGAATCAATTAAATCTAGCTTGATAGTGTAATCTTCTAGAAACGAGATATTTTTTAAAAACAAATTCTTGTAATCAATTAATATTTTGAATGAATTGAACCGAAACATTTAAAATGGACAAAGTCGATTTGTTGTTTGTACAATAGTTTTTCTACGCCTCTTCCATTATCAGTTTGTTTGTAGCGAAATCAAATTGAAAAGTTTTGTAAATGCGAAATGGAACTTTTCTAAATGCAGAATAAAATTTGCTTCTTTTCGGAAATTTTTCAATTTTTTTTAATAGAAATAGAACGATTTCAATGCATTACAAACTAATTTATTATTATTAGGATAATTCTTAAAGTATTATAAATAAAGTAGGTAGGTAGAGCTTTACTATTGTTTCATCTGATGCATTTCATAAAAGTTTTTTTTATGGGAGCGGTTAATTTTTGATACCCACTGATATACTATATACTCATACAGGGTATTTAGCAACATCACTAGCCATAGCAACGTTCTGCTCTAGCCGGGGGTTGCGTGCGATGGTATTCATAAACTACTCTAATTCAGTTAGCATCTTTCATATCTCTGTTATGTAAAAATACATTTTCGTTAACAACCATAAAATAGTAACTTTGAAAAATCTCAACCAAACAAAGCTGATTCCATGGACCATTCATTTACTTTTGCCTGAATATTAACATTACTGGCAGTGTATTCAATCGACGAAGACAACAAATCGCTTCTGAAACGGTTCTTGGTCCTTGGACCAACAAAATCGAAGACGAAGCATACGGGAGGCCAAGGTCTGACTTGGGTTGTAGCGCCATTGATGGTGATCTCAAGTGTATCTGTACCTAAGCCCGGGAACCTATAGATTCATCCTCGATAGTCTAGTGCAAGAAGCACGTTTGTCATGAGATCGAATCCTACGTAGTCCTGAACATATCACCTATAATTTGTACTTTTGGAAATCAAGGATCTATATCTAGGTATTGACTTACCAAAGAGGACACAGGATGCTAGCACAGCCAGGTTGGATCACTGAAAATGGGAAACACAAATCTGGCTTTCCAGGATTGTCGACTACATAATGGCAAAATCTGATAGTAAAGAAAGTAGTCCTAACGAAGGAACTAATATAAATACTGAGCCAATATCCTGACTATTAATAAAGTCAAATGGGTTCCAATGTCCCATGGAAGGCTGGGTATTTCCTTTCAGACCTACCAGGCGCGAACCCAGGTGAGAAGTGGTAAAGCACCGCCATCGCCCCAACATTTTTATTCAATAGGGAAATTAGCAAGGTTTTCTCGACGAGAGAAAAGTGAGTCCAAAATATGAGTTTCTTTTACAACACATTTCCAGATACCTGTTAGACCGGTTAATTAACTTTTAAGTTACTGAAATCTGGCGACCACCCCTACCCATTTTCTTTCTGCATTCGCGCATGAGACAACCTTTTTTTTAAAGAAAAAACATAAGACTTCGAGGGTCGTACTTTACTCACAAAACTCACTTGGAATGTTTATTTGGAAGATGTTCTAGAAAGTGCCACAATTTTTTTTTTAATCTACAAGAAACATTTCGGCACATCTACATTTTCAAAGAATCAAGGATCCCTACTTATAGCTTTTCAGATTGGTGAACGAGACATGGTGCAAAATAATTTGTCCAACTCTTCCACTGAACTTAAGCCTCATCCTAGGGAAACCTCTTTCTGGTTAAATTTCGTAAGAATTTTTCAATTGCCGAAAGGCAGGACTCGGGTTGAAACAATCCTAATTTAAGGTGAGGTTCTTAATATAGTACACGGATTGCTACAAAACTATACAAAATGTAAGAGCAGGTGTTTTAATTTTGTCAAGCTGGAATTAGTCCTTGTTATCATAAACATTAAGTTATTAAATAATTGCATTTTTGTCTACAGGAATATTCTTCAACGATGGTCCAATCTGGAAGAACCAACGCCGCTTTATACTACGCTATCTTCGGGACTTTGGTTTTGGTCGACGTTTTCAAGAGCTTGAAATCTTCATAAACGAAGAACTTCTCGAATTGGTTGATATATTGAAAAATGGTCCGCAATATCCGCACGAGAAAAACTTTTATCGAAACGGACAGGCACTTTGTCCGTATTTTATGACTGCACCACTAGCAAATTGCTTCATGAAGATTTTATGCGATGAACGTATAACGCGAAAGGATCAAAGTGTTCTTGGTGATTTGGCTGTAAATGCTTCGATATTTCAGCGTATCGGTGATGATTATGGAAAATTATTTAGTCTTATCCCGTGGATACGACATATTTTACCAGTCACCTGTGGATATAAACCATTAAAGGAATCGAATGCTGTAATCTATAAGTTCGTCAAATCGATTGTCGATCGACATTGCGAAACCTTCAATCGTGATCATATCAGGAATTTTATCGACATGTATCTGGAAGAGTTAGAACTCGAACAGGAGAAGGGTGGCGAAACATCATTTGCTCGTAAGTTTAACGGACACTATATAGATGAAAAATTAAATTTTGATATTTTCAATTTCAGTTGATCAATTTATTCTGAGTCTTGTCGACTTCCTGTTTCCAGTACTGTCAGCAATCTCAACACAAACTTCATTCCTATTTCAATGGTTCGTTCTAAGACCCGATATACAGAAACGTATTCAAGATGAAATTGATGAAGTTGTTGGTAAAGGACGTCTGCCGAGCTTAGATGATCGCCAAAACTTGCATTTTACAGAGGCCTCGATACGAGAATGTTTGCGATTGGAGACTTTGGTACCATCGAATATTCCGCATAAAGCATTGGTCGATACAGAACTTTTGGGATACACAGTTCCGCGGGTAAAATAACCTTTTATTTCTTTTTGATAAATTCTTGAGATGATTGCGTTGCGTTTACTACAAATCCACCATTAGTTAACCATTGCCGGCTTCCTAATTTTGTCCATGGACAAAATGAAGGTGTTAGTTTGTCTCGCATTCTGACTCAATTTTCATTTCTATCGTCATTTGAACAAATTTTGATATGATTCCATTCCAAGCTTTGGTTAATATAAGACATTTATAAACGTAATTTTCAAACTCATCACTACAGGATGCATTTGTTATCACCGGGTTATATGGGTTCCATAACGACAAAGATATTTGGTCGAATCCTCAAGAATTCCAACCAGAACGATTCCTAGACGACAATGGTCATATTTGTTTGAAAAAGGACATTTCTTTACCATTTGGCGCAGGTACTAAGTTTCAAGTAATAAATAATGTAAATATAATAAAATGTTTAATTCATTCAGGAAAACGTTTGTGTGCTGGAGAAACATTTGCTCGAAATATGCTATTCCTTATCACTAGCACAATATGCCAAAATTTTACTATTGTACCCGGAAGAGATGGAAAATTACCTGACATGGAAGAAACTATATGTGGTCTTATAAGATCACCACCAGATTTTTGGGTTGATTTTAAAGCACGGTAGAATTTTTTTTGCTGGGTTTTGTCGACGTGGATACAATCAATATATCAATAATTTTATTAATTTGTTCTATATGTATATATAAATTAAATTAGGTGAAACACCTACATAAGTATATGACAATTTAATTTTATTTTAAATTTAATTTAATGATGTATGTATAATAATCATATCTGAAGAAGAAGTTTTTAAGAAAAAGCTTTCAAAAGTATTTGAGGATTAGCTGTAACCAGTTTTCTTAAATTTTTTTAGAGCATCGTAACAGCAACCCTCACTTAGCCTATTCGTTTGAGATTCAAGTCTTTAAAATTGTTATGTAATCTAGCATACTTATTTTATTTGGACAACTGAGTTTTTCGTGAACGGAATTTTTTTTCGTCAATGATTTTTCTACGTCGTCAGGATTATTCACTAATTACTTTCTTGATTCTTCATGGACTACCTGAATTTTACTTGAAAGACTTACATTGATTCATGACCAAAATATGGTTTTCAGAAATTTGGAGAGTAGGAAAAAATCATAGATTGAGCTCTCAAAAATATTTTAAAATCCAGAAACAGAAGGCAACTCTACATTAGGCTTGTGTAGTTCGCGAACGAACTAGTTCAGAAGAGCGCTCCCATAACTGAAATGAACGAACTAGTTCGCAGTCAGTCCCGCTCCTAGTTCGTTTTTCATTGCCGTTCGAAACTCTGTGGTCGCGTTTACGTACGGACCAGACCAGTCTGAATAGACCAAACCAACCAGTTTGGTCGTACGCATAAACGTAAACCGAACCAGTCCATTTGGACTGATTTTGGTCTTGATTTTGGTACGGACCAAATGAAACCAAAACAGTCTAGTACTGTGAAAATGCGTACATAAATGCAAAACCGAAAAATACCAAACCGGTCTATGTGAACTGGTCTGGTCCACACGTAAACGCGACCTGTGAGACAATGTACTATACTAGATCGCGTATTTTTTTTTTTTGCTGTTCCACTAGATCTACTGAACTTTATTTTTTTCATCATGTTCCACGGGATCTATTGTAGGGTTGCGCATTTTAGTTCACTATAGTGAGTGATCATTTCCGATTCCCGATTCCTCGCGAACTGGTTCGTTCTTTTAGTTCATAGTTCATTACTTCAGGGGAGTTCAGTGAAGAGTAGTTGTAGTTCGAAGACAGTAGATCTAGTAGAAGTCCAGTCTTGGGTATAAACGGACTAGCAAACGAACTTATGAAAGCGGATACGGTAACCGTTCGTTCCGGATTGTGTGAGACAATCCCGGATTCGAGTACCCCTGTCCCACAATCTCAACAAAAATAAATAAATTCGAATTTATAAAAATTGGATTATCTGTACATATGTGTTCGTAACTGCTAAATTGTATATTGTACCTGAAACTTATATCGTATGCGGAAAATTTTTCTTCAATATATTGTTTTATTTTTCGCCCAATATAATTCCCCAAAAATATTGGTCGTTGAGCCATTAAGGGCAACCACGATCAGTTTCTTTTTTGCGTAATTTTTTCATCATCGTAAAAATCGGGCAAATTTTCAATAGCGTTTAGAATGATTATATGCAACATTTTACGTGCGCAGGAAAATTTTACACTCGAACTGGTTTAAAACAGAACTTTTAAATGTATTATCACCAATTATGTGGTGGCAATTGATGACACCGTAAAGCGAGTGGAGACTGTACTGTAAAAAATTCTGATGTAGCATTTTAGCTTTCAAACTTATCATTTTTCGCGTCATCATGTGCTTTAGAAGATGAATACAAAAAAAGCTTTAAGAATATTTTTATGGCATCTTCTCGAAAGAGAAATTAAATTCTTTCCCATTTTCGTTCCTAGAGTTAGCCAATAGGGAAAAATTAATCGATTCCATATTTTAAGTGCCTGACTTTATACTTTCTTAAGTTATCACGCTAAACTGGTTTTGGTTTTTAATGGGACCTATCCGAAAACACTGACTTCAACTAAACTATTCAATGCTTTTCTGATGAAAATTAAGAACAATTTAATTTCGTGAACTTTTAGGGTGTTGCTGTTTATTATGATTATCTTCTAATCAAGTCAATTCCACAAAAAAATCACCATGATGAAATGTGGTATTACGGAAAACAGAGTGCGTAACCGCGGACTAAAATATGAAAATAAGTCATTCAGTTTAAGCTGAGAAACTACTTGATAAATTAGACACAATTTCAAAAGACATTTCTTGAAAAACTTTTAGAAATATTAAGTCAAGTTAAGGCGCAGATCATTTCCTTGAGATCCGGACGACGTACGTCCTTACTCATTTTAGTTTCGGAATCCTTAGCAAAAAGGAAAGCGTCACTACTAATCACAATTACCAAAATTCACAATTGAAACGAAGACGAAGACTTGGATTAAACATTTTTACTTATATTGTCTACTTTGTAGACAATAAATTCAGTAAAATTAAGTAAAACGACAAAATAAATTAAGTAAAACTCGCTTTTGTCGCCACAAAAAATAAAACACCATAATTTCAATCAATTTTCATTCCCAACTCTGTAATATCTTTATTAATAGCTTGATTACCGAAGAAAATGTACAATTAACAAAGAAACTTAAGTATTTAGTAAATTATGATCAAAATGATGAACTGGGTGAAAATCTCTACTACTACATTAGACTTTATTTTTTAATTATTATTATTATTATCATTTACAGGTAGATAAAATAAATAAAAGCATAAAATTACACTATTAATTAAAAATCAAATAATCAAAACATAATCGAGAATTCTCTTCGCTTCTATATTTACACGTGCAATTATTTCTCAATGAATTGAAAACATGATGTCTTATAAATTTCTTTGTTACAACAAATATAAATGTAAGCGAATAGATTTCTATGTTTTTTTTTTTTTTGTAGTCTATTAATCAATGTCAGTCTTATTTTAAAAACTCCAATCACAAGAAATATAATAAATAATACAAAAATCATCTTTTGAACTTGAATTTGCAACCAAACAAAAAAATCAGTTAATTGATAAGTGGGTAAAGGATATTTTTGTCGAGCAAATACAAAACAAAAATGATTGCACCTGCAAATATACACTTTGAATGACTTAATTCTAACGAAAAACCAAACGGTAAAAATCACTTTCATATAAATTAATAGCAGGAAACGGTGTTCTTTTCTATGTTACAATGAAAATAGGAGAAATAACTATAGAATATTACTTAAAGTATCACAAATTCTTCGCTTTCATCGTCATCATCGTCGTCGTTGTTATAGACTTGCTGACGAATTTGAGATAATTGTTGATGCAGCGGCTTATACAGTGACTCGGGAATTTCGTCTGTATGATAGTCGGTGTTACGTCCGCGTGAAAAAACAAACATAGGATAGTTTAATTCTTGAGATTGTTGCGAAGAAGGACTCCCGGTTGGTGGACGATCGGCAACTTGTGATGCCCGTACAGGATGTAAATACTAAAAAATAATTTCGATTACGATTGAAATAAATTCAAGAAAACAATTTAATTATATTTACTGGTTGAACACTTATAACAAAATTATCAAAGTCGGCTCGTGTTTGGCAGTAAAATCCTATACAACAACTCGGATCCATTTTTGCAACTTTCAATTTACGCGGCGATTTACAATGAAACGTATGAACCGGAAAATTTTCTTGATTAACATCGACCATTTCCTGGCAGTAGTGTGGATCTAAATGTATCAGCTTGTCCTCTAGATAATTAAACGAACGAAAGTCACGGATAAGCTCAAAGCCAATTCAATTGATTGAATTTACCTTGGAAGCCAACAAAGAATAGGGAATGTTTGGGCCGCCCACCGATTATTCCGACACAATATTCAGTACTTAACAATGATTTCAGGCTGTTTGCATAGCTTGCGTTTATAAATTTATCCGCTCCTAATCGCAAAGGCACAAGAATTATTAAAGCTTTCCAATTCATTTGATTTTGAGACGTTGAACTTTCGTCGGCTGCTGAATTTTTACCGGGTCGTTGCCAAGGAACGGCAAAACCAGCAGATGGTTCTGGTACAAGACATTCGTCGATAACATCTTGAATATATACTGTAACGAAGAAAAATCATGTTTTTTTTAATCTATTAATACAGTTCTACACGAATTATCTTTTTCGCAGCAATGGAATATAGTAATAAGAAATTAAAGAGTAAATATACGAATTTTAGTTATTCTCAGGTAGAGATTTAGTTGTACCCTAGTGACGAGAACAAGAACGAAATATAAGATGAACTATTTTGTAGGAAATCCGCAATGGTCTAATTTCTCTGCGACCCATGACAAGGCATTACATAAAAAAGTGCTCTTCCATAAAACGCAATTCAAGGTTCGCCTTCCTCTGGTTTTTATCCTAGTGGTTGAACTTATGAGCCTGACCCGGCGGGTATTTCTTGAACATATCTCAGTGTTAATCTAGTATATATTTTCCAATGATTATTACAAGGTCTTATGATTCGTTGCCACTTCATCCAATAGGTTACGTGAGTACCCACTACCTCGAAGGCCGACACACGTAGACCCGCGTTCGTGTGAATATCGAGAAACACGGTATACTCTGTAAAAGCGACCGCTGAAAAACATCTAATGAATTAAGGAGAGACAAGCAGAATTAAAAAACTACGAACTTTTCAGGATATAGTCAAGGTAACTCTCCAGCTGATATTGCTCTGTCATCTGAGTAATAATGAAAAATATAACGCACGACTGAGTTGGCTATTAAAGCGGTAAAGGACTTTTTTTTTCATGAGAAAAACGGGACTAAAAATTGAAGCAACAGCACAGAAGACGTTGCTGAAAGTGAATAAATCACAAATTAAGTTGGAATCTTGACCATTGAGGATACGATTTATAGGAAAAAATTTAGGTTTCAATATATTATCGCCATCATTAGGACTACAGTGACAACTGATTCGCATGTTCAGAATCCTGGATTGATAACACGGCGGATTGGATAGCTTATATGTGTGATCTTGAATGGATCAATGTGCGAACATGATGCTGTTTCTTTAACTTAGGTTTTGCCGCAGACGAAAAAGGTTGTTATCAGTTTTGATTTGGAGGTGTCTATATACACGGATGATTTAAAGATGGAGAGATTGTAAATGTACAGAATGAAAATAAGCCGTAGAAGAAAAACAGAAGAATTATTTTAGCCTAACCACATACTTTTAGTTCATTCATAAGGTTTTTGCTTTCCATTTTCATTAAAAAATGAATATACCAAGAATTTTATTCACAAACACCTCCATCAACACCAATGGCGCGACAGCCCAAATCGAGCCAGGGCCTGCAGGATACATTGTCTTAAGTCATCTCGGTTCAGCTCCCCGTCCTACAATTTGTGCACCTAAGAAGCGATCTGCAATCTGCGTCAACTGAGTCCTCGTATCTTTTCCGCGGTTTTCTCACCGCTCGTTTGCCACGAGCTCTACTTTTCAGTGTGCGTTTGGGAATTCTTCCGTCGTCCATTCGCTCCATTGTAGCTTACGAAATTTTATAAGAGTCGATGCGGCTTGGTCGTCATAGATCTGATACAACTCGTTGTTATACCGGATACGCCGTCTATTGATTTTTCAGACGCTTGAGTGAGAGTCCACGTTTCGCTTGCATATAGTAGCACAGGTCTTATTATGGTCTTGTATATGCGAAGTTTGATCAGCCTGTGCACTTTTTTCGATTTTAAGATCGGGAGAACCGTGAAATACGCCTTATTTGCTAGTGTAATCTGTTGTTTTACTTCGTCCCGTTCGTTGCCGTCTATTACAAGGTGTGATCCCAAGTATGAGAAATGATCTACATTCTCCAGGTTGTAGTCCTCCACGGTCATATTTTGTCTAGTTGGCGCGTTTCTTCTTGTTTGGGTCATGAACTTAGTCTTATTCTCATTGACCCTTAACCCGACATCCTTTGCCGCTGAGTCTAGACAGTGGAAGACTTCCTTCGCGTCTGGAACAGATCTGACCATGATGTTTATGTCATCCGCGTACACCACTAGTTGAGTGGACTTGATTAGTAGGGTACTTCTGGTATCAACGGGAACCTTTCTGATGACATATTCCAGGGCGAGATTGAAGAGCATGGGACCGAGTCCATCTCCCTGTTTCAGGCCGGATTCTGTTCGGAAGCTTTGGGTAAGCTCGTTTTGTATCCTTACTTGGGATTCAGTGTCAGTCATAGTCATTTTTGTTAATCGGGCGAGTTTTTATGGAATTCCGAAGTCAAGCATTATTTTATATGGTACATTACGATCTATACTATCGTATGCCTGTTGGAAGTCCACGAAGATCTGGTGCACGTCAATGTTATACTCCCAGCATTTTTCTAGCACTTGTTTGACTGAGAATATCTGGTCAATAGTAGATCGTCCGGTTTTAAAACCACCTTGGTATTCGCCAATAATCCTTTCTGTATAAGGCTTTAATCGATTCTGAATTACTTTCGTCAGTATTTTGTCGGACGTACACAACAATGATATGCCTCTGTAATTTTCACATCGCAGTTTATCTCCTTTCTTATAGATTGGGCATATAATGCTCTGGCGTCAGTCGTCGGGTATTTTTTCTTCAATCCAAATTTTTGCCCTGATTTTGTGCAGGAGATTTGCGAGGCATGGACCACCTCCATTTAGGAGCTCCACTGGTATTGCATCAACTCCAGGTGATTTGTTTATTTTTTGGTCGCACAGGGCTGCTTCCACTTCTCCGACAGTGGGTACCGTAGTTGATGCCTGCTCATCAGATGAAGCACTTGGTGTAATACTTGAGCCGGCGGCCGTCACTCTGTTTGGGTTTAGCAGCTTTTTAATATACTCAACCCATCTTTGTTTAATTTGTTCTGCGTCACTAAGGATACGTCCTTCCTTGTCTTTACAGAGGTTGTTCGTGGCTTATAGCCTTGTCTTATTTGTTTGACGGCAGTATATGCGGATCCTAGATTATTTGAGTTCATGTCGGTATTTAGGTTTATAATTATATGTCATTGTTGTGTTTTCGTTTCTTTCGTCTGCAGATTTTATTTGATAATCGCCTAAGCTCGTCGTATCTTTCCTTTTTGGCTCCCGTCGGTCTTTCAATGTATTCCTTGTAAGCTTCATTCTTTTTCGTTATTGCGTCACTAAAATCATTATCGAACCAGTCATTACGTTTCTGTTGGGATCTGAGTCCTATGATCTCTTCTGCTGCCGTTCAGATACCATCTCCCAACTGTGTCCACTCTTGATCGATAGTTGTCTCTTCGTCAGTTAGTAGCGCTTCAAAGCGTGTTTGCATTCACAAGCACCTGCTAAACTAATATAGCCAATAGTTGAAGAGGCGACAGTCTTACCATTTAAGGCAATGTTAACATTTAAGAGAAATTTACTTTATTGGAAATAAATATAAATTTGAAAACAGAGAATCAAATCAACTTGTAGATAGTGGGAAGATAAAAACAAAACATTTTATTTTGTGCATATTTACTGACAACAGCATTTTCAGAAATTTGTTATGAAGGAGAGTTTGTTTTTCGAATCGAATCGAATCACTCTTCCCTGCATCAGGTAAGTGTTTATTTTGCGATTGACACGTTTCTATCTTATCGAACACAGACGTAATAGCTATTAGGCGATAATTGATTTGTCATTGCTTCATTCCTTAGAAATTGACTGAACTTATCGTCCGTGTGAAGCATTTTCAACTCCAACTAAATAAAAAGAGATACGGTAAAATAATTTAAGTTTCCTGTCATAAAGTTAAAAATATATAAACGAGAAGATATTAGCTACATCCATGGTGAAAACATGACCCCTCCCCACCCCCTCCCCCCCTTTGAAAATATGTTTCTTAGCGTAGAAACTTCTTTATATTTCAGAAATACTTAAATTCTTCTGGCAACCCTCCACACTCGTTGAGCAACGACAAAGAGTATCAAGTATCCATCATTTGAACGACTTAATCATGAATCAGAAATTGAGACCCCCTAGGTACTCTGGTTCTGATATTGTTATGCTCCGAAGACTACGTCTACAAAAATGTAGTGTTTGGTACTCTAGACGAGATTCGCTGTGAACTGGTGCACGTCATTTGTGAACTAACTTAATGGTGGAATAAATAGTAACTGGTACCCACTTGTAGGTGGGTCTATTGAAGACTATTTAGTTTTACTTAGACAAATTCTTTCTTCACCATTCTAATTTAGAACCATATAGTATCAACATTTGCTATTCGATTTTATTTAATAATAAAATCTTAAAAACAAATAACTAATACTCGCATTCGCATAAACACTATGAAAAAATTGTCTAAGTTCTAAACAAAAATAGAAGATATTCGATTCAATTTAACATTGCAGCATTATTTTTGCATATACAATTAAAAAATGTTATCAATCGTTCTTTATTTCTCAAAATAAAGCTTATAACAAATAAAACAATGTTATCTCGAAAACCAATCCCACCATACAGCATAATACAAAAATTGCGAAAATCCAATCTAATGCCTTGAATTATTTTTCCCTCAATATACAGTAATTTTATAACCCAAATAATGTCGTTATCAAAAGTTTAAAATAAACGAACTGAATAAAAAAAATACGTAAACTGTCAACATTTCAAAATGATTGCCTGTTTGATAAGCACAAGCAATTGAAATTGAACGGAAGAAATTCTTAAAATGTTAGCTAAGCTGATAACAATACTGAAATATGGTATGCTAACATAACAAGGTTCATATTATCATTAATTCCGTTGTTATTCACCTCTTAACAAATTTGAAAGAAAAGAAAATTGTATGTAAATTACTCACCCGTACAATCTTTGGCGACATAAACATTAATGTAATCTAAGTCAGCATTTTCTTGTGCTGCTTTTTTAACCGCTTGTCTGTGAAATACAATAAAAAAAAAAGTTGTATATACTCAGGTATGATTTGTATGAAATTAAAAAGAACCTGATGAGATGCGACACTGACGACGGCCCATACCAATCACCTGGTTTTTTCCCCATTTCTTGTCCCAACCGAACGAGCGTATGTATCGAGAACGGACTATTTTTCGATGAGCTGTCGCCAAACCAACGTATTATTTTCCGATGCATATTATCTTCAATGGTCGAATGAAGTTGAGTTTCAGGATCCCAACGCCAACCTATTCCAAGAAATTAACCGAAAAAATTTACAAGTCTTCTGGATCGTATTCATTTTTCGGCACTTACCTCTTCCCAAAAAATGACATAGAAGTGCCTGCGATAGTAACATTTGTCCACTACGTAACATACAACCCCAACCGCAATCCGATGTGTAATTTGATCCATTCATGATAGGAAATTCGCGACGATATGTCATCCATAGGCGACTATAAAAGTCTCGTTTGAAGCCCTCGATACCTTCTTCCCATGGATTTTCAGCATTTTGACCTAGAAAAGAAGTTAGAAGAAGAATTAACCAACTATCAGTTCGTATTGTATTGAAACACGATATCATCAGACCAGGGATAAATGCGACGGTTTTTTCGTTCGAGTATGTATTCGAAATGAAGACAGTTTAAGGTAAATTATTTTACTGTAAGTCAGTAAAAATTAGTTTTATCTGCAATTGGTGTTATCGAGTTTGTTGAGTAAAAATGACTTTCATTGAAAAGGCTAAAAACGAAGGTGAGCTTAGAAATTGGTTCATTATTAATCAATATCTTAAATTGATATATATTTATTTGTCAGGAATTTGGCTTATTAATTGAAAATCATACAGAATTTATAATCTGATTTTAAAATTGTTTGAATCCCTAAACGGCAAATAACGGCAGGGAATAGAGTTGCCCAATTATAATAACGTAGAACAACCTAATAGAAAAAATTCAACAGGCGCAACGTGTTTACTACTTCCGTGCAGGTTGCGGAGAATTGAGTTCCCAGAATTCATCTGGGCCACGAAATTCTTGTCCACGAGATGATATTTGATGGAAGTTCAGTCAGTACTAAAATTTTTCTGTTCGGCAACTGGTCATTAGGCTAAGAATATTACCGGGAGAATAAGTACTGATAACTGATAACGTTACCTACATCCCAGCAAACATAATTGGTGATAATCTTACAAGCGATATCCTCATGGTGTCCCAGTATCGAGGTCTATCGCTTACAAGATATTGCAAAGATTTTATTAAATTTTAAAGTTTTACGTAAAAATAGTATCGCGCGCGACAATATTATAATATCGCAGGTCAAGATCTCATTAATCACTCAAAAAAAGTATATTGACCAAATTAAATATTCTTTCGTAGGGCTTCGTCACCTGGGACAGTCGCGTGAGTTTGGCACTACTCCCACTGGTATGAGAATAGAACGTACTCTACAGATTAGTTTAGTCTACATAAATACTTCCGATACTTACTTTTTGAACTAAACGAATTTAGAGCGTCCTGCTAAAATTTATTGTAAACAAGTTCGCTAGACCGGACGTATCTCTCCACATTGTCATAAATATTTTAATATGGCTTTAAGGTAGTGGTAGCGCTAACCGTTAATTGGATATCATTTTGACAATGGGATGGGAAATTGTTACTTGGCTCATTAAATAAAAATGTTATAGATTTTTTTTGGTGGCAAGAAGGTTTAGAAAACATTTTATAACCTGCTGATGTTTTAAGGCGAATGGGTGTATGGTATTAACGGCTGCAAAATATGCGAATTGGGGCAATATGGTGGAGAACATAACTACAGAGATATGATAATCCTAGCCACTCGAATGATACTCTACATGAAATATTTAAAATTCAGTTTTAATTGCAGAGAAGAGGAGGTATTTTCTTTTGAGTTACACTTGTGAAAATTAATTAAAAAAAAACTTTCAATGAAAATAAAAACTAAACTTACTAACTAAACATACTATACGTCTATTTGGATATTTATCGAACATTGCTTTCATCTAGCCGAAAGCGTAAATAGCTTTTCGTTCTACGCTACAATAACAGAAATATGTTTTTCTTTAAAATGGTTAAAGCCGCTCCCCAAAGTCACCGATAAAATTATAGTCCGGGAGGCAGCGACACTTTTGATGTAATTATTCCTACAAAGCTGATTTTTTGTCATTTTGTTGTTTTTATATGGCAAGTAAACGGAACGGCAGTCTACCGCCCCAATGTGGGGGCAAACAATAATAACAATTGTTTAAACCTGTTAATAAATAATATGTAAATGCCTTATTCCTACAAGACTGAAATTTTTTTGGGTGGTCAATGATACCTAAAAATGCAGTATAATGATAGTCTACCGCGTCGGAGAGGGGGCCATCATGCGTCTACCACCCACGCAAGGTGTTAAAAAATTTCCTTTTTTGACTTATTCCTACAAGGCTGAACATTTTTTCTAAAATACTTTAGTTTATAAGACAACTAAAAAAGACAGTCTACCGATCATGTAAGGGTGCAAAGCCTTGATAGACGCAATGGAATGCACGATCTCCCGAGCGCAGCCACTGCGCCGATCTGCTAGAAGTAGCTCTGAATTATTGGATATACCGGGATTAAATTAATATCTACAAGACTGAAACTTTTTTGGGTGGTCAATGATACCTAAAAATGCAATATAATGATAGTCTACCGCGTCGGAGAGGGGGCCATCATGCGTCTACCACCCACGCAAGGTGTTAAAAAATTTCCTTTTTTGACTTATTCCTACAAGGCTGAAAATTTTTTCTAAAATACTTTAGTTTATAAGACAACTAAAAAAGACAGTCTACCGATCATGTAAGGGTGCAAAGCCTTGATAGACGCAATGGAAAGCACGATCTCCCGAGCGCAGCCGCTGCGCCGATCTGCTATAAGTCGCTCTGAATTATTGGATATACCGGGATTAAATTAATATCTACAAAGCTGCTTTTTTGTCTGTACGTACTTTAAGATAATTATTGTCAACTAAACGTGTTCTACCTTCGATACAATGCGGCTAAAGCTTCGGTAGACATGGCTAAAGTTTTGGCGCAGACTCTGAATTATTGCATACCTATACAGAGTGTTTGGCACTCCGTCCGCCACCTTGTAAGGGGTTATTCCTTGATATATTTGGAGAAAAAAATTGTTCTTCAGGGTGGGTCAATTTTTAATAACAGTGGAGAGTACGGTACTGTATCATGGAGAACCGAATCGTGATAGATTCATTCAGTTGGAAACCGTCGGACCTTTAACAAATAATATCCACCGCACCTTTTTCAATACAAAAGTAACTCCGTGTCGTGTCACCGAATTATCCCTCTGCGTCTTAATTATTATTATAATTTATATTTAAAATACATATAATAACTATAGTATAAATTAATGTTAGACTTAAGTAATAATAATTAAAAGTGTATAAACTGTAACAGTGCGTTTATTTGGAGAAAAGAGAGGCCTCCAACCCTATAACTTCCCGAAAAAAGGTGACATGCGCATTTAAGTGTGCGGTTGAAGTAACCTTCAACATAAATACCAGGATCGATGCGGCAGCAATAGAAGTAAGGCAGCAGTTGATGTATATGAATACCAAGAGAACACTCGCCAAACGAGCTTTAGCGTGCATTCAAAATGAAGGTGGCCATTTTGAACATTTATTATAATAAAAAATTTTAAATAAAACATAAAAACCATTATTAAATTCTTTCAATTCAAGCGAGTAGTGTAGATCAACATGCACATGCACTGACTTTTGAAATATTTAATTTTTATGCCATATGTATTTTTACCTATTACTTCCAAAATGTTAATCGTAACTCATACATATGTATGCAACTTTTGTAGGTAATAATAATAATAGTAGTGGTAGTAATAATTTTATAATGGGGTTTTCTGAGAAAAACTATATTGATCACTGGGTTGACGTAGCAAAAATTTGTGTTTTCGAGTAAATATCTCAAGATTGGATGCAGTTACAATTTAGACTGTTACATCAAATGAAAGGTAATTCGATTCCCTAAAAAACGAGTTATAACACTTTGCCTTGTGATTATTCGTTTTCAAGATATACCGTTTTGAGTGAGTAAGGGTACCGGTCAAAAACACTTTTCTTAACCACCCTGTATCTCCACTGTTATTGAAAATTGACCCACCCTGAAGAACAATTTTTTTCTCCAAATATATCAAGGAATAACCCCTTACAAGGTGGCGGACGGAGTGCCAAACACTCTGCGCCAAAACTTTAGCCATGTCTACCGAAGCTTTAGCCGCATTGTATCGAAGGTAGAACACGTTTAGTTGACAATAATTATCTTAAAGTACGTACAGACAAAAAAGCAGCTTTGTAGATATTAATTTAATCCCGGTATATCCAATAATTCAGAGCGACTTATAGCAGATCGGCGCAGCGGCTGCGCTCGGGAGATCGTGCTTTCCATTGCGTCTATCAAGGCTTTGCACCCTTACATGATCGGTAGACTGTCTTTTTTAGTTGTCTTATAAACTAAAGTATTTTAGAAAAAATTTTCAGCCTTGTAGGAATAAGTCAAAAAAGGAAATTTTTTAACACCTTGCGAGGGTGGTAGACGCATGATGGCCCCCTCTCCGACGCGGTAGACTATCATTATATTGCATTTTTAGGTATCATTGACCACCCAAAAAAGTTTCAGTCTTGTAGATATTAATTTAATCCCGGTATATCCAATAATTCAGAGCTACTTCTAGCAGATCGGCGCAGTGGCTGCGCTCGGGAGATCGTGCATTCCATTGCGTCTATCAAGGCTTTGCACCCTTACATGATCGGTAGACTGTCTTTTTTAGTTGTCTTATAAACTAAAGTATTTTAGAAAAAATTTTCAGCCTTGTAGGAATAAGTCAAAAAAGGAAATTTTTTAACACCTTGCGTGGGTGGTAGACGCATGATGGCCCCCTCTCCGACGCGGTAGACTATCATTATACTGCATTTTTAGGTATCATTGACCACCCAAAAAAATTTCAGTCTTGTAGGAATAAGGCATTTACATATTATTTATTAACAGGTTTAAACAATTGTTATTATTGTTTGCCCCCACATTGGGGTGGTAGACTGCCGTTCCGTTTACTTGCCATATAAAAACAACAAAATGACAAAAAATCAGCTTTGTAGGAATGGATACAAAATTTCGGTCGCTGCCTCCCGGACTATTAGTTTCAGGTGGTATTTAAGCTGGTACATTACTTTGTTTACTGGTTGTAAGATATCGCGACAACATCGTTAATTAAAAATGTAGCATCGAGCTAGGTAGGTGGGTATAGGGTTACTGTATACGCATTCACACCTAAACAGCCTCTAAAAGGGGTTTGGCAGATGCGTACCAAGGTGAAAAACCAGTTAATTTAATTTTTTTTCATTTTTATGGGATTTTGCTTTATAAACATTCGAAATGATTGACCTTTCGCTCCAAAATTGTAAATTTCCATAAAAGAAATGAGAGAAGAAATGAGACACTTCCATACCAAAGAAAAACAAGTACTAGAATTGTGGAAGGAAACCGACACCTTTTTTTCCGACTATTCACATATTCGCACTCACACTTCAAAAACGCAATTTGATAGCAATGTTCAGTAGTACAAAAACAGGCGAACTAGTACACAAACAGGCGATTTTTGTGAGGTTAAATTACAATTTCTAGTACAGAAACGACCGGATTAGACGTATCTGCCAAACCCTAGGTAGAGAGTGATGTGCATCTAGTGACCCTGAGAACACAGACACACTTAGACCTAAGAAGGTCCGTTGTGTTACCACAGGATCTGCAATGGAGCGTTGGATTCTCGCGGGTTCCGTTTCGGCAAGGTCACTGAGACTGTTGCAGAAGTAAGCTCAAAGATGAGCTTTCCTTCTAGCGGACAGAGCCGGACAGGTACAGAGAAGATGAAGCACTGTCATTATGACCGCATGCGGTTGTGCCCGTCGAATGCTGGGTTTTATCTCGCGTAACACGAGGTCCTTCACTAATATACATACGGTAAAATTCCTTTATTGTGCGTTAGTGCGACCTCACCTGGAGTACCTTTCTCCAATATGGAGTCCTCACTTTAATGTTCATGTGAATAGAATCGAAACGGTCCAACATAAGTTTCTTCGTCTGATAGCCCCATCCCCATCAATGAAATGAACTATGATTCGTTGTCGTCGGATTTGCAACTTGCCACCTTACCTAAACGCCGCGAACTAGCAGAGCTTGTCACATTGTTTAAGGTCATTAATAATGAGTTGGATTGTCCTAGTCTTCTTGGTCTCATCAACTTCAGGGTACCTGGTTACTAATCTCGGTCCATCGACAGCTTTTCCGTCGATTACCACTCGACAGATTATGGTAAATATAGCCCAGTTTCAAGAATAATGCGAGCTGGCAATACTTACACAAGTGAAGCGGACTTGTTTAATACTTCCATTGCTGACATTAAACAAATTTTCTATGTGTAACTTCGATCAACGCGTCTAATGTTTGTTCATATAATTTTTTTCTTTTCTCACTTCTTCTAATGCTTTTTTTTCTACTTTTTTTTTCTCTATTTTTTAATTTAACTTTCTTTAAATTTTATCATAATTTTTTTATTATTTTTATCATTCCGCTAAATATTGTTATACTATTTTGTACGATAAGGATATTGTCCGTTTATTCTATTAAATAAATAAATAAAAAATATGGATTTTTAGAATTATTCGATTCCAGCTTTCGATCGTTCCAGACACATTGTTTTTCCGTCACTATTAGACTCCAGCAGGTATTTGAAATTGCGGGTTTACCCTTTGCGTGATGTGTACATTCATCCAGCAATTAATGAGAGAGGAATAAAGAAAAAAGTTTTAAAAAAACTGAATGGAATTTTTTTTGGACAAACAGTTAAAAATTAAAGGAAACGAGATGGAAACATTTTATTTTCGCAAGGTGAAAACGTCGTTCATCGCGACAATAAAAAGACCGAGTTTTTTTTCGAAATTCGGGGCAAATCGCCGTACACCGAACGGAAGTTTCCTGCTCCGCTTTTCCTCGGATCTAGACTGAGTGCTAAAACCGCGTGTGAGCAACATTTTCTTCGGGTCTCCAGCGGCTTTAGCACTGAAATTGTGATTGGTGATTGGTTATTGGGAAATAACCTATCAGTGAATACGACGAAAATCAATTACATGCTTTTTAAACAAAAAAATATGTTAGACATTAAAATAAATCCCATTATGCAATTCACTTTAATTAAAAGAATAAAAGAAACCAAATATTTAGGAATTAGAATTGATGAAAACTTATCTTGGAAAACTCACATTCAAAACTTGTGCAAGAAAATAGCACCTTTTATTGGAGCACTGAGAAGAAATCAGTTCCTGGCGACAAGAATTAAGAAACTTGTCTATAACGCACACATTATCTCTCTTTCAACCTATGGAATACTAGCATGGAGTCAGACAGCTCTATACAACATTAACAAATTAGAGAAACTTTTAAACAAAAGTATTAAAGCTGTATACAACCTACCAAGAACAACACCGACCACAGAATTATATAGGATGACAGGAAAACTTAACATACAAGACATAATAGCAGTAGATGGAGCTAAGCATATTCATGCAATTAGGAAACAGCAAAGAAAATCATCAACTAACCTTGTAACCAGCAGCGAAATACACCACTATAATACACGAGCAGTGGAACACATAAGAGTCCCACACGCGCAGACGGAGAGAATAAGGAAGGACCCAATAACGGTTGCAATTGCTTTGTACAACCAGCAGCCACAAATTTTAAAAAATGCTGAATACGATCGATTTAATGTGCTACTCAAAAAACATATGAGGGAGGTGAGAAGTACAAGTTTAAATTAAACTTAAATGGACTTCGAAACAATTACCTTGCCATACACACTTCTATTTTCCGAACTCCCATTTCTTATTTATGCTATAGTAACAATTCTGTTTACTTTTGCTATCTTTATTTTGTATAGTTGTTTATTATTATGTTTACTATACATATAGTGAAGTACTTTCTTATTCTTCTTCACGATCAATTTATTTGATTCTGCGCTATTATAATTATATTTTATAATTTTCTTTTCTCTACATATACGAGTATATATTTATACTTATTCTTATTTAAATTTATTTTGTATTTTATTTTATTTATTTTTATCGCTTTTTTTTATTTTTATTTCTTTTTTTCTATCTTCACTTTTATTCATTTTTTAATTTTTTATTTTATTACTTACTTTTAATCTAATTTATTTATTTACTATTATTATTACTGTTTATTGTATTTATTTTCTTTTTTTTCTCTCTCTTATTATTTTTGCATGCCTTTTTGGTTTGCTTCATTTGTGTTACCCCTAATACCAGTACTCGGTACTGTTTGCGGAGCACATCGGACACACCAGGATAATCTGAGCCCAATGTCAACATACAGCTTGAGTATGTCGATATGGTGAATTTTTTCCAGTTCATTGAGCTGAGAGAGTATTTAGTCTGCAGTACTTTGGGCTGCGGAAGTGTACCCATAGAGGGATAGTCATTAAAAAAAAATGTAATCTAATTTCTTGGTCCGCTCCACATTGCTCGCCGTGTGTTTCGTTCATTTACCGCCTCCATCATTTGCCGGAGCATTCGCATCGAACTTGCCGTGTCTGCTGCGTGAAAATCTTCGCGAAAATTTTAAAGTTTTCGCCAGAATTTTCGAATGTGCAATTTGTTTGTCGAGCGGGGAGTGCAAAAAGGGAAGATTGAAGAAAGAACAAGGAGAAAGAAAAGAAATAAGATAACAGAGAGTCAACGATTTTTTAAGTAAAAACTAAATGGTTTTTTGTTTGTTTTTAATTAAAAGAATGTGAGAAAAAACTACAAATCAAAGAGAGAAAAAACGGACGAGTCGGTTTTTTATATTTGCAATTTAAAATTATTTTATAATTAAATTTAATTGATTTCTAAAGTTATTACAATCGGCTAAGAGCCATAACGAGCCTCGTGAATGAGGCTCCCGACCCTAAACCTTTATTTGGCGTCACGACGGGTTTTTTTCGGAATGTCGTGGCTTAGGTAGACAGAGAATATAGGGCACCCGACAAGTCGCCAAACCGCGCAAAACCAACGCTTCTAGCCCTTTCATCACCTATTGGGAAATATATCCAAAATTTCTAACTTCGGGGTAAGTCGGAGCGAAATAATTCAAAATTTTTGTTGTACAAGCCTAGGGTATATGAACTGATCTTCGAGCAACGTACCACCTCCCCCTCCCACAGACGCAGCTAGCCCGGACGCAAGTAAGGGCATCGCTTCCGTAAAACTGACTTTGATTGAAAAATGTAAAATACACATGAAAGAAGTTAATAGGACAAATAATCATTTCAGATTTAGAGGTCTACCAAATCGATGTCGACTGAACTAACTAATTTTTGTTAAGAATTAGTCACTCTACGATAATTTCGGCGGTCGTAAAAAATAAAACCGGACTGGTGGATACATCCGAGATATGTTGTTTAAAAATTCTAAAATTAGTCACCAAATTAGAATAGTTCGTAGAAATAAATAGATAAGAATATAATACACTTGATGCGTTTTCCGTTTAATCTTACGCGCAATTAATCACATCTCCGTCTCAGGCACTAAGCTACCTTCAGTAAACTAACGAACCAAAATCTTTACACCCATGGAGTTTAATTTACGACTCAACAAAACGTGAGAACAATAAAAATAGTTATAAACTTTAGTCGAAACATGAAAAGGAATAATTTGAAGGGCAACCACTTTTAGGAATTGTTGAGGTAAAGAAATTAATTTTCGAGTACTACGTGCTTCAATGAGATCAGCTGATACAAACCCATGTGATCGATCGATTAATCATAAATGCCGCTGGCCTCCAGTGCCTACTATTTCCGGTTTCCTAATAGGAAAAAACCGCAGAAAGCACTCGGCAACTATTCCTAGGAAGTTTCCGATTTATCATAGTAAATTTAAGGATAAAAGCAGATGGATTTGTACGTTGGAGTCGGGGACAACTTGTAAAACAGGAAATGTAAGACTCGATGATTCGCAGAGCGTGATACGCAGTCAGTCGGGACCACAAAAAAATTCTATAAAAAATTGCACAGTACCTTCAATCGCATCCATTCCGTACTCCTGCACTAAACTGTCGTCCAAAAGTGTCGGATTCGGTTCATTCAAGAACAGCTTATTTTCCAGCGAGGTAGTAAGTTCCGCCGAACTTTCCATCGATGACGGCGGCGTATACTTGCGATGATAGCATCGTCCCAGCAACCAAACGGGTTGCTCCTTCGAGAAGGTGGATCGCATCTTGCCGCTAAGTCCGTAGCGCATATTATGCCACATGGACATGAGTTTGGTTTCCATTCCGCGGGTAGGAGTTCGAGCGGCCGACGACGCTCCACTGGGCGGTGTATTCATGTGGTGGTGATGTTGAGGCTCAGCAGCGGGCGAGTCCTCGTTGTTAGCGTATAATTGCGTGAACGCGCTCATAAGACGACTGGCTGAGATTTTGCGCGACGGTGTTGTAGTCTCATTGACGCTGGCAGGCGGTTGTAATTTTGTGGGATCGTCGGTTACGCGAGGTCCGTCGTTGGCGGTATCGTAGCCCGTAAGTTTTTCCTCGGACAATTTCGAAAGAAGGACATCGTAACTCATTTGCGCGGCTCTTGCGATTTTTCTAAACTGCTAATAGTTTTATTTGCGAGTAAGGCGTGGCTGTAAAGATCACGGATTTGTTTTTCGCGAATGGCAATCGATTAACACATCCGGACGAACCGAACGTAAACTGTGCACAATTTATAAAGATAACAATGCAACTGTTTGAAGACTGACGATTGTTTTCGGATTTCACGGACGACAGAACGAACTTTTGACATTTACGTCATTGCGCTGAGGTGCGATAGTGGCGCCATACTGTGAGCAACATTTTCAAAGAAATATTTGTTCGGATTTAAAAAGAAAAACTTTTCACTTAATTCTCAAATCTCGATTTAAAAATAATGAAAATGGAAATTAAATCACAATTAAATATGCACAAAATAAAATTTATCAAATTTCGAAAATTCGAAATGTGTAAAAAAAATTTTATCGGATTTTATCTGCGATTGTGTGCGTATGTTTTGTGTGGCATTTTTCGAAAACAAACTGACGTGGACTTGTCATCGTTCTGCACACTCCACCGCAAAGCAAAGGAATCGTCAACGTCAAACATTTCAGGTCGAATCCCGGCACCGAGTTTTTTTTTGCATTTTTACTCAACTTCATCAAGGACACTCCGTGAAAAATGGGTCTCAAAGAATCATTGCAAATCGACAGCATGCTCGGCGATGTTCAGCGAATGGATAAACGACAGGTAATTGGAGAAAGTGCCGTTTCAAAACATAACCTCATCACGTTTTGATGAAGTAAATTGATCGGTCGAGAAAAAGAAGTGGAAAGAAAATTTTTTCTATGAAATTTCAAATTTATCTACGTGGTAGCAAAGCTTATAAGTTAGATCAGCAAGGATCTAAATGTTTGCAGTAGTCTGTGAACTCCTAAGGTCAGGTGCAGTCTGCAGTAGCGACCAGTTTTGCTGTGCCTAGAGAAGAAACTTATTTCACAAATTTAAGTTATTTTTGTTAATGTTCTATTGTTTTGCAATCTCCACTGTACTATTTTCTGAAAAAATGCTCCAAAAAGGATTTTCGTCCTAGAGCCATTGATATTCTTGGCCACAACGCCATTCAACTCTTATGATCATCCGACTCACTTCACAGGCTTCCGACCACTTTAAGCGCCGTAATATTGTTGCCATGCGCCTAATTAGTACACGCAAAATAAATGGTACCATTTTACAGACAACATTATCTACGGTGAAACGCAAGAATCCCAAAAATGATGTCCGATCCACAGAACTCAGTGTTGCTCTAATGAACACAATCCTTGGTCTCGACGGTTAGGTTTGGTGGGTAGCTATTGGTAGAGGTCTGTTGTGATCCCACTGCACCATGACACGGCGCCTACGGCTGATGGCTAATTTTCAAGAACAAACTGAGTCCAATTGGCCGCGGTATTGTTCTATCGAATATTTTCCCGTGTATCTTGGTGCGAAGGAGGGGAGAGTTGAAAGGAATTGTGGAGAAGAAAGGGGATACCGAACTTAATCAGTTTTAGGAATGGGAAGGAAAATCTGGAATCGGGCCGGGTATGGTAGTGTACTAGCAGGTGTTAATGATAATAATTGTTCAGTACTATTGGCTGTGATACGATTTACCAGAACAGCAAAGTTGCCTATAGAAAATCAACTACTGTCTGGCAGCTCTGATGGTATTTGTGAATCTGATAGGAATGTAAACAGAACTCATTTGCTCAGGTTTAAATCCTTGACAAGTAACCACTTTTAAACATTCCGCACTGTTCACTATTTATATTAATATTCTCGATGGTACAATGCCAATTAGGAACTCCGCTGCTGTTACTGCTTCTTGTTCTTTATCAATCGGAATGGAGGTGGTGAATGTTGGCTTCTCAAGTCATGAACTCATGAATGTTTTGAGGCCCGATAGTTTGGTCTCTTCCGTACTGAAAACACTAGAGCGCACTTTAAATTTACGACTAAAGCCTAGAAAAATCGACGATATCGAAATCTCAGCTTACTTCAAGGGAAAGAGACGATATTGTGCGCACGGTTAAACACACTCAATTTGCCTGTCAAGATATAAAGGGTGTATTTGATCGGTCGACCCAGTAAAAAGTTATTTCACATCTTCATCCTCCACACCACCTATTCGTTCGCAATGAAGAAATCATTTCCGACTTCTTGGTATCAGCTCCTCCTTTTCTTCCATTTTTTTCAGCAAATTCCATATCCGTAAGTTTTCGTTTGGATATACTATTAGGTTGCAGATGAAATGTCGTTTATGATAGTGCAATTTCACACAACTGTAACTTTTATAAAACTTAATTTTTTTAATCAAACATATGAAATACACTTCTCCTAACGAGATACAAGTGCATTTATGCCAGTTTCGTAGAAGTCCGACTTTCTAGAGCGAAGAAAGTCCTCGAAGGCACTTTTAAAGGCCGTTTCATTATCGAATTGTAAAATGACCCAAATGTTTAAAAAAGTGGTAGTCGGTTGTCGAAAAGTCTGGTGGATGAGGAAGAGTCTCATACTGCAACTCGTTTAATTTTTGCACCGTTCTTGAAACATGAGGCCGTGCGTTGTCATGAAGCAGTATAACTCCATCTCTGTTGAACACGCAATTTCTTATGCATTTCATCGAGTTGGGCACAATGCTTCTCTGCATTAATGGTTTCACCACGATTTAAAAAGGAATAGTGAAAAACTGCAGCTGCAGACCACCAAACAGTCATCATTATCTTCTTCGGATGAAGGCCTGGTTTCGGCATGTGTTTTGGGGTGTCAGCATTCAACCATTGTCCCGATCGGCGACGATTGTCGTACAATATCCACTTTTCATCGCATGTCATTATTCTGTTCAAAAACGAATCGTTTCTCTTCCGGGAGAGCAGGGAACTGCAAATTTCCAGTCGACGCGTCACGTTTTGCTCAGTAACACGGAACCCACTTATCAAGCCTTTTAATTTTTCCAAGCTATTGCAAGTGCCGGGAAACTGTCGAATAACGTACGCCCAATTTCTCTGCAATGTCTCTTAAAGTTTGGCGTGAATCAGATTCCACTAAAAAAATTCAGCTCATCGTTATCGATTGAAGGTCCTGGATGACCACATGGCTCACTTTCAAGGGTCAAATCTCCTGATCGGAATTTTTCGAAACATCGCTGTGTGGTTCGTGTGTTTACCGTATCAGTTCCAAATGCCCTGTTGATGTTTTCGGTTGCTTCCGTTGCGCTGTGGCCAAGCTTAAATTCATAAGGGAAAATTTCCCGTTTTTGACTTGAATCCATTTTTTTTTCTTTTTTTTTCTGTCCGATCTCAATGAAGTCCAAAACTGAAATGACTCCATGAGTAAATGTAGGGGTATTTATACTTTAATACCCAATACCACTTGTGCCACCTGGTGGCAGTTTGAGACATGAAAATCGCAACTGACTTCACTTCATAGAGAAAAACGACATTTCAATTGCAACAACTTAATATATTCTATAGACCCCACTACCTCTTGTAGGTTTGTGTATACACGCGTCTCCCGCCTCGCCTGTGAGACATACCCTGCCCGACGTTTCTGAAAACTGCGCTCAACCAGCTGAGAATTGCCCGGTGGCTCTGTAGCATAACTGGCCTAATGCCATCCAGTCCCGGTGATCTGAAAGGAACAAAAGTGTTTATAGCCCATTTTTTCTCTCTTCACCTATGAGTACCTCCATACCCTTCGGTACTAACAATTTGTTTCCAAAAATTACTCCCTTGTTCACGGAGTAGGGGTCTACCGGTGTGCTACCGGCAAAGTGAGTTGACATCAAGACCGCTCACTCCACCTAACGTAACTAGATACACTCGGCTCCTGGGTAAGTAATTTCCGAAGCCTTGACGTCTTATTTTTTGCACCAATTGATACGCAGAAACTTTTCCACGACTCCCTTTTAAACTTCCTAATCTTGTATTTAAAAACCCTGAGACTAGCCTTGTACTTGTCCCAGTCTTCCTCTTTCCCATCAGGCTTCGACCTATTAAACAGCTTCCTAATTCACCCTTACTTTCAGCTTTTAACAGGGTGGGTTGACTTTTTTGGAGCCCTGTTCACAAAAGGACTTCTCGAATGGTGTTAGGTAGTAGGATTGTGTAGTTCGCGAACGAACTAGTTCAGAAGATCGTTCCCAGAAGAGAAATGAAGGAACTAGTTCGCAGTCAGTCCCGCTCCCAGTTCGTTTGTATTCATTCATTGCCGTTTGTAAGTCAGTGGTACAATATACTTGTACGCGGATGATCTTTGTTTATCAGACGACCTTTTCTACTTCTACAGTGACGACCTTTTTTTTTAGGTCATCACATTGTACCTGAGAACCTTTTTTAGGTCATCACATCGTACCTGAAGCCCTTTTTTTTAGGTCATCACATTGTAGGTAACTGATCTTGAAGTTCGTTCTTTTAGTTCAATAAGTTCGCGACTACTTCGTTCTTTAGTCTTTCTAGTTCGAGGCTGAACTCCCGCGAACTAGTGAACTAAAAGAACGAACTAGTTCACGAACCGTCGAAATAATCGCTCCTTTCGGTGAACTAAAATGCGCAAGCCTATTAGGTAGCGATACTGTCTTTCATCTTCGAGAGATGGGTCGACCCAAGCGTCTTCCAATGATGTGCTCAAAGCCAATATTATCGGATGAATTTTTACAGAAATTAGAATTGTAGCTGCTTAGTTGGTAATAGAACTCTTTTATAACTTTGATCTTGAGCCTGACGACGGACGATAATCCTATCCCAGACCGGTTTCCAGATAATGGCGTACAGTATGGATCAAATTGTTTAGGATCGTACTCGATTAGTGTCGTAGTGAACTGCTTGAGAAGTTCTGTCGTCATGTATGTTGCTCTTTTCATTTTAAGCATGAAAAGATTGAAGTGATTGATTTCATTAAAATTGTGTATTTCACCAGATGATCAAGTTCATTTATGGCTACTTGCGAATCTAACTTCCCGAATAGATCGTAAGCTACCAGTGAGATTTTTCAGAAGGCTTGTTTCTTACTTAATTTATTGCACATTACAACTTCCAATTCTTGATTTAAATAAATCATCTTGGTAGCGCCTTGTCTTCAATGGGAGTCTGTTGCTTTTTAGGCGGTTTGACTACACCTCATTGCGAACTCACTTTACGATTTGTTTAGTAGCTCCGTTTTGCCTGCTTTGTATATATTAATTGAATTTTCTTTTTTCTCAGTTTTTGTATCAAGTACTTAGTTTTGGTATGATCGTCTCATCGGCTCTTATGATCTGGAAAGGTTTAATGGTTGTGACAGGCAGTGAGTCGCCAATCGTAGTCGTACTCAGTGGAAGTATGGAGCCAGCATTTCATCGTGGCGATCTTTTGTTCCTCACAAATTATCGCGAAGAACCAGTACGTGTAGGAGAAATTGTTGTGTTCAAGGTTGAAGGACGAGATATACCCATTGTTCATAGAGTAATAAAATTACACGAAAGGTAATCGAGTTGTGTTTAAGACGATGCTTTGCATTCTAAACTTATATTCGAATCTGGTAGCAAAAAGAATTCAACCGTTAAGTTCCTGACGAAAGGCGATAATAATTCTGTAGATGACAGAGGGCTTTACGCTCCCGGTCAACTGTGGCTAACCAAAAAAGACATAGTGGGTCGAGCCCGAGGATTTTTACCGTACGTGGGCATGATCACGATATATATGAACGAGTATCCGAATCTCAAGGTAGTTGTGAAATTCTTTAAAGTAATTTTTTTTTTCAATAATACAATTTTATTTTAGTACGCTATACTTGGAGTTCTTGCTATTTACGTCCTCCTGCACCGAGAATAATACTTGGATAAGTTTTCGAGTATAGTTCGTCGCGCAGCACAAAAACAAAAAACGTCATTATGCAAATGTATTTTCAAATTTTCGGAAAGGAAACTCCAAATTTCTTCCCTTCCCTTGATCCTAATTTTACGCGTAACAGAAAAGAGACAGAGAGATAGAAAGAGCTCAACGGTGCATTTTGTAGTTTGTGATTTGCAACCACCACCAAGAACTGATGTGAAAATTGTATGTAAATGACTTGAAATTGTGTTGTTAGTTTTGATTTTAAAATAATGTAATTTTTCGTATTATTTTTTTCTTTTTTGAGAGGAATAAATGGTGAGAAGAAATTGGTTTTCTAAAACGAGATATTTGTTGATTTTGTCGTAGTTTCTATGTATTGTTCAATTTTCAGGTGTTTTCCTTTACTAGATTGAAAATGTTTTCGGGCCTTCATGGTGTACGCTTAGCCACTGCTAGTGTGCAAACACTGAGGTTGTGGCTTTGAACCCCATCTAGCCATGTGCTTATCACCCGAGGTCTACGTAAAAATTATATTTGACGTAGTAACAGTACCCCAGAAAAGCTGTGTTGCTCTCCTAAACCCCGGAAAAGGTCAAATAGGAATATTCGATATTTTGACGACCAAGAGAGAGAGTAATAAAAAATAATGGACTGTATAGGTTCATGATAACGAGGCGATAGGCTTGCGGGACGATATTTTGAGGTCCAACCACTCAGATCAAAAACACTCCACACAAACATGGAGTAAATCCAAGTACACTAGTTGTCATTTTGATTCCTATAAAAGGAAAGATACATGTAACGACTCAGCTGAAAGCAACCAGTCATAACTACGACGGTTGCAACATCCACTTCAGTTCTGAGTTGATAAAGCCACAGCGCAGTTAGTTGTCGCAGCTGCTCGCACCACGGGAGCAAAAGATGACTGTAGCCTGTAGTGAGCATGACCGTCGCAGAAGGAAACGATGGCGACGACTATACCATAAAAGAAAAAGACGACCTCTACGACTATACCGTCGTCGTGGGAAACGACGGCTGCAACTATGTCAAAGCCGAAACAGACTACGACTATACCTAGACCTCTCCCAATGCACTGTTATTGCTTTAGATCACTTTTTTATACTTTGACTAGGGGGTGACAAGTCTAGCCCTCGGCTAGGATACGACCTCAGTGTTTGTAGGTCAAAGCTAGCGAGGCTCCCAAAAAGCTGGCTTAACAGGATTTAAATACAAAAAGAACGGTATCCAGTTTACAGTTTGTTGTAAGAAAAACTCTGGAAAAATCAGCTGAAACCAGAAATACAAAGAAACATTTGGCTAAAAATCTCTGAAGAGAAAAAAATAAAACTTAAGAGAATGAAGATACCATACATTTTTAATTAAACAGAAAAAAGATCAACATACTGACTAGAGCTGTTTCGTTGCCACGTTTTCGCGCGTTATATGCTTTTGCTTTAAGCGATTTGAAGCTATCTACTACTCGATTCTTGCTTCTGTTCTTAGAAAAACATATATTGGTAACACACAGGAGAGTAGTGTAAATTTTGTTGGCACAACATCATAATCATGAAATTGAATAAAAGCAATAATCATAAAAAACAAATTGTCATTTAAAAAATAAAACTTTGATCAATTTCAGGAATTAATCAGATAAACCCACTGTCACGCTACTAACCCGGTAGCGCAGCACATAACATAGCAATTCGTTGTCGGTTCTTTTTTTAATGTTCACCAACTCAGCTAGGAAAAAGAATGGAAAGAACTAAGCACGACACGCGACTACCAACGCGTTATTTGGAAACGCGAAACAGACCAGGTTATCGAAAAGCGTTAAGAAAAACGTGTTTTTTTAAAAGCGAGAACAACGCTTTATCGAAAAACGTAAAGAAAAACGTGTTATCGAAATCGATTTAAAAAACACTTTCGTCTCGCAAAAAAAAACATTTACTTGAAAGTGCTTTCCGATTTTTCACTCACCTCTAATGCCAACTGAAAGAACGGCTTTTAAACATAACGTCTACTTTGTCCGTTACACTGTACAACTTTAGAACAAAAAATACAAAATCAATTAAAGAAATGATTTAAATATGTTAATGTCTTTAATCTGTAACCAGCCAGACCGAGAGAGTCACAAGATTCCACTACTAATTATTTAGTCTTAAAATTTATTCGCCATTTGATTTACTAGAGAAAGAAATATGCATGTTTGGGATGTGTGGGGTGTACGTGTATGTAATAAAAATGTATGATTTAAACAGTACATCGTAATATAGTGAATTCATTTATAAGAATTATTCTAATATATTTGTTAGCACTTCTTAAATAAGTTTTTTTCTTTTTAATGTTATAGCGAATGCTGTTCCTGCATTGTATTTTGTGTTGATGTTATTATTTCGTCCGAATATCATCTTTTTTTTTATATACATTTATAATAATGATAATTAACATTATATTTATTTTTGGGATTCTGACAATCCATTCGATGTCAACTTTTCCCCTCCAAATGTTTCGGAGTATCGGCATAAGTGAATTTCAATTTGAACGCTTCAGCAACTAGAACACTTATGTGTCGATCTGCCCAGTTATGTGTCGGCAAATTTTGAAGTAATAGCATTAATCCCTAAACAAGCAAACAAATTTAGGACCAAAACAAATACCAAGGCATTTTTCGTAACAAACCTGAAAGTCTTTTTGTTGTAGCAATTGTTCTCGCCAATGTAAAAGGAATGCAGCACAAACGTAAAGATGAAAAACCGCAAAACCATCGGATTCCGCTAGATATGTGTCCCACAACCGGATTGTACAATGTAAGGGTAATTCTCGGGTCAAAAGATTGTTCATCCATCGAAATGAAAATTGCAAGTAGTCGACGCCATGATTTTGTAAATGTTTATGGAGAGTACCTTAAAGAAAATTGTATGGGTCTTATTGAAATTCATTCAGAATTATTCTTAAACGTACCATCAATTCGTTGAATTAAGTCTTTCAATTGATTGACTTTTGCTTGAATACCGAGCTGCGCAAAAATATAATTATCTTGTATACAATCTAAGTATTTCGATAAACACCAGAACGAGTCGGCTTCAATTGAGTTGCGACTTTCCAGCAGTAATTCTTCTAATTGAACGCTTTCAAGTTCTTTTTCTACAGATCGATTCTATTAGCAAATTTTAGATAAATAAAAGGCGATTTCAAAATTCACCTGGACCAATCATTTCCTGTAAAAATACAATAAAAAATGGCGTAACTAAATCATTGATGCCCTGAACATAGCCCGATGCTGGATGACGGATTGCCCATATAAATAAAATTCGTTCAAACATGTCTTGTACAGTTTTTTGCTGAAATAGAGGTACATGCGGATTCATTCTTGGCACATCGATATGAATCTGAAAGTGCAAAGAATTTATGAAAAAAAATAATATGATTTCAATCGTTAGTTGCCGCACTTGTCTATAGGTGTCCTGTTGGGCTTCGTCGCGACTATCAACGCGAAAATATTGTGCTACTAGATTATGATAATCCAATCGTTTTCGATCTAAAACCGAATTTCTTCGCTCTAAACTAGTGGGAAGATATTCTGAGAGTAAACGCCATGAAACGGCTCGCACCTAACGAACGTTTTTTCTTAATTTTGAATCAATGAGAAATACATAAAATTTTTCGAACAAACCTTCTTTGGTATTCCGGACCAGCCCAATTTTTTTAATGCAATTAAATCAAGTAGCGGAGCATCTAATAACGGACTAAATTTGTCTATTTTCGACTCGTATTCGGCGTCACACGACGATGACGACGATAATTTTTGAAGTTGTGGACGTCCAGGATAAGCATGAAATTGTCGAAATTTCGATCTGAAAATATGAAACATCAAAAATATTTCCTGACATGAAATCTCGATTGTACCGACCTAGTTTCATGAATGTAATCGACCGATGTGTTGTCATCATGATCGTCTAAAGTGCAATTGTTATCTAGGGAGCATTCTTTATTTTTCGATTCGTTTTCCTTTTCGGGACCTTCTTCGTTGAGATTTTGAGTTTGCGCATGCTCTTGTTTTCGAACCGCACTGGAAATATTGCTTCGATGCGTTTGGATGACATTGAAAGCGGCCGCTTGAGATACTCGTTTTGATATTTTTGTGTCTGAAAGGGATTAAACAGGTTTAACACTATTTATTTTGTTATAGCGCTAGACCGCTTGTCTTCTTTGGCACTGAGAACATACTTATGACAAGTTTTAATATTATTGATCCATACATCATTTCATAATTATTCTAAAGAATGGCAACTTTTTTGTACTGGCCTAAAGCGCTAACAAAGTGGTAGTGTACGCTGATGACCTAGTTATAGTGGTATCTGGCAAATTTCTACCCACGATAGCTGAACTATGCAGGGAGCACTACGGAAATTGCACAAAAGGGCGCCAAGTTGCGGTTTGGGAGTTAACCCCACAAAAACTGAGCTGGTTCTTTTCACTCGAAAGAGAGCACTATCCCCATTTACAATTTTACTCCATTCTGAAGCTAAGTACCTAGGAATTATTCTTGACGCTAAGTTTAACTGGAAGAGAAACCTTGATGAGCACAACGAGAAAGCAACAATTTGCCTTCTATACTTGCAAGAAGGCCTTTGGCAGGAAATGGGGAATAAAGCCCGTAATGGTTCACTGGATGTACATCTCTATCGTAAGGCCCATTCTTCTTTATGGTGGCCTGGTATGGTGGATAGCCCTGGACAAAAGCGTGCACAAGAATAGTCTAACGAAAGTGCAGCGAGCGGCTTGCTTAGGCATCACGGGCGCTTTGCAATCAACGCCAACAGCTGCAATGGAGATTATGCTGCTTCTGCTGCCAATACATATTCAAATCATGAATGCTGCTGCCAAGAGCGCCCTGAGACTAAAAGAGTCTGGTGGCTGCTGAAAATCTGCGGATTATGAGCATAGCAGATTGTGGGCTTAGTGAACTCATCGACTTTATAACTTCGTTTTTAAGCTTCGATACAGGATTCCATACCCTTTTCCCTACTAGGGGGGACTGGCATAATCAAAAAGTGATAAGGGAATCTGAAGTTGCTATATTCACGGATGAGTCAAAAATGGAACGGGGGCAGGGATTTTTTTTCTCAGCCGACATGAACATTCAAGTGTCCTTTCGTCTGTCGGACTATTGCAATATTTTTCAAGCCGAGTTTTTTGCCGTAAGCAGTGCAGTGGATATACAGTCCCTGTTCATTGAATTAGGACCACTCACATTTTTTCTCATTTTTTAAAAGAAATTAACTGTAGCTTCACAAGGAGATTCATTTTACCTTGCGGCTGTAAAAATTGTGAATGTAATATACCCTAAATGGAAAATCCAATCCTTCTACCCTTTTTTCAGGAGAGTGCTTTTTACCTGGTCCTCCCTTTACGTATTCAAGGCGATAGACAGGTATGTATATAAAATAGTGAAATTATCCCGAACTTCTCATTCTTTTTCAAATATTTGGAAAGAATTTGTCAAGTGGTGAAGAAAATATTGTGTTTAAGCAGTTTTTAGAAATTCCTGTGGTTTTAGTTTACATAGTTTCAGACATTTAAAAGTACGTGTGTTTTTTTGAGACATTTTGGTCAAAACAATAAAAATGGGAAATTGTAAAGACATTAGCGCGGACAAAAAGTCAGCAATAATTTCTTTATTGAACACCAAAAAGTTTACCTTTCAAGAAATAGCAAGAAAAGAGAATGTTTCTCATCAAACTGTGATGAGAATCAATAAAGGAGCCTAGGAGAATCAAGGCCAAGTCAGCAACAAATGGCGGAATTGTCGCGAGAAAAGGAAGACAACGCCTTGAACGGATCGTAGGATTATTCAAAAGGCCTGCGAAAACCGTTTTCAATCCACGAGAAGCTTGCATCAAGATCTGCTGGGCAAAAGGATAGAGATATCCGGTATGACCTTAAGAAGGCGTTTATATGAAGCCAACCTTAAGTCGAGGCGACCAGCAAAAAAGCCTAAGCTAACAGTTAAAATGCGAAAAGCCAGGCTGGAGTTTGCTAGAGCTCATCAAAATTATACCGAAGCTCATTGGCAAAATGTAATTAATATTTAATATGGATGAATAAAGATTACATTGCCTTTATTTTTCGCTTGGAAATATAATTTTAAAAAATTGGTTTTATTTTGTTTTTTTTGGTGGCATTTAGTGATGAGAGTAGACTAGAGTCTGTGACGGAGAGACACCAATACGTTCGAAGAAGGCCATCAGAGAAATATGACGAAGCTTGCGTCGTGAAAACTATCAAACATCCACCAGCCACAATAATATGGTCCTGCATCTCAGGCGATGGACCTGGACCGATCTTTTTCGTCGAAGGAATTATGAACAGTACCCAGTACTACGACGTGATTGACAACATTTTAATTCCATATTTCAACTTCTTGAAGTGCTGTGGAAGAGGAAATATATTTATGCAGGATAGTGCACCCTGTCATCGTGCCCAAATTATAAAAAACCTGTTCTCTATCTCCAATATCCCAATTCTTCCTTGGCCAGGCAATTCTCCCGACCTTAACCCTATCGAGAATGTCTGGAGTCCCATAAAATCTGAAGTTTATTCCTCTCCTAATCCTACTCTTGAAATCCTAAAAAAAAATATTGAAAATATATGGAAAAACAGCGAAGGAATCAAAAAAATGATACAGCGATGCATTGAAAGCATGCCAGAAAGAATTAAAGCTGTAATTAATTCTAAGGGTAGCCCTACAAAATATTAACACCAAATCAAATTTTTAATACATAAAATATCATAAAACGAATAAAAAATCTAAAAAACAAAAAATTTATTTTTTATTTCTTTTCTACGAAGAGTTTTAGCATAAACAAAGAGAAAATATTAAAAAAACCTTAGTGGTCCTAATTCGTTGAACAGGGACTGTACTAAATTCCGCGACAAATCTTCCCGAAGAGTCGTGTATAAAGATTTATATAGACAGCCAAGCAGCAATGTAAGCTCTAAGCTTCAACCTAGTCAAGTCTAAGCTAGTGAGGGAGTGTAGGGAGCGTCTGAAAACATTGGGCGCAGCTCATAAGGTTCTCCTGTGCTGGGTTCCGGGACAAAAAGGGATACCACGAAATGAGGCAGCCGATGAGCTGGCCAAAACTTGATCTAAAATGGCTGCTATACATGCAACCCAAGCGGTAAAAATACCGCTCAATTACGTCAAGAGTAATCTTGACAGGAAGGCAATGGAGCTGACCAATGGTAGATGGTTCAACCTAACTACGTGTGAAACCTCCAGCCAGCTATGGCCAGTAATACATCCTAGAAGGACTGCCTATCTTCTGAAAAGAATTCCGTAATATTACGGCAGTCAAAACGGGGCACTATCTCTTTGGCAGACATGCACAACGCTTAGGCGTTCAATATAATGACTACTGCAGAAGTGAAGAAAAAGAAGAGAGCGTTAGGCATCTACTTTGTGAGTGTCTCCAGCTAGCCAGCTGTAGGTTCAGAGCCATGGGCAGCTACTTCTTCTCCAGACTCGGGGACATGGCTGGAGCAGGAATTGATGAACTAGCCAAGTTCAATCGCATCTGTGGCAGGTTCGACTAGCTTTTCCCCTGTAGCAATGCTACGATAACTCCCTATATTCATTAAGGTGTCACGGGTGTGGTATCACAATGGACCAACCGAATGGTCTAAGTTAGTCGATCCATAGTTTGGATGGCTGCCACTATAACCTAACCTAACCTAACAATTATTAATCGGCCCGACTTCTAAACTTTCTCATTAAAGCCTAACCCGTAAGTGCAGTTCGGTATCCGTAGAAAAAATTTAATTGTTGTATTTGCCGGGTTTGAGAAATTTGATTAGCGTTGAGCCTCCTGATACTGTAGGCATTTCGGTTAAGGTGTCCTGATGATTAGACGCTCGTGTGCTAGTCGGAAGTGCGTATAATTTTTCTCGAAAACATTGTAAAATAGGAGAACATTTCTAGGACCAATTTTATCTTTCAAAACCTGGTAAACTATTACATATCTGCTTACGTATCTTACTGGGTTCAAGCTCTGCATGATGAGCGATGGAGCGATGAAAGGCAGGTTTCGTGTTTCAAGGAATGCTGATAGATTATGGTCAGATAGGACAAATTAAAACCCTGTGCTTGCAATAAGATACAAGCGGAAAATAAAACTTTTACAGATTCCGAGCTCTTCATTAAAAGGGAGTACTGAGCGTTTCGTCAGTCAGCCAGTTGGCATATTGGTTGGTATATTGGCTATATACGGCCATTATAAGACCCATCCTAATCTATGCATCAGTGGTTTGGTGGACTAAGTCCGAATGTGCATACATTAGAGCTAGTCTCGCTAAACTACAGAGGACAGTCTGCATCGGTGTAACAGGTGCCTTGCGCACCACACCGGGTGCGGCACTCGATGCACTGCTCAATCTGCCACCGCTTGACATTGTTGTTCAGGCGGAAGCAATGAGAGATACGCACAGGCTAATGAGATTAGGCTTGTGGAGGAAAGAGCATTGCACGGGTCATGGAGAAATGGCTCGAAAGTTGTCTGAGAACCCTATCTTCGATATGCCTTCGGATGCTATGACTCCGATCTGTATGCTCAATAGAAGATATCAGGTGGAGATCCCGAGTAGGGCGGAGTGGGAAAACCAGTCCGCATTGCTTAGCGGATTCACTGATATATTCTACACGGACGGCTCAATGACTGAAGACGGGTCGGGAGCTGGAATGTATCTGCAAACTGAAGATCTCAGGTACTCTTTCGCCCTAGGAAAACATTCTTCGGTATTTCAAGCTGAAGTTTATGCGATCCTTAAGGCAGTAGAATGGATTATAGAGGGAAGATGGAGAGGCAGGATGATCTGCATTTGCAGCGACAGTTAGGCCGCTCTGCAATCCCTAGATAATCCAATCGTCTTTTCGAAGATGGTACGTGAGTGTAAAGAACGGTTGAATTCTGTTGGCAGATTCAATGACTTAAAGCTCATGTTCCAGGTTACCAGGGTATAACTGGCAATGAAATAGCTGATGCATTAGCAAAGGCAGGATCGGAGTCGGCCATGGTCGGACCAGAACCAATTATCGGTGTGCCTGTAGCCTCTGTTAGGGCTGCCACTGCTGAGTGGGTGAGTAAGTCACACATTGAGAGATGGCGGCTTTTCCCGGGTATGCGGCAGACCAGAAACCTTGTTGACGGACCAAGTGGACGAACCGCATCTTTTCTTCTCAAATTGAGCAGGAAAGAATGTAGTAGTATGGTTGGTGTCCTCACAAGGCATAACTCGTGTGGCCTACACATGGTCAGATTGAGAATCATTGACGACCCCATGTGCACTGCTTGCGACGAGAGCGATGACACAACGGAACATTTCCTTCTTGAGTGTCCAGCTTACTCTTTTGCGAGAGTGCACGTATACGGCGTCGATGTTATGAGGATGGAAGAACTCCGTTCTCGATCCCTACCTGAGCTCTTGAAATTCGTGAGGAGGACGAAGAAGTTCGGGTAGGGACTGGGGGACTCGAGTGCAATGGGCAATAATTGTCTGAGTGCTCAAGATGCGCGGCTTTGCTGCATATCTTCCCCCACTTCAAACAACAACAACAACAGCCAGTTGGCTAAAATATCCCTGTGTCCAGACACCCAACACAAGTGAATATTGAACTGTTCTGCCATTTCTAAAGAAATACAAGACAGCCGTATGGGGTGGTTGTGTTTGTAGTGAGAACTTCTCCGGAGCCTGAATGCTTTAGTAGATTCTTCAGTTTACGCCAAAAGAGTTTCCAGGATTTACGCTGCGCTTGTTTGACCTCATAATTCAATTTGCCTAAACTCCTTTTCTGGGAGTCCCATTCTAAGACCCTCGAGTTCTGCGTTCCACCATTCACATATTGACGCAACAGTCAGTTGTGGGCTACAGTCCAGCCTGACAGCGGAGGCCGGCATATCAATATCCATATCCACCTCTTCGTATAGATAGATAGATAGATAGGAAATAGGGGTTGGTATGGTTAACCTCTGTCACTGCAGCCACAGTTGGTCCTATTGTGACGTCCTCCCGGTTTGACTATGATTCCTTTTCAATCCCTGCGCTTTCAATGAAGCCTAGTATTTTGCGAAGAGGAATGGTCAGGAATTCCGATGGGTCCATGATACTCTGACCGAAGTGACGAAGTCGTTTGTGAGCTAAACCCTCTCATTCACAAAGGATATGCTCTGGTGTTTCGTCTTAAGTTTTAACAGGCTCAGTTTATTTTTGGCGTGAGTTAGGGGTTCACCGAGAACCTTCCAACTTCATTTCGTTGGGTTTGGTATTGTTCACATTTTTCTATGGTTTTTGTGTTGTTCATTTCAGTGGTTGTATTTTGGGTAGGCAGTGGGAGGTAAACTGGCTTGAGAATCGTGTTTGCAATTTGAATGATGTTATTGTTTGTGTCGTGGGTAGCTTTGGGTTGATTTGGTTAAAATGTTGTTGTCTATGTAACGAAGCAAACTAAAATTTTTAATTGCCTTCATTAATTGATTTTAAAGTGCAAAAACTAAAATTATTTTCAAAGAATATCCACATCCGCTACCGGGGATCCAAAACGTCAAATTATTGCAAGAAAACCTTGAATTATTTCTTAGGCCGTTGTGACTCATTCGGCAACTTCAATGGACCGAAATATCTGAAGGACAAAATTCAAGGACTAAACCGACATTTGACTGGCCTAACTTCTAAAGTACCGCTACGTACAGAAATCTATTTCTATTATAAAACACGCACCGTGTCCCGAAAATTACCTGCAATTCCCGCTATGATACAAAACTCATCGTCGCCAAGATCCCAGGCATCGCTCACCGATTGCTGATAGTCTTGAAACGATTGTCCCAACTGACCCTTGGCCGCTTTCGGAGCGTGAACTTTATGATCTTTTTTTGGACTGGGTCGACCGGGCACCGCCCGTCCATTATTCCGCCAAAACGACGACGAACCTTCGTGATGATTATTTTCCATAGTACGGACGTATCTAAGCATTCGCGACGGCGGCAATCTGATGCGAATTTTGCATTTAAAAAGCGAACTTCATGGAAGAAATAGCTGACCGAGATGATGACACTTTCGTGCAGTTCGTTGCTGCCACTTGCATACCGCGAATTAATAGTCTTGGTAGTTTTTTTTTCGTCTTTTGGTTTTATTAAATCGAAGTGGGTCGCAACGCCAATTTCTCACAGCGCATTGAACGTTTCCTGCAATCAAAATCAAAGTTAATGGGCGTTCTCAAGGTCTTAAGTTTTTATTTACTGAGTTGTTTTTAAAATTCTAATCCGAGCAAATTATTTACTTTGACATATTCAATTATCAACCACATCAGAATCAAACGACAGAAGGCATACGAATCTTCGAAGTTCGACTTCGACATGGACTAGTGCTGCCATAAGATGGAATTGCTTTGCCTTTTAAAAAGTAAATATTTGCAATCGGCTGGATTATGTTAAATTTTTTAATCTTTGACATCTAAAATAATCTTCAGATGTTGTACAAAAATTTAAAAAAAAACATCAAGAAAACGGTTAAAGATAAATTTATTTATAGTAAAAAAAACAAATCAGGCAATACCATCCCACCGAACCGGTTTCCAAAGGATAAATTCTCGCTGCGCAAACTGTCATCCGGTGTTTTGATTTTTACATAGATTTTGCGGTTTCGGTTCGGTGTACTCGGTGGTATTTTTTACGGCTTCCCAAATGTTGCGGGCAACGAATTGGAAAGTTTAAAGTGAAAGTGCCCCCCGAACAAAGTAGTCTAGCCGCTAGACATCACAGTACACCGTCGGCCTCTGTCCGGATTCTGGAAATCTCAAGAAAAAAATACATTTTTTTTTTAAACTCGTGTCATGTGAGACGCGAACGCTTTACTCATCGAGTTTGGAAAAAAGTAACAAAACTACGCCCTGTTAATTCTCACGTTTCAGATAGTGTTTTAAGTGTTATCTATAGAAGTCATTAGAATTAATTAGATACGGTGATTACTGCAGTGTATGTGATAATTTGTCACAGTAATCAATCACGTTCCAGTGCCCCAAGTACTCAGCGAAAGGTAAGCCAGCCAACGAAAATTTCAAGTACCTTTGCAAATTTCCGTATTTGGGTCGTGTTAAACCTTTTACTTAATTTAAATAAAAAGTTAACAAAAAGGCGATGAAAAGGTTAATGCAAAAGTAACTGGTGTTGTTTTGCGTTCGCTTCAGTTCTGTTTGTTTCGGTTAACGTGGTTTGTGGTTCCGAGTTGTCTTAATAATAATAATAAGAAGGTTCTATTTTAACATTATATTGCGCATCACGTTAAATTGGTGAGTTCAAGGGAAAAATAAAAAAGATTTGAAGTCCGGTCACAAGATGATTTAACAAAAATTCCATCAAAGTTTTGCATCCAAGTCTTTTATTTAGTTTGGTGTAGTCGGCAGTATCTTTGTTTTGTAGTCAATGGTTTACAGTTAAGAACCGCCACAGGATGCAACCCTCAGCTCGATGGACGTCACTTCTATTGTTAGAAAAAATAAAAAAATTTTCATATAAATTCGAATTTAATCAATAGTTTAGTCTGCAAAATTTATTTCGTCTTCAGTCCTCGGAACCTAGTAAAACTGACTGTTACTGTTATACTGACCTTAAAAATTTAATTTTAATTCATTAACTTCTAATTGGCGTACGATTTACAGTACACACTTGCACAATTTACAAAAATAGAGAAATAAAGTACTTCACAGACGGCATGAGACTGGTAGTCGGAAAGCGTACTTTCAAGTGATGATTTTCGTATGTCCTGGAACAGACAAGTTATAACTGATCGGTTTGTCGAACAGAACATACCCGATATACTCTTTATCGACACAGGGGCAGGCAGGGCGCTATAATACCAGAGCGCCCTGCTAAGTCGTAAAGTCGCGCATTTTTTGCTTCTCGGTGTCTCATGACCTATTGGGAAAGATATAGCACATTTTCATTTCCCAGGCTAAGTCGGCGCGTCCAATTTTTGTTGTCCAGGCCTACGGTTTATGGTCTGATTTTTGAGTCACGTAACTTGCCACAGTCGCAGTTAGTCCGGACGTCAGCAAGCGCGTTGCTCTAGTTGAAAGTTCAGCCACCAATGCGGATGCAGGTGGAATCGGCTCACTGGTCCTGATATCTTTTACCTATTCACTCCAAGTCCTCCGTTCACAATATACATATATGTTGCTATTCCACACAATAGCAATATTACACGAAAGTATGATGAGAAGACGGAAAAGTATGTAGGCGGAAAAGTATTGTAGATATCATTAATATAGTTATATAAATTCGTATCATTAACGTAATTAGAATTACTAACGTAACTAGATAAAATTGGATCACTAACGTAGTTAGATATAACTGAATCTCATACTTATATTTGCGAGGATGGTTTAATTGAAATTCTTTAATCTTGATTAAGTATAACTTTTATTACAATAAAAACCAAACTCTAAAATAACGAAGTTCTACATTGTAAGAAACTTAAGTATTAATTTATACAATTTATCTAAATTGATTTTTTAAACATTTATAATTATAGTATTTTATAATTGAACCTTTCGATTTGATTCTTTGAAAAAGACTAATTAATTTTATCAAATTTATTCATTTTTTTTGAAAATCAACGTCGACTTCGATAACTAAAAATATTGACAATCAACATCGACGTTGCCGTTTACTGTAGTAACAAGTGTTTAATTCCCGTGAATGAATTTCAGTAAATTAAATTAAAACTCGCGAATATCACCACACACTCCCCTCCTAGAGCATGCTTAATAAAGTATGCACGATGTGGTACATTTATTTCTTTCTACAATCCTGCAACGTGGTAATATTAAAATTTATTTAATTCTAATTTAATTTGTATCTAACCGATTTTAAAGATGTAGGGTTAGAATTTGAAACTTGACTAAAACATGGCTTGAGTCTATCAATGGAAATGTTAATTTCTTTTCGATTAATAAGTAATTTATAAAATTTTGCATTTCGTTCTATAACAGGAAATGGTCCGTCATACGGTGTACGTAAAGATAAATTTGACATGTCTCTCCTAACAAAAACATGAAAGCAGGTACTTAATTCCTTAAAAACAAAAATTTTTTGGGTAGAATTATATTTAGGAGAATGTGGTTTAATGTTATTCATCAATTCTCTAATATTTTTTACATAATCATTCTGCGGAATTTTCTTACTACCATCAGAATCATTAATAAAATCAAATGGTTTTGTCCATACAAAACTTCCGCAGGAGTTGCTTCTAACTCTTCACGAGGCATAGATCGAAGACCTAATAAGATGAATGGTAATTCCTCAGACCAATTAGTTATTGATTTACATAACAAAGCTTCTTTCAACACTCTATGCCTGCGTTCTAATAACCCGTTGGCTTTGGGATTGTAAGCAGTTGTTCTATTCCTCTTGAATCCTAACAAAGATCCAAGTTCTGAAAATAAGTGTGATTCAAATTGCATCCCTTGGTCTGTGACTATTGTTAATGGAATTCCGTAACGAGAGAAATATCCTCTAACTAGCACTTGAGTAACAGTTTCAGCAGAATTATCATAAATCGGAAATGCTTCTGGCCAACGAGAGAATCTATCTATGACCGTTAAACAATAACGGAAACTATTTGATGAAGGAAGTGGCCCTAATAAATCGATATGAATTATATCGAATTTTTCCGTCATGTCTTTAAATTTTCCTAAAGGACTTTGTACATTTTTAGAAATTTTTGCCCTTTGACAATTTTCGCATTGTTTTGTCCACAAACGGCTATCTTTATTAATAGAAGGCCAAATAAATTTATAGTTCATTAATTTTGTAGTGGCTTTAATACCTGGATGAGCTAAATTATGTACACTTTTAAATACAGTTTCACGAAGTGTCACTGGAATGTATGGTCTAATTATTGAAAATGATGTATCACACCATATCTGCAATGAAGAATTTGGTATCGGAATTGCTATCAAATTTAAGCTAGGCATTAATTTAATTTGCTCTAAGGATTCATCTATCATTTGAGCCTTAGCTATTTCATTGAAATCAATGGAAGGCGATAAATCAATTTCACTGATTCTAGATAATGCATCAGCTACCACATTATCCTTACGTGAAATGTGTCTGATATCTGTTGAAAACTGCACAATAAAGTCTAAATGCCTCAATTGTCGAGGTGATGCTTTATTTACATTCTGATCAAAAGCGAAAGTTATCTGTTTATGATCAGTAAAAATTACTAAAGAGCGAGCTTCCAATATATATCTGAAATGTTTGATAGCTGTATAAATTGCTAATAATTCTCTATCGTAGGTACTGTAATTACATTGAGTAGAAGTTAATTTACGCGAAAAGAATGCCAATGGTTGCCAAGAATTATTAGTAAACTGTTGTAAGACTGCACCAATCGCTGAATCAGAAGCGTCAACCATAATAGAAAGAAGTGCTGTCGTTGATGGGTAGGCCAAAACTGTGGCATTTGCTAAAAGATTTTTACTTAATTCAAACGCTGCAGAAGAGGTTAAGTAATAGACTATTCGAATTTTGGTATATTATGTACACTAAAAGCCCATAGAAGTATAGCGAATTTGCTGCCTTATCGGAATTAAGATATATGGCGAATTGTTAAAACGTATACCAAGCCATTACTTCCACTTGGGGTTTGAATTTCGTTTTTAGACGATTCCATAAGAAGCAACTTGATATCTCATGAAACACGAGGGATCTTGTAAAATTTGTGAAAACGTAAGCAAACCCTTCACACCCCCTTGGTTTTTGAAATTCGAAAAATCTAGAAATTGGTTTTTAGGTCATTACATCAAATGCACCAATTTTAAATCTCATCAGAACTAAGGGATGAAAGAATTTGTGAAAACATATGCAAACTCTTGGGGGTTGAATATCCAAAAATTGAGAAATGGGTTTGTAGGCGATTATATAAAAAAACTGTGGAAGTGAAAAGCGATCTAATATCTCATCAAACCTAAGAAATATGTCGGTGCTTTAAAAAGCATACAACCCCCATACACCCCTTAAGATTGAATATCTAAAAATACAGAAATTGACTTTTTTGCGCTTATATGTATAGGAAACCTTAGGAAGTAAAAATGAATTCGATATATCATCAGATATGCAACCTCCTTACATCCACTTGGGGGTTGAATATCCAATAATCCTGAAAGGAGTTAATAGATAAATCTGAAGACAAAACGAGAAAGTAAAAACCAATTAAATTTCTTATCTTCTAAAAGATATGACGGAATTCGTGAAAACTTGTTCAACCCTTTTATACACTCTTAGAGGCTGAAAAAGGAAAAAAACATAAAAAAAAGTTTTAGGCGATTATTACGCAAGCCCTTGAAAGTGAAAAGATATTCGATATCTGATCAGCCCTGAGGGATATAGCAGAATTCGTGAAAAAGTATACAACCCCCTTTCCACCCCTTAGGGGTCGAATTTAAAAAAATCCTGAAAACACTTTCTAGGTAATTATATGAAGAATCCGTGGAATAAAAATGAATTTAATATTTGGGAAGACCTAATAGATATGACGAAAACCGTGAAAATATATGCATTCCACTTTCCACATTCCACCCTCACCCTCTACATCCTCACCCTCCAAATTTTTTTTCCTACTAGGAGTCTATTAGGCCTAATTCTGGTAAAAAATGTTAAGCATCTTTCTTATACGATTCTTGAGATATGTGACGTGATTTTTTAGGAAAATTCGTATCCCCTCTACGTTCATGCTCCACCGCTCCTTTAAAAAAATTTTATTTTCAGCAAACTTCAATTGTCAACCTTTATACACAAACCGAATTTTATTTGTCTAGTGCAATTGGTTCGTGAGATATCGTAATCTAAAGTTTTTCACCCCCACCCCCGTACGCCACTGTCCCCACTCAAAAATTGATTTCCGATCTATTCTCCTAGTATACCTACAGATATTCATTAAGTTTCAATTTTATGACGTTAACCGTTTAGGAGATATGTATTTTAGAATGTCGCGATCTCGGCTTTCGAGCGTTTCGGACGCATTGTTTTTCCCCCCACTCTCACACCCCTTCACCCATATTGACAATTTTTATGCAAATGGGTCCACTATAAAAGCTCTATATAAATTCCAAGTTTCAGCCGCCTAGCATAAGCGGTTGCTGAGATCTAAAAACCAAAATTTTTCGTCTAAAACGCTTCCCCCTGATAGGTCTGATGAGATATCGAATTGTTTTTTTTATCTTAACAGAGTTTCCATACAAAGTGTCTGGTACCTGGTTGGCAAATTTTTAAGGAGTGATTCCTTGATATATATTTAGGAAATAATTATAGTACAGGGTGTGTCAATTTTCAATATCCGTGGAGATACAGGGTAGTAATGAATAGTCTTTCCGACTTACGTAAGCTTTTATATCTTCAAAACTAATAACCACAATTCATTTTGTAGCTTGTTTTTGAGGGAATCGAATTACCTTTGATTTGATGTAACTGTTGAAATTGTAGCTGTGATTTTTGCTAATTTTTGGTTTAAACTTCGACTGTGAAACCGGCCCTAATAAGCGAAAACTCGTAACACTTAAAATGTAATATGCGATAAAGTGACCCCCGTTAAAGAAACAGTTCAGTTTAAGGGGTTATATACAGTTGTACCGCGCGAAACGATGAAATTTTCTCGATTTTTTTTTGACACCATAATAAATATTTCTTGAAAATCTGTTGTCAACGTCGATTAGTACATGTTTTGAAGTACTTGTTCAAATTTTTTCATATAAAAATGTTAAAAAATAAAAGAACTACAGGTGAATTGCAGGAGCGCCTTTTTTTCAAAGTGACTTGCGTTGGTCATGATATCTCGAGAACGGTTCATTTGAAATCAAAAATTCAAAAAAATTTCGTTAGTATATTGTATTGTCTAGTCGCTGGACGAAGGATTTGTAAAAATTTTGATTTAAAAAAAAATGGCGACGGTTTTATTTCAAGGTGTAAAATTTTCGATTTTCTGCTCTAAAAAAAAGATTTTCACAAAAATTTAAAATCCTTCGTTCAGCGACTAGCTATTATCATAATAAATAAGTGGTATAAATTTGGTGTTGATCGGATTGATAGTTTTTTAATAATCCTGTCCACCGCAAAGGTACTTTCGAAAAAACAAGATTCTGAGATAATCGCGTCTAAAGTTTCAAGTTTGTTTCGGCCGCTGTGCAGGTAGTGTGCTATAAATAGCTACAACTTCGGTTCTAATGCTCCGATCGTTATGCAATTTGGTGAGAGTATTCTTGAGAGAATATACTTAAAGAATATGCAATAAAAAAAAATCGGTTTTTTCGTCCATCACAACTGTATATAACCCCTTAAACAAATTTGCTTCTATGGTAGCTTCTCACCATGAAAAATTCCATTCTTAGAAACAGTTCAAATTTAATTTTTATTGCGCGTATTATTATTTTAATTATCGAGAAAAGTAATTAAGTTTAAATTCGACAAGTTTTGATCTAATTGTTACACTCACTATACATCTTAGCACCGACCTACATGCAGTGGAAAAATCTTGCTGAAATTACGTCCCTGTATGCACAGGCACACCTTTGAAGAAGTAGCTGCCATTGAGCAGACTAAATTTACTTTCGATGCGACCTATAATTTCATGCAGGTTTCAGTGAAGATAACAAAAAATAATAGCATACACAATTTTAACATGTGAAACGCAAACCACGAAGAACGAGATATGTCCAATCTACGAAGCCTCAATTCCTTACAACTATTTGTTAGAAAACATAAAAAGCACATCGAATATTGTCGAACGATATGCAAAAAAAACATTTTAAGACCAACTTTACATTGTGGAACTCCAATGGGCTTAGTCGAGCTATTTCAGTTTTTACTTATCATTGGCGAATTCGTTTATACGTAGCTTAACATATCTCTCGTGGTCTAAGTACAAAACGATATTATGAGCGGTAACATTGCCTCGAAATTGTTACAAAAAAAGACCGATATTACCTTGCATTTAGGCGTTTGAATAAGTACCCTGTAGAAGATTTAACCAATTTAATATCTCATCGAGTCGAAGAAATATGCAAGAGTACGTGTAAGCAAATTGAACCACTATTTATGCCCTTCATGTAGTGTTCCCACCAGGCGCGAACGCAGGGAGGGTTTTGGGGGTTCAACCATTGGGGGTTCACCAGCATTTTTAACTTCTTTTAGCTTCTTTTAAAATGATTCCTACAAAAGGTGTATGGACAAGAAGAAGACGATTCTTCTCCTCACGGCAGATTAGACGGAATGCTCACTTGCCTTTTCAGAAGCTTTTGCAACATGATCATACGCAGAATATTGAACACTTCATCGAAAGTGGATTTTGAGATCCAATAGTATCGTAACGTGTGCATATCAGGTTTAAGTGTGTCTTACTGGTGTGTAGACAACCACTACGACTTAAGATATAAACGCTTTCCGGCACACACAATTGGCTTTATTTTTCATAGGAATCGCCTAACTGGTAACTTGCGCTTTATGCATGCTATGGAGAAAGGAAAAGCCAACGACAATTAATCAGTCGATAAACCACGCAAGCAATTGTAGTATTCCTATTCGAATGTTGTGTGTAGAAGTACTACTTAGAAAGCGAACGCCCAACGAAATCCACTGAATGAATATACTTACTCGTACTATAAGTCTCGTACTTAAATACACAAGAAAAGATATAGGCTCGTCGTCTCTTCGGTTATACCGATAATTTTGTTGTGACTGCAAATGAAATTATGGTTAAGCTTAGTAAAAATATTCCAACCTTTTACGAACAATATCCAATAATTTCATAACTTCTTTTCTTACAGCGATACCGAGTTATGACTAAGGAATCGAATGCGGTATTCCACAGGAAAACATCACATCTTGAAGTAAATGGAACTGCAAAACTTCAAGAATCAGATGGAACGACAGACAATTTGAAAGATGCAACCTCCAAGAGCAATCCAATTGTATACGTTGTATTTTTCTCACTATTACTGGACTTATTGGCTTTTACCATGATCCTGCCACTCTTTCCGTCACTTCTCGAATTCTATCGGACCAACGATAAAACAGGCTTCTATCAAAGCCTATCGGATAGTGTGAAATACTTTCAACAATTAGTCGGCTCACCAGAAAAATATAATTCGGTTTTATTTGGCGGATTTCTCGGATCGATGTTCAGTTTTCTTCAGTTTCTGGTTAGTCCGATTGTTGGCGGACTGTCCGACGTTTACGGACGAAAACCGATGATGCTTCTTTGTGCGGTAAAAAAGTAAAATTTGGGATGCGAAGTTAGGAAATTCTTAATTAAGTTTTTTTTTTATTATTTGTTCCATTTGTAGACAGGAATCTCATTGTCGTATCTAATGTGGGCGTTTTCGAGCAATTTCGGTATTTTTGTTTTGGCTCGATTTGTCGGTGGACTGAGTAAGGGCAATATCTCATTGAGTATGGCTATTATTACTGATGTTTCAAATACAAAGAATCGAGGTAAAGGAATGGCTCTAGTTGGAATTGCATTCTCACTGGGATTTATAATTGGACCGATGATTGGTGCAATATTCGCTATGACGTCCAATAAGGAGTCGGACATGTGGTTTTGGTTACCGGCAATGTTTGCGATGAGTTTAAGTGTAGCAGATCTTCTATTTTTGGGAGTTTGCTTAAAGGAAACTTTGCCGAAGGTAATGTAACTGAATTTTATTCAATTGGATTATTTTAGTTTTGGTTAATTCATTAAAAAGGAAAAGCGCGCTGCAAACGTTGTATCGTCAGTTTCACAAGCTATGGATTTTGTGAACATTGCATCGATATTCAAGTGAGATTTATTTCAATTTCGAATTCATTCAGCAATAATTCATGATGTCTTTCCTTATTTCAGATTTGCTGCTGTAAAAAATCTTGCACCATCGGAAATCTATTGTTTGAAGAAGCTCGGACTCATTTATTTTATTTATCTTTTTATATATTCCGGATTAGAGTTTACCGTTACGTTCCTCATGTACCATAAATTCAATTGCAATTCAATTGATCAGGCAAAAATGTTTTTAACAACAGGTAAAAAGTGTAATGTCAATTTAAATAAATTTGAACGCTATTTTTTGTATTCTAGGTGTTATAATGGCATTACTCCAGGGATCTATTGTTCGAAGATTGCCGCCACATATGATTAAAAAATCGGCTGTTTTGGGATTGTATCTTATTGTTCCCGCTTTCATTTGCGTTGGTTTTGCCAAGAGTTTATTCCTGCTGTACGTAGGAATGATAATTTTTGCAATATGTAAGCAATCAGTGTTTGCATTGTGAACGCAAATAATATTTATTTTCCTTTCAGCCACTGCATTTGTCGTTACTTGTATAACAACATTGGTTTCGAAATACGGACAATTTGATCAAAAGGGTACAGTTTTAGGAATATTCCGATCGTTAGGTGCTCTGGCTCGAGCATTTGGACCAGTTGTTGGATCAATGGGTAATAACAACTCTTTTTTTTAAATTAAAATGTTGTATTAAAGTTATTTCTGTCTGTAGAATTACGGCGACTCAAGTGTTAGTATCGCTAAGTCATCTACGTTAGTAGTTCGGTGTTACGGCGTTCTTTGCTATATATTTATTAGTTTGAATAGCAGTCATCTCTTCTTCATGTTTGAAATTCGGATTCGTTCGGCAACTTTCAGTGATATTGTCTTGTATTCCGTGTTCAGCTATTTGACCGTTTTTTACTGGTTTTTGTTATTAGAACAGAAAAGAGTGGGCTCAACGTCTTCACAGGAGAGCTCAAAAAGTTCTCAGAAATTAATTAACCGTAAATAATACTTTTATATATCGTAACTATCTGCATCGATAGTATAAATACTAATTTTGGGACAGATTCTGTCAATATTCCTCGAGTTCTCTACCGGTAAGCAAGTCAAAGAAAGACATTTTAACATATAAAATCATTGCAATGCAACGACAAACATTTAAAATCATCCTAGAAGAAATAACAGCGAATTTAAATTAGTTTTGGCACAATTTACAAGTTGTTTAATCTTTTCAAAGAAGGCACAGAAATCCTCAAAGACGATTTGCGCTCTAAACGACCGCTACACGCGACTTCCGAAGGATTTAGTTGCAAAACTGCTACATCATCAATGGCGCGACAGCCGAAGTCGGGCCCTGGCCTCCTAAAGTCGTCGCCTCCAATCGTCTCGATCCAAATACCGCGTCCTCCAGCTGCTAATTTTTAAGATGGCTTTGCTGTCTTCATCAACCGAGCCTTCCCATCGCTTGCGTGGTTTGCCTACTGGCCTGTTACCACTCGCTTTGCTTTTAAGAGCACGTTTGGGGATTCTTCTGTCTTCCATCCGCTCTACATGGCCAGCCCACTTGATAAACGTTGAGGCTTCTGGCTCCTTGAAGAGTTGATACAGCTCATGGTTGTATCTTATTCGCCAGTCCGTGCCTTCCTTTACGGGTACAAACATTTTTCTGAGAACCTTTCTTTCGAATGTGTTAACTGCTTTTTCAGAAGTTCGCGTTAATGTCCACGTTTCGCTGCCATAGCAGAGCACAGGTCGTATAATAGTTTTATATATTCGCAGCTTATAGTTCCTGTGCACTTTCTTGGATTTCATTATTGGAAGTACCGAATAATACGTTTTATTTGCTAGCCTGATCGGTCGTTTGATTTCGTCAGTTTCGTTGCCGTCTTTTGCTAGATTAGCCCCAAGATATATGAAGTTGTCCACACTCTCCAAGTTATACCCCGCAATTGTTATATTCTGTCTGATTGGCGTTCTCTTTCTAGTTTGCGTCATTACTTTTGTTTTACTTTCGTTTATGCGTAACCCGACTTCTTTTGCGGCGGAGTCAAGAATGACAAATACCTCCTTAGCACTAGGGAAGGATCTTGCGAGGATGTTTATATCGTCAGCGTATGCTACTAGTTGGGTGGACTAAAACTGCTGTTAAAGGTTAGCGCAAACACTTTTTGTTTCTGATCTTCGACGTGAAAGTGGTGTCGCTGAATTTTGGGTGATGGTGCTGGTCGGGATGCGACCAAGGTGCAGGTCGGGCTGCGACCAGGTGCTGTCTTCGGTGCTCTGTTGCTCCTTCCAAACAAAATCTTTCCACATATATCTTCTATTTTTTGTTTTATTTTTGAGTTTATTTCCCAAGCTTGGAAATAGATCTATGACGAAAGAAGTTTTCGGACGATTTTAACCAGAGCAAGACAGTAACAGCGCTCCACCCCGAATCGCAAAAAATCCTGCTTTCAGTTTTTTCTCTCATCAGGAGTAGCTCCCTTCCTGAATTCCCTTCTCGGTAGCTTATTAATTCTAACCTTTATCGTTGTCTAATCAACCGAAATGTTTAATTTTTTTCAGCTTTTTGGAGCGTTGGTTCATCAATAACGTACATTTTCGGAGGAATACTTCTATTATCACCTGCCATATTACTTGATCGGCTCGAAATTTCATCATAATCAATTGTTAAATTTTAAGTATTCTTCGATACATTCCATATTAAGTCATCGACTAAAAAAGTAAGATATTTTTGGTACATATTTATATTAAATTTAAATAAAAAAAACAATCCATGTCCATTTTTGTTACTACTTTGTATTGTTTGTTTTCGTACTTTTGTATTAAAATATAAACAAATAAATTATTAATATCAGTGCTAAGGTTCTTTGGCTAAAATTGTTTTTCGGGGCGAACGAACATCGCCCGTTATCAGAGTGCATATTACCTCGGCACGTGCATCGTCCCTCCAAACAAGCTACATCAATTGATGGTATACAATTCTCGTCAGCTTCACATATTCCACCGAGTGGAACGGTTACCCAACATTTCTATAAAACAATTTAATCAATTAGTAAAATTATCATGCAATTAATTGTTTCAATACAAACGTACAAATCTAAGTTCGTGATAGCCTGTTTTACAGGCGCACGTGTAATTTGGATCGCACATTGAATACGGAATTCGTTCGGTGCATTGATGATCTTCTTCACAAGTGTCGTTTAAATGTTTGGCAACTATTAAAAATCATAAATTAGCTACACATTTTTTCTAATGGAATTATGGCACTATATACCTTTTAAACATTTATTAAGGGACTTGTTCACAGTGTGACTGGTTTTACAAAGACAACTATCATGACACCTTGTATTTAGCTCAATGCATTCTTCGTCTATTGAGCATTTACCGCCCAATTCTACATTCAAAATGCACAAAGTATAATCGCGATTAGCGTGCTTACCATACGGGCACTGGCACACACCCGATCTGCATACAGCTTCCTCATTAATGCAATTGTTTTTAAGTCGACAAAAATCGCCAATTTCTATAGAAAGCATAAACAATTATTATTTAGTGGCAATACATAAAAAAAACTATTACTTGAAGTTTTGTAGCAAGTATTTTCACGTTTTACGTAATGTGTGCCTTCCATACATTGACATCGGCCATTAAAACATTCCGACTCGGTACTTAAAGTTATCATACATTGCTCGTTATATGTACATCTGTCATCAATGGTAGTTACCGCTGGGAAACATTCGCGATGCCCATTTTCCGATACTATAATGTATCCTTTATGACATACGCATAGACCGCTAGATGGAGAGGGTGGTTCATCACAATAGGCATTCATTGGGCAATCGGAATTAACGCTGCAAACATTGTTTGTTCCTATAACAAAAAAATAGATAAAATTTTATTCCGTAAATTAAATAGCACTTAGTCACAAGTTTTGAAAAGCATAATTTTTAATGACAGAAACCTTGTCTTATTTCGTCGATAAATAGAAATACTGGAAATTCAAATATTGAAAGCGAATAGTGTTGAAATTGGATCTGTCTCGTTTTAGCAAAACGAAAAGACACGAGATTTATTGAAAGGATGCCGTGAAAGAGCTCTTCTTACTTTACAACATTCCGTTCCGGAAATTATTCAATTCAAGGTATCTACGCTCGGGTCCAACAATTGGGATTGCAGTCAGAAACTTGTAGTTAATGAATACTATTTCATGGAACACGATGCTGGAGTTTATAGACGTACGTATCTATGTCGACAATGCGACCATTTTACGTAATATTGCGGGTAAGAACGATTGTTCTCTGCTCTAAGGTGACTGGATACCGCTTCTTTAATATTGGAGTAGATTACTATTTTGTTCTCTAGAAAAAAATCATCGGACCTATTACGAAACTCGAGTCGAGTGAGTAACTCGACTCACATTTGAACTCAACTCGAGCTAAAGTTGGTATTATGAAACTCGACAATTGGAAAGTCACTTCATTTCCAGCAGTCGAGTGAATTTGAAATTTCTTTCAAGTAAATACTCACTCGATCCGCTGTCATGGGGTGGATTTACAATCAACGCGCGCCTCTATCCCCACCATAAAATCAACCAATCAGATGGCTTGTGGAGTCGCAAGAGTCTAACATTCTTCAACTTTTTCTCCGACGCACGCTTCCATATGTGTACACACATACAATGAACTGTGGCAGCACACAATTCGCAGCTCATCGTATTTCTGTCGTTTCGCACTTTTAGGCAAGTTGCGCCGCAGAGGTATGTTGATTGTAAATTGCTTTCAACACAGCAAAGAATACAGCCGACGAAAACCGGTTTGCAATGGCCTGAAGGGGGTAGAGGCATGCCTCGCGGCTCGCTTCAAGAGTGAGTGTAAATGCACCATCATAATACGCACTTAATTTTACTCACGCTTTTTTTCGACTCAAAGTCGAGTGAAACTCGACAAGTAGGCACTCGTCGAGTTTCATAATTGCAGAATGTGAGTTTTTTGTTCGAGTCGAGTTTAATAATAGGTCCGCATGTCCTGTATGAAAAGTCATTGCATAGAATAGACAAGTACTAGATCTAGCCGTTTACTGTAGCTTCTTTATTACTTTTGACGATTACTTCGACTATATCGTCGGTAAGGCTTGCACCATTTGGGATTTTGTGATAAGACGATGTAACTACGTTAAAAAAAGTTATCTGTCGACTATGGATGCGAAAAATCGAAGCTACATGAACCAACTCACAGTGAGCTCAGTACCCAAACAAGCAACGAATTAGAAAAGCTAATTACAATTCAGCGCCATCTTGAGACGTTTATGCTTACGAGAGAGGGTTTCATCATATTCTACATTTTGAAGGACTAACGGTTTAACATAATGTGAAATAATGCAAGGCCCCTTGTTAATGATTTTCCTGATAATTGGTAGCTCTACATCCCGATCGAGTTGGAACTAGGGGCACGCAGAGCCGCTCTGATCTGCAATGTATGCTCAAGCAGGGGAGGTGTATTAGAAAATGCAACGAACTTGTATAGCATAAGTTTGCTGTAACGGGAGAGGCTCTGATAAGCGGAGTCACGGCACGGACCATAAGTTTTTGCCCGGCTAAAATATGTCTTCGCCGAAGAGAGGGGACAATCAATATTAAAACCATTCTCCATCATACGAATTGTGTCCATCTAAAAGAGGTATTCCTAATAGGCACTTTACATCCGAATTAATTTTAATTTCCCTGCATCGAAGTAAAAGTCAGCCTGTTATAAACATTGTTAATTTTCTTTTCTGGTTCTGGCTTTTCTTGTTGTTATACAATATTTTTTATAATATGTTTGTTTCTTAGTAACCAGTTTATTGATGAATAGATATTCATTTATTAAAACCTTCAGACTATAAAAATAATCGATATCGATCAAACTAAAAATCTTCCAAACATCGAAATAAAAAATGTTTTCTCATTATACTCTTGAAACATAACAACGAGAAACGAAGTAGAAAGAGTTCCACGGCACGAAAATACGATATTATCATTTTGATTCTCTACTTTATGCGCTAATCACAAATAGCGTAACCGTTCAATGATATAACAACTTATTATGATGCAATACATCTCCGTCCTAATTAGAATACTTCGTAACTACTCCACATCTTAAAAAAAATTTTCTAGCACGATCTAATGGATGAGATTGGAGCAAACATTGATGTAGAAACCACTGACCATCATTACTTTAATTATATCATATATCTAAATGTTGAATTTTCCTCTGGGAGGCGTGTGATTTTTCTTAGTAAACCCGTTAAATGAATATAAATAAATTAAGCTCAATTTTAATTATTATTGTACGTACTTTCAACAAGCCTCAATACGGTATAAAAAGAAATTCTATTTGATTTTAGTTTTTTCTTTAAACGAAATTGTAATTAGTGTGACACTACCCTCTTTACAACCCGACTTTGGATCAGGTTATCTTTCGATAAATCAAATCTATAAATTTACGTAGTTCTGCTTCATAAAAATTCTGGCTAGTGTGATTTGTTTTAACTACGAAAGAAACAATTTTGATGTCTCATAAATCACAGTAGCCGGAATATGTGTACAGTTAGTTCGAATTATCCGCATAACTCAAAAAGGGACGAACGATGAAATGGAAAGGCTGGAGTAAATATTAACAATTTTTTTAAAATCCTATCGACTGATTGTACAACAAAGTTAGCTTCTTACATTGGTTTATAATAAACAACAGAATAGTATTATTGATGGCATTTTACGAACTCAGTAAAAGAAATGTACATCAGAACTTTTTTGGTATTTAATTTTAATCGTCTGCTCTTATACGTAGGTACGTAATGGATTTGATTCTTGGCCTTACAGCGAATAATTGTAACGCACGAGTACGCGGTAAATCGAGTTGATCGGCAGACGAGTCTTGCAGCAGGCGCCATTCTGAGTAATGATCATCGATTCTGATGAACTACAACATTGTAGAGAGGTAACAATTTCCGAAGATTTGTATTTGTAGATTTGCTACTCTTAAGCCAGCAAAAATCTGTAATTTTAGCACAACTGAATTACAATCATTACAAAAACACAAAGTTTGCATAATTTCATAGAGTTGTTTCAAAATGGCTAAAATGTTTCCCAATTACACTTAGTTCTCATAACATCGGTCAGCAAGTAACTTGGCCTCAGATAACGTTGCGGTTTTGGTACGGAACTATAAGCGCAACTTTATAATTCTTTAGGTTTAGGATGCGGTTAAGAGCGCGATTAACCGCCTAAATAAATTTTAGAACTGATCGTACAGTTCTCACAATACTGACGGTGATTATTACACGAGTCCAATGTTATTTTTATGGACACCCAGCCTAGAGCCTCTTAAATTTAAAACTACAGTTCAAAATTAGAAAAAAAATTCAATACACTATATACAGGGTGCGCCATCTTTTATATCGGTATGTAAACATTGAATAACTTTGACATTTTTCAACAGATTGACTTGATTGGACAAGTTTTGGAAACGTCAATTCAGAAGAATCCATTCACGTCGCTTGGAATACGGGCAAACAGTCGCTCGAATGGTTGACACTGAACCTGATTTTTGGAAGCAAATTTGGATGACCGACGAGGCCCATTTCACACTCCTTGACGGCGTTAATAAGCAAAATTGCCGCATTTGGGGAACGGAGAATCCACACGAGATCCATGAAGCGCCATTGCATGATCAAAAAGTGACTGTTTGGGCCGGCGTTTGCGCCAAAACCATCATTGGGCCATTTTTTTCCGACAAAACGAAACAGTCGATGAAAAACGATATCGGTGGATGTTAGCTCATTATGTCTGCCCGCAAATGCGTGAAAAAGGTCTGGATGGTTACTGGTTTCAACAAGACGGTGCGCCATGCCACACTGCAAATGAAACAATTCAGTTTCTGCAACGAAAATTCCCTGGACTTCTGATGTCGAAAAGAGGCGACTGGCCACCGAGATCTCCAGATTTGACTCCTCCGGACCTCTTTTTATGGGGTTATTTGAAAAGCAAAGTGTACGCCAGCAAGCTTCAGACCATTGACGAGCTCAAAGCAAACATCGTGCCGAAATCATCGCTATACCGCCCGAGATGCTCGAAGTAATGGCTGTGGCCAATAGAGGCAGCCACTGTATTGATGTTGTATTCAAAAACTAATCCAAATAAATTCTAAAGGACCAAATTGAATAAAAATTCCTCACATATAAAAATCAGTTGTTTTTTTTTTCAAAGTTATTCAATGTTTACATACCGATATAAAAGATGGCGCACCCTGTACTAAATTGACTAAACAATCTCGCTTACTATACTCATTTCCGGCTTGCATCGCCTCGATCGGTAGGACACAGGTTAGAGGATCTAGCCGCATGTAGTGTGAAAATTCAACGAACTGCCTTGAGACCTGTATATATACGAGTACTTCAATGTTCAGAAGCAGAAAAAGAGCTTGATCACTTTTAAGTTAAAAATGAAGGAAATATTCAACATAAAGTTTTATTACACTCGAAACTTGGCTTTCCAATATTAGCAGGCGCGTAGAAGTGAATATTAGTGAAAGCGAATACAATAGAATGGTTAACGTCGTATAGCCCGACTTTCAAATCTTACTTAAGAACCTAACAGCTCAGTCTACCCGTGGATTAAAATGATGTGGCACACCAATTTGCAGCATGTTATTATTCACTATTCACGGCAATGATCGACTAATTCTATGACCTTCAAATGTATCTGAGAACAAACTGCTGTTCGACCTCTTGAAGAGATGTTGGGAGGTAAGTAATTTGAGACAAATAATTCCAAGACTTAGCTTGATTCGAAGCGTAGTAATGGTAATTGGGCCATGGCTATTGTCTCAGGTGTGAGTCAGGTATATCGCATTACCAAAATTATCAAATTTCAGGTATTAACATCGACCAATCACCATCTGTTTAACTAAAATTACGTAGCGCTATGAGTATCCATTCGGACAATTATTATTAATATGATATTGTAAATAATATCATCTGAGGCTTCGTATCAAATTACTCGTCTTTAATTGCATTTAATGCGTCCAATATAAAGACAAGATCCACTTAAGACTACAACCGATACCATTACAGTAAATATCAACTTCCGTAATGAAATGACCAACTGTTTAACAAGTCCACTGGGTGACAAAATACTTTTCCAGTACTTGAAGAAGACTTTGCAATCGTAGGTCTTCGTCTAATTTGTTTTCTGTATGGCGAACAAAGAAAATAACTAGCCATCTCATAAGACGTTAGCAAGTCCATGGAGTATATCATCTGTCCATCATTGCGATTATATGTACCGGATTTTTTTTGTCGTCTTTTCATCAAAACGGGTAAAGTACACGGACGACGAGTATCGGGGGATTTCACTTTGACCGGACATAGGCTACAAAACTACTGCTCAAATCGGTCAACCGAATCGTTCAATGTCGGCAAAATAAATTGCCTGTGGTGGTTTATGACCGAACGCGCACTTGTAATCCGCCTAAACAATTGGCCATTGAAATGGAAAAATAGATTTGCTTTCAACGCGCACAATTAACCGGCTCAAGAGAGAAAATTTGTAGCTCCGGAAATCTGAAACCATGTAAAACATATTTCCTGCTGCAGAAAAAGAATTACTTTTCGGGGCAAAAACTTTAATTTGGCAATTCACTAAAAAAAAAAAACATGTACAGGTATCATACAACAGTACAGTTGTTTTTGTAGCCGTTACATTGTGAAAAGTTGGAATTGAATCGTCATCCGGTCCAACATGAGTATGTTCCCTAAATCGGCATGTGTAAACATTACGTTGTTCATTTAGCTTCTGTTAGTATGTAGTTAGGTTTCACTTAATTTCGTGAAAGTTAATGCATGAAATAACATTATGCATTACTTTCATCAAAAGCTTATTCTTTTAGTGGTCATTATTATTCAACAATCTTTTAATAAATTCATCTTCTTATGCACTATTAACATATACTTCAAGCCAAAGCGGATCATCTTGAGTGGTACTATTGCACTGGAGTCTCTTACTTCGAATGAAAGTTCTAGCTGATCGTTCTTCCTACAAAGTGCAAAAGTTAAAATAGTGACTGAGAGTTGAGGAGCTCAACCTCATAATTGTGGTCAGTTCCGCAGCAAATGGTTCATTGTATCGTCACTACCTTCGCTCGAAGTGCAGATTTCTCATTCTTACCAAATGGTGTTCACATGAGTTTCGTCCTGAAAGTACATCAACTCAATACTGATCCAACAAAGCGTCTAGTCTGACTACTCGAAAGAACCAATTTCATACCCGATACACTTCGAATGCTCCATGCTTATGTATCAATGTTAACCTGCCTGAAACCCAGCCAACCAACTGTAAGTCATTGAAACTGCCAACAGAATTCAATCGACCGTTAAGTTCACGTACTATTTTCGATAAAATAATTGAACTGTGAAATTTTCTGCAAGATTTTGATGTTACCTTTAAGATCGCGTCCACATCGATATTCATTCTGTACCACACGAAATTCTAGCCTGTACTTTTCATGGTGTTTTTCTGATAAGCCTACAAAAATTTTCGTGAACCAAATAAAAGACTAGCAGAAATCTATCGGATCGTATACCTACGTTGTATTGCTTTTATCTACTTGCAACCACTTTTTTGATCGTATCAACCAATTGTCTTTTGTGAAAATTCGACTTATTTTCTGATCGTGATGAGTTGACCGGAATGCTGGTGCTGACGCCGGAGCCCGAAGGGCTTCGTGGACGTAGCGACGAGTCGCACCCGAGGCGCAGACTCCTTCATCTAAAATTCCCGACAGGAACGAATAATGTACCAAAGTGGTAATCATTGACTGGAGAGGCCAGAACATTAATATAATACCTGAAACTAATTTAATGAAAAATTTAAAGAAGTAATTAGTGGAGAGTTGGTGGTTAAGCCACCCTTACCTGACAGATGGATCATACCAGAACCTATCCAGATGATTACCAAGAGCAAAGTAAAGACAGTCTAAAAAGATCGTCTCAACCCGCCAAGGGGGTCACATCCAGACAGGGACCAATAGACCATCAATAAATTCTGCAAACGCAGAAAAAACTAAAATTTAGGTATAGACGTGCGGTGAACGTGCTAGAAACAAACAAAATCCAATAAAATACAAAAAACTGATAAATGTAGCCAAATATCGAAATGTGCGGCCATGGCCGACTTTATAAAGCATTGATATTTAAATCCAAGCACAGGGAACCATGGAAAACCTGCGAGAATGCCTGTACAGTGAACTAAGTTCACCGTGAACTATGGTCAGAGGCAATTCGAGTCCGTAAAGGACAACGAATTGGTCCGACCATACAGACTAAAGCCCATGATCCAATCAATGCAGTGCTGCATGCAGTAGCATTGCCCACATACGATTTGCATGCTCCATGATCCAATCAATGCATTGCAGTAAATGTTCCAGTATGCAGTAACTCAAACGTTGCTCGGTGTGCAAATTTTATATAACGCTGCGTAAGGCCAGCCAACAGTCAAATAAAAAACGTACTGAACTAATGGGATTTTTCTGGAGTGAAATTTGAATGTTGAAAGATTTAGATCAGGAAAATTATAGTAACCTTAGAGATATTCGAATTTATCATATGATATTTCTTACATCGACAGTATATATTTCGCGTGTCCAAAATCGTCTGGTTTTTATGCTTTTGGCATAAGCGTAAAAGGTTCCTGTAGGCATTACAAGTTGCGCACAATAAAATTAAAACATCAACAATATCGTCACTATCCATTTCAATAAAATAATTGTCAGCTGATTTCTGAATATTTTTACGTTGACTATTTGACATGGCACATGACATGCATCTGCTGCATTGATTGGATCATGGGCTTAAGGTTCGTTAAGATCCTTAGTTATTAAGAAGCACCATCTTAGGGCGCTTATATCTACGTTGACTAGACTCGTCATAGTCCACACTATGACGGATCAACGGATTTGTGTGCGAAGAGGACGAAGAGATATGCTTCAAGGCCCGTTACTTGAGGAATTCTCTAATTGTTGGTAGATCTGCTTCCCTATGAAGTTGTTTCTGACAAACCATCGGGCACCCATAGCCGCTCGAAGACATACGTTTTGCTTTCTTTGAAGCCGATTAACGAGTGAGTTAGCTAATTGGCCCCAGGCGGGGGAGGCGTAGCAGAGGATGGAGCGGACTATACATTTGTATATCAGTAATTTGCTCCGCCGGGAGAGCTTACTCCTGGGGTTCGTCATCGGGTTGAGCATACATGATACTCTGCAGGCTTTTCACACAGCCAACTGAATATGAGGGCCGAAGTACAGACCTTTATCTAGCTTAACACCGAGGTATTTGACAACTGGTTTCCAGGGAATGGAATCACCGATGATGGAAACATGGCCACTTGGGGGTTTACCTCTTCCGAAAAGAGTGGCTTTACTTTTATTGGGGTTGACGTTGATTCGCTAAAGCTTAAACCAGTTTTCCATGTCGTTTGCAGCTTTCTGCAAACACTTGGTAATCTTTACTGGGCTCCATGAGCTACACAGGAAAGCTGTGTCATCAGCGTAAAAAGCGGGGCGACAGAGTCGACCCTTGCAACACCAGCCTCGATGGGTTTCAGGGACGATCTCTCCCCGTTGACCTTAACCCTATTCTTTAAGAATGAGCTAATAAGGAGCACGAGATTCAGTGGAAAATCATGATCTGCGAGTTTGAACACAAGACCATTGTACCAGACCTTATCAAAGGCTTTCTCGACATCTAAGAATACAACCCCGGTATATTGTTTTCTGTTGAACCCGTCAGTGATTTGTTCAACAACCCTAGCTAATTGGGAAGTAGTCGATTGGTCGGATCTGAATCCAAATTGCTCATCAGGGAGTACCCCATTATCATCCACATATTCCTGTAGACGAGACAAAATAACTTTTTCAGCCACTTTGGCAAGTGCAGAAAGAAGACTAATTGGCCGATGGTTCTGAGGGAGGAGACATTCTGCCCCGCTTTGGGGATCATAATTACATCAGCAACCTTTCAAAGAGAAGGAAAGTAGCCGCATCGTAATATATCATTTATAATGGTGACGAATTGCATAATTGAGGTGCGCGGTAACAACTTGCACGCTTTGTTGTGAATACCGCACGGACCTGGAGCCTTCCTGATTTTCAGAGAAGTCAGTAAGTATTGAGTATGATGAGATCATACTCATGTCCTAAACGAACCGACTGGCGCGTTCATATCTCCAGAAAATATAACTATATTACTTCTGGGAGTACGTTCAAAATTCGCACTCGGTTTCATTAAACTCCTCAATGTCGGTCAGGTGTCGCAGCATTTGTTAGTGCGTAACATTGCAGAGTCGTAACTATCTACGATTAGTTCCCAGGTAATGAAATAGATTTTCGCTTTGAATGGTATGGAGTCGGTTGTTTACAGTGCTGTATCACAATGAATCGCTAATTATCGCGATGTGGATCGATTTCTTTCGGCTCCTACTCTAACCGTTTAGTGACCGAATGTTCCAGAAGCCTGTTGTCGCTCCCACGCCGATAAAAGCAGGAGAGGCGTTGGGTGTGTACGAGTAGTATAGTCTCCATCTCACAATCGGAAGTCAACACTGAATCGGAATACAAAAGACATTAGAAAATAATACAAAAAAGAAATTACATTCCGCAATTTACTTATTCACTTTATTTAATTTCCACCCCTTTTCGTAGCTACTTGAACTGTACACAAGAAAGCATGAATGACCTTTCTAGTGGTCCCCAGTGCTATACAAAATACGAACATACTTGTAAATATAATTTGTTCATGCCAATTAAAGTAATGAATGATTTTTTTTCTGAGAGGACTCGACTTCATCCCGTAAGGTTTATATCCACTTCGTATTAAAAATCTCCAATTAAGTCAATAAAAATCTCGATGGAAATTGAAAAGCGTTTAAATTTCCGTGAAGTAAGTACAGCTAATTTTATAGATGCATAAGATCAATTCTTAATTATTATTGTATAATAGCCTAAATTAAATTTTGAAAATCTGTCCCATTATCCACTTATGACTACTTTCAGTCTCAATAATCGAATCCTGCCCACTACGGCCAACACTATTGGAAGCATCATGGGTAACCGAACTCAGTGATAAGCCTGTTAGTGACCGGTTTTAGTAAACACAAGTGCCGAACTGAACTGCTTGCCTTCACAACATGTATGTAATCTTGTTGTGGGAAAAATAGGAATTAAGAATCTAGAATGAAATCTGTAGAGTATTGTACCGAGAATTCCGTAACTGTTTGGAACAGGTATGCGGAATCAATTACAGGGTTTCAAACCATTTAAGGAGGGCCAGAGTAGTAAGTGAGCTTTTTACCGAATCAGAGGTCAATGGTTTTAATCACAGGTCATATATGTTCAAACCGAAATTATTGCCACAACAATAGTATTGCCTGCAAAAAGTATAGCATTGCAAAATTAGCGAGGACTGATAAACGCTACTTTTTTCATAAAAGTGTTTGTTCACTTTTAATCAAGGTTCGATTGGAGTAACCCGTACTAAGGTGCTTGGCTTCTTGGTTTTAATACGAGTACAATCATAATTATTTATTCATTGAAGTTCATCTAGCAAAAACCATAGCAGTAACCATAGCAAAAATACGTAACCAAACAGAAATTTGTCAATAGATTTATTTATAAGACTAAAGATGGTTTGGCATCCAGTCCTGGATCCATATATCAAAATTTTCAAGTATTTCCCGTATCTGCAAAATAAAAAAATATTTTTTTTAGTACAAATTTGTCAGCACGAAAATGAAAGACGTTTCACATAACGAATACGACAAATGCATTGAGATCGAGTGATATGCAAAAAAAAAACCGAATAGATCAATAGATGGTTGATTTTTCGTGCCTCGATCATAACAAAGCCGGCTTAAGACATGAGCAGCACTTGGGAATGATATTTCATCTTTGGATTTCTACTACAACGAAACCAGACCCCACCAACCACTAGAATTGATCTGAAGATTTTCAGTGAGCGGTTTATTTAGGTTTATTTATATTAGAGAAATGGTTATGCAAAAAGCCGCATTGTCCCGTCAATAGCAATTTATTTTGCGGTCACGTATAAAAGTCAGAGATTTTTGGGAATCGTCTTAGAGGATACTATTGGTGTTTACTTGGTTCATATTTTATTCAAACTGAAATCATTGTTAACTTGGACTCGTGCTGCGTTGATGCGTTTGAGATATTTTAGGGATTGTGGTTATTCGGTAGGGAAAACATATTGAATTATGTTTTGGCCGGGTGACCAAAGTACAGAAAAAATATTATAAAAATTAGAATAACGATCGCTCTAACAAGCTTTAGTCTTGTTAGGTGCCAAGTGAGCGCGACCGGCATAGCGTGGCACCCTTTTCTAAAACTAGTTACTCAAAATGTTAGCCATTGTTGATTGATATAACTTATAAATATAGGTGAATCGATTTCTGTGGACAATGGCTTTGGGCGGATGCTGCGATCTGGGCATCGAACCTTACTTAATAGTAGAAGATTAATTTTTGTCGAACCTTTTGCTATAATTGATTTGTGATGGGTTATTAATCAGTGCAGAATACATTGCACAGCTTTGCTTCCAAAGTTTGATGTATGAAAATTTTAAAGACCGTCATCGGAGAGAGACTTCAACTCCTTACCAGTACTGTTAAAATTTTAACGCATTATACACATTTCTTTGATAACCTTGATGAGATCTCGAAAAATAAGATTGCAGAACTGATTGTCTTCTTAAACTCCTCCGGATGGATATGATAATCGATTCCAGTTCCGGATCTCTTTAGAGCTCTGCATTCACTTCATCAGCCCTCAACGATCATGTTAAGCGAGTTGTGACAACAAAACAGCGCTTTCTGCGCTATTTGGGCCCCGGTCATGGTATGACACGAAAAATATCACAACGTTGAATTCTTGATGCTGACCATAGTTGGAGCTGTGACCAATTTTCCAATCGACATAGTGCGAGCTGTAATTGATGCTTGGCCGATGCGTCTCAGGCCAAAGGAGACATACTAAGCGCATTTTAGTTCACCGAAAGGAGCGATCATTTCTAGTTCGCGAACTCTCGCGAACTAGTTCGTTCTTTTAGTTCACTAGTTCGCGGGAGTTCAGCCGCGAACTATAGAAAGAAGTAAAGAACGAAGTAGTTCGCAAACTTATTGAACTAAAAAAACGAACTTCAAGTTGAGTATGAGGTCCTTAGGTACAATGTGATGACCTAAAAAAAAAGTCCTCAGGTACGATGTGATGACCTATAAAAAAGATCCTTAGGTACAATGTGATGACTTAAAAAAAAAAAGTCGTCACTGTAGAAGTAGAAAAGGTCGTCTGATAGAATGTGATGAGCTAAAAAAAAGGCCATCCGCGTACGTAGGTTGCTACTTAAGTTTTGAGATAGTCAAATAAGAACAAATATTTATAATCAAAAATGGCTTTATTGTTTTTCAAAATATTCTCCATGAAGATCAACACACTTTTGAATTTTTTCAACATTTCTTTGCACCAATCGACACGAGGTATTTTTTTGAGCGATTGTCAAATTATGCGGTATCCAACGCGAACAAATCTTTTTGACAGCCAAAAGATCATGCAATATTGACACTCGCATAGAAACTAATACCCAGGAATGCGTCAATCTCACTGTATGTCACATGACGATCTTGCAATATCAGTTCACGCACAGCATCGATGTTCTTCTGGCACAACTGCCGATTTTGGACGACCTTCACGAAATACGTCCTGTAGCGAAGTGCGACCACGATTGTATTCAGAAAACACAGTGGCTCGAGATGGTGCTTCATCACCAAAAGTCGAAGCGAGTTGATCGGAACACTGCTGTCGGTTTAATCCAAGTCGAAAGTCATAGAGAATCATCGCACGAAAATGTTCACGATTTAATTCCATTTTTCGACCAAGATGAATATTTCAAGTATCTGTAAACAACACAAATAGCACTCGTATGACAACACGTTCTGAGTACGTTCACCACTAAAAATGTGAAACTTTACGACGACAATGTCAGATTTGACGTATTCACATCAGTGTTGCCGTATCTCAAAACTTAAGTAGCAACCTACGTATGTTGTACCACTAACTTACAAACGGGAATGAAGGAATACAAACGATCTAGGAGCGGGACTGACTGCGAACTAGTTCGTTCATTTCTCTTCTGGGAACGCTCTTCTGAACTAGTACGTTCGCGAACTACACAAGGCCTAATACTAAGCAAACAAATCAAAATAATTTGATCTTTCAGTCCAAGTCCAGTCCAGTCCCCTTTTTAGGGCATAGGGTAGTAACACTTCACAACTACTGCTTTAAATTTGTTCGAACCCACGATTTCTGTGTTGTTAGGCTTAAGTGTTGTCTGCATTGAACCACCGAGACACCATTTAAGAAAAAATAAAATATTATGCCACTACTGGGTACATAACACAATCACTCAAATACAATCTCACATTTAGTTCACAAGTTACAGTGGTTTTAGTGACGCTAGTTTTGTAATTTTCAAAACAATGGAAAAATCTGAATTTCGTGTATTGATATAGCATGGCTTTTAGGGGAAAAAAATAACGTTCAAACAAAGCAATGGCTTGACAAGTGTTATTTGGACTCTGCTCCATCGAGACAAATGGTAGAGAAGTAGTTTGCTGATTTTAAACGCGGCCGTATAAGCACAGATGATGCTGAACGCTCCGGTTGCTCAAATTCGGCAGTTGTTCCAGAAAATGGTTTTGACCGAAAGAAAATTCAACTTTCGTGAAATAGCTGACACTTTAAAGATATCAGAAGGCATTTTGCATGAACATTTGAGCATGAGAAAGCTCTGTTCGAAATGGGTACTACGTTTGCTCACAGTCGATCAAAAACAACAACGCGTCGACGATCAGAGCGCTGTTTGGAGCTGTTTCAGCGCAATAAAAAGAATTTGTCATGCTGTATGTGACAATGGATGAAACATGGATCCATCATTACACCCCAGAGTCAAAACGGCAATCAGCTGAGTGGACAGCAAAAGGGAAAGTCGTCCGAAGCGACCAAAAATGCAAATGTCAGCTGGTAAGGTTTTGGCATTCTTATTTTGGAATGCGCACGGTGTTTTATTCATCGATTAACTTGAGAAAGGAACAACCATTGATAGTCAATATTTTATGGCGTTATTGGTGCGTTGGAAGATGGAAGTTGGGGAAAAACGACCACAAATGAAGAAGAAAAAAGTGCTCTTTCACCAAGCCAATGCACCATGTCACAAGTCGATCACAACAATGGCAAAATTGGACGAATTGCACTTTGAATTGCTTCCCCATCCCCCGTATTCCCCGAATCTTGCTCCCAGCGACTACTACCTGTTTGTAGACGTAAAAAGAATGCTCCAGGGAAAGAGATTTTGCTCCAATAAAGAAGTGATTGTCGAAACCGAGGAGTATTTTGAGGCCAAAGATAAATCTTTCTACAAAAAAGGGATCGAAATGTTAGAGAGGCGTTGGAATGAATGTATCACTCTTAAAAGGGACTATGTTGATGAATAAAGTCGATTTTGGCTAAAAGTTGTTGCTTCATTAGTCATCCTACGAACTTATTGAGTGAAGTGTTACAATGAACTCTCCTCAATTGAGAAAAAGAGAAAAGCCCGGCGAGTTTTGCAGGTACAAGCTTCACAACCTTTTTACACCATACCGTCAATGGTGTTAAGATACGAAAATTATTGTACCCAGTAGAGGGTCCTAAGGGACAATAAAATTTCACAAAGTTAGAAATAAATCGAACAATTGATAATTTTTTATATCAGAAAACAGGAACGGCTTATGCAAGAAAGTTAAAAAACAGAACGTATTTATATATAAAACGGAGAAGGACTATCCTAAATTTGTCGAGAGAAGAGAGAACACACAGTTTTATTTACTGTCTAAGTCCTGGGATTGAGTTCTACTAGTGTTTCACCTGAAGATATATCTCCATGCTTTTAGCTACAGAAGTAAGGAAATAGGAGTTTCTACATGATGACTACAATACGGGTTTCGAACTGAACAGAGTCTTAAAGTTGCAGAATGAACCTAGTCAGTTCTTTACTGCTGCTTCGTGCTACATAGGCTTGGGGGAGCGTGTCAAACAGTAAAGCTAGTGATTTACAAGTCCTGAGAATAGTATCTAATCTATGTACTTTTCTTTGAAATGTATTCTAATAAAAATGTTCGAATGAACCGCTATCACTTGCGCTTTATCAACTTATTTTTTCTATTTATAACTGATTTCAACAGAAATAGAATTCTGCTAAACGGCAAACATTTGCCCTTTACCAGTGCACTTTTACGATGATTTTTATCAGTAGAGTTTTGCAATTTCGATAACAAGTTCAGTTTAATTTCCACGAAAGGGTGTGTAGCATTGCGTGATGGTTACTCATATCAGTAAAAAAACGTACAGGCACCACTTAGTTTGAGCAAGGGTAATTGGATCAAATGAACCTACACATTACAAACATTTTGTAAAGCTAACTTAGAATACTTCCAACTTCCATGATTAATTACCGCTCAAATTTATACCGAAAACATTTATTTTGGAATATCGGGTAGGTCATGGAAATTTAATTTGCTCTCCGCGAAATAAATTATGCACGTAAAAGTATATAATTTGTATGGTAATTTCAGTACGTAATTATTTTCGAAATATTTTAGATCTAATGCAGATAATCTTCTTGGTTATTCTACGTAGTTCCGGTTAGGAAACTGCTTATAAAAAAATCACAGAATATGTGTTAATGGCTTTCGTTACATTTTTCGTTGAAACAATGCAGTTTAAAAATACATGACAAATAATAAATTGAAATTCAAAACAGACAAAAATATACACAACCGGATTTTGCAATAGCTCCAAATCAAATCTATGACGCAGAAAACTAAGTTTAAGTATTTATATTCCAAAAAAAGAAACTCCTAACTAGTTTTCTAAGCGAAAATAAGTTAACCACTGATTAAAAAAGAATGAAAAATAAATTTTAGAGAGCAATGAAAGCAATAAAATTTTTATATCGATTTTTTATATATTGAGTTGTAAATCTATCGAAAGACCCAAAGTGGATATTTTTTTGTTGCATAATCCAAAGCCTCATTGTTATTTACCCTATTCTCGTTAATTCGCTGCAATTGCGGTAATCTTTTAAGCCAATATGGCTTGAGAAAATTCATTTGCAAGTAGCACTCCAATAGTATAGACTATTGAAAATTGAAGTGTATATACTCGACTGTACCCATGATACTATTAAAAAAGACTATCCAATCAAGTGCAATAACCAATTTAAACTGTTTTTACAATTTTAAGAATAGGGCAGACCAAATACCCTATTTAAATGGCATCTTGATTTTATAGTTAAATTTAATAAATTTGTCGAGCATATCGGGCTATAAATCTTTTATGATAAGTGAACGATTTCAAATTTCAACTGTATTTTATGATTCGATCGATAGAAAACGAAATACAATTTCAATGATACAGGCTATGTGACTAACACTTAATACAAAACTGTTCGGATCATAAAATGTAAGTACATGCTATTAAAATCGAGTTTGTATACTTCTGTGATAAAATATAAAAGGCCAATATATCTTAGAGCTGAGATCAATCATCGGCTTAGCATCGTACAAAGACGATGTACATACTTAGGCGTAAATAGGTTCTAATTTGATCGCAAATTAGAGTGAGATCAAAGAATGATTTAGCCCTCATATTTTCTCGTTATAGTTTTTGTATCTACGTAATTTGTCTTTATTGAATTTAGCCACACAATTATTGAATAAACTCACTTAAAGATGATTGCAAGAAGAATCGAACGGTCTTAAACCAGATTGTATGATTGCAGCATCTAAAATACTTCACAGCATAGGTAGATGAAAGGGTAATAAGAGATAATTTGACGAAATTTAAACAATTGTTTAAAGGAAAAAAAAAATAAATATTTACTACGTATGTGTTTCGTTCTACTTCAAAAATTTCTAACAAATGTACAACCTTGAAATTGCGTTTTAAGATCACACATTGTTAGCATACTTAGTATACATGTTAATTTTTTTCTTGTTGGCATGCATGAAGTTAGCTACTTATTGACTTAGATTTACTCATAGAGAAGAATTTGAATTGGATCAAAATTAGAGGTAGAGAAAAAGTAAATTTATTAAGGAAAATTATCAATGATTTCACAAGTTTCAGAAGTACCTAAAAGGTAAGAAAGATATTGGTAATACCAATCCTACGTAATCCACGTTCTGGGGCTACAAATACTGAGGTCCTGGATTCGAAGGAGAGTAAGGCTCGTATGTATAAACCGTACAGTGTGAACGATTGCCCAGTTTGGCTTTTTGCCCTACGCGGAGAAATCGTACGGCGCAAACCGGACAGTGTGAAACGGGCCTAAGACATACATCACAATTTAAGGGGGTCATCCGGTGTGAAGGCTCTTTTTTACGCTTTGTTTGGGAATTTTTTTTTTGACGAACTAAATAAAGATACAACTGTGAAATTTTTACCACATATTTATGCACATTTTGAGCACACTTTGCAATTTTTTCAGCTCGAAATTTTCGCTCATTGCTGAGGTACACGGCAACTTAGCCACTCATTTTCAAAAAACCTTTCTTTCGGTTACCACGATTGCGGGCGTTCCGCTTATCTCAAATAAAAAAATCTGCCAACAGTCTGGGCGCAACTTTATTATTTTATGGGTAGAAGTCCGAAACGTGTTTAATGATGAGATACGGTGTTGGGTACTATGCGACTGACAACCTAAAAAATAACGTTCCAAATAGCCTCCTGGTTATTTTTTAGGTTGTCAGTAGCATAGTACCCAACACCGTATCTCATCATTAAACACGTTTCGGACTTCTACCCATAAAATAATAAAGTTGCGCCCAGACTGTTGGCAGATTTTTTTTTTTATTTACGTATTTTTTTAATCAATAGAATAATTCATAGTAGTAAAAGCGAATTCGATCACATTAAACCTAAGAGATTTTCGGAATCAGTGAAATCTTAAACAATACCCCCAGGGGGTTTAATTGAGAAAAATACTTAAATCGGTTTTTTCCCGACTACGTTTAAAGCTTATAGAAGTACAAGTGAACTCCAAATCTCAATATACCTTAGAAATATATCAGAATTCGTGAATATGTACACAACCAATTTACTCCCCCTTAGGGGTTGGATATCGAAAAATTCCGTTACCGTTACCGTTACTAGGCGCTTATATAAATAGCCCGCAGAAGTAAAATTGCTTTGATAGTTTGACATGTCTAAAAGTTTTAACGAAATTCGTGAAAATGTGGATTCACGGACATTTTTTTGACTCAACCTCTGAACGCCAATAAAAATCTGAACTTTTTTTTGCTTTAATTACTCTAATAGCACATCTACATATACGTACTAAGTTTCAATTTTCTAGCATAAGCCGTTTCTGAGATATAAAAAACCACTCCTCTCCCCCGTACCTTGATACCCCTATCAAAAATTTTATTTTTCTAGGATGTCTCCATAGTGGTTCTATATAATCCTAAATTTTTAGCTTTCTATTCATTATGGTTTTTGAGAAATAAAAATCAGAATGTTTTCCTTTCTACCCCCTTTCACCACCACCCCCTACACCCACACCACCAAAATTTTTTTCCCTACTAGAAGTTTATCGACCCCAACTCCTGTAAAATTTTCAAGATCATATCTGATACGGTTTTTGAGATATAAAAATTAAATTTTTTGAGAAATTGCTATCCCCCCACTTTCGTGCTCCACCTCCCCCCTCAAAAAATTTAGTTTTGGTAGACTCCTCTTGTGAGTCCATATACAGAAACTAAATTTTATCTTCCTGGTGTAATTAGTTCGGAAGATATTGTAATCCAAAGTTTTTCACCCCCCACCCCCACACCCCACCACCCCTCTTCAAAATTTTAGCTCTTGTCTAATTTGGAAGTATCCCTAAGGACAACAACAAAGTTCCAATCTTCTGACATCAATTGTTCAGGAGATATCGATTTTAGAATGTTTCAATCCCGACTTTCATGCGTTAAAGACTCATTGTTTTCCCCCCCACTTCCACACCCCTTAACCAATATCGACCATTTTTTTACAATTGAGTCCATTATTATAGTACTATATAAGTTCCAAGTTTCAGCCTCCTAGCATAAGTGGTTCCTGAGATCTAGAAACCAAAATTTTTCGTCTAAAACACTCCCTTCTCCTCTCCCCTTGTACCCCCACCCCTCAAAAATATACCAGTCGTAGGGGTTCACCCAATCTACCCACCATAAAAATTTCAATTTAATATCTCAACGGGTTTGGGAGCTACGCGCCTTCAAACAATTTTGCGTACGGCGTACGGCGTACGGCGTACGGCGTCTACGGCGGACAGACGGACATTTTTTTTTTTTTTGCTTTTTTGGGGTTTACTAGTCCTAAAACGTGTAAATACAAAATTTCAGGGTAGCAAACTTTTTTGAAATTTCAGGTCGATAACAATACTTTATTATTAAAAAATAATAAAGTAAAATCAAACGGCATTTTAATTGGTGAAGTTTGAACTAGTTTTGGAACTAGGATTATCAAAAAATATTGAAAAGTTAATTTTTGGCAACTTGTTGAACTCTTATCGTCAATTTTGGTGTTCTTTTACAACTTCTTCAGCTCGACAAAAAAAACGGCTTGATGCATCACAATTATTCTAGTTTGCAAAGTGTCTACATGAGTACTGAATAAGTTCACCAAATTTCGAATCCGTTCGATAGATTTCGAAATATCGTGTCTACCGATTTGAAAAATACAGTTTTGAGAAAAACTCGTTTAAAGGTTCAAATACGATTATCACCAAATGAGTTTAGAGAATATAACGGCCTGTAACTTCCGAATGGCTTCGAATAACGGAAAATCACTTCGCCCACATATTCTATACTATATTTAGATGCAATTTATGAAAAAAAAATCGAGTTTTTGAACCAGTCACACGGGATGGATGACCTTCTTAAGCTTGTAGAAGTCTCCAAAATTTGTTGTACCACGACCTAAAAGATTTTTTTTTTGACTGGCTTTCAACCACAACGTAGTCTAAATTAACTTTTGTGTGGCTTCGAATCGCGCACATGACATGGCCTTTAGGTTTTTTTCGATATACCCAATTTTCCTTACTTTTCAACAAAATCCATTCCCAAAAATCACGCCCCAAATTATGCATACTCCTCTCCCTCACCGGTGATTGGGTGATAGTGTAGGCATCTCGTACGTAGCTAGTGAATGGATTGAAATCTTTCTTTAGTTTAAATTTGTTTACAACAATTAAAACTTTATTTCTTCAACACTTTAATAAATAAAATCAGCAAAGTTTTTAACATTTAAAACAGGATTTTCATAATAAATTAATATACATGACTGATGATTAATAGTTAATTAATAGTTAATTTTATCTTACGACTCAATTAAATCTATTCCAATAGATACTTAATGCACAGTTAAAATTGATATTTATTGCACTGATTCAATCGTCAAATTCAAATTCTAATTATTTAAAATATTTAATTTTTATTTACATCAACTTAAATGTCGACTTGTTAATTGGATAATAGATAGATATCAACTGTTTGAAAATTAAAATAAAATTAAAAAATACAAAAAACGTGCCAACTTCGATTGATCAAAATAATAATCGAACTTGACTTAAATGTGGTTGAATAGACAGTGACAAAAACCACTCAGTTAAAATGAACAAAAATGAATTACAACCAGCGCCACCACAATAGGATAACAACTTATTCCGGAAAAACAACTGTGTTGCAAAGCTTCGAGAGAAACCCGATGATGAGCGTAATGTCCCGAATTCGATCAGAGAAATATCAACCGTTAAAGATGTAGAGGATTTTACTTTATTATTTTTTAATAATAAAGTATTTATCTTCAAATCGGTTGATTTAAAAGAAGGTCAAAGTAGTAGCATATACGTTGGTGTGATTTATTCTTGCAGTGTTTTGCTGTTTCCTTTATACTTTACTCTCGAAATTGTCGTCTCTACTCTAGAGCAATGTGTGTACTGCAAAAATTATATTTTACATAGGGAGGAGCACCAAATATTGGATAGGTGCGCAATACTGGATACCCTGTTAAAATGGGATATAAGTACCGCTATCTAAATTTAGTGGCGGGAACTGATATATCAAAAGAAGTTAGTCACTTATGTGATGCCAACAATTCCATATTTGCTGTCAGTTGTTTCTAAAAAATCGCGAAGCGTTCTTGCGCGCAACAAGTTTTTAAATTAGCTCCCTTCAAACTGCTCTTAAATACGATATGTATTGATATATATTATTTTGGTTTAATTTGTTGCTTAACTACATACTCCGAAATATGCTTTTAACATTTTTTATCAATTACAAGAAATAGTGAAATTTGTGTAAATCTGTTAGGGTAAATTTACTATATGCCTCAATACTGGATACTGAACTGTTCCCAATTCTGGATATCCAGTATTAGGGTACTATCCTAGCAGTAGTAGCTAACACGGTTGGTAGGCTTTTCAAAAAGTGCTGTACATCGCATATTTACTGAAAATTTGGACATGAGAGAGCTGTGGGGAAGATGGCTGCCGCGTTTGCTCACAATGGAACAAAACAGCGTCTTCAGCATGTTTCGAGTGTTTGACGATGTTTCACAGCAATAAAGCGGAGTTTTTCGTTGATTCATAATCATGGATGAAACATGTGTACATAACTTTACACCTAAGACGAAGAAACAGTCAAAAGAATGAACTAACACGGGAGAATCGGCTCCAAAGAAGGCGAAGGCAGTCCAATCCGCATGCAAGGCCATGGCGTCAGTTTTTGGGATGCTCGTGGGATAATTTTCATTGATTATCTTTAAAAGAGTAAAACAATTAACAGCGAGTATTATGCGAACTTATTGCAGCGTTTGAGTGATGAAATCAAGGAAAAACGTCGCATTTGACGAAAAAGTAAGTGTTGTTTCATCAAGACAAGGCACTTGTTCACATATCCGTTTTCGCAGTGGTCAAAATTAATGTGAGTTTAAATTCACCCTATTCGCCAGATTTAATACCCTCAGATTATTTTCTCTCTCCAAACTTAAAATAATGGCTCGGTGGTAAAAAATTTGCAAACAGAGAAGAGGTGGAGTCTGCGGTTGACGATTATTTTGAGGAGCTCGACAGTTCTTACAATAAAGAGGGTATCGAATAAATCCAACATCGCTGGGAAATGTATATCAATCAAAAAGAAATAAAGATATTTTTTCTGAAATTATTGTGTCTTCTTTGTTAGGTCGGGTACTTCTGGGACTATCATAGTAGATACGTGTCCCAAATATTGGATATCCAGTATTGGGGTACACAAATTTATATTATTATTTTAGAGGTCATTTAGAAAAAAAAATAATAATAAGGAATTGAAGAAAATCTATAATTTTTTTTTGTTTTTATTTCAAAGCTTATAAGATTATTGATCTTTGTTAACGTATTGAATAAAAAGTTTTGAATATAATGTATTGTTTTTTTAAATTTTCAAAAAGTATCCAGTATTTGGTGCGCCTCCTCTAATATTATTTTTCGATCGATTTAAAATTACCAAAAATTACCTATCCCAAAAAATAAAAAAAGTCCAGTCGTCCGCTGTACACAAACGTGTTTGAGGCGTTATAACCAACTACATTAAGCTTTAAATTTTCACAGTCGGTGATCCAATATTGGGGATAAAGTTGTTGTGAGTAAGGTGTATAAGGAAGAGGGGCGATCGATTAATGCAAAAATTTTAGAATTTAAAATTATATCGCTGGTACAAAAGAGACAGTGGAAATCTGATATATAAAGATATGCTAGGAGGCTTCATTTATCAAGAAACCGAATCATAGATCACTTTGAAATTTTTACTGTGCGTACACTTGTGCGTACCCTTTTGGGTTCGCAATTTTTAATAGAGCGGGCTTGAACGAAAAGCTTCTGATTTTAAATCTGAAAAACGGCTAATGCCATACAAATAAATACTAAATTAAATACTACTATTGTAGACGAATATTTTTCTAAAAATATAATTTTTGACGGGAGTTGTGAGAAGCTCAGGAAAAACTTGGACCAACAATTTGAAATTTGAAACATATACGTATCATCGTGCACTTTGCCCTATATTTTTGAAGCCCTTTAACCTATTTATTGGAACTGGACTTGGAGCTTTTAAAGAATGTTGAGGAATCGGCGAAAATTTTAATATCACAGAAATGACTTATTCTAGATAAATTTTAAGCCCATGTAATTCAGTAAAAACTAAGACACGTAATATTCTTACTTAGTTTCTAATTAACTTTATTTCTAATACAAAAAAAACTTAAAGAAGGCTGATTTAAAAATCACTCAATTGGAAAGAGTTAAATTATCAAAAAATTACAAAAAAAAAATCTTCAAAAAACCATTCAAAAATCGATAGATTGTAAAACATGTGTAATCTAAAAATATCCAGACAACTACTTCTAAAAAATTGAGAACTGGAGATCTTTACATCACAGACATACCAGGCAATATGGTCTCATTAGCTTATAACTCAATAATTTTTCCTAGCCCTAGGCCAAGCCCTATTTGCGATGATTCAAATACCACATTAGTGGAATGCGACAGAAAAATAAGACTATATGCAATCGGGAAGAAGATTTTTTTTTTGTTCATATAAACATTTTAGTATTTCAGTAAATTAATAGCTTCAATGCTTTGTTGGATAAAAAGTTCTTGCACTATAGTTGCATAGTTGTTTTTGACTGTGATACCAAATCACTCGACCTCGACGATTTATTTTTTTTTTCGGTGAAGGAACGGCAAAAGAAAATACTGTTGGTAAATAAGAAAGTTTTAAGAGATTATTCCAAAAAAAAGCAAAAGCCATTAAATAAATATTCGACAAAATTATCTAGATCTGATAGCAATTCATTTAAAAGGCATTCATTATAATTCACTTCGAATCAACTATAAGATGTATTCCAGAACATGTGCTGGTATATGCTGAAGGAAACGGACTACAACTTTAGAACATTGATAAGAACTTGCGTGATCGAGGCTATAACGAAAGTACGAAATCTGTGCGCACGTCATAAAGGCTACGAACAGCTATTAATTGATGTCTTTATATTTCGATAAAGGTAATTTGAAATTGTGTCAAATTTTGCGTTCCATTTGCCGTACTTATTCAACTAAAAATCTTGATTGGGTATGTCAGTCACTAGTCACGCACTTAAAAGTGCATTCCGTAATACAAGCAGTCGTCGCAAAGTCTTCCGTATGCACCAACTATAGAAGGAGTCGCAGTGGCGTGCGTCATACAGAAGTTCCAAGGATTTGGGGGCTCCGGTTGCGATTCATTCCGTAATGAAAGGATTTCTTTCGTTACTTTTTCTGTTGAAAAATGGTTGTTTCTAAACTTGGTCATTTTCGGATCCTATAGGTATGATACTCCCCCGTCTCGGACGATAGGCTAACAACCCGATTTCCGAAAAAAAAACTACGTTAAGAAGTTTCGAGAGAAAAACTCAGATCGGACTAAGGGACGAATGTAATGTCCCAAATTTGATCTCAGAAATATTATCAAAAAGGTCAAACCCTGTGATTTGGGCTGTCGTGCCATTGAAAAATAGGTGTAATATAGGTATACTACCTTTTGAAGCATATGGCAGTAATGTTAAAATGTTTTAATGCATTCTTACTGATTCTATTACCTTTATTCTTTTTAGAAAACTGAGTGGGTTTCGGACCCAGAAACGACCATAGCGTTTGTAGTCTGGCGCATTTAGCCACTTCGTAACCGAGTTTGTAAAGCATTACTATTTATTCGGTCGTCAATTTAACTCAGTCAGCTCTATACCTATTTACGATTATTTTCACTAGATCTACTGATTTCAAAATGTTGCAAAAACAAAACCGTAATTGCAGAACACTGAAAAAAATTTTGCAATCGTCATTTCCTTTGTAATTAGTCCGCTCTCCGAATATATGAAGATTGAGTCTGCGCTTCAAAATGTAGAAATTAAAAAAACAGTTCAACTTTCAATATTTTTGCGTCCATTTATCGATTCCTTAATCCGTCATAGTAAAAAGCGTTCAACCAACACGTAAGTCTAATTGTTTTTTTTTATATTAATAATAGATTTAGTCCCTTCATGAAAAATGAGCGATTCCTTTCCAACTTAAATGAGTAATATGTTTATGTTCTTTATTTTAGATATAGAACTGGACATAGGTCTCAGCGTTTCATACAGTGGCTTACAGTTTAGTCAGTTTTAGGGATTGGAAGGTTCAGGGATAGGGCTGGATATAACAATGAACAAGTAGGTGTTATTAATTATTAGTGCCATAGGCTATTAAAAATCTAGCGGGACAGCAAAGTTGCTTATAATTGCAGTGTATTAAAAGCTAACATCGAAGTCCAGTTCGATATCCCTAAAAAACTTTATCGAAAGTGTCATATGAATGTTAATTTTGAATATCTTATTGTTAGAGTTGTACGCAAAGTTAACTCTATATGCTAGCAGTTGAGTTCATAAACGAACTACTTAATTTCGGCGTACGCCCGAAAAGAAAAAAATACTGCAGTAGCGATCGGCTGCAAGCCAATCGTATGATACTCTAGATGAAATACTGAACTCCGATTTATATTGCAGTTGGGGATAAAGTAGAAAAAGCTGTGTGCATGTACAGCCCCTGGCCAAATTATTAGACGCACTTAAAAATTTTACCAAGAACTGGATTCAGATCCTTCTAAAGCGCTTTATTTGATGTTTGGAATGCGTAAACCGCTCTACCTAGATTCGTATTTCTGTTATCTATTTGGTATCACCGACAACGTTGCAGTCTCCTCAGGACTCGCTTGTCTATAAATTAAAACAAATGGGGCTACTTGGCTTAGTCTCCACGACGGTTTTGAACAAGAAGGACGTATTTTGGTTTTGCCTCAGTATTGCAGGATTTTTGTATGTTTTTGAACTGTGTTGTAATTTAGAAGTGTTTCTTATTATTTTCAAAGACATTTAAGTTTTGTGTTAAGTTTAATTAAAATTTAAAAAATGGGTAGAGCCAGAGATCTCACGAAAGAGAAAATCCACGAAGTGAAGGCCCCGATCGATGGCAAAATTTTTTCAAATCGAGAAATTTCCCGGAGATTGAATATTTTTGAGGCTTCTATATAAGACGAATTGAAGGAAAGGTTCAAAATAATGAAGATTTGGGTCCTCAAAGGAACAATAACTGTGGCCGCAAATCAAAATTTTCACCACGGGGTGAACGACTCCTCAAGAAAATATGCGTGGAAAATCGTTTTGCTTCCACGAATGAGATCACAACTCAATTAAATGAGAATAATGCCAGCCAGTGAAAGAACTGTTCGCCATAAGCCTCTTCAGCTGGATATGAAAGCCTTTAGACCCGCTCGTAAGCCTAAACTGACTCCTGCGATGAAAGCAAAACGTTTACTTTGGGCAAGGAACCATCTGAACAAAGATTTGAACTTCCGGAAATCGGTAAAAAATATTTCATTTTTTATAGTTTTATACTTTATAAACTGCGTTTGGTCGTAACTTAATTAAAATTACGTAAATTTTCATAGTAATGAATATTATTTTAGGTGTGCTTAGTGATGAAAGCACTTTCGCAATTCTTGCCAATAAAGCGCAATACGGCGTCCAGGTGAGAGATTTCATCCAAAATGCGTGAAACCAACAGTGAAGCACCCTACAAAGGTGATGATTTGGTCAGTTATCTCTGCAAAAGGAACTGTACATCTGTACATTGTAAAGAGTATAATAAAACAAGACCAATACAAAGATGTCCTTCAGACAAAATTGCTTCCTCCGTTGAGGGTTTGAGTGGTTTCCAAGTGGAGAAAATTTTATCTTCATGCAGGATGGTGCTCCCTGTCACACGGCAAGGTCTATCAAAACTTTTCTGAGCGAAAAAAATGTACCCCTTTTGGATTGACCAGGCAATTCTCCGGACATGAATCCAATTGAGAATGTCTGGGCACTAATCAAAAGAGAGGTAGCGAAGGAGGTCATCACAACAAAAACCCGGCTGATAGAAAAAATAATAGATGTTTGGAAACATAGTCCGGACAGTATGCCAAGGAGAATACAGGCTTTAATTGCTGCTAAAGGAGGAAATACTAAATATTAAGCATAAAAAAAATCTGCGAGTTTTTTCCCTTCCTTCATTATATTTTTTTTTAAAAATACATGTCCTACAAAATTTTATCGTAGTTATGAGTTTTATTTAAGCCTGCAAAATGGAAAAATCGTTATTTTAGTAGAGTCCTTCTACAGAAAGTCTTAATTTTACTCCGTAAAGATAAAATTTTAAAAAATTTCTGGGTGCGTCTAATAATTTGGCCAGGGACTGTAGTATGTCCTTTATTAAAGACTCCCATTTGGTTGCTACCCGAAACTAAAAGACAATTTCGTCAATGTTTAATTTCATACCTTAAACTGGGTGAGTCTCTGAAAAAAAAAATTATCCTTTTTCAAGGACTTTAACATGGGAGGTCCGGGAAGGACTCACTCGATTTCTTACATATTTATCATTTTCGTTGGAACCATTTTAAAATTAACGTGTACAAAATTTCAAATTACTAGCTTGGCGCGTTCAAAAGTTATCGGGAAATATTATTGAACACGAGACTTCAGGATTTTTTGTATGGAAGCTACCAGAAGGAGTAAAAGGATTTAGCTGACTAGCAAACTCGAACTTCGTTTTCACTCAAAACTAATTTGTACAAAATTCTGAATTCGTAGCTAAAAGATTACTTGATTACTCAAATAAACAAAAAATAATATATAACTTTTTTTCGTCCGAGGCTCGGTTCTATGCGTTACAAACTTTTGGGCTGGATTAAACTTATAATACTCTCAGATTCCATCTAGAGTATAACCAGGACAGGCGCGTAGCGTGAAACTTCGTAGGGCTAGCGCAATAACACGATCATCAAATTCTATGAATTCTATAACCATAAACACGTAATTTTCATTCAGAAATAAAATTTCGATTGCTAAATTCGAGGAAGTAATCAAAAAATTCCGCGAAATTTAGCGATCGTATCGTTGCGCTAGTCCGGGAAAGGGTAAAAGGAATGTCTGATTCGAATCCAGGAACAGAGGAGTAATATACTTTTCAATTTGATTTGTACATCCAATTGAGATCATATTACTGTAGCAGACATCACTGGACATTTATTCCGCAATGGTAATTAAGTTTTACTTTATTATTTTTTAATAATAAAGTATTGTGATCGACCTGAAATTTCCAAAAAATTTTCTACCCTGAAATTTGGTAGGACTAGTAAACACCAAAAAAGCAAAAAAAAAACGTCCGTCTGTCCGCCGTAGACGCCGTACGCAAAATCGTTTGAAAGCGTTGAGGTATTAAGTGGACATTTTTATGGTGGTAGATTGGGTAAACTCTTTGGATTACAATATCTTCCGAACCAATTACACCCGGAAGATAAAATTTAGTTTCTGTATATGGGATCACAAGAGGAGTCTACTGAACGTAGACTTTTTGAGGGGGAGGTGGAACACGAAAGTGGGGGGATAGGAATCTTCAAAAAATGACATTTTTATATCTCAGAAACCGTATCAGATATGATCTTGAAAATTTTACAGGAGTTGGGGTCGGTAGACCTCTAGTAGGAAAAACATGTTAGGGGTGGGCGTGTAGGGTGATGGTGAAAGGGGGTAGAAAGGAATAAATTCTGATTTTTATTTCTCGAAAAGGGTAATGAATAGAAAGCTAAAAATTTAGGATTATATAGAGCGACTATAGAGACATCCTAAAAAATTGTTCATAATGGTAGCAAGGTACGGAGGTGAAGGGGGGTTTTTTATATCTCAGAAACGGCTTATGCTAGAAAGTTAAAACTTAGTACGTATATGTAGATGTGCTATTAGAGTAACTAAAGCAAAAAAAAGTTCAGAGTTTTTTTGGTGTTCAGAGGTTGAGTAAAAAAAATGTCCAAATCCAAATTTTCACGAATTTCGTTAAAACTTTTAGACATGTCGAGCAATAAAAGCAATTTTAATTCTGCGGGCTACTTATATAAGCGCCTAGAAAGGTTCTTCAAAATTTTTCGATATCCAATCCCTAAGGGGGTGTAAAGTGGTTGTGTACATATTCACGAATTCTGATATATTTCTTAGGTATATTGGGATTTGGAATTCACTTTTACTTCTATAAGCTTTAAGCATAGTCGGGGAAAAAACCGATTTAAGTATTTTTCCCTATTAAACCCCCTGGGGGTATTGTTCAAGTTTTCACTGATTCCGAAAATCTCTCAGGTTTAATGTGATCGAATTCGCTTTTACTTCTATAGAATATTCTATTGATAAAAAAAATACGTAAATAAATAAAAAAAATCTGCCAAGACTAACTTTATTATTTTATGGGTAGAAGTCCGAAACGTCTTAAATGCTGAGATGCGGTATAGGTTACTATGAGACTGACAACCTAAGGAATAACCAGAAGGCTATTTGGAACTTTATATTTTAGGTTGTCAGTCGCATAGTAACCTACACCGCATCTCAGCATTAAACACGTTTCGGACTTCTACCCATAAAATAATAAAGTTGCACCCAGACTGTTGGCAGATTTTATAAACGTTGTGTATTTTCTTACAAATGTAATGCTCGATAATCTCATAGAAACTACACTTCGTCATACGATTAATAGTGCGTCGTAAAACAATCAGTTGATGACGTAAGGTTAAACATTTTTACTATTCAACAAAAACGACGTAGAAAATTTAAACGACGGATATGCAAACCATCCAATTCAAACGTAATAAGTACACAGTATTATTGTTTTGTACAAGTTAATTACATCTAATTTGTTCTATTGAGAACCAAATTTTATCTCGGTAAAGACGTGCTTAAAAACCGTGCTTAATACCGTAAAGTTTGCTATCGCAAATTCATGTAAATTGTGTAAACAAAAAAAAAAATATATTTCAAGTTGTTTGCACAACGAACGACTGCAAAACGCGGTCAGGCTAATGTGATGGCCAAAGCTATGAATTATAAGTCCAATAAAAATTCAACCTAAAATTAAATTTCAAAAGACTTCAACATTAAAAAAAATCAATTATTAAATTTTTCTCGTATGATTTAAATGGCTGCATAACTTTTCAATCGTAGCATAACTTTGATCATCCTCTTGAAACGGTAAACAGATGCCCATTTTTTTGTCTTTTATATTTTAGAAATTATAATTGGAAGCGATATTCACAAAAAATGAATTATACAATCAAAATGTTAATTTTTGTTGCATTGAAAAATTCAAATCCATAAAACTAGACTATGCGAATAAAACATTGTTAACGATTTAATCACTAGACGAAATCGCGCTAATTCAAAAACTTACTTCTTCGTGACAACTCTTGGCCTTGAACACTGGCCATGCATAGCATCAGCATCAGCAACAAAATTATTGTTGTGATGATGGTGCTATTGAAAAAAACTGACAACTTGTAAATTGCGATCATCGCTTACGAAAAATCAAGATTCCACAGTTTCAAATTGAATACGATTAGCAATTGCGCGTATTTTCGTCTCAAAACTGACTTCATTACTAAAACATTTTTCACAACTGAATTAAATTTTTTTTCACTCGATTGGTAAACAGCATTTCTCTATATACGACAGTTCTTCATACTTTCTTAGCCAGGTAATGCGACAAGTGTTATCACGAGATAAGGCCTTGGACCTGCTTGAAATGTTTTCTTTGCTAACATCGAACGAAATCTATCGAAATTCGGTCGCTGTATACACTAGAGAGCACTAGAGCTCCACTTCTCTAATACTATTTTCCGTAAAAAAAAAAAATTATTCGCGGTCCCTATCCGAAGAACTATAACGATACAAATGCACTGAACAAACTATCAAAACGAACTGAAACTAAAAAGTTTTGAAGAATCGCGATGAGGTTACTGCTTCTCCTTCGCGGGCATGAAATAATTTATTACGCGATCGATGGGGCACAATGAAATACAGTAACTCGCAATAATATAATGTTACGTTGGGCTTCATTTTCACTCATATTTCTTTGAAGCTATATCATATTCTCTCCATGTTAAGTATAAGTGAAAGTTGAACACAAATGTTCCTATTATTATGTTTCCGACAATAATACTCCTATATAAGATACAAACCACGGATTAAACAGACAAGATAACTACGATAGCACAATAATTTTTTCGTTTTCTGGAATATTCACACAACTGAGCAGGATGAGAACGCACATCTTTGTACACAATATTGCTATTAACGATGATTAGTAAGCAAGTGAATTAGGGATGCCGTTTTCAGATCGATTTAATCGAAGATCGATTAATCGGGTCCTAAAATATCGATCTTTTCCCGATTTTCTTGAGCCGATTCGATTCATGAATCGATTTTTTAATTTGAACGGTTTCAGGCCATGATCCCACATGAACGCTTATAGGCCGCGCTCACCTACATTCTTTGGCTAACATCGCCTTTGGCCTTGGTTGCCTAGCGACGACAATATTCCGACGAATCGGCCGATTTTTTAACCAATCGGGCGTCAAAGTCACCGCGCGTTGTGTGAATGCGCAAGCGCAAGATCGGAAATTCCGTTACGATCTATTGTTTTTTATACTCTAGATGAAATCATATAGAGTATTATAAGTTTAATCCAGCCCAAAAGTTTGTAACGTATAGAACCAAGCCTCGGACGAAAAAAAGTTATATATTATTTTTTGTTTATTTGTGGCCAAAAACCTCAAATCCGCTTGACGTCCGTCCGTCCGTCCGTCTGTCCGTGAACACGATAACTCAAGAACGCCTTCACCTAGGATCTTGAAATTTTGAATCTGGATGTTTGGTTGAATTTGTAAGACTAAGTTCGTTAACGGGCACAATCGTCCTACTCCTTCGATTAGCTGCCATACAAAATGTCCTTAAAACACGTGTTTAGGAATATTGGCCGATAACTTCAGAAGGGTTTAAGCTACGACTTTGAAATTTTGTATGTGTTATTTTTCCAATAGTTGGAGCTAAATGTATGATTATGAAGAAAATCCTATTAGTCCTTCGTGTAGCTGCCATACAAATATCCTGTCAAAATGTCTTCACTTAATTTACGGAAATTACTAAGTAATCTTTTAGCTATGAATTGGAAATTTTGTACAAATTAGTTTTGAATAAAAACGAAGTTCGGCTTCGGCTAAATTTAAATTTCTTCGGCTAGATCTTGATGAAATCGGCTGAATTTATCAGATTTTCAGCTAAATTGGCAACACTGTGCAATACACTAAAGTGTACAAAACAGGAAAGGGGAAATCGTAGTCGATTTTCCGATCTCGATTCTTTTCAAACCGATTTCTTCACGATCGATTTTTTAAAATGCGATTCGAATCGATCTCAAAAATCGATTTTTTTTTTAAAAAACGACAACCTTAAAGTGAATGGCGTAACGCCAGCTCTCAGACAAAATGCCTATTTCACTCGAAACCTGAATGGGCCTGAACCTGAATTTTTTGTAAAACCTAAAAAAGTTCCGTTAAGGAATGAGAACAAAGGTGATCCATAGTATCGCAGCGGCAACGAAGATATCGAAATAGGCGGCTCAATGGCTAGAAAAGAGTCAGAAATTAGCTGCATGGGACTATTTTCTGACCGTTAAGCACAGCAAAAATGAACATCCAAATGTGGCAAGAATCGCAAAGTGTCACTCACTGGGAATAGGCCCAATTGAGGCTTCAGTGACAGAGGAAACTTTAACAATAGATCCAAGATGTTAGACGAAGCGAAACACTTGGCCACGATATCTAACTGCGAAAGGCCAGAAAAAATATAGGTACCATGCAGCTTCGAAGATTCAAATCCTGTGTAACTATATTATGAACAGCGTAATGATTGTTGGCTGCTAAACTCCAGGCCAACTTGCATTTTCCTATTTTTTCTATTGATTTCTCTCAACGTATTCTTCCTGTTTTTGAAAAGCCAAAGATATTAGTAGCCACCGCTAACCAATTAACTCTGTAAGCACGCTTACAAAGCTAGCTTCCAAATACATAGTAATATTTTTAAATCTCACATTTGCTTGATTCTCTAACAAATGAAACCATAATTAAGGTCGATAGTTCAAATATGTCAAGCAAGTGTTGAATGAAGGCAATAAATTGAAATATTTCGCTGTATGAAATGAACAATAGGCATCAATTTTAGCAGAGATCCAGTAAATGTAAAGATAAAATAGCTGTATATTGCAAACAAATGTCCAAAACGATGATATAAAATTGAAGAATTCAAACCGATTGAACTTTATTCAAAACTAGCCGCGTCCCGCGGCTACGCTTACGTTTGTATGGTGCTATACTATAGAAACAGCAAGGCCAGCGGTTTCCAGTCTTGCTTCCATTTGCTCCACCGATCCCGTTACTCCCGTTGCTTCGTTGCTCCTGTTGTTTCTGTTCCTCCCATTTCTACCTTTGCTCCGTTTCTCCCGATGCTTCCGTTGCTCCTGTTACTCCCATTGCTTCTGTTGCTGCGTTGCTCCCGTTAGTCCGTTGCTCCTGTTGCTTCTGTTACTCCCGTTGCTTTCGTTATCCCGTTACTCCTGTTGTTCCTGTTCCTCCCGTTTCTCCTGTTGCTTTCGTTACTCCGTTGCTCCTGTTGTTCCTGTTCCTCCCGTTGCCCCGTTGCTTCCGTTTCTCCCATTACTCCCGTTGCTCCCGTTACTCCAGTTGCTTCCGTTTCTTCCGTTGATTGCTTTACTCCCATTGCTCCTGTTACTCTTATTGTTTCTGTTCCTCCGTTGCTTCCATTGCTGCCGTTAGTCCGTTGCTCCCGTTGCTTCCGTTTCTCCGTTGCTCCTGTTCCTCCCGTTTCTCCTGTTGTTCCTGTTTCTCCCGTTGCTTCGTTTCTCCCATTACTCCCGTTACTCCAGTTGCTTCCGTTGTTCCCGTTACTTCCGTTGTTCGATTTTGTCAGACGTGCACACCGAAAACAACTGTCGCTAAACTATATGAAACACCTATTGTAGCATAGTTTTACTAATACAGAAACCTTCGCGGGCGTGCGCTCAACAAATCAACAAAGTTTCATCGCAATCGGATGAATGGTATAGGAAGGCATACGGGACAAACAAACAAACAATTAGAGGGTACTAAAATCACGAAAAAATTGGAAAAATGTCGAAAAAACAATTGTTTTTAATTCGATCGGTACCAACCTTCACAGGAACCATCCCGGGCCTATTCTACATATTCCCTGAAAATTTGATCAAAATCGGTTGAGCGGCTTAGGAGTCTATAGGGAACATACACACATACATACATCCTCTTTTATATATATAGATAGATAGACTAGCCGCGTCCCGCGGCTACGATTACGTTTGTATGACGCTATACTATCGAAACTGCAAACTCAGCGGTTTCCAATCTCGCTTCCCTTTTGTTTTTCCTGTTTTCCCTGTAACTCCCGTTGCTTCCGTTACTCCCGTTACTTCCGTTGCTTCCGTTGCCCGATTTTGTCAGACGTGCAAACCGAAAACACACGAACTGCCGCTGAACTATATGTAACACACTCATTTGCTTGAGTCGCTCGCCACCTATTGCAGATTAGTTTTACTAATACTGAAAGCTTTGCGGGCGTGCGCTCAACATATCAACAAAGTTTCATCGCAATCGGATGAATGGTATAGGAAGGCATACGGGACAAACAAACAAACAATTAGAGGGTACTAAAATCACGAAAAAATTGGAAAAATGTCGAAAAAACAATTGTTTTTGATTCGATCGGTACCAAACTTCACAGGAATCATCCCGGGCCTATTCTACATATTCCCTGAAAATTTGATCAAAATCGGTTGAGCGGCTTAGGAGTCTATAGGGAACATACACACATACATCCTCTTTTATATATACTGATAGATAGATAGATTTAAAAATTATAACACAAGAAATAAACTTACCTTTGTTTGAAACATTAAATTTTAAATTGTTTAGAGGTCGTTATTCGTTGCAAAGCAGAGAACATTATCTAAAAACAAAATTCACATATAAGCAAAAATAACCGAACAAAGTTCAAGAAGAAACTTTCCTTAACTTAAAATTCGTTCGAATATTATTGAAAGTCACTGTAATAAACGGCCGTTTCAAACATAGTTCGTTCACTATGCAGCAATGCCTCCACTAAATCCTCTTTGAAAAACTCCTAAAACTCGTCGAATTGTCTGACCGGACTTTGTTAGTTGGACCGTGGTGGAGTTCATATCGTGCGGCTACCGTAAATTCGATATTGTCTGTCGTCACAGATGCACACACTCGTACAATACCTGATATCACAGGTAAAAAAAAATCCCCTTCGAGAATTATATGGAGCGCAGGTATTCACCATACATATGTCTCTGTTTCTGTTGAGAGAACGAAGAACCAACCACCTTTCCACCTTAACCTTCTCTCCGTCGTTTCATAATTAGTCCGGAAAATACGAATCGAAGCCACGCGGAAAGAAGACACCGGTGTGCAGACATCACACTGAAGACCTTATTTCGTTGCTTTTCGTTGTGATGAATTACCATGAAGAAAGAATGAATAATAATTTTTATTGGCATGATGTTTTGAGCATCGTAAATTTTGCTTTCATTTCATGATCTTGTCTCGATTTCGAAAAAAAATCTATCGAAATCCATTTGAATCTGTAACGAAAGGAGAAAATAATTGTTTATTCTTGTTATTAAAAACAAGGAGAAATTATAAATAAGTCGCGTAATTGTTATATGAATACGTACAGTGGTTTCGTAGTTGCTCAAGTATTTGAAGCGCATTATTCTACATGGTTGACAAAATCTGCATCTACAACGAACACCACAGGCTTAACCTCACGGTAAGTAAACACCGATTGCTGTTACGCTGAATGAACTTAATGTTACATTGCAGGTTTCCCATTCAAAATCTTCCTTTCTGCGCATTGTAAAACTACCAATAATCGACTTTTCGGTGTGCCGTTACACACTATCGTATCGCAAATAGCCCTTCTCGTTACCGGATTTTGTGACTCACAATTGACCAAATTAACAACTGGAATACATCGAACTATAACTTGTCTATTATGAGATTTCTGCAAGAAAATAAGGAATGATTCGATTTGAATGACGGCGTGAGAAATTAATTTTAAAATATATACTTAAGTTTGTATAAATCTAGCCATATTAAATATTATGGATTATGCGTACTGGCTGCTTCGTTGGTGAGGATGAGGAGCTACGTCCCTGAAGTTAGCGGACACTTTTTGACGGAATCGGTTGCATTCTTCACCATCATTTACTGCTAATTTATTGCTAATTTACTGCGAAAAGCTTAAATTTATTGCTTCAAAATTGTGATTTTTACGGGGGTTTCCGCTAAATGAAGATGAAGTTAGCGGGATTTTTTTTTAAAAATTACTTGAAAGTTGACTCACATTACGGGTTAGCCCTAATTTATTGCGAAAAGCTTAAATTTATTGCTTAAGGGTGGAACCTCCTTTATCGGTTAAAAAAAAAAATCGTTTTTTTGGAAATAGTCTTAATCGATTACTAAACTATTCAAGAATATTCTCTGCAATAATTTCAAGTCGATATCTGCAGTGTTTACGAGTTACACCTCATAAAGCGGAGGGGTCGGGTGATGAGTATATAGTATTTTTATGTTTCCAAAACTTTAAACGCGTTCTACTCGAAACATCATTTTTTGATTTTGAGTACACGATTGAGAAAATTCTACTTTATTCGATTTGGCTTTATGATGGCTCATTTTAAAGATAACATTATCTATTTGATGACGTTAATTGTTTTTTGAAAAACAATTTTTTACATATTTTTCTCGTATTAAAGTCGTTTTTTTTTAGCGAAATTTCACTTTAAATTTAAAACTGTGTAAAATCATGAACTACCAACTTTTTGTTTAAAATACTCGACATCATCTAGAAGCCAGTATCATAAACTTTACAAAAAAATTTTGTTTTTTTAGGTTCAGTTTAGGACGCTAGAGTGTACGCAGCTAAGCAACTCAATAAACGAGGAGATATTAACATAGCAAAAAATTACACTGTGCTCTTGAATGATGCATGAAATTGTCATAAAAATCTTAAAGTGTTTCGAGTTATTATACCTGAGAAAATAATTCGTAAAAATCATATATTTTTCGACTACATAAATAGGTTCCCCCCCTTAATTCTTAATAGAAAATGCTCTACCATGTTCCCCGCACACCCAAAACTAAAAATTAAACATAATTTTTAGCGGATATGTAAGCTATGAGCCAGGCGCGTAGCGTGAAACTTCGTAGGGTTAGCGCAATAACACGATCATCAAATTCTATGAATTCTATAACCATAAACACGCTAAATTCCAGGAAGTAATCAAAAAATTTCGCAAAATTTAGCGATCGTATCGTTGCGCTAGCCCTACGAAGATTCACGCTACGCGCATACTATAAGCCATCAAAGTACGGATTTATGGCGGGAATTTTTTTTTGCTCTTTTGGAGTCTACTTGTTTTTTTTGGGTCAACTAGTAAGGCCGGGTGTAGTGTAAAAAATAAAAAAATTAAAATACGCATTTAGAAATATTCAAGGATAAGGGTCAAAATCATTATCCTTAAAAAACTCAAGGATAATTTTTATTCGTAACCTTACCCTTTAAAATAAGCCCTATATTATTATTCTATTATAAAAATTACCAGAGATATGAATTTTCAAAGAGGACTCGGACACCATTTTTGCGACATCTTTAACATATACTCGTAATACTATAGCTAACAAAAAATAAGATAAAAACAAGAAATTGAAATTATATTTTTTTTTTAACTAATTCTTCGAGTACATAAATTTTCAAAAGAATCGGTGATGATAAGGTCACACCTGTGGTCGATTTTTGATGAAATGTACCATAACTAGATTCCTTTTTATAAAGTTCCGCAATGTTCCGAATAAATAATGTTTATGATTTGTTTAAGTAGATGTATACATCTTGTGTTTAATGATTTATATTTAACAGTAAGAATATACGCCATATTACCCGAAATTATCTTATATCAAACAACAAATTTCAATAACGGCTTAGATTTAAAAGTGAACGATATTATTTTCGGATGCAGGAGAAACACCAGTTTTGAAAGAAATTTTGAGACCAGTGTGAGAACGGTTTGGTGAAACAAAACTCACATGAAAAATTTTCCAGTGAATTTTATTTGGGCGCTTTGTCGAAGACATGCAAAAGGAAAGATAAAGGGATAATTACCAACGGTTAACGGAGGTGATCAAAATTGTAAAAGTAAAAATAATAATAATAACATTACATCGATTGTTCCGAAGTTCATATCATTCGCAATATAATGTCCTTTGAAATTATATCCGCAAGTTATTGATGTTTGACTCCATATTTTATGTACCTACTACAAGATCGCCCCATTCGCCCTCATCTTTGAAACCAATGCAAATCAACTTGCCATTAAGTAATTTTTCAAAACAAATGCCGCGAAATTCACCTTCTTTTCGCGGAAAACCTTGTAAAAATCACAATCCGAGAGAAATAAATTTGAACTTTTCGCTATAAATTAGGGCTAACCCGTAATGTAAGTCAACGTTCGATTAGGTAATTTTTCAAAAAAAATCCCGCTAACTTCATCTGCATTTAGCGGAAAACCCCGTAAAAATCACAATTCTGAAGCAATAAATTTAAGCTTTTCGCAATAAATTAGCAGTAAATGATGGTGAAGAATTCAACCGATTCCGCCAAAAAGTGTCCGCTAACTTCAGGGACGTTGAGGAGCGCACTGTCAAGGCAAGCGTACAGCCTGAGTTGATTTTTTTTGTTGATACCGATGGGGAGGCAAACTCTCAGAAACATTAACAACATTAGGTGTGTTTTTTTGCGAACTTCTCCAGATCAGAGCAGGTTAGAAAATTTATATGCAAAACAACAACATTTCTGTTTTTATAACTTTTTCATAGATAGTAGGCTAGATTAGAGAATTTAACGCGTATAGCAACCTCAGTGTGCTCAGAAGGGTATCTATGGAAAAACGTTCTGAAAACGTCATAAAAACAGCAATGTTGTTGTTTTGCATATAAATTTTCTAACCTGCTCTGATCTGGAGAAGTGCGCAAAAAACACACCTATTATTAACATTAAAAGTTGAGGGCTATTCATGGATATTACGCACTGAAAACAACTCTCTTCCGGTGTTTTAGTCAGGGTCGTGCATGGATTAAACATCGAACGTATACAGGCTGTTGTACTTTCCAATCGTTGATTCATTGTCCGAATGATTGGTGATGAAGCGAATTTTTAAAATCGCCTATGCATACGACTCTATCAAACCATTTGGCATTGAGAAAATTTTGTCCAAAAATCGTGCCATTCCGCAGAAATTGTTCTCGGATTTCTGGACCATAATTCAATCTTCGCACCGTAAAGTCTTTATGATATTAGTTTGTGTATTTATTGGACAGACTTTGTAGGCAGGGTTTTTTCCATTAAAACATTGATTTGAGTCCTTTCATTAATAGGTAATCCTAAATTCAATGGACATTCATTTAAAAGGAAAAGAACTAGCTAGATCTAAGGGGAAGGTGGTCAAAATTAAACACTAAGAAATATTCAAAGAAAAATCAAAGAACATTTTTCAAGTCCATGTTCTGGTTTTATGAAATTTTAAATCAGATGGCGCTTTAAAAATGATTGATGTGATAATAATAAAACTGAGGATCTTGGATTAAAATAAATTAAATATTCTTACAACTGATCAGACTAATATACGAGTATCATATCGAGAAAATGATATATTTTGAAAAAATTAAACTTGCATTGATTCTGAGTGTCTAATGCCTTTGAATCTTATTAAACATAGGTGGTATCAGTAATTCGTATATTATATGGCAATTCTTTCAACATATTCGATAAGTTTGTACACGTAGAGCAAATTAACGCGTGTTGCGATAGTTGATTTCATAATAATAAAAGAAAACCGATGTAAGTAGGTGCCCTGCAAACCAAATGCCTCAAAAATTCATGCCTTCTTATATACAATCCCACACTAAGCAATTTTTAATGGCATGTGTTAGTGGAACATCGCATGTATTCCATATGTTCCAAGAAAACAATAAAGTGTGAGTTCATTTCTTTGCCGTCGATATGAAAACAAAGCACAAAGTTTTATTTCTGAAGCCGGCCGCTTCAGATTTGAGAATTCTTTGCACTTGCATGTTCTTTTCGGTCCGGTTAAGTGCGTGAAATAAATTAATTTTAAAAGCAGTGTAGTGTAATTAGACTATAATATAGGTAAATACATAATCAATAAATTAAACACATTTAAAATGTTGCGAAAAACATTTACAATCATTATTTCCAATCACAAGTTTGGCAGCATTAAGCGATTTAGGAGTGTATCTGCAGGACACTAATTTCGCGACAAAAATTGTAAGCCTAAATAAAAGTCAGTCACGCCCATAATAATTATAAAAAAAATTATTTTTGTATAGAACTGTTATCTAAGAAGGATGCAAGGAACTGCCAAGGACATTGACTGCATGTCCCGATCGATTGCCACTGACGAAGTGTATAAAGACTTTAATTTAGATGAACGATTAGAAAAGATATCGCTATTATTATAAACTATTTTTATTGAAATAATGTTGAGTTATACCTATATAAATATTGAATATATATTATAATTCACTGTTAAAGTTAATGTTTATTATTATTAAAATATGAAATTTGTTCAACCCATTTCTCACCCTGAGTGAGAAAAATTTATGTAATTCATACTTCATTCTTCGCTGAGCGGTAATGAGACTTTCGTATGTAATTCATACTTCCATTTATCGCTGAGCGGTAATGGAGCATTCATTTGTGATTACCATGTACCATTCACATTTTAAACATGTGGTAGTAGTTCACACGTATTCACAGATAGGTGGTATATACCCTATAAACCAAACATCGATGAAGAGGCGATGAAGAGGCAGCGAACAGTTTCGAAACTTGTCGCTGAAAAAATATTATCAGTTGGGAACAAGTTCAGCTATGTACTTGCTGTCTGTGAATACGTGTGAGGTATTCGCATTTCTTTCTTCCTCGTACTGAAATGCATCCGACCATCTCATCCGCACTCGTCGACATGAGAGATCTCCTATCGCGCATTGTATTTGAAATTGGAATGAGCAAGAACGAGATGGCAATACGTGCACTCACTGAAGAGTATGTATGAAGGAAGTATGAAGTAGACCTGACCAATCATCGATGAAAGGTAGGCCTGACTTATAGGCGAATTATGCCTTACCGGTCGACACTGCACCGATGGACGGCGTCCGGTCATATTGGAATAGAATTCTAGTGGTCGACGACTAGTGCAATCAAAAGACAGCTTTCAATCGACTAGTGCAATCGAAAGAATTGAATGAATTTGATTACACTAATCGTCAGAGTTATGGGTTCTGGCATCATGTTCGCAAATGAAACTATAGCGCTCTGCGCAGTTGAACATCTGAGTTTGAAATGGCATTTGCCGGCGAGTACGCACTTGATGATAATACGTGTCGTGTAGAGACGTTTGGTCTTTTTCTCTCGCTAAAGGCGGAAAAGGTCGGCATGTTTACATTCTTGAGGAGAAGATGGGGAAATATTTACTTTTCGTTTTTCGCCACAAACACAAGCGCACGAGTTAACATAGTAGTAGTTTGTACATAAGAACCCATGAATTTTTCGTGTTTTTGTTTTATAGGGTAATGGAAGTTTGTCCCAAGTGCTAATCCATTTTCACTTAAAGGTTTCGAAACCGCTCATGAATCGATGTGAATCATCGATGTTTGGTTTGTAGGGTGAAGGAGGTATTTGCCATCTAACCAATTACATAGTAACATTTACTATCAACACTGTACTGCACTACAGTTACAACAATATCAACAAGAACTGTTATCACCAAATAATTAGTTGAATCGCTTTGATGGTATTATTTTTTATTTTAATTTGCTTGATTATAATAAAAAACTGAGGTCTTGTGGTTTTGGTTTTATACATACAAAACTTTAAAAACATAGCTTCATTATTATTCAAATGATAAATGCAAAGACATAGTATACTTTTAGTTTAGCGGTGGATTGTTACCTTTCCAGTTGAAATGTTTTTCGAATTTCCCTAAGCAAGAAATGCTCGGGCATTTCAAACCGATTTGTTATTTCGTCGAGTAGATTTTTAATATTGAGTTTGTGATTTGTTATTCTGCAGCTTGACAGAATCGCTTTAATCGGTATAGCGTTCGCCTGGACTAAAAGCTAATAGTATATAACGCACATGTTTAATGAAGATCTCTGGCTAATCTCCTTTTGATTTATTCTTTTTTTCAATCGAATATAAATCCGATCTACGCTGAAACGAAGTTGGAATTTGTTGTCGAACTTGTTCTGTTATGGATAAGTCTAAAAAGAAAACAAAATATCGCATTATTTAAAGGACTATTTCCAGTTTTACCTGATATTTACCCATATCGACGACAAATGAGTCTTCCTTCTCGCCAGTACTTTTAATTACTTTTCCCCATGGATCGACGACCATCGAATTTCCCCAGGCTATATAGTCGGCTGTTTCATCTCGTGCAACCGATACTAAAGCTACGTATAATTGATTATCGTTGGCACGACTTCGTCCCAACAATTCCCAATGTAGAGGACCAGTACTCATGTTAAAAGCACCTGGATAAACAAGTAATTCGCAACCTAAAAAAAAATAAGTATGCTAGTATCAAGGACTTGACCTGTTCAATATTCATCATATACCTTCATTGCGATAAATTCGCGCCAATTCTTCAAATCGAATATCGTAACAAATTCCGATACCGACTTTTGTGTTATCTACTTCCACGACGGTAAAATCGTTACCGGCTGAAAGAACTTCTGACTCTTTAAACCGTACGCCACCAACAATATCGATATCGAACAAATGTAGCTTTAAGAAAACAATTTAAGATTAGAAAAGTGAATTAAACCTTAACTGAATGAATACAAACCTTTCGATGTTTACCTATTAGTTCGCCGGTCGGTGACCAAACAGTGCAAGTATTAAATAGCGATCCGTTTTTATCTTTTTCGGGAATGGTTCCACCTATCAGGTATATGCCCTGTTCTTTTGCGATATGCGATAAGATTTGGCATGTGTAACCGTCCGGAATAGATTCTGCATATTCGCCAAAGTATTTAGTGCCATACGGGCAATTGAAGCATTCCGGAAGTGCTACTACTCGTGGTTTTGATTCTTTAACAACATTTCGTATTTTACTCATCGCGTTCTCTACATTCTCACGCTTATTTTTTCCAACTTTTAATTGCAATAGCGCAATACGTAGCGCTAACAGGAAAGAACAAGTAAATAAAGGTCGATTTAAACGATTAGATTCTTTTGATACTTACATCTTGCTATGTTGTTCATTGTTCTGCAGGAGTTTGAAGATCCAATAGATTCGAAGTCACAATATAAGTCACCGACTTTACTAACTAAACTTTTCCCTGTGGTGCCAGTAAGAAACCGTAAGCAGTAGAACCACCAAATCTGATAACAACTGTCAGATTGTTTATGATAAAGTATTTTTTTTCTATCAAGGGCATTTGTAGCTTTTCTAAGCTCTTCTTAACTTTGCACGCTAGATGGAACTAATAACTTGTAAGCTTTCAGTCGTGACAAGACCCAAAGCTAACCAATAGCTAAAATACACTGTTGCCGTATGGCACCCCACCGGCGTCCGTTCGAATTTCGAGGGGGGGAGCCCCGATTTTTGTGTCGATTTTAGAAAAACTTAGGCAGCATGGGGGGAGGAGGAAAGCGATAATCGAACACGCAGCAGGTGTGAATTATATTTCATAATACAAATTTCTTTCGGTTTCTGCCGGTTTTTTTTCGAATTCAAATTTCCTGTGATGTTGTCGATCCATCTCCAAAAAGATTTATATAAATTACTTTATTATTTTTTAATAATAAAGTATTGTGATCGACCTGAAATTTCCAAAAAATTTGCTACCCTGAAATTTTGTATTTTCACGTTTTAGTACTAGTAGACCCCAAAAAAGAAAAAAAAAATGTCCGTCTGTCCGCCGTAGATGCCGTCCGCCGTACGCAAAACCGTTTGAAGGCGCATAGCTCACAAACCTGTTGAGATATTAAATTGAAATTTTTATGGTGGGTAGATTAGGTGAACCCCTACGATTGGTATCTTTTTGGTGGGTGGGGGTGTAAGGGGGGGAGGCGCGTTTTAGACGAAAAATTTTGGTTTCTAGATCTCAGGAACTGCTTATGGTAGGAAGCTGAAATTTGGAACTTATGTAGTACTATGATAGTGGACCTATTTGCAAAATTAGTGATAAGGGTTGAGGAGTGTGGGAGTGAGGGGGCAAACAATGTGTCCGAAACATTCGAAAGCTGGGATTGAAGCATTCTAAAATCCAGATCTCCTGAACCGTTGATCTCAGAAGTGCGAAACTTTGTAGTTATCTTAAGGGATACTAGGAGAGTAGACAAGAGATAAATTTTTTAAGAGGGGAAGTGGAGTGTAGGGGTGGGGAGAGGTGAAAAACTTTAGATTACAATATCTTCCGAACCAATTGTACCAGGAAGATGAAATTCGGTTTCTGTATATAAGATCACAAGTGGAGTCTACTGAATGTAAAAACTTTGAGAGGGGAGGTGGAGTACGAAAGTGGGGGGATAACAATTTTTCAAAAAATTTAATTTTTATATTTCAAGAACCGTACCAGATATGATCTTAGAAGTTTTATAGGAGTTAGGCCCAGTAGACTTCTAGCAGGAAAAAAAATGTTGGTGGTGCTGGCGAAGGGGGGAACGAAAAGAATTCTGATTTTTATTTCTCGAAAACCGCAAAGCATAGAAAGCTAAAAATTGACGACTATATATGTGATTCAAATTTCATTCTATTATTCGGTAGAAGTTTGTAAGCACAAATTTTGACACTGGAGGTGTCATTCGAGTGACCGGGAAAAAAAACCCTTTTTCCAAAATCCCGTTCTTAAAAAATCGGTTTCCCAAGATTTTATTTTGAAAATATTACATAACTTATTAAAATTTTAAATCCCGTGTTTTTTATTCGACTGAAGATGCGCAACGCAGCTAACAAGATGTGTTTATTGTTCCAGTCATAGATGTTTCACCAAATCTTTATTTGTTCATTCGTAGTTTGTACGCGACCTGACCGATTTTAACACTTGGGGTGTCATTCTAATCTCCTCAGCTGTGTGTGTGAATAAAAAACATATTTGTGAAAAATTCAAAATTGTGGTGAAAATGAAAAAGAAAAGAAACACTTAATGTATAAAATTAATGTTTATTAATTCGGGCGCTCGGGCTCGGATATTTACCGGTATGCAAGTATGAAACCGGAATTTTTTTATGAAAAATAGACGTTTATTCTACAAAAGTGTTACAACATATTTCATTCTAAGTATTGCCCATCGCTAGCTATACATTTTGCCCATCTCTCTGACAAGTTATGTATGCCACGCCAAAAAAAAATTTCTTCTTTTGAGGCAAACCAGTCATCGAGCCATTTTTGGACATTTTCGTACGACGTGAAGCGCTGCTCACTAAGTACGTGTCCCATCGATGCAAACAAGTGAAAATCAGAAGGACCCAAGTCTGGTGAGTAAGCCGCGTGCGGAAGTATTTCCCACTGACAAGCCTTAATCGTTTCCTTCACCGGTCGTGCCGTGTGTGATGGTGCATTATCATGCAGCAAAATCACTTTGTGTTGCCTCTTTCCATATTCTGGCCGTTTTTCAAGCAAAGCTTGCTGCAGATCGATCATTTGTTGTCGGTAGCATTCTGTATTAACGGTTTCGCCAGGTTTCAGCAGCTCGTAATAGATCACGCCCTTCTGATCCCACCAAACACAGAGCATTGTCTTCCGTCCATAGCGATTTGGTTTTGCAGTCGATGTCGATGGTTCGCCTGGAGATACCCACAATTTTTTCCGCTTCGGATTCTCAAAATGAATCCACTTTTCATCGCCAGTCACAATTTGATGGAGAAATTACTTTCATTGGTATCTGGCGAGCAAAATTTCGCAAGTAGTTTTTCGGTTTTTCTGCTGTCTTGCATTGAGTTCATGTGGAACCCATTTCCCCATCTTCTGGACCTTTCCATGGCTCTCAAACGTATGGACACGGCTTGGTGGGTCACATTTAACTCATCTGCGAGTTGTTGTTGCGTTTGGGTGTCATCCGCATCCAACATGCCTGCAATTCGCTGTCTTCAAACTTTTTCGGTGCTTTTTCACGTTCCTTGCTTCCGATGTCGAAATCGCCACTTTTAAATTTTTTTAACCACTCAAAGCACTGTGATTTCCCAAGTGCATGATCCCCGTAAGCATTCGATGCGATTCTGCAGCCGTTTTTTTTAAATGGTAACAGAAAATCAATGCTGTCCGCATATCGTCGTTCCCAGGCACAAAAGTTGACATATTCAACGCTCGTCAAAACTACACTGTTGTATGAAACCGGTATTGCTGGGTACTTTATATCTTTATCAGATATCCAAACAACAAAATGGCGTCCATGGTTCGGTTTGACAGTTACTACTTTGACAGCTAGAGCCATCTATGAGTGAATTCCGGTTTCATACTTGCATACCTATATAGTCCATAAAAACGGGATTTTGGCAATAGTGATTTTGGGAAACTGTAAAATTGTTCAGCCTAACCGTTTAGATGCGCTGCGCTAACTTAGTTTCGTAAGTCGCTATTTTATAAAATAAGATTGTGACCCGATCTTGTTGATATTGATATTTATGTTGAGTTGATATTTCTCTTAAATCGGGCCTGGAATCATTACTCTCCACATAAGAAATAATATCACAACAAGAAAGTAATTTGCATAATTGAAAAACCGATTACACATTTGTTGGACATTTGTCAATCGGGCATTTGGCGAAGTCGAGATATTGCGCGACTTTGCAAGTCGAGCAAATCGGTAGTCGTATTAAAAAAATCTGCCAATAGTCTGGGCGCAACTTTATAATTTTTTGGGGAGATATCCGCAACGCGTTTAATGCTAAGATGCACTGTAGTTTATTATGCAATTGACAATTTCCACAAATTGAGTGAAGCCGGTATTTTATAAAACGGGATTGTGACCCGATCCCGCTCCATTTCACTACGATTTTACGCCGAGGTGTTACAGAGCTAATATTTATTTCTCATTGAACCAGTTGAATTATTACTTTCCTTTTTGTATGGATATTATATCCATAATATCATTGCAAAAAAAAAATAATTTTGCAGGATTGAAAAACCGAAATGTCGATATTCCTAAAGTACCAAAGTCGAGGCATTGCGCAACTTTGCAAGTCGAACAAATTGCTAGTCGGATCAAAAATTTCCAGGAGAACGATAGTCTGTCATAAATACTCGTCAAACAATGAAAAATCTTCTCAAATTCCGAATTTCAAACAACATGGGCAACAACCTAAAGAAAATTAAAAACTTTTCAATTTGAATTGTCAGTTCTGACAATTCAACAGAATGAGTAAATGGTATTATATTCGTACTTCAGTAGCCAATATTCCCTGTAAAATTTATACAGCTTAGTTGCAATTTTATGAACTCATTTTGTTTCAATACCTTGGATTGTTTATCCTATAAAGTATTTAACAAATTCAAATTATTAAGTAATTTTTCAATTCGAAATTACACCTAAAAGTTTGAATTTAATTTTTCATGTTGCCCAATCTGATAGTTCTGTCATTGTTTTCCTTCTCACCTTAATACATGCAGAAACCATGTTACTAACTCTTTCCTTCTCAAGATTCGAGTTATCCGTGGCTCAATCCTAATTTGTGCCCTAGATAACTTTCAAAGTTTCTCTAAACTTAAAATGAATTGAATTTTTGAAAGAAACCAAAAGAAATGTTTCAATCAAAAATTATTTTATTTGCATTACCAATTTTAAATCTAATCAGTGTTTAAAATCATCAGAATTTTGTTCAACAATGCGGAACCTCGGGTTATCATGGACATCTTTTGCGAAATATTGACATTTGAAAAACGTCGGCTATGTGAGATAGCAAATCGAGGTCTCCATAGTTATATATCTCAGTGGTAGGATAAGACCGTAAGCCGGTTCAAACATCGAAGTAAACTTCGTGATACTACTATAACATATGAATACAATGCTTGAACCAAGAACACTGTAATTTATAGATTCACTCACACACGACAGAGTTATTTTCGTTACATAAAGATGAGGTTATTGGACCTTTAAGGTCGAAAAATCTTTCATCGTACTTCTGACTCCGAAAAGAGCAGCTCCAGGATCTTCCGCGTCTTCGATTCACTCGTGAACACGTGGATTGAAACATCGACCAATGGCGGTAAGTTCAATGACAACAGAATTTCCATTGGCCACCTGTTCAACGGAGGAGATTTTCCACTGAAACGAGTTACATCCGAGAGATCCTGTAAAAATTATTGACCTGAATCAGGTTTTAAACGAGGAAAAAGATATGGACAAAGAACCAACCTGGAGCACATCGTGATTCCTTTGCAGTCGAACTATTGGCGAATAAAAGTAAACGTTAGTTGAAGCCGCAAGTGGGGCGAATATAGCGACAGACCTGCTTGGTCGCGAGGTAGACCTAAGCTTAAGTTCGAATTGTATGGTGGAGTTCATAATGCGGTTAAAATCTTTAAAGAGAATACAATCACCAAAATACGATCTGTGACGTTCACTGTAGGAGCAGTAGGGTAGGTTGTATTTGAAGAGTAATCGGGTAAATCGACGAAATTCAAATAGGGGACAAAACAGAAGAACAGTAATCCAATCCACTACAAGAAGTGCCAGATAGAGCTGCATGCATGTTTGAATATTGGAAAATATATAAGCGGATCTCAAAATCAAAACAGACAATCTAAATGCAGAGCAAATAATGTTTTGGGAGTGAATGTTGAATTTAAGTATCCCGTCGAAAGTTACACCGGTGGATCTGTTCAAAACTTGTAAATTTTGCCACCATGAAAAACTGGAAACCAACATCACTGACCGAGATCGCGAATTTGGGACACTTCGTCCGAGTTCAGAGCGCAATCGAAGAGTATAATCGTGTGTTTAAGTGAATAGGTCACATTTTGCCATTTGCTTACATTAAATTAAAGACGATTATATGAACACCATAGGGTTAGTGCATTAAGACTGTAATAGGAGACAATCACTTCTTGAAGATAACTCCCTGTAAATTTTGAGGTCATCAGCGTAGAGAAGGAATGAAGAGTGATTGGCTTAAGGGTAAGTCATTAACAAAGATTATGAAGAGAAAAGGGTCTAGTATTGAGCTCTGATGAACTCCAGATAGCGGGAAGAATACAATAGACGAACATCCATTTGAACGACACTAGAGCTGCGTTCGGCAAATTAGGACATATAAACCACTTCAGAAGAGAAACACCGCCGCTGCAGGCTTGCTATGATCGACTGTGTGCTGGCATCGCTTCACTTTGCACCTACGAAGCTTCACTTTTAGAATGATTATATGAAAATGTCACTTGCACTCGAGCCGCGCAATTACGATAATTGAAATCCCGAAAAAAATTTGATAAGTTTTGGTCCGTCGAGCCGGATTTGAACCACCGACCTATGAAAGCCAGAAGAAGTGAGCCTTGATTTGATAATGAACTTGAGAATGGTTTTATAAAAACAAACACGAAAGTATTGCATATGGAAAACCAGCCTGAATTGCAAAATAGTTGAGCCACATTTGGTTCGAAAATTACACTTTCTCTCATTTTACATTATTTATTATTTTCCCGAATAGATGGAGTACGAGTTGGGACAAGTGCCTCTTCTTATCCCTATCTAAGCGGCCTTGATTGCGGTCCAGATTACTATTGGACTGGAAATATACAGAAAAGTTACAAATAGTATTCTGGGTATTCAAAAAGAAACTTAGACTTAAAACTTGAGAAATCGGGCGGAATAACCAGCTTAACGACGATTTTTGTAAGAGAGCAGGACAGTCCATCCATTTAAATTTCGGATACGCGATTGATGTGAGGGGTTTTTAAAAAATGCAAACATTCTATTTGAACAAATTTGCAACAACGTCAACTACCAGAACAAGAAAGGTAAACTGAATTGGTAATTTTCAAGTGTTTAACATATTGTGTGTGATTCTATTGTGATTCAAGACGTGATTTATGCGTCACACTACTTTATAGCAATTAGTATAGCGAATTAATGATACTCTGATAATTATTTTCGAAATTTATTTGGTAGGATATAATGTTCTGCTTACTGACTTAAATTAAATCATAGTATAAACTGATCACGAGAAGTTTCTCAAAAAATGGATTGCCGGTACTGGACTTGAATTTAATATACATTGATTTTAATATTTTATCATAAAATGAATTTCTTCCTCATTTTAGAATCGCTTTTTTGATTTATGCCATATTTTATATCGGCGGTACATTTTGCTCTACCATGTTTTATAATGCAACCGCTAGTGTGAATCCATTTCTGAACAATACATCAGTCGATCAATTTAATCGCCACAAGAGGTTTATCCTGTATGATACAAGTGGTATTTTTAAGGTAATAAAATTCAACCCCCAAAATTTATATGTCCGAGACTAAAGTTTTATTCTAGTTAATTATCGGAGTTACGTTTCCCATTGATTTTGGTGATAAAAAGAAGTGGAGATCACTAAATTGTGCGTATAATCTTCAAGCACAATATGCCGTTCCGGTTCTTCCAGTTTATTGGTGGGATAGGTGGGATGGAAGGACTCTAGAATCTGCTAGAAAGCAGTATGACAAAGATGGAACCTATACACCAGATGAATCTAGACGATTTATATATGCTTTAATAGAACTTTATGCCAATAAGGCGGGTAAAAATGGTAAAAAATGTTTGTTAAGAGCGATTTGTGATAGTGCAAAAATCGATGAGGTCGAAGGACTTTTCTCGGAAATTATGCAGGCGGTGTTAACGTAAGGATTTGTGGTCGTTTTTTTTCAGAAATTAATATTACAGTGTTTATAATCTGTTTACAGTCCAGGCGATAGTGATGTAGACGAGGAGTATAAAGATGCCCAAAAGGCTGGCAAATACGGAGCAGTTTGTACCAAATTGTATCCCGAATGTCCAATGGGACAAGGAATTTTCGATCACATCGTAGTTGATTATACATCGGAGCATTATAAATTAAAATGAATACTTTCCTCTTAATTAAAATATTATTAATTTTGAATTATTCAAATATTATAATCAAAAATAATAATTTACATTGTGCACTGTGAGTGGCATTGTTATACGTTTAAATATTTAAATGGAATAATTACAGTTTTGGTATTTAAAAGGAATTATTGCTCAATTACAATCCTATACAAACATAATAAATATTCATTGCAAAAAATTATCAGCTTCCTATCTAGAGGCATTCTAAAGTTATTATCCAAACTTTACAGCTTCAATTGGTTTTTCAAATAGTCTTACATTAGGACTGACCGAGTGGCGTCTTCACCAGTCTGAATTACATGCTGTGGTCTTCACAAATACAAAAACCATTATAACTAATTTCAGTGCTATGTCTGGTAGGTGGATAAGTACAAGTAACTACGTATAGAATTGCATTAAAGCATATTTTTTAGATACCTCAATGGCATATGATCAAGTCGAGATATCATTTACGTTTTTTTTTGAAATTTCAGTTCTACTTATTTATAGAGTATATTGTTTAGCATATAAACGGATTATTTGCTGTTTATCATTACACTTTACATTAATTAAGTTATTCAGGTTTACTATCGGTCTTGCAAAAAAAAGATATCTCAAAAATCACATCTTATAAAACCTTTAACATTTTGACTGCCAAACTTTTTGCCAAAAATTTTGACAATGCCATTTAAAGGGGTCAAAATTTACGTTGGCACTCAACCTGTTAAACTACATTGGAAATTATGCAGCAAGAAAAACCCGTGGACCGAATAGAGCAATAGACAGTTTTTATTTTATCTCAAGAATGTTTTACTCTGGACAGTTGAAACTTTTGTAGGTACCTGATTTTAACATATGACATATAACAAGAAAAATAATTTTGTGGGAAGATAACAGCTAGATACTTCCTACGTTCGAACACGTAGCTAAAAAACCGACGAATTTGCGGTCTTCTAGACTGGCTATGACTGTGGGTAGTCTAGAGATGGGTAACTCAGATCTGAGCCGGCTCAATGAACCGGCTCAAGCAGAAGATCCAACTGAGCCAGATCTTCTTAACGGATCTTTACGTTTTACCGATCTCGACGGTTCAACAGATCTTTACGGATCTTAGCGGTTCGCGGATCTCGACGCCTCAACAGATCTTTGCGGTTCGCGGATCTCGACGGCTCAACAGATCTTTACGGATCTTTGCGGTTCGCAGATCTTGACGACTCAACAGATATTTCTTTGGTTTTGCGGCTCGTGGATCTTTAAGGTTCGCGGACAGAAGCAGATCTTTACAAATCGCGGATCTTTGAGGTGATGATGATGGAGGATAGAAGATGGAAAATGGGAGATGGAGCATGGAAGATGGAGGATTCAGGATTGAGGATGGAGGATGCAGGATAGGGGATAGAAGATGGAGGGTAAAGAATGGTGGATTTAGATTAAAGATTAGAGATTAAAGATTAAACATTAAAGGTTAAAGATTATAGATTAAAGATTAAAGATTGGAAGATAGAATCGCAAATATTTACAGACCGTGGCTCTTTATGAATTGCAGATCTTTGATAGAAGGTCTTTGCAAACTATGAGGTAGTACATTATACATATTATATACTATACATGCTACTTATGAAGCATCCGCGAAGAATAGGAGAGTGTCACCAACGTACATCGTAATGGAAAGTTGCTCTATGTATTGCTAATTATAAAGTATCGGGATCTATCCTCTAGCCGATGATCTAGTTAACCCAAAAGGTGCTAATTCCAGATGCAATAAACATTATTTTTACATGTGGAATTGAGTCGAATGCTTTTGACAAGCGTAAGAAAACAGTGCGGGATTTGTTCCCTTTATCTAACGAGGAGCTAATTAATTAATCTAACGGAGCTATTTCGTCATGCGTGCTGCGTCCTGCACAAAAATCGAAATGATTTTCGTTTAATATTATATTTTATGTTTTTCAAAGAAAATCGTTAATTTCTACTTTGCAACCTTTTCAATTATTTTTCCAACGATAGATATTAAGGAAATAAGTCACTCTTCAAAAGGTTAAGAAAAATTAGGTCTAATAATCCCACATTTAATTGTGAAGTCGTCAAATCCAAGACTAGAGCCACTATTTTTTCAAACTAGTTTCCCATTATTTCCCGCCTTGCCCAGCATCGCCTTAAAATAATCAACTCTGACATTTTTCATTAAAGTACATAATTTTTTTATTTTAAATGAGTTTTCGGTTTGTCGTAAAGGGTTATTCAATAGGTACATAACAATTTTGTATTTTAATACAAACGCACCCTGAAACTTATTTGCTGGTCTGTCAATGCCAAAACGTCAGTCAAGGCTTATATTCATGAACGAGCAACGTTTGGAAATTATCTCAATTATTCTGTGTTTTATTTGTTGCGTCCCTATTGAAATTTTCTATCTAAATAGCTAAGGGCTATTCAATAGGGACATAACAATTTCGTATATAAATTAAACACAGAAAAAATTAAAGTTTTGAGTATTTCCAAACGTTGCTCGTTCATAAACTTCACCATGATAAAAATATAAACGTTCACTGACGTTTTGACATTGACAGCCCAGCAAAAATGTTTAAGTGTGCGTTTGTATTAAAATACAAAATTGTTATGTACCTAGTGAATAGCTCTTTAGTATGGCAGTGCAAAAGATCCACCTGGATCTTTTAAACAGGGACGTCATTTGTGGGTGGGGGGGCAGGGGGGCATTTGCCTCCCCTGAATTATATATTTTTATAGATTATGTATAACATACGTATATTTATATATAAAAATATATACAAACATTACATCTTGCCCCCCCCCCCCTAGAAAAAACTGAAATGACGTCCCTGCTTTTAAACCGGCTCAAAGAGCCGAATATTTGAAAAGAGCGAGATCCGGTGAGCCGGTTCACTGAATTAAGAACCGAATTTCCCATCTCTAGTAGTAATTTTTTGTCCAGGGGATTTATTAATCCTGTTGCCCCTTGGATTCGACTAATATAAACACATTTCTCATCCACTACTACCATGTTTCTTCCCATCCTAACAGCAGTTCAGGTTTGTTTACACCAATGGTGCGTGGTGTCATTTCCATGATTTTTTTTTATATATACGAGTACAGTTGCCTCTAATAAAAAGCCAAAAACAGAAATATCCTACTATGTTAATTGTATAATTAAATAAATTAAGAAATCGATACTCTAAATAGCAGATAACGCATTTTAATGAAGGAGGACTGGACCAGACTGGTTCGTGTTTCAACATAATATATTTGGTAACTTCACTTTAATTATACATATTAACATTAAATTATTTATAGATGTTGAATAGTCACTACAATTGATGGGTATTTTATAACTTCACATTATTATTTCAATAATACTGTAATGCTATCGACTTTTTAAAAAAATTCGTACACTGATTTTACTTTATTATTTTTTAATAATGAAGCATTAGGTTGCTGCAAATGAAATGTGGTTTTTGATAGTGCAATTTCAAACAACTGTAACTTTTATAAAACTTAATTTTATTAATCAAAATTGGCACCAGCAGATGCAATACACTTCTCCCAACGATATACAAGTGCATTTATGCCAGTTTCGTAGAAGTACGACTTTCTAGAGCGAAGAAAGTCCTCGAAGGCACTTTTGATGACTGCTTCATCATCGAATTGTTTGGTCGTCAAAAAATGATCCAAATGTTTAAAAAAGTGGTAGTCGGTTGGCGAAAGGTCTGGTGAGTATGGTGAATGAGGAAGAGTCTCTTACTGCAACTCGTTTAATTTTTGGACCATTGTTCTTGAAACATTAGGCCGTGCGTTGTCATGAAGCAGTATAACTCCATCTCTGTTGACCAATCTAGGCCGTTGAAGGCTAGGCTGCATTAATGGTTTCACCACGCTTCAAAAAGGAATAGTGAATAACTCCAGCTGCAGACCCACCAAACATTTACCATTATCTTCTTCGGATGAAGGCCTGGTTTCGGCATGTGTTTTGGGGTCTCATCGGCATCCAGCCATTGTCCCGACCGACGACGATTGTCGTACAGGATCCACTTTTCATCACATGTTACTATCCTGTTCAAAAACGGATCGTTTTTCTTTCGGGAGAGCAGGGAACTGCAAATTTCTAGTCGACGAGTCATGTTTCGCTCAGCAAGCTCATGCGGAACACTTATCACGCTTTTTGATTTTTCCAAGCTGTTGCAAGTGCCGGAAAACTGTCGAATTGTGTACGCCCAATTTCTCTGCAATGTCCCTTACAGTTGAGTAAGTGAGTGAGTCAGATTCCACTAATAAATTGAGCTCATCGTTATCGATCGAAGGTCCTGGGTGACCACGTGGTTTACTTTCAAGGGTCAAATCTCCTGATCGGAATTTTTCGAACCATCGCTGTGTGGTTCGTTTGTTTACCGTATCAGTTCCAAATGACCTGTTGATGTTTTCAGTTGCCTCCGTTGCGCTATGGCCAAGTTTAAATTCATAAAGGGAAATTACCCGTTTTTGACTCGAATCCGTGTTTTTTTCTTCTTTTTTTTTCTATTCGATCACCATGAAGTCCAAAACTGAGCAAGTGTAGGGGTATTTATACTTAAATACCCAATACCACTTGTGCCACTTGGCGGCAGTTTGAGACATGAAAATCGCAACTGACTTCACTTCATAGAGAAAACGACATTTCATCTGCAGCAACCTAATATTTTTTACGCTTTAGGACCTTAAAATTGGAAAAAAAAATTCAGTCCGTCTGTCCTGTCGTACGCAAAATCGTTTGAAGGCTCGTATCTCCAAATGCTATTGAGCTATTACATTCAAATTATTTGGAGAGAGTGGGAGGAAAAACAATGGGTTCAAACCGCTCGAAAGCTAAGGACAAGATTTTAGGTAGGAAGCTATTTTTTTGCGACGAGTAGTGTGGCTAGTTTAAAACCGAGTTTTTAAGATGATGATAAATTTTGAACAATTTTGAAAAGGTGTTTTATTTTATTTAATTTTTTTTCATAAAAATAAATAAGTGCTAATAAAAAAACTTAAAGCGTTTCTTTAGTCTTTTACGGATTATAGTTTTTTGGCGAATGAAATTTTTGATGGTCGATGGTTCTACACCCAAAAAGTTTAGGCAAAATTTTTGTGATACGGAGATGATTAGATATTGGAGAAAAACTGGTTGTATCCTCATTTTTAAGATGGTGAATGAATGGGAAATTATTATCCGGAAAACGCATTTCAATAATAAAGTTACTGAATTAGATTTAGACTAGACTACTAATAAGGAGTGATGAATGCAATTCATTCGTTTTGTATTCGTTTTATCATGTGTTTGCGACATTGTTAATTACCACATCAAGAAAAGTAAACTGAATTCAATTGATCTTGCTCTAAAGCTCAATTTTAAAATAGTTAAAAAAAACTCCACATTTTTCTAGTGTAGCAACCTATACGCAATAGACAGTTTTGGCAAATACGGCCTAATGTGATTAGTATTGAATAAATCATGATAATCATTTGGAAACGTTCTGTGATACGAAATTATTTTCTGGTTAACGACTTAATCTGAAAAAGAGTTCATCACGAGTAGTTTAGATATCAAAAAATGAATTACCGGTACTAACAATTTGTGATTTTATGATTTCATTATTTAAAAAATAAAAATACTTTCTAATTTGTAGAGCCGTTATTTTGATTTATGTCACGTTTTTATGCTGCGGTATATTTTGTTCGACTTTATTTTATAATGCATCTTCTTGTGCGAATCCCTTTCTTAATGTTACTGCATCCAGTATAAAAAATCGGGATAAGCGATTTATTGTGTTTGAAAATGGTGGTGTTTGTAAGGTAATAAATAGAATGACATTACAAATTATACGTTCGTACTATCAATTATGTTATTCCAGTTTGTTGTAGGCGTTACGTTTCCTTTAGATTTTGGTGATAAAAAACCGTGGCGATCACTTAACTTGGGATTCAATTTTCAAGCACAATATAGCGTTCCGACAAATCCAATTTATTGGTGGGATAGGTGGGATGGAAGGACTTTAGAATCTGCTAGAAAGCAGTATGACAAAGATGGAACCTATGCTCCAGATGAATCTAGACGATTCTTATATGCTTTAATAGAACTTTATGCCAATAAGGCGGGTAAAAATGGTAAACAATGTTTGTTGAGAGCGATTTGTGACAGTGCAAAAGTCGATGAGGTTGAAGGAATTTACGGGGAAATTATTCAGGCGGTGTTAACGTAAGGATTTTTGGTTTCCATTTTTCAACAATAAATATTAAAATACAGTTTTATTATTTTTGTTTATAGGCCAGGTGATAGTGATGTGGATGAAGAGTATAAAGATGCCCAGAAAGCTGGAAAATACGGAGCAATTTGTACCGATTTGTATCGCGAATGTCCTCTAGGCCAAGGAATTTTCGATGGCATTGCATTTGAGTATACATCGAATAATTTTAATTTAAATTGAATATTTTTCTCTACATTTTGCTACTATAATGTTAATTTTATTACTTATTAATATATAAAAATAACTATGAACATACATACAACTAAATATTTGACGGCCATCGAAAAAGCTTAAGGTTGGGGGTCATCCTATAACTGAACAGCTAAGTCGACATAGGTAAGGTCATTCAAGAATTGTTGGATGCGTTTAGATCACTTGGTAATGCACTCCACACTACCGATATTTGGTCGATGAAAAACTGCCTAAATTTCGTTGCGGGAGGAGCGTAGAGTACCCTGCAAATCCTTATGGAATCAGTATGGCCACACCAGAAATTACATTACAAATTTTACTTCGATCGAATAACAAAACTTTAATAGATCACAATTCTAAAAATATACCAATTTCGTTCTAGTAACAATTAAAAAGTAGCCTTAAGACATGAGTGGCAAAATCGCGATACATGCGAACGCACGATGGCACAATCGCGATACATACGAACTCACAATGGCACAATCGCGTCGCGCGATGTATCGCTTGCCACAACTGAAAAGGGTTATCGAAGTGAAGAGCGCGAAATGGTACGGTATCATTAATACTATGTTAAAATTTGAAACTAGAACAGAATAAAGAGATAGACGAAAAAAGTGAAAAAAGACTAACAAAGAGAGAGAGAGAGAGAGACAGAGAAAAAAAAAGAGATAAGTCAGAGAAAAAAATTAAAGAGAGAAAAGCGTGAGATATGTATGTGAGAAGAGGAAGAAGAGGAAGAAGAGGGAGATATAGGAAAGGAAAACGCGAAAGAGATAATAAAACAAAATAAAGAGACATAAGGAGAGAAAGATAGAAATAGGAGAGAAAATCAGAGTAAGAAGGGAGAGAGAAATAAAGGAAAAAAGAAGAGAGAGAGAAATATAGAAGAGAGAGTTTTTTGAACATGGACAGCTTATATTTTAAAGCGAGGGATATAGGAGAAAAGTGAGATTATAAAATGGCGAGAGAAATAGAGAGAATAAAAGCGAGAGTGAGAGGATATATAGGCGGGAGAGAGAGAGAGGTTCTGGTTCTGATAGATCGTATCATAGTGCATTTACATCAGGGCTGCCACCAAGATCGTTTTTAGCGGAGTAGAAAATGAAAAAAAAGTGGAGTAGATTGAAAGATAATGGAGTAGATCATAAAAACCTGAAATAATAACTCCGATATCCTTCTTATCCATCTATCCGTCTTGTTATTAAGTTATGAACAACCATTTTCGACATTTGCAGATGAATGTGGAAAGGTTAAGATATTAATACAAAATTACATAAGGTTACAATAGCCATCAGACCTCCTATCTGGACATAGAAAAGATCTTGCTAAAACACTTCTATATCTTCTTCTACATTAGAATTGTTGTTTGCAAATACATAATTATTAATTAAATAACAGTCTAAATTCATCATCGAATTTTTGTAATTTATGGTCTTCAACAATAATGTCCTTTCAATGTATAGTTCTCACTAAAATGTTTTTCTTGTTAATTTTAGTATCTGTAATTGACACAATTTAGAATTTTTTTATAAAGCAAGTAGAAATAGGTGTGTAATAAGTATGTAGGTAAGGAGATAATCATCGAAGTAGATGTACTTACTTCTAGCTAGAGTTGGCGATTCACACAGAGATATAAATAACGGAGACGACAAATCGAAGCATTTTGAAGCAAAATTTAACTTTTTTGTACGGAGCGTTTGGTGCCAGGTGTCAGTGAAATGCAAATAGTAGCCTAGTATTCACATGTTTGGCGTTTTTTATGTTCAAGACAGGAGTATAACATAAATGTGAGTAAGATGCTAATAGAAGCATAGTGTTTATTGCCGGTCCTTTGCGATGAATCGTCCGGCTTCAAAACAGTCGCTGCTCGTCATCTCAAGTACATATATCTCTATGGCGATTCAGTTCCGAATTTGAGACCGAAACAACAGCAGGAGTAAAATAATTCCAATAATTTGACATAAGAAGCAGTTTTCTCAACAAAATTTTGATTGCTGGGTTGTTAGTACCAAACGTGTGTTACTGGATCTACCTATCTCTTCATGAATGCATAACTTTTTTCTGTTGCAGAAAATTCGTAGTAAAATGTTGCCAAAACGGTCGAACATTGAATCGTTTTACTGTTGAAATTTGTTCGATTAATTAACGTTAACTAATCGATTATGTCGATTAATCAACATCACTCATATCATTTCATAAAAAAAATTTTTTAAAAAAAAATTAATCGATTAATCGAATCGAAATCGAACATTCCTAACCCAAAGTGTGATATGAAAACGTGACAATATTGTCAGTGTTGTTGATTAGAGTGCTCCAAGAAATGTAGTAGAATTCTTTAAGTGCGGAGTAGACAATTTTGAGTTCAAAATTGTAGTAGATATACTACAATTGTAGTATGGTGGCAGCTCTGATTTACATACACTCAGCGTTTGAGGCGAGCCTCTATCCCCATCAAAAAATCACTCAATCAGATGGCTTGTGGAGTCGCCTCGAGGCAAGCCTCAAGGGTGAGTGTAAACGCACCATCACATACTACGTTTATATGGAGGATTGAATCCGGATTCAATCTGGATTCAATCCTCTAAAATCGCATGTAGACGCAGATCGGATTGAAATGAGATCGACTCGATCCGAACCAACTTCTCGACCTGGATCGAATCGAAACCGGTTATGCCGTTCGTCATTTCTTCGATTTACCCATGTTTCGATCTTTCGATCCGGTGTTGTCATAAACGCGATCCAAATTCCGATCTTTCGATCGTTCGATCTTTGGATTCTCCATGTAAACGTAGTAACAGCCTACGAATAAGAATATAAGGAAATAAAATGGACAGAGAGAAACGAAGCTGCGTCATAGCTTTTTTGACACAGTGGGTTTGCTGTTTATTTACATAAAAAACGCCAATTCGGTTAAAATTGAGCATGGGTGGAGATGGTCTATGGCATAAAGGGTTAGAGATAGTGCGAGAAAACCAGAAATATTTCAATGTGTGCGTGTTTTTTTAATAATTGCAAGGGCGAAGCGGGAGCAAGACGATAGGTGAAGGATTCTTGCTCTCTCTCGAAATATTGATGTTTATGTGGTAAAATAACTTCACTAAGTTTCTGTGGAGACATACGGTAATTTCAGCCGGCTGATCACAGCCAATAGCACCAAAAAATTATTAACACCTGGTAGTGAACTGCCGTACCCTCTCCAATTGTAGATCCCCCCATCCTTAAAACTGACTGGACTGTAAGCTTTGTACGCAGTGTATTTAAGGCTTAACCTCCTGAATCCAGTCCGATATCCCTGTCATTTTCCCACAATTTCTTTCTACTCTCCTCTCCTTCACAACAATCACGAAAAAATATTTGACAGAACAATACCTTGTCCAACCGGCTCAGGTCGTTCTTGATAATTAGCTAAAAATCGATGAGGGCAAAAAACCGTGACTAGAAAAGCTCAGATTGCCATGGTGGGATCACAACGGACCGGGATAGCGGTTTATGTGCTGACTATTTTTGCAAATAGCCACCCACCTAACCTAACCTAACCTAGCCTATAATAAAACTTTAACGGCAACGTTAATCATAACATCAACAAATGTAAACGGAAATTAATTGCAATTTCCAAGTGTTTAACGCATTTCTGATATTTAGTTTGGTAGGAATCCGCACCAAACGAATTTGTGTATCTAGAATTGTCTAACAGAACTCATAATTCAATTAGCATACCGAATTAATAAAAAGGTGATAATTGCTCGAGGATATTATTTGAAAGACCCTCCTTTTGAATTTTTTACTTAAATTGAATCAGAGTGCGAATAGATGACGAGTAGTTCAGATATCAAAAGATGGACTGGCGGTAATGACGACTTAATAACAAATAGTGTGATTTCAGTACTAAAACAACATTTAATTTCTTCCTAATTATAGAACAGTTATTTTGATTCTTGCCACTTTTTTTTGGTGCGGTGTTTTTTGCTCAACAACGTTTTATAACGCAACGTCCCACGCTAATCCATTTCTTAATGTTACTGAATCGAATCCAAATATTCGGGATAAGAGATATCTCGTGTTTGCAAATGCCGGTATTTGTAAGGTAATCCGAATACCAAATAAAAATCATATAGTTGGACTTTGAAAAAAAAACCGTTTTTTTTTCTTCTCTAGTTAGTTGTTGGCCTTACGTTCCCTGTCATTTTTGGTGATAAAAAACCCTGGCGATCACTAAACTGCGGGTATAGTCTTCAAGCCCAATTTGCTGTTCCAACAACGCCAATTTATTGGTGGGACAAGTGGGATGGAAGGACAATGGAATCGGCTAGAAAGCAGTATGATGAAGATGGAACCTATGCTCCAGATGAATCGAGACGATTCTTATATGCTTTAATAGAACTTTATGCCAATAAGGCGGGAAAGAATGGTAAAAAATGTTTGTTACGAGCGATTTGTGATAGTGCACAAGTTCACGAAGTTGAAGGAATTTACACGGAAATTATCCAGGCAGTTTTAACGTAAGAAAGTTCGATTGCGACATGTTAAATTTTTCATTACATTCATATGTTTATAGGCCAGGTGATAGTGATGTAGATGAGGAGTATAAGGATGCCCAGAAGGCTGGAAAGTACGTAGTTGATTGTGTCGAGTTGTATCCCGAATGCCCCCTGGGTCAAGGAATCTTCGATAGCATTATGGTTGAGTATACATCGAAACATTATAAACTAAATTGAATATTTTTGTGGATCTATTATGTTTAATTGAAGAAGATTTACTAGTCAATGTACAAATAACTTAAAATACGTTTAACCGATCTTGAAATAACACTGCATGAAGTGTTATTTTTCTTATTATATTTTGCAATTTAAATGGTTGAAATCGGGATAGTACGAAAAAATTACTAACAATGCCATTTTACATGGTATTAAAAGCATGGCAGCAGTTCTTATGGAACATACAGTGCACAAGCAAGGTAAAATTGCAATTTATCATACCTTACATATACAAAAAAATGCAAAATTTATAATAGTTTGTAACATTTAAATTTCTCATAGTAGTAAAAGTCGGTAAGCATATTACTTAATAGCAAATTCTGCACTCTTCACTTTGACTTATAGAATAAATGGTTTGAAATAGGATATTTTGCCATGCGCATTGTACACGGTGCAACCTAACATAGTAAAGTATGTAAAGTAAAAACAGCAAAATGAGCAATTTTCATTGCTATAATGTCGATGAGTAATAGGCAATATAACTAACAGAGAACCATTTTTCAAATGGGAAAATATGATATGATGATGATCTCGTCTTCTGCTTAAAACTTTAATTAGACGCAATTTAAAACATACAAAATTAAAAAAATATTGCAATAATCAGCCTATTTTTTGCAATATATTATATATAATTTTGGACAAAAATAACGAGTTTGGCATTTTGGTATTATTATATTATAATTATAGCAGAATTAAATATGCATTTACTTTTAAAGAAACAAAATTATATTTCATTTATGTTATAAACATAATAACTTAATAACTATAATTAATCTTGATTTAGAGTAATGAAAATTGGAATTGGAATAACATACACCTAAGTACCTTCTTCTTCATCCAGTCACTATAATCAGAACTAAGGGATGGTGGAAATTGTGGAAACGTATGCAACCGTCTTAAATCCCCTTGGCTGTATATCCAAAAATCCTGAAATTAATTTTTGGGCGATTATGTAGACAGCCCGAGGAAGTAAAAAACCATTCGATATTTCATCAGATCTAAGAGGTATGCCCCTTTATACCCCTTGGTGGTTGAATACCCAAATGAGTTTTTAGGCTATTATAGAAAAAGGCCGTGGAAGTACAATAAAAACCAATCTGATATCTCATTAAGGGCTCGTCTTATGTGACGGCCAGTTTTTTCCGCTTTTTTCGGGAATTTTTTTTTGCAGATTATGAAGGAACCAATTTTGAAACTTAAGCACATATTTATTCATATTTCAACAAACGTTAAAAATTTTTTTTAATGAGAAATATTGTTTTTTTTTGGGTGCAGAGCTCTTGAAAGTGACCGCTGTAAAAAAAGGTTTTCAAATGGCTGCCATGATTCCCGGCTGTCCCCCTCATTTGAAATCAAAAAATTAAATTGATACTTCATTTATAGGCCTGTGGCTATAACTGGTACCAGAATTAAGTCAAAATTTTGAAAATTAAAAAATTGCCCTAACTTTGAAAATGTTTTTTAAATTTTTGCGTTTTTTTCGATGAATTTAACTTCAGCAAAAAAAAACTATGACATATATCGCTAAGATTTTGGTACCAGTTTTAACTAGGGATCCGCAGAACATGTTGTTAAAATTTCAGCGCAATCGGTTCAGTAGTTTTTTCTGAATCGTGGCAGCCAATTTGAAAAATGCAGTTTTGAGAAGAAAGCAATTAAAGATCGGTGGGGGCCGGGCCAGCTGCTCCATTATACGGCTATTGCTTTATAACGACTTCGAATTCGGAGAAATCCTTTTACATACATAATCTAGGAATAATTTGGAAGTAATTTAGTAAAAAAAAAAATTTTTTTTCTGACCCGGCACATAGGACGACCCCCTTAAATCTAAAAAATATGTCAAAAACTTTGAAAAAGTATGCAACCTCCTTAAGGCAACCCTCTTAGGGCTGATTATATAGGAAACCTAGTAAGTGAAAATCAATTCGATATCTCATCAGGTCTAAGAAATATGTAGGAATTGGTGAAAATGCATGGACGTAAAAAAATCTTGAATATCAGAAAATTCTGAAATTGGTTTGTAGGCGATTATATAAAAACTCTGCAGAAGCTAAAACCAGCGATATGGCGAAAATTGTGAAAACGTATGGTACCCCCTTACACTCACTTGGGATGTAACTTCCAAAAATCCTGAAGAGTTTTTAGATAAATATAAAGAAAGCCCGAGAAAAAAAAACAAATCGATGTCACTTCCACCAGAACAACGTTTACAAATTGTGGAAATTTATTTTCGAAATTTGCGTTCTAAACGGCAAACTCACAGATCGCTACGTCAATTCTATGGTCAACATTACGGTCAATGGTGCTCGCTACAGGGATTACGATTCGCAATTTTTTGGTTCCATACATCAATGCCAACAATCTTAAGATGAAGTGGTTCCAACAAGACGGTGCAACATGCCACACAGCGCGTGCAACCCTGACTTTATTGCAAGAGACATTTGGTGAAAAAATCATCTCAAGAGCTGGACCTGTCAATTGGCCGCCTAGATCGTGTGATTTGACACCATTGGATTACTTTTTGTGGGGATACATCAAATATCAAATAAGCCAGCAACGATTCAACATTTAGAAACCAACATTCGACGGGTTATTGATGAGATAAGGCCAGAAATGCTCGAAAAAGTGGCCAAAAATTGGTCTGATCGGATGGTGTTCATTAGATGCAGTCGCGGTGGTCATATGCCCGAAATTGTTTTTAAAAATTAAATGCCATAAGATAATCTTTTCAATAAAAAATAAATTTTGCCATTTAGTAAATTACAATACGTACTCGTATGTCTTTTTTTCAAAAAAGAAATACTATACCTCTAAAAAAACACCCTGTACATAAGCCAAAGTAATTAATTTACCCTAGTATGAAAGGTGACAAAATAGGCTCCAGTAATCTCTATATATAAAACTGAATGTTTGTCTGTCTGTTCCGTATACGCTCCGAAACCACTCATCCGATTGCGATGAAACTGTAGTGATTTGTTGAGGGCACGCACGCGATGGTTTCTGCGTTAACAAAATAATTTAACAGTTGGTGGTACGCGAGTTATTTCAACATTTGAGTGTATTTCATATAGTTTAGCGACAGTTCGTTCGATTTCGGTGTATTAGTTATACGTTCCTATTACTAAATGGTAAAGTTGGACGATGGATGTTGGATAGGGGATAGTGGATGGTGGATTGAGGATGGTGGATGGAGGATGGAAGATGGTGGATGGGAGATGATCCCAACTAGCAAACTACCTTCCAAAATGCCTTACCGAATCTATTTCCTTGTCTCGTAGCCTCGATAAGGCCTTATGAAAGGTAGTTTGTTAGTAGGGGTGGATGGTGGACGATGGATAGAAGATGGAGGATAGAAGATGGAGGATGGTGGATGATGGATGGAGGATGGAGGATGGAGAATGGAGGATGGTGGATGGGGGATGGTGGATGATGGATGGTTGATGGGGGATAGTGGATGATGGATAGAAGATGGGGGATGGAGGATGGTGGATTGTGGATGATGGATAGAAGACGGAGGATTGGTGTACACAATAAAAAAAGGCATAAGTTTGTATGGGCATTTTATTTAGCTCCTAACTTTATAACAAAACACCCTGTTCTTTTGAACTGTTGGAATATACGTCGTCCAGTTTACATAAGCGCCAATACAGTAGTATAATTTTCGTTGATTCCTCTTTTGCTATTAAGCATGAATGATCTTCCAGAAATCGCTTGAAACTTCTACAAAGCGTCTCAATTTGAACATACATACATTTGTTCTCAAAAGAATCGGTTAGTGGAGAGCCAACGGCCTTATGCAAAGGGCCATTTGCAGACTACAATACCTGGTACCCGTTTTAGAGGTAAACAATTTGCGAATTATTTGTTTAAAAAATTCGAACCTACTATATAATAAAGAAATTTATCTTATTTTGTTTTCATTTCGTCATAGACTTGCGACAAAATGATGGTAAGAAATAATAAACAAGACTATTTAAGTCGTTTCCAATTAAGCCTCACAGAAAGTCACATGGAATGCAGAAAAGAACTGGACCAGTTATGATAATAAATCTGTGAAGAATGTAACGAACATAAAGTGCCAATTCGACTGATTTAAAAGAGGCTTATCATGGCCCATAATATGAATTTAACGACAACGTTAATTACCACATCAACAAATGTAAATGGAAAATAATTGATCCAGTTCTTAAGTGCAATTTTCAAGTGTTTAACGCATTTCTGATATTTAGTTTGGTAGGAATACGCACCAGACGAATTCCAGACACGGCCTAACAGAACTCATAATCCAATTAGCATACCGAATTAATAAAAAGGTGATAATTACTAGAGGAAATTGTTTGATAGGCCCTATTTTCCGATTTCTCACATTGAATCAGAGTTCGAATTGATCACGAGTAGTTTAGATATCAAAAGATGGACTGGCGGTAATGACAACTTAATAGAAAATAGTGTGATTTCAGTACTAAAACAACATTTAATTTCTTCCGAATTATAGAACAGTAATTTTGATTCATGCAACTTTTTTTGGGTGCGGTGTTTTTTGCTCAACAACGTTTTATAATGCAACGTCTCACGTTAATCCATTTCTTAATGTTACTGAATCCAATGCAAAAAATCGGGATAAGAGATTTATCCTGTTTGAAAATGGCGGTATTTGTAAGGTAATCCGAATACCAAATAAAAATCATATAGTTGGACTTTGAAAAAAAAAAGTTTTTTTTTTCTTTTCTAGTTAGTTCTTGGTCTTTCGCTTCCTGTCAATTTTGGTGATAAAAAACCCTGGCGATCACTAAACTGTGGGTATAATTTTCAAGCCCAATTTGCTCTTCCACCATCGCCAATTTATTGGTGGGACAAGTGGGATGGAAGGACATTGGAATCGGCTAGAAAGCAGTATGATGAAGATGGAACCTATGCTCCAGATGAATCTAGACGATTCTTATATGCTTTAATAGAACTTTATGCCAATAAGGCGGGAAAGAATGGTAACAAATGTTTGTTACGAGCGATTTGTGATAGTGCACAAGTTCACGAAGTTGAAGGAATTTACACGGAAATTATCCAGGCAGTTTTAACGTAAGAAAGTTCGATTGCGATATGTTCAATTTTTCATTACATTCATATGTTTATAGGCCAGGTGATAGTGATGTTGATGAGGAGTATAAGGATGCCCAGAAGGCTGGAAAGTACGGTGTTGATTGTATCGAGTTGTATCCCGAATGTCCCTTGGGTCAAGGAATCTTCGATAGCATTATGGTTGAGTATACATCGAAACATTATAAACTAAATTGAATATTTTTGTGGATCTATTATGTTTAATTTAAGAAGTTTTACTAGTCAATGTACAAATAAGTTAAAATACGTTTAACCGATCTTGAAATAACCTATTACAATATTACAACCAAAAGGACATGAGATCACTGCGGTTGCCCAATTGTAAAATCCGATATCTGAATTTTTTATAATAAAACAATACAAGTACCTACCATCGGATTTAGTTTTTCAATGGCTATATTTTGTTGCGAACCTTACATGCATTGTTGCGAACTTCACATCCATATAAGATTATATAATTATACTCTAGATAAAATCATATAGATTATTATAAGTTTAATCCAGCCCAAAAGTTTATAACGCATAGAACCAAGCCTCGGACGAAAAAAAGTTATATATTATTTTTTGTTTATTTGTGGCCAAAAGCCTCAAATCCGCTTGATGTCCGTCCGTCCGTCTGTCCGTGAACGCGATAACTCAAGAACGCCTTCACCTAGGATCTTGAAATTTTGAATCTGGATGTTTGGTTTAATTTGTAAGGCTAAGTTCGTTAACGGGCAAAATCGTCCTACTCCTTCGGGTAGCTGCCATACAAAATGTCCTTAAAACACGTGTTCAAGAATATTAGCCAATAAAGCTACAACTTTGAAAATTTGTATGTGTTACTTTTTCAATAGTTGGAGCTAAATGTATGATTATGAAAAAAATCCTATTAGTCCTTCGTGTAGCTGCCATACAGTCAAAATGTCTACACTTAATTTACGCAACTCACTTTAACTCAAGGAATCCTTTAGCTATGAATTCGGAATTTTGTACAAATTAGTTTTGATTGAAAACAAACTTCAAAGTTTACTAGTCAGCGAAATCCTTTTACTCCTTCTAGTACCTTCCATACAAAAAAATCATTAAGACACGTGTTCAACAATATCTTCCTATAACTTTTGATCGCTTCAAGCTAGGAATTTGAAATTTTGTACACATTAATTTTAAATGGCTTCAGGGAAAAGGATAAATATGTAAGGAATCGAGTGAGTCCTTTCTGCATGCAATTGTTGGATAAGCTGAATTGTTTATATTGATTTGTGCGATTGGTAGAATGTTTTATTGTATATAGTCATGAAAGGTTAACTTCTGGAGTAGCAGATATTTCTTGAAATCGATGAAGTAGTGTGTTGTTTCCTGTTGAGGATCTTACCATGTTCTAGCGTTGCAGTTCTTACTGTCATGACCCTTCACCAGGCAGTTGAGACATCGATTTAATTGTAAATCGGCTTTACCCATTGTTCTACTTTAGTATCTGCAAATTTTTAGCATTTGTAGATAGTATGCTCCTCAGTGCACGTCTTGTCATGCTCGTTATCATGGACGTTTGGGTTTTAGATGATCCTTGTATTGCTGATTTCTTTGTGATCTTTGTGAGTATTCTTCCTTTCGTTTTGTGAATTTAGCCGTTGTTGGTATTTTGCAAAATCGGTGAAATCTAGACTAGTACCATCCAGTGAACGAGGGCCAACGTGAGGAGTTGTATAGTGTCTGGTGAATTCAGTTTTGCGTGAACTTACTCCCATGTAGAGAATATAGAAAGAGTGTTGAGGCGCCACTGCGATAATAGACACTTTATGCACACACCCTCAAACGAAGGTGTTGTGAAGACAAACGGCCAAAGGACCTGGCAGTCGGACTTTACGGCAAAGAAGCGGCAACGAATAATACGCGGAAAATCTCAACGACATTTTAAGCCAACAGTAAATAAAATAGTTATAAAATATTAATTTGTATATCATTTTGTTTCGCGCTATAAAATTCAAACCACCCGTAACAAAGAGCATTCTGCAATATCTCACTCAGCGTGTTCAGTTGCTTTCCCGAGGCAGCAATTGTAACATCGTCTGCATAAGCAACCACTCTATAGCCCACCCCTTCCAGGTTCAATAGCAATTGGTTAACCACTAAATTCCAAGGAAGATGGGAGAATACGCCACCCTGTGGTGTTCCTCTACTGGCAAATCTTCGACTCACCCAGCTTTGAGTTGACAATACCGGATTTGAGCAGCAGATTGCCTCTGGTCATAAATTCTTATAACAATACTTAGACGAAGCTGAATTTTGGACCATGTGCTATAAACTTACAGTTATTGTGATGGGAGTGATCAATCCAGCTCGAAATGTAATAAAAACGGTCTGGACAGCCCTGAAATTTAAGTTTCACCACGTTCACATTTAACCACAATGTTCACTGTCACATATTATATTTTAAACTAGCCGAGTTCCGCGGCTACGCTCACATTTGTATGGTGCTATACTACCGAAACTGCAAAGCCAGCGTTTTCTACTTTTGTTTCCCGTTGCTTCGTTACTCCCGTTGCTCCGTTTCTCTAGTTACTCCCGTTGCTCCATCCTATATCCACCATCCTCCATCTTCTATCCACTATTTAATATCCACCATCCTCCATCTTCCATCCTCTATCCTATATTCTCCATCCTCCATCCTGCATCCTCCACCCTTCATCCGCCATTCTCCATCTTACATCCTCCATCCTCTATCCACCATCCTCCAGCCTTCATCCACCATCCATAACTAATACACCGAAAACGAACGAATTGCTGCTAAACTATATGAAGTACACTCAAATGTTGAAATAACTCTCGTGCCACCAACTATAAAATGATTTTGTTAACGCAGAAACCTTCGCGGGCGTGCCCTCAACAAATCACCAAAGTTTCATCGCCATTGGATGAATTGTTTAGGAGCGTATCCAAACAAACAAACATTCATTTTTATATATAGAGATAAAATTTTAAAATTACTTGCTCGGAATGCAAGCTTTGGATTTTAATAATTTTTTTATTTGAATCTTGCTTATGCTGATCGATTTTCCACTGCAAAAAAAGCTTTCACAACAGAAAGCTGCTAAATTTTTCAATGTCAAACAAATCTCTTCAAGGCGATGTAGGGGCACATCCTTTTTTGTTTTTTCATATGCATACATATATAGCTTCATTAATTCAATTATAAGTTAACACCTTTACATACTCGATACCATTCTGTTTGTTAAGCAGGTCTGTTAGTGCTGAAACGGCATAGGTAGGTAGGTAGGTACGCGTGGCTGCCCGTGAGAACACGGACACACTTAGTCCTAAAAAGGTCCGTTGTGTTACCACATGATCATCGAATCCGGTCCTAACTCGTCAAACCATTTAGAGCTTGAAATGAAGCGTAGGATTCTCGCGACTCACTAAGGCTGTTGAAGAAGTAAACTCCAAGATGAGCTTTCCTTTTAGCGGATAGAGCTGGACAGGTACAGAGAAGATGAAGGACTGTCTCCTCCTCCTCTTCATCCAAGTAGCTTCTACAGAAGTCGTTTGAAAAGAAACCGAGTCTTTTAGCATGCCGACCTATAAGACAATGTCCGGTCAGGACACCGATTGTGGTGCTGATATTCGCCCTTTTGAGCAACGTCAGTTTTAGACCGTTTTGGATCCAGCTTTGGCCAGATCTGTCTCGTAGTGTGACATGTAATACCGTCTGCCCATCTTGAGTTGGTTTTCTCATCTGTTTTCTCAATCCCAGTAGCAGCTTAGATGTAGAGAGAGGCACACCCAGATTCCGATGTTCCGGCATAATCTGAGGGGTAGGAAGTACCGCGCCGAGCGAGTTCGTTAGCCATACAGTTCCCTTTTACCCAGCACAGAAGAATATTTAACTGTTCTTCCATCTCCTTAAGAGATGATCGACATTCTACGGCGACCTTTGATGTTGTCGAGGCCGATCCCAAGGATTTTGTTGCCGTTTGACTGTCTGTGGAAATGCTAATATCCCTAGTAGATATTACATTACACCTCAGCCATTTCCACCTACCCCGCCTTCGGTTATGGAGCCGTCCGTATATATGTGGACGGACTCTTCCATCCGTACCGAATCCCTTTCCCATTCTAGACGGTTTGTGACAATCTACGACTGGATAGAGAATGTGGGCCGTAAACGCCTTTTTTTAAATCTAGTTGCTGAAATCTGCCGATGTAATTCAGCTATTAGGCCAAATTCATCGATCCAGTTCTGCTTACAGATCCATGGTCTACTAGTTATAAAACGTTAGAAACAAAGTATCAGGGTAGAAACATATCAATTGATCACAATTTTTTATTATGGAAATAATGCACAACGGCACTTCGTATTTTCATTATTACTACGAGGTAATTAGGATGCTATTGACTATTTTCAGCCAATATTGTGCTATTGATGAATTGTTTTGTTGCATGGAGTTCTGGTGATCTCAATAAAATAAAACAAATATCGATAAAAATATAACTCTAATTTTTTATAAAAACAAACGAAAACTGTACAATAGCCCTCAAATTAATTACAATAATGTCTGGGAAACAAGTCTTCGATATGGCAAATTTATATGAAATATAGGCCATATTGTTGTCAGTGTGTTTAAGTCGTTATCAATTGATAAATTAATGAGTGTTTTAACATACTTTAATACTATCGGAAATACTATGCCAATATTTACATCTCATTTTGAAATTTCTTACAATCAAAAGATTCAATTAATTTGTCATGATGAGGTACAAGCTTGCTAATCTAATCGAAATTATGCTGATCTCTTCACCCGGTTCGACAAAATTACCCTTTATCATTTTTAACGATAGAAGCAGTTTGATTCAAATAGCCGTCGTAGTAAGGTTGAACCGGCTAATGAAAGTGTTTATAAATAATAAATATTTAATTAAAATGATTCAGTGTCTTCGGGTTGTAGTGATTTTATTTTACGCGACGAACAATTATATAAATGGAGCTAGTGTAGTGCATAGGACAATGGAGCTTTCCAATGGCTCTGCGGTTAGTGGGGACGAAAAAAAAATACTCAAGGAACACTTGTTAAATACAAATCTACCAATATCTACCGATACCCTTCTCAGTTTTGAGGCGCATCGAATCAAACAATATATGGATGAATTGATCGACCCATGTGAAGATTTTTATCAGTATGCTTGCGGAAATTGGGAAAAAATTCATACGATACCCGAGGATCAACCCGAATACCAAACCTTATCGCTAATGCAAGAAAACTTGTACTATACGTTGAAGGAATTATTAGCGGAAAAGTCCAGTGATCGAGGACCACATAGCGTTAATTCAGCTGAAGATAAGGCCAAAGTTTTGTATTCGTCCTGTATGAATATGGAAATGCGCAAGAAGCAAGGAACGAAGCCTCTTTTAGATTTTTTGAAACAATATGGTAACTGGCCGGTACTGGATCCTGCCTGGAATAACACCGAATTCGATTGGATTAGCTTAACTGCTACCCTACCCACTTTAAGTCCGTATAGTTTGCTTCCAATTTCTATTGATGTGGACTGGGCAGATTCGAAGACGAATATTATTTATATAAACGAGCCACAATTGACCTTAACCAATCTAAATTTGTACTTACTGGAATCGAATTCAGCATCAATAGATTCTTACGGACAGCTAATAAAAGATGTCCTGATGGTGTTGCAAGTAAACGAACAACTTGCTGAAGAAGCTGCCATCGATATTATTACGTTTGAAAAAGAGTTGGCTAAAATTGTGACCGACCCTAAAGAACCAGAGGACGTTCAGGACCTATACCGGAAAATAACTATAGCGGAACTGATGAAACAATATGCGAAAATCGATTGGTTAAGATATTTCAATATGATTTTTGAATCAGAAATTACTGCAGCCACATCAGTTGTGCTTTTAGCCAGGGATTACATAAGCAAGCTGCCCGAAGTGCTGGAGAAAACTGAATCGAAAACAATCGCCAACTATATTCTATGGAGGTATGTCAAAGATATGATGGAACATTTGGATAGTCGATTTGAAAAACCGTCTAATGAGTTTGTTCAAGCGATGACCGGTCAAAGAAGTTCCCTACCAAAATGGAAAAGGTGCATAGAATACACCAACGAAGTAATGGGAATGGCAATGGGAGCAATGTTTGTACGACGAAATTTCGACGAAACGAGTAAGTCCGATGTAATTCAATTGACTCGCGAACTACAGCAATCTTTTCGCGAGTCCTTGCGAAACAACACTTGGGTCGATCAATCGACAGAAGATCTGGCTAAACGTAAGATAGATGCAATTCATTTGCTAGTGGGCTATCAGGATAGTATCTTAATACCCGAAAAATTGAATGGCCGTTACAGCGGCTTGAACATCGAACCGGATAGTTTCTTTCAAAATACGTTAAATTTGGCACGTTTTGAAAAAGCCCGAACTATCCGAACACTCAACAGTCCCATAAACAAAACCGATTGGCCATTCAATCCAACCGAAATCAATGCATATTTCGAACAGAGTAAGAATCTAATTATAATTCCGGCCGTAATTCTACAGCGTCCGCTTTACAATCGACGATTTCCGCGCGCCCTAAACTACGGCGCCCTTGGATTTTTTATTGCTCACGAATTAATCCATGGTTTCGACGATACCGGACGAAATTTCGATATAAACGGTAACATGAAACAATGGTGGACAAATTCATCGATCGATGCTTTCAAGGAGCAAGCCGAATGTTTCGTTCAACAATACAATAACTACTCAATGCATGGCAAAAATATCGATGGAACCATATCGAAGGGTGAAAATATCGCGGATAATGGCGGTATTCAGCAGGCTTATTGGGCGTATAGTAAATGGCTCGAGACGAATCCCGATCAAGTTCAGTATGAATCCTTGCCCGGTCTTAATATTACCGATCGGAAACTTTTTTATTTGGGTTTTGCACAAGTCTGGTGTGGAATCATGCGTCCCGAAGCAATCGAGAAACAATTGTACATTGACGAACATAGTCCCGGAAAGTTTCGTGTATTGGGAACACTTAGGAATTTCGAGGAGTTCTCGAGACAATATCAATGCCCCGAAGGTTCGGGCATGAATCCGGCGAAAAAATGTAAATTATGGTGAGATGGTACCAATAGACTAGAACTTCGTCACATTGTAAATATATTTAATACAAAATAATCGATTTAATAATTGAAAAACTAAAGGTACTTAAAATCTTTTAAATTTAATCAAAAATAGAATAGAATTGTGAATTAACAAAATTAATACTTAATTAAATACCTACCTTAACTTAAAAAAAATCTCACTTGAAAAATAGAGAAAATAATTACGAAATCGAGTTTTACTTAAGCCAACTCGTATATTTTCCTAGATTTTATATAAGTAAAGTAAAATATTAGATAAAATTTTTGCATTTGTTAAAATGAAATTAATTTTTAGTATAAGAAAGAATTATAAACTATTTCGATGTTGTCCTCAAAAATGTTGTTAGTATAAAAATTAGACAAGCGCCCAAAATTAAAATTTTGCAACATCACCAAAAAAATATGTAGTTATCTACAATTTTCAAACTTCATATTGTAAAAGTAAAATTATAGTGATAGCGTTGATTAAACAATTATTTTATTTAAATAAATATTATATATCAAATAAAAGAGGAACTTCATTATATTTTTCATTTCAAATATAGTTGGAATTAAAATCTAGGATTCTCTGTGTAAAAGCTAAATTTGGTCTCTCTATTCCTCGAATCTTAAAACTTAGAATTTATGTAAAACTACAAAAGTATACTGATCAGGGACGTCATTTAAGTTTTTTACCGGGGGTGGCTGAGAGGAAGTTGGAGGGTATGAAATATTGCACTCATATTTAAATTATAGTTGGGATTCCAAAAAACATAGGACGACGTAAAAGGTAAGGACTATTGCATACAAGGTAAAATTTATAGTCGAGAAGGTTAGGGGCAAGGTAAATTTGACGCTATTTCTGTTCCAATTTTACGTTATGTATAGCTGAATTAGGGGCGTCACAACCTGCTGCATAAAAATCATCCTACTGTCTAATGAGGAAAGAAAAAAACAAGATCCATACGAACCTTACCACCCCATCGAAAATTGCTGAATTAGCTGAATGTTTCACGATCAATAGCTACTTATAAGAACAGACAAGTTCCAACTTTTCTTCATTAGTTATTCTTCAAACATAAAAAATCGGCCAAAAGTCTGGGCGCAACTTTATTATTTTATTGGTAGAAGTCCGAATCGTGTTTAATGCTGAGATGCGGTGTAGGTTACTATACGACTGACAACTTAAAAAATAACCTTCCAAATAGCCTCCTGGTTATTGCTTAGGTTGTCAGTCCCATAGTCACCTACACCGCATCTCAGCATTAAACACGTTTCGGACTTCTACCCATAAAATAATAAAGTTGCGCCCAGACTGTTGGCCAATTTTTTTTAGGTTTAATTACTCTAGTAGCACATCTACATATAGGTACTAAGTTTCAACTTTCTAGCATAAGCCGTTTCTGAGATATAATATGATAACCACTCACCATCCCGTACCTTGCTACCCCTATCAAAATTTATTTTTCTAGGATATCTCTATTGTCGCTCTATACAGTTTTAAATTTTTAGCTCTCTATCCTTTGCGGCTTTCGAGAAATTAAAATCAGAATTTTTTCATTTCCACCCACTCCCACTCTACCCTCAACATTTTTTTCTCCGCTAGAGGTCTACTAGTCTTAACTCCTGTGAAAATTTTCAAGATCATATCTGATATGGTTCTTGAGATATAAAAATTTAATTTTTTGTAAAATGTCTGTCGTCCTACTTCCGCGCTTCATCACCCTCCTCAAAAATTTTACAATCAGTAGACTCCACTGGTAATTCTATATGCAGAAACCAAATTGTATCTTCCTAGCACAATTGAGTCGGAAGATATTGTAATTCAAAGTTTTTCACACGCCCACCCCCATACCTCACCACCCCCCTTAAAAATGTTAACCATTCTCTAATCTCCTAGTATCTCTTAAGACAACTACAAAGTTTCAGCCGTCTGACATCAATCGTTCAGGCGATATGGATTTTAGAATGTTTGAATCCCAGGTTTCAAGCGTTTTGGGCGTATTGTCCCCCTCCCCCCACTCTCACACACATCGACCTCTATCGACCATTTTTTTGCAAATGGGTCCACTATCATAGTACTACATAAGTTCCAACTTTCAGCCTCCTATCATAAGCGGTTCCTGAGATCTAGAAACCAAAATTTTTCGTCTAAAACGCTCCCCCCTCCTCCCTCTAACACCCCCATCACTCGTAGGGGTTCACCCATTCTACCTACCATACAAATTTCAACTTAATATCTCAAGGGGTTTGACAGCTACGTACCTTCAAACGATTTTGCGTACGGCATACGGCGTCTACGGCGGACAGACGGACATTTTTTTTTTTCCTTTTTTGGGGTTTACTAGACCTAAAACGTGAAAATACAAAATTTGAGAGTAGCAAATTTTTTTGAAATTTCAGGTCGATCCCAATAGGGGAGACCGGGGACAGTAGAAACAAGGGACAATAGAAACAATGGTCATAATGAACGCAATCCTTGTTTTTAATTAAGCTTCAAAGTGTCAAACGAAGTGTCTCTAAATGCCCCTGGTAGTCAAAAGTGAAAGTATATATGTACAAGTATATCAAAAAATATGTTTTTCCACCATCTGTGTAAAGTTTTTCCATCATCGAAAAAGAGTATTAAAAGGAATAAAAACGCGACTTCAACTATTAATATTTGTTTAGTTTAGTATATTTTCTTTAGTTGCAATAGTTTAAATTCATACGTTCGTACGAGGTTAAGAAAACAATTGAGTGTTTAGATCAAAATGTGTTGTGGGGACAATTGAAACAATAAAAGCGAGAACAGTTGAAACGTGTTTCAATTCGCAAATTAGCCTTCCAATTGTCCTTTAAATATTCCTTAAACATGCCAGATACATGAAGGCGAAATTCTATGGCTGAAGAAGATTGGTTTTCTGGATTAATGAAGCATATATCCATAAATCATGAAGCATAAATCCAGAACTTTCAATTCGCTGCCCTCAAATCACAAGTCTTTCACGAGGAACAAGTTTTAACATCACGAATGCTACACATTTTTGACAATCAAACTTATTATGACAATTTTGGATTATAATAAATACATATTACACTTAATCTAAATGCTGTTTCAATTGTCCCAGTTATATGTTTCAACCGTCCCAGGCACGGGGACATTTGAAACATGTCGACGCCTTCAATATTTTTTAAAATATCTCTTTTGTTTATCATTATAAGGCAACGAAACAATTAAAATATAAAATAGAGTCTATGTACTCTCTATAATACTTTTAATATATTAGGAAATTGCGATAGCTGCGTGAGAAAAAAATCATGAATCGAAAATGTTTCTATTGTCCCCGGTCTCCCCTACTTTATTATTAAAAAATAATAAAGTAAAATTGAAGTAAGAAATAATTGCCCATAGGAGTGAAATCAATTAAATAAACAATCGGACATAACCAGATACGGCGGCTTTCGTCAAAACATATTCAGCTCAATATAACTACACCGGAGTTTGAACATTAAAACATCGAAATCGCTCGTTGAGCACATGGACGTAAACTATTTCGATATTTCATAAGACCTAACAGATATGACGAAATTCGTGACAATATTTACGAACTCTTTTCACCAAATTAAGGGATTGGTTTAGAAAAATCATAAAATTAGTTTTTTAGACAACTGTAAAACACTTTTGGAATTGAAAATCGAAAAATTCGGAAATTGAAATTTAGGCGATCGTATGAAAATACTGAAGAAGTAAGAAATAATTCGATATTGTACTAGAACTAATAGATATAGCGGAATTCGTGGAAATATATACAACATCTTTTCACCTTCTTAGTGGTAAAATACCGAAAAGTCCTGAAATTAATTTCAATAAATTAATTAAGTGTATAAAAAGCTGGGAGAAGTAAAAATCATTTCGATATCTCAGTCCTAAGAGATATGACGGAATTCGTGAAAAAATATTCAACCCATTTTCAGTGTGAAATTTTATAATTTTACTTTATTATTTTTTAATAATAAAGTATTGTGATCGACCTGAAATTTTAACAAAAATTTGCTACCCTGAAATTTTGTATTTACACGTTTTAGGACTAGTAAAACCCAAAAAAGCAAAAACAAAAAAAAATGTCCGTCTGTCCGCCGTATACGCCGTACGCAAAATCGTTTGAAGGCGCGTAGCTCCCAAACTCGTTGAGGTATTGAGTTGAACTTTTTATGGTGGGTAGATTGGGTGAACCCCTACGGATGGTATCTTTTAAGGGGGTTTAGACGAAAAATTTTGGTTTCCAGATCTCAGGAACCACTTATGCTAGGAGGCTGAAACTTGGAGCTTGTGTAGTACTATGATAGTGGACTCATTTGCAAAAAAATTATCGTTAAGGGTTGAGGGGTGTGGAAGTGGAGGGGGGGGGGGAAACAATGAGTCCAAAACGCTAGAAAGCCGGGATTGACACATTCTAAAATCCATATCTCCTGAACGATTGATGTCAAAAGATTGAAACTTTGTGGTTGCCCTTAGGGATACTTGAAGATTAGATAAGGGCTAACATTTTTAAGGGGGGTGGCGGGGTGTGGGGTTGGGGGGTAAAAAACTTTGGATTACAATATCTTCCGAACCAATTGCATCAAGAAGATAAAATTTTGTTTCTGTATTTGGGATCACAAGAGGAGTCTAATGAACGTAAATTTTTTGAGGGGGAGGTGGAGCACGAAAGTGGGGGGATAGCAATTTCTTAAAAAATGCCATTTTTATATCTCAGAAACCGTATCTTGAAAATTTTACAGAAGTTGGGATCGGTAGACCTCTAATAGGGAAAAAAAAATTAGTGTTGGGGATGTAGGGGGTGATGGTGAAAAGGGGTAGAAAGGAAAAAAATTCTGATTTTTATTTCTCGAAAACCGTAATGAATGGAAAGCTAAAAATTTAGGATTATATAGAGCCACTATAGAGACATCCTAGAAAAATAAAATTGTTTATAGGGGTAGCAAGGTACGGGGGTGAGGGGTGGTTTTTTATATCTCAGAAACGGTTTATGCTAGAAAGTTCAAACTTAGTACGTATATGTAGATGTGCTATTAGAGTAACGAAAGCAAAAAAAAAGCTCAGATTTTTATTGGCGTTCAGAGGTTGAGTAAAAAAAATGTTCGTGAATCCACATTTTCATGAATTTCGTTAAAACTTTTAGACATGTCAAACTATCAAAGCAATTTTTACTAATTTTTAAATTTTACTTCTACGGGCTATTTATATAAGCGCCTAGTAATGTTCTTCAAATTTTTTTCATATCCAACCCCTAAAGGGGTGTAAAGTGGTTGTGTACATATTCACGAATTCTAATATATTCCTAAGGTATATTGAGATTTGGAATTCACTTTTACTTCTATAAGCTTTAAACGTAGTCGCCGAAAAACCCGATTCAAGTATTTTTCTCTATTGAACCCCCTGGGGGTATTGTTCAAGATTTCACGGATTCCGAAAATCTCTTAGGTTTAATGTGATCGAATTCGCTTTTACTACTATGAATTATTCTATTGATAAAAAAAATACGTAAATAAATAAAAAAAATCTGCCAACAGTCTGGTCCCAACTTTATTATTTTATGGGTAGAAGTCCGAAACGTGTTTAATGATGAGATACGGTGTTGGGTACTATGCGACTGACAACCTATAAAATAACCAGGAGGCTATTTGGAACGTTATTTTTTAGGTTGTCAGTCGCATAGTTAGCAACACCGCATCTCATCATTCAACACGTTTCGGACTTCTACCCATAAAATAATAAAGTTGCGCCCAGACTGTTGGCAGATTTTTGTATACTAATAACGAAAAGATGTCTGCTGGTTTGGGGTCTGTAGGGTTTACTTGCTGCAAAGAGTACAACGTTCTACCACAAATATTTCTTGATATATGAGAAGATATTTTCTAGAAAAAAGTTTTCCACCCAAAATTTCGTACTCCACAAACATTTTTTATTCTGCATACTTCAGCCGTATGTACAAATAAAGTCTAAATTATCTATCATAATTAGTTTGTTAGATATCATAATCCACAGTTCTTTACTCTTTTTAAACTCTATTTTTATATTGCTCCATTAGTATACCTAAAAACATTCAGGAATGTTTGTTATCTAGCATGAAGCGTTCAATTAGATACAACATCCCAGGTGTGGGATGGCTACTATCGAGGAAAGAATGCCACAGGTATGTCCATCTATGAACGAACTTATTCTTTTTTCTTCTCACGCTTTTGTAAAAGGACAAGTATTTTGCCAAATGGAAGAAAGGCGTACGTAAAATAAACTTTGATTTTAGTACAGCATCTGAAAACAGCTTCAAGCAGATCCACACAGTCCTGTAAACGAAATGTCCATCGATTTTGTGTTTCACGTCTATTTAGCTCCTAAAAATTTCCTAGGTTAATCAAGTGCTACATGTATATTGGTATAAATCTTTAGTAAAGAATGATGCATTAAAATTAACAAATAAAATATGCTATCCGACTGTAATATCTTAACACTTCCAGATACCAGATGTACTCCAAAATTTTACCACACGCTCTGAAATCTAATCACAATTACTTCTGGCAATAATATTATTTTCATAGATCTATGTGCGCAGAAGTAAGTAATATTCTGTCCCCGCAGAATTACATCTTTATCTCTTAAAAATACTCACAATACCGAATTCCGATTCCGACCAAACTCTGCAAATATGTACGTCATTTATTATAACTTATGACTACGAAAACATTAAATAAACGTTCACATGAGTTACAAGAACAAGAAAAAAAAATCGTTATGATTCGGTATAAGGCCTCTTATCTAATCGAAGTTATGCTGACCTTATAGCCTCCTGGTACGATCAAACTAGCCTTTATCATTTTTAGCGATACAATTTCCGAGATGAATGAATCTCTTGCCTCTAGCAATGACTGAAGAAGCACCAGTTTAAATTCAATTGTCGTCGTAGTAAGATCGTATCGGTAAAACAGTGCTCACAAAATATTCAATTAAAATGATCCGGTGCTTACGGGTAGCAGTTATTCTGTTCTGCGTTTTCAAAAATCAAGCGAATGCGTCCAGTTTAGTGAATAGACCAGGTGCAAGACTGGACGAATCGGATTCGAATGATAATAATTGGATATTCAATGAGGAAAACTTGCTGGATGGATTAGTGCAACCGAAGCCTGCCGATCAGCAAGAAACGATCCGCATCAAAGAAGCGAATCGAATCAAATTGTATATGGACGAGCTGGCCGACCCTTGTGATGATTTTTATCAGTACGCTTGTGGCAATTGGGAGAAAGTTCATTCGATCCCCGAAGATCATTTCGAATACAACGTATTTTCGCTATTACAAGAGAACTTGTACCAGTCACTTAGAGAACTTCTATCGGAAAAACCCACCGATTTGAGAGACGCTAATAACGAACCGTCGGCAGAAGATAAGGCCAAGTATTTTTATTCGTCTTGTATGAACACTGAAATGAGACAGAAGCTCGGTGAAAAACCGCTTTTGCAGTTCTTAAGACAATACGGTGATTGGCCGGTACTCGAACCTAAATGGAATGCCAGTGGATTCGATTGGATCAATCTTACTGGTCAACTATCGGCTCTACGTCCAAACAGCTTACTTCGGGTTTCGATTGATGGAGATTTGAAGAATTCGGAACAGAATATTATTTACATAGACGAACCAACGTTGGCCCTATCACGACGCGATATTTATTTATTGGAGTCAAATTCCGCTACCATAGACGCTTATCACCTACTTATTAAACGAATTCTGGTCGCGCTTAATATAAGTGAAGAGACTGCTGAAAAAAGTGCAAATGAAATTATTACGTTCGAAAAAGAATTGGCAAAAATCAAGACACCAGCAAAAGACCGAATGGAATTGGAAGATCTCTACAATAGGATGACCGTGGCGGAATTGAAGAAACAATATTCGAAAATCGATTGGTCAAAATATTTAAATATTATTTTCAATTCGGAGATAACGGACTCGACATCAGTGGTCTTACTATCCATGGAATATATGAACAAGTTGCCCGAATTGCTTGAGAAAACTGATTCGAAAACAATTGCCAACTATGTACTGTGGCGATACGTTAAGGATATAAGTGAAGATTTAGACGAGAGATTTGAAAAGGCAAACGACGAATTTTCGCAAGTATTGACGGGTCAGCAAATCTCTCTTCCAAAATGGAAAAAGTGCGTACAATATACGAACATCGTAATGGGAATGGCAGTGGGAGCAATGTTTGTACGGCGAAATTTTGACGAAACGAGCAAAGCCGATGTTATTCAATTGACGCGCGAATTGCAGCAATCGTTTCGAGATTCCCTGGCTGACAACACCTGGATCGATCAAGAGACGAGAAATCTGGCCGAAATGAAGGCAAATACTACAACCCTACAAGTTGGCTATCCCGACAGTATTATAATTGCAGAGAAACTGAATGAACGTTACAAAGGTTTGATCATCGAACCGGATCAATACTTTCAGAACTCTGTAAATTTGGCGATTTTTGAAACAAGAAAGGCAATTCGAACGCGTAAGGATCCAGTGGATAAAGCCGATTGGCCTGGCTATCCGGCAGTAATAAATGCTTATTTTGAACAGAGTAAGAATCGAATTATAATCCCAGCCGGAATCCTTCAACCGCCGATTTACAATCGACTATTTCCACGCGCTTTGAACTACGGCGGAATCGGTGTGTTTGTCGGTCACGAATTGACCCACGGATTTGACGATACCGGACGAAATTTCGATGTTAACGGCGACATGAAGCAATGGTGGACAAATTCATCGATCGATGCATTCAAGGAGCAAGCCGAATGCTTTACAAAACAATACAATGCGTATACATTGAATGGTAAGAATATCGATGGAACGTTAACGAAAGGTGAAAATATCGCGGATAATGGTGGCATACAACAGGCATATTGGTCGTATAGTAAATGGCTCGATGCGAATCCGGATCAGGTCCAGTACGAATCGTTACCCGGACTTAATATTACCGATCGTAAGCTCTTCTACTTGGGTTTCGCACAAGTTTGGTGTGGAATTATCCGGCCCGAAGCAATCGAAAATAAACTGGAATCGGATTCACATAGTCCCGGCAAGTATCGTGTATTGGGAAGCCTGCGAAATTTCGAGGAGTTTTCGAAACAATTCCAATGTCCGTTGGGGTCCAGCATGAATCCACACACGAAATGTAAACTATGGTGATAAGAAGAATGCAGAGGTTAATTACGAAATAATTTTGAGTATTGTAAATTATTTTTTTTTTATTGTTGAAAATATAAATCAATTAACTTTGTGTAATTTCAGTGCGAATTTATTTTGTAACCATAGTCCAGCTAGAAAATAATTCTTCATAAAGCATAGGTAGACCTGGAAGATATCATCGAGAATGTTACAGTATTCTAAGGATTGAGCTGCAATTACCATTCATCGTGGTTGTGCTTTTAATTGCACTAGTTGTTTTGTATATATTTAAACCAAATAATAAATCGCATTATCTTCGAAATAATCCGCAAACAAAACTCTACCTACGATACAAAGACTTCATCGACAGGAAAAAGGAGCATCACTTGCATTAAATAAAACCATCCCTAAAATATTAATTAGTAGTTTTAGGACGGGGCGTCTCGCTGAGCCGCAGCGCACACTAGGCACGAAAAGAGGGCCCATAGCGATCCCAATATTAATTGTAAATAATAAATAATTAAATAGAAAATCGTAAAATTTATGTTATCCTAATCATCGAAACGAATTTTATTTTTATTATTCTAATATCTAATAAAACATTGTGATCGACCACAACGAGTGGTTACTCTCCACGAACGGATGATGTTAGAAAGTTGAAACTTGATTTATTCAAACTCGTATGAGAGGAGAATGGTAATATAATTTGTTTAAGCTACTGCAATGGAGACAGTACAGAGTTGTGTTAATTAATAGAAGACTGCACTGAGCCATCTGGACTATTCTGATCATTCGCGATTTCGAATCAATGTTCTTGGACTCTAAATTCAAGTAGAAAATACTGAAAAGTGATGTGAGGAAAACTAAATGTTTGCACATTAGTGCGGCCAGTAGTAATCCGATAGCTTTACATGGACAAAATGTGGAAGAGGACCAATAATTGTGTTATGTTTCAGCCAAAAAAATTAATGAAGCTTCCCAGACCATCGATATTGATTCCCATTCTCGTGATCAACTGATTTTTTCGTCCACCAATATTCAATAATTAATATCAGACATTATGATTCGATCAGGCAGGTTATCGTTATCAAAATGTTTGTTTTAAAAATAGAAAGAGATGAAATAGAACCGGAAATTAAATTCACTTGGAAAATATTTTAAATAAACGCTTGAGAGTTTCTGAAAAAAAATCAGTTATCAGAAGAGAAGCTTATCAAAACTAAATTAAATTGTTGTAAATGGGGAAAACACATTTGCTTGCAAATGAAAAAGACAACAACAAGTGCTTCAAGTTAACTCTAAGACAATTACAGTAAAACCTGTCTAAAACGGACCCTCTATAAAACGGAAACCTGCCACAACGAAAAAAAAATCTGGGAACGGAGCATTTTTCAATGCAAAACACCCTGTATAAACCGGAAACCTGTCCAACGCGGAAACAGAACGTGATTCGCGGAACGAAATTTTTCGCACAAAACGGAAAACAGTTGAAATGTGAAATGAGTGGATATGAGTATGAGTATGACTGACTGCAAGTGAAAGACGGAAAAATGCTTTTAATTTATTATGGAACTAAAGAGTGTTACAATAACTCGTCAAATAATTTTTTACAGCTGTTTTGAAATTTTGGTAGTTCAGTCTTTGGCAAATTGTTGGTAAGATGCAAAAAGCAAAACCAAGTTTCCAATCGATTTGCGACGAAAACTTATTTTCTGATGAGGCTTATTTCCATCTCAAGCAGAATTGCAGAATATGGGCTGATGAAAATCCAAGGGCGCTCTTTGAAAAGCAAATGCATCCAGAAAATCTCACCGTGTGGTGTGCATTTTGCGCTGGTGGAGTGATTGGTCCGTTTTTCTTCGAAAATGCAGCTGGCAACTCTGTCAGAGTGAACGGGGAACGGTACCGTGCCATGATCATCGACTTCTTATGGCCAATATTGGATGGGTATGACATCGACGACATGTGGTTCCAGCAAGATGGTGCGATGTGCCACACAACCAATGCAACAATGGAATTATTGCAGCAGAAGTTCCCCGGGCGAATAATCTCCAGAAACAGTAAAATCAATTGGCCACTGAGATCGTGCGATTTGACTCCGTTGCACTTCTTTCTTTGGAGTTACCTCAAAAGCAACGTTTACCCCAATAAACCCAACACCATTCAAAAACTGAAGGGCGAGATTACAATAGGTCTAATTAAGGAGCAATTATGCCGTGATGTCTTCAAAATTTGGACAAACGGGTCGAGGTGTGCCATTGGAGCCGTGGCTAGCATTTGATAGATATTCTTTTCCATACTTAATTGCCATGGGCCAAATAATATTTTTTAATAAAATTTTCATTAACTCCATCATCCACTTGTTTTTAATTTTCATTTAACTTCGGAACGCGTTATTGTACCACCCTTTATTTGAACTGTATATATTTTTATTTTTTGTTTGTTCATTATTTTTAAAGTACCCAAATATATATAAAAAACATATTGTATACCTATGTACCGTATTTTTAAATCAAGAATTTTGCTGAACAAAACTGTATAAAACGGAAACCATCTAAAACGGAACGAAAAGTTGGGTACCACAGCATTCCGTTTTAGACAGGTTTTACTGTATCAATTTTTGCGTCTAAGCCTAATGCTTGAGTCACATACAAAGTAGAATGAGGCAACGCGACGCAGCTTGACGCCGCCAATAAATAAGCAAGGCAGATAACTATTCACTGTCTGCGTCAGTTTGAGTTTTGAATAAATTTCAAATTTTCCAAAAAGCGTTCGTATTCGTGCAAACGAAGCAGCGAACAATTAAAAACGATTTTTAAGCTAATTTTAATTCAGTCCGGTCATATCAAGTAACGATTCGATGTTTTAAAGATAAAAAAGTCACTTGTCGATTTCGAGGTTTACTACAGGCTACGAAAAAGTTCGGAGTTGACGAACATTTTTGGAAGGCTGCGTAAGGCTGCCTTCGTTTACGTTCGTTGTGACTACCACAATGGAAATACACCGCGCTCAACTTTTTGACAGCTAGTCTGCCTCGGACTGCGTTGCCGTTGTGACTTAGGGGTAGCAATGTGGAGACAGGAAAGACCAAGAGGAGAGAATAAAGTTAGAAATTTTTAAAACTGTTGAATTTAAATTTTTGGATAACGATCCAGGGTATTTTATACTCAATCTGTTCGGCTTAGAAACTTGGCAGAAGAGACAAATCCTGTGATCGGCAAGACTATGGGAAGGGCTGCGTTGGAAGAAAGATAGAACCTTGCGGAAAAACAATATTATTGCAGTACAAAGCAAATATACAGTATCCTATAAAAGCTGATTGATTCATTGGATTCTTAGAATTAGATTCGATCGTCTATTGCAGTCAGTAGATTTTTTTTAAATAATCTTCCGTATTTAGGAAGTGTAGTCTAAGAGTTAGTGATTGATCTATTATTTTCGCCAACTTACTTTTTTGTATAGTGGATGCTACCACAAAAATAATATTATTGGTGCAAGTTTGCATGGTCGGTGTCGGAATCTGGAATATCCAAGGGAAAAAAGTCAAATACAAATACTTGTGAAGTAGTTATTAAAAAAAAACAAGGTTGTCGTATGAATCTTAAGTCCTTGAGAAAAAATATTACAAATGAAAAAAATTGCGGGTGTTAGTTTCATGTAGACAATAAAAAAAAATCAGCCAACAGTCTGGCCGTAACTTTATTATTTCATGGGTAGAAGTCTGAAACGTGTTTAATAAAAATAAAGTTCCAAATAGCCTTTTGGCTATTCCTTAAGTTGTCAGTCTCATACTAACCTACACCGCATCTCAGCATTAAACACGTTTCGGACTTCTACCCATAAAATAATGAAGTTGCGCTCAGACTGTTGGCAGATTTTTTTTATTTATTTGCGTATTTTTTTATCAATAGAACATTCCATAGAAGTATAAGCGAATTCGATCACATTAAACCTAAGAGATTTTCGGAATCAGTGAAAACTTGAACAATACCCCCAGGGAGTTTAATAGGAAAAAATACTTAAATCGGTTTTTTCCCCGACTATGTTTAAAGCTTATAGAAGTAAAAGTGAATTCCAAATCCCAATATACCTAAGAAATATATCAGAATTCGTGAATATATACACAACCACTTTACACCCTCTTAGGGGTTGGATATCGAAAAATTTTGAAGAACGTTTCTAGGCGCTTATATAAATAGCACGCAGAAGTAAAATTGCTTTGATAGCTCGACATGTCTAAAAGTTTTAACGAAATTCGTGAAAATGTGCATTCACGAACATTTTTTTTACTCAACCTCTGAACTCTGAAGTTACTCAAATAGCACATCTACATATACGTACTAAGTTTCAACTTTCTAGAATAAGCCGTTTCTGAGATATAAAAAATCACCCTTCACCCCCGTACTTTGCTACCCCTATGAACAATTTTATTTTTCTAGGATGCCTCTATAGTGGCTCTACATAATCCTAAATTTTTAGTTTTCTATTCATTACGGTTTTCGAGAAACAAAAATCAGAATTTTTTCCCTTTCTACCCCCTTTCACCATCACCCCCTACATCCCCACCCCTAACATTTTTTCCCTACTAGAGTTCTACCGACCCCAACTCCTGTAAAATTCTCAAGATCATATCTGATACGGTTTCTGAGATATAAAAATGAAATTTTTTGAGAAAATTGATATCCCCGCACTTTCGTGCTCCACCTCCCCCCTCAAAAGGTTTTAATTAAGACGCATTTTGAATTAAAACGGATATGTAGTTAAATTATAGGGTACCATTACCGTGTAATTTACCCGGTTAATCGTACTGGCTTCTCTTCCAAATTTCTATGCATTCATGTAGTTAATTTAGTATGCAACTATAGGGTACCATTACCCTGTAATTTACCCGTTAATTCGTACTGGCCTCGCTTTGTAATTTACACTATGGGATTGAGTTAATTTAACGGCTAGCTACCGGGTATCATTAACTAGGAGTGAAAGAGATGGAGTTAGAGGTAGCGAATCACACGTATGTACACCGATACGAAGTATATAAGTTAATTTTTGTCCCGACCCAGCGAGAAATTTGGGAAGTGTTTCCCAATAGAAGCTTAACAGAATCATTCGTTGTTGATGGCAAGATTACTATTTAGAAACACTACGAACAGTTTGCGTTTAAGATTCCTTTTAGCTTTCTGGAAAAACAAGAAGTAAACACTGGTTTTCCAGGAACTAAAACAATCAAATAATTCTGCATTTTGCCGTTTAGTTCATTGGAATGCCTAGTCCGGAAAGGGAGCTCTGATTTATTTAGTGGCTTTAAGTTAAATCAGTGAATTGAATTTTTAAGTGAAAGTTATAATATACGTTGGATTGGGATACGATTGGTTTTTAAGGTGAGTAGGTTGATAAGCATCCTGTATACAGTAAAAAATTTTGATCTTCAGTTGAAATCTAATTTGCATATTAGTTGATATTTTAAAATATCATAAGATTATCTTGGCTTTTTGCAGAATACTGCAAACTTAATTTCTTTTTACTTTCCCTTAATAAAGCTTATATTCAAAAATGAAAAAAGCGTATTGTGGAGTAAGCAAAAGACATTTTAAGCGCCTTACCAAGAACAAACTTTTAAATATATATGACAAATCTTCCGTGCATTTAAGACTGTACGAAAACACTTATTCTGACAAGGAAAATCTACCTGATGTCCAGAACAATAAAACGCGTGTTCAGTATGAAGTTAGCGACAATGACAACTTGAACTCTCGTAAAGACATCGATCATGATAATCAAGGTTTTGCAGGACATGATAGCCGTTTAAAAAAACTAGCATCTTGGATAGTGGATTATAAAATACCACACTATGCATGTGATGTACTTCTTAATATTTTAGTAGACTTAGGGTTAGATGTGCCCAAGTCATGTAAGACCTTGCTGGAAAAAAAGAAAAATGATATAATAGTATCTACAGTTAGTCCTGGATATTATTATTATTTTGGAATTGAAAAATCGTTAAACATGATAGGAATAAATATTCCAGAGAAAACCGAAAATTTACATATCGATATTGGCATAGATGGCATACCACTCTTTAAGAGCTCTGGGCAGACATTGTGGCCAATATTAGGAGCCGTTTCTGGTTGTAATTATATGAACCCCTTTCTTATTGGAGTTTATATTGGTACCAAAAAACCAAATAATATATGCGAATACTTGCGTGACTTTGTAAATGAAGCACAAAATCTGCAGAATGTTGGAATGAAATTGAATGGAAGCACTGATAATATCAAAATAATAATAAAATTATTTATTTGCGATACGCCTGCTCGTGCTTTTTTTGCGGAACTGTAAGCCACACTTCTAAAAACGGGTGTTCAAAATGCTTACAAAAAGGTCGAAAGTTAAGTTTTCGCCTAACATATAGTACAACAAGAAGCAGCCCAAGAACCAACGAAGATTTCAAAAATCGATCAGATAAGTTTTTTCATAAGGAATATTTTCAAGAAAATGAACATCCTCTAGAAAAACTCAACATTGATATGATATCGCAATTTCCGCTGGACATAATGCATTTAATCGACCTTGGAGTTGATAAGAAAATTTTAATTTCTATATGGGCTGGTAAGCATAACTTCCCGAAGCTAACATGTTCTCAAAAAGATACTTTGAATAACAAAATAAAAGAGTTAAGGCGATTTATACCGAATGAGTTTTGTAGAAAGCCCCGAAGCTTTGATGAATTACCAAGGTGGAAGGCAACTGAATTCCGTCAGATTGTTTTGTATACAGGCATAATTATATTTAAAGATATATTGCACGAGGACTTATATGAGCATTTTCTCCTTTTGCATGCAGCATATAGGTTATTGTCTTGCCCAAAAAATGCAAAAAAGAATTTGAGCTGCGTTAATGAAATATTAGAAGCATTCGTTAAAAATTTTCCATTGTTATTCGGAGAAAATGCAGTAAGCTACAATGTACATAATCAATTACATATTACGGAATCAGTAGCAGCTTATGGCACTGTAGACAATTTTTCAGCGTACAAGTTCGAAAATTATATGCAGCTTTTAAAGAAGGATTGCCGGCAGCCGACGAACGTATTGGAGCAAATAGACAATGTAATTAAAGAACGAGCAAAATTTGGATCAAATTTAAATGAAAAGAAGAAGGGATTTGGAAAATTGTCCACAAAATCATTTGATATAACTTCATTACAAATATATAGAAATTACAATTTTAATATATTTTTCTTGAGCGATAAAAGTCCAAACAATTCTTGTTATGTGCGGATTTTTTAAAGATGAAAATGGTGAGGAGTCCATTATCGGTTATAAGGCAGTGCAAATAAAAAATTATTTTCATCAACCTTTGGAATCATTGGAGGCATTGGGAATTTGTTTGGTGGAAGTTTTTACAACTGAAGAAGAAAAGTTTCCTATCAAAGATGTTATATGCAAAGCCTTTTGTGTTACTGTACAAACCGAATATATATTGATACCAATTCTTCACCATTGTCAATTTTAAGTAAGTCACAACAATTAATTAATTCACGCATTTCATATGTCACTAATAAAACCAACTATTAAAGTTAATTCGCAGTACAATCCTTCACTTGTGCACAGATGTAACGCTACAATTGATATGGAAAATGTTGACCATAATAATGAAAATGCAGGTAAATACTCGTAGCATTAACAATATGGTGTGGAAAGGAATAAACAGATATAACATTTTTCACAAATACCGTTGCAGAAGCTGCGGACCAATCACCACTGCTGAAATCTATTTCAGACAGATTAAAAAAAGTAGAAGTATCGGTCGCATCTGCCCTAGTTATGTTGGACAAAATATGCACAAGGATATTTACTCAATCGCAAGACCTTAAAATATTTCCTATAAAAACTGAAGAAGCTTTGCAACAAATTGAGGAAGACATTGACAAAAATAATTACCCAGAAAATGTTTTGGTAAAATATAATGAACACTACGAGAGTGTTGAATTAATTAATCTTTGTCCTTGTTCTTTTGAAATTACAGTTGTCCTACATTAAAGAACAAATTGAATCTGCACCCATTGCAAAATGTTTTTCAATATTTTTGGAAAATCGCATGGTATTACAGAACAACTGGGAAAATAGCATTGAAAAAGTATAAACTCTTCAACACTTATATCTTTGGTAAGTGAAATGAATATATATTATTAGAGAAAGCAGATAACTAGTTCTACTTTATCCTTTCCTGAAGCTGTTAAGAATTCTAATTTTGGATACGTCCAATATGAAGAAGAAGCACGCAAATTTATTCGGAGATTGAAAATGAAGTCCTATAAAAATACTCATTATGAAAAATATCCTCTCAAAAAAACTAAAAATAATAAGAATTAAAATTTACAAATTTTTTATTATTAAAGGCCATGAATTTTTTTTATTTGCAATGAATTGATTTTAATTTATTAATTGAATTACATACATATATACCTATATCTAATAAAATTGATTGAAGAAAATAAAGAAAATATGTTTATTTATCGATTTCAAATTTTGAGATTTTTTTATGATTGCTTCTCATAGGACTAGTTTGATTTTCGCGTTTTTTTTATTCCAGTATAAGAAAGTATTAGAATATTAGTATATATAGCATTTCGAATTCTGGTTTGAAGCATTCTAAAGTTATTTGGCAATAGTTGTGACAACCTACAGATATAGGTATGTTTCTAAAGTTTCTAATTAGTAAAGCTTCTCTTGTATACCTAAGACAGTTTATTAGAAACTCATTGAAAATGCTTCTAGTAATAAATTTAACATTATTTCCGGTATAATTTTCAAGACTGTTTACTGTATGTATTCCTGAGTAAGCTTATTTGAAGCTTTCACGTCTCCCAACCGTTATGCTTCCATGCAATGACATCCCAATGTTAAAAGAAAGACTAATGGAATTGGAGAGTCAGTGATCCGATGATTATAAAGAAACATTCAATCATGCATTTCCGTATGATTCCGTTTCCTGCTGGGGAGGCCTATACGTTTTAACTGAAAGATTATCAGTTAATGCTACGGCGGAGCTCCGGCGGACTTATCCGGTAATTTTCTTGTAGGGTTATTGAGCTGTGTGACAATATTGTATCCAGTTCTTTAAGCTGCGAAAGTGTACCCAAATGGGGAATTCTTCTCCGACTTTTTGAGTTGGAAGGAGTTGCCCATTTTGCATGAAGGGATTAAATCTATTATTATTATTATAAATCCTGCCATATGTTCTAGGTTCAACGAGAAGTCCAATAGGATTTTTCATTTAAGCGAGTTTTCACAAAGCACTAAAATTCAGTTTTGACGGTATTTTCATTCTATTTTCGAACTTTTGTTTTAGATTGTCAGCCCATCGTAATTCGGACTGGAACTAAACTTTAAAGACCCGGAGTTCGAACCAAAAATTAGTAAAGCTCCGCTAATTTTTTAACAATATTTTTAATTTAAACTAGTAATAATATGAACAACAAGTTCGTTTAGTAGGTATATTTATTATTTGTTGAAGAATGTTTAAAATAAACATTGAACGGAGTAAATAACAAAAGGATACACTAATATTCATACAGCCATATTTTGCATGGAAATATAAAGTTAAAATTATTGCCGAAAAATAGCTAAGGGGACTTTTTATCATATTCTGCAGAATGCCGCATAAATCGCTCCCTATTTGGGACTGCATTTAAACAAAATTGAGCAAACTCACTCGTCTGTAGCGCTTCATCCACCATTCAAAGGACCACGTTTTCCATTGCCATGAAACCGAGCAGCGCGCACTACGCACAAGTTTAAGCTTAACTCGCTGGCAATTGTAACCGCCTTCTATTCTACAGACAGAACAGCAATTGCAAAATCTACTTTCGATTTCATTTACGCTATTACGCACTTTGTTTTTGTTTCACTTCGCTACCAAAAACCCCGAAAACTAAATTCTTACCGCCAATTTCGAACAACAGCGAATCTCAAACATGCCCCGTGTCTTGGTCTTTAGTCTTAAAAACTGTTCTACATAAAAAAAAATGTTGTTGTTGCGTTCGTACAACACGAACGAATTGTCAAATTTCGTAGCACGTCGGCTTAACAATAACCTTGACGTGTTCATTGTTCAACTAAAACTGAGCTCGGTCGAAAACACTAAATTTATTAAAAAAAAATAAACGGTACAATTGCGATTCAAGCGTCTTTTAGTTGCGATTTCTTCAATTGCTAGTCGTTCAATTGACACCCCCTTCTATCAAAGTGTTCTACCCGAGAGAAAAAAAACTCAGCTGTTTTACTCGACCTGTCAGACTGTTTACCATCATAAAATCAGCGTCCGGACTTTTACAATTTGCTGTTCAGAATTTTCCGATCCGACCGAACAAATTATTGTGCGAAAAGTGTGTATTGGAAATTGTCTCGATGTCCTGGAAATAGATTCGTAAAATTTCCATTATCGAAAGGTGGGTAGGTCGTCTCGCATGCATGCGGTGCCGCATTCGATTTTGCGTCGTCCTGTCAATTTTCATTTGGTTTTCGCTCTTTTCAGAATGATCGATCCTTGCTGTCCGAAAAAATGACCTTTTTCGAAGAGATCGGACCGGAATATACCAATTTACTGTTGGCTTTTGTATCGGCCGCTGTAATTTATTTTGCGTGGCGTTCCACGTACGTCCACGAAGAACGAATCCATCATACGGCCGTGTTAATTATCGACAATAGTCGCCGTCGCTTGATTCATCCTCCGGCTGCGGACAATACCGGTGAGAATTCTTAGCTAATTTTCGGTTTGTTATTACGTGGAGGCTTTAGTTTGAATTTAGGTTAACGTGATCTCTGCATTGAAGATGTCGAGCGGCACGAGATAACGTTTTGTTTGGACTGTGTGTTGTCAAATAGTCGAGTGCGCGTGCACTTCGAGCACAGTTCGTGTCGATAGAGCCAAGTGGCTTTCGTTTCGTGCAAATTGGCAGTGTGCCTCAGCTGCGCAAATGATTAGAATTTCATGTTTTAAGATTTCCGATTGCACCTCGCCCGTTGCCCATTCATTCGCACCCTAATTACGCATTTCTAATTGATTTTTTTTGTTGGAAACGCGTTCTCGCTGTTGGTTTTTTGGTGAAACAATTGGTTCTGCGAATGAGCCACACATTTGATTAGAGAAGCTCAGTTATTATCTATTGTTGTTGTAGGCAAAGGATTGAATACTTTAATTTAATATTTTAAGAAGTGATAAAAAAACTGGGATACAGTGGGTCGATTCCGTCTACGTCCGCATTATTGGCTGAAAATCGAGCGTTCGGCCTAGCTGCGGCTCTGTGTATGAGCGTGTGGGTTGGGAAGAACGTTCGATCATCAGACCCTCAACCTTAAGCCTGCACAATAAAAATTGTCCATGCCGACTCACGCTGGGTTAAATGAATTCCCAATAGGTCATGAAAGACCGAGATGCTGTTACGCTCCTTTTTGAACGACCGGAATGAGATGATCCGGACGTTCTCGGTTACGGTTAAGTCGGTTCTCAGCAACCATTCTTCAAATAAGATTGTCAATCAATGATAGGCTACCGGATGCCGTTAAAGATTTACTAAGAATCAGGAAAATCTGGAAAAGAACCCAGAAACGGAGATTTGAAGCTAATAATATTGTCTGGAATTCTGAGTCGGCTGCAATTGCTAAAGATATCAGATCTATCTCGAGGAAAATCGACTCGGCGGTTAACCTCCATTTCAATGACGAATTTCAGAAAAAGCTTTCTTAAACCGAAACGTTTAAGGAACTAAACAAAAGAATTGGTAGCAACTCAACTTCTAGTTCTGGGGATATCGAAACTGGTGGTTCCATTCTGTCTAACACTGAGGATAAGTTGGAGGCGTTCCGAGTGTTTTATGAAAATCTCTATTAAGATAGATTCTCATCCAGGGATGATCCACACTCGAGCCTCATTAAAAACACTGTTAAGGACTTCGCGGAGGCAAACTCCTTAACATTGAATCCGGATTCGAGCCTTTAGTATCAGCAAATAATTTCATTATGGTCTCTGGGGTGGGTGAGAGTCCATTGGTCAGTTTAGAGGACCTAAAGTTTTTATTGAAGTCCCTTAATGGAAAGAAGTCTTCAGAACCGGATGGGTTGTCTAATTATGTCCGCAAAAAAATCTCACCGAAAGCTATTGAGTATCTCCTGGTAATTCTGAATGGCTATCTCAACATAGGATATTTTCCCGACCAGTGGAAAATCTTCAAACTAATTCCAATAAAAAAGAAGAGATCGAACTGTTCGATCGATAATTTCAGACCCAGTTCTATGCTTTCCAACATAGGGTTTTACGTTTAAATTCCCTAAAACCCCTTACCGTCTAGGGGCGAACGACGACGAGCCGGCTAACCCGTCGAGACGGGGTGGGCGCTACACTACTTGATTTTCGCCGCCGTTCTATGACTACCTAGCCAGCTGTGGAGCTGGGTAGAAATGTATTTTCAACCTGGAATTTGAGCACAACCGAAATCGGAAACTAAAATTGGACGACGTCACACAAATTTTCGTACGCAAAAAAAAATGAGTTTAAAGACTGTATTACGCGTAAGAAAAGTATAATTCAATTAATCCTCGAACAATACACTGAGAAATTGATTAAGAAAGAAAGTATTGCGCTACTTAAAACTAGGGTACCGCTGGTGAATTTTCCCTCGTTGTTCCAGTAGACTTTCGACGGAAAAATGTAGGGCGCTCGTCCCCTTGTTGACGACGATGATTCTTCGTTCTCGTCTTTTGCTGATGCACTTATTATTCAGTTTAAACTCCTCCTCGTGCCGTCACCGACTTGTGACGCTCGATGCACGTTCCTCAAACAAAAAAAATTCCAAGATGTAAAAGAATGTACTTGACTGACCACTAACCGACTTATCGTACTGCTACTCCTTCGGGAAGAGGCCGTTTTTCGGCCCGGTACCTTCCGTGAAACCTCGGGTCAGTTTCGCTTACGGTTAATTCCCGTTTTTGCAGGTCGATGACTGCTTTCACTAGGTCGTTGGTCGTACTTTCTCTTAATTTCGCAGGTAATAGTTATAGTCGAGTTATTTATAGTCGAGTTCTACTTTCAGCTTTTTATCTCATGTTCCAACCACTGCGAACTACCTTATCGGCTGAGAAACTCTTGCGGCTGCGCAGTATCCGTGCGTGATGGTTGTTTACCTTTTGGTAATTTTTGATTGTGGCTGTTCGCGCATTTGGAAATTATTACTCCGCGTTCAGGCTTCGATGGTGTTGAGTTGAGAGATTAAGTGCAAGTTCCCTTTTGAATTCATTGTGTAGTCCACGTCGCCTTCTTAATCCTAGTCCTAATTCTAATCTAATTCATATTAACTATTTGATATTTCCTAAAGCTAATTCTATCCTATTGTTCACATTACTCACATAGTATTTCGGAAAACTAAAATTATTTCCGTCCTCCAATTTCGGTTTACCTTGATTTAACTCACTCGGTTTTCCTAGACCGTGCCTCATAGTGACCCAATTTCCGGTGCATTATTTTAGGCGTAGTAAAGCGTACTAATTCTACCCTTTGACTTCCGTTTTAGGCCGCCCGGCCTTCTTACGAGGAGGTACGCGACTCTCCGGATATCACGACACGATAGTGGTTTTAATGGGTAAGTGATATCGTACAGCCTAGGTTAGGTTGGGAAGGGTGGACTAAAGCAATGTGCCCCAGTCCATCACAAGAGATCACTGTGGATCCATTGTGGTCCCCTCGTATAAAACCGGGCTCTAGACTACTGATTCCAAATATTGCTCTTTCTTATGAAGAGAGTAGTTCTCCATAAAGTAATCATCGCAAGTTCTGATAGATCGGTTAAGGAGAATTTCCCCAAGTAGCGATGCCTGGTACGTGCCAGACTTTCACATTCACACACTAGATGCTCCAAGTTCCCAACCTTTCTCCATGCCTCCCAAAGGGGCAGTGCCCCGTTAGGACCCCTATAAGTTGTCTACAAATGTCCCTGCCCAGAGACAAAATGAAGCTAGAGTTCCTCCTATCAAGTTTCGGCCAGCAAATTCTTGCTTGCCGGCATCCCGAGAGATTCACCCAGGCCCCCTCCATCTGTCTGAGCGCTTCAATATCAATCATTCCCTTTACACATTCAATGGGACATAGAACCGACTCGTCGGCCCTCGTACAGCCTATAATGATTGATTCTAGTACTTCGGTTCTGTTCTTCCTGGGCGTTAGTAATTGCCGAGTTGACGAAATCGGCGGGAGGTAACACCCTTTTGCGCACCTTACTTCCCCGTTCCCTTGATTTGTTTCCTCTTTAGGTAACACTATGGAAAACCGTAATAAGGGAAAATCCTCGAAAAAGTCATAGCCGAACGCCTGGACAGGTTCTGCGAGGTAAATAATATCGTCGCCAACGAACAATTTGGGTTCAGAAAATTCCATTCTACGGAACACGCCCTAATCAAGATATACGACGATATAACTAATAACCTAAGATGCCAAAAAGCCACGGCACTCTGCACCTTGGATGTCAGCAAGGCATTTGACTCGGTCTGGTCCGATAGCATAATTTAGAAGTTAATCTCGACTAACACTCCCGTGCCTATTGCTAGGCTGATATTCAGTTTTTTGAGAGATAGAGTTTTATTCGTCGAACTGGATAACGCTAGGTCGGAGACGGTTCAAGTGGACAGAGGGCTTCCTCAAGGGTCGATCCTGGGCCCTAAACTTTATAATATTTGTATGTACGATTTTCCCCATTCAACTGATTCACAGCCTAATTCATCCTGTGCTCTGCTATATGTAGATGACACGGTAGTTTTTGCCTGGGATTGCGATCCTGATAGAGCTTTGGATGGAGGTGGTCAGACACATACAATCGATTAATGTGTACTATAATAGATGGGGTCTGAGTCTCAATCCGGAGAAATGTGAACTAATTTGCATTAGGAACGCGTGCGGTAAAGGTCCTAAAGGGACCGTTCGCAAGAGCAGAGAGCTGCGCCTGTTTCTCAACACAAGGTCCTGTTTCTCAATGGTAAGGTTATCCAGGTTAAGAGGAGTATTAAATATTTAGGAATCATTTTTAACTCCCTATTTAAATTCAACGAACACGTGGCTATCCAACTAAAAAAAGCGAAGCAGGTCTCTCTAAAATTCAGGAACCTCCTCCACCATAAGGGTAAACTCCATAAAAAACCAAACTACTGATCTATAAACAATTGATTAGACCCATTCTGTCCTACGGTTTTGCTTGCTGGTTTTCCTGCTGCTTGACCCTGGCTAAAAGTCTAGAGATTTTCAAGAGAATGGTTCTTAGACACTGTCTGTCAATGCTATTCAAAGAAAAGGATAGATATTTCTCTAACAATGAGATCTATTCGGAGGCAGGTTTTCCCCCTTTAATGAACTACCTATCACTTCTTTGGAATAAGCGTGCCAAAAAACTACAGAATAACGAACTTTTAGTAAAAATCTACTCGAACTTCGCTAACAGCAATGGTAGGCATTTTTATCTCTCGCCGCTCAGTCTGGTTGATAGTGCCAGCACTAATACGGATGTAAACTTTAAAAGACCTATAGTCTTCTACGATGGGAGAGATAGGAATCACCATAGAGGCTAATGTATTTCTTTTTTCTTTCTGTCCTCCCTTCTTCTCCTTTTCGGGATCCCCGACTCTACAACGCTCCGGCCCGTCATTAGCCGTGTTGTAGGAAGCCTTGTTTGGCCCCTTTGCCCGACAGCAGAAATGTATGTGGGAAAAAATAAGAAAAGAAAAGAAAATAACATTTTTTTTTTAATTGTTTAACTACATCTTTTAATTAGAACCTTACCAGATATGCGTGAAGTCAATATATAAAGTAAACTGGTCCTCTAATATTTATAAACTCTTGCTAATATTGGTTGCCCCAATAAACCAAATTAAAATTTATATAATGTATCATAACTTTGTTCATTCTTGCTCCTAAGTAACGTTGTAGATAATGTTGTATAAATGTATACAGGGTGGGCCAAATACAAGTTTCTTTTTAAAAATGCAATAAAATGAACAAAATTAAATTTTTTTCCATGTATTATGGCTTTATTAGTAAGAGTAAACATTCCCATTAATGATGAAACTTAATTTCGTTCAAGTGGCTGCCTCGGCTGGCTGCGCAGTAGCGCATTCTGTCACTCCAATTTTCCAAGACCTTGTTGATGGTTTCGGGCTGTATCTCACGGATTGCTTGGATGATATTGGCCTTAAGTTCTTGCATCGTCCTTCACGGTTCCCCACAAAAAAAAATCCAAAGGGGTCAAATCGCAGCTCCGAGGTGGCCAATTGACATCACCAAGACGGCTGATAACACGATTTGGGAATTTGGTGCTCAAAAGATCGATTGTGGCATGGGCTGTGTTGCATGGCGCGCCAATCCTGCATGAACCAGAGGTCGTCCAAATCCATGTCTTCAATTTCAGTAAAAAAAAAGTCGGATAACATGGCTCTGTAACGTTCACCGTTGACCGAAACGTTGTTCCCAGCCTCATTTTCGAAGAAAAATGGTCCAATGATGCCACCACTCCACAATCCGCACCAAACTGTCACTCTCAGTGGATGCATTGGCTTCTCGACAATAACGTGCGGGTTTTCCGAGCCCCAGATGCGGCAATTTTGTTTGTTAACGTAGCCGCCGAGATGAAAATGCGCCTCGTCAGAAAAGATGATTATTCGCCCAAAATCGTTGTCCAATTCAAGCTGCTCTAAGGCCCAAATTGCGAAGCGATAACGAAGCGGATGGGTTTGCGCCTTCAATTGCTGAGTCAATTGAATCTTGTAAGCGAATAATCCGAGATCTTTGTGCAGAATTCTCCTCAGGCTAGTGCGTGAAATGTTGAGCTGTTGAGATCGACGGCGAGTTGATGTTCGTGGAGTGAGTCTCACACTCTCGGCTACAGGAGCCACATTCTCGTCTGTGCGCACCGTACGACGACGGGGGCCTTGAGTGTTGTCCACTAGCATGCCAGTCTCACGAACTTTTTGCACAAACTTGCGTACAGCAGGCGCGGTGGTTGCTTCATTTCGGCCAAAACTTCTTTTCAAAAAACGCACTGTTTGGGCTACACAGCACACACTTTGGAAATAAGTTTTCAATATTTCCCAACGTTGTTCAAGCGTAAAGCGACTCATTTCGTTTCGCCGAGGTATGATACTGACTTTCTGTCAAGATTTCGAGCGGGAAACAGCTTTCAGTGCCAAAATAACCTATGATTTAAAAAGAAACCACTAGATGGCCCACATACATAATAGACCATAAAATAGTTCACTTTTAAGTAACATTGTACAAATGTATATAATGTTCTATAATATTGCTCACTCTAGCTCTTAAGTAACGTCGTATATAATGTTGTATAAATGCATAAAATGTATCATAGTATTGGTCATATATTTTCATATATTAATTTCTATTGATCAAATCTTAATGTGTAATTTATTATTATTATTATTATCTTTATTTGCCTTGATTCAATTTTTGACTTAACGCTAATATATTATATTTAAGAGATCAGTCTTTTTAATTGACTATACAGCTTTTGATAATAATTTCAGTACGAGAAAACTTGAGTAATAATTCGAAAAATTAGGTAAAGGAAAAATGGCGTAAAAAACCTCTATGAATTACAATTTTTTCTTATATCTAAAACTTAACCTAGTCGTTATTAACAAGTAAAACTTATAATATTAAATATTTTTAATTATTATTAATTAATTCATTTATTAGATTGTTTTCAGAAAATTCAATTTTATTGATAAATTTTTGATATAAAGATTCTACTTTGACTTTAATATGTTCTACCTTAGCTAAAGAATGTAATCGATCGGTCGAAAAATATAGAGGCAAGTTGTGTATCATTTTAAGAATTTTATTTTGAGCAGTTTGTAACTTATTAATGTATGTATATAAAAGAATAGGTTGAAATATCATTGAGTATAGAAGGAGCTTGTTTTCTAAACTTAAATCTGATTTCCTATTAATAAATGGATACATTACTTTAACGAGTTTGTTCACTTTACTAACGGTATCAGTGATATGATCTTTAAAAGTCAGTTTCTTATCGAAAATAAATCCTAAATATTTAATATTATTACTCCAAGTAATTTCTGCTCCGTTGACTCTTATATAGTTGATTGCTGGTATGTAAGGAATAACTCTGCGTCTAGTGAAAAAGATTGCTTGGGTTTTGGCAGAATTAATTTTGATTTTCCATTTGCACATATACTTCATAACTGTCTCAAGCGCCAGGTCTAATGAGTGGCAAATATTTGAAGCTAACGTACCAGAGCAGTAAATAGCAGTATCGTCAGCGAAAAAAGCAGTATCACAGTTGACTAGGTGTGGAAAATCAGCAGTGTAGATCAAATACAAAATTGGTCCTAATACTGAACCTTGAGGTACTCCTGCAAGTATTTCCTTTCTGCTTGAAAGATGGTTAAGTATTGATACTTCAAAAGATCGGTTGGCCAGGAAACTACCAATTGTCTTGACAAGGTATTTGGGAAAGTTGAATTCGATCAGCTTGTAAATAAGTGCTTTGTGCCAAACACGATCGAACGCTTTTTCGATGTCCAACGATACTAGCGCCATTGATTTTTTTGAATTTAAACATCTATGAATTGCTTGCTTAATTCTCATAAGTTGATGTATGGTTGAGTGGTTTTTCCTGAAACCAAACTGCTCATCTGGTATAATCTTTGAATGATCTATGAACTCGACGATTCTTACTTTTAATAATCTTTCAAATAATTTCCCTAGATTACTTAGGAGGCTAATGGGTCTGTAACTGGATCCAGAATTTGCCGTTTTTTTATGTTTTAGGATAGGAACAATTTTTGCACATTTCCATACTGAAGGAAAATATCTCAGCTTTAAGCAACCGTTCAAGATATGAGATAAAAGAATAAGACCTTTTTTAGACATATTTTTCAAGCAAACATTGGGTATGTTGTCGTGACCAGTAGACAGTTTAGGTTTCAGAAGGCGAAGTTGTTCCTTAATGTCCTTAGGTTTAATCAGTCGTATTATTTCATCGTCATTGGCATTATAAAACAACTTCACCTTTTCTTCTACCATACGTTCTGTGGATTTATCGGAAAGGTTATTGTCTGTGCAAAAATTTTCACTGAAAATATTAGCTAAATGTTCTGACTTCTCTTCCCGTGTAACGTGAAGATTATTGCCTTCCTTCAATGGCGGAATGGGTACTTTTCGTTTCTTGATCACTTTAACAATATTCCAGAATGGCTTAGATGCTTTGTTTAGGCTAGCTAGCGTATGATTCCAGCTTTTATTTCTATGTATAGTAATCAATTCGCTTATGAGACCATTCAGAGACTTCCATGAAGATTTATAAATTGGATTTCTTGTTCTCAGCCAATTCCGCCTTAGTGTGTTTCTTTGCTGGATTAATAGTCTAATTTCGAAAGGAAGATGACTTACTACCTTATGAGCAATAATGCTTTTGGGAACACAACGATGAACGGTTGAAATAATACTTTGATTTAACTCGTTTATTAGTAGATCTATATCATTGGAGCAAGATAAGTTGTCCAAGCTCAAATTGGAGAGTTTTATTTTTGAGTTCATGAATTCCAACATATGTTGATATAGGTATATAGTCTACTCCTGTTCTGCAAAATTTGGTAATAATGTTATGTTATGTTTGCTTGTATTAAATAAATGCCCGTCTTGGGTTTCCTTATGATAGGAGCCATGCTCTATTAGTCCGATCGGACACTTATTGTAGCCATGAAGGCTTGATTTGTTTGTATTCTAGGAGGTCTAAATTTTGAAATGCTCCAAAAAAACCTATAATATAATTTTGTTAAGATGATTGTTAAAGTAAAGAATTTATGTTTGGTTCCATTTAATTACCATTTAATTAATTTATCTAATGATTCTTAAAGAAATTCAATTCATTTATAACAAATATAATGTAACCTGCCTCCAGCTACTGATTCAGCTATGTGATACTTTGAATTGTGATTAATTTTAGTTCGTTTTGTTTTTCTTTTCTTTTCTTCTTTATTAGAGAATTATAGTCTGAATCTCTTAATTAAGATGCTAGACATAAGCTGCCAACGTAGCAGTCTTGTCATGATCATTGTTTCCTTAGAACTATGATAATATTGTTTAAAGTATAGACATAATACTATTTTTCATAATCGTTAGCGACTACTCAATGAACACCTTTTGTGTTGTAGTTTTATATGTATACTAAGTTAAGTCAATGGATTGTACTCGTTTTTATATGGCAATAAACTTTAAACTTAAACTTTTTGAACGACCGGTCAGCTGCTGTCGGAGTAGACGTGATCGGACGAGAAGACGGCAACCGAGACGAGAAGACGGCAACCGAGACGAGAAGACGGCAACAGAGACGAGAAGACGGCAACCGAGACGAGAAGACGGCAACCGAGACGAGAAGACGGCAACAGAGACGAGAGGACGGCAACAGAGACGAGATTTTTTTACTAGAATTGGGCGCAAAGTATTTTTCGCTCGGGGGATAGGTACCCAACCAGACCGTTAACTCGTCCTGAATGTTCACACCTAAAGTGGACGGAATCCTGGGGGTAGAAGAATAATGGAAAATAAAAACGGCATAAGGTTCGTTTAAAATACGACCTTTACTTTGCCGTTCTATGTTTACAAAATTTCTTTTGCCTCTCGTTAGGAGACGGTTAAACTGCCCGAACTCTACGTTATTCGATTTTCATTAAGTGTAAGCTTAGAACAAAAGGGAAAAATAGAGACTGACGATAGTGCACGGTGTCGACAATCTGCTCGCTTTGGAGGTCCGGTCGTGAGAGATTATCTTTCATCAACGTGTTCTTTCTAGTCCTGAGACATCATCTTTCCAACGTTTGCGGCCCCGTTGATCCCGATGGTAAATGTCCGCTGCTTGAGCCAGATTTTCCACGAAGCTCGCGAGTGTCGTGATGTATGGGTCGTGTTATCGCTAGTAGCCGCTGAGGAGTTCTGAGCCGCGCTGTTTTTCTGCTTGGATACTCGCTGCGAAAACTTCCCGCGATTCTATAAAGGTTGCGGTACGCTCCTTGGTGGAATTCGCCGTCAAGGTTTTTGTGGGTGGTTGGTTTGAAGGTATCATTTGCAGCAGGGAACGTGTGGTTCGGTTTCGGTCGGCAGCGGTCCCTTGTTCCGTGCCCCTCCATGTAAAACTCGGCTGATTCAAACAACACAACTCCCTGTTGCAGCCGTCGTCATTCTTTTCTTTGCTTTGACAAGGTTATGCCTATACACCTGAGAATTTTCTCTGTATAAAGCTGACTCCCGATCGGCTTGATTACGACTGATCGCATCATTCCAGTTGCTTGTTCCACAAGACAACGCTTGATGCATCTGATTTTTTGCCTACTGGTGCATCAGTCACTGATTTCGTACCAAAAATTAGAGCAAAGGCAAATTTTTCGAATCACAACTTTCTGCGAAACTAAGTTCTAGTTACCTGCTGCTAGCCCTGACAATGGTGGTCGCGTTTACGTGCAGACCAGACCAGTCTGAATAGACCAAAAAAAAAACAGTTTGGCCGAACGCATAAACGCAAACCAAACCAGTCCGTTTGGACTGATTTTAGTCTTGATTTTGATACGGACCAAATGAAACCAAACCAGTCTCGTACTGTGAAAATACGCACATAAAGAGACCGCAAGACCGAAAAATACCAAACCGGTCTGGTCTGCACGTAAACGCGATCAATGACAATGGATATTCAATTCTATTCAAAACACCACGCAAAAGGGAAACTGAACCACTTTTACCCATTTAACGCTTTCTTTGAATGCCTATTAATATTTTGCATGCAAGCTAAAAACATGTTTCGATTCTATTCGTTGATTAACTGATTCGCAGCCCGAAGCTCATCCAGCCAATCGAATTATTCGAATGCAACAGAAGAAGCTGACTTTGATCACGATAGTCCTGAAGCATCGATCGATGATTTGACCTTACCAGAAGCCCCATCCTTACAATCAATTATTGATGAAGTAAATGATCTTACGATAAACGTATCATCCAACTACACGGCACATTCGTTGCAGCCGATCGAAGACGAAATAGTAGAATTCCTGGGCGATATTACGCCGCAACATATAATTGCCGATATGGATAATCCCGATACAGCAGAGGGTTTGCGTCGCAGACGCTTAGCATTTTACGATAACGATCGTTCGGATGCTGGCAATTATGAAGGTGAGCACATTGAATGAATTTTCGCTTTAAAATTTTTACTAATATTAATATCAGCTTCCGCTCAACGAACATCGGACACGATAAACCGACGGGAAAATTTGAACGTACAAACACCGGATCAGATTGATAATTCACATGCGGAAAATTGCACGAACGAAAACAATGAAAATGAAAACATATCGAAAATAGAGTGTAAAACGGCAAGTGTAAATGAAAGTGGAGCAGTGCCGCCGCGGCCCGATGAAAATCGAGACGATGAATTTAGAATAAAGTTGAAGTACTTAAATGATGAGTTACGTTTAGTGAAGGGTACACCGAACGAACCTATAGGCGATTTCAAAAGGTAATCTATTCAATTGATGGTCGTTCGAAACTTAATGCCGATTTCATTTTTCAGACGAAATTTCACAGTCGAACTGGCCGCTGAAAAATTAGTTCGATTAGTTTTCAACGGACACGTTTTACAACCCGATTCGAAAACCCTAAAAGCTTGTGGACTTTTTGATAATTGTGTCGTCCATTGTTTAGTGCACAATAAAAAGCCGTCAGTTAGTACGGAAAGTGATAGTAATAATACAAGTCACGGTGAGACTGAGTTTTTCGATTTAAAATCTTTGATTGGTATATTTAACGGTTTTGGTTTTCTGTAGGTGATAGCAGTGCCGGACAAGCAACACTCGGTGCAAGTACGTTTTCCGATCGTAATAATGGCGGCGTACTTTTTGTCTATTTAGGAATGGTCTTTATTGCTTTGGCGATGGTATTTTGTTGGTATTGCAGGTAATTGAAACGACTTTTTTTTATCTAATCAAGAAAAACAGCGTTTTTTTTATATCTTACAGATTTCAATACGGATATCTCTTTTCGTGGTACTCAACAACCGGCTTGGTGTTGATGACCGTTATTTTTCTAATAATATTTCCGATTATCGTTTTGATAGAACGGGGCGTTACAACTTAGCTCGGAAGAAAATATTTGATATTCGACGGAACCAAGAACAAAATGAAACAAGAAAACTTGAATTATTCAAAAATAACAGAAAAGAATTAAAACTAAAATAAATTAAGCACCATGTAATCAAATTGTATGGTAAATTTATACTTCTTACTTCTACTGAAAAATCCTTGCAATCTTTAAGATGTTTTTTTATTATTAATATTGTATTTAAAAAAAAAACGATTTTTCCAGCTTCGCTGTGATTTGTTTTCAATTCTACATAGTTATCGTTTATATTTTTATTTTTAAAGAATAAACCTAAAAATTAACGTATCTATTTCTATTTTTGTAGAATTTTGTAGCATTTTTTAGAACGTGGACTCGGTACGGTTACGGCTCCTGGTAAATATTTTTGCCTCGAAACAAGCAGTGCTACATTTCGACATTGTCCGCGTCCCGGAGTAGGACCCAAAAACGCAGTGCCGTTAGCACTTCTATTACACCACGATTATAACCGCATATTTTTAGTATTGAAAAATAATAAAGTTGCGCCCAGTGCCGTATGATGTAAGGGACGTTGCAACATTTAAAATTCCGGTGTCGGTGAACGCGAGTCGCAACGTTCACTTTCGTATGATGGAACTAGGTCGTCAAAATACATGCAACTGGTATAAAAATCGAATGAATGTGTTGAGGTGTCTCTTTGCGAAAGAGGAAGAACAAATTTTAAAGAGGTTGCCCATGAAAATTAAAAAAAACAAATAAGTTTGTTCTCCACCCAACTAGTAGCATACGCTGACGACATAAACATCCTCGCAAGATCCTTCCCTAGTGCTAAGGAGTTTTTCGTCAATCTTGCATCTGCCGCAAAAATAAAGTCAGGTTACGCATTAACGAAAGCAAAACAAAACTAATGACGCAAACAAGAAAGAGAACGTCAATCAGACAGAATATAACAATTGCGGAGTATAACTTGGAGAGTGTGAACAACTTCATATATCTTGGAGCTAATCTAGCAAAAGACGGCAACGAAACGGACGAAATCAATCGACGGATCATGCTAGCAAATAAAACGTATTATTCGGTACTTTCAATAATGAAATCCAAGAAAGTGCACAGGAACAATAAGTTGCGAATATATAAAACTAATATACGACCTGTGCTCTGTTATGGCAGCGAGACGTGGATATTAACGCGAACTTCCGAAAAAGCAGTTAACGCATTCGAAAGAAAGGTCCTCCGAAGAATTTTGGCACCTGTGAAGAAAGGAACGGACTGGCAATTACGATACAACCATGAGCTGTATCAACTCTTCGAGGAGCCAGAAGCTTCAACGTTCATCAAACTACGTAAATTGTAGTGGGCTGGCCATGTAGAGCGAATGGAAGATAGCAGAATCCCCAAACGTATTCTTAAAGGCAAAGCGAGTGGCAACAGGCCAGTAGGCAAACCACTCAAGTGATTGGAAGACTCGGTTGATGAAGATAGCAAAGCCATCTTAAAAATTCGCAGCTGGAGGACGCGGTCTTTGGATCGAGACGATTGGAGGCGACGACTTCAGGAGGCTAGGGCCCGATTTGGGCTGTCGCGCCATTAATGATGACGGAAGAGTTTTTTTCGCGAGTAGAAAAAAATAGTATCGTGCACGAAGAAAAGTCATTTTTTCAAACTAGGGAGGGCATATACATCGCTAAACATCAAAGCACCCTGTCAAGTAACGTAAAAACAACGCTTCTCGGTCTCTCACCTATTTGGAAATATTCCTAAAATGTTACACCCGGATTAGTCGGCGTGATTAATTTTTGTTGTTCAAGCCTGGGGTTGATAGCCTGATTATCAAGCAGAGTAACGCCCTAGCACTCAGCTAACCCGAAAGTTAAACTTTTAAGCTTATAAATGACAGGGGTTTTAAGATTTGAAGCGTTTTTTGGCTACTCTTTTCCTCAACCTCCCACACGAGGAGGATACAGTCCACTAAATAAATTACTTCCTTAGTGTACCTCTAGTATACTTCTACATACGAACCAAATTCCAGTTCACTATCACATGCTGTTTCTGAGATATAGAAAGATAAAGTTTTAATCCCCACAACCCTTTGTTGTGAACGGAGGCCTTGGAGTGAATATTTTGACTTGAAAAAGTCAAAATATTCGAAAAACAGTAGGCAAATTCCACCAACGTCCGAATCGGTGGCTGAAGTTCGAGCTGGAGCACTTGCTGGCGTCCAGGCTAGCTGCGTCTGTGGTTGCCCGATTTATTGTGGGAAATTGGTTACATAATTATGTTTTAAAATATTGTCCATCGCTAGCCACAATCTTTGCCCATCTTTCTGCAGCATGCGAATTCCGTGCTGAAAAAACTCTACGTCCTTTGAGGCTCACCACGAATCGACCCAATTTTTGGCATCTTCAAAAGAACGGAAGTGCTGCTCAGCCAGGACATTTCTTATCGATCGGAATAGGTGGTAGTCGGAACGAGCGATGTCTGGTGAATACGGCGGGTGGGGTAGGACGTCCCATTTCAGTATTTCCATGTAGGTTTTTCCAACCTGAGCAACATGTGGCCGAGCGTTATGCTGTAGCAAAATCACTTTGTCGTGTCTCTGTTCATGGTCAGGGTATCCACTTTTCATCACCAGTCACGATACGATGCAAAAATCTTTTCCTCTTCTGTCGTTGGAGCAGCTGTTCGCAAGTGAAAAAACGCCGTTCGACATCTCTTGGCTTCAATTCGTACGGCTCCCAATTTCCTTGCTTTTGCACCATTCTCAAGGCTTTCAGGCGATGTGTAATGGATTGTTGAGTAACATCCAATGAATCCGCAAGACTTTGTTGTGTTTGGCATGAATCTTCGTCCAGTAGTGCCTCCAATTCTGCGTCTTGGAAATTTTTTGCCGGCCGGAACGCTCCTTGTCTTCCACGTCAAAATCACTTATTTTGAAGCGACGAAACCATACGCGATACATTGGTTCATAGAAGACTCACCATACGTTGCTGTAATTATTCGACACGCCTCAGCAGCAGATTTCTTTGAATTAAAACAAAAAAGTAAAGCTTCCCGCAAATGACGCTTACTTGGCTCGAACTCCGACATGTTTAAGGACTCATAAGTAACTGACGCCGATCTAATTTTACAAATGTAATAATGGGGAGTAGTTGCCAGATGTCTAATCTTGCCATATTACGTTTCTGATCCGCCATTTTTTACCAGTATTTTGCGTTAACGCCATCTATACGAGAACGCCGGAAATTTATTTGTACACCTATAATTTTCAGAATGTGCAACTACCTTTTGTTCATTTTGTGAACTCCCCTAGAATATCGCTCCTCTCCTCTTCCATATTGTGGTCAGCTGAGTAGCATTTAATAGCGCAAAAAGGAAAAATAATTCCTTTGCGGAACATATTGCCCAAATAGATTTTTTTTTGAGTTGTGACACTTTAGTAGCGGAGGTTCAATATGTACTTAATTTTTGTTTAATTTTATTATTTAAGTAAAATGTGAAAAACAGTGGCAGCGTTTCAGGAGAGCCTTTCCTTGCTAGTGTCTTGCAAAAAAAGTATTTCTCAAGAATCCCGATGTTAAACCGTAAAGAGAAAAACCCAGTGTGAAGATTTAAGTAAAAAAATTGCCTGCATTTGAAGCTATCATACGTTCGAAATCAAAACAAATTACTGCTAAAATTTAATCACATATTTATATTTACTCTTAGTTAGATGCCTTAAATAAAATGTTTTGTTTTTATCACATGAATCAGATCGATTAAAAAAAATTCAATAAAAAATCTATAGATAATCTTTTTTTTGTTGTTTTCTTTTACACATATAAATAACTTTAAAAATAACTTCGACATTAACTTATCTGCGAAAACTTCGTTAAATGTACAGCGATCCATCGGCCGGTCCTAAATAATGCAACGAAATTAACAGCACATCGATAATAGTCCAGACGCCAAGACCACCAAAACTGAACAGTTTTCCAATACCCTCTTGCCAATGGCCTAGGTAAAATCTGAAATTCGATAAAGTATCGTAAATCATTACCGTTCTGGCTGTTATGAAGTGTACCTGTCGGCACCGAATCCGCCAAGTGTAATACTAATTATCAGTGCCGTACTCCATTTATAGCCCTGTGTCCAGTTGCATTTTACACGTTTCAAAAATGTTCGACTTCCTAAGCAGAGTACGTCGTCGAATACCGTGCAATTGGTCCTAAGAAGTTCAGGAAACATTGAAAACTACAGAAATATTTTGATTAGAATTCACCTACTTGTAGTACTTATCGATCGAGTTGCAATTTCCCTTTTGCACACAATCATATTGCCATAGTTCGGTTTGATAGCAGTAGCGACAGTTCATCAGTCGAGTAAAGTGACGATCACCCTTTAAATTAGTCGAGAATTAAAAACATTTCGAAATTTCTCTTTATGGGTATTGAGTAGTTACCAAACAGGCTACATTTGCATTAGCTTCGCACGTGATATTCAAATCTTTGCCATAGATGCACTGATTTGTGTAATTGCATTTGATGCATGAGCTAGGCAATGTGTTACATTCGATATCGACGTCTGTCATTGAACACAACGATGTTTCAGTTTGCTAAAAAAAAAAATCAAGTTGTAATCACAAGAAAAACCATGGATTATTTTTAGCTAACATTTTTGATTATCGTGACCGGGGCATCATGATCCTCGGGTGCATTATTTTTTTGCACTTCTGCTTTTGACGAGTCATCCATGTAGTTCATAGCTGCGGAATGAAATAGAAAATAGACTGATGATACTTTTTCTTTATTCATGTACGGATAAATCCTTTTAAAAATATACATATAAAATACAATACACTTTAATACTATTCAATACTTCAAATTCAATTAATGCCTTAATGGAAACAGATCAATAGAGTTGCTAAAACTTATTACCAACTCTAATCAATCGACATAACTGATATTTTCAACATTAATGCTTAGCTTGAAGGCTATGAGTCTTAAAAACTTATGCTGGATGGTTTCAATTCGACCACCATGAACTTCAAAATATGGATTCCAGATTGGTGAAAGATATTCAAGTTGAGAACGGACTAAGCTACAATAAAGATACTTGAGCGTGAAAATATTGGAAACATTTTTTGTGATACGTGATAAGAAACCGAACATACGACGAGTAGAATTACAAATACTTGCATAATGATGCTTGAATGAGAAGGAGTCATCAAACCAAACACCAAGATCTTTAATAACTTTTACGTTAGATTGTTGAGTTGTCGCTGGTTGGCAACACAAATCCTGATCGATGCTCGACCTGTTACTCGAGAATCGAGCGCACTCACAAAGTGCCAACAACTGCAGAAACATTTTTTTTACCGTTATTTCGGGAGAGGCCGGAAGAGGCGTGCAGTTTGTTGGGTGGGTCTGAAAAATCGTGAGGAGAAAAATAATTTCGGGAAGGAAAAAAAAACAACGGACGAGAAATCGTTCTAATTGCCCAAATCACGTGTATCCAAACGCTATGAATTAAACTACACCCAATCACACAATTTTTTTTATAAATAAAACCAAATGAAATTAAATACTATCATTAATAAAATTTAAATATGACAAGACAAGGACCGGACGGACGGACAGAAAAATAATAATAATAATAATTGATAAAGAAAAAAAAAGGAAATAATAAATAATAATAATAAATAGGAAGAATAAAACAAAACAGTGAGTCCAACTTTTTAATTATATTTTTTTTTTATATACATATAAGTTTTTTGAATAATTCTCTTGCGGTCCCAAAAATTTTTCTAGCTGAAGCGATGCGTTCAGTGTCGGTACACACCGTGCGCTATTGGGTTTGCCACTGCCATATATTATTGATTTTCCTATACTGGAAACCATCGCTTTCTACGCGTGCAAAAGAATGTTCGGTAGGAGGTGGGGTCTAGAGCCAAGGATCACTTACTGGATCTACACGGCTGTAGTAAGGCCAATCCTATTATACGGTCTGCTAATATGGTGGCCAATACTCGACAAAGTAGCTTACAGGAAAAAGTTGGAGGGGATAACAGGCGCCCTTCGCACCACTTCTTCAGACTCGCTCAACGTACTCCTTTCTCTGCCACCAATTGACCTGTTCGCTAAATACGTGGCAGGCAAATGCGCCCTAAGACTCAGAGAGTCAAACCAGCTCAAAACATGTCCATACGGGCACAGTAACATCAGCCTACCTTCAGCAGAGACTACGGACTACGCAGATCTTAAGCTCTGGTTTGACAGGAAGTTCGCCATAAACATACCAAGCAGGGAATACTGGGAGGCAAGAACCGGTGACACTGCGGGGTCGATAAACATCTATACGGACGATTCAAAGATGGAAGACGGAGTGGGCGCAGCCGTGCACTCATTTGATCTTTCAACAAACTCTAGCTACAGACTGCCGAATAATTGCAGTATTTTCCAAGCGGAGGTACTGGCGATTCAGAAGGCGGCGGAGATAGCTCACAAATCGCGAATAAGGGATAAGGCACTCTTTATCTATACGGATAGCCAAGCAGCCTTAATGGCCTTGAAATCCTGCACTATCAAATCTAAGGCAGTACTCAACTGTCGACGCGCTTTACAGAAACTGTGCTCAAATAGGAAAGTGGAGCTCTGCTGGGTTCCAGGGCACAGTGGTTTCTTAGGAAATGAGCTCGCCGATGGTCTTGCTAAAGAAGGTGCAAACCTTGGGCAGGAAGCCGCGGTCTCGGTACCACCGCCTCTTAACGTTATTTACAACTCTCTAGAGAGGAAGATGGTAAGCCGGTCCGAGGCCAGGTGGCAGGCTACGTCAACCTCCAGAACCACGAAGCAAATGTGGAACACTCACAACGAGAAAAGTACTAAACTCTTGTTAGCACTACCAAGGGCGCAATGCGCAACTTTAGTCGGTATTCTTACCGGCCATTGCTTGATTGGGGCGCACGCGTACAGATTGGGTCTAATCACTAATGATATATGCAGGAACTGCAAACTTCCCGCGGAACGGAAAACACTAGAACACCTCCTGTGCAGCTGCCAGGCTCTTGCTAGGAGACGGGTGAAGGCTCTAGGTGCACCGTTTTTTCCCAAACCTTGGAAAAGTCTCGCGTAGCAACATGCAGAGCCTGCTAAACTTTCCTACGGTAACAGGGATCTTTGATTTGAACGAGGAACTCTCAACACAGATCGATACGCAACCGCACCTACCTTAGGTACATTGGGTCTCCTTTTTATGTGGTATCGCTATGGACCCTCGAGGGTCTATGTGAGGCTATTAAGCCGCTCTCTACGCTTGCAAAAAGATGTTCGGGAAAAAAAGGGGGGGGGGGGGATTCAGCCAGGGATGGCTCACTAGATGTACACGGCCATAGTCAGGCCTATCTTAACCTACGGAATTTTAGTGTGGTGGGTAGCGCTGGAGAAATCCACCTACCTCAATAAAAAATTTAAATTTATTGCTTCCACAGGAGCAACAGGCGTACTTAGCACCACACCTACAGCGGCACTAGAGATGATCCTTCATCTTCTTCCGCTGAATATTTATGGGACGATTGTAGCAGCAAAAAGTGCCGTGCGCCTAAGACAGTCAGGCAGCTGGGTTTCTAGACCTGGGGGGCACAGCAGCATACTCGGACGGTTTAGTGAATGTAACCCGTTAGAGGATACAGACTACTTGATTCCGCAGCTCGAATTCTCTAGAAGATTTTCAACGAGGATCCCTAGTAGAGAGTGGTGGAATGTGGATCAGCTCCACGAAGGGGTCTTTCATATCTGCACGGACGGTTCGAAGACAGACGCGGGTACAGGTGTAGTAGTATTCTCCGCCGACTTGAACCATAGCGAGGTATTCAGAATAACGGACTGCTGTAGCGTATTTCAGGCAGAGATGATGGGAATCGTTCAGGCTTGCAGTCTTCTAGAGGCTTGTGTAAATCGGTCGTCATCCTAACAGATAGTAAGGCGGCGATCAAGGCGCTTGACTCACACTTGATCAAATCCCGCCTCGTGAGGCTATGCAGGGATAAGATTCGTGCTTTATGCACCCTTTTGAACGTTACAATTTGTTGGGTTCCAGGTCACAGCGGGATTCCGGGCAACGAGGCTGCGGATGAACCCGCAAGGAGAGGTTCGGCGTTGAATCAAGTGCTAGCTCTTCCATTGAGGAGGCCCATAGAGGACATCAAACATGTTATCGACGTGACGGCCATATCAGAGGCTAACACAAGATGGTCAGGCCTCACATCGTGTCTCGTGGCCAGGCAGTTCTGGCCGACCCTAAATGCGAGCAGGACAAAGTTTATCCTACTCGGAGATATTGACTGATCGGCCGGAACGCCAGAAGACTAGGTGTTGCGGACGTTACAGATCTGTGCCGCAGCTGTAGGAAACCCGATGCCGAGGAAAGTATTTTCTACTTGTTTTGCGAATGCCCGGGTCTGGCTTGGAGGCGCGAACGTACTTTAGGTACGCGCTTCGCCGTGGAGTTGGGCGAATTCGCAAGCATTAAGCTGGACAAGATGCTGCATTTTGTCACCTTACCTAAGATGTTGTCTTGGGCACACGGGTACTTCTTACCGTACATGTGGGATCACAACGGACCCATTGGCGGTCTATGTGTCCTCGAAGCGATCACCCTCCTTACCTAAAACCTTCCAGCTAATGAGAATATTCTTTGCTTTCGGTGTACGAATGATGGTCACACTATTTCTGTATTGAGCCTTAGGACCAGCGTATAGAATGGCGTTCTGTTCGGGATGCATTCTTCACCTAATCCATTCCTCGTTTATCTCGTAGCCACTATTTACAACAGACAAATGTCGGAGGAGGTCCGAGTCATTGCTGCCGTTATCCTACGACACCTCTTCATATCGCACATTCTTGGATTTTGACTTCGCTTCATCCTAAGATGTCATAACGCTCGATCGCTGATTGCTTCGGTATGGAGCGAGCTGCATCGAATCCTACTCTTCTTTTCCAGAAGCCAATCATTGTCCGTGGTTGCCGTTAAATCCGTCCGTATCAGAGGCACTGTCTCTGTTTCTAGTCTAGTTTGGATGTTTCAATCGCAAACGAGTGATAAGCTCATGACCCAGAGTCCACATGCCCTTTTTAGGTCAATCAGAACAGGCTGTGGGTATATTCTTCACCACGCATAACTCAGGAAAAACACTCGTCAGCTTTTCTTCGGTTTCTATTTGATCATCTCTTAATTTTTGGGCAGTAGCACCACTTCTAATGTTATTTCATTTTTAGGTCACGCCACCAAAGATAAGCCAATGACCGCGTGTGAGTTTTAGTTACGACCTCATTGTAATTAGACTAGCCACTAGCACGAGGCAACCGAAACTCCAATGGGTCGACAGTCGTGGCCTCCAGGAACCAGTACACATCGCTCCTACTCATCTCGATTGGACGAGTGCGTTCTCAATTGGAAAAACACTGGAGCAATCTGCTATCTGCGTCATCTGTGGCTACAACTAGGTCTAAATTTTGCTGGGAAGCAAGAAGCTATTTATTTCAAGCTTCCAGCCTAGGATGCACAATCCCAAAACTTAGATATGGCAAAAATAAAAAAAAAATTCAAGTAGTGAACAAACCTGTCTGCGACTGTTTAATTCCATTAAGGAAAAACATGGCAACAATAACCAAAGCCGACTTCAGATCCACCTTCACACACCGCATTGGAGTCATTTTACATGACCAAAAACACAACTGCAACCCCGTTAATTTACACGCAAAAAACACTAGACTTGTTTACAAAAGAATCCTTTCAATTCGCCATTGACATTTTCAGCAATTCAGCACACTGACAGCCGTTAGACGAGACGATTGCAACGCATCCGACAAGTTACGTTACGTTCCGTTCGATAAATGTCATTCATCTCAGCGGCATCTTTTCTGAAAAGTTTCGCTTAGACCGTGTCGTGGCTCCAGCTTTTCGCAAAAACTGACAAAATAAAACCGTACATCAGTTGAATAAATTCTTGTTATGGGAGTTCCAGCATTTTTCCGATGGCTGAGCAGAAAGTACCCCAGCGTAATTATCGAATGTGTGGAGAATAAGGTAAAAAAAACAAATTTGGCCGACATAACCTCCAAGTCGGCCGAGCAAACAAAAACTGAAGATCAATTAATTTCGTATTTAAATATTCAGCAGGTGGACGACAATGGACAGAACATCTTGGAGGAGAGCTCGCTGCCCAATCCGAACGGAGTCGAGTTTGATAACTTGTACCTGGACATGAACGGTATCATCCATCCGTGCACGCACCCCGAAGATAAGCCGCCCCCCAAGAACGAAGACGAAATGATGGTGGCGATTTTCGAGTGTATCGATCGTTTGTTTGCCATCGTACGACCCCGAAAATTGCTGTACATGGCAATCGATGGTGTGGCACCGCGCGCCAAAATGAATCAGCAGCGTTCGCGACGATTTCGTGCGGCCAAGGAGTCGGTCGAGAAGCGGGTCGAAGTGCAGCGTATACGCGACGAACTGTTGGCGAAGGGCTGTATTCTGCCGCCGGAGAAGCCGAAGGAGGAGCATTTCGATTCGAATTGTATCACGCCGGGTACACCGTTCATGGAGCGATTGAGCCGATGCCTGCACTACTACATCCACGATCGGCTGAACAACAATCCGGGCTGGAAGGACATCAAAGTGATCCTGTCCGATGCAAATGTGCCGGGCGAGGGTGAACACAAAATTATGGACTATATTCGGAAGCAGCGAGCCCAGCCCGATCACGATCCGAACACTCAGCACGTTCTGTGCGGAGCCGATGCCGATTTGATTATGTTGGGACTGGCTACACACGAGCCGAACTTCACGATCATTCGCGAGGAGTTTCTGCCCAACAAACCGAAACCGTGCGATATTTGCGGACAATTTGGTAATGAGAGGAATTTTTGGGGGTTCCGCTGTCTTATTTCGATTGTTTCTGTTTTAGGTCACGAGATGGACAAATGCCAAGGACTGAACGCAATTGATATGAATTCGAATTTGAAGCCTGACATTCCGGTCAATGCAGAAGTGAAGTTCATTTTCGTTCGACTTTGCGTTTTGAGGGAGTATTTGAAGAAGACGCTTGCTATGCCGAATTTGCCGTTCGAGTAAGTTTTTGCCTTGCATAGCTGTCCTTGTGACTTTATTTACTAGGATTTTTTTTTTCTCTCATTTGCTTTGATCCGATCCAGCAATCGCGTCGTCCAATTAAACATTTTTTTCTTTTCTAAACTCGGCCTAATCGAGAAAATCTTCCATCGAAGGCCAGTCTATTGCAATTTTCATAGCATTCGCTAGGCCCTACATTAGTCCTCCTATTAGTCCTATCAACGAGTCGATATTCATATAGTTGCGAGCTAGGGGATTTCAAGTAAAACACAATTACATTAAAATCAACAGAAATAAAAACGCTTTATTAATTCGCATTAGAGATGGGCAAAGCAGTTCCTTTTAGTGAACGAGTTCACTCCGAGTCACTCACTTCTATCCAACATAAGTTATGGACTTCTTCTATGGAGTCAAACCTCGAAAAGAAACCTAGACAAAATTGCGAGATTTATGAATAGGGGCATTAAAGCCATTCATAATTTACCCTATTTAACACCATCGAAGGAACTTTATTATACTTATGGAAAACTTACCTTACAACAGCACATAAGCCTGGAACGTATTAAGCTTATTTATAATATTAAGAACAATAGACTAAAATCCTCAATCAAATTGATCCACAATCACGATATAGACAACTTTAACACAAGAAGTGCAGATTTTATTAGACAACAAGGTTGTCCTAGGACTGACCGACTTAGAAAAGATCCTGTATTTGGGGCAATTTGTGAATATAACGCTTTACCTTCAATACTACAAATGGCAAGGAATGTCTTTCAGCTAAAGCACCTTGCAAAGAAGCATCTTCTTTGTCGAATATGATTTTTGAATTGTTGCAATTATAGACGACCTGAATCAGATAATTTAGTCAGGCGGCTTCACTAACTTATCAAAGACCTGGTCCTCGAGCTATCAGACGAGACTGACGTCTAAACGTATGGTTGTGGTTTGTGTTGTTGTTGCATGTTTTGCGAATTGCTTATTTTTATTTTTTATTTTTATTACTATTAGTTATACTATATATATAACTAATTAATTATTTTTATTTTGGTTAATCTTTTAATTTTAACTTTTCTTTCATTTCCACATTTATTTCTTTGCATTTTTTCCTTTTTGCCAAAAAAGAAAAAAAAATCAGGTTCTTTTTATTTTATTTTATTGTTATTTCTCTGATAACTTTAAGTTTTTGTTTATTTGTTTATTTTTTGATTCTTATTTTTTATATATTTTTTTTTAAATTTATTTCTACTACCCCTTATACCAGTGCGATGCACTGACTGGGGAGTACTCTTGGGTTTAAGGTATACAAATTTTTAGACATTGAGGCCAATGTCGGCATTCATGCATGAGTATGTTGATACGGTGAAAATTTTTCCAGGTCATTGAGATGTGTGACAATATTGTCTCCAGTTCTTTAAGTTGCGAAAGTGTGCCCAAATGGGGAGTTCTTCTTCGACTTTTTGAGTTGGAGGGCGTTGCCCATTTTGCATGAAGGGATTAAATCTATTATTATTAAGGAACGAGTTCAGTGAACTGGTTCCAGTGAACTGTTCGTTCCGGGATTCTGATGACCAAAAAAAAAAAGGTCGTCCTTCTTCCTCACGTGTCGAATGGAACTACAGTTCACCAAAAGGAGTGACGTCCATAAGTCTGGGCGCAACTTAATTATTTTATGGGTGGAAGTCCGAAACGCCAGTACTATGACTGACAACCTACAAAATAACGTTCCAAATAGCCTCCTGGTTATTCCTTATATTGTCAGTCACATAGTACCCTGCACCGCATCTCAGCATTAAACAGGTTTCGGACTTCTACCCATAAAATAATAAAGTTGCGCCCAGACTGTTTGCCGACCTTTGTTTTAGTTTTAATTACCCTAGTAGCATATCTACATATGGGTACTAAGTTTCAAGTTTCTAGCATAACCCGTTTCTGAGATATGAAAAACCACCCCCGTACCTTGCTACCCCTATCAAAAATTTTTTCCGGGATGTCTCTATAGTTGATCTATACAGTTTTTAATTTTTAGCTTTCTGTCCTTTGCGGCTTTCGAGAAATTAAAATCAGAATTTTTTCATTTTCACCCCCTCCCACCATCGCTCCCACACCCTCAAAATTTGTTTCTCCGCTAGAGGTCTAACGGTCCAAACTCCTGTAAAATATTCAAGATCATATTTGATATGGTTCTTGAGATATAAAAATTTAATTTTCCCCACTTCCGCGCTTCACGTCCCCCCTCAAAAATCTTACATTCAGTAGACTCCACTAGTAATTCCATATACAGAAACCAAATTTTATCTTCCGGGGATAATTGAATCGGAAGATATTGTAACTCCAAGTTTTTCACCCCCCACCTCCGTACTTCTGTACCACCCTTAAATTTTTTAACTAGTTTCTAATCTCTTATTATATGTTAAGATAACTACAAAGTTTCAGCCATCTGACATCAATCGTTCAGGAGATATGGATTTTAGAATGATTCAATCCCAGCTTTCAAGCGTTTTGGACACATTGTTTTCCCCCCACTCGCACACCCCTCAACCACTATCGACAATTTTTTTTGTTACTATCATACTACTACATAAGTTCCAACTTTCAGCCTCCTAGCATAAGCGGTTCCTGCGATCTAGAAACCAAAATTTTTGACCTAAAACGCTCCCCCCTTACATCCCCACCCCTACAAAATATATTACTCGTAGGGGTTCATCTACGAATAAGAATATAAGGAAATGAAATGGGCATTACATAAAAAACACAAATTCGGTTAAAATTGAGCATGTGTGGAGTCTATGGCATACCCTATAAACCAAAAACACGAAAAATGCATGGGTCCTTATGTACAAAATACTACCATGTTAGCACGCGCGCTTGTGTTCGTGACGATATTGAGGGTTAAATCGAAAAGTAAACATTTCCTCAACTTTTCCTCAAGTATGTTGAACATGCCGACCTCTTCCACCTTTAATGAGTGAAAAAGACTAAAGTATGATCGCCGAATGCTTATACATCCGATCATCAAGTGCGTATCTACTGCAAATGCCATAACAAACTTACACGTTCAACTGTTCAGTTCGTGAAACTCTACATGAAACTGATCACGGAACAAATAACTCTGCCGGCTAGTGCAATGGAAGTCGTGTTTCGATTGCACTAGTCGAAGAACAACAAAATTGCATTCGGCGCCATGACCCGACGCCAAGGATCGATGCAGTGTCGACCGGCAAAGAATAACGGGAAGGTACCACATGCCACATAGTTCTTATGCAATTTCATCCCTCCATTATTCGATGAGCGGTAGAACACAATTCATATGTAAATCCATTCTACCGATCCTCGATGATCGTTCAGGTGGACTTCGTATGCAATTCAGATTCACCACTCATCGATGACCAGTAGGCTCTACTTCATACTGACTTCAAACTCACTGTTCACTGAGTGCACGTATAGCTATCTCGTTTTTGCTCATTCCAATTTCAAATACAATGCGCGATAGGAGATCTGTTATGTCGAAGAGTGTGGATGAGATGGTCGGATGCATTTCAGTATGAGCAAGAAAGAAATGCGAATACCTCACACGTATTCACAGATAGCAAGTACATAGCTGAACTTGTTCCCAACTGATAATCTTTTTTCAGCGACAAGTTTCGAAACTGTTCGCTGCCTCTTCATCGCCTCTTCATCGATGTTTGGTTTATAGGGTAAAGGGTTAGAGATAGTGAGAGAAAACTAGAAATATTTCAATGTGTTCGTGTTTTTTTAATAATTGTCTGGTCAAAGAGGGAGCAAGACGATAGGTGAAGGGTTCTTATCGGTTTTGTTCTCTCTCGAAATATGATGTTTATGTGGTAAAATAACTTCACTAAGTTTCTGTGCAGATATATGGTAATTACATCCGCCTGGGGTTCATCCATTCTACCTACCATAAAAATTTCAACTTAATATCTCAAGCTACGCACCTTCAAACAGTTTTGCGTATGGCGTACGTAAATAATAAAGTAAAATAATTATTATAAAATATAAAGTAAAAGGGTCCTCCCGCCCTCGTTCTTCGTATTTTTGACACGGAACTGCAGTCAAAAGCAGTGTCACTCGTTCACTTGAAAACTCCTGAACGACCCAACTCTATTCTGTAGTCAGTAGTCACTTCAATTGAAATGTTCACTAAAATGGAACTCTTCGCTCCTTCGTTCCGGACTCAGTTCCACTAGTCACTTCAATTGAAGTGTTCACTAAAATGGAACTCTTCGCTCCTTCGTTCCGGACTCAGTTCCACTAGTTCCGGACTCAGTTCCACTAGTTCCGGACTCAGTTCCACTAGAACTTTACGCTCCTTCGTTCCGGACTCACTACCACTAGTCACTTCAATTGAAGTGTTCACTAAAATGGAACTCTTCGCTCCTTCGTTCCGGACTCAGTTCCACTAGTCACTTCAATTGAAGGGTTCACTAAAATGGAGCTATTCGCTCCTTCGTTCCGGACTCAGTTCCACTAGTCACTTCAATTGAAGTGTTCACTAAAATGGAACTCTTCGCTCCTTCGTTCCGGACTCAGTTCCACTAGTCACTTCAATTGAAGTGTTCACTAAAATGAAACTCTTCGTTCCTTCGTTCCGGACTCACTACCTCAGCTGTGCTTGTGGTTTGGAAAATAGGAAGAAGAGCGGTGTATAAATGAACATGTACATTTCCTCTTTTTTTTCATATGATGGAAAATGGAATGGTATGGTAGCAGTGTTACCGCGAGGCGGTTTTTTGGGGTAGCAAAATCTGCTACCTTTTTCAAAAAAGAGGTTGGAGTAATAATACAATAACATTAACATATAGTAATGTAAAATAATAATGGATTGCATTCTTGTGCGTTGCATTTCTCTGTTTTCAATTTACCTTTCGAGAATTATCGCAAAAAAGTAGTGTTTCATGGCTTGAAATAGTAGTGCAGTCAATTTTAAAATTAAAAAAAGGTAGTAAATCTGCTACATATGTAGTAAAACGGTAACGCTGCATGGTAGAATCTCGTACCGCGTCGCGTATACATACTCGTACATACAATACAAAATACCACACGAATATAAAATGAATATGAATGAAATATATGATAAGCCACTGAGAGAGAAGAGCTAATACTTGGCGTTGCGGTGCTAGTGAAGCCGACAGCATTGTTTGTAATATACATGCAATGAAAAATACCACACGCATATAAAATGAATATAAACGAAATATATGATAAACTACTGAGAGAGAAGAGCTGACTGGTACTTTGTGAAAAATGAAGTTGTCTTCGTTGTGTGTGTTTTCCGTCTGTGGAGATGGGCAAAACCAGAAGATTTTGTTGGTTGATAATAAAAAAAAGGTCGTAGTCGTCACTGAAAACAACACTCAATGTGATGACCAAAAAAAAAAGGTCGTGCGGCCGTCGTTCTTCATTCTTCATGTTTTTGTCACGTGTCGAATGGAACTGCAGTTCACCAAAAGGAGTGAGTTACTTCACTCACTCACTTCAGTGAAGTGTTCTTTTGGAACAGTTCACTCCGGAACGACCCATCTCTAATTCGCATTCAATTAAACTATTGGCAACTCTTTCCGATTTCATTGACTACTCGTTCGCTTTTATCAATGAAAATCACTTTACAAACACTTTCGCGTAGAACTGACCGATGACCGTCGTCTCGCGCTCACAGTAGACAACTAACTCGGTGTTCAAGCTATGAGGAGCTTATACAGAGTGTCCGGTACTCCGTGGACAATCTTGTAAGGTTATTCCTTGATATATTTTGAGACAAAAATTGTTCTAGAGGGTGGGTCAATTTTCAATGGAGATACAGGGTGGTCAATAAAAGTGTTTCGGACCTGTACCCTCACACTTAAAACGTTATATCTTGAAAACTAATAATCAGAATTTAAAGTGTTATAACTTGTTTTTTAGGGAATCGAATTACCTTTCATTTGATGTAACAGTTCAAATTGTAACTGCACCCGATTTTGAGATATTTACTTCAAAACACAAATTTTTGCTATTTACACCCTAAAATTCCGTGATCAGTTTTTCTCAGAAAACCCCATAATAAAAATGTCAGTTTAATTTTATTTTTTTATTTGTCATATTATTAAATATAAAGTTTCATCTTATGACACCACTAGTGATATAAAAAAAATCACATAAAAGAATACAAGAACTACAAGAAGCCAAATAAGTTAATAATAATAATTTATTTAGTCGCTTCATGGTGCATTTACACTCAGCGTTTGAGGCGAGCCTCTATCCCCACCAAAAAATCACCCAATCAGATGGCTCGTGGAGTCGCAAGAGTCTAACATTCTTCAACTTTTTCTCCGACGCACGCTTCCATATGTGTACACACATACAATGAACTGTGGCAGCATGCACTTCGCAGCTCATCGTATTTCTGTCGTTTCGCACTTATAGGCAAGTTGTGCCGCAGAGGCATGTTGAGTGTAAATTGCTTTCAACACAGCAAAGAACACAGCCGACGAAAACCGGTTTGCAATGGCCTGATGGGGGTAGAGGCTCGCCTCGAGGCGAGCCTCAGGGGTGAGTGTAAACGCACCATCACGCAAAATGAGTAGTTCTTTTCCAACACAAAAAGTCGAGGAAAAATATTCCCCATTTGGGTACACTAGAGACCATACTGTCACTCAGTTCAATAAGGTGGAATATATTTTACTGGTCAGCTTATGTTTCCATGAACGATGAGGTATTGGCAATGCTTCATCCTCCGAACGACCCAAGGTTGGTATGCATTATGGATCTTCTCTGTTCCCCTCAACTCCAGTAAAACGAAACTTTAAAACCACTTTTATACCTCCATAAATCGATAGCACTGTCTCTAATTACGTTGCCATTAATTGAATCGTTGCCTTTTTCAGATATGATTTCGAACGAACTCTCGATGACTGGGTCTTCATGTGCTTCTTCGTCGGAAATGACTTTTTACCGCATTTACCAAGCTTGGAAATTCGTGAAGGCGCTGTTGATCGGCTCATAGAGTTATACAAGAAATGCGTTTATAAGACCGGGGTAAGTATTCAAATGTTTCCGTTTCATGTTTCGACACTTACTAAATTAATTTCACGTAGGGCTATTTAACCGATTCCGGTGAAGTAAAATTGGAACGAGTTCAAATGATTATGACGGATCTTGGCCATATGGAAGATCAAATTTTTAAAGAGAGACAACGACGCGAAGAGCAATTCAAAGCTCGCGACAAGGCAAAACGTCGTCGAATGGATTCGTGCCCACCGAATTTCAATAACATGCACAATTCACAATTTGCTCCGACACCATTAGGTCGCGGCATGGTTCCGAATGCAGTAGAAAATCCGCGCCAAGAAATGGCACGATTCCGTACAATGAACTCGCAGCAGCAAGCAGCTGGTATGCATAGTCGAAGTGCTTCGGATTCGAATGCTCAAGACAATAATCGACGTGGACAGAAACGTAAAGCTGATCAAATGGCTGGCGAAGAAAAGACCGAGGACGAAGATTATCAAAATAATGACGAAGTTCGTTTATGGGAGGATGGATTTAAGGATCGATACTACGAGTCGAAATTCGATGTCGGACCGGATAATGAAGAATTTCGGTATTCGGTGGCTTTGCAATATGTGCGAGGTCTTTGCTGGGTTCTGAAATACTATTATCAAGGTTGTGCATCGTGGAAATGGTATTTTCCATATCACTATGCTCCGTTTGCTTCCGATTTTATAAATATCGACGGTTTGTCGACGGCATTTGAGAAAGGAACGAAGCCGGTAATGGAAGCCAATTTGTTGTTTTGTTCGACTGTGAATACAATTTGATTTTACTTTCTAGTTCAATCCACTGGAACAATTGATGGGTGTATTTCCAGCAGCAAGTAGTTCCCATGTACCTGAACCGTGGGCATTGTTGATGTCGGATCCGGTAACGTTTACGATTTTTTTTAGTTGAATAGATCTTTACAGTGACTCTTAAAACCTTACAGGTCTCCACGATTATCGATTTCTACCCGGAAGATTTCAAAATCGACTTGAACGGCAAGAAGTTCGCCTGGCAAGGTGTTGCTTTGTTGCCATTTGTCGATGAACGCCGTCTCTTCAAGGCTCTCGAGCCATACTATGAAATGTTGACTGTGGCCGAGAGTAAGTGTTTAGAAATATCAAAAATTTTTGCGATACAATAACATCTTATAATTAAATAGGGAAACGAAACATGTGTGGCGACAGTCGACTGTATGTGTCACCAAGCAATTCAGGATTCAAATTTTTGAAAGCTCAGTATAAAAATAAAATTGACCCGGAAACCGAGGTTCCAATATCGATGCAAGGAATGCAAGGATTGATTTTATTATCAGAGGAGAATGTCGCAAAGAATGCGTAAGATTCGACTAAATTTAACAATTCGTAATTTAGCTTAAGACAATTTCTATTTCAGTACTTTGGAATCACCCATCATTGGTCTGTTTGAGATCGAGGATAACAAAGTTCTGACAGTGAGGTACAGAGATCCATTCTACGGCGATAGTTATATATTTCCGGCCAAGAGACACCCGAAAGCAGTTGATCCACCGGTTGTTTTAGCACCAGAGGGTCGAGATAATAATTACAGACCGGCTATTGGTAAGATTTGATTTTATTATTTCGTCGAGTACGGGCATAAAGTACAGTTGAGTAAATTTTTTTTAGGATTCAATCGTAATTTACCACAAGCATCGTTAGGTGACGCCGGCCATCGAATGGTCAATCATCATTCCGGAAACGCTAATCGTCAACAACAAAGAGATTATGCTTCAATACCACCACCACAGCAGTTTAATGGTGAGTACAATTTTGTTTTGATTGTTGGTTTAAAGATCAAATGAACCAAGGAATGTGGGCTTCGTATTTTATTCAATTGTAGAATTTTTGTAGATCGAATCAAAGCAAAATTGATTCCGGATAACTTTTTTATTCGAATTGTAGAAAATTTTCGGCAGCTAAAAAAAGATTTGTGTGGCTTCGGTGTAGATTTCAACCAAGCCATGCCACAAGCAATAACTGATGCCTTCTCAAGTCTTTAGGTAGCGCTAAATTATCTGTAGCTCACATCTAGAATATTCAACACTATAAGTTAAGTTAACTTAAGTTAAGCGAGTCTTCTGTACATCAGTAGAGGTATACCGTAGTAAACAAACTGCTATTGAATCTGAAATGGCGTGCAGCAAAGTAGATTGTTCATGCAGACGACGTAGACAATATTATCTTTCCTCAACATTCTGAGTGAGATAATGTAGAATGCTCTGTTCGATGTGAATTAGAATTAGTCCTCTTCGCCACGAAATACAAAATGCTTGAGGTTGACCCACTCTTCTCTGAATTGTATCATTTTTTCATTGAAAGAAAACACCGACTACAACCTTCCCAGTTTTGATGTTGACCGAAAGTTTCTTGCTACTATCTAAATTCGTTAAGAATGGGAAATGGATACGATTCAGTAGAAAGAGTCCGTTTATATCGAAACTAATAATTGGACGAGTAAAGGAGTTTTCTCCGATGCGCTACAAAATTAGCATCTTCGTCTGTCTTCCGGACGTTCGTAGATAAGAAGACCGTGTCTTGGCTGAGGTGTAATGTAATTTCCATGAAGGTTAGTAGCATTTACAGCCTGCCAATCGGCAATAAAGTCCTAGAAATTGGCCTTATCAGCATCGAAATCAATGTCAGAAGAGTTGAACATTAAGCAAAAGTTGAGCTCGGCGCCTGGGTACAGAGATATTGCAGGTAACTGTATAACTATAACTAACGAACTCGTCCGGTGTGATACTGTCTCTACGTCTTGCCACGTTTAGACTTCTACTGAAAGTTGAGCATAACTGATGAAGCCAATTCAGATGACCAAATGGCACTGTGGGTCACACTGCAAGATAAATCTGGTCTGAAAGTCTCCAACGAGTTTTTCTCAAAAAGGAAAATGTTCGATCACAGTAGGTGTCCTGACCGGACACTGTCTTGTAGACAGGATGGATGAGGAGGGGAGATAGTTGCCAATCTTCTCTACACCTATCCAGTGATATCCACTAGCTTCACCGATGCAAATGCTACGAGAATCCAACGGTTCATTGAAAGCTCGAAATGGTTTTACGAGTAGGACTGTATTCTGTTTTGTCTATGAGAAACCACGCTAACCTAATTCTAACTACCTTTTCATTTAAGTGCTTCTCTAGTGTCAAGTGGCCCGTAGATTTTAATATTCAGAACGCAAAAACGACAGACGCGGCATCATTCACATTCACTCACATTATCTTGGTTTTTTTTCTGATCGAGAAAATATTTTCTGCCTACCAACTGCTACTGTTTTGTCCTTCCATATGTTTGCTTGTTTACGATCGAAAGTTTCATTTTACAGTTGTGAATTATTTTGTCGAAATTTCTTAATGGAAGTCCGGTTTTAATTTGCAGGTGGTACTGACCGAACAAATTAAAAAAAAAACTCTATCAAGTGAGAAAGTATGACAACATATCAGAAAATTCATTACAGCAATATTTTATTTTTAATTATAATTTAACTAAGACAATGATTTAATTTATCAAAATTTAATTTCACATTACAACAGTAAACACAAACTTTACGTGTATGCGATAGTGTTTATGGAGTGATAGTAATTGCATCCCGACTATGATGACGACAAGCGTTGTGGTATAAGAAGTAAGGAAGGGTAGGGAAAAGGACAACATGGTATCGCTCATGGATCACGAAGACGTGACAATCTTGAAATTAAATAAAATAAATATTAGAGCACTTAGCCTTTTCGGTATCTTAACTCTTCGTTTAAGATAGTCCCTTGTTACGACTTTTCCTTGGTATCCAATTCGGGTCGGCGCGGACTCAAAAATGAAAAAAATTAATTCCACTTTCAACATATCGAATATCACTTTAACAACCGAGTATAAAAATTAAATCTAGAAAAGGCAAAACTCCACTGCTCAAGCAAGACTTCGACAAAGAAAATGTCTTGATCATTTGAGCAAGTCGCCACCACAAACAAAAAACGGACAAATTGCGGTATTTCGTTTGCCCTGTAGTTGCTTCATTGTAAGTAATAAATTGTTCAAAGGACGAAGCTGTTTGCGTCCGCTTTATAACAATTTTACCATAGTTTTTTCTTAAAACTCAAAAACTACCTATTTTGTTTCTTTTTCATCTTCAATAATTTCAATAAGGCTTACATGGACGTCTTTGACTCTGATTCGGTTATTGATTTTTTCAGACTCCGAATTTCGATGAGAAGTTTTGCAGATAATTTTTACCAATTCTGATCACAAACAGAAATCCAGTGGGGCTTCCCGAGGCGCATTGTTTTTTAAACATCTGACGAAATAGCTTAGTGGATCTCCCTTTAATACAGACAAAATGTTGAGGTTGGGATTTGGAGTGAAGAGTGGAGGAGGTGTTGGAGTGGAGGGTACCTTGTTGAATGTTAATGCTTTTCACATTACTAATGTGCTGCAAAAAAATCTGGAATGTTGGTCTTTAGTCACTCCCTGCTGGAAAGTCCATCGCTCTATACTGAAAAGGATGAAAGATAATCTTGTTCGCATTGACACATTGATATGAGCGTGATACGTACCTAGTGAAAAGGGAGCCGATGGCCAATTGTCCTGGCCTTGTTATATTCAGTTGAATTGGTTTATAAGTTCTGTTCCATACATGTACGTGTCATTGTTATTATTTACAGTATAATTAATTTTTCTTACCCCGGTAATCAACTCATGATCTTTCTGAGTTCCTATGCGACCTCTTCTGTGTCATGGATAGTAGAGGCGCTCGTCTAAGCTTCTCTTTTGCTTCTAATAATTATTTTTCTCAGACCAGTGGTAATAAGTCTAAGCTTAGGTGGTATCCGAGCCTACACCTTCATTGATGGTGTGAGCCACTAAGCTGCGTAGGCCCTAAGGTCATGACTAGGAGAAATCGCACTAAACTATCGAAGCCGTCCTTTGGGAAGGCCATATCTTGCTTGGTAATAATAGTGCGAGATCGTTTAGTATTAGTTTAAATTAAAAACTTACAAACATTTATAAGTATAATACAACACAACCCCTTATTTTTTTAGTTCTTAACAACATAATTAACGATTCTATAAGACCGAATTTTCCCACTTTCAAAAAAAGCAAAACAGTATCAAGTACCTACTTCTCATTTTTTTGTATAACGATTTTTTGCTCCATATTTGATATTCCTTTTCATCTTGTTCATTCAAATATTAAATAAGAGAAGAATTCTCAATTAATTAGCCATCTTAAGTTCTGTATTTATTGCTGCTTTCTTTCGATATGGCACAATACAAAATTGTTCGCAATAAAAACGCAGGCAAATAATATTGTCAGCACAGCGCACAAAATTATACAAATTTCTTTATCGAGTAATTGATTTATATTCTTATTCAACAGAGAGTTGAAATGATAAACCTAAGGGTAGTAATTGCAAAGATAAATCTGTAGATACATTGCACAATAAGATGGAAAATATTCCGTGGAAATTTTCTGATCGAATCAAGTGGCGTATAGTTTCTGCATTTTGATTTCATTCGTGAAATGTGTGCTAATATGTTGATTGAGAGGCACTTGTAGATGGATACAAATAGCTTTTTTTTCGAGCCTTGTAGCGTGGAATTTACGGGTTCAGCTAAGACCATCTAGTCTCTGAGTTTTTTTATTAATAGAAAAAAGAATCCTACACGTTTTTATAACCAATTCATGGAGGTGGCTTTCTAAACCCTAAAAAATGTTTAGGGTTTAGAAAGATGATGAGTAACAAATAAAGTGCATTATAGAGCCATCTTTTATAAATCATCAGTGGAAAGTGGTCTTCTGAAGTATTGCTAGGATTGGAATAACCTGTAATGGAGCGTAGAACAATTCGACAAATAAATTGTAGATTTCTATTGTACGTGGACAATAGCTATTTAAATATAATTTTAATTTAATCATAATATGCGAGTTGGTTGACAGTTAGCTGCCTACAAGTACTTTTGTCCGCCTATACGAACAGATTTAAATAGGCACGACTGGTACGTGTACTTGAGCGTTGTACACGCTATTGAGAACAATGAAATTTCCACCCTTGCAAGGATTGCATTAACAATACAAAGGAGGGAGCAACGGCGTTCAACCAATTCACTGATATCCTCGGAAGAGAAATGTTTTGATGGGCTTAATTGGGTGTCGTGGTTAAAGAGGAAGGAGCGAGGACATGATTTTTCTTTCTTTTTGGGTCCCTTTTTTAAAAAAAAAATTTTTCAATATTTTTCACTAGTTAAGAAATAGGCTGCAGGTTTTCTCTGAGTAAATTATTTACAAACCGCATCTCATCACTGTATAAATTTCCTGTTTTTTAGTATTTCTTCAATTTACTTGTTTTTAAGTATATCAAAGTGAATTTGGGTAGCAGCCATTGGTACAGTAAAGATCTACAGTTCGGTCGGTTTAAAGAGAGAGAGAGAGGATGTTTCGAACTTTATTTTGCTCTCCATTTTATTGGATTCGATTATTGGGAGGATCGAGAAATTTATCACATTCTAATCACCGTCGCGATTAGTCGTTGAATCTTGTTCATTTCATTGCAGTTTTTTTCATATTTTACTCGAACTACGAGGGCGGTTTGATAATGACCTGGAAAAATCAAGAAAACACAATTCTTACGGGAAAAAATTCATTTCTTTCCTCAAAATAGTCTCCTTTTAGCTCGATACACTTAGTCCAGCGTTTTTCCAATTTTTGGATTCCTTCCAAATAGTATGATTTCTCCAACCCTTCAAAATAGGCGTTGGTTTCATTGATGACGTCAGTATTCGTGCTGAATCTCTATCCAGCAAGCCATTTTTTCAAGTCTTGGAACAATAAAAAGTCGCAAGGGGGGGGGGGGGGGGCTAATTCTGGAGAACGGTGAGTGAAGGAGCAATTCGTAGCGTAATTCAAACAATCGAACCAATAACTCAGTATAATATGCTCCCGTTATTGTTTTCCCTTTCTGCAAGTAGTCGGTGAATATTATTCCATTGGAATCCCAAAAAACTGTCACCATAACCTTTCCAGCCGATGGAACGGTTTTGCCTTCTTCGGTGCGCTTGAACCGGCTTCCTCTCATTGTTTTGACTGTTGTTTGGTTTCTGGAGTGTAGTGGCGAATCCATGTTTCATAACAGTTACGATTCAACGAAAAAATTAATTTGTATTGCGTTGAAACAGTTGCAAACCGTGATGTGAAGCTGTCACATGATTGTGTTTTTTGTCGATTGTAAGCAAACGCGTCAGCCATCTGGCGGATAGCTTTCTCATGTCCAAACAATGTTTCAAAATATTCCAAACACGTTCAGATGAGATGTTTATTACCTTAGCTATTTCACGCACTTTCACTGGACGATTTTCTATCACGATATCATGGATTTTTTCGATAATTTCTGGCGTGGTGAACTCATTTGGACGACCTGGACTTGGTATGGTTTCTGTTCTCGTACGACCACACTTGAATTCAGAAAACCAGTTGTAAATCATTCGGATCGATGGTGCAGAGTCCCCATAATGTTTATCTAGTTTTTCTTTGGTTACTTTAGCTGTTTTTCCTTTTAAAACGTTATGTTTAATCAACACACGAAATTCGTTTTTATCCATTTTTAAAAATGACTTGCTTAGACAGCTGTTTCACAAAAACTAGACGAGGTATCAGGTTTAACCTTTGCAGGTAATCTATTTAAGGATGGTCCAGGTAAAAAAAAATAACAAATTTCTTACCTGCACCCTCCTTGATTTTTGCAGGTCATTATGAAACCGCCCTCGTATAGATGAGAGCGTCGACGTTCTCTAAATTGCAATTTGCCATTGTCATATTTTGTCTGATTGGCGCATTTTTGTTGTGTCATGATTTTCGTTTTTCTCCTAGCCGCCCAGGAAAAGGCTGTTCTACTGTGCTGTGCGCCAATACAGCTACGTTGTCCAACTTGTTTGGATATTGTTCTCTTCGATCTGAGAATTAAATAGTTTACGTCTTACGTTACATTCACCTTTAAGGCTAAAACAACACCCGCCTCGACTTTCGATTGTGAAGTCCCCCGTGCGGTCCTGTTTCACTAGAGCGTTTAATGTGTCGGGTTGACGCCACATTAGAAATTAAGTTAAAAGCAGAACACCGACCTTGACTTCGAACTTTTACGGTGCCGCTCAATTGAACTAAATGGGAACTGCGTGTTCACTTACTGATAATATGAAGAACCGTTTTTCAACGTTTACGTTATTCAAATTTGTTGTATGACTGGTCAACGGAAATACAGTGAGAGCACGACTTCGCACTAACTCGCCGCTAATTTACCATTGTGGCAACTGACATACAGCTGTGTTTGTTCTAATGACGGTGAAGTCTGTCGTCGAAGTTAGTGTTCTGTTTTATCCCTTAGAGAGAGGGCACGACATCGTCGCATAAACGCGCCGCAGAAGTTACCATTATGTGCATTTATGAAGTTGGTGTTCAGCTTTACTCTCTACTATGTTTTCTAAGGACTGGAGCGGCAAATTCCTACAATTTTGCAAAGATCTCCGTTGTGTAAGGTGGCATTGTCAGGAGTAAATCGGTTCTTGAGTCATAGACGGCCATATGAAGAAACGAGTACATTTTTTTGCATACGTTGAGAATAGGAAAAATTAATTTTTGTCATACTCATTTTTTTATTAAAATGCTTTCAGTGAACACACTCCTTCTATATTTCATAATTCCGCTATATTTCGAGACATTAGCCTTCTTTTTATTTGGGAAAAAAGTTCTATGGATTAAGGGAGAAAAATAAATATGCCATTGGAGAGTCTTCTCGGTGAAATAAAAATTCAATTTGTTTTTTTTAGTATTGTTAACTGTAATCAGTAATTGTAATGAATCAAGTAGATCGATCGTTAATATAATAAAAAAAAGCTTAAATAACATATTCTAAAAAAAAGTATTTTGTGACTCTCCAGCAATAAAACTAACAGTAAAAAATCTTATGTGAAACAGGACGGTTGGGCAACTTCGATTGCTCCTGAATATCGTCAACAATCGCTGTCTGCAAATATTCATCGTCTCCCTCGTCTCCCGGTCATGATTCGGTTAATGCATCATTCTTAGTTATAGTGTAATCATCACCCAGTCTATATAAAAAAAAACAATTATTAGCAAAGCCGTTATTGTGAAATCCGATGCTTTTATACTTACAAATCGCATAACTTTTCGACAATCGTGTCCGCGTCGCCAAGTAATTCAACATCGAATTCAAACTGTCCCAATTGCTCACGATTTATCAAAATCTGTGGAATATCATCGGGAATCGAGCGCGGTATTAGAGCAACGGGATGAACTTTTAACGATGATCCAATAACAATCAACAAATCACATTTATCCTTATCATTAGCCATGGCCGAGTGGAATGCGTCCGGCAAGCCTTCGCCGAAAAATACAATATCCGGCTTCATGATACCCTTCTCAACCAGTTCACTGTACGACATATTTTCGAAATCGATATCATTACGACATGGCTGACATTTCGGGCATAGCGGTATTTTCTGCGAAAATATATCCTCTCGTATTGCTTCGGAATCTTGCTTATATTTACATTTTGTACAACTAGCCGTCGCAAATGATCCGTGACATTCGATTACGTTCTCGATGCCGGCCACCTGTTCCAGTGTATCGATATTTTGTGTATAGTTTCGTAGGAGTTTTCCTTTGGTCTCTAATAACTTAATAAAACGATGACATGCTGACGGTTCGAATTGACCCGGATAGATTTCACGTGCAAATTTAAAAAACGGTCGCGGATCTTGCGAAAAATAATTTATATCGAACATTGCTTGCGGATTTGGAAGACCGGGAAAATCATTGGCCAGCCGACTATAAATGCCATCGCTTGATCGAAAGTCGGGTATACCGCACGATACCGATACTCCCGCTCCGGTTAAAATCATAATATTCTTGCAGGTTTTCAATAATTTCACAACATCATCGATGGTATTTATGTGTCGTAGTTTCGGTCGACGTGGCGGTTCGGCGAGAATACTCGCAAGAATTCGCCACAACGAAACATCATTTAAATCATCGGAAATGACTGTATCGTCACCGAGTATTTGTGATAGAATTTCGCGTGGATCAGCACCCGAGTGAATTTGTTTCTGGATCCAATACATTGGTATCGTCATTGGTTTCTTTTCTTGTCCCGACATAGTTGATAATAATTTTTGTAATATGTTTTTAAGTCAACGAGAATACTAAAAGTCTTTCCGAATTTTTTGTGTTCCTTGGATGCTATTAGAACTTACTGCCATCACCTGTAATTATTTAAAATAATATTTATATAATTACGTGTGTAATGCAATGCATAAAATATTTTTCGAAAGCAAAATAAACTAAAAAATTTTGTAATTTTTGAGATTTGGTTGATTGGTTGGAGCCTTTTACACGTTCGCTGCCAAATTAATTTTTTGAGACTAATCCGATTTTGCCAAGGTTATAAAACCGCCTACATTCTTTTAAAATAAGTGAATAGCATTCCATTCACACAAGTCCTGTTGTGTGTGATCGGTATATGCAACAGCAGTATGTGGCGTACCCTTAAGGCGTCTATGTATTCTTTTAATTGGGTAGACAACTATCTTTTGGCAGCCAACATCTTTTAGTGAAGACCACGAAACCATTCTAGAACTGACCTCAACATAGTGACTCAAAATTAAGGCTGTAATTGTCTAATTTTTACCATTTTAGACGGATCCTCGAAGCTATGATCCATTTTCATTACAAATAATCTCGAGATTGGACTACAGTTTCAACCAGTATATTTCTTAGAGTTACTTAATTTTTTTAAACTCTCTTTGGGGACTAACCATACTTACGGAACAGTGGAATTTATTAAGATCTCAATGAGAAAGAAAATACCAATGTATGTTACGCGAGTATATTTTTTGGTTTACGAAAAACAGGTCATATTTATTATAGCTAAGATAATTAATTGATGTTAAAATATTTTGTAATATACATCAATTTTACATCTAGTCCAATAATTAAGGAACAAATTTATTGATCATTTTGAACTGTGTAGACACACAAAAATGCATTAAAGGTCCGATTAGAATAGGCCGGACGTCACATATGCCGTTTGCAATGGTTTTGAGGAAGGGGATCCCAGATTCAAGAGCACAAGGGGATCCCAGATTCAAGAGCACAAGGGGATCCCAGCTTCAAGAGCATATGCATTAAAACCCCAATCAATCATCTGTTTCCGGGTTCACGGGATGACCGACGGATTAGTAGGCTTCTTTCTAATGCCGGTTTTCCACCAAACAAACAAGTTAAGTTTCTGTTTTGTTCATGTTTTTGAAAGCACGGAAAACAAAAACTCGAACTCGAACAAATCCAAAACACTGTTTCAACCAAACCGACAGTGCATTATCGCAGTTTTGTTTTCAGTGTCGCCATGAAACGGACTCAGTTAGGAAACACACCGAAACGGGACACGAAAAACAACAGAAACAGTCGAAAAAAGCACGAGTTTGTAAAAAAAAATGATGAAAAGTCAAAGACTTGTTTTTTTCGACACGAGCTTTTGCTGAGTTTTTGTCCGTTTGGTGGAAAACCTACATAACTAGTCGATGACAAAGTCTCCGCAAATTTCTACTTCTGCACCGGCTCCTTCGTTATTTCCGTCTTTCTGTTCGATTCAAGATTTATTTCGAAGCTTCGCGTAATTATTGAGGTGTTAGCCTATGGTCTCCACGTTGTACGAGTTTATCAGCTACAGTTCGGTTGACCGATATGGCCTAGTGCTTATTTTTCTCCTTCGGCTCATGTGGTGCAATAGGGATTAGAAATGCAACAAGGCTCGTCCACAATATGCGATTTTGGCGGCGACCTGTCGCTAAGACCTAAGCACTCGGTTTCGATCACTAATTGTTTTGGTATGGACCGAACTACTTTGGATCTTTCGTTATCATTCAGTGACCGAATGTTTCAGAAGCCAATCGTTGTCCGTCGTCAATAGCGAACAATCATTAAATCTGTCTGGCCCAGTTCCTGTTTCTAGTATAATTTTCTATCTCTCTGGCTAAAATGCGACTTTTAACAGCAGCGTGTTAATGCGACACCATTCCTACGGAATGACTTTAGCTTTGGAGTATCAATATTTTATTTAAATCCAGTTCGAACTTGCCCTAAAAAACGCATTAAGGTAGTGATCTAGACAATTGGCGTGCAATAATTCAATTAAGTTTACACCTTTAAATAACACGCCAAACTGAAAAAAAGGCGTAAAAATTCCCGTTACCATAAAAATTTTGGCTGGATTTGATGTTTTGGCACTCAGTCATAAAGCCAGTTTAACCAAGGAATACAATTCACTAATTAGAATTCGCGGAAATAAAATCTATGGCTGGTTTGTATGTAACAAACAGCTCGGTGCTTTCAAGCTGAAAGGGTGTTTCGGAGTTGCATAATACACCCTCTGAGAAGCTAATGCAACCCGATGATGAAACAGATCCTTCGTACATTTCTCAAATTCATATCCTCAATGTCAGTAACCAGCCAAGGCAAGGGAATATTCCGGCTGCGAAGTTCATGTTGTGATCTCTTGACGCCGAAAAACCTAAAATGTTTTGAATTTCTTCTCTATGGTAGCAGCTCTACCATCGAAATTCCATCCTTGATTCGAAACAAATGGAAAAAATATGAGACAAACTACAAAAACCAGTTAATTGAATTCGACTATTGCGAACAAACTGGTGTATGAAAGCAGTAGTCTGTTTTACTCGTTAGAAGGCATATATCGTCGCCGTACGTGTGACTGACCCAACCATAGAGATATAGCTAATGGAGACGACAACACGCCGTTTTTGTATGAAGCATTTTTACACCAAATTGAACATTTTTGTATGGAGCGTTTCATACCAGGTGGCAGTGAAATGCAAATACTAGCCTAGTATTCAAATGTTTGGTGTTTTTCGTGTTCAAGACCGGGGTATGATATAAATGTGAGTAAGATGCTGATAGTAGCATAGTGTTAAGTGCTGGTCCTTTGCGAGGAATCTTCCGGCTTCAAAACAACAGTCGCTGCTCGTCATCTCCACTACATATATCTTCATGGACCCAACCATAGAGATATATATACTGGAGATGACAAGCAGCAATTGAGTTGAAGGCGGACGTCGACGCATTCACTCACACGCTAAACCAACAACAATTTGATATAACGACCCTGTTTTGTCTTACTTCTCTGGCTTCAAAGAGTTTATACAAAACCGGTGACTTGTCGTCTACAGTAGCTCTATGGACGCAACCCACAAAAATAGAAAAAAATATCTTAGGACCTTTAACAAATTCACAACAGTTCCATATTTCATGTAGTGTCTAACATAGCTATGGTGCAATAATGTCATCTCTGTAGGAAAAACCCATAGTTTTCCGCGGCAAAAATTTTTAACTGTCGATAATTCCAAATTTTATTGATGTGGGCTAGGTCAGTTCACATCTACGCCGAATGTCCAGCCACAAAGCAGCATTCTTTTGGACTAGGACCAATTCATTGCACTAGCTTTTCAAGTTAAATTTTTGGTTTATTGTACTCAGTTGCATAAGGTTTGTTCTTTTTGACTACACTTTCTACACTTTTCTGTACCAACTCTTGAGCGAGTGCAGAAAAGTGTAGAGGGTGAATGAAAAAAGAATAAACCTATTAGGTTTGTTCTTCTTTCATTCACCATCTACACTCGCTCAAGAGTTAGTGCAGAAAAGTGTAGAAAGTGTAGCCAAAAAGAACAAACCTATAGTCTTGAGTCAGTTTGAAACTGACCGATGATTGTGTGAAAATTCTGTACATTTCGTTTAATTTTTAAATTTCTGAAAGTAAAAACAGAGTTGGGAGCGGATAAACTCTCCACCTCTTTTATAGCCAAAAAACTATGATTTTGTTTCTTCTTATTTCATAAAAAAAACCATTTACGATCGGCCATTCCGCTTACATTCTGAAAAGGGGTTTCCCCGAAGCAAAACTCGGTACCGGGATTCACAGTCCCGCACAAGTCATAGACATGGCAACCCTAATGCGATGACTAATCTCAACACTTTCGTGTACATTTCCGTCGCGAAGCATCAGCTCTCTTTCGATCGATCGAATCAAATCAAAAAGCATTAGAACGAGCGAGACAACACTATATCATATCGACTATACGCGAAAATTTTCCAAGATGTCGGAAACTAATTAAGAAAAAATTTCTTCTTTATCCGCCGTACATTTGCCAGCATAAAAAACGAATTTCCGCGAAAATTCTTCGCAAAAAATTAAGCAAGTCTTTTTAATTTTCACGCTACTTACCGATTGCGAACTTTTTCCTCGTATTTTGTCTGGGCACTTTCACTCGAAGTTGAAAAAAAATCGCGTACAAAGCACTCGACATTTGCTCGCCGTCGTCGTCGGTGATGACAGCGTTTATGTGGCGTGGTGATAGCGTCTCTAGTTCAGCTCGCCTATGCGGTGTGGCTCTGTCGTCTACGCACAACGCAATTGGATGGAAAGAGTCGGGCTGTCGGGTCGTCTCTGTCGTGTATTTTCATTTGCATTGTGTTGTTGTTGCAATTCGTTCTGGGTATGGCTACTGCAACAGAGAGCAGCACCGTACATCTAACATGGGGACATGGCATCGTACAGTGTACGGTAGAAAAAGTGCTCGAAGAGAAAGTATACAGTGGTAAGCTTTAAATATTGATCACTTGAAATAAAGGTTATCTATAAAAAGTTGTACGACACGGAAACTTATTATTTTAATAATAAAATGTTGTGATCGATTAAAAAATAATTTCTTATTCTGAAAAACGTAACATCTAACAACACCGCTCGTAGCTAGCGACATCGAAAATATCGATATATACAATTCGATGCTTCGATTTAATTCTATGTATCAAGGCCGTGACACAATAAAAGCAGAAAGCAGCGGCAGAAGCAGAATTGGTTTAGAAAGCAGAGGATCATATGGCGTCTGTTTAAATGAATGCAGCGGCAGAAACAGAGACGAAAACAGTGCTGCATTTTCGTTCTAAATTCTAAAATTCTGCTTCTGCTTCAGTACTGCCAACGTAAATCACTTAAAGGGGGAACATCCGAGTAGAAAGCAGAAAAAATAGGTGAATTTTAGAAATTATTATCTCAAAAACTATTTGCTCGATTTTATCCAGGTTGGTTTTATTCGAAAGTATATATGTTGAGGTACGCTAAACATTTTTTTTTATATCAACCGTGTGCGATGCTGTCATGGTTCGGCGTAAAGAATGTCCGTCGCTCGTACGGTCTGCGGTTCCCAAGATTACATGCAGTCGGGTTGATCCAAAACAAAAATTTCAAAAAGATTCTGAAAATGTAAATTATGATGCCCTTCGCTACTTAGGTTTTTTTTGAAAAAAAATTTTTTTCACGAAATGGCGGCCGATTGAACTTTATTTTCAGTTTTTAACCTCAATTATCGACCTTTCTGGCTTGATTAAAAAAAAGTAAATAAGTAAGAAAAAAATCCTACGTAGTAGAAGTAGAAAACCTATCCAAAAATATTGTGTGAAATTTTGGAAGCAATCGGTCAAGCCGTTTTCGAAGATTTTAGGGACCGCCTTTTTGAATATAGTCCGGGAGGCAGCGACACTTTTGATGTAATTATTCCTACAAAACCCCATTATAAAATTATTGTGCGTTACTATGCCTTTTTAAATAGGGTGCCTTACAAAATAAAAAGCCTATAAAAGCAAAACTACATTCATATTCTTATCAGTTTTAAAGAAGAGGGTGTCAGTAGAATTAAAAAAGTAATTTCAAAATGCCTGAGTACCCCAATAAGTTATGGAGAGTGTGGCGGAAATGGACGAGCCGCACAAAGGCTTTATCATCAGAAACATCCTCATTGACGGACACCTGACAGGGGAGTATTTCAAGACGTTTACAGGAGAATTAGGGAAACTGGCAGCGTTAGAACAAGCAGAGTAAATGCAAATCCTGCGCCGATAATCGCTGTTCAGATTGATGAAAGAATACTGCAAGCAGTTCAAAATGATCCATCGATCAGTATCTGACCTTTGGCATTGCAGTTTAACATCTCTACTTGGAAGGTTTGGAGTATTTTAAAAGTAGAACGCTTCCATGCCTACCATCACACACCAGTACAGGAGCTGCTACCCATTGATTTCCCCAAACGGATGGAGTTTTGCAATTGGCTCCTTGAACGACAAATAGATGACGATAATTTTTTCAACAATATTCTGTGGACGGATGAGTCCCCATTTATCAGAGACGGTATCACAAACTTCCACAACCTACATACGTGGGCTGAGAGCAATCCACACACAAGAAGAGCGGCATCATTTCAACACAGATTCATAAAAAACGAGTTATAACACTTTGCCTTGTGATTATTCGTTTTCAAGATATAACGTTTTAAGTGAGTAAGGGTACCGGTCAAAAACACTTTTCCTAACCACCCTGTATCTCCACTCTTATTGAAAATTGACCCACCCTGAAGAATAATTTTTTTCTCCAAATATATCAAGGAATAACCCCTACAAGGTCGCGGACGGAGTGCCAAACACACTGTATAGGTATGCAATAATTCAGAGTCTGCGCCAAAACTTTAGCCATGTCTACCGAAGCTTTAGCCTCATTGTATCAAAGGTAGAACACGTTTAGTTGACAATAATTATCTTAAAGTACGTACAGACAAAAAAGCAGCTTTGTAGATATTAATTTAATCCCGGTATATCCAATAATTCAGAGCTACTTATAGCAGATCGGCGCATCGGCTGCGCTCGGGAGATCGTACATTCCATTGCGTCTATCAAGGCTTTGCACCCTTACATGATCGGTAGACTGTCTTTTTTAGTTGTCTTATAAACTAAAGTATTTTAGAAAAAATTTTCAGCCTTGTAGGAATAAGTCAAAAAAGGAAATTTTTTAACACCTTGCGTGGGTGGTAGACGCACGATGGCCCCCTCTCCGAAGCGGTAGACTATCATTATACTGCATTTTTAGGTATCATTGACCACCCAAAAAAATTTCAGTCTTGTAGGAATAAGGCATTTACATATTATTTATTTACAGGTTTACACAATTGTTATTATTGTTTGCCCCCACATTGGGGCGGTAGACTGCCGTTCCGTTTACTTGCCATATAAAAACAACAAAATGACAAAAAATCAGCTTTGTAGGAATGGATACAAAATTTCGGTCGCTGCCTCCCGGACTAATAGTATGTTTCGAGATAATCGCGTTTGAATGACGCTCTATACAGGGTGTTTGGCACTCCGTGTGCCACCTTGTAAGGGGTTATTCCTTGATATATTTGGAGAAAAAATTTTTCTACAGGGTGGGTCAATTTTCAATATTAGTGGAGATACAGGGTGGTTAAGAAAAGTGTTTTTGACCGGTACCCTCACTCACTTAAAACGTTATATCTTGAAAACGAATAATCACAAGGCAAAGTGTTATAACTCGTTTTTTAGGGAATCGAATTACCTTTATTACCATTTGATGTAACAGTCTAAATTGTAACTGCACCCAATCTTGAGATATTTACTCGAAAACACAAATTTTTGCTATGTAAACCCTTAAAATTCAGTGATCAAAACTACATTGATCAGAAAATCCCATTATAAAAATGTCATTTTAATTTTATTTTTTTAAGAGCCGTATTATTACCTACAAAAGCTGCATACATATGTATGAGTTACGATTAACATTTTGGAAGTTACAGGTAAAAATACATATCGCATAAAAATTAAATATTTAAAACAATTTAAAAATTTTTGCTTGTTTTTCTGTGTGAAATATCACAAAATACCACGACTGGGATTAATCGTTGCCTGGCTATTGCTATTACCGACATGTCAGTTGATGAAACCTGCGCTAGAAAGGCTAGTTTGAAAACTGTGTTGGACTAAGTCCGAAAGAACGGTTTCATCATTGGGTGCAATTTCCCGAAACTCTCTTACATCTACCGGTATTGCCGAGGTTTTCTTCATATGTGTGTTAATTGCTTCCCGGACTTTGACTTAAAAATAATAATGTTGCACCCATACTATTGGCATATTTGTTCAATATTATAAAATCAGCATTAAATCTCAGAAATTAACTTTTTGAACTTGGTTACTTCTGCATTGCCAACGGACGATATGAGTATTCGATCGAATCTGATACGAACTTTATAATCCAGACAAATTTGGCAAAAATAGGAAATATCCTTAACTTTTAATAGAGGATGATTCGGAGTGAACAGGGCAAACTTATACAGCAAGAAACTTTGATTAAATTAGGAAACTTTGTTTTAAAACAATTACTCCTAATATTACCTAAGGGATTTTACCGCTTTTGGTCTCATGAAATTTAGTAGTTTATGAGTAAAAGTACATGGCTTCCTGCCTGGATTCATGATCCCAAGGAAAAATAAGCCCTAGGAAGGAGTCTAAATGAGAATATCCATAGATGTATTATAGACATTGTTGGTTTTACGTTTTCTATGAAAGTATGATTCGTTATTATTGTTGGCGCCTTGGGGAAGTTTTTGAAGGCATGACATAAAATTCCTCAATATCCGTCTGGCTAACTTTCCATCCTTATATCATCGACCTATTGGTAAATTCCTCTCGTTTCATCCAACGTCTTCGTTTCTCAATAGCTTTCCAGCAATAAAAGTTATAATTGACCGATAAAACAAACAGAATATTTATTTCATGCAATGCATTTTATTAATATAATCTCCATCAACCGGCGGACAAAAGCTGGCAAGTTGAGAAAATTTATTTTCTTTATGAATCGAGCATAATAAAATTCAACACAACATAAGCTCAAGCACGAGAATCTCAACCACTTAAAACGTTCACAAGCAACAGTGCAATGCTAGAAACTCGAAAACTCGTTCAAGTAATCGACCCTCAATGCGTACTTTAGTTTCACTTTCCCTATCTGTAGGCTTGCTACTTACTCTCCCGAAAAGAAGGGAGGTTTAGTGGTGTGTTCTATGTATTTAACGCGTTAAATTAAAAAAAAAATGGTTAAAAATGAGAATTTGTTTCCTGAGAGCGCCAACTCTTGCCCGCTTTCTGAATCCTGAACTGGGTATTGGGGAAGGATTCAAGCTATGTAGCTGTACTGACTGGCCTTCCATTTGGCTAGTTCCTTCTTCTATCATAATGGTGTTTTTTTCTTCCTGGCCCGCTCCCCTTTTAAAAACGTTTCATACAAGTGGAACATTTTGAATTATAATTGCGTTCGGGATAAAGCAAAATGAATGCCAACCGTAGCGTTACAAGAATATAAAACGTGAATTTTATCGTCTTTTATGCTTAAAATAAAACCCAATTAATTTAAACAATTTTTTGTTTGTTTTATTTCAGTCGCTGTGAAAGCTGGGATGAATAATATTAGCATCAGGCTCGATTCAGTTTTTATTTTATAATAAAAAATTAACGAGTAACACAATGTTGGGAACTTTTTTCGATCGTTTTGAAACTTTACACTAAACCAAATATACAACAAAGTTTGCACTAATTGCAATCACTTTTTTTCACAGGACTTAAAATGTTCAGAACACCGTGACTCTTATTAAATCATTCTGCCTGTAAAGAAAAACATAAAATGCAAAACAAATAATTATGCAGTCCACAGTGTGAATACCACATAAGCTTGGCATCATCTTCTTGTCGATACGACTTATTCGGTAATTACCTTTACTCCTTCTGTACATCAACAGTCATGGATATGGTTACCAATATTTTAAGTAACAGTGATCTGATCGGTTGCCTTCGACCACAATTGGATACGAGGCTATAACAGTCGATCCGATTCCACTTGTTTTGCACTTAGCCTTGCCTGTTGCTGCTGTCGGTGCCGCACCTAGATGGTTGCTGCTCGTTTCTCGGATTCATTGTATTGCGTATGAAATTTTGTTGACCATCGTCCAATCAGCATATTGACTTTATTTCCATCTACTTGATGAATTTACACACATTAGCTCTGTACATCCCTAGATAATCCAATCGTCTTTTCGACACATTGAGAGATGGCGGCTTCTTCCGGGAATGCGGCAAACCAGAAATCTTGTTGAGGGACCAAGTGGACGAACCGCTGCTTTTCTTCTTAAATTGAGTAGAAAGGAATGTGGTAGTATGGTTGGTGTCCTAACAGGGCATAACTCGTGTGGCCTACACCTGGTCAGACTGAGAATCATTGACGACCCCATGTGCACTGCTTGCAACGAGAGCCACGACACAACGGAACATTTCCTTCTCGAGTGTCCACCTTACTTTTTCGAGAATGCACGTATACGGCGTTGATGCTATAAGGATGGTGAACTCCGTTCTCGATCCCTACCTGAGCTCTTGAAATTCGTGAGGAGGACGAAAAAGTTCGGGTAGAGACTGGGGGATTCGAGTATAATGGGCCATGTTGGCCTGAATGCTCAAGATGCGCTGCTTTGCTGCGTGTCTTCCCCACACCAAACAACAACAACAACTGTACATTGACTCATCTTCTGTTTTATCACAAAATTGCACCTAGTCACTTAGTTTCTTGCAAGGTTGATTTTAGGTGAATCTCAAAAATATTAGTTTGTTTTTAGCTACTCAATCCTCGTCAATCTACACAGTATTTATTATTTAATTTCATATTCAATAAAACTAATTTATTAAAATCACCAGGGTCACGGAACAAAAGCTAGCGGAAAGCCAACATGGCTTTCGCCCTCATAGAGGAGTGCATACTATCACGCACCAACTGGAGCATTGTCTTGCGATTAGCCTCCAAAACAGAAATCACTCCGTTTTCCTCTCCGTTGACATTGAGAAGGCCTCTGATCGAGTATTGATAACTCCCATAGTTGATAAATTCAACACCTGGGAGATTCCAGTTCGCATAGTTCAAATCATTTTGTCTTTTGCAATAAACAGATCCATACAGGTCAACATCGATGGATACTCTTCCAAGCGTAGATGCGTGCAGAATGGAGTACCACAGTGATCCCCGCTCTCTGTGGTCCTATATAATACATACGTTGATACCATCTTCCAAAACTTGGCAAGCATCCCAGGTCTAAGCTACTTTGGTGCCTATGCGGACAATATTGTCTTGTCGCATCTGGCCAACGGGAAGACGTCAATGCCACCCTGGAAATGGCAGACAAAAAAAATGTATGAATGGCCACAAAAATCGACGCGCTGTACGTCTGCCGAAAAAAGAAATGTATGTCGAGACATCTTCAACTGCGTGATCGTATAGTTCCGCTTCAAAGAGACTTAAAGATTCTCGGCATTATCTTCACTGGAAACCTCTCGTGGAATATCCAAAAGAAGAACAACGTACTTAAAATGCTTTGCTCTCGTAAGAAAGGACCACATATAGACACGGCCATCAGAATAGCAAAAACCATTGTTTTCGGTGCATTGCAGCACGGTGTTACACTCTATGCATTTACAACGGAAACAAATAGGAAGAAAATCGATGTAGCTATCAATAGCTGCTTTCGGTCTGCTTCAGGAGCACTACGACCAACGCGAGTTGAAGCACTACGCGTTGAGGCAGTCTACTTATCCTTGGAGAACTATGTAACGTTAAGAGGAATTAAGATAGCCAGCAGAGCACTATCCGAAAAATCCAACCCACTGCACCTTATTATGTGGAGTGAAATACACAAACCTATCACCAGTAGCTCGACACCCACTCCTAAATCAGGGATATCTCACATAGCCAGACTGATACTGCTACACAGACTCCCTCTTCCAAATGCTACAGATATTGCGAATGAAGTGTGTCTAGACAATGCAATCCCGCCCTGGAAAATGCTCAAGGTCATCGACTTACGATTAGCCAGGTTCCCTAAAAATTCAACCCCGCCCCAGATATACCAATCCGCACACCTTGCCTCCATCAATGACGGAAACCATACATACAATATGTTTACGGATGGCTCCTACGCGAGCGAGTCTACAACAAACGCTGTGGTTGGTTGTTTTCCGACAACCCACTTGGAAGTTCTTCACCAAGGCCTACTTCCCCGAGGTTCAGGGAGTTACTTTGGGGAAATAGCGGCTATATATCATGCCCTATCAATCGATAAGACCAATAACCATGTCACAAAGATATGGACAGACAATCTGGGAGTCCTTCAGGCAATAAGAAACTCATCCAATAAATGCCCTGCAGTCAAAACTCTGCGTAACATGCTCTATGCGACCGAAAATACCTTCCTTGCATGGTTACCAGGCCACTTTGGTATTAGGGGTAATGAAGCTGCGGATATAACAGCCAAAGCGGCACATGCCCTTCCGTTGGTAGTTGAAACTCCGAACCTACATCTTACTATATGGAATCCGTTCATTTCTTTGAGGCGCGATCACATAATGCAACCACTTCAAGATTACCATACAACAGCCAGCTGACTAGGGCAGAATGTATATCTATCCTTAGAATAAGACTAGGCAAACCTCTTTTCGCTATATTACACTTTTTTGAACAGGGACAACCAGTAGATTGCTCAACATGCAGAGTACAGCTCACAGTAAAACATATTCTGGTAGAATGTCCAATGTCTAAGCTGGTCCAATTGGGGCCAACGGAAGATCCATCGGCATTACTGCGTGATACCCTAGATCCCACAAACCGAGCAACACTGAATAAAGTTCGTGCGGCCTTTCTAGCTCACAGAATGGGGGATAAAATCTAACTACTAAACATAAGTTAGTTTTCGACCAATACATATAAAAAAACGGCATCATTTAGCCCAGTAGCTAAGATGCCTTCAGACTTGTTACCTGCTAAATTTATTTCCAGGCAATAATAACAATAATAATAATAATAAAATCACCAGTTCTGCGAATTAAATCTTAAAAATGCCAGAACAAATCCTGCATTTTCAAAAAACATTGGCACGCACACGGGTTCAGACGGTATTGCTGTGGCTATTTATGCAACGCAATGGACAATATGCCTGGGGAATTATTTCGCTGTGTATTGTATTTTGCATAACCGCTGGTACCTGTTGCCACCAAGTTGTTTGGCGGTAGTTTCGACGGTTTGGTGATTTTTACTTGGAGCAGTCGTTATATGATAGATGCGATCGTCCCTAAGTCTTTATATGACACTAAGGAATAAGATGTCCTATGTGACCCCTTCTGTCTTTTCTGGTTTAACTTTTTATACTTTCACCTGCTAGACTAGAACTCAAAAACTTCTTAGTAGTGGGCGAAATTTTGGGAATAGATATTGCCAAAAACTAAGGAAGAACTGGATATGAAGAAAATTCCAGGACTACGTCTCTGCTTTGATAATTTTGTATGCTCCACACTTGGTTACAGGGACCAACATGTATAGATTTATCACATAAAACTTCCCTCAATCTACGCATGCTAAGGATAGAGACATATAAAATAGTTCTCCTGCAATTAATAACTCTGGATTTATTACCCTCCATTTGTACAGAACTAAAGGCTATGCCACAGCTCATCTCAATCAGAGGTTCTTCTGATGAAAACATCAAAGTACCAATAAAATGCAATCGAAGTCCCTAGCTTCAACATGGACAGCATCAATTCCTCGTAATGAATTCCAATTATGAATCCAAATCACACCAATTAGAAAATTGCACACAACAATGGACATTTCTATTTAATGAACGAACTCTCACCACAGTTGTATGCTTGATAATTGCCACCCATTGTGATGGCGTCATACGCACTCCATGTGTGATCTATTCGGTAATATTATTTTCGGTGGATATCCTTGAAACGCACGTATCCTACAAATCATCTCCATTTCGCTGCTACGCGCTATTAAATAGGTATCAAAGATTTCAGAATTGTACGATACGGAAAATACCGTAGTTAAGGAAAGGCATATTCTGTCATCACAAATTTTACGTTATCGTTCCTATTGTTTGGTTTGTTAAAAGGAAGAGGTGACACGTGTGTTTTTGAATTCTGATTTACAAATTCATATTTGTCCCTCCCCCATTTGAATTTGCTATCGTCAGTGCGATTCTTTTCTTCCATTAAATTGCTCGAAATTTTTCTTTTAACAGTTAAGGGGCTTTATTTCTCAATTGGAGTGATAGAGCGTGATGGGCTTTCGTTTTGATTTCCAGTTAAATCGATGTAACAAGATTCATTATTTTATTATTAAAGAAAAGCAAAACTTTTAAATTGATTTATTTTTGTTTTATTTTTAGATCGTCGTAACAATTATCAATCCGATCGTGGCGGTCGATCCCAAGGTGGCAACAACTTCAATCGGGGCGGCGGTGGAGGCGGTGGCAACAATTTCGGGAACAATGGCAATAGTTCATATGGTGGAAATAACAATCAAGGACGAGGTGGCGGTGGAGGAGGAAATTGGCGATCTATGGGACAACAACAAGGTTTCAATAATTACAATCAGCAGCAACAGCAAAGATCAAATAATACAGGATATCAGAACAATAACCAAAATCGTGGTGGTAACGGCGGTGGCGGCGGCGGCCAACGATTTGGTGGTAATAACAACGGACGGAGGGACAACTTTGGCGGTAATAATAATAACAATGGACGAAGAGATAACTTTGGAGGCGGAAGAGGTAGGGGAGGTGGTGGAGGAGGTGGTGGAGGAGGTGGAAACTGGCGTTAGTTATTTAACGACTTTAGATTTTAATTAAAGGATTGTCCTGTTTAATACTATTTCACTTTTTATCTGTCATTCTTTTTTTTTTGATGTCGTCTCGAAACTTGATTTCGACTTGAATATTGTAAAACATGTTCGTAGTGTTTAAGATAAAATAAATTATATGAACACTATCATACACAAATTAATATTATTTTTTATATTTATGTACGTTTTGTATGAAGGCGCGTCAATAGTTCCTGTCCGGAGATACTTCTAATTGAATACCCTCTTCTTACGTCATATAGTTTTTCATGGTAGAGCTTCCATAGAACCTCATTTAAGTTTCTTATTGTGTGTGTTTTCAGTATCAGAGCGATCTACGAAGATGTCGGTGCGAATCCTCGACTGGAGTGGAACGCTACTATGCTTAGAGAACGTACAGCATTGAGAATATTACTGCGGAAAAAGGTTTCACCGGAAATATATTCGACTTGGTCCGAAATCGAGCTAACGTATCATAAAACTACCGATCTAATCTGATAGCTTCATGGTGTTTGTTTCGAGGGTTTTTATTTTACCTATATCTTTACTGATTATAGAAATTGGTTCTGCGTATTATATCGCAGTCAAATATTCCACAGAACTAACCGTATGATACGCACACGGATGAGTTACGATCATTTGACCCGTTGACTCAACTGGTTAGGCCAGGATTAAGTCCGACACAGCCTCAGTTGGCTTTTTCAGTGAAAGTTTTTGACTTGGCTAAGGCCAAAGTAAACGTTCTGCTCCCGTCGCGCGGATAAGTTGTGGATGTCTTCACAGACTGCTCTAAATCAAGAAAAATTTTAAGTCATCAGATTTTAGGAATTGTACAATGAACAATTAAGCAACACCATCGCCGAAAAAATTTCAGTCGCTTAAAGGGATTCTGATCCGTAGGTTTTTTTCGGTGCAACGTTAAAGGACAGTATTACAACTCTCTCGTTATTATGCAATAATAGAACTCTGGTGAGTCCAATATTTCTTTTTATGTTATACGAACCACGTAATCAGATGTAGTGTGCAGTTATATTTTTTAATTTTTCAACAATTTTCAACAACTTTATTTTTTAGAAACATTTACACGGGAGTGGATCGAAGAGAACCAGCGCTAAGTGCGTCCATACTCGTCTGTCACTGAAGGAACATTTGAAAAGCTGACGAGAAATCGAACAATCCAGAAGTTCTGAAAAGCGACGGTAAAAACCGATTTTGCACAGGAAAAATACCAGAGGTTGTTGGGGTGTCGAAAATATTCACAGCAGTTTACGAACAACTACTCGTTCAAAATTTAATAGAAGATATCTGTAAGAATAATTTGAAAGAAGTTTGTTTAGTGTGTTGTGAACGTAGGGGTGGTTATCATGACTTGAGAAAAAAGAAAAACCGAAGGTGAATAATTAAATGGTTCATTTCCTTCTATGTCCGTACTGATGGCTGGAAATCCATTCTCGTTGCGGCTGTGGGGGATTTGTTTACTCCGTTGCAGTGTCCTACAAGATCGGACCCAGACGGATATTTAGAACCGGGAAACGGAAGGTTTGCATTTTTATATGTGTTTAAACTTAAGTTTTATTTTGTTGTAACCCAGCAAACATTGTCTCGGACTCCTCGGTCTTCTCGGATCATTATCGAACAGCAAGAAAAAAGGGGCAGAGGGAAACGAAAGAGATAGGCAAATCACTCCGAGATCTCGAATCGAAATCAAAGCGATATCGTACGTGTATTTTGAACTTGTACTTGGCTTGGAAATCGTTTCCGGATAACTTTGAGATATCTTCGAAATACGTCCTAGAAACGTGCTGTACGATGTTCTTCTGTTTTTTCAGCATTTAGTACCTTAGATTTGCATTTCTTGTTGCAGTGAATTGAAGTGCTGTTGGTAATATAATAACATAGTCAATATCAATTTTGGCTTTCAAAAATTAAAAAACTAAAAGAAAAGTGAGTGAAATGCAAATAATTTAAATTTATATGTATGTATATATTAGTTTAAAATAGAGGGCTACTCCGTTCGAACAATTTTTGAATTCCATAGCTTCCGAAATAGCACTTAGCGCAGAAAATTTCAAGCACTGGTAAAAACAAATTAATTCTTACATATTACGAAATAACTTTATTCTTTTTTTATTACAGCAAGAATCATTCCAACAAAGAGAACCATTTGGCAACAAAAGTTATGTAAAAGAGTTTACTTGAAAATTTTGTTTGGACGAAGTCGCTAAAGAATTTTCCTGAATGGGAACAAAGGAAAAGAAAGCCATCAGATCACTTAGGATATTAGCTGCCTTGAAAAGTAATTTTACTAAAGAAAGTTAAAGCTAGCATTCCACGCGAAATTCCCCAGCACGCCGGACAAAATCTTTGACAGATTTGCTACGAAGCATATTCAGCATGCAGCTGACCGTTTTCAAAAAAAAGCGGTATACTCCCTAACAAAAAAAAGTAATAGTATTTAATTGAACAAATTTTTTAAGTTTTTTTCCTTTTTAAATCAACACGAAATGATTTTTTTAAATGAACTTATTTCATAATTTCGTACTAATATTTTATTTTCAAATTTTTTGCATTACGAGTACCTAAGCTGCATAATGCTATCCGTTAAAGCATCCGTTCTCCAAATATATCTCACAGCGGCCCTGTCGTAGATCTCGAAACTATATCTAGAAATATTCGATTTTCCGTACCAATTTCGAATACATAAGGTGCGTACATAAAAATACCAATACTTAAACTGAGTTTAAAATTTCTTCAAATCTCGATTCGATATCAAATCTGTTTTCTTGTCGAGAAATGCATTCCTTTTTTCTCAATATCGGTACCGAAATCGGTTCAATTAGAATTCGATATTGAAGTCATAGTTCGCTTTCTCGAATTGATATTGAATTGATATCGAATCGTTATGTGTGCTGGGAATAAATAATCTTTGTCCGTCGTGTCTTTATGTTGCTGTTCCTATTTTCATGTCTCATTACTTTTCATTGCATTTCATTTGACAAAATTTTGTATGTACATATTATTAATTTATTTGAAACTGTTTCTTACTTTTCTTAATTTAATTACTGAATTTATGTTTATTTATATACATACTTGAACGAATACACTATAGATTTTCGCGCCACTCGACTCGACCCAAAACTTTGATCGACACAGTAATTTTTTCTTAGTTGGTACGGTTTGATCGATCTTAGGTTTAGTTAGCCATGGCTATCCCAAGTCTTTCTCCACGTCTCCCTAGAGAACAATGTTCCGTTAAGAACCCTATAAGTTGTCCACATGTATTCCTGTTCACAGACAATATTAAGCTAGAGTTTTTCTTACCCAGTTTCGTCCAGCACATTCTTGCAACCCGAGAGATTTACCCAAGTTAGCACTTAGTCTGCCTGAGTACTTCTGTGTCGATCATTCCCTTCACACATTCGGCGGGGCATAGAAACAACTTATCAGCTAACTCTATGTTCATCTCCGATCTCGTTCTGGCGAGCTCATCTACCTTTTAAACTTCCAGGGAAGTCGCAGTGACCTGGTATCCAACAGATTTTCAGGATATTATTCAGACCCGCCATCTTCACTTGATCAATCTTGCACATAGGGAGACCAACATGTGACTGTCGATGAGATCGGGGATCAGATAGTATATGATCCTGAACGCGAAAGATTCAGTGTAGAGGATTTAAAAGTCATACGACTAAACTCATAGAAACCACGGTTGGGGTTGAAGTTCATAGCTTACAGTTTTTTTCACGACTGTGGAGAATTGTTTTTAATTGTTGCTAAATGGAAAATAATTTGCCATGTGGTATAAGTGAAAACATGATATTTGAAGGCGTACCAGGCCTTCAGAAGAGCACTGTTACTGCCCTACGCACCAGAAGGTGCGATATCACCTACTGAAGACTTGTCCAGTATTTCCCTTCGGGAAATTAATAAAGAGAGTTACAACCTACACGGATCGTCTGATGTGGTATGTTAGTTTTAACATACCAGTATCACAACGATCGGTGATATGCAAAATCAGGATACAATATGTTTATGAAATTTCTATTGTTCAAAGTCGCTACAAATAATGAAAGTTCGTTACTTTCTCCTAGAATTTAAAAAAAAATCTGCCAACAGTCTGGGCGCAACTTTATTATTTTATGGGTAGAAGTCCGAAACGTGTTTAATGATGAGATACGGTGTTGGGTACTATGTGACTGACAACCTAAAAAATAACGTTCCAAATAGCCTCCTGGTTATTTTTTAGGTTGTCAGTCGCATAGTACCCAACACCGTATCTCATCATTAAACACGTTTCGGACTTCTACCCATAAAATAATAAAGTTGCGCCCAGACTGTTGGCAGATTGTTTTTATTTATTTACGTATTTTTTTATCAATAGAATAATTCATAGTAGTAAAAGCGAATTCGATCACATTAAACCAAAGAGATTTTCGGAATCAGTGAAATCTTGAACAATACCCCCAGGGGGTTTAATAGAGAAAAATACTTAAATCGCGGCTTTCCCCGACTACGTTTAAAGCTTATAGAAGTAAAAGTGAATTCCAAATCTCAATATATCTTAGGAATATATCAGAATTCGTGAATATATACACAACCACTTTACACCCCCTTAGGGGTTGGATATCGAAAAATTTTGAAAATCGTTAGTAGGCGCTTATATAAATAGCCCGCAGAAGTGAAATTTCTTTGATAGCTCGACATGTCTAAAAGTTTTAACGAAATTTGTGAAAATATGGATTCACGGACATTTTTTTTACTCAACCTCTGAACGCCAATAAAAATCTGAACTTTTTTTTTGCTTTAATTACTCTAATAGTACATCTACATATACGTACTAAGTTTCAACTTTCTAGCATAAGCCGTTTCTGAGATATAAGAAACCACCCCTCTCCCTCGTATCTTCATTCCCCTATAAACAATTTTCTTTTTCTAGGATGTCTCCATAGTGGCTCTATATAATCCTAAATTTTTAGCTTTCTATTCATTATGGTTTTCGAGAAATAAAAATCAGAATGCTTTCCTTTCTACCCCCTTTCACCATCACCCCCAACACCCACAACACCAAAAATTTTTTCCCTACTAGAAGTTCACCGACACCAACTCCTGTAAAATTTTCAAGATCATATCTAATACGGTTTCTGAGATATAAAAATGACATTTTTTGAGAAATTGCTATCCCCCTACTTTCGTGCTCCACCTCCCCCCTCAAAAAATTTAGTTTTGGTAGACTCCTCTTGTGTTCCCATATACAGAAACTAAATTTTATCGTTCTGGTGTAATTGGTTCGGAAGATATTGTAATCCAAAGCTTTTCACCCGCCACCCCCACACCCCACCACCCCTCTTAAAAATATTAGCCCTTGTCTAATATTGAAGTATCCCTAAGAACAACAACAAAGTTTCAATCGTCTGACATCAATGGTTCAGGAGATATCGATTTTAGAATGTTTCAATTCTGTCTTTCGTGCGTTAAAGACTCATTGTTTCCCCTCCCACTTCCACACCCCTTAACCAATATCGACCATTTTTTTGCAATTGATTATCATTATCATAGTACTACATAAGTTCCAAGTTTCAGCCTCCTAGCATAAGTGGTTCCTGAGATCTAGAAACCAAAATTTTTCGTCTAAAACGCTCCCCTCTCCTCTCCCCTTGTACCCCCACCCCTCAAAAATATATCATTCGTTGGGATTCACCCAATCTACTCACCATAAAAATTTCAATTTAATATCTCAACGGGTTTGGGAGCTACGTACCTTCAAACGATTTTGCGTACGGCGGACGGCGTCTACGGCGGACAGACGGACATTTTTTTTTTTTGCTTTTTTGGGGTTTACTAGTCCTAAAACGTGTAAATACAAAATTTTAGGGTAGCAAACTTTTTTGAAATTTCAGGTCGATCACAATACTTTATTATTTTTTAATAAATTGACTTAAAATCTAATGGTAGTTTATGAAACGATTTTTTTGTGAATCATAGTCACTTAACAGGTGGCACATTTTGTAGAATAAAGAGTAACAACACTTCAATAAAGCGGTGTCCAAAAAAGAAATATGAAATTTCCATCTTTGTTGAATATCTATTCGCAACATATGTGGCTGCTTTGATCCTTATGGTTAACTAAAATATATAAAATGTTTGGCCTTCGTACTCTTTCACATAAAATTATGCTCCATTATCTATTCATCCTCATCCTATCACCTCCTGACATAAGAAAGACGATAAAGCTTTATAGTTGGGACAGCCACTTAAGATAGTTTTTTAATATTATGTAGATAAAAAGGATGCACATTTCTAGAGCAAACAGGATGATGTCGTCTGCTAGAAGAGTTCTGCTCTTTTGGTGTGATATATAAAATATAAGACTGGAACATTTTCTTTTTGCAGAAATTCCATAGTCCATAAAAATTCGTTCACAGATAGATCCACATGCACTCATATAGGCTGCCATCTATCAACATGAAAATGGTTTATCCGGGGATGTCATGTTTCTTCTAACATTTTTGCGATCATTTACATAAATCTTCACAGGACGAACATGCACTATGCTGTCGTCTGTGTTCATCGTATTCATGTAGGTTGAACACCATAGTCCTCTGTGTACACTACCCGTCAGCCGGCCCAATGATTCTTACATGCATTTGCTACCTAAGGCTTCTAGTTATACACGTAGGACTACTTCCAAGTGGGAGACTGTACGAGATGCATGAATACTAAGTAAAAAGCTTTTGCTGCTGAATAAGGCTTAATTTGTTTGCGTACTCTTGAGAGACAAGCAACGAATTTTATGCATTTTCAGGATGAAGTGTTAGATTATCCTCTTGAACAATTTACGTTTGCTTATTCGGAACACAATAAAGGGATAATTTTCGACGTTTCGTAAGCCAAGGGTATACGAAAGGAGCGGAACAGTAAAAGCGATATGCCGCGACTTTATAACCGAACCCACTTGAATTTTGCTCGTCTTTGGACTCGATTGACTACCTTTTATTATATTTCGGTTGCCCAAGTACTCGAACACGATTCCGGAATCCCAAACGACTTTGAGTTTTATCAAGACCCCGTGATGACTTATTAAGGATACTCGTGGTGTGCGACAGAACAATAAACACAAGGGAGAAAATATTTTAACTCTGCATTTATATGAGATCAGTCCATTTCTATTTTATAGAAATTTATTTTAAATTTTCTCCTTTTTTCCATGGCGCAACAGCTTAAATCCGGCGTAGCTCTCTTTTTGATGTTATTTCTTCCATAAATATTTGAGACATTACGGTCATCTCCTCATCCGATCCAAGTTTTATCTCAGGAATGTATTGTCAGCCTATCGGCCAACCTTTGAGGTAGGGGTGGTGGGTTAAAAAGTAACCCAACCTTCGATCTTTGGGATAGGAGACTAGCAGGCTTATACTAGGCTGTGGACTAAACATTACCTTCAATTTTCAGCCTGAACTGGTCGAATAATTTCTACATCGGATTGGTCCTCAAGGCGAATAAGTCGATAAACCGGGCTTCCTATTGCTGAAAACTAATGAAGACCTGTTTCAGCGGAAATTGATTTTTGCGGGGCCTCGGCCCTTCTACAAATTATTGGGCTCATCCCGGAAATATAGCAATTTTTGTTGAATTTATTGGTAATTTTTTTTGCAAAACTAAAACATGCTTTTGAACCAATTCTTATATCGTAAGGCTTGTAGGACTTTCTTTATGACTTCTAATTGAATATGCCAATTATTCTAGAACCTTTATATGGCGACAACATCACGAATTCTCTTGATTTTTTTTTAGTTTTGAGTTAGCATTCATTTTTAGCTTTGAACATAGTTTTAGTTAATTCATATATTGTGTTCCATATTTTCCCTCAAAAATAAATTTCATTAAGTCATTTACACTAGGATCTCCTAAACCAATAGATGGACAGGCGAGGCTTTTGGAAACTAACCGAAGGACGAACTGAACCTTGTCTTTTATTCGTAACACATTTATGGAAAATTTCGACGAATTTTTTAGTTTCCGGAAGATTGTTTAACACATTTTCATGGACTTTTATATGAAGCTACACGAAGGACTCACTCGATTTCCTACGTATCCATTTCTTTATCTTTGTGAACATACGAGTATCTAAAAAAGAGTAAGATAACGTATCAACGTTCAATCCAAACCACTGCATCTAGAAACATAAAATTTCGGCGATATATCGCTCAATGATGAAGGTAAAGTATAAGAAATTATGTTCTGAAATTGCTTTCATTAGGTGGTGAAAAAGTGTTAAATGTGTTTTTTTATTCCACAAAAATCTCTTAAGCTCAATGAAATATCGAATTGATTTTTTTTTACTTCTGTAGGCTACACCTATAAACGCCTAAAATGCATTTGCAGGACTTCGTTATTAAACCCATTTATGGGTTTAATAACGAATCCAATAGGTCTTAGAGCCCTCCGTGTATCAGACTGAAGTACCTTCCCCAAAATTTGATAGACCAGATTGCCATGATACACCTACTAGGGATATTAGCATTTTCACAGACAGCCAAGCGGCAATAAAATCTTTGGAATTGGCCTCGATAACATCAAAGGTCGGCCCAGAATGTCGGTCATCTCTGGACTCGATTGAGAAAACCAACTCAAGATGGCCAGACGGTATTACATGCCACACTGCGAGACAGATCTGGCCGGAGCTGGATCTAAAACGCTCTTAAAGGCTGACTTTGCTCAAAAGGGCGAATATCAGCACTACAGTCGGTGTCCTGACCGGACACTGTCTTATAGGTCGACATGCTAAAAGACTTGGCCTCTTCTCAAACGACTTCTGTAGAAGCTGCCTGGATGAAGAGGAGGAGACAGTCCTTCACCTTCTCTGTACCTGTCCAGCCCTATCAGCCAGAAGGAAAGCTCATCTTGGAGCTTACTTCTTCAACTGTCTCGGTGATCTTGCCGCAATGGAGGTCGCGAGAATCCAACGCTTCATAGCAAGTTCTAAATGGTTCAACGAGTACGTCCGGATTCCTGATCTTCCTTCCCATTCCTAAAACTGATTAAGTTCGGTATCCCCTTTCTTCTCCACAATTCCTTCTAACTCTCCTCCTTCGCACCAAGAAACACGGAAAAATATTTGATAGAGCAATACCGTGGCCAATTAGGCTCAGTTTGACCTTGAAAATTAGCCAAAAAACAGCCATCAGCCGTAGGCGCCGTGCAGTGGTGCAGTGGGATCACAACGGACCCATCTAGCGGTCTATGTGTTAGCTATCTCTGTCAATAGCTACCCACCTAACCTAACCTAACCTAACGTCCGGATTCGATGATCCTGTGGTAACACAACGGACCTTTTAGGTCTAAGTGTGCTCTCACGGACAGCCACGCGTACCTACCTACCTACCTACCTTGCCATGATACACGATCTCCCAGAGTCACCATATATGAGGCTATGAGAGCAAAAGTGGCCTAACGCACCACCCCACCAGCATACCTATTGGAGATAAATGCAATTTTTTTTTCGGTTTGAAGGCGCGTAGCTCACAAACGCTTTGAGATATTAAATTGAAATTTTTATGGTGGGTAGATTGGGTGAACCCCTACGACTGGTATATTTTCGAGGGGTGGGGGTACAAAAGGAGAGGAGAGGGGAGCGTTTTAGACGAAAAATTTTGGTTTCTAGATCTCAGGAACCACTTATGCTAGGAGGCTGAAACTTGAAACTTATGTAGTACTATGATAATGGACTCAATTGCAAAGAAATGGTCGATATTGGTTAAGGGGTGTGGAAGTGGCGGGGAAAACATTGAGTCTTTTACGCATGAAAGACGGGATTGAAACATTCTAAAATCGATATCTCCTGAACAATTGATGTCAGAAGATTGAAACTTTGTTGTTGTCCTTAGGGATACTTCAAGATTAGACAAGAGCTAAAATTGTTAAGAGGGGTGGTGGGGTGTGGGCGTGGTGGGTGAAAAAATTTGGATTACAATATCTTCCGAACCAATTACACCAGGAAGATAAAATTTAGTTTCTGTATATGGGATCACAAGAGGAGTCTACCGAAACTAAATTTTTTGAGGGGGGAGGTGGAGCACGAAAGTGGGGGGACAGCAATTTTTAAAAAAATATAATTTTTATATCTCAGAAACCGTTTCAGATATGATCTTGAAAATTTTACAGGAGTTGGGGTCGGTAAACTTCTAGTAGGGAAACAAATTTTGGCGGTGTGGGTGTTGGGGGTGATGGTGATAGGGGGTGGAAAGGAAAACATTCTGATTTTTATTTCTCGAAAACCATAATGAATAGAAAGCTAACAATTTAGGATTATATTATATTATAGAAAGAACCAGGAGGCTATTTGGAACGTTATTTTTTAGGTTGTCAGTCGCATAGTAACCTACACCGCATCTCATCATTAAACACGTTTCGGACTTCTACCCATAAAATAATAAAGTTGCGCCCAGACTGTTGGCAGATTTTTTATATTAATCTAATGACAACAATGACAAGATACTAGAAATATCATTTTTTCAGTATTCATGATTTTGTGGGTTAGGCCACTTGACCTCATAGCCTCATATGGTTTCTCAAAACTATATACCTTTGGAATATTATCATTTACTGAGTCGGTTAGGTCTGTGGGATGGGTAGTTAATATGAAAACTAAACCTTTACGTTTAAGGTCTCTGGATCAAGTGGTCCAGGCACATTTATTTCGAACTGTGTAACTGATTTTAATTTTTGGTATGTACTCGTTCTATGCAATTACTGGTTTATAAAACAGGGTGTTTGATATAAACTATATTTCATTTATAATTCCACTACACACTCCCTCTCTAGTGAAACGGTTATTACTAAACCATAATATTATAAATAAGAAAAAAAAAATTAATATAAAAATAAAAAATCTGCCAATGGTCTGGGCGAAAATTTATTATTTTTCGGGTCAAAGCTCGGGAGCGGTCAAAGTCGGAGTGTATCATGAGTTGCTTCGAGATTATTAGATTTCTTGGAAAATTAATTTTGTTCTTAAAATAAAAATATTTAAAATAGCAATTTTTAGCCGATTAAACATTGGAAAATTTCTTTCTTCTTATCATTTATACTCTCTTAGGAGCTGAAAAAGGAAAAAAATTAAAAAGAAGTTTTAGGCGATTCTTTCGCAAGCACGTGAAAGTGAAAAGATATTTGATATCCGATAAGACGTGGGGATATAGTAAAATTCGTGAAAAAGTTTTCAACCCCCTTTGCATCCCCTTAGGGGTCGAATTTTAAAAAATCCTGAAAACGCTTTCTAGGTATTTATATGAAGAAGATGTACAATAAAAATGAATTCAATATTTGGGAAAACCTAATAGATATGACGAAAACCGTGAAAATATTTGCATTCCATTTTCCTGATAATTTTTTGCCCCCCCCCCTCAAACGCCAATGGATATTTGAAATTTTTTTTTATCTAAATTAGTTATTTAGTTGATCTACATAAACATACCGAGTTTGAACTTTGTAGCATAAGCCGTTCTATAGATAGGAAAAACACCCCCCACCCCCGTACTATACTACCCCTATAAAAAATTATATTTTTCCAACATGCTACTAATATAGATCTATCCAAATACTAAGTTTCAGCTTTATATCTTTATAGGTTCTCGAGATATAAAAATCGGAACTTTTTCCTTTTCACCCTCCCCCACCCTCACCCTCTACACCCTCACTTCCAAAATTTTGTTTTCTGCTAGGGGTCTATTAGGCCCACTTCTGGTAAAAATTGTAAGCATATATCTTACACCGTTCTTGAGATATATGACGTGATTTTTTAAAAAAATTCTTATCCCCTCCACTTTCATGATCCACCGCCCCCTTAAAAATTTTACTTTCAGCAAACTTCATTTGTCAGCCTTTATACACAAACCAAATTTTATTTGTCTAGTGCAATCGGTTCGTGAGATATCGTAATCTAAAGTTTTTCACCCCCCACCCCCGTACGCCACTGCTCCCACTCAAAAATTTGTTTTGGATCTATTCTCCTAGTATACCTACAGATATTCATTAAGTTTCAATTTTGTGACATTAACCGTTTAGGAGATATAGAATTTAGAATGTGTCCATCTCGCCTTTTTGGCGTTTCGGACGCATTATTTTTCCCCCCACTCCCGAACCCCTTCACCTATATCGGCAATTTTTTTGCAAATGGGTCCACTACCAAAGCTCTATATAATTTCCAAATTTGAGCCTCCTAGCATAAGCGGTTGCTGAGATCTAGAAACCAAAATTTTCCGTCTAAAACACTTCCCCCTCCTCCCCCCTAAGACCCCCACCCCTCCAAATTTGGTCACTAGAGGGGGCCTACCCACTCTACCCACGAAAAAAAATTCAACTAAATAGCTCATAGGGTTTGGGTGCTACGAGCCTTCAAACAATTTTGCGTACACCGGTAGACGTACGGCGTACGGCGTACGGAGAACGGCGTACGGCGGACAGACGGACTGACATTTTTTTTTGCTTTTTTCGTGTCTACTCGTTATGAAACGTAAAAAAAAAATTTTGATGGTAGCAAATTTTTTTTTTTTAAAAATCGATAACAATACTGTATTATTGAAATAATAAAGTAAAATGATAATAATAAAAATAATATAATAATAATAAAAATAATATAATAATAATAAAAATAATATAATAATAATAATATAATTCAAATTGGATTGGTGAAAATAATTGTTACTCAAGTTAAAGTTTATAGAGAAAATTCAACTTATTTCTTTTCAATGTTGCTAATAATTCCAAAAGCCGGTTTTCAGTCTGTTTATTGAGATTGACTTATTTTTTCCATTGACATTTACCACAAAATGTTTCCGAAATCTTCGAACTATAGAGAAAGGTCCTTCGTATGGTGGATGCAACGCGGGTTTTACTTTACTGCGTGCATGAATTAAGGGTTTGTGGAACGAAGCTATTAGGTTTTGATTCGAACGGGGCTGTGTAACTCTGAGGTTTCTCATGTTTTGACGTAAACGTTCTAGAAAATTGTCTAGATTGGTGTTGTCTGTCCCATTCGTATTTTCAAAAAACTCTCCAGGGACTCTCAATGTTTGCCCGTATACCATTTCAGCTGGCGAGCAGTTTAAATCCTCTTTGATGCTAACTCTTAATACTAGCATAACAAAAGGTCCCAGCAGCGAAAAAAGGCATTACAGAATCAATAATGTAATCACTTCTCGATAATGGGAATTGCTTACAATGAAGTTTACACCCCATGTTAAGAATGCCTTACATTTACACAGCGATGTCATAGGCAGTAGGCGAATGATTACCTTCTGCATTACATATAAATAATTCTAGAACACATTCCTTAGAAGTTGTTATAGATTAAATTACTGAAATACGATATAGAACTAGTTACAATGAAGTTATTACGGAATGGGTAGATGTAATTCGTTGTGTCAGCATTTACTATGCACCTATTTCTGAAGGAATTTCTGTCACTAATCTGTTCCGGAACCACTTCAGAGTAAGTTATTTGTTCCGGAAAAAATTAATGGTACAAATTCGGCATGTTTTTAGTCATAAGCGACATTGCAATGATTACTTACTAAGAAGGATACACTCAACAGCAAAAATAAAATGCATAAATTTTAAATAATATACAAATTATATTTTTAATGAGATTTCTCTTTCTTTTCTTAATTTCTAAGTAACAAAAAATCATATTTCTATTTATAAAATAAGAAATAAAGCTTTTTAATAAAATTAAACATAAATTTTTTAATTTTAATATTTTCACGAAAACTTCACTTTTCTCACCATTTGCTAAACGAACCAACACGCTTTAAATCCACAGATGACTGAAAAGCAGAAAAGAAACAATTGAATGTAAAATACAACTTCTGTCTCTGTTCATCGACACCATTGAACGATTAACACATTACCGATTGCATTACATTTTTCCAATTTGGAAATAGATTGGTAATGCATACTCATTTGGGGTTTTTCTGATTCATTAACTGGTGCGAAATCCAACATATGTGTTATATATTTCATGTTGTTATCTATGTATATGATTGCTCGGTAACTAGTTAGAGAATGACTTATATCGGTAATTTCTTGATCATTTCGCTGCTGAGGTAGGTCTTCGCTCCAATGTATGGTATTACATCTGGCCATGAGGGCTGCTTTAATTTGTCTATGAAGTCTCTCTACCATTCCGTTGGCATGTGGATGGTAAGCGGTGGTTCGTATCCTGTTGGTTTCGAGTTGTTTTTGTAATTCAGAAAACATTTTCGATTCAAACTGTAAACCTAGGTCTGTGGTTAAAGTTGAGGATACTCCAAATCGCGAAATATAATTATTCACAAAAGTTGTTGCCACTGTTTGGGCTGACTTGTCGGGAATAGGATAAGCTTCCGGCCACCTTGAGAAACGGTCAATTATTGTTAGAATGTATGACTTTCCGTTTGAAACTGGAAGTGGTCCGATAAGGTCTAAATGGATATGATCAAATCGTCCAGCTGGTATTTCAAATGTTCCAGGTTTTGACATTGTGCCTTTGAATTTTGGACTTTTGACAGGAAATGTATGATTTCACCCAATTTGAAATGCTTACATTCATGTTTGGCCAGAAAAAACGTCTTGAAATTAATTTTCTCAAAAACCTCAAAAACATTGGTACAAATGGACGTGATTTTTCAGTGCTTGATTCGCACCAGATTTTTTCTGCTGACAATGGAATATCCATTGCTTCTAATTTTACTTTTGAACCTTCTTGCTTTTTACCTGAAATTAACTCCTGTAATTCTTCATCCGATTTTATATATATACTTAATCCTTGTTGGACGCACCAGTGATCTATTATCTCTAGGACCTCTTGCATGCGGTCCGAAATGACACAGTCATTGTTTCACTTAGATATATGCTTTTAAAGTTAAGGCTTAGAAACCGACATTATTTTTTAAACAGCCTGATACATTCTGCACAATTTCAAGTGGTTAGCGCAACCAATATTTTTGGCGCCAAAATGCCATATTTTTATTTTTTTTTTAAATAAAATTGTATTTTGTTGATAAAACATTTTTTAATTGATATTCTAATGCTAAGAGCCGCGGCGAAATGTTGATAAGAGTTTATCATGCAAGTCTCATTAGTGAAATCGCCACTTAGAGCCAAAGGAATGCGAGAAATGCTATTTTTCTCTTATTTTTATTAAAAAAAAAACAATTTTTTTTCACATCTCCTTAAACCTCCTGAGGAATTTTCCTAGCACCACGATTTAAGTAGGTAAGGCTAGAAGATGAGGATGAGAGCCGTTCTGTCTTTCCCTAAAGTTTTCCCAAGGTGCCCCAGCGCAATTATATCTGCTGATTAGTGAGAAAGCACGTACAACTCGCTTCTTGCATTTCACATATAATTAGACGGCGTCTAATTACGCAAAAAAACATGAAATTTAAAAAAAAAATTAAAATATATTTATGGAAATAAATGCGATAATCAATTAGACCTTTAGTCCAGGTGAAGTAGATAGGAACAGGTAGGCACTGTGCTTCATATGAATAATGCATACAACTACCGTTCTTGTCGAGAAGTGAAGATAAATTCTTTTTGCAGATGTCCTTTTTCGGAAAATCCTTCTGAGAACCAAGTGCAAGACAAAAAAAAACACAACAAGAACCAATTGATAGTTGAAACGTGGTTGTGCAGCGCATTGAGATTTTTTCCATGAACTAGAAGGATGTTACTTTGCCTAGCTTCCTTACATTTCATAGCGTATAAAATCATTAAGAAAGGAGGAACATGCAATTAACAGTGCATGCAGCCATTAAATTAATTCTCTCGTATAATGAATCGGGAGGACAGAAATACAACAAAAGTCGTGACACAAGGGTTTACATTTCCAGCCCTTCATCGTCGTCCTTATCCGCAGCTTCCCTTCAAGCTTGCCAGCCATCCCTTATGCCCCTGATGATAATTTTCCGGTTTACATCGAGTTTTGAAATCAACTACTCGAGCACGTACGGTTGCGGCAATTATAAATTGTAGGTGTGCATTTGAGACGTGGAGTCCTCCCCAAAACGGGGGGGTTGGAGAGGGTCATGGTTTCATCCTTTTTGGCCTTTACACATAGTTAGTATACGTCTATATTTACTATATGTGACTGCATAATACGTTAGCATGTATGTGGTATAAAATATCCAGATCTACCTTGAGTAGATACCTTCGGTAGATGGATGCCAGAGCCTGAAGCATTCAGGGTTTCAACATCCTGTACAGCCAGGGTACCAGCCATCATCAGAGATGCCAGTAGGAAAATATATCAAAAACACGCTCAAATGCCATACAACATAATGTTCACCTTTTAGGATCAAGAGATTGAGCGCAGGACAAGTGGTTGAAACAGGACGTGCTGAATGGCAAAAGATATAAGAGCGCGCGGTTTGTTAACTTCCCTGCTGACATTTAGTTGAAAGCAGAAAAAAAATTGTAAGAAAAAAAAACAGAAATGGCAAAATGTATGATATGTAAGAGTGCTAATTAGAATTTGTATTCCATTACTACAAGCTATACAGTTTTATTTCTTAAGATTTACAAGTGTAAATGCTACGAAGCGCTCATACAAAAGTCCTTATAGCAATATCACATTTATACATTTAATTATTTCAAATGTAAGAGAAGAATATTCCCGTATATTACAGGAATATATTTGAAGCTGAACTTTGCTTTTTTTTTAATAAAGATAAGAGTTAGAGATAAGATCAATCGACATGGTGGAGACAAGTTCATCATAAAAACAAAAAGTATTTTGTTCTACTCATAGAGTATTTTTATTGTATTATTTTATAAACTTTTTAAAACATAGGTGATAAAATAGGGGTTGAATATCAAAAAATTCTGATACCAATTTTTAGCCGATTATGTAGGAAGCCCGTTAAAGTAAAAAAAAAATAATTCGATATCTCATTACACCTAAGTGATATGTCGGAATTCGTAAAAACGTACACAATCATTTTACACCCTCTTAGGGGTTGAAGGTAGGAAGTAGGAAGCCCGTTAAAGTAAAAAAAAAACAATTCGATATCTCATTACACCTAAGTGATATGTCGGAATTCGTAAAAACGTACACAATCATTTTACACCCTCTTAGGAGTTGGTAAAATCCTGAAAATGATTTTTAGATCATTATTTATAAAGTCCATTGCAGTTAAAGCGAATTCGATTTCATTAAACCTAAAAGATATGTCGGAATTCATGAAAACTTGAACAATACCTTACACCCGCATGGAGTTTAATATCGAAAAATGCTTAAATCAGGGTTTTCCCCGATTATTTTGAAAGAGAATTCGATATCTCATTAGACCTAAGAAATATATCGGATTTCGTGAAAATGTACACAAGCATATTACACCCTCTTATGGGTTGGTTATCGAAAAATTTGGAAAAACAATTAATTAAAAATAAAGAGCCCGCAGAAGGAAAATTGATTTGATTACTCGACATGCCTAAAATATATAACGATATTCGTGAAAATGTGGATAAAACGTTTTTCGCGCAATTTTTTTTTCTACACCACTTTTGTACGCCAATAAAAATCGCAACTTTGTTTGCTTTAATTACTCCTGTAGTACTTCTAATAAGTTTCATCTTTCTGGCATTAGCCGTTTCTGAGATATGAAAAACCACCCCAAATCCTCGTACCTTCTTACTCCTATCACAAAATAAATTTTTCTAGGATGCCTCTATAGTGGCTCTATACAGTTCTCTAAAAAAAAAATCTGTAAAAATCTGATTTTTTACCTTTCCAACCTCTCTCACTCCAAAATATTTTCTCTGCTACAGGTCAACTGGGTCTAAATCCTGTAAAATTTTTAAGATCATATCTGATGCGGTGCTTGAGATATAATAATTAATATTTTCCGAAAAATGGCTAGCCTCACCTCCTCCTCAAAAATTTTACATTAAATAGACTTCACTTGCAATCCTACAACCAGAAACCAACGTTTATCTTCCTGGTACAAATGGTTCGAAGATATTGTATTCTAAAGTTTTTTTTATTATTTTATTATTTTTCTAAGGGAGATGGGGCAAAAGAGGATCAGTAAAAATGAAGTGTATATTTTTTACGAATTTCGTCATATCTACGTATTTTTCAGACAAATTCCTAGAATCTATTTTCAGGATTTTTTTTTTAAATTGAACTCCTAAGGGGGTGCATCTATTTTCAGACATTCCGCCATATTGCTCAGGTCTAATTTCATATCGAATACGTTTTTACTTTATCGTGCTTTTAATGTGATCGTCTAAATTCTGTTGTCAGGATTTTTAGATTTCTATTGAAAGTTGTTTCTTACAACGAGCTATTCTAGAAAGAATATTAACCTTTCAAAAAACCTCCTTGTTTCGAATCAACCGATGTTACAATACACTTTCGTCTTTGATCGCGTTTCGGACTATGACCCAAAAACGTAATTCATGTGTTCAGGGTGGCAGTTGCACACCCTCCAATTAAACCGCTTCCCTTTTGAAATTTTTTTTTCATATGTGAAGATTTTTTTCATATGTGGAGATTTTTTCCATATGTGATATGATTTTTATACTCTAGATGAAATCTGAGAGTATTATAAGTTTAATTCAGTCCAAAAGTTTGTAACGCATAGAACCGAGCCTTGGACGAAAAAAAGTTATGTATTAGTTTTGGTTCATTTGTGGTCAAAAACTTCAAATTCGCTTGACGTCCGTCCGTCTGTCTGTCCGTTAGCACGATAACTCAAGAACGTCTTGACCTAGGATCTTGAAATTTTGAATCTGGATGTTTGGTTGAATTTGTAAGGCTAGATTGTAGATTGTAGAGGGTGGAAGACGGTCTAAAAATCCCGATTCACTGCGGCCTCATTGGGTCTATTGTGATTGTCCTCCCTGATTATAACTCACTCAGGACGGTTATATTAATAAATTTTAATATGCTCTTGAGTGAGTAAGACATGAGTTCTAAAGGTTTGTGTGCGAGTTCTTCGCAATGGCATAGAACGTGCTCTGCAATTTCCTCGTCTTCTTCACACAATCTGCAAATATCGTCTGAAACCAGTCCAATCGTATGCAGATGCTTCCTGTAATTAGCGCGATCAAACGCTGAACCTGATTCCCGCTTAATTTGAGCAAATCGGAGGTTCGTTTCTTGGAGTGAACTTCCAAGAACAGTTTGGACTGTCTGCACCCTACCATCCTTGTCCAGTGGAGGTCAGCTCAACAGTCTTTCTTTTGCAGCAGCTGTTGCCATTCCACAGAAAGGCACTGGTTCTGTGAGTTTTAAGTCAGCTCCTTTTTTCGCTAACTGGTCCGCAGACTTGTTGCCTACAATATCACTTTGTCCAGGAACCCATACCAGTATGACTGTATTTGAGTTCGCTAGTATCTTAAGTTCTTGTAAGCAATCCCACACTAAGTGGGATCTAAAGCAAAATCCTTGTAAAGCAAGTAATGCTGCTCTGCTGTCAGAGAGAAAGTAGATCTTGTGACTCTTGTATCCTCTTCTAATGTTTTCCCTGATGCATAGCTCAATTGCATGAATTTCTGCTTGGAATATCGCATTTGACTTAGGCTGGCATATATGTCGACCCTTGGTCTGTGTCCATATACCCCAGCTCCAACTCCCTCATTTGTCCCTCCCTCATTTGTTCCTCCCTCATTTGGAGCCATCTGTATACCATATAAGTGCTCCCTTTTCAAATTCAGGCATATGTGTTTCCCAGTACTTTAAGAGTGGGAACACTACTTTGAATGGTATTTCAAAGTTGTATCTTGGTATGATATTATCCGAAATCGCAACTCCAATGCCGAGAATAGGGTCGCTCTCAAGCTCTCTCACAAGGTCTGTGGAGGCTATTTTCTTCGCTTCCTTATCCTCAGAAGCTAGAAGTCGGTACGTCATAAGTCTGGCTTCTTTTTGTACATACAGGTGTAAAGGTGAAAGATTTAGAATCACCTCAAGTGCTGCAGTAGGAGTGGTTCGGATTGCCCAGAGATAGTTGTACAGGCCAACCTTTGCAGTTTGCTTAGCTGGGTCTGTGCAGCTATCTGTAAGATATTGCGCTACCATACAGATGAGGCATAAGTGAGCACTGGTCTGACTATTGCCCTATACATCCAGTGAGCAATATGGGTCTTAAGCCCCAAGTTTTACCAAGAAGGCTTCTGCAGGTCGAAAGAGAGATCCTAGCTGTCTCATAGTAATGCGTTTAATGTGCGCATTCCAGTTTATCTTAGCATCTAAGGTTACCCCCAGATATTTGAGGAGAGCATTGGGCATTTGAGTTTGCTCCGGTTCCTCCTATTCATGAAAGCAACGATAGTCGTAACCCAGTTTCTGTGCACCATGTGTAGTCCTCTCTGCAATATGTTTGAGATGGTGTCTTCAAATTTGCCTCGTACTAGGATGGTTATGTCGTCGACGTAACCTATGACATCTATACTAGATATGCTGAGTCTGGTTAGTAATTGACCACAGTAATGGTGATAGCACCCCTCCCTGCGGGAAGCCTTTTGAGGCCGTGATTGCAAGTGCTTCATTTGCTAGTGAGGATGTTATAACTCGTTTTGCTAGCATGAACCTTATCCAACTGCAGGTGTTGGCATCTATGTCCCGCTCCTGGATGGAATTGTAAATGTTTTGGCAAGAGGTGTTATCAAGGGCTCCCTCCACATCCAGAAACCCACCCACCGCAATCTCTTTGCACTGGATAGATTTTTCTATTTTTGTGACCAGATGTTGAAGTGCATGGATCGTCGATTTTCCTGGCTGATAGGCAAATTGATTAATGTGCAATGGATTCCCCGCTAGTGGTCCGTCTCTAATATGCCTGTCCAAGATTTTTTCCATTGTTTTCAATAGAAAAGAAGATAGACCGATTGGACGGTATGATTTTGGTTTGTCACTTGGTCTTCTTCCCACTTTAGGTATGTACGAGTATATCAACCAAAGGATATATCCTTAGAAGGGGGAGTAGTGCTAATAATTAGTAATTGTATATAAAGTTAAGATTACAAGATAATAAAGCATTTAAAAAAAAAAAATCTGCCAATGGTCTGGGCGAAACTTTATTATTTTTTGGGTCAAAGTTCGGGAGTGGTCAAAGTCGGAGTGTATGCTTCGAGATTATTAGATTTCTTGGAAAATTATTTTTGTTCTTAATATAAAAATATTTAAAATAGAGATTTTTAGCCGATTAAACATTGAAAAAGTCCGTGTAGACTATTCGAATTTCAGTATATTATGTACACTAAAAGCCCATAGAAGTAAAAACGAATTTGTTGCCTTATCAGAATTAGATAGTCGAATTGTTAAAACGTATACAAATCCATTACTTCCATTGGGGTTTGAATTTAAAAAAAATTGTGAAACAGGTTTTTAGACGATTTCATAAGAAGCAACTTGATATCTCATGAGACAAGACGAATTTTGAAAAATTTGTGAAAACGTAAGCAAACTCTTCACACCCCCTTGGTTCTTGAAATTCGAAAAATCGTGAAATTGGTTTTAAGGTCATTACATCAAATGCCGTAATAACCAATTTTATATCTCATCAGAACTAAGGGATGGCAAAATTTGTGAAAACATATGAAAACCCTTGGGGGTTGAATATCGAAAAATTGAGAAATGGGTTTGTAGGCGATTATATAAAAAGTCTGTGGAAATGAAAAGCGATCTAATATCTCATCGAACCTAAGAAATATGTCGAAACTTTGAAAAGCATACTAGACTTTTTGGCTTTTTTATATAGGAAACCTTGGGAAGTAAAAATGAATTCGATATATTATCAGATATGCAACCTCTTTACACTCACTTGGGGGTTGAATATCCAAAAATCCTGAAAGGAGTTAATAAATAAATATGAAGACAGCACGAGAAAGTAGGAACCAATTCAATTTCTTATCACTTCTAAAAGAAATGACGGAACTCGTGAAAACGTGTTCAACCCGTTTATACCCTCTTAGGGGCTGAAAAAACTTAAAAACAAGTTTTAGGCGATTATTACGCAAGCACGTGAAAGTGAAAAGATATTCGATATCTGATAAGACGTGGGGATATAGTAGAATTCGTGAAAAATTTTACAACCCCGTTTGCACCCCTTTAAGGGTCGAATTTTAAGAAATCCTGAAAACACCTTCTAGGTATTTATATGAAGAAGCCGTAGAATAAAAATGAATTCAATATTTGGGAAGACCTAATAGATATGACGAAACCCGTGAAAATATATGCATACCATTTTCACTGATAATTTTTTTTGCCCCTCCTCTGAACGCCAATGGAAATTTGAAATTTTTTTTAATTTAAATTAGTTTTCTAGTTGATTTACATAAAAGTACCGAGTTTCAACTTTGTAGCAAAAGCCGTTCTATAGATAGGAAAAACACCCCCCACCCCTGTACCATACTACCCCTATAAAAAATTATATTTTTCCAACATGCTACTAATATAGCTCTACCCAAATACCAAGTTTCAGCTTTATATCATTATAGGTTGTCGAGATATTAAAATCAGAACTTTTTCCTTTTCACCCTCCCCCACCCTCACCCTCTACACCCACACTTCCTAAATTTTGTTTTCCGCTAGGGGTCTATTAGGCCTACTTTTGGTAAAAATTTTAAGCATATATCTTACACTGTTCTTGAGATATGATACGTGATTTTTTTGAAAAATTCTTATCCCCTCCACTTTCATGCTCCTCCGCTCCCTTAAAAAATTTTACTTTCATCAAACTTCATTTGTTAACCTTTATACACAAACCAAATTTTATTTATCTAGTACAATTGGTTCATGAGATATCGTAATCTAAAGTTTTTCACCCCCCACCCCCGTACACCACTTCTCCCACTCAAATTTTTGGTTCTGATCTATTCTCCTAGTATACCTACAGATATTCATTAAGTTTCAATTTTGTGACATTGACCGTTTAGGAGATATGGATTTTAGAATGTGTCGATCTCACCTTTTTTGCGTTTCGGACGCATTATTTTCCCCCCCACTCCCGAACCCCTTCACCTATATCGGCAATTTTTTTGCAAATGGGTCCACTACCAAAGCTCTATATAAATTCCAAATTTCAGCCTCCTAGCATAAGCGGTTGCTGAGATCTAGAAACCAAAATTTTCCGTCTAAAACGCTTCCCCCTCCTCCCCCCTTACACCCCCACACCACCAAATTTCGTCACTTTAGGGGGCCTACCCACTCTACCCACGAAAAAAAATTCAATTAAATAGCTCATAGGGTTTGGGTGCTACGAGCCTTCAAACAATTTTGCGTACACCGGTAGACGTACGGCGTACGGCGTACGGCGTACGGCGGACAGACGGACTGAAATTTTTTTTTGCTTTTTTCGTGTCTACTCGTCATGAAACGTGAAAAAAAAAATTTTGAGGGTAGCAAATTTTTTTTTTTTAAAAATCGATAACAATACTGTATTATTGAAATAATAAAGTAAAAAAATGATAGTCCATCGTTTTGGAATATAGCCCCAGGCGTGGCTAGCTCTAAAGATCTTTGTAAGAAGCGGGAGCAGATGGGTTAATCCTTTCTGTAGAAATATAGGGTAGATACCATCTTCTGCTGGTGCCTTATATCGCTCAAAGGAGTTCACTGCCCATCTTCTTTTATTTGGTGTGAAGATCTTCGTCGCTATTCTCCAATTCTCTGGTATTGGTCGGGTAAGAGCCTCAGAGTTAGAGAAGGTTAAGTTCATTAACGGGCAAAATCGTCCTACTCCTTCGGGTAGCTGCCATACAAGATGTCCTTAAAACACATGTTCAAGAATATTGGCTGATAACTTCAGACGAGTTTAAGCTACGACTTTGAAATTTTGCAAGTATCGGTTTTCCAATAGATGGAGCTAAATGTATGATTATGAAGAAAATTCTATTAGTCCTTCGTGTAGCTGCCATACAAATATCCTGTCAAAATGTCTCCACTTAACGGAACTCACCTTAAATCAAGCAATCGTTCTGCCACGAATTCGGAATTTTGTACAAATTTGTTTTGAGTGAAAACGAAGTTCGAGTTTACTAGTCAGCGAAATCCTTTTACTCCTTCTGGTACCTTCCATACGAAAAATCCTTAAGACACGTGTTCAACAATATTTCCCGATAACTTTTGAACGCTTCAAGCTAGGAATTAATTTTTAAATGGTTCCAGGGAAAAGGACAAATATGAAAGAAATGGAGAGAGCCCTTCCTGCACCTCCATGTGAAAGTCCTTCAAAAAGGAAAATATTTATTTCTGTGACTCACCCAGTTCAAGATATGAAATTAAGCACTGAAGATATTGTCTTTTAGTTTCAAGTAACCAAATAGGAGTTTTTATTATTTCAACAATACAGTGTTGTTATCGATTTTTAAAAAAAAAAAATTTGCTACCCTCAAAATTTTTTTTTTTACGTTTCATAACGAGTAGATACGAAAAAAGCAAAAAAAAATTTCAGTCCGTCTGTCCGCCGTACGCCGTACGCCGTACGCCGTACGCCGTACGCCGTACGCCGTACATCTACCGGTGTACGCAAAATTGTTTGAAGGCTCGTAGCACCCAAACCCTTTGAGCTATTTAGTTGAATTTTTTTTCGTGGGTAGAGTGGGCAGTCCCCTTAAAGTGGCCAAATTTGGAGGGATGGGGGTGTGAGGGGGGAGGAGGGGGAAGTGTTTTAGACGGAAAATTTTGGTTTCTAGATCTCAGCAACCGCTCATGCTAGGAGGCTGAAATTTTGAATTTATATAGAACTTTAGTAGTGGACCCATTTGCAAAAAAATTGCAGATATTGGTGAAGGGGTTTGGGAGTGGGGGGAGATATAATGCGTCCGAAACGCAAAAAGGTGAGATCGACACTTTCTAAAATCCATATCTCCTAAACGGTTAATGTCACAAAATTGAAACTTAATAAATATCTGTAGGTATACTAGGAGAATAGATCGAAAACAAAAATTTGAGTAGGGGCAGTGGCGTACGGGAGTGGGGGGTGAAAAACTTTAGATTACGATATCTCACGAACCAATTGCACTAGACAAATAAAATTTGGTTTGTGTATAAAGGTTTATAAATGAAGTCTGTTGAAAGCAAAATTTTTTAAGGGGGCGGTGGAGCAAGAAAGTGGAGGGGATAAGAATTTTTCTAAAAAATCACGTCTCATATCTCAAGAACCGTGTAAGATAGATGCTTAAAATTTTTACCAGAAGTAGGCCTAATAGACCCCTAGCAGAAAACAAAATTTTGGAAATAAGGGTGTAGAGGGTGAGGGTGGGGGAGGGTGAAAAGGAAAAAGTTCCGATTTTAATATCTCGACAACCTATAATGATATAATGCTGAAACTTGATATTTAGATAGAACTATATTAGTAGCATGTTGGAAAAATATAATTTTTTATAGGGGTAGTATGGTACGGGGGTGGGGGGTGTTTTTCCTATCTTTAGAACGGCTTATGCTACAAAGTTCAAACTCGGTACGTTTATGTAAATCAACTAGAAAACTAATTTAGATAAAAAAAAATTTCAAATATCCATTGGCGTTCGGGGGGGGGGCAAAAAAAATTATCAGTGCAAATGGAATGCATATATTTTCACGGTTTTCGTCATATCTATTAGGTCTTCCCAAATATTGAATTCATTTTTATTCTACGGTTTCTTCATATAAATACCTAGAAAGTGTTTTCAGAATTTTTTAAAATTCGACCCCTAAGGTGATACAAAGGGGGTTGTAAACTTTTTCACGAATTCTACTATATCCCAGGTCTTATCAGATATCGAATATCTTTTCACTTTCACGTGCTTGCGTAATAATCGCCTAAAACTTGTTTTTAAGTTTTTTCCTTTTTCAGCCCCTAAGAGGGTATAAACGGGTTGAACACGTTTTCACGAGTTCCGTCATTTCTTTTAGAAGTGATGAGAAATTGAATTGGTTCCTACTTTCTCGTGCTGTCTTCATATTTATTTATTAATTCCCATCAGGATTTTTGGATATTCAACCCCCAAGTGGGTGTAAGGAGGTTGCATATCTGGTGATATATCGAATTCACTTTTACTTCCCAAGGTTTCCTATATAAAAAAGACAAAAAATCAATTTCAGTATTTTAGATATTCAATCCTAATGGGTGTAAGGGGGTTGTATGCTTTTCAAAGTTTCGACATATTTCTTAGGTTCGATGAGATATTAGATCGCTTTTCACTTCCACCGACTTTTTATATAATCGCCTACAAACCCATTTCTCAATTTTTCGATATTCAACCCCCAAGGGTTTTCATATGTTTTCACAATTTTTGCCATCCCTTAGTTCTGATGAGATATAAAATTGGTTATTACGGCATTTGATGTAATGACCTAAAAACCAATTTCATGATTTTTCGAATTTCAAGAACCAAGGGGGTGTAATAGGTTTGCTTACGTTTTTACAAACTTTTCAAAATCCCTCCTGTCTCATGAGATATCAAGTTGCTTCTTATGAAATCGTTTAAAATCCTGTTTCACAATTTTTTCGAAATACAAACCCCAAGTGGAAGTAATGGGTTTATATACGTTTTAACAATTCGTCACACCTCTTAATTCTGATAAGGCAACAAATTCGTTTTTGCTTCTATGGGCTTTTAGTGTACATAATGTACTGAAATTCGAATAGTCTACACGGACTTTTTCAATATTTAATCGGCTAAAAATCTCTATTTTAAATATTTTTATATTAAGAACAAAAATAATTTTTCAAGAAATCTAATAATTTCGAAGCAACTCATGATACATTCCGACTTTGACCGCTCCCGAACTTTGACCCGAAAAATAATAAAGTTTCGCCCAGACCATTGGCAGATTTTTTATTTAGGACTCGAACTAGTACTTTTGAGCAATGCACTTCAAAAATGCTGTCTATTCGAGAGTTTTTTGGAAACATATTTGCATCATTTTTAAACTCAAAGGAAGTTATCTGATTTGAGATTGTACTTAAGCTTCGCTACGGCACTATATTTGTTGTTCCTCATTAATTAAAAATTATTATAGGAAATTATCGAAATGATGTAAAGGATTCGAATTGCCAGGGCTATGAAACTCGATTAAGAATCCGCAAGGATATCCGACTTGCGGTGGAAGCATATTTTTTATGAGTAATTAATGTAGCTATCATTATTGCGTTTGAATTTGAAGAACGTGCAGAAACCGGGAATACTAACACACACCAAGCGAAAATCTTCCTGTTTGATCTTCAGCATTTCTCTCCTCTAATTATGGAGAATTTTTTTTTTCGCGTTTTACTTTAGCTTTTGCTTAGTGCTCCTACAGCGATAAAGATTCGCTTTGATGACGGTAAGTCTGTCAAGGTGTTTCTTAAACTCAAGAGGTTAATTACAAGCCTTTGAGATATGGAAAAAAAACCAAACAGATTCGCAACATCCCTTTCAAATAAAACGTAAATATAGATAGGTATATAACATTCAATTAAATATTATGCCAAAGGATAAATTATCATGTTGATGGAGAAAAGAAAATATAAGTTGATACTAAACCATAAGGAGATGAGAGCTGACATTCACTTGCTTATGATATCACTTTAGCTTTTATGTAAAAAAATCACTCTTGCATAGTTCGAAGTATACTAGAATAGAAGTGATAATTAAATTCCTTTATTTCTGTTGATAGAGTATTTTTTTTTTAATGATTAATGACTGCTTTTGGAACTCTCACCTCTCAATTTCAGCTGAAGGAGCATGTTATTTGGTTTTTGTCGTTACCGAGTAGCAACTGTTGGATGGCGGAAGTCGGAAATCAGTCAGCCCATTAATAATAAGGTGATAGTATAATGACTTAGCGAGTGCCGCAAGAAACTTAAGGTTTGCTTTCGAAGAACTGGAGTCCATTGGATGAAAAAATAACCGAAATTTTCAAAAATACCATCCCCTATTTGAAGAAGAAAGCTGTTCAACTATAGGGTCTTTCAGTGGGGACGTTCAATTATTTAATGTAAATAAAACAAGTTGTGTGTGATATATTCACCCAATTCTTTTTTTATTTGAAAGATTATTTTATGGCATTAAGTATGGAATATAACGTCGTTCAAATGTACGCTTGGTGACATGTATTCGAGAGGTCCAATTTTCGACGCCTTTGTCTCATAAATCTGGCTGAATTTGCTGGATGGCGTTCGTTATGTTGACTTAAGGGTCTTCAATTGTTTGCGGATTATACGCATCGACCTGCGATTTAAGATAGCTCCATAGGAATAAGTCTAAAGGCGTTAACTCGCATGATCGCAATGGCCAGTTCACGTCGCCGCCGCGCGAGATAATGATGCCCTCAAATCGCTCGTGCAGAATGTCCATCTTGACATGTGCTGTGTGGCACGTAGCACCGTCCTGTTCGAACCACATGTCGTCGGTATCCATATCATCCAATTTAGGCTTATCATCGATCGTTTGACGGTTATGACAATGCCAGTGCCAGTTTCGTTTTGGAAGAAGTACGGATCGATGATTTCGCCAGACCAAAATCCGCACCAAGCAATGACTTTTTCAGGATGCATTTGGTGCTGGTGTATCTCGTGTAGATTGATGTCGTCCCAAATCCGACAAATTTGGTTTTTGAACACATCCATACATCAAGAAATGTGTCTGCCTCGTCGTTAAAAATCACGAAATGAGCGGAACGTTTTTCGAACGGAGCTCTAATTTTGAAAATAAAATATGATGATTTGCACACGTTGTTCAACGCTATAACCTAACGTAAATTTACATTGTGATGCAATAGTCAAATTGAATGTAATTTTCAATTTTATGTCAGTAAATTTAAATTTGCATTCAGTAAATTTCAACTTCGAATGCAGCAAATTCACTGGATATTCTCTTGAATTTACACTCTGAAAAAAGTGTATAATTAGCACTCTTTAAGATACACATATTTTTACTTCTAATATTTTTTCTTTCTTACTTACTTAATAAATACTTAATGAAAGCCTTGGCTATAGGTAGGAATCAAACCCGCGTTCAATCCTGGTTTTTACTTTATTATTTTCTAATAATACAGTATTGTGATCGATTTTAAAAAAAAAAAATTTGCTACCCTGAAAAATTTTTTTTTTCACGGTTCATGACTAGTAGACACAGAAAAAAGCAAAATAAAATTTCAGTCCGTCTGTCCGCCGTACGCCGTACTGCGTTTTAGACGTTTTAGATGGAAAATTTTGGTTTCTAGATCTCAGCAACCGCTTATGCTAGTATGCTGAAACTTGGAATTTATATAGAGCTTTAATAGTTGACCCATTTGCATAAAAATTGTCAATATGGGTGAAGGGGTGTGGGAGTGGGGGTGGAAATAATGTCTTCGAAACGCAAACGTCGAGATCGACACATTCTAAAAGCCATATCTCCTAAACGGTAAACGTCACAAAATTGAAACTTAATGAATATCTGTAGGTATACTAGGAGAATAGATCGGAAATCTTTGAGTTGGGACAGTGGCGTACGGGGGTGGGTGGTTTAAAACTTTAGATTACGATATCTCACGAACCAATTGCACTAAATAAATAATATTCGGTTTGTGTATAAAGTTGACAAATGAAGTTTGCTGAATGCAAAATTTTTTAAGTGGGAGGTGGAGCATGGAAGTGGAGGGGATACGAAGTTTTCTAAAAAATCACGTCTCATATCTCAAGAACAGTTAAAGATAGATGTTTAAAATTTTTACCAGAAGTAGGCCTAATAGACCCTAGCAGGAAAAAATATTTTGGGCGTGAGGGTGTAGATGGTGAGGGTGGGGGAGGGTGAAAAGGTGTCCAGATTTTTATATCTCGAGAACCTATAATGATATAAAGCTGAAACCTCGTATTTAGATAAAGCTATAGTATCAGCTTGTTGGAAAAATATAATTTTCTATAGGTGTAGCATGGCACGGGGATGGGTGGTGTTTTCCTATCTATAGAACGGCTTAAGCTACAAAGTTGAAACTCGGAACGTATATGTAAATCAACTAGAAAAGTAATTTAGATAAAAAAAAATTTCAAATATCTATTAGCGTTCAGAAGAGGGGTAAAAAAAATGACCAGTGAAAATGGAATGCATATATTTTCACGGTTTTCGTCATATTTATTAGGTCTTCTCAAATATTGAATTCATTTGTATTATACGATTTCTTTATATAAATACCTAGAAAGTGTTTTCAAGATTTTTTGAAATTCGACCCCTAAGGGGGTGGAAAGGGGGTTGTATTCTTTTTCACGAATTCTGCCACATCGCTCAGGTCTGATCAGATATCGAATATCTTTTCACTATCAAGGGCTTGCGTAATAATCGCCTGAAACTTGTTTTTAAGTTTTTTCCTTTTTCAGCCCCTAAGAGGATATAAAAGGGTTGAACAAGTTTTCACGAATTCCGTCATATCTTTTAGAAGTGATAAGAAATTGAATTGGTTTTTACTTTCTCGTGTTGTCTTCATATTTATCTATTAACTCCTTTCAGGATTTTTGGATATTCCCCCCAAGTGGGTGTAAGGAGGTTGCATATCTGATGATATATCGAATTCATTTTTACTTCCTAAGATTTCCTAGATAAGCGCCAAAAAGTCAATTTCAGTATTTTTAGGTATTCAATATTAGGGGGTGTAAGGGGGTTGTATGCTTTTCAAAGCTTCGACATATTTCTCAGGTTTGATGAGATATTAGATCGCTTTTCACTTCCACAGACTTTTTATATAATCGTCTATAAACCCATTTCTCAATTTTTTGATATTCAACCCGCAAAGGGTTTGCATATGTTTTCAAAATTTTTTCCATCACATAGTTCTGATGAGATATAAAATTGGTTATTACGGCATTTGATGTAATGACCTAAAAACCAATTTCCCGATTTTTAGAATTTCAAAAACCAAGGGGGTGTGAAGGGTTTGCTTACGTTTTCACAAATTTTTCAAAATCCCTCATGTCTCATGAGATATTAAGTTGATATCGTGAAATCGTCTAAAAACTTGTTTCACAATTTTTTCGAAATTCAAACCCCAAGTTGAAGTAATGGCTTTGTATACGTTTTAACAATTCGTCATATCTCTTAATTCTGACAAGGCAGCAAATTCGTTTTTACTTCTATGGGCTCTTAGTGTACATAATATACCGAAATTCGAATAGTCTACACGGGTTTTTAGTTTTTAATAACAAAACTAACTTTCCAAGAAATCTCATAATTTCGAAACAACTGATGATATACTCCTACTTTGACCGATCCCGAACTTTGACCCGAAAATAATAAAGTTTCTCCCCGAGCATTGGCAGATTTTTTTTTAACATAAACATAAATTTATTTCAATTTTTAACAAAGAATTCGTACAATTAATTAGAATTTCAGTGATCAGATTTTATATCTTTGCATCTGTAGTTACAATTTAGATTTTTACTATTCCTTCTTTATTATTAAATCCAAGGAAAAATTTTGTAATAAAAAACCGTACTTGTTAAATCCTACCTAACTTACAAACTAACTTACAATCTAATTTAAGGGCTCACATACCCCTGAACGCGCTGAAAACCGAGTAAATTTGAAAAATTATTATAAAGGTTATATGGTGAAAAAAAAATTTATTTCTTGTTGTTGTTTTCACATATCTTATTAACTATTCAACTATAAAAAATTTTTTTTTTTTTATATTAACATTGTTTTTTACGGGTATAAACGGACTACTTATGAAAACCATGGCGCCTCCTGGTCGGCATCATAACTTCACCAAAAATAATTCAATTTGCAAAAATAAAAAAAAATCATGTAAAATAATGTAGTAGTTATAGTCTGACGGAGGGAATATTCTTTTTTTTTTAAAAATAAATAAGTTACAGTATTTCAAACTGTAGTAATCAGTTTTTTAAAAAAAAATTGCGTTTAATAATTTACAAAAAAATTTCCAAGCATAAAATTAAAAAAACCTCTCGTCAGACTTTAGAGAAAATAGTTATCAAACTTTAAAAAAAAAAGTTGAAAAATATTGAAAATTGACTGAGTTATCGTGCCGACCATGTCTAAAAACATGGTTTCGAGAAAAATACGTTTAAAGTTTTTGGTAGGTACAATGTGAACTTACGGCTAGTCTCCCAGTCCAGGTTCGTACTGTACACCCTCTTCCTCTTGTATCTTTGTGTTTTTCACAGACGGTCCTGTAAATGACCTTGTTTTCTATGAAACCCAGCTTTTGCGAAAAAATAAATGCTAAACGCTGCTGTTGAGAGTGGCGCGGCAATTAGCCAGGAAGCCGCTCCAAACCGATGTCTGGTGACATTTATTGCAATAACTTTGTAATGGAGTGGAATGTTCTAAATTCAAAAATTTTTTTTAATTCCTTAAAGTATAAAAAATAAAAATCTGTAAAAAAAAGGGGTATATGACCCTTAAAACAAAATGAAAATAATTATGGAATAGTAATTACTTACAATAGGTTAAATATGGTATACAAGTTTGTATTATAGGAAAGATGAAATTAGCGGGTTGTCTACCAATTGGGACCGTAACAAAAATGAGGAAAGTTTTGATTCCTGGTTTTGCTGTAACGTTAACACTCGCGTAGCCACTGCGCCATCGAAGGCATTTGATTTTCATTTCAGTAGAAAACAAAATCGAACGAGTCGTTTTCTTGGTTTTTTGTCGTAAAATTCAAATAGATAAATAGAATTACACGAAAAGAACGTAATTTTCAATTCGTATATAAATACATATAGTTAATTTCACATGAAATGTTGCGTTGGTTGGTTTAAGTGGCAGACAGAGCTCAATTAGCTCAAAGGCCGTTTTGGAACCACAAACTCGTGTTAAACCCGGATGTTAGGGGTTGTTGTGACTGGGGAATTTAAAAGATGAATGTGAGGAAAATTTATCGTTATAACCATCCTGTGCTGTTTGGGAAAAGTAATAACTTCCAATTTTTTTCGTTGAAATATCCATCAGGTCCCCGTAGAAGGGTTTGCCTAGTGCTCGCTCTCGGGCTCTAGCTAAAGCCGGACATCGCTCATTAGTGTCCTGGCAGCTGCGGCAGTGTACATTGAACGGAATGCTCAACTTGGCTGCATGATCCCCAATTGGCTAGTGACCTGTACTGATTGCCGTGATTTTGGAGACGTCTATCGGTGAAAATGACGATGTTGGGTTTTGGAGATAAGTCGTGTTTTAATGTACGGCAAGCCTCACGGATCCCCAGTGTATCCGCCTGGAAGACGCTAGCGTGGTCCGGGAGGTGGTAGGACTTAGCGATATTATGTGTATCTGAGAATATTCCTGCCCCGACCTTGCAGCCCGTTTAAATGTTGGGTAATATTGTGCTTTTTCATGTAAATTGTACGGTTCAGTTGAAAAGTACATGAATAATTTACTAATACCAGTAATTTCGTGTAAAAGTGATTGAAATGTGTACTTTTACTTGAAAAAATGAAATCTGCTGGAAATTTCAAGTAAAAATTGGATTGAAAATTGAATTTTTTTAAAAACAGTGTAGGTGTGGGCAACATTTGAAAACTGGGGCTATTTCACTGGTTCGGGAGAGATGGCTTGTCATATACAGTAAAATGGTTTGCCACCTTGTGAAGTTATTTATTTGATTTGGAGTCCTTCTTTCGAATTTTGAATCCAGGAACTGGTTTTTTTTCTTAAGAAACGTCCCTCAGGTCCTACTTCCGTTCATTAAAACTAAAGAATAACTTCAAAATATTAACGGTTAGCGGAAGGACCAATATTTTCCTTGAAGCTTATTTTCTATACTTTGTGGGAAAAAATAAAACGCATAAAAAAGGAACATGTCATGTCGACTTCGATTCATTTAGCAATCGATTAATTTCTTAAGTACCGACTATTCCAGATGGTCGAAATTATTTTGCTATAGTGGTCCGATCACGAAAAATATAACGAACGAACGGATCACAAAAAAGTCTTTTTTTCGCCTGCTCTCTCTTGCTCTATCTTACGCGATCCGTTGGTACAAACCTTAAAAAAGGGGCCAGGATATTGCCCAGGAAAAATGATTCGTTCGCTCGATGGGGTTGCCAGTTTGATGGCTGTAATGGCCCAGCGCCTTCTCACCGATAAGTGGTTTTCATTGAATGACGGCTTCCCTTCTACGTCATATGGGTCCTCGATTGTTTCTTCGGTCTCGCGATTGTTCTTCGTCGAGTGGATACTTGAAAATTTTTTCGAAAAAAGGAAATTTGTTCCCGTTCATTTATAAGAGGCTTCTGAATTTCTGACTGATGAAGACCTCTAATATACTTAATATACGTTACGTTCATTTATGAAGCCCCCGGTCTTTAAGTTCCTCAGCTGTTACTGCGTCTAACGGAGTGCATATGTGCCAATCAAGGATTTGAAAAAAAAAATGAAAAGGATTTGGCAGAAAGAATAAAAGAACGTTATCGTCGTTTGCAATCTTGAACGTGGCCGAAGCTTGATTCAAGATTATATTCGAGATTTGTTTAAGGAATCTAAAACTCTGACTAGGTATTGAATGTAAGCTGTACGTATCTTTTGAATTTGAAATTTTATTTTATTGCCTTTGTAAAAGAGAAAAATAAATTAAAGTGAACACTATTTCTTATGGTACGCGTAATTTTTGAAGAAAAAAAATCTGGACCTAGTGTCTAAATCGGTTCCTAGTTATTTTTAAAGTCATCAGCCATGTACGAGTAGTAGCCGGTGTTGAAACTAATCTTTAAACGTGTCCTGTAGTTCCACCAAAAAATAGCTTTGTTGGACTCCACTGTTGGCAATTTTTGATCTGCACAGTGTCCTTATTGCAAAAAGCAGTTCCTAAAATATGTCATAGACAATAGGTACCCAGTAGGACCGCAGACATAATTTCCATTTTTAATCCATGATTTCATTGATATAAAGCCAATACGAAAAGTAATCATTTTAAATGGAAATCCTTCTGAGATTCCCACTAATCACTATAGCTTACAAAGTAATGCAAAGTCGAAGTAATAGTAATGCGAATCTACTACAAACTTCAAAGATAAAATGTAATTCTATTTGGTTTCCTACATGTTTCTCTTGGTTTATAATGTTTTTTTTCAACTGTATGATACTGTTTGCTTCTATGCCAAATATTTGTCTAATTCTTGCTGAAAAATGCAGTCAGATAGTGTAATCATAAAATTGTTTTTTTTTTGCAATATTACTGTATTTGCACTACATGTGGTATATTTTGCTAAAAAAAATTGACTGAACTTTTCGTCAAATATTTTTAGTCAAGTATTTGACAGCATGTCATACATGTGTATTACAAGAGAGTTTATATAACGGATATATTAATTTTTTTTTTATTTTTGACATTTTAAGTACACTCTAAGAAAAATTTGTTGAATTTCACTATAATTATTGTAGGCAAATAAATGCCAACAATAATTTGTAGTAAAGTAAAGTAGTGTATTGAAAATGCAAGTTTTCCGGGTTCAATACTGTTGTTGTTTAGTTTTGTTCTCTCTAACTTCCTCGCTTCCTTGAGATAATGCTCCCCGTAGAGCTCTCTAATTTTTTGGTGAATGTTTTCACAAAAAAAAGTAGTGTACTTTTAAGCAAATTCTTTAAGTGAAATTACTAGTGGATAGTAGTCCTTTACACTATAGTTTTCTTACTTTTGCTTGGCACTGAAGCCGTTTTACACTTAAATCCGTCAACAAACTGTAGCACATACTTCTACCGCTATCCAAAACGCAAATCAATAATTATATGAATAATTTAGTACTTCCGTTGCAATAAATAAAGTCCATAGTAGTTAAAAGGGTTTCCAATAGCATCCCACAATGCAAATCCACATATTTTTTTAACCTCCAGAAGAAAAGATTTCATAATTAAACGCAATATATAGAACTAAATGAAGAATGTATTCGTAATTAAGTAATAATACAAATTTAGATTTGTAATTAAAAATTAAAAGTATTAAATCTACACAAATCCTTTTTTTTATAATTTTTATATTTTTTAATAAGCGACGTATTGTGGTATCACTGTCGTATTGCTAAATATCTTACTTTTTTAAGTCACGGCAAAAAACAAATAAACTTGAATGCACGACGTCAGTGTAACAACTGAAGCTCTATCGCTTTCTTGTTAATATTTTTCGCAATTACACAAATTTTTGATTATTATTATAGAAGTGTTAGTATATTTACACAGAACTAGTAAATTTACACCAAAATTGATTAGTTTTCATTTATTGTTTACTGTTTACACATCTAGAAACTAATATTACACAAACTTATAGTACATTTTAACTAGATCCAATCGTTTTAGTTTAACATTACTAAAACAGTGGATATTTATACAACCTTTCGAATGGTTTACTGCAATAACTGTTGTAGTTTTGACTGGTATGGTAATTTTACACAGAAGAATACCACAATAATTATTGTAAAAACTGTATAATTTTAAACACTTTTTTAAGAGTGCCCTTATAAGCTACATTTTGATTAAATTAATTACTTTATAAGGAAAAAGAAAGTATAAAAAACATTTTTACTACATTAATTTTGAAATAAAATGAATGTTATTAAAAGTATTAAGAGATACAAAAGAGGTTAATTAATTCAAAGCATAGCGAGTAAATGTGGAGTAGTTTTAATAAGTTCGTTACAATAAGGAAAAATCTGCCAATGGTCTGGGCGAAACTTTATTATTTTTCGGGTCAAAGTTCGGGAGCGGTCAAAGTCGGAATATATCATCAGTTGTTTCGGAATTATGAGGTTTCTTGGAAAGTTAATTTTGTTCTTAAAATAAAAATAGAGATTGTAATTTAAAATAGACATTGAAAAAGGCCTTGTAGACAATTCAAATTTCGGCATATTTTGTACACTAAAAGCCCATAGAAGTAAAAACGAATTTGTTGCCTTATCAGACTTAAGAGATATGACGAATTGTTAAAACGTATACAAACCCATTACTTCCACTTGGGGTTTGAATTTCGAAAAAATTGTGAAAAAGTTAATAAATAAATATGAAGACAGCACGAAAAAGTAGGAACCAATTCAATTTCTTATCACTTCTAAAGGAAATGACGGAATTCGTGAAAACGTGTTCAACCCGTTTATACCCTCTTAGGAGCTGAAAAAGGAAAAAACTTAAAAACAAGTTTTAGGCGATTATTGCGCAAGCACGTGAAAGTGAAAAGATATTCGATATTTGATAAGACCTGGGGATATTGCAGAATTCGTGAAAAAGTTTACAACACCCTTTGCACCCCTTAGGGGTCGAATTTTAAAAAATCCTGAAAACACTTTCGAGGTATTTCTATGAAGAAACCATAGAATAAAAAAGAATTCAATATTTGTAAAGACCTAATAGATATGACGAAAACCGTGAAAATATATGCATTCCATTTTCATTGATCATTTATTTTGCTCCCCCTCTGAACCCTAATGGAAATTTGAAATTTGTTTTTATTTAAATTAGTTTTCTAGTTGATTTACATAAACGTACCGAGTTTCAACTTTGTAGCATAAGCCGTTCTATAGATAAGAAAAACACCCCTCACCCCCGTACCATATTACCCCTATAAAAAATTATATTTTTCCAAGATGCTACTAGTATAGCTCTATTCAAATACCAAGTTTCAGCTTTATATCATTATAGGTTGTCGAGATATTAAAATCGGAACTTTTTCGTTTTCACCCTCCCCCACCCTCACCCTCTGCATCCACACATCCTAAATTTTGTTTCCTGCTAGGAGTCTATTAGGCCTACTATAATTTTTAAGCATCTATCTTACACCGTTCTTGAGATATGAGACGTGATTTTTTAGAAAAATTCTTATCCCCTCCACTTTTATGCTCCACCGTCCCCTTAAAAAATTTGGCTTTCAGCAAACTTCATTTGTCAACCTTTATACACAAACCAAATTTTATTTGTCTAGTTCAATTGGTTCATGAGATATCGTAATCTATTCTCCTAGTATACCTACAGATATTCATTAAGTTTCAATTTTGTGACATTAACCGTTTAGGAGATATGGATTTTAGAATGTGTCGATCTCACCTTTTTTGCGTTTCGGACGCATTATTTTCCCCCCCACTCCCCAACCCCTTCACCTATATCAGCAATTTTTTTGCAAATGGGTCCACTACCAAAGCTCTATATAAATTCTAAATTTCAGCCTCCTAGCATAAGCGGTTACTGAGATCTAGAAACCAAAATTTTTCGTCTAAAACACTTCCCCCTCCTCCCCCCTCACACCTCCACCACTAAAAATTTGGTCACTTCAGGGAGCCTACTTACTCTACCCACGAAAAAAAATTCAAATAAATAGCTTGTAGGGTTTGGGTGCTACGAGCCTTCAAACAATTTTGCGTACACCGGTAGACGTACGGCGTACGGCGTACGGCGGACAGACGGACTGAAATTTTTTTTTGATTTTTTCGTGTCTACTCGTCATGAAACGTGAAAAAAAAAATTTTGAGGGTAGCAAATTTTTTTTTTTTAAAAATCGATAACAATACTGTATTATTGAAATAATAAAGTAATAGTGCGAAAAAGTAGCGCTTGTGACAATATTGCATTCTTAAGAGCAGACTTTTTTAACTTATTTGTGCGAGTAAGAGGAATATAAAAAAATTTATTTCATTTCATTCTTCATAATAGTTGTACATGTAATGCAAGATTAAAGGGGCTTCGCAATTCTGAAGAAAAATAAAAAGTTGTATCTTTGAGATATTTTCCTTGATGGTTTTATAGGTGTTAGGCAATGTAATGGTTACGCAATCGATTCTGTAATGCTTTAGTACTTTCGTGTACCTTAACAAGGTGATGTCATAGATTGTAAGGCATATAGGTTACTTTCGGGTCATTCCATCAAGAATCGCCAAAAATGACGAAATTTGTGACCATACCATCTCCGATTCTTTTGAAAATTCTTGTACTTGAAGAACTAGTGAAAAAAATAATTGAAATTGAATTTTTTGTTTCTATCTAATTTTTTTATTAGTATGTTTAAGTATTCGCAAAAATGGTGTCCGAGTCCTCTTTGAAAATTCATATCTCTGGTAATTTTTATCCTAGAATAATAAAATAGGGCTTATTTTAAAGGGAGAAAGACCTTTTTTCTATAAAGTAATTGAAAAGCAACGATGTTCTTAGATTTTTTTGACCCCGATCCCCTTGAGATCCCAAGTTAAGTTTTTGGTATGTTTTGTAAAACAGTATAACCTACAAAATATAAAAAAATAAAAAAAAAACAACCGTATTTTGAGAAATTCAAGGATAAAGGACAAAATCGTTATCATTGAAAAAAATTTAAGGATAATTTTTATTCGTATTTTTTTTATATTGCGACAACCTCCTTTGAAATAAGCCCTATATTATTATTCCAGGATAAAATTACCAGAGATATGAATTTTCAAAGAGTATTCGGACACCATTTTTGCGAAAACTTTAACATACTATAACTAAAAAAAAAAAATAGATAGAAACAAGAAATTGATTTTCAATTATTTTTTTCACTAGTTCTTCAAGTACAACAATTTTCAAAAGAATCGAAGATCGTAAGGTCACAACTTTGGCAATTTTTGATGGAATGACCCATCTGCAATATCTAGCATGGATAATTTCATTGGCTTCATTAATTTGATTATATCTATGATGTGGCGTTGATTATGATAATTGGTGATTTCTTGTTGAGAAGTGTGAGGATAAAACAATTCAAAAATTAAGTTCTTCTCTGATGATTCTACATACATGTGGTAACACTAACCCAACAAACATCAATCGTTAACCACAGCAAGCCTTAACTCTCCAATGGAGCTCTACAACAAAAACGAGTGGATACAGTCGAAGTCGAGGGAAGCCTGAAGCCAAGTGCATAATTTGGTTTTAACGAGAAATCAGAAAACTAAAAACGCTATTAACGAAATTATAAAAAATTATTACCCCCACCCAGAACCCCACTGGCGATACCGATCAATTTTTTCCCAAATGGCTTCACAATCATATCTACATATACATAAATTCAAAGTTTAAACTTCCTTGGCGGTTCCTGTGGTATTGAAACCATAAAAAATGTGCTAAAAGTCTGTAACTAAAAACTTTATTATTTTTTTGGTAGAAGTCTGGAACACGTAATGCTAAGATGCGGTGTGGGTTACTATTGATTGATAACCTAAAAAATAACGTTCCAAATAGCTTCCTGGTTATTTTTTAATTTATTTACTTATTTTTTCCAATTTCAATTAAAACACTGAGTAAAATGTCGACAAAGCCCCGTAGTGGTTGAATATCAAAAAAATTCTGAAACCGATTTTTAGGCGATTGTATAGAAATGCAATAAAGTAAAAAGAATTCAATATTTAATCATATTTAACACTAAACCTACCACGACGGGTCAAATGACCCATTTTAAACTTTTTGTCAGAATTTCTTCTAAATAACATTATCACATTTTTAAATTTAATAAATAAATATTTTTGAATCGTTATTTGGAAAAATTGCTTAATTCATGTACCAAATTGTGCTACATTTTTCACTATACATATTATAATATATATATAACATTTTAAAGGCGGGTCACTTGACCCGCTGTGGTAGGAATAGGTATACATGAAGTATCGGTAGGTTTAGTGTTAAGGTATATGTCGGAATTCGTAAAAACGTACACATAACCACTTTACTCCCTTTTAAGGGAGGACTATCGCAAAATCCCGAAAATAATTTTTAAATTATTATGTATAGAGCCCACATAAGTAAAAGCGATTTCTATCTCTGTAAAACTAAGAGCCTTGTCGGAATTCGTGAGAACATGAACAATACTTTACACCCCTTAGGAGGTTCAATATCGAAAAATGCTCAATCCTTTTTTTTCTGATTACACTTAAAGCCTTTAGAAGTGAAAGCGGATTCGATATATAATTAGACCTAAGAAATACATCGGATTTCGTAAAAATGTACGCAACCACTTTACACCCCGTAAATGGTTGGATATCGAAAAATTTAGAAAATGGTTTCTAGGTGCTTATAAAGAATCCGCAGAAATAAAATTAATTTGATAACTTGACAAATCTAAAAAATATATCGAAATTCGTAAAAATCCTTTTCATGGCAATTTTTTATACGCGCCAATGAAAATCTGATCCTTTTTTTGCTTTAATTACTCCAGTAGTACATCGCCATATATAGTACGTACGTAGGTACTAAGTTTCCAGATTCTAGCATAAGCCGTTTTTGAGGTATAAAAAACTACCCTCTACCTCGTACCTTTCTACCTGTATCAAAAATTTCTAGGATGCCTCTATTGTGAGTGGCTCTTTTTAGCTTTCTATCCTTTGCTGTTTTCGAGAAATGAAAATCAGAATTTTTTCTTTTCCACTGCCTATATGCGCACTATTAAAATTTTATCCCTGCTAGAGGTCTACTGGTCCTAGCTCCTGTAAAAATTTTAGTATCATATCTAGTACGGTTTTTGAGATATAATAATTTAATTTTTTTAAAAATGGCTATCCCCACGTGCTGCACCTCCAAAACCAAATTTTATATTCTTATTATAAGTGGTTCGGAAGATATTGTAATGCAAAGTTTTTTTAACTGTCATCCCCACACTCGACCTCCCCCCTTCAAAATTTCTTGCCAAGGCTCGTAGTACAACCACAAAGTTTCAACTATAGAACATCAACCGTTTTGGAGATATGGATTTTAGAATGTTTCAATCTCAGCTTACGAGCGCATTGTTCTTTCCCCACTCCCACACCCCTCAACCATTATCGACCATTCTTTGCAAATGGGTCCACTATAGTTTTACATAAGTTCAAAGTTTCAGCCTCCTAGCATAAGCGGTTCCTGAAATTTTAAAATCAAAATTTTTCGTGTAAAACGCTCAACACATCAAAAGTTCACACCTCAGTCTGGCTTGCGTGAAAATCGAAAAGAAAACATATTCGTATTAGAGTTGTGAAACGCCAAACACTTCTCTAAAGCTTCACTTGTGATAATTGAATTCTCGAAGACAAGTTGATTATTTTTGTAAAGGATTTCAAACATTTTTTGGTCCGTCGAGCCGGATTCGAACAAAAATTGTATACTGGACCTGAATTGCAAAATGGTTCGAATTATACTTTTCTCATTATATATGTAATATGTACTATTTTTCGAATACGGGTCTACCTTTGAGGATGGACATTTTTTTTTAAATTTCAGTACCAGATTCACAGTATTTTATTATTTCAAAAATAATAATGTAAATATGTTCTTCGAAATAAATCGGTTCATTCTCTTGGACGCAATAGCTATTTTACCATAATGCACAGATCACAAACTGTTTAAAATCATTTTCATGCATATAATAAAAGATATGAATACAGTGGAATCCTTTGAATTTTCTTCTCACGTTAGAAGGTACCTGTTCCAAACACCATTCAGCTAAAGAGGACTTTTCGAGCCTCTTAACAACATACTTAACTACTTCTTCCGTACGATATACTCACTCAAAGGTAATGTACGTTTTATGCACATGACGATACGTTAACTCTTTCCCGAGGACGATATAGCTGTGGAACTCGTTTCACTTTCTCTCTTTGAGGCTATTATTTGAAAATATTCACACAAAGATGGCCACTGGAGCGAATGGGGACCCGAAAAAAGGACGAACGATTTGGCGGGTTACACTCCACTATTACATTTTAAATTGCTGCAAGGTTAACAGTAAAATCCAATAGCGTTTTAGTTGTGTAGTGTGGAAAAAAATAAGAAGGTAAAGGATTTTGAGCTTGCATCGAGAATTCAAAGGACACATACCTGCTGCAGGTATTTTTCCATAAAATGCAGTCGACAAAATTATATTTTCCTTTTTTTTCCATTACTATGAATAAAGTTAAGTAGGTCTCGGTATATTACCTTTCTGATATGGAGGCAACCAGTCGCGCTTGACACGATTTTAGCTCACATTAACAGTTCCTTTGGTGAAAATTTAACAAAACCAGAGGAAAAAATCAATTGCAACACGAAGGTACAGTGTATTATGTACGCGTAAGAAGGGTACGTTGTTTTTGCAACTAGATCTACCTCAGCGGTCCTCCATAGAAACTCCTAAGGAAAAATGTTTTAGTTATCTTTAAGCTTGACTTGATTATTCATGGAACGTAGCCATGATCCCTATCAATTCAATTCTTTTGCATTACATGAAAAAGTTCAGTATTTGTTTTGAACTGGATATTTTTTTGTGGGACATATTTAGTACCTACATCGAATGAAGAACTTCATTGGAATGGAAATACTAGTTCAATAAGTCAGTCTTAATTCATTGAAGGCAATATAACAAATATAACGTATATAATACTAGTATAACAAAAAGATGAAGTGACTTACGTATGCATAGTGATGGGTCGGTCGCGAACGATTCAGTCGAAATGACCTGGTCAGTAGTATGACCGAATTAACTCGAGTCATGTGAAATGAAACAAGTCGTTTAATCGGTCACTAGAAAAAATATTCTACGTCTCGTATCGTACCCGATGTTGATAGCCGTGCAGCGCCAAAAATTTCTCTTCGCGTCTGTCTGTCTGTACTCGGTGGTCGAAGGTAGCGAACGATTACATTAAAGAGACTTCAGGGGAAAATGCGCCAAGAGAAAATTGAAATCGAAATTAAACAATTTTTCTGTGTTGAATTTACGAATTCAAAGAACATTCAAATTCATTCATTAACAGTACACTCTCTATAAATTCCAAAAATTAAATCATTAGAATTGTTTTTTTCCCCGAATTCGTAAAACCGACCTTCGAGTTCGATTTACTCTTTACGAATTCAAAGAACATTCAAATTCATTCATTAACAGTACACTCTTTATAAATTCCAAAAATTAAATCATTAGAATTGTTTTTTTCCCCGAATTCGTAAAACCGACCTTCGAGTTCGATTTACTCTTGGCGCGTTATCCCCCTAAAGTGTCTAAAGTCTAATCATACGCTGCCTCCGAAGTTTAAATACCGACCGACCAGCCACCAGCGACCACCGAAGACCAACCGACTCGAAAACTCGAGTTAATCTAGTGACCACTGACCGATCGACCGACTTGTTATTTTTCGTATGTCGTGAGTCATTTCGGTCGGTCGGTCATTTCGACCGAAGTGACCGAAATGACTCAAATGAGTCATTTGAGTCATTTCAGTCATTTCGGTGTTCGGTCACTTCCATGATTCGGTCGGTCGGTCATTTCGATCAGCGGTCACTAGAAAAAGCTTCTATTAACTCGACTTTTCGAGTCGGTCGGTCTTCGATGGTCGGTATATTCGAACTTCGAAGGCAGCGTATAATTAGACTTCCGACACTTTAGGGGGATAATGCGCCAAGAGAAAATCGAATTCGATGGTCGGTTTTCGAGGAAAAAAATCAATTCCAATGATTTAATTTTTAGAATTTATAATGAGTGCACGGTTGAATGAATTTGAATATTCTTTGAATTCGTAAAATCAGTAGGAAAATTGTTTAGTTTCGATTTCGATTTTCTCTTGGCGCATTTTCCCCCAAAGTGTCTATAATGGAATACCTTCGAGCACCGAGTACCGACCGACACGAAAAGTCGAATAGAAACTTTTGGCGCTGTACGGCTATCAACACCAGGTACGATACGAGAATACCCGCTGACCGATCGACCGACTTATTTTTTTATTCCGAAATGACCGAAATGACTCAAATGACCGAATCTTTTTAATCGGTCACTTCAACGAAATGACTCGGTCATACTGGGTTAATGAACTGACCGATTTATTCCATCACTATATGCAATGGTGTTTAGAGTGGTATGAAGCACAATACCGTATCAATTTTTGCGGAAGTATTTGTTTTTTAAATTTCTCTTTATACACATTAATAGAATATGTAATACGTGTATTCAAACGTAGTGAGTTGAGTTGTTCACTTTGTAAGAACTATTTAGTGTTTCCAGGCTGTTAAATTTTTCATAAAATGTTGAGAATTTACAAAAAGGGTTAAAAAAATGAAATTGAATTTAAATTTCATTAATTGATTCAATAAAAAGTTTTATTCTATTTCAGTAATCGAACGATTGACTGAAGCGCTCACTTCCACTTCAAGGACGATGATTGGAAATCGCAAAATTCGGGGAATTCCCATTTGATGTTAATATTTAATTCAGAGGTGGAACCAATATCAATTTCCTCGACTTTGAATGTCGAATTTGAATACTAACCAGATATCGAATTTCAAAACAATCAATAAACTAAAAAAATATAAAATTCTAAATTAAGTGTCGAATGTACGTTGAACATCCTCGAATTGGAGAGCAGAATTCTTCAGTGGACCTTTGCAGTACAAGTTTTGATGATGGTATATGAGGGATTAGAGTGGGAATGGTATTTTTTTAAGTATTGAGATCGACATGCAACGAAATTTGTAGATTATGTGAAGAAGAAGAAAAAACTGCAGAGCACATTCTGTGGCATTGTGAAGGACTCGCAAACAGAAGACTGAGGCTTTTTAGAAATTCCTTCCTCACACTGTCTGATATAGCCATCCTGAGTGAGCTATAATTAGGAAGGATAATCACAACAGGCCTCATGAAGCCCCAGTGAATCGGAATTCAGGCCGTTCTCCACCATCTACAATCTACAAGGGTGTGCCTGAACCCAACAAGTTCTATATCTTGGCTTTGACCGCATCCCGGCATTGACAACAATTATGTAGCACCCCGACTTTAACCGCTTCCCCGACTTTGTCTCGAAATATAATAAAGTTACGCCCAGACTTCTCACAGGTTTTCAAATCTCAAGAACCACTAATGGTAGAAAGTTAAAACTGGGATGGCAAAATTTGTGAAAACATATGCAAACCCTTGGGTGCTGAATATCCAAAAATTGAGAAATGGGTTTATAGGCGATTATATAAAAAGTCTGTGGAAATGAAAAGCGATCTAATATCTCATCAAACCTAAGAAATATGTCGAAGCTTTGAAAAGCATACAACACCTTTAAACCCCTTAGGATTGAAAATCTGAAAATACTGAAATTAACTTTTTGGTTCTTATATGGGAAACCTTAGGAAGTAAAAGTGAATTGGATATATCATCAGATCTAAGCAATATGTAGGAATCTGTGAAAACATATGCAACCTCCTTACACCCACTTGGGGGTTGAATATCCAAAAATTCTGAAAGTAGTTAATAGATAAATATGAAGACAGCACGAGAAAGTAAAAACAATTGAATTACTTATCACTTCTAAAGAATATGACGGAATTTGTGAAAACTTGTTCAACCCTTTTATATCCCCTTAGAAGCTGAAAAAGGAAAAAACTTAAAAACAAGTTTTAGGCGATTATTACGCAAGCCCGAGAAAGTGAAAAGATATTCGATATTTGATCAGACCTGGGGGATATGGCATAATTCGTGAATAAGTATACAAACCCTTTACACCCCTTATGGGTCGAATTTCAAAAAATCCTGAAAACAGTTTCTAGGTATTTATATGAAGAAGCCGTAGAATTAAAATGAATTAAATATTTGGGAAGACCTAATAGATATGACGAAAATCGTGAAAATATATGCATTCCATTTTCACTGACACATTTTTTCGCCCCCCCCCCTTCCGAACGCCAATGGATATTTGAAATTTTGTTTTAACTAAATTACTTTTCTAGTTAATTTACATATATATATCAAGTTTCAACTTTGTAGCATAAGCCATTCTATAGATAGGAAAAACATCCCCACCCCCGTACCCTATTACCCTTATAAAAAATTATATTTTTCCAAGATTCTACTACTATAGATCTATCTAAATAGCATGTTTCAGCTTTATATCATTATAGGTTTTCGAGATATAAAAATCGGAACTTTTTCCTTTTCACCCTTCCCCACCCTCACCCTCTACACCATCACATCCAAATTTCTGATAGGGGTCTATTAGACCTACTTTTGGTAAAAATTTTAAGCATCTACCTCACACTGTTCTTGAGATATGAGACGTGATTTTTTAGAAAAATTCGCATCCCTCCACTTTCATGATCCACCGCCCCCTTAAAAAATTTTACTTTCAGCAAACTTCATTTGTCAACCTTTATACACAAACCGAATTTTATTTGTCTAGTGCAATTGGTTCGTGAGATATCATAATCTAAAGTTTTTTACCCCCGACTCTCGTACGCCACTGCCCCACCCAAAAATTTGTTGCCGATCTATTCTCCTAGTATACCTACAGATATGCATTAAGTTTCAATTTTGTAACTTTAACCGTTTAGGAGATATGGATTTTAGAATGAGTCGATCTCGGCTTTTTTGCGTTTCGGACGCATTATTTTTCATTTTTTTTTGCTTTTTTCGTGTCTACGAGTCATGAAACGCGAAAAAAAAATTTTTTTTAAAAATCGATCACAATACTGTAATATTAGAAAATAATAAAGTAAAAGGAAATTTGTTCATGAAAATCTCTGTGCTTCATTTTTACCCATCAATTTGCAGTCACTGGTGAGTAAGCAGCCACCATTACACACACGTGGTAAAATTAAATTTTAAATTTAAAATTTGATAAACATTACGACGAATGAAAGCAAAAGTTTGATAAACCAGAAAAGTGTAATTTTTCAGAAAAGAAATTTATATCTGCACATAAAACAAATAAATTCTACTCTGAAATTTTTTGTTTTCGCTTTTTTTTACTAAACCCCAAAAAAGCAAAAAAATAGGTGAAAATTTTGGTTTTTTGGTACCTCACCAACCGCTAAAAAAGCTAAGAGCTAACAAATAATTATAACAGAACAAAAAAAATGCTTTTTTTCTATGAAAGTGAGCTAAATGAATTTCTACGAATTTCATTATATCTCTTTGGCTTGCCTAGATGTCGAATTTATTTGTTCTTCTGCGGACTCTTCATATATGCGCGTATGGGCTTTATATATATTCGGTTAAAAACTGATATAAGAATTTTTTGATATTTAACCGCGAAGGGGTGTAAGGATGTTTCGTTTGTTTTCACGAATTCCGTTATATCTTTTAGGTAGGATTGGATATCGAATTGGTTTTTATTTCAATGTGCTTCCATGTATAAAATCGCCTAAATAGATTTAAATATTTTTTTGAAATTCATTTCATAGGGGGGTGTAAAATGGTTGTGTTCTTTTTTACGAATTCCGTAATATCGCATAATTTCGATGAGATATTGAATTGTTTTTTTATTTCAAAAGGCTTTCACCTAAAAATGAATTTCAGTATTTTTTGATATTAAACCCCTAAGTGCCTGTAAATAAGTTCTACACGTTCTTACGAATTCCGCCATATCTCGTAGATCTGATATCATATCCTATTAGTTTTTCTCCGAGCTCTTGATATGTATACTTAGAAATTGATTTTTAAATTTTAAGATTTTCAGCTCCTAAATGGTTGCAAAGGTTCCTATGGGGTATCGATTCGGGTTTTACTTCCTTCTATTTTATACAATCGCCTAAAAAGGGATTGCAGGATTTTTCGATATTCAACTCTCAAGAGAGTGTATAATTATTGTAATAAACAACTAACTAATTTGAGTAAAAATTCAAATTGTAACTACAGATGAAAGATCTGATCACTGAAATTGTAGATAACTGTACAAACTATTTTTAAAAATTGAAATAAATTTATGTTATGTTATATTTTTATCGAATTTGAAAAAAATGTAAAAATAAGAAAGCTGCCAAAAGTCTGGGTGCAACTTTTTTTTTTGGCTAGAATTCTGGAACGCTTTTAGTACTGTCATGCGATGCAGGTAACCTAAAGAATATTGACGAGACTTTTTGAAACGTAAGCTGTTCCGCATTTTGATATTAAACTCATTCAGGACTTCTACCAAAAAAAAAATTCTGTTCAGACTATTGGCAGATTAAACGCGTCGTGGTATTATAGTAATTGGATTAGCTATTGCGTCCAAGCTCGTGATTGCTTTGACGGACAAATATTGTAACATAATTTTGTCTAAGACGATTTTCTGGTCTCAATTCTACTAGTATCTTGTTCAGTTCTCCACGTATTTGAAAAAAACAAACACAAAAGATTGTGTACTTTGTCTATGACGTGTTAAAAATTGGTAAACCCCGAACTTTTGTCCGGAGCAAAACGATTCTTCTCTTTGTAATTTAAAAATAACGCTATTCGAGCTAGCTGTAATCTGTTAGATAGTTGTAAGAAATAATTAAAATTTATTTAGAGATAAGACATTCATCTTAACTTCTAAATAATTACTACTTATCTTTTTTCAATCTTTTAAAATTAATGTCCGGGTTAAAGACCTAATATGAGTGGTCTAATAATCGTAGACTTGTTATCATTTCTTCTATTCTAAGCCTTTTTTAATTTAGTTGATCGGTTGTTGTAACTTATTTCTTTTCACTTTATTATTTTAATAGCGAACCAAAAAATCATGGACACTAAAATTACCAAAAAAAAATTAGTCCGTCTTTACGACGTAGGCTGTCCGCCGTACGAAAAATTATTTTCTTCTACGAGTTCTTCAAATAAAGTTTTAGTTTTAAGAAGGGACGAGCTTTTCATGCCCCATCGACCTCAGGTCCTCCAAATTGCCAAAGAAAAGACTGCCCAGGCATCTCAGTCGCCTCCTTGCAACAGACTGACACTCACACAAAATGTGGGTGGTGTCCTCCTCAGCATATAGGTCACACTTCAGAGTCAGCGATCCCCATACGCATAGCATGCTTCCCTAGTAAGCAGTGCCCTGTCAGTATTCCAACGAATAGCCGCAGACTTCCCCTACTCCATGTTAAAATCTCCCTAGTCTAAAAAAATAAATACCTAAAAACTGTGATCAGTATTTTTTGAAATTCGACCCCTAAGATGGTGTGAAGAGGTTGTATACATTTGCACGAATTCAGCCATATCATTCAGGTCTGATTAGATATCGAACAAATTTTTACTTCCGCATAATAATTACCCAAAATATGGTTTCAGTCATCTTTGCTTTTAACCCCCTAAGAGGGTGTAAACAGGTAGAACATGTTTTTACGAATTCCATCATATCTCTTAGGTGTGATAATACATCGAATTTTTTTTACTTCCTCGTGCTTTCTTTATAATCATCTAAAAATTAATTTCAGAATTTTTGGATATTCAACCCCCAAGTGGGCGTAAGGAAATTACTGAAATTTTCTAAACTTTTACGGTAACTCTTAGATTTGATGAAATATCCAGTTGGTTTCTACTTCTACAGAGTTTATTTTTTATTTATTATTTAATCGGCCATAATCGATCTTAGGAAATCGATTTTATAATTTGATATTCTACCCCCAACGAGATGTAAAGAGGTTGCATACGTTTTCACGAATTCAAACATGTTTCTAAGATCTGATATCGAATTAATTTTTACTTCCTAAGGCTTTCTATATAATTGGCTATAAGTTAATTTTTGAATATTCAACCCCCGTATACCTTTCCATAGTTTTCAACATTTTTTTTAGGTTTAATGTGATATCAGATTGGTTTTTAATTCCACGAACTTTTTATATAATCGCCTACAAACTAATTTCACGATTCTTTGATATCCACCCCCCAGGGTGGTAAAGGGGTTGCATATGTTTTTACGAAATCCAGCATGCCTCTAAGGTCTTATAAGGCTTTTTACATAATTACCTAAAAACTGCTTTCAGCCTTTTTTGCTTTTCATCTCATACGAAAGTGTAAACGGGTTGTACACATTTTCACGAATTCCATCATATCTCTTAGGAGTGATAAAACATCGAATTGTTTTTACTTCCTCGGGCTTCCTACATAATCGCCTAAAAATTATTTTCAGGATTTTTTAATATACAGCCGAGGGGATATAAGAGGGTTGCACATATTTTTAAAATTTTCGCCATCCCTTAGGTCTGATGAGGTATAAAATTGGCTATCACTTCTACGGGTATTTCATATAATCGCCTAAAAATCAATTTCACGATTTTTTTAAATTCAATGACCATGTGGTGTATTCACAAATTTTGCAAAATCTCTGGTGGCTGATTAGATATCAAATTGGTTTTATTGATTTTTATACTCTAGATGAAATCATATAGAGTATTATAAGTTTATTATGTAATCGCTTATTTCACAATTTTTTTGATATTCAATCACCAAGGTGATGTAATGGCCTTAGGGTTTCTACACGATTTCACAAATTTCGTCATATCTCTTAGGTCTGATGAGACGTTACATTTCGACTTTGACCGCGTCCCGACCCAATTACGTAATTCATGTGTTAAATGTGGCAGTGGCGTAAGCATTCTACCGCACCCCCACTTTAACCGCTTCCCGAACTTTGACCCGAAAAACAATAATGTTTCGCCCAGACTGTAGGCAGATTTTTTTTATAACAAATCAAAAAATTATTACATAATAAAAGAAGGTTCTGATGTGCTTTCTTTTATCTTTACAACTTTCTAATTTTTATCAAGAAGTAACGTATACGAGTACTTTGGTGGTCAGGTGTAGGGGAGAGTGGGCAAAGTGGGCTAGCAAGGTAAAGTGGGCCCCTTTAAAATTTTTAGTTTGCAATAGCGCCATCTTTTAGCAAAATAAATTATATGATAAAGCTTCATAAATTGACCACAATGCACTATGAACGAAATCCACTTTAATTACAGTTCCTTGAATTTTTCTCATATTACGATTTTGGCACCGTCTGATGTAAATATCAGTGTTTAATAATGTCATTAAAAAAAATTGTTAGCGAGTGAGAATTGTTTGGAACAGTATCCTTGAGATCGGCGTACGGATTGCGAAACTTGAAAAGTAAGCTTTGATGATTATTTAAAAAATATATAAATTTTAGCAGATGCTTGCTGTTTAATGTTCATTCGGGGCAAAGTGAACCCCGGTCGCATTTTACCCCATACCAATACAATTTTATTTGATAATTAAAAATAATGATTTTAGCATGGCTAGAACATTCAACAAAAAATTAATGCAACAATCGTGGACTGAAGATGCGATGAAAAATGCAAAGAAAGCCAGTAAATGTTTTTGTGTTCTCAGAGCTACACTTCAAAGCAGCGTACGATCTCAACACACTTAATTTCGCTTGAATTTATTAAAATCATATTGTTTGTCTTAATTAATCCATTGCTCCAGTTTTCGCTCCCTATACCCCTTAGAAGGGCTCACTTTACCCCAGTAGTGGGGCAAAGTGAGCACTTTGAAGTAGAAAAGAGTAGATCTCTTTTTTATCAGCAGCAATAATTTAATTTCACGAATAGGTATATGACTAAGCTAACATCCTAAGCTATCGATTTTGCGAGAAAAGGATTTTATAACTATTACCCATTTTACAGAATCCCGATACAAACCTTAGGGGTTCACTTTGCCCCACTTTCCCCTATGTGCGTTCAGTCTGGTGGTTCTACAAATAATAATTTTTTTTAATAAAATATGATTTGGGAAAAGTCCAAGCACGGTGTTTCTTTCATTGCACCGCATTATGACGTATGATCTGCATCTTTTAGATTAAAATTCAATTGACGCAATTGAATTGCAGTCAGCTTAACCTGAACCGAATTGAGCATTTGCTGCAAAAGTTTGCAGTTGACGTCGACTTTTAAACGGAAATGCTATCGATTATGTAATTTAATATTGAATTACTTTTTGTTTATCAGTGCACTTCACGATCAATTTGTCCACTTAATTTTTTTATTATTTTACTAAACGGTTAGATAAGAATTTAGACCTTTCGTTCTAGTCATAAGAACAATTAGGATGCCTGGCATGAGGTTCTGTTGTCGAGAACGTCTAAAATATTTAAATAACAACAAATAGTCTAACTGCGCCGTGCTGTGTCAATATTACAAAGATATCGGGTACGGTTTTTACTATCCGTCAAACTAATTTTTGTTAACCAGATGTCAATATTGAGTTTGTTCGGTTTGAGCTTTGAACAGTTTGCCACTGATCGACGTATGGATATCAACAAATATGCATAATAATTTATTTTTACTGCAAATGACGTCACGAGATGTTATCGCGATAGCTTGAATCTATTCTATGTTAGAACTTTTTGTTGTTATGCTTGAACTTGATAAAATAGAACAAAATTCGTCACACAATGATAACCTTAAGATTGCAGTCTTTGTTTTACGTGTCGCTATAAAAAGATACATCTGTTGATTATTTAGCGCAATATTCGAGATACAGTCAGATCGCATAAAAGCACTTTCCTTCCAGTAAAATTTACCAGATTTTTTTTTCTTCGTTCAGTTTAGTTTTGAGAATGATTTCGCATCGAATAGTTGTTAGGGTTGTAGTTTTTGCAATCGGATTGTTTGTGTGTAACGTTTGTCTTGCAACGAGTCTTACGAAAATCGACTGTACGAAATGCCGCCTGGATATCTACAGTTCCGGATCAAAGGATTACAATTGCGGCATTTCGCGACACAATAAGCTGCCAGTTTGCGCTGTCGACTGTAAAATACTCTACGGCATGACGATCCCGATACCGAATTTAAGCTTGGACTTCGATATGACGAGTTGCGTTGCACAGGAAGTTCCGGCTCCGGTTTCGCAAAGTGTTCCGGTTCCGGTTGCAGTTGCTTCGCGTTATCGGATTCCGGGAGTAGGAATTTAGCGGCGTTGAAAGTGAGTCAGTGCGGAATGCGTTGCTGCGTCGAGCGAAGTCATGTGATTCTCAAGGATGGAATTGTGCCATTGAAATTGGTTTTGTTAATTTGAAAGTAGGTTTCCATATAAGATGAAGCCGATATTGTTATGAGACTGTGTATCTAGTTTTATTCATTTATTTATTATAAATTGATTTGTAAAAAGTTTTTTTTTTTAATTTTTCTAAACTTCGTAATTCGAAATTATATAATTTTTTTTTTATAAATTAGATAAGATTTCATTAGAGTTGAAGTTTTTTATTTCAATTTTTTTTTCAATGTTATCCTGGTTTGAGTTCCTGGTTATAGGGACTCCACCATGGGCGCCATACAACATTTCGTAGGGAGGGGCAGAACTATGGCTTATAAAAGGAGTTTCCAATTTCTGAAACTACATCTTGTGACGAATGGAATGAATGTGGATTTCACTCAGTCAAGAATCATTGAACCTTTTCTGTTTCTGGAAAAGATACAGAGAAGTTAATATTTTACTTCTAAAATCGACCAACTTCTTCCGGTACATCGCATACATTCCTCAAAATAAGTGATGACAGTATAAGTTCTGGTATTTAAAAAATTTCGAACAATACACTTTTTTTTAATTAAATATTGCAGGAACTGACAATATTGCGGTACTCTTTCAATAAGCTACCATACAAAAGTTCTTAATAAAAACGGTTCTTATTTTTTCCCGAAGGAGTGATATCTACGGAACGGAACGTATTGAACATAAAAGTTTTTTTGTGATTAAGTTAAGACAAAATTCTCGGGGAGCGGGATTATATAGTTACACTTATTTTGAAAACATCAAAACTTTAAAACAGAGTGAAATGAAGATACTGTTTTAGGCTGCCATACAAAAGTCTTTACAAAAATTAGTGCTTTCTGGTGAGTCAACTTGAAGAGTTGGAATTAGTTGTAACTGTGTTCAAGCTGTTGTAAAGAAGAAACGGAGTTAGTAGGGTAAATTTATCGCTCTAGCTCAAAAACTTTCGAAGTTTTTCACCTTTAATTTCAACCCTTTCTTAATTGAGCAATTTTTTTTTTTTATTAAAGTGCAACTAAAAAGTGATAACAGTGGTCTAACAAAACGTTACGTACTAATGTTACTAATATCCTTCTGATCCTGCTACTTTAATCAACATACCTTAAAATTTTGCATATTTGAAAACACGCTCTTTCTCAGCACAACGTCGAATGGATGTATAGAAAAAACTGTATGAGCAGATAACTTTATCCAACCATTAAGACCTTTGGGTTTAATAAGTCATACCAAACTTCTATGAAGAAAAAATCCTAAGTGTGAAATTAAATTACATCTCCCAATCATTATTTTATTATCTTAATTTTATTTGTCTACTTAAATTTGAATTACAATCCAATTTTTCTGCAGTGAGTAAGGAAACATTAATTTTTAACAAGTGAAATTTCTTTAAATACAAATAAAAAGATGTTTTGATTTTATTTTTCATTGAAAACAGTAAATGGTCTTGATTTAGTAAAAAAATTCTATTAAAAAAATAACTATACAAGTGTACAATACTGGAAGGTAGAATACAGGTGGGGGCAAGTGCCCCCTCTTGCCCCCTCTATGGGCGCGCTTGGATTTCGCTGTTACAGCCTCTCTTGGAAGAAGTTCACGTTCCGCTAGTAGTCGTCAAGGGGGATATACTATTGCACTTTCAGTCAGTGGATAACTCCAAATGGAGTAATTTAACTAGTGGCCATCTTACAACCGAATGAAGACCTACGAACTTTTAAATAAGGCCCGAGGAGGACATCTCCGGAATCACGACGATCAGGACAGGCCACTGGTCAATTGAAGGTAGGTATACAATTCAATGACCACTGCCGTAGTTGCCAGAGCGCGAATAAGCGAGAGCCACTCTTTAACTTCCTTTGCGGGTGCGCGGCAATTGCCAAAGCCCGAAAATTGAACACTAGGCAGATCCTCTAAAGGTGCTCGTACACGAGCAATTTTCCAAGCAATTAATTGCCCGACGACTATTGCCAAAACTGGTGGAGCGATTAATGGAGCAATACAGGGAAATATCATGCTAATTGCGGCAATATTTCGGCAATGTGGCAATGTTTTCACAGATTGCTGGCATTGTTCGCCCTATAGTTGCTGTATTTCCACTGAATTGGAAAATTCCGAGCATATTGTCCTCGTTCGGTGATTCAATTGTCAAGTTTTGTTTTGAATTTTGCAATTATTTGTCAAGTTTCGTGTTATAATGGCTTGGAATTCAAATATTTTCATGTTTTATTTTAAGTTTTAGATTTGTTTGTCAAGTTTGCTTTCGTGAGACTGAATTGCTCGTGTAAGCCCTTATTGCTGAATTGCTAGATATTGGTCAATATCGCTCATCACAATTCAGGAACGAGTTGATGAAAAGTTTATCCACATCGCCTGTTGCTGTGTGTTGCTTCATATTTTCGTGACGTCAAAATTGACGAATATTGCGGCAAATTGATCAATTTTAATCGCTCGTGTAAGAGCACCTTTAGACAACTTAAGGAAGGTCTTAATGAAGACATTGAAGAGATAATAGTCTGCCTAAATAGTACACACAGTAAAAAAATCCATTGAATTTCACATCTTTTGGATAGTAGGCAAATATGCCGCATCTTTTCAAGTAAATTTACTTTGGGATGTAATAGTCAATTTGATTGTAATTTTCAATTTTCGGTCAGTAAATTTCAATTTGCAATCAGTAAATTTCAACTTCGAAAGCAGCAAATTCATTGAATATTCTCTTGAATTTACACTCTAAAAAAAAGTGTAGAATGCACCAGTGGTAGAAATGCACCACTCGCCATTGGCGCTCGCCCGTAATTAAAATCTTCAAAGCAGAGAAGGTATTCTCTTTCTCTTTCCTATCCATACAATCACGTTCAGTGATCGTTAAAATTCCGAGTAAATCTGAACAGTTACTCGGAGAAAAAGAAAAACGCAAAGGAAACTAAATTCTATTATACACAGTGCAACAAATAAGTTCCGAGACTCGAACCATATCTGAGTAACTAGTAGGACGATCTATGTGTACAGACCGGCGTTTGAAAGCTGTGACACTCCTCTTTTCGGTAATATCAGTTTTGTTTAAATCGGTTGTTAGATAGCAAAGTTATGACAGTTCTCCCAAAACAACTTTTTTGTCGATGTTGAAATATTAAAATGTTGCTCAAACAATGCTCATTACATTCTTCGATAGCAAAGGAATTGTCCACAGGGAATTCGTTCCAACTGGCCAGACAATTACTGGCTCATTTTATCTCGAAATTTTGGAGCGTGTGATGGCCAGAATCCGTCGTATTCGACCCGAATATCGTGATCCAGAAAACTGGATAATGCACCGAGTCACACCTCACTCATTGTTCGTCAATTTTTGTCTCAGAATCAAGTGTGTGTTGAGTCATCCATCGTATTCACCTGAATTGGTTACATGCGATTTCTCTCTATTCACGAAATTGAAACTGAAGTTAAAAGGATGTTTTTTTAATGACATTTCGGCCATCAAAATAGCTTCAACACGAGCACTAGAGGCAATTCCACAAAATGAGCTAAAACACGCATTTGAATCACTGTTGAATCGCTGTAACAAGTATATTGAAACTGGAGGAGAATATTTTGAATAAAAAAAATGAAAAATATTCAGATTTTTTCTTTTAATGATGTTTTCCATGACCAGCCTCGAAACTTATTTGTCGCACTGTGTATGTGCCATATTTTTGTCTAAGGACAAATTATCGGTCGTGAGCCTTTCTAGGTAGGCATATACAGGGTGTAGTCTAAGGTGTGTTTTAGTAAAGTGCTAGTTTATTATTTGTTTTTATTTAAAATAATAATAATAATAATATCCATCTGACCGCAATCGGTAGAATTGCACCACGAGCATATAGGGAGATATATTCACCAGATTGTTATGCCTCTTTTGCCAGAATTCATGGCTATAAATCTTGGTGATATTAAAATGACCGAATTTCAATCAAATTTTAAAATTTAAATATCCGTTGACCTATCAAAACTTATATAAAACCATTGAATTATTATTATTTATATTATAATTATATTTGGTTTTATCTATTATTTTTTATTAGTATAAAAATCGAAAAATGTTTAATTTATTTACTATTTAGTTCGTTATTGTTTGTTACTTTTGTAAATATATTTTATTTTTTTTGTTTCAACTAATTTGGTTTGGATTGGCTATATATTTTAAATGTGCTGCATTTCTCCCGACTGGACTGACAGTGTTCTTTTACATAATGCTCAAGATCTGTTTATATTTTGCTCTTTATTATTAATACAATATTTGCGCAAGGTATTTGATCAATCAAAGAAAGAAAAATTAATCAAGTTCCTCTTTTTTCTGCGGAGATATGGAGTAATTAATGAAAAATGGTGCATTTCTACCTAGTCTACCCTATAATTATAATTACTTCTAATATTATTTCATACTTACTTACTCTTAATAAAACCCTTGGCTGTAGGTGGAAATCAAACCCGCGATCAATTCTGGTTTTGCTGCGTAGGTTTGGCGCGCGTAGTCACTGCGCCGCAGAAGGTGTTTCGTTTTAATTTCAGTAGAAATCGAACGAAACGTCTCACTTCGTAGTTTCATATATTACATGATTTTCGTCGTAAAATTCATATAGATAGGTAGAATTACACGAAAAATAACGTAATTTTCAATTCATATATAAATATAGTTAATTTTACACGAAATGTTGCGTACTTTTGTGAGCCTTTTCATATCAATTGTATGGTTTAGTTAAAAAGTACATGAATAATTTATTAATACCGGTAATTTCGTGTAAAAGTGATTGAAATGTGTACTTTTACTTGAAAAAATTAAATAACTGGAAAATTCAAGTAAAAATTTGATTGAAAATTAAATTTTTTTTAAAACTGTGCAGGATGGATATAACTGACCAATACTCTCATATCTTGAAGTAACACCCAACTAATTGCGTCATAATAATCTCTAACAGTTGGGTCAAGCGAGTTTGTGGTATCAAAAGGGAACCATTGCTCTAATTGAGACCTATCTAGGTAGATGTTGCTAACAAACAACCATTAAAACCCAAATCCTCTTGATGGCTGTCCTTTTGTCGAAGGGCTTGATGCCTAACAACGCGTTGAACCAAGAGGAACAAATTTAGTCGTTAACAAAAATATTTTAGGCTAAGTTCGTTAACGGGTGTACCTGTATAACAAATCGGAACAGCTAAGAGGCTCTAGTAGAATTAATCCTGCGCTGAGTTTAGGAGACTTGCAGAATCCACTCTGAACATTTTGGTTGCTCTTAAGTTCAATCATTCGTAATTTGTTGGGAATCCGTAAGTGTCTTTATCATGGATCCCAATCCCGATACCACCTTAAGGAGGACGAATTTGATTTAAAGAAGGTAGAATAAGAAATCGAGTTACTAGATCACGCGGTGCGTGAATCAAAAGTTAAGCTAGAAAAATATTGCGTTGACTTCTGTCGCGCTACAGTCCAAGTTGAGCCCCAGTCTTCTCTTTAGTAACATCATCGCTCTTTGATTCAATCTGAATCCTGAAATTTTTTTTGGATTTAAATTGTTAGCTGATTGCTCAAGTACAAGGTCCTGGCAACTAACATTGATGGAGAGGTGCACTTTATCCTGAAGAAATGGTACGGTACGCATAAACCAAAACTTTCTTACGTTCATCAAAAAACCTCCAGATCCGGTTTCTATTACAAAACTCCGTTCCCAGACATTATCAGCGGGTATTCTGACTATTTTTCAATATGTATAAAATTTAAATTACTAAATGAACAAGTCCAGTGGAATGTGAAAATTCCTGCAAGTTTCACACGAAAGTCGTTGTAATGGAAGAAATTTCGTCTCATTCGAAAACTTACAACTCAAAGTTCACATGTCTTCGACATACCGGTAACATAAATATCGGCCGGGATGTGGGACAAACTACTAAAACTTCTTCGAATCGTACCGATATGAAAATGCGCAGTCACTGCAGAAATATAATAGCGCGATTCTGAATACAAAAGGGCCTAAGAGATGCCACCCATGAAGCCGAAATATCCTTAGATCAGATCATCTCGAATCACATAATCTCTTATAGTAAAGCGGAAAAAAGGTAGCAACATCCCGTCGAGCTTACCTCAGAGGTGGTCGGTCACAAAATAAGAACCATCTGAATATACGCCCCGGAATCATTCGACTGTTTCAACAAAAATTTTCTTCGATTTTTCCTTGAAAAGTTTCCGTGATCGGCGCGATTCGCCCTCCGGCATAATTTCGAACCCTATTCGAAAGATTTACTTCTCTGGCAAAGGGCACGTAAATTGATAGGAAGCGGTCAATTGGAAATTCGATGGGGTAGTTTCAGAGGGAATTCGGACCAATTGCACATGGGGGGCGCAATCTCCTTAAGGTCCTCATGTGAATTTGCTGTCTTTGACTTCTTTAATTGGACATTTGATGTTTGTAATTGGATTACTTTTCGAGTAGAAATTTTTCATTTGAAGGTGGTGGAACAATTTTTTTTATTTTTATTGTTTGGACAAGGAAAAATAATTTTCCGGAACTAATTAGAAGGAAACATACTGTAGTCTCGACTCTGGATAAAATACTGAACTACAATACGTTATAGTTCAATTACAGCGAGTTTAAATGAATTGAAGCACAAAATTTTTAAAAACTTTGGTATGGTAGCTACTTGAAGCAGTGGCTTAATTTTGTCTGTTTTGTTCCTATACCAACTATGAAATAGCGAAAAAAATTAAAGTTAAAAGTTATTGTATATTTAAATTACTAGCTTTACGAAGGCGAATGCCATAGCGGTTTGTTTGCCGTGGTCTTTTCATTTGCCCTAGAAGCGCTATCATATTTTGAAGGTACCGTTTCTAAGAAATGTGCACTATACATCTTAACATCGATCTATCCATACATATATGTTCAGTAGCATAAATCTAGCCCCCTCTTCCCCTATCTTTGGTAATTGTGCATTAGTGCTGGCCGCAGACTAATTAGGCGAAACAGTATTAAGGTCGGAATACTAGAGCCAAGGAATTTCTGTTTCTAAACACTATGTCAAAAACAGACCCGGAATTGATCAAGGAAAATTTTTCTGTTCCGATTTATACAGCGAAAAACAGAAATGTTTAAGGAAAAATTGCAGTTCAATGCTAAAGTCTACTACTGAGTTCTACGTGAAGTTCCATTTGAAAATTTTTTAATTTAAAATTTTCACGTGCGAAGATCTTTTGGTAAAATTTTGCATTAAGTTTCGTCAGATCAGTACTAAGGTTACGCATAAAATGGTCAGTGCTCGTTCGAAATAATAGATGGCATTAACAGCATAAGGATAATAAATCCACGTAACTACTCTGTAACTTTGAATATATCTCTTCAGCGTCATGTTAGTGACAAATATCGAGATCAGAAAGATATTTTCTGTTCTTATACCCTGTACAGACTATCTAGTCTGAACATTACTTTAGTTGTACTTTATTAAAAAAAAGGAATTGATCAACTAGGTGAATGGTTTGCATTAAAGTAAGATAACTTCGAATGTGCTAAAGGTAGATCAATAAAAGTAGCCTCGAATAAAAGGTAATTAAATATCCTTTCATAGTTCCGGGAAAAAAGATTAGGTCAATGATCACGTTTTTCAATTAAATGAACAACAACATGGTAGAAGTCAATAAAAGTCAATAAAATAAAAGTCAAAACTGATCACGGTTTACTCGTTTTATTGTTATCACTTTATCAGCAAAACTTAAACAGGTCATTTAGCTAGATACTAGCCTATTATCGGTAATGGTGAATTGTGAGAGTTAAACTTTTAAAATTTAAATTCTTTAACAAGTATTAAAATTGGTGGCTCCACTATAAAGAAAAAAAATCCCCTACTTCTTATTTTTCAGTTTGTTTTTCATTTTCTTCTTTAAAATTTTCTAATATTTACAACATTCGAATTTTTAGACATATTGTATTTATAAACTATTCAGAAAAAAATAACCAAAATATATTATAAATAATATGCAAACTTATGGTGAAGCCACTTACAACCAAACACTTAAAATAATCACGAAAATATATATTTGCTTATAGTGTAAAACTACTGACATATTCGTGTATAAACATCGTATGTGTGTAATATATTGCCTTTAACTTAAATATTGAAAGCCATCAAACATCAATTATTGTATCGGCGTATGTCCAACAAAACACAATGACTCTTCAATTTTGACGTTATTTCGGCAATTCATGGACACACAGACATTATTTGACTGACACTTTCGAGTAATGATGATCAGAAAAAATTCATATAGCTACGGATGATGAAAATAGTTTTTCGTGAAGATCGTAGCAAATTATCACACCGAGTTAATATGCGTATTGTTATTGGTAGGTCGTATGTTGTACCGATCTTTTTAGAAATATCGCCTATATGTAACACGTGTAAATAATACATTTGGATATTTGCCAAAGTAATTTTTGAACTGGCACAGATACATGTATTAATACGGTTAGAAATTGGATGGATATCTCACATGGTTACTTAAGATACTACGTATTGTATAGAAAGTCTGAAATAAATTTATCGTTTTATGTAAATCAGATCATTTTTACTGTACTTAAAAATAATGGATTGAAAATTAAAAATGGCGTCTTTTGTTAGCTATTGGGTTTGCCGTTAATGCGTATACAGTAAAAATTTTTGTGAACATAACTGTTCTTAAAGCAGTAAAATATTCCGAATTGGTGTAGTAAATTTACAAATTTTCATTAAATTTAACGAAGTTACGAGTAATTTTTGAAAGTGTGTATTTTTACACACTTTCGCCAGAAATTTACTGGCTGGAAAGTAAAATTACAACACCGATTGAAATTGACCAATTTTAATGTGTAAAATTTGTCATTGTGTATCAAATTAAGCATTTTGCATGTAATTTTGTTACACCATGCATACACTCAAAGAAAAAATATGATTATGGTCACCATATTTTGGGAGAGCCTTACTATGATTGAGATTATAGTTGCCACAACTATGTTACAACATGTAACACAGTTATACTAACTGAATGTATGTTTGTAATAACTTTAGGTCTATATCAAAATTTTTAGAACTTAGTTACTAGAACTATGGTTATGTTTTTAGGAAACATACAATGTTTGGCTCAAATATAATTATGGTTGTGGAAACCTAGGTGTGTGATTCACGCAACCTTCTTTTTTAATAGAACGGTTAAGCTAATCATAAAAATCATGTGACATGGTTACTTGAAACATAGTTATGTTTTTAGAAAACATGTTATGTTTGGCTCAAAGAAAATTGTGGTTGTGAAAACCTAGTTGTGTGATTAACGCAACAATATTTTTTAATAGAACGATTACACCAATCATAAAAATCCTGTAACATAGTTACTAGAAACATAGTCATGTTTTTAGGAAACATGTTAAGTTTTACTTAAACAAAATCAGGGTTGTCGAAACCTAGGTGTGTGATTCACGCAACCTTCTTTTTTAATAGAACGGTTATGTCAATCATAAAAATCCTATAACATAGTTATGATTTTAGGAAACATGTTATGTTTGGCTCAATCAAAATTATGGTTGTGGAAACCTAGGTATGTGATTCACGCAACCTTCTTATTTAATAGAACGGTTACGCCAATCATCAAAATCATGTGACAAGGTTCTTAGAAATATATAATGAAAGTAAAAGTATTGTAGAGGATTAATAATCTTAATCCATTCATTGAATAAGGAAAATTAACAATTCCATGAATTGTAATCCATTCGTTGAATATTATAAATTAACAATTCTATGAATTGTACTTCATTCGTTGAATAATACAAATTAACAATTCTATGAATTGTAAACACAAATTTTATTAAATTTCATGTAAAAGATAATATTAAATTAACATTTGAACTAACTCTTTATATTGTTAAATTAATTTAATTTAAACTCGAATATTTCTTTAATAAGTTATATCGATGAAAATCAAAATCAGACTGATTATTTTTCGTTCCAATTTTTTTATCTAAAGTCATCGTATACTTCAATCGATTAAATTTTACAGAATCAAGTTTTTCTTAAAACATAAAAAACTAGTACTGCAAACTCAATGTACCGTGCGGCACCACAGTATTTTCCTCAGGAATACTATTTTTATTTGTTTATCTTATTTCATATGACATATTATAAATTACATTATATTTTCCATGCCTTCCTTTCCAAGTTTACACTTTCAATTGAAACTTGAAAGAAGCGAACTTACACCGCGAACGACACATTTCGTAATGGCAGAAATGATAATTCGATTGTTTCTGAATAATCGCATCGACATAGTTATAGAGTTGTAACAATTATCGTATAGTACGGTTGCGATAATCATAATATGTTTAATTTCATGATTGTACTTACATTATCTCATAAACATCTATAGTTGCACTGATTACGAGTATATTACAGTTATTACAATTATAGTATGGTTGTAACTATCACATATGAACTTACATGATTTTACTCACCATATCTTAACAAATTCTAATGTTGCATTGATCATATTCATGCTTATCACAATCACAGTATGGTTACGGCAATCATAATATGTCAACTAACATGATTGTACTGCACTGATCATTTAAAGTTATGTCAATGATAGTATGGTTGCGAAAATCATATCTAGTATCTTACCTTATATGATTGCACACACCATATCTGGTATGGTTGTGGGAATTATTTGATCAAATTTCATAGTTCCACTGATCATAGAATATTGTTGTCGTGATTATAATACATCATGTAACGAGAATGATTGGTACAACAATATTAAATTTCAGTACGGGATATGTTTAATGCAACCATATTATGTGTTTACGAATTATATGCTACGGCTAGGAGCATCATATCCATGATCATTGGAAACATATCTGTTTTACAATTGTTAGAAGAACTTTAATATAGTCAATGCAACCTTGGAATAAACATAGTTTTACTTTATTATTTTTTAATAATAAAGTATTGTTATCGACCTGAAATTTCAAAAAAGTTTGCTACCCTGAAATTTTGTATTTACACGTTTTAGGACTAGTAAACCCCAAAAAAGCAAAAAAAAAAAAAATGTCCGTCTGTCCGCCGTAGACGCCGTACGCCGTACGCCGTACGCCGTCCGCCGTACGCCGTACGCCGTACGCCGTACGCAAAATTGTTTGAAGGCGCGTAGCTCCCAAACCCATTGAGATATTAAATTGAAATTTTTATGGTGGGTAGATTGGGTGAATCCCTACGACTGGTATATTTTTGAGGGGTGGGGGTACAAGGGGAGAGGAGAGGGGAGCGTTTTAGACGAAAAATTTTGGTTTCTAGATCTCAGGAACCACTTATGCTAGGAGGCTGAAACTTGGAACTTATATAGTACTATAATAATGGACTCAATTGTAAAAAAATGGTCGATATTGGTTAAGGGGTGTGGAAGTGGGGGGGAAAACAATGAGTCTTTAACGCATGAAAGTCGGGATTGAAACATTCTAAAATCGATATCTCCTGAACAATTGATGTCAGAAGATTGGAACTTTGTTGTTGTCCTTAGGGATACTTCCAAATTAGACAAGAGCTGAAATTTTTAAGAGGGGAGGTGGGGTGTGGGGGTGGGGGGTGAAAAACTTTGGATTACAATATCTTCCGAACTAATTACACCAGGAAGATAAAATTTAGTTTCTGTGTATGGACTCACAGGAGGAGTCTAACAAAACTAAATTTTTTGAGGGGGGAGGTGGAGCACGAAAGTGGGGGGATAGCAATTTCTCAAAAAATTTAATTTTTATATCTCAAAAACCGTATCAGATATGATCTTGAAAATTTTACAGGAGTTGGGGTCGATAAACTTCTAGTAGGGAAAAAAATTTTGGTGGTGTGGGTGTAGGGGGTGGTGGTGAAAGGGGGTAGAAAGGAAAACATTCTGATTTTTATTTCTCAAAAACCATAATGAATAGAAAGCTAAAAATTTAGGATTATATAGAACCACTATGGAGACATCCTAGAAAATTTTTGATAGGGGTATCAAGGTACGGGGGAGAGGAGTGGTTTCTTATATCTCAGAAACGGCTTATGCTAGAAAATTGAAACTTAGTACGTATATGTAGATGTACTATTAGAGTAATTAAAGCAAAAAAAAGTTCAGATTTTTATTGGCGTTCAGAGGTTGAGTCAAAAAAATGTCCGTGAATCCACATTTTCACGAATTTCGTTAAAACTTTTAGACATGTCAAACTATCAAAGCAATTTTACTTCTGCGTGCTATTTATATAAGCGCCTAGTAACGGTAACGGTAACGGAATTTTTCGATATCCAACCCCTAAGGGGGAGTAAATTGGTTGTGTACATATTCACGAATTCTGATATATTCCTAAGGTATATTGAGATTTGGAGTTCACTTGTACTTCTATAAGCTTTAAACGTAGTCGGGAAAAAACCGATTTAAGTATTTTTCTCAATTAAACCCCCTGGGGGTATTGTTTAAGATTTCACTGATTCCGAAAATCTCTTAGGTTTAATGTGATCGAATTCGCTTTTACTACTATGAATTATTCTATTGATAAAAAAAATACGTAAATAAAAAATGATGAGATACGGTGTTGGGTACTATGCGACTGACAACCTAAAAAATAACCATTAGGCTATTTGGAACGTTATTTTTTAGGTTGTTAGTCGCATAGTACCCAACACCGTATCTCATCATTAAACACGTTTCGGACTTCTACCCATAAAATAATAAAGTTGCGCCCAGACTGTTGGCAGATTTTTCTTTCAGTGTAGGAATTGGTTTTTTGTGGTATGTATTAACTTGACCGCTTCGTTGTTTAATTCAATTGTTTCGTGGTTTTGTGTAAGTCGTGATTTAAAATTTAAAAAGAAAAAAACAACAAATAAATTAAATTTATATAATAAACATCTATAGTGTTTTATACTTTCTACTCTTTTTGGCCTATATCCTGGTTTTATCGTAATTAACATATCATGTGTTGATTGATCTCATTGCATTTTTTTCAATTGTCGATTGCTGTGTCCTTTGCCCTTCAAAATACGTCTGGGAATTCATCTGTCGAACATTCACTTGAGGTTTATTCATTTATATTATCAATAAATTAATAATAATAATAAGCAAACATAAACATGACACATTTTTGTAGTACATATATAGAACATATTAGTTTTTCCACACCGCGTTGTAAAATTTTAACTTTCCACACCAGTAGTAAATTTACACAATTTTACCGATTGATTTCCACACTTATGTGTGAATTTCCGCATTAATAGTGATGTGTTTCAGCGGAAGTAGTAAAAATCACAAGAATGCGCAAAAATATTTGACAATAGTATTATAATTCTACTGCTTACGGAGTAGGCACTAAATTGTCTACTCTGAGAGTAGTAGAAATTGTTTACTGTGTAGGTTCTCTGCATATAGAACTAGGTTTTAATTTTGCGATTTTCGCGCAACGAAACAATAGATTCAACTATTAACCTAACAATATTCGAGACGCAAGAACAAAATTTGGACATTTGCATGGCCTGGCTGCCAAAAAAACGTTGAAATTAAGTAGATTTCCGAAGATCGTCGGGCAGTGTCGATGCCAACTTAGTGCTTTTAGCGTTAAATTTACTGCTTAAAACTTCATCTCAGCGGACCTAAATTAGTTTTACAGCTTGCACTTTAACTAGTGCCTTACTAAGTATACAGCGGTTTTTTTTAAAGCTATTTGAATACTCCCGCGATTGATATCCAACGGAATCCATAGAAATCGCACAAAGTGGAATATACTGTGGCTTAGCTGCAATTGTAGTATTTTTATTGCAAATGTTATTTGTTTATTTTATTTTTGTTACTTCTTTTTTTTGGTATTTCATTAATAACTTTTTATTTTATTATTTCCTTGTCTGTATTGACCGGACATTTAAAAAAAAATTAGTACCCTGAAATTTTGTATTTTCAAATTTTAGGACTAGTAAACCCCAAAAAAGCAACAAAAAATGTCCGTCCGTCCGTCGTACGCAAAAGCGTTTGAAGCCGCGTAGCTCACAAACCCGTTGAGATATTAAGTGTAAATTTTTTGATGGGTAGATTGGGTGAAGTTAAACTTTGGATTATAAAGGGTTATTCAATAGGTACATAACAATTTCCTATTTTAATACAAACGCATCCTTAAACTTTTTTACTAGTCTGTCAATGTCAAAATGTCAGTCAAGGTTTACATTTTTATCATGGTGGAGTTCACGAACGAGCAACGTTTGGAAATTATCTCAATTAGTCTGTGTTTTATTTAAATACAAAATTGTTATGTCCCTATCGAATAACCTTTAGTTATGTACATAGAAAATTTCATCCTTGACTGACGTTTTGGCATTGACAGACCAGCAAAAAAATTTTAGGGTGCGTTTGTATTAAAATAAAAAAATGTTCTGTACCTATTAAATAACCCTTTAATATCTTCCGAACCAATTATATCAGGACAATGAAATTTTTGAGGGGGAGGTGGAGCAAAAAAGTGGGCGCATAGCCATTTTTCAAAAAATTGAATTTTTATATCTCAAGAACTGTTCCAGATATGATCTTAGAAGTTTTACAGGAGTTAGGCTAGATAGACTTCTAGCAGGGAAAAAAGTGTTGGAAATGAAGAAAAGAATACTGATTTTTATTTCTCAAAAATAGCAAACTATTTGCATATATTCCAGGTGACGCATTTTAAATTAAACGGAAGTTTTATTTATCCATTCTTTGCAAATAAGTGGAATGCAATCAGAATGCACCTCCGAACTGTATCAACCTTCGGAAATCACAAGAAAGTTTCAAGTAAATCCAAACTAAGCGGACATATCCCTTTTAAAATCAAGCATTCTTAACGCATTCTAGGAGCATCTGTATGATCCATCCATCCCCTCAATTGATGCAAACATAATGCATCCTGGATAAACATGCTGACTGTGATTTAATTTTTTAAATTTTCTCTCTAACATCAATCCTTAAATGGTGTGTTAAATTCGGTATATCAATCCATTTGTATTTTCTAGCGAGCTCTCAGCTGAAATACAAGCCAGTGTCATAACAGAATAGTTAGAAAAAGTTAATTTCAATTCATAAATCCTAACTTACTTATTGCTCAGTGTTACAGAAAATTAATTATCGCTAGAAGGAGATTACATAATATTTTAAATATTATTTTAAAAGAAATATCAACCATTACTGTAAACTGGTCCCATCCTTAACTTCCTACTAACGCTACTCAAACACTTTTACTATACATCCAACAACTTGACTGTCAAGTGTATTTCAAATTGTTGCGGAGGTTGAAAGGAAATAAATGCGGTAACTTCACAGAACATGTTATTAGCTACAATAAATATTTCAAGTATCATAATTGCAATTGTATACAGATACAGGAATGTTATGTTATTTGACATCAAAACAAGTCGGACTATGTTTTTATACTCCAGAAGAAATCTGTGAGTGTTATAACTTCAATCCAGCCCAAAAGTTTGTAACGCATAAAATCGAGCCTCGGACAAAAAAATTATACATATTATTTTTTTGTTCAGATCCAAATCTGCTTGCTGTCCGTCGGTCCGTTCGAAAGTACGTTAACTCAAGAATGTTTTATACTAGGATGTTGAAACCTAAATGTTTGGTTGAATCTGTAAGGCTAAGTTCGTTAATGGCAAAATCTTCTTTCTTCTTCGAGTAGCTGACATACAAAAGTCCTTAAAACACATGTTCAAAAATAACTTTAGAACCCTTTAAGCTAGATCAGAAATTTTGTATACGTTATTTTTAGGTACAGTTAGAGGCGTTAATATATGGTAAATGATGTCGCATGTGTCCTTGGTATAGTGGTCATACAAAAATCTTGTAAGAATGTGCTATTTCAATTTACAAAACTCAGTATAACTCAAGAAATCGCCACGAAGTCCAAATTTTGAACAAATTTGATTTGAGTGAAAATTAAGATCGAGTGTATTAGTCAGTGAAATTTCAAGCGAGAGTCCTTAAAAAAAGGCAAACTAAAGGCGCACTCCGTATTCTGCTTTATCCCCAACTAAAATATAAATCAGGGTTCAAAATTCCGTCTAGTTGTATTTAATTCCGAATCAGGACAGTTTAAGTTTATAAAAAAGCCATATTTCTTCAATAGATAAAATTTGGGGATGAAAAAAAGCGTTATTCGATTAACAATTTTTTTATTAGATCCGGTTTAACTGATAACCTGACAAAAGGTTATTTTCTGACGGACAGAGGCCGACTTCGTGCGTTAGGCAAACTTTTCTTTAGTAACGTTGTTGAGATCTCGAAAAATATTCGGAATCTCTTCTTAAACAGCTTCGGATGGATATGATAATCCATTCCAGTTCCGAGTCTCTGTATTAACTTCATCAGACCTTAACGACCGGGTTAAGCAAGTTGTAGCAACAAGACGGCATTTTCTGCGCCAATGCGCTGATGGGCCACAGCATAAACCAACCAACCATCAAAATCGCGTTACGCGCGCGACGAAAATTAGGCAATAATTTATCGAAGCGATGCGATATCACTATCCCTGATTACACTGCCTAACATGTATTCTAAAAAATTAAATAACTCTAATTATGCGTTAAAAAAAGTCTTCATAAAAGAAGACAGTAAATCATCTTATTCACCAAATGGAAAATATAGAAGTTATGGTACCTCTTAAATTTTTTTCCAAAATTTATTTTTCTTTGAGTTGTTGTTCAATCATTCGGTTTAACCCATTGTTCAAGCATATTTGTATGGAAGCTGATGTGTAACCTTGGTAGGAGGTATCTGTATTCTATGTTCTAGTAACTAAACATATAATTTTCCAGTCAAATGTTACTGAACTCTTTATTTATCACTTCTTTTAGCTGATACTGTAGTTATATAATTAGATACATGTATTATCCGCAAAAGTAGCACTTCCATCACAACTTAAAGTTTTAGTGCAGAGACGTAAAATTTTTAAAAATATGTAATAAATTTTATCAAGTTACACATTTAGTATAGCGATCTCACAATCGTTTTGAAAAAAAAATGTAGGCAATTTCCAATTTGGTTTCTCATCTTACTCCACTGAATTTTATCATATGGTCGAGTTATCGACTGTATTAAATCCCCTTCATTTTGTAAGTAACCAGCAATAAATGACAATATCAACTAGTATTACCTGGAAAGTTATCTGAAAAAACAATAAACTTTCTAATACTCCAGGTTTTGCAGAAATCGAAAATGTTGGACGACATTTCAGTATTTCCCCCTTTATCACCTGTCAAATACACTCCCTTTTAGCGTTTACCACAACTTTAACACTGTAGTTACTAATTCTGAGTCTTTGATTTGACTCAAGAAAACGCAAGTAACCATTTTTTTAAAGACTTTTGTATGGCAGCTACAGGAAATCCTTTGTTTTTAGGTTCTATAGCATTCAAATTGTCTTCAATAAGAGTTTCTTCCTGTTTTAAGGACTTATATGAGGTACGCTACACAAAGCAAAAGCAGAATTTGGCTCATACACCAAACCTCCCCCTGCACCGATTTTATATAAACAGAATAAAGAAAACAATTTTTATGCTCAATAAAAATTTTGAGATGAGGAGAGCAAGAGGGAAAAGAAAGAAATTCCATTTTCACTATTTCGAGGAAATCTAATGACAGAAAGGAGAAACTTGGAAATTAAGTAGAACTATGGTAAAAATATAACTTTTAATAGAACCAGTATGGTACGAGGGTGTGGTTATTTTTTCTGTCTCAGAAACGGTTAATGCTATAAACTTGAATCTTGGTGGGTAGAGAAAAATGGGCTGCATATATTTTTACGAATTTCTTCATATCTCTTAGGTCTTCTGGGATATTGAGTTAATTTTACTTCAACGGGTTCTTCAGATAAATACGTAAAAACTGTTTTCATGATTTTTTTAAAATTCATCCCCCAACAGGGTATCAAGGGGTTGCATATTTTTTTTACGAATTCAAACATACCTCTGAGATGTGATGAGATAAAGAATTGGGTTTCACTTCTTTGAGCTTTTTATATAATCGCCTAAAAATTAATTTTAAGATTTTTGGATATTTAATCCTAGAGGTGGTGTAAGGATAGGGGGTTGCATATAATTTTACAAATTTTACCATACCTGTTAGGTCTGATGAGATATCAAGTTGATTTTTATGTCTAAGTGCTTTTTATGTAATTGCCTGAAAATTAATTTCTCGATTTTTCAAAACTCAGCCCCAAGCTAGTGTAAAGGGGTTGTACATGTTTTCATAAATTTTGCTATATTTCTTAGATCGGATGAGGTATCAAATTGGTTTTGTTGTGACTGCAATATCCCCAGTTCTCGTTAATAGTTTCATGCTAAAAACCATCTAATTTCATGGGTTGTTAAACCTGCAGCTTACTTTTCTAATATAATTAAATAGCATAAATAGTGTATCAAAAAGTGAGTGAAATAGCTCATATTTTGTAGGAAATCTAAAGGGTCAAGCATACACATTTGAAATAGTTTTGAGTTCAATTTAATGAAATTTAATGAGTTAAGAAGTCTCTAGTAAATTGCACAAGCTGGAACATTAGTTATATTATTATAATATACTGGCTGCAGCTAAACTATCCAGCTCCGACTATCCCATTTCCTAAAAATTAATTAATTTTTTAGTTCAAAATTATGTTCAATGTACATTCAAGTACTTTGCACAGTGGAATGATTTTGTTCAGTTGAGGTATTCAAATTATTACTAATTAATTTTAAATTAGTTTATTAATAAAATAAAATATTGTCGCTTTTGGGATATTACTTTTTTGATATTGCGATATGTGGAGAATGCTTATAATGAATAACTTTGCTTTGTCGTGTGCACACTTGACGGATATTTTTTTAAGGGATGAAAACCAGGGAGTCCAAGTGGTGCACCTTGATAAGCTCTATAGGCCGCCTTCCCCATCTATAAATGTAAAATAATGCGACAAGACGAAATGAAGGCGTCCTGTCCTGATCTTGGTCCGGGGCAAGTACGTGACTTCACAATTGAAGTAACTTTGCTCATTGTCTTCTCGTATATGGAAATCTCTCGGTGATGCACGGCAACGTTTCATGTGACAAAGAACAAAGGACGCGCTTTGCCCAGGATACCTACTTCGAGCGTTGGAGTATGGGATGGGATAAAAAAAATAAAAACAGAAGGAAGTTAAGGAGAACAATGGCGAACGGGAAGAGCCTACAGGACGTTGGAAATAAAATCTACAATCCGGGTGGATATATAAAAGAAACACTAACAGGGAAAGGGAGGCTTTGGATATTGTACACCAGGTTTAGAAAGAAAATCACTACGCTATAGCCACAATGCCAGTATTTTATCTGTTCCGCTCCTTGTTTCCTGGTTGTATTGTTTCTGTGCGAGTTGTTGTTATTTTTCTCGACCACCAACCCTTATAATGGAAGAAGACGTGTCTTTACGGGATGTGAACTTTCCTTGGTTTATTTTTTCTTCACGGGTCATATGTCTATCCTATATACAGATTATGGAGTTCTGTATTTTTATCCTAATTAGACTTTCGCACAGTACGACCTTTTGTATTTCGTGACCATAGAACGTTGGAGACACTTACATTCCTTCCAAGTATTTCATATGAATGGGAATGAGGAATTTTATTTCGTTTATAGCTGATTTACATCGCAAGATTTCGGACTGGTTTTCCCGAAATCTTGAGATTTCTACAAAGTTCTATCGGAATCTGGTGGGTTTCCCGCATATTTTAACGATTTTAAAATCTCTTCAAATGTCTAGATTTTGTAGTAATCCAGTTCGAAATCTACTGAAACTGGCCCGGACAGCCCTGAAATTTATATTTCATCACGTTTGCAATACACTACAAAATTCACTGTCAAATATTTTGAATAAAACTTTTAAATTATTTGCTCGGAAGGCAAGCTATGAAATTTAATAATTTTATTATTTGATTCCTGCTGATACTGGTCAATTTTCCATTGCAGAAAATCGTAAAAATATACAAAATATATAGTAACTTTTCAAAGGATTTGGGAGGGTAGGAATTTGGCTCACTGTCGAGCTTGATCTTATTTCATAAACCTAATTTATTTCAGTAAAAAAAATTATATTCTAGTTGAGTTATTTATTGGATTAAAGTGGACTAGGGAAGATTACTGCACAAACTTTTCAACGACTCTTCTATGGAGGCTACAAAGAAACCTGGATTTATTAGAAAATTAATGAATATACATGTAATTTAAAACTCGCAGGGGGAATCCGCCTGAAATTAATGGACATTATTCGTGAATATGTATTTAAAGAACTTTTTCATGGTAACTATTCAAAAAATCTGCCAATGGTCTGCGCGAAATTTTATTGTTTTTCGGGTCAAAGTTCGGGAGCGGAGTATATCCTCAGTTGTTTCGAGATTATTAGGTTTCTTGGAAAGTTAATTTTGTTCTTAAAATAAAAATATTTAAAATAGAGATTTTTAGCCTATTAAACATTGAAAAAGCTCGTGTGGACTATTCGAATTTCAGTATATTATGTACACTAAAAGCCCATAGAAGTAAACACGAATTTGTTACCTTATCGGACTTAAGAGATATAACGAATTGTTAACAAACCCCTTGGGGTTTGAGTTTCGAAAAAATTGTGAAATAGGCTTTTAGACGATTTCATAAGAAGCAACTTAATATCTCAAGAGAGACGTGGGACTTTGAAAAATTTGTGAAAACGTAATTAAACCCTTCACACCCCCTTGGTTCTTGAAATACGAAAAATCGTGAAATTGGTTTTTAGGTCATCACATCAAATGCCATAGTAACCAATTTTATATCTCATTAGGACTAAGGGATGGCAAAAATTGTGAAAACATATGCAAACCCTTGGGGGTTGAATATCCAAAAATTGAGAAATGTGTTTGTAGGCGATTATATAAAAAGTCTGTGGAAGTGAAAAGCGATTTAATATCTCATCAAACCTAAGAAATATATGTCGAAGCTTTGAAAAGCATACAACCCCCTTACACCCCTTACGGTTAAATATGTAAAAATATTGAAATTAACTTTTTGACCCTTATATGGGAAACCTTAGGAAGTAAAAATTAATTCGATATATCATCAGAGTTAGCAATATGTAGGAATCTGCGAAAACATATGGGACCTCCTTACACCCACTTGGGGGTTGAATATCCAAAAATCCTGAAAGGAGTTAACAGATAAATATGACGACAGCACGAGAAAGTAGAAACCAATTCAATTTCTTATCACTTCTAAAATTTCGGAATTCGTGAAAACGTATTCAACCCATTTACTCTCTTAGGGGTTGAAAAAGAAAAAAACTTAAAAAAAGTTTTAGGCAATTATTACGCAAGCACGTGAAAGTGAAAAGATGTTCGATATCTGATCAGACCTGCGGTATATGGCAGAATTCGTGAAAAAGTATGCAACCCCTTTACACCCCCTTAGGGGTTGAATTTCAAAAATCCTGAAAACACTTTCTAGAAATGCTAGAAAGTTGAAATTCTATACGTATATGTAGATCAACTAGAAAAGTTATCCTGATAAAAAAAAAATTCAAATATCCATTGGCGTTCGGAAGTGGGGCAAAAAACATTATCAGTGAAAATGGAATGCATATATTTTCACGATTTTCGTCATATTTATTAGGTCTTTCTAGATATTCAATTCATTTTTATTCTACGGCTTCTTCATATAAATACCTAGAAAGTGTTTTCAGGATTTTTGAAATTCAACCCCTAAGGGGGTGTAAAGGGGTTGCATAGTTAGGACACCCCCCCTTCCCCGTACCATACTATCCATATAAAAAATTATATGTTTCCAACATGCTACTACTATAGCTCTATCCAAATACCAAAATTCAGCTTTATATCATTATAGGTTCTCGAGATATAAACATCGAAACTTTTTACTTTTCACTGTCCCCCACCCTCACCCTCTACACCCTTATCCCTGAATTTTTTTTCTGCTGGGGGTCTATTAGGCCTACTTTTGGTAAAAATTTTAAGCATCTATCTTACACCGTTCTTGAGATATGAGTCGTGATTTTTAAAAAAAATGCTTACCCCCTCCACTTCCATGTTCCACCGTCCCCTTAAAAACTTTTTCTTTTAGCAAATTTTATTTTTATACACAAACCGAATTTTATTTGTCTAGTGCAATTGGTTCGTTTTTCACCCCCCACCCCCGTACGCCACTGCACTCACTCAAAAATTTGTTTCCGATCTATTCTCCTAGTATACCTACAGATATTCATTCAATTTTGTGACATTAACCGTTTAGGAGATATGGATTTTAGAATGTCTCGATCTCGGCTTTCTTGCGTTTCGGACGCATTATTTTTCCCCCACTCCCACTCCCACACCCCTTCATCCATGTCGGCAATTTTTTTGGAAATTGGTCCACTATCGAAGCTCTATATAACGTCTAAGTTTCAGCCTCCTAGCGTAAGCGGTTGCTGAGATCTAGAAACCAAAATTTTCTCCCCTCTTACACCCCCACCCTTCAAAATATGGTCACTTCCGGGGGCCTACCCAGTCTATTCACAAAAAAAATTCAATTTAATAGCTCAAGGGGTTTGGGAACTTGGAGCCTTCAAACGATTTTACGTACAGCGGTAGACGTATGGAGTACGGCGTACGGCGGACAGACGGACTGAAATTTTTTTTGGCTTTTTCGTGTCTACTAGTCATGAAACGTGAAAAAAAATTTTGAGGGTAGCAAATTTTTTTTTTTAAAAATCGATCACAATACTGTATTATTGAAATAATAAAGTAAAAAATTATATATCACACGGTAATACCACATTCTCAGATTGTTCAAATTCGGAATTTGGCTTTTATTTAATATTAAATTTATGTTCTCTATGCAATAATTATAAGTCGTAATTAGGCGGAATAGAGTTAACGAATTTAACTGAAAAGTATTAAATTTTTTGTGATACTAAAAACATCTTATTTTCCAAGAGCCTTTGAAGTTTGTGAATATTTTCTGATTAGTAAACTAAATGGAAGTTGAGTAATACAGAAATACGGTGTACAAGACACTCGAAGTTTCATTAAACGTTTTAGTTAGATTAGCGAAAAATGTGTTGATATCCTGTAGGTTTTCTGTCCTCTAAGCAAATGAAATTCCCTTCTATTTAAATCCGCCCGGTATGTGATAATCCCTTACAATAACCCATACAATACTGGCCAACTAGCACCCCCTTCAAAATAAACCGACAGGAGTAATGTTCTTTATGTCCACAAAGATAAACACTCATCACCTTACCATTGTCCATCAAAGTTGCATTATTTCTAAGTACTTCAGGATGGGATCCTGCAGCGAAAATGAGTATCCTGGCAATGGTCTGTAAGTCTCTGACGGAAGAACACAAATCCAGAATTTCAGGTGCGTGCTTCGAAGCATTCGATCGATTTGTTCTTACCTAGTTGTACCTTCTGTACCGGAGGAATACCTACATACATCAGAACAGGTGTGTGTATATGCTAGAAATGTAGGAGGATGTCATGGCAACAATTAGCTTCTCTCCGGACTACTTCAAGTGTGCAGAACGAATGCGATTCGAATTTCAAATTAGAAGGGGGAACTCTGCCTAATTTGGTTCTGTGCGATTGGATCCAATCGTTTCGGGATTTCAGGATTCCAGAATTTTAATATGAACCACGTGCAACAAATCCATGGCCATGATGATTCCTGTCGATTGGATTTTTCAAGCATTCCGTAGGAAACAGGAGGATGAGTGCCAAGGATACACCTTGGATTACTCCCCATCTGGTTCGCAGGACGATATTTGCAATGTGAGAAAATTAAGAGTACTCTTCGTTTCGACGTGTTTAGGTTCAGTATTCAGTTTATTGATTTTGTACTGAAATTGTTTCTACCGTTTCATCTCATTTCCAATTTAGTGAGTAATTTACCTGCTAATGTTATCGATGCGAACTATAATACGATTCGTATCGAACATTTGCTGAATCAAATCAACAGAATTTCCATTGAATTGGTAACACATTTCTCACTAAATTTGAATCAATATGTTGTGTAATGTTACCGTTAGATACTTCGTTAGTAATTTATTTTGATTATTGGAATTGAATTCTAGTCAAAGTATTATTGGTGAATTGTTTTATACAGAGTGGACGATCAATTGGTTTGTATGTACTCATCGAAAAAATATTTCACTTAAACCCACTAGGAAAAAGCTATGAATAATTTTCGCGAAAGATGCCGTAACTTAGACAACCCTCTAGTTACAGAACTATTCAGTGCTACGAGTATTTAAAATGTAGAGTGGTTTCTAAGCTGCCTAAATAAGTTAGTTTTGTTGTAAGGTAGTTCTAAGTTAGTTTTAAGTTCTTATTAATAGGTTTTTAAAAAGAATTTTCCTAAATGAAGTATCACTTTAATTAATAACATAATTTATTAAGAAATAGAAATACTACACTATAGTTGTAAAGACAATAATTTGATCTCTACAAAAATTGTATAAACTGTGAATATCTTATAAAATAACTGTAATAATTAAATAAATAGTAAGTAAACCCACTAGTTTTTTGTAGCTAATACAATTGTTTATTATTTCGAATAGATATATGCCCGTTTTTATAACAGTCTAGTGTAAAAAAATTAGTTCACAGTCATTTATCTAAAAAAAACGTTGAAATCTCTTTTTTTTGGTAATTTTATCACTTTTAATTCTAAGATAATTTTTTTCGCTAGCATAAGTACTTTGGGAGTATTTTTTACCTAGCTAAATCCATTTCATCCCTTTAAGAATTCTTTTTTTTTTTAACAAAGTAACTCCTTATTGGTTTTATTATTGTCTATAATTTGTTGAACTACAAACTTAAAATCAATTAAATCGAGTAAGAAGAGTATTTTAATCTGGATTAAACGCTTGTTAAAAATTATGTTTTTTTTATACTTTCAGCTAAAAACCTGTATAACATCTTAATTTTAAATATAAAAATAAAATAATAATTTGTTAGGTATTTAAAAAACTATAAATGCAGAACAAAATTTTGACAATGCTATTTAAACTGTTCAAAAGCAGTTGGTCAGGAAATGAAAGACTGTCTGAAAAAATTATGTACATAGTTTTTTCATCATTATCATTTTTATTCATGTAAATTGACTGAGGTTTCCATAACTTAAGCTGAATTTTCAGACTTTCCTAATTAGCATCGGACTACGACTTATTTAAATTTCAGCTAATCAGCGCCGTTCAAAATTGTCAAATGAAAGACGTAATAAGACAATAGAATGAAAATTTAGTTGAATCCTGGAAAGGGCGGAGTTCACAAAGCGCTGCTGGCATTGCTGTTTGAATATATTCTTTAAAAGCCATGGAAAAGGATGTTGCCAGAGAAAATTTGAAATTTTGAATACTCCAAAAATCAGGTGTAAACATACTGCAGTCACGATCGGCTGCAAGCCAATCGTATAATACTCTAGATGAATACTGAACTCCGATTTATATTGTAGTTGGGGATAAAGTAGAATTATATGTGTGCATGTTGTATGTCCTTTATTAAGGACTGCCATTAGATTGCTACTCAAAACTAAAAGACGATATTCAGTGTTTAATTTCTTATCTTGAACTGGGAGTCATCCCAAAAAATTTCCTTTTTGAAGGACTTTCACATGTGAGGTGCAGGAAGGACTCACTCCATTTCTTACATATTTATCCTTTTCCTTGGAACCATTTAAAAATGAACGTGTACAAAATTTCAAATTCGTAGCTTGAAGCGTTCAAAAGTTATCGAAAAATATTGTTGAACACGTGTTTTAAAGATATTTTGTATGGCAGCTACCAGAAGGAGTAAAAGGATTTCGCTGATTAGTAAACTCGAACTTTGCTTTTACTCAAAACTAATTTGTACAAAATTTCCAACTCATAGCTAAAAGATTAATTGAGTTACAGTAAGTTCCGTAAATTGAGTGAAGACATTTTGACAGGATATTTGTATGGCAGCTACACGAAGGACTAATAGGATTTTCTTCATAATCATACATTTAGCTCCAACTATTGGAAAAATAACACATACAAAATTTCAAAGACGTAGCTTAAACCCTTCTGAAGTTATCGACCAATATTCTTAAACACGTGTTTTAAGGACATTTTGTATGGCAGCTACCAGAAGGAGTAAAAGGATTTCACTGACTAGTAAACTCAAACTTCCTTTTCACTCAAAACTAATTAGTACAAAATTTCGAGTTTGTAGGTAAAAGATTACTTGAGTTATAGTGAGTTTCGTAAATTAAGTGAATACATTTTAACAGGATATTTGTATGGCAGCTACACGAAGGACTTATAGGATTTTTTTCATAATCATACATTTAGCTCCAACTATTGGAAAAATAACACATACAAAATTTCAATGTCTTAGCATAAAGTCTTCTGAAGTTATCGGCCAATATTCCTAAACACATGTTTAAGGACATTTTGTATGGCAGCTACCAGAAGGAGTAAACGGATTTTGCTGATTAGTAAACTCGAACTTTGTTTTTACTCAAAACTAATTTGTACAAAATTTCCAACTCATAGCTAAAAGATTAATTGAGTTACAGTAAGTTCCGTAAATTGAGTGAAGACATTTTGACAGGATATTTGTATGGCAGCTACACGAAGGACTAATAGGATTTTCTTCATAATCATACATTTAGCTCCAACTATTGGAAAAATAACACATACAAAATTTCAAAGACGTAGCTTAAACCCTTCTGAAGTTATCGACCAATATTCTTAAACACGTGTTTTAAGGACATTTTGTATGGCAGCTACCAGAAGGAGTAAAAGGATTTCACTGACTAGTAAACTCAAACTTCCTTTTCACTCAAAACTAATTAGTACAAAATTTCGAGTTCGTAGCTAAGAGATTACTTGAGTTATAGTGAGTTTCGTAAATTAAGTGAATACATTTTAACAGGATATTTGTATGGCAGCTACACGAAGGACTAACAGGATTTTCTTCATAATCATATATTTAACTCCAACTATTGGAAAAATAACACGTACAAAATTTTAATGTCGTAGCTTAAACCCTTCTGAAGTTATCGACTAATATTCTTGAACACGTGTTTTAAGGACATTTTGTATGGCAGCTACCCGAAGGAGTAGGACGATTTTGCCCGTTAACGAACTTAGCCTTACAAATTCAACCAAACATCCAGATTCAAAATTTCAATATCCTAGGTGAAGGCGTTCTTGAGTTATCGTGCTAACGGACAGACGGACGGACGGACGGACGGACGGACGGACGGACGGACGGACGGACGGACGGACGGACGGACGTCAGGCGGATTTGAGGTTTTTGGCCACAAATAAACAAAAAATAATATATAACTTTTTTTCGTCCGAGGCTCGGTTCTATGCGTTACAAACTTTTCGGCTGGATTAAACTTATAATACTCTATATGATTTCATCTAGAGTATAAATATACATACATGTGCGGGAAATTGTTTTTCATTCTTAGTTGTAAGAGAAATAAAGCAGAGTGAGTCCTCTAGGTTGAAACTGGAGAAAGATCTATGAGGTATAGCACAATAGACCACTGGTCGCGGTGCTTGGAGGAATCCCTCCGCCTCCGACGAAATCTAATCTAATCTAATCTAGTTGTATTACTTTATTATTTTAATAATACAGTATTGTTTTCGATTTTTTAAAAAAAAAAATTTGCTACCCTCAAAATTTTTTTTTTCACGTTTCATGACGAGTACACACGAAAAAAGCAAAAAAAAATTTCAGTCCGTCTGTCCGCCGTACGCCGTACGCCGTACGCCGTACGTCGACCGCTGTACGCAAAATCGTTTGAAAGCTCGTAGCTCCCAAACCCTTTGAGCTATTAAATTGAAATTTTTTTGATGAATAGACTGGGTAGTCCCCTTGAAGTGGCCAAATTTGGAGGGGTGGGGGTGTGAGGGGGAAGTGTTTTAGACGGAAAATTTTGGTTTCTAGATCTCAGCAACCGCTTATGCTAGCAGGCTGAAATTTGGAATTTATATAAAGCTTCAGTAGTGGACCCATTTGCAAAAAAATTGCCGATATAGGTGAAGGGGTTTGGGAGTGGGGGGAAAAATAATGCGTCCGAAACGCAAAATAGGTGAGATCGACACTTTCTAAAATCCATATCTCCTAAACGGTTAATGTCACAAAATTGAAACTTAATGAGTATCTGTAGGTATACTAGGAGAATATATCGGAAACAAAAATTTGACTGGAGGCAGTGGCGTACGGGGGTGGGGGCTAAAAAACTTTAGATTACGATATCTCACGAACCAATTGCACTAGACAAATAAAATTTGGTTTCCTTATAAAGGTTGACAAATAAAGTTTGCTGAAAGTAAAATTTTTTACCGGGGCGGTGGAGCATGAAAGTGGAGGGGATAAGAATTTTTCTAAAAAATCACGTCTCATATCTCAAGAACGGTATAAGATAGATACTTAAAATTTTTACCAGAAGTAGGCCTAATAGACCACTAGCTGAAAACAAAATTTTGGAAGTGAGGGTGTAGAGGGTGAGGGTGGGGGAGGGTGAAAAGGAAAAAGTTCAGATTTTTCTATCTCGAGAACCTATAATGATATAAAGCTGAAACTTGGTATTTAGATAGAGCTATATTAGTAGCATCTTGGAAAAATATAATTTTTTATAAGGGTAGTATGGTACGGGGGTGGGGGGTGTTTTTCCTATCTATAGAACGGCTTATGATACAAAGTTGAAACTCGGTACGTTTATGTAAATCAACTAGAAAACTAATTTAGATAAAAAAAAATTTCAAATATCCATTAGCGTTCGGAGGGGGGGCAAAAAAAATTATCAGTGTAAATAGAATGCATATATTTTCACGGTTTTCGTCATATCTATTAGGTCTTCCCAAATATTGAATTCATTTTTATTCTACGGATTCTTCATATAAATACCTACAAAGCGTTTTCAGGATTTTTTAAAATTCGACCCCTAAGGCGGTGCAAAGAGGGTTGTAAACTTTTTCACGAATTCTACTACATCCCCACGTCTTATCAGATATCGAATATCTTTTCACTTTCACGTGCTTGCGTAACAATCACCTAAAACTTGTTTTTAAATTTTTTTCAGCCCCTAAGAGGGTATAAACGGGTTGAACACGTTTTCACGAGTTCCGTCATTTCTTTTAGAAGTGATAAGAAATTGAATTGGTTCCTACCTTCTCGTGCTGTTTTCATATTTATTTATTAACTTTTTTCAGGATTTGTGGATATTCAACCCCCAAGTGGGTGTAAGGAGGTTGCATATCTGATGATATCTAATTCATTTTTACTTCCTATGGTTTCCTATATAAAAAAGCCAAAAAGTCATTTTCAGTATTTTAGATATTCAATCCTAATGGGTGTAAGGGAGTTGTATGCTTTTCAAAGTTTCGACATATTTCTTAGGTTCGATGAGATATTAGATCGCTTTTCATTTCCACAGACTTTTTATATAATCGCCTACAAACCCATTTCTTAATTTTTGGATAATCAACCCCCAAGGGTTTGTATATGTTTTCACAATTTTTGCCATTCCTTAGTTCTGATGAGATATAAAATTGATTATTACGGCCAACCAATTCACGATTTTTCGAATTTCCAGAACCAATTAGGTGTGAAGGGTTTTCTTACGTTTTTTTCGAAATTCAAACCCCAAGTGGAAGTAATGGGTTTGTATACGTTTTAACAATTCGCCATATCTCTTAATTCTGATAAGGCAACAAATTCGTTTTTGCTTCTATGGGCTTTTAGTGTACATAATATACTGAAATTCTAATAGTCTACACGGACTTTTTCAATGTTTAATCGGTTAAAAATCTCTATTTTAAATATTTTTATATTAAGAACAAAAATAATTTTCCAAGAAATCTAATAATCTCGAAGCAACTCATGATACACTCCGACTTTAACCGCTCCCGAACTTTGACCCGAAAAATAATAAAGTTTCGCCCAGACCATTGGCAGATTTTTTATTAAAAAAAGGATTAATAAGTTAGTGAAATGGTTTTAAATAAAGACGGATAACTTCGCAAGTGCCTAAAATAGAGCAATATATGTACACTTAATTGAAAGTTAGCAAAGAGGGTTTGTATAATGTGGAAAAACAAGATTTGGTCAACGATCTGGTTTTTTAGTTGAATGGCCGTGATCCAAAATGTTCGTCTGGAATAGAATAACAACGCTGTATATCGACTATGTCGTTAAGAGAAACAATAAATAAACAAATTTTTAAAAGTTTCTATCTCTTCGTTTCAACGATGAAAATATTATCTAAGCATAATTAAAAGTTCGGAAGTTATTGATGTTAATATACGAGTGCTGTCTGTTTTGTTTGTTTGCATTTATAAATTTTTATGTTTTTCGCTAGTTTCTGTCTTTCATATTTTTGTTTCTATTTTATTTATTTTTTTTACTATTATAATATTGGAAAATTTATTATTATAATAATAAGGTTAGTGTAGTCAATTAATTTTAGAATAAAAAAGGGTCAAACAGACAAATAATTTGTTTAGGCCACTGTATACGTCGCGCCGCCTGGTATTTCTTTTTGCATTTGACACAATACCAGAGAAACCTATATTTAAATCTTTACATTGCGTAGACTTATTAAACTTGTTAAAAAAGTCAGTTTTGTCTACGTAAACGTTGTCGTCGGTCGTCGCGTCTTGTAACAGTTTAGAAAAATCTGAGCTAAACCTTCCAAATAGTCAGCTCTTACTTCATGATTCAAATGTTAAAGTCAACGTGGAAATATAATAATGGAAGTATTTGCTAGATTTTGACAAATTTGTAACTTTGTAAGGAAATGCAGGAGACAAATTTAAGAGAAGTCTTTTTTTATCCCATAAAAATTTTTTAAGCCTACTCTATTGTTGACTTCGTCAGCTGTCGTTAAACTTATTCAAGGCAAGACAACAACTAAAATTAAATTAGGACACCAGTTGACTGTGCAGGACATCATAAACTGTTATAACTGAGCGTGTTCGTAAAATGTACTTACTATTGTAAAGTAAACTTTTATTGGGGGTACTTTTACTTTATTATTTCAATAATACAGTATTGTTATCGATTTTTTAAAAAAAAAAATTTGCCACCCTGCATTTTTTTTTACTAATATTACAAAAAAGCAAAAAAAATTTTCAGTCCGTCTGTCCGCCGTACGTCAACCGGTGTACGCAAAATTGTTTGAAGGCTCGTAGCACCCAAACCCTTTGAGCTATTTAGTTGAATTTTTTTTCGTGGGTAGACTGGGTAGGGCCCTTGAAGTGACTCTGAGATGTAGGGGTGTGAGGGGGGAGGTGGGGGAAGCGTTTCAGACGTAAAATTTTGGTTTCTAGATCTCAACAACCGCTTATGCTACGAAACTGAAACTTGGAATTTATATAGAGCTTCAGTAGTGAACCCATTTGCAAAAAAATTGCCGATATGGGTGAAGGGGTGTGGGAGTGGGGGGAAAAATAGTGCGTCCGGGACACTCGAAATCCGAGATTGCGACATTCTAAAATCCATATCTCTTAAACTGTTAATGTCACGAAATTAAAACTTATTAAGCATCTGTAGGTATACTTGGAGAATATATTGGAAACTTTTTTTGAGTAAGAGCAGTGGCGTGGGGGTGAAAAACTTTAGATTACGATATCTCACGAGCCAATTGCACTAGAAAAATAAAATTCGGTTTGTGTATAAAGGTTGACAAATGAAGTTTGATGAAAGTAAAATTTTTTAAAAGAAAGGTGAAGCATGGAGGGGATAAGAATTTAAAAAAAAAACACGTCTCATATCTCAAGAACAGTATAAGATAGATGCTTAACATTTTGACCAGAAGTAGGACTAAGAGACTCGTAGCAGAAAACAAAAATTTGTGATGAGAGTGTAGAGGGTGTGAGTGGGGGAGGGTGAAAAGGAAAAAGTTCCGATTTTTAAATCTCGGGAACCTATAACGATATAAAAGTGAAACTTGGTATTTAGATAGAGCTATAGTAGTAGCAAGTTGGAAAAATATATTTTTTTTGTAAGGGTAGTTTGGTACGGGGGTGGGGGGTGTTTTTCTTATCAATAGAATGGCTTATGCTACAAAGTTAAAACTCGGTGTATATATGTAAATCAACAAAGAAAGTAATTTAGATAAAAAAAATTCTAACATCTATTGGCGTTTGGAAGGGGGGCGTGAAGTGAAAATGGAATGCTTATATTTTTACGTTATTCGTCATATCTAGTAGGTCTTTCCAAATATTGAATTCATTTTTATTCTACGGCTTCTTCATATAAATACCTAAAAAGCATTCTTAGGATTTTTTGCAGTACGACCCCTAAGATGGTGTAAAGGGGTTGTATATCTTTTCACGAATTCTGCCATATCCCCCAGGTCTGATCGATATCAAACATCTTTTCAATTTCATGGGTTTGCGTTATAATTGCCTAAAACTTATTTTTAAGATTTTTCCATTTTCAGCTTATAAGAGGGTATAAATACGTTTTCACGAATTCCGTCATATCTCTTAGAAGTGATAAGAAACTGAATTGGTTTTTACTTTCTCGTGCTGTCTTCATATTTATTTATTAACTCCTTTCAGGATTTTTGGATATTCAACCCAAAGTGGGTGTAAGGAGGTTGTATATGTTTTCACAGATTTTTACTTATTGCTTAGATCTGATGCTATATCGAATTAATTTTTATTTCCTAATGTTTCCTATATCAATTTCAGTATTTTTAGATATTCAATCCTAAGCGGTGTAAGAGGGTTGTATGCTTTTCAAAGCTTCGACATATTTCTTAGGTTTGATGAGATAAAAGATCGCTTTTCACTTCCATAGACTTTTTATATTATCACCTACAAACCCATTTCTCAATTTTTGGATATACAACCCCCAAGGGTTTGTATATGTTTTTACAATTTTTTTCATCCCTTAGTTCTTATGAGATATGAAATTGGTTATTACGGCATTTGATGTAATGACCTAAAAATCAATTTCACAATTTTTCGAATTTCAAAAACCAAGGAGGTGTAAACGGTTTGCTTACGTTTTCACAAATTTTTCAAAATCCCTCGTGTCTCATGAGATATCAAGTTGCTTTTTATGAAATCTTCTAAAAACCTGTTTCACATTTTTTTCGAAATTCAAACCCCAAGTGGAAGTAATGGGTTTCTATACGTTTTAATAATTCATCATATCTCTAAGTCTGATAAGGCAACAAATTCGTTTTTACTTCTATGGCCTTTTAGTATACATAATATACCGAAACTCGAATAGTATACACGGACTTTTTTAATGTTTAATCGGCTAAAAATCCCCATTTTTAATATTTTTATTTTAAGAACAAAATTAATTTTTCAAGAAATCTAACTATCTTGAAACAACTGATGATATACTCCGACATTGACCGCTCCCGAACTTTGACCCGAAAAATAATAAAGTTTCGCACAGACCATTGGCAGATTTTTTTTTAGAGATCTGGGTGTCATGTAGAAGGTGAGAGAGGAGTTTATACGAAAAATTCCTTGTAATTTTACATACTCGTATAATGAATCTAAAGGACTATTTAAGAAACATCATTTTTCAGTTTGAAAAAAGGTGGGAGAGTGAGTTCTAAAATGGACGTGCATTACTGTGGACGAAACAACTTATTTAAAATTTTATTTTTCGCAAACAACTTAATAGTGAAAGAAAAATATTTTTTTGGGACTGCAGTGGCGTACGTAGGTGCGGCAAACAAAATTGTATGCTCTATATCTCACAAACAGCGTATAGTACAACGTTCAAACAACTTTAATATAGGTCCAGTAGAGTAATGTTCAAGAAATAACATTTTTGAAAGACCAAGATTTCAAGAATATTTCTTTTTAAGGAAGTAGACAAAGTTGGATGATGTTTAGCGGTGAAGTTATTAGGACAAGAGCATGGGGCGTACTTTAGAAAACTCTTGGGATTTCTATCTAGTACGCATACATGTGAGTTCTGAGTGCATTTAAAGTCGCTATATTGTTGAGCGGTAAACATTTTAAAAGAAACTTTTCAAATAGCCCACTGGTTTGGTCCGAAGCGCGAAGCGCGCGCGTTAGGCTATGCGACGCGATGACAACTTATTTGAATAAACTATGGTTAGGTTAGGTGGGTAGCTATTGGCAAAGATAGCTATATGGGTCCGTTGTGATCCCACTGCATCATGGCAACCTGAGCCTATTCTGGCCACGGTTTTTTACCCACAGCGCCTGTTTGGCTAATTTTCCAGAACAAACTGAGCCTAATTGGCCACGGTATTGTTACGTTAAATATTTTGTCGTTTTTTTGGTACGAAGGAGTGGAGAGTAGGAAGGACTTGTGAAGAAGAAAGGGGATACTGAACTCAATCAGTTTTAGGAATGGGAAAATGAAATGCAAAATGAATTATTCTCCTAGGGTTTGGTCACAAACTGAGTAAAATTTCTAATTCTCTAAATGATATTTTAAAAAATACTAAAAATATTAATTAAATGTAATTTCAGGTTATTCACACAAATATAAATGAAGTCTGACACCTTACTGTGCATATCTCTTTAAGTGCAATATTTGAGAACTTGTATCTGAGGATCCTCGAATCGTGTGCATTTCAACGATAAGTGTATAAACTGGATATTGACTACAGATTTCATCTATTGCAGGTTATAAAAACATTTATAATTAAACTTTTATGACCGCACACAATGTCTAAGGTACGATTTCCGAGAATTTCGAGACGATATTCTTTTTTTTTTCTTTCTTTTTTGGTTATGCTTTGACTATTATAAGTATCTATATTTCTATGCTTTATGGTGAGTTCAAACAGTACCAATAGATGACTTGCATGTTCCATAATATCTTTAGTATGGTCCAGTACGGTGTACAGAATTCTCGCTTGATGACAAACAGTAATGCTTACTCATTAAAATTTCAGTTCACAGGCATACCTAAATCTCTATCTCGTTAGCATTACTTCAAAAAATATTCTTTTATCATAGGTTTTTATATGGGTACCTGGGCACAGGTAAAGTGTATTATTATTTATAGTAGCATTAGTTTTCTTTCATAATATATCAAAGACGAACGAGAGAAGCGCGCGCCAAAAGCTTTTCGTAAATAAGAATGAACCTTAAGATGAGACGTGCGTTGTGATTATGTGGACAATTATTAAAAAGTGTAACGAAAATTGAGCGAAATTTGGCCAAGCAAATTAAGGCAGTTTCTTTCTGTATGACCGGTTTCCATTAGTCAGCTATTTTTGTTCCAGCACGAATGATTCAACACGGACTATAATCAGACGGGTAGTCCAGGACATGTAGCAGTTTTATAACTGCTTTTGTTGTATTATAGTATTGAAATCTGGATGTTAGTAGAAACTGTGACCACTAGTTCAAGATTGCTGTGTCCTAGAATATTTTCTGATTTCTTCAGTCATTTGTACGGTGGACAATTGTCATGTGATTTCTCCTTCAAAACGCGTCTAAGAGTTCCTCGGTTGTCAATCCTCTCGTTATGACCAGCCTACTACAATTTACTAAGTTTTAAGAAGATCTACGATGACTCAATTCCATTGGCTTCTCAAATACATTCTTCAATTGATTACCTTTCGAGTCGGCTTCCGCTATGTAAAAATGAAATCTATGCTTTCAGAATTATTTGTTGTTACTTCAGGTGTTCCTTAGGCTTGCCATCTGGGACCGCTACTATTCTTGCTATTCAGTAATCATCTTTGTGAGGTATTCTGTGATGTGAAATTCCTTTTCTTTGCGAACATCTAAAAACTTATTATTGTCCTAAGTCCATGAAGGACTACCTGCTGTTACAGGATAATTTAAATAAATTATAAACTTGGTGTAATGATAATTTATCTGAGTGTGTTAAAGTGAAAGTACATTATCTTTTGTAAAACTAATTATTCTACAAGTTATTATTCTACAAGTTAACAGGTTCGCCCTTATCTAATGTTAAGGTAACTAAAGATCTGGGTATTTGAGTTGATGACTCTTTTACATTCAAGCAGCATTATGTAAGAAAAAAAAATAAGAAAAAAATTTTACATTAACATTTGGGCATGTCAAAAGTGAGCGCGAGATGGATTCCCCGAAACCTTTCATCAATTCAAATAAGTATTCAGACAGCAATGAACGCTATGGCGGAATATGGAGTCCAGAAAATCAGCCATCCACCCTACAATCCAGACCTAGTCCCTAGTGGCTACTACCTGTTCCCCAATTTTAAGGGGTGACCTCAGAGGTCAGCGTTTTGAGAGTGACGAATTAAGAACTCCACTGAGGCACATTTTGAGAGCAAGGTGGAACATTACTTTAGAAGGGGCCTAATGTTACTTCATGAAAGAACCACTAAGGGCCGTTCTTACGACATTCAGTTACGTTCTAACTGGACGTTTAACTGACACATTTTCAGATAAAACTACCAGTTAAAGTTCCAGTTAGAGTTTAACTAAAGTTCAAAATAATGGCCCTAAGTGTATTCGACTTAAAGCCTTGTTCAAATTCTTTTTTGTTACTCGGAATAAGAACTTTTGGATTTTCCCTCGTAGCTTTAAACCTCGTTCTAATGACATTTTTATTATCGAAGCCTACACTCAGAGAAAAAGACTGGTACCATTGAGAAAAATTCAGTTCAATTCGACAAAACTACAGTCAATATACGTCCAACAAAATACTGTATCGATTTGACAAATTTCCATATTATTTTATTAAAACCCACTGTCTAGATAACAAAAGAAGTTGTTGAATTGAGAAAAATCTTACAATAAAAAATTGGTAGTTTTTGTAATCGAACTAGAACTCTGCGCACCGCAGAATTTCTAACAAACATTTTTGTCAATTTAATAAATCGTTTTGTATATATAACAAAATCTTGTAGTTGACTTTTGGTCACTCTGACTCTGATCAAAATATAAAAATATTTTTCGGTCATTGTAAATTTTGTCATTTCGATAATACACGTTTTGTTAAAAAACCGAACTGAAATTTCGACGAATTTTTATCAATTTGACAAAAATTTATGAAACTGAATAATTTTTATTTGTTTTGCTGACATATTATTATCAATATGACAAAGGTACACTGTTGATATTCAACAAATACTTTTTGTCAATGTTACTAAGAATTTTTCTTTGAGTGTACTGTACTTTAGACGGTCTGTATCTACTCCCTGATAGTTGGTTGATTGCATTAAAGCATTCTTTAAGTCATGAATCTAGATCTGATCTATCTCCTATTTTTCTGTTTGTATTTTGAAACAATTTATCCGTAATTTGGCCAAGAACTGGAATTAAAAAAAAAATTATTACCCTTGAGGAGCATAGAGTATAGAGTTCTTTTTTAAGTACGATTGTTGGTTTTAGTATCATGTTTTTGTTTTTAGACCACAGTGGATGAGTTCTTGACTAATTGAGATATGAGATTCAAACTCACGACTTTGGTTAGCTATGTTTGTAAGTTCTGAGTTAACACAGCGTAAATTTCCTATTTTGCTATGAAGTTTTCATCATTATACTGTGATAGGGGTTAATCCTGTTCCTCCAATACTCTTTGGCTTACCCATCCGAGACTTAATCATCTCCAACGGGTAATGGCGGATCAAATAGTTCTCAATTTCATTTATTGAAACGTGAGAAGGGCTCAGTTCGCCCAAGAATGACCGCGATACCCAAATCCAGACCTTCGGTTGAACGTCATTCGCTACAGTTCCGGCGGAAAGATAACTTCAGTTGATATCCTCGTATATTTTTTCGTGGCAATAACGAAGCTCGGTATGACTACCTTGAAGGCTTCATTTTCATATATAGACTATAATTTTATGCTTAGCATTACTTCATGTCCTTTGCCTTCAATCTGACTGTACTGGTTTCTTGTCAGGGATATGTGGGCGCTCAAAGGACGATAGAGCTTTTGCTTTCCTAGTCGCTTCATTTTCATACATAGACTATAATTTTATGCTCAGCATTACTTCATGTCCTTTGCCTTCAATCTGACTGTACTGGTTTCTTGTCAGGGATATGTGGGCGCTCAAGGACGATAGAGCTTTTGCTTTCCTAGTCGCCTGATTCTTGATTCAGTCTCCTTCAGATTTTTCAATTTGAAGGCTTAGTTTTGGTGTATTTACTTCCTCTACCTTCACGAGAGTCTGCTCTATTTTTCCTGATTGTGTTTCTGTGTCTCCTTAGTGTTTCTGCAACTCCTTCAAGGCGCAATAAACCTGTCGGACCTTGCGGTCGTTGATAAATTTCCATCAATAGTTTTTTAGGAACGAAAGATTATCGTCCCCTAATTTGCTCATTCCAAGTTCAGTAACAATTCCCGGAGAGGATCTAACGAATCTACCCTCCAAGGACATGTAGTCTGGCAAATAATTTTTCAGGTAGCCATCAGAATCTATCGTCTTGACATTTCAACTTCCACTTCTCCTTGTCTATAAGTAGACTCAAATTCAAGTCCTGGGTAGTCTTCCTGGTCTTAGGAGTTGTCAAGAGAGACATATCATCTCCCACTTCCAATCAGCGGCTAACTCCAGATGGAAAAGCCTAACCACCTACGCCATATCTAGGAAGATGTGGCCATCTTACAATCGAGCCAAATCAGACGAACTTCTATACAAGACCCGGGCAGACATCTCCAGAATCACGGCGATTAGTACGGGTCACTGGCCAATTGGGGATTATGCTGCCAAATTGGGCATTTCGTTTAATGCACAGTGATGCAGCTGCCAGGACACAGATGAGCGAGAGTCGCTCGTTCATTTCCTTTGCGAATGTCCGGCTTCAGCTAGAGCCCGAGAGCGAGCACTAGGCAAAACCCTTCTACGGGAAACTGAGGGAGATTTCGGTTAAGAAAATTGCAGAATTATTACTCTTCCTGGACATTACAGGATGGATATAACAGATCAATTTTCCTCGCACTCATCCTTTAAATTCCCCAGTCACAACAACCGCTAACATCCGGGTTTAATACGAGTTTGTGATTTCAAAACGGCCATTGAGCTAAGTGAGCTCCGTCTAGAAGACCGAGCTGCCACTTAAAGCAACCAAACCAACCAATCTTCCTGGTGGCATCCTACTACATCCGCCAGTTTTCTACCGTTTGCTCACCGCTTTGAACCTATATTGAGTTTCAGTATTTCCTCCAAATCCTGCCAAACCTTGGAGGTCGTGCCGGTGATTGCCTTCAATTTTTCAATCCTGAGTATTAGTCTTTCTGGCCATAGCGTCTTGACAGAACTGCTAAAAGCTAAAAATTAGGAACTTATATTTGTCCAAATTGGGGTAATACCAGAGTAACGATGATTCTATTTTGTAAATTCTCTATTTTCACCATCTTTAATAATTCGAATCCCAAAGGACTTCCACTTTTCACTCTTTGATCATGTCTCACTGCAATTTAGTGGTAGTGTCTTGAAAACATTGCTTCGGCGATGTTCCGCCACCTGCTAATACACTGCAATACCCGACCCCATTTCAACCTCTCATCCCTAATACCTTGGATACACAGCTCGTATACAAATCATAGTATCGTCAATATCACCAGTGTATCACCCAATAATCTGCATATAGTACGTCAACTGAGCTGATATCTACATAATATCCAACCTGTTTCCTTGTATATAAATTCGACGATTTTAGCTGATATAGCCTTCTTTTAACTGCCATCAGCGCCATCTGTTACTGAAATCAACTGAAATTTCAATGAATAACAGTTGCGGATATTTAAATTCTTCCGTCAGTTAAAATTGTTTGAGCGTATTTTCATTTTTGTGTGTGATGTAATGATGCACTTTATACATTTCTTTATTAGCAATGAAAATGCTTTTCACCGGAACATCATACTGCGACGTTTGGCACGAAGAGCTAGCAGTCGAAGCCTTTTTACTCTACTGCTAAAATTTCGGAATGTACTTTTAGCTGTCCCATATTAATAAAAGTTCCATTAAATTTTGTTGTGGCGTTGAATTCATATTAATTTTAAAATATCACAATATAAGCACAATACTACGATTGATAGACGCTTGACATTTTGTCTTTGATAGCTAAATGTCAAAGTATAACATGTTTGGGCTGTGTATCATGCTATCTTGTATCGCATATCATGATTTGGTTAAAGTAATTTGTATACAAGCAGTGTATCCATGGTATTAAGCTGACTGTACACTACTGTGTATTAAAGGCTAACCTCCTAGGTCCAGTTCGGTTTCACGAAAAAAAAGTGAGTTCAGTATTTCATCTATAGCGTCATGTGATTAGATCCTTCCTAGCGACACTCCGGTATGTTTATAAACAATCTCAGAGAACAGGACGCATTGGATATCGAATGCCACAAATTCGAAATTAACTTCCTGCCATCCTGTACGCCATTTTTAGTCTCGTCCTTTTTCATCCAAACGAAATCCATCATTGGTCCCGTATCCCGTTCACACGGTAACGTCCCGACTGTTTCAGTGAATTCCTTCATTTTGTGCCTGTCTGCTGTAATTGTTCCTTGCCGTCCTGATTATTTTCTAAGGGTGTCCTCTCGCACACCTTCTCGAATCGCCTACACCTAGCCACCCGCAATGCGCCTGCGTCATCCTTATTGGCTACAATAATTGCAAGTTTGAATTCTCGTTTCGGGGTGGTGGTCCTGGTGGTGGATGGGTGGTAGACTAAAGAGGGCCACAGTGCTCACATATTTCCGGAATTTTCCACCAATGCCTGTAGTATGCAGACAGAGAAAACGTGACAATGCTTGTTACGCTATTCACGTATAGAGGTACGCTGCATGGAAAGGGGTTCCTGTGGAAAGTTGTTGTACTTTCATATGTGGCATTTTCCTTTTTTGTTTTCCGCATTATTTCGAAATGGAAGTGCAGCCTTCGGCATAAAGTCGTGTGTGAGTGCTTTCCCTTTGTCTCTTCGTATTTTACATGCCATTTCCTGTACTCTACTCTCTACTCTGGTCTACTTGTCGGCTTTTGTTGCAGTTTTGTCGCACCTTTTCTTAGATAAATCTCAAAGGAGTGGAGATTGTGGTGACGGTTAAGTACCAAACGGAAGTGAAAATTCCTTTGAAGGCTATACGACGGCGACTACGTCGACAGCGTTTCATGTTTATAATTTCGCTAATTAGGCTTACGTTTAACTTCGAGTTTTAAAAAGTTTATTTTTTCGTATTTTTTTTTTCCTGGTCATAATCATCATTTCTTTCATGAAGTAAAATTCTAAATACGTTTTCATACACTTCAACACCACGAAAATAAAATAAAAATGTTTCGGAAACATTTGGCAAGATTATTATTTAAATTTCATAAAGCCAAAGATCTAAAAACAAATAGAAAATCTTTAGAGAACAAAATCTTGAAGCAGAAGCGTCGCAATGGCACACAGAATAAAGAATTGCATTCAAGGCACTGTTGACGCGAGCAAAATTAAACTGACTACTTTTTATGTTTCCTTATTGTTTATTAAAAAAATGGAGATTTAAAAATAAAGATAACGAATAAAAGTGGAATACAGGGTGATTCAGTATCAATAAATACTTATGATCTACTAAGTGATGTTGTTAATATTAGATAACTACATTTATATTCATTAAGTAAGAATCGGAACATGTTAATGAAAGGAACAACACATTTACTTTATTATTTTAATAATAAAGTATTGTGTTATCGATTTTTTTAAAAAAAAATTTGCTACCTTGAAAGTTTTTTGATACGCTGAAAAACTTTTTTTCACGTTTCATGACTAATAAACACCAAAAAAGCTAAAAAAAATATGTTAAGTCCGTCTGTGCGCCGTACACCGTACGCAAAATCGTTTGAGGGCTTATAGCGCCCAAACCCTGTGAGCTATTATATTGAAACTTTGTTTTTTAATAGACTGGGTAGGTCCCTTGAAGTGCCGATATTTTGAAGGGTGGGGGTGTGAGGGGGAAGCGTTTTAGATGGAAAATTTTGGTTTCTAGATCTCAGCAACCGCTTACGCTAGGACGCTGAAACTTAGAATTTATATAGAGCTTCGATAGTGGACCCATTTGCAAAAAAATTGACGATATTGGTGAAGGGGTGTGGGAGTGGGGGGAAAAATAATGCGTTCGAAACGCAAGAAAGCCGAGATCGAGACATTCTAAAATCCATATCTCCTAAACGGTTAACGTCACAAAACTGAAACTTAATGTATATCTGTTGGTATACTAGGAGAATAGATCGGAAACAAATTTTTGAGTGGGGGCAGTGGCGTACGGGGGTGGGGTGTGAAAAAGTTTAGATTATGATATCTTACGAACGAATTACACTAGAAAAATAAAATTCGGTTTGTGTATTAAGGTTGACAAATAAAGTTTGCTGAAAGTAAAATTTTTTAAGGGTGGATCATAAAAGCGGAGGGGATAAGAATTTTTCTAAAAAATCACGTCTCATATCTCAAGAACAGTATAAGATAGATGCTTAGAATTTTTAACAGAATTAGGTCTAATAGACCTCTAGCAGAAAAAAAAAAATTTGTTGGTGAGGGTGTAGAGGGTGAGAGTGGGGGTGGGTGAAAAGGAAAAGGTTCTGATTTTTATATTTCGAGAACCCATAATGATATAAAGCTGAAACTATTTAGATATAGCTATAGTAGTAGGATATTGGAAAACATATAATTTTTTATAGGGGTAGTATGGTATGGGGGGGGGTGTTTTTCCTATCTATAGAACGGCTTATGCTACAAAGTTGAAACTCAGCATGTGTATGTAAATCAACTAGAAAAGTGCTTTAGATAAAAAAAAATTTCAAATATCCATTGGCGTTTGGAAAGTGGCTAAAAAAACTATCAGTGAAAATGGAATGCATATATTTTTACGATTTTTGTTATATCTATTAGGTCTTCCCAAAATATTGAATTCATTTTTATTCCACGGATTCTTTATATAAATACCTAGAAAGCGTTTTCAGGATTTTTTGAAATTCGATCCCTAAGGGGGTGTAAAGGGGTTATATACTTTTTAACGAGTTCTGCCATATCATCCAGGTCTGATTAGATATCGACTAACTTTTAACTTTCGCCGGATTGCGTAATAATCGCCTAAAACTCGTTTTTAAGTTTTTTCCTTTTCAGCCATAAGAGGGTAGAAAAGGGTTGCAATCGTTTTCACGAATTCCGTCATTTCTTTTAGAAGTGATAAGAAATTGAATTGGTTTTTACTTTCTCGTGCTGTCTTCATATTTATTTAATAACTCCTTTCAGGATTTTTGGATATTCAACCCCCAAGGGTGTAAGAAGATTGCATATGTTTTCACAGATTCCTACCTATTGCTTACATCTGATGATATATCGAATTCATTTTTACTTCCTAAGGTTTCCCATATAAGAACCAAAAAGTCAATTTCAGTATTTTCAGATTTTCAATCCTAAGGGGTGTAAGGGGGTTGTATGCTTTTCAAAGCTTCGACATATTTCTTAGGTTTGATGTGATATTAGATCGATTTTCACTTCCACAGACTTTTTATATAATCGCCTACAAACCCATTTCTCAATTTTTAGATATTCAACCCCCAAGGGTTTGCATATGTATTCACAATTTTTGCCATTCCTTAATGCTGATGAGATATAAAATTGGTTAATACGGCATTTGATGTAATGACCTAAAAATTTCAATTTCACGATTTTCCGAAATTCAAACCCCAAGTGGAAGTAATGGGTTTGTATACGTTTTAACAATTCGTCATATCTCTTAAGTCTGATAAGGCAACAAATTCGTTTTTGCTTCTATGGGCTTTTATTGTACATAACATACCGAAATTCGAATAGTCTACACGGACTTTTTCAATGTTTAAGGGGTGCAAAACCCTTTAAACGCCCGAAAATGAGCATTTTTCATGAATTTTTTTTATGGTGATAAAATAATCGCATCATTTTAAAATTTTTACATGATATTAATACAACTTTCAACTGTTAAAATATTTTTTTTTTGTTTTACAAAACAAAATGGCGTCTTTATAGGGTATTCCTTTAGGCGTCTTTTGCGAGACATCGAAAAGTGCTCCATTTGTCATATTTTTTCTATTGATCTTAAACTGAAAACCAAAACATTTTTTGAATACTGACAGATGAATGGGAAGGATATATCTATAAAATTATAAAAAAAATATAAAACAAAAAAGATATGAGGTTTTTCAAGCAAATGTTCAATTTTTGACTATTTTTTTGACAGTTTTTACCCCAAAAAAGTGGTTTATTTATGCGATATCCTCAAAACTTTAAGTATATCTTTTCGATATTTATATAGACAGAAAGCTCATAAAATATCAGCCAAATCGATCCTTAACTTTTTGAGCTACAACACGAGCAGTTTTTGAAGATGCAGGTTCGCGATAATAGCGTATAAAGTTTCAATACCTCGCGTTCCTTTTATATAATTTGGCATTTTAGCTTTGAAAAATCAACCGCACACGACATACTTTCGATCGAAACTGACCCAATTTCTTGGACAACGTACATTACGCTTTATACTTCGAAATATGTAAAAAAAAAATTGTTTTTTTTTTGAAAATTGTAAAGGGTTTGCTCCCCTTAATCGGCTAAAAATCTCTATTTTAAATATTTTAAGAACAAAATTAATTTTCCAAGAAATCTAATAATCTCGAAGCAACTCATGATACACTCCGACTTTGACCGCTCCCGAACTTTGACCCGAAAAATAATAAAGTTTCGCCCAGACCCTTGGCATATTTTTTAAGAACTTTTTACGGAAATAAAAGAAGGTGTAAGACCATTTCGGCTGGAAACAAACAAATTTAAGTTCACGAACGGTGCCGAAATTTCAATTTCCTAAGTTAAGGCGTTCTTGAGTTACCGTGGGTTCGCACAGACGGACGGATAGCAAGCGAATTTGGGGTATTGGTCCAAACTTTTTTCGTCCGAGGATTTGTTCTTTGCGTTACGAACTATTGGATTGGAGTAATTTGAGTTTGCTTAAATTACTCTGTACATTTTAATCATATACATATACGTATGTACCTGTGATAGGTACTATGCAGTGAAAATCACTGCCTAAATACCCATATACAAAATTTATACGGTGGATATAAATCCATTGCTATAAACCTATTCTTCATCGGTCGAGTCTGGCAAATTAATCAAAACTGATTTCGGCGTATTCTATAATATCGCTTAGGTCTACCGATATGCCAAATACACATATGTGGGATAGAACCAGGCCAACGGTAGCCAATATAAATGGAAATTGGACAACAAAAGACTTCCTAAGTGTGAAATTGTGATGGTCAGCCAGTCAATACATATAATAGGAGATAGCCACCCTAGACAACTACTCGTATGATGGGTACAGCGTCAATAATGGAACTTTTCACGCATTAGTGACACCATTCGAACCTGTCACGACCAGACGAATTAATTGGCCGCTCTTCTTTTTGGGATAAGGCTCTAATAAAATGTTCCATAGTACGTATGTCGTGATATTTTGCTTTATGGTTTATGGTAGGTCGATATAATTGATTGGTAGCTCCACACTTTACCGAACACGTCTGTATTTTACAACAATAGAACATATTGACTTTTTAGACCCTATTTCTTTAAGTTTCACATCATTAGTTTAAAAATCACAAAATTGAACAAAAAATATGACTTCTTAGCATTAAATTCAAACAGCATTAAAGATTGACTAAACTGGCATAGTACTTAAAGTATAGAGACCTGAAGCTATTATTACACTGTATGTCATGCTGTCAAATATTTGACTGAAAAAATTTGATGAAAATTTCAAACAATTTTTTTTGGCAAAATCAGACCGAAAGATAAAAGAATACGGCAAACAAAAATTTCACGATTACACTATCTGACTGTATTTGCCAGCCAAAATAGTAAGATTTTTGACATAGTAGCATATAGTGTAAACCTAGTATTACACTGTTTGACCAAATGGTCAAATTGCAGTAATTAAGCAATGCAGAATAGCGAATTTGACCAAGATATTGCGAGAATAATTGGAATTCGCTATTTCGCATTGCTTATTACTGCAATTTGATCACATGGTCAAACAGTGTAATACTAGCTTAATACAAACTTAAGTTTCATGTTTCATCCACAAAAATGAAGAGTTTATTATGTCTAACATAAAAAGGTTGGGAGTTCTAAATAGTAGGTAATATACACTCTAAGAAATATTGGAGTAAATTTGCCATTATTATAGTTGGCAACTGTAATAATAAATACATATCAGTGATGTAAACATTGCAAAATAGCTGCGTAATCAATAATCATCGGTGGCGTAATTATTACACAGAGAATGCAACTATTACACACTTTTTGTGTAAAATTCCCATTTTATTATTGAGAAAAATTATCCATTTAGCTAAGATAAATAATTATATATACGGTAAAATCATAAATTAAAGACGCAATTTCAGAATATATGTATTGTATTAAATTGAATTGAGTTGACAATGATATAAAAAAATATTACGGTTAATATTATTATGAAAACGAATGAAGTTATTGTATTGAAAAACATTAAGCTGCTTTAATTCCTTACTTAACAACTTCCTTACAACAATTAACAAACCTAACGGCGTGAAGTGGAATGAAATACATTCCAGAAAACTAAGTTGCTTATTCTAACGTAATATTACACAGTATTTAAAGTAAAATTATACTAAGCGTGAATTTATATTATTAATGGTCTAATTTAATCATGGCGCCTAATTTTACTCTTTTTGTAGAGCAGAATAGATGTAATTCTCCACCTTATTGTGTAATTTTACCTATTTGTGCGCTATAAAACGATTTTACGAGACTAAAACAAAACATTCGAACAAAAGTTTTATAAATAAATCTGTTGAATATTTTTAGTTTGCCTGCATGTTTGTGCCCTTCACTTCAAGAAGCTGAACAGATTATCATTAAGTAATATTACATTTGTATGTACGATTTGTAAACGAGTATATCAGCAAACTGACTTAAATACTACCCAATTAAGTTCTTGGTTTGCGTCAAGGCCTTCGTTCAGTAAAAAGGACATGCTTTCAAATTCTTGCCCTAACATATTTCAGTTCAAAGTGTTTTAATGGCTTCCGTATGACTGTTCTCATCCCTGGATTATCATCTAACCATTTTCATCATCTGCTTATGGCATCAAGGAACAGGGACACCACATCATTTTCGCGTAGAAACTGCTGTCTTTTGCTACAAACTTTGCCGAGCTTGTATACTGCATGTGTTGAGCCGAAAGCTTTCTCGTGTGTTCGGTGATGTATGTGGAAAAGTGTTCGAGAAGAATGTTGAACTATGCAGAAGTTTGCAGATTTTTCAACGCCTTCTCATTGGGTATATTGCAAGGTGACCCATCGGATGATTTTCTCCGTTTTCCTGCTAAGTATTGGAAGGTTGTTGCTTTTCTCACTGAAGTTACCAGGGTAGCAAGTAATAATAGTTTATCAGAACTTTTTTTATTTTCTATTGCGTGTGTAATGAGCGGATTGGATTGTATCATTCTGCATTTAATTATTAAAAATAAATTTTGAGCCCCCCTTTGTTGTTTTGATAAAATTCAACATACATGTATAACTCAACACTTTCCCTATTCTTCCCACCCTCTAATAAAATCAAGAATATTTCACTGTAAAATTCAAACAATAACAACCCTCCAATTTATTAATTCTGGAACGAAAACAAATTATTAAGGGAAAATCGGTTATGAAAACACAATAGAATCGCACTGCACCTTACATCAACCGTCGTGGTACGTAGCGCTGAACGTTTCATAATAAAAATTTCTGTTGTAGTCGAGGACCAACGCAAACATAACGAACGCACTTAATCCCCAATCACACCAAATCTGAACAATAAAAACGAACGCAACGTCCTGACAACGACGGTAAAAACAATTTTCAATATGTCGGGATTAGAGCGGCTCTAATCACCGATTAATTTAATCGCAGTCTTAACCTGCGTTTGCACGTGTGCTTGACACGTGTCTAACATATGAACCCTTAGACGTCAGCGAACATCACATATCCTTTTTAGTCGAACCTGTACTGCACTAGTAAATAGAATGTGCACAGTATGTCCCTGTATTAGTTGCTGATCTGTATTTCGGTCGGATTAATGAGCTTTCGATTATGTGTACGAACTGGAGGGTTGATGAGTTCTTAAAACAAATCATTTCTGAATATCGCCCAATCTTTAGTTTATACGTAAGGACATTGGGCGCGAATGGACACTTAGCTTCACTTCAATTAGGTTAAGGTACTGACCATGTCCGGTGTTTTATACCTGGGATGGTAAGTTTGCGTTGAATTCAATAACACGATTTCTGGAATCCAGACTTACTAGACTGGCAAGGATATCGATTCCACTTTTCTGTGTCAAAAAGAGTTACACGCTTCAGGATTAAAAGTCTTATCGGACATGTGACTTCTATTCAATATGTGAATTAATCGAACTACGACCAGAACTTGGATGAGCAACTTTAGCAAAATTTTTGTATTTTATAAAAAACAAAAGCGGTTTGTTCACCAGATCAGTCTTTGCCTTCTGTACAAATCATCTTTTTCTCGTACTCGTGTACGAGTAGATCTGCTCATCACATCTTTTGAATCTTATCACATTTCTGTGGCTTAGTCGGTTAAGTAGTGAATTGAATTTCGGTCGATATGTACGTGTGTACTGTTACGGTACTTGATTTGATAATGCAACTGACAAAAATTCACTTCTATGGCGCTTTAGCCTAAGCCTATGTATTCTAAAATCCCGGCAAAAACGAGGCTAGGGACGTAGGGTACCAATATGCCTATATCTAAAGTAGCAATACCGAATTCTCGTATGTCGGCTACGAAATGTTACGGAAAAAAGGGTAGAAAAGTATGATTCACTTAGTGAATTAAAGGGTTATTCAATAGGGATATAACAATTTTGTATTTAAATAATAATTGAGATAATTTCCAAACGTTTCTCGTTCGTGAACTTCACCGTGATAAAAATGTAAGCTTTGACTAACGTTTTGGCATTGACAAACCATCAAAAAAGTTTAAGGGTGCGTTTGTATTAAAATACAAAACTATTATGTACCTATTGAATAACCCTTTTTATCTTACATAATTTTCGTCCACCTTCTCAATGCTGCAAACACTGGTATCTGGTTGGCTTACTTCAGACGGTTCATGTTCCTCTTATAGGAAAGGACCAACCACAAAAGTATCATTCACTTAGAGAATAATATCTTACTTAGTTTACAATCTGCCAACAGTCTGGGCGCAACTTTATTATTATTTGGGTAATCAATCCAGTCGCGGTCATATTGCTTGTTCAAGGTGGGACCATTCAAGTTCAGTAGCTACTGCAGAGAAAATAGGTAAGGTAGCTACCCGTTAATGAAGCGTGGATGAAGGAATTTCAGAATATTAAAAAGTATTAACATTGGTCTGAAGGGATTTCTTTAACATCGTTCAATTTATCAACTGATTGTATGATATCAAAAATTTAAACCTGTGTTGTATGATTGTAAGTCTTTAAGCAATGGAAAATTGAATAGCACGATAAAACTAATTGATTTCAAAGCTTGGTGAATATAATTTTCGATTTCAGTAAAAGTCGATGTCGATCTCGATTTCGATAAAATTTAGAAGCCCAAACAGACTAAAAAGATCCAAAATCCAGTTTGAAATCTTTGGATGTAAATTAGCTGTTTTTTGAGACCACTAGAAAAGTGGTGTATTTAATTTTTATTAGTTCTACTATCATACATATTTGATGAAACTCAATATTGGTCATTAACATCCGAACCCTATATCTCATAATCTAAGGACTTCAGCCCCGACGAAGAAGTGATTACCGCAGTTATTAAGTTAAGTTACTTAAAATCTACGAAAGAAATATTTTATGTCAATGTAATTTATTAGGTATATATACATATTCACTGAGTCTCCTTATTGAGTCGATCTATAGTTTAGATAACTGCCACCATAACCTAAACTACTCTCCTAATTCAAAAATTTTAAAAACCAAACTCGGAAATTCTCTAAAACTGTTTTCAGATATAATAACTTTATAAGCAATATCTTATACATGATTTACATCGCAAGATTTTGGCAAGTAGATTTTGAAATCTCGAAAAGCGTTTACAACGCTCTGAAGAAATTATTTGTTTGACAACGACTCTGATGATAAAATTTTAATTTATTTTGTGAGAGTTAACTTTTGGAAACGAGGAAATTTAAATTGAATGAATAAGAGTCGAAAGCTTGCATTATCATGTAATATGAAATTTTGTAATATTTTATACAGGTAGTTGTGGTGACAGATAATTTGAGGGCGGTTAAATGACTATTATTTGTATTGAGGACTTTTTTCCCAAAGATTTTTTTTTGCGGTACCTCTTATAATGGTTTTAATTAGTGTAAAAAATATATGTTTTAAGTTTCACCCCGATCAGAAAAAATAAAAAAAATTTGAGATTCCGAACAATGGGTCCCAATGTATTGACAAAACGGCCAAATAATATTATTCTGCGGATGATTGTGATTCTAAATATATAGGTTAACCGAGTTTAACCGAGTAGATTTCAAATGCATCCAATTATGGGAAATATATTAGAATTTAATGGAATATTATCGACATTTCGGCGAATCGAGTTTTAAATCTTTGGGTGTAAATCAGTTATTAATACTTACTATAAATACTCATAATTAAGTTCTTATAGCTGATTTACAACGCAATGCTTCAAACTGGATTTGCAGAAATCTCTTGATTTTGACAAAACTATTAATATCTACTGGATTATCCATAAATTTGAATAAGTTTGATATCTGCTCTGGCCTCTGGTGACTAGGTTTTGTGAAAACATAGTTCAAAATCAACTCAAAATGACCTGGACAGCAATGATATTGTGTTTAACTCCATTTACCACAATTTACGTCTTAATTTAAGTTTGGGATGCACATAATGAAAAGCAAGCATAATCCAAATCCAAATTTTTCAGAATTAATTTCAAACATTAAAAGCTACTTCCTTAACATAACACACCAAAACCCAAAGATTGATTATATATTTATATTCAAAATTTTATTACTTTTCGATTGAAATATTTTTAATTAGTACAGTCTTCTTTTGAATCAGGAAATATTAAAGAAAGACATAAGGGGAAATCAGATTTAATTAAGTGCATTTATTAAGTGCATTACACTTTATTAAGTGTATCTATTATTCTAATAGTCTCATATAATTTTTCTTTAAAGCAGACGTGATAAAGTAACCATGGGTGACGAATTTGGTGACCCATATGACCGACACTGAATCAATCTATCCACCAAAAAAATGTCAACTTAATATCTCTACGGGTTTGTGAGCTACGCGCCTTCAAACGCTTTTGCGTACGGCGTCTACGGCGCAATTGTGAAAATGCGAAATTTCAGGGTAGCAATTTCTTTTCAAATTTCATTTCGATCACAATACTTTATTATTAAAAAATAATAAAGTAATGGGATAATGAGAATATGAAAAAACGTAGAATCATGTAAGTAGGATTCTAACCGACGGCATCTGGGATGATGCATGCTCACACTAGGCTACCGAGCCTTATAAAAATAATAAAGTAAATAGTTAACTGAAAAGAAATTTTTATGTAGGAAGGAATTATCATTTCACATACTCTTAGGACGTATACGTTTACGTTGCTTCGTCTACGTCTAGTTCTAACAACTTATGACGTCAGGCAAAGGAGATTTGTGTACCAAATAAATTTTGGTTGGCGTCTAGGCTTAGCTTGGATTTTTTTAAAACAGCTAACGAAATCAAGGGGAGAGCAGACTTAACATTTTTCAACTGAATAAAATGGTCATCAATTTAATTTTGTTGCTTGTATAAATAATTTTTTCGAGTGGATTTAAGAATTGCAAACTTGAATGAAAATTGCGAGAACCTACCGAAGATTTTCATCATTACATTTGCACTTTGACTTTGACATCGGAGCTGAGTGTTTAGACGGGGTAGTTTAACTTTTACTAAAGTAGTGTAATAGTACTGCATCTACGTGCATCAACGCAAACTATTCGAATACGTCCTTAATGTAAGGTATTTTGAGGGTATATTAATTTGCAGGTACGTTATATAAGCTTCGCGACTCAGTTACCGATTGGTATATTAGTACAACGACTGATATCTTTTAGGATATTTATGGAGTACCTGTATCTACATGTTAATAACATTTTCGTAGCCATAGAGGTACACTATAGTTGCTGAGAGTACTTATGCGTGCAAATGCCTATTATACGTATCAGTAAAATGCGAATGAAATTTCATACCGTAGTCTAAATCAGAAAATGATATTCAATTTTCGAACAACTTGTGTGGCAGGTCCGTAAAGCATTTAGGAAAAAGCAAAATCTCTTGAGATTTACCCGTCATAACAGAAAATTCAACCACTCGACTCCAATAGAATTCCTTTCACAAATTAAGCTGTCAGCTCTTCGTATTTGACAGCACTAATTGACGCAAATTACAACATAAGACACCTCTGGTTTGAGCCTTGCATAGTGCGCGGGTGGTCGGTGGTCATCCAACATCATCCCTTGCCCTCTATAGTGACTCGGCATTAATTTGTCCATCATCACCTTGTTAAGATCGGACCTCACTTCGTTTTTTTTTCTCATTTTCTTTTTACTTTTGTTAGATATATGCGTGATCGGATGGCGAGTTAAAACCTGTGTTTCTTCGTCTAACGTGTATTCCGTCTCTGGAAACAATCGCATAATACGATATCGACGACTGACATGGCAATATAACTGCCATATGACCATAACAACAATAGAAGCATTCATGTGCCTGTTTACACCTCGTTCTTACAATACCTCGGTTACGATGATTATACGTAGAATTCTGTTGAATGTTCTAAGCGCGTCTATTTTGAACGAGTGAATTACTTTGATGTGAGATTATTAAGTTCACAGGTGAATTTATGGGAATTGAATCGGGTGTTTTCGATGCGTTTAATTAGATAAGATCACACGGTTTTATGGGCGTGTGAAACAGAAGCAATGCGCATTCAAGCACTTTTGCCATCAGGCATTGAAAGTAGTTACACAAAATTTGAAATGTAGAGAAAATGGAAAATTGTAGTGAATTATATACTTATACTTCTCGGCTGTGCCATTTCGAAACCTAGTAAGTACTTTTCAGAAAATTTTAGAAAGGAGTCCGAAAACATATTTTTACTCAGCCCTAAAAATATTCCGATATATTGATCCCAGATAACTAGGGTAAGGTTGACTGATTGGCTATTTCCCGCGATTTGGGCTATTTAAATGTTGAATTCGCTGGTATAAATTTCAAAAAGCTACTTATAGCTTTTTGGGCTATTCGGCCAACTCAAATTGTGTTATTTTGCTAGTTTACAACAGACCCGATTTACGAGAAAAAAAATAAAAAAATTCTGTCAACAGTCTGGGCGCAACTTTATTATTTTATGGGTAGAAGTCCGAAACGTGTTTAATGATGAGATGCGGTGTAAGTTACTATGCGATTTCTATCCATAAAATAATAAAGTTGGCCCCAGACTGTTGGCAGATTTTTTTATTTACTTACGTATTTTTTTTTATCAATGGAATAATTCATAGTAGTAAAAGCGAATTCCATCACATTAAACCTAAGAGATTTTCGGAATCAGTGAAAACTTGAACAATACCCCCAGGGCCCCAGGGGGTTTAATAGGGAAAAATACTTAAATCGGTTTTTCCCCGACTACGTTTAAAGCTTATAGAAGTAAAAGTGACATGTCTAAAAGTTTTAACGAAATTCGTGAAAATGTAGATTCACGAAAATTTTTTTTTTTCAACCTCTAAACGACAATAAAAATATGAACTTTTTTTGCTTAAATTACTCTAATAGCACATCTATATATACTACTAAGTTTCAATTTTCTAGCATAAGCCATTTCTGAGATATAAAAAACCACTCCTCACCCCCGTACCTTGCTACCACTAGCATGTCTCTATAGTGGCTCTACATAATCCCAAATTTTTAGCTTTCTATTCATTACGGCTTTCGAGAAATAAAAATTAGAATTTTTTCCTTTCTACCCCCATTCACCATCACCCTTTACACCCCCACTCCTAAAATTGTTTTCCCTACTAGAGGTCTACCGACCGCAACTCCTGTAAAATTTTCAAGATCATATTTGATACGGTTTCTGAGATATAAAAATGAAATTTTTTGAGAAATTGCTATCCCCCACTTTCGTGCTCCACCTCCCCCCTCAAAAAGTTTACATTCAGTTGACTCCTCTTGTGATCCCATATAGAGAAACTAAATTTTATCTTCCTGATGTAATTGGTTCGAAAGATATTGTAATCCAAAGTTTTTCACCAACCACCCCCACACCCCACCACCCCCCTTCAAAATGTTAGCTCTTGTCTAATATTGAAGAATTCCTAAGGACAACCACAAAGTTTCAATCTTCTGACATCAATCGTTCAGGAGATATCAATTTTAGAATGTTTCAATCCCGGCTTTCAAGCGTTTTGGACTCATTGTTTTCCCCCCCCCCCCCACTTCCACACCCCTCAACCCTTATCGACTATGACAAATGATTCCACTACCATAGTACTATATAAGCTCCAAGTTTCAGCCTCCTAGCATAAGTGGTTCCTGAGATCTAGAAACCAAAATTGTTCGTCTAAAACGCTCCCCTCTCATCCTCCTTACGCCCCCACTCTCCAGAAGATACCAGTCATAGGAGTTTACCTCAACGGGTTTGGGAGCTACGCGCCTTCAAACGATTTTGCGTACGGCGGACAGGCGGACACTTTTTTTTTTGCTTTTTTGGTGTTTACTAGTCCTAAAACGTGTAAATGCAAAATTTCAGGGTAGCAAATTTTTTTTTATTATTAAAAAATAATAAAGTAAAATTAATTTATAAATTCCTAGCTTATTTTCTATTATTTTCGCAATTCTCACTTAACAGCTCCGTTTTCGTTTATATTCATTCATGTTCAAAGTCAGTCAGTACCGGCAACACTGATCTAATTACCGAAAATAGCGTTCTCTTCAATGGCGTTTCATTTGTTCTTTATCGGGACACAAAATTAAAAGCAAACAGTATTTTATCCAGAAAGCTATGATAGTTTTGCTGAAATAAGTGAATCTTTTAATTTGAAAAGATTTTTACGAAGTACAACGTACCAGTGTTTTGAATTTAAGAAGCTTCTTTTAAATTTACAAGACAATTAAAGATCGTCTTGTACATATATTTCAAAAATTCTTCTGAAATTGAAAAGCTTTTTAAATCATTCTTGTAATAATTCGCGTCGCTATTCATTTGCATTTTCTTCAGCGGGAATGCAAACGAAACGATCGATCGAAGTTTAGAAAACCCCTGAACTATTAAAGTTGTGTAAATTGTGTAAGAAGTGTTATGTATCCTATTTTGTATTCTTTTTTTTTATATTTTCCATTTTAAATATTTAATTAAATTTCCGTTCTAACATCGCTTTTTTGCTTCGCCATGGTGAAAAATGAACAAAATAAAAGTCCTTTTACTGACATTAAAAAATATTTAACCCACATTCGAAAATATCATAATGGTTTGTATAGTTTCACAAAACAGCTCCATTAGACAGACATATAAAAAAATGTTATGATTCTCAGAAAAGTTCTTCTATTCAAAACTCTATCCCACTTCAATCCTTCTTTTCCACTCACATTTAATCTTGATGCATGAACAAATTTGCGGCCATATAGATTCCATCAGATGAAAACTAAATCCATTGATATTATGGACATGTGGCCAATGTACAAACATAGTGATGGAGTTTGTTTAGTAAGTTTATAAACGAGTATAATTTATTTTAAATTATTGATTTTATTATTAAAGATTTATAATTTTATTTTATTTTTATAAGTTCTTAACGATTTTGCAACAATGTATACAACTGTGATTTGCGAATTATTTTAATCTTGGGATATATTTAAAAGCGCAATAAAACGCAATTGACAAGTAAAGTACCTGCGGTAGGATAGGAAGGAATTATTTTTCTGGAAGGGGCTGGAATTATTTCTCTGGGAGGGTCCAAGCCGGGATCTGTGGGGTCCCGGCACCTCCTGGTCACTCTCACGGCGCGCCTATGCAAACGTGCTCTTAAAGGCAAAGCCAGTACGCAAACCACTCAAGCGATGGGAAGACTCGGTTGATGAAGATAGCAAAGCCATCTCAAAGATTAGCAGGTGGTGGACGCGGTCTTTGGATCGAGACGATTGGAAGCCAGGGCCCAATTTGGACTGTAGCGCCATTGAGCGTTATTCGATGCAAAATATTTACAGCATCAGTGGTTATAGCAATAATAAGATACAAAAAAGATAATGTCTGTTTAAGTCTTTTATTATTAAATTTTATGGTCTATTGAAATTTAAAGAAGAACCGGTCCAGCGGGATAGCTAAAAGGTGCAGCGTATGCAGAGTAAGCTAGAGGAGCTGCTGCATATCGTGCGATGGGAGCCGCAGCATATCGTGCAATTGGAGCCGCTGCATATCGTGCAATTGGAGCTGCTGCAAATGGTGCAATTGGAGCAGTATAAGCTAGTGGTGCCGAATAAACTACAGGTGCAGCGACTATCGGTGCAGCTAAGCCGTTATAATTGCGGGCAACTAGTTGCGAACTGGTGGCAGTGACGACAGCAGGAGCGGCAGCTAATAGTGGCGCACTGTACGCAACGGGAGCAATTATTCCTGGTTTTGCTGCAGCAGTAGCAATAAGGACTGCTAAAACGATGCAAGTCTGAAAAAAGATCAAACAATTTTGTTCAATGAAAGTAAGTACTATCAAATTCAATTGAAAGGAATCAATTCATTTGCCGCAAACTTACGAATTTGAACATGTTGTGATTTACTGAAAGTGGATTTAGCGTGATGCTTGAAAACTCGCTTCGAATATTGTGTACTTCAAGCCAAGTGCTCTTCGCTATTTATATATTTACTATAGGGAGCAATACGATTCCCACACCGTTCACACCGATGACATTGGCATATATTTAGTGGCCAGTGGTCAGTCCAAGTCATCAGCATTCTTCTGAAAAAGTCGCATAAATTGTTACTTAATGTACGCAATTATTGTTTAAACGTGAGATAGTTGGTATGCATGGCGCGCAAAATTTACTATTATCACTTGAATTTGGCTTCTGTTTTGTCTGGTCAAGTATACTAGCATGTACTTACATAGGTGTATGAATTTTGTAACGGTTCAATTTGTAAGCCAATTATGTGATTTGTATCTATATTTGAGTAAAATGCTAAATGAATTTAAATTTATCTGTTTTTGGGATAATGGGGTGTAAGTGATCGAAACTAATATTTAAACTAATCTACTTTTTATTTTTTTTTTTTTTTTGATAATAAAGCATGGCGATTGACCTAAAACTACAAGAAAATTTTGTTTTCTGATGAGTTAATGTACAATCCGTAATGAAACAGCTTATTTTCCAACCAAATCGAACTTATTTTCAATTGCCGTTTTCGGAGATAGTTTTTAACCACCCCATACTTAATAGTGTACAATCGCTTTACAGACGAGAATAGTATTATCCAGTTGAATCACTATAACTGGCGTAATACATTATACGGCAAATCGACAGAATCAGCACTCCTCCAAATTACAACGGAAATTGAGAATGCAATTTCCGACAAAGAAATTGCGCTATGCGCATTTCTGGACATAGAAGGAACATTCGACAACACATCCTACGACTGTATAAATAAGGCACTTGTCGACAGAGGAGTAGACTCTACCACAGCAAGGTAAATTGACCAAATGCTAAGTACACGGGAGATTCACACCTCCCTGAGAACGGACACCACAAGGGTTAAAGCAGGCAAAGGATGCCCGCAGGGAGGAGTACTATCGCCCCTTCTATGGTGTCTTGTGGTGGACGACCTACTGAGCTTGCTCAGTTATAACGCCCTTACAGTCCAAGGATATGCTGACGACTTAGTAATCATGATTAAGGGCAAGTTTGAGGAAACCCTCTGCGACCTTATGCAGCAAGCACTAAGCAAAACAGAAACATGGTGCCATGAGAAAGGCCTATAGGTCAATCCGGGCAAAACCACGATTGTGCCTTTTCACGAAAGAGAGACCTGAGCAAAATAAGATCGCTTATGATGTACGAGACGGAAATCAAACTTGCGACAGAAGTAAAATATCTAGGAGTAATTCTGGATCAGAAACTCCTATGGAACAAGCACCTAGAAAAAGTATCAGAGAAAGCCACTATTGCTCTACTCTTGTGTAGACAAGTAAACTCAACACAGTAAACTCAAAACTGGTGTGGGAATGCAAAGAAAAATTATGTATCCTTAGTACCAACAACAGAGTCCTCTTGCACTGGGTACCCGGTCATGAGGGCATAGAGGGCAACGAAATAGCAGACCAACTTGCAAGAGACGGAGTAGCGGTCCGCCCTACTGGACCAGAGCCGTTCTGTGGAATCTCAACCTGCTCCATTAGGAGGAGCATAAGGGTATGGGAGGAATACAAGAAATGCCAACACTGGGCCACACTGCCCAGACTTAGACAGGCCAAACGATTCATACCGAACCACTCAACTAAAAGAAGCAAACAGCTTCTACAGTTTGATAGAAACAAAGTACGGGTAATAACCGGAATACTCACGGGTCATTCGTGCTTGAAAGATCATCTTAAAAGAATAGGAATCATAACCGATAACCTTTGCAGGTTCTGCCAACTGCAGGCAGAAACCTCTGAACATATTCTGTGCTGCTGTGAGGCAGTCGCAACTCAGGGCCACAAATGTTGAGAACAAATGAGAACACTTTGTGGACCATAGTACCATTGCAAAAACAGACCTACAGCAACTAGATAAATTCCTAAGAGAAATAAAGCTGAGTGAGGACCTCTAGGTTGAAACTGGAGAAAGATCTATGATGTATAGCACAATAGACCACTGGTCGCGGTGCTTGGAGGAATGCCTCCACCTCCGATGAAATCTAATCTAATCTAACACATGATAACTGGCGAAAGCGTGTGATTTAGGAAGCAAATGTTTGAAATCACTAATTTTAAGAAAAAAGTATGGCTGAATTTATAAAATTTGGCAAAATTTATAAGAGCAAAATAGAATGCTCTTTCTGAAAGTCCTGTGCACAAATCTTTCAATCGCATGATCACACCGATAAAATAAAAGGATCAACAAATTGATATGCGTTCATTTGCCAATAGTTGCAGGACTTAAGTTCTTTCCTAGATCATAACAGAAGCATGGGACTGTAACAGTTCTTCACCTTAATCTGATCCCAGAGTCTTCTTTTCGATAGTTGATCTCTAAGTATTTCTTGGTCAGATCCATGTTCATTTATCGGGTTTTGTGCATTTATTTGCAGCTCAATCTCCTTGTCGTCAGAATCCTAACAGTGAAAATTTGACCAGTAAGTCCGAAATCCCTCAAAATTTTAGAAAATAAATTTCTAAAGACTACACTCTATTCGACTCACTCTTAATGTTAGCACTACTTAGTAATTAAAGTTCTTCTAAAGGAAATAGCTGATTAATGTTGACAAGGATTTCTCTGTACAGTTCCTATCCTTGAGTTAGTCTAGAGCCCAATTAGAGAAGATGCACGAGCTACGTTTGTCGGCTTCACTGAATCCTATGAGCCCCGAGCAAAAATCTTAAATTACATGAACCCATATACATAACAACAATTTAATATTGATGAAAGGACCCGTCTCAAACATATACAAGTAGCAGAAAAAGGAACCAACATCTAAAAAGTCATCGCCCTCGCTAAATTAAAGAAAATGGCTCCAATAAAAATTCATAGGACCGCTTTTCGTTTGTGGGTGGTAACATCTAAAACCATGAACTCCTTTAAGATGCTAAAAAGGACTGAAGAAAAGCAACGAAAAAATGCAAAAAAAAAAACATTACCATCATCTTCTGTCATCCCGATAACATTCTCCTTGAATGTCCTTACCATACGACCCTATGAATATAAAGAAGCAATGTAATGAAAGAAAAGGGTGCATTTGGTTAGTGAAGGGCGTCAAATTTTCCACGGTTGTCAACATGCTTATTTCGTGAATATTGTTTAAGGGTTTGTTTCTTTCCTGTATTTTTGTTGTTGCTAGAGATTCATAAGATTTGTACGAAATATGAATTGGTTGTGAGCTTTTTATAGATGAAGTGATTAATTAGGAAGGTGAATTTCACGCCCGGAAAATTTTCACCTAGTAGGATATCTACTTTTAAAAAATACGAAAAAGCAATACGAAAAGTCTTTTGAGATATACGAGTAGAGCGTAAAATTCAAAAAGCATCATTTGAAGCCTACTTCAATTTCATCTATCCATCCAATGGCGATACAACATACAACTCCGGTTAAAATGTTCGCTTCTTCGGTTCGGTTCAGCAGCCGCATCGAGTCCTGGAGTCTAGCGTTGCTAGACATGATTTTCGGGATGTCATCTCAAATTTTCAATATGAAACTAATTAGACTTCAATTTGATCAGTGAAGTGGAACTATATACGGCTAATGAATAGATTTTTCTTAAATAAGAGTTGAATATCATATCTGCAATGGCGGCAGCCATACAGTTAAAAAATTTTACAACATTAAATGTTGGAAACTAATTGCCAACATGGGATATTATAAATTTACATGTCTAAAACCACTTATATTTCCACTGTAAAATTAAAATTCAGAAATGTATTTAATACATACATGTCTTTGTAAAATCACATGCTTAATAGTAAACATAAATCACATGACATATGTAATTTTACAATTTAGTGGGTGAAATTACCTTCTTCGATGTAATTTATAGTACTTATCATATATGTAACATTACCGCTTAAAGTGTAAATTGTATAAGTAGCCATATGGAAACTACATTACTATTTGTAAATTAATTTACATAATACTTAATGTAAATCGAAAGTTTTAGAAGTAAAATCTGATACTAAGATTTAGCGGAATGAAAAATTCCGCAAACTAAGCACAAATTTAATAGAGTTTTTTAAAAATGTCCGCTTAAAAAAGTTTTTACAGTAGACTCAGTGCAAATTTGTGTTTGATTCAAGAGTGATTTTTCATTTCGTTTGTTCTAAGAACAAAAGTTTATTTTAAGGATATAAGCGAGAAGAAGAATATACTTTATATTAAACTGTAAATAATAGTATATATCTTAAAAAGCAAAATGGTAATACACTTAAATGCAATAAATAAAAGAAGGAATTAATTGTAAATAAACAAGAACAGGGTTATACATATATCCAAAAAAGTTATTTTATATATGAAAAATATAAAAAATAATAAAATTTTAAAAATAAACATTTTCATTTTTAATAAGAGTTATATTATTAAGAATGGAATTTTTCATGGTATGCTACCATAGAAGCAAATTTGATTAAATGTTGGTTGTTTTCCGACGTCAGTAGGGTTGAAATATTAGATGATCTTCAGCGCCACCTCCTTTAGTATAGGGTTGCGATGGCGGGAAATTAGCTAAAATTTATAATTCGTGATCGTAAATTTGATTTCGAGTGCGCTATATAGAAATTATGCTCAGCATTTCCACCAGCTGTAAGGGTGTTTCGGATAGTAGGCATGATACACCCTCTGACGAGTCTATGCCCTCCGATGACGAAACAGCTCCTTCGGACCTAGTCCAACACAATCTTATGAAACTGGCGTATCCAGTGAAGGTTTTCCAACTGTCATGTCCTCAAGGACAGCGATTGATCAACAGTCGGGGATTTCGTGTTGGGGTTTCACACCAGAAACCCTACTGACGCCGGAAAACAACCAACATTTAATTAGTTATATTATTAGTTATTCAGATGTTATTATAATTTTTTAACTTAAAAAATTTATGAATCTAATCACTTTTGCTTCAGTATGCATTTAAAAAATCTGTGGGACTTTTTTCGGGTATTCTATGTTAATAACATAATATAATGAAAATACAGTGAAATCTGCTTATAATGACAAACCGTTTTGTATGACACACCTGCGTTGGGAACTTTGGTTTTCATATAAAAAGTATGCATTTTAATTCGCTTAGAATGACTTCATGACTTCGGTTAATATGACCAACCGCTTATAATGACGCATTTTTCTTATAATGACGTGTTTTTTCTTACAAATTAGTCCGGTTATTATGACGTTCATATTCAATTGTTTTCATTTTAACTCACACTCCTAACCTTTGCTAAATGCATATGTACATCTTTGTTTTCCTGTTGCTTTTGTCATAATAATATGTAAAAACGATTTTATCGAAATGGCTGTTTTCATTGCACCTAAATTTTTCATGCACATTCAACGTCTGCTTTATATGACGTCCGCTTAGTATGACCTGATTCCGATTTCCCTTCAATGTCATTATAAACGGACTCTACTGTAGTTGAATTAACACTTCTTTAACATTTTAAGATGCAGAGTTGACAAGATGGCAATCCCTGTACTCTGTACTAGTTTCTGGAAAAAAATAAAACATTATTAATTATTTTTTTCTACGATATAGTTGCAAGGTAAGGCTAGTATTAAGCTAGTATTACACTGTTTGACCAAGTGGTCAAATTGCAGTAATAAGCAATGTGAAATAGCAAATTTGACCGAGTGGATACTGTGAGATTAATTTGAATTGCATATTGATTTGACCACTTGTTCAAACAATGTAATACTAGCTTAAGGGGTAAAAAACATTATCATTAAAATAAATTGCGTAAATGCATTAATTTCTTACCAAAACCTTTCAAATATGACATAAACTTCTTTGAAATAGTTGGATATACATTTCACAGTGCTCTTTTTGGAACAATAGCGGCAATTGGGACCAGTGCCTTCGTTTTTCAGTTTTCTAGGGTAGCAAAATTTATATGTTTTGAGTAGTATTTGGATGCGAAGAGTAGCAGCTGTCAAACCTTTTTAAATACAGAAGGACATACAACAGTTTGTCTGTACTATTTGTTTTTTATTTTTTATCATTAAATTATTAGTTTTGTTATAACTAAACAAAATAAAATGAAATTATACATACAACTTATTAATAAATAGAGAAAAAATAGTATTCTTCTTTATACTTATAAAAATATCTTATAGACCTACAAAATCTTTCATTTAAAAAAATAAAATTAAAAAAAATTCCAGTTGTATTCAAAACAGCCTCAGTTCTATTGTAACTTACTAAACATAAAAATAAAGCAAACAAAACTATTCATATTCCATATAGTTTAGGCGTAAAAATATCAGACTTCTTATTTTACATAAATTATAATTACCTAAGAAAGCTAAAAATTTGTTAAATTATCAAATATTTAATAAAAATATATTACTTTTTGTCCCAACTGCATAAATAAATATATCTAAATACAACGATGTACAAGAATTCAAATGTATTCTAAATTAAGTTCAAAACAAAAAAAAATCTTCTTTTAAAACCCAAATAAAGATATGAAATCTTTGAATCATTACATATTTTGAATATAAAAAAATTAGACTTTGTCTTGACTTGATCGGCTAAAACTTACATTTAAACCTTTTTAAAAAATGTTATACAAAAACCAAAAACTTTGTCAGTCCTCAGAAATAAATGTTGGTATCTAGATATTTTAGGACTTTGCCCAGTTTATCTAAATAATCTGTATCAGATTATTAACATTTATTTTTCAAGGTTGGGTAAATATAAGTTTTCAGACTCTACTTTAAAATTTTCTAAGAAGCACGTACTAGGTTTTGAAATGAGACAGCCGTGATGCTTATTATCTCTTGTACTTAAAAATCAAAGTTTTCGACGGTTCCCACTTTTCGGAAAAGTTGTTATTAGCAAGTTCTTTGGCAATTAAGACAGCATTCACTGTACCAGTGAGAAGTGAAATTTCTTTTCTTGTCCTTAATTAAATTAAATTTAGAAAACTTTCTTTCGGCAGTTGCACTTCTATGGGAGAAAGCGATTATAGTTCCGATAAAATATCTTATACTCGTAATGGTAAATATGGTTTGGTTTAATCCGTTTTCTGATTAAAAACATTTTGATAGAAATCTTCAAAATGCAAATCTGTAGATACCAGTAAGAAATGATCGCCATTCCCCATAAAATATTTCTACGTTAGCTTCATATACTAAATTGGGGAATAATGACATCAAATGAACTAAGCAAGATAAGTTTGGATCTTTAATATTCGTTATATCTGCTTCTGGTATCAATATTTTATTTATTAAAATAGCTGCTTTTGCACCAATATAAACATCTTCAATAGGTAAATATATTTCCTTACTGTTAAAATCTATATCAATTCGTAAAATGAAAAATTGTTTTAAAATAAGTTTTTTATTGTTCGCAGCAAGATATGTATCCTCCGTGCCTCCGCTTGAAATTAGATATTTATTTTATTTGTTAAATTTAAAATATATACCAAAAACATAAAGTATGCTTTATTTATTTCCGTCATTTCTGCGCTTATTGTACGTGCTAAATCAGCGTTACTTTCTCGTTGATATCGTAATAAAATGTTGAAAAGGAACCTACTGCTCTAATATCCGTGCAACAACATATTCCAATGATAGCCACCTACCTTCCTAGGGGAAGGGGAATTGTGGAGTGGATGTGCGTGTGGATTGTGGAGTAAAGTATAAGCGACAATCAATGCAGGCAAGAATTCAAGAATCTTCAAATCATTTAAAAATTCTCTTATTGCATTGTAGCAATAGATATGTCATGCATTCTATAATTTCCTCAAATTCGTCTTTTGAGAAATTTTAGAGCTTATTTTCTAATGGTAATAGCGTTTATACATGAATTAGGTAATTTTACGAGTAACTATGATATGGAGATAATTTTATTACATTAAATGTTGTAAAATTACAAATAACTTTCACTGTGGGGGATTGATCCCAGTCGGGCTTTCGTACTGGTGTTTCGCACCAAAAACTTCTCTGACGCCGAAAAACAATCAAAAAATTCTTAAAATTAGCTTCTACACCGAAATAAATTCATTGGTAAAATCAAATCCAAACCTTATTTGATTTTGCGTCAAATAAGCAACGTCGTTAATTCAAATATGGTTTAATAGTTAATTATGTTTTCAAAACATTACAACTATCATTATTTGATTCAACAATTTCGTTGTCAATTTTGTGTTTAAATGATCATGTTCATATTTGAGTACAAGTATCAATATTCAAAATAAATAAAATATTTCTGTGCTTCAATTATCATGATTAATGCCAGTGAAACACGTTAATGATTCCTGAAATATTATGCAGTGGTACTTTAAGCACAAATATTTTTCTTTAAACAGTTCCATTTTTCCTCTTTTAAACATGATAGGCCAACAATTTGTGTTGTTATTTACATTAATATCGATTGCACTAAATTTTAAAGATAAATAATTTATTAGATACATAAAATATAATACATATGTACATATATACATATGTCCAATACTGATAAATTCTTCCCTGTAGTTTCCATAAAAATTAAGTAAAATACATAACACCCCTTAAATTATTTTTATTACTAAATTATATAATTGCACATATATACATAGTGATAATGTTTGTGTATACATTATTTTAAAGTATATTAAATTTTAATTTGTATTACATCTATATTCTATTAATGCAATTTTTCGAGGGACTTGAAAAAACTTTATAAACGTATACTTCTTGCTATTAGGGTTTGAATATAAATTAATAGCAGGCCCATCGAATTTATTACAAATACGAATTGAAATATAATATTGTGTTTGTAAAATTTTTTGCCATAAGTCAAAACCGAATACAATGAATATTCAAATATCAGTGACAGAGGTAACCAAACCAACCTCAACACGAAATATCCGTATTAAGTATTCTGTCAGATGAAGGCATTTTTCAAATTGTTGGCGAAACTCCTTCTTTAGAAACAATTCTCAATTCAAAACATTAAACTGAATTTTGTGCCATAAGGAAGAGTCAAATTTTTACAAGAATCAATGTTTTTGCAATAACTTTTAAGAACTTTATATTTTAATTTGAATCAAAATGCCCGAATATATGTTAATGGTCCGATCATTTTCATTACATGTGAAACAAAATAGTTGGCTGTAAACTCAAACCTTGATCTCATATGTTAGACTCTTAGCAAGTCGGTCCAATTTTAAATCATCGATTCTATTACAACGGAATTAACGACTGTTGTGAGTCCTTTATATTAGCTTTGTAGAATTTTCTTTTCCTGTATCCATCTGCAGCTGAAGTCGATTGTCGTACTGAAGGTGGAACTATACCGTGCAGCAAGTTACAAATAATAACGTCCTTCGGTCCTAAATTTTTTTTTACAGTTATTGTGACCAAAGACGTGATCAAAAGAAAGTGACCTGTCAAGAAATTTTTCCTGTGAAAATTGTTTAGCAGATACTCATCCCAGCTCGCGATTAGACAATGTTGCTCGAGTATCTAGAAAAAAACTAAATTATGATAAACCAATGAGACTCCAGCAATATAGTACACATTAACCAAAGAACTATTGAAACATGAATTCACTCACCTTCGAAGTTAATGTATATTAACAACCCAAATTTTTTACACAAATTTTAATTATCAATTCAAAATTCACTTCTTTTAACTACAATTGTAGATAATTGAATGAAAATGTTTCTGATTTGACGTTTAGCATACAAAGAACATTGCTTGGTCAATCACAGAAAATTGCCATTTTCAAATATTTTATTATTGTATGCATACAATGTTTGTATTCAGTTGATAATTTTCGGGTTAGATCAAGATGAAACAGGTGGTAAACAGGAGTAATATTCAACTTAACATATTTCTTGTTGCTTAACAATTATTCTGACAATGAAATGTTTAATGTAAAACAAAATCGTATTTGAAAGAATCACATATATGTTAAAATTAATCAATTTTCGTGATATTTAAAAATTTTACAATTAACAATGCTTCATTAGTTGATTTAAATAGGTAACCTTATTCAGTTTAACAATGTTTGTATTTGATATGAACATTTTAGACTAATTGTTGGTTAACAATGTATCATACTTGATTCAAACAATGATTTTTCTTTCGGTGATATGTATGGTAGGACACAAAGAAAAACAAATTCCATTTTCAAGGCATAAATCGTTTAATTTCGGGAGTAAGTGGGGATATCACCAAACCCCACCTCATCCTCGTTACTACGTCATTGCATGGGTTCAATTGCAATTCAGCTCTTCAGATGCCCGCTACGAAAGAGGATCTACTCTAAAAACAGACCCTTTTTGGGGCCAACTTTATAATATTCGGTCAAATATTGAAAAATGGTTATAGTCAGGGTCCACGATTTTGTCTCTACAAATAAATTTATTTTAAATCATTTTTCTGAAAATTTTCGCTTATCTTTCGAGAACCAATGCGCCGATCTAACTTAAACTATAGGCTGCTTTATATTGTCCTTGATCCCAATTAAGGCGTTACTCTCATTTTGTGTTCGAATTCATTTCAGATTCCATGTACATAAATATGGCGCCGCGTTCCGAGGAGAGCGCACACCTGTATACCCATTTGATATGCAACCAAGTAAAATAATAAACAGTGCATCTCAAACACTTTTCGCTACGTTTTAGGGTACTTACAATTTGGAATCCATCTTGTTGCTGTTAATTGAAAACATCAACATTAGTACGGCTCGAAACATGAACGAAGTTAAAATCGTGTTATCTGTGAGAAATATTTTAATTCTATCGATTTCAAAATAAAGCAAATTTCATAAATTTCGAAGTTCAGGCCTATGTCCAACGCTTGTAGCAAATAGCGCCCAACGTAGGGCTCGAACCATTGAAGTTAGTAGTCTGACATTGCACCAATCAAGCTATTTGTTATTCACAGTACTCGCTAGCGTGCTGGTCACAGTGTCGATGTACACTTTAATACTGATTTTAAAAGATTCATAAAACCTAATTTGTTAAATTTTTTGTTCAGAATCAAAACTGCGTTATATTAAAAGCAATTTTAATGAATTCAAAAGTAACTTCCGTGTTCTGATAATTCCCCAAGTTATTGAAATTTGCTTTTGAAAACCAAGTGCCTAAGTTCGTAGCACCATACACCAAAGTATTTGAGTCGTATGCCATTGATATTAACGAAATTTGTTCCAGCTACGACGGCTACGAACACCTTTGCTTACTACTGTACATTTACATATTTTATCGATTCCAAATATTGCTCTAATTTAATTTGGACACACAAAAATACATTGCGCACCCATTCACTTGACTTCCATCGTCTAATTAGAGAGTGTTTGGGACGGCAACTGTACCGGGTCTAAGCCTAATCCTTAAAAAAATTAAAGGATAGGTGAAAAAGAACCCAACAAAAAGGTGTTACGTGTGATTTGTTGTATTAGCAACCCAAGCATAAATCGGAGTTCCCCTCGATCGTACAGTCTTCTATCTATGAACCGATACCTTCATAGTCCACACACTCGGCATTTATCGAATCTCGAATGCCGTTCCCAAAACGAAAATTTCGTATGAAAATATTTTCAGAATAAACAAATCTCCTGATTGATTTAAAATAAATAGAAAAATGAATAATGGAGACGAAATAAAAATGTTTAGAAAAGAAGAGAGAGGAAATTATCGGTCGCGTTGAAAACGGTCGTGAATTCATAAGAGCAGATCACTGTGGCCTGACAGGGCCTCAATAGAGTCCATTCCACGCCATATATTCCATACGAGATACCATACGCGCATTTATATGCCGTCTGTATGCCATGGAATTTCGGATTTTTCGACTCGTCATTGTACCTACGAACCTCATTTGCAAGTCCAACAAAAAAAATATATGAAAAGAAAAAAAAAAAACCTGACGGACACCTCTGTTTATTTTACTTCCGAATGTGTCCATCAAAATGAACCAAATAAAAATAAGGCGAAAGTCAGGAAAAAAAATTTTGTTTAAAGTTTAAATAAAAAAAAATCAAAAAAAAAAAATCCGGAATTTTTGTTTAGGAAATTGTGCAAATGATTAATTTTTGGGTGAAGTACTTAAAGTCGAACAAGACCGTATGTAGATCTTTTTGGCCAAGGCAACTTACTGTCAATTAGAAAAAATCCCATATATAATTATGCAGACATACATATTCATATTTTCATATTTTGCATGTTGTGTGGTCCAGTTTGCATTGCAGACAAAATACATAGATCTGTACCTATTTTCAGACCTTTGACTCGAGTGATTAGTTCTCTAACAAGATTTTCAAATTTTTTTGAATTTTATCTTTTTCGAATTATTGAGCTGTGTATATATTTTGACAAATTCGTGGAACTGAATTGCTTAAAATTGGCATATCTAATTCGAGTATAAGCTCAGAAAATCGAATGATTCGCAAATGAATCGTCTTCGTCTCATTTGCGCCAAGCGTTTTTATCGCTGCTAATACTTACGAGTAATTCATTTCGCAATTGGTTAGATTAACTATTTTGCATAGTCAAAATGCTATTCTTTTAACTTCAATTGAAATAGTTTAATATTTGCAGCAAACAACTGAGAAATAGTTAAATTAAATAATTAAAAATAGTACCACAATTAAACAGAAGAATAGTTGACGATATTGTTTGATTTGTTTGATACTGTTTTCTAGTATTCTATTTGAATAAGGATCGTAGTTAAAGAATCAGTAGGTACGAGAGTGATTTTTATTTATTTAACTGGTAGAGCCTATAGAAGCCTCTCTACTTCTCGAACTACGACCTAAGAGGTCTTTTGTTCCTGGCTCTTAACCACTCCCTAGGCCATATCGATTCCTTTGAGAAAGGAGATGATTACGAGAGTGATTGTTCAACCGTTGTCATTTTGCAGTGAAATACCACGTGCAGTAAAGTGTCATATGTGCGCGTGGTGTTGCAAGTAAATTGGAGTCATGTATTTCAATATTTCAATTTTTGAAGTTTCTGAAAAATGTAAGTAGATATTTGGTTGTTTTCTTGTGTAAAGATATATAAACTCTTGATTACTAACTTCTGGCATCAGGAAATTCATTCATAAAAATTTCCTGTCTGTGATTGATATAGTTCAACCCAAATATTTTCAGCTCGCTACATTGTTCACTTTCCGAAGAAATACTAGATATAAAACGCTTTTGGTAGCAAAATAATTCTTATTATTAAATTAATCAAAACTAAAGGGTTTTCCAATAAGGACTTGACAACTTTTTTTCAAAATAAAATGCAAACCATTTGAGATATTTCAAAAACTTTATTATCGGGTTGAAGTACAATCAAAACATTTATGAATGGAACTCGACTTCGTTCATATGGCCACCGCGGGCACGTTTGCAGCGGTCGATTCGTTGGACCCAATTTTCGATGACTCGGCCACACATTTCGGCCGAAATGGCTGCTATTTCGTGTTCAATGTTGGCTCTGAGCTCTTCCAACGTCGTCGGCTTGTTGGCATAGACCAACGACTTGACGTGGCCCCAAAGAAAAAAGTCCAGAGGCGTTAAATCGCACGAACGAGGCGGCCAATCGACTGGTCCATTTCTTGAGATAACACGCTCATCAAACTTACTCTTCAATAAATCGATTGTAACGTGTGCTGTGTGGCTTGTGGCACCGTCCTGTTGAAACCACATGTTGTCCAAGTCCATATCTTCCAATTCGGGCCAAAAATAATCGGTAATCATGGCGCGATAACGATTACCATTCACAGTAACGTGACGATCATTATCGTCGACGAAAAAATATGGCCCTATGACGCCGCCAGCATGCAAACCGCACCAAACAGTTATTTTTTGTGGATGAAGTGGTCTTTCATGAAGCACATGTGGATTTTCACCGGACCAATAACGCATATTTTGCTTATTGACGAACCCACTGAGCCAAAAATGAGCTTCGTCACTGAAGATGATTTTGCGATGAAATTGATCATCTTGGCGCATCTTTTCCAGAGCCCAATCGGAGAACGTACGTCGCTTCAAATGGTCCATCGGCTTCAATTCTTGAGTCAGCTTGATCTTGTATGGGTGTAAACCAAGATCCTTACGCAAAATTCGCCATAACGTGGTCTGGGCGATGCCCAACACTTGAGAACGCCGTGGAATTGACTGATTTGGATCATTTGCTACGGACGTTTCAACGGCAGCGATATTTTCGACACTTCGACCAACCCGTTGTCTCACTGGCACGGCAACATCACACAACGAATATGTAGACTCAAATTTTTGCACTAAACTTGTTACTGCCTGTCTACTAGGGCGAGAATTACGACCGAAAATCGGAGTTAACGCTCTTAAAGTAGCGGTCACCGACTCCGAATTTCTGTAGTAAATTTTTATAATTTGCAGACGTTGTTCCTTCGTGTACTTTACCATGATAAAAATGTTAAGTTTACTGAATAAATTGACAGTGACAGTTCGATGATTAGTGAAAGGGTGCGTTCACAAATTGAATTCAAAGTTGTCAAGTCCCTATTGGAAAACCCTTTATATATAAAAAATTTGCCAATGGTCTGGGCGAAACTTTATTATTTTTCGGGTCAAAGTTCGGAAGCGGTCAACGTCGGAGTATATCATCAGTTGTTTCGAAATTATGAGGTTTCTTGGATAGTTAGTTCTGTTCTTAAAAAAAAATATTTAAAATAGAGATTTTTAGCCGATTAAACATTGTAAAAGCCTGTGTATCGTAGCCTATTCGAATTTCGGTATATTACGAGTATGTACACTAAAAGCCCATAGAAGTCAAAACGAATTTGATGCCTTATCAGAATTAAGAGATATGACGAATTGTTAAAACGTATACAAAGCTATTACTTCCACTTGGGATTTGAATTTCGAAAAAATTGTGAAACAGGTTTTTAGACGATTTCATAAGAAGACACTTGATATCTCATGAGACACGAGGGATTTTGAAAAATATGTGAAAACGTAAGCAAACTCATCACACCCCCTTGGTTTTTGAAATTCGAAAAATAGTGAAATTGGTTTTTAGGTCATTGCATCAAATGCCGTAATAACCAATTTCATATCTCATCAGAACCTTAGGATGGCAAAAATTGTGAAAACATATGCAAACCCTTGGGAGTTGAATATCCAAAAATTGAGAAATGGGTTTGTAGGCGATTATATAAAAGGTCTGTGGAAGTGAAAGGCAATCTAATATCTCATCAAACCTAAGAAATATGTCGAAGCTTTGAAAAGCATACAACCCTCTTACACCCCTCAGGATTGAATATCTAAAAATACTGAAATTGACTTTTTGGCGTTTATATAGGAAACCTTAGGAAGTAAAAATGAATTCGATACATCATCAGATATGCAACCTCCTTACACCCACTTGGGGGTTGAATATCCAAAAATCCTGAAAGGAGTTAATAGATATATATATAAAGACAACATAGGAAAGTAAAAACCAATTCAATTTCTTTTCACTTCTAAAAGATATGATGGAATTCGTGAAAACTTGTTCAATCCTTTTATACACTCTTAGGGGTTGAAAAAGGAGAAAAACTTAAAAACGAGTTTTAGGCGATTACTAGGCAAGCTCTTGAAAGTGAAAAGATATTCGATATCTGATCAGAGCTGAGGGATATGGCAGAATTCGTGAAAAAGTATACAACCCCCTTTCCACCCCCGTAGGAGTCGAATTTAAAAAAATCCTGAAAACGCTTTCTAGGTATATATATGAAGAATCCGTGGAATAAAAATGAATTTAATATTTGGAAAGACCTAATAGATATGACGAAAACCGTGAAAATATGTGCCTTCCATTTTCACTGATCATTTTCTTTGCCCCCTTTTCGAACGCCAATGGATATTTGAAATTTTTTTTTATCTAAATTACTAGTTAATGTACATACACATACCGAGTTTCAACTTTGAAACATAAGCCGTTCTATAGATAGGAAAATCACCCCCCACCCCCGTACCATACTACCCCTATAAAAAATTATATTTTTCCAACATGCTACTACTATAGTTCTATCTAAATACTAAGTTGAAGCGTTCAAAAGTTATCAGAAAATATTATTGAACACGTGTCTTAAGGATTTTTTGTATGGAAGGTCCCAAAAGGAGTTAAAGGATTTCTCTGACTAGTAAACTCGAACTTCGTTTTCACTCAAAACTAATTTGTACAAAATTCCGAATTCGTAGCTAAAAGATTACTTGAGTTATAGTGAGTTCCGTAAATTAAGTGAAGACATTTGGACAGGATATTTGTATGGCAGGTACGAAGGATTTTCTTCATAATCATACATTTAGCTCCAACTATTGGAAAAATAACACATACAAAATTTCAAAGATGTAGCTTAAACTCTTCTGAAGTTATCGACCAATGTTCTTGAACACGTGTTTTAAGGACATTTTGTATGACAGCTATAATAAAATAATCAACGGAGGCTTCAGTGACAGAGGTAACCCAAACCAACCCCAACATGAAATGGTTTTGAAGTATTCTATCAGATGTGGACATTTTCAAAATTGGTGGCGGAACTTCTTCCCTAAAAACAATACTACACATTAACCAAAAAATATTAGAACAAAAATTCACTAACCTTTAAGTTAATGTATATATTAACAACTTAAACTTAAACGCAAATTTTAAAAAAGAATTAAAAATGCATTTCTTTAAACTGCAATTGTAGATAATTGAATGAAAATGGTTCATGATTTGTACTGCAAAACTAACAGTTTTGTCATTTAGCAAACAATGAATATTGCTTGGTCAATCATGGAAAACTGCCATTTACAAATATATTATTATATCAGTTGATAGTTTTCGTGGTAAATGTGGTAAGCAGGAGTATTATTCAACAAAACATATTTCTTGTTGCTTAACAATTATTCTGACAATGAAATGTTTAATGTAAAACAAAATCATATTTGAAAGAATCACATATACGAGTATATGTTCAAATTAATCAATTTTCGTGATATTTAAAAATGTTGCTATTAACAATGCTTCATTAGTTGATTTAAATACGTGACCTTATTTAGTTTAACAATGTTTGTATTTGATATGAACATTTTAGGCTAATTGTTAGTTAACAAAGTATCATACTTGATTCAAATAATGATTTTTCTTTCGGTGTAGAAGCCTACTGGGCCTAACTCCTGTAAGATTATTAAGATCACACCTGATGCGTTTCTTGAGATATAAAAATTAAATTTTTGGAAAAATAGCTTTCCTGCCATTCAGTGGACTACACTTAGCCAGAAGGGACCTAAAAAAGTATTGGCAATTTTTTCGAATTTTTTTTTTCAAAAACCACCGATTTTGACGTGTCATAGCTTAAATTAAAGGTGCTGGGGTCTATTTTTCAAATCAAGAAACAGATTAACAGAAACTGAAAAAAATTCCTAGAATTGCGGCCAGAAGAGCAAGAAGAAGGGTCGCAAGTTCTGAGGTTTTTATTCACTGTTTCTCTGCACGATTTTGGACACCACACCCTCATCTTTAATCGGATTTTAATTTTGGTTGTTTTTTCGAGCATCTGTTGAGCTCCCCTTTCGTTTGCCCTGTCACTTGCCGAAATCGAAGAACAATTGATTTTTTTTCTTGAAAAAAGCTAATTGGCAAATTTTTCGACATATTTTTCAAAATATTCGATTTTACCTTAGCTCAAACTAAAGGTGCTGTGGTCTATACGAGTATTCCAAATCCAGAAGCAGACTAAAAAAATTCCTGAAATTGCGGCCAGGTAAGCGTCTTTTTCCAGAGTTTTGTTGTTATTTGAACTTTAGCTCGTCCTACTATGACTGATTTTTTCGCACTCAAAAATAAACTGTGTACAACAAAGTCGATATGCGTGAAAAGTCTATAATAATTTCAACCAGACAAAAGCCAGTGCAGGTTAAGGCCAACTGATGCACAAAAAACTTTCTGGACTTCGGAAGCTCTGACCTCAAAAATACCCAAAACGAATATGGAATAGATTTTCGACAAAGTGATTTGCAGTATGTCGTCCGAAGAGATATAAGAACTGTAATTTCATTAAAACAAGCCGTTAAAGTTAAATTGAAGCCCTTGGTGTAATAAGGGGTCAACTCATTTTACTTTATTATTTCAATAATACAGTATTGTGATCGATTTTTAAAAAAAAAATTTGCTACCCTGAAAAAATTTTTTTTCACGTTTCAGGACTAGTAGACACGAAAAAGGCAAAAAAAAATTTTAGTCCGTCTGTCCGCCGTACGCCGTACGTCTACCGGTGTACGCAAAATTGTTTGAAGGCTCGTAGCACCCAAACCCTTTGAGCTATTTAGTTGAATTTTTTTTCGTGGGTAGAGTGGGTAGAGCCCTTGAAGTGACCAAATTCTGAGGGATGGGGGTGGGAAGGGGGAAGTGTTTTAAGCGGAAAATTTTGGTTTCTAGATCTCAGCAACGGCTTACGCTACGAAGCTGAAAATTGAAATTTATATAGAGCTTCAATAGTGGACACATTTACAAAAAAATTGCCGATATGAGTGAAAGGGTGAAGGAGTGGGGTTAAAAATAATGCGTCCGAGACGCTCGAAAGCCGAGATTGAGACATTCTAAAATCCATATCTTCTAAACTGTCAAAGTCACGAAATTATAACTTATTGAACATCTGTAGATATACTAGGAGAATAGATCAGAAAATTTTTGAGTGGGGCAGTGGCGTGCAGGGGTGGGGGGTGAAAAACTTTAGATTATGATATCTCACGAACCAATTGCAGTAGAAAAATAAAATTCGGTTTCTGTATAAAGGTTGACAAACAATGTTTGCTGAAAGTAAAATTTTTTAAGAGGTTACATACGCCTGTGACGGCTAAAACTACGGCTATCTTTAAGAATTTTTTTCGAGCATAAAACGGAATTTAATTGAACAACGGAGATAATCCTGGTACTGTTTCTGAAAACGCTGTTTCGAGAAAAACGCATTTAAAGTTTAGGGTACAGTTTACATTGAAATGAGGTTCTGTGAAGTTTAACAGTGGAACCAGTATACACAAACCTCACCAACTTTTCAAAACATGTCCCTGCTATACAGAAGGTCATAAATACCCGGAATTAAAAAAAAGCTCATAGTCAAACAGATGACAAAGGCCGCGAACACCTACGCGCCAACCCTTAGTCGTTGCTCACCAGGTCGGTTGCAAAATGCTGTAACTTCATCATTACAGCGAATTTCTTTATGAAATTTTCAGGGTAGACACTTAAAGGATGGTACTTTCAAATAAGGACCTTTTTGAAAAATCGATTTTATTGAACTACCCAGGTGTATGTAACCCCTTAAGCATGAGGTGGAGCATGGGAATGGAGGGGATAAGAATTTTTATAAAAAATTGCGTCTCATATCTCAAGAACGGTGAAAGATGCTTAATATTTTTACCAGAAGTAGGCCTAATGGACCCCTAGAAAAAAAAAATGTTTGAGGGTGTGGGTGTAGTGGGTGAGAGGGGAGTGGGTGAAAAAAAAGGTTCTGTTTTTTATATCTCGGGAAAGAATAATGATATAAAGCTTAAACTTAGTATTTAGATAGAGCTATAGTAGTAGCATGTTTGAAAAATATAATTTTTATAGGGGTAGTATGGTACGGGGGTTGGGGGTGTTTTCGCTATCTATGGAACGGCTTATGCTAGAAAGTTGAAACTCGGTATGTGTATGTAAATCAACTAGAAAAGTAATTTAGATAAAAATTTCAAATATCAATAGTGATAAGGGAATGCAATCAATCAAAAAGTGATAAGGGAATATGAAGTTGCTATATTCACGGATCGGTCAAAAATGGATACTGGAACGGGGGCAGAGATTTTCTCAGCCGACATGAACATTCAAGTATCCTTTCGTCTGTCGGACTACTGCAGTATTTTCCAAGCCGAGGTTTTTACCGTAATCAGTGCAGTGGACATACTAAATTCCGCGACAAATCTTCCCGAAGAGTCGTGTATAAAGATTTATATAGACAGCCAAGCAGCAATGAAAGCTCTAAGCTCCAACCTAGTCAAGTCAAAACTAGTGAGGGAGTGTAGAGAGCGTCTGAAAACATTGTGCGCAGCTCATAAGGTTTTCCTTTCCTGGTTCCGGGACACAAAGGGATACCAGGAAATGAGGCAGCCGATGAGCTGGCCAAAACTAGATCTGAAATGGCTGCTATACATGCAACCCAAGCGGTAAAAATACCGCTCAATTACGTCAAGAGTAATCTTGACAGGAAGGCAATGGAGCTGACCAATGGCAGATGGTTCAACCTAGCTACGTGTGAAACCTCCAGGCAGCTATGACCAGTAATACATCCTAGAAGGACTGCCGATCTTCTGAAAAGAATTCGTATAAAGACCCGTAATATCACGGCTGTCATAACGGGGCACTGTCTCTTTGTCAGACATGTACAACGCTTAGGCGTTAAATATAATGACTACTGCAGAAGCTGCAGAAGTGAAGAAGAAGAAGAGAGCGTTAGGCATCTACTTTGTGAGTGTCCCTAGCTAGCTAGCTGTAGGTTCAGAGCCATGGGCAGCTACTTCTTCTGCAGACTCGGGGACATTGCTCGAGCACGAATTGATGAACTAGCCAAGTTCATTTGCATCTGTGGCTGGTTCGACTAGCTTTCCCCTGTAGCAAAGCTACGATAACTCCCTATGTGGGACTTCATTAAGGTGTCACGGGTGTGGTATCACAATGGACCAACCGAATGGTCTAAGTGAGTCGATCCATAGTTTGGATGGCTGCCACTATAACCTAACCTAACCTAACCTAAGGGAATGCATATATTTTCACGATTTTCGTCATATCTATTAGGTCTTCCAAAATATTGAATTCATTTTTATTCTACGGCTTCTTCATATAAATACCTAGAAAGCATTTTTAGGATTTTTTGAAATTCGATCCCTAAAAGGGTGTAAAGGGGTTGTATACTTTTCACGAATTCTGCCATATTCCCATATAGATATCGAATATCAGGCCTTGCGTAATAATGGCCTAAAACTTGTTTTTAAGTTTTTTTCTTGTTTAGGGTTGAACACGTTTTCACGAATATCGTCATATCTTTTAGAAGTGATAAGAAATTGAACTGGTTTTTACTTTCTCGTGCTGTCTTCATATTTATTTATTAACCCCTTTCAGGCTTTTTTTTTTATATTCAACCCCCAAGTGGGTGTAAGGAGATTGCTTATGTTTTAACAGATTCTTACATATTGCTTAGATCTAATGATATATCGAATTCATTTTTACTTCCTAAGGTTTCCTATATAAACGCCAAAAAAACAATTTCATTATTTTTTGATATTCAATCCTAAGGGTGTAAGGGGGTTGTATGATTTAAGAGCTTCGACATATTTCTTAGGTTTGATGAGATATTAGATCGCTTTTTACTTCCACAGACTTTTTATATAATCGCCTACAAACCCATTTCTCAATTTTTGGATATTCAACCCCGAAGAGTTTGCATATGTTTTCACAAATTCTTCCATCCCTTAGTTCTGATGAGATATAAAATTTGTTATTACGGTATTTGATGTAATGACCTAAAAACCAATTTTCACATTTTTTCGAATTTCAAAAACCAAGGGGGTGTGATGAGTTTGCTTGCGTTTTCACAAATTTTTCAAAATCCCTCGTGTCTCATGAGATATCAAGTGTCTTCTTATGAAATCGTCTAAAAACCTGTTTCACAATTTTTTCGAAATTCAATCCCCAAGTGGAATTAATGGCTTTATGTACGTTTTAACAATTCGTCATATCTCTTAATTCTGATAGGGCAGAAAATTCGTTTTTACTTCTATGGGCTTTTAGTGTACATAATATACCGAAATTCGAATAGTCTACACGGATTTTTCCAATGTTTGATCGGCTAAAAATCTCTATTTTAAATATTTGTTTTTTAAGAATAAAACTAACTTTCCAAGAAACCTAATAATCTCGAAATATTTCATGATATACTCCGACTTTGGCCGCTCCCGAACTTTGACCCGACAAATAACAAAGTTTCGCCCAGACCATTGGCAGTTTTTTTTTAATAGCATGAGAGGGCACTTACTGACTCCTTATTAGATTCGAATGAAATTCAGCTGATACAGTTAACCCCTTACGATTTAATAACACCCTTAAGAATTTTAATAAAAAAGAATAAAATAATTTGAATGCAATAAGGGGCCCGAAAAGTAACGTTTTCTCATGTTTTTTGGGAAAATAAGTTTACCTCTTGTTGCTCCAAGGGCTTCAATTGGAAAAACAAACAACAGCAACGGTGGTAACTTTGGGCTGAGAAGCAAAATATTAAGTAGTAAAATATTATTATATGAGGAATATTTAAAATTTCGAACTTGGATCACTTGTAGTCGAGCAAGAAGTATATGTCTACTTAAAGATCTTATGAATATGGCAGGTACCTGAAGGAGTCCTTAATTTTACTCAGTTACAAACTGAAATTTGTGAGTAAGATTTCCACTTCGAATGTAAATCATTTGTTAAGTTATTATACGATCCATTAAATAAATTCACTAATATTTCAAGGACTTTGTATGACAGCTACATGAAGTACTTACTTAATATTCCCCATATTCGTTTTCAAAAAATTCATAAATTAACGTATTCTAAATTTAATTCTCCTGCTCTCCTGTTTGTGGTCACTGTGTAAAGTCACATATTAAAAAGCTGCAGGTCTCACAAAATAAGTGCCTCAAAATAATAATGAAGAAACCATTCTTCTTCTCCACTAGAAGCCTCCACGCAGAAGTTAAAGCGCAAACCGTTTTTGAATTAATCTCAACCAGATACTCATCTTTTATAACAAGACTGGAACTAGTCGACAATCCGATAATACTATCACTCATATAACATCCTACTACTTGACATGTATTGGTGTCTAAATTGTTTTTCTTCAGTTAGTTAATTACCTTTTTACTTTTTTGTTTTCCTTTAATTTAAGTTAGTTTGTAAGTTAGTTTTAAACTCACTACACAAGGTTTTTTGTAAAAATTTTTCCTTGAATTTATATCACTAAAATTCTCGTAGATGCTTCGCTTTGCTGTGCTAACTAGATTTAATTTAGCTGTTAAGATATTGAATTATCTGTTTTCTAAATTATTAATTATAAGATGGTAGACATAAGTGGAAAAACTAATAAATATTGATTGAATTGAATTGAAAATTTAATTCTCCTAGTTTAAGCCATTATGAAGTAAACATGACCACATTTTTCAACGACATTTCGTGCGGTTACTATCAAGAAGTTGAAGGATTTTGGACTAGGATCGACCTTGGATACTCTGAAATCTGAAAAAATCAAAATTTAGGTAAAAAACGAAAAAATATTTAGATTGATTACTTAAATGTTTATTTTTTGCATATATATAAATTTTACATCTGTTTGTTCTTTCTTTCGTAAGTATTCTGATTTGGAGTTAAGTTATTCATTTTTCTTATCTTTTCCGTACCATCTTCATTCTTCTTAGAGAATTTCTTTTTTAATTATTGTTGTGTGTGTGTGTTTTTTTTCTGTTTTTGTATAGTCTTAACATTCTAGCAATACTAACGGACCTTAAATTTAATATAAATATTTACTAAATTCATTGTTATACATAAAGATTTACTTTTTTTTTCTTTGAATTATTATCTAAATGGAAAAGAAAGCTCTCACAGTTTCTTTTGTAATGTATTTTATATCTGGTTTTCGGTTTAATTTTTCTGTTTTTTTTTTAATTTTTAGTTTATACAATTTTTCGGGTTGGGTTTTTTTTTATTTATAATTATTAAGTTTTCAACTTTACAAGAAATTAAAGATATTATTTTTAAAAAAAAAAAACTTCCTACTAAATAATAATTAATAAGAATAAATGTTACAAAAAAATTTTTTAAAAATAAAAACAAATATTAATATAATAACTCTGTTGTTTTTTGTCCCTGTCCAAAACTGCTTTTCTTCTTCTTCTTATTCACTATATAGCACTGGGTTTAATTTACAGTGTCTTACTAAAATACCCTGCTTAATAAAAATTTGTTCAATAAAAGCTTGAATTTGTTTTTTTTTCTCGAAATTTCATGTTTTCTTCTCTGTAATTTCACTATACATTAATAATTATTTTATTAAATACTAGCGCACTATTATATAATGTTTTTTTTTGTTTATTCTGTTATTGTTATATTTACAATTTACAAAACTTTTAGACACGTTCTTTTCTTTTAAACTTTATTTGTTTAAAAATTATTACAATTTCTTTTCCTTTTTGTAATAATAATAATAAATATTTTAATGTGCAACAAAAGCGGTATTCATTAAATTCGGCAAATGTAATTTCAGTTATTCATGAAGTAAACTTTTGCGTCTAAAATGCAACTCATTTAATTCAACAAAAAAAAGAAAGAAGAAATATTGATGTTAAATAGTTTTACTTTTAAATACTGCAGTGGAGCAATCGAATAGTATTCTCTTATTGTTGTGAAATTATTCAGAATAAACATTTGTACTAAACCATAACTGAGTTATCAGTGCAACTAAATGAACTATCAATAAATTATGGTTCTATTTTTACGGCACATTCTAATAGTCGATTAAATAATCAATTCCAAGTTCGACCTGGATATAAAATAGCATGATGGGATTTTTCTGTTGTGTTTATCTTTTTCGTGTTTAACATACTAGAGATTATTGCAATGTCGATGTACGTGTTCAATTTAATTTTCAAATTTCATTTGCGGATCTGTGGCTAATTTGGGACTCCGTTTAAAAATTATGCGAGGACTCTCATTTGTTTATTTCGTACAACTTTTGTGATTAGTTTTAAACTGAAAACTGCCTTTGGTGACCAATAAAAACCTATAGGATTTATATGTTTGGATCTTTTTACACAAGATTCACTTCCCTTCTTACAGGCAAGTTTGCTCTCATTAGATTTGAAGATTCTTACGCGACAGAGTTAAATTTCGCAAGAAATTGAGAAGAACGTTATCACAATCTGTATACTAGCCTAAAAAGGTTGTCCGAAGCATAGCGATGAGTTACTAAGCCTCGAAATTTTGTATGAAGAGCACACCATGTAGAACCTAATAATGGCTTAACGTTTTTACTGGCATATCACATGGCAGACATATTTTTTTATTCCCGCTTAATTACTGTCGTACATTTCTTCTTCCTGTAAACAAAATCGAATCCCGAGCATTTATTACCAGGCCCGTGTTTGAAGTGGTAAATATCCGCCGCATTGTTGCTGATGGCTATTGCCCATAAAGTTGTTCTGATTTCGATAGGCCATCGCTAAACTATTGGACATTAGAGAATTATTGCATGGTTGCTGTAACATTTGGGCATGTTGACCGGCACCATTGTAGCTGGACAGTAACGTTGACGAAGTATCCGGTGAATGGGTATGCGGTGCATCACCGGTTATCACATTATTACCGCCGCTCGATACCGTCGTATTACCACCGGTTACTTGTTGCTGTTGTTGCTGCTGTTGTTGCGATGAATTTGAACTTCCCGAACATGGTTTGCCGTCTTTAACTAAAACTGGTACGGCCACTCGGCGTGGTGAACTGGCTGACTGAAATAAGAAAAAAGGATATTTTAAATTTTTCGAAAATACTCGTTTCTGGAAGTTAAGATATTTTTTTGTGCCAGAAGCTAAAAACTGATTCAATATAACAGCTCTATTGACCCAAAAGAGCTGGGATGAAACACTTGAATACACTTTGTTCTTTCCAATTATTTCGATAATTTCGTCCTGATTTAACCACGTCTCCAAGTATTTTTCTTTGGCTAAAACAGTGTTGGCTGTATTTAAATCCGACCTACATCCGATAGGAAAGGATTCGTTAAATTACCAAAAAATAATTAATAATATGCTCAAACATTAATTAGACTGTATTAGAGGGGGGTCGTTCACGAGTGAACTGTTCCAAAAAAAACACTTCATTGAAGTGAGTGAGTGAAGTATCTCACTCCTTTTGGTGAACTGCTGTTCCATTGGACATGTAACAAAAAAATTAAAAAGGATGTACATACTCAAGAGAAGTAGAGAGTAACAGAGTGAACTGTACGAACATATGATATCGGAACTGTGTGAGACAATATACTGTACTATATGTACTTTTTTTTCCTCATCATCTTCTAATCTTCTAGATCTAGAGACCTTTTTTTTTGCTAATCTTCTAGATGTATTTTTTTTTGCTCGACTGTCTTCCGACTACGACTACTCATCACTGAACTCACCTCAAGTAATAAACTATGAACTAAAACAACGAACTAGTTCACGAACGAACGATGGAACGGAAACGAAGGAACGATGGAACGAACAATTCTATGGAAGTAGGCGCGAACGCAGAAAATTATTTCGGGGGGGTTTACGCGTCGCGTACTAGTTACATTTAGTTGTGTGTTCTTAATTACATCATTTCGGGGGGGGGCGGGTTGCACCCCCAAAACCCCCCCCTGCGTTCGCGCCTGCATGGAAGTATTTCACTGAACTCGTTCCTTAAAGTGAGTGGCTTGGAGTGAAGTACTTCACTGAAAGGAACTGCTTTGCCTATCACTAGACTGTATGCCACTTGTGGCAAACGTTTGTCTATATATGCTGGCAAATTAAGTCAATTAATGTTTGTCAAATATTTTTATTTGCCCTACACAAATATGAGATATTTAACCTAATTTTAAACACCCTGATGCCACAGTGAAGCGAAATTTTGGACCGTCCTCCTCCATCTACAACCTAATTGTTTGTAAAGTTTTTATTAGACGATATGGTACACAGTCAAATATGTCATTTTAATCGGAAAACTCATCCGTATAACTACATTTACAGCATTTGACCATTTGCCATTTCTCGAAAAATTAATTTCTCACATGAATCGAATCTAATTTATGTAATATTACAATTTTTAATTTTAATTAATTTTAACTATTGGAAGCAATCGTTTTCTGGGTAAAATACTATTTGGTTTTTATTTGTGTAAAGTTTCGGACTCAACTTAATCCTTAATCAGACTGATACAAACTAACATACAAAAGAAATTTAAATTTCAAAATATGCTGTGAAAACATCAAACCATTGCTTTTAACTAATTTAAATTAAGAATATCGTTGAATTTTGAATGAGAATTCATGAGAACTCAGACTAATGGTCAGAGCCTCAAAAAACTTCAAAGAAAAGAACAGAATCGCTGAAAATGGCCAGCGTTGAGTTAGGGTTTATTCAAAGATCCACTCTGGCTGACAAATCGGTCAAAATAAATTTATATTCGAGTTAGGACCATTATTACGATCTTCAGTTAAACTCTAACCGGAACTTTAACTGGAAGTTTTGTATGAAAATCAGTCAGTTAAAGTTCCAGTTAGAGCTTAACTGAACATCGTAGGAACGGGCCTAGGGTATACAATAAAAGCCCGAAACTCAAAAACACACTTAAAAATAAATAACTTAAAATTTTAAGTCAGTTGATCTAAAGGGATTCCCTTCACCGTAAGCATAGCACCATTGCTGAATATTACAACAAATGCGAGCATTGTAGTATAGTTTCTATATCGAGAAACTGATGTTTCAATCGCACACGAGTATAATGTTCAGTCCCTTTCGTGGAGAACAGTGAAATTTAGGCAGTCTTCTATCACCCGAACATCAGTAATGTGGAACGCATTGCCAGCCGATATGTTCCCTGATATATAACCTTCAGCAGTTCAAAAACAACGTCACTTCAGACACCTCCCTCCCGTTCCACCGCTCTAAATCCCCTACCACACCATTTTATCCTCAACCTATGTCGTGCCCGCTCCTATTGTTTGAATATAAAAAAAACCCTGAAGATCTTTACCACACCATTTTATCCCCAACCTATGTTGTTCCCCCTTCTATTGTTTGAATATAAAAAAAAACCCTGAAGATCTTTGATATGCTTTTATTATAACTGAGGAGCTCGTGGAATTAAAATTAATGCGATTTCTCCGAAGACCCAAGAATTTTGACGAAATTCGTAAGACTTTGTTGACCTCCTTTTCGTCGAACTTTTTTCGTGCAACCTCCGTACGCGAATGCATTTTTTTCTGAAATTACTTTTCTGGTACATTTGCATGCGCACCAAGCTTCAAATTTCTAGCTCAAACCGTTCTTGGGACAGAAAAAACACTTCAGCCCTATACCTTGCTACCCAGACTGCAACTTCCAGCTTTTTATGTTTAGCGATTTTTGAGATACAAAAATTGGAACATTTTGCTATCCAACCTCACCTAGTCTCACCCTCTTTACACCACACCTACAAATTTGTTTTCTTGATAGATTGATTACACGACAACCCCCTGTCTGTGCAAGATTTGTTTTGGTGGTGTTTTAGGCGTAAGTTCCAAAATTAGATATAGAAACAAATTTTTGCTCAAAATGCTCATCCGCCCTCCTCCACCACTTAAACCAGCACCACTTAAAGTGGTCCACCCACAAAACAAATTTGAACTTAATAGCTCAAAGGACTTGTAAGCTACGAGCCTTCAAACACGTTTGTGCACGGCGTACAGACGGACTTTTTTTTGAAAATTTGAGATCTACTAGCGCTGAAACATGAAAATACAAATTTTCATTTTTTTTTTCATTTTCAATTCGACACAACACTTTATTATTAACAAAATAGCAATAAAGTAACACTATGCCGGCTTCCTTGTATGAAGTGTTCAGTTTATTGGACATCAAATAGTGTGGAGTTTTCAAAAGAGGAAATTTAAAAGGGACATGCTGAATTTACTATAATATAAAAATCTGTCGAAGACTTCAATTTGAAAAATCATTTCACCCTTTAATGGTACAGATATGACCTAGAGGGTTGGTACGAGAAGGTCAAACTTTATAATTTTAAATAGTCCGTGGAATTTAAAAAAGAAAACTATGGAATGTCGACAGAAGTCTCAGTTAGGGTGAAAAACCAATTTGAAAAACTCGAAGAATACAAGACAGGATTCGACTTTCATTGCAACGTCATTGCAAAAAATATTGGAGGACACAAAATAATAAATTCTTAATAAATTAATAATATTGAACATACCTGATTTTGTTGATTCTGTTCTGCCATTGCTTTTTCCTTCGCTTGTCTTTTACATTTATACCTATGATTTTGAAACCAGATTTTGACCTGCAATATAAAAAAAAATTATGTTTAGTTTATTTAGTTTCTATTGTTTTTAATTATTTATTAGTCATTTGATAAGCAAAATTAACTTGGCCGAGAGCGTTAGACACTAAAACTGCAGTACTTCTTCGGGTAGCTCTCATATTAAATTTGTGTAACACCGTAAAAGAAGTGGTTACAATAATTGTAGGACTACTAAGGAAAGACTTAAGATAGAAATTTAAAACTCTTTCACATTTAATTTACGATAAAGAGAAGTGGCAAAAATTAATCCATCACGAAACTGCCATACAAATTGTCCTTTGCAAAAATGTTGCTTTAATTTTTCTAGCCCACGTTAACTCGAGATTGTGTTGAAGCAAGGAATCTAATATTTTGCAGTTTTTACCATGAAGTGTGACTTTTTTGTTTTATCACACATTCTACTCTATACATTTTGGGAATAGAGAAGGAAAGGCTTAGAAGCTAGGTGGAAGAAATTTAAAGTTAAAATAAAGTTAAAAGTCTCAATTTAAGTTGAATAGTTGTAAATTGCTGAAAATTGAATCACACTGTGTAAAGGAATATACATGTGCACTCCTTTTTTTGAAAAGCAAAAAACTAATTTTGAATTTTTGATCTTCTTGTTTTGGATAATGTAACCATTAACCATTTATTAACATAATATACATTTATTTTAATTTAAAAAGTGTTAATTTTGCACATCGACTTTAACCAGTTGTCAGATTTTTTATTTATTGATTTATTTTTTCTATTTCAACAAAAACTTAGGAATGAAATATCGACGTAACCGTTTAATATCAAGAAATCCTTAAATCGATCTTTTAAAAGTTAATAAAGGTAAAGAACAGTTCGATATGTCAAAAGACCTAAGAGATATTTCGGAATTCGTAAAAGCGTATGTACTCCTTTTACACCATTTTTAGGCGAATGTATTGGGTTGTGTAATAAGTTCCCGCGTTTTTTGCAATTAATTTTTTTGCCGCCATTTTGTGTTTTGTTAGGTAAAGTTTTTATATTCGTTCGAAAGTCGTTTTCATGCTCTATAAACCTATCTGCTAAAATTTTTCGAAGTAATTAAATTCAATCGAGTTTCAGACTTTTAAAATCGAAGTTCTAGGAGGAAAAAAAATTCATTTTCGGCTGCGAAGGGTTGATCTACTGGGAAATGTTGAAGAAGAACAAGACTATTACCAAGGAACACTATCTCGCCCAACTTCATCGCGTGAACGAAGCAATTCACTAGAAAAGGGTTGATCGATGTGGTCAAGTCATCCTTCTTCACGACAATGCGCGCCCACATACCACAAACATAATCAAGGAGGTTCTAAATCAACTCGAATGGAAGGTCTACAGCATCCACCACATTCTCCGGACCTTGCACCAACGGACTACCACCTTTTTCGCTCCATGTCAAATCAAATGAGAGGTGTGACCTTTGCCAACGATGAAGACCTCAAAAACTGGCTCACCCAGTTCTTCAATACACAACCAGAGGATTTTTGGCGGGAGGCGATCAACAAATTGGTCGATAGGTGGGAACAGGTCGTTAATAATGATGGAGACTATAAATTATTGATTAGTTTGTTTTTATAATTATTATTTTATTCAATAAATCTTATAAGTAAAAAACGCGGGAATTTATTACACAACCCAATATATTAAGTCCATTGATTAGTGGTCCACGAGGTTTTGAGGGGATCGCTATGGGCCCGTATGTTGCCTAGTGAACGTGGCGGTTCTTAGCGCTGCGCCTCTTCCTGAACTGGACTGATATAAAGCCCGTGGAAGTAAGAGCGAATTTCGTTATCGCCTGAAATATTTGTCGGGGTTCTTACAAACTTGCAGAACCATTGAATACTGCAAAATAATTTAATTGCTTTTTTTTGGCGACTATATTTGAAGCCATTAGAACTAAATGAGAATTCGATATATCGCTAGACCTAAGAAATATCTGGGAATTCGTGAAAACAGTTAAAAACACATTGCTCCGCCTTGTGGTTTGAATATTGAAAAAAATTTAATAATGCTTTCAAGGCACAAAGAGATCGCAGAAGTAAAATTAATTCGATACCCCGACAGACCTAAAAGATATAACGAAATTCGTGAAAATGTATACAAACCACTTTTTACGAACAATTTTTGTGACCCACCTCCGAAGGTCAATGCAAGGGTGATTTGTTTTTACTTATATTAGATCTGTTGTTAGACATTCATAAACATACCAAGTTTCTACTTTTTAGCATAAGTTCAATTAAAAAATAATTATAGTTTCCAAAACTTTAAACGCGTTTTTCTCGGAACATCATTTTTCGATTTTGCGTACACGATTGAGAAAATTCTACTGAACCAATTTGGCTTTATGATAGCTCATTTCATAGATAATTAAATTCTCTATGAGATGACGTTAATTTGAAAAAAAAAATTTACATATTTTTTCGTACTTTAAAGTCGATTTTTTTTAGCGAAAAATGCACTTTAAATTGAAAACTGTGTAAAAACATGCAATATCAATTTTTTCTTTAAAATACTCAACGTCCACTAGAAGCTAGTATCATAAACTTTACAAAATCTTTTTGTTTTTTTGGTTCAGATCAAAATTAAGGACGCTTGAGTGTACGCAGCTATAAACGAGGCGATATTAACATGGCATCCATTTTAAAATTAAACATCGATTTTTTAATGTGAAAAAACTACACTGTGCTCCTGAATTATGCATTAAATTGTCATAAAATTGTCAAAGCGTTTCGAGTTATTATAACTGAGAAAATAATTCGTGAAAATCATGTATTTTTCGACCATGTAAAGGAGGTTCCCCCTTTAAGTAAAAGCGCAAACTGGGGTCTTTACACAATGTCACATGGGGTGGCACACACCTCTTCTAGCTACTCTAGTGGTAAAAAGAAAGTGAGTATTATTACATCTTGAGTATCATACGATATTATATTTTTACCTATTACTTCCAAAATGTTAATCGTAACTCATACATATGTATGCAGCTTTTGTAGGTAATAATATGGTTCATAAAAAAATAAAATTAAAATGACAATTTTATAATGGGGTTTTCTGAGAAAAACTACATTGATCACTGAATTTTTAGGATTGACCTAGCAAAAATCTGTGTTTTCGAGTAAATATCTCAAGATTGGGTGCAGTTACAATTTAGACTAGAATGAAAGGTAATTCGATTCCCTAAAAAACGAGTTATAACACTTTGCCTTGTGATTATTCGTTTTGAAGATATAACGTTTTAAGTGAGTGAGGGTACCGGTCAAAAACACTTTTCTTAACCACCCTGTATCTCCACTGTTATTGAAAATTGACCTACCCTGTAGAACAATTTTTTCTCCAAATATATGAAGGAATAATGCTACGATTAGACGGTCACTCGAAACCGTCAATACATTGACACTCTGACGTCAAAATTACGTAGAATATGGTCACAAAGTTGTCAATTCAATGTCAATCCGTGTGATCGTCATTTTTGTGACACGTCAATGCATTGATAGTAGAATTGACTACCGAATTGACACAAGTTTTTGTGTCAATGCATTGACAATTTTGAATGACCGTGTGATCACCCTGTCAATGCGTTTGCGACGAATTGCCAAAATTTTTGGATGAGTCGTCAATGCATTGACACTGTCCCACGATTGATACGACACGAAATTCTGCCGTGTCCTTTCTCTACAAATTGACACATTGGCAACTTGATCGAGCGGAAATTATTTAATTTAAAATTATTAAATAATAAAGTTTTGTGATCGAATGAAAATGTCAAAAAATTTAAATACACTGAAATTTAGTATTTTAACATTTTTGGACTAGTAATCCACAAAAAGGAAAAAAAATCTATCTATCCGCCGTATGTAAAATCGTTTGAATATGTGTAGCTCACAAATGCGTTGGGGTATTAAGTTGAAATTTGTTTTGTTTGTAAATTGGATAAGCCCCTTCGAGTGGTATGAAACTTTTTGGTTGTCTTAAGGGATACTATCTGCCTAGACAAGTACTAAAATTCTTCAGACGAGAGTTAGAGTGTCGGGGTGGGGGTTTAGAAACTTTGGATGACAATATCTTCCGAACCGATTGTACCAGAAAAATAAAATTTGGTTTTTGTACATAGAATTACAATTGAAGTGCATTGAACTGCAGCCAAAAAATCAAATTTTAATTTATGGCTTGGTTCTATGTCGCAACCTATTTCTCATCTTTATTAACGACCTTCTGTCGTTAACTCACAAGCTCCACTCTACAAGGCATATAACAGGCCACGCCTTGAGTACAATTAGCATGCCTGGGATGGGGTCCCAAAATCCCATTTGACCTTGATCAATCGTGTTCAAAAACATGCGTTCCGACTAATTGGAGACGAAGCCGTTTCAGCTTCTATAGACTCCTTGAGCATTGCCGATATGTCGGAATAATCTGTACTTACTATCGACATTTCAATGGTAAATATTGTAAGTAATTATTCGCCGACCGTAACACTCGCCAAGCTTCACGCACGAGAATACTGTTCAGCACCCTTTTTGTGGAGAACAGTGAAATTTATGCAACCTCTTTCGCCATCAGTAATATGAAACACATTGCCAGCCGATCTGCCCTGATAATTATAACCTTCAGCAGTTCAAAACCAACGTTCACCGATAGTTCAGAAGCTCCCGCCCTCCCGTTCCACCACCCTAATTCCCCTACCACACCATTTTATTCTCACCCTATGTCGTTCTAGCTGTTCAATCACATTAAAGGATGATCCCCTAAGTTATTACGACGGTCGTAAATTAATGGTAAATTAAACAAATGTCCTTGAAACGGAGTTTTTTCAATATTTTCACGAATTTTATTATATCTCTCAGATATTTCTATGTAGTTATAAAATTTATTTTAGTTCTGCTGGCTCTTTATATACGCCCATAAATTTCGTTTTGTCATTGACTTTAAAAAATTGAACTGAACGCGAAACTATATATTTTATTTTTCCACACAAAAAAATCATAATTCACAGCTTTCTTTCAATCCCATTTGATTTGAAAAATGTAAATATACAAATTTCTACTGATGTGAATGTCCTATCTATTGTCAATTCGTAGAGATGTGTCAATCCCGTGTGATCGCATAGTTTTTTCGTGCCATTCATTGACAACGTAGGCGACAAATCGAATTGACTACCAGCATCGTCAGTCTGCTTGTCAATTTAGTTTGGGACAGATATGACCAAAATGGTCATTCCGTGTGATCGTCAATTCATCAAGAATTGACACAATGACGATTGAGACTCCATTGACACTGAAACGACGCATTTTTACGTGACGTCACAGTGTCAATGCATTGACGGTTTTGAGTGACCGTCTAATCGTAGCATAACCCTTACAAGGTGGCGGACGGAAACATCTCAAACACCCTGTAGAGTATTATAAGTTTAATCCAGCCCAAAAGTTTGTAACACATAGAACTGAGCCTCGGACGAAAAAATTGTATATATTATTTTGTGTTTATTTGTGGCCAAAAACTCCAAATCCGCTTGACGTCCGTCCGTCCGTCCGTCTGTCCGTTAGCACGATAGCTCAAGAACGCCTTGACCTAGGATCTTGAAAGTTTGAATCTGGGTGTTTGATTGAATTAGCAAGTTTGTTAACGGGCGAAATCCTCCTACTCCTTCGGGTAGCTGCCATACAAAATGTCCTTAAATCACATGTTCAAGAATATTGATCAATAACTTCGGAACGTCTAAAGCTACGACTTTGAAATTTTGTATACGTTAGTTTTTCAGTAGTTGAAGCTAAATGCATGATTATGAAAAAAATACTATTAGTCCTTCGAGTAGCTGCCATACAAATATCCTGTTAAAATGTCTTCACTTAATTTACGAAACTCACTATAACTCAAGTAATCTTTTTGCTACGAATTCGGAATTTCGTACAAATTATTTTTGAGTGAAAACAAAGTTCGAGTTTACTAGTCAGAGAAATACTTTTACTCCTTCTGGTACCTGCCATATTAAATGTCCTTAAAACACGTGTTCAAGAATATTGGCCGATAACTTCAGAAGGGTTTAAGCTACGAAATTTTGTATGTGTTAATTTTCCAATAGTTGGAGCTAAATGCATGATTATGAAGAAAATCCTATTAGTCTTTCGTGTAGTTGCCGTATAAATATCCTGTTAAAATATCCTCATTCAATACACGAAACTTACTATAACTCAAGAAATCGTTTAGCTACGAAGTTTAAATTTTGTACAAATAAGATTTGAGCAAAAATGAAGTTAGACTTTGTTTGTCAGTGAAATTTCTTTACTCCTTCGAGTAGCTTCCATACAAAAAAACCTTAAAAAGACGTGCTCTAGAAAATTTGTCGATGGCTTTACAACCATTTAAGCTACGAATTTGAAATATTGTACACATTAATTTTGAAATGGTTCCAAGGAAAAGGATAAATATGTAAGAAATCGAGTGAGTCCTTCCTGCACCTCCCATGTGAAAGTCCTTCAAGAAGGACACTTTTTTTTTCGATGACTTACCCTGTTCAAGATATGAAATTAAACACTGAATATTGTCTTTTAGTTTTGAGTAGCAATCTAATGGCAGTCCTTAATAAAGGACATACAACATATACACACGTAATTCTACTTTATCCCCAACTACAATATAAATTGGAGTTCAGTATTCATCTAGAGTATTATACGATTGGCTTGCAGCCGATCGTGACTGCAGTATATTTTTTTTTTAAACTCAAAAAATTTTTAAAGTTTGCAGAAGCTTGAATTGAGCAAAATTTTCGTGTTATAAAAATTTCTACCCTACAGTTATATCTTCACTCCCGAGACCCTACAAAATACCCAGATCTTAAGTAGGTAAAAGCTGCTTTTCGTCATCATTGTTATTGTCTTTTTTTTCCTTTCTGGCGTAATATGCATATTATGATATTCCGTTTTCCTTTGTAGAATACGCTAAGAACTCGCAACATAATTGTCTCTGTATATTGGACAACAATAATGTTCGCTTTGATGTTAAATGTCGAAACTACTTCGAAAAACCTTTTAAAAAGCCCAGGGCATGGTTATTCATAATGCACCCTATGCGCTCCATATTGCCAACCTGTGTGCAGATACTTTACGTGCATTTTGTTCGAAAAAGAGTGAAGAAAAGTGAAGAAAATAATAATTGTTGACGTCAGTAGGAAATATTTCTCTGTGTCCTTTGAAAATTGTTTCATTTTTCAAAAATCTCGTCTAATGCATTAACCATTGAAAGACGCTTTCTTCTTTTCGCTAAAGGAAAGCAAAACGAAGCTCTTGAGCTAAATGCACGAGAAGGGTAAATGCATTTTTTTTCCTTACTCAGTTCGGTGAAGATCTGTGTAGGTAGCTGAGGGATATATAGACCAGTATCAAAATAATTTTATAGTTTTGTTTAATTGAGCGATATCTGTAACTACAATTTAAAGTTAGCCTTATTTCCGGCCGAAAATTCCTACACAATTTGTCGCGATATTTTTCAATGAAAGTTTTTTTTCCTGGCATACTATCGCTCCAACGAAAATGTAGTACCCATAGTGGCGTTCTGCTCCAGTCGCAAGGTACGTTTGGGAACCAGTTGGCGTTCTACGTAATGAATTAAGTCCTAAGAGAATAATCTTTAAGACTCGAAACTAGATGACATGAATGTCAGGTGCATACCAGAGCCATTCTATGATCGATTAGTTGACTATGAAAAATAATTGAAGAAACAATAACACTAGCTCGCATAGTGATGCTTCTCAAACGGATCATGGAAGTACTGCATAGGTCACTCTTGGTTAGTCAGTTGTATAGTAAGTTGGTTTACTTCTCTACAAACGCCTAAAAAGACTATAAGTTCCTATATGACCTCTTTTGGAACATAGGGCAGTAACAGCGTCCTTCTGAGGCACTGTTACTGCTTCAAATATCATTTTGATTGCTTCGAATCCACGACCTCTCTGTCTATAGTTAAGTCAGAGCTCGTTAGCTTCATCAAATTGTCCATCATTTCCCCTAAAAGAAAACCCCATCCCTGTGCAAACTTCATTACCAGAACTTAAAACAAATGACCCCCGCATGCAAGTGATTAGCGTTAATAATTGCATCCCGTAACATTAATCAAAAAAATATGATGAGATGCCTGTTGACAGGGCATCTCATAAACAACAATAAACATCCCCCTCGACTGGCATTCGTTTTGGGGTAGTGTTTAAGATGTTTTGACATCACCTCCAAATGCATTCGATTCATACAAAAGTCACGTGACCGGATAATAATTTTTGATTGCGTGTGACTTTAATCTGCGGAATATCTTCGAACGCGTCCGACCGACAAATAAAAGGACTCGTATTCCGATTCGGAATTCCCGTGGAAGACGTGTGCGGAAATCGGAGTAACGTGTGTCACATTATGCACACATCCTGTTTTGTGTGGATAATCGGTTTAATGTTTTGTCCGGCCCTCTGTTTTGTATTACGGAATACACGACTATTATAAACGGCAGAAGAACATTCTTCTGTTTCCCAATAGGATTATTAGCGGCGGAAATAAAGTAGCAACACCGGAAAGGAGGGCCAATCCCGTGAAGTACCACAAAATGACTGTAATTTTGCTTTGTGTTCCGGTAAACGTTTTGATGTTGCGATAATGAGGTGCACTGGATGGGTTTATTGAATTTCCATAATAAAGTCTTGTAATGTTATTTGTATCCATGTCCTACAACAAGGTAAGGTTGGGGAACTATCCATCTATACCTTAATCTAAAAACTTTTCAATCTTTACAGAAGGCAGACTAACAGAGTTCTTGTGGATAGCGGTGAAGGGGGATTAAAAAAAATTTTAATTTATTATCTTATAAACGGCAATTTCTAGAAAGTTGAAACCTGGTACTTTTACAGCTGGTCAGTGTAACCAAAGGCATGTATCTATCATGATAAGCATACACGTGATCCAATATAACGCAACTTTGAGAGACTGTGGTACTCTGAAAACAATTTAAACAAATTCAGCGAGGACACCAGGATTGAACTTAGTCTGTAGCGTCATTTTGCGTTGAAATATACCGTAGTCATGATAGGTTGCTGCCAATATTGTAGATGAAATGCAAAAACTTAATTATGTATGGTTAGGAAAAGTGCTGCGTACTATAGGTTGCTACTTAATTTTTGAGATATGGCAACACTGATGTGAATACGTCAAATCTGACATTGTCGTCGTAAAGTTTGACATTTTTAGTGGTGAACGTACTCAGAACGTGTTGTCATACGAGTGCTATTTGTGTTGTTTACAGACACTTGAAATATTCATCTTGGACGAAAAATGGAATTAAATCGTGAACATTTTCGTGCGATGATTTTCTATGACTTTCGACGTGGATTGTGTGCCGATCAACTCGCACCATCTCGAGCTACCGTGTTGCGCTGGTTTTCTGAATTCAATCGTGGTCGCACTTCGCTACAGGACGAATTTCGTGAAGGTCCTCCCAAATCGGCAGTTGTGCCAGAAAACATCGATGCTGTGCGTGAACTGATATTGCAAGATCGTCATGTGGCATACTGTGAGATTGAGGCATTTCTGGGTATTAGTTTCACTTGCATATATTCAATATTGCATGAACATTTGGCTGTCAAAAATATTTGTTCGCGTTGGATACCGCATAATTTTACAATCGCTCAAAAAAAAGCTCGTGTCGATTGGTGCAAAGAAATGTTAAAAAAATTCAATCGCGGTGCTTCGAAAGACGTCTCTAAGATCGTGACAGGCGACGAATCGTGGATCTATGCATATGAACCCGAAACTAAACAACAATCAACTGTATGGGTCTTTCAAAACGAGCAAAATCCAACAAAAGTTGTTCGCGCACGAAACCTTTCGAAGCAAATAGTCGCCTGTTTTGTCGCCACCGTTCCATTACAGCATCGTAGAACGGTGAATTCTGAATAGTACACCAGCATTTGTTTGCCAGAAGTTTTCGGAAAAATCAGGGAAATCAATCGCCGAATCATTCTCCACCACGACAATGCAAGCTGTCACACATCAGCTCAAACAAAAATGTTTTTGAGCATTCAAAACATCGAATTGATGGGTCATCCGCCGTACAGCCCTGATTTGGCACCAAATAATTTCTTCTTATTCCCGCAGATCAAAAATAAATTGCGAGATCATAGTTTTTCGACGCCTGAAGAAGCGGTTGATGCGTTCGAATCACGTGTTTTGGAGGTACCTCAATCGGAGTGGAAAAACTGTTTCGCAAATTGATTCAAACGCATGCAAAAGTGTGTTGAACACATCGATACTCAAGCTGAATTCAGGCGGAACTCCTTTTCAATACGGGTGTGTGAGTGGGGGCCTGGGAAACAATGTGTCCGAAACGCTTGAAAGCTGGTATTAAAACATTCAAAATTCAATATCTCCTGAATAGTTGATATCAGAAGGTCGAAACGTTGTAGTTGTCTTAAGGGATACTAGGAGATTAGACAAGGAGTAAAACTTTTAAGGGGGGAGGTGGGTGTAGGGGTGGGGGGTGAAAAACTTTGGATTACAATATCTTTCAAACCAATTGTACCAGGAAGATAAAATTTGGTTTGTGTATATAGGATTATAAATGGAGTCTACTGAATGTTTTTGAGAGGGGAGGTGAAGCGCGAAAGTGGGGGACAGCCATTTTTCAAAAAAATTAATTTGTACACTCAAAGAAAAATCCTTAGTAACATTGACAAAAAGTATTTGTTAAATTTCAACGGTTCACCTTTGTCATATTGATAATAATATGTCAGCACCACAAATAAATACTGTATTATTAAAATAATAAAGTAAAATTATTCAGTCTCATAAATTTTTGTCAAATTGATAAAAATTCGGCGAAATTCCAGTTCGGTTTTTTAACAAAACATATATTAACGAAACGACAAAATTTACAATGTCCGCTCTTTCATATTAAAAAATATTTTTATCAAATAAACATTTTTTTTATTGTATTGAAAGAAGTATTAAATGTTGTCTTTGAAGCAGGTTTTGATAAAGGTTTTCTCAGAGTGACCAAAAGTCAACTACAAGATTTTGTTATTATATACAAAACGATTTATTAAATTGACAAAAATGTTTGTCAAAAATTCTGCGGTGCGCAGAGTTCTAGTTCGATTACTAAAACTACCAATTTTTTATTGTAAAATTTTTCTCAATTCAACAATTTCTTTTGTTATCTAGACAGTGGGTTTTTATCAAATAGTGTAAACTCAGGATAGATGCCCCAGTTCTAAAAGATCCAACTTCCATAAACAAAATCACATCAACTTTGTAATATATTGCGACCTCTCGTTTATGCCCATTCTGTCTGACGACGGCGTTCATGCGAAGCGAGTGTATCATTTTTTTTCAGGACATGAATATTCTCGCGGCTAAAAATTCATCAAATAATTATTTTGCTGTTCTGAATAAGTGCAATTAATTTTTTTTTTCAGGTAAAATTTTCATGTATTTAATTTTGTCACTCATAGTATCGCCGTGTCGGAAGAACAGTGACGCAACTGCAATTTTGAAAATTTTTTGTTTTCACATTTCAATATTTTGTGGTTTTACTATTCTTGCATAAAATCGTTCCCCGTTGTTTTAAACGAACGTGCTCTTGATCTAAGCTGTCTATAGTAACTATTAATAAGCTCGTATGGCTTGTGGGCAATTGTCAAAAATGATTTTGTTTCTCCGAAAAAAATTATAATTTTTTGCAGTTGCGTCACTGTTCTTCCGACACGGCGGTATAATGTTAAGTGCATGTTAAATCGAGTTTTATGCTAAATATGTTGTTTTATACTTTTAAAATTGAGCAGGCATCTATACTCTACGAATATTTTTTGTTATATTATTTAGGATTATTTATATTAATTATAAGAAAACGGTTATTACTCTTTATTATGAACTAAACCAGCTGCTGTATAAAGCTTATGACATTGGTCTTAATAGTTTTGCGAATATAGTACTAAAACGAAAAGTGGGGCATCTCTCCGTAGTTTCCCCTCATAATGAAATTTGTCAATATGATAAAGTATTTTGTTGGACGTATATTGACCGTAGTTTTGTCGAATTGAACTGAATTTTTGTCAATGCCACCAGGCTTTTTCTGATCTTGAAAATATTACAGGAGTTAGGACCAGTAAATGGAGAAAAGGTGAGGGTGTGGGTGTAGGGGGTGATGGTAGAGGGGGTGGAAATGAAAAAATTCAGATTTTTATTTCAGCACAGGATAGAAAGCTGTATAGAGCTTCTATAGAGACATAACATTTTTGATAGTGGTACCAGGTACGGGGGTGGAGGTTGGTTTTACATATCTCAGAAACGAAATCTTAGAAACTTGAAACTTAGTACCTACGAGTATATGTATGTAGATGTGCTACTAGAGTATTTAAAACAAAAAAAGTTCAGACATTCATTTGAGTACAAAGGTGGAGTAAAAAAAATGTCCGTGAAAAGAGTTTTTTTCCCACATTTCAAGAATTTCGTTAAATGTTTTAGACATGTCGAGCTATCAAATCAATTTTACTTTATTATTTTAATAATAAAGTATTGTTATCGATTTTTAAAAAAAAAAAATTAGCTACCCTGAAAAATTTTTTTTATACGTTTTATGACTAATAAGCACCAAAAAAGCAAAAAAAATTTTCAGTCCGTCTGTGCGCCGTCCGCCGTACGCAAAACGTTTGAGGGTTTATAACTCCTAAACCCTATGAGGTATTAAATTGAAAATTTTTTTATTAATAGACTAGGCAGGTGCCTTTAAGTGACCACTTTTTTGGGGGTGGAAGTATGAGGGGGGAGGTGGGGGAAGCGTTTTAGACGAAAAATTTTGGTTTCTAGATCTCAGCAACCGCTTATGTTAGGAAGCTGAAACTTGGAATTTGTATAGAGCTTCGATAGTGGACTCATTTGCAAAAATATTGATGATATGGGTGAAGGGCTGTGGGAGTGGGGGGAAAAATAATGCGTCCGAAAGGTTCGAAAGCCGAGATCGAGACATTCTAAAATCCATATCTCCTAAACGGTTAATATCACGAAATTAAAACTAAATAGCCATCTGTAGGTATACTAGAAGAATAGATTGGAAACAAATTTTTGAGAGGGGGCAGTAAAGTACAGGGGTGGGGGTTGAAAAAATTTAGATTACGTTATCTCACGAACCAATTGCACTAGAGAAATAAAATTTAGTTTGTGTATAAAAGTTGACAAATAAAGTTTGCTGAAAGTAAAATTTTTTAAGGGGGCGGTGGAGCATGGAAGTGGAGGGGGTAAGAATTTTTTTAAAAAATTAAGCCTCATATCTCAAGAACAGTGTAAGATAGATGCTTAAAATGTTTACCAAATGTAGGCCTAATAAAACCCCAGCAGGGATGAGGGTGTAGAGGGTGAGGGTGAAAACTAAAAAGTTCTGATTTTTATATCTCGAGAACCTATAATGATATCAAGCTGAAACTTAGTATTTAGATAGAGCTATAGTAGTGGCATGTTGGAATTTTCATAGGGGTAGTATGGTACGATGGTGGGGGGTGTTTTTTTTAACTATAGAACGGCTCATGCTAGAAAGTTGAAATTCAGTACATATATGTAACTCTACTAGAAAAGTAATTTAGATTAAAAAAAAGTTCAAATATTCATTGGCGTTCGGAAGGGGGGCAAAAAAAATTATCAGTGAAAAAGGAATGCATGTATTTTCACGATTTTCGTCATATCTATTAGGTCTTCCCAAATATTGAATTCATTTTTATTCTACGGATTCTTCATTTAAATACCTAGAAAGTGTTTTCAGGATTTTTTGAAATTCGACCCCCAAGGTGATGTAAAAGGGATGTATATATTATCACGAATTCAGCCGTATCCCTCAGGTCTGACTAGATATCGAATAACTTCTCACTTCCACGGGCTTCTTTAATAATCACCTAAAACTCATTTTCAAGTTTTTTCCTTTTTCAACCCCTAAGAGTGTAAAAACGGGTTGAACACGTTTTCACGAATTCCGTCATATCTCTTAGGAGTGATAAGACATCGGATTGGTTTTTACTTCCTCTGGCTTTCTTTATGTATATCAAAAAACTCATTTCAAGTTTTTTGGATATTCAACCCCAAAGTGGGTGCAAGGGGGTTGCATATGTTTTCACAAATTCTTACATATTTCTTAGTTCTAATGAGATATCGAATTCATTTTTACTTCCTAAGGCTTCATACATAATCGTTAAAAAGTTGATTTCAGGATGTTTGTTATTCAACTCCAATAGGACGTAAGGCTTTCGCCATATTTCTTAGGATTGATGAGATATTAGATTGGTTTGCACTTCCACAGACTTTTTATATAATCGTCTTCAAACGCATTTCCGATTTCATGTAATGGCCCAAAACGAAATCACGAAAAACCTTCTAGTGGCGTAACAACTGATATTATACTAGGACTAGACCTCGTCCTGGAGTATGACCCAATTAAGTACTTCATATGATATATGTGGCAGCGGCGTAAGTATTCTAGCGCGACCCCATTCTAACCGTTTCCCGAACTTTTTTTTAGGTTTTCAGTCACATAGTAACCTACATCGCATCTCAGAATTAAACTCGTTCCGAACTTTTACCCAAAAAATAATAAAGTTGCGCCCAGACTGTTGGTAAATTTTATTTACGGGGGAAGGCTTAAGATACTGTTCAAGTTTTCACGAATTCCGAAATTCATTTAGGTTTTTCACTTAATTCTATTGAATCATCTATTGAAAAAACAAATACGTAAATAAATAAAAAAAAAATCTGCCAGCAGCCAGGGCGCAACTTTATTATTTTATGGACAGAACACGTTTAGTGCTGAGATGCGGTGTAGGTTACTATGCGACTGACAACCTAAAGAATAACCAGGGGGCTATTTGGAACGTTATATTTTAGGTTGTCAGTCGTATATTAACCCACACCACATCTCAGCATTAAACACGTTTCGGACTACTACCCAAAAAATAATAAAGTTGCGCCCAGATTGTTGGCAATATTTTTTTTTACTGTTTAGCCCTTCTGCTTTAATTTTTTGAATTTTTTAGCGGTAAAGTTCCTGAAAAAAACACTACATAAAACTTTTGTAATTGGTGCAGGTGGTAATTCACCACCCTGGGTGCTGTGCTCTCCAATCTACCGGTAGTGACACATAACCGTTCAAGCAGTTTTACAATCAGTTACACTTGAGAATTTTATATTTTATTTTTGAAATTTTTTTAATTCACCATTTTTAGAAATTTAAAAGCTATAATTTCACGCTGAGAGTTATTGAATTCATTTGATGTAGTATAAAGTTTACACAGAAATTTTTTTTTATAATTCTAATTATCATACAACACGAATAAATCGTAAATTTGAGAAAAATTAATTCTCTAGAACTTAAAGAACTCTTAACGCCACCATTTCCACCATGGTCTAACCTGTAAAAGGAACAAATTTATATTTATTAGAACAAACTTAATGAAGTCTATTTACTTCTCTACACATCCCTCTATGATCAGTGTAGTCGCAGCCAAGTCTTGGCGCAAACATGCTGTTAAATACCATTTCAGGAGTGGGAACAATATTAATAATGGTACTTTGATTTTGAGGTAACAAAGGGCTTGCTCTACAAACTGAGCAAGTTATGGCTAAGATCACGAAGAAAACTAGAACTTTCATTCTTACACGATGTGAACAAATTGATGCTGCTAAATTCGATTATAAACTGATGATAATTGGAACCAAGAATTTATAATAAATACTAAATTCGCCACTTTATCTCACCGGGTTAAATGTTGCTTTACTCAAATTGCAACGTCGTAATTATTCGAAATTACTCGAGTTTTAAAAATAAGATTAATTAAATGGGAAGAACATTATAAAAACGACGAACGCTGATACAGTTTTGGGTTGTCAATATTTGTTTCTGTTTACTTCATAGTAATCACAATTTTTGTAAATTATAAGTTTAATCTTAGGTCAAAAATTTATTAAGTTCACTAGAAGATAATTGATATCTTCTCATTATCGTGTAATGGGCTAAAAAAAAATTCACGATTTTCGAAATTCAATCCACAAGACGCAGTAAAGGGGTTCATACATTTTCACAAATTTTTCAAAATCTCTAGTATCTCATGAGATTTCAAATTTCTTTTTATGTAATTTTTTTCGAAATTCAACCCCCAAATGAATGTAATGGGTTTGTATACGGTTTCACAATTCGTCATATCTCTAAAGTCTCATGTTATTGGTTCTTACTTCTATGGTCTTTTAAACGGAACTAAAAAGGTACATCAAACCAATTAAAATGTACATCATCATAATGCAAAAATCATTGTTTTTGAGCCAATGTAAGTATACATTAATATTATGCATAACTGTTCATCATTTTTCGGTCTGCATTGGACACACACACACAATAACAGAAATGATGTTAAAATTCATTGTTACAATGAACAAGTTCATAATATTGATGAAAACTATAATGTATTACAGTACAGATTTATTATTACTATTAAATGGTCACTCTCAGTATAATATGATGTTCATAATATTGATGAAAAGAGTAATTAATGTTACTAATGTTGTTCCTCATATTAAGGTATAAATTTATAATTGTGATTAATTCTGTCACTGTAATCAATATATGAAAGAGGATGAATGTATGTATGTATGTATGTATGTATGTATGTATGTATGCTCCCTATAAGCTCCTAAGCCGCTCAACCGATTTTGATCAAATTTTCAGGGAACAAGTAGAATAGTCCCGAGATGGTTTCTGTGAAGTTTGGTACCGATCGAATGAAAAACAATTGTTTTTGCGACATTTTTCCAATTTTTTCGCGATTTTAGCTCTCTAATTGTTTGTTTATTTGACCAGTATGCCTTCCTAAACCATTCATCCGATTGCAATGAAACTTTGTTGATATGTTAAGCGCATGCCCGCGAAGGTTTCTGCGTTAACAAAATTATTTTACAATTGGTGGTACGCGAGTTATTTCAACATTTGAGTGCATTTCATATAGTTTAGCGGCAGTTCGTTCGTTTTCGGTGTATTAGGTTCGCGTTCCTATTACTAAATGGTAAAGTTGGACGATGGATGTTGGATAGTGGATCTAGGATAGTAGATGGAGGATGTAGGATGGTGGATAGAGGATGGAGAATAGAGGATGGAGTAATGGGAGCAACGGGAGCAACGGAAGAAATGGAAGTAACGGGAGCAACGGAGCAACGGAAGAAATGGAAGCAACGGGAGTAACGATAGTATAGCACCAAACAATCGTGAGCGTAGCCGCGGTACGTGGCTAGTACTCTAAAAAAGAGAAACGAAAATTCGATCATTTTATATATTTTTATCGAAACTTTGGAAGCACAAAAAAGATGAATATGGCGCGATGTCTATTTGCCACCGTTCGCAATGTAAGAATTTTTTGCCATATGAAAACGCATAAAATTTTTGCTACTGCTGCGACTGTTTCTCAGCCACCATTTTGATTACGTGCCAACGATTATCTACTGGTGAGTGTGTGAACCTTAACGAAAAATTAGCAGTAACCTTGAGCTGTGCGATTATCGTTTTCTTCATTATAATGAATTTGTTCATTATTTCGATAAGCGAAAATGCCTTGTTTATAAGAACTTTTTAATCAATATGATGAAGGCATGCATCAAGATTCCTGTGAGAGTATGAATAGGGGAAGGTGCTGTACCTTGGACCGAATGTACCTCAGTCCTAAAGTCATTTACAACTAAACTTTAGCCACCGGAAAAAAAGTTTCTTCAATGAAAGATCGCCAAATGTGTTAGCTTTTGTTTTAGTTTGTTAAACCGAGTCTAGAAGATAAATTGATTGCGATAAAACAAAAGAAGTGATTTTTTGACATAAAAGTATTTTTTTGTTAGTTCAGCTATTGTGTTTTTTTAAGTCGTGTATAATAATTTCTACTACATAGCATTTTTATGTGGTACGATAATTAGTTCATCGTGGTCTTGAACGTAAATTTAATCCTTCTTTACCAATAGAAATAATTAAAAACAATTTGTTTGTACCAATGGGTGATGGAATGTACCTTGAACCGTTTTTTTGTTTGTACCTTGGACTGGTCTAAGCTATATACATTTTTCTTGCTGAAGCATCCGCAAAGGTAGTGGGGGATTTTGAAGAAGACAGCAGCGAATCTTTTGTTACACAACTGTTTATTGCAGCTAGACAAAAAATGTTCTACAGTTGCTTATTCTTATTATGAATTTGTTTTTGTTTTTTTTTTAATTATTACCCAGGATTACGACTTTCAAATTGAATTATTGTTTAAAAGGTCCAAGGTACAACTAGCAGCGGACCGAGGTACAACATGGAGTTATACCTTGGTCCGTTTCCGATTCACTCCAAAAACCTTTTCAGGATCCATCAAATTTACTCACAGCAGTCCCAGCTATAATGAATTTTGTGGCAAAACAAATAAGCTTTCATATTGACTATTATCTAAGTTTCATTTAATAAATATAAAGGTTAGTTCATAATCTGGACCGAGGTACATCACCTTCCCCTACCCTTTCCATATATTCAAATTGATGAAAATATTTTTAATGAAATCAGATTCATAGTATTAATGTACGGTTCATATATCATGAAAACTATTTGATGATTTTCTTGATTGTTGGAATGATTTTTTCATCAATCTGTGGAATATCGATTGATGAAAGGCATTCATTAATATTAAGAACAGTATTGTTTTCAGTGTAGTGTAAATAATATACAGAAATTTAAGTTTTTTTATATGTTTGATCGACTAAAATTGTATACAGTATAAGATATTTTTATTTCTAATCCAATGACAAAATTAACTTTCCAAAAAACCTCCTAATCTCAAAACAGCTCCGGCTTTGACCGCGTCCTGTAGTATGAACCAATTACGTAATTGATGTGTTATATGCGCACTAAAAAATATGACTGTGGTAACCATATTTTGGGAGAACCTTACTATGGTTGAATTTATAGTTGCGTGAACCACGTTACAAGATGTAAGATAGTTCTGATAACTGATGGTATGGTTGTACTAACTTTACTGTCTTGATGCTCTAAACATCGTATGATTATATCAATCACGAAAATATTTGTAATTTGATTATTACAACTATAGTTATGTTTCTAAGAAATATGTTATGATTGAATCAAACAAATGAAAGATTGTGAAAACTTGTTGTTTGATTAATACAAACATAGTCTTGGTTCTACGAACTTAACTTATGTTCTGTTGAATATTCAGTATATTATGACTTATGATAAATATATTCCAATTACGTCAATCATATAAATTGTTGTAACAATTACAGAACATGGTTGTGAGAACTATAATTACGATCCTAAGAAATATTAATATAATGTGTTTGATTCAAAAAAAGCTTAGGTTGAGACAAGCAATGATGTATGGTTCTTATAACCAATAACCACAATGCTGTGAACACCAAGATACTATCATATTATAAAAAATGGCACTGGGGAGGGGATCCTCACTCACTTTAAGATTGGATTCACTTGCTACAAACCATAGTATAGTTCTGAGAAATATTCAATAAATTTCTATAGTTGTACTGATCATGGGATATAGTTGCTGTTATCATAAAATAATTTTACATTATGTAACAAGCATGGTTAGGACAACCTTATTGACTTAAAATCACCAAATATGTTTATTGCAACCATAGTATGTTTGTGTGAATTATAAGCTATGGTAAGGACAACCGTAACTATTTTAATATAGTTATAATAATTAATTTATGGTCACTGCAACTATGGAAGAATCACATTTTTTCTTTCAGTGTAGTACCTGAAAACATTTAGCTTAGCTCAAAAGAAGCTTGTGTCTGCGAACCTAGTTAATTGTTATAAATTTCAGTTAGAATTCGAAGCGCCTTGAGAAATTTCAAGGAATTCATAGAATTTAAGATTGTTCAGTGAAAAACTGAAAGTAAGTATACCATAAAAATTCATAAAAAATCGATGCTGGAATAAAGTGAAGGGCTATCTTAAAGTTATGCAATCGCACAGAATGGTAAAGTCAGTCAAAAAAATTATAAAGTTTCGGCCAGACTGTTGGCAGATTTTTTTACTGGAAAACATTAAAAATCCCGGAATACAAAATCCGCAATTCAAGAATTCCGGATTACAAAACCGGGTTCCACGGGAGTCGATATTTGATATTTTGATCCAAGATGTTGTTATTGATTTCTTTTAGGTAAACGCAGAAATTTTTTGGCTCAGTCACTTGCGGGACTCAATGGCAATGAAATTCCTTTTTTCACTTCCAAACTATGCCTTTGCTGGGAACTAGCTTTAACGTCCTTTATTGGAATGGGATTTTTGCTCTTCTTTTCGCATCCAAACTGGAACTTTTATTTTATTATATTTTTTCCATATTTTACCAGATATTGTCTAATCTACTTACATAAAACGTTTTTATTTCTAGTAAGAAAATTTAGCAGATATCACTTTCCGCGATTTCGTCAGTTCGAACCATTGAATTCCAAGAATTTGAATTCCGAAACATTGAATTCCCTGATTTTGAATTTTAGGACTTTGTATATTCCAATTTCAGTTCTTTTGTAATCTGGGACTGTGGAACAAAGCTGCATTTCTTTTCAACTAATATATACATTTTTTATTACAGCAAAATTTGCAAATTTTTTTATTTCCGGTATTTTATAATTCCGTGCTATCGAATTTTGCATTCCAGAATTTTAAATGTTTTTATTTATTTGGTGAACAAATTTTGTAGGTATTTTGTTCTCGAGATTTTGTAATTTGGGGCTATTGAATTCAAAGATCTTGTAACCACAGTATTTTGAATTCTGAAATTTTGGGTTCCGTGATTTTGAAATCCGCGATTTTAATAATTTTTTAGCGTGGGATTGTGGAACATTTTTTGACGAGTTTTGTAAATTGGCGGATGTAATTCTTGAGCCGAATTTTTCACCGATAACACCGTTCGCCATAAAAAATGAATCCACGATTCTGTAGCTTAATATTCTGGTTTTCAATTAAAGCTAGGCTTTTAGTACGTTTGTACAGCTACTGGGTACTGGTTGTGTCGTTTTTCAGTTTACAGTCTTAACAAAGGTATGCCGCGGTGTGCAGGGTTCTGCTTATCCGATCGATTGAAATCTAAAGAAATTTCACCACATCCCTACAAAGGATTCAAGGCATAGCAACCTCGCACTATCTGAGTGTAAATCTCACTGCACCCACCCAAAAGATGGCGTTAATAGAAATTAGGGTCCAACCAACCGAATGATAAACTATACAAGAGCATTGGATCATCTTGTCGATTAAATGATGCGTAAATCCATGCACTTCAGTCCCTAAAACCTACATCTACCACCGATTACTTTTTACAGCTTCTTTAACCCTCATTGCCTTCCTTTTTCGGTTTTTTTCTTCACTCCCGGTTTTTAGTATCGGACAGAATCCCTTTGTTCCTTGTTATTTTAAGGGACCTCGGATCGCCCCAGGGTAATTGTTGTGTTAGTGTCACAACAATAGATTTTGATCGTCTTTGACTGGTAAAGTAAATCAGCCCTCTAATTTATTGTGTTACCCGCCTCGAGGGTAGCTTGTTGGTGTGGTTGATAGGTTTTCTCCGGTGTCTGCACATATCCTTGCTATATGTGCCTTACCGATGGCATCGGAAGACAGGGGAGAGTGCGTGAAGCCTGAAAATTGCTTTTTAAATGCCTATCACCACCGGGTTTTGAGGGTGCAACAATGCCACTGTTTGCTGTAGAGATACGGCATTGATTGGGGTTTCGGGTGCAGGAGCATTTAATCAGAATTATAATTTACGGTTTGATGGTGTCGCCCGTCGAGATCTGATCAAACAAAGTGGTGGAGACTTCATTAAGATGTTATCAATCAAATATGAAATCAACAAGTAATTTCGGACGAAAATTGAAAGAAAATAAACCACGTTGTAGTTTTCCATGGATTTCGAGAGGAATAGTTGGAGAGTGATTAAAGTGGAGTGAACAATATAAGGAAACCTCTAGAAGTCAAGGTTCCTACCCGAAAAATAAAGAATTTTAGGGTATAATAAGCAAAAATACTGTCCAAATAGCTTCTGGTTAGTCAGTAGATTGTCAGTCGCATAGTAACCCACACCACATAAACGCGTTCCTGATTTCTACCCAAAAATAATAAAGTTGTGCCAAAACTGTTGGCAGATTTTTTAATATTTATTCACGTATTTCTTTGAAACCAAAAGGGATAAAATATCGACATAACCCCCTTTAGGGGTTGAATATCAAAAAATTTTGAAACCGATTTTTAGACGATTACATAGAAGGTCCGTTAAAGAAAAAAACCAATTCGATATCTTCTCAGACCTAAGTTATATGTCGGAATTCGTAAAAACTTATACAATCGTTTTACACCCTCTTAGGGGTTGAAAATCGCAAAAGCCTGAAATTAAGTTTTAGACTAAAAAAAGCCCAATGAAGTAAAAGCGAATTCGATCTAATTAAACTTAAAAGATTTGTCGGAAGTCGTGAAAATTTGAACGATATCCTACACCGCCCCCCAACTCGGGTTGTTTAATATCAAAGAATGTTTAAATTTTTTTTTTATCATAGATTTTGGACGCATTATTTTTCACCGCACTCCTTCACCCCTCAACCCCTTTCGACTATTCTTTGCAAATAGGTTCACTATCATAGTTCTAAGTTCCAAGTTTCAGTCTCCTAGTATAAACGCTTCCTGAGATCTAGAAACCAAAATTTTTCATCTCAAAACCCTACACCCGCCCCACCTTCCATACCACATATGTGTGATATTATTATATGGGTGATATTATTCCCGTGACAGCTGAAGAGGTTCTACTGACACTACGAAAAGTGACCGACAACAAAGCACCTGGTCTGGACGGCATCCCTAACGTAGCGATGAAAACGGCCACCCGGAAGGATCCCGAGACGTTCGCTAGGATGTCGGTACACAGCACGTCTCAATGAATGAGTATTCCCCGTTTTTTGGAAGCTCCAAAGACTGGTGCTGCTATTGGAGCCCGGAAAGCAACCTGAACAACCATCGGCATACCGGCCACTATGTATGCTGGACTCATTGGGAAAAGTACTGGAGAGCATTATCAGTAACCGACTGCAGGAGTCACTCGAGAGACCTGGAGGTCTATCTGAGCAACAATTTGGATTTCGCCGAGGAAGATCTACCATAGACGTTATCCGTGCTGTCATGAGAATTGCGCGTGATGCGAAATCCGGTGAAAGATGGAAAAGCGGCGACAAAAAGTACTGCGCAGTGGTAACACTTGACGTCAAGAATGCCTTCAACTCAGCGAGCTGGTTGCGACTAATGCAAGCAGTAAATAGTTTCAACGTACCGGGATATCTACAGCGAATCATAGCTAACTACTTCGAAGAAAGAGTTCTTCTCTATGACACCGAGGACGACGTCAAGCGCTACGACGTTTCACGAGGAGTCCGACAGGGCTCAGTGCTTAGCCCACATTATGGAACATCATGTATAATGACATTTTTTGCATCGAGCTTCCAACGGACACCACATTGGTTGGCTATGCGGATGATATCGCACTAGTGGTAGTAGCGAAACATATCCACACCTTGGAAGTTCTGTGCAGTGATGCGATCGATAGAATTATGCAGTGGTTAAGAAGTGCGGACCTGGAGTTGGCTTCGCATAAAACGGAGGCGGTTCTTTTAAGCTCTCGAAAAGTGCGCGAAGTTTTCACATTCAGAGCCGGACAGCACAAGGTCATCTCGCAGCCAAATCTGCGATATCTTGGGGTGTTAATGGACACTCGGATGTCCTTCAAGGACCATCTTCTGGCGATCAGCGAAAAGCTTCAAAGGTGACGCATCATGTCAAACATTGGAGGACCACGCTCCAGCAGGCGAAAACTATTAGCAACACGAGTTACGTAATGCTATACGCTGCACCGATCTGGGCAGATGCAACGAAGAAGAAATCGTATATAGCCGGAATCCGATCAATTTATCGTCTTAGCGCACTAAGGATTGCTAGTGCTTTTCGAACAGTGTCCGATGAAGCAATCGGAGTAATATCGGCAATGTTACCAATTGACAATACTACCGTGTGAACTTCAGCGACTCTACGTAGCAGCAGACGAAGCATCAAAAGTGGACGAGTGACGGCGCAGTATCCAGGAATAGGAAGGACGCTGGAAAAGCGCGAACAAAGGGAGATGTACTTTCACATTGATCCCAAACATCGAAAGCTGGATAAGCCGCAAGCACGGAGAAGTGGACTTTTATGTGACTCAGCTTCTCAGCGGACACGGTTGTTTTAAGCAGTATCTTCACCGCTTCAAGCATGAAGAAGACCCGTTCTGTCCCAACTGCCCCACGAGATTGAGGACGCGCGGCATATCTTACTACACTGCGCCCGCTTCGACGTCGACCGAGCCGAGGTTGCGGAGGACTTCGGAGAAGCCCCGACCGCAGGAAACTTCGTTAGACACATTTGTGACACAGCCCTCAAGTGGCAAGCTTTCCAGACTGACACTTCGCCGCTTTGAGCGAATAAGAAACATCCAACGTGACGCACCACAGGAGACGACTGACTAGACTAGACAGACAATAACTGACGGTTTTAGCAATATTGTTATGACGGCCTCCAGACGCAATACCTAGCGGTGGTTCCGGGAGGATCCATCCGTACGACTGAGGAGATGTTTAGTGGGCTAAAGTCCCGCGCTGACTTAGGCTTTCGATGCTTTTACTCCTCGTAAAGAAGAAGAAAAAAAAAACCCATCTTCTACCACTTTCACTACCTCTCCCGCAACCCTCCCCCTCCCCCAAATATACCACTCGTAGGGGATAACACAATCTACCCACCAAACAAATTTCAAATTAATATCTAAACGGGTTTGTAAACTACGTGTCTTCAAACGCGGACATTTTTGTTGCTCTTCTGGGGTTTACTAGTCCTAAAACGTGTACGTAAATACAAAATTTTAGGGTAGTAAATTTTTTTTAAATTCCAGGACAATTATACCTTATAAAAAACCCGTTGAAATAAAAATAAATTGGACATTTCATCAGACGTATTAGATGTGACAAAAATCGTAAAAACATACAAAAACACTTTACATACTTTTAAAGATTGAATATCGAAAGATTCTGAATTTAATTTTTACGCGATTATGTAGAAAGCACATTGAATTCAAACAAAAATTTAAATTGGCTTTCGGCTAGAGTATAAATCCCATTGAACTAAAATGATTTTGATATCCCAGCAGACCAACGAAATATGCCGGAATTCGTGAACCGTGAATACATGTACACTACTGTACGCACAACTCCGCCATAGCCGGTCGCAAGCCCAGGTTGAGATAAGGAGGAGCGAATGAACACATCCTGAATAGCCAGTAATACCAGTGCGTCTCAGGAAGTAGGTGTAGTTGGACTCGCGGCATAGCTGTGAAAACTCCAACACACCATAATCGGCTGAAAGTTGTTCACATGTCTATTCGCTATAGACCTGGCCCTCCAGGTTAGGGGTTGGGCGATAGACTAACAACTCATCCCCGGAAAAAACTTATTGTTCCGAAAGCAGGACTACAACCTCGGATAAGATTGGATCAACGACAACGGCTCTGGCAACGTATTAAGGACTATTCTTTTGGATCTTGGAAAGTTAGATTACAAATCGCTTTCTTAGGAAGGTTGAGGACGATCAATTGCAGGCTTTTTTGGACGAGGACGATACCCAAGCGCAAAAAATGCTTGCCGAGCAATTTGATGTTACTCAAGCAGCCATTTCCAAGTGTCTACGGGCCATGGGAAAGGTTCAAAAGAGCGTAAAATGGATGCCGCATGAATTGAACGATAGGCAGATGGAGCGACGCCAAAACACATGCGAAATGTTGCTAGCCAGACACAGAAGAAAGTCGTTTCTGCATCGGATTGTGACTGCCGATGAAAAGTGGATTTATTACGATAATCCAAAGCGCAGAAAATCGTGGGTTGATCTCGGTCAACCATCAACATCTACCGCAAGACCAAATCGCTTTGGATGGAAGACAATGTTGTGCTTTTGGTGGGATCAGCAGGGTATCGTCTACTATGAGCTCTTAAAACCTGGTGAAACTGTCGATGTCCACCGCTACCACCAACAATTGATCAAATTGCACCGTGCTCTGCGTGAAAAAACGCCGGAATATCAACAAAGACATGACAAGCTGATTTTCCTTCACGATAACGCACCATCGCACACGTCAAAAATGGTCAGGAACTACTTGGACACACTGAACTGGGTGGTGCTACCCCCTCCCGCTAATTCACTAGACCTGGCCCCTTCTGACTACCACTTGTTTTCGTCGATGGGCCACGCGCTCGCTGAGCAGCACTTCGGTTCTTACGAAGACGTCCGAAAATGGCTTGATGAGTGGTTTGATTCGAAAGAGAAGGAATTTTTTTGGCGTGGTATCCACAAATTGCACGAGAGATGGGAGAAATGTGTAGCTAGCGAGGGTGAGCACTTCGAATAAATTTGTTTTTGTTTTCTTTGAAAGAAACATGTGTTTTTCTGACTAAAAAACGATCGTTTCAAGCTTATACACCTGGTACACATATACAAAAAGTTTAACTTTCTAGCATAAACTGTTGCAAACATGGAAAAAATCACCCCACACCACCGTACCTTACTTCATAAATTATATTAGAGCGTGCTCCTGCAGACTACAAATTTCAGCTTTCTATCTGTAGGCGTATACGGCGGATAGACAGCCTTTGTTTTTCCTTACGAAACCTTTTCAACTGAATAATTCTGGAGTACCTCAGGGCAGCCATCGAGGCCCACTGTTTTTCATTTTATTTAGTAATGACTCCAAAATTCTAAATGATGCTGATGATGTCAAAATAGCTGATTGTTCTCTTCTTCTGTGTGACTAACAACGTTTCTATTTTATTGTATGCCTTAAAATATTAGTACATAGGTAAGTGTATCTGTATTTAAATTTTTTTAGAAAGGAACAGATCTAATATTGCAAATCTTCAAACTAAATATTCTGAATGTTTTAGTTTGTTAGATAAAAACAGGCCCTCTCGAAAATTTAGGGATTGCTAAATCCAAATAAGAAGAGTCCTCTTTTAGGAACCATATCACAATTGAGAAATTTATTGTCCTAAGAATTGATTGTAAAATTGGGTATGAAAAGGATTTTTGTGAAAATCCGAGATTGGAAATAAAAGATACAGTACCTACATAATAAAAAAAGAAAATCTATCGCCCAAAATAAAGAGAGTCTAAAATATCATAAAAGGTTTACCGGATTACTTACACCTTTCATGTAACCAAAATCGAAAGGTCCAACATCGGATTATTTTCCGAGTATCACCCCTAAAAAAGTGGGTAGTGCGCCCGCCACTGATACTTAAAGATCCGACTTTGATACACAATGAAACATCTTTCGATATCGTTAAGGGACTTAGTTGCTTTTGTTACAGTTTTTCTTCTAACACGCAACAGGAATCGCATAATAATTCTCATTGTCCATTGTAAGATAACTTCAGAAGCTATTCGCTCCGGTACAACAATGAAGTAAATAAAAGATTTGAAGTGGACGCACTTGAGTGGCTCAAATATGGAATTTTATTTAACAGAGGAAAAAGCGTAGTCAAAAATTGTTATAGTTGCAATGAGAGTCTTGATGGGCTTATGCGCAAATTTATAGAAATGAACGAGAAATTCTGTTAGTTTGAAAAAATTATGTTAGCCCACCAATACAGAAATCGTAGTCTTAGCCATAGTTCGGAAAAAGTGCTAGTCGCACAAAATGAACAGTCTAGTAGTTTAGTCACTCGAGATATAGTAGCACACTATATTCACCAAACATGACTATACCAAGTCACTCGAGGTCTGATTTATTAGATAGATATTATGAAAATCAGGTGATTGAGCTGCTTCCGTTTGAATACGATTATATATCACACCGGATAGTACTTTTAGAAATAAATGTTTAACAATTAGTGTTTCGGTGAACGGTTCTATTCATTGACCCGGTTTTAGACTGTCAGTAAGAACTCGCCAAGAAACTGCGCACTGCTGTTCATAAACAGCCGCTGCAGTTCACTCGTGAACATCGATCGAAATTTCAGTCATCGCTTAACCGTCAGAAATGGTTCTACGCAGCTATTGAAAGCCAACAAAAAGGGAGAGTTTAATTCGGTTCGGGCAAAACTTAGCGTCACTATAACCACGACGAAATGGAAGGTTTTTATTTAATTTTAATTGATTTCCAACATCACCAATCCCCATAGAATAATCAATCAATCTTCAAAGGTATGTATTGCATATTCGCAGTCTCATGAAAACCATGCAAACACACACACAAGACTAATGTATTCGTATCAGTTGATGTTCGTAAGTAGTGAATTGAGTTGCATATGAATAGCCGCTGTAGTTCGCACGTACATTTCGCCCAAAATTTCATTCACCGCTTTATCAGCGGCTAGCTTCTAAGATTGTTCTGCGAAACAGTTTCAAATTTGAATGATGTGTTAGAACACAGTTTCGCTTTTGATGATGAATTAAATTGAAAACGATGTACCTTATTCAAAACCGCTGTTTCTATTCCAGTGGGGAACTCTTATAATCTTGCATTTAGCCAAATATCAGTAGATAAATTATACCATGGATACACAGCTAATATACAAACCATGGTATTGAAATCGTAGTATTGAAACTAGCTACATATTATACGTAGATTGCTACTTAAGTTTTGAGATATGGCAACACTGATGTGAATACGTCAAATCTGACATTGTCGTCGTAAAGTTTGACATTTTTAGTGGTGAACGTACTCAGAACGTGTTGTCATACGAGTGCTATTTGTGTTGTTTACAGATACTTGAAATATTCATCTTGGACGAAAAATGGAATTAAATCGTGAACATTTTCGTGCGATGGTTTTCTATGACTTTCGACGTGGATTAAACCAGCAGTGTGTCGATCAACTCGCTCCATCTCGAGCTACCGTTTTTCGCTGGTTTTCTGAATTCAATCGTGGTCGCACTTCGCTACAGGATGAATTTCGTGAAGGCCGTCCGAATTCGGCAGTTGTGCCAGAAAACATCGATGCTGTGTGTGAACTGATATGGCAAGATCGTCATGTGACATACCGTGAGATTGAGGCATTCCTGGGTATTAGTTCCACTTGCATACATTCAATATTGCATGAACATTTGGCTGTCAAAAAAGATTTTTTCGCGTTGGATACTGCATAATTTGACAATCGCTCAAAAAAAAGCTCGTGTCGATTAGTGCAAAGAAATGTTGAAAAAAGTCAAAAGTGTGTTGATCTTCATGGAGAATATTTTGAAAAACAATAAAGCCATAAAACATAAAGCCAAAAAACTTAAAACAATAAAGCCATTTTTGATTATAAATATTTGTTTATTTGTCTATCTCAAAACTTAAGTAGCAACCTACGTACATTGCACATATGGTATGATTTGACAAGCAAGCCACGACATTTAGTTGCGATACTCGCCACACAATTGGGGAATGGCAGAATGGCACTACTAGCAGTAAAATGCATAGTATACTAGCTAAAATTATCGCATTTGTATACCATGAAACAGGTTCAATACTAGATATATACCAGTTCGTTTATCTCCTAGGTATATGCTTAGTATTGGGTGATACACTGCTGGTATTGACGATATTATGATATCAATACCAGAAGTGTACCCATGGTATTATACAGTAAATTATGAATACCGAGAAGTAGCAGAGTTTACCATCAAGTAGGCGACAGATCTATTAAGCTAACATACAACCATAACTTAAAGCGCTACCTTTAATTCAAACTATTCCCAGCGTATCCTTCAGAGTACATAGAAAAGCTGGAGTGTATCTGATAAAATTTTCATCACATTAATTGAGAACCTTCTCAGCAGCCATCTGCCTAACACAAAACCAATTCAAAGCAAACTAACCGTCTCAGAAGTGGTCTCAAGCAAATTTCCTTTTTTTTAACTTGCAAGTTTTTTTTTTCACTCGTAATTATCTAATGGAAATGCAAAAAGCCAATAAAGAGCCTTTTCGCTAGCGGGTTCTAAAGTTCCAGAAAAGAGCAAAAGGAAATTTCATTAAAAAAAAAAAATACTGAGTGGCATCAGTCAGTGGTTTAATATGCAACACATACTTGACTCAACTCATATTCGCCTTCATATAAAATTGCAATGGTCGCATACACGTTTAAAACGAATAATGGAGTAGGATGGGGCACACATATGAAGTGCAATGGCGAAACCATGTACGAAAGGATTCAGCATCCAGAATAGGACATACGAGCTTAGTTCCATCACAACTACTTTACATGTCCTCATATGGTGCTATACACCTATTCTGGAAGCCTTAGCTCTACGTACCTCTTTATCACCTCATAATGTGGATTAAGTTTGTATAGCGTATGATGAGGGCAGACGTTTTGCTCCAAGGTTCATTTCCTTTTTATCTATTTTCTGTTTTTTAGTTCGGGGTTTTGATCCAAATCTAACTTAGAAAGGATCTTGTGAATGGATGGCATATGAAGACGATTATATCCATAATTTGTTGAAATGGAGTAGTTTACGAATATCCTTGTCTGGCGTATTCTTTCAAGAAGAAATTAATTCTTTACAGTTTTTTTTAAATAAAGAGAGGCAATGCTCCCCTATGAATTACGAATTCAGAACTCCACGTCATCTCCAGCAATGATTTTTAGAGAAAGATGGAACACCCAACATCCTACTGAAATTCGAAGGGCACATTCAAAGTGGGCGGATTAACTCTTAAGAAAATCAGGACAAAATAATAGACTTGCTGGAATTCTCACAAGGATCCAATCTTCCGTGAGATAATCGCATACCGCGTTACACAAGGGAACCCTGAAGGGCATTATCATGGCAACCCTCTACCTTCACCAATTACGCAGGACCTGTCTACTACAAGAATGAAATTATTTCACAGAATATTTCCAAATTTGTATAAAAAGTTATTCTTAATTCTGAGCAACATAGGCCCTCTGCTATTTGAACAATTTCATAGAATGATAATTTTTTTTATTAGCTTAATGTTGTGTAATGATTTGCTTTATTTGTCTGGTATGTTAACCTTTTTCTGATTATATGCTAATAAAAATTCAATTCAATTCATTCTTCGCAATTCTACCTGAAAGGTGGGATTAAACGAAAAATAAACCCACTCTAAGACAACGATCCCTAATCTAAAATATAGATTCAAGATTCAATCAATATATATTAGTGTTTTTCGCTTATGTCTACTATCTTATATTTTATCGTTTAGAGAACAGATAATTCAATATCTTAGCAGCAAAATTAAACTTAGTTAGCACAGCAAAGCAAAAACACCTACGAGAATTTTAGTGACATAAATTCAAGGAAAAATGAATCTAGAATACAGACGGATTCAAAAGTGTCCCACACAAATGTTTCGTTCTTCTCTGGCATTTACATAGCATCTACTGTTTTTCAGTCGGTGCCACATGATTTTCAACTGATTAAAGGAAATACCAGTTAGGTATCCAAAAAACCAAGACATGTGTCCTGCAGCAAAGCAACTATTTTCCCGGCAAACATTTCCGTTCGAAAATGATTCAAAAGTAAATCACCAAATAAACTCTTCGAAAATGGATTCATTTGCGACTCAAAATTTACTTTTCAGCTGTACGTAATGAATATTCACCTATGAATCGCTATTACGATTAAAAAATGATTCAAATAATGTTCACAAAAGTGAATGCACATAAGGCGATTTGTTTCTATATCATCTTAAAGATTCGTAAATGAATGCGCAATTCGTACAACTTGAGAATCAATTATGATTTGCAGGTGAATTTGAATTCGTAAAATTAGCTTAATCTCTTTCGAATAAAAAAATATACCACAGTAACGAAAGGCTACAACCATACGTAGAATATTCTTTATGAAAAATGTCGGGTCTGATATTTCACTAATAAATAGAAGCAAAAACCATATTTATTCATTCAAATACACAACTAAATTAAAAAATTCAAAGCAAAAACTTATAAGTAGTTTGACAAATATGAATAGATGACTTTTGCTATGTGTCTTTATTTATAATTTTTGGTTGCACTTGTCCCCAACACCTGCACTCACTTTACACAAAAGTCAAAATCTGACGAATCCTTGCAAATGTACATTCTTTGAATTCCACGAAAAAATATGAGTCGGTTATGTTTTTTTCGTAGAGTAAAGACCCCATTTCCGAGCCTCCTTAAGGCAAATGTTCACTTTGAGTCATCGTTAAAAATCAGAATATACAGTTAGCAATCTGATATTTTACTATTCTGATTTAATATTTAATTCTTGTTTATTACAATATTCATTCAACAAAAAATTGCTATTATACTTAAAGAAAATCAACAAAAAGTTTAAAATTGTCTTCATTCCAGTTGCGAGCCCCTTTTCCGAGCCATGAAATGCCAGTTACGAGCCTCACATGCTCTGATAGCAAATAGTACATAACATTATTTAAAGAAGCCAATATTTTAAATAAATATATTTTTTCATTTTAACGAAAAAAATCCTTCAGGATGAATATAAAAAATATGTATGTAACGGTAAGATTGATATTAATATTAAGTATCGTTAAGTTTACATGTTAAATAATGAAAACCAGCCTCATTTGTGCATAGTTTAAAAGCACATCTTGAATGGTAAGTTTTAAGGCACAGGACACAAGTTACTCCTACGTCCTTGGTAGAAACATGCCCATCACATTCATAATACATAACACCTTTATGAACTGCGTTATAAGCCAAGCTTTGCACATGTCGACAGACAAGAACTGTCCATCTTCAAATAGCTTACTTATATGAGATCCACTCGATCCTTTTTGGAAAGAGATACAGGACTATTTTGCACTACAGTAATTACATGTTGTTTCTCAGTGCCAAATTTTTCTGTAACCTTCAACTTTTTATACTCTAGATGAAATCTGCGAGTATTATAAGTTTAATTCAGTCCAAAAGTTTGTAACGCCTAGAACCGAGCCTCTGACGAAAAAAAAGTTATATATTATTTTGTGTTTATTTGTGGCCAACAACTCCAAATCCGCTTGACGTCCGTCTGTCTGTCCGTTAGCCCGATAACTGAAGAACGCCTTTTCCTGTGTTCTTGAAATTTTGAATTTGGATGCCCCACATTTGTCTCTCTCTTCTACAGAACGAATTGTTAACCCTTTCCTGATTTCCTCTAAAGCATTCTGTAATTGCTCCTGTGAATATTTCAGTTTTGGCATATTCAATTATCTTATATCTAAAGCAAGTGAGCATTTTTTAACTTTAGCATAGTCAACACACTTTGTAGCCAAAAATATCTATAATAATTCATTATAACAATATTATATAATAATATTTTCTGTATAATTATATTTTTAATAAAAATTGTATTTTTAAGGAAATTGTCTTAAAATTCGAAGGAGGCTCAGAACTTGGAGCTCGCAACTAGGTCGATGAGAAAGATACAGAAATCCCAGTTGCGAGCCGGGTGAAATGGAAATCATCAGAAAAAAGTACCAATACCGAGTCTCCTTATTATTCTAATTAAATATAAAATGTTCAATGTTTAATTAATTACACAATGATATTTGTAAAATACACTTTCCATATTGTCCCAATAGTTATGCGAATTTATGTCAAACTAACGTTGTAAGCGCTATGGTGTCACTGAATTTTCTAAACGAAAACTTTAAGGAACTTGCAGTTTTGTGAAACACGTCTGTTCTTTACGTATTCTGATTCATACTAAGCCTATCACTATGTCACTAAAAGCAGTTGAAAGTTATTGTTAAAAATGGTAGTGAAGGAAAAACTGTCATGAATTCTTAGCTGTTTGTGGAATTAAAGATGGTGGCTCGGAGCTGGCATATGGCTCGCAACTGGGGACTTTACCCTATTGTTCGATTTTTCTTCACTTTCAGTGATACCGTATAAAAATGCAGTCTCACAACATTCGAGATTTCTTCACATTTGGTGATCGTTGACCAAAAAATTCGGTGAACATTCACCAAAATGATTGCTGACCTGCTATGATTTAAAAAAAAAACAACAATGTTCGCTTGTGTTGACACACTCATGCTCGGAATGTTTTCGAAAAATATTCTTAAGGACAATTAATCTTTTTCATACGTCCAAAATATGAATTTCAACCCCCACGGTGGTGTAAAGGGGTTGTGTACATTTTCACGAATTCGGCATATCCCTCCGGTCTGATTAGATATCGAATAACTTTTTACTTCCACGGGCTTGTTTAATAATCACCTACAACTTGCTTTCAAGTTTTTTCCTTTTTCAACCCCTAAGAGGGTATAAACGGGTTGAACACGTTTTCACGAATTCCGTCATATCTCTTAGGAGTGATAAGACATGGGATTGGTTTTCACTACCTCGGGCTTTCTTTACGTATATCCAAAAACTAATTTCAGGATTTTTTGATATTCAACCCCAAAGTGAGAGGAAGGGGGTTGCATATGTTTTCACAAATTCATACATATTTTTTAGTTCTAATGAGATATCAAATTCATTTTTACTTCCTAAGGCTTCCTACATAATCGTTTAAAGTTGATTTCAGTATTTTTAGATATTCAACTCCACGAGGACGTAAGGCTTTCGACATATTTCTTAGGATTGATGAGATATCAGATTGGTTTTCACTTCCACAGACTTTTTATATAATCGCCTACAAATACATTTCCGATTTCATGTAATGGCCTTTCACGAAAAATCTCCTAATCGCGTATTAACTGATATTATACTATGACTTAGACCTTTTCCCGGAGTATGACCCAATTATGTAAATCATAAGTTATATGTGACAGCGGCATTTAAGTATTCTAGCGCGACCCCATTCTAACCGCTTCCCGAACCTTTTTTAGGTTTTCAGTCACATAGTAACCTACACCGCGTCTCAGAATTAAACGCATTCCGGACTTCTGCCCGAAAATAATAAAGTTGCGCCCAGTTTTCCCAGTTACTTTGCTCAAAATTAAAAATCAACGTAATCAATGTTCGCATGTACAAACACTTCTCGATACTTTCTAGATAATTTGAGAACGATAAATTTTCGTCAATCGCCGGATTTTAAGAGTACACAAGCTTCAAGTGTTTTTGTTCAAATTGTTCATTCCTAGTTTTCATCTTATTTGTAATTTATAAAAATCGCAATTTGCCAGCAAACGACAAACTGAAAAGATTGGATTTTTCGGATAGTGATACTGAGAACCCTTCTAGTTTATTCTACCCCTATAATTCATGAAATGTTCTACTTCTATGGAAACTAAGGTTGCCAGATTGGGCTATTTCCCGCGATTTGGACTATTTAAATTGTTCAATTCGCTGGTACAAGTTTCAAAAAGCTACTTATAGCTTTTCGGGCTATTCGGCCAACGCAAATTGTGATATTTTGCTGGTTTACAACAGACCCGATTTATGAGGAAAAAATAAAAAATTTAGTAAACTGAATTTCAGTCGTCTCTTGGGTTAAATCTGCTGTTTCTTTCAAGTTATAAACACTCATAAAAATATAACATACATATGAGACAATAAATTTTCCAATATTGATGACTGTCATAGAGTTCCTTTATTTTTTGCATAATCTATTGATTATAATTTTTGCTGGATTAATAGGTTACAGACAAGTGTTGCAAAAAATTTCAGTCCCTCAAAAGTTATTGTTAAATTTGTACTCTGTCAATCCGAACAACTCACTTATCAATGATATTAAAGTTTCCAGAGAAAAACAAAAACCTTGCATAGAGCTCCATACACTTCTCGTATGTTCTAGATACTTCTCGCATGCAATAGATACTTCTTCCGCGTTCCACACATACAACCAAATATGCTATAAATTTCTCGACTCAACACATGTAGTATATAAACGCCGCAGAACCGGGTGATAAGTTTTTCTACTGCGAGAGTGAAACGACAATCTACGCGAAAGTGTATTATTAAAGTGATTTTCATCGATACCAGCACAACAGTAGTAAATGAAATCGAATTGTGTTTTACTTGAAAACCCGGCGATATAATTTTTCAAGTATAATTTTAACTTTTATTTGCACCTAAAGGCCGGTTTACATGACGGTTGCAAACAATTTTTACTGAGATTGTGAGGGAGAAGGATTATCTGTAATGAGAAACTGATCAGGAGTGAAACGAACAGATATTATATCCAGAAAAAGTATTGACGATATTTCTGTGAATGTATTTGTGCCAATATTTTTTGCAGTGGTTACTTCTACTCCATTGAAAATTCGATAAACTAGCTCCCTCAGTAAAAATTGTTTGCAATGGCCATGTAAACCGGCCTTAATATGTTTCTCAAATAAGATTTTTAAAATGATGATAAGTACGAATTTATGTATTCACACAATATTTATTATACATTATAATGTTTCTTAAGAATTCTGAAGCACAGTTCGACGTCGAAATCGTATCTGTCTTCAACACGTTTAAGTAGGTCTTCAAAATTGCAAAGTTGAGCGCGGTATTTGGGCTATTTCATACAGCTCACTCGGCGGGTTCTGCAGCCAACTATCTGGCAACACTGATGGAAACTAAACCAGTAAAAAGAAATGTATTTCGTACACAGTAAAAAAAATCCATTGACTTTTACTACTTTTGGATAGTAGGCAAATATGCCTCAGTTTTATAAGTAAAATTACATTAGAAAGTAGTAATAGTCAATTCTTTAGTCAGTAAATTTCAATTTGCAACCAAAAAATTAAATTTGCAATCAGCAAATTTCAACTTCGAAAGCAGCAAATTCACTATATATTCTCTAAAAAAGAGTATAATTAACACTCTATATTCTCCAAAAAAAAAAGTGTATATATATAAATTAGCACTTTTTAAGATACTTCTAATATTATTTCTTACTTACTTACTTTACTTACTGAATAAAACACTTGGATGTAGCTAGGAATCGAACCCGGACCCGCGATCAGTTCTGGTTTTGTTGCGTAGGTTTGGCGCGCGTAGCCACTGCGCTACCGAAGGCATTGCATTTTCATCTCCGTAGACAACCAAATTGATCGAAGCGACCACCTTTGTGGTTTACTTGAAAAAGAACGTAATTTTGCGAGAATTTTCAAGTAAATTGTACGGTTCAGTTGAAAAGTACACGCATAATTTACTAATACCAGTAATTTCAAGTAAAAGTGCTTGAAATGAGTACTTTTACTTGTAATTTCGCGTAAAAGTGCTTGAAATGAGTACTTTTACTTGAAAAAATGAAATATACTGGAAATTTCAAGTAAAAATTGGATTGAAAAGTCAATTTTTTTAAAACAGTGTAGTTTTTATCCCTATACCTAAAATCGTTGTGCCCAGCTTACAACTGCTCAAAACTTTAGAATGTATGTCAAAAAAGTCGTATTTGTACAGTATCCAAATTTGAAGGTGTGCCCTTTTCTACTCCTCCTCCAATTGAAATTGTTTTTCTGTGACCTATTATTAAAAGGAATATTTTGAATGTGGTTCACTATTTTCTATTTAAAATATAAATATGAATTTAGTCCATTTATCATTTAGTTCCTCCACACTGTTCTTTCGATGATTTTTCACTAAATTTCGTCGATCTTTTAATGGTATATTTTCTTGCGTATATTTACCTTCATTAACAGAAGTATGTCCAGAAAAAAAAACACCTCTGAATTAAATTTCTTTCATAAATATGTACATACATAATACCAATCAATATTTATTAATGGTTAGAAATTTCCCAATTTGGAATAGCTGCCAAACAAAAAAAAAAAAAACACAACAATTGTAAATAAACAAACAAACCAAACCAAACAGAACAAAGTCTTTTAAAGAAATGCAAATTCTTTCTATTGGCCTAACCAACAAATTTTGTAATTGCCATTTAAGCAAAAATTAACTGACGGCATGTGGTCATTATTGAGCTCAAAATACAACAATAACTGTTCTCGGGGCTCCGATCTTCTCTATCATTTCATATTTTTAATATTTTTATTTATTTATTATTACTACACTACAAACCGGAGATACCTCCACGCTTTACGTAGGTCTTCTTTACAACAACAACAAAAAACCACCTCAATTTGTTATAATTATCATGACCAATGTCTTACTTGTAGTATTCTGCGTGCAATTATTTGAACAATTGTTGGTAATGTCTTTTTAAAAACAAAAAAAAAAAACTTTTAGTCATCAATATTATCTGTACTTGAAAATTGTGTTGGTGTACTTGGACTCGTACATGACCACCTACCCGAATATCTTCCCATACATTTTCTACTTCTTAAAGAAAATCGGACGTCTTTGGAGGCTGGTCATTATTAGCTTAATATGCGCGCGCAAACATTTTATTTGCCAGTGGGATGTTTGCAAGTAGGAATTAAATGACAGCTAAAGTTAATTGACTAGGTTTGCAAGTTTATTAATGTAAATGATATTTTATAGAGACTAGTCTAAGTATTACGTCGGCTTTATTTTGATTTCTAACGTAATCGACGAACAAGAGCGGTTTTGTTTATTTACATTCAATTGTTTAATTTTATACATACTGCTGTTAAATAAATGGGATGTTTTTAGTAAAAAAAAGAGAGCTGCATGACGTAGCTACACCGTGCGAGATGTTCTCTGTTTCAATTCTCATATGATCTCACATAGGCCTAAAATTCTCGTCTGAAACACTACCTGTACAACAGGTTCTGAAATGCAGTACTGCAAACCGGACCTTAACCAGAAGATCAAGCTGCGATAGCTGTCAGATAGAGTTCAGGAAATCATTACTGGATTCCAAATCTTGAAATTGTTCGCAAGGAGTTCATATTTAATGAATTCCTTATTAAGACGATTAACAAAGCAAAATTGCAAGTTTCAATTCTGTACCAGTACTGGAGTGACATTTTTCATTTATGTGAGTAACGTGGCCTCCATTTCGATAATATAAAATTATAGAGAAGGAAATTGGAGATACGATAATACGAATTATTGTAACATAACATTATTCATTTTTATGCCGGTGAATTGGTTTTTTAAACTAAATTTGATTCAACGACGCCATCTGAATGTGGAAATTTTATTGCAAAACAGATTAATCGAGAACATAGCGATTCTATCCGGATTACAAATTTAATACATTTGGCCAGTACTCAAAATCCTGATCCATTGAAAAAAAAACAAGACTACTGTTATTTTTTTAAAATATCAGTTTTTTACTTATAGTACAAGTGGTGAGCCCATGGAAACGAAGGCTTCTAACCTGCGAGTTCAGTGTTTGCTCTTACAGATAGAAAGAAATGAAATTACCCAATGTAAAACTTCACATGCGAAAAGAATTTTTGGATTTGATCAGCTTAGTTGATTTAGTAAACAAGACCTGGATAATACCCTCCGTTATCTGGAATCAACATACCTTCAATGGTAAGAGCGAAGGCTTTTAACGAGCCAGTTTTAAACAAACAAATTTTACACATGGTGCACCTACTCGAGAAGCCTCATTGAATTTATGAAATTGACGAGAGAAGTAGCAACCTCCTCCTCCTCCTAATCAAAATCCGAAAAAACAGACTTTTGAAATGAAAGATGTTCATGTTTCTAGCTTTTCTCCTCAGAAATTATTTCATTATATTTCAAAATTAAATAAATAAAATAGAACATTTCATCAAGAATATTATGTAATAATAATTGTTTACATTCGACCGATTTATTCAGTTTCGACGTAGAAAGATAATATATAAAAACGCTCTGCCCTGCCTAAGAAATATCGTTAATAATGTTGAGTTTAATTTACAAAAAAAAAGATTAATTTCCGAATATAAGGCGAAAGGACTTTTTCCCTATTTTTTTACATTTTAATAGTTACACATATGGACGAACTACTGTCGGGCAGAAGAATTGTATTCCTCTGTTTCTTAGACCGTAATTTTTCAAGAGAAACAGAAAGATTTGCGAAATTTCGCCATGTCAAATTGTAAACGAGACGCATTTTGAATCATGATGAATAATCGCAAGATACTCATCACGTACATAACGATTCGTTAATACATCGAATATGGTTCGTCATATCGAGAAACATCTTCGCCAAAAATATATATAGATGTTGCTAATTTGTACCATTTAGCTTATAATTTATTTAGATATATTGCATAAATTGAAACCTATTTTAATATAATTAAGGAGGTTTCAAGAGCGTGCACTCGTGTTGTTCGGCCTACCGGTACAATTATGTTAGAATTTTTTTCCTAATTCAACGTACCTTGGACACTGTTTGCAGTGTGTATCGCCGAATCGTTTACGGGCGATTCGTGTTTAATTTGCCGTTACGATTCACTTACGATGTGCAATATTTTTTTTTATTCAATTCTTTTCGGATCGACGACCGCAATCGATGTTTTTGCGAATCAAGGTGTGTAGATATAATTAAATTTTTTAGTGGCTAGTTAAAGCCAACTAAAGTTAAAGTTAAAGTAAAAGCTAAAAAGTTTAAAGTTAAGTTAAAGTTAAAGCTAAAGTTAAAGTTTTGAGAACTTATTGTATATACCATACACAGTACGACAAATAAGTTCCGAGACTCGAACCATATATAAGTAACTAGTAGGACCATCTATGTGTACGGACCGATGTTTGAAAGCTGTGGCACTCCTCTTCCCGGTAATACCAATTTTGTTTAAATCGGTTGATAGATAGCAAAGTTATGACAGTTCTCCCAAAACAACTTTTTTATCGATGTTGAAATATTAAAATGTTGCTCAAACAATGCTCATTACATTCTTCGATAGCAAAGGAATTGTCCACAGGGAATTCGTTCCAACTGGCCAGACAATTACTGGCGCATTTTATCTCGAAGTTTTGGAGCGTGTGATGACCAGAATCCGTCGTATTCGACCCGAATATCGTGATCCAGAAAACTGGATAATGCACCGAGTCACACCTCACTCATTGTTCGTCAATTTTTGGCTCAGAATCAAGTTTGTGTGTTGAATCATCCAACGTATTCACTTGATTTGGTCACATGCGATTTCTCTCTATGCCCGAAATTACATTTAAAGTCGAAAGAATGTTTTTTTAATGACATTTCCACCATCAAAACAGCTTCAACACGAGCACTAGAGGCAACTCCACAAAATGAGCTAGAACACGCATTTGAATCACTGCTGAATCGCTGTAACAAGTGTATTGAAACTGTAGGAGAATATTTTTATAATAAAATATCCAGATTTTTTCTTTTAATGATGTTTTCCATGACTAGTCTCGAAACTTGTTTGTCGCACTATGTATATGTGCTGTATACCTACAAAGAGCTCAGATGAACAAAAAAAAACAGATTTTCACAAATATGATAAAAATCTTCAATTTCATAAAATTTTTTTCATTTTACTTTATTATTTTAAGAATACAGTATATAATGTGCTGGATTTAAAAAAAAAAATTGTTACTCTGAAAATTTTGTTTGTACGTTTCATGACTAGTAGACACTAAAAAAGAAGTAAAACGCAGTCCGTCTGTCCACCGTACGCTATATGCTAAGTTAAAATTTTATTTCTTGGATAGAATGGATGGACCATTTAAAGTGGCCACTACTTGAGGGGTTGGGGTGTGCGGAGTAGGTGGGAGGAGCGTTTAAGACGAAAAATGTGGGTTTGCAGATCTCAGGAACCGCTTAGGCGAGAAGGCTAAGACTTGGCATTTAAATAGAACTTGGACAGTGGAGACATTTCCAAAAAAAATGTCCATTTCAAATATTCATTGGCGTACGGAAGTGAAGCAAAAAAAATTAGCAGTGAAAATGAGATGCATATTTTTTCACGAATTTCGCTATATCTTTTAGGTCATCTAAAATATTGAAATAATTTTTTCTACGGGTCTTCAGATAAATGCTTCGAAAGGATATTTTCTGTTTTTTTTTAAATTTTAAATTCAGTCAAGGGGTTGTATACATTTTCACGAATTCAGCCATATCCCTCAAGTCTGATTAGATAGTGAAAAACTTTTTACTTTGCCTAAAAATCATTTTCAGGATTTTCTTCCCTTCCAACCTAGAGGATATAACAGGATTGTAAACGTATTTATGAATTCCGTCACATTTCTTAAAAGTGATAAGACATCGAATTGGTTTTTACTCCTTCGGATTCTCTTTCTAATCATCTAAAAATTGAATTCTGGATTTTTCGATGTTCAACCCCGAAGTGGATATAAGGGGGTTGCATAAGTTTTCACCATTTTCGCTATATCTCTAAGGTTTGATGAGGTATCAAATTGGCTTTCACTTCTACAGAGTTTTTATACAAACTGATTTTATGATTTTCTGATATTCAACCCCCAAGTGGTTGCATACGTTTTCACGAATTTCAACACACTTCTTAGATCTGTTGAGATATCGAATTGATATTTGCCTCCTAAGGTTTCCAATATAATCGCCTAAAAATCAATTCCAGAACTTTTGGAAATTCAACCCAAAGGTGGTCTAAGAAGGTCGCATACGTTTTCACAGTTTCCAACATATTTCTTAGCTTTTGATGCAACATAAAATTGATTATTATTTCATTTCATTTAATCGCACAAAAACCAATTTCACAATTTTTCGAAATTCAACCCCCAAGGTGATGTAATGGGTTTGTATACGTTTTCACAAATTTCCTCATATCTCTAAGGTGTGATGAGGCAATAATTTGGTTCTGACTTCTATGGGCTTTTAGTCTAATCACCTAAAAACTAGTTTCAAGATTTTTCCATATTTAACCCCGAAGGTGGTGTAAAGGGATTACATACGTTTTACGCCTACAAGGTTTTTTTTTTACATACTCGTATGTATAATAGGCAAAAAATCAATATCTATCTATATATATAAAAGAGATTGTATGTATGTTCCTTATAAACTCCTTAATCGCTCAACCGATTTTATTCAAATTTTCAGAGAACATGTAGAATAGTCCCGGGATGGTTCCTGTGAAGTTTGGTATCGATCGAATCAAAAACAATTGTTTTTTTCGACATTTTTCTAATTTTTTCGTGTTTTAGTACCCTAGTGCTTTAATTGCTCTAATTGTCCCATATGCCTTCCTATACCATTGTGGATATGTGGAGCGCACGCCCGCGAAGCATTCTGTATTAGTAAAACTATTATACAATAGGTGGCGAAAGACACAAACATATGAGTGTGTTTCATTTAGTTCAGCGACAGTTCGTGTGTTTTCGGTGTGCACGTCTGACAAAATCGAACAACAGGAGCAACGAAAGCAACGGGAGTAACGGGAGAAAAGGAGCAACAAAAGCAACGGGAGTAACGGAAGCAACGGGAGGAATGGGAGCAACAGAGCAACGGGAGCAACGAAGCTACGGAGCAACGGAAGCAACGGGAGTAACGGAAGCAACGGGAGAGCAACAGAAGAAACGGGAGCAACGGAGCAACGGAAGCAATGGAGCAACGGTAGCAACTGGAGTAACGGCAGAAACGGGAATAACGGGAGCAACGGAGCAACGGGAGCAACGGAAGCAACGGGAGTAACGGAGGCATTGGGAGTAACGGGAGAAACGGAAGCAATTGGAGGAACGGAGTAACGGGAGCAACGGGAGAAACGGGAGTAACGGGAGAAACGGCAGAAACCGAAGCAACGGAAGAAACGGGAGAAACGAAGCAACGGAAGCAATGGGAGCAATGGGAGAAACAAACGGGAAGCAAAATTGGAAACCACTAGCTTTGCAGTTTCGATAGTATACCGCCATACAAACGTGAGCATAGCCGCTAGACGCGGCTAGTTTTCTATATTCTAACGTTCATTCAAAAACACCCTTGTCTTGAAATAACTACATTCCGACGTTGTCTGCGTCCCGAAGTATGACCCAATCACGTAAATGATGTGTGAAATGTTGCAGTGGCGTAATCATTCTATCGAACCCCACTTTAACCACTTCTCGAACTTTTACCCGAAAAATAATAAAGTTTCCCAAAGTTTATTGTCATACGGTGGGTGGGGCCGCAACAGTACTGTTTTCCTTGAGGCCTCCAACACTGAAAGACGGCTCTGGTTTTTAAAGTTATAATTTTTATTTGGAGAAATTACTTCGATTATGACCTTATGAGTGTACTCCCAAAGGAGTGAACATAAAATTGTATGTCCCAATTAAAATTTTAATAATGCATCCTCACTTTTATTCTCCTGAACGTCAATTTGATTCGTATTTAAGTACTTCATCTAGAGTATCATCCAATTGCCTACTGCCTATCGTGACTGCGACATGTTTTCCTAATTAGATTAGCTCTCAAAATACTGAATCCATACCCTTAAATCGTAACAAACAACGATTTTTCCACCAACATCTTTAGGCTAATAATTCACAACTATTCATCCCTTATCACAATAAAAAATCAAATTACATCGAAAAACTAGTAGTTGAAACTAATTTCCTTCAGTTTTCTTCCGCTTCGCCAGAATTCATTCAATCATAATCTGAACCTGGGATCAAATCGGAAAAATCGCAACCATAAAAACGCCAAAAGAAAAGAAAATCATCACTCAAGTGGATGAAAATCGGAATGAAAAACTGCGAGTACTACCGCAATAATGCGGGTAAATATTTGACGTTTTAATACCACAATGAACCACCTCCTTGGCTTTCATGGCCGTGGTCTTCGCTCATAAAATAATAATTTCAGTTTGGACTCAATACGATCGAGAATCGGGATAAGGTTAATCCTCCTCGTCCCCGGGGATCCTATCGATTATCCACGGATGGCTGCGCGTGGGAAAACATTTTTATTGTGTGTAAATCCTACGGACAATTCGATTTTCTTCAGAGCTGTAGAAATGCAAAAAACAATTTTTTTGGACAGGTACTTTACATCCCGTATACCTACCTACCCTTACCTTCAACTTTTACCTTGTAATGAAATTACCTTCGAATTATTTTAGGATAAGGCGCAGGAAGTGAAATATTATTTCAGGTGAATGCAAAATATTGAATCATTGACAGCAACGAACGATTGCTTATGGAAAGGTCAAAGGATAACCGAAATGTAAATTGACTTAACTAATCCGGTTTACCTTGGAGATAATCCACCCCACGACGTTAAACGTTGTGAACTCTATGGTCGATATATACAGATATACAGAGGGTAATTCCATTCACCCACGTTTTAATATTTTCCCAGAGCCTTCGTCATAAACAGACCATAATTTTATTACAATTGAAAAGTTAACAATATGGGGGGTGGTTTGTTTTAAATGTCTGCCACTTTATCCTTTCGAAATTATGTAAATTGTACTTTATATGGAAGTAGCTTTTCACGAGTATATTTCGAAACGACTCGTTTCAGATGTCCCTAGAAAATGACATGGCCACTTGGTTTGTTTATTTGTTTACGCCACAACAATAAATTTCACTTCTTGTTATTAATTTAACGACAATTCTTATCCACTTGGCCCAGTATTTTCGTAGAGAACTTTGTTTTTAATTAGTCGAAAAGAATAAATTTCGAGTATTTTTATGGTGGGGACATTTTTGAATACAGAATTTTCTTTAGAATTCTTTAAGACATAGTGACAATAATTGGGAAACGGCAAAGTTTATAAGAAAAGTCCAGCGAAAAAAATTTGTTTTTGTGATTCCGATTTCTATATGTTCACAAATAGGGGTTTAATGAGTCTGAACTTGGAAGAATTTCATATAATCTAAAGTGCTCAAATATGACGAAAATTGTGGATGTAAAAACTTATTCGATATCTAATCAGACTCAAGAGATATGCCAGAATTCGTGAAAATGTAGATAACTCCTTTACATCACCTTAAAAATTACTTTTAAAAAAATTTTGAAAACCCTTTTTAGGCATTTATCTGAAAAACTCGTAGAAGTAAAATTTATATTGAATTAGAGGACCTAAAAGATATGACGAAATTCGTGAAAATATATGTACTCTTTTTTTACTGACTGTATTTTATATAACCAGAAATTTATCTAACTTTTAGAATTAATTTTACTTTATTATTTTTTAATAATAAAGTATTGTGATCGACCTGAAATTTCAAAAAAATTTGATACCCTAAAATTTTGTATTTTCACGTTTTAGGACTAGTAAAAACCAAAAAAGCAACAAAAAAAATGCCCGTCTGTCCGCCGTAGACGCCATACGCCGCGCCGTCCGCCGTATGGGTGAAAAACTTTGGATTACAATATCTTCCGAACCAATTACACCAGGAAGATAAAATTTGGTTTCTATATATGGGATGACAACTGGAGTCTACTGAATGTAAACTTTTTGAGGGAAGAGGTGGAGCACGAAAGTGGAGATTAGGAAGTTTTCAAGAAATTCAATTTTACAGGAGTTGGAGTCAGTAGACCTCTAGTTGGGGAAACAATTTTGGGGTGATGGTGAAAGGGGGTAGAAAGGAAAAAATTTTGATTTTTATTTCTCGAAAACCGTAATGGATGGAAAACTAAAAATTTACGAATATATAGCACTACTATAGAGACACCCTAGAAAAATAAAATTTTGGATTGGGGTAGAGCAAGGTACAGGGGTGAGGGGTGGTTTTTTATATTTCAGAAACGGCTTATGCTAGAAAGTTGAAACTTAGTATGTATATGCAGATATGCTATTAGAGTAATTAAACCTAAACAAAATTTAGATTTTCATTTGTGTACAAAGATGGAGTAAAAAAATGTCCGTAAAAAATGTTTTTTTCCCAAAATTTTCACGAATTTCGGTAAATCTTTTAAACTTCTCGATCTATCAAATCAATTTCACTTCTGCGGGCTCTTTATAAACGCCTAGAAACAAATTTTTCGATATCTAACCCCTAAGGCCGTGCAAGGCGGTTATGTACTTTTTCACGAATTCCGATATATTTCTTAGGTCTAATAAAATATAGAATTCACTTTTACTTCTAAATGCTTTGAATATAGTCGGGAAATAAACCGATTTATGTATTTTTTGATATTAAACTCCCTGAGGAGTAAAACATTGTTCAAGTTTTGACGAATTCCGAATTTTTTTTAGGTTTAATGAGATCAAATTCACTTTCATTTCTATTGAATCATCTATTAAAAAAACAAATACGTAAATAAATAAAAAAAATCTGCCAACAGTCTGGGCGCAACTTTATTATTTTATGGGTAGGCGTCCGAAACGTGTTTAATGCTGAGATGCGGTGTAGGTTATTAAGCGACTGACAACCTAAGGAATAACCAGGAGGCAATTTGGAAGGTTATTTTTTAGGTTGTCAGTCTCATAGTAACCCACACCGCATCTCAGCATTAAACACGTTTCGGGCTCCTACCAATAAAATAATAAAGTTGCGCCCAGTTTTTTATGTAACCACAATGTAACTTTCTGTATGGAGCCATTTGGATCGTAATTGTATCAGTATCTACCAACTATGTTTGAACGAAATTTGGTTTTCAGTACTGAAGCAGAACAGTACAAAATTAGAGTTGCTTGGGAATATAATACTGTGACTGAATGAATTTTGGAATTCGTGACGTTTTGGAGTTTATATATTATAGTTCTTAATAGAAATTAAAAGAAAAGAACCAAATATGTAAAAGAAAAATGAGTTAAACTTTTTCTCGTCTCTTTTTTTTATCGTACCTTCTTGCGATTTCTGAATTCATAAAATTTGTACTGTAACACCTAAAACGGCAAGGATTGAATCATCATATTCACTATTTTCTAATAAGATGTACAGCGCAGGATTTCATCAATGTCAGAGTAATTTTTAGAAGAAAGTTGAAATTCCGGAAGTTGTAAGTTTATTTATCTACACATATCATATATTTGTGGGCCCATATTGTTTCAAAAAAATAAATAAATAACCATTAGAAAAACAATCACTTGAAGAAAGTTTATTAACATTTCACAGATATTATGGTATTTATGCAGTACTGAATTCGTAATACTGAAGAGGTATCTATATCAAGTACTAACTATCTTGGCTACTGCCATTGAGGACATGCCAGTTGTAAAACCTTTACTGGAGAAGCCAGAAGACAGTTTTAAACTACCTTCTGCAGTGAAGGTTTTTCAACTCCTCTGACGTAAAATAAACCGTCAATAGGACCTTATGATTTCAAAAACAAAATTTAATTTCGTCTTTAAAAAAAACGTTATTACAATTTATTGCAATTGTAAATCAATCTATTGTATTTTAAAGCGGTAATCCACTGCAAACAAAGAAACCAACACGACAGAACGCCATCGGGGTAGCACCTTAAAACAATATGGAAGCCGCTCAGCCCGTCACGGATTTTACAAGCCGTAGCATGTGCGTTAGGATGGTGCTCTCCCCCAGCGCTTCGTTAGTGTTGTAATTCGGGCTTAAGCTCCTCCTACTCAACGAATTTTTTTTTTACACACACAAAAATAAAGTGTGTACAACGAAAAGTTTTTCTGTTGGTAGTGGTTTCTGTTAATTTTGACCAGGCTACAATTTTTTAAATTTACTTTGCAGCATGATGCCTTTGACCATTTTTATTTCTTCTGTTTTGTAACCAATTTTTGTTAGTTCTGTTTCACTTCTTTAAAAAGACTGAAAATGCAACCTAAGCAACCAAAGTTTATACAAATTATCTACTAGTCTTTGTTTTTAATTTAAAACATTTTTAATTTTTGTACAATTTGTATTTTTGATAAAATTGTAAAATAAATGCATTTTTCTTGATTCCTATTCTGAAATTGCGACCTATCACAGGTCCGAACCTGTAGTGTCTAAAATTTTGTGACTGCGCTTGTGATCGAATAGTTTTTTCGCATTCCGGCGCTGCAGTCACAAGAAAGGTCACAATAGCTTCTCCACATAGTTGGAGACATATGAGAATGATGATGTGCTGTCAGTGTCAGTGATCAATTCGGCCATTGCAGGTGTATAATGCAAAGTTCTGTGCCTTAGTAAACATTGAAAACGTGGAAGTCTGAAGTAACTCTCAAATGTATTGTCGATTAATGAGAACGGATCACTTACATTCCTCAACTTTCGGAATGTGGCTCTTCGTAACGCCCTTAAATTACACAAAACGTAACACAGTCATCTAAATTGACGTTACTTTACTTTTGTTCAGCTTCTTTCAGTAATTACAGCAGCAAATGTTCCATTTTTTTCAATATTAAGTATTGAAAGATCACGTTGATTGCCTGGCTCACCGTTGTGATCAGCTATTTCGTTAGTCACAATTTTGTGATGTTTTTTTTGAAACGTCAAAAGTGTGACTTATGCTAAAATATAAAAAGTGACAGATTTTCTAAAATTGTGAGTCTCCGCTAAAATTGTGACTTGTGATCACGGCCATATATACAGAAACTACAGTGGTGGAGGTAGACAGCTTTTGTGATGAAAATATATTATCACTGGTTTTCGTTATTATCAACAGGGTCGCTATTTGCGATTGGTTGCGCAAGCTCAACAACGTCGAGTATGCCGCCGTGACAAGAAGAAATCTCTGACAGAATATTGCGAGAGCACGACGACCCTGGTGGTTATTTCGACACGTGCTTGTGACGTTATACCAAAAAGACCAGTATTGCTGATTTACATCGCCAGATTTCAGCAACTAGATTTCAAAATCTCAAAAAACGTTTACATCGCCTTGAACAGATTTGTTTGGCATTTGTAGTGTCATCTGTGCGAATTGGTGTGGATCACATACTGCAGTTGGCATTACTGGGTCTCCACACCAATTCCCCAAAAAAATTAATTCAGTGGCGTGAGTTTTTCTGACAGCTATAGCATTAAAAGAGGAGGTTAAGTTAGTTTAGTGCGCACGGGCGGAAAAATAAAATTAAATAGGAAAGTTAAGTTCTAGTTTTAAGCGCGGATAAGCATGAAAAGATGAAATAGAATAGGAAAAATTAGAGTCGGTGCACGCAAATGTTGAAAGAATGGATATAATTGTTTCCATTAAGTATCGGTTACTTGGATGGAAACACCGCAGTGAAAACGGAGAATTACGTTTTGAAGAATACGTAACTCATCAATACGCATTCGTCCGCTGGATTTTTTTTAATCCAATTGTGCGTCGGAATTTATTATTTGCGGAGTAATCCGGGTAGCCCTAAAAACCACCACGGGTAGAAGCTAGTGAAGTCGCGCGACACGTCCTCAATTGTGTGTGGCGAGGACCTCCAATGGAAGAGCCGTTTTTAATACAGTCCAAAACGGACAAAATGATTTTGTGGCGGGCATCAAAGTGACCAGCAGAAGTATTCGGCAACCAAATTTTTTTTTTAAATAAAAAATTAAAAGAAATGAAACATAAAAATAAATAAATATACAACAAAACAAATAAATAAAAAAGCAAGACAACAACAAATAATAATGGAATTAAATTAATTAAAACTAAAAGAAAAGAAATTAAAAACAAAATAAATGATAATTAAATTAAATTAAAACTTACATTAATAAATTAAAATATGACAGGACCTAAAAAGGGACAGAAACTGACTCGAACAGACATGTATATAAAGTAAAAGTAATATAAATAAAAAAAATAAGGTTTAAAATTTAAAAAAGACAAAAATTATCCATTCAGCGGATAAAGAAAGAGGTACATTTTTTTTTATTTTTTTTGTTTGATATTTTTTTTTTTTTTTTGTTTTCCTTTCTGGTTTTTCTTTTTTTTTCTAATAAAGGCAAAATGATAAAGTAGAAAGCCAATAAAATGGATCTTCACGTTTGAAGATCTTCCGCTCCCTCATTCCTCTCTTTAGGGGCCATATTTAAAAATTTTAATTAGAGGACGGATATGGCTATGGTAGGGTGTGCTAGACGGCGCACAACAACAGCGCCAGTTGAGTTGAAGGGAGTTTTCTCGGTTTCTCATGACCGATTGGGAATCTTATCCCAATTTTATCACCCGGGTAAGTCGGCGTGAAATTTTTGTTGTACAAGCCATGAGTTTTATGGTCTGAAATGCGAACAACGTACCCTCCCCCCCACAGCCGCAGCTGGCACGAAAGCCAGCAAGCACGTCGCTCCAGTTTGCATTTCAGCCACCAATTCGGACGTAGGCGGAATTGGACCCCTATTTCCCGATCCCCAACCTTTTCTTCGGCTATTTTGACTTTTTTAATTCGAAATAACCACTCCAAGGCCTCATAACACATTAAAAAATTTAACAGAAAACTTTTATGTTAAAATTCTCAATTTATATTAAATTGACCAACACTAGCAGGAATCACATAATATAATTATTAAATTCCAAAAGTTGATTTCCGGCTAAATGTACTTCATTATTTCAGCCTAATGATACAATTAATTACGATTCATTAATAATACATAAATGGTTTATAAATAACAATTCATAATTGATTCGCTGAAGCGATTCATTAATGAGGAACCATTTTGATACGATCGGGAATTCATTAATGTATCACTTTAGAGGTCGTTAATAAGCTCGCCAGATTGGGCTATTTCCCGCGATTTGGGCTATTTAAATATTCAATTCGCGGGTAAAAATTCAAAAAGCTACTTATAGCTTTTTGGGCTATTCGACCAATGCAAATTGTGTTATTTTGCTAGTTTACAACAGAGTCAATTTACAAGGAAAAAATAAAAATATAACAATTAGAAAACTGAATTTTAGTCATCTCTTGGGTTAAACCTGCTAGTGTTACTAGCTCAAATACAACGTATTTATCACAAATCCTCTTGCCACTAAATTTTTGGTTCTCGGTTCTTTCTAATGAAAACTAATTGTTCACACGATATCTATCCGGTATTTGCAAACTACAATTAATTTATAAACGGTTCATTGTTTGTAGACTTTCCAAAAATGAACCACTTTCTTTCAAGTTATGGACATCAATAGAAATATAACATGCACGAGATAATAGAGTTACCAATCTTTCGTAGTGTTCCCTTTTTTCATAATTTATTAGTTATTATTTTTGCTGGATTGGTGGGTTTCAGACACGTGTTGCAAAAATTAAAGGTATTGTTCCAACGTTATTGTCATATGTGTACTCTGGCAACCCGAGCAACTCACTTATTATTGATATTAAAGTTACCAGAGAAAAGCAACAACCTTGCATTGTCGTCGAGACCTCTATATACTTCTCGCATGTTTTAGACACTTCTCGCACGTAATTCTTGCGCATTCCACACAAACAACCGAATATGCTGGAAATCTATCGACTCAACACATGCAGTATATAAGCGCCGCAGAGCCGGAGGATAAGTTTTTCTACTCCGAGAGTGAAACGACGATCAGTTCTACGCGAAAGTGTATTTTTAAAGATATTTTCATCAACAACAGTGATGAAATAGTAAATCAAATTGAATCTGTTTTACTTGAAATCCCGGCGAACCCCTAGCTCGCAATATTAAGCTGAACCCTGCCTCTTTTGCCTGAATTCATGACCACAAATCTTTATGATATTAAAATGACCAAAATGCAACCAAATTTTCAAATGTAAATATCCGTTAGCTTATCAAAACTTATATAAAACCATTGAATTATTATTATTTGGTATTATCAATTATTTTTTATTAGTATAGAAATCGAAAAAGTTTAATATATTTACTGTTTAGTTTTTTATTGTTTATTACTTTTGTAAATATATTTTACATATTATATTTCTCCCGTCTGATGGGAGAAATGCACCATTTGGACTGACAGTGTTCTTCTACATTATGCTCAAGATCTGTTTATATTTTGCTCCTTATTATGAATACAATATTTCCGCAAGGAGATATGAAGTAGGTAATTAATGAAAAATTGTGCATTTCTACCTATTCCTAAAAGCAAAAAGCCAGATTTTATTTTTGCCTGATAACTTACATGTAGGATAATTTACGAAAGATTTTTGATTCCATAGAATTATGAAAATTACAAATTATTTTTCAATTATAATTTTACCTTTAATTTGCACCTAATATTTTCTTCAAATAATATTTTTAAAATAGTGATAAATACAAATTTATGTATTCACACAATATTTACATTGCAGTGTTTCTGAAGAATTCTAGAGCACAGTTCGTCGTCAAAATCGCATCTGTGTTCAACACATTCAAGTAGGTCTGATAAATTGCAAAGTTGAGCGCGGTATTTGGGCAACAAGCCTTCGTGCGGGTTTTGGGCTATTTCATAAGCTCACTCGGCGGGTTCAGCAGCCAACTATCTAGCAACCATGGTCGTTAACAATTAAAATGTTCGTTAATAATGATACATTAATGACTTATTTATAAATCGTTCAGTTCACTGAGTATTACATCTATTGACTACAATGAAAGTATTTTTAACATCTTTTTTGCACCCTAAATTTAAGTTGAAATGACTTTGAGACCCCGAAACGTTGACCTACGAAATATGCAATAACGCTGAGACCGTACTGTTGGTTGATTTTTTCCCGCGTTCGAATAACGCCAGAAGGTCTAAACTTGAACAATTGATTTGAAAAACAGAGAACACTTCCCCATGTGACTACCGAAATAGCCCTGCTGCACGTTAACCTACCAACCAAAATATCGCGAACAAATCGCAGCAGATGTTGAAGGGTAGAAACCACTTAAAATCTTTGTTTTGCCACGTAACGCCATTTTGCCGATCTTGGTTCAAGTAGACTTTCATTGAGATCCTAGCCGAAATAAATTTTTGACATCCGTTTGCCCGCACGGGAATAATAAGAAATCGAACAAGAGGGGCCTGGTTTTAAGGTCGACGCGATAATTTCACGGACTCGACGCATTTTGAGCCGAGCATAAAAACCGCATAATAATGGCCGGGCTGGCTGTCCGTTCAGTCCGCGTCCAGTTGTAGGCCAGCGGCACTATCTTCAATGTTCTGTGTTCTGAAATCTGAACGCTTGGTACGCTCAGCTCTTATTTAACGTCCAATCAATTTATTTATTTATTTAATTCGTGTTCCACTTAATTTACTTCAAATATGACACAACATCCGATTTAATCAGCGGTCGCTGTCTACTCGAGGACTTTTGCTGGGCACTTGCAGAGAATGGACACAAGACGGCTTGTTAGTCGAGGTTTAACAAAAAAAAAAATTTTTTTTTTTTTAAATATCAAAACGCTTTAAAACGAAAACTTTCGTACAGTTATCACACATCAATTTTGAATTTTTAAAATTTTTTTTTTTGTAATTTTTGATTGACGTTGAAAATCTCTTAACATTCACCTGAAATCCACTTTTGGCTCAAATCGTCTATTACGCAAAATCCTCGAAAAAATTTCAAATTTTTTTCAAAGTCAAACCGCGCGGCATATTCAAAACAAAAATTGATGCGCCTCTTGACGCGGCGTCGCTGTCGTCGTCGTCTACGGTCAAACGGAAGAGAATCTTCTGCGTTCCCAGGCGACCACTTGACCAAAAAATAATTTGCTCATCGAGGTGCTTTTTAATTGTACTCGTACGCGTTTTCAAGTGCGGTAAATCGCCGCGCGGCGGTCACATCTAATGAAATTCGACGGTTTTTATTTAGAAGGGGGAGGCAGGGGGGAGGGAACTTTCCTTTTTGAAAGGTGGTGATGAAGCGGTTTATGATCCAATGCCAAGTTGGGGATTGTGTCGAGGAGTTAGTTGTGCAGTCAAGAGATGCGATTATTGTCAAGGAGCACGTGCCCTGCATTTGTCTCAAGATGCTCGATTATCATCTCGAAGTGCATCCGGAGGATGTAGCTCAATTTATTGAAAGAGATTTTCATATTTGGCTCGATCTTATTTCAATTTTATTTCGATCGCGTAACGGACTTTAATTGCAATTTGAATTTTTGCGTGCACTGAAAACATAAAACTTAAGTGCCTGAGGCAAGCCTCTTGAAAGATTAATAATCGCTCAAAACCAAAATTTTGCCCGGGTTTTGATAAACAATTAAAAGAAATTAAACATGTTTAACAATAAAAGAAAATATAAAAAAAAATCACCCGCTTGCAGGAAAGTGGACTGTGATTTCAATAATATTGAATTATTGAACACGCGTGGACGACTTACAATTGTTGCACCTGGGTTTGCTTCACCGCCAGATTGTTTTGTTCAAGCCCATCCCAATTAACTGCAGTCGATAACATATTGCATGCCGCACGCTTTGCACTCAATTTCAAAACTTTCTGATACCTTGGGAGGATGAATGAAGTACATATTGTTACATGCTATCCTGGCAACTAGCACAACTCCAGTGTTTCCAGTGAAAAAAAAGCAATACCTGACTGGAAAGCAGGGAAAGACATCCACCTTGCAATACCCAATAGCATAGTTGCATAGTTCAATATTCTTCTCGAACACTTTTCCCTCGGATTGGTCTTAACATTTTCCAAATATTCCACATATACGAGGGCATATTGAAAAGTTTCCGAAATGGGCAAGAGATAGCGCGCGTATCGCGAAATGGCTATGATGGTTGGTAACACCAACGCATTTAGGAAAGCTGTTAAATTTTCAGACAGATACGTCGCATAGTTCTTGTTTACCAGGCAGTTTTGTGAAGCAAGTCAGGAACTTTTGCAATAATGGAAAAAATCGAATTTCGTGCAATAATTAAACATTTCTGGATGGATAAGAAAACGGCGACGGAGATACGTGATATTTTGCAAAAAGTTCATGGCACCTCCACACCTTCATTTTCGACTATCAGTTTCTGGATAAGTGAGTTCAAACGTGGCCGTACGAGCACCAAGGATGAACCACGCAGTGGACGTTCAAAAACGGTCACAAATGAGGAAATGGTCGTCAAAGTCCATGATCTCGTGTTAGCCGATCGTCGAGTGAAGTTGCGCAAAATAGTAGTGGCCACGAGCATCTTATATGAACGTGTGCAAAACATCGTACATGAACATTTGGGCATGAGGAAGCTGTCTGCGCAATGGGTGCCGCGTTTGCTGACTGTGGACAACAAGCGAAATCGTGTGACCACTTCGAGGGAGTGTTTGGCCATGTTGAAGCGTAATCCAACGGAGTTTTTTCGCCGATTCGTGACCGTGGACGAAACATGGATCCACCACTTCACACCAGAGACGAAGCAGCAGTCGAAACAGTGGATTTTTTCAGGCGAATCTGCTCCGAAGAAGGCAAAGACGGTCCCATCGGTCGAAAAGGTCATGGCCACCGTTTTTTGGGATTCGCAAGGTGTGATCCACATCGACTTTTTGCAGACGAGAAGAACGATCACGGGGCAATACTAGAGTGATTTATTGGGTCAATTCGACGCCGTATTGAAGGAGAGACGGCCTCGTTTGCAGCGGAAAAAAGTGCTCTTCCACCACAACAACGCTCCGGCCCATTCATCCCGAATCACCAAGGCCAAATTGGTTGAATGGGCTACGAGGTGGTGTCGCATCTCCCGTACTCTCCAGACCTGGCCCCGTGCGACTTCTTTTTGTTCCTAAACATAAAGACTTGGCTCGGGGGCAAGCGCTTCATGTCAAATGAGGAGGTTATCGCCGCCACGAATGCCTATTTTACAGAGTTCCCGAAATCGTATTATTCCGAGGGCTTAAAAAAGTTAGAGTACCGCTGAGAAAAGTGTATCGCCCAGAAAGGGGACTATGTTGAAAAATAAAAACAAAAACCTGTTCAACTACTGCGTTTTCTTGCCCATTCCGGAAACTTTTCATTCTACCCTCGTACACCACCGAATATGCAGGAAATCTCTCAACTCAACACATGCATTATATAAGCACGATAGAGCTTTGCAGCCAAAAACAGTTTTTACTATGGTGAAGCGAGACGAAGATTAGTTTCTACACTGAAAGAAAAACTATGTTTCTTCCAAGGATGAATTGACTATATTAAAGTTCTTCTAACTATTGTAAAACAGATATGTTTCCAATGATCATGGATATGGTGCTCCTAGCCATAGAATATCATATAATTCGTAAAAACATAGTATGGTTGCATAAAACATATATCCGTACTGAAATTTAATATTGTTGTACCAATCATTCGCGTTACATGATGTAAAAGTATATTATAATCACGACAACAATATTCTATGATCAGTGGAACCATGAAATTTGATAAAATAATTCCCAAAACTATACCAGATATGGTATGTGCAATCATTTAAGGTAAGATATTAGATATGATTGTCGCAACCATACTATAATTGACATAACTTTGAACGATCAGTGAAACTATAGCATTTGATTAGAGATGGTCAGTACATTCATGTTAGTTGACATATTATGATTGCCGTAACCATACTGTGATTGTGATAAGCATGAATATGATCAGTGCGACATTAGAATTTGTTAAAACATGGTGAGTACAATCATGTGTAAGTTCATATTTGGGTCATTCCATCAAGAATCGCCAAAGTTGTGACCTTACCATCTCCGATTCTTTTGAACATTTTGGTACTTTAAGAACAAGTGAAAAAAATAATTGAAATTAAATTTTTTGTTTCCATCTAATTTTTTTTAGTTATAGTATGTGAAAGTATGTTAAAGTTTGCTCAAAAATGGTGTCCGAGTCCACTTTGAAAATTCATATCTCTGGTAATTTTTATACTTTCATTATATATTTCTAGAAACCATGATGTTTATGAATGGCGTAACCGTACTAATAAATAAGAAGCTTGCGTGAATCACATACCTAGGTTTCCACAACCATAATTTTGATTGAGCCAAACATAACATATTTTCTAAAAACATAACTATGTTTCCAGTAACTATGTTACAGAATTTTTATGATTGGTGTAATCGTTCTAATAAAAAACATGGTTGTGTTAATCACACAACTAGGTTTTCACAACCATAATTTTGTTTGAGCCAAAAATAACATGTTTTTTAAAAACTTAACTATGTTTCAAGTAACCATGTCACAGGATTTTTATGATTGGCGTAACCGTTCTATTAAAAAAGAAGGTTGCGTGAATCACACACCTTGGTTTCCACAAACCAGAATTTTGTTTGAGACAAACATTGTATGTTTCCTAAAAACAAACACCATAGTTCTAGTAACTAAGTTGTAAAATTTTTGCTATAGACCTATAGTTATTACAAACATACATTCAATTAGTAGAACTGTGTTACATGTTGCAACATGGTTGTAGCAACTATAACCTCAATTATAGTAAGGTTCTCCCAAAATATGGTGGACATAATTATATTTTTTCTTTGAGTGTACGCGAAAGTATTGGTAAAGCGATTTGGATTCGTAGCAGCGATCGGACACTGCATAAGTGGCATACGAAAAATTTGTCATTTAAAATTCTAATATTTCCAGAACGCCAATTAACAATTTACTACACAAAATGCTAAAAACCATTATTTTAGACGGAGATGGAGAGTGAAACAACATGGCAATGCCATTAAATCCCAATTAACTGCAGTCGATAACACATTGGATGCCGCACGCTTTGCGCTGAATTCGAAGACTTTCTGATACATTGGGAGGATGAATGAAGTACATACATATTGTTACATGCTACCCTAACATCGCGCACAACTCGATCAGTTTCCAGTGAAAAAAACAGCAATACCTAACTGGAAAGCAGGGAAAAAACTTCAACCTTGCAATACCCAATGAAAAGGCGTGGAAAAAATGTGCAAGCTAGTTTTCAATTGGCTTGGTTTTAGCGAATGAAATGTCTGCAATTACTTTCACCTTACAAAAATAATTGTTACCGAAAAAAATAGTGAATAGTGTAGAGATAACACCAAATTATTATTTATAATATTATATAGTTATATAACACGTTGTATTCGTTCTGGGCGCCATTTTTTTTAGAGATGGCGCAGTGGGCGGATACTTTTTGCGATCGAAAACTTCGAGTTCTTATAAATATCCAAAAATGATTAAATTTGCCAATGAATAAAAAGCTATACGTGACCTTTTGCAAGGAAAAATTACCAATTAAGTCGGCTACAAACAGAGTGTCAAAAAACATTGGCGTTCACAACTAGATTGTAATCGTCTCAATCACACGATAGCATTTATAAGTATCCAGTAAGTGCCTACCTCTTATTTTAAAAAAACATTTACAAACTTTACTATGTACTTAATTTAAATCGGTGCTTACCTGTGTAGGCGTGAGGTGTATTAAACTTGCTAAATGTTCTCGTTCTGGTGCTGATAAGTATCGTTGCTGTTTAAACCTTCGTTCCAGCTCGTATACCTGCAAGAAATTAGAATAAAATTTTAATGACTTAATTAAATTAACAAATTCATAATACACAAGAAGACATATGGAAACTGAGACTGCATAAGGAAAAAAGCGTGCACACATGAATATGATCATATTACTCTGTATGGAATCAATCAATGCATTGGCATAGGATAGGATTTCGCTACTAACTATAATATCATGTAATTGAAGAATAACATCAGCAGCTACTTCAGATGCTTCATCCCCCACTCGAAATCACCCACCCTACTCTTTTATCACCAACCAATGACCACTTTACTTTGCATACTACTTGGTATTTGGTAATTTCAGTAGCCATTAATTGGAACAGGTAAGTAATAAATAAAATACTTAAAAAAGCACCTTGCTTTACCGACGGGTGATAAACTGAAAATTGTGGAAGAAAACACCGACGGACAATGTTTATAAAGAAATCTTCTAGCAGCCTGATGCTGTTATGACACTGGATATTTTTCATCTGAAATAAAGGTGCAGGAAAATCAGTTCGTGCGACAAGGCAACCGACCAATAGTGCTAGAAAAAATCACTTTTCCGACGGTAGCTGTATCTAATGGACAACTGATTTTTTATGAAAAAATATTGGTTTTAGCGCGTTTTATAACAGAAAATGACACTTTCTGAAAAGTATACAAAATGGACAGTCAAAAACAGGTCTGTAGCTGCTGGAAAATAGATTCCGCTGTGGATTTTTTTTGGATTGGACTGCTAGAATGTTGCGATGTTACAGTTTGGCAGATTCAAGCTGTTCGGACAGTGTCTCTCACACCACTGTCTAAACTGTATGTCAAGCTTTATATCTTTCTTCATTTGGATTTTCTAGTCGCTTTTCAGCAGCAAAACTAGCCAGTGTCCTAACAGCATAAGTGAAACTCTTTTAATTTTTAAGTGAAACCCGAAACGCGGTTATATTTTGTGTTCAACGGAAATATTTACGCTGCTGCCATCATCAAAATACCTTCTGACCACAGAACATAATTTTGAAAACAGCGTTTTTTTGTCACAGATTTTCCACTAAAAATCTAAATGTTATTAATCGAAAACCCGTACTTATCTAGCATTCTTACGTGCATAATAATCAATGGCACAACAGCCCAAATTGGGCCTAGGCCTTGAAGTAATGATAGAGTTACTTCATTACTAGACCAACGGAACACTAGGAGGTGAATTGGTCAGCCACACGCTCGTCCGTGATTATTAACGATTTTAACACAGTTACTCCTTTACAGCTGAGTGAACTGGTAGTCCGGCACCCAATCCCATTCTCGAAAATTACTTGTCGCCAAGCAGATTCGAACCTGGTACCAGGTGTGCCGAAGGCAAGTGCTCTAGCCACTAAGCCACCCAGACTACTTACATACATATATAAACCAAATTTCAACTTTCCAGCATAGGCCGTTCCAAAGATAGAAAGAAAGTATCATATCCGTATCCCGCTTGCTTTAAAAAATTGTTGGTTTTTTCAATATTTCAATACACAAGTTTATTTTAATAATTTTGAACAATTTTCTATCTACGGGACTGCACAGATGCTAAGAAAGACGTCACGGAAGAACTCAGTCGACATTTCGATGAGTGGTATTCAAGGCGCTGACCCCTTCATATCTAATATTTAAAGTAGAATCGCGGTGAGATAAGAGAGTTGATAACAAAAATTATTTATTACTAATATTGACCAGTTATGACCAGGCGAAAACAGAGAATGGACATCGAATATAATTTGCAGAAAACAGGAAAATAGTTCTTAAGATACAGTATTTTGCCCCAGCCACTTTACTACCTTAATACTAGTGAAATTCCATCTTTAGATAATCTACCTGTAACCTATCCACGGCTATTTAACATTAACTTTATCAACTCTGTAAACGAATGTTCCAATAACCTAATGATAACTGCATATTAACTACAAATATAACTCCTTCTAACCTCAGTTCAAGTTCTCGAATAAAACACAAATCTGGACTATCTCGCAATATACTCCTGACCGATCGCGACTGATATTTATGTTTTTAATATGTGATGCAATATTTGACTGTGATGTACAGAGCCTCTCTCGCCGTATAATACGCGGACTGAAGCTTCATATTTGAGCAGCGGTCAAGTGTTTAATTTGTTGTCATATTTGTATGCTCTTATGATGGCGAGTGTGCAATCAAGGGGACACAAACGAAAGGCAACCTATAGATGGATATATTCACTCTTTGTTCCAATGATACGGTATGCGATATTCTACTAATGGCTGTGCAACGTAATAGCAATAACGTGTCTATGCGCTGACTGCACTATAGACTGCAGCCACGGTTTACTGAGCAAAATGGGAATGGCTGGGTATATATTTGAAAATATGCAATTAGGTATTGCAATTTAAATGTACTTTTTTCACTTAACATTTTTCAAAATTAAAATTACATTTACATTTATTGGCTGGCGTAGAAAATTCTTTAGAAATGTTTACGGAAAATTCTAGGGTAGCTTATACCTGTGACGACGTGCTTTATAATAAGTTTTGTGTAAATACGTAATTTTATTTTTCCGGTTTCAAAACAGATTTTGACGACAAGTTCACGTATGCTTCGACGGAAAATTGGACTACCTTCAAACTTATATATTGGGTATAACCAGAGAAAATCTCATCAGTGTAAAGTTACTTTAGCAGTTGCACCCAATGGCGCCTATACCACGTTTCCTAGGGAGGAGCACAGTTCTGGCTTAAAAAGCAAATTAATGTGCCGATAGAAATTTTAAAATTTTTTTAACATGGAAGAAAAAAAGATTTAGCAATATCGTTGGTCCGTCGAGCCGGATTTAAATCAGCAACCTACGAAAGAAGGAGAAGTGGGAAATTTTTTTGTGGTAAACCTAAATCGCAAAAATATGAATATGAACCACATTTGGTTGGAAAATTACTTTTTTCTCATTTTATAATTATGTACTATACATATTTCGTATTGGTTGAAAAAATTTAGGGCAATTGTCTCTTCTTGCCCTCCTATACCAGCACCCTGTTTCAAAATCAGTATAGCACAATCTACTCATCAAAAGGCTTATTACGTTGTTCTTAAAAAAATAGCTTTTAAACTAATGGCTAGCAAATTAGATTGGATTTGGTGAAACGCAATAATAAAATAATATTATAGAGTAAATAAATAATTTCTGTCGTAAACAAAAGTTCGTCCTCCATAGCTTTGACCTGTCGCTTCAACTATTCGTCTTCATGTGATTCTGGGACGGCCTAACCTACTCCACGCCTCCCTTATGGAAGAAAACATCTACGAGTACTATTCCCATCAAAAATTATATTTTCTAAATATATCACTGTTCCTCACAAGAACCAACCTTCACCTTTATATCATTAGTGGTTCTTTGAATACAAATAAAAAATATATTATTAGAAATTTCATCAGACCTAAGAGATATGGAAAAATTCGTGAAAACATATACAATTATTTTTCACACTCTTAAAAAATCTTCAAATTGATTTTAGGTGATTGTGTAAAAAGCGATATTAGGTTAAAATCAATCTTAATAGATAGTAGCTTTCAGCTGCTAAGGGCTTAATTATCACATAATCCTGAAATGATTTTTGAGATAATTGTGTAAAAAGCCTGCTGAAGTAAATTCAAATTCGATAAATAGTCAGACCTTAATAATATGACGGAATTCGTGAAAAGATATTCTATATTCGTGAAAATATATGCAACCCCTTTACACAACTTTATGGGTCGAATTTCAAAAATTCCTGAAAACACTTTCTAGGTATTTTCACGAGTAATCCGTACAATAAAGATTAATTCAATATTTTAGAAGACCTAAGAGATATGACGAAATTCGTAAAAATATATGCATTTCATTTTCATTTATCGTTCTTTTGTGTCTCCCTTCCGTACGGGAATAGATATCTGAAATTTTTTTTTATCTAACTTACTTTTCTATTAGATCTACATATACACACAAAGTTTCAGCTTTCTAGCATAAGTCGTTCTATGGATAGGAAAACAAATCCTCCCACGCCCGTATTATACTACCACTATTAAAATTAGGGAAAAAGTCCGAAATACCGTTTTGGTTTTTAGATAAACAGTCCGTAAAATAAAAAGGGATTCGATATATCATCATACCTTAGGGTTGAATTTATAAGAACATATTCAACCTAACTTAGTCCACCCTTTCACGTCCCATCTCCGTTTTTGATCAATATTACTTTGTTAATTTATTTATTTATTTATTGCTTGATACCACCCAAGTTTTACGGCCACACCGCTACTTTGTTAATAAAAACACAAATTTGTACTAGAAATTAAAAATTAAAAATTCACCGTAGATCAGACCCTTCTAGCGCAATTAAACATTTTTCGAATGTGCCACTACAACAGCTCTACATAATTACCAAATTTCAGCCTTTTATCATCATACAAAAATCAGAATCATACTCCACCCACAGCACTCAAAACCTACCCAGAACTTTTCAACTATCAAGGTGATGTAAGGCATGATTTTTGTGTAATGAAATGTTTCTACCTCCACCCTTGCACTCCCCCTATTTCTCTTATAAATTTTAGAATACTCCCCAAAATACCTTAAAATCATACCGAATTTCAGCTTTGTGACATAGGCCGTTCAGCAAAAATGATATTTCTAGTGTTTGATAGCTTAACATTGTTTTTCGTTCACTCCATTATTAAGCCACCCATTTAAACAATTTTTGTGCAAACAGCACCACTCTCTTATCAGTGCAAAAATCTCAAGTTTCAAGTTCCTAGTGTAAGCTGTTTCTGAGTTATTGAAACCAAAATTTAAAAATTTTTTTTAAAAATAATAAAGTAAAATGAAAATTTGTTATATTAATTAGCACTGCACTCCTTCACTTTTTTGAGTAGTTTTCACACAAATACAAGACTACTTCTTAAACCTGCTGTTACATTTATTGAACGAATTTAAGAAAAATCCTACAAAACGAGGCAAAACAAAGACACATCCTCATCCACAATACCAATAATTTGGAATACCTACGTAAAGATTTAATACAGGGTTAATTACTGACTAAATCGCTGAACGCTCCACCTTCCTAAAGGGTAAGAGATATGGCAGCTGTCGTGGTGCGTCCTGAACGCTTTTATAGACTCAAGCCTAAATTAAAAATAACTATGGACTATCTGCATTTACACCATTTTCAAATATCCTCACTTGTTATAAAAAGGGCGTCCTAATTTCTTTATTATCACTAACAACAATTATTATAGAACTTCAGTTTTACATCTGGTGTTCCATAAGATTAGGAGCGGACTACAATATTTTTTATTCATTAAGTTTATACTAAAATTTTTATATTTTTTTAATACAGGTAAAATCCATTCAGTTATTTAGAAAATCAATTCAATTTTTCCCCCGAAAATCTGAAAATACAATATGAGTATGCACCATGGTTTTATTGGAATAAAAACGTCTCAACTTTAGATTATCTAATTTTAACACTTCTTAACTTTTGAAACCTTTATTGTTGATAACTTGAACGACACCTTTTCTCAATTCTAAGCTATTGTGTAAATTTGACAAATACTTAAGCATTTGTACTCATAATGGATATTTATTTGCGAACCCTTTGAAACAATGTCATGTAGAGCAGAAAGGATTTTTTAAAAAATGAATTAAGAACTAAAAGGACTAGACTAGGACTCCAATTAGGAGTCATCATTTATTAATCTCGAAGCTTCAGGTATTTTTCTTATTCAAATAAAAGGTGTCCTTTTATTGTTAATCATTCATACGGGGGATAATAAGTACATTTTGTTTCATTGTTGTCCTGTTAATGAGTTAAGAATTTTGTTTAGAGCCACACATACTTTGGATCACTTGTGTATTTTTAACGGGTTCTTTGTAAATGAACAGCCTGGTATCGATCATTTTATAAATTGCTACTATACCGACAAAATTAATTTAATTAAGCAATATGCGAGCGAGTTGAAAGGGCGTTGTAAAGTAAGTTATATCGGGGTCACCTGATATGAAAGTCGGGTATGAAGAAATGAATTTCGAAAGATCTAAGTGGTGAATTAATTTCCGAAATATTATTTAATATGATGAACGTACCAACCAAAAATAAAATCCAGAAATTCCCTTTCCTTTCAATATTTAACCTTTCCAATAAAAGAAAACAATAACAACAAAACAAATATAAGACTCCCTCTAATTGCAAGAAATTCTCGGTATTCGTACACATAAGAAGGAATAGTCCATGTCTTTTGCCAGAGAAAACCGTCTGAAACAAATAGAAGACCTACCTAAAATGACTACTGTACGACTACGATGACGTTGAATTATTATGTACTATATATTCCGAAACGAGAATTTGTAGGAGGACTGGATGGATATATCCAAGCCCAAGGACGATACTAGTATATCCTCACAAAACACACATACGGAAATGTCTATTTGCCGAGCACTCGAGATGCCAAGTTTCCAACTAATACAAATAATAATGTAGTCAGTGTGCAGGACGATCCCTTTTACGCCCGAAAATGTGTACATAGTAGTACACCAGGAGTGGAATTCGGTAGGATGCGGGGGAGGACTCGAAGACCGTCAGGACACCAGTACGAAATAAAGTGGATGCTGAAAGAAGGCTAACCGGGAATTCCCGGATTGAAAGGATCCGTACTGATGGTCACAGACTGGACGAATATAGGAGAAATGTACACACTAGCACCATGTTGATTGCTCCTATAGCTTGGATCCTTGGCGGCACTAGAACACGAAACTACTTCACACTTCAGTAGCTTATATGATAAGGAAAGATTGTACTCTAACAAACACTTTGTACAATTTAATATGAAGTTCAAGACTGATACATGCAGCCTTCGACTGCCTCTAAGTGCTCAACTGCACTACGTCAATGGCGAATCCATTTTCAGTCCTTCCTTCCTCATATTATTTTTGTTATCTGTGTGAAACGATGTGCTCAGCACTTTCTTCTATCTCTAGCATATCAATAAATCGAAATACTTACCCTAAAAGACAATAATCCCAATCACTGAATAAGATGCAATAAATCTAACAAATCGATCGAATTTATTGCCGACTCGACATTTTCCTTCTGCCACTTGAAGACTATTGCAATTTTAGCTTCCAAACAAATTACATTCAATTTTAAAGTGAATTTAAACATTAAACAAACAGTCTTACAAAAACAAAAAAAGAGAAGGAAAGAAATACCGGTTAGGTACCCGGGAATACAGGAGCTGAAACGAATTGTAAATAAAATCCAATATGAATCCGCCCCTTGAAAAACGTCAATCGTAAATATTTACTTCGCTTCGCGATGTTGGTTAATCCTCCCCAAAAAGGTCGTTTAATGCCAGTTTGGGGTAAGTCTATATTTATTTTTTGACTTTTCCTCGTTTTTGTTCCTGTTATTCCCGGTTCTTGGGTTTTCCGGGACGTTAACGGGGCAAAGTTATTGAAAAGTTAATTCGTCCTTTTTGCTGATTGCGGGCGCGCGCCAATGGTAAGGACAGGTGAAGACGATTTCAGTAATTTCATTAATTGGGTTTTTCAGGTCGACGTTGAATTTTTTAGTTTAAATTGAAAGATGAACCTATGACCTGGCTAAAATGGGTTTCATCTCCGTCTATTCATGACTTCCTCTTAATGAATTCTGGTGTGAATGTAGCTGGAGATATAGGGAAGCAACAATTATGTGATATATACACTGTTTTAAAAAAAATTGAAATCCTGAAAGGACGTAATAGATAAATATGAAGACAGCATGAGAAAGTAAAAACCAATTTAATTTCTTATCACTTCTAAAAGATATGACGGAAATCGTGGAAACTTGTTCAACCCTCTTATATCCTCTTAGGGACTGAAAAAGGAAAAAACTTAAAAACGGGTTTAGGCGATTATTACGCAAGCCCTTGAAAGTGAAAAGATATTCAGTATCTGATCAAACCTGAGGGATATGGGAGAATTCGTGAAAAAGTATACAACCTCCTTAGGGGTCAAATTTCAAAAAATCCGGAAAACACTTTCTAGGTATTTATATAAAGAAGCCGCAGAATAAAAATGAATTCAATATTTGGAAAGACCTAATAGATATGACGAAAATCGTGACCGTTTTCACTGATCATTTTGTTTGCCCCCCCTCCATTTGAAACTTTTTTTTATCGAAATAACTTTTCTAGTTGATTTACATATGTATACATACGGAGTTTCAACTTTGTAGCATAAGCCGTTCTATAGATACGAAAAACACCCCCCACCCCCGTACCATACTAGCCCTATAAAAAATTATATTTTTCCAACATGCTACTACTATACTCGTAGCTCTATCTAAATACCAATTTTCAGCTTTATATCATTATAGGTTCTCGAGATATAAAAATCGGGACCCTTTCCTTTTCAAACTTCCCCACCCTCTATTCCATCATCCACATTTTCAAGATATGGGACGTGATTTTTTAGAAAAATTCTTATCCCCTCCACTTTCATGCTCCACACTTAAAAAATTTTACTTTCATCAAACTTTATTTGTCAATAAAAACACAAACTGAATTTTATTTGTCTAGTGCAATTGGTTCGTAAGATATCGTAATCTAAAGCTTATTACGCCCCAACCCCATACGCCACTGCTCCCATTCAAAAATTTGTTTGCGATCTATTCTCCTAGTATATCTGCAGATATTCGTTAAGTTTCAATTTTGTGACGTTAACCGTTTAGGAGATATGGATTTTAGAATGTGTCAATCTCGGCTTTTTTGCGTTTCGGACGCATTATTTTTACCCCCACTCCCACAACCCTTCACCCATATTGACAATTTTTATGCAAATGGGTCCACTATCAAAGCTCTATAGAAATTCCAAGTTTCAGCCTCCTAGCATAAGCGGTTGCTGAGATCTAGAAACCAAAATTTTCCGTCCAAAACACCCTCCCTCCCTCCTCCTCCTCCCTCCTACCGCCTCACACCCCCACCCCTCAGAATTTGGTCACTTTAAGGGGCCTACCCAGTCTATTTATAAAAAAAATCTCAATTTAATATCTTAAACCGTTTGGGAGATACCATCCTTCAAACGATTTTGCATACGACGGACGCCGTATGGCGGACAGACGGACTGAACGTTTTTTTTTTGCCAATTTAACCACTACACAGTCTCAACTTCAGAGATGGGGGACTTTGCAGTAATTCTCAAATTTACAAACGATGCGGTTTATTCGGTAATAGAAAGGAGGAATGCGATGGGACCTAGTACTGAGCCCTGAGGTACTTCAGAGAGTCGATGGGTGGAAGGTGAATCACTTAAATAGAGAATTCCTTAAATGCGGTATTGCTATTTAAATTATGTTATATGGTATTTATACTTAGTCAACCGCATCCACCTATTTCATATACGTTTCACATTATGCAATTTTCGTAAGGACTACTGTATGGCACTACTTTCTTATCGTTTCCATCTACGGCATATAAATCTTACAATATTTGGAACTAACAGTGGAGAGTATAGTTGAAAAAGTTGCTAAAAATCTTTATAAATTATAAACTAGGTAAAATAACTTGGAACCTGGACTGTTTCATTGATTTTTTTTCTATAGTGATTCCGGCCGACCAAGACTACGACTATAAGATGATATAATTGCATTAAAGTCGCTAAAATTCAATATTCAAATCAACCAATAAAAAAGAACCGGCAAGTGAATCGAATTCGATTGAAAACTCAATGGCATTGATAAATCACGTTACGACCCTTATAAGGCGATCAGAAAGTGCTTTCAAAGAAGACCTCTACCGCCGTACAGGATATAAACAGAAGTCGTGCCTCAGAATATTCATAGAGCCTGCAGGCCAAGATTGATCTGGGTCACGTCCTTTTCATCTCATCAATTCCACCATAAAAATTTTTAATCGAAACCAACATCAGCTCAGTTATACTGTCGTCGTAGTTGCCTCTAAATTCTGCATATCAAAATGAAAATGTCCATCAACAATGAACGCAATCCGGGCCCGCATTGAATCGAAATCTAAAGAAGAATGTCGCCTGATGTGACTGAAAGAAATATGCCGTATCGGCTTAAAGATCTTGTGATAATGTGGCAGCTTCCCTTGCATTATTGGCCGTAGCCACTATCACGAATGAATCATTTCATTGCGATGAACAGGATGTGAAAATATCAGTAACCGGTGCGAAGACTCCGATTTCCGGAACGTGAAAGGAAAGAAAATGTGGAAGTTCTGGGCAGTACCAGTCCGTCTTTAAGATCTCGTTCCAAGTCGCAAAGAACACTACAAATTAGACTCAATTATTTGCGATCCGAGTCTCTTGTTCACTTCAAGAAACCGACAAACAATTCACAGTCACAGCGGAGACCCGGGACAATTCGAACTAAGACACGACGACTTAAGAAATCACTGGACCCCTAAGTGGTCTACTGCGACGGTCAGTCTCGGATCTGACTGACCGACCATAACAAGAACCGCCTCCTCTCTTATCTCGAACGTACAAAAGCATCTTTTAATCGGAGGCCTTCTTTAGATACAAAAAATGGCTCTGGAAGCAAGTAGTCGGCCAATAGTTAGATTGGATCAAGATGAAATTGTGGATACTGACCTGGGCTTGTGTAAACAGCACTCGTCGTTTTCTTCTTTGGGCTAAAGGAAATTGCATTGGTTTTGTGTCAGTAACACTACAAGCCGCCAGACTTCCCATGTTACTCATTGCATGTCCCATTGAACCACCCGCTGAACTTCCCATTAATCTTGAGACTGAAACGAGAGAAAAGAAATGAAAATTCAATTAAGTTTTAATTTAATTTGTTAAGATTGGTGGAATTTTTTTTGGGGAGAATAAAAATTTATAGTGAAGAGTATTGTTCAAAAACTGTTAATAATAATTTGTTTTGGATGGACATTTTTGATTTATAACTAATATATTTTTCTCGTAATATACAACACCATTTATTTTTTGCATTTTTGGCAAACACACCAGCCTCTACTACTTAATATTCCAGAACTTATTAAAATTTCGATATATGAAAAAGGGGCCATAATAGACGACAGTGAGTAATTCAAACCAATACACATTCACAGAACAAAACATCAAATACCAAATTTGATCAAAATCTGTTGGCCGTTTTCAAGTTAAACTGAGCGATCATTCTTTAGCGAAGAGAACAAACAACAGACTTTCACAGCTTATTATCAATTTCTTTAGAAAGTCTAACCAATTTGGCAGTTTGGACTTTTGTGATTTATTCACAAGAACCTCTGTACCGCAATTGCTTATTTTTATTCTTTTTTTATTAGATAGATGTTTATTTCGTTCCAAAAATGTGTGTAAGAACTTTTGTACAATATTTCTGTTGAGTTGGTGCTCAGATTGCATATCTTTTCGACCATAACTATTCATAGTGTTTTTTTGTGCCTAAATTAAAAACTATTTCTTGATTACTATTTTGATTTTGATAAAGAAAATGAGAACTATAAAACCTTATTGGTACCTTAAAATTACTTAAAACTAGGCTGAACTAAAGTAAATTGACTACCGTATGTGTATTTAGAGCCACATAATTTACAACCGCAATTAATTAGTTTTATGCTCGTATGAGGCCTGTATTTAATTGCATACCACTTTTGTCAAATTTTGCCTATTTTCAAATTTTGGTTTGTCAAATTGTAAAATTTTATCGTCAAATTTATTTAGTCAAATGAATTGAATGGCGTACAGTTTATTACAAGCGTAAGGTTGTAAAATAATTGACTGCAAAATTAAGCAAGCAAGTTTTGTCAAATTTTGAATTTCCAAATAGTGAAATATTTGATAAAGCGAAATTCAGTCTAATAAAATCTTTAGATAACAATATTTTGCTAAATCGGTTAGTATTAGCACACACTACCGGCTACTTGAGATTTTTCATGTTACGGAAAGAGACATATTTTCATGTTGGACAAATAGTAAGTATAAGTGATGAAAACAATTGTTTAAGATTATCCGAAATTATTATTTGGAATTATAGGATGTGATGATTCGAAACGTGATTCTTTTTTATTTTATTACAAAAATGACAAAAATGAGTGCTTCATCGCTGAAAACAGTACCGGATTCCAAAAAAATGGTTAAGGGATAGGTGTGCAGCCTGCACACGGAAAATTATTTCGAAACTGAAAAACTTACGCACTTCCGAAATAATTGTCAATATTATATCTGGGAATCTCTGGAACGACTAGATAAAGACAAGCAAAAATTTAATACAACTACTTAAAAATCAGATAAATCTTAAAATGTCTTAATGTCGAATTTAATTTCTTTTTCAGTTCTTATATGACCCCTTTTGCGACTAAGGGAAGTAGCAGTGCTGTTTTGAGGCGCTGTTGCTGCTTAATATTATTTTTTTCTAGACCCATGGATAGATGGGATTCGAACCCACGACCTCAGTATTTGTAGACTAGCGCGCTATCAAAGCGACGCGATTAGAGCGGTTTCACTCACCTACATGCAATCTAATCAACTGTTATCGCGTCGCATAGCTCAATGCGCGCGCGTTGCGTTCACTATAATTCCACCTTTATGTAAATGACATAATAATGATAAATTTTTTATTGGATGTGGATTAATTTCGGGAAAAAAAAACAAGAATTTTACTCATTCTGTCAGTTGTTCACCAGTACGAATACACGGTAACTCGAAAATGCGTTTAGTTTTATATAATCTGTGTACTTTAATTATTTTATTCAAATATAATGACGCCTATATAGCGTTTTGTAAGGATAGGCACCTTACTGGGTTGAGGTTTTGGAATAAGAAGTGTAGTTTACTCTATTTTAAAGCTTTTGTTTGGTTACTACTGAAAGAAAATGACAATATCTCTAAACGCTGGATTTATCTTATAATATTCTCAGATTTAATCCAGAGTATAAGGAACGATTGTTGAACAATTTGTAAGCTTAACTATAGTCAAAAAGGTTGTATTAGTAGTCAACCGTGAATATTCCCAATGGAAAATGGATAAGGTCTACTCCGTATCATCCACACGAGTGTTCTGAAAAAATTTGTTCATGTTACATAGCACTTTATAACTTTTTCGAACACATTGAAAAGAAATTGTATTTTGACATATTCGACGTAAATAGCAAACATATCCGACTCATTTTCAGTAGCAAACAATCTTACAACTCTTTCCATCGACTACTTTTATGATAAATTAAAGTGCGTTTAGCAAGGAAGCTGAAGAGAGAATAATGCACCAATTTTTTTCCAATACGTAAGATGTGATGATTCTAAAATCAAGGAACACGTGGGATTAGAAAAATACGAATGTCGGCTAAAATTAATTAAATACATTTGCAAGGGTTCTAATACACAGATTCTCAAATCTTAGACAGATTCTTCAAATCTCAGTCTATTTATGAGACTTTAACTCTCAGAGTGTAATGCTATTCGAAAAAGCGAATAAGTACTAGACTTTTTATTCTTTGCAGCACCTAATTCAAATTCACCTAATTTTTCATTGAAAATAAGATTTTATTAAAATGGGATTTATAATTTAACAATATTATTCATTTTCGTATGAGAAACAGAAAGAATGTATTGTTTTTAAATCATATTATGCAATTATTTAAGTATACACATAAACATAAAGAATTATAAAAATATATATAATAATACTAACAAATTCTATCATTTTATTTTACTAAGCATTTTTGTAGACACTAAAAATGAAGTGCTTAATAAAATATTTGCTAAGCATTTTGCTTGTTTTATGCTTTTGGTGCTGTCTATGAAGACTATCACTGTAATTCCCGGCTACGATGAAGCAATACTTTCTAGTGCCAAACAAAGACAAATCTAGCTATTAGGGGTATAACAGATGAAAAATGTTCACTCGAATTGTCAATTTCAAATTAAATTAATTTCTTGAATACGGCTTCGACCATAAATCATCGTTTATTAGAACAAAAAAATTAATCCCATTAACATGTTGGACCCTTTAATGTAAAAAAAACTTATCAAAAGCCCTTTTTACAGTATCCAATTTCATTCTCTCCGAAAAATAAATTTTTCTGATTCCTTAACATATTTGTAAATAAAAAAAAATAAAATTGGGTCCTATAAGTATCTTATTAATTTTGGGATACTAATCCTTTTCTTTTCCTTCTTGACCAAAAAAAACTTCTTTATATTGAATGTTATAGTTTTCGAAGACAAAAAGAACTCTCATAAATTGCGCTATTTACCTCTCATTATGCCTTCATAACAGTATTTAAGGGGTTATGCCACTCTAGAGTTTTCGAAAAATCGATTTTTTTTTTTTTTTTAAATTGTTCGTTAGGACCTCAAAAATGCTGTCCCAAAAGTTTATGGCCGAAAAAAGTCTCTAAGGACTCGGTTTTCGAATTTTAGTACAAGGCCGCCTGTAAACTTATTCATGATTTTCTACTACTCAAAACTTCAAACGCGTTTATCTCAAAACTACATTTTTCAAGCTGGCCGGAAACATAACTCGGACAATTTTCAACCGATTCACTTGAAATTTTGAATATATCTTTAAAACTATATTGTCCATGGAAGTACGTAGGATTTTTTTTTTATATTGCATAGTTCATTTGTTATTAACAATTTTCTGACGATTTTTTAGGCAAATTTCACACTTTTCACTTTAGAAGTGCGCCATTTGGCTAAAAATCAAAATATCAAAAAATCCTACGGACTTCTCTGGCTGTTGTTATATGTAATCGAAATAAATTTATAAGCTTATCATAATTCAAAAATTACAGGCACTAGGTGTCCGGCCATGGACCCTGGAAAAACGGAGACGTCACCGCAAAAACGCTGCACAGCCGCCATTTTGAATTTAATTGCTTAAAAAAAATTCCTGTACATAGTCAATAACATGTATTATAAATATCCATTTTCGTAATCTCGATTTATTTTGTAGTTTTTCTGAAAAAAAATCCCGAAAAAGACCTATTTTTTCAGCCTCTAGAGTGGCATAACCCCTTAAGGTAGGTTCTTCTTACAAGGGTAAAATTACAAATACCTTCGTACTGTCCTTATAATCGGAATGCAAACACTCTTTTTGGAATGGTCTTATAAAAGAAAAATAGTCATAGTTGGGAATCTCATAAAATTAATTTACTTAACAGGATTGCACGCACAACTGTTTGGAATATGTTTCAGTTAATTTTACTTTATTAATAACAAACATTTTGTGATCAACCTGAAATTTAAAAAAAAAAAGGTTTTTACCCAAATCAAATTTTGTATATTCACGATTCAGTGCTGGTTGACCCAAAAGAAACGAAAAAATCCGTCTGTCCGCCGTATACGTCGAACGCGTTTGAAGGCTCAATTCTCACCAACCCTTTGAGATATTAAGTTCAAATTTGGTGTCTGGATATTGGGTGTTCTTTAATTTTACTTGTTTTGGAATGTAGAGATGTGAGGAGATGGCGGAGCGTATAAGACAACCAAAAAATAGGCAGTAGACAGTCGAGGAACGGTTTTCTGCAGGTTGTCTGTCGCATAGTACCCTGCACTGCATTTAAGCATCAAACGCATTCCGGACTTCCATACAAAAAAAAAATATTGCACCCACTTCGTTAGAAAATTTTTTAGTTTTTTCTCCTAAACAATTTAACAACTAAATTTTTTTTTTTGGTGAATGTTTTCACAGTACATGTTGAAATGAAAATACAAGTTTTCCGGGTTCAATACTGTTCTTGTTTATTTTTGCGTGACGTTTCGGACTCGACTGAGTCCTTTATCAAACTGTACTAAATTTTGTCAAAAATTTTGACAATGCTATTTAAAGGTGTCAACATTTTTTTTTGTTGGGCGCGATGTCGCGTCACCGAACAGGCTGTTAAGAGTTTCCTTTTAAAGAATAGCCCCTTCTTTACATAAAGTTCCGGACTTCTATATATGATAAAAAAAATAGCTTCGTTAGCAAACTTTTTATTTTTTCCTCCGTAACAATTTAAATAACCAAATTTTGTCAAAAATTTTGACAATGCTATTTAAGGATCTCATAATTTTCGTTGGACGCGGAGCCGCGTTTCCGAACTGGTTAACAGGCTGTTTAGAGTTCCATTTTAAAGAATAGCCCCAACTTCTGAGTTTGCTATCTTAAAAAAACTGTTTAAAACAAAAACAAAAAGTTCTATAAAATTTTTAGCAGTACAAAACTCATCGAAATTGTATTTATCTGCCTTTCACATACTTGGAATCTGTATCACACCCAAAATATGAATTGCATTACGATACGTTCTCAACAAAATTCCGATATTTGCATATTTCCTTCTTCTTCAGCAAAATCGATTTTTGATTCACACCACAAACGAATTTTTTGAAATATAAATACGAACATTTCGAAGAACCACTTAAAAATAAATCTCAAAATAAATATTGACGAATGTCCAGACTTAAAAGAATTTTTCGCCGTATGTACCGCTTGTAGTGCAGCAGATCTTTCTCACACATATTTTCGATTTCATATTTAAGATGGATTTATATTTTTTTTTTCACCAATCCAAAACATATGATTTTCGCTACACTAAGGTATACAAAACGCAGAAAACGGACATGTGGCTGCATGGGCAAGGATATTTCGTCAATTCATCTTTTGTGGACTTTGCAAATGTATACGGTCTCGATCTCTCTCTCTATTTTATGGACATGTACCCATCATCCTTACGGTGCTGTTTTTATTATTTGCACTTGGTAAGACTCTTTTAAAAAATTTTGGGCAACACACCGAAAAAAAGAAACGACTGCCAATAACAACAAGAAACCACCAAACGTCTTTTCGGCACATCAATTCGGGCTGGACCAACTGGACTAAATGGACGTCCGAAGAAGAAAATAAGACATAACTCCTTTAAAGTGTTTATTCAGTCGAAGCGTACAGTTAAATTGAATTTTGCCTTCTTTCCTGTGTTTTTTTAAATAAATACAATCGTATTTTCTTTGCGATGTTTTCTTTAACTGTCCGTTTTGTTATTAGGTGGTCAGAGTATTCATGCGGAGGATTACGATGATTGGATAGAATAGCGAACTTAATGAGTTTGGGATGTACTTCGCACTTTTTATTGCTAAATTAAAATAAAATATTAAATTACGTTATATCTTATTCTATTGTATAGGTGATATTAATTACAGCTAGCTGAAAATTCTTGACAATGGTCCAAGATTAGTGTATTTGACAGAACAGTAACAAGGCCAATTGGGCTCAGTTTGTTCTTAAAAATCAGCCAAAAAGAACCGTGGACGCCGTGGAAAAAAAACCGTGGCCAGAAAAGCTCAAATTGCCATAATGTTAGTGGGATCACAACGAACCCATATAGCGATCTATGTGCTAGCTATCTCTGCCAAAAGCTACCCATCTAACTTAACCCAACCTCCAGGATCAGTGGAAATAACAAGAGGATTACGACCACGTGGTACGTGCAAGTTGAAAGCCCAGGAGTCAAAACGCTTGAGCCTTCCTTGCAAGGGTTATTTTCACGTTAATGTTGAGCGTCTATTGCGAAGGACCTGACATTGAGTCTCTCGAAAAAGGAACTAGGATTAAGAAGTGAAGTAGCTGTTGGAACTACAGGTCGAATGCGGTCATGTCCAACTGACACTCTGAACGTGCTGTCATATCTATTGCCTATCGACCTACATATCAAAAGTAAATGTGTCGTGTCAGCGCTGTCAGACTCAAAGAATCTTCCAAGCCATAGGTCACAGTAGCAAATGGTTAAGTCGCCAAACGATTATATTAACCCGAAACTAACTTCAAGAAGGATTTCGCTGTAGTTTTCCCAACCAGGGCGGAATGAAAGAATGGTTCGGTCATACAGGATTTCGACACAGTCATTTACACCGACGGTTCAAAGATGAACTGCGGTGTCGGAGCGGGTGTTTTCTCAGACCATACAATGTCGCAAAGTCTTACCACCTACTGGATTACTTTAGCGTTTTCCACGCGGAGATACTGGGGATCCACGAGGTCTGTCGGACTTTGAAAGGAGGCTCTACGCCAAAGCGTAATATTGTAATCCTCACTGACAGCGAACCCGGTATCAAGGCCTTATATTCGGCTACCACCTCCTTCAAACTCGTCGAACAGTGCTTAAAGGAGCTAACCTACTTAGGAAGTCAGCTCGAAGTAACCCTGCTTTGGGTTCCCGGCCACTCCAAAGAGGGTAACGAGACTGCTATTCAGGGCCGCCTTGCGGAATCTGTTCAAGTCCCGCTAGGAACTGTTAAGCGCCAAATATCCTCCCACTTTCTTACAAACGCGAACCCCACGTGGGGAAGACTAACTAGCTGCGTCAATAAGAGCATGTTCCTAATGATTTAACACAACGATCTACATGAAGTGCAGAACATGGCCTCAAGGCATTTCACATCAAATAGGGTATGTCACTTACGAAAAATTGTAGACATTGAAATGCGAGAAACACTCGACTTTCCGTCTAAGTATTATTCAGTTCTTTTAATAAAAGTTTAGGTAAACTACAGGCTAAGACAGAACACCGACTTCGACGCTGGGTTTCGCCGCGCAGTCATTAGAGCACATCTAAAATAGCAACTTCAGTGGCTTGTCAATAAGACGGCGAAGTCACAACAATTAAACGTTGAAAACTGGTCCTTCATATTCTCAGGACTTAAAGTCACTGTTGCTATTCTGTTTCACTAGAGCGGCATGGTTTGACTTCGTAGTCGCAGTCAGAAGTCAAGATCGGTGTTCTCTTTAAAACCTGTGTTTGTAAGAGCCAGCCAAGAATCGTTCAAGTTGAACGATTTTGTGTGGCGTAGTAAATGCGAACCGAATACAACCTTATATCGATATAGAACTTGAAAACGGAAGGACATGTTAGTTTAAAGTTTTATTCTACTAAGTTTTTTTAAAGCGTTTCTCAGTAGTTTGAATGTCTCCACTATTCCAGCTGATGGGAATACCGTCTTACTATCCACTGCTTCTATAAATAAGTGAATTGTTATTATTCTTAACATTGTTATTTAATTTTTGAATAAACTGTGCATTAAATATTATTTGTGTTAAGTTTATTTTGAATTATGAGCACAGACTATCAAATTAACGATAATTTAACAAATGGCGCTCTGCTAAAAATTATTTTACTAAATCGACGTTCAGAGATTGGTTTTCGAGATTCGGGGCGCATTTGTGTATTTTTTCCATAACACGTCTCAAAGAGTCTCGCAGATAAGCTAATGTTTCTTCCAGATATCTGCAAGATTCTTGAAGATTTGGCCACCAGGGTCACATAAGGTGCAATCGTGATAGAAGGCAGATAAAAGGCTAAGTCGGTACCTTAGGTAGATCCCTAGTATTGAGACTAGGTCCCAAATTTGTTGGCGCTTCGTTCAATTGATAAAGTTGCTGCTTAATTAACTTATTTCATTTCAGAGAAACTTTTATAAAAAAGAAATTATGTAAATCGGCCAATCAATCATCGCGGAAAACGAAAAATTGACCATTTAGGAGGAGCAAATTCGTGGATATTCCTGACAAATGTGTTAACATTTGTTAATCAAGTCAAGTGTTTCAGAACTATTCTCTACAATTTTTGGGACCATTGCTATATTACTATGCGTGTTTTGGTTACTCTTTCCAAGTAAAGCAAGAAGAGAAACACCACTATATTGTATATATCTATATGAAATATCTATTCTGGCCTATGAAAAATTCAAAGCTCAAAGCTTCTACTTTACTCTGAATAAAGTCGCAAAAAACACGCCTATTATATCAAACAATCCGATTAAGTCAGTGTAAATGCACATCAAAATTTCGGCGGTACCGACTTTGTAAATCGACCATATGCTATCACTAAAACCCATTAAGCAGCGCTGCGCAAAAGTTATTAACATATCACTGTTTGCTAAGCATTCCAACCTCATTACCAAGTTTCAATTCAGAATTCGACAAGTTTTCGTGTCGAACAGCATTTCATTCGCATCAAAAGCTTTATGGCCCCTGTTCGATTCAAAATTTGATCAAGACGAAACGCATACTTGATGTTTGGTTGCAGAAATTTTTAGTGGTGGACAAATGTTGATCGGATCTGGCAGATTTATTTATTTTTCCACTAAAGCAACATGTTATCAAAATTTAAATAAAAGCCCAATACGATTTCAATCTGAAATTTTAACTTTATCACTTTATTGCATTGCACTTCATAAAATCATTCAAAATTTAAAACACAACAATATTAATATTTACATACATCTCACCCTAAAAATGTTTTAGTCCAATATTCTCAATTTTATTGAATAAAACTAAAGTGCTGAACAATTATTATCGAAGCAAATATAGGTTCTGTCGAATTGAAAAAAAAATCTCACAAGAGCATTATAAAATGCAAGTACCAGCATATTTCAATTCAGCTCTATCGATTATATGAAGGGACTGAACTGGAATAAATTTTCACAAATTATTGCTTCCTTGTGCTTCCGTGGGGCATTCGAAGACACTACATCGTCGCAATCCTTAAGCATGGCAAAGGACCAATAAAATCATAGCAAAAGTGTATAAACTGTAGCGGCGTAAGGTAGTTCTCAACCCTCATTCGATTTTAGTAGCTTGAATCTGTAGTCAATTCCTTGCCAAAAATGGTTTTTTTTTTCTTTCCCTCTCTTCCTCTCACACTCTCTCTTTCTCATCCTTTTTCTGTATGCTTCCTTAACTACAGTTCGAAGGAATATCTCAATAGACGGAAACACGTCCCTCTTTCAAGATGATTATAATTGCAAGGGTAGCACTATTTTTCGACATTTTAAGTGCTCGGCAAACTTTTTTTTCTTTGCATCCAGGACAAAATGAGAAAAGATGCAGATAAATTCTATGACAATGATGACATAGACAAATTTCATAGCCATATATCGTGAGAGAGTTAAGGAGCTGCAAGAAAGAAAGATTGAAATAAAAAAAAAAGACCAGAAAGGATGAATGCATCCTTGCAGGTTGTATGTCTTGGCAGTGATTCGGTCTTTTAAGTTTCAGTCGATTGATTTTTTTCTTTCTTATGGTCGAACGTCTAGTGGATAGAGCCCTTTTCCGGTGAAATGTACAAGTTTACAAAATTGAATTGTATTTTTAAACTTTACCTTTTTAGACGATGTGCAATAAGCCTTCAACAATTAGAACTACAGAAAAAGGCATGCAAAATTAAAATCAGTCAATTTTGCTAGAAAAAGGAACGGCGTGACTGAAAACACTTATATCTAGAAGTTTCGGATTGAATAAGCAACGTAAACTTAACCAATTTTTATGCGATTATAAGGAAACCCCGTTAAAGTAAAAAACAATTCGATATATCATCAGATCTAAGCTATATGTCTGAGTTCGTTAAACCATATACAATCATTTTATACCCACTTAGAAGTGAAATTCATTTTTAGATCATTATATAAAAACCCCATTGACGTAACAGTGAATTCAATCTCACTGAACCTAAAAGATTTGTCGGAATTCGTGAAAACTTGAGTAATACTTAAAAAACCCCAGGGGTTTGACATCGAAAAATGCTTAAATCGGTTTTTTCCCCGATTATATTTAAAGCCTTTAGAAGTGAAAGTGAATTCGATATCTCATTAGATCTAAGAAATATGTCGAAATTCGTGAAAATGTACACAAACACTTTACACCCCCTTAGGGGTTAGATATCGAAAAATTTGGATAAACGGTTTGTAGGCGCTTATACAAGGAGCCCGTAAAAGTAAAACTAAGTTGATAACTCGACATGCCTAAAAGATAAAACGAAATTCGTGAAAATGTGGAAAGAATCTCTTATCACGGAAAATTTTTTAATTCACCTCTGTACGCTAATAAAAATCTGATCTTTTTTTCTAATTCTCTAACTACTTCCGTAGTGCATCTACACATGCGTACTAAGTTTCAACTTTCCAGCATAAACCGTTTCTGAGATATAAAAACCACCTCCCACCCCCGTACGTCCCTACTGTTATTAAAGGATGCCCTTATAATGCCTCTAAATAGTTCTAAATTTTTAGCGTTTTACCCTTTGCGGTTTTTGAGAAATAAACCTCAGAATTTTTTTCTTTTCATCCCCTTACACCCGCATCACCAAAATTTTTCCTTGAGAAAGTTTACTATTCCTAACTCCTGTAAAATGTTTAAGATCACATCTGATACTGTTAAAAATTTTATTTTTGAAAAATGGCTATCCCCCTCTGTCGTGCTCCACCTTACCGCCCAAATATTTTACATTCAATAAACTTCACTTGTAATTCTATAGTATACATTAACCAAATTTTATCTTCCTGGTACAATTGGTTCGGAAGATATTGTAATCCTAAGTTTTTTACACGACGAACAGACGGACATTTTTTTTGCTTACAAAATAACAGGGTACAATTTTTTGTTTAAATTTCAGGTCAATCACAATAAGAAATAATAAAGTAAGAGCACGTAGAAGTAAGAACCACTTAAACATCTAATTAGATCTAAGAGATATGTCGGAATTCGTGAAAATGTGTGCAACTCCTTTATAGGCATTATACATTTTTATATCTCCTTGGGGCTGAATAGTAAAAAATCAGTTTTTAGGCTATTTTATAAAAAGCCAACTGAAGTAAAAATCAATTTGAAATGTTATCGAACCTAACAGTTATGGCCAAATTTGTCAAAACGTATGCAACCCCTTCAAACTTTTTGGGATTGAATACAAAAATATCATGACATTAGTTTTTAGCCGATTTCAAAAATAGCTCGTAGAAGTAAAAAACAATTCGGGGTCTCGAATTATACCTAAAAGATATGTCCAAATTTGTGAAAATGTATGCAACTCCTTTACATCCGCTTGGTGACTGAATTTACGAAAAATCATGAAACCGGTTTTATAGTGTGATGAGCTAGAAAACCTGTAGAAGTAAAAATCAATATCATCTCATCAGATCAAAGAACTATGACCAAATTTGTGATTTCGGTTTAAATATCTAAAAATTATATAAATAACTATTAGACGAGTATGTAAAAAGGCCGTGCTAGTAAGAACCAATTCGATATGTTATCAGGCCTATGAGATATGACGGAATGCTTGTAAACGTATTCAACTAAAAAAGTACACCACCCTAGTGGATGAATAGCAAAAATGCCTGAAAACTTATTCGATATCCAATAAGACCTAAGGAATATGGCGGAATTCGTGAAAATGTACACAACTCTTTCACACTCCCTTATGGATTGAAAACAATCCTGAAAACGGTTTCTAGACATTTAAGAGCCCGTACAAGTAAAATGAATTTAACAAATCAGATCTAAAACAAATCAAAATAGTAGAAGAGCTAATTTGTTTCTAGAAATATAATAAAGTAACATCATTCCGCAGTTGTAAAAAGAAACTCTGTCAAATATATTAAAATAGATTAATATTAAAATAGATTAATTTTGTTAAATCTATTGGGCAATTAGCGAATTGTGCATTAATGAAAATACTTTCCCTCAATATTAGTCCTCTTCAGCAAGAATATTTCTAAAAATCAAGTTTCGGATTTAGCAAACTCGGTAAATGTATTCCATTCAAATTGTATTATCTTCAAATTTAAGCCCACCCTACCCCAATACCACAAAATACTCTTTAAATATAAAAGCAATTCAAAAATTTCAGTATATTTTTCGAACTTGGCTGGATATTTTGTTTACATTTGGAGGGAATCCTCAATTCGGAAAATAAACATCACTCAGATGCTAAGTAAACTCAATAAGTAATAGAGGCCAAGCTGTTTTATGTGCGCACAAGTTGTTCTTAGAGCTACTGGAAGTTGCTTGGTATTTTTGAGGTGGTATTATGTTTCGGGGTTTGTTTTAATTTCGTTGTTTGTCGACTGGCAATAAACTACTGTAGGTGAGAGTTTAAAGGTAAAATTAAAGATAAATTATTATTGAATTGCGTTAATGTTTTTCTTTTACTAGACTTGGTCAATGGAATTTGAAGCAAAGATGGTGAGAAATTTATGATAAATAACGATAAGCGCTTCGCTTAAAAACTATGAAATATGTTTGGAAGCTGGTTGGAGTTGATTTCACAAAAGTATCAGTGGTCTGATAATTAAAAAATTCTTCGTCTGAAATATGGTTTCAGCATTGGGTGAATTCAGATTGTGAATGCATCAAACTGGTGAGTTTGTTGAAACAGTCACCAGCAATACCAAGTGTATTTTTCCATGTCTTTTGCGTTGCTACCTGAGCGCGATCTCGAGCGATTTTGTAGAAAAAAAAACTTTAAATGCGTTTTTCTCGAAACAACATTTCCTCGCTGCGGTACTGAAATTTTCGAAACCACTTAACCGATCTTGATTAAATTTGAACCACACATCCCTGAAATGCATAATTCTGGTCGGAACTAGAACTAAGTCAAAATTTTAATTTTTACTATTTATTTTGTTGCAATAAACAGTCAAAAATGTACCATTTTTTGGTGTTTTTTTCGAAAAAAGTCCGCCATTTTGTTATTTATCCATGAATATTTAAATTTCTAGCTCCGACCATAATCACGGTTGTACTGAATCTAAAACTTCTTGATTTTTTTATTTAAGACGAATCTGCTGAAAGCCCGCAAGTCACTTAAGTATTTTTCGGGCAGTTCCGTTTAAAATCTAAAAAATAATAAAAACTATAAAAAGTAAATATAAAAAAAATAAAATCAACTACTTTTAGAGTATATTTATTAAGCCCAAAAAGAATTCCAACAATATTTGTTCCAGCAACCTCTAAAAAAAATCCTAAAAATACCCCTTTTTTGGGCGTCCAAAGAAGCATAAACCCTTAAAATAATTAAGTGCAATTTATTGCTAACTGAAAGTCATGTGAAAATATTGTCTTAAAATTTAGTTCAGATAATTGGATTGTAATATGTCAGATACGAGTGTGACACGATCGATATCAAATCGTTAAAAAATAAGATATGCAACGAAATTAAAAAAAAAAACTATTTTTATTTAATCGCAATATAAAGACAGCAATTTTTTCCCCGTTGTACATTTAAATTCTGTTTTAGTTTGCCATTCATAGAATTTTTATTTGAACCTACATTCACATCGTATAGACGATTTTTAAATTACGATTTTAATATCTCTACTTTATAGTTATTTTTTACTTCATTATTTTTAAATAAGAAAATATTGTGATTAACCAGAAAGTAAAAAAAAATCAACTATCAAATTTTGAATTTTAGCATTTCATTCCCCAAAAAAATCCGTCTGTCCACCGTGCGCTATGAGTTTGAGGTCTCGTAGGTCACAAGCCTTTTCAGATCTTTAGTTCAAATTCTTTTAACTGGGGACTTTTTCGGTGTAGGAGGGGGTGGGGATCGTTTTAGACGAAAAATTTTGGTTTCTATATCTCAACCACGAATTCCAATGAGTGTTGCTACACGCAAAATTTCCCTTTTTCACGTTTTAGGGCTAGTAGACCACAAAAGAGTCCGTCTGTCCACCGTACACGCCGTATGCTGCACGCAAAAGAGTTCGAAGGGTTGTAACCCACAAAACCCGTTGTGATATTAGGTTTACATTTTTAAAGCCTCTGTATCTGGAGGGTGTGCGCAAGAGCACCCTTAGAGGGTCTCCACTTGTATTCTACCAAATCGAAAAATGGTTTTATAATAAAGAGAAATACAATTTTCGGGTCAAATATTACTCAACTATTTATTTATTGTACTCATATTCGTTGTCGATTTTTTTCTCACTCCTTCTACACTTTTTATGAAGTTACACATTTTGTATAATGGTAGCGATATTAAGTTCTCTTACTTGGGATATTATCCGGAAAAATAATAATTAAACTTTTCCAATGCAGGAAGTTTTGCAAAATCAAAAATGTACGACGATACTTCGTCAATTATCATTTTCGCAGCTCTCAAATACTCTTCCACTATTACTATGTTCAAGATGTTACTTCTATTTGGGGTTACTAATATTTTTCAGCTTTTAAATTTACTCAAGAAAGGAAGGTAACGCATTTTTTTAATACGTTTGTATGGTAGCTACAGCAATGATTACCTTGATTTCTGAATACTTTGAATAACACTACGTTTTTAGGGACTTTTGTATGAGATAATTCCCTAGGTCAACAAAAACGTGGCTGATGAATACACCGCCCAACACAAAGAATAGAGCGGAAAAAAGGATTACCTTTTACAAGGACTTTCGTATGATAGTTACTCGCAGGATAACCTTAATGTTCTGTGTTATTCCTAAACCTAATCTACTATTTAATGGCGAATATTTTGTGCGAAATTTTTAAATTCCGGACCATGGGTTCTCTGCCAATTGTATCATAAAATATGTGCAACCACGTGTTGTATAGACTTTTTTTTTATATTTTGTGAATTTGAGTGGCAATTTATTTTTTTTTCATTTAATGATTGCGCTAAAATGTTATAGGTGCGACAGAAAATGGGGTGTGCTGATTGTTGAACAAAGTCCATATATTGCACTGTATTCTGTAAAACCATTCCCAAAACACCTATCCTTATAAGCCATAGCATTGCCCCTCCCTGCAAAATCTCTAGTATGTGCGCTAATGGAGCGTATAAGAGAAAATCTTGATTTTTCTCAGAAACCGCTTATGCTAGGAAGTTGAAACTTTACATTTATAGAGAGCTGTTACAGCGGATCCAAATTGACTACTTGGAGAGAATATATGGAGAAAATTAAAATGTTGCTACCTGAAACATTTGACTGTTAGCTGTTCTAAAGCTTGTATTACACTGTATGCCACTATGTCAAATATTTGACTATTCGGTAGGGCGAATGCAGTCAGATAATGTAATCGTCAAACCTGCGACAGGGTCCGGACCCCTGACTTCAAAGTACTGAAAATCAAGCTTATTTTTTTGTCAATTGTATTGAGAAACACCCTATATAATAATAATAAGAAATCTATAATGTATCATTCATTATCTATGAACATTTGCGATTGAAATCGGTCAAGTTCGTTGGGAAGGCGGGTCAAGAGTGAATTAATTCTTCATTTAATTCTTCATTTTTATAATTGTCAAAAAAGACAAATGTTTTGGTTTAAACTGCTAAACTAAAACAATAAATTAAGTAATAAATAGTAATAGAAATACCGGTATGCACATATGTACTTATTTGTTGTGTAGTTTGCTTGTTTTAGGGTTCCGTAGATAAAAAAGCGTGATATGCACTTACACGGTTTTTTAATTTCTTGTATCGTATACGTTTAGTGTGCGTATACTGGCTACTATTCAGAGTGTCCGGTACATGAGTGGCAATATTTTAAGGAGTGATTCCTTGTTGTATTTTGAGAAAAAACATGTTCTACAAAATGGGTTAGTTTTCAATATCCGAGGAGATAAGGATGGTAAAGAAAAATCTTTTAGACATGTAATCTCCGCATAAAAACTGTTATATCTTCAAAACTAGTAATCACAATTTAACATGTTATAGCTTGTTTTTTAGGGAATCGAATTATGTGGGGGAAACGCTCGAAAGCCGAGATTAAACATTCTTCAATCAATACATATCTCCTACACGGTTAATGTCATGAAATTGAAACTTAAAGACGGACTGTAGATATACTATGAGACTAGAAATAAAATTTTTAATGCGAAGAGCGGCGTCCAGGGGTGGGAGGTGAAAAACTTTAGATTACGATATCTCATGAACCAATTACGCTAGAAAAATAAAATTTGGTATGTGATTAAATGGAGTTTGATAAAAGTAACATTTTTAAAGGGGGGTGGTGGGGCATGGAAGGGATAAGAATTTTTTTTAAGAATCTCATATCTTATCTCAAGAACCTTCTAAGATAGTTGTTTAAAATTTGTATGGGAAATAGGACTAATAAACCCGTAATAGGGTAAAAAAATTAGAGCTATGTGTGTAAGGGGAGAGGGTGGGGGATGGCGAAAAAGAAATATTTCCCCTTTTATATCTCGAGAACCCATAATTTTTTTATAGGGTACGAGGTTGGGGGGTGTTTTTCCTATCTATAGAATGGCTTATGCTAGAATGTTGAAACTTAGTGGGTGTATGTATATCTACTAGTTAAGCAATTCAGTTAAAAAAAATAATAAAAGAAAATGGAATCTCTTAGGTCTTCTTAAATATTAAATTAATGTTTATTCTACGGATTCCTCACATAAATGCCTAGAAAGTATTTTCAAGATTTTTGATATTCGACCCCTAGGGGGTGTAATCGGGTTGTATACATTTCCACGAATTCTGCTATATCCCTTAGGTCTGATTAGACATTGAATATCTTTTCACTTTCACAGGCCTGCGTAATAATCGCCAAAAAAACCTGTTATTAAGTTCTTTCCTGTTTCAACCCCTGAGAGGGTATAAGTCGTAAGAAATTTTATTGGTTTTTACTTTCTCGCGCTATCTTCTTATTTATGTATTACCTCCTTTCAGGATTTTTGGATATTCAACCTCCAAGTGGGTGTTAGGTGGTTGCACATGTTTTCACAAATTCCTACATATTGCTTAGATTTGATGGGATATCGACTTCATTTTTACTTCCTAAGGCTTCCAATATAATCGCCAAAAAGCCATTTTGACAATTCGTCATATCTCTTAAATCTGATAAGGCAGCAAATTCGTTTTTACTTCTATGGGCTTTTAGTGTACATAATATACCGAAATTCGATGCTTTTTCAATGTTTAATCGGCTAAAAATCTCTATCTTAAATATTTTTATTTTAAGAACAAAATTAACTTTCCAAGAAACCTCATAAGCTCCAAACAACTGATGATATACTCCGACTTTGACCGCTTCCGAATTTTGACCCGAAAAATAATAAAGTTTTGCCAGACCATTGGCAGATTTTTTTCTATTACATTTATTTTCATACATATGTGTAATAGTTTGCATTTTAATTATTATATTACATACCCATAATTTTTATTTTGCTGGTTGCTGCTCACGAATATTTTACTCTCATAAACCTCGCACACACGTAAGGGTTTGTATCGCTTATAACGTTTCCTAGATACCTCAGTTTTTCATTTAAAAAATCTAAGGGTGATAATATTTTTTTTTCAGGGACACCCCTCCTCCCCCCCCCCCCCTCAGAAATTTTTTTCTGGTTACGGCCTTGCAGGCTGCCGTATATCCCTAGGTATTCACCGCTGAATAAGCCGATAGTTATTTCAAATTTAGTACGAAAAGATAGGAGATTTCCCCAAATATCCGTAGAGCTAACACGGGCTACACAAACGGACCTGCACACTAAGAGTTTTAAGTCCTCATATGAGCAAGAACACACGTCAATCGTGCAGATTCTTTCTATTCACCAAGGGCGCCAAAGTACTTGATAGTTGTCTGCATATCGATCTAGGAAAAAGCTGGAGCCAGTGTTCCAGCCATCCAAATTCCATCTTGAGGGGATTCAGAGAAGTTGGTCAAACCCAAAAAACCGAACATTTCATAAGTCTGGAGCTAAAATCTACCTACCAAGGTATCCCCCGTTAATAAGACGTTTAATCAATGTTTCTCGTCGCTGATGGATAATGACAATACGTCACATCGTCCGACATCTAAAATAAACACCTGCGGCAAATTTCTTTATTGATTATCACGGCGCTTTATTTTTTTCCAAATCGTCATCATCATCGTCGATTTCGTCGTCGTCGCCGTCTTGGGAACAATCGGAATATTTTCTTGGTAACCCACGCCTATTCAAGCTCCAATCACATCTGGATCGCTCAGATGTCATCATAGTGTCAGGTTCAAAAACACACATATCCCCAGTCTTCAGGTAGAACGCAAGATTGTGCGGTGATGATGCAAAAAAAAGAAAAGGCTTTAGCTACAAGGAAGACGCTGAGACCGCATCTTACAGACCTAAGATATCGTCATAGCAGTCGCTAACAGTTCAAAAGTAGTACAGGTTGGTTGCCCCGAACAATGCCAAATTGGGTTGAATTTCCAAGTGTTTTCATTTGAAATTCCTCAACGGGTTTTTGTTCTGTTCGGTTCTTTCTTCTTCAATTTTTTTTCTCTCTTTCCCTATAACTTTGAAAGTAAATCACTGACAAGTACTTCACAGAGTTTACAGCCTTCATCGCTCATCCTCGTTCCCTTCACTCTGCCCAGACTCTCAAGTTCTTTTTAACTTTCTCAACAACAAAAACTGAAGAAATAAAAAAAAATTGTCCAATGACACGGCAATCTGGGCAACTAAACATACGTCGAACGTCCCAACAAATGGCATCACATAACCACCGTGAACCCCAGCATTTCAAAATACGATTTCCAAAGGTATAAAATGTCATCCGTGAAGAGTCCAAAGATTTTTGACGAAATGCAAACAAAAAGGTCCCAACATCATGGAGAGGTGCTGCAGGAGGAGAGCTCCATCGCCAACATTCGTATAAATTTCTTAGATGTCCAAATTATGTGGCGGACAGTCCGGCAACAAATTAAGAAAACATACGCTCTATACGCGGTAATTACACGTGTGCCTTCCCCCATCCATGATCACATATGATGCTTTGTCCGATCTATGAACCCCAGTTCTATATGAGGTCTAAGCTTGTGACCACCAAGCTTCAAACGTGTATGAAACCACAGTTTTGATGGCATTGATAAGTGCCAAGCGATGGCAATACACTAAGCGATATGTTGTCGAAAAGAGGAGACTGTGACTCAATAAAAAAAAAATCAAAAGAAAAAAAAAATTGGTAATTATTTATTTGAATTTACCTTAGGCTGAGTGCAGGGTAAACAAACCGTTTCCAAGGAAAACACGTTCCTCTACCGTTCAAGTTTAAAGCCACAGAGTGAGAAAAAAATGTAAATAAAATAATATCGTCGGGATTTGAATTAATGAAATCCACAAAGTCTTAACGTTACTAAAGCAGTACGAAGCATTGAAAACTTATTTTCATTAAAATTTGAAATAGTTTTATCAATCCGTGGATCGGATCAAAGTGAAAGGCCTCGAACACGAACTTAAGTACTAAATTAGATCGGATTTGAAATGAGACGGATTTTAAGATGCTGACGGCAACTGTTAACCATGACTTGACCAAAAAAATTATTGTTTTCGTTTTTCTACACTATAAACAAAATTCGAATAAAAACCAAAAAAAAAAACCAAAAATTTCTCACGCTAACGAAAAAGAGAGTGAGAAAAACTTTTCTTTACAATCGAAAATCACCTCGAATGGAGTATAATTAGAAATGAATTCAATGCCTTGAAAACACAAAGCTTAGTCTTTCGCATTGATTTTCTTCTAGTGACACAACAGTCAATCTAATTTTTACACTTTTGTTTATTCCTGTGCATAAGCATAAGTAAAAGGTCACGCCTTTCTTAAACAGAATGTATACTAGTTACTATCGAATAGTTTTTAAGAGAATTGTCTTAAGTATACCAAGTCCTATCAGTAAGGGCGGATTATACACTGTCACCCTAGGCTAGCGGGAGATTGCTGCCCCTCCAGGGATTTTTTTTTAAACCATAAATAAAAATCTGCCAACAGTCTGGGCGCAACTTTATTATTTTATGGGTCCGAAACGTGTTTAATGCTGAGATGCAGTGTTAGGTACTATGCGACTCACAACCTTAAAAATAAAGTTCCAAATACCTTCCTTAAGTTGTCAGTTCCATAGTAACCTACACCGCATCTCAAACTGTTGGCACATTTTTTTTATTTATTTACGTATTCTTTTTATCAATAGAATATTCCATAAAAGTAAAAGCGAAATCGATCACATTAAACCTAAGAGATTTTCGGAATCAGTGAAAACTTAAACAATACCCGCAGGGGGTTTAATAGGCAAAAATACTTAAATCGGTTTTTCCCCGACTATGTTTAAAGCTTCTAGAAGTAAAAGTGAGTTCCAAATCTCAATATAACTAAGAAATATATCAGAATTCGTGAATATGTACACAACCAATTTACACCCCCTTAGGGGTTAGATATCAAAAAAATTTGAAGAACGTTTCTAGGCGCTTATATAAATAGCCCGCAGAAGTAAAATTGCTTTGATAGCTCGACATGTCTAAAAGTTTTAACGAAATTCGTGAAAATGTGGATTCATGGACATTTTTTTTTACTCAACCTCTGAACGCCAATAAAAATTTGTACTTTTTTTTTGCTTTAGTTACTCTAATAGTACATCTACATATACGTACTAAGTTTCAACTTTCTAGCATAAGCCGTTTCTGAGATATAAAAAACCACCCCTCACCACCGTACCTTGCTACTCCTATGAAAAATTTTTTCTAAGATGTCCCTATAGTGGCTCTATATAATCGCAAATTTTTAGCTTTCCATTCATTACGGTTTTCCTGAAATAAAAATCAGAATTTTTTTCCTTTCTACCCCTTTTCACCATCACCCCCTACATCCCCACCCCTAAAATTTTTTTCCCTACTAGAGGTCTACCGATCCCAACTCCTGTAAAATTTTCAAGATCATATCTGATACGGTTTCGGAGATATAAAAATGTCATTTTTGAAAAATTGCTTTCCCCCACTTTCGTGCTCCACCTCCCCCCTCAAAAAGTTTTCGTTCAATAGATTCCTCTTGTGATCCCATATACAGAAACTAAATTTTATCTTCCTGGTGTAATTGGTTCGGAAGATATTGTAGTCCAAAGTTTTTCATCCCACAAACTCAAACCCCACCCCCCCCCCCTCTTTAAAAATTTTAGCCCTTGTCTAATCATGAAGTATCCCTAAGGGCAACCACAAAGTATCAATCTTCAGACATGAATCGTTCAGGAGATATCGATTTTAGAATGTTTCAATCCCGTCTTTCAAGCGTTTTGGACTCATTGTTTTCTTCCCCACTTTCACACCCTTCAAACCTTATCGATCATTTTTTTGAAAATGAGTCCACTATCATAGTGCTACATAGGTTCTAAGTTTCAGCCTCCTAGCATAAGTGGTTCCTGAGATCTAGAAACCAAAATTTTTCGTCTAAAACGCTCCCCCCCCATCCCCCTTACACCCCCACCACCCTAAAAGATACCAGTTGTTGGTGTTTATCCAATCTACCCACCATAAAAATTTCAATTTAATACCTTAACGGGTTTGGGAGCTACGCGCCTTCAAACGATTTTGCGTACGGCGTATACGGCGGACAAACGGACATTTTTTTTTTTTGCTTTTTTGGTGTTTACTAGTCCTAAAACGTGTATTTTTTTGAAATTTCAGGTCGATCACAATACTTTATTATTAAAAAATAATAAAGTAAAAATCTACTAACAGTCTGGGCGAAACTTTTTTACTTTCAAAGTTCGGGAAGCGGTTAAAATTGTGTTATAGGTTTTTAGGGCATTACTTAAAAACCAATTTCTTATCTTATCAGAGATTTTGAAAAATTTGTGAAAACGTAAGCAACCCCTTCATACGCCCTTGGGGTTGAATTTCGAAAAATCGTGAAATTGGGTTTTTAAGCCACTACATGAAATGCCAGCAGAAGTAACAGCCAATTGTATATCTCATCAGACCTAAGAGATAGCAAAAATTGTGAAAACATATGCAGCCCCCTTTACACCACTTGGGGGTTGGAAATCAAATGAAAATTGTACAAATGCTATGGTCGTTGCAGTTGTTACTGCTTGAAAATATCAACTTGTTCATTTCCGTATCTAATAGCTAATTTACATTGCCAGATTTATGCAACTAGATTTCAGAATCTCGAGAAGCATTAACATCGCTCTGAAGACATTTCTTTTGAATTTTTTAATTTATCAGCTGACTACCTATATGGTGCCAAAAATTTGAATCTGTATTGTATGATTGTAAGTCTTCAAGAGACAAAACAAGGATTAAAGAAAGACATTACACAATATACTTTATTAAGTGTATCTAATAGTCTCATATAATTTTTCTTCAAAGAAGATGAGATAACATTAATCAACGTTGGTTGGCGAATTTTCTAGAGGGAGGGTCATGGTCCCTATGGCACCCCCTCTATGACCGTCACTGCTTAGGGGTTGAAAAATGAAAAACCTCGAAAATGTGATTTTTATGCGATTATAAAATAATCCCGTTCAATTGAAAAGTTATTCGATATACAATCAGACCTGAGGAATACGGTTGAATTCGTGAAAATGTATACAGCCTCTTTACACCCCCTTAGTGGTCGAATTTCAAAAAATCTTGAAAACGCTTTCTAGGCATTTATGTGGAGAATTCGCAAAATAAAAATTAATTTAATATTTCAGAAGACCTAAGAGATATGAAGAAATTCGTGAAAATATATGCATTCCGTTTTCACTGTTAATTTGTTATTATTTTCAACTTAATGGCGCAAAGGGTTTGGGAGCTACGAGCCTTCAAACGATTTTGTGTACGGCGGACAGACGGCAGACGCCCACTCTCCAAGTGGGTGTTAACCGCTTTCCGAACTTTGACCCAAAAAATAATAAAGTTTCTGTCCATACTGTTGGCAGATTTTTTTATATTGTTTAAACCCGTTGCAAGAAGTTTTATAGTAGATTTATATTCAATGCGTCGAAAAACGCAAAACTTTTTTTGCATAGAGAACTGTATGAAATTTCATTTACAGAAACAATATAATTATATGAAAAAAAAACGTTTATAATAAAACAAAATTATACTATGTACGTTTATAACAACAATCGGCAGTTACTCCTGATTTCCAATATCATTGTTTAATATTTGAACGTTTTATGGTGTAAAAAATGTTAAATCTTTTGTGCCAAAAAAAATTTAAGGTTGAAATCAAATGATAAACCCTCAATCTTAACCTTTCACAAATTAAATCAAAATACCTGTCACAACGAGCAGACGACAAAATCCCAACCAAAAAAAAAAACTCACAATTTTCCCCTCACAATAGCGAGGAAAATGAAAGTAATACCAAAGTGAGGGTGTAACGTATAAGATACGTGTCTTCGTTGACACACAAGATCTCTATACTCTGGAGTAGATCACTTCCGTCATAGGGGACTCGTATGTCGTATCTGCCTAAAATGTAATGTGAGACATTTTCGACCTGAATCGAATGTACTATTAAGTTGACTAGAGAACACAAGTGCTTCGTATGTTGGACTATTGGCTCCATTCACACGCACGTTTAGTGTTCTCACATGCCAAAAGTGGTTAAACCAAAAATGGTGATGATATGGTTTTAGACCTTTTCAAACAGAACAACGAAAATCACAAAAGGAAGGAATTAGTAGTTTCGGATTTCATTTGGCTTTTCATTTCACACACAATTTGAACCGCATGGTGCCCATTTTTCGATTTAATAGGGCTACTTACCTTACTTTATGTTTCGAGGTATTTAAAGTTGACTGGGCTTTTATGTATTGAAATTCGTGTACGATGTGGTCATAACAAAATTAAGATTTGTCATAATATTTGGTGAGTGAGAAAAATTAATTTAGGATAGAATGGAAGATTTCCAGAGGCATACAAACCTAAAAAAATTCCGCTGTATAACACTCGCGAAAAAAGCCTTCATGCAATGTATTTATACGGAAAATTTGGTCCCAATTGCTAGTTTTTAAGCCGGAAAAAGAACTTACCATTCCGGACTGACTCACGCCTGTATATTAGTTGTGTTGTGATGCTGGGCACCAATTGAACCAACTAACTTGCCCAATAAAAGTGTTTATTACATTAACAATACCTTGAGTTGTATCGACTGTTGGTGTAGACTTTAATCGGGAATTTTATGCTCCATAAAATCTTAACATTTACTATGGTTGAATCGTAAAAATGGGATATGTTGGACAGAAAATTAATTAAATTAATGAAATAAATAATTATATATTAAAAATACAGAGATTCACATCGAATCCCTGAACTCAGTTTACAAATAAAATACCAGTGCAAATTCAAGAGTTATGAAGGAGGTCTTAAGCGGTTTTGATCTACTGCAAGTTTTTTTGTATTCCAGGTGCTTTAGGCAATTCCATCTATCTATATTCTCAAATTTGCTTTAATAACAACTTTCAAGAGGAATCGAAAAATATTCAACGTAGATACGTAAAATATTTAATTTCAACAACTTTTAAAGCAATGCCTGAGAAATTTTAATACCTAATATTCAGTTTAGTAATAATTTTGTAGTTTGGTAGGTAACATTTATTCAAGATTTTGTTCTTTCACAAAAATACAGGAACTATAAGGTACAATGTGATTTGTACGCAACCATATTATGTTTTTCATTTTACTTATAAAACTTCTTAAGGCCGGTTTACATGTCGGTTGCAAATAATTTTTACTGAGATTGTGAGGGAGCTAGCTTATCGAATTTTCAATGGAGTAGAAGCAACCACTACAAAAAAATGTTAGCACGCACACATTGATAGAAATATCGTCAGTATTTTTTACTGGAGATATCTCTGTTCGTTTCACTCCTGATCAGTTTCTCATTAGAGATTTCCTTCTCCCTCACAATCTCAGTAAAAATTACTTGCATTCGACATGTAAACCGGCCTTAAGTTTAAATATTTAAAAAAATTATAAGCTGAAAAAGACGGAAATTTTAGTTAGATCTTCTTAGGGGCTCTTTAATTTCTTTTTCCAATTACGTGGAAAAAAGTCATTGACAAGTTTAATATTTTCATCATGCATGTGTGTAAAACTTTTAATTAATTTATTATTAAATAAAACTAATCAATCATTTGTACGGTTGACGTAATCAGAATATTGTTACGATAACGCAAGTAGTGGCGTACTGCATATTCATCACAACAAAATTAAAGTTGTTTTCTTTTGGTTTAATTCAACAACAATATATTTCCAAGAAACAGAACTTTTGGTGTAAAAATTAAATTGCAGCTACTTTTGTGATTGATGTAATCATACTATGTTCAGAAGAAAAATGTTGTATAGTCAATACAACCATAAATTCAGTTAGTAGAACCATTTTACATCTTTCGGGTTTACGCAATTAAAGATTATACCTGGTACCCTGGTAAGATTCTTTAAACAATTGATGGCATAAACCATATTTTCTTTGAATGTACAATGTTTTAAAAAAAAAAAAAATTTTCAATCCAATTTTTACTTGAAATTTCCAGTATATTTCATTTTCGCAAGTAAAAATACACATTTCAATAACTTTTACACGAAATTACTGGTATTTGTAAATTATTTATGTACTTTTCAATTGAACCGTACAATTTACATGAAAGAATCACAAAATGTGCCTAAAATTAACTATATTTATATATGAATAGAAAATTACGCTCTTTTTCGTGTAATTCTATTGATCTATTTGAATTTTACGACGAAAAACATGTAATATATGAAACCACGAAGTCGAGCGCTTCGTTCGATTTTGTTTTCTACTGAAATGAAAATGAAACGCCTTCGGTCGCGCAGTGGCTACGCGTGTCAAACCTACGCAGCAAAACCAGAATTAATCACGGGTTAGATTCCTACCTACAGCCAAGGGTTTTATTAAAAGTAAGTAAGTAATAAATAATATTAGAAGTAGAAAACATACTGCAGTCACGATCGGCTGCAAGCCAATCGTATAATACTCTAGATGAATACTGAACTCCGATTTATATTGTAGTTGGGGATAAAGTAGAATTACGTGTGTGCATGTTGTATGTCCTTTATTAAGGACTGCCATTAGATTGCTACTCAAAACTAAAAGACAATATTCAGTGTTTAATTTCATATCTTGAACTGGGTAAGTCATCGAAAAAAAATGTCCTTTTTGAAAGACTTTCACATGGGAGGTGCAGAAAGGACTCACTCGATTTTTTACATATTTATCCTTTTCCTTGGAGCCATCTAAAAATGAACGTGTACAAAACTTCAAATTCGTAGGTTGTTATCGAAAAATATTGTTGAACACGTGTTTTAAGGACATTTTGTATGGCAACTACCAGAAGGAGTAAAAGAATTTCGCTGACTAGTGAAGTCGAACTTTCTTTTCACTCAAAACTAATTTGTACAAAATTCCGAATTCGTAGCTAAAAGATTACTTAAGTTATAGTGAGTTTCGTAAATTAAGTGAATACATTTTGACAGGATATTTCTATGGCAGCTACTCGAAGGACTAATAGGATTTTCTTCATAATCATACATTTAGCGCCAACTATTGGAAAACTAACACCTACAAAATTTCAAAGACGTAGCTTAAACCCTTCTGAAGTTATCGACCAATATTCTTGAACACGTGTTTTAAGGACATTTTGTATGGCAGCTACCCGAAGGAGTAGGGCGATTTTGCCCGTTAACGAACTTAGCCTTACAAATTCAACCAAACATCCAGATTCAAAATTTCAAGATCCTAGGTGAAGGCGTTCTTGAGTTATCGTGTTCACGGACAGACGGACGGACGGACGGACGGGCGTCAAGCGGATTTGAGGTTTGTGGCCACAAATAAACAAAAAATAATATATCATTTTTTTCGTCCGAGGCTTGGTTCTATGCGTTACAAACTTTTGGGCTGGATTAAACTTATAATACTCTATATGATTTCATCTAGAGTATAAAAAGTGTATCATAGAGAGTGCTAATTTTACCCTTTTTATCAAGAGATCCAGTGAATTTGCTTTCAAAGTTGAAATTTACTGATTGCAAATTGAGATTTAATGACCGAAAATTGAAAATTACATTCAAATTCAAATTAAAATTCTCTTTTTTTTTCCTAATCTGTTTAAATTTCAGTGTAAGTTTCTAATAAAGATACTTTAGAGCTATTGAGTATCTGTACCCATTTCAACTAATGTTTTATATATTTGTCGTAAGACGTGGGAGTTAGTGTGATTAGTATATAAGATTAAGGAAATACAGCAAAGTGAAAAACCTTATATGTTAAGACTATGCTTAAAACTAGAACTAACCTCGGACTTAAATATGATCTAATTAGCTACATAATCCTGAGATTAGTGGATTTTCCGATATCGAACTTCGTTCAACAAATTTTTGATGTATGATGTCGGTCTTGTCCTTTAATTTTGAAACATTTGCAATTTCATGAAGTTTCCGTGTGGAGAAATATCAGGGTCGGTTTAGCAATAATTGGAGGACTTTATTTTAAGCAATTTGCAATTTTTTGATATGGCGATTTGAGACATCATGCCAAACTGAGGCAGCATACAGAAATATACTTTGAAAAATTACCTTGTAAATAATAATTTTATTTTCAGTGCTTAACACAGATCGGCGATCTATTAGGGGATATAGAACTCTAATCGTTACATTGATCTTGTCTCTAATTAAAGCAGTGTGTTTTTCAAAGGTCAGTGTCTTATCGAGAGTGACCCCAAGATATTTAGTTTTGTCTGTCCAAGGAATGTCTTTACCTAGTATTGAAATGTTAGCCTGAGGTAGTAAACAACTTTTTCTATTTCTGGTGAAGAAGGTAGCTTGGCACTATTCAGGATTGATTTTTAGTTTCCATTTATGAAAATACTCAGGTAGTTCTGTAAGAGCGAGTTGTAGGTTGAGACCAGTGTTGCTAACTGATTTTTTGTTGAGTAAGTAGATTTTTTGCAGCAAAGTAAGTAGAAAAGCAAAATAGGTAAGTAGATAAAGTAATAAGTATTTTTTATTAATTAAATTTAGATACTAATATGTTATATGTATAGCAGAAAAATATAATTCACATTATTTATATTGTACACGAAAAGTATAAACGTTTGCCTATCTGGACAGAGGAAAGATCTTGCCAAAACACTTCTATATCTTCTTCTACATTAGAATTATTTTTTTCCAAATAATTATTTAACAGTCTAAATTCATCATCGAGTTTTTGTAATTTTTGGTCTTCAACAATAATGTCCTTTCTATGTATGGTATAGTTCTCACTAAAATGCCTTTCTTGTTGATTTTGTGGATTCAGTGGATTCCGTTTACACAATATAATACGATAAGTGCATTAAATATTACTGGAAAAGGGTTTTAGAATTTTGTTGTAAAGTAAGTAGAAAGAGGTGTCCAGTAAGTAGGTAAGGAGATAAGCATACAAGTAAGTAGATCTACTTACTTTTAGCTAGAGTTGGCAACGCTGGTTGAGACTGATATCTATCGCATTATCTCCAGTAGAGAGAACACCGGTATTGTCCGCGTACATATCGTGACTTCACAATTGGCTGGTATGGGAATATCAGCAGTATAAATGGTGTAGAGAATTGGTCCGAGTACAGATCCCTGAGGTACTCCTACCTCACTCGTATTTATTGTTGATAGCGTTGACTCTGACTTTAAATGATCGTTCAGAAAGAAAATTTAAAATGATTTCAGTTAGGTATGGGGGAAAATTGAAATTTATGAGTTTTTGAACGTGGGTAGGGGTGGTGGGGGATCTCAGGTGGTGTGGGTCGGTCTCGTTCCCTTCTCCTGATGTGGAAGTTTAGTTACAATGGAGCGTTGGACCAGTGAACACCGTGCCTTTGTCGTCGAGACGTTCTTCAGAAATAACGATTCTGTGACCCTAATGCTTGAGTCACATACAAAGTAGAATGAGGCAGCGCGACGCAGGTTGACGCCGCCAATAAATAAGCAAGTCAGATAACTATTCACTACCTGCGTCAGTTTGAGTTTTGAATAAATTTCAAATTTTCCAAAAAGCGTTCGTATTCGTGCAAACGAAGCAGCGAACAATTAAAAACGATTTTTAAGCTAATTTTAATTCAGTCCGGTCATATCAAGTAACAATTTGATGTTTTAAAGATAAAAAAGTTACTTGTCGATTTCGAGGTTAACTACAGGCTACAGACAAGTTCAGAGTTGACGAACATTTTTTGATGGCTGCGTAAGGCTGCCTTCGCCTACGTTCGTTGTGACAACCACAATGGAAATACACCGCGCTCAACTTTTTGACAGCTAGTCTGCCTCGGACTGCGTTGCCGTTGTGACTTAGGGGTAATACAGCGGCAATTTCGTTTACGTTTTAATGTTCCTCCTCGTGGGCCGATTGCATCTCGAAACACTATTCTGTTGTGGTTCGCAACTTTTGCAATACAGCTTTCGGAACAACATTGGGAAGAGGGAAGTCCCACAGGACGGCAAGGTCACCTGCAAACATCGAGGCTGTACGAGTTGCTTTTGAACTGAGTCCCCGGCAATCAGCTATTCGTCATGCTCAGGCTTTAGGAATGTCCGAAAGGACTGATCGGCGGATACTTCATGAAGACTTGAATTTTCACCAGTACAAAATTGTTATAGTTCAAGAATTACAGCTTCAAGATTTCCCAAGAAGGTTAGCTTTTGCGTAAATAATGTTGGGGATGATGAATGAAGACTCTGAAATGCTTAATAATGATGTGGGGTTACCTCAAGGGAAAAGTGTACCTTGATAAGCCTAAAAATTTGGCAGAACTGCGAGCGAATATTCAGCGGGAAATGCGTGCGATCCAGCGCGAAACATTGGAAAGAGTGATGACTAACTTTGCTAACAGATTTGAGCAGCGCAGAGAAAATGGAGGTTATCATTTGAGTGATGTTATTTTTGCTTCAAAATGTTTTTTCGAATTTTTTTTTGTATACATCTTAAACTTCCATTCTTTCTTTTTTAAATAAAGAAAATTATAACAAAATATCTTCAATATTCATTGATTTATTAAATTTCAAAAACCGTCAGGTCTCACTGCCGGACCCTGTATGTATATGAGAGCGTCATGCCATACTGTATCGAATGCTGATTGCAAGTCGATTAAGACTAAACCTGTGGATTTTTTGTTTCTAAGATTTGATTTAATACCTCTAGTTACTCGTAGCAGCGGGTATACTGTACTGTGAAGAGCTCTAAATCCAAATTGTTCATTAGGGCGAATAAATTGAAAATTACATTCAAATTGTCTATCCAATGTAAATTTACATGAAAAGGTGTGGCATATTTGTCTACTATCCAAAAGATGTAAAATTCAATGGATTTTTTTTACTGTGTAGGCACAATGACAAAGTTATTAAACAATTATTTCGATACCAGAGGCTATGAACTTTAAAACGGATCACAAAAGGCACACCCACTACAAATTTCAATGGCCGATTTCGGGAAGGTTTCCTGGAAAAACTCCACTCCCTTCAGTGGATTTTCCTCATTCTAATCCGTTGGCTTTTCGCATATTCGCCATTGCTCCAATTTACCATTCATGACCCAAGTTCAACTGAATGCCATCGAGCGTAATCGTTAGCAACACATGTCTGACCCCGAAGTTGAATTAAAAAGTTTTTCCTCATCGGATTCTACACATCCCACTGACACTGAAAAGCTGCTTTTTTCATATTTTCCATTTTTTTTTTCCTGAAAAGCAAGTAGAACTTTAGCAGGTAGGGTATGTACTTGGCAATATACCTACCTAAGGTATGCCAGCCAGGTGAGGCTCGGGTATACAAAAAAAAATCAATTGCTGAGCGCGTGCATAAGGCGCGGGCTAGGTTGAGCGTAGCAATAGCGTCTGCAAACACCCCAACAACAACCAACAACAGCAACAAGCATAGAGCAGAAAAAAGAAATAGAAAGATTTTCAACGATTTGTTTACTCGTCTCGTAATTTTTTTCTTCTACCGATTTTTTTTTTCAAGATCTCCATCATCTCCTGCGCCTTGTCGTCATCGTCCTCCTTAGCATTCAGATTATGGGTATATTTATGCGAATAATATTATCCACGATTTGAATTTTCCGTATAGGTGGTAGTACGTAAGGTACCTTGGCTCATACGGCATATGAGCCGAAACGGGCACAAGCTAGCACAATCCCACAGCTGTTTTGCAAGGGAAATCGCTGCTTCCACGTATCTCATAATCTTGTGCCATTTGGGGCAGGCAAACATGGGAATCACAAATCACAATCATATGATGCATGTGCACAAATTGAAATGCTATGGAAGACATGTGGTTAGGACTACATTCTACGTCTTATACGAGTATGTAGAGATTGGAGGAAGCCGTAGTCCGGAATGAATTACACGCAATATAAAAGTAGGCACAAAAAAAAATCTGAAGCCTTGTGCTCCTGTATCCCCTGATTTGTGTTCAGTTTACCCGTACACGAACCCGCCCTACATAGGGATTATGCTATGAGCACATGATCGAAATCCCGATGGAGATAAGGAAATCTTAATGTTTGTTCGGATGGTACTTACTGCCGGTAATCTGTGTATGATGTGTTTGATTGTTGATTTTGTGTAGATGGAGCTTAAATCCAAAAATATACGCTCCTATTGTCGCTATAACGTTTAGATGAATAGCGATAATAGTGCAATCATACAGGACCAAAATAAGATGGTTCCGGTCAGCGGAATTCCCGATCGAAATCATTCAATTTACCATACTTGTGTATTGATTTTGAAATCACGCCACGAAATGCGAATTTATTTCAATTATAAAGCGATTATTGTGAATACTCATTTCAGCAAAAGATTGTCAGCTGCATTCAGCACAGTTTTGACATTGTCATTTGTCAGTTATCGGTAGTGTTGAAGGTGCAGAGAAGGTAAACGTGAAATATTACTTCATATTACATACGGTATTCAGATAAGAACAAATAAGTTGAAATGGTATAATACTTCATTTTCTTTTTTCTGTACTATGTACAAATTTTCAAAAAAAAACCTACACTGAATTCTAACAAAAAAAATGAGATAGAAACAAAAAATTTAATTTCAATTATTTTTTCACTAGTTCTTAAAGTACAAAAATTTTCAAAACAATCGGAGGTGGTAAGGTCCCAAATTTCGTAATTCTTTGCGGTTCTTGATGGAATGACCCTATTACCTACGCAATATGTTGTCTTGTAGTCTTTTTATCATGGTGCGTTTACACTCACCCTTGAGGCTCGCCACGAGGCGAGCCTCTACCCCCATCAGGTCATTGCAAACCGGTTTTCGTCGGCTGTGTTCTTTGCTGTGTTTAAAGCAATTTACACTCAACATGCCTTTGCGGCGCAACTTGCCCATAAGCGCGAAACGACAGAAATACGATGAGCTGCGAATTGTGTGGTACCACAGTTCATTGTATATGTGTACACATATGGAAGCGTGCGTCGGAGAAAAAGTTGAAGAATGTTAGACTCTTGCGACTTGTCGAGCCATCTGATTGGTTGATTTTATGGTGGGGATAGAGGCACGCCTCAAACGTTGAGTGTATGGTAAATCCACCATCATTGATCTGTTCTGTGCTTTGCATTGTAAATGCTAATTACAGTCCACATTGCAGTGGAGTAAAAAAAATCAGAGAACGGTTGAGGTATGTATGTTTAGAAAATTCGGAATTGCTCTGTGTCCGCCAATGATTTGGACTCAGTTTGATTGTACCGTGACAATGCTCTCGGTAGCGTAAAACAAAATAATGTTATACATGAAAAGGAGAGGATGGAGGTCGGCTCTCTTCGATTGTGGGAAGTCGACGTCCTTACAACATGACCAAAACTTCTTTCGAAGTCATATCTTATTGTTACATCAGATACTATTCGCCTAACTGACAGGCGATATAAACATCCTCGCAAGATCCTTCCCTAGTGCTAAGGAGATATTTGTCAATCTTGACTCCGCAGCAAAAGAAGTCGGGTTATGCATAAACGAAAGTAAAACAAAAGTAATGACGCAAACAAGAAAGAGAACGCCAATCAGACAGAATATAACAATTGCGGAATATAATTTGGAGAGTGTGGACCAGTGATGTCACTTTACTCCAATTGGAGTAGATCTACTCACATTTTTTACCATCTGCTCCGCTACTCCACTTTTCTCGAATCTACTCCGAGTACGATGTCCGCGGTCGCCGTACATGTCTATTACGTTTAGTTTGGAAGATCACTAGACGTAGAATATTTATGGCGATTCTACGTATAATATTTTAGGTGCTTATACGTAACATACGTACGTTCTTTATACGTATAAAATTCACTTCATTTCTACGAGTGGTGCAACGTACTTGCTCGCACATTTTTTCATTTCCGCCATATACATAGATAAATGAAGGATTTGAAATATAATTTATAGTATTCTAGAAGAACCCAAGTTCCTACAATTGTCTAGATTCATGCTTTCATTGGCAGTATTGCCACATAGCAGTTCATCTGCAGAAAGAAAGTTTTCTACCATGAACTTAATAAAAAATAAAAAAACAAATAGGCTACATGTGGGTATTGTTGAGAACATAATGAATTAAAGAATTGTTACCTAATAAATTTCATATTTTTGTTCCCACGGAAAAACTGATAAACTACTTTGAAAAATTTAAGCTAATACCTTGGACACACAGCCACCTATATTCTATTTACGACCTTAAAAATATTACATGTCATATTCCCATACGAAATAATGTCTACTTGTATAAAAAAAACCACGTAAATTTAGGTAGCTGTATGTCCTAGGTATTAAAATAATTTATGTATAAACTTATTTTTTTCTGCTGAAAACTATTAATTTCATATATTGTGTGTGTTTTTGCGCATTTATCCAGGTCAGAGTAGTTATTAAAATTGACATTGGAAAAACCATGAATATTGCTGTTTTTTGTGCCTCAGTGAATATTGGGCATTGAGTTTTTAACTTTTACTGATAACAGCAGCGTGACCTCATTGACGCATCGTAGACGGATTGAAATGTCAAAATATCTTAACAAAATGCGATGAAACGGATTGAATCGCAAGTAAACACAATGACCGCATTCATTTCGGAGTCAACTGTAAAACGGAAATCAATTTTGGATGCAAAAATTAGAAAATTATGCTTAAGTTTCCAGATACAAATTAAAAGCATAGGTTTAAAAATTAAGGATCACGTGTAAAAATTAAGCGAAACCGGATAGTGTAGATTAACTTTCGTTTAACAGAATTAATTCATTGGGTCTTCGTTCACACCCACGAACGATCAGTGTTATTGATGAACGAGATCATTGTGATTCGACTTGATGCATATATACTGTACGGCGCTTCAGGAAACCACCAAGGTATGTAATTGCGATTTGACGAACAAAATCACCTTCGGAGATGACTCACACCTTTATTTACATAAAGCGGCAATGAAAAGCCATAAACCATCAACGAACAGCCAATGCATCTACATGAAATAATTGATCACTGGAACCGTGCTTTTTCGAAAATATTCGCGATACTGCTGTAAAATTACTGGGACTTTTATTTTTAGCAACAATTTGACGATACACACAAAAATTCTATCTCAAGAGCTTCTAGTCGAACGGGGTTCAATAAAATCTGAAATTATTTTAAATTTTGTTGTCTATAATTTTGAACAAAACAATTTTTGTTTTTAAGGGGGAGCACACCCTTGAGACGCCCGAAAATGAGTCATTTTTCATGAATTTTTTATGGTGATAAAACAGTCGTATCACTTTAAAATTTTGACATGATATTGTTACAACTTTCAAATATTGAAAAATTTCAAAAAAAAATGGCGGCGCTATAGGGTATTCCTACAGACGTCTTTTGTGTGACATCGAAAAGTGCTCCATTTGTCATATTTTTTCTATTGATCTTAAACAGAAAATAAAAATATTTTTCGAATACTAACAGATGGAGGGGAAGGATATACCTATAAAATTATTAAAAAAGTATAAATCAAAAAATAGGAGGCTTTTTAATCAAATGTTAAATTTTCGTGTATTTTTTTGACAATTTTTACCCAAAAAAAGTAGTTTATTTACGCGATATCCTCAAAACTTTAGGTAAATCCTTCCGATATTGATATAGACAGAAAGCTCCAAAAAAATCAGTCAAATCGATCCATAAAGCTGAAGATGCAGTTTCGAGATAATCGCGTTTAAAGTTTCAAACTGCTAGTTGTGCCATTCCCCTATTGTGTGGCGAGTCTCGCAACTAAATGTCTTTGTTTGCTTATATCAGATACTGCCAAATCATTCCATATGTGCAGTGTATCATGCGCAGCTAATTTCAATACTATGATTTCAATACCATGGTTTCTATACTAGCTGTATATCCATGGTATAAGAGAAAACTATTAGTTTTATTGACTTACCGAATCAGCGATTACAGGCGCATATAATAAACGTTCAACTTTTAACTTACTCACACCGTTACTTATATTCTCCTCGCATTCATCTGTGAATTCATTCTCTTGATAATATCCTTTTTCAGAATATTTTCGAGCTATATTACCTCGCGTTACTTTAGGACAGTTTGGCATCTTAGTTTTGAAAATTTAACCGCATACGACATACTTTCGAGCAAAACTGACTCTATTGCTTGGACAACGTTCATTTCGCTTTATATTTTCGAAATATGTGAAAAAAAAAATTTAAATTGTAAAGGGTTAAGTACTTAAGTACTTTAAGTACACCTTAAGTACCGTGGAAACGAGATATTCGCAAATAAACGGTCTTAGGCGCCATTTTTAAAGATGGCGTATTTCGAGGTGACAAATTCTCAGATCCCGAAATGAAAAATTTTCCAAAGAAAACAGATATTTAGGACAAAAATCCTGTTTACGATTTCGATGCAAACTTTGACTTTCTTTGATAATAAAAATAAAAGGTGATTAGATCGTTCTTTTCTGTCTTTGCTTAACAATATTTGATCAGAGAATTTCTGGAGCCGGAACTCAACTCTTAAAACATACATACACTTAATTTAAATCAATAACATCTGCCTAACATTCACAATATTAAAATGTTTAAAAAACAATTTGTTTATACCTAGATACTTACTTGCAAAGCGTGGATCGTTCGCCGTGGATCCATACCATCCTGCCGAACTTCGCATATCCGTATAATGGCCAGCTAATGATAAATTATCGGTTGGACCACAGTAACTTTGTACACCGGGACTATGATATAGTGTCCCCATCGCATATGGATTTGCCATTCCTGTACTACTACCTAACGCACTTGGCGAATTAACACTGCTACCGCTTGAATTTGATCTGAAATATGAAAGGAAAGGAAAAAATTAATATTAAATCAGTGCTTTAAGAGTAAATCAAAATGTTAGGACAAAGAAATATTTTCAAGACATGTTTCGGCTTACTTGCTCACGCATTGAGCTCATTTCAAATTCTCATTATTTTTTATGAATTTTTGTATATTGAAAAGTAGGTATGTACGGAAAAACCAAATTTAAATTAATTCACTGTTTGTCATATAGGAAAATTTAATTACGCTGTCTCACCATCTTAGTTTGGCAAAGTCGAAACCACGGTACATTAAAATTCAAAGCCACAGCCTTTTAAACTCAAGCATTTCCAGATAAGATCGAAACAGAAACCTATTTCATTTACGAAACTCGAATCACAAGTGTTTTCCAATAAAGGATTCAAGGTTCGCAATCCTGAATAGCAAATCCGGTCTAAAAACTTAATTTTAAACCCAGTTAAGTGTAGCTCCGACCTGGTCTCCTGGCCAAAAAGAAACTGCAGGACTTGAAAAATATGGTTATTAAAATAATTCTAAATTGGCCATTTTGTATGCAGTCTTTATATGAGTTTATTGCAAGTAGATTTACAGAGTTTCTAATGATGTTGTAAATAATAAAAAAAATCCTTTAAGTGTTTGTGTTATTTTCCAATAGTCAATCGTCTGAAATTTAATTTAAGGTGTACTTATAACACCAATAGTAGGTACTATGCCCATTCCGTCGTCAAGGATTTTGGATTTTTCTTTTAACTTCATTCAGTTAAAAGTAATTTTGTGCAATCTCTATTTGTAACTGATCAGATTTTATTCAGCCAAATAAATTTAATAAGCACTTTTTCTATCTGGAGCAGGTAGGGTACCTGATATCTAAATATAAATCAATTAAGTGAAGTCTACACGTGTAAATTTAATCAAAATTTATAGCACTGCTTTCTTTGATGGTCAAAGAGGTAAACAAAAATTCTTTCATAATTTTTTTTACTTATTTTATTATGTATAATTATTATAAACATTTATGTTCTTGACTTCACATATGCGAAAATAAATTTTTTTTTCTGTTTCAAGGATTGTTCCGAAAGTGAATGGGTTTTTACCAAATTTCATGATAAGGTGAGTAAATAGCAGCATAGAATTGCGGAAGTTAATAAAAATCGAGTTCGTCAATTCTATGGAGGTCGTGGTTTTTATAACAAAAAACGGAAGTTATTCAAATATTGCGAGTATAAGGTAAAACCAAATAATTTCACAAAAAAAAATTACTACGATCGAAAAACTTAGGTAAAAGTAGTCAAATTCCATGAAATAGTTTTTCATATAAATTTGCATAATATTGCAAGGCCAAATACTATGTATACATCGATATCTAGTGGTAGAAAAAAGGTTTGAATTAATATCTCAAAATTATGAATAACATTTGTTTTATATTATTATTTAAATTCGGACCAAATCATAATATTTGCTTTTTATATTGTTTTATTTGATTTGTTTTGCGAACGGTGCGAACATTATGATGCATCCAATGACACTCAATAGTTAGCAATGATATGAATGAAACTAGGAACAATAGACAGTGAGGTAGTGCGTCTAGCGGTCTGATGGTGCATTTACACTCAACGTTTGAGGCGAGCCTCTATCCCCACCAAAAAATCATCCAATCAGATGGCTTGTGGAGTCGCCAGAGACTAACATTCTTCAACTTTTTCTCCGACGCACGCTTCCATATGTGTGCACAAATACAATGAACTGTGGCACCACACAATTCGCAGCTCATCGTATTTCTGTCGTTTCGCACTTATGGGCAAGTTGCGCCGCAGAGGCATATTGAGTGTAAATTGCTTTCAACACAGCAAACAACACAGCCGACGAAAACCGGGCTGCAATGGCCCGATGGGGGTACAGGCGAGCCTCAAGGGTGAGTGTAAACACACCATGATGGCCACATCATGGTGTGGAAATAGAAATAAAGGTACAAACCCGAAATGATTGTAAAAGGTGATTGTAATGTCGCAACAAACCAAATGTTGACAGGCGCCCGTGAGCGATCAAGAGTCCCCTCCCAAACTGTATTCCACCAATTACAAAATTATAAACCAAATACAACTTATTTTCCAATTCAGATTAAATTCAGATTAAAAATGTCTATTCAAATCCGGCTCGACGGACCAAAATTTGATCGATTCATTTCGCAAAAAAATTCTTCTAATTTTTATTTGATAATTTATTTATTGCAAGAACGACTAAAGCACAAATGATATTCCTATTCAGTCATTCCAGAAGTGAAGCTTATATAGACAAAGAGAAGGGTTTCTAGCTTTATATTATGAGGAGGCAAAATTTAATTTAGTTGTAAACAATAGTGATAGTGAAATCAATTCCCATTACAATACAAATACGAAATTCTTTTGAAAGAAGTAGAAAAATGTAACATTACATCAACTATTTTGTGTCTTGTTAAATTTTGACCTTCTCAAGACAAGTGTCTACTTTCGAAATGAACAAAAGTATTGAAAGAAACATATTATAAAAAAAATTAGAATTTCCAATTTCAACAAAATCAATTAATGTAATAATTTTTCTCAGGAGTCGTACGTTTTCATCGATCAATATTTGAGTATTTCCCTGCTTCTCTCTAGAAAATGTTTCATGTGCGCACTTGAATTCACTCATTCACAGCCGAATTATTGAGCGTTCTGTTTTGTTACTTGTAAACAAATCATGTAGGTGAATCGTAAATGAATCTTCTAGGAGGCTCATTCGTGTAGCATCTCAGTGCTCTGCAATTCTAAGTTCATCTTAAGGTTCAATTTTTCTTCACCTATCCTTTTTTTTGCTCTTTCATGCAATATTCAGTTAGATTCAGCTGTAGTAACCATAGGACAAATACAACAATAATAATGCCCGTCATTACATAATGCAGAAAAGAATAGATGGAATCGTTTGTAATAAATGTTAAATGTTTTAATTATAAAATTTGGTACGTTTGATAAAAGACTCTATTCGATAAAAAGTTTAACCATGCCTGTCGATCATACTACCCACTATCTCAAGACTATTTTTTTTTTTAATAAAATCAAAAGGGATTAGTGTAGGTGTGAGTGAAGATCAACCAATAGACCACGGGGTCTTAAAGCAAGTTTTTCCTTGCTTTTTAACAGTGTCTTTTCACAAATTCCGCCCACTAGTAAATTTTAAATTAGACAGACTTCATTATTAGTACTCCCTCTTCCTAAATCTCCTTATTTGCGCCTGGTGATCTTAAGAAATTTTCCCATTTTTGGTTTCACTATCACAAATGATACACAGGCGTTTTCTATTTTACTTGACTTTTCTTAGGACGTATACGAATAGTTTGTTTCATCTACGTCTAGTTATGACAGTTTATGACGTCAGGGATAGCAGATTCCCGACCCAATTAAATTTTGGTTGGTCTCTTAGCTTAGCTTTTCTTGTTTAGAAGCAGCTGACGAAGTCAACGAGACGGTAGACTTAAAATCTTTTATTGATTAAAAAAGGACAAGATTTTAATTGTTCTTTCAAAAATATAACCAAATAATTTTTCTATGTGATTTCCAACTTGAATAAAATTTGCCAAAATCGAGCGAAGATTTACAATTCGACGTTGACTTTGATTTTGACGTCTGAATCACGAAATAACAATTTGACTGCTTGGAAGCTTTGCTTTTTCTAAACTAATTCTATACCTAGATAATGTCAATATAGACGAGACAAACTATGCGAATACTTCTCTAACTAAGGTTGCCAGATTGGGCTTCTTACCGCGATTTGGGCTATATAAATATTGAATTCGCGGGTACAAATTTCAAAAAGCTACTTATAGCTTTTTGGGCTATTCGGACAACGTAAATTGTGTTAGTTTGCTAGTTTATAACAGAGCCGATTTACAAGGAAAAAATAGGAAACTGAATTTTAGTCGTCTCTTGGTTTAAATCTGCTAGTATTACCAGCTCAAATACAACGTTTGCAAACTAAGTCATTTCACAAATCCTGTTACCACTAAATTTTCGGTTCTCGGTTCTCTCTAATGAAAAATAATACTTCACACGATAGGTATCTATCCTGTGTTTGCAAACTAAAATTCATTTAGAATCGGTTCATTATTTCTTAACTTTCTACAAATGAATCAATTTCTTTCAAGTTAGGAACACCCATCGAAGTATAACATGTAAGAGATAATAGATTTACCAATATTGATGACTGTTGTAGAGTTCCATTTTTTCATAATTTATTAATTATTATTTTTGATGCATTGGTGGGTTACATGTGTTGCAAAAATTAAAGTTATTGTTCCGAAGTTATTGTTACAAAGTTATTGTTACATGTGTACTCTGACAATCTGAATAAATCTAACTTATTATTTGTATTAAAGTTTCCAGAGAAAAACAACAACCTTGCAATATCGTAGATAGTTTTATATACTTCTCGCATATTTTAGACATTTCTCGCATGTAATAACTTCTTGCGCATTCCACACAAACAACCGAATATGCTGGAAATCTCTCGACTCACCACATGCAGTAAATAAGCGCTGCAGAGCTCGGGGATATGTTTTTCTGCTGCAAGAATGAAACGACGGTCAGTTCTACGCGAAAGTGTATTTTTAAATTAATTTTCATCAATAACAGCAATCAAGTAGTAAAGGAAATCGAACTGTGTTTTATTTGAAATACCGGCGAACCTCAGGCTTGTAACATTAAGTTGAACTGCTTGTATGCAACAATGTATGACTCTAATCGGGAGGAGGCTTGATCTTCTTTAGACTCAGGATCTGATCGCTTAAGCGAAAATGATTATGAGGTACTTACATTATAAAATATTGATGTGCATCTTGTAACATAAACTAATATACATTATTACTCATAAAAGCAAAACGCCATATTTTTTTTGCCTGATAACTGACATGTAGGATTATTCACTGCAGATTTTGATCCCACTGAATTACGAAAATTAAAAATTATTTTTCATGAATAATTTGATTATTGCACCTAATATTTTTTCAGACAACACTTTTAAAATTGCGATGAATACGAATTTATATATTCACACACGTATTTACATTACAGTGTTTCTTAAGAATTCTTGGAGCACCGTTTGTCGTCGAAATCGCAACTATGTTCAACACATTTAAGGTCTGATAAATTCCAAAGTTGAGCGCGGTATTTGGGCTACAAGCCTTCGTGCGTGTCTTGGGCTATTTCATAAGTTTCACTCGGCGGGTTCTGCAGCCAACTATCTGGCAACCTTGTCCCTAACATTAACACTTTTCAATGTTTTATTCAAGAGGAACCGTTTCCGAAGTAACAGCTTTTGTGGGGAATGGATGGAAAGGAGGGGGAGGGGGGGTTGGCTGGGATGGAGAAGATATCAAATGAACGGCTTATGATAGAAAGCTAAAACATGGTATGTAATTAAATATTGACCGACTCGGGTCGAAGATTGCAAATATAAATAATGTGTTTTAAAATATTTCTAATGGTTTAACTTAGAAAGTTGAAACCTGGAAAGTATATGCAAAAGTACGAATATCGTTGTCATAAAAGACACTTGTTCTTACTATCGGTCAGTTTAATAAAGGTCAGTCGAATCCGAAACGACACACAAATATAAATCAAACAGCGTTTACCCAAAAAATTCGTTGTTTTTTTTAAAATAATAATAACATTTATTTTAGAAATATTTGAAATCATATTAAAATTAGTACTTATACCTTAAAGATGTACATACTCCCGTATCGAAAACATTTATTGGAAACTTGGCGCCTAAACTGTTTCATATAAATTTTTAAATTGTTATCACGAAATCAATTCCTAGAAAATTGGTTCTACGCTAGAAAAATATTTGCTTTTAGTTATTAATTGTAAACACAAAAAATAAATATAGTAGTCGCGATAGGGACGACGATAATTCCAATTCCAATAGAAAGATAATTTTGTTGAAATACTAATACTATTTATATTCTAATTATAGTCGAAGATAATAAAAGAAAATGTATTTCTTTTAATATGAGTGTTGTAAGGGCGGTACATTTTTTAATTTTCACAAATTAAAATAGATAATTATTGGGATATTTTGTCCTGAATTGTAAGGATCCAACTGTTGTAAGAGCAATGTTGTAAAATGTGTTGAGTATTGATCAATCTGCGAGCTGCAATAATTTTTTTCCCAGATATAGAGGCTACTCGGATAGTAATAGTGATAGTCTTAAATATTGTTATATAAATATGTACTCTAGAAACTTTAAATTTATCTATATTCTGTAAGCGGTGACAGACGGACAAGCAAATGGTTAAAAAGTCAGTAAAAAAAACATATTTAATCTAAGATACTATTCCGAACCTTGGCTCTTTGCGCTAAAATCGTTCACAATCGACAAAAAAAATCGGAATATTCATCAGTAATATTTCGAAATATTATTTTATGATTGTCGTGTCTAAAATTACCTCCATCCAATGGCCATGTGGACTACACGAGTGTTTACTCTTGCCGTACATTAAATTTTGTTGAAAAATATCGACACGTATTATCTATACAGTAACTTGAATTGATGATTATTTCTAACAAGTTAAGGCACTGACACAACATCGCCGACACACATTCAACAAAACACACTTCTTAGAACAAAAAAACACAACATTTATATTAATATTATTCACCAATCACCATTAATATTTATATTCCATACATTCAATTAAAACTTCACAATTTTCTCGAAAACTTTAAATACTGTCAGCTTACTTCATAATTCATTATCAATTTTTGCTATGGTGAATTAATAAACTCTACAGGCACTATATAGATTACCGATATCATTCTCGGACATATCAACAAAATATCGACAATATTATCAACTGATAAGAAAAATTTCTCACCGGTTTTCATTCAATCAGTAGCTACTTTTACTGAATTACAATCAAACTAACTAATTTTGAATTAACTTTAGTATCCGTACTTGAAAAAATTAATAAAAAAAAAACATTACCAGAATTAAGACGGTTTGATTGGAGAATTTCGAAATTTGCGATAGTTTTTCAAAACAAAGAAAAAGCTTTTACGCATAAATTTTAAGAAAAGTAAATCACAAAAGGCAATTTATTTCTGATTTATTTCAAAATAAATTTGTTATAAAATATTTTTTTTAAGTCGTATTATGGGAACAGACAAGCAATTTTTAAATACTGCGACCGATGAAGAAAAGTGATGGGATGATAAAAATAGTTTTGTAGATAAATATATTATTAGACAATAAAGTTGAGATTTCTTTGTATTTGTAGTTGTTGTTGGCACTGATATTCCGATTCTCAAATTCGTGTGTTTCACGACAATATTTATTTACATTTTTGGTTTTAAAATAATTCAAATTAGTTTTTCATTACTTTAAACGTCTTAACCTATTAAAGATTTTTTTTAAGTTTATTTTTGGAAATTGAAGAGTTTCAAAAATTTTTTATAATAAAATATAGTTAGGTTTTTTGGATATCAGAGGTTGTGGTACTCAATGAAAAGCATGCCATGATACACAACATTAAGTGAATTTTTTTAATATTTCGAAAAAGGAAGCACATAAAACTCTGCCACTCTCGTGATTATTATTTTCGGCCAAAATGCGGATAAAATTGATATGTGAATCAGGATATTAGGCGCCTGTAAAAGCAATAAAAATTAGCTTTAGAAATAGTCAACCAGAAGTTCTATACATATAAATTTTAGTATTTATTATTCTTAGAAATATTAAAATTCTTAGGATTTTGTATAACCCATCTCACACTTATCATACATTCAATACTAAATATGTTACTGCAGATAAGGACGAATAAGATGACAAGAGTTTTTACTTTAAGAGGAATTCCATGTAGAAGACTCCTTGAGATATGAGGCGTTACGCGTGTTTTACGCCATACTTTTGTTTGCCTTCAACAGTATACTGTCCTCTACGATTGCAGAGTAGCCAGAAAAAGAAGACAGGCTCTTACTTTGATTTACTTTTACCTATGAGGCCCGCTGAAGACTCGCTTGTACAATATCAATTCCTTCCTTAAGGGGATACATATAATCCAAAGAGTGGGTAACAGGCAGTTACAAAGGATCACTCATGCCGTGGTGCAAGTAGTATTGAGAGTTCTACACATTCAAGCCAAATAAATAAGTCCTCTGCTAGACCTATATATATACATATATACCATGTTTCAACTTTCTACTGTACACCGTTCTTGAGATATGAAGAAATAAAATTAAACACCGGACTCCAATACGCCATTGCCGCATTAAATAAATTTGTTTTTGGTGTACACGTCTAGTATACCTATATATATAAGTATGCTACGTTTCAACTTTTTACAATTAGGCATACACGATAGAAGATAATTGAAATGCGTTAATTTAAGCCCGAAGAACTCCGGAAATATTGTTTGTAAATCTTTCATTATCAATTTCTCAGCAAATGGGTTATAGTGTATGTATAGAATATTAATACGTTTAACAAGCGATAAGAACTGAAAATATATATTTTTGGAATATTACGTATGTACAGATATATTACAAATATGCGCACTAGTTTTAGTTTATATGCGCACTAAGTATAAGATTTTTGGTTTGCGATTCTTAAGATATAAAAATCTAAGGATTATCCCCCATTTCTATGCAATTAGGCTTAGGCCTAATATAAGCGTCGTTAAACATATCAGAGTTACCTAACCTTACTGATATCTTACGTTGATATCTTTGGTAGTAATGGTAGTCCCATCGGAGATCGCACAGGTTCTCCTGAAAGCAATAAGTGTATCGAGGACAATTAATTTTTAATGTATAAATTTGACTGACGAGGATTAACCCCCAATTATTATCGTACAAGGGCGACCAAATATCGACCCTGCCCAATAGCTACCATTATAAAAATTATATTTCTAGAATACTCCTTTCTTTATTTAAAAGATATGAAAATTAGGTGTTGAATCGAGCTACATCATTGCACATATCTGCCATTTTGCAAATAACTCCACGTCTAAGATAAAACCTATACTCTTCAACTTTCAACTCACACTCCACTCCAAAAAATATCACTCCTAATATGGATGAAAAAGGATAGGTACACAGTAAAAAAATGCTTTGAATTTTACATCTTTTGGATAGTATACACCTTTTCAAGTAAATTTACATTGGGATGTAATAGTCAATTTGAATGTAATTTTCAATTTTCGGTCAGTAAATTTCAATTTGCAATCTGTGAGTTTCAACATCGAAAGCAGCAAATTCACTGGATATTCTCTTGAATTTACACTCTAAAAAAGCGTATAATTAGCACTCTTTAAGATGCACTTAATTCTACTTCTAATTTTATTTCTTGCTTACGTATTCTTAATAAAACCCTTGGCTGTAGATAGGAATCGAACCCGCAATCAATTCTGGTTTTGCCGTGTAGGTTTGGCGCGCATAGTCACTGCTTCATCGAAGGCGTTTTATTTTCAAAACAAAATCGAACGCAGGATCCAACTGCGTGGTTTCATATATTACATGTTTTTCGTCGTAAAATTCAAATAAATAAATAGAATTACACAAAAAAGAACGTAATTTTCAATTCATATATAAATATAATTTCATGTAAATTGTACGGTTCAGTTAAAAAGTACATGAATAATTTACTAATACCAGTCTTTTCGTGTAAAAGTTATTGAAATTTGTACTTTTACTTGAAAAAATTAAATATACTGGAAATTTCAAGTAAAAATTGGATTGAAAATTCTATTTTTTTAAAACAGTGACACAATTTAAAAATTTCATTACAAGATACATATACATATCTCTAAGTATCCCCAAGGAGCATGAAACACAAAAACTTATGGCGGACAGACGGATAAACATTTCTTTTGCTATTTTCGGAATCTATTAGACCTAAACCGTGCTCCAAGGAAGGAATTTTTTTTGAATCGTTCACAATTTACTTTATTATTAAATCCAATACTGAATTTTTACTCACATTAATTTTATTTACATGAAATACAAATGGTATACCTTCATGTAAAAACCTATTTTGTGTCTACATTTTTCATGGTTCACAATTTTATAAGAAATCTTTTTAGCAGACTTATGAATTTTCTGAACCTCTAATATCATCAGCCTAACTAGCAATTTATTTAACATTCTTAAATAAATAAATTCACGTAAGCGCAAAAGACGTTGAGCGACCAGCGTCACATAACAAACAAAATAAAGTGGATAATACAAACAATATACTAATTTAAAAATTATTATTCTTAAATTGTCCAATGTTCCAAGGCCTACACACAAATATATGCATGTATATATTTGGGAGCTTAATTTCGTTAAAAGATGAGCTAGCACAGTTCTGGAACTACAATCAAGAAAATTTTATATAACATTTAAAAGTATTGTATGGTCTTAAACTCAGTGGAGTACATATCCAAACTAATAATAATACGTACAATATTGAACTGCATCGTGTTATAAAATTTAGTGTTCAAACATAATTCTGAATTTTAATATTTGTTTTTCTATTCCATGCTGTAAATTTGCAAAATTTTTATTTTGTTAAGAATTTCCCGTTCGTTTAAATAGGCACAAATTAAAGGTTTTATTGCACAAAATTCTGAATTAAATATCAGCTATTTTAAAAATGGCGATGATTTAGGCTGAATTTACATGAAACTTTCGTTTGAATAAATGCAATGGCAATTAAAGTGCAAACACTGTATTTGAAAATATGTAGACGAAAATCCAATTTCAAAGCAAAACAAGGCTTGACAAAAACCTGAACGGACGACGACGGTGCTGCAAATTAATTTCAATTACCAACGCGCAGGGCGTAATAACATTTTAAAATATCTTTACGTTGATTAAAGTATATGTATTTTTTTGCAGTGTGCAATAATTTGATATTATTTTTATATCATTACAAAAAGTCCAATAGAGTTCGGTTAAATTTTCTAAATTATTTAAATTTTATTTAAGTCTACCATTTCCGAAAACGATAATGAAAAGTTTCAGCGACCCATGTTAGATGTATGGCAGTAACTTTACAGATACATTTCTAAAATAATAATTGAATAATTTTTGTTGTTTTACCTAATATATTTCCTGTAAATAGTTTTTTACTATCGATCCTAAATCACCCTGTGTATTGCAGTTAGTGATGTATTCCGAGATTATATTCCGTAATTATGGCCCGTATCTCAAGAACTATTTCAGACTATAACCTTCCAATTTTCACGGTCGATTCACTGGATATAGATCACTTTCAGTTCTTCGTTTTTTCGTAGATGATATGTTCGTTGATGATGTGAAAGGCTCTGACTTCTGATTGTTTGTTTTTTTTTATATACATTACAAGAAATGCTTCTACATCACGTTTAAAAACGGTCCAAGCTTTTAATAAATTAAAGTTATAATTGGTTATTACAAATATGATTTTTTGTTTTTGATTTTTCACCAGGTACCTTGCCTGGAGTAAGTCCATGTCACAGCTACTTTTTTCATGTTTTTGACATGATCAATTTGCCAGATAAGGACGAATACAGGTAAGTCATCGAAGATAGCGATTTTCTGTTATACCTTATTCTTCAACCGCTTCCATCTCTAACTGGTGAAGAAAAATTCGAACAACTTTTAATGTAACAATTTTTTTTATATACTGTTATCGTACCTACATAAATACTGATAAGATAATGTAGGTATGTTGTAATAATTACTGGTCAATATTGGTTTTATCAATGAACCCTTCTAAGACGAGAAGTTAGTTGGAGCTGGGTTCAAGAACGATTGCAGCTTATACTGGAAATTCCTGGAGAAAGTAGTTGACATTGATTTTAAAATAATGCAAGCTACAGTAAAAATATCATAAAATGTACTTTCGTCTTTAATAGCCTATAGCAGGTGGAAGATACAAAGTACCTGGTTATTGTCATTTTTTTAATGTATCCTTCGATTGTGGACATAACACATTTTTATAAAAAAAGTCAATTATTTAAGGGTCTTTCGGACAACCAATCTTCATTACTAGAAATGACATTGGCATATCAATATTCAATAAAAAATTAACTCTTTTTCGATTTCGTATAAAATTTGCGAGGTCAAATCTATTTCAAAAGTTTGAATTCATTAGAGACGAAACATTTCCATTGGCTTTAGAAATAAACTATTAAACTTTTATTAAATTAAAAAAAAAAAGTAACAACACTGTGATCCTAACTACAACAGAAAAAAAATCAAATTACAAGTTGTGCAAAGAAAGACGAACGTGGGATTTCTCATAAAACCTACTATTGCAATAAAAATTTGAATTATGAATGGCGTAGGAATTTTTTTTCCCATAACAATAAAGATATAATCAAGAGATATTATTTTTTTGGTGAATAAAGGGGCTAGTCCTGATTTGTTAATCCAAGTTTTCGGGCTATGACTCCAATATTGAAAAGAAGTGGGGACATTTTCCGTGTTCTGTGACGAAAATGTATTTAAACAATTATTCAGCTTTATCATGCGCATAACTCTTTTCGGTAGTAATATTAATAAAAATGTGACTCCTTAAAATTAAATAAACAAGATGATTTTCATGCTCTGGCCATGTTTCTAGTTTAAGTGCTGAATATTTCAAAGGTAACAACTTAAATTTTTTTTTTTTTTATATTTAGGTGCATTATTGATAATAAAGTAGAGGGAGTCCAACAATACCGAGCAGCATGTTTTACTTTTTGCACATAGATGATGTTGAGGCCTAATATGTACAAAATCGGAATAAGTTGTGTTAAGTGTTTGCTGATATTTTCAAGTAACGATTATGTTACAACTGTCTACATTAAGATAATCCGCTAAGCGGAAATATTTTCCTTATCAAATAAACTATTTTTCCTCTACTTGTGATGTCAAAATATGTTAATAATAGAGAGAAAATCCACGGAGAAATTCCCGACGTTAAGTCTATGTTTTAAATTCAGCGTTTTATCGAGAGTAGAGTAGCCACACCACTGGAGTTAGAGAGTTAGAGGTGTGGCTAATCTGCTTACTTTGTTGTTGTTTATTTATATCGCTAACCTGCTTTGCTCTAGATAAGGGTGCAAACGATTAAATGTACAATGCGGTAATTGCGTGCTCCATATGAAAAACATTTGCTCACTAAAAATAACAAACTATTGGCAGTAAAACTTATTAAGAAAAAAAGTATATATGTAGTTGCCATATGGATCTGTAAAATCGTCCTTTCCCTTACATTCTATATTTTAATTAAAACCATTTTCGGAATATGAAAGAAATGTAGTACGGTATATCCAAAAAATTACAACAAATCTTTCCTAAATTTTTTTTATAGGTCCACAATGACAAGTACACTATTAGTTCCAGAGGTCTGCAATAGTTTTATCAGACCGAATAATATTTTCACTTTGATTTCACGATCAAAAGGTTTTTTTCATTAGGCAGCTAAAGTCTAGATAGTTAGACCTTACTAGCGTTAAATCCAGCTTATAGAGCTTAAGTAATATTGATTAATAGTTCAATAAAATACGTTTAAAATGGAGATGCGACTGTGCCAAGATCATAAAATACTCCGCAGGGATTAGTGTTTTTAGTTCATGTTTTGAGAAATTCCCAAATTAGGTATTATATATTTTTTATATTCTTAGTAATACTTATAATCCTATGTCACTTATACCTATATTCCTCTATTAATGTTAAGGAAATAACCTGGTATATGTACTAAAACTAGAAATGAACAATTTTTTGATTAGTCACTGAATACGAATTTAACTTTGGTACGAAGCAGTTATTTATATAACGTGCTCGCATCTCAGCTTAAAAATTTCACTGTAGGCGAAGACAAATCGAATTTTAGATAAAGAACATAAAATTGACTTGTAAATGCCATGCACTGAGATGCTTTTTATACACGTCACTTTGATGATTCATTTACGGTCCACTCACATGATTCACTGTAGTAGTAAAAAAACAAAATTCTACATGCTTCACCCAAGAATCCCAAGTGAATTCATCTATGAAAATATATTTCACCTAATAAATGAATCGTTAGTGATTCACTTGCGATACTTTTAGTTTCCTACGAAGTTATACTCATTATTACCTATTGGCGGAAAAAACGCTCCCACAGACGCGAGCTAAAATACCATATTATTAAAAAATAATAAAGTAAAAATACAGGCAGAGCATTCGCCAAGGCTTCAAATTTGAAATTCTTCTGCAGGAGGCGTAGACTCTGTGTACGTCTCTAACTTCACTAATATTAAAGTAAAAGTGAAAACACTGAAATTGAATAAATTGTAGCTAAATCATTTTTTTAATGGCGACTCCAGAACTGGAAACAGAAATCTGCAAACTGGAACAATCCATCGGATTTGAGAATTTTTAAGATTGTTTTTTTTTTATTCGAAAGTTCACAGTAACTGCTTTATTTGTAAATAAAATCAATAAATGAAAGGTGCTAAACAATTACGTAAAAATAACTTGGAAAGTAAGACCTAAAAAAAATTTTTTTTATTTAGACCTAAACAGGAATTATTGTGTATGCTATTTTGTCATACGTAAATTAATTGATTTTGAAAAGCAGTGTATTCACCTCGAACGGTGATATACGGCTGAAAATATGGATTCATAAAATCAATTCAATTTGCGCCCTTACATATTTTAAGTAAATTTTTTAAAATATATGTTTAGGATGAAACATACAACTAAATAGGAAACTACTCCACTTAGCACCAACATCGAATACTGGTCAATAACTCTTTTGATACTTTGGGGTTCGAGACCACACTATATTCCAGTTTATCGTAAAACATATTTTTTTTTTAATTTTCAAATGTAAGCTTTTACCGTCCTTCGCTGAAAACGTTTATTTGCTCTTGAACAGGAAGTGCGTTCCCGAACTAAAATCGTTACTGCGAATTATAACAAGCTTAAGTTTGCCATAGTACTTAATGATTAAGGTACATGCACTAAAGTTCACCTCGTATTTAAACCAATTTGTTTGTTCGGACATATGGAGGCAATACCACTAAATATTTAATATTTAATTTTACCGAACCTTGATTGAATGCCCAAAAAGATATTCTAAAAATATGGAGTAGCCTAGTGACGAGCATAGTATTCCTCGATGGTCTTAGACAGAAATTATATTATTAAACACATAAATTGTATTATCGTCAGCGCCGGCCAAAAGCCTAAGTAGCGAAATTTTAAGGGATAGAGTATATAGAAATTCATAAACGAATTCAATAAAAACAGAAACACTAAAAATAAAAAGTATTCAAATACACAATTATGTAACTAAAATATATTGAACTTCATACAAGGATACAACTTCAGAATTCAATAGGATAAATATAAAATTCAAATATTAATTAATTTGATAGGTACTTCAGGAAGTCAAACAAAAAATAGTTCGAGTTATTAAATTGTATGACACTTTTAAAACGCTATTGACAAATAATTTCGTTCGAATTATTAAAACTTAACGCAATTAACGTCCGATTTATTGAAGTTTGTTTGTATTGATGAAATTTTAAAGGAAATATGATTAAATAAAACAGGCAAACAAATTTTAAATAAAAAAAATTTACATAATAATTGAGCTTTAAAAAGAAATTATAGCGATGCGACGAGATGACCACTGACTAAAATGCATGTTACTAAGTGTAACCAGTTAAAGTGATATCGCATCGCTTAGATTTTCAATTTTCTAATTTTGTCGCGCGCGATTTTTACAGTTGCGTAGGTTTCGTTTTGGATTTTTTTGCAACAAAAGATGGCGACCGATTCATAAATACCGCTAATGAATTTCTATACAATAAAAAACGGAAGCTCTACGTTCACATGCTGCGAACACAATATTGTGGCATTTGGGAATATTATTTGACAGTTATGGCAAGCGATTCAACGCGCTTACTATAACCGGTGTCGCGATATAGTACGCGTAACGCGATTTTGCCATTCCGTGAGTTGCTTGAATCGCCTTTATTATAATTTCTTCTTTAGAATCTGAAATTTCATTTATTTCATTTTTTATTGATATTAAAGCATTTGATCCAATCGCTCTCGTGATGATGCTCACAAATAATTTTTTATCAATTTAAGTTTCGAAAAACATCTTCTCTTCCTTAAATTTCTTATCAATTTTACTTTGATCTTGTTAAAAGCAGAATGTCCTTAATTTGAAATATCAATCATTCTTTGAAATTAAAATCACATACTTCTTCTGATAAATTGAGACACCAACAGTTAGTGCCCAGTAGAACCACCACCCCTTAGGACCACCACTGACTATTTTTGGACAATTTGGTGTGGCACACATAGGGGCAGGTTTCAACCTTTTCTTTTCAAATTAGAGACAATTTTCTCTGTGTTCTGGACAATCAGTAAAACACTACGAATAAAATGCAGTTCTTAAAGGTTAATAAATTTCACAATAAGTTAATGTTTTTTATATGGGTAAGTGTATGACAGAGAAACCATTACATCGGACATGCAACATCTCAGAAAACAATATTTTGAAAATTTTAATTTCAATATTTTAGTTTAGTCCCTTGTGCAAGAAAAGATCTCTGAACAGACCACGCCTGTTCCTAATGATTTTAACATATTTTGGTCACAAATCTGTATATTTTGAGATATTAACGACAAAAACTCTTCAGTGAATCTTGATGTTATAAAGATTTTTATCTGAAAGTGAATTTTTGTAGTCCTTAAAGTTCTTTATTGTTAATTCTCAATGTTACTATTGTATTTGTAGCTATGCGAGGCCAGGACGCCAGGGCTCGATTTGGACTGTCGCACCACTGATGATGATGATGTAGCTATGCATGAACATTTTCTTTTATAGAGTGACACAGGCCCATATCTAGAACATCGGTTGGATGAGGAGGATATAAATCTTAACAAATTCGGACGACGGAGTAATCAGTCCATTTGGTATTTGGAAGATTTGAGAGATAAATAACCATCCACCACTACAACCCAAATTTAGAGCATGTTAAAATTCCTAAAGCCGCCAATCACTTGTAACCCCACTAACAAACTAATAGTATAAAATAGTTCTGAGTTTGAAAATTTTTCAACTCCGAGGGGGACGGGGGTTGATCCCTGTAAATATGGACCTGGAGTGACATCCCAAATTGGGCTTATCCTTAATATAGTTTTCATCGGGAATAGCTTGTTAGCTTATCATTATTCCTTAGAAAGCACGCTGCTCGTCCAGATAATGATTATAGGGGAACTGAAAATCCAGTCAACAAAATTATCCCCATTGCATCAAGATACTGTAAAAACAATCTAAAGTAAAGTTTTAGCAATTTTTTTTTGTGGTGCAAATAGCGTATTTAAATAATTTTAATAACGATCTACTCACGGGAATTATTAGAATCTCACAAGACTGCTGTTACTGCTCCGTGCCTTTTAAAGGGTCTTGTTCAAAAAATAGTAGTAAATTTTATGGAACTCTAATTTGGTGTTTTTTCCTACCTAGTCGCTTGCTGAATTTTTTTTAGCTAGCTACTACTCGTAACTACAGCGAGCAGTTCAAAAATAACTAGATCCTGGAAACGAAAAACCAAAGACCACCGACTGGGTATAGATCAATTTATTTCCATGGGATTGTTGATAGGTGAGTTCTAAAGATAAGTCAGAAACAGATTTATCTCTTTCTTTATAACCAAAAGTTCAATGAATTTTTTCAATGATCTAAGTTGGTTGACGTTGATCTTAATAATTTTATTATGCACCTTTTAAAACGATTTGGCCCAAATCGGGCCATCATTTCCTCGGCCCAATAAACGCTGAATGTAAATAAGCGCTGTAATGAATAAGGAAATTAGAACCACCCCTAAACAAAAATCTAAATATTAATTAGAAATTCGAATTTTCGAATGCAGTTTGTTTAAACACATATGAGTATCATGAGTAGAACTCCAATCCATACTTCGACTTTAGGAGGCTAACGAGGGCCGAACTGCATGAATTCATTTTCGATTTTCCCTTGTAATCAAATACGAATTCAATTAATCAAATTTTTTTTTAAAGTGTCATGTGCTCCTTGATCGCAATGTAGTTAACTTACATTTGTTACCTATAAATCTGTTTAACTTTAAGTTAGCACTCCTGAATTTACCATATTTTTATCTTTTAGCGAAATTTTTAAATGAATAATGATACCGTAACGTTGCGATCAAGTGAAACAACATAGAGATCCAGGTATATTTGTGCTAATTCCTTCCGTATTTTCCTAAAAGTATTGCGATTGGTAGAGGAATGAATTAACGACGATAAAGAGCCTAACAAAATTAGTCGTACAAATCATTGGAATATCTCCAAAAACAAAGTAGGTTGTATATTTTTAATTATGGATTTTAGAATTAATCTGTCTTCACAGTTTAAGAGTGAACATACTGCACGAAGTAATGTATACGGTTGTAACGGATTATGAAGACCTTAAAGCAAAAGGTGTGATTGATTTAACGATGTGAATACTGCTTTTCAAATATCTTTGTGGGTTGTAATTGCTTCAAAAATTCAGTGTAAAACTTAAGAATAAAGAAATGTTTATTGTTTTTAATATTTTCATGTTCGCTTAATGAAAACCGTTTTGATTATCGAATCATATTGTGATTATCGAATCAACAAACGAAAATTGGTAAAGGAATGAATTAACGACGATAAAGAGCCTAACAAAATTATTCGTACAGTCTGAAATCATTGGAAGATCTCTAAAAACAAGGTAAGTTGTGTATTTTTAATTATCGATCTTAGAATTAACCTCTCTTCACAGTTTGAGAGAAACCATTCTGCCCGAAGTAATATAGACTGGTGTACGGATTATGAAGATCTTAAAGGGAAAGGTGTGATTGATTTAGCGATGTGAATACTGCTTTTCAAATATATTTTTGGGTTGTAATTGCTTCAAAAATTCAGTGTAAAACTGAAGAATAAAGAAATGTTTCTTGTTTTTAATATTTTCAAGTTCGCTTAATGAAAACCGTTTTGATTATCGAATCACATTGTGATTATCGAATCAACAAACGAAAATTGATAAAGGAATAAATTAACGACAATAAAGAGCCTAACAAAATTATTCGTACAGTCTGAAATTTTTGGAAGAACTCTAAAAACAAGGTAGATCTAGGTATATTTGTGCTAATTCTTTCAGTATTTTCCTAAAAGTATTGTGATTATCGAATCAACAAACGAAAATTAATAGAGGAATGAATTAACGAAGATAAAGAGCTTAACAAAATTATTCGTATAGTCTGAAATCATTGGAATATCTCCAAAAACAAAGTAGGTTGTATATTTTTAATTATGGATTTTAGAATTCATCTGTCTTCACAGTTTGAGAGAGAACATACTGCACGAAGTAATATAGACGGGTGTAACGGATTATGAAGACTTTAAAGGGAAAGGTGTGATTGATTTAGCGATGTGAATACTGCTTTTCAAATATATTTGTGGGTTGTAATTGCTTCGAAAATTCAGTGTTAAACTGAAGAATAAAGAAATGTTTATTGTTTTTAATATTTTCAAGTTCGCTTAATGAAAACGGTTTTGATTATCGAATCATATTGTGATTATCGAATCAACAAACGAAAATTGGTAAAGGAATGAATTAACAACGATAAAGAGCCTAACAAAATTATTCGTACACTCTGAACTCTCGCTTAATGAAAACCGTTTTTAAGCGAATAAAACTAGTTAATTATACGACCTAACCTTTATTATAATATTCAGAATAAAAATAAAAATTAAACCCACCTGTATGGTGATGGCGGATTCGTACTGAGCTCCAGTTTGCGATATGATTCTTCGATTGGGCTTAAAATATCCGTTACACTAAATGGTGTTGAATGGCTACTATTTAAAAGAGCCGACGAATTATGATGATGATGATTATGCTGATGATGATGATGATGATGTAAACTTTGCAAATGATGTAAATTTGTTAAGTTATGATGAGCGGATACGGCTGCGGCTGTTGTTGCATTTACTGACGATGCTGCTGTTATAGATTTCGGGGATAAGCTCATAACCAAATCGACGCCATTTAAATCAGGCAATAGTCCATTCTCATGTTCGGGATCCTCCGTAAAGGCTCCAGAATTATTACCGCCCAGTGTGGTTGACATACGATTCGACTTTGTTTTCACAACTAATTTAGATTTTTTTTTTTTTTTTATAATATGCCGTAAAGTTGATTTTTATTATTTGAATTAATAAGAATTTTAACTATTGGAATATTAAAAACCATTCGAAGAAAAAACATATTCCATTCGAAACACTTTCAATAATTTTTTTTTTTCACGGAAAAATCACTTTCACTTTGTATATTTTAAAATTGAAAAGAAAAGAAAACCAAAACTTTTTTTTTTATTATTTATAAAATTATTATTATTTTTTTAAATATTTTCAAATTGCACTTTTATTGTATTAAATACCGTTCGGTATTTTACTGAAAACAACCGACGCGACGCCCGATAATTATCCGAAACGTTTTTTAAAAACACTTGCATGAATAATAAATAATAATAACATAAAGTTAATTGTTTATTCGAATTAGCGCAAAAAAAAAATAATAATATCAATAAAAACAGATATAGTTTTAAAACATTTGAAATATAAACCTTAAGTACGAAAAGCGCAGAAAAAACTAATTGAAAATTGCCTCAGATACAAAAATCCCAGTATACAAAAGACCCGTGTTTGTCGAGTTGTTTTCGAAATGTGGGCTTCGCCAGAAAGAGATAGACGCTAAAAATCATTCGGTTTGCACGTAAAAAAAACAAACTTTTTTTCGAAGGTACATTAAGATTTTCATTTATAGCGTAGATATTCCTTGGGTCGAGTTTTTAAGGAGAACACATTTCTTTTTTTTCTTTTTCTTTAAATGCTAGAAAAAAAAATACACTTTACACCACCTTCACTTTGTTCCCAATTCGAATGTATCGCAGCATGGAGTTCGGGGTATTTTCTGCGAGAAGATTCAAATATGCGCGCGCTTTTTTTTCGAAAATTCTCCTTCGAATAGAGCGAGTTGGTTCGGTGGCTTTTCGTAACGGTCAGTGTAGGTTTTTTTTTTGTCCGCGGCTAAGCGTTGAATATCTACTAAAATTTATTTATTTATTTTATTTTATTATTGTTATTCCGAGTGATAGATCGAGAAGAAAGTAACGCACTTTGGCACTATTTAATTTAAAAACGGTACATATCCATGCAGGGGCTGCACACTACTCGTGTTGTTTAGACTTCACTAAAAAATTTTCTGTATTCGAATTTTTGTTTTTCGCGAATGTAAATATGTAATATATTTCTTTTTTTGTTTTAAATAATATGCACCTATAAATTAGTATGTATATGAGCCGAGAGAAAAGAACAACAACATTCAACACCTTTTTTTTATTATTTATTTATATGCAAACTGTATGTATATATGTATATTTATATTTACATATATATAGCAGACGGACGAATATCCACTCGACACGATTCCGTCAAATGAAATAAGAGGTCTGAACAGTACTGACGAGTGCTTCTCAGATGGCTTCTGGATAGCCCTCAAAAAAGACTGTTTCACAAACAACACATTGACAATATACTACTTCTCCAGTCTCCGACGAGATACTACCATCTATTCACCCGAAACAACAACAAGAAATGAACAAAAAACAACCAACATTGTGAATAAAAAAAAAAAAAAACACTAAAACCCCACAACATTTTTTTTTTTCGCGATCCAATGTATTTCCATTGCACCACACACAAAATAATATCCTTCATACGTAAAATCCCCCCATCTTCGACACCACCACTGTACTACAGTGTAGTAGATGCACAACCGAACCGGCTAGTACAACCCTAAGTATGAATACAAATCAATGAGTGTACGAGTGGTTTAATTTTAAAAAGGCGTCAACCCAACCAGCACACACCTATGCCTGAAATAAATGGGGTGGTAGCCGTTAATTCATACCCCCGGATATAATCGTAAATCATTCGAAAATCGCCTGGACCAGACTCTACCCAACCAACCTTTCGAGATGGAGGCTTATCATAAATCATTCAACCCCTCCTTCTCCTCCCCACCCTTGGAATTTTTTCTTCTTCTCTTTTTTTTTTGTTGCTCTCAATACTTTCGGAAAGGTTGCGACTGTGTCACTATATCATTGCTTCCTTTCTACCCATATCGGGTACCGAACGGACAAAAACCGGTTTTCCTTTTTCGAGAATAGATCGAGGTACATTACAACGGAAATTACGAAAAATCTGTCCCCTTCGGGACGGGTCTCTCATACCTGTAATCGGGGCCTGACTCCTCCAAGTACCCAACCCACACGAAAACCGAACAATAGATTGCCATCGTGGAGGTGTGGCCTCTCGATGATGCTTACCAACCAGAAACCAGACATCCCACTTCGGTATTGCCTCTCGACAGTTCAATTGGTCTTGTAGCCTGGGATGCTGGGCAATGATGGATCTCTGTCTTTCGTCACACACTAACGCGATGCTATTCTGAGATTGTATGCCGAACGGAACAACAACAACATTATCGAATCATGACTCTGTGTACCGGACGCTTCCATGTATGGCTCTATCTTCCCCTTCTTCGCATACATGATCTCTCTGCTTATTATACCAACATGGATGCCCTGCGGATGACAGGTATGACTATGAAAATTAAAAAAAAAAAATCCATAAATTGCACATGCGCTTCGTATCACATCATCAACCACATACCAATTTCGAGGTTTTTTCTCACGATATCCCACTTCTGACACGAATAATTTTCGGAGAATTCGGAATGTACGGAATGCGCATAATTTCCATCTCTTCCTGAACCGATCCCTTCCTGATTGAAACGCACGCGTTCTAGAATATCGTCCAGATAAAAAAATCTATAGGTATTTGAAACATATAAAATTCAGCCTTACAAAATCCGTCCGGTCGATAATGTAAAATGTTAGTTTTTACCTTGTTTTCATACTTTGCCGCCCCCGTTTGTGTATAGTTTCCCAGGACCGGCACGTTAGGTTTTATTTTGAAGTCGATCTGGACTTTATGTATGTTACCAAGGAATCGTTCTTATAATGTCAGAGGAACATTTTAAACATCGCATACATATATGCATATATTCTTTTCAAGGTTGTTCGTCTAGGAACTTATTGCATAAAAGGCTGCCTTTAATGTTAGGCTTATAGGGTTTTTTATTGTAAATTTTCCCTTAACGCTTTATTAATTCTTTTACTCAATTTTTTTAATCTTAAGTCTTTTGCGCGATGTGAACAAATATAGCAGCCCTGTGTTAACCTTAACTCTATTAACTTCTTTCCTTATGTCATTTTTCCATCGATTCAGAGAACTGGATTTCGAATTGTTTCCATGCGATGGAGAATAGATTTAGTTTGACATTTAATAATTTAACAGCTGGCTGTTGTGTCAAAATTTTTATTTTATTTTGTACACCGAAAGAAAAATAATTTGTTTGAATCAAGTATGATACATTGTTAACCAACAATTAATCTAAAATGTTCATATCAAATACAAACATTGTTAAACTGAAACTGAATAAGGTTACGTATTTAAGTCAACTAATGAAGCATTGTTAATAACAAAATATTTAAATATCACGAAAATTCATTAATTTTAACATTATATGTGATTCTTTCAAATACGATTTTGTTTTACATTAATAGTCCGGGAGGCAGCGACACTTTTGATGTAATTATTCCTACAAAGCTGATTTTTTGTCATTTTGTTGTTTTTATATGGCAAGTAAACGGAACGGCAGTCTACCACCCCAATGTGGGGGCAAACAATAATAACAATTGTTGAAACCTGTTAATAAATAATATGTAAATGCCTTATTCCTAGAAGACTGAAATTTTTTTGGGTGGTCAATGATACCTAAAAATGCAGTATAATGATAGTCTACCGCGTCGGAGAGGGGGCCATCATGCGTCTACCACCCACGCAAGGTGTTAAAAAATTTCCTTTTTTGACTTATTCCTACAAGGCTGAAAATTTTTTCTAAAATACTTTAGTTTATAAGACAACTAAAAAAGACAGTCTACCGATCATGTAAGGGTGCAAAGCCTTGATAGACGCAATGGAAAGCACGATCTCACGAGCGCAGCCGCTGCGCCGATCTGCTATAAGTCGCTCTGAATTATTGGATATACCGGGATTAAATTAATATCTACAAAGCTGCTTTTTTGTCTGTACGTACTTTAAGATAATTATTGTCAACTAAACGTGTTCTACCTTCGATACAATGCGGCTAAAGCTTCGGTAGACATGGCTAAAGTTTTGGCGCAGACTCTGAATTATTGCATACCTATACAGGGTGTTTGACACTCCGTCCGCCACCTTGTAAGGGGTTATTCCTTGATATATTTGGAGAAAAAAATTGTTCTACAGGGTGGGTCAATTTTCAATAACAGTGGAGATACAGGGTGGTTAAGAAAAGTGTTTTTGACCGGTACCCTTACTCACTTAAAACGTTATATCTTGAAAACGAATAATCACAAGGCAAAGTGTTATAACTCGTTTTTTAGGGAATCGAATTACCTTTCATTTGATGTAACAGTCTAAATTGTAACTGCATCCAATCTTGAGATATTTACTCGAAAACACAAATTTTTGCTACGTCAACCCAGTGATCAATATAGTTTTTCTCAGAAAACCCCATTATAAAATTATTACTACTACTACTATTATTATTGTTACCTACAAAAGTTGCAGACATATGTATGAGTTACGATTAACATTTTGGAAGTAATAGGTAAAAATACATATCGCATAAAAATTAAATATTTCAAAAGTCAGTGCATGTGCATGTTGATCTACACTACTTGCTTGAATTGAAAGAATTTAATAATGGTTTTTATGTTTCATTTAAAATTTTTTATTATAATAAATGTTCAAAATGGCCACCTTCATTTTGAATGCACGCTAAAGCTCGTTTGGCGAGTGTTCTCTTGGTATTCATATTCATCAACTGCTGCCTTACTTCTATTGCTGCCGCATCGATCCTGGTATTTATGTTGAAGGTTACTTCAACCGCGCACTTAAATGCGCATGTCACCTTTTTTCGGGAAGTTATAGGGTTCGGGACCTCTCTTTTCTCCAAATAAACGCACTGTTACAGTTTATACACTTTTAATTATTATTACTTAAGTCTAACATTAATTTATACTATAGTTATTATATGTATTTTAAATATAAATTATAATAATTATTAAGACGCAGAGGGATAATTCGGTGACACGACACGGAGTTACTTTTGTATTGAAAAAGATGCGGTGGATATTATTATTTGTTAAAGGTCCGATGGTTTCCAACTGAATGAATCTATCACGATTCGGTTCTCCATGATACAGTACCGTACTCTCCACTGTTATTAAAAATTGACCCACCCTGAAGAACAATTTTTTTCTCCAAATATATCAAGGAATAACCCCTTACAAGGTGGCGGACGGAGTGCCAAACACTCTGTATAGGTATGCAATAATTCAGAGTCTGCGCCAAAACTTTAGCCATGTCCACCGAAGCTTTAGCCGCATTGTATCGAAGGTAGAACACGTTTAGTTGACAATAATTATCTTAAAGTACGTACAGACAAAAAAGCAGCTTTGTAGATATTAATTTAATCCCGGTATATCCAATAATTCAGAGCGACTTATAGCAGATCGGCGCAGCGGCTGCGCTCGTGAGATCGTGCTTTCCATTGCGTCTATCAAGGCTTTGCACCCTTACATGATCGGTAGACTGTCTTTTTTAGTTGTCTTATAAACTAAAGTATTTTAGAAAAAATGTTCAGCCTTGTAGGAATAAGTCAAAAAAGGAAATTTTTTAACACCTTGCGTGGGTGGTAGACGCACGATGGCCCCCTCTCCGAAGCGGTAGACTATCATTATACTGCATTTTTAGGTATCATTGACCACCCAAAAAAATTTCAGTCTTCTAGGAATAAGGCATTTACATATTATTTATTAACAGGTTTCAACAATTGTTATTATTGTTTGCCCCCACATTGGGGTGGTAGACTGCCGTTCCGTTTACTTGCCATATAAAAACAACAAAATGACAAAAAATCAGCTTTGTAGGAATGGATACAAAATTTCGGTCGCTGCATCCCGGACTATAAGGGCTTATATACCCCTGAACGCGCTGAAAACCGAGTAAATTTGAAAAATTATTATAAAGGTCATATGGTGAAAAAAAATTGAATTGTTGAGTTCACATATCTTATTAACTATTTAACTATAAAAAAAAAAAATTTTTTTTTTTTTTTTAATATTAACATTGTGTTTTACGGGTTTAAATGGACTACTTATAAAAACCATGGCGCCTCCTGGTCGGCATCATAACTTCACCAAAAATAATTCAATTTGCAAAAATAAAAAAGAATCTTGTAGAATAATGTAGTAGTTATAGTCTCACGAAGGGAATTTTTTTTTTTTTTCAAAAATAAATAAGTTACAGTATTTCGAACTTTAGTAATCAGTTTTTTAAAAAAAAATTTGCGTTTAATAATTTATAAAAAAATTTCCAAGCAAAAAATTAAAAAAAACCTCTCGATAGACTATAGAGAAAATAGTTATCAAAATTATAAAAAAAAAAACGTTGAAAAATATTAAAAATTGACTGAGTTATCGTGCCGACCATGTCTAAAAACATAGTATCGAGTAAAATGCGTTTAAAGTTTTTGGTAGGTAGAATGTGAACATACGGTTAGTCTCCCATTCCAGCTTCGTACTGTACACCTTCTTCCTCTTGTATCTTCGTGTTTTTCACAGATGGTCCTATAAATGACCTTGTTTTCTAAGAAACCCGGCTTTTGCGAACAAAATAAATGCGAAACGCTGCTGTTGAGAGTAGCGCGGCAATTAGCCAGGAAGCCGCTCCAAACCAATGTCTGGTGACATTTATTGCTATAACTTTGTAATGGAGTGGAATTTTCTAAATTCTAATTTTTTTTTTAATTCTTAAAAGTATAAAAAATAAAAATCTGCAAAAAAAAAAAAATCCATTTTTTGAAAATTTCAGGGGTATATGAGCCCTTTAACATTTCATTGTCAGAATAGGGTAAACTCACACAGTTAAAAATTTTGGACTAGATTCCAAAATTTTTTGTATTGGATATATGTCCACACCAAAAAATTATTAAATTTTAAACTTCCCAATGTATTAAAGACATATTTCAATATTTTATAGTATTGCAATTCATTGAATTATTAACAAAAAAAATCTAATTGAATAGTATTACATTATAAGCTCATTAGAATGTAATCAAAAGAAGTTTAAGTTTTAAACTAAATTCAATTGAAGTTTACTCCTATATTTATTAGGATTTTAAATAATTTAATATTGTGTATTTTAGTTGAATGCAAAACATGATTTCAATTCAATACATTTAGATAGATAGATAGAAAAATTTATTCACTAGTTTCGTTTACAGTTGTGTTACAATTCATTTTTATTTTAGAGACCAAGATAAACTTTTACAACTATATACTTAAATTAATCAGCTACTTGCAGTTATAAGTGTATTCATTAATTATTTCAATTTTGAGGAAAAATTGTGACTAAAAACCTCTTTGTTCAATCCTAACCTAATCCTAAAGTTAATTTACTCTAAAGCTAACTAAATCTAAAGCTAAGCACCCAATTTTCAATATTATTTTTAATGACATAGCGACATAACTAGCGGGTTATCCGAGCGAAGGCAATTATTTGCGAATGATTCCGTTAGTTGGTTTGCCATAACAACTAATGTCTTGCAGTTTCCTATTTCGTGCAATTCTTGAGTAGAAAAGTACCAAGGTTTATTGAGTATTATTTTTAAGCATTTGTTTTGAATAATTTGCATTTTTCTTTTGTGAATCGATGCACAATTGTTCCAAATAGGTGCCCCATAGCAAAGTGCAGGCTGCATCACGGTTTTAAATATTAACAATTTATTTTCCTGAGAAAGTTTTGATTTTCTATTTATTAAGGGATATAACATCCGAATGTATTTTGATAGTTTCGAAACGGAATCTGTAGCATGTTCATTAAAGGTCAGCTTGGCATCTAAAATTAGACCTAAGTATTTAATATTTTTTGCCCACGGGATTGGACTACCTAGAACATTTATTATCGGGTTTGGAAGAAAACGCGAGGTCCTTTTCCTAGTGAAAAATAGAGCTTGTGTCTTGCATGCATTTATTTTGATTTTCCACTTATTATAATATTGCGAAATTAATTGGAGTTGTGATTGCAGATTATTTATAATTTCATTTGGATCACCTGAGCTGGAATATAAGGCTGTATCGTCAGCACACATAGCTATTTCGCATTTTGCTGATCGGGGGAAGTCCGACGTATAAATGTTATAAAGAGTAGGGCTAAGGCAAGAGCCCTGGGGTACACCTGCAGGAATATTTCTATAAGTGGAGAAATGGTCGTTTATTTTTACCGAAAAGCTTCTATCTGCAAGGAAGGATGATATTGTTTCTATCAGAAATTCGGGAAAGTCCATTTTTTTAAGTTTGTACAACAAACCATGATGCCAAACAGTATCGAATGCTTTTTCAATGTCGAGGGTGATCAGACCAGCAGATTTTTTCATTTTCAGCGCATTTCTAATATCAGATGTAACTCTATAAAGTTGATGGTTCGTGGAGTGACCCGCGCGGAACCCAAACTGAAAGTCTGGAACGAGTGGAGAGCAGTTGAGTTTCTGGTTTATATGAATTAAAATAATTTTTTCAAAAACTTTTCCCATTACCGGCAGTAAACTGATTGGCCTATAATTCACAGGTTGACTAGGGTCTTTTCCTGGTTTTGGTAGAGCAATTATAGTGGCCTATTTCCAGCTCTTGGGAAAATATCTAATTAATTATTATTAATACTAATACAGCTTACCTTTGTTGTATTTCTATTTGCCTCAAGAAATAAAAATTAGTAATGAAATTTTAATTTTTTCTTTTATTTAATAATTAAATTACAAATACATTCTTAATATGTAGTACTTAAAAAACAACTTCTTCTTAGCTTTAAGTCCCTTCCCAACGCAGTAACAGGCAATAGCTTTAGCAGATATAAAAAAAGGACATTCCATTCTGTGAAAGAAATAAGAGATAAATATTTATTAAAATTATGTCAACTAATGCAATTTAGAGTACCTTCATATTGAGCATCTATTATCCCAGTTTCGTCGCGGTAAATAAAGACTTGGTCCAATTGGTCATAAATGAATTAGATTTTTCCAAATACCTTAATTGAAAGTCAAAAAAATATCTGAAAGAAACATAAAGTTTTAACTCGGTAATATATATTTAACTATTTTACATATCAAGGTTGTATCGTTAAAGAAAAAAAATCTGCCAATGGTCTGGGCGAAACTTTATTATTTTTCGGGTCAAAGTTCGGGAGCGGACAAAGTCCAAGCATACCATCAGTTGTTTCGAGATTATGAAGTTTTTTGGAAAGTTAATTTTGTTCTTAAAATAAAAATATTTAAAATAGAGATTTTTAGCCGATTAAACATTGTAAAAGCCCGTGTAGACTATTCGAATTTCGGTATATTATGTACACTAAAAGCCCATAGAAATAAAAACGAATTTGTTGCCTTATCAGACTTAAGAGATATGACGAATTGTTAAAACGTATACAAATCCATTACTTCCACTTGGGGTTTGAATTTCGAAAAAATTGTGAAACAGGTTTTTAAACGATTTCATAAGAACCAACTCATGAGACACAAGGGATTTTGAAAAATTTGTGAAAACGTAAGCAAACTCTTCACACCACCTTGGTTCTTTAAATTCGAAAAATCGTGAAATTAGTTTTTAGGTCATTACATCAAATGCCGTAATAGCCAATTTCATATCTCATCAGAACTAAGGGATGGCAAAATTTGTGAAAACATATGCAAACCCTTAGGGGCAGAATATCCAAAAATTGAGAAATGGGTTTGTAGGCGATTATATAAAAAGTCTGTGGAAAAGAAAAGCGATCTAATATCTCATCAAACCTAAGAAATATGTCGAACCTTTGAAAAGCATACAACCCCCTTACACCCCTTAGGATTGAAAATCTGAAAATACTGAAATTGACTTTTTGGTTCTTATATGGGAAACCTTAGGAAGTAAAAATGAATTCGATATATCATCAAATCTAAGCACGTCGAATTACAAAAAATCCTGAAAACACTTTCTAAGTATTTATATGAAGAAGCTGTAGAATAAAAATGAATTAAATATTTGGTAAGACCTAATAGATATGACGAAAATCGTGAAAATATATGCATTCCACTTTCACTGATACATTTTTTCGCCCCCCCCTTCCGAACGTCAATGGATATTTGAATTTTTTTTTATAGAAATTACTTTTCTAGTTGATTGACATATACATACTAAGTTTCAATTTTCTAGCATAAACCGTTCTATAGTTAGGAAAAACACCCCCCACCCCCGTACCATACCACCCCTATAAAAAATAATATTTTTCCAACATGCTACTACTACAGTTCTATCTAAATACCAAGTTTCAGCTTTATATTGTTATAGGTTCTCGAGATATAAAAATCGGAACTTTTTACTTTTCACCCTCCCCCACCCGTACCCTCTACACCCTCATCCACGAAATTTTTTTTTCTGCTGGGGGTCTATTAGGCCTACTTCTGGTAAAAATGTTAAGCATCTATCTTACACCGTTCTTGAGATATGAGACGTGATTTTTAAAAAAAATTCTTACCCCCTCCACTTCCATGCTCCACCGCCCCCTCAAAAAATTTTACTTTCAGCAAACCTTATTTGCCAACATTTATACAGAAACCAAATTTTATATCTCTAGTACAATGCGTTCGTGAGATATCGTAATCTTAAGTTTTTCAACCCCCATCCCCGTACGCCACTGCCCCCCCCCCCCACAAAAATTTGTTTCGGATCTATTCTCCTTTTCGTGACATTAACCGATTAGGAGATATGGATTTTAGAATGTCTCGATCTCGGCTTTCTAGCGTTTCGGACGCATTATTATTCCCCCCACTCCCACACCCCTTTACCCACATTATCATTTTTTTTTTTGCAAATGGGTCCACTAGCGATGCTTTATATAAATTCCAAGTTTCAGGCTCCTAGTTAGCGAGCGAGCAACATTGTGTTATCGCTGGGATGAGTGTTGCTAAATAATGTTCACAGGAAAAAATTTATCGAAATTCACTTTCTTTTGATCACGTCTTTGGTCACTATAACTGTAAAAAAAAATTTAGGACCAGAGGACGTTATTATTTGTAACTTGCTGCACCTTCAGTGCGACAATCAACTTCAGCTGCAGATGGATCCAGGAAAAGAAAATTCTACAAAGCGACTATAAAAGGACTCACAACAGTCGTTAATTTTCGTCGTAATTGAATCGATGATTAAAAATTGGACCGACTTGCTAAGAATCTATGAGATCAAGGTTTGAGTTTACAGCCAACTATTTTATGTTTCACTATCCACTATGTAATGAAAATGATCGGACCATTAAAGCCTGTTTGGGCATTTCGATTTAAATTAAAATATAAAGTTCTTAAAAGTTATTGCAAAACCACTGCTTGTAAAAATATGACTCTTCCTTATGGCATAAAATTCAGTTTAATGTTTTGAAAGAGAATTGTTTCTAGAGATGGAATTCCGCCAACAATTTTGAAAATGCCCACATCTGACAGAATATTTAATAACCATATAACCATATAAAATTCTAAATGCGGCCACTTATATTTCGTGTTGAGGTTGGTTTGGTTACCTCTGTCACTGATATTTGAATATTCATTGTATTCGGTTTTACAACAAATATATCGAATTAAATGTATTTTAGTATTTGATCATACTCCGTATGTAGTTTGTGAAGAATTTCTAATATCAGACTATAGTGAACACTGCAATTCATATGAAGGTTTAAATAACACCGATAAATATTATATTTCAATTCGTATTTGTAATCAATTCGATGGGCTTGCTATTAATTTATATTCAAATCCTAATAACAAGAAGTATACGTTTATAAAGTTTTTTCAAGTCCCTCGAAAAAATTGCATTAATAGAATATAAAATAATGTATTATAATATAAATTAAAATTTAATATAATCTAAAATAATGTATACACATACATTAACATTATGTATCTATGTGAAATTATATAATTTGGTAATAAAAATAATTTAAGGGGAGTTATGTATTTTATTAAATTTTTCTGGAAACTACAGGGCAGACTTCAGCACTATTGGACAACTATATTATATTTTATGTAATAAATTAATTCATTCGATTTTTCATTTATTTAGTTGATGACTTATTTTCTTAATTTCAATAAAAACATAGGGGACTCTATCCCCGGGGTTGAATACCAAAAAAAAAATGAAACCGATTTTTAGGCGGTTATATATAGATAACCCGTTGAAGTAAAATACAATTCGATGTATCATCAGACCTAAGAGATATGTTGGAATTCATATAAACGTAAAAAAATCGTTTACACCCCGTTAGGCACTTTGAATTTAGCGAAATCCTGAAATTAATTTTTAGACATAACTAATAGAAACAAATTAGATATCTCATAAGATCTAAGAAATTTATCGTAATTAGTCAATACTTACAAACCACCATTTACCTCCTTGGGGGTTGAACATGCCTAAATCGGTTTTTTGTGATTATATTAAAAGCCTTTAGAAGTAAAAGCGAATTTGATATCTCATTAGACCTAAGAAATGTGTCGGTATTCGTGAAAATGTACACAACCACTTGACATTCCTTTAAAGGTTGAATATCGAAAAGTTTTGAAAATGGTTTCTAGGCGCTTATATTAGGAGCCTGTAGAGGTTAAATTAATTCTGTATCTCGACAGATCTAAAAGATATGACGAAATTCGTAAAAAAAAATCAATTTCACATAAAAATTTTTTTGCCCCACCTCCGCACAACAATGCAAATCTGAATTTTTTTACTTTAAATTACTTCTGTAGTATAACTACAAATTTTACGAAGCTATTCTGAAGATACAAAACCACCCCATCCCCGTAGTACTTAGATGGATGATCAACCCACCAACATGGCGACAAAAATCAAGCAGCGATTGAGTGTGGCATCCGACGCGGCAATGCCAGCGATATCGACCCCAGGGACAAGGTGTATAAGGTGGTAATGAGCATAGTAAGAGGAATTGCATATTAATCCAGAGCAGAGTAGGGTAGAAAATTGACACAACCCAACATTGCTATTTTTCAACTTCTTTATAATTTTTTTTCTAGATAGTAGGTTCCATCCCGAATTAACAACCTAAAAGGGTTTGAAAATTCCGAGCCAATACATGACAGGGTTCTTGTGAAATGTGTCTCTTTTGCGGGAAACCGCCTCCCTGAAAAAAATTCAAAATTACTTTAGTAGTACACCTCCAGTACAATTCAACATATGTAACAAATTGAAATCCTTCACACCAATCACAGAGAACATTTAAAGCTTAATCCTCTGAGGGTTCTTTAGTTATGAAGCGTTAAACATGTTTCCATATGGCGCGGCGCATACGGGATAGATGGCGGAATCGATATATTTTCTTATTGCTATATTGAGGTGTACTTGTACGCGTCCAATTTTACTTAAAAATAAATTTAAAAAAAATTAACCAGTAGGTTATTTGGATGGGTTTTTAGGGTTGTAGTTTGTATGACATCGCGACCTTAACTCGAACATTTAAGCAACAAAAAATGAGGCTTTGCCCAAACTGCATGCAGATTTTACTTTATCGTTTCAATAAAACAGTTCACAATACTGTGTTGACTTTTTAAAAACAATAACCTACTCTAATATTTTGTATTTTCGCGTTTCAGTCCGCCTGTCCACCGTACCTAGTACGCTGCTTGAAGGCTCGTATCTCACAAGCCCTTTGAGCTATTAACTTCAAATTTTTTGTAGGTTGATTGTATACTTTAAGATACTACTTTTTGAGGGTGGAGTGTGAGCGTTTTAGATGAAAAATTTTGCTTTCTATATCTTAGGAATTTATTTTTACTATAACAATTCATGCAGGTATATATTCAACATTGATAAAAATTTTAAAAATATAGTTATTGTTAAATTACAGTTTATTTAATAGAAATTCAGGATCAGGTATCGGTGTGCTTTATTTTACTTGCAGACACTGACTAAGTATTTTATAAAGGCTTAAGAAAAATGCTGTGCAATACAGGAGACCCTTACTTTCTTGAAACTTGACAATAATAATAAGACCGAATAGTTTTTCTATTATCTCGTTATTATTTTCTTAACGAAAAAGGAATAAAATCAATTTCCGAAATCTAAACAATTTTTTGAAACTATGAACGAGTTTATTATATAATTTTTTTTCTAAATTCATTAAAAATGTAGATTTTCAATATAGACCACTCTTATTCATTAATCTTTCAAGTTACTCTGAATTTAAATCTTTGTTTATATTTTTCTATCTATTTTCTAAGTGAGGTCTTTCAAGGGTGTCCAATATAAGAAACTAATCAATTTTGTATTTATTATTCTAAGTTTATGACTGAATCGTAATATGTGACACAAATATATTTCCAATCAGGCTTTAAGATAAAATAGAGAATTTGTTTATTTGTTATTTATCTTAATAGTTTTAAAAAAGGTAAGTCCATAAATAAGATCATCATTAAGTATGTTACACTTTGGGGAAAAAAATCATTCGTGTTGTAATAAAACCGTTTGAATGAGGCAGGCATGTTGAATGAATTTATTTTTTATTTTAATAATGGAGCATATTTTGTAATCCTCAAAATGTTTAAGAGGTTAGAGGTTGAAGAAGAGTGGTAAAAGTATAACACAGATAAACATATTCTCAGTCCATATCTGTATATCGAAGGGATAAAAATTAATTCTTAAACGCTTATTTCGCAGCTAGTACACTACGTACTACTACTACTCATACTCTTATATTAATTCATGACAGCAGAATAGATTTTTTCTAAAAAAATTATGTCTTGTATCTCAAGAACTGTTTATGATAGGGTCTTGTAATTAATACAGAGTGGGATAAGACGAAAAAAAAATCGATTTCTATATATCGCGAACCGCTAATAACCGCTAGGTGGCACGTTCTAAAAATTGTAAGAGATTTTTGGGAAATAGACTTATTATTTACAAAATATGCCTGACTGGGTGTAACTTTATTATTTTTGGGCAGAAGTTTAGAACACGTTTAACGCTGAGATGCGATGCAGGTTTCTATACGACCGGCAACATACAGTAAAAAGTCCATAGAAATTTGTAAAAAAAATTATTTTAATAAAACTATTACAGTTTTTAAACTATCATGTAAAAACCTCGTGGAACAAAAAAACAAATTTATACCCCCTTAGACCTAAGAGAAATTGTAAAAGAAAACGTATTTATCCTTTGTAATATCAAAAAACTTTAAAATTAATTTTAGGCGATAATATAAAAAGCCAGAGTAAGTAAAAACCATTTCAACACAAGAGCTATGTCATTCAAGAGGTATGTCCTTCAAGAAAACGTTTGCAACCACTTTAGACCCATGAGGAGGGGATATCAAATAAACCTAAAATTTATTTTCAGGCGGTTATGTGAAAAGTAAGTGGAAGTAAAAACGAATTCAATATCTTATTTGACCTAAGAGATATGACGGCATTCGTGATTCATCCATTTTACACCCTCTTAGGGGTTGAACAGCAAGAAACCCTTAGATCCAATTTTACTCGTGTATTTAGAAGACCTGTAGAAATGAAAACTTATTGGATATTTAATCAGATATAAGGAAAATGGCGGAATTCGTGAAAATGTATGGAACCTCTAAGACGGTTGAATTTAAAACAAACATGAAAACGGTTTTTTAGTATTTATTTTCATAAGCCTAAAAGTAAATTTAATTCGATATTTCAGAAGAATTAAGAGATAGGACAGAATTCGTGAAAACAAATGCCTCATTTTCACTGTAAATTGTTTTTTACACCACCTCCATACGTCAATGGATATATGAAAAAAATTTACTTTTACTACTTTTCTCGCATATTCACATATACCCAACTGTATTCGAGATTCTAGCATAAACCGTTCGTGCGATAGGAAATCATCCCACACCCCCGTATCACACCTCCACCAGAACTACAAAACACCATTATAGCTCTACGTAACATCTCAGTCACAGCTATTAGATATAAAAATCGGATTTGTTCCTTTTCACCCTGCACCACCCTCACTCTTAAAATTATTTTCTGTACTAGAGGTCAATCAGGCCTACCTCTTGTGTAAAGTCCAAGATCCTATCTTAAACAGTTTTTGAGATACGAGACGTGATTTTTTACAATAGGAAAATTCTTACGAATTTAAGATGTCTCGATTCCAGTTTTCAAGCTCTCCGGATACATTGTTTTCACCATACTCCCGCATTTTGACTATTAATTGCAAGTGGCTTCACTATCTGCAATGAATCCCTGAGATGAAGAAACCAAAATTGTTCGCCTAAACCCCCCCCCCCCCTCTTCCTCATGACTTACATCCCGAAGTATTCATCAATTCATTCATGTGTTAAGGGTGGTAGTAGGGCAAGCGGTTCTATTGCACCCCTACTTTAACCGCTTCCCGGATCTGAAAAATAGTAACGTTTCGCCCAGATTGTTCATGTCTTTAGTTAAATTAAGTCTTCTTTTTTTCCTAAAGAAAAAAAATCAGATAGTGTTTTTATCGCGAATTACTCGAGGAAAAAAATGCCTAGAATTTAATTTATCTCGAATGGGTTCTAGGACCTCTGAAGGAAAAAATCTATTTTTTTCAAATTGGTGAATTCTTGAAGCCATTTCTTATATTTTCTAAAATTTTAAAAAAAAGTCATGGTAGTTACTTGCCTAAAACGAGAGTTTCAAAAATTCAAAGTGATATCTTTAACCGCTCGTAGACTTATATTTAATATTTTGTAATCAAAATACTTACTTATTATTATACTTAATTTAATATTTTGCAATCAAATTGTATGGTCTTATCTTCCTCAGTTCTTGAGGTATTTAAGAAAAAAAAATTAATAGCTTGTTCTTAGTCTACAAAAGTGTTAACAAATGGTGAAAATCTAGTCATTTTTCAAAAAAAAGTTTTGTTATGGTGCAACATTAAAATGAACAAATAGGAAGGAATCGCCGATTATGTATTTATTTCATAGGAATTTATGTAAGCAATTCACATTTTGGAAAGCTACAATAGTTCTGCAAAATTCCGACACTTAATGTTGGTTGTTGTATGGCTTTTTCTTACCACGAATCATGAACGATATTAAAGTAGTCTATATTTTATTATATCCATACGTATTTCATCAAAATCGGTTTAGAAGTTCTTGAGTATGAAGTGTGCAAAGGCAGAGAGGCAGACAGACAGACAGGTAGACAGAGTGGTCAGACGAACAAAAAAAATTTTGTAATTCCAATATTTTCACTTCTTTTCGATTACTAAGTCTCAGTAAATTATTTTGTGAAAATTTGAAAATTACAGAAAAATTTGTCCGCTACTTTTTTCGATAATAAAGTAAAACATTTGCAAATACCTAAAAGACAGCAAAAAATCTACTTTTACCCAATTTTCTTTTTCTTTTCGAACATCTTCATCGGGGACAATGAAATTTCCTTTAATCCCAAAATATTTACGTAAAAATTGTCCTGTTCGTCCTGACACTGTCACTACATAATAAAACAGTAATTGAAGTGTAATGACATTTCTATTAACAACTAAGAGCTTAAGCAGAAAAGTATCAATGCAACCCTGAAATTATAACATTTCCCCGCACATTATCCGCATTGTACATCTTCGGGGATAACAGGAAGACTACTTTGGGCCAATTATCCTGAAAATCCTTGACGGAAGCACAATACTTTTCGAATCCAATACACAAAACACACCGAGTACCTTGAACGGTAGCCAGGCAACAATGCTACGAAATGTTTAATGCCCAGCGGCGCAACATGAGTGATTACAAGCCAAAGATAAGGGGTACATCAGCAAACCTTTAATCGTCGGCTTCCAAGATAAGGGCGCGCACTTGATGTATTCTCTATGTTTCGCACGGACCGAGTAGAGGGCGCTCTCGGTCGAGTCCGTTGAGGGCGTTACTCAGGGGTTGTAAAGCTGCCACTTAACATGTTCAACCAGCATCTAATTTTGATGGCTTGATGTGATTTTGTATTCATTCGGAATTAGATTGATTACTTTGGGATTACGTATGCCAAGGAAGGACGAACTTGAACCGATTCATAGCCCGAGGAGAGAGATTTAGAGGATGGAAACGCCACAACTTGCATATCCTTGTCAGTCGAAATTGCATTGCTACATTCATTGTTGTGTATTGTTGGATTTGTTGTTTATTGTTTGTTGCTGTTTGATGGAACGAAGAAAGGAGTTAAGATTGTGAGCGAACAATGACCAAATTTGTTGAGCAATTCATATTCAATATTCACTCTTTTTTGTTGTCTAGGCTTTTTGGGCCAATGCTGATAAGGCCCCGACCTAATTAATATATACATAGAGTGATTATTATATAAATCCTACAAGTTAGGAATAGTCAGTTTCTCAAAGATAAGTTCAATAAGAGAACGTTTGAAGCTATCTTAAACCGATGATTTTTTATTCTTATCGCTAAAATAATTCAAACAATTGTAAAGCTTATCGATAAGTGATAGCATAAACAAAGAAATTGATTCAAATATAGGTACTCGTATTAAAACGTCACAATAAAAGTTCTTAACTGTATTAAGTTTATTTTTCAGGTATAAATTAAGCCCGATCCTTAAAAATGTCTTGTGTGCTCTTCATAATGCCAAGAATCTGGGCGCAACTTTATTAATTTTCGGGGAGAAATCCGGAACTTGTTTAAAGCTGAAATGCGATGTAGGTTACTATGCAACTAACAACCTAAAATACAACGTTCCAAATAGCCACCTATAGTAATGCTTTAGGTTGTCAGTCGCATAGTAACTTATACCAAATCTCAGCATTAAACGCATTCGGGACTTCTTCTACTCAAAAAATAATAAAGATCTCACTGAACCTAAAAGATTTTTCGGAATTCGTGAAAACTTGAACAATATCTGACCTCCTCCCTTCCCACACAAGGGTTTTGACATCGAAAAATGCTGAAATCGATTTATTCCCTATTATATTTAAAGCCTTTAGAAGTGAAAGTGAGTTCGATATCTCATTAGACCTAAGAAATATATCGGAATTCGTGAAAATATACACAACCACTTAACACCCCCTTAGGAGTTTGATATCGAAAAATTTGTTTTGTTTTTCTAGGTGCGTATACGAAGAGCCTGCAGAAGTGAAACTGAAATTTCACGGAAATTTTAATTTTCATATACTTACTAAGTTTCAACTTTCTAGTATAATTCATTTCTGAGATACAAAAAACAGGGGATGGGCTATCGCTATCAACAATTATTGTTCTAAGGATGCTTCTATAGTGGCTTTATACAGTCGTCATTTTTCAGCTTTCTATCTTTTGCTGTTCTCGAGAAATAAAAATCATATTTTTTTTTTACATTTGGATGTAACGAGGGAATAAATGTAAGAAAAAAGTTAATAACATGGAAAGATAAAAAATAAATTAAAAAAATGTCTCGTTAGTCTGGGCACAACTTTATTATTTTTGAAGCCGAGTCGAGAGTACTATGCGTCTGACAACCTAGGAAAATATGTATATATATACATATATATATGATATACATTATATGATTGGACTTAATGTGTACCAAAATTAGAGATTTTTAGCCGATTAAACAATGAAAAAGCCCGTGTATACATTCGAACTTCGGTATAGTATGTACACTAAAAGCCCATAGAAGTAAAAACGAATTTGATGCCTTATCAGACTTAAGAGATATGACGAATTGTTAAAACGTATACAAACCCATTACATCCACTTGGGGTTTGAATTTCGAAAAAATTCTGAAACACGATTTCATAAGAAGCAACTTGATATCTCATGAGACACGAGGGATTTTGAAAAATTTTGTGAAAACGTAAGCAAACCATTCACACCAGCTTGGTTTTTGAAATTTGAAAAATCGTGAAATTGATTTTTAGGTCATTACATCAAATGCCGTAATAACCAATTTTATATCTAATCAGAACTAAGGGATGGAAAAAAGTGTAAAAACATATGCAAACCCTGGGGGGTTGAATATCCAAAAATTGAGAAATGGGTTTTTAGGCGATTATATAAAAAGTCTGTGGAAGTGAAAAGCGATCTAATATCTTATCAAACCAAAGAAATATGTCGAAGCTTTGAAAAGCATACAACCCCCTTACACCCCTTAGGATTGAATGTCTAAAAATACTGGAATTGACTTTTGGCGCTTATATAGGAAACCTTAGGAAATAAAAATAAATTCGATATATCATCAGATCTAAACAATATGTAAGAATCTGTGAAAACATATGCAACCGCCTTACACCCAGCTGGGGGTTGAATATCCAAAAATTCTGAAAGGAGTTAATAAATAAATATGAAAACAGCACGAGAAAGTAAAAACCAATTTAATTTCTTATCACTTCTAAAAGATATGACGGAATTCGTGAAAACGTGTTCAATCCTTAGTGGCTGAAAATTTAAAAAACTTAAAAACTGGTTTTAGGCGATTATTACGCAAGCCCATGAAAGTGAAAAGATATTCGATATCTGATCAGATCTGGAGGATACGGCAGAAGTATACAACCCCTTTACAACCCCTTAGGGGTCGAATTTCAAAAAATCCTGAAAACAGTTTTTAGGTATTTATATGAAGAAGCCGTAGAATAAAAATAAATTCAATATTTTGGAAGACCTAATAGATATGACGAAAACCGTGAAAATATATGCATTCCATTTTCAATGATAATTTTTTTGCCACCCTTCCGAACGCCAATAGATATTTAGTACTCTTTTATCTAAATTACTTTTCTAGTTGATTTACATATATGTACCGAGTTTCAACTTTGTATCAAAAGCCGTTCTAAAGATAGAAAAAACACCCCCCACCACCGTATTATACTACCACTATAAAAAATTATATTTTTCCAACATGGTTCTACTAAATGTCTATCCAAATACCAAGTTTCAGTTTTATATCATTATAGGTTGTCGAGATATAAAAATCGGAACTTTTTCTTTTACATCCTTCTCCACCCTCACCCTCTATACCTCTACAACCCAACTTTTATTTTCTGATAGCGGTCTATTAGGCCTACTTCTGGTAAAAATTCTAAGCATCTATCTTATATTGTTTTTGAGATATGAGACGGGGTTTTTTTTGAAAAATTCTTATCTCCTTCACTTCCATGCTTCACCTCCATGCTTCATCTTTCTTTTAAAAAATTATACTTTCATCAAACTTTATTTGTCAAACTTTATACAGAAACCGAATTTTATTTTTCTAGTACAATTGGTTCGTGAGATATCGTAATCTTAAGTTTTTCACCCCCCACCCCCGTACGGCACTGAGCCCACTCAAAAATTTGTTTCCGCTCTATTCTCCTAGTATACCTACAGATATTAATTAAGTTTTAATTTTGTGACATTAACCGTTTAGGAGATATGGATTTTAGAATGTCTCAATCTCGGCTTTGGAGCGTCTCGGACGCATTATTTTTCCCCATACTCCTTCACCCCTTCACCCATATCGGCAATTTTTTTGCAAATGGGTCCACTATTGAAGCTCTATATAAATTTCAAGTTTCAGCTTCCTAACATAAGCGGTTGCTGAGATCTAGAAACCAAAACTTTCCGTCTAAAACGCTTCCCCCACCTCCACCCTCACACCTTCACCCACTTAAAAGTGGAACCTTAAAGGGGTGTACCCACTCTACCCGCGAACTAAATAGCTCAAAAGATTTGGGTGTTACGAGCCTTCAAACAATTTTGGGTACACCGGTCGACGTACGGCGGACAGACGGACTGAAATTTTTTTTTGCTTTTTTTGTGTCTACTAGTCATTTTTTTAGGGTAGCAAATTTTTTTTTTTAAAAATCGATCACAATACTGTATTATTAGAAAATAATAAAGTAAAATTGGTTCCTGAAACATAGACATGTCCACTTGTCGGCCCCTTCTCCGTATTTTTAGAATGTTTGCTTGTAGCACTAATATTTACATACCAAATTTCAAAATTTGTAGCATTTGCAGTTTTTGAGATATTAAAAATATAAGCTTTTCATTTTAATTCTCGTCGGCATTCTCCTGGATACCCCTCTCCAGTCAACCCCGGAGAACCTACTTACAGTCAAAATTTGTAACTGATAGATCAAAAGGGTTGTTGATGAAGCCTCTTTTTCGCGATACATTTCTTCAACCTCTACTCCTGTGTGACACAACCGCCTTAAAGAAATTATTTTAGTCTATCACACCAAAATTCAATTCTCTGTCCTATGTTTTTTTTCTGAGATGCGAAAAGATAAAGTCCCAAACGTCCACCTCACAATTTATTTTTTCCATTTCTCCTAATCCATTTCTTTATTGTGTGTTGAAAAATTTATTTATCCAGGAGATATAATTTTTAGAAAGTGCGATCTTAAGACGTCATTGTTTTGTTATATTTTGTGAAGCCCTCAATCCCAAATACTACTTCCTTCAACAAATTTATTTTGCTGCGCTGTGTATCTAAAAAAAATTAGATTCCTAACGTGATTCGTTTCAAAGATGAAATTTTGCTTTAATTCATTCCCCACCCACAAAAAGTACTTCCTTAATATTGCATCACCAACTCCATCGACTATGAAAGTTTGATGGTTATATCTGCGGCAGTTTTTGAGTTATTACACATCAAAAACGTTTGCGTATTGCGTATTCAGCGTATACGGCGGGCTTTTTTTGGAATCTACTAGTCCTAAAACGCGAAAATTAAAAATTTCAGGGTGGGATTTTTTTTAAATTTCATTTGGATCACAATACTTATTGATTAAAAGGTAATAAACTGTTCTTGGAAGGCCACTCCAAGAAACGAACCTCCAATTTGCTCAAATTGAGCCGGAATCAGGTTCGGCGCTTGATTGCGCAAATTACAGGACACTGTAAGCTTAAGAAGCATCTGCATACGATTGGACTGGTTTCAGACGATATTTGCAGATTGTGTGAAGAAGACGAGGAAACTGCAGAGCACGTTCTATGCCATTGCGAAGAACTCGCACTCAGAAGACTCAGACTTCTAGGACATTACTTCCTAACACCATTGGAACTCATGTCTAACTCACTCAAGAGCATATTAAAATTTATTAATGTAACCGTCCTGAGTGAGTTATAATCAGGGAGGATAATCACAATAGGCCCACTGAGGCCGCAGTGAATCGGGATTTTTAGACCCTCCTCCACCATCTACAATCTACAATAGGTAATAAAGTAATACCTAATTTACAGCGCAAGATTCCGACTGGATTTCGAGGAATATTGTGACTTTGGCAAATCAAATTACTAGATTTTCCGTACAACTGAAACTAGCCTGGACAGCCCGGAAATTTATGTCTCACCATGTTCAGAATTCACCACAATATTCACAGTCACATATTTAAAAAAAAAATTTATATCTCACCATGTTCAGAATTCACCACAATATCCACTGTCACATATTTAAAAAAAAAAACATTCAGCGATTCGCCTAAGTATCATAAGTGAACGAATGTCGAAAAGGTGAATCATTAGTGATTCACTTACGATGCTTTCGGATTACTATACGATACGGATATCTGGAAATTGAAATTAAAAGATGTATGTTAAAAGATGTATTTAATCTATGAATGTCTATAGTAGTCAGGAGAAGAGTAGAGAAGCAGAATTAAATCACTGTCAATGGGAATATAAAAAGTCCTCGCTAAATACCAGGATGTTTAACGGAATAATTGTGTTGCTGACCCCGTCGTGGATTACACAGGAGCCAGGAAGTAATCAGGGAAATCGGCAATTCAAATCAAATCAAATTACTAGATTTTCCGTACATTTGAGCTATTTTAAAATATCCTCAATTGTAGAAACCAACTAAAACTGGCCTGGACAGCCCGGAAATGTATGTTGCACCATGTTCAGAATTCACCACAATATTCACTGTCACATATTTAAAAAAAACAACATTCAGCGATTCGCCTAAGTATCGTAAGTGAATGAATGTCAAAAATTTGAATCATTAGTGATTCACTTACGATACTTTCGGATTACTGTATGATACGGATGTCTGGAAATTGAAATTAAAAGATGTATGTTAGTGAAGTTTTTAATCAGATTAGTGTTATTAATCTGCTATGCATGTCTATAGTAGTCAGGAGAAGAGTAGAGAAGCAGAATTAAACCACTGTCGATGGGAATATCAAAATTCCTGGCTAAATATCAGGATAAAACTTGTAAAAACGCCCCAAAACTGAACAACCCCTGAAAACTATTAATGTATGGTAGTTTCAAGAACATACTCCAGCAAATAGCTAATTTCTTTCATTACAAATACCGCCTCTGAAGAACAACTTTCGTACTATGGCAATCGTAAAATTAAAAGAATAGAAAAAGTGTATGTACTTCCAATGTTAAGCACCTGTACGAAAACCATATTACAGGACGCCCTAAAGGTATACGGGAAAACAAAACAGCGACTCCTTGAGAGTCATCCATTGGAAAAACATACGTCTCATAAGTAGGACTCAAAAGTCTGTAAAATCGTGCCAGAACTAAAATTAAGCTCATCTAGACCTGGGACCTGGCTACGGTATTATATGTGTTTTGAATGCAGAGTGTCTTGGGCTTAGTATGTGCAGTAAACTTGAAATTGAATGATAATTACTCTACTCGGTGCTAAGAAAGATGGAGAAAAAAAGAGTGGCTGGGAAACTGCTTCTTAGGATTTCCTTCGCATTATTTTATGATATGTTCTAGTGTCCACTTCTGGGCTTATCCTCTTATGTAATATGTAGGTAAGGTTGTTCGTCTATGGTCTTATGGAGGAAGTTGTATCTCACTTGAGCCTAAAACCTTAAGAAGTTCACTTGGACAAAACTTTAACGTAGCTTTAATAGAGAACATACCAAAAGTAGTACTCCTATTGATCAGGTCTTGATTGTCAGAACTGCTTACTTGGCCAATTGTATTTTTATCCGAATACGGAGCAAATTTTCACTGTAAATAAAACAAGCATGCGAAGAACAAGTCCTAAATTCAACAACAACACGCTCATAGATCCGACCTAGTGACTTATTCCAGTGCCCAACTGAAGCATAATTCGGGCTCTAGACGTAGACGTCTATGGGTGCTTCAGTCAAACGTCCTTCCTCCTCGCTAGTGCGTTTGAGTACAATTAAAAACGTATTTTAAAAAAAAAATCATTTTTTTTTTACAGCCTTGCTGGTCATTGAGACGATTTAGGTGGTGAACATCTTTTGAATGGCCTCATTTCCACGTACCCACACATCTGTATGGGCCTTTGGTCCTCCAAACATAGGCAACTTGTAGAAGGACCGAAACGCTGAATGGCATACGGACGTTCATCCTTTGGCCGGTTTGGAGTATGTCCAGTGGTTGAGGTGTCGTTGAAGGATCCTCGAATGCGGACCGACGAGCTTCGAGTGGCGAGTTGAGTAGTCTTCTGGTATTATACAATCATGAAATCGCATTTATTTGTGTTCATAGTTTGTTCAATGTATGTGTGGAGCTGAATGCAATAATTGAAGAGGATGACCTTATACAGTAAGTTCGTAAGTTTCAAGCGGATTAAGTAACATGACATTTAAATCGTGAAGTAACCATATTGTAGCCAATTTACAGGTTGTGTTTTTTTCATTCAACGACTACCTTGAGTACGGCCATGAAGCCAATTTTACACCATATCTTCTTCATTTCCACAAAAACAACTTAAATCTTACCACATGGTGAAAAGAGGGAGGATTACAGAATTGAACTTTACGGAAAATATAACTAATCGAGTGCTACTCGATATTCGAGAGCTCAAGGTTGCGGAGTATGAACTTTTGGATTAAAATTATTAATAATTACAAATGTGTAAGTATGGCGTAATCCAACAACGGTCTTTGGAGTGCCACTAGAGAGTCCAAGATGCTCATTTCGACTCTGAGATTCTGACTATAGTGTCATACCTTGAGGAGACTAGAGCAAAATGTTGCTAGTGGTTTGAATCCTCCATGAAGAGGTTAGGAGGTCGAGGGCGTAGCAAAAGATGTGAGTAGTTTACCAACGAGAAACAGAATAGGCGGTCTGTTAGTGGTCTAGATTAGATTAGATTGACGTGCGTTTGCGGAACCAACTACACGGTTAGGTTAGGTTAGGTTGAGAAGGGTGGACTGAAGCATTGTGCCACAGTTTATCACGAGAGATCACTGCGGATCCATTGTGGTCCCCTCGTATAAACCGGGCTCTAGACTACTGATTCCAAATATTGCTCTTCCTTATGAAGATAGTAGTTCTCCATAAAGGAATCATCGCAAGTTCTGATAGATCGGTCAAGGAGAATTTACCCAAGTACGTGCCAGACTTTCACATTCACACACTAGATGCTCCAGTGTTGGTTCAACATTCTCATCACCACAGCGACACAGATCAGCTATGGGTTTTCCCAGTCTTTCTCCATGTCTCCCAAAGGGACAGTGTCTCGTTAGGACCCCTCCTATAAGTTGTCTACAAATGTCCCTGCCCAGAGACAAAATGAAGCTAGAGTTCCTCCTATTAAGTCTCTGCCAGCAAATTATCGCTTGCTGGCAACCCGAGAGATTCACCCAGGCCCCCTCCATCTGTCTGAGCGCTTCAATATCAATCATTCTCTTTACAGATTCAATGGGACATAGAACCGATTCATCGGCCAGCTCTATGCCCATCTCCGACCCCCTTCTGGTCTTTTCATTTCCAGGAAAGTCACTGTGACCAGGAATCCAATTAATCTTCAGGTTGTTATTCATACCCAGCATCTGCAATATTCTTTTACATTCTTCCACAAGTCTGGATTTAGTAACAGCCTTGATGGCAGCTTGGCTGTCAACATAAATAGTTATTGTACCATTCACACATGGTTAGATTTCTTCTTTGATGCCACCAATGTTGACGAAGATGAGCCTCGGTAGAGCAGAGTCTGAAGCCATGGATTCGAATCCTACCTAGCCATGAGCTTATCACCTGTGGACTAAGTAAAATAAAATACTTCACTTATGCCTCAGGAGGGTTCATAAAAGAACTAAGCGTGACGAAGACCGCGGGTCGCAAAAAGGAATAGTACGAGATTCTGCTGGCTCAATGAAGCCCCGAATGAATAATCCGCAATCATGGAGAATATAGCGCGTAGTTCCGCCTTCGCCTTCAAAAAGTCTATATATATTGTTACATGCTATCCTGGCAACCTGCGCAACTCGATCAGTTTCCAGTAAGAAAGCCACACCTCCAAATATCCAACGCGAAAACTTCTGTATACTTCTCGAATACTCTTCTTCTCGACTCTCCTCGCATGCAGAAGATACTTCCGGCAAGTTCAACATACACCACCAAATATTCGGGAAAGCTCTCGGCCCAACACATGCAGTATATAAGCACGACAGAGTTTGCAGCCAAAAACAGCTTTTACTACACAGCGAGACGAAGATCGGGTTCTATGCGAAAGTATTAATAAAGAGATTCGGATTGGTAGCAGCGATTGAGCAGTGATCAGATGGTTTTGTCTGGAGTGCGACTATTGAATTCGCATAATAAAACGTTATTATTTCTATCGATTTTTAGCGAATTATGTCTTACTTGAAATTCCGGCGAAACCCCAGCTCGGAACAATATTTCACTCTCAGAGATTGCAATCCTACCAATGTGCGTCTTCTTTTAACAAGGTCGCACTAGGGTTCCAGTTTAAAATCTTTAAGTTTTTTAATTAGTAACATTCTTCAACTCCTTCGGATGGCTCTCATACAAAAGTCCTTTCCTTACACACCAGTTGACCAAAATTTTCCAATAACTTTTGAACGCTTTAAGCTACGACTTTCAAATTTTATACACGTTGATTTTATAATAGTCGCAGCTAAAGATACAAACATGAAACTAAATCCTCTGAATCCTTCTCGTAGCTGACATACAAAAGTCCTGCAAAAATGTCTTAACATAATTGAAGGAACTCACTATACTAATAATGTTTACGTTAACGATATTGTTTAGCCTCGAAGTCGAAATATTGTAAAAATTAGTTTTGATTGAAAATTAAATTCAAGTTTATTAGTCAGTGAAATTCGTTTAGTCCTTTGGGTAGCCGCCATACAAAAAGTCCTTAAAACACGTGCTAAATAATATTGGTCGATAACTTCAGAACGGTTCAAACTAGAAATTTTAAATTTTTTCCCATTTTGATAATTCAATGGTGACAAATAGAGAAATTGGTACGAAGAAAAGAGTCCTTCGTGTAACTACCATACAATAATCCTTGGAAAATGTGTACATTCAAATTTCGAAAGCTACTTTAACTCGAGAGATTGTTGAGATTGGACAGTAAAATTTTATTAGAATTTGTTTTCAACAAAAAGTCTGGTTGGGTTTGCTATTGAGCCAAATCCACTCACTTCTTCGAGTAACTCCCATAAAAAAGTTCTTAAAACAAGTGTACGCAAGTGTTCATCGATAAAACGATTCAAGCTAGGAAATTTAAAATTTTTTACAAGTAAGTTTTACCAACTTTGTACATTATGGTTCTCAAGGTTGCCATTTTTAAGGCATTTTCAGATTTAAGTTTAATTTACCTTAAGTTTTGTTTTATCTTCAAGTTGTATAATTTTAATTTATAATTATTAATTATTAATTTATTATAATTATTAATTTATATTTCATTTAGTTAACAACAATAGAATTTTTCAAGTAGAGCCGTAGAAACAAAATTTGTTTAAGTATTTTTGAGTTGATTTCTACGACAGAGTCTTAGTTGTATAACACCATATGAAATTCTCGACTGGATGGCTATTGCCATTGAAATGATATAATATTTCAAAAACTTTAACTAGAGAGATAAGTTTAAAACAATGTTGGACAAGATCCGATGAAACTATTTGACCATCAATTTGCATTTGAATCGAGGATTCTTCCATGTGTACGTTCTTCAACTGAAATTGATTTCCACGAATTATAACAAGCTAAAGTTTGCCATAGCGAATTATTATTAGACACATGCACTGAAGATCACCTCATATTTAAACCAATTTTGGTTGTTCACGAGGATGTTAATTCTAATCGGTAGTTGCACCCACTAATTAGCGAAATATTTGACCTTAACACTCGCTGACGATCAAAATGTATTTTAACGCGAATGAAATTTTTTATGGTAGAGCTACCATAGAAAATAAGGTAGGTGTCAGTCTCTAAATCCCTGTTCACCAGCCTACAATTTTTGGACAAAAGTACATCATTGTTTTCGAACTAACATTGCCAGTTAAAACTTTTGATCTGCCATACCCTCAATGACTTAAATTCGCTTAGATTTGAGCTTTAGGTTTAAGTCTACTTTTCGACTTTCAACTTAATTTTATATTTTTTTAGTTTTAAGTTTTACTTAGCCTTTTGAACATTATTTTCATTCACATTTTAATTAATTGTTGTTAAGATTTAAGCCTTTTGTTTATAACCTATGGAATTTTAATTACTTTTTTAATTTTAGTTTTTATTTCGATTTTTTAGATTTAAGTTTCATTTATTACTATTTTATTGTTAATCATTTTATTAAGTTTTATTTAGGTGTAGTTTTCACTCGGAGTTTGGTCAGAGTTTAAACTTTAATTTAGTTTTTAGGCATTAGTAAGTTTTAAATACTAATTTAAATTCAATTAATTTTTACAGTTTTAAATTTTAAATGTGCTCTTACACGTGCGATTAGAATTGCTGATTTTGCAGCAATTCCAGACAATTTTGACGTGACGAAAACATACAGCACCATTCAGCAACATCAGCAATTGACGATATGGATATGGTCAACTCATTGCTCAGCAGTGACTAGCGATATGGAGCAATACTCAGCAATTTGGCAATGAGATCACGGACAATTCAGTGCATGCAATAAATCAGTCATGACTAAAGACGAAATTTTAGTAGCTGCGTGTGCATTAGTTATTATTCATTATAAAAAAGAAGAAAAAAATCGGCCAACAGTCGGGGCGCAACTTTATTATTTTATGGGTAGAAGTTCGAAACGTGTTTAATGTTGAGATGCGGTGTAGGTTACTATTCGACTGACAACCTAAAAACTGACGTTCCAAATAGCCTTCTGGATATTCCTTAGATTGTCAGTCGCATAGTAACCTACACCGCATCTCAGCATTAAACACGTTTCGGACTTCAACCCATAAAATAATAAAGTTGCGCCCAGACTGTCGGTCGATTTTTTTTTTAGTTTGAATTACTCTAGTAGCACATCTACATATAGGTACTAAGTTTCAACTTTCTAGCATAAGCCGTTTCTGAGATATGAAAAACTACCCCCCACTCCCGTACCTTGCTACCCCTATCAACAATTTATTTTTCTGGGATGTCTCTATAGTAGCTCTATACAGTTTTCGATTTTTAGCTTTCTATCCATTGCGGCTTTCGAGAAATTAGAATCAGAACATTTTTCATTTCCACTCCACATCACTATCTTCCCTACTCCGCTAGAGGTCAACTGGTACTAGCTTCTGTAAAATTTTCAAGATCATATCTGATACGGTTCTTGAGATATAATAATTTTATTTTTTGAAAAAACTGTCCCCCCACTTTTACGCTTCATCTCCCCCTCATTCAGTAGACTCTACTGATAATTCTATATACAATCAGGAATTCCATGATTTTAAAAGCAAACCATCCACTTTTTTTTTTGCTCCTTCCTGCTCTCGTTTTTAAAATAGGTCCTCAGATTTTTAGATTTTTTTTGGACTTCATCAGCACTTATGTGAAACTCGGCCCCAATCACACTCCAACCGTCTTTTTTCAAGTTCCGATTTTTACAGTCGGAAATTCCGACAACGAACAGTATCAATAAAAGTTATTGTTTTTTCATTTCTCCAAGCCATTTTTAAAACGAAACTTGATAAAATACAAAACTCAATATAAAACTTGACATTTAAATCACCGCACGAGGACAATTGCTCGGAATTTTCCAAATTATTGGAAATACAGCAATTATAGGGCGAGCAATATCAGTAATCTGTGAAAACATTGCCGAAATATTGCCACAACTAGCATGATATTGCTCTGTATTGCTCCATCAATCGCTCCACTAGCTTGGGCAATAGTCGTCGGGCAATTAGTTGCTTGAAAAATTGCTCGTGTACAAGCACCTTAAGTTAATATATAATTTTCATTCAATTGCTATAATATAATAGTTTTATAAAATTTCAAGGTTATATTTTAAATTTTTTTTTTTTTAATAATTGACATGAAATTTTTAAAAAAAATGGTTGACTCAATAATGCGGGTAGGGTTCCGCATCATAGCTTACTAACCTCTTAACCAGACTTTGAGAACGATTTGAAAATTTTAATTAATACGATTAATATTTAGTGGATCCAATGTAAACCGTTCTTGATTTCATGAGCGTATGAGGTTATGTGTATTTTCGCAGCCTTAGGAATGGCTTGCACTCAAAAGTTGAAACTTGTTACATATATGTATGCAGTTGGGAGATTTAGATTAGCGTTAGTTACTCTCCTGGTTGATCGACATACTATCTAAAGTAGTTAGGATAGCAATAGTGTAACAAATCCCAGCAAACTGTTAGAACGCAAAATAATTATAAAGTAACACCCAGACTATTACTAGATTTACTTATTCTGTAAGCTTCACGTCTTTGTTGTCTGCCAGCTTCCTCCAATGAATCACTTTTTAAAGACCGGACTAAAGGATTTCTAATGGTGCAATAGCATTAGATACTCCAATCCAATAATACAACTCTAATAGCCTATTCAAACCCAAAACAAACACGTCGTCCATTTGCCAATCAGCTACAAGAATTGATGGTCCTTCCATTATCCGATTTTAACCGATGGTGCAACGAAAAATGAGCTTATTTTGATACGAATAGCCATTTTGCGTGGCATCACATCTAGCCCATAAGGATGTGTGATATGGTGAGTACCATCTCGAGGAATCATTGAAATGTACTTAAAGGACTGCACACTACAAAAATAAGAATAGCCGCCAGGACGAGACGAGCGGTACTGGAAAAACAACGCATCCACCGTAGAGTGAGTGCTTTTAATAATACCTGAAGTCCTGATTTTCGTTGTTCGTTGAAGCTTATGTAGCCTTTCATTGGCACTTTGTGTTGAAAGCTTTTAACATAGCTACTCGTACTTTTTTTTTTTATTTTTTTTTTTTTAGAGTTTTCCTTCTTATGCATTTTAAGAGAAAATGCATTCCGAAAGTGTACAGTGGGTGGTGTACATGACGGGTGCACATGTCGATACTTGAAGGGCGGAAAAGCGTATAGCCCAGGTAGCACTTAAATGCTCATTGCACTTGACTTAAACACTCTGTTGCTAGTGAACTTTTACTTTAGGAGGTCGTTGGTGAAGAATGACGGTGAGTGGAAACTAATCAGAATTCAGGACTATCGGGAGGTGAAACATGAATACACGTAGTAAAACGAATCGGTCTTTTTTGGAAGTGATAAGAAGTGGCTTCCTTAGCCTATTGTAAACGAGCTCATTCAAAGGGTCGTGTAATATCCTTTTCTTACTTAACAACTCCGAAAATCTCATTTCCAATTATTACTTCACAAAAAAAAAACTTCTCGCATCCTTGCAGGTTATGCGTTGCAACATTGCTGTTCTGGTAAATCAGATCGCAGCCAAAGAGCACTTAAAAAAAATATTAACACCTACTAGTACACTGCCATACCCGGCCCGATTTCTGACCTCCCATCCCTAAGCTGACTGGACTGTACAGCACAGTGTGTTAAAGGCTAACGTCCTAAGTCCAGTGCGGTATCCTTAAAAAAAGGCTACAAACTATCCCTAAAAAAATTAATACAATGTTAGATTCCAGTAAAAACTAATATAGGATGACCTAATAAACTATGTCCTTTTAGGGATTGGAGTAAAAGTTACCAATTTAACGAATCTACATAGTTAACAGACAACACTGTCTGCAAGTAGTCCTATCAACCTAGCTGGATACAGTAAGACCCTACGAAAAACGCAAAATAATGTTGCTGTCCAAGGGTGTCATGGGAGGACGTATCATACAAACTGAAGCACCAGTACAGCTTTGTGGATTCGCTCCAGTCATAGAATTCGTTTCCGGGAATTAAATCGGAGGGAAATATTCTTATCGACTCAGAATTAACACATGTTTAAGCTGAATTCACAAGGAATTTGGATAGGAAGCTGTTTTCCCGACTCAGATTGGATGCAACTATGCGCCCATTGTAAAAAAATCTGCCAACAGTCTGAGCGCAACTTCATATTTTTGGAGTAGAAGTCTGTAATGCATTTTATGCTGGGATACTATGCGACTGACAACCTAAAAAAATAACGTCCCAAAAAGGTTATTCTTTATGTTGTCAGTCGCATAGCAACCTACACTGCACCTCAGCATTAAAGGCCTTCCGGACCCCACATATAATAAAGTTGCGCCCAGACTGTTCGCAGGTTTTTATTTATTTACTTTTTTGAATTTCAATAAAAACAGGGGTAAAATATCGACGTAACTCCTAAGGGGTTGGATATCAAAAAAAAATCTGAATCCGATTCTTGGGCTAGAATAGAAAGTCCGGTAAAGTAAAAAAAAAAGATTAGATATTGTTGCGAGCTAGGGGTTCGCCGGGATTTCAAGTAAAACACAATTCGGTTAAAATAAAAATAAGTGAGTATTTATTCTTCGCACTTCAATTCTATTCGCACAATAATTCGCACTGTATGGCAATACCGCCCGCTTATACCATATATCGCTTGACTCGATCACTTTCGCTCTCTACCAACACGATTGCGTATACATGCTGGCTGTAACAGTCGCCGTAATAAAAATTACTATGTCTCTCGCTGAAAGCTTTATCTGCTTTTATACCAGTTGTCTGTAGTCGAGACTGTTCTTGAATCTTCGCTCGGTGGTGTGTGTGGATGATATCCGAAAGCTTGAGATCTTTCCATTTGACCCTCTACGCTGTTCTAGTACATTCGAGCGCATTCGAGCACATTCGATAAGAAGTGGGGTATAATCGTGTTGCTCTACTCTCCTTATTTACTTAACTAGGCTTTTGATTGGGTTACTTTGCAGCTTAGGTATTCGGTTGTTGCTGTTTCCCTATTCGTAATCGATCGAGTTGCGCGGTGGCCAGGCTTACACGTAACAATATCTTATCAGACCTACGTGGAATGCTGGAGTTCGTAAAAACGTGCACAATCATTTTTCTCGCAAAAACCTGAAACTAATTTTTAAATAAATTTAAAATAACTAACAGCTCACAAAAGCTGAGCTTGTGTATGAGCGGCCCTATTCAAAGTTTAAATTACAAATTATACAACTATTTAAAAAAAAAAAAAAATAATAACAAAATCCATGGATGTAAAAGGAATTTTGGTATAATTAAACCCGAAGAATTTATCGAAATTCGTGAAAACTTAAACAATACCTTACACCCCTCGGGAGCTTAATATCGAAAAATGCTTAAATCGGTTTTCCCCGATTATATTTAAAGTCTTTAGAAGTGAAAGTGAGTTCGATATCTCATTCGACCTAAGAAATATTTCGGAATTCATGAAAGGGGTTCGATATCTAAAAATTTGAAGAAAAGTTTATAGGCGCTCATATAAATAGCATACATGCCTCAAATGTATAACGAAATTCGTGAAAATATTGAAGAAACCCCTTTTTACTCCACCTTTGTACGCCAATAAAAATCTCAACTTATTTGCTCTATTTAGTCCTGTACTACATCTACATATACGGACCACGTTTCAAGTTTCTAGCATAAGCGATTTCTGAGATATAGAAAACCGCCGTACCTTGCTAGCACTATCAAATATTTTTCTGGTATGAGGCTATAATGGCTCTATATGTACCTTATAGTCAACCTCCACCAATCATCCCGCACCCCCAAAACTCTTTTCTCTGCTAGAGGTCTACTGTACCTAACTCCTGTATCACATCTGCTACGGTCCTTGAGAAATATTATACAAATTCCGTTTTTTTTTAAAATGGCTATCCGCCTACTTCCGTCGTTCACTTCTTGAGATCTCATCATCAATGGCGCGATAGCCCAAATCGGGCCCTGGCCTCCTGCAGGTTTCTGGACAGTGGTCTTTTTTCCGGTGATGAGTGGTCGGCGCCTCGCCCAACCCCCGTCTTAGAGGGCCAGTCCTACTTATTTGTTACACCCCGGTAGGAAAAGGATGGGAGTTTTCAGCTAACTGTGACATATTGGAGTTCTTCCAGTTATGCTGCGAGTCCAACTATGTCATACTTATTGCCTACTTCCTGAGACGCACAGGTGTTACTGGCCATTCATGTTAACTCCTGAGATCTAGAAACCAAAATTTTTCGTCTAAAACACTCTCCACCTCTTCCTCACACCCCACCCTTGCAAAAGATAACTCTCGTAGGGGTTCATCCAATCTACCCATTCATATCTCATCGGGTTTGTGAGCTACGCGCCTTCAAACGCTTTTATGTACGGCGGACGGTGTACAGCGGACAGACAGATATTTTTATTTTTGATTTTTCGGGGTTTACTAGCCTTCAAAGTGAAAATATAAAAAAAACGGGTAGCGAAATTTTTTTTTAAATTTCAGTTGATCACATTATTTATTATTAAAAAATCTGCCAACAGTCTGGGCGAAACTTTATTATTTTTTGGGTCAAAGTTCGGGGGCGGTTAGAATGGGGTCGCGCTAGAACGCTTACGCCACTGCCACATATAACACATGAATTACGTTATTGGGTCATAGTCCGGGCCGTGGTCAAAGTCGAAGTATAACATCAGTTGTTTCGAGATTATGAGGTTTTTTGGAAAGATAATTTTGTCCTTAGAATAGAAATAAAAATACCTAAAATATAGATTTTTAGTCGATTAAACATATAAAAAAAGCCGACTCAAATTTCGGTCCTTTATTTACACTATAAACTCATAGAAGTAAGACCCACTTTGCTGCCTCATCAGACTTGAGAGATATGACGAATTGTGAACACGTATGCAACCACCTTGCACTTGGGGGTTGAATATCCAAAAATCCTGGAAGAAGTTTTTATATAAATTTAAAGAAAGAGCGAGGAAGCAAAACCCAATTCGATGTCTTATCACTCCTATGAGATATGACGGAATTCGTGAAAACCTATTGAACCCTTTTACACTTCGAAAGAACTTTGAAACAAGTTTTAGACGATTAGAAAACAAGCCCGTGAAAGCTAACATTTATTCGATATCTAATCAGACCGGAGGGATACGACTGAATTCGTGAAAATGTATTTAAACCCTTTACACCACCCGAAGGGGTCGAATTTTAAAAAATTCTGGAAACACTTTCTAGGCATTATGAAGATTTCGTAGAATAGAAATTAATTCAATATTTTAGAAGACCTAAGAGATATGACAAAATTCGTGAAAATATATGCATTCCATTTTCGCTGATAATTTTCGGAAATCGGAACTTCTTTTTCCAAAAAGTAATTCGCATGAAATAAAGGACAATATATGGTTCTTCTCTAGCATTTGAAGTGTTAGAACATTGAACATTTCTACCTAAAGATATGATTTTAAACATTCGGGAAGGACATTTCAAAAGAGCTCGATAAAGCAGTTTCCGAACATTTTCAACGATCGCATGTGCCGGAAATGGCATAAATAAAAACCCGCTTCTATGATGGGGTTGAATAATATTTGGAATATTTTTTTTCAAATGCTATAAGCAAATTTTAACGAAAAATTGATTAAGCAGAATATATTTTTAAAGCTAAAGCGTTTTCGATTGAAAAACCAACAACAAGGCCGATCCACAATTATGCAAATGCAAAGAAGATACTGTACCACCCTCCACATACAGCTCTTCTCACCCCAACCAGCCACAAACAAACCCTTCCGACCAGCCAGGATATTACCGAAACGCATCAGTATACTCGTACCTACATACCGGAAAATATCATTAAAATTAAAACATAATGCATACGATTTTCTCGCATCGGTTACTGTTTGTTCTCCACCCGAAACCTACTATTCGAATATTTGCGACTATAATAACCACTTGAAATTGCATGCATTATATTATCCTGGCCGAATCCCTTGGTCCCGTTTCCTATAATGGCGGAAGCTTCCATAGTTCGCCAAAAAGGTTCCGAGAGGGATCGGCAGCAACGTTGCATATAATCGTACGAGAAGCATTTAAATGGTGTAAGCCTGTTTCGAGTGCGTTAATCTGGACTTGAAATCATTGTTCAAGTGTCATATATGTAACCTTCCTGTGAAATAGTAGTTCCTTTCTGTCTACCTATAAATAAAGAAATTTCGTATACCGCGGGCCTACTATGTCAACGCTTTACTCGCGCATCTTTTACTCCGTGGATTCGGAAAAAAAAGGGATGTGAGGAGGGTCATGGCAAATCCTGGCGCTATGACTATTTAGGGCAAAAAAATATAACGAAGTATCTAATGGAAGTTAAGCATCCACTTCAGTTTTTTTTTCTACACCCGATTGATATCTTTTCAAAATAAATTTTAAGAGAACTCGATTGTACAGTCGCCTGAGGTAGCTTGATTTCAGATAGTAAAAAGTATACTGTTCAGGACCCTATAGGGACTATGCTGTCCTAGTTGTCATCGAATGACGATTCTATAGATGTTTCCAGATATTTTCTGATGGAAAGCGTACAGCTGCTTGGTACGTCCTAGAGAAAAGAGTCTCGTGGTATATCAGCACCAAAGTCGGTGTCCTGACCGGACACTGTCTCATAGGTCGGCATGCTAAAAGACTCGGCTTTTTTTCAAACGACTTCTGTAGAAGCTGCCTGGATGAGGAAGAGGAAGAGACAGTCCTTCATCTTCTCTTCACCTGTCCATTTCTATCCGCTATAAGTCAAGCCGCAACGGAGGTCACGAGAATACAACGCTTCATTGCACGCTCTAAATGGTTTGACGAGTTGGACCGGATTTGATGATCCTGTGGTAACACAACAGACCTTTTTAGGTCTAACCCTGCGTCTACACTGACAATTTCTCTGGCAATGGCAATGGCAACGGCATTATTGCCATACACAAATTGACAGTGTAGATGCACCAAACGCAGATGGCAATATTGCTCTCAGCATTGCCATGGGAATTTTGAAGATAATATTGCCAGAGAACGAATCGTTTGACAGAAGTTAGCGTCGCTTGTCAGCAGGTAGACTTAGGTTTTTTGCTTTGATCGCAAAATGAGTGAAAATAAGTGGACTAAAGAATTAATCAATAGTTTTCGTAGTTATGATTGCTTTGCTTCACAACTTGATACTTCGAGTTCATTCGCTCAAATGGAAATTGCCTGGCAATCAAATGCCCACTCATTGCGATTTGACATTTAACTCAATGGCAATATTGCCATTGTCATTGCCAGATAAATTGCCAGACGCAGGGAATTTTCGTTGCAGAAACTAAATTGTTTCATTTGCAGTGTAGCTTGTTGAAACCAGCAACCATCCAGACCTTTTTCACGCATTTGCGGGCAGACATAATGAGCTAACATACACCGATATCGTTTTCCATCGACTGTTTTGTTTTGTCGGAAAAAAATGGCCCGATGATGGTTTTGGCGCAAACGCCGGCCCAAACAGTCACTTTTTGATCATGCAGTGGCGTTTCATGGATCTCGTGTCTCCATTCCCCAAATGCGGCAATTTTGCTTATTAATGCCGCCAAAGAGTGTAAAATGGGACTCGTCGGTTATCATAATTTGCTTCCAAAAATCAGGTTCAGTGTCAACCATTCGAGCGACTATTTGGCCGCATTCCAAGTGACGTGGACGGTCTGTCGGCAATATTCTTCTGAATTGACGTTTCCAAAACTTGTCCAATCAAGTCAATCTGTTGAAAAATGTCAAAGTTATTCAATTTTTACATACCGACATAAAAGATGGCGCACCCGGTACTATATATAGTATAACTATTAGTAATAAAAATAAAAATAAGCAATTCGCAAAACATGCAACAACAACACAAACCACAACCATATGTTTAGGCGTCAGTCTCGTCTGATAGCTCGAGGGCCAGGTCTTCGATAAGTAGGTGAAGCCGCCTGACTAAATTATCTGATTCAGGTCGTCTATAATTGCAACAATTCAAGAATCAAATTCGTAGATTCGACAAAGAAGATTCTTCTTTGCAAGGTGCTTTAGCTGAAATATATTCCTTGCCATTTGTATTATTGAAGGTAAAGAGTTATATTCACAAATTGCCTTAAATACAGGATCTTTTCTAAGTCGGTCAGTCCTAGGACAACCTTGTTGTCTAATAAAATCTGTACTTCTTGTCTTAAAGTTGTGTATATCGTGATTGTGGATCAATTTGATTGAAGATTTTAGTCTATTGTTCTTAATATTATAAATAAGTTTAATTCGTTCCAGGCTTATGTGCTGTTGTTAGTTAAGTTTTCCATAAGTATAATAAAGTTCCTCGGATGGTATTAAATAGGGTAAATTATGAATGGCTTTAATGCCCCTATTCATAAGTCTCGCAATTTTGTCTAGGTTTCTTTTCGAGGTTTGGCTCCATGGAAGAAGTCCATAACTTATGTTCGATAGAATAATTGCATTATAGAGCATATTCTTTATTGGCACGTGTAGATAGTCGTTACGCCTTATTACTCCAATAATGGGGGCAATTTTGTTTCTAAGTTTAGTAATGTGAGGAGTCCAAGTAAGTTTATCGTCAATTATCAGCCCTAAATATTTTTTTTCATGTGCTCTCGTTAGTTGAATTCCATCTATTTCTAGTTTCAAGTCAATATCCAGTTTGTTAATTTGTCTAAAGATCATATAATTTGTCTTCAATGTATTTAATGTCAACATATTACCGAAGAGCCAATGTTGAAATAGTTTCAGATCAGAATTAATCAACAACTCCAGTTGATCAGGATATTTATCTTTATAAAGAAGTAACGTGTCGTCAGCAAAGGAAATATATTTTGCTTTAAGGCCCCCGAATTGTAGGTTGTGTATATATAGCAGATACGAAGTAGGTCCGTGAATCGAACCTTGAGGGACTCATATACTGACTGTCATAGGAGAGCTTAGTTCGTCGAAATTTTTAGTAATGTACTGGCGATCAACTAAAAAGTTTTTTATTAACTCATTGGCCTTTCCCCTAATTCCAATTTCCTTCAATTGATCGAGGAACAATATATGGCTTACTGTGTCAAAAGCTTTTTTTAAGTCAGCGACATAAGAACTCTTGTCGATGCTTTCATTTATAAACTTCATTGAATCCAATAAGGCTGATGTCGTATTGCTGCCTTCCTGAAAACCGTATTGCTGTTTATCAAAACCAATATGTTTCTTTATAAAATTCAGTAACCTCCTGTTTATTACTTTTTCTAATATTTTACTAACTGCGCTAGTTAAAACCATTGGTCGATAGTTATTAGGATCTTTTATTGAGCCTTCTTTATGGATGTGAGTAATCAGTGCTGTTTTCAAACAAGGGGGAAATGTACCACAGTTTAGATGGTTATTTATGGCAGTGCTTAGTGGTGAAGAGATGATTGTCTTCAGTGTCTTCAGATCATTTGTTGAAATGCAATCGATACCGGGGGTTAGGTTGGATTTCAGTTCCTCTATAATATTTTCAATTTCAATATAATCTTAACATAAGCGGTTAACCCGACAATGTGACGGACGCAGTTTGTGTCATATAAAAGTGAAAACTCAGCCTGATGTCACTTCTTACAAAATACATTTTGTCCGGCATCGTCAACATCCGCCATTTCTTAATAAAAAAACAAGCCAATCGTATAATACTCTAGATGAATACTGAACTTCGATTTATATTGTAGTTGGGGATAAAGTATAATTACGTGTGTCTATGTTGTATGTCCTTTATTAAGGACTGCCATTAGATTGCTACTCAAACCTAAAAGACAATATTCAGTGTTTAATTTCATATCTAAAACTGGGTAAGTCATCGAACAAAAATGTCCTTTTTGAAGGACTTTCACATGGGAGGTGCAGGCAGGACTCACTCAATTTCTTACACATTTATCCTTTTCCTTGAAACCATTTAAAAATGAACGTGTACAAAATTTCAAATTCGTAGGTTGAAGCGTTCAAAAGTTATCGAAAAATATTGTTGAACACGTGTCTTAAGGACATTTTGTATGGCAGCTACCAGAAGGAGTAAAAGGATTTCGCTGATTAGTAAACTCAAACTTCGTTTTTACTCAAAACCAATTTGTAGAAAATTTCCAATTCATAGCTAAAAGATTACTTGAGTTATAGTAAGTTCCGTAAATTAAGTGAAGACGTTTTGACAGGATATTTGTATGGCAGCTACACGAAGGACTAATACGATTTTCTTCATAATCATACATTTAGCTCCAACTATTGGAAAAATAACACATACAAAATTTCAAAGACGTAGCTTAAACCCTTCTGAAGTTATCGGCCAATATTCTTAAACACGTGTTTTAAGGACATTTTGTATGGCAGCTACCACAAGGAGTAAAAGGATTTTGCTGACTAGTAAAGCCGAACTTTCTTTTCACTCAAAACTAATTTGTACAATTTCATATATTTAGCTGCAACTATTGGAAAAATAATACATACAAAATTTCAATGTCGTAGCTTAAACCCGTCTTAAGTTATCGTCCAATATTCTTGAACACGTGTTTTAAGGACATTTTGTATGGCAGCTACCCGAAGGAGTAGGACAATTTTGCCCGTTAACGAACTTAGCCTTACAAATTCAACCAAACATCCAGATTCAAAATTTCAAGATCCTAGGTGAAGGCGTTCTTGAGTTATCGTGTTCACGGACAGACGGACGGACGTCAAGCGGATTTGAGGTTTTTGGGCACAAATAAACAAAAAAATAATATATAACTTTTTTTCGTCCGAGGCTTGGTTCTATGCGTTACAAACTTTTGGGCTGGATTAAACTTATAATACTCTATATGATTTCATCTAGAGTATAAACACTAACTGAATATTCGACGTGCTGAACTAACAGCAATCCTCCATTTTGAAACGAAAAATGCACTTTCCGATTGGTGAATGTCTTAGCTAGAAATATAAATCACGCTACTGCATGTAGAGCGCTCTTTCGATGGTTCATGTAACTAAATTTTGACATTTCTATTTTCTACTTACCTAACCTAAAAAAATTGCGAAAAATGGCAGCGAGATTGCTTAGCGGTTCGGGTTTTTTAGTGAAAAGTTTTCATAGCCTACGAATAAGTCCGAAATTAACTCAAAATGTAAAAATAAATGCCACACAAGTGCTACTAGACCAGCAATTGCCATCGGTGTCCGCTGTCCGGCACACGAGTTTCTTCAACAAACGTAAGTCCTGAGCTGGCTGCAATTTCATGCGCAACTTTTAATAAAAAACGACCAATTTCAGTTCCGGCGGATCACCTGTGGAAAGGCGTCACATCCGTAAGTAATGCCGGCAAGAAACGAGGTCGTGGCAAAGGTGTGGGCCGGAAAATCGCCAAAGATTTGAATCGCGGCCAAGTGATTGGAGTCGGCAAAGAAAACATGCTCTGGCCGGGTCTCAATGCTCCCATAATCCGGGGCAAGGAACTCGTCCGGCAACAAAAACTTCCCGAGGACACCGAACGCGAACAGAAACTTATAAAATTGCGCGACTCAATGGGCAACTTTCGAGTTTTACGAATCAATCCGATCGATCGGGGCTGGTCGGGCAGTCGAATGCCCGGCCGCAGTATCGGACAACCGGATCCCGTGGGCGATGAAGTCTTCGATGGATTCGATACAAGAGTACTCGAATTGAAGACCGTTTTCATTATGAAAGGCAATTTGGGTCGACGGCGACGATTTTCCTGTCTGTCGGTAACCGGAAACGGAAAAGGTTTGGCCGGCTTCGCCCTAACCAAGAGTTCGGAAGTAAAGGGAGCGCTTCGAAAATCGAAAAACCGTGCCGGCCAAAAAGTCATGCACATCGAATTGTACAAGGATCATACGATTTTCCACGACTTTTTCACGCAATTCGGCAAAACGAAAATATTCGTCACGAAAAAACCGGAAGGTTACGGTCTCGTTTGTCATCGGGCAATCGCTACGATTTGTAAAGTGGTCGGTATCAAAGATTTGCATGCGAAAATCGAAGGATCGTGCAATCTTCAACATATCGTCAAGGCCTTCTTTCTGGGCTTGTTAAAGCAGAAAACACATCAACAATTGGCCGAAGAGAAAGGACTGCATGTTGTCGAGTTTCGTAAAGAACACGGAAACGTGCCGCAAATTGTTGCAAGCCCGACACAATGCCGCAAACCGGACGAGATTAAAAGCGACGAAGTTTTAGACTTTACGCAGTACGCGCTCGACAATCGAATTGTTCTGAAGAAGAAGAAGTTCGCACCGTTCTACACGAAGCTTCGGTCCTATGAAACTTATTTACGAAAACGAGAGACGATACGAAATCATGATAAGGTGCGACTCGATATGATGGTCAATTACGGCGAGCTGAGGAGTTTTCTGACCGAGAAGTATCCCGAGTGTCGGCCACCGAAAGGCAAAGTAGAGGAGGTGCAGGGCGACTAGAGGTTTGTTCGATTGTTGTTTTTTTTTCGTTTCTAGGGTAAATAAAATGTAAAAGCAAATTTTCTCAGGTAGTTTTGTTGCCAGTCTTTGAGAATAATATAAGTCTGGCCCTTCTTACTCGTCGAAATAAGATTCCGCAGTTTCAACTTCTGAAATGGGGGGGGGGGGGATGTTGCCGTCCAACTAAAAGTTAATTTGAAATACTTCGAGTATAGACTTAGATCGAAACTGACCTGGAATATAAATTTAAACTAGCGGACAAATTAGGTCTTAGGGGCTTTGATCTGCAAGAAGATGTTCGGAAAAGAAGGGGGACCTTAGTCACGCCTATCCTAACCTACGGCAATATTGTGTGGCGTGGAGGGTTGGAGAGAACCACATGCCACAAGAAGGCTTAACGTCTGGCTTACTAAGGAGCAACAGACGTAGTTTTTCACCTGCTGCCGCTGGAAATCTATGGAAAAAGTATGGCAGGGAAAGCGCCAAGATTGAAGGAACTGGAAATCCAGATCTGCGGAGTAAAGCTGTATACTGAACCTGTTGTCACTGTGAAACAGACTATCTAATTCCACACCTCAATTTCTCTGTGAAATTCTCAAGGAGGATAAATATCGAAGCGGGATGGAATTCAAATTAGCCCGAGGAGGGAACTATGTGTTTCAAGCGGAAATAATGGGTACGACGCTGGGAAGGTATTTTACATTTGCTTTGCAAATATCCCGAATTATCAAGAAAGCAAGACCCTACATTGAGTAGGCGCTTTGCCACTGATCGGAACGAATTTGCCTGAACTGGACAAGCTGGTATTGGTATTTTTTTTTTATTGCACCGAACTGAACTTAGGGGTCAACCTTTAATACAATATGTACAGTCCAGTCAGTATAGGATGGGGAGAAAAAAAAATTAATATAGAAATAAAAATAAATAAAACAAATGAAGAATAGTAAAAGGGATCAGAGGAAAACAATCGGTGGATGTTACGTTTAAAAGACTGTAAGTCATATCCGCTAGGAAACACGGTCGAAGGCAACGCGTTCCACATTCTGGTTGTACGAGAGAGAAACGACTATCTAAATTTCACTGTACGAAATTTTTGTGTTCTGTGTTTCTGGTACGACACAATAACAGACGACTGGGATCAATCGCTGTTCTGGCTACTGTCATTGAGGACATGCCAGTTGAAAAACCTTCACTGGAGAAGCCAGACTAGGTCCGAAGGATCTACAAGGACATGGCGAAGATGGACGCGGGTACGGGTGTAGGAGTATTCTTTGCTGACGTGAACCATAGCGAGGCATTCAGAATATCGGACTGTTGCAGCGTATTCAGACAGAGATGATGAGGATCGTTCAGGCTTGCATTCTGCTAGAAGCTAGTGCAATGCGTTGTCATCCTAACAGATAATCAGGCAGCGATTATGGCGCTCAAATCCCGCCTCGTGAGGCTATGCAGGGAAAAGATTAGTGCGTTATGCACTCATCTTAACATAACAATTTGTTGGGTTCCGGGTCACAGCGGGATTCCGGGCAACGAGACGGCGGGTGAACTCGCAAGGAGAGGTTCGGCGCTAAATTAAGCGCCAGCTCTTCCAGTAAGGAGGCAAATTAAGTACATTAAAGAAGCTATCGACTTGACGGCCATATCGGAGGCTAACACGAGGTGGTCGGGCCTCACATCGTGTCTCGTGACCAGGCAGCTCTGACCAACACAGAGTGTGAGCAGGACTAAGTTTGTTCTACTCGGAGATAGGAATACTCTTCATATCGTCATTGGTGTACTGAAGGGACATTGCCTAATCGACCGGCACTCCAGAAGAGTAGGTATTGCGGACGTTGCAGATCTATGCCGCAGCTGTAGTGAACCCGATGCCGAGGAAAGTAACCATAGATTCTAACCACCTCTCAAAGGTCCAACACTCATACATCAAAGGAAAATCGGTGGACACGGCTTTGCATAAGGTTGTGGGTACGATTGTACCCACCGATTGAGAGATCGTTAGAGTACAAGGAGTTCACATTGGGAACTTTTTGGATATAGAAGGGGCTTTTAACAATGTTACAACGAAGGCAAATGTTGAGGCTCTGGGCTCTGCAAACGTCCATAGCACCATAAGTAAATGGATCGAAACACTGCTAAGAAGCAGGTCTATATCGTCGGAATGGGGTAGTGCTCATGCCTACAAAATTACAAATAAAGGCACTCCACAAGGAGGGGTATTATCACCACTTTTGTGGATACTCACTCAACGACTCGGGGGTGGAGGTTGTAGCCTATGCCGATGACGTAGTGATACTAGCATCAGGAAAGTACACAAGCACACTGTCGGCGCTTACGACGCGGGCTCTTAACAAGCTACTAAACTGGTCAAGAACCAGAGGGCTCAACGTTAACCCTTTAAAAACGGAACTGGTTCTTTTTACTAGGAGAACAAAGACTCAACAGTTTAAGCTGCCTAAGATGGGTAACACTGAGCTAACCCTGAATGGCCATGCCCGATATCTAGGAGTAATCCTAGACAGCAAGCTGTTATGGAAACTCAATACGGAAGAGCGAGTATCTAAGGCAACCATCGCTTTCGACGCGTGCAAAAGAATGTTCGGTAGGAGGTGGGAGCCAAAAATCACTCACTGGATCTAAGGTGCAGAGACAGGCGTGTCTGGGGATAACAGGCGCCCTTTGTACCACCTCTTCAGACTCGCTCAACGTCCTTCTTTCTCTGCCACAAATTGACCTGTTTGCAAAATACGTAGCATGCAAATACGCCCTAAGACTCAGAGAGTCCCAACCAGTTCAAAGCATGTATATACGGGCACAGTAACATCAGCCTACCTACAACAGGGACTACGGACTATGCAGATCCTAAACTCTGGTTTGACAGGAAGTTCGCCATAAACGTACCAAGCAGAGAGTACTGGGAGGTAAGAACCGGTGACACTGCGGGGTCGATTAACATCTATACTGATGGTTCTAAGATGGAGGACGGAGTGGGCGCAAACATGCACTCACTTGATCTTCTAGCAAACTCTTGCTATAGACTGCCGAATAATTGCAGTATTTTCCAAGCGGAGGTACGGGCAATTCAGAAGGCGGCGGAGATAGCTCACAAATCGCGAAAAAGGGATAAGGCAGTTTTTATCTATACGGATAGCCAAGCAGCCTTAATGGCTTTGAAATCCTGCATTATCAAATCCAAGGCAGTACTTAACTGTCGACGCGCTTTACAGAAACTGTGCTCAAATAGGAAAGTGGAACTCTGCTGGGTTCCAGGGCACAGTGGTATTTTAGGAAATGAACTCGCGGATGATCTTGCTAAAAAAAAGGTGCAAACCTTTTTTTTTTATTAATTTTTTTTTTTACATTTAAGTTGGGCAACAAACCGCGGTTTTGGTACCACTGCCTCTTAACATCGTTCACAACCCCTAGAGCAGAAGATGGTAAGCCTGTCCTATGCCAGGTGGCAGGCTACATCAACCTCCAGAACCACGAAACAAATGGGGAACACTCAAGGGCGCAATGCGCAACTTTAGCCGGAATTATTACCGGCCATTGTTTGATTGGGACGCATGAGTACAGAATGGGGCTACTTACTAATGATCTCTGCAGGAACTGTAAACTACCCGGGGAACGGGAAACGCTAGAACACCTCCTGTGCAACTGCCCAGCTCTTGCTGGGAGACGGGTGACGGCTCTTGGTGCACCGACCTTCACACATCTTAAAGAAGTCTCGTTTAACAGCATGCAGAGTCTGCTAAACTTTGCTACGGTAACAGGAATCTTTGAATTAAACGAGGAGCTCTCAGTACAGATCGAAACGCAAGCGCAACTATCATAGGTACATTGGGTCTCCTGTTTTTTTAGTGGTATTACCCTCGTGGGTCTATGTGAGGCTCGCCACTGTAACCTAACCTAACCTACCTATTACTTTCAAAATGTTAATCGTAACTCATATACAGCTTTTGTAGGTAATAATACGGTTCATAAAAAAATAAAATTAAGATGACATTTTTATAATGGGATTTTCTGAGAAAAACTACATTGATCACTGAATTTTCAGTGTTGACGTAGCAAAAATTTGTGTTCTCGAGTAAATATCTCAAGATTGGGAGCAGTTACAATTTAGACTGTTACATCAAATAAAAGGTAATTCGATTCCCTAAAAAACGAGTTATAACACTTTGCCTTGTGATTATTCGTTTTCAAGATATAACGTTTTAAGTGAGTGAGTGTACCGGTCAAAAACACTTTTCTTAACCACCCTGTATCCCTACTGATATTGAAAATTAACCCACCCTGTATAACAATTTTTTTCTCCAAATCTATCAAGGAATAATCCCTTACAAGGTGGCGGACGGAGTGCCAAACACCCTGTATAATATAATAATAACATACACATATGTAGATAGATAAATAACAGCGTTAAATGAAATTTTATCTGTCAAGATTCTGCAATAACGCGTCCTTTTTTCAGGTCAAAATTGTTCTACACCTACACTGAGTGCAGTACGCGAGAACTACACCTGACGAAAAGAATAAACCTACTGGATCTCCTAGGATCATAATAAAATATTTTAAGTTTAAAACTCAATTCAAAATTAACTAAGCCAGCAGTTGTAGGAACCAACAGGAAAAAATAAATATTTGAATTTTTCCCGCGCAAATCAAAACTGCCCAACTTAACGATAGATCATCTGTTCCCCGAGTTTCGGATATCGGCCACTACAAAATAAAGGCGTGCAACACCGACCATATGATACGCACGACGTACGTCTGGACCTCGCATCACCCACACCCCAGATGTTGGTGTTTTCGCTTTGTGTGTTGTTTTTCTTGTCAGTTCCTTCCGTCTGCCTATTACTCGCCTATCGTTCGTCGGCCATCCAGCACCATTTCTCGTTGTCCGTCGTCGAGTTTTTGACGTTGTTCCTTTTTGTTTTGTCCATTGGCTTTTGTGTGAGTGCGAGGTGAAAAAAAAAAAAGAAAAACAACAAACACACAAATCGGTGTGAGAAGACGAAACGCAGTCGGAAGTGTTGTGAAAATCCGCGAGTGAAAAAGAAAATTCCCGAAACGGCACGCAGAAAAACTGTAAATTCGGCGCAGGAAAGCAATGCCCGCGTCGAAAACACGCGACCATTTGAATCGTGGACGCATCGAAACGTTGAAAAAGTTGAAGCAAGTGAATCGCGCGTAGAAAACGAGCAACGAACGGGTTCGTGTCGTCGAGGCAGCGGGCTAGAAAAAAAACGACAAAAAAAAAAAGAAAAACGATCGGACTGTCGGGTCGGAGCGTTCTCGGTTGTCGCGGGGTCGAGCGAAGTTTCTTTGTGTCAACCAGGCGAACCAGCCAGGCCAGCCAGCAGCGTAGCGAGCGAGTCAAGTCGATAGGCAGCCAGCGAGTAGCCAACGGGCCCCGATTTTCAGTTTCCTGCTGCGTATTTTCGAGTTTTCCGTAGTTTTTTTTTATCGGTCGTGATACGACTGGCAACTTTTCTATTTTGGCGCTAGAGTGTAGCGTTTTCGGTTCGATCGGGGTTAGTTTGTTAGTTTTTTTTTTTTTTTGGGTGAAGTTCTGTGCGTGTTCAGAAGACTGAGGAGAGGACGAGATGCCGTGGTACGCACCCTGGTCCGATTTGCTGAAGAAAAAGGTCTGCAGGTATTTGCTGCAGCGCTACCTGGGACAGTTCCTCGAGGAGAAATTAACCCTGGAGCAGCTCAACGTCGACCTGTACAACGGCAGGGGCACCGTCTACAACGTCGCACTTTACTCCGAGGTAAGAAAATGAAAATTGCAAATTGCCAGCGAGGGGTTTTTTCTAGGTCGTTTTTTTTTCCTTGTTATTGTCGCGACAGCTGAGCGACGAAATTTTTTTTTCTTCTTTTAAATACGCAAAATGTTCGCCTGTCTGACGTAACTGTGCCTGGCGTTCGAGCTTTGTGTGGTGGTGGTGTTTTCTTCGTTTCTTTTTTTTTTCAGTAAAAGGGCTCCGCTGGTCAGGGGCGCGCATTATTTTGTCTAGGTTTTTTTTTTTGGTAAAGCGTGCTTGCTTCTATGTCGAGTCTCCCGCAGTGCGCTCATCGTTCGGAATTTGGATTTCCGTCCGCGGGAGGAATTTGGTTTTCCGTCAGCGGGAGGAATTCGAACGGAAATCAACAGCGAAAATTTTTGCATGTTCGCCGTCTCTGGAACACAACAAAGAACCGAGTTTCTTTTGGTGTTTTCTCTGTTTTTAATTTTTTGTGCGTGGATCGCGGAAGTATGCGTTTGTCGTACCCCTCCTCACGCGCCATTCATGTGGAGTCTGAAGTGTGCGCCTGAGTTCGCCATTGCTCGCCCGCCCGCCCCGTCTCGCCTATCGCTTGGTTTTGTTTTGATTTTCCGTTTTCGTTTGCTCTTCTTGTTTTGACGTTTGATCATGTGTTCTGTGAGCGGAGTGGTCGTGCTTCGCAGATTTGGAGTAGATTTAGTACGTTTTCGGGCGGTTTTTTTTAACGTTTAAATTAATGACCCACGTGGTGCATAATCTGAGTTGAGTGCCCTAACCACACGCGCTTGGTTATCCGAAATTTTCATGTCATTCCGTTGAATGATTTAAGGCAGTTTAAGCAGTGGGTGGGTTCATTCCATCAAGAATCGCCAAAAAATGACGGAAATATTGACCTTACGGTTGTTCTCCATGTTAGGAGCCAGGAAATATAAAATGGGGTTTACTTGACGTAACAAAAACTTGACGCGTACAGACGGCCCTCGGATACTTTGCGGTCTTAATAAAAACATTTTTGATCCCTTCGTCGTCTTCGTCTTGGTAACTAGGACTGGTTCCCTTGATCTTTACCACGGTCGTCGAGACTGCTAAGCGGGGGGCAACTCGACGTCTAGGCTCTACGATGAGCCGGACAAGGGGGCGGAAATGCCGACCGTCGCGGTCAGCAGTAACCGGAATTACTCCCTGCAGTATTCGCAGCGAAAGAAGTTTTCCATTGTCTAGACTCAGCGGCAAAGGATGTCGGGTTAAGGGTCAATGAGAATAAGACCAAGTTCATGACCCAAACAAGAAGAAACGTGCCAACTAGACAAAATATGACCGTGGGGGACTACAACCTGGAGAACGTGGATCATTTCTCATACTTGGGATCACACCTTGTAATAGACGGCAACGAACGGGACGAAGTAAAACAACGGATCACACAATAAGGATCCACAATAAGGCGTATTTCACGGTCCTCCCGACCTTAAAAGTGCACAGGCTGAGCAAACTTCGCATATATAAGACCATAATAAGACCTGTGCTACTATATGCAAGCGAAACGTGGACTCTCACCCAAGCGTCTGAAAAATCAATAGACGCTTTTGAATGACGAATTCTTCGAAGAATTTTGGGACCAGTAAGAGAAGGTACTGAATGGCGTATCCGGTACAACAACGAGTTGTATAACATCTATGACGACCCATCCGCATCGACTCTTATAAAATTTCGTAAGCTACAATGGGCAGGCCATGTGGAGCGAATGGACGACGGAAGAATTCCCAAACGCACACTGAAAGGTAGAGCTCATGGCAAACGACCGGTGGGAAAACCGCGGAAAAGATACGAGGACTCAGTTGACGCAGATTGCAGATCGCTTCTTAGATGCACAAATTGGAGGACGCGGGCGCTGAACCGAGATGACTTCAGACAATGTATCCTGCAGGCCCTGGCCCGATTTGGGCTGTCGCGCCATTGATGATGATGAGTATTCGCAGCATTAACCTCGATCACGGTTAGGTTCGCATCTTCCGGGTCTTCTGGGTCAGATGCCAGCAAATCTTCCTCACTGTCATCGGGAGGACCAGTCGAGCCTTCATCCAATCCAGCATCCGAGCCAAGATCACCTTCGTCCGTTAAGGAGCAGTGATCCTGACAAACCAGTACTGAATCAGAATCGGGTTGCACCGGGTCCCGTTCCATCGCCAGTTCAGACTCAGCGAGTTTTGACTCGTCACTATGGACGACGTGGGAGGCGGGATCCGTTTCCATTTCCGAGGCTTCGATGTCCGACGCGCACGGTAACGGATTCGCTGAGTCCGCCTTGTAGACCCGGAGTGTTATTTGGCCCGGCCAAAATTCACCACACCCTTCAGATTGGCTAGGGCGGCCAGGGACTCTTTGTTAATCACGATTGTCGCGACTCTCTCGGCCCCTTTTGACTCCTCCATCTTGGCGATCTTCCAGTTATGCGTCGGAAGATCTGGGTTGCTGATCTTTAGGATCTCCAGGACAGCCGCCGCGTCGGATGGCTTACTTGGTATCCTGGCTCTTGTTCGAGGCCGGCTTGGGATGTCCTCCCTTGCCACAACCTCCAACTTTGCTCCAGGCCAAACCTCGCCTAGACCAGCAATTGCCTCCTTGTAGAGATCCGCCGATCTCTGGGCGGAGCAGATCACCAGCTTGACATGGCCCTGATGCCACCCACTGTCGCGGCACGAGGGGACTGGACCAGGATGCTCCCTCATAAGTTTGAGGAAACCATCCGCCAGCTCGCTCTGCACATCTTACCATTTGTGTGGAGTGATCCTTCCGTCATCGTTACTTCTGTCGATGACGGCCATCACGAGGTGATCGATCCTTCAGGACTCTATTGATGGGCTGTAAAGGTGCCGCGCTTGAGTTGCCCTCATCCAGCGATCTGTGTCTCTTGGACCCTTGGCCATTGCCGGATGGTTCCCACCCCTCGGTGGCTAGCTTTAAAGCCCCAATAGAGGCCTGTTCTTTGTCCGTCCGCTGTTCCTCTGGTATGCTATCGAGCCGTTTCAGGACTCCCAAGGCCGTTTTCTTCTCTCTGCAGAGCTGTTTTGAAGGAGCGATGTGGCGTGGAGATTGGTCACTACCAGTCCCTAGAAGTCCGATTGTACTTTTTGAGATATTAGCAGCTCCCTTTCACCTTCGCAGACATTATCACTATCGGCCTAATTAAAAAGAAATATATTTGATGCTTTGCTTCAGAATAGGTTTGTAACGCCCCAACAATCAGGCACAAGCTCCAGACGTAGAAGCTCGTCAATGAGCTTATGTTTATACACAATACTTTGCTCCTAAAATGGAACATTGAGGAGTTCTGAACGTTTACTTTAGGAACGACTTATAAGGGCGGGCACCAGAAACCCATTTTCAACAGACTCAGAAATTGTATTTCGCAGTAGTAGTTGGGACATCCAACAGAAAAGCAATAATCCAGGCAACGATTAAAAATTGAACAAAGTTTTAGAGAACATATAAGAAGATCTATAGGGATGAATTCGGACATTCTAGAAGCAGTGATAGAGGTCAAACTTGAGCTTCTGATTAAAACTTACACAGTACCACGCGCGAGAGACCCGTCTTTTAGTTCAGGGAAAGAACAATTTATAATACTTACTTAAATTAAGTGGAAGACGATTATCAGATCACTACTAGACTAAAACATCAAGCGAGCGGAGCTTTTCCTGCAAATCTTTACATCATCAGTGTAAAGAACGAAAGAAGAATAAAAATGATAAATAAGAAGGGACCTAATATTCATCCTTGAGGAACACCAGAGAGATGTATATTAAGTCCGAGCGCATACAGCCATTGGTACTTAATAGCTCGAATAGCGCGAAGGAGGGAGTAACTTAATCTATCATCATCGGAAGATTCTTTAATCATGGCTCTGATTTTCTTGAGGATATGTTCTTCTCTATTAATATTGTTGCAAGATGCCTTGAAGTTCATAAACATTTCGGCGGACTGCAGAAAAAACACAAAACTGCAGAGTTCCAGTACTGCTCCGGGCCACCACAGAATCACATTTTCCAATTTCTAAAGTTACCTCTGCTTACTATCCCAAGAAATTCTATCAGAATTAAATAATATAAATATAAAGTGTATCTTTTACTGAAAGCCACAATCAAATTCTACTTCCTGTGTATCTTAGCATTTTCCAAAGACCAATTATGAACCTAATAGCGTTAAACCTTCGACGTAAAAGTCTCATCGTAAAACTCGATAAAATTCATTTATCTAATTTGCTTTTATCTTTAGAAGCTTACAAGGATTTTATTTTTAAGTAACGCACGTTTTGACTTTCGAGTATCATCTTGTGATTTTAAACATTTTAATTTTCCATTTTACGTAACTCCCAGGTTCGTTTTTAACGTTTTTGAATCATAGTTTCAACCCTCTACAGACTTTTCCCCCGTTTATTAAAAAATGTTCCGTAGCCACAGTGTCTTCCATTGATTAGGGTATTTAAGTAGATATTATTTGAACAGATGTGTGTTTCTTTTTTGACATTTTTTTTTTTGTATACGCACAATTTTTTTCTAATTATATATTGAGGAATGTTCTGGATAAGAACCACACAGCGCTTATTATTCAACGCCGAAATTGTGGCCTTAACAGTAACGCAATTTTATCATGACACGGTCCTTATAAACAATTTTTCTTGCTTTTCAACAAAAAGTTTAATTTCTAGTCATGCTTTCATAGAACCTCAGCCGGGTTGGCTATAGGCGAATAAATATCCCCGGAAAAAACCTGTGTCGAGCAGCATCGAGGGAAAAAGTAAGCTTGAACGAAGGGACGAGGTGTTATATTCCAAATTCGATATCGGAGAAACATCAACGAAGAGGAAAAGGTCTGATTTGGACTAAGCTGAACAAAGAAGTTGGCATAATTCCTCGAAAATCTGCAGTAGGTCTAAGTGACCAAGTTCATGAGAACAATCGACAACAAAATAAATATGTGCAGAAAATCAAGCACGTATTTATGGCGGTGAGGAACATCGGCCTCAAGTGACTTGCTTGCTCATGTAATGTAAGGACATCATGGATGTATCAATCGTTGACATAGGGATGATTGAAGCCACGCTTGATGATCCTTACGACTAAATTCAAATCGACTCCCGCGATGGTTGGTTGGTTGGTTTACATGGTGGCCCGTCTGCCGAAAACATGGCCCAATTAGCACAGTAAGCGCCGTTTTGATACCACAACTCGTCGTTCCTGGACGTTGAGGGCTGATGAAGTAGATTTACAGAGACCTGGGGCTTGAATCGATTATCATATCCATCCAGAGCTGTTCAAGAAGGTAATCAGTTCTCCAATCTAGTTTTTCGAGATCTCATCAAGGTTATTGAAGAAAGGTTTGCCTAGTGCGCGAAGTCTGGCTCTAGCTAGGGCTGGACACTCGCAAAGATGGTGGATAACAGTTTCCCTCTTATTTGCATCCCCACAACTGAGGCAATTGACGTTAAAGGGAATAGTCAGTCTGGCCGCGTGGTCGCCGATCGGCCAGTGATCCGTGCTGACTGCCGTGACTCTGGAGACGTCCACACGGCTCCTGCTCAGGAGTTCATCTGTTCTGCTCCGGCAGTAGGATGGCCATATCTTCCTAGATATGACGCAGTTGGTCAATCCTCTCCATCTGGAGTTCGCGTTTGTGAGAAAGTGGATGGATATTTGGGGCCTAGTGCCACCTGAACGGATTCCACGAGAGAGCCCTGAAGAGCAGAACCCTGCCTAGCTAATTCGTCTGCCCGCTCGTTACCCTCTATCTTGATGTGGCCTGAGATCCAAAGCAGAGTAATTTAGACTTGACTTCCTAAGTAGGCTAACTCCTCTCGGCACTGTTCGACGAATTTAGAGGAGGTGGTAGCCGAATCTAAGGCCTTGATTGCGGGATGGCTGTCAGAGAGGATTACAATATTTCGCTTTGGCATAGCGTCTTGCTGCAAAGTCCGACAGGCCTCCCGGATACCCAGTATCTCTGCCTGGAAAACGCTGGCGTAGTCCGGTAAGTGGTAAGACTTTGCGATATAGTGTGTGTCTGAGAAAACTCCCGCTCCGACTCCACAGTTCATCTTTGAACCGTCAGTGTATATATGACTGTGTCGAATTCATGTATAACTGAACCATTCTTCCATTCCGCCCTGGTTGGAAAACCCACAGCGAAATCCTTCTTGAAGGTCAGTCTCAGGATAATGTAGTCGGTCGGCGATTTAACTATTTACGCTGGTAAAGATTCTAGAATGTTACTGTGACCGTAAGGTTTGCCATACCAGCACCCAGATTCCTTGAGTCTGACAGCGCTACACGACACATTACTTATAATAGATGCAACAATACGTTCAAAGCATCCGTCGGACATGACCTCATTGCACCTGTTGTTCCGACCAGTGTGACCGTTTTGATATTTCTCAGAGTAGCAAATTTGGGTAGCAATTCTTAGCTTGGGTAGCAAAAATATTTTCTTATACTTCTTTTAATTAAATGGAACTAGTTACGTCATTACATGCTTATCTGTTAATCATAACACTGTATATCCATTACAAGTTTAAAATGTTTAAAGAAAAAATAATATTTTGAAGTCTGAACATTTATTTAGGAAAATCAAAATTCACACAAAATGCACATTGTGCCCTTCGCTCGAACGAGTGATAGATTCGAAAAAGATGGTTAATTCAATTACGATTATGTATGCGGTATGCGCTACCACTATACTATATTTCTCAGTACAATAATATTAGACAGCTATCGATAGTACGCGATTTCGAATGCAGGGCCAGAGGCGTGCATGAATTTTACATTTGAGTCGTCCAGTTGCAAAACCAGCCATTCGACTATTTTTTTGATTTTAAGGTTTCGGTATTCCTGGATTCGTCTCGTCTCAGGCTACAATTTTTAAACTAAATTGAGCATAAAAACCAGTCCTAAACCTTTAAAAATTAGGTTGGAAAAACCCAGTTAGGTGCAAAACCAGCCATATTTCTTTGATTTTGGTTTCAAAAGCTGACCTATTTTATCAGTTGCGAAACCAGCCTTATTTTTACTTAACACAATGATGGGTGCAAAACCAGACATATATTTTCTTATTTTTCTTGATACAACACTGTTTTAGACTATTATCAACTATTTTAAGAGACTTTTTTTGTTATAGTTTGGTAATGGTAGTTGATATAACCTTGCATAATCATTGATTTGAGTTTTTTCCGTGTTTCGTTTGTGTTTTAAGGTTGTGAAAATGGAGGAAAATATTGAATTTATTATTTTAGAGACAGACTTACAGTTTTTAGTGATAATCAGGTCAAGGAACAACAAGAAATAGAACATCAGCTCGAGGAACAACAAGGAATAGATAATCAGGTCGAGGAACAACAAGGAATTCAATAAACTACAAAGTCCAGGAAATGAAAACGACAACCGAAAGAATGGAAGAGAAACATTGCAAAGCAACACCGCTAGAGTTGCAAAACCAATCATATTTGCATTTCTGGTGCAGAACCAGCCATATCTAGATTCAAAATTATAATATCTTATTCATTTAATAAGCATAATATCAAAGCTTTGGCAGGCCAACAAAGAATATTTTTGTGATTTTTTTTAAAAAAAAAAGCATAAGGATATCTTGCCTAGAAGCTGCATAATCGGTTTTTGCCATTTTGCTACAAGTTTGTTGAAACAAATATGGCTAGTTTTGCAACTGGACGACTCATTAGATAGTCAAATCATATTTTTGGCGTACACAAGTTTTATAACAGCTAATTTTACCAGGGTAGCAAATTTAGACATGTAGTAACATAGTAGCAAAAAATTGTCAATAGTAGCATTTTGCTACCTTCGTAGCACTTGTGGTCACACTGGTTCCGACGGCTGCAGTTCTCCGAACTTTGCAGTTTGTTTATGTTGCAACTCTTACTCAACGCTGGCCACCAGGCAAGCGATCCGTAGGTAAGAATTGCACGTATTACGGCTATGTACAACCACAGAACCATTCTTGGTTTAAGTCCTTTTGCCGAAGGTTTGTTTACAGGCGTAAAAGGCGATACGCGCTTTCTCTACCCGTTGTTCTATATTTAACTTCCAGCTGAGCTTCGTATCGAGCACAACTCCAAGATACTTTGCACTAGATGATACTGGTAGTCCGGTATTTTGGTTTTCGTGGTGAAGAGCATCAGTTCAGTTTTGTTTGGATTTACATCCAGGCCGCAGCTAGCAGCCCACTTGTTTACCTTACCCAGCGCACCTTCCATGATTTCACTGATCACTGAAGGAAACATCCCTGATACCAGTATAACCACGTCATCCGCATACGCCACCACCTTAACCCCTTCCCTCTCCAGTTTTACTAAGATCTTGTTCATGACCATTAACCAGAGTAGAGGTGAGATAACACCACCCTGGGGTGTTCCTCTGCACACAGCTTTTTTCAAATGGCTGTTCCCTAAGCTCGAGTGGATAAAAATTCTTCTACTCAACATGGATACTATCCAGTCGCTGATACATTCCTCGACACTAGGCTTGTGTAGTTCGCGAACGAAGAGCGTTCCCATAACTGAAACGAACAAACTAGTTCGCAGTCAGTCCCGCTCCTAGTTCGTTTTTCATTGCCGTTCGGAACTCTGTGAGACAATATACTATACTGGAACTAGTGTCTTTTTTTTTTGCTCATCATCTTCTACTAAATCTACTGAACTTTTTTGGGCTCATCGTCTTCTACTAGATCTACTGTCTTTGAACTACGGCTACTCATCACTGAACTCCCCTGAAGTAATGAACTATGAACTAAAAGAACGCCATAGTTCGCGAGGGATCGGGATTCGGAAATGATCGCTCACTGTGGTGAACTAAAATGGGCAAGCCTACTCGACACCGAACGAGAGATTCTTGAATGGCCTCAGTATGAACGTTATTAAACGCACCTTCAATGTCTAGAAAGGCAGCTAGGGTATACTGTTTGTAATGCATTGTGTATTCAATTGTTCGCACAACCTCATGCAGAGCAGTCTCTGTGGATCTTCCCTTGAGATATGCATGCTGGGATTTTGAGAACGGAGATCTATCCAGGATCTGTCGCAAATGGATGTCTAATATGCGCTCTAGTGTCGACTCCCGGGATAATTCGGCGTGAAACGGTTTGTCCTGGTATATGCCCTGAAATTGGAACAACGACACCTTCATAGTCATAGCGCCACGTCGATTCAGCTTGATTGAGTTCTAGCCACCAGCGAAATTAGCCAACTCTATCCATTTCAATTGGGTTATTTGGATAATTTTGATATCACTAATTTAATCGTTACTTTACATCTGAAAACTTTTCCTTTTTCATCTCACTCATTATTTCCTCTAGGGAGGCTAATCAGGCCGAGTATCGTATATCTGCAAAACTGCCGAACGCTTTGTCATCAAGGTACTCCTTGGATTAGCTACCAAGTTATCATGCAAATGGTTGCTGGCATTGCATTCACCTGAACCCACTTCTCTCACATCTTACCAAGAAGGCTATCGAAGAAGGCCACTCCTGACTTCTTCATTATTCCTACAATTTAAATAGGAGTCCTGAATTTCATTTAGAGTATCATACGATTGGCCGGTGCCTATCGTTTGCGGTATGTTTTTTTATTCATCTTAGTGGTCCACGAAGATTATTGGACATTTTCACCATGGTGTACTCTTAGTTCGCTATGACATTACCCGATTCTCGTCTTCTCCAGTCGGGTATCTTCATAGACTTCTCTGACACCGAAAAAACCCAAAATATATACCCTTAAGACTTCTTGTTTTTTATGTTCTTATTCAAGATACGAGTAACCCTGCGTCTACACTGACAATTTATCTGGCAATGGCAATGGCAATATTGCCATTGAGTTAAATGCCAAATCGCAAGAAGTGGGCATTGATTGCCAATTGCCAGGCAATTTTCATTTGAGCGAGTGAATTCGAAGTGTCAAGTTGTGAAGCAAAGCAATCATAACTTCGAAAACTATTGATTAATTCAATAGCTTTTTCTTTAGTCCACTTATTTTCACACATTTTGCGATCAAACCAAAAAAACCTAAGTGTACCTGTTGACAAGCGATGCTTACTTCTGTCAAACGATTTGTTTTCTGGCCTGGTTTTCACCCTCAAAATTGCCATGGCAATGCTGAGAGCAATATTGCCATATGCGTATGGTGCGTCTACACTGTCAATTTGTGTGTGGCAATAATACCGTTGCCATTGTCTTTGCCGGATAAATTGTCAGACGCAGGGCAAGGGGTACTTTACTTTGTTTTGATTACATGAAATTATTATGACAATTTGGAAAAAAGTTTGGCTACTGCCTTAAATTTTTCATTTTGTGCTTTTGTGATGATTCTTTCCCAAAGAAGAAAATAATGCGACCAATTAATTACAAGAAAACCGATGAGGGCATTGTCCGAAATATAATAAGCGTATTGCGACTTATTCAGCTTAACAAGATAAGATACTCGTAATCTTCCAGGCCAACCCAGACATATTCGAAAAATGTTGTCGTCAGTCATAAAATGTTTGAGGAGGAGGTACCAGAATTAGGATGCCTGTGAGTTTAGGGAGTTTTACCTGCCCATGCTAAGATTTTGGGGTTTTTCCCAAATCTAATGGAATGGTTTTAACAGAATCTAGAACCAAGGATCACGAAACCTTCCGGCTATAATTTTGCCCGCTTTTGTACGTCCGGATGAATTTCTTAGACTCGCTGGAAAATTTATGATTTACGGTCCTCAGAATACCCCGAAAAATACAGGTAGAGTGTTCGAAGGGTAAGATCTAAGTCCTAAGTACACTGTCCTTTTCGTCTTTATTTTTATAGTGTGAGACTAGGTTCTTGAATTTTTATGACTAAGGACAACCGGTAAAGGTATTAAGAACCCAGAGCTAGAATATTAGTGAAAAGGAATTTTTCTGGTTTGTTCTTTTTTATGAGGCTCGGATCGATAAAAAATCGATCGCTGTAGCGTACAGGCTACAGAATATTCATAAAGTTCATTCTATTTTCGGTTTGTGGCGGATTCCATCATCTAGATACCGCGTGGGCTTTTAATCAACTTTCTGATTTGATTTCATTTAATTACGCGATCGCCAGCGATCGGCTTATGAACTTATAAAAAATTTATAATTTCAACTAGACGATTTTATAACGCAATCAAGTAGGTGGTAGAATCGAATTCTTATCAAATTGTTGATTGAATTTCTAATCATACAAGAAAACTGATAGTTTTCGATATCCACGTTCGACTATAAATTTGATATTTCTCTGTATGGTAAGATCGATCGAAAGTAAAAGTTATGCGAAAAAATTAAAAACATTGAGAAAAAACAATACTTGTGTTGTCTGTGGCTCTCTTTATCAATACAACGCAGTATTATGACCCACAAAGCAGAGGAAAAAAAACAGCGAAAACCTCATCTGGAATAATTTATTATCGAAAGCTAGACGTTGTAGTTAGACAAGTTAGACGGCTAGTAATTTGGGGCACAAATGAATGATAAGCACCGAATGATAACTGCCGTAGTAAAAAAAACGCTTAAAATGCTGAGTACCTACTTGTTGAAATTTAGACTATTAGTTTGATTTGTTAGCACATTTATTTGATTAATTTTGAGTCGATATCACAGAACTGACGAATAGGGTTGCATCGGGATCTTTGGACAAGTTCCTTGTCACAGATTATAACACCTGATCTTGACAACCTTTTATTATTGCGACGATCCGCCAGAGAAAATTAACGCGCCATCGAACCAGTCAGGCCAATGAAAACTTTAGAACCAGATGATCTTCATCTGACCAAAAATTAAAACGCTGTGAATTTATCGTCGACGTGCACAAAATTTTTGGAGACTGTAAATAACTATACGGAAGTTTTGACCGCAAAGCCAGGATCGCAGCAAACAGAATCATTCCTGAACCCCCAGTTAAACTACAAGATGAGCTGACTTAAAGTTTCTGTTTGTGACGCAAGTTTGATGCGTTCTCTTGAACCTAGCGCAAAATGCTGCCTCGGAGAACTGTCCAAATAAATATACGCAAATACATCAATTTTATGGCTCGGTCCATTTCAAACCGGGAACAAGACTTTCCTGAATTTTGAATCAGCCGCTCAAGGTGTCCGAACTAGAGATGGGTCGTTCACGAGTGAACTGTTCCAAAAGAACACTTCCTTAAAGTGAGTGAACTGTTCCAAGAGAACACTTCCTTAAAGTGAGTAAACTGTTCCAAGAGAACACTTCCTTAAAGTGAGTGAACCTAAACCTAAAGTGAGTGAGTGAAGTAACTCACTCCTTTTGGTGAACTGCAGTACGAACCTTTTTTTTTGTTGCTGATCTAGATCTACTGACCTTTTTTTTGTTTGCTCATCTAGATCTACTGACCTTTTTTTTTGCTCATCATCTTCTAGATGTACTGACCTTTTTTTTTGCTCTACTGTCGACTACGACTACTCATCACTGAACTCCGAACTTCCCTCCAGTAATGAACTATGAACTAAAAGAACGAACTAGTTCGCGAGCGAACGATGGAACGAACAGTTCCATGGAAGTACTTCACTGAACTCGTTCCTTAAAGTGAGTGACTCGGAGTGAAGTACTTCACTGAAAGGAACTGCTTTGTCCATCTCTAGTCTGAACACCAAAAATTTAAACGGGCTGATCATGTCGAGAAGCCGGGCGACAGAAGAATTCCTTCACAGGAACCTCTGGGAAAGCCACGCAAACGATGGGAGGAATAAGCTCAATTAAAACCGATAGCCAATTACTACTTACTAACTGTAAGACGTGCCGTAGATATTCTTGGAATAAGGATCGATTGAGACTGTTACGCTTTTAATGGATAGATAATGGACATTGCCCAAGCCTAGCCGGCTTGATTTCTTAGCAAACCCTAAATGGGTCCTGATTATGAGCTCTTCGTTCATCAGAATAAAGCATAAAATTCCTTTCGAAATTCGCTTTGGCTGTATCCAGATTCTTGATTTTACGTTCCCAGTAGACAACCATAATTGCTACTCGGCTGCTTCTTTTTCCTCAAGCCGGTTCTTGATTTAAAGAGTCCTTTTAGTTTCCCCAAGCCGGTTCGACCTTGGCTAGGTCAAGAACTATGTGCTCCTCACTCCTTCTGAAGTTAGCACCTAATGTGGCCAGTTGTGTTCGAGCACACAAAAAATGCTTTGCGGACGCCTCCTCTTCACAATATTCAATATTGGAGAACTGAGGCTTTTCATCGTCCATAGATGCTTATTTAACCTGTAGTGGCTTGTTATAATAGCCACTACGTTAGGTTAGGTTAAGAAGGGTAGACTGAAGCATTGTGCCACAGCCCATCACGAGAAATCACTATGGATGGATGGAACATTGTGTTCCCTTCGTATAAACCGGGCTCTAGACTATTGATTCCAAATATTGCTCTTCTTTATGAAGAGAGTAGTTCTCCATAAAGGTATCAGTGCAAGTTATGATAGATCGGTCATGAAGAATTTTCCAAAGGGTATCTGGTACGTGCCAGACTTTCACATGCATGTGTCGGTTCAACATTCTCGTCACCACAGCGACACAGATCAGCCATGGGTATTCCAAGTCTTTCCCCATGTCTCCCAAAAGGACAGTGTCCCGTTAACATTCCTATAAGTTGTCTACATATGTTCCTGCCCAAAGACAAAATGAAGCCCAAGTTCCTCCTGTCAAGTTTCGGCTAGCAGATCCTTGCTTGCCGGCAACCCGAGAGATTCACCCAGGCCCCTTCCGTCTGTCTGAGCGCTTCTATATCAATCATTCCCTTTACACATTCAATGGGACACAGAACCGATTCATCCGCCAATTCTATGCTTATCTTCGACCCCCGTCTGGCGAGCTCGTCTGCCTTTTCATTTCCAGGAAACTCACTGTGACCAGGAATCCAACTGATCTTCAGGTTGTTATTCAGACCTACCATCTGCAATAATCTTTTACATTCGTCGTCAAGTCTGGATTTAGTAATGTGCGCATCAACAGCCTTGATAGCAGCTTGGCTGTCAACATAAATAGTTATTGTACCATTCACGCACTGTTTTCGCACAATTATTTCCGCTGCTTTTGTCAATGCAAATATTTCAGCCTGAAACACACTCGAGCTATCCGGTAGCCTAAACTATTCCATAATATCAAGGTCGCAAGAGTACAGTCCTGCGCCCGTTCCGCTTTCCATCTTAGAGCCATCAGTGTAGATAGCAAACGTATCTGGAGCGATGATCCCAGATACCGTCTCCAGTCTGGTGGGAATACTCACAGCATAGGAATGTCCAAAACAGCAAGACGGTGTCCTGTAGTCGGTGCGCTCCGGAATGCCGGAACACAGGGAAGTTGACAAGATCCTAGTGTGGCCCACACTGCCTCCCATCCAATAGCCTGCCTCACGCAGACGCAAAGCACTCTTTGTCGCTATTGATTTTACCGCTAATTCCAATGGGATTATATGGAGCATTACCTCCAGAGCCTGGGAGGCCGTGGTACGTAAGGCCCCAGTAATCCCAATGAGTGCCATTCTTTGAATTTTGCTCATGGGCGACCCTGTTAGTCCCGACCTCCAGCGCATGCCACCACACCAGTGACCCGTACGTAAGAACAGGTCTAACTACCGTGATCAGCCAGTGGACTATCTTCGGGTTAAGGCCCCAAATTTTCCCCACCATTTTTTGACAAGCGTAGTAAGCATTCGATGCCTTCTTAATCCTGTCGTCAATCGTGAGTTTCCAGTTTAATATAGGATTAAGATAGATTCCTAAGTACTTCACACTAAGGGAAAGCGGGATGGTAACGCCATTCAAACGTGGGAGTCTGAATTCTCGGTATTTTCTCCTCGTGAAGAGGATAAGGTCAGTTTTCTCCGGATTGATGTTGAGACCGCAGTTACCAGCCCACCTGCTCAAGGATTTGAGCCCAACTTCTAGTAAATCGCTCAAGGTGTCCAGGAACTTACCTCTCGCCATCAGGACGATATCATCTGCGTAAGCAACCACCTCGACACCAGTCAAAGATAGAGCCTGTAAAATTTAGACACTACGTTACCAAGTTACTTTAGTTTAAGTTCCAGAAGAAATTTGGTTCTTTTAGCATCTGGCCCAGTTAGGAATAATTTGGATTTACTGATTTAATTCACCCAATACCGACTTGATCAAACAATCTGCTTTCGTGAGATCACCGATGGTTTGCTTCATATTTTCAATGAAGGCGTCGAGAGGTGGCAGGTTAAGAAGGATTTCCAAAGCAGTTGTTCTCATCGCACCCGTTACGCCTAGACTAGCCAGTCATTGGGAGTTTTTGATAGATGCATTTTAGTACTCCTGAGTTCTCAACGCCGTTCACCACACAATTGCCCCATAGATTAGGTAGGGCAGACTACATTTGTGTCGATCCTGTGCACCATTTTGGGACCAAATCTCATGGTTTTCCCAAAGGTTCTACGGGATTGCCAAAAAATTCCTATCAACCTTCCTAACAACCTCAGTCAGTGCAGTTTCCGTTGATTTCCGTCTTTGGTAGTCATGTTAGCTCTCAAGAAGCTAGACGTTCATCGAGCTGGTGCCCTTCAGTTGCGCATCCACGATTTTTACAAGGATCTTCAGTATGATGACTATTAGAGGAAGCGGAATGACGTTGTGGTGGATCTGGGTTTATTCTGTAGTCCCCAGCCTACAGGGAAGCACGGTGCACCTTTTGCGATTGCTCGCTGCATCATCAAAATTTCGGCTATAGAAAATTCGTCGATTCTTTTACTACCATCGAACTGAACACAGCGTTCTTTTATTCCTTGGCATTTATCGTTACTTCTACGGCGCAGAAAACCGAACAAATTAATTTATTGACGCAATTATCTCTAGCGAATAAAGCAGATTGATGCCTTTCTAAAAATTCAAAGACGTAAATGAGCAACACCAAATAATCATCCAAAAATCGGTTTTTATTTCTTATTTGACCCAAATTTTATTCCAAACAGCTGTAAATAAATTACGAACGCGTTGTCACATACGATCATCGTGAAATCTATTTATGTCTGGACCGATACGGAAGTATTGTGAAGAGTTGTATGGATACAAGCTCCGCCAGGGCGGTCATTCATTCGTGTTTGTTGTGAAACTTTCCCGAATAACACAAACAATTTGAAGAAAATAATTTTAATGATGTAGTTATCTTTGAGCTCGATAAACATAACAACAAGTAGAAAAACATAATTTTAATTTTCTCTTCTCCCAACTTCCAATTGCAGGCATTAAATGAATTATGCGAAAGTCAAGGATGGGGAATCGAAGTAACCGGTGGCCGTATTGGATCGGTTACCGTAACCATACCGTGGAATGCGCTCATGACCGACGACAGTTACATCGAAGTAACCGAATTGTATATGACGATTCGTCCGCGTGCCCGACAAACTGATGGAACTTCGATGCTGGAATCGATGTGGTCGTCGGTCAGTAGTTCCATACAATTAGCTCAAGAATGTCTAGAGAAGGAAGGGCCAGCAGCCGACATAAATTACACAAATGCACAAAATGCAACTATTGAGGGGCTGGAAAAGTTCGCTCAAACTATTGACAGTGGTAAGTGTGTCTATATATTACTTTTTTTTTATTATAATATAAACTTTACGATTTGAATAATTTTAGGATAGGCCACGGAATCTAGTCTTCTCAAAGGTTGTAGACAGTTATGAGATCCTATGCCTTTAGTCAATTTCTTCTCGTTTTTCTCTCAATCGTTCATTCTCAACTATCATTTCATACCCACTGTCTTACTGTGCCGGGGGTTGGGCGAAAGGCTAACAAGCTATCCTCGGAAAAATGAACAGTGTTGCAGAGCTTCGATTGGAAATTCAGATCAAACTTTTTAGGGGAGATTTATCTAAAAAAAACAACAGTGAAGAAAATTCTCTAGATCGATAAGCTCTCAAACTGATGGATTGAATTCGAATTTACAAATTGGATTGATACATTTTTACGCTTACCAACTTATATTGTTATTGTTCTAAAATCACACACTCTAGCAAGAGATAGCCAAGCCGCAATCAAGACTTTGGATTCGGTTGCCACTTCATCTAAATTAGTAAACAGAACAGTGTCGAAAATAACCTAGCCAATTTTAAGAAGTCAGCACAAAGTTGCACCAGCTTCCCGGTCATATTAATAAGGGCGGATGAATTGACTAGGCAGGGATCAGTACTGCTAAGGTACATGGAAACTAGTACTGATAACTGCATATTTTCGGAACTCGGCAGTTGATGAATTCTGCTACAATGGGTTATACTTCTGCTCGCTCAACTATACATAGTGATCATAAAGTGATCGGAGTTATCGTTATCGATATAACGTACAAAAAGTAGAGACATTTCTTCATCCATCGAACAATTTAAATCGAGTAAGGCACTGCTATCTGGCCCTACAGTCTAAAGTGCTACAGAGCTTCGATGAAAAACACAGATCGGATGATGTCCAAATCGAAAACAGAAAAGTTTTTGAGATAAAAGAACCCTGAAAGATACCAGTACTCTTTTGAATTTTATTTCAATGTCGTAAGGGAACACCGTACGTTGTACGATATAAAGTTTAAACGTGTCATGAAATCGTTATGCGCTCGTCTAATCTAACCCAATTTCTCCAATATTTCGCTTGAGTTCAATACCAATAAGTCCGCTGATAGCGTTTATTATGGAACATGCTTACCTCATGCGCCTTTCACTGAAATCATTCGGACAAAGATTATGTATGCAATTCACTGAAATTCTTTCTTAAAATCATTGCCAGTATTTATTCAATATTTTGAAATGGATTATGCCAAATTATTTATCATTATCTGATTATCATTTTAATTGACCTGGTATCGTACTGATAAGCGTCCCCAACCAAATGTGTGAGAGTCGAAAAAATGTGATAACAAAGATTAATCGACGATAAATCGTTCCGCATTATCAAATCTCTCAAAGCAAAAATAAAAATACCATCTGAAGAAGTTTTCGAGTTCTTTTTGGTGAAAATCACCGCCAAATGTACTTCCAACTTTGGGGGTAAAAGTTGTAATCACCACGAAATTAAGCCATGGCTGATGAAAAACCTTCACTGGTAAGACGACTTTGTAAACTGTGTTGAATTGTTTCGTATATACGGCTCCCGATCGTTGTTACAACGTGGAGTTGTTTATCGTATACTGGATTGGGGTTAGCTTGATTACTCCAAGTTGATTGAAACCTTAGTTGTAGCCTATTGGAGTAAGCATCCTGTACCTAAGAAGGGAAGCAAAACGCACTCCCCGAATTGTCGCCCTATAGCCATCACTTCAATGGTAATATCGTGGAATCCTTGGAAATCCGCCAATACGGTCTTCGGCCAGGGATATCCACAGTGAATCTGTTGGTCTACCTGCACTTCATATAGCGAAAGCATTTGACAGAGTTTGGCGCAAAGCCTTAGTTTCTAAGCTCAATGGGTTTGGTATTTACGCAGTGTATTGAGAGCTTTCTTTCGGATCGTACTTTAAGTGTCTTGGTCTGGGCAAGCAGGGAACTAACCCCCAAGTCAAGTCGCGAAGCCGTGCAAAAACAAAGCTACTCGGCCTCGCATTTTAATATTTGGATAAATCGGCGTAATTTATTTTTGTTGTTCAGGTCTAGAGGTGATGCTCTGATTATAAAACGATGTAATCCCTCCGCCCTATAGCTGCAGCTAGCATTCGACATTCAGGTACAAGTTCAGTTTTCATTATTAATTTTTATTAACGACCTTCTGTCGTTCATTTTCTATCCTATTCATAGCTGCGCAGATCAGATAGTACACTTGCTAACAACTCAGTTCGATTGCAGATGCGCATCAGTCTTCGGTACCTTCTAAACGTAGTCAGCTTTGTGTTTTTTGTCATACAAAAACGTCCCAATCATGAAAAATTGAACAGAACAAACCCAAGTGCCAACAGGTTTCAGTTTGTTCTTGAGACCAAAGGGCATCGCTGGCAAAACACCGTGTTCGAAAAAGATCAGATTGCGTGGTCGAATCGATCTTGTGTAAGTTCTTTCTCATGTGACAGTTCCAGTCTATAACGGGGGTTAGAGCACTACCATACCCGGCCACACAAACAAAAATTCTGAAATTTCCTTTCTAATCGCCAACGCACCAATTATGGAAAAATTGTACAGACCAAACCCGGGGCCAACGGGTTCAGTTTGTTGAAACCAAAGGTCACCGTGCCCAAATAGGTTCAGATTGTGTGCAGTTTTTCGGATCGCAATGGCAGTAAATATCGGTATATGTTTTGACTATCTTTGTATATATGTAGACGCCCACCTTACCCACCCTATCCTCTTTAGTCAGAAAACTCACAAGGGTTCTAAGTCTTAAGTTCAGAAAGTCAAATTTTCCGGATAACTTGTTTTTGTTCCCGAGTACTATCAGACACTGAAGTCAATCCCAAACAAGTTTGGAGTAGGTTTTGTAAGGACGGAAATTCTTGAAAATCAAAAAGCCTGCACAGCCGGCAGGAGCCACAATAATGCCACAGGCGGCGATGTATGACTGGATAAACCCACCGACCAAAATATACACAAAAACCATCGCGACTATATTCAAAGAAGCGCAGGCATCGACGACGACCCAAGCAACGGATCAAGCCAAGCAGCAGAGCCAAGCAGCGACAAGCCAAGCAGCGATGAGCCTAGCAGCGACAAGTCAAGCAGCGGAGCAAGCCAAGCGGCGATGAGCCTAGCAGCGACATGTCAAGCAGCGGAGCAAGCCAAGCAGCGACGAGCAGAGCCAGGCAGAGCTAAGCCAAGCAGAGCAGAGACTACCCTAGTAGAGCAGAGAATAGCCCAGCAGAGCCAAGCTAAGCCGAGCCAAGCTAAGCAGAGCCAAGCAGAGACGAACCCAGCAGAGCAGAGAATAGCCCAGAGCAGAGCTGAAACAGAGGAGAACAAAGACGCTACGATCACAGCGAGCCACGACGAGCAGAGTCAAGCATAGAGCACACCACGAGATAACGATCAGTGACAGGGTCAAGTAAGGCAAGCAGAGTCGTGCCAGGAGTCGACCTAAATCAGTTACGACAAGCCACGATGAACTCCGCCAAACTACTACAACCAGACACAGCGGAGCCAAGACGATCGAAGCAGAAGCCACACAGAGAGATGAAGACAGGGATGGATGAAGACAGGGAAGGACGAAAACAGGGAGTGCCAAGGCCACACAGAGAGACGAAGACAGGGAGAGAGTCAAGGCAAAGCGAGCAGAATCGTACCCACAGAACCACAGAGTCGAATCACGTTGAGTGGGACCAAGTCAAGGCGAGTACATCAGACGAGCGGAGGCGAGGGAATGACGGGCAAAGACGGGATACGTGACGGGCACAGACGTAATACAGTGAGCTAAAACGAGCGCATAACGATGAACTGAGGCGAGGTACGTCAAGCGGAGGCGAGACAAGGCGAGCAAAACCTGACATCGAAGACGAGCAGAACGCTAGGGGATTATAACTTGAATTTGATTTAACCAAATCTCTATATATAAAAATGAATGTTTGTCTGTCTGTTTGTCTGTTTGTCCTGTATAGGCTCCTAAACCACTCATCCAATTGCGATGAAACTTTGGTACGCCCTCGATGGTTTCTGCGTTAACAAAATTATTTAACAGTTGGTGGTTCGCGAGTTATTTCAACATTTGAGTGTTTTTCATATGATTTAGCGGCAGTTCGTTTTTGGTGTATTAGTTATGCCTATTCCTATTACTAAATGGTATAAGAGGATAGTGGATGGAAGATGGAATATGGAGGATGGAAGATGGAGGATGGTGGATAGAGAATGGAGGATGGATGATGGAGCTTGGGGGATGGAGGATGGATGATGGTGGATAGAGGATGGTGGATGGAGGATGGGAGATGGTGGGTGAAGGATGGTGGATAGAGGATGGAGGATAGAAGATGGAGGATGGTGGATAGAGGATGGAGGATGGATGATGGAGCTATTTCAACATTTCAGTGTTTTTCATATGATTTAGCGGCAGTTCGTTTTCGGTGTATTAGTTATGCCTATTCCTATTACTAAACGGTATAAGAGGATAGTGGATGGAAGATGGAATATGGAGGATGGAAGATGGAGGATGGTGGATAGAGAATGGAGGATGGATGATGGAATTTGGGGGATGGTAGATGGAGGATGGTGGATAGAGGATGGTGGATGGAGGATGGGAGATGGTGGGTGAAGGATGGTGGATAGAGGATGGAGGTTAGAAGATGGAGGATGGTGGATGGTGGGCGGAGAATGGTGGATAGAGGAAGGAGGATAGAGAATGGGGGATGATAGATGGAGGATGGTGGATAGAGGATGGTGGATAGAGGATGGAGGATGGTGGATGGCGGATAGAGGATGGATGATGGAAGATGGAGGATGGCGGATGAAAGATGGAGGACGGTGGATGGAGGATGGTGGATGGGGATGGTAGATGGTGGATGGTGGATGGAAAATGGTGGATGGTGGATAGAGGATGTAGGATAGAGGATGGTGGATTGGAGATGGGGGATGGAGGATGGAGTAACGGGAGCAAGAAATGGGAGTAACGGGAGAAACGGTAGCAACGGGAGTAACAAGAGCATCGTGAGAAACAGGAGCAACGGATCAACGGGAGAAATGGAAGCAACGGAGAAATAGGAGCAATGGATCAACGGGAGAAACAAGAGCAATGGATCAACGGGAGAAACGGGAGCAACGGGAGTAACAGGAGCGATGGAACAACGTAAGCGAAGCGAGCGTAGCCGCGGTACGCGGCTAGTATATAATAAAGTAAAGTCAAGAACAAATAAATGTTTGTAACGAATCCTGGCAACCGATGAACATACCCCGGCTATAAAACAAGTCGTTACAGTTTGAAATTACTGCAAAGTCAAGATAGCTTCTTTAGCGCACAGAGCTCTCTTTCCGCCTGGAAGACAGACGTAGCATTAAGTTGGATTTTATTGAATGATCTTTTGAAATTGAACTTCGATACCATTGAATCAAAATAGTACAGGATTTTTCTGAAGCTCAGCGGAAAGAGTTGAACACGCAATATTGCGCTCTCTCGCCCACCGATCTAAGTAGGGAACTTGGATCCTTTCACAATTTCAAGTGTAGCAGTACCCTTAAAGTCGTAGCCATGTTATTCTCAGTCTTCGTAATTTAGTCAGCTTGAGCTGGGGAGTTTTTTTGCATAGTTTTTCGCCACCATATGAAAACCGCGTAAGTTAAAATAGGCCTATCAATTTCGGTATACATTCAGTTGGTGTGTTTTGGACTCAGTCCAACAACGAGTCATACAATTTGATACTGCGAATCACATTTGAAATAGTAAAATAGTTATTCAATCACTAGAGACATCAAAGCCTTTTAATAATCTCGTGATATCACAAACAAATCTGCCTCATAATGTCTCTATTTAATTCACCTAATGTCACGATGTACAAATACTCGTGGCATTGATTTAAATCGTATGATTTAGTTCGATTTATTCATTCTTATTTTTTTTTTTCTGTATTTCAGTTCTAAATAGGATTAAAGCTAAGTTCGAAAATACTACAATAAGACTGGAATACCTTCCACCGAAAAGCGACCGGGGAATAGCATTAGTTATAAAAATAAAGCAGTAAGCGTGTACTCATTTCGTTGTTCTTTGCATTGACTAATGATTAACCAAAATTTGCAGCTTAGAATACAAAAATGAAGCGGGCAGTGATCCCCCGGATGCAGAAGTATCGTCTACAAATGAAGAGAGTGAAGATCCAGAAGGCCATAAAACGCATTTAATATCTAGTTATGCAACACATCACATAAAAATGGAGGGTATCACATTTTACACGGAGGAGTTCCGGATAATGAAATCCAATCAGCCTGTAAGTCGAGCTATTAAAATAATTAAAAAAAAAATCGCAAATTAATAACTTTTTTCCCCCGTAGTCGAAACAAGTCGATTTTACCGCCAGCTCGCAATTCTACAGTACGACGACAATTTCACAGTTACCAGAAACAGAACAATTTCTAGCATCTGAAACATCACGCCGTACCGAATCGGATTCGGACGATACCGACAGCGAAACAGAATCGTCGGTTCAACCGGACAATACCACACCCACATGCAATTCAAGAGTAATACAATTTTGTAGCTGGGACGGAACACAAGAGATCCGATTGCGAATGAAACAATCGGAAAATATCCTCGGACCGAAAGCGTCTCTGGAATTATCTTTCGGTGCTATTAATTTATTCCTGACGCCGCGACAGATCCATTTAATCGTTGCATTTTGCGATGCCTTCACAGCCGACGGCCAACGAAAAGAAACAAAGATTGTTGACAAGACGATCCGATCGTCGAAACGATTTCGCGAAATCAAACGAAGCAATTCACAAGGTCAGTTCAGTTCGATGTCGGGTGCTGTTATGAATGACGGCGGTTGGTCGTATGCCGAAGATGATGCGAGACATCACCAACAAAAACAACAGCAATCGAGCGGCTATCGGGAATCATCGAAATCGTTCGAAATTCCCGAATCGCTTGGCAGTTCGATGAGTAGCAGTGGTAGTACGACAAATTCTTCAAGGATACGAAAGCGTGGCACAAACGTAACGATAAACGGCGATATATCACGCTATAGTATGCGAATGACTTCATTTACGATATTTCTATTGCATGAAGATGTTCTTGTCGAGTGTTGTACGGCCGGTTCGGATAGTCCGCTAAGTGAAGAAAGTGTTAGTCATCTTTTGTCGCTTTCGAATAACTTTTTCGCGAACGATGGCGAAACGAAAAGTTCTCTGCACGGAATTTGCAATAAAAACCATATAAAAATCAATCTATGCCCGATTATTCTCGAAGGCGAAGAGCATAGAGACAATAGTATGAAATTATTGAAGTTCTCGATATCGGTTGCACGAGCCGATCTAATCGAAGTTCTCGATAATATTCAAACACCAATTTTGAAATTCATTCGACCGGAATTCATTAATCCCGGTCATTCAAGACGACCCGAACTAGCTCTACAAATCAATTATGTAACGCCGACAATACAACGACCTGGAAGCAAACGACGAACTCTAACCAAAACGGATCTTTTGCTATCACTGGAATCCGGTGTCGCGGAATTCGATATTTCGCTATACGATCGATTGAGTTCACTGTTCAGCACGTCACCGTTTAGTAACTCATCGACGAAATCGGATGGAAACAATTCGTCGTCGACGACTGCGAATAAATCGAACGATTCGTCCTCGTGTACCGAATTGAATATCGAATCGCCTGTACTCGATATTCGACTTCGTTTTCCTATAAACGATTCAAGACCGTTGCACGATGAAAACCGTGTTCCATGGTGGAAAAAAAATATTCGTGATGATTTTTTATTGTTTACCTTACAACGATTCAGGCTAAAATATTTGTTGTCGTCGACAATTGAAATAACCGCAAATGAGATTGATATTTTCTACTGTGTAAGTATTGAAGATTCACTTTTAAATGATAGGGACATTGTTTTTTACGTCCATTTCGATGATTTTTTTTTTGTTTCCAGGAAAATTGCAATGCGCCCAAAATACACATAGGAAAAACTAGTTTAATAGAAAATAAGATGACACGAGCTACAGATTCGTGTATAGATTACCCTAGGCAAGTCACGACTATATTCCGAATTGAGGTGCTGAATTAACTGTTCTACTCCACAGGCTTAAAATTGAATTTCCGTCAGACAAGGCCTTACGTAGCGTAGCGAAGCATATAAACGAGGACAGTAGTGATAGCGGTGATACATCGTGTGATAGTTATGGCGGAACAATCTACGCAAGAAACGCTCATGAACGTTCACCGTTCAGTTCGAAACGAGTGTGTCGCGAAAGCGACACGCCACATTCGAAAGAAAGTTCCGATGATCCCGAAACACTTTTGTTGCCCGGTGATGCCGAAGAGATGCGAAGATTTCGTGAAACATCTATGCAAACGTCTAGAACTCAGGTGCAATTACATTTTCCGGTAGCTAGCATTCAAGTAAAGTAAGTACGCGAAATTGATAAAGTTTTCCGAAAATGGAATAGTTGAAATTTCCTTTTTTGTTTCAAACAGTTCAAAACACTTGTACGAAATTCTTTACAATCGACTAAATACCGATCTACTGATGTGGCAATCAGTCGCTCCGAAATACTCACCCGAAGAGCCCCAACATATATCCAACTCAATGCATTCGTTCATGAATGCCGGCATGATGGATTCGATTTATATACCGTCGACTACTCAAAACGATAGTGCAGCTGAGTCCGAATCGAATTCATCGGGCGGCGAAGGGCCAGAAACGGACGGCGATTCGGATACCATGTACTATTCGACGTACGATCGAAAACGTACCAGTAAGCGTTCGTTGTTAGCAACACCGGCAGCAACAAATTCGTGTTCGTTTCAATTGAGCGTAGGCCAGGGCGTTCTGACGTTATTTGCGCCGGTTAGAGGATCGGATAGCAATGTTATACCGGGGCAATTGGGTGAATTTGTGATTTTATTGAAGGCGTTGACGCTATTCTCGGTTAGTGGCTATCAGGAGAATCGAAATCTGGCATATGTTTGCTTGCATGCGCAGGAAGCCGAACTACGCCATTGTGGTATAATTTAATTGTGTTTTTTTGCGTTGTTTTGTTTAAATTAATTTAATTCGTCGCGTAGGTCTTATTCCGGGACCAGAATACGATCCTCCTTTGCGAATCTTCAACCAGCCGTTACCTGATTATCTGCAGGCAACATTGTATCCAGCGCCGCAAGATTTAACACTTCGGAAAGGACGAGGTTCAATTGATCGCGAAATGCTTTCGTTGGCGATCCAAATAAAGGCTGTGCCAGAACAACGCATTAAGGTTAGTTGCGCAAAAACTGCCTTATACAATTTTTATACGCAGCCTGTTGTGTTTTTTTCTGTCTCTTTGCAGCGTTTACGTGTAACCGTTGGATTACAGAATACCACATTGCGCCACTGTCCAACGCTATCTCAACATACTTGGTTGAATCAAATTATTGATATGTTTGATATTTTAGATTATCCCATTGAAGGTTATATCCCGTTCGGAGTGGTCACTGAAATGCAATTACATTTGTGGGACTGTAGCATTGATTACAGGTGAGACTACAAATTGATTTGTTCCACATCGGCATAAAAAACTAACACTATTTCGACTCTTTTAGACCACTCTATTTTCCTTATCGGGCTGTGTTAGATTTAGGATCCTTTATGATTAGCAGCAATCTGACAACTGCTGTATCGGGCTGTACACTACGTTTTGTTGCTGAAGAATGTACTTTATGTTTGGCGCCATACGTAAGTTTGCAATCAATTCGTCATTTTCTTTAAACTACGAAATCATAAATTGAAATTTTCAGGATACGGAACAGAACACTGCGGACATATCATCGGAGTTCTTAGTATCTGTAGTCGACGCCGGACTTTTGGAGATTTCGCTGCGCCTCAATGAAAAGGCGACGGAATCATATCCGAAATTAGATCTCCGTGCATCGATACAGGATGTACATATTCGTACGTGTTCCGATTCGGGACAAGCTTTGGCCCAATTGATCGGTTATTTTGCCGGCGATTGTGATCTTAAGCCTACAGTGTCCGAAGTCGATGAGTCGGAAGTGAGTTTTATTTTATTTAAAATGAAGGAAGCTGTACATGATTGAAAATTTCTTTTGTGGATTTTTAGCATCTTCCCGATCGGTTTGACGAAGCTGAACTTCTTCCAATGCGAAAATCATCGAATACTGTGCCGGAAGTTTCGCCAAAACAACAAGAACGCGTTAACAGTTTAATGGCCGATGCTATGCAAGAGAGTATTCGAATTGTTTCGGGTAAGTGATCAGGAATGAATTTTCGCATAACCAGTGGTGTAACTACCGGTGTGCGATATTTGGGGAGGTTTGGGGCTCCGAAAATTAGTTGACTTATTCCTCAGCAATGGTCTAACCTCTATTACCCTTCCTTTAACGCTTCATGAACTTCCGTCAACGCATCTCCCTGAATTCCACATCACCTCAGCCACTCCAATCTAAAGGTTACAATTCACAAAGCCTAATTACTTCCGAACTAACTGGCTATCATACGGAAAAATATTAAAAAAAGATACCAAGCTCCTTAGACTCGATCTATCTAAAAAGACTAGTGATTCTGAAATCGACACTGTAATAGCTGAGTTAAACGAACAAATCATACTTACTGCCGATAAGTGTTCTCCTCGTGTAGAGCCACACGATTATACACTCCAGCTCAGCCCTGATATTAAACTATTAATTAGGGAACAGAACTGCCTAAGGCGTCAATGGCAGAGGACAAGAAATCGGGCCCTCAAGACGTTAATCAATAAATCTCATGATCATACCGACCAGGAAATTCTCAAGGCCAGGAATGAAAAATGGAATCTCCTTTTGTCTTCGCTCCCGACTTCCAATTCGGTTTTCGACCAGGTCACTCGACAACCCACCAACTTCTTAGAGTTAAAACAATAGTGAGTAAGGCTCTGCAGGCAAAACAGTCAGCTGGCATGCTAATTTTAGATATAGAGAAGGCCAGTCGGTCCTCCTGTAGTTCTTAAAGGCCGGTGGGATAGGTTTGTAATCTGTCAGATTAAATTGGAGGTAGCAGTGATCCGAGAAGGAGTTTTCTTCAGAAACCTTCCTGTTGCTGACCATTTATGAGATGTTATCGGAAACCAGGGTTATGTCTAAGACTTCTTGTCTATTCCCGGTTATAAAGGTAGGCTCTTGCCCTGTGTTACATAGAAGAAGGTTAGTGCTTAAAAAATAGTCAAAAAGCAACTCGTCTCTTTCGTTTGTGTCAGTGCTACCCCAGACTGCATGATGCGCATTGGCTTCACACCCTGGGATGACACCAGTCTTGAGCTTATTAGCTTCAGTGATCAGATCGCTCATAATACTCGGCGGCAGTGGACCAGAGATCAGCCAGTGAATCTTGTCATTCAGTTCAAGGCTGACTGCGACGATATCAGGATCACTGAAGCTGTGTGGCAGAAATATATTTAAACTGTTTTTTGCAAGAATGCATACTCTTGGCTTACCATTATTCCTTACATAGAACAGAGTATAGCTTGGAGTCTTGAGACCGTTTACCACGTCATGCATAATCCATGGTTTCTCGATCAAGACAAGGTCTTCTCCATCCCTGGCTAGACGGAGAAGTAAGGAGGCTGATGCCGCTTTCGAGTGATGAAGATTAATCTGCAGTATTCGCAGCATTAACCTCGATCACGGTTAGGTTCGCATCTTCCGGGTCTTCCGGGTCAGATGCCAGTAGATCTTTCTCACTGCCATTGGGAGGACCGAGCCTTCATCCAATCCTGCATCCGAGCCAAGATTTTCTTCGTCTGTTAAGGAGCAGTGATCTTGACAAACTAGTTCTGAATCGGAATTGGGTTGCACCGGGTCCAGTTCCATCGCCAGTTCAGACTCAGCGAGTTTTGAGTCGTCACTATGGACGACGTGGGAGGCGGGATCCGTTTCCATTTCCGAGGCTTCGATGTCCGACGCGTACGTTAAGGGATTCTCACCGTCCGCCTGTCCGAGTGTGGTTTGGCCAAGGCCAAAATTTACCACACACTTCAGGTTGGCTAGGGGGGACTCTTTGTTAATCACGATTGTCGCTACTCTCTCGGCTCCTTTTGGCTCCTCCATCTTGGCGATCTTCCAATTATGCGTCGGAAGATCTGGGTTGCTGATCTTTATAATCTCCAGGACAGCCGCCGCGTCGGATGGCTTACTTGGTATCCTGGCTCTTGTTCGAGGCCGGCTTGGGATCTTCCCCTTGCCGCAACCTCCAACTTTGCTCCAGGCCAAACCTCGCCTAGACCAGCAATTGCCTCCTTGTAGAGATCCGCCGATCTCTGGTCGGAGCAGATCACCAGCTTGCCATGGCTCTGATACCACCCACGGCAGGAGGGGACAGGCGTAACTAGAGATGAAGACAAAACAAATTATGAAACACGGGCAATGGTCGAGAGACGCAAATCATTGAGGGTCCTACACCGAGTCTAAAGCTCAGACATGGTGTACCTACAAGTCAACCAGGGCAAAACCATAACTGTATATTAAATCTGGTTGTCACCGAGCAGAAAATAAAACAAGGCTCAGAAGCAAGATGTTCAAGACTGACCGCTTCGAAAGATAGGCAGTTCGAACCGGCTAGCATTGTTTAATGCCTCATATATCCGATCCTTCAGTTTTATCTGGCAGCCAAATCGTTCAGTTCAGCCTGCGAGATTATGCGTCTTCAGAAGGCAGATTGATCTGAAAGTTTAGTCACAGTTCACCCAATCGTCGACAAGATACCATCGTATACAAATCGATGTTTGTCCTTCGAGAATCCCATCGCCGACACTCCACACACTTCAGTTCTACCTAACGATCAGTCAGACCGATATCAAATCTTTTTGTCGGTAGAGAGTGTATCCTCATAATTTACAACCTCTACTCGAACTCCCGGGACAAGACCGGGATGTTTCGCTAGTCCGTACTTTTATTTCTTATATTTGTTCTTTGGTATTCACAAAAATTTTACTGTATTCTTTTTTCCAGATTCCGACGACGATGAAGTACGCTTCGATACGGGCGTTGAAGTTTTCTTCTTTCCGGACGAAACACATCAGCTTAAAAAGGTTAAAGAAGAAAAAGACGCAATGTTACAATCGGTAAGACTGCCACGTCCTAAACAAATGTTGCCATCACGAAGTGCCCTCTCGAAAAGTATGCACGAACCATTTCGGGACAGTCGTCGCGAAAGTCAGAGTAGTGACGAAATGCGCGACATACTTAATTTCGAAAGTTCGATTATGGCAACTTCGTATATGCTTGAAGACGAAGCAGTCGAAGCTGTGCCACAAGTTAGCAAGGAGTTGGGTGAAGTTCAATTACCAATTCCGTCATCGAACCCGTTGCGATACACGAAAAAGATGAGCTCGGATACCGACGAAGATTACTGTATAATTGCAGAAGAAGAGAAAGCCTATATGGTGAGTTCTTATTGCTGTTTGGCTTGTACTGAACATTCCTTCAGGATTCCATCCTGCTTGTAGTCGTACAAACAGTTGGTAACTGAAAATTGTTTAAAATTATTTTGCTATCTAATTGTCAGGCAAATTGCGGCGTTCGAAACCTAGACCTGACCGAAGATCCAATACGCATCGTAGACAATCATTTTAGTGTTCCAATCGGAAAACCGGATTTGTTGCGAGCCCCACCCGATTTCCCTATGGCCGTAGTTCGTTATACTCTTTGTGAAATGACTCTTACATGGCATTTACACGGTGGTCACGATTTTCCGAAAAAAACCGACGATAGTCAAGGGGATAAAGATAAATCTTCGTAAGTACTACACTTTTCACGGGAAATTATGTCAATATATTACAGTAATTTTGATTACAGTGAGCAACAAAGAACAGAAATGTCGAACGCTTACAAGATGGGCGTGTCGTACGCAAAGGGACAGCCTGGTATACACTTTGGTCCGAAACGATTGTCCAAACTATCGTTGAAAACGTGTGGCGGCCAATGGCGTAAGCATGATGTGCTGCTGGAAATTCAAATAAATAAAGTGAGTAGTTTTTTTTTTACCGATTGAATGAGAGCAACTAATTTCAATGACTTGCCCAAATTATCAGGTACGACTGTCACACGAAATCTATCCCGCCCATACCATACAAGCATCGCGTCAGGTTTTACTTATCACCGAATTGGAAATTCGCGACAAGCTTCAGACGTCCGAAATCAATAAATTTCTTTATCATCCATCTGCGAAGAGCTTACCTAAAAAAAGTTCACAGCATATGGTTGTAATCAAAGCGCTTCACGTTCGACCGAATCCAGTCTTGCCGGCACAAGAGTGCTGCTTGCGAATATCCTTGTTACCGTTACGCCTGAACATCGATCAGGACACTTTACTCTTTCTCGTCGAATATTTCACTGAGCTGGGCGCATCCGGTGATGGTGAGCCAATTTCAAAAACTCAAGCTGTAACGCCTCATCAGCCGCCGGTCATGACGGTCGATGAAGTTCCCGAAGCTGTACAAGACTTACAGGCACGGAAAATGGTATCGGAAAATCTAATGCTACTCATGGAAGAGGAAGAGAAGAAGAAGGAGCCACCGGAAGTGGTGACCGAAGTAAATAATGATGCTCCCATCTACTTTAGGGAGATTATTTTTAGTCCGGAAGTGGTCATTTGTTTGGATTATCACGGCCGTCGTGTGGAATTATCCAGAGGCCCAATAGCTGGTCTTTTGATGGGCCTGGGACAATTGCAATGCTCTCAAATTCGACTGAAGAAAATTTGCTATCGGTGAGATTTACCAACACGCAAATAGTCCGAATGGAGATTTGATTTATTTGTTTTTACTTTTAAATAGAAAAGGAGTACTAGGATTCGATCGTTTGCTCAGCTTCTTGTTCAAGGAGTGGCTTCAAGATATCAAGAAAAACCAGTTGCCGACAATTCTAAGCGGCGTTGGACCGATGTACACTTTTTTTCAACTCTGTAAGAATTTTGTTTTGATTTAAGTTTAAGTTTCTCATTGATTGTATCCGACTATCATTAGTCCAGGGCATACGCGATCTATTTTGGCTGCCGATCGAACAATATCAAAAGGATGGCCGAATTGTACGCGGATTGCAACTGGGAGCGCAAAGTTTCACCGCCAGAACAGCACTGGCCGCACTGGAAATAACAGCCCGCCTTATACAGCTATTACAGGTTTGTGCAATGAATTAAAAAAAAAATGTATATTCCGTTTTTAATTTTCAATTTTATTTTACAGCTCACAGCAGAAACCGCCTACGATATGGTCTCGCCAGGTCCATCTATTAAAAGAACTCGACACAATCGTAAGGGCAAAAGAAAACGAATGCATCGGCCGCAAGATATTCGGGAGGGTGTAGCTAACGCCTATCAAATTGTGAAAGAGGTAAGTCGTATCTATTGTTAAACTCGATTCGAAGTTCTCTCAACCATCTTCTTGTCACAGGGTATTGGTGAGACAGCGCAAAATCTGGTCGACGTAACATGCGCAGAACACGACCAAAAAGGCTATACCGGTGCAGTTGGTGCTGTTGTTCGTCAAATTCCGCCAATCGTTGTTCGTCCCGTCGTTCTAGTCACCCAAGCCACCTCAAACGTTTTGGGTGGAGTTCGCAATCAATTTGTACCGGACGCACGAATTGAAGCGCGCGAAAAATGGAAAGAAGACGACCAATAAATTGAATACGATTGCAGCCGGTAAATTTTAACTATAAGAAGAAAAAAAAAAAAATTTAGTCATGACATATCACAAGGAAACACCGAGTCCAATACTATCGATTATTTTTGTTCTCCCATTCGAAAACCTGTTTTTTTAGTCTTACGCCCGAAGCAAATAATAACGACGGTTACAGTGGTTCGGTGATATTTATATTTTTCGTAAAAAAAAAAAACAACAGGACAATTTTGTGCAAAACGATAGCGGGATGTGGAATATAATATCGTAACATTGTGCTGCTAAATATGAAATTCGTAGCTTGTTAAGTTTATAACTAGCGCCGCAACAGAGCGCGTATGACTACCATCTAAGGAAACTATAAAAGTAATACGGAAGAAAAATATTGAAGGAGGGGGGAGGATGAAAATTTATTTACTTCCGATCAAAGTAAATCAGAAAACCTGATTATTATGTAAATTAGAAAATTATTGAGAAATTGAGCGAATGAAAGTTTTTTACTAGAGAGAAAGATACAAAACAAAAAGTTGTAAGCGGATGTTTTTATATGAATTGTGTTAGTAAAAGTGCTTAATTTAAATTCTGTGTAACATATTATAACTTTATGTTCTTTTTTTATTATTGATTAGTCTAAGGAAATATGCATATAATATAATGTCCAAAATAAATTTTTTAATGATGTTTAATATTGTCCGCATTTTTTATTACGATCCGAATTTTATGTTACGAAGGATTCTCCTGTCAAACAGGCTTCGAAGAAATTAAATACGTTTCTTGTGTATCGACTGGCATAATCTCTGTCGACTAGGAGGACTTGTTGCGGAATTGAAGGAGATGGGTACAATGCACAGACCAGTACAATTAGAGCGAAACTGACTCATTGAGCGAAGAAGAAATTTCTCATTGGGTGGCTGGAAAGAAAACAAACCGTGTAGTTATTTTTTATTATTGGCGTGCCTGTTTTTGCCAGTAGCCGAGGGTTTTTATATCAATTCTCGTACAATATCGTATTTTGGCCTTGTTCTCTAGTCCGTGAATTATTAAATGAAATTGAGGTTGTGATTGTTTCGTCATGGGAATGTTCTCTTCGTTCACCGGAATTTAGAGCCCTTTCTAAATCAAGAGATGTAAAATTATGAATATTGCTGAGGGAAGTCCTGAATATGCGGAGCTGGATATTAGTCTGGAATGGTGGTCAAAGAACGGTAGCCAACGTTCGGTATCCAACCTAAACTTTTCTTAACTACCATTTGCAACCGTAAAGGTCGACTAAACACTTGTTTAATATCTGGAATCAAACCAAAATTTTTAAAAAATCTACCTCGATAATCGGTCTGTCCACGTCGGCTAAAATGAACAGAAATGAAATGTTAATAGAACAATGATCGTACGTCGAAACTTTTGTGGAATTTGCTGCCTTGTCAACATCGTGGTGAATATATTTTAATTAGGAAGTTCATCTGCCTAAGGCCTAGCGCATACTTGAGACTAAACAGTCGGGCAACTGTTTAATCACATCGAGCCGCGCACACTCTTACCTCCTCGACTAAACTGTTTAGTCGTTGTTCATCCGCACATTACTCAACCACCGGCCGAATGTTACAGCCAATTGGTACTAGAGAAAACCGGTCGTGTGAGATTTTTAATTTGATCAGTGTGCGCATCTAGATAAGCCGCCGTGCATATAGAGGCCAATGCGAGAGTTTAGTCGCACATCGATCGAAAGGGATCTTCTGGCCTGCCTATTAAACTGTTTAGTTTGGACGATTGTTTAGTCTCATTGTGCGCCCTTCCATATAGCTTCATAGCCATTAGCCATTCAATTATCGCACGATTTGAAATCTCTAGTCTACGGGTATTCTAATAGTGTTAGGCGTCGTCATAGTCAAGACGTTCTTTGGTTTTACTTTATTATTTCAATAATACAGTATTGTAATCGATTTTTAAAAAAAAAAATTTGGTACCCCCAAATTTTTTTTTTCACGTTTCATGACTAGTAGACACGAAAAAAACAAAAAAAAATGTCAGTCCGTCTGTCCGCCGTACGTCGACCGCTGTACGCAAAATCGTTTGAAGGCTCGTAGTTCCCAAACCATTTAGGTATTAAATTGAATTTTTTTTTATGAATAGACTGGGCAGCCCTCTTGAAGTGACCATATTTTGAAGGGTGGGGGTGTGAGGGGGGAGGAGGGGGAAGCGTTTTAGACGGTAAATTTTGGTTTCTAGATCTCAGCAACCACTTACGCTAGGAAGCTGAAACTTAGAACTTATACAGGGTGTTTGGCACTCCGTGTGCCACCTTGTAAGGGGTTATTCCTTGATATATTTGGAGAAAAAAATTGTTCTACAGGGTGGGTCAATTTTCAATATTAGTGGAGATACAGGGTGGTTAAGAAAAGTGTTTTTGACCGATACCCTCACTCACTTAAAACGTTATATCTTGAAAACGAATAATCACAAGGCAAAGTGTTATAACTCGTTTTTAGGCAATCGAATTACCTTTCATTTGATGTAACAGCCTAAATTGTAACTGCACCCAATCTTGAGATATTTACTCGAAAACACAAATTTTTGCTACGTCAACCCTTAAAATTCAGTGATCAATGTAGTTTTACTCAGAAAACACCATTATAAAAATGTCATTTTAATTTTATTTTTTTATGAGCCGTATTATTACCTACAAAAGCTGCATACATATGTATGAGTTACGATTAACATTTTGGAAGTAACAGGTAAAAATACATATCGCATAAAAATTAAATATATAAAAGTCAGTGCCATAAAGTGGACCACGTTTAAAAACCTGTTTAATTTGTCGGTAGTACTACAGTATTTTTATTGCACATTTATTACTATTTAAAGTATGAAGGAAAACAATGAAATATAAGTGAGTTTCAACATAATTGATGCTTTTACCTGGACGTGGTAGGTACTACTGGATGCGGTACTATGCCTTTTTTAATAGGGTGTCTTACAAAATAAAAAGCCTATAAAAGCAAAACTACCTTCATATTTTTCTCAGTTTTAGTTATGTTGCTAAGAGAAGGTGTCAGTAGAATTTAAAAAATTATTTCAAAATGCCTGAGTACTCCAATGAAGAATATGCTGACATGATGTTAATTTATGGAGAGTGTGACCAAAATGCACGAGCCGCGCGAAGGCTTTACCACCAGAGACATCCTCATCGACGGACACCTAGCAGGAGAGTATTTCAAGACGTTTACAGGAGAATTAGGGAAACTGGCAGCGTTAGAACAAGGAGAGTAAATGCAAATCCTGCGCCTATAATCGCTGTTCAGATTGATGAAAGAATACTGCAAGCAGTGCAAAATGATCCATCGATCAGTATCCGACGCTTGGCATTGCAGTTTAACATATCTACTTGGAAGGTTTGGAGTATTTTAAAAGTAAAACGCTTCCATGCCTACCATCACACACCAGTACAGGAGCTGCTACCCATTGATTTCCCCAAACGGATGGAGTTTTGCAATTGGCTCCTTGAACGATAAATAGATGACGACAATTTTTTCAACAATATCCTGTGGACGGATGAGTCCCAATTTACCAGAGACGGTATCACAAACTTCCACAACCTACATACGTGGGCTGAGAGCAATCCACACACAAGAAGAGCGGCATCATTTCAGCACAGATTCAGCGTCAATTTATGGGCAGGTGTGATTGGTGACGATTTACTTGGACCTATTAGGCTTCCGCATACTCTAAATAGCTCCAATTACTTACAGTTTTTATCAAATGATCTACAGGACTTGTTCGATGATATTCCACTGGTTCGATTGGCTTCCATGTTTTACCAACACGATGGTGCTCCTGCTCATTACGGCCGACAGATCACAGATTGGTTAAATTCCAATTATAGCAATCGCTGGATCGGTAGAAATGGACCGATACACTAGCCTGCAAGATCTCCTGATCTTACTATTATGGATTTCTTTGTATGGGGACGGATGAAGGACCTTGTCTACGCAACGCCAGTAGAAACATCGGAAGATCTTAATATCAGGATCGATGCGGCAGCAATAGAAGTAAGGCAGCAGTTGAGGAATATGAATACCAAGAGAACACTCGCCAAACGAGCTTTAGCGTGCATTCAAAATGAAGGTGGCCATTTTGAACATTTATTGTAATAAAAATATTTGAAATAAAAACCATTATTAAATTCTTTCAATTCAAACAAGTAGCGTAGATCAACATGCACATGCACTGATTTTTTAAATATTTAATTTTTATGCGATATGTATTTTTACCTATTACTTCCAAAATGTTAATCGTAACTCATACATATGTATGCAGCTTTTGTAGGTAATAATACGGCTCATAAAAAAATAAAATTAAAATGACATTTTTATAATGGTGTTTTCTGAGAAAAACTACATTGATCACTGAATTTTAAGGGTTGACGTAGCAAAAATTTGTGTTTTCGAGTAAATATCTCAAGATTGGGTGCAGTTACAATTTAGGCTGTTACATCAAATGAAAGGTAATTCGATTGCCTTAAAAACGAGTTATAACACTTTGCCTTGTGATTATTCGTTTTCAAGATATAACGTTTTAAGTGAGTGAGAGTACCGGTCAAAAACACTATTCTTAACCACCCTGTATCTCCACTAATATTGAAAATTGACCCACCCTGTAGAACAATTTTTTTCTCCAAATATATCAAGGAATAACCCCTTACAAGGTGGCATACGGAGTGCCAAACACCCTGTAGAACGGCTCATGGTACAAAACTGAGCCTCGGTATGTATATGTAAATTAACTAGAAAAGTAATTTTCAAATATCTATTGGCGTTTGAAAGTGGGGCGAAAAAAATTATAAGTAAAAATGGAATGCATATAATTTTCACGATTTTCGTCATATCTATTAGGTCTTTTCAAATATTGAATTCATTTTTATTCTACGGCTTCTTCATATAAATACCTAGAAAGTGTTTTCAGGATTTTTTGAAATTCAACCCCTAAGGGGGTGTAAAGGGGTTGTATACTTTTTCACCAATTTTGCCATAGCCTCCAGTTCTAATTAGATTTCGACTAACTTTTCACTTTCATGGGCTTGCGTAATAATCGCCTAAAACTTGTTTTTAAGTTTTTTCCTTTTTCAACCCCTAAGAGGGTATAAATGGGTTGAACAAGTTTTCACGAATTCCGTCATTTCTTTTAGAAGTGATAACAAATTGAATTGTTTTTACTTTTTTGTTCTGTCTTCATATTTATCTATTAACTCCTTTCAGGATTTTTGGATATTCAACCCCCAAAAGGGCGTAAGGAAGTTGCATATTTTCACAGATTCCTACATATTGCTTAGATCTGATGATATATCGAATTAATTTTTACTTCCTAAGGTTTCCTATATAAGCGCCAAAAAGTCAATTCCAGTATTTTTAGATATTCAATCCTAAGGGGTGTAAGGGGGTTATATGCTTTTCAAAGCTTCGATATATGCTTCGATGAGATATTAGATCGCTCTTCACTTCCACAAACTTTTTATATAATCTCCTACAAACCCATTTCTCAATTTTTGGATATTCAACACCCATTAAAATGTTAAATGGGAAGGCAATTCAAGACAATTATCTAGGTATGTGAAGAGATCTCGCTCATATTTTTATTTGTTCGTTTTATATCCTCATTTCTCCTTGGTCATAACAGCGGTATTGCGTGTTGCCTCTTCTTATGATTTAGATTTTAAAATCTGTTTTTAAAAATTCTCTATAAATCGGAAAATCATTTAATGTTTTTTTTTACACGGATGTTAAATAAAACCAATTCGTAATATTCAACTTGAATTATTTATTCGACTTTAAAAAAAATTAACTTCGCATTAACAAATATGAAAGGTAGCTTATATTTTCTTGATAATTTTTTCCTCTCGCTCCACACCTACAAAGCTCTCTGCTCCAAACCACCGCCTGACGAATTAGTATCGTCGCTAATACAAATCCATTGATTCTCGTTATTCTCCTTCCATAAACTGACCTTATTATCTCCACCGGATACCGCCAAAATATTTCCAGTTAGCGACCAGCTTACATTCCAGACGACATCATCGAAAGTATGCAGGATATGCGAATTCCATGTCGTCTGATCTTCACTATTCCAAATAATGACACGACGATCTTGCGAGCACGAAGCGATCTGTGATCGTGGCAGACCGATACTTGGAGCCCACGCTACATCGCGTACCCAATCGGAATGTGCTTCGAGACGAGATTCTTCGACCCATCGATCCTGCTCTTCTTTCCAAATTTTCACGCAATTATCACAACCGCCCGATGCGATTCGTTTCACGCTACTATTACGATTTGTTCGTTGATCGAAAGCTGGCTCGGGTACGGTCGACGGACACCAACTCACGGCATTACAGCCGATAGTGTGCGCGTTCGAAATTTTCTTAAAGTCCCACGTACCGAATTCAACGTTACATGTTAGTATGGAAATCGAACCGTCCGAACTGCCACAGGCCAGGATCAGTCCGAATTCGGCCGGTGCCCATGCCACAGAGTTGACTGACGAGTCGTGATTGCTGTATTCGTATCTGAAATAGGAGAAAATTTCGATTAGTTTTTGATTCACTGAATACTCAAAAGGGCAGCTACTGAACGAAATGAATAAATGCAAAGAGCAGGTTCAATTGGTATATTATGTACACTAAAAACCCATAGAAGTAAAAACGAATTTGATGCCTTATAAGTATTAAGAGATATGACGAATTGTTAAAACGAATACAAACCCATTACTTCCACTTGGGGTTTGAATTTCGAAAAAAATTGTGAAACAGGTTTTTAGATGATTTCATAAGAAACAACTTGATATCTCATGAGAAACGAGGGATTGTGAAAACGTAAGCAAACCCTTTACACCCCCTTGGCTTTTGAATTTTGAAAAATCGTGAAATAGGCTTTTATGTCATCACATCAAATGCCGTAATAACCAATTTTATATATCATCAGAACTAAGGAATGGAAACAATTGTGAAAACATATGCAAACCCTTGGGATTGAATATCGAAAAATTGAGAAATGAGTTTGTAAGCGTTTATATAAAAAGTCTGTGGAAGTGTGCAATCTATAGTAATATTGATTTGAATTTTATCTGCATTTACCACATCTACACTTTATTTTATAAGATAGGTTGAATTTAGAATATAAATTTTATGTGTAGTGATATGAATAAAAAAAAAATTTTAAATTTTGTGTGTAATGATATTAACATTGAACTCCTTACCCCTAACACAAGGTATGTTACCTTATAAGGGGAAGAAGTGCAACATATGTATTGAAAATAGATTTAAGTTACAAAAATGCATTAAAATAAAAAAAAAAAAAAAAAAAAAAAAAAAAAAAAAAAAAATCTAATATCTCATCAAACCGAAGAAATATGTCGAAGCTTTGAAAAGCATACAACCCCTAACACCCCCTAGAATAGAATATCTAAAAATACTGAAATTGACTTTTTGGCGCTTATATAGAAAACCCTAAAAAGTAAAAATGAATTCGATATATCATCAGATCTAAGCAATATGTAAGAATATGTGAAAACATATGCAACCTCCTTACACACACTAGGGGGTTGAATATCCAAAAATCCTGAAAGGAGTTAATAGATAAATATGAAGACAACACGAGAAAGTAAAAACCAATTCAATTTCTTATCACTTCTAAAAGATATGACGGAATTCGTGAAAAACTTGTTCAACCCTCTTATACCCTCTTAGGGACTGAAAAAGGAAAAAACTTTAAATCGAGTTTCAGACGATTATTAAGCAAGCCCTTGAAGGTAAAACGATATTCGATATCTGATCAGACCTGAGGGATATGGCAGAATTCGTGAAAAAGTATACAACCCCCTTAGGGGTCGAATTTCAAAAAAACCTGAAAACACTTTCGAGGAAAAGTCGTACAATAAAAATGAATTCAATATTTGGGAAGACCTAATAGATATGATGAAAACAGTGAAAATATATTCATTCCATTTTCACTGATCATTTTTTGGCCCCCTTCCGAACGCCAATGGATATTTGAAATTTTTTTTACTTTTCTAGTTGATTTACATATACATACTAAGTTTCAACTTTGTAGCATAAGCCCTTCTATAGATAGGAAAAACACCCCCCACCCGTACCATACTACCCATATACAAAATTATATTTTTCCAATATGCTACTAATAAAGCTCTATCTAAATAACAAGTTTCAGCTTTATATCATTATAGGTTCTTGAGATATAAAAATCAAAACCTTTTTCTTTTCACCCTCCCCCCACCCTCACCCTCTACACCCTCACCGACAAAATCATTTTTTCTGCTAGGGGTATATTAGGCCTACTTCTGGTAAAAATTCTAAGCATCTATCTTACACTGTTCTTGAGATATGAGACGTGATTTTTTAGAAAAATTCGTATCCCCTCCACTTTCATGCTCCACCACCTCCTAAAAAAATTTTACTTTCAGGAAACTTTATTTGTCAACCTTTATACACAAACCGAATTTTATTTGTCTAGTGCAATTGGTTCGTGAGATATCGTAATCTAAAGTTTTTCACCCCCCACCCCCGTACGCCCCTGACCAGCTCAAAAATTTGTTTCCTATCTATTCTTCCAGTATACCTACAGATATGCATTAAGTTTCAATTTTGTGGCGTTAACCGTTTAGGAGATATGGATTTTATAATTTGTCGATCTCACCTTTTTGGCGTTTCGGACGCATTATTTTTCCCCCACTCCCACAGCCCTTCACCCTTATTGACAATTTTTATGCAAATGGGTCAACTATCAAAGCTCTATATAAATTCCAAGTTTCAGCCTCCTAGCATAAGCGGTTGCTGAGATTTAGAAAACAAAATTTTCCGTCTAAAACGCAGCCCCCTCCTCCCCTCTCACAAGCCCACCCGTCAGAATTTGGGCCTACCCATTCTATTCATAAAAAAAATTTAAATTTAATATCTCAAACCGTTTGGGAGCTACGAGCCTTCAAACGATTTTGCGTACGGCGGACAGACGGACTGACATTTTTTTTTGCTTTTTTCGTGTCTATTAGTCATGAAACGTGAAAAAAAATTAAGGTAGCAAATTTTTTTTTTTAAATAATCGATCACAATACTGTATTATTACAAAATAATAAAGTAAAAGTAGAATTGAAATAGGAAAAAAATCAATCAACGCTTACATATCTATAAATAAATTTTAATAAAATAAAATTAAACAAATGGCATGACAAGGACGTGACTGCTGACAACAGTAAAAAATTTAAAAATTAAATTATAAAATAAAAATAAAAAGTGGGCGAAAATTAAAGGGGTTAGTTTTTTTAATAGTTTGTTTTCTTTTGGTTGAGTTTTTTTTTATTTTGCATAAATGGCAGAGTAAAGGCCAAGATATGGACCCTCGTCGGTAAATTCTCCTGGCCCTGAACCTCTAAATGGGGCCACGACGCAAATATTTCGTTTCATGGAATGTCGTGGCTGAGGTAGGGTGGGCAGACAGGACGCTACAACACCAGAGCGCCCTGACAAGTCGCGCAAACCATCGCTACTCGGTCTTCTATGACCTATTGGGAAAGATATCCCATATTTTAATTCCCAGGGTAAGTTGGAGCTACAAAGTTTTGTTGTACAGGCCGAGGGTTTATAGCCTGAAATTCGAGCAACGTACTCCCCATAGCCGCAGCTAGCCGGGACGCCAGCAAGCGTGTCGCAACCGCTCGTTTTCCAGCCACCAATTCGGTCGTAGGTGGAATTGGCCCAACTATTTCCTTTTACCTTAATTTTCCTTCGAATGTTTTGTATATTTCAAGTCAAATTATTCACTCCAAGGCCTCCGTTCACAACAACAGTTGTAAGTGGTTTTCCAAGAAAAGTACAAAGGAAGTATTTTAGGAGTCGATCCGGTCAGAACCAAAGATTATCAAATTTTTAGAGAGGCTCAGCCAGGAATCCGCAGTCATAAGCAAACGGAACCGACCCAGTCAAATAAATAAAGCAACATTTAAACCGAACTTTGGACCCTGTTTCATTTACGAATGGCACAAAGAGGTTTTGGGGGGAAAGTTTTTTTTTCACGCACAAGCGAAAAAATAATGTAAGAGATTTTTCATATTTTACATTAACGTTCCAAATGAAACTTTGGTATGTTTTAGGATGTGGTCAATAAAAATTTTTGACATCCGGGACGTAAAACAATGAATAAAAACGTTTTAAAATTTTTGATTTCATCAAGCGAGTACAGTTCGAGACGCCATTATGGCATGTTTGGCTGACGCGCGCTACGCCCCAACTACCTTCCGTGCAGCCCTGCGGGGCTCAGGGATTAAAACTCCCTTTTCGCGTTCATGTTTGTCTCTCGTGCGCTACGCTCCAACTACCTTTCGTGCAGCCCTGCGGGGCTAAAGGGATTTAAATTCCTTTTTCGCGTCCATGTGTGACGAGAAACGTCAAACGGAACCATCATGGTGGTTCGAATAAAATGTACTGGGTGAGCAAAATTAAAAATTTGAAATCGATTTTTTTATATAGTTTTACGTCCCGGATGTCAAAAATTTTAATTGACCACATCCTAAAACATACCAAAGTTTCATTTGGAACGTTAATGTAAAATATGAAAAATCTTTTACATTACTTTTTCGCTTGTGCATTATAGAAAATCTTTACCCACCAATTAGGATACGAAGAGTATTCCTATCTCCGAGTAGGATAAACTTTGTCCTGCTCGCATTTAGGGTCGGCCATAGCTGCCTGGCCACGAGACACGATGTGAGGCCTGACCATCTTCACAAAGAGGAATACAGCGGGTAATCCGCGTCAAAACGGACGGATCAATTACGAAAAAATCAAAAACAAAACATCTTACAATTTCACCCAATCGCCGGACTCCTTCCAAATGATCACCTTCCGGTCGTACGAACACGAAGCCAGGATATTCCCATACTTCGGATGGGCCCAAGCCACTTGCCACACCGGTCCGCCGTGTCCTTTAAGATCCGCCGCAAACGTCTGACTTCCATTCTTAATATCGAAAATTTTCACCGAATTGTCGGACGAACACGTCGCCAGCCGAAGGCCGTAGTAGTCGACTTCCGCACCGTGGATCATGTCCTCGTGACCGGTATCGATGGTATTCAGGAGCGTAACCATTTTGCAGTTCTGTGGACGCACTAATTAACCGAAGCAAATCACAAAAACACAGCCCTAACTGGAATTTAAGAGAAAATTCGCCAACAAGAAACCCGCAGCAAAACGACCGAAGCGATGAAAGTGACAATTCGATTTTGACATACGTGGAGGCAAGCAGTGCGGCCAACCGGACGATAAAAATGAAATTTCTAGCAGAAAATTACGGTTGGGGTCTCGACTAATCGAGCAGTCAGCTGAGTTATTTGGCGCGAAAATGACCACAAATCGCGCAAAAATTGATGTCAAAACAAAGCGAGTGCACCGAGTTTCTTCTAGTTTTTTGTGTTTTTTAATTATTTAAAGTGCGATTTCAATCAACATTTTGGTGATGGCTGCTGCCAAGAAGCCCACCCTTCAAAATACCGGAAAGTTTACAAGCGAAAAGTCCGATGGGTAAGAGAAAATCGTGTTTTTTTCCATTTTGTGCTTCGCTAAAAATTGAACTCGTAGGGACGAATTTTTCAACGAGGCCGGCTACCGACAGTCGCGAGACAATGACAAAATCGACTCAAAATACGGCTTTGATCGTGTCAAGGACACACAAGAGCGGACCGGCTATCTAATTAACATGCACTCGGTAAGGACGCGGTGAAATACAATCGCGGCCAAGGTCTTCTAACTTTTCCGTTTCCAGACTGAAATCCTCGATGAAGATAGGCGCTTGGTGGCCGCGCTCGATATGTTCTTCATTCAAATGGACGGAACACGCTTCAAAGCGACCGTTGCCTTTGCTCCGTACTTCTTGATTTTACCGCGAAAAGGTCAATCGTTGGAAGTTGCGCGATTTTTAGGGAGAAAGTATGCCGGACAGTTGACCAACATTGAGCCGATTTCTAAGGAAGACTTGGACCTGGCAAATCATCTGGTCGGAATTCAGCAGGAAGCGTTGAAGTTGTCGTTCCTGAATTCGAATGCTATGATTAAAGTGCGACGGGAACTACAGGCTGTTGTGCGAAAGAATCGCGAGAGGGAAAAGGCCAATACGTACTACATGCAGATGTTGAGTTCCTCGTTGGCCAATGCAGCGGAAGGTAAGTTAAGTTTTAAATACGTTATCAAGGGACTCTTGTTCAACGACGCGACATTCTAAGTCAAGTTTTGCCTTTTTCACTGTTTTCTCTAATCGAATAAAGTCTTACGATCGTATCGGCTTCGTTCGATCTGAGTTTCTTTCCCGAAGCTGCTCAACTTCCCGTTTTTTAACCGTGAAGGGGAGAGAGTGTTGGATATGAAAGGAAATAAAGGTCGTTGTGGAAAAGAAAGGGATCACATGAAAAGGGCAGGCTCATCTCATGAGTGTAATTTGGTTCTAAAAGTAGTCACATAGCGTTAAATTGCGTGACTTCTTGACTTGTCAGGGCGCCCTTTTACTTTTCCTTCTAAGCCACGGCATTCCTAAAAATATGTCTATTTAATGGATGTCTTCTTGATCCTATTGCATTGAATGGATCAGTCAACAAGCACTGATTTCGAGCAACAGTTAACACCACCGAGCGAAGTATCAACATTAAAGCAGCTACTGGAGTTCTTCAGGCGCGTAGCGTGAAACTTCGTAGGGCTAGCGCAATAACACGATCATCAAATTCTATGAATTCTATAACCGTAAACACGTAATTTTCATTCAGAAATAAAATTTCGATTTGTAAATTCCAGGAAGTAATCAAAAAATTTCACAAAATTTAACGATCGTATCGTTGCGCTAGCCCTACGAAGATTCACGCTACGCGCCTGGCTCCAAGCGCTGCGCTTTTATGCCCTCGAGGCTTTTGTCACTGCGACCCCCCATCCCGAAATGATTAGCTCACCTAGTAAGTTATAGTTAAACATAGCTTACGTTTTCTTTATTTCAGACGAAGTATTGTAAAAGCATTAGAAAGCTATCCAAATATCGAATAGTTTCTAGAAAAGTATCGCAGATTATCAGGTAATCTCTTAACGTTTTCATTCTTCACTGATCTGAGACTGTCACTGCAGTTGGAAGACAATTTCCAATTCATCTTAACGCGTCTATTCATCAGCACGAAAAGGCTAGAATATAGTAGCGTTGAACGAAAGTCTGTGAAGGCTTTTTCATACTGCTTGATTAGTGTTGGTCTCCAATCTCCAACTTAATTTGTTTTCCAGTTACAAAGCGTGCGTAAGTGTATAAAACGTATTGGTGTACACGTATAGTGAGTTTGTGAATATGACTTCAAAAGAAAGGATATTATTGACCGATCATCATCAATTATGGACCGGTGATCGATAAAAAAAGTCAAATCTCTCTACGAAAAATAACAATGATTCAATTCGAAGCGAAGGCACGTAAAAGAATGTGAAGAATGTACATTTTAACAATCAGAAGCTTATGAATTCAATATTTTAATAAATTAAAGTATAGTGATAGATTTAAAAAAAATTACAAGCAGACACCAAAAACGCAAAAAATAATTGTATAAATAATTAATTTACTTCGTCTGGATGAACGTTGAAGCTTGTGGCTCATCGTAGAGTTGTATCTTTTTCGCCATTCCGTTCCATTCGTCACAGGACCCAAAATTCTTCGGAGGACCTAACTGATGAACTGATTTTTCGAAAGTTCACGTTAATGTCCACGTCTGCCATAAAAGAGCACAGGTCGTAGGTATATTAGTTTTATACATGTTCGCAGTTTATTATTCCTGTGCACTTGGATTTAATTATTGAAAGCACCGAATAATACGTTTTATTTGCTGGCATGATCCGTCGATTGATTTCGTCCGTTTCATTGCTGTCCTTTGCTAGATTACCCCCAAGATATATGAAGTTGTCCACACTCTGTTTGCGTCATTACTTTTTACTTTCGTTTATGCGTAACCCGACTTCTTTTGCGGCGGAGTCAAGAATGACAAATACCTCCTTAGCACTAGGAAAGGAGCTTGCGAGGATGTTTATATCGTCAGCGTATGCTACTAGTTGGGTGGACTTGAATAGTTGTGTCCCATTGGAGTCGGCAGAGGTTTTTCGGATGACATACTCTAGTGCTAAGTTGAAAAGACTATCTTCCTGCTTTACGCCACATTCCGTTCGAAAGCTGGTTGTGGAATCATTTTGTATTCTTTGTAAGTTGAAATTTTTTCAGTGGGTGGACCGGGTGGATCCTCTTTAAGTGGCTCTTCTTGTGTGGTCAGTTGTAAGGGGAGATGTTGGGAGAGCGTTTTAGATGAACAATTTTCTTTTTTAGATATGCTAGGAAGTTGAAACTTGAAATTTATATAAAACTTGGATAGTTCGCAAAAAATTGTCGATATTGGTGGTGTGGTGGTGTGGTGTGGGAGGGGGGAAAACAATACCTCCGAAAAGCTCGAACGCTGAGATCTAGATATTCTAAAGTACATCTCGTAAACGGTCTCATATCTCAAGAAGTGTTTAAGATAGAAGCTTAGAATTTATACGGGAATAAATTGTAGGGTTGGGGATAGAAGAGAACCGCTAATGATGTATAGCTGAAACTTGGTATTTAGGTAGAGCTATAGTAGTGGCATGTTCTAAAAATAAGACTTTTAAAAGGGGCATTATGGTTCAAAGGGGGTGGTGTTAATTTTTGCACAATAGGAAATTGGTCTTGTAGAATTGCATTACATTAAAAATTTTTTGCTATTCTAATGTGAATCTTTTTTTTTCTTTTCTTTAATTGTAGTATATAATATTTACTACTATTACTACTAACTACTTGTAGATAATATCGAACTTCACTGGTCAATTTGAAGTTCAAATTGGTCAATATTGAAATTTGGTTGCTGATGTCTAGCTACGCCACTGGCTAGCAAGGATAATTTATGCACAAATTGTATAAGAAAAAGCTACACCGCTCCAACATGTCTTCCAAGGAGTTGCAAAAAAAACACAAAAATTATAAGATGGTAACGTTTAACGCGAACCTTCCAATTTCTCAGAGTAACGGTTTTTGAATGTCAGAACCAGATCAAATTCATGGTGAGCAAGCATCTTTCAGCAGTGCCACAGTAGCCTTGGCAGTAGAAGCATCAACGCCGCAAGCACTTTTAAGTACCGTTTAAGGGGGTCATCCCGGTTCTAAAAATCGTGTAGAATTTGAGGGAGAAGTGAATTTCCGATATTCTGAACCGTTCGGAAGTTACAGGCCGTTATATTCTCTAAACTCCTTTGCTGTTTCGAATATAATAGTCAGTTTAGTCGCGTTTTTCTCAAAACGGTATTTTTCAAATCGGTAGACACGATATCTCAAAATCTATCGAACGAATTCCTTTGAAATTTGGTGAACTTATTCAGTACTCATGTAGAATAATTGTGATTCATCAAACCGTTTTTTTTTGTCGAGCTGAAGAAGTCGTAAAAAAAACACCAAAATCGACGATAAAGAATTTCCAACAAGTTGCCAAAAATTCACTTTTCAATATTTTTTGATAATCCTAGTTCCAAAACTAGTTCAAACTGTACAGATTCAAATGCAGTTTGATTTTTTTATTTGAGATAAGCAGAACGCCCGCAACCATGTCTACCGAAAAAAAGGTTTTTTTGAAAATGAGTGGTTAAGTTGCCGTACATATACCTCAGCAATGAGCGACAATTTCGGGTTGAAAAAATTGTAAAGTGGGCTTAAAATGTGCATAAATATGTGGTAAAAATTTCACAGTTGTATCTTTATTTAGTTCGCCAAAAAAAATTCCCAAAAAAAGAGTAAAAACAGAGCCTTCATACGGGATGACCCCCCTTAACAGAATATTCCGGATATAAACGGCCAGCCAATTAAACTCAGAGCTATTTTAGATAGGGATTCGCGTGAATTGGGTTACGGAATCTGCAACTAGGAAACTGGCAGTCCAGCCGATGGAATAAAAAATCAGTATTTGAAGCATCGGAGGAACTACACAAAAGGTTTACCGTCAAGTGGACATCACGCAAAGTTTATTATTAGACAAAATCAAATCCTGTTCTTTGCCTTAGATTAGATAAGATTTCGGATTGGGGTTGGTTTGGTTCCCTCTGTCACTGAAACCTCCTATTGTGACGTCCCGTTCTTTGTCTTGATTATCTTTTCCTTGACAGTTTTTTTACTTTTTCTCGTCTCCTAACACACAGTTTGTTTTTTCTTTATTGCTTTTTTTCCAATTTTTCTTTTTCAGAGTTAACTGGAATTTATTTAACAATTTGAGTATTTTTAGTTCATTCCTTTCGCCAAAATAATAGGTAGGTAGGTAGTCAGCCTTTTAGACCGTTTTGGATCCAGCTTTGGCCAGATCTGTCTCGTAGTGTGACATGTAATACCGTCTGCCCATCTTGAGTTGGTTTTCTTAACTGAGTCCAATCCCAGTAGCAGTTTACATGTAGAGAGAGGCACACCCAGATTCCGATGTTCCGGCATAATCTGAAGAGTGGTACCGCGCCGAGCGAGTTCGTCAGGGATACAGTTCTCTGGAATATCACTGTGTTCTGATACCCAGCATAGAAGAGTATTGAAATGTTCTAGCATCTCCTTAAGAGATGATCGACATTCTACGTCGGCCTTTGATGTTGTCGAGGCCGATTCCAAGGATTTTATTGCCGCTTGGCTGTCTGTGAAAATGTTAATATCCCTAGTAGATATTACATTACACTTCAGCTAGGACATAGCCTCCTTGATTGCCATAAGCTCCGCTTGATAGACACAATAGTGGTCCGGAAGGCGGAAGGAGCTGCTAATGTTTAGCATATCAGAGAAAACACCTCCACCTACCCGGCCTTCAGTTTTGGAGCCGTCCGTATATATGTGGATGGGCTCTTCCTTCCGTACCGAATCTCTTTCCCATGCTAGACGGGTTGGGATGGTTGTTTGGCAATTTTTGTCAAAATTATAACTGGGAGGGGTGTAGTCAGTGTTTTCAGGAATATTATTGAAGTGATTCAAGATTGTTGAGTGCCAGTCCACTGTGTAGAGGCTCTAAGTCGAATGGCTGCACTGGCTGCCATTTGCTTGCCAAAAATGTCTAGGGTTATAGATTGAATAGCATGTCTAATGCCGCAGAGGGAGTCGTTCTCAGAGCTCCGCTAATGCATATGAATGCTGATCTTTGTACCTTACCCAGGGTAGTGCGGTTAACCCTTTGTCTAAGGCCGGTCTGATGATGGACACATAGAGCTAATTAACTATTCGGGGTTGCATACACCATTTTATGCCAATGGCCTTTTTGCACGAGTAAAGAGCAACTGTTGCTTTCCTTACCCGTTGCTGGATGTTAGGTTTCCATTGAAGTTTCCTGTCCAAAAATTTTGCACTATCCGTGAAAACTAGACTAGTACAATCCAGAGAAAGAGGGTGAGGAACTTAGTATTTCCTGGTGTAGAGGACTAGTTCTGTTTTGCGTGGGTTCACGCCCAACGGACCAAACCGCATTCAGCTGCCCATCTGGAGAGAATAGAGAGAGCATTCTGCAATATCTCATTCAGCGTGTTGAGGTGCTTTCCCGAGACAGCGATTGCAACATCGTCTGCATAAGCAATCACTGCAAAAAAAATAACTAAAAGGAAACTGAATACTATTCAGCCTGGTAGTCTTCCCGGAAATTTTTTCTTCACAAAATTTCGTTCAGACTCATAAATTGTGCCTAAATAATTGGCGATAGTTCCGAACTCTATCTGCCTAGAATTACTGTATACGACCCCTTATCTGTCCAGCCTCTTTTAGATGGACTAGGCTTTAAATAATATTCGACCACTGAAAGAATATTGATCTCTTCTGTCGCATCCAAAAATTGTTTTTTTTCCTCTTTTTTACATAAAACGATAAAGAGCAGACTAAAAAATGTCGCCTAGTTTTAAATTTCTTAAAATTATTTTTTCTTCCAGGAATGGGTGGTGTTTCCGCACAAAAGATGAACGACTACATGGACTGCATAATGGACATACGCGAACACGACGTCCCCTACCACGTCCGGGTGTCGATCGATTTGAAAATATTTTGCGGTCAATGGTACAACATACGATGTCGTGGCGGTGGAATCGAGATGCCCGCGATTACATCTCGTCCCGATATTCTCGAACGTCCCGAACCCATTATTCTAGCGTTCGATATCGAAACAACGAAACTTCCGCTGAAATTTCCCGATGCTCAAAGCGATCAAATCATGATGATATCGTACATGATCGATGGCCAGGGCTATCTGATCACAAATCGCGAGATTATTTCAACGAACGTAAACGATTTCGAATACACGCCGAAGCCCGAATTCGAGGGAAATTTCGTTGTGTACAACGAAACGAACGAAATGGCCATGTTGCAGAAATTCTTCGATCATATAATGGATGTTAAGCCGCATATTTTTGTCACATATAACGGTGACTTTTTCGATTGGCCGTTTATTGAAACGCGTGCCGCTGTCTATGATCTCGATATGAAGCAGGAAATTGGATTTTCAAAGTCGCGTGAAGGTGTGTATTTATGCCGACCGTCCATTCACATGGATTGTTTGTGCTGGGTAAAACGCGATTCGTATTTGCCGGTTGGTTCGCAAGGCTTGAAAGCTGTCGCGAAAGCAAAGTTGCGCTACGATCCGGTCGAATTGGATCCGGAAGAGATGTGTAAAATGGCCGTCGAACAACCGCAAGTATTGTCCAATTATTCGGTTTCGGACGCCGTAGCCACCTACTATTTGTACATGAAGTACGTCCATCCGTTCATATTCGCTCTGACCACGATTATTCCAATGGAACCGGACGAAATTTTGCGTAAGGGTTCCGGCACTCTGTGCGAAACTCTGCTGATGGTTGAAGCGTTCCATGCAAACATCGCATATCCGAATAAGCAGCAAAGCGAATTGAACAAACTGTCGAATGACGGTCATGTTCTCGACTCCGAAACTTATGTTGGCGGTCACGTTGAAGCACTCGAATCGGGCGTTTTTCGAGCCGATATCCCTTGTCGGTTTCGACTCGATCCGGATATGATTAATAAACTGAAGGAGAATGTCGACAAGGTTTTGGCGCATGCTATTGAAGTAGAGGAGCAGGTTCCGTTGAACAAGGTTACGAACTTGCGAGAGATTACCAATGATATTATGCTGGCTCTACAAGGACTACACGACATTCCGAATCGACTGGAACAGCCGGTCATTTACCATTTGGATGTAGGTGCTATGTATCCGAATATTATTCTGACGAATCGATTGCAGCCGTCTGCTATCGTAAATGAAGCGGATTGTGCAGCTTGTGATTTTAATAAACCGGGTGCGTTGTGCAAGCGGACAATGGATTGGTCGTGGAGAGGTAATTTCAATTGAAACAAAATTTCCTTGTACGTATCGAGTCTATTTCTAGGTGAAATGCTTCCGGCTAGCCGAAATGAGTTCCAGCGTATCCAGCAACAGCTAGAAATTGAAAAGTTCCCGCCCGTCTTTCCGGGTGGACCACAACGAGCTTTTCATGAGCTGTCCAAAGAAGATCAAGCGGCGTACGAAAAGAAACGTCTTTCAGACTATTGCCGTAAGGCCTATAAAAAAACGAAAGTGACCAAGCTCGAAACACGAACAGCCACGGTTTGCCAGAAAGAAAACAGTTTTTATGTTGATACTGTACGAGCGTTTCGTGATCGTCGCTACGAATACAAAGGTCTAACGAAAGCTTCGAAAGCGGCTGTTGTTGCCGCTGTGGCCAGCGGTGACGCGTCCGAGATTAAAGCTGCCAAAGGACGCGAAGTTCTATACGATTCGTTACAGTTGGCACATAAGTGTATTTTAAATTCGTTCTACGGCTACGTAATGCGAAAAGGAGCTCGCTGGCATTCTATGCCAATGGCAGGAATTGTATGTCTGACTGGAGCGAACATTATCCGTAAGGCGCGTGAAATCATCGAACGAGTCGGGCGACCGCTGGAACTTGATACCGACGGTATTTGGTGTATTTTGCCGGCTTCGTTTCCGCAAGAATTTACGATTTGGACGAGCCACGAGAAGAAGAAGAAAATCAACATTTCATATCCGAACGCCGTCCTCAATACAATGGTCAAGGATCACTTTACCAACGAGCAATATCACGAACTCGAAAAGCCTGCCGCGGACGGACAACACCCCGAATACCGCCTTCGTGACGAGAACTCGATTTTCTTTGAAGTAGACGGTCCCTACCTAGCAATGGTTCTGCCTGCCGCCAAGGAAGAAGGCAAAAAGCTGAAAAAACGATACGCTGTGTTCAATTTCGACGGATCGTTGGCCGAACTTAAAGGATTCGAAATTAAACGGCGCGGCGAATTGCAGCTGATTAAAAACTTTCAGAGTTCGGTTTTTGAAGCTTTCCTGTTGGGTAGTACGCTCGAAGAATGCTATGCAAGCGTAGCAAAAGTGGCAGACTACTGGTTAGATGTGCTCTTCAGTCGGGGCAGTAATCTACCCGATAGCGAGCTATTCGAATTGATTTCGGAAAATCGTTCCATGTCGCGAAAATTGGAGGACTATGGCAGTCAAAAGTCGACATCAATTTCTACGGCGAAACGATTAGCCGAGTTTCTCGGCGATCAAATGGTTAAAGACGCGGGCCTGGCTTGTAAATACATCATATCGAAAAAGCCAGAAGGGTCGCCAGTTACGGAACGAGCAATCCCAATGGCTATCTTTCATTCGGAGCCGAGCGTACGCCGGCATTATCTGCGCCGCTGGCTGAAGGATAATACGATGGGCGATGCCGATATTCGGGATGTGTTAGACTGGAATTACTATATCGAACGTTTGGGCGGTACTATACAGAAAATTATTACGATCCCGGCTGCATTACAAGGTCTAGCTAATCCTGTGCCGAGAGTTCATCATCCCGATTGGTTGCACAAGCGAATGTTGGAGAAAAACGATGTCCTAAAGCAGCGACGCATCAACGAGGTTTTCTCGTCAAAACCGAAACCACTACAGACCGAATCGTCGCCAGCAATTCGAGACATTGAAGATGCTGCTGGATTGCCGAGTACAAGTCGATCGAACGGATTACCCGTTGTTACGAAACGAAAACGAGTACCGTCTGCTTCCGAAGAGCCTGAAAGTACAGCGAAAACATGGCGTGAAGCGTTCGGACCTCCACCACCAATAGGCAATAGTCGACAGGAAATAGTGGCTTGGGTTGTATTCCAAAAGAAGAAGTGGGCTTGGCAATTAGCACAAAAAGACAAACGGAAACAATTGCGAAAAAAGAGCCGAACAACAAGCGCCGACGATTACCACAACGCAGTCCAACAATCGAAAACGCGAACAAATGCCGCTACACTGGGTGGATTTTTGCGTCGAGCTAAGCGTTCGGTTCTGGAACAAACCTGGCAAATCATACAAATCGCTCGAACCGATGATCTGGGCAACTTTAACGTGTGGGCCATGATCGGCGACGAATTGCATAAAATTCGTCTAACAGTGCCGCGAATATTTTACGTGAATCAACGAACACCAGCTCCACCCACAGAAGGACAACTTTGGAAGAAAGTGAATCGTGTACTGCCACGATCGCGACCTGTCCACTTTCTCTACAGGTACAGCGTACCGGAAAAAGTCTTTAAAGACAACCGCTTGGGAATGCTTGCCGATCTCGCAACCCCTGACATCGAAGGAATCTACGAGACTCAAATGTCTCTTGAGTTTCGAGCGTTGATGGACCTGGGCTGTGTTTGTTCCGTTCAACGTGAAGAAGTTCACAAATTGGCAAGTGCGCCGACCAAAGATTACGACACATTTTCTATCGAACAATTGGAAATTCGACATCTTTCGCATCAATCGTATTTGCCGAACAACAACGAGAATCTCAAGAAGATATTTTTGTATCAGCACAACATCCCGACGGCCAAGAAAGAGATCTGGGGTTTATTTTTGCCGGGAAGTAAGAAAGCCCTAATTATCGCGCTCGATTCGGTCCGAACAAATCAAATGCCTAACGTAAAGAACTTGTACACGTCCGAGCGAATTGTTTTGCTGAAAAATTCTGCAACGGAAATTGATGAGAGCAAACTGCCGCCCGAAGATATGTCGTTTGAAATCATAATGGAAGTGGACATCAAGCAAGTACATCGTCACATTCAGAAGGCTTTGAATCAGTACAAGACGGAACGAAAGACGCCGACACTATTGTGCTTGCAGACAGCATTAGAAGCTACCAAATTGAATGCCGCTATGCCTGCATTGTTGGATTTTCCCGAAGCACAAATCCATATCACCGACGATGCGTCGCTGTTGTCGACTTTGGACTGGCAACGAACCGGAACTCGGGCTATGATTCGACATTTCCTGAATTTAAACAATGTCATCGATCTGATGCTGGATCAATGCCGATATTTTCACGTGCCAATCGGTAACATGCCGACCGATACGGTTTTGTTTGGAGCCGATTTGTTCTTCGCACGGCTTTTACAGAAAAACAATTTTGTGTTGTGGTGGTCAACTTCCAGTCGTCCGGATCTGGGGGGTCGTGAAGCAGACGACAGTCGTCTTCTTACCGAATTCGAAGATAACATTACCGTCGTTCAGAATAAGCCGGGCTTCTATGAGAATGTTGTGGTCGAGCTAGCACTGGACAGTTTGGCTGTTAGTGCCCTACTTCAAGCCAGTAAAGTACAAGAATTGGAAGGAGCCAATTCTGCAATTACGTTTGATGTTATACCGCAAGCTTCGTTGGAGGAGATGATCGGTAATGTTCCGGCTGCCACGTTGCCCAGCTACGACGAGACTGCCTTGTGCAGTGCCGCTTTTCGAGTAATGCGATCAATGATTAACGGATGGCTACGAGAAGTTTCGATCAATCGTAACTTGTTTTCCGACTATCAAATAGTTCATTTCTATCGATGGGTTCGATCGAGCAATGCACTTCTCTACGATCCGGCATTACGTCGTTCGTTGAATAACTTAATGCGGAAAATGTTTCTGCAAATTATCGCGGAATTTCAAAGACTCGGCGCTAAGATAATTTACGCCGACTTCAACAAGGTTATTCTGGATTCGGGAAAAAAATCGGTTGTTGATGCAATCGGATATGCCGACTATATCGTGCAGAGTTTGCGACATAAGGAAATCTTTCACAGCATTCACTTATCATATCAGCAATGCTGGCAGTTTATGTTGTGGTTGGACTCGTCTAACTATTCGGGCGTTCGCGGTAAATTACCGCGAGCTCTTCGAGACGACACGGAAACGGACGAAGTGACGCCGGACGACGATGACGATGAAATCGCTCTCGAAATGAACTGGAATATTGGCGAACATTTACGAACGGAAGGCGAATGCCAGGAGAAATTCAAAACTATTATGGCACTTTATATGCAATCGCTCGCCGAGAAGAAAACACCGTCGGGCGCGATAAAGGACATTTCACACTATGCCTATGAATTTACGCAGAAATTGCATCGGAACTATGCGAAAGGAAAAGAGGGACCGGCGTTAGATTTGATAAGGGCGATCATTAAAGTGCTTTCGGTCGATAGGAGTATCGATGACGACGTTATGGCTCTTCGCAGGAACATGCTACGTTTGGTAGGAGTTGGCGAGTTTAGTGATATGGCGACATACAAGGAGCCGGTAAATTCGTACGTGCTGAATGAAGTGATCTGCAAGGCTTGTAATCATTGTCGCGATCTGGACTTGTGCAAGGACAAACATCGGGCTACCAAGGATGGCATGTGAGTAGTTTTTATTTGATTTTGTTTTTTTTTGCTATTGATTTCAAACACACCCGTTCATTTGTTCCTTTCCTGGCTTACAGTGTACAGATATTTATTTTGATATAAAATAGAAATAAGCTTCGAGCTAAAAAATGTATAAAGAAAATTATCAGGAAAAAGAGTTGTAAAAAACGGCGAAACAACTGCTGAAATAAATGGGCAGGTTGTATAGTAGAGAGGTGAATTATTGGTAAAGTCTGCCTATTTTAATGTGGGCGTGCCTCCCTTACTTGCAATCATCAATGATATTTTTGGGTGACTCGTTTCAAATAAGTGACTGCTGTATCCAGTGTCGCACTTTTCATTAGGTCTAGGACGCCCCTTGGAGGAGTCACTTGCCACCACTTATATTCCACTAATCCGAAAAATTATATTATAAAATCGAGAACACTATAATTTTACAACTAAATGGCCTTAACTATGTTTGCACTTCTTTTTTATAAAATTGTTGTAGTGGTCTTTATAGGGACGAAAAAACGCTACAGATTGTTGTTGCTCTCAGCTTATGCTATAAATTATTATAATGAGATCTCTTCGGTGTCCTACGTTTGCATCGTCTTCGGTGTAGGCAAAAATAGGTTAAGCGGGAAGGGGGATCATAAAGAAGGTTATGACCCAACCGCAGCCCATCGGTATTTCATTCCGGATACATTTCCAGGAGCGGATTACCAAGAAGTTAGGCAATATGAATACCCCGGTTTGATCAGCCGAAGAAGGCGATTCCGGGAACGTCTTTCAAGGCATCAGGGCGCCAAGATGGGGCGACTAGAACCTCTTAACAAAACGTGGATAGGATTAAATGTATAATTGCAAAATAAACAAAAGATTCGGAATGATTCTCGCTCGTCACGCATATATTATTGTGAAAATTCTACGTTTTGGGTCGCTACAGACGAGCAAAACGAACGCCAAAACAGTTTCCAAGAAAAATCTGATTCACTTTCATACAGGGTCGAGCCGCTATGCACCTATCGCCGTACCTCAAGCCCGTTGTCTTCATTCCAGCTTTCCCGTATTCTCCTCGAACACCCAAATAAAAAGGAACTAAGGTCAAACTGCGAATACCCTGACTAGATTTTCAACACAGGCCCTTCTCGCTTCTTTATCCAAGCAGACCCATTTGTCACGCCCTAGCGACCTCAAATCCTCGATGCTTTGGAAGAAATAACTAGCCAGCCATCTCATTCGCCTTCTAGCAACCCCTGGGCATTCGCACAAGATGTGAGTGATGTACTCTACAGTTCTGACTACAAAGTACCTTCAGCAATTCTCGACAGCGCTGTACTAGCTTGGATTTAATAGTAACTGATTCTAGCGTCTTTATGGCCGCTAGGCTGTCAATGTAGAGTGATATATCCTGACTGCATATTTTCCCCATTAACAAGATGTTTACCGCCTGTAGCGAAGCCAGAATCTTCGCTTAGAAAACACTGCATGCATCTGGCAACCCGAACGACTTCCCTACACTCAGCTGATCAGAGAAGACGGCTGCGCCAGTGCTGCATTCCATTTTTGATCCATCCATGCATACGGAGACTTTCCCTCACGTATTACTCTATCGTTCTCCCTCCCAATCCACTCTACTTGCACATACAATTTCGTAAGGCGTCACAAAATCAATCTCTGGTATCAAGTAGTCTTTGCTAAAGCCGGACTTGTCAGAAATTCACCAAGAATGGAACTATGCCCTTTAGAGCTCATTCCTAAAGAGGCCACAGCTCGATAGCCTAACTTCTGTATTAGATTAGATTAGATTTCATAGGAGGCGGAGAGATTCCTCCAAGCACCGCGACCAGTGGTCTATTGTGCTATACCTCATAGATCTTTCTCCAGTTTCAACCTAGAGGTCCTCACTCAGCTTTATTTCTCTTAGGAATTTATCTAGTTGGTGTAGGTCTATTTTTGCACTGGTACTTTGGTCCACAAAGTGTTCTCTGAGACACTTGTGGCGCTGAGTTGCGACTGCCTCACAGCATCACAGAATGTGTTCAGAGGCTTCTGCCTGCAGTTGGCAGAACCTGCAAAGGTTATCAGTTATGATTCCTATTCTTTTAAGATGATCTTTCAAGCGCGAATGACCCGTGATTATTCCGTTTATTATCCGTACTTTGTTTCTATCAAACTATAGAAGCTGTTTGCTTCTTTTAGTTGAGTGGTTCGGTATAAATCTTTTGGCTTGTCTAAGTCTGGGCAGTGTGGCCCAGTGTTGGTATTTCTTGTGTTCCTCCCATACCCTTATGCTCTTAATGGAGCAGGTTGAGATTTTACAGAACGGCTCTGGTCCAGTAACTACTGTATTGACTCAACTCTTTGTTCAACATCTTCTCTGACCTAGCTCTTTTTCACCTGTGGTGTATAAATATTCGTCGCCTCCCTCCTGCAACCCAAAGCTTTACCCTTTCCTCCAAAATATGGTAAGAGCACCCTTGCACTAGGTCGTATATGCCCTAGCCTAGAACTTCAAAATACGGAAGCGCGGCGAAATATTACCGGTAAGCTTAAACGTGAAAATATTCCAAATTTTGTGCCTATTTCTAACTGAAAAAGGACTAGGCCTAACGCAATATTTATATCGAATCAGAGTTGTTACTGTTTGCTTCTCAAAAAGCAGTAAAAACGTAAATCAAAACCGACGGGCTTAGAACCAGAGGGGTATAAGTGCGACTCAAGTAGTTTCGAGTCCCTGTAAACCAAACATCGATGAAGAGGCAGCGAACAGTTTAGAAACTTGTCGCTGACAAAAGATTATCAGTTGGGACCAAGTTCAGCTATGTACTTGCTATCTGTGAATACGTGTGAGTTATTCGCATTTCTTTCTTGCTCATACTGAAATGCATCCGACCATCTCATCCGCACTCTTCGACATAACAGATCTCCTATCGCGTATTGTATTTGAAATTGGCATGAGCAAGAACGAGATAGCAATACGTGCACTCAGTGAACAGTGAGTTTGAAGTCAGTATGAAGTAGAGCCTACTGGTCATCGATGAGTGGTGAATCTGAATTGCATACGAAGTCCACCTGAACGATCATCGAGGATCGGTAGAATGGATTTTCATATGAATTGTGTTCTACCGCTCATCGAATAATGGAGGGATGAAATTGCATAAGAACTCTTTCGCATGTGGCACCTTTCCGTTATTCTTTGCCGGTCGACACTGTATCGATCCTCGGCGTCGGGTCATGGCGCCGAATGCAATTTTGTTGTTCGTCGACTAGTGCAATCGAAATATGACTTCTATTTCACTGGCCGGCAGAGTTATTTGTTCCGTGATCAGTTTCGTGTAGAGTTTCACGAACTGAATAGTTGAACGTCTGAGTTTGTTATGGCATTTGCAGGTCGAGTAGATACGCACTTGATGATCGGATGTATAAGCATTCGGTGATCATACTTTAGTCTTTTTCACTCACTAAAGGTGGAAGAGGTCGGCATGTTTAACATACTTGAGGAAAAGTTGGGGAAATGTTTACTTTTCGATTTAACCCTCAATACCGCCACGAACACAAGCGCGCGTGCTAACATGGTAGTAGTTTGTACATAAGGACCCATGAATTTTTCGTGTTTTTGGTTTATAGGGGTAAAGTCCTATCAAAGTCTTTTAAGTGTCAATAATTATGGCTTAGACCTACCGACCTGGTTGATCGGTTTTCCTCTTAGGGACTTAGTACTCTAAAGCCCGCAGCGGCGCCAAAAATAAATAGATATAATTTATCGAGATATACTGTTCAACGTGGTCTGAACTCGTGAAACATTGCACTTGTACCGCTCTGGCACTGAATTTTAACGTATTTCCATGTATTTCATATTATTTTTGAAATCTGTTTGGTAGGTAGATTGAGTCAACCCCTATGAGTGGTACTCCTGGGGAAGGGTTGTTAGGGGGAGGCGTTTTAGACGAACAATTTTGGCTCATAAAAAACTTTGGACTATGATATCTCGCGTACCAATTACGCAGTAGAGATGAAATGTGGTTCGTGTACAGTCCCTGGCCATATTATTAGACGCACCCAGAATTTTTTTAAAATTTTACCTTTACGGAGTAAAGTTAAGACTTTCTGTAGAAGGACTCTACTAAAATAAATATTTTTCCATTTTGCAGGCTATTAGGCTATTATTTTGTTGTAATGACCTCCTTCGCTACCTCTCTTTTGATTAGTGCCCACATATTCTCAGTTGGATTCATGCCTGGCCAATCCAAAACGGGAACATTTTCTTCGCTCAGAAAAGTTTTGACAGACCTTGCCGTGTGGCAGGAAACACCATCCTGCATGAAGATAAAATTTTCTCCACTTGAAAACCACTCCCTCAACTGAGGAAGCAATTTTGTCTGGAGGACATCTTTGTATTGGTCTTGTTTCATTGTACCCTTTACAATGTATAGACGTCAAGTTCCTTTGTAGGGTGCTTCACTGTTGGTTTCATGCAGTCTGGATGAAAGCTCTCACCTGGACGCCTCCTGACGTATTGCGCTTTATTGGCAAGAATTTCGAAAGTGCTTTCATCACTAAAGCACACCTGAAATAATATTTATTACTATGAAAATTTACGTAATTTTAATTATGTTACTACCAAACGCAGTTAATAAAGTATAAAACTATAAAAATAAAATATACTTACCGATTTCCAGAAGTCCAAATCTTTGTTTTGATGGTTCCTTGCCCAAAGCAAATGTTTTGCTTTCATCGCAGGAGTCAGTTTAGGCTTACGAGCGGGTCTACAGGCTTTCATATCCAGCTGAGGAAGCTTACGGCGAACAGTTCTTTCACTGGCTGGTACATTACTCTCATTTAATTGAGTTGTGATCTCATTCGTGGAAGCAAAACGATTTTCCACGCATTTTTTTTTAGGAGTCGTTCACCCCGTGGTGAAAATTTTGATTTGCGGCCAGAATTATTGTTCCTATGAGGACCTAAATCTTCATTATTTTGAACTTTTCCTTTAATTCGTCTTACGCCTCAGAAATATTCAATCTCCGGGAAATTTCTCGTTTCGAAAAAATTTTGGCATCGATCAAGGCTTTAACTTCATGGATTTTCTCTTTCGTGAGATCTCTGGCTCAACCCATTTTTCCCAATTTTAATTAAACTTAACACAAAACTTAAATGTCTTTGAAAGTAATAAGAAACACTTCTAAATTACAACACAGTTCATAAACATACAAAAATCCTGCAATACTGAGGCAAAAACCAAAATACGTCCTTCTTGTTCAAAACCGTCGCGGAGACTGAGTCAGGTAGCCCCATTTGTTTTAATTTATAGACAAGCGAGTCCTTGGGAGACTGCAACGTTTTCGGTGATACCAAATAGATAACAGAAATACGAATCTAGGTAGAGCTGTTTACGCATCCCAAACATCAAATAAAGCGATCTGAATCCAGTTTTTGGTAAAATTTTTAAGTGCGTCTAATAATTTGGCCAAGGACTGTATTAACCTTCCCCTACTTTAACCGGTCTTCAGCCCACGTCCATGTCTTCAAAATTTCGTTTGCGAATTGTTACGTCGTCCGCACTGGGTATGACCTACCTTGACTTCTAGTTTGTAAGTATCTTCCGATCAGGAGAAGAGGATCCGGCTATCGAAAAGGAGTAGAACGTGAAGGACAGACGACTCGCCCAATGCTTTGATCCAGAGCTCGGTAAAAAAAAAGAATTGTACACTCCCATCACAGCTTCCTGATACCTTCTCGTGCTATCCACCTCACGAGTCCCAATTCCGCGCTGAAAACGCAAACATATCACAAACATGAAACTCAAAACTCTTAATTTCAGTCCGGTCTGGTTGTGTGGCCAGTGCTTCGTAAACTACGACAACGAGGAGATCGAAATGCGTATGATGGACGTTTCGCAGCGTAAAATCATGTCCTACACGTTACAAGACTTGCGCTGCTGTCGATGTAAACAAATCAAGCGCGAAAACTTTTCCGAATTTTGTACGTGTGCCGGAAACTTTGAGACGCTTATCTCCGCCCGCGACATTACTGCGTTACTTAAAACCTTTCTGGAAGTTGCCGAAACGCATCGAATGGTGCTACTTAAGGAAATCCTCGAACAATTCTTACTGAAAACCTGATATAAATTAAAAATGCTCCAGACACGTTAAGTTTACAACTAAATTTTTGTTTTATTCAGCGAAAGGTGTTTCCTGGCGATTTCAAATTACATACAGTGCTCCCCCGTTCTAGGCTGCAGCTTGGGTGATTGGATCGATCTTGGGCTCGATGAATTTGAAATCGGGGAATTTAGTCATATCGGCACCTTCGGCACCGCCGAACTGCTTTGCAACTCGCTCCAATTCGTTCTTAAGTTCGCGCTCGATTTCGGGTGTTGAGTCGACCAGTTTGCCGCCCCTGAAAGAGCGATGAGGGTCAATTAATTAACGCGATTATTGGTTTTGAGCTAAGGGGCTACTTACTGGCTCTTGGATTTGTACTCGCGAACCTTTTCCAGGAAGAGCTGTTGGATGGGGTCGGACGCCTTCTGAAGAGCGGGGGCGACAATTCCGAAACTTCTGCGTGCCTCCACGCGAAGGACACGGACTCCAGACAAAATTGAATGAGACAACATCTGAAACGGGATGAAATTTGATTGAATTAAACGGCGACGAAAAGAACATCAGAAATGTGTCTAACCTCAAATTTGTTATGTAACTTTAGCGAAGGGAGTACACTACAAATTTCAAGGGTAAACCGTTTTTCTGGTTCGAATAGATGTGGTAAATACCAATAAGTTTTTCTATTGGATAATAATAAAAAACTTGCTACTTACGTTCAATTGGGACGAGGAAACTTGAGAAAAAATTATTTGACTGAGAACTGTCACTTCGACTCAACCGACTTGAAGTGAGTTTCGAATGGCAGTACAGTGGCTTACATTCGGAAGCAACAGAAAGAGAACCATAACCATTTTTTGAATAGAACAGTGAATTGTTGGTTGATTGCGGGTCTATTCGTTTGAATCTTATTCAGGTAAATAAAATAAGAAAATGTTTCGTGTCTGGATCTGTTTAAACATTACGAGAAAACGGCTGAACAGATTTTAATTTCAAGTTTTAAGTGAAGGGTAGTATTTGAGGTAACGTCTATTCATTCTATTTTAATTATTTGCGTCAAGGATTGAGTGGTTCACATGGAGAACAAACGAAATTAGACATACAATTTTCCCACGCTGTGTGAAACGCTATTTAACTTATGGAAAATTAAATATTGGACAACTTATAAGAACGGAACCATGAAAAATTGTATATGGAAAAAAAACTAGCTAAATCTTCAATTAATCTCATACACAACAACGACATACATTGCTTCACTACGGGAAATGTTTCGCCCATTTACCAAGGACTCAGTCGAGGACGACATTGTGTCCTCGCGATTGGTCAGCCAAGACTACACGCATGTACTCAATCGTGCGCCATGGTCATTAAGACTGAGGTAATACCTAGCTCCTAGATGGTATGAGTGAATAGTAAGCCGTGCCGAAGGGTGAAAGGCTGAGGTTTAAATCAAGCAATAACCACAGCATACTTTCCGTTATTCTGACAAGCCGGTTCTGGAATCCCATCCATCCCTTCCAGGCTTACTCGTGGAATTCATATGTACAAGAAAATAAATTAAACCAAACCAGAAAAGATGGAACGAAAGATGAAGGACAACACCTGTAAGCCTGGCAGTCTGCCTTGACAGGTACTGAGGCTGTGGATGGTCCGATGGTGCAGGAGCAGTCCGTTGCAATGTGCGATAATAATGCATCTCCTTCCTTCCGTAACCTCCCATGCAGGTTAGGTTATAATGGCAGTCATCCAAACTATGGATCGACTCACCATTCGGTTGCTTCATTGTTATACCACATCCGTGACACCTTAATGAAGTCCCATATAGAGAGTTATCGTAGCTTTGCTACAGGGGAAAAGCTAGTCGAACCAGCCACAGATGCGACTGAACTTGGCTAGTTCATCAATTCGTGCTCCAGCCATGTCCCCGAGTCTAGAGAGGAAGTAGCTGCCCATGGCTCTGAACCTACAGCTGACTAGCTAGGGACACTCACAAAGTAGATGCCTAACGCTCTCTTCTTCTTCTTCTTCACTTCTGTAGCTTCTGCAGTAGTCATTATATTGAACGACTAAGCGTTGTGAATGTCTGCCAAAGAGACAGTGCCCCGTTATGACTGCCGTATGTTACGGGTCTCTATACGACTTCTTTTCAGAAGATCGGCAGTCCTTCTAGGATGTATTACTGGCCATAGCTGCCTGGAAGTTTCACATGTAGTTAGGTTGGAACCATCTGCCATTGGTCAGCTCCAAACCTCACGTGCACCTTACATGAATCTTCTGGGGATCAATCCTCAATTGATTCATCTCCCCCTTCCTCTCCCCTATCTGATAATCATCGGTCGGAACCAGCTGCCCCCAATTGGACAGACTTAATCTGAAGCACGATTCAGATGAGGAGGATGTTGGACAATACCGTAATACAGGATGGAACCCGTTTCCATACAGCGAGGCTAAGCATTCAGAGAGCAAAACGTTATTTTCCAATCATGTGGACAGATTGGCCCGAAAATTCGGACAGCCAATTGAAAAATTTCGGTCACGATTAAAAGCGCTGTATTTAAGGAAGCAAGACCAATGTATCGAGAATCACTGATCGAACGTGTAAAAGAAGAATGGAATTGTATAGATAGCCAAAAAAAGTGGTACCTTGCTCTCACTTCACCTAGGTTGTCGAATTTCAATTGGCAGTGAATAAAATTCAAATACGAGTTTATAAATTGGATCCTTTCTTCGACAGAGTCCTTAGGTTAGGTTAGGTGTGAACACAGCCCTTTACGATAGATCACTGTGGATCCATTGTGTTCCCCTCGTATACAATTCTTTTAACTATTGATTCCAAATGTTGCTTTCTTTATGAAGAGAGTAGGGGCGGCCGCATACAACCGATTTCCATTCTGTTCTTACCGACTACAAATAACAATGAAGGTGCGCTCGTCATAGGTTTTGTTCTACCGGGCGCATAGAACTAATTTTGATTCATACCGATTCGTAGTCGGCTGTGCTTACGAGATGATGCCAATCAAAGGACAATTTCCCGTTAAGACCCTTATAAGTTGTCTACATGTGCTCCTGCCCATAGACAATATTGAGCTAGAGTTCCTCTTATCAAGTTTCGTCCAGCACATTCTTGCGCGACGGCAACGCGAGAGATTCACCCAAGCCCCTCAATCTGTCTGAGCGCTTCTATGTCAATCATTCCCTTTACACTATTGATGGGACATAGAACGAACTCACCAGCTTACTCTATGTTCATCTCCGACCCCCTTCTGGCGAGTTCCTCTGCCTATTCATTTCCAGGGAAGTCACTTGGACAAAGAATCCAACAGATTTTCAGGGTATTATTCAGACCCATCATATGCATATGTCCTTCCATTCGCACACTAAAACCGGACATTCGCAAAGGAAATGAACAAGCGACTTTCGCTCATTAGTGTCCTGGCAGCTGCGGCAGTGTACATTGAACGGAATGCCCAATTTGGCTGCATGATTCCCAATTGGCCAGTGACCTGTACTAATCGCCGTGACTCTGGATTCTGGAGATGCCTGCCCGGGTCTTGTATAGAAGTTCGTCTGAATTGACTCGGTTGTAAGATGGCCACATCTTCCTAGATATGACGCAGGTGGTTAGGCTCTTCCATCTGGAGTTAGCTGCTGCTTGGGAGTGAGAGAGTATGTACTCCTTGACAACTCCTGAAGGAAAGTGACCAATTCTGCAAGAGAGCCGGGAAGAGCGGAACCCTTTCTGGCCAGTTCATCAGCCCGCTCATTTCCCACTATATCTGCTGGATTTATAATAGTTACGTGCGTATCCACAGCTTCTACAGCAGCTTAGCTGTCAACATATATAGTTATTGTACTACCCGAGTAGAAATTTTATCCGGTGAGAATCCGGCAAGGTCTGTCGTGCCTTAAAATAAATCCGGCCAAGATCAGGGTGTAACGTTCTCGCGAGTACGGGTCTGCAGGGACGTCATTCCAGTTTTTTCCTCCAAGATGTTATGTTTGTATATATTTTTATATATAAATATACCTACATATGTTATATATAATCTATAAAAATACATAATTCAGGGGGGCAGATGCCCCTCCTGCCCCCCACAAATGACGTCCCTGCGGGCCTGACATGGCGCCTGACGTAAACCTGACTTAGTTTAATCCTGGCCCGTTCTTGAGCCTACTCAAGCCCAAACATGAGCCAGAGCTAGCCTAGACCGGATCGGCTCTGCTGGTAAAAACGAAATGTGTTTGTAATAAAAAATGTCAAAATAAATAAATGATATTTTAGAAAATTATGTGCTTTAATAAATTCATAATGATTATAACTTTTTATATTTAAAAATTCATTCATTGCGACCGTAGCCTTGGTCCGGTATAAATCCGGCGAGCCTGTACAGTTCGAGCGATCCTAAGCAGACTTGCCTTACTCATACCAGACGTGGCACTGATCCGGTGCAAGTTCGACGAGCCTGAGCAGGCATGCCTTTCTCATACTAGACATGGCCCTGATCCAGTGTAAGTTAAGCAAGCCTGAGCAGGCTTGCCTTACTCATACCAGACTTGGCCCTGATCAGTTAAGCCCCCCATAGACACGCGAGCATGTTGGCGCAAACATAGGTTTGCGCAAACAGTAGCTGTAGCGCATACACGGGCGAGAATGTTGGCGAGCCTCATTTGCTTATTGGGTTCCACCATGGATACAACTTGTGTTTGTGCCGTTATATTCATACTTGCAATGCAAAGGAAAGAAAAAAGGAAACGAAAATTATGGGCGAATCGGTGGTATCTCCAGAGACAGGAGTTTTCGAACGAGAGATTACTGGTTCAGCTTCGCCCTTCGTAACCAATTTAATTTCAAAATTTTCATCGAATGGACATCGATATCTTTGAGGAGCTTGTGAAGAAAGTGGCACCAATAATTAAAAAAGAATACAGAATAATGAGCGAAGCAATTACGCTACGTCAAAAATTGTCAGTCACCTTAATTTTCTTGGCAACTGGACAAACTTTTGAAGATCTGAAGTTTCTAACGGTGATAGCTCCATAAACCATAGGCCAAATAGTAATGGAGACATGTCATGCTATTTCGAAAGTACTTGAAAATAAGATGAAGATATGTACTTATAATAAAATATAGCCTCGAGAACGACTATACTTCGACTTTCAACGACAGCAATTCACCTACTGAACACTGAAGATTGCGCAAACATCTACACACACGTGAGAGCATACGGCCAACACCAGCATGTTGGCGCTGAAAAATCAAAATATTTTGATTTTTGGGCGAGCATGTTTGCGCAAACGGCCAACAATGCCATACACGAGCGATATGGCTTGCGCAAACCTATGTTTGCGCCAACATGCTCGCATGTCTATTGGGGGCTTTATACGGCCAATCAGGCTAGCCTGAGAAAATTTCTTCTCGGGTATTCACGCCCTGTTTCTGCACAACTATTTCTGCTGCTTTTGTCAATACAAATATTTCAGACTGAAACACACTCGAGCTATCCGGGCTCTGTTCATGATTTCTGCTATAGCTGCTATATGCTGCTTTTGTATGCTTTTGTGTGTCCAAGGCAACCAAAAAGCTGTTTTCTCGTGCTTGCTATTTGACACTAGATTTGTTCAAGATTTTTAAAAAGCTGCTTCCATAGCTGCTTTTTGTTGCTCATACTCCGGACTGTAGCAAGAAAGCAGCTATTGGAATATTCATATGCGTGTGTAGCTGTTAGTTTCGTCTCAACGTCATTTTGAATGTTTAAAATCGAAAATGATGTTTTATTAACAATGGAAATAAGCGAAAAATGTAAGGACACTACTAATAGTAATCATTTTCACTTTATTTTATTATAATATATGTCATATGTTACGCCAACTTGCGTATGTATGTGTCGAACAGCCGTTGTAAGCTATACAAGCTGCTTTTGGTTGTCCAAAACCCGAAGAAGCTATTTTTTGCTATGGCTGAATTTGACAGTTGCTACTGTCTTGCTTGGCTATGCTTTCGAAGCAGCTATAGCTGGCATCTTGAACACACCCCGGTACCATAAACGGAGTACTGCCCTTGTGCACTACCAACCAATTTTCATCTTTCCTTCGTGATTGGTTCGCAATCTAAAGTTTTTCACTCATACAAATATTAAAACAAAAAAATTGAAGTATTTTATTAATTCCTTAAAATAAATAGAAACACTCGAGCTCAGTTCTATTTGTTGCTACACGACTGGCAATGCCGCGCGATGTTGTGCGATCGCCCGCGAGTCCAACCAAATCCCCAGAACACCAGCAGGTAGAAATCAACAAAATTTCGCCATGGGCCACTACAGTGTTCGTCATAAAAGAGACAACGGAGCACCGGTGCCATGATCGCTTACGCCATTTAAACGAACACATCCGTCAATCAGATCGCGCTCGCACTGTCGACCGCTTTGCTTTGCTTCACTTCGCGTTTTCTTCTTTCTTTTTTTCCTTTAAAAGCCGGCAAAAAAAATCTCACACACAAACACAGAAAATGCACAGGTGTTTGTAGCGTACGCTTTCAGCTCCCACCCGACTAGAGTTTCATTCATAAAGTCGGCGTTTTGCTCGTTTTAATCGCGCGCATGCAACGAAAACGAGTAAAATACGAGTTCACTAAAAATAAAAGCGTGTACATGTCGATGTGTTGGTGCTTGGATGATTTGTTGCTTTGCCAAGTCAGGGATTTTTTTTTTGGCGGCTTGTTCAATTTTTCTATCGGAATTCACCCCTCCCTCGCTTATCAGCTGTTGATCGTATGAGTAGATACAGTGCTGATCGGAAATTTTTATTCATTTCGGAAATTTAAACGAAATCGTGTAATTTGTGAAAAATGGATCGATCGTAGCTCCAACTTTATTTTGAATTACTCAATAACTTCAAGTACACCGACGCCCTATGGATGAGCGACTAACACGCTACACTAGGTTATCGACCGACGCCAAGCCATTTTGAAGCGACCTAACGTAAAATTCCTATTTCCGACCTGCAGATATTTTTTTTTCATATAAAGCAAACAATTATTTGTTTCTTCTTAAATTTTTTTTTTACAGATTCTTAACGTGCTACCGATACTAAAAAAATTCAATTTTGGTATGATATATTTTTATATTGATATGAAAACATGGTTGGAAATAATTAATTTCATAATGATGAAATCTTCCTATTTCACAACTCTTTCCTTATACCGACCGCTCATTAGCTTATTTCCGACCTATCTATCATATAAAACAACATTGTTATTGCATGTTATTAACGATATTATTTTTTTTTTATTAAATTTGATGAAGAAAACAGGATAATAAAATAATTAACGCAGATTCCATTAATTTGTTTAATTGAGTATATAAGATTATAATAACATAAAATGTAAATATACTTTATATGGATAGGAATATATAATATATTTCAAATGATTCCAATTAATGATTCCTAAATAATTCCAATTAATGTAAAAAAATATGTTTTAAGTTTTATCTTTATCAGATAAGGAAAACACGTGGCTCAAGGTCTTTAAAAATAAAAATTGTACAAGATTCTGAAAAAACCACTAGGGGAGGCGGACCAAATATTGGATACGTTCGTAATACTAGATACCGGTCATGAGGGTGTAGAGATCAATGAAATAGTAGACAAGAGAAGGATCCGCTGTTCGCCCAAGTGGACCTTTCTGTGGAATCTCAACCTGCTCCATCAAGAGGGGCATACGATTCTGGGAGAAACAAAAGAAGTGTCAATACTAGGCTACACTATCCAGTATCCAAGAGACCAAGACTGAGTCACTTGGGCTTTTGCGATCTCAATTTTGTGGTCGCATATCTTCTTAACCGAGTACATAACCTAAAAAAATATTTTAAAGAGTAGTGTGACTATTATTTTAAAAATATTTGTGAATTCTATCGTGTCGTTTGGATCGTCTATTTTTTCGGGTTTAGTGGTCAAGGGCTCCACTTTGTTGACAAAACACACCATAACAGGTACACACAAACTGTTAGTTTGGCACATGTTCAAATTATATTCAGCCGTTTTGTTAAATTATCAAAAATGGAAAATTTAACAGTGATATCGAGTATGCGAATTTGAAATCCCATGTTAGCGATGGTAACTGATAGTCTGTGCAGGTTCTGCCAAACGGTGGTAGAAACCTGAACACATTCTGTGGTACTGTGAGGCAAATACAATTCCTAATATACTGTACTAACCGCGTCCCGTGTCTAAGCTCACGCGTGTATGGTGCTACACCTCCAAAACTCTAAAAGAACATTCTACCCCGATCTGCATTATTGTACTGCTTTCCACATACATCATTATTTTTTTTTTTGTTTGCTAGCAAAACGCAATAATACCCAGACATGCATTGCAATACAAGCAGTTTTCAGTCTTTCTGCAGTTGCTTCCGTTGCTCCGTTGCTTCCATTACTCCCGTTGCTCCGTTACTTCCATTACTCCCGTTGCTCCGGTGCCCGTTGCTCCGTTGAAGGGGGACAAACAAGCAATTAAAACATTCATTGAAAAAAATTATTCATTTTCTGATGTCCTGTTCATAAAATTACACACGAACCGTCATGTACTGTTTATGTTAGGTTATGTTAGGTATCAGTGGCGGCTTAAAAACCTCACATAGACCCTCGAGGATCCATAGCGATACCACATAAAAAGGAGACCCAATGTACCTAAGGTAGGTGCGCTTGCGTATCGATCTGTGTTGAGAGTTCCTCGTTAAAATCAAAGGTCCCTGTTGCCGTAGCAAAGTTTAGCAGGCTCTGCATGCTGCTACGCGAGACTTCTCCAAGGTTTGTGAAATACGGTGCAGCTAGAGCCTTCACCCGTCTCCTAGCAAGAGCCGGGCAGCTGCACAGGAGGTGTTCTAGTGTTTCCCGTTCCGCGGGAAGTTTGCAGTTCCTGCATATATCGTTAGTGATTAGCCCCAATCTGTACGCGTGCGCCCCAATCAAGCAATGGCCGGTAAGAATACCGACTAAAGTTGCGCATTGCGCCCTTGTTAGTGCTAACAAGAGTTTAGTACTTTTCTCGTTGTGAGTGTTCCACATTTGCTTCGTGGTTCTGGAGGTTGACGTAGCCTGCCACCTGGCCTCGGACCGGCTTACCGGTCCTCTCTAAAGAGTTTTTTTTTTTTTACCTTAAATTAAGAGGCTCAGAGGCTGTAGCCATATTGGAGCCGTGGAAAAGTTTATTTAAAATAATATTAAAAACGTATATTGTTTGCTTTAACGAAGTTAAACAGCACTAAAAGAGGTTTGTCGTTATTTTGCATGATAGAGACTGCGACGATGTCCCGTATAAACAGAGGAGGAGTGAAGCCTAAAGTCACCAGAGATGTAAGAAGTGTAGTTCTAAAGGGGGTGGAACATGACCAAAAGACATGATCGGCAGTCTCATATTGGTTGCAATCGGCGCACAGTGGGCTTGCATTAATTCCTAGTCGGTTCAAGTTGGTATTGAGGCCATTGTGATTAGCCATGAGTCGGGAGAAAAGAACTACCATTGAGCGGCTAGGTTCTTCCAGCAGCCTTTGGAACCACGCATGTATTGAGATCATTGGAATTATGGAGTGGCCGTATCTACCCATGTCGTCTTCTTGCCAATGTTTTTGCCACCTATCTAAAAGTCTTTGTTTCGGAGTCGTCATGAAGTCTTCTTGAAGCGGATTCGAGAAGAGCGTCTGTGTGAGAGGTAAGGACGCCCCTTCGCGCGCTAGCTTGTCTATTAGCTCTAGAGAGTTGTAAATAACGTTAAGAGGCGGTGGAACCGAGACCGCGGCTTCCTGCCCAAGGTTTGCACCTTTTTTAGCAAGACCATCGGCGAGTTCATTTCTTAAGAAACCACTGTGCCCTGGAACCCAGCAGAGCTCCACTTTCCTATTTGAGCACAGTTTCTGTAAAGCGCGTCGACAGTTGAGTACCGCCTTAGATTTGATAGTACAGGATTTCAGAGCCATTAAGGCTGCTTGCTGTTTATGTTGGAGGGTTGTTTTAATTTCAACAAGGTGGAAATTTCCAACTTTACCTTTTAAATTTTTTTTATATATAGATATATATGTATGTTTCATTTTATTAGATAAATCGCAAAATTAAAATGTAATTGCCACTGAGTAAACTTGTTATCCTGCTGTATGGCTATTAGGTCGGAAATGGGTAAACCGATTAAATTGGATGTCCTAATTACCGACCAGTGATATTAGTAGATTTAATCTAAGGTAAAACTAATATAGGATCATAAATTTCGCAACAAATAACGTACTGCGCCCATTAAAGAAATCATTAGAGAAAGGAATAACCTTCGGCGTCAATGGCAGAGAAATAGAAACCCGAGCATAAAATACCGTATTAACTTCCTCACCAAGTCAATACAGGCCCGACTAATAAAACTGCGAAATTCCAACTGGAACTCCATGCTAGCCGATCTTGGGAAAAGTGATGGTAAAGTCTGGCGTTTAAACAAATGTTTTAAACGTGGACGGGCAAATCAAATTCCGCCTCTTTGGAACCAAAACAACGCTCTGACATACGACGACCCAAATAAAGTGAAAATTATTGCCGACCACTTCGAAGCGGTACATCACATCTCAGAAAATATGGGTAATACTATCAATAACTTTTCGGTCCACAACACAGTAAATAACATCCCAGACCGCGTCGAGTTACAAGAAATTTCCCTTTGCAAGCCCAAGGAAATAGTTAGGATAATCAAAAGGCTCAAAATCAAAAAAGCACCCGGTTTGGACGAAATTCCCAACTGCGTGTTAAAACGACTCCCTCGCAAGGGGGTGATAACTCTTAATTTTATATACAATGCTTGCCTAAAACTTCTCTACTTTCCTCCTACTTGGAAACAAGCCATAGCTATCCCCATTCCGAAACCGGGTAAAGACCATAGCTACCCCCAAAACTTTAGACCAATAAGCTTACTGCCAGTTATTAGCAAAATATTCGAAAAGATTATACTCCAGCGAATACAAGACTTTCTGGACTCAACCAAAATTATCCCAGATTTTCAATTCGGATTTAGAAAAGGTCACTCAACCTGTCACCAGCTATTTCGAGTCACGAAATTCGTTAAGGAAAGACTCTATGAAAGAAAATCTGTGGGAATGATAACGCTTGACATAGAAAAGGCTTTTGATACAGTCTGGCACGAAGGGTTAATATTTAAATTAATTAAACTATCACTACCGATGTATCTAGTGAAAATTGTTCAGTCTTTTCTATCAAACAGATCATTTACAGTTAAAATCAACTCTTCCTACTCTGATAGTCGCCAAATCTCTGCGGGAGTCCCACAAGGATCATGCCTAAGTCCAACGCTGTTCAATATCTACACGGCAGATATCCCATCACATCCAAATTGCGAACTAGCAACCTTCGCAGATGATACATGCGTCTATACCAGCTCAATTGATCCAGACACGATATTAGCAGTACTCGAACTTTATACTCAAAGACTTTACCAATTTTACCACCGGTGGAAAATTAAAATTAATACAGCAAAAACACAAGCTATGTTTTTCACTAAAAAGAGGAAACGCTCAAACCTTCCAAGTCGCAAAATCAATTTTATTGGTCTAAAAATTCCGTGGTCTGATAACCTAAATTACCTTGGTGTTCTACTTGATAAAAAACTCTCCTTCCGTTGCCACATAGATAACATATGTTTCAAAGTCAGCAAGGCCATGTATGCCCTGTATCCTCTTATAAATAGAAAATCCCAACTTTCTGAGGAGAACAAGATCTTATTGTTCAAAATGGTAATCCAACCCATTATCGCATATAGCTCTCCTGTTTGGGGTCATTGTGCAAAGTCACATATTAAAAAGCTTCAGGTCTCACAAAATAAGTGCCTCAAAATAATAATGAAGAAACCATTCTTCTTCTCCACTAGAAGTCTCCACGCAGAAGTTAAAGCGCAAACTGTACTTGAATTAATTTCAACCAGATACTCATCTTTTGTAACAAGACTGGAACTAGTCGACAATCCGATAATACTATCACTCATATAACATCCTACTACTTGACATGTATTAGTGTCTAATTTGTTTTTCTTAAGTTAGTTAATTACCTTTTACTATTTTTGCCTTCCTTTAATTTAAGTTAGTTTGTAAGTTAGTTTTAAACTCACTACACAAGGTTTTTTGTATAAATTTTTCCTTGAACTTATTTCACTAAAATTCCCGTAGATGCTTCGCCTTGCTGTGCTAACTAGATTTAATTTAGCTGTTAAGATATTGAATTATCTGTTCTCTAAATCATAAATTATAAGATGCTAGTCATAAGTGGAAAAACTAATAAACATTGATTGAATTGAATTGAATTGAATTAATATTTAAATAGAAGACAATTTATTACTTAAACTGTCAAATAAAGCCAAAAATCTTAAACTAAAATAGTATGGATTCTGCAATAAATATCAGCTCAAGAAGGTGGTAGGTCCGTTTCTTGTGAACTTTCGAGATCTAAAATATACATATTGAGTAGGTCGGAAATAGGATCAAAGACAGTAAAGACAATAATATAATCAATAAATATCGATTTTTACTATCTACAGTATATAAACATAATATTTTAGTTATTTGAAATATTCCCTTGATATTCCCTTATACCGACCACTGGTCGCAATAAGGACATCACATGAAATTAGAGAAGCCTATTTCCAACCACTTCATTTTATTTGTTTGTTTCACAAATTCTCTGAATTTAAATTATTTTTTTTACATTTCAATACAGTTTAAATGTTTATAAAGCAATACTTACTCTGATAAAAGTTAGTCTTTTAAATTTACGAAAAATAAAGAACCAACAATTTAGATTTTAGACTTAAAGTTCAAGTTTTTTAGGTCCACCGCCGATTAATTTAAACCACAATGCAAAGAAATAAATGCAGCTCCCGTTGTGCATAGCAAACGTATAGAGAACACATGTGGAAATATATTGATCATAAAATTTACCTTATTACTCGCGATAATAAAAACATATTAATAAAAAACCAAAATGGTCGGAATTAGGAAGGTGGTCGGAAATTGGCCACTTTACGTTACTCAATAAACTCTTTCGAAATTTGTCTTGGTCTACCCGAAATCCACTTGTCTCCTTGTGTCCGAACAAAGTGCGAGCCACTGTACTGAGATAGTAAGCCGTGCAAGTGTTGGTTTTGTTGTTCTTTAGACGGAGTTTGAATGGTGGGGTGTGTGGTGCGTAGCGCTTCTTCCTCCTCCCGAACCCACAAACACAACTGAACAATAGACGTAGTGAATTGCATAGACTATGTAAACAAAAAAGTTTTCCACACATAAAAGCCACTAAGCCCTGGTATAAGTGAACAGTTCAGTTGAACTAACTCTTTGAAGCGAACAAAACTAGTTCACTAAATGCCCGTGCCCATGCCGTCTGTAGTGCTGACTCTGTTGAATGAATACCTCGTCTATTGATGAGCGTGTAGCGTAGCGTCTCAGGTCTGACAATTTCTTGAAAATCTGAGGTTTTCCGTTTCTTGTCCGTCGGCTTAAGATCATTTCGGAACTGTGTTTGCGTTTCAGTGTTTTTTGTTGTGTCGTTTTGAAAATTCAGTGAACGGCGCGACGAACGTTTTTGCTCGTTTTTCAATTCGTGAAAATCGTTTGTGGAAATTTCGGACTAAATTAAATTTTTTCACCATTGCAAAAAAAAAAGTGATGAAAAATTGTTCAATTTGATAACGAAAGGTGCGCAATTAGTGCATACGTACGGTGACAGTGTGATAACGTGACGGTAGATCCGATAAAGGTGCGCGAGCTCGCGATCAAATCTCGGAAAAGGAGGACGATACGATTTGTTCGGTTCCGTGCGCTCGTGATGTTCTTCGTTTGATCTTGTGAATGAATCGAAAATTTAAAGAAAAAGAAAATAATAAGAAAATAAGTTGTTCTTGCCAGGGAGGCGGGAAAGTGTAGTAGTGAAAAGGAAAGAGAAACGTGTGCCTGAAGAAGAAGTGCAAGTGCGAGAAGGAAGGAAAGAGTTTTGTTTACTATTTTTAGTGCAATCGCTGCAGAAACACTAGCGGAGAGGAAACACGCTATAAAGTTGCAGTGGATTTTTTTTCTTCATATAATTCGTATTGGTTGTTATTGTGATTTTTCTTTTTTCGGTAATTTGTTTGAAAATTTGCCGGATATCCTTCAAACCGGGACGGCAGAACCGATTATTTTATTAGGGTGGTCAGTACAAAATTTTATTTAATTTTTTATTTTATGTCAAGAAAAAAATTCTCAGACGTAAAATTAAGACGAGTCCCTGTGATAACCACAAAAGGCAGCAACTTCTGTATGTATGCCATTCTGTCAAATATTTACCAAAAATGAAGTCGAAATTGTCATGCAGAGTACGACTTGTTTAGGGCAAACAAGGACCATCTGATTGTTTTTGCCAGTGGAAATAGTCAAATATATGACAAAGTGGCATACAGTCTAATATAGGGTCTTTCAACAAGGATGTTCAATTTTTAAATCTAAATAAAAGAAGTTGTGTGTGAGATATGCACCCAATTCTAATTTTAATTGAAAGAATATTTTATGGCATTAAGTATGGAATGTAACGTCGTTGAAATGTCCGCCCCGGCTTTGTTGGTGGCACGTATTTGAGAGGTCGAATCTTCGACAACTTTGTCGCATAAACCTGGCTGAATTTGCTGGATGGCGTTCGCTATGTAGACTTAAAGGTCATCAATTGGTTGCGGATTCTACGCATCGACCTGCGATTTAAGATAGCCCAAAGGAGGAAGTCTAAAGCCGTTAAATCGCACGATCGCGGTGGCCAGTTCACGTCGACGCCATGGGCGCCCATACAACATTTCGTAGAGAGGGGCAGAACTGTTGCTTCCACTGTTTTTTTAGGTGCATGAGAACTATCGATATCGATAACTGTGGTTTGACAGCTGAGAATGTCAAACTGTGCTGACATTTCTGTTCAGTAAGGTTTGGCAAGTCATCAGGAATAGTTTAACGTCAGAACAACGCTTCCAAATTGTAGAAATTTATTTTGAAAAAAATAAATTTGTTCGCGAAGTTCATAGAGCACTTCGTCCATTTTACGGTCAACATAATTGGCCATGCTGACTGAATTTTTGTTTCCAAAAATTAATCAGCTAAACATCGCCGACATTTAGTTCCAACAAGACGGCGCAACTTGCCATACAGCGCGCTTAACAATCGATTTATTGCAAAATCAATTTGATGATAACTTGATTTCCAGAAGTGATTCTGTTAACTGGCCCCCTCGTTCGTGCGATTTAACGCCTCTGGATTTCTTTTTATGGGGCTATATTAAGTCATGCGTTTATACCGACAAACCAGCAACTCTTGAAGCATTGGAAGCCAATATTCAAGCCACTATTGACGCCATACGGACAGATTTATTGGAAAAAGTAGTCAAAAATTGGACTGATCGAATGGACCATGTAACTCGTAGCCGCGGCGGACATATGACGGAAATCATATTTAAAAAATAAATGCCATGAAATTATCTACCAGAATATAATAAAAAAATTTCATTCCAACAATATTTCTGTCTTGTATTATAATTTTAAGTTCTCATGCAACTAAAAAAACACCCTATATTTGAGAGGTCCAATTTTCGACAACTTTGTCGCATAAATCTGGCTGAATTTGCTGGATGGCGTTCGTTATGTAGACTTAAAGGTCATCAATTGTTTGCGAATTCTACGCATCGACCTGCGATTTAAGATAGCCCCAAAGGAGGAAGTCTAAAGGCATTAAATCGCACGGTCGCGGTGGCCAGTTCACGTCGACGCCATGGGCGCCCATACAACATTTCTTAGGGAGGGGCAGAACTGTGGATTATAAAAGGAGTTTCCAATTTCGGGAGCTACATATTGTGATGAATTGTATTAAAATGGATTTCACTCAGTTAAGAATCATTGAACCTTTCAACCACACCAAAATAATATTGGCGCACCTTGAGATAGATGAAAAATACCGAGAAGTTAAAATTTTACTTAGAATCCGTTAGTACGTAAAATCGCCCAACTTCTTCAGGTACATCGCATACAAAACTCAGTTATTGTCTAGAATTAAAAAAAATAAAAATTACTTTTTTTAATTTAATATTGCAGGAACTGATAATATTGCGGTACTCTTTCAATTAGCTACCACACAAAAGTTCTTAATAAAAATGGTTTCTATTTTTTCCCGAACGATCGATAACTACGGAACGGAACGTATTGGGCATATTTTTTGATTAAATTCTCGGGGAAGGGGGTTATGTACATAGTTACACTTATTTTGAGAGCATCAAAACTGGAAAGCAGAGTGAAATGAAGATACTGTTTTAGGCTGTCATACAAAAATCTTTAAAAAAATTAGTGCTTTTTGGTGAGTCAACTTGAAGTCTTCGAATTAGTTGTAACCGTGTTCAGGCTGTTATAAATGCTCAGAAGAAGCGTAAATTTATCGCTTTAGCTCAAAAACTTTCCAAGTTATTTATCATTAATTTTAACCATTTCGTAATTGAGCAATTCTTTTTTTTTTAATAAAGTGCAACTTAAAACTAACGAAACATTACGTACTAATGTTACTAATATCTTTCTGATCTTGGTACTTTAATCCACATACCTTAAAATTTTGCATATTTGAAAAAACCCTCTTTCCGAGCACAAAGTCCAAAAGATGTATAAAAAAAACTATATGAGCAGATGGGTACTTTATCTCAGGAAACCTTTAAGTCATACCAAACTTCTATGAAGAAAAAATCCTGAGTGTGAAACTCAATCACGCCTTCCAATAAAATAATCTCCTTACCTTATTAATCTTAATTTTATTTGTCTACTTAAATTTGAATTACAATCCAATTTTTCTGCCGTAAGTAAGAACCTTAATTTTTAGCCAGTGAAATTTCTTTAAATATAAATAAAAAAATGTTTTGCTTTTATTCTTCATTGAAAACAGTAAACTGCTAATTTAGTAACTATTTGTTAGTAGTTTAACAAATTGTGTGTAATAGAACAATTAAAAGGTCTTAATTACACTATATTAAAAAAAAAACTATTCAAGTGACGAAATTGTTTCAAAATACTGGAAGGTAGAATACAGGTTGAGGCAAGTGCCCCCTCTTGTCCCGTCTATGGGCGCCCTTGGTCGACGCCGTGCGAGATGTCCTCAATCACTCGTGCAGAATGTCCATCGTGACATGCACTGTGTGGCACGTAGCGCCACGGTATCGTCCCAAATTCGACAATTTTGGTTGTTCACACATCTATTCATCAAAAATGGGACTCGTCGTTAAAAATCACGCAATGCGCGGAACGTTTTTCGAACGGAGCTCTGATTCTGAAAATAAAATTTGATGATTTGCACATGTTGTTCAACGCTACGCTACTGATTTGCCATACACTACTGAACAATTCACAACAAATTCGACGGATGTTGCTTTAACAACATGGCCACTATAACCTAACAAATTTCAAGCGTTCCCAATGAAACACTCTACATAAGGTTTTAGCTTGTATTGCACTGTATGCCATGCAAACATTTGACTAAAAAACATTGAAAGTTCAGACAAATTTTTTTCCGGCAAAACAGACCTATAAAATAATGTAGCTAACGAAATTTGATTATTTCACTATCTGACTGCATTTGCCATCGAGAATAGTCAAATATTTGGTAAAGTGGCATACAGTCTAATACTAGCGAAGTAAAAGTTAAGAAAGTTTTAAAATAATTTAAGTTATAATATGTATTTAGGTGGAATTTCCAATAGGAGTTTCTCATCCTTCGACCTAAAATCATGGCAAAACTAAAGCTTGTACTTCACTGTATGCCATGCTGTCAAATATTTGACTAAACAAATTTCACAAAAGGTTCAGACAAATTTTTTCGGCAAACAAAACTTTGACAAAAACTTCGCTGGCAAATGCAGTCAGCCAGCGAGAAGAGTCATAGATTTTTCATAGTGGCATACAGTTTAATATAGACTTAGGAAGCAAGAAAAGAACAAGGGAAGACCTTGGTTTCGTCAATGAGGGCAAAGTCCATTTAAGACGAAAAGGAAACCCACTCTTTCGGGCAGATGACGGGTTCAATGTGTACCTACTTAGCGTAAATTCATTTAAAAAAAGTAAAAATTCTGATTGCAATTTTTTTTATTACGTTTTAGGACCAGTATACCATAAAAAGGAAAATATAGTTTTGTTTGTCCGTTTGTCCGCTGTTCCCTGGACGCAAACGTGTTTGAAGGGTTGTAACTCACAAACCCTATCACCTGTTAAGTTAAATTTTGTTCAGTGGATAGATTGGCGAACCTCTTGTAAGTGGTCACCTGACGGGGTGTAAGAGGGAAGTGTGGTGGAGCGTTTTAGATGAAGTTTCTATATCTCCGGGAGCGCTTATGCTAGAAAGTTGAAACTTAGAATTTATATAGGGCTATGTAAGCGGAGCCATTTTAAAATGGTCGACTTGTGTGAAGGAGTGTGTGACCAGGAGGAAAAAAGTTTCTGGAGAGTTCCCATAAGGTTGGAACTTGGTGAGCAGGTGGGAAAAAATGATTCTGGAGAGCGCCCACAAGGTTAGAACTTGGTGAGCAGAGGTGTGGGTTGAAAAAACTTTGGATTACGATATCACGCGACAAGTTACTTAGGAAAGATTAAATTTGGTTAGTAAACATAGGGTGTATAAGCGGAGAGGAGGCACTAGGGATTCTCGTAGAATTTATACAGCATTTAGAACAGGGTTTCAGTGGAGGTAGGTCTAATTTCATCGGGTTGGACCCTCTTGCAAAAACTCAGGCAAAGAACCCTCTATAAATCCTCTTAAAATGATAATACTAAATTAGATCAAACTTCCGTAATATACCAATACGGTCATTCCATTGAAGCCTGTACTTCTGAGAGTCCCTCTATCGTGATCAACATTTTTTACTCCCCGAACCGAAATAAAATCAACAAACGCAACGCTATTTTCCACAATTTTTTTGAGTGTGGTTATAAGACGAATTCAGCCTTGGAATGGCTATTTAAGTAGTTGCCAAATTTTACAAATAAGCCAAGGTTAAGAAGAGAGTAAAATAATTTACGGGTATTCTACATTCGAACTGGTGGCTAGAACTCAAACTGGAGCGACGTGATTGCAGGTTTATTAATTCTCCCGAGCTTATGGGGAAAAATTTGCTCCAGCTCAAGTTCAAAAATAGTCGGTGAAAACTGAGTGGATTTATTTTCACGAATTTCGTCATTTCTCTTTGGTCATCTTAGGTATCGAATTCATTTAATTTGCATCACGGGCTCTCTAGATAAACGCCTAAAAATTTTCAAAACTTTTTGATATTCAACCCCACAGGTGGATATAAATGTTTAACGAATCCTGACATCTGTACGTATATCACGAATTCTGACATATCGAATTGGTGTTTTTTTTTCAAATTTTTCTTATACATATAATCGCCTAAAAATCACCACTTTAAGTGCGTGTAAAGGGGGTGTTTACGTTTTCATGAATTCCGCCATATCTTAAGGGCTAGCGCATACTGGAGACTGAACAGTTGGACAACTTTTTAATTGCATCCAGCTGCGCACACTCTTATCTGCCCGACAAAACTATTATGTCGAAGTCTACGCGCACATCGCTCAAACCACTCGGCCAATAGTTACAGTCAATTAGTACTCGTATCACCACCGCTGGCAGAGTATTAATGCTGTAATCTGCATCACACCAGACATATATATTTAAATGTTACACATAAAATACGACCAAATGCAGAGTGAAAACCGGTTGTAAGCGATTTTTAATCGGGTGGATGTGCGCATTTCAGCCCGTGCCTCGATCAAAAGGGAATCGTCTTGCATATTCATTCAACTAATTAGTTTGGCGAATCGAAACGATCGGTGTCTTTATCGGCCGATTAAAAATCTCTAGTCTGCAAGCATCTACTCGAAGTCTGATCACATATCGAAGTGGTTTTTAATTCTATGGGCTGCTTATTTTTACTTTTTTTTGTTTGAAACCAGTTTTGAAATTTGAAAGTTGTTTTTAGAAGGAGCTATTCTGGTTTATTTGCTAAGGAAACTTGTCCCGAAACAACTAGCTATATTTTATCTTTGGTAATTGGGGTTTCAGGGGTATCAATAACGTCTGCACTTCTCTATGCACTTTGAATTTTACCGCTTTCCGGTATAAAAATAATAAAGTTGTGTCCCGAGTGTTGTCAAATTTTGACTCTCATAAAATACTTCTATAAAAGTCCGGCCAAATGACGCTACTATGGATCTTGACAAACTATCGTTTGCAAACGATTAGCCACTTTATTGCAATTTACTGTTGAAATTGTCGATCAAAAGGACCACCGGAAGTTTCAATTAATAAAAGAAAAGGCACAATTTCGCCAGAGGAATATTTCACACTTTTATATTTTAAAAGTTCGGTTTGTATGTGTCCGTGCGCTTATTGGAATTGTGCCAAAAATCAAATTCATCGTCGCCCTTTTAATGAAATCATTTCGGATTTTTTTTTTGCTGTGCCATTTTGGCCGGCTTTGAAGGCCTCTCTTTTATTTTGTAATTTTCTGGTGTATCCCCCCAAAAAAAAACCCCGACAATCCGACATACTTACTCCCCCGGATCGCGTGTTAGTTGCTTATTTTCTAAGAAAAGTGCCCCGATGCTACTTGGGGATTACGGGCTAAATTTATCCCATATCCAATCCAAGGCGCACACAAACTCTGTGTGATTGACGCCGACTGAGTGTAATAAGTTTGACTATGGACGTTGATAATTTACACTATCGACCTTTACACGAAACCGAACTTTAATAATTTTTTTTTCCGTAAATTATACAGGGAATTGTTTAGAATGGCGGGATTACGTTTTGGTTGGATCATGTAACCGCAGTGAGCGTTAAATTTTTCTAGGTTTAAACTTCAAAGGAAACGGTCGGTTTCAGTATATTGGTCCAGGGTACAAAAAAGACACAATTTTCAAACGGATGAAACGCTTAACAACTGGATGGGTACTTCTCCACAAGGCTTGAAATGGAAAGAACAGACCCTGCTATTACAATCCTTGATATTTACTCTTAAGACAAGTGGTTGCCCATGATAATACAAAGGCATTTAAGAATGGCTGGCATCACAATATCTTGGCTAGAGCCGCAATTACTGGTGTCCCTCAGGGCTCAGTTCTGTCTCCTACTCTATTTTTAGTTTTCATTAATTACTTTCTATCGATAAGATAAGGTACGCTGAAGAATGTATTTAATCTTGACTACCGAGGCTCGGCCAATCTCGGTGGTTACCCACTGAAATAAATTCTTCTTGAACTCAGATATAAACTTAATCTTGGACTTGACGGTAGAGTTGAACACATCCAAAACAAGTCATGACTCTTAAGTTGTTCCGGCATTGTTTGCCAATATAATCATGGCGATTCGAATTAACTTCTCCTCACTGGGCGTACAAGTGACAACCATCTAGTCTGCAGAGTCATCATATCAATGATTGCTATTCTTCAACGACTTGGAATTCAACGGAAGTGCAAGTTATTCTTTTCGCAAATTAGCTCATAATATCGTTCATGAATAGATAAATATCGATTCTAACATGGGCCTAGTGTTCCACAGGGTTCGACGTTGTCACCTTTGTTATTTTCTTCCTGATGAACTAGATGTCTTCATATTCCTTTACTGGTGACGATATCCACTTTGACCCCATTGAAAATATTAAGTATACTGCGTATTTGTCATTGCTCCAATTCATCGAAAGTTAATTAATTTTGAGCAATTTGAATTTTACAGTTCTTTAGACAATTTCGACTAGACTGTTTTTCAGCGTATGTTAATTAATTCTGGTTTTGTATATCGTTTGAACACTTTAATTAAAATGTCATTTGATATTTTTACTATATACTTACTGAATATATTCATGCATTCTTCGGCACAGCAGGTATTTACACCTAAGTGATTTATCTACAAATTGTTTTTTGATGAATGTCGTTTAATTTCTTAAACACTTTGTCGCGTGTATAATTCTGGGCGTCACTACGTAATTTCCTTAAACCATTTGTAATTAACTCTTAAACGAGATGTTAAGTAAAGGCCATGCTGTACAATTTAATTTAAAAATCTATAAAAACTAAATGTTTCGGGCAAAATAGACCTTATGAAAGGCAAATAAAAGAATTGGGCATTTCGACTGCATTTGCTAGTGAAACTAGTCAAATATTTGACAAAATGGTACGCAGTCTACAACTCTTATGTCATTGGTTTCGTTAATACCCAATACCCAATACTTTGCATTTATGAGACGCAATAGTATCTTTTTAGTCAGAACCGGAGAGAATGAGATCGAGTAGAAGCGGACCGTATTCGAAAAGCAGCGCCATCGGTTTCCTCAGTCGACTATTACGCTCTAAAAACATTAAACTATATGGAGTGAATCCACACTAAGTCCGCACTAAGTTATGTTGCTACATTGGGAAAAGGAAATCAAAGGCCTTCGGGGGCCCGCAGTGGATATGCGGGCCGAACTAAAAACCAAAGAAAATAAGCCAAAAATGTTGGTCGCGCTGGCGTGGTTCTTATTATATTTTTTTTCATTATTGCAATTTAGTAATCGACCGATACTGTAGAGGTGCTGAAACTTGATACAGTTTTTTCTATTGAGCTCTTATGGGTGCCTCACCTTTATCTCATACTCTTTGGCTAGAACCTCTTTCATGTCATACAAAAACGATATTTTACATTTACTGCTAGCGACGCCATTCAGCCAGCCTGTGACGACTAGAGTAACTAAATTAAAATTTTGTTAACGTCAGATACTGCCAGTCATTAAATATAAAGAGCGATTTTAAGAAAAAAACATAATGCAGTCACGATCGGCTGTAAGCCAATCGTATAATACTCTAAATGAATACTGAACTCCGATTTATATTGCAGTTGGGGATAAAGTAGAATTACGTGTGTGCATGTTGTATGTCCTTTATTAAGGACTACCATTAGATTGCTACTCAAAACTAAAAGACAATATTCAGTGTTTAATTTCATATCTTGAACTGGGTAAGTCATTGAAAAAAAATATCCTTTTTGAAGGACTTTCACATGGGAGGTGCAGGAAGGACTCACTCGATTTCTTACACATTTATCCTTTTCCTTGGAACCATTTAAAAATGAACGTGTAAAAAATTTCAAATTCGTAGCTTGAAGCATTCAAAAGTTATCGAAAAATATTGTTGAACACGTGTCTTAAGGACTTTTTGTATGGCAGCTACCAGAAGGAGTAAAAGGATTTCGCTGATTAGTAAACCCGAACTTCGTTTTTACTCAAAACTAATTTGTACAAAATTTCCAATTCATAGCTAAAAGATTACTTGAGTTATAGTAAGTTCCGTAAATTAAGTGAAGACGTTTTGACAGGATATTTGTATGGCAGCTACACGAAGGACTAATAGGATTTTCTTCATAATCATAAATTTAGCTGCAACTATTGGCAAAATAACACATACAAAATTTCAAAGACGTAGCTTAAACCCTTCTGAAGTTATCGGCCAATATTCTTGAACACGTGTTTTAAGGACATTTTGTATGGGAGCTACCAGAAGGAGTAAAAGGATTTCACTGACTAGTAAACCCAAACTTTCTTTTCACTCAAAACTAATTTGTACAAAATTCCGAATTCGTAGCTAAAAGATTACTTGAGTTATAGTGAGTTTCGTAAATTAAGTGAATACATTTTGACAGGATATTTGTATGGCAGCTACACGAAGGACTAACAGGATTTTCTTCATAATCATATATTTAGCTCTAACTATTGGAAAAATAACACATACAAAATTTCAAAGTCGTGGCTTAAACCCTTCTGATGTTATCCACCTATATTCTTGAACACGTGTTTTAAGGACATTTTGTATGGCAGCTACCCGAAGGAGTAGGACGATTTTGCCCGTTAACGAACTTAGCCTTACAAATTCAACCAAACATCCAAATTCAAAATTTCAAGATCCTAGCTGAAGGCGTTCTTGAGTTATCGTGTTCACGGACAGACGGACGGACGGACGGACGGACGGACGGACGGACGGACGTCAGGCGGATTTGAGGTTTTTGGGCACAAATAAACAAAAAATAATATATAACTTTTTTTCGTCCGAGGCTTGGTTCTATGCGTTACAAACTTTTGGGCTGGATTAAACTTATAATACTCTATATGATTTCATCTAGAGTATAAAAAGCTAATTGCTTAAGCCGCTGATAATGCGTTTGCAATTCAATCGAAACTTTTGCTTTTATTTAACTTTAACTGGATATTGAAACGCATACGTTCTGTGGACATATGCTAGGATTTATATTTTATACCATCGTATGAATGCGAGCTTTAGGGGGGAGATTTTAAATAGAACACAATTCGATTAAAATTAATAAAAACACAAATTGCTTTATTCTTTCTTCACGATTTCATTTACTAGTCGAGCGCTGTTATCAATGAAAATCACTATACACATCATCGTAGTATAAAAACTGATCCCGTGTACAAGCCCTGATGAGCATGTGTTGAGTTGAAATATTTCCTGCATATTCGATGGTGTATGTGGTAAGGTAAGTGTACCTATAATGGGCCACTTAAGGACTTAATCCAACTTTTATCAATTTTGAAAAAAGCTAGACATACGATTTTTTTTAAACACAGACCCTAACCCCGCTTGAAAATAATCCATGGTTATATTTGATCTAAGAAGTGTTCTTAGCATTAAAAAAAAATATTTACTTTACTTAGTTAGTGGGCCACCTTTTGGCATGGTGTGCCTTAATTGGGACCCCCTATATTGGGCCGCACATCAGGTAGCAACTAAGCAAATAATAAGCAAATTATTAACATTCCCGCATCCAATTGTCATGGAGGATTACATTGAAAGGGTTGAAGAGTTTGAAAATTACTTAAAGAAAAACAAAATTAAAAAAATTATTTTTATTTTTCTTTAATATTTAATTATGTTTAAAGTGTACTTATAATATAGAAGTAGTTTATTTCAAAAATTATTTTTATACACTTAATACTTAATTTAAAAAACAATAAACAAAGAAAATATTTAAAATTAAAATAAAGAATTTAGTAGAATGGTAGTTAAATTGTTTGTAAAGTCACATTATTTTATTTTTCTTTAACATTTAATTTTTTTGTAAAAGTATATACAAGTTGTCTATTTTGTTGAATAATTTCTGGAGTTGGAACAATGCTTTCTATTTGCTGAGGGGAGATGAGACTTACATCATTGACCATATGTTGGGGGAGTGCTTATTTCATATGAGTTCGGGGGTGACCCAATTTAGGGACACAAATTTGCCATTTGCCCGGACCAACTTAGGCCCACCCGGACCAACTTAGGCCCACTTAGCAAATTTGTGTTCCTAAGTTGGGCCACCCTCGTACTCAGATGAAATTACGTTAAATTACAACTATGAAAGATTTCTGCCCTTTTATGAACAATATACTAACATTTGTAGTCGTTAAAAACATTAAAAGAACACTAGCACTAAATAATATTTATTAAAAAACACATAAGTACCCTTAACAAATGCAGTTAGACAGCAGTTCAATTTAGAGAAAGTATTCCACTTATGACTTCTAAACTACACAGTTCAAAGGATACAAAAGAATTAACAATGAGAGGTGTTCGCATAAACTGTTGAAAGGTTTAGTTGTGATATGACGTCCTTTCTTTAAGAAATTGGCAGATAAATATGCTTGTTTTTTCATACTTAAGTTAAGTGGCCCAACTTAGGTACATTGCACAATATAGGTACACTTATCTTACATGCGAGAAGTAGGTAGAACATGCGAGAAGTGTATAGAGCTTTTGGATTGGCTTTTGGATATGAGGTTGTAGTTTTCTCTGGAAGTTTCGATGTCATTGATAAGTGGTTCGGGTTACCAGGGGACTTGGATAAAACTAAGTTATGTGAACCCGAAAATTTGTTCACCATTTGAAAGTACAAAAAAAAAACACTAAATCACGGTGCCGAGTAGCTTCTATTCAAGTAGCTACTATACACAGGCTCTGCAAATATAAGATACTGCATTGGTACAAAATTATCAACAATTTGATAATGCGTTCAGTTATATAATATTAAAATTTTATTTGATTCAGTTTAGAAGAAAAAGAGTGGTTAAGTATTAATGAACAAAAAGTTGGAAATGTACTTGTTATTTAAATCTTTTAAGAATGGTTATTTGGCAATTGTAATCGAATTGCATTGCCTTATCTATTAAAATTCTTTGGCCACGATCACAGTCGTACATACAAGTCTGGAAACTACCGTGGTGGGGGTAGACAGCTTTTGTGGTGAAAATAAATTACTACAAGTTCTCGTTATTATCGATAGGGTCGCTACTAGCGATTGATTGCGCAAGCGCAACAACGTCGAGTGTCCAGAAGAAATGTCTCTCATAATATTATTTTGACGTTACGATTGTGGTTTTGACAACTTTTTATTTGCTTACATTTTTTTATCGATCTGACAAAAAACCTGGGGGTTAATACGAAAATAAAAATAAAAACTGGTATATTTTTTCTTCCTTTTCTTTTTGTGTCAATACATAAGGTGAAAATGTCACATAGAAGTAAATTCTAACTGTCCTACTGCATGTAGCTAATGAAAACTTCAGTAACATTTGGGAGAAATCAATAAATAAAAATCAGAAGATCTTGAAATCAGTCCAGGCAGTATATTACCACAGACAATACAATATCCAGACGACGAATGCCATTCTTAAAAATTAACTAACAAATGTTTGTCACGTAGCGAGTCTGGTAAATGATGGTTTGAAACTTCGATAAAGCTTTTACGCTTTGGATTAATTATTGTATCGAAATTTGAAAAAGAATCACAGTAGGTAGTAGATAAATACAAACTTCATTTACTTTTTTTATACATAAAATAAACGGATATTGTGAATTGCACATACTGAAGGCCTTCCCCCCCAGGGCCTTGGATAGCCAAAAAACTAGGAATATATTAACTTGGAATAGAGGAAAACTACGACTGCTCGTTGGAACACTGACGGGTCACTGTATGCTGAGGAAACATACTATGCGTCTAGGAGTAGCGCGGAGACGGAGGTGTGCAGGTTCTGCCATGATCGGTACGCTGTGGAGGACATCACTCACATCTTGTGCGAATGCCCAGGGATCGCTAGAAGTTGATTGAGATGGCTGGGTAGTCTTTTCTTCGATAACATCGAGGATTTGAGGTCGTTAGGGGATGACAAACTGATCAGGTTCTGCAGGGATTTGGAGTGCTTTTGAGGGGATGAAGCAGCCCATGAGGATCTGAAGGGATCGCAATGGGCCCGTACGATGTCTATTGAGCGCTGCGCCCCTTTTTGAAACTGAACTGAAGGCTGTGCTATTGTTTCAAAACTTGCTGGGTTCGTACATTGGATACAATTTACTTACTTCGTCAAGTTCAATATAGAGGAACGAAGCTTTTTTAGTTTCATGTCACACATTTTCGTATGGCCGTTCGGCGTCTGAGTATTATATTGTCGGTAATTTTAGATCGCTGTAGAATTTGAACCAGCCATTGTTATTGCACGCGTTTTTCTTCAAATTAAAATGTAAAACTTTAAATATAGTCGCGTTGTCGCATTTCTGTTGAAACTAGTTTTTAATGATGGTAATGTCGTTTCTTAGCACAATTATTATTCTTAATAACGCCACTAACGTCGACGTAATAAGCAGCTCACTTGTTCAAATCTAAAACTTAATAGTCTGATATAATCACGCTTATTCTGGAAAATGGTACTTTTAATTCCCGCCGACCATGCGGTTCACATTCGATTCCCAATCGCGACGCATGCGATAATTGAAAACGGTCGGAAACTGCTTTATCGATATACTTTAAGGACGCTTTTGCCGGGTGTTTGAAACCATATTTTAAGGAGAAAAATGTCCAAAATTATAATACTGTAAATGTGAGAGATGGACCATCTCAAATTTCTCTTTATTTATTGCCAATTACTTTCTATAAAAAACTTTAAAAAACGCGACTATTTCATTGCGGATTTCAACTGTCAAATTTTCGAGAAAGTGAATCGTTTACGCGTTTTCAATAATTAAAAATTGGGTAAATCGCAGTTCACTTTCCCGTCGGCCGGTTCCAGAATGGGAACAACCCAGCGTCTACACTGGCAATTTATATAGCAATGTGACTGACAATATTTCCATTGCGCTAAGTGTCAAATTGTAATAAGTGGGCATTTCATTGCTAGGCAATTTTCATTTGAGCGAGTGAATTCGAAGTGTCAAGTTCTGGACCAAAGCAAAATGTCGGACATTGCATCAAAAAAAAAACTATTGATATGGTCAATAGTTTTCTATTTAGTCAACTTATATTCGGCCATTTCGGGATCAAAGCAAAAAAGAACTTATTCCTACCTGTCACAAGCGACGCAAACTTATGTCAAACGATGCGCTTATTGCTCTCAAAATTGACATGGCAATGTTAAGAGCAATGTTGAGAGCAATATTGCCATATACGTTTGATGTGTCTACATTGTCAATTTATGTATGGCAATGTTGCCGTTGTCATTGCCATTGCCAGTGTAGACGCAGGGTAAGGGTTATGTTCTGAAATCGGTTTCTTCGGCACGAACATAGGTTTAACAAGGTGTATGACCTGCTTTTTTTCTTTTTCTAAACTTGAAATTGTCTTGTCGTCAGTTCGGAAATAAAATTTAGTTGTAACCATATTTGCCGAACGTTTAAGTGCATCTCTAACGAAATGAAGTGAGAAATGCATGGCGATCCTCAAAAAGGGAATGTGAAAAAGGAGCACCACTGACGCCACATGTTCAATTCACGAACGATATAGAAAACAAAGTGTATGTAGAAAACAATGCTCGTACGACTGGAACACATGCGGTGCAAAAGATCGACTTCAAAAATATCCCAAGACGTGAAATGGTGGCTTTGCTGTAAGATCGTCTTGAAAACGAAAAACAAAAAAAACGTTTAAGAAATACAACAAGGGTCCAAGGAGTATCATACCGACTGCAACCTACCCACATGCGAGCATGCATCTTACATGTGCGAACCGTTCAAAACAAGAGGGCACATATGAACAAGAACTTTGCTTCTTTTCGACATTACGGTTTTCTTTTTGCGGGGGCTCACCAATTAATCGCGAGCATCATTTGCACTATCTACTCTTCGTTTAGAAGACGACCTATACTTAGATAGTTTCGAGAATATACTTAAGCTCGAAATCTAGCTAATACCGTAGCTATACGATTTTTGCATAAGCATTAAGATGGTTCCTTGTGACCGAAAGTCAAGTGATCGTAATTCTAAAGGGGGAGCCTGGCCTGGCCAGCGACAAAGTTTCTTTCAATATCTCAAAGTCGTCCCAAAGACCCACGATCTTGAACCAAAAGCAAAACTAAATCGATGAAATTTTCATTCACCGATCGCAAAATTTACAGATCTTATGTATCCACACACCAAGACACAACACACACTCTAACCAGTTTCTTAAATCGAAGTGTGGCCGCAGTACGCGTGCGTGGGCGAGTCGTTTTTAGATCGCCAAAACAAGATTGGCAAAACTGCTGCACTGGTGGTTGTCAATAATTCGAGATGCCAATTTTTATTAGATAAAAATCTCAGGTATAGGAGCACCGACTAGAAATTCAATTGGGATTTGGTCGCGAGAATGTGGCGAAGACGCCTTCTTGCTTTGTCATCTTATGGCCTTTTTTTTCTTCTGTCTTTGTATTTTATAGTCCACTTTTAGACACCCGGTAGATGGTGCTAGACAAGTCAAATGCGAATTTTCGAAAAAAAGTACTCACTATGTACTTAGTTTTGAATTTTTGCAACGACTTGACAACATTTTTCAATGATTTTTCAAGTGCCACATGCCAAACTACTTGTGAAATTACAGTAAACGTATTCATTAAGTATTGGAATTTTAATCAATTTTCTTGTGGACGATTGTTGAAAGTATTGCTTTATAGTAGTAGCACTAGCGAATTTTTGAAAGTGCCCTCTATAGAAGTTAGAAATAAGAAAGAAATATAATTTGATCTGGTTAGGATAAGTTAAAATGCAGAATCATGCCAGTTTAATAGGACAACTAGTAAAACCAAAGGTTTACTGATCAAAATTGTCAAAAAATATCAATCAATAGGTGGTGGGTCTGAATCCCACCAAGCCATCGAACCATGGGTGTGGTCTATGGTAAAAGTTATTCTAGACGCCGTAACAGTAGGTATATTCAGTAAGAGCGCTGTTACTCATATTGCAGATATGGTGTATAGGAACTAAAAAAAATTGGAAGTGGAAATTACTTTAAACTATTCAACTGTAAAATTGTCCTTATATAGGTACCCATCCTACATTCGACTTTAATGGATTATTTCATGAGTGGGATTCGAATTCATGACCTGTGGGGTGATTAGACTACCACCCTCATACTAGGCAACAGAAGCTCCTGATGCTTAGGTAGGTAGGTAGGTACGCGTGGCTGCCCATGAGAACACGGACACACTTAGGCCTAAAAAGGTTCGTTCATCGAATCCGGTCCTACTCGTCAAACCATTTATGTTAGAGCTTGCAATGAAGCGTTGGATTCTCGCGATCCCCGCTGTGGTAAGGTCACTAGAAGAAGTGAACTCCAAGATGAGCTTTCCTTTTAGCGGATAGAGCTGGATAGGTACAGAGAAGATGAAGGACTGTCTCCTCCTCCTCCTCATCCAGGCAGCTTCTACAGAAGTCGTTCGAAAAGAGGCCGAATCTTTTAGCATGTCGACCTATAAGACAGTGTCTGGTCAGGACACCGACTGTGGTGCTGATTTTCGCCCTTTTGAGCAAAGGCAGCCTTTTAGACCGTTTTGGATCCAGCTTCGGCCAGATCTGTCTTGTAGTGTGACATGTAATACCATCTTGAGTTGGTTTTCTCAACTGAGTCCAATCCCAGTAGCAGTTTACATGTAGAGAGTGACACATCCAGATTCCGATGTTCCGGCATAATCTGAAGGGTAGTACCGCGCCGAGCGAGTTCGTCGGGGATACAGTTCCCTGAAATATCCCTGTGTTCTGGTACCCAGCACAGAAGAATGTTGAACTGTTCTATCATCTCCTTAAGAGATGATCGACATTCTACGGCGACCTTTGATGTTGTAGAGGCCGATCCCAAGGCTTTTATTGCCGCTTGGCTGTCTGTGAAAATGCTAATATCCTTAGTAGATGCCACATTATACCACAGCCAGGACAATGCCTCCTTGATCGCTATAAACTCCGCCTGATAGATACTACAGTAGTCCGGGAGACGGAAGGAGCTGCTAATGTTAAGCATGTCATAGAAAATACCTCCACCTACCCCGCCTTCAGTTTCGGAGCCGTCCATATATATGTGGACGGACTCTTCCATCCGTACCGAATCCCTTTCCCATTCTAGACAGGTTGGGATGGAATTAGGGAATTTTTGTCAAAATCATAACTGGGAGGGTCGGTGCTTTCAGGAATGTTGTTGAAGTGATTCAAGATTGTTGAGTGACCTGCATCAATGCCAGTCTACTGTATAGAGGCTCTAAGTTGAAAGGCTTGACTGGCTGCCATTTGCTTGCCAAAAATGTCTAGGGGTGGAAGATTAAATATCATGTCTAGTGCTGCAAAGGGAGTTATTCTCAGAGCTCCGCTGATGCATATGCATGCTGATCTCTGTACCTTCCGGAAAGTGGTGCGGTTAACCGCTTTGTCTAAAGCCGTCCACCATACAATAATACCGTGCATAAGTATCGGCCTGATGACGGAAACAGAGCCAATGAATGCATACCCCATTTTTTGCCAATGGCCTTTTTGCACGAGTGAAGCGCAACTGTTGTTTTCCTTACCCGTTCCAGAATGTTAGGTTTCCAGTGAAGTTACCTGTCCAAAATAAGACCCAAATATTTTGCACTATCGGCAAAAACTAGACTAGTACCATTCAGAGAAGGAGGGTCTACGTGAGGAATTTTGTATTTCCTGGGGAAGAGGACTAGTTCTGTTTTGCATGGGTTCACGCCCAACCCGCCCTGATATAATACTTAGGGCACCAAGAAAAGGGGCAGCATATGCCCCTGTTTCTAATCGTATCAAAGTTGAAATATAGAACTACATAATAATAGTAGTAACACTATTGGTAAAAGGTGCTGCTTAATTATCTTAGAACAAACCTATTCTGTACTTAAATAGTGGGTTATATTTGCGCAATGTTTTTATTTAGCAAACTTTCATAATTATCAAGCTAAAACTAACGGGGAGTATGTAAACAACAGCTAAAGGTACTATGGGTCAAATCCATAGAGTATCTATGGTAACATAGAGTATCTATGGTAACATCATCTAATAAAATTCATAAGGCTAAGTTCGTTAACGCATTCTGAAATTATCATACAAAGAATCAATTAGAATATCTAAGAAAATTTGGGTATGTAGTTATTATATCAAACACATCAGTATACTTTTTAACAATTTTAACACAACAACAATATAACAATTAGCAATATATCTGTGATTCATTCGAAAAGCTGCCATACAAAATAGAGCAAGTATTCATACACCCGTTCAGGTAGTTTCTATCTGAAAGTCCTTAAAACATACTGGCACAAAATACTTTCATGATAGGTGGCGAATATGTTAAGCTTCGAATTTATTTTTATAGATATAATTTAGTTAAAGTAATTAAAAGAGCAAAAATATCGAGTATTTTCCATACAACTGTTATTAAAAAATTTAAACCTGCATCTGATCGAACGCCTAATAACACGAGAATGCATAGAAATATTTAGGTAAAATATTGGTTGATGTCATTAAATACTATTTTCACTTCGTTGATGTCAAATTATATCGGATCCTAGTAAATTTGTATACAAAAATGCAAATGAATAGATATCTACAAAATACATTTCTACAATTTTTAGTTTAATATATCCACTATATCGATAAAATTAAGGAAAAAAAACAAAATAAATATAACAGTTCATTAATAACAAAGGGTAAGAACAAAAATATGAAAGTTAAAACTCTGCTGCTTTTTCTAGAAACTCTTGTATAAATGTTTCTTGTTCTGTCCTCTGATGTTTGATTTTGATATATACTGTTGTTAAATAGATTTAACATCTCCGTCGCAACTGGAAAATCTTTGCAACATAGACCGGTTAACTGAATTCGTGCTCTAATTTCTAAAATTGCAACCAATGTTTCTAAGCTTAATTTATTTCTAAGCCTTTTTACCAAATTCATTTGTGAATATATCCGCTCTAATGCAAAGGTTTCGAGTTAGCATAGTATTTTTGAAATCACAATTCCAGTATATTTCATACACATTCAAATCTTCATACACATTGTTTTTCACTTCTGTCTTACATTTAGAATGGAATGATTGGAAATTTGGCAGCTAGTGCAGCGTCAGGACTTCATAAATCAAATTTGAAATCCTAAATTTCTCTATGTAAATGGCGGAAATGAAAAACATGTGCGAGCAAATACTCGAGCAAATACTCGTAGAGGAGACGACCGACCTTCACAAATCTTAAAGAAGTCTCCTTTAACAGCATGCAGAGCCTGCTAAACTTTGCTACGGTAACAGGGACCTTTGAATTAAACGAGGAGCTCTCAATATAGATCGAAACGCAAGCGCAACTATCATAGGTACATTGGGTCTCCTGTTTTTAATGGTATCACTATGGACGTTCGTGGGGCTATGTGAGGCTTTGGCCGCCATCGTAACCTAACCTAAATACTCGTAGAAATAAAGTGAATTTTGAAAGAACGTATGTTACGTATAAGCACCTAAAATATTATACGTAGAATCGACGTAAATATTCTACGTCTAGGTCTCTTCCAAACTATACGTAGACATATACGGCGACCGCGGACATCGTTCAGTAGAATTCTTCTCCTTCTAATTCTTTTAACTAAGTCTGCTGGGAATCGATGTGCAAACCATTCACAATAGAATTAAATTGGTATCAAGATAGCCCAAAATTTTTCGAATTAAAGAAGCCCATAATTCGCCGATTCGAATCGAAAATAGCCCAAGTTAGATAAATCAAAACTTTGATTTTTTTGTAGCGACAACAATGTCTGTGTAGCCCAATTGACGACAAATAGCCTGACCTGGCAACTCTGATTCTGGCCCAAAATTCAAAGCTCAATGCTCAATGAGCAAAGCTCAATGCTCAATGCTCAAAGCTACTACCTTGCTCTGCATAAAGTCGCAAAAAAACACGCCTAATAATCGGAATTCAGTTTTTTATATATACTCGTACACCTAGGTCATTATATTACATGACATGGTTATAGGCATTGCGGTATCACAGTGATAAGAAAGTAAATCACTAACGATTCACCTAGGTGAATTACATGTTCACAGTTGAATTCATTTACGATTCTTAGGCGAATTATTGAGAGTTCTGTTTTGTTACTCGTAAGTGATTCATGTAGGTGGAATATAAGTGAATGATGGAGATGGATCGTGAAGTGCAGACTAGACAACCATGAATCTATGTATTTCTAACTTCACAACAAACCATGGGTCGAATGTTAGCACTCGGCGAGATTCTGTTGAAGTTTTTGACCAATTATTAGTTGTTCTTCGAAATTTCTTCACTTTAGTGAAATATGGACAAATATGTGTTGATTGGAAAAAAGACAAAACTTGCAACATTTAAGTTAAAAAAAATCTCGAATTAGTCAGTTTTTTTGATTGATTTTTTACACTTTATTTTTCTTCAATAGCAATAGAAGAAATTTAGTCTTATTGTTCAGGATACAAAGATGAACTGCGGAGTTGGAGCGTGAGTTTTCTCAGACACACTCTACGTCGCAAAGTCTTACCACTTACCGGACTACGTCAGCGTTTTCCAGGCGGAGATACTGGGGATCCATGAGGCCTGCCGGACTTTGAAAGAAGGCTCTACGCCAAAGCGAAATGTTGTAATCCTCACTGACAGCCAAGCCACAATGATGGTCTTAGATTCGGCTACCACCTCCTCTAAACTCGTCGAACAGTGCCGAGAGGAGCTACTTTCTACTTTCGAAGTCGGTTCAGAGTTACACTGCCTTGGGTCCCAGGTCACATCAAGATAGAGGGCAACGAGCGGGCAGACGAATTAGCTAGACAAGGTTCTGCTCGTCAGGGCTCTCTCGTGGAACCCGTTCAAGTCCCACTAGGAACTGTTTAGCGCCAAATATCATCCCAGTTTCTTACAATCGCGAACCTCAGGTAGCTGGGCAGTCTTTTCTTTGACAATTTGGAGGACCTGAGGTCAATATGGCATGATAAGCTAGTGAAGTTCGTTAGGGATCTGGGTTGTTTAGGGGATGTTTAGTGACATACGAAGTTCAGAAGGAATCGCTATGGTCCCTTTTGGTGCCTAGTGTGCGCGGTGGCTTAGAGCTTCGCCCCTTCTTAAAACTAAAACTAAAACTACAATCGCGAACTTCAGATGGAGAGGACTGACCAACTGCGTCATATATTGGAAGATATGGCCATCCTACTGCCGGAGCAGAACAGACGAACTCTTGAGCAGGAGCCGTGTAGACGGCTCCAGAGTCACGGCGGTCAGCACGAGTCACTGGCGAATTGGCGACCACGCGGCCAGACTGGGTATTCCCTTTAACGTCAATTGCCGCTGTTGTGGGGATGCAAATAAGAGGGAAACTGTTATCCACCTTCTTTGCGAGTGTTCGGCCCTAGCTAGAGCCAGACTTCGTGCATTAGGCAAACCTTTCTTTGATAACCTTGATGAGATCTCGAAAAATAAGATTGCAGAACTGATTATCTTTTTAAACAGCTCCGGATGGATATGATAATCCATTCCAGCCCCATGTCTCTGTAAAACTCTGTATCTACTTCATCAGCCCTCAACGACCAGGTTAAGCGAGTTGTGGAATTAAAACGGCGCTAATGTGCTAATTGGGTCCAGTTTCAACTGACGGGCCACCACGTAAACCAACCCACCAATCATCCAGGACACATCGTTTAATATCACTTCAATTTCACAATTGGGATGAAATCTAGTAAAAGAATTCGATTTGTAGGTCAATACTTTTTTCGCTTGCAAATCGCCAAATATTCACAGATAACGTTTGTATTTTCTATTAAATCGCCTATGCGAATCATTTATGCATCATCAATCTAATTTGTCGGTGAATGTACATTTGGTCCACCAGAGAAGTAGCGTAATGTGGTTATGTAACGAATTCGCCTGCGAAGAAAACCTTCACCTAAATGTTTTACTAGTGATTCATTTTTGAACCGACTGGCGAGGACTCTGCCTGAAGATATGTGCGATCAAATTGAAAGGAAAATTTTCTTTTTTCAAAATTTCTGCGCAGGGATGTGCGCTGGAGAGCTGTATTCTTCAAGCTTTTCTTTGTTGTTTCTTATATTATTCTCTCAATTTTCATTTTGATCGCACCATACAATCATCGAATCTAGTTAATTTTTATGAACACTTTGGTTATTCGATCCGAATTTTATCAAAATTGTTTTGAAGAAAAACTTTGTCAAAATACGTATTGGTTTTTTTTTCCTGTATACTTAAGTCAGTTTATCATACGAACCATATTGTCTGATTTCAAGGATAGATCTGAAACTTTTATTACGCAAAAACATTAAGTTTTTCTTATTTTTTTCTAAAAACAATAGTCTTAAGTAAACTGAAAAATTTCGCATAGCAATTTGTTACTCTTAAAATAATAAAAAAATAAAAATTTCCAATGTCAAGGTGGGAAAACTGATCGACACATATGTTACCCGGCCAGTTTACTTGCTTACCTACATTTTGGCACATTTTAGCCGTAATAAAAAAAAAACATTCAAAATTTTAAAATAGGCAAATAGACATTATTTAACCCGACATATCGGCGCCTTCATCTCGATAACTATCTTAAGTATGTTTTTTTTTTCGTACCTGACGATGAAATTACGACCGATCCCTTTACGGCGACGACGCCGACTATTACGATCACGCTAAAGGTACAAAGTATTATTACAGTGTAAAGAAAGATCGCTTTTCTTTTAGGCAATATTTACCTAAGATCATAAAAATTTCTTCGGACGACCGCTAAAACCGAAATTCTTTTTTTCAACCATTCCGCGCTGTCTGTTCACAAATGTATTGCGCTATTTATTTTTAAATTGATTGGAAAGTGTCTCGAAATATGACCCATCTGTCGTCGTTGGTCTTCGTAACGTTATAAATTAATGTCGTCAACTTTGAGGTTAGAGACGAATGAATTTTGAATTTTTGCGACCTGAAAGTGCAACGATGGTGAAAGTCTGAAGATCAAGTGATCGTTGACTCCTTACTTAAGCCTTAACGTTTCTGTGGACAGGAAGGTTATTACTTGATACGGTTTGATCATCCTGACTGAAATTCTATCGTCTCAATCATCTTTTGGTCCAGAGTGGAGAAGGGCCCTGTAACGTCTTTTTTTCAAGCTTTGACCAAAATTGTCATTGTCTTGTGGTTACCTATGGGGTTTTTTTCCTTGTCTTTTTATATAGACTGATCGTATTTTAAGACCTTCTCAATAAGACCACAAATTATTTCCAGTCGATGATTCTGAGAATGTTCAACGGATCAGTCTGTACTTTAATTTACTTTTGAAGGCTGCTAACGAAACTCCCTCCATATCCATAAATTTCGTGAGAACTTAATTTTTTGAATGGCAAGATCACCGCTGATCATGATCCAGGTTTTACTACAAACTGTTGACAATATCTTGAGGAAATTCAAAGGTCGAAAAACGCTTACGACGCTTAACGATTCTACACACTCCCTATTCAATCTCATTTTACTTTATTATTTCAATAATACAGTATTGTTATCGATTTTTAAAAAAAAAAAATTTGCTACCCTCAAAATTTTTTTTTACGTTTCATAACGAGTAGACACGAAAAAAGCAAAAAAAAATTTCAGTCCGTCTGTCCGCCGTACGCCGTACCCCGTACGCCGTACGTCTACCGGTGTACGCAAAATTGTTTGAAGGCTCGTAGCACCCAAACCCTTTAAGCTATTTAGTTGAATTTTTTTTCGTGGATAGAGTGGGTAGGCCCCCTCTAGTGACCAAATTTGGAGGGTTAGGAGTGTTAGGGGGGAGGAGGGGGAAGTGTTTTAGACGGAAAATTTTGGTTTCTATATCTCAGCAACCGCTTATGCTAGGAAGCTGAAATTATATAGGGGTTCGGTAGTGGACCCATTTGCAAAAAAAAATTGCCGATATAGGTGAAGGGGTTTGGGAGTGGGGGGAAAAATAATGCGTCCGAAACGCAAAAAAGGCGAGATTGACACATTCTAAATTCTATATCTCCTAAACGGTTAGTGTCACAAAATTGAAACTTAATGAATATCTGTAGGTATACTAAGAGAATAGATCGGAAACAAATTTTTGAGTGGGGGCAGTGGCGTACGGGGGTGCGGGGTGAAAAACTTCAGATTACGATATCTCACGAACCGATTGCACTAGACAAATAAAATTTGGTTTTTGTATAAAGGTTGACAAATGAAGTTTGTTGAAAGTAAAATTTTTTAAGAGGGCGGTGGATCATGAAAGTGGAGGGGATAAGAATTTTTTTAAAAAATCACGTCTCATATCTCAAGAACGGTGTAAGATATATGCTGAAAATTTTTTAACTGAAGTGGGCCTAATAGACCCCTAGTAGAAAACAAAATTTTGGAAGTGTAGGTGTAGAGGGTGAGGGTGGGGGAGGGTGAAAAGGAAAAAATTCCGATTTTTATATCTCGAGAACCTATAATGATATAAAGCTGAAACTTAGTATCTAGATAGATCTATATTAGTAGCATGTTGGAAAAATATATCGTCATATCTATTAGGTTTGTTGGAAAAATATATCGTCATATCTATTAGGTTTTCCCAAATATTGAATTCATTTTTATTGTACATCTTCTTCATATAAATACCTAGAAAGTGTTTTCAGCATTTTTTAAAATTCGACCCCTAAGGGGGTGCAAAGGGGGTTGTAAACTTTTTCACGAATTCTACTATATCCCCAGGTCTTATCAGATATCAAATATCTTTTCACTTTCACGTGCTTGCGTAATAATCGCCTAAAACTTGTTTTTAATTTTTTTCGTTTTTCAGCTCCTAAGAGAGTATAAATGATAAGAAGAAAGAAATTTTCCAATGTTTAATCGGGTAAAAATCGCTATTTTAAATATTTTTATTTTAAGAACAAAATTAATTTTCCAAGAAATCTAATAATCTCGAAGCAACTCATGATACACTCCGACTTTGACCACTCCCGAACTTTGAACCGAAAAATAATAAAGTTTCGCCCAGACCATTGGCAGATTTTTTATAACGTTTCGATTTTTAATTCGATTTGAACGAAAACACCTAGAAATTAGTCATACGCTCCTGTAGATCACATAACGACATTAGTGACGGAGTGCGATCATTTTTAAAAGTAAAATATATGCGCATACAAAAACATTTTTCGTACGTATGATTTATCTCAGGTTTTTCGAGCTGTTCGGCTGGATTTTACACGAAAAGTGCTCGATAGGCGCTTCTAGTCCACACTAAATTTAAATTTCTTTCACAACACAATAAATTTAGAAATTCGAAACATTTATGCGCACAGCCATGAGAAGTCAGCACATTTTCGAAATGATTTGTATGTAGAAAAAAGTTGAATTTAGGTAAGATTTTATTTTAATTTATTTTGTTCGGTTTCTTGGATTAAATACCGAAAAAAGCACGTCTAATTAGTTAAATTTACTCCAATATTTTAGCAGATAAATTGTGTCGAAAGTTGCATAAAATTGATATATGCAGTATAATGTTTAGTACACACCAAGTTTCCACCTACATTTCCTGTAAACAATCGTAAAGATAATTCAAACGTCACTTGCATACGCTTAGAAACAAACTAAACAAATAAAAAACAGTCTGTTTTGTTCAAAAAATGCTCGTTTAGGCTGTCATACACAGAAGTACTTTACAATTACATCCTCACTTATGTCTGTAGTTTTAATTTTGAATACTGTTGTCCAATGAAATTTGAAATGATTCCTCTGTTAAAGGAAAAAATTCCTTTCTTGTAGTTACCATACAAAATCTCTTAAATTTTTGCGTGATAAACTATGAACACTTTTCTACGTTTCCTACTCATCACATCCTGTCGAGCACGTGACCAACGGCTTTTGAACTCTTTAGACAGCATTGTTAAAGTTTTTGGCAAAAAATGTGGCAGTCAAAGTTTTATGCTAGGGATCTATTGTAATTACAGTGTTTCGCTTATTTCGATTTACCCAAGGTTCCAACCAAGGAATTGAAGAAGAGAAAAATCCTTCTATGTCTTCAAGTAGCCATCATACAAAAAAATAAAGTTAAATTTGAGCTGGCATCAACTTTATATTCTGCTGTCGAATATTTCACAACCAAATTTTGACAAAAAAATCTACTCATATTTTACAGGTGGCATATAGAACAATTTGACAAATAGAACTATTTGACAAATAAAAGAATTTGACAAATAAAACAATTTCACAAATAATACAATTTGACAAATAAAACTTTGACGATTACACTATCTGGTTGAATTTGGTAGGGAAAATAGTAATAATACCCTTATTTGACGGAATACAAAGTTCAAGTATGAACCAAAATCCGACTATTTTCCATACAGACGACCTTAGAACTTCAGCGTTTCCTAGTTTTACCCAATTGTCCAGTTGTACGAGTACTGTAATCTTTGATTGGAGAATGTTTAAAGGCCCCTAGCTACAGCCAAAGAATTTCTGTTCCTATCTACAAACTATGTAAAAAAAATGCTGAATAAATGTTCAAAGAATTTTTTTTTATTCTGATTGAAATAATCCAGTTCAGTGCTAAACAGCAGATGTCGCTGTTCTTAAAAATACTCAAGAAATTTTGACATTTGTGCAGTGGTACAGATGCGACTGCTTTTTGAAGTAAAACAAATTGTAATTCTGTACATGAAACACTAAAACAATTCAAAAATACCAAAAAATAACTGTCCAAAATTTTTGACTGACTATCACTTTTTCTTGTGATAGTCGGGCCTATTCTATAGCGTGTTTGGTGTATCAAGGCTAGTGATTCACCTTAAGCCGCATAAAATGGCTGAAAGTTTGAGGAGCTTTGTGACACAAACCTTGGAAGTGATAAATATAGGTTCATGAAAAGATTGCACAAATCGGTAATCTGCGAAAATTTATTGGGTTTGTAGCTCTGATACAATGCTATCTAACCAACTACTCTATTGTCAATAGTCTAAATTTTACGCCTATGATTTGCCAGGCCAGATTAGATTTCGGATTGGTGTTGGTTAGATTTCCTGTGTCACTGAATCCTCCTCAATTGGGCCTAAATTATCTACAATTCGTTTTCAATCCCAGCATTTTCAATGAAGGCAATTACAGACCAAATAAAGCCTTTGCTTCTTCGTTAATTTTTCTTCAATCGCATTTTTTATAGGTACATCATCGTCTCATCTTTCTGTTTTGTTTTTCCGGGGATAGATTATTAGCCTATCACCGAACCATGTTGAAAGCTCGCTGATTTTCTCACTAAACATATTGCCGAAAGCTTTCTTTTTCAATACACTTATTTTTGGAACTTTCTTTTTAATTTTTTTTTTTTTATGAAATCGCTATCTTCTCGCTCAATCTACATTCCTTCTATGCGGCCATAGGTTATTAATAGCGGTGTTCTGAGGCACTGTTTTTACTTTATATATGTATGACATTCATTTCGACTTAATTATGAGTCTCAGGAAAAGAACTGATCGATTAGTAAGTTTAGTTTCAAGAACCACCGCGCTCACTAGGCACCGTTCGGGCCTATTGCGATCCCTTCAGATCCTCGTGGGCTGTTCCATCCCCTCAAAAGCATTTCAAATCCCTGCAGAACCTGACCAGTTTGTCATCCCCTAACGACCTCAAATCCTCGATAATATGATCGATTAGTAGACGTTAAGTCTAAAACAGGCCACCGACTTCGACGGAACTTTGGCTGCGAACTTCATCACACAGTGATTAAAACACAGAAGATTGTATGCTGATGCCCACAATGTTGACTTCACCGGCTCGTTAATGCGACGCGAAGTAATACTCTCACTCTAATTTCTAATATGTCGAAGCCGCATCGACTCGGCACGCATATAACTAAATATTGAAACCTGTTTCTCCATATTCTCAGTAAGTAAAGTCGATGTTGCTATTCCGTACTTCGCAGTCGCAGTCGCAGAAAGTCGAGGTCGGTGTTCTGTTTTGTACTTAAGTATTTACAGTGTGTCGAGAATAAAGTTCCCGAAACGTTTCTTCCTTACGCTTCTTAGAACCGGAGACAGCTGCATGTATAGTACAATACATCTTAAGCTGTTGTAGCCTCGGCACAGAATACTTTTTTAGGACCTAGTTAACAGTACTGCTAGTCTCCAGTCTGATTATACCTCCATTGGTAAGCAGAGCTAGTTTCTTTGTAAGGACAATGTCTTCCTGTTTCCGCACCATATGCACTACTCCTATAACGTGCTGGCCATTGTACAGTCACCTAGAGTTTCCATAAAAAAGTATGTGGTTTTTCATACAACAGTGTTTTGACAACAGCCACATCTAGCGGTACATAGCAACATTTTGGAACTAATACTAGACTTTTCTACACGTTTCAAGTTTCTAACATAAGGTGTTCGAATTTTTTTTGCTTATAGTTCCACTAAATAAAGGACAGATAGAACTGTGCTTTTATATTATTGTCTAGTTTTAAAACGAGAAAATACAAAACTTTCAGAGTAACAAATATTTGATTTCAAGACTTAAATATTAAAATAATAAAATAAAAATATTTCTATCTGCTCTAGAGCAATATTTCCAAGTGTACAGTTCGCATGGCTATCGCAGTTGTTGTACAACTTGATAAGGGGACAAATCGTAATTGTTAGTGATAATGTTAAAGTGGCCAACAGTGCGCTCAATCTAGGCAAGATAGCTGACAGAATGTTCAAACAACCAAACACACAATAATATTCCACTAGACAGACTTGTCCAATTTGAAAAGAATGTCGGCTCTGAGGGACGTTGTTATCATCTTTGCTTATCAACAATAAAAAAAAAAGATTGCATTTGGCCTATGTAAAAGTCGAGAATTTCATATGGGATTTTAAAATGAAATAAAATCATTGCTACAAAAAAGCAATAATTGACGAATTTTATTGAGAAGTTGGTCCAACAATTTAGTGTATAATTATTTCAATTATGTTAACATATCACGTAAGCAATTTGTTGATAATTTATGGTGTCCACAATATTATGGTCGGCCAAATAACGACAATGTAATATCAGTTTTATATTTAATTATGACGGAACCTGTCAGAATTTGTGCATCTTAAAGTTTTTATTCGGCGGACTGATGTAGCCAATCGAATCGATTGTTAACCTTTTTAAATTTTGAAGAAATGCAACTTTATTGTGTTTTGATCGGGATGATGGGAACGAATTTTTGATTAGTTGGTTTCAAGAAGGAAACAAATATAAAGATGGCCTTATGATGAATTCAATATTTGCGTTTCTTTTAAACATGTATCGAAAAATCTCATTCTCATCAGCATTAAAATTTGAGCCCATATTCGATTGTATCTGAAATGTAACGTGACATATTTGCACAAAACGGATTTATTGCGATGCTTTTATCAAATTGTTACTAATAACTCAAGATCGACTTAATAAAAACAAATTGGAGTCTCGACAGACATCAATTAATCCAGTTGGTGGCGTGGCGTGATAATTCAACAAGGGGAAACTATAGGTTAATATCAAAAATTTATTATTATATTATATTCAGTAGCATACGTACATACTATACGTACTAAGTTCCAACTTTCTTGCATAAGCCGTTTCTGGGTTATAAAAACCATCATATTTTTTTAGGATACCTCTGTATTAGCTCTATATAGTCACTTTTTAGCTTTCTACGGTTTGTGGTTTTTGAGAAATAAATATCGAAGTTCTTTTCTTTCCACCCCCTTACACCATCAGCCCTTTGACCAGTACCTGCAACATTTTTTCCCTGTTAGAAGTCTACTGGGCCTAACTCCTGTAAAATTTCTAAGATCATATCTGGTACGGTTCTTGAGATATAAAAATGAAATTTTTGTAAAAATGGCTATCGCCCCACTTTCGTGCTCCACCTCTCACCTCAAAAATTTTCAATGGGCTCCACTTGTAATCCTATGTGCACAAACCAAATTTTACCTTCCTGGTATAATTGGTTCGGAAGATATTCTAATCTAAGGTTTTTTACCCCCACCCCTACACACCACCACCTGATTTAAAAAATGTAGCTTTTGATTAATCTCCTATTATCCCTTAAGACAACTACAGAGTTTCAATCTTCTGACATCAACCGTTCAAGAGATATGTATTTTAGAATGTTTCAACCCCAGCTTTCAAGCACTTCGAACACATTGCTTTCCCCTCCATTCACACACTCCTCAGTCCTAATCGCCATTTTTTTTTGCAAATAGCTCCACTACCATAGTTCTATATAAGTTCCAAGTTTCAGCCTCCTAGCGTAAGTGGTTCCTGAGATCTAAAAACAAAATTAAATATAACTCATCTATTTACCACCATTCAATTCCAAGCTTTGTTCAGAATTCAATTCCTATCCTACTCTGGCAGCACTTATGTCTTATCAGATCTCTGCTTGCTGAAAGCTTCTCCGCTGCAGCCAAGAATGTGTTCTACTACCCGTGGAAGCAAATTCCTTATTGCACCCAACGGCTCGTGTACGAAAATTTTTTTTCATGACGTCACAGTGGGTTTACTACGGAATGATATGAACGCTCATAGATGCAACTTTCAAATTGCTTGCATGTGTCTCTTTCTTGGTTTCTTTCGCTTGCCTTTTTCGTGATGCTGCCAACTCGTGATATATTCGCGAGTAGTTTCTTGCGAACTTTTATTTATACTGTGTCAAAGAAAATGTTAGAAACATGACTTTTTTTCGCGATTTTTCTGCGCGATTTAGAAAACGCATTTTAGATATTTTTCAGCAAAATGTAAGGGAAGCAATGCTTCCCTTGCTTACATAAACGCCACTGACTTAATCGTATGATACTCTAAATGAAAATGGTTCTGATCGCCTTAGTTGGGGGCCCTCTTTTATTATAAGGACTATTGTATGATGACTACACTATTTTCGATTTTGTACCTAGGCCTTTTGGAAAAACACGGTATGAAAAATTTCCGATAACATAAAATTTCTTTAGTATAATAAATTTAAATTTTTTCGTGGAAAGGGGCGGGGGAGTGGAGCACGAGGTTCGATTGTGTATTATATTTATACAGTCAAGCCTGTATAAGTCGAATATTTTATAACTCGTATTGATATTTTGAAAGTTAGCCCAAATCTTAGTATAATTATGCTGTAAGTCGAACTCTCTATAACTCACATAACTATAACACTTTGAGAGGAACCATAATTATACGAGTTATGAAGGTACGGCAGTATTTGCTCTGCAGTTAGTAGGTAATAAACTTTAACAGAAAATAAAACATTCTTTCTGTTAAATGAGACTTCTACTTTTCTCATTTCATACTTTTATGTTTAGAAAATATTGAAATTTTATCTAGAAATTAAAAATAAGAACTTGATTTCTCTCTCCTAAAAAATTTGCTAATTTTAACTTATCACCTTCTAGCACCAGAGTCATTCAATTTTAGTAGATATTATAAATTAAAAAAATTGATACCTTTCAAACCGAAAGTGGCTTACCATTTTTGCAGTTTAAGCTAGTATTACACTGTTTGACCAAGTGGTCAAATTGCAGTAATAAGCAATTCGAAATAGCGAATTCCAATTATTCTCGCAATATGCCGCTCGGTCAAATTCGCTATTGCGCATTGCTTATTACTGCAATTTGACCACTTGGTCAAACAGTGTAATACTAGCTTTAGTTTCATTATAAATTTGTTGTTCAAATCCGGGCCGACGGGTCAAAAATGTTCGATCCTAAGGTTTCTTCGTAAATTTAATTATCGCAAGAACGGCTCAAGCTTATTTTACTTTCTTATACAGGGTGTCCGGTATTCCGTGGACAACCTTATAAGGGGTTATTCCTTGATGTGTTTTGAGACAATAATTGTTCTACAGGGTGGATCAATTTTCAATATCCGTGGAGATACAGGGTGGTCAAGAAAAGTGTTTCGGACCTGTACCCTCACTCACTTAAAACATTATATCTTGAAAACTAATAATCACAATGCAAAGTGCTATAACTTGTTTTTTTAGGGAATCGAATTACCTTTCATTTGATGATGTAACACCTCAAATTGTAACTGCACCCGATCTTGAGATATTTACTTCAAAACACAAATTTTGGCTACTTCAACCCTAAAATTCCGTGATCAATGTAGTTTTTCTCAGAAAACCCCATTATAAAAATGTCAATTTAATTTAATTTTTTTATGTACCATATTATTACCTACAAAAGCTGCATACATATGAATGAGTTACGTTTTACTTTACTGGAAGTAATAGGCGAAAACACATATCGCTTAAAAATTAAATATGACATAAAGTGGCCCTCCTTCAAAAAACCTTTTTATATTGTTAGTTCTACTTAAGAATTTTTATTGCCCATTTATTTCTATTTTAAGTATCGATGAAATCAATTAAATGTAAATGAGTTTCAATAATATGATTGAAGCACTTACACCCTGTATATAAATTACATTTTTTGAACCACGGAAAGGGGGAGGGAGTGAAGCACGAGGTTAAATTGTGTTTTATATGTACCTATACTGTCAAACCAAGTCAAAAAATAGTAGATATTATAAAATGAGAAAATTGATATCTTTCAAACTGAAAGTGGTTCACCATTTTTACAATTTAGTTTCATTAAAAATTTGTTTTTCAAATCCGGCCCGACGGTCCAAAAATTGTTCGATCCAAAGTTTCCTTCGGAAATTTAATTATCGCAAGAACGGCTCAAGCTCATTTTACTTTCTTATACAATCAATCCGAAAATGAAGAGGAATTTGTGAAAAAAAAAATTCTTCCGTATTTGAGTCTAAAGCAATCGGCCTCTAAACTTTTTGTCGGTCCTAAGTGGTCGCCCTCTTGGACAACTCTTTTTGTTTTTGTCCAAATTCATAGCTACGAATTTCTTAAATTTTCCTACTAAATTTATGTAATCAAAAAATAACGATAAGAGTTCGTACAGTGACCGCAACAAGCTCAAATAACCGGACGTTCTTTTCGATATAATAAAAGATATTCAAATCAAGTGTATCTTGGAGGGAAGTTGAAATTTTTTAGATGTGGGGTTTATCCAATTTTAATTCTTGATTGCACATTGTAGTCTACAGAAAGCGTTTCCGATGGTGATTTAAGAATGATTGTTTTTTTTTCGAATTGTACGAACATCTGCCGGTTTGCGGCTTGGTTCCGATCAACTTTAGATAAAATTGACAAAAATAATAAATCTATTTCATGTATTGAATTCATCGATAAAATTTGCCATTGTATTGTGTGTTTATTCAACTTGAAATCGTATCTCTCTATCGAAAGTTTAAGTGCAAAGTTATTGATAATAAAAGCCACTTTATATGTATGGAAAATATCAGTTTGCAATGATTAAATCTGTCGTTTACTGCGTTTTACTTTTTAGCTTAAAAATGCTTATGCTTATCATATCTTTGTGAGATTATCTAAAACATTTTTTGACTTTGAACTCTAAATACCTACCTGAAAAAATTGTTGTTGCTTTTTGGTTCTTCTCGATTACGCACGTGTATTTTAAATATAATGCAGGAGAAGGGTACTATTTTTAAGAATGCGTGATGTCATGTCATTCGTAATCGTTATTACTTATTAGTTTACGTCAGTAATGTTGAAGTGGCATAGGGCTTTGATACTGCAATGCCAGGTAAATTTCGATTTGGTACTGCATCGGTTTGTTGTCTTTGTACTCGTATTGATAACAATTTGAGGTAATATTGTTGTCTTGAAAAAACGGCAATCCTTTGCTTTACCATTTTGGAAAATGGGTCCGAAGTCCGGTATTTTCGAGGAAACTTTGTTCCTACTGCAATTTTAGACGAAATACGGTCAATTCTAACTTGTACAACACAAAATTTCCTACAACCAAATTTTTTTTGTTCAATTTTGAACAGCTAATAGTTAACCAAAAGTGGCTCACCATTTTTCCGTTTCACTATAATTTTTTTGTTCAAATCCGGATCGACGGGTCAAAAAATGTTTAATTCTCTCTTTTTTTCCTTTACAAAAAGATTTATTTTTTTTTGAAAATTTCATTGTCGCATTAAATCCTATAATTTAATTTTTATGGTGTATCTTGCACGACTATTGGTTATACTAAAGAAAAGAACATAACGTTGTTAGCAAAATTTTTATTTAATGAAACAAAGGAGAATTGCCTGCAAAACGTCTTTATTGAATATCGTTCCAATGACATATTTTTTTTAAAAAAAGGATTGAATTTTGGTCATCATATTTTACAAGAAAATAATTCAAGCATCGATAATCCTACGTAAAAAATGATCATAATCAAATGAGAAGATCATTAAGTTTCTGTAATTTTGGGTCCAAATTACTTCTTAAACGGCAAATAATATTCTTCAAATTGAGCTTATTAACAACAATTTGATGATGTTTTGTGTTCATTTTATAAAAATAGCTGTCTTTCTGTTGTGAGTTGTTATAATTGAATTTATTTATGAATATAAGTTTTTTATGTTTATAAGTAATGAATAAATTTGACAGGACATTTAGGATTAAAATTTATTTTAACAAAATTTAAAAACAAAAATGTTCTGAATTTATTTTGCAAATTATTTGAGTTGTGGGGTTCGTTGTTCGTTGAAAATGTTGATTGACTTTGACGGATATAATTTAGTTTTCCATTTTACGTAAGGTGATTATTTCATTTAATGTTATTTAATTTTGAAGCCATGATATAGGAGACACGAATTGCATTAAAACTAAAAAATATTATAAATTAAATTTGCTACTAAAAATATCCGAGTCGCGTACTTATCACTAATGTTGAAAGTCTGTGAGCAAGAATTTTCTATGTCGCAGTCTTGCACATTTCTTTGTTGGGCCAAATAGAGTCTTAATGCGAAGATGTTGAATGAAGGAATTTATAAAAACAATGCAATTCATAAAAAAAATAACATTAAAACTATAAAAATAAAAGAAAAACGGGTGACAACTTAAAGAAAATATTTTTTTTGTATAACACGGTTGTTAAAAAGTTAGTTAAAAAGTTGTTATAGACGACAATTTTTAAATTATACTTTTTAAAAAGATTGAGGAAACCTAAAATCCACAATAATTTGTATACTAGCCGAATAGAGAGGTCGTTCACGAGTGAACTGTTCCAAAAAAACACTTCATTGAAAAGAACACTTCATTGAAGTGAGTGAGTGAAGTAACTCACTCCTTTTATTGAAGCGCTCAGACAGATGGAGGGGGCCTGGGTGAATCTCTCGGGATGCCGGCAAGCAAGAATCTGCTGGCCGAAACTTGATAGGAGGAACTCTAGCTTCATTTTGTCTCTGGGCAGAGACATTTGCAGACAACTTATAGAGGTCCTAACGGGACACTGTCCCTTTGGGAGGCATGGAGAAAGGCTGGGAATACCCATGGCTGACCTGTGTCGCTGTGGTGACGAGAATGTTGAGCCAACACTGGAGCATCTAGTGTGTGAATGTGATAGTCTGGCGCGCACCAGGCATCGGTACTTGGGGAAATTCTCCTTGACCGATCTATCAGAACTTGCGATGATTCCTTTGTGGAGAACTACTCTCTTCATAAGGAGGAGCAATATTTGGAATCAGTAGTCTAGAGCCCGGTTTTTATACGAGGGGACCACAATGGATCCACAGTGATCTCTCGTGGTGGACTGGGGCACATTGCTTTAGTCCACCATTCTCAACCTAACCTAACCTAACTCACTCCTTTTGGTGAACAGCAGTTCCATTTGAAACGTGACGAAAAAATTAAAAACGATATACTTGCTCATCTTCTAATAGATCTACTGGCCTTTTTTTTGCTCATGTTTTACTAGATCTACTGACCGTTTTTTTTGCTCATCATCATCTTCTGCTAGATCTACTGTCTGTCAACTACGACTAGTGACCACTGAGCGATGGAACGAAAACGAAGGAACGATTAGTTCCATGGAAGTACTTCACTGAACTCGTTCCTTAAAGGGTGTGACTCGGAGTGAAGTACTTCACTGAAAGGAACTGCTTTGCCCATTTCTAAGCCGACATACTTCTACAATGGAGGAAAGTTTATAATTATTTTTTTCACCTACCTTAATTATCAAAAAATTACTAAGATCAGCACCTCCGGACGTAAATTTTTTCATTTCATGTTTCATTTTTTAAATTTTTCATTTTTTAAATGTTTCAAATAATGATTGCTCAATTCGTTCCTGTTTTTTTCTCTTCAGAGATTGTCTGAATACTATGAACCTGTTGCATTACTCAGCTTCGTCTACGTCTACTTAAAACAGTTTATGACATCGTGCATGGTTGATGTCTTGGCTTAGTTTGACTAGTTTTACTGTAGCTGACGAAGCCAAGAATAGAGTAGACTTAAATTTATCAAAACCGAATGCATTATTCTCCTTCCACTTTGTCTTTGACGTCTGAATTTTGAAAAAGGAAGTTGACTATTTGGACGGGTAAGCTCAGCCTTTTCTAAACTGTTACGATACGTGGCATCACCATAGACCAATGAGTCAGCTTCGTCCCAATGCTTCTGTCCAATAAAGAGCTCCTTCATGTAGAGGTATTAAAACCAAAATAAGCACACTTTGTTCTATAGCACATCTTAGTTGTGATACCTGCTATTTTATGGTTTGTGTCTTACTCTGGGGAGTCTTACTCTTCTAAGTAAATTCAAGCTTCTTGTACTGGTAGACTACTTCTTTTTTTATTATTTTATCCGTCAAACAAAAAGAATTCCTGCTTTACCAAGATCCTTTCTTCATGACTCTTTTACTTGTCCATAAAAAACTAATTTCTGTTTTTTTATTGGATTCTTGGTTTTTTCTTCTCATTCTGAAATTAGTGACAATTTTACTTTATTATTTTTTAATAATAAAGTATTGTGATCGACCTGGAATTTCAAAAAAATTTGCTATCCTGAAATTTTGTATTTACACGTTTTAGGACTAGTAAACACCAAAAAAGCAAAAAAAAAAAAGTTGTCCGCCGTATACGCCGTACGCAAAATTGTTTGAAGGCGCGTCGCTCCCAAACCCGTTGAGGTATTAAGTTACTATGCGACTGACAACCTAAGAAATAACCAGGAGGCTATTTGGAACGTTATTTTTTAGGTTGTCAGTCGCATAGTAACCTACACCGCATCTCATCATTAAACACGTTTCGGACTTCTACCCATAAAATAATAAAGTTGCGCCCAGACTGTTGGCAGGTTTTTCTATTTCCTATACAATTTTCTTCTTTCTCTCTAAAACTTTACTTTTCTGGACGGATTCTTTTCATTCCTAAATGCAAGCATTACTAAGCTGGAAAAACTCGTTGCTCAATAGACCCATCGGTTGCGAAAAAGCTAGTTGTACCACCGATCTAATCATCTTTACTTCTTTGAGTAGTCACCATACAAATGCTCTTAAAAATGTAGGTTACCGGTTTCTATCAACATTTCAGCTCTGGAAATTGCCTTCCAACCATTTCATATTAAATCAGAATCAAATTCTGAATTGATCCTAACTAACACCAACGGCATCAAGCTATGCTGGAAATTCATCAAAATCAAGATATTTATCAATGCATCAAAAACACGATAGTGAGCAATGACTCAAGAACACCATATAATCCACGATCGAAATGAAACCGGGAAAGAGTTCAAATTTGACCAATGTGATATCACTTGTTCGACCAACCATCACGGTATTTTTCACTGGAAAATGTGCACTGATTTGGAAATTCGAACAGTTTTTCCTCGCCACCGGCCCTCAAAGTGAGTGTGAAATGCCTGAAAAGCCCGTTCAACGAACGCACTGTCGGGGGGGAAATAAGATACGTTCATGCTGGGGTCAAATGACATACATAAAATCGGACAAAGTAGGGAAGTAAAGTGCATTCTTATGGCAAACGTATTCGGAATCCGATGGCAAGAAGAGGGCTTGCGATCGTGGCAGGCGATCCTTCCATCAACTCACTGATTCAGCGATTTTCAGGTCCGATTTATGGTTGATAGTGTGTAGGATGTGTCTTGGTTTTGTTTCTTCTTCCCCCCCGTCTCCCCCCAATGGAAGTAACAAAAAACTTGCATCCGAGACGGGACTTGGGGTGTTGAATGTCTTTAGATCGTAACCAAACCCGACTTACCAACCGTCTTATGAGTCTTTCAAGACACATTAGCCATATATCCAGACGGGGCACATATGTTGCGTCTTTCGGTAAAATAATGCATGCCATGATGCTATAAGAAGCTACAAGGTACTATACGAGGGAAAGAAAAATGAGCAAAAGACTTAAACTTACAGGCTTACAGAAAAGATTGTTTTCCTCTTGGATTTATTTTCTTTTTAGTTTTGTTTAAAATAAAAGAAGTGGCTCTTAAGTGCCCCCAAGATGATGATGATTTCGATGATGTTGGTAACGCATCAATGGGCAGGTACTCTACTAGGTTGATAATATGCTCTCGTTGTAAAAATATGTTTCACCTGTCGCCGTAGACGTCGTCGTCGCTCTGGAAAATGGAAATTCTCGTGTATTTTTAGATTATCATTCGCATTTACAGATGGATATTAGCTCGCAATTATGTGATTACTTTTCTTTTTGTTATGTATATTTCTCGGCGGTATAAGCGGCGTTTTGAACCGGTTCGCAATCGTAAAAGTACATCGATTTTTACACCTGCACGCTGAATTAAATCCCAACCACAATGTATCCAATGAGATTTAATGCCGCCGCCAGTTTCCGATAAATACGAAAAAAACTAATGTGAAAAATTACCAAAAGGGAAATTGTACAATCTGCACGATCGGAAAACTTCGAGAAAATTTTGAAAACCTCTGCGCCTCCATATCACGGCAAGTATATTTCAACAGATGTTTGATTTTTGCCCTTAGTTGAGGTGTGTACCTGTTTTTCGGTACGGTGATTTTCCTTAAAGGGTCCGTATGGTTAGTTGTTGGTAGGGTAGGTCTGGGGAAAAAGATTTATGGAAAGAAAGGAACACGAGATAATTTCTACCTGTGTTATTCGTATGAGAGCAGTACAATACAATACATTAACAAATTTTTTTTTTTAATCTCAGTTGAAATTGAAGACTCACATATGTGGAATACGGGCATTCTGATAGCCTGATTTGCCTATAAAAAGGCTCTAGGCTTTATAACTGAAATTGAAGCCGAGAAGCACGTTAAGAAAAATAAGCCATTCATCTCTAACATGTTCTTGAATTAGCCGATCACAAGTAAATCGTGGACGTGATTGATAAATCAAAAAATACACGGATTTAATAGTCATACTTAGTTCTGGATGAATGGAGGAAAACATTTTTGCATTCATTTACCTTAGTTTTACTTTTAGTTTTACCAAGGGGCGAAGCACTGAGCCACCGCGCACACTAGGCACCAAAAGGGCCCATAGCGATCACTTCAAAGCCTCGTAGGTCACTAAACATCCCCTAAACAACCCACCTAAATTTTCAAAATTTTAAGAATATGGTTACATCATTTGTCTTTTATCGTCCGTAGCAAGTGTGGCCTACACATGGTCAGATTGAGAATCATTGACGACCCCATGTGCACTTCTTGCGACGAGAGCGACGACACAACGGAACATTTCCTTCTTGAGTGTCCAGCTTACTCTTTTGCGAGAGTGCACGTATACGGCGTCGATGTTATGAGGATGGAAGAACTCCGTTCTCGATCCCTACCTGAGCTCTTGAAATTCGTGAGGAGGACGAAGAAGTTCGGGTAGAGACTGGGGGACTCGAGTGCAATGGGCAATAATTGTCTGAGTGCTCAAGATGCGCGGCTTTGCTGCGTATCTTCCCCCACTTCAAACAACAACAACAACAACAAGTACGCTAAATAATCAAGAATTCGATTTCTCATCAGAACTAAGTGATATGTCGGAATTCGTAAAAACGTTCACAACTATTTTACAACCATTATTGGAATTCATGAACACTCATTAACAATACTTGACACCCCCTATGAGTTGAATATCAAAAAATGCTGAAATCGGGTTTTTCCCGATTACATTTAAAGTCTTAAGAAGTGAAAGCGGATTCGATATCTAGCTAGACCTACGAAATATATCGGAATTCGTGAAAATGTACGCAACTATTTTACACCCCCTTAGGGGTTGGATATCGAAAAAGTAGGAAAAATGTTTCTAGACGCTTATATAAAGAGCACACAGAAGTAAAATGGATTTGATAACTCGACATGCCTAAGAGATATAGCGAAATTTGTGAAAATGTTGAAAAGATCCTTTTCACGGACATGTTTTTTACTTCACCTTTGTACGCCAATGAAAATCTGAACTTTTTTTGCTTCTATTTTCCTGTACTTCATCGACATATTCTACTGAGTTTCAACATTCTAGCATAAGCCATTTCTGCGATACAAAAACACCCCCGTACCTTGCTACCCCTACAGTGTGGTCTAAATAGTTGTACATTTTTAGCTTTCTATCCTTTGCAGTTTTCGAGAAAGAAAAAATCCCAATTTTTTCCTTGCCACCCAGTACACCTGCAGTCGCAATATTTTTTCTCTTCTAGAGAGAGGTCTACAGTGCCTAACTCATGTAAAATTTTATGATCATATCTGGTACGCTTCTTGAGATATAAAAATTTATGTCAACTACTTCCGTGTTTCACCTCCCCCCTACAAACGTTAACATTCAATAAACTCCACGTGTAATTCTATTTACACAATTCAAATTTCATCTTTCTGTTACATTTGATTCGAAAGATATTGTAATCCAAAGTTGTTTACCCACCACCCCACACCCCATCTCCCTCCTTTCATGTTTTAGTTCCTAGTGTCTAGGCTCCTAGGATCCTTTTAGATAATAACAAAGTTTCAATCTTCTGACATCAATCGTTCAGGAGATATGGATTTTAGAATGATTCGATCACAACTTTCAAGCGCTTCGGGCGTTCAACCCCTATCGAAAATTTTTTGGCAAATGGGTCCACTATCATAGTTCTGCATAAATTCCAAGTTTAAGCCTCCTAGCATAAGCGGTTCCTGAGATCTAGAAACCAAAATTTTTCGCCGAAAACGCTTCCGCCACCTTCCCCTCACACCCCCACTCTCCCAAAAGATGACACTCGTGGGCAGGCGCGTAGCGTGAAACTTCGTAGGGCTAGCGCAATAACACGATCATCAAATTCTATGAATTCTATAACCATAAACACGTAATTTTCATTCAGAAATAAAATTTCGATTACTAAATTCGAGGAAGTAATCAAAAAATTCCGCGAAATTTAGCGATCGTATCGTTGCGCTAGTCCTACGAAGATTCATGCTACGCGCCCGCTCGTGGGATTTACCCAATATATCAACCAAAAAATTTCAAACTTAATATCTCAACGAGTTTATGAGCCACGGGCCTTCAAATTCTTTTGCGTACGGCGTCTACGGCGGACAGACGGACATTTATCCTTTTGCTTTTTTGACGTTTACTAGTTCTAAAACGTGTTAATACAAAACTTAAGGGTAGCAAATTTTGTGAAATTTCATTTCGAGTACAGTACTTTCTGAGATATTAAAATTACATTTTTTTGAGAACCACCTCCCCCCTCAAAAAGTTTACTTTCAGTAGACTCCTCTTGTGATCCCATATACAGAAGCTACATTTTATCTTCCTGGTGTAATTGGTTCGGAAGATATAGTAATCGAAAGTTTTTCACCACCCACCCCCACACCCTTAGCCCTTCTCTAATCTTGAAGCATAACTAAGGACAACAACAAAGTTTCAATCTTCTCACATCAATTGTTCAGGAGATATCGATTTTAGAATGTTTCAATACCGGCTTTCAAGCGTTTTGGACTCATTGTTTTCCTCCCGACTTCCACACCCCTAAACCTCTATCAACCATTTTTTTTTACAAATGAGTCCACTATCATAGTACTACATAAGTTCCAAGTTTCAGCCTCCTAAGTGGTTCCTGAGATCTAGAAACCAAAATTTTTCGTCTAAAACGCTCCCCTCTCCTCTCCCCTCATATCCCCATCCTTCGAAAAGATACCAGTCGTAGGGGTTCACCCAATCTACCCACCATAAAAATTTCATCTTAATATTTCAATGGGTTTGGGAGTTACGCGCCTTCAAACGATTTTGCGTACGGCGTCTACGGCGGACAGACGGACATTTTTTTTGTTTGCTTTTTTGGTGTTTACTAGTCCTAAAATTTCAGGGTAGCAAATTTTTTTTAAATTTCAGGTCGATCACAATACTTTATTAGTAAAAAATAATAAAGTAAAATTAAATCGTGGTTCAGAAGTAGCGACTCCTCCCGAACCAAAATCCAATCCTCTGAGCACGTCTACATACGATGGCAGAAATTTTGACAAGGTTTATTTCCTTTCTAAAACAATAGTAAGAGACGGTCAAAAATAACTAAAGTGTTTTCACACTAACCAGTTTTGATGACTTCTTTCTATTTCCGGAACTTTAGTATATATTTTGGCAAATTCATCACCATTCATTAGCTGAAAAAATGAATTTATTGTACAACATTTTTCCAAATATTGTTTTAATTTGACTATTTTCGAACAATTTAATATTCGTAAGCGTTTCGATTTACACAAGGTTTTTGACAAACAGCTTTTGTCATTTTAACCTGTCTCAATTATGGCCAAATCTAAAACAAAATATTTACTAATTTTTTAACTGGAGAGGTTAAATATATTTCAAAAATTGTTTTAAGGTGCTTGCTGCTTGCTCAATTTGCAGCAATATTCGTCAATTTTGACGTCACGAAAATATGTAGCAACATACAGCAACAATAGCAACAGGCGATGTGGATAAACTTTTCATCAACTCGTTCCTGAATTGTGATCAGCGATATTGACCAATATCTCCCAATTTAGCAACAAGGGCTTACACGAGCAATTCAGTCTGTGAATAACACGAAAGCAAACTTGATAAACAAATCTAAAACTTAAAATAAAACATGGAAATATTTGAATTCCAAGCCATTATAATACGAAAATTGACAAATAAATGCAAAATTCAAAACAAAACTTGACAATTGAATCACCGAACGAGGACAATTGTTCGGAATTTTCCAAGTCAGTAGAAATACAGCAACTATAGGGCGAACAATACCAGCAATCTGTGGAAACATTGCCACATTGTCGAAATATTGCCGCAACTAGCATGATATTGCCCTGTATTGCTCCATTAATCGCTCCACTAGTTTTGGCAATAGTCGCCGGGCAATTAATTGCTTGAAAAATTGTTCGAGTTCGATTTTCCAATTTTGGTTGTCAAAAACACCATAATAAAATAATGCAACAATATATCACCGGAAAAAATCAGTAGTGTTGCATAGACCACTTAGACCGAATGAAAGGACTATGGTGTCCTTATAAAAACTATTACAGGAGCAAAGTTATTGAGGATGCCAAGGTCCGATTTAGGATTTAGCGTCATTGAAGAGCTATTAACTTTCTGAAATTCTGTTTTATGGAGATAAAAAGTAATTCTTGGATTTTAAATCTCATTGCGAATTCAAGAGAAAAATACTTAAAATTTACTTAGTAAATAAAAACTAACTATCCAAATTGCTCTGTGAATTTCTATCGTCAAAACCTTGCAAATTCTCCGAGAAAAAAAGAAAAAAAAACCGTTCGGCTAAATCCTCTTCATCTTCTAGTTGAAATGAGGTGTTAATGACGTTATTACAATGATAGGTAATATTTACTTAGTGATTACAAAAGAAACCGCCATCGGTCGCCGCCATAAGACGACCGGTCCAAACTCTGATTGAGACATTCGATATAATAAACACACACAATTCACACTTTTGTGTTCATATTAACAACAAAACAAAAAAATCCAAACGTTCATAAACCCCCCTATTAGTAATAGCAGAGGTGTTGGAGTAGTTAATCATTTTCTGTTTATCTAAATCACACATTAAACGTATAGATTTTGTTGTTGTACTTTATTGTTATAGTTATTTTTATACGTACCGATGTTTTTTTTTTTCGTTATTTATTTTCATCGTATTCCTTTTGTTTCATTAATTTACAGGTGCCCACAATATGGAACTTGAGAGTTATGAGGCTGAATTAGCGGATTACACGCTTCAAGAAACTCCGTTTTACGAGGCTTCAACTCAAGTCGCTCATGATATATCCATGTCGGCTATTAATGTTAACGCAAGCAAACACAACAATATGAGATTAAAGAAGAGCCGCAAATGTGTTAGTTTTTTACCAAACTATATTCAGGTGAGTTGAAATTATTATTATTTGCTTACACTTTTAATTTAATTTAATAAAAAAAAAAATCTGCCAATAGTCTGGGCGAAACTTTATTATTTTTAGGGTCAAAGTTCGGGAGCGGTAAAAGTCGGAGTGTAACATGAGTTGCTTCGAGATTTTTAGATTTCTTATGGAAAATTAATTTTGTTCTTAATATAAAAATATTTAAAATAGAGATTTTTAGCCGATTAAACATTGAAAAAGTCCGTGTAGACTATTCGAATTTCAGTATATTATGTACACTAAAAGCCCATAGAAGTAAAAACGAATTTGTTGCCTTATCAGAATTAAGAGACATGACGAATTGTTAAAACGTATACAAACCCATTACTTCCAGTTGGGGTTTGAATTTCGAAAAAATTGTGAAACAGGTTTTTAGACGATTTCATAAGAAGCAACCTGATATCTCATGAGACAATAAGGATTTTGAAAAATTTCTGAAATCGTAAGCAAACCCTTCACATCTCCTTTGTTCTGGAAATTCGAAAAATCGTGAATTGGTTGGCCGTAATAATTAATTTTACATCTCATCAGAACTAAGGAATGGCAAAAATTGTGAAAACATATACAAACCCTTGGGGGTTGAATATCGAAAAATTGAGAAATGGGTTTGTAGGCGATTATATAAAAAGTCTGTGGAAATGAAAAGCGATCTAATATCTCATCGAACCTAAGAAATATGTCGAAACTTTGAAAAGCATACAACCCCCTTACACCCATTAGGATTGAATATCTAAAATACTGAAATTGATTTTTTGTCTTTTTTATATAGGAAACCTTGGGAAGTAAAAGTGAATTCGATATATCACCAAATATGCAACCTCCTTGCACCCACTTGGGGGTTGAATATCCAAAAATTCTGAAAGGAGTTAATAAATAAATATGAAGACGGCACGAGAAAGTAGGAACCAATTCAATTTCTTATCACTTCTAAAAGAAATGACGGAACTCATGAAAACGTGTTCAACCCTTTTATACCCTCTTAGGGGCTGAAAAAGGAAAAAACTTAAAAACAAGTTTTAAGCGATTATTTCGCAAGCACGTGAAAGTGAAAAGATATTCGATATCTGATAAGACCTGGGGATATAGTAGAATTTGTGAAAAAGTTTACAACCCACTTTGCATCCCCTTAGGGGTGGAATTTTAAAAAATCCTGAAAACACTTTCTAGGTATTTATATGAAGAAACCGTAGAATAAAAATGAATTTAATATTTGGGAAGACCTAATAGATATGACGAAAATCGTGAAAATATATGCATTCCATTTCCACTGATAATTTTTTTTGCCCCCCCTCCGAACGCCAATGGATATTTGAATTTTTTTTTTATCTAAATTAGTTTTCTAGTTGATTTACATAAACGTACCGAGTTTCAACTTTGCAGCATAAGCCGTTCTAAATATAGGAAAAACTCCCCCCACCCCCGTACCATACTACCCCTATAAAAAATTATATTTTTCCAAGATGCTACTAATATAGCTCTATCTAAATATCAAGTTTCAGCTTTATATCATTATAGGTTGTCGAGATATTAAAATCGGAACCTTTTCCTTTCCACCCTCCCCCACCCTCACCCTCTACACCCTTATTTCCAAAATTTTGTTTTCTGCTAGGGGTCTATTAGGTCTACTTCTGGTAAAAATTTTAAGCATCTATCTTACACGGTTCTTGAGATATGAGACGTGATTTTTTAGAAAAATGCTTATCCCCTCCACTTTCATGCTCCATCGCCCCCTTGAAAAATTTTGCCTTCAGCAAACTTCATTTGTTAACCTTTATACACAAACCAAATTTTATTTGTCTAGTGCAATTGGTTCGTGAGATATCGTAATCTAAAGTTTTTCACCCCCCACCCCCGCACGCCACTGCTTCCACTCAAATTTTTGTTTCCGATCTATTCTCCTAGTATACCTACAGATATTTATTAAGTTTCCATTATGTGACATTAACCGTTTAGGAGATATGGATTTTAGAAAGTGTCGATCTCACCTTTTTTGCGTTTCGGACGCATTATTTTTCCCCCCACTCCCAAACCCCTTCACCTATATCGGCAATTTTTTTGCAAATGGGTCCACTACTGAAGTTCTATATAAATTCCAAATTTCAGCTTTCTAGCATAAGCGGTTGCTGAGATCTAGAAACCAAAATTTTCCGTCTAAAACACTTCCCCCTCCTCCCCCCTCACACCTCCACCCCTCCAAATTTGGCCACTTTAAGGGGACTGCCCACTCTACCCACGAAAAAAAATTCAACTAAATAGCTCAAAGGGTTTGGGTGTTACGAGCCTTCAAACAATTTTGCGTACACCGGTAGACGTACGGCGTACGGGGTACGGCGTACGGCGGACAGACGGACTGAAATTTTTTTTTGCTTTTTTCGTGTCTACTCGTTATGAAACGTAAAAAAAAAAATTTTGAGGGTAGCAAATTTTTTTTTTTTAAAAATCGATAACAATACTGTATTATTGAAATAATAAAGTAAAATAGGTTTAAGTCGGGAGGAAAGGGTTCACTGAAGATTGTTAAGATTGTGTTCAAACCCAAAAAATAATTTAAAGTAACCTTTATAGGAATAAGTTTAATTTCTTATTAATTTTCCAACACAGAGGTACTTCAGGAATATCAGTACAAAAATCCAGTAGTAAATGTTTGTACATATTATTCAAGTTCATGTTTCCTGGCTCGTAATCGTTAGGGGGTTGCGCAGTAGGCTAACAATCTATCCCCGAAAAAACAACTACTATTGAGAAACTTGGAAAAAATTTTTTAGTTTGGATGATTGGACGAAGAATTCGACAATATTATCGTAGAGGCTAAAGACCGTGACACAATAAAAGCAGAAGCAGCGACTGAAGCAGCATTGTTTTTAGAAAGCACAGGATCATATGACGCCTGTTTAAATAAAAGCAGCGGCAGAAGCAGCGACGAAAGCAATCCTGCTTTTTCGTTCTAAATTCTAAAATTCTGCTTCTGCCAACGTAAAGGTGTCAAAACTATTTCCATATACTCCCGCTCAAACAAGAGACTAAATTCCTTGTGACTGTTGACGGTTCGCATTTGTAACATTTGTTTCTGCTTCTGCTTTTATTTAAATATATAAAATTAAGCAGAGCAGAAAGCAGCACTGTCGACGAAGCTCTCGCTGTCGCTGCTTTCAGCTTTTATTGTGTCACGGCCTTAAGACCCGATTCGGATTGTTGCGCCATAGAAGAAGAGAACTCGTAACAACTTTTTAGCTTTATGTCTAAAATAAATCGAGTGATTAAAAAACAATAATCGGTTAAATCATAAACCAGTTCGAAGGAAAATGAGAAAAACCTCATATAAATTAATATTAATCTCACTTACTCGTAAACACCATAAACATGAAACCCGGATTAGCTAGGGGGTTCAAATTTTAAATCCTAATGTTTAATGTTTAAATTTTCTTACAGCTTAGTTCTTTAAAAGGCGAATCCTCTGTAATAGCTAGCTACCCCTTAAAAGTCACTGAAATTACTCCCTAACTAAATAACCCGTTAAATTACAATGTTGCACCTTCAAGTAGCTTCCATACAAAAGTCTTTGAAAATTTAGTGCAACCTTACTGATCGAGTCATAACTCAAGAATACGTAAGTTTTTGTTTCCTTTTTGACATCCCTATGGAATGACGCATAGAGCTGTAATAGGGTTCTTCTGTCTGATATTACTTCTATTAACATTTCTAACTTAGAACAATGATAGATGATAATCCCATTATAAGCTAGGATTCGAACCCATCATCTCGGTTTTTGTGAACTAGAGTACTTAGGTCTTACGCCACCGAGCCCGCTAAAATTGAGTATTTGTAAGTTTGGAATAGTACTAACTACTTAATATCATTCAGTGAAAAATATTCTTGATAACTTCAGAACACACTTTTTTACCCAAGAAATCTGAGATTTTACAAATATCGATTTCCAAATAAATGATTGCTCTACGATATTAAAGATGAGAACAAAAGTTCTTATACTCCAGTCCAGTTAAGGACCTCAAGTAACCGTCCCCAAATTATCTTGAAAGTTGAATAAAAATAAATTTTAGTTTTATGTTCATAAGTTTGTTTAAAAGATAAAGTAACATTATAAGGCGATATTAATCCCAGGTGGGGGTTGAAAACCAAGACCTCTAATCCGGGGAGTATGTTTCAAGCGAAAACTTCAAAATTAAGAACGGCACTACAAAGTTGAAACTCATATATGTTGAATGTTGATATATAAAAGGTGTTACAATAACTCGTTCCGAAGTTTATTGTGAACCACGCTTAAACGTCAAATAATTTTTGACATCTGTTTTGACATTTTGGTAGTTCAGTCTTTGGCAAATTATTGGTAGGGTGCATCATGAATAGATTATCAATCGCAGAACGAGTAAAAATTGTTCAGGCTCATTTCCGTTATTACGAAAATACATTCTGTGCTCTTCTTGATTTTTTCGGTCAGCATAATCGTCCTACCGAAAGAGCAATTCGGCAAATTATGAAAAAAATTTGAAGAAACTGAGTCAGTAGCGGATGTGAAAACACCATTGCGTGCTCATGCCGGTCGGTTATCAACAAACATTACTGCAGTTCGTGAGAGCGTGGCAGAAAGCCCAAACACCTCCATTCGCCGTCGCGCACAGGCATTGCACTTGATCTCAGCCACTTTGCATCGGATTTTGTCGAAAGATTTGTCCCTGCACGCCTACAAAATCCAAATGACGGAAGAACTAAAGCCTACTGTCCATTTGAAGCGCCTTACGTTCGCCAATTGGATGCATGAGCAAAACCATGTTGACAATGGATTTGCGAGATCGTGCGATTTGACTCTGTTCGACTTCTTTCTTTGGGGTTATCTCAAAAGCAAGGTTTACGCCAATAAACCCACCATCAATCAACAACTGAAGGGCGAGATAACAAACCATTTTGATCTAATTGAGGAGCAATTATGCCGTGATGTTATCAACAATTTGGACAAACGGGTCGAGGTATGCCCTAGGAACCGTGGCGAGCATTTGAGTGATATTCTTTTCCACACATAATTGTCATGGAAGAAATAACATTTTTTAATAAAAATTTCATTAACTCCATCATCCTCTTGTTTTTAATTTTGATTTAACTTCGGAACGAGTTAATGTAACACCCTTTACTAGGAAGGTAACCCAACTGTAAAGAAAGCAGTAGCATTCGGACGTGAAACAAAACAAAAACTCATAGTAGACTCCTTCCCATTTTCATATCTCAAAAACGCTTGAATTCTAAACCTGGAACTCTGGGATTATTTGACACGCCAGGGCAGTTTAAAATTTTGAGCGCGACAAATGAAGATAAAACATTCAAACTTATACTATAAAATTGTGAGGGCAGTGTGATATGGATTTGGGGTTAGTTATCCCAGGAACGGCTTATGCAACAAACTTGCAATAAACATACATATAATTAAACCAAAAAGGTCGTTTGGATAAAAAAGAATTTGGAAGTGGGACAACAGTCTGTATCGCAAAACTTGTGGATATCACACCACTCTACTTTTCTTTTCTCAGTAATTAGATATACATATTAGTCTTACGGAGAGATTCAGAGTTTTATCTACCTGCTCCGTTTATGAGAAAATACGGGAAGAATTCAAATAAGAATAAGAACAGCTATTTTACAAAATCTTCAAATTAAACCATGTTCCGGAGAATTCTCGACGGGAAACTTGCAATAGAAAGTCATGAGACAACTACATTGTGTCTGTTTTTAAGACACCTAAACAATTCCTCTCGTCAGATATGAAACTATTTTTAAATTCAAAATGGACTCTCTGAGTTCTGATTTAATAAAACGTATCTCCTTGCCCTTGAGAAACTTGTGGCACCAAACCATAATACATAAACTTTCCAATTCTTGCCCACAGTTTGGGTCAAAATTTGTTTTTATTATTTTTCGAGCAAAACTACGGAAAGGATCGTCCTAGTTAATTTTTGTTTAAAATGTTCGCAGCACAGGTCCCGGACTACTACGTACTTGTAATAACAAAGTTGCGCCCATACAGTTAGCAGTTTTTTTTATTATTATTTTATTGATTTTTTTTTATTTTAATTGTTTTTTTTTTTGTTTTTTTTGTTTTTATTTATTTTATTTGTTTTTTTTTTATTTTATTTGTTTTTTTTTTATTTTATTTGTTTTTTTTTTGTTATTTGTCTTTTTTTATTTTATTTGTTTTTTTTATTTCATTTGTTATATCTTTATGTTATCTGTTTTTTTTTATTTTATTATATTTTACTTGTTTTTTTTTTATTTTATTATATTTTACTTGTTTTTTTTTTTTTATTTTATTTGCTTTTTTTTATTTTATTTGTTTTTTTTTATTTTATTTGTTTTTTTTTATTTTATTTGTTTTTTTTTATTTTATTTGTTTTTTTTTATTTTATTTGTTTTTTTTATTTTATTTTATTTCTTATATCTTTATTTTATTTGTTTTTTTTTTATTTTATTTGTTTTTTTTTATTTTATTATATTTTTTTTTTTTTTTATTTTATTATATTTTATTTTTTTTTTATTTTATTTTATTTTATTTGTTTTTTTTTTTTATTTTGTTTGTTTTTTATTATTATTTTATGATATTTGTTTTTTTTTATTTTATTTGTTTTTCTTTTTATTTTATTTGTTTTTCTTTTTCTTTTTATTTTATTTGTTTTTTTTTTTATTTTATTTTTTTTTTATTTTATTTGTTTTTTTTAATTTTGAAATTTATTTTATATAGTTAATGTTATTATTTTTTTTGTATATTGTTTTTTTTTTTTAATTTTCTTACTTTGCTTTTTATTTACGTTGTTTTCATTTTGATTTTATTGATTTATATTGCCTACAAGAGTAATATTGCTTCTCATCAATTTCATATTACATGCAGAGTGTTCTCACCTTCCGTGGCCATATAGAACTAACCTCCCAGATGTCGAACGACCATATAAAAGTATGTGCCATACGAAAAACTTTTGTTCCTTTATATTGAAGTAAGGATTAACAATGAAATTGTATCCAATATACGAACCCTGTAAGATCTAAACAATAACACAGGTATTAGTATTTTTGTACAATACATTATATCCTTATATTTATGTATACAAACGTTAATGAAGTTGGCATTCCTCTGCTTTTGTAATTTTTTGACAATTTCCTTTGAAAATTGAAAACTTTATCGTAGTTTCAAACCACCGCTTACCGGAGACTCGTTAGCTGGCAAACGTTTGCCAGATAATTTATAAAACAAGTATGGCATTCGTAAGACTTGTGCTTGCGGTTAGTAACAATTAAAATTTGCCTCTATTCAACGTAACAGCTACAATCCAAAAATTTCCTTAATTGAAACACTATATTTCGACTTTAGGTGTCACTGTAGTGCGCTGAAAATAATTTAGATAAAATGACTAGAGTTCTTTGTTGCTTTTGTTTAATATGTGAAAATCATGTCCGTATCATCAGTATCCAAAAGTTTCAACATGGATGAACAAACTATTCACAAAAATTCCAAGTAAAATTTATGAATTTATATGCGATTTAATCTATTCGAAATTTGAAGAAATGATTCACTATTTTGTTGTATTAAAATAGTTCTTATGAGTGAATAATACTCACTTATAACAACATACCATTTCTAGGTAGCATTCTGTTTGAATCTAATTCCGTGAACTACTGAGTAGACGGTCATTATCTTAAATTATAAATAAATAAAGTTTGAACTGTCCGTAATGATAGCGGTATGCTCCGGAAATTGTTGATAGTTTGACCATGCAACCAGTAAATTACTTTAACTAACCTAATCGGGGCCGGCATTCATTCAATTGATTGAAGCAAAAATTTAATATTCTCTAATTTATTCATATTTAAATGTGCTTTGATATAGGTACGCTATACTTCGGCATAATTGAATACGAGTCTCGAAATTGAAATCCAATAATCATGTGGGTTCCAAACACTGTAATTTTCGGATATGATAAAATGTGGTTTCAATAATTTACATGTAATTTTATTACTGTCCAGCCAGAACTTAATTAGAGAGTTTCCGTTACGAGCAACAAAGTGAATTAAATGAATGGTTTTTAGTACGCCAATCATATGGAGAAAGTTCCAATGATAGCTCTGTCCTCGACGTATGTTTGCCTTCCGATACTAATTAAATTGTTAAAAATAAGGGCGCGTTCTGTAAATGATAGTGATATCACAATCAACTGAATTCTAAGTACCGGAAATTTGTCGATGCCTTTTGATTACATGGAATTAAGCCACTTAGGGAGGACTAGGGCAATAGTACAGAAAAATATGGTGGCTCAATTGTGCGACACTTGAACTATTTGATTGAGTCGTGTCGCTTTGCTATCGGCATGTTTTAGATCCTAGACAGAGACACTCTACTTAGCGATATGATTGGATGTATTCCATTAAGGTTAGACGATTGTAGATACTAAAAACTATTATAGATAAAATACTGGACTCCTTTTTTCTTTACCTTATTTTTATAATAAAGTAGGAATGTTTGTGGAAGCGATTACTGAAAAACAACAGAAGTATGACACAAATAAAAAATATATTTGATATTAGTACATGTGTACCCTAGCAACCCGAACAACTTTCTTATCAATAACATCGAAGTTTCCAGAGAAAAACTACAACCTTTCAGTATGCAACTAGTATAGCGTAGAGAGCTCTGCAGTCTACACACTTCTCGCATGTTATAGATACTTTTTCTTGCGTATTTCATACATACACAACCGAAAATGCTGGAAATCTCTCGACTTAAAACATGCAGTATATGTATACGCGCCAGAGGGTTTGTACATTGGATCAGTTTTTCTACTGCGAGAGATGAGTTCTGTAAAAATGTATTTGTAAAGTGATTTTCATTGATAACTGCAATCAAGTAGTAAATGAAAACGGAAAGAGTTGCCAATAGTGTAATTGAATGCGATTAATGAAGTAATTTGTGTTTTTATTAATTTGTTTTACTTAATCTTCCGGCGCAACAATATCTTTGAAATATGCATGGATTTTTATTTGTGTTGTGGAAGGTTTCAGTATTTAAATGCTTCACTCCTTGGCTCTGTGAAGAACATTTTTACGGGCCTAGCTTTACAAAGAGACAGCGTCGGGGTAACCAATTTATTAAGAGTATAGCGTGGCGAAAAATAGTTACTCTCTGTTTTTAAATCTATTTTTATTTGCATAACTGTTTAATACTATTTTATTTTGCATTAACAATTCATTTTGAAATTATTACATTTTATTTGCACTTCGAATGCGGTAGCCCAATGACTGAGGTGAGAGTCCTCAAAATTGCGGTCTTTTATATGCAATCGAGTTTTGAAGAAATGTATATGTATACCAAATTTTGCATTCTTAGCTTGTGATGTTCTTTCTGAAGGTTGGTTTTATCCAATATTCGTAAGCACGTGTTTAAACGACTTCTGTATGGATCTATTTGAAACAATTAGGGATTTTAGACATTAACGAACTTTACCTTACTCTTTATTCAAGATTTATGCAAAATTTATAAAAATTTATCAGATGAACAATTCCTTGAGTTGCATCGAATTCTCAACAAATTTTTTAAGAACTTTTGTATGGAGGCGCACAAGCAACTCGTTAGAAAATGCCGATTTCTTTCATATTCATTCTCCGACTTGTAACTCGAGGAATTCAAATGTTCTGATGTTATCGGCCGATATACAGACTTCCTAAGAACTTTTGTGTGGAAGCTATCCGAATAAGTGGCAGAATTTAGCTATGGGCTTCAATATAAATATCAATTTGAATCGTTTAAAAACCGACCGAATGAAATTCTCTTCGGAAGAATTTCCGGTGGATGTAATCGATCAAAATGGATTTTATTACGCTTGAGTGCCACTCAGGAATACCAACCTTACGTCGGTTACGTTGTTGCATTGCACAAAATTACAATTATGCATAGCGTCATTCGTCATATCCAGCGCTGTGCAAGTTCTAACAGACAGTGCGACTAGTATACATGCTGCAAGTGCGCGGCTGCTTGCTAATTGCGATATTGCATTAAAGTCATAAGCCTAAGTGGATAGTATGGTCGTGCGTATTGCACAAGTTGTTGTTATACGGCCGGGACCTTAACAAGTACCCAGAGTAGTGCGTTTTTTTCTGTTTTTCTTTGGGTTTTGCCTTTGAGCTCCGACTACCACTAACTTGACATTGACTATAAATGATCGACGCCAAAGAGTTCAATTACCCGGCAATTGCATTGCTACTTGCATGATGCACTGGCCACTGAATGTACTACACATTGCACATAATTATTGTGTCTAAGCTAAGACAAATGCGGCGCATACGAAGTCTTTCCGAAACGAAATGTGTCGGTCTTCTTATCAATTCGGTTATCATATCGTTCCAGAGAGGTCTTAAAAGATCAATGGTCAACGATTTGTGATGAATGTTTATTAATTGTTTAATTACATTGCACTGAAAGATTCACTAGTTGCCGGTTGATTTGCTGTTTTGTGGTATTATGTTCTTAACGACTGCCACTGACCATGATTATAGCGACGCCTTTGACTAGTTGTTGGAATCGTTGGATCGTTAAATATTGAAAATTAAAATTTTAATAACAAAGTTTTACTTTAATTATAGGATTTATGATCCGTATGTCTCTATAGTTTTCTATTCAATGAAACTATCTTTGGATGCAAACTTTGCCGTACTTATATACTGCATGTATTGAGTCCAGAGCTTTTACGCTTATTCGGTGGTATATGCGGAATGTTTTGGAAAGGGTTTTTTCACGCCTTTTTCATTGAATAGTGCAAGTTGGCCCAGCGGATGTTTTTTCCGCTTTCCAGAGGTTGTAGTTTCTCTCACTGATCAAATTATGCGGGTTGCATGTAATAATATTTAGCTTGAATTTCTAGAAACTACAACCATACAGTCTTGAAGAATACTCCTCATTCGGCCAGTTCGATTTTCATTCATATCGTTATAAAATTTGCAATAGGGTAGTTTGATACGGGGATGGCAGGTGTTTTTTCTATCTCTGGAACGGCTTACGCTAGAAACTGGAAACTTGGTGGTTATATGTAGATGTACTAAAAAGTAATTTAAGTAAAAAAAATTTAAAATATCCTTTGGCGTACGGAAGTAAAGCAAGAAAAAATTATCAGTGAAAATGAAGTGCATATATTTTCACGAATTTCGTCATATCTCTGAGGCCTCCTGACATCTTGAATTCATTTTTATACTCTAGATGAAATCTGAGAGTATTATAAGTCTTATCCAGCCCGAAAGTTTGTAACGCATAGAATCGAACCTCTGTTATATATTTTTGTTGTTCATTTGTGGCCAAAAACCCCAAATCCGCTTGCTGTTCGTCTGTCCGTACGGAAGATAACTCTGGAACTCCTTAACCTAGGATCTTGAAATTTTGAATCTGGATGTTTGGTCGACTTTGTAAGGCTAAGTTCGTTAACGGGCAAAACCGTCCTACTCCTTCGAGTAGCTGTCATACAAAAAATCCTTAAAACACGTGTTCAAGAATATTGGCCAATTACTTCGGAACGCCTTAAGCTTCGACTTTGAAATTTTGTATAGATATGTTGGTTTTCCTACAGTTGCAGTGGTAATTCTAATTCATAGGTATGAATTAGAGATGGGCAAAGCAGTTCCTTTCAGTGAAGTACATCACTCCGAGTCACTCACTTTAAGGAACGAGTTCAGTGAAGTACTTCCATGGAACTCTAGAAGATGAGCACAAAAAAAGGTCTGAGAGGGGCAAAACGAGAAGATTTTGTCGATCGTCTGCCTAGCTTGTTAGTCTCTATTTTTCTTTCATGAGTAGGTATATCGTTTTAAATTTGTTTGCCACGTGTCCAATGGAACTGCAGTTCACGAAAGGAGTGAGTTACTTCACTCACTCACTTCAATGAAGTGTTCTTTTGGAATAGTTCACTTGTGAAAGACCCATCTCTAGTATGAATAGGAAAAATAAAAATAAGAAATCCCATGAGCCCTTCGAGTAGCTGCCATACAAAAATCCTGTAAAAATATCCTCACTCTATTTACTGATCTCACCATAACTTGAGAAATCGTTTAGCCACGAAGTCGAAATTTTACACAAATTAGTTTTGAGGGAAAATAAAGTTCGAGTTTATAACTCAGCGAGATCTCTTCATTCCTTCAGGTAGCTTAAGCTTAAGCTCTGATTATAAAGAAAATCTCATAAGTTCTTCGTGCAGCTGTAACACAAATGTCCTGTAAAAATGTTTTCACTCAATTTACGGAACTCACTACAACTCCAGAAATCGTTCAACCACGAATTCGAAATTTTGTACAAATTAGTTTTGAATGGAAACCAAGTTGAAGTTTACTAGTCAGCGAAATCCTTCTACTCTTTTGGGTAGCTCACATACAGAAAGTCATTAAGACACGTGTTCAAGACATCGAGTAAGTCCTTCCTGCATCTCCATGTGAAAGTCATTGAAGAAAGAAAATTTTATTTTCGGTGACTTAACTGATTTCAGATAAATACACTGATTACATTGTCTTTCAGTTTCGAGTGGCTCCCAAATGAGAGTCCTTAATAAAGTACAAACTATATGGTGTTTTTTTAGAGGTATAGTTTTTTCAGTAGAGATACCTGTCAAACTACCTGTCAATCTTAACTGGTGCCTTTTACATTTTTCTTCAGTACATTTTGGCAAATTACCGTGGAAAGATTTACACCAGAACAACGTTCACAAATTGTGGAAATTTATTTTCGAAATTTGCGTTCTATACGGCAAACTCACAGATCGCTGCGTCAATTATATATGGTCAACATTACGATCAATGGTGCTCGCTACAGGGAAATGATTCGCAATTTTTGGGTTTCATACATCAATGCCAAAAATCTAAGGATGAATTGATTCCAACAAGACAGTGCAACATGCCACACATCGCATGCAACCACGACTTTATTGCAATATATATTTGGTGAAAAAATCATCTCAAGAACTGGACCTGTCAATTGGCCGCCTAGATCGTGTGATTTGACACCATTGGATTACTTTTTGTGCGGGATACATCAAATCACTGGTCTATGCTGATAAGCCAGCAACGATTCAACATTTAGAAGCCAACATTCGACGGGTTATTGATGAGATAAGGCCAAAAATGCTCGAAAAAGTGACCAAAAATTGGACTGATCGGATGGTGTTCATTAGACGCAGTCGCGGTGGTCATATGCCCGAAATTGTTCTTAAAAATTAAATGCCATAAAATAATCTTTTCAATAAAAAAAAATTGTTGCCATTTGGTAAATTACATGTCTTTTTTTCAAAAAAGAAATACTATACCTCTAAAAAAAACACCCTATACATGCGCGAAGTTCAGTCGTCCATCTAGAGTATCATACGCTTGGCTTGCAGCCGATCGTGACTGCAGTATGTTTTTTCTACGGGTTCTTCAGATAAATGCCTAAAAATGGTTTCTTGATTTTTTTGAATTTGATTCCTAAGGGGGGTGTCAAGGTTTTTCATTATTACGAATTCAGCCATATCCCTCAGGTCTGATTAGATATTGAGTAAGTTTTTACTTCCACCGGCTTCTTATAGATTTCTCTAAAAGTCTTTTACAGGATTTTTTCCTTTTCAACCCCTTGAAGGGTATAAAAGGAGAGAACACGTTTTCACGAATTCCGTCATATCTCTTAGAAGTGGCAAGACATCGAATTAGTTTTCACTTCTTCGGGTTTTCTCTGTAATCATCTGAAAATTTATTTCAGGATTTTTGGATATTCAATACTCAAGTGGCTTACATATGTTTTCACAACTTTCGCCATATCTCTTAGGTTTGACGAGATATCAAATTGGCTCTTACTTCCACAGAGTTTTTATATAACGCCTAAATTTTAGGACTTTCTGATATTCAACCCCCAAGTGGTGTAAAGGGATGCACATGTTATCTCGAACGCCAACATGTTTCTAAGTTCTGACGAGACATCGAATTGATTTTTACTTCCAAAGGCTTCCTTAATTTAACGATTTTTGGATATTCTACCTGGAAGTGGTTGTAAGGAGGTAGCATACGTTTTCACAATTTTCGACATAAACAGTGCAACAAATAAGTATCGAGACCGGTCATGGAAAACATCATTAAGAGAAAAAATCTAGATATTTTTAATTTTTTTTATTCAAAATATTCTCTTCCAGTTTCAATACACTTGTTACAGCGATTCAACAGTGATTCAAATGCGTGTTCTAGCTCATTTTGTGGAATTGCCTCTAGTGCTCGTGCTGAAGCTGTTTTGATGGTCGAAATGTTATTAAAAAAACATCCTTTCAACTTCAATTTCAATCTCGGGAATAGAGAGAAATCGCATGTGGCCAAATCAGGTGAATACGATGGATGATTCAATACACAGACTTGATTCTAAGCCAAAAATTGACGAACAATGAGTGAGGTGTGACTCGGTGCATTATCCAGTTCTCTGGATCACGATATTCGGGTCGAACACGACGAATTCTGGCCATCACACGCTTCAAAACTTTGAGATAAAATGCGCCAGTAATTGTTTGGCCAGTTGGAATGAATTCCCTGTGGACAATTCCTTTGCTATCGAAGAATGTAATGAGCATTGTTTGAGCAACATTTTAATATTTCAACATCGACAAAAAAGTTGTTTTGGGAGAACTGTCATAGCTTTGCTATCTATCAACCGATTTAAATAAAATTGGTATTACCGGGAAGAGGAGTGTCACAGCTTTCAACCGCCGGTCTGTAGACATACTAGATGGCCCTACTAGTTACTCAGATATGATTCGAGTCTCTGAACTTATTTGTCGCACTGTGTATTTCTTAGGTTTAATGCATCATACAATTGGCTATCAGGTTATTCCTTACACGCCTACAAACCAATTTAACGATTTTTCGAAATTCAACCCCCAAGGTGATGTAATGGGTTTGTATACGTTTTCACGAATTTCCTCATATCTCTTAGGTCTGATAAAGCAGCAAATTGGTTATTACTGGGTCTTAATTGTAATCTCTTAAAAAATAATTTCTTGATTTTTTGATATTCACGACTTCTTCATATAAATACCTAGAAAGTGTTTTCAGGATTTTTTGAAATTCGACCCTTAAGGGGGTGCAAAGAGGGTTGTAAACTTTTTCACGAATTCTACTATATCCCTAGGTCTTATCAGATATCGAATATCTTTTCATTTCACGTGCTTGCGTCATACTCGCCTAAAACCCGTTTTTAAGTTTTTTCCCTTTTCAGCCCCTAAGAGGGTATAAAGGGGTTGAACACGTTTTCACGAATTCCGTCATTTCTTTTAGAAGTGATAAGAAATTTAATTGGTTCCTACTTTCTCGTGCTGTCTTCATATTTACTTATTAACTCCTTTCAGGATTTTCGGATATTCAACCCCCAAGTGGGTGTAACGAGGTTGCATATCTGATGATATATCGAATTCATTTTTACTTCCTAAGGTTTCCTATATAAAAAGGCCAAAAAGTCAATTTCAGTATTTTAGATAATGGGTGTAAGGGGGTTGTATGCTTTTCAAGGCTTCGACATATTTCTTAGGTTCGATGAGATATTAGTTCGCTTTTCACTTCCACAGACTTTTTATATAATCGCCTACAAACCCATTTCTCAATTTTTCGATATTCAACCCCCAAGGGTTTGCTTTCACAATTTTTTGCCATCCCTTAGTTCTGATGAGATATAAAATTGGTTATTACGGCATTTGATGTAATGACCTAAAAACCAATTTCACGATTTTTCGAATTTCAAGAACCAAGTGAGTTTGAAGTGTTTCCACAAATATTTCAAAATCCCTCGTGTCTCATGAGATATCATGTTGCTTCTTATGAAATCGTCTAAAAACCTGTTTCACAATTTTTTCGAAATTCAAACCCCAAGTGGAAGTAATGGGTTTGTATACGTTTTAACAATTCGTCATATCTCTTAATTCTGATAAGGCAACAAATTCGTTTTTACTTCTATGGGCTTTTTGTGTACATAATATACCGAAATTCGAATAGTCTACACGGGTTTTTCCTATGTTTAATCGGCTACAAATCGCTATTTTAAATATTTTTATTTTAAGAACAAATTAATTTTCCAAGAAATCTAACAATCTCGAAGCAACTCATGATACACTCCGACTTTGACCGCTCCCGAACTTTGACCCGAAAAATAATAAAGTTTCGCCCAGACCATTGGCAGATTTTTTTTTAAAATTAAATTCGTCTTATAGAAGAGTCAGTAGTTGTCTCTTATGTGAAGTAAGGGGATACCAACCAAATCATCGTAGTGCTTCTGTCTGCTCTGTCTGTAGAAAATATAAAAATACACACAGATGTATCATCTGTAATTACATCAACAAGCGATAGTACAGCCCAGAAAAAATTAAGTCAAATGCCAAGTTTTTTTTTGTTTTAATTTGTTAAAACTCAGTACTGAAGTACATACTCTCGACTAATTAATGAGTCACTCACAGCTTCGTACTAAAAACTGAATGAAATACAAACTATAAATACGAAACCAATTCTTGCAGATACATCTGGCAAATATTGCAGAACTACGTCACACTATCTATTCTTCGATGCATACCTTATTTGTTTCTTGCACCTGGGTCAGCTGTTCTAATTAGCTAAAATTATTCTCTTCGTTCGATGAATTGTTAAGCCGGTCAGAACAACTTCAATAAACTAACTATCGAAACGTATCGTCACACATTCATGGAGTGTCTTATCCGAATGCTGTTGGAATAATCTATAAAGAGAATTTAAGAAAAATATAAATTATTTATAAATTATAGTCGCTTCAGGCGCTCATTTTCGATTTGTAATTGCATTCACGTCAGGCGAATTGAATAAAAAATTATTCCAAAATAGAAAATTAATTTTCATAAATTTTCAGTTATATTGTAATAGTCCGTGACTCAATAGAGCGGGAGTTGATAATTTTTTCGCTTTTTGAATATTTTTACAAAATTAAAGAGTTGGCGGGGGCTCCTGATCGTTTTCTTTGATCGTTTCTTGCCCTTTTTTTATTTATTTATCAATTCTAAAGATTTCATATTCAAGTTGTTTTAAACTTTTATTATTCTCGAATCGAACAACAATGGTACTTTTTTTTTTGTTCATAAAATTGTTTTATTTCTGTTCGTTTTTGAATGGACGTTTCCTCCGTTGACTTCAATAGAAACGACACTTTTATTTCCCATTCGATTTTCGGACGAATGAAAAACGATGTTTGCCTGTGATTGTGATTTTTTTTGGATTTGGAAGACTTTCCGAGACATCACCAGGGCGGCTTAAGACTCCTTTCTTAGTATGGACATACGATTTTTTTTTTATTTTATTCAGTCGGTAGAGCTTAGCACTTGAGCCACGTAATATCCTATGTGGCTAAGATTAAAGTAAAGACATGGAGAGAATAAGCTGTTGCATACTAATTTGATTTGAGTAGTGAATTTTATATGCCACCTTAGAGATTTTCGTATGCAACCATATTAGTCGAGGATTATTTGGTATCGAGGGGTATCGCGATGGTAATTGAAAATAATGAATATAAATTATATTTATTTATGTTTATTGTTTGTTTTGTTGTTGAAATTTTGCCGGGAGTTGCTAAGTCTGGCTCTAACAAAGTAACAAAACAGGTTACTAACGCATCAGTACTGTAAATCTGAATAATACAGGAACTCAAATCAGCCATAACTTTGATGCAATTCATCACAAAATCATGCAAAAGTAAATTGGACGAATAAAGGGGAGAATATTATATAGGACCAATTTTTCGCTACTGTTACGTAATTCTACCAAAGTAACAAAACAGATTACTAACACATCAGTACTGAAAATCTGAATAATATATGAACTCAAATCAGCGATATCTTTTATAAAATTCATCACAAAATCATGCAAAAGTAAATTGGTCAAATTAAGGAAAGAGTATTGTATAAGACCCATTTTTCGCAACTATTACGTAATTCAATCAGATCTAAAATTCGAGTTTTGAATAAGTGCAGATTTTTTAAATTCGTTGAGAATCGCTTGGAATTTGAAGTTTAAGTTACTGAACTGAACTGAACCAGTTTTGAAATTGGCATGTTGTGTCGTTATCCGACACTTTTGAATGTTCTTGGAATTTTTTTTCTAACTTAGTTTTTATGAACGAGCTTTTGTTTGTCGCATACCAAAAGGTACTGGTAACATAATTCCACGAAGTGAACTGTTTTTTACTTTATTAATTTTTAATAATAAAGTTTTGTGATCGAAATTTCAAAAATACACACCACCCTTAAATTTCAAATTTTCATGTTTTAGGGCTAGTAGTCCCCAAAAAAGTAAAAAAAAATCGTTTGAAGGCTCGTATCTCACAAACCCGTCAAGATATTTACTTAAATTTTTTTTGGCGTAAAATTGGGCGGAACCCTGCAACTGTTGACTGTTTGGGCGATGCAGCAAGCGTTTTAGACGAAAAATGTTCGATATCTGAGGAACCGCTTATGCTAGGAAGTTGAAACTTAGAACTTATATATAATGCCATGATGGCTGGTTGGTTGGTTGGTTTAAGTGGCAGCTCTGCCCTCTAGTCGGAGCTCAATTAGCTCAATGGCCGTTTTGAAATCACAAACTCGTATTAAATCCGGATGTTATTGGGGTTGTTGTGACTGGGGAATTTAAAGGATGAGTGCGAGGAAAATTGATCTGTTATATCCATCATGTACTGTCCAGGAAGAGTAATAACTCTCCAATTTTCTTAACCGAAATCTCCCCCAGGTCCCCATAGAAGGGTTTGCCTAGTGCTCGATCTCGGGCTCTATCCAAAGCCGGACATTCGCAAAGTAAATGAACGAGTGACTCTCGCTCATTAGTGTCCTGGCAGCTGCGGCAGTGTACATTGAACAGAATGCCCAATTTGGCTGCATGATTCCCAATAGGCCAGAGTGACCTGTACTAATCGCCGTGACTCTGGAGATGTCTGTCCGGGTCTTGCATAGAAGTTCGTCTGACTTGGCTCGGTTGTAAAATGGCCACATCTTCCTAGATATGGCGCAGGTGGTTAGGCTTTTCCATCTGGAGTTAGCCGCTGATTGGAAGTGAGAGAGTATGTCTCTCTTGACAACTCCTAAAGGAACGTGGACTAGTTCTGCAAAAGAGCCGGGAAGAGCGGAGCCCTTCTTGACCAGTTCATTAGCCCGCTCATTTCCCACTATGTCTCTATGTCCCGGGACCCAGAGCACAGTAACTTTGAGCCGCTCCGCTAAACCGGCTAGTTCGCTACGGCATTGCTGTACCAGTTTAGAGGAGATGGTAGCCGAATCTAGTGCTTCGATTGCGGCTTGGCTATCGGTGAAAATAACGATGTTGCGTTTTGGCGATAAGTCGTGTTTCAATATCCGACAAGCCTCACGGATCCCCAGTACCTCCGCCTGGAAGACGCTAGCCTGGTCCGGTAGGCGGTAGGACTTAGCGACATTATGTGTATCAGAGAATATTCCTGCCCCGACCCCGCAGTCCATTTTTGAACCGTCGGTAAATATTATCGTATCGAAGTCTGTTTCCACCGCACCGTTCTTCCACTCCTCTCTAGTTGGGAAACCAACAGAGAAGCCTTTCGTGAAACTCAGTTTGGGGGTGATGTAGTCAGTCGGTGATGTAACCAATTCCTTTGGTAACCGTCCCAGGATGTTGCTATGCCCGTACAGTTTCTCAGTCCAGCACCCAGATTCTTTGAGTCTGACGGCATTGTTTGATGCGGTGTTTTTTATATAAAGGTCTGTCGATTGGTAGGAGGTGGAGTAGCACGTTTAGAGCATCGGTCGGGCATGACCGCATAGCACCTGTAATGCCTATTGCCGCACTTTGTTGAACTCTACTGAGCTTAGTTATGTTATAATCCTTACTCAAAGCTGGCCACCAGACTAGCGACCTGTAGTTGAGAGTTGGACGTATTACGGCAGTGTACAGCCACGAAACCATCCTAGGTTTGAGTCCCCACTTCTTGCCGAAGGTTCTTTTGCAGGCGTAGCAGGCCAGACGGGCTTTCACCACCCGGTTTTCTATGTTGAGTTTCCAGCTCAGCTTTGAATCGAGGATAACACCAAGATACTTTGCCCTGGAGGAGAGCTGGAGCGGTTGGCCGTTGAGGCGGGGGATGTTAAAGTCTGGTATCTTGGTTTTCCTGGTGAATAGCACCAGCTCAGTTTTGTCCGGATTTACACGGCCACAGCTGGTAGCCCAAGTGCTTACCTTACCCAGAGCTCCATCCATGATCTCACTGATCACGGAAGGCCATAAGCCTGAGACCAAAATCACCAGATCGTCCGCATACGCAATCGCTTTGATTCCCTCCCTGTCTAGTCTCACCAGGATTTTATTCATAACCAATAGCCAGAGTAGAGGTGAGATAACACCTCCCTGTGGTGTTCCTCTACGCACGTGCTTGGTCAAATTACTGTTTCCTAGCTTTGAATGGATAATTCTGGTTCGTAGCATGGATATTATCCAATCGCTGAAGCTTCCGCCCCCCCCCCCAGTTCGGTGAGGGATTCTTGGATAGCTTCAGTGCGGACGTTGTTGAAGACCCCTTCTATGTCTAGAAAGGCTGCTAGCGTGTATTGCTTGTAATTTATCGTATGCCCACGACTTCGTGGAGAGCCGTCTCTGTGGATCTTCCCCTGAGGTAAGCATGCTGAGATTTGGATAGCGATGACCTTTCCAGGGTCTGTCTCACATGTATATCTATAATGCGCTCCAGTGTCTTCAGCACGAATGATGTTAGGCTAATGCTATGATAGTCGAGTCATTGGGTAAAGAATCATGGGATGGGGAGGGGAGAAATATTCGGTCTGTCGAGACATTCTATGATTCATACTTCCTCAACAATTCATGCCACAAAATTGAAATTCAATGTTTTTCTGAAGGCATATTAAGAGCTTTTATTGGAACAAACATTTTAAAGGTGGATGACTGTCGTGGGGACAGGGTTAAATTGGGGTCAAGTGGGGGACAATTTTTTTTTTTAAAAATTAAATTCTTGTATTTCAAGAACCGATTCAAACATGATCTTGACTTTTTTACAGAAGTTGCATTTAGTATACAGCTATAATTTGCTTGATAATTTTTGATGGGTGTTGTGAGGGTAGGGAGTGTTTATTGTTTCAATAGGTACATAACAATTTTGTATTTTAATACAAACGCACCCTTAAACTTTTTTGTTGGTCTGTCAGTGTCAAAACGTCAGTCAAGGTTTACATTTTTATCATGGCGTGTTTTAATAGGGTTGTTCAATAGAAACATAACAATTTTGTATTTAAATAAATCACAGAATAATTGGGAAACGTTGCTCGTTCGTGAACTTCACCAAAAATGTAAACATTGACTGACGTTTTGACCTTTACAGACCAACAAAAAAATTTAAGAGTGCGTTTGTAGTAAAATACAAAATTGTTATGTACCTATTGAATAACCCTTTATCTTAGGCCTGTTGAGAAATCGATTTACTTTTACTTCTACGCCCTCTTCATATAATCGTCTAGAAAATTAATAATTTTCTGGATTTTTCGATATTTAACCCCTAAGGGGATGTACTTAGTTTTGTTCATTTTCATGAATTCCGTCATATCTCTTAGGTTTTGCAATTGTTGATATTCAACCTACAAGAGGGTGGCTGTGCACATTTTCACGAATTCCGACAAATCTTTTAGATCTGATTTGATATCAAATTGGGTTTTACTTCAACGGGCTTTCTATATAATCGTTTAAAAAGCGGTTTCAGTATTTCTTGATATTGAACCCCTGAGTCGATGGAATAAAGCTAAGAGTTTCAACTTTCTAGCACACGTAGTTCCTGAGATATAAGAACCAAAGTTTCACCCCCACACCATCCTCCCAAAAGTCACACCACACTATTATTAAATTAAGCGATTGTATAATCTTATCGAAAACTATGCGCGATGAATTGTTCGCCGATTAAACAGCAAATTTCCATTTTATATTATTTATGTTGTCAGAATATTGCGCCTAGTTCATATTTTATTATCATTTTGGTCTTCGTTATCTTATCATTATCGTGCGGCAATGTTGTTTAAATTGTCACCATTTTTATTTGAAGGCCGATAAGAGAGTTTCGGCCGCACGTTCACCATATCAAATGGCAGCATAATAGCAAAATAATTCGTTTTACGTAGCCGAGTGAAATTTGACTTTTGGTGTACAATTATTTTACGGGGAGGGAAATAATTTTCAAAATGCTGCGTCGTATTGCCTACGAAAGCAAGTTTAATTTTTCATGCTGCAATATTTTGTTTCAACGTAGTCATAAATAGCCGAACTAGGCAATAATAAAGTTTATATTCTGAATCAGTAATTTTATCATTTTGTGATAATACAATTTTAGCGTTTGTAGAAACAAGAGAATGTACGAAAAAAGATACTTAAATAATGATAATATCAATTAGTGCTTTTGGGTGATTCCCATACAAAATTATTTAATCAGTGGGCAATTGAAGAATATTCCGAGAAATTTTTAGATACCTCCGAAGTTTTAATATGTTTTGTTTGTATGGCTTTTCATTTAATTTTCTCTTTGTTTCATGTTTGACTGATAGCAGCTTCAATTGTTTGTTGAATCCATTTGAATTAACGTTTGGGACTTTGTTGTTTATGATTCTTGGAACATTTCTTCAAATTCTTAGGAGTATGCGATTTCGAGATACGAAAATCAGAAGCCGTCGCTTCAATCTAGTCTATCCTTTGCTCTCATATTTCTGGAATCTCTTCACTGATTCTGTTAGCCCCCACTCCGAAACGCTGGTCGAACAAATCCCATGGGTGTTTCCTAACACCGATGGAAGTATTCCCATATATGTGCGAGTTTCGAGAAATGCACATGATAGTAAACCCATATTTGTGGGTGTTTCGAGAAACACCCATTGTAGTAAACGCATATTTATGGGTGTTTCGAAAAATACCCATTGTAGTACACCCATATTTATTTGTGTTTATCGAAACATTCGTGAATATCGGTGTACACTGTTTACACCATGTTTCGAGAAACACCCGTGGTAGTAAACCCATGTTTATGGGTATTTCGAGAAACACCCATGGTAGTTACCCCATATCGATGGGTGTTTGAAGAAACGATATGTACTGTAACTCGAGAATACATTAACCTAGGATGTTGAAATTTTGTATCGAAGTTTGAAATGCTCAACTTAAACTTTAAAGCATCAAATTGCACTACTTGTTCTGGCAACTTCCATACAAATAATTCAGAATACTTAAGACCATTTGTATGGAAGCTACCACACTAACCGTAGAAAGATAGGAAGGCTCCAAATGGGTTCAAAGGTAACAAATAAGTTTGGACTTTAAAACAGCTTGAATTTTTTTTAAAACCGGACAAAATCCTTAAACAAATATTGTTAATACACGCAGAGAAAAACCTTGGTAGCATTGACAAAAATTCAGTTCAATTCGACAAAACTACGGTCAATAAAATACTTTGTCGTATTGACAAATTTCATATATTCTTTGAGAAAAACCCACTGTCTAGATAACAAAAGAATTTGTTGAATTGAGAAAAAATTGTTCAGTAAACATTTTGTATGGTGACTTTTTACATTTTGAAAGAAAATTTATCTTCAAAGGACTGTACTAGATATAATATGCTTCCGCGCTTGTACTCCCCTCCCCCACCTTCCCCTGAACATAAACTTAAATGACGTCCCTGGCTTTACGTAATATGGTATTGTAGTTGGGGATAACAAATTTGATGAGGAGTTCTATGAATGATTCGAAAAATAGCAACAATTTTTTCCCAGATTTGATTCTGTATGTGGAACTTTCGAGAAATTAAATTTACACCAGATTACTTTCTTACTTCATTTGCATAGAATTCGAACTTGTCTTTTTAAGAACATTTGTATCAAAACGAGGAAGCCTTTTCGCAGTAACATATTTACATAGTGTTTCTTTTTGCCATAAACTCAATTATATAAAATTTTGAAGTTTGTAGGTCAGCGAATTTTTGCAGTTTTGATACGTTTGGGCATGCAAGCACCATTTTTTTTAAGAACCCATGTATGGTAGCCACTAGACGGAGTTCTTGATTTTTTTGATTTTTACTGGTTTTACTTTATTATTTTTTAATAATAAAGTATTGTGATCGACCTGAAATTTCAAAAAAGTTTGCTACCCTGAAATTTTGTATTTACACGTTTTAGGACTAGTAAACACCAAAAAAGCAAAAAAAAAAAAAAATGTCCGTCTGTCCGCCGTAGACGCCGTCCGCCGTACGCCGTATGCCGTTCGCAAAATCGTTTGAAGGCGCGTAGCTCCCAAACGCGTTGAGATATTAAATTGAAATTTTTATGGTGGGTAGATTGGGTGAACTCCTACGACTGGTATGCGACTGACAACCTAAAAAATAACCAGGAGGCTATTTGGAACGTTATTTTTTAGGTTGTCAGTCGCATAGTACCCAACACCGTATCTCATCATTAAACACGTTTCGGACTTCTACCCATAAAATAATAAAGTTGCGCCCAGACTGTTGGCCGATTTTTTATTCTAGTAACAAGGAAAAATTTTATTGTCCAAAATTTTCGGTACCAAACTTTAAGGGGCCTCTGTTAATACTGTAACTAGTGTTAACATGTGCTATGAGGACTTATGTAGGTTAGGTTAGGTTGAAAAGGGTGGACTAAAGCAATGTGCCCCAGTCCATCACGAGAGATCACTGTGGATCCATTGTGGTCCCCTCGTATAAAACCGGGCTCTAGACTACTGATTCCAAATATTGCTCTTCCTTATGAAGAGAGTAGTTCTCCATAAAGGAATCATCGCAAGTTCTGATAGATCGGTTAAGGAGAATTTCCCCAAGTACCGATGCCTGGTGCGTGCCAGACTATCTATTCACACACTAGATGCTCCAGTGCTGGCTCAACATTCTCATCCCCACAGCGACACAGGTCAGCCATGGGTATTCCCAGCCTTTCTCCATGCCTCCCAAAGGGACAGTGTCCCGTTAGGACCCCTATAAGTTGTCTGCAAATGTCCCTTAGGACTTATGTATGTATTATATGTGACTTATGTACGCCAAAAAGTAGGTGAATTTTGCTTACAATCGAACTTGATATCTATTTTAATCAAAACTAATTCCTGCCAAATTTTGAATATAATATGACCAAAATAAGAAGAGTGGACAAATCTTTCATTAACTTTTGTTGGGACGCTACACAATAGATTTGCTCGATTTGTTTTTTATTCATTCTATTATCTGCAACGGTTGGAAAATGAACGTAGTGTGCAATATTTAAAATTTGTAGCTTATAGGGTTCTAAAGTTTTGAATCAGTCAGTACTAGTGAACCCGCATTTTAGGGACTTCTGTATGGGAAGGAGGAAATATATCGAATACAACTTTACTTTTTACCCGAAATAAATTCCTGTAAAATCTTGACATTCAGGCTGAATATGTTCCTGGGTTTTAATTGCTTTCAGAAGAAGAACACATTTTTCAAGAACTTTCGTATGCCGGTGGTACGAAGGATTCGATTTTTTTTTAATATTTATTCTTTTTCTCCCAACTAATTTTAAATTCATTGCTTGAACTGCTTTAAAATTAAATGGGGGCTGTTTTGAACATGTATTTTAAAGAATTATGTATGGGAGCTACCCGAAGTGAGATGATTTCGAAGCTTTACACATTTTAAACGAGCGGATAACAAACCTTTGAACTGTGTATTCCATTCGTAATGGTGATATGCTTTTACTTAACAGAGTTGTTCAATATATTGTTTAGTATTGTTGCGAGCTAGGGGTTCGCCGTCAAGGAAAACACAATTCGTTTAAAATCGATGGAAATAATAACGTTTTATTATTCGCATTCAATAATCGCATTACTGGTAACGATTGCCACTACCAATCCAAATCGCTTTACAAATACTTTCGCTTCGAAACTGATCGTCGTTTTGATTCATCGTAGTAAAAACTATGTTTGGCTACAAACTTTGCCGTGCTTATATACGGCATATGTTGAGTCAAGAGCTTTCTCGCATAGTTGGTATTGGGGGTTGTTTTTCTCACTGGAAACTGATCGAGTTTTCCGGGTTGCCAGGGTAGCATTTAACCGTATCTTAATTTTATTAAAGCATATATCTTACAGATTATTTTAACTCTTATCACTGTCTTTAATTACAGCCAATTTTCATAAAAGAAGAGCCCGAAGATGGACCGCGCAATATGCAAAAGGTGCCTAGTCTATCGGATCTTTCAGATCCCGAAGCCTCACTTGGTAAGTTTTCGTTTAATTTTCGATTTCGTTATTCGGTTTTATAGTCGTAAATTTTAATCCAAAAAATAACGTCCACACACTTTATTTACATCAAAGTCAATCAAACACATCTCATCATAATTAAAGACACAAAGGAAGCTCCTCTGATCTTCTTTATTCTCGTGATGTCTTAACTGAAAAATAAGCCGAAAAAAAAAATTCCCCAACAAAAATGGAGCAATCTTCGGTACTGACGATGGAAAAAGGCCATCAAAATAAAAAAAAAATAAAACTCTTTAAGAAATAAAGAATTAACAGAAAATCTTTGCGATACTGTTGAAAGATATTCTGCATGTTCGAGATCTGGCCAAAAAATCGAACAGATGCACTTAATGGCCTCACAGATAAGCTCCGTCTTTTTTAGACCGATCGGCGATCGCAGATGTCTTCGCATCGTTCTTATTATTATACTGTGCATATTTATAAGATCGTTTTTTTCTTCTTCTTTATATCGGACTAATAAGAAAAGCATTCGCAGTTCTGTTCAGGCTCATGGTGTGGGTGTAAAGTATTGGCAATTAATAACGATGATAAATGATTGGAATAAAATCTGTGCGGTTAATCATCTTTTAGATATTGGAAAATTTATGCAAAATGTGGCTACGCCGAATGATCATAGGAATCTGATCATCTTCTTGAAAAGTTAGAAGTGGATTTCGCGAAATCTTCGACAAATCTCCCGTAGATTTGACCGATTTTAAGTCCCTTCAAATTACTAGATTTGTTGGAAGTTCAGATCCAATTCTACTAAAATCAACCTGGACGGTTTTTGCGAATTTGAAATTTAGTCGCCGAAATCTAGCGATGTAATTCAGCTATAACTAGGAAAATTTCAGCCTTTTTTTTCAAAAGATCAATTTCTCAGATTCGAGCCCTATTTTGCACAGTTTGACAAAGTTTATTGCGATGCTGTGGGATCACAACGAATACAATACAAGACAAATCTAACCCATAGCACAGAAAATGCAATACAGATCACGAATGCTGTGCCCATTTAAAAAAAACCTGGCAAACGTTTTCATCTATCGAGTCTTGGGTAATTCATATGATGGTTTGAAACAGTAATACTGTTACATGTACCCTGGCAATCCGTACAATTCAATGGCATTAGTTTCCAGTAAGAAAGTCACACCTCCCAATATCCAACTGGAATACGGGGAATCTTCTTTATATTTCTTGAATATACTCTTCGTCTGACTCTTTCTCCAGCTCTCTCAAACATTCCACACACACACCACCGAATATTCGCGAAAACTCTCCACTCCACACATGCAGTATATAAGTATGGCAAAGCTTGCAGCCAGCGTTGTTACCTTTTCGGAAATTTTAAAAGCAGATCTGGACCAAAAAGCGTAGTAGATTTCAAAGTTTCGTAGTAGATTGAATTTTCAGTAAAATGAGTGAAATACACATTTTTCATAATATTCAGTCCAGCCGCAGCTTTTTCTTTGATAAATAATAAACGGATTGGCCTAAATAATTAAAATTTATCTATTTTCGGATATACCACGTACACTCATCAACTAACAGATCTATCGACATTACTAAAAGCCAGTTTTTCGTCAAGTTTTTCTATCCGCATCGTAGTCAAATATATTTTCAGCCCATCAAATCGATCTTTTAATATTATAATATTATTAATATTTTAATATTATAAATTATTGTGATCGTTTTAAAAAAAAAATTTACTACCCAAAAATAGCGAAATCATTTAAAGACTCGTAGCTCCCAAACCCTTTAATCTATTCTGTTAAAAAAATTATTGGATAGACTAGGTGGACCCCTTTATATGGCCCCTTTTGAAGGTGGTGTGGGGAGGGTTTTAGATGAAAAATGTTGCTTTTAATATCTAAGGAACCGATATGATAGGAAGTTGAACCTCAGAACTTATCTATAATAGGTGTTCATTCTATCTCTGGAACGGCGTATGTAAGAAACTTGAAACTTAGTGGATATATGTAGATGTAGTAGAAGAGCATTTACAGTCAAATAAAAATTCACATTTTATTGGCGTATGGAAGTGGGAAAAAAGTGTCAGTGAAAGTGGGGTGCATATATTTTTATGAATTCATCATATCTCTAGATCTTCTGAAAAATTAAATTAATTACATTTTTCCTTAAATTAATTTCGCTAATTTACTCGTGGATGCCTTTGCTATGTTAACTAGTTTTAATATAGTTGTTAAGATATTAAGTTATCTGTTCTTTACATTACAAATTATAAAATGGTAGTCATAAGAAGAAAAAAAAAGAATTAATTAATTCTACTTGTTGGGGCTCTTTAAAAAAAATGCCTAAGGGGATGTAAAGCAGTTGTGAACATTGTGAGCAAATCCGCCATATCCCTTACGTTTGATTAATATCAAAAACGTTTTTACTTCCACAAAAATTTTATTTAATCGCCAAAGAAACGTGTTCAGATTTTTTTACTTTTAAAGCCCTCACGAATTCAGTTATATCTGTTAGGTCAGATATTAAATTGGGTTTTTCTTCTACGAACTAACTATTTATATAATGGCCTAAAAATTAATTTCAGGAATTTTTTATATTCAATGTAAGTGCGGTTACAAATGATTTCACAATTTTCGGTATCCTATAGGTCTGATGAAATGTAAAATTGGTTTTTATGTAATCGTCTAAGAACTGATTTCATGATTTCTTAAAATTCAACCTCCGAGGTGATGTGAAGGTGTTGCGTACGTTTTCACAAATTTTGCGATATTTTTAAGGTCTGATGTGGTAGCAAATTGGTTCTTACTTCTACCGGCTTTTTATATTATCGCCTTAAAACTAATTTCGTGGATTTTTTCTACCTTAAAGTGAGTGTAAAACGGTTACATTCGTTTTCACGAAGATATGACGAAATTCGACATGTTTGCATGGATTTTTTATTTGTACAATCGCCTAAAAATCGATTTCAGGATTTTTCAATATTTTTCTTGCAGTTTATTTATTTTAATGTAGGTATAAAGAACCACTGATGAATGTTGAAAGTTTTATCTTAAAAGTAGCTATTCTGATCACAAAATTAAGTTCTCAAAAAAACTCCTGATTTCGAAACAACTGTAAGGTAAGAGTGGCTGTGGCGTGAGCACTTTTGGCGCACCATCTCTTTAACCGCTTCGTAGACTTTGACCCAAAAAATTTTAAGGTTTCACCCAGACTGTTTATATACAAAGGTATTACAAAAGGTTGAATGTGTTCTATATTATTATTTTGCGAGTCGGTACAGAGCAAGAAAAGGTAGTAGAATTGAACCTTTTCGTAGCAAAGATTTTTTAAATGGAAAAAGTAGCAGATCTACTACAATTGTAGTAGGGGAACAACGCTGCTTGCAGCTCGACACATTTGCGAACATTTTTTTTTAATTTTCTCTCTAGTTCATTTTTGAACGCACTTCTGAGAAGACCCGAGTCTTGCAGGACGTTAATTTGATGTCATACTCGCTCAAGCGATGGATGAAGATGATTTGAAATAAAAACAAACAAATTCCAAATTTAAATGATTGCTAACTCATCCAAATTACATCATTCGTTTGTACATATGTTTGAAGCTGATATTACACGCTGTCAAATATTTGACGAAAAGTTGAGTCAAATTTTTTCTGTTAAAATAGAGCAAAAAAAAAATGTGGCAAACAAAAATTTAACGATTACACTATCTGAATGCATTTGCCAGCCAATAGTGAAATATTTGACAAAGTGCCATACAATGTAATACAAGCTTAACTCACTTTCTTTAGCTATCAGCTCGAGGATTCCAAGTCTCTATTTTCTGAAGGCCAATCCAGGAGAGGTTGGCTCAGATGCGTCCAGTATGCCTGCATCAATCCATACTCTTTACACTGGAGCGTATGGTAGAACCAATTTATCCACCACTCCTCTCTCTCATCTCATCTTAAGTTCTCCCATATGTGAACAATGCTTTGAAGAGAATGAGTTGATGAAACAATATTATGTGAGTACCAGACTTTTGCACGAACCCGACTGTCCAGATTGGGCGCTACCTTCATAAGGAGTGAGGTTCTCATAAATCTTGACCTGGAAGAAGTGGAAGCGCCTTAAGCGTCAGTTACAATGGCTCCGATTTGAAAAACGGACAGTGTTGAGTTTGATACACATCTAAAGGAAATTTTGGAATGACTAGTCACAATCAACGGAACGAATAGCCGAGACACAAAACGGAGGGGTAAAGTTGACCAACTTTTAACTTCTATCCGTTCCGACGCTAAGAGGTGAATTATTGAATTTCACCACCCCTCTTTCACCTAACTGAAAATCAAAATTACACCTCGATAGTGTCTCTTTGACGGATGTCGCAACGGAATCATTGTGCCTAGAAAATTTTCTCCTTCGAGGTTGCCGGATCGAATCGGAGTCATTGTAACTGAGGCTTTAGGGAAATTGCAAGGACTCCTTAAAGGATGAATCACTTAAGGTGCTCTTACACGAGTGATTAAGATTGTTCAATTTGCAGCAATATTCGTTAATTTTAACGTCACGAATATATGAAGCAACACACATCAACAATAGCAACAGGCGATGTAGATCAACTTGTTACTGAATTTGAATTGTGATGAGCGATATGGACCAATATCTAGCAATTCGGCAATAAGGGCTTACACGAGCAATTCAATCTATGAATGAATAACATGAAAACAAATTTGACAAACAAATCTAAAATTAAAAATAAAACTAGAAAATATTTGAATTCCAAGCCACGAAACACGAATCTTGACAAATTAATGAAAAACTCAAAACAAAACTTGACAATTGAATCACCGAACGAGGACAATTGCTCAGAATTTTCCAAGTCAGTGGAAATACAGCAACTATAGGGCGAGCAATACCAGCAATCTGTGAAAACATTGCCACATTGCCGAAATATTGTCGCAACCAGCATGATATTGCCCTGTATTGCTCCATTAATCGATCCACTAGTTTTGGCAATAGCCTTCGAGCAATCAATTTCTTGAAAAATTGCTCGTGTAAGAGCACCTTTTACCCTACGTCTACACTGACAATTTATCTCGCAATGACAATGGCAATATTGTCATTCAGTTAAATGTCAAATCGCAATGAGTGGGCATTTGATTGCCAGGCAATTTTCATTTGAGCGAGTGAATTCGAAGTGGCAAGTTATGAAGCAAAGCAATCATAACTTCGAAAACTATTGATTAATTCAATAGCTTTTTCTTTAGTCCACTTATTTTCACTCATTTTGCGATCAAACCAAAAAACGTAAGTCTACCTGTTGAGAAGCGACGCTAACTTCTGTCAAATGATTCGTTTTCTGGCAATATTATCCTCAAAATTGCCAAGGCCATGATTGCCATGCAATGCTGATAGCAATATTGCCATATGCGTTTGGTGCGTCTACACTGTCAATTTGTGTATGGCAATAATGCCGTTGCTATTGCCATTGCCAGATAAATTGTCAGTGTAGACGCAGGGTTAGACAAAGGGAAGCGGCAGGGGAGCAATTATGCTTGCCTGCTGAGATGGTATTAATTTTAAATTTCGGCATAGTCAACAATTTCGTTAGCTTTGGGAAGCTACTTCGAATTTTCTTCATACGTAGAGAAGGTTTCATGGTCCTGGACTTCCTGAGAAGTTCAACCGGCTCGGTGAAAGTGAAGGAATTTGATCTGTGATTAATTCTGATGAAGGAGGAGCTCGCAAGGACCCATTTACGGTGTGGATTTTGAAACTCCCTTCTGGCAAGCTTGTCTGCTCAGTGGTCAGTGTCCGGGTATCCTATTCTATGGCACTCCAATTCGAACCTTGGCCTCCTCAATGATTTAACTCCAATTTATCTTCTTGGGACATCAGCGTCCCTTCATCGGACCTGAGTTTTCTATCAGAGCTTCTCAACGCTATTGATTGATTTCCGGGGATAGGATGTTAGCCTATCTCCCAACTTATGAGTGGGATCAGTATGCCGATAGACTACCGTCCAAGAGATCGACGGGTTTGAGTCCGACCTGGGGAGGAAGTCACAAAAGTCGTAATAATAAAAATTTAGCTTTAACAATTTTTCATGAATTTTACACACAGCTCAAAAACAGTTTACAACTCAAGCGGGCAACACTATTTTACGCGATACTTTTTGCTTTGTTTAAGTTTATAATAAATTTGATCTGCTCTTGGAGGAGTGTGAGTGCTTTAATAAATAAGAAAAAAATCCCATTGAAGAAACATCGCAACATGTTTTCATTCTTCCCATTGAAGAAATGCCTTTGGAGCAATTCATGAATGAAAATCATCAACATACACAGCTACGCTACCCACGAGCATAGTCCGCTGCGCCGCCGCCGTCTTATTTCTCTTGTGTCGTTGTTTTTTTTTTTTGCTGTATCTTCTTAAACATTGTTCCTACGTCACGTACAGCGTGCTAGCAGCTAGCATGGCTAAGCAGATTTATATATTTGCTGAATGCTGACTCGGCTTGAGAAACCGAAATGGAATCAACTTTACAAATAAGACAACAACAAGCCAATTCATTCATAACGAAATAAAATGCGCCTTTTCAAGTGCAGTGCAGTGCGATGGAATTTTAAGAAGTTGATTCTTTTGGGGGGGAAGGTGTTAGGGGGCCAGAGTGTGTAGGGTTAATGGATGAATTATTATCAGTTGATTCAAGTACTCGCATAATATTTGATTCGTCTGTACAAAGAATCTCAAGTTTGTCTGAGTTCAGTTCTGAAAATAAGCAGAATGAATGCCGTAAAACATAATCAATATTATGCACTGTATCGAATCGTTCTAAGTTTCTAAACTAGTTCTTATAACGTCTTTGTGTTGCGCATATATTGTACAAAAACTGCATCAGTACTAATAAAATTGATCTAAAACCATTGTTTTTCATGATTATCGAGAATCCGAATTTCGCCATTTCTGGAATTTTCAGTGCTGAAAAAAAAGAACCGGCAGTACTGACGACTTTCTTTCAAAAGAATTTCGTTTTTCATTAACCAGCAAAACTGTTGATAACTTTCTCAGAAAATAAGGTCTGCATCGGTATTGTGTCAGTACTGAATGTCATTGGTACTAATTCAGAACTGTTAAGATTCAAACAGGAATTCTTTGTAATTATTTTATTTATACCTGAAGTATAGTAATCAATTCAGTGATCAAAAGTTTTTGCGTTTTCTTGATTACTTGAATTTATTCAAAAAAAAGTCCGTCTGCCCGCCGTAGACGCCGCGCCGTACGTCGTACGCAAAACCGTTTGAAGGTGCGTAGCTCTGAACCCCTACGAGTGGTATCTTTTGGATGGATGAGGGTGTGAGGGGGAGGATGGGGGAGCGTTTTAGATGATAAAATTTGGTTTCTAGATCTCAGGAACTGCTTATGCTAGTAGGCTGAAAGTTGAAACCTATATAGTACTATGATAGTGGACCCATTTGCAAAATGGTCACTACGGCTGGAGGGGTGTGCGAGTTCGGGGGAAAACAATGCGTTCAAAACGCTTGAAAGCTGGGATTGAAATATTCTAAAATCCATATCTCCTGAACGATAGATATCAGATGGCTGAAACTTTGTAGTTGTCTTAAGAGATACTAGGAGAGTAGAAAAGGGTTACCATTTTTAAGGGGGGTCAACTCAATTGTGCCAGGAAGATAAAATTTTATTTCTGTATACAGAATTACCAGTGGAGTCTACTGAATGTAAAATTTTTGATAGGGGAGGTGAAGCGCGGAAGTAGCGGGACAGTCATTTTTCAAAAAATTAAATTTTTTATATCTCAAAAACCGTATTAGATATGATCTTGAAAATTTTACAGGAGTTAGGACCGGTAGACCTCTAGCAGAGAAGGGTATGGGTGTAGGGAGTGATGTTGTGGGGGGGGGGGTTTGAAATGAAAAAATTCTGATTTTGATTTCTCGAAAGCCGCAAATTATAGAAAGCTAAAAATTAAAAACTGTATAGAGCTACTATAGAGATATACCAGAAAAAATTTTTGATAGGGGAAGCAAGGTACGTGGATGGCCCCCATCCACGTACCTCGCTTCCCCTATCACCCCCCCGGTGGTATTTCATATCTCAGAAACGGCTTATGCTAGAAAGTTGAAACTTAATACCTATATGTAGATGTGCTACTAGAGTAATTAAAACTAAAAAAAAATCGGCCAACAGTCTGGGCGCAACTTTATTATTTTATGGGTAGAAGTCCGAAACGTGTGTAATGCTGAGAGGCAGTGTAGGTGACTATGGGACTGACAACCTAAGTAAAACCAGGAGGCTAATTGGAACGTTATTTTTTAGGTTATGAGTCGTATAGTAACCTTCACCGCATCTCAGTATTTACCACGTTTCGGACTTCTACCCATAAAATAATAAAGTTGCGCCCAGACTGTTGGTCGAATTTTTTACTGTTATCTTTCAGGAAATTTCACCGGTACTGAACTGGTATCGTTTATATATGAACTCACAACGAACTTTACTAAATTAATGCAGTAGGTACTCAACTCAATCCGTAATACTAAAGCAGTACCCATGTTCTGAATCTGATCAGTACTAGAAATGTTCCGCTGGAGATCTGCATGTTTCAGTTTCAGTACCGCTTGAATACCGTTTTAGTATCGATACGCCAACCAGCCAAATCGATACGCTATGCGATAATTTTTTTTTTTAAAGTAGTCAATTTCACACCTTTAAAAATAATACCCATGTCATTCATATGGTTCGCCCACTCAATGTAGCGCGGGGTTTTGTTTTTAAATTGACAATTGTTGATAATTGGCATTTTCCAGTATTAAAATTTTCAAAACTCTTTCAGAGAATCCTTGTGCAGCAAAAGGGACAACATCGTGCAAAAGTCGAGTGACTGCAAACAAACTTACATGTGCAAGCCGTTGCTGAGATTTAAATTAGAATTAAATAGATTCGATGTTAGTATGATATGCACCTGAAGACCGTTAACCTTTGAAAAAATCATCATCATCAATGGCGCGACAGCCTAGATCGGGACATGGCCTGCAAGATACATTGTCTGAAGTCATCTCGGCTCAGCGCCCGCGTCCTCCGATTTGTGCATCTAAGGAGCGATCTGCAATCTGCGTCAACTGAGTACTCGTATCTTTTCCGCGGTTTTCCCACCGGTCTTTTGCCATGAGCTCTACCTTTCAGTGTGCGTTTGGGAATTCTTCCGTCGTCCATTCGCTCCACATGGCCTGCCCAATGTAGCTTACGAAATTTTTTAAGAGTCGAAATAAGAAAGTTAAAAGAACCACTCACATAACATCTTGAGGTACTGGTTTTGCCTCTACTGATAAATTTAATTCCATTTGTATTAAGTTCTGAAAAACGCCAGAATGAATACTGTCAAACTGAATTCGAACTTTGACAAATCGATATCTATAGATACTGAATACCCTAATTTTCAGTGAAGCATTTTTTTCAATACTGCATCGGAATTGGTTCAGCACTTAAAAGCAAGCTATTGTGCAATTCTGTGTTTGAATGAGATTTGGAATCGATGACATAAATGGGAATTTTAAGCTAGAGCTATTGTTAAAACAAATTCCTTCAAAAAGCTTCAAATTACGAAATATTCAATCTTGAACTCTGATACGAAGGTATATTTACAATTCTCAAGTACAAATTGGGATGTAGTTTGTATGTGATTTTAAAAAGTTTTCACATCTGTTCAGAAGATAGAAAATTTTCCTGCCATTTCAAGTTTTTATTTAGTAAACAATTGGACCTGCAATTAATAAGCTATTAAGTTATTCCCAAAAGCGGCATAGTAATAATAATTAAAAAGAAAATTGTATTTTTCTAAATTATTATTAAATAAAAAAAAGCGGCCAATGGTCTGGGCGAAACTTTATTATTTTCGGATCAATGTTCGGGAGCGGTCAAAGTCAGAGTATATCATCAGTTGTTTCGAGATTATGAGGTTTCTTGGAAAGTTAGTTTTCTTATCAAAAAAAAATATTTAAAATAGAGATTTTTAGCCGATTAAACATTGGAAAAGCACGTGTAGATTATTCGAATTTCGGTATATTATGTACACTAAAAGCCCATAGAAGTAAAAACGAATTTGTTGCCTTATCAGACTTAAGAGATATGACGAATAGTTAAAACGTATACAAACCCATTACTTCCACTTGGGGTTTGAATTTCGAAAAAATTGTGAAACAGATTTTTAAACGATTTCATAAGAAGCAACTTGATATCTCTTGAGACACGAGGGATTTTGAAAAATTTGGAGAACATAAGCAAACCCTTCATACCCCCTTGGTTTTTGAAATTCGAAAAATCGTGAAATTGGTTTTTAGGTCATTACATCAAATGCCGTAATAATCAATTTTATATCTCATGAGATCTAAGGGATGGCAAAAATTGTGAAAACATATGCAAACCCTTTGGGGGTTGAATATCGAAAAATTGAGAAATGGGTTTGTAGGCGATTATATAAAAAGTCTGTGGAAGTGAAAAGTGGTCTAATATCTCATCAAACCTAAGAAAATATGTCGAAGCTTTGAAAAGCATACAACCCCTTTACATCCCCTAGGATTGAATATCTAAAAATACTGAAATTGATTTTTTGGCGCTTATATAGGAAACCTTAGGAAGCAAAAATGAATTCGATATATCATCAGATATGCAACCTATTTACAACCACTTGGGGGTTGAATATCCAAAAATCCTGAAAAGAGTTAATGGATAAATATGAAGACAACACGAGAAAGTAAAAACCAATTCAATTTCTTATCACTTCTAAAAGATATGACGGAATTCGTGAAAACTTGTTCAACTCTTTTATACCCTCTTAGGGGTTGAACAAGAAAACAAAATTAAAAACAAGTTTCAGGCGATTATTACGCAAGCCCTTGATAGTGAAAAGATATTCGATATCTGATCAGACCTGAGGGATATGGCAGAATTCGTGAAAAAGTATACAACCCCCTTTTCACCCCTTAGGGGTCGAATTTCACAAAATCCTGAAAACACTTTCTAGGTATTTATATGAAGAAGTCGTACAATAAATATGAATTCAATACTTGGAAAGACCTAATAGATATGACGAAAACCGTGAAAATATAAGCATTCCATTTTCACTGATAATTTTTTTTGCCCCTTTCAGAACGTCAATTGATATTTCAAATTTTTCTTACATATACATACCGAATTTCAACTTTATAGCATACGCTGTTCTATAGATAGGAAAAACTCCCCCCACCCCGTACCATACTATCCCTATAAAGAATTATATTTTTCCAACATGCTACTACTATAGCTCTATCTAAATACCAAGTTTCAGCTTTTGATGATTATAGGTTCTCGAGATATAAAAATCGGAACTTTTTCCTTTTCACCGTCCCCCACCCTCAACCTCTACACCCTCACCACCAAAATTCTGCTAGGAGTCTATTAAGCCTACTTCTGGTAAAAATTTTAAGCATCTATCTTACACTGTTCTTGAGATATGAGGCGTGATTTTTTTTACAAAAATTCGTATCCCCTCCACTTTCATGCTCCACCGCCCCCTTAAAAAATTTTACTTTCAGCAAAGTTCATTTGTCAACCTTTATACACAAACCGAATTTTATTAGTCTAGTGCAATTGGTTCGTGAGATATAGTAATTAAAATTTGTTTCCGATCTATTCTCCTAGCATACCTACAGATATTCATTAAGTTTCAATTTTGTGACGTTAACCGTTTAGGAGATATGGATTTTAGAATGTGTCGATCTCGGCTTTTTTTGCGTTTCGGACGCATTATTTTTCCCCCCACTCCCACACCCCTTCACTATAATTGACAATTTGGGTCAACTATCAAAGCTCTATATAAATTCCAAGTTTCAGCTTCCTAGCTGAGATCTAGAAACCAAAATTTTCCGTCTAAAACGCATCCCCCTTGTCCCTCATCACACCCTTACCCCTCAGAATTTGGTCACTTCAAGGGACCTACAATTTCAATTTAATATCTCAAACTGTTTGGGAGCTACGAGCCTTCAAACGATTTTGCGTACGGCGGACAGACGGACTAAAATTTTATTTTTGCTTTTTTCGTGTCTACTAGTCTTGAAACGTGAAAAAAACATGTTCAGGGTAGCACATTTTTTTTTTAAATCGATCACAATACTATATTATTATTATTATTATTATTATTATCTTTATTTGCCTTGATTCAATTTTTGACTTAACGCTAATATATTATATTTAAGAGATCAGTCTTTTTAATTGACTATACAGCTTTTGATAATAATTTCAGTACGAGAAAACTTGAGTAATAATTCGAAAAATTAGGTAAAGGAAAAATGGCGTAAAAAACCTCTATGAATTACAATTTTTTCTTATATCTAAAACTTAACCTAGTCGTTATTAACAAGTAAAACTTATAATATTAAATATTTTTAATTATTATTAATTAATTCATTTATTAGATTGTTTTCAGAAAATTCAATTTTATTGATAAATTTTTGATATAAAGATTCTACTTTGACTTTAATATGTTCTACCTTAGCTAAAGAATGTAATCGATCGGTCGAAAAATATAGAGGCAAGTTGTGTATCATTTTAAGAATTTTATTTTGAGCAGTTTGTAACTTATTAATGTGGGCTTGAGCACAATCCTTCCAAATGACTGCACCATATAAAAGAATAGGTTGAAATATCATTGAGTATAGAAGGAGCTTGTTTTCTAAACTTAAATCTGATTTCCTATTAATAAATGGATACATTACTTTAACGAGTTTGTTCACTTTACTAACGGTATCAGTGATATGATCTTTAAAAGTCAGTTTCTTATCGAAAATAAATCCTAAATATTTAATATTATTACTCCAAGTAATTTCTGCTCCGTTGACTCTTATATAGTTGATTGCTGGTATGTAAGGAATAACTCTGCGTCTAGTGAAAAAGATTGCTTGGGTTTTGGCAGAATTAATTTTGATTTTCCATTTGCACATATACTTCATAACTGTCTCAAGCGCCAGGTCTAATGAGTGGCAAATATTTGAAGCTAACGTACCAGAGCAGTAAATAGCAGTATCGTCAGCGAAAAAAGCAGTATCGCAGTTGACTAGGTGTGGAAAATCAGCAGTGTAGATCAAATACAAAATTGGTCCTAATACTGAACCTTGAGGTACTCCTGCATGTATTTCCTTTCTGCTTGAAAGATGGTTAAGTATTGATACTTCAAAAGATCGGTTGGCCAGGAAACTACCAATTGTCTTGATGAGGTATACTATATTATTAGAAAATAATAAAGTAAAAAGGTTCAGCTCTGTATAGGAATCACAAAATTTCTTGCACTTGCAGTACTGGTGGACCACCGACATTCGCTGTTAAACAAGTTTTTGATAACATAATTCAATCCCTACCACAAAATGTCCCGACCGAGCTATGCATGTTCGGTATTCGAAAGGGGAAAGAGTTCCGCTCGAGTAACGCTGTAGTACCGATGTGTTCTGCAGTCAATTCTTACCAGTTCCAACTACGATAAATGGCTTGTCTTACACCGGTTCTAATACGAATGCTTTCTGTATAGTATACCGTAATGCAATACTTGACAGTTGGCATATTTCCATCACAAGGAATCGAGCCTGGTTAACTTCGGGAGTTGTATCGTTGCAGTATGGCTGCCTTTCTTCTGGGTCAATCGGTAGGGTGATTTTGTTGTTCCAAAACTTTAATCATGTGTACGAGCTAGTATACGTCAGGTACCTGACCAGCATCTGGGTCCCTAATAGAGCATTGCTGAGGTTGGGTATTAATCAGAAGCTATATGTGAATCTTCTGCAACAGGCTTTTCTACTATTGATCTTATGTGACGAACGAATCAAATGGATTGGTAACTCTGGAAATAAATGAGTACCTTGAAGTTTCAAAATAGATTTGGACAACAATCTTTTTTATTCGACGACATTTTATGTAAATTTCTTCTTATTAGATCCATCGTAAGAAAGTTCGCACAATTTGATGAGTTCTGGAAGGTTTTTTTGGCATTTATTTCCTAATGCCCAACCTAAATTGACCATTTAGCCCAGATTCTATAACTGTTCTGCACACAGCTGTACTGTCTCCAAAAAGAAGGTCACAAATGAACTAAAGACAGTTCTGTTTCGAGTAACCCGTACAAAGAATCTATTCCACCCGCACTATCATCTTTCTCATCCGATCGCTAAGGTTACACAGTTCATTCCAGAAAAAAAACAACAATTTTTGTTTATAAAACTCGGGTTTATAAAATCAGTAAGGTGGGGGGGGGGGGGGGGCGACTCCTTCACGTGTCCAAGTCTCAACGACAAAGTAACCGGGTGAAAGAAAAATTTTGAAAAGCATCTCCAATCCATCAAAGAAAAAAGATCAAAAATAAAATCTTGAAGTAGGTACCTATATAATTTTTTCTATTTTTTTTTTCTTTTTCAAGTGGACACCACAGGCTAAAAACTTGAAACTGCAAAATATTTTGCTCCAATAGTTGGAGCTGATGTTGTTATGGGGGCCCCTTCTCCGCGTCTTTTAATGATTCTTTTATTTTTATTACTTCTACTTGGGTTTGTGTTTTTGTTTTCTCTCAATCAAATTATTGTATAATTTTATGTTAGTCATCATCTCATGCACATGGCACCTGGCGCAGAGCCCAAAATACAGGTTTCTGCCGAGTCAATTTTAGACTGTCTATCTACCAACACTTGGGATAGCGTGTGTTCACTATTCTCGGTTCTTTCGTAGTTTTGGCCATTCATAAATTAGGCGAGTTTGTCTTTTTTCTTTTTGACTAGATCAACTCGAAGAGTTCCCGAAGAATAGAATCGGAACTATAAAGCCAAAGCTGGCATAAATTTAACGATTGACATCTTTTAGAGAACGGCGACTATCGCAAAACTCTTTTAAGATCAATGGGACTTTGGTCGTAAATCATAAAAAAAAGTACACAAAATTTACGTGTTAGTTTGTGGTTCGCTTGTACTGCACCATATTCAAAGCGACCCACGTCAGTATTTAAAAATCTGATCAATTGCCGGGCCTGGGGATCGCATATGAAATTCAAGAATGGAATTGTACTGTACAGAAACACAAGTTTGAATTTAAATAATCCCGCCTAATTTGCAATGGTTCTGAACTACAATAATATCGCACTGTGTTATCGAAATTTCTTGCTGTATAACAGTTATGTCTTTGAAATGGTTCTGTACTGAACTTATTCGTGTGGCGTTGAGTGCAAGTCGACGGTATTGCAGTTTATTCAGGTTTGTGTCATGGATATGTGCTTTTCGAAATTATCGACGAGCTTAATTTAAGTTTGTTACATAAATTCTGTAATTGTAAACTGTCAGGTAAAATGTCGTAACTGATTTTACTTAGTTACTTGAGACCTGGGCTCTCGATTCGAAACGAAACGAGTTCGAAAGATGAAAAACGCTTCCTTCGCAGCAAGAAAATTACCAGTTAGCTCCGTGGTAGCTCCACCGTAGCATTAACCGGAAATCTTTCAGTTAAAACGTACAAACCTCGATATAAATCCATTTACCGGACACCCTGGTACCTACTTGTTCGGCAATTTTTTAAGGGGTTATACCTTGAAATATTTTGAGAAAAAAATGTTCTAAAGGGTTGGTCAGTTTTCAATATCCGCGAAGATACACGGTGGCAAAGAAAATATTTTTTGGACATGTACCCTCACTCACATAATTTGTTACATCTTCAAAACTATTAATCACAATTTAACATGTTATAGCTTGTTTTTTTAGGGAATCGAATTACCTTTCATTCGATGTAAGCGTCGATGTTGTAGCTGTACCCGATCTTGAGAAATTTGCTTCGAAATACAAATTTTTTACTGTGAACCTGAAAATTCTTTGATCAATGTGATTTTTCTCAGTAAATCCTGTTATTAAAATGCAATTTTAATTTTATTTTTGGATGTGGCATATTGTTACCTACAAAAGTTGCATTCATATGTATAACATAGGTTTTACCGTTTTCAAGATAATAATGACGCATGGATACGTCCCATCTTTATGGCAACCGGTTAGAGTAGCGTTTATCCCGAAGCCAGGGAGAGACGACTATACTCTGTCCAAAAGTTTTTTTTTTATAAAAAAAAGAATTTTTAATGATGCAATGTAGACGTAAATAGCGATAAATCTTGTTGCGAGCCAAGGATTTGTTGGGACTTTAAATGTCGATTAAATTAATGAGTGTACAAGTCGATCTCTTACTATCGCATTCACTTACTCTTACACTTGGCATAGTGTCTAAAAGTGGTCCAAGCTTTGCATAAATCCACGGTCGCGTGTTATCAATGAAAATCACTCCGTCGCTTTCCAGTAAAACTGATAGTCGTCGTGCTTTCGTAGTCCAAAACTGATTTCGCATTCAAGTCCTGCTGCGCTTAAATACTGCATATTCGGTTGTATGAAGAACATGCGGGAAGTTTATAGAGCTTTCTACGCTATTCTAATTGGATATTTTCTCTGAAAAATTGGGATTGATAAGTGGTTCGAGTTCCAATCGTAGTTTGACACTTGCATTTGCTTCCTTTTGGTTTTAAGCTCTGTTTCTTGTTTTTAATTTAAGACTTTAGTATTTTTTGCAGCAAAAACTTGTCATTTATCTTAATGAAAAACTTATACGAAAAGCGCTTTCAAAATAAAAATTAATAATTAATTGATGATGATGATGCCGAAACATAGGCTTTTCGAAATTAGTGAAAATTTCAAGGAAATTGAGGAATTTGTCAACATAATCGCTGTTCTGAATAATTAACTCTTATTCTTTTTACCTATGCACTTAGGTACAAAATTTACCATTGTAAAAAGAATAATTTAAACAGTTTGAGGACAAAGCCTTCCAGACAATTTATTAAAAAAAACCCCCTTTATCTTTAAAATCCAATTGTACTTTATTATTTTAATAATAAAGTATTGTTATCGATTTTCAAAAAAAAAATTTGCTACCCTGAAAATTTTTTTTCCAAGTTTGATGACTAATAGAAACCAAAAAAGCAAAAAAAATGTTCAGTCCGTCTGTCCGCCGTACGCCGTCCGCCGTACGCAAAACGTTTGAAAGCTTATAGCTCTCAAACTCCTTGAGCTATTTAGTTGAATTTTTTTTTGTTGGTAGACTGAGCGGACCCCTTCAAGTGGCCACCTTTTTAGTGGTGGGGTGTGAGGGGGTGGGGGTGGTTGGTGGTTGAGGCGTTTTAGATGGAAAATTTTGGTTTCTAGATCTCAGTAACCGCTTATGTTGGGAGGCTGAAACTTGGAATTTATATTGATCTTCGATAGTGGACCCATTTGCAAAGAAAATTGCTAATATGGGTGAAGGGGTGTGGGAGTGGGGGCAATAATGATGCTTCCGAAATGCACTAAAGCCGAGATCGAGACATTCTAAAATCCATATCTCCTAAACGGTTAATGTCACGAAATTAAAACTTATTAAAACATCTGTAGGTATACTAGGAGAACAGATCGAAAACAAATTTTTGAGAGGGTGTAGTGGCGTACGGAGGTGGGGGGGGGGGGTGAAAGAGTTTAGATTACGATATGTCACGAACCAATTGCACTAGAAAAATAAAATTCGGTTTCTGTATTAAGGTTGACAAATAAAGTTTGCTGAAAATAAAATTTTTTAAGGGGGCGGTGGAGCATGGAAGTGGAGGGGATAAGAATTTTTCTAAAAAATCACGTCTCATATCTCAAGAACAGTGTAAGATAGATGCTTTGAACTTTTACCAAAAGTAGGCATAATAGACGCCTAGCAGGAAAATTTGGTGATCTGATGTAGAGGGTGAGGGTGGGGGAGGGTAAAAATGAAAAAGTTCGGACTTTTATATCTCGAGAATCTATAGTCATCAAAAGCTGAAACTTGGTATTTAGAAAGAACTATAGCAGTAGCATGTTGGAAAAATATAATTTTTTATAGGGGTAGTAAAGTGCGGGAGTGGGGGGTGTTTTTCCTAACTATAGAACGGCTTATGCTAAAAAGTTGAAACTCGGTATGTATATGTAAATCAACTAGAAAAGTAATATTGATTAAAAAAAATGCAAATATCTATTGGATTTCGGAAGGGAGGTAAAAAAAATTATTACTGAAAATGGAATGCATATATTTTTACGATTTTCATCATATCTTTTAGGTCTTCCCAAATATTGAATTTCTTTTTATTCTACTGATTCTTCATATAAATACCTAGAAAGTGTTTTCAGGATTTTTTGAAATTCGACCCCAAGGTGGTGTAAAGGGGTTGTATACATTTTCATGAATTCAGCCGTATCCCTCCGGTCTTATTAGATATCGAATAAGTTTTTATTTCCACGGAATTGTTCAATACTCACCTAAAACTCGTTTTCAAGTTTTTTCTTTTTTCAACCCCTAAGAGGGTTTAAACGGGTTGAACAAAATTTTTACGAATTTCGTCATATCTCTCAGGAGTGATAAGACGTCGCTTTTTTTTAGGTTTTCAGTCACATAGTAACCTACAACGCATCTCAGAATTAAACACGTTTCGGCCTTCTACCCAAAAATAATAAAGTTGCGCCCAGACTGTTGGCAGATTTTTTTATTCCGGCCACTCGTAAACTTTTATAATTTTATTTTAATAATAAAGTATTGTGAATAATTTAAAAAAAAATTCTAGCCTAATGCCATATCAGGAATATGTACCCATTATTGAAAATTAGCTGGCAAATATTTGCCAGCTAGAGTGTCTTGGGTAAACAGTGGTTGGAAACTATAATAAACTGCACTATATTGTTTGTGACACGGGCAATAGACCCATGAATATACGAGTATTGGAATTTAACCCACGATAGGCGTTTTTGAGCTGAGTAACGAGATGGATAGACGTTCTTGAAATGTTACAGGTGATACGTTACAGGAAAAGATGAGGTGTTAAGGTACTGGTTCATGTTTTTGAGGCATTGAATTGAGGGTGCGGAGTGTAACACAGTGCATTTCAATATGATACACGAATACAGGTGAAAACAAGCAAGTCGCACTGATAACAAATAGTTCCAATAGTTCGATCGGTCGCGGATCATTGAACTTGACTTTTCGTTTGAGATTTGAGGTGCAAAATCAAAAGAAATGACTTGCCAAGGTTGTGACCAAAGACCGCAACATTTAATTCAATTTACCACCTGCGGTTGGGGAGTTTTATCTCGCCGCATCATTGTATCAAGAAACTGACCAGCCACCGCAACTCCACACACATTTCATTCATGAATATGACGGATCATTTCACCTGAGATGCTTCAGAATGAAAAAAAAACAAGAAATTCTGGCGTCGGCGTAAAAACGTTCATCACCTGGGTGGGCATTTAAAAGATCGAAACGATCGCTGGTGCGCTGATCCACGCCTCCCAACCTAAGATCGAAAAACGCGCTTCTATGCTGCAATTACATTTCGTAATTAGTCAACAGTTACCTGAGCTTATCGTATCGATATCTAAGATATTGGGCCAAGATAGACGAAGATGTGGGATGCCCGATGAATTGGCAACTTTCGGGACGAACGGAACGTCCAACGCGACGCCGCCGGTCCGCGCAAGGTAGGTGGCAGCTACAATAGCCACGCGTAATTCGATCGTGAACTTTGGCGTGTAGTAAGCCGTCCGTCCGTGCAAAACGTTCGTATCGACGACCCCCGTTTCGATTTACCTGTTACCTTCAAACGAAAATGAACAGCTAGAAAAATCGCGATGCCAAGATCTAGCCGATTCGAATTAATTACAGCTTCCTGACGCAGATGCATCTCGAAGAGATGCTTAGTGCAGCCAATAAACGAATCCAGCAAAGATGCATGCAAGTTTCTTTCGGATCGTCAGAACTGGTTTCGTGCGATAAGAAAAGAGAGTCGCGTGGCTCCACAAAGTCACCAAGATGAAGGAGTTCTCCATACAAGATTCAGATCTGTACACGCGAGTTGCAGCTATACGCTAATACTTTAGACGCATCGGGTCCAGTAGCGCAGCTTCCAGAATAGGCGCCTCGCGTTGCGGTTAACGCAATTTTCTGCGGACTTATTTCTCAAGAAGTTGTTACTGTCTTTGCTTGACGATCGTTTCAGACCGCTTTATTTGTTGTGCAGTCAGTTCGTAAATTGATCGATTGACCGCCTGATTGAGTCGTTTCGATTGAGAGCCGCTACCTGTCGTGAGATTGGTCCTGGTGATTGATTTTTTCCTCTGGATTTTACGACAAGAGATTTCCATGTGTTTTCTTTAGTCTGCATAAATTTAACGCTGTTTTACTGAGGCGCCTTTAGAAGTAGCGTTTTACAATAAGCTGGATTGAATGGGGCCAACCAATTTATTCCAAGGACTGACGCTTTTTCTGTAGACGAGGAGGTTCTTTCACTTGTTACTTTTGAAGGAGAGGTTTACTTTTATTGCAAAGTTAGAGGGTACTTATTTTTTGTAGTGTTTATCGCAAGATTTCTTGTTGTCCTTCGACAAACTACTCCGTAACCTTTTCTGGTCATGAGCCTCCTTTCCATTCTGTTCTCGCATTGTTCCCATCGATGATCACGTAACAAATTCAAGCGCTCTTGGGGTCATAATTTGCCAATCCTTTAGCAACAAAGAAGTGAAACTGATCGTGAGGTAGTTGTGTCTTTTGGAACTTTGCATGGTCTTCGGAGTGTACTCTACTCCAAATAACACTTTTAAGTAGATGAGTTCTAAGCATTTGAGCTATTCGCACACCACAGAACAAAAGGTTTAATCCATCCACCGAGAAATTTCGCACCAACTGATCTTACAGGCCTCTAGAATTTTTCTATACAGAAGTAAAATGCATGCATGCATCGATAGATTTTGCACCATCTTGAGGGCAGAAGAATTTCGAGGAAACGTTTTGTGGGTGTGGGTGTAAGGGGTGAAAAAGGGAAGGGTTTTAAATCAAGGCTGTATAATTTTATATCATGAGAACGACTAGTGCTAGAAATCTGAAGTTTTGTAAGTAGGTTAGGTTGAAGTCAGCGTAAAACAACCAACGTTACATTTTGAATTTGTCCGCGTCCCAGATTTCGTCCTGAAAAATAATAAAGTTGCGCCAAGACTGTTGGCAAATTTTGATTGACATTGTTTTAAAGTCGAAAACATTCAAAATAGTAGCGCCTTTTATAGCCAATCAGTTTAAAAGTAATCACCCTGGATGAATGGTAATTCCCCTGGTACTGAATTGTTTAGGGGGGGCTTACACCAGAAGAAGTACGGATTTGCACTCAAATACACTTCAAAACACAAATGGCCTGCTTTACAACTTCACAAACTAATTTTGTTGTATAAATAGCACAAATTTACTTACTTTTACTTTATTATTTCAATAACACAGTATTGTGATCTATTTCTAAAAAAAAAATTGCCTACACTGAAATTTTTTTTTCACGTTTCATGACTAGTAGACACCAAAAAAAGCAAGAAAAGGTTCAGTCCGTCAGTACGCCGTACGCAAAATCGTTTGAAGGCTCATAGCCAATTACGCCAAGTATATATTCACGAATTTCGTCATATTTCTTAGGTCTTCTGAAATATTAAATTCATTTTTATTCTAAGAATTTTTCACACAAATGCCTAGAAAAAGTTTTTAGGATTAGGGGTGTGTTCCAATTCAATTCAAATGTCCAAATCAATTCAAATGTCCAAATCAAAGTAAGGCTTCGATGTCAAAAAGTCTATATTCCTTTCAATGGCACTTATATATTTCTTTCAACAAATGTTCAAATTCAACAATCTCAATTAAACATAAACTAATTAAAGGCACTAATTCACTTTATCAAAATTACATTAATAAATACTTAAGTTTAGACAAATTGTATAAGCCGAAAATAAAATTCTAGTTAAAACAAAATACGTGTGAAACTGGGCAAAGTAACTGCTTGACAAGAAAATTTCGGTAAAATTCCACCGAACAAAAACAAAGCGAAAATTCCGGTACATTCCGCACCGTTCATCATGTCGACGAAAGTTCACTTTAGTGTCAAAGTGACATCTATGAGTCGATTTAATTTGACAAGTTACAGTGGTACACAGTCAACTTGACATTCTATTACGAAGATGTAACATTCCATCCTCTGGTGTGGTTGGATTTTCAACAGGGTGTAAAAGGGTTATAAACATTTTCACGAATTCAGCCATATTCCTCGGGTCTGATTAGATATCGAATAACTTTTCAATTGCACGGGCTTACTTTATAATCGCCTAAAACTCGTTTTCAAGGTTTTTCCCTTTTCAACCACCGATAGGGTATAAAAGGATTGAACACGTTTTCATGAATTTTGTCATATCTCTTAGGAGTGATAAGAGATCGAATTGGTTTTTACTTCAACGGGCTTTCTTTATATTTATCTAAAAACTCTAAGAATTCTTCACACAAATGCCTAGAAAACGTTTTTAGGATTTTTTTGAAATTCAACCCCTAAGGTGGTGTAAAAGAGTTATAAACATTTTTACGAATTTAGCCATATCCTTTAGGTCTGATTAGATATCGAATAACTTTTCAATTGCACTGGCTTATTTTATAATCGCCTAAAACTCGTTTTCAAGGTTTTTCCCTTTTCAACCCCCGATAGGGTATAAAAGGGTTGAACACGTTTTCACGAATTTTGTCATATCTCTTAGGAGTGATAAGAGATCGAATTGGTTTTTACTTCAACGGGCTTTCTTTATATTTATCTAAAAACTCTAGGAATTCTTCACACAAATGCCTAGAAAACGTTTTTAGGTTTTTTTGAAATTCAACCCCTAAGGGGGTGTAAAAGGGTTATAAACATTTTCACGAATTCAGCCATATCCTACGGGTCTGATTAGATATCGAATAACTTTTCAATTGCACGGGCTTATTTTGTAATCGCCTAATACTCGTTTTCAAGGTTTTTTCTTTTTCAACCCCCGATACGGTATAAAAGAGTTGAACACGTTTTCACGAATTTTGTCATATCTTTTAGGAGTGATAAGAGATTGGATTTTTTTCTACTTCAACGGGCTTTCTTTTTATTTATCTAAAAACGCTTTCCAGGATTTTTGGGTATTCAACCCCCAAGTGGGTGTAAGAGGGTTGCACACATTTTCACAATTTTTGCCATATCTCTTAGCTTTGATAAGATATCAATTTGGTTTTAACTTCTCCAGAGCTTTTATATTGTTTAAGGTCTTCTGAAATATTAAATAAATTTTTATTCTAAGAATTCTTCACACAAATGCCTAGAAAGTCTTTTTAGGATTTTTTAAATTCGACCCCTAAGGGGGTGTAAAAGGGTTATAAACATTTTCACGAATTCAGCCATATTCCTCATATCTGATTAGATATCGAATAACTTTTTAATTGCACGGGCTTATTTTTTAATCGCCTAAACTCGTTTTCAAGTTTTTCCTTTTTCAACCCCCAATAGGCTATAAAAGGGTCGAACACGTTTTTACGAATTTCGTCATATCTCTTAGGAGTGATGAGAAATCGAATTGGTTTCTACTTCAACGGGCTTTCTTTATATTTATCTAAAAACTCTTTTCAGGATTTTTGGGTATTCAACCCCCAAGTGGGTGTAAGGGGGTTGTATATGTTTTCGCAATTTTATCCCACATCTCTTAGCTTTGATAAGATATCAATTTGGTTTTAACTTCTGCAGAGTTTTTATATTGTTTAATAGCCTAGAAACAAATTTTAGGATTTTCTGTTCTCTAAACCCCAAGGTCATGTAAAGGGGATGTATAATCATAATAATCAATGGCGCAACAGCCCACATTGGAACACTAGGAGATGAAGTGGTTAGCCACACGCTCGTCCGTGATTATTACCCCGATTTCAACTTAGGTACAGCTGAGTGAACTGGTAGTCCGGCACCCAATCCGATTCTCGAAAATTAAAAAGGGGATGTATAGCTTTTCACTAATTCCTACAGATTTCTTAGGTCTGATGAGATATCGACTTTGTTTTTACTTCCTAGGGCGTTCTATATAATCGCCAAAAAAGTTAATTTCAGGATGTCAAATGAAGGATTAGTTCGTCAGCTAGATTACACCCGCTCTCTATCTGCTCGTAACTTGAATTTTTTTTAAACGCTGATAATATCTACTCCGCTCCGCTTTCTGTGTGCCCGACTCCTAAGATTTGCCGGAGCCCCATACATGTCATAAAATCGAATCGGCGTAGACGTTAGTAGCGGTCAATTAGCCAAAGTCATGCCTGAATCATCCCTGAATCATCCCTGAATCATGCCTGAATCATCGCCGAATGGCCGTAAGTTGCAACAAAAGCTGATTTTTGTTAGAAGACCTTAACTAGCGGCCATTCAAGTCTGAATTGTACATTTTTTCAGATAGTTTTTATTTCCTAAATAATAACCAGTATACCGAAACAAAAAGAAAAACTATTTTTTTTTTTGTAAATCTCAAAAAGCATCTGCCGCGAAACTCTTAAAAGTCTCAACACCATGCAACGGCCGATCAATTCTCCTGGAGAATTTATGTCGCTCCTGAAACGTAAGCAATACGGCCCCCCTGCGGTTAATGTGGCGCTACATCTACTGGATAATCGTTGCGGCCTATAAAATCGATCGAAAGCCAGCGCAGACATTAAAGCGCCACGTGCTATAGAATCGACGGAAAGTAGCACCACATGAGACTTTTGAGATCTCTTTTTTCCACGTCTTAAAGGTGTTTTTTTTTCTTAATTCAGTTCGAGGGTTCTAGGCTACAGAACCAAGAATACCTCTTCATAATTCACACTTTGTATATCTTAAAAGGAGGCCCGTAAGGTAATTTCGGTGGCAAGAACACTTTAAGAAAATACGAGAAATTTATTTATACACGAACGTCTCGCTAATGTGTCAGGATTTTGTTGTAAATAAACGCAACGATCGTGGAGGATCCTTGATCTTAAAAGTCTTAGTTTCTTAGTTGTCACGATCAATAGTCCTTTTATGAATCGATCGTAGCGAGTTCAAAGATACGCAGCAATCGGGAAGAAGACCAGGTTCCTTTGCAAGAAAAAACCACCAAAAATAAAAACACCACCACATGATATTAAACATTGGCGCCATCGATCACCTGATGTGATGTGCACGATAAACAAACAAGATGCGTGCGCACACGTAAATAAGTCACTTAACACCTTGCGATCGAGCACCAAGAAGAGTAAGTGGAGTGAAGTGGAGTGGTATTTATTTTTCTTGGGCCCGGCTTAATGAAGACAAATGAACGCCAACAAAAAAAATTACTAAAATCGAGGGAGTTTCCATCGAAATGTTCGTTGATTCTTGTCGAACGATCGTAATGAAGCGCCCAAAAGTTTTAAAGGCGCGAATTTTCGAAAAACTATACCGACGCGACGCGACGTATGTGGCCCAAGCCGTTTAGAACAATCAGGCATTAATATGGCTTGTAGGTGGTATTGCGATCAAATCGGATCGAATATGAGAGAATTTCTTAAAGTTTATAAAGAAAATATTTTTCCAAATCAATAGACGAAATATTAAAACCAAAGGCGGAACGAGCCTCGGCGAACGAATATTGGGAGTTTTTGAATGCAGCGGGTGGTAAAAATTATTTGAAAATCATTCGTGAGACCCCCTCCACGTTACGAGAACCGGACTATAAATATTATTATTTTTTTGTATCGAGATCGAATCGTTTCGATCAATTTGATCAATTTTATTCTTTTCACAATATTTGCTTTGAAATATTCCCGTACAGATTCGATGTGCAGCATGTCGAGGGATGGAGAGGACGAATTAACAGATGAATTTGTCTGGACGGATCTTAATAACTTAAGGAAGCGTTTTATAGGTTTTTGTGCAAAAGCGAAATTTATTACACTTTACGCATCCGCTAAATGTACAGGACGCAATGTTCAACCTCTTTCGCTTCACCACGGTATTCTGTAATTTAACTCAGTGCAGTGCACTGCCAAAGACGACAAAATAGTTCACTCGAGAGAAATAATAAGTTGAGTGGCTTGAGTTTTTATACTTTTTTAATTGTATGGTTTTTACGGAGTGGCAGGAGAATACGACTAGAAGTACTTCTTGATTTCGAAGTCAGAAACAAAAGTTTAGGAACGAACTGACCCAATAAAAAGGCCGGACCATCGAAGTCCAAGACAAATATACGACCCAATTATTCTGAAAATACTTTTAAGGTTATGTACCCTGTTAAGTACATTTGTGACCACAAAATAGGGACCGCAAAATCGCAACTTTTGTTCACAAACTGCGAGCGATTTATGCATCGAATATGCCATTTCTGACAATTCAGCACTAACAGGCCTGCTTAACTAACAGAATGGCATCGAGTATGTGCCCCGATATCGAGTATGTAGAGAAAAAAATTATTTAAATAAATTTTTTTTTTAAAATACGTTTTTGAAACGAACTAAAAAGTATAAAATAATTTTGCCTAGCCTCATACACATTCCTAACCCCATACAGAAAGTCCTGAAAAACGTGGGGCGCCAGATAATAGTAAGGAGTGTAGAGAGTAGCTGCCTGACTATTCACTACGAGTATCGCGGGTAAAATCGGGACCGTGGAGGAATAACTTGGCGAATTCTTCCGAACAATCGTCGAGAAAATAAGATCGACATTGCGGCGTTGATTTAGACTGTTGACAGTAACAGTGAAGAAAAGATCATTTTTGTAGTAAGTCCATCATCGACATTCAAATGAAATGAAAATTTTTGTGCAAACACTCTCGAAATCATATGCGTACTCATTTTTGTCTCTCTGCAAAAGACTGGTCTTTAGAGTGGTCAGGGTTTGGGGGCGGAGAGGAATTCTGGTGTAATATTGAAAAAATATAGGTATGTCACGATCACTTTTCTTTTCTTGATAGTCCTTGGGTGGTGTTTGAATCGACAGCCTTTGGAACTCTTCGTGTATCTGGAGTTTATTGCAGGAGATATGAAGGCTCCTTTCATTCAAAGACTATAAAGAAATTAATTTAAATTCTTTCCGCCAACTTTATTTTTATAAAATACGAAATTGTTCACTAAAAGTGGAATATCAGCTCCTTTTTCTGCTGGTGCAAATTTACAGTGAAAAATGTTTACAATCTCTGAGTCGGTCAAAGTAGCGAAAAGTTTGTCATATTTTTCATATGAACAAATTTTCCCTCAATTTTTTGATAGATCAATTTTTTTTCAATTTCTTTTCCTAAGATTGGTATAAGATCTTATAGTGAACAATAGTATTGTTACATGTAAACCTGGCAACCGCGCAACTCGATCGGTTTCGAATAATGGAAAGAGGAACAACCGAATACCTAGTTGCAAAGTCAATCAGAGCCGAGTTGAAGTATATAAGGAGCGGAACAATTCGATGGGAAACACCTTCTAATAGAATATTCGAATATTCTCGTATAAACCAGAAGTGTAGAAGATCAAAATCGAAAGCTCTAAAGCTTTCGAGAACCGTCCACACACATCACCGAGCGAACATTCAAGAACAGTCTAGACTATAGCCAACTAGTATAAAAGCATGCGAAGCTTTCAGCGAGGGATATAGTAATTTTTATTACGTGGACTGTGACAGTCAACTAGTACGTGAACGTATTAGTGGAAAGCGATTGATAGCGTGTCAAGCGATATATAGCCGGGCGGTATTGCCATACAGTGCGAATAATTGTGCGAATAGAATTAAAGTGCGAAACAATAAATTAACATTTATTTTGATTTTAAACGAATTGTGTTTTACTTGAAATCCCGGCGAACACCTAGCTCGCAACAGTATAAATAAAAAGATATGAACACCCTGCCTTTCCTTTACTTAACAAGAGTTAAAATAAGGGAAAAAAGAACAAATTTTTAGTAAAATTTTTACTGAAAACGAAAGATACTTGAATTGATTTTTGGAAATTTTTTGGAATTCTGAACCACTGTGCGACAGCCTCAAATGTAGTGCAACTTATTTTTCGAAATTTTGGGATACTGTTGGCGCAACAACAAACTTAAGCGACTGTTATAAAGAAGATTGCGATTTTCAATGTTCGATTTTTGTTTGGTTCTCATTTTTGAGTTGTTTCATTGACAAGACTAAGGCCCGTTCCTACGATGTTCAGTTAAGTTCTAATTGGAACTTTAACTGACGGATTTTCATACAAAACTGCCAGTTAGAGTTTAACTGGAGATCGTAATAATGGCCCTAAAGGCCTAATACCGATAATTGATAATCATTAGCCAAGGTAGCGTTCTATCCTAGTTTCCTAGTGGGGAAGTTCGTTTGATTATAATAATTAATTGACAACTTTTAGTATTCGATTGAATACATAAAGTTTTCCAATCTCATTGTATAGGGTGGCCCAAAACCACTCATCCGATGTTGTGTTGCTAGATCTTTAAAATAAAACGATATATCCATTATTAAAAATTGGGGACAAAAAATAAAATTGCTGTGGGCGAGATTCGATGTCGCCACTTGGTGTTGAGCTTTATATATCCTAGCAAACAACCAAAAATTCCACCAAATTGGTTGAAATATTAGGTGATCTTCAGTGCCAACTACCTGAAGTATTGGGATGCGAAGGCAAGAAGGTTACTTAATTTATAATTCGCGATAATTAAAATTGGTTTCAAGATCATCTATATAGAATAATCCACAGCAATACCACCAGCTGTAAGGGTGTTTCGGATAGTACGCATGATACACCCTCTGACGAGTCTATGCTATCCGATGACAAAACAGCTCCTTCGGACCTATTCCAACACAATCTTATAAAAACTGGCCTATCCAGTAAAGGTTTTCCAACTGTCATGTCCTCAAGGACAGCGATTAATCAACAGTCGGGGATTTGGTGTTGGGGTTTCACTCCACTGACACCGGAAAAAAACAAACATTTCTTCAAATTTGCTTCTATGGTAGCTTACCATGAAAAAATTCCATTATTAAAAAACGATATAATTTCATAATTTTTTTTAATGTTTATTTGGACCTTAAAGTTTTTTTTCCCCATTACATTTTGAAGATGATATCGGTCAAGTAGTCGCCGCCATTGTTGATGACCATTTGGGCTCTTTTTACCGCATTCTAAATCGTTTTGGCGAGAACTTCGCGCGATAAGTTCTCACACTCTTGTCGGATAGTCTCTTTGAGAGCTTCCAGAGTCTGTGGCTTGTTCTGATAGACACGTGACTTAAAAAAAAACCCCAAAGAAAGAAGTCTAAAGCGGTCAAATCGGTCGATCTTGCCGGTCAGTGCAAATCACCGAAACGAGACATTAGGTAACCCAAAAACGCTTTCTTAAAAATGTTTATTGTCGCGCGTCGAACCACATGTCCTCCAGTCCCAATTCATCAATTTGCGGCAATAAAAACTCGTTGATCATGGTTCTGTATCGCTCACCAGTCACAGTAACCGCGTTATGCACGTATCAGGGATTGTGCCGCGGACGCAGCGAACTCTAGATGGGAAGCGCTAACGAGCTGTAGGGCTTCTAGGGCACTCTGGCCGAGATTGGACAGACGGAAGACTAGGGAGATATTGACATGGAGTAGGGGAAGTCTGCGGCTGCTCGTCGGAATTGCTGACAGGGCACTGCTTGCTAGGGAAGCATGCTATGCGTATGGGGATCGCTGACTCTGACGTGTGCAGGTACTGCCTTGACCTATATGCTGAGGAGGATATCACCCACATTTCGTGTGAGTGTCAGGCGGTTGGAAGGAGGCGACTGAGGTGGCTGGGCAGTCTTTTCTTTGACAATTTGGAGGACCTAAGGTTGATAGAGCATGACAAGCTGGTCAAGTTCTTTAGGGATCTGGGTTGTTTAGGCGATGTTTAGTGGCCTACGAGGCCCTGAAGGAATCGCTATGGGCCCTTTTGTGCCTAGTGTGCCCGATGGCTCAGCGCTGCGCCCCTTCTATTTTTCAAGTGCAATAAAATTCAATTGTGCGTCAAGGCGATCAATATTGAGAGAAAGAGATAACCGATAAAAGTACCCTTTCCGATGCTACCGGCATCTAGTAGACGAAATTAACAACTGATTTGTTATTAAAAATACTGATTTTAGCGCGTTTCATAACATTACATGACACTTTCCATAGTTTATACATAACGAACTGTGAAAAACAAGTTTGTAGCGGCTGGAAAAACTAGCCGCCAGTGAATTTTTCTTGGATTAACTGCTAGAATGTTGCGAAACACTGTTCGAATGCTTTATGAAGTGGATTTTTTTTTTTGACAGTTACTCATAGTTTTGCTGTTCGGACTGTCTCTCTCACACCAATGTCTAAATTGTATGTTAAAGTTTTTATCTCTCTTCATTTGGATTTTCTAGCAGCTATTAATGCTGTCATGACGCTGGCTAGTTCTCAAGTGCAATAAAAGTCAATCGTGCGACAGGGCGAGCAATATTGAGAGAAAGAGATTACCGATAAAAGTACCCTTTCCGATGCTACCGGCATCTAGTAGACGAAATTAACAACTGATTTGTTATGAAAAATACTGATTTTAGCACGTTCCATAACATAACATGACACTTTCCATAATTTATACATAACGAACTGTCAAAAACAAGTCTGTAGCGCCTGGAAAACTAGCCGCCAGTGGAAGTGGAGGTCTCTATCCCTCTCCATTTGGATTTTCCAGTCGTTTTAAAGTCGCAAAAATAGCCAGTGTCATAACAGCATAAGCCTCAAAAATAGCCAGTGTCATAACAGCACTGCATGCAGTGACTTTGATTTGATGTAATGGCTTTTCGTGAGTGATACGTGGATTCTCAGTGCCCCAGAAACGCGAATTTTGTTTGTTTACGTATCCGTTCAGATGGAAATGGGCCGAAAATCGTGCACTTCGTCGTTGAAGTTCAGGAGAGCGTGAGCATAGTTTAGACGCATTCCATGGCTTGTCGACGTGTATTCTGCATCTGGTTACTTCACAAATATTTAAACAAAACTGGCAGTGACCGCCATTTGCAAAAGTTATAACATCTTCCAATAGGGTGATTCATTTTGGGCTACCCTGTATTTACTGTCAAAATTGTACTTCGTCGAAGTTGAGTTATTGTTTTCACTCGAGTGAAACATTGTGGCGGTTTTTCGTGCTGGGAATGGACTGCGTTCTAAAATTGCATAGTTTATTGGAGAAATGGCATAGGAAAGAGAGTCGCTGCATGCTGAATTAATCTGCTAAAGGGCCTCTAAGGTTAATCCAGGTGAATTCAAGAACTTAACTAGTAAATAGCATTTCCCTATCGTCTTTTGCTTAAAAGTGCAGAATAATGCAGCGATTGCCCGGTAATAACCGGGCTAATTTTTCTACAAACTATTGACCCCAATGACGTAAGCTTGTTTCAGCGCACCCACAATAATTATTACGTTTGCTTCAATTATTCCAATCTCGATAAATCCACGGCAAGTTAGCAGAAAACTTTTTAATTAGCAACCTCTCAGAACATGACTTGACCCTTTTCTGCTTCTCAATTGTCCGGTGCGAAAAGTGGAAAGATTCTAACAACCAACAACTTCACCATCGCCAACAACAACAACAACTAGGTTTTTCAGCAAAAGAGATCCCGCACTAACCAACAACCGATCAATTGCAATAGTAACCGTGTGCTGCCGCCCCATTTGATGGAACCTTAGTGCGCGTCTGCAATTCATTGATCTCCGGTTTGAATTTATGAATGAAATCTGGGTTCGGAAGAAGAAGAACACGAGAAAAAAACCTTCAAAATTGTTGTGAATGAGAGTCAAGAAGTCATTCAAGACGGCGCAACGATCGTATAGCAAAAAAAAAACACAAACCAGCAAAAAGCTAGCGTAAGCAGCAAAAACGATCAACAAAGTGATCATCATCGGCAACAATAACATGATCAAAACCTGTTACTCTTCTCAGTTTGTACCTGGCCATACCGCCGTCGAACCGCTTCCGCCTAAACTGCCCGGCTCCATGCATGTAAGCTAATAGTTTGTACATATGTCCGATCGTGTCGACCAAGCTGATCTTCTAGCCAGGCTAGTTTTAACCATCGATCCGTCCGTAATCACTCAAGTCAATAAACTTCCGTCCAATTTCTATTCCGTTCGTTCGATGTACCGGAGTCTTTAAGATCGGGGACCAGAAAAAAAACCGAACTGACTGTAAGAAGCTGATCGGTCCACCAAGACAAGCGATCGTCGAAACCTTCCCAACACCCCACTCGCTCCGATTCCCACAATCTATTGGTCAGTCATAAGACCCTTTCTTGGATACAGCTTCTTACTGTTCTTACTACTGTTGTCCCACCTGATCGAAGGTATACACAACTTTATAATTATCTGAAGCTGGGACGATATTTACAAATCGGATCGACATTGTAAGACCTCTATGGATCCCACAATCCCACTTCCATGGTCTGGACCCCCAGTTCATGTTCTACCATTTTTTTCTCTCCATAGTTTATGAGTTCGATTCTTGCTTAGGGAGCACCTGCTCGTTCTACGCTCCACCACGATCGTCTTAGTGCAGCTTCTTTAAGACTGCACCAGTTTTGCACCTTTTATTGGTGCCCAGTTAGCCCCCAAGGAATTGAGTTAGCCATCAATTTGAATTGTGTATAATGAGCGATGGTGAAGTACCTATTTTGTAGCCTAGTTGGTTGTTGGGGCGCAACAACAACAACAAAAAAGAACCAGGTAAAATTCTGTCTTTTTTCTTCGTTATTTTCTTACGACGAACCGGTCAACAACTAGTTACGATCTTTAGTTACTACTTTAAACCGATTCGAACAGCTCTCCTTTCGACAATCAATCGTCTATGATTATTTTATCGATGAACCACGGATGTTGCTTTGATTTCTGTATGATATTCAGTAAGATAAATAGACCTTAGATGTGAATTTATTGATCTGATAAGATTTGAGCAGGTGTAATTGTAGGTATCTACTTAACATTAAATATGGTGGTAGTGGCGATCACCGATCGAGAAAAGGAAGTTTCACGTTAGTTTTACTGCTGCGATCGCCGTTTGGCGAAGTTGGGGCATTAGATCGAACTGTTCGTGGCGTTACAAGCCTACCGGATATTGTATTGCTGTTTGACTAGATCACTTTTAAGTTGATCGTAGCAATTTGGCACGATCCGTTCAGGTATGATCCTTTCAAATGTAAAAAAGCGATAGTTTTTTTTTAGTTGTTGTTGAAGATATAGTGCCGTAACTACCGCAATGTATGATGCAATCGTAACAAGGAAGAAATTGATCAATAATTTAAAAAAAATAAAGAACAGTGCGCAGGCTGTCCCGACTTAACCAAGAATACACAAAAAATTAGAGAAAATTCCGTTCTTCAGCCCACCTTGCTCATGTCCAAATTTTCAGTCAATATGCGCAGTTTTTTAAATACCTAACATGTTTGCTAGCTCGCGCACTTTCAGCCGATGGTCATCCAATACCATTTTATGGGTTTTCTTCACCATTCAAGGCGTGGCCATTTGGTCGACCACTGCGTTGTTCTTTTTGACAAGGTACGGCTTCGTTTAAACTCTGCCACCCAATATTTTATTGCTCACCCAGAGTAGAATCTAGTTCAGCTTTGATATTGGTTGGACTGAGACCTTTCAAATTGAAGATGACCAATTTTTATCATGTTTAAAAATTCACTGAGAGCGTTCGTTATTATTTTTTTTATTATTATTAATGCGATATTTTTACAATTTTATACACAAGAATAAATTTTGAGCACTACTCCCCCTTTTAAGGAATGACCTTGGGGGTGCCGAATAAAGACTAAACAACGTAGCGTCTTCAAACTTCAAACTTAAGCCTTATTGGGATGGTGGTTTCTACCATAGTATTTTCTTTCAAAGAAAAATTGCCATCTATACGTCAGGTCGGGTACTCCTGGGACAGCCTTCGTACCTTAATTAATTGAATTGATCTAATTTTATTAAACTAAACATTTTGTCAGTAAGTACATACAGGGTGGACAACTTCAGGCTTAAACAATTTAAATTCATGAAAGAATTGATTGGGAGGAGCAGGAGGAGGACGGGGCTCCACCCTAAACATCCACTGAGTAAATCGTAGCTTCTAAACTACGACCTGAAAAGACCGAACAGAGTTTTCTGAATAGATAACTCATTTGCCTTTATTTTAAAACTAATTTTACATGTACACTCTAAGAAATACTGTAGTAAATTTACCATTATTATAGTTGGTAACTGTTTTCCATCGATACTAATGGTAAAATTACATGCTTGTGTAATTAGAGGAAAAATTGAACAAATAATAAGTTGTAATAATTACACAGTTTTAAGTTGTAATTACAGAACAGTGATGTAATCATTGCACAATAGCTGCGTAATTAATAAACATCGGTGGCGTAATTATTACACGGATGATATAAATACTGGAGACAACAAGGCGCCGTTTTTGTATGGATCACTTTGAAGCATTTTGAAGCCAGATTGAACGTTTTTGTATGAAGCGTTTGATGACAGGTGGCAGGGAAATGCAAATAGTAGCCTAGTATTCAAATGTATGGTGTTTTTCGTGTTCAAGACCGGAGTATAATACCATGGATACACTGCTTGTATACAAATTACGTTATTCAAATCATGATATGCGATACAAGATAGCATGATACACAGCCCATAGATGTTATACTTTGACATTTAGCTATCAAAGACAAAATTTCTTCGTGCCAAATGTTGCAGTATGATGTTCCGGCGAATAGAACTTTCATTGCTAATAAAGAAATGTACAAAGCGGACCATCATATCACACACAAAAATGAAAACACACTCAAAGAATTTTAACTAACGAAAGAATATAAAAATCCACAAGTGTCATTCATTGGAATTTCAGTTGATTTCAGTAACAGATGGCGCTGATGGCAGTTAAAAGAAGGCTATATCAGCTAAAATCATCGAATTTATATATAAGGAAGCAGGTTAGATATTACGTCGATATCAGCTCGTTGACGTACTATATGCACATTATTGGGTGATACACTGGTGATATTGAGGATATTATGATTTATATACGAGCTGTGTATCCAAGGTAAAAGATGCTAATAGTAACATAGTGTTTATTGCCGGTCCTTTGCGTGGAATTGTCCGGCTTCAAAATAGTCGCTGCTTGTCATCTCGAGTACATATATCTCTATGAATGCAACTATTACACACTTTTTGTGTAAAATTGTCATTTTATTATAGGGAAAAATTATCCATTTAATTCGGATATATAATTTCATATACGGTAAAAACTTATTCGAAAACATTTGGCTGATTTAATTTCTTTCACCCAACAAACCTAACAACGTGAAGTGAAATAACATGATGAAATAAATTCCAGGGAACTTACTTGCTTATTTTGGCGTAATATTACACAGTATTTAAAGAAAAATTATACTTAGCGTGAATTTACATTAATTACTATAATCATGACACCTAAATTTACTCTTTGTATATACCAAAATAGATGTAATTGTCCTCTTTATAGTGTAATATTAAACCGTTATACGTCAATAAGACGTATAATTACATATATTATGTATTTTTGCACTTATTTTTGATTTTAATACAGGGTATTTTTACATTCTGTTTTTACAATTTGAACTTTTGTGCTATTCTTCACCAAAGTATTGGGGACTTTAATAAGTTCTAGCCGTTTTTTTCGAGAAAATGAATGCTTCATTTAAAAAAAAATAGTAAAGAACATGTCATTGAAAGTATTGTCCAATGCTGGAGGCTAGTATCTCCCATCTTTCTGGCAAAATATATATCTATACAATATCTTCTTGAAAGAGCGACTCATATTTTGAGCTTATCCACGAATTAAGTAATTTTTTGGAATTTTTTGGCTTCATAGGAACAGAAGTGCCAGGTAGTAGCAACGTCCGGTGAATACAGCGGGTTCGGTAGGACTTCCCACTTGAGCATTCCCAAGTAGGTTTTGACCGGTTTTGCAACATATGGCCGTGCGTTGTCATACTGCAAAATTACTTTGTCGTGTCTGTCCTGGAATTGCGGCCGTTTTTTCTTCAATGCTCGGCTCAAACGGATCAATTTCAGTCGATAGCAATCTCTCGTGATGGTTTCGTTAGGTTTGAGGAGCTCATAATATACTACACAAAGCTGATCCCACCAAATACAGAGCATGAGTTTGGAACCATGGATGATTCCTCCTAATGTTCCTACAAGTTAATTTTGCGTCTGACATGGGTCTTCATCGAGTTATGCTTTCAATTCTTCGTCTTCAAACTTTTTCGATGCGTCAGAGCGTTCTTTATCATCAACATCAAAATCATTATTTTTAAAGCATTCACTGCATGTTGTTTCCGATAGAGCATGATCGCCGTAAGACTCCACAAGAAGCTGTGCTTCAGCTGCAAATTTTCTATGAAAAAGATAATGCAAAAAAATCCCCGCAAAAATTCTGTTTTTGGCACGAAACTCGATATATTTAACGCTATGAAAAATATATTGTTTACACTTAGGCGGAATAACATATACTGTCACTTCAACCTTAATGGTGGAGCTTCACGATGAAGTTGGCTGCAGTATTGCCCGATGCAAAAATACTAAGATAACACCATCTGTCGGGAAACGGCTGGAACTTATTCAAGTCCCCAATAAAAACGATGTGGATCAACCCAAAAGCTATTTAGCAGGGTTAACAATCCTGTTGCTAAATGCCTTGGATAAACTGTCAGCTGCCCAGCAGGCAAAGTTTTGTATACTATACAACGAAACGGGACTGTATAAAGGTCATATAACACCCATGTACAATTTTTGGGAACGAGTTCCTTATATGTTTATACGTATAGTTTGTAACAGCACTATACGTAAAATATTTAAGATGGTTCTACGCATAATTTTTTGGGTGTTTATACGTAAAATTATCATTCCTTTGACATACAAAAGAGATATAACTCTCCCAATTGTGCATAAGCTTTTATTTAGGTAGCACATTATGTGCTGATATATTTTCATTTCTGTATCTTATATACACAGAGAGAAAGAATACAAAATTTGACTTCTTAAGTCCTGTCGCGTATAACATAGACCTAGTGTCAAATTTCGGCTCCTTGCATTCCAAATTTAAGAGACAGAACTGAAAATAAATTAGAACTTTAAATAATTGTAAGACTGAAAATAAATTGAATTCTAAAAATAAGACTCAACAATACAGTTTGATTAGTTTTGATAAAATTTAATTATTTTGTAATGTCCTTCTTCCCGAGAGAAAAAATAACTGCTCACTCTTTTATCGCAATTTTATCACTGGTGATGAAAATCGACGAACAGCTAAACGTCACTGATAAAAATTAAGAAGCTATGCGTCACAACTAGAATTGCATTTTCTATAAATGTTACACACGCATGCGGTGCCATTTAGATGTAAGTATAGGTATCCTACGAAAGTTCTGCTGCTTCTGACCTGACAGATAGGTAGGGCTACGTGTGTAGTTTCCCTTTATTGCATGTAGCGATGAAACTCTGTAGAAAATGCATTGAAATACAAAGGCCTTTTCAATAATTTTGTACATGCTGTCTCTATCTTACACATAGTCTTAAATTTCTGTACAAAATGTATTGAGTTCCCACGACTTTTCGACGAACCTGTTCTGCCTGCTGGGTGCAAATACCTGCTACAAATTGAATTTACTGGTGTCAATATCAGCTGAGTCGCAGGGCGCCATCTGTGAAAATGCTAAAACAGTGAAAATTTAGATGAGCTTTAATAGCGAAAAATTGATCCAACTTTGATCCCATTATGATTTTGGATCATCTCTTTGTTGTTGTTTTCAATGTAAAACGAAGGATTTTGATCTTGATCCAGATGAAAATACAAACCTATTATTACACAGCATACAGAAGATGCTCAAAGTGACCACCGTTGGATTGAATAGCTCGTGGTAATATCAGCTGCTAACAAAACCTGTCTAATCTGTTGTGCTACTCCTTCTATTCTTCGTTTCAATTTATCTATTGTCCTTACTTCTATTGAATAAACCACTTCCTTCATCGTTCCCCAAACTTACAAATCTAACACTGTAAGATCTGGTAATTTTGCACGCTCATGTGTAATATAACATACAAAACACGTCCAAATGTAGCGAGAAACCCGGGTTTTGACCGATTCAAGCTGCTGTGCATATTGAGCTCCTGCTCGAAAGTTGGCCAACAGTTTGAGTGAATCTTCATGGACTGAACATTTTTAGTTTGAACGATTTTGAATCGGTCGGTTGTGCGCGCTTTCATATTGCTGCATAACCATTAGCTTCTCAGCTAAACAATCGGCCGATTATAAGTTGATAGTCTGCGGGTGCATGCGATCACTTTAAAACCCGGTTCATCGTATGCGACTTAGTTCCTTCGATGAACTTCTTTCGGATATGGCGAATCGTAGGTACTTCTTTTTCTCGAGCTTATATAATAGTTTTTTTTCTTCTAGACGAGTTTGGTTCTCGTGTCGCCGACCTTCTATATTGTGACACGATCACTTTTTTTTCTTTTGACCAACCATCTAAATCATGGCACGATCACTTTTTTTTGGTCCAGCCCCTCAATACCAATGGCACGATCACTTGATCCTATAGCAACAATTAGTTACTAGTATTGATCGCAATTAATATGACACGATCACTTAAGAATCATTCTAAGATCTTTCCATTGCAGCAATTCGAAATTGAACCGTCCAAAACTATTCTTAAGACTACCTCATTAAAAATCGTAATTCAAACCGATCTTATCAGCGACTATGAAAAAGTGTCAAACAACCTTTCCCACATGAATTACAGATTTATAAAGACAGCCAGCCTGTGTTAATTTTTTGTTTGTCCCGCTTGAATTATACTTTTAGCATAAATTTGCTAAGATATCATTCGATTTGTAATTAATTTCGTTTCAAGTCCGTTGTGTTCTTTGTTTTTCTCTGGACTTTCCACGATCGTAATTAAATTGGTAATGACCACGGTGATCGCTACGGCAGGTAAAAACAAAGAGAACGCGACGAGAAAGGTGACCAAGTGGTCACTTAATGTCGCATGCGTCTGGTCTATACAGGCCAAACAGTTCGTTCCCACGCTACGAAAATTTCATTAATTTTGTTACGTTTTTCGGTGGGTTCGAACAACACTCGGGAACTGAGTATGTGTGTCTTTTCCACGTTCACACTCTTCAAATAATGGTAGTTTAACTTTGGACACCTGCGAATTTCACCTGAGGGTGAAACTGAAACGAGACCATAAAAGTCTTCAAAGTCCAAACTAACCGAACCATTCAGCCCTCGTAGTGACCTAAGAACGCATTAAAAATAACTTTACAAATCGAAAACTGGGTGCAATTTAATGCATCAACAGTCGCAACTGATCAACTGTGAAGGGATGTTGCTGGGGTTGCCAGTGATGACCACCGATCACTTTAATTACATCCCCCTTCAATTAGCACCCAATACGTTCAGTCAGTTCTCCTTATTGGCTTTTTTGGCAACTCATCTAAGTGCAGAATCGCCAACAAAAAAACAATTTATAAAAGTACCAAAACGAATCGATTGCACCATGTCTTATTCAACAATAAAAAAAAAACGTTCTTTTTTCGATCCGATCTATTCTTAAATTTAAATAAATGGCTTCATGTGTTTTAATGGTCAATGGAACACACTTAATTCCTAGTTGGGATTACAACGAAATTCGTCAGGGAAGTCTTGTTCGGAGCTGGCCAACCGTGACATTATATCGTTTCTTTCGTTTATTTTCCGTCCGATTGTTATTTTTTTAATTCATTGTTTTCAACATTTGTACAAATTTTGAAAATAATTGCATTTTATTATGAGCCTGGAAATAATTTGGATTTTTTTTTTATAATTCATTTGAAATTGGAAACGTAGTTTGCTTACGTCTTTACGTTTGCTTACGTCTTATTCCACAATTAATTTTGTTATTGGATATAAAATGACAAGTTCTCGTGGGTGTTGCCATATTATCGTATTGACAGAAATCACACATCCTCATGAGGGCTTTCTAATAAACACAACCCGTGGTGTGTAATCTATTGACTTAAAATTTATAATACGTCAACTGTGGACGAGATTCACATTTTTTTTTAAAATTCTCCTTTAATTTTTATCTTTTTCTTTTGGAAATTTAATAATTTTTTGTAAATACACCTTTTTATTTTTTATGTAATTTTGTTTTTTTTTTAAGTTTTTATTTTTTGTATTGTCTTTTCCATTTTTTTAATTTAATTTCTTTCTCTTTTACTTTCACTTATTAAGTTTTCGTAATTTCTTTCGTACTCTTTTATTTTTAATTTCTTTGGATCTTTCACACTTGTTTCTCTTTATTGAACTTTGTTTTTATTTTATTTTTTTGGTATAATTTCCTTCTTGAACCTATTTTTTTTAACTTCATCTATATTCATTTTCTTTTTAACTTTATGTACTTGGAAAAATAAAAAAAAAATGTTTAAAAAACAGTACTCTTTTGTACGCATCACATATTCTTGTACTTTATTTTTTAGATATATAAATAAATGTTTATTTCGTTCCAAAAATATTTATAAGAAGTATTTGTACAATATTTCTGTTCAGTTGGTACTCAGATCGCATATCTTTTCAGCCATAGTAACTCATAGTGTTTTTTTGTTCATAAATTTATAAATATTTGTGATTAGTGTTTTAAATTGGATAAGTGAAATTGAAGCCATTGGTGTAATAAGGGATCAACTATTTTTTTTTAATAGCATGAGAGGGCTTGTTTGTTCTGACTTCTTATTGCATTCGGATGAAATTCTGCTGATGCAGTTAACTCCTTATGATTTAATAATATCCTTCATAATTTTAATGAAATCATAAAAATCAATAAAATAATTTTAATGCAATAAAAGGCCAGAAAAGTCAAGTTTTTTTGTTGTTGGAGAAAATGAGTTGACCCCTTGAACTTGTTTTTTCTGTACTCTTTCTGAACTTTTTTTTATTTTTTGACAGTTTTCTTAGACCTTAGATTTTTGACTTTATTAATATTTTTAACCTCCGCCGTGATTTGATTTTTTAACCTCCGCCGTCATTTAAATTTTTTAAACTCCGTCGTGATTTTAATTTTTTAACTTCTGCCGTCATTAGAATTTTTCAACCTCCACCGTCTTTTGAATTTTTTAACTGCCACCGTCATTTGACTTTTTTAACCTCCGCCGTCATTTCAATTTTTTAAACTCCGCCGTCATTTGAATTTTTTTAACCTCCACCGTCATTTGAATTTTTTACCTTCCGCCGTCATTTCAATTTTTTAAACTCTGCCGTCATTTCAATTTTTTAAACTCCGCCGTCATTTGAATTTTTTTAACCTCCACCGTCATTTGAATTTTTTGACTTTCATCGTAATTTGAATTTTTTAACCTCCACCGTCATTTGAATTTTTTAACCTTCGCCATAATTTGAATTTTTTAACCTCCACCGTCATTTGAATTTGTTAACCTCCACCGTCATTTGAAATTGTTAACCTCCACCGTCATTTGAATTTCCCAATCTCCACCGTCATTTGAATTTCCCAATCTCCACCGTCATTTGAATTTTTTAACCACAACCGTCATTTGAATTTTTTAACCTCCGCCGTCATTTAATTGCACTTTTTATTTAATTTTTTATATTTTTGGATTTTTATAAAGCGTTTTCTAAAATTTTTTTTGTATTATTTAATTGTCCTAATGTCCAATTTTCAAATTTTTTTTGCTCTTGTCGGTTTTTACTTTTTGTATAGGTAATTTTTCTACTTCTTTGCACTGTTTTATTTATTGTATGATTTTTTTATTTATCTTTGTCATTACCTTTTGCCATTTTTTTACGTTTTCTTTTTTTATACATTTTATTTTTTATGTATCTAATTTTACTTTATTTTTTTCATTAATAAACTATTTTTATTTTCGTTTTTGTACCCATTTTTTTCTGTGCTTACTATTTTTTTATTTTTTGACTTTATTTATTTAATTTTTTATTGTGTATGATCTTTTTCTATATTTCGTAATTCAAGTTGTTTACCTTTTCTTATTTTTTTAACTATTTCCATTTTTTGATCTTTTTGTAACGTTATTTAATTTTTTGCTCTCTTTTGTGTTATTTTGGTTTTGTTTATTTTTTTGTCCTTTATTCTGTATTTTTAAGCTTTAATTTTATAATTTGGAACTTAAATATTTCTTTTTTTTTCTATTTTTTGTACTTTTTTAATTATTTGTAAATATAATACAATTTTTTGTAATTTTGTTTTGTATACAATTTCATACTTTTTTAACTTTATTTGTTTATTTTATTTTATTTCTAATTTTTTACCTTTTTTTTGTATTTTGTATTTGTTTTTTTTTTAGTTTATTTTTTGTCAATTTTTTGGATTCATTTGTTTGGTACTTTTTTAAATTTCTAAACTTCTTTATTTTTTTTAGTTTATGTTATATTTTTTTAGTTTATTTGTGATGTTTCTTTTTTTTTACCCTTTTTTATTTTTTATTATTTTTGTTGTTTTTTTATTTTTTAATTTTTTCATTTAATTTTTTATACTTTTTTTTATTTTCTTGTATTTTTTAAATTTATTTCGTACTTTTTTCCAAATTGTTCAAAAACCAAACCACATGTGTGTAAGATGAGTAAAAAAAAATATACCTAAAACAATCTGAACAAAATAAACGAAAACATGTTTTTAAATAGCTTAAATCGGTTATAATTGCAACAAAGGACGAAAAGTCGATTTGAATTGCAACAAGTGCATATTTCAGTCCATTTACCAATAGTTTAGAAGTTAGCTAATTGTTGTAATTTGAATGTTTATAATGAAGAAAATATAATAATAATATAATCTTTTTCACTTGGGATTATGAGACGTGATATACTGAGCATTCAACAAAATTTTCATGTCATTGGCACGCTCAAAACATTTATTGAACAAAAATTTAAATTTATGCTTGTGCATAAATTTTTTTTTTACCAATTAGTTTTGAATGAAAACAAAGTTTGAGTTCACTTGTCCAAATCCTTCAACTCCTTCGTCCTTAAGTCCTTAAGATACGAATTCAAGAATATTTCCCGATAAGTTTTGAACACTTTTGGCTAGGAATTTGAAGCACATAAGTTTCAGGATGAATATGTTAGAAATCATGTCAGTCCTTCCGGCACCTTCCATTTGAAAGTCCTTGAAAAAGGAAAACTTTACTTTCGATGATTTACTTAGTTCCAGATATGAAATTGATCACTGATGATTTTGGCTTTTAGTTTCGAGTAGCAACTAAACGAGAGTCCTGAATAAGGTACAACCCTTAAAAGGGTAGAGCAGAAAACAATATATTACTTGAAATTCTATGTCAATACCAGTACTCCTCCGTCCTCCATTACAATAATAAATTAAAATTAGTATTGATTATTTTATTCGCCAGTTATGCGTCTTTTTCATATGCCGCGTTTCCACTATCGCGCGAACCTGTGCGAACTAGCGCGGATGCGTATGTGGAAACAGCACATTCGCGTTAGTTCGCAACTCTAGTTGAGAACCGCGTAGATTCGAGTCGATGGCGGTGTTTGGACGCACGTCAAAGGGATTCGCATTGAACACAAATGTAGTGTTTCCACTATCGCCTATGCATTCGAGTTCAATGCACATGAATGCCATAGTGGAAACGCGGCAATAAATAATAATAAATATAAAATCAAGTCTCACAAATTTAAGAAAAGTTGTAAATAAAATTAGAAGACATCTGCAACCTAATTGTATTCTCGTTTTTATTTTTTTTTTACAAATACCTTTGCTTTGCGCTTTGTTTCAAATTAATCTTTTCCCTGGCAAATTCTTGTATAATTTTCGATGTTTGTGCTCTTTTCAAAAATATGATTACTCAGACGATGTATACAATAGTCGACAATGGATCATAAACGAAATTTTATGCCGTTCAGACAGTCTTATGTGAATAATGAAAAATTTCTTTTTCCTTCTTGTGATTTTCTTTCAATTTTTGAAAATTATTTAACGACATTCGGCCTCTTGTTTCTGCGTTTGTTAATCTTTTCTTGATTATTGCGCTTACGTACAAAGGCATGTTAAAAATGATCGCAAAATGCGAAGAATTCATTTACAGGTTAATTTCGTTGCGGATGAACAATAGAAAAATATAATAGCGAACTTGTTGATTTTCATTGCATCAAGGCCCTCCCCCGGAGGGCCTTTTCCATCGCAGGTGATTCCAATAATACGAAATAGAATCTTAAAAGACGGAGGATTAATTTCCTTTGAATTAAATCGATTAAAAATAAAATTTCCATCGATTTCAATTCATCCCTTTTTATAGAGTCGTCTCAGCCCGGAGAAGATTTCCAGGACTTAATACGAAGGATTCGGAAAATAAGTGCCTGAAGGTTTTCCAATTAGAGCAACGCAACGTGCAAATATTGACGACATTCAAACAGGTTTCGGTTTTAGAGAAAATTTTCATTATTTGCGAAAGATTTGCCTAAAAGATTCGAAATAACGTTAAGATAAAAGACGATAAAGGACCATCGTGTTCAGGGAATACAAAAAACAGGACAATTACAATTTGTAGGGAAATCTGTTGTTTAATTATTTGTGATTGCTGTAAGGTTCCTTTTTGATGTCGCCAAATAAATCATGTCTCGGCATTCATCGCAAGTCGAAATGTCGAATTTAATTAGACTGCGGTGTTAAATGTTGGTACGGTGGTAATCTTATTGTGGTCACATTTAGAACGAGGGTTGACATTATTAAAATTAAAGGTGGACAGAACTGAGTTTTTTTTCGTTGGGATAATGGGGAAATTTATGCGAGAAGTTTGACTGTATTTTAAAAATTGCTTCTCGAACTTAGCTACTAAAATAAATAAAATTATACCAAACAAATGCAACTCATGTGTATGGTAGCCACTGGAAGGAGTATATCTTGATTTGATCTAGTTTTGTTATTGTACTGCTCAAAATTTTACGTGTTTTACCTTACGCTTTGGTAATTGTTCGGTAAGTGTAACCAGACTGAAAAAAATACTGTTCTTAATATTAATGAATGCCTTTCATCAAGCGAAATTCTTGGTAATAATGAAAAAATCGTTGCAACAATGAAGAAAATCATCAAATACAATTCATGACATACGAAACGTACATTAATACTATGAATCTGATTTTATTAAAAATATTTTCATCAACTTGTATAGTATATGGAAGCGCACTCTAAGAGTATGATCAACATCTAGGAATTTTGATGCACGACTTCATCATATTGATTAAAAATTTCTTATAAACAAGGCATTTTCGCTTGGTTCTCGTAAAATATATTGATTATGTTCATAGTAATAATGAACACATTCATTATATTGAAGAAAACGATCATCGCACAGGTCAAGGATACGGATCCTCGGTTGGCTGCTAATTTTTTATTAAGGTTCACACACACAGCAGTTGTTCCGCTGTGAAACAGTCGAAGCAGTAGCAAAAATTTGGCACAAGTGTGTGAGAAACTTTATGCGTTTTCATATGGCATTAAAATACAACGGAGGCACATAGACATCGTGCCATATTCATCTGTCTCTTTGTATTTCCAAAGTTTCGAAATGATCGAATTTTCGTTTCTCTTGTTTAGAGTATTGATTACAGTGACAGGATTAATCACAATTATGAATTAATACCTTAATATGAGGAACAACATTAGTAATATTAATTACTCTTTTCATCAATATTATGAATCTGTTCATCATGTTATACTGAGAGTGATCCATTTAATATTAATAATGAATATTTACTTTAATACGAATTATTGTTTTTATCAATATTATGAACTCGTTCATTGTAACAATGAATTTCAACATCATTTCTGTTATTGTGAGTGTGTGTATCCAAAGTAGACTGAAAAATGATGAACGGTTATGCATAATATTAATTAATACTTACATCGGCTCAAAAATAATGATTTTTTCATTATGATGATGTACATTTTAATTGATTGGATGTACCTTTTTGGTTCAGTGCATATATCCTAAGGACTTTTATATAGTTTCACTCGAAGAAGTGTGATTTTTGTCCACTATGCTCATTAGTCGTATTTTTTCCTATTAAACTATTTGATGTTAAATTTCGGCTTTATAACTGAACGATTTCTTAAGCTACCACATGATCCATCCAATGAATGGGAAACATTTTCAAGAACTTCTGTATGGAAGCTACACCAAACACTCACTTGGTTTTAATTATTTGTGCTTGACCTGAAACTGTTGCAGAAATACCTTATACCATACTTCAGAATCCTAGGTTCTTCGAGTAACAAACACCCTGCAGGTGTAAACTGGAAGACTGAGAACGCATCACTTCGACTCGATTTAAGCTACCAGTTAAATGAAGAAAAGATCCATCACCTTTTCTTTCTTTCAATTGTATTAACTTTTTTTATAAAATATGAGGTAGGCCTACGTTCACGGTACAGAGTAACAGGTTTCACGTTTTCACATCTAGATGGCGTTAAGGCCAATTAAGTGCAAACTTTCATTAACGGAATGAATTTGCTGAGCATAATACAACTAAAACAATTCGGCTATTCAACGAATTAATTTTTTTTGTTTGAGGCATCACAATTAGATGATATTAGAGGGGAAACTTACGAAGAAATGTCTGGCAGCACGTTCCACGTATTAAACTTGGCACTTTATTGGGAGCAGAGTAGCCACACCACTGGAAGCAGCTGCTCTGCGCTCGCCAGTTTAACTTTGGGCGTGTTTTTTGCTCCCTTATCCAGAACAGAGCAGGTTAGCTACGTGCGAAAATAACAACAAAACGTAAACCATGAACTACATCCAGTGGTGAAGCTATTCTGGCCTATGCCTTTTGTTGTTATTTTTCCATGTCACTAAACTGCTCTGCACTGGACAAGGGCAGGGTTTATCTCTCATGAGCTTCACCTGTTTAGAAAGGTGCGGATCGGTACTGGTGAACCTTGATCTCAAGACACCATCTAGCGAAACAAACATTAATGTCGTTTTATTGTACATAGTGCCCAAAGCTCTGAATCTTCATGAGATGCGGTAACTATCCAAAGTACCTACTATTTCCATCAAGCATTGCATAATTTCAAAATTTAAAGGCTGTCGATAGAAGAAAATCGAAAGCAGACAGTCTTTCGTGCACACCGGCATTTATATTTCAACAAAAAAAAAACGTTAATTTCAAATTGAAGTAGTTTAATTAAATTTATTATATCCAAAACTTCGCCACTCTCGTAAACAAAATCCGCTGATCTTCACTAAATTTTCCTTAGAAATTTTTCTTAAATGGGTGGTCTGCTAGATTCACCTTTTCTCTCGATTCCGGACGATTACAAATCATAGAACATGTCCTACACTGAAAAAATATGAGGGTGGTATGGCGCAATTAATTCCAATTATAAATTTCTTAAACAGCCCATTAGCACATTGGCTTCTGATTTGCATCGGAAAGACGATCTTCGATCTTCGATCATCGATCACACGTTTCGATTTTAAATTCGTGGAAAAAATGCAACTCGGTGAAAAGATCGATGCAAGGGAATTTTCTTAATTTCGAAGAAGAAAAACTCACCACATCTGGAAAACTTGAAGTCCAAAATATATTTTTCGATCCAAACAACGGAGAAAAAGAAAAACAGATTTATCGCGGACCAGTTGTACAAAACCAAAAAAAAACGTTGTTTTTTCAAAACATCGAATTTCGGAAAAAAAATCGACGGCCTGTATTTTTTTCCCGAAATGGTTTTGAGATGTGCAAGGTGCCTTGCGATGAGCACTCGAGCAGCAACTGGAGAAAAACCAGGCAGTCTGGGCCGAAAAGACGATCGTCAAGAAATCACAGAGTCTGGTCTCTGGCCACATCACTTCGACTCGAATCAAAACAGTAACGTGTCGGAGTCAATTAACATCATCTCTGACACGAGCCTTAATAGACCTTTTTCTTAGGAGATTCCCGTGCCTCCTTCAGTCCGCGCCGAGCGTTCTGTAAACAGGACAAATTTATTATAACATTTATGTGAATGTAAACAAACAAGCTGGGCCCCGATGTTAATGTGTGATTCGGTGTAAAGCGTCTTCTTGGATGTGTTTTTTGTTACGATTTTCACATCAAACGACACATCGCGTAAACACAAAACATACAACAAACTTTACTCGACTTTTCAGAAAACTCGGAAAGAAAGTCGTTTTGGTTTTCTCAAAAAAAAAATCAAAAAATCAAAATTGCTTTTTCTTAAAATTTCCTACTTTCGAGATCGGTCTGATCTGATGATCTGAAATGATGACCGATCTCGAGCGTGGGTACACCAACGTTGACGAGTTGTTGCAGACAGTTTGGCAACCACCTCCATCACCACCACAACCATATGCTTCCTTTCAGTCTGTTTGATCATCAACCAAAATCGATCGGATGGATCTCAATTACAAGAAGAAGAACCCCTTAATATCCGGTTCGATAAAAGATATGTCGGGCAGGATGCTGATTCTTTACGACATATAAACGGAAAATTTATATTAAAAAATTGATTTGATTTTTTGGAATTTCTTGTTTCCCTTAACAAGCAACCAAAAAAATTGACGACTAGTAGATGAGAACTTAATTCAGAGAAAGTGAGGTGCTAATTGTCGACCGAACTCGCGCGGAAAAAAAAACGAAAAGAAAATTCCTTCAAACAGAAAAATTTGTATAAATAAAAATGAAATTTATGAATGCAAACATCCTTCGATCAGTGGCAGATGATAAGAAAATTCGATCATTTGGTGAAGAAATTTGAAGTTTTGTTGATCGTTAATATCAAATTTGTGTTCGTTATGACGAAATAAGTTGAGGATTTGCAGTAATTAATGCTTAAGTAATGAACCAATATCCATAATTCTTCTTTTCAAAATTTGTTTGAAATATTATAAACGAATATGGTAACAATTTGACTTTCTACTAATAAAGCTTTATTATTATTTCGAATAGTTCCTATCTGGGAATCAGTACGTTCAAGAACAATAACCCTTTCAGGACCATAAGGACTCTAGACCTAAAAACCTAACAACTGTTAGCAGATTGTTTTTTTCAGTTTTTCAGTCTCAAAATTCAAAGAATTCGTGAATAAACCCCTGGGAGGTTTAATATCGAAAATTCCGGAAACTGTTTTTTTTGGTGATTGTACTATAGAATCTCAAGGAAATAAAACCAGTATTGATACCTCATCAGACCTAAGAGATATGTCGGAATTCGTAAAAACGTAAATAATCACTGTACACCCTCTTAGGGGTTGAATATTTCAAAATTCTGACATTGATTTTAAGGCGATCACGAAGAAAACCCATTGAAGTAAAAACGAATTCGATGTTTAGTCAGACCTGAATGATTTGTCGGAATTCGTGAAGAAAAACACCCTCTTCGGGGTAGAATATTGAAAAATGCTAAAATCTCTTTTTACGCACAGAAAAAGAAGTAAAACCGGTATCGATACCTCATCAGACTTAAGAGATATGTCGGAATTCATGAAAGCGTAAATAATCACTGTACACCCTCTTAGGGGTTGAATATTTCAAAATTCTGACATTGATTTTAAGGCGATCACGAAGAAAACCCATTGAAGTAAAAACGAATTCGATGTTTAGTCAGACCTGAATGATTTGTCGGAATTCGTGAAGAAAAACACCCTCTTCGGGGTAGAATATTGAAAAATGCTAAAATCTCTTTTTACGCACAGAAAAAGAAGTAAAACCGGTATCGATACCTCATCAGACTTAAGAGATATGTCGGAATTCATGAAAGCGTAAATAATCACTGTACACCCTCTTAGGGGTTGAATATTTCAAAATTCTGACATTGATTTTAAGGCGATCACGAAGAAACCCCATTGAAGTAAAAACGAATTCGATGTTTAGTCAGACCTGAATGATTTGTCGGAATTCGTGAAGAAAACACCCTCTTCGGGGTAGAATATTGAAAAATGCTAAAATCTCTTTTTACGCACAGAAAAAGAAGTAAAACCGGTATCGATACCTCATCAGACTTAAGAGATATGTCGGAATTCATGAAAGCGTAAATAATCACTGTACACCCTCTTAGGGGTTGAATATTTCAAAATTCTGACATTGATTTTAAGGCGATCACGAAGAAACCCCATTGAAGTAAAAACGAATTCGATGTTTAGTCAGACCTGAATGATTTGTCGGAATTCGTGAAGAAAAACACCCTCTTCGGGGTAGAATATTGAAAAATGCTAAAATCTCTTTTTACGCACAGAAAAAGAAGTAAAACCGGTATCGATACCTCATCAGACTTAAGAGATATGTCGGAATTCATGAAAGCGTAAATAATCACTGTACACCCTCTTAGGGGTTGAATATTTCAAAATTCTGACATTGATTTTAAGGCGATCACGAAGAAACCCCATTGAAGTAAAAACGAATTCGATGTTTAGTCAGACCTAAAAGGTTTGTCGGAATTCATGAAAACGAGCGCAACTACCTTACACCCTCTTCGGGGTTGAATATCAAATAATTCTAAAATCTGTTGTGAAATGGAATTCGATATCTCATCAGACTTAAGATATATCACGGAACTCGTAAAAAACATAAAAAACACCCTTACACCCACGACAAAAACTGAAAACTATGAAATGAGGAACATGCAGAAGTAAAATTAATTCGATATCTCGACAGACCTAAAAAAAGGTCGATATTCGTGAAAATGTGTGCATCCATTTTTCGGTAGAAATTTTTTTGAATTTTATTTTGCTTCCATTACATACTTAGTGCATCTACTTATTAATACCAAGTTTAAATTTTTTTCCTACGTTGCTATATTTTTACTTTATTATTTTTTAATAATAAAGTATTTTGATCGACCGGAAATTTCAAAAAAGTTTGCAACCCTCAAATTTTGTATTTTCACGTTTTTGGACTAGTAAACACCAAAAAAGCAAAAAAAAATGTCCGCCGTAGACGCCGTACGCAAAATCGTTAGAAGGCTCCCAAACCCGTTGAGATATTAAGATGAAATTTTTATGGTGGGTAGATTGGGTGAACACCTATGACTGATATCTTTATGGTGGGGGGGGGGGGGGGGAGGGGTGGAAAAACTTTGGGTGAAAAACTTTGGATTACAATATCTTCCGAACCAATTACACCAGGAAGATAAAATATAGTTTCTGTATATGGGATCACAAGAGAAAGAAAACTTTTTGAGGGGGAGGTGGAGCACGAAAGTGGGGGGACAGCAATTTCTCCAAAAATGTAATTTTAATATCTCAGAAACCGAATTAGATATGATCTTGAAAATTTTACAGGAGTTGGGGTCGGTAAACTTCTAGTAGGAAAAAAAATTTTGGTAATGTGGGTGTTGGGGGTGATGGTGAAAGGGGGTAGAAAGGAAAACATTCTGATTTTTATTTCTCGAAAACAGTAATGAATAGAAAGCTAAAAATTTAGGATTATATAGAGCCACTATAGAGACATCCTAGGAAAATAAAATTTTCGATAGTGGTACATAGCAAGGTACGAGGGTGAGGGGTGGTTTTTATATCTCAGAAACAGCTTATGCTAGAAAGTTGAAACTTAGTATGTATATGTAGATATGCTATTAGAGTAATTAAAGCAAAAAAAAGTTCAGATTTTTATTGGTGTTCAGGGGTTAATTTTTTTTAGGTTTTCAGTCACATAGTATCCTACACCGCATCTCAAAATAAAACTCGTTCCGAGCTTCTATCCAAAAAATAATAAAGTTGCGCCCAGACTGTTGGCAGATTTTTTATATTGATACCATATTGTGGTCCTATACACATATACCACATTCAGCTTTCTATCCTTACTTGTTCTCGAAATATAATTATCGGAATGTTTTGCCTTCCAACTTTCGGATTGGGTTTTTTGTATCTCAGGAACGGCGGCTTATGCTAAAAAGTTGAAACTTGATAGGTATATATCAAAGTAATTTATTACAAACAAAAACGGCTGAGATTTACATTGGGGTACGGAAGTGAGTCAAAAAAAAAAGAACTGTCCGTGAAAAGGGGTTGTATACATTTTTATGAATTTTTCACATCTTTTAGGTCTGTTTAGATATCGATTCAATTTCGGACTCTGCTTATAAGCGCCTAGAAATATAATATTTAGTTTTCCAGATTTTTCGATGTTCAACCCCTAAGAGGGTATAAAGTAATTCTATACGTTTTCTCAAATTCCGAAATTTTTCTAAGGTCTACTGCCATATTTTTACCGTCTCGAAATATTATTTTATCAATTGACTGTAGTGTCAACATGTCTAACTTATTTTGTAAGATCTTAACATTTTAGTGAATTAGCGAATTTGTCCTGTATGGTGATGATAAATTTGAGGGCTGTATAGGTCGTTTTCAGTAGAGATTTTGTCGTAATCTCGCGATTTGTAAATCTCAGTCCTGAGTGAAATAAGCGAGCGAGTTAATTGCGAAATCTCAAAATTTCGAGAAATCTTACAAATCTTTCCCATATCTTTAACCGATTTTAAAATCTCTTCAAATGACTAGATTTTGTGGAAATCAAGTTTGAAATCAACTGAAACTGGTTTAGACTGAAATTTATTTTTCACCACGTTTACAATTTACCACAATATTCACTGTCACATATTTTAAATAAAAACTGTTAAATCACCTGCTCGGAATGCAAGCTTTGGAATTTAATAACTATTGCGGAAAAGCGTCAAATCATACAAAATAAATGAAAAATTTTGACACATAAGTCGGATGTTAAAATTTAATATGTCAAACAAATCTCATCAGGGCGTTGTAAACCCTTTTCGAGATTTTTAAATCTAGTTGCTGAAATTTGGCAATGTAAATCAGCGCCTAAAAATTCCGTTCAGGATTTTGTGATATTCAACTCCCAAAGGGGTGTAAAGTCTTATGTGGGTTTTTACGAAATTTTAAATGTCTCTTAGGTCTTTTTTAAATTTGATTTAGGAGGCTTAGATGCTGTAGCAATATTGGAGCCGTAGTGATGTTTATTTTGTTATTCTTTTTTTTTTTTAATAACATTAAAAGCGTGTATTGTTTAATATGGCGAAGTTAAACCGCACTAAGGCTGTGTAATGCACAATATACATTTTTACGAATTCCGTCATATCTCTTAGGTATGATGAGATGTTGAATTGTTTTTTACTTTAACGAACTTCTATACAATCGCCTAAAAATCTGTTTCAGAATATTTTGATGATGGGATGCTGGGGTTATGTTTTTCTTGAAATTAAAATAAATTAAAAACTAGGCCAACTTTTATTTAATGGTGACATGCGTTGCAGGTTACTATGCGACTGACAACCTAAAAAATAACCAGGAGGATATTTGAAACGTTCGTTTTTTAGATTGTCAGTCGCATAATAACCTGCACCAAATCTCAGCATTAAAAGTGTTCTGGACTTCTACCCAAAAAAAAAAATAAAGTTACAACCAAAATGTTGTCAAATTTTATTAATATGAAGATCATTCGCAACCAGATGGTTCATCAACAAAATCTGTAAGATAGCGACAGCGATCAGTATCTAATCCATTAAACTTTCAATTTTATCGGCTTTTGAAAGAACTAACATCTTCAAAAGTCTTCAAGTTCGAGTTCTCATTACAATTCCATGAGAATTGGTCGATTTTTGACAAACTAATACCGGGAAGCACTCTTCAAAAACTCTTCAGCGCTCCTCGAAAGTTCGATGCTACCCATTTATTTTGATGAATTTTGGGAAAGTTTTTCTATAAAACACTAATTTTATTCATCATAACAAAATAAAGATAAAGACCAGTTTGATTTGTATAAATTATCGAAATTTTCGCACGGTCGTTTTAGTTATTTTTTCGACTTGAAAATCGCACGTAATTCCGCACCGTTATTCATATATGTATATTGAGAGAAAAGAACCGAAAAAACTTTGTCCAAATGCATCTTGAATTCGGACCCTGTCCATCCTGGGAAGAGAGTAACATGCGCCAGTTCTTATAAATAAAACTAGGTATGGTTTTTATAAACTAAGATTTTTTGAAGTGAGTTGGGATTGTTTTCGTCGTGGTTTTTTTTCTTCACTTCATCATCTTCTCGAATCGAAAAACCAGACCAGATAATCGCGTCACACAAAAGTGGAAGCGAAACTAAAATAAGAAAAATAATAACTTTAAGAACTAGCGACGTCCACACACTGACGACGACGACGGGGTCCATGAAAAGATGATATAAATATAAAAGCCTTTCGTTCGTTTAAGGCCGTGGGAAAGTGACCACTGCTGTGGTCTTACCTGTTGGCTACCTTTACTCCATATAATTCTACACTATATGCAATGAGACTAGAAAGATAGCCCCGAGCAGATCCAGTGTAATTCTCTCTATCGCGTTGATCTTTTCTTATATCGAAGCCTGGAAAATTGCGTCGACTAACATGCAATAGGAGGTATCCAGGTATCCGCCGAATGAACACTGGTCTTGAGCAAAACTTTTGATCCAGGCTATTATTGAGGTGGTACTCGGTAGGTACTACCTATTGAAAAAAAAGCCTCCTATGCATCTCTAAAGGTATATCAATTAGGCAGGACAGATGAGCGATGCTATCGGTTTAGTAAAACGGAATTATTAACTTGCAATGGTAAGTAGAGTGGTTTTTTCATTTTATTAATTTTTTTTTATTGCTGCTCTCTCGATCAAACGATCGCAGTGATCGTACCTGGCGAAGGAATGAACAAAATGCTTAGTGTAACTATCGCACAGGTGAGATCGGTCATCATCGGTTAAAACCAGGGCTGTGTACAGCAGAATTATATAATTAGTTGGACGGTAGTTAAATAGGTAACCCATAGCGCGATCGCAACGATCCTCCAAGAGACAAGACTGATCACAACATCCGATTATCTACTATAAGAAACTGGTTTTGCGATCATCATCAAACGCTGCGTTGGATCTATTAATTAATTTTCTTGGCAATTTTTTTCTTTCGTTCAATTTTTGCTTTTCAAACTGCTGGCGTTTAAAGTTGCAGCAGTTTAAAGTCGGCGATTAGATTTTTTTCTTAGTGAATTTTTTTTTTGCTGCTAATTTCTGTAATTAATTAATTGAGTGGTCACTTTTTGCGAAGAAGTCGGAATTGACGAGGTAGAGGAACGGTAAAACGATCGTACAGATTTTCTAATCATTCATAATTGAACGGATTGGGATTGAGTGTAGTGGGAGAAGACGTCGTTTTTGTCGTCTTTGCGATGAAATTTTACCTGGCTTCTTATTTGTTTGCCTCGAATTTTGAATGAATTTTTTATGTCTTGAACTAAATATTTCTCGAAGTTGTTTTAGCTAATTTTATAAGCAATTTATTTACTGCTCTATCATCTCGGCGGACTTAGGTTCGAATCTTATTCGTGACTTCATAGTGTTGCACGTTTCCTTCCATACGTTTTTCTTTCTTAGACGCATTTTTGAATTTGATGCACATATTTTAAAGCGTTTTGCAGATTTGAGAGGAGGGATGTCATAGTAGCTATATAGTTAGCTTATTTTATTTGTTCTTTTTTTCATTTTAGAGCAAACTAAAACCCTGAATCTCTGATTGGAGAAGACGTTATTTAGCTAGAATCCACGCCATTCTAAGCCATTGAGTGTGACGAGGTAAAAAACTTTTACTGAATAGGCCAGTTGAAAATGAGTTCGAAAATAAGCTGTTTCGACAGAATAATTTTTTAGAGGGGATATCAATACCGAATGTCCTGGCAGCACTTTTATATCTATCACTAGTTTAGCTATTAAGTTCATTTCCGCAAATTAAGTCGGAGTTTCCACGAATTTTATTATTTAATATTTTTTAATAATAAAGTATTGTGATCGACCTGAAATTTCAAAAAAGTTTGCAGCCCAAAATTTTGTATTTACACGTTCTAGGACTAGTAAACCCCAAAAAAGCAACAAAAAAAATGTCCGTCTGTCCGCCGAAGACGCCGTACTCAAAAGCGTTTGAAGGTTCGTAGCTCACAAACTCGTTCAGACATTAAGTTGATTGAGTGAATCTCTACGAGTGGTACCTTTTGCTGCAGGGTGAGGGGGCGGGGGTTTTGTCAGGGGAAGATAGGGTTTTAGACGAAAAATCAAAAAAAAAAAACTGTTTTGCAATATCTTTCGAATGTTTGTATATAGGACAAGTTGAGTCTATTAAATGTAAAATTTTTGAAGGAGAGGGTGGAGCACGGAAAGGGAGGGGATAGCAATTTAAAAAAAAAATCAATTTTTATATCTTAAGAACCGTACCAGATATGATCTTAAAAAATTTATAGAAGTTAGGCCCAGTAGCGGAAAAACAAATTGTGGGGGTTGCGGTGTAGGGGTTAATCGTGGGAGGGGGTGGAAAGGAAAAAAAAAGGTGATTTTATTTCTCGAAAACCGCAAAGGATAGAAAGCTAAAAATGGACGACTAAATAGAGCCACTATAGAGTCATCCTAGAAAACTGTTGATAGGGGTAGCAAGATACGGGAGTGGGGGTGGATTGTGTCTCAGAAACTGCGTATGCTAGAAAGTTGAAACTAAGTACGTTTATATGGATGTTTTACGCGATTAATTTAAGCAAAGAAAACATTCAGATTTTTATCGGCATTCAAAGGTGGAGTAAAAAAATATCTGTGAAAAGGGTTTTTTTTGCACTTTTTTCACGAATTTCGTTATATCTTTTAGACATTTAGAGTTATCACAGTAATTTTACTTCTGCGGGGTCTTGTACGAGGGCCGAGAAACCGCTTTCCATTTTTTCCAATATCCAACTCCTAAGGGAGTGTAGAGTGGTTGTGTACATTTTCACGAATTCCGATATATTTCTTAGGTCTAATGAGATATCGAATCCGTTTTCACTTTTAAATGCAATCGAGAAGAAACTGATATAGACATTTTTTCGATTATCAACCCCCTAGGGGTGTAAAATATTGTTCAAGTTTCAAAATCGAAAATCTCTATGGGCTTTATGTAAAATGATTAAAAATTATTTTCGAGATTTTACGATTTTCGAGATTTTACGATTTTCCACTAGGGTGTAAAAAGATTGAGTACGTTTTTACGAATTCCGACATATCACTTAGGTCTGATGAGTTATCGAATTGTTTTTTACTTTAAAATATGTAAATAAATAAGAAACCTGCCAACAGTCTGGGCACAACTTTAATATTTTTTTTGGTATAAGCCCGCATCGCGTTTAATGGTGAAATGCGGTGTATGTTATTGATAATAACAAGTTAAGTTTATTATATACATTTAAATTTAACGAGAACTTTAAGAATTTTTGGTTTGTTTTCGTGTGAAAGCCCCTATACGAAGTTTCCGACTGGAAAAATCGCTGCTTTGGCTACTGCCATTGAGGGCATTACAGTTGAAGAACCATTATAGTTATATAGCTTTAAATATTGATTACTATTTATTTTGTAAAGTTACATAATTGAGAATGTTGACCCCTTCTCGAGAAGCTTATAGTTTCAGGGCAAGTCTATATAGAATAGAGTAGTTTAAGTAGTTGGAATCAAATGTAGTAGAGTAGCGACTTCTTCAGTCGTGAAATACGTGTAATGGTTCTTTATACACTGTATTGATAACAAACAACAACACAATAAAACAAATAGTATACCAAAAATATCCCTTTTAATTTCTATCAAAAATATTTTAACCGAAATTACTTACTAGGTGTGAGGAGGAGTCAGGATGGGATTAATGCAAAAATTTCAAAAATCTCTGTTTATACTGGGAAGTTAAAACTGTAGATGTATATGAGGGCGGAACGGAAATTGGGGCTATAACAATTTATCTTGATGATCTTAATATTTTAGGGTAGCTAGATTCAATAAGCCCCTATTCACTAAAAGATGTGCTGTAGGAGCTAGGAAAAAAATCTGATTTTTATAGTATCAATTTTTTCCATGTTTCGAATGGCTTATGCTATGAAGTTTAGACTTGGTATATATAACTATGTCCACTAGGAGAATACAAAAAAAAATTAAATTTGCAATGGCATATTCAACTTCTTTGATATCTCTCTTCACGAAACATCTGAGAGAACAAGAAAAAAATAACAACAAAACACTGAAAGAGTTATACCATGAAATTTATTATTTATTTTACAAGAAATTTTGAAAAAGGATGCGAGGAATTTCAATTGACAAATGTTGACGAATAATAAAATTCACCTGTATCTTTTTCCCTCTGAAAAGAACTAAAAAATCGGACATTGGTCGCGATGACATGTGTTCAGTTTACTTGTTAAATTGTCATTGTTCAGAACGTTAGAATTGTTGGTCTTGAGACTTGATTCACTGCTATCGCACCGCATCGATTGATAATACTAAGTCGAGCCAAAACTCTCAATATCTGGCATATTGCATAATAAATTGCACGTCAAATACACTCCTTCATCAAAAATTCACACATGAACGTGAACTCGAAATTTTGCGAAATATTCGTGACTTTATAGCAAAAAACATTACAAACAAAATTATGTATACTAATCCAAAATTGCTCAGACATCGTGTAAATTAAGCCAATAACGCATAACATTACGTGTTTAAATTTCAAAATTCCGAAATCCAAATGAATATTTTTGCCAAATTGTTCCGTATTCTATTTGTAGTTTTTATTAAAATATTTCCACTGTACGAAATTAGCTGAAAACTTGATCTGGAAGAGCTAAAAAAGGTTGGGATGCGTGCGTACATATTTGAATTTTGTATAACTTCAGCACGATCCTCAGTATTTAAGAAAATACGCACTAAACACATCTTAGGAAATAATTTTTCATGACTAGCATCCGGCGCCGGCGCTTTACTCAATCAGCCGAACTTTTATGCAGAATTGACCGGATGCGGCAATCGCGTTGACAACATTCGTCCAAATTTATTTTCAATGTGATGACCGCAACTAATGATGACTGCTTTATTGTGATACTGGGATACTGTTTGATTGTCGCCATTTGACTAATTCGAATATTTTTAATTATCTTCAGGAAAATTGGAAAATTTCAAATTTTTAAAAATACCGATAAAAAAAAAGGAACCATCGGCTGTCCCATATCAAAAAAAAATTTAGAAAATTTTAAAGAAGTGTATTCCTAACTGTTGTCGAGCGACGCTAACTTCTATCAAACTATGTGTTTTTTGGCAATATTGCTCTCAAAATTGGCATGTCAATGATTGCCATGGCAATTTTGAGAGCAATATTGCCATATGTGCTTGATGCGTCTTCACTGTCAATTTGTGTATGGCAATATTGCCGTTGTGTATGGCAATATTGCCAGTATCGACGAAGGGTTAGCAAGGTTTCAAGGGCTTACTACCCAGCACCCACATTGAGTGATAAACAAAACTTTTGCGAAAAGGGCTAGCCAAAAGAGATAAACACTTTACAAAGACTAAGTTGGGATATCTGTTGAAATCAAGACTTATGACAACTCTAAATACTGCAGGCGTTTTATTGAAAATATTTCTTAAGGGTGAGTTGCAGTGGCTAGTTTAGTCGGTCTTTGGGTTGTGCAAGTGTGCAATTTATCCAAGGATGGGCTAGTACACGCTGCAATTAAACTATTTCAGTTTGTTGTAAAAATCTAACTTTTACAGAATTTCCTGAATAAATTTCTACTGCTTTGTCACGTCTCCACAATTCTTTATTCTACTCCAGATCGAAATCTAAGAGAAACAAGCAAAACAAAGATGGCCATATATAATTATAATAGTTTGAATTACTATTCCATCTGAATGGATACTCGTACATGTACGGGGGTCCATGTTCATATGTGCATTTATCCAGCTTCCAGCCTCCGCTCATTTATTCGGTCAGCTAACCGGATGCGTCTAATCACAGCCAGTTTGTCCCGACCTTTCCATACATAGAAGTGCGACAATGACCGGCAATATGAAAACCCTCTGTCCTATGGTCCATACACTGTCTAAGTGTATACGCTGTCTGATATTAAATTAACAAAAACTAAATTATGAATAATGAAAAGTAGGTGATGTGGGCAAAAAAAAGGAAACCACATTCTTTACGAGTACAGTGGCTTGTTTGTGGAATTGGACTCCTTTCTAATTAGCGTTTTCTTAGTTTTCTGTGATTTCTTGTAACCAGCTGAAAATGTTGTGAAAGATCGTCGGTCATTTGATATTCGGGGGAATCCCATTTAATGCAACTTGCACAATTTTGTCGACAAGAATGCGGAAATTGTTTCTGTGATAGTTGAAACGATTCAGCCAATCTTCACGAATTCTAATTTACTTCAATTATTTAAGTTAATAATTTTACAGATTGTTTTGCTAGTAAAGGCAGCAGTTTTCTGTATATGTCTAGTCCATTTACCCTGCAATCGAGCAATCCCTTCGGATGATAGTAAATATTACGAAAATGTGTAATTTTACTACCAAATGTGCCTGAACTATTTTGTAATTCTGGTTCACTATAAAATTATCGTTTACTTCATTTGGCTTCCATTGGTTGCTAGTTCGAATCCGGATCGACAGACCAAAAAATGTTAGATTTTTTTCCAACAAAAAATACTTTATTAGTTCTTCGTCGCGAATTTACTTATCACAAGGACGTCTCCAGTTTTTTTTATCAATCTTGAGACAGGCGTGCATAAGGATGGCAAGTTGGGTTAGGATAGACACGGCTAATACTATTTCTGAGTTTTTCGGCCGACTAAGCTCTTCATCTTCATCTGAAACGCATCTTCGTCTGAAACGCTAGCTTTCTCCAGCCTTTAATAAATTTTTGTCATGATTGCTTCCTCTAAAGCTACAATTCTGTATGCCACGCTGTCAAATATTTGACCGGTGGCAAATGCTGTCAAATAGTGTAATCGTCAAATTTTTATTTATCACATTATTTTATTTGCTTTACACCAAGTGTATTTTGCCGGAAAATTTTGACTGAACTTTTCGTCAAATTTTTTTAGTAATATTTTTGACAGCATGGCAAACAATGTAATACTAGCTTAAACCGTAGCTTTGTCCCCCCTCTTCAAAATGTTGAGTGGGAATTCTTGAAGGTCGCGTATCTAAGCAAATACAACTTTATACTTTATTTTTGTCTTGGGGCGACTGTACAAAAGATTTTTTTGTCATGAGTTCGTACAGAGGAACGTAATTTTAAAAAACAAATATTAATAAATAAATATTAATACAGAAAAAAATCGTAATTCGTTATTCTAACTTAGTGATATCTTGATGACGATAAGTCTATCGAACGCGATATTATAAAATTTTCCTTTGCGTTAATTTTTTTGCCTGTAGTGGAATATTTATTTTATTGTCAATGCAATAAGTTAAAATATGTGAATATGAGGCATTTGTATGCCGCTATCACTGAATGATAACATTATCGATAGCCGAAACCTCGAACTGTTTTGTTATGATGATCTCAATAATGAGTATAAGACAAAGTCAGAATTTTCAGTGAGAAAATATGACTATAAAGTTATTTGTGTGACTTTCTTGAAGTTATTTGGAAAACTGTTCGATGTAAGATATGACTAAATCCAAATTTGTACAACTTTTGAGTTGCAAATTTCAGTCAAAACTTATTTCTAGTATATTATACAATAATGACGTCCAAGTTTTCTGTGCGACTATTTGGTGATTTAGTCATAGTTCGGTATTTGGACCAGTTTCTTGAAATTGTATCTTATAAATTATGTCGTTTTATTATTTGTGGATATATTAACCAATTTTATATTGAAGTTACACAATTGAGAGATATAAATCCGGAGTCTAAACAGAATTTAAAAGAAAATAATTGAAATTGCCGTAACCGGTCACTTCACTAACCTCGAGCTTACTGATACCTCGAGCTCACTGATAATAAAACTTAAATAAGAAATATATTCCAAAATTGCAAATTTTTGAAATAGAATACCGAAGTATTCAGTTGACTGTATTTTTAATCCTTAAATTTTGTATTAACTTAATTACTTCAAAAAAATTGTCTTATATATATTATAAATAAATCGTAAAACACATTTAGCAGTTTGCCGAATATTCACTTAGGTGAATTGAACAAAATTTTAAACGAAATAGTCGTTTATATCAAAAATATATCGTCCTCACACTGCAGCAGCAAAAATCATAAATGTTCGTTGCAGGTGAAGAAAAATTGGAGTTTTGACGAAGAATATACAACATGGATGCAAAACTCCTTTTTTGTTTTAAATAAATTGAAAATGCGGTGAATAGAGATGATTCACATATCAGCCACTTAGATGATTCACTGATGGTGGTTGGTTGTGGTAGCCCCGCCTTTCGGACAGGTCTCAATTATCACAAGGGTGCCGTTTTGATAACACAAACTCGTTTGACGGGGTTGTTAGATATATTTGTGGCTGAACTTGTTGAGTGTTTCTTAAGGATATGGTAGAGAATTGATAACTCCAGTGATATACCGATTAATTAAACGGAACAGTCAATGATCCACCTCAGAATCGTAACTCAATCGATCTGTGGATATATACTTCACCCAGGCGAATCATTAGTGATTCACTTGCGATTTTAATTATTACATATAAAAAGTTGTTAATTATTAAGGACATTTTGCTACTCGTGTTTTCTTAAGGGGTTAGGTCACTCTAGAGGCTGAAAAAATAGGCCTTTTTTGGGATATTTTTTCAGATAAACTTCAAAATAGATCGAGATTACAAAAATGGCTGTTTATAATTGACTATTGACTATGTACAGTAGTTTTTTTGAAGCGATTAAATTCAAATTGGCTGTTGTGCACCGTTTTTGCGATGATGTCTCCGTTTTTGCAGGGTCCACGTCCGGACACACAGCGCCTGTAATTTTTGAATTATGATAAGCCAATGAATTTTTTTCCATTATATATAACAACAGCTACAAGAGTACGTAGGATTTTTTCGATATATTGATTTTTGGCCAGATGGCGCACTTCTTAAGTAAAAAGTGTAAAATTTGCCTAAAAAATCGTCAGAAAATTGTTAATAACAAATGAACTATGCAATATAAAAAAAATCCTACGTACTCTAATGGACAATATAGTCTTAAAGATATATTCAAAATTTCAAGTGAATCGGTTGAAAATTGTCTGAGTTATGTTTCCGGCCAGCTTGAAAAATGCAGTTTTGCGTTTGAAATTTTGAGTAGTAGAAAATCATGAATAATTTTGCAGGCGGCCTTGTACTAAAATTCGAAAACCGAGTCCTTAGAGACTTTTTTCGGCCATAATATTTTGGGACATCATTTTCGTCCTAAGGGACAATTTAAAATAAAAAAATATATTTTTCGAAAACTCTAACCCCTTAAGAAATAATTGCCGAAATAATTGCCGAAATTTTTCAATTTAAAAAAATTGTTTTTTTCCAATTGTTCCAGAATTAATTCTTTAAGTTACGTAGCCAAAAAATTAACCAATGTTGCATTTATAGCTTAAGCTTAATCAAGGTTGATACGGCCACTTAAAGTGGCAATTTACTAATTTTCAGTTGGACTTAAATTTGCAATCAAAAAGGTGCACACTCCTAATGATGAAGAAAAAAAATATGTCATTTGCCAGTTTTACTTAAAACTGTTTTGTTAAGTGAAATGCAAACCAAATGAATTGATGATTCAAGCACTAAATGAATATCTAATATTTTGTAGAAAGGAGAATGGTTTTTTGAAATTCAATTTTGCTTTATAAAATTTTTTTCCTTCGATGGGCTTTAGAACGATTTCGGCATTTATTTCCTAATACTCAAACTAAATGGATTATTTATCATTTTTCATCGTATTTCGGTCATGTAATGGCCAGTAGCTTAAACGGTCATTAACACTCAGAGCCTAATTAGGCATTAAAGTTCTCTGTTTGTCTTAGATAATAAGTTTTTGTAGCAAAGGTTATTTAAAAATAATTTAAAAAAAAAAATTGTAGAAGAAATCTCGAGAATATTAATATCTTCATTGAAAATAATATAAGTACAACTATTTTTATCATTGTAATCACGAAATAAAACAATTTATTTAAAATCTTAAATTTACTTTCAAATTTGAGATTTATTTCGACATTTTATACATTCGGTGTGAAATAAAACTGTCAATCGTCACCAAATTCGTTCAAGAACCAAATCCAAATTTGACTTCAAGGTGAAATCTTATTTTTATCTTCTCGATTTTGTTGCACCATCATCGGAAACTTCTTCGAAATTTCAGAAAAGTCATAAAGAAACATGTCTCCAAATTATCTCCAAACTCTTTCATAAACAACTTCCGTTGTCTAACATGACCTACCACTTGACATTCGGGGAGCAACATATCACTACAGCTTAGTTCTGGATGTTGTTCGTTTTTGTTTTTCTTAATAAGTTTTTAAATCATTGTCACCTGTTTGCCATCATATCAATGAACATCTTCAAGTCACTTAAGAGGAGGCCCTTGGGACTCCTTCATATGTTGACTCATGAATTTTCTCTCTAGATTTGTGCACGAATGTGTGAGTGTGTCATAGAAATTTAAACATGAAACCGTCAACATATCGCACTTGAATCTTCAACAATTAAAAAATCTGTTTTAGAACGAATTGTCGTGGGCCGCCTAATAACCTGGGCAAACCGACTTAATTGGTTATCTCCGGTCATTTTTCTTCGGTTTTTATTTTTATCTGTTGAGTTGCATGATCGAGTTTTCTTATTGTGATGAGAATACAGTATTACACTTGTATTTCAGTTAGAAATTTATGTAACAAATTTTACTCCAAAGGTCAGATGATCGCGGCAACGTCTGGAACAAAATGATTGCAACTTTACTTGTCCTTAACTAGGATCTCCAAAAAATATCAAAAATGATCAAAAACGATCACAGAAATTTGTGTTACAAATTTAACATCAATAGTCGGATGATCGCGGCAACGTCCTGAACAAAAAGATCGCAACTTTACTTGTCCTTAACAAGGATCTCCAAGAAAATAACAAAAACGATCACAGAAATTTTTGTTACAATTTTTACACCAACGGTCAGATGATCGCGGCAGAATCTTGAACAAAAGGATCGCAACTTTACTTGTCCTTAACGAGGATCACCAAAAAAATATCAAAAATGATCACAGAAATTTGTGTTACAAATTTTAGATCAATGGTCAGATGATCGCGGCAACGTCTTGAACAAAAGGATCGCAACTTTACTTGTCCTTTACTAGGATCTTCAAAAAAATATCAAAAATGATCAAAAACGATCACAGAAATTTGTGTCACATTTTTTACAACAACGGTCAGATGATCGCGTTAACGTCTTGAACAAAGAATCGCAACTTTATTTGTCCTTAACGAGGATCTTCAAAAAAATATTAAAAACGATCACAGAAATTTGTGTTACAAATTTTACATCAATGGTCAGATGATCGCGGCAACGTCTTGAACAAAAGGATCGCAACTTTACTTGTCCTTAACGAGGATCCTCAAAAAAGTATTAAAAATGATCAAAAACGATCACAGAAATTTGTGTTACAAATTTTACACCAATGGCCAGATGATCGCGTCAACGTCTTGAACAAAAGGATCGCAACTTTACCCTGCGTCTTCACTGGCAATTTATCTGCCAATGGGACTGGCAATATTTCCATTGTGCTAAATCTCAAATTGTAATGAGTGGGCATTTGCTTGCAAGCCAATTTTCATTTGAGCGAGTGAATTCGAAAAAACAAATTCTGAAGCAAAGCAAAATGTCGGGCATTGCATCAAAAAAAAAAAACTGTTAATAAGTTAAATAATTTTCTTTTTAGTCAACTTATTTTCAGCCATTTCGCGATCAAAGCAAATAAAAACTTATTCCTGCCTGTTGACAAGCGACGCTAACTTATGTCAAACGATGCGTTTTCTGGCAATATTGTTCTCAAAATTGACCTAGTAATGATTGCCATGGCAATATTGAGAGCAATATTGCCATATGCGTTTGATGCGTATACACTGTCAATTTGTGTGTGGCAATATTTCTGTCATTTGCATTATTGTCATTGCCATTGCCGGTGTAGACCGGTGTAGGTGTCCTTAACGAGGATCTTCAAAAAAGTATCAAAAATGATCAAAAACGGTCACGAAATCGATCTTCATTTCGACTGTACTGAAATTGTATGTAAGTCGCGTGCTGCTTCTTCGATTTATCTTACTGTCCAGATTGTCTGAACCTGCAATTCGTTATTGTTGGCGAAGGCCTTATTTTTAAACTGCATGTGTATATTATAATCCATAGATCGTGCTCAAAATTAAAAACATATATCCAGTCTGGGCACACTGTAATGTGTGATACTCGTACGTTTTATTTACCGTCACTCCTGCCTAACAAGACGTTCAATTGAACGACTTTTAAACGCTATGTGCGTGCACTTCTGATATAAATTGCGTGCGCGATCACCCAGTCGACGATCGTGTTTTACAACTCTTTACTTTTTAGTAGCTGTGCTAGTCCGATGTACTTTTAAGCGATCAATGTCTACAAAATTTGAATTTTAAAATGCATTTACATCCTTCGTTACAGCGGTTTTAAGGTGCAATACACGTAGTTGTAGTTTCTGAAAACGCAAGTGATCTTTATTGAATTTAAAATCGATCGTTGCGGGTATCCGTTTTGAATAAAAAGAGATCAATTTTTGTCGCAAGTCTACGGGGAGAAGATGTCTCAAGACGTTTTACATTGTATTAATCACGTTTAGATATTTTCAAAAATCAATCAGTAGATAGATAGATGAAGAGGTTAATATGCAGTCGCAGTCGTAATTTAAATTCATACGTTACTATGCTAGTCGATGATCATTCCCGAAAAATCAAATTTTTCTTCACTGTTGTGGTTTTTAGGACAAACTTAGCTCAGGTGAGCCAATGGTGGGTGATCTGCCATGATATTGTAAGTATTTCAGAAGAGTTCAGATTGCTACACTTATTGTGCTATTAAAATAAAATTGTGGTCAACGAGAGGAATTAAAAGAAATTACCTTAAGGTCGATATCTCCCACTGAAGTAAATTAACATTGGATCAGATCTGAATTTATCAATTTTATTAAGAACATGTATTGTATGGTAACTACTCGAAGGACTTGAAGGATTTTCAAGATTTACAATTTTCCATTTGATTTTGGTTTAAAATTAAACTGAGCAACATTATAGCTTTTTGCTTTAAACGGGGCTACTGAGCTGTCGGGCAATTGGTGCGATCATTTGTTTAAAGAACTTTTATATGCCAGCTACTTGGAGAAATGTATCGATTTTATTTAGATACTAAAATTCAGATTCATCGCATATAACTAAAGATTAAATTTTGTACGATAAAGTCGGTGACATGAAAAAAATATCGTGCTCGTAGTACAGCTATTGCTGATTGATTATGTGAAGAATATATTCATATATACAACGCGCCAACACAAGCGCCTATATGCTTCACGGACGAACCACCTAGATGATTCACTTACAGGCAATAAAAAAGAAGATTCAGTGATTCGCCTAAGAATCGCCAGTGAATTCACTTGTGAACATTTATCTCTTCTACAAGTAGGGGAGAGTGGGGCAAAGTGGGCTGGCAAGGTAAAGTGACCCGTTTTAAAATTTCTAGTTTGCAATAGCGCCATCTCTTAGCAAAATAAATTTTACGATAAAGCTTCATAAATTGACCACAATGCACAAACGAAATCCACTTTATTTACAGTTCCTTGAATTTTTCTCATATTACGATTTTTGTACCGTCTGATGTAAATATCAGTGTTTAATAATTGCGTTAAAAAGAATTGTTAGCGAGTGAAAATTGTTTGGAACAGTATCCTTGAGATCGGCGTACGGATTGTGAAACTTGAAAATTAAGCTTTGATGATTATTTATTAAATATATAAATTTTAGTAGATGCTTCCTGTTTAGCGTTCATTCGGGCAAAGTGAGCCCAGGGCACATTTTACCCTATACCAATATAATTTTTATTAAAAATAATAATTTTAGCATGGCTGAAGTTGCGATGAAAAATGCAATAGCTTCTGTTGCTGAAAAAAATGGATCTAAAGAAAGCCAGTAAACATTTTGGTATTCCCAGGGCTAGTCTTCAAAGCGGAGTACGCTCTCAACACACTTAATTTCGTTTGAATTTATTAAAATCATATTGTTTGTCTTAATTGATGCATTGCCATATTCTTTCGCTCTAGTTTTGGGTGAAATTACTATACCCCTTGGAAGGGCTCACTTTACCCCGGTAGTGGGGCAAAGAAAGGAGTAGATATCTTTTTTATCAGCAGCAATAATTTAACATCCTAAGCTATCGATTTTGCGAGAAAAGGATTTTATTACCCATTACCCATTTTACAGAATCTAGGTACAAACCTTACCGCTTACTTTGCCCCACTTTCCCCTACCTATATGAATTCGTGATTGACTTACAATGTTTTTGCTTGCTGATTCACAATTTTAAGGTGATACATGAATGTCTTCTCCAGTTATTTTACGACCAGTTAAATAGATGCACAAAACTTGAAAAAGTAAAAGGATTTTCAAGACTTAATTTTTCTAGTCAGACTTGGTAAGAAATTGAGGATAGCAATATTTTGTTATTAATAACTTTAACACGTTCTCCAGTTACGAAAAATATTCCAAGTTGTAGGTATTAAGGACTTTAGTATAACAGTGATTGCACACAACATACGGATTCAAAGTTAATATTGAATACATCAAAATCCTCGGTTTATTGTACAACCTGTGAAGTTCATGCACAAATTGTTCAAGGACATTTGTTTGGAAACCACTCAAAAAATAATGTGAGTGAATTTCACTCATCTACTTCCTCGATCTCATACGTATTAAATTTAATTAGTTACTTAATACGTATTAAATTTCAAGTTCCTGGTAGACCTGGTATATAGCTAGAAAGGATTTCCTGAACAAATTTTTCAACAACTTTTGCATGTAAGGTCACTCATTAAATTTTCTTCAGATACATTTTTTTATTTGGAAATATCTCAAAATTCACATATGCGTAAATATCCAGTTCTAGCTTTAAATCGTTATGACGTTATCAGACAATATTTGAGAACAGATTTTTCAAGGACTTTTATATGGGAGCCCTAACTCAGTCATAATAACATATCGCGTTGATTATCGCTACTGCCGTACTGTAAAATATGTTCCACATAAAATGACTTATTTTGAATTTAACTCCTAGAAGGATATTTAGGATGGTAGGTTCTAAATTATTTGTAGGAAACTATCGACAAAAAACTGATATATTAATTAATTTGATTGTATTTATCTACACTTAACCTCTATGGTTATAAGGAGCGTTAGATATATTTTTACGAATTTCTCAATAGTTCTTTGGTCCGATATTTACATGATTTTTAATGTTTTTAACAATTAATTTTTTTTAAATGTCTGCAAAGGTCTGTACTATTTTGATGATGTGAATTGGCTTATTGATAATATTTTCGTGATTTCTACTAACCTTATTTAAATAAAAACAATATAACAATGAGCCATGCACAAATTTCACCATTTCACTTTTTTCCACTATAGAAGTACTTTTCGGCTCTCCATATAAATGAGAGAATTTTTCTTATACAGATATTGAATTTAACACATTTTATGGAAATAACTTATCTTTTGAGCAATATTGCGAAGATGGAGGAGTCTGTCAGTCATGTTAACAGATTACGCCGTAAACTGTTTCGTTCATTCTACCTCCATATCTCCAAAGAATTATGATAGTAAAAATAAAATATCGCATCCCAGCAAACCAAAAGAACTGAATCACTAATGATTCACTGGTGAATTTACTTATGATTCATAGATAAATCATTGAGTACTATGTTTTGTTTCTCATAAATGAATCATGTAGGGTGGACCGTAAGTAAAGAGGTTTACACATCACAATGCATTGCCTGATATTTCAAAAAAATTTGTTACCCTGAAATTTTGTATTGTATTTTGTATTAAAAATAAATGTCCGCCTGTCCGCCGTAGACGCCGTCCGCCGTAGACGCCGTCCGCCGTACGCAAAATCGTTTGAAGGCGCGTAGCTCCCAAACCCGTTACGATATTAAGTTCAAATTTTTATGGTGGTTAGATTGAGTGAACCCCTACGACTGGTATCCTTTGAAAGGGTGGGGGTGTGAGGGGAGATGAGGGGGAGCGTTTTAGACGAAAAATTTTGTTTTCTAGATCTCAGCAACCGCTTATGTAGTACTATGATAGTGGACCCATTTGCAAGAAAATGGTCGATAGTGGTGGAGGGGTGTGTGAGTGGGGGCAAAACAGTGAGTCCGAAACGCTTGAAAGCCGGTATTGAAACATTGTAAAATCCATATCTCCTGAACGATTGATGTCAGAAGGTGGTTTTCTTTAGGGATACTTCGAGATTAGACAACGGCTAAAATTTTTAAGGGGGTGGTGGGGTGTTGATAAAGAATTTCGGATTACAATATCTTCCGAACCAATTACACCAGCAGGAAGATAAAATTTGGTTTCTGTATATGGGATGACAAGTGGAGTCTACTGAATGTAAACTTTTTGAGGGGGGAGGTAGAGCACGAACGTGGGGGTAGCAATTTTTCAAAAAATTAAATTTTTATATCTCAAAAACCGTATCAGATATGATCTTGAAGATTTTACAGGAGTTGGGGTCAGTATACCTCTTGTAGGGAAAATTTTTGGGGTGTGGGTGTTGGGGGTGATGGTGAAAGGGAATAGAAAGAAAAACATTTTGATTTTTATTTCTCGAAAATCTTAATGAATGGAAAACTAAAGATTTACGACTGAAAAAAATGTCCGTAAAAAGGGTATTTCCCACATTTTTATGAATTTCGTTAAATCTTTTAAACTTCTCGAGCTATCAAATTAATTTTACTTGTGTGGGCTCTTAATATAAGTGCCTAGAAACGTTTTTCCAAACTTTTCGATATTTAACCCCTAAGGGCGTGTAAGGCGGTTATGTATTTACTTTTTCACGAATTCCGATATATTTCTTAGGTCTAATGAAATATAGAATTCACTTTTACTTCTAAATGCTTTGAATATAGATGTGAAACAAACCGATTTAAGTATTTTTTGATATTAAACCCCCTGGAGAGTAAGACATTGTTCAAGTTTTGACGAATTCCGAATTTTTTTTTAGGTTTAATGATATCAAATTTACTTTCACTTCTATTGAATCATCTATTGAAAAAACAAATACGTAAATAAATAAAGAAAATCTGCCAACAGTCTGGGCACTTTCCGAAACGCGTTTAATGCTGAGATGCGGTGTAGGTTACTATTCGACTGACAACCTAAGGAATAACCAGGAGGCATTTTGGAACGTTATTTTTTAGGTTGTCAATCGCATAGTAACCTACACCGCATCTCAGTATTAAACACGTTTCGGACTTCTACCCATAAAATAATAAAGTTGTGCCCAGACTGTTGGCAGATTTTTTCATTTAAAATTCAATTTTTCTTCACCTATTGTGAACATTTATGAAATTGTTCGAGAATGTTAATATTTTCGACTCTTTCGTACGAAATTCAGTCTCGGTTCGATTTGATCTTCATCAAATTGTTTTCTGAGATGTACTTGTATTTCAAAATTTTTCAAATTAGCTTGTTGATTTTGATTGTGCGAACTATGCGTTTTTAGGAAAAAATTAATTTTTGATCAAATTTCTTTAAAAGTGGACAGTGAATTTGAATTCGCAGGACCTTGACGAAAATCTGTCCACTCTCAAGGCAAACCAGTGGCAACTGTAGGCATCAGTCAATGGGACGCAAACGTAGGGGTTTTATGGATTGGATCGTATACTGACGTAACTGTCTTATAATTTTTTTCCACTAATTCATTAAGTGTACTAAGTTTCAAAGGAATCAGCGAATCAATTTGGTATGTGCTCAATTCTTAATCGAACGACCCTGTCTAATCTTGATCAAATAAAGAATAACGCTTTAACTAAAAGAAAAAATTTTGTATTGCTCTGTCTAAATATGGACAGTGACACACGTACATCTTGACCGAAATTCAACATCACCGCTTAACAACCGATTAAGTCAAAACTCTGGTGTGTTTTTTTTATGTAAATGTCCGAAATCTCTAGTACAACCTTTAGAAATGTTCAATATGAAAATAATCAAACTTTTAATTCAAGTCCATAAAAACCAACTTAATTTATAGTTTAGTTACGTTCGTTTCATTTTACCGTCGTTTGAAACTTGTTTGTTTTTTCTTGTTCGTCCATTGTTCTAATACGGAAATAAAATTTTAAATTCATGAAAATATTTCCAATTATATTTTGTTCTAATTAAAAGCGGTCCGAACAGAACCGCAGCGACAAAACCGATTAACAAAAAATATAATCGAAATGAGTCAGCAGCAGGAAATCTTTCGGTTCCATAATAAATAAATTTTAATCTGATTAAATTCAACGACTTAGCAGCTTAGTGGAATATGCGCATTTTAATTAAACACTATAAAAACCGTGTTTTTCAAAGTGGCCACTATAAGCAAGAAATCTTCAAACCAATACGATGCATTCGATTCGGCCAATTAACTCCGGAAACACAAATTGCGTGGCACCTTTTTGGTAGCCCGCAGTGTTTGATGTTTCCACCTACACATACTGTTAGTTGTTGTCGTCGTTGCGCGGGAAAATTCAAAATTGTTTAATCATTATCAATAAAAATACGAGATTTGATGCCTATTTGATATTTGAAACGACCGATTCATTATGGGAATTTAATTAACACGTCTGTGCATAATAATTTCATGTGTCGAAGCTTAAGAAGCGACGCATCATTTTTTTTTTTGACAAAAAGGTTAGTGGCGCCAGCCAGAGCATCTTTTTCAAAGGTCTCTAGCGTAATTTGTATGGTTATAAAAGTGGATTTTGTGTAACTTGTCGGTTTTGTCACCTTCACGTTTTTAATGTCAACCGTCCAGACTTCCTTTTGCAATCACGGCGACAAAATCTTGCTCGCAGAAACTGTGAAACGGCCGCTCAAGCTGAAGAAAGCCGAACCAGCTTCCAACCTGGTCATTTTAATTAGTACACCTTTCTCTTGTACCTTTCGGTTTTGTCTTACTCGCTAGAGTAGCGAAGGCTTAGCAATGCCGGTCATCAAATTCGATCCGATCGCCACAAAAAACCGATCAGCATCCGTTGGCGTTTGCAATTATATTTTATCTTCCTGTAACGTCTTACCTTTTTTCCTTGGGCTTTTCTTTAGACGTTGTGTTTTTTCCCCCGCTGCAATTGGAAGGTAAAAATTGTTGAATGGATTTTCCGAGACTTTGCGCGCCGCACGCTACTTTTATCATAGCGACGTGGTATAAGAGTTGTTCGGCGCTTATTTTCATTCATAAAATCGTAATCAAACTGGTTCAGGTGTACGACGAATCTTGAGATACCTGTGTGCTACCTGGCGGGAAATCGAACGGCATCGCGCGGCATTCGAAAAAGCATAATTTGTAATGCATTCGAGTTGAAGACAGGAAGCCATCGTACCATTTCCATTCCATTATCGAATCCCTATGGATAATCTTCAAGATTGAAATCTGAGATGTCACCATCGCCACACTCTTTAAGAAGCGTGTAGCTGTAATCTTAGTATAAACAACTTGGAGAAGGTCTTTGCGTTTTTCCATCGTGGCAATGTTTTGTCGCAGAACTTTGAGTAATTTATCACCTGAGTGAATCGGGCAGAAAATTCCGACCAAGAGGGAACATCATATTCTGTGTGTGTTTTTTTTAATAACTTATAAAAGCGAGCATATGTGAAACTCGGTGTGTTGAAGATAAGAAAAACGTAAAGTTTCAGGTATTAGCTGTGCCGTTGGTTAACCTGTTCTTTGACCGTTTTTTTTCGCAAACTTTTTGCCGGCTCCTTTTTTTTCTCGCAAAACTAATGGAACATATGTCGAAGACAAGATGAATATGTTGTGCGGCTGGATTAAACCTTTCCGGTCTAGGCGTTGGATTAGACGGATATTATCGTTCAGTTTGGGATTAATAAAGTTAGCTGGTGTTAATTCAGACATTCAAAGAAACAAGATCAACTGTAATACAACAACTTCGCAGTATTGGTTTATCTTTTGACCATTTCTTGTTTTGATCCATTTACTATGTTCCCAATTCAAAATTGTTCCGGTGAATGTTTCTATTACAAAAAATCTTTGAACGTTATTTTAACAATAATTTTACCAGTTATTTCGATTGAAGATGGGTTTTGAACCCTTCGGGAAAATACTCATAAAAAAAATCTACCGTAGCGCAGTCTCCTTCTAATACAATTTGGGTGGGCCCTTGGTGGCTAGGTGAGAGAATTTGAAGCTACCACCCACAGCTATCGAATCTTAACAACAAATTTATTTATAATTAAAGTGAAAAGCGAGTTTTCTGAGTAAAACACTGTTAATATTCTTATTGCGCAACTTTTCAGACTTGACTCACTCTTTTTACAAATCTAATCAAGTCTTAAACTTCCCGTTGTAAACATCTTAACATAATTTTAAATTCATAAACGTATTTTTTTATTTGTGCTATGAAAACATTTACCAAAACATTTCATTGAAATTGTAAAGGTTAATTGACCGCATAATTTGGTTAGAATTGCATTGAATTGAATTAGCATTTTCGCGTTTTAGGACAAGTAGATCCTTAAAAAAATCTGTTCTCTGTACGTGATCCTGTTTTCAGATATATGTACATATGTTTTTAAAATATCTGGAGAACATGAACATCATGAAATTTGCGCAGTTTGTAGTCTAAGCAAACGTCTATTAGAGTTGAACTGTGTGGTGAAAAGTGATCGTTCTTGTTTTTACGAATTCCGATATATCTCTTAGGTATAATATCGAAAAAGTTTGTAATCTCTCTCGGAATTCTTATTCAATCACATAAAAATTGATTTCAGCATTTTTCGAAATTTAATCCCAAAGGGAGTGAAAAGCATTTTATACGTTTTCACGAATTCAGTCATATCTCTTAAATCTAACGAGAATTGGTGTTTACTTCCTCGAGATTCTTTTATAATCCACTAAAAGATAATTTCAGGAGTTTTTAATTTTCATTACCCATAAAGTGGTAAAAAAGGTCTTATTCATTTTCACGAATTCCGCCATATCTTTTCGTTTTTATTATTTTTATTTTTAATTCCTCGGGATTCTTTTATAATCCACAAAAAAAAAAAATTTCAGTAGTTTTTCATTTTCATCACCCATAAAGTGGGTCACGAATTCCGTCATATCGTTTGGTTCAGATTAGATATCGAATAGGTTTCTCCGTCTTTTTTTCTTAAGCAACCACTTAAAAGCCAATTTCGAGAATTTTTGATATTCATCCTCGGTCGTATATATTTTTTTTAAATTTCGCCATATCTCTTAGGTCTAATAAAATAATGACCTGGTTCACCCCCAACATTTATGCTGTGACCTATACCTCAATATCGACCCAAACTATTTAGTACGCCTGCTGTAAACACATCGACCCGATCTAGAGTCAAGTTCTGACCTAAAATAGGTCGTCTGTTTTTTGGGTGTAAACGCATTGCTCGCCCAAATGTCTTTTTTTGCATTTGAACACAGCAGTGACATACAAAAGAAACAATAATTTGTCAAGGCATATGTGAATAAGCGCTCTGACGTAAAGTACAACTGCAGATATTTAATAATGGTCCCTGAATATGTTGATGGACTAAATACGACCCAGCCCAATTTTGGGTCTCTATCGGTGTAAAAAGGACCTGATTTAGGCTGCGATCAGGTCGCTGGGTGTAAACTTGGGTTTCGCATTTTAGTTCACCTTAGTGAGCGATCATTTCCGATTCCTCGCGAACTAGTTCGTTCTTTTAGTTCACTAGTTCGTGGGAGTTCAGTGTCATGTAGTCGTCATGCTGGTAGAATGTGAAGAGCAAAAAAAAAGGTCGTAGTCGTCATTCTGGTAGAATGTGAAGAGCAAAAAAAAAAGGTTGGAGTCGTCAGTCTACAAGTATATTGTAGCACTGAGAGTTTCGAACGGCAAGGAATGAGTACAAACGACGGGACTGGTTGCGAACTCTAGTTCGTTCATTTCAGTTCTGGGAAAGCTCTTCTGAACTACACAACCCTAGTTCTGAACAGTAATGACTCAAAAAAAAAAAATGGTCACTCCAAACGGGAAGAATGAATAGAAACGAACTAGGAGCGGGACTGACTAGTTTTTTCATTTCACTTATGTGAACGCTCTTTTGAACTAGTTCGTTCGCGAACTACACAAGCCTAGTGTAAACTAGCCGATTTAATTTTTTTTACTTTTACGGGGTTTTTATTAAAAATAATTTCAAGATGGTGAAAATAGTACGTAAATATTTTCACGAATTTCGCCATATTTCTTAGGTCTGATAAGATATAGTTGACTTTCACAAGTTTTTACCAATGAAATCAGGCATACCTCTTATGTAAGAATTATTTCTTATTTCTATGGTCTGTTTATTTATATTATTTTTAAAGATCCTTTTATATATGATTTTAATGTTAATTTTATGAAGATTGTTCCGTAAAGCCTGTATTACACTGTATGCCATGCTGTCAAATATTTGACTGAAGATTTGACGGAAAGTTCTGTCAAAGTTTTGCCGACTTTGTGTAGAGCAAATAAAATAATGTGACAAACAAAAATTTGACGGTTACACTATTGACAGCATTTGCCAGAAAAATTGTCAAATATTTGACAGTGTGGACAGTGTAATACTATTTGAACTCTCGCTGTCGCATTCCGATTTGAAACGCAGCCCAAAGTTTGACCCAAAAAATTATAATTTTTTTGTACACACTGCCAGAAGCTTAGTTCCATAATTCAATTTATTTTCTATTTCTTTATAAAAAAAATATGTTTTTAATTTTTAACATTTTTTATATTTATTTTTCAGGTAAGTCGAAGAGATATCTCCCAAATTCGAATGCAAAGAAGTTGGTATGTAGTTAGAGATTACACTGATGAGCATTGCATTATTTTTCCATTTTAAAAAATAATAATTTAATAGTTTTAGGCGAAATCATATGTTGATGCTTGAAAATTAGTTAATAGCCCCTGAGATCCGCAGGTGTGTACCCAAAGGTTGTACTACGTCTTTATATGCATTCGTGCTATTCCTAAGTTTGGACCGAAAAGTAGTAATCATCAAGTCAGTACATACATGGGACCATTCCATTTAAAATAATTAAATTCTTTAACCCCCGAATTCGACTTGGATGGCAACATACCTGTTATGCCTAGATTCGCGACTGGTAGGCAAAATTAAAATCGAATAAAATCCGATTTCAATGTCATCCTAATTGAATCCTGACACAAATATTCTCACGCTGTAATATTTTTTTCTTACTAGAAAAAAGTCCTTTATATTATTTCGTCTCGTCTTACCTGATCGTTCCCACTATAAGAATTCACGAAAACTGAATGAAGTACTCAACGAGTTTCGTCTTATTTAAAATTTTAAAGATCCCGATAAAAAAAAGGATCCACCTCGAAAGCATTTCATATTTCAAGATACACACCGACTATAAACGTAAAGTGATCCTCGAACGAAAATCAAAATAAAGTGTCTTCCTTTTGTCTACCGTTGATCGCGTCTTAAATGGATTACCTATGTCTGTCGCACGGTCTGAGAAAATACCGGATTGTCCGGGACGACTCATTTCGATCGGATGATCGTGAAAATAATTTTCGGACCTTTAAACATATGAGGATATAGTCCGTATGCGTGTGATCATTTTGAAGTAGCCTGGAATAGTTACGATCGCGATCGTCGTCGTCGTCTCTCACCTGGACGATGCAATTTTGCGTCGACACTTTCGAACGTTTGTTTCATCTTATAGCGGTCTGATTTCCGCTGTTTCGTGTAGTTTATTTGTACCTACACCTTTCTCACGTCACATTGCAAATATTGACAGGCACTTAAGTCGTGAGACAACATTTGTATAAGACGCTAAACCACGAAGATTGAATAATGGTCATGTGAAAAATAATAAAAAAAAATTAGACGACAGTTAACACTTGTCGAGAGGATGAAATCGTACGACGATCGCATGTACGAGTATGTAAGTCACTTCGTTTTGGCTTTGAAGTTTATTCAAGACGGCTTTCGAAAAGAGTTCTATTTTGTTAAGTTGTCATTGTTAGTAATTTGTCTTTGCTTAGTAGTTTTTAAATTGAATTGTCGTGGTGATCGAAGGAGTTCCCTTTCTTAATGTTCAGCAATTTGATCTATGTATCTGCGTTTATCGCCACGATTAATCCGTAATTTGGCGCTAAAAGCGGTGGTTTTTGAGCACTTCCTAGCTAGTTTGACCCTAGCAACCCCCACTCATCTGCGATAAGTGGAAGTGTGTCTTTTCAAATTTTGACAATTTTTGACAGTTTAGTTTGTCAAAAATGTAAAAAAAAATTTATTGCATGTCCCAGAAGGGGATAAGTATACGCAACTTTTGGCTTAACCCCAACCCCTCTAGGGTAAGTGAAAGTGTGTTTTTTCATATTTTGACGATTTTTGACAATTCGTTTTTCAAAAATGTCAAAAAAATTGTTATATTCTGGAAAGGCACATTTATACATATCTCAAAAAACGTTCGAGATACGTTTAAATTTTTGGTGGACATTTTTTAAATGGTTATTTGGGGGTGGAACGTGAGGAGTAGGTGTAGGAACGTTTTAAACGAAAAATCAGGAAGTTAGGATTCATTTGCAAAAAGATGGTCAACATAGCTGGAGAGGAAGTGAGGGGTAAAAACAATACGTCCGAAAGCTGAAATCGAGACATTCTGGAATTCATGTCTTCTGAACGGTTCATGCTACAAGGTTGAAACTCGGTGATTGATTGTAGGTATACCAGCAATATTCAAACTTGAAGGGGTTTTTACTTCCCCGGGCGGGTTATTTGTATGAAGAACCACTTATGAATGTTGAAAGTTGTATCTTATAAGGACGCAATTAAGTTTTCAAATGACCTCCTCTCGAATATCTCCCAAAATTGCACTTATGCCACACCTCGAAATTAATGAAGTTGTGCCCAGAACGACTGTTGGCAGATTTTTTCTAATAGATTCGTTGGCAGTAAATATTCTACATATCGTGCGATCTTGAATTTCCACGCTTTGCTCGAAGAGGCGCGCAGACTAGAGATTAAAGAAATTTTCGTATTGGGGTTGGTTTGGTTACCTCTGTCACTGAAGGCTCAATTGAGCCTATTGTGGCGTCTCCTGGAATGTCTAGAATTCCTCATCGATCACTGCGCATTCAATGAAGTTTAGTATTTTTCGAATAGGATTTCCGATGGTTCCATGAAGCCCTGACCGAAGTGACGAAGTCTTTTGTGAGCAAGTCCCTCACATTCACAGACGATGTGCTCTGACGTTTCATCTTCATCATCGCAAATTTTGCATATTTTGCTCCCAGATGTTTCCTCATGCAACAATGTCTAATCAGAGCTCCTACTGGGTTCGGATTTGATTTTTGCCTGATTTCAGATAAGCTTTGAGTGACTGTTGCCCGGTGTCAAGTTCCAGTGAATGGCATTTTGCGATTTTTGCCAGATTCGGATGTTCATTTTTGTAGTGCTTAACGGCACCCCACCAAATTGATGTGGTCCCACGAAGCTGAACCTTTTCAAGCCATGTAGACAACCATTTTGTTACCTTCGCAGTCGCTATGTCCCGGAATCCAAATGAGAATAACTCTCTTCTGGTTTCCGAATTCATTCAGCTTAAGCTGAGCTGATTTGTGCTTTGTTTTCTTCCACCCGATAGATGCCGCGCAAGTTATAATGGGCCTAGAAACGACGATATACAACCAGTAGGTTAGTTTTAGACTTAATTCCCAGTTCTTGCTGAGTGGACTTCTTCAGGTCCAAAGAGAGACCCTGGGTATTTCAAGAACTTTGTCCAAATAAGCATTCCAAGTGATTTTTTTTTATCCTGGATGACTCCCAGGAACTTCACCTCGCTAGAATACTCTTAAAGATTCTCCAAAAAGAGTAGGCCCACATAACTTGTCCTCACACCTCGTTTTGGTGAATGCAACAGTTGTGAGGAAAGGTTCTCCGAAGAATTTTGGACCTATAAAGGAAGGAACGGACTGGCGAATAAGATACAACCACGAGATATATCAACTCTTCAAGGAGCCAGAAGCTTCAACGTTCATCAAACTACGTAAACTGCAGTGGGCTAGCCATGTAGAGCGGATGGAAGACAGAAGAATCCTCAAGCGTGGTCTTAAAGGCAAAGCGATTGGTAACAGGCCAGTAGGCAAACCACGCAAGCGATGAGAAGACTCGATTCATGAAGAGAGCAAAGCCATCTTAAAAAATAGCAGCTGGAGGACGCGGTCTTTGGATCGAGACGATTGGAGGCGACGACTTCAGGAGCCCAGGGCCCGACTTGGGCTGTCGCGCCATTGATGATGATGATAAACAGTTGTGATTTTTTTTGGTTTGATACAGAAACCTGCTTTGGTACACCAGGTTGCTGCCTGGTTTAAGGTGCTTTGCACTAGCTCTGTTACCGTTTCTTTAAATTTACCTAACAAGGATGGCAAGGTCGTCAGCGTAGCCCTGTGCCATAGTTCTGGATTTTGTTAGATCCACTACTAAGCTCCAGATAATGGCTACTACCACCCCGTCAGTTTGTGTCGACCCGTAGGCTAGAGGACAGAGCATTGAAATCTTCTTTCATATTTTGTGTTACTCCGTGCTGCTATTGGATCCTCATTGTTGCTAATCGTTCAGTGTTTATTGGCAGGCCGCAGTTCATGATATAGTAGTATTGCGGTTGTGAGGATTAGAACCCTCCACCTCTGTCATGGATGATAGGCGAATTCCTGTTAAAACCAGTCAGCTATTACATCGAAGGAAAACCCATTCTTTTGATGCATTCCGCGATCTAGGCCGAAACCAAACTAAAAATTCGATTTATCACTTTATTTCTAAAGTAGGCTGCCATCAGAAAAAATCAATTTATTCGAAAGCTAATTGTCTCAACTTCCGCCTAATAATTTATGAAATTGATTCGACGTCATACACCATTATGACCATCATTGAGTGCATAGCTGTAAAATAAAGGGCACTACTTGTAGAACCAATCATGCACTAATTGCACGTCATCATGCCAATTGTCATTAAGACCTGCGGAAGTAGGTAATATTATGCGAGTAGAGTGTTCGATTGCCTTGAACATCCGGTCCCATTAACTCTACAAGTCTTGCGGTATTAGTGCAAAGCCCTTCTCTTCAATTCCAAAGACGAGAACGAAGAAGAAACGCAGTAGTTCTTGATGGATAGATACTGCCAAGATAGTGTGCGATAGTGTGATCCATAAGTCTCAAGATGAGTCGAGTAGTTCCTTAGAAGACGGGGAAAAAAGATGCATCTGCTTCGCCATAGTTCAGCGCAAATCTAACTTCCTTCCCGTGATTCGAGTGTGTGAACACTGTCGACAAATAGTTGCATTGCGTGTAAACAATGCGAAAGAATTCCAGCAAAACGTTACCGAGCGTTGTCGTCACCTCAGCTGATTTGTTCGATGTAAACATGCCGTCCGGTATTCTAACGATGCCCACCGGAAGTGCATATTTCACTTGAGTTGCGTAAGAATAAAACCTTAAAATGTTCCCCAACTTGAGCGATAATCAGCTCGATCGCACTAGCAGCAGGCTAGCGATGGGTTAATTAGAGACTTCATTCATAAATGCGCGGGCATGTTTCTAGATGCACCAGTAATCGTTGTCGTGGACGTGTATTCCTCGGAACTACACACTATCTTCTAGATGCACTTGGGCTTGGTCTTGGATGCTTCTTCTACGTCTCAAAGTAGAAGCGCCTTGCTTCCTTCGAAATGCAGCGTCTGTCTGCATCAAGACTTGTGAACGTCGTCATACTCTGGGTAGATACCGGGTATTTATGTGTTATGTCCACGATTAAGTCACATATCGCCTACTCGATATGATGAGGGATTGCAATGCCCTGAACACATCTCGGATGCCCTTGTCCAACCCCCGGTGTTCGTTCGCCGCGAGCACATTGTGTAATTTTATACTTCCGGTGATGCATACGTGCGCTTCTTCGGCTCCGGTCGAATGTCTATGGTGGTGAATTGTGCGGCTGATGGATGGATGCTCTTGCACTTGACTTCCTTCCATCGAAGACCCACTTTTTCATGGAAATCGGAGAAGAAATTTTAAATTTAAACTTTGTTACACGGGTGACAATGTGACATTATTCAGCCAAGAAAAAGGAGAGAAAGAAATTTTTTAATTCGATGACGACAGGTAGAAAAACTGATGGACTTCTGACAAGTTTCAATTGAAGCTGAATTTTGTCCTAAGAGCGCACAATATCCAGATTTGCAGAACCACTAACCGGCCAAATTTTGGACCAAACCTGTGATCAATTGACACTTTTGCACCACATTACAAGAAACCAAGGCTTATCAACGATATCAACCAAGGATGGCTCGAAAGCAGAAACATTGCTGGAAATCAAGGCTTGTGCAACTATGGAAACCGAAGCTCTCCCCATACAGGAAACTACGAATAGGGCAACACCAATGCACCCAACAAGGCGGATCCTATGCCAGAAAACAAGAGTTATATAGTATCAATTTTTTTAAATCTTACTTATCTCTACCAAAACTAGAAAACCAAAACAGTAGAAAAATTTTTTAGTACGTCGCATGCAAAAGTTTTTTAAAAGTTGCAGCTCTCAAACCAAAAATTAAAAATCTGTCAACAGTCTGGGCGCAACTTCATTATTGTTTGGGTAGAAGTCCGAAACGTCTCTACTAGAGGCTTGTGTAGTTCGCGAACGAACTAATTCGGATGAGCGTTCCCATAACTGAAATTAACGAACTAGTTCGCAGTCAGTCCCGCTCCTAGTTCGTTTGTATTCATTCATTGCCGTTTGTAAGTCAGTGGTGCAATATACTTGTAGACTGACGATTTTTTTTTTTTTACTTATCACATTTTACCAGACGACCTTTTTTGGTCACCACTAGAATGATGACAACGAGTCGTTCCCAAACTTCACTGCCATCACTGAACTCCCGCGAACTAGTGAACTAAAAGAACGAACTAATTTGCGACGGATCGGGAACCAGAAATGATCGCTCACTATGGTGAACTAAAATGCGCAAGTCTAGTCTACTGGGCCTAACTCCTGTAAAATTTGGCTATCTTGCACTTCCTAGCTCCACCTTCCCCGTCAAAAATTTGTCATTCCATAGACTCCACTTGTAATCCTATATGCAGAAACTCCATACCCACCTCGCCCCTTAAAAATTCTTGTCATTGTCTGGGCTCCTAGTATCCCTTAAGACAACCACAAAGTTTCAACCTTCCGACATCAACCGTTCAGGAGAAACAGATTTTAAAAGGTTTCAATCCCAGATTTTGATCATCGAATGCATCATTCCCCCCCCCCCCTCCAGTCACACACCCCTATGGACAATTTTTTTGTAAATGGGTACACCACTATTGTAGTTCTACATAAGTTCCAGGTTTCAGCTTCCTATCATAAGCAGTCCGTAATATCTAGAAACCAAAATTGTTCGTCTAAAATGCTCCCATCTTCCCCTTCAAACGACCACCCTCTCAAAAGTTACCACTCGTAGGGGTTCACTCAATCTACCCACCAAAAAAATTTGAACTTAATATCGCAATGGGTTTGTAAGCTAAGGGCCTTCAAACGCTTTTGCGGACGGCTGACAGACGGACTTTTTTTTATTGAGTTTTTGGGTTTATTAAAAAATAATAAAGTAAAATTAAAATTTTGGAGTGAGGAGGGAGGTCGGGGAGCATTTGAGATATTTGAGGAAGCTGGAATCGGAACATTTTAAAATGTTGGTTATTTAAGCATTTAAGTGCAGTACAAGCTAAAATAAACAGCCGCTCGATAATCCGACATACGCTGTAATCCGCCGTTTTCTTTCGGCTAGTTGAAAGTCCAATTCAAGTCTCTGTTAATCGTCGGTTCTCTGTATCTCGAGTCCAATGGTCCGTCCGCCACTTGATTTTCATGGTGGCGGATTAGCGAACTTTTACTGTATGTTGGAAATACAATTTTAAGGAAGGAGGTAGCGGAGTGAATTGCGAAATCTGACGAACGTAAAACAAATAATTTGGTTTAGTGGCAGAGAAGTATCCTGCATATAAAATTTATGAGGGGAGCAGTGGGGGATAATGGTTTTTCTCAAAAGTCAGGTATCCTATCTGAAGAACTATTTTGGATAATATTTTTGAATCTATACAGAAGGTGGAGAGCGGGGTATGAAAGAACAGGGTGATTATGATTTTTTTTTATCTCGAGAACCGCTAACGATAATAGGTTGGCAGTTGGGCAATAATGAGGGCATGTTTTAAAAGTAATATTTTTGATTCGGGAGTGAAGGTGTAATTTTTTTAAACAGAAACGGCTTCTGCTAGAATATTGAAACTTGGTACATATAATTCAATTTTAATCATAAAAAAAATTTCAATCATCCGAAGGAGGTGCAACAAAAAAGAAAGAAAAAAACTCGGTGAAAATGATGTGAATACATTTTCACGAATTTTGTCATATCTCTTAGGTCTGCTGAGATGTGGAAATGGTTTTACTCCCATATGCTCTTTATACAAAGTCCATAGAAATTATTTCCAGGCATTTTATTGAAGCCATAAGTTTTCAGGTTCTCACGAATTCCAACTTATGGTCCAAGTTTGCTGAGATATCGAAATGGTTTCTACTTTCTCGGGCTTTCGCCCTACAAGTGCTTAAAAATCAATTTCAGGATTTTAAAATATCCATTTTCTCGAACTTAAAGTTGTGATTTTTTTATATAACGTGGATGGCTCATTGAAAAATTTCTTAAAACGGGAATACTAACGTTAAGATTAGATTTAAAAAAAATAAAAATAAAGTCGAGCCAGTTAGTCTAGGCGTAGTTACCTTCAGTTCCTGGAAAATTACAAATATTCAGCCTATTCATTAAAAAAGGAAACCCACCGATCATACTTTAATAATGTATTATTAAATGGTGCATCATCACAAATCCTTACACGGTTTTCAAATTTCCTGACACTATTACTTCATATTTTTAAAGAGTGTTAATCTGCTAACTCTGTAAAGTAAAATCTTTACTGCAAAACCGTGCAGGTTTTCTAAAATTTTATTTAAGTCAAAACTAAAAATCAATTTTTTTTCAAATACTAAACAATATGGCGTCACTTCGCAAAACCGTGAGTTTTTCAGGTTATTTAAAAAACTTCGATACGCTGGAATAAGATTTAAATAGGAATATTATTAAAAAAATAATTAAATTACAAATAAGTACTCCAAGTCGTAAAAAATACAATACATAACAAAATCCGACAGCAATGGAATCAGAATATAAAAATAAGTTGTTTTAAAAAAGTGAAAAAATGATTTAAATGTTTCTTCTATCTTATTTGAGAGTTGACATTATCCTACCGGCTGCGCCAATTTTTGATATAAAATCACAATTTTGTATAACTTTTGCGCTGCGCATTGTAGAAAGTGCAAGTTTGTTGCATTCTGTATGAGGGTCATTCCATCAAGAATCGCCAAAAATGACAAAATTTGTGACCTTACCATCTCCGATACTTTTGAAAATTTTTGTATTTGAAGAGCTAGTGAAAAATATAATTGAAATTCAATTTTTTGTTTCTATTTAATTTTTTTTGTTAGTTCCAGTATGTTAAAGTTTTCGCAAAAATGGTGTCCGAGAGTCCTCTTTGAAAATTCAAATCTCTGGTAATTTTTATCCTAGAATAATAAAGTAGGGGTTATTTTAAAGATTGTTGTTTAAAAATTGTCGCAATATAAAAGAAATACGAATAAAAATTATTCTTTTAATTTCTTTTCAAGGATAACGGTTTGGTCCTTTATCCTTTAATATCTCAAAATATATTCTTTTTTATTTTTATTTTTTTAATTTTGTAGGTTATACTGTTTTACAAAAAATACCAAAAAATTAACTTGGAATCTGAATGGGATCGGGTTTAAAAAAATCGAAGAACATCAGTGGCTCTCAATTATTTTATCGAAAAAAGGTCGCTTCATCAAGAATCGCCAAAAGCGTATCTTTAATTTTTTTTATTTTCTTATATTTTGTATATTATACTGTTTTTCAAAACATATTAAAAAATTAACTTGGGATCTCAAGGGGATCGGGGTCAAAAAAATCGAATTAAATAATTGGAGAACTGAACTAGCTGTAATTGAGAACCACTGATTTTCTTCGATTTTTTTTGACCCCCATCCCCTTGACATCCCAAGTTAATTTTTTGATATGTTTTAAAAAACAGTATAGTATACAATATGTAAAAAAATTGAAGTTGTGCATTTTGAGATATTAAAGGACAAAATCGTTATCCTTGAAAAAAAATATTTGAAGGATAATTTTTATTCGTATTTTTTCTATATTACGACAACCTTCCCCTTTAAAATAATCCCTATTTTATTATTCTAGGATAAAAATTACCAGAGATATGAATTTTCGAAGAGGACTCGGCCACCTTTTTGCGAAAACTTTAACATACTATAACTAACAAAAACAAATGAGATAGAAACAAGAAATTGAATTTCAATCATTTTTTTTCACTAGTTCTTCAAGTACAAAAAAATTCAAAAGAAAGGTCCCAACTTTGGCGATTCTTGATGGAATGACCCATGAGGACCCAAAATAAGACATTTGTTGTGCTTCGAATTATTTCTTCGTTGGTTTCAATAATTTTAAATTTCTTCGAGAATACTGCCTTCGTGTACAATTAAATTTAAACATCTTGGAATGAATACGTAGAATATTCATATCCAAAAGACGATCTTTTCACACATGAATTGCAGCTCTAACTCATACAATTCCACCGACTAAGAATCACCTGCTTTTTTTTTGCTTTTAATACAGCCTCCCGCTCATTGAGGATATTTGCCTTTGTAAAGATTTTAGCACGGGAAAAAAAGAACTGGTCTCAAACTCATATGTGAGTTCCTTGCCCGAGACGGAATTCCTTTCTTCGTTCACAGACTATAAGTGACCGGAAACTCGATCGTAAGTAGTTTCTCATCATAGCCTCGGTACACTACACCTCATAATAAGGCGGCTCGGCTCTCAACACCTTCCTTTCCAGCTTCTAACATTGCGATCTTCACGTCGATCATCGCCGCAACATCAAATTATTGATGTCAATTAACTAATAACTAAATAGCGAACGAATTGGAATTTTTATTTATTTTTTTTTTACTGTGAATTGGTTACCCATTTTCATTTAATCACAAGATCTTAGCCATTTTCGATCATCTTGTAGCGAAATTCCATTAAAGAAGTTTTTTTTCGTTTTTAAAACGAAGATCGATCGATGATCGTGCTTTTCTGTAGGCCCTCTAGGAGTCGCGAACTCGGAACAAGCTGTTTCCGGTGCATCTTGTCTAATGATGCCTTAATCACAAACACACAAATCCATGAATGCGGTTGGTTCATAAATAGAAATATGGCAGCCTGACGATCGTGTAAACCAGTTGAAAAGATCGGGAAGATCCTTAGAACATGGGCAAGTCTAGTGTTGCCCGACGTAGTTCGAACTCGTAGCGTTCCCCGGCCGTAGTAAAAACGTTCATTCATGGCGCGTTTCATTCATAAATTTCCACTTCGTCTTTCTGCCGATCGTATCGTCTTACGTTCACATCTCCAAGAAATCGTATTCTTGTTTGACTTGACATCGCACAAACCAATAGATGCGATCGTGCGTTTGTTGCGACGCACTACACGCACTATCGATGATAGGACGCATATGGGCATCGAAAATCCTTCGAACTACCTAACCTACGTAAGAATTTGTGTCTCCTTAGGACCCTTTGGCTGGGCTTAATGCAGCGTGTAGAATTCTTTTCGGAGGTAGGGTCCCTTTTTTTTCGTCAGTGTACCTTTTACTGCGGGAAATTCCCATGCAAGTGCATTCGCAGCAGGTTCCCGCATCCAGTTCCGATTTCAGACCCTTCTGTTGACATTGACATGACGAGCGAATTTTACGAACCCATTACGCCAGGCCAAGGTCTCAAAATTGTCTGTTCAGGTGTAAATAAGAAGTTGCGTTTTTTTTTGCGACAGACACCTGTATTTGGAAAAACCAACCGAACTGGGTACATAATTGTTAGATTGCATAGCGTTGTTTAATGGCTGATTGTTGTGGGCAATTTGGAGACAGGTACCTGGTACTTACCTGGTCGAGAAAAAGAGTAGAGATAAGCATTTTTTTTTATAGATTTATCGTGTAAGCATCATTTGTGTTATTATCATTTTGTTAAATTTGAAGTTTTTTTAATCGGAAAGAGGCACGACAACGCAACTTTGTGTTTTTCTATAGCCCAAAGTTTTGAGTGCGATTAACGTTGGGATATTACGCCACTGACCACCCTCAAAACTGAGTACTTTTCCTAATGCGACTGATCCTTGTTTTAGAACAATTAGCGTTCCGGACCCATTGTTCCCGTGATCAACACCTGACTTTGTCTAAACTTCCTAAAATTTTGATGTCATACCGCTCCATTTCACGTTCAAGAACCAATTGCTTCGGTACGGACAGTTAGTCCTTAGTGACCGAACGTTTCAGATAGCTTCCGCTTGATTGAATAAGCGCCACTGTTTCTTGTTTTAAGTATCTATTGATCCTTTGGGCAACCCCTTGCCCATCTTCAACAAGAGCAAAAACCGCTGCCTGTACTCCGTTTTTACGGTATGTTGGGCTGTCCCAGAAGTACCCGACCTAACCAAGAAAATACAAAAAATTTGAAAAAAAAAATCTGTATTTTTCAACATAGTCTCCTTTTAGGTCGATACACCTTTTGTGATTTTGGATAGCTTCGATACCCTCTTTATAGTGAGAATTGTCGAGCTCCTTAAAATAACCGTCAGCCGCAGCCTCCACCTCTTCTCTATTGGTAAAGTTTCGATAGAGAAAATAATCCGAAGGGGCTAAATTTGTCGAATAGGGTGCGTGAGGAAGCAATTCGAACTTTAATTAATTGTTTTTGGGCACCGCGATAACGTGTGAACCGGTACATTGTCTTGATGAAACAACACTTGCTTTTTCGTCAAATGCGTCCGTTTTTCCTTGATTTCATCACTCAAACGCTGCAATAAATTCGCATAATACTCGCTGTTAATTGTTTTTCCTTTTTCAATGAAAATTATCCCACTCGCATCCCAAAAAACTGACACCATACATAACCTCGCCTGCAGATGGGACTGCCTTCGCTTTCCTTGGAGCTGATTCTCCCCTGTAAGTCCATTGTCTTGACTGTTTCTTCGTCTCAGGTTTGAAGTGATAGACCAATGTTTCGTCCATGGTTATGAATCGACGCAAAAACCCGGCTGTGAAACATCGTCAAACACTCGATTGAAACATCCTCACGACGCTGTTCTTGTTCCATTGTGAGCAAACGCGGCAGCCATCTTGCACACAGCTTTCTCATATCCGAATTTTCAGTCAATATGCGATGTACAGCACTTTTTGAAATGCCTGGTACTTCGCGCAATTTCAGGCGACTGTCGTCCAATACAATTTTCTGGATTTTCTTCACCATTTCAAATGGTCACCTCATTTGGTCGACCACTGCGTTGTTCGTCTTGACAGCTCGTACGGCCTTGTTTCAACTCTGCCATCCAATATTTTATTGTTGTACGCGAAGGAGCAGACTCTCATCAATGGTGCGACAGCTCAAATCGGGCCCTGGCTTCCCGAAGTCGTCGCCTCCAATCGCCTCGATCCAAAGACCGCGTCCTCCAGCTGCTAATTTTACTTTATTATTTTTTAATAATAAAGTATTTAAGATGGCTTTGCTATCATCATCAACCGAGTCTTCCCATCGTGGTTTGCCTACTGGCCTGTTACCACTCGCTTTGCCTTTAAGAGCACGCTTGGGGATTCTTCTGTCTTCCATCGGCTCTACATGGCCAGCCCACTGCAGTTTAAGTAGTTTGATAAACGTTAAGGCTTCTGGCTCCTTGACCTAATACAGCATGATTCGTCGTTTGATTTCATCCGTTTAGTTGCCGGAGTTGGCGGAGTCAAGATTGACAAATACATCCTTAGCACTAGGGAAGGATCTTGCGAGAATGTTTATATCGTCAGCGTATGCTACTAGTTGGGTGGACTTAAATAATAGTGTCCGATTGGAGTCGAATGGGGTTTTTCGGATGACATACTCTAGTGCCAAATTGAAAAGCATGGGGGCTAGTCTATCTCCCTGCTTTAAACCACATGCCGTTTGAAAGCTGGTTGTGGAATCGGTTTGTATTCTTACTTGGGATTTAGTGTTCGTCAAGCATGATTTGGTACAATACCATCCTGTCGATACTGTCATTTGCTTGAATTAAATCTACGAAGTTTTGCTGCACATCTGTGTTATATTCCCAGCATTTCTCAAGCAATTGTTTCACCGAGAATATCTGGTCAGGGGGCCAATTCTGGTTCTGTGAAATGATAAAATGAAAAAATTAATTTCATTAACGTTTCCACGCAACTTTATCATTTTATCATTTCATTTACCTCAGCAACCCGATTCTCTTTCTCAAAATGAAAAAAATTTGCTGAATCGAATGCTGAATAGTACTTTTCATTGTCAAATGTCAACGTCAACAGAGATTTAGGGTCAGAGCCCATTTGAATTGTAATTTTCTAGTTTAAAATCCTATTTATAATTATAAATCTTGTTAAAACATTACAAGAATGAGTTCTATTGCGATGATCATAATAGTTGAACGTGAAAGGCGTAACGCCGAAAGGTAATTATTGACATTTCTCTGAAACGTTTTCCTAAAGAACCGTCATTGTAGGAGCCATATGAGGATTCTAAGATGAAGGATGCGAGATACCCAAAATCCTTTGGAGATGCTTTGAGACCAGTACTTTTTCAATTTGTATCGATTCCCTAAAAATGTATGTAATGTACATATAAGTTTACATTTAACTGGAACGGAATGTATTCATACGATCCCATCACATCGTCGGATACTATGTGCGCTTAGAAAAGTATGCCGGAGGTAAACGAAATTTTTGGCTACTTGGGGATAGTGGATACCCCTTGCAACCATGGTTAATGACACCAATATTAACCCCAACGATTGAGAGTCAACAAAGTCATAATGCGGTACATAAAAAACAAAGAATTCCATCGAACGATGCATTGGAATATTAAAAAGCAGATTTCATTGTCTGTCAAAGAAAAGAACCCTGTGTTATGTCCCTCCAAAAGCAGGATTGATCATCAACGCCTGTGCGATACTACATACCATATTAATAAAATCAAAGGTTCCACTTCCTGATGAAATTGAAGATATGGAAGAACAAGCCTTGGAGGATAACAACCGACATGTGAATACTTTTAACTCGGAAAATGTGTTAGTGGAAAGCAGGAGAATTCATTCGAATATTGTAAATACAGGGTGGGCCATCTAGTGGTTTCTTTTCAAATCATAGGTTATTTTGACACTGAAAGCTGTTTCCCGCTCGAAATCTTGACAGAAAGTCAGTATCATACTTCCGCGGAACGAAATGAGTCGCTTTACGCTTAAACAACGTTGGGAAATATTGAAAACTTATTTCCAACGTGAGTGCTGTGTAGCCCAAACAGTGAGTTTTTTGAAAAGAAGTTTTGGCCGAAATGAAGCACCCACCGCGCCTGCTGTACGCAAGTTTGTGCAAAAAGTTCGTGAGATTGGCATGCTAGTGGACAACACTCATGGCCCCCGTCATCGTACGGTGCACACAGACGAGAATGTGGCTGCTGTATAAATTAAAATAAATTGAAAACGAATGCATTGTTAATATATGTTTTATTTTATTTTATTTATTATTCTAAATTCATGGTGAATTGTCGTCAGCTGGTGGATTGTCGTCAGTTGGTGGACCGTCTTCCTCGAGGATCTTTTTCAAAAAATTTTACAACTCACCTATCGTGTGCTAAATCTACGTGTAGCTTCAAAAAAATCTATTAAATTCGCTTTTTGAGACTCACTTTTACCATTTCCCATTTTATCACGCAACGACTTTGCCGTGATAACTTTTTATTAAATGAAAAAAAGTTTGACAGTTCTTTTCGTTTTTTCATTGTACTAGAAGCGGAAACAACGGCTTATCACTAAAAAGTCTTTTCACAGCGGTTTTCACAGAACGAGAATTGACCCCCTGGTGTAGATCGTCCGGTTCTGAATACACCTTGGTATTCGCCAATTGTTTCGTTAGTATAGGGATTAAGACGACGTTCAATTATTTTTGACAGTATTTTGTAGGACATATACAACAATGATATTCCTCCAAGGAGCAGACTCTCCCAGAGTAGAATCTGGTTCGGCTTTGATATTGGTTGGATTGAGACCTTTCAAATGAAAGTATTGTATCACATAAGGATGACCAATTCACTGAGCGCGTTCGCTTTTAACGGCTGGCAAATAAAGACTAAACAACGTAACGTCTTCAAACTTAATGCTTATAGGGATGGTGCTTTCGTCAGGTCGGGAGACTTCTGGGACGGCCCTTGTACATCAAGGATGTTGAATTGAGTGGGCGGCAAGTTGTGGTTTAGCTAAAAGTGATGAGTAGCTCGGAAAATATGGCGGGAAGCGTTGTTCTAAAGTCAAAGTGTCCACAAGCGAAATTAACAACTGATTTTATGAACTTATTAAGAAACTTCACTTCTATTCAACTTGGTTCTTAAAAACGTGTCTTCGAGTAACTACCGTATTTCATCTTTAGTTCCGTTTGTTCTCGTTTTGTTTTTGTTCTCATCTACTTGCCAATAAATTTGCATCTCTGATCACATCTCGGATCTTGTCCAGCATCAAAAACAACCGCCTCGAAATCTGGGCTGACTACCTATAATCCGTGATTTACAAAGCTTTTAAAAAAAACCACAGATTTATCCACTGTGGCGCCACTGCCACCGCTAATCTGGGATTTAATCAATTGATCGCCGCGGTCGATCGTAGAACGATCGTCAGTCGGTGCCAAAATCCGAAATTCATCGTGTCGTGCGATCGCTTCCAACTTCGGTTCCATTCAAAAAATTTTGTCTTCGTTTTGTTGTGTGCGGGGGGGGTTCCGAGAGTTCTGTTCCGATTCCGACCCGCCTAAAGAAAAATGAAAGAAAAGATCAACACGCGCACACATCGTTCCACCTGTTCCGAAATGTCACGATCATTAAACGTACTGTTCGCGCAATGATATCAACTTTGTTTTAAAGAAAGACAAGAAAAAAAGAACAACCGATCGTGTTGCCTTAGAACAAAAAACTAAAATAAAGCAAAACCAATACTAAAGCAAAAAATTCACTGATCGCGCGTCCGTGTGCTATCCAGGCCCGGCTTTAAAGCTGTGTGGAAAACTTGGACGCACGATCGTTGGCTCGTTGGTGTATTTGTCATTGCCGCATTATGGCCGCTTCCGCTCTCCAACACTAGCGTAAATGTTGCGACGCGATCGTCATCAAGTTGCAGTGGTGTGCGTGGTGTGTGTTTTATTTTGAAACCTTCCCATATGGGACTAGTCGAAGCTGGCAACCCGGTTCGGCTTGTACGATCGCACCAGCAAAAAAAAAAACAACAAACACATCCAGAAGGAAAACCCAACAAAAACGATTTCATTCAATTTTCGTTCATTCTGTACATTTTGTTAGCGCGTAGCGTTTCTCCTCCCTTTCGACAGTGCGGTTCGAATCAAATTGAACACATCGCGATCGCAGCCAGTTTCGTCGCTGATCCGTCACCGTTGTGTTTTGTATTTTTATGCGCGCCGCAGTTTTGTTGTCGATCGTGTCGATATCGTTTTTTTTCACATCAGTTTCGTAAATGAAAAACTCATTAAACTTCACGTACCGATCGCATTCGCGTCTTATTATCGTTTCACTAGTGCGAAAATAGTCGGAAAAGTTCACCCTTCTGAACGGGGTGATAGTGCGAGTGGTGCGAATTTGTGCGGTGCAACTAACGCGCTAGTCTGATGCACAACTGTCATATAATTTTTGGTTCTTTTTTTTTTGAAGATCACCTGTGATCTTGTGCGAATTTCTGCCTAGTGTTGTAAAATTGGCGTGGGAAATTGCCGTGTGTGTTACGTTAACAATAGAGGCCTGAAGTTTTGACCTCTGCGTATGCTCGACGGAACTGCATGTCCTAGTTACTGACTGTACGCGCGAACGTCAGTGTGTACGATCGTAAAGATCACCACCGGCCCACCACTCATTGCACCTGAGTGAGTTGAAGGCGTAAGAGGGTGCTACCTTAATCCGGATGTGGTGAACAACATTGAAAACACACAGGTGCATTTTGTTGTTGGATATCTCTTCAACGGAAAAGAAAAACATCGTTGACCAGACTGTCAACCGAATTTGATTGTGATTTTGATATTGGCTAGGTTTTCATTGTGTTTATGGTTGGCTGCTTAATAACAAAATTTCAAATTTCGACGGACAAATTAATCGTTTTTAAAAGAGATGAGCTTTATTTTGACAAAATGTCACGACCATGTTTAGATTCAGTTGAAATAGTTTTCAAAATTTTGACAAAGTTTGAGACAACAGAAAACGGTTTAAACGGTTGTTACTTGAGCATGACGACATCACCACCCCACATACCATACCATACCATACCATATCATACTAGACCTCAACCTCAGATCTTGGAAGGCAAAGAAACTTCTAAATTGAAAACTTTGAATACAAACATTCATTTGACAGTCTACTTCATGAAATACTGAATTCCTATTTGAATTGTACCCACCTGGTGATGGAACATTTATTTGACCTAAATTTTTAAGGACATTTATAAGTATGGCAATGGCGTCCATACAACAGTTGTAGGGACAAAGCTATGACCTTAGTAATCGCAGGAATGCCAAACTTCAAGAGGAATTAGCTTTACTAAAAGTGTGGTTGCTTAAATATCGTATGGCGAAAAAAGTTTAGCAATATTTAGTTGAAAAATTATACTTTTTCTCATTTTATATATACATTTGCTGTAAGGCCCCTTGTCTGGTCTAAGGGTGCACTCGAAGGAGGCTTTTCGGAAGAGTGCGAATTGAGTCATGCCTTAACTATATCCTGCAATAAGCTAATCAAAAAAATTGTGGACATTTATATGGAAATTATCATATTCAAGCGTGGCGGATTAGACAATTTAAGGACATTTATATGGAAATGATCTTATCCAAGCGTGGTGGATCCATTCTTAAGTCGAGGGTGGGGTGGTTTCGGGGGTGGTATCTATTGTCCATGAACTCGAGAGTGATCCGTTTTTGTACCGCAGTTCTGTACGAAGGCGCTACTTAATTCAGAATTCGTTTATTTTCCAATCGGTTTTACATAGACAGCTTAAACTAGTTTTTTGTAAGGTGAAAATCCTGTAATTTGGAAAGCTCTTTAATTCGGAAATTGTGGATTTCTCCAAACTAGAAAGATTTTTCTAAATTAAAGAAATCTCTCACATGCACATTTATTCTAAAAAATCTGCCAATGGTCTTGGCGAAACTTTATTATTTTTCTGGTCAAAGTTCGGGAGCGGTCAAAGTCGGATGAGTATATCATGAGTTGTTTCAAGATTATTAGATTTCTTGGAAAATTAATTTTGTTCTTAAAATAAAAAAATCTGCCAATGGTGTGCGCGAAACTTTATTATTTTTCGGGTCAAAGTTCGGGAGCGGTCAAAGTCAGAGCATATCATCAGTTGTTTCGAGATTATGAAGTTTCTTGGAAAGTTAATTTTGTTCTTAAAATAAAAATATTTAAAATAGAGATTTTTAGCCAATTAAACATTGAAAAGGCCTGTGTAGACTATTCGAATTTCGGTATATTAGGAACACTTAAAGCCCATAGAAGTAAAAACGAATTTGTTGCCTAATCAGACTTAAGAGATATGACGAATTGTTAAAACGTATACAAACCCATTACTTCCACTTGGGGTTTGAATTTCGAAAAAATTGTGAAACCGGTTTTTAAACGATTTCATAATAAGCAACTTGATATCTCATAAGACACGAGGGATTTTGAAAAATTTGTGAAAACGTAAGCAAACCCTTTACACCCTCTTGGTTCTTGAAATTCGAAAAATCGTGAAATTGGTTTTTAGGTCAAAACATCAAATGACGTAATAACCAATTTTATATCTCATCAGAACTAAGGGATGGGAAAAATTGTGAAAACATATGCAAACCCTTGGGGGTTGAATATCCAAAAAATGGTAAATGGGTTTGTAGGCGATTATATAAAAAGTCGGTGGAAGTGAAGAGTCATTAAACCTAAGAAATATGTCGAAACTTTGAAAAGCAACCCTCCTTACACCTCTTAGGATTGAATATCTAAAAATACTGAAGTTGTCTTTTTGGCGCTTATATAGGAAACCTTAGGAAGTATACTGTATTATTAGAAAATAATAAAGTAAGAAATGAATTCGATAAATCATAAGATATGCAACCTCCTTACACCCACTTGGGGGTTGAATATCCAAAAATCCTGAAAGTAGTTACTAGATAAATATGAAAACAACACGAGAAAGTAAAAACGAATTCAATTTCTTACCACTTCTAAAAGATATGGCGGAATTCGTGAAAACTTGTTCAACCCTTTTATACCCTCTTCCGGGCTGAAAAAGGAAAAATCTTTGAAACAGGTTTTAGGCGAGTATTACGCAAGCCCGTGAAAGTGAAAAGATATTCGATATCTGATCAGACCTGAGGGATATGGCAGCATTCGTGAAAAAGTTTACAACCCCCTTTCCACCTCCTTAGGGGTCGAATTTCAAAAAATCCTGAAAAGACTTTCTAGGTATTTATATGAAGAAGCAGTAGAATAAAAATGAACTCAATATTTGGGAAGACCTAATAGATATAATGAAAACCGTAAAAATATATGGATTCCATTTTCACTGATCATTTTTTTTGCCTCCCTTCCGAACGCCAATGGATATTTGAAATTTTTTTTTATCTAAATACTTTTCTAGTTGATTTACATATACATACCGAGTTTCAACTTTGTAGCATAAGCCGTTCTATAGATAGGATAACACCCTCCACCCCCGTACCATTCTACCCATATAAAAAATTTTATTTTTCCATCATGCTACTACTATAGCTCGATCTAAATACCAAGTTTTAGATTTCTATCATAGGTTCTCGAGATATAAAAATTGGAATTTTTTTCTTTTCACCCTCCCCACCCTCACCCTCTACACCCACACCACAAACATTATTTTGTTTGCTAGGTGTCTATTATTCCTACTTCTGGTAAAAATTTAAGCATCTATCTTACACTGTTCTTGAGATATGAGACGTGATTTTTTTTTTAGAAAAATTCGTACCCCCTCCACTTTCATGCTCCACCGCCCCCTTAAAAAATTTTACTTTCAGCAAACTTCCTTTGTCAACCTTTATACACAAACCAAATTTTATTTGTCTAGTTCAATTGGTTCGTGAGATATCGTAATCTAAAGTTTTTCACCCCCCACCCCTGTACGCCACTGCCACCACTCAGAAGTATGTTTCTGATCTATTCTCCTAGTATACCTACAGATATTCCTTAAGTTTCAATTTTGTTACGTAAACCGTTTAGGATATATGAATTTTAGAATGAGTCGATTTCGGCTTTTTTGCGTTTCGGGCGCATTATTTTTCCCCCCACATTTTACCTCTCCACCTATAATGACAATTTTTATGGAAATGGGTCCACTATCAAAGCTCTACACACATTCCAAGTTTCAGCCGCCCAGCATAAGCGATTGCTGAGATCTAGAACCCAAAATTTTCCGTCTAAAATAATTCACCTGTTCTTTTCGAGTGCGAGTTACATAAGGCGGTTATTCACTTTGGTGAACGTTAAGTGAATCGTTTCTAAATCATATTAAAGATTCGTAAATGTATGCACATTACGTGCAGCGAGGAAATTGATTTTGAATCTCATGTGAATTAAATTATGAAGAATTCGATGAATTCATAGTGAATCTAGTTCGAGTGGAAAAATATACTACAGTTTTTAAACGTCACTTGCATTTGCTTCCAACAAAGTTGTAGATCGACGAATTTCATTAAAAAAATCAGACGGTTTTTTTTTGCTTTCGATTTTTCTTCACCCTTGGCGAAACGGTTTTTTCGCAACATTCAGTTTTGTCTTCACCTTCGGTTAACGTTCACCAAAATATTTGCTCTCGATTGGCCGTTTATTTGTTCGTTTCGTAACCTAATTTGTTTCTCGATGCCATTTGTGGCTGTATTAATGATCTGACAGTGATTATCTTTAAAATTAGGGATTAATGTAAACCATTTTATGATGACTCGAGTTTTTATTGATTGTAAGGATTAAAATGGGGTTTAAAAAATCCCTGGATATGGAGCTTAAAACTGAACTAAGTTGTCATCGACAAAACCCAGTTGTTTATTAGAGAAAATAAAGAGGGCTCAATTTAGATTTAAGCGCATTGAATTTTAGATGCATTGAATTCAAAGATGTTGTGCTTCTCTTGTTCGGTCACTTAATTACTAACAACGCGAATTGGGAATCCGATTTTGAAGTTTAAGTTTTTCCGTCAAAGATTTCATACTTGGTAACCTATAGTATGACTCCAATTAGTGGAAAAAGAAATTTTATTTAAAGCTTTATCCCGATCTGATAAGGGGACTAATTTTTCGTAATCTCATAATTTTTTTTGAGGCACGTGTAAACCTTATCTGAGCGAAATTAAACTTTAAACATGTTTTTTTAGTAGTGACTGGAACTATCATGATGGTGCTGCAAAAGAAATTTTTAATATTTTTAAATAATAGCCACAGCACTTACTGTCCAGTCGTCTTCCAAAGATCGTGGTTGAAGACTACATCTGACCAGGCTATACCCAAGATGCATAGAATACTTTAGTTCACGAAAGTTCGCAATTTTTCTAAACATTTTCGGTCACCAATAAAATGGATTTTCAGTTACAGTGCTCTTCTAAAAATTCTCTCTCGTTGGCTTTGTTAGGTGTCGTAAAATTAGTCAAGCTAAGCTAAGACACAAACCAAAATTGAATTAGAACAGGGGTTTCCTATGCAGGACATCATAAGGTAATCTCTCTGTTTTCATCATCATCAATGGCGCGATAGCCCACATCGGGCACTGGCCTCCTGCAGGTTTCTGGACAGTGGTCTTTTTTTCCGGTGATGTGTTGTCGGCGCTTCGCCCAACCCCCGACTTGTAGGGCCAGTCCTACTTATTTATTACATCCGGTAGGAAAAAGGGGGGGAGTTTCAGCTGACTATGACATGTTGGAGTTTTCCCGGCAATGCTGCAAGTCCAACTATGTCATACTTTTTGCCTACTTCCTGAGACGCACTGGTGTTACTGGCCATTCAGGTTAACTTCATGCTCCCTCCTCCTTTCTCAACTGGGCTTGGGTGCGGCTACGGCGGTCTTCTTTTTCGGGATCTTAAAATTGAAGCGCTATTTCTATTTAGTAGAAGAATTTGCATGATTCCTAAACATAGGTTTTTAGCCACTAATTGGATTGCAGTAATTATCATCTCTATCTGGGGTTGAACTAGGTTGCTGCGGTTGAATCCAGGTGGTGAGAGGAGTGGTTATTGTTTAGGAGAGCGCATCCTTGGTTTTATTGTGTATAATAATTAGTAGTACAGAGCCTATGAATTCAAACACCATCCAGAATCTCGAAAGTATTGACCACCTTGCCTGTGAAATCGACCCTGAACAAACATCTACAAAAAATATGCTTCAGGTATTGATGAACCTGTACGAACGAAATTTATTGCACTACTCAAAGCAGGGGCTAATCTCTCTCATATGTTAGAAAATCAAAACTAAATCAATCAGCCAGTAACTACTTCTTCTCTCATCTTGTATTTTTTTTTAAGGATACCGAACTGGACTTAGGAGGTTAGTCTTTAATATGTTGTAGTGTACAGTCCAGTCAGCTTAGGAATGGGAGGCCAGAAATAGAGTCTTTATTAGCTTGTTTTGTTTATGAGAACAGTATTTCACTCTCATAGAGTACTTCGAGTCTGTTATGAATGCATTATGAGAATTAAACGGTGGAATTTATTAAATTTATTTTAACATGCGAGGAGCATGTTTATTCGTCTTATTCACTGTAAACGCTAGTTTGATCGCAAATTTTTTTTTACAGGACATATATATAAATTGTGTCACCGAGTATATTTTGGAAAAGTCATCGTAGACCTTACAACTTTTTTCTAATTCCATCTATCCATTGTTGACATATAGACGAAACTTGCAACGCCACTATTTTTATGAGTGAAATTATTTTAACCGTTTATTTCTTATAATAAAATTTTTATGAGATAAGTTTTACTCTTAATCACTCTCATAAGGAAGGGGTTTCTTGTGAGTAACATGACGCTTTTCAGCTCATACGCGCAGTAACTGGTCCTAGATAGTTTGGCGGCTTCATAACTTTGTTTTTGTTCAGTTCCACTTTTGTAACTATGCAAATTAAAATTTACGTAAACAGTTTTGAAACCAAAAAAGTAGCCATTTAGAAGGAAATTCATAGACAAAACTGCTATCTGTTAATAAGCATTTCAGAAGCATTCATCCCGTTTTCGAGATCATTCATATGTTGACTCTTTTTACCTGTAATGGTGTTGGTTGTCTTATGTAAATGCTTATTCAAATTTGGCATGTGGTGACTGCTTTCACCTGTCATAATTGCAATCCATGAATCCAAATTATGCACTTCTCACTGCTTGCTAAGATTTCCCAAATTCATCGCCAAGTACCCGATATCCAAACCCGACAAGTGGTACTACATCTCATATCATATTCAGCCACATATCGGTCGAACGAAATTTCATTCACATCAAAAACTTTATCGCCCTAGTTGGATTCCAAAATTGTTCCTAAAGTGTGTATAATTAAAGTTTGAATAGAAAGCATTATTCGATGGCGGGCGAAACTTGATCGTGTCGAAAAATTAAGAAAGAGTATTTATTATAGGGGGGTAGATGTATGGATCAAACCCCTACCCTCAAACTTATCAATAAAATAGATATAAAAACAAATAAAATAAATATGCAACATCTATGAAAGTTGACCCCTTCAGTTGAAAACGTAACAATGCAAAATTTATACTTTTCATCTTACTGTAATTATGGCGCTGGTACCTCCTTCCCGAAATTTTGTCCTGGATGAGCTACTGATTGGTTGCTTTTCATAATTCGGTAATCGATAAAGGTTACGATTTCACAAATGATTTCTGAGCATTGCATACTTAAAGAGACTTATGTTTTACATGATGCAGGTGTAGCACTATCAATTACCTTGTAATTTACAAAAGAACATTGATTTGATTTTCATTTAGAGTTATATAAAATTAATTATTAAATAAAAAAAGTTAGGTATTTTTTGACCCTGTTTTCAGCGCTTTGTTCTTTGCATTTTTATGAGAGTATCGTTCTTTGAGAATTGGCTCTCATTAAAATGGCTCAAAATTGTTAGTTTTTTAAGACCTTGTTATAATAGTATAAGTCTTCAATTATGTGTAGGATTATTATTGCATTTTTCAAAGTTAAGTTATGAGAGCCGATACGCTGTATTATGAGATCCTTATAAGAGAATTTTTGTTAGGACCTGAAGAGCTTAATACTTGGACTGCAATAAACCTAGTTACTTTATTTATTTTATTGCCGAAGAATTGCTGTATTGTGTTATTCAGCACTACAAGAAAGTTCAAGATTTAGTTGGGATTCGATCCAACCTTCGGTTCCATAAATGCTTAAAACTTTTGTCACATGATTTTTAACCATTCGGTTTCCTTTGAAGAACAACAGTTCTATTTGTAGAAATTCTCTGCAATGATTAATCTCTTGATCCGCACGTTTTGCTACAGTCATTTATTTATATTTATTATTTGTAAATAATAAAATTAATATGATTAATTCGACTTCAAAAAAATCGAGTGATATAAAACCAATAGGTTTTTGTCTTAAAATGATTGTTATCGTTATCGGCTTCCGGTGCTGCCAATTCTCTATAAATTTAACGTTTATCACTAGATTTTGTTTCCGTAGCGCTTGATTACAAAAAGTCTATAATTTTTTTTTGTAAATTTCCCAGCAATCATCAGTCTAATAAAAGTTGTACTTAGTCAAATCCCTCCCACGCGTAGGCGGCAATTCACTTCCATACAAATTTCATTCAAGAAAATCTCAACGTCTTATCGATCATTCATTATCTCGACGGAAGAATGATTATGAATGGAAATGTATCGTAAATTGAATACGATACGACAATATGACGGCCATTATCTGGGATGAATTCCTTGTGGCAAGGCTAAGTCCCATTCGAGACGAAGGAGCCGAAAAAAAGAGCAAATTCTACAGGCAATTGACTTTTATCGTGCTAATCCTTATACCTGTCTGCCCTTTCTACAGGCCTAAGGGTAGTTCGATGTAACATAGCTATAGCGCTGTTTAATCTGACGAGGACGACGATGGACAAAAAAACCCTTATGCCATCGTTAATCCTTGAATGCGTTACCCTTAAAGCAAATTCTTGTGTTAAAATTCTTAAGGGTCATGCACATTAAGTGGCCAAACATGTCGGATAAGGCACGATCACAAAAAAGGCAATAAATACCACAGTTTAACTAATTTGAAGTCCTTTTACCATTCCCTGCATATTAGGACTATTTACTGGCTCTACACCCTGCCTTATAGGATTGATCTTTTTTGAACGTTTTATGAATATCGGAAGTGAAGAATTAGCTCGAGAAGTTCTGTAAGTGTGCTAAATGGTACTCAAAGGAATTATATTTTGGACAATTCCCTATTTTCATGTGAGTGATTGTTGTTGATCGCAGGTATGTGCCAAACACACACGAAACTCTTTTTTACTGCAGATAAAACGCAAATCTTTCGCTTGAAACCGAAAATCTTGCGATAAATTTACCGTGTTTCGTAATCTTATCGGAAGAAATTTACAATTTCATTCATAAGGAGGTATGCTATGAATATGATACCGATTTGGAGAAGTGCTTTTATCATTAATTAGGCATTTCCGTGCATAGATATGACCACATGCAAAAATACGACAACAAGTTTTTAGATTGACGTGTCACTAGCTAGTATTATACTGTTCGAATCGCATATGATTTGTGATTATTTTTTTTGTTAAGTATAATTACATAGGCACATATAAGTTGAAAATTTCAACTTTGCAGCATAGGCTTTTGGGCCTAGGTCGTGGATTCGAATAGCACTTAGTCATCAACTCATCATCATTCGTGTGTGTCCTAAAAGAAGATATAGACGCAATAACAACGCCCAAGAAGAGTGCTGCTATTATCTTTGCCCAGAAGAGGAACAAGCATAAGCTGCTCCTGTGAACAATCGTCACCCACATCCCGCTATCGATATTTTCAGTATGTGCTCCTATCCGATTAACAACTTACAATACCGACGCAGCAGCACTGTAAATCTGAATAATAAATGAACTCAAATCAGCCGTTTTTTTATACATATCCTCTCAAATTCCTTTTCTATGAATTGGATAAAAAGAGGTTAGACGATCAAATTTTCGCCACTTATACGGAATTCGGAAACAGATAAAATCTTCGAGTACTGAATAAGGGCAGATTTTTTAAATTTGTTCAGAATTGCATTGAAATTGAAGATCGAGTACTGAATTGCTTTCAAATTTGCTACTTTAGACGGAAGTGCGAGACAAATTGGTTTTTTGTTACATACACAATAAATTGTAGGCAGTATAAGATCGTCATTGACAGAGGTCTTTAAACCCCTTCCCTTTTTTTACAAGTAAAGTCTATGGGTTCGCCATTGGACATAATCCGATTAAGCAAGATTCTACAATGAAAGTACGTATTTTTTTGTGTGTAACATGCAGTTGTAAAATAATAAAGCATTGTTTCATATCTTCTATCTTTACGGCGACGTAACACCCAATAAAAAATAAATTGGAATTTTCTATTTCAAAATAAAGGAAAATTAAATTGGAATTTTCTATTTCAAAATAAAGGAAAATTAAATTGGAATTTTCTATTTCAAAATAAAAGAAAATTAAATTGGAATTTTCTATTTCAAAATAAAGGAAAATTAAATTTTTATTTTCAATACCTTATCAGTACTGAATATCTCTATTTAGTAGCGAGTATATATCGCTGCTTAGAATGGCTATCTATATGCCACAAAAAAATTAAAAATTAAGTTTGTCTCTTTAACCCTCGAATTATTAAAATAAGTATGTTTTTATTTTTTGAATTGTTCTAGTCCATAATTGAGTGTTGTTCCTTAGTCCATTTGTGGTATAAATTTTTTTTATTATATTTTGTTCTGACAGCTTGCTAAAGGACGTAACCTAAAGCAACGACATGTAAATTCCTAATCTAATCTCTGTACCGATTCAATACTGCAAAGTTACTGTTTTCAGTACTGGTCATATTTTTTCAGTATCAACTAATTTAGTATCTATTTTAAATGTTCCTCTAAAGTTCTGCATGGATCAGTACTCGGAGGTGGATATTAACTGGCAGAGTTCTGCTTGAATTCCGTTTTGTTACATATGGCTCCATATAAGATAGATAGATGATTTATTTAAATTCATTGGGTTGTATAATAACAATTAAAAAAAGTTCAGTGATTAGATCTTAATCTTTACAGCTGCAATTGAAAATTTTGCATTCGATTTGCAAAAACTTACGTTAATCTGACACAGTAAAATGTTCAAGGAAAAATTTTGTTAACAAAAAACCTTGCTTGAAAGAACCTTAATGACTAACTTAAACACGACTTATTAAACTTAAACAAAACCTAAAAATAGATTAAAATAATAAGGTACACAACGCTAGTTGTAGGAGTAACTAGCCAAGGAAGAGACTAGAGGTATTGTCTACCGTTTGGCAGAGTTCAGCTTGAATTCTGTTTTGTTACATACCTATGGCTCCATATAAGTGATTTGTTTTAACTTTCCACCATTAGCGGTTCTTAAGAGTTAAAAATCAGAACGGTTTTTCCCATCTTCCCCTTTTGATCACTCATAGATCTATCACAATAAATTTACGGAATTAGGGGTCCATTGATTCGATTTACTGTATAAATTTTTTGGTCTTCATGTCCATGATTTTGGAGGTACTAAACGCTGTTTTCAACAGAATTTGTGAACTCCACTCTAAAGTAAAACATCGAGTACTGATTGAGTCCTGTTTGAAGGCTGGAATTAGCAAATTTTAAGTTTCATATCACCTGAACGCTGGTTAAAACTTCGTTATTGTTTTTAGGCATACTAGATAAGTGTTTTTTTTTCAGGGGGATAGTAGCGTGCAGGGTTGTGGAATTTAAATCGTAGGTTTACGATATCTCAAGTGTCCTTTCGTTCCACTACTCTGATTCTACTACCCTACCGTTTTATTCCGTACCTATGTTGCCTCGGCTGTACAATCGCATTAAAGGGTGGACCCCCTAAGCAATTTCATCGTACATATTAAAAAATATACATGTCACAAAATTTTTTAGGAGCGGATCAATGCGGAAGTGGGGACAATTTTGAAAATCATGTTTTTTATCTATTTAAGGTAGGACGGAGTAATTTTCACAATTTTGTCGTTGTAATTTGGGATCGAGGTATAAGGGGTAATTTTTTTATTTTCTGATTTTCAGATTATATCTCTAGAGCCGCTAACGATTGAAAGTTGAAACTTGATATTTAGATATGACTTTTATTCTATTATAGAAATAATTTCAATATTGGAATATCACGAACAAATAATACCAGCAAGTTGAAACTTGGTATATAAAAATCTATCTTCATATGAGAAGTAATTTCTGATTCAGCTGCATTCGTTTAAGAAGTTACAGCAAAAAAGGTTATGGTGAAAAGGGGGTTAAATATTTTTTTTCACGAATTCCGTTATATCTTTTAGTACTTAAAAGATACCAAAACGGGTCTTACTTTACCGGGCTTTTTTATACAATCAATTTTATGAAAATAATTCAAGATTTTTCGATATTCAACCCTCAAAGGGGTGAAAAGTGTTCGTATGCATTTTCACCAATTCCGCTATTTCCCTTAGGTCTGTGATATCGGCTTAGGTTGTTCTTCACGGCAATTTTTATACAATCGTCTGGAAATTGATTTTAGTATTGTCTGATATTCCACCCCGAAGGTGATGAAAGGGGGTCTAACGCGCCTTCACGAATTCCCCATATATTTTAAGTTTGATGAGATATCGAAATGGTTTTTACTTTCTCGGATTTCTTTTACAATCATCTAAAAGTTGGGTCAGGTATTTTTGATATTCATCCCTTAAGGGGGTATAAAAGCTCTTATAAACCTTTCACGAATTTCGCGTTATTTTTTAAATCTGATAGAAAATCGAATTAGTTTATACTTTCACGTTCTTCAGTCTTTTTCGATTTTCAACCCCTAAAGTGGTGAAAAGAGGTAGTAAATATTTTCACGAATTTCGCCATATCTTTCAAGACTGTTGAGATATTAACTTCCAAACGATTAAAAATTAATTTCATGATTTTTTGGTACTCAACCTCCGAACGTTGAAGGGGTTGAATATGTTGTAGTGAAATTCGCCATAGATTCTTTGTTTCTTCGTCTACTGGCAGTTTGTTTTTATTGTTTGTGTAAGTACTTTAATTTTTATAAATTTGAAGAACGACTACTGATAGAGAGTTGAAGGTTGTTACTTATAAGAAGCTTTTAAAGTGGAAGCAAATAAAATTGTTGACTGGATTGCTTGGTCCGTACATATGTTGCCAATTTTCCTTGACACAGTTTAGTAGAGTAATTATATTTTGGGTACATATACCTACATAGCGTAAAATGATTGAAGAAATCATGTAACCAATTCTACTGCACCCCAACTTCATCTACTCCTTTGCCCAAAAAATAAAAATATGCGCCCAGGCTTTTAAAAGATTTTTTTACAATGCTCCTACGACAATGCATCCACGAAGTTTAAACTTCCTACAATAATCCCTTCCTAAGATATAGCCCTCACAACCCCTTCCAAAAGAGGTTGCCTTATGTGAATATTTCCGTATGGCGAAAGGGCGAAAAACATTATTTTTGTTGCTTTAAGGCTTTAAAAACTGAAGATTAAAAATGTGGGAGTAACAATTTTTTTTTTCAAAAATTGTGTTCGATGATCGTCTAATATTTTTGATTTTTTTCTTCAGTAATTTGAAATTTATTCTTTTCTATCTCAATTTTACACTTTTTGAACAATTCAAATTTTTTTTAAAAATTTTTTGGCAATTTTTTCTCGTTCGAATAGTTTCAGTATATTTGAAGGAAAAAGGGACGCTAGGGTTTCTTATCAAAACTCATATATGTTATACTTTTGAAGAAGGGCTCCACTCATAGCATACTAAAACAACCAGATTACTGCGAATATTAAACGAACGTGAATAATTTTTGTATTCTCAAAAAGAATTTAATTATTTTCATATCTAAATTTAACTAATCCAATATTAAGTGCTCTTTTTTTTACATCTCAAGATTAAATTCGTCTAAGAATGCCACACATATCTTATCACATCAATGAAAAACACATCTCAAAAATGCCAAAATTTGTCAACATTGTCAATTCCATCTTTATAACGTTCCAAATATGTACAATTAAATGTATCTAAGTGTGGACCCTATACTCAGAGCTTTATCGTCTAAAAAATCATAAAGTTAGAAAAGTTGGTGTCTAGTTTAAATAGAATAAAATGCGTCATTTGGCATAATACTAGACAAACATTGGTAATGATATAAAATAGTGAATATGTTCTGTTGGACAATCTCCGACCTCTTTTTATAGTTCTCATTGTTTTCAGTTCACTAACCACATAAGAGTAAAAATGTTCACACTTTGTATATTTTTAACGTAATTTTCCTCGATAAAAACAGACAAATTTCAAGCCAACGGTTTTAAAATAAGAGAGTGAAACTGATAGCTTTAAAGAATTTTAGTGTTCTTTTTTTAATTATTTGGATTTGTTTAAAGGGAACTGCTTGTTGTGATGAAGATTTTGCTGAAAGAAAAATTACTGAACTGGGATCAGTAGCATAAAAAGTCTACTTCAGAAATATCAGACAGAACAAAAGAAGTCGGCGAATGTTGCATTTAGAAGTTTTCAGATTATACACTTGGTCAAAGTAGGGGACTCAACTGTTTTGTAGCTGGATTGTGACCGTTTGGAGTCCTCAACACTCAGAATGAGCGTTCAAACTTGCAAATTAATTAAAATTTAAATTTTTGTTATGAAAAACGACTAGAGCTTTAACATGCTAATTTTTCAGCTCTAGTCTTTTGCGACCGTCCGCTTAATCATACCCGCATTTAGCGTCAATAATTCGTTAATAAATTGCTATATCAAGTCGTAATTTTGGTCGATTTTAGAGCAATTACTTCTATTCCATGCTTAAGTAGCTAATTGAATGCAAACTGCGTTCATTTTTTGCAACGATAAACGGCGACATTTTTATGGATAATTGCTTTTACATAGGCGTAGTAAAACCTACAATGGTCTAATCCGTATATCGTACAAATAAAGTGCTTCGAATCAACTCGCTGTGCTCGAGGCATCGAATTGAGTCAATTAAAATCGTTTGTTGTTGTTTTGTGGCTGCGACAAAGAAGGCGGTGTGGTCGCGTTACCCCCTGGCCACAATATTATTTAATATGAGACAGGGCCTCTTTAATCAAATCATTGAAATCAATTTTAGTCGCGAATGGAAAACTTGAGGCAACAAACAATCGACGCTGACAGAAAGGGTCGTGACATTTCGCACTTCGGGTCAAACAGCTGTGCATTGACTGCAATCGTAAGTGATGGTTTTTGATTTGTCCTGCCGGTCTGAATACGTGCTAATCGGGAGGCACATCTTGGAAGAGATATGGGGGAGTGCTATAATCGGTTTGATTGTGTTATTCTGTGTGTTTTGAACATTTGACAAATGACAGTTTAATTGAATCAATATGAGTACGGTGATTGGAAGTTGGGCGGAACATGCGAACGTTGATTAAGATCTCAATTTAGAAAATTGGAAATATTAACGAGTCTATGGAGAAAATTAAGAAGATATTTATGGGAAAATTTTTTGTTTTGAAACAAGGTTGACGTTTTAAGCGAATTTTTTCACCTCCTTATATTAAATTGCTTAGGATTGCTAACTTGCAACTTTATAATTTTTTGGGTAGAGGTCCGAAAATCCGCAACACCAAAATTTTTTTCTCCGCTGAGGGGCCACAGGGTCTAATTCCTGTCAAATTTTCAAAATCATATCTGTTACAGTTCTTGAGGTACAACTGATTGATTTCGGTTTTTTTTTTAATTGCTATCCCGCCACTTTCGTGCTCCTGCTCCCCCTCAAAATTTTTACATTCAATAGACTCTACTTGTAATCGTATATACACAAACCAAATTTTATCTTCCTGGTACAATTCGTTCAAAAGATATTGTACTTTATTAAAGGGTATGGTCGAGCTCGGTATCGTGTCAAATCCCCATACTCGTTCTAGTGGCTGCCACACAAAAGTCCTTACAAAACGTACTGAATCTTGAAAATGCTTCACGCTATTAATTTAAAATTTTCCATTCGTTTATATTACAAGAGCCACCATACAAAAGTCTTGTTGTTTTAAGTTAAATTTGGATGTTCATCATTCGAGAAATCATTAATTGAAAATTCGAAATTTTAAACGAATTAAAACTAGCGTTAACTAGAGATGGGCAAAGCAGTTCCTTTCAGAGAAGTACTTTACTCCGAGTCACTCACTTTAAGGAACGAGTTCAGTGAAGTACTCCCATTGAACTGTTTGTTCCATCGTTCCTTCGTTCCATCGTTTCTTCGTTCCACCGTTCAGTAGTCACTAGTCACTTCAATTGAAGTGATCACTCATTCTATCTCTTCTAACAGCCGTTTAAGTTCGTAGGGCTGGTGTGTGTGGATTTTCTCCAGCCGGTCTATAGTCAGGGGTCAGGCAGGCAGTAGTTGTGCTTGTGGGTTGGGAAATAGGAAAAGAATGGTGTATACAAGAATATTTACATTTACTTTCTTTTTTCTTATGATGGAAAATAGAATGCGTGTTATTCTTCGCACCGCCTCGCTTATGCCATACATAATTACATTGAAGACAACAGCGCTGTTTATAATCAGTGATTCCAATTTAGTGCTTTAGCGTTAAATTTGGTGCTCAAAATTTCGTCTCAGCGAACAAAAATTAGTTTTACCACTTACGCATTATTTTAATATTCCTGCGATAGATATATATCGTTTTGTTTTATCGAATTGAACTGCAGTTCACCAAAATGAGTGAGTTATTTCACTCATTCATTTCAATGAAGTGTACTTTTAGAATAGTTCACTCCTGAATGACCCATCTCTAGGGTGAACTACTCGAGTGAGCGGAATGCGTCCCTTTTTTGGTAGTTCCTGTAGAAAAGTCCTTAATTAACGGTAATTACATTTATTCTGCTTCAACATTTTCACGCTATGTTTTTCTCCGTTTGATAGTAGCAGAATAAGGATCAGTACTAAAAATAAAGATACACCTTCAAGTATCTACCATATCAAGGTTTTTAAACCATGGTTTCTTGCCCAATCTTTGGGTTTCGCCCAAAGTCGCGACAACCCGATTTTTAAATGTAGATCAAAATTATTAAAGTTTTTCAGGTAGCTTTCATAGAGATGTCGTCGAAATACGTGGTCAAACTTTCTTCTCAATAACCTTATACCATTCTTGAGTTATCGTGGTTTTGGCCAAAATAATGAGCAGCAACCGAATTTTGATATATTTTGGCAGAACTAAAAAAAGAGCTGTTTTGGCGAAACTTTATAATTTTTGGGTAAAATTAGGGATGCGATTTAAAGTCGGGGCGCACCAACAGAATTCGTTTCACCATTGGCATTCTCAAAAGGGTTAAATTTTAAAGTTGTGTCTTTTGTCTTGTTTACCGGACACTATTGGCAGTTACCAAAAAAAAAAAAAAATTTTCGAATTTTTTGTTCGAATCTTTGTTCTACAAACTTTTGTAGCTACACAGTAAAAAAATTCATTGAATTTCACATCTTTTGGATAGTAGGCAAATATGCCACACTTTTTCAGGTAAATTTACATAGGAGAGAGGTAATAGTCAATTTGATTGTAATTTTAAATTTTCGGTCAGTAAATTTCAATTTGCAATCAGTAAATTTCAACATCGAAAGTAGCATATTCTCTTGAATTTACTCTCTGAAAAAAGTGTATAATTAGCAATCTTTCAGATACACTTATTTCTACTTCTAATATTATTTCTTACTTACTCTTAATAAAACCCTTGGCTGTAGGTAGGAGTCGAACCCGCGATCAATTCTGGTTTTGTGGCGTAGGTTTGGCGCGCGTAGCCACTGTGCCACCGAAGGTGTTTCATTTCCATTTCAGTAGAGAACAAAATTGATCGAAGCGTTCAACTTCGTGGATTCATATATTACATGTTTTTCGTCGTAAAATTCAAATAGATAAGTAGAATTACACGAAAAAGAACGTAATTTTCAATTCATATATAAATATAGGTAATTTCACGAAATGTTACGTAATTTTGTGAGCCTTTTCATGTAAATTGTACGGTTCAGTTGAAAAGTACATGAATAATTTACTAATACCAGTAATTTCGTGTAAAATTGATTGGAATGTGTACTTTTACTTGAAAAAAAAATGAAATATACTGGAAATTTCAAGTAAAAATTGGATTGAAATTTAAAATTTTTTAAAACAGTGTAGTTAAATTTAAAATACTTGTCTTCTCTACAGATCCAATCGGATCCAATGTATAAGCGATTGTCCTTAAAGTCCTTTTTATTATAAACTGAAAATCCGTCTGGCGACACGCCTCGCGGAAATATTTCCAAGAAAATAATAAGATAAATGCGAAAATTGACTTGAAAATGAACTACGTTGAAAAGTTTTGATCCGCGAAATTTCCCGATTCTGTAGATACTCGTATCTCCTCGAAGGTAAAAAAAAACAACAAGGTGGTAATAATCATAATCGGAAATTGCATATTTTCTATGATTCGATGGTTTCTTTTCGCTATGGTCGATTTCGTGGAATTGAAAATACTGGCGTCTTCTTCGTCTTATCGATGTGCTGTTTTATTCAATTATATCCGAAATTCGTTTAGAAAGGAATTTCCGTTTTTATCCTTAATTTTGCGCGAATACAGACGAATTTTTCGACTTCTTACAGGTGAAGTGATATTCGTACCGTTTCGATGGTATCGAATCGATAATTTAAAGGACTTTGCAGTAAATAAGCAAAATTCGCTGTATCCTCCCCTTCTGAATTAAAGTTTCTTATTTTATTATTGTGCAGATACGTCTAAATGCGCAGATATTTAGTCCTTTAGAATATTTGTAACATATTCAAAAAATTACCAACAAACAAATTATTCTTGATAACATAAAATTTTCCATAGCAAAAATAACTATTTTTGTCGAAAACGGAAGTAGCTCAAAAAAATCTTCATATCGTGGACAGATATGAGAAATGACCAGTTTTTTGTTTATCTAAAAATTTCCCAACCTCTGTGATAAATTCTATTTTAATATGGCGAAAACCAACTATCAAAGCTACTGCAACTTTTTTTTTATCAAAAATGTTTTTCCTTCGACAACGTCTAGTCGATATCAGCAAAATGTATACCATGTTCGACCTTCCAAGAATTTAAGACGTAACATTCTAAACAAAATAAAAACATTTATATAAACAATTTTAATTACACGCACGGAAATAAGCGAGTTCATTCATTAAAAACACGAAAAAACAACAACAGAAATACATTATTTATAAAAATGTAATTGTTTGCAAAATATTGCTCATCCGCAAATAGTCGTGACCGATTTTTAATGTTATGTTCGTTGTAGGCGCTTAGTTTTAAGTGTATTTATTTGAAATGGCCTCTAGTGTTTCTTGGAATTAATTTCTATTATAATCAAAGAGTTGACTAGGGGCTACTGATGAAATTCATTTTTTATTGGTAAAGCTTTGGGCATAGGAAAATATTTAGTATTAGATCTGGAACGTACGAAATCTTATACTGTCAAATATTTCACTAAAAAAATTTACGAAAGTTTTAGTTTTAGTTTTGACAAGGGGCGAAGCGCTAAGACACCGCGCACACTAGGCACCAAAATAGGGTCCATAGCGATCCCTTCAAAGCCTCGTAGGTCAGTAAACATCCCCTAAACAACCCAGATCCCTAAAGAACTTGACCAGCTTGTCATGCCCTATCGACCTTAGGTCCCCCAAATTGTCAAGGAAAGACTGGCCTCGCCTCCTTGAAACCGCCTGACATTCACACAAAATGTGGATGATGTCCTCCTCAGCATATAGGTCAAGGCAATACCTGCACACGTCAGAGCCAGCGATCCCCATACGCATAGCATGCTTCCCTAGCAAGTAGTGCCCTGTCAGTATTCCGAGGAGTAACCGCAAACTTCCTCTACTCTATGCCAATATGTCCCAAGTCTTCCGTCTGTCCAACCTCGGCCTAGAAGTCCTACAGCTCGTTAGCGCCTCTCATCTAGAGTTCGCTGCGTCTGCGGCACGATCCCGTTTAATGGTGGAGTAACCCCTCCTCTACCATCCCGGCTGACGCCGATCCTAGCCTCGCATCGGCCAGTTCGTTTCCTGGTATATCACTATGCCCTCTGGTACCCAACATAGTGGTACTCTATTCTGACTACAAAGTACCTTGACCACTTCTCGACAGCGCTTTACTAGCTGGGATTTGATAGTCCCCGATTCCAATGCATTCAAAGCCGCCTGGCTGTCAATGTATAGTGAGATTTGACGAAAAGTTCAATAAAATTTTTTCCGTCAAAATGCATATAAAAATTTGACGATTACACTATCTGACTGCCTTTGCCAGCGAGAATAGTCAAATAGTCGCATAGAGGCTGACATGCAGCCACTGCATGTCACATCAAATTCAAATATTGGTCTGTACGCACTAGGCTTGCGCATTTTAGTTCACCATAGTGAGCGATCATTTCTGGTTTCCGATCCGTCGCGAACTAGTTCGTTATTTTAGTTCACTAGTTCGTTCTTTTAGTTCACTAGTTCGCGGGAGTTCAGTGATGAGAAAGGCAGGGAAATTTGGGAACGACTCGTACTCGTCATTCTAGTAGAATGTGGTGACTAAAAATAAAACGGTTGTCTGCTACAATGTGATGAGCTACAAAAAAAAAGTCGTCTGATGGAATGGAATGAGCTAAAAAAAGAAAAGTCGTCAGTCTACAAGTATATTGCACCACTGACTTACAAACGGCAATGAATGAATACATACAAACGAACTTTATTTTAGTTATGGAAGCGCTCATCCGAACTAGTTCGTTCGCGAACTACACAAGCCTAGTATGCACTGTATGCCACGTTGTCAAATATTTGACTAAAAGAATTTTACGAAAAGTTCAGTCATATTTTTTTCGTCCAAATGTGGCATATAAAAATCTGAAGATTACACTAATCTGACTACCTTAAGATATAGTCGCATAGTAACAATCACTGCAGCCGCTGTATGCACTGTATGCCAAATTGTTAAATAGTTGACTAACAAAATCCGCCAAAAGGTTCAATCATATTTTTTCCGTCAAAATGTGGCATATAAAAATCTGACGATTGCACTATCTGACTGCCTTTGCCAGCGAGAATGGTAAGATATAGTCACATAGTAACATTCACTGCAGCCGCTGCATGTCACGTTAAATTCAAATTGTAGGCTGTGTGCATTATATGGCAAGTTGTTACATATTTGACTAATAAAATCTGCCGAAAGGTTCAGTCAAATTTTTTCCGTCAAAACGTGGCGTATAAAAATTTGACTGCATATTTGCCAACGAGAATAGTAAAATAGTCACATAGTGGCAGTCAGTGCAGCAGCTGTAAATTGCAGAGTTGGCACTAGTTTCAGTTGATTTCGAGTTGGGTTTTCACAAAATCTAGTCATTTCAAGAGATTTTAAAATCGCTCAAATGTACGGGAAATCTAGTAAATTTCGATACAGTTTTGTCAAAATCCAGTAACTCGACTCTGACGACTACAGCCGACGAAACCCGGTTTATAATGGCCTCCCGGAGGTAGAGGCGCGCCTCATTGGGTTCAGTGTAAATCCACCATCATTTTGAAATGTGTTCTTCTGTGACCAAGGTTATACGAAAAGTGACTCTTTGTATACAACGGGTCATCAGAGAATGGTCACCCTACCTTGTTGCATTTGAAGCGAGCGTCTACCGGTTTTCAGAAAGGAAGGGGGTTGAACCAAAAGTTGCGTATATACACATAAATAATTTTTTTTTGGAAATATAACAAGAGGGGAGGGGTTGAACCCCCTAAACTCCCTCCATGCATACGGGCCTGAAAATCGTTAGTGCATTAGTTGGGGATGACAATTTGAACAAGATACGCGTGGCTCGAACATTCTTTGCTGTCATCGCTAGATGGCACTTTTCGGCCATCGCAAGCTGTCAGGACATACAATGGTTGCAAACTATATCTGCTACAACGCGTCATCAGAGAATGGTCATCCTACCTTGTTGCATTTAAAGTGATCATCTACCGGTTTTCAGGAAGGAAGGGGGTTGAACCAAAAGTTGCGTATAAATAAATAATTTTTTTTTCGAAATATAGCAATAAGGAGGGAAGGGGTTGAACCCCCAAAACTCCCTTCATGAACACGGGTCTGAGTTAGTGCGTTTGTTCGGGATGACAATTTGAACGAATTACGCGTGGTCCGAACGTTCTTTTGTGTAGCGATGGCACTTATCGGCCATCACAAGCTGTCAGGACATGCAATTGTTGCAAACCATGTCTGTGAATGGGTGATGTCTTCTGATGAGTAAAAAGAACTGTTGAACTGTTCTATGAACTGTAATTTATTTCTGTCATCTGAAAACAATTCATTAAACAGATTGATTTCAACTGGTTATTGAAACAACAATCAACATGACTTAGGCTATTTGAGTCAAAGATCAAAATTATTAGATATTTTGTATCACCAGATCCATTTAAGCTACCGCACCCGTTGCGGTACAGTCTAGTTATTGCCTCGGCCGTACTGCCAATAGCCGCTGTCCAGCAAATTAATTACAAGTGACCCACTTAACCTCTGAACAGACTCCTCATCACAACTAGTCTAGTGCACAAACAGTACTACACAACAAAAACAATACTCTGGACCTAATATTCTACACCTCGTCGAGCCCGTACCCTCCCCCTCATCCATATGTGGATGAATCAATTTCTCAATTTCTTCGACCCGTGACCATTAATGACGTCCATTGAAATTTATTGAACGCGGACGTGTAGTATACAGAGGTCCAGTGGGCAAACTGGGCAAGCTGGACGAGCTGGACAAGCTCAACTGCTCCGAGATCCCAGATAGACATTAGACCTACAAATGTTTGACTTGTAATGCAATCATCAATTTATTTTGAACGTGAAGCTTGAATGGCTGTGTCCACTTAATTTGTGTAACGAGCTCTGATGATCAGTGAGTGGACAGACACATATCCCCACACATCATCTGAGCCATGGACCAAAAAGATACACAATGAGTAGCACAAAAAAAAATAACTATATCTAAGTAGTTACTACAGTTTAGCTGAACAAATGGATCTTCGTAGCACTGGTTTGTTTTTTTTTGTTTATTCAGTACGTGAAAATGTTGGAAATGTTTCGAGCTGACTACCAACATACAACAACACTTAACTTCATTCATAAAATTAAAATAGAGTGAAGAAGTGAAGATAGAAAAAAGAACAAAGATCTTTAAAGCGTGGTGAGTTTGCTTCTTTTCGATGCGTGCTATAAGACAAGGCGATTTTCTTGATGATTCACATCGGAAGAGGATAATGAGTTGAGTTAAATGGCTCCTACGTTGCAATTATAAGCGAATTTAATTTTTGCAGAAATCAGTTAAGGCAAATTAACTGCTAGAGTGTTGCTAATCAAAGGCTAGAATTCGTTACGGGTTCGGCTAATATCTTCCAATCATTAAACATTAAAAATACTCGAAATTGACGTCTTTTTTTCATTCGTAGATCAAACGAAGCTTATAGTGTGTACTGCGGCTGGAGGAAAACGTTACTGGACTTGTATTCTAACCCATTGGGTATATCAAGTTAAAAAACTTACTGAATAGACCAGTTTATTATTGTGCTGGACTTTGTCCATGCTGTTTCCCATTGGGTTGTATTCAGTCATTACAGGGCACACTATACAATTAACGGAATACCATTTCAAATGATTGTGTTAATTTTATAATAATGTATCATAAAATTTCCTTCTGCGAATTATGTCGCGGTGAAATATTCCACAGTAAGTCGAAAACTCCCTTTGCAACCTTGTGGAATCTCAAAAAAAACCGCTTAATAAATTAATATTGGTCGGCTGCTGGTTGGTTTATTAAAAACCGATTTTAACTAATATGATGATTGTACCGGTGATTCTAATTTGTTGGAGTCATCAAGAAAAGGATAAACTGATAACCGTATGCACAAAATCACTATGTAAACGCTGTGTCGTCAAAGGTTAAGCCTTTAGGCTCTTTAATTATTTTGTGATTGTCATGTTTTTGTAGATTGTCTTGGAAAATAAAATAGCGTAGACTATGGGTTCATGAACATGAACAAATAGAAAGGTTATATGTATCAAATTGGATATGAACCGGATTAGAAAAAAACAGTCTGGGCGCAACTTTATGGGTAGAAGTCCGAAACGTGTTTAATGCTGAGATGCGGTTTAGGTTACTATGCGACTGACAACCTAAAAAATAACGTTCCAAATAGCCTCCTGGTTATTCCTTTTGCAAATGGGTCCACTATCATAGTTCTACATAAGTTTCAACTTTCAGCCAACTAGCATAAGCCATTCCTGAAATCTAGAAACCAAAATTTTTCGTCTAAAACGCTCCCCCTCCTCCCTCCTCACACCCTCACCCATCCAAAAGATACCACTTGTAGGAGTTCAACTATTGCAACAACCACAAAAATTTCAACTTAATATCTCAAGGGGTTTGTGAGCTATGTGCCTTCAAACGGTTAGGCGGATGGCGTCTACGGCGGAAAGACGGACATTTCTTTTTTTTTTTTTTGTTTTTTTGGTGTTTACTAATCCGAAAACGTGAATATACAAAGTGTCAGGGTAGCAATTTTTTTGAAATTTCAAGTCGATCACAATAATTTATTATTAAAAAAAAAGTGAAATATGCTATTCAGCTGCGCGTGAAAGATTTTCTCAATTATTTTTTTTCCTTTTTTGCTCTCTTCTTAATTTTTACGTTTTTAAATTATATAATTTTGTCATTCAAATTCAAATTCTCTTTATTTTGCCTAATCTGTATAAATTTCAGTGTAAGTTTCTAATAAAGTTACTTTAGAGCTATTGAGTATCTGTACCCATTTCAACTAATGTTTTCCGAGCCCCAGATGCGGCAATTTTGTTTGTTAACGTAGCCGCCGAGATGAAAATGCGCCTCGTCAGAAAAGATGGTTTTTCGCCCAAAATCGTTGTCCAATTCAAGCTGCTCTTAGGTCCAAATTGCGAAGCGGATGGTCGTGCGCCTTCAATTGCTGAGTCCATTGGACCTTGTAAGCGAATAATCCGAGATCTTTGTGCAGAATTCTCCTCAGGCTAGTGCGTGAAATGTTGAGCTGTTGAGATCGACGGCGAGTTGGTGTTCGTGGAGTGAGTCTCACACTCTCGGCTACAGCAGCCGCATTCTCGTCTGTGCGCACCGTACGACGACGGGGGCCATGAGTGTTGTCCACTGGCATGCCAGTCTCACGAACTTTTTGCACAAACATGCGTACAGCAGGCGCTGTGGGTGCTTCATTTCGGCAAAAACTTCTTTTCAAAAAACGCACTGTTTGGGCTACACAGCACTCACTTTGGAAATAAGTTTTCAATATTTCCCAACGTTGTTCAAGCGTAAAGCGACTCATTTCGTTCCGCGGAGGTATGATACTGACTTTCTGTCAAGATTTCGAGCGGGAAAGAGCTTTCAGTGTCAAAATAACCTATGATTTAAAAAGAAACCACTAGATGGCCCACCTTGTATTTGTCGTAAGACGTGGGAGTTAGTGCAATAAGCATATAAGATTAAGGAAATACAGCAAAGTGAAAAACCTTATATGTACTACTTAAGACTATGCTTAGAACTAGAACTAACCTAAGACTTAAATATGATCTAATTAGCTATATAATCCAGAGATTAGTGGATTTTCCGATATCCAAATTCCTTCAACAAATTTTTGATGTATGATGTCGATCTTGCCCTTTAATTTTGAAACATTTGCAATTTCATGAAGTTTCCGCGTGGAGAAATACCAGGGTCGGTTTAGCAATAATTTGAGGCCTTTATTTTGGGCAATTTGCAATTTTTTGATATGGCAATTTGAGACATCATGCCAAACTCGGGCAGCATACTATACATCATTCATTTCTTTTCTTTTCTTTCTTTTTTTTCTTTTGTTTTTTTCTTTTGTTTTTTTTTTTTTTTTTTTTTTCTTGTCTTTTCTTTCTTTTTCTTTTCTTTCTTTTTCTTTTCTTTCTTTTTCTTTTCTTTCTTTTTCTTTTCTTTCTTTTTCTTTTCTTTCTTTTTTTTCTTTTCTTTCTTTTTTTTTCTTTTCTTTCTTTTTTTTCTTTTTCTTTTCTTCCTTTTTTTTCTTTTCTTTCTTTTTTTTTTCTTCCTTTTTTTTCTTTTCTTTCTTTTTTTTTTCTTTCTTTTTTTTTCTTTCTTTTTTTTTTTTTTTCTTTTCTTTTTATTTAATTTTTTTCTTTTTTTTCTTCTTTTTCTTCTTTTTTCTCCTTTTCTCTTTTTTTTACTTTTCTTACTTTTTCACTTTTTTTCTACAAACGTATAGCAGTATAAACCTTAGAGCAGATACAATAGGCGTGATCCAATAACGTCAAGTATTTTTCCTTTTGCTCTCTTTTTAAATTTTTCCTGTATTTGTATTTATATTTATCTCACATTGCCTTTTATTATAATATTTCCACTTCATGCCTTTCATTTTTCCATTCCTTTTTTCAATTTTCTTTCAATTCCCTTTTTAAATTTTACCATTTTTTCGTTCTTTTATTTTTTCTATTTTCTTTAAATACTTTTACTTTACTTTTTCTGTTTTTTTCTTTGTTTCCTTTTTGTCTTTGTCTTCAATTTTTTTCTTTGTCTCTTTTGCTTTTGATCCTCAGAGCAGGTGCAATAAGACGGGATCCAATAAATCGAAGGATTTCCCTATTTCAATTTTTCCATCTTACTAACTTTTAAATTTTTTTCTCCTTTCTTTTTTTATTTATATTTTCTTCACATTTTCTTTTTTATTTCCATTTTGCGCCTATACTTTTTGCAATTTTTTTTTTAATTTTCCTTCTTTAACGCTTCCGAACTTTTTATTTTTCTTGTCCTTTTCCTTTTTTTGATTTTTTTATTCAATTTTCTTTATATATTCTTTACTTTACTTAATTTTTTATGTTTTTATTTTGCTTTCTCTTTCTTTGTATTTTCGACAGAATTATAGGATGGTTTCCTTATGAATTTTAGCTCAGGTGCGAGAAAGCTGGAATAGGAAGGGAATTTAATGTATGAGAGAATGTCACAGTAGATAATAAAAAATTAGGAACAAACTCCTATAACCTCATTAATTGATAATTTAATTTAATGTCTTTTCTCTTCTCCTTATTTAATATTTTCTGTTCTTTTATTATTGACTATAGGTTCTGTATACTTTGTAGAATTTTTTTTTTACATTTTGACCAACCAGAACCAACTTATTTTTTCTTCCTTAATTTTTTGTTTTGTTATTTTTTTATATTTTCTTAAGTTTTCTTTTCTTATGCTAGAAACTTGGAACTTGGAAATTTCACTGAGCTCTGATAGTGCAAAATAGTTAACGTAGGTGACCTAAAAATCAATTCCCGGATTTTTTATCAGTAGCGTTGGCATGTTTTTCGCACCTGGACTTTAACTGCTTTTTGGGCTTATTACAAAAAATTATTAAGGTTGCGTACAAACTGTTAACAGATTTTTTTTCATTATTTTCTATGTATTTTTAAGTTATGGATGTACATTTTTTGTTGTTTTTCTTTTTAATATCCTTTATTTTATTTTTTTGACTTTTATTTGATGAAATTGGCCTAATGTTTTCTTTTCTTTAATTCCGATCTTGTCTTTTTTTATTTTGCATTTACTTCTTTTAATTTTTCACCAAGAGATGGTTTTTTTTATCAGGTTGTTAAAGTTCTGTACTGCCGCTTTTGTTGCTAATCTTTTATTATTGATTACTTTATTACTTTTTAATAATAAAGTATTTTTACTTGAGGTGATTCGTTTTTGGAGCATAAAAGCAGTAACGCTAGGTATACACGGCAATCTTGGCATTCAAATAGATCAGCATCTTTCAGATATATTTTAATTATTATACTCTAGTTTTTTTTTAAATTAATAAATTATTTTAAAAATCCGTTCACAGGACTGTATATCCATGATCAGACGGATTCTAGTACCATACCTTAATTGACAATTTATTAAGTTCCAACTAGATTTAAATTGGCAATTAGAAAGTTGGGCATACAGACGGCTAATACTTATGATGTAGAAGAAGTTTTTTCATTTGATAGTTTTATTCAAAAATCGGCAGTAACTGCATTTCTCGCGAATTTATGTTTCAGAATGGAATTGGAAAACAGCAAGAAGCGTTTCATTTCATATAAATTTCTTCTTATCAGATTATTATTTTTCGGCATAAATTTCCTAGTGCCCAATTCAAATTGATCCTAGTTTAGGTCATATTTGCGATGACTCTGGAGACGTCCACACGGCTTCTGCTCAGGAGTTCATCTGTTTTGCTCCAATTTAGGTCATATATGCCGTGGATAGGCATATCTTCCTAGCTATGACGCAGTTGGTCAGTCCTCTCCAGAGTTCGCGTTCGTGAGAAAGTGGGTGGATATTTGGCGCTTAACAGTCTCTAGTGGGACCTGAACGGATTCTACGAGAGAGCCCTGAAGAGCAGAACCTTGCCTAGCTAATTCGTCTGCCCGCTCGTTACACTCTATCTTGATGTGGCCAAAGCAGAGTAACTTTGACTTGACTTCCTAAGTGGGCTAGCTCCTCTCGGCACTGTTCGACGAGTTTAGAGTAGGTGGTAGCCGAATCTAAGGCCTTGATTGCGGCTTGGCTGTCAGAGAGGACTACAATATTTCGCTTTGGCGTAGCGTCTTGCTGCAAAGTCGCACATGGCATACTGATCCCAAATGACAATTGCGGTTAGGAAGGCGACACTTGTAGCTTCAATCGAGTTAACGACTTCAGAGAAAATTGCGGTTTGCCTGAATAAGGCTAGGACAGCATTTTGACACTTTTTCTAATGGGAAATACGTAAATAAAGCCTTCACTTGGTCAAATATCAAATAGGTATTTTTTTAAAATTAATAAGCGAATAAAGGTGTATCTAATAAGTAGTTTAAAAAATCAAGTTTGAAGTACACGACGAAACTGTTTTCTTCTTTTTAAGCCTCTCTGTCTATTGATAAACAAACTATGCCTAAATTGCTCAAAAACATCATAACAAAATTACCTTTGTTGTCACAAAAATGTCTAAATCTTGTTGATGTTTAACCATATAAACATGCTAAATACGCTAGAAAAGTAAACGGCCATAGAACAGTCAGCATTTTTTTTTTAAATTTTTTTTTAGTACAAATTAAAAGGTGCCTCTAATGTCTCAAGACTCTAGTCAAAGTCACAATCAAATTTGGCGGACACACTCTTGACGAAATCAAATCAAATTAGGCCATTGGCTATTACATTTTTTTTTCACACTCTTCAAATTTTTATTATAGAGCGAAACGTCGTCGACAGAATAGAATTGAATTTTTATATTGGTCGTGTTTTTCTTTTCACAATCGTCGAAATTCACAAAATAAGTTGGGCACTTTTTTAAAATAATGTTTGTTTTTAACGGGAACAAAAGATGATTAGGCGGCGACATCATCGTAAAGAATCAAAAAGACGGGTAAAAAACGGACATTTCAAGTTAAAAAATTAAAAAAAAAAATTAAGTACAGTGATCGCAATGTATAGTAGTGATTCTTGATTTGATTAGGCCTCAAGTGTTTGATTGAAGAGAATTTAAAGCATACTGGGTTAATATCGGAATTTTTTGCTGTACTTGCTAGTTGGTGTTTTTGTTTGCAAAAATGACTAACGAGTGGATTGATTGGACGGATAGTCGATTACGTGCTCCGCTTCGAACAGGCTGTCAAACGTTTTTAAATAATAATTACAATTCGTATAATAGTAAAATTTCTGGAATGGGATTGAAAATGAAAACACAACAGTTACGGATGAAAGGTGAGTGTTTATTCTTTTTTCAACTTTTTTTTTAAGCTAATCGAAAAGAAGTTTAGTAAATTAAGCGCTCAAATTCAACTCAAGTTCAGCGCAAAAATTCAACGCAGCAAAAACACTAAACAAGGAGTACAACAAACAACCGCGTACACGACTATCACATCAATTTTATTTTTATTTTTGTTATATTTCTCTTCACATTAGGAATTTGGAAATAACCTAACATCTTATCCCCTTATATTTTTTTTTGAGGACAGTATGGCGAATTTATTTGAAATTTCAGGTCGATGACAATATCTTCTTTATTATTATAATAATATCTAAACTAGATACTTTTGCTAGAAAGTCAAAAAACAGAGAAGTTTGAGCCGTCGAAAGATCACAGCGAAGACAATCGTCTGTAAACTGTAGTTTCTAATCTGAGATTTTCCTCAAAGTATCTACGACAATATATTTTTTTAAACTAACTTTTGAGCATATCTTATTGACTTTGAATAAATGTGCTACAATTTGGCTATTTCATTGCAAGTTTAAATTTCAAAATTTCCTCAAAAATCATCAAAAAGTCGAAAAAATTACCCAACCGTAAACTATTTTTATAAAAATTAATAAAATTTTCAGCTTGTAAGTTTGTAGTATTATTTAATTTGCAGCATTTTATTTAGTAGTATTTAAAAATTAAAGTTTTGTGATCGAATTAAATGCGAAATTAACTACGCTGAAAACATTTTATTTTTCACATTTTAAGCTTGTGTAAGATAGTATTCCACTTTGTCAAATATTTTTCTTAGGCAAATGCTGTCAGTGTCATCGTGTTTGGTAACATTTTTATTTGCCTTTTTGACACTATTTGACAAGCCCTGTTTTAGCTGAAAAATTTATCGAATATATTATAGGTTGTATTAGATTGTATGCCATGCTGTGAAATTTTCGCTCCAAACAATTGTAAAAAATTTGACAAACAAAAGATTGACGACATTTGTCAGCGATAATAGTCAAAAATTTGCATACAGTCTAATACAGACTTATTAAAACTCGCGCGTATAACTAGAGTTGACAGCATTTGACTGTATACTATTTCTAAAAAAAAACTAGTTCATAATATATGTAGGTCAATTTAATTTAGTTGTATCGAACCCTAAAGTCAAATATCTAGATATAGAATCCTAAAGTCAAAGATCTAGCATCTCCCCTCAGCTGAGTTTGGTGATCAAAATTATTTGGTCGAATGCATAGTGAAGTGGCATTCAAGTATAATCTGAACACAAAATTCGGACTGGGTCAAAATAAATATATAGAAATATATTCGAATTGCAAAAAATTTATTTAATTGACAAAATATGCGCAACAATGCAAAAATAAAAAATAACCTACATAAAACTGCACGGTGTCAAGACGATTTTGAGGCTTTCATCTTTGGTATTTTAAGTTCGTTTTTTTTCTGTTTCAGGATTTTGAGATTTGGAATGGGAATATCGTATTTCGGGATTTTGTATTTTCGAGTTTTTGTATTTTTGGATTCGTTGTTTTAGTAAATCGTCTTTTGGGATTGTGTCTTTTTGGTAAATTCGGTATTTTGATTTTTAAGAATTTTTAATTTTGCTTGGCATTAAGATCAATGAGTAGCACTCTGAGGTCTGTTTGCATAAACTTATACATTTGGTCATTGAACGTAATTTTTTATCAAATTTTTTAAGTCAGACACCGTGCCATACAGGGTTAATACAGGCTTTGCAACTTGTAGACGCCATAAAAACAAGAAACTCTTATTAATCATCCGGGCAATCTTCTTTCTAGACGACTTTAATTTTTCCGCTTAATATAATTCCTGATATGAATTTAAAAATAATCGAAAAATGTTATTTAATAGTTAGTAATTACAAAAGTAGGAAGAAAATCGCATAAGATCCGCAAAAGGTAATTTAGATAATTTTTTTTAAAAATATCCATTGGCTTACGCAAGAGGGGCAAAAAAATTGATCAGTGAAAATGGGGTTGCATATATTTTCATGAATTTCGTCATATTTCTTAGTTCTTCTGTAATATAAAATTAATTTTTATTCTACCGATTCTCCTCATAAATGCCTAAAAAGTGTTTTCATGATTTTTTCAAATTCGACCTGTAGGGGGGTGTAAAGGGGTTGTATACATTTTCACAAATTCAGCCATATCCCTCAGGTCTTATTAGATATCGAATAAGTTTTCACTTCCACGGTCTTGTTTTATAATCGCTAGAACTCGTTTTCAAGATTTTGCCCTTTCCAACCCTTAAGAGGGTTTAAAAGGGTTGAACACGTTTTCATGAATTAGGAGTAAAAGGTATCGATTTGGTTTTTACTTCCTCAGGTTTTTATTATATTTATCTAAGAACTTTTTTGAGGATGTTTGGATACTTAACACTCAAGAGGGTGTAGGGGGGTTGCATACGTTTTCAAAATTTTCGCCATATCACTTAGTTTTGATGAGATATCAAATTGGGTTGAACTTTTGCATAGTTTTTACATAAACGCCTACAAAATAATTTTAGGATTTTCTGATCAAATCCACAAGGTGATGTGAAGGGGTTTCATACATATTCACAAATTCCTACATATTTCCCAGATCTGAAGAGATATCAAATTGATTTTCACTTCCAAAGGCTTCCTATATAATCTCCAAAAAGTTAAGTTTAGGATTTTTAGATATTCAACCCTAAGGGGGTTTAAAAGAGTTGCGTACTTTTTCACAATTTTCGACATATTTCTTAGATTTGACGAGGTATCAGATTGGTTTTTACTTCCACAGAATTTTTATATAATCGCCTACAAATCCATTTCACCATTTTGCGTTATTCAACCCCCAAGGGTGTAAAGGTCAGGTTTATACAATTTTTGTCATCCATTAGTTTTGATGAGATATAAAATTGGTTATTACTTCTACGGGCATTTCATGTAATGGCCTAAAAACCAATATTTTTCGAAATTCGACCCCCAAGGGGATGTAAAGGGGTTACTTACGTTTTCACAAAATTTTCAGAATATCTACTGTCTGATGAGATATCAAATTGCTTTTTATATAATCGCCTGAAAACTTTTTACACAATTTTTTTAAATTCAACCCCCAGTGGATGTAATGGGGTTGAATACGTTTTCAAAATTCGTCATATCTCTTAGGTCTGATGAGACAGCAAATTGGTTCTTACTTCTATGGGTTTTTAGTGTTCATAGGGTTAGGGTTTAAAAAATAAGTGATTTTTTCAAATTCGACCTGTAAGGCGGTGTAAAGGGGTTGTATACATTTTCACAAATTCAGCCATATCCCTCAGGTGTGATTAGATATCGAATAAGTTTTTACTTCCACGGGCTTGTTTTATAATCGCTAAAACTCGTTTTCAAGATTTTACCCTTTTCAACCCCTAATAGGGTTTAAAAGGGTTGAACACGTTTTCATGAATTAGGAGTAAAAGGTATCGATTTGGTTTTTACTTCCTCAGGCTTTCTATTATATTTAGTGTTAATTCCCGAATTTTGATCCGAAAAGTATAAAAGTTTCGCCCTGTTGGCAGATTTTTTCAATTTTATCAGTTAAAATTAAACATTCAGTGCGATTTTCTTGGCCCTTACTTGTGATGCATTTATTGTTAAAAATTTATATTAATTTTAAAATAAGCGATAAAATTGATTTGCGGTTCGACCGAAAGATGAAATTCAAAAATCATGGAGTAGATTTCTTTTAATTTATTTTTACGTAAAATCTATTTAAAAGTGGACTTTATTTGCAAATAAACAAAACTCGATGGCAAAATAAGACCAGTGTTTATCTTTCTATGGAAAATTATCTAAAATTGAGGGTGTGAACCGATTAGCTTCAAAATTTAATGTATAATAACTTTTCGCATTGTCGATTTATGGCATGATTTCACGTCGAAATGTCGAAAAGTGTATTTGACTGAAATGTTTACACGGTGACACGAAAAATTCGAGTAAATAATAATAAAAATGGTCACATCATTTTATTGCTGCAATATTGTGTACTACAGTACGTACCTACTATGAAAAAAGATCCACACGACAAATGATACTGCAATTGCCATCATCCTTGCACCAATCTAAAGACAGGGCTTAATCACCCCCCAAGTCGACTTAATGTGCTTATTTTATACAATCTGTCGCGTGATTAATTACTGACATGGCAGAAAAGTATTAAACTTATCCGATGTTTAAAAAAAAAAGACCGCGAACAAATCGCGAAAACTGACGTCATTTTATTGTTTTCTTACCTTTTTGTCATTAATTTTGTTGCTTTTTTTACGCGTATCTATTTAGTCTTTTTTTCCACCTTTTTATAGGTATTTTTGTATTATGTCTCTGACTGTGTATAAGTCCCCTTTTATTTGAAACTTTTGTAGCTTGAGCGAACCGCGAAGAGTTTTGTATAGTTGCGCAGCAGCGCAAACGAACAATTTCGTTACGGTTGAAAAAATTTTCGACTTTGTAATTAGGTTGACGGCGACCATCACTCGCTTGAAAAAATAAATGAAAAAAAAAAAAAAAAAAAATTAGAAAAAGGTGGAAGGTTGGCGATTTTTTCGGTATGTTTTGTAGTTAATGCACCCGACATATAAATTACCTATGGTAGAAAATCAACGATTCTTTCACATATTCCGTAGATACGGCGAAGAATCTCCCAGAGAACTGCGTTGTACGTTTCGAAAAAGCGAAAACTTGTTTTTAGCCAGTGCTTTTCAAGGTTTTGTGTTCAATTTGATGGACACCACACTATCTTTCGATTTGTGGATGACTGAATCGCCTGATTTCTCCTGCTGTTTTTTTACGATCGACACTTTGTTTACAATCGGAAAAATTAAATGCAAGGCTAATTTCTTTTATAAATATTAAAGGTTATGGTAGGCTGCACGGCCTTACTCGCTGCCAACCTAGGTGCAGAGAGCCAGTTTTTGGGCCTTAAGTAGCTCATGCCGAAAAAATGAAACTAAACCAAAATTCACCGCCATAATTGACGCGGAAACCAAAATTCTACCTTTTCGCTTATCGGGTATGTCTTCCCGTTTTACTGTCGCTTTCACGAAGTCCACAGAGGCCTCATCTAGACATTCGAACGTCCTGAACTCTGAGCCATCCTGTGGCATTAAACTGTGAAGCTGGAAGGTCCTGCTTACTTCTAAAGCGGATTAGACTTCCCCTACGTAGAGCTGCCGACACTAGCTTCCAGTTGTCTTCGGAAACTCAACCTTCGCTGTGGCCTAGTTCGACGATGTCTACCTTGAGGTGCTCCCTGACAACTGAGTTGTCAGCCGATTGCCCTCTTGGGCTGGCAGTGTTCTTGGCTTTTTGGGTCGCTAGGACTATCCTCGTCGGACCGGTGCCTCTTGCTTGCGAAGTCCCCCCTACATTTCTCCGCACGCACTTGCTCATCGCCAGCTGACAGCATGGGTTCGACCTCCTTCTTACTCAGCGTTTGCGACAACCTGGGTTGCCCGCAACCGCCACCTTCGACGTCGCGCATTGTTCTATTACTACTACTTGCAATCGGTGTCGCCATTTTTGCGTGCCGAACTACGCGCCTTGTACTGTTACCAGCACTGGCTTTCGTTGGTCGGTCGTTTGGGCTGGCCTTTCCTCGGTCTGGAACCCGGAGCTGCGCCGGGTGGGATGCTTCGTATTCAGCGATGCGAGCCTTCACCCTCTGCATGGTTTTACGGTCCAGCCTTTTCCAGGATCTTCCTCAGCATAAGTTTCTACGTATTGTAGCGTCCGAAAAACGGCACATGGCTATGACACGTATACGCACGGGAGTAGCCCCGACGGTCCCGGAATTGGCCTCCATCTGCCCGGATGTGTTGCCTTCAGTCGGCCGTACGACATCCTCTTTGGCGACGACTGCCTCGCGGTTCCCGCCTTTGCCCTCTTCCGAGGAGAGTGCCGGATCCAACAGTCTCTCCTCCTTCTCAGCATCGATGATGATAAGGGCTCCTCAGGTCAATCTCTTCGAGACTTCTCTCGAGTAGGTACTTCTTCCAGAAGGTTCTCACTCGTCGTCTTTGTTGTTGTTGTTGTTGTTTATTCTTGGACCCACCAGTAGCGCGTGAAGGGGATGATCACCCCTGGCAGAGCACCGAATTACCATGGGAAGGCTAGTTGAAACCTGAGGTCGCCTTGGATCTGGTATCAACCATTCGCGACTGAGCTCACCCTCTGCTTTGGAGCTCTCGGCACGGTAAATCACACCTTAGCTTGGCTTGGGAGTGCCTGTGGGGTATTCCCCTACCAATCTTAAGCCAGCAAACTTGGTGATCGATTTGCATTTCCCGGGAATCACCAACGCGGAGGTTCCCCAACTTGGCCACTTGGAGACGCCTATGTCATCAGGATTGCTGTCCCGAAGCCAAACCGGACGTCCCCTTCGGAACCCCAATTTATTTAATTTAAATTGTTTTATTTATATTATTTTATTTTATTTTTTTTATGGAAATGAAAACTTATGACTGTAAGGAAAAGCTTTCACGAAATTTTGAAAATCGGTAAATCCCTTTTTGATTTTATCTCACGATAGAACATGGTACTTTGTTTTATACCTTAATCAAACTTTTGGGTATTTCCTCTAGTTTTTGTGGACTTACTGTTTGGCTAGATCGGTCCTCTCCAGGTGGTAAAACGTGTTCAAAAATTGGTTAGGTAATGTTGAAACTACAGCTTTAAAATAAAATTAAAATTAATATTTTGGTTTTTAAAATGAATTGTATTTTAAATATAATTAAAATATTAAGGGCCGTATTATTCACCTCGGGTTATTTTCGCCTTAACCAGCTGTTAACTTATCCGGGACATTAACTTTAATCACTGGTTAATTTCTCTGGGTATAAAATGGTATTATTCACCTCAGGTTAGCGATTTAATAGGTCGGGTTATCTGAACGGCTGGTCTTCGATTTTTCCATTATTTTTCCAGTCAAACGTCAAAAATTTCATTAATTACGAGTATTTACAGAATTTTTTGAATATTTAAATTTGTATTTTCAGGAAAAATAGGAATTTTTGGCTGTAATTTTTTCATGGTTGCGAATCTGGGAGCAGTACAAACGATGTGATTTGATTCCGATAGTTTTTTGAGTGTGTGCCACCGGGTGATTGGATTTTATAGTGTGTACAACAGTCTATTAAAGACTTGTATCTCCGTTACTTCCTTCACAGGTCCCAAAATTCTTCGGGGGAAATTTCTTTCGAATGAGTTAACTGCTTTTCGGAAGCCCTTGAAGCTATTAAATTTAAAATTTATTTGTTGGGCAGATTGAGTGGACTCCTTCAAGTGGTGACTTTTTGGTGGGTGGGAGTGTGAGGGTGAGAGGTATGAGGCGTTTTAGACGAAAAATGTTGGTACTTATATTTCACGAACTTCAGAAATTAGGAACTTACATAGATCAATGATATTGTACTCATTTGGAATAAATTTTTTATATGATTGAAGGGGTTTGAGAGTTCAGGAGAAAACAATGCGGCCGAAACGCTCGAAAGCTGAGATTGAAACTTTCTAAAATCCATATCTCCTAAACGGTTAATATCACAAAGTTGAAATTTAGTGGTTGCTTGTATACTAGGTACTTGGTGAATAGATCGAAAATACTTTTTTGAGAGTGGTCAGTGGCGTGCGTGGGTGATGAAAAACTTTATTTTGAGATGTCTCCAATTACACAAGAAAAAAGGAAATTTGGCCTATGTTTAAGGATGGATGGAGGAGTTTGCTGAATATAACTTGTTTAGAGTGGTGGTGGATCATGGAAGGGATAACAATTTTTATAAACAATCACATCTCATATCTCAAAAACTGTATAAGATAGAATCTTCGAAATCATACGCCTGATACACCCCTAGCTCAAAACTGGAGAAAGTGGGTGTAAGGGGTGAGGGTGGAGAACAGTGAAAAGGAAAAAATTCCATTGGCTTTGTAAATTGGAATCGGCAGAAACAGTTTTTTTCGTCCCATATGTCGATGTATTATAGATTCGTTGTGCTATTTTGTATTGGCGACGCTCCAGTCGTCTTCTTCGTCAGAATCACTCCAATTATCCCAAAGATGAGATCTTGCCATAACTTCAATCGTGAATAATACAAAATTTGTCAAATCGCCGGTTAAATCCCTGGATATCCTAGTAAACCGGAACTTTTCCACCGTTTAAATTTTTCCCTGGGTAACTTTAATCACTCATTACAAAACCAGCAAATCACCGTTTAAAAACGATAACCGGAGGTGAATAATACCAAATCTCTGGGAAAACTGGAATTAACCAGAGGTTATAAATAACCCGAAGTTAATAATACGGCCCTATATGAAATAATCAAAACAAAAATTTTATCAAAAAAATTTGAATGTAGGGCAAATAAAACATTTTGACAAATTTTGACAGATAAAGTTGTCAAATGTTTGAGAACTCTGAACTAAAACATCAGGGTCCAGCAATATTGGTAATGTTTCTGGGAATAAATTGTTAGCCGATCCCTCAACCACGGCTATAAACCAAAGTTGGGGATAGCATTTTGCTCATAGACAGTCTTGCAAAGTAAGAAAGAACTACGTATAACGAAAAGCGCAGGACTAGCCCACATGACTAGCACGTTTACTCTAGAGTACCAATGCTGCAAAGTTATTTATGGTAAATTGTAGTGGTTATAATTTCTACAGGCTACGATGCATAATTTTCATATAGCTCCATCTACCATCTCAGGATACAACTGAAAAACTCTCTCTTATTTTACAAATATAGAAAGTTCCAGCTTTTTAGCTTAATCGGTTCTGAGATTTAAAGGACATAGCTCTTCAGCAGCAACGTATTACCAAGTGTACCAATTTTATGCAAAAAGCAAATTGCAAATTGGGTCACTGAATAGAACCTTTCGGGCCTCCAGAATTAGCAAAAAGTTCAATAAAGGAGGATCACATATTTATTTTTCAATCGTAAAGATGGTCATACAAACCACCGTTGATTGTCAATCCGAAATTGGTGATATCTACCAAATTAGTTTGAGCTAAAAAGTTGAAAATTTAATATTAAGTAAATTTTGGAATCTAGTAAGTAAATTTTGGAAGAACACTTTTTAGATGATCCGAATTTTGAACACAACATTTTTTTTTTTTATGAATTCGCAAACATGTGATAAAATTTGCTAAAAATCTTATTTAATTTAAAAAAAAGACAGACAAAAATTAACTTATGCTTCGTTTTCAGATGTACCAACACAGATGCCACCGTTAACACCTGGAACAAATAAAAAACTCGCCGAAGTCCTGAAGGCATCGTTTGCTTCATGGGGAAAAGAAGTTCAAAATTGCAATATAACCAAAGGTAAGTGTAAATATAGTCTTCACCCGGACACCGTGTACTTCATAATCTTTGCTCGAAAACTTTTTTTTCCATTTTTTTCGCTTTTTATTAACTACTTTAGATTTTTGCTGTGTATTTTCTTTCTGTTATTTTAATGCACTTACGATAGTGACCTGTTGTCTTAAGAACCAGGTGTGATTTATTTGTGAAGAAACCAAAAAAATAAAAACACAAGACTTGAGGAAAAACTTGTACACTGTACACCTCCTCTCCATGGATGGCTAAACACTTTGTTCGAATAGGTGCAAGAAATAATTTACTTCAGGTTAAATCTTTCGTACGATTTATACACTACAGTTGATTTGTGTTAATGGTGTGATTTAAGATAAACACTTTGCATTAATTATTTTTGTTATAATTAGTCGGGAGGATATTGCAAAAGTTCAGAAGTAAAGAGAATTTGGTTTGCAAGACGTTTAATATCGTTTTCACAAAATATTATTGTTGAGGTATATCTCAATTCACTTTAATCGATAAGCAAAACAAGAAATAAAAAGATAGTTAGCTTCTCGAAGATTTTCATCTTATCGCTAAATACCTAAAAGCGTGAAAAATTTCAATCTATGGTTACAGAGATCCTATAATTATTGAATTAATCATTACTTAAGCCATTTTTTTAAATTAAACTCTATTTTTGTAAAACAGTGGCTTATTTTCGCTTCGTTAACACTCTTATAGTTCAAAGGCGCTCTTTGGTGGGACGGGACAGGACGAGAACGGACACCTGCTCTCTTGTATTCTACTAATCTGAAAAAATTCCAAACAAATGACTATAAATTTATTGCTCACTCCTTCTGTCTTTTAATTGTCGTTGGTTCAAATCCGGCTCGACGGATCAAACAGTGTTAAATTTTTTTCTAGAAAAGATTACTTATTTGTCTGCGAGAGTTCAAGGTGCGGCAAGGACAGTTGTAAGAATGTAGGGCGAGGGGGTGGAGCAGCTGCTGACGGTGGAGGAATTGCTGAGTCTTTAAGCTGACTCTACTGCTATTCTGAATCTTTTGGTGCCCATTTTACTTTATTATTTTTTAATAATAAAGTATTGTTATCGACCTGAAATATGAAAAAAATTTGCTACCCTGAAATTTTGTATTTTCACACTTTAGGACTAGTAAACCCCAAAAAAGCAAAAAAAACATGTCCGCCGTACGCCGTACGCAAAACTGTTTGAAGGTGCGTAGCTCACAAACCCCTTGAGATATGAAGTTGAAATTTTTATGGTGGGTAGAATGAGTGAACCCCTACGAGTGGTATTTTTTGGAGGGATGGGGGTGTAACGGGGAAGGAGGGGGAGCGTTTTAGATGAAAAATTTTGATTTCTAGATCTCAGGAACTGCTTATGCTACGAGGCTGAATGTTCGAACTTATGTAGTACAATGATAGTGCACCCATTTCCAAAAAAAAGGTTGATAAGGGTTGAAAAGTGTGCGAGTGGGGGGGGGAAAACAATGCGTCCAAAACGCTTGAAACCTGGGATTGAAACATTCTAAAATCCATATCTCCTGAACGATTGATGTCAGATGGCTGAAACTTTGTATGTAGTTATCTTAACAGATACTAGGATATTAGAAGAGGGTTAACATTTTTAAGGGGGGTGGTGAGGTATGGGGTTAAGGGTGAAAAACTTTGAGTTACAATATCTTAAGACTCAATTGTACCAGGAAGATAAAATATGGTTTCTGTATATATACAATTACCAGTGGAGTCTACTGAATGTAAAATTGTTGAGTGGGGCGGTGAAGCGCGGAAGTGCTGGGATAGTCATTTTTAAAAAAATTAAATTCTTTATGTCTCAAGAACCGTATAAAATATGATCTTGAAAATTTTACAGGAGTTCGAACCAGTAGACCTCTAGCGGAGAAAATTTTGAAAATGTGGGTGTAGGGAGTGATTGTTTGGTGTGGGGGGGGGGGGAAATTAAAGAAATTCTGATTTTAATTTATCAAAAGCCGCAAAGGATAGAAAGCTAAAAATTGAAAACTGTATAGAGCTACTATAGAGACATTCCAGAAAAATAAATTTTTGATAGTGGTTGCAAGATACGGAGGTGAGGGTGGTTTTTCATATCTCAGAAACGGCTTATGCTAGAAAATTGAAACTTAGTACCTATATGTAGATGTGCTACTAGAGTAATTAAAACTTAAAAAAAAACGGCCAACGGTCTGGGCGCAGCTTTATAATTTTATGGGTAGAAGTCCGAAACGTGTTTAATGCTGAGATGCGGTGTAGTTGACTATGGGACTGACAACCCAAGGAATAGCCAGGAAGCTATTTGGAACGTTATTTTTTAGGTTGCCATTCGCACAGTCACTTACATCGCATCTCAGCATTAAACACGTTTCGGACTTCTACCCATAAAATAATAAAGTTGCGCCCAGACTGTTGGAAGATTTTTTTTTTAAATTCTTATAACTCTATTTTTGTAAAACAATGGCTTACTTTCGCTTCTTTAGCACTCTTATAGTTCAAATGCGCTCTTTGGTTGGTCGGGACGAGACGAGAACGGACACCGGACGCCTCTTGTATTCCACGAATCTGAAAAATTTTCAATCAAATGACTATAAATCAAACTATAAATGTATTGGTCACTCCTTCTATCTTTGAAATGTCGTTGGTTCAAATCCGGCTCGACGGATCAAACAGTGTTCGTTTTTTTTTCCAAAAAAAGACTATTTATTTTTCTGCGAGTGTTCAAGGTACGGCAAGGCCAGTTGTATGAATGTAGGAGGAGGTGGAGCAGTTGCTGATGGTGGAGGAGTTGCTGAAAGTGGAGGAGTTGCTCACGGTACAGGAATTGCTGAGCCTTTAAGCTGATTCTACTACAATTTTGAATCTTTTGGTGCCCATTTTATTCTGTTGTATAAATATTCGCAATATTACTTCAGCTTCAGCTTTGCTCCTTTTTACAAAATGTAGTATGGACGCCCTTGTTTGAGATACGTCCTGTTCCAAACCGAGATTATTATTTTTGGATTGCATAAATATTTTAAATAATAAATCTGACCAACAAGCAACAACATATAGATTGTTCACACAACTACCTAACAATTTCAGAAATAAAAGCATTTCATTTGAGAAACAGCAGCGAGGTCGAACCCTGCTCGTAAACCTTTTGATTTAAGATTTTTGAGAAAAGTGATCCCGGTTTTTGGTTTTAGTGATAAGCCACTTTCTACAGTTTATCCGGGAAAGCATTTTAAAAGTTAATATTTTTGGGGGTATAGTTCTGGTATTAAAATGTATTCATACTCAAACTTTGACCGAAAAATAAAATTGGTACCAGCTTGTTTGCAACTTTTTTATTCGGACATATGTGAAAAGTCTTGCTGTGAATGTCGCTATTAAGATTTGTACATAAATGGAGCAAATGCGACTCCAAATTGAAATGCGGCAAAAGTATCACTCTGTAAGGTAATTATTACACTGTATGCCGTACTGTCAAATATTTGACGAAAAGTTCAGTCAAGTTTTTTCTGCCAAAATGGTCCTTGTTTAGAGCAAATAAAATAAAAGGGCAAACAAACATTTGACGATTTGCCAAGGATAATAGTCAAATATTTGATAGCGTGTCATACAGCGTAATACTTGTCAGAAAGATTTTGTTCAGGATACGGGACACGGTCTGGGTTCTTTCGAAAAAGCTGTATGGACGAAGAGAACTAGATAGATAGATAGATATATTTATTTCTTAAATTTAGATACCGTTCGATATTTCAGTTAATTTTCATTTAGAGTTTAACTAAAATACTCTTTCATCTTAACTGAACAACTATTGAAAGAAAGGTTAAGACTAAGTTCCGAGAATTCGTGGAAAGACAAGTCCCATTCTTCTGTTATTTACAGTTAAGTGTGATTGCCAAAATATTTCAATTTGATCCAGGAAGGTTTTTTTTTGGATTTTAGGGTATGTAGTATAATTCGATTAAAAAACCAGCTATTCCTACTTTACAAGATTTTATTTAAGAAACTTTTGTACCGTTTTCTGCCCGTCTGAAGAGTCAAACCAATATTGTAACTTGCCTCAATGTTAGTATGACTTAAAATAATTTTCTCTAAGTGGAATTGATTTTTTTTTTTTCTTTGTTCGATGTATTTTTCTTTTTTCAAAAATTTATTTGTTATCTTTAAACTTACATTCTCTTTGGCATCACACTTGAGATTTTTTCGGCTAAAGAAAAATATAAATTGAGTCACTTGACTTGAAGTGTGCGAATTTGAGAAGAACCAGTCATCTTACCTAGTTCAGGAGAAAGCAATAACTATTTTTAGCGGATTGTGACAGGAATAGGTAGTTTTTGTTATTGCACGTATTGGCTAGTTTTCATTACCTATAAATTATTATAATGCTAAGAGTAATGCTGACCGACAATTTTGACTTGCCTTCCGTCAAAAATTACACACTTTTTCGACATGTACAGTTAATAGTACAGAGAAGATTGTTTAGAACTACAGGTCTTAATATTCTGCTTGAAAATATTCGTCAAATTCTTCATATTTTTCTTATAATATGTTATGATTTTAGTAGAATCTGAGGTACGACATCAATCGTCAGCACTGAAATGGTAAATCTTTGGGGTAGAATTTGCAAGACTTATCAGAAAATGTTGCAAATGGAAAGGAAGGAGTTAGAAGCAATGATAGAAGAGCTTCTTCAAGTTGAATAACGCTTTCCAGTCCTTTTTTCTTTTTTTATTCAAAGTGGTTCGGCAAAGGATAGCCTTACTTTGGAAGCAATGAAAGAAGTGGTTCCTCGGCAGAGGAAGGCTGTAAAATTTTCATTTTTATTTACAACTTGAATAGATAGAAACCACAAAACAAACATACTGCAGTCACGATCGGCTGCAAGCCAATCGTATAATACTCTAGATGAATACTGAACTCCGATTTATATTGTAGTTGGGGATAAAGTAGAATTACGTGTGTGCATGTTGTATGTCCTTTATTAAGGACTGCTATTAGATTGTTACTCAAAACTAAAAGACTATATTCAGTGTTTAACTTCATACCTTGAACTGTGTAAGTCATCGAAAAAAATGTCTTTTTTGAAGGACTTTCACATGGGAGGTGCAAGAAGGACTCACTCGATTTCTTACATATTTGTCCTTTTCCTTGGAACCATTCAAAAATTAATGTGTACAAAATTTCAAATTCGTAGCTTGAAGCGTTCAGAAGTTATCGGAAAATATTGTTGAACACGTGTTTTAAGGATATGTTGTATGGCAGCTACCAGAAGGAGTAAAAGGATTTCGTTGATTCGTAAACTCGAACTTCCTTTTCACTCAAAACTAACTTGTACGAAATTCCGAATTCGTAGCTAAAAGATTACTTGAGTTATAGTGAGTTTCGTAAATTAAGTGAATACATTTTGACAGGATATTTGTATGGCAGCTACACGAAGGACTAACAGCATTTCCTTTATAATCATATATTTAGCTCCAACTATTGAAAAAGTAACACATACAAAATTTCAATGTCGTAGCTTAAACCCTTCTAAAGTTATCGACCAATATTCTTGAACACGTGTCTTAAGGACATTTTGTATGGCAGCTACCAGAAGGAGTAAAAGGATTTCGCTGATTAGAAAACCCGAAATTTGTTTTTACTCAAAACTAATTTGTACAAAATTTCCAATTCATAGCTAAAAGATTACTTGAGTTATAGTGAGTTTCGTAAATTAAGTGAATACATTTTGACAGGATATTTGTATGACAGCTACACGAAGGACTAACAGGATTTTCTTCATAATCATATATTTAGTTCCAACTATTGGAAAAATAACACATACAAAATTTCAATGTCGTAGCTTAAACCCTTCTGAAGTTATTGACCGATATTCTTGAACACGTGTTTAAAGGACATTTTGTATGGCAGCTACCCGAAGGAGTAGGACGATTTGGCCCGTTAACGAACTTAGCCTTACAAATTCAACCAAACATCCAGATTCAAAATTTCAAGGTCCTAGGTGAAGGCGTTCTTGAGTTATCGTGCTAACGGACAGACGGACGGACGGACGGACGGACGTCAGGCGGATTTGAGGTTTTTGGCCACAAATAAACAAAAAATAATATATAACTTTTTTTCGTCCGAGGCTTGGTTCTATGCGTTACAAACTTTTGGGCTGGATTAAACTTATAATACTCTATATGATTTCATCTAGAGTATAAAAATTGGTGTACTCGAAAGCTGCATTACTAGAAACAATTTGAAAATTTAAACTATTTACACTATTGCGTTGGAAGTGAAGAAAGTTGATTAAAGTGCTGCCCTGTCCGATTTGAGCAAGTATCCCATTAGATTTCCACAAAATCTTTTCATCAAAAAGATTTTAAAATCAGTCAAATATCTAAAAGCATGTATTTGATTGTAAGACCTGCTGTCAAAAAACATTTTACAAAACTGCAGTTAAATACATGGGGTAAAGCAGGACTATGTCAAATAAAAGAATTTGTCCAACAAAAATTTGACATATTTGCCAGCGATAATAGTCGAAAAATTTGACACAGGGCTATACAATCTAATACTAGCTTTAGGGATTTTGCATAATTTTAGGGTTTTGTCGAAATTTTGAAATTTCGCCAGGAAGATTTTAATCAGCAGGTTTCGGCAAATGTAATTTGAAATTTCAATAAGCGTTGCATATTAAAAAGAAATAATAAAAATAATTAGATCACAAGAGTTTGGATTCTTTGCAAACAATTTGAAAATAGTATACATACATATTTGTGGCAGCGAATATTGCACTGAAGGTGGTGAAATATAATTTAGCCCTAAAATTTGAACAAGATTGCCACAAAATCTAGTCACAGGAGAAGATTTCAAAATCTTCTAAAAGTGTACGAATTCTTGCAGAAATTTTTGAGTTTTGGGGACTCTACATAACCCCTGCAAAGAAGATTTTAGAACAAAGCAGGAATGGGGAAATTTGATTCATTAATTGACCGACATTTTTCTTAAACTTAAAACAAAAAACATTTGTATGTTAGTTACTTGAAATAGTACTTAAATCTTACCTGCTTTTGTTCCCGTACTTTAAAATAAAGTGTACAATTTACTATCTTTTAATCGTGCAATAATTTTATACACTTGATTTTTACGGACTTTTGAATGGAAGCTGTCCGTTGGAGTTCACTTAACCTTATTTTAAATTCGAAACGGATTCGTGTAAATTATCTCAACGACGGGTTTTCGGAGACAAGTGCGTAAACATGATTTTGTATGGAAACAACACGATGGACTTGCTCGATTTTATTTAAAAGTTGTTGTTGTTGGAAAATTTAAATTTTCAAGATTTATCCGTTCTGAAGATAGCGAACAATATTAGTCAAAGTTTTGTATGGTAGTAACCCGAAGGATTAGCCTGACAATTTGTTTTTTTATCTGAAGTGGAGTGTTTTTTATCAGGAGACGTATAAATTCCTCAGAGGGCCCAAGATATGACCTTACAATCTTTGAGAAATTATTAAAAATTTTTCAATAAATAAATAAACCAAATGGATCCATGCAGGGTATGGGCGAGGGTTAGAGAAAACTTGCATTGCAAATAGTTGACTATGGGATTATTTTGAAAGTTGAGTTTTTGATCAGATTAACGAAGTACCAAGTTGGGATTTTTTTTCTAACAAGATACGTAAATTTTATACATTTTGGGAAGTTAATAGTTTTGATTATTTATACATTTATATATTCTGCCGCTATTCTGAACAGAATAAGTTGTGTAGGTTTCATTGTGCTAGAGCTCAATGTTCGATAGGTTTTTCTGCTTCCAGCCAGCAAATTGATTATTATTTTGTCGTCTTTTTAGCATTTTGACTCCTCCTTAATATAAGCTTGTTGCACCTGTTGATCTTAAAGCGTTTACCTTTTTTTGCGTTATTTTATTTAATTTAATTTTTGCGTTAATTTTTTAAAAGTGCCAACGGTATTTTATACATTATCATTTAATTTACGTTTTTCGTACTTGTTGCTATATTTAAAATTTAGTTTAACTTAATTTTTTTTTTAATTCCGCCTTTTTATAGTCCTTTTATTTTTCAAATAATTACTTAACTATTTTGCGAAATATAAAATATTAAGAAGAATATTTCTCTTTAATTAAATACCGCCAACCAGAAGGACAAGCTGATGTAAGGTACAATCTTCCGTATAATACGAGTGTTTCACATTGTATTGCTTTTAATTATCTCAGATTGAAGACGAAAACGATTGAAATAATCTCAGAATATTGTAAATGGCACGGTTGGTATGCCTGCTTCTTAGTTGAGATTTTTTCGGTGATATTTTACTGACAGGATGTTCTGATTATTTTTACCTACACCGACTGTAGTTCGATGAAGAAAACAGATTTTCAGAACACTGCTTGGAACTTTACACATCATGGATCTGCGTTTTGAAAGTTTTTTGGCAGGCTTTTCTTTAAATTTTATGCCGGTGTATTGGCAGTTCAAAATTTGTTGCAACAGTGCCATCTCTATGTCGGAATTTGTTTGAACAAAATTTGATGCAACAGTGCCATCTTTATGTCGGAATTTGTTTGAACAAAATTTGATATAACAGTGCCGTGCAGTATGTCGAAATTTGTTTGAAGATCAAATTAAATCAGAGATTTCGATATTCTATCTGGACTTAAATTTTTATATATTTAATCGCAATCAAGAGCCAGTATCGGTGAAGAAAACACAACTAATTAAAAAATATAAAAATTTAAAGCATCAAATAAATTTTTTTTGTTTTTATTGTGACTTATATTAAAAAATCTTTTAATTTTCCTTTCAGATCCTCGTCAATGGACCGCTGAACACGTCAGCTATTGGCTAAAATGGGCTATTAAAGAATTCTCGTTAGAATCGACAAATATTGAACCATTTGTGAAAATGCGAGGACGCGAAATGGTTGCGTTAGGACGTGAGAAGTTTTTAGCCATTGCACCGCCATTCACAGGTGATATTTTATGGGAGCATTTAGAAATTTTACAAAAAGGTAAGCCACTTTTAAAATGTATATTTTAGTTTTTCTTGTCATCGCTAGCAAAGAAAGATTAATGTGAAGGTTTTAGTACGAAGTAGTACTGTTCTGTAGTTAGTGTCTTGTAAAATACCATCAGCATTAGGAATCACTAGTTGTTTCAATATGGAGCAATCCACCAATATCACTTAAGGTGCTCGTACACGATCAATTTTTCAAGCAATTAATTGCCAGACGACTATTGCCAATACTAGTGGAGCGATTAATGGAGCAATACAGGGCAATATCATGCTAGTTGCGGCAATATTTCGGTTTTCAGAGATTGCTGGTATTGTTCGCCCTATAGTTGCTGTATTTCCACTGAATTGGAAAAATTGTCCTCGTTCGGTGATTCAATTGTCAAGTTTTGTGTTGAATTTTGCATTTATTTGTCAAGTTTCGTGTGTGAGAGCACCTGTAAGGTTCTCTTATACGAGCAATTAAAATTGCTCAATTTGCAGCAATATTCGTAAATTTTGACGTCACAAAAATATGAAGCAACATACAGCAACAATAGCAACAGGCCATGTGGATCAACTTTTCATGAACTCGTTGCTGAGTTGATGAGAAATATGGACCAATATCTAGCAATTCGGCAATAAGGGCTTACACGACAAATTCGGTCTATGTACAACTCATTGATTTTTCGTTGCTCCAAGCCATGATAACACGAAATCAATTTCACAAACAAATCTTTAAGGTGCTCTTACACGAGCAATTTTTCAAGCAATTGATTGCCGGACGACTATTGCCAAAACTAGCAGAGCGATTAATGGAGCAATACAGGGCAATATCATGCTAGTTGCGGTAATATTTCGGTAATGTGGCAATGTTTTCACAGATTGTTCGCCCTATAGTTGCTGTATTTCCACTGACTTGCAAAATTCCAAGCAATTGTCCTCGTTCGGTGATTCAATTGTCAAGTTTTGTGTTGAATTTTGCATTTATTTGTCAATTTTCATGTTATAATGACTTGGAATTCAAATATTTCAAAGTTTTATTTTAAGTTTTGGATTTGTTTGTCAAGTTTGCTTTCATGTTGTTCATACACTGAATTGGCCGTGTAAGCCTTTATTGCCGAATTGTTAGATATTGGTCAATATCGCTCATCATAATTCAGCAACGAATTGATGAAAAGTTGATCCACATTGCCTGTTGCTATTCTCGCTTCATATTTTCGTGACGTCAAAATTGACGAATATTGCTGCAAATTGAACCATTTTAATCGCTCGTCTAAGAACACCTTTAGGTGTTGCGAGGATTGGACGATATACTTTCTACCTATCTCGAGCGAATCGATCTTACAACACGTGAAAACCTACAAATTGAAGTTTTGTCATAAAAATCCATCTGTTCTCACCCTCAAATTGCCTTAACTGCCTTACAGTGACCGGTTTGCAATCAATGAAAATCATAACAACCATTCCGATCCCGTATATCTTCAGCATCTTTATTTTCTAATTAGATAACAAAACCCACTTTAAATGAATATATTTAAAAAAAAAAAAAAGTGGGTTGGTTCAATTCCACGATAATCGACGAAGTAATTGTATGACGTGCGGACTGCGTGTACTCACACGCAACGTACTTGAGTTGCTGAAGTCGGAGTCATAAATCGAAATCACTTCATAAAATCGCCTTAAACGATCGTAACGCAAATTGACGAATAAAAGACGAAAGATGTCCACACGCGGTCCAGTCGACAATTTCAAAATGCCCGCATCTTACTGATGTGTAGCGAAAAATTGAATATTTTCCCGAGGAGTAAGACTCATTGCCAGTAAATCGTCTACAAGTGGTTTCAATTGACGACGATATTTAATGCAGTTGCTTGGTAAAATTTAATACGAACTATCCACGTAGTGTGTCGTGGCTTGACGCAGAAAAATTTCTTTAAAATATCTGAAAAATCGCGTCCTTATTGCGTGTGTCCTGCTCACCTTCGCCATATTCATTTTTCAACAAATTGATAAAACCTTGATTCAATTTACTTTCCCTATTGGCGCTCCGGGACTATTTTCTTTCGACCTGGAGAAAATAATTTGGCTAACCCATAATTTTTTTTTTATTGATCGCAAGAAGGACTTCTGTAGTTATAACGGACGGAGTCCTTCAAGGATTTATTGAAGGGACATTTTCGCACGAAACGGAAATAAAAAAAAACTGAAATTGTAGCGCCTCTTTCTGTATTTTAAAATTGAATTTACAGGACTCTTTCGGAAGCATCTTAGACGTAAATAACGTTTTGAGTTTGACCTCTGGTGATTTAATTTGAAGAATTCAAAATTCAATTTAGAAATTGTATCGGAAAGTTTTCGTTTATTCTTATTATGGACGTAATTCGGACTACAGACTTTTGGTTCTTTGCAACAAGAACGAAAATATTTCCTTAGTTACTAATATGGAAAAAATACACGAAATTCAGAAAAAAATAAGACTTAAATTTTGTAAATATTAAGAATTTCTGTAGCTGCATTTTCAACGTTGGCTGTGTTCTTTCTACAGGACAACTGGAGAAGACGCTACGTGCACACCGTGTCTTCTTCAACCGAGGGTTACGTGCAGGATACAGTGTGTTCAGAGATATTTATATCATGGAGCCAGTTGATCTATTTTACAAGGTGGCGTCGAAAGCATATAGCCTTGAAAAAAAGACTAGCAACTATGTTTTAGGGCTAAACAATTATGAATTATTGTACCTTTTTCGAGATATCAAGAATATTTTGTCGTTTCTGACTTTTATATTAATAACTAATACTCAATTATTTAGTTTATCGTTGGGGGGGGGGGGGAACTTGAACCCTGAAAAAACCTATTTTTTATTTTTTTGTATAAAGGTAGTCGAAATATACCCATTTTTAATGTATTCATTCATCCACAGTACAAATTTTAGCTTATCGCCATTTACCCGAAAAAAATTAATTATTGACTTTATTAAAAAAAAAGAATTGCTCAACTGATGCAATAGTTTCGTTTAAATTAAGATAACTTTTGAACTAATTATGCTGGCGCAATAAACTTAGTTTAGAATAAAAGGTGATAAAATTAATTAATAGATAAATAAATAAATAATAATTAAATAATTCATTTATTTATCTATTAATTAATTTTATCACCTTTTATTATAAACTAAGTTTATTGCGTCAGCATAATTAATTCAAAAGTTATATTAATTTAACCGAAACTATTGCATCAGTTAAAGTAATTCTTTTTGTTTAATAAAGTGGGCGCTCATTGGCTCTGTTACCTATAATTTGTTGAACAGAGCCGTTTACTGTTTTAAATTAAAATTAAAGCCAAGTCATCGTTTTATTTAAATTTATATTAAAAGTATTTTGCTTTTTAAAAATTGGGTTCTTTTTTATTCGTCGTGTGAAATTTCATTATAACACAAAGTTAAATACATAAATAAAATTATAATAAGTAAGGTGAGATCATTATGAAATAAGACGGCTACACAAAAATAATTATTTAATTAAATTTCACACTCTGGATGTTTTCTTCGGAGAAATATACCGAGCTTGACGACACTTATGTCGAAGCCAGGAATAAGTGGAGGCTACTAGATGCTCGTGATTCCGATAAATTTCTGGGGGATGGGCCCATCTGTATTCGTAGTATTCTTTGGACAGATTCTTTCAACGCCGTTTTAGAAAAGACAGTCTTTTCAGAGACGTCAAATTTAAAGGTTGATTGCTGAAAGTATCAGGACCAAAAAGTTATCATTTGTATTTGCACTTTATTAACAAAAAAGGAATTGCTCAATTGGTGGTATGGTTTTTATTAAAGAAGAGTATCTTCGAAAGTGCTTAATGTAGAGCAATAAATAAACTCTCGTATGAAAGAAAGGTGACAAAATGAGAGAATTTGGTCGGCGATCGCGTTTTACAATGAACAAAAATTTCTTCTAGAGCGTAATAAATTGAAAAAATCTGCCAATGGTCTGGGCGAAACTTTATTATTTTTCGGGTCAAAGTTCGGGAGCGGTCAAAGTCGGAGTATATTATGAGTTGTTTCGAGATTATTAGGTTTCTTGGAAAGTTAATTTCGTTCTTAAAATAAAAATATTTAAAATAGAGATTTTAGCCGATTAAACATTGAAAAAGTCCGTGTAGACTATTCGCATTTCGGTATATTATGTACACTAAAAGCCCATAGAAGTAAAAACGAATTTGCTGTCTTATCAGAGATTTGACGAATTGTTAAAACGTATACAAACCCATTACTTACACTTGGGTCTTGAATTTCGAGAAAATTGTGAAACAGGTTTTAAGATTTCATAAGAAGCAACTTGATATCTCATGAGACACGAGGGATTTTGAAAAATTTGTGAAAATTTAGCAAACCCTTCACCCCCCTTGGTTCTTGAAATTCGAAAAATCGTGAAATTGGTTTTTAGGTCATTAAATCAAATGCCATAATAACCAATTTTATATCTCATCAGAACTAAAGGATGGCAAAAATTGTGAAAACATGTGTAAACCCTTGGGGGTTGAATATCAAAAAATTAAGAAATTTGTTTGTAGGCGATTATACAAAAAGTCTGTGGATGTGAATAGCGACCTAATATCTCATCAAACCTAAGAATTATATCGAAGCTTTGAAAAGCATACAACTCCCTTACATCCCTTAGGATTGAATATCTAAAAATACTGAAATTGACTTTTTGGCGCTTATATAGGAAACCTTAGGCAGTAAAAATGAATCGATATATCATCAGATCTAAGCAATATGTAAGAATCTGTGAAAACATATGCAACCTCCTTACACCTACTTGGGGGTTGAATATTCAAAAATCCTGAAAGGAGTTAATAAATAAATATAATTGAAGAGAGAGTAAAAACCAATTCAATTTCTTATCACTTCTAAAAGATATGACGAAATTCGTGGAAACGTGTTCAACCCTTTTATACCCTCTTAGGGGCTGAAAAAAATCTTAAAAACAAGTTTTAGGCGATTATTACGCAAGTCCATGAAAATGAAAAGATATTCGATATCGATCAGACCTGAAGGATACGGCAGAATTCGTGAAAAAGTATACAACCCCTTTACACCCTCTTAGGGGTTAAATTTCAAAAAATCCTGAAAACGCTTTCTTAGTATTTATATGAAGAATCCGTAGAATAAAAATGAATTCTATATTTGGAAAGTCCTAATAGATATGACGAAAATCGTGAAAATATATGCATTCCATTTTCACTGATCATTTTTTTCGCCCCCCGTCCGAACGCCGACGGATATTTACAATTTTTTTTTTGTCTAAATTACTTTTCTAGTTGATCTACATATACATACCGAGTTTCAACTTTCTAGCATAAGCCCTTCTATAGATAGGAAAAACACCCGCCACCCCCGTAGGTAGTATGCTAGAAAAAATTATATTTTTCGAACATGCTACTACTACATGTCTATCCCAATACCAAGTTTCAGTTTTATATCATTATAGGCTCTCGAGATATAAAAATCTGAACTTTTTCTATTTCACCCTCTACACCCCCACCTCCAAACTTTTTTTCTCTGCTAGTCTGTTAGGCCTACTTCTGGCAAAAATTACACTGTTCTTGAGATATGAGACGTGTTTTTTTTTGAAAAATTCTTATCCCCTCCACTGCCATGATCACCCCTCCCCTTAAAGAATTTTACTTTCATCAAACTTTATTTGTCAACCTTTATACAGAATTCGAATTTTATTTTTCTAGTGCAATTGGTTCGTGAGATATCGTAATCTAAAGTTCCTCCCCAACCCCGCACGATACTGCCCCCATTCAAAAATATAATTCCGATCTATTCTCCTAGTATACCTACAGATGTTCATTAAGTTTTAATTTCGTGACATTAACAGTTTAGGAGATATGGATTTTAGAATGTCTCAATCTCGGCTTTCGAGCGTCTCGGACGCATTATTTTTCCCCCACTCCTTCACCCCTTTACCAATATCGACAATTTTTTGCAAATGGGTCCACTATTGAAGCTCTATATAAATTCCAAGTTTCATCTGCGTAGCATAAGCGATTGCTGAGATCTAGAAACGAAAATTTTCCGACTAAAACGCTTCTCCCACCTCCCCGCTCACACCTCCACCCCTCAGAATTTGGTCACTTCAAGTGACCTACCCAGTCTATCCACGAAAAAAAATTCAAATATATAACTCATAGGGTTTTGGTGCTACGACCCTTCAAACAATTTTGCGTACACCGGTCGACGTACGGCGTACGGTGGACAGACGGACTGAATATTTTTTTTGCTTTTTTCGTATCTACTAGTCATGAAACGTGAAAAGGGTAGCAAATTTTTTTTTTAAAAAATCAATCATAATACTGTTTTATTGAAATAATAAATTAAAACACTGAACTATGACGGATTTTTATATTGTCTTTTGTAGATATACACCCTCTGCATACTCCTTTCCCTTCCCACTAAAATACTCACTTCAATTTGGTGTACCTTACCTCCAACCTCCAATACGCAAAATAGCATCGTTTGGAAGCTAGCAAACCATTCGGGCGAAGGACCGTATATGCCATTATTTGGAAGCTGCTGAGTGCTGAATAACCATTCCAGAGACCAAATTTGTTAATTTGGTCTCTGGAATGGTTTGCAATTCCTAAGATTGCCAAAATTCTTTAAGCCCCATTTAAAACTTTGAAAGAATCCGTTCCGAGTATACAGCCTTGGAAATCATCTTTCACCTCGTTCACCTTAATTTTTTGCCATGCGATATTTCGATTAAATTTTTAAGATAGGTACTCGGATCAAGCGTTTAGATTTTTAATGATTTTAGAACTTTTTCGCCAGTATTTTGAAGAATATATTTTATAAAGACGAATTCTATTAGTTCGTTACAAACAGCAATTTACAGAGAATTAAGCGAAATGTCTATCGCAATTTGCCAATTAACTAAATATTAACTCATTTGTAGAATTTTTTAATTTACCCCTTATTATGAATTGTATTAACTGGTATAATTTTTAATATTTACTTAATTTTTTAATATTTACTTAATTTTTTTTTTCAAAATAAATTTCAGATTGTGAAAAAGCATTGGAAGATTCGCAATCAAATTCATACGATGCTGTGTGTGCAGACTACTTAGGTAATCAACGATTAAATTCGAGTCATTTAGCTCAAGATTATTCTAGTGATAAAAGCAGTTATTCAATTCACCAAAGTGGTAAGTCCAAAATAATTTCCACAATTTACTTAATTAAATACATAAATTTCGGTATAAATTGATTCCAAAAACGAAAAATGATTTACTTTTCAAAATTTCCATAAACTCTGAATATGTTTTATGTTTATATCCTGTTGGGTTTTTTTTCCTCGACACTTTTGAACAAAACTTGATTTTATTCAATCACCGGATGCTATCGCCATTTTTGGTGATTGAATAATTACGTACATGTTTCGATTCTGTTTCACGAGACATGAACATTAACGCGATTTCATAAGATAAAACTCAGTTTTTTTAAAGTGACCGTCAAAAAGGCACAAAGAAGAGTCAAAATTTTTGACGGAATCTAAAACGCCTAATACTGTCTGGAAAAGTTGGCGACTCTATGGCCGATTGTTTTCTTCAAAATTTGGAAATATCCGGCAATAGTATAGAAAAGTGTCGATCCGGGAGAAAGAAAAAAAATTTGAGGATATTTTACATCAATCGCTTTGTAACGATGCTGTAAGATTGCTCTAAGGTCTATAAAATAATTAAGATATGGAATAGCCAGTCGCCAGACAACATTAAGACGGATTGAACTGATGATCCGTCGCCATTGTGGGTCGTTTTTGATCGGACAAAAACCGAAATGTTAAATTTTCGTCATATCCACGGTTTTTCGTTGTGGACCATTCGAAATTATCGTTGGGTCTTAAATTGCATGCAACAAAACTGAACAATCGAGACATAAGGTGGGCGATTCGGACGCCACAGAAGGTCGCAGTTTTAACTGCCCGCACTGATATGTTCAGATCGATTTCTTGATCAGCCACGATCGGGTTTATAAGATAAGCCAACTTAACATATGATTAAATAATTGTCTACCCTGTCATCAGCATAAAATGCCGATAAGAAAATTTAATTCCATTTTAATTTCTTTTTGTTTTTTAATATAAAAAAATCATTGAAGCTAGCTGATTTTAGATTTCAACTCTGAGATTTTGTTTCATGCTTGGCTAAATGATATTTCTACACGAATAAATGATTCGGCTTCTTCTTTTTTTTTCTTTTTTATTCGTTTTTTACGAAATGAGGGTCTGTCTGCGTATTTAATTCGAATGTTATATGAAGGTATTGTATATATGGAAAGGTACCCAATAGCCCCGGCCGATTGCCCCTTTTTATTGTGATAGCCACACAAGCCTACAACCAGTCTTCTCTTTGTTTCATATTAACTCGACCGTGAACAGACGTTGATGATATGCAGAGTAGCATACATTGAATTTTTATCCATTCGCGCTCCTTTATTTCGTTTTATAGTGTACATACTAAAATATGTTGGCTTGATTGTTGAAATAACAAAAACCTTTCTTTTAAAATTTTCAAAATTTCCGTTGAAATTCATAAAAATTTCAAATGGTCAAAAATTTTGAAATAGTGATTAATTTTCAAATAAATTTTACAAAATTAAAAAATTTGACCATTTGAAATTTTTATGAATTTCAAAAATATTTTTGATTATACGTTTTTTCTTTTCATAAATCATTTGGCATGTTTCGAAAACATTTGGCGTGTTTCGAAAACATTTGGCAATTGTCAAAAAATTTTGGTAAATAAGATCCGCTAATTTTTGTTTTTTAAATTTAGAATATATTTTCGTGGTTTTGCTCTGAAAATACATTTATGTCCGATTTGAAAAAAATAACAGAAGTATTTATCTTACTAAAAAGTTTGCGTAGGTATTCAAAAAAAAAGCGGGCACAGTATCAAATTTCAAAAAATTTTGACCCCAAAAAACTTCGAATTTTCTTTGGATTCGAATTGTAGAGCTACTGTTCAATGAAGCGAATATTCTAACAGCCATGAAAAAAAATGTTCAGTAATAATTTAATATGTTTTGTATTTCACCGTTCACAGTTCAAAATATTGAGATTTAATTTTGATATGATTTTATTTGAGATTTGCTTTATTTATCCCAGAGAAGAAAATTATTATTTTTTTTCAAAAAAAAAACTAAATGACGTCCCTGATGAGCCCTTTTCGATGTCAACTTCTTTTACATGTAAGGGTTGTATGGAGATATTTACTAAAGGTTTTTGACGATAATTGTTGATTTCTGCTACGAGTTTTTTACAAGAATTGTTGATTTCTATATATCGGGAATCGCTTAGGCTAGGTAATTGAAACTTGAAATATATATTTAGCATTACAGCGATTTGAAAAGAAAAAGTTGACCTTTTCAGTTGGGCGGGGAGGGGAAAATCTAAGTACATGAATAGCTCGAAGGCTGCAATCAAGACATTGTGATTTTCATATCTCTTCAATAGTTTTTTACACAAGGATGAAACTTTTTTGTAAGTGATGTAACGACATTTTTTAATGGCTGTGGCTGTGAGGAACAAAAAAAATTTGGATTCTGATATTACACCAACCTAAAATGTTGTAATAATAATAAAAGAAAAAGAATAATAAAAGCTCCGCCTAGTACAATGTTGAATGATTTTTTTATTTGAATTTGCTTTCTTCAAAAATAATCTGTAATCTATTTCTCTTCCTTTTCATTGACACTATACTTAAGTCGGTATTTCCGTATGTAAATTTAATATTGTTAAATACAACTACTGTACTCATATTTCTATGGTAACAGGGAATAACTTGGTAAGTGGGAAAAAAGTAAAATGGGATAAGTGTACTGTGGTAATCTCCCAAGGCTTACACGCACTGTGAAAAAGTTATTGTTATATGTTATTTGATCACTGAGATGTCAACAAATTTAATTTTTTCACAAAAACTGGATTTACAGGAATAGTTCAATAGTAAAAATAGGAAAAAAGTGCTGCCCTGAATAGTTTCGTTTTTGGACTTACCTACTTATTCCCTGTGGCCATATATTTAACATATTTGATGTCCTCTCAGTATAACGAGCTCTTTACAAGTGAATTGCTCTTTTTAAGGATTAATTGACATCTATCTTCAGGTAAAGTTATAGTGAATGCGACGCGCGCGCACATTAAGCGATGCGACACGATGACAACTGATTAGAATCCATGTTTGCGAGTGTAAACAATTATAGTGATATCACATCGCTCCAGTCGTGTCGCTTCGATAAACTATTTTTGTCGCGCGCGTAACGCGATTTTGACACTTGCTTCGGTTGTATTTCGAATTTTTTACAACAATAAACGTCAAAAAGCTAAAAAATATCGGAAAATAAATGTCTGCGCAATGATGGTTGTGAACGAAATATTTTTATATTTGAGAGTATTATTTGGATGTTCTGCGAAGCGATTCAGCGTGCTCCCTATAAGTGGTGTCGCGATGCAATTGCGTTATCGCGCGCCTTGCGCGCATCACTCGCACTGTAATTCAGCTTTAAAGTGGCTTTACTCATGAAATATATTTAATAGAGTTTTATAAAAGAAATTACTTTTAGCATTTATTTTCTCCGCAACCAATTTTACAATTTGGGTTTGAGCCGTCTGTTCGCAATTGACGAAACTGCCAATATGGGACTATTGTGAGACTTTCTATAAAAATGTTAGCAAAATTAAAAAGAAAAATTGGTTTTATACAGTTGACTTCTGAAGTCTAATGTGCATTCGGTCAAGTCAGTAGTCAGTCATCCTTGGGTCGCGAGTTTTCATTTTATACTTTTTTCAATAATATCCATTCTCATTTTAGTTCACCATAGTGAGCGATCATTTCCGGTTCCCGATCCGTCGCGAACTAGTTCGTTCTTTTAGTTCACTAGTTCGCGGGAGTTCAGTGATGAGAAAGACAGTGAAGTGTGGGAACGACTCATAGTCGTGATGGGCTAACAAAAAAAAGTCGTCAGTCTACAAGTATTTATATTGCACCACTGATTTACAAACGGCAATGAATTAATACAAACGAACTCGGAGCGGGACTGACTGCGAACTAGTTCGTTCATTTCAGTTCTGGGAACGCTCATCCGACCTCGTTCGTTCGCGAACTACAGAAGCCTTCTACCTATCCGCGGAAAATCAAAACGCATTCTTCATTAAATTTTCACAGCAATCAAAGCCGTATATTCCGGTCTGTTTAGAAGAAGGAAAAGTTAAAGTCTCTTGTTCAGAAACAACTTCGTCACCCGTTCAACATGACGAAGAAAAATATATTTCCAAAAATTGATTGGATCCTTTCGTTGAACTGAAAATATGAACTTATACCATGGATACACTGCTGGTATTGATATCATAATATCGTCAATACCAATAGTGTAACACCCAATACTAAACATATACAAGATAAACGAACTGGTATATATCTAGTATTGAACCCGTTTCATTCATGGTATACAAATTCGATAATTTTATCTAGTATACTATGCATTTTACTGCTAGTAGTGCCATTCCCCAATTGTGTGGCGAGTATCGCAACTAAATGTCGTTGCTTGCTTATATGAGATACTGTCAAATCATACCATATGTGCAGTGTATCATATGCAGCTAGTTTCAATACTACGATTTCAATACCATGGTTTGTATATTAGCTGTGTATCCATGGTATTTGTCTTGCCTATTTGTGGCGTTAACCGACTAAGCGGTGAATGCAATTTTCGTCGTTATGCACGTGCCGCCGCAGTCGTTTATGCAACTCAAGTTCTTTTTTGTTTGCATTGTAGTTGCAAAAGTAATTCGGAAACTCCGTGCCAATGATCTGCAATTATGAGCCAAAAAATTGCAATTTTTGTAATTTAATTTTGTAATTTTTTGTTTGTCTCTGCACATTTTTTTTATATAAATAATAAAGATAGTAGTGACAAGGTAGTTTTAAAAAGCTTGTTATTTATGTCTAAACAATCAAATTAAATTATTGCAGAATGTGGTTGACTATAAAAATGGTGGCATTCCTTACAACTTTGCGAATTAAAGTTTAAAGCACGAATTAAAAACATTCCCGCCAATTTATTCTCTTCAACTGTGTAATTTTATTTTAATTCGATTTTTATGGAAAAAATATCCAAACCACATTTTTTATTAATTAAAAATGCGCATGAAATTTTCGTTTCTTTGTCTTAGGGTTTGAATCCAAACAGATGCAGATTCGCATTGTTTTTGTGGCTTTTTTCAAATTCATAAGCGGAACAATCAACAAGTTCTAAAGCCCTACAGCCACTTGACTGGAGTACTTTTCTTTCAGGTACTTCACATTTAACGTGTTCCTTTCCATCATAAATTATCCCATATTATTGTTTTCTTATTTTTATTTCGTCGGGGGCCCCGTTCGATTGTAACTTATACGTTAAAGGTGCCATAAATAAATTCAACAGCTCTGTTCTATGTGTTAAAAATATTTGAGTTTCTTAACACTTTCAAAAACAAAAGATCCGCACAGTTGGAAAACTATGTTTAAAAAAACAATATTGAATTAAATATACAGTCAAAAGCGTTAATTAAAATCCAAAAATGGCAAATAAACGCCCACAATTATCACGCAAGCATTTAATTTGTTTTTTCAAATAATTAATGCAAAGTGTGTTTCTCGAAGAGCTGGTGAAAATTTAATGATCGGCACCCGAAACAGAAGAAATTTTTAAAAATTTATTAAGACTTTTTTACCGCGACAATTTTCAACAAAATTTCAAATTTTAACGTATGCAATATTTTAATTCTCGTATAAAATCGATTCAAATGTAAATTTTTTGTTTTAGAATTTAGGCATTAATTTCAGAATTATCGTAAATTACTCGAAACTGTATTATTCGGTTCGAAAATAATCGGTACTTTTGAATATTTATTGAGGAGAAGATTTATTTATTTTCATTAAGTGGATTCTAGGCACTAGGTAGATGCTCTTTTTATTTCATCAATTTTTTAATGAAAATTATATGGGGATATGTGGGATATGTAAATTGGATGGAATGTTTGATATGGTTGAAACTATTGTGACTACAACCCTTCAAATCAGAAAATCGGTGTAATTCACAATTCAGATTTCCCCGAATTTAATTCCTATTTTGGGAAGAACTGTTGGATTCTGTTTTTCTTTTCTGGCTTGATGACAAAGCGGTCTTGATCCCCTCCACCACCTACATTAAACGAAACTTAGTCTTTTAGGGTGTGACAGGTGAAAAACTTTGATTAAAAAAGTCAGTTGAAACTGTGTTTTGTTCAGTGAAAGAACAGTGAACTATTTCGTATTCGGGTTGTTTATCAACTCATCGGAGGGCGTATCATGGAACTGACGAAACACTTTGACAGGAATAAGCTATTTGTTGGTTTAGTTATAGAACAGGGCGGGACTTAGGTCAGGTCACAATAGCTAGTCAAATTGAAGTTATGTATGCTGAAAATTTAATCAAATAGAAGAGATTTAGTCTATTTGATTATATTTTCATTTCGATTCAAGAAGTCACCAATTCCATCCCTACAAGATTCCAATTCACCGGTTATACCCTATCTAATCATATTGTTACATGCACCCTGCCAAACCGTGCAACTCGATCAGTTTTCAGTGAAAAAAACAACAACCTTCCAATACCTAACTTGAAAGCGGGGAAGGATATCTAATTGGCTAGCTCGCAACAATATACTCGGCATGAAGAACATTGAATCTAGAAACTTAAGAGTACTCCTAGTTTCGAGGGAAACTTACAAAATGAGACTACTAAAACGCCTGATTCTAGTCAGCCTCTAAACTCTCTTCAATGATCTCATGTAATATAATTACAATAACCTTCAAAAGCAACTTAGAAAATTGGATTAAATTCAAGCAACCGAAAACTTGAAAAAAAAAATTAATAATAAATAGGTGCAAAGTTAATTTCATTTTCTACAGAATCTCGCTATATACCAACTCGCAAACTCATAAGTTTTGTATAGCGGGCGTGATCGAATCCTTCAAGCGTGGACAACGATTTTTTTTACGCATGTTGCATGATTTAAGTGATGTGTGCACATGTGCTGAAAGTTTCGACAGCTAGATGGCGACATAAGCAGCTGCCATGCCGGAGGATCTCTTTCGTCCGACTGATACCGTCCTATACACCAATTTGATCGGTCGTAACTGGGAATCTCTTACTGTCTAGCGGTCAGTAGATCGTCTTGCTGTTACACTATTTCGTCTTGGTCAGATCTTTGATTTTGTGTACTGGTAAAACAGTAGCCTAGTTATTCTTTAGACCAAAACACGCGATCATGATATGACGGATTGGATATGTGCTGGATGTTCCGATGGGTTGAAGATTGTGATGTAATACGGTAGATTGCATGTAGATGGTCATGACTCTAAGTCTTACATGAGGTAATTACTACTGGCACTATACTTTACTTGTAGGAAAATGCTCTCGTTTTTCATTCGAATTGCGTATGCTGTTTGTTTCTCGCCGAATGGCAAGGATTCGCCAAACAACGAATCTAATTACTATGGGAATTCGGGTGAGACATTGCGTATATTGTTGAGCAAAGTAATAATGACATTAAACTTGATAGATGTTATGATACCGAGTGTGTTACGTGAAAGTGATTTTGCTTGGCCGATTTACCTTGGCCTCAATACTAAAGAGATAATTCTGTTTTTGTTTTTAAATCGGTTTATAACGTAAGGTTGAAGAATAAGTGAGAGGATCAAGATCGAATTTGTGGCATATATTTTGAGAATATGGTTGTACAATCTATCGAGCATAAGACTGAAATGCATCGTCAGGCTGGATTGTTGTTCAATATACAAATAGCTGTATTCAGATCAAAAAGACATTATTTCGAAACATTTGGTAACCACTAACCGTCGAGCGAAAATCTCTCACTAGTCTCTCAAAAGACACTTCGATAGGCTCATAGCATAACTCTTACAATGAGACTTAAATTCGATCTTAAAGTTTTATTGTTATGAGTCTCTACGGGTTTTCAAAGTACTAAGCCTTCTCCGTTCATAGAATGAAACTCTTTACACTCTTGTTTTGAGTGCCAATAAAATATTATTCTTGTTGAGTCTTTTTTGTAAATGAAAAACGTTCAAAGAATCATTTTCCCAAAAAGTAGATACATCTATGATCAGTAAGTAAAATATCTCATGTGAGAGCAAATGAATATACCAATGAAAGAAGCAATTCTTTTAAAATTTTCAAAAACCATTTTTTTTTTCATCGATGTTTTTCAAATATATTTTACGTTGCATGTTCAAAAATCCTAGACTTGAAATGACACAAGAGATATTCTGAAAGATTACCTTTCCAAAAAAAAAATTTCTTTTAATTTTGTAATTTTCTCTAGTGGACAAAGGAGTCAGTAAATTTTTTATTTACGTATTTCTGAATATTATTTGACACTAGTGCCAAGCTAATCAACGCGTATATTATAACTGATGTCGCGAAATAGCACACGCGACGCGATTGGGTCACCGCGCTTCTCCCTCACTATAATTACACCTTTACTTTATAATTCAGACGTAAAAAATTTGAGTGGAAAATAATAATTCAAATCTTTGAAACGTTTCGGAAAATATCATCCAGATCCAGAGCAAGGAAATTTGATCAGAACTAATTCGTCATATTTATCTCAGAAAAAAAATTTTGACCTTTTTTATTCAATGAAAAGGGTTAAGTTTAAGTCTACTCTCTTTTTTACTTTTGTTTTTGCATTTTCTTCTTTTTCAATTCAATAAAAAATGTTTAGTCTACGCTCTCACTAACTTCATCAGCTGTTTAACACCAACCAAAATTGTGAGAATGTAAGGAGCTTCGCCTAACTTTTAAGTGGTTACGCCACTCTAGAGGCTAAAAAAATAGGCCTTTTTCGGGATTTTTTTTTCAGAAAAACTACAAAATAAATCGAGATTACAAAAATGGATATTTATAATACATGTTATTGACTAAGTACAGTAATTTTTTTTAAGCGATTAAATTCAAAATGGCGGCTGTGCAGCGTTTTTACGATGATGTCTCCGTTTTTTCCAGGGTCCATGGCCGGACACCTAGTGCCTGTAATTTTTGAATTATGATAAGCTAATAAATTTATTTCGATTACATATAACAACAGCCACAATAGTGCATAGGATTTTTTTTCGATATTTTGATTTTTAGCCAAATGGCGCACATCTAAAGTGAAAAGTGTGAAATTTGCCTAAAAAATCGTCAGAAAATTGTTAATAACAAATGAACTATGCAATATAAAAAAAAAATCTTACGTACTCTGATGGACAATATAGTTTTAAAGACATATTCAAGTGAATCGGTTGAAAATTGTCCGAGTTATGTTTCCGGCCAGCTTGAAAAATATAGTTTTGAGATAAACGCGTTTGAAGTTTTGAGTAGTAGAAAATCATGAACAATTTTGCAGGCGGCCTTGTACTAAAATTCGAAAACCGAGTCCTTAGAGACTTTTTTCGGCCATAATCTTTTGGGACAGCATTTTTGAGGTCCTAAGGGACCTTTTAAAATAAAAATAAAAATTGATTTTTCGAAAACTCTAGAGTGGCGTAACCCCTTAAACAAAGCGTTCATATCTTAGTTTTTCAAAATAAAAGTTGCATAAATCCATTGAAAGATGTTCGCCGACATGTTCCTATATTTCCTACGTTGTCGACGAAACCAAAAATATTGGAAAAAATACTCGAATTGCTTTTTTTCAGGTGTAGATTCTTCATCAAATATGTAAATTGTCAGTATATTGTATGTAATTTTACATTAGTAAAAGCTCGTATATTCTTTTTCCATGCAATCCAAATCGGAATGTGTTACATGCGTACCCTCACAACATAAACAGTTAAACTGATTCTCGATGGAGTTGAAGTTTCCAAACAGACCTACCCTTCATTCTCAGTTCCAATCGCTTCACACACATACCGGCGAATGTACTCGAGATCTCGCGACGCCGCCCCATTGTAGTATAAAAGCGCAGCATGGAATCGTTGTCGACGAAACCAAAAATATTGAAGGAATTATTCGAATTGTTTTTTTTCAGGTATACATTTTTCATCAAATATGTAATTTCTCAGTATATTGTATGTAATTTTACATTAGTAAAACATCTTACATTCTTTTCCGATGCAATCCAAATCGGAATGTGTTACATGTATATACCCTCGCAACACTAACCCTTAAAATGATTCTCGATTAAGTTGAAGTTTCCAAACAGGCCTACTCTCCACTCTCAGTGCCACTCTCATCATACACCCACACCTGCGAATATACTCGAGATCTCGCGACGCGCCCCATTGTAGTATAAAAGCGTAGAATGCAATCGTTCGTTACATCAATTTCTCAGAAAGCTGCTGAATTTCATTTACAAGAAGGCATAGCTGCAACTTTGACTAGCAAACGTGTTCAATATTTTGTACTGTCCCTAAAGTTCACTTTTAAATTGTAGAGAAACTGCGCCATTTTATTCTAATAACAAAACTTCAACAGTAAACTATAAGTTAAAAATTATGAGGGAGCTGGTCTTATAAATCAATTGAATTTGTACCATAAGACTCTAGTATAGTCTAGTGAGAGGAAGTTGCAAATTGTTAGTAGGTAGTTATTAGTAGGAAGGTAAGTTTTGAATGCAGTTAGATTCGAAGAAACCTAGAGAACAGATCAGTTCTTCATTTAAATGCATTATTATCATAACACGGAAACGCAAACTATAAACTTCCGTTCAAATTGAAATGTTCTAGAGTTTTCCGCGTTGAGTGAAAATTAGAGTGGAATGATTTCCTGCATTGAGTGAGTTTTTCTTTTGTACCAACCACTTTTCAAACGTATCCAACTACAAGTACGAATACAAAACATCAAGTTTTCTCCAGGTACAAGATTTTCAAAAATCCACAATCATACCCAGCATCAGTATTTCCATTTCGTAATGGTGGTTTTCATTTTTAATATCACTACAATTAATCGTCAATCAATCGCGGCTCGCGTAACACTCGTAATTATTTCGATGATCGAACCGAAGAATTTATGCAATGCGTCCTCATACGTTGGTCGTCTATTGATGATAAGTTACGCGTGATATTACGACAGATTTACGTTGATATGTAGGTACCCTACCTAGAAAAGAAAAACTCAATCGCTCCGTGAAAATATTATAGTCCAATGCTGATTAAATGTATAGTCGCTTTCTGTATTTTGTCATGAATCCGACATTTTGTTCCGGCCTGATGATCGCTTTAATGGCGAATATATCTTTTTATTTTCGCTTTCGATATCAACGGACTTAATGACTCTTCTAATAAATGTATGGCAACTAGGTAATTTAATTTTGGATGAATGATTTTAGTTCAAACTTTTATGTATTATTTATTCTTTAAAAAAATGGCAATATCGTTTCTATTGCACACTGATGTTGAAAATCAATGCCATTGTGCAATCAAACCAAAAAATCTATGTCCCCTGGTCTTGCCAATTTGGTGTCAAATTTTACAGATTCCGTATGTTAAAGGCTTCCAGATAATTCAAAAAAAGGGAAACTGATGAAAAGTTTACCAATTCACTTTGAGGCTGTATTTGAGAAAACTTATCAAGACTCGGTTTGATATTCTTCTGATTCAAGTACGAATAATGTGGCATCCCACAGGGCTCCGTACTTGGGCCCGGTTTCTTTATATGAAAACTTCTTTCCATGCTCAACTTTAGCCTGATTTTCTTTTCTCCCTATCTCTCTGTCGATTTGTTCAATCCGACTGTTTCCGTAACAATATCCTGAATGATCAACTTCCTGCTCGATATCAATTCGAGGAGATTCACAATTCATCGAACCTCTGGATTGAGATTGAAGTGAACACAAGTCCTTGGTGAATGCGATGGAATCACCGAATTGTAAAATTGAAATTCAATATGAGCGTATCGCACGTGTTCAGATCAAGTAGTGTCTCTTGTGAATGGAATGGAAACTTGAGGTCTTCATGTCATTAGAAATTCTACACATGATACGCTTATAATGTTCTTATAGTATAGTGTTGTTGCGATTCATATGAGACTATGCCTCATAGTCTGGACGGTGTTAGTCAATTGCCATTATCATCATATGAATTGGTGGAAGTTTGTCTGGTGGACAGGTAGTAAATCTTGGAAAGAAATTGAAACGATATTTTCATAGGTAAGTTAAGGTAAGGTACTTCGAATCAAGCCGGTGTCCGGCAAAAAAATAAAACAATCCAACCTGAAGACTTGAATCGAAATTGTGGAGGAACCATTTCCGGTGCTACCGGTACCACCGGTCGTGTGTTCTGTGGATGCGTCATTTTACGTGTATTGGATAATTTAATAAAATTCTATTTGTGTTCTTTTTTTTTTGGAGGAACCAAACGACGAGATCCCACTAATTTTTTTGTTAGCATCCAAAGCTATCCGTGACTTATGAATCGAATATGCAATAATCATAAGATTGAGATCTCTAGTCGTATTCAAACACAAACTCTCTTTCTATCAGAACTTTCTAATCTTCTATTAATTGCTCGAATTAATAAATTTTTCTGTACGCATTAAGCCCTAGAAATCCGTTAGGTTTCAACAAAATCTTATCGTCAAAACGCCTTCTAATTGCGAACAGAATAAACTTCAAAAGAGTCCGTGTTTATGGATCTCTAGATGACTACTAATTGCATATATCGTCGTTAATATACGAGAGACATAAGCTGCTGTCATGCTGACCATAATCACCAAAAAAAAAAACCAGCTAGAATCCATATATCGCGACAGGTGGTATGCCTTTGTCCACACAAATTTCATATATATTTGTCGCACTATTTTAGAATTTTGATTAGGTGCTAATCAAGTTTTAATCGATTAATCAAAAAACATGTTGGGTCTTCGATTTGTGTTTCGACATTTACGATTTGTTCAAAATTATGCGGAAATTTTGACGTTTTTTTTAAGCCTAATTGAGACATATTTTTTTAGGGGAATAATTTAAATATTAATGCAATTGAAGATTATGCTTTAGATGTTAAACAATTTTTAAAAATCTTGTGCTGTAGATATACATATTTATTCGATTTCACAGTAGATTTGTTAATAATAGATTTAATTTTTTAAAAATCCTTTTTTTTCACTAAATTTTGTGTTTTTATTAACTTAACTGGCACGATATATTAAAAATATTAAAGGCGTGATAATTGATTGATTTTAAAAAACACAAATGAATTTTATTAATTTAAAATTTGTAGTGCAAAATTTAAAAATTAGGTATTGGTTTTGTGTTAAAAACTACTCAAAATTTTGAGTAATTTTCTGAACAAATTTTCATTGCATTTTTGTGTTATTGTGCAATTTGGTAAAATTTTTGAAGCCATTTACACGGTAGTTCTCCGTTGTAGTACCTCGATTTTACTTGGTTTTATTCGGATAAATACTTTGTTGAAACAGTAAGTGGAAGGAATTTTAAATTCCTTATTTTACGAGCTCCCTATTAATCGCACTCTCAGTCTAACTATATTATGCAAAAACTTTGGACTATGGTTGCTACCATAGAGATATAAAAACTGGAGACGACAAGACGCCGTTTTTGTATGAAGCGTTTTGAAGCCAAATAGAACATTTTTGTATGGAGCGTTTGATGCCAGGTGGCAGTGAAATGCAAATAGTAGCCTAGTATACAAATGTTTGGCGTTTTTTGTGTTCAAGACCAGAGTATAAATGTGAGTAAGATGCTAATAGTAACATAGTGTTTATTGCCGGTCCTTTGCGAGGAATCGTCCGGCTTCAAAACAGTCGCTGCTCGTCTTCTCCAGTACATATATCTCTATCGTAGCTACCATAACAAACTAATTCGTTTAAAATGCCTGTATGCTGGCTGAACGATCTTTTAAGTTATAGCGATGATGACGTAAGATGAATACATAATTTTTCAATAACTTTTGTGCGGAAGCATTCGCAAAATTTTCTTCATTTTCATTCTCTTATCTCCAAGTAACTATTGGGGAGTTAATGCAAAATTTTAAATTCTAATCTTGAAGTTATCGGCAAATATTCGTGAACATGTGATTGGGCTTTTGTCATGTACCCGAAGGAATGAAAGGATTTTTTTTCAGTTTGGCTTTTAACTCGATACTAATTGGTGTAAAATTTAGACCTTCTGATTACTAAAGTTATATGGAATTCCAGAAATTAATGCAAAAAATTTTCAAGGACATTTGTATGGAGGCTACACGAACGATTTGCTCTGTTCTCTTCATATTCATTCGATTAAAAGTCAGTGGTGTTTTGCTAGGAGCCTCCTGTATTGAGATGTTACCAAAATTCATGTCCTTTAAGCAGGGCGGTTCTAAAATATTCGGCGCCCGTGGGCTACTAAAAATAATGCGCCCTTAGTCATAAGAAAATAAAATTTTGATGGCTTTGTGGAAGCGGCAAATATAAAAAAAAGTGCCAGAACGTTATCAGTTTAATGATCACAGGGTGTATTATTTTAATGAAAACAAAATGAAATTAAATGATTGTATAAATATTAAGGGACCGTGTTGTAGGTTGTTTCGTAGCGCCTATTTTATTTAGAACAGGTTAATTGGTTATTTCTGTCATGAATCAAAATTACTAATAACTAAATAACTAATAATAACTAAAAAATACTTTATTATTAAAATAATAAAGTAATATAATATCAATAAAAATTGCCGCCCCCAAAAAGCTTGCGCCCCGGGGCTATAACCCATTTAGCTCTGTGGTTAGGGTGGCCCTGCCTTTAAGGAATTAACAAATTTGACCAAAGGTCCTAATTTTTTTTTTAAGTTCTAGTTAAACGCAGTTTTTTTGAGTTATTGGACAAACGGACAGTACAAAAAAAAATTTTTTTTGCAAATATTTTCGATACAGTGTACTTTTGAAAAAAATCTACTATCGAGAAAGAGTTTCTCTACACTTTTGATTTTATAAGGTTTTTTGAAGGATGAACAGGTTCACGTCTGGAGCGCCGTCAATTTTTGATCTTTAATTCATGAAAAATTTAATGTAACTTTAAAATTCAGTTGTTTTTCGTTTATTTTGGCGAAAATGTTTTTTATGTAAAAAAATCATCAAACTTTAGTGGCGAAAACTATCAACGGACAAAAAACATTTTAAATGCTGAAGTATAGAGAAAAAAAATGTTTTTTGACACTACCTTTTTGTATGGTACCTGCAAAATTTGATCTTCAAAACATCGCTCCGCGGTTATTGTAGGAAACCAAAAAGTTATTTGAATTTTTTTCACACAACTTTAACATTTTCAAACCAATGTTTTTATTGCTCTAAAGTATATCATTTTATTTATTAAAAAAAGTGCTTTCTCCAATATATTCAATTTATAGTCTTAAGCCTAGTAGAAGCGAAAAGAAATTTCACATACAAATTCTCCGTTCGAGCGAAAATTGTTAGTGGTAAGTATCAGTTGGTACTCTCAGACACAATTGCTTTGGGTAACAAATTTAAACCAGTCTGTCCTTGCTGATTGTTTGTCCTTTGAGAATCAGTTTTGACATTGTTTCTTTTTTTTATTCTAATTATTTTTTGTTATTCAGAGTATTTTTAATTTTTTAATAGGAAACTCACCAATTGAAGTTCCGTTCCTTTTGAGCAAATATGCTTTCTACTTTCTTTATCAGATAAAATTTTGTTAAGCAACGTTTCAGTACCTTTACATGAACGAATAATAGTTGTGTTCGTGGAACTTTATACTTTAATCCCAGCAAGTACTAGGCTTGTGTAGTTCGCGAACGAACTAGTTCAGAAGAGCGTTCCCAGAAGAGAAATGAACGAACTAGTTCGCAGTCAGTCCCGCTCCTAGTTCGTTTGTATTTATTCATTGCCGTTTGTAAGTCAGTGGTAGAATATACTTGTACGTGGATAGTTTTTTTTTGTTTTTAGCTCATCACATTCTATTAGTCGACCTTTTACAGTGACGATTGTACCTAAGGACCTCCTCACTCTCAGCACAGAACTTCAATTTCGTTCTTTCAGTTCAATAAGTTCGCGAACTACTTCCTTCTTTAGTTCTTTCTAGTTCTTACTTACTTACTTACTTATTTATTTAATTATTACATTTATTCTATAAGATATTTACAGTTTATACAATTTTTGTTGAGATTAGACGGGGAAAAAAATTATTGTCTTTACAACTATAGTGTAATATTTCTATTTCTTGACAAATTATGTTATTAATTAAAGTGATACTTTATTTAGGAATATTCTTTTTAAAAACCTATTGATAAGAACTTAAAACTACCTTACAACAAAACTAACTTATTTAGGTAGCTGAAAAACCACTCTACATTTTAAATACTCGTAGTACAGAATAGTTCTGTAACTAGGGGGTTGTCTAAGTTAAGGCATCTTTCGCGAAAATTGTTTATAGCTTTTTCCGATAGGTGTGAAATCGAACAAACTTTAGCTAAATCGTGGAGATGTCGTGTTGGAAAATAAAACGGTTTGTTTAAAATTATTTTTATTTTTTCTTGTGAGTTTTAGCACACGGGTTCCAAATTGAGGCTCCATATAGAATGATAGGCTGCATGGCTGATTTGAAGATCAAAAATTTATTTTCTTCGGAGAGATTCTTTCTAGTTCGCGGCTGCTCATATTTTCTGAATCATGTTGTCTTTATTTCTAGATAGTTGTTACGTCTAAATAAAAACACCAACATTTTCTGGTCAACAAATGCACACAAAACTAAAGTTAGTGTTACACTGTATGCCATGCTATCAAATATTTGACTATAAACATTTGACAAAAAATTTAGTCAAATTTTTTCCTGTCAAAATAGACCAACAAATTTTACTATTACACTATTTGTCTGAATTCGCCAGCCAGAATAGTCAAATATTTGACAAAGTGGCATACAATGTAATACAATCTTAAATCTGAAGTATCTGCTCTATATCGAATGGAACAAACGTCTAAACACAATTCGGGGAGTCACACAAAACTCTCTACTTATTCTTAATCATAAGCATACGGCATTTGCATGTTAAAGAAAAATAAATGATATGCCACAAAATCAGCCTAATTCACATTAGTCACCCTTACCCTACTTGCCTCCTAGATTAAAAGCAGTTGTTTATTAAATTGTTTGAGTTGTGCTGAAACCATCAAGACGTCCCGAAAATGCAGTTTGACAATTTCGTAGCAGTGAAGGGTCACAATAAACGAGGTTTAGTGTTAGATCAGGAACTTTACTGTGGTTACTACCTAGTTATTTTTGTGATGGCATCATTTTGAGAGCTAAAGTCTCAATAGACTCTATAAGAATACGTTTTCTAATTTAAAAGCTTACTATGAGGGTAAACCAAATTAGTAACTCCAGCAGGCTTTCTGTCTCAACGATGGTACTATGAGACCTTCTGGCTCATAAAACTAAACTAAAGTCTGTCTCGTAGCAGTGAAGGGTCACAATAAACGAGGTTTAGTGTTAGAACAGGAACTTTAATGCTAGTTTTACACTGTTTGACCAAGTGGTCAAATTGCAGTAATAAGCAATGCGAAATAGCGAATTCCAATTATTCTCGCAATATCCGCTCGGTCAAATTCGCTATTTCGCATTGCTTATTACTGCAATTTGACCACTTTGTCAAACAGTGTAATACTAGCGTACTAGTTATTTTTATGATGGCATCATTTTTTAAGAGCTAAAGTCTCAACAGACTCTTTAAGAATAACAAACAAAATTTAAAAACTCTAGAAGGCTTTCTGTCTCAATGATGTTACTATGAGACCTTCTGACTCATAAAACTAAACTAAAGTCGGTCTCGAAAACCCATTATAGTAAGTCCGTAGATTTTTGAAATTTGTAAGGATTATGGTCTGAAGTTTGGATAGCCTATGAAGAAGTTAACCAAACTTAAACTGGATCTGAAAAACCTCTTGTAATACTCTCATAACTCATACAACAGTTATGTTGTGCCTGTTGGCACCAAAGGCGCAGGAATAGTAACAAATTTGAAATTAATTTCAAACAGGCTGGATTACGAGATCTGTATCCAATTTACTACAGTTTTTCTCAACAATGGCGTGACAGCCCGATTTAGTTTCTAGGGTATATCGTTACAAGTAATCGCGACGTCAAGGCATAGCAGACACATTTGCGTCTCTTTAATGGCTTATGAGTTTCACGGTTTCAATTCAGTTTTAGCTTATTCAAGGTGGAGATTCAATACAACGATCCCGATAATTATTAAAACCTTACCAATACAAGTTCACTGAAAACTTCACAATAATTTTCATATGACTCCCATCGCAAAACTCCGCCTTTTTACTGATGCCACAATTCGCATCGAATCACACTTGTTGCCTAAGACAACAAAATAAAAGCCATAAAAAAAATTGAAATAAACACCAAAACTAGTGAAGCTCATCGCATTCGATTGGTCCAGAGAGTGGTGACTATCGACAACATCATCGAGTACGTGAGTCCTCCAACTCCTCCATACTCGTTCAGTTGGTCAGTGTGTGGCCACTTTTTGCGCAAACTGCTTCTCTATACTTGGACTTAATACCTTAAAGACTATACACTAAGAGGGCATGGGAACACTCCAACGCAAGTATTGCCAATTGGTTGTGGATGCTGGACGCTGGCTGGATGTATGCTCCAAAGACCCCCATCGAATCTTGTCTGAAAATCACGAGAAAAATTAAAAAAAAAAAACAACAACTTCATATTCACATAGTGTGACTGCAGTCTCCATCGCCATCAGTATTCGCGCATGGGCTGTGGATTTGGAGCCCACTCGCAATAGCTCCACATCTGCCCACATACTGTACGAGTATGTGCTAATCTCAGTGTCGATTTTACCATATTCCAGTCCTGACTCTAGACTCTGCTCTTCGTACGATTAATTCACTATGCAAATAGTTTCTACGTAGAACTTTGATTTTCCGCGGTTTCTCAAATTCTCGATCGTCTCGAATACGCGGGGGTGGGGGAGGGGGGTTCTGTAAATCACACCTAAAGAAGATCTACGCAATCGATAACGCCTTGCACGTACCGGTCGGCAAGGTAATTTATGCTGTACTGTTTGGCTGATGGAGTACGAACAAAAAACCATACATACCCATGCTCATTACTATACAGCGCAGCTTAGCTCAGCTCAGCCTGCCTATAGACCTTTTTGCATAAATGCGAACTGTGAGTGAGTGTGTTGCATGTGGTAACATCCGGTCAACATTTTTGTATTTTTCACAGACCGGATGTGGATGACCAATCGCGTAACGCTGATAACACTCCGCAACCATCGGACTAGGTTTTCATAGAACCCCATCCATAGAAGCGATCTTTAGTACGGCCGTGTAATATATGCCACCTTGCGGGAAAAGTGCAGTGATCGTAGTTTGGTCTCAATCGATTTGGGTGCATGATCCCTGATCATCAAATACTCGAATAGTGTGCTAACCCTGTAATAGATCTTAAACCCTGTAATAGATCGTATAGTGAAGCCTTTTCGTAGAACGAAGATTGATCGCGATCGAGATAATTTTTCATCCTCGATCAAATATTCAAAATTCTAACAGTGTAACAATTTTAATTTAATATATTTTAAATAATAAAGTATTATATTTTGATTGAACTGAAATTAAAAACTAAAATTCAACTCCAAAATTTTATATTTTGTCCGTTTGTCCGCCATATACACCGTATACAAACTGCTGGCGTTCCATAACTCCTGAAGATATGGTCTTCCGATGTTCACAAAAGGTTGACGGGATGGTCCAATATCAGACGTGATCTTTTTGCTTTGGCTAGTCGACTTATATCTATTTTTAACATTCCCTAGGAAACTTAAATTTTCGTGATCATTCAATTGAAAGGCGGGATCGTTGACAAATTTTTTTTTTTTGATTTTATATAACCCTGTTTTTCATCTTTCATATGAGATTAAAACTATTCCTGCAACTTACGTAGTTTCAAAGTTATTCACCTTTAATCTTAACCAATTTCGCTTTTGAGCAACTCTTTTTTTTTAATAGAAAACGTTTCATACCCATACTATTGATGCCGTGCTAGTTTTGCAAATTGCCTTACTCTGCCTTCAAATTTTACGTCTCTGGTAACACCTTCTTGTCACATACGTCTTTGAAAGGATATGACCAAAGAATAGTGCGAGCAGATCGGCTGTACGATCAACTAGTAAGTTGACTACACTTCTTTCGGGCCGAGAAAAGTTGGGTAATAGAACAATTACATGGTCTTAATTACACTTTATTAAAAAAAAAGAATTTTTCAAATGAAGAAATTTAGCTAAATATGAATAACTTTACTTTAGTATTATAAGTATACAGTAAAAAAATTTTACTACTATCAGAGTAGATAATTTCGTGCCTACTCTGAAAGCAGTAAAATTACTATTGTCAAATTTCTTTACACACTCTTGTTATTTTTACTATTAATGCGGAAATTCACACATAAGTGTGGAAATCAATCGCTAAAAATGTGTAAATTTACTGGTGGTTAGGAAAGGCAAAATTTTACAATGCGTAAAATTACACATTACACAAATTGTGGAAAAACTACAAAAAACTACTCACAAAAATGTGACATGTTTATGTTTGTTTATTATTATGATTAATCTATTGATAATATAAATGAATAAGCTTCAAGCGAATGATCGGCGGATGAAGTCCCAGACGTATTTTGAAGGGCAAAGTACACAGCAATCGACAATTGGAAAAATTCAATGAGATCAATCAACACATGGTAATTGGGAAAAAAAACAGGATATAGGTCAAAAAGGGTAGAAAGTATAAAACCTATACAGGGTGGACCATCTAGTGGTTTCTATTTAAATCATAGGTTATTTTGACACTGAAAGCTGTTTCCCGCTCGAAATCTTGACAGAAAGTCAGTATCATACCTCCGCGGAACGAAATGAGTCGCTTTACGCTTGAACAACGCTGGGAAATATTGAGAACTTATTTCCAAAGTGAGTGCTGTGTAGCCCAAACAGTGCGTTTTTTGAAAAGAAGTTTTGGCCGAAATGAAACACCCACCGCGCCTGCTGTACGCAAGTTTGTGCAAAAAGTTCGTGACACTGGCATGCTAGTGGACAACACTCATGGCCCCCGTCGTCGTACGGTGCGCACAGACGAGAATGTGGTTGCTGTAGCCGAGAGTGTGAGACTCACTCCACGAAAATCAACTCGCCGTCGATCTCAACAGCTCTCAAGGGTAGAAAGTATAAAACACTTTACATGCATGTTTATTATATAAATTTAATTTATTTGTTTTAAAGCCACGAACTGCACACACTATAAACATTATTCTTTTTTAAATCACGCCTTACACAAAACCACGAAATAAGTGAATTAAACAACGAAGCGGTCAAGTTAATACATCCCTGTAGGAAAAGTCGTAAGGCCTGATTTAAATAATACCAAAATCAGATCAGATTTCGGCCTATCATCGAAATAATTGCTTCATTTCTCAAACATAAGAAATTCAGAGTTAAATTAAAATCAATATTTTCGGATATCCTTTCAATTACAGCCGGCGTCCCTTAAGGCTGTTGTTTAAGTCCCATACTGTATAACATTTATACTGCTGATATTCCAAAACATCCTGATTGTGAACGTGCTGTGTACGCTGACGATACCGCCTTATACTTAAGCTCAAACGATGCCACGTTGATAATTCAAAATTTGCAATCCCAGTTAGATCTGTTACAAAGTTTCTATTATAAATTGAAAATTAAAATAAATCCGGCTAAAACTCAAATTATATTTTTTACCAAGAAACGCGCAAAACGCAGTCTACCAATTCACTCAATAAATATTTTTGGAGAACCGATTCAGTGGTCAAAAAATATAAAATATTTCGGTCTTATTCTTGATACAAAATTAACTTTTCGTGACCATACGGAACATGTTACCTGTAAAATTTCATGGTCCTTTATCCATTCATAAATCGGAAATCAAAGCTCTCCGAAGAAAATAAACTTTTGATTTTCAAAGCAGCCATGCAGCCTTTTATTCAATTTGGAACCCGTGTGCTAAAACTCACAAGAAAAAACTACAAGTATTACAAAATAAATGTTTAGAAATAATTTTAAACAAACCGCTTTATTTTCCAACACGACATCTCCACGATTTAGCTAAAGTTCGTTCGATTTCACACCTATCGGAAAAAGCTATGAACAATTTTCGCGAAAGATTCCTTAACTTAGACAACCCTCTAGTTACAGAACTATTCAGTACTACGAGTATTTAAAATGTTGAGTGGTTTCTAAGCTGCCTAAATATGTTAGTTTTATTGTAAGATAGTTTTAAGTTAGTTTTAAGTTCTTATTAATAGGTCTTTAAAAATAATTTCCCTAAATGCAGTATCACTTTAATTAATAACATAATTTGTCAAGAAATAGAAATACTACACTATAGTTGTAAAGACAATAATTTTTTTTCCCGTCTGATCTCTACAAAAATTGTATAAACTGTAAATATAACTGTAATAATTAAATAAATAAGTAAGTAAGTAAGTATTATATAAATTTAATTTATTTGTTTTAAAGCCATAAACTTCATACATTATAAACATTATTTTCTTTTTAAATTTTAAATCACGCCTTACACAAAACCACGAAACAAGTAAATTAAACAACGAAGCGGTCAAGTTAATACATATCACAAAAAACAAATTACTACGCATAAAGTATCAAAACTGCATGCAAAATGCGTAATTTTATACACAATGATCAATTTTACACATTAAATGTGGAAAATTACATTCATTATTGCAATATTACTTCCCAGTTAGTGAATTCATGAATTAAATGTGTAAAAATACACACTTTTAAGAATTACTCTCAATTTTAAATATATAAAATGTAATATATAAATTTAATGGAAATTTGTAAATTTTCTACATCAATGTGGAATATTTTACTGCTTTAAGGACAGTTATTTTCACAAACTATGTAGTTAGCGTGATAAACTTACATTGAAATTGATGGATTTAAAGGACTATCCCGTTTTTAGTGTAAATGACCGTAGATCAACGTTTTACCTTCAAAATGTTATAAAAACGACTATAAATCGATGAGAATGGCATATTTTTTTCATAGTGTAATTTTAAGAATTTTTTGAACCAGAACACGAAAGCCCGACTAGGATCAATCGCTGTCCTGGCTACTGCCATTCAAGACATGACAAGATTATTTTTTATCCCCAATAATATTTTATGAATTCAGAAAAAGGAACCCATTATCCCCAATAATATTTTAAGAATTCGTAAAAAGGAACCCATTTTTCCTAGATTTTTTGACCATAACAAATATTTTAAAAACGATCTTGCAAATGATCGCAGCCAGCTAAAAATCAGTTAATCTACTAAAGAGAATGGATCTTGGCCACTGTTTTCTTCAAATATTCAAAAATTCAACACTGGAGATAATTTTTAAGATTTTAAAATGATCTTGCAACTGATCGCGTATTAATCACTTGATCCGTGACTGGATTCCGATTTCTCCAACTTACAATTAAACTACCCGAAAACTAAGACGTCCGACTTGTTTCAGTCGTTTCATCTTATCCCCATTATGATCAAATTTTTTGCCCTTTCTCCCGATAAAGTACTCAACTGAAATCGGCGAGTATCTGGTTTCATTTCCGTTCTAAACCTCGAATTATGTACTGTTGTTGTTGTTTTTTTCCACATACGTTAAGTAAGGATCTGTTCACGGCTTATAAAATGCATTGCACTCTTGAAGATCCTCGAAAGACATCAGGCCATCCATTTCAGTATGGTTCTTTTTATTCGGCGTTTTCGATAAAAAAAAGGAACCTGATTCGTCCTCCTCCTAACGAATCCGAGGATCATTCAGGCTCTATTACAATTCTCGTCTCATCGGATCCTTTGTATGCGCGCAATAAGGTCTCATCCCCGCGAATGAACCCTATTGAATTCAAGGATCTTGCCAGGATCGTCTCGGTTCTACGGTTGCGAATTGGTTGGGCACGGCTGTAAGGAGACTGCATAGGGTCTATGAATAAGGGAAAGTAGTTCCGTCCTAATACAGCGGAAGAATTCCGATATACAGGTAAGGAATACCTACGGTGGTACAAGGCCGGAAGTGCTAACAATAAATTTGAAGGGTGTGACCACGTGTTGCTTGTCGTTGAATAGCCTTGCAACGACAATTGGATTATAAAGGAGGGTAAAAAGGTGGATATAGTAAGCTGGCAAGAAGATACTACCCCCGTGGATAGAGCAACTTAGGGTTGATTTCGAGAGCCATACTGAAATGAATCGACAATTTACTAGGATTACATGGACTCTAATCGAGTAGTTGTTTGAGGTGTCTACGGGAATTACATGAAAAGGGATGCAAATCGTATTGCTCGGATGTTTGGAAGGAATTATGAATTCAAAATGGTGCCAGTCAGAGTTCTGACGGTGAAAGGATTTGATTTTGGATTGCCTGGACTCGTGGGTATTCAAAGTTTTTTTTTCCGTCTCAACTTCCTTGCACCCTTACGATTGATGAATGTATGAAGAAATTCCTTTGATATGCAGCACGTGCTATTGAACATTTTTCAATTGATTCAAATCTTTGTTGGTATTAAGAAACCACACGTCCATTTCAGAGCCTGGAATCGGCATGAATATGGTGGCTGAACAAATTTATTTGCACAAGATTTTCGAAAGACTCTATTAAACATTTTTATTTTGTGTTTCGGTGTCAATGTTATCATCACGTGATTTTTGACTGGAATAGACGCTAATCGGATAGTGACAGGATCAAAGTAAGATTACAACTATTGATAGTGCACTGTGGTGAAAAACGTTCATTGGAACACTCAGTTGATAGAGTGATGTATGTACTTTGAAACCAATTGTTCAACTCGTCGTACAAAAGCCTAAGTCCGGCTTTGACTCTCCGGCTGTCCCACTTCAAAACCTTGTAAGAGCTTTTTTGAAAATTTTGAAGAAAGGTCCGAAAACCCAGCCTTCAAAATAAATATTAAAAAACTTCTTCATGGTAACCTGGGAGAACTCCAACATATATGGATAGCAACATGAGGGCTGACTTGTAGGATGTTTTTGGGCACCATTTTGAAATGGGACAGCCGTCTAGCACTGGCTGAGTAGCGTCGTCTCCAGTTAGGACTTCAGACCCTGCAGAGTTAGTTTGTGTAGTTCGCGAACGAACTAGTTCAGAAGAGCGTTCCCAGAATGGAAATGAACGAACTAGTTCGCAGTCAGTCCCGCTCCTAGTTCGTTTGTATTCATTCATTGCCATTTGGAAGTCAAGTGCTACAGTATACTTGTAGACTGACAACCTTTTTTTTTTTGCTGATCACATTCTAGCAGAATGAAGACTACCTTCTATTTTTTGCTCATCATATTCTACCAGAATGACGACTACGACCTTTTTTTTTGCTCATCACGTTCTGCCACAATGACGTATACGAGTCGTTCCAAACTTCATTGCCTTTCTCATCACTGAACTGCCGCGAACTACTGAACTAAAAGAACGAACTAGTTCGCGAGGGATCGGAAATGATCGTTCACTATGGTGAACTAAAATGCGCAAGCCTACTACAGAGTTAGCCACATGCTTTTTTGAAAGTTACCCTGTTTTAGGGTCGCAATTGGACTTAAATTGGTGCGAATACTGTAACAGAACCAAAAAACGATCCCTGTGGCACCCCATCCAAATTGGACCAAATTAAGCTGTTTTTTTCGGTGTTACGGATTTGCGACAGAAGAAGACGCCACTAATGAGGAAAGCGAACGCAAGCCAATGGGAGTGTTACAAGGTGAAAAACTAACGCTGGAAAAGCCATCAGTCACCGATGTGGTCCATCAGTAGCCGAAACCATTTCTTTTGTTTGTTTAATTTTCAAATGTTGGATTGGAATGAAATTAAACTAATAACTCCAATATTTGCAAATTAAACAACATGTCTAAGGAATGTACTTCATTGTTTTATCATCCTCGTAATATGGTTACGTTATCGATTTACCTTTTTCGAGATTTTTCTCTCCATTACGTTCAAAGTGGTGCCTTTTATGCAAACCTTTTTTGATATCCTCGTTCCTGGCTCCTGGTGAGGTAGTTTTTTGTTTGAAAAAATTCTTGTGTTCGACTAAGTGGACTGTTTATAAATTCCTTGGTATATTGCACTTTGTAAGGTATAGCGTAAGTTCACATCACCCCAACGTCATCAAGGACTAAGCAGAAGCAACAATGCCGTCCTTTTGAGGTATAGAGTGTATGTGTACGTTTTTTTTAATGTACGGTATACAACATTGCGTTAAACTTTGTCCACCCTCAATTTGCCTTGGGTAATTCGATTTTTTAGTCCATTTTAATGGGGGACTTTGCTTTTTTCATTAAGTGAAATTTGGTTTGAGCTGGTTTACTGGTTGGAAAATTGTGAAATTGAGAGGCAGTTGTCCTATAAATTGGGTCCTTTAGATCGCTTTAACCTAAGATTAGTTTTGGATAATCTATTAAAAGAATAAAGCACTAGATTCTTTTTGATTGGTCGGAGCAGCTTTTGAAATCTTAACTCTTCTGTCGTTTAATTTGCACAGTTTAGGCCTTTTGGAATTTTTTTCAACTCGATTTTTAGTACTAAATTAAGAAGGATGCAGGATTCGCAGGGCTATCACTACTGCAGCCCATAAAGTGAAATGCAAATTTTATGTCTATACGTAATAGGGTTGCGCATTTTAGTTCACCTTAGAGAATGAATGTAGAATGTGATGAGCAAAAAAAAAGGTCACTCACTGAGTTCCGAACGGCAATGACCAATAAAACGGTCACTCACTGAGTTCCGAACGGCAAGGACCAAAAAAAAGATCACTCACTGAGTTCCGAACGGAATGAATAGAAACGAAGGAGCGTGACTGACTGCGAACTAGTTCATTCATTTCACTTATGGGAAACTAGTTCGTTCGCGAACTGCACTAGCCTAATACGTAACCATAAATGGGAGCCGTTGAAAGGAATAATTTATAAGTCTGAAAGAAATAGCAGGACAAATTTAAGGGCTGATCTGATTTCTAGATTCTATAAGAAGCCTGCCAACTTAATGAAACTCCTATCTGTCTCAAACGCGTACCCAAGAGGAAAGATATGGTTCCCCAAAGCCTTCTGAACCTTTTATGAAAATTTGTTTTTAGCGTAAAAATTTATTTATATTTAAGCCTTCAAGATCTTCTGGCAATCCTTCTGGTTCTTTTGGCAATCACACGGAGTATATCCTCCATCATACGAAGGATTAAATTATGGTTTAGAAGTTGTAATCCCAGGTGACCTTCATAAATCAAAATTCTACAAACGCGCTAGACAGATTCTGTCTTCCATTTCATATCGCTAGAACTCTGCTATTATAACGTTTCTATTCTCAAGTATAAAAAACTGATAGTTATTTTTCTTCTTAACTTGGTTATCAACAAGCGTTCTCGATTACATAGCTAAAAAGCAACAAAGAAATTTTGTATTATAATAACAAGCCGCACATGTTGTATATTCCGATAAAACCGTTTATTAGATAATTTCAACAACAAACAACAAATTTTTTGTATAGTTCTAGTTCGTTTGCGTTCGCCCACGAAGAATATTTCAAAACAACATTCTGACCACATATACATTTTTCACAATTCAATAGTTCAGTTGTGTCAACTTCATCCTGCCCAGCATTCTGGTGAATAATACTCTCAAGTATTTAGCAGCACGGAGTAACATGAATCTGAAGAGAGCAATCAGACTAAACTGATTGCGTCAGGAAACTGATAAATGATTTATCATTAAGGCTGGGTTTCCATGCGAGAATTTTGGTCGACAAAACTATAAAATTGCAAGAAGCAAGACGGGTAGTCTGTTGCAAAAATGCTCTTAGCTGGAAAATTACAAAGAAAATAAACTTTGACTATTTTACAAATAAACTTGTTTAACCTTTTCAAGAAACTACTTTCCGATTTTTATATTCTGACGTCACGGCCTCTTGTCGCCAAAAGATGACTGCCTAGCGCCCTGTGTCTAATAAATTAAATTAGGAGGTAAAAAACACTGATATCGAAACATCTCAACGGTGTCCGAAAATGTACTTCCAATGTATCCCGTTGAAAATTATATTTATTTTTTCAGGAAGTGTTGCACTTCAATGTTTTTACAAAACCCGGTTTTTCTCGGATTAATTCAATTGCAAATTTTATTTCTCCCTCAAAACATAAAAGCCACTGAATTTAAAAAAAAAAATACTTAAAGAACTCTATTAGCTATATGCAATTTTTGAGTTTGAGTATTTGTTTATTTTAAAAAAAAAGCAGTGTTCGAATAAATTTCATACTCAACCCCTAATGGTGAGTAAAGTACCTTGTGTACGTTTTCACGAATTCCGACATATATCTTAGGTCTAATGAGATATTGCATTCTTTTTAAATTCTGTAGCTTTTCTATAAGATCGTCTATGAACTGATGTGGCCATTTTTCGGCATTCAATCGAAATCGGTTTTACTTCCATTGGCTTTGTTTATAATCGCATAAAAACAAATTTCAGAATTTTGCGATATATATATCCCCTAAGGGAGTGTAAAGTGATTACGTTCGTTTTCACGAATTTCGACATATATCTTAGGTCTAATGAGATATTGCATTAGTTTTTACTGCTGTTCGCTTTTTATATAATCGCCTAAAAACTGATTGGGTAATTTTTTCCGACTTCAACCCCTAAGCGGTGTAAGTTTTCACGAATTCCGACAAATATTTTAGGTCTATCGAAATCGCTCTTACTTTTGGCTTTAAATATAATGGCATGAAAATAAATTTCAGAATTTTGCGATATTCAAACCCCCAAAGGGAGTATGAAGTGATGTATGTTTTTACGAATTCCGACATATCTCTTAGGTCTGATGAGATATCGAATTTTTTAATGCTGTTTCTGTGTAATGGCAAGAAATCGGTTTTAGACTTTTTTTTCACCCCATTTTTAACCGAATTCAAAATTTGAAAAAATTATTCTTTTTTGATATTTTCGAAATTAATTTGGAAAATTTTCAATTCGATAAAATCAAATTCGTTCTGAAAAGCGAAGCAAATGCAACACAGTATTCTGTCAAAGGCCCTCTGAACAAATCACAAGATTTTACGATCAAATAAAAACCGATAAAATACGATTGTCTTTTCAAAGATACCAGTCACATTACTAAACACTAACCGGTTGCTAAATAATATTCTAATCATCAACTTAACATACCTTTTCAAATTCAAATTAACCTCCACTTTCGGCGCTATCGTCTTACAAAAAGTTGACCACCGAAAATGTTTGCGGTCAAATAAAAATGTTGTAATTTACCTCAGAGTTACGCTCTCGAAAGTGAATCAAAGTCAACACCAGAAATCTTTTCGTTGTTCAACGAACAATTAAGACGATCGTTACGAATAATTATGAATCAATTTCGATTTGTCAACGGCAACGATCGCGTCGTGTTGTTAAACTAGCAACTTTACGATGCAATTAAGTTGTGATGTTTGTTCGATTAATGGATATTTATATAGGTACCAGGTGGCAACAGGTAGGTAGGTTCTATAAGAGGTAATCGATATCGACACTTGACCATAATAAGAATTTCCAAGATTTAAGGTGATTTTATGCTCTTCCCAGATAAGTTGGTGTTGCTTCTGTTTCGATTAACTTCTGCTCGTTTCTTCACGGAACCACAATGAATCCACAGTGATCTCTCGTGATAGACTGTGGCACAGATCTTCATTCAGTCCACCCTTCTCAACCTTCTTCACGGAAACTTTTCTTTAAAGTCTTGTCGATCGCCAGCCATTTCGTACATTTCTGTCGACAAATCAATTATTTGAATAATTTCATTTATTTGCAACGAATCGTCATAAATCGGGACACGATCGTTCGTATAAAAACCCATTCTTGAAACCGAGTGAAAGCGGAAAGGTAAATTATCATCTATCAAGAATTTTAACCAGGTGGTGTTGAAACGACTATCCCGGTGAATAAATCCGTAGAAACTGATAAAAACATGATCAATGATCGTGGCGAGATCATTGAGCATAGTGGCAAGATCGGTGCAGGAAATACAGTTGAAATCCGGGCAAAATCTATTTCTCGAGATCAAATTGCATCCGCTAACAATATTTTATGTTAGATAAAAGTGAAGCGGTTACAGTGATTACTGCGATCAATAGTAAAAACCTGCAAATGTATCGTTCGCAGCCAACTTCCCACTATAATTGAAGTCGAGTGGAAAAATTCTTCGTGAATAAGTTGAAATTTCGAATGTCCAAATGGAATGGGTATAGATTGGCGAGTTTTGTTTACACCTTTATTTCCTAGTTTTTTTTTATATTATTAGCGATCATCACCTTGCGAAGTTACGCCCAACATAAAATTGTTTTTTTTTTTTGAAAGGGGGCTGTACTCGCCTACATTAAAAATTCGTATATTTTCGGATATGACTATGGTAAAATTGTGTAAACAGATAAACATTAAACCGATCAGAAATGGTGTAAGAAATTGCCTAAATAAATTGTTAAAAATTTATTGATATTGATTTAATGAAGTGACTAAGAAAACATGAAGCGGCACACAGATCACCTGCTGATTTCAGATCAGGTATTTTATTTTAATGGATGAAACGAAGTGGTTGGTAAAGTAGTTCGTGAACAGGATGTATTCGAAAAGTTGAAGTGAAAGAATCATGAGACTTGATACAGAAATTCAGTACGATTGATCTCAGTTGGAGATGATTTCCCGCTGAGAAGCCAGGGTTGTAACAGTGTTTCGACAATCCCAAAATTTAAATACATATAGGGCCTCGTCCTTGGTTTTGTATCCCTTAGGCTAGAATGGTGCTTTCTGAGGTGATGAGAACGAAGTGGATTCTAGTTCAGGTTCACTATATTCTGAAGATAGCCCATCCATTCTCGTCCTATCAGCTCTTTATTGAACTATGAAGTAAATTTTTCGAGCCAAGTCGTATAGTTGTTCGCCCTACGTTTTGAAGTTCTTAGACGGCAGATTTATTCCAAAGTGACGACTACTGAGCAAAACAGTTCATTTGAGTGAAGTAGTTCACAACTAATCTTTCATTTTAAAGAGTTAGTTCAGTGAAGTACTTCAATTGAACTGTTCATGTTATCTTTTCTCTTCTCTAACCAGCCATTGAGCAGTCACTAGTCAGTTACTACGTATACATGGAGGATTGAATCCGGATTGAATCCAGATTCAATACATTAAAATCTCATGTAGACGCAGATCGGATTGGAATGAGATCGACTCGATTCGAACCAACTTCTCGACCTGGATCGAATTGAAACCGGTTAGTCATTTCAATCCCGTCTCATGTTTTGATCTTTCGATCCGGTTTTGTCATATACGCGATTCAAATTTCGATCTTTGGATTCTCCATGTATACGAGTACGTAGTAATTCCATTTGCTTCTCTAACCAGCCGTTTAGTAGTCAATCACTAGTCAGTCAGTCGTTCATTTGTGCTGATGTGTGTTGGTGGGCTTCTTTAAACAGTCGTTCACAAGTCAGTTCAAATGTGCTTTTGTGTTGGGAAATAGGTTGTGTGATCAAATTCATAAGAGATTTTTCGATCTTCAAAATTGCTGCAGATTAGGAAATATACTGAAGCTTGCATTAAGATTCGGCAAAGACAAACCCAGAGCATAATTCTAAAATACTAAAACTAAACTTGTCAAAAACCTCCTCTTAACCAACTTTTCGTGATGGTGCAATGATCAAGAGTATACGTTTTACAATTTTACCAAGAATATATGACTCAAATTCCAAGTATTGAAAAAGTGATAAGAATAATGTTGCACAACACTTTAGATTAAATTTAAAAATAGCGCTCTAAAATCCATTGAGATTCTCAGAAATTTTTATATACAGTGGATGCCGCTTATTGTAATCACTTTGGGACCAGCAAAAAACAATAACATTAACCGGGTGATAACAATAAACGAAGAAAAAAATAAGCGATGAATTCTGTTTGTGGGAAATGGAACCCAACAGTTTTGATAACAAAATGCGGCTTATAACATTATCCGATTACAATAAGCGGCATCCACTGTATATCACAATTCGCACAGTTACGTAGGTTAACATTCTTCGTCTTAAAATAAGATTTTGCACTTTAACTCCTTTTTTTAATATTGGTTTGATTTGTCAAATTTTTGGGAAAGGAATGAAGATAATAAGTGAACCAAATCTACTTTACACATTATACACTTTTGTTTGAAGTGAACTTACGAGTACAAGGGAGGGTCAAAAAATTAAAAATAAAGGTATCCATAAAAGTAAAAAAAATTCTACTTCTTACTGTATACGTAATTGTAGAAAAAAATTAGATGCTACACCGTATTCTAGTGAGAATCGCATGCAACGATAGTTGCTTGCTTCTCAAGTCAATATAGTAGATATCCTCAAAAAATTTACCTGATCCGACATAAGCAGGACGAAATAGTTAAGTGGCTCGCATTACCAACTGGCTCTCAATCTCCCTTCTGTCCTATATCACATATTTCTAAACGGTGATGTTTGTCAAATTTTCTGCGATTTGACGAGAGCGCCAAAAAAAAAATTTGGTACAAATCTTTTCTACAAGGAATTCTTTATCTTTTAAGAAGTGCGTGGGTACATGTAACACTGGCTCTTTTAATGCACCCCAACCCAGTATATTTCTGCTTTAGTAGGTACATGTCTCGGCGTTTCTTGCTTCATTTGGATATAAAATTAAAAAAAATAATAGAATACGGCGGACAGACGGACTTTTTTCTTTTTTGAGATTTTCTTCCCCTAAAACGTGAAAATCAAAAATTTTAGGGTAAACAATTTTTGATCAAAATACCTCACAATCCCATTGCTTCCAAAAGATATAAAAAAGATAAAACATATCTGCCAATTAACTGTCTTAACTATGCCAAATAAGAGTTACACTTAATTTCTTTTTTTCCGTCGTAATCTTCACATCTTATGAGCGTCTCATTTCCACCCCTGTCGAATGACTCTATCAAAAAAAAACTTTTAAGCTGTAATTACACAACTAAAGTAGAATGTCACGACAGTAATTACCATTGCTCCTTGACACCTATCCACATTATAGCAGAAAAATTATTTTCCCACAGAAAATGCACCCCTCCGAGAAGTTGCAGTCCCACTTGTTAGTCGCTAATAGACTTAAACATTTACTAAATTATGAGGGTGGAATTTTTCGTCCTCCCTCTTCTGGAAATGCCTGTTTTTTTACGCAATAAATTCTTTTACGTATGATCGGGTGCAGTAATTCCATTTGAAAGTATCGCGCATTTCTGCTATGGGATATGTGAAATCAGCAATATAATAGCTGGTCCTTGTTTTAATTTAATTTTTTTATTATATTTTTTACTGAAATATCTCATGTGAAAACGAGGGTTAAAATGGAAATTTCCGTGTATAAAATGCCCCGCAGTTGACCACTAGTTTTTTTTTCTGTGTTGGGGTGACTTTTAATATGCAGTGTGTGCAACAAACTCGTATGCATTTTGCTTATGCTTATGAAAGTAAAAAAGTGCATTCGAAGGACTGCGGGTAGAGTGGCTGTAGCCTTGTATGGATATGCGAGTATGTTACTCTGTTTTAGGGTGAAATGCACTGAACTAGTCGTGGGAAAATTTTGGAACACCTGTGTAAAGCGAAATTATTACCATTTGTGTGTTTAACAATAAATTTAATCAGCGATCTTAAAAAAGAGGGTTTCTTTTCGAGAAACCAGGTCAGTTCCAATAGAAATGATAATTTGTACCGAAAGTTATGGAGGTAGGTTCTCATTTTTTATGTATTACTTAAGGAGTGCATGCGAATTTGTTGTTACCCCGATTATACATACCAGAACTTCGTCTTTTTCGAATGGCTCCAGCCCGCCAGTAAGCGTTTCTTAAAGATAAAGATTTGCCGTGTTTGCAAGAAAAAATTGAAATTAATTTTCAATTCAATTCAATCAATATTTATTAGTTTTTCCACTTATGTCTACCATCTTATAATTAATAATTTAGAGAACAGATAATTGAAAAAATTTGAAATTAGAGCTATGCTATCACGGTAGCGCGTATTGCAGCTGAACTGTTTTCCCTCTCCAAAATTAGAACATTCAAATCTCTAACGCAACATTTCTAGTACTGAGTAAATTCTGCTAAAATCAATTCATACAGTACTGATTGGAGTTAGTTACTGCGTTAGTACAGTGGATGCCGCTTATTGTAATCGCAGATAATGTTATAAGCCGCATTTTGTTATCAAAACAGTTGGGTTCCATTTTCCACAAACAGAATTCATCGCTTATTTTTTTCTTCGTTTATTGTTATCACCCGGTTAATGTTATTGTTTTTTGCTGGTCCCAAAGTGATTACAATAAGCGGCATCCACTGTATTACGAATTCAGTGCTGCATGGGTATCCTTCTAATAGCGAAATTTTATATTAATAAAAAAAAATCTATTACATGTGGTTTTCTCTACCACTTTTTTTGTGTTGGTTGTTTTTTTTCCCATTTATTGATTTCTTTTCATTTAGATAAATAGATTTATTGAAATTCATTAAGGGTGGGGGGGGGGGGCTAAGGTTAATTCAGTGAAAACAAAGCATATTTTGAAAATTTTTTTTAGACGATAAAGGTAATGCAGGTTTATTTCATTTCATTTTTATATAATAATACAACATCTGAACTATATTCTCCAAAATTTTCATTTGAAAATATTTATAAATAAGCGGTTGGCAGCAAATCTCCGCAGGAGCCTCGGTTACAACTCGTGACTAGATTATCCGAAACAAAAAAATCTAAATGCGTTTATTAGGTGAAATGTTTCTCGAGGTAACAACGTCGGGTTTTTTTTTTATCGATTTTTCCATTTTTGGTAGCACTTGGAAGTCAAAAACGCGATTTTCGCTAAAAAATTCGTTAAATTTTTTGTTGTAAAATAAAAAATAATGATAAAAGAAAAAAAAACTCAAAGACGTTACCTGGTGATTTATGTGTAGAAATAGTGTACAAAATTTCAAAAGAATCGATGCAATACATTTTGAGTTGCAGCGTACACCGACTTCAAAAATGGCAAGTTTCAGAAAAACGCTTTAAAGTTTTGCACACTAAATCCCATGATCCAATCAATGCAGCACTGCATTCTTACTACATTGAAAGGCAGTGCAATTTTTTCCACGATCCAATCAATTTATCGCTGCATGTCACATCAAATTCAAATATTAGTCAATGCTCTGATCGAAAACTGTGGAAATTCAAATTTTCTACTCTTCCCTCCAGAAAAATACGATTAGTTTAGTACGTTTTTTATTTGACTGTTGGCTGGCCTTACGCAGCGCTATACAAAATTTGCATATAGAGCAAAATTTGAGTTACTGCATGCCAGAATATTTACTGCAATGCATTGATTGCATCATGGAGCAATGTAAATCGTATGTGTGTAATGCTACTGCATGCAGCACTGCACTGATTGGATCATAGGCTTTAGCGTCATATACGACTGCGTACACCTCTAAACTGCTCATAACTCCGTTAATTTTGCTCCGATCGACTTGAAATTTTGACACAATATTCTTAAAATGTTATACATTCATTTAAAAAAATAAAAAAAAAATGCCAAAGAAAACCTAACCCCCCCCCTTAAGTTAGTAAGTAACAAGTTAAAATTAGTTCAGAGATAAGAACTTAATCTTTACAGCTGCAACTGATAAATTTACATTAATCTGTTACACTAATATGTTCAAGTAAACATTTTATTAACAAAATAACCTTTATTAATAAAAAATCTTTCTTTTTACTCATTTTGTAACAGTCTCTGTCTGCAGTACAGTACTAATTTTAAAAATTCAAATATTTCAAGAAAATGAAAATTCAAATATTTCAAGAAGAAGAAAATAAAAAAGATAGACGCAAAAAATGCAAGGGATTCCAAAGTTTTATTCAATTTAATTGTACATATTTTACTTTATTATTTTTTAATAATAAAGTATTGTGATCGACCTGAAATTTCAAAAAAATTTGCTACCCTGAAATTTTGTATTTACACGTTTTTCTTGTAAAATTGTGATACACTCCAAAACGTCACTAATTCCAACATTAATTCAATTCTGTCGCAGTACTGATTTGTCAAGAAGTTTGTACCACTTTTTACAGTTTTGCTTCGGTACTGAAAAATCGAATTGGTTCAGTGCTAGCTGAATCAATTAGTATGTAGTATTGATAAAACATATTAGACCATAGAAAAATATAAGAAATTAATTTGGAAATTAAGTACTGAAAATTTGTATTGACTTCCCCAAGTGACTTCTCGCGGTTAAAACTCCTTACCACTGAGAACTGAAAAAGAAAAGAGAAGAAACTTATCTTCATCGACTCGTTTGTCCAGACAGTAGAGGAATATTATACGCTACAACGGAGCAACTGCGTGTTTGGAACGTCGCTTCATTCGCCTACAACATTTTTACTAACGGCACAGTAAATTAAATTTTAAATTTAATTTAATTTTATCACACAATGTTAATAATATTTTTGAAATCTCTAAAATTTTCGCGGTAATAATTTTTTTTATTTTTCAAGGATTATTAATTCGCTCCCGCCTATCTACGCCTCTGCCTCTGCATCCGTTTTGTGAATTATTCTCACTGAAAAAAATAAATTGCTCACGTCCCATGCCTGATGTCTCAAAAATCACAGTAGCTGGATTTTTTTGAAGAGTAGCAGAAGCATCATTTGTTGTGATAACTTGGAAAGGTAGCGACGTGGCAAAATGCAAATAGTTACCTAGACCTAAAAATTTTGTCCAGAATAAGCTGTTCAAATATGGCGCCAGTGAAAAGCCTTCGAGAGTTTAATCTATTTCAGTAAAAAAAACAGTTGTTCAATCTTAGGAGCAGATTTAACAATACTTTTACTTTATTATTTTAATAATACAGTATTGTTTTCGATTTTTTAAAAAAAAAAATTTGCTACCCTCAAAATTTTTTTTTTCACGTTTCATGACGAGTAGACACGAAAAAAGCAATAAAAAATTTCAGTCCGTCTGTCCGCCGTACGCCGTACGTCGACCGCTGTACGCAAAATCGTTTGAAGGCTCGTAGCTCCCAAACCCTTTGAGCTATTAAATTAAAATTTTTTTTATGAATAGACTGGGTGGGCCCCTTGAAGTGTCCAAATTTGGAGGGGTGGGGGTGTGAGGGGGGAGGAGGGGGAAGTGTTTTAGACGGAAAATTTTGGTTTCTAGATCTCAGCAACCGCTTATGCTAGGAGGCTGAAATTTGGAATTTATATAGAGCTTCAGTAGTGGACCCATTTGCAAAAAAATTGCCGATATAGGTGAATGGGTTTGGGAGTGGGGGGAAAAATAATGCGTCCGAAACGCAAAAAAGGTGAGATCGACACATTCTAAAATCCATATCTCCTAAACGGTTAATGTCACAAAATTGAAAATTAATGAATAACTGTAGGTATACTAGGAGAATAGATCGGAAACAAAAATTTGAGTGGGGTCAGTGGCGTACGGGGGTGGGGGGTGAAAAACTTTAGATTGCGATATCTTACTAACCAATTGCACTAGATAAATAAAATTTGGTTTCTGTATAAAGGTTGACAAATGAAGTTTGCTGGAAACAAAATTTTTCAAGGGGGCGGTGGAGCATGAAAGTGGAGGGGATAAGAATTTTTCTAAAAAATCACGTCTCATATCTCAAGAACGGTGTAAGATAGATGCTTCAAATTTTTACCAGAAGTAGGCCTAATAGACCCCTAGTAGAAAACAAAATTTTGGAAGTGTGGGTGTAAAGGGTGAGGGTGGGGGAGGGTGAAAAGGAAAAAGTTCTGATTTTAATATCTCGACAACCTATAATGATATAAAGCTGAAACTTCGTATTTAGATAGAGCTATATTAGTAGCATCTTGGAAAAATATAATTTTTTATAGGGGTAGTATGGTACGGGGGTGGGGGGTGTTTTTCCTATCTATAGAACGGCTTATGTTACAAAGCTGAAACTCGGTACGTTTATGTAAATCAACTAGAAAACTAATTTAGATAAAAAAAAATTTCAAATATACATTGGCGTTCGGAGGGGGGGGGGGGCAAAAAAAATTATCAGTGAAAATGGAATGCATATATTTTCACGGTTTTCGTCATATCTATTAGGTCTTCCCAAATATTGAATTCATTTTTATTCTATGGATTCTTCATATAAATACCTAGATAGTTTTTTCAGGATTTTTTAAAATTCGACCCCTAAGGGGGTGCAAAGGGGGTTGTAAACTTTTTCACGAATTCTACTATATCCACGTCTTATCAGATATTGAATATCTTTTCATATTCATGGGCTTGTGTAATAATCGCCTAAAACTTGTTTTTAAGTTTTTTCCTTTTTCCACCTAGGAAGGTATAAACGGGTTGAACACGTTTTCACGAGTTCCGTCATTTCTTTTAGAAGTGATAAGAAATTGAATTGGTTCCGACTTTCTCGTGCTGTCTTCATATTTATTTATTAACTCCTTTCAGGATTTTTGAACATTCAACCCCCAAGTGGGTGTAAGGAGGTTGCATATCTGGTGATATATCGAATTCATTTTTACTTCCTAAGGTTTCCTATATAAAAAAGCCAAAAAGTCAATTTCAGTATTTTAGATATTCAATCCTAAGAGGTGTAAGGAGGTTGTATGCTTTTCAAAGTTTCGACATATTTCTTAGGTTCGATGAGATATTAGATCGCTTTTTATTTCCACAGACTTTTTATATAATCGCCTACAAACCCATTTCTCAATTTTTCGATATTCAACCCCAAGGGTTTGTATATGTTTTCACAATTTTTGCCATTCCTTAGTTCTGATGAGATGTAAAATTGATTATTACGGCCAACCAATTCACGATTTTTCGAATTTCCAGAACCAAGGAGATGTGAAGGTTTTGTTTACGTTTTCAGAATTTTTTCAAAATCCGTCTTGTCTCATGAGATTTCAGGTTGCTTCTTATGAAATCGTCTAAAAACCTGTTTCACAATTTTTTCGAAATTCAAACCCCAAGTGGAAGTAATGGGTTTGTATACGTTTTAACAATTCGTCATATCTCTTAATTCTGATAAGGCAACAAATACGTTTTTGCTCCTGTGTGTACATAATATACTGAAATTCGAATAGTCTACACGGACTTTTTCAATGTTTAATCGTCTAAAAATCTCTATTTTAAATATTTTTATATTAAGAACAAAATTAATTTTCCATAAGAAATCTAAAAATCTCGAAGCAACTCATGATACACTCCGACTTTTACCGCTCCCGAACTTTGACCCAAAAAATAATAAAGTTTCGCCCAGACTATTGGCAGATTTTTTCTAGTATTCTTAATTTTTATTTCTTAACCTTTATTATTTCTATATTATTTTTCGCGTTTCGTGAGAGCTGTAAAATACCTTAAATTAAAATGAATAAAGTGGAGATAGTGGAGATAAAAATGGTAGCATTACTCTAAAAAATTTACCTCATGTGACTGACAGGTTCTTCATAGCATTATAAAGTGGGTAGATTAGATTAGATTGGTAAAAGGGGTTGGTATTTTAACCTCTGACACAGCTGGGCCTATTGTGACGTCGCCCGGATTAACTATGATTCCTCTTCAATCCCTGCGCAGGGCAAGCAGTGGGTAAAATTCGTAAAATTTTTTTCAGCATCATTTTGATTTCTTCTTCTTTCGATTCGCCACGTATGCAATAAACTTCTTATGATCACATCAGTAAACGGCTGTAGGTACATACCTCATAAATTCTGTTTTTTTTTTTATTTGTTCAAGTATGGCACCACTTCCATCTGCCTTAAAAGCCATATAAATTCGAAAAGCGCACAGAATTCAACGCAAAAAAACAAGTCCACCTTGAAGAAATTAACCGGCAACAAAAAAATTACGTTCAAAAAATAATAACAACAACACATAGTGATCCTTCTTCCTCACATCGAACGCTATACACTAAATTCACCCTATGGAACATTTGCGCAACAATTTTTCGACCAAATTGTGTTTGGATGGATAACACAAACCCTGAAAAAAAATCACATCCGCTCCAGGCTACCATCAGACAACTTCCACTTGTTCCGTTCTTGTTCCTAAAATACAAAGACATCTGTAGAATATGCAGCGTATTTATACGAACCTACCCTTGTCCTTCCCCGTCCGAGTAGCTTGTCGCTATCCTGCAAATGCATCACACCCTCATCATCATCCACGAAAGCGGTTTATACCTACCTAATGAAAAAAAAACACATCCACACATGTGTGCATGATCAAATGTTGGACAGGTGGTTGTCGCAAAGGAAGCGATTTCCCTTCATGAGAATTCCCTTCAATCCTGCAGGTTCTCTTCGGTTAGGATCTTTTGGACCAGAAGCAAAACAAAGCACGTAATATACTCACCCCGTACTTAAATAATAAATTAATAAACAGACCAGGCCTAGCTCTACCTGATTTTTATAGTTAAAACCTAGTGGTCACGTTTTAATTCAATATAATAATAATGAAAGGTAGTCTTAAAAAAAAACGTCTTTCTTTTGTAAATCTTTTATCTCGTTCAAAAAAAATAGATGAATTCAAAAATTTTGAGTAATTATTCCCCATATATAATTTTTTCATGTATCACTTGTTTCGACTTTTGATGCATTTTTCTTAAAAATATCTAACTTCAAATACAAACCATGAAAACCGTTTATAATTTGAATTTAAATTGATAAATAATGTGATACAAAAAAAAGATCAACAGATTTTACGAGAACGACATATTCTCATCAAAAATAAATCAAAATTGGTTGAGGTCCTACACAAAAAACCATTGAAATCAAATAGTAAGAAAGTAAATTCCCGTCTTTCTATGTAGTTCTTAATTCATTCTTTTAAGGCTACTACTGTTCTTGAAGAAAAACGAATCAACATAAAATCCGCAAGTTTCAGAGTAAATTTTCTTAAAAAGCACAGTAAAAAAAATCACTTGAATTTTACATCTTTTGGATAGTAGGCAAATATGCTTTTCAAGTAAATTTACATTGGGATGTAATAGTCAATTTAAATGTAATTTTCAATTTTCGGTCAGTAAATTTCAATTTGCAATCAGTAAATTTCTACTTCGAAAGCAGCAAATTCACTGGATAGTCTCTTGAATCTACACTCGAAAAAAAAATTGTATAATTAGCACTCTTTAAGATACACTTATTTCTACTTCTAATATTATTTCTTACTTACTTAAAACCCTTGGCTGTAGGTAGGAATCGAACCCGCGATCAATTCTGGTTTTGCTGCGTAGGTTTGGAGCGCGTTGCCACTGCGCCATCGAAGGCGTTTCATTTCAGTAGAAAACAAAATCAAACGAAGCGTCCAACTTCGTGGTTTACACGAAAAAGAACGTAATTTTCAATTCATATATAAATATAGTTAATTTTACACGAAATATTTCTGAGACTTTTCATGTAAATTGTACGGTTCAGTTGAAAACTATATGAATAATTTACTAATACCAGTAATTTCGTGTAAAAGCGCTTGAAATGTGTACTTTTACTTGAAAAAATTAAATGTACTGAACATTTTAAGTAAAAATTGGATTGAAAATTTTTTTTTTTTTAAAAACAGTGTGATTACATTCCGATCAGATAAAATGTCTACTTTTTTTGTTTGTTTATATGCATGAGTATGTGATCCTGAAGTTCATTTCATGTAGAAATTATATTTCTTGAAAAAATTTGTCAAATTATGCTATTTAGATAAATTTAACATGCCAAAAGCGAGTTGTGCCAGATTTCTATAGTTTTCGTGACTTCTGCGACTTGTACTTTTTGAAAAAATTATATGCAATATAAAAGTGGTTCTAAATTTTGCAATTTTGTGTTTTTTGCTAGATTATCGTTTCCAAAATTTGACCACTCAAATTCGGATCATATTTTTGAGATGGACAACATTCGAGATATTCCGTGAACAGTGATTGTGTTTCGTAACATCCCAGTCGCTGAATGATAAAATTTGCCAACAGTTTGGGCGCAACTTTATTTTTGTTTTGGGACAAAATTCGGGATGCGGGTTATGTCGGGATGCAATAGATGTACTAACGCCACTGTCACCCTTAAAGTACGAATAAAGGTTTGGGATCTCAGTCCGAAATGCGGTGAAAGTCGAAATGTAAGAATGGTTCCTTCGAGGCAGGCATGCTAAATATTAAAATTAATTAAAAGTCTCCTGCTAATTTTTTTATGATGTCTGTCTTTCCCACTGAGCTATATAAATGGAGACCCCATCGGCTCATTTCTCTATACGATATGACAGATTGAAATAGCCGATGAAATCGTACCCTCACGCTCCTTCTTAAAATTTCGAATTTCGAACAACATGGCAACAACTTAAATAAAATTAAAAACTTTTCAATTTGAATTATCAGTTCTGACAATTCAAATTGTTCGATTTGATGGTGAGAAGTTGCGTTTTGCGTTCGAAATTCATAACACAACTCACAGTCTACTTCAATTTTTTTATTAAAAAATTTCTTGGGAAATAACAGTCTCAGGAACATTTATAACGGTTGAGCATGTAATACGTTATTTTTGAATTTGGCGCCATACCGATAAGTACATGGTATTATATTCGTACTGTAGTAGCCAATTTTACCTGTAAAATTTACACAGCTTAGTTGCAATTTTATGGACTCATTTTCTTTCAATACCTTGCATTGTTTATCAAAAAAAGTATTTATCAAATTTAAATTATTTGGTAATTTTTCAATTCGTAATTACACCTAAAAATTCGGATTTCATTTTTCATGTTGCCTAATCTGATGGTCCTCTCGTTGTTTTCCTTCTCGCCTTAATACATGCATACCGTGCTACTAACTCTTTCCTTCTTAAGATTCAGGTCATTCGTGGCTCAATCCTAATTTGTACCCCGGATAACTTTCGAAGTTTCTCTAAACTTAAAATGAATTGAATTTTTGAAAGAAACATAAAGAAATGTTTCAATTAAAAATTATTTTATTCGCATTACCAATTTTAAATCTTATGAATGTTTAAAATCATCAGAATTTTGTTCAACAATGCAGAACCTCGGGCTATCATGGACACCTTTTTCGATATTTTGACATTTTAGAAACGTCGGCCATGTAAGATAGCAAATCGAGGTCTCAGTGGTCTGTAACCAATGTTTCGACTTTGAGCAAAATCAAATTTTTTTGTATTCGAAAAATTTCATTTCTATTTGTATTTTTGGTGTAATTATAATAGTTCTTAAGATGTTACCATGTGTGCTTTTCGGGCACCCTCTCCCCTTCGTCAAAAATATTCGCATGTAGTACTAATATTAGGAAATTTCAAACTTTTAACATTTGTCGTTTTTGTGGTATAAAAAACAGAAACTTTTTATTTAATTTTATCTCGCCTTCCCCTTCACAAACCACTGTAGGAGAAATAGCCACCTCAAAAGCGGTACAGCTAGAGTGTCTCAAAATACTAAGCTGATGTCCTATGAAAGGGTTTTTGAGATATGAAGCCTGTTTATCGCATATATTTAAGTAACAACCCCCCTAAAAAATTACTTCCAGCGTTCTTCAACATACGTATCAAATTATAGTTCTGTGTCAATATCGGTTCCTTAGATATGGGGAGATTGTATTTTTAGCACCACTCTTCCCCATCCCCATCCCCAACCCCAAATTTATTTTTTATTTTCTCAAAAAATGTCTGTCCATACGTGTTTTAAATTTAAATGTTCTGGCATGAGCGATCACGAAGAAATAGTTTTCAGAATGTGTATTTTAAGGCATCATGCTTTTGGAACATTTCGGGAAACCCGACCCCCGAACGCACATACCCTTTTCAACAAATTTATTTTTGAATGCTTCCCTAGCGGAGTTATACAATTTTAAAATGTGCAATTAAACCTCCTTCTCATCCCTTATACCCATATTAACAAAGACTTCATCCCTAATAGAGGACCATCCCCCTCTATCCACTGTTAAAATGTTGAGCCAATATCTTTCAGGGTTGTTGATCTTTGACTAGTTTCCAAATTGTTGTAAATTTTTTTTCATTGTGTAAAAATCATCACTTGTGGTTAAAAAAAAATTGTACTAAAAATAACAACAGTTTCAGAATATCAGTATATCAGATGAGAATAAGATTTATTAAGCCCGTGTAGAAATCTTGCAGGAACTGAAAAACCGCATCTTTGCAGTTTTACGGAATGAGTGATTCATCTGAATTGTTCGAATTTAAAAATTCGATTTACAACTCATACATCATTAAGTTGTTACGACACAGTTCAATTCCGGACTATATTCCACACATTTTGGTCTTGGCCCAATGGTCAAAATTTTTCACCTGTTATACTCCCAACGGCTTCAGCTCGCTTTACCTAAACACTGTTCATAGTAGCGTTCTTCTCCAACGCTGAAATTTTTGAAATCAAGAAAGATGTAAATATGAAGTAGATCAGTTCTAAGTATCTTTTTGAGTTATTTTAATTATTTTAAAAAGTATTTGGCAAATTATTTAATTTTGAGGTTCTAGTGAAAAAGCTCAGTTTGCCCCTTCGAAATAATCCGCTTAATACTCCATTTATAAAAAAAATTGTTTTTTTGTAAATATCTGGTTTCCATTGCATTTTAGATCGAAAATTGGTTAGTTTAAATTTGAAGAGCATAAAATTTAATGTAATTTGAGTTCTACACTGTTTTAAAAAAATTTAATTTTCAATCCAATTTTTACTTGAAGTTTCCAATATATTTCATTTTTTCAAGTAAAAGTACACATTTCAATCACTTTTACACGAAATTGCTGGTATTAGTAAATTATTCATGTACTTTTCAACTAAACCATACCATTTACATGAAACGGCTCACAAAATTACGCAAAATTTCGTGTAAAATTAACTATATTTATATATGAATTGAAAATTACGTTCTTTTTCGTGTAATTCTACTTATCTATTTGGATTTTACAACGAAAAACATGTAATATATGAAACCACGCTTCGTTCGATTTTGTTTTCTACTGAAATGAAAATGAAACACCTTCGGTGGCGTAGTGGCTACGCGCGTCAAACCTACGCGGCAAAAACCAGAATTGATTGCGGGTTCGATTCCTACCTACAGCCAAGGGTTTTTATTAAGAGTAAGTAAGTAAAAAATAATATTAGAAGTAGAAATAAGTGTATCTTAAAGAGTGTTAATTGTACACTTTTTTTAGAGTGTAAATTCAAGAGAATATCCAGTGAATTGGCTGCTTTCGAAGTGGAAATTTACTGATTGCAAATTGAAATTTACTGACCGAAAATTTAAAATTACATTCAAATTAACTATTACATCCCAATGTAAATTTACTTAAAAAGGTGTGGCATATTAGCCTACTCTCCAAAAGATGTAAAATTCAATGGATTTTTTTTTACTGTGTAGTTGAACCTCATACAACTAACAATTATTGTGTTGTGTAATTTTATGAGTTGTACCAGGATTTCTCTCACAATCAAGGAATCAATTGTAGAGATCGCTTACGCCTTCGAATAATGTTTAAACAATTGTAATATTTTTCTTCGCTCGAATAAGATTAATTTCGATGGATGAATATCTTTTAATTCAGCTCAAATAACTTCTACTTCAACTGCTGAATTTATCCAGTTTAATTCCTGGATTTTAGGCAACCCAGATGTTTTCAAAAGTCGCTATCATTTCAGGATGGGACTCCCCGCATGCAACATATCCTGTGTGAAAACCAATTCACACTTGAATAACAATTCAATTCTGAAAATTCTGGTTTTTAATCAACTGCATAATCTTGTTCGCTGCATCTGTTATCAAGCCCTTCGGGGATAAGATTGTTGGGACTCAATTAACTCCCACAACACATCGCAGCACTTATACAGTTAATAAGACAATGCAAAGGCCAACTCACGTTCGAAGGCCTTACTGAAGTACAAAAGAAGTGCTTCTTGTCTGATGGTCTTATCTGGGGCTTGTTATCTGCAGCAAGCGGTGATCCCAACCAAAGATTTTTTCGAGTGGTGTGAATAAGATAGATGCTGGAAGAAGCTACCTTGGATCTATTTTTCACAGATTACTTTCGGCGAGAAGGTGTAAAGTGGCTTGACCGTAGGTATTTTAAGGGTGTAGTTGCGTCGCGTTTCATCAACCCCTAGCTACCCATGCAAAGTATGTATGGAAATTTCTTCAACGGCTCGAACGGGTATTCCGAAGTTTTCTGCACTCTTATCTTGTTCCCATTGAGCCCATTTTTTTCTTTTGTGGTTAAATTGTTCTGATTAGCGTATGTTATGTGACCAAGTCGCTAAATGTCAGTAGAAATATTGTTTCAACAGTCTTCTACTGTCTTATCGCCATTCTTATAATTGCTGATTAGGATTAACAACTGAACTGAAATCTAGTTTTAAAACCCACTCTATATGATTTTTTTTCCATTATTATTTTTTGTCCGAACTATTGTTGTTTTGTAGTTTTACACGCTTTTTTATTTTTATCTAATTTCGGGCATACAAAAAAATTTGGCAGAACGATAAACGCTCTAATCTATGCTATGAAACGAAAATTATTTTCCCAAATTATTGCAGGTTATGATTAAGGGAGTTTCTTTACAGTTCCGATGAATATTCAAATAGTAAATTCTTTTGAATTTTATCCGGAAATATCTGTGCCGAGACGGTGGGGCCTCGGTTAAACGTGCTATTCTACAAAACACTGAAGTCTTGGGTTTGAATCCCACCGCCATCGAAGGTGTTTCATTTTCGTTTCAGTAGAAAACAAAATCGAACGAAGCGTAGTGTCATATATTACATGTTTTTCGTCGTAAAATTCAAATAGTTAAGTAGAATTACACGAAAAAGAACGTAATTTTCAATTCATATATAAATATAGGTAATTTTACATGAAATGTTGCGTAATTTTGCCTTTTCATGTAAATTGTACGGTTCAGTTGAAAAGTACATGAATAATTTACTAATACCAGTAATTTCGTGTAAAAGTGATTGAAATGTGTACTTTTACTTTAAAAAATGAAATATACTGAAAATTTTAAGTAAAAATAGGATTGAAAATTCAATCTCTCAGGTTCTTCGTGCAGCTTCCTTCCATATAAAAGTTATTGAACAAGTTGTGCATTCATTCAATAAATCCTATAAGAACTCTTTACTCTCAGGTTCTTCGTGCTGCTTCCTTCCATACAAAAGTCATTGAAAAATGTTTGCATTCATTCAATAAATCCTATAAGAACTCTTTTTTTTAAGTACCGAACGGGACTCTCTTGGTTAGCCCATCGTACACAGTAGTGTACAGTCCAGTCAATTTAAAGATGAGACGGTCAAGAAATCGAGACAGGTGTTTGTAATAACTCTAGAACTTGTTCAACTCCAACGCGATAGAATTCCCTCTATCCTGACTGACGCATACCTTTCATTTTTTGTATTGACCTGTCTTAACTTTTGTATTTTGACCTTTTTGGCATGTAGTTACTTCTGGTAGAAGGTGGACGTTCTGACCTTCTCTAACAACTCCGTCACTGCATTATTCCGAATTATGAAAAGAAATTAATGTTCACCCACGAGAGTATAGCTCTGGATCTCATAAAAAAACTCTGCCCACAATCTAGACGCAAGTTAATCATTTTTCGGGTCAAAGTCCAAGAAGGTTATAACGCTACTGACACCCTTAAAACATCAATTTCGGTCATAGTCCGGAGCGCGGGAAAAATCGAAATATAGCATTGGCTCTTTCGAAAATTAATTTCGTCCTGAAATAAAAAGCCGCTTAAGTAAAAACTTTTTCAATATTTAATCAGACCTAAAAAATATGGCGAAATTCGTGAATTGAATTTCAAAAAATCGTGAAATCAATTTTAAGGGGGTCATCCCGTTTGAAGGCTCTTTTGCCGAACTAAATAAAGATACAACTGTGAAATTTTTACCATATATTTATGCACATTTTGAGCAAACCTTACAATTTTATCAGCCCGAAATTGTCGCTCTTTGCTGAGGTGTACGGCAACTCAGCCACTCATTTTCAAAAAACCTTTTTTTTCGGTAGACACGATTGCGGGCGTTCTGCTTATCTCAAATAAAAAAATCAAACGCCATTTTAATCTGTAAAGTTTGAACTAGTTTCGGAACTAGGATTATCAAAAAATATTGAAAAGTGAATTTTTGGCAACTTGTTGAACTCTTTATCGTCAATTTTGGTGTTTTTTTTTACGACTTCTTCAGGTCGACAAAAAAAACGGCTTGATGAATCACAATTATTCTAGTTTGCAAAGTGTCTACATGAGTACTGAATAAGTTCATCAAATTTCAAAGGAGTTCGTTTGATATATTTCGAGATATCGTGTCTACCGATTTGAAAAATACCGTTTTGAGAAAAACGCGACTAAACTTCGAAACAGCGAAGGAGTTTAGAGAATATAACGGCCTGTAACTTCCGGACGGCTTCGAATATCGGAAAATCCCTTCGCCCACATATTCTACACTATATTTGGATACAATTAAAACAAACAAAAAATCTGCCAATGGTCTGGGCGAAACTTTATTATTTTTCGGGTCAAAGTCAAAGTAAAAATGAATTCGATATATCATCAGATCTAAGCAATATGTAGGAATCTGTAAAAACATATGCAACCTCCTTACACCCCCTTGGGGGTTGAATATCGAAAGTCCTGAAAGGAGTTAATAGATAAACATGAAGACAGAACGAGAAAGTAAGAACCAATTCAATTTCTTATCACTTCTAAAAGAAATTACGGAATTCGTGAAACGTGTTCAACCCTTTTATACCCTCTTAGGGGCCGAAAAAGGAAAAAACTTAAAAACAAGTTTTAGGCGATTATTGCGTAAGCCCGTGAAAGTGAAAAGTTAGTCGAAATCTAATTAGACCAGGGGTATATGGCAGAATTCGTGAAAAAGTATACAACCCCTTACACCACTTAGGCTTAGAATTTAAAAAAATCCTGAAAACACTTTCTCGGTATTTATATGAAGAAGCCGTAGAATAAAAATGAATTCAATATTTGGGAAGACCTATTAGATATGACGAAAATCGTGAAATTTATATGCATTCCATTTTCACTGATAATTTTTTTCGCCCCCCTTCCAAACGCCAATGGATATTTGAAATTTTTTTTATCTAAGTTACTTTTCTAGTTAATTTACATATACATACCGAGTTTCAACTTTGTAGTATAAGCCGTTCTATAGATAGGAAAAACACCTCTCACCCCCGTACCATACTACCACTATAAAAAATTATATTTTTCCAACATGCTACTACTATATCTCTATCCAAATACCAAGTTTCAGATTTCTATCATTATACGTTCTCGAGATATAACTCTCTCTCTCACCCTCTACACCCTCACTCCCAAATTTTAGTAGGGGTTTATTAGGCCTACTTCTGGTAAAAGTTTTAAGCATCTATCTTACACTGTTCTTGAGATATGAGACGTGATTTTTTAGAAAAATTCTTATCCCCTCCACTTTCATGCTCCACCGCCCCCTTCAAAAATTTTGATTTCAGCAAACTTTATTTGTCAACCTTTATACACAAACCGAATTTTATTTGTCTAGTACAATTCGAGATATCGTAATCAAAAATTGTTCACCTCCCACCCCTGTACGCCACTGACCCCACTCAAAAATTTTTGTTTCCGATCTATTGTCCTAGTACACCTACAGATATTCATAAAGTTTTAACTTCGTGACATTAACCGTTTAGGAGATATGGATTTTAGAATGTGTCGATCTCGGCTTTCTTGCGTTTCGGACGCATTATTTTTCCCCCACTCCCACACCCCTTCACCCATATCGACAATTTTTTTGCAAATGGGTCCACTATCGAAGCTCTATATAAGTTCTAAGTTTCAGCTTCCTAGCGTAAGCGGTTACTGAGATCTAGAAACCAAAATTTTCCGTCTAATAAGCTTCCCCCACTTCCCCCCTCACACCACCACCCTTGAAAATATTGGCACTTCAAGGGGCCTACCCAGTCTATTCACAAGAAAAATTTCAATTTAATACCTCAAAGGGTTTGGGAGCTACGACCCTTCAAACGATTTTGCGTACAGCGGTCGACGTACGGCGGACAGACGGACTGAAATTTTTTTGCTTTTTTCGTGTCTACCAGTCATGAAACGTGAAAAAAAAAATTTTGAGGGTAGCAAATTTTTTTTTTTTAAAAATCGATCACAATACTGTATTATTGAAATAATAAAGTAAAATCGATTTTTTGAACCAGTCACACGGGATGACCCCCTTATGTCAAATGTTCAATCAAATTTGATATTTCATCAATGCTCCTCAGAAACCCCGTTACATCTCCTTCAGCGTTGAATATCCTAAAACAGTACCAAATTTGTGTTTTCGAGTAAATATCAAGATTGGGTGCAGTTACAATTTAGTTTGTTACATCAATTGAAAGGTAATTCGATTCCCTAAAAAAAGAGTTATAACACTTTGCCTTGTGATTATTCGTTTTCAAGATATAACGTTTTAAGTGAGTGAGGGTACCGGTCAAAAACACTTTTCTTAACCACCCTGTATCTCCACTGATATTGAAAAGTGACCCACCCTGAAGAACAATTTTTTTCTCCAAATATAACAAGGAATAACCCCTCACAAGGTGGCACACGGAGAACCAAACACCCTGTAGAAACCATCTCCACCCTCAGCTTCCAAAATATGTCGACTTAAAGGAGTTCGCCCAATTTACCCGATAAAAAAATTTGAACTCAATAGCTTAAAGCGGTCGTGAGCTACGAGCGTTCAAACGCGGTTGCAGACGGCTTATACGGCGGACAGACAGACTTTTCTGTAGCTATTTTGGATTCTACAAGCCCTGAAACGAAAAAACACAGAAAATACAAAATTTAGGGTAGCAAAGTTGTTTTTAAATTTCAAATCGATCACAAAACCATTAAAAAAATAAAGTAAAATGAGAAACGCATTTGTGCGTTCGAAATCGTAACGCTGCGTCAAAGTTCTAAGCTCACAATGCCACCGATCGGGAGCGACTGGCTGCAGCTCTGCCAAAGGTAAAAACTGATCAGATGCGGTCAAGCCGAACAAAAACGCATATGTGCGTCCGACATACTCCCACAGTTGCGTTGCTCCATGAAAACATATAAGACCCAAACCCAGCATTGCTATGTACTCGTTGCGTTTTTCTTATGTACAAGCGATGAATCGCGCACCTCCATGAACGGCGTGATGAATGAAATGAACTTATGCTGCGTGCGTATTCGTGGTGTGTACGCCAGACGGTATAGTGTGTACGTACGCCAGGAGAAGTAGGGGGCTGTACTCTGTACAGTGCGCGCTTGGTCCCCGTTCTTCGTTGAATTTTCTGATGAATCAAATTCGAACGTCAGTTTCAGTAGTAGTCGGTCGGTGAGCGGATATCAACGTTTTCAGGCGTGTTTTTGACGCGTGTTTTGTGTATAGATCCGATCGTGCGACCGGAAGTTGTTCGAAAAAAAAACCTCTCCAACAACAACAATAACATCAACAAAAACCAACGAGACAAGAAATTTAAAAGTTGACGAAAATCAAATCAATCTTGATTTTTAATTTTTTGGTGTTTTAGTGTTTCCGCCAAATTTGAAGAACTTACCTTGAAAGTAAATTCGACGGAGCCAGTGATTTTTGACGGTGCCAAAAATAATTTTGGGTTTTTTCGCTCATTTAGCACCCGCCATGGATTTTTTTTCGAAAAGGATTACGCGTTGAATTTCGAAAGTGTTTCGACTAAGAAAAAAAGTTACCGGTGCCATCGGAAGTGTTGCTGTTTCTTTGTTTTTTCTTCTGGTTTTTGTTGTCAAAATCGAATTGTTATAAATTGAAAGGTGCCAAATAGGAGAGGGCCGTCAGTGCCCTCCCCAACCCCCGTCCTTAGTGGTGTCGTCGATTTCCGATCGGGTTAAAAGTGCACACATCAAAACGAATTGCAATCCGAATTACGTTCACGACGACCACCACCACCACCCCCCGAACGGTGCCATTGTTAACGCGAGCCTGGCTCAAACGGACTACGCCAAGGACTACGAATGTCACGCGAGTGTCGTCATCCGAAATAATAATAATAATAACAATAGTCGCTGTAACGACTACGCGAATACCGGTGAAATGGTGCTACAGTTGTTTGACAATTGCACGTACAGTGCTTCGAACAATGGCGCTACGACGGGTGGTGGTAGTATCGTCAATGATCTGATGGTAACACCGTACGCTGGTGATTATGCTCCTCTTCCTGCCAACGCTTATTACACAGATATCGATGGGAATTTTTATAGTCAAGGTAATTTTGGGAGGGGGTTGAAGTACGTCCCTCGTTACGAAACGAATGGGGGTCCCTCGTTAGAAACATTATCGTCAACTGTATCCCATTGTTTGGTATGACCGTTGCTTTTTTTTCCGGGGATAAGTTATTAGCCTCTCACCCCACCGACGAAGGTGAATGAGTAGTAACGGATTGGTGTAGTACAGGATTGTTGGATTCCGTGAAACTTCTACTAGGTTCCTACCAAGAAGTTGATTTTGACAACGTATCAATTTGGAAGTAGACAGGAGCTATTTTTGGCAATCGCTCAAACCCCACTTCGCGTGATATGCTGAATGTAAAAATGCCAAAAAAAATCGCTTCAATAGAAAGAAACGTGTAAGGTCATGAGTGGGATTCGAACCCTCGACATCTTAAACGATTGATTAGCAAACTCATGATGAGGAAGGGAAGGGATTAAAAGCTTTTTGGACTTCCTTCGTCGAAAGCTCAATGAACGGTGGACATTTCGCTGTTCGAAGACTTGATCTGCAACTTGAGAAAACGCTACTCTGGTAGCATAAAATCTTAAAATGGTGGAAAAATTCCAAAATATTTTGGCACTGTAATGTATACTTTGTGTGCATCAGTGGCGGCTCGCCACATGAGAGTAGTGAGGCTGAGCCTCACCATTTTACAGAGGAAAAAGTCATCAAGTTACTAGCGATTTTTTGTTTTGACAATGTTACTTAATGACTTTCCGAAGTAAACCGATGTCCTTACTCATATAGTTTTAGTCCGACAAAGTCGTGTTTTAATATTCCAATTCAGTTTCACCTGCTAAGAAAGGTACGAGCCGTCACTGGTGTGCATTGGTGTAATAGACAAGAATAATTCCTAGCAAATGAATGCATTTCAAGCAAAGTGTGACAAAGAATTGCAAAGGATGCATAATAACTTTATTTCTTGGGAGGGGGGCGGATAGCAAAGCTTTGGCTCATATGAAGATGGGGATTGGTGATCATTGCAGTTTTGTTGCACCTATGATTCCTATGACTCCTTAAAGACAAGTTTCAGTGAATATAAAAAAACATTCTGCCGATCATTTGCTTAAAGGGTTATACGCAGTCAGGAGGCCGAAAAAAAAGCGGTTTTTCATGAGTTTTTCCTGGAAAGACATTTTAATTTATTAACGTAAAAATTTATATATATATTATGGTCAATTTTAACTTTATTCTGGTATTTTTTATTTTTAAAAATGATAATTTTTAAAGCTGCTATATCTGATTGCCGGAAACTCCTATAAAAAAACGCGTTTTGCGGTGACCACGATATCTCTGGATAGGATCATATAAAATAAAAAAAAAACAAAAAAGATTTCGATAGTATAATGTATTATCTAGTACTCAATCGAAGGAATACGCTAAATATTAATTTTTAACAAAATGGCGGCTTCTCAAAAAATAATTTCGATTTTCGATAAAAATTTCAGCCTTAAATTTTTTATAAAATGGAAAATATTTATCGAGAAAAACCTTCGATTAATCACTTAAAAATACATTTATAAAGCTTGTGTAAAAATTTGAGACTGATCGGTTTTGCCGTTTCCGAGAAATTTTGGTCACCAACTTTATAAACACAGTTTTGAGAAAAACGCGTTCCAAGCTTCAAAAACACTTTCAAACGCTCCGAGACGTCTTTACAGTGTAACTTCGAGAATATTTGTCGGATTGACATGAAACTTTCTGTGAATATACTTAAATATATGTACATTACGAAAATGAAAAAAAATTTTTTTTTTTAAATTCTGACTGCGTATAACCCCTTAAAAGAAACAGAACTAGGCAGCGCCGGTCAGATATTGTTATCGTCAAATTTTTATATGCCACATTATTCTATTTGCTCGAGACAAGGTCTTTTTTGACAGATAAATTTTGACAGAACTTTCCGCCAAATTTCTTTAGTCAAATATTTGGCAGCCTAGCATACAGTATAATACAAGCTTAACGAATAGTGCAGAAGAATGTAGTTACTTTTTGCCAATTGTGAAGGAGTGGCTTTTATCCGATTTTGTTCTCATTTTGCTCTAATTTTGGTTTAGGAGAGGCGACACGAATTTCTATGCTATGACTCAATGATTGAAGCTAGTATTACACTGTTTGACCAAGTGGTCAAATTGCAGTAATAAGCAATGCGAAATAGCGAATTTGACCGAGCGGATTTTGCGAGAATAATTAGAATTTGCTTTTTTCGCATTACTTATTACTACAATTTTACCACATGGTCAAACAGTGTAATACTAGCTTGAGGATCTTTTTTTTCTCGTTGCCAAACGATCCTGCAGGGTTGCCAGATTAAAGTGAATGCCGAGTACTCGTTAATACTGGGCATGAATTTATTTGTCCCATATTTTATGAAAAAAGTTTCTAAACTAACAACACTTTTTGGTATGCCGTTGGAGAAGCTTTCAGTCTCATTAGAATGTGTAAAAATCAGTTGAGTCAAGATAAAAACTAATTCCATTGAATCAATTACTACCGCATTCAATTAATCTTTGTGCAAAAGTTTTAATCCTTGTCGAATTCATTTAAACTTTTTTTCCGAAAAATTTTAATTCGGTTTGAAATAATCAATTTACAAATTGATTGAATCTACGTCATTTGTATTGCACTACGAGTATATGAATATATTTAACTTATAATCAAACCTTATGTATGGTTATAAGATAGGTCGAATAGTTTCCTCACGCTAAATCGTAAAAGAAAAATATGTCAAGGAAGGTGAGAGAGGTTGGAACACTATGGGTCGAAAAGAATCGGCAAAGAGAAAGATTCACTTGGCTCCTTGGATGTATTAAAAAAATCTTACACTTTACTCAGGGACGTCATTTGCGGGGGCAGGGGGGCAATTGTCCCCCCCCCCCTGAATTTGATTGACACCTCAGGAATGTTTTAAAAGAATATGCCTCCAGAGAAAAAATTTTAAGGGTATACATCTGAGCGTTACAATTTATGAATTTATGACTTAATAATTTTAAATCTGACAAGCTGCTAAAGTCTCGTGTACACTAGCAAGCACTTTCGACATTTCTTTCTACAACGTTTACATTAGCAAAATTGCTCTAGGAATCTGCTGTAACAAGTATCTTGCAAGTGGTTTTTGCGTCTGAACGTACACTTTCACTTCAACGTTGTGCCAAATGCACCTCTTACGTCGAGCTCTGACTCAAAAAAAATATCGTCAACATTCTTGCGGGGTTCTAGCTCCACTCAAGTATACATGTTCATTTACTTACTAGTGTCCACGAGCCCTTAGGATATCTCAAAATCAGTCAAAAATTTATTTCTGTGAGATGCGATTTTCTAAAGGTTTTTATACTCTAGATGAAATTTGAGACTATTATAAGATTAATCCAATCAAAAGGTTTGTAACGTATATAGAACGGAGCCTCGGACGAAAAAAACTTATATATTATTTTGTGTTTATTTGTGGCCAAAAACTCCAAAACAGCTTGACGTCGGTCCGTCTGTGTGTCCGTTAGCACGATAGCTCAAGAACGCCTTGACCTAGGAGTTTGAAATTTTGAATTTGGATGTTTGATCGAATTTGTTAAGCCAAGTTATTTAAACATTCGTGGTCACACGGGATAGAATCAACCCGACGACAAAGTTTGGGCGTAAAATGGATCCTCTTCATATGTCGGAATCAATCTTTTATGGAACGCGCACTATGCTATTGTTTTATTTTTTTCCAGAAGCAGTATATCTAAGAAGTGAAACGTCAAAATTTTATGAAAAAATATTGAACATTGACGAAGCTATAATTTTTTTTAACCAAAAAAGTGCGTTGCGTTTTCACCTTTTCATGAAATTTGTTTAATTAATTTGTCGCAATTTTATTTCTTATAAATAAATTTAACGTACATCATCTAGAACATTCAGAGTATGTTCCGTTATTTTTTTTAACCACTTTGGATGGATAGTTTGATCAAAATATCGTTTTGAACTTTTTAACTGGGTAGAATTGACCAAGAGTGACCACCAAAATTGAATACAGATGTGTGACCACGAAGGGTTAAGGGAATCGTCCTACTTCTACGGGTAGCGGCCATACAAGAAGTCATTAAAACATCGTGTTGTAGAATATTGACCAATAAATTTTGATCGCTTCAAGCTAGGAATTTGAAATTTTACACATATTAAATTAATAAATTACGTAAATACTACTCATTGTCAATATCGGTTTGCACAAACTTTTATCAAAATTCATGTTTCAACACAAATCTTGCAAAAAGGCCCATGTACACAAGTATACCAAAAACACACAATGTATTCATGCACAATATTTTGCAAACCCCCCCCCCCCCCCCCCCTAGGAAAAACTGAAATGACGCCCCTGACTTTACTAATTGAATCTTCCCGTAAAAGACAATGTTGTGTTGCGAAAATCTCAAAATCTGACATTTTGTCAAATATGTGAAAAATTAGACTGTTTTCTTTTGTCAAATTTTTGACAGTGTTTATCAAATGTGTAGATTGCATCACTCCTGGTAAAATAAACAGAATTTTTCCAGCTAAAAATTTAAGGAAACGCATGTATTGGTATCGAATTTAAGATAGGGTAAAAAATTGGACTTAATACAACAATGGAAGAAGCAATGGCGTAGCAAAGGGTGTGTTTGGAAATATTTCAATTGTAATAATAGTAATTTCAATCCTTTTGTGTTATGCTAAATCATGCCCATTTTGAGAACATGACAAATTTTGACCCATCTTTACTGAGGTGATCACTTATCAATCGTTTCCATTTGAAGGACACATTTGCGTAAGCTACTGCTACTAAACTTTAAAATTTTTAAAATTTACCCTAAAATTTGGTGTAAAGTTAGAAAAATTGCACTACTACTGCTTTAACCCTTTGACTGCCGGACTTTTTGTCAAAAATTTTTACTATGCTGCTTAAAGTGGTTCTAAATATAAATGGGTTGACACAGCTGCCAACGTGTTAAAGAAAAAATATTGTGATCGTAAACGTAAATTGTTTTGAAATTTATTTTTTGAAGATTTAAGTTTCGTCCCTTTTTTATAACACATTTGTTGTCGTTTGTTTTGGATCTGTTTATAGGACGACGTCCACTCCATTTGTAGTTCATGCATACAATCATTTTTCTACTCACATCAGGTACTTTTCCCAAATGCACTGTCTAGTTTTAGTTAGTTAGTTTTGGAAAAAGAAAAATAGTTAAAAATTCCTGTAACTAGACGACAATGGCTGGATGAAACTCTCTGCCTAACCCAATCCGACCTTTATATCAATATTCAACCTATCAACAAATTGCTAGCATTTTTCCTCAAAATTTTTTAGCCTGCTATGGTCTCGATAAGAAATATTCTGACTCCTATTCCAACCCTCTTAAGTTTAACATTTTCAACTTCACTACCACTTCGAAAGTGAACACAAACTTCAAGAAGCATTTTTTGGGTTTCGTTATCGTTCTCGCTAATTAAGCGACTTTTTAAAGCATTTGGTGTTTCATTTGCTAATTTGGTGTTGGAACATCTGTTCCGACTCCAACCCCAACCACGACTCCACCCAAAAGTAAGCGGCCCCTAGATTTCGGCTTCGCAACTCAGGATTCGATATAGAATAAGTTGTACCCACAACCAGGATTGAATTCAAATCTACGACTTTTGGATTGGTAGTGAAGTAAAGCTTGTATTAGCATTTGACCATATGCTGTCAAATATTTGACCAAACAAATTTGACGGAAAAATTTTTCTTACACTGTCAAATATTTGACTATTTTCCCTAGCAAATACTGTCAGACAATGTAATCGTACAATTTTTGTTTGCCACATTGTCGAACAAAATTTGACAGAACTTTTCGTCAAATTTTTTCAGTCAAATGTTTGACAACATGGCATACAGTGTAATACTAATCTCAAAGTATTCGCTCGGTCAAATTCGCTATTTCACATTGCTTATTACTGCAATTTGACCATTTGGCCAAACAGTGTAATACTACCTTTAGACATAGTGTCACGGAGTCTAATACACGTTGCGTGTATATTACACTAGCCGACCGAGGTCCGCACTAAATCTCAAGCTCCAGCTATCTAGTATGTACCTGAAGCCTAATGGACTAATTTTGGATTGATTCACAGAATTTTATAAATATGTAACTTAATTTGGCTACGTTTTCACGATCATAAGCGGAAGTTCCGTCGCGAAATTGACCAATTTCACGAAGATTAATTTTTAAGATTGCGGTTTGAATAAGCCAGTAAGCGGTAAGGACAATTAATTTTTGTTCATACACTTTGCATGCATTAACAAACACGTGTTATTAATGCATCTTAATAACTGAGATTGCAAGTGTTGATATAAAAACCGCACTTAAATATGTTAACTAAATAAAAACTGACTTTTTCCACGTATACAAATAGGAACCAATTGTCGAATGATGTGAATTGATTAAGTAGTACTTCAATAGGTGTGTTAGCAGGTTCAGGTTTGTGCAGGAAGTACGTTATTATGTTTAAGGACATGAGCGTTGAGTACCTCGTCCATTTTCATAAGCGTGTCCTTTCAAATTACCTTTCAATTATACAATAGACGGTAAACGTAATTCCGGACATGTCCATGATTTTCTGATTACAACTGAATCGCTTCTATTTGTCAATTTCGACAAATGTATCATAGCGTCATTCGTAGAGTCGATGGTAATGTTAGGCTTAAAAACATGATAAAATTCTGGCAGTTAGAAATCAGCTCTGTTAAAAATTATGGACAACCTTACTTTTTTAGAAATTAATTCCTTATACTATAAACTAAAAATTAAAATAAAAACCAAAAAAAAAACCTCGTTTGGATATCTTAAGTTATGAATGAATAACTTTAGCCTTGACATTTTCCAAACCCCGTTCATTGTGTTAAAAATAAAAAAAAATTAATCTTCATTTGATTGATTTAATTAAAGACTTCTTCACTTTTGTTTGACCGGAAGCTCTGACTCATTTTTTATTATATGCACCTACTATACAGCTATACTACGCGCATACATTACACAGGTAAGGACTGTGAATAATAATGAGAAATGTTCATATGTTGTGCACTGACACTGTTAGGCGTCACGGTTAGATGAATTTTAGTACAAAATCGGAATATGAACTAACAGATTTTTTTCGAAATCGTAAAATTCATATAAAATTTGAAGGTTGTTTGCAAAATGCAAAATTTGCAAGTTTTACTTCGGAATCGTAGCTGAGTTTCAGGGCGCCGAAAAAGAATCTTGGCAAATTTAATTCAATATTAAAAAAAAATTGTTTTGCAACAAGAGAAGATTTGGTGAGCCCTGCTGGCTTCTTCATTCAAAGCTTACGGTCCAGCCGAGTAGCGTATTCTCCAGTCGAAGAGCACGTATTATGATCTTCATTGAAAATACTATATTTGTATATTTTTTCAATCTACAGTAGAACCTCTATAAAGTGACCATCCAAGGGACTGTACAAAATTGGTCACTTTATAAAAATAATTTAACAATTAAAATCCGTTTCTGATTTACATCGGGACCGTAAAAAAATGGCAACTTTAGGCAAGTGGTCAAGAAAGGAAGGTGGTCACTTCTTCCGGTTCTACTGTATTACTAAACCATATTTTATCTTTCATAATCTTCCGGTATACGTTTCTAACTAACAAAAATTTGCCAGTATCTACCAAAAAAGAAATGAAGATTCGACTTCGAAAATTATAGGGCTAGAACCCTCCGATGTTCTTTTCTCGGCGACAGTATTAAAAATTATTAACACCTACTAGTACACTGCCATAGTCGGTTCAATTTCCGACCTCCCATCCCTTAGCTGACTGGACTGTACACTACTGTGTATTAAAGGCTAATCACTTAAATCCAGTTCATCATCATCAACAATGGCGCGACAGCCTAAATCGGGCCCTGGCCTCCTGAATCCAGTTCGGTCCTTTAAAAAACAAGTCAAAATTATCAACATCTTCCACATTCATCCAAACCTGTTAGACGCAGCTTTAAGTTTCTTAAATCTGGCAAACAAAATTTGTAATATTATCGCTCTTGGTTACATTATATTTTTCTGAAATCCCCGCCCGAAATGTTTTTCTGCGTTTGCACCTGCTTCTGAGCACTACTCCTTCGAACGAAGTTTCAAAAAAAGAACTTCAATTGAATTTATTGGTCTTCCTTATTTGAAGAAAAATCTTCACATCATCAAATTTCTGGCCACTCAAAATACTATCCTTATTCACCAACGAGTACAACCTGTAAAACAAATCATGCAATTATTCATCAATAGTGTACCACTCAGACATAAGAACGAAGAATGTCAAAAATTTGTCAACAAAATTCTGACAAAAAATTAAGTCATATTTTTCAGAATGTCAAATATTTGGACTCGAAATTTTTACAAATAAAAATTAAGTCAAATTATTCTGAATATCAAATATTTGATCACAAAATTCTGACAAAAAATTTAATCATATTTTTCGGCATGTCAAATATTCGGACACAAAATTTTTTACAAATAAAAATTAAATCAAGTTTTTCTGAATGTCAAATATTTGATTAGAAAATTTTGACAAAAAAGTAATTCAATATTTTTCAAGCGAAACGGGTTTAGAAGATTTTAACTCGAAATGAAAACTGTGTCACACTATCTTACTAATATTGGACAGCAAAAAAGGCTTATATTTGACAAAGTTGCACACCGTCTATATGACCAGGTTTGCCATTGAAATTTAGGCAACTGTATCGAAAACTTATTCACAAACTCGGAATGGTTAAAAAAAAATTATTGTCAAATTTTGGATGAATGTTAACTCGTAACTCCCTGAATTTTTTTTATTCCTATATATTTCGCAGTAATAAAGTCTAATCTCAGTCATCAAAAAATAGCACAAGCCTTTTGGGTAGTTGGTGTTTTGATATGCATTCTGATGAGTAGAATATGTCACGGAAGAATTTACTTCCGGGTGTCGGCCAAGCTCAACGCATTCCAATAAAATTGTTGGGGTCTTTATACTGAATACTAATCACAGAATTCTGGAAGGGAACAGAACAAATTGTGAAAAGGACGAAATTTGTATTGACCAATCTGTTCCAGGAGACACTGACATTGTTGTGGCTTTTTTGATCAGCTAAATCAGGGCTCAAATTTGAATCATTGCAAAACTAACTCAATGTATGATTTCAAAAAATATTTCGTTTCCGTTTGGCAGCGTCAAAAGAGCTTGGTGAATCAAACTATAATCTGCTGCTCTTCAAATCGATCTTTTTCTATCTATTAATCGTACAAGTTTCAAATTTCTACCATAAACCGTTCCTGGGATATAAAGAGACTATTGCACCAAATCGTATTAATTCTTTAGATAAAATACTGAACTGCTATTTAAATTTGTATACGTTACAATAAAGATAGTGCTCGTATAGTGTGCCCTTTTTATTTGACGTTGGGGTAACGAAATTGCATTATTAAATATAACAAAAATGAGTGATAGATAGATAGATTGGAAATAGGTGTTGGTATGGTTAACCTCTGTCACTGCAGCCACAGTTGGGCCTATTATGACGCCCCCCCCGGTTTGACTATGATTCCTCTTCAATCCCTGCGCTTTCAATGAAGCCTAGTATTTTTCGAAGAGGAATGGTCAGGAATTCCGATGGGTCCATGAAACCCTAACCGAAGTGACGATGTCTTTTGTGAGCTAAACCCTCACATTCACAGAGGATATGCTCTGGTGTTTCGTCTTCGTCATTGCATATTCAAAATTGAGTGATACGTAGGACCCGTAAAAAATTGATTGGAAGCAGGTGGTTCAAATATCAAGGAATGTTTTGAATGGGACCGGTCCAATTCAATAATTTCTTTTTAGACTGGTCAAATAGAAATGCAAAGATAAAGGGGTTACTTCTATTTGAATAAAAAGAACCCAAAGATCACAGCAATAAATTTTATACATTTCCTTTCTTCCTCCTGCGCACTGTATACACACTGGCGACCATTTTTTTTTTTTTTTAAATAGTCGGACCACACATGCGGTCCTATTTTCCAGGGTTGCTTTGCGAAGATAAGAAGGTACTTTTCATAATCCGATTTGGAGATGGTTCAAATATTGAGGGAGAGACGCTTTCACAAGACCTGCGAACCAAAAACAAGTTGGTCCGATTATAGAGAGTCCCGATTCGCAGTTTTATGGCAACACTGTAGATGTAATTACATTTGAAACGTGCCGAAAGGACTTACGTACTTCGAGTGATTTTCTCGTTACTTAAAAAAAACTGACCTAAACTTCAATCATACATATAAAATTTTAGCTTAATAAATTAACGTGTTTTGAATTTATTGCCAGATCGTAGAAAACATGTCAAGGAGCTTCTGTATTGTAGCATGTTTTTTGGTGATTGTATTTTGCAAAATCTTAAAGTCCCAGATTTTCGAGCTCTCCTAAAAGTTTTAAGAATTTTTGCATGAAAAATATTAACCTCAATCGTGTCAAAATTTTGGCTTCAGTTGAACCTTTTTGGAAATTATCTGTTATTGTCGTTTTCGTCAATCAAAATTGAAGATACCTTTCTGCCACCTGTTCTTTCAAGCTTTTTAAATGGTGTAAATCTGAGATAATCGTTCAATAAGTGTAATACACTGTATGTCATGATGTCAAATATTTCACTAAAAAAAATTTGACCATAAGTTGAGTCAAATTTAAATTAGCCTAAAGCAAATAAAATAATGTGGCATCTGTCAGGGAGAATAGTTAAATGTTTCACATAGTGGCATACGGGGTAATACAGAAAATTTAACCGACTGGATACTGTGAGTATCCTTCTAATTCGATATTTCGCATTGCTTATTACTGCAAATTTAACATAGTGATATACAGTGTAATTTAATATATATAAATTCTCGGAAGCAAGCTTTTGTCCTTCGAAGACTTTCGTTTTGCATCTGGCAATTGTTGCACGCGTTTTTTCCTAATGACTTTTGTATGGAAACTACTCGAAGAAGTAGGACGTCTCCGCTTTAAGACCCCGGAGATGGAGGTGCAAGTGATGTAAGTGGCTCAGGAATACTTTCAAATTTCAGATTTTCTGACTAAAGTCTGACTGAGTCCAGCGTTAAAAAAAAAGACAACGCAGTTAAGTAATTAAAAAAGAAATATTTTCAGAAAAAAGGTAGACGAGTGATTAAAAGGTTGCGCGCACTGTGGTACACAAGTTACACAATTCCTTTGGCATAGCTGGCTACATATGTTGCCCCTTGGCCTGTTAAGGTACCTGTACGTTGAAAAAACACCTACAAAACACGTTTAGCGCCATACGGGCTGAACAGTTGTTGGTACCTTGGACGGAGCGTTCTACCCTTACAAATTGCGAAAGAAACACACCTCGTAGGTAGTAAGTTCCTGGCATACATATATGGCAAACGTTTGCAAAGGGCATACATATATGAGGCTAATGACTCTAGAATAGGCCTAACTTCTAATGATCCAGTCCAGTTAACCGGGCTTAGTCATGATGATGAATAATATTTTATTGCACATTACAATGAACGTTATTAGGTATGTGTCCACTGTCCACTTCAAGTCCGGGCAATTGAACTGTCCGAGCCGCCAATTAATGAAAATTGCTATGGTGATGCCCCAAGTCCCAACCCTCCGTAACAACTGGCCACCGTAGATCGCTTGTACGCTGGACACGTATCCGAAGTGACACGCGCGGCATATGTGAACGAACGCAAAATTACACACAAGTTAGTGTAATTTTCATCTAACGTGTAAATAATTAAATAATAGAAAATAAAGTTCTTGAAAAAGGAACAGTTGCACTTCGGGCCTGAGAAAATTGCTAAGAAAAAAATTCTCTTCAGATGAAATTGCAAATAATTCATCTGAACAGTCCCCCCCCGGACTGGACAGTGTTACTACACAACCCACTTACCACCAACAATCTCCAACTCGTCCATAAAAAAAAGAACAAAAATAAAGAAAACACCAACGACATACCCACACACCCACATCAACAAGATTCATTCATGCTGTGCTGCCCCGTTTTAAGATTAGGCCCCACATGACCCCCCCTCTAGCTACATATGTAAACTCAAGCCATCTGGGGGATAGCCGTGTGTGTGTTTATCTCGTATATTTACCAATCGGCATCTCATCACGAAATGAATAGACAGCGTCTCGGATGAATAAGCCCGAACCCGATAAATGAACCTCGAATCGGATTGGCTGATCGATTCTATCGAATCAGAATATGGTAACCGCCTCCTTCGATTTTAATCGCGCCGGATTCGTTCTTTGCCGACGAGATACGTACATAAACCGCTTTTCTCATACTACAAAGCAACGAGTGAATTGAAACGTAAAACAGCGCAAAAGTAGCCCAAGAACTTGGAGTTGTTATGCGCGTTGGAAAAATGGGATTCGGTCGGTCGTGGAATGTGAAACGCGCTCTCTGGGAGACATCCATGTTTGTGTACTATAAGATGGTTTGGGTCTATGGTTGGGCTTCTTTTTTACTTTATTATTTTCTAATAATACAGTATTGTGATCGATTTAAAAAAAAAAAAAAAATTTGCTACCCTGAAATTTTTTTTTTTTCACGCTTCATTGACTAGTAGACACGAAAAAAGCAAAAAAAAATTTCAGTCCGTCTGTTCGCCGTACGCCGTACGCAAAATCGTTTGAAGGCTCGTAGCTCCCAAACGATTTGAGATATTACATTGAATTTTTTTTATGAACGGACTGGGTAGGCCCCTTGAAGTGACCAAATTCTGAGTGGTGGGGGTGTGAAGGGGTAGGAGGGGGAAGCGTTTTAGACGGACAATTTTGGTTTTTAGATCTCAGCAACCGCTTAGACTAGGAGGCTGAAACTTGGAATTTATATAGAGCTTTGATAGTGGACTTATTTGCATAAAAATTGTCAATATTGGCGAAGGGGTGTGGGAGTGGGGGGAGGGGGGGGGAATAATGCGTCCGAAACGCAAAAAAGCCGAGATCGATACATTCTAAAATCCATATCTCCTAAACGGTTAACGTCACAAAGTTGAAACTTCTGTAGGTATACTAGGAGAATAGATCGGAAATTGAGTGTGGACAGTGGCGTACGGAGTGGGGGGTGAAAAACTTTAGATTACGATATCTCACGAACCAATTGCACTAGAGAAATAAAATTTGGTTTGTGTATAAAGGTTGACAAATGAAGTTTGCTGAAAGTAAAATTTTTTAAGGGGGCGGTGGAGCATGAAAGTGGAGGGGATACGAATTTTTCTAAAAAATCACGTCACATATCTCAAGAACCGTGTAAGAAAGATGCTTAAAATTTTTACCAGAAGTAGGCCTAATGAACTCCTAGCAGGAAAAAAAATTTTGTCGGTGAGGGTGAAAAGGAAAAAGCTCCGATTTTTATATCTCGAGAACCTATAATGATATAAAGCTGAAACTTAGTATTTAAGTAGAGCTATAGTAGTAGCATGTTGGAAAAATGTAATTTTTTTTAGGGGTAGTATGGCACGGGGGTGGGGGGGTGTTTTTCCTATCTATAGAACGGCTTATGCTATAAAGTTGAAACTCGGTATGTATATGTAAAGCAACTAGAAAAGTAATTTTGAATAAAAAAAATTTTAAATATCGATTGGCGTTCGGAAGGGGGCCAAAAAAAATGATCAGTGAAAATGGAATGCATATATTTTCACGGTTTTTTTCATATCTATTAGGTCTTTTCAAATATTAAATTCATTTTTATTGCACAGATTCTTCATCTAAATACCTAGAAAGTGTTTTCAGGATTTTTTGAAATTCGACCCCTAAGGTTTTGAAAGAGGGTTGTATACTTTTTCACGAATTCTGCCATATCCCTCAGGTCAGATATCGAATATCTTTTCACTTTCAAGGTCTTGCGTAATAATCGCCTAAAACTTGTTTTTAAATTTTTTCATGTTTCAGCCCCTAAGAGGGTATAAAAGGGTTGAACAAGTTTTCATGAATTCCGTTATATCTTTTAGAAGTGATAAGAAAATGAATTGGTTTTTACTTTCTCGTGTTCTCTTCATATTTATCTATTAACTTCCTTCAGGATTTTTGGATATTCAACCCCAAGTAGGTGTAAGGAGGTTGTATATCTGATGATATATCGAATTCATTTTTACTTCCTAAGGTTTCCTATACAGGGTGTAACTAGTACTGAGGTTCAAACGAAAATGGGAGATAGAGGAACTTGTCCTGAGTAGAAAATCGTTCTACACATACTCCCGTTTTTGCACCGTTAAGGAGATAGCGCGATTTTAAGGACGAAGGATTTTCATCGTACCTGTGATCACTGTTTGATCTCTAACTTCTGCTGTACTTAGCGTAACGTAATAATTCTGGGCTCGTTGGAAACGACACAAATTCTTCATTCTAATTGCTATCAACTTTGTCAATCAGTGTTATACTTTTTGAGAAAAATTCATTTAAATGACACAAAAATGATAAAAAATTAAAAAAAAATACAAAAAAGTCCTGTTTTCTCCAAGAAGGACCTGATTAACCACCAAATTTTATTACATTTTCGGAAAGCCCATATTTTTAGATATCCAATCCTAAGGGGTGTAAAGGGGCTGTGTGCTTTTCAAAGCTTCGATATATTTTTCAGGTTTGATGATATATTATAAATTGTGTTTTTTTAGGTGCATGAGAACTTAAAATTATAATACAAGACAGAAATATTGTTGGAATGAAATTTTTTTATTATATTCTGGTAGATAATTTCATGGCATTTATTTTTTAAATATGTTTTCCGTCATATGTCCGCCGCGGCTACAAGTTACATGGTCCATTCGATCAGTCCAATTTTTAACTACTTTTTCCAATAAATCTGGCCGTATGGCATCAATAGTGGCTTGAATATTGGCTTCCAATGCTTCAAGAGTTGCTAGTTTGTCGGTATAAACGCATGACTTAATATAGCCAAATAAAAAGTAATCCAGAGGCGTTAAATCGCACGAACGAGGGGGCCAGTTAACAGAACCACTTCTGGAAATCAAGTTGTCATCAAATTGATTTTGCAATAAATCGATTGTTAAGCGCGCTGTATGGCAAGTTGCGCCATCTTGTTGGAACCAAATGTCGGCGATGTTTAGCTGATTAATTTTTGGAAACAAAAATTCAGTCAGCATGGCCGATTATGTTGACGAAGTGCTCTATGAACTTCGCGAACAGATTTATTTTTTTCAAAGTAAATTTCCACAATTTGGAAGCGTTGTTCTGGCGTTAAACGATTCATGATGACTTGCCAAACCTTACTGAACACAAATGTCAACACAGTTTGACATTCTCAGCTGTCAAACCACAGTTATCGATATTGAAAGTTCTCATGCACCTTAAAAAACACCCTATAGAAGTACTTTATTTCAAAAATTATTTTTATACACTTAATACTTAATTAAAAAAAAAAAAATAAAGAAAAGAAGGACAACACTACATTGACCATATGTTTTTTTTTAGATGGGGCAGTGCTTATTTCATATGAGTAGTGGCGGATTTAACCTTCTTGCCGCCCTAGGCCTCAGAAAATTTTGCCGCCCCTTTCGTCGGAAGATCGAATACCGATAGGTGTTGCTTCACACCTTTGTGTTGCGCAAAAACACAAATACAAATACCAGAACTGGATCAGTACTGACAACATTGTTCGAAAACAATTCTGTTTTTAAGTTATCGAGAATCCGAATTTCTGCATTCGTAGAATATTCAGTACTGCAAATTCGGAACCGCCAGTACTGATGACTTTCTTCCAAAAGAATTTTGTTATTCAGTATCTCTCCAAGGCTGTTGATAATTTTATTAAACAAAAGGATTGCAGCGGTATTGTGTCAGTACTGAACATTATTGATACGAACATTTTCTTTCCAATAATGGGGTTATATTAAGAAATTGGATGTGGTTCTTCTTGTTAAAAATTATTTTTTTTCCAGAAAATCTATTAAAGCACTGGTCGTAAATCAATCCTTTGATATACGCCTTCAGATTTGTAACATGAAACCAAACTTTGCAGAATTTTTCATGTGACTTCTATATATTTTACTAACTCCTGGCTTCTGAAATCAAAATCCTATTTATTTTTAATCTATTTCTCTAATTAGTAGTAGTTGTTTAACGAATTCCTTTACTTATTAATTAAATAAATATTTTCATTGTCAATAAATTGCTGCGCAGTTCAAATAAAATTAGCTTAAATATGTTTAAAGTTATAATTTTAATGGTGTGGTTTGCTATCGATTAAAACATTAAATTTGTGATGATCATCTAATTACGTAACTTACCTAATCCTAAACGGTTCGAGTGAAAGCCGCTTAGGATGTTGTTAGCATTGGCTTTTTAATAATTTACTTACATTAAAAAAAAATTAATCACTTGCTGCTTAAACACATTGCACATATGGGCCACCCGGCCCAACTTAGGCCCACTTGGCAAATTTATGTCCCTAAGTTGGGCCACCCTCGTACTCAGATGAAATTACGTTAAATTACAACTATGAGAGATTTCTGCCCTTTTATGAATAATATACTAATAGTCGTTAAAAACATTAAAAGAACACTAGCACTAAATTATATTTATTAAAAAACACATAAGTACCCTTAACAAATGCAGTTAGACAGCAGTTCAATTTAGAGAAATTATTCCACTTATCATCAGTTCAAAGAAAACAAAAGAATTAACAATGAGAGGCGTTCGGATGAACTGTTGAAATAGTTGAAATGGTTTAGTTGTGATATGACGTAATTGCATTATAAGAATAAGAGATAATTATCCTTGTTTTTTCATGCTTAAGTTGAGTGGCCCAACTTAGGTACATGGCCCAAAATAGGTACACTTAAGCTGGTATTACACTGTATGCCACGCGGTCAAATATTTGACCATGTCACCTGTCAAATGCTGTCAGATGCTGCCAGATAGTGTAATGGTCAAATGCTGTTTGACAAAATGTTTCATTTGACCGTCTGGCATCATTTGCCAATCAATCTGACCACATTTGACCGTTTGCGATTTTTGGAAAAACTATTCGGTCATATGAGTCAAATTTTATGTGGCCATTTGTGAAATAAATAATTAGTTTAAACTACTTTTGTCTTTCCTCCAGTAAGTACGACATCATAATAATTGCATAGCACTTTTTTTGCTAGTTTTAAATAACTGCACCAACAAAGACAAACATTAAAACCATAACTTTTCCTGGTACACTCCCATTTTTTGTTAAATTCACTTACGTCTCATTAATCAATCTGAACGGAGTTGTAAGCTCGAGAATTTAGTACTCGGAGTGACATACAGTGTAATGTATAGACTAATATGCAATATTTACAATAGATCTGACCTGATGGCGTTTGACCGTTTGTCTCGAATTTGACGATGGTGTCAAATGTGTCAGATAGTCTAATATCGCAATCGGGCAGCGTGTCAAATGGATATTTGAATTTAAATTCGGTCAAATTTGTATGGTCAAATATTTGACCGCGTGGCATACAGTGTAATACAAGCTTTACCCTAATCGTCAAATTTTTATTTGCCACATTATTTTATTTGCTGTGCGCAAAGTGTATTTGGACGGAAAAATTTGACTGAACTTTTTGCAATTTTTATTGGTCAAATATTTGACAGCATGTCATACAGTATAATACAAGTTTTAGTAGAGCTTGCGCAACAATTCTATCGCCAAATTGCACGGAATTTTTTGATCACTTCCTTGAATTTTTGAATAAGAACTACGTGGCATTTTGAAAAAGGCGTTTTTAAGCTCAGAAGTATTTTTAAAACTTATTTAGTTGGTGTCGATTCTAGAAAAATTTCAATCAACCATCAACCCTAATCGGTTCAGAAGAGCCGAAGTGCTAAATCGACTGCTTTATTTTCTTTTCAAAAATTACAAATCTCGTTTCAACAACTTAACTCTAATTGCGGTTCGTGTACGACACTAACGTATGTAACGAGGTTCTGAAATAGTCGAGAAATAATGTTTACAACGGATAATGATGTTGATGTGTTGAGACAATCGTGCGATAAAGATGTCGCAGCAATTTCAATGTTGCGCCGCATTTTGTAGGTATATGTATGTCTGTCGCGACCCTCGACAAATCTTACGTTTTTCATTCATAAAAACACAAAACGACACTTACGTTGTCTGTACGCATAACGCTCTCGCCCAGAACATTATCACAAAGGTAATTTTTTCACCTTTCGGCTTAAGCCGCACGCAACATGATAAAGTTTCATTCAATCCACACACATCTCACCTATGTAAAGTATTTACCTTTACAACAGGTGGAGGCGAACAAATAGAATTGGTCACGGTTGTGCGATGACTCGAGCTCCGTCAGGCTTTTTATGCAATTCTCACGGTTTTAGTTATTGTTCTCAGGTGTATCTTGAGAAGTTGTTGAGGTGCTTTAGCACTTTTTGGAGTTTCGGTTGTTCTTCACGTTTATTTGCCGTACGAGTACGCACACACAATTTGGAAGACCCCGAAATGAAAACAATGGAAAATAAAATGAATAAAAAGAATTTGCGATATTATGCACGGTTGAGGTTTAGTGATAGTGACGTAGTTTTCTTTTGTAGTCTTCGAGGCGTCTTACAATACAGTTTTTATCGCATCGTAGAACACAACATTTTGAGATAAATACTCGGTATAAATCTAAAAATAGTCTGGAATTTGTTCTCGATCAGTTTTAATTCGGAGTAAAAATGATGCGTTATTCCGGGGTGCGTTTGAGTAGACATAAAAAACAATGCCCCACACTGGGCGCCATTATGTACCTATCGAAATTTTGAAGACAACATGGTTCTGTATCGGATCTCAAAAAATCAAAATCCCATTGAAGGAAGGACTGGACTAAATTTCTAAATTTGTCGAGATTACTCGACTCCATCGTCGACCGTGTAGCCAAAATTTGGTTTTAAGTGGGAAGGGCGCAAAATTCTTTAAGTTCAATGCTAGTTATTACAGGGTGGGCCAAATACAAGTTTCTTTTTAAAAATGCAATAAAATGAACAAAATTAAATTTTTTTCCATGTATTATGGCCTTATTAGTAAGAGTAAACATTCCGATTAATGATGGAACACAACTTCGTTCAAGTGGCTGCCTCGGCTGGCTGCGCAGTGGCGCATTCTGTCACTCCAATTTTCCAAGACCTTGTTGATGGTTTCAGGCTGTAGCTCACGGATTGCTTGGATGATATTGGCCTTAAGTGCTTGAATCGTTTCTGGATTGTTGGCATAACATCGGTCCTTCACGGTTCCCCACAAAAAAAAATCCAAAGTGGTCAAATCGCAGCTCCGAGGCGGCCAATTGACATCGCCAAGACGGCTGATAACACGATTTGGGAATTTGGTGCGTAAAAGATCGCTTGTGGCATGGGCTGTGTGGCATGGCGCGCCATCCTGCATGAACCAGAGGTCGTCCAAATCCATGTCTTCAATTTCAGTAAAAAAAAAGTCGGATAACATGGCTCTGTAACGTTCACCGTTGACCGAAACGTTGTTCCCAGCCTTATTTTCGAAGAAAAATGGTCCAATGACAATGAGTACAGGTCACTGGCCGATTGGGGATCATGCGGCCAAACTGGGCATTCCATTCAATGTACACTGCCGCAGCTGCCAGGACACTAATGAGCGAGAGTCGCTTGTTCATTTCCTTTGCAAGTGTCCGGCTCTAGCTAGAGCCCGAGAGCGAGCACTAGGCAAGCCCTTCTACGGGGACCTGATGGAGATTTCGGGGAAGAGGATTGGAGAGTTATTACATTTCCTGAACAGCACAGGGTGGCTATAGCGATCCAATTCAATCAACCTTTCTCACATTCATCTTCTGTATTCCCCAGTATCAACAGCCCTTAACAGCCGAGTTTAACACGAGTTTGTGGTTTCAAAACGGCCTCTGAGCTAATTGAGCCCTGTCTGGGTGACAGGGCTGCCACTTAAACCAACCAACCAACCGATGCCACCACTCCACAATCCATACCAAACTGTCACTCTCTGTGGATGCATTGGCTTCTCGACAATAACGTGCGGGTTTTCCGAGCCCCAGATGCGGCAAATTTTGTTTGTTAACGTAGCCGCCAAGATGAAAATGCGCCTCGTCGGAAAAGATGATTTTTCGCCAAAAATCGTTGTCCAATTCAAGCTGCTCTAAGGCCCAAATTGCGAAGCGATAGCGAAGCGTATGGTCGTGCGCCTTCAATTGCTGAGTCAATTGGACCTTGTAAGCAAATAATCCGAGATCTTTGTGCAGAATTCTCCTCAGGCTAGTGCGTGAAATGTTGAGCTGTTGAGATCGACGGCGAGTTGATGTTCGTGGAGTGAGGCTCACACTCTCGTCTGTGCGCACCGTACGACGACGGGGGCCATGAGTGTTGTCCACTAGCATGCCAGTCTCACGAACTTTTTGCACAAACTTGCGTACAGCAGGCGCGGTGGGTCCTTCATTTCGGCCAAAACTTCTTTTCAAAAAACTCACTGTTTGGGCTACACAGCACTCACTTTGGAAATAAGTTTTCAATATTTCCCAACGTTGTTCAAGCGTAAAGCGACTCATTTCGTTTCGCCGAGGTATGATACTGACTTTCTGTCAAGATTTCGAGCGGGAAACAGCTTTCAGAGTCAAAATAACCTATGATTTAAAAAGAAACCACTAGATGGCCCTGTATTATTGGAAAATACATTTTCTTTCTACCGAGGATAAACTAAAACTGAAACGACGGCTTGCACAGCAATTTCTGAATATTGTTCTCGGTCTTATCGAAATTGTGGCTTGAAGTTTCGATCGGTACATGAGCTTTTCCAATGATTTTGGGACGGTGTGGACGCAACTAAAAATACCCCGAACTGTTGTTAGATTAACTATTTTTGCTCAACTAGTAATTTATGTATTTCGATTTTGTTTAAATAAGGCTTACTTCCTTCATTTATTTACACATAAAAAAAACTTCTTCACCTGTGCGTAATTTCCAGAATGTAAATTTGATAACATTCCGGAGAGACTTTGTCTTCCCTGGAGTGAAGTATTTGGTCGTCTTTTTCATTCTGTTCGTACGTGGACAGTGTGGTTCAATAGGGGAGATGGGCTGCATAGGCTGTCCTCGTCGCAAATGTACTCGAAAGATTGTTCACCAATTTGTCACACAACATAGTGGACGGGTTGAAATTAAAGTTATTACATCATTAATATGCGTGTGTCGCACGCACAGTCCATGCCGCTTGAGTATGAGCTGGACTTCAATGAAATATCAATGAAGATCGGAACTGTGTGATCGTTTCTTTTAAGAACCGGAAGTCTTCGGTCTTCAATTTTTTTATTTACATATCCAAATCAAATTTTATTCTAATTGCGTTCTTATTTGTTCGATGTCGTTTCAGGTTACAATACTCCACATGATCGAAGTGATAATAGCCCGCCTCCTACACAATCCTCAGGTAACAGCTCAATGCTGCCGCCGTCCAGTATACCTCAACACCAGCAACATACAGCAGGTAGTGGAGGCGGTGGTGGGGGTGGTGGAGGTGGTGGCGGTGGTGGAGGTGGCGGAGGAGGTGGTGGTGGAAACAATGGTGGTGCTACGTCTGCAGGCGGACAAAATAACAACAGTGCCAACTTAAATTATATGCAAATGGCCATGAGGAACTCGGCAGCGATCTTTCATCATGGGACGCAACTTAAAGAGGAGCCATCGAGTGGACATGGTTACTCGAGTATGGGAGGCAACGGCGGACAGCAGGACGATATTGTAAGTACTTTTAGAATTTTCATCGATGTCCAGATCTATAATCGTCTAACTTCTTCTAGCCGAATTTCTCCGGGCTGCCGCAACTGGGTCACTACGATGAGAACGAGTATCACTCGCTACCGTCACAAGATCACCAAAACCAATCGACATATTTGGAGAGCAGCACCGATTTTTATGCCGGCGTTGCCGACAATAAATACGGCGGATACGTCCGGGCGTCCCGATATCACGACTATTCCGAATTTACACCCTACGATGTTCCACCGTTTCAAACAGTACCTGGCAGTACTCCGACACCTACCGAACAGTGGAGTCAACATCCTGCACATAATCCGGGCGCCTATATGACATCGATGGGATTCGAAAAGGCGATCCTGGGCGGCTATCCAACGCAAGGTGGAGTACCGTGCTTTACCGGATCGGGACCGATACAATTGTGGCAATTCTTACTCGAGTTACTTATGGATAAGACGTGTCAGAGTTTCATCTCGTGGACAGGAGATGGTTGGGAATTTAAACTTGCCGATCCTGATGAGGTATGGAACTTGAATTAGGAAATCTTTTAAGGATTTTGTTTGAAATTTATCTAATTTTTTAGGTTGCTCGACGATGGGGCATCAGAAAGAATAAACCAAAAATGAATTACGAGAAACTGAGTCGGGGACTGCGCTACTATTATGATAAGAATATTATTCATAAAACTGCTGGAAAACGATATGTTTATCGTTTTGTTTGTGATCTTCAAAATTTAATTGGGTAAGTTTAAGATGATTTCTTTTCTGCCATCTCCTTAAGAGATGATTGACACTATGTAAGGACCCATGACGTTGGAGGCTAAGGATTTAATTGCCGCTTGGCTGTCTGTGAAAATACTTATATCCCTGGTAGATATTATATTACACCTCAGCCGGGACAAGGCCTCCATGATTGCTGTAAGCTCGGCTGATAGACACTACAGTGAAACGGAAGGCGTTTCCGTCTAATATTAAGTACGTCAGAGAAAACTCCTTCACCAATCTCGTACAAAGTCTTCTACATTCTTATTTGAGAAATCCAGAGCAAAAATTTCAAGTAATGAATCATTCATTCGACTTTTCTGAATACCAGAATAGTGAGTTCTAATATGGGGCAAGGCAAGGTGATACGATAGGCCTAGAGGAGAACGCCTCATAGGTGGGGGGTGATATCGCCCCTTCTTTGGCTCCTCGTTGTCAATGAGGTTCTCCTGGAAATTGAAAAACAGGGAATAAAGGTCGTGGCATATGCAGACGACATTGTTGTAATCGCCAAGGGCAAGTTTTTGGATACGCTTTCTAGCATTTTGGAATCTGCACTCCACACACTCAGTCAGTGGGCCGGGAGATGCGGCTTGGGGGTGAATGCTTCTATAACCAAAGTGGTGATATTCACAAGGAAGCATAGAATTCCAGCATTTAGGCTGCCGAAGCTCGGAGGCGTGGAGCTTAGACTATCGGAACAAGCTAAATACCTGGGTCTAATTCTGGATAGGAAGCTCAGCTGGACATTAAATATTCAGGAGCGCATTAAGAAGGCAAATAACGCGCTTTTCGCGTGCAAGCAAAGTGTGGGCAAAAGCTAGGGTCTCAAACCAAATATAGTACACTGGTTGTACACGGTTGTAAGATCTATTCTGACCTATGGAACAATGGTATGGTGGAGGGCCATGGATAAAAAGTACAATGTTAGGAAACTAGGAGGAATGCAACGGACTGCCTGTGTTATGATAACGGGAGCCCTCCGCACAACAACTACTGCGGCGTTGGAGGTGTTTATGCATCTATTGCCAGTGGATATATATGTGAAACAGGCAGCGGCAAATGCAGCAGTTAGGCTATCGAGCTGTACCCTCTTTAGGCCCTTTAGGCCCATTCCATTCTCAGCAAATTTCTGAGAGGCCCGGCGGATATTAGTACGGACTACTTAATCCCAGTGATGGATTTTGCGACGACATACGAAGTTGTTTTTTATCCTGGTATAGTGGACTGGGAGAACAATAGGGTATTATGTGAAGGGGAAATCTCCGTATATACGGACGGATCGAAAATGGAATGCGGCACTGGCGCTGGCGTCTTTTCTGAACAGCTGAGTGTAGGGAAGTCGTTCAAGCTGCCAGATTTATGCAGTGTTTTCCAAGCGGAAATTCTGGCTGTGTTGTAGGCAGCAAACATCCTGTTAATGATGGAGGAGATATGCAATCCAAATATCTCACTCTACATTGACAGCCATAAAGACGCTGGAATCGGTCACCATTAAATCCCGGTTAGTAAAGCGCTGTCGAGAAGTGCTGAAGGTACTTTGTAGTCAGAACAGAGTACTGCTTTGCTGGGTGCCAGGGCATAGTAATATACTAGGGAACGAAAGAGCGGATGAGCTGGCGAGATCGGGATCGACATCGAATGGTATGGTTGAGGAGGTTGTTTGTCCACCGATATGCGGCATCAAAGCGCAAATTGGTGAGCGTGCTAATAAGGCGGCCAACTCTAGGTAGGCAGGGCTGGCAAGCTACAGGATCTAGAGATCTAGAGCCCTGTGGCTCGAGCTGGATAGACAAAAAGCGAGGAATATATTAACTTGGGATAGAGTAAGGCTGCTACTGCTCGTGGGAGCACTGACGGGTCACTGTATGCTGAGGAAACACGCTATGCGGCTAGGGGTAGCGGAGGCGGACATGTGTAGGTTCTGCCATGATCTGTACGCTGTGGAGGATATCACTCACATCTTGTGTGAATGCCCAGCGATCGCTAGAAGGCGACTGAGTTGGCTGGGTAGTCTTTTCTTTGATAACATCGATTATTAGATGTCGGTAGGGGATGAGAAAGAAATTGGTCAGGTTCTGCAGGGAATTGGAGTGTTTTCGAGGTAATGGAACATCCCAGAAGAATCTGAAGGGATCGCAATAGGCCCGTATGGCGCCTAGTGAGCGCGGTGGTTCAAAGCTCTCCCCTTCTTAAACCTAAACCTAAACCTAAAACCTAATCATTCATTCCATCATGGAAGAAACCAGCTTCCTTCCTTTTATTAAATGGATTGAATCTTACCGCTGTGATCACTCTCAGCAAGTCACTTTTCGAAAATCCATGTACTCGATAATGAATAGATCGGGAGTCCCACAAGGAAGCAATCTAAGTCCGTTGCTGTTTATCGTTCAATAAGCTTTTTATCTTTGAAGACCATATAATTTAGTTTGGGTTCATCTTTATTTCTTTAAGGAATTCAATGGCTCCCATACTAGACAGAGGTGTAACTACCACTTCAGGAGAACTCGCAATACTCTGACTAATGACTCGTTCGATCGATATTATGAAATTATGACGGCGACGTCGAGGTATGAATCATAGACCGAATCTAATCGAGTAACAGGCGAAGATAGCCGATTAGATCACATTATTTTACACTGTACTTTGGCAGCTGCTGCTGTCGGTGGTGTATCTGGCTTGAGCCTGTCCGTTTTCGAATTAAGTGCTTACCGTTTTAAGTATTGTTTCTCGTCTGAGGTTTTAATTTGATTTTGTTAGCGCGTAGTAGGTCAAGCCTGACGAAAAAATATTTTAGTCCCGCATTGCACATGGAACGCTTGATCTTTAAAGTAGGGCAACGATATTTGGAAGTTGTGCTGTCCCTACCTGGTAGAATGATTTGTGAGAGTCGCGTTAAATTTATATTAATGCAGATGACGTCGGTGTACGTACAATAGAGTAAAATATCATTTTGGGCTTAAGAAGGCCAGGAAGAATCACAAACGACTGAAATAAATTTTCTTTTTCCTCTCTGGCTAAACCGTTTCGCAATCTCTTTTATCTTTCATACTCTCCTGAGTGCTTTCACCAGATGTGGAAAGTTGCGAATGTTCAGCCGATTCCCAAGAAAGGAAACAAAGCGGATCCCGCTAATTACCGCCCAATAGCCATTACATCCGTGCTCGCTAAAGTAATGGAAACTGCTGTCAATCGCAAAATAATCAAATACCTGATGGACAAAGATCTGATCCACGATCGCCAATATGGATTCCGTTCCGGTCGTTCTACAGGTGACCTTTTGGTTTATCTAACGGAACGCCGGAACTCGTGCATTCACAAATTTGGTGAAGGCCAAATGCTTGCCCTAGACATCGCTAAAGCGTTTGACAGAGTTTGGCACCAATGTCTCTTACTGAAACTTAAAGCCTTTGGCTTTAGTTCAACCTTTCTTAAATGGATTGAGAGTTTTCTCTACAAACGTTCTATACGAGTTGTATTAGACGGAATAACTTCTTCTTCCTTTCCAATTGATTCCGGTGTACCCCAGGGCTCAGTTCTATCTCCCACCCTATTTCTCATTTTTATTAACGACCTTCTGTCGTTAACGCTCAATCCAATTCATAGTTTTGCAGATGATAGTACATTGGACAATATCTTTAATTTCGACTCTGCTGCAGAGGCACGTCCGACTTTGGTGGCCTTGCACCGCACTGATTGAACTCAGACTTCAATCTTATCTTGGACTGAGGCGAGAAAAATAGAGTAGAGTTCAATGTCTCCAAAACACAGTCCTGTCATCTATCCCTTAAACGAGATGTTCCGACGTCGGTCCCAAACATATCGTTTTTGATGGCGTACAAATTTCTCCTTCAGCTGAATTCAAATTACTGGGCGTAAAAATCAACAACCACCTAAACTGGAGCCAACACATCTTTGATGTCGCAATTGATGCTTCCAAACGCCTTGGTATTCTACGGAAATGTAAGAAATTCTTTTCAGCGTCTGACTTAGCTACAATCTACAAGGCATATATCAGATCACGTCTTGAGTACAATTCGCATATCTGGTGCCCCTAAATCCCATTTAGCTTTGCTCAATCGTGTTCAAAAACATGCGTTCCTACTAATTGGAGACGAAGCTGTTTCAGCTTCTATAGACTCCCTTGAGCATCGCCGAAATGTCGGAGTACTCAGTATTTACTATCGATATTTTCATGGTAAATGTAGTAAAGAACTAAAAGAACTTATACCTCCACTCTTGATTGGTTGGTTGGTTGGTTTACGTGGTGGCCCGTCTACCGAAAACAGGGCCCAATTAGCACAGGAAGCGCCGTTTTGATACCACAACTCGTTTAATCTGGTCGTTGAGGGCTGTTGAAGTATATATATAGTTTTACAGAGACCTGGGGCTTGAATGGATTATCATATCCATCCAGAGCTGTTCAAGAAGATAATCAGTTCTCCTATCTTGTTTTTCGAGATCTCATCGAGGTTATTGAAGAAGGGTTTGCCTAGTGCGCGAAGTCTGGCTCTAGCTAGGGTTGGACACTCGCAAAGAAGGTGGATAACAGGTTCCCTATTATTTGCATCCTCACATCTGCGGCAATTGACGTTAAAGGGAATACTCAGTCTGGCCGCGTGGTCGCCGATCGGCCAGTGACCCGTGCTGACTGAAATTTAGGCAGTCTTTTATCACCCGAACATCAGTAATGTGGAACGCATTGCCGGCCGATCTGTTCCCTGATAAGTATAACCTTCAGTAGTTCAAAAACAACGTTCACCGACACTTCAGACGCTTTCCTCCCGTTCCACCGCCCTAAATCCCCTACGACACCATTTTATCCCCAACCTATGTCGTTCTAGCTGTGCAATCGCATTAAAGAGTGACCCCCTAAGTTACGATTAATTCCAAATATCTATCCAGTATTTTTTTGCTTCTTTATGTGAAGTGTTCCGTAAGATGTTTTGGCCTGATTGAATATCTGTTCTACAATTGTTATTCCATTAATATAATGTTCCTTCCTTGCGATGAGATTCAATGGAATAATTCTAGTCTAGTCAGACTGTATCCTTTTTTTCATCGTTCACTATTTCATTGTCTTCTATATCCCAGTGGCTGGATAATATTCCGACATCGAAGACCCAACATCGCTCCAATCGCTTTGGTGGAATTAGCTTAGATTCTGCAGAGTGGCTAGATCCATTCGGCTTAGCATTGGTCCTGGCTTTTGTTAGTTTATTGTCTACTTGATTACCAGCCAACCTACGATTTTACAGACATCCCATTTCTAGAGCTAGTTTCATTTTCGAGTTCACTGTATGTAAGTTAGGGCCCTTAAATACCTACACGCAATTACTTTATTATTTTTTAATAATAAAGTATTTTTTTTTTGTTTTTATTCATTAACTCATGAATTTCTTTTCATTATTAATTTTTAGATACTCTCCCGAGGAGCTATGCGCCAAGTATGATTTGAAAACTGAGAAGAAAGACGACGAATGAACCAACAAGCTGATCGTTCTCAACAAAAGTGGTTCGTTTTATGCTGACCTCTCTATACGATGCTAATTTGCGTTAAAATAGAGAAAATCGGAGATAAATAAGGAAAGCAGTGACTTCTGCAAATTAAAGAGAACAGCGCTGTCGAAATTGAAATTAATAAAAAGAATTTAATAAACCAAAAAGAAAATAAAACAAGAACCAACAATGCGAGAGAAAAGAGTCACAAAATAAAAGTAATGATCGTAAACCGAAGAAAACGTTAAATAAAATTAAAAAAAAATACAAAAAAAAAAAAAAATATTAAAAATAAATGTATTAAAAAATATATAAAATTAAATCATAAAAAAATAATGTTGTTGTCATCGCCTTAGGATCGTTTCAATTCTTTTTATTTTTTTAATTTATTTTATTTGTGTAAAGAACAAATTAGTTTTGTTTTATTATTTTTAATTATATAAATATTATATTATTATTATTTTTTAAATTAATTCTTAGTCTCTTTTATCATGTATAATGTTTAAGTTTATATAAAAAAAAACAAACAATTATTCTTTTGTAAAACAATTTTTAATATTATGAATAGTCGGTTTTTGTAGTTTGTGCGCTTAATTCAATAAGCGCCGAACGAAATGCAAAAACTAAAACCTGCAAAGAAAAATAAGTAATTGATTTTTCGAAAAATTTCTTATGAGTGCTTCCCTTCAGTTACTCAAGTTACAAGTTTAATATAATTTTTAAAATAAATTTAATCAAAAATGAAAAAAAAAATGTGAAAGAACCTAAGTAAATAAATTTAATAAAAAAGTTCTATTTTCCAAAATTTATATATAAATAAAGTATCTTATATATACATTAAAAATACTTTTGAGATTTTAATGTTCTTGAAGCAGTGGCTGGCTTGTCGGTAAACAATCGGAGCCATCGTTTGCAAGAGAGAAATTAGATGAAACTGTAAAATTGAAGCTGTTTGGGGCTGCTGAAGACTAAAAAATAATTTTGAAAAAAGACAATAAGAATGAAAAATCAAAAAAGATAAATAATTGGGGCCATACCTGCATCTAGGTAGGTAGGTAGGTACGCGTGGCTGCCCGTGAGAACACGGACACACTTAGACCTAAAAGGTCCGTTGTGTTACCACAGGATCATCGAATCCGGTCCTACTCGTCGAACCATTTAGAGCTTGCAAGGTCACCGAGACAGTTGAAGAAGTAAGCTCCAAGATGAGCTTTCCTTCTGGCTGAAAGAGCTGGACAGGTACAGAGAAGGTGAAGGACTGTCTCCTCCTCCTCCTCATCCAGGCAGCTTCTACAGAAGTCGTTTGAGAAGAGACCGAGTCTTTTAGCATGCCGAACTATAAGACAGTGTCCGGTCAGGACACCGACTGTGGTACTGATATTCGCCCTTTTGAGCAAAGTCAGCTGTTTAGAGCGTTTTAGATCCAGCTCCGGCCAGATCTGTCTCGCAGTGTGACATGTAACACCGTTTGCCCATCTTGAGTTGGTTTTCTCAATTGAGTCCAATCCCAGTAGCAGTTTACATGTAGAGAGAGGCACACCCAGATTCCGGTGTTCCGGCATAATCTGAAGGGTAGTACCGCGTCGAGCGAGTTCGTCAGCCATGCAGTTCCCTGGAATATCCCTGTGTCCTGGCACCCAGCACAGGAGAATATTGAACTGTTCAGCCATCTCCTTAAGAGATGATCGACATTCTGCGGCGACCTTTGATGTTGTCGAGGCCGATTCTAAGGATTTTATTGCCGCTTGGCTGTCTGTGAAAATGCTAATATCCCTAGTAGATATTACATTACACCTCAGCCAGGACAAGGCCTCCTTGATCGCCATAAGCTCCGCCTGAAAGACACTACAGTGGTCCGGAAGGCGGAAGGAGCTGCTAATGTTAAGCATATCAGAGAAAACACCTCCACCTACCCCGCCTTCAGTTTTGGAGCCGTCCGTATATATGTGGGCGGACTCTTCCATCCGTACCGAATCCCTTTCCCATTCTAGACGGGTTGGGATGACTGTTAGAAAATTTTTCTCAAAATCATAACTGGGAGGGGTGTAGTCGGTGTTTTCAGCAATGTTATTGAAGTGATTCAATATTGTTGAGTGACCTGCATATATGCCAGTCCACTGTGTAGAGGCCCTAAGTCGAATGGCTGCATTGGCTGCCATTTGCTTGCCAAAAATGTCTAGGGGTGGCAGACTGAATAGCATGTCTAGTGCTGCAGAGGGAGTTGTTCTCAGAGCTCCACTGATGCATATGCATGCTGATCTCTGTACCTTCCCTAGGGTGGTGCAGTTAACTGCTTTGTCTAAGGCCGTCCACCAGACAACAACACCATACATAAGTATCGGTCTGATGACGGACACGTAGAGCCAATGAACTATCCGGGGTTGCATACCCCATTTTTTGACAATGGCCTTTTTGCACGAGTAAAGCGCAACTGTTGCTTTCTTTACCCGTTCCTGAATGTTAGGTTTCCAATGAAGTTTCCTGTCCAAAATAAGAACCTGCATCTAACATGATGCGACAATTTTTTTTTGTAGGACCGAACTGAACTTAGGGGTCAACCTTTAATACAGTATGTACAGTCCAGTCAGTATAGGATGGGGAGGAAAAAAAATTAATATAATATAAAAATAAAAACACAAATAAATAAATAAAACAAATGAAAAATAGGATTAAAAGTAAGAGGGATCAGAGGAAAACAATCGGTGGATGCTACGTTTAAAAGACTGTAAGTCATATCCGCTAGGAAACACGGCCGAAGGCAACGCGTTCCACATTCTGGTTGTCCGAGAGAGAAACGACTGTCTAAATTTCACTGTACGGAATTTTTGTGGCTCAACCGTATACTCGTGGGCGCGTAAAGCTGAACGAGTATTACGTGGTAACTGGACTAAAGGAGATATAAGACGACTAAGGTTGCCAGATAGTTGGCTGGAGAACCCGCCGCGTGAGCTATAGAAATAGCCCAAAACCCGCAAGAAGAATTGTAGCCCGAATACAGTGCCCAACTTTGCAATTTTACAGTAGCAGTTTAATGTGTTGAATACAGTTGCGACTTCGACCAAGAACTGTGAATTTCTAAGAAACAATGTAATGTTAATATGATATTTGTGTGGATACATAAATTTGCATTTATCACCATTTCAAAACTCTTTTTTGAAGAAAATATTTGGAATAATAATACAATATGAAGCCCTTGGTGTAATAAGGAATCAACTCATTTTTTAATAGCATGAGAGGGCTTGACTTACTGACTCCTTATTGGATTCGGATGAAATTCAGCTGATACAGTTAACCCCTTACGATTTAATAATATTCTTAAGAATTTTAACAAAATCATATAAAAAAGAATAAAATGATAATAATCGTCTTCGCTTAAATCACATAAACTGTCTAAAGAAGATGAAGCCGGCTCTCGATTATCGTCATACATTTTTGAATTGAAGCGGTTCAACATATCTTTGGAGGGAGTGAAATTTTTGCAACACGTGTCTGTAACCTGGCAAATTTTGTGACAAAAGATTTTGTGATATATTTCAAGACGCGACGAAAATTCGGGCTTATGCAAGAATATAAGTACCTTTAAGTGTACCCGAAGCCGCAAGAGAGAATCTAGCATTTGAAGTTGCATTCGATTGCGCTGCTAAACACACGCTCCACTACTGCATTACTAACAGGAAGAGTTAACATTTTTAGTGCAAAAAGAGCCAGGTCCTTAAACGGCTGCTCACCTCTAGCATTCGTAGTATTTAGAACACATGCCCAGAAATGTATTATGTCTATTTTTGACAAATCACCATTATGTTCAGGATGGAAGCACAGCTCGACTAATGGTAGAGTGCCGAAGGAAACCCTTTTGATATCAAGGCCAGCGATGCTAATGCATTCTACCAAGGCTGTCGCCAAGTTTTGGCCGGTGCAACTTCAACAATAGCATGAAAATTTCTTAGCCATAGCTTGGCAACTCATGCTATTTTATGCATAGACCTATGAACTTTGTAACGGATACATCTGTTGCCTCGTTAGCAATTATGCCATAATTTTTTTATCAGTTCAATGAGAAGTATTAGCTCAACAACGGCTGAAATTAATTTTGAACATTTCGTTCGGTGTATGCTTTCTAATTTTGAACCCTTTCCTACGATTCTTAGTACGCCTAGATGGTCAACAGCATTTATAGATGCATGCATTGCAACATAGACAGCCAGGCGCAAATCTGTAGTCTTCGCGTCCTCATTCACTTTGACGTAACCTGCCCGGAAATAAAAGTGAATACCAAGCTTATTTCAACAACATGCCCTAAAATCGTAATAACAATACAAACCATATTGGGTTAAACTGGATTGTAAGCTATGACTTAGAGCTCTCTCTTACTAAGTTTAGTAATGTGAGGAGTCCAAGTAAGTCTATCGTCAATTATCAGCCCTAAATATTTTGTTTCGTGTGCTCTCGTTAGTTGAATTCCATTTATTTCTAGTTTCAAGTCAATATCCAGTTTGTTAATTTGTCTAAAGATCATATAATTTGTCTTCAATGTATTTAATGTCAACATATTACCTAAGAGCCAATGTTGAAATAGTTTCAGATCAGAATTAATCAACAGCTCCAGTTGATCGGGATATTTACCTTTATAAAGAAGTAACGTGTCGTCAGCAAAGGTAATATATTTTGCTTTAAGGCCCGCGAACTGTAGGTTATGTATATATAGCAGATACAAAGTAGGTCCGAGAATCGAACCCTGAGGGACGCCTATATTGACTATCTTAGGAGAGCTTAGTTCGTCGAAATTTTTGGTAATGTACTGTCGGTCAACTAAAAAGTTTTTTATTAAGTCATTGGCCTTTCCCCTAATTCCAATTTCCTTCAATTGATCGAGCAACAATATATGGTTTACTGTGTCAAAAGCTTTTTTTAAGTCCACAAAAATCGCAGCGACATAATAACTCTTATCAAGGCTTTCATTTATAAATTTCATTGCATCTAATAAGGCTGATGTCGTATTGCTGCCTTCCTGAAATCCGTATTGTTGTTTATCAAAACCAATATGTTTCTTTATAAAATTCAGTAACCTCCTATTTATTACTTTTTCGAATATTTTGCTAACTGCGCTAGTTAAAGCTATTGGTCTATAGTTATTAGGATCTTTTATTGAGCCTCCTTTATGAATGGGAGAAATCAGTGCTGTTTTCAAACAAGGGGGAAATGTACCACAGTTTAGATGGTTATTTATGGCAGTTCTTAGTGGTGAAGAGATGATTGTCTTAAGTATCTTCAAATCATTAGTTGAGATGCCATCAATACCGGGGGCTATGTTGGATTTGAGTTCCTCTATAATATTTTCAATTTCAATATAATCTGTTGGAAAAAGAAACATAGCCTCTGTTACCGAAGGACAGCAGAATCTTTGAAAATTCTTCGCATTACTATGGTTTATTAGATTCTCCGCAAGAGTGGAGCCAATCGTTCCGAAGTGTTCATTTAAATCGTTGGCGATTAACGCATGATCTTTAATCACACCATCTCGGGAATCTAACTCATCAATTCCCTTTTTTTTAACTTCGTAATTATCGCTTTTACCAATAGATTCTGTAATTACTGTCCATAGCTTCCTCGGATTTCCATCCGTCGTAGCGAATCGGTAATTATAGTACTGCTCCTTAGCCATTCGGATCATATTTGTTGACTGGTTTTTTATCCGCTTATAATCTTCACGTAGTTTCGTGGTCATTGGGATTCATCAACATTTTTTTGTAGCTTTTTTTTTTATTATCAATTTGTTTTAATATACCATATGAAATCCAAGTATTATTTCTTGTTCGTCTCATTTTAGATGTTGTCGCTACTAATTTGGCGGATTTTATTATATCAATTAAAGGTTCAATTGTTTGAATTTCTTGACCTCTTATCCTTGCCTTTGCTTCTTTTATTAAGATCTCTCTGTCGAGAAATTGGACCTTATTTTTTAACATTTTTGTAGTTTTGACTCTGGCATTATCAATCGTAAGCGTTAATACTTTATGATCTAGATCTGGCCAGTCATCTAATTCAATACTAAACTCTTTCTCATCCAAATGTATGTTTGTTGTAACGTGATCAATTAATGATGATGCCTGTCCGTTAATTCTAGTAGCTTTAAATTCGTTTAGTATCTCGACGTTGTTGATGGCTAACATTTCTTTATAGTTACGAGTTGAGATATTTTCGTGAAGGATGTTAATATTTGTGTCGGCTATTGTTAAAATTCTAGGATACTTCTCGTAGACTAAGTCGAGGTAATTTATAAAACGGTCTACTGATTCATTTGGGGGCTTATAGAATGTTGCTATTTTTGTTGGAGCATCATTGATCATTACCTCTACTATTATTGTGTTATATACATCGTCCATCAATATCTGATTGAAATGCATATCACTCTTTAGAAATATCGCTGTCCCTCCTCCTCGCCCTGAATTACGACAGTTGTGTACCGAACAAAATCCCTTAAGGGCAAAATATTGAGTTTCAGTGTCGTAAAGCCAAGTTTCATTGAATATTATAATATGTATGTCCGGATTAACTTGGAGATATGCCTCGATGGATGGGATTTTGTGCCTCATACTCCGAATATTTGCGTATAATATTTTAATGTTATTATTCATTATGATAGATTTTTTGACAAGTAATCCGTTTTACTCTGGATGATCTTAATCGCTTTCTGGTATTCTGGGCACTCTGTACTATTTGCTCTATGGAGACAATCGTTTGATTTTTTCAAAAAACAGTTCGTACACTTGATGTTTGTATTAGAACAGTCCATCGTTCTATGAGAGCCCGCACATTTTGCGCAAGTTTCTGTGGGTTGCCCGCAGTTTTTCGAAGAGTGACCATATCTTTGGCATTTGTAGCATCGTTGTACATTGAAATCCTCTTTAAAATAGTAACTATTGAAATCTATATTAACGTATTTGTTTACTATCCGATTAAATAAAACACCATTTGCCTCTACAAAAGTGACTATTTTGTTCGTGTTCTTATTTATTGTAGTATGGACTACTCTCAAATTAGAATCCTTATCAATATCTCTATTAAGCGACTTGATTTGCAGTAGCAACTCCTCGCTTGTATAAATTTTTTCTAGCCCATATATTATCATCCGCGGCGATCTTTGTTTGGTTGTATCGATTGAACAACAGCTCCCAAGTTTTGATTTAATTTCCTCCAATAAAATCTTTGTATTTTCTGCAGAATTCGTTTTTAAAATGATGCCTCCTTTGGAAATTTGTTTTTGAAATGTTATATTATTAAGATACTTTCCCCATTTTCCCATTTTTTCATTTCTAAGTTATAAAAATTTTATAAAAAATGGAAACTTTTGAGCACTGTACACAGTATGCGACACGAAAAACGAATAAATGGAAATCATAACTGAATGAATTGCATACATCGCGTTTGTATCGCATTTTCAGTTTTCTATTACTATTTTTTTCTTGTAGAACGTCTCTGTTGTAAACTAGCGAAATAGTACAATTTGCGTTTGTCGAATAGCCCAAAAAGCTATAAGTAGCGTTTTGAAATTCGAACCCGCGAATTGGAAAATAAAATAGCCCAAATCGCGGGAAATAGCCCAATCTGGCAGCCTTAAAGACGACTAATTTCATTACTACAGCGACCGTGGAAATCTCCGACATTTCGACGATGTTCGAGGGAGTCAATAGTTGCCGCAATGGCATCGTCTCCAATAAGTCGGAACGCAAGTCTCTGAATACGGTCAAGCAAAGAGAGATACGTTTTGGGTACTCCTGCCCAGATATGTGAATTGTACTCAAGTCGGGGCCTGATATATGCCTTGTAGATTTTTGCGCGGTCTGATGGTGTGAAAAATTTCTTGCACCTTCGGAGGAAACCTAGGCGCTTGGAGGCGTCAAGAGCTACATCATAAATGTGTTGACTCCAATCAAGTTTTTTATTGATGTTCATCCCTAGAAGATGGAAATGCTCCGAAGTGTTCAATGCGACACCATCAAAAATAAGATCAGGCACCGACGTGTCGTGTTTAAGGGAAAGATGACAGGCTTGTATTTTTGAGGCATTAAACTCTACTCGGTTGACCCTGCCCCATTCCAGGATTGAGATGAGATCAGAGTTTAAAGATCCAATTAACTCATTACGTTGAGAGGGTACCGAATACTGGCGTGCCTCTGTAATCGAGTCGAAGCTGTAATTGTTGTCAAGTTTACTATCATCTGCGAAGCTATGGATAGGATTGAGAGTGGACGACAAAAGGTCATTAATAAAAATTAGGAATAAGGTAGGTGATAAAACTGAGCCTTGAGGGACGCCGGAGTTGATAGGGAAAGGGGATGATGAAACGCCATCTAATACAACCTGTATAGTACGTTCCGAAAGAAAGCTCTCAATCCATCGAATACAAGTAGGATTAATACCAAATGCGTTGAGTTTGGATAGAGAGGCTTTGTGCCAAACTCTGTGAAATGCCTTCGTTATGTCAAGTGCAAGTACTTGACCCTCACCGAAGCGGATCTCCGTGGCCGAAACCCATATTGACAGTCATCAAGGAGATGACTGCTTTCCAGGTATTGCACGATCTTACGGTTGACAGCAGTTTCCATGACTTTAGACAAAATAGAAGTAATGGCAATGGGGCGGTAATTTGCGGGGTTCGTTTTGCTACCCTTCTTAGGTATCGGAATGCCATCTGGACCAGCGGATTTATTAATATTGAGAGCTTGAAGGATTTTCGAAATGACACGTGTGCGAAATTTGATGGGAGGAAGTTCTATATTGCTAGATAGCACAGCTTGGGGGGACTGTGCACTAGGCGGAAGAGTAGAGTTTCTCGCAAAAATCGAAGCCAAAAGATTTACTTTTTCTATGGAATCAACGACTGTGCGGTTACCATCAGATAGAGGAGGTGTGGATGACGAAATAAAATTGTTGCTAACCGCTTTCGCAAATGACCAAAAGGATTTCGATCCTTTGGGGCACTCCAGGATCTTTCGTCTTATCTTTAGATTAATAGTGGACTTGCAGGTGTTTCTTGCCTTAATGAATTGCTCCCCATTAAATTGTGAGGAATGTGCCTTAAATGTACCAAAAGCAATATTTTTAGCCTGAATGGCATAGTCTTTGGTGAACCATGAGTCCTTACATGGTTTGACTCTTGTGTAGCTGAAGGGAATAAAGAGCCGCATTCCCTTTAAAATTGTCTCGGTAATGAGTTTACAGGCCTCATCGCAATCCTTAGATGTATAGCACAGGTTCCAATTAAATGCCCTATAGAATTCGTTTAGATCTCCCCAATTGGCTCTATTATAATGCCAAACGATTCGCCTTGGAGTTTTGGTTGCCGGTGGTGATAGTGCCGAGAACGGAAATTGCGCGTAGGTATAGCGCGTTAAGTTCAACATAGATTTCGTTAACGGCAGAAGGCGTTAGGTAAAAACTCGACGGGAGGTCTGTTTGGCACATGAAAGCGATATAAAGCGTTGTTCAATGCGTTCGTCTGGCCACAGAAATTTTGAGGGCCGACGACGTTCAGTTACGTTCTAACTGGAACTTTAACTTAGAGATTTTCATACAAAACTACCGGTTAAAGTTCCAGTTGAGTTTAACTGTAGGTCGTAATAATGGTCGTAAATGAATTAAACTGATACCGAAATTTCTAAAATGGATTGTTGAAAAAGAAAGGTTTCGAGTTCATTCATTCCATTCCTCTTTCATTTTCTAGCGGATAAGGCAATAACAGCAGGCGTTACACGTTACGCAGATGTAGATAACATAAAACTCACATTGATTGGACCGAAATTCGATCGGAGAAATTTATTATGGCCGAAAAGGCCAAGGATCGGGTTGAACTGTCGCGCCATTGAAGATTTTTCGAAAAGGATTTACGAAAGGGCTTCTCTGTTTTAGTATGTATGTTTACGAGATATTAGAGCTCTACAGCACAGAGAGGACGGTCTAGAATCCCGATTCACTGCGGCCTCAGTAGGACTATTGTGATTAGATTAGATTAGATTTCATCGGAGGCGGAGGGATTCCTCCAAGCACCGCGACCAGTGGTCTATTGTGCTATACCTCATAGATCTTTCTCCAGTTTCAATCTAGAGGTCCTCACTCAGCTTTATTTGTTTGTTTTGTTTATTTATTTATATACATATAGTACTACAAGATTGTACATCTTATATAATAGTACAAATAAAATCAAAATAGAATCCAATAAATCCAAAAAAAGTAAGGTGTGCAAATAAGTTCCCGCCGTTTTTTGTCAAACTTTGAGCCTTTATTGTGGGAAATTGGTTGCATTATTTTTTTTCAAAATATTGTCCATCGCTAGCCACAACCTTTTACCATCTTTTTGCCAGCATACGAATTCCGCGTTCGAAAAACTCCACGTCCTTTGAGGCGATCCACGAGACGACCCAATTTTTGGCATCTTCGTAAGAACGGAAGTGCTGCTCAGCCAGGACATTTTTTATCGATCGGAATAGGTGGTAGTCGGAAGAGGCGATGTCTGGTGAATACAGCGGGTGGGGTAGGACGTCCCATTTCAGTGTTTCCAGGTAGGTTTTAACAACCTGAGCAACATGTGGCCGAGCGTTGTCATGTAGTAAAATCACTTTGTCGTGTCTCTGCTCATATTGCGGCCGTTTTTCTTTATATGCTCGTCTCAAACGCATTAGTTGTCTTCGATAAAGAGGTCCTGTGATGGTTTCACTCGGTTGCAGCAACTCATAATACACCACGCCGAGCTGGTCCCACCAAATGCATAGCATGACTTTGGAACCATGGATATTCGGCTTTGCGGTCGATGTTGATGCATGGCCAGGGTATCCCCATGATTTTTAGCGCTTTGGGTTGTCGTGTTGTATCCACTTTTCATCACCAGTCACGATGCGATGCAAAAATCCTTTCCTGTTCTGCCGTTAGAGCAGCTGTTCGCACGTGAAAAAACGCCGTTCGACGTCTCTTGGCTTCAATTCGTACGGCACCCAATTTCCTTGCTTTTGCATCTTTCCCAAGGCTTTCAGACGATGTGCAATGGCTTGTTGAGTCACATACAATGAATCCGCAAGACTTTCATTGGCGGATACAGGGATGGAATGACAAAAAAAAAGCAAAACTTCCCGCAAATGGCGCTTATTTGGCTCGAACTCCGACATTTTTCAGGACTCACAAGTAACTGAGGCCGATAAAATTTTACAAATGTAATGATGGGGAATTGATACAATATGTCTGATCTTGCCATATTACGAGCTTGATCCGTCATTTTTTTCCAGTTTTTCGTGCTAGCGCCATCTATACCAGAACGCCGGGAACTTATTTGCACACCTAATAATAATAACACTATCAACAATCAAAGCAAGAAGAAAGAAAAGAAAAGATAGTTAAAGAGCAAGAAATAACAGTAATGAAAAAATTACATTGTATGAGAGAGAGAAGAAAATAAAAGAAATAGAAATAAAAGAAATTGATAAACTGGATGATATAATACAGAGTCGAAACAAATATAATTAATTATTTAAAATAGAACTGCATAATAGTTTCTTGAAACAGCACTAGAACTGCCTGCGCGCTGAACACTGACAGGAAGATTATTCCAAAGTCTAATCGGCTGAACAAGGAAGGAGCTCTCTCCAAGTGACCTCGAATATCGTGGTACAAGAAGCCTTTGATGTCGCTTCGAGTTTAACGGTACTGAGCTTTCTCTTAAATAAGATGGTTCACCTGTAACAAGAATGTTATGCAACACCAACAAGATTTTCCGTTTCAAATAAATTCAGAGGGAGCAACCCAGCAATTCATTCCTGTAAGGAGAAATATGCTCGTAGCGTCTCAAGCGGAATACAAAACGTCAGCAATCATTGAAGGCAATATCTAGTTTTCGTTGGCAGTTGGAATCGAATTTGGGAAAAATAACACTACCATATGTAAAGAAAGGAATTATGAGTGAACGTAGCAGCTTCAACCTAATTTTCCATGGTAGGATACTGGCGAAAATCCAGAGCCTACGTAAACCACCATAAACCTTCCTCAATATGGTAGATACATGGGAACAACAACTCATAGAGCTATTAAGGGATACACCTAGATATTTGACAATGGAGTTAAAAGGCAGCAATGATTCATTCAAGATAACCCTTGGAAGGCACTCCTCAGGAAGGCTGCAATCTTGGTAAAAGACAATGCACTGTGACTTGAGCTCATTAAGTTTTAAATTATTCCGAACAGACCAATTGAAAACTCGCTCCAAGTCGTCATTGATACAACTCGCGCAATCTTCAACAAGTCCAATTGGACGACTTAGGTAAAGTTGGACATCATCTGCATATAAGTGCACACTAGAGTTGAAAAGTACCTCAGGCAAGTCATTAATATAAAGAGTAAAAAGTAGTGGATTTAATATTGATCCCTAAGGCACACCTCGCACGATTGGAAGGGATGATGATAGAACATCATCCACCCGAACTTGCTGCCGCCTATCACGGAGGAAACTATGGAGTAGCGAAACAGCCTAGATTAAAGTTGAAGGTCGATTATAATTTAAGCAGTAGTTTTTTGTGGTCCACTGAATCAAAAGCTTTGGAAAAATCTAATAAGACGAGGTAGGTGATCATATCTGAATCCAAGGCCTTTCTTAGTACATCGGAAGTGACTTTCAACAATGCTGACTCACAGCTGTGATGCGGACGGAAACCAGACTGCCAGCGGGATATTAATTTTGCGTTATGTAAGTAATCCTGCATTTGCATTGTCATAACTCTCTCTAGTACTTTTGATAAAAAACAAAGAATACTAATAGGAGGGTAGTCACTAACAGTTGAGGGACAGTTGGTCTTCGCAATTGGCAGCACCGTTGCAACTTTCCACGCAGAAGGGAAAATACTCATAGATAAGCATGAATTCAAAATGTGTAAAACATAGTTACTTATGCATGGGAATATGGCTTTTATAAAGTTAGGATGTAAGTCGTCAGGTCCCATGGCATACGATTTAATGGAGTTAACAGCTGAAAATAACTCGGTTAAACTTATGCATCGAAAATTAAAACGTGTTTCCGACGTAACACCACTTTCAATGGTACTTTCGAATTCTTTCGTACCCCCCACGTACCACCCACGTACCACCGCATGAACTTCCGCTCTCTTGAGCTCAAATTTTTTTCTTAAATCTGTTTGCGGATTTGAATTTAATTTTAACTTTAATTTAAGTGGTCACTTGTAAAAATCTCAGCCTATGTGCTCATACCCCTTGGGGGGTACGTGGGGGGTTCGTTTCGTACCCCCACGAAACACCCACGTACCACCGCATGAACTTCCGCTCGCCTGGGCTCAAATTTTTTTCTTAAATCTGTTTGCGGATTTGAATTTAATTTTAACTTTAATTTAAGTGGTCACTTGTAAAAATCTCAGCCTATGTGCTCATACCCATTGGGGGGTACGTGGGGGGTACGTGGGGGGTACGTTTCGTACCCCCCACGTACCCCCCACGTACCACCCACGAAACACCCACGTACCACCGCATGAACTTCCGATCTCCTGGGCTCAAATTTTTTTCTTAAATCTGTTTGTGGATTTGAATTTAATTTTAACTTTAATTTAAGTGGTCACTTGTAAAAATCTCAGCCTATGCGCTCATACCCATTGGGGGGTACGTGGGGGGTACGTTTCGTACCCCCCACGTACCCCCCACGAAACACCCACGTACCACCGCATGAACTTCCGCTCTCCTGGGCTCAAATTTTTTTCTTAAATCTGTTTGCGGATTTGAATTTAATTTTAACTTTAATTTAAGTGGTCACTTGTAAAAATCTCAGCCTATGTGCTCATACCCATTGGAGGGTACGTTTCGTACCCCCCACGTACCATCCACGTACCACCGCATGAACTTCCGATCTCCTGGGCTCAAATTTTTTTCTTAAATCTGTTTGCGGATTTGAATTTAATTTTAACTTTAATTTAAGTGGTCACTTGTAAAAATCTCAGCCTATGTGCTCATACCCATTGGGGGGTACGTTTCGTACCCCCCACGTACCACCCACGTACCACCGCATGAACTTCCGCTCTCCTGGGCTCAAATTTTTTTCTTAAATCTGTTTGTGGATTTGAATTTAATTTTAACTTTAATTTAAGTGGTCACTTGTAAAAATCTCAGCCTATGCGCTCATACCCATTGGGGGGTACGTGGGGGGTACGTTTCGTACCCCCCACGTACCCCCCACGAAACACCCACGTACCACCGCATGAACTTCCGCTCTCCTGGGCTCAAATTTTTTTCTTAAATCTGTTTGCGGATTTGAATTTAATTTTAACTTTAATTTAAGTGGTCACTTGTAAAAATCTCAGCCTATGTGCTCATACCCATTGGGGGGTACGTGGGGGGTACGTTTAGTACCCCCCACGTACCCCCACGAAACACCCACGTACCACCGCATGAACTTCCGCTCTCCTGGGCTCAAATTTTTTTCTTAAATCTGTTTGTGGATTTGAATTTAATTTTAACTTTAATTTAAGTGGTCACTTGTAAAAATCTCAGCCTATGCGCTCATACCCATTGGGGGGTACGTGGGGGGTACGTTTAGTACCCCCCACGTACCACCCACGTACCACCGCATGAACTTCCGCTCGCCTGGGCTCAAATTTTTTTCTTAAATCTGTTTGCGGATTTGAATTTAATTTTAACTTTAATTTAAGTGGTCACTTGTAAAAATTTCAGCCTATGTTCTCATACCCATTGGGGGGTACGTGGGGGGTACGTTTAGTACCCCCCACGTACCACCCACGTACCACCGCATGAACTTCCGCTCGCCTGGGCTCAAATTTTTTTCTTAAATCTGTTTTTGGATTTGAATTTAATTTTAACTTTAATTTAAGTGGTCACTTGTAAAAATCTCAGCCTATGTGCTCATACCCATTGGGGGGTACGTGAGGGGTACGTTTAGTACCCCCCACGTACCCCCGACGTACCACCCACGTACCACCACATGAACTTCCGCTCGCCTGGGCTCAAATTTTTTTCTTAAATCTGTTTGCGGATTTGAATTTAATTTTAACTTTAATTTAAGTGGTCACTTGTAAAAATCTCAGCCTATGTGCTCATACCCATTGGGGGGTACGTTTCGTACCCCCCACGTACCACCCACGTACCACCGCATGAACTTCCGCTCTCCTGGGCTCAAATTTTTTTCTTAAATCTGTTTGTGGATTTGAATTTAATTTTAACTTTAATTTAAGTGGTCACTTGTAAAAATCTCAGCCTATGCGCTCATACCCATTGGGGGGTACGTGGGGGGTACGTTTCGTACCCCCCACGTACCCCCCACGAAACACCCACGTACCACCGCATGAACTTCCGCTCTCCTGGGCTCAAATTTTTTTCTTAAATCTGTTTGTGGATTTGAATTTAATTTTAACTTTAATTTAAGTGGTCACTTGTAAAAATCTCAGCCTATGCGCTCATACCCATTGGGGGGTACGTGGGGGGTACGTTTCGTACCCCCCACGTACCCCCGACGTACCACCCACGTACCACCGCATGAACTTCCGCTCGCCTGGGCTCAAATTTTTTTCTTAAATCTGTTTGCGGATTTGAATTTAATTTTAACTTTAATTTAAGTGGTCACTTGTAAAAATCTCAGCCTATGTGCTCATACCCATTGGGGGGTACGTGGGGGGTACGTTTAGTACCCCCCACGTACCCCCGACGTACCACCCACGTACCACCGCATGAACTTCCGCTCGCCTGGGCTCAAATTTTTTTCTTAAATCTGTTTGCGGATTTGAATTTAATTTTAACTTTAATTTAAGTGGTCACTTGTAAAAATCTCAGCCTATGTGCTCATACCCATTGGGGGGTACGTGGGGGGTACGTTTAGTACCCCCCACGTACCCCCACGAAACACCCACGTACCACCGCATGAACTTCCGCTCTCCTGGGCTCAAATTTTTTTCTTAAATCTGTTTGTGGATTTGAATTTAATTTTAACTTTAATTTAAGTGGTCACTTGTAAAAATCTCAGCCTATGCGCTCATACCCATTGGGGGGTACGTGGGGGGTACGTTTCGTACCCCCCACGAAACACCCACGTACCACCGCATGAACTTCCGCTCTCCTGGGCTCAAATTTTTTTCTTAAATCTGTTTGCGGATTTGAATTTAATTTTAACTTTAATTTAAGTGGTCACTTGTAAAAATCTCAGCCTATGTGCTCATACCCATTGGGGGGTACGTGGGGGGTATGTTTAGTACCCCCCACGTACCCCCGACGTACCACCCACGTACCACCGCATGAACTTCCGCTCGCCTGGGCTCAAATTTTTTTCTTAAATCTGTTTGCGGATTTGAATTTAATTTTAACTTTAATTTAAGTGGTCACTTGTAAAAATCTCAGCCTATGTGCTCATACCCATTGGGGGGTACGTGGGGGGTACGTTTAGTGCCCCCACGTACCCCCACGAAACACCCACGTACCACCGCATGAACTTCCGCTCGCCTGGGCTCAAATTTTTTTCTTAAATCTGTTTGCGGATTTGAATTTAATTTTAACTTTAATTTAAGTGGTCACTTGTAAAAATCTCAGCCTATGTGCTCATACCCATTGGGGGGTACGTGGGGGGTACGTTTCGTACCCCCCACGAAACACCCACGTACCACCGCATGAACTTCCGATCTCCTGGGCTCAAATTTTTTTCTTAAATCTGTTTGTGGATTTGAATTTAATTTTAACTTTAATTTAAGTGGTCACTTGTAAAAATCTCAGCCTATGTGCTCATACCCATTGGGGGGTACGTGGGGGTACGTTTCGTACCCCCCACGTACCCCCGACGTACCACCCACGTACCACCGCATGAACTTCCGCTCGCCTGGGCTCAAATTTTTCTCTTAAATCTGTTTGCGGATTTGAATTTAATTTTAACTTTAATTTAAGTGGTCACTTGTAAAAATCTTAGCCTATGTGCTCATACCCATTGGGGGGTACCCCCCACGTACTCCCCACGAAACACCCACGTACCACCGCATGAACTTCCGCTCTCCTGGGCTCAAATTTTTTTCTTAAATCTGTTTGCGGATTTGAATTTAATTTTAACTTTAATTTAAGTGGTCACTTGTAAAAATCTCAGCCTATGTGCTCATACCCATTGGGTGGTACGTGGGGGGTACGTTTAGTACCCCCGACGTACCACCCACGTACCACCGCATGAACTTCCGCTCGCCTGGGCTCAAATTTTTTTCTTAAATCTGTTTGCGGATTTGAATTTAATTTTAACTTTAATTTAAGTGGTCACTTGTAAAAATCTCAGCCTATGTGCTCATACCCATTGGGTGGTACGTGGGGGTACGTTTCGTACCCCCCACGAAACACCCACGTACCACCCATGAACTTCCGCTCTCCTAGGCTCAAATTTTCTTTTGAAATCTATTTGCGGATTTGAATTTAATTTTAACTTTAATTTAAGTGATCACTTGTAAAAACAACTTGATTTCCAGAAGTAGTTCATTTAAGTGGCCCCCTCGTTCGTGCGATTTAAAGCCTCTTATTTGGCTATATTAGGTCTTGCGTTTATACCGACAAACCAGCAACTCTTGAAGCATCGGAAGCCAATATTCTAGCCACTATTGACGCCATACGGCCAGATTTATTGGAAAAAGTAGTCAAAAATTGGACTGATCGAATGGACCATGTAACTCGTAGCCGCGGCGGACATATGACGGAAATCATATTTTAAAAATAAATGCCATGAAATTATCTACCAGAATATAATAAAAAAATTTCATTCCAACAATATTTCAAACACCCTACATACTCGTACGTGGCTTGAAGTTACTTGATTTTCCAATTTTAATTTGTTCTTTTTAACTGAAACTAGTACTGGAATATTAATGTACGTTATTAGTTATGATTACTATTTATAATATATATATATACAAATAACCAAAAGTTTTCTGATTTCAATACCATGAAAGTAATAATTTGAAGTAAATAATATATTGGTAAGACTTTAGTAACAAAAAATTGTTCAAACTGTTGTATATACTAAAAAATCCAAATATACGAATCCAATATCGTAGGTATGAATATCATAAAAGACTCGCTATATTCAAAAACCAATTCTACTTAACAATATTCTTGGATCTCATAAAATCAAAAAATATCTAATGTAAATTTCGTTATGTTTAAAACAAATATCTACTTTAATTTTTAAAATAGAAAACATCTTCTAAAGTTCTCGTAAAATTCAAAAATATTCTCAAAAAAAGCTGTTTACATTGAAAAACAAATCTTGTTACAATTTCGTAAAACTCCAAAATATTTCATGAGAATCGCGTTGTTTCAAAAACAATTTCCAATTTATTTTGCTAAATCGAAAAAATCTTGTAAAGCTCTCGTCAGATCGAAAGAACAATGATTGTAAAATTTAAAAATGTCTTGTTATTTTTAAAAGTCAGTTGAGATTTGGTTCGCTAATTTTAAGAGATTCTTTTATGTTGTTAAAAAGCATTTGACAAAAAACAATTGACAAGTAAAGTGCTTGCGGTAGGATAGGAAGGAATTATTTTTTTAGAAGGGGCCAGAATTATTTTTCTGGGAGGGTCCAAGCCGGGAGCTGGGCGGATCCCGGCCCTTCCTGGCCCCCCCATGCTTAGTGCCATTATTACAATCGTCAAACTCTAACTGGAACTTTAACCGGAAGTTTTGTATGAAAATCTGTCAGTTAAAGTTCCAGTTAGAGCGTAACTGACCATCGTAGGAACGGCCCTTAATAAATTACATTGATGAAAATATGCTTTTCGTCGATTTTAAGTATTGTAGGATAACTTAATAGTTGGGTTGATCATTTCTTTGTAGTCGGCCTGAAGTTTTTGGATTTTACGATACAGGCATCGGATTTCAATGCCAAATCTTCGGTTTCATCAAATATGTATGGTTGAACTATTAAAAATTGAATACACTACTTGTCTAGTGGTCTTAAAAACTGCTGGTTTACATTGACTGAATATAGAACAGAATTGAGGAAATTACGAGATTTTGATAAAACTATCAAAATATTCTAGATTTCTTATACATTTGAGAGATTTTAAAGTATATTTGGACTTCTAAATTTTGTCGGAAATGAGATCGAATTCTACTGAAAGCGAACAGCCTTGAAATTTTGTTCACCAAGCTTTGGAATCAAATAATTTTATTTTTTAGTTCCTGCTTCTGCTATTAAATTTTCCATTGCTTAAAGACTTACAATAATACAATACAGATTCAAATTTTTGGCACTATATAGTCAGCTGATAAATTAAAAAAATATCAAAGGAATGTCTTCAGAGCGATGTTAATGCTTGTCGAGATTCCGAAATCTAGTTACCTAAATCTGGCGATGGAAATTAGTTATTAGATGCGGAAATGAAATGAAAAAGTTGATATTTTCAAGCAGTAAAAACCGTAGCGACCAAAACATTTGTACAATTTCCATCCTCACTGTACTAGCGGCTAACGGCCACACCTAATCTATCTACAGTAGCTACAGAACGTCAGTGGCCCCCTCTTGGAAAAGCAATATGACCGCCACTGAATCGTATGCAGATGCTTTTTTAACTTACTGCGTCCTGTAATTAGCGCGATCAAGCGCCGAACCTGATTCTGGCTCATTCTGAGCAAATGGGAGTTTCGTTTCTTGGAGTCACCTTCCATGAACAGTGATTGGTATTCCATCGGAAAACACTGGTTCAATGAATGTGACTCAGTGGCGGATCCAGACTTTGCTGTTGGGGGGGGCGGAAATTTTTTTGATTTGACTATTTTGTTTTTTCAAGTTCTGTGTGAGTTTAGCTACATAGACTGCACTTAGCAAAAACGGGATCATATTGTTTTCATCTTATTATGAGTCTATGACTATTCCATCAAGAATCGCCAAAGTTGTGACCTTACTATTTCCGATTCTTTTGAAAATGTTTGTAATTAAAGAACTAGTGAAAAAAATAATTGAAATTCAAGTTTTTGTTTCTATCTTATTTTTTAACTAACAAAAACAACAACAATCTTTAAAATAAGCCCTACTTTATTATTCAAGGATAAAAATTACCAGAGATATTAATTTTCTAAGAGGACTCGGACATCTTTTTTGGGAAATCTTTAACATACTATAACTAACAAAAAAAAATGAGATAGGAACAAAAACTTGAATTCATATTTTTTTTCACTAATTCTTCGAGTACATAAATTTTCAAATGAATCGACGATGATAAGATCACACTCGTTCTTGATTAAATGACCCTTTTTCTATAAAATAATTGAGAACCACTATAATGTTCTTAGATTTTTTTGACCCCGATCCCATTGAGATCCCAAGTTAATTTTTTGATATTTTTTAAAAAATAGTATAACCTACAAAATATAAAAAAACCCGTTTTGAGATATTCAAGGATAAAGGACAAAATCATTCTCCTTGAAAAAAATTTCAAGGATAATTTTTATTGGGACAACCTTCCCCTTTAAAGGAAAACGAGGAATCGAACAATATTTTTGCGAAAACTTTAACATACTACAACTAACAAAAAATTAGATAGGAACAAAAAATTTAATTTCAATTATTTTTACTTTATTATTTTAATAATACAGTATTGTTTTCGATTTTTTAAAAAAAAAAATTTGCTACCCTGAAATTTTTTTTTTTCACGTTTCATGACTAGTAGACACGAAAAAAGCAAAAAAAAATTTCAGTCCGTCTGTCCGCCGTACGCCGTACGCCGTACGTCGACCGCTGTACGCAAAATCGTTTGAAGGCTCGTAGCTCCCAAACGGTTTGAGTTATTAAATTTAAATTTTTTTTATGAATAGACTGGGTAGGCACCTTGAAGTGACAAAATTCTGAGGGGTGGGGTGTGAGGGGGAAGGAAGGGAAAGTGTTTTAGACGGAAAATTTTGGTTTCTAGATCTCAGCAACTGTTTATGCTAGGAGGCTGAAATTTAGAACTTATATAGGGCTTTGATAGTGGGGTTTGGGAGTGGGGGAAAAAATAATGCGTCCGAAACGCAAAAAAGGCGAGATCGACACATTCTAAAATCTCCTAAACGGTTAATGTCACAAAATTGAAACTTAATGAATATCTGTAGGTATACTAGGAGAATAGATTGGAAACAAATTTTTTAAGTGGGGGCAGTGGCGTACGGGGGTGGGGGGTGAAAAACTTTAGATTACGATATCTCACGAACCAATTGTACTAGACAAATAAAATTTGGTTTGTGTATAAAGGTAGACAAATGAAGTTTGCTGAAAGTAAAATTTTTTAAGGGGGCGGTGGAGCATGACAGTGGAGGGGATAAGAATTTTTCTAAAAAATCACGTTTCATATCTCAAGAACCGCGTAAGACAGATGCTTAAAATTTTTACCAGGAGTAGGGCTAATAGACCCCTAGCAGAAAACAAAATTTTGGAAGTGTGGGTGTAGAGGGTGAGGGTGGGGAAGGGTGAAAAGAAAAAAGTTCAGATTTTTATATCTCGACAAACTATAATGACAGAAAGTTGAAACTTGGTATTTAGATAGAACTGTATTAGTAGCATGTTGGAAAAATATAATTTTTTATAGGGGTAGTATGGTACGGGGGTGGGGGGTGTTTTTCCTATCTATAGAACGGCTTATGCTACAAAGTTGAAACTCGGTATGTTTATGTAAATCAACTAGAAAAGTAATTTAAATAAAAAAATATTTCAAATATCCATTGGCGTTCGGAGGGGGGCACAAGAAATGATCAGTAAAAATGGAATGCATATATTTTCACGGTTTTCGTCACATTTATTAGGCCTTTCCAAATATTGAATTCATTTTGATTGTACGACTTCTTCATATAAATACCTAGAAAGTGTTTTCAGGATTTTTTAAGATTCGACCCCTAAGGGGGTGTAAAGGGGTTGTATACTTTTTCACGTATTCTGCCATATCCACCAGGTCTGATCAGATATCGAATATCTTTTCACTTTCACGTGCTTGCGTAATAATCGCCTAAAACTTGTTTTTAATTTTTTTCCTTTTTCAACCCCTAAGAGGGTATAAACGGGTTGAACACGTTTACACGAATTCCGTCATTTCTTTTAGAAGTTATAAGAAATTGTATTGGTTTCTACTTTCTCGCGCTGTCTACATATTTATTTATTAACTCCTTCCCGGATTTTTGGATATTCAACCTCCAAGTGGGTGTAAGGAGGTTGCATATGTTTTCACAGATTCCTACATATTACTTAAATCTGATGATATATCGAATTCATTTTTACTTCTGCATGTTTCCTATATAATCGCCAAAAAGTCAATTTCAGTATTTTTAGATATTCAATCCAAAGTTGTGTAAGGGGGTTGTATGCTTTTCACTGCTTCGACATATTTCTTAGGTTTCATGAGATGTTAGATCGCTTTTCACTTCCACAGACTTTTTATATAATCGCATACAAACCCATTTCTCAATTTTTGAATATTCAACCCCCACAGGTTTGCATATGTTTTCACAAATTTTGACATCCCTTAGTTCTGATGAGATTTAAAATTGGTTATTACGCCATTTGATGTAATGACCTAAAAATCAACGTCACGATTTTCGAATTTCAAGAACCAAGGGGGTGTGAAGAGTTTGCTTTCGTTTTCACAAATTTTTCAAAATCCCTCGTATCTGAAACCCTGTTTCATAATTTTTGCGAAATTCAAACCCCAAGTGAAAGTAATGGGTTTGTATACGTTTTAACAATTCGTCATATCTCTTAAGTCTGATAAGGCAACAAATTCGTTTTTACTTCTATGGACTTTTAGTGTACATAATATACCGAAATTCGAATAGTCTACAGAGGTTTTTTCAATGTTTAATCGGCTAAAAATCTATATTTTAATTTTAAGAACAAAATTAACTTTTCAAAAATCTTCATAATCCGGAAACAACTGATGATATACTCCGACTTTGACCCGAAAAATAATAAAATTTCGCCCAGACCATTGGCAGATTTTTTTCACTAGTTTTTAAAGTACAAAAATTTTCAAAACAATCGGAGATGGTAAGGTCCCAAATTTCGTCATTCTTGGCGGTTCTTGATGGAATGACCCTATTACCTACGCAATATGTTGTCTTGTAGTCTTTTTATCATGGTGCGTTTACACTCACCCTTGAGGCTCGCCTCTACCCCATCAGGTCATTGCAAACCGGTTTTCGTCGGCTGTGTTCTTTGCTGTGTTGAAAGCAACTTACACTTAACATGCCTTTGCGGCGCAACTTGCCTATAAGTGCGAAACGACAGAAATACGATGAGCTGCGAATTGTGTGGTACCACAGTTCATTGTATGTGTGTACACATATGGAAGCGTGCGTCGGAGAAAAAGTTGAAGAATGTTAGACTCTTGCGACTACATGAGCCATCTGATTGGTTGATTTTATGGTGGGGATAGAGGCGCGCCTCAAACGTTGAGTGTTCTCATGGTTCTGTTCTGTGCTTTGCATTGCACCGCAGAACTACAGTAAATGCTAATTACAGTCCACATTGCAGTGGAGTAAAAAAAATCGGAGAACGGTTGAAGTATGTATGTTTAGAAAATTCGGAATTGCTCTTGAGGGGGGCGGCCGCCCCCTCCGCCCCCCCTGTATCCGCCCCCCCTGTATCCGCCAATGATGTCACTACTGTATTTATTTCCAAAAAGATTTTAGCTTTCCGCCAAATTTTGGACCCATTTAATTTTTGTGCCGATGGAGAAGGACATTCCAATTATTTTCCGGTTGTTAAACAATTTAACGTGACACTATGTCAGTCTTTGCTAATGAGAGAATTGCTTAATTATTTGAACACAATTTTTCCATTTGTGATCATAAAATAATAAAAGTGACTGCAATATCCTAGCAGACTGTACAATTTTGCGACTAGTCACAGTTCGGAAAATGAATAGAGCACTACTACTCGTCCTGATTCTATCGAATTTAGCAGCCGCCACGAGAATGGCTAAATTCGATCCGGAAGCCAGTGATGGTGGCAAAGACGAGATGATACGTTGTGCCATTGATGCAATCAAGACTTCCTTCCTGTCGGGAACATCGATTTCGATTCTCATGCCTCAGAAAATATTCCGCGTAAACTTGGAATTAGCCAATCGGATTCACGAGGAGATTCTCAAAACTGGAAAATGGAGTGTGATAATTACAAAAGTCCAGGACATAAAAGTGCCCAAATGGAAGAGTCTAAGACCGCAGTACGTGATCATGTTTGCCAGCACGAATTTCGAACTCGAAGTTACAATGCGTTCGTTTGGAAGTTCGGCGTTTTGGTCACCGTACTTAAAGTATTTGGTTTTGACGCGAAAATTTGGCCACCGTTTTGAAATTTTGTCGCAAAATCTTATGCAAACCCTTTGGAATTATCAAATCGATCGAGTTGTTTTTCAGTCTTTCGAGCCAGCAACCAATGTGAGTAAGGTTAGTACTTCGATGAGATTTTTGCTATAGGCGTTTGAAAGTATTCGTTTAAACTTTCAGTTTTGGACTTTGCTGCCAGACCAACCGACCAATAATTGCGGCAACACTCGCTTCAACTATTTTCAATTTTCAAGCTGTAGTAACAAGACCGCCTTACAGAATTCTGTGAATTTCTTTTCGGTCCAGTTACAGACAAACTTAAATAAATGTCCTCTACTATTCGGGGCAGCAGTTTATCCGCCATACGTAATTCGTCCGCGGTCAACTACTACTCGTAGTTATGACAATATACGGTTTACAGACGGCATTGAAATCGAACTAATCAATTTGATCGCTTCGCGTATGAATTTCACCCCTCGATATAAAATGACGCCCAAGGAGGAGGATTGGGGGAAGATATATAGTTTCAGTTGGAAAATTGGTTCCAGCTTGATGGGGATGTTAATCCGTAAAGAAGTTGATTGTGCTGTTGGAGGACTAACGCCAGATTTAAGACGAAAGGAGTTTGTGGATTCAACGAGACAATATAGCCAGGTATGGTCTTCGTTCCTTGGATATTTAGGAGAATCCTTATCAAGAATTTTGATAATTTCAGGAAAATATTATTTGGGTTGTACCTGCTCGAGTGAAACATAGCAGCTGGAGTCTACTGACCCATCTATTCAGCGTCTTATTTTCGGTTTACATATCGATTGTGTTCTGGTGGACGGCATTGGTAACTTATCTTGTGATGAAATTTTCTAGAGCATCAACTATCAAGCGTTATAAGAGGTTCAAAACCGTAATTCTATTTTCGCTGTTCAGTGGCATTGTCAGTAATCCCTTGCATCATATTCCTCCGATGGGGCTGATCCGATTCATTTTCGGCTTATGGTTCAGTTTTTCCTTGATATGGCACACCTCGTTTAAGGGCTTTCTGATTAGCAATTTAATGAAGCCACTGGCTTTAGAACAAATCAAAAATGCCGATGAGCTCCTTAATTTGAATTTAACGCTGGGAATTAGTCAATCGACTCTTACATATCTCGAACAAGAGCACCACTATTCCATGGAAATCTATCGGAAAATTAACGAAAGTCTGCAAATTTGCGAGTCGACATTGAAGTGCTTAGAGAAAGTGGCGAATTCGAATGATTTTGCTGTAGCGGTAAGTTCGAAGTACTACCGATACGTGAAGGACAATTTCGTCGACAGCCGCGGATATCCATTATTAGGAACCATAAAAAAGAAAGTGGTCACAGCGCCATTAGAAATGATTTGCACTAAGGTACGATCTTAAGGATTTCCACAAAATTCGCTAGCTATGAACTAATTTTTCTTGGCCTCTACTAGCGTCACCCGCTGTTGAAGCAATTTAACTATTGGATTTATCGTGCAACTGAAAGCGGCTTTATTCAACGCTGGGAGAAGGCCTTCAAATACAAAAATAACGTGAGGCACGCTACTGTGAAAGTAATTGCAATTGGGAATTTTCAACTGGACAATACTTTGGAACTAAAGGGCTTTTATTATTTTAGGAAATATCGGAAAATTTGCAATCTGGTGGCCATGGAACTGAACCACTGAAGTGGGTGCATTTTAAAGGCATTGCCGTCCTTTATTTTGCGTGTGTATTGATTTGCTGCGTGGTCTTTTCAGGAGAAATTATTTGGAATTTATTTAATTTTAAATCAATTCGTGCGAGAAATTACTTTTGTAGCGTATAATCGGAGTTAATAAATTTTACTTCGATTTTGTTCTTGAATACAATTTACTACATTTAATTTTATTAGATTTTATTAAATTACTTTATTAGACAAGTCCGGCGTTGAGTAGCTAATGAAGAAGATATTTTTACAACTATATTAACTCTAAAAACTGTTTAGTGTCCAAATTTTTCAACACCACATGAGAAATTAGGTTCTTTTCTTAATTGCTACAGTTTTTCACGTCTTAGGACCAATAGACAAAAAAAACAGAGGACCTCTGACAACTGAACACCAATAGTTTATGAACCCTTAGATGGATAAAGTTAACATTGGGGGGTACGTGGGGGGTACGTTTCGTACCCCCCACGTACCCCCCACGTACCACCCACGTACCACCCATGAACTTCCGCTCTCCTTGGCTAAAATTTTTTTTTTAAATCTATTTGCGGATTTAAATTTAATTTTAACTTTAATTTAAGTGATCAGTTGTTAAAATCTCAGCCTATGTGCTCATACCCATTGGAGGGTACGTAAGGGGTACGTTTTGTACCCCCCACGTACCACATACGTACCACCCACGTACCACCCATGAACTTCCGCTCTCCTGGGCTGAAATTTTTTTTTAAATCTATTGGCGGATTTGAATTTAATTTTAAAAGTTAAAAATTTGAATTTAATTTTAAAGTTAATGGATAAAGTGGGTAGAAAGAGTGTTACTGCTTTGGGTGGGGTATGAAATCTTTGAGGGTTGGGCAGTGCTGCTCGACGAAGTGGGATGATAGGAATTCATCTCTAAAACCACATCTCATTTCTCAAGAACTACCAGAGATTGTAGCTTGGAACTTACACGGAAGGAGATTTAATAGACTCCCATCAGCAGCAGGAGGTAGAAGGTGTAAAGATGGTTAGCTTTTTGGACCTGTTGAGTTCCCCTTTCATTTTTTTTAGGACACCATTCCTTAAATTTTGGTACCCCTTGCCATGGTACCCCTTGCCAAATTTTAGGGCATTTTTTCCAAATTCTTTCCCAATTGTTTTTGGCCACCAAACTCCGCAAACAGACTTTAAAAAATTTAAAAACTTGCAGGTTTTTGAGGATCTGTTGAGTTTCCCTTTCGTTTGCGGTGAAAAAGTCAAAAATCGAAAGTTTTGACTATTCAAAAAAATGCCAAATTTTAGGTCTATTTTTCCAAATTCTCTCCCAATTGTCCGATTTAGACAAGTGACCATTTAAGTTAAAGGTGCGGGTGTCTCCTTCTTAATTCCGTAAACAGATTTAAAAAATTTAAAAATTTGCGGCCTGGAGAGGCAAAAGAAAAGTCGCAAATTTTGACTGTTTTTGGCCACCATTCCCCCATTTTTGATCCGATTTTAATTTTGTTTGGATTTTTGAGCATCTGTTGAGCTTCCCTTTCGTTTGCGGTCAAAAAATGGAAAATCGAAAATTTGGACTTTTCACAAAAATGCCATGTTTCCTTGGCAAATTTTAGGGAAATTTTTCCAAATTCTCTCACAAATCTCCGATTTGGACAAGCGACCACTTAAATTAAAGGTGCCCCCTTTTCAAATATGCAAACAGATTTGAAAGAAATTAAAATTTGCAGCCAGGAGAGTTAAAAGAAGAGCCACAAATTCAAATTTTTTTTCTATTTATTCTGAGGTTTTTTTTCATCTGTCGATACCTAGTAAGATAAAACTGAAAGCAACTTAATTATTATATTTGTTGGGTAGATGTCCGGAACGCTTCTAAGGCCTGAGATGCGGTTTGGTACTATGCGACCGAAATGCTAAAAAATAACGTCTCAAATGGCCTTCTGGTTATTCTTTAGGTTGTCAGTCGTATAGTAACCTACACCGCATCTTAGCATTAAACGCGTTCCGAACTTCTACCCAAAAAATAATGAAGTTGCGCCCAGACTATTAGCAGATTGTTTTTTATTTATTTGCGTATTATTTTTCAATTGAAGATTCAATAGAAGTAAAAGCGAATTCGATCTCATTAAACCTAAAAAAGTTTTGTATAATTCGTGAAAACTTGAACAATACCTTATACCCCCAGGGGGTTTAATTTCGAAAAAATCATAAATCGGTTATTTCCCGATTAAATTTAAAGCCTTTGCATGTGAAATCTCATTAGACCTAAGAAATATATCGGAATTCGTGAAAATGTACACAACCACTTTACACCCCCTTAGGGGTCGGATACTGAAAAATTTAGAAAAGAGTTTCTATGTCCTTATATAAAGAACTCGCAGAATTAAAATTAATTCGATAACTCGACATGCCTAAAATATATAACGAAATTCGTGAAAATGAGGAGAAACCTCTTTTTACGAACATTTCTTTTACTCCACCTTTGTACCCCAATTGAAATCTCAACTCTTTGTTTACTTTAATTATTCTAGTAGAACATCTACACATACGCGGTAAGTTTCTGAAATTCACTTTTTGGCAGTTATATAGAAAACCTTAGGAAGTAAAAATGAATTCGATATATCATCAGATCTAAGCAATAAGTAAGAATCTGTGAAAACATATGCAACCTCCTTACACCCACTTGGGGGTTGAATATCCAAAAATCCTGAAAGAAATTAATAGATAAATATGAAGACAACACGAGAAAGTAAAAACCAATTCAATTTCTTATCACTTCTAAAAGATATGACGGAATTCGTGAAAATGTGTTCAACCCGTTTATACCCTCTTAGGGGTTGAAAAAGGAAAAAATTTGAAAACGGCTTTTAGGAGATTATTACGCAAGCCCTTGAAAGTGAAAAGATATTTGATATCTGATCAGACCTGAGGGATATGGCTGAATTCGTTAAAAAGTATACAACCCTTTTTCACCCCTTAGGGGTCGAATTTCAAAAATTCCTGAAAACGCTTTCTAGGTATTTATATGAAGAATTTGTAGAGTAAAAATGAATTCAATATTTGGAAAGACCAAATAGATATGACGAAATCTTGAAAATATATGCATTCCATTTTCACTGATAATTTTTTCGCCCTCCTTCCGAACGTCAATAGATATTTGAAATTTTTTTTATTCAAATTACTTTTCTAGTTGATTTACATATACGTACCGATTTTCAATTTTGTAGCATAAGCCGTTCTACAGATAGGAAAAACACCTCCCACCCCCGTACCATACTACCCCTTTAAAAATTATATCTTTCCAACATGCTACTACTATAGATCTATCTAAATACCAAGTTTCAGCTATATATCATTATAGGTTCTTGAGATTTAAAAACTAGACCTTTTTCCTTTTCACTCTCCCCCACCCTCACCCTCTTCATCCGAACAACCAAAATTTTTTTCTCTGCTAAGGGCCTATTAGGCCTACTTCTGGTAAAAATTTTAAGTATCTATCGTAGATTGATATATGAGACGCAATTTTTTAGAAAGATTCGTATCCCCTCCACTTCCATGTCCACTATCAAAGCTCTATATAAATTCCAAGTTTCAGCCTCCTACCATAAGCGGTTGCTCAGATCTAGAAACCAAAATTTTCCGCCTAAAACGCACCCTCCTCCTCTCCCCTCACACCCCCAGCCCTAAGAATTTGGTCACTTCAAGGGGCCTACCCAGTCTATTCATAAAAAAAATGTCAACTTAATATCTAAAACCGTTTGGGAGCTACGAGCCTTTAAACGATTTTGCGTACGGCGGACGGCGTACGGAGTACGGAGTACGGCGGACAGACGCTTTTTTCTGTCTACTAGTCACGAAACGTGAAAAAATAGCAAATTTTTTTTTTTTAAAAATCGATCACAATACTGTATTATTAGAAAATAATAAAGTAATATGGATAGCATATAATTCGAGCGCTTCACGGGACGTGACTTTTTATACTCTAGATGAAATCATATAGAGTATTATAAGTTTAATCCAGCCCGAAAAGTTTGTAACGCATAGAACCGAGCCTCGGACGAAAAAATGTTATACATTATTTTGTGTTTAGTTGTGGCCAAAAACCCCAAATCCGTTTGCTGTCCGTCCGTCCGTCCGTCCGTTTGCACGATAACTCAAGAACGCGTTGGCCTAGGAATTTGAAATTTTGTCAGCACCTGTAAAATGGAAAAAGTAAGGCTAAGTTCGTTAATGGGCGACATCCTTCCACTCCTTCGGATACCTCCCATACAAGAGTCCTTAAAACACGTATTCACAATTATTGCTCGAATGCTTCAAGTTAGGAGCTTGAAATTTTGAACACTTAAAGTTTACAATGTTTGAAACGAAAGTTCCGAATATGATGCAAATCGAATGAGTCCTTTGTGTAGCAGCCTACAAAAGTCCTTCAAAAATTTATACAAGTTACAGAATCCACTATAACTCTAGTACAAGTTAAAGCAGGGATTCAAAATTTTACAGGAATTAGTTTTATATCATTAATTAGCGCAATCCATTAACTCCTTCGGGTAGCTGTCATACAAAAGTTCTTAAAACACGTGTTCACCAATATTGAACGATAACTTTAGAACGCTTTAACTTACGACTTTGAAATTTTGTATACGTTGATTTTATAATAGTCACAGCTGAAGGTATTAATATGAAAAATATCACATAAGTCCTTCATGTAGTTGCCATACAAAAATTCTGTAAAAATGTCCCAACTTAATTTATGGAACTCACTATAACTCAAGAAATCGTTTAACCATCCATCGAGTAGCCACTATACAATAGCAGAAGGTCATGCAATAATTGTATGAGCACTCCTCATTCTTTTGATATAATCCAAACTAAAATATAAATCGGAGTTCAGTATTTCATCTAGAGTATCATACGATTGACTTGCAGCCGATCGTGACTGCGTTATGTTTGGTCTTGGTTTCACTTTAAAAAAAAAGAATTGCTCAAATGCAAAATGCTTTAGATTACAGGTGGATAAATTCTGACCGGCTTAAGCTGGATCAACAAATTTACCCTCTTATAACAGGTGATTAAATAAGCTTTTGTTACGCCAAAAAAAAAAATTATGTCAATGACTGAACTTGTCAGTTATCTTGGTGTAACAAAAATTCTTCGTTTACTAGAATCTTATAAAAGCTATTATAAAAAGATAATCATCCCAATATTTTCAATTTTACGGTATAAAAAAATTGTTAAGTGGCTTTATCACTTTAGTTTGAAACTGCTACAAAAATTATTATATTATTAGTATTGGTGTTTGACCCAGTTTTTCGCTCCTAACTTCATAAAAATACAACCTGTATGTGATCTTAGAATTTTGTTACCGCGAATTATATTTTATCATTTCGTAGAATAATTGAAAAATAAAACAAACGCACTACAGCTTGAACTTTGTTTCGTATAATTAAATGAATTTTAATAAATAATTTAAATAACATGTTATTAAAATGAAATAAATTACTAATGCAATAATACAATAAATATAATAATTAATAAATAAATTGTTCGTCGATTTGTAGCCAACTAAAATGTTTAAATTTATGCTTTTGTTGCGGGTGGTAAAATCGTCCTTGGCCGTCCAATTTCAGGGGTTTCCGTGATATTGTTGGTTCCTTCATCACCCTGCATGAAACTGCTGACCAAATTTCCCAGGAAATTAAGGAACGGATAGTTATTGTTATTGTTGTTATTATTATGGTTATTGTTATTTGAAGGTGGATAGTACGGGCCTTGAGGATTTGGTCGATGGGGGCGTTGCGGTTGGGTTGGCCTGGTTGGTCTGTACGGTCGTTCGGTTGGCCTTACGTTATGCGAAGGCGATGGTCGATGATAGCAATACATGGAATTGAGCTTCTGAAGATCCCTCGAGGAGAAACCGTCACGTTGTCCCATTATGGATTGGCTACTGGATTGCTACGTGTGAAATTAATGTGTGTATAGTGTACTGAGTTTAAGTGTTAATTGTATGTAGGAATATGATTTGATTAATATGCAGTTGGATTACACTATACTAGGGAGCTTGAACAGTCTTATTAAAATGAGAAGGAAGTTTTAGAAAATAAATATTAGTCATGTATTGCAAAGTGTGTGAATTTCGGGCAGTGTCATAACGCGAAAATCCGTTTTGTTATCTATGGACATTTATACATCTTACGAATTTTGACAAGATCCCATTTTGAAAATCGCGAGCGTTGTCCCATTTTAATTGTAATTGGTCGCTGAATTTGAAAATATTTAACGATTTTAATACCAGATTTGTTTGAAATTGCTAAGAATGAAGGATACTACTACATGATTACAAAGGACACAAAAAAGAATAAGATTAGATGGTATTTTTCTACAATCTCTACACTCATAAGTTGCTAAGTATATCTACTGAAATGTTAATTTGTTAGAACAAAAACAATTGGCTTACCTTAGCAACAATTGTCGGACGTCCGTTCATCGAAAACGCATTGGCCGAATAGTGCATAACGCTGCCATAATCGTAGGACACTCCGAAGGCGTCGGTCGTCGTCGAGCTGGCCTTGTCGAAATTGTTCCTTGTACTCGACATGATATTCGACCACACAATGTCCACAAAGGAGTCACGTTCGTGGCGATTCTGCTCGTGCAGAAAGCCAAGAGCATGCATGACTTCATGCAAGAATGTACCGACCTTCAGTAGACAACCGGGCGATTGAAGATTGACCTCTTGCATACCACCGATTCGACCAACGCTCGACCAACAGCCCGAATCGTCGTTCGAGAACGAAAGGTAATCCTTTTCGTTGGTCCTTGGTTTGAATCGAATGCACGTCTTTGCATGATATTCTTTCATGCCGCGATCGATGACAGCACGGTCCTGCGAACTGAACGAACCTCGAATTACAAACGGCACAACTCCTCCAGTCCATCGTGAGCTTTGCGTGATCAGTCCGTTTCGTCCTTCCTTCTTCGGTACGAGCATGTCACCTTCCAGATACGATCCCAACTCTTCCGGATTCATGGCATCCGTATCCGGTGAATATCGTGACACAGATGCACCGGTTTCGTTGTCCGGATTGCGAAAGATCGCAGCAGCCATTCGCGTTAGATCAATAACGTTATCAACTTCACGTTCACCTCCTTCGATCAGAGCGGCATCGGCATCGGCATCCGGATTTGGAGTGGTCTCGACTTCGTCAATTGCATTACCGTCGATTGGTCCTGAATGTCCTAATGAAATCCAAAGCGTGACTAGAAGGACAGAGCTCAGTTTCAGCAACATCCTGGATTCGAAATTTTGACCAAATTTTCTATTGTTTTGTTGAGATCGGTGCAATCCAGATCCTTGATCAATATATGGTTTGCACTGTTACTCAGTTAAGGACTGTATGCCAGCCTAAAGACTGCTGTGCGCTTATATACCTGTTCGAAGTTTCGATAAGAAGATTGCTACCTCCAGTACTTACTCACATGTGAATCGACTATTCAAACAAAAATTGCGTATAACTTGGTTTTTTTTTGTTATTAACTCAGATAAGAAAATATTCTGCGTGAAACCTTCGCGCAAAAGTTGAAGTCATTCGCCCGCCGTAAATTGATTTGTGCAGTTCAAAGCTGTTTGTGAGCAAATTTTTCCAGAAATTGTTTTTTTGTGACCATAAAAAAATTTAATTTGTACTCAATAAACTGTTTTATGTAATTAAGAAATTTTTAAAATATCGATGAGGGTTACATTGTTTAATGACGAACATTATATTGTCTGATGTTTGGTTTTTCAGTACTGAAAATCTTAATTGCACATAATAAAATAAATTCCGAAAAATGACAGAATAAATAGCGTTAAACTGAATTCGGAATCAATGGCAAATTAATATCTATTTTTAGTAGATACTTAAAAAAACGAATCTATTAGTTTTTGTCTTTTTCTGTTTAATATTTTTTTTTGGTCAATAACGGATCGGAATTGGTTCAGCCAATTCTGAAACAAGTCTATATTTCAGTACTGAAGTAGAACTATAAAAGGAGATATCAATTATATGAGAAATTTTTACTGCGAAAAGACTGAATGAGTCTTGGAACTCATGGCAATCGTCAAGTTTTGAAGATGATTGTTTTATGCAAAGGATATTGTTAAAACAAATTTCTTAAAAAAATTCAGTTCATAATTCCGGAAGACGGAAAACAATTATTTAAGTACCATAGATTTAAATAATTGAGGGCTTTTGAGATCTTTGGAAATTTTTAAATCATCAGCATAAAGGAAGAATGACGAAAATTGAAGAAAAGATGAAGGCTATTGATAAAAATAAGAACAAGGGAAGGACCAAGGATAGGTAGATTGGAAATAGGGGTTGGTATGGTTAACCTCTGTTACTGCCGCCACAGTTGGGCCTATTGTGACGTCCCCCGGTTTGACTATAATTCCTCTTCAATCCTTGCGCTTTCAATGAAGCTTAGTATTTTGCGAAGAGGAATGGTCAGGAATTCCGATGGGTCCATGAAACCCTGACCGAAGTGACGAAGTCTTTTGTGAGCTAGACCCTCACATTCACAGAGGATATGCTCTGGTGTTTCGTCTTCGTCTTTGCATATTCTGCAAATTTTAGTCTTAGAGAGACCAATCCTATTGAGATGCTTCCTCATGTGACAATGTCCAGTCAGAGCTCCCACTAGGGTTCGGGTCTGATATCTGCTTAATTTTAGATAATCAGATGTTCTTTTTTTTCCGAATGTTTTGGCATAAAAAGCTTAGAGTGCCTGTTGCCCGGTGCCAAGTCCCAAAGAATGGCACTTTGCGATTTTTGCCACATTCGGATGTTCATTCTGGCTGTGCTTAATGGTATCCCACAGAATAGATATGGTTCCATGAAGTCAGCTTCTGAACCTTTCCTAGCCATTAAGTCGGCCATTTCATTACCTTCATAGCCGCTGTGTCCCGAAATCCAAATGAGGCTAACTCTGTTCTTATTTCCGAGTTCAATCAGGCATTGGAGGCAATTCCAAACAAGTTTGGAGTAGATTTGAACGGACTGAAGTGCCATTATTGCAGCCTTGTTGTCCGAGAGAATATATATTTGTTGGTTTTTGTAGCCCCGTCTGATATTTTCTCTAATGCATAGTTCAATAGCATGAGTCTCCGCCTGAAAAACAGTGGATGTTATGTGCATGCTACAATATAATTTGACATTTGGGCGAACTCCATAAACTCCTGCTCCTACACCTTGATCTGTTTTAGATCCGTCTGTGTACCAGATCATGGATCCTGGTTTAGGAGTGGGTTTGTTTGTGGCCCAATCCTCCCTTTCAGGTAGGACAACTTTGAATGGCTTTGTGAAATTAAATTTCGGTACCATTAAATCAGAAAGAGGTATCGCTAGTATCGGGTCCTTGTTGAGTTCCGCGGAAAGAGTTGGGCAAGCTGTTTCGCGCTCTGACTCATCCTCTGAGCTCAAAAGTTTGTATGTGGTGAATCTAGCTTCTTTCTGTATTTCTAACTGCAGAGGTGCTAGGTTGGGAAGCACCTCTTAGGCAGCTGTGGGAGTGGTGCGCATCGCCCCAGTAATACTCAGGCATGCCAGGCTTTGTAATTTGGTCAGCTTAAGCTGAGCAGTTTTCTGCTTTGTTTTCTTCCACCAGAGGGATTCTGCGTAAGTTATAATGGGCCTAGCAACGACGGTATACATTCAGTAGGTTAGTTTTAGACTCAGTCTCCAGTTTTTGCCGAGAAGGCTCCTGCAGGTCCTGAGAGAGATTCTGGCCCTTTCAAGAACTTTGTCCAAATGAGCAGGAAGAGAAGTTACCTCAGAACGAGACACATAGACCATTGAAGCAAAAGAAAAGAGACACCACATTCTTTCATTCTCTGAAGTAAAGTAGTGAGTAGATATGACAACCAACTTTTTCTATTGTTCAATGTCAACGCAGGGGTGTTTTAAACTTTATATAATTGATTATCATTCATTCATTCATTATAACAATACTGTCCCTTGGCCTTCAATATTAAGATAGATTAACCTTTATCAAGTAATTCAGATTTGTTGGTGAATAACTCAAAAGAGATCTTGGATCTGTTTAGAAGTTCGGCAAATTTCTTGTTTTTAGATTTTACAAACTACCTATTTAAACTATTTAAGAAAACTGAGTTATATTTGACGATTCTCGTAATTATTAGCTATAATCTGCCAGGGGTTAAAAAAAAGAATAATTAGTTTTATAAAACTTGATTGCTTACGAACTCTGAAAGTCAGTACTGTGCCAGCATTGGAAACTATGCAGCCAAATACTGTACACTGAACTCATGAAAATGCCGATGACATGCACAGTGCGACAAATAATTTCAGAGACTCGTACCATATCTGAGTAAATAGTCGGGCCATCTATGTTTACAGGCCGGCGTTTGAAAGCTGTGACACTCCTCTTCCCGGTAATACCAATTTTGTTTAAATCGGTTGATAGATAGCAAAGTTATGACAGTTCTCCCAAAACAACTTTTTTGTCGATGTTGAAATATTAAAATGTTGCTCAAACAATGTTCATTAAATTCTTCGATAGCAAAGGAATTGTCCACGGAGAATTCGTTCCAACTAGCCAAACAAGTACTGGCGCATTTATCTCTAAGTTTTGAAGCATGTGATGGCCAGAATCCGTCGTATTCGACCCGAATATCGTGATCCAGAGAACTGGATAATACATCGAGTCACACCTCACTCACTGTTCGTCAAATTTTGGCTCAGAATCAAGTTCGTGTGTTGAATCATCCACCGTATTCATCTGATTCGGCCACATGCGATTTCTCTCTATTCCCGAAATTGATTTTGAAGTTGAAAGGATGTTTTTTAATGACATTTTGACCATCAAAATAGCTTCAACACGAGCACTAGAGGCTATTTTACAAAATGAGCTAGAACACGCGTTTGAATCACTGTTGAATCGCTGTAACAAGTGTATTGAAACTGTAGGAGAATATTTTGAATAAGAAAGATGAAAAATATCCAGATTTGTTCTTTTAATGATGTTTTCCATGACCAGTCTCGATACTTATTTGTCGCGCCGTGTATAATTGTCAAAATTTTGCCTAAATCATTGGCTCTCCTAATTTTATGTATATTCAAATTTTTACAGCTTTTGTCATAAATTCGGCACAAAAAGTTTGTTTGGTGGTTATTAAAATAGTCTATCTTAATAGTAAACTAGAAAAGGTAAAATTAACAATTTTAAAATAAAATATGGTCTAATTTATTGGGACTGTTTTGTTGGCGTTTCGCTCCCAAAAATGCAAAAGATAATTCATATGGGACCCTTAGATGGATGCGAAAAAAAGAGTTTTAGTCTATGCATTCCCGTAGGTCCTTTCGGTAGATGCCATTCAAATGTTCTTGAAGAATTCGTACATTCGTTCGACCATTAGAAAAATATTGACATGATTAAGAAATTTTTCAGCCGCGTCTTCCACGAAAATTCAATAAGAATAATAAGTGCTAAGCAAAGTATAACGCACCGTGGAAATAATAAAAATTGCCCTTGAAAATTTTCATTTCATATATCGTGTGAAGGTGAATTTTATCATTTTTGTAGAAGCATTCAGTCAGGTCGTTCACATGACCGCGGGATTACTCACTAGTTTTCAAGACGTTAGCGGAAATGTATTTGAAAATTGAAGCCATTGATAGCATAACAACGTAACTAGGTATCAGAATAATATTAGCTTAACTTGAGTTCCATTTCGAAGGGAGCTCCTTCCGTTTTTTCGGCAATTTTCCCATGAAAGGTGTCCCAAATTTTGACCGATTAGAATATTACTATCTAATGGAAACCGGTTCGAGTTTCGAGGAAAATGAAAACCTGACTTATTAGAATTTTTTAACATACAGTAATTAGGTGGCGGTAAGACCGCTTCTAGGCCTGTTTTTATCTAGTTCATGGGTTTTTTCCTAAAGTTCCTTTGCTGTAGGATTAACTTGCTCCAGTTGCCTTATATTGTATAATCCAAAAGCTAATTGAAACGGATCAGCAGTGTTGTAATGGAAGAGTACTCGTATGTTCCGAACTGCATATTATGGTTACCTGATGCAAAGTAATAAAAGCCAAGGTGTGCCGTTGAGACACTTCAGAGTCACGGTCACTCTAAGGTGGATGTCATCAAGGTAAACAATCGCATCTTTGTCATCTTAACCATATTACGGAATATCTTTTATCATTTCATCTCAGGTGAACGGAGTGATAATAATTGCTACGCTCGGTTTGTTTATCTTGTGCGAATTTGTAATTTGTTTTCATACAGTTGAAAAATAAACAATATTTTGGCGGCATTATAGAAGACGTTTATAGTGCAAGTACTGCAAATACTATCAATGACAATCTAATAGTATAATTCGCTAATTAGGAAAATTAATTGAACCCTGGTAATTTCTTCTGTACTTCTGAACAAATGCACGTGATGTGAGTTGAACGAGGTTTTGCACAGTCGGGTCTTGGTTTTAATCTTGTACTGGTGATTCTTTTGCCATGATTCTAATTAAAATTCAATACTGAGAGAGTAGCGAAAGATATAAATTACATACTTCAGAGCTAACATACTTTTCAGGAATTAATGTTACCATAAAGTCGTAAACGTTAAGTTCACCTGTAGCGTTTTTATAGAGTTCTAGGCCAGTTTTGCCAATATCTATAAGAGTCGTTGTTGAGGTATAGAAAATGTGCAGTCCTATTATTCGTATTATTTTTCAGAATTCTATTGTGAAGAGCATAATTTTTATAAACCAACTCTTACCAAAGACAATTTGGTAGTAGATTTGACATGACTATCAACAATATTCTCCAAAAGGTTCAAAGTATGTAGAAGGTTTCAACGAATCTCTAAAATTTTATTTGAAATAACCTCACTACAGCCAAGTGCATCCTTAGAGGAGTCAAGAAGGTGCAATGGGCCCACCGGTATTCTTCTGTTTCGAAAAATATCCAATTTCCAATCAAGTGTCTATAAATCCAACTATAAATTCACTATTTACTTCTTTTGACTTTTATAGTCTTCATCATCAATGGCGCAAAAGCCCAAATCGAGCCCTGGACTCCTGTCAGGTTCCTGGACAGAGTTCTTTTTTTTCGGTGATGCGTTGTCGGCGCCTCGTCGAACCCCCGACTTGAAGGGCCAGTCCCACTTATTTATTAACACCCTGGTAGGAGAAGGATGGGAGGTTTCAGTTAATTATGACATGTACACTGCGAGTCCAATTATGCTGCGAGTCCAACTATGTCATACTTCAAGCGAAGTAGAGCGTCTTGTCGCCACTCTTGATAATAGTGTTAAAGGTGGTTCTGATGGGATTCGTAACTTGTTTGTTAAACCTCTTTCCTCATCTCTCAGTTATCCTCTTACACTTCTATTTAATAGAAGTATCGATGAAGGTATTTTCCCCTTTCGCTGGAAGCAAGCCGTCATTACCACTATCCATAAGAAAGACTACCGTTCTATCTCTATGCTACCATGCTTTGCTAAATTACTTGAAAGATTAATACATGATCATGTGTTCACAAACCTTAATCATCTTATTAATAAAGACCAACATGGCTTCTTTAAAGGTAGATCAACTTCATCAAATCTCTTAGAATTACAAATTCAGTTTCCAAAGCTTTGGACAATCATAAACATATAGACGTAATTTATACTGACTTTTCCAAAGCGTTTGACTCATTAAATCACTGCTTATTACTCGCCAAACTTAAAGGCTGTGGAATTTCGGGATCACTGTTTCAATGGTTTGCTTCCTATCTGGTTAATCGTAAATCGCGTGTTCGTTTCAATGGTTCAATGTCATCGGAATTTATTTCTCTCTCTGTTGTTCCTCAGGACTTTATCCTGGGCCGACTTTTGTTAATCATATTTATTAATGATTTACCACTAATAATTCAATCTCCTTGTCTCCTCTATGCGGATGACGTAAAAATTTATAGGGAGATCTGTTCATTGCATGATTGCAGAATATTACAATCAGATCTTAATGGTCTTGCTTTGTGGTGGTCTAATAATTGTCTTCCACTTAACGTCTCTAAATGTCGTAAAATGTCCTTCGCACTTAAGAGATGCATGATCTCTTTTGATTATGATATTAACTCAGAATTACTTCTTAAAGTCTCCCACATTCGAGACCTGGGTGTTACCTTTGACACCAGACTAAAGTTTGACCTTCACTTTCACAATCTAGTAAATACTGCATCGAAATTATCAGGCCTAATTATAAGATCATCATATATGTTCTCTAACTTTCAAACTTGCATCAACTTCTTCGTGACTCTAGTGCGGAGTGGCTTGGAATATTGCTCCGCTATTTGATCCCCTCACTACAATTGTCATATTATTGCTCTTGAATCTGTTCAACGTAAGTTTACTCGTTCTCTCCTTTACAAATATACAAATATTGTCCTTACAGTGAACGTCTTTTACTCTTCAAGCTCCCATCCCTTGAACAACGAAGACTGTACATAGACGAATGTGTTCTCTTCAAAATTTACAACGGTGATGGGGACTCCTTAAGTTTAGACTTGGTGCTGCGTCAACCAATGCGTCCTAGCAGGCCAGACTCCATATTTGCCCCTCCTTTGGCGCGTACAAATGTATACTTCTTTTCACCGATTATTCGTTTACAAAGAAATCATGATGACCTCAAGATTGGTCATCTGAACACGTCGTATCCTCTTTTCAAATCAAAGCTGAAATTATTATTTTTCTTAAACTAAATTCTAATTATATAGGTATATCTTCTAATCTTTTGTTATTACTTTTTTTTTCTCTTTCCTTACTTCTCCTTTATTTACAATATTTTTCTTTTTTATTTAATTTTTTTCTGTATTTTCTGTTGTGTAATTGGATAAGTTTCATTGTACAATAGACGTTCATTAAATAAATAAATACTTTTTGCCTACTGCCTGAGTTGCACTGGTGTTACTGGTCATTCAGGTTAACTCATGCTCCCTCCTCCTCTCTCAACCAGGCTTGGGACCGGCTATGGCGGAGTTGACTTGCATAGTACACAGGTTCAAATCCGGCTCGACGGATCAATCAATTATCAACTTTTTCGAATAAAAGGGCGTTTATTAACTTTTTTGACGATTCAAGAGCAAGTGTATTATTTGTGTAATTAACCAAAAAAGTTCGACCTACTCTTCGTTATAAAGAAAGAAATTTAGCTTAGTCGTAAATCGCATTGTGTCAGTAACATCAATTCCCATTACAATATACAGCAATTGGCTTTTATATGATAGTTAGTACAGATACAAACATTTTTCGAAGAGGTTGGAAAAATTTTAAGAAATTTAGCACTCATTTTGCGTCTTTTTTAGGATTCTTCTAGCTGTGGTTCATCGTGACTCCAAGACTTTAATATATACCAAACCTCAAATTTCAAATAGGAAAATCGAGAGATTGAGCTTAAGACATGAATTTACTACTTTTTGTACATATGGAATGTGTTTTATTATCCTCATCTCAACAATCAAGACTACATTTTCCGCCTTCTTCACAAACAAACAAAAATAAAAGATGGATTTGAATCCGTTAAGATAAATGTTGTAAAAACCTGAAGGTAACATATTTGAGTTTTTTTGTTGTACCTGTTTCCGGAGATTCATTATTTCACCTCTTTTATAAGTAAATCAATCGCCCTCAACAGATGAAATACTAAAATGAACTCAATTTCTAAACTACTACCTAGAGAGGGTAGTTGGACCATTAATGTAAATTTTGAACAAAATGATAGGACGAAAGGCCCAAACAAAATAATACAAAATATTTACAAACCTCGACTGTTCTCGAGATATCCGAATTTTTAAATATTTCCCAGTATAGTTAGAGCGCAAGAAGATCGCCTTAAATTTGTTCCACCTTTAAACTTTTTCTTATTATTTTTTTCGTTTAGAAAAGTATGTTTAATAAATAACGAGACCATAATATGCTCAAAGTAATCAGACAAATATAAGATATGCACAAAAAATATGTTTTCAGACATGAAAAATTTCGTCATACCTTCGTGAAAACGAATGCAACCCCTTCACAGTCCCTTGGGGGTGTAGTATCAAAAAATTCTAAAATTGGTTTTAAGACGATTATATAGAAAGCCATTAGAAGTAAAAACCGATTTGCTACCTTATCAGCCATATGATATATGATAAAATATCTGAAAGCGTATTGAACCTCATTACATCCCTTAGGGGGTAAAAGATCAAATATACCTAAAATGTATTTTATTGGCCACTACTTCCTTATCATTTTCATTGTAGTTTTTGTCATCGATCTAGCTACTTACTAGAAATTATGAATATATAATTAATTATAGAAATTAAATAATTATATCCCATATTCTAAAAAATATGGTTGGACTAATTCGCCGTTCTTCGTCTTGAGAGCGCTAAACAAGAACGTAGACAATATAATACAGTATAACCCGCTTATAAAGTGCTCTTTTATAACGTACTTTCGGTTATAAAGTACTTTTTTCAATTTCCATGCACAAATGTGAAAAGTTCTTATGTGGGTTATAACGTTCTACTTGTTGTCGTCCCCTCGAGGTACGTTATAACCGGGTTACACTGTATCCAGATGACGAATGCCATACTGGAAATTTGTACTCATTCGTGAAAATTATCTAGCAAATGTTTGCCAGATAACGAGTCTTGGATAAGCGGTAGTTTGAAACTACAATAAGACTTTTATCCTTTCAATGAAATATATGATTAAAATTTGATAAAAAAATCACATTAGTCACACATTAGTAAGACCATGTAATGAGTGGAATTTTGACCTCTGGGTTGATGGACTAGCACGCTCATCAGTAGCCTAATGATGCGAGGACTACACGCTAAACTTACTAAATTTTGAAAAAAATTTCAAAACCGAAATTTTACAAATAAATTTTTAGAGGCGCTGGAAATCATAGACACAACCCGTTTTCTATCAAAATTACAAAAAATTTCTTCGGTTTGTGGATGGTAGAAAATCCGTGGAGTGTGGATTTAATACCCAAAGCTTACGCAAGCAAATGAGAGCTTTACCTTTGAGAATGCCTGGCTGTATTTGGTGTAAATATTGTTATAATATTTTTGAGAAATATACGTTAAATACTTATTCTTATTAAAATCTTAAAATACTAATAAAACAAACAGGTTTCTGCAATTGTGAAATACTTTACTAAATAAGGTTTTTATTAAAATTGTAGTTTAATGAAATAGCTTATTTATTTCGATGGTTAATAAAACCATAGACTAAGATGACATACTCGTATTTCACTAAGGGTAGGGTTCAGAAGTTATAAACAACAGCCAAAAATCGTGAATATGTGTTTTAAGAACTCTTGTATGGTACCCGAAGGAGTTGAAGAATATCGTCTATTAACGAACTTAGCATTACTTTCTCCATTTTACAAAAGGTACCAAAATTTCAAGTTCCTAGCGGACGGACGGCAAACGGATTTTGGTGTTTTAACCAAAACGACAAGAATTTACAACATTTTTTCGCCTGAGGCAGGGTTATATGCGTTAAAAACTTTTCGAGCTGGATTAAACTTTTAATATTCTATGATTTCATCTAGAGCAAAAAAATAGTTAGATGTTTATCCCTTCATAACTTGTACTCAGTTTCCATTTATAAGATCTCCTAGCTCCTGTGAGTGTGATTACATGCCAAATCTTCAGTTCCTATATGACTCCTTCCACATGACAGTGCACTTATAAAATCCGTTTATTTTTTTTAATACGTATTGTGATCGAACTGAAATTTCATAATAATTTGCCCTCCTAAATTTTGAATTTTTATGTTTCAGGGCTGTTAGAAGCAAATTCTCAGGCAAACGCGCTTAAATACTCGTGGCACACATTTCAGCTTTTAAGTTAAATTGTTTTTGGTGGGTAAATTTAGTAGAACCCTTTCAGTGACCATATTTGTGATGGGGAGTATGAGACGAAGTTAGTGTGAGCGTTTTAAACAAAATATTTTGTTGAAAGGTGGAAAGCAAAAAATTCTGATTTTTATATCTTTAGAACCATTAGGTATAGAAAGCTAAGAGTTGACATCTGTATAGAGCCACTAGAGGGACAACATAGAAAAAATTTTGATAGTGAAAGAAACGAACGGGGGGGGGGGGGGGGGGGAGGTCTTTTTTTATTGTATCTTAAGAACGGCTTATGCTAGAAAGCTGAAAGTGTGTATACATATGTCGATGTACTAGAAAAGTAAATTAAGCAGATAACTGTGATTTGCATTCGCATCCGGAGGTTTTTCACGAATTTCGTCATATCTTTTAGATCTGTCGAGATATTGAGTAAATAAACTTCTGCAGACTCTTCGATATAAGCGCCTTGAATTCATTTTCTGAATTTTTTGATTTTCCACCCCTAAAGTTGCTCTTACACGAGCTCAATTTGCAGCTATATTCGTCAATTTTGACGTCACGAAAATATGAAGCAACACAAAGCAACAATATCAACAGGCGATGTGGATCAACTTCTCATCTACTCGTTGCTGAATTGTGATGAGCGATATTGACCAATATCTAGCAATTCGGCAATAAGGGCTTATACGACCAATTCAGTTTATAAACAACACGAAAGCAAAGTTGATAAATAAATCTAAAACTTAAAATAAAACTTTGAAATATTTGAATTCCAGCCATTAACACGAAACTTGACATATAAATGAAAAACTCAAAGCAAAACTTTACAATTAAATCACCGAACGGGAACAATTGCTCGGAATTTTCCGAGTTAGTGGAAATACAGCAACTATAGGGCGAGCAATACCAGCAATCTGTGAGAACATTGCCGAAATATTGTGGCAACTAGCATGATATTGCCCTGTATTGCTCCATTAATCGCTCCACTAGTTTTGGCAATAATCGTCGGGTAATCAATTGCTTAAAAAATTGCTCGTGTCAGAGCACCTTAAGATGGTTCTATAAGTTGTGTATATTTTTACGAATCTTTTGTTTTATGAAATACCGACTTCACTTTGTTTGTTATGGGCTTGATGCATACATATATGTAATCGGCTAAAAATTAATTTTAGAATTTTTGGATATTCACCCCCTGAGTAATTTTCTACGTTTCTACGAATTCCATTAAATTTCTTAGGTTCGACGAGATATTGAATTATTTTTTTTCTTTGACGACCTTTTATACAATCGCCTAGGTTTCAGAATTTTTAGATATATTACCCCTAAGGAGTTATGTCGACATTTCACACTCTTTTTTTTTTATCGAAATTGAAAAAATATAAAATCTGCCAACACTGTGGGCGAAACCTTAATATTTTTTAGGTAAATTCTGTTAGGCGTTTAAGGTCGAGATGTGGTGCAGGTTAACCAGGAGGCTATTTGGAACGTTATTTTCTTAAGTTTTCAGCCTCATACTAACCTGCACCGATCTTAATAATAAAGGATTTCCGGCCATTGACATCGGGAATAGCAATCCTTATTATGATCTTGTAGAAAAGGGCAGCATCTGAGAAGATCTAGAGAAGATCTTCCCTTCATCTAGGCTCTGAAAAAAGTGTGTCTGGCGAAAACCAACATCCGCCAGTACATGAAGCTTGGTATGGATTCTAAAAAAATCTGGGGTGCTATTACTTTCTTAAAAAAAAAAGTTAACTTCACTATGAGGCATGTGTTCGCTCGAACGATCAACTAAGTCTCACTTGGGAAGCGTAAGCCGTTAAAGGAACTTTATCCATTGTTATCAGAGACAGAGAGGTCCACTCCTCAGATGTTATGCATCTGTTTTTAATATAGCAGGTTAATTAAAATTTGAAATGTACTTTCTAGAATACACTTAACTTTATCTTGGAGAAAAAGAAAGACAAAGAGCTAGGAACCTGCTTTCGACGTATGTACATTATAACAATTTGGATATAACCGGTATTTCAGACGTTTCGCCCATAGTTACATAATCACCACGTGGCCTACCAATTATCACCTTAATTGTGCTAGTTCGTTTTTTCGCACGAAGCGTTAAAATGCCTGTGAATTTGTCCATTTCATCCTCCATAACGATGGCACTTTCACTCTTGATTTTTATATTTCTGGTCAAATCCACTCAAGAGTCTCATTCATATTTTTAATCCAAACGCAAATTTACCTTGACGAAGAAGTCGGAAATCATCGGAAACACCTCCGCGTAATGCTTTATTATATTCAAATTTTGAAGACCATTGTGACCAGTGGTCAGCACCGGTAAGAGAATTCCTCGGTGCGATCCGTGTCGCTTTTGAAGGCTTTGTTCGCGCAAAGGCCTCAGGTCTGGGAGTGAGTTTCAACGCAAGTCCGTAGACTGTCTTCAGGTTATTAACACAGTTTTTTTTTGCTAACGACTTACTTTATATACTCGTCTATCTTAGCTACGATCACCTAGTTAGATTGTTGTAGGCTGATCTTGCGAAAGTGCCATTTTTTTCCGGAGTTTGACGAACATCTTCTAGTTAATAAAAAGTGGCATCAGGTGGATGTTTTTTTTTGAAAGCAACACCAACGACAACTACAAGCTACGATAATCGAGCACTTTGCCTAGCTTCGTTCGGCCTAGAGCAATTAATCATATCTGCTCTTAGATGTACCTAAACAACATTTTTAAAAAAAAGGTCATTAACTAAGCTCACTTCTATTTTGATTCGAATGATGAGGTGAATCCAAAGATAGTTGCCAGAAAATGTTATGCAAGAAAAAAAAGCCGTGCAGAATAGGTAATAACCGCGCAAGATGCCGCAAGCATTAAAGGCTTGAAACAAGAAGGCAGATCGTTTTATGCCTTTAAAGTAATTAAAGTAATTTGGAAGGAAAGGAGTCGTCCGATTGCAGCATTTTTATTCGCACAAACTTTCGATATCGGAAAAGTACTCGAAAAAAGATGTGCAAATAATTCGAACCCTTGATGATCTTTTCTTTATTCGGATTTTTTTTTTCAATTATTGGTTAATTTTTTCATTATTTAATTAGCTCGTCATTGACCTGATTTTCATTTGGCTTTTAACAATTTTGAATTATTCAAGCTTGATCCATCCAAATATTTATTATAGGCATAAAATTGTGATAATTGGGTGATAATTGTTAATTTATTTTATTTGATCCAAGACAGTTCAGTGATAACTTTTCCAACACTAAGCCATAAATGGATCGCGCCGATGGAAAACTTCTGTCTCCGATTGTTACTTTAAATTTAACCAAAAGGTGGATGCGGTGTAGGTTTTGTGACTGAAAACTTAAAAAAAAGTTCGGGAAGCGGTAAGAATGGGGTCGCGCTGGATTACTTATGCCGCTGCCACATATAACATATGAATTACATAATTGGGTCATACTCCGGGACGCAGTCTAAGTTGTAGTATAATATCAGTTGTTACGTGATTAGGAGGTGATTATATAAAAAGTCTGTGGAAATGAAAACCAATCTGATATCTCATCAATCCTAAGAAATATGTCGAAAGCCTTACGTCCTATTGGAGTTGAATACTGAAATCAACTTTTCGACGATTATGTAGGAAGCCTTAGGAATTAAAAATGAATTCGATACCTCATTAGAACTAAGAAATATGTAGGAATTTGTGAAAACATATGCAACCCCCTTGCACCCACTTTGAAGTTGAATATCCAAAAATCCTGAAATGGGTTTTTAGATATATATAAAGAAAGCCCGAGGAAGTGAAAACTAATCCAATGTCTTATCACTCCTAAGAGATATGACAGAATTCGTGAAAACGTGTTCGACTCGGTTATATCCTCTTAGGGGTTGAAAATGGAAAAAAACTTGAAAACGAGTTTTAGGTGATTATTAAACAAGCCGGTGGAAGTAAAAAGTTATTCGATATCTAATCAGACATGAGGAATACGGCTGAATTCGTGAGAATGTATACTACACCATTACACCACCTTGCGGGTCGAACTTCAAAAAATCTAGAAAACACTTTCTAGGTATTTATGTGAAGAATCCGTAGAATAAAAATTAATTTAATATTTGGAAAGACCCAATAGATATAACGAAAATCGTAAAAATATATGCACTCCATTTTCACTGATAATTTTTTTTGCCCCTCTTCCGAACGTCAATGGATATTTTAATTTTTTTTTAATCAATATTTTTTTTCTAGTTGATTTACATGTACATACAGAGTTTCAACTTTCTTGCATAGTCCGTTCCATGGTTAGAAAAAACACTCCCCACCCCCGTACCATACCACCCTTTCAAAATTATATTTTTCCAACATGCCACTACTACAGCTCTATCTACATATCAAGTTTGAGCTTTATATCATTATAAGTTCTCATGATATAAAAATCGGAACCACCAACATTTTTTTTCTGCTAGGGGTCTATTAGGCCTTCTTTTGGTAAAAATATTAAGCATCTATATTATACTGTTCTTGAGATATGAGACAAAAATTCGTATCCCCTCCACTTCCATGCTCCACCGCCCCCTTAAAAAATTTTAATTTTAGCAAACTTTATTTGTCAAATCTTATATAGAAACCGAAATTTATTTTTCTAGTACAATTGGTTCCCATGTGCGAAATGCCGGAGTCCAACCAGAGTTCCGTACACTGCCCAGAATTGGCATTGCATTGTCCGCCAAGACTTGTCGATCGGTATTGTTTTGGTACTGACAAACTACCAGACCAATGTCGGGGCAATCCTGGTGATCAGTACTCCCACTTGATCTGAGCCGACTTTAGTGCGAGTTGCTGGGCCTATGTCGGGCCTAGAATCGGCTCTGTATTGGGCACATCTTGGTAGAAATATTTTTTTTGTGTCTCAACATATCAATTGATTTGGTTTCAACCCTATTACGAGAATGTGTCAGATTGGTCAAGTGAGTAGCGTAGCGGACTAATGTGTGACGGGACCATGGTTCGAATCCGAGAGTGTGCAAGGTGTGTAAGTAAAATCAATTCGCATTTTTAAAAAAATATAAAAAACAAAATAAATTCATATTAAAAAAAAAAAAAAAATGGTTTTATTTTGGTTTCTTTTCTTTACTGAGGACCAGTATAGGGCCAGAGTTTCACCAAGAGTAGGACCGGTGTGATCAAATCGACATTGGCTCGGCAATGATTTGGTCTAGGCCACATACTGGGCCCGTATTGGCAACTCTGGCACCAGTACTAAGCCTGTGCTGTGCCGTTCTGCTTTTCGTACATGGATTCGTGAGATATCGTAATCTAAAGTTTCTCACCCCCACCTCCGTACGCCACTGCTTCCTCTCAAAAATTTACTTTCGATCTGTTCTCCTAGAACACCTACAGATGTTCATTAAGTTTTAATTTCGTGACATTAACTGTTTACGAGATATGGATTTAAAAATGTCTCGATCTCGGCTATCGAGCGTTTCGACTCCCACACCCCTTCACTCATATCGGCAATCTTTTTGCAAATGGGTCCACTATCGAAGCTTTATATAAATTCCAAGTTTCAGCCTCCTAACATAAGCGGTTACTGAGATCTATTATAGAAACCAAAATTGTCCGTCTAAAACGCTTCCCCCACTTCTCCCCTCACAACCACACCCATCTAAAGGTGGTAACTTCAAGGAGTCTACCCAGTCTATTCAGAAAAAAATTTTCAATTTAATAGCTCATAGTGTTTGGGAGCTATAAGCTCTAAATTACAAATTTGTTAAATTAGCGAAAACCAATGGAACAACACTGCTCTACTCTTTCCCTCCCTTAAATCTTCTCAGAAATTTAAAACTATTATTATATGCAACCCTGGCAACACGCGCTTCTTGATCGGCTTCTAGTGAAAAGAACAACAACCATCCAATACCTAGCTGGAAGACGTGGCAAAATCTTCGGCAAGGTTCGATAATGATCGAGAAGAATCACTTTCCCCTTTATCAGTTGTTTTTACATACACCGCCAGAACAGCGTGGAAATCTGTCGACCCTTCTCGCATGCAAAATAACTTCTGGCAAGTTCCACACAACCACCGAATATTCGGAAAAGCTCTCGACTACACAAATGCAGTATATAAGAACGATAGAGCCTACAGCCGACACAGTATTGCAATATAGCGAGACGGCACAAAACAGTCGTTTTCTACTACGTTGAAGCAACACTCAGTTTTACGCGTATTTGTAAAGCGATTTTCCTTGGAAGTAGCGATCGATTTAGTAATCGAGTTGTATATAAAATCGGGCATTGTTGCCATTATGGCAATAATATTAAATGCGAATAATTAATTATTTTTTAAACAAATTGTGTTTTACTTGAAATCCGGGCGAACCCTTAGCTTGCAACACTATGTAATAGTTAAGTCCAATTCACCCCTTACTGAATAATAATAAAGTTGAAATCTATATTAGTTTACCGTAAGCAAAGAATCAATAAGGACTACCAACAATTATAAACACTACTTGATTATACAAAATATTGTTGGCAATGCTTACACTGGACTGCTGGCAGCACTAACACCAACAAATCGGAATTTATGTAAACAATTCGCATTTTTGTACAGTAGCTCGAGACAGAATATACGATATTTTTACATCTTTTCTATCATTAAGTCTATACGCACATATTTTGAAAAATTTGATAATTACAGAAAAATTTGTTCTCATTAGTTATAGGTTATTTACTTCTATACGAGTGGGCCACATTCGAGAAAATCCTTCAGTTTGCTTTGGTTTCTATTTGAGAGAGTACAAATTTAGTTTCCCAACGACAACAAATGCCTCGTGAAATAGGTAGTTTGTGAATTCAATGCTCTTAACCAAATTATGTAAAAGTTAAAACAAACTCCGTATCTTATCGGTTATAGAATTTTACTTGGATAGACCCTTGGGCTTGAATACCGGAAAATTTAGAATTTTAGGCGTTTTGTATATTTAAACAATCTAATACCAAATCAAATTGGTATTAGATTGCTTAACTCATCCTATTCAAATATTAATTTTGAAGAATTCGTGAAAACATACTTAGCCACTTTTAATCCTTTGGAGGATACCGTTAAAAATTAGGAGTAGTATGAGAACTTGATATCTTGACAAAGTCCTGAAAACATTTTTAAACCCTCTGATCGCTTGGTTAGTTGAACAATGAAAAATCCCCAAAATCCCTTTTTAGGCGTTTTTATAAGAAGTCTGCAAAAGTGCAAACCACCATGATATCTCATAGGTACTAAAACATGAGTTCATGGATTTTAATCCCTTTTAAACCCCTTAGTGGTATTGAAACGAAAAACCCATCAAACGCATCAAAAGCATTTAAGGCATTTGATTAATTAACATACAAAAATAAAATTTACTTCGATTCCTCCTTGACAGGGACGACATTTCAGTTTATCCTAAGGGAAGGGGAGTGGCAAGAAGTTTTGCACTGCATATAATTTCAGGTGGCTCGATGTTAAGATGGGCGTGCGAATAGTTCAAGGAGTTCATAAATATTTTTATACTACCTTGAACCATATTTCCTTAAATTTCAAAATTCACAGCAGCCCTTCAGCCCCCTCCGCAACTTATGTCCTATTCATTGAGCATAAGGGATAATACAGAAAGAAAATTATCAAATTTATGAAATTTTTGGGAGTATAGTTTTCAAAAAAAGTCTTTCTTAAACTGTCTCCACGTTGCCATAACCAGAATAAACTGCCCACAGTTAAAGATTTGGCCTGGGTTTTAAATCGCGTGACCTTAATCATTTCAATCTAAAATATAGATTTATAATAAAATGTTTCGATATAATTGTTAATAATTTTTATCAAGCTTCACAGAATTTATTTTTAGCTTAAATATTAGTCTAAATTGAAAAAAACATTTTTTCTTATTTATTACTTATTAACTTTAGTAGCTATAACAAAATTTATATAAATATTATGCACAAATAACACAATTATTACGAAAGCAGATCAAATGACTTTGGTAAAGAAAAGAAAAAATACAATCAAAAGATCGCGAAATTACGCCCATGCCTAATTTCGAGTTTAAGTACTTTCATTTTTTTTGGAAGACGATATAATTTGCTTGTACTGTAGGTGAAGCCCGTGGAGTGGAGTATTGTAAATTTTTAATTCAAGCGTAAAATCTTGTAGTAACTCATAGAATGTAGGTTCAGAGGAAATGTGTGTATTTGATTTAAAGTTGTAATAATGAAGTTGTTTGTTTCAGTTTCCGAATAATAAAGAGATTTCCCGAGAACTGGTTTATTATCTGTGGCTATCCGCTCGTTCACCTAAGCGGATATAAGTGGTTATGGGCGAATTAAACTAAGACGAAGACTACGTTAGTTTTGGACCACAAAATTTTTCGAATTGCATAGGACCTATGCAAATGTCCTTAAATATCAAACGATAAATTGGAGAATATGTGGTACCAGTAATCTTAAATGTACTACGTTGCGTTGTTAATGTTTTTAGGCTCTCAATAAAATCAAGTATTTTTTTTTAATCTTTAGGTTGTTTGCTCTGACTATTGTGAAATAAAACTTCCCCTGGCTCAAAAAACAAACTATTATCGATAGTAGGTCTACCTTCGTTAAAATGCACAAGGAAAAAATCAAATTTTTGTTGGCTGAATTGTATTTTGGCTTGCGTTAGACTGCAATTTGGTTAATTAGAGAGTGCGTCCTACGACTAGAATTAAAATCCTAGAGAACAACCAGAATTTGTTTAAATATGATGATATGTATGTATCTATTAACAATTCACTATGGAAAATTTTAGCATTGTGTGATTCGTGGAAATGAATTTCTGTCGGCAATACCTTTGGCAGTAAGGGTATTTATTACAACCGTCTGATGATTTAAATGCAACCCAATGAAAAACAAACCAATCGTATGAGACTCTAGATGAAATACTCAACTCCGATTTATATTGTAGTTGGGGAATAAGGTGTGTGCAAGTAGCATGTCCTTCATTAAGGGCTCCCATTTGGTTGCTACTCGAACCTAAAAGACAATATCATCAGTGCTTAATTTCATTTCAGTCACCGAAAATGTTTTTTTCATTTTTGAAGGACTTTTACATGGGAGCTGCAAAAAGGACTCACTCGATTTCTTACATATTTATCCCTTTCCTTGGAACCATTTAAAAATAAATGTGTACAAAATTTAAAATTCCTAGCTTGAAGCGTTCAAAAGTTATCGGTTAATATTGTTGAATGCGTGTCTTAAGGATTTTTTGTATGGAAGATACCGGAAGGAGTAAAAGGATTTTGCTGACCAGTAAAGTGAAACTTTGTTTTCACTCAAAACTTATTTTTACAAAATTCTGAATTCGTAGATAAACGATTACTTAAGTTATAGTGAGTTCCGTAAATTAAGTGAAGACATTTTGACAGGATATTTGTATGGCAGCTACACGAAAGACTAACAAGATTTTCTTCATAATCATACCTTTTGCTCCAACTATTAGAAAATCAACCCATACAAAATTTCAAACTCGTAGCTTAATCCCTTCGGAAATTATCGGCCAATACTCTTGAAGACGTGTTTTAAGGACATTTTGTATGGCAGTTACCCGAAGGAGTAGAGCGATTTTGCCCGTTAAAGAACTTAGCCTTACAAAGTCGACCAAACACCCAAATTCAAAATTTCAAGATCCTAGGTCAAGGTGTTCTTGAGTTATCGGGCTAACGGACAGACAGACGAACGGACAGAAGTCAAGCGGATTTGGAGTTTTTGGACCCAAATAAACAAAAAATAATGTATAACTTTTTTTTTGTCCGAGGCTCGGTTCTATGCGTTACAAACTTTTGGGCTGGATTAAACTTATAATACTCTCAGATTTCATCTAGAGTATAAACAGCTCCTTCGGATCTAATCCATAAACAGTTTTCAAAAGTGGCCTGACCAGTGTAGGTTTTTCCAATGTCATGTAATAGCTCAGGCAGCGATCTACCCAGTGTGGAATTTTAAATTGTGGTCCTAAAGTAAGACTCTTCTGATGCCAAAAAACCTAAAGCTTAAAGGAAGTTTAGCTTCTGTGGTAGCTCCACCATTAAAACTTCAATTCTCATTACAATCAAGTATGTTTGAAATAGGGCGCTGGAAGGGAACTCTCCAAGCTACGAATTACTACGAATTGTTACAGTGGTTAGAGTGGAAAGTCCCCTATTGGGGATTACATTTTAGCGGGTTAGACTGCTAGGAGGTGGGGCTTAGGCAAAAAATTTGAGAATTTAATATCTCCAAAACGACTTAAGCTAGTAATATGAAACTTTGTAGGTACATAGGGATATGCAAAAGAAATATGAAAAAATTATGCCAAAAGCATGTTACCTAAAAGTTTCACTTTCCTAAAAAAACTATATCTTGCGGATCGCTTGCACTAGAATAATAAAATTTGTTACGCGTGTGGACAGATACTTTACGAGGAAAGGAAAAATTAATTTTAATAAGGACGTCTAAGGGACTGTTTATTATAGAGAATGGGATTTTTATACATATGATGAAATATACTAGAGGTACGCTAAGAAGGTAATTTTTTAGTGGGTTGGAGAAATGTGCACAGATATTTCAACAGTGCATTCATATAGTAAGCTATAGATACAACACCTTTTGGGTTGATTGTTTTCATTGGAGAGTGTTTTAAAGAAGAAGGCAGCAGAAGGCTTTAATGAAAAGCTTCTTATGTTTATGTCACAAAAACAGCCAATGCTACAAATTTTAAATTTGTTACGTACTATATGCGAATATTATAAAATTTTTGACATGGAAATTGACGTGGGGAAGAGGGCGTCCAAAAAGTGAAAATGTTTATATCTCAAGACGCTAAAAATGATGAAATTTGGAATTTGTACGTAACTATGAAAACTATGTTTTCGGGTGATTTTTTTTGATAATTTCAAAGTTAAAATGTAGACTGACACACTAAACAAATTAGCTAGAAGGTAATTCTTTTAGCGGGCCTGCTTCGAAACAATTAGTATTACATTTCGACAACTATGACGTAAAAATGTATATGGCATTTCAAGGATGGGAGTGATGTTAGTAATTCTGTTGTACCCCAATTTTAACCGTATCCCAAAATTCATCCGGATAAATAATAAAATTGCACCCAGACTATTGGAGGATTTTTTCAAGCGATTAGATTTGGAGGTCTGGTACCCCAATGAGCAACGCATCATTTGAAGAAAAAATTTATCTTATGATATACAAATACTACAGACGACTATCATTAAAAACAAATATGTAATTTTATTTAGAGTAGGTAATAAGATTTTTGCCCCATCGTGATTGTCATTGGGAAGAAACTAAGGCCACATCGAATTTAAATGCTTACTAGAGCAAATAGAGAAAAGCAATGCAATCATAATTACACAATTATAAACGCGAGTACCCGTAAATGCAAGTGATCTTATTCCAACAATCTTTTTTCATAGTAGCGAATGTCTTGTGAAGATCAGAAGGTCTTTAATACAAAGTATGATGTGGTTAAATGACTTGAAAGCTATCAGAAGGGAGGAAGCAGAATTGATGTCTTAAAAGTATTTACCGGAATATACTTTCGATCAATATTAGTAGGTATATCGTCATGACCAATTCTTGATTCAATTGCTAACTATGACAAAATTGCGGCCTTATAAACGAAATTAGCAATTTTATTTGGTAGTGTTTCATTTGTAGTTTTCACGCTATTTGAGTGGCTGTTATAACCAATCGAGGGGGTGAATCAACCCAGGATATCACTTGAATTTTAAGAAAACCACTTATTTTATACTCCAGAAACGTTCACAGAGGAACTAAACAGGGTCGGCATAGCGCTAGAGTTGTGAGATCGGAAAGTGTGACGACCAAATTTTTTATGTTCGAAGGCCACAGTACACTTGTCATTCGGGTAATTCAGTAAATTGCTTTCATAATGTTATAATGCATAAAATACTAGTATCGAAATAATGAAATTAAAAAATATGAGTGCGAGGCCTCACTGAGTGGTGAGTGCGAGGCCTTGATCAGAAATTGATATGAAATTCATACATATACAAATATTGAAAACGACGAAGACTTGAATTTGAAGAAGTTCAACTTTAATTGAACAAACAATTAAATAAATAAAATTTTTCTTGTTTTGTTATGTTTTTTTTGCACTTGTATCTGACTTAGTTAATTTCCAATATCATTCAAACCAATAAAGGTATTTCCAAACTTTTTTTTGTATTGCTGGAAAAACCATTTAAATTAATAAAATTTGTTTAGTGTGATATGGCCAAATTTGGAATGTTCGATATTTGGCTGTTTCGTCATCGGATTGCATTGACCCATCATAGTGTGTATCTTGCCTACTATCTAAACCACCTTACAGCTGCTGGTATTGCTGAATATTTCTCGTTATGTGCGATACAGAACCAAAATTTATTTCCACGAATTATAAAACAGTGAAATTAGCCATAGCTCTTTATGATTAAGGTAGGTGTATGCACTGAAGTTAATCTTATATTTTAGCCAATTTGGATCACGAAAGCCCGACTAGGATCGATCGCTGTCCTGGCTATTGCCATTGAGGACATGTACTTGTATTGAAATTATAAGTTTTTTATTTATAGTATAATAATAGTAGCTATTTATCAATTATAATTGATGTAAAATAATTTTTTTTTTAAAGACATAAAAAAAGAAAGTTAATAATTAAACATCTAATGTGGCGGTGTATTCTACAAGAGTATCTATATATGGAATGACACAGTTGTAAAAATTTCACGACAGAAGTGTGAAAATATGACGTTTTGACATTGAAAGTAATCATAAATTATACGTGTGCTACTATGAAATACTTTTTATCTAAAATTTTTATTAAGAAATTTTTTAACAAACGTAAAAACTGTAGCGACTGAAAAGCTGCAACTGTAAAGGTTTTTCCACGTCAGATTAAAAATAATGAAACCGGTATCAAGTTTGGCTAGAATATAAAATTTTTTTAATTTAAGTTATATTGAGACAACTTTTAAGATACCAAACCTGACTTAGATGAGTATCAGCGCAGCATGTAACACACAGTAGCGTGCAGTAGAAAAAAAATGTCTTCTCGAGTCACCGTTAGTTTGTGCGAATGCAAGTACCAACTTTTTAAGGACCATTGTTGGGTAGCTAATTGAAGTCGACCCTAGCCTCATTTTATACTTTAAAATAGTCATAAAGCGAGTTTCTATCTTTATACATAGGTTTATACAAAAAGTATGAACTTTGGAAAGGGACGTTCTCGAAAGAAGGACGGTCAGGGGGATGTTTCCCTCCCTGATTGAGATTGCAAAAGAAGGGAAACTCTTTTGCAATCTCAATCTATATATTTTTTCCAAAACTAATTAGTGAGAAATTTCAACTTCATGGCAGATTGATGCTTGGTTGTTGGTGAGTTCCGGAAGATGAACATCTAAATTTTTCAATACTTTTGTATGGAGAATAGACGACCAGCGAATCAAATTTGAGATTTTCTGACCGTGGCATTTTTCTCGTTTCAATCTCTTGGATTGAATAGAATTAACTGCGGTAGAAAGATCAGAAGTTTCCTCTCCAACCCTGAACTCTCTGCTCCTTAAGAAAAAAATCATTCATTCACAATGGAGTCGGCTGAGTCTAACTTCATTAAAAATTCAAAATCGGCTTAGAGCTAAAAGTGGTGAAGTCAAAAATTTCGAAATTTCACTAAATTTGGAAGGAATGTTTAAGTTTTTCGTTTGGATATGTATAGTATATGGTCAGTTTTATTCAAACGGTGTGACTGGTTTCTTGAAGTTGAGTGATTAGTTGAAAGAAATTACTAAAATTCAAGAAACCAACGGATGATATCAACTTTTTTTTAGATAAGATACTGTCTTCTTGGGATAATAATATTGGCGGTGAAACAATTCTTTAGACTAGACTATGCTGTACATAAAATAATATTTCCAGGGATGCTCAAGTGGTTGTAAGTCAAAGCGGCTCATGATCGGAGTATACGGCGGACAAACGGACATTTCATTTTAATGCAAAGCGTAAAAATTTTGAGGCAAGAATTTTTTCTATTTGAAATTTCAAGTCGATTACGAAATCTAATGTATTATTAATAAAATAAAGGTACAGAAAAAAGGCAATAGTCTAGGCACAACTTTATTATTTTTTGTTAGAAGTCCGGAACGCGTTCAATCCTGAGATGCAGTGTAGGTTACTATGCGATTGACAACCTAAAAAATAACGTTCCAAATAGCTTCCTGGATGTTCTTTAGGTTTATTTCGGCATTTATTTCTTTTTCAATTTCAATAAAAACATAGACGGTAAAATATCGAAATAGCCCACTAGGAGTTGAATTTGAAAAAAATTCTGAAACTGACTATTAGACGATTATATTGAAAGCTTTTTAAATTAAAAAAAATTTGATATTTCATCAGACCTTAGTGATATGTAGGAATCCGTAAAAACGGTGTAATATCGAAAAATCCCGAAATTAATTTTTAGATTATTATGTATAAAGCCCATAGCAGCAAAAGCGAATTCGAACTCATAAAACCTAAAAGATTAATTGGAATTCGTGAAAACTTGAACAATACTTTACGCGCCCTAGGAGGTTCAGTATCCAAAAATTCTAAAAAAAATTTCCCCGATAGCATTTAAAGCCTTAAGAAGGGAAAGCGGATTCGATATCTCATCAGACCTAAAAAATATATCGGAATTCGTGAAAATTTACACCTCCTAAGATGAAACATTTTTCTGCTTATATAAAAAGCGCACAAAAGTAAAATTAATTTGATAACTGATAACGTGAAAAAATGTGAAAAAAAAACCTTTTTACGAAAATTGATTTTACCCCACCTTTGGACTCCAATGAATATCTGAACTTTTTTTTGCTTTAATCTCCCCTGTAGTATTGTGTTCCAATTGGTCAATTAACTGATGATCAATTGGAAAAAGTTAAAATCATACCGAGTTTACGAATGGTTGAAGTTTCTATAAATGAATCTAATCTTAGTCTATGGTGTGACTCATCGTTGGTGTCGTTAAGACCTTATAGGCCTGAACAATTTCGGAAGGTGATTTTCCTGAAAGTTCACAGTTTATCTCATCCAGGCATTAAAGCAACAGTTAAATTAATGTCTGAAAAATTCATTTGGCCCTCTATTTGTAAAGATGTACGCCTTTGGACTAAGCAATGTGTAAAGTGTCAGAAGGCTAAAATTACAAGATATGTTAAAATTCCTTTCGGTAGTTTCAAGATGGTTTCAGAAAAATTTGAAACAATTCACATAGATATTGTTGGACATTTACCTTCATCAAACAATTATCGTTTTGCTTAACGATAATCGACAGATTTTCTAGATGGCCAGAAGTTTTTCCTATAATGTATAGTAGCGCAAAAACAATAGCTTTTGTATTAGTTAAAGAATATTTTTCTCGGTATGGAATTCCGAATACTATCATTACCGATCAAGGAGCTCAGTTTATGTCAAAATTGTTTTCTAAACTAGGTTCATTTTTGGGTTTCAAACGTAACAGGACAACGGCTAATAATCCTATAGCTAATGGATTTTTAGAGCGTTGGCATCGCGTATTAAAAGAAGCTTTATTATGCAATAATATTTCAAATTGGACTAAACAATTGCCATTCATTTTACTTGGTCTTCGGACTATTTTGCGAGAAGACGCAGAGGCAACTCCTGCAGAGTTATTATATGGCCAAAATATCCGATTACCATTTGATTTCATGCAAGATAATGTGGATTCCAAATTATTGCATATTCATGATTTTTTCCAAAGTCTTAGAATAAATATGTCTCTAGTTAAACCAAAACCATCTTTACGACATTCCCAACAAAATACTTTTGTTTTCAAAAATCTAATGGACTGTTCTCATGTTTTCGCTAGTGGTGAGCCAAATAATTTATCATTAACAACACCATTCGAAGGTCCATATTTAGCACTTGAACGTAACCCAAAATTTTTCACTCTGGTAATTAATAACAAACAACGTAATATCTCAATCGATAGGCTGAAATCATGTTTTTCTCAGTCGATTACATCTCCAGTTCAAACTTTAAAAAAGGTGAATTTTAAACTTCCTTCAGAAGATAACAAATAAATTAAAACGTTATTTTTTAAATTGGTATCAAGAACACTTCGCTTTCTCTAGGAGAGGAGTATGTTGTGGCGTTTAACGATATTTGAAATTTTTCTCATTAACTGAGTATTCTTTTCGCCACTGTCCATTTAACTATTATTTTCAGACGACTTTGTGGATTAGTTTTCGTTTAAATCGAAGTCGTCAGCGAATTCGTTCAAAATAAAATGAATTCGATTTTTCCTCAGTCCAACACTATCAGTTGAATGAATTACAGCTTGAAAATTTATCAATCGATTATTAATTATTTTTAAAAAATAAGATTAATAAATAATTTTGAATAACTCTTTCAATAATAAAATTTTTATCAGTTTATATTTTTTTTGGAGAAATTTAACTTTTTATAAGATTAAATAGAATTTGGTTTTAATGTTATGTGCAATTCAAATAATATATTTATCAAATGTTGTTAAAAAATCAAAATATGATTTTAATTTAATTTCAATATAATTGATACGGGTTTATTTAATTATTGGTTCAATGAATAATAAATAAATGTCTAGAAGAAATTAAGAAGAGGTTATATACGACAGATCTCTACAGTACATCTACATAAACATACTAAGTTTCAACGTTTAAGCACATATCCGTTTCTGAGATACAAAAAATCACCCCCACCCCATACCTTACTACCCGTATCATCAGTTTTATTTATCTAGAATGCCAATACAGTGGCTCTATGTAGACGTCAATTTTTAGCTTTCTATCATAAAATCAGAATTTTTTCTTTTCCACCGTCTCACACTATCAACGTTTTCTAGGTCAAACTCCTGTAAAATTTTTAAGTTTACGCTTCTTGATATAAAAATTGATTTTTTTTTACAAATTCCTATCGCCACCCTTTCGTGCTCCATCCTTTTGTGCTCCACCATCCACCTAAGAAATCTAACATTACGTAGATTCCACTTATTTTCGAGGACACAAATCCAATTTTATTTTCCTGGTACAATTGGTTTGAAAGATAGCGTAATCCAAAGTTTTTAATACAAAATTTGAGGGTAGCAAATTTTTTTAAAATTTCGGGTCGATCACAATAATTTATTATTAAAAAATTTTTTTAATAATGAAGTAAAATGACAGAAAGAGCAAATAATGAAGCATTTATAGAGCTAGGTTACGTTTAGTGTCCGATTTATTAAAGCTGCACCTTCACCTATTGACAAAATTATTTACTATGCTCATTATATCGGACATATATGTAACCGGATACCGTCACTGTAATTTCTATGACGCAAAGAAACGAGGAACTATCTAGCCAAAGTCAGTAAAACTCGTGGACGTTTAACAATAAGCGCACTTTATGCTTTTTCCCATAGATCGCCTTAAATGTGCAATATTATGTACGTATGTACATTAAAGAACGATTGCCTAATCTTTCGTTCGTGAGTAAAGTACTCCAAAAATAAATTATTTATGACTGAATACAGACGATAAGCTCGTTTTGTTGCAGTTATATAATCAATTTTTAAAAAAAAATTTGATCAAGGGGCCAAACCAGCGCCGGTTTTCAGCTATATGCAGTTTCATCAGATAAACTTTTGATATTATTGTTCATAGACGAATAATAAAATCTTTTAATTCAACCGTTTGAAATATGAACTTTAATTATAATCAACGCGGGATACGGTCCTTCATTCATCACATAAAACCCGTCATCACACTATCACCAAAACGCAATAAGTGCGAAATTTCATATTTCGAAGATCAAAAGCCAATCTGTGCAATTTGCATTCACCGGGTCCAAACTCTTCAGTTTTCGATTGAAAGTTTTGAGCAACTTCAAAAGGCATCTTACATTATTTTTGTACACACATTTTACCTTAATCGAAAGTGATTATCGATATTGTCATAACTAAACACGTAGTGCCAATACTTGTTTCTTATTAAGTCTTTGAATGGGTGCTAGATTATCACTTGTGAGTGGCGATCTTTTTGCTCTTGCTGTGACCCAGAATGTTGCATTTTATTAAGCACCCAAGTGTATCTATGTAGTAGCCAAGGTGCGCAAAGTTAAAAACATAACAAAATTTTGATCGAATTTACCGCTCATCTTAATAAGAAACCAAAAAGCTGGGCAGTAGAGATATTGTTAAACCTCAACAGCTCCGTAAATTCGATTTCAAGTTGTTTTGCTGATTTTAAGAAACACCATCTTACTATAATAAAAAGAGATGATCTAAAGCATTATCTCGGCATCAAACAAAAAAAATTTCACACTTAGTTTGGGCTGGTTAATTTAAATTAGCGCGCAAGAAGCTTAAGCTACGCCTCTCAAAATGGTACACACATGAACATAAGTAATTCCCTTTATGTATTTTTAAACATTGGAAAAATCACTACGAAATCTCAATCCAGCTGTGCGCCACACGCTGATCGCCATGGCGAAGAAGTACTCTCGAAGACACTGTCTTTTATCTTACGATTACCACATAACATATAAAGGTGGAAGCTCTTTTCACGAAATGTTAACCTTAAGACTGGCCACGATCTAATATTCGAACGTAACGCATTCTAGTTCAGACGCAGATCATCGATAGTGCAACACTCTCCACAGATGATTCAGCGAAACCAGACGATAATCTCGTGATTAATCAAGAAGAAACCCCCCCAACACAGAATTACCTTTTGATCAAAAAAAAAAAAAAAACAACATGTTAGACGATCGAAGATCCGACCACTTACTTTTATTTCACCGATTGAAAAATGTGCAGGATATGTTCGATTTCTTTAATTACTTTGCGCATCTCTCGACTTTTAAACAATTACCTGATCGTAGCCGAAAAGGTGCAATATCAATGGGCCCCGCGATTATGAAACTCGCAAGAAATCGATTGAAAGACTTTCTTTTAAACGGCGATAGTTTCTTAAGATGAGTGCATGAGAGTTTTTGAGCTTACCAACCATCTTTGGCATCATGTCGAAAAGATAGTTAACTCTGACTAAGCACATTGGAAACATTATAGGTGATACTCATTCCTAACCTATCTACTCGAACACTATTATGAACGGAAAAAAAACCACTGTACAAGTGCCGTGAAAAATTTTCGCAAGAAAATAAATTTAATAAATTGCTGAGAATTAGTCATACTAATCAGTGAGATTTGCGCATATACAATTCTGTCTTAATGTTAAGATGGGCAAATTACTTGTTAAGATCTGTGATAATTCCGTCATGCTGAGCAGTAAGGCGTCCTACTACCTTTTCGCTAGTACTTTATTTATAATCCTCTTGTTGAATGTTGCGTACCATTTGTATCCAATTACCAAGGAAAAAACTTAAACAATTGAGTTAAAGCTTAAGCACATACGTAATTTATTTTGAATTTAGGTATTGATGAGTACCATTATGTTAAGTAATTCAGCGGAACATTTCTTATTATTTGATTTTGATTTGAGTAGATGGAGGCGATGCGTAAAGATGAAATAATGCGATGCGTACAGATAATTAATTTTTTCAAAAGAAATTTCTTGTATAATTCATTTTTTTATGTTCTATGCTAAAGTGGCTGATCGCTTGAAATTCCATACATTTTTTGACCTTGCAAAACGATAATTATTTAATGCAATTACATACTTGTGAAACATTTTTAAAGCATAAGAAAACCGCTCCTAAATTTTAAATTTATATTTTCAGTGAAAAAAATTGTGTTCCCTGTATAAACCCTACGCGTCCTCTATTCATTAATCCTATTTTTATTTTAAATTTATTTTGTTTAACTACTTTTGAGTAATAATAATAAGGTCTGTAAAATTTCGAACAAAATTTCTTGCACACAAATTTTACGCAACCGCTAAAAAGGAAAAAAAATCCGTCTGACCGCCGTATGAAAACGCGTTTTAAGGCTCGTAGCTCACATACCCTAAGAGCTATTAAGTTCAAATTTTTTTTTGAAGATTGGGTGGTTTTATATATCAAAAACGATTCAAAATAGGATTTTGGAATTTATACAACAGGTAAGTCTAATGGACCCTTTCCAAGGGAAATAAATGGATGGAAAATAGAAAAGAATAATAATTTTTTATATCTTTTTCTTTTTATATTGTCAAATTTATATTTATATAAAGCCGTAGTTGTAGGACATGTGAAAATTCAAATTTTTTTTAAGGGGTACTACAAACCGACGAGAAGGGTTTTTTCTATCTCAGGAACGGTTTATGATACAAAGTTGAACATTTGAATGTATATGTAGATTTACTAAAAAGGTAATTCAAACAAAACAAAGATTTGCATTGGCATACGGAGTACAGCAAGAAAATGATCGGTTAAAAAGGTGTCAAAATACTTTCACCAATTTCGTCATATTTTTCAGGTTTTTTGAGATATCGAGTTAATTTTACTTTTATGGAAGTGTAAGGGGGTTGCACTCATTTTAAAGGCTTCTGACATATCTCTTAGGTATGATGAGATATAAAAGTTTTTGTTGCTTCAATATGATTTCAATATCGTCACCTAAAATTATTTTCGGAATTTTTTAGCACTCAACCATTAGGGAGTTGCTTTCGTTTTGAATCTCTTAGGCTTGATGAGATAACGAATTCATTTTTATTTCACGAGCTTTTAATATACCCACCTAAAAATTTTTAATTGATGTTTTTTTCTTGTGTTCAACCCACAAGAGATGAGTTACATACGTTTAAACAAATTTCGCCACATCTCCTAAGTCTGATGAGATAATAAATTGGTTTTTACTCCATGAGTATTTTATATAATTTTTAAGATTTTTTGATGTTTAACTCCTAAGGGGATGTTGCATATTCTATTCCACTATATATCAGTCGGATGAGATATAAAACTGGTTTAAACTTCCACTGGCTCTTTATATAGGGTCTTTCAATTAGGACGTTCAATTTTTAAATATCAATAAAACAAGTTGTGTGTGAGATATCCACCCAATTCATTTTATATTTCAAAAAATATTTTATGGCATAAAGTATAATATAACGTCGTTCAAATGTCCGCCCGGTTTTGCTTGGTTGCACGTATTCGAGAGGTCCAATTTTAGACGACTTTGTCGCATAAATCTGGCTGAATTTGCAGGATGGCGTTCGTTATGTTGACTGAAAGGTCATCAATTGTTTGTGGATTATACGCATCGACCTGCGATTTAAGATAGCCCTAAAGGAATAAGTCCTAAGGGGTCAAATAGTACGATCACGGTGGCCAGTTCACGTCGCCGCCGAATGTCGACGAATGTCCATCGTGACATGCGCTGTGAGGCACGTAGCGCCGTCCTGTTGGAACCACATATAATCGGTATTCATATCATCCAGTTTAGGCCACAAAAAGTTGCTTATCATCGATCGTTTGACGGTTATTGGCAATGCTAGTTTCGTTTTGGAAGAATTACCGATGATTTCGCCAGACCAAAATCCGCACCAAACAGGTACTTTCTCGGGATTCATTTGGTGCTGGTGCATCTCGTGTGGATTGGTATCGTCCCAAATCCGATAATTTTGGCTGTTCACACATCCATCCATCAAGAAATGGGCCTCGTCGCTAAAGTTGATTTTTTGTCGAACGTTTCTCGAACGGAGCACTGATTTTGAAAATAAAATTTGATGATTTGCACACGTTGTTCAACGCTATAACGTTCCATGGTGATTTGCCATACACTACTAAACAATTCACAATAAATTCGACGGATTTGAGCGTTTCTACTGATTAAGTTTGCCAGATTGGGCTATTTCCCGCGATTTTGGCTATTTAAATGTTCAATTCGCGGGTATAAATTTCAAAAAGCTACTTATAGCCTTTTGGGCTATTCGGTCAACGCACATTGGGTTATTTTGTTAGTTTACAACAGAACCGATTTACGAGGAAAAAATGAAATTAAAAAAATTAGAAAACTGAATTTCAGTCGTCTCTTGGATTAAATCTACTCAAATACAACGTTTGCAAATTACGTCATATTACAAATACTTTTGCCACTAAATTTCGGTTCTCCAGTCATAATATTGAAAAATAATAGTTCACACGATATCTATCTGGTATTTTCAAAGTAAAATTAATTTAGAATCGGTTCATTGTTTGTGGACTTTCTATAAATGAACCACTTTCTTTGAAGTTATAGACACCCGAAGAAATATAACATACAAGAGACAATCGATTTATCAATAATGATGTCTGTCATGGAGTTTTTTTTTTTGCATAATTTATTAATTATAATTTTTGCTATCTTGGTAGGTTACAGACACGTGTTGCCGAAATTTCAGTTCCCCTAAAGTTATTGTTACATGTGAACTCTGACAACCCGAACAACTCACTTATTATTGATATTAAAGTTTCCAGAGAAAAACAACAACTCTAGAGAGCTTTATATACTTCTCACGTGTTCTAGACACTTCTCGCATGTAATAAATCTTCCGCGTTCCACACAAAAACCGCATATATGCTGGAAATTTCTCGACTGCGAGAGTGAAATGACGGTCTACGCGAAAGCGTATTTTACTTTATTATTTTCTAATAATACAGTATTGTTATCGATTTTTAAAAAAAAAAATTTGCTACCCTGAAAAATTTTTTTTTGGCGTTTCATGCCTCGTAGACACGAAAAAAGCAAAAAAAAATTTCAGTCCGTCTGTCCGCCGTACGCCGTACGCCGTACGCCGTCCGCCGTACGCAAAATCGTTTGAAGGCTCGTAGCTCCCAAACGGTTCGACATATTAAATTGAATTTTTTTTATGAATAGAGTGGGTAGGCCCCTTGAATTGACCAAATTCTGTGGGGAGGGGGTGTGAGGGGGGAGGAGGGGGAAGCGTTTTAGACGGAAAATTTTGGTTTTTATATCTCAGCAACCGCTTATGCTAGGTGGCTGAAATTTGGAATTTATATAGAACTTTGGTAATGGACCCATTTGCATAAAAATTGTCAATATGGGTGAAGGGGTGTGGGAGTGGGGGGGGGAAATAGTGCGTCCGAAACGCAAAAAAGCCGAGATCGACACATTCTAAAATCCATATCTCCTAAACGGTTAAGGTTACAAAATTGAAACTTACTGAATATCTGTAGGTATACTAGGAGAATAGATCGCAAACAAATTTTTGAGTGGGGGCAGTGGCGTACGAGGGTGGGGGGTAAAAAACTTTAGATTATGATATCTCACGAACCAATTACACTAGATAAATAAAATTCGGTTTGTGTATAAAGGTTGACAAATGAAGTTTGATGAAAGTAAAATTTTTTTAGGGGGCGGTGGATTATGAAAGTGGAGGGGATGCGAATTTTTCTAAAAAATCACGTCTCATATCTCAAGAACAGTGTAAGGTAGATGCTTAAAATTGTTACCGTAAGTAGGTCTAATAGACCCCTATCAGAAAAAAAATTTTGGGGGTGAGGGTGTAGAGGGGGAGGGTGGGTGAGAAAAAGAAAAGTTTCCGATCTTTATGTCTCGAAAACCTATAATGATATAAAGCTGAAACTTGGTATTTAGATAGAATTCAATTGTTTTTACTTTCTCGTGCTGTTTTCATATTTATCTATTAACTCCTTTCAGGATTTTTGGATAACCCCAAGTTGGTGTAAGGAAGTTGCATATGTTTTCACAGATTCCTACATATTGCTTAGATCTGATGACATATCGAATTCATTTTTACTTCCTAAGGTTTCCCATATAAGAACCAAAATGTCTATTTCAGTATTTTCAGATTTTCAATCCTGTTGTATGCTCTTCAAAGGTTCGACATATTTCTTAGGTTTAATGAGATATTAGATCGCTTTTCATTTCCACAGACTTTTTATATAATCGCCTACAAACCCATTTCTCAATTTTTGGATATTCAACCACCAAGGGTTTGCATATGTTTTCACAAATTTTGCTATCCCTTAGTTCTGATGAGATATAAAATTGGTTATTACGGCATTTGATGTAATGACCTAAAAACCTATTTCACGATTTTTCGAATTTCAAGAACCAAGGGGGTGTGAAGAGTTTGCTTACGTTTTCACAAATTTTTCAAAATCCCTCGAAATCGTTTTCGAAATTCAAACCCCAAGTGGAAGTAATGGGTTTGTATACGTTTTAACAATTCGTCATATCTCTTAAGTCTGATAAGGCAACAAATTCGTTTTTTCTTCTATGGGCTTTTAGTGTACATAATATACCGAAATTCGTATAGTCTACAGGGGCTTTTTCAATGTTTAATTGGCTAAAAATCTTTATTTTAAATATTTTTATTTTAAGAACAAAATTAACTTTCCAAGAAACTTCATAATCTCGAAACAACTGATGATATGCTCCGACTTTGACCGCTCCCGAACTTTGACCCGAAAAGTAATAAAGTTTCGCCCAGACCATTGGCAGATTTTTAAAGTGATTTTCATCGATAAAAGCGATCAAGTAGTAAATGAAATCGAATTAGGTTTTACTTGAAAACCAAGCGAAATTATTTTACAATTATAATTTTGCCTTTAATTTGCACCTAATATGTTTTTCAAATAAGATTTTTAATATGGTGATAAATACGAATTTATGTATTCATACAATATTTACATTACAGTGTTCTTTACGAATTCTGGAACACAGTTCGTCGTCGAAATCGCAATTGTGTTCCAACACGTTTAAGTAGGTCTATTAAAATTGCAAAGTTGAGCGCGGTATTTGGGCTACAAGATTTCATGCGGGTTTTGGGCTATTTCATAAGCTCACACGGCGGGTTCTGCAGCCAACTATCTGACAACCCTGCTACTGATACACCCTATAGATCGATCCACGAAAAATTAACGAAACATTTTTAATTTATTTTGCATAATCCTCTCCAATTTCTATGACTAATATACTTCATGTAAAATATTTTTGTTTTACAGGTCCGTAAGAATTTTTGATTTTTTTTCGGTTTGGAAACAGCGAGTAAATTATGGAAAAGTCAATATTCATGGTAAGATCTTAATTTATAATAAAGGAATTATTATCTTTTTTTTTATGTAAAGAAAATGGCTTAAATTTATTAATAAAGGCTAGTAATATGTTATTTTGTTTTTTGTGTATAGTCAGCATTAAAAAATCTTGTGCTGGGTTCGAAAAGGGTAGGGTAGAATAATCCATCGCAAAATTACAGTGATGTTGATGAGTTAAAATAAAATAATGTTCAATTACATGTTCGGGAATTCCACCAGCGTTAAGGGTGTTTATCGGATTTGCGTAATACATACTATCCTAATAATTCAAATGCAACCTGATGATAAAACAGCTCACTCGGCGCTAATTCAACAGTTCTCAAAGTGACCTTCCAGTGATGTTGCTTGTAAATGTAATGTCCTTTCAATGATAATATCCAGAAGGAGCGATCTACCCATCAAGAACTTCGTCTGGTATTGTTCAAATAAGACTTCTTTGACGCCGACTACAAAAAAAAAAGATTCTTCAAAAAATGTAGCTTCTAAGATATTGTAAAAGATTCAATCCTCGATAAGACTATGGTTTACATTTTTTTCTATGTCCTTTCTTCCATCAGTGACAGTATGTTAAAGATTTCGTTTATTTTTATCACATAAAAATAAAATAGTACTTCTTTTAAATGGGAAGGTTGGCACAATAACGAAAATAAAATAAAAACTTTGCAATTTTTTCCAGGTTAACGAATTTTTCCCTTCAACCTTAATATTTCATATTGCTAAGATCTAAATCTGTTCATTTTTAATATTACACACACCTTACAAAACATGTAAAAAAAATAACTTGGGATCTCAAAGAAAAAGGGTTTAAAACCGATTGTAATTTTTCTTTGAAATCAATCAAGATGCCTGATGTTTGTCGTTTTCTAGGAGCCGGTATCCTTCGAGTCTTTTTACTAACGAACGCAATTTTGTCGATGAAAATCTTAAGTATTTAAAATTCTTAACGAAATACAAATTTGGAGGATTTGTCGGCTAACAATTCATAATTGAATTCCAGCAGGTCTTTCTGCCTAAAACGTCGTAGCGACGTCGTCGAGCACGTAAGTTGGTGATACAACTTTTTTCTAAAAGATAACGTCTCATATCGCAACAATTGGATCTTATAATAGGCCTAATACCAGTAAATTTAGTTCGATAGAGAGTGAGGGTGAAAATCAAATTATTTTCATCTCTCATCATCATCATCAATGGCGCGACAGCCCAAATCGGGCCAGGGCCTGCAGGATTTTCATCTCTCGATAGCCGAAAATTATAGAAAGATGTTCTAAAACAAAATCTTGGAATAGGAGGATACAGAAGTAGGGGATATTTCCTAATATTTCAGGAACAGCTTATGCAAGAAAGTTTAAACTTGGTACATTAGAGAACATTAATCTCAGTTAAAAATTAATTTAAAATTTGGAGAGGCAGAAATATGGTTAATGTAGTTTCACGAATTACGTTATATTTATTAGGTCTGCTGAGATATCGAATTATAGTTACTTCCGCTGAATTTTTATATAGCCTAGAAATTGTTTTTCTCGATATTCAAACCGTAACCCGGTTTTCGAAGGGCTGTACATGATTTTACGAATTCCGACATATTTCAAAGTTTTGATGAGATATAGAATTCGAGTTTACTACTGCGGTCTTTTCATATAATCGCATAAAAATTAATTGCAGAATTTTATTTAATTATTTTTTAATAATAAAGTATTGTGATCGACCTGAAATTTCAAATAAATTTACCACCCCAAAATTTTATATTTTCATGTTTTAGGACTAGTAAGCCTCAAAAAAGCAAAAAAAAATATCCGTCTGTCCGCCGTATCTAAAAGCGTTTGAAGGCGCGTAGCTCACAAAGTGGTACAGGTATTAAGTAGAAATTTTTCCGGTGGCGAGATTGGGTGGACTTTTTTTGCGGGGTTTGGGTGCGAGGGGGAAGTGGGGGTGTGAGGGGGGAAGTGTTTTATACGAAACATTTTGGTATTCGGATCTTAGGAACCGCTTGTGCTAGGAGGCTGAAACTTGGAACTACGAGTATTATGCCATTTGGAGTTTGGACCCATTTGCAAAAAAATGATCGATAGCAGTTAAGGGGTGTGGGAGTGGGAGTGGGGGAAAAACAATTCGTCTGGAACGCTTGAAAAATTCCAAAATTTGTATCTTCTGAACGGTTTATGGCAGAAGTTTTAACCTTTGTAGTTGTTTTAAGGGATATCAGGGCATTGCAAAAAGGGTTAAACTTTTTAAGGTGTGATGTGGTGCATAGGGGTTTGAGGATAAAGAAATTAGGAGCACAATATCTTCCTAAATAATTGGACCAGGAAGATAGTTTCTGTATATAGGATTACAAGTGAAGTCTATTGAATATACAATTTTTGAGGGAAAAGGCGGAGCGTGGAAGTGCGGGGACAGCCATTTTTCAAATTTCGATATCTCAAGAACTGTAGCAGATATGATGTTAAAAGTTGTACAGTAGTTAGACCCGGTTGACCTCTAGCAGGGAAAAGATTTTGTGGATCCGGGTGTAGGGGGTGATGATGAGAGGTGGTAGAAAGGATACAATTCTGATTACTTTTCCTCAAAAACCGTCAAAAATAGAAAGCTGAAAATTAATGACTAAATAGATAATAGAGCTATTATAGAGGTATAAATTTTTTGAGAGGAGTGGCAAGGTACGGGGTGGTTTTTCATATCTCAGAAACGGCTCATGCCAGAAAGTTGAAACTTAGTACGTATATGCAGGAGTGCTATTGGAGTAATTAAATAAAAAAATTCAGATTTTCTTTAGCGTACGGAGGTGGAGTAACAAAATGTCCGTGAAAATTTTTTTTCACATTTTCACGAATTTCGTTAAATCTTGTAGACAATTTATTCTACTTTTACGTGCTTTTTATATTATATAAACGCCAAAAAATTTTCATTTTTACGAATTCCGGTATATTTCTTAGATCTAATGAGATATCGAATTCACTTTCACTTCTAAAGGCTTTAAATATAATCTGGGTGAAAACAGGTTCAAGCATTTTACTTTATTATTTTAATAATAAAGTATTTTTTCTGATTTACAACCTCCTGGGGTGTAAGGTCTTGTTCAAGTTTTCACGAATTCCGACAAATCTTTTAGGTTTAATGAGATCGAATTCGCTTTTACTTCATGGTCTTTATATATAATGATATTCAACCCTTCAGAATTTTTACGAATCCCGACATATGACTTGGGTGTGACGAAATATCGACTTCTTTTTTACTTTAACGGGATTTCTAAATAATCGCCTAAAATCGGTTTCAAAATGTTTTTGTATATAGAGCCTAAAGGGATAAGTCCATATTTTATCGCCTATGTTTTTATTGAAATTGAAAAAAATACGTAAATAAATAAAGATCGGACAATAGTCTGGGAATAAATTTATTATTTGTTGGGTAGCAGAGCGGAACGCATTTAATGGTGAGATGCAGTGTACTTAAAAAAGGAGGCTATTTATTTAATAGAATAAACGGACAATATCCTTATCGTACAAAATAGTATAACAATATTTAAGCGGAATGATAAAAATATAAAAAAATGGTATAATAAAATTTAAAGAGAAAAAATAATATTAAAAAAGAAAAAAAAGCATTAAAAGAAGTGAGAAAAGAAAAAATGATATGAAAAAAACATTAAACGCATTGACCGAAGTTACACATAGAAAATACGTTTAATGTCAGCAATGGAGGTATTAAACAAGTCCGCTTCACTTGTGTAAGTATTGACAGCTCGCATTATTCTTGAAACTGGGCTATATTTACCATAATCTGTCGAGTGCTAATCGAGAGGAGTAACCAGGTACCTTGAAGTTGATGAGACCAAGAAGACTAGGACATCCAACTCATTATTAATGACCTTAAACATGTGACAAGCTCAAGATAAGGTGGCAAGGTGCAATTCCGACGACAACGAATCATAGTTCATTTCATTGATGGGGATGTTTAATTGGAAGGCTATCAGACGAAGAAACTTATGTTGGATCGGTTCGATTCTATTCATATCAACATTAAAGTGAGGACTCCATATTGGAGAAAGGTACTCCAGGTGAGGTCGCACACGGTTAGAAATGTTGGAATAGTTTTGACTATAACTTCAATACTAGTGAAAAATTGAGCCTTTTTTGCAATTCACCATGGGATAATTTTCAATTACATGCCTTAATTGGAAAAAATATTAATACAACACAGATTAAAACTTAATATAATTTGAATTAAATATGATGTTGCAATATGAAGTATTACGCATTTCTGTGAAAAAAAGAAAATCGTGTTGCTAAATGTCTGTTGTTTTTCGTTCATATTGAGATCGCAAGTTGCCCTGAGTGCGATAGTACATTTAATATTGCATTAGAATTAAATATAATAATTGAATCGAACAGTTTTTGCAATTCAGTGCAGGAAAGTTTTTTAAAAAAACACTAAATATGGAGGGTATTCTAGTAAAAGTGAAGTTCAATGACGGAAATGAAATGAAATTCGTGGAAATAAAAAAATCGGATTGTGTGCGATCATCCTCAGCCGGATTATTGCTCAGTGCGGAGGAAATTGCTTATTCGAGTAATATTCTAAAATTTTCGATTAGAAGCTAAATTACAATTTGAATTCTCTAGTATTTTTGAGCTGTGAAGAGGAATTTGTGAATTCCTTTAAAGTTTTTGACAATATAGGCAATGAAATTGACAAAGAAATCCTACCCAAAGTGATAAGCCAATATGCAAACGCAAATGTTACAAATTTTGGAAAAATTACTACTATTATAATTAATCAAAATAATGGTTATTTTAAATTGAAAAAATGTATTATAAAAGAATTCAATGAAATATATAATTGCTTTGAAATTGACATTTCGGATTGTACTGATTACCTTAATTATGAAAGTCTTCAATTTAAAGATACTTTTCAAATGTATTCTATTAGTAAGACTTTATATGTACTGAACAAATTTAAAAAGTAATGGATGTTTTGTTTAATTAATTAAAAAAAAATAAATACGTATTTCATTTGCTCTACTTAAATCCAAATATTTCAAAAATTGAAATTAGTATTTAAATTGCCAAATTATGCAATAGAAATCTGTATTGAATTTTTAAATATAAGAAGGCTGCATTTCAATACAGAAGAATATTCCATATACAATAGGTATTGTATTTTAAATCTAATTCCTATAAGAATACATGAACTAATACAAAAATATTACATTTAAATCGTTGCGCTGAATTACAATTAATTTCAATCATTCGTTCCAATTGTGTTTTAATACAGCGTTGGAATGTATGTATATACAATATAAATTTATTGAATATTAGTCCAATATTTTTGACCATGCACTAATGCACAATAAAGGTATTTTAACGTATGCATATTAGTGAAGGACCTCGTATTACGCGAGATAAAACCGAGCATTCTACGGGCATAACCGAAAGTGCGGTCATAATGGGGAACAAAAGTAAATCCTTCATCGAATATATTTCCTAGATTCTTGACAGTTTGGACTTGAGGTAGGGAGACACTGTTAACCTAATAGCTTCTCGTGTCCTATTAAAAACAATAAAATGGCATTTATCAATGTTAAGATGGAGATGATTAGAGATACGAGTGCACCATGAATAAAGTGAGTTCAGATTTTTCTGAAGGACTAAATTTTTAAATCGTCAGCAAATAACAAAAAGTTAACGTCGGCAAACATAGCTTCAATATCATTAACAAAAAGTAAGAACAGGAGAGGAACCAAGTGGGATCCCTGGGGAACTCCCGAGTTAACAATGAACGGATCGGATTTGGTAGACTTTATACGGTCAACTAGATAATCCTTAAGCCAATTAAGGAGAAGGCCAGTGATACCGATGGTGGTTAATTTTTGAATAAGTATGGAATGGTTAACTTTGTCAAAAGCTTTTGAAAAATTCGAGTAAAATTTAGGGGCTATTTAGAGGCTATTTTTAGGTTGTCAGGCTCCTACACCATATCTCACCATAAAACGCGTTCCGGACTTCTACGCAAAAAAATAGTAAAGTTGCGCCTAGACTCTTGGCAGATTTTTTGTATTGTCGTGGCCTATAATTCAGCCCTAGAAACAATTTATTCGAAATTCTGTCGATGTCAAGGATCGAAACTCGTAATCGCTAAGTTTAAAATTTCTTGTCTAGCGAAACTATGACACAAGAAGCGTCCGTTCAATAGGAGATGATCTTTTTGCTGAAGGCAAATGTCGTTCAAAAAATTACGAACAACCACCTGTAACGAGTGTCGCAAAAGTGTGTCACCCAGAAAAGCCGAATGTGTACAGGTAAAATCTACGAATATATAAGTTTCAACTCCAGTTTCCATTATGCGAAAAATAAGTTCTAAATTAGCGACAATAAACTGGTTTTGGAGCTCATTTCGAACTTTCAATGCAAATGCATTGAAACAGACTTTCTGCAATTAACCAATGTTAGCCGTATGTACAAGTGAGCAGCATATGCAGTCACTTCAATTACCGAAATTGCGCCAGAGTTATTTTCTAATTATGCATTAAGTTGACTTCTTTTTGAAATTACGTAGTAGACCACCAGGCCTCCCATTCGAAATTCCCCAAGTGCTATGTGTGTTTTTTTTTCTCCGGTCATTTTTACAATACCCAAGTGATTTTTGGCTTGACCACATTGCATTGAGTTGAACGATCGAATGTTTTCTTCAAATCGTTAAAAATTATTGAAAATTTTTGTGCAAAAATAAAGAGTCAGGTGAGTGTCTCGGTGTTAAAAATAAGTTACCAAACGCTGACAACCCATTAGGAAATTACCTCAAGTACCTACCTTTAGCCATTTCTAGCCTGCCGATCTGACCGTCCGAATTCCAGACAAACGCCCACAACAATGCTACCACACTTCTTGTTAACAATTTGCTGCTTAGGCACAATCTTATTCTCATTCTGTTGATTAGCATCCGGAAAAAAAACGTTAAAATTTTCGTAGTTCATAACCGACGGAGGGGTGTCTTTCGAAAAAGATACCTGAAGTGTCTCGGATAATGGCTGAGAATTAGTCGCAACGCACTAATTTACACCGCTTTTGGTCTTCGCTAATCAGTGGTTGCATTAGCTGCTATTATATTCGGTGTAGTTACCGAGATCTCATTACATAAACAATTTTTTTTTTGTTTAACTTTTGTCAAAGAATAGGCAGGTATGAATAATTTCCTGGGCGAATTAATTTGTTCAGGTGAAGCAAATGATGTCTAAACAATGGACCATTCGAACAATTCGGGCTGAGAGATTGTGTGTGCGCGTACATTTCTTTTTTCGGTGTTTTTTCCTTCTTTTGGATGCTGTGAGAAGGTACCGACTATGTCGACGGCGAAGAAATGCCAGAGCGGGTCCGATGGATTTTTTGGCGGAAAAAGTACAAAATTTTTCGACTATTGTAGGTGCTTAGCGTAAAAAGTATAAAACGTCTGACCGATTGCCAAAAAGTTATCAGTTCTCAGGTATCATTCCTCGAGCAATAATCGCACAACCGAAAAACAAGGACAATGAAGGCGTTCGTGTTACTCTCCTGTTTGGCTATAGGTTACGCAAGGCCAGAAGCTGGATACGCTTATAACGGGCCACAAGTAAATGTGGGAGGATTCGGTGGTAGCGGACACGGCCAGGCCTTGGGCGGAGGCGGCGGTGGATTTGCTGGAGGATTTGCCTCGGGAGCTGGGGGAGGCGCAGGTCATGGACTAGATGGTGCCTGAAAAATTGCCAAGAAAACGAACCGAGTGGATTAATAACGAACTTTTTGAAATTTCAGGTGGAAATGGCGGTGGCTACGCATCATCGGGAGGTCATTCAGCAGTTGGATATGCTGGAGGATCGTCAGGAACAGGATACGCTGCAGCTGGCGGACACGGCGGTGGTGGCGGCGGCGGTGGTGGTGGATTCGGTGCTGGTGGTGGACACGGTGGAGCTGGTGGATTCGGTGGTGGCGGCGGTGGAGCTGGCGGCGGATACGCTTCGGGTGGTTTCGAAGCAAGCGGTCACGGTGGAGCCGGCGGATTCGGTGGAGCTGGTGGATTCGGTGGTGCTGGAGGAGGTGGTGGCGGACATGGTTCGGGTGGTTTCGGTGGTAGTGCTGCAGGTGGGGGAGGACATGGCGGTGATAACGGCGGATACAACTACGAACCACATGGTCAAACCGTTCACAAACATATCTACGTTCACGTTCCACCCCAGGAGCACGAAGAACACAAGCCACACAAGCACATTCCCGTCCCAAAAGCCCAGAAGCACTACAAAATCATCTTCATCAAGGCCCCATCACCAGCTCATCACCAACAACAGATCATCCCGCAAATTCCACAAAACGAAGAGAAGACCTTGATCTACGTGTTGGCCAAGAAGCCCGACGAAGCCCAAGATATTGTCATTCCAACTGCTCAACCGACACCGCCAAGCAAACCGGAAGTATACTTCATCAAGTACAACACCAAGAAGGAACATGGCGGCGGTTATGCCGGTTCCGGTCAGCCCGAATCACATGGCGCTGCGTTCGGAGGAAGTGGACACGGTGGTGATGCTATCGGTTCCGGTTTAGGAGTCGATGTTCACAGTGGAGGAGCCGGCGGTGACATCTCAGGTGCTGGCCAACATACAGCACCTGCTGCGGCACCATCTGGTAACTATGGCCCACCTGGCAAATCTGGCCCATATTAAATCACAAATTTTGTGATGAACAACAAAAAAAATCACACACAGCAACTCACAAACCAGAAACTTAGTCAAGACTTTTATATTTTTAAGTAGTAAATGAGCACAAGTGCTTGCGTTCCTCGTTATTGTTGGAAATTTCTATACGTTATATTATTATTTTTTTTTTTACGTAATAATTAACAAGCGAATAAAAATGTTTTTTAATAAAAATAGTACGAAATTGTATTTTGCGGGTAAATGTAGGCGCCAATAGAGATTTCCCTTTCTCATTAAATGCAAATAATCGAAAGGTAATTTTACAGGAAAAAAAAAATTTATGAACAACAACATTAACAGCAAGTAGCTAGAAGAGTTTTGGTAAGTTACGTGAACCGCCTCTATACTTCCAGCAAAATAAGTAAAAGTCTTCAAAATGCAAAGTATTGTTGCTTTTCTCAAGAGGCTCTTCTTTCGATTCTTTAGCGTTTTGTTCGAAATCATCATCAGGTAAAAGTATCTGATTAATTTCGAACGATGATTATGATGAAAACGATTGCGCTGCGCGAATAAAAAAACCCGAGTTCGATTGCTGGACAGCAAAATAATTGCAGATCGCCCATTCATTATTTTCACAATTTTACGCATCATTTAGACCGTACTTGGCGAAGAGGAAACGTAATTATTAAATTAAATTTGATTTATCGTAACTTAACTTTTGTAGTACTTTTCAGTTATGGACTTAAGCTTTATTTTTTCGGGGCGAAAAAACTAAAATGCTGCTGTAATCGATGGAGAATTGAAGTACAAAAAAACAGCCTAGTATTGTAATAATTTTGTTAATTTTACATTATAAGAAGTTATGAAATAAGGTTCAACTGGCTCGATTCAGTGAAATGTTTCGTAAAAAACTACGAAAATTATCAAAATGTAAAGATTTTGGAAATTAATTTACACTTTTAATTGAAGTTTCAATCATTGGTGAAAATAATTTTTTTTTAATTGTTGGTAATTTCTTTTATACACTATTAGCTGAATGAAAGTACTATCTGTATAATTTTTATTGCTAGCTATTACTCTTTGTGCGGTGAAATTAGAAAAAAACGTTATAGCTGAATTAATTAATTTTGCTTTGTAAGTAATAACCTACGAGACTGCATAGAAATTTATTTCACTTTTCTAAAATGTGCACTTTAATTCGAAATCGTTGTAAATGCGAAATATTAGATACAATTCGAGATTAAACCAAATGCCCTTCAAGCAATGTTGGTAATCAGTGCTTGGTAAAATAATTATAATAAAAATCTTCTCTTTTTTAATCCAATTAGGAATCTTACCCTGCGTCTACACTGGCAATTTATCTGGCAATGGGAATGGTAATATTTTCATTGCGTTAAATGTCAAATCGTAAAGGCCAAAACTTGTGGAGCGATTAATGGAGCAATACAGGACAATATCATGCTACTTGTGGCAATATTTCGGCAATGTTTTCACAGATTGCTGATATTTCTCGCTCTATAATTGCTGTATTTCCGAGCAATCGTCGTGCGGTGATTTAAATATCAAGTTTTATATTGAGTTTTGTATTTTGTCAAGCTTCGTTTTAAAAATCGTTTGGAGCAACGAAAAAACAATAACTTTTATTGACGCTGTTCGTTGTCGGAATTGTGTGACTATAAATATTACTATAAAAATCGAAACTTGAAAAAGACGGTTGGAGTGTGATTGGGGCCGAGTTCCACATAAGTGCTGATGAAGCCCAAAAAAAAACTAAAAATCGGAGAACCTATTTCAAAAATGAGAGCAAGAAGGAGGAAAAAAAAAGTGGTGCTTATCAAGGCTGGTTTGCTTTTAAAAGCATGAAATTCCTGATTTTACATATAGTTATCGGTAGAGTCTACTGAATGTAAAATTTTTGAAGGGGGTGGGGGTACAGTCATTTTTCAAAAAATTAAATTATTAAATCTCAAGAACCGTATCAGATATGATCTTGAAAATTTTATATGAGCTAGTACCAGTAGACCTCTAGAGAAAATTTTGAGGGTGTGGGAGTAGGAAAGATGGGGGGGGGGGAGGTGGAAACGAAAAAACTTAGATCTTAATTTCTCGAAAGCCGCACAGGATAGAAAGCTAAAAATTGAAAACTGTACAGAGCTACTATAGAGGCATCCCAGAAAAATAAATGTTTGATAGTGGTAGCAAAGTACGGGAGTGGGGGGTAGTTTTTCATATCTCAGAAACGGCTTATGCTAGAAAGTTGAAACTTAGTACCTATATGTAGATGTGCTACTAAAGTAATTAAAACTAAAAAAAAATCGGCCAACAGTCTGGGCGCAACTCTATTATTTTATGGGTTGAAGTCCGAAACGTGTTTAATGCTGAGATGTGGTGTTGGTTACTATGCTACTGATAACCTAAGGAATAACCAGGAGGCTATTTGGAACGTAATTTTTTAGGTTGTCAGTCGAATAGTAACCTACACCGCATCTCAGTATTAAACACGTTTCAGACTTCTAGCCATAAAATAATAAAGTTGCGCTCAGACCGTTGGCCGATTTTTTTCTTTTTTTTTATAATGAATAATAACTAATGCATGATCTCATTGCCAAATTGATGAGTATTGCTCCATATCGCTAGTCGCTGCTGAGCAATGAGTTGACCACCAATTGATCCATATCGTAAATTGCTGGTGTTGTTGAATGTTGCTGTATGTTTTCGTGACGTCTAAATTGTCTGGAATTGCTGCAACTTGAGCAATTTTAATTGCTCGTGTAAGAGCATCTTAATGAGTGGACATTTGATTGCCAGGCAATTTTCATTTGAGCGAGTGAATTCGTAGTGTCAAGTTCTAATGCAAAGCAAAATGTTGGACATTGAATAAAAAAAAAATCTGCCAACAGTCTGGGCGCAACTTTATTATTTTTTGGGTAGAAGTCCGGAACGCGTTTCATGCCGAGAAGTGATGTAGATTACTATGCAACTGACAACCTAAAAAATAACGTTCCAAATAGCCTCCTGGTTATTCCTTAGGTTGTCAGTCGCATGGTAACCTACACTGCATCTAAGCTTTAAACACGTTTCGGACTTCTACCCATAAAATAATAAAGTTGCGCCCAGACTGTTGACAGATTTTTTTATTTATTTACAAATTTTTTCTATCAATAGAATATTCCATGGAAGTAAAAGCGAATTCGATCACATTCAACCTAAGAGATTTTCGGAATCAGTGAAAACTTGAAAACATGGGGTTTAATAGTGAAAAATACTTACATTTTTCACGACTATCTTTAAAGCTTATAGAAGTAAATGTGAATTCGAAATCTCAATATTCCTAAGAAATATATCAGAATTCGTGAATATGTACACAACCACTTTACACCCCCTTAGGGGTTGGATATCGACAACCTCTGAACGCCAATAAAAATTTGAACTTTTTTTTTACTTTAATTACTCTAGTAGCGCAGCTACATATACTTACTATGTTTCAACTTTCTAGCATAAGCCGTTTCTGAGATATGAAAAACTACCCCTTACCCCCGTACCGTCCTACCACTATCAACAATTTTATTTTTCTAGAGTGTCTCTATAGTGGCTCTATATAATCTTCAATTTTAGCTTTCTATTCATTACAGATTTCGAGAAATAAAAATCAGAATATTTTCCTTTCTACACCCACACCCCAAACATTTTTTTCCCTACTAGAGGTCTACCGTCCCCAACTCCTGTAAAATTTTCAAGATCATATTTAGTAGGGTTTTTATACTCTAGATGAAATCATATAGAGTATTATAAGTTTAATCCAGCCCAAAAGTTTGTAACGCATAGAACCAAGCCTCGGACGAAAAAAAGTTATATATTATTTTTTGTTTATTTGTGCCCAAAAACCTCAAATCCGCTTGACGTCCGTCCGTCCGTCCGTCCGTCCGTCCGTCCGTCCGTCCGTCCGTCCGTCCGTCCGTCCGTCCGTCCGTCTGTCCGTGAACACGATAACTCAAGAACGCCTTCACCTAGGATCTTGAAATTTTGAATCTGGGTGTTTGGTTGAATTTGTAAGGCTAAGTTCGTTAACGGGCAAAATCGTCCTACTCCTTCGGGTAGCTGCCATACAAAATGTCCTTAAAACACGTGTTCATGAATATTGGTCGATAACTTCAGAACGGTTTAAGTTACTACTTTGAAATTTTGTATGTGTTATTTTTCCAATAGTTGGAGCTAAATATATGACTATGAAGAAAATCCTGTTAGTCCTTCGTGTAGCTGCCATACAAATATCCTGTCAAAATTTATTCACTTAATTTACGAAACTCACTATAACTCAAGTAATCTTTTAGCTACGAATTCGGAATTTTGTACAAATTAGTTTTGAGTGAAAAGAAAGTTTGAGTTTACTAGTCAGCGGAATCCCTTTACTCCTTCTGGTAGCTGCCATACAAAAAGTCCTTAAAACACGTCTTCAAGAATATTGGCCGATAACTTCAGAAGGGTTTAAGTTACGACATTGAAATTTTGTATGTATTATTTTTCCAATAGTTGGAGCTAAATGTATGATTATGAAGGAAATCGTATTAGTCCTTCGTGTAGCTGCCATATAAATATCCTGTCAAAACGTCTTCACTTAATTTACGGAACTTACTATAACTCAAGTAATCTTTTAGCTATAGATTGGGAATTTTGTACAAATTAGTTTTGAGTGAAAACAAAGTTTGAGTTTACGAATCAGCGAAATCCTTATACTCCTTCTGGTAGCTGCCATACAAAATGTCCTTAAAACACGTGTTAAGAATATTGGCCGATAACTTCAGAAGGGTTTAAGCTACTTCTTTCAAATTTTGTACGTGTTATTTTTCCAATAGTTGGAGGTAAATATATGATTATAAAGAAAATCCTATTAGTCCTTCGTGTAGCTGCCATACAAATATCCTGTCAAAATGAATTTACTTAATTTACGGAACTCACTATAACTCAAGTAATCTTTTAGCTATGAACTCGGAATTTTGTACAAATTAGTTTTGAGTGAAAACGAAGTTTGGGTTTTACTTATCAGCGAAATCTTTTTACTCCTTCTGGTAGCTGCCATACAAAATATCCTCAAGACACGCGTTCAACAATATTTTTCGATAACTTTTGAACGCTTCAAGCTACGAATTTGAAATTTTGTACACGTTCATTTTTAAACGGTTCCAAGGAAAAGGATTAATATGAAAGAAATTGAGTGAGTCCTTCCTGCACCTCTCATGTGAAAGTCCTTCAAAAAGGACATTTTTTTTCGATGACTTACACAGTTCAAGATATGAAATTAAACACTGAATATTGTCTTTTATTTTTTTTTTTTTTTTTTTTTAAACCTTAAATTAAGAGGCTCAGAGGCTGTAGCCATATTGGAGCCGTGGAAAAGTTTATTTAAAATAATATTAAAAACGTATATTGTTTGTTTTAGCGAAGTTAAACAGCACTAAAAGAGGTTTGTCGTTATTTTGCATGATAGAGACTGCGATGATGTCCCGTATAAACAGAGGAGGAGTAAAGCCTAAAGTCGCCAGAGATGCAAGAAGTGTAGTTCTAAAGGGGTATTTGGAACATGACCAAAAGACATGATCGGCAGTCTCATATTGGTTGCAATCGGCGCACAGTGGGCTTGCATTAATTCCTAGTCGGTTCAAGTTGGTGTTGAGGCCATTGTGATTAGCCATGAGTCGAGAAAAAAGAGTTACCATTGAGCGGCTAGGTTCTACCAGCAGCCTTTGGAACCATGCATGTATTGAGATCATTGGAATTATGGAGTGACAGTATCTACCCATGTCGTCTTCTTGCCAGTGTTTTTGCCACCTATCTAAAAGTCTTTGTTTCGGAGTCGTCATGAAGTCTTCTTGAAGCGGATTCGAGAAGAGCGTTTGTGTGAGAGGTAAGGACGCCCCTTCGCGCGCTAGCTTGTCTACTAGTTCGTTTCCTCGGATACCGCAATGTGCTGGAACCCAGCCCAGTGTTACTTTGTATCCAACACTATCGAGTTGTAAGAGGACCTTCTTGCATTTGAACACGTATGTATGGGAAGGCTTGCCAATGTTGCTTATAGCGAGTATTGTTGACAGACTGTCGGATAAAATTAAGTAGTTTCCCGGGGAGTGATACAGTTGAATATTGCGGCATGCCATATATACAGCGATTGCTTCTGCCGAGAATACTGATGCCGGTTCTGGCAGTTTGAAGCTCATTTGGCAGGACTCATTAAGATAGAAAGCTCCACCTGTCCCCTCTACTGATTTCGAGCCGTCTGTGTAGAAAATTATTGGCTTTTCTTCCAAGGATCCAATGAAAGACGCGAATAGATTGCTCGCTGCATAAGGGAGCATGGTCCTAGGGACTCCTTTAATTATTTCGGTCATATCTAATCGGGTTGTAGGTGTGTACTGAACTACTTTTAGGTCGTGCTGAAATCGGTGTGGCATTTGTGATTTTCTAATATTTAGCTCGCATGCTTTCTGATAGACCATACTCAATGCGTTCAATGGTCTACGTGCCCTTAGTTCGGATAGACTTTCATGTAGAATGGGAATATCCAATACATTCGTTCGAATAAAGAATTTTTCGACCAGTGAATGAAACCGAAAATGAAGTGGGGGTACGCCGGCCAAAACCTCGAGAGATGCGATGTGGGTTGTTTTCATTAAACCGATACACGCCCGAATTGCTCGGCTTTGAATCCTCTCTAGCTTTCTTATGTGAGTTTTAGCAGCGCCAAAAAACCCGATAATACCATATTCCATAACCGATCTTACAGTAGATTTATAAATGGTTAGAAGGCATGATGGGTCGGCACCCCACCATGATCCTGAAACTGATTTAATAAAATTTACCCGCCGACTACATTTCTTCGTTATATGGTCTATGTGGCATTTCCAGGTCAGCTTGGGGTCAAAGTAAACGCCCAGATATTTGAAGAATGGAGACTTCGCAATATTTATGTTGTTAATACTTACTTGAAAGTTCAGAATTTTCCGCTTCCAAGTGAAAACCATTAATTCAGTTTTTTTTGTTGAGATCTCTAACCCAAGACCGCTGAAAAACTCTTCGAGTTGCGTGCAAGCTAGTTGAATGCTGGTTTGAATAGTGTTTTGATCCTTACCAGAAATGAAAACAACTCCGTCGTCTGCATATTGCAGGAGCGAAATATTAGCGGGAATCGCCAAGTCTATATTCCTGGTGTACAGACAGTATAGCAGGGGTGAAAGAACCGAACCCTGTGCCAGTCCGAGGAAACCTGTTCTGCTATCAACAGTTTTTCCGTTAACTGTAAACATGAAATCCCTCTTATGCATTAGCGTGTACAAGAAACGGGCAACCGCAGTTGGGACTCCAAGATCACTCAGAATTTGATAAAGGACATTGATAAGCACTTTATCGTATGCCGCTTGGATGTCTAAGAACACTGCTACACATATTTCCTTCTTCGCAAAGGTGTTATAAATGGAGGAACTTAGGGAAGCAATGCAATGGTTTGTACTCTTACCTCTACGAAACCCGTATTGGGATGGAGAATACTTATTGTTATGCTCTGCCCACCATTCTAGCCGAGTATGAAGCATTTTTTCAAGAGTTTTCCTGACACACGAGAGAAGACAGATCGGTCTGTATGTTTCAATATCAGTAAGAGACTTCTTGGGCTTTGGAATAGGAATAACTCGGCAGCTATACCACTCCTCCGGGCAGGTACCTGCTCTGAAAAATTCGTTGAGCAGTGATAGCAAAACCTCCTTTGCATTAGTCGGCAGTTTTCGTAAGAGTTCATAACGGATATTATCAGGACCCGGGGAAGAGTTATTACAAGCAGCGAGAGCCGATTCGAATTCCTTCATAGAAAAGAACGATCCTAAGAAATCATTGTCAGGCGAATGTATGCTTGCTGTAATTGGGTTCTCTGGCGGCATAGTTGGGACAAACGGTGGTGCTAGGTTTGATGCAAATGAGTCGATCCAGGTGGAGCAGTCTGCAATTGGAATACTGGTGTTAATTCCTCTGTATCTTCTACTCATTGACCATAACGTGGATAAAGAAGACTGGTTGGATAGAGAGTTGCAGAAGTTTTTAAACGATTCTCTCTTTTTATGGGCAAGAAGATGGTTAAGTTCGTTCTCCAGTCTCTGATATGTGATGAATGCGGTGCGGGTGCCACACCTGCGAAACATTCTGAAAGCTTCTAACTTTTCGCGGTATTTCAGATGGCAGTCTTGATCCCACCAGTCTTTGGAAGAATGCCTTCGTTGTGCTGAGTGTGTGGTAACTCTACGTCGGGTTTGTGCCTTTTCAGAGGCGTTGGTAATCAGGGAAGTGAGCCTGCTGTATCTCATCATAGTGGATTCCGAGGAGATGACAGAAGGAAGACCTGCTGTAATTTCCTCATTATATAACGTCCAGCATATAGACTTTGTGCAGTCTGGAATAAGGAAGGGGAGTTGCGGAGTGTATGAAAATGCGAAAGTCAGGTGGATAGGTAAGTGGTCACTGCCAACAGTATTATCCAAAACTCGCCACGAGGATCTTGACGCCAAATTTGAAGACACAATGGATAGGTCGGGTGCACTCCGTCTCTGAGGCGGTGAGGGAATTCTAGTTGGCGACCCGTCATTTAATGTCACCAGTTCTGCATCATCGAGAAACGGTTCCAGAATTCTTGCCCTCCTGTCTTCAGGCACAGGACCCCACGCAAGGCTGTGTGCATTAAAATCCCCCAATGCTATTATTGGCTTCTGTTCAGGGGGGAATATTGATCTTATGTTAGCTGCTGATATCGTCACACCGGGTGGAATATATACGGAGGTGACATACACTGTTCTGTTGTCTAGGAGGAGGCAGCAGCATACACATTCTAGCTCCGTAGAAAAATTAACCACTCTGTATTTAATGCCGTGTCTAACTCCAAGCAGGACTCCACCGTATCCGTCCAGCCGATCTTTTCTTTCCAAATGATACCCGGCAATAACAAGGTGTGTTGATGGCATCAGCCATGTTTCACTTAGTGCGAAGACGTCGATATCATAAATTTCTAGCATATGGCGAAATTGATTTATTTTGGGGATTATACTGCGACAATTCCATTGCAGCAAGGACAGAGTGTTCCTTCTATGGGATCTATCCATTTTGGGGAACTAGCGACGAAAGTAGTGAGATAATAGGTAAAAACTTCGAACGGATGGTTTCTATAAGTGGGGTAATTATGGAATCAATAAGAATAATCCATGGTTGTGATAGACCTAGCCTTTCGCATAATTGAAAGATGATATCACGGAGTGAATATTCGGACGCAGTTGGCCTGAATCCGGGAGGAATATGCGAAGCCGTTTCTTCACTGTTACGCTTAGCATCAGGGTTTTTTTTACGGTCCGATGATGGACTGCGACATCGCTTGCGGCTCCCCACACTACTGGTGCGAGATTGCCGGCTGGTTGATGGGCGCGGGCTTCCGGGGCGTGACGGAATAGATACGGGGTTCGTCTTCTTTGGAAGTGATGGGAAGGCTCTTGGAGTAAGGGGAGGCACCTCTGGTGTTGGTTGTGATGCTGCGGGAAGGGAGGTAGGTTGAGCTAGTGCCAATGCTTGCGCATACGACAGTTTTTGGGTAGTTTTTCTCATGTTTTGGGCCTTTCTGTTAACTGCTGTGAATTTTTCACAACTCTCCGAACCGGGCGAATGTTCAGTACTTCCGCAATGGATACATTTAGGATCATTGGTGACACACTCCGTGGTAACATGTTCATCACCGCATTTAGCACAGCGGGGCTTGTTGACGCAAAACTTCCTTGTATGGTTGAAGCGCTGGCACCAGTTACAGAACATTGGCTTGCTTTTTTGGATCCTTACCGGGATAAGTAAGCCGCAGTATTCAACGTAGTCAGGCAGGGTTTTTCCGGGAAAATGAACTCTGACCAGTGGAAACGGGATACGCTCTCCGACTTCCGCATCTTCCCTGGGCTTGGACAATCGGTGAGCTTCTAAGACTTTTAGGTCTGGGATATTTAAATTTTTAAATTTTCCGCGACCCATATTAACGATGTGATCATGGTCTTCATCGGTTGGAAATTCGATTACTCCAGCGGTTTCGACCTCTGACGCCGGGACATAAACACGAAATCCTGCAAAATTTTCGTCTACAGGGAGATTGTTTGTCTGCTGGCGGTCACCTAAAACCACTTTCAGCTTCCCCTTGGCGATTTTTGTAGCCGATTTCACCGAGTTGTATTTTTGGTGTATGTAGATAGCTACCCGTACAGGTTTTAGGGGAGAATCGATTTCCCGTATGTAAACCACATATGGGCCGGGGTGATTGACGGGGTATTGCTTCACCCTATGGGGTGATGCCACTGATCCCACCTGCTCCGGCATATCGCCGCTACGACTCGTGTCTTACACTTGAACCCAACGAGAACAACAACAACAACGCACAAAAAAAAAAAAAAAAAAATTTTTTTTTAACCGAAAACCGAGAACAATAGGGCACTTAGCTGAACAAAATTTTTGGTTTATGATGCTGTTTGTTGCACTAAAGCACTCACTGAGCCACTTTCGCGTAGCCACTTGTTGACCGGTTAAGGTCTCACGGTGAAATCCTTTTACTCCTTCTGGTAGCTGCCATACAAAATGTCCTTAAAACACGTGTTTAAGAATATTGGTCGATAACTTCAGAAGGGTTTAAGCTACGTCTTTGAAATTTTGTATGTGTTATTTTTCCAATAGTTGGAGTTCAATGATTATGAAGAAAATCCTATTAGTCACATGTACACGTTCATTTTTAAGTGGTTCCAAGAAAAAGGATAAATATGTAAGAAATCGAGTGAGTCCTTCCTGCACCTCCCATGTGAAAGTCCTTCAAAAAGGACATTTTTTTTCGATGACTTACCCAGTTTAAGATATGAAATTAAACACTGAATATTGTCTTTTAGGTTTGAGTAGCAATCTAATGGGAGTCCTTAATAAAGGACATACAGCATGTACACACGTAATTCTACTTTATCCCCAACTACAATATAAATCGGAGTTCAGTATTCATCTAGAGTATTATACGATTGGCTTGCAGCCGATCGTGACTGCAGTATGTTTTAGATATAAAAATTAAATTTTTTGAGAAATTGCTACTATACCCCCATTTTCGTGCTTCACTTCCACCCTCAAAAGTTTACTTTCAGTAGACTCCTTTTGTGATCCCATATACAGAAACTAAATTTTATTTTCCTGGTGTAATTGGTTCGGAAAATATTGTAATTCAATGTTTTTCACTCCCACCTCCACACCCGACTACCCCCCCTAAAAATTGTAGCCCTTGTCTAATCTTAATGTATCCCTAAGGACATAAACAAAGTTTCAATCTTCTGACATCAATTGTTCAGGAGATATCGATTTTAGAATGTTTCGATCCCGGCTATCAAGCGTTTCAGACTCATTGTTTCCCCACCCTCCCCCCCTTTACTTCCACACCCCTCAACCCCTATCGACTATTTTTTTGCAAATGATTCCCAAGTTTCAGCCTCCAAGCATAAGTGGTTCCTGAGATCTAGAAACCAAAATTTTTCGTCTAAAACGCTCCCCTCTCCTCTCCCCTCATACCTACACCTCCCAAAAGATACCAGTCGTAGGGGTTCACCAAATCTACTCACCAAAAAAAAATTTAACTTAATATCTCAACGGGTTTGGGTGCTACGCGCCTTCAAACGATTTTGCGTACGCCGTCAGTCGTCTACGGCGGACAGACGGATATTTTTTTATTTGCTTTTTCCGGGTTTACTAGTCCTAAAACGTGAAAATACAAAATTTCAGGGTAGCAAATTTTTTTGAAATTTCAGGTCGATCACAACACTTTGTTATTAAAAAATAATAAAGTAAAACTATTGATAAGTTCAATAGTTTTCTCTTAAGTCAACTTATTTTCAGCCATTTCGTGATCAAAGCAAAAAAGAAACTTATTCCTACCTGTTGATAAGTGACGCTCACTTATGTCAAACGATACGTTTTCTGGCAATATTGCTCTCAAAATTAGCGTAGCAATGATTACCATGGCAATGTTAAGAGCAATATTGCTGTCAATTTCTGTGGTAAATAGCGATAACAGCTTATGTCGAGATAAGAAAAACTCATTTTTAAAATTTTCAATTGCATTTTTTAAAAAAATTTCTATTGTTTGATAGATTTTTATATCATATAATACATTATTATTATGTTGTATTATTAAATTTAATAAAATAAGATCTGCTAACATATTTTTTATTACTTTATTTATCAATTTTGATACACGTAACTGCCTAATTATTTTTTCGACTTAAGCTGTTATCGCTTTTTACCACAGATTTGTTTATGGCCATATTGCCATTGTCATTGCCATTGCTAGATAAATTGCCAGTGTAGATGTTTATGTTTTGTGTTGTGTTATTGACTTCGTCAGCTGTCTTAAAACAAGTGAGGCTAAGACAAGACACCAACCAAAATTTCTTTGGAAAAGGAATATTCAATTTTTGACGTCGAAAACTGTTTTAACTAGACGAAGGTTACTACTGGAAAAGGTTCTTAGTATTTACACCTTATTCATTATTAAAAAATCTCACAACTTTATTATTTTTTGTGTAGAAGTTCGGAACGGCGAGACTAGACTTTCGAAATTTGATGGATATCAAAATAAATTTAAGTTTAACAAAGTACGCTTAAAATTTCATATAAATTTGACAAATCTGTTAAGTCTGTTGACTTGTGCGAATTTTTTTTTTACATCCGAACTTCAATAAAACTTTCAAAAAAATAGAAATTCTATACTTCACCGCTTTCGAATCTACTCTGAAATAAATGGCAAAATGAGGTAAATAAATCAAATACTTTAGTCTAATGTGAACTAATTTTGTAGGAACAGAGAGTGTTATTTTACAAAGAAGTGGTGGAATGCAATTAACTGAAATTTGTGCACTAAATATAATATTTCATTAGTACAGTAGCTAATTAGTTTTCAAATTAAATTAATTAAAATTTAAAAAAAAAACGTTGGTGTTTCTTATGACTACTTAATTTTTAAATAAAATGTAGTTGTAAGGCGAGCGTTCTGTGCCACTGAATATCCTGATCAAAAGGCCAAAACATTCTTTTGGTAACTGAAAATGACTAGATCAAAAGAAAGGGGTATTTGCTTTGAAGTATTCTTACTCGATTTCCTTTTTTACTTCAATTTATTTCACGCAGAAGATGGAAACATGCCACAGTCGAAAAAGACCGTCAACGTTAAACTTCTTAAGCATATGGCAAACTTTAAAATTTTCTTGGATCAAGCAAAAGTCGAATTCAATAAGAAATGGAACAAGGAAGTTGTACAAGGCTGTACAATTGATGATTTTCTATTTATGAAGCAAGTCGGGAGCGGAGCCTTTGGTCGAGTTTATGTGGTAAGGACTTGTTAAAATTACAATTTTAATTTCGAATATGTGGTCTTAAATAGTTACAAGTCTGTGGAAAATAGGCAAAATACATACCAACGAAAGAAATAGTTGCCATAAAATCTTTAGAAAAACGATATCTGGTGGAAACAGGACATGTGATGCACAGCAAGCAAGAAGTTAAGGCCCTGAACTGTATACATTTCGAATTTGTAATACATCTAATGCATTTTTTTATGGACCACGTCTATATTTATCTAGTTTTACCTTTTATATCTGGAGGTAATTCAGTAATTTTTGTCCGCTTCGCGTAATGACGAATACAACAAATTTTATGATTTTCAGGTGAAATGTTCTTCCATTTGGCAACGAAACGGAAATTTGATGAAAATCTTTCGAAATTTTACGCTTCACAAGTGATCTTGGCTTTTCAGTATTTGCATGGACTTGGTCTCGTTTATCGTGACCTCAAACCGGAAAATATTATGGTTTGTGCCGATGGTTATATTAAATTGACCGATTTTGGATTTTGTAAGCGAATTGATGGAAAAAGGACGTACACTATGTTGGGTACTCCGCAATATTTGGCACCGGAAATTGTTCTTAGTCAAGGTAAAGTTCTAAGAATAAACTAGGCTTTGAAGAATTGTTAGCGTATTAAATTCTCTGAATTTCGCATAGGTTACGGATTTGCAGCTGATTGGTGGGCTTTCGGTATTTTAATCTATGAAATGAGTGCAGGCTTTCCCCCTTTTATGGGTACGGATGCAGCTGTAATGGATAAAATTCCGAAAGGAAAATACGGTTTCCCCGTGCATTTTTCGGCACCGTTGAAGGATCTTGTTCAGAAGTTAATGGTGTACAAGCCCAGTGAAAGGTATAAATGTAATGATTTTTAAGACGCGAAGAAATTTCTAGCCTTTCTCTGATTTTTTAAAACTCCTTCGAAGAATGGAAAAATCCGTTGTGAAGGAATAGGCTGCTTTTAATACGCATAATGTAGAAGTAGTGGCGATGAGATTATTTACAAAAAAATTAATAGTTTATATCGCCCATTTGCGACACTGTCGGTTAAGCGGTGAATGGAATTTCGGTCGATATTGAAAAAAAATTAGTAGTATGTCATACATACTACATATTTGATTTGCAATATTTGATAAAATATTGTCCCATTTTTTGAATGAGAATTTTTCCATTTCTGCAATTAAAATCAAGCAGAAAAGAGATAGGTCTCAGATAGAGATGAATAAAGAGTTCAGTTGGACTGAAGATCCCACTCAATTTGCAAACCTTACGCGAAGAGCTATCAAATATCCGATGAAAACGTACGACACCACAAACGATCAATTGTGTACGTTGAGAAATTTAAATTTGGCAGCATTTTTCTTTCAATACTATGGTTGATTTCAACCATCTGTATTATTTGGATCAATTTTCATAAAACACAATTTCATAAAATTTCTGTCTTTTCAAAATTTCCTTGAACTTGTATTAAGTGTGAAAGTCAATATCTACATAAAGCTATATATATATTTTTCTGATCCGTCGAGCCGCATTTCAACAAGCGATCTATGTACACTAAAAGAAGTGAGCAAGAAATTTATAGTGAACTTGAATTGCAAAACAGTTTAGACATATTTCTTTGAAATTTTTTCGGATTCGTGGAATACAGTAACATTTTTTTTGTATTTTTCGTGAAAATTGTGAAAAAATATTCCGGACATTTGGAAAGAATTTGTGATCATCTCGTCTTAAAAAAATACAAAAGTATGAATTGAAGCCTATTAAGAAAAATTCAGTTGATTTTTAGAAAATGTCATTCGTCGTAAGGAACGGTTTGAAGTAAAAAGTAAATTAAAATGGACAAAAGTTAACTATTTTTTGGATATATCCTTTCAACGTGGAGCTAGGAAACTGGGTATTGTCAGAGACGTTTAAATATCGAGTGATCGAAATAGCTGCCCTTAAAGAATTACTGTAGTGTAGATATATAACGCTTTGAAGAACGTAGTTCTTTGGTCTTAGTTGCACTTTATTAAAAAAAAAGAATTGCTCAATCGGTTAAATTGTAGCTAGAAGATAACTCCTAGAGCAATAAATGTACACTTAAGTATGAAATATGACCTAAAATTGTTCCTCTGATATATAATACATAAATAGACATGGCTATCTTAAAAGCTTTAAATATTTGCTCTAAAATTGTATTCATTTAGCTAAGTAGCATTTACTGGTCGATAGTTATTGACATATAAAAATACCTAAAAGTACCATATCTTGAAAACGGTACGAAAACGGTACCAAAATAGGTATGGGGAAATTTCTTTGTTGTATATAGAATTAAACCCCGGTTTTACGTACTGTTGTGAAAACACTATTGCACTCGTTTTATGATAGAGTTGATAGCACTCTTGGTAACACTATCTTCTGCTATTTGTACCGAACTATGGCGAATGTGAAAGTGAAACGAACATAGTGAAAACATTGCTGCGAAGTGAGTTGTATTTGTGCAATTTTCGGTGCTCGAGAACGTTAGGCGACAGGCTAGGTTTTTTTGATTTTTTAGAAGAATGCTTTATAAATGCTACCGAATTATTTATAGTTAAGTTTGCTTATGTGCACACGTTCTACGTCTGCCTTAAAGCTAAATACTAGTAGGGAACAGTATGGATTAAAAATCTAAGCTGCAGATAGAGGCGAAGTTAGTATTCAGTAAGTCACGGAGTGTCAAGTTTTAGAACAAACGTGGAGGCAAGCATCTCTTGAGTTCGAAAATTTGTTTATTACGCGATCATAGCGAGAAAAATAAAGTCAGTATCACCTACCTAACAAAATTTAGTTCCATGCAAAGCCATGAGTTGAACCGAAAGAGGAGTGAGCAACTATAGTACCACCCCGGGCTAACTTGCTTTCTAGAAAGGTTATCTATTACCATAAAATCCAAGGCATTTTTTGAACTCTTTTTCCATTAGACAAAACGCATCTGATATATTTAAATTTTTGCTTATTAATTGTAGGTATGGCGTATTAAAGGACGGCGCAAACGATATTAAAGTCCACAATTGGTTCAAGGACTTTGATTGGGATGGCGTGCTTCACAAGCGTATTAAGCCAACGTATAAACCCCTGACCGATGGTCCATCATATTTGTCAAATTTCGATCTAACAGTAACCGGAGAATTAAGAACATCTGGTGAAAATGAGTTTTCCAACGAATTTGCGACGTTTACAGTATAGACGGATGCTTGTCTTTAAATATAATATATTTTCTTGTGATAAGTTTATGTTGTATATTTTATATTTTTTTGATTTATAATGCATGTACCATATACTTAAAATTCCCGAATGAAAAGTGGACGATATAAAATTATTCTTTTTACTAAACCGTTTTCCTCTAAAGTTTCAATAAGTGCGAAACTATCGGAGGTATTAGATTTTTTTTAGATCATAAAAAATCGTCCTTCAAATTTGAATATACAAAAACAGGACAAATAAAAAAAATCTGCCAAAGGTCTGGGCGAAACTTTATTATTTTTCGGGTCAAAGTTCGGAAGCGGTTAAAGTCGGTCCAAGTTGTTTCGAAATTATCAGGTTTCTTGGAAAGTCAGTTTTGTTCTTAAAAAAAATATTTCAAATAGAGATTTTAGCCGATTAAACATTGGAAAAGCCCGTGTAGTAATCGAATTTCGGTATATTATATAAACTAAAAGCCCATAGAAGTAAAAACGAATTTGTTGCCTTATCAGAATTAAGAGATACGACGAATTGGGGTTTGAATTTCGAAAAAATTGTGAAACAGGTTTTTAGACGATTTCATAAGAAGCAACTTGATACCTCATGAGACACGAGGGATTTTGAAAAATTTGTGAAAACGTAAGCAAGCCCTTCACACCCTCTTGGTCCTTGAAATTCGAAAAAACGTGAAATTGGTTTTTAGGTCATTACATCAAATGCCGTTATCACCAATTTTTTATCTCATCAGAACTAAGGGATGGCAAAAATTGTGAAAACATATTCAACCCCTTGGGGGTTGAATATCGAAAAATTGAGAAATGGGTTTGTAGGCGATTATATAGAAAGTCTGTGGAAGCGAAAAGCGATCTAATATCTCATCAAACCTAAGAAATATGTCGAAGCTTTGAAAAGCGTACAGCCCCTTACACCCCTTGGATTGAATATTTAAAAATACTGAGATTGACTTTTTGGCGCTTATATAGAAAACTTAGGAAGTAAAAATGAATTCGATAGATCTTTATATATGGAACCTCCTTACACCCACTTGGGGGTTGAATATCCAAAAATCCTGATAGGATTTAATAGATAAATATGAAGACAACACGAGAAAGTAAAAATCAATTCTTATCACTTCTAAAAGATATGACGGAATTCGTGAAAACGTGTTCAACCCTTTTATACCCTCTTAGGGGCTGAAAACGGAAAAAACTTAAAAACAAGTTTTAGGCGATTATTACGCAAGTCCTTAAAAGTGAAAAGATATTCGATATCTGATCAGACCTGGGGGATACGGCAGAATTTGTGATAAAGTATACAACACTCTTTCCACCTCCTTAGGGGTCGAATTTCAAAAAATCATCAAAACACTTTCTAGGTATTTACATGAAGAATCCGTGGAATAAAAATGAATTTCATATTGGAAAAGACCTAATAGATATGACGAAAACCGTGAAAATATATGTATTCCATTTTCACTGATCAATTTTTTCGCCCCCCTCTCCGAACGCCAATGGATATTTAAAATTTTTTTATTTAAATTACTTTTCTTGTTAATTTAAATATACATACCGAGTTTCTAGCATAAGCCGTCCTACCGTTAGGAAAAACACCCCCCACCCCGTACCATACTACCCCTATAAAAAATTATATTTTTCCAACATGCTACTACAATACTTTTATATAAATACCGTGTTTAAGCTTTATATCAATATAGGTTCTCGAGATATAAAAATCGGAACTTTTTCCTTTTCACCCTCCCCCAGCCTCACCCACTACATCATCACACCTAAAATGTTTTTCTGTTAGGGGTCTATTAAACTTACTTCCGGTAAAAATTTTAAGCATCTATCTTACACTGTTCTTGAGATATGAGACGTGACTTTTTAGAAAAATTCTTATCGCCTCCACTTTCATGCTCCACCTCCCTTTAAAAAATGTTTACTCTCAGCAAACTTTATTTGTCAACCTTTATAAGAAACCGAATTTTATTTGTCTATTGCAATTGGTTCGTGAGATATCGTTATCTGAAGTTTATCACCCCCACCCCGTGCGCCACTGCACCTTCTCAAAAATTTGTATTCGATTTATTCTCCTAGTATACCTACAGATATCCATTAAGTTTGTGACATTAATCGTTTAGGAGATATGGATTTTAGAATCTGTCGGTCTCGCCTTTTTTGCGTTTCGGAAGCAATATTCTTACCCCCAATTGCACCCCCCTTCACCCATATTGACAATTTTTATGCAAATGGTTTCAGCCTCCTAGCATAAGCGGTTGCTGAGATCTAGAACCAAAATTTTCCATCTAAAACGCACCACCCTTCTCCCCCCTCACACCACCATTCGTCAGAATTTGGTCACTTCCAGGGGCCTACCCAGTCTATTCATAAAAAAATTTTCAATGTAATATATCAAACCGTTTGGGAGCTACGAGCCTTCAAACGATTTGACGTACGGCGTACGGCGGACAGACGGACTGAAATTTGTTTTTGCTTTTTTCGTGTCTACTAGTCATGAAACGTAAAAAAAAATTTTCAGGGTACCAAATTTTTTTTTTTTTTTAAAATCGATCACAATACTGTATTATTAAAAAATATTAAAGTAATTAGCCATAAGAAGAATAAAGGCTGTATAGAAGGTCCGTGGATATGACGGGATGTACATGGGAATCTATAGTATAAGGCCTTACCTCTCGCGTATTTATCACTACATTTTTTTTAAAGATTGCTGTATAAATCGAGTGTAGGAATCAACATTTTAAAAGTATAGTTTTCCAGTTAGTTTGGGAAGAGGAACGTTAAACAAAGTTTTTTTTATTAGGGACATTAATTAAATAATGAGGAATAGGAAGAGAGTAGCCGATGAGTGGTACATTTGAAGCACTGAATGTTATACCCTTTAGGACGTGCAGTGAAAAATTGGAGAATGTAAAGCCGCATTATTATTTTCACTTCCGAGTCATGCCAATTAACAACAATTATTCCACATTTTATTTCTTTTAATTCAAAGTTGATTCGTGTTCATATTATTACATATATCGCTGTGTAGTGTTTTTTTTCTAATTTATTCAGTAGAAAAAAATTTTCCCTTCAATATTCACTTTAGGTTATTTAAATTAGCTATTTCTCAAGATTCTAGCGTTACTTAATCTATACAAAAGAAAAAGGTACGTACTTAGAAATGAACTTGACTTACTTTTAAGCAAGTTTTCGTTTTTGTCAACTTTATATTTCTTTTGTATTGTAATTACATATTCTAATTTCAGCGGCGAAAAGATTAATTTACACGGTCATAATACTTTCATGATATATCGCGGTGTCCGAATACCGATATTTAACGTTGTCTTTTATTGTGAGTTAAGAATATTTGGTATTGGGGTATTGCATGTATTAATAAAGTCGATATTTCAGTAGCGATTTACCATATCTTCGGTATCGGGTACGATGAAGGTGCGAGTGTTAAGTAATCAGTTTCAAGATGAGTATTTTTGGGAATAATATTTGTAGTCCCGCAACAGATTGTCAATAGTATTCCTAAACGAAAATCTAATACTTACGAGTAGTTTTTAACTTTAAAGCAAATATTATGGACTTTCCAAAAATTAATAAACTCCTGTTTGGAGAAACGAATATATCCCTGTACTTGAGTGATTTATTCGCTGGGAACCTATTTGACAAAGTTGACACAAATATGGATAGAGAAATTTATATCATTTAAAATAAGTTTTAAACAATTAGTTTATGTTGAGTGCTTCCAGAGATCCGCGTTAAAAGTGATTCAAATTACAACGATAATTTCTTGTCCTTAAAATCGTTGTAATCGCTGTTAAGAGATTTACGTAGCAAGATACTTGTAGATCTACAATACTGTTTTGACCACAGTGATCTCAATTCCCCATATTTCTTAGCATTGTGAAACACCCAGTATAATTTTTGAAAACACTTTTCACTCACAATGCTAAAAACGTTAGATTTATAGTTTCTCTCAACAATCGGTCTGCATTTCCGTTTGACGATATCTTGAATACGTACGCGATATTATAAATATTTGTTTTATTTAATAATAATAACATGTTTTGAAATAAATGTAAAGAAAAATGATTATACTTTCTAAGAATAAGTTTGTCAAAATAGTAAAATGTGTAAAATGTGTCGAGTTCTTAAGATTTATGTGCTGTTCATGAATCTTTTGAAATTATTGATGATTTCGTTCATTCTGCCAATGATTATGAATTTCGTTTGATGAATTCGAAGTCATAAATATTAGTGTTGAAAGATATTTTTTTAATGTTGAGTCACCCTCTGTCATGATTAAGCTGTTTCTTGACTTGGACGTTTTGTAATTTACACTTTAGAGAATATATGGCATAGAACTCTGGTTAATGCGTCTGCTACATCTTATACAAATGAATAACATAAATTTCCAGAACATTATAAGAAAGTAATTTTTTTTTCAATTTTATTACTTTATTATTTCAATACTACAGTATTGTGATCGATTTTTTAAAAAAAAAATTGCTACCCTGAACATTTTGTTTTTTTACGTTTCACGACTAGTAGACACGAAAAAAGCAGAAAAAATCTTCAGTCAGTCTGTCCGCCGTACGCTGTACGTCTACCGGTGTACGCAAAATTTTTTGAAGGCTCGTAGCACCCAAACCCTTTGAGCTATTTTGTTGAATTTTTTTTCGTGGGTAGAGAGGGTAGGCCCCCTGAAGTGACCAAATTCTGAGGGGCGGAGGTGTGAGCGGAGAGGTGGGGAAGCGTATTTGATGGAAAATTTTGGTTTCTAGATCTCAGCAACCGCTTATGCTACAAAGCTGAAACTTGGTTTTCATATAGAGCTTCAATAGTGGACCCATTTGCAACATTGTCGATATGGGTGAAACGGTGAATGAGTGAGGCGAAAAATAATGCGTCCGAGACGCTCGAAAGCCGAGATCGACACATTCTAAAATCCATATTAATTAAAACTTAATGAACATCTGTAGGTATATTAGGAGAATAGATCGGAGACAAATTTTTGAGTGGGGGCAGTGGCGTGCAGGGGTGGCAGGTGAAACTCTTAAGATTACGATATCTCACAAACCAATTGCACTAGAAAATTAAAATTCGGTTTCTGTATTAAGGTTGACAAGTAAAGTTTGATGAAAGTAAAATTTTTTAAGAGGGAGGTGGAGCATCAAAGTGGAGGGGATAAGAATTTTTCTAAAAAATCACGTCTCATATCTCAAAAACAGTGTAAGATAGATGCTTAGAATTTTTACCAGAAGTAGACCTAATAAACTCCTATCACTCCTATGTGGGTGTAGAGGGTGGGAAAGGGTGAAAAAGAAAAATTTTCGATTTTTATATCTCAAGAACCTATAATGATATAAAGCTGAAACTAAATGGTTGGATAGAAATATAGTAGTAGCATGCTGAAAAAATATAATTTTTTATACGAGTGTATGGTGCGGGGGTGGGGGGTGTTTATCCTAACTATAGAACGGCTAATGTTAGAAAGTTGAAACTCGGTATGTGTATGTAAAGCAACTAAAAAAGTAATGTAAATAAAAAAAATAAAATAATAAAATTTAAATATTCATTAGCGTTCGGAAGGGGGTGCAAAAAAATTATTAGTGAAAAGGGAATGCATATATTTTCACGATTTTGGTCATATCTAGTAGGTGTTCACTAATATTGAATTCATTTTTATTCTACGGCTTCTTTATATAAATTACTAAAAACTGTTTTCAGTATGTTTTCAAATTCGACCCCTAAGAGGGAGCAAAGGCGTTGTATACTTTTTCTCGAATTCTGCCATATCCCCCAGGTCTAATCGATATCGAATATCTTTTCACTTTCACGGACTTGCGTAATAATCAGCTAAAACCTGTTTTTAAGTTTTTTCCTTTTTCAGCCCCTAAGAGGGTATAAAAGGGTTGAACATGTTTTCACGAATTTCATCATATCCTTTAGAAGTGATAAGAAATTGAGTTGGTTTTTACTTTCTCGTGCTGTTTTCATATTTATTTATTAACTCCTTTGAGGATTTTTGAATATTCAACGCCCAAGTGGGTGTAAGGAGGTTGCATATGTTTTCACAGATTCTTGCATATGGCTTAGAACCGATGATATATCGAATTCATTTTTACTTCCTAAGGCTTCCTATATAACCGCCAAAAAGTCAATTTCAGTATTTTTAGATATTCCATCCTAAGGGGTTTTATGTTTTTTAAAGCTCTGACATATTTCTTAGGTTTGATGAGATATTAGATCGCTTTGCACTTCCACAGACTTTTTATATAATCGCCTATAAACCCATTTCTCAATTTTTCGATATTCAACCCCCAAGGGTTCGCATATATTTTCATAATTTTTGCTATCCCTTAGTTCTGATGAGATATAAAATTGGTTATTGCGGCATTTGATGTAATGACCTAAAAACTAATTTAACGATTTTTCGAATTGCAAGAACGAAGGAGGTGTGAAGGGTTTGCTTACGTTTTACAAATTTTTCAAAATCACTGAGATATCAAGTTGCTTCTTATGAAATCGTCCAAAAACCTGTTTCACAATTTTTTCGAAATTCAAACCCCAAGTGGAAGTAATGGGTTTGTATACGTTTTAACAATTCGTCATATCTGCCTGATAAGGATACAAATTAGTTTTTACTTCTATGGGCTTTTAGTGTACATAATATACCGAAATTCGAATAGTCTACACGAACTTTTTCAATGCTTAATTGGCTAAAAACATCTACATATTTTAAATATTTTTATTTTCAGAACAAAATTCATTTTCCAAGAAATCTAATAATTTCGATGATATACTCCGACTTTTTCCGCTGCCGAACTTTGACCCGAAAAATAATATATTTTCGCCACGACCATTGGCAGATTTTTGTATGATTTGTAGAAGCATTTGTAACCAAAATTGTAAGAAAAATTATTTTTTTTACTTTATTGGTACATCCAGTGTTTAATTGTTGCTGACTTTCGTCTTGTTCTTTCAAAATATTGTATCCGGGATGCATTTTTGAAAAATACTTGAATAAACTGTCGCACAATATTCACTTGTAAATTTTTGACATAGTGAAGCGAATGGAATATTCCGAACGTTGGCGCAACTATGCATGTATCTTGAAACATTGCAACAAAGTAAGGAATCACGATAATTGCACTAAAGTTAAATAAGACTTATAAACTACGGATGCAGATACAGTGATGCGGTACCGATTGTTTATGAAGCCGTAGAATAGCGATGATTTGTTAATTAAATTTAATTTGCGAAGCATGAAATAAAATGCCTGGCTGTAAGACTGATAGCTTCAATTGTACGCCGATTTTCAAGGTGATTTCTGATGTTATGTTTGATCAAGCTCTTGTCTTTGTTGTATGTGTGTTATTGTTCTATTATATAATCAATATTTTATCCTCTCCGATTCCATCCTCATTATTGTAAATCAGGGAGATTATGGACTGGAATTACTCTTTTGTATCGGTACCATATCGAAGCGAACATTTTAATTGGCTCTATTTTGAGGTATCTCTGTACAGGGGTAATTACTGCAACCTACAATATATTCTAGCAATTCGAAGAATTTCCGATTGTCAATCAATCACTAAATCCCTAAAAATTTATTGTTCACTTTTTCTGACTTCCGTAACTCATTGGTTGAAATCTGGCTCGACGGATCAAAAATCATTCGATTCTTTTTCCAAAAAAAATACTATGAATTTTTCTTCGAGAATTTAATTATGACTCAAGCACCAGTGTCATTTTTTATGATTATTTCAAAATTTAAATTTAGTTATATACAATATCTAATTGCATAGTGTCAGTATAAGTAACTTCCGTAACAATATGCTCAACTATAGGCCTTCACAGTTAGGCAAGATACGAAAATGTTTTTAAGGACTGAATTTCATGAAGCTACAACACTTTTGTGAAATTTTGGCTTAAGACCAAGTGCTACACTTAAAATGAACAATAGTATAAAAATAATAAAGACATTACGAATTTTAAATTTCTCAACTTACACAATTTATATTACCGTAATAAGGTTTCCTTAGTGTCGTTTCCATCGGAAGATATTTGGACAATTAATAACCATTCGTGCAAGGATGGGTAGGGTGCTGACGGCTTCTACTATCTTTAAATCTTTAGCTCGACTAAACTCTTTATTCCTTTTCACCTGAAACCTCAGCTACGTGTTGTCAAACTGAAAAATATTCGTCATATGTTTACACCTTCTAGGTCATAGCTTTGCACCTCTTGACAAAATTTTGAATGGGCGCCTTTGTCTTTACATTAGATACCTTACCTACGTAAGTAATTCTTGAATTTTACAGTTTACGCTTTAATTATTGACGTGATAGAGAAAATGCACAAAGTAAATAAATTTAATACCAAAATTGGAAAACTTTAAGTTCTGAAGAGGTCTTTTATCTACTTCGCTCGTTAAAGTCATGGGTACAAGCCACAATATTGTTTTTTTTTTGTGATAAGAACACAGTTGTTATGCCTCCAAACAGATTTCCAACTGTAAGATTTTTAAATTAATGTTTGCAAGGATATTTCTTCCTCGAAAACATAGCATCCGAAATACTGAACTTTTCCTGAACTACTCTGTAATTTTATTTTTTTTTTCAAAATGTTTGCAGATTGTCAAAATTTTACAACACACAAAATGGGTTGCGTAGTTTATAAAATTTCCTCCTCATATATCGAAAAATATTTGTACGTATATATGTATTGTTATGCGAACTTTGACAGTCTAAGGCTATTCTTCACAACTAACTTAGGTCACTTTGCATCTAGTACAGCTTTACTCTTCAAATGAGTTTGTAAAAAACATTTCGTGGTCAGTCGAGCCGGATTGTATCTAGGAACGTATGGAAGCCATATGAAGTTAGCAATATTTTTTTTGCTGCAAAAGTTGAGTCATATTTGCTTGAATAATTATTTTTCTCACTTAATCTCAGGCACTATTTAACGGATTGATGAAAACAGTGCCCCTTCTAGGCACTCTCTAAGGGCGCCTTTGCACTATCGAACGTCATTTAACACTTATTTCAACTGTGTAGCAGTTTTTGAGATACAAAAATTAGAATCTCTTCTTTAAAGCCTATCCCTCCTCTCTCGCCACACTTAGAATACCAATAATAAAGTTGAGCTAGTGTGTATAAAATTTTTAAGTATCCCTGCAATAATGACAATTTGATTGTACACGAATTACTAAAATAATAAGTTGGAAAAGTAAAAAAATTTTGGTGTATTTCTTTAGAGGTGTTATAATAACTTCCTTCTTTTTTGAAGTTGTTTTATGAACATGTTTTCCAACGAGCTGAACGGTATGAATGGCAAAACAGTTTTTTGGAGCTACAGCTTCTGCTTCTAGTATAATTTACCTTCTCTTAATTATTATTCTCCTAATTTCTGCCATTAATTATAAATTATTATTCCAAATTTTTAGTTGATCAATTAATGACCTGAGCGATATTTGAACCCACAAACTTTAGATGAGTTGTATTCGTATTACTTTTAAAATACACTTCTTTTTGAACAGTCAAACTCACCACCTACTACGTCTATTCGAAATCCATATCTACATAAATAAATCGATGAATTTTTCAAGATACTTATAGCTTAAGTTAAGTACACGATTAATTAATAACTGCGCGTAATGAGATTAAAAGTTGCTTAGTTAATAGCACTATTGAATATAAAATGAAAGTAATTTCGCAGAGAGTAGGTAGGTTTTCGATCGCAGTAAGCTGTGCCTTCGAGTTCTTAATCTCTAACTTTCTTTGCCAATGACTAGCATTCTTCATTGTTTATGCGTAACAACTTTAAACTTTGCATAGAAAACGATAGTAAGAAATTTACGAAGATCATGTTATATATATATATGAATTTTGTATCAAACCTAAAAATAAACCAACCTAGCTGTGTAAGTGAAATGTGTATGTCATTTCTATTCAGTCATGGCTGTAATTAACGACAAATTTTCCTTCGGTTTTAGAATGTAAGCGATTCGATTCGAGCAAACCTTCCTAACAAAAGACACATTTCCTTGAAGTTCATTAATCACACCCTCCTAAAGCAGTTTTGATGAACCTAGTATTCATGTCCTAATTGCGATTGTGCACTATGTCTTAAAACAAAGAGCACTTTCTGACACTCTAGACTCCAGAGAATGGAAATCAATTTTCCTTGCAGGGTCCCTTATATTATTATAATTAATCCCACTCAGATATTCTAGATATTGTCCAAGGATAGTAACGCTGCTCACAAAGACAAACAGCATAGTAATTAAGATAGTGGACAGGAAATGTCGCTTTCATGACTTTCTATTACCATATGCAATTCGGCATTTGCATGTTAATTCTGTGATGGACGAATGCAAGTGAAAAGTTAGTTAGAAAGTTAGAAAAGTGAAAGATTTTTCGATGATTAGTGCGTTTCTATTTCAAATGTGTTTTTAAAGGCTGAGAGATAATCAGTAGGTGTGTTTTTTACGCATTTATCCAGATCAGAGTAGAGTATAAAATTTACATTGAAAACACCAAAAACATTGCTGTTTTCGTGATTTTTTATAGCTTTTCCTTGTAGATAATAGGCTAGAATTCAGAGTATAACCGGAGTATCTGACCCAGTAAACTAATGGGGGTGCTATTCGCGAGAAGTTCTCTATTCTAGCCTACTATCTATGGAAAAAATCTGCGAAGAGTTTGGACGCAACTTTATTATTTTTAGGTAGAAGTCCGGAACACGTTTATAGCTGAGATGTGATGTAGGTAACTATGTCTAACTAAATAGACTTTATGTTTTAAAAATATAGGGGTTAAAATATCAACATAACCCTTTTGGGGTTGAATACACAAATTTTTAGACTCGATTTTTAAATGATTATATAGAAAGCCCGTTAAAATAAAAAAAATTTGCCAATGGTCTGGGCGAAACTTTATTATTTTTCGGGTCAAAGTTCGGGACCGGTCAAAGTCGGAGTATATCATCAGTTGTTTCGAGATTATGACATTTCTTGGAAAGTTAATTTTGTTCTTAAAATAAAGATATTTGAAATTGAGATTGTAATTTAAAATAGACATTGAAAAAGGCCGTGAAGAAATCAAATTTCGGTATATTATGTACACCAAAAGCCCATAGAAGTAAAAACGAATTTGTTGCCTTATCAGACTTAAGAGATAGGTATGACGAATTTCTAAAACGTATACAAAACCATTACTTCCACTTGGGGTTTGAATTTCGAAAAAATTGTGAAACAGGTTTTTAAACGATTTCATAAGAAGCAACTTGTTATCTCCTGAGACACGAGAGATTTTGAAAAATTTGTGAAAACGTAAGCAAACCCTTTACACCCTCTTGGTTCTTGAAATTCGAAAAATCGTGAAATTGGTTTTTAGGTCATTACATGAAATGCCGTAGTAACCGATTTTATATCTCATCAGAACTAAGGGATTCAACCCCTTGGGAGTTGAGTATCCAAAAATTTAGAAATGGGTTTATAGGCGGTATTATATAAAAAGTCTGTGGACGTGCAAAGCGATCTAATATCTCATCAAACCTTAGGAATATGTCGATGCTTTGAAAAGCAAACAACCCCCTTACACCCCTTAGGATTGAATATCTAAAAATACCGAAATTGACCTTTTGGCGCTTATAAAGGAAACCTTAGGAAGTAAAAATGGATTCGATATATCATCAGATCTAAGCAATATGTAGGAATCTGTGAAAACATATGGAACCTCCTTACACCCACTTGGGGGTTGAATATCCGAAAATCCTGAAAGGAGTTAATAGATAAATATGAAGACAGAAGGAGAAAGTAAAAATAATTCAATTTATTATCACTCCTAAAAGAAATGACGGAATTCGTGAAAACGTGTTCAACCCTTTTATACCCCATTAGGTACTAAAAAAGGAAAAAACTTAAAAGCGGGTTTTAGGCGATTATTACGCAAGCCCGTGAAAGTGAAAAGTTAGTCGAAATCTAATTAGACCTGGGGATATGGCAGAATTCGAGAACAAGTATACAATGCATTTACACCCCCTTAGGGGTCGAATTTAAAAAAATCCCGAAAGAGCTTTTTAGGAACTTATATGAAGAAGCCGTAGAATAAGAATGAATTCAATATTTGGGAAGACCTAATAGATATGACGAAAATCGTGAAAATATATGCATTCCATTTTCACCGATAATTTTTTTCGCCCTCCTTCCGAACGCCATTTGAACGATATTTGAATTTTTTGTTTTATCTAAATTACTTTTCTAGTTGATTTACATATACACACCGAGTTTCAACTTTGTGCCTCTCACCCTCTACACCCTCACCCGCAACATTTTTTTTTCTGCTAGGTGTCTATTAGGCCTACTTCTGGTAAAAATTTTAAGTATCTATCTTACACTGTTCTTGAGATATGAGACGTGTTTTTTAAAAAAAATCTTATCCCCTCCACTTTCATGCTCCACCTCCTTCTTAAACAATTTTACTTTCATCAAACTTTACTTGTCAGCCTTAATACACAAACCGAATTTTATTTGACTAGTGCAATTAATTCGTGAGATATCGTAATCTTAAGTTGTATGCCACTGCCCCACTCAAAAATTTGTTTCCGATCTATTATCCTAGTATACCTACAGATATTCATAAAGTTTTAATTTCGTGACATTAACCGTTTAGGAGATAATGATTTTAGAACCCTCTTAGTTATTGAATATTGTAAAATCCTTAAATCAATTTTAAGATCATTTATGTATGAAGCTTATAGCAGTAAAAGCGAATTCGATCTCAGTAACCCTAAAAGATTTGACGGAATTCGTGAAAACGTGAACAATACCTTACATCCGCAGAGGGTTTAATATCGAAAAATGTTTAAATCGGTTTATTCTTTGATTAAATGTAAAGTCTTTAGAAGTGAAAGTTAATTCGATATCTCATTAGACCTAAGAAATATATCGGAATTCCTGAAAATGTACACAACCACTTTAAACCCCCTCGGGGGTTGGATATTGAAAAATTTGGAAAAGAGTTTCTATGTTTTTATATGAAGAACCCGCAAAATTAAAATTAATTTGATAGCTCGACATTAGAGCTGGAAAACTATCGATAGCGCTATCGGCACTGTGGGTCATTTAGACGGACTCCACTGTATCCAGCTAAATGGCTCACAATATCCGTGCAGTGCATGTGAGCCATTTAGCCATTTAGCTGGATACAGTGGAGTCCGTCTAAATGACCCACAGTGCCGATAGCGCTATCGATAGTTTTCCAGCTCTACTCGACATGCCTAAAAGATATAACGAAATTCGTGAAAATGTGGAAAAACCATTTTCACGAACAATTTTTACTCCACCATTGTACACCAATGAAAATGTGAACTTTGGTTTTGTTTTAATTAATTCTGTAGTACATCTACATATACATACTAAGATTCAATTTTCTAGCATGAGCCGTTTTTGAGATAAAAAACCAGCACCCCTCACGTTCCTTGCTACTCCTATCAAAAATTTTATTATTTGCTAAGATGTCCCTATTGTGGATCTATGTAATTGTCAAGTTTTACCTTTAATTATTTGTGGTTTTCGGGAAATAAAAATCAGAATTTTTTCTGTGGATGAGAACTTCCCATTTCTATCTCTTAGAAACCGATCATTTTATAAAACTGAAATTTATTATGTAGAGCATTGATTATAAATGCTATGGAATTATGAAATAAGAAGGAAGTTGGTCCTTTCACATTTTGATCAAAAAAATTAAAACTATGAGCGAATAAGTTGTAAAATATTTTTTTTTCAAGAAACATTTTTTTTCTCAATTTGTTTTACATTTTTCTCAATTTGTTTGCAGTCGATTATTAAAAAAAAGGACAAGTTAGCCTCAAATATAGTTAAGTACTCGTAATTAATAACTTTTCAATATAAGTCCAAAATCATACAGCTCGATAGAGTTCTGTTAAAGCTAATGTTTTGTAAATGTACAATTACAGTATAATGATTTATGGTCGATGGTAACTTATACAGCAAGTAGCTATATTATTCTGTACTGTCAGAAAATATATTGTCGAGGCCTCAATTCTTAATGTACTTTTCAGGAATAATAAATTTAATAAATTAAAATATTCCGCAAAACTAAACCGAAGACTAGGACTAGGTAGGCTCATGCTTGTAGAAATATGAATTGAACTCCTCTTGTTATTCGTGTACCACTTTATTACAAATATCTATAATTTTACTTTGTTAATAGGAAGGCAGAAAAAATCAAAAAAAGTCCGTCTATCCAAATTAGTTTTAATGTACTCGTACTTTGTGATTATCAAGTGACTAAAAAAAATTGTCGATAAAAACGGATCCACATATTTTCATGAATTACGTTTTATTTTTTAGGTCTCCTGAGACATTAAGTTCATTTTACTATCGCGAACTCCTCAGATAAAGGCATAAAAACTATTCTCAGGATTTTTTAATATTCAACCCCTAAGTAGATTTAAGGGGGTTGTATCAGTTTTTACAAATTACACCATATCTCATAGGTTTGACGAAATATCGAATTAGTCTTTGCTTGCACGTGCCTTTTGTTTAAAGACATAAATTATCTTTCAAGATTTAAAAAAATGTAAGGAGGTGTAGAGTTGTTGCATACATTTTCACGAATTCTGACAAATCTTTTAGGTCAGAAAAGATACTTAATTTCTCATTCGGACTATGGCCAAAATAGTAGTTGGTGTTTTAAAGGTGTTAGGCAGTTACTTCGAAATGTAAAATTTCGACGTCCTGGGTCAATGTTTATTTGACTTATAGTGTGTTTCAGAAGAAACAAATTCAAGGACTTTTGTATAGCGGTTGCAGGATGAACTCTTAATCTTGTACTGTGCTACTAACATTGGAATAAGAATTGGATTTTTTTTTTTTAAAACGGCAAATAGAAACTTATTTAATTGGAATTATCTCCGAAAGGATTTGTGCTGGTTCCTTTGATTTCCCACGCCGACTCTGTTCTGACTCGTTCCCATACCCAAGTAAAGCGCAGAACGTAAACAAACAAGCATGGCATAATACCACTCTCATATCCATTCACAATCTTCAAATGCAACGCTTGAAATCTGGTCGTCCTTGTCCTTTCGCCCAAGCAAAACTTCAACTGAACTGAAAATTGTCTTTGAACTTGACAGAATTTTGTCGGTAGCCGGCATTTCTGCGTTTGCGCCTTTTCAAGCGTTTATCCCGCGCTCGTGTGAATTTCTTGAGGTCACAATGGTCCGCTAACTAGTCACCAGTTGCCAGAAAGCTTCTGGGGCTGATGTTAGTGTTATCTTATCACCTGAGGAAGCTGGAGCTTCGCTCCTTTCGTTGTGGGTTCTTAATTAGTGGCGTTTAAATCGCGACGGTTATATTGGTCCCCAGGTACCACATCAAATTGATTGCACGACAAACGTTTACTCACGGCGCTTACACTAAAGTGAATGGAATTGTGTTCGACAGTTAATGAGCCAAGAAAGCGGGCAGGTGTTTCTACAGTGGCAAGTGTTTACGTGCGGTAAGGTGTGAAATGTGCGGTGTTGAATAAGAAAGTGGTAGCTATTTTAGTCCTCGTTGTTACTGATTACAGGAGACTACTGGCGGCCGTGGTTTATGTGGTAGGTATGGATGACCATTTGATGGCATAAATCACGCTTAATTGTTTTGCTACTTGTATATCTATATAGATGACACTCAAATTTAAGGTGGCGAGGAAGATTTCAAAAATGATTGAATTTTGACTGAATTTTAAATTTGTAAGAAAAAGCATTTAATTTTTAAACAGCTGAAATCTCTGGCTTTTAGGGAACGCCATATCAAAAAGGAGTGATCTCTTGGAGCAGTGTTTGTTGCATTTGTTACAATCAGTCCCGATCCCGGAATTTTCTCATGGTTCGAATAATTTTTTTATGAGACAAATTCGCGAGGTTTTTGCAACCTAAGGTCGTAAGTAGCAAGGTCGGTGTTCATACAGTTACGTTGTCCTTAGTAAATAGTAAAGTGCCACTAAAGTCATAGCCCCTTCACCCTCGATATAGGACATATGCTTCATCACGATTCTATCTCATAGGTGCCCAATCACAGGTCACATTCGATCTAATGAATGCAGTATGTCTTTTTATCGAAGAAAGATAGTTCTTCAAAATATTGCTCTTGGGTTATTGCATCAAGATTCGACGACAACTATGAACTTCCACCGCCGATTCTTGTAGAAATTGGTTACTCGAAGAGTTAGTGGAAGAAAATTGAATTTAAATTTTTTTCAATGACAATTGTTTTGTTCTTTAGTTAGGTACCAAATTAAAAAGACAATAAACTCTACGCGGTTTTATCTACCACATCCAGGTAAAACTCACAGTTATGTCGAAACTAATTAATATATAATTGCATTCTTCTATAATTAAAATAATAATACTGGGCAATAAAAATGTTTAAGTGGAATCAGAAATTTTAACAGTTTTGTTTAACGAGGCACTTTGCTTTGTTTTATGGCACATGTAAAAATGAAATTAAAATGACATTTTTATAATAAAAAAATCTTTTCCAGGTTCACAGTAGAAAAAAATTTTATTTCGAAGCAAATTTCTCAAGATCGGGTACAGCTACAATAACGACGCTTACATCGCATCGCTCGAAAGTTGAGATCGAAACATTCTAAAATCCATATCTTCTGAACTGTTAATGTCACGAAATTGAAAATTTTTGATTGTCTGTAGGTATATTAGAAGAACAGATCGGAATCAAAATTTTGAGGGAGTTAGTGGCATACAGGGGTGAACAACTTTTGATTACGATATTTCACGAACCAATTGCGTTAGAAAAAAAATTCGGTTAGTCCATAAAAGTCCATAATTGGAGTTTGCTGAAAAGAAATTTTTTTAATGGGTCAGGGATAAGGTGATATGGGATAAGAATTTTTCTAAAAAATTGCGTGTCATATTTCAAAATTAGTTTAAGGGGAGCTTGTAGGGAGTGCAAAAATGGTAATTTTTGCGACCCATTTTCTCTTAAACCGCCAATCGTATACTTCATTTTTTTTTATTTGTAAAACTCTGGTATCACTACTACTTGATCCAAGCATTTTGAAAAAATAGCTTGACCTTTTTTTATAACAGCTGTTTAAAGATTGCTACTTTTTGAACATTACTTTATGGCCTACAGGTCGATACTGCGTTATTTAAATTTGATAATCTTCGATCATCTAATTCTTTTATCCAAAACAAACAAAACGAAAAAAAATTAATGAATTCTGATAAGCGGTTGCGAGAAAACGGGGCAAACGCTTCAAAAACATAATTTTTTACGAAACCATTTTGTTTACGACTACATTGTGTCAGCTTCATGTCGCGTCATTTCTTTGAGATACTTATGTTAATAAATTTACGTAATTTGTCTAGTCTTTTTTATATCTTGTAAAATAACTGTGGCAACATTGATTTTTATCATTTGACAATAAAATCATCAGATGATACGAGTATTATAGATTTGATTAACTTAAAAAATTTTTATACGAGCGTTTGCTTTTCATATCTATAGAACGGTTTATGCTAGAAAGTTGAAACTTGGTGAGTATATGTAGATCTGCTAGAAAAGTAATTTAGACAAAAAAAAATCAAATGTCGATTGGCGTACGGAAGGGACGTAAAAAAATTTTGACTAAAAATGGGATGCATATATTTTCACGAATTTCGTCATATCTCTTAGACCTTCTGAAATAGTGCATTTAATTTTATTTAACGGATTCTTCACATGAATGCATGGAAAGTGTTTTCAGGATTATTTGAAAGTCGACCCCTAAGGGAGTGTAAGGGGGTTGTATATCCCTCAGGTCAGATTAGATATCGAATAACTTTTCATTTAAATGAGCTTCTTTTATATTCGCCTAAAACCCGTTTTCAAAATTTTTTCCTTTTCAACCCCTACCTTTAACACCTTTTTCTGACGAATTCCGTCCTATCTCTTAGGAGTGATAAGATATCGAATTGGTTTTTTCTTCCTTGGGCTTCCTTTATATGTATTTATCTAAAACCTCCTTTCAGGATTTTGGATATTCAACAGCCAAGTGGGTGTAAGGAAGTTGAATCAGTTTTCACAATTTTGGCCTTATCTCTTAGGTTTGATGAGACATCAAATTGGCTTAAACTTCTGCAGAGTTTTTATATAATCGCCTACAAACTAATTTTAGAATTTTCTGATATCTAACCCCCAAGGTGGTGTAAAGAGGTTTTATACATTTTGACAAATTCCTACATATTTCTTATTTCTTCTTTCTAAAGCTTCCTAATAATTGCCAAAAACTCAAGTTCAGGATTTTTAGATATTCAACCCTAAAGGGGTGTAAATACTCGCATATTTCTCACAGTTTTCGTCATATTTCATAGGTTTGATGAGATATCAGATTTGTTTTTACTTCCACAGATTTTTATATAATCGCCTACAAATCCATTTCACGATGTTTTTGGTATTCAACCCCCAGGGGGTTTTACAATTTTGGTCATCCCTTAGTTTTGATGAGATATACAATTGGTTATTACTTCTAGGAACACTTCAAGTAACGGCCTAAGACCAATTTCACGATTTTGTTGAAGGGGTTGTTTACATTTTCTCAAATTTTGGAAAATTTCTAGTGTCTGATGAGATATCAAGTTGCTCCTTATGTTATCGTCAAAAAAACCTTTTCACAATTTTTCGAAACTCAGCCCGCATGTGTTATACTCGTATATGGCAGTGGTGTAAGCATTCATAAGCATTCTATTCTAGCGCTAGCCTATTTTAACCGCTTCCCATACTGTGACCCGACAAATAATAAAGTTTCGCCCAGACTGTTGGCAGATTTGTTCGTAATTCTATTCGTACTCTTAGAACTTAAATCAAATATTTTGAACCACAATTCTGAATAACTCTGAGATGGAAATAAATATTATCATCTTTAAAAATAACATCGTGATAATTATAGATTAGAGCAACACTTCAAAGATTCTCTAGCAGACTCTAATGAAATTAGTAGAGTACATCAAAAGTGTACGAACGCTATTACAACTTGATTTTGTTCCTACATGTACGTGACCACCAATTCCCATGACCTACACACTGTAGAGTCCATGCAAAGTTTGAATGTGAGCAACAATAATTTAGGGGATTAAGCTATTAGTGATCATCCCTTGAACCTTTTAAAGGAAATCTCCGAAGCATTTTTGTTCTTTGAGCTTTACACGATGTGAAACAAATTCTAGTTCTAATTAATTTGCGTGAAAACTAATGCACTTTGAGTGTGTCATGAGTGTATTACTTGCCGAATGGTATGGCAGGCTTAGCAATCGATAATATTTTTCTAGCACCCTTCCGAATACACTTCAAGTTCAAGGATAACAATTTCACATCCAATGTCCATTCTAAAGTTGAATCTAGCCTCACAAGTAACGGAGCGTAATGAATAAATTGCTTTTCATCTCGGAAAAACCTCAATTTCTCAAACCGTATCTAAACTACCCCCATCAATTTTCCACACACTTTATAAGAGAAAATCGTGACACAGAAAAATCGACGAAATTCCTCTTAATCGTGGCACGACTGTGAATTTATTATTAGAAATAATTTCACTTTATAAATGCATTAAGTACTTACTGACTACCGGATTAATCAATTTGAAATCTTGGACAACGCTAAAACATCTCCTTGAATCTTTCAATAATCAGGGTACATTTTCGTTCTTTTTTGTTTTAATTGAAAAAATATTGTGCGCAATAGATTGGCTTTGATCTAATGAGAATTTTCGCATCGAACGTAAATAATTGCTTCATTATACCATACTACGAACAACAACAAAAATTATAAAAAAATGTTTGTTCTCAGAATTTTTAATGGAATTCCATTTAATTTCGAAAAAAATTATGAATGTGCAAAATTATAAGAGATCCAAATCTTTGAATTTGTGGTAGAATATATTTTCCCGAGAAAATGACTCCAATTTTCCCGAATATTTTCGATTTTTTGGTGAATAATAACAACCCAGAAATATTGAGTTTTCTATACTCTTCAATATTTTGTAAATTTTTGTTTGGATTTTTAACATTTGAAATTTTCGATTTTGTTCTTTTAAAGTTTTTGAAACGTCATTTCTCGATATTTTTCAACATTTTGTAAATTTTTCTTTAATTCTTTGACGGATTGATTTTTTGAAATTTTGAATCTTCGTACGTTTAAATTTTTAAACATCAGTTCTCGGTACTTTTCAATATTTTTGAAGTTTTTGATTTTTTATATTTTTGACACTTTAAATTTAATGATTTTGTTGACATTTTTAGAGTTTGGTCGTTTTAGACACTTTGGTTTTGGAATAGTGAGCTTTTATTGATGCCACTTTTTCTTTGGAAGATGCTTAAAAGATATTGTTGCGAGCTAGGGGTTCGGAATTTCAAGTAAACACAATTCGTTTAAAATCAATAGAAACAATAGTTTATTATTCGCGTTCAATAATCGCAATACCGGCAACGCTGCCCAATTTTACATCCAACTTGATCACTACACGATAGCTACGCAATCAAAACCGCTTTACAAATACTTCGGATAGACAGTAATCGTCGTATCGCTTCTTCGTCTCATCATAGAAAAACTGTCTCGGCTGCACACTCTGGCGTTCTTATATACTGCATTTGTTGAGTCGAGAGCTTTCTCGAATATTCGGTGAGGTGTGTGGAACTTGCCAGAAGTTCTTCTGCATGCGAGAAGAATCGAGAAGAAGAGTATTTGAGAAGTATTCAGATATTGGGAGGCGCTGATATTGGATATTGGGAGGCATCGACATTTTGGATATTAAATGTATTGGATATTATGGGAGGCGTGGCTTTCTTACTGCTCGAGTTGCGCGGGTTGCCATAGGGTAGCATGAACCAATATTAGGCTACTCGGTACCAGATTTTATGAAGAGACATAAAGAAAAAAGTTGGAGGAACATAAGTCAGGTGACCAAAATGAAAAAGTGGAACGCACCCAGAAATTTTTTGTGGCATGTTATTGGGAGCTACGTTAACGTCTTTCGGACTTAAGTCACTTTAAGTTTAAGATTATCTCTTTCACCAAATTATTTCGATTTCAACATGCTTCCGAGTTCTGAGAATCTTGGGCAAACGGTAATATACAAGAAACTGGTCTTGACCATTTTCACTATATGACTGGATATAAAATTCTGGAATATGTTTGGTACTAAACTTCCTTTTGACTCTTGCCGTCAATTAAATTTTGAATGTTTTGCAGATTTCATCTCAAGCACAGTAACGACCTTCTTTCCTTGAAAGGTTTCAGCACCCATTTAAGACTACGAAAGAGATTTTGATCATTTCAAAACCAATGAATATTTTACCATAGTTTAGAGGAAATGTGTTGCTCTTAACGTGAGCTCAAGGATAGCTTAAATTGTTCACTGAATTATAATCTTTAATATTCGCTTAAGTATAATCGCTGTAAAATGATAAATCTGCAGAAAAACGTAAAAATCGCGTTCAATGACTTTGAAAATCTTTTATGCTCGATAAATGTTGCGTATCTCGTATGCTTGGAATTTGAGCGTGTAATTTACATACTTTCCTTACGCTCAAGTGTTGTACCTATAGTTATGGGAAATTCAATTTTATTTTATTAAATTTAGCGCAGTTTTCACAAAATAAAAACACTGATAAGAATTTAGTTGAGGTTGTAGGTTCGAATCCTAGCTAGTCATCAGCTTATCATCCGCGGTCTATGAGAAAAACTGAGGAATCTAATGATTAACCTAACCCTGCGTCTACACTGGAAATTTATCTGGCAATATTTCCATTACGTTAAAGGTCAAATCGTAATGAGTGGGCATTTAACTGCCAAGAATTTTTCATTTGAGCGAGAGAATTCGAAGTGTAAGATTCTGAAGCAAAGCAAAATGTCGGACATTGCATAAACAAAACTATGGGAAAGGTCAATAGTTTTCTCTTAAGTCAACTTAATTTTCAGCCATTTCGCGATCAAAGCAAAAAAACCTTATTCCTACCTGTTAACAAGTGACGCTCACTCTTGTCAAACGATACATTTTCTGGCAATATTGCTCTCAAAATTGACATGGCAATGATTGCCATGGCAATGTTGAGAGCAATATTGCCATATGCGTTTGATGCTTCTACACTGTCAATTTGTGTATGGCAATATTGCCCTTGTCATTCGAATTGCCAGATAAATTGCCAGTGTAGACCTAGGGTTAGAGTGTGAGAAATAGAATATGTTACTGCACGTGGACTTCCGGACTTTAAACGGTCGAGGTTTGGTATTACAAATTTGTAGTCTATTCCTGGTATGTGTCAATGAGTGCCAATACCGGTATTGTTAACGTAGGTGTAATCTCAGTCTGTCCTAGCAGTTTCTAGAAGACAAAGCCTAATTTTTGTTCTTACTAGAAAATACCAGCCACCTCAAAATCAAACGATCTATTTCAGGTGAGATAACAAATGAACGAGCGCTGACCTGGCGCTAGATCAGGTCGCCTAAGAAGTGCTTACAGCAGGCGTACTAAATAATTTAGGTCGAATTTGAGGTATAGAACGCGTCCTAAATGGTGGATGCAAACCGGGTCTATGTCAACTTTCAAATCCTAAAATATTTTTGAATTTTTCTGACTTAAAATTACTGCTTGCACAAATTTCTTAAGGACATTTGTATATCAGGTTCTAGCAGGAGTAAAATATTATAGTGAGCAAAATTTCAAATGTCTGGGTATCTACACAGTGCGACAAATAAGTTTCGAGACTGGTCATGGAAAACATCATTTAAAGAATAAATCTGAATATTTTTTCACGCTCTTCAAAACTTCGAGATAAAATGCGCCAGTAATTGTTTGGCCAGTTGGAACGAATTCCCCGTGGACAATTCCTTTGCTATTCAAAATATTCAAGTTTCAATACACTTGTTACAGCGATTCAGCTTGTTCAGTGATTCAAATGCGTGTTCTCGCTCATTTTGTGGAATTGCCTTTAGTGCTCGTGTTGAAGCTGTTTTGATGGTCGAAATGTCATTAGAAAAACATCCTTTCAACTTCAATTTCAATTTCGGGAATATAGAGAAATCGCATGTGGCCAAATCAGGTGAATACGATGGATGATTCAATACACAAACTTGATTCTGAGCAAAAAATTGACGAACAATGAGTGAGGTGTGACTTGGTGCATTATCCAGTTCTCTGAATCACGATATTCGGGTCGAATACGACTGATTCTGGCCATCACACGCTTCAAAACTTCGAGATAAAATACGCCAGTAATTGTTTGGCTAGTTGGAACGAATTCCCTGTGGACAATTCCTTTGCTACCGAAGAATGTAATGATCATTGTTTGAGCAACATTTTAATATTTCAACATCGACAAAAAAGTTGTTTTGGGAGAACTGTCATAACTTTGCTATCTATCAACCGATTTAAACAAAATTGATATTACCGGGAAGAGGAGTATCACAGCTTTCAAACGCCGGTCTGTAGACATAGATAGTCCTACTAGTTACTCAGATATGGTTCGAGTCTCGGAACTTATTTGTCGCACTGTGTATATCTCAGGAACCGTTTACACTAGAAAAATGAAACTTGGAATTATAGAGAAATAAAAACAAAGCAATTAGAGTAGATTAGAGGCAAAACGATCATCAATTCCATTAGATAAATATTTAAGTCTAAAATCTTGATCCGAGATGTTAAAACCAATTGCATTGTATTTTTTTGTTTATATCTTAACGTTAACATCGCATGTATCAAAGATGAAACTTGTTAGGCTTTGTAGACACACTAAAGAAGTGTACTACCAAATTTTAAATGTATACTGTGTGGGGCATAAATGTTGGATTAGTATCAAATTACATATTCCTGGCTTGAAGTAACCTAAAGTTATAAACGTCTGGTCTATTGACGTTAGAATGGAAGAAACCGGAAGTAATGGGAATATTCAAGCAGTTAACGAGCTTAGCCCTACTAATTCTATTAAGCATATGGAAAGCAAATTGCAGCTACGTACCCTAAATCAAAACGTTCTTTAATTATCGTGAGAACGAACGGATCGACAGACAGCAACCGTCACTGAACAGTAAAGAATACATCAAACAATTTTTATTCGCTAGACTCTCTAGCTATTCCAAAAATTTGTATCGAAAAAGATTCAGAAGTAAATCACCGTGGAGAACTAACTCTTCGAAAGCAAATTCAGTTGCATCCTCAAAACTGAATCTCCGTTTTGCATTCGCATATGAATCTATATTATGATTAAAAAATGATTCACACAATCTTCACAAAACCTAATGTATGTAAGGCTATGTACTTACTTTGGCCAATGCCAAGCGAATCATTTCTAAATCATATTAAATACGAATCTTTAACGATTGTGCATTACTCAATCTTTGCTTGCGCTTACTTTCAACAAAATCATATGCCAACTGATAATCATTTTTCTCTAATTAAATGGCGAGCGCCTTTTATTCAATAAAATCATTTGAATTACTCGGTTTTACTTCACCTTTCAGTGAACCCGCACCAACATTTTTTTTCTCAACATTAAATTTTTTTTCACTTTTGGTGAATCTTTAACGAAACGTTTGCTAAGATGCTTTTTAAACTTTTTTACAGTACACACATATGCCCTCATTTTTGTGTCGACTTCCTTCTGTTGTAGTCGCCTCCTTCTGATCCTTTTGTTAAGCAAACTTATTTTTTTCCGAAAACGACCTTTCCGTAATACTCTCATATTGCTCGGTTCACTTAGTCTCATTATCTGCAACAAAGGCCGCGGTATTTTTTTATAGAATGCGTGGTAGCTATTATCCACTGTGCCCTATTTAACCTTATTCATGAACATTTCACTAGGTATCTACGAACCTGAAGCTAGTGTTTTTCTTGGCTTTTGAAAACTGCTTGTTTCCAGAGCGTTCCTCCCTTGGATGGTTGGGTTTCTATCTTTGCTGTGGTCGGGTCGTAGGATGCAGGTACTCGTATAGTCAAACTTCTCAACTCCATTGGCATTAAAATCATTCTTCGCCATATTTCGCGGAATTCTAGTTAAGGTTTGTCGGCTACAGGTGTTTTGTGCAGTTGTCGTTAAAACCAAGAACAATCCGTTCTGATTGTACCTTTCGCAATCAGGTAACTCAGGGATTCCTTTGTTCATCGAGACTATGCCATTTGCATACCTCACTGCCTTAGCTAATTTAAATTCTGCTTTAGTTTTTAATATATGGAAGTTTCACTCACATAATTTAATCTTATGTTTATTTCGAACGTCATGAATAATAGAATATTTTATGATATAATTGTTCTTTATAAAATGATCTAATTAATTTTTTCCGCGAAACGTAAAATAAAGAAGCTATAGTGTATCATGGATTTTTTAATCTTATCCGGCTTAAAACTATACCACTACAATTAGTATCCTAGAAATCAAAATGTCAACTAAGTCAGCCATAAAAACGTAAAAAAAATTGATTTTCCTTTCGAACTTTCAAAGTTATTAACGACTACACAAATTTAACCTTTAATTTAAATTTAATCCTATGGGGTTGATTCATGAGCTACAAGGCGTCAAAAAAGTTTTCAATTAATACGGCGGTCAGACGGACAAAACCGTTTCATTTTTGATTTTTTGGGTAAACACGAAATAAAAATGTTCTCAGGGTGGCAATTCTTTTTAAAATCAATCTCAATACTATTGAATCCATAAGCTATGATAAAAGCATTTACGTGCGGCGGTCGGACGGATAAAAAAATTGTTTTTTTTTGCTTAGTCCTAAGCGGGAAAAAATATGTTCTCAAGATAGAAATATGGTTAAATCGATGACAAAACTTTATTATTGCAATAATTAAGTAAAAAATATGCCAATGGTCTGGGAGAAACTTTATAATTTTCGGGTCAAAGGGGAGCGGTCAAAGTCGGAGTATATCATCACTTGTTTCGAAATTATGAGGTTTCTTGGAAAGTTAGTTTTGTTCTTAAAAAAAATATATTTAAAATAGAGATTTTTAGCCGATTAAACATTGGAAAAGCCCGTGTATGGTAGACTATTTAAATTTCGGTGTATTATGTACACTAAAAGCCTATAGAAGTAAAAACGAATTTGCTGCCTTATCAGAATTAAGAGATATGACGAATTGTTAAAACGTATACAAAGCGATTACTTCCACTTGGGGTTTGAATTTCGAAAAATTTGAGAAACAGGTTTTTAGACGATTTCATAAGAAGCAACTTGATTCTCATGAGGCACGAGGGATTTTGAAAAATTTGTGAAAACGTAAGCTAACCCTTTACACCCCCTTGGTTCTTGAAATTGGAAAAAAACGTGAAATTGGTTTTTAGGTCATTACATTAAATGCCGCAATAACCAATTTTATATCTCATCAGACAAAAGGGATGGCAAAAATTGTGAAAACATATGCAAACCCTTGGGGATTGAATATCCAAAAATTTAGAAATGGGTTTGTAGGCGATTATATAAAAAGTCTGTGGAAGTGCAAAGCGATCTAATATCTCATCAAACCTAAGAAATATGTCGAAGCTTTGAAAAGGATACAACCCCCTTATACCCCTTAGGATTGAATATCTAAAAATACTGAAATTTACTTTTTGGCGTTTATATAGGAAACCTTAGGAAGTAAAAATTAATTCGATATATCATCGGACATGCAACCTCCTTACACCCAGTTGGGGGTTGAATATCCAAAAATCCTGAAAGGAGTTAATATATAAATATAAAGACAATAAGAGAAAGTAAAACCCAATTCAATTTCTTATCACTTCTAAAAGATATGATGAAATTCGTGAAAACGTGTTCAACCCTCTTATACCCTCTTAGAAGCTGAAAAAGAAAAAAACTTAAAAACAAGTTATAGGTAATTATTACGCAAGCCCTTGAAAGTGAAAACATATTCGATATCTGATCAGACCTGAGGGATATGGTAGAATTCGTGAAAAAAATATACAACCTTTTTAAACCACCTTAGGGGTCGAATTTAAAAAAAATCTTTACAAAGCTTTCTAGGTATTTATATGAAGAATCCGTACAATAAAAATTAATTCAATATTTGGAAAAACCTAATAGATATGACGAAAATCGTGAAAATATATGCATTCCATTTTCACTGATAATTTTTTTCGTCCTCCCTTCCAAACGTCAATGGATATTTGAAATTTTTTTTATTCAAATTACTTTTCTAGTTGATTTACATATACGTACCGATTTTCAATTTTGTAGCAAAAACCGTTCTATAGATAGGAAAAACACCCCCACCACCGTACCGTACTACTCCTTTAAAAATTATATTTTTCCAACATGCAACAGTAAAACCTGTATAAAACGGACCCTCTATAAAACAGAAACCTGCCATAACGGAAAAAGAAACTGGGAACGGAGGATTTTCTAATGCAAAATACCCTGCATAAACCGTCTAACGTGGAAACGGAACATGATTCGCGGAACGAAATTTTTCGCACAAATCGGAAAATAATTGAAATGGGAAATTAAAAATAAAAGACGGAAAAATGCTTTTAATTTCAGTAATTTTTAGCAAGTGTGAAAATATCAAATTTCTCGAAAATTGTAAAAATATTAAGTTTCTGAAAACCCAAGACTGTATAAAGCGGAAACCTGCAAAAACAGAACGAAAAGTTAGGTGCCACAGCATTCCGTTTTAGACAGGTTTTACTGTACTACTATAATAGCTCTAACTAAATACCAAGTTTATCATTATAGGTTCTTGATATATATAAAAATCAGAACTTTTTCCTTTTCACCCTCCCCCAGCCTCACCCTCTGCACATTCACCACCAAAATTTTTTTCTCTACTAGGGGTCTATTAGACCTACTTTTGGTAAAATTTAAGCATCTATCGTATACTGTTCTTGAGATATGAGATGTAATTTTTTATAAAAATTCATATCCCCCCACTTTCTCAGCAAACTTCATTTATACAGAAACCGAATTTTATTTGTCTAGTGCAATTATCATAATCTAAAGATTTTCACCCCCACCCCCGTGGGGGGGTGAAAACCCGCCACTGTTTCTTCTCAAAAATGTGTATCCGATCTATTCGCCTAGTATACCTACATATATTCGTTAAGTTTAAATTTTGTGACATTAACCGTTTAGGAGATATGGATTTTAGAATGTGGCGAACTCGGCTTTTTTGCATTTCAGACGAATTATTTCGCCCGCCCCTCCTTCCCACTCCCCTTCACCCAAATTGACAATTTTTATGCAAATGGGTCCACTATCAAAGCTCTATATAAATTCCAAGTTTCAGCATCCTAGCATAAGCGGTTGCTGAGATCTAGAAACCAAAATTTTCCGTATAAAATGCACCCCCCTCCTTCCCCCTCACACCCCCACCCATCAGAATTTGGTCAGTTCAAGGGACCTATCCAGTCTATTTATAAAAAAAATTTCAACTTAATATCGCCGTGTCGGAAGAACAGTGACGCAACTGCAATTTTACTCATTTTAGAGGAGGGCCAAAAAACTGTTCTGTGTTTTTGCTATTATTGCATCAAATCGTTCCCCGTTGTAGAACGTGCGCTTGATCGAAGATGTCTATAGTGACTATTAATAAGCTCGTATGGCTTGTGGGCAATTGTCAAAAATGACATTGTTCCTCCGAAAAAAATGAGAATTTTTTGCAGTTGCGTCACTGTTCTTCCGACACGGCGATATCTAAAACAGTTTGGGAGCTACGAGTCTTCAAACGATTTTCCGTACGGCGGACAGACGGACTTACATTTTTTTTTGCTTTTTTCGTGTCTACTAGTCATGAAAAGTAAAAAAAATGTCAGGGAAGCAAATTTTTTTTTTTAAATCTATCACAATACTGTATTATTAGAAAATAATAAAGTAAAATCAGTTTGGACTGAATGATATATTTTGGGTAATTTTTTGACAATTTTGGCAGTTTGGGTTCAAGGTAGGGAGCTAGGAAGTTTTCATATTCCGTTACCTTTCGGCCCATTGGTAGAATGTTATTAGACATCAATATTTTATATTTTGCAGGTGGTAAGTAAGGTAACTTCATTACATTTCGTTTCGTTCATTTTTTATATTTTGTTTCATGGAGAGAGGAGGAGACCTAAATATAATAATTTTCCTCTTACTTCTTTAGCAATCTGATTCCTTGACATATTATAAATTAGAAGTGAATTTCAAGAAGTTTCCCGTATTCGGATACGCTACAGACTTCCAATCCCAATTCATTAGCTCTAATCGAACGTGCACAAAATTGGATTCACACTCTGCCATTTTATTCCATCTGAGTACGTTCCAATCAGGTGTATGCAATAATCTTTAAGATTCATGGCAAATGTAGCTATTTTCTGTAGTAGATGGTAGCAAAGAGCCTCGAAAATTTCTACACTTCACCACCTTCCAATGCGCTAAAAATTGATCTTTTTTTCTTCAGCTCATAAGTAAATCAATTTGGTTCGTGCCAATAAGAAATTCCTTCCATCTCGTTTGCCAATATAATCAAAGTGGAGAGTTTTTTATGGGTATATTAAAAATTTTTTCAAAAAAAATCGTACCCCGTAATAAACACATTGATCAAAAAGCTCTATGAAATGAGTAAATAGTAAATTAATCATAAAATTCTGCAACACCGGCTTTCATTTTGAGACTATTGAGAAAATGAGGTGCTGCTTCTGTGAGGAGACATATAAATAGACATATCGGGAATAACCCTTTTTTCAAGGAAGCTTCTTAAATTAGTGTTTGATATTTTAGACCAAAAATTGACCCTTTTTTCCCAGAACATTCATTCAAATATTTTCAGTCTTTCTATTACCTACATTTATTTTTGGTTTTTACGCTGATAAAATTTCTATTAAAGTGTTCTAAAATATGCCCATCGTGGAGTTAGGTTATGACTGCAAATATCTGCATTTGACATGGACAGTAATGTACGGGAGTTGGTGGTAAAACAATGTATCTGTTAAGCTGAACAAATGGAATCCAGACACTTTTACTTTAATATTTCCATAGAGAATTGGAATTTAGTGAGGGTTTGTAGGCTTTTTTTAATGGAAGCAGTGGCGTCCAGTGTATGATACCGATCTCAGCTAACCAACTATAATATATCTGGCTGAAATTAGATTTTGTGAGAGTAGTAGCGTATCTACAAAAATGAAGGGCTAAAAAAGTTTCCCGAAACCAACCATATTTTTCTTATTCAAAAACTCTTCTCAAATATCAAATAGAAAATTGGACAGAAGAACAGATCGAATTTTCGGAGTGTAGAAAAATTGGGCAGATGGAAAGGATAACATTTTCATGTTACTTTATTGTTTTTTAACAATAAAATATTCTGATCGACCTGAAATTCCCAAAAAATGCTACTCTTCAACTTTGCACTTGCAGGGAAAAATAAAGTTATTGATAGGGATAACAAGGGGGGAGTGGTGCTTTTGTATCTCAGGAACGGAATATCCTAGACATTTTAAACTTAGTGTGTACATATATGTAAAGTTATTTAAGCAAGAGAAATTTTCAGAACAGCATTGGCGTACAGAGGCAGGGAGAACAAATTCAATGAAAAGGGATGCATTTACACGAATTTTGTCATATTATCTTAGTTTTAATGAAAACCGAATTTCCTTTCACTTCAAGGGACTTTAAATAAATTCAAATAAAAATCAATTATATGGATTTTGTGATATTCAACCCCTACGGAGGTGTAAGATGATTGTGTACGTTTTCAGGAATTGCGACATATGTCTTAGCTCTATTGAAACATCGAAATGTTTCCTACTTTAATGGACCTTTGATATAAACGCCTAAAAATCGATTTTAGAATTTTTTGATATTAACCTCCAAGAAGTTATGTCGTTATGTGAACCACTACGCTTTTATTGAAATTGAAAAATCTAATAAATAAAAATCTGGGTGCAACTTCATTATTTTATGGGTAGAAGTTCGGAACGAGTTTAATGTTGAGATGCGGCGCAGGTTACTATGCCACTGACAACCTAAAGAATAACCAGGAGGCTATTTGAAACGGTTTTTTTAGGTTGCCAGTCGCATTGTAATTTCCAAAGAGTCTCAGCATTAGACGCGTTACCGGTTTCGATCCAAAATATAGTACTATTGCGCCCAGACAGCTAGATACTACTAAGCGAAATATTGTAGTGTGCAAAATTCGTTGCTGAACGATTTCTTGAGTTGTTCTGCGATGTTTTAAAAAAAATGCACAAATTTTTAAAGGAGTTTTGTATGGTAGCTACACGAAGTATTTGCTCGACATTTCTCATAGTCATTTTCTACCTTGGAAAAAATATAGAAAAATTGACGTGAAACGAAAATTGAGTTTCCTAGTGTTCTGAAGTGATTTATAGGACCGTGCACGCATTTTAAGAACTTTTGGGCGGGTGGTACATGGAAGCCAAGGATCGAGACGAGATACCAAATTTTAACATCTTGTCAATCCTTTCTTCAGCTATATATTTGAAAGTTTGGACGATACAAAAGAATTTACCAATTTGTCAATTAAGTGGATTTTAAGTGGATGCACCATTTAACTCTTTATTTTGGTTTTGATGTAATTATAAAAATTATAAAAAAACGAGGACAGCTTGGCATTGAGCAAATCATTTCAGTGGTGTCCCCCTTCCATGCTGTTATAAGCAGGTGATAATAATGTCCAGAAGTTAATACAGGGCCATACCATAAAAAATCCATCCTGTAAGACCGAACTTCCAGTTATTAATTCTTAAATAATTTTTTTAAAATTCTTTAAATAGTAGACAGACATAATAATCTTCAAATCACAAGCATTTTTAGTGGCGCAATTTTTCACAAGTAGGTAACTAGCTAAAGCAATAATCTTCACTGAGAAAATAGCACCGTCTAGGAAACCATCGTAAAGAATTCAATTGAAAAATTTCATTCAGAAAAGTTCTATTTAAGGCAAACAAGAAAGTAAGAGGTACTGAAGTGCACTTACCTACACTTAAGCCGATAAAAACTTTGATGCCGGCATGGAAGGAAAACGCTTTTATAGCTGAGATAGTTGGAAGGGATTTAAAGACGCAGTTGTTTGTAATAGACTTCATTAGTACCTAGTCAGATGCTTGCATTTATTTTACCTTTCTTATTCGAGATTTCGTTAGTTTCTTTGGTTTGAATCGAACCTAACCATAGGGATACTTGAATGACGCGTTTAATAGAAACTGAAGATTGCTAGTAACACTTACTGGGGTAAGTAGTAGCCTAATTCTAGTACTGTTGTTCCAGAATTATTTTTTTTTATTTAATGATAAAGTATTGTGATCGGCCTGAAATTTCCCAAAAATTTTCTACCCTCAAATTTTCTACTCTCACGTTTATGTGCTGGAAGACTCTAAAACAACAAAAAACAAGTCCGTCTGTTCGCCGTATACACTCACCGCGGTATGCGAATCCGTTTATAGGCCTGTAGCTCACAAGCTCTTTGAATTGTTAAGCTAAAATTTTTTTAGTGAGTAGATTGGGGTGTAATCTTTGAAGTGGCTAAAACTTTGGACTACGATCGGGGGGTTGCACGGTAGGTACTAGTTGTATTTGTATTTTTTGAACTGCTTATGCTAGATAATTGAAAGTTGGTATGTACATATATGCAGATGTACCAGAAAAGTAACTTAAGCAAAAACAATCAGACTTGGATTGTCGTACGGAGGCGAGCAAAAATAAAAATTGTCCGTAATAAGGGGTTGGATATATTTTCACGAATTTCGTCTTATCTTTTAGGTCTGTCGAGATATCGAATAAATTTCACTTCTGCGGGCTTTTTAAATAAGTGGCCAGTAGTCCTTTCTCGAATTTTTTTATATTCAATCCCTAAGGTGGTACAACGTTGTGTATATGTTTTCACTAATTCCGAAATATCTCTTAGCTCTAATGACATATCAAATTTGCTCTTACTTATACGGCCTTATGCAAAATCGCTTGAAAATTTATTTAACAATTTTGCAATATTCAAACCCCATGGGGTGTAACTCGATCCTGTACGTTCTTACGAATTCCGACATATCTCTTAGGTCTGATGAGATATCGAAATGTTTTTAACTTTAAAAGGCTTTAAAGTTATTTCAGATTTTATAGATATTCAATTCCCAAGCGATTATGTAGATATTTAACCCCTTGTGCTATTATTATTGAAATTGAGAAAAGAAATTAACTTTATTTATTATTCTTTTGGTAGAAGTCCAAAACGCGTTTATTGTTGAGGCGCAAAAAAATAAAATAGTTATGACAATGAAACGTTATTTTTTAGGTAGTAACTTACACCGCATCTCAGTATTACATGCGTTCCCGATTTTTGCCTAAAATATAATAAAGTTATAATAAAAGTAAAAATAAAATTAATTCTGTGCCATTCGTCCTTGTTCTTCTCATTTGAACAACTTGAATTTCGCTGGGATTTCAAAATCAAGTATTATTTTATACAATACATGACAATGAATGTGTAACTACTATTACACGCCTGCTTAAAATCTGCAAATCTGATGCACGGAATAAATAAGAACTTCATCAAGAAACAAGTCTTCAAGAGTCAACAAGAATCGAGAGTCAGTGGGCAACTCGTAGAAACAGGAAGACCCGAATTCACTAATTCAATTTCCTTCATATTAAATGTTTTTGCAGCAACCTTTAAACAATTATTTATTAACTGTAAAAAATCTTTAATTCCTGCCTTTCAGCATTTTGAAGGTATCGACCAGTATGTGTATTTTACGAAATTTTTAATGACAGTTTTGTAAACTGCATTTAACTAGTAGATATCAAATTTCAAATCTGTAGGTCAATTCTTCTTGATTTGGACTTTTTGGCCTCAGCTGAGCAGAAAATAATACCTTCCATTTTTTTTGCCCAAAGCTCCGTTACTAACTTTTGGGCTGAATGAAATTTATAATACTGGAGTGTTCAAATATATATAAAAAAATTTTTTCATTTATAAACTAATATACGATACTTTATATTAATATAAGCAAGTATCAAACTTTTACTACAAGAAAGTCGCATCAGAAAAAAAGACAAATTTTCTCCTTCTCATTACAGATATCAGCCTTGAATGAGTCTATAGCCTCAAGACCAAAATCTTTATTGATATTAAATTGGTAAGCTTAAGGCTGGGAAAATATTCTTAGAAGACGCCGTCTACAAACGCTTAAATCTAGCCAAACGCAGCCTTTCCGATGCGATACCTTTTTCAACGCAATCATTTTGATAGTCCCGTCTATCGTATAAATTCTGAAAGAAAACTTTTTTGGGGAAAAAATTTCAATTTTAAATTTCCGGAGTTGTTAGCGCGAAATAATTTTTTTTTTCCAAATATAATCGAATATTTCTTTTTCTCAGTTTTCACAACATTTCAATTTAATTTATTTAAAATGCACTGACTCAAGTCCCTGGCACTTTCAAGCAGTTTATTTCTTCGACAGTAAGTTTTTGATCCTGGTAAACTTTCACCTTTGAAACATAAAAGGTATTTCATAAAACCATGATTGCATGATGGTGATGATTGGCAAGAAAGTCAAGCCAGATATTGACTTTCAATTATGTACCTATTCATTTACGACTTTGAATGGCGTTCGTGGTAGGGTTTCAAATTCTGTTTTTGATTTGTTAAAGTTCTTAGCTCCCTTAGGCGTTGACTAGACTTGGGGGTTTGTCTGCTACACGTGGGTATAAAAGACGATATTCTTACACCGAAATATTTTACTTTGATTGCGACTATTACAGGCGGTATAAGCCGTGAAAGGCGTGCTCATAGAAACGAAGTACGAAGCCTCTTAAAAACTTCATCGCAACGAATTCCTATAATTAACTTATTTATCCTCGTATAATTGGGAAGTTTCTTTTGACGGGAATTTACCTTGGATAATTAAAATTTTGCGTAACACGAATTCGATCTGAAATTTGACCAAATATTTTCGATATTTGCGACAACGAGTTAATATATGGTAGTGACACGTGACTTGATATTTCGATTCGATTTCCATCAGATATAATATTTGATACAAGGCAAATATTTGTAATACAAATGGTACTGGTGGAAATTGCAATATTGTCCAACTTCATGGAATTTCAATTCGACTAGAGAAGGAAGCTAAGGAGACCAGGAAAACGTAGAGAATTCGGCAGAAAAGCATTCACATACAAATCTTAGCTTGTCTTTAAGGAATTTTCCAAAGGAATTGCGAAATGAAATAGTCCTGTTGTCAGCTTATAACATACCACAAATATACAAGGACATAGTTAGTTTTAATTCCAGGAATGTTGCCTCGTCCGCTTTATAGCTGACTTTGAATTCATCAATTGCGGTTTTTGTTTGGAACAGGGCAGAGTATGTAGTGAGACTAAAAGAGCTCAACCAAAGTTACTCGTAATTAACAAAAATAATTAAATCTGCTGGAATAAGTAAGCAGTTAAATTTTTTTTACAATTTCAGCATGAAAGAAGAACTAATTAATACTTCATTATTTCAATGAGACAGTAATGAGATTAATTAAAAAAAATTTACAACCCTAAAAATTTTTTCTTTGACGTTTCATGACTAGTACACACCAAACACCAAAAAAAAATTTCAGTCCGTCTGTCCGCCGTCCGCAAAATCGTTTGAAAGCTCGTAGCTCCCAAACCCGTTGAGCTATTAAGTTGAAATTATTTCTGTGGATGGACTAAGTGGACCCCTTAAAGTGCCCCGCACCCACTCTAAAGTGGCGTTTTGAGCGGTGCAGATATGAGGGGGAGTTGAAAATTTTTCTAAAAAATCACGTAACTTATCTCAACAACTGTTTAGAGAGAAGCTTCGAATTTATGCGTGACGTAGGCCTAATAAACCCCTAGCGAGAACCGCTAATGCTAAATTACTGAAACTTGGTACTTACACTCTAAAAACAGAATTTAAAAATACTCTGTATTAAAAGCAAAAATAAGTGCAAAAAAGCATAATGTATGTAATTGTACGTCTTATTGACTTATTATATAACTGCTTTAAGCGCACAAATAGGTAGTACATATTACACAATAAGGTGGTTTACATCTATTGTGCTCTAGAAAAAGAGTAAATTTAGGCGTCATGATTATATAGGGTGTTTTTTAGAGGCATAGTATTTCTTTTTCGAAAAAAAGACCTACGTAATTTACCAAATGGAAAAATTTTATTTTTATTGAAAAGATTATTTTATGGCATTTAATTTTTAAAAATAATTTCGGGCATAGGACCACCGCGACTGAGTCTAATAAACACCATCAGGTCAGTAACTTTTTGACACTTTCGGGCCTTATCTCATCAATAAGCCGTCGACTGTTGGCTTCTAAATGTTGAATCGTTGCTGGCTTATCAGCATAGACCAGTAATTTGATGTATCCCCACAAAAAGTAATCCAATGGTGTCAAATCACACGATCTAGGCGGCCAATTGACAGGTCCAGTTCTTGAGATGATTTTTTGACCATATACATAATTGAAGCAGTTTGCCGTATAGAACGCAAATTTCGAAAATAAATTTCTACAATTTGTAAACGTTGTTCTGGTGTAAGTCTTTCCAAGATAATTTGCCAAAACATTCTAAACAAACATACTGCAGTCACGATCGGCTGCAAGCCAATCGTATAATACTCTAGATGAATACTGAACTCCGATTTATATTGTAGTTGGGGATAAAGTAGAATTACGTGTGTGCATGTTGTATGTCCTTTATTAAGGACTGCCATTAGATTGCTACTCAAACCTAAAAGACAATATTCAGTGTTTAATTTCATATCTTAAACTGGGTAAGTCATCGAAAAAAAATGTCCTTTTTGAAGGACTTTCACATGGGAGGTGCAGGAAGGACTCACTCGATTTCTTACATATTTATCCTTTTCCTTGGAATTAGCTAAAAATGAACGTGTACAAAATTTCAAAATCGTAGCTTAAAGCGTTCAAAAGTTATCGAAAATATTGTTGAACACGTGCCTTAGGGACATTTTGTATGGCAGCTACCAGAACGAGTAAAAGGATTTCGATGATTAGTAAACTCGAACTTTGTTTTTACTCAAAACTAATTTGTACAAAATTTCCAATTCATAGCTAAAAGATTACTTGAGTTATAGTAAGTTCCGTAAATTAAGTGAAGGCATTTTTACAGGATATTTGTATGGCAGCTACACGAAGGACTAATAGGATTTTCTTCATAATCATACATTTAGCTCCAACTATTGGAAAAATAACACATACAAAATTTCAAAGACGTAGCTTAAACCCTTCTGAAGTTATCGGCCAATATTCTTGAACACGTATTTTAAGGACATTTTGTATGGCAGCTACCAGAAGGAGTAAAAGGATTTCGCTGACAAGTAAACTGAAACTTTGGTTTTACTAAAAACTAATTTGTACAAAATTTCGATTTCGTACCTAAAAGATTACTTGAGTTATAGTGAGTTTCGTAAATTAAGTGAAGACATTTTGACAGGATATTTGTATGGCAGCTACACGAAGGACTAACAGGATTTTCTTGATATTCATACATTTAGCTCCAACTATTAAAAAAGTAACACATACAAAATTTCAAAGTCGTAGCTTTAGGCGTTCCGAAGTTATCGACCAATATTCTTGAAGACGTGTTTAAAGGACATTTTGTATGGCAGCTACTCGAAGGAGTAGGACGATTTTGCCCGTTAACGAACTTAGCCTTTCAAATTCAACCAAACATCCAGATTCAAAATTTCAAGATCCTAGGTGAAGGCGTTCTTGAGTTATCGTGTTCACGGACAGACGGACGGACGGACGGACGGACGGACGGACGAACGTCAGGCGGATTTGAGGTTTTTGGCCACAAATAAACAAAAAATAATATATAACTTTTTTTCGTCCGAGGCTTGGTTCTATGCGTTACAAACTTTTGGGCTGGATTAAACTTATAATACTCTATATGATTTCATCTAGAGTATAAAAATGTAAAAGATACCAGTCAAGTTTGACAGGTATCTCTACTGAAAAAACTATACCTCTAAAAAAACACCCTATATTAAACCATTAACAATGTAAATACACGCTTAGTGTAATTTTACTTTAAATTCTGTGTAATATTACGCCAGAACAAGTAACTAAATTTCCTGGAATGTATCTCATCATTTCATTTCACTTCACGTCGTTGGGTTTTTTGGGTGTTCGGAATTAAAGCAGCTGATCGTTTTCAAAATAATAATAACCGTAATATGTTTTTATATCATTGTGAACTCAATTCAATTTAAGACACAACATGTATTGTAAAATTGCGTCTTTAATTTATGATTTTGTCGTATACACTTATACATCTTAATTAAATGGAGAATTTTCCCAATAACAAAATGGGAATTTTACACAAAAAGTGTGTAATAATTGCATTCTTTGTGTAATAATTACGTCACCGATGATTATTGATTACGGAGCTATTATGCAATGATTACATCACTGATGTGTATTTATTACGCATATATTGTGGAATTATTACAACTTATTTTGTAATTTTCCCCCTAGTTACACAAACATGTAATTTTACCATCAGTATCGATGGAAAACAGTTGCCAACTATAATAATGGTAAATTTACTCCAATATTTCTTAGATTGTAGGTAGACAGATCGTTCAGAGTAAAGATTAAAAGCAAATGTTCAGAAAGCAGAGACATACCCGCAGGAGTACCACAAGGCTCTTGCCTAAGCCCAACACTCTTTAATTTATACACTGCTGATATGCCTAAGGCTGTCAACTGCGACTTAGCAACATTCGCTGATGACACCGCAATTTTAACTACAGCATTGGAACCACAAATTATCATCAATAACCTCCAAGAGCAGCTTGAAACCTTAAATATATTTTACCAAAAATGGAAGATTAATCTTAACACCTCTAAAACTCAAGCAATATATTTCTCGAAACGTAGAGCAACTCGTTTCTTACCACCCCCAAATTTAAACATATTAGGTGCTTCAATACGTTGGGCAAAAGCGATCAAGTACTTGGGACTACACCTTGACACCAAGTTAACATTTCAGTACCATATAGAACAAACCACCTCAAACACCTCGAAAAGTATTAGAATTCTATACCCACTTATAAACAGGAAATCTAAGTTGTCCCAGGAAAATAAGCTTCTATTATACAACTCTGTAATGCAACCCGGTCTAACATACGGAGCGCCAGTTTGGATAAACTGTGCAAAAGTCCACAGACAGAAGCTTCAAATTATACAAAACAAATGCCTCAAAATCTTATTAAACAAACCATGGCATTTCTCGACTCGTCTATTGCATGAGATATCTGGATTACAACAGATCAATGAACGCATCGCGAAACTTACTAGCCAATTCCAGAGTAATTGCGCCAACAGCGAGATTCCACATATTTTATCACTAACAAATAATCTGTAAGTTATGTCCACATAATTAAATTACGTTATACTAAATTCAATAGAATTTGTATTTAGATTTAAGTATTAGTTTTAGTTAAGATTAGGTTAGGTTTAATTGTAAAATAAAAGTTCAAAGGGTTTTTGAAAAAATTTTTTCCCTGAAAATGTCAAAAACAATAACTAAGAATTAAACTAGTCTGCAAACATACTAGCATAAAGAATTAGAACTAAGCTGTAAAGATAATTTAATCTAAACCCTTCACTGTTATGAAAATGTAAAAGCAAACTTGTATATAATCATGAAATATAATTATCTATCTATCTATCTAAAAATAAAATTTATTGTTTGTTAGTTTGGTATGGGGTGTGGGGTATTTTTCCAATCTCTAGACCGGCTTACGCTAGAAACTAGAAACTTGGTGTGTATATAGAGCTGTACTAGGAAAGTAATTAAAAAAAATTGCAGTATCTATTGGCGTGTGGAAGTGGGACAAAAACAAAATAATCAGTGGGGTGCATATATTTTCTCGAATTTTGTCATTTCTTTTAGGTCTTCTGACGTATTAAATTCATTTTTTTTCTATGCGTCCTTCAGATAAATATCTGGAAAGCGTTTCAGGCTTTTCATAAATTCGACTCCTAAGGGGGGTCAAGAAGTTGTGCATATTTTTATGACTTCAGGTCGATCACAATATTGTATTATTAAAAAATAATAAAGTAAGACTGACAAAATGAAATCGACCTTGGAGTAGGTATCTTACAAATGTCTTTAGATAATCTGCCAATTGTCTGGGTGTAATTTCATTTTTTTCCAGGACAAAGTCTGGTTGCGGAATAAGTGCCGACGCTTTTAACACCTTTAAAAACCAATTACAATTCCAACTATGTCAAAGTCAAAATATAACACTAGTTGTTTCAAGGGAATCATTGTAAAAATTTAACTTTTCAAAAATTACCGCGTTTTATTTTTTGTGTCTACCTCGAAACAACCAGCGTTACAGCGAGAATTTACAGAATCGAGTTTTTGGAACATTTTGTTTAGTACTAAGGATCAAATTTCATTTTGAAATTTCCATTCGATTACAATACTTTATTATTAAAAAATCACAAATTTTTTTTCAAATTTGTTTCGCATCTAATTCCTTTAATCTAATTTGGCAGTGGTGTCCTTTTCTGAACCCATTCTAATTACCGAAAAAATTCAACACTCATAATAACATTTTTAGTTAATTTCAGCACCGAAATTACTGCGGTCAATAAATTCATAACTCAATTTAAAACTCATCTTTAAAATTATTTCCATCAAAACAAATACACATTCTTTTCTGGAAAATGTCCCGAATATCAAATCAAATCTGGCACAACTGCGACGAAAAAGTACAGAAAAATCCTTCAGAAAGGCAAAAAAAATTCGTTCCGTCAAAGGTCGAACAAGAAAAAGGTTTGTTTTTCTGGAAAACGTCCTAAGTGGCTCCCCTTTTGTTTGCGGAAAATCGGTCGTGTTTTCTGTTGTTATTGTAGCTCGTAAGGTTTATAATAATAATGAGTCCTTTTAAAGTTGCTCGAAGGATTTTGCATGATACTTTGTTTTGTTTGCTTCGTTGTTAAAAAAAAACAAAAAAACTGTTGAGAATTTATGAAGTTTTGGGCGATAACATGCCGATTATTTTGTAAAGTTGCCAATTTCACAAATGGCCGTTTAGCCGATTTTGTGCGAATTGACTTCAATTATAATCGTATTGTATGGAATTCTAAAAAATACATTTTGAAACCTTTTGTAAGATTGGGACAAAAACAAATTTCAGTGAAAAGGAATTAAAAACAAAACGTTCCAAATAACCTTCTGGTTAATCGATAGGTTATCAGTCGCATGCCAACCTACATCTCAGCATAAAATGCGTTTCGGACTTCTACTCTAAAAATAATAAAGTTGCGACCAGACTGTTGGCAGTATTTCTACATTCTTTTACAAATGTGTTTCTAGTACTTATTCAGCCAATGGTACTCGTTTTTGTCTTCTGAGTTATAAGGAAATACCGCTGCTATAGTGCCGTACGATCTTGGTGATTTATCTCACGATTGCCTTAACCCGTGCCTCTTGCAATTACCACATGGATATTGAAGCCCTACATTTAGTTATTCATATACCATACATTTTGTTATCGATAAAAAATTGGTTTTTATTGCTTTAACTCCGAAAGGAAGTACTAAAATTTTTCTGAAAGTCTCGTGTCGATTTTTATTTCCTTTATATTTTCCCATTAGTCCCGATGGGAAAATTATCCCATACGGATGAAGAAGGATGCTTCCATACCAATTTGGGTACTAAATTCAGGTTTATGTTACCAGTCGAGTGTCTTCAGATATTACGCCTTACCTGTCATAGGTAGAAGTGTGCAAGGTTGCGACACTGGCTCAACCTTCATGCTAATCCTTAGAGAAGTTTTTTTTCGCATTTGGAAAATCTGGGATTTTAGAAGCTTTTCTTCTATTATTTGCTCACATGAAACCGATTGACGCATCCAGCCTAGGTCATTTTCGCACAGTTTTTCCAACTTTGATTTTATTTTGTACGCTTGTGTATTTTGAGTCCGTTGAAATATTCATGACATGGAACTTGTTAATGGCATCACGTTCCTATAACTTGCCGAGCAATAAATTCTAAATGGACCCTGGTGACCTGTTTTTGGTTTGAATGTCGCGACTTCCTTCGATTCAATCGACCATTTTAAAATTGCACACCTTTGAAGTACCTGTGACATTCAGCGAAATTGTGTTGGCGTTAGTGCGTGATTCCTAGGCCAATGATTTCAGTTTCAACACTTTGTTAACTGGGGGTTAGCTTAAAAGGACACCAGTTTTTGATAATGTAAATTTTGCGTGTGGCATGTTAAAGTTGTCTTTTGTAGTCTGCATATATGGCCAAGTACTTTACATGCAGGATACGAAGGCAAAAATAGCAGAACTGTGGGTACTCGAAACAAACATTTTGTACTTCTACAAATCAGAAAGTTTGTTCATACTTTTGCATGTGGGATTAAGATAACGATGAGGCGATAATGTGGCAGAATAAGTAAGTCAAGGCTGTAGGTGTGGTGGCTTACTTGAAGCAAGTTTAAGTTCAGAAATAGAATATATTACAATACAAAGTTTGACGAAAACATGTCTTAAAATTTAATTTTGAGACGATATTCTCCACACTTCTTTGATGATTTTATATGAAACTCTAATCACTTTTTATCGCAAGCTATATATGAATTTTTGACAATAGATTTTAATACTCTTGCGCCTAGAATACGAGTATAAATGATATCATTATAAACTGTTACGACTTAAATACAAGCCCAGAACTTTGACGGCAAAAAGTTGTACTTTATTTCGAGTTGCTTGTCATGAAGACCAATTGACGTCGTATTCTACATTTGGAGAAGACGCTACTCGACTAGTTTCCAAGTGGTACGGAGGTATTGATTTGGAGTGGAAAAATAAAAAGAAGGATCCCACTCATCAGAACCCAAAATTTATCTATTCTTAATAGGCGATGAAGAAATGAATAGAATGGGATGACACTCTGTCCAACGGATAAAGATGTAACCTCGTTATTTTTATTAGCCAGAGGCACTTTCATAAAACAACCATGCAAACGAAAAATTGGCGAAATATTGGCAAAAAAATATATATAATTCAGGAATTGTTGTCAGTGATTTATAGAATCTAGAATAAGTACTTAATTCTTGCAAATTTCATCTATAGCTACAGTGCAGACTACACAGTAAAAAATTTTTACTATTCTCAGAGTAGGCAATTTAGTGCCTACTCTGAAAGCTGTAAAATTACTATTGTCAAATTTTTGTGCGTAACTATTAACGCGGAAATTTACACATAAGTGTGGAAATCAATCGCTAAAAATGTGTAAATTTACTATTTCTGGGAAAAGGCAAAATTATACAATGCGTAAAATTGCAAACGGTGTGGAAAAAATAATATGTACTACATATGTACTACAAAAATGTGACATGTTTATGTTTGCTTATTATTATTATTAATTTATTGATAATGTAAATGTATAAACTTCAAACGAATGATCGGCAGATGAAATCCCAGACGTATTTCGAAGGGCAAAGAACACAGCAATCGACAATTGGAAATGAGATCAATCAACACATGATAATTGGGAAAAACCAGGGTATAGGTCAAAAAGGGTAGAAAGTATAAAACACGTGTTTATTATATAAATTTAATTTATTTGTTTTAAGACCACAATCTTCACACACTATAAACATTATTTTCTTTTTAAATCACGCCTTACACAAAACCACGAAACAAGTAAATTAAAAAACGAAGCGGTCAAGTTAATACATATCACAAAAAACAAATTACTACGCATAAAGTATCAACATTACATGCGAAATGCGTAATTTTATACACAGTGATGAATTTTACACATTAAATGTGGAAAATTTCATTCGGTGTTGCAATATTACTTCCCAGTCAGTAAATTCATGAATTAAATGTGTAAAAATACAAATTTTTAAGAGTTACTCTCAATTTTGTTAAATTTAATGAAAACTAATAATGTAAATTTACCACATCAATGGGGAATATTTTACTGCTTTAAGGACAGTTATTTGAAACATTTTTTTTACTGTGTACTTAAAATGTTAATTGATGCGATGGAAATATGAGTGGTAAAAGGTCATCAGTCCATTTTTATAAACTGTTGGAAAAACAAAAAAACCGCCTGTAGACAACAGTTAAGTTAAATTCATAACAATGCTCTACCGAATCAATAAAAGAGATAATTTATAACTTATATAATTATATTTTACAAATTTATCTATGCCGCGCGAATTTTGGCGAATTTTTGGAACCCGTGGACTGATGCCCTTTTAGCATGGATCGAGTTAGCCAGAATAACTTGGGAGGTTTACTCATCATTCTAAAATCCATATCTTCTAAACGGTTAATGTCAGACTATTGACATTTTGTGGTTAACTTAAAAAATACTTAAGAAAAAATTGGAAAAATGCCGAAAAAACAATTGTTTTTGATTCGAAAAATAACATTTTTGATAGTGGTAGCAAGGTACAGAAGTGGGGCTGGTGTTTAATATCTCGGAAACGGCTAATGCTAGAAAGTTGAAACTTAGTACCTATATGTAGATGTACTACTGTATAAATTAATGATAAGATGTGCCGAACCTCCAAGACTTCACAACTAGTGAAATCGCAATTTCGATAAAAATTGGCCTGATGACCTTATAGCATGGACCGATTCAAGTTGTAAGAAGTGCTTTTGGCTTTAACTTTCGCAGTTTTGAATTTTTGTTAAATTTTTTTCAATCAAAGTTGATTGAATTTTTTAAGTAAAAATCTTAGTACAACGTGTTTGCCAAATTTTAAAATTCACGAACTCATTGAATTTTAGCTTAACAGCTTTTCATTTCTAAATATAAATTTTTTTGGCAAAGATGAATTGTGATCAACTTTTTTTGATACCTAACTAAAATGTTTTGGTAGCTAATTAATTTTAGTTTATTATTCTTTAATAATAAGATATTTTGATTGACCGAAAACTTCAAAAGATTTGCTATTCTTTAAATTCTTTAACGTTCGAATTGCGGACGTCTCTTGAATTTTTTTTTATTTTAAATTAGGAGATTAAGAGACATCTATTTAATCTCTGTAGCATTTATTTCCAATAACTATAACGCTGTCTAATTATATTCAAATATTTGTCTCATCGAAATAATAGTTTTTCGAGCTCGAAGTTATTTTCCGCGTAATTCATAGAATTGCACCGCAGATAATACAATACCCAGATGACGAATGCTTACAAAAAACGTGGTCCCATTTTTAAAAACTTACCTGGAAACATTTGCAAGCTAGGAGTCTTAGGTAAACCATGGTTCGAAACTACGGTAACTCTTTTACGTTTTGCATTAAATAAAAAATAAGAGGAATACTAACTAAATGAAAATCGTGACTTAATCATCTGGAAATTCTCGGTGACTACGCAAATTTACATTTCAGAATTGAAAACTTAAATAGTTGCGAGAACTCATTTCTCGGGTATTGTTATAAAAGTTAAAAAAAACAAAACTTTTCATTTTTCTTGTACAAGTATAATATAAAGTACGAGATGTCTTGCAGATTTCGGTCCCGTTTTACTTCTTTTAGAGAACGATACGAAACGCCAGGTAAACTCAATTGTTTTTGTACGCTCCAGTTTCCCAGGAGGATTCATTTACGAACATGGAAAAGGTTTATGACCGGAATCTTAAAGAACATAAAAGGACTTTTGTTGCTCGACGTGATATTTAAGTTGCAATTTGTTTTTACATGACTTTAGTAGGATATTTTTTTTGTGTATGAACTTTCTTTTCCAAGTCAGATGATTTTCATTCGCTTGAGAAGATAAGCGCCTTTGGGTGGAATTATTTTATGCTTATGCGAAATTATCGTAAGGTGGCTATTTGTTTTAGGAAGGTATAACATGATCTCGATTGTAAGACGTTGGACTTTGTAAAGAATAGATTCTTTAAAAAATTAATTAGTCGATAATAATAATGAAATTCCGTTCAGGGTCATTCCATCAAGAATCGACCACAGGTGTGACCTTAACATCATCGATTCTTTTGAAAATGTGTGTACTCGAAGAATTAGGGAAAAAAATATGATTTCAATTTTTTGTTTCTATTTAATTTTTTTGTTAGTTATATAATAGTATGTTAAAGATTTCGCAAAAATGGTGTCCGAGTCCTCTTTGAAAATTCATATCTGTAGTAATTTTTATCAAAGAATAATAAAATACGGCTTATTTTAAAGGGGAAGGTTATCGCAATATTAAAAAAATACGAATAAAAATAACACTTAAAATTTTTTTTCAATGACAACGGTTTTGTCCTTTATCATTGAATATCTCAAAATGCGGTTTTTTATTTTTTTTAATTTTTTTATTTTTTATAAATTATAGTGTTTTTCAAAACATACCAAAAAATCAACTTGAGATCTCAAAGGGATCGGAGTCAAAAAAACCGAAGAACATTAGTGGTTCTTAATTATTTTATAGAAAAAAAAATTTTAATTACTTACTCGTATGTAAAGAGGATTTAATTTTATGATGCTAGATGTATGGGAAGCACTAGAAAACTTAAATTTAAGTTAGTTTAGTTCTCTAATAATTTAATTGAGCTCTACACAAATTTTCAAAAGAATCGGCGATGGTTAGGTCACCAATTTCGTCATTTTTGGCGATTCTTGATTGAAAGACCCTTCACGAATTCCATGAAATCTTTTAGCAAATTAGTTTATATGTGTCGAATCCAAATGAAGTCGGCGAAAAATCCTGTTTCCGTTTAAAAAGTCTTATGCATGATTTCCTCTTCATAAAAAAATTTATATTCATTTGAACTGAAAGATAAAACGAACGTTTTTTTTAACACGTTCATATCATACAAATAAAAACATATCAAACTAGAAAGACAAGATTAAAGAATGTATACATTCGTGAAAAAAAGATAACGTTGGACTCAAATTCAATTTGTTCACAGACATGCATCGAAAACGAACTGAATTGAATAAACGGCTTTATGAACCTTTCATGAACCAATGAAAAGCTCGTTCTTCGAAATAAATTTTTAAATCCTCCGATTTCGATAAAATCCGATTTCTTTGAAAAATACCTGAAATGTTTTGTCTGTTATGTTCTCGTATGAAAAAAATAAAAACACCTTTATTTGTCTCGCCAAGATTCTATTTGAAATTTAATCCTACTGAACTTAGACTTTTTATGTTCTTCAAGAAACTCACGTCTTCACATGTGTATTATGTTCGAAACATTATAAGTGTTCTGGACCAGGGTTTTTTGAGAAGTTTTTTCGTAGGAAACTTTAAAAAACGAAAGGACAATTTCTCGATAAGTTTATAATATCTGAATTAAGCACTTCGAATAAATTCCTGTCCTCACTATGTTTTTAATATACACAGTTCTTCCGTATCTATAAACTTTTACTTCTGTTCTTCTACAACTAGTTGTTGGAATAAAATAAAAATAAAATAAATAAATTTAAATATCGATTTTCTTTAATCTTCGCTTTAACATTATATCGTACTTGAGGACGAGCATTAGTATTCGCACGCCATTTGATCGACTTAATTTAACATCGTATGTGGAATGTAAAACATTGTAGATGATTCGATTTTCTCTAAGGCATCCTTTTATGAATAGAAAAACGTAGAGGTTTTCGAGTTCTTATCAGATGGGTTTATTGATAATGAAGGACCATGGTGCAAGAATGTGTAAAGTATATTTACCTTATAAAGTGATATATTGCTATTTTTCACTATACAATCACCTAAAAGGGGTTTTGGATATTCAACCTACAAAGCATGAAAAGGGGATGAAAATGATTTCACGAATTATTTAATGCTTCTTAGGACCACTAAGATACCGAGTTTATTTCACTTTTACGGGATATTTATGCAAACTAAACACTAAAAGTTAATTTCAATATTTTTAGATATTTTACCGCCAGGGTGCGAGTTAAATCATTGCTTCAGGCGAAAAATTACATTAGTTTTCACTTGTATATAGTAAAAAAATCCATTGAACTTTACATCTTTTGGATAGTAGGCAAATATGCCACACCTTTTTCAAGTAAATTTACATTGGGATGTATAATAGTCAATTTGAATCTGTAAATTTCAACTTCGAAAGCAACAAATTCACTGGATATTCTCTTAAATTTACACTTGAAAAAAGTGTATAATTAGCACTCTCTTTTCATTTCAGTAGAAAACTTCGTGGTTTCATATATTACATGTTTTTCGTCGTAAAATTCAAATAGATTAGTAGAATTATACGAAAAGGAACGTAATTTTTATTTCATATATATAGTAAATATAGTTAATTTTACATGAAATATTACGTCATTTTGTGAGCCTTTTCCTGTAAATAGTACGGTTCAGTTGAAAAGTACATGAACAATTTACTAATACCAGTAATTTCGTGTAAAAGTGATTGAAATGTGTACTTTTACTTGAAAAAATAAATATACTGGAAAAGTAAAAATTGAATTGAAATTCAATTTTTTTAAAACAGTGTACACGCTACTTACACAAATGCCTAAAAGTCGAAATTTTCCGATATTTAACCACGAAAGGGATGAAAAGGGGTTCAGTATATTTCAATAAATTTCTCAATATCTCTCAGGCCGAATAAAATATCAAGTTGTCCTTCTACGGGATCCTTATATAAATGCCTCAAAAATTATCTCGGAATGTTTGGAAATTCCACCAACAAAGTGGTGAAAAAGGGTTAAGTTTGTTTCAGCACTGGTATATATCTCTTGAATATTATACAATGAGATTTCGAATTGGTTTTTGCTTTTACAGGCTACTTAAACAAATGCCTAAAAATAATTTAAGCATTTTTCGTCATTCAATTCTTAAGGTGGAGTTTAATTGACGCGACACATGCGCGGAAGCTATGCCACACGATTATAGCTAACACGAATGTCATAGTTATATTACATAGCTTTACGCGCGTCGCTTTGATAGGGAATTTTCTAATTTCGCTGCGCGCAAAACCAGGCACATGCGTAGGCTTAATTTCGGATTTTTTAGACAGCAAACAGCAATGTTGTGCACGCGACGCGATTAAACGATCGCGTGAAGGCGATGCGTGCGGAAATAGTTGGCATAGTTATTACTGAGATTAGATAAGGATATTGTTGCGAGCTAGGGGTTCGCCGGGATTTCAAGTAAAACACAATTCGGTTAAAATAAAAATAAGTGATTATTTATTCTTCGCACTTTAATTCTATTAGCACAATTATTCGCACTATATGACAATACCGCCCGCTTATCTATATCGCTTGATTCGATCACTTTCGCTCTCTACCAACACGGTCGCATATACACGCTGGCTGTCACAGTCAACGTAATAAAAATTGCTTTGTCCTCGCTGAAAGCTTCACCTGCTTTTATACTAGCCGGTTGCAGTCTAGGATGTACTTGAATGTTCGCTCGGTGATGTGGATGTTTCTCGAAAGCTTTAGAGCTTTCGATTTTGATCTTCGTTCGGTGGCGCATGTATAGGGTTCTAGTACATTGGAGAGCATTCGATAAGAAGGGATATACAATCGTGCTGTTTCGCCTTATTTACTTCAGCTAGGTTTCTGATTGGGTTATTTTGCAACTAGATATTCGGTTGTTGCTGTTTCCATTATGTGAAACGATCGAGTTGCGCGGTTGCCAGGTTTACGTGTAACAAGATGTTACATTTACCAACATTTTCAATGTCTCAGAGGTAGGGGTTAGTGTGATAGAAAAATATTTGTTAGCTTTTTAATGTAAGAAGTATTTGAAATGTTAGCTTATCGTCTGCAAAATACTTTCGCGTCAATAAAATCGACTAGATAAACGCCTTACTCGACTAGCTTGAAGGCAATTCTGAACCATTGAGATATTAGCTTCAAATTTTCACAGCGGATAAGCGTATCGGAGTTCCACCAAAAAAAAAAAATGATATAATTGCGCTTAGATAGATAGATTTTTTTAAACAGATTTTTTTTTTTAATTCAATCGTAGTATAAGTCAAAATTTTTTCATCCACATTATTTCCAAAATAAATTTATTGAAATTGTTGTTTGGTTTTGAGATTTTTGATTTGAACACTATTCACTGAAAGTTGTTTACTTAGATAATTTATATATAATATAAATTTTTCTTTATTCGGTTCCATTTGTAAAGCAGCAATTTGTATTAGTTTGTCATTCTGTCAAATATTTGACAAAAAAAATTAACGAAAAACTTAAAATTTCTAATGTCAAGTTTTATCCGTTAGAATATACCTTTTCGAGAGCAAATAAAATAATGTAACAAACAAACTGACTGAATTTGCCAGCAACACTATTTGGCATACTGACACACAGTGTGATAAAGGCTTGATTGCATTTGCAGATTGTAACTGCAGCCTAATGAATAATGTTAAGTTAGAGTGGCATAATGAAATAATTATGAAAATTATGAAGAAATTTATATTTACCTAAAAAGTGGGTAATTGGTTCGCGTACCTACACGTTATTTACCCATTATTTTGTAATGAATATTCGAAAGACCAAAAAAATAATTAATTAAGCTAATATTTCTGTTAATATTCTTTATATACCACTTGTAGCGTAGTGTTTACATATTGTGATTGATTTGATATCACATTTATTTATTTAATTGAAATTTAGGTGTTTATTTACGTTGTTTTTTCTGCTCTAAATTATACACTGTATCGTAGACTTACAATAATAAACATTAAGTTCGGCCCGATCTTTCGTAGTACATTTTCAGCATCTTGATTGCCGACTAAATCGATTTGGAATTTTAAGATATTATTTATCTCGTCCACCCGCATTTAGTACGCGATCAAGAGTGTTTATAATTGAGGAAAAATTAAAAAGTAATGTGAAAGGTATGCCGAACAGAAATCGGTTTTTTTGATTTATTTTCGTATTGTAAACATTTTACTTTTTAATACGGTGATTTATGAATGCGAGGAAAATAAGTTGGCGTTTTCTTTATTTATCTAATGATCGCCAAATTAGATCAGCTTTTAAAGATCAAATCAATACTCATTAGACTATTCCGATGAAAAAATTGTTTCAAAATTTTGTTTAGGCTTTTATCGTGTTTTTTCGGAAGATGTGAAAGCATTTGCATGACACATGGAGGATGTACAAATTGCGAACTATCAAGCAATTGTGGTATCAAGTAGAACGCAGAAGTACACACGTGATAGGAGTTGATATTTTTTGTGTTGGATTCCACGTAAAAGAGGACTAGAATATTTGCATATTGTCGCATATGTTGGAAATTTTAATAAAAATACAAGGTCAGCCAATTTGTTTGCCAGGATACTGGCAGAGCTTCCCACTTTGCTTGCTTCAATGTATTAGGCCTGGCTTGTTAGTTTAGAAAACTTATTTTAATATTTTTCTTACGTTCGCAGCCACAAACACGTTTAGAATAACGTGGTGTGTCATGGCCCAGTTAAAATTCTTAAATTAAATTTACGACAAAAGGACAGAACAACGAAATTAGTTTAACTTTTACAAATATCAAACAGCATTATTGCATATTCAAGAAAATTAAGTCCTTTATCTCAAGATGCATTTCAGATACGATCATACTAGAGTTAGGTAGGCCAGTATAGCCTTGCTTGGAGAGGTGGTGGGTAAGGGGTGAGCCTGGGAGAGGATGAAAAGAAAATTTAGAATTTCTTGCTCACAAATTTCTCGGGAAGCGATATGGGTAAAAATCTGATAGATAGGTGGTGTTTTTTATATCTCAGGAACGGCTAATGCGAGAAAGTTGAAACTTGATACGTGAATACAAATATACTAAGAAGCAATTTACGGAAAATAAATCTTTGCATCGGGGTCCGAAGATGAAGGAAATAATTTGTCAATAGAAAGGAGGTGTAAACATTTTTATGAACTTCCTCATATCTACACAGTAAACAATTTTTCGATCTTTACAATAATTATCACATTAAAATGTGCTGTGTAAAGTATGTAAATTTAAAACAGAGTGTAAATTTAGATGGAAATCTATGTGAAATGCACTATTACATTGAAGTTATTGTAAATTTACTTCGACTGTATGAAATATACCTCTGAATAGTAATGTTACTATTAGAAAAATCTGAAAATTATATAGCCATTTGTACTTTTACAATTTTTAATTGCAAAATAAGCCGACCAATATGCAGACAAATCAAACTTCTTAGGAAAAACTACTCGAAATGTATCTAAGGGCTTGAGTGCGTGTGCGTGCGTAATTGATTCTGTCGGCGTCACATATTACGCATTCCGTGTAAACTGATAATAATATTTAGAGGTATTTTTTCGTTCATGCTAAATCCAAATTTTGGAGTGTTTAAGGTGCGAATTAACTTTTGAAACAGTGCAAAAATATAGTCAGCATTTGTATAATCACAGGTTATCAACCTATACGTTTTGCTGTAGAAATAATCATTGTGGACTTAAATATTCGAAGCACTCCGCGTTCAAATTACATGTTTTTCGGAAACATTTCGTAGGAAAAAGAGATAAAAACATACTGCAGTCACGATCGGCTGCAAGCCAATCGTATAATACTCTAGATGAATACTGAACTCCGATTTATATTGTAGTTGGGGATAAAGTAGAATTACGTGTGTACATGCTGTATGTCCTTTATTAAGGACTCCCATTAGATTGCTACTCAAAACTAAAAGACAATATTCAGTGTTTAATTTCATATCTTGAACTGTGTAAGTCATCGAAAAAAAATGTCCTTTTTGAAGGACTTTCACATGGGAGGTGCAGGAAGGACTCACTCAATTTCTTTCATATTAATCCTTTTCCTTGGAACCGTTTAAAAATGACCGTGAACAAAATTTCAAATTCGTAGCTTGAAGCGTTCAAAAGTTATCGAAAAATATTGTTGAACGCGTGTCTTAAGGATATTTTGTATGGCAGCTACCAGAAGGAGTAAAAGGATTTCGCTGATAAGTAAAACTCAAACTTCGTTTTCACTCAAAACTAATTTGTACAAAATTCCGAGTTCATAGCTAAAAGATTACTTGAGTTATAGTGAGTTCCGTAAATTAAGTAAATTCATTTTGACAGGATATTTGTATGGCAGCTACACGAAGGACTAATAGGATTTCCTTTATAATCATATATTTACCTCCAACTATTGGAAAAATAACACGTACAAAATTTCAATGTCGTAGCTTAACCCCTTCTGAAGTTATCGGCCAATATTCTTGAACACGTGTTTTAAGGACTTTTTGTATGGCAGCTACCAGAAGGAGTAAAGGGATTCCGCTGACTAGTAAACACAAACTTCCTTTTCACTCAAGACTAATTTGTACAAAATTCCGAATTCGTAGCTAAAAGATTACTTGAGTTATAGTGAGTTTCGTAAATTAAGTGAATACATTTTGACAGGATATTTGTATGGCAGCTACACGAAGGACTAACAGCATTTTCTTCATAGTCATATATTTAGCTCCAACTATTGGGAAAATAACACATACAAAATTTCAAAGTAGTAGCTTATACCGTTCTGAAGTTATCGACCAATATTCATGAACACGTGTTTTAAGGACATTTTGTATGGCAGCTACCCGAAGGAGTAGGACGATTTGGCCCGTTAACGAACTTAGCCTTACAAATTCAACCAAACACCCAGATTCAAAATTTCAAGATCCTAGGTGAAGGCGTTCTTGAGTTATCGTGTTCACGGACAGACGGACGGACGGACGGACGGACGGACGGACGGACGGACGGACGGACGGACGGACGGACGGACGGACGTCAAGCGGATTTGAGGTTTTTGGGCACAAATAAACAAAAAATAATATATAACTTTTTTTCGTCCGAGGCTTGGTTCTATGCGTTACAAACTTTTGGGCTGGATTAAACTTATAATACTCTATATGATTTCATCTAGAGTATAAAAATTGAATTGTGTAGTTCAAATTCTATTTCGAATAATTGAATTTAATTGATTATCGTGTTAATTTTTTGAATTTATATAGGTATCACATTTTTGAAAGTTGCTGCATATAACAGTAAAAAATCCCTTAGACATTAAACTGGAATAAATAAATAAATGTTTGATTAAAAACTTCATTACGGACTTTTCATTCTTACAACACCCTATGGACTAACTAAGTTTCGGATTTTAAATTAATAGCAAACGTGCATTTTATAATCTAATCAATCAATGGAAAATATTACGTTACATGCATTTATTTTCAAATATTTTGTTTGTAAATATTACAATCACAATTTGCTATTACATTTTACATCGAACACGTATTTACAATACGTATGTAATTTTACTAACCGAATTTAATTGGATTAGCCATTGAAATGTAAAATTACATTCGGTTTTAATTTTACACTTTTTTTATTGGCAACGATAAATGTTGTAAAAAATGTTTACTGTGTACATATTAGGTCTGTCGAGATATCGAATTCAATTTATTTCATCGAGCTAGATTACGCGACCAGTTTTTATTTGCTGGGTTTATAGGGGAGTATAAAGTACACAGTATAAAATTTTGTGAAAATTACTATCCTTAAAGCAGTTGATGTAGTAAATTTACGAATTTCATTAAATTTAACAAAATTGAGAGTAATTCTTAAAACTGCATATTTTTACACATTTAATTCATAAATTTATTGACTCGGTAGTAATATTGCAAAACCGCAAATTTTACACAATAATTGTGTAAAATTGATCATTGTGCTTAAAATTACGCATTTTGTATGTAGTTTTGTTACTCTATGCGTAGTAATTTGTCATTGTGTGTAAAATTACACATTTTGCATGTAATTTTGATACTTTATGCGTAGTAATTGTTTTTTTGTGATATGTATTAACTTGACTACATCGTTGTTTAATTCACTTGTTTCGTGGTTTTGTGTAAGGCGTGATTTAAAATGTAAAAAAAATTATGTTTATAAAGTGTGAAATTTTTGGCTTTAAAAAAAATTAATTAAGTTTACATAATAAACATGTATAGTGTTTTATACGTTCTACCCTTTTTGACCTATATCCTGGTTTTTTTTCCCAATTATCATGTGTTGATTGATCTCATTAAATTTGTACAATTGTCGATTGCTGTGCTGCTTTGCCCTTCAAAATATGTTTGAGAATTCATCTGCCGATCATTCGATTGAAGTTTATTCATTTATATTATCAATAAATTAATAATAATAATAAACATAAATATGTAACTTGTTTTTTTTTACGAGTATAGTACATATTAGTTTTTCCACACCGTGTGTAATTTTACGCACATTTTTAGACATTGATTTCCACACTTGTGTGTGAATTTCCGCATTAATAGTAAAAATCATAGCAGTGCGTAATTAAATTTGACAATAGTAATTTTACTGCTCTCAGAGTAGGCACTAAATTGCCTACTTTAAGAGTGATAACATTTTTTTACTGTGTAATATATATTAGTTTTTCCGCACCGTGTGTAATTTTACGCACACCAGCAGTAAATTTACACATTTTTAGCGATTGATTTCCATACTTATGTGTGAATTTCCGCATTAATAGTAAAAATCACAATAGTGCGTAAAGAAATTTGACAATATTATGATTATTTTACTGCTCTCAGAGTAGGTACTAAATTGCCTACTCTGAGAGTAGTAAATTTTTTTTACTGTGTAGTTAGGTACGCTTTCACGAATTTCAACATATCTCTTATAGGTCTAATGACATATTAAATTCGCTTTTACTTCTTTGGACTTTATGTAAAATTGTCTAAAAATTAAGTTCAGGATTTTGCTCCTAAGGAGATGAAAAGTGATTGTGTAACTTTTTACGGATTCCGAGATATGGCTAAGGTGAGATATCGAATTGTTTTTTACTTTAACGGCTTTCTATATAATCGCCTAAAAGTTAGTTTTAAATTTTTTTTTTAAATTTTACTCTTAAGTCGCAAACTTAACCCACATCTCATCATTAAGCGCGTTTCAGAACTTCTACCTAAAAAATTATAAAGATGGAAATAGCGTACCAAATTGGAAGATTTTTTTGAACTTGATTTCGGCTAGGTTTTGATTCTTCAACATTTCTTTCAATATTGAGAAAAATAAAATACATTGTCAAAGAGGTCACACTCAGTGGATTTGCATTTCAATATCCCTTTGTCACAGAATTAGTAGGTACTGCCCGTTTAAAAATAAAAATTGACTTAATTTAATTGGCATTTCTTTTTGAATGCACTGTTCTAGTACATATCATTACACACTCCACATTCGGGGTTATTCTTAACTATCATACACAAAAGAGTGCAGTACTTCGTCTAGAGCATTAAATTTATTAATTTTAAGTAATTAATTTTGATTACTCCAGGATTCCCACGTGTGCCGTCAGTTTGTAATCTCTCGATTGTATAGGCTAACTTTATTACTAAATTTATTATTTCCGTTTCTTAAGTACCGCGTAGAATACTGACATTTTAATCAACTTATAGTATTTATGTGGAGACAATTTCCGTCAAACATCCAACAGACAGATTAGCATTATTGACCATAAAACGATCTCGATAGTGTGCTAGATTCAATTAATACAACGTTAACGTTAACCCATTTTCTTATCAATTTACTGCCCTGAAAGCTTTCCACTTAAACTGCCTTACCATCTGATTTATTTCCTTCACGATATGCCATATATAAATCAACCCCCATATCCAATAAAGGCTTCGTCCAAAAAAAAAAAAACTAGACGCTAGGAAAAACTGGTTCAGAGTCCTATTTTGAGGGCAATAATAGTATAACTTAACGTATGCTCGACGTATTCAATTAATGCGGAACCTCATGTGTGTTTTTCGTTTGACAAGGAAGGATAAAATCGATAGAAACAGGCCAACAGTATGGAAATTGATTTGAGATTACATACCTCTGTGTGCGATGTTTACATCTTAGTGAGTCCTGTGGTCCTGCCTCAATCTATCGAGAGCATAAAACAGAAATTGGGCACCTGCCGAGATACTTTTGTTGTTTTCAGTCTATAAATTTTTTGACATCTTGTTAAATCTTAAATAAGTCTATGCTATCGCACAAATGACGTCTTTCTTTGATGGACTCGCTCATGTATGGGGGTCATTAAATCTAGAATTTGGGAATATACAAAACTTAAATATCGACAAACATCACATTTGGCAGTAGTATGAAATGCCTTCGATTGAGTAAACAGCCAAGCAGATGTAACGAAATAGCTATGTACCTTTTGAACGAAGTGCGAAATTTTCAATTGATTTTGAATTAAGTTTAAATTAAGTTTAAATTGTTCACGTTCTTCTGCACGAATTAAGGTTGCTTCTACAGTAGTGTATTCTTCAGTCGTAATTTACGTGCGAAAAATAAAATAAAATAAATTCTTGGTAAATCTGTTCTTCAAGAAATATACTTTTCAGGCTTGGTAGTTATATTTGAGATTATTACAAAATAGCTATTATTAATAAGAAATAAGTTTTTAACAACGTAACTTTGTTTTCCATCATTCTTCTGGAAAGTTGAAACGATACGAACGTTTTAAAAATAAGTTTAGCATGTAGAAGAATAACAAATAAATATAATAAATAATAAATAAATAGTAATAAATCGATGAGAGGAAATTTTGCTGTAATCTTCGATGTTTCACAAAATATTTTTCAGATAGACTTAAGCTAGTATTACACTGTTTGACCAAGTGGTCAAATAGCAGTTATAAGCAATGCGAAATAGCGAATTTGACCGAGCGGATATTGCGAGAATAATTGGAATTCGCTATTTCGCGTTGCTTATTACTGCAATTTGACCATATGGTCAAACAGTGTAATACTGGTTTTAGCAAGCGAATTTGGAAAATTTTACGTCTATATGCTTGCACACTTATAACTCGAGAACTACTAAACTGATTTTGATGAAATTTTGTTTTCATGTAAATACTAGCCGCGTCTCGCGGCTACGTTAACGTTTGTATAGTGCTTTACTATCGAAACTGCAAAGCCAGCGGTTTCCAGTCTTGTTTCCCGTTGCTCCATCGCTCCCGTTACTCCCGTTACCTCGTTGCTCCTGTTGCTCCTGTTGTTCCCGTTTCTCCCGTTACTACCGTTGCTTAAAATCGTTTCTTGTTTCTCCCGTTGCTCCGTTGCTTCCGTTACTCCCGTTGCTTCCGTTGCTCCCGTTGTTTGAATTTGTCAGACGTGCTCACTTATACACCGAAAACATACAAACTGTCGCTATACTATATGAAACACACTCATTTGTTTGTGTCGCTCGCCACCTATTGTAGAATAGTTTTTCTAATTCAGAAACCTTCGCGGGTGTGCGTTCAACAAGTCAACAAAGTTTCACCGCAATCGGATGAATGGTATAGGAAGGCATAGGGACAAACAAACAAACAGTTTGAGCACCAGGGTATTGAAATCGCGAAAAAAATGGAAAAAAAATTGTTTTTGATTCGATCAGCACCAAACTTCACAGGAACCATCCCGGGACTATTCTACATGTTTCCTGAAAATTTCATCAAAATCGGTCGAGTGTTTTAGGAGTCTATAGCCGACATACATAGATCATCTTTTATATATTGTATATAGATATATCTAACTTAAACTATTGGCAACTTTTTATCGTACTAAAACCCGCTGTTAAGTGCCGAAATTCTTACCAGATCAACTGCACAAACGTAAATGTAGTGAGAGACTTGTCCGAAAACATTTGACGCCGCCTTTAGAGACGAGTGCACACGTGCGTACCCATATGATATGCATTCGAGCGAAAGTATAAAGCAGTGATTCTCAAATTTTGTTTGGTTAGAGAATACCGCCGAAAACTACTGAATCACGTTTATCATTAAGCTGTACGTAAAAAATTTGAGTATGCAATGTATGCTAATACGTAGCCGGAGTTAGATTGGCTTGAAGAAAAACTATTTGATATGTAAGACTAAATTAAGTTTTTTTTATTGGAGTCACTTGGAGGTAATTTTCATGAATGAAAAAAGGGTTTTTAAATGTCATCTTTAATTTGAGTTCTATCAAATAATTGAATATAACAAAAGTCTTAGGAAAAAATTACAACCTTCGATCATAGTGTACAATACAGAAATTGAGGCATTTTACTCTATAAACGCGGCTGATTTAAGAGGATAATGGACAGATCTAAATGTACAAATCAATTTAAGCGAGCGTACTTAAGAATAAAACTCAGTATTTTACTACTGTGTACTAGGCTTGCGCATTTTAGTTCATTATAGTGAGCGATCATTTCCGATTCCCGATCCCTCGCGAACTAGTTCATTCTTTTAGTTCATTTCTTCAGGGGAGTTCAGTGATGAGTAGTCGTAGTTCGAAGACAGTAGATCTAGTAGAAGATGATGAGCAAAAAAAAAAGTCAGTAGATCTAGTTGAACATGATGAGCAAAAAAAAACAGGCACTAAATCTAGTACAGTATATTGTCTCACAGAGTTCCGAACGGCAATGAAAAACGAACTAGGAGTGGGACTGACTGCGAACTAGTTCGTTCATTTCAGTTATGGGAAAATTCTTCTGAACTAGTTCGTTCGCAAACTAAATAAGCCTACTGTGTACTGTGAAGAAATCGGACAAATTTGAACGTAATGTCAAAAATGTTGTTGTACACAAATCTGGCCTTGCCATGGAAGTCCATTCTATGCTAAGATGTAGGATTTCATCAATAAATTGAAACGGTAAAATTAATATAAATATTAAAGTTTACTTATGGATTTTACTGAATGGTGTAAACTTAGTTATAAAGCCGTACCAGCTTGGTAAAAGTGAAGAACGTGGACAGCATTTCCGCTTTTTTCTTGGAATGGACAAACTCAAATGAAGGATATTTCATTATCAGTAGCGAGACAGTATCATTTTGGCGTTTGTCTTCCGGAATGGCATAATCGTTGCCGTTGCGTCCTTCGGATCTGGAGATTCATTACAGGTGAAAATAAGAGCCTGTCCCGATATGTAGGCGTTCTCTCAGCTCTGCTGTGAGTCCAACTACATTAATTCCTTACCTTACTCACTGCGGCGCAATGGTATTGCTGGCTATTCAAGATAACTTCGGTACTTTCCTCTTAATTCGGCACAAGTGTCTTAAGTCCCCTCAACACGATAAGAAAGGAAGACATCGAAGAAGTCATTCATTTAATCGTGACTTGAAAATCCATCAAAATGTGCTTAAAAATCTGATTGAAACTTTTCATTCTATAAGCAACAAACTTCAACAGTACTCCGATCCCTAAAATACTTGTAGAATAAAATCGGGCGATCGAATATTCCTTTTAGTCGCCCTATTTCGTTCCATTTTCGAAATATAATCAGTAAATTGCTTCCGAATTACATTAGTCCTGTACTTTATGACTAATGGAGTCTTAGTGATGGGAATCTTAAATTCTATTTCATATTTTTATTATTGAAATGGAATAAAATGCGAAGGTATTGCATGGCTTTCATCAAAGGAATTTTGAAATTGGTGTAGTTATGAATATTATCTACAAATTGATTTAATTGCACGACGTAGTGTGTAACCACTATATGCATCAAGTAACTCTGAGCTTCAATTGTCTGTAGTTTAGCCATAGAAACGTTTCGAACGGCATTCAGAATTTCTAAGTATAGAGAGAAGTTTAATGCCTGAGAAAAACCTTAAATAATATTAATTAATTTCAGAGATCAATGACTGCTTCGGTTAAGGAAATCTTTGAGAGCACAATCTCATACATATTGTAAAATGCCGCGAAGTTTTGATATCTGCTAGTTCTTAGGTAGCTACTCACTAATCTCACAAGATTTCAGTCTAATTTTATTACGAGTTTAGCAGGGACGTCATTTAAATTTTTTCTAGGAGGTTCAAGATGTTATGTTTGTATATATTTTTATATATAAATATATCTATGTCAAAGGGTACATATGGGGTCTTTTTCGCATTCGTTTCATGCTCTAAGGGTACATATTTTGACATTTGGCACATATGGGGACGGACCCGGTATTTTTCTATGTCAATCGGTGGATATGGGGTCCGGACCCCATAATTTTTCCTATGTCAAAAGGTGTTTATGGGGTCCTTAATTTCTTTCAGTAAATGGCACTTATGAAGACCGGTGTATATATCGAAATTTAATAAATTCTGTAACGTATTGGTAGATATCGGTACCGTTTCTGATTGATTGTCTATTACTGGAAACAAAAGATTGCATCAGAAACACTACAAGGTATGCTTGACAGTTTGCTATGTTATGAGCGTGACGTCAGCAAATACTCAGCCGATAAGTAGATACTAACATACGCTTTGGAATTGAAAATGCTGTATATACCCTACATATTAGAGGCATTATCACAAGATTGTCCTCTATAATCTTTCAAATTAATATCTAAATGAGATAATAGCTTTAAAATACAATCTTCCATTTCTGCGCTCTTGTGGCCAGTATTTTCTAAAAATTTGCTTGTGCCACAGGGTTATAGCCCATTTAGCCCTGAGGTTAGGGTGGTCCTGAACAGACCTAGTATACAATACTAAAGTGTAAAAAATTACATCTACTCTCGAGCAAGTGTAGGAAGTGTACACTACACACGACAAAAATAACAGCGGGCTCTGATGTCACTCGTCCAAAAGAAAAGCAAAAGAGTACACTTTCTGCACTAGTGTAGATAGTGTAGGCAAAAATAAGAAACCTATAGTCACGGTGCGGTTATGTCAATAGGTTTGTTCTTTTTGCCAACATTCAATGTACACTACACTTTCAGTGCATTACACCTAGTGTAGGATTACACCAAAATGAACTGCCAAAAAGAAAGCATTAAGGTTGGTTTTCATTACGTCGACATTCTGCAGATATTTGCCAGAACAAGACGAAAATATATACTGTACATGAGTGTGAAAGAGAGCAAATATCATCTGCAACAGATCTGCACAAAAGTGTCTCGCCTGCAACTTCAGATCTTTTATCTGTAACCATAAAGTAAGGATGTACATTTTAGCAAAAAGACTTGCATGCACATCTTTTTTCTATAATTTGCTTCCGACAAACCTACACAATAGACATTCGCACGCATACTACTGTACCAAATTATGGCAATTAGGACATTGACATTTGTCGAGCCGGTAATTGTTTTCTTAGAGGTGCATGTATAGATCATTCTGCTGTCTATTCGCTCGACGTGAGAGATACGTTGCAATTGACAAGCCGCAGATCGGTTTTACCTTACAACAGTTGTCGAAAATTTTGTCGCTTTCTTCCTTATTAAAACCAATTTGCTATCTCTTTTTAGTTTTCTGCTATAGATCTGTAATGTCGGAGTAATGAAAACTATGTCTCAGTAATGAAAACCAGCCTTTAGTGCAGAAACATGACAGATAAAATTTCTAACTTTTTTATTTGCTTCATTCTTTCAATTCTGTCAATGCATATTTATTGCCATTCAATATTCTTACATGTATTCTTTGAAACGGAAGGAAGGTTCCGAAATTTGACACCAGAGCACACGGTATGTTCGTCATTATTTTACAAAACTTTACCTGCTGGGCTGTTACCATTTCTCAAAAGTTAAAAACAAAAGACGATCATTTCAATAAATAAACTGCGTTGTAGAGATAATTACCGGGACCGATACCTTTTGCCTTAGTTCCTGTAATTTCATTATATCATGTAAAGGTAGATATGGGTACCGACTTTGCATGTATATATGTAAAACACATCCAAAGTCGGACCCAATATCTACCGTTACGTAAAATATATGAACATCTTTTAAAATGCCCGGTCACCGTAATTACCTTCACAGGGTGTGTCAATTTTCAATATCCGTGGAGATACAGGGTGGTCAATGTAGTAGGTCAATGTAGTTTTTCTCAGAAAATCCCATAATAAAAATGTCAGTTCAATTTTATTTTTTTATTTGCCATATTATTGCCTAAAAATGTTGCAAACGAATCGCATCCCGATTCTTTCTTAATATGAACGATTTTAGACAGTGCTCCCACATGATCGCTTATAGTCCGCGCTCTCCTACATATTTGGCTAACATCGTCTTGTTGCCGCCATTATTCCAATTGTTGCCTAGCTAGGAGAAAATTCCGAAAAACGGCAGTCACGTGTTTCTTTTAACTACTCGCGAGTCACTAGGTTTGTTCCTTTCGATTACATCTAGTGTACACTACACAAAATTTGAACAGCCAAAAAGAACGCGTTAATGTAGAAACATGACAGATAAAATTTTGATCTTGTTGATTTGCTTGATTTTTTCACTTCTGTCATGACAAGGTTATTGCTAAACAATATTCTTGCATGTATTCATTGAAAACAGTATTTCCCTAAATACTAAAAGTAAATTTTATCTGCATGCAGCCATCAATTTTGACAGATGGAAAGAAATTACATCTGCTCTCGAGCGAGTGTAGAAAGTGTACACTTTCTACTCTACACTCAACAAAAAGAGCAGCGGGCTCTGACGTCACTCTTCAAAAAGAACAGCAAAAGTGTACACTTTCTGCCCCAGTGTAGAAAGTGTAGGCAAAAAGAGCAAACCTATAGTCACGGCGCGGTTGTGTCAATAGGCTTGTTCTTTTTGCCAACATTCTCCGAATAATATTTTAGGTGCTTTAACGTAACATACGTATGTTCTTTGTACGTACAAGACCCACCGCATTTCTATGAGTGGTGCAACGTATTTACCAGCACATTTTTATTATTTCCGCCTTTTACATATAGAAATGAAGGATTTGAAATTTGACTCATGAAGTCCTGACGCTGAAGGAGCTGCCAAATTTCGAATCATTCTATTCTAAATGTAAGGCAGAAGTAATAAAAATGAGTATACAAAGTGTAAGCTAAAATTAGACTTAAAAAATACACTGCCAACTCGAAACCTTTGTCGCATTGCTAGCACGTGCTCCAAAGCTGAAAGTAAAAAAACATGAATGCAGCTAATCATGCCTTGGAATATCCTGAAACTTTCAAGAAAACATACTGCAGTCACGATCGGCTGCAAGCCAGTCGTATAATACTCTAGATGAATACTGAACTCCGATTTATATTGTAGTTGGGGATAAAGTAGAATTACGTGTGTGCATGTTGTATGTCCTTTATTAAGGACTGCTATTAGATTGCTACTCAAAACTAAAAGACAATGTTCAGTGTTTAGCTTCATACCTTGAACTGGGTAAGTCATCGAACAGAAATGTCCTTTTTGAAGGAATTTCACATGGGAGGTGCAGGAAGGACTCACTCGATTTCTTACATATTTATCCCTTTCCTTGGAACTATTTAAAAATGAACGTGTACAAAATTTCAAATTCGTGGCTTGAAGCGTTCAAAAGTTATCGAAAAATATTGTTGAACACGTGTCTTAAGGATATTTTGTATGGCAGGTACCAGAAGGAGTAAAAGGATTTCGCCGATTAGTAAACTCAAACTTCCTTTTCACTCAAAACTAACTTGTACAAAATTCCGAATTCGTAGCTAAAAGATTACTTGAGTTATAGTGAGTTTCGTAAATTAAGTGAATTCATTTTGACAGGATATTTGTATGGCAGCTACACGAAGGACTAACAGGATTTTCTTCATAATCATATATTTAGTTCCAACTATTAGAAAAATAACACAAACAAAATTTCAATGTCGTAGCTTAAACCCTTCTGAAGTTATCGACCAATATTCTTGAACACGTGTTTTAAGGACATTTTGTATGGCAGCTACCCGAAGGAGTAGGAACTTAGCCTTACAAATTCAACCAAACATCCAGATTCAAAATTTCATGATCCTAGGTGAAGGCGTTCTTGAGTTATCGTGCTAACGGACAGACGGACGGACGGACGTCAGGCGGATTTGAGGTTTTTGCCCACAAATAAACAAAACATAATATATAACTTTTTTTCGTCCGAGGCTTGGTTCTATGCGTTACAAACTTTTGGGCTGGATTAAACTTATAATACTCTATATGATTTCATCTAGAGTATAAAAATATACGTAATAAAATTCGTAAGGAGTGTCGAATGATTAAACTTCACTGAAAATGAAAACTCAAACACAAAATGCGTCGCTATCAAAATGTCATTTGACTTGACGCATATGTGTGGCTACGCAGGTGATATCCCTTTCTTACATTTTGTGATAGATGTATGTAGAAAATCTATTTTCCTTACATTTATACGGAGTCTTTAGTGATAGGTGAGTATATGCGATCTCTATCGTACACATGGACTTATATGTCCGTTGAAAATGTGTAGAAATTTCACGATCATTCGATAGTCATGGTTCGCTGGTGGAGAACCTTACTTACATTTCCAAGGAGACGGTTTTCGTTTGCTGTCCCTTCCTTACACATGGAGCTCAATGGCTGTAGAAAATGTGTAGAATTTTGATTAGATTTCTACAGCTATAATGTGCCTGTTGGGTAGTATATGAAACTTTTCCTGCTGGGCTGTTACCATTTCTCAAAAGTTAAAAACAAAAGACGATCATTTCAATAAATAAACTGCGTTGTAGAGATAATTACCGGGACCGATACCTTTTGCCTTAGTTCCTGTAATTTCATTATATCATGTAAAGGTAGATATGGGTACCGACTTTGCATGTATATATGTAAAACACATCCAAAGTCGGACCCAATATCTACCGTTACGTAAAATATATGAACATCTTTTAAAATGCCCGGTCACCGTAATTACCTTCACAGGGTGTGTCAATTTTCAATATCCGTGGAGATACAGGGTGGTCATGAAAAGGATTTCGGACCTTTACCTTCACTCACTTTAAACGTTATATCTTGAAAACTAATAATCAGAATTCGAAGTGTTATAACTTGTATTTAGGGAGTTGAATTACCTTTCTTTTGATGTAACAGTTCAAATTATAACTGCACCCGATCTTGAGATATTTTCTTCAAAACTAAAATTTTGGGTACTTCAACCCTAAAAATTAAATGATCAATGTAGTTTTTCTGAGAAAACCCCATTTATTTGTAATATTATTCGCATTTATTCAGACGTAATTTTTGGTTAATTGCGGAGCGTAGAGAACTATTGTTGTTTTCAGAAAGTCGTCAGCGCCTATTACTATAACTAGAATGGTCTATACCTAGTATGTCATTAAAAATATGTTACTCTTTTGATAGTTTTCTGTGTGTCCCTGAAAAGGTCCTTTTGGTTTAGATTAGTTAGGCTGTTAAAAAATCGGAAAAAGCGAAATATCTAGGCCTGATCTTGGATAGGAAGCTAAATTGGAAAGACAATGTTGGAGAGCGTATTCAAAAGACCAACAACGCGCTTTTTGCGTGTAGACATGCCGTTGGAAAGAGTTAGGGTCTGAAATCATGATTACACCAATTTTGAACAGCCAAAAAGAACGCGTTAGGGTAGAAACATGACGATAAAATGTTGAGCTTTTTTATTTGCTTGATTTATTCACTTCTGTCAAGGCAAATTTGTTGATAAACTATATTCTTACATGTATTCATTGAAAACAGTATTTCCCTGAATACTAAAAGTCAATTTTATCTGCATGCAGCCATCAATTTTGACAGATGGAAAGAAATTACATCTGCTATGACGTCACTCGTCAAAAAGAACAGCAAAAGTGTACACTTTCTGTAAATGTAATGTAAAGGTAGATATCGGCACCGTTGCTGAAGCGGTGAAAAAAAATGCAATTATTTCAATGACAGTGAAGATGAAATAAAACTATGCTTAATTCGCGCGTTGTAAGGATGATTACCGGGACCGGTGCCCGCAAACACCCTTACATATCAAAATGTGGTACCGATATCTACCATTCCATAGAAGAAATTAAGTAATTTCATTTCTGAAATAAATAATTTAAGCGGTCTCCGTTTCTACCACTAGACATAATATCTCGGTCTTCGTATTAACTGTCTGACATACGAAAGCTAAAATCCTTTATATTTTCTTACGTGGCGTATACAAAGTGTTTTAATTAAGTTTATATACATCAATTTCCAAATGTAGATCGATGTATACTATCTGTGCCATATGTACACTCGGACCCCATATCCACCCTTTTACATATAAATATACATATGTTATATATAATCTATACAAATAAATAATTCAGGGGGGGGGGGGCAAATGCCCCCCCTGCCTCCCCACAAATGACGTCCCTGGAGTTTAGCCTTTACGTAACAACAGCCCTGCGCTGAAATGTATCAGCTCTATTTGACTATTTGTTCAAAATGGTAAATTTCTTAAAATTTTATAGTTTCGACAAAATTTAATATTTAAAAAATTTTTGGTTTCCATATTCTGAACAGCTATTCCAGTGAAAAGTAAATTGACGAATTCCGTATATTTTTCATCGTTTTGGTAAAGAAAAATTTGATGGTTTGATTGATTAGGAAAGGTTCATAGATTTTTTATTCTTATTTTATTTTTAATTCGCTTTAGTTTTGTTTTTGTTTTTAAAGAGTAGTCATTAATTTAAAGAAACCAACATTAAAATTAAAAAATTGATTTTTATGGTAGCTTTAACACGAAAAATTGCATTCTATTTAACACAAAAATCGATAAATTTCCGGAATAAGAACCCAAAATATTTAACTTTTTTTTAAAAAGCAAAAATCATAATTTATTTGTAGCTAAAAGCGAAATTTGCAAATGCGGACATGTTCGTACTCAAGACAGATCGAGTTTGAATTAGTTCATTCCCAGCAGACCAAAAACACAGAAATCCGTCAGAATCCCGATGAAAAGTTCTTTATATAGTCAGAATTCCGGGCTAGAAATCCATGCGATTTCCGACAGATTTCCATATGGCGAAGTTGACGCTGTTCCGTGGAATTTTTCTTACTGAAATCTTTGATAAATCTCCGGAGCATTTCCCAAAGCTTTTTCCCCTTCCGAAAGCGTACTAAAATTTAACATTGATCATTTTTATCAAATTTGACGTAAAGAAACATAGAATCTGCGATCATAACCGATTGTGCGAAAATTCTACTGATCCTGAACGGACAAGACAGCGAATTACCTTCCATTTCAGCAGAATTTTTAAATAAGTATTTCTCAGCACAAGGATTTTTTATTCTTGTAATGCATTATACGTTAAGTAGATAATACTAAAAGCAGTTCTTATGAATACTTTGCAATTAGAAAATTTAAAAAATAGAGCGACTTTTTAAAAATCAAAATAAAGATATAAAAGTCGAGGGTTTCCCCTTTACTATTTTGGTATAGAATTAAAAATAAAATTCTAAAGGAATTTACATAGAGTTTTCCTCGATATGTCCTGATTTCGGCAAGTTCTTTTGGAATTCTGTCTGATAGTTCCATGAAATTTTTATTCCTTTTCCTCATGGAATTATCCCTAAATTTTCCGAATGAAATCCACAGGAAACTTCTGTCTCACGTTCCCCTATATCAGAAATAGCTCGGAACTTTCCGAGGATATCAGAACATTCCGCTTTAATGGTCTGCTGTGTTTGTATTCCATTTGTATGTAGTTGAGTATTATTTGTGCCAGGTTTTCAAACCGATTTTTAGGCGTTAAAGTTAAAAAACAATTCGATATCTTATTAAATTGATATTTCGGAATTCGTAAAAATGGACTCAATAATTGCAAACCACCTTAGGGGTTGATATCGCAAAATACCGAAATTAATTTTTCGATGATTAATAAAGCCCATAAAAGTAAAAGTGAATTCGATATATCATAAGACCTACAATATTTGTCGGAATTCGTCAAAACTTACACAACCATCTTACAGCCCTTTGGGGCTGAGTATCAAAAAATGTTTAAATTGGTTCTTCTGGCGATTATATTTAAACCCCTTAGAGGTCAAACCGAATTCGATATACCTATAATTAAACCTAACAAAAATGTCGGAATTCGTGAAAACGTATAGGACCACTATACAGCCTCTTATGGTTTGGAAAACAACAAATCTGGCAAGCAGTTTGTAGGCACTTACATCAAAAGCACGCAGAAGAAAAATTTATTCGATACCTATAGGCAGAGCTAAAAGACATAACGAAATCAGGCCCGTGCGCAGGATATCGTCAAGGGGTGGATTTTCGAATATGTGGATATAACTGCTGACATTCACAGCTTGAAATGCATCAATGCTTAAATATTTTCTAAGAGATTTGAATCTGATGAATGTGACGGTCAATCCAGTTCGTTATAGTCCCTGCAAGAACGCGATAATTAAATTCACTATCTTACACCCTACACTCGCCATCCGGCTTCGAGAAAGTCTTATTTGGTGCTCTGCGTCATAAGATTTTCCAATAGGTATGCAGCGTGGTTAATTTAGTAGTCTTAACGGGTATATTCACTGGTAGTATTCCAGGTAATTTAGTAGTAACTATCTGGTATCGTTAACGAGGAGTGAAAAAAACGGCAATATTGAAGGAAGAGGTGGAGTCTCGCACGCGTGTATAAAGTGGAATTTGTCTCGAGGTGATGAAAAGATACACTGCTACCACAAAGCTAACTGGTAAAATTCTTGCCTGTTTCTACGCAGTTCAAAGCCGACTTCAATGATTTGTCAAGAATTTGTCAATTTGTCATCTTGTAGTATCAAATTTTAATTTTTCCTTATAAACCATCTTTGGACAGATGGTATTAAAGCCTACTGATGTAATATGACCATTTTAGAAGCATTCAAATTCTCTGAAAAAAATGTCAAAAGTGTCAAATTTCTGTTTGGCGAATAAGCCTCAAACCATGGTCCATTACAGGATGTTTAGCAGTTCGCTGGATGTGTCTTGTTGTTACGCCAGATAGAAAGAACACACAGAAATGAAGAGCTTTGACTACAAAATTACGTTCTTCCAATCGCGATTCAAGCGAGTCCTTTTACGACGTGTCTGATGAACAGTAGTGGTTTCTTCACTGTGCTTTGAAATTACATATCAGCCTATAAACGTATTAGAACAGTATTACACAATCGGACCTTTTACGAAAACTGATGGACGAGTATTTTTTTCAAGCACACGTAAAATCAGTTTTTCCACTAAAATTCGATTTCATAGTTTTCCGTACAAGGCCACGATCAAGCATTAGGTGATCGATGTTTTTTTTACGTCGGAATGAAATTTCACCCATTCACTTATAATATGTCTTTGACTTCACAGCGGGACATTTTTGGTCCTTTTAGATGGTAACACCGAACACAGCCTCTTAATGTGATCCGTACGTGGTACACATTTTGAAATATGTTCTTTTGTGACCTAGTTCCATCGAAAACTGATGCTTTCTGTAGAAAGCGTCATTGGAGAATGGTCACACTACCTGTTAACCTTTGAATTTAACATCTACTGGTTTTCAGAATGAAAGGACGTTTGACCCAAAGTTGCGTATGATTGTCCCCCTCGAAAATATACATCAAAATTTTTTTCGAAATAGACCAATGGGGAGGGGGTTGAACCCCCCCCCCCCACCCCCCCCCCCCCCCCCCCCGGTGCGCACGGGCCTGAACGAAATTCGTATGAAACTTAAAGAAATCCTGTTCGCGAACAATTTATTTGCCCCATCTCTGTTCGCCAATACAAATCTCAACCTTTTCGTTTCTTATATGACCACTGCTGAACGTCTGAATATACGTACCAAGTTTCAATTTTCTATCATAAGTCGTTCCTTAAAACCAGCCCTACCCCGTATCTTGCTTTCCCTGTTTTGCGATAAAATTTAAGCTTTCCATCCTTGGCGGTTCTCGAGAAACAAATATCAGAATGTTTATATCCTCACCACAATATTTCTTTCTCCGCTAGATGACTACTGGGTCCGTAACAATTTCAAAACAGTCTTCTTTATTGTTGGAATCTTTCGGTACGCTGTATGGATATGAATAATAACCAAATTTCAACTTTTCGTCATGATCAGTGGGATAGAATTTACTTTAACGTATAGCCCTTGGAGCTAAGATTGACCAGAACACACATTAGATCAACAAAAATTCAAAAAACTACAAAACTATCTAGAGAAACTGGCGTCATGGCGTCATGGCGCCAACTGTGGCGTATTTTTGATGAGTATATTCATCCATCTCTTGATAAATTCATTAGGAAATTTATCATAAGATTTCTGATGAAACTCTGAACGAAATTCTTAATGTAATTCGACAGAAAACTTGTGATGGACATTATCACCGCGGTGGATGTTTTCACCCAAACTCAGCTGAGTCTGAAACGTGACACAAGTAACAAATCCGTCAATTGCCTGGGCAAAACTTTGTTATTGTTTTTTCCAAGACACTGCGGCTGACAACTTATAGAAAAGAAAAAAAAAATTTTTATTCAGCCCTCAAAGTAAATAATAAAATTCCGACATAGAGGAGTTCTTCAAGATAAGCTGGGAGAACTCCGTATATATCGGGAAAGCAACATTTATTTATGAGGGCAATTTGAATTTTTTTTTTAAATCACTTACTAGGTCTTGAATTGGGAGACAGCGATGAATAATAATCCATTCTTGAGACATAAATATCAAAAGCTTTTCCCTTAATCCCAACCGCTCCTTTAATCTCATAGCCACAATCTGAATAGCATTCTCAGAAGACTGAAGTCTCAAGTTCAATTTAACTACACGAAATTTAATCCCTAAAATGAAAAATTACCTTATATTTTTCTTCTCCTAAATTTTAGTGACCACTTTTAATTTTAATTATTTCCTTGAGCCTATTTCAAGCTAATTTATCATTTATCTCAGAAAAAACAGTCGTTGTTGTTAAATGCCATTTATTATTGTTTATAATCTTTACAAGGTTAGGCAACCTAGCTACAAGTCTAATATCCTTCTAAAGATTTCCCTCGCGAATTGCATTATTATCAAAGTCTGTATACAACTCTTAAGTTCTTAAAGAACCCATACCGGAATTGTAGAAAATGAAATAAGTGAATTAATTTATTGGGCATCCAAGATGCTTTTGCTGGTTTCTAATAACATAGTTGAAATCGTATAACGCAATAAATCATGTACAGTATCTTATTAATTAGATATGTCTACAACTCAAGATTGAGTTGAAATTTGGATAGTTAGATTCGCATTTCAAACCAATTAGGTTAATTTCTAGTGCTATCATTAATCAGTCGTTAATCACTGAGAATAGGAAACATCTTGTAGAAATGCCACATCTTGAAGAAATGCCCTTTAAGCGGAAATTGTGTATGACCTTTTCTAGCTTATCGAAGAAATCCACTGAAAGGTAGGGTACTAAAGACACAAAGGGTCAGTAAATTTTGTAGTTTTTTTTACCTTCCAAATTAATCTTATTAGACGAAAATCGAGAAGGAATTTGCAGGAGTAAATAAGTTTTAGCAACAGGTAGAGGTTACTGTCCAGAATTGTGTCGTGTGTAGTGTTCAGTAGTGCTCTATCGGGCGTTATAAAGGAACTGATGAAAGAAATTAATTTTGTTGCAAACTGATCTTGAGATAGACAAGGTAAAATCAACGAAATTATATCATGAAATATGTCCACTCAAATGGAAATCCTTGGATAGACAGCCGTTTTCAATTCGAATTAAGATTGAGACGAATCAGAAGGAATTAGCATAATTTTTCTGGAATTGACGAAATTATGAAACAAGGCACCTTTAATCAGTGGGGTGGTGTCCATGGAAGCAAGGGAAGAATTGCTTCCCTTACATTTTGCTGAAAAATATCTAAAATTCCTTTTCTAAATCGCGCAGAAAAGTCGCGAAAATAATTCATGTTTCAAACATTTTCTTTGGCACAGTCTAAATAAAAGTTCGCAAGAAACTACTCGCGAATATCTCACATTGCCGAATTGGCAACACCATGAAAATGGCGAACAAAAAGAAACCAAGAAGAAGACACATGGAAGCAATTTGAAAGTTGCATTTATGGGCGTACATTTCATTCCGTAGTAAACCCACTGTGACGTTTTGAAAAAAAATGTTCGTACATGGGCCGTTGGATGCAATAAGGTATTTGCTTCCACGGGTAGTAGAACACATTCTTGGCTGCAGCAGAGAAGCTTTCAGCAAGCAGAGATCTGATAAGACATAAGTGCTACCAGAGTAGGATAGTAATTGAATTCTGAACAAAGCTTGAAATTGAATAGTGGTAAATAGTTGAATTATATTTAATTTGATTTTTAGATCTCAGGAATCACTTACGCTAGGAGGCTGAAACTTGGAACTTATGTAGAACTATAATAATAATAATAGTGGACCTATTTGTAAAAAAATTGGCGATAAGGATTGAGGAGTGTGCGAGTGGAGGGGAAAGCAATGTGTTCAAAGTGCTTGAAAGCTGGGGTTGAAACATTCTAAAATACATATCTCCCGAACGGTTGATGTTAGAAGATTGAAACTCTGTAATTATTTTAAGGGATAATGGGAGATTAATCAAAAGCTAAAATTTTTTAATCGGGTGGTGGTGTGCATGGGTGTGGGTAAAAAACTTTGGATTAGAATATCTTCAGAACCAATTATACCAGAACGGTAAAATTTGGATATAGGATTACAAGTGGAGCCCATTGAATGTAAAATGGAGCAGGTGGAGCACGAAAGTGCGGCGACAGCCATTTTTAAAAAAATTTCATTTTTATATCTCAAGAACCGTACCAGAAATGATCTTAGAAATTTTACAGGAGTTAGGCCCAGTAAACTTCTAACAGGGAAAAATTGTTTGGATGTACTGGTGAAGGGGCTGATGGTGGGAGGGGGTGGAAAGAAAAGAACTTAGATTTTTTTTTCTCAAAAACCACAAACCATAGAATGCTAAAAATTGACTATATAAGCAAGGTAGCAAGGCATGGGGCTGGGTGGTAGTTTTTTATATCTCAGAAACGACTTATGCAAGAAAGTTGGAACTTAGTACGTATATGTACGTATGCTACTGAAGTAATTAAAGGAAAAAAAAACAGATTTTTATTGGCATAGAGGATGAGTAAAACAAATGTACGTGAAAAGGGATTTTTCCACATTTTTACGATTTCGTTATATATTTTGGACATGCCGAAATAAATTTTACTTCTGCGCGCTCTTTAAATAAGCGCCTAGAAACATTTTTCCCAAATTTTTCAAAATCCACCCCCTGGCGAGAAGAAATAGAACTTCACTGTAGGTGCAACATTATTATACAGTGGATGCCGCTTATTGTAATCACTTTGGGACCGGCCATAAGCAATAACATTAACCGGATGATAACAATAGTCGAAGGGGAAAATTTTTCTCATTTATTTTCCTACGCTTGAATATAGATTGCTCGAAGCATCTAATATTATTTTTTTTATTCATTAAGTGTTATTTACAACTCTAGCACAACGTTACAGAGAATATGAAATACTGTTTCGTGTTCCTCCTCATCCAGGCAGTTTCTACAGAAAGTCGTTTGAAAAGAATCGCCGTATTTTAGCATGCCGGATTATAAGACAGTGTCTGGTCAGGACACTTACTGTGGTGCTGATTTTCTCCCTTTTTAGCGAATTCAGCCTTGTACAGCGTTTTAGATCCAGCTTCGGTCATATCTGTCAGCTCAGCGCGCCACTTCTATTAAACTGTCTCGAAAACTTACTCGAAGTTGAGCTCATTCTGTTGAACGAGATCAACATCAATAGTTTTCAGAAGCTACGAAAAGACTGAAATTTCTCATAGTAATATATGATATGTATCGCCTTGTGTTTACATAAATGTTAATCCAAGAGCAATCATCTTTAATTTTGAGATTGTTTTTATTTTGCCTCTTTGATCACTTTCACATGAAGAAAAAAGAGGAGCGATTAAGAATACAGTCACAAAACTTGTAATGTTGTATGAAAATCTGGCCCGAATGATAACATAAAGCGAATTTTTATTCCAATAAGCGATGAATTTTGTTTGTGGAAAATGGGACTAACTTGTATTGATAACAAAATGCGGCTTATAACATTATCCGCGATTACTATAAGCGGCATCTACTGTATTTGGGTCACTGTATGGTAGGTAATTAAAGTCAGGTTACGGCAGAAGTGGACACTTAGGACACTACAATCCTTTTTTACTTCATTATTTTTTAAAAGTATTGTAATAAACATGAAATTAAAAAAAAAATGCTTCCTTGGATATTTTTATTTTTTAACGTTTAAGGATAAAATGTCTGTATGTCCGCCGTATTCCGTGTTTGAAGGCTGGTAGCTTACAATCCCGTTGAGACGTTAAGTGCAATTTTTTTTTGGTGAACTTTTGTGGAGGAGGTGGGAGAAGCGTTTTAGATGAAAAATTTTGGTTTCTAGAGCTTAGGAACCTCGTATACTAGAAGACGGATTTGCTCTTCCTGTTGAGTTTAACAATCATATAATGGATTATCAAATCACGTAGGAAGTTTTGACTGAAGAACTTTTTGTTGGCAGAACTTTATAACTTCTTTAACTTTGTTCAGGACCGTTACACACAAATTTCCCAAAATTTTTCTTTTGAATCTGATCGTCGTCACTAAATTTGATTATCCTGTCTGCTAATCATCCTTGATACTTACTCGTAAGTATTAATTTTCCACTTAGTAGTCGAGGGGCTAGTACATGTTACCAGGAGCAGCACCGATTACTTCAAGTACCATTAGAAAAGTTCAAAAATTGCAATAAAATTCAATTTGTTTTTCTGTTTTCATGCAGACCTTGCAGTCAAATTCAATGAATTTTACCAAGCATTTTCGCCATACTTTCAAGCAAATACTGTTTCTGCCTGAAAATTCCAAAAGCCACTTCTTTTTCCAAAGCCCAGTGGTTTTTTTTTCAAATAAAACTTGCCTCGGCAGATAGGAACACTCATGTGTGCAATTTCAATTACCAGGGTGTACTTTGTTCGAATAGTTCCAGTTCAATTGAACAGTGAACTGAAGTAAAAAAAAAGTTGAGAGAAATACGTGCTATTACGTCGCAGAGGTGGACTATAAGGATTTAGTCGTTATCACTATTAGACAGAAATAAAGCGAAAAACTTGTATGGATATGACTATCAGTGGCACGTCACGTACATGTAGTTTAGTTTAAGAACTTTTTCGACTTATCCAATTGAATCTTAACTGCTGACTTTATTAAATGGTGCATTACGTCCGACTAGAAAAAGGGTGTACTGTTAAAATGTTAAGAGCGGGACATGTAAACTGAGTAAAATTCAAAATTATGACGGTTTTCGAACTGTTTTTGAGATGTCCTTTTTAAATATAGTTTGTCGTTTCTGCTTTTTTTATCAATAGTAGGTACACGCTTCCGAACCGTTTACGACACTTGAATAATTTTTGTATGTTGAAGGTAAAATACATGGATCTCCTTTCGTTCCATTAATAACAGTTTTTGTAACAGCCGAGAAAAAAAAAATATGATTGACGTCCATTTATCTATAAAGCGGGATCAATGACAACTTTTTGTTTTTGGTAATATTAAATACTGTTTAGTCACTTTTAATTAGAAACAAAGTTCATCATGCTATCATAGCTACTGTAGAAGTTATTCACATTTAACTAAAACCATTTCATCACATTTATAATTCATTTTTCTTCGAAAAGAATAAATCATTTTCCCCTTTATGTCGATACTATGCCCACTAATCAGCTTAAGAAATGAAGTGAAATAATTTTGAAATTTCTTCGAGCAGATCAGCTGTGACGAAAATATCGGGAGTAGTTATATGACACATTTTCTGATCCAGCAGGACTATACAATTTATTTATTTTATATGCCCCAAGGACACATTTTTTTGGGCAGAAGCAAGAGGTTTCTTAGAAGGTGATAGCTATGAGACATTGTGTTTGCAATTACAGGACTCATTCGAAGATGAATAAATAGTTCAGTCGACCTAAAGACTCAGAATAGTAGTAGGCGTGTGCAACCGAACCCAAAACTGGTGTTATTTTTAAGAGTAGACACCTGTCTTGAGATCGCCAAAAACTTCAAAGAAACACGAAATGTGCTGTAATTTTACAAAAATTTCTTCCAATTCTTTTCGAAATGAATAGCTACCAGTACTTCACTTTCAACCAACTTAAGCTTTACTTTTGACGTAATTGTATTAAGATGTAACTTGCGCTTAATCCGTCCTGGAGACAATTTAATTCCCAAAAAAAATCAAAAAGGCTTTTTTTTAAAAGAATCGAACTATTTTTGATCTGTCGAGCCGGATTTGAATCAGCAACCCATGGAAGAGAGCCTAAATTATAAAATAGTTGAGAGATGGAAAATTACCCTTTTTAATATTTTGTAATTTTTAGTGTTTTTCGAATTGTTAGAATACAGATGGGGCAAGATTTTTTCCACCCTCCCTAAGAGCGTCCTTGTACTTGTATACCACCACACCGAATTATTACCATGACCCCTCCTAAAACTATAGTTCTTCAATATTTCCTCTCTATTTTTTATTATCGTTAGGATGGCCTAATCTTTCAATATAATGTTTTTATCTATTTTGGTCGTAGGTTCCAAGTATTTAAAACAAAAAGCCAAATTTAAAATTTTTTTAAATTAGATTTTGTTGAAATTAGTTTCATTTCGTGCTCTGAACAAAAACTCATAATCGAACCCAAAATTTTTTCTCAGCGTTGAAACTTGAAATTTGACTAAGATCAACATTTTGCCATGAATTTTAAAATGGTTCAGATTTAATAATATAAAAACAATTTTTTTTTTAGCAATGGTAAAAATTTTTAATCATTATTCAAGTACCTAATAAGCGCTTCTTGAAATATAAAAATCTGCCAACAGTCTGGGCGCAACTTTATTATTTTATGGGTAGAAGTCCGAAACGTGTTTAATGATGAGATACGGTGTTGGGTACTATGCGACTGACAACCTAAAAAATAACGTTCCAAATAGCCTAATGGTTATTTTTTTCGGTTGTCAGTCGCATAGTACCCAACACCGTATCTCATCATTAAACACGTTTCGGACTTCTACCCATAAAATAATAAAGTTGCGCCCAGACTGTTGGCAGATTTTTTTTTTTATTTACGTATTTTTTTTATCAATAGAATAATTCATAGTAGTAAAAGCGAATTCGATCACATTAAACCTAAGAGATTTTCGGAATCAGTGAAATCTTAAACAATACCCCCAGGGGGTTTAATTGAGAAAAATACTTAAATCGGTTTTTTCCCGACTACGTTTAAAGCTTATAGAAGTACAAGTGAAATCCAAATCTCAATATACCTTAGGAATATATCAGAATTCGTGAATATGTACACAACCAATTTACTCCACCTTAGGGGTTGGATATCGAAAAATTCCGTTACCGTTACCGTTACTAGGCGCTTATATAAATAGCCCGCAGAAGTAAAATTGCTTTGATAGCTCGACATGTCTAAAAGTTTTAACGAAATTCGTGAAAATGTGGATTCACGGACATTTTTTTTACTCAACCTCTGAACGCCAATAAAAATCTGAACTTTTTTTTGCTTTAATTACTCTAACAGTACATCTACATATACGTACTAAGTTTCAATTTTCTAGCATAAGCCGTTTCTGAGATATAAAAAACCACTCCTCTCCCCCGTACCTTGATACCCCTATCAAAAATTTTATTTTTCTAGGATGTCTCCATAGTGGTTCTATATAATCCTAAATTTTTAGCTTTCTATTCATTATGGTTTTTAAGAAATAAAAATCAGAATGTTTTCCTTTCTACCCCCTTTCACCACCACCCCCTACACCCACACCACCAAAATTTTTTTCCCTACTAGAAGTTTATCGACCCCAACTCCTGTCAAATTTTCAAGATCATATCTGATACGGTTTTTGAGATATAAAAATTAAATTTTTTGAGAAATTGCTATCCCCCCACTTTCGTGCTCCACCTCCCCCCTCAAAAAATTTGGTAGACTCCTCTTGTGAGTCCATATACAGAAACTAAATTTTATCTTCCTGGTGTAATTAGTTCGGAAGATATTGTAATCCAAAGTTTTTCACCCCCCACCCCCACACCCCACCACCCCTCTTAAAAATTTTAGCTCTTGTCTAATCTGGAAGTATCCCTAAGAACAACAACAAAGTTCCAATCTTCTGACATCAATTGTTCAGGAGATATCGATTTTAGAATGTTTCAATCCCGACTTTCATGCGTTAAAGACTCATTGTTTTCCCCCCCACTTCCACACCCCTTAACCAATATCGACAATTTTTTTGCAATTGAGTCCATTATCATAGTACTACATAAGTTCCAAGTTTCAGCCTCCTAGCATAAGTGGTTTCTGAGATCTAGAAACCAAAATTTTTCGTCTAAAACGCTCCCCTCTCCTCTCCCCTTGTACCCCCACCCCTCAAAAATATACCAGTTGTAGGGGTTCACCCAATCTATCCACCATAAAAATTTCAATTTAATATCTCAACGGGTTTGGGAGCTACGCGCCTTCAAACAATTTTGCGTACGGCGTACGGCGTACGGCGTACGGCGTACGGCGTCTACGGCGGACAGACGGACATTTTTTTTTTTTTTGCTTTTTTAGGGTTTACTAGTCCTAAAACGTGTAAATACAAAATTTCAGGGTAGCAAACTTTTTTGAAATTTCAGGTCGATAACAATACTTTATTATTAAAAAATAATAAAGTAAAACCAAAACGACTTTCATTTTTATTCAGAATATGAATATATTCTGCTTTCTGTCCTCATACGAGTACTTGATAACAAGTCCTTAATTGGAGTAGAGCAAAAAGTTCTCAAATGTGGCTTTATAACGATTGTTTCTGGTCGAAATAGATGCAGTTCACAAAATACATTATTTTCAATTATTGCTTTTAATTCTGGATCATTCTCCGTACTGTATTTCAACTGTCAGAAATCAGAATAGCTATTCAGTAGGTAATTCAAAAAAATCCAAAGTTTTAGCTTCCATGCTTTCAATAGGCAAACTCTACTCAAATTCGAAAAAAAATCAGGAGCGACATAAAACCTTACTACCGACATATTTACCTGTAAACCGAAGCAAAACTACAAAATTTATAAAAGCGGATATAAGCCCTTACTTTTTAATATTTAAAAAAAAATCCTTATTTTTAAAATACGAAAAAGTTATGTAATTGATATTGCGCTATTGTTTAAATTGTTATTAAATATGTAAATCATGACTTGATACTGTATTTTTAACTCAAGTTTTTACTTCTTGAGTCAAATGCTATTCGACCGCTGCAGCTGCAAATCTCTGCACTGAACAAGTTCGAAGTTAGCAGAATATCTTGAATATAATTTGGATCCAACACGAGCAAAAAAACTTTTGATATGAAGAAAATTATGCTGAATTCCGAAAGCTTTCTCTTATGGTATGTACGGTTGCTGCCTACCACTTTTTGGTTTAGGTTTTGGCTACTTGGCGATAGAATTGGAACTGGTTTGCATACTTCTACATTTTGCTTCGCATGAAATTGTTTTAAGAAATTACTCAATATCACGAAAAATAAAATTGAAAAAATTGCATGGATCACCTACATATGTACATATATGGAGCTTGGAGCCTATGCTGTCGATAGGTTTTTGAATACGAATCAAATTTCATGCTTGGTCACTGATTTCGACTAATTCTATTCTGAATTTTTTGTGTCAACAATCCGAATTGCTCCAATATGAAAACACAGTTCATTAATCCTATTCGAATATACCCAAAAGCTGACATATTTTTGGACAAGAAATCGATACCCCTAATTGATACCCGTACTTAATGATTTTCTCCTAACATTAACAGTGAATACGATTAATTAATATAGGGGTTGACTATCTACAGCTCAATATTTGCTCTTAAATTAAATGCCCACAAGGAATCGCTGACTAAATAAAGTTTCCTATTACAGAGTCGGATAAAATCTGTACTGAAGCGAGAACTGTAAATTGTACTAATTATAAATCCAATTACTTCTTATCTTGACTCGAAAGCATTTTCAAAAGAGGAAGTCTCAATGAAATAATTTTCCTAATTTTGTCGAAGATGGTATTATGAAAGACCTAAAAAACAAAAGGGATTTAACTTGAGCCCTGCTTCTTTAAGGAATTTATACAGCTTTTCATTACTTGAACTGATGAAAAAGATGAAAAATTTTGTAAATGTTTCCAGTCGATAATCGAACAAGATATTTACGATAATTTAATGAATTCCTTTCGTTTCATGGGAAGTGGCAGCTGTAATTTAAAAATTCGTTGTAGGAGGAAAACGTTACTTAGATGCACGAATAAATGCAATTCAAATCTGATTGCATTACCATAAATTTACCCATACAGTATCTTTTTCGAAACTTAACTCTGAAAACGTTTTAATGTCATTTACACAGCTTGCTATTAATATTCATAAAGCATTTTGCTTTTCAACTAACTCTTCTAAACGTCGGAAACAAACCACTTTCTGATTACAATGGCAATTTTTATGGCATTCTTTAACATTTCCGTATTCGGTGTAAGTAGAAGCACCGACTCAATGGCCAACTTGCATTAAATTTGTATTTCTAAGAAACTCTCGGAATGATCTTATCTTTAACTCCTAAAATTTAGGTAGCTAAGTTTCCGTAAAAAGTTTTCTTTAATTTTAAATTCATTTTTTTCGGAGCAGAATTACAATGGAAACTGATAAGAACAAGTCACAAATAAGAAAAATTTAACTTAATGCAAAATTTAATAATAAAGTTGTAGCGAATACAACAACTAGTCAATATGTTGCCGGAAGCACACTGACACTTAAATTTAATTGGATGTCGTTTTCGAAAATATGTTAAGCTACTATTATTTTACTGTATGCCATGCTATCAAATATTTGACTAAAATTTGACCAAAAGTTCTGTGAAATTTTCCCAACCGTTCAGTCAAATTTTTTCCCGTTCAAATAGACCTTGTCTGGTGCAAATAAAATAATGTGGCAAACAAAAAATTTACGATTATACTATCTGACTGCATTTGCCAGTGAGAATAGTCAAACATTTGACAGCTGTTTTACACTACACTTTTATAGCTGCAACCAAGTTCTTAGATTGAGTACAACTTGTTGAAAGTTACAAAAATCAAAAAAAAATTTCACAACTGAAACCTGAATTGTGAGGATTTTTCGGCAACTTCTGAATACTTGGTTTAAGTTTCATCACATCCAATCCATCTTTAATTTTTACACAGTTTTCGATTTAATTTTTGCGAAGACCTTTGTTGAATCTTAGCTGTTCGAACTGCTTATCTTAACCAAAATAAAAAAAAATTGTATTGTAATTGATATGAGTGTACAGCTGAAAATAAAAAATTCGAATATAGACTACCAAAAATAACGTTCCAAATATCCTACCGATTATTCTTTAGGTAGCATTTTGCATAGTAACCTGTGCCGCATTAAATACTTTCCGGACTTCTACCCAAACAATTTTCGCCCAGACTGTTGGCAAATTTGTTTATTATAATTTTTTTCAATTTAAAACAAATATAGAAGATAAAATATAAACATAACCCTTTACGGGTTAAATACAAACAATTCTGAAATCGGTTTTTAGGCGATTATATAGAAATTTCTTTAAATGAAGAAACCAATTCGATATCGCATCAGATTTAAGTGATATGTCGGAATTCGTAAAAAGTACACAGTCATTTTACACCCTCTTAGGGGTTGAATATCGCATAATTATAAAATTTACTTTGTATGTACAATATAAAGCCCATTGAAGTTAAAGCGGATTCGATTTCATTAAACATGAAAGATTATCGGAATTCGTGAAAACTTGGAAAACACCCACATAGGGGATTGAATATCAACAAATTCTTAAATCGGTTTTTTTCGATTATATTTTAAGCCTTTAGGAGTGGAAGCAAATTTGATATCTCATTAGACCTAAGAGATACATCAGAATTCGTGAAAATGTACACAGCCCCTTTACAACACCCTAACGGTTCGATACCAAAATTTTTAAGAACATATCTGCTACAGTTCTTGAGATATAAATTTTTTTAAAGTTGGTATCCCTCCCTTTTCCGTGCCCCACGTCCCACTCAAAAATTTTACATTTAGTCTTTAGTACTCACTTCTAAAGAAACCAAAACATTGTGATTTTTATGTCGTCAAACCGCTGATGACGAAAAGGTGAAACTTGGTAATTACATTGGAGTGTTGTATTTTGTGGTGGCAAATTAAAAAAAAAATTTTTGATGGAAGTAGTATGCTACGGAAGTGGAGGTGTTTTTTCTATTTACAGATTGGGTTATGCTAAAAAGTTGAGACTTGGTGTCATATGTTGCATCATAGAGGAGGTAACTGAAGTGAAAAAAATTTAAAAATTTATGTTTCCTGGGATATCGAATGGTTTTTTACTTTCACTGTGTGCTTTAATCGATTTAACATCATCTCAGGATTCATCGCTATTCATCTATTTTTTTTACGAATTTCGCCATATCTCTCACGTTCCTTTTTAAAACACTTAAAAGTCAATTCAACACACACCGGTTTTACAAATTCTGCTACACCCTGACATTAACCACAGCTCAAAATTTATCCAAAAATAAGAAAATCCTGCCCAGACTGTTGGTAGATTTTTTATCTATGTATATTATTATCAGGAAGTAATATGAAGTTTAAAACAAAGCCGACTTATTTATGATACGTCTGGGAATTCAGGTGAAATGTAGGTACGTATTGTATACGACTTGTTTTAGCATATCCGTATGAACCCGAAGTATGAGGGAAATTCTTTGAAATGTTGTGATTCAATTTATTTACTGAGACTAATGCACTTTGCAGCTTATTGTGCTCGGTGAATACAATCGCCAAAGAAAAGAATTTTTGCTAAAGAGTTACGGAATTTTTTAAAGTGCAGATACCAAATCCCAACATATTTGCATGGAAGAAAAACAATTATATGGAAATTATAATGAAAATTTTAAGCGGCTGTTGTTTTGTAGATTTTCCTCAAAAGGTTGGTTTCTGTGAAAATCTGGACAAATTAAACTTAATTTACTTTTATTTCGGGTTTTCGGATCCAATATAAATTTGTATTTGTATTAGGATCTAACCTTTTCCTGTTTTCAAACAGCTGCTGCACTTTGGAATAGAAGTGGTGGAAGGAAAAACAGATTCGAGAAAAATCGCAAAATTAAGAAAATATTTTTAGTACAAATTAAAATTGTTATTTGTTTCGCGTGACTACAATAGCGACTTGAAACTTGAAAGTTGTACTGAAAAATGTAACGAAATTGACCGCAAAGGTGGGCCAATCTCGAAATATAAATTTTTATGACTTTGGAAATATTCATAGAGACGAAGAACTAGGCATTTCTATATTCAATGGCTGACGAAAGTATACGGAATAAGGAAATAAAGTATCGCATATTTCTTGTTTGTCAACATTGTTTTAAAAAAAATTAATTTTCAATCTAATTTTTACTTGAAATTTCCATTATATTTCATTTTTTCAAGTAAAAGTACACATTTCAATTACTTTTACACGAAATTACTGGCATTACTAAATTATTCATGTACTTTTCAACTGAACCGAACAATTTACATGAAAAGACTCACAAAGTTATGCAACATTTCGTGTACAGAACTATTCAGTACTATTTAAAATGTAGAGTGGTTTCTACGCTGCCTAAATAAGTTAGTTGTATTGTAAGAAAGTTTTAAGTTAGTTTTAAGTTCTTATTAATAGGTTTTTAAAAAGAATTTTCCTAAATAAATTTTCATTTTAATTAATAACATAATCTGTGAACAAATAGAAATACTACACTATAGTTGTAAAGACAATAATTTTTTTTCCCTCTGATCTCTACAAAAATTTTATAAACCGTAAATATCTTATAAAATAACTGTAATAAATAAATAAAATAAAAAACAACGTTCTTTTTCGTGTAATTCTACTTATCTATTTGAATTTTACGACGAAAAACATGTAATATATATGAAACCACGAAGTTGGACGCTTCGTTCGATGTTTTCTACTGGAATGAAAATAAAACGTCTTCGGTGGCGCCAAACCTATGCAGCAAAACCAAAATTGATCGCGGGTTCGATTCCTACCTACAGCCAAGGGTTTTATTAAGAGTAGCTAAGTAAGAAAAAATATAAGAACTAAACATGTAAAGTGTATCTTAAGGAGTGCTAATAATACACTTTTTTTAGAGTGTAAATTCAAGATAATATTCAGTGAATTTGCTGCTTTCGAAGTTGAAATTTACTGATTGCAAATTGAAAATTGAAAATAACATTCAAATTGACTATTACATCCCAATGTAAATTTACTTGAAAAGGTATGGAATATTTGCCTACTATCCAAAAGATGTAAAATTCAATGGATTTTTCTTTACTGTGAAGTTCATATGTAGGTATATCTAAATCGTTTGAGCGTTTTCATACATATTTGCAACAAACATCCCAACAAACCGAAAAAAGTCATCAATTTTATGTATAAGAATATGTACGACCTTATTAACCGTAATCATCCATAAAAGTAATTTCTTTTTCGAAAAAGTAATTCAGTTCCACCACTCTCCTATCGGATTAATCAGTAAATAGTCGATATTTAGGCGAATAAAATTTGTTTATTATAAAACATGAGATAGGGTCGAGTAAGGCATCTGCTATTTTTAATGTTAACCAAAGCAATTCAAATTTCTTTTAACACCTTGCCATGGAGTTGTGTTCCAGGTATTTAATTTCCCAAAATATTAGCCTCTTCAGTTGTAGCCGTAATTTTCTTTCACGTGTAACGCACCGCATTTATGATCCAAACTTATGATTCTGCCATTTTACACACCTCCGTAATTATCTCGACACTAATAGGTAATAATGACTTGTTTATAACAAAAGATGATTATGCAATTCGAGGGCGATAAATTGTTACTAGATCGTCCCACATATTTAGCACATGTTGCCTTTCATGCGAGTACGTCGGAAGCTATAGGAATTTAAATTACCTCCTCGTTACTTCCGTCCGGGACTAATTCTATTTGATACAATGGGGGATGCAATGGGTTGGAGCTGCCCTTACACGTAACGGAATGTTTCTACTATTTTTATCGACCAGTCCGAAGGGTTCATAAATCTATACAACCCCGTCAACCTATCGCCATATATCAAGATATATGACCTATACGTCTGATACACCCAGTAGTTGGAGTACATATGAGTACCTACTTATTACGGTATGACTTTTCCGCTCGGATGCCGTAGAAGAGTGTAATGTGCTGTCTTTCCGCTGCCATACTGTCGGACAAATTACCCATTTATGGCAGTCTCATAAAAGTGGGTGGTTATCATTAGCAACTGAGCAATCAGTACAAGTAACTTATATAGAGGAAAATCCTGTCAATAAAATTCCTCAAGTAGAAGTTTTCGGTATTATACGAAGTTGACGTTGCTACAAAGGGGATTTATTTTTGACTTCATAAGCTCAAGTACATTGACGACAGGTTGTACGAGTATATGAAATAAATACAACAACAGACCTGCTTTAACTCTGCAATAAAAGCCTTCCGCAGTTTGAAGAGAAACTATAAAAAATCATAGAAAACCCTAAATCCTTGCCCTAGTCCTAGATGGGATTAAAGCATACGAGCTTCGTGTAAGTAGACATATCCTCAGCTCCTACCGCTTGTTAACAAAATATCTCCCCTATATTTCAACTAAGAACTACAAATACGAACTGTATTTTATACTATTTGATTTAATTCATTTTTTGTGTAGGACTTCCCATTTTAGGATTTTGTTTTTTAACTTTTTCTATCACACTCATAAAATTTGAAGAAAAAACATTTTATTTTCAATCTCTGTTCCTGGAAACAATCGAATACTCGACGAAGCTGCACTTTTTCAAAAAAAAGAGATACATAAAAGCAATTTCTTCTATTAGTCGTATGAGATTCAACAAAAATGAAAATTTTAGGAAATTAGTTGCTCTACAAAACTGACATATTTTTTCTAGTGAAGTAGAAACGAAATTTTTTGACAAATTTGCCAAATAAATTAAGGTTTTTTTTCCTTTATTAACTATGTTCAGGGTGTCCTGTTATTAAGTTGGGAGCGAGACATATATACGAGTATATTACAGGACTATGAAAACCGAGTGAAATGCCCGTTTCTTACCATTTCCGAGAAACGTTTTCACCAATTTATACTGATACTGTGGTGAATAAATAAGTTTGGCACACATAGATATGATTATTGTGGTAAAACTGAAAAAGCCTTAGCAACAAAAATTCAACGTTGCTTAGGAAACTCTTCCACTGAACCACTCAAATTGCCATAACTCAAAATCGTAAAGGTGTTCTTACACGAGCAATTTTTTAAGCAATTGATTGCTCGATAACTATTGCGAAAACTAGTGAAGCGTCTAGTGGAGCAATATCGTACTAGTTGCGGCAATATTTCGACAACGTTTTGACAGATTGCTGGTATTGATCACCCTATAGTTGTTGTATTTCCGCCGAACTTGGAAAATTTCGAGCTATTGTTTTTTCGTGTTTAAGTTTACTTTTGAGTTTCAGATTTGTTTGTCAAGTTTGCTTTTGTGTTATTATTGGCTTGGAGCAACGAAAAAACAATTCGTTGTTCATAGACTGAATTTGTCGTATACGAATTACGAGCTATTGGTCAATATCGCTCATCACAATTCAGCAACGAGTTGATGAAAAGTTGATCCACATCGCCGGTTGCTATTGTTGATGTTTATTGCTTCATATTTTCATGACGTCAGAATTAACGAATATTGCTGCAAATTGAGCAATTTTAATCGCTCGTGAAAGAGGACCTTACAAACTTAAAAAAAAAAAAATTAAAAATTCCGACACAACAGTAAGCTGTTAAATTAGATTTGTCAAACAAATAAATTAGATTTGTTCAACAAATCTGTTCAGGGCGATGTAAACGCCTTTTGAGATTTTGAGATCTAGATCTAGAAATCTGACGATGTAATTCTTAATAGCTGACATAAATAAAACAATGTAGGGGAGAGTGGGGAAAAGTGGGCTAGCAAAGTGAGCCCCTTTAAAATTTCTAGTTTGCAATCTTTTAGCAAAATAAATTATAGATAAAGCTTCATAAATTGACCATAATGTACTATAAACGAAATCCACTTTAATTACAGTTCCTTGAATTTTTCTCATATTACGATTTTTGTACAGTCTGATGTAATAAATATCAGTTGCATCAAAAAGAATTGTTAGAGAGTGACAATTATTCGGAACAGTATCTGGTTAAATTTGAGTTTAAATTTAAGTTTCAATGAACAAAATGTTTGCGTTTAAATTTTATTTTAAATTTATTCTAATTTCAATTGACAATGAAAGAGAGGTTTGTGTCTACACGGCTCGACGTTCGCGACAAGAAGAGGGATTTGTCGCCACTTGCATTGCGATAACGCAACCAATTTTGTTGGAGCACGAGGAAAACTAAAGGAGATGGCCCAGCTATTTGAAGAGCAAAATTCGCGAACAATATTCACCAGTGGTGCACTACTCACGGCATTCAATTCCATCACATTCCCCCACGGTCACCACATACCAATATAATTTTATTTGATAATTAAAAATAATAATCTTAGCATGGCTAGAACATACAACAAAAAATCAATGCAACAATCGTAGACTGAAGTTGCGATGAAAAATGCAATAGCTTCTGTTGCGGAAAAAAATAAACCTAATGAAAGCCAGTAAATATGTTGGTGTTCTCAGAACTACTCTTCAAGGCACAGTACGCTCTCAACACACATAATTTCATTTGAATTTATTTCTTTAGTCTTAATTGATCCATTGCCATATTCTTTCGCTCCAGTTTTGGGTGAAATTACTATACCCTTTTGAAGGGCTCACTTTACCCCAGTAGTGGGGCAAAGTGGGCACTTTGAAGTATGTATGGATAGGAGTAGATATCTTTCTTACCAGCAGTAATAATTTAACTTCACGAATATATGACTAAGCTAACATCCTAAGCTATCGATTTTGCGAGAAAAGGATTTTATAACTATTACCCATTTTACAGAATCTCGGTACAAACCTTAGGGGCTTACTTTGCCCCACTTTCCCCTACACTTGTATTTAACAGTAAAAGTATGTACTTAAGGAAAAGTCTGAACACCCAATATGACAAAACCAAATTAAATTAATTAAATTACTATTTTCGCTAAGCGTACTAGTCAAATACAAGCAAGGTTCAAATCACACTAAGCCATGAACTCATCACCCGTGGTCTAAAAATAAAAATTATTTTTTTGAAATGCCCCAAAAGGAGTCGTTATAAGAATTGAATTTCACGTAACAATGAAATTACCAAAATAGACAACACCGAAATAAGACACCATAATAACAATGCTCGTACAGTATTTTGAAAATTTCTATTATATCTTTAATTTGTTTTTTTATAAGGACACGCTGTATATGAACTTCGCATTCCGCAATAAAATAGTCGCGTTTTGATTTTTTTTTAAAAAGCATTTGGCTTTAAATAAAAAAAAATTTGAGATGGTAGATCTCCCATATTTACAGTGTTACAATTTTGGACATATTTCAGCCCAAAAATATGGTTTCAAACACCCGGAAAACACGTCTTTAAAATAAATCGATAAAGCAAATTCCAAACGTTTTTAATGATCGATCACATGTGCTGTAAATCGCAATCGAATGTGAGCCACATAAGCGTCGGGAATAGAAAATCCGCCGTTTTCCACAAAATAAGCGTGAATAAAAAAAAAATCATATGACCTTTGAAAACCCTATTAAAAAATGAAAAAGTAATAACAATAAAAAGGGTTCCACTGTATATACGAAACTGGGCCTGTTTACAAAGCTTAAATTGACCTGACAAGAAGGCCATAAGAAAGCCACAAAATCGTTACAGACGTTTCCGAAATATTCAAAAGCAATGTCCAGAAGGTTTTTGAATAATTCAAAAATTCACCAGTAAAAACAACCGAGAAAACATTATGATGGCATGTTGACGATATTTTCTCAGCGAATGGGGTTTCTTTTTCTAGTCTACTTGAGGGTGTCAATTTAGCAAAGAAAAAGGGTTGCATGTTTGTGTGACATTAAACAAAATTCCTGATAAAATAAGCACCTACATACGGGAACGTTTATGCCCACGCGTGGTGTTCGAGATACCCAAGTTACAAAGAAGGTCATGTGAATTATAAAATATTACAAAAGGGAATTCTTTTGATGCTACGGTGCTTATGGTTAGGAAGGACAACTTTCTTTCTTTCGCTCACAAGGCGGAAAGACATTATTCTGTTAAAGAGTTCCAGTAAAATTCAGCAAACATAATGTAGTCAGAATATTTCCGGAAAGATGGTAGGAAATTGGATAAATTACTTTTTTTTTTTTTGGCTAACTGCTTTTCATTTATCGAGTTTATCGAATATGTCAAAAAATATGGACGAATTTTTGTAAAAAGTCTATGAATTTTGTTACAGATCCATAATCTTTGTGAACTCAAATTTCCGAAAAAAATACGATGAATATCAAATTAATTTGAAATTATGTGAGTTGGGTTTGAATTATTCCTGAATTACGCAACTTTTGGAATTTGATAGAAAACCATTTCACTAATCGTTCTCTGATAACTTTGTATCTTTTTCAGTTCATAAAAAAAATTAATTCAATAGAAGAAAATGTCTACACACGTCAGTAAATCAGTAGAGACATGGAAAAAAAATTAAGTCACTTCTGAGTTCCTTTTAACATCATGTGACGGCTTATCCGCATCGCTTATTCTTTACCTTTCACTTATGGAGTTTTTAATTCAATTTTCAATCGAATCAGTCGCATTAGCACCTAAATTCCGACACGGAATTTTTGAATTTTATAACATCTTGCAACGTTTCGTTTCAAGTAATATTTCTTATTTGAACTATATGTTGCAGTCTCTTGGAGATTTATCCCTAATCATTTCATAGAATTCCCCCACCCCCAAATTAGTAATAAGTAATAGTAAAGCTACTATTACACTGTATGCCAAGCTGTCAAATATTTGACTAATTTCATTGTCAAATGCTGCCAAATTGTCAAATTTTTGTTTGCCACATTTATTTGCTTTACACGAAGTCTATTTTGACAAAAAAAAGTTTACAGAGCTCTTCGTCAAATTTTTTTTGACGAATATTTGACGGCATGGCAATACTAGCTTAAAAGGTGCTGCAGTTTTTTGATCTCTTCTTTGATTACCGTTCAATTCGTATAGCATGTGCTTTTTCATTGTGACTAACTGTAAAGCTACTATTACACTGTATGCCAAGCTGACAAATATATGACTAATTTCACTGTCAAATGCTGCCAGATTGTCAAATTTTTGTTTGCCACATAATTTTATTTGCTCTACAAAAAAGTCTATTTTGACGGAAAAAAAATTTACAGAACTCTTCGTAAAACCTTTTTTGACAAATATTTGACAGCATGGCAATACTAGCTTAAAATATGTTGCAGTCTCTTGATCTATTGTTTGATTAGCGTTCAATTCGTATAGCATGATGTGTCCATTTTCAATGTGCCATTAAACAGGACAAATAAACTCTATACGATTCAGCTATGTAGGAGAGAATTGAATTGAGTATAGGTTTCAAAGAGCAAAAGTAACGATAGATGTTTCGCTTTCTCAAAGTGGTACATGTTATATTCCGCAGGAGCAAACCGGAAGGTGTCGTATTATTTCACGTTTATTAGGACTAATAAGCGAGGAACTCTACTCAAAAGTACGCTGAAAATGTACTTTGAAAATATCTGCGTGAGCAGACGGCGATTATGGTTGAACTGAGGATCGTGGAGGAACGGATTTAGGGAGTACTTCAAAACAATTGTCCTGAAAATGTCGAAAAGTGGAATCATTACGTCGGTATCTAGAACACAGTGACTGCATTCGTTGACCCTATACCAAGCATATTTAAAGTGGTCGTGGCCTACGATATCTCTTTAAGTGGGGGCTTTCCTTTTCCGGGGCATAGAATTTTACTCGGTTCATATTATTTTTGCTAATTAATTTCTTGTTCTCGAAATTTTTCATCACCTAGATAGATAGATAGATAGATTGGAAATAGGGGTTGGTATGATTAACCCCTGTCACTACAGCCACAATTGGGTCTATTGTGGCGACCCCCCGGATTGACTATGATTCCTCTTCAATCCCTGCGCTTTCAATGAAGTTTAGTATTTTGGGAAGAGGAATGGTCAGGAATTCCGATGGGTCCATGAAACCCTGACCGAAGTGACGAAGTCTTTTGTGAGCTAAACCCTAACATTCACAGAGGATATGCTCTGGTGTTTCGTCTTCGTCATTGCATATTCTGCAAATTTTAGTCTCAGAGAGACCAATCCTATTGAGATGCTTCCTCATGTGCCAATGTCCAGTTAGAGCTCCCACTAGGGTTCGGGACTGTTATCTGCTTAATTTTAGATAATCAGATGTTCTTTTTTCCGAATGCTTTGGCATAAAAACCTTTGAGTGCCTGTTGCCTGGTGCCAAGTCCCAGTGAATGGCACTTTGCGATTTTTGCCACATTCGGATGTTCATTCTGGCTGTGCTTAATAGTATCCCACAGAATGGATACGGTCCCATGAAGTCAGCTTCTGAACCTTTCCTAGCCAATAAATCGGCCATTTCATTACCTTCATAGCCGCTGTGTCGCGGAATCCAAATGAGGTTAACTCTGTTCTTATTTTCGAGTTCAATCAGGCATTAGAGGCAATTCCAAACAAGTTTGGAGTAGATTTGAACAGACTGAAGTACCATTATTGCTGCCTTGCTGTCCGAGAGAATACGTATTTGTTCATTCTTTTAGCCCCGTCTGATATTTTCTCTAATGCCTAATTCAATAGCATGAGTCTCCGCCTGAAAAACAGTGGATGTTATGTGCATGCTATAGTAGAATTTGACATTTAGGCGCACTCCATAAACTCCTGCTTCTACACCTTGATCTGTTTTTCATCACCTATCAATTGATGAAATTGTTTATAACTTTGTATAAGAAAATTTTTACCAACCTACCAGAGGGAGTAGTTTTCTGCAGTGCGTCCATTAATTATGGAACCAGTGTAAAAAATTGTAATTTTTTCCAGTACTAAAAATCTATTTAACTCCTAAATGCACGCTTCATGACAAAATATGCTTCACGCACGGCATGTATTTAGGAGCGAATGTTAGATAAATATTTTAATTTCATAATAAACAATTAGGAATTTAGGTAGGTCGAATTATTTATTTTTTAAATCGGCATTTTATCTTCAATTTGTACTGTCTACTTTAGATTATGATTTATTAAGTTAATTTTTCGCACGCTGCTATGGTAGGCACTACGTTCATGTTCAGTGATTAATTTTTCTTAAAGAAAGTGATTTTTAGTTGTTAACTCTTGTTTTCGTGACTATTTCATTGTAAGTATTTAATAGTCTTAAGATCTACTACTTTTAAGATCTAAAAAAAAATAACATAATATGAGGGGAAATACCGGACAAAAATGACGTATTATTTTTGTTTTAATTGCGTTAAAAAAAGTTAAAACCCAGATGTAGTATGTCTGTCTACCCGCCACTTTTATCAAAAATTTGTTCAATTTTTATCACTTCACTTATTTACAAATTAATTAGACGTCAAGTCAACAAACATTTCTATTCGAAAATGATTCGAAAAAAAATCAAAACGAATTAACTGTTCGAAAGGAAATACACTTTCGACTCAAGAATGACACTCCAACTATTCGTCATGTAAATACGATTAGAAAATGATTTATTGAATTTTCACAAAATAAAAACGCTATTACTCACTTTGGTGAACGTTAAGCGAATCATTTATAAATCATATTAAAGATTCGTAAATGAATATTGATTACGTACAACTAGAGAATCGATTTTCAGTCTAACGTGAAATTCGAAGAATTATTAGTAAATCCATTTCGAATAAAACAACGGGGCACAGTCACGAAAGGAAAATGGTTGGAAAACTCTAGACGAAAAACGGAACGTCATTCATAGTACACCCCACTGCCCATGTCAAACACTTGTCTTATCTTTAAATATCAGAACAATTATTTTCCTTAACTTCTTAGCATAAGCTCCAGAAATCTAGAAAATCAAAATTTTCATTTAAAACCTTGTCACGAACCTAATCAAATTAAAATCTTAAGGAGTTTGCGTACGGCGGACAGACAGACAAATTTTGTTTATTTTTTCGGGATATGGAATTGTATTTCCAACTTGGAGAAGAAACGATAAGACCTCATTAAATTGGTGCCAAGTAGGACCTTATTGTCATTGGTGATTGAGTTGTTTAGTCATTTTTGAGGTTTTACTACTGGTTTTACCAGTAATTTGAATCCTTCTTTATGTAAATCTACAAGCTAATTTCGTTTGTGACCTTTTGGTCGTCTAATCAACATTTCTTTCCTGGATTATACTTGGGCTGATTATGCCGTTCTTGTCATATCCTTGGGTGGGTAATTAAGCTTCCTGCTGCGGGACATGCGCCAATTTCGTTTCATTTCAATGAGAAGGGTTAATAACTGTCAGGCAAACTCATTAGCTTACGTCCGATACGGTTACTCACCCAACATGGATAAGTTCTTAAAATTACATTAGAGGTGGTCTAATTTCGAAATAGTCCGGCCTTGTGAAGAAAATGTTTCATATTTTCGGTGGTACTTAATTTTTTTAAGGAGGAAGGGGGGTTTAATGTGGGTTCAAGAATTATGAAGTACATACCTACATATCTTTGGTCATTAGCGTGGAGGTTACTGTGTATTATTTATAGTCTTGTATCTTAGTAGACATCAAAACCACTTAGTTAATTGGATGTGGTTGTTGCCTTCTGATACCATCGCATGCATTGCAAGCTTATCTCTAATTATGTAGTATCTAGTGAATAATGTAATCCGGTTTAAATTGCAAATTAATTCACATAAATTAATAGAAATGATAGAAAATCTTCCCATTTGTCATCGTCTTAGTTGAACTTATGGCGCCACTGTCTGAGTTTAACTCCTTCAGCCAATAACCTTATGCCACCCCATCATTAATAAAAGTGAAGTTGATGGTAGTATTAGTTCTGATAAATTGTGGGAGGTGGATAGAACACTGTCCATCAGCTTGTTCTTCAAATTGTCAATGACCATCTTAGCTCGGGTCCTTCAAGCTGAAATAGTCGATAACACCAGCGATATGAGGACTTGATCAAACGGGGATAAGCCAGTTATCGTTTAACTAGTTTTTTTTTAAAACAGGTTCAAGCTGAACAGGTTAATTGAGCTAAAAACCGTGAAATCGTATGCAACCCAGTGAAGGGTTGAATATCAAAATATCTTGAAATTAGATTTCAGGGCTCATCAGACCTAAGATATATGAGAAAATTCGTAAAAACGTATACAACCCCATTACATACTCTTGGCGATTGAATTTAAAAAATCGTAAAATTCGTTGTTAGGCGATTGCACAAAAAGAATGGAAAAAGTGAAACTAATTCGAGATCTCATCAGACCTTAGAGATATGGCAAAATTTGTGAAAACATATTCAAACCCCATTACTCTTCCTTGTGGATAGAATTTCGAAAAAATCTGAAATTAATTTATAGGGAAGTAAAAACAAATATAAAATTTCACCAGATCTAAGAGGTGTGTTATAATGCGTGGAAACGTTTCCTTGACACCACTTGGGGTGGATATTAATACCTCCTAATCAATAATCAATTTGTAGGAGATTATATCAAAAATTTGTGAAAACAAAAATCAATTCGATATCCAATCAAACCTAATACCCTGTACAGACTATGCGTTTTAAACTCGTTTAAGTAGGCAAAATGGACGTGTTAAAAAAGTAGTGTTCAGATTAGGCAACTCGTTTTATTTTAATACATGACACCTTGACGTGATTTGTTTTGACAAGAAGAGTAGCTGTGTTTTATTAGCAAATTCATGCTTTCAACCTTTTCAAATTAGTTGAAACAAAAGTGTTTGTATAGCAGTAATGAAAAGGGAATTTATTAGCTAATGCAGTCGTTCCACAAGCACAAAATTGAGTTTCTGCAGCATTAAATAGTTTCTTCCAAAGTTCACTTCGATTTCCGCGAGGGTCGCAGTACATGTTTTTGGTTAAACGCGTTGTAACTACGTGTTTTCGTAAACGCGTTCGGGAAGTGTTTTCAACGCGTTTAACTCGATTTAAACGGGTTAATCTCGTAGTCTGAACATAGTATAAGAGTTACGGCAAAAATTGTGAAAACGCAATCCCTTTACACCTTGGGGTTGAATATCGGAAAATCCTGAAATTTTTTAATAAGGGAAAATGTGTACAACTCCTGTTAACCCCCATAGGAGTTGAATTTAAAAAAATCTTGAAAACGCTGTTTAGTCATTTATCTGAAGAATTCGTGGAAATAAAATTAATTCAACATTTCTAAAAACCTAAGATATATGACGAAATTCGTGAACATACATGCACTCTATTTTAACTGACGATTTTTATTGCTCCACCTTCGTACGCCACTGAATATATGAAAACTTTTATTTTTCATTAATTAATTTTCTGCATTTACTACATATACCCACCAAGTTTGAAATTTCTAACATAAGCCGTTCTCGAGATACCAAAAACAACTCCCTAAACAGTAACCTGCAACGCTTCTTAGTATTAAACGCGTTCTATACTTCTGGCCAATTTTTTTGTTTTCCGTTTTAATACAAACATTGAGGTGAAATATCGACATAGCCCCTTAGGGGTTAAATATCGAAAAGTTCTAAAACCGATTTTTAGACGATTATTAAAAAAATTCCATTCGAGCAAAAAAAATCCGTGAAATTCGTGAAAACTTTTACAACTGCTTTACACCACTTTAGCGGTTTAATGTCAAAAAATTCTCGCTTATATGAAGAGCGCGAAGAAGTAAAATCACATCGATATCCCGACAGACCTAAGCGATATGACGAAATTCGTGAAAATGAAAATACGCCGGTCCCACCAACCTCCTTAAATTTTCCTTTTCCTAACAATTCTCAAAAACCGTAATAGATGTGATTTTAAAAATTTTACACGGTGTAGGCTCAGTTGAATAGTAGAAAAAATTTTGGGAGTGCAAGTAAGGGGAGATGGTGGAGAAGAAAAAATTCTGATTTTTATTTCTTGAAAATCGCAAAATATAGAAAACTAAAAACTGACGACTAAATAGATTCACTATAGAGGCATCTTAGGAAAATTTTGATAGGGGTAGCAAGGTACGGGGGTGGGGGTGCTTTATTTATCGCAGAAATGGCTTATGCTAGAAAGTTCAAACTTAATACATATATGAGCCGTTACATTTGAAAGTGGTATAAGTCCATTTTTTCATACATTGAGATATTTAAGGTTTTACGTTTGAAATAATTTAAAAATATTGATAAACCTTAATATAATTCGGGTGATGTTTTAACATTATAAACCTGTTTGATTTTGTTTAAGTGTTTGTTGTTTTCCGGCGTCAGTGGAGTTTCTGGTGTGAAACCTTAACACGAAATACTCGACTGTTGATTAATCGCTGTCCCTGAGGGCATAACAGTTGGAAAACCTTCACTGGATAGGCCAGTTTTTATAAGACTGTGTTAGACTTGGTCCGAAGGAGCTGTTTCGTCATCGGATGGCATAGTCTCGTCAGAGGGTGTATCATGCCTAAATCCGAAACACCCTTACATCTGGTGGTATTGCGGAGAATTATTCTATATAGCGATATCGAAACCTATTTTATAATGTGCGAATTATACTGGAGCGAAATTGTTTAATTTTATTATGCAATAATAATTATTAAAATTGCTAAAGAAAATAAACGATTTTTTAGCTCCAAATGGACTTATACCACTTTCAAAAATAACATATTGTAAGAAATAAAAACAAGAGGAAATTTAAGTCCATATTTTTATTGATATTGACTTTATTAAAATGGATTTTAAAATGAAGATATGTAAATTCACGAAAAATCAAGTTTATTAAGAATTAATTTCAGTTATATTAGAAAAGAAGATATAAAAAAAACACCTGTAATATGTAATTACTTCGTTAAGATAACTAAAAATAAAAAAAAATATATTTTAAATTTTTTTCTGCTTTACACAATTATTTTCTGTCTGGATTGTGAGAACGTGTGTAATGGCTTTCATAGTGTGGAAAACTTTGTATGTTATTTTTGAAGGCAGCCACTAGTTCTTCATCACTCTTTCTAAAAGATCCTTTCATTTTTCCACGTAAGTATTTGCCTAATACCTTTGCTTTGCTATAAAGATTTAGATTCAGATTCAGAAATTTTATTAAGATTTTATAAATACATGACAATATACAAAGAGTTGTAGATATAAGCTTGACAGCAATTTAATGTCGAAGCAGCAGTGACACGTTATGCTTTCCGACCTAGGCCGAGACTGAGTATGTGTAATATCTACGTCGTCTTATTTTTATTGGCGTAGATGCACACAAGAATGTATTTTGATTCTCAAAATTCTCCATTTTCCAAAAAAAAATTAAAAAGATATATCCAATCTTCCTCTGTAACACGATTTTTGCACATTTACAATCCTTATTTTTGAATTTCTTTGCAGGAATAATATTTCCAGTTTTGTATTATATAGAAGAAATAGAGACGTCTTTTGACTTTCCTAGTCTTCTGATCATTATTTTCATGATGTGATTGAAAATTAGTAACATCGTCTTCGTCAGTTGTAAAAATTATATTCCTTGTAAAATTCTAATCTTCTTCTTAGATTGGAACAATCTAAAATTAATATTGGTGAAAATGCTATCATCATCTGAATCGAAGTTTCGCCTTTTGCTGATATATATGGGTCTTATTCGTATAATAAAAAAACTCCAATATTCTCGCGACAAAATTTGTTACTCTTACTTACCAACATCACTATCAGATAAAATTGAGATATTGTCGTCTTTTTGATAGTTATGTGAACTCATTGCAATAACTGAATAAAATATTAGGTTGCTGCAGATGAAATGTCGTTTTTGGTAGTGCAATTACAAACAACTGTAACTTTTATAAAAACTTAATTTTATTAATCGAAATAGGCGCCAGCACATGCAATACACTTCTCTCAACGAGATACAAGTGCATTTATGTCAGTTTCGTAGAAGTCGGACTTTCTAAAGCGAAGAAAGTCCTAGAAGGCACTTTTGATGGCTGCTTCATTATCGAATTGTTTGTTCGCCAAATAATGATCCAAATGTTTAAAAAAGTGGTAGTCGGTTGGCGAAAGGTCTGATGAGTATGATAGATGAGGAAGAGTCTCATACTGCAACTTTTTTACTTTTTTGACCGCTGTTCTTGACGCTGTAAAAAGAAATAGTGAATAACTCCAGCTGCAGACCACCAAACAGTCATCATTATCTTCTTCGAATGAAGGCCTGGTTTCGGCATGTGTTTTGCGGTGTCATCAGCATCCAACCATTATGCCGATCGGCAACGATTGTCGTACAGTATCCACTTTTCATCACATGTCACTATTATGTTCAAAAACGGATCGTTTCTGTTCCGGGAGAGCAGGGAACTGTGAATTTCCAGTCGACGCTCAGTAAGCTCATGCGGAACGCACTTATCAAGCTTTTTGATTTTTCCAAGCTGTTGCAAGTGCCGGCTAACTGTCGAATAGTGTTCGCCCAATTTCTTGCAATGACCCTTACAGTTTGGCGTGAGTCAGATTCCACTAATAAATTCAGCTCGTCCTTGCCAATCGAAGGTCCTGGCTACCACGTGGCTCACTTTGAAGGGTCATATTTCCTGTTTCGAATTTTTCGAACCATCGCTGTGTGGTTCGTTTGTTTACCGTATCAGTTCCAAATTCCCTGTTGATGTTTTCGGTTGCCTCCGTTGCACTGTGGCCAAGTTTAAATTCATAAAGGAAAGTTACCCGTTTTTGACTCAAAACCATTTTTTCCCTTTTTTTTCTGTCCGATCTCAATGAAGTCCAAAACTGAAATGACTATATTAATAAATGTAGGGGTATTTATACTTCAAAACCAATACCACTTGTGCCACCTGGCAGCAGTTTGAGACATGAAAAACGCAACCGACTTCACTGCATAGAGAAAAACAACATTTCATCTGCAGCAACCTAATATTATCTATCTAAAATTTTGATTCTGTGTTTTAATAACAGTTATATTAATTCTCACGCTGCAATCAATTAGTTCAAGGAACACCAAATAGACGAAGTTGCGAAATAATACTAAACAAAATCAGTGAAATTCTGTGGTAAAAAGCGATAACAGCTTAAGTCGAAAAAAAAATTAGGTGATTACGTGTATCAAAATTGATAATTACACTAATAAAAAATATATTAGAAGATCATATTTTATTTAATTTAATAATACAACCTAATAATAATATATTAAATGAGATAAAAATCTATCAAAGAATGGCAATTTTTTTTAAAAATGCAATTGAAAACTTGAAAAATTATTTTTTCTCGACATAAGCTGTTATCGTTTTTTACCACAGAATTACTTCTCACTACATTATAATACCGTAATATTGTTTACGGTACCGTTTTTAAGGCACTAAAGGGCAATGCACACTGAAGTCAAATAATAATCAAAATCAATAATCAATAATAATTGCAATTTGAAAGTTTAAAACAACTATTATTATTAAAATGAACTTATTCCACTTCAAAAAAAATGTTTTTGCCATAGCATTTTATAGCTAAAATTCATTTGATTACTTTATCAAGAAATCGTGCTATATCTTACTAAAATTACCATTAACAAATTTTTTTCTCCAAAAGTGGACTTATACCACTTTCAAAAAAAATGGGTCATATGTAGATGTGTGTAGAAGTAAAAAAATCGGACTTCGATTAGTGTACTGAGGTGGAGTAGAAAAATTTCCGTGAAAAGGTTTTTTTCCAGATTTTTACGATTTTTCCTTACTTCTTTTAGGCATGTCGAGTTATTAAATTAAATTATTTTTGGAGGCTCTTTGTAAAGTACCTAGAAAAAATTTCCAAATTTTTCGATATTAAACCCTTAAGGGGGTGTAAAGTGGTTGTGTTTATTTTCACGAATTCCGATATATTTCTTAGGTCTGATGAGATATCTATTGAATTCGCTTTAAATTCTAAAAGCTTTAAATACAATCGAGAAAAAATAGATTTATCCATTTTTCGATGATCAGCCTCAGGATGTAAAGTATCGTTCAAGTTTTCACGAATTCTGAAAAATATTTTAGGTTTAATGAGTTCAAATTCGCTTTTACGAGCATTGAAACGGGTTTGCAAACGTTAACACACAAAGTTTGAGGGTAGGAAATTTTTGTTGAAATTTCTAGTCAATTACAATGCTTTATTATAAAAAAACATAATTTGGCATATTTCATCGTCACTTTCGGAACCCTTCAGCTCCAGCACTTCAAGAAAACTGACACTGGTTTGAATATCGAGATTAAACTCTCTTTCCACAAGACAGCTCGAGTTACACGCCTCTGCCTTATATTGAAATATTAGATTTCCATCAATCAATCGATTATAATTCGAAAAATTATTATTTCCGACTTCTGCTACTTTCTCTTCCTAGCCATAAATCAGCTTGAATTTAGCCCTAATAGGGTGAAGTAAGACAGTCGAAAGACCAACAACACACCCTTCAAGTTGTGAATATTTTCACGTCATCACAGGCATCAAACTTTCGCCAAAAATATGAAAACCTCCGTGTACAAAGTGTTTTATTAATCACTTCTTAATTAACTTAGCGCAAGTTTGACGATAAAAGTTATCATTAGATTTACGAAATTAACGGATAATCTTGCAAGGAGATTAAAGACGACGCGAAAATGTTGCTCCGAGATAATGTCGTTTTAGATTTTCCTCGACTATCCTTTAAATAATGAGAAGGACTCCAGGCAGTCAAAATCTTTCCTTCGAGGACGAAATTTTATCTTTCGCAAGTCAGGAAGTTTATTCGTAGATATTTTCAATTTGATTCGATTTGGGTGTGTTGCTTAAATTTTTATTTAAAGGACAAAATAGAGATTATGCAGTCTAAAGTCTTTTATCCAGAATACGTAAAGCCTATTTGTATTCAGGGCACTATAAACACAGAATGAATGAATTGCAAATTTGCGAAAGGTTAACCAGAAACTTATACGAGAAAAGGGCATAACTCATAATAATGAGATTTTTATTTAGAAAAATTTATTTTCATGCAGAAGATGTAATAGCTTGCGGGTTTCAACCTTTTGTACGGGTGAATTTAGTTTTGGAAGATCGGTTGCTCAGTGTTTGATGGAACAATAATTGAAGGTAGGGTGCGACGTTATATGAAAAAAATGCATTAAAATGCTAAGATTCTGATGAAACGATCGCTAAGCCTTCAAATTGTTAATTTTTTTGGATACACTTTGAGTATATCCTTAAGTTTAAATTTTTTGAGCTAATCGTCCCCGCCTAAGGGAATGCAAGAACTCTGAGGAGCGTTTAACCACCCACCCATCTGTCCCTTTCTGCTAACTATGCCCAGGACAGGCGTGTCAGGGTCCCAGGACGTCACCTCCTCCACTTCACATCCTGATCTGATGCCCTAACTCACTGAGTCGGACTCTCAACACATTTCGTCCTAGATGTTCGGAGGGGCTTGTAAGAAATTTTGTAAGTTCTAAAATCAAATGTCACATTAAATTTGAACGTTCGAACGCTCATAGCTCCCAAACCCTTTGAGCTATTAAATTGATTTTTTTTGTTGGTAAACTGAATGCACTCCTTTAAGTTGCCACCAAGGGGTGCGGGTGTGAGGGGGAGATGGGTGAAGCGTTTTAGACGGAAAATTTTGATTTCTAGATCTCAGAAACCGCTTAAACAATGAGTCTGAAACTTGAAATTTATATAGAGAGCTTTGATAGTGGACCTATTTGCAAAAATGTTGGGACAAAATTAACTTTCCAAGATGTTATATTCCGACTTTGACCGCGTCCCGGAGTATGACCCAATTACGTAATTCATGTGTTATATGTGGCAGTGGCGTAAGCATTCTAGCGCGACCCTATTTGAACCGCTTCCCAAACTTTGACCCGAAAAATAATAAAGTTTGGCGCAGACTGTTTGCAGATTTTTTCCATATATTGGATTTCCCGAATTTGCGAAAGTTGTTCGATGTAAATGTGAACAGGTCTAATTCCACTAACTTTGACATCTCGGGGATCAGCGTTGAGTCTTGTTCTATGAAATGAATTCAGTTCCGATATAGCCATTCCAGTTCACTGTGAAATCTATCTACTTGCCGACGATACAGCTTTTGTCTTCTTCTTAAATTACAAAAAAAATCTGTCAACAATCTGGGCGTACCTTTACTAAGCGAATAAAGTTCAGGTGCGACAGAAATGCCGACGCTACTAACACGCTTGATACACCAACCGGAATGGGCCCTGAAACAAAACTTATTTTCGTATCGCGACATCTGCAGATTTTTCTTCGAGATTCGGGGCGCATATGACGCGACACCCATATATTTCCGTAAGTTGTCTCGCCGACGTGTCTTCGCGACATCTGCTAAATTCTCGCAGACTTGACCAACTAGGATCACCGTCAGGTCAGTGTAATCTAACGGACCAGCTTCTTGACAATAGGATGGCGCATAAAAAATGTTGGTAGTCACATATCTAAAATCTTAAGAGAATTAGTACTGACGTAAAAGTGGTAGTTATCAATTTTATTTTTCGTATTTTTCACGTACTTCATTACTTTCCACGACTAACTTTCACATCAATTTTTCATTTCAGCGGAACCATAAGCGATTCGGATTTCTCAGCTGAACTCTACACGTGGTATGTTATGCACATCTAACCTTAAAATTTGACCCAGTAATATTTCAAGCAACTAACATCGTGTACAGCTCGAACATAACCCACCGACGTTAAATATTAAGAAATGCTTTTACGCGAATCCTTTGCCATTTGTCTTGTTACGTCTTACATTGTCATTTCTTTGTTTTGAAAACCTTAAGCCCCGCCGGAAATATTCCATTTGTAGTGCTCGGTACATCCTGCATTGTCTGAAAAGTAATTTAATTTTAAAAATAATATTTGGTTGTTTTCCTGTGTACTTAGTAATTTCAAGCGTAATAATTCAGCATTTCAGATTTCTCATTCGATCTGGGGTCTTGCAACGGAAATAGCTCCTTTTTGCCGTCATCCGGAATTTACGAAATTCGAGAATTTTTCCAAACTCCATTATACTAGGTGCTATGTTTATGAGTTTAACTAAAAGCTTTTAAGGGAGCAGACTGGATTACACCTAAAATGAACTAGAGCTCAACATATGTGGATAAATATAACATGAGCTATAGTTCAAAAAGCTATTGTTCAGTATTCTGCTTACAAGTTGGAATAACTTAGCAGGAAGTTTCTACAATGTACACTATTAGAAATCGATCTGCAGTTTGAATTAAGCGAGGTTACCTGTAAACTGGGTATATCAGTTTCCTACTTTGTTTATACATCACTTCCACAGAAAGGATATGAATAAATTTTTCTGCCAGGGAGGTCATATATAAGTTTTTCACACGGAGGTAAGATTTGGTGTTAGGTGTGTTGCTGCAGGAACATCTTCCCAACATGAGTGCTAGCCACTGCTTTTTATGATATGTTAATATGTATATCACCCCCTCCTGCTCCACCCCGAACTGTAGTTCTAGAAACTAGTCAGCGTGGTTTTTGCGCAATGTATTCGGAGCAGGGAATAAAATATTACCGTTGTTTATTATTTTTATTTATTTATTGGTAGAACCTGTAGAAGCCTTATTGCTTCTCGAACCACGACCTAAGTGATCTTTTGTTCCTGGCTCTTCACCACTTCCTAGGCCATATCTATTCCCTTAGGAAAGGAAATGATTTTACTCAGGGGAGTCTTCGACAGGTCTTCATTGGTGATAGTAAATCTACCGAGAGTCTGCCTTCTTGATCTGGCAACTGCTTCACATTCACACAGAATGTGTGCAGTAGTTTCAGATGTGTTTTCACAGAATTGACATCCGTCTAGTGATACTTTGCCGATGATTTTATGGTGATAATTGAGGAAATTATGTCCTGAAAAATATCCCATTGTAACCCTCGCGTTATACTTGTTGAAGGAAAGAAATTCCGACGCTCTCTTCAGTTAGGTTAGGTTATGGTGGAAGCCCTCCAAACTCACTTAGACCATTTGGTTGGTCCATTGCGATACCACACCCGTCACACCTTAATGAAGTGCCATATGGGGAGTTATCGTAGCATTGATACAGGGGAAAAGCTAGTCGAACCAGTCACAGATGCGAAAAAACTTGGCTAGTTCATCAATTCGTGTTCCGGCCATGTCCCCGAAACTGGAGAAGAAGTAGCTGCCCATGGCTCTGAACCTACAACTGGCTAGCTTGGGATAGTCACAAAGTAGATGCCTAACGCTCTCTTCTTCTGTTTCACTTCTACAGCTTCTGCAGTAGTCATTATATCCAACGCCTAAGCGTTTTGCATGTCTGCCAAAGAGACAGTGTCCCGTTAAGACAGCTGTAATGTTAGGGCCTCTATATGACTTCTTTTCAGAAGATCGACAGTCCTTCTAGGATGTATTACTGGCCATAGCTGCCTGGAGGTTTCACACGTAGTTCGCTCTCTTACTTGAGAAAGTCAGGAACTTCCTGACTGTCTAAGTCCTGAACGTGAGTTCCGATAATCTCCCACCTAAAGATTTACCCACTTTAAAGTGCTTAATGAAGTCTTTACCTACTCCACAGAATGGTTCCGGGCCAATCATTGGTGAGTTGGCTTCCCGCTTAGCTAGCTGGTCAGCCGATTCGTTTCCCGGAATACCCTCATGTCCGGCACCCACATTAGGATTAGACTGTTATGATGTGCCAGCTCTTTAAGAAGAGAATGACAGTTCAATACCATGAGCTGAAATAATAAGATGGCTGTCAGATAAGATAATAACTGTAGCGCCTTTTGGTTTATTCAATAGAAGTTTACCTGAGCATAGTTCTACAGCATGTACCTCAGGCTGAAACACAGTGGCTGTTTGTTACCAATATTGTTGCGAGCTAGGGGTTCGCCGGGATTTCAAGTAAAACACAATTCGTTTAAAATCAAAATAAGTGATAATTTATTAATCCGCACTTTAATTCTGTTCGCACAATTATTCGCACTATATGGACGCACTATACCGCCCGCTTATCTATATCGCTTGATTCGATCACACGCAATCGATCGCTTTCCACCAACACGGTCGCGTATACACGCTAGCTGTCACAGTCGACGTAATAAAAATGACTATGTCCCCAGTTGTCTGCAGTCGAGACTGTTCTTGAATCTTCGTTCAGTGGTGTGCGTAGAGGGTTCTAGTGAGCTTGAGATCTTTCCATTTGATCCTCTACGCTGTTCTACATTTGAGCACATTCGAGCACATTCGATAAGAAGGGGGGTATAATCGTGTTGCTCCGCTCTAATTATATACTCAACTAAGCTTTAGATTGGGTTACTTCGCAGCTTAGGTATTCGGTTGTTGCTGTTTCCCTTATTCGTAATCGATCGAGTTGCGCGGTAGCCAGGCTTACACGTAACAATATTTTACAATTGGGTCAAAATACGCCCGCCCCAGTTCCATTATAAGTCTTAGAGCCGTCCGTGTACCAGATCGAGGCACCTTCTCTAAAATCTAGTAGACCAGATTGCTATTATACACGATCTCCCAGAGCCACCATGTATGGTTTCTCAAAGTCGTACATGCCATAGCTGTACGATTTCGTTTACTTAGTCGATTAAGCCCTTCCGATTAAATTACTGTAGAATTTTAAGGTGACCGACAAGGTCGCCTTCCTTAAATTTATTATACTGCTGTAGCCTTATGGCCAGGGTTGCCAGATAGTTGGCTGCAGAACCCGCCGAGTGAACTTATGAAATAGGCCCAAGAACCCGCACGAAGACTTGTAGCCCAAATACCGCGCTCCACTTTGAAATTTATCAGACCTTAAATGTGTTGAACATAGATTTCGACGAAAAATAATTTGTAATTTTCGTAATTCAATGCGATCAAAATTTTCAGTGAATAATCCTACATGCAAGTTATCAGGCAAAAAGTAAATATGGCGTTTTGCTTTTATGAATAATAATGTATATAAGATTATGTTATAAGACGCACATCAATATTTAATAATGTAAGTACCACATAATCATTTTCGCTTAAGCGATCAGATCCTGCGTCTAAAGAAGATCAAGCTGCGTCCCGATTAGCGTCATACATTGTTGTATACAAGCAGTTCAACTTAATGTTGCGAGCCTGAGGTTCGCCGGGATTTCAAATAAAACACAGTTCGATTTCATTTACTACTAGATCGCCGTTATCGATGGAAATTAATTTAAAAATAAACTTTCGCGTAGAACTGATCGTCGTTTCATTCTCGCAGCAGAAAAACATACCCCCGGGCCCTGCAGCGCTTATATACTGCATGTGGTGTGTCGAAAGATTTCCAGCATATTTGGTAGTTTGTGTGTAATGCGCAAGAAGCAACTATTACATGCGAGAAATGTCTAGAACATGCGAGAAGTATATGGACTTATCTACGATATTGCAAGGTTGTTGTATTTCTCTGGACTTATCTACGATATTGCAAGGTTGTTGTATTTCTCTGGAAACTTTAATACCAATAATAAGTTAGAGTTATTCGGATTGCCCGAGTACACATTTAACAATAACTTTGTAACAATAACTTTGGAACAATAACTTTAATTTTTGCAACACTGAAACCCACTAATGCAGCAAAAATAATAATTAATAAATTATGAAAAAATGGAACTCTACGACAGTCATCAATATTGGTAAATCTATCATCTCTTGCATGTTATATTTCGATGGGTGTCCTAAACTTGAAAGAAAGTGGTTCATTTTTAGAAAGTAAACAAATAATGAAACGATTCACGCCATAAAAGACATTAACATTAACGTTGCTGCCTTTATGATCTTTCCGTGGATAGAAGGCTAGAAGAGATAATTTGACGCGAATAGCTGCCCCGGAATAATTTACTATGTTGGCTGCTCTGGTTAAAATCGGTATAGCAAGTACGAAAAAAGCCAGCAAAAGGGGGGATTATTGCGAAAAAAACTTTTCGAAAAAATATTTTTGAAAACTTGATAGTTATTTTAGGGGACACGCAATTACTAACATTTGTTCATTCCCCGCAAGCACCCCATACAACGTTGAAAGTCCCCAATTTTGGAGAATTTCTCAGCAATCAGCAACCCTAATATATACCCTGGCAACCCGCGCAACTCGATCAATTTTCACTAAGAAAGCTACGCCTCCCGATAGCAAGTAAGGCCCCGCCTCTCAATATCCAATGAGGAAACTTCTGTATACTACTCGAAAACTCTTCTTCTCGATGTTCCTCGCATATTCTTCAGGCCTCTAATTTTGAGAACAGCAATTAATTTTTAACTTTGACTGACGCCATCAGCACCAGTGTGACCGTTTTGATATTTCTCAGGGTAGCAAATTTGGGTAGCAATTCTTAGCTTGGGTAGCAAAAATATTTTCTAATACTTCTTTTAATTAAATGGAACTAGTTACGTCATTACATGCTTATCTGTTACTCATAACACTGTATATCCATTAGAAATTTAAAATGTTTAAGGAAAAAATAATATTTTAAAGTGTGAACATTTATTTAGGAAAATCAAAATTCACACAAAATGCACATTTTGCCCTTCGCTCGAACGAGTGATAGATTCGAAAAAGATGCTTAATTCGATTACGATTATGTATGCGGTATGCGCTACCACTATACTATATTTCTCAGTACAATAATATTAGACAGCTATCGATGGTACGCGATTTCGAATGCAAGACCAGAGGCGTGCATGAATTTTACATTTGAGTCGTCCAGTTGCCAAACCAGCCATACGTCTATTTTTTTGATTTTAAGGTTTCGGTATCCCTGGATTCGTCTCGTCTCAGGCTACAATTTTAAAACTAAATTGAGCTTAGAAACCAGTCCTAAACCTTTAAAAATTAGGTTTGAAAAACCTAGTAAGGTGCAAAACCAGCCATATTTCTTTGAGTTTGGTTTCAAAAGCTGACCTATATTACCAGTTGCAAAACCAGCCATATTTTTACTTAACACAATGATGACGTCACTAGTTTGGGTTGTTATAGTTTGGTAATGGTAAATAGTATCCCTGAGTCTTATAAAATCGAACAGCTGATAGTTGATATAACCTTGCACAATCATTGATTTGAGTTTTTTTCGTGTTTCGTTTGTGTTTTAAGGTTGTGAAAATGGAGGAGGAAAATGTTGAATTTATTATTTTAGAGACAGATGAACAGTTTTTAGTGATAATCAGGTCAACGAACAACAAGAAATAGAACATCAGCTCGAAGAACAACAAGGAATAGATCATCAGGTCGAGGAACAACAAGGAATTCAAGAAACTAAATAGTTCAGGAAAAAAAAACGTCAACCGAAAGAATGGAAGAGAAATATTGCAAAGCAATACTGCTAGAGTTGCGAAACCAGTCATATTTGCATTTCGGGTGCAAAACCAGCCATATCTAGATTCAAAACTATAATACACTATAATTCATTTAATAAGGATAATATCAAAGCTTTTGCAAGCCAACAAAGCATATTTTTTGTGATTTTTTTAAAAAAAAAAGAATAAGGATATTTTGCCTATTTTGCTGCATAATCCGTTTTTGCCATTTTGCCACAAGCTTCTGAAACAAATATGGCTGGTTTTGCAACTGGACGACTCATTTGATAGTCAAAGTATCATATTTTTGGCATCCACAAGTTTTATAATGGTTAATTTTATCAGGGTAGCAAATTTAGACATGTAGTAACATAGTAGCAAAAAATTGTCAATAGTAGCATTTTGCTACCTTCGTAGGTAGCACTTGTGGTCACACTGATCTGCACCCCAAAATCCGTATAAAAACATTCCTTACATCAAGGAACCTGTCATAAAGTGAAAATTGGTTGCCTAAAGGTGGCTGAGTGGACCTGTGAACCTGGATCCAGGTGGTTAATTGGCTCCACGCTATTCCGTGGAAAATCACGCTACGTCCTCTGGCGAATCAACAAACCAAAATATTTGTATGATATTCCGAATCTTCTTGTTTGCTGGCGAAAATTCCGCAAGGAACCATTCATCTTGTTGCTCGCCATTTTGCAAGCCAACAATTGCCAACTATTTTCAATGTTTTACAAGAAAAAAGCCAACTCACCGTCGCAATTTCCCTCCCAGAACGTGTCCATCGCATTATTGCACTCGTTTTTCACATTCACTAAGCACCGAAACACCCGCGAGCACGTTAAAACTTAAAATTTATCGGAACGGCGGCACTTAACAACTCGCCATCTTTCAATTTCCTGACATTTACAGCATCCGATGATCCACACGTTCCACAAATTTGTTTCCACAACAAATTGCTTCCGCTGCACGTCGGAACCAGCAGTCGTTTAACAGAGCAAAGCATATCACTGGCGCTTTGGATGCATGTCACCGGCAGTTTAAATTTCCATGTGTTAACTTTCACCTAGCCGGAATATCTGCATCACATCACTTACGCCTAGCTGTATGCACGATCTCTCCTATGACTTTTTCCATTGTGTGCTTTATTGTTAACGGTTTTACGGGTGATAATCGCGTGCAGTTATTTCTGGAAAATAGTCGTGACATCAACCCCATTTGTACCTGATTGGAAATTTTCGCCACAGGATTGTCCACGTCCCACACCCGATTTCCCGTGATAAAGACAAGATCCACAGAAGGACAAAATCCACTCGGAAACGGAAACGTCATGCGTTTCATGTGAAATGCATCTAGTGTGGCGTCTGGCGTTGAGCAAATTACACAATTTTAAGAAATTTGAATTTTTGCATGTGCGCGCGTTTTGTAGAGTCATTTAAAGTGAAAATCGCGTTGCGAAAAGCGATGCGCACATAATCTGGATGTGAAATTGACATGGTGAGTTTGTCCTTTGGCAGGAAAATAGTAAAATAAGAATTTAAGCCCGAACAGATGCAAAGGTGAGAAAGACGGATGAACACCTGCAGCACTTTCTTTTTTGTCACTTCGATTAAATTAAAAAAATCTGCCAGTGGTCTGGGCGCAACTTTATTATTTTTCGGGTCAAAGTTCCGGAGCGGTCAAAGGCGGAGTATACCATCAGTTGTTTCGAGATCATGACGTTTCCTGGAAAGTTGATTTTGTTCTTAAAATAAAAATATTTAAAATAGAGAGTTTTAGCCGATTAAACATTTAAAAAAGTCCATGTCTATTCGAATTTTGGTATATTATGTACACTAAAATCCCATAGAAGTAAAAACAAATTTGATGCCTAATCAGACTTAAGAGATATGACGAATTGTTAAAACGTATACAAACCTATTACTTCCACTAGGGGTTTGAATTTCGAAAAAATTGTGAAACAGGTTTTTAGACGATTTCATAAGAAGCAACTTGATATCTTATGAGACACGAAGGATTTTGAAAAATTTGTGAAAACGTAAGCAAACCCTTTACACCCCCTTGGTTTTTGAAATTCGAAAAAGCGTTAAATTGGTTTTTATGTCATTACATCAAATGCATAATAACCAATTTTATATCTCATCAGAACTAAGGGATGGCAAAAGTTGTGGAAACATATGCAAACCCTTGGGGGTTGAATTGTGAAAACATATGCATATCCCTTGGGGGTTAAATATCTAATAATTGAGAAGTGGGTTTGTTGGCGATTATATAAAAAGTCTGTGGAAGTGAAAAGCGATCTAATATCTCATCAAACCTATTGTGGTGGTGCAGTTTACGTTTGTTTGGTTGGTTTTAAGATTAGAAGTTCACTGTAACATTGATCAATAAATTATTGAGAGTACTTGATTTCTATATTATTGAATATAGATCAAGTACTGGGATTTTTTGATAAAAATAAAAAGAGGAAATATGGAATATAGGAAAGTCAGTTCTAAAAAATCCTATGAACAAATAAGATCATTTGCTATCAAATTAATTCAGATATCATTCTGAGAATAAATAATTTAGTCTATTAAATATATATCATTATTAAATAGTTAATAAATAATTTCAATGTATTGTTGATAATTAATAACTAATGATTAATTCAGTGAATATTGTAATATCTACTAAATAATATTTTTAATGTAAAATTTCATTTATAAATTGAAATAATTAAATGTTTAGTTAATTGATTAAATCAATGTATTCAATTACCTAACACTATGAAATGTATCGAAGCTTTGAAAAGCATACAACCGCCTTTCACCCCTTAGGATTAATTAACTAAAAATACTGATATTGACTTTGTGTTGCTTATAGGGGAGGAACACCAAATATTGGATAGGTGCGCAATACTGAATACCCTGTTAAAATGGGATCTAAATACCGCCATCTAAATTTAGTGGCGCGAACTGAAATATCAAAAGAAGTTAGTCACTTATGTGATGTCAGCAATTCCATATTTACTGTCAGTTTTTTCTAAAAAATCGCGAAGCGTTCTTGCGCGCAACAAGTTTTTAAATTAGCTCCCTTCAAACTGCTCTTAAATACGATATGTATTGATATATATTATTTTGGTTTAACGTGTTGCTTAACTACATACTCCGAAACATGCTTTTAACATTCTTTATTAATTATAAGAAATAGTGAAATTTGTGTAAATATGTTAGGGTAAATTTCCTATATGCCTCAATACTGGATACTGAACTGTTCCCAATTCTGGATATCCTGTATTACGGTACTATCCTAGCAGAAGTAGCTAGCAGACATTGGTAGGCTTTTCAAAATGTGCTGTACATCGCATATTTACTGAAAATTTGGACATGAGAGAGCTGTGGGGAAGATGGCTGCCGCGTTTGCTCACAATGGAACAAAACAGCGTCTTCAGCATGTTTCGAGTGTTTGGCGATGTTTCACAGCAATAAAGCAGAGTTTTTCGTTGAATCATAGCCATGGACGAAACATGTGTTCATAAGTTCACACCTAAGACGAAGAAACAGTCAAAACAATGAACTAACAGGGCAAAATCGGCTCCAAAGAAGGCGAAGGCAGTCTAATCCGCAGGCAAGGCCTTGGCGTCAGTTTTTGGGATGCTCGTGGGATAATTTTCATTGATTATCTTTAAAAGAGTAAAACAATTAACAGCGAGTATTATGCAAACTTATTGTGTGAGTGGTGAAATCAAGGAAAAACGCCACATTTGACGAAAGGAAGAAAGTGTTGTTTCATCAAGACAAGGCACTTGTTCACATATCCGTTTTCGCGGTGGTCAAAATTAATGTGAGTTAAAGTTCACCCTATTCGCCAGATTTAATACCCTCACATTATTTTCTCTTTTCAAACTTAAAATAATGGCTGGGGGTAAGAAATTGCAAACAGAGAAGAGGTGGAGTCTGCGGTTGACGATTATTTTGAGGAGCTTGACAGTTCTCACAATAAAGAGGGTATCGAATAAATCCAATATCGCTGGGAAATCTGTATCAATCAAAAAGGAGACTACGTTCAGAAATAAAGTTTTTTTTCTCTCAAATTATTGTGTCTTCTTTGTTAGGTCGGGTACTTCTGGGACTTCCATAGTAGATACGTGTCCCAAATATTGGATATCCAGTATTGGGGTACACAAATTTATGTTATTATTTTTGAGGTCATTTAGAAAAAAAATAATAATGAGGAATTGAAGAAAACCTATAATTTTTTTTTTGTTTTTATTTCAAAGCTTATAAGATTATTAATCTTTGTTAATGTATTGAATAAAAAGTTTTGAATATAATTCCATTGTTTTTTTAAATTTTCAAAAAGTATCCAGTATTTGGTGCGCCTCCCCTATAGGAAACCTTAGGAAGTAAAAATGAATTTTTTCGAGAATAGGGTCGCTCTCAAGCTTTCTTACAAGGTCTGTGGAGGCTATTTTCTTTGCTTCCGTATCCTCAGAAGTTAGAAGTCGGTACGTCATGAGACCGGCTTCTTTTTGTACATACAAGTAGAATTCATCAAAGAACTTCTTCTAGAGGGTCGATCAATGGTGCTGTTGAGTATAAGGTCCGACTCTTTCCAGGACATAATCCTACCGTCCGTTCTCCTGAGACGTTCTTCCACAAACGATTAAAGACTGGTGTATTAGATAGAAAATTCCTCTTCATAGTTTGCTCGTTAATCACTTCAATTATATAGTCATCGTTCTTCCGTAGGTTTGAGCATGCTACCAATATATTTTCAATAATTACCTTCTTAGAATTGCTATCATTAGCTAGATAATCAACGCTACTCTGAACTTAACACCTTCTGAGGCTAGACTCCTACACTAAACTATTCACTTTACGTACATATGGAATATGTTTCACGTCCCGGTTCCATTACCATATGTTTGTATCATCGACCCGTATCCTTTTCCCAACAAAAACCAATAACCCTTGTATAAATTACAAAATTTATTCTTGTATACACTATACGTTCTTTCCATGAGTTAATGTTTCACCTTTAAGCCATGAGGGAGGAACATTAACTTGCCGAATTGTTTTATTTTTAGAAATCTACCCATGATAAACAGAATAAAAAATGTAAGGTGTACAACAAACTGTAGTGAGGTCCTGTAATAATGTGTACAGTAAGGACCGTAGTTGGCAAACATCATAAAAAGAAATAAATCTTAACATACAAGGCGACCTGGAATAAAGTCGCTTAAACCTCGTCACAACAGGAGCGAAATTGTTATCATTAGAGTAATTATGAATAAAATTCGTGCGTAAGGCTTACTATAGTACGTCTGAGAAACGTGACCGAAATGAAGAATTTTTATTACTCTTATTTCCATAATGACATGTTCGACGGTCCTAATGATATCCCCCGAAAGTTTAGGAGATGCCTCCTACAATTTCACTCAAATGTTAATGATTGCGGTACAATAAATCTTCTATCAAACAAAACAGATCTTAATTACCTACTGTACCGGGTAATTTGAGAGAACTTTAAACAAACAGGAAACTGCTCACATATCCAACATTTACACGTCAACAGCTGCTATTTAGACAACACTTCACTATATTATCTTGCCTTGGGATACATTAAATTTAAGGAAGATATCAATTAATTCAGATTGCATAAAAAGGTAGTGCACGTGAGGAGTGGGCTCTAAAACATTTTTATTTTAATTTTTATCCTAGAAAGTTGAAACTTGGATTATATGTAGGTATAGTAGAGAAGGAGGACCACATCTTTCGAATGGTTTACGGTATAAAATTGAAATCCACAAAATTTATAACTTTGTATTTTTATGAATCAATAGAATCCGATAACCAAATATTTCACTTTCGAACTGAGTTGGAATTTTTAGTACAATTTTTCACTTTTACTTTATTACTTTCTAACAATATTACTTTATTATTTTCTAATAATACGGTATTGTGATAGATTTTTAAAAAAAAAATTTGCTACCCTGAAAAATTTTTGTTTCACGTTTCATGACTAGTAGACACGAAAAAAACAAAAAAAATTACAGTCCGTCTGTCCGCCGTACACCGTACGGGGCCGCCGTACGCAAAATCATTTGAAGGCTCGTAGCTTCCAAACCCTTTGAGATAAATTGAATTTTTTTTTATGGATAGACTGGGTAGGCCCCTTGAAGTGACCGAATATAGAGGAGTGGGGGTATGAGGGGAAAGGAGGGGGTGCGTTTTAGACGAACAATTTCGGTTTCTTCCAACCGCTTAGGCTTAGGAGGCTGAAACTTAGAATTTATATAAAGCTTTGGTAGTGGACCCATTTGCATAAAAATTGTCAATATGGGTGAAAGGGTGTGGGAGGGGGGGGGGGGGGAAATAATGCGTCCGAAACGTAAAAAAGCCGAAATCGACACATTTTAAAATCCATATCTCCTAAACCGTTAACGTAACAAAATTGAAACTTAATGAATATCTGTAGGTATACTAGGAGAATAGATCGAAAACAAATTTTTGAGTGGAGGCAGTGGCGTACGGGGGTTGAAGGTAAAAAACTTTAGATTACGATATCCTACGAACCAATTGCACTAGAGAAATAAAATTTGGTTTGAGTATAAAGGATGGCAATTAAAGTTTGCCGAAAGAAAAGGGGTGGTGGATCATGAAAGTGGAGGGGATACGAATTTTTCTAAAAAATCACGTCGAGGTAGATGCTTAAAATTTTTACCAGAAGTAGGCCTAATAGACCCCAAGCAGAAAAAAATACTTTATTATTAAAAAATAATAAAGTAAAATTTTAAGGGTGAGGGTGTATAGTGAGACGCTGGGAGTGGGTGAAAAGAAAAAGTTCTGATTTTTATATCTCGAGAACCTATAACGATATAAAGCTGAAACTTGGTATTTAGATTGAGCTATAGAAGTAGCATATTGGAAAAATATAACTTTTTATAGGGGTAGTATGGTACGGGGGTGGGGGGATGCTTTTCCTATCTATAGAACGGCTTATGCTACAAAGCTGAAACTTGGTACGTATATGTAAATCAACAAAAAAAAGTTATTTAAATAAAACAAAGTTTCAAATATTCCTTGTCGTTCGGAAGGGTGGGGGTGGGGGGTGGCGTAAAAAATTATTATTATTAATAATTAAAAAAATGGAATGGATATATTTTCACGATTTTCGTCATATCTATTAGGTCTTTCCAAATATTGAATTCATTTTTATTGTACGGACTCTTCATATAAATACCAAGAAAGCGTTGTCAAGATTTTTTTAAATTCGACCCTTAAAGTGGTTTAAAGTGGTTGTATATTTTTTCACGAATTCTGTCATATCCCCCAGGTCTGATCAGATATCGAATATCGTTTCACTTTCACGGGCTTGTGCAATAATGGTGTAAAACTCGTTTTTTAGTTTTTTCTTTTTTCAACCCCTAAGAGGGTATAAAATTGTTGAACACGTTTTCACGAATTCCGTCATATCCTATAGAAGTGAAAAGTAATTGAATTGGTTTTTACTTTCTCGTGCTGTCTTCATATTTATATATTAACTCCTTGCAGGATTTTTGGATATTCAACCCCCAAGTGGGTGTAAGGAGGTTGCATATGTTTTCACAGATCCCTTCATTTTGTTTAGATCTGATGATATATCCAATTCCTTTTTACTTCCTAAGGTTTCCCATATAAGCGCTAAAAAGTCAATTTCTATTACTGGATATTCAATGCCCATATTCTAAGTATTTTTTTATTGCTGTCTATCAAATTATTTTTGCTGCTTATAGAAGGAAACTTATAGTAAGTTTCACATAAATAATCGACCACCACATGTGTGGCCGAGTATGTTCTACACAGTAAAAAAAATGCATTGAAATTTACATGTTTTGGATAGTAGGCAAATATGCCATACCTTTTCAAGTAAATTTACATAGGGATGTAATAGTCAATTTGAATGTAATTCTAAATTTTTGGTCAGTAAATTTGAATTTGCAGTCAGTAAATTTCAATTTTCAATCAGTAAATTTCAATTTGCAATCAGTAAATTTCAATATTCAGTGTTACAATTTTCCAAATTGTTGAAATTAAACTTCCTTTCGGTGTGTTGATTCAACTCAACTTTTGTGTTAAATCCTACAATGCAGTGTATAATTAGCTCTCTTTAAGATGCACTTATTTCTTTCTACTTCTAATATTATTTCTTATTTACGTACACTTAATAAAACCTTTTGGATGTAGGTAGGAATAGAACCCACGAGCAAATCTGGTTTTTGACGCATAGGTTTGGCGCTCGTAGCCACTGTGTTACCGAAAGCGTTTCATTTTCATTTCAGTGAAAAAGAAAATCGAACGAAGCTTTCAACTACGTGTTTTCATATATTACATGTTTTTCGTCGTAAAATTCAATTAGATAAGTAGAATTACACGAAAAAGAATGTAATTTTCAATTCATATATAAATATAGTTAATTTTACACGAAATTTTGCGTAATTTTGTTAGCCGTTTCATGAAAACTGTATGCTTCAGTTGAAAACTGCATGAATAATTTAATAATACCAGTAATTTCATGTAAAAGTGATTGAAATGTGTACCTTTACTTGAAAATATGAAATATAATGAAAATTTCAAGTAAAAATTGGATTGAAAATACATTTTTTTTTAAAACAGTGCACCCAATAATATGCCAAATGTTTTGAATCCAACACTTAGAGCAATGAATCAAATACAGCCAATAGTAATTATACTTTTTGCTTATGTAGGTATTTAACGAGAATAGATTTTTTAGTTAGTTAAGTACCATAAGAGCTAAATTCTTTAGTTTTTCAGTTTTTCTGTTAAAATTTATAACTTAAAAATTTTAGTGGAATTTAAACAATAATTCAGCACCCGTTTTCTCATTGATTGTAGGTAAAATTAGGATGTGTGGAAAACTGTGTGAGTCTTTCATGTAGGCACTAAAAAAAAAATAGGAAAATTTTATCTTCATTTTGCGAAACTCGCTATAGCTCAAGTAATTTAACTTTAATTAGGTTTGAGTTAAAACAAAGGTTGAGTTCGTTAGTTAGCGAAATTTGCGACGCTTTGTACGCACTTAACGAAAGCCTGAAATAAAATTTTTACACTTATTGTATACGAGTAAAAAGAAACCGTAAAGGTAGGAATTTAAAAAATATCATGATATATTTTTCCAGGTATTGATAGAAGTACCTACCACACTAAATTCCTTTACAAAACGCGTGGTTCCAATTGTCCAAACTCAGAACATTTCGAGAATGCGTTGTTAGGTAAAAAAAATTAAAAGTTGAGAACAAAAAGAAAATTGGTTTGTTTAGGGCCATTATTATGATTTTCAGTTAAATTCTAACTGGAGCTTTAACTGGAAGTTTTGTATGAAAATCTGTCAGTTAAAGTTCTAGTTAGTAAGTAACTGAACATTGTGCGAACGGGCCTTAGTGTACTTCCAGAAATGAGGTGATTTCCTAGCAGATTTAATTACATATTTGGAAATAGAAGGAAATCTCCTTTTCCTTTCAATAGCTATCATACAATAGTACTCAATAAAGGCGCACTATGCGCTATATATCAACTACAATATAAATCTGGTCTCAGAACTTATTCTAGATGATTGTACGGTTGGCGACTGCGGTATGTTTCTTGTGAAATATTAAAATTAGAATAGAATTATGTTATGTTCTCATTTATATAATTTCTTTAGGCTTTAAGTTTCAACCATTTCTGATGTCATAACAAAGATACATGCCCGATTTCGGGAAAATTTATGCTTTTAAAAATATGCCAAGAATATTTGAGCCCATATTCTGGATTGAGTAATTTTTGGTCAAATTTTGTTACGGTTAAATTTTGGAATTTTTTCAGATTTAGATTTATGTTTTTAATTGAACCAAACCGGATAGTATTGCAACTATAATTTCTTCTTCTCTTCCGTAATTATTTTTATATTATTTTGACAACCTACATATAGAATAACGAGGAGGCTATTTGGAACGTTAGGTTGTCAGTCATCTCAGCAATAAATGTCTTTCGGACTTCTACCCAAAAAATAATAAAGTTAGCTGGGCTTTAAAGACGTCGGAGGTTAAGGTTAAGGTCATTATCAGTTGAGTTGCAGGGCGCCAACAGTGAAAATGCTAAAAAAGTGAAAATTTAGCTGAATAGAAAAGCAGAGAAAATTTATCCAACTTTGATCCTATTACGATTCTGGATCATCCTCTTAGTTGTCGCTTTCAGTGTAATAGGAATGATTTTGATCGTAGACTGAACCAAATTGATACATCATATTAATGAATTTTTTCGCTAAAGTAGTGAAAACATTCGTCAATTTTGGTCCAATGAACGCGTTCATTTATTTGATGTAGGTATATTCATCAAATGATGAACATGTTCATCTACTGACAATTTTTGCATCATATTAACTGATAAGGATGCAATAGAATTTTGGTGAATATGAACGTCATTTGATGAATTTTTCTTCATACTGACGAACAACTACAAACAAAACTTGATAAATATACAACTACAAACAAAACTTGATAAATATTTTCATCATGAACTTTTCTTCAACATGAAACATGTATGTGCATCATTTGATGAATGTTTCTTCATACTGACAAAGAACTACAAGAAAATATCGACAAAAAAATTCCTTCATGGTATAATTTTTTTCACATTAACGAACATCGCGCAGCTTGAAATCGCAGCGCAGCTAGAAATGTAACGTTCATCAGACGAGGAAATTGTTCACCAATTGGAAAAGCATTCACAAATTTCTTCACAAACAGGTTGATGATTGTGATTTCGTCATTTTGACGAATAGCTTTATCAAAACTTCATAGATATAATGCACGTTACATACGGATAATGTATTTTGCATCAAATTGATGAAATAAACTTGAAGAAAAGCGTTCATCGATATGAAGTATGACTTTTCTTTCAGTGTAATCCTGTTGAAAAAAAAACTCACCTTGTGACAACACGGCCATAAGTCAGTACCCATGAAAAAGCGTAAAATTGTCAAATTTTAACTCGCTCTCACCGTAAATGCCACTTTTCATCTTCAAATAGTTCTCAAGTAAAAATTTCTTTATTCGGATCTATTATTTTAGTTGTTTTCTCCAACGAAAAATTTGACATTTATTTGTAGTCAAAACTTGAGGTATCACGGCATCTTTCCCAAAAGTACCCATAAAGTCATAATTTTATTATACTCTAGATGAAATCATATAGAGTATTATAAGTTTAATCCAGCCCAAAAGTTTGTAACGCATAGAACCAAGCCTCGGACGAAAAAAAGTTATATATTATTTTTTGTTTATTTGTGGCCAAAAACCTCAAATCCGCCTGACGTCCGTCCGTCCGTCCGTCCGTCCGTCCGTCCGTCCGTCCGTCTGTCCGTGAACACGATAACTCAAGAACGCCTTCACCTAGGATCTTGAAATTTTGAATCTGGATGTTTGGTTGAATTTGTAAGGCTAAGTTCGTTAACGGGCAAAATCGTCCTACTCCTTCGGGTGGCTGCCATACAAAATGTCCTTAAAACACGTGTTCAAGAATATTGGTCGATAACTTTAGAAGCGTTTAAGCTACGTCTTTGAAATTTTGTATGTATTATTTTTCCAATAGTTGGAGCTAAATATATGATTATGAAGAAAATCCTGTTAGTCCTTCGTGTAGCTGCCATACAAATATCCTGTCAAAATGTATTCACTTGATTTACAAAACTCACAATAACTCAAGTAATCTTTTAGCTACGAATTCGGAATTTTGTACACGTTAGTTTTGAGTGAAAAGGAAGTTCGAGTTTACTAATCAGCGAAATCCTTTTACTCCTTCTGGTAGCTGCCATACAAAATATCCTTAAAACACGTGTTCAACAATTTTTTTCCGATAACTTTTGAACGCTTCAAGCTACGAATTTGAAATTTTGTACACATGAATTTTTGAATGGTTCCAAGGAAAAAGACAAATATTTAAGAAATCGAATGAGTCCTTCCTGCACCTCCCATGTGAAAGTCCTTTAAAAAGGACATTTTTTTTCGATGACTTACCCAGTTCAAGGTTTGAAATTAAACACTGAATATTGTCTTTTAGTTTTGAGTAGCAATCTAATAGCAGTCCTTAATAAAGGACATACAACATGCACACACCTAATTCTACTTTATCCCCAACTACAATATAAATCGGAGTTCAGTATTCATCTAGAGTATTATACGATTGGCTTGTTTTACTAAGGGCCGTATTATTCACCTCGGGTTATTTTCGCCTTAACCAGCTGTTAACTTATCCAGGGTATTAAATTTAATCACCGGTTAATTTCTCTGGGTATAAAATTGTATTATTCACCTCAGGTTAGCGATTTAGTAGGTCGGGTTATCTTAACGGCTGGTTTTCCATTTTTCCATTATTTTTCCAGTCAAACGTCAAGAATTTTATTAATTATTTACAGAATGTGACATTTTTCTTTTTTGTGAATATTTAAATTTGTATTTTCAGGAAAAATGTGAATTATTGGCTGCAATTTTTTCATGGTTACCGAGCTAGGAGCAATACAAACGACGTGTGTGATGCACGGCTTACACGTTCACCGAGAACCATCCCTGTTGATTCCGATAGTTTTCTGAGTATGTGCTTCCGGGTGGTTGGATTTTACAGTGCGGACAGTCGATTGAAGGCTTGCATCTCACAAACCCTTGGAGCTATTGAATTTAAGTTTATTGGTAGGGTAGATTGAGTGGACCCCTTCAAGTGATAAGTTTCTAGTGGAGGGGTGAGGAAGGATGTGGGTGGCGTTTTAGACGCAATACTTTGGTTCTTATATTTCAGGAACCATTTATGCTAGGAAGCTGAAATTCGGAACATAAATAGATCTATGATATTGTACCCACTTGCTGGCTTCATTTTTATGTGAGTGAAAGCGTTCAGGAGTTCGGAGAAAAACAATGTGTCCGAAACGCTTGAAAGCTTAGGTCGAGACATTCTAAAATCCATATCTTCGTAACGGTTAATGTCACAAAGTTGAAACTTGATACTTGCTAAACAAGGAACTAGGCGAATAGATCGAAAATAATTTTTTGAGAGTGGTCAGTGGCGTGGGTGGGTGGTAAAAAACTTTGCATTGCAAAGTCTCACAAACCAATTAAACCAGAAAAGGAAATGTGGCTTATGTTTTTAAGATGGACAATAGGAGTTGGCTAAAAGTATTTTTTAGGGAGGCGATGGATAAGCATTTTTTTTAAAAAATCACACCTCATATCTGAAGAACTGTATGAGATGGGATCTTACAAATAATACGAGACCTAGACCATTTATACTCCTAGCTGAAAACTGGAGGGAGATGATGGAAGAAGTGATGGTGGAGAACCATAAAATGGAAAAAATTCATTTGGCTTTGCAATCCGGTATCGACAGAAAAAGTCTTTGTCGTCGCATATGTCAATGTCGATTCGTTGTACCATTTTTTTTTGTGACGCTCGAGTCATGTTCTTCATCAGAATCACTCCAATTATCCCACAAATGAAATCTTGCTATAACTTCAATCGTGAATAATACAAAATTTGTCAAATCGCCGGTTAAATCCCTGGATATCGTAGAAAACTGGAAGTTTTCCACCGGTTAAATTTTTCCCTGGGTAACTTTAATCAGTGATTACAAAACCAGCGAATCACCGGTTAAAAACGACAACCGGAGGTGAATAATACCAAATCTTTGGAAAAACTGGAATTAACCAGAGGTTATAAATAACCCGAAGTGAATAATACGGCCCTAAGAAGTTCAATATTATTCTACCGCCCAATTTGCGTACTCATGTATAATTTCAAATAATGTAATTGCAATTTGTAGCGTTTCCCCGTAATTGAATTCTGAAATAATCCGATAAGTCAAAATCAATCAAATTCAAAACCAATAACCAACCAATTCTGAGTTCTACGCGATTCGAGTTAGGTGTCAATTTGTCTGAAGTCTTAAAAACATTTCGAGCTAAAGGTGTGCGAATTTTGCCATCTAGGTGCTATTAAATTCCATCATGTGTAGGAGTAGGTAAATGTGATCGGCTTTACAAATGAATCCTTTCATTATGGTTCCGATTAAAATATCGTATGCTTGTAGCATGCACCACATATTATTTATTTGCACGATTAGTTAATATCGTGTTCGAGTGGAATTCAATTACCGCCATCAGGTAGAGAGAGTGCTTAAGCGGTCGTAAGAGGATTGCGAAGATGACAGAATTACTTAACATGTTGAAGGTATGATTATTAGTTGTTGCTTAGATAAATTTTATTTTAAACTTTTAATTGAATTATGTGTGTCTCTTGCGTAATTTATTGCGATCGTTCGAAACGTATATGAATATTCCGTTACTGACATTATCGTATCGAATTAAATGCAGAAAAAAAAGGTTGGGAGTTTTTTTTGTCCACATATCGACAACCATACGAAGAGAAGTACTTTCAATAGTACATACACAACGTGTTTTGATAGTGACTCGGTAAAATAGAGAGAAAGAAAAAAATGTTTTTTTAAGAATACCTCGCAATAAAACACAGTGAAATGAGAGTATAAACTTTTCTAACAATAAATCTGCCAACAGTCTGAGTGAAACTTTACTATTTTTTTTTTGGACAAAGATCGGGACGGGTTCAAACTGGAACAGTAACCCTGGTTGTTTCAGGGCCTGGCACCAAACATTCCAAATAGCTTCGTTCGTGGTTAATTTTGTTAAAAACCCTGAAGTAAGAAAAAACAATTTTTTTGGGGGAATTATTTTTTTTGCCAGTACTGTATAGGAACTGCATCAGTACTTACAAATTATATCTGAAGCAGTTCTGAGTTTCAATATGAAAGAAATAGATAGAAGAATAGAAAGAAGTATTATACTATTTTTTTTGAGAAATCAGTACTGCGGCAGAACTGCTGAAGTTTGTGACATTCATTTCGTATTGGTGGTGACAATTTTATGTTAGAAAAATTTTTGAGACAAATCGTTTCAAAAGAATTAAACATACGGAAAAAATGGCTTTATTGCCCATTATCAAGGTTTTTTTTTCAATTTTTTCATGTTGGTGTCGGTAAGATCGAATAATTTAGAAATTAAATTAATTTTTGTTTGAAAAGCTTTCTTGTACAGGTATTTTAGTGTTCCCAAATGCACACATTCGCGAAGTAATAATTGATATCCTATACCAAATTCCTCATTTATCTGATCTTCTAAATGCTATTAAAAATAGATAAACTCTACATTCAAAAACAATAAAAAATAAAATAAATAAAAAAAGGTTTTTCACAACTAGAAGTTTGTGAATTACTAAAGTCAGTAATGTGTCAGTACTAGTACGGATTTGAATTATGTATTTAAATATAAGTAATTATTTTCCAATAACTTCGTGCAGTGTAGCTCTAGTTTGAATTCCCGAAGCCCAGACGTGTTCACCCGTATTTTACAGATACAGTTTTTCTATAGACTTAAGATTGAAATAACTCAATTACAAGTAGCTAGTTATTCACAAAAATTAAAAATATTTTTTTTTTGCAGATTCATTATTGTTAAATAAAATCAGTACTGTGTAGGTGTCGCATAATTTCTACTATAAAATATTAAAATTCAGTACACGTGAAGTACTGACATTGGATGTTAGATCAATTCTACATAAGAGAATTCGAATTTTGCTGGAGTACCGATGTATTATGAGACTCATATGACGGTGTTTTAAAAATTTTTAAAGTTCTTGCACAGACAATGGAATACCAATAATAGCATTGTGTACCAATTTTTTTTAATAAGCTAGCCAACGTAAGCCAGCTTTCGAGTTTTGGATCAATACTGATTTGAAACTAACTGTATGAAAAGCATTTACGTTCTGACTGAAATGGGTTCGAAATTAAAAAAAAAATCACATTAGCAGCGTAATGCAAACTGCTATTACTTTTGTCGACAAATGGTAATTGTTATATGTACAAACATAATCATAACTTTGCGGTTGTTTACAACTTGAAAAGCTTGTTCAATGGATATGATTTAATTGAAACTCCTTATTTTGTTAAGGTTATTATTTGTGTGTGGTTATACTCTGGTGACTTCTTACTCGTTATTAGAGTTATTACTTGGAGAGTTATAAGCTTCAGCTTTAGAATTGGTAAGGGATTTAGCTACTTACTTGACAACGAATGGAGGGTGAGGAGGGGGATATAGCACAACGGCAATCATACGAAGCTTGAGTAGAACTCATCCTCCGCTGAGTTTCGGAAACATGCAACATTCTATTGAAACATTTTGGTTACTCATAAGCTAATAAATAGTAGTTTATTCGGGACTTTCCAGTCCCAATACCAACTGTACTGCAATTCCATAAAATTTAAATTCATATAATGGTTTTTGCTCATGAGTTCAGTAATTTAGTCTAAATTGATTCAATTCTAGTACAGTACTGATACAGTACCGAAACAGTACTTGCAAAGAAAAAATTTGAAAATATTCAAAAATGTAATATGAATTAAAAATAGATATTCAGACATAATAAAAACATGCAGATAAGTCTGAATTATTGAGGCTTTTACTGAATCAGACTAATACGAGTACATATGTAAAATGATATTCGAGTTGCGATCAAATTAATCAAATAGGAAGTGAATGTAGAAATTTAGAAAGAGAGAGAGGAAAATGAGAATTTAATAGACAGAATTGTGGTACAGAACTGAAACTCTTCTCCTAAAAGCGGAATTCATCCAGTACTGTCAATGAACTGTAGTTGATAATTCCGCATTGCTATGAATTCTGAATAGCTGTACTCTCTTCGAATAATTTTAAAATTCGGAATCCATTGTTATTTTCAGTATGGGAGCCGTCAATTCAATCTAAATTTTAGGTTATAGTGCCTACTGTATTTCAGAACCCAGTTTCGTTACACTGGAAGTCTCTAGTCACTCTAAAGGGCTCTGGTGAAGTTCAATATTTTTTTATGTCACATGTTGAATGAAAGGGTATGATCATTTATACCTGCACTAAATACAAGAGTATCGGGTGAAGCTTTAGCTTTCTATTTTCCCAAACCACCAAGAACTACTAATGACAGTAATGTAAATTGTGAAAAATTATAACTGAAACCGAACTGAACTCTTGATGTAACATATGTGCATTTCGGAGACTTTAATATAGTACGATCCATAAAGCAACACCTGTAACCTTTAACTTTAAAAAGATACACAAATTAATAGGTAAACCTGACAAATATTACAAACAATATAATATCAAAACAAACATGTTCTTGATAAATTTAGAATCCGGACAACAAAGGCGATTCATTTTCGAGCAATTTTCGCAGCTTTTCACTCTGTTGCTCGGCAAAAGTTTTTCATCGTAAAGCCGGAAAATAATAATTTTTCCGAGTACGTTGAATGTTTCTTTGTAAATTGGCCTAAAGGTTTTCACCGAAAATTTAGTTGTTATCATCGTTTTCTGTAAACTTTCAACATCAAATGTTTCATTTCTGAATATTTTATGGAACAAGATACGTAGGTACTGATTTTCAATCTTTATGAAAAACAGTTGCTTCTGTTTATGACTGAAGTAGTAGAAGTTTTGAAAGGATAGCTTTCCGCACTAGTAACTAAAATCATCAGAAACACACAACTGAATTAAGTTTTACTATTTGATCTACAAATTTCTGACAGCTTGTATTAAGTATCTTTAGTATTGTGTCTAGTGCATTAGAAGTCTTAATAAACAATGACAACAGGAATTTATTCACGCAGAAAAACACAACTTTATAAAAAGATATGCTTTCCTTGAAAGCAAAAATTGCTCTAATATTAAGAAAAATATTATTAAAATAAAACATTACTGAAAATCGCGACTGAATTTCATGCATGTTAACCTTTAATTACGGTTCCATTGGCAATAATTATTCAGCACTTATGTCGGAATTATTTCTCGAGTCACCAGAAGACATTTAAACTATCTGTTATGCGGAAGATTGTAATCAATTGCTTGAATTGTATCAGAAATTAGATAACAGCGCTCCCACTTGACGTAAATTCCATCAAATTCCTATTTGAATATATTTTAATCCCATTTCCAGGTGGGTTACCACAATTTCGTATTAAAGGGTTGCGAACGAGGCTCTATTAGCTGATGATGTGGAAAAAAGAAACTCTATATCGCAATACCTGAACAGGTGTCCATATTTTTTAGAAAAAAACGAAATACGTAGGTTGATAGAATCTACATAATATACTCATAGCAATAGAAATTAATCTTCATTATAAAAGGTATCACATGAAGGAGTGATGTACGCTTGGACGCTCCTTAAAGAGTAAAATATCACATGTCTTCTACTTTAGTATTCTTTTAAAAAAAAAGGATATATTTGATCGAATATGTCGATTCCGCACTCTGAGGAATTATGCGGATCTATTTTCGTATTGGCAATATTGTGTACGAAGTCAAAGAGTCAAATCCCAGATAAGTTCACCGAAGTGGAAGGAGTAATCCTTTTGCGGATGATATAGCAGCCACAGTTGGAAGGATTGTTGTGGTTTAGAGAAATAAGTTTGTCAGATATTAAAATGTTAACGTGGGTTGATACATCTTCCCTTTTGATAAAATAGAATTCATAGAAAATACGGGTGGGTATTAAGGGAATTTATTTCCGTGGTTTAAGAAAGAATTTCAACTTAGAAGCTCGAGTAGTCTCTTTTAAATAATTCCAAACAGTTTATAGGATTGTATAGCAATGAATTTGGAAAACATAGAACATTATTCTTCTTGGTTCAATTACGAATTTTTCAAAGGAAAATTCAAAAAGTTTCCAAACATTTTAACGTGAAGGAGAGTGCGTGGAATTCAGAGTAACAATATTGTAGAAATGTTTTACTTGCAAAACGTAATTTGTTTTAAATAAAAGTCACAATTATTTAAATGGAAATTGGTCATAAATTTATAATCTATTTAATTGATTTCTGTAGAATATTATAAGTTTTATAAAGTCCTAAAAGTGTCTTATTTACAGAACTCGGCCCTAAGACGAATAAAATAAATATATTTTCTAAATTTTGTTTGAAAACGTATTTAAACCCATTACATCCACTTGGGAATTGAGTTTCGAAAAATCGTATTGTAAAATAGGTTTTTAGGCGATTACTTTACAAGCAATTTGTTGTCTGATCAGAGAATAAAGATTTGGAATAATTTGTGAAAGCGTAAGTAACCCTTTCACACCTGCTTGGGGTAGAATGTCGAGAAATCGAGAAATTCTTTTCTAGGCGATTAAATAAAAAGTCTGTAGAGGTAAAATTTGTCGAAATCTGTGAAAAGTATGAACCCTCTTATGATTGAATATCTAAAATTCCTGAAATAATTTTTTTTTTATCCTGAAAATATTTCCGAGGCATTTATATGAAAAATCCTTGAATACACAAACCGAATTTAATTTTTCGAACGCAATTGCGCAATTGTCGTAATGTAAAATTTTTCACCCCACACTCCCGCACGTCACTGACGCCACCAAAATTTTCCGTCTAAAACGCTTGATAAAAATTTGTTTCGAGCGAAAAGTAAGGTCTACTTCCTTTCGAACTCCTTCAAAGTTCTTAAATCATTATTGCACGATTAATAAATAACTCGCCCTTCTAGGAATTTTAAGGAATTTGTTAACAATCACACAGCACAAAAACAAAAAGTAATACCTTTGACACAGTATCACGAAATCTAGATACTAATATCCAATTAAATTTAATTGGACAATTAAACAATTTCCTACTCACTTCCTACCCCTTCTACTTCTAATGATAAGTAGAAAGATGTTTGCACTTATAGCTTTACGCGGTTTTCAATTGAGGATTCGTACTTCTTCAAATTATACCTTTTCGATTGATTATCTTAGCAATTCATATTGTCAAAATGCCGTACTTTATAGACTACTTTTAGTCTTTGAAGAACTGACTTTTGTATGGAAATTACCCGAATTTATTCATAGTAGTAACTCTTTTGTTGAAACTTACCCATGAAAGAATTGAGATTCATGCTTGAACGCGTTTCCAAATTATAACAAGTTCGGTTAAAAAGAATGATGAAGAAAGCGTTATTTTAAACATTTGTATGGTAGCTACAATAGGGAGTATACCGCCATTTTTGATACTTTTTCCAAGATCCATCAGTTTTACTGCAGAAAATTGTTAACTATAATCTTTCTGTAAGTAAGTTAAATGTAACATCACTTTCAAAGGACTTTTATATGGAATCTATAAAAATTTATCCAGGTCTAAAAGCCGCGAAAGTTTTTTTTTAACGAAATCCGGAGAATTAAGAAAAAGTCGCTGAAACTCTATGCCTGAACCTGAAGATCGGATTTATTTTTTAAAAATTTGAAAAAATTGTTTTAATTGTGCCCATCTGTAAAACATGGGGTTTCAATGTTACGTCTTTGTAATCTTTTATTTTTAGTTAGAGATTTTATCGTCCAAAGTTTGCAGTTAGTGGGTTTCGACTGAAAAAACTAAAAGGGTTCTTTATTAATGAAAATGTGGATTTGTGGCGAGGTGATACAATTGCCAAATGGAAAACTTGGACCTAATCCAACTAGGCTGACTATTATTTCGATTCCAATATAAGTTAATTAGTGCATTAATTTTAAGTAATGTTGGCTGGGTCTCAAACTACCCAAACAGCAAATCTGTCAATAAACGTTACGTACTGATCACTATTATTACTAATATTTCGAAGTCAAAAGCAACCGAAAAATTCATACAAATTGACCTCACGACATCGCCGGAGTAAAGTTTTCAAAACCTAGTAGGCACCCTAACATTAATTCACACCCGGCTGCTCAAAATGATTTAACGAACTTTTTTTTTTAATATTGTTATATCCTGAAACATATAAAAAAAACCAGAAATAAGATATAATTAGGGTTACTAAAAGTAAAAAAGAACCACAAAAAATATACCTTATTCGAGGTGTGGGTTTGAGCGAGTCAAGAAATGACCAGAAAAATTGAAAGTTTCATATCTAAGCAAAGAATTATGATACTAAGTAACTACTTTGAACTTATAGAAAAACTTGGTAGAAAAGTATTCCAAAATTAAATGTAAAAGGTAGACTAAAGATCTAAGTTTGTTCTTTAAACTCGTTCGAGCTATACCAGTCCTATAGCAACACTCGTTTTATTGATAAATTTACTTAACCAGTTCAGTGCATTTAACTATACCAACATTAAAATTTGTGTGCCGGATATAGGCCCAAATAAGCACACGGGGGCCAAATGTTGTAATTGAGTTCACAAATTTTACAGGACATCACAGTAACTATTTTTTAGGAATACTAAATCAATTAGGTAAATTAAAATATGGTATTGAGACTTCCGATTATTATGGAATATCACCATACTGTAAAAAATGCAGGTGCAGAATTATATCGACATATTTAAAAAAAATACACTCGTTTCTCCGGTATTTATTCTATCGACGCAGATTTAAGACGCCTAGCAAATTCTTTTTTGAGTTTATCTCTACAAAAGCAAGCTTGACTTTTACTTCCAGTATTTATAGTTAATTTCCCATAAATCTACATATTTATATTTAACTCCTATAGATTGAATGAATTTTTTTGCTAAGCAAGTAGCTGTTTTTGATTTCTCCAATTCAACTTTGACTTATTGATTTTTAATGCAAAAGTATGACTGCTAGCAAAATAGTTACTATTACATAATATGCATGAAATAGCGAAATAATTCAAAAATAGCATAAAATATCCGTCAAAAATTTCTTGACCATCTTTCACTTTTACTTGTGGGAAATTCTTTGGCTGTACCATACCGGCGGGAAGTATAAGATTAGAGATACTAGAAAGACTTCATAATTTTCTACACACATTCATTTGCGGAAAAATTATTGCAATTTTTTAATAAACATTTTAATGGTCGCACTTCAATCCTGAAAAACCATAAAATTTTACCACTCTCACTAATGGGTCATTCCATCAAAAATCGCCAAAAATGATGAAATTTGTGACCTTACCATCTCCGATTCTTTTGAAAATTTATGTACTCGAAGAATTAGTGAAAAAAAAATATAATTTAAATTTTTTGTTTCTATGTAATTTTTTTTGTTAGTTATAGTATGTTAAAGATCTCGCAAAAAGAGTGTTCGAGTCCTCTTTGAAAATTCATATCTCTGGTAATTTTTATACTAGAATAATAAAGTAGGACTTATTTTAAAGATTGTTATTTAAAAAATGGCGCAATATAAAAAAAATACGAATAAAAATTATACTTGAAATTTTTTTTCAAGACTAACGATTTTGTCCTTTATCCTTGAATATCTCAAAATCACTTTTTTTTTATTTTATTATATTTTGTAGATTATACTGTTTTACAAAACATACCAAAAAATTAACTTGGGATCTCAATGGGATCGGGGCCAATAAAATCGAAGAACATCAATGCTTCTCAATTATGTTATTATTGTAATTTTTCTATAACATAATTCAGAAGCACTATTGTTCTTAGAAAAAAAAATTGTAATTACATTTTTTATTCACTAGTTCTTCAAGTACAAAAATTTTCAAAAGCATCGGCGATGGCAAGGTCACAACTTTGGCGATTCTTGATGGAATAACCCTAATGCTTTATTCCCTCAAGTGTAGGTATTCATAATTTGTTTAAAGATATTTTGTAAGTTTTTTCCCCAATATGTCAGATGTTCATAAATAATCCTTAGAGCGGTCTCTTTGATCCCAGATCCAATTTCTTATATCGCCCATTTCCAAAAGGAGTAATCCTTAGTAGAGCGACCTGAAAAGGATTATTTCTTTATTTGGGTATTTTTCCGATTCATATAGGAACTTTTCTGTGACTTGATGGAATAAAAGTGTTCTTCTGAAGAAATAACCATATTTGCTTTTCTCTTATAATTGTTTAAGCCAACAGGTGATAAGCACGTGAAATCAAATTCATGCTTAATGGCTTAGAAGACTGTCGTGTAGACTAGTTACTTATATAAAATTCGTTTGAAAAAAGATCCAATTTCAATAAATGCGTCGGTATTCAGATCTTCTCCTTCTCGGCAATATTTTTCCGATTGAGATTGGAAAATTTTCTCGAAAGCTCCGGAAAATATTTTTTTTTCCGGGGATCGGTTATTAGCCTATCGCCCAACCCTCGAGTGTAGTCGATAAACCGATATACAGCTACTTGAGTACGTCACTTCTAACGACCTAAAGAAATATACAGGAAAATGGGTATTTCCAAAAGTACGGAAGTAATCTGTAAAAAAAAACATCAGTTGCACAACTTAAAGACGATATGTCATCTTTCTGGTTCAACTATAATACTTCCTTTCATGGTCAAAAAATAAATTTGGGTATTTTGGAACGCGTACGGATCCAACATCAAGAGTACTGAAATTGGATTATTAACTCGATATTGAAATGACAGGCTGTCAGAAGCATCATTCAGATACAAGTAAGACATTCTGTCGAATAAGAGATACAATGTATTGTGAAATATTTGATGGCAAATATATCTTGTTTGTGTTGCGTTTAATATGTGTAAACGTAGCGGGAGTTACATATTTGGGTCATGATTTTTATTTGAAATATAATCTTTGATAGTGTCGCAGAGAAATACTGTCCTCAAATAAATATACAAAATTTGTCTTAAAAAAAAATACGATTCCGATTACAAAAGCCCTTCTTCTATGGGTCTCCAGCTTGCATAGATATATCTTAGAATAATGGAACAATAGCTTGCGCTTCCATGGCTTTTGTATTATCGCTCGCTTCCTAGTTTCATGCGATTTTCATTTAGCTGATAGAAGACAAGTTTAACTTATACGTAATCCCGTCATATTAGAGATTATGAACATCATTCACTGGACAATAACTTTCTCATTTTGCTTAATCGATATGATATTACATTCAGTACTTTAAAATCTTATAAAATCATCGCAGATTAATTTAATCCGGACGTAATCATAATTATGTCAGGACAAGCCTGCAGTTTAGAGTCTAAATTGCACCTAGTAAAAAATTTAAAGTGGTGCAGCGCACAATGCAGTAGAATGTTCCTAATTACAAACATTTCGTAAAACTTGTATTCAATCGAATTCCGAACTGTTAAATACCCGAGAAAACATTTTTTTCAAATCAAATTTTTTAGGCAAAATAGGAATCAATTTGAAAAGCGAAAGTTCCTATTGTTTGCGTATGTACAGTATGCAACTTTTTGCATTAACAACATTTGTGCCTATCAAAAACAAAGGATAGAGCAACCCTGTGTACCAACAAATACCTTTCTTTAATTTTGTTCGAATTAAAAAGAAATTCGATAAAATTGCAATAAGCTTTTTTTTGGAAATATTCAAAATGACGGTCGATGTTGAGCACTGTACTTTATTATTTCGATGTTAAAAAAAAAATGCCAACAGTCTGGGCGCAACTTTATTATTTTTAGTGTAGGTTACTATATGACTGAAAACCAAAAAAAAGTTCAGGATGCGGTTAGAATGGGGTCGCGCTAGAATACTTACGACGCTGCCACATATAACATATGAATTACGTAATTGGGTCATACTCCGGTACGAGGTCTAAGTCGTAGTATAATATCAGTTATTACGTGATTAGAAGGTTTTTCATGATTTGGTTTTGGGCCATTACATGAAATCAGAAATGCGTTTGTAGGCGATTATATAAAAAGTCTGTGGAAGTGAAAACCAATCTGATATCTCATCAATCCTAAGATATATATCGAAAACCTTACGTCCTCTTGGAGTTGAATATCTAAAAATACTGAAATTAACTTTTGGATGATTATGTAGGAAGCCTTAGGAAGTAAAAATGAATTCGATACCTCATTAGAACTAAGAAATATGTAGGAATTTGTGAAAACATATGCAACCCCCTTGCATCCACTTTGGGGTTGAATATCCAAAAAGCCTGAAATAGGTTTTTAGATAAACCTACATAAAGGAAGCCCGAGGAAGTGAAAATGAAGTCTTATCACTCCTAAGAGATATGGCGAAATCCGTGAAAACGTGTTCAACCCGTCTATACCCTCTTAGGGGTTGAAAAAAGAAAAAACTTGAATGCGAGTTTTAGGTGATTATTAAACAAGCCCGTGGAAGTAAAAAGTTATTTGATGTTTAATCAGACCTAAGGGATACAGCTGAATTCGTGAAAATGTATACAACCCTTTTACACCACTTTGGGGTCGAATTTCAAAAAATCCTGAAAACACTTTTAAGGTATTTATATGAAGAATCCGTATAATAAAAATGAATTCAATATTTGGGAAGACCTAATAGATATGACGAAAATCGTGAAAGTATATGCATTCTATTTCCACTAATAATTTGTTTTCCCTCCTTCCAAACGCCAATGGATATTTCAATTTATTTTAATCAATATAACTTTTCTAGTTGATTTACATATACATACCGAGTTTCAATTTTCTAGCATAACCCGTTATAAAGTTAGGAAAAACACCCCCCACTCCCGTACCATACTATCGCTATAAAAAATTCTATTTTTCCATCATGCTGCTACTATAGTTCTATCTAATTACCAAGTTTCAGTTTTTGATGATTATAGGTTTTCGAGATATAACAATCCAAACTTTTTCCTTTACACCCTCCCCACCCTCACCCTCTATACCTTCATCACCAAATTTTTTTTTTCTACTAGGCGTCTATTAGGTCTACTTCTGGTAAAAGTTCTAAGCACCTATCTTACACTGTTCTTGAAATATGAGACGTGTTTTTTTAGAAAAATTCTTATCCCCTCCACTTCCATGCTCCACCGCCCCCTTAAAAAAATTTACTTACAGCAAACTTTATTTGTCAACCTCAATACAGTTGTACAAATTTCTATTTCTAATGCAATTCGTTCATGAGATATCGTAATCTAAAGTTTTTTACCCCCCACCTCTGTACGCCACTGTCCCCGATGTTCATTAAGTTTTAATTTCGTGACACTAACCGTTTAGGAGATATGGATTTTAGAACGTCTCGAAATCGGCTTTCGAGCGTTTCGAACGCATTATTTTTCCCCCACTTCCACACCCCTTCACCCATATCAGCAATTTTTTTGCAAATGGGTCCACTATCAAAGCTCTATATAAATTCCAAGTTTCAGTCTCCTAGCATAAGCGGTTGCTGAGATCTAGAAACCAAAATTTTCCGCCTTAAACATTTCCCCCACACCCAGCCCTCAAAAAGTGGTCACTTAAAGGGGCCTACCCAGTCTATTCAGAAAAAAATTTTCAATTTAATAGCTCATAGGGTTTGGGAGCTATAAGCCCTGAAACGATTTTGCGTACGGTGGACGGCGTACGGCGGTGGCGTACAGACGGAGTGAAATTTTTTTTTTGCTTTTTTGGTATCTATGAAACGTGGAAAAAAAAATTTTAAGGGTAGCAAATTTTTTTTTTTAAAAATCGATAACAATACATACTTTATTAACTTAAATTAAATTTTACTTTATTATTTTTTAATAGTGAAATGTTGTGATCGATCCGAAATTTAAAAAAAAATGCTGTTCTGAAAATTGTATTTACACGTCTTAGGACTAGTAAAGCTAAAAAAAGCTGAAAAATGTCCGTCTGTCCGCCGTACGGCGTACGCAAAAGCATTTGAAGGCGCGTAGCTCACAAACCCGTAGAGATATTTATTTTAAATTTTTTTAATGGGTAAAAAACCTTAGATTGCAATATCTTTCGAACCAATTGTAGCAAGAAGAGAATATTAAATTTTTGTGGGTGGGGGCGAAGTGGGGAAATAGCAATTTTACAAAAAAATCAATTTCTATATCTTAAGAACCGTAATATATATCATCTCGAAAATTTTACAGGTATTAAGCTCAGTAGGCATCTAGCGGAGAAAAATGGGGTTCTGGTGTAGGGGGTAATGGTGGGACGGGGTGGAAAGGAAAAAATTCTGATTTTTATTTTTCGAAAATTATATTTCTAATTTGAATATTTTCAGTACGTCTCTCCGCCGTCTGCCGCACTCAAACGCGTTTCAAGGCTCGAATCTCTCGAATTTAAGCTATTGAATTAAGTCTTCTTTTGTGGTTGAATTTGTTGGACTTCTTTAAGTATAACCCTTTTGAGGGGTAGGGGTGTAAACGAGGAGGTTGGGGGTGTTATAGACGATTTAATTTGGTTTCTATATCTTAGGAACCGTTTGCACTATTAAGCTAAAATTTGGAAGTTATGTACAACTTTGATAGTGGTGTCATTGGCAAAAGATAACCAATACGAAAAATTTAGATTACGATATCTCAGGAGCCAATTACACCAAAAAGATGAAGTCTGGTTTGTGTTTATAGATGGTCAAGGAAGTCTGGTGAATACAAAATTTTTTAGGGGGGCCATGGAGCACGGAAGTGGGGATAATAATTTTTCTAAAAAACCGTCTCATATCTCAAGACCTCTATAAGATAGGACATTAAAATTTATATAAATGCTAGGCATTCTAGACCCATAGTAGAAAAAAAACTTTGTTGATGACGGTGAAGGAGGGTAAAAAGGAAAACATTGTGTTGTTTATATCCTGAGAAACGCTAGTAATAGAAAGCTTAAACTTAGATAACAGTAGGACTGTAGTTATGGAACTTTTTAAAAATCCAATTTTTAATAGTGGAGGAATGGTATGGGGTGGGTTGTGTTCTAGATATCTCTGGAACGGTTTATGACAATAACTTGAAATTTGTCGAGTATATTTAGATGTACTAGTAAATTAGTATAGAAAAAAATTCAAATATCTATTGGCGTACGAAAGTGGTGCTGAATAATGGTCGTCTAAAGAAAAAATAAAAATATTTTACATGAAAATTTGGGCATGTCAAAAGCGAGCGCAATTTGGGTACCCCAAAACTTTTCAGCAATTCAAAAAAGTGTTTAGACTGCAATGAGCTCTATAACCGAATGTGGATTTCAGGAGATAAGTCATCCACCCTACAGCCTAGACCTAGCCCCCTGAGACTGCTTCCCGTCTATCATAAGTAAGTAGGTATATATTCATACGTTCAGTAAGTAGAACGCCTCAAATGTTTGTATGCCAAACTGCGAAGTAAGTAAAATTGGGTACCTATGGTATTTCCTAAAAAAATATCACACTTACTTATTAGTAAGTTTTTACCCTCTTATTAGTAAGCGATCCTTAAATCAACTAATTCAAAAGAATATTTAACAATCATCGGAAAACATATCCTTAATCCGATTCAAGAATACTTCGAATGATTTCTTCTTTGAGCATTTGCCTCGAGACTTAGTTCCTACATATCATTTCGATAAATATCAATGCGCCTCAAAAACATCGAGTAAATCAAAGCATAATAAGCTTACAGTTACGGCGAATCAAGGAAAATGGAAAATTTTCTGGCTCCCTCCAAGATGAATTCGGAGACACACCTATGTAAATACACAATAATCGAAATCCTTTTGTTATTTGAAGCGTAATATGCGTACGTCAACGTATAAGTAAAAAATGCTGATGACATTCAAAAAAGCCTTAAGCTATGTCAAGTTATTGTCCCATGTGAATGATGTGGATGACTGGTATAAAATGGGTTTGGTAGTCTACTTTTGCATAATCGCTATACGATTTGTTCTGAAAGGCTTTTTTTTTCCTCCTGACTCCCTACCGTTTTGGTAGAGGCTTTCAGAAAGATTAGCATCTATTAATTTAAACATATTCTAAAATCTTGCGGTAAATGACAGGTTTACGGGACGAATCTTAAGAAAGCTGTGATCCTTTTTGAGCCCAGCTTCAAGTTAATGATGATATTGTAATTTTTAATTTGAATCTATTGTTATACTGTTCAGTTTTGTTGAAACCCTTGGTATTAACAGCATGAGCGCGTAGATGATTGATCTTAACTTTAAATAAGGGGATAATGCTAAAGGCTGAAGTGGACAGAAAGAATGAATTTTGCGACATGCTTGTACAATGAGATGGGTGGCGGACACTTACATAGATATTAAAAGTTGTTTCAATTTGTTTGATATTATTTCGTACATGCCATGAAAACTCAAATCGCTAAACTAATTGTTAAGTCAAATCTAACTTTCTAAAAAAATTGGGTAAGATCTCAGCAATTCTGATTTTAAATAAACTAGACATTTCATGATGCACCATTAGATTAATTGATAGAGTTCACCAATGACCAATTGATTTAAATATGTAAATGGTTTTGAAAATTTCTATAAAAAACCGCAAACGTTGATAACTCGAAGTTCTAATAACTCGAAATTATGTAACGCTAATTAAAGTGGCATAGAATTTGATGACACGAAATTTGGTTACTTCAAACTATTTTTTTGGAAAATCGTTGTTCTAGTTATCGAAGTTTGACTGTGTTGTGAGAGTAGATGTTTCAAAAGGAAAAAAATCGAACAAAAATATGTTAAACTGAAAATATGTATTATTTTTATGAATTAGTATTGCGAGGAAATAACACGTCGATAGCGACACAGATTTAGTTAAAGAAACTCCCGACTAAACGAAGTGAACTTAGCCAAAAGCAAAGGACATATTTTGAAACTGTTACATCAACTTAAGGGCTCATATATATTTGGCAGCGGAGTAAGTATTCTAGAGTGTCCCCATTCTAACCGCTTCCCGAACTTTTTTTTTAGGTTTTCAGTCATACAGTAACTTACACCGAGTCTCAGAATTAAACGCGTTCCGAACTTCTACGCAAAAAATAATAAAGTTGCGCCCAGACTAGAGGTTTTTTAAATTTTTTGGTTTTACAATTTTTTATAAATTATTAAACACAATTTTTTTTTAAACTGCTTACTAAAGTTTGAAATACTATAACTTCTTTATTTTGTAAAAAAAAAAATTCCTCCGTCACACTATACTGCTACATCATTTCGCTAGATTCTTTTTTATTTTTGCAAATTGGATTATTTTTAGTGAAGTTATGATGCCGACAAGGAGGTGCCATGGCTTTCATCAGTAGTCGATTTATACTCGTAAAAAATAATGTTTTTATTAAGAAATTATAGTTATAGTTGAATGGTTAATAAGATATGTGAACTCAACAATTTAATTTGTTTTTCACCATAATATAACCTTTATAATAATTTTTCAAATTTACTCGGTTTTCAACGCGCGCAGGGTTATGTGAGCCCTTAATACGAAAATTAATAAAGTATCAATGACTTCTTCTAATGACAGTTGCAATATAATAGAACGATATTTTATTTATCATATTTTTTTTATTTTATTTATTTTATTTAATCTTTTATTTTATTTATTTTTTTTATTTTATTTATTTTATTTATTTTATTTATTTTATTTATTTTATTTATTTTATTTATTTTATTTATTTTATTTATTTTATTTATTTTATTTATTTTATTTATTTTATTTATTTTATTTATTTTATTTATTTTATTTATTTTATTTATTTTATTTATTTTATTTATCTTATTTATTTTATTTATTTTATTTATTTTATTTATTTTATTTATTTTATTTATTTTTTTTATTTTATTTATTTTATTTATTCTATTTATTATATTTATAAAATATTTAACATATACATATTTAAAGTGGTTGTGTTCATTTTCACGAATTCCGATATATTTCTTGGGTCTAATGATATATTGAATCCCCTTTCACTCTAAAGGCTTTAAATGTAATGAGGAAAAAACAGTTTTAAGCATTTTCTGATATTTAACCCCCTAGGCTGTGTAAGGTATTATTCAAGTTTTCACGAATTCCGACGAAACTTTTAGGTTTAATGAGTTTTTTTTTATTAGCGTTTTCTTCTATAGGCTTTATTTTATATATATTGATCTTAAAATTATTGTCGAGATTTTACACCCTAAGATGGTGTAAAATGATTGTTTAGGTTTTTTTTTCCGAATACCGCACTGAGAGAAATAATTTGTTGGCAAGAGATTGCTTTAATAAAATTTTCATTGCAGCAATCGATTTACGCTAATAAGAATTAGTTTGGAGCAATAGATATTCGGTTGTACAAAAAAATATTCGTTTAAGGGAATAAACACGCAATACGTGCAATAGAACCATTCTGTCAATACAATAAACTTATGTTGTTTGCGCGATTCTGTTGAAAGAACCGAATAGGAAAATGTCTAGCCACTCAATTTTGATTGCCGCAGTATAATGTTGATTGTTGCAATAGAATATTGTCCATCACAAACGATTTACGGCATCATTCTGCTATGGTAACCGAATGTGTGTTTCGCCAACCGAATGTATGTTGCGGTAACTTAGTTAATCCACACTAAGTTAAGTTGCACATATGGAAATGAAAATGAAAGGCGTTCGGTGGCGCAGTGGTTACGAGCGCCAATCCAAAAACTTTCAACACGGATTCGATTCCTACCTACAGCCATGGGTTTTATTAAGTCAGTAAGTAAGAAATAATATTTGAAGTAAGTAAATAGTGTCTTAGAAGAGTACTCTATCTCCTTCTAGGTAACAAAAAAGAATTCAGTGTAGGATTGAACACAAATGACTACATTTTTTTTTAGAATTTACCAACAATCCGCGCATTTGAGGGAATCAAAATATTAAGAAATTCTGGTTGGCTAGACAAATAATTCAGTTGTCCGAAAATAAATTCGATACTAATAAACGAAAATCAATTTTTTGATATTCAAAAAATAATAAAGTTGCGCCCATACTGTTGGCAGATTGTTTGTTCGAGATATTTATTAACCGATTGCGATCTGATGTTGTAAAAAATTCGTTACGAATCCTACAAAAGTGTCATAATCTCGTCATGTTTGCGACGAAATTCGAAAATTGCCAATTGATGCAATATTAATAATAATATTATTGGTTGCACTCACTAACATGTAGTCAGCTGACCTCGCGTCGCATTACTTCACAGGCGTGCATCGCGTTCACTGTAATTCCATCTTTAACTTTATGTCTGTAAGACGATATTCCATTTTTTTTGCCTCCACTTATCCTAGTTAGCCCCAAAATTTAGATTGACACCTTTTGATGTGATTCAATAGCTAAGAAGTTATTAGATAAATTGAACGTTATTTTTGAACAATTGGAGTTTATACATATCATAAAAATACTTCATTATTTAAATATTATATTAAAGTAAAATTGGGTGGCTAGCCGTTCCACTGATGTTCAAGATTTGTATCATATAAAAATCAAGAGAGTAAATTTGACTTAGATGTATGAGTTGATAAGCTCGAAGTACACAGCTGAATTTTGTCTTATGGCTTGTATAACTTCCTGGCTTTTGTGTTGACATGCAGCGATGAAATTCAGGGCTTATTCTGTTCAAAACTCCTAGATCTGAGTTATTACGGGAGTAACGTGAAGTCAACTGAAGGAGAAATGGGTACACCATCAAAATTCACATTTGCGTCTCATATGAAATTTGAACAATGTAACCGACAGACAGATATAAAAACTTTTTTAACACCCTAAAACGTGTGAATATTAAATTTTCTGGTAGCGAATTGCGCTCATAAGCAGTAATACACAAAATAATTGTGCAAACTGGTAGTTTCGATTTAATACCATATCAGTCTGAACTGCACAAGGGCGGGTGTTTATTGCAAGGTTTGTATTAAATTCAATCATAGATCACGGTTAAGCCTACAATGCAATAGTAGAGAGACCAAAAATCGCAATTTGGTGCGAAAATTAAACCGAACCACACGTCATCATCAAAATCCAATAATTGTAGGTTGTCGGTGTAGATACAGTCATACGAAGGAGATAGGTATTTGTAGTTATCCCTGAAATTGCTTTCGCCATAGTTTGCAGTTTAGCAGCACTACAAAATCCCATACAATGCACAAATTCCCGAACATTCCAGTCGTGGAATCTAATTTATGTGAACATACTGTCGGTGTGCTCCCTTATAGAATTAAGCTATCCAAAACTTGCCCCTCGCACGACACATTCCATGCCGTATAAAATGAAAATCCCTACAAGTACAATAAGTTGAAAATTTGCATATCCTAAACCGATATCGCATTTTCAGTTTCCTAGGACATCACATGTACCTACATTATTGGTCGGTATCCTTAACCGCATAAGGGTTCTTCAGGTTTTACATAAGAAAGGTATGGCCCCGATGTCATTGATAAAGAAATCGACGCAAGTTTCTATAGAAGCCATATTTTGCGTTATAGTTTAATCGATTAAAGATATGTTGATCTATTCATCTGACGCCTTCCGAAATTTATAGCCAATAATATCACGAAAAAAAGGAAAGAAAAGCTGCATCCTGATGGCGATTTAGAGGTCTTGAAAAGGATATAGCTGGCGATAGGAGGATAATTTCTCACTTTTACTGAAAGGGTTTCTAAAGAAGGTGACAGGATTTCAGATCGACTGAACAAGACTGTTTTGAAGAGTAGAGCCATGATAAACGTCTGCTAGAAACGTAAGTCTGAAAATTATTCACCTGAACTACCTACTTTGTTATAGGTATCTAAAAAAATCTGCTGGGTACAACTTTGTTGTTTTCCTTGTTATCAATTTTAAAATGCTCTTTTTAAATTTCAATTATTTTCAAGCCTTTATCTATCTGATAAATTATTCCGCAATGATCGTACAAACGATTAATAAACTAAGAAGGATACTCCAGTGTACGTCCGAAAAGGGCTTCGAGAAGATACTCCTTAGCACTTACAGTAATACCACAAAAATCGCAGGTGAATTGCAGACATAAATAGGACTGGTGATTAGCCGAAGTCAAAGTGTCTGCAATAAAGAACAAGCAAATCAATATTGCTTCTATTAGCAACAAAAAGTTGTGTTATTTTTTATTGTAAACTATTTTGTTGTTGTTGTCAAATAAATTCTCCTATCCTTAACCCAAGATGGACTGCATCTTCATTCATTGGTTCCCATTTGTGTTTTAAGTATAGTCAGGTCCAGATTAAACAACTCTAAACATTTTCCAAGTCTCAATCAATAATCAATAATTGAAGATGATGGAAGTCTGTCCAATCAAATATATCGCGAGTTTGCACGAATTCAAGTACCAATTTTTTAAGGACTTTTGTGTGGTAGTCACTCAAATGAATAACTTGATTTTACCCTTTTTTCAAGAATTATTAGGTTCTGTTTCGGCGTCAGAGGAGTCTTATTGAAGACTACCATTTTAAGTTCCCGACTGGGTAGATCGCTAATCAAAGGCAATAGTCAGGACAGCAATCTACTCAGTCGGGAATGTTATATGGTCCTCAAAGAAAACTCAACTCAATTTTCAATTTCAATTCTTTATTTAACCCAAAACAAATGATATATCTAATCGACAATAATTTTCTTCTAAAGTTATCAAGCATTGGCTCGTGAAACTAAGATTAATTTAATTTGAATATAACAAGAAAATTTGGAAATAAACTACATAACTCGAGGAAAAGGGGCAAAAACCTCGTTTAAATTAAAATTACTTAAATCTACGGGAACTTAAAAACTAATTTAAATAACTATCTTAGGCTAGCTTAACAATCGCACTTACACAAAGTGAAACAATACTATCGCAATCATTACAAAGTTAGATCATTAAGGATACGGTTTTCCGAAAGGTTGCAAGATAAATTAAATTTATGTAAAGTTTTATAAACTTTAGTTTTAGTTAAAGGTATATTGTAAATTTCGTGGAGCTCGGATGTGGAGAAGTAAAATGGTAAGTTAAGCATCATCTTAAGAATTTTATTTTTCTTGATCTGTAAGGTTTTTATATGAGAGTTACTGTATGCTGTTAGCATTCCATTCAATAGATTTGCCTTCCAGAGAGAGTGTAACAGACGGAAGAAGAGACGGTTTACGTTTTTTTGGTGAAGAATAACGCTTCCATTTTACACGGGTTGGTTTTGATTTTCCATTTCGTGAAATAATCATTAAGGATCTTGTATCCTCCTTCTAAAGATGTAATGATTGGATATAGTAGTTCATCACTCGAGAGGAGAGCTGTGTCATCAGCAAAGAGGCAAAGTTCGCAGTTTGGGGGCCTTGGAAGATCACTTGTGAATATATTGAATAAAGTTGGACTAAGAACGGAACCCTGTGGTACACCAGCAGGATTTCTTTGCATGCTAGATGTTGCACCATTAATGTTGACACTGAAAAGTCTATCATCGAGAAAGCTGGAGGTAATTTTGCAGAGATATAAAGGAAAAATATATCATAGCGAAAAACCAAAAATTCCACCAAATTCGTTGAAATATTGGGTGATCTTTAGTGCCACCTACCTTTAGTATAAGGAAGCGAAGGCAAAAATGTTACTTAAATTATAATTCGCGTTAAAGAAATTAGTTTCAACATCGCCTATATAGAATAATCCCAAGCAATGCCACCAGCTGTAAGGGTGTTTCGGATTTAAGCTTGATACACCCTCTGACGAGTCTATGCCATCCGATGACAAAACAGCTCCTTCGGACCCAGTCCAACGCAGTCTTATAAAAAAAATGGCCTATCCAGTGAAGGTTTTCCAACTGTCATGCCCTCAGGTACAGCGATTAATCAACAGTCGGGGATTTCGTGTTGGAGTTTCACACCAGAAACTCCACTGACGCCGGAAAACAACAAAAAACTTAAACATATAAAGGAAAGTTGAAATTTCGTAATTTATGTATTAGTCCTGTTAAAAAGTTAACATACCTGATTAAATGTTGGTTGTTTTCCGGCGTCAGTAGGGTTTCTGGTGTGAAACCCCAACACGAAATCCCCGACTGTTGATTAATCGCTGTCCTTGAGGACATGACAGTTGGAAAACCTTCACTGGATACGCCAGTTTCATAAGATTGTGTTGGACTAGGTCCGAAGGAGCTGTTTCGTCATCGGAGGGCATAGACTCGTCAGAGGGTGTATCATGCCTACTATCCGAAACACCCTTACAGCTGGTGGAATTGCTGAGCATAATTTCTATATAGCGCACTCGAAATCAAATTTACGATCACAAATTATAAATTTTAGCTAATTTCCCGCCATCGCAACCCTATACTAAAGGAGGTGGCGCTGAAGATCATCTAATATTTCAACCAATTTGGTGGAATTTTTGGTTGTAAGCCAGGATATATAGAGCTGAACGCTAAGAGCGTGACATCGAAACCCGCCAGTATAGGGTTGCGATGGCGGGAAATTAGCTAAAATTTATAATTCGTGATCGTAAATTTGATTTCGAGTGCGCTATATAGAAATTATGCTCAGCAATTCCACCAGCTGTAAGGGTGTTTCGGATAGTAGGCATGATACACCCTCTGACGAGTCTATGCCCTCCGATGACGAAACAGCTCCTTCGGACCTAGTCCAACACAATCTTATGAAACTGGCGTATCCAGTGAAGGTTTTCCAACTGTCATGTCCTCAAGGACAGCGATTAATCAACAGTCGGGGATTTCGTGTTGGGGTTTCACACCAGAAACCCTACTGACGCCGGAAAACAACCAACATTTAATCAAATTTGCTTCTATGGTAGCTTACCATGAAAAATTCCATTCTTATAGTTAACATACCTGTTGAATTTTTCAAGACGAAATTGTTCTCATTAATTCTCTTGATCCTAATAATTTGGTGGACCGTTGTATGTTTCCTTCTCAAACCAAATTGCTCTACCAGATAGATATTGTGCCTTTCTCAACTGATGCCGAGCATAATCTCAAAAATTCTTTTTAAAAAAATGTTGTGTCTAGCATGAAAAAATAATCAGGGTATAAATTTACAATTCCTTGATGGATGTGGCCGTTTTTAATCATGTAATAAACGTATTTTAAGGAGAATCTTGTATGATACTGAATTATATCAAATTTTTGCTTTATAGCTCAACGCGATGCCGAGATTTTTACTTTGAGTGAATGCAAGCGTATCAATATTCTAAGAACATAGGTATGGTAGCGACTGAATACTAGACTTAATTGTATCTATTTTCGTACTTATATACTATTATAAGCGAAGTATTACAATGGCACCGTTTCGAGCTTTACAGGATCAGTCCTAATCGTTTTAACTACTTTTAGGCAGACTTTTGTATTAAAGTTACCCGAAGGTGTGATTGCAGTATAAAAGCACCGCAGAGCTAGTATACATACACATCACTTTTACTGCGGTGAAAGCGAGACGACGTTATACGCCAACGTATTTGCGAAGTGATTTTGATTGTTAGCAGCGATCAAGTAGTGATCGAGTTGTACATGAAATCGGAAAGCATTGTCAGTAGCGCAATAATTTGTGAAATTTCTTAAAGACTCTAATTATTGAAGGGTTTAAAGGACTTGTGGAAAGAAGCTACACGAAGGAATAGATGCATTTCGTATATTAATGTGCCAATCATATCAGCAGGTATTACGATGCAAATACTCCATAGATCACATATAAAGTATGATCCCCGAATGAAAATTCGCGGTTCTTGGTACTGCTGTAAGCAATGGTCAAATGTAAGTTAGGCAGTAAAATTAATTGAGTGAGTTATAATAAGGGAGCAAATCACAATAGGCCCACTGAGGCCGCAGTGAATTGGGTTTTAAGACCGTCCTCCACCATCTACTATGTACCAAGTTAGGCTGTAAGATATATTAAAAAATCTGCCAACAGTCTGGGCGCAACTTTATTATTTTATGGGTAAAAGTCCGAAACGTGTTTAATGCTGGCATGCGGTGTAGGTTATTATGAGACTGACAACCTAAGGAATAACCAGGAGGCTATTTGAAAATTTCCCCCAGGATGTCTAATAGGAAAAAATACTTAAATCGGTTTTTCCCCGACTATGCTGAAAGTGAACTTCAAATCTCAATATACCTAAGAAATATATCAGAATTCGGGAATATGTACACAACCACTTTACACCCCATTAATAGCTGGATATCGAAAAATTTTGAAGAACGTTTCTAGACGCTTATATAAATAGCCCGCAGAAGTAAAATTGCTTTGATAGCTGGACATGTCTAAAAGTTTTAACGAAATTCGTGAAAATGTGCATTCACGGACATTTTTTTTACTCAACCTCTGAACGCCAATAAAAATCTGAACTTTTTTTTGCTTTAATTACTCTAATAGCACATCTACATATACGTACTAAGTTTCAACTTTCTAGCATAAGCCGTTTCTGAGATATAAAAAACCACCCCTCACCCCCGTACGTTGGTCCCTAATGCAAAATTTTAAATTTTTTTCTAGGATGTCTATATAGTGGCTCCATATAACCCTACATTTTTAGGTTTCTAATCATTACGGTTTTCGAGAAATATAATATCACCATCACCCACACCCCCACTAGAGCCTTCCTACTAGAGCTCTACCGACCCGAACTCCTGTAAAATTTTCATGATCATATCTGGTTCGGTTTTTGAGATATAAAAATGAAATTTTTTTAAAAATTGCTGTCCTCCCACTTTCGTGCTCCACCTCCCCCCTCAAAAAATTTACTTTCAGTAGACTCCTCTTGTGATCCCATCTACAGAAACTAAATTTTATTTTCCTGGTGTAATTGGATCGGAAGATATTGTAATCCAAAGTTGTTTTTTTAAAGATACTTTAGAGAGCCCTAAGCTGGTGCTTATAACGCTTAGAGGTTAATCCGGGGCTAATCATAGACTGCTTATTGTGAAAGTTTAAGATATAAGTCCCAGGCGTTAAATCAGACAGTGCTCCAATTTTGTTCATCCATAACATCAATATAGTCTGGAACTCTGCAACCTTAAGTATCTCTCACACTTCGATTAAAAGGACAGAAGTACGATGACTGCCTTTGATATATTACCGGATGTAGAAGAAACTTTATCGGGCCATGTCACGGACACTACACTTCTCTTTACGACATCACGAAAATAAAGCGAAAATTTCAAGAAGAATTTTCTTATGTCAATTTGGTGTAAGTTTACATCAATCTTCCAGTCCTACCTTTAACCCTAAAATACACATATGAAATGGATATAACCGCTATCCTTATGACATATCTGCGTACATTGCGAGGAAACAAAGCTAGCAGATCGGAACAAGGCTACATACGACACTGAACCACTACATACACTGCAAAATCCAATTTCTTGGAACATTAAGTCACCTCCTTAACAACAGAAAAGAAAGCTAACACTAGCAATTAAACTTAATCCCCAAAAAATTGACTTTGACTTTATTGGGCTATGAAAAGAATAAGAAACTCGAATGATATGGTCAACACTCACCTTGCTAATGGGATAAATCTGTCCTGAAGGTTTCTCTAGCCGGAATAAGATACGTATGGATCGATAGAAATAGGACATACTCCTGAGTAAATTATTGCTTCTCAAGATTGTGTGACCATTTTATTTTCTGTACTAGTGAGCAATCGATATATGTCCCATATCTACGACAGATAGGATTAAGCACATGTGTTGAGTTCACAGAACCCTGATCATTAGATGGGTAAAAACGACGAAGTCATGTAGTTGAATATGTTTTCTTTCATCTAATGTCTTAACTTAAGTTCATGCAGGAATTAACAGGATGACGTACATCAATCGTTTAAAGCATATATATCGTTTCTCTTGGCATTAAAGTTGTATTTCGGAAGTATTATAGTTTTGCATTGAATACAGGCTATGAAGAGCTGAATCACATAATTTTACTTCTTCAGAAGATATGAGACACACATGAGAACAACAAGGCAATCAATGTTTCCATACACGAAGTTAGAACAATTGTCATTCTGGCTTCTAGCACGAAAACATTCACAAAGGAACTGGGACATCGCCAGATAGGCGACATTCCAATCAAGATAAATGAGAGCATGCGAGGAGAATAACTGAAGAACGTCAATATTTATGCAACAGCATGAATAGGAACATAACAATATCTGCCAACAATCAGGGTACAATTTACATTCATTCTCTAAATGAACCTTTTAGAAACAGGATATTACTCCTTGGTATGGTTGTAGCAAGGCTTATAAAATTTAAGACAGCGATCTTTAATAAGCACAGATTTTATATTACATCCTTACAGTAGTCGATGCTAGGCTATCATTCGAACCTACATACATAGCACTAGTTTATTAACATCCCCAATTCTTGTTGCATAAATGGCCGCAGCAGAGGTTTCTGCAGTGGCTAAACGAGTTCGTGTGTTCGAATAGCAAGGTTAGCAGTTGTGGTTTAAAAAAAATTATACTAGAAGTAAGAAAAGATTCCAGAATACTGTCCTATAACTCAGAAGAGGTGGTATTGAAGAAATAGCCGCAGTAGTATACACGATCAAAATTACATGCAAAACCTAACCGATTTTAGGTCAACTTCGTGCGATACCATCGAAAGTATTGTTTTACTTTATTATTTCAATAATACAGTATTGTTATCGATTTTTAAAAAAAAAAAATTTGCTACCCTCAAAATTTTTTTTTTCACGTTTCATGACGAGTAGACACGAAAAAAGCAAAAAAAAATTTCAGTCCGTCTGTCCGCCGTACGCCGTACGCCGTACGCCGTACGCCGTACGCCGTACGCCGTACGTCTACCGGTGTACGCAAAATTGTTTGAAGGCTCGTAGCACCCAAACCCTATGAGCTATTTAGTTGAATTTTTTTTCGTGGGTAGAGTGGGTTGGCCCCCTGAAGTGACCAAATTTGGAGTGGTGGGGGTGTGAGGGGGGAGGAGGGGGAAGCGTTTTAGACGGAAAATTTTGGTTTCTAGATCTCAGCAGCCGCTTATGCTAGGAGGCTGAAATTTGGAATTTATATAGAGCTTCGGTAGTGGACCCATTTGCAAAAAAATTGCTGATATAGGTGAAGGGGTTCGGGAGTGGGGGGAAAAATAATGCGTCCAAAACGCAAAAAAGGTGAGATCGACACATTCTAAAATCCATATCTCCTAAACGGTTAATGTCACAAAATTGAAACTTAATGAATATTGGTACGTATACTAGGAGAATAGATTTGAAACAAAAATTTGAGTGAGGGCAGTGGCGTACGGAAGTGGGGGGTAAAAAACTTTAGATTACGATATCTCATGAACCAATTGCACTAGACAAATAAAATGTGGTTTTTGTATAAAGGTTGACAAATGAAGTTTGCTGAAAGCAAAATTTTTTAAGGGGGCGGTGGAGCATGAAAGTGGAGGGGATAAAAATTTTTCTAAAAAATCACATCTCATATCTCAAGAACAGTGTAAGATAGATGCTTAAAATTTTTACCAGAAGTAGGCCTAATAGACCCCTAGCAGAAAACAAAATTTTGGAAGTGTGGGTGTAGAGGGTGAGGGTGGGGGAGGGTGAAAAGGAAAAAGTTCCGATTTTAATATCTCGACAACCTATAATGATATAAAGCTGAAACTTGGTATTTAGATAGAGCTATATTAGTAGCATGTTGGAAAAATATAATTTTTTATGGGGGTAGTATGGTACGGGGGTGGGGGGTGTTTTTCGTATCTATGGAACGGCTTATGCTACAAAGTTGAAACTCGGTACGTTTATGTAAATCAACTAGGAAACTAATTTAGATAAAAAAAATTTTCAAATATCTATTGGCGTTCGGAGGGGGGGGGCAAAAAAAATGATCAGTGAAAATGGAATGCATATAAATGCACGGTTTTCATCATATCTATTAGGTTTTCCCAAATGTTGAATTTAATTTTATTGTACGTCTTGTTCATATAAATACCCAGAAAGTGTTTTCAGGATTTTTTAAAATTCGACCCCTAACGGGGTGCAAAGGGGGTTGTAAACTTTTTCACGAATTCTACTATATCCCCACGTCTTATCAGATATCGATTATCTTTTCAATTTCACGTGCTTGCGTAATAATCGCCTAAAAACTGTTTTTAAGTTTTTTCCTTTTTTGAGCCCCTAAGAGGGTATAAACGTGTTGAACACGTATTCACGAGTTCCGTCATTTCTTTTAGAAGTGATAAGAAATTGAATTGGTTCCTACTTTCTTGTGCTATCTTCATATTTATTTGTAGTATTAACTCCTTTCAGGATTTTTGGATATTCAACCCCCAAGTGGGTGTAAGGTGGTTGCATATCTGATGATATATCGAATTCATTTTTACTTCCTAAGGTTTCCTATATAAAAAAGTCAAAAAGTCAATTTCAGTATTTTACTCGTAGATATTCAATCCTAATGGGTGTAAGGGGGTTGTATGCTTTTCGAAGTTTCGACATAATTCTTAGGTTCGATGAGATATTAGATCGCTTTTCATTTCTACAGACTTTTTATATAATCGCCTACAAACCCATTTCTCAATTTTTCGATATTCAATCCCCAAGGGTTTGTATATGTTTTCACAATTTTTGCCATTCCTTAGTTCTGATGAGTATAAAATTGATTATTACGGCCAACCAATTCACGATTTTTCGAATTTCCAGTAGGAGGTGTGAAGGGTTTGATTACGTTTTCACAAATTTTTCAAAATCCGTCTTGTCTCATGAGATATCAAGTTGCTTCTTATGAAATCGTCTAAAAACCTGTTTCACAATTTTTTCGAAATTCAAAACCCAAGTGGAAGTAATGGGTTTGTATACGTTTTAACAATTCGTCATATCTCTTAATTTTGATAAGGCAACAGATTCGTTTTTGCTTCTATGGGCTTTTAGTGTACATAATATACTGAAATTCGAATGTCTACACGGACTTTTTCAATGTTTAATCGGCTTAAAATCTCTATTTTAAATATTTTTTATTAAGAACAAAAATAATTTTCCAAGAAATCCAATAATCTCGAAGCAACCCATGATACACTCCGACTTTGACCGCTCCCGAACTTTGACCCGAAAAATAATAAAGTTTCGCCCAGACCATTGGCAGATTTTTTAATTTGAAATTGAAAAGGCAAACTGCTACTTTCTAAGTCATTCAATGTTCATAGAATACTGCGTTTGTCGTTTTAACCTTTACGCACTGGAGGTGTACTATTATGCAGGCAGTGGCGTGGCGTGATAATTCAACATGGGGAAGCAATTGGTAAATATCAAAAATTTACTATTGTTATGCTTTCTACAAATTTAGTGCGTATTAATTGAAACGCACCCATTAGCTAATCAAATTTTATCTTCCTGGTATAATTGGTTCGAAAGATATTCTAATCTAAATGTTTTCACCCCCACCCCTACACCCTACCCCTACACCCCACCACCCGATTAAAAAATTTTAACCTTTGTCTAATCTCCTATTATTCCTTAAGACAACTGCAGAGTTTCAATCTTCCGTCTTCAACCGTTCAGGAGATATGTATTTTAATATGGTTCAAACCCAGTTTCCAAGCGCTTCGTACACATTGCTTGCCCCTCCACTCCTACACCCCTTAGCCCTTCTCGCCATTTTTTTTGAAAATGGGTCCACTATCTTAGTTCTACAGAAGTTCCAAGTTTCAGCCTCCGAGCGTAATTGGTTCCTGAGATCTAAAAACCAAATTAAATATAATCAACTATTTATCACACATACCCATAACATATCAATTCAATTCCAAACTTTGTTCAGAATTCAATTCCTCTATCCTACTCTGGTAACTCTTATCAGATCTCGCTTCCAAGTGTGCTGAAAGCTTCTCCGCTGCAGCCAAGAATTTTTTCTACTACCCGTGGAAGCAAATTCTTCATTGCTTCCAACCTCTCGTGTTTATGTTTTTTTTTTTTATGACGTCACAGTGGGCTTACAACGGATTTATATAGATGCAACTTTCAAATTGCTTCCATGTGACTTCTTCTTAGTTTCTTTTCGCTTGCCTTTTTCGTGGTGTTACCAATTCGGCTGTGTGAGATATTCGCGAGTAGTTTCTTGCGAACATTTATTTCGACTGTGTCAAAGAATATGCTTGAAACATGAATTTTATTTCACGATTTTTCTGCGCGACTTAAAAAAAATACATTTTAAATATTTTTCAGCAAAATGTAAGGGAAGCAATGCTTCCTTTGCTTCCATGCACGCCAAGCCACTGAATGCAGGAATGTAGTGAATATGGCAATTCCCATCTTAATTGTTTTGACCAATATACAGCGGGGGGGGGGGGGGGGATAGGAATGATAAAATAAGTAGTAAAAGCGGCACCCATCTTGCTGTGGTATTTATTTATAAAATTTCGCCATAACCTTCCCAGCAATTGTGAGAACGAACAAAATTAAAATTTTTTTTTAATAGATTTTAGATTTTTGCGTTTCTATATTTAAATATTAAAAAATTATAAATAGCAAAACATTTTAACAATAAAACGAAAAAAATTGTAATAACTTATTTTTTATTTTAAATTAATATTCGAGAAATCAATTAAAATATTTGACAATATGTAATTTTCGATAATTTCCAATATGACAATTTTTTTGTGTTTGTCGATATTAAGGAAATCTGTGAAGAAGGAGTTACTTGACTGGTTGGAAAGACTAGTTAAGTTATCATCATATCATATGTCAAGAAAAAAAGCATTTACCTTAATAATGCAATTGTTCTTGCAATAGTTATTAAAATCTTTATTTCAGTTTCTTTCTTTTTAAAAATAATAAAGTATATTTAAGAAGGTTATTATCGGAACTTTTCCTTAAGTATAAATTTTAGTTAAATCATACAATATTTGAAATTGCTGCAAAAAAAAGCTGTAAAGATATAGAAACATGTCTAATCACTTAAGCATTTTATAGTATCTAAACATAAATGAATTTTACGGATAAAATAAATGATTATGATTATGAAAGTATATTTAAGTTTGAACAATTTCAGAATATAGCTGCAATCACGCTGTATACAACCTATTGAATTATTGCTTTAATTTGTAATTGAGCTTGATTATCGCTTTTGATCAACTCATTTGATACTACCACAATGCTATTTTATGGTTCTAGCAAAGTTGCTACAAAATCTTTTTCATTCTGTTGGTAAGAGACTTCACGCTTTGATTGACAAGACTTTTCAATCTCATCCAGAGTATGGGCATTCTCTAAAAAGACTCAATAAATTTCAATTTCGCGTGTCATATATACACAGTGATATTACAGCCATATGCCAGCAATCTATCGAATAGTACGTTTCATTTAATTTTCCATTACTCGCTTCGTACGCACACCTGTCACATGGTCTGGTCCCATCCAATTTAAAACTCTTTTTGTCGAAAAACTGCGAATAATCCCATTTAATCGAAAATTCATAAAATGTACGAAATATCAAATGCGAATAAACCGTAAATATTTCAGGAATAACACGAATATGCGACATGCTTTTGATATTCTGTCAACTGGAAATGTATGTTAATACGACATTATATTCATATTCAAGGGAAATTCATAAGAATCAGACTGTGACTTGAATAAGGCACTTTTAGAAAAAAAAAGAACTGAAAACGTAATGTCTTAATATAAATGTTTCCTTAATGACGACAATTTATCGAGTAGTAAATTCAAGCACACGAGTATGCTTCTTTGGAATTAAACTAGTTCAATTTTACCATATTTTCTATTTGAACAAGTCATAAGAAAGTTGCAAAATCGATACCCATACTTTTTTCTGCGTTATTCAAATTGCTGATAAGTTCTTCGTTTAGTTTTCGAACTATTCTGCTTATTTCTGTGTAAGTAGGTAACATAGTCCTACCTAAAGTCTGAATCGGATCAAAAATAAGGGAATGGTGGACAAAAACGTCGAAAAAAAATTCAAAATTTGCTACTTTCCTTTTGCCTCTCCTGGCCGCAAATTTAAGAATTTTGTATATGTGTTTGTGGATTTGAAAGGAGGCGTCAGCACCTTTAATTTAAGGAAATCGGAGAATTTTGAAAAAATTGCTCTAAAATTTGCCAAGGGGTACCATGGCATTTTTCAAAAAAGCGAATTTTTTAGATTTTTGCAAGTAACACCTTTTCGCGAGTGATACCGCAAACGAAAGGGGAGCTCAACAGCTGCTCAAATATCCAAACAAAATTAAAATCGGATCAAAAATGGGGGAATGGTAGGCGAAATAGTCGAAAAAAAATTCACAATTTGCTACACTCCTTTTGCCTCTCCTGGCCGCTAATTTAAAAATTTTTTATATTTGCTTGTGGATTTGAAAGGAGGCGCTAGCACCTTTAATTTAAGGAATCACTTGTCAAAATCGGAGAATTTTGAAAATATTGCTCTAAAATTTGCCAAGGGGTACAATGGCATTTTTCAAAAAGAGAATTTTTTAGATTTTTGCAAGTAACACCTGAAACGAAAGAAAAGCTCTACAGCTGCCCAAAAATTCAAACAAAATTAAAATCGGTTCAAAAATGGGGAATGGTGGGCGAAATCGTCGAAAAAAATATCAAAAATTTTCGATTTTCCTTTTGCCTCTCCTGGCCGCAAATTCAAGAATTTTTTTAATGTGTTTGCGGATTTGAAAAGGAGGCGCCAGAACCTTTAATTTAAGTGGTCACTTGTCAGAATCGGAGAATTTTAAAAAATTGGTCTAAAATTTGCCAAGGGGTTTTTCAAAAAAACATTGGCATATTTCAAAAAAGCAAATTTTTTTCGATTTTTCCGAGTGACACCTCAAAGGAAAAGGGAGCTCAAATGCTGCTCAAAAATCCAAACAAAATTAAAATCGGATCAAAAATGGGGGAATGGTTGCCAAAAATGTCGATGTCCTTTATGAAAAAATATGATAATCCGTTCGCTTGTATGTATACGTGGTTGTTTGCTCATCCCAGCAAACAATTTCAAGAGCGTTTACTAAAAACGATCCTTTCGCGATATGTATACCGCACATGTAGGACATGAGCTGCCCATAAAGCAATAGGCGAACGATAAGCATACAACGATAAGCGCGCACAATGGCCCATGCCAGGCCTGTGCGTTATCGTAAATACGAAAATTTCCTTGAGTACCTAATTCATCAATGAGTCGTAAAAAATGACTCTTCTCGGATGGCCATTTTTGTATGCCCAATGAGTCGTTTTTAATTCATTTGCGGACTCGTAAACGAGTGAAAAGAATTATGAATCTTTTATGAATTAATTACGATACTTTTTGTTTGCTGGGATCCTTCGATCTCCTAGTTGTAGTCTACCGTATTATATTTCACCGCATCCGTATAATGTTTTTATTTCTCCGCATCAAATTCTCGGAATCCGGATCCTTTTTGAGTGGTCAAACTTTGCTATACTGAACGATACTGCACCCTGACAGGATAATAGTCAGAATAACAGTTTGCTTCCTGTAGGAATTATTATGCTTACGACGATTATGATTGCATCCCTTTTTCATGGCACATCTACCAAATTTTAAGTAAAACCAACTATTAATTTTTCAATTCGGCTCCCAAAAAAAATTCTCACTAACTCTTTCATACTTTTGCGGAATTCGATTTAATTTAGGACTAAATTGTAGCTTATGAAAATTTTTATTTTTTCCTCGCCATCATGCTAACCGCAGTACGCTATTATCTTTTGCGAGTATATTAAAATCTCTACGCTCTAAAATAATTTTTTAAGACCCCAGCTCTTTTAATTAAAAGACCAAGCAAAATTCTCCGTCAGGATTTTCCAGTATTTTTTCCGCTGCGGAATAACGCTTAAACCGTATGTTGACGTGGGTTTTCGAAATTATATAGCGAACGGGAGGAAAAACATTAATTTTCTTTTATCTTGTCTATTGCACCAGACTGTGAAGTGATACATGCACGGTATGTGCTTACTACGCGGGGAAAACGCAATTGTCTAGCAAAAAAAGGATGGAGTAATTGTAAGGATATTTTTTTTTGCCTATGTGCGTCTGTTTTTTTCGAAAAACCATCTGAAAAGCAGATAAACATCATCAAAGGTAATTCAGTGTTATGGCAGTTGTTGCAAAAGGGAAGGTTCGCAACACCTTGGAGCGGTTTTTGGGGGAAAATACTGAATTGGTTCGTTACTTTGAGTTTCCTTTATTACAGCGATAACACCGAAGGAAACTGAGCTTTGATTGGTAATAAATTTAGTTTTTTATTCTGTGCTGGTGGCTACAACCTTAAAGTTTCTTTACAACAACATGCCTACTTCTCGCTTTAAATTTATTGGGTATTTTTAATCCTTAATGAAGTGGTAGTAGGTACACCATTTTCTTCGAGTACCTGCAATAAACAATCAGCTCAAATAGAATTTTGATCTGGTGTGAATCTTTTTAGCAGCCATAAGGCACACGAAAAACTATAATAAAAAACATAACGCAGTCACGATTTCACAGGTAGAAACTATTGTATAGTGGCTACTCGATGGATGGTTAAACGATTTCTTGAGTTATCGTGAGTTCCATAAATTAAGTTGAGACATTTTTACAGAATTTTTGTATGGCAACTACATGAAGGACTTACGGGATATTTTTCATATTAATACCTTCAGCTGCGACTATTATAAAATCAACGTATACAAAATTTCAAAGTCGTAACTTAAAGCGTTCTAAAGTTATCATTCAATATTGGTGAACACGTGTTTTAAGAACTTTTGTATGACAGCTACCCGAAGGAGTTGATGTATTGCGCTAAGTAATGAAATCAGTCTTGCTTTTGATATAAAACTAATTCCTGTAAAATTTTGAATCCCTGCTTTAACTTGTACTAGAGTTATAGTGGATTCTGTAAGTTGTATACATTTTTGAAGGACTTTTGTAGGCTGCTACACGAAGGACTCATTCGATCATCATATTCGGAACTTTCGTTTCAAACATTGTAAACTTTAAGTATTCAAAATTTCAAGCTCCTAACTTGAAGCATTCGAGCAATAATTGTGAATACGTGTTTTAAGGACTCTTGTATGGGAGGTACCCGAGGGAGTGGAAGGATATCGCCCATTAACGAACTCAGCCTTACTTTTTCCATTTTACAGGTGCTGACAAAATTTCAACTTCCTAGGCCAACGGGTTCTTGAGTTATCGTGCAAACGGACAGACGGACGGATGGACGGACGGACGGACAGACAGCAAACGGATTTGGGGTTTTTGGACACCAACTAAACACAAAATAATACATAGCTTTTTTTCGTCCGAGGCTCGGTTCTATGCGTTACAAACTTTTCGGGCTGGATTAAACTTATAATACTCTATATGATTTCATCTAGAGTATAATTAAAGATTGAAGAGCTGAAGGCAAAAAGGAAACTAAGCTACCTTTCGTAACTTATGAGATAAACCACTTTGTAAGTTTCGGTTAAGTCTGGAAATTACCATAATTATTTTTAATTATTATTTCTATAGAAATACCCTTTCACGTTATAACTCTCACAAGAAACGCAAAATAGTCACTATTACCACATTTATGGGTTGGCATGACTTGTAGTAACGTCTTCTGACTATCATAATTACCCAATGTGTGATACTGGCGACGTACCGACGACCCTTAAGCGACCTCACGGGGAATCATTTAGTCGCCATGATGTCGTATCGAATGTATAGAGGTTTGTATAACTCATAAAAGACGTCCTGCCAACGTTGTACATAAGTAAATGCTACCGCTGATTGAGACTTTTACTGGGTACGTCTGAATTTCAGACAATTTCTTTGCCGTACCTCCGAACGCCAATGGAAATCTTAAATTTTATTTTGCTTGAGTTACTTACTTACTCTACTTACTTACTCTACTTACTTACTTACTTACTTACTCTGGTACACGTATCCAGTTTCAACTGTCCGTTTCAAAAATAGAAAAAACACCTTCCAAAGCTCTACACAGACTTTAACTTTTCACTTTCTATCTTTAGTGGTTCTCGATATATAAAAATTAAAATTTGTGTGCTACTTTCTAGCACCTTTTAATAACTTTTTTGAGCACATTTATCGCATAAATTCCAAGATTCTTTGTGAAATTATTCGTATGATATGATACTTGGTTTTCTTGAAAAATTACTCAAAATTTAAACTCAAAAGCTCAAATTTAATTTTTCTGGCCTTAAGGATGCAGAAGATATCGTGACCTAAAGTTTTGTACTACACGGTACCTCTTCTCTTAAAAAAAATTTTTACATCATCTTGCTCCTCACGAATTTCAAGTTTCAACTTCTCAGCATAAGCTGCCAAAATTTTTCCATCTAAAACGCTCCCTCCAACTAAAAACTCGTACTATGAAAAATGTTTTTTACGTCTGTCCGCCGTTTATAGCTCATAAAACCACAGTAAAAACAAATTACTGCTCTGAGAGCAGTAAAATTACTATAGTTAAATTTATTTACGCACTCCTGAGATTTTTACTATTAATGCGGAAATTTACACATAAGTGTGGAAATCACTCGCTAAAATTGTGCGTAAAATTATACACGGTGTGGAAAAACTAATATATATTAATTTCCGTATTAATAGTAAAAATCACAGGAGTGCGTAAATAAATTTGACAATAGTAATTTTACTGCTCTCAGAGTAGGCACCAAATTGCCTACTCTATGGGCCGTATTATTCACTTCGGGTTATTTATAACCTCTGGTTAATTCCAGTTTTCCCAGAGATTTGGTATTATTCACCTCCGGTTATCGTTTTTAGCCGGTGATTCGCTGGTTTTGTAACCAGTGATTAAAGTTACCCAGGGAAAAATTTAACCGCTGGTAAAGTTCCGGTTTTCTACGATACCCAGGGATTTAACCGGCGATTTGACAAATTTTGTATTATGCACGATTGAAGCTATGGCAAGATTTCATTTGTGGGATAATTGGAGTGATTCTGAGGAACAAGACGACTGGAGCGTCGCCAATACAAAATAGCACAACGAATCGACATCGACATATGGGACGACAAAGAGTGTTTCTGCTTTTTCCAATTTACAAAGCCAATTGAATTGTTTCCTTTTCACTGTTCTCCACCTTCACCCCTTACACCCGCTCCCTACAATTTTCAGCTAGGGGTGTATCAGGTCAAACTCTAGAATTAATTGTAAGATTCCATCTTATATATACTTGAGATATGAGATGTGATTTTCTTTTTATAAAAATGCTTATCCATCGCCTCCCTGAAAAAAATACGTTTAGTCAACTCCTATTATCCATCTTTAAACATAAGTTACATTTCCTTTTTCTGGTTTAATTGATTTGTGAGACTTTGCAATGCAAAGTTTTTTACCACCCATCCACGCCACTGACCACTCTCAAAAAATTTTTTTCAATCTATTCTCCTAGTTCCTTATCTAGCAAGTCTCAAGTTTCAACTTTGTGATATTAACCGTTCAGGAGATATGGATTTTAGAATGTCTCGACCTAAGCTTTCAAGCGTACTCCCGAACCCCTTCACTAATATACAAATTTTTATTGCAAATTTGTACAATATCATAGATCTATGTAAGTTCCGAATTTCAGCTTCTTAGCATAAGCGGTTCCTGAAATATAAAAACCAAAGTTTTTCGTCTAAATCGCCATCCACCTCCCTCCTCACATCGGCCCCCCCCCCAAAAAAAATTATCACTCTTATCACCAATAAATTTAAATTGAATAGCTTATATCGTTTGGGAGATGCAAACCTTCAATCGACTGTACGCACTGTGCAATCCAATCACCCGGTAGCACACACTCAGGCCGCGGTCCGATTACGCTTTTTGCGCTTTTAGCACGTTTACAACCGGTCCGAATTGCGCTCACGATGCATACAATTTGCATGGAGGGGTAATTTTCTGGCGCTTATACTGCTCACGGTTTCGAGAATAGGCACTGTGAGCAGTGATGCCAATTTAGTGCTTTCGGTGTTAAATTTGGTGCTCAAAATATCGTCTCAGTGGTCAAAAATTAGTTTTATCGCTTGCACTTTATTTGAATATGCCTGCGGTTGACATGAAAAAATTAAATTTTAGTACCTTTAAGTTGAAATTAACGTTCAAAATTTAATATTTTAGTGATCAACCAAGAAAAATACTTGGCAACACTGACTGTGAGTACACTGTGTGCACACCATCGGTCCGAATTATAAGCGTCGTAAGCGTACCGATACTTCAGACCGGCTGTAAGCACTGTTAGTGATGTAAGCACCGTGAGCATAATTCGGACCGCGGCTTCAGAAAACTATCGGAATCAAATGGGATATGGTTCTCGTTCTTTTACTCCGAGATCCGTAACCATGATAAAATTGCAGCTAATAATTCTCAGTTTTTCTAAAAATACAAATTTAAATATTCACAAATAAATAAAAATGTCACATTTTGAAAATAATTAATAAAATTTTTGACGTTTGACAGGAAAAATAATGGAAAAATGGAAAACCAGCCGTTAAGATAACCCAACCTATTAAATCGCTAGCCTGAGGTGAATAATACCATTTTATACCAAGAGAAATTAACCAGTGATTAAAGTTAATGTCCCGGATAAGTTAACAGCTGATTAAGGCGAAAATAACCCGAGGTGAATAATACGGCACAATGAGTAGTAATATTTTTTTACAAATTACTACGCTTGAAACTACAAAATTACATGCAAAATGCGTAATTTTATACACAATGATCAATTTTACACATTAAATATGGAAAAATTCTTACTACCCAGTCAGTAAATTAAACAAAATTAAAATAATTGTAAAAATACGCAGTTTTAAGAATTACTCTCAATTTTGTTAAATTTATTGAAAATTTGTAAATTTATCACATCAATGCGGAATATTTTACTGCTTTAAGGATAGTAATATTACAAATGTATGTCCATTCTTAAAAACTAGCTTGCAAACGTTTGCCAGCTGTCGGATCTTGAATGAATAATGACTTGGAACTAGCTTTATTAAGAGCTTCATCGATTATCGTTAACATAAGAATTCACTTGATTAAACAATATCCATTTCCACTGTGAAAAAGGTGGACAATTTTGTTTGCGCTACTTTCTTAAATTTATATATTGCATACATATTTTACCGGAAAGTGCAGTTTATAACAGTGTGAGGACGGAAATTTCCATGTGAAATTTCCACACACAAACATTGCATTAAAACATGTAACAGTGAATTGAATTACAAACACAACACAAATTAAAACTTAGAACTAAGGACATTGAATTACAAACAGCTGTGATACGAAACACAAAGAAAACATGAAACACAGAACCTGAAAAACACACAACAAATGCTGAAAAGAGGTAAATTTGGAATATACCTGGAAAAAGGTCAGCGGGATCACAAAAGCGCCCCAGGCGACGCGATGCAACAGAAAAACCCGCCGACAAGTATACGAAATCCCAGCGGGGACTATATACCGAGGCAAGCATACCCCAGCCGCGAATTATAAAAAGGCAAAATTTCTCCCACACAAAATTTGTTCCATAATATAATTCATGGACAGCGAATGTTGGTCACTAAATATATAGTGAACGAGTCAACCAGAAGAGGAGCTCGGTGGCAGTGATCAAGTCTGCGAAGAAGGTTAGCGAGGTTACACCTCCTCGTCTAGCAACCATGAAACTGACCGGACAGTCGTCCTAAGCGATCCTCAGACGGGATAAGGCCAGCGAGGTTACACCTCCTCTTTGAAAGTCTGAGATCAATTAGGTCTTGTCCAAGCCGAAGCACAAGACGAAGCAGCGAAGCAAGACGACAGCAGCGACGCAAAAGACAGAGCCACGGAGCAAGGCGACAGCAGCGACACGCCAGACGCAAGCAGCAAAGGCCAAGACGACAGCAGCGACGCACCCGACGCAAGCAGCGAAGGCCAATACGACAGCAGCGAAGCCAAGACGACCGCAGCGAAGCCAAGACGAACGCAGCAAAGCACAAGACGAACGCAGCGAAGCACAAGACGAACGCAGCGAAGCCAAGACGAACGTAGCGAAGCCAAGACGAACGCAGCGAAACCAAGATGAACGCAGCGCAGCCAAGATAAACGCAGCGAAGCCAAGACGACCGCAGCGAAGCCAAGACGATAGCAACGAAGCCAAGACGACCGCAGCGAAGCCAAGACGACTGCAGCGAAGCCAAACCACGACGCGCAGAGCGAAGCAGCGATGAGCACGGCGAGCCACCACAAGCAGAGCACAAGCAGCGACGAGCACAGGGCAACGACGACGCCCAGAGCGAAGCAGCGACAAGCACAGAGCGAGCTACGACGAACTTTGCCAGAACCACGACAAGTAGACACAGCGCAGCCGAGATGAACGAAGCAGAAGCCACACAGAGAGACGAAGACAGGGAAGGACGAAGACAGGGTAGGACGAAGACAGGGAAGACAAAGCAAGGGCCAAACATCGGAGAAAGCCAAGCAGCGAAGGACGACGCGACGTTGGGCTCGGTAGAGACACCCCGAGCAACAGAGCAAAGACCAAGCAGCGATGGGCCAAGCAGCGAAGGACCACGCGACGTTGAGCCAGCTAGCAACAAACCAAGCAACGAAGCTGACCAAGCAGCGACAGACCGAACAGCAGAATGGGCATGTAGGAAGACAGAGAGAGAGCAGAGCAGAGAGAGTCGAGGCAAGGCGAGTGGAATCGTACCCGCAGGATTACAATCAAATCACGTTGAGCAGAGGCGGCAATCAGGAGCAAGTCAAGAGCAGACGCGCGGAGGCGAGCAAGGAGAAAACCCACAGGAAATCAAATAACCAAATATATGTCATCAATTAGAGTAAATAAAGTGAAGTCAATCAATGAAATAAATATTTTGTAACGGACACTGGCTCCCGATGAGCATACCCCGGAAAAGAGTCGTTACAACAGCTCTACGGAAAGCAGTCAATTTATCCCATACTTATATTTTTTACTACTTTTTTAGACTTAACAATTTCATGAAAAAACTAACTATGTGGAAAGGATTGAGGTGGTATATTTGATCCGCTAATCGATATCCACCGCCGAAATGAACAAATTTTGAATACAATACCCAAAATCAGTAATTGTTACAATATCAAATGAAATCTGAATCAGGAGCTTGCCCAACGCTTACATGACTTTAGCAAACAGTGACGTAGCTCTAACATTTACCAACTCTAGAACCTGACAATTCACCGGTAATTTAATGTATCTTTATTTCTGTTTCAGATATACAGCATACACCAAGCTGGACAGCAACCTCGAAACCAATCACTGCAATATGTTGACCACAAATTTACCTAAAAACATTGAAATATGCCGAATCGAATTCGGTGCATCATCGCCCTATTTAGATTCGCACTGTTATGAGGCGTAAATTTCATTGAGCGTATAGCTTTCCGCGAATGCACAGCCCCCGCAATCACCAGAGGCGTAGCACGCCCGCAAAACATCGTCCAAAATGAGTTTAGCCATTCGATTAAATTACACAGTGCCGCACGAGATCGGCAATATTGTCGCCGTAAATTGGACATTTTTCGATACGTCGACCGGTCGATATGTCCACTTGAACGGAAGCAATGCGTCCATTTACATAGAGCAATTCTGCGACGACGAGGACGATTCCGGCGAGGAGGACGCCCTTTCCAGCAACTATTTCAAAACTGCCGTCTACATCCTGTACATTTCGATATTCGTGTTCGCGTTCCTCGGAAACGGACTCGTTTGTTACATAGTGCAATCGTCGCCAAGGATGCGAACTGTAACGAACTACTTCATCTCGAATTTGGCAATTGGTGATATTTTAATGTCGGTATTTTGTGTTCCGTTCTCGTTTGTGTCGATTTTTATATTTCGTTACTGGCCATTCGGTGCAGCTCTATGCCACCTTGTGAATTATTCGCAAGCGGTTTCGGTACTCGTAAGCGCGTATACTTTGGTTGCGATTAGTGTGGATCGTTACATTGCAATTATGTGGCCATTAAGGCCTAGGATTACGAAGAGGTCAGTACGAAAATATTCCGTCTTCTACATGTTATTGCTTTGTTTCTGCAGAACTGAGTAGATTTATTTTCGGTTTGGATATTGAGTAATCGAGCAGCCTAGTTCCCTCAAATAGAAGCTTCATCTAACTTCACCAACAATTTTTTACGATAAGTTATTATAATATGCAAATTTCATTACGCTGTATGGCATAACACAATAGTCGTCGTCAATATTAGCTTATATTCTCTTCATTTTATCTGTGACAATAAATTCGGATTTTATGGGTAAAGTTACCAACAATCCGAGCAAACCTCCAAAGGAAATTTTATTGCAGCTATAGATGGATAATATTGAGAATATAAAAAAAAAGGATATCGAGAATGAGCGTGAACGATTTTCAAAGTCAATTTAATAGCCGAACTTGAGTGGTTTCAGAGTAATTTAGTCCAGGTTTTGAAAAATTATGCAAATAGTTTAACCACGTTGCAAAGGTTTGCTTTTTAGGTTACATTCGGTCTATAAGAATTGATGGTTTACTCTAACTCATTTCAACCAACCAATGTTGGTGTAGATATCTACGAGTATGTCTTACTCTACATCTCATCTTTGAAGATTCGTGATACCCTGGACGGAGTGATAAGGAGTGCCATACACACTATCTAGACTTGGTGCCCACTTCTCCAGTGAACACAAAATGCGTACAAAATAGGTTTTCGGCGAACTCAATCGTAGCTCACTGCAATATAAAGCTAGTTTGTAGAAAAACGGCAAATCTAAAAAAATTCAGAAACGGCTTACTCTAGAAAGTTGAAAATTGCGATGTACTCGCACATGCGCGCCCATACAGCATTTTTTAGGGGGGGGGGGGAATCTATAGCTTATAAGAGGAGGTTGAATTTTCAAATTTTAAATTTATTATTTATTATTTTATTTTATTCAAAAAATAATGAATATACCCTTTTTGCCACACCAATACAATATCTACGAACTGGAAGATAGGAAAAAATAAAGAAAAGTAGAACTTTTACATCGAATGTGATAGTGAGTAAAATTATCTCCCAGCAGACGAAAAACACAGAAATCCGTCAGAATTCCGATGGAAAGTTCCTTAAATTGTCGGAATTCCGGACTAGAAATCCATGCGATTTCCGAGAGATTTCCATATGACGAGGTTGACGCTGTTCGGTGGGATTTCTCTTACCGAAATCTTTGAGAAATATCCTTAGCATTTCCCAAAGCTTTTTCCCCTTCCGAAAGCTTACTAAAATTTAACTTTGATCATTTTTATAAGGTTTGGTGTAAAGAAACAGAATTCTACTGATTCTACTGATTATTTTTTGAGTCAGACCGGACAAGACAGCGAATTACTTTTCATTTCAGAATTATTTTTAATTATGTGCTTCTCGGCACATGGATTTTGGTATTTGAACAGAGTTTTCCACGATATGTCCGGATGTCGGCAAGTTCTTTTGGAATTCTGCCTGATAATTCCATGAAATTCTTATTGCTTTTCCTCATGGAATTATCTTTAAATTTTCGGAATGAAATCCATCGGAAACTTCTGTCTTACGTTCCCCTATATCAGAAATAGTTCCGAACTTTCCGAAGACATCAGGTCTGCTGGGCCGGTACAGCGGGTACAGATTTGTATTGGGGTATGGAGTAGGAGCAATCAAATTATTCGTGAAAAGGGGTTCGCTTAGATTTTCACGAATTTCGTCATATCTTTTAGGTCCGTCGAAGTATCGAATCAATTTTACTTCTGCGGGCTCTTGATATACACGCCTAAAAACTGTTTTCCAAATTTTTGATATTTCACCGCTACGGGATTTTGTACGTTTTCACGAATTCCGACTTATTTCTTAGGTCAAATGAGAAATTGAATTCGCTTTTACTTCTAAGAGCCTTAAATATATTCGCCAAGAAACAAGTTTAAACATTTTTGGATAGTGAACCCTGTAGGGGAAGGTTTACGAATTCCGACAAATTTTTTATTACTAATGAGATATTGAATTCGTTTTTGCTGCTTTAAGTTTTTTATGTAATCGCCTAAAAATTTTTTATAGGATTTTACGCTAAATTTGTGATTGTCAAAGTTAGTTATGCTGGAACATTTTAATAAAATCTGCCAATGCTCTGTGCAAAACTTTATTATTTTTCGGGTCAAAGTGCGGGAGCGGTCAAAGTCGGAGTATATCATCAGTTGTTTCGAGATTATAAGGTTTCTTGGAAAGTTAATTTTGTTCTTAAAATAAAAATATTTAAAATAGAGATTTTTAGCCGAGTAAACATTGAAAAAGCCCGTGTAGACTATTCGAATTTCGGTATATTATTAACAATAAAAGTCCATAGAGGTAAAAGCGAATTTGATGTCTTATCAAACACTTTTAAGACGAATTGAAAGATGTATACAAAAACATTAAATCCACTTGAGGCTTAAATTTGGTGAAAACATAAGCAAACCCTTCACACCACCTTGGTTTTTCAAATTCGAAAAAAAACGTGAAATTGGTGTTTAGGCCATTACATCAAATGGCCTAATAACCAATTTTATATCTCATCAGAACTAAGGGATGGCAAAAATTGTGAAAACACATGCAAACCCTTGCGGGTTGAATATGGAAAATTGGAGAAATGGGTTTGTAGGCAATTATATAAAAAGTCTGTGGAAGTGAAAAGCGATCTAATATCTCATCAAACCTAAGAAATATGTCGAAACTTTGAAAAGCATACAACCCCCTTACACCCCTTAGAATTGAATATCTAATAATACTTGAGAAGACCTTTTGGCGCTTATATAGGAAACCTTAGGAAGTAAAAATGAATTCTATATACGAGTATCGTTAGATCTAAGCAATATGTAGGAATCTGTGAAAAACTATGCAACATCCTTACACCCACTTGGGGGTTGAATATCCAAAAATTCTGAAAATCACTTCAATTTCTTATCACTTCTAAAATAAAAGACGGAATTCATGAAAACGTGTTCAACCCTTGAAAGATATACCCATACTCCACCTCCCCCTTAAAAAATTTTACTTTTAGCAAACTTTGTTTGTCAACCTTTATACACAAACCGAATTTATTTGTCTAGTGGAATTGGTTTGTGAGACATCGCAATGTAAAGCTTCTCAACCCCCACCCCCGTAAGCCTATGAACTAAATCAAAAATTTCCATAAGCGGTTACTGAGATCTAGAAACCAAAATTTTTCATCCCCTTCCTCCCTCACACCCCCACCCTTCAAAATGTGGTCACTTCAAGGGGCTTACTCAGACTATTCATAGAAAATATTTTAATTTAATAGCTCAAAGGGTTTGGAAGCTACGAGCCTTCAAACGATTTTGCGTACAGCGGTCGACTTACGGCGTACGTCGGACAGACGGACTGAACATTTTTTTTGCTTTTTTCGTGTCTACGAGTCATGAAACGTAAAAAAAAATTTGGAGGGTAGCAAAAATTTTTTTTTAAAAATCGATCACAATACTGTATTATTGAAATAATAAAGAAAAACAGAACGTTTTACAACCTGAAATTAAGTAGATATCTGATACCTGAGCCTAAGTAGGAGCTCGCAGACTGGACACTTTCACATGGGGAAGCATCTACATAGGGTTGGTCTTTCTGAGAGCAAAATATGCTAAATTTTCAATAACCAAGCCGAAAATCCAGAGTTTGCAGAAAGTGAAAGACATGCTCACAAAAATATTCGTCGCTTCTTTCGGAATTTCGTGGCACCATCGCAATTCCAAACCATTCCTCCAACCTACTAGTACATCCCTATCTCCTCACCTAAGACTGGCTAAACTGTCAAAGGGTATCATCTAACTCTAGTTCAATATTCTTAAAAATAACATTTTTTTAATTAAAAAACATCGCACAAATCAAGAATAGCATTTGTTATTATAATACCTTCATGAGGATGGCGCTGTTTTTTGGTACTGAGATTGAGTCTGAAAAAAACTATTTCTATCCCAGATATTTTTGTGTTTCCTTCTTAAGTGGTTTAAAAAATTGACTGTATTTTCGGCATTTATTTTGACTGGAAAAGGCACCTGTCTCACGCCCAGGAATCCACGATTTCCTCTATTCCGACCGAATAGATGTGGTTCAAAAGTATGGCTTTTTCTGTGATGGTATATTTTATTCATCAGAAGGCTCTCTACAAAGCTGGTCGAAATTTTGTCCTATATTTTAACTAGTAATGATACCTGTTCACAACACCACCAATTTTAACTGAATTAACGCGTAATTAAAAATGTGATCTTAGTGTTGAAGATGTATTTAAAATTCATTTTAATTTCGCAGATATTCTTTTACAGATATGCGAAATGTATAATAGGAGCGGTATGGGCGATTGCCCTTATTACAGCTGTACCGATTCCAATAGTTTCCAGGCTTGTGCAACCGGATGCGTGGCACGAATCGTGTGGAAGGTAAGTGAATTTTTCAAATTTTTCTTGTAAAATAATTTTGCAGGCTTGAAAGGATCGAGATTCTTGAAAGAATATTTCCACAAAAAAAATTTCTTGCACAATTGGTCGTCAAAGTTAACAACTAGATTAACGACTTTGATTTATCTCGCGTAGAATCAGCAATTCCGTGTTCTAGTTTAAAATGTTGATGGCCTTTTACACAATTTGTACCTGTAATTTCAATTTCACCAGTTAAAATATCTCACAGTTGTTGAGCTTTCACAATTTTGGGGATTTAAATTGTTAATTAGTTAGCAAAAAATTAACGAGCTATTCAAATTTATTCTAGTTTATTAAAGATATGGCTTTAACCGCGAGTTCTTCATGTTCCTTCCTTTTCACTCTTATATTTGTTGTGACTTTATTGATTCAGATAAGTGACTGTAAATTAATTAGTTTTTGATTAGAACATTTGCGGTGTCTCAGCTTTACAACGATAAAAATATATGAAGATTCAGATAGCACGTATCAATTTGTTTGCTCCGGGGTAAACGAAAAACTCTTAATTACCGCGTAAAAGCTATTAAATTACGCCAATTAAGCAAGTCCTCCTCGAACTCGTAAAAGTTGGTATATTTCACGACTTTTTGCGTTACGCTTGGCTTGGATTCGGCGCCCATTCAAAAAAGTAGCAAGGACAAACGCTTAATGTACCGAATGATGAAAAGAGTTATCTTTTATTAAGTACGTACCCACGTAGAAATACTTTCATAATTTTTATGAATTCATAGCATAGTATGCAAGGAACGATCCGCCTGCTGAATATTAATTTTAACTTTTCTGTGGTTTTCTAGTTTCAAACTAGTTTTGTATTTTCTGGGTACAATGGACCTTAATTTTCTTGTTATAAAATTATTCCTTCTCCGTTTAAATGGAAGTTGCGTTAATAAGGACTACTTAATGTCTTCTGCGCTCTATGGATTTGCAAATAACCTAAAATCAAAGTTTGTTACCAAATGATAAACGATCCCAAACTTTGCATTTTATAGTTTTACTCTACTCATTAAAAAGCAGGCCGGAAGAAAATATTGGGTTATATCATACCATTACAAAACAAAAAAGTTCCCAAGTCCACCCAATCTATCTACTATAAAAAGTTCAACTTAATATCTCAATGGATTTATGAAATATGAGTCTTCAAACGTGTTTGCATACAGGGTACACGGTGGACAGACGGACTTTTTTGTGCCTTTTTATTTCCACTAGCCCTGAAACGTGAAAATACAAAATTTGAGAGTAAATATTTTACTTTATTATTTTAAATTTAAAAAAGTTTCCTATCCTTGGATTGTGTATTTTTACGTTTTAAGTCTAGTAAACGCAAAAAAAGCAAGAAAAATGTCCGTCTGTCCGCCGTAGACGCCAGAGATATTAAGTTGAAATTTTGTAGATGTGTTGAATGGGTGAGCCCCTACAAGTGGGGGTGTGAGGGGCGAGGTTGGCGAAGTGTTTTAGTCGAAAAATTTTGGTTTCAAAATCTCAGGAACCGCTAATGTTAGACGGCTGAAATTTAGAACTTATGTAGATCTCTGATAGTGGCCCCATTTGCTTAAATGTTCAAAACAGGTTGAGGAGTGTATGGGTAAAAACCTTGGAGGAAGGGAGCACGGAAGTTGGGTGATAACCATTTATAAAAAAATAAAATTTTTATATCTCAACCGTACCAGATATGATTTCAAAAAATTTACGGGAGGTAGGTCCAGTAGACCTCTAGCAGAGTAAAAAAATTTAGTGGTGCGTGTGCAGTAGGTAATGGTGGGAGGGGTAAAAAAAGGAAAAAATTCTGCTTTTTATTTCTCAAAAACCGCCAAAAATGGAAATTTAAAAATTGATGAGTATATAGAGCCAATATAGAGGTATCCTGGAAAAAATATTTAATAGGGGTAGGTATCAAGGCACGGAGATAGGGTGGTTTTTAATATCACGGAAAAGGATTGTGCTAGAAAGTTGAAACTCAGTTTGTATATGTATATGTACTACAGGAGAAATTAAAGTTCATATTTTCATTGGCGTACAAAGGTGGAAAAAAAAATTTCCGTGAAAAGGGTTTTCCAAATTTTCACAATTTTCGTTATATCTTTTAGGTATGTCGAGTTAAATAAATGTTTTTTGTTTAATGAGTTCTAATGCGCTTTTAATTCTATGGGGTTTCTTTATAATGATCTAAGAACTATTTTCGGGACGCTGCGATATTCAACCCCTAAGAGAGTGTACGTTTTCACGAATTTCGACATATCACTTAGGTCTGATGAGATATCGAATTTTTGACTTCAACGGGCTTTCTATGTAGTCGCCTAAAAATCGGTTTCAGAATTTTTTGATATTCAACCCCTAAGGGGCTATGTAGATATTTAACCCCCCATGTTTTAATTGAATTTGTTTATTGAAAAATAATGAAGGAAAATGTTGAACTTCTGGGAGCAGCTATTTGAGTTGGGGTTCTGTATGTTTCTGGATAAATTGTTCATTCAAAATTGGTAGTGACCGAAACACTGTAGTTGCTTTCCTCAGCATAAGTCGGTACCTATCTTTCTTAAGTTGTCGGAAAAGAGGAAAGTCTTTATTCTGTACAATGGTGATAAAAAAAAGGAACCTACAGCCAACAATATTGGATTCCGTAACTCATAAAAGTATATAAACAGCTGGCCTATTGATATTTATCGAAGTAAAACGTCACTTAGAAAAACATTTCATTTTCGTTGTCACGTAACCGGGTGACAGCTTTTGTCGTTGACGAACATTTTTCGCATTTTTCATAATCCATTAGAGTAAATGGTTCCCATGCCCCAAAGTTCATGTGCCATCAACCAGAACTTCCTTTTAAAAAGTCAATTTACCAGCCTTTTTTTTATTCATCCGCATAGCCTTAAATGTCTGACGTGCGAGCGTAAAATACACCCCCATTATGGTCTCATCATTGGTTTTCATGCGTCTGTTGTGTTCTCAAATTACATTAAATTTATCTTAAGAACAAAAAAAGGCGATTTGCTTGAAGCATTTAAATTTTCATAGGTATATTTGCCGGGAAGATTGGCCGTCCACATCGCAGAACTACTACTACACCTTAGCATTATTAACTCTTCAGTTTGTGATACCGCTGCTAGTTTTGGTTTTTACCTATACCCGAATAGCAATTGCTGTTTGGGGAAAACGTCCGCCAGGTGAGGCTGAAAATTCACGCGATCAGAGAATGGCCCGTTCCAAGAGAAAGGTAAGTGTTTTTCCATTGATTTATTTAAAAATAAAATTCGGGATGGTTTGTTGGCATAGGTCCCTTTTTTTATTTACTTCTTAAGTCCGAAGCTAAGGAATTTTCTTATTGGACTTGGGCATGTCAACATTGCCAACCTTCCTTTGGGTTGTGTCTATTTGACCAAAGATTTATTTTTCCAAGTTACTACACAAAGCGGAAGTGCTTGAATGCTTTTCTTAAGTGTTACGAAAACCAAAGAAAAAATAGAGATGGAAATACGATTGTAGGTATTAGAAAGATTCTAGATAATTGCTTTTAGAATAAGTGAATCTCGAATAATTTAATCAATCATCGAATAAATTGCATTTCTATTTTATTGAAATTTCTACAAAGTCCTATACTTTTCAGATTTTATTTGGCATAAAAATACCATAAAATTTGCCTACACTTTTCGATTTAATTTTAATAGTAAACTGTATCTGGAAGTCTTTTGAGAAATAGGAAATTGACTTAAATCCTAATTTTTTATTGAAAAAAAAAACGCAAAAACGGACGAAATTTGAAATATATAACAAATAGTATGAGGCATGAACAAATTTTGGAAGTGTGGGTTACTTAAAGTTTCAACTCTATTTTCCTTATGCAAATTAAACACTAATCTCAAATAGTTGCAATTTTTACACAAAAGAAAAACTTTGAATTACTATGGCTGAAAAGATATGCGATCTGAACTGAACTCAACAGAAATATTGTACAAATACTCTTTATAAATAGTTATTGGAACGAAATAAGCATTTAAACATCTAAACAAAGTTTCAACTCTTCTGCACGATTTTTACTGAAAAAAGTCATCGTTTATACACTAAAAAAATTATGATTTTTAATATTATTAATACGTACAATTTATGAGTGATTTTGACCCAGGACATCAAAATTGCGTAAAATTCACCGCAATAGTGTGACTTGGTGCGGTTAGTGTCATGTTTAATGGGATTGTAATTTCTTACATCAGTTTTACTTTATTATTTTTTAATAATAAAGTATTGTGATCGACCTGAAATTTCAAAAAAATTTGCTACCCTGAAATTTTGTATTTTCACGTTTTAGGACTAATAGACACCAAAAAAGCAAAAAAAAAAAAATGTCCGTCTGTCCGCCGTAGATGCCGTCCGCCGTACGCCGTACGCAAAATCGTTTGAAGGCGCGTAGCTCCCAAACCCATTGAGATATTAAGTTAAAAATTTAAGACTATATGGAACTACTATAGAGACATCCTAGAAAAATAATATGTTTGATAAGGGTAGCACGGTACAGGGGTGAGGGGTGGTTTTTATATCTCAGAAACGGCTTATGCTAGAAAGTTGAAACTTAGCACGTATATGTAGATGTGCTAGTAGAGTAATTAAAACTAAACAAAATTTAGATTTTCATTTGTGTACAAAGATGGAGTAAAAAAATTTCCGCAAAAAAGGGTTTTTCCTTCATTTTCACGAATTTCGTTAAATCTTTTAGACTTCTCGAGCTATCAAATCAATTTTACTACTGCAGCCTCTAAATATAAGCGCCTAGAAATATTTTTCCAAATTTTTCGATATCTAGCTTCCAAGGGGGTTTAAGACGGTTATGTATCATACTTTTTCACGAATTCCGATATATTTCTAAGGGACATAACATATATAATTCACTTTCACTTCTAAATGCTTTGTCGGGGAATAAACCGATTTAAGTATTTTTTAATATTAAACCCCCTGGGGAGTAAGACATTGTTCAAGTTTGTACGAATTCCGAATTTTTTTTCTAAGTTTAATGAGATCAAATTCACTTTGACTTCTATTGAATCAATTGAAAAAACAAATACGTAAATATGTAAAGAAAATCTGCCAACAGTCTGGGCACAACTTTATTATTTTATGAGTAGGAGTCCGAAACGTTTTTAATGCTGAGATGCGATGTAGATTACTATGCGACTGACAACCCAAGGTATAACCAGAAGGAAATTTGGAACGTTATATTTTAGGTTGTCAATCGCATAGTAGCCTACATCGCATCTCAGCATTAAACACGTTTCGGAATCCTACCAATAAAATAATAAAGTTGCGCCCAGACTGTTAGCAGATTTTTCTATTTCATTTAAAGGATTAAGTTACTGAGAAAAAATTTATATTGCTAAATGCTGGTCGGTGAAATTAGCTGGTCAATAAAATCAGGCTTCGTGAAATCACCAGAGATGAGGATGCACTTTTCTCTGCTACACTCTAACAAATATTAAAAAATAATAAAGTGAAATTAGTGTAAATTTACTCTTATTATTAATGGCAACTGAATACTAAGTATTATAAGAGTAAATTTACACCGGGACGCAACACCGTACTAAATAAGCACATCTGCTTATTTTCACGCAAAAATGTTGGTCGTAATTTTACATCGTTTACGCTCAATTTTAAACAAAAGTTACAAATTTTTTAAATACAAAATTACACATAAAGCGGTGTAATTGATATATTTACGTTATTGATATGTAACTTTACACTCAATTTTACTCCAAAAATGGTGTAATTTTAAGTATTTATTATTATTATTATTAAAACTGGTAGAGCCTAAAGAAGCCTCACTACTTCTCGAACTACGACCTAAGAGGTCTTTTGTTCCTGGCTCTTAACCACTCCCTAGGCCATATCGATTCCTTTGAGAAAGGAGATTATTTTACTCAGGGGAGTCTTCGACAGGTCTTCACAGGTGAGAGTAAATCCACCGAGAATCTGCCTTCTTGATCTGGCCACTGCATCACAATCACACAGAATGTGTGCCGTGGTTTCAGATGTGATATCATAGAATCGACATGTATCTAGTGATACTTTACCGATGATCTTAAGGTGATAATTAAGGAAATAATGTCCGGAAAAATATCCCATTATGACCCGTGCGTTATACCTGCTTAAGGAAAGGAATTCCGACGCTCTCCTACTTGAGAAGGTCAGGAATTTCTTTGACTGTCTAAGTCCTGAAAGTGAGTTCCAATAATCTTCCACCTGAAGATTTATCCACTTAAAAATACCATCCTTAATGAAGCCTTTACCTACTCCACAGAATGGTTCCGGGCCAATCATTGGTGAGTTGGCTCCCCGCTTAGCTAGCTGGTCAGCCGATTCATTACCCGGAATACCCTCATGTCCTGGCACCCACATCAGGGTTAGACTATTATGATGTGATAGCTCTTTAAGAAGAGTATGACAGTCCCACACAAGCTTAGAACGGAAACAATAAGATTTCAGCGCTAGCAGTGCCGCTTGGCTGTCAGATAGGATAATAACTGTAGTGCCTTTTGGTTTATTCAGTAGAAATTTACCTGCGCACAGCTCTATGGCATGTACCTCAGCCTGAAACACAGTGGCGGTTTGTCCCATTGCCGTCCATATTTTACAATTGGGTCCAAATACGCCCGCTCCAGTTCCACTATAGGTTTTAGAGCCGTCCGTGTACCAGACTGAAGCACCTTCCCCAAAATCTGGTAGACCAGATTGCCATGATACACGATCTCCCAGAGTCACCATATATGGTTTCTCAAAATCATATACCTTTGGCATGTTATCGTTTACTGAGTCGGTTAGGTCCTTCTGATTAAATTCCTGTAGAATTTTAAGGTGACCGACAAGGTCTCCTGCCTTGAATTTATTGTACTGCTGTAGCCTTATGGCCTCTCTCAGAGCCTCCTTCTTTATCTCTAAGTGTAATGGGGCCAAGTCTATCATGGCTTCCATTGCAGCAGTGGGACATGATTTAAGTCCCCCTGTAATGCTAAGAACGGCACGCCTCTGAATTTTAAGTAGAACGCTTTAAATTTACAAAATCTAGTTACATTTATAATGATGTAATTGGTGTGCTTACATTATTTAGATGTAATGATTCAATCAATGGAGCTTACATTTTATTTATGCGGATACGTATTTCAGCTGCCTACTAAAATGCTCGACCAGAATTTTACCTTAACCTTCGACTGAAATTTTAGTAGATAAAGCCAGTTCGATATCGCATATATAAAGTATAAGCTGAAAACAAATGATTTGAATAATAATCACTATTCCTGAAATTTCAAAATATTTAAAACTTTTTACAATAATAAAATGTAATTTGTAGAAAACCAATAAGGTACAGTGTTAATTTACTATTTAACAGTATTTAACACAAACGGTATAACGTTTGCCACTATGAAATCCAAACAAAATTTTAAGAATTTTTCGATATGTATAAATATATTTATATTTAAAAATTCATAATAGAAAAAAAATAAAAAATATTTTTACATATATTTCAGTATTTCAATTCAATTCAAGAGAGCTTTACTCCAGTTAATATTCGTTCGCAATAGATACAGATATTATTGAGTACCTATTGTAGGCTTGCAAGTTTCAAAATTAAATTATTAATTTTTGAAAAATTATTTAAATGATTTTTTGCTCCTCGTAAATTTCGAGCATAATATTGAAAATAAAATCTGACGAAAAACTCAAGGGTTAGCCCTGTTTTCACGGTGATAGTTTTTAACGATAGTACTATCGCAAGAGCGTAGCCCGATAGTGTGAGAGTGCGATAGTGCGACTGTGGGTCATTTAGACGGACTCTACTGTGTCCACCTAAATGGCTCACAATAATCCATTTACCAAATTTGTCAAGATGCACTTAGCATCACAAATTGACCGTTAGGTCATCTTTTGTATGAAATTAAAATTTGTCCAAATGCACTCGGCATCACAAATTGACCGTTAGGTCATCTTTTGTGTTTGCATTAGAATTTGTAGCAATGCACTTAGCATCGTGAAATATTTAGTAGAAGGGATGGACCAAGTATTATTTTTAAGTGTTTAAATAGTGTAAATTTTAGGAAATAAATTATCAGTAGTAAATTGGATCCGGGCCGAGAGGTCGTCTTTGTTTTCGCGTTAAAACGCAACCCAGGAAGCAGTAGCCTTTAAAGATTTTAGTTCTTGTCAGGACTGAAATCTAAACCGCACTTATATCAAAGAGTAAACGAAGTCGAAAGGCTCTTATCAGAGCCGAGGAAAACGCTCGCCCCCGGACGCAGGCCAATCGTTTCCATCCCGACGCCTAAGTCGACGCCCGCCCCCGGACGTAGGCGGCCGACACCGCAGCATTTCAGCAATTCGCCCCCGGACGCAGGCGTCTCAGTGTCGAGTACCATCGCGACGCCAGTCACAACGCTCGCCCCTGGACGCAGGCGATTGCGACCTCCAACGACAGTGAGCGTCGTAAACTGACCACCGCTCGCCCTAGCACCGCCGGCCCAGATTTACCTCGGCCACCGGCGACGCGGGCCCTATTTCGTAAACTGGTGTGGCCCACCTGCACACTGGTGCGCTACAGCGACAGTCTGCTGTATACACGACGCGATAGTGCGTCAGTGAAATTAGGCAATAGTTACATTGTTTATGTTGTCAAACGTTGCGGTATCATTATGTAATATGTTTCAAGTATAGCTGGTTGCAGCTGGAGTCACTGGTAAAGCTGTTTAAAATAAAACACAAAGCGGGGTAGTAGTCTATATTTTAGTCGACTTAGACAGGGATTAAAATCAGTTTCCGTCCACTGAAAGGCCACCGTGTTAAATACTTACTCTTTTCGGGTTTCTTTCACTACATCCCAACCAATAAATAAATAGTACACAATTAAAATAAAATAAATTTGTATTTTGTTAATTGCGTTAAAAAACTCTCTGTATTTTATTCCATTTATTTATTTTTATTACTTTCGTTTTCCACTTTGTTTCTTTTAGTTTCAACTGAATTTTGTTCATCAATTTGTGTTTTTTCCTCACTTCCTTTTCCATCTTCCGAAGCTCTCTTAGCCACTTTTGTCTGAACATTTCCGTCCTTTCGATCCGTTGCACACTGATCGACATCAAGAGTTGCTGGAACGCTACCTGATTCCGATTTGTTCTGTGAAAGGATATAGCAAATTCGTCGTTTGTATCCTTCGATGTGCTCGTCTGAAGCAGCCTTATATTTGAAAATTTCGCACTTTAAAAATAATCAAAAATTTGTGGTGCTAAATTTATATTTTAACTAATAACTTACTTAATGTAGGACTTGTTCTTTGCTTGTACGCTTTAAAGATTTTACACCTGGTGTTAGGTTACGATAAATACTCCTTGTTATATTTAAGTAACATAATTTTTTTAACTTTTTAAATCATATAGTTTATTCAATTAAATAAATATTGTTTAACAATGATTATTTATTTATTCATTTGGTAAATTTTCACTATTATTATTAAATCATTTTTAATATCAATTTATTGAATTAATTATTTAATAATTATATATGTTTTATTTTTATTTAGAAACTTTTAATTAATTATTATTACGGATAAATTGTCTGTTTTTATATGATCATAATATATCTTAATGGTTCAACAGTTTTTATTCAACTGACTTTTCTCCAATTCATATTTTATTTTATTTTGTTCAATAATAAATTCCGAGTACTTGATCTCTATACAATAATACAGCGATCAAGCACTCTAAATAATTTAATATTTATATTACAGTAAATTTCTCCATTTTTAAATGTACAAAGTAAGTAACAACCGCACCACCACACTGGCTCTTGGAGCACCTTTGAAATAATTCCACATAAATGACCGAAGCTGTGATAAACCTTTTCGAACTCATTGCACATATTTTAATTATTTATGTATAAATTTCCAATGACATTTACGTTTCTATAATAAACACACCAATGTTAACTTTGTTTCCAATTTTATTTTATTTTTTAAATTTTACAAGTTCAAGTTAAAACATTTTCATTCAAAAAAAATATTGCGTTACGGGAATTTGATTAATATTTTTTTTGTAAATGTCAAAATAAAATTTCTCGTCAATGTCAAGATAAAATTATAGCGATAGTGCTACCAATTATCTAGTCAAGTTTGAGTGCGATAGTGCTATCATGATAGCGCGAAAGTAACTATCGAGAAGTTTAAATGATGATAGTTATGACGATAGTAATTATCATGACACGAACTATCGGAAAAAAAATCACCGTATAAACGGGGCTTTTGGAATACTTTCTTTGGATACATCATATTGAAATTGTAAAATGATGCAACTGCTAAAGAGATCATATCTAATAGATTTTCATTTTGATATTTTGCAACTAGTATATGCTCGATGTGTACATAGCAGAATTTATCTGTACTATCATTAAGAGATGTGCCTGTAATAAAAGTATAAATCAAATGTTTAACAATAGTTGTAATTTTGAAATTTTATACTTAAAATTGCTAATCAAGGAGTATTGGTTTTGCAGGCATCTTTTATATTGTCCAACGTTGTATCGAACTGAAAGTGATAAAAAAAGGTCATAAATCGAAATTTTTAATCTGGTACTAATCCTAAACAGAGATATTTACTTCAAAATGCTCAAATAAATGTTTATAATTTTCTTTGAAATAAGAAAACAAGCTCTTTATGATATCGATATCATAATTTTTGTCTCTAATTTGAGCAGCAATTACGTGTTTTAAAAATATGGAACCTGGATGAAACTTTGTTACAAAATATTTTTAAACAGTTTAATATAGGACACGAAATTGGGTTATTAAAACTAATGTGGTTTTCAAAATGCGATAAAAATGTTGTACCACTATTAGTTATAAATTTACAGTTAATCATGCTGCACTTAATTTAACTTATATGATTGAAATTTATACTTTGTTTATTCTTACTTTTTATACTCTAGATGAAATCATATAGAGTATTATAAGTTTAATCCAGCCCAAAAGTTTGTAACGCATAGAACCAAGCGTCGGACGAAAAAAAGTTCTATATTATTTTTTGCTTATTTGTGGCCAAAAACCTCAAATCCGCTTGACGTCCGTCCGTCCGTCTGTCCGTCCGTCTGTCTGTGAACACGATAACTCAAGAATGCCTTCACCTAGGATCTTGAAATTTGAATCTGGATGTTTGGTTGAATTTGTAAGGCTAAGTTTGTTAACGGGCAAAATCGTCCTACTCCTTCGGGTAGCTGCCATACAAAATGTCCTTAAAACACCTGTTGAAGAATATTGGTCAATAACTTCAGAAGGGTTTAAGCTATGACATTGAAATTTTGTATGTGCTATTTTTCCAATAGTTGGAGCTAAATATATGATTGTGAAGAAAATCCTGTTAGTCCTTCGTGTAGCTGCCATACAAATATCCTGTCAAAATGTATTCACTTATTTTACGAAACTCACTATAACTCAAGTAATCTTTTAGCTACGAATCTGGAATTTTTTACAAATTAGTTTTGAGTGAAAACAAAGTTCGACTTTACTAGTCAGCGAAATCCTTTTACTCCTTCTGGTAGCTGCCATACAAAATGTCCTTAAAACACGTGTTTAACAATATTGGTCGATAACTTCAGAAGGGTTTAAGCTACGTCTTTGAAATTTTGTATGTGTTATTTTTCCAATAGTTGGAGCTAAATGTATGATTATGAAGAAAATCCTATTAGTCACATGTACACGTTCATTTTTAAGTGGTTCCAAGAAAAAGGATAAATATGTAAGAAATCGAGTGAGTCCTTCCTGCACCTCCCATGTGAAAGTCCTTCAAAAAGGACATTTTTTTTCGATTACTTACCCAGTCCAAAATATGAAATTAAACACTGAATATTGTCTTTTAGGTTTGAGTAGCAATCTAATGGCAGTCCTTAATAAAGGACATACAACATGCACACACGTAATTCTACTTTATTCCCAACTACAATATAAATCGGAGTTCAGTATTCATCTAGAGTATTATACGATTGGCTTGCAGCCGATCGTGACTGCAGTATGTTTTTTAACTTTCTATGAATCCTAAATGTGTGTACTTGGAAACTTTAATATGTTGAAATTTTTTTGTTTCAATTTGAAGGTAAACACGCAAATAAAACCTTAAACTTTTTAAATATATTATGTCGATACCGAAACCATTAATATTATAAGTTTTTAGCACCTTTAGCATTTTCACGTAGAATTTTATAGCACCGATCACTAACGACGCGACGCAACAACAGACTTTTGTATACTGAATTCCGCCGATATGTTGCGTAATCAAAAAAACACTTATGGTCACCTTCTCACAACTATTTGTAAAAAAAATGCAACATTAAGAACACATTTACATTGTTGTTCGGAATATTTACGCAATTTGGTGTAAATTTACATCTTCTTTCGTATACGCTACACAGCTTAGAGTATATTTCCAAATTCTTTCGGATTTTTAAACAGACATTTGTAAAATTTATTATTTATGACTTTTTGGTTAAAAATTCAGTGTGTGGTGTATATTTACACCATAAAAGTCGTAAAAATGTCATTATTCAGAAGGTATATTTACGTCTCGGACATATTACTTTATTATTTTTTAATAATAAAGTATTGTGATCGACCTGAAATTTCAAAAAAGTTTGCTACCCTGAAATTTTGTATTTACACGTTTTAGGACTAGTAAACCCCAAAAAAGCAAAAAAAAAAAAATGTCCGTCTGTCCGCCGTAGACGCCGTACGCCGTACGCCGTCCGCCGTACGCCGTACGCCGTACACAAAATCGTTTGAAGGCGCGTAGCTCCCAAACCCGTTGAGATATTAAATTGAAATTTTTATGGTGGGTAGATTGGGTGAACCCCTACGCCTGGTATATTTTTGAGGGGTGGGGGTACAAGGGGAGAGGAGAGGGGAGCGTTTTAGACGAAAACTTTTGGTTTATAGATCTCAGGAACCACTTACGCTAGGAGGCTGAAACTTGGAACTTATGTAGTACTATGATAATGGACTCATTTGCAAAAAAATGGTCGATATTGGTTAAGAGGTGTGGAAGTGGAGGGGGAAACAATGAGTCTTTAACGCACGAAAGACGGGATTGAAACATTCTAAAATCGATATCTCCTGAACAATTGATGTCAGAAGATTGAAACTTTTTTGTTGTCCTTAGGGATACTTCAAAATAAGACAAGGGCTAAAATTTTTAAGAGGGGTGGTGGGGTGTGGGGGTGGGGGGTGAAAAACTTTGGATTACAATATCTTCCGAACCAATTATACCAGGAAGATAAAATTTAGTTTCTGTATATGGGATCACAAGAGGAGTCTACCGAAACTAAATTTTTTGAGGGGGGAGATAGAGCACGAAAGTGGGGGAAAAGCAATTTTTCAAAAAATTTAATTTTTATATCTCAGAAGCCGTATCAGATATGATCTTGAAAATTTTACAGAAGTTGGGGTCGGTAAACTTCTAGTCGGGAAAAAAATTTTGGTGGTGTGGGTGTTGGGGGTGATGGTGAAAGGGGGTAGAAAGGAAAACATTTTGATTTTTATTTCTCGAAAACCATAATGAATAGAAAGCTAACAATTTAGGATTATATAGAGCCACTATGGAGACATCCTAGAAAAATAAAATTGTTGATATGGGTATCAAGCTACGGGGGAGAGGGGTGGTTTTTTATATCTCAGAAACGCCTTATGCTAGAAAGTTGAAACTTAGAACGTATATGTAGATGTACTATTAGAGTAATTAAAGCAAAAAAAAAAAGTTCAGATTTTTATTGGCGTTCAGAGGTTGAGTAAAAAAAATGTCCGTGAATTCACATTTTTACGAATTTCGTTAAAACTTTTAGATATGTCGAGCTATCAAAGCAATTTTACTTCTGCGGGCTATTTATATAAACGCCTGGTAACGATCTTCAAAATTTTTCGATATCCAACCCCTGAGGGGGTGTAAAGTGGTTGTGTACATATTCACGAATTCTGATATATTTCTAAGGTATATTGAGATTTTGAATTTACTTTTACTTCTATAAGCTTTAAACGTAGTCGGGGAAAAACCGAATTAAGTATTTTTCTCAATTAAAACCCCTGGGGGTATTGTTCAAGTTTTCACTGATTCCGAAAATCTTTTAGGTTTAATGTGATCGAATTCGCTTTTACTACTATGAATTATTCTATTGATAAAAAAAATACGTAAATAAATAAAAAAAATCTGCCAACAGTCTGGGCGCAACTTTATTATTTTATGGGTAGAAGTCCGAAACGTGTTTAATGATGAGATGCGGTGTATGTTACTATGCGACTGACAACCTAAAAAATAACCAGGAGGCTATTTGGAACGTTATTTTTTAGGTTATCAGTCGCATAGTAACCTACACCGCATCTCATCATTAAACACGTTTCGGACTTCTACCCATAAAATAATAAAGTTGCGTCCAGACTGTTGGCAGATTTTCATTTTTTAGAGTGTAGCTTTTCGTGCTGAATCCAAATTTAGACATTCATTTTTCGACCAACCTCCATTTTTCGTTATTATTTTTAATAATTAATAACAAAAATTGCTACTTTGGAATTTTGTATTTTTACGTTTTAGAACTAGAAGACCTTAAAACCCGAATGTTTCTCGAAAGCCCCTAAGGATAGAATGCTGAAAGTTTATTCGTAGATGCTGTTTCAGTAGAATCAGTAGCAAATTACATCAAAGCTCTTTGGTACAAATTTTCAACTGCAATTTTGAATAACTTGAATGACAAAAAAAAATTAATAGTAGCAAACCAAGCTAAAGTCAGCAATTTAAAAATTAATTTGTACAACATTGATACGTTGTAAACGACTAAAATTTGGAGTTTATTTTAAAACTGATTAAGAATGGCGGCGATAATATCGACCTATCGTCATGATTACGTAGCACCGAAAACAGCTCGGTATAGTTTTATCAAGAAAGTCAGATTTTCGACCGATGCATGCAAGGAAAACTGCCCTTGTGTTGAAGATATACCCAAACCGAAGCTTTCCGCCCTGGGTAAAACATGTGAACCGACCAAATGGACGGGAAATGCTCCAGCCGGAAAACTTTTAGAACCACGTGTAGTTCCGGAAAAACCTCTAGTACCGAAGCCGGATAAGGTCAATTCATGTTGGCTAGATCAACCGAATCGATTCCTCAAGACAATTTCCAATACCTACCCAGATCTGTACGATCGACTCAAGAACATGCCGCAAGATGAACTGCGTCGCAGTATTGAGAATAGCCGTTTCAAGACAACCTATCAAGTGGACTATTGCCATTTGGATGAACATCCGACAGGAAGTTATGATCAATCCAAGGAACAAGCGGATGAGGAACAGTACAGGATGTCGAAATTGAACGAACCGTGTGAACTATTCAACCAAAATAACGCCTTTCAAATGAAAGGACCAGGTGGAGGTGGTGGTGATGGCACTTTTAGAGGCCGCGGATATGGTCCCGAAATGACCGAGAAAGAAACGAAACTTTGCAAGCCTGTCAAAGTGAACTTCGCGGAAGAAAAGAGCCGCGAAGCTAGTAGCCACTGGGATGTTGGACAGTTCACGAAACAGCTACCACTAAGCGAATATATGGACACACTAGGTCGCACAGCATTCATTATATTAGAAAATAATTTACACGATCATGCGATTTGTCGTAAGCGTAATAATTGTAGTCATCCAATTAAAAGTCGAACTCCTGTAGGATTAAAGGCTTTAGTAAATTCTCAGACGTAGTTCAGATTTCCCAAGAAAATCTAAGTACATCGAGAAAGTTTTTGTCGGAATTATTTACATTTGTGCAATTCAAAATCTTTTTCAAGTTCTGAAGAAAATTGTTAATAAAATTTTAAAAAATAAAATATTTTACAGTTTTTTCTTATTCTAACTGCGGTGAGGGTTTTAATTTAATGCTATCTTCTGTAATGCCATAACTCGTCTTGGTGACTTTCATTGGCGATAACCATAATGTTTTCAGTATTCTACCATAAATAAAAAAAACAGAAAACAGAACTACATTTTCATAACATTCCTTTATTATTCAAATTATTATCACCAAATTAAAATTAAAAAAAAAATTAATTATTGAATGTTCCAAACGTTGTTCATTCGTTTGTATTAAAATATAAAATTGTGATGTACCTATTGAAAAACCTTTTATGAAAGTCGATTCAGCGAAGCAGTAAATGCTTTGGAGTACTAAATATTTTTTTTTAATTTTATAACATTTTGACCTCAGCGGTAAACTTCACTACGTCGACTTCATTGACGCGCAGTAAAGTCGTATTCTAGCTTAATTTCAAAAGAATTTCTTTAATATTTTCATTAAATCCTAATAAACATTCAACTGTAGAAATCTGTGTCCGGTTTATTTCACGGCTCAAACTTCGGTACAATTTGAAGTCACAGTGGATTTTACAACAAAACAAAACAATCGCGATTTCGAAATAGATACGCTCTACTGGAAATGATAAAACAAATTTAAATCTAAAATAAAGTTATATATTAATAATTCGAACACCGAGCTAAATGATTTAATCGTTTAATTGTTATTGTTCATTGGACTTTATTCAGAGTAACATACGATATATATACATATGAATTACATTTCCATGGAATAATACGCATATTCGCGGTACAGCGCACTTTATTCTGAACACAAAAAAATCCCAAGTCAGGATAAAATTTTGAAATAAATTTAAATTTATTGGACATGCATGTTTTGCAGTTAAACTTTTTATTCGCATGGTCGTATCCTTTGCAGGACATTATCCTATCGGTTTGGTATTTATTATTGTTGGATAGTGCAAAGGACTCTGTGAATCTATTCGTAGTTGCGTTGTATGCAAAATTATGCTAGTGGTTTCTGTACAAAATGATCCTGTTGCTGGCAGAGAAATAGCGCCGGAAGCTTTGAAAGCCATTATTTTATTGCAGATGGAACATTCCGAGTGTGATAAAAAATTGTTGCAATATGCAAACCTTTTGCTTGGAACAATACTACTTTGAATTTCCTATCAGAGAAACTCCTCCAAGGGGACTCTGCGATTTTATTTATTATTCTAATTATACATTAAATAGTGCACAATTTGGACAAAAATTTGTTATCTGTTAAACCTTTGATAGAGAGTATGGTCAGTAAAGTAGTCCTTCATGAGAATTGGTCTTGAGAACAAGTCTGCAGGACTTACTTAATTCTTAAGGTTTTTGGTGAAAGGACAGTCAAAGGCGAACTCTTTTGAGTTTTATATCTTTGGAACCGTTTGTGCTAGAAAGTTGAAACATCGTTTTTTAATTGAATTGATTAAAAATCTTCATTTCAGAAATAAAAAAATTCAATGGAAATTAAGTAATAAAAATTATTAACATAAACATCTTCAAAAAGAACCCAGAATTGCTATGCCTATCATAAATTGAAAAAAGTTATATTAAATAACTGGACTTATGTCCAGCTTTGAAAGCAGTTTTAAAATTTTTGAACTAGCTTAAACAAAACCACTGAGCTTCCTACAGCATGCCGAAAATTTTCAAAATTCTTTTTAAAATATAGTTCAAATTTATCGAATTAAATTTTCAACTCAATGTACACACCGTGCAATACGATTCGTTAACGCATCGATTGCGGTCCGTGACGGTGCAGCATCCGAAAGGATTTGCATGAGAAAAATATTGCACCTTGTCAGTGAATCGTAACAAAAAATTTAAAAAAAATGGCAACAGTCTGGGCGCAACTTTATTATTTTTCGGAATAACATTTTACGGGAAGTGCTTGATTTAAAGCAACAGAAGTGCCGACGATACTTAAAACATCTTATTAAAATATTAAAGTAAAATAAGAAATTGAAGATCTGATCCGATTTTAAGAAATACGCATTTATTTGGCATCATAAAAACTAAATCCTCGTGAACGACGAATAAGTATTTAAAATAATTATAATTTTTGTTTAAAATAATTCAAGACTGCTGATGTTCGTCTATGTTTCTGACCCCTTTCCCGTTGGGCCCCAAGTTGATTATAGTTTATTATTTAAATAATAACGTATTTTTAAATTTTATAGAAGAATAGGTTTAAATAAAAAAAAATAACAGTTCGGCTTTTTCAGTTATTCAAGGATAGAGGAGAAAAACATAACCCTTTAAAAAATATGGAAACGTAATTTTTATTAGTTTTTTTTTTTATTATTTGCATGAAGGGGGTCGATACAAGTAAACGCCTGAATTTAGACCGTTTTTCAGAGGCTTATTTAAAATAGAAGGAATAAATGAATCGTTTTGAAAGTGATCATGTTTATTCATTACATATTAAAATACAATAATCTGATTTTATTTAATTTTTTTTTTCAAAATAGCCGCCGTAGTAACCAATCTCCTGAGACCCTCGCGGCGAAAGGCATCAATCGGCGGGATTTTTCGCATCAGTTACAGTAATCTGAAATCAAAAAAATGGGTTGGAGTGTGTTTATTAAACATGTATCTTCTAGTTGAACCAGGAAAAAAAAAACCAAAAAATCGTGAATTGGCACGCCTCATAAAAAAAAGTACGATTTTTGACCCTTTTTTTCGACAGTTTTTGGGTCAAAAACGCTAAATTTTGAAATTTTTTTTGGCATTTTTGAGGTTCAACTAGAAGCTTATACTATAGAGAAAACGCGTTTAAAGTTTTGACACACAGAAGTCCTTCAGTACGTTCATAGTACTCGTTTTTTTTTCTCAGCTCTTCTTGACATGCTTACCCGGGTCTTCAATACAGAAGGCCCCAAGGTCATACATCCGAGAAGCAGGTGGCGAGAGTCGAGCGCTCCAGTACGGACTCAATAGCGCTCGAGCGTCAAGTTGAGGCGGCGCACTTAAATGAGTTTTTAATCGATAAATAATGCAAATTTCATTCTAAAACGTTACAAACATATTTTTTAGATGTTAATTTAACTATTTATGCAAAAAAAAGAAACTAGAATTTTGAAAATTTTACATGTATCGCCCCCCTTAAGATCGATCTGAAATTTCCAAAAAATTTGCTATCCTGAAATTATGTATTTTCATTTTTATGACTACTACCTACACCAAAAAAAATCTGCCAATTTATATTTATTATTTTCGGTACAAAGTACGGGAGCGGTTAAAGTCGTTATCAGTTGTTTCAAAATTATGAGGTTTCTTGGAGAGTTAGTTTTGTTCTTAAAAAAAAATATTTAATATAGATATTGTAATTTAAAATAGACATTGAAAAAAACCGTGTAGATAATTCAAATTTCGGTATATTACGTACACTAAAAGCCCATAGAAGTTAAAGAGAATTTGCTGCTTTATCAGAATTAAGAGATATGACGAATTGATAAAACGTATACAAACCCATTACTTTCACTTGGGGTTTAAATTTCGAAAAAATTGTGAAACAGGTTTTTAGACGATTTCATAAGAAGCAACTTGATTCACACCCCCTTGGTTTTTGAAATTCGAAAAATCGTGAAATTGGTGTTTAGGCCATTATATCAAATGGCGTAATAACCAATTTTATATCTCATCAGAACTAAGGGATGGGAAAAATTGTGAAAACATATGCAAACCCTTGGGGGTTGAATATCGAAAAATTGAGAAATGGGTTTGTAGGCGATTATATAAAAAGTCTGTGGAAGTGAAAAGCGATCTAATATCTCATCAAAAATAAGAAATATGTCAAAGCTTTGAAAAGCATACAACCCCTTTACACCCCTTAGAATTGAATATCTAAAAATACGGAAATTGAGTTTTTGGCGCTTATATAGGAAACATTAGGAAGTAAAAATGAATTCAATATATCAACAGATATGCAACCTCCTTACATCCACTTGGGGGTTGAATATCCAAAAATCCTCAAAGGAGTGAATAAATAAATATGAAAACAACACGAGAAAGTAAAAACCGATTCAATTTCTTATCACTTCTAAAAGATATGACGGAATTCGTGAAAACTTGTTCAACCCTTTTATACCCTCATAGGGGCTGAAAAAGGAAAAAACTTAAAAACGAGTTTTAGGCGATTATTAGGCCAGCCCAAGAAAGTGAAAAGATATTCGATATCTAATCAGACCTGAGGGATATGGCAGAATTCGTGAAAAAGTATACAATCCCCTTTCCACCCCCTAAGGGGTCGAATTTCAAAAAATCCTGAAAACATTAGGTACTTATATTAAGAATCGGTGGAAAAAAAATAAATTTTATATTTGAAAAGACTTAATAGATATGACGAAAACTGTGAAAATATATGCATTCCATTTTCACTGATAAATTTGTTGGCTCCCCCTTCCAAACGCCAATGGATATTTCAAAATTTTTTTAATCTAAATTACTTTTCTAGTTAATTTGCATATACACACCAAGTTTCAACTTTGTAGCATAAGCCGTTCTATAGATAGGGAAAACACCGCCCACCCCCGTACCATACTACCCCTATAAAAAATTATATTTTTCCAACATGCTACTACTATAGTTCTATTTAAATACCAAGTTTCAGCTTTTATTTTAGGTTCTTGAAATATAAAAATCGAAACCTTCTTCTTTTCACCCTCCCCCACCCTCACCTTCTACACCCTCATCCTCAAAATCTGCTAGGAGTCTATTGGGCCTACTTCTGGTAAAAGTTTTAAGCATCTATCTTACACGGTTCTTGAGATATTTGACGTGATTTTTTAGAAAAATTCGTATCCCCTCCACTTTCGTGCTCCACCGCCTCCTTAAAAACTTTTACTTTCAGAAAACTTGGTTTGTCAACCTTTATACACAGACCGAGTTTTCTTTGTCTAGTGCAATTGGTTCATGAGATATCGCAATCTAAAGTTTTTCACCCCCCCCCCCCCCCACTTCCGTACGCCACTATTGCCGGTCAAAAATTTGATTCAGATCTATTTCCCTAGTATACCTACAGATATTCATCAAGTTTCAATTTTGTGAAGTTAACCATTTACGAGATATGGATTTTAGAATGTGTCGATCTCGGCTTTTATGCGTTTCGGACGCATTATTTTTTCCCCCCACTCCCACACCCCTTCACCCATATTGACAATTTTTATGCAAATGGGTCCACTATCAAAGCTCTATATAAATTCCAAGTTTCAGCTTCGTAGCATAAGCGGTTTGATTGTGTATGTTTTTACGAATTTCAACATATCACTGAGGTCAGATGAAACTGTTTTTAACCTTAAAAGAACTTATGCCTAAAAATGGGTTTCAGAATTTTTTATTTTCAACCCGTAAAAGGTTGTATCTTTATTTATTTATTGAAATTGGAAAAAAGAAATCTTTTATCAGTATGGGCGCAACTTTATCATATTTTGTGGAGAAGTCTGGAACGCGTTTCAAGCCGAGGTAACTACGCGACTGATAACCTGAAGAATAACCAGGATGTTATATGGAAAGTTAATTTTTTAGGTTATCAGTCACATAGTATCGTGCCTTGCATCTCGGTATAAAATGCGTTCCAGACTACACTAAAAATTATAAATTTGCACCCAAACTGTTGGTAATTTTTTATATTTTTTATTGATGATATTTTTTAAGTGATGACAATTAATGGAAATATGAATTTTCAAAGTTGACTCGGAGACCATTTTTACAAAATCTTCAACATATTATAACTAACGACAAAAATGATATGGAAAAAATTTTTTTTTATGCAATTTCAGTGCAATTTTTCGAGTATACGAAAAAGAATCGACTATGGTTACTTTTAATTAATTATAATTATAAATATTTTATTCGATTTTAAATGATCTCAATATCTTATTGATTCAGCTGTTTTTATTAAACTGACTTTTTCTTTTTCTATTATATACTTTATTTTATTTCTTCAAAAAGAATTCCGAGTACTTGATCTCTATACTATAATGATGATATCAAGTACTCTGAATATAATTTAATAATTATGCTACAGTGAATTTCTCAATTTTCAAATGTGTAAAGTATTTGACAACGGATAAAATACTTTTATCTGCTTGAGGTGCGCACCTTATGGATTACTAAATTTACTATTATTTCTTTTGCATCCTGTTTCAGTCATCCCTAGATTTATTTTAAAATTTTTACGAACCGTGATTTTAACTGAAGTTTAAAAATTCAAACTTTATTAACAATAACTTCCATTACTTGCTTTTGATATGCATACAGCTCCTTTAAATTTTCTTCTTTCGATATATTATTTGGACCTGGAGTACTACAATCAAAAGGCAAGAATATATCAATATTTATATTAGGATTACTCCCATTCTCGCAGCTCCGATAAGTTGTCAAGGGGTTACATAAACATGAAGTTTACACTGTGTATTGTGCGGAATAGTACGAAATGTAAGAGCAAATATTTAAGAACGATTCGATCGAATTTTCCTTTTAAAAGTGGAAAGTTTAAAGAAAACTTTCTGGCAGTTTAAGCACAGTATTCTACCAATTCTTTTCGATTTTGTGCCAAACTTTTATCGTGCTATAAACCTGAAAGGGGCACTTTTTTATCGATTGATTTAAAATCCTTTCAACCCAAACCTGTAGAATTTTGGTCATGTCGTCTACGACAGCCTTCATTTACTTTTACATCGCTTTCAGGAGATTTGAAGCTGAACAAACAACTTTAATTCACTTAAGTCGGTGCTTTGAGAGCGTTCTCTTTACGTTTATCGCATCATCGTTTAACAATTAAAAGTTTTTTGTGAACGAAAAGGCCGAGTTGATTCATTCGGGCAGGTAACTTAATTTCAAACTTTTCACCTAGAATCTTACGATGTAATGGAAAATAATTGCATTTTGTACCGGTATACCTACATCAATTCCAATGAAGCAAGTAATTGCTTCGGTTCGGAGTTAGTGTTAAGAGTTCAATGCTATTTTAATTCATACGGCTGCATTAATCAGTAATCGTTTTGCCACTCATAAAACTATACACATAACATTTAATCGTCATGATTGGTGAAATATGCATTTGATGCATTTCCCATTAACGTATGATTCGCAATGAATTTCTAATATTAGATAAGTGACTGGAAAGATGATTACATACATAATTATTGTTCAATATTACGAAACGATGTAAAATGGAATTTTGGTAAAAAGTGGTATATACAGTCTTCAGTGGCGGTACAGCTCAAATCGGTCTTGAATCTCTTCGAACTATCATCTCTTATTTTTCCATATCGCTTTTGTCGCTAATATGATAAAATCACCCTGTAAAACAAAATCCACCTGAAATTCTACCGAACAATTTGTATCCTCCGAGTACCTGATGTGCAGAACCCAAACAGAACAACCTAAATGAGATATGTCTGAAAGAATTTAAAAAGTACTGCATCCAATTATTTTCCAGTTTTGAGTCGGTACTGAATTTGAATTTGTACTCTTTGAATACTGATGATAAGTGTTGTATAGTACACCCACACTATTATACTATTTTCCTTTAAAACAACAGCCAGTCTTACTCGAACCGTAAACGACTTTGAATCCCTTACTGAAATAAGTACCGACTTAGTACTGATTTTCGCTACTAAATATATAAATTCAATACTGGTGAGGTATTGACAGTTTGTTTCTATATGTATAGTACTGAAATTATTAATCAATTAGAAACAACAAATCAAATTCAATTAACAATGTATTTCTCTTTGTCTTCTACATATTTCATAACATCATAATTTTATTCTCGAGTGATTGGTTATGCTTGACCTTAAATCTCTAATGTTTATAAAGTGTATGGAATTTTTTCTTTCGATTTTTCGTAATGATGCTAACTATCCAAATTACTAACTTAACCGAAACATGTTCGTTGTAATCTTTCTGTCTAATTCAGTCTTTTTATTGGAATAAGTCTTTTAATAGTGGTTTTACAGACATTTCGCATTAGATTTCAAATATTTTCTGTTTATTTTTTTCATCTGTAATAGTTAATTTTTTGAATATTTTAAGATAACTGATCTCTATTTATTGTTTATGTTGTTTATAGATATTCATAGGGCCGTATTATTCACCTCGGGTTATTTTCCCCTTAACCAGCTTTTAACTTATCCGGGGTATTAACTTTAATCACTGGTTAATTTCTCTGGGTATAAAATTGTTTTATTCACCTCAGGTTAACGATTTAATAGGTCGGGTTATCTAAACGGCTGGTTTTCCATTTTTCCATTATTTTTCCAGTCAAAAATTTTATTAATTATTTACAGAATGTGACATTTTTCTTTTTTGTGAATATTTAAATTTGTAATTTCAGGAAAAATGAGAATTTTTGGCTGCAATTTTTTCATGGTTGTGGATCTAGGAGCAGTACAAACGATGTGTGTGATGCACAGTTCACACTTTCAACGAGAACCATCCCATTTGATTCCGAGAGTTTTCTGAGTGTGTGATTGGATTTCACAGTGCATACAGTCGATTGAAGGCTTGTATCTCCCAAACCCTTGGAGCTATTCAAGTTTACTGGTAGGGTAGATTGAGTCAACGCCTTTAAGTGATAAAGTTTCTGTTAGAGGGGTGAGCGGCGATGTGAGTGTCGTTTTAGACGAAAAACTTTGGTTTTTATGTTTCAGGAACCACTTACGCAAGGAAGCTCAAATTCGAAACTTACATACATAGATCTATGATATTGTATACCCACTTGCAATAAACATCTTTATATAAGTGAAGGGGTTCGGGAGTTCGGACAAAAACAATGTGTCCGAAACGCATGAAAGCCTAGGTCGAGACATTCTTAAATCCATATCTCCTGAACGGTTAATGTTACAAAGTTGAAACTTGATGCTTGCTTGTAGACTAAGAACTAGGCGAATAGATCGAAAATACATTTTTGAGAGTGTTCGGTGGCAAGGGTAGGTGGTAAAAAACGTTGAACTTTAAATTAAATGTGGCTTATGTTTAAAGATGGACAAAATTTTGCTGAAGATATTTTTTTTAGGGAGGCGATAGATCATGGAAGGGATAAGAATTTTTATAACAAAATCACATCTCATATCTCAGAACTATATAAAATGGGATCTTACAATTAATACGAGAGTTGGGCCTGATACCCCCCTAGCTGAAAACTGCAAGGAGCGGGTGTAAGGGGTTAGAGTGGAGAACTGTGAAAGGGAAATAAATCAATTGGCTTTGTAAATTGGGATCGGCAGAAATAGTCTTTGTCGTCACATATGTCGATGTCGATTCGTTGTGCCATTTTGTATTGGCGACGCTCCAGCCGTCTTCTTCGTCAGAATCACTCCAATTATCACACAAATGAGATCTTGCCATAACTTGAATTGTGAATAATACAAAATTTGTCAAATCGCCGGTTAAATCCCTGGGTATCGTAGTAAACTGGAAGTTTTTCACCGGTTAAATTTTTCCCTGGGTAACTTTAATCACTGATTACAAAACCAGCGAATCACCGGTTAAAAACGATAACCGGACGTGAATAATACCAAATCTCTGGGAAAACTGGAATTAACCAGAGGTTATAAATAACCCGAAGGGAATAATACGGCCCATAATATATTTGAAAAATTAGATTTATTATTTAATAAATGAAAAGGCATAAAAACTAAATGTCCCTAAATTCTTTTGCCTATTTATTGGCTTCATCTTTCACAGGGCCTTAGTTAACTCTATACAGTCCAAGTTTTACAGAGTGGGAAAAAAAGACCTAAACCAGCTAATAGCCATCGCTGGGAACGATAGCACGCCATGTCTCAAAATAACATTTTTGAACTTTAGGTCTTTTACCATTTTATGGCAACACTTATTACTTTATAGATTCTGAGACGGAAGGGAGCCCACATCACATTTTGTAGAAAGTGTAAAGTTGAAAACCTGTTCCAGTATTCAGCTTTATGGCGTCAGATCAATCCTAATTATATTTGGTTGGTGTCTTTGCTTCAAAACTCGCATTATGACGACGGTTGAAGTTGACGAGAGAATATAGTTTTATAACGATCTTTGATCACGGCGGTGGTAAATTTAAGTTTTTCTGTTGTAAAACCGGAGGATATTTTTTCGTTGGCCTTCCCATGTACATAAAGATATCTTGGATGAATTTGGACAAAATTTGTATTACATCCTATTTTTGATTTCATTTTGACCTTTTTACTTTATTATTTTAATAACAAATATAATAATATTATCGATTAAAAAAAAAATTTGCTACCCTGAACATTTTTTTATATTTCTTGACTAATAGACATAAAAAGCATAAAACAAAAAAATGTCAATCCAGAGTCATTGGCGTGCGGGATAAGGGGTGAAAACTTTACATTACGATATCGTATAAACCAATTGCGCTAGAAAAATTACATCCAGTTTAAGAATAAAATTGATAAATGGAGTTTACTGAAAATATCATTTTTTTAAGGGGGTGGTGAAGCATGGAAGAGGGTGATAAGAATTTTTTCTAAAAAATGTTGTCTCGTATCTCAAAAACAGTTTAAGGTAGATGATTAGATTTTCACGGAAAGTAGGCCTAGCACAGTTCCGATTTTCATATCTCGAAAATCAATAATGATGGATAGCTGAAACTTGGTACTGAGTTAGAGTTATAGCAGTGGACTGTTAAAATAATATAATTTTTAATAATGGGAGTGTAGTACGGGGGCTAGTGTGTTTTTTCTATCAATGGAACGGCTTATGCTGCAAAGTTGAAACTTAGTGAGTGATTAGTGATTAATTTATATAAAAAAATTCAAATATTGATTGGCGTAAGGAAGAGGGAGGGGGCAAACAAAATGGTCAGTGAATATGAGATGCATATATTTTCACGAATTTCGCAATATCTCTTAGGTCTTCTGAAACATTGAAATAATATTTATTCTGCGGATTTTTGACATAAATTGGTAGGAAGTGTTTTCAGGATTTTTTTGTAATTCAACCCCTAAGTTCGTGTTAAGGGGTTGTATATCACGAATTCAGACATATTCCTCAGGTCTGATCAGATATCGAATAACTTTTTACTTCCACAGGCTTATTTAATAATTGCTTTTAAGATTTGTTCCATTTCAACTAGATTTGCGCATTTTAGTTCACCGCAAGGAGCGATCATTTTTAGTTCCCGAACCCTCGTGAACTAGTTCGTTCTTTTAGTTCAGTAGCTCGCGGAAAAGAACTAAATAACGAAGTAGTTCGCGAACTTATTGAACTAAAAGAACGTTCAGTGATGATAGTGATGAGGTCCTCAGGTGCAATGTGATGACATAAAAAAAAGGTCCTCAGGTATGATGTGATGACCTAAAAAAAAGTTCCTGAGGTACGATGTGATGACCTAAAAAAAAGGTAGAATGTGATGACCTAAAACAAAAAAGGGTCATCCGCGTACAAGTATATTCTACCACTGACTTTCAAATGGCAATGAATGAATACAAACGAACTAGGAGCGGGACTGACTGCGAACTAGTTCATTCATGTTTCTTCTGGGAACGCTCTTCTGAGCTAGTTCGTTCGCGAACTACATAAGCCTAATTTCAACCCCTAAGAGGGTACAAAAGGGTTGAACACGTTTTCACGAATTTCGTCATATCTCTATGTAATGATAAGGCATCGAATTGGTTTTTACTTTCTCGGGCTTTCTTTTTACTTATCTAAAAACTTCATTCAGAATTTTTTGATATTCAACCCCTAAGGTTGTGTACGAGGATTGCGTTCGTTTTCACAATTTTTCCATATTTCTTATGTTTGCAGAGATATAAAATTTGCTTAAACTTCTGCAGAGTTCATATCTACATTTACTATAAATTTCAACAGAAAACACCAAGGCGGAATTATTGATGGCCAAAAACTTGAGAAGCGGTTCATTATTTGACCACATATCGTTTCTTCAAAATCATAACTCGTAAACATGATAAACAGAAAAGATAATAACTATATGTGGAAGTTTTATAGATTGATCGAATGTTGATTTTGTCTAATGAGAGAAATTGTGCCCCAAGAAACCACAATAAAAGTGAATTAATATATAAATTGTGATTTATTACTTTCATTTCAAAAAGCATTCAATTACAAATACACGTTTGCGAGCGTACCTAAGTTTGTTATTTTTTTCGTCAAATTTTTGGAAGGTTTTTGAAATGCATTCATACCGAAAAATGTAAATACCGATTTTCCAGTATTCATGTTTTCAGTATTCATCTGAAAGGTGCTATTACACGAGCAATTTTTCAAGCAATTGATTGCCCGAAGACTATTGCCAAAATTAGTGGAGCGATTAATGGATCAATACAGGGCAATATCATGTTAGTTGCGGCAATATTTCGGCAATGTGGCAATGTTTTCCCAGATTTCTGGTATTGTTCGCCCAATAGTTGCTGTATTTCCATTAACTTGGAAAATTCAGAGCAATTGTCCTTGTTCGGTGATTTAATTGTGTAATAATTTTGGATGTATGACCATTTGGTTCATACCTTTAGATAGGGACTTTGCAATGTTCACCGCTAGAGGCGGGGTAGTAATTAAGAAGGAATCGGAAAAACAAAAGGGCATTCGAGATCGAACTTTAAACGAATGAAAATCAAAAGTGTAATAACAATAAATAAACGTTCCGAAATAAATAATATAACAATTGTTAAGTTTTTTTTTTGAGTTTTGCATTTATTTGTCAAGTTTCGTGTTATAATGGCTTGGAATTCAAATATTTCCAAGTTTTATTTGAAGTTTTAGATTTGTTTTTCAAGTTTTCCTTCGTGTTGTTCAAAGACTGAATTGGTCGTGTAAGCCCTTATTGCCGAATTGCTAGATATTGGTCAATATCGCTCATCACAATTCAGCAACGAGTTGACGAAAACTTGATCCACATCGCCTGTTGCTATTGTTGCTATGTGTTGCTTCATATTTTCGTGACGTCAAAATTGACGAATATTGCTGCAAATTGAGAAATTTCAATCGCTCGTGTAAGATCACCTTTAAGATCGCTGTAACGTTTTTCGCTTTGTTTGTCGTTAATCCATCCCAAGGATCAACGTTTCGAACCTTCAAATTAAGTTGTGTAAGACGATTTTTGAACATATTCCAAAAAGCTGGAATCGCTCGACTTCGACAGTTATCCAGCCCAAAAAAAGATTCTTGGCTTACAAAGACGGCGACGATGACTGATTAACTCTTCACGAAAATATTCGGGAAAATTGAAATCTCCTTTTGATGGTACCTACGATTTATTGCGACTATTCCAAACATAGTCAAAATCAATATTGCCGTTTTCAAATTATGGGCTCACAAACATGTAGACAAACAGAAGAGAGTCTACAGATTTATTTATAAGATTCGGTAACAAGCTTTTTGATACTAATTGGGTTTCTTTGTTGCCAATATTGAATATGACGATGAAGTTAATTTCGGTGGCATGAGTCAAAGATTGCATCACAAAAACTTGTTAAGAAGCCATTTCAAATACGAACGAAATTGAAAATGACATGTATCTTCAGTTCTGATATGAATTCGGTATGAATCAAATGTTCTCTTTCAAAGTTAAACAAATTCTATTATTATTAGTCCAAAGCAAAATTCATTAAATTAATTGATTACGATTTACTTTTAGTACGCCTGCAGTAAGGAATTTGTTCTAGAGCTTCTGTATTTCTGTATATTAAAACCACATACTGCAAACATGTTGACAAATATCAGCTCCCAAGTAAATAGCTCCTTTGATTGTTAATATGTTGGATACTGTGGGTTTCATTAGACGTAGGTAGTATGAAGACTATAAGTTAACGTACCTGTGGTCACCGGCTTCAATCAAAATAATGGTTTATTCTGAGCGATTTAATAAATAAATTATTCGGTCTATCGTTGAAATCGGAAAGTTGTAAAGAACCTTTTGATGTTATTGGCCATTGTAAGTTGTAAGTAGGTACGATAACTAAACCTAATTGCATAATGTTTTCAGCCGAATGATGTGCCTCTCTCTAATGCAAAAGTGACTGGTTAGCGTTATTACGAAGGTGCTAATAACAAAATATATGTCTATGATAATTTGACTGCACTCAATGCCACTTGCCGTAGTGTTGCTGCAAAGGAGACAGGAATGCATACGTTCACCTGTTGAAAACTTTTTCCAATCGTACAAAGATTCGCGTCAGCGCTACAAATAGCAACATCACTAAGTGACCGAAGATGCGTAATCCATCATTGGCACTAAAGAGCCACTCAAGTGAATGTTTCCAGGTGTATAAATTCACGAAGAATTTCAAATTTTCGAATTTCTCAATAGAGGTAAGTATGTGCGGCCACCGGCGGGCCCGGTGTGATTCGACGACGACATCTATGTCAAATGAAATTCGAAGTGTTTAACTTTGCGCGGAAAATCAAGCAAAGTGAAGGTAAGTGCGCTCAGTGTACAGGTAAAAATCGAAAAGAAAGAAAAAAACCAAACAGCAATATCGTCTTCGAGAAACTCTTTCGCGACTGCTGAGGGTATAGGCAAAGTGCTTCACGTAAATCTTGTGAAGATGGTAACCGGAAGAGAACTTAACATTCGTTCCACTTCCTAGTTTAAGCCGGGATCCGATTACTTCATTTCTATGAACGACGGAAAGTGATGACACCGAAGGCGTTAGCATTTGTCGGCTCTATGATTTTTGTAAGCAGCTCGTGTACTGTACATAAAAAGTGCAAAATGCTTTTGCCATTGTTGTGCGGTCAGTGCACGATGACCAGTATAAAGATGCATGCCAAATAGGATAGTCAATAAAGTTTGACAATTTTACTACTAGCGTGAATACTTTCGTTAGTCTCAAAATTTCCGGCAAATTTCCGATCTCCTGCACTAGGCAGCCCAACTTAGAAAACAAAAAGACTGGAGAGTTGATACTTTTTCGGAACAGGATGAATATGTTGATCAATTCGGTCCAAGATTATCAATCAATTTCAATATAATTCAGTTCCGAAATCCCCAGAATTGTTTGAAACTATGTTTCTTAAACTAACCATGAAATTCAAGTATAAACAAATTCAAGAGCTCTTCGCACTCGAGTGAAATTATTTGTCATATTTTTGCATATGCATTGAGGTCAAAAATATTGCGGCTCGTTTCAATTTTAATAAATTTGGAAAGGTGATTGTTTGTAGAGTACCGGCTTGGGGAGTTTCCTCTATCTCTTTAACGAAGTTCTGTAGGATATCCACGTCTATTTTCTAAATTTCAACTTCATAGTATAAACTGTTCCCGAAATATTCCGAACGTAAACACTTTACCCCTAATAGAAGTCAACTTAACAAAAACTGACTTTACTACGGCGAACAGACGGACAAGGTCTCTAACAAAAAAATACGAAATTTAAAGGTTTTAATCTTTTCCAAATTTTAGTCGACCACAACACTTTATTATTAGATTAATTATGTAAAATTAGCGTGATCAAAATTTTATTCATAGCTTAACGAAATCTCTACTGATCGTTACAATTTTATTAAACAACATAAATCTGCTTTTACACCATTTTTCTTTTTACTAATTTTAAAACAATTTTTTTTTTTGGTATCTTTTATTTTATTATTTTATATTGAAAGAGTGTTGTGATCCACATTAAATTAAAAAAAAACAGCTTTCAACAGGTAGAGGTCAGGATCCCGTTTAATGCTGAGATGTGGTGTAGGTTACTATGCGACTGACAACCTAAAAAATAACATTCCAATTAGTCTCCTGATTGATAGATTTGTTATTTACTTACTTATTTTTTTCAGTTTCAATGAAAACACAGATGTTGAATATCAAAAAATTCTGAAACCGATTTTTAGGCGATTATATAGAAACCCCGAAAGAATTCGTTATTTCATCAGCTCTAAGTGATATGTCGGAATTCGTAAAAACGTACCCAATCATTTTATCCCCTCTTAGAGATCGAATATTGAAAAAATTCCGAAAATAATTTTTAGATCATTATATATAAAGCCCATAGAAGTAAAATCGAATTTAATCTCATTAAACCTAAAAGATTTGTCGGAATTCGTGAAAATTTTAAGAGCCACCTAGGATCTCCTAGGAGATTGAATATCAAGAAATGTTCAAATGCGTTTTTTCCGATTATATTTAAAGCCTCTCGAAATGAAAGCGGATTCGAGATCTCATTAGACTTAAGGCAAGGTATCAGTTCATGACGATAAAAAAATGCATTTTTTTTATTAATTTTCATCCTTAACATATTGAGAATACGTGGACAAACGGATATTTCGATATCGAATGTATTACACGAGTTACAGACCGATTTGTGGAACAGTGGAACAAACATTATATACGATTTTTTATAACTTCAAACTTTAAACGCTTTTTTTTCGAAACCACTTTTTCCGGAGCGCGGTACGTTCTACAGCTTCAACGAATGAACCGATTTTTATGAATGAAAGCTTAAAAGAAAGTAAACTAAATTTGGGGGGCCCAACGTCGAGTTCTTTTTTATTTGTGTTTTTAAGCCAAAAAAGAGTGAAAAAAGTGTTTTCTTTTTTTCAAATAGCTGCCATTTTAGTCTCAGGGCGTTTTTTAAAATCGGAAAACGATGGGGCTCCGCAAATTTAATCTAGTTTCATAAAATGGATTTTTGGTTTCAGATCACTTGGCAAGGCTGTAGAAGGTACCGCGCGCATCAACTCACGTATATCGCGGCCTTACGTCATGGGAGCTGGAGCCGCCATTTTGCAATATTTTTTTATGAAAAAATTCACAATTATTCCTCACTTAAACCACTATAAAACCCGCCAATAGTTTTTTCCATATATATTTATTTTATTTTATTTTTAGGCTCTTTTCGGGCCTTTTAACTGATACCTGGCCTTAACAAATATATCAGAATTCGTGAAAATGTACACAACCAATTTACACCCCCTTAGGGGTTGAATATCGGAAAATTTCGAAAACAATTTCTAGACGCTTATATAAAGAGCCCGCATAAGTAAAATTTATTTTATAACTCGACATACCTAAAAGATATAACGAGATTCGTGATAATATGAAAAAGAACACTTTTTATGGTTCTTATTATTACTCCACCTTTGTACGCTAATGAAAATTTGAATTTTTTTGCTTTAATTACTCCTTTAGTAGATCCACATATCCGTTTTAAGTTTCTAGAATTTTGCTGCCCTAACAACGTGAAAATACTGGCTTCATTTACAGAACCGGAAAATGTTGGGTCTGATGAAACTGTATCAATTTTGTCCATAGCAAAAAGTCTAGAAAATGTTACAGTTTGGAAGGAAATCCTATTCATAGGTGCTTTATAACAATTCTCAGACTGCCCGAAATATGTAATGCTCGAGTTCATACTGCATCTAATGTTATTGATTTTTGCCATCATATTCCACACACAAGTTCGAATCCTAATTAAAGTACCTATAAAATAAACCCACTGCTTTTCATTTCATTCCCGAATAAACACTGAGTTGACGACATTATTTCGTCGCTCTCTCTCGAAGTTTAAAACCCCGTGGGCATAATTAATTTCAACCGCTTTTGATTGATTTTGTCTACTCGAAGTTAATGAATACGTTTTTCCATGCACAACTTGAATCTGTAGTGATTAAGCAATAAAGTGAATTGTTAAACTAAATACGCCCTTTTTTTGACAGAAACTACCATCTTTTTCAATCTTGACTTTGTATGGGCTTCTTGAATTCCTTCTTTGCTAAATTCATATAACTTTGTAAACATATAAAAAATGTCAACAGGCTCGAAGCAACTTATTATTATTATTTAGGTTTAAGTTTGTGCTGTTGCTAAAGTACGATGTTATTGTTTAATTCAAATATTATTCAGGTTTATTGATGTTATTGCGATTTGGGAATCAGTAAATAAATTTTAAGTGATCAACCTTATGTTGTAGCAAAAACATTTAATATTTATAATTTGATTGTTATGAAAATCGGACACTTGAAATATTTTCTTAATCATAGCCATAAAATATTATAACTTTTTACCTAAAAATAAGAATGTCCTCCTATCACCTAAAATATCACTTAAAACTCCAGACAACTCCATACAAGTGATTAGAGTAACTTACTGAAATCCGAATATTTTAAAAATCTTGTAACACTATTATAGAATTACAATTCAGTTATACCATGGATACACTGCTTGTATACAAATTACTTTATTCAAATCATGATACGCGATACAAGATGGCATGATACATAGCCCATACATGTTATACTTTGACATTTAATGCATTCCGAAATTTTAGTAGTGAAGCAAAAAAGGCTTTTCGTGTCAAACGTCGCAGTATGATGTTCCGGCGAAAAGCACTTTCATTGCTAATAAAGAAATGTACAAAGTGGACAATCACATCATACACAAAAATGAAAACACGCTCAACGAATTTTAACTGACGGAAGAATATAAAAATCCACAAGTGTCATTCATTGGAATTTCAGTTAATTTCAGTAACAGATGGCGCTGATGGCAGTTAAAAGAATGCTATATCAGCTAAAATCATCGAAACAAGGAAACAGGTTGGATATTACGTTGATATCAGCTCGTTGACGTACTATATGCTGTGTATCCAAGGTATAATACTCTTAAAACCCGGACATCCCCATCGTACCATTAATGGTACTTCAGTTTCAATATTGTTAGTCTCTGTAGAATTTGTACCCACCCACCAATTTTCAGAGAACTTCGCCATTGTTAATTGTTAGGAGTTATTGAAAATGTATGGATACCAAGTCTAGATAAGTTCTATTGCTCTGTTGATTAAATGATGATAAATAGCATCCACTTCAATTTGTGCTTGGGCTTATCCGGGTTTTAATATAAGTGACCTGTTAAAATTTTGAACATCTCACTATTTTAAAATATTCACTATATAAAATTCACTAACTTCAGCAATTTTTTTTAGAAATCTGCCAATATTCTGGACGCAATTTTATTAATTTTCGAGGCAAAGGCCAGGCAATCAAGGTGGGAAAGAAGAACAGAAGCTACTGGCACCCTTGAAACTACAATTGCAATTTTGTCCAGTACGCAATAAAATATAGCGCCAGTTACTTTAAGATAGCGAAGTTATTTGGAACATTTTTTTTCTAAGAGAACAGCTCCTTGTAAGATCACACAAAAATTTATGTAAATAAAAAGTTAGACACTTACTCAATATCTAATCAGACCTAAAAGATATGGCGAAATTCGTGAAGACGTATACTTTTGGGAAATTTGTCATAAGATCCCTAAATCAATTTTTAATCGAATATATTACAACTCAAAAGATATGGTGGAATTCGTGAAAACGTACACAAACCCTGTACACTATCTAAAAGGTTGAACATAAGAGAACCTACATTTAATTTTTAGGTTTAAAAAAGCAAAATTGAAATTAATAAATCCGATTATTACAGAAATAGTAAACAGATTTAAAAACCGATGTGAAAATTGTGACATCCCCACGATAGCTTCCATTTATGAACATAATAATTAATGAATTATTGTTATTTTAAGTTTCAGTTTTTTTTTAGTTTTAGTTCTAGTTTAGTTTTTAGTTTTAGTTCTTAGTTTAGTTTTTAATCTATGAAAGGGTTTTTTAGTAACTTTTCCCTAGAATCTATTGCATTATGTATTCTTAAAAGTACACATATAATTTTTTTCTGTTCAGTGTTTACTGTCTATACCAAAGTTGTAAAGACATTACGTATAAACTCTAAATGAAAATTAACTGAAATATCGAGCTGTGTCTAAATCTAAGAAATAAACATATTTATCTATCTAATTTTTAGGCAATTACATAAATACTTCGTGAAATTGAAAACCAATTCGATATCTCATCAGATCTTAGAGAAATGAAAGAGTTGTAAACACGTATACACCTCATTTACTTCCTATTAAGGAGTTACGCCACTCTAGAGGCTGAAAAAGTAGGCCTTTTTCGCAATTTTTTTTCAAAAAACTAAAAAATAAATCGAGATTACAAAAATGGATATTTATAATACATGTTATTGACTATATATATTAATTTTTTTTAGGCTATTAAATTCAAAATGACGGCTGTGCAGCGTTTTTGCGATGACGTCTCCGTTTTTCCAGGGTCCATGGCCGGACACCTAGTGCCTGTAATTTTTGAATTATGATAAACTAATAAATTTATTTCGATTACATATAACAACAGCCACAAGAGTACGTAGGATTTTTTTTCGATATTTTGATTTTTAGCCAAATGGCGCACTTCTAAAGTGAAAAGTGTGAAATTTGCCTAAAAAATCGGTAGAAAATTGTTAATAACAAATGAACTAAGCAATATAAAAAAAAATCTTACGTACTCTGATGGACAATATAGATTTAAAGATATATTCAAAATTTCAAATGAATCGGTTGAAAATTGTCCGAGTTATGTTTCCGGCCAGCTTGAAAAATGTAGTTTTGAGATAAACGCGTTTGAAGTTTTGGGTAGTAGAAAATCATGAATAATTTTGCAGGCGGCCTTGTACTAAAATTCGAAAACCGAGTTCTTAGAGACTTTTTTCGGCCATAATCTTTTGGGACATCATTTTTGAAGTCCTAAGGGACCATTTAAAATAAATTAATTTTTCGAAAACTCTAGAGTGGCGTAACCCCTTAAGGGTTGAATATGCAAAAATTCTGAAATTTTGTTTCAGGCGATTGCATAAAATGTTCGTTTAGGTCAAAATTAATTCGATATCTATAGTAATCAAACCTAAGATACATAGAGGAATTCGCTCTGTTGGTGTTTGAATATCAAAATATTGTGAAATGGATTTTGAGGCGACTGTATTAACACTTCATTACACCAAAGATATATATCGGAATTCGTAAAAACGTATACAACGTCTTTATACCATGTAGGGGTTGAATATCAAAGAATTCTGAAAGGGGTTTCTATACTTTTATCTAAAGAGTATCTGGAAGTAAAATCAATTCGATATCACAGAAAACCCAAAAGAAATGACAAAATTCGGCAATATATAGTAAATGCACCCCCTTTCACCGACCCTTTTTTCGCCACAATAATAGTAGTGGTGTAGTGTAGTAGACAAATTTTAAGCTTCAGTTTTCCACCCTTTAAAGACTCTCGAGATACACAAATTTAAATGTTTTGTTGTTAGAATTTTATTGGATCTGCGAGTATTCTGTGGCCACAAGGAAAAAGTAGGTAAGTCTAAACACGAAACTATTCAGAGCAGCACTTTTTTGCTATTTTTACAATTGAACTATTCCTGTAAATCCAGTTTTTGTGAAAAAATTAAATTTGTTGACATCTCAGTGATCAAATAACAATAACTTCTTCGCAGTACGTGTAAGGCTTGGGAGATGACCACAGTACACTTATCCCATTTTACTATTCTTTGACTTACCAAGTTATTCCCTGTGACCACAGTATTGACCTATTGTATAAATTACAAGATCCTAAAATAGTTGGTGAGATAGGATACTTGATTTTATTAAAAAAAAAATTTCGTTCGCACGGTTTGTTTTTCCCCACACCTACGTTGTAATTCGCTCCACTATCATAGCTCTGTATAAATTTCAAGTTTCAACTTAACAACTTAAGCGATTAATGAGATAAGAAAAACTAAAATTGTACGTCTAGAACGCAGCCTCAAAAGTTCCAGTGGTCACTGGATAACGACGAATCAGCTTCTTCGGACCTAGTCCAATTCAGTTATAAACTCGCTTTTTTAGTGAAGCTTTTTCATTTGTCATATCCTCATTGGTAGTAACCAGGGTAGCGATCGGTCCTAGTCGGGATTTTTGGGTTGGTGTTTCATACAAGAAACTCCTCTGACGCTTAAAAACCACGAAACAATTTTAAACAATCCAGTCAAAAAAAAAAAAATACGTAAATAAAAAAAAAAATCTGCCAACAGTCTGGGCGGAACTTTATTATTTTATGGGTAGAAGTCCGAAACGTGTTTAATGATGAGATACGGTGTTGGGTACTATGCGACTGACAACCTAAAAAATAACGTTCCAAATAGCCTAATGGTTATTTTTTAGGTTGTCAGTCGCATAGTACCCAACACCGTATCTCATCATTAAACACGTTTCGGACTTCTACCCATAAAATAATAAAGTTCCGCCCAGACTGTTGGCAGATTTTTTTTTTTATTTACGTATTTTTTTTATCAATAGAATAATTCATAGTAGTAAAAGCGAATTCGATCACATTAAACCTAAGAGATTTTCGGAATCAGTGAAATCTTAAACAATACCCCCAGGGGGTTTAATTGAGAGAAATACTTAAATAGGTTTTTTCCCGACTACGTTTAAAGCTTATAGAAGTACAAGTGAACTCCAAATCTCAATATACCTTAGGAATATATCAGAATTCGTGAATATGTACACAACCAATTTACTCCCCCTTAGGGGTTGGATATCGAAAAATTTTGAAGATCGTTACTAGGCGCTTATATAAATAGCCCGCAGAACTAAAATTGCTTTGATAGTTTGACATGTCTAAAAGTTTTAACGAAATTCGTGAAAATGTGGATTCACGGACATTTTTTTGACTCAACCTCTGAACGCCAATAAAAATCTGAACTTTTTTTGCTTTAATTACTCTAATAGTACATCTACATATACGTATTAAGTTTCAATTTTCTAGCATAAGCCGTTTCTGAGATATAAAAAACCACTCCTCTCCCCCGTACCTTGGTACCCCTATCAAAAATTTTATTTTTCTAGGATGTCTCCATAGTGGTTCTATATAATCCTAAATTTTTAGCTTTCTATTCATTATGGTTTTTGAGAAATAAAAATCAGAATGTTTTCGTTTCTACCCCCTTTCACCACCACCCCCTACACCCACACCACCAAAATTTTTTTCCCTACCAGAAGTTTATCGACCCCAACTCCTGTAAAATTTTCAAGATCATATCTGATACGGTTTCTGAGATATAAAAATTAAATTTTTTGAGAAATTGCTATCCCCCACTTTCGTGCTCCACCTCCCCCCTCAAAAAATTTAGTTTTGGTAGACTCCTCTTGTGAGCCCATATACAGAAACTAAATTTTATCTTCCTGGTGTAATTAGTTCGGAAGATATTGTAATCCAAAGTTTTTCACCCCCCGCCCCCACACCCCACCACCCCTCTTAAAAATTTTAGCTCTTGTCTAATCTGGAAGTATCCCTAAGGACAACAACAAAGTTCCAATCTTCTGACATCAATTGTTCAGGAGATATCGATTTTAGAATGTTTCAATCCCGGCTTTCATGCGTTAAAGACTCATTGTTTTCCCCCCCACTTCCACACCCCTTAACCAATATCGACCATTTTTTTGCAATTGAGTCCATTATCATAGTACTATATAAGTTCCAAGTTTCAGCCTCCTAGCATAAGTGGTTCCTGAGATCTAGAAACCAAAATTTTTCGTCTAAAACGCTCCCCTCTCCTTTCCCCTTGTACCCCCACCCCTCAAAAATATACCAGTCGTAGGGGTTCACCCAATCTACCCACCATAAAAATTTCAATTTAATATCTCAACGGGTTTGGGAGCTACGCGCCTTCAAACAATTTTGCGTACGGCGTACGGCGTACGGCGTACGGCGGACGGCGTACGGCGTACGGCGTACGGCGTCTACGGCGGACAGACGGACATTTTTTTTTTTTTTGCTTTTTTGGGGTTTACTAGTCCTAAAACGTGTAAATACAAAATTTCAGGGTAGCAAACTTTTTTGAAATTTCAGGTCGATAACAATACTTTATTATTAAAAAATAATAAAGTAAAACATAGCTCCCCATACAAAAGTTCTTAATACAGAACTAGCAAATCGAGCAGTTTAAAAATTTGGTAGACTGGATACAGAAACTGGTAAAGCCGAGCTATCATACAAATGCCTTTCGAAAATTGTGACTTCCATTTGCTCGACCGCGTTCGATTTTTTCTTATTAATTACAGCTTGAAAGATGAAACTATTTAAGATTTTTCTTTGTTGACTTGGTGTATGTTTAAAATTAATTGAAAGGCAGTTGGTCAATCTCACACTTTCGAAGATGGAGTTCAAACTACAGCGGCAGAACTTATATCGAAATCGATTTAGACGTGTGATTAGTAGAGTATTTATTAGCATTATTTCTAATGAGAACACCAAAAATGGTCTTCAAGGCATACAGCTGCCATTGAATACCTGATACCTTTCATATGGAAAAAGACTTAGGTCTACAGAAAATGAAAAACTCCACTAAGCGGCAATGTGGGAACTAAATAATTCGAGTGGATCCGAGGCCTTGTACTGAATCAGAAAACGAAAAATGATTATAGTAAGCAACAACTTGTTTTACTGTCGTCGTTTCTTACCATGCCTTTTCTTACAATGATGTACCGATTCATATGTTGTGTATACACCATACTGCGGGCCAATTGAAAGCGAAAATCATGCGCGAAATCAGGTGATGACCAGAAGATGGTAGCAAGTGAAAGGCCAATTATATTTGTGGCATCGTACATCTTTGAAGCCTATGGGATGCGCGGATTAAAAGTGGCTCCAATGATTCGTACTTACAACTCTATTCGTTTTTCGTAAATATATTGGACGCACGTATCACGTATTTTTTCCCAGTCGTTTCCAATGAAAATCGATTCGAAAATGATGTTCGAATATTTGCATCAGTCACTGCAGGTATAAATCAAATAATTTCAATAAATTCATGTCTAGCGGACACTACACAGATCAGGATAAAATGAAAGGTGAGAGTTTTACCTTCCTGATTTGACGGTGCCAAATTGGGAAGTTTTTCTACAAGTTTTGCTTCTCAGGTGATCAATTTGAATGGGACGTCTTTATCTTTTAATCCATGTGGTTTGCGTTCGTGAAGGCTATAATTTTTACATTCGGTGTTCGAATCTTGAGCTAAAGTTCTGCTCCATACATGGAAAACTCATGCTGTTTCGATCGCAATATAAATCAGACGATATATGGTCATATGGTCTTCGCTTCGGGCAGTACAAAAGGATGTTAAAGAATAGCTTGGATTTTATATTGCCCTGGGTATTGACTGAAAGCTAACCATTAAGACAATCCATGACTGAGTATGAAATATTGAAAAGGATTTCTACCGGAGTCCTCTACAAATTGGATCTAGACCTGTCTGAAAATATGTGGTCCTTTTATCTAAAGGTGTCATGATCTCCCTTCATTCTAATTAACTGATGGGTAAACTGTGTAGTTGTTCATGTATACAATTAGTTTTACAATTAGCTGCGATAGTCGTTTTCTTCAATATAAGGAATGTGTTCATTATTACCATAAAAATAATCAATATGTTTTCCGAATACCAAGCAAAGATGGGTTTATAAGAACTTTTTAATCAATATGATGAAGGCGTGCATCAAAATTCCTAGGTGTTGATTTCTGAGAGTATAGGTGCCCTTTCCATTTATACAAATTGATGAAAATATTTTTAATGAAATGAGATTGAGAGTATTAATGTACGGTTCATATATCATGAAAAATATTTGGTGATTTTCTTCATTGTTCTAACGATTTTTTCATTAATCCGAAGAATTTCGTTTAATGAAAGGAATTCATTCATATTAAGAACAGTACTTTTTTCAGTGTGGCATTAGACGTTATTGAGATATAAAAATCAGATGCTAAAATAAGTAATGAGAATATAATGGATTTAAAAGTTATATTTTTTATAATTTATATTATTTTTACTTTACATTATACTTTCTATTTGCTTCATACAATTTTTTAATATTTCATTTTTAAAATAGCACATTTGGTGCATGCTGGCGAACGATTGACTGCCTTTCGATTTTTCGTCCTTTTCCATAGAATCGAGGTGATAGTCGGAGTCTTTCGATATATTCTTGGATGCATGCCACATTTAGCAGAAGTATGTGGAGTATTTGTGGTCTAAGTGGCAGGGAAAGAAAATTCACACCAAAATAGTTTAATTTTCACATTTGTGAATTTTCCTTATGCATATGTGCTTTTGGGTAGCGCGTTCTTGCATGAACGGTGATAATATCCAAGGTTTCTCTCCTAAAACATATTTCTTCATACCCATCCGCTGAGGTACCTTCTCCTCCACAAAGATTTTATTTTTAGTGTCGAGCACTGTTGGACTTTTCCGTCGCCTAATTGGTTGATTTTTATGGTAGGGGGAAAGTCACGCTGCAATATGTTCGATGTAAATCCAGCATCAATTCTTCTAAAGAATATCAACCACTGTGAAAACTTGAAACTTGAATTCATGCTACATTAAAAACGATTGTGTACGTTGTGCACAGTATATACGGCGGACAGACGGACCTTCATTAGCGTCTAATTGGCTGAAAATTCAAAATTTTCACAAGTTTTTTTTTCAAATTTCCGATCGATGACAAAACCAGTAAATTAGTTGCTCATTCAAAACTACAACGTAGCGACTGTTAAGTGCCAAAATTTAGTTCTGGAACAAACCGATTTAAATTTAATGATCTGTGAAGTTTTTTTTGTTGTAATAAATTAAGTAATAAGACGCCTTAGGCCTATACACGACAGTGGACTTTGTTAGGTTTTACTTACACGCGAGATGGTTGTTGCATATTTAAATGATTAAAAAACATCTAATGATTAGATTGTTTAAGAAATTACACACCAACCTTACGTTAACACAAAAAAAAATTTAATATGCTTATTGCTCGTATAATTGAGTATCAAAATTGCTTGATTTATAGTATTTTTTTCATTGTTTGTTGTTATTTTCATTTTTTCTAGTTTATTTTATTTTTTTTTAACAAATTGCATTTATTCTACAGTAGCATAACGAGACCCGATTATTTATTACATAGTTTCTGTTTTGCAATGGAAATTAAACCGAGATTCAGATGGAAGGAAATTTTACTTTATTCGGGCCAACATCTGAAAAAAGGTACATCCAGTTTTTCTGAAAAATCACTGAAACCGTGAGTGTCACAACAAAATTGTTTAAGACTTTTTTCTGAAGAATCGAATTTTTTATTACCTTCATTAATAACTTTTTCATATCGCATTGATACTTAAAAAAGTTATAGTTGGAAAAGAGCACTTAAGCAACAAATCTTAGAGGTACTATGAGTTCTTTATTTTCGGTTTTGTGAAACATATGTTTTGTTGATTTTTTTGTAGAATATTTCATAATACAAACTATTGCCATTTTTTTTTATTTTTATGGGTTTTATTCTTTGAAAATATTGTGACAAATATGAAAATGTATGTAAAAATGTGTTGGTAGTTTCCTTTTGATTGATTTTTTTATGGTTTTATGGATTTTTATGGAAGTAAAAGAATCTTGTTTAGAAAATTTTTAGACTGTCCCTCTGCTTATCTGCATATTTCCATACTTCTAACTCGAAAACTACTGAACCCATTGAGATCATTTTGAAATTAAATTACTAATGTATTAAGTCATAGCTCTTATAAACAACGCCATCAAGTACCCGAAGTCTTTTCTGGATCATTGTACACAAATGCGGCTACACCTTCCCAGACGAGTGCGTTCTCATAAGACATGCAAACGAGTAAAATAATAAAGCTGTGATTCTCAAATGCCTTTCGCTATGGCCCAAGACTGAAATTTCCGTGTTTTTTGCCGCGGGCCAGACTGATTTCCATGGCGTGGCGCATTTTGCTTGTATACTGTCTATTGTGAGAATACATCAATATCCCTTTCCCACTACTAGACAAAACGTCAAAGAAAAAAGCCTACCATATGAAAAACGAGATTATATAATCGAGAATTACCCAGCCACTTTAAAAACAATTTCTGACTTAGAAGAGTAGTACGGGAAAGGATAGAAAGCAAAATCTGGAAACAAAAATTCTAATATTTTTATCTTTTCAATGGCTTATGCCACAATGTATCTAAGACTCGATGACTATTTGTGCGCGTATTTAGGGAATTAACGACTACTTTCTGGAGAGATCATGTATCATGTGATGAAGAGGGAAAATAACAATTTTCTAGACTATCACGTCTCACATCTCAAGAACTATTTAATCAAGGATCATAGAATTTATACAGGAATTATATACGGTCATTTTTATATCTCGAACACAGGTACCGGTGGTAAACAGATTTTTTTGTATTACAGCGCTTTTCTAATAGAAAGTTTTAAAAAAAAATAATCGATGCTAGTTGCAGGATATGGAAATGGGGATCGTTTTTTTTTCCATCTTTAAGAATCAGATTTGTGTAGCCGAAAATATGGCAAATGAAAATACACTGTGAAAATAGCTGATTATAATTCACGAATTTCGTCATATCTCTTAGTCGTTTGAAATAAAGAATTAATTCTATTTCCAATGAAATTGAATTTCCTTTTGTTATATTCAATTCCTAATGGTGTTTAAAGGTGTTCAATATGTTTTCAAGATTTTTGACATTAATGGCTGTTACTTTATTATTTTAATATTAAAGTATTGTTATCGATTTAAAAAAAAAAATATTTCCTACCCTGAAAAATAATGCGTCCGAAACGTTCGAAAGGCGAGATCGAGACATTCTATTATCCATATCTCCTAAACAGTTAATGTCCCGAAATTTAAACTTAATGATCATCTGTAGGTATACTAGGAGAATAGATCAAAAACAAATTTTTGAGTAGGACAGTGACGTACGGAGGTCGGGGGTGAACAAATTACGATATCTCACGAACCAATTGCACTAGACAAATAAAATTCGGTTTCTGTATAAAGGTTGACAAATGAAGTTTACTGAAAGTAAAATTTTTTAAGGGGGTGGTGGAACATGGGAGTGGAGTTGGTAAAATTTTTTTTAAAAATCACGTCTCATATCGCATGAACGGTGTAAGATAGATGCTTAAAATTTTTAACCAGACGTAGGCCTAATATACCCTTAGCAGAAAATAAAAATTTCAGGGATGAGGGTGTAGAGGACGAGGATGAGGGAGGGTAAAGAGGAAAAGGTTTCGATTTTTATATCTCGAGAACCTATACTTAGTATTTAGATATATATAGGGGTAGCATGTTACGGGGGTGAGGGCTTATGCTAGAAAGTTTAAATTTGCTATGTATATGTAAATTAACTAGAAAAGTAATATTAATTATAAAAAATTTTAAATATCCATTGGCGTTCGGAAGGGGGACAAAAAAAATTATCAGTGAAAATGGAATGCATAGGTCTTTCAAGATATTGAAATAAATTTTTTCGTACGGATTCATCATATAAATACCTAAAAAGTGTTTTCAGAATTTTTTTAAGTTCGACCCCCAAAGTAGTGTAAAGGGGATGTATACATTTTCACGAATTCAGCCGTATCCCCCAAGTCTGATTAGATAAAAACTTTTCACCACGGCCTTGTTTAATAATCACCTAAAACTCATTTTAAATTTTTTTTCCTTTTTCAACCACTTAGAGCGTAAGAACGGGTTGAACACGTTTTCACGAATTCCGTCATATCTCTTTGGAGTGATAAGACATCGGATTGGGATTTTATTTCCTCGGGCTTTCTTTATATACAAGTAAAAATTCATTTCAGAATTTTTGGATATTCAACCCCAAATTGGGTGCAAGAGGGTTGCATATGTTTTCACAAATTCTTACATATTTCTTAGTTCTAATGAGATATCGAATTCATTTTGACTTCCTAAGACTTCCTACATAATCATAAAAAAGTTGATTTCAGGATGTTTGTTATTCAACTCCAATAGGACGTAAGGCTTTCGACATATTTCTTAGGTTTGATGAGATATTAGATTGGTTTGCACTTTCACAGACTTTTTATACAATTGCCTACAAACGCATTTCCGATTCCATGTAATGCCCCAAAACCAAATCACGAAAAATCTCCTAATCGCGTAACAACGGGTATTATACTACGACTTAGACCTCGTCCCGGAGTATGACCCAATTACGTAATTCATATGTTATATGTGGCAGCGGCGTAAGTATTCTAGCGCGACCCCATTCTAACCGCTTCCCGAACTTTTTTTAGGCTTTCAGCCACGTAGTAACCCACACCGCATCTCAGAATTAAACTCGTTCCGAACTTCTACCGAAAAAATAATAAAGTTTCGCCCAGAATGTTGGCAGTTTTCTTTTTTTTTAATTCAATATCTTATGTGTTTAAAGGAGTTGAAACCGTTTTTATAAATTCCGATATATTCGCTTAGGTCCAACATTAATACGGATTTTCACTTCAAAGTGCTTTTTATCAAATCGCATAAAAATTAATTTTTGTTTTTTTTTAAATATTCAACTCCTTAGGGTGTTAATGGTGTTGTATACGTTTTCACGAATTCCAGCATATACCTTATGCCAAATTAGATATCCACTAGATTTAATTTCTGCGGGTTCTTGATGTTAGCACTAAAAATCTTAAAGTCATTTGTAGATATTGCTCATCGAAGTGGTTGGAAATGGTGGTAAATTTTTCACGAATTTCGCTATATCTTTTAGGTGTTATTGGTCACTGAACAAATAATTCTTGGATTTTACTTAACGGATGCCTGTCTTGAGGGCGACTAGTCTATGGTTTCACTTGCCTTCATATCTCTGTTGTATAGTAGCAAGTATATCCGCTTGTTACGTTCTTATTTTGTGACGAAAATAATGTCTTTATTGTGAAAATATCATTATACATTTCACCGTGTATTTACCGCAGTAAGCTAGGTTATACTAATCCGTTCCGCTACGGTGACGAGTCCCTGATCCGATCTGATCCAATAATCTTAAAAGCTTTATGTTTTTATTAAGTGACCCCGTAGTTCATGGCACGCGTAAATGCTGCTAAATGTGCGGCCTATTGGCAAAAGTTAAGTAGTAATTAACAATATCATTCAATAAATCAATGGAAAATAAAATTATTGTATTTCTGAGACGCCGTCCTAGAGATCAACCGAAATTTAATTGGGTTGAAACGCCAAGGTCTAACCGAAATCAAAAGAAAAGTATCGCTACACCTTCCTCCATTAAGTAATTTAACAAAATTGCCATTTGACATTAAGAGGGTACTTGAGCACAGTTTTAAGGAGTTCATTTAACAATCATCGTTGAAAAACTTTAGAGTATACGGGCGCCTCTGACATAAAGTGCGCGATCTAACTCGAACATTTTTGCAATTATCAAACTCACTCGACCTACACAGCGGTCATGGTTCCAAATTTCAATTTCAACTCCATGTGCAATTATTTCTACCTTCCAGCGACCTACGGTATTGACATTTGCATGTCCGATTTGAATCGATGTTAGACCAAAACCAAAAACTGTGCGGAACAAACCGATCATAAGTGAATTCGACCTTGGCTTACTATTGTTATGCTCGTACATTGTACTCGTACATCTTACGAAATTTCCCAAAAAAACCCCAAATCTACCGTATGATCTTTAAATTTTTCGAATTTAAGATACACAGGTAGGTCGGCTACACTTTCGTCCACGGAATTGCAGATAATAGCCCGGCTGCGAATCGCCAAGCGTTCCAGCATTGCGTTGCAATGACCAACGCTCTGTATGGCGATGGACAGGCTTTGCTGCTGCAAAAAAAAACTGTAGGTGAAGATGCGGCCGGTATTACGTAGATGCCCAGCAGGCAACTAAATTTCAGGAAAATTAACAAACTTTCGCTTTCAACGGATACCTGAGCGATAATAAAAGGTATGCCAAGCAGATCGCGAAGAAACAGGTCGAGATATATGCGAGCGATCTGATCGTACTCAAGACTCGATTTCCATTTTTGCGATCGCAACGTCCGAATTTCGATTAGCCAAAAGTCCGGTGGCAGAGAATCGAAAAAGGGAAAAGATCGGCCTCCCTGACTGCTAACCCCGGCAATCAAGCGGTCGATTCGATCAAAAATTTAAATTTCAAATCGCCGGATTCGTTGGAAATTCATTCGGAAGGAATATTGAAGACGATTGTCCCGATGCGGTCAACACAAGAAAAATGTCAACGAGCCGTGCAAATTCGTTGCGATCGTGCAAACAAGTTTAGCATATCGTACCTAATTGACGCATCACCTGTGGGCTATGTGATGTGATGTCACTAATTGCAGGTCCACTCTGGCAGAGAAAGTACTTCACGTTACGAATTCTCAAGTCGATTTCCGGTAATCCCAAATGCGGTATACCTGAAAGGGAAGAAGACGAGGCAGCCGAAAGGTCGTGATGCGATGACTCCGGCCGGTACTGTGTTTCTCTTCGGCGATTCTCTAATTAGAGTCTGAGGTAGAATTCACTTTTACTTTCCTCTGATTACAGTCTATACCGCTTGCGTACTCTTTGTAGCGATACTGCGACGTTTCGCCAAGGTTCGATCATTTTACCTGGATCACCCCGTTTGTTTTTTGATCGCCAGTCTTCTTGTCTTTCGAATCGAATAAACATGACCATTATGGACATGTAGTAATTTTCGGAACTTACCTTTACCTTTTGGTATTACTTAAGATCTGTTTCTTTAAAAATATCTTATGACAATTTATATCCAGTTTCTTGTGAGAAGGACGAACTTGTAAGAAATTTCGGAACACAGTCATTTCATCAGTTGCTTAGATCTTTGTATGGTCACTTCAATCAAAATACTCATATCTAACCTAACTTTACTTTGGAGTGTAATTTAATTTTGGCTTCGCACTGACCGGTATTCTAAGAGAATGAGATTTAATTAGTTTTAAACAACTTAATTCTTTTTCTGGCGAAAAGTTAATAATGGGGACAATTAAAAGGTTATAAAGGACCTAGGTATTCACGTATGTTTTTTCACGATAATTACATGAATGTATATTTTAACTTTAGTTAAATAGATTCAGCTTATTTGAAATATTAAAAATCAACTCTCAACTTAAGTTTATAGCAATAATTTTAAATAAATACACTTTACGGTACTAGTCCAATTTACTATTTTCCAGTAGAGGATATTGTGCAACTGAACAATGTTATATATGTCAAAAAAATATATATATTTTTTACTTATATTTTTGGCAATTCGGGTGGTGTGAATTGACTTACCCTAAAGGTGCTATTACACGAATAATTTTTCAAGCTATTGATTGCCCGACGACTATTGCCAAAATTAGATTATTGGATCAATACAAGGCAATATCATGCTAGTTGCGGCAATATTTCGGCATTGTAGCAATGTTTTCGCATTATCACATCACATCACATAGATTGCTGGTATTGCTCGCCCTATAGTTGCTGTATTTCCACTGACTTGGAAAATTCCGAGCAATCCTCCTCGTTCGGTGATTCAATTTTCAAGTTTTGTTTTGAATTTTACATTTATTTGTCAAGTTTCGTGTTATAATGGCTTGGAAATCAAATATTTGCTAGATATTGGTCAATATCGCTCATTACAATTCAGTAACGAGTTGATGACAAGTTGATCCACATCGCCTGTTGCTATGTGTTGCTTCATATTTTCGTGACGTCAAAATTGACGAATATTGCTGCAAATTGAGAAATTTTAATAGCTCGTGTAATAGTACCTTTAGCAAGTGTGATTTTCAATTAAATGGGAACATCCGAGTAGAATGCAGAAAAAATAGACGAATTTTAGAAATTATTATCTCAAAAACTATTTGCTCGATTTTATCCAGGTTGGTTTTATTCGAAAGTATATATGTTGAGGTACGCTACTAATTTTTTTTTATAAATATATATCAACCGAGGGCGCTGCTGTCATGGTCGGCGTAAAGAATGTCCGTCGCTCGCACGGTCTGCGGTTCCCAAGATTACATGCAGTCGGTTGATCCAAAACAAAAATTTCAAAAAGGTTCTGAAAATGTAAAGTATGATACCCTTCGCTACGTAGGGTTTTTTAAAAAAAAAATTTTTTCACGAAATGGCGGCCGATTGAACTTTATTTTCAGTTTTTAACCTCAATTATCGACCTTTCTGGATTGAAAAGTAAATAAGTAAAAAAAATCCTACGTAGCAAAGTAGAAAACCTATCTTAAAATATTGTGTGAAATGTTGCAAGCAATCGGTCAAGCCATTTTCCGAAGATTTTGAGGACCGTCTTTGAAAAGTATGTTTCGAGATAATCGCGTTTGAATGACGCTCTATATAGAGAATTCACTAAGGGTCCATTCCGGTTAATTGCCCATAACTTTGACATTTGAGCCGTCTTTTTTGAAAGTAGTATAAGTCCACCGGACGAAAAAAAAGTTATATTTTTAATTATTATTTTTTACATTAAGAAGTCCATTTTAATAAAGTCAATATCAATAAAAATATGGACTTACATTTCCTTTTGTTTTTATTTCTTATAATATGTTATTTTTGAAAGTGGTACAAGTCCATTTGGAGCTAAAAAAATCGTTTATTTTCTTTAACAATTTCAATAATTATTATTGCATAATATAATTTAACAGGTTTATAGTGTTTAAACATCACCCGAATTATATTAACGTATATCAATATTTTTAAATTATTTCAAACGTAAAACTTTAAATATTTCAATGTATGAAAAAATGATGGTCCATATTGTGTTCTATATTAAAAGTAAAAAATCTGCCAACAGTCTGGGCGCAACTTTATTATTTTTTCGGTAGAAGTTCGGAATGCGTTCAATTCTGAGACGCGGTGTAGGTTACTATGTGACTGAAAACTCAGAAAAAAGTTCAGAAAAGGTTAGAATGGGGTCGCGCTAAAATATTTACGCCGCTACCACATATAACATATGAATTACATAATTGGGTCATACTCCGGGACGAGGTCTAAGTCGTAGTATAATATCAGTTGTTACGTGATTATGAGATTTTTAGTGATTTGGTTTTGGGCCATTTCATGAAATCGGAAATGCATTTGTAGGCGATAATATAAAAAGTTTGTGGAAGTGAAAACCAATCTGATATCTTATCAATCGTAAGAAATATGTCGAAAGCCTTACTTCCTATTGGAGTTGAATATCTAAAAATACTAAAATCAACTTTTGACGATTATGTAGGAAGTCTTAGGAAGTAAAAATGAATTTGATATCTCATTAGAACTAAGAAATATGTAGAAATTTGTGAAAACATATGCAACCCCCTTGTACCCACTTAGGGGTTGAATATTAATCACTATCACTCCTAAGAGATATGACGAAATTCGTGAAAACGTGTTCAACCCGTTTATACACTCTTAGGGGTTGAAAAAGGAAAAAATTTGAAAACGTGTTTTAGGTGATTATTAAACAAGTAGAAATAAAAATATATTCGATATCTAATCAGACCGGAGAGATACGGCTGAATTCGTGAAAATGTATACACACACCATCGTGGGGGTTGAATTTCAAAAAATACTGAAAACACTTTCTAGGTATTTATATGAAGAATACGTGGAATAAAAATAAATTCAATATTTGAAAAGATCTAATAGATATGACGAAAATCGTGAAAATATATGCATTCCATTTTCACTGATCTTTTTTTTGCCCCCCTCCCCTTCTGCACGCCAATGGATATTTAATTTTTTTTTAATCAAAATTACTTTTCTAGTTGACTTACATATACATACTGAGTTTCAACTTTCTAGCATAAGCCGTTCTATAGTTAGGAAAAACACCCCCCACCCCGTACCATACTACACCTATAAAAAATTATATTTTTCCAACATGCTACTACTATAGTTCTATCTAAATACCAAGTTTCAGCTTGATGTCATTTTAGGTTCTCGAGATATAAGAATCGGAACTTTTTCCTTTTCACCCCTCTCCAGCCTCACCCTCTACACCCTCACCCTGCTAGGGGTCTATTGCGCCTATTTCTGGTAAAAATTCTAAGCATCTATCGTACATTGTTCTTGAGATATGACACGTGATTTTTTAGAAAAATTCTTTTCCCCTCCACTTCCACACTCCACCTCCCCCTTAAAAATTTTTACTTTCAGCAAACTTTATTTATCAACCTTAATACAAAAACCGAATTTCGTTTTTCTAGTGCAATTGGTTCGTGAGATACCGTAATCTAAAGTTTTTCACCCCGCACCTCCGTACGCCACTGCCCCCTCTCAAAAATTTGTTTCCGATCTATTCTCCTAGTATACACACAGATGTTCATCAAGTTTTAATTTCGTAACATTAACCGATTAGGAGATATGGATTTTAGAATGTCTCAATCTCGGCTTTTTTGCGTTTCGGACGCATTATTATTCCCCCACTCCCACACCTCTTTACCTATATCATAATTTTTTTTGCAAATGGGTCCACTATCGATGATCTATATAAATTCCAAGTTTCAGCTTCCTTGCCTAAGTGGTTACTGAGATCTAGAAACCAAAATTTTCCGTCTAAAACGCTTCCCCCACCTCCCCCCTCGCAACCCTGACACTCAAAAGGTGGCCACTTGAAGGGGTTTGCTCAGTCTACCAACAGAAAAAAATTCAACTTAATAGCTCAAAGAGTTTGAGAGTTATAAGCTTTCAAACGTTTTGCGTACGGCGGACGGCGGACGGCGTACGGCGTACGGCGCACAGACGGACTGAAAATTTTTTTTGCTTTTTTGGTGCTTATTAGTCAAGAAACGTATAAAAAAAAATTTTCAGGATAGCAAATTTTTTTTTTTAAAAAATCGATAACAATACTTTATTATTAAAATAATAAAGTAAAATAGGTCTTGTCGTGTTGACTACATTTATTGAAGTGAGGAACTAAAATACATTTATAAGTAAAACATAATTGTAGTGGTATACAATACATACAACAGTCCACTTTGTACATTTCTTTATTAAGCATAGCACTGTGTTCCGAGGGACACGAAATGAACTGTCAAATTCCATATATAAAAAATGAATATTTCGCTCATTTTTCGCGACGAAATATTTTCGTTTTTCAGTACTGCGTTCAGGGGCGGAATGGACTTTTGCAGTAGTCACTAATAGATGGCGCTTGGGTTAGTTAAAGTTTTGTTTCCAAGGGTACGGTACCCTTTTATGAGAAGCGAAATATTTGACAACTCCAAATTTTTAACCATATGCTGTCAATTCAGTTCGTTTGTGCTCGGGAAATTTTGTGTGAGTTATATTTTGTTGTGTTGTATGCCGGAATTGTAATTTCTTGCCAATATTTTAATTTTTTTCAAATTTCGCGCGTATTAATTTCACTGACATCTAGTAGCGAACTGTATAGTTTATTTCACTCTACTTCGAATGTACCTTTTTCGTTCGTTTTCGTTTTGCCGAACACAGTACTATACTTAAGCAATGAAAGTGCTTTTCGCCGGAACATCATACTGCGACGTTTGGCACGAAAAGCCTTTTTTTCTCCACTGCTAAAATCTTGAAATGCACTAAATGTCAAAGTATAACATGTATGGGCTGTGTATCATGCCATCTTGTATCGCATATCATGATTTGAATAAAGTAATTTGTATACAAACAGTGTATCCAAGGTATAAGATGAGCAAAAAAAAGTTTGAAAAAAAAAATTTTCTACACGGATGTTTCTTAAAGGGGAACAATTATTTAAAAATTTCAAAAACTACTAAAAAATACAAAAGAAAAAACAATTCACAAAATAAATTCTTCTTTTCAAGATTTCTTTCGTAAATGTTTTTTTAGCTAAGCAATTAAAGCAGAATATTCTTTTCAAATATACAAACTAAAGCAGAAATCATTTTTATATGTAACAAGTTTTTTTTAACTATTGTCTTTGAATTATTTACAATACTTTTATAATTTCTGCAACATTTTGGAATCTTAGGAGATTCAGAAAGGTTTTTTTTTAAAGTTTACAATCTAAGAAGGTTTGATTTTTTTTTAATTTTATGAGACAGTTATGAGTTAGTTACTTAAAATTCCTTTGATGATAATGTTGTAATTTATAAACTTTTGGTTTTTCTATAATTTTAATATTTTATATAAATTTAGTAAAAATATGGAAATAAAATAGGAAAATTTCCAGTAACTTGATACTGTTCACATTGATCGAGGTGAAACTGTAGAGGTAAACCAACCCAAATTTAAGATATTGCTAAACTTCATTTTAAAGACACAAAAAAATTCAGTTCTAAAAAATTTTACAAAATGGAGCAGCGCTGAACAACCACGAGCAGTAGGGACCAAAAAGGAGTCATAGTAATCCCTTCAAAACCTCGCATGGTGACAAATCACCCAAAAAAAACCTGTAGATAATTAAAAAAAATTGTGGAAACAGGATCAACTACCATCTGAAAAAATTTGCTCATCTTAGAATTGTTGAAACCATTCTTGAACTCTGGAATCACGTAATTTGGTGAGCTCCTTAATTTTGTAATTATGAATTTCTGAAAAACAGAGAAATTTTACCAAATTAAGAATTTTTTTTAAAATATCACTCACATGTACATTTATTCTAAATTTTATTCGAAAACGATTTGATAATATGCGAACTAATTTTCGGAAATCGAATTCACATATGACTCAAAATTGAGTGCAGACTCACTTATGAATCTTTATTACGATTAAAATATAATTCTCCAAATCTTCTGAAAAATTTGTATGTGTAAGTAAGGCGTGTTCACTCAATTCAGTGAATGTTAAACAAATCGTTTCTAAATCATGTTAAAGATTCGAAAATAAATGTGCATGTGGAGAATTGAATTTGTGTCTCGGGTGAATTCAAGTTCAAAGAATGAGATAAATTATTAGCGAATCACCTTAGAATCCAAAATATACCGCAGTTTTTACACTTGCTGCTTGCATTAGATTTTAATATGTCACAGGTATGAACTCCATGAAAAATTATCACACGGTAATCCTCTGAGCGTTTTTACACAGCATTCGATTTTCATCCATGTTGAATGTTCACAAAAATGCTTGTTGGAAAGTCAAATTCATGGCAATTATGTTTAGGACCTCGATTATTTCTTTATTTATTCGTTCCATATCTTCAGTTTAATTTGAGATTTTAATCTAAATATATGTTTTTAAAAACTCTCATTAAATTGGAAAATTGATTAATTTGAAAAAGCCTTCCGAATTAAAGAACTTTTCCCCATAGTCTTATCATCCTCAACTGCAATTTTAATAGAAATTCAGTATTTCCTACGAAGTGTGTCACTGTTAGTGATCCATTATTCCAAGACACTCCAATTATGTTCAATTAATAATGAAGTGTCGGTGTGTAATAAATTATGAAAAGTGCGAGAAAAACCGATATCATTATGTTATCGTAAAAGTTCAGGAGAAAATGATTCGCAAAAGGACAGATTCATCATTTTCCCAGTGACGAAAGTTCCTACAAGAGAAGAGCGTGAATTAATGATAAACTGGCACCTGTTAGTGATGAAAACCGAAATGCCATTAATGTTTAGGGAACGTTTTCGGATATTTACATGTAGTAGGGGAGGCAATCCCTTTACACGGATTCAGAATTTTCAATTTTAAATTGAATTTCTATGTTTACACCAATATTCAAGTGTATGTAGAACAACAAGATCACAGCCAGAACAATCGTGATATGATGGCATTATTTGCTTGTTTTAAGGGTGCCTAGTATTAAATCATACCCCTATAGAACAGATGTATTCATATATACAAAGGAATATTCTGGAGTACACCAGGTAGCTAATGATAGTTCCTAGTTCCGGATTACACAAATAGTTAGAGTAAACGTTATTCGATATGAACATAGGCAAAAACCATTACCGTATTCAGCAAAATGTTGTCATAACTACGAGTGCATATTGTTAAAGGTATTTGCGATTTGAAGTTTGATTCAATTTAATGCCGAATCCCTGTGGTCAAATATTTGATAGGTTTAATAACACTTATTGTATGATATTCAAATTCAAATTTTAATCTACTTTCTTTTCATCAATCTTAACTTTAGAACCCGCTCTCCTCTAGGATAACCATCTAATCATTTTTGGAACATTTGTGATCGTGATCTTCTCCCTCAAAGCTGAACAACTCTTCTGTTTATGTTTGGTACAAATTGTTAGCCTATGATCCAAGTTTGAGATCGGAACATAATATCAAAACATGGAATTGAAAAAAAAACACAAAAATATGAAATCTTAAAAAATTAATATTAAATTAAAAAAAAATTTCGAATTTAAATCACGAAATAAAAAATATCGAAACATAAAATAAAAAAAAATATACTTAAAGGAAAACTTGGTTAAAATGAGTATAAAACAAAATCTCGAAAGATATAATGCCGAAAAAATAAAAAACGGCGAGAGGAAAAATTTGGTTAAAACACTAAGAACACATTTGCATTACTCGTCTAAATCACAAATATTATGTTATACTCGTATATTTTATTTTAAACAAATACTCGGAGCATAAACGAAAAATAATTGCAGTATAAATAAATCAAAAAGAAAGTAAAAATATGAACTTTAAGAGAGTTTAAAAACCCCTTTTTTATTTAGAGCTATACCTTACCAAATTTATCAAATACTATAGATTGCATACCGCTTTCTTTTGCTTTACGTCATTTGGGTTTCATGTACTTTGGTATTATGCGACCGACCCCAGCTTAAGAGTACCCGCAGACCAGAAATTTTTAATCGGTCGATAGTTTAGTTGAATGGCTAATGGCATTGCATCTATATGAAAGAGCGCACACCAATTGTTTCGATTCGTCCAAACTAAATAGTTGAACATGCAAGACAAATCCCTTTCGATCGATGCGCGACTAAACTGTCGAGTCGGGCTAGACCTCTATATGCACAGCAGCTTATGGAAATGCGCACACCCACCAGACTAGAAGTCGCTTACAATCGGATTTATCTCTGAATTTGGTCGTGCCTTGTGTGTAACCAGTGGCCGCTCGCCACATGAGGCTAGTGAGGCTGAGCCTCACCATTTTACAGAGGAAAAGTCATCAAGCTAGTAGTAATTTTTTATTTTGAAAATGTTACTTAATGACTTTTCGCAGTAAACCGACGTCCTTACTCATAAAGTTTTAGTCCGACAAAGTTGTGTTTTAATATTCCAATTCAGCCTCACCTGCTAAGAAAGGTACGAGCCGCAACTGTGTGTAACATGTAAGTAGATCTGTCTGGTGTGATGCAGATTGCAGCAACTCAGCCAGCGGTGATGATAGGTTGACACGACCAATTGACTGTAACTATCGGCCAGTCGTTTGAGTAATGTGCGCATGGACATCGACTAAACAGTTTAGTCGGGCAGATAAGAGTGTGCGCAGCTCAATGTGATGAAACAGTTGCCCAACTGTTTAGTCTTCAGTATGCTCTAGCCCTAAATATTACGTAGTTTCAACGATTTAAATTACAAAATCCTGAAAATAAATGCTTTTTTGAAATTATTTATTCGAAATTACTTTTTTTGAGATTAATTTTTCGAGTTTATTTTTTCAAAATTTTGTTTTTGTCGTGATTTTGCTTTGGAGAATTTATTTTCGGGTTTTATAAAACAAAAGATCTGAAGGAAAGTGGAGAAGACTACAATTTTAATTAAATATTTTAGAAATAAAGCATTGAAGAACTTGTAGGAAGCAGGATAGTCTTCCTAATTCCTGCTCAGAATTGGGACTCTGAACTGTCTGTGATATAAGACTAACTGCGATTACAATCTACCGATAATAAATCTGCTTTAAATTTGTGATAGTATAAATACCCAGTTGGTGTATCATGGGTTAATATTGTCGTATGCCAAACGTTTAGTGATACGCCGTCAAAACTGTTATTCTCATGTAAACAACTTCATTAACAATTTTCACACCTGGCGCCTCTGCCATTTCACCGGTCACATAATTTCAATTTATTGACATTTGAAATTTGTCAACTTACTTCTGCTTTCTTTTCACAAATTTTCATTTTGCAAAAATCCTAATAAAAGACACAATTGAATTTTAAAACATTTAACAAGTTCGGTCATTAAAACCTCAGGTTTCCACCGGTCCATAAAACTACCTACAAAGTCAATTAAATGACTAACTTAACCGCTTCTTGAAGCCGATTATATGCACAACGGTAGCACTCATCGTGTGAGTACTAACACGCTAAAGGTAGGTTTTCATAAAAAAGTGCAAGTGAATACGTGAATACGTGAACGACATAATAATTAATAAAAGAGTGGTTAACTAATGCGATAATAAATTCACGAATAGAAGATTCGAATCTCGGCTTAAAGTAGGCAGCTACGGGGCCACGGTAGTACAGGCGCTTCATCTACCTGATGTCTTTTAGCCATTATCCATTTCCTTGATACGTTACCTATATGGTACGTGTGTAATAATTCCATCTAAAGGTTATAAATTTCTGCTTATACGCGTACAAAATTCGCAGAACAATGCATGCCATTAAATGTCTTTAAAAAAAAAATTTACATAACAAAATGATGGTGTGAGAACCGGAGCACTTTGAAGAAGAAACCAGACGAAGACGATGATGAGGTACCTGGATTACCTGGCGATGGCTGCTGGCGTTGTAGGTCGGAGTATGGATGGCCTGAATTAAAATACGTAATCGGAAGAGCGTACTTAAAATTATCGTAACTTCGGACGATCAATTTTCAAAACAATGCTCAAGACTCTTCGTAAAGGTGAAAGTGGAGGGCGGTAGATTACACACCATCGTAAAAATTGGGGAATTCTCGACTTGAGACGCCCAATTTATTGTTCATTACAATTTTTTCGCGTATCGTTTCAGTAAAATGCCGGCTATAAGGTACCAAAAGTGGCGATTAAAATCTAAAATGAAATATTTATTCATAAATCTTGTGCGGTATATATAAAGTTGTATTAAGTTGCAAGGTAACTATTTACATAAGAAAAGTAATACGCTCCACAGGTTATTTTCCGTTTTATGCACCATTAAAATTTTTACCCACACATTTCCGATTTTGGATACTTTTCAGTGGTTTCATGATGGCTTGATTGAGGACTATCTTTAATCAGGTACTGCATCGTGCTATTAAAGTAATTGCTCTGAGTAATGTATCTTGGATTTTTGACTAAACACACTCATTATCGCGTTGATCGAGACAAATTGTTCGCTCGACTCTTCGGTATTGTTGTGGCTATACCTTGAGATCAGTGCAGATCAACGGGAGGGCATAAGATACCTATTGAGATTCCTTTTACAAAAATTAAATGAAGATGGTTTAAATTCTTATACGTAGATGCTATGATATTTATACTCTAGATGAAATCATATAGAGTATTATAAGTTTAATCCAGCCCAAAAGTTTGTAAAGCATAGAACCAAGCCTCGGACGGAAAAAAGTTATATATTATTTTTTGTTTATTTGTGCCCAAAAACCTCAAATCCGCTTGACGTCCGTCCGTCCGTTTGTCCGTGAACACGGTAACTCAAGAACGCCTTCACCTAGGATCTTGAAATTTGGAATCTGAATGTTTGGTTGAATTTGTTTATAACGGGCAAAATCGTCCTACTCCTTCGGGTAGCTGCCATACAAAATGTCCTTAAAACACGTGTTCAAGAATATTCGTCGATAACTTCAGAAGGGTTTAAGTTACGACTTTGACTTTGTATGTGTTATTTTTCCAATAGTTGGAGCTAAATATATGATTATAAAGAAAATCCTGCTAGTCCTTCGTGTAGCTGACATACAAATATCCTGTCAAAATGTATTCACTTAATTTACGAAACTCACTATAACTCAAGTAATCTTTTAGCTACGAATTCGGAATTTTGTACAAATTAGTTTTGAGTGAAAACGAAGTTCGAGTTTACTAGTTAGCAAAATCCTTTTACTACTTCTGGTACCTTCCATACAAAAATTTCTTAAGACGTGTTCAACAATATTTTTCGATAACTTTTGAACGCTTCAAGCTACGAATTTGAAATTTTGTGCACGTTCATTTTTAAATGGTTCCAAGGAAAAGGATAAATATGTAAGAAATCGAGTGAGTCCTTCCTGCACCTCCCATGTGAAAATCAAGAAAAAAAACGGAATAAAACTACAAAACCTACATAAAAAGGAAATTTTTTTCAAAAAGGAAATTTTTTTTTGATGACTTACCCAGTTCAAGATATGAAATTAAACACTGAATATAACTTTTACATTTGGACTTAATTTAATTTTTTATCCAAAACAGCTCGCACCGTAAAATTCATAAAATAAAATTTTTAGTCCACCACCCTCGCACGCTTGAATCAAAAGATTATGTATTGTACTACGATTACGACTAAAGTATGTATTCATACGTTAAACATTTCAGTGTTCTGGTATGTAGCTATTATCGAATCCATCGTACTGTCGCTACAATTTCTCTGGCCCATCCGCTACTGAACACGACTACCGTCTTCAAAGAAATTACTTATTGAAAGTACTCCAACTACAAAGTTACATATTCCTATAGAACCGTTCATACTGTGTTGAAATCAAGTGATTTCGTGAAGTGATTCCGAAATCACGTTGAATTTATTATGTAGATTCCATTTGACAGCTACAATTCAGTGTGTTTCTATGAAAATTTAGCAGCGAAAATGGTAGTACAGAAAATTGAAAGTGAACTATCATTCCACCTTGTTTGCACTTGTTTAAAAAAAAAAGCTGTACGTTGATGTATCACCTTTACGTTCTCTGTACTTCCAAAACTAACGATAACTGAAAAAGACAATGTCAAAAATATGCTGAATGTTGTTGACAACCTTTTGCTGAACGAAACATTCACAATAGTGACGAACGAAATCGCACAAGTATGAGAAATTACTTACTTTCGATCGTAATTTTGCTCCAAATCATTCAGATTTGGTATATTTCTTTATTTGCCTTGAGATATTATTATCTAAAATTCTTTTGTTTTATTTCCCCCCCCCCCCCCCTTTATCCCTACTAACAAAACGTTTAAAGTTCAGATTTTCATTGGCGTATAGGAATGTAGTAAAACAAATAATTTTTCCACATTTTCACGAATTTCGTTATATCTCGTTACGCGCCTAGAAATCGTTTTCCAAATTTTTCTATATCCAATCCAAAAGTGGTTGTAAACATTTTCACGAATTTTGACATATTTCTTAGGTGTTATGAGATATTTAAGCATTTCTCGATATTCAACCTCCAAAGTGGTGTAAAGCATTGTTCAAGTTTCACGAATTCCGACAAATCTTTTAGGTTTAATGAGATCAAATTCGCTTTTACTTCTATGTGCTTTGTATTTAGGCCGCGGTCCGAATTACGCTTCCTGTACTTTTAGTGCGCTTACAATGGATCCGAATTGCGCTCAAGACTCATACAATTTGCATGGAGGGGTAATTTTCTTTCGAATTGAAAGCGTTATAAGCGTACCAACAATTCGGACCGAACGTAAACAATGTTAGTGATGATGAAATGTCGAATTCTTTTATACTTTAACGGGCTTTTTATATAATCGCCTAAATATCAGTTACAGAATTTTTTGTTATTCAACCCCTATGTCGATATTTTATCCCCTATATTACTTTATTATTTTAATAATAAAGTATTGTTATCGATTTTTAAAAAAAAAAAATTTGCTACCCTGAAACATTTTTATTATACGTTTCATGACTAATAAGCACCATAAAAGCAAAAAAATTTTCAGTCCGTCTGTGCGCCGTCCGCCGTACGTAAAACGTTTGAGGGCTTATAACTCCCAAATCCTATGAGCTATTGAATTGAAAAATTTTTTTTAATAGACTGGGTAGGACTCTTGAAGTGACCACTTTTTGGGGGGGTGGGAGTGTGAGGGGGGAGGTGGGAGAAGCATCTTAGAAGAAAAATTTGGTTTCTAGATCTCAGCAACCGCTTATGTTAGGAAGCTGAAACTTGGAATTTGGATAGAACTTCGATAGTAGACCCATTTGCAAAAATATTGTTGATATGGGTGAAGGGGTGTGGGAGTGGGGGGAAAAATAATGCGCCCGAAACGTTCGAAAGGCGAGATCGAGACATTCTAAAATTCATATCTTCTAAACGGTTAATGTCACGAAGTTAAAACTTAATAACCATCTGTAGGTATACTAGGAGAATAGATCGGAAACGAGAGGGGGCAGTGGCGTATGGTTGTTGGGGGTAAAAAACTTTAGATTACGATATCTCACGAACCAATTGCACTAGATAAATAAAATTCGGTTTGTGCATAAAGGTTGATAAATGAAGTTTGATGAAAATTAAATTTTTTAAGGGGGCGGTGGAGCATGAAAGTGGAGTGGATAAGAATTTTTCTAAAAAATCACGTCTCATATCTCAAGATTAGTGTAAGATAGATGCTTACAGTTTTTACCAACAATAGACCTAATAGACCTAATTTGTTGGGGAGGGTGTAGATGGTGAGTGTGGGTGAGGGTGAAAAGGAAAAGGTTCCGATTTTTATATCTCTAGAACTTATAATGATAGAAATCTGAAACTTGGTCTTTAGATAGAGCTATAGTAGTAGCATGTTGGAAAAATATAATTTTTTATAGGGGTAGTATGGTACGGAATGGGGGGTGTTTTTCCTATCTCTAGAACGGCTTATGCTACAAAATTGAAACTCGGCATGTATATGTAAATAAACTAGTAAAGTTATTTAGATAAAAAAAATTTGAGTATCCATTGGCGTTTGGAAGGGGGGCAAACAAAATGATCAGTGAAAATGGAATGCATATATTTTCACGGTTTTCGTCATATCTATTAGGTGTTTCCAAATATTGAATTCATCATTATTCTGCGGTTTCTTCATACATACCCAGAGAGTATTTTCTGGATTTTTCGAAATACGATCGCTAAGGGGGTGGAACGGGGTTGTATACTTTTTCACGAATTCCGCCATATCCCACAGGTCTGATCAGATATCGAATATATTTCACTTTCAAGGGCTTGCGTAATAATCGCCTAAAACCTGTTTTTAAGTTTTTTCCTTTTTCAGCCCCTAAGGTGGTATAAAAGGGTAGAACACGTTTTCACGAATTCCCTCATATCTTTTAGAAGTGATAAGTAATTGAATTGCTTTTCACTTTCTCATGTTGTCTTCATATTTATCTATTAACTCCTTTCAGAATTTTTGGATATGCAACCCCCAAGGGTGTAAGGAGTTTGCATATCTGGTGATATATCGAACTAATTTTTACTTCCTAAGGTTTCCTATATAAGCGCCAAGAAATCAATTGCAGTATTTTTAGATATTCAATCCAAAGGGGTGGGGTGTAAAGGGGTTGTATGCTTTTCAAAGCTTTGACATATTTTTTAGGTTTGATGAAATATTAGATCGCTTTTCACTTCCACAGACTTTTTATATAATCGCCTACAAACCCATTTTTCAATTTTTCGATATTCAACCCCCAATGGTTTGCATATGTTTTCACAATTTTTGCCATCCCTTAGTTCTGATGATATATAAAATTGATTATTATGGCATTTGATGTAATGACCTAAAAACCAATTTCATGATTATTCGAATTTCAAGAACCAGGGGAGTGTGAAGGGTTTGCTTACGTTTTCACAAATTTTTCAAAATCCCTCGTGTCTCATGAGATATCAAGTTGCTCCTTATGAAATCGTTTAAAAACCTGTTTCACAATTTTTCGGAGTTCAAACCACAAGTGGATATAATGGGTTTTTATACGTTTTAACAATCGGGCTGGATTAAACTTATAATGCTCTATAAGATTTCATCTAGAGTATAATTATGTAGTATTATTCCTGAATTTAATAAAACATTTGACAATTCTCGATTATATCAAATAGGCCGACCGTCTAACCGAACGATGCAATTATACGAAAATGGCACAGTGTATCCTTACAAAGTCTTTACGCGAATTTGAATGTTAAAATTTTAGTCCATTCATTAACCTTATTTTTGTACAAGTTGTTGTAGGTATCTTCATATAACCAATAATTTCGATCATTTCGATATTTCGTAGCGGCCGAAATTACTTAGCACAACGACAGGTGTACGTATAAGGTTTTTTTAGACGGAATGATTAAAAGTCTGCTGAAACTTGTCACACGTTCACATTAACTTGTTATGACTAAGAAAATGCTATAAGTTAGGTGGGCACATTCTCTAATATTATAAACATTGATAAACCGGAACATTGCATATATTGATCTCTTTCATTGATTTCAATTTCGATGTTAATTTACAATGTTGCTACTTAAATAGCCGACTGATATAATTAAAGTATGTACTTTTAAGATAATAAGCACTTCATAGTTATATGATGTAAACTCAAGTATCATTTGACATACAAAATGAAAACAAACATATCAATGTTAAGATTTCAGTTAAGTGGATTGTTCTCGGGCTATTTAAAATTGGGTTCGAAATATCACTTTGTTAGTATTAATTTTAGTCTAAGCACACAGTTTTAGTTAATTCATAAGGTTTTTGCTTTCCATTTTCATAAAAAATTAATACTAAGAACTTTATTTACGAGTACTAGCACATGCTGAACTAATGTAACCAATAGTTGAAGAGGCGACAGCCTGATCACTTAAAGCAATGTTATTATAACATTTAAGAGAAATTTAAATTATTGGAAATAAATATGAATTTGAATTTTGAATTTGAAATATCGCCTTTTAAAATATTGTTTATAAACTAGTTTATCGTAGTTGATGCTGTAATACGAATTGTGTCAATATTGGACGATGTTTCAGGAGAAGAATAAATGTTACAATCTATTTTCATTTTGATGTTTTGGTGACGAGTTGCTTAGATCGATCGGTTGTTATTCTAAAAGTTATTAGAGAATATGGTAAGCAGAGAACTTTAGTAAAGTTTCGTATTGCATGTTCATAATCAATATAACTTATTGGCAAGATTATAACTAGATATTTATTTATTTATGTAATGAAAAGGCCTTATAAATAACACCAAAACAAAAATACGGCCACACCGGTTAGGCACCTGGCACTTAGAATAAGTATATAATACAAGTAAATATAAGTAAAAATTATAAACAAATATAGGTTATTGTGATCGAAAGGATCTTAAATCTAGCTAACATTTATTCAACAGAAAGAAATTTAGATTTTATTAAATAAATGTAGGTGTTGTAGAAGTTGGAAAAGAAGTGAAGGATCTGAGGTGGAAACGAGGGAATTTAGAGGAGGAATGGAGTAATTCAAAAAAGTCTTGGTAATACTGCAATCGACCAAGATATGCTCCATTGTAAGCGGATTTTGACAAGAACTAGATATTTATGTAAGAACACTGATCAATGCATTGCACAACATTAATATTTTTTAAAAACTTTTTCGAATGTATGGATGGTTTTTGTCATTGTTTAATCAAGAAACTATATTTTAGGGAGTTAAAAAAAGCACATGCCACTTGGTGGATGTACTACCCAAACCCTCCTTAAACGAAAAGTAACAAAAAGTATATTTCTTAAACTGAAACTTTAACTTGAAACATGGCCTATATTAATGCCTTATTTGCATAACGCAATGCGACGTAGCGTAGCGCAACACAAAACATAAAAAATGCTTACCTATGGTTTCAAGACAACGGAAGACATTGCCAATGTCTAGTGTTTTTGCTGCGTTGCTATACGTACCTTCACAATCGTAAGATTTTGATAGGTGGTCGACCATCTTGTACCATCAATTCGGTTGTTTTCTAGTTTTCGTCAATCACAGGTCGCTTCGGAAGTGTTTTTGAAAAATGCTTTTAGATTTATGAATTCAGGCCGTGGCCGTGTTCGGAAATATTCGAAAAAAATGCATCCCGGTTTTAAAAATCCATTCATCCCACATAGGGTCGTGCAATAGGCCCAGTACTGGGCCAATAATGGCAGCCAGCATGCCAATAATGGCGCAGCAGTGGCAACCAGCACTGATCAGTGCTGAATGATAACTTGGACCCGGTGCTGGTGTTTTATACTGGCCCAGTATTGGTGATCGACACTGGCCCAGTGTTGGCAACCGATACTGGCACCAGTGCTGGCAGTTCCTACACTCTTCTCGCTTATTGCAAGAAAATGAAATTATTTCCTTTTTACATAATTATTTCGTCGTATAAATTAATCGCCCTAACTTACCTTGGTACCAAAAATTTGGAAAAAAAAGAAAAAAAAGACGATACGACAGTAACGCATTTTTGCCGACGAATGACCTGTGATGCGTTCTCGAACTCCCTACCTTACGAATTATGCCTACCTACCTATTAGTACCTAACTACAAAAGTTCGTTAGCCAACGCTGGTGGCCAACGTTGGCCCAGAGCTTAACCAGTGGTGGCTCCCAACGCTTGGCAGCCAGCACTTGGCCCAAGCAATGGCCCCGTAGTAAGTGCTGGGGAACCCTATGTGGGATAGTGCAGCCCACTACGTTAACTCATCCTACTTTCATCGTAAATGACGCTTAAACTTTTACGATACGTTTACGTTGCTTTGCGTTACGTTCATCGTAAATCCAGAATATTTAAATTGTAAATTTAAATTTAAACTACATATTTTGCAGAGCGCAGAAAGCTGTAGTACTTCAAAGGAGTTCGGCGGGTAGACGCAAATTCTTTTTTTATGCTTTTTAATGCACAGGAGCATTTTTTTAAATGCATAAAAGTAAAACTATAAATTATTCCAAACATATATATTTTAATGATTGTAATGTCTACGCGCAAATATGCCTCAGTGACATACAACGAACTGCTATATCAGATATATGTATATATCAAAAATGGCATATCGGTACTCAACCGGAATTCTAGCGGAATTACTGTCAACTTGAACTATTAAAACATATATAAAATATTTTAAGTACTGATTAAACTCAGCTTAATTAAATTTTTTTAGTACTGGTTATACACAGATTGCGTACTACATGCATATATAGATAGTACTTACCTAATGCTTTAATTTAGTAAAGTTCGTTGTGAGTTCTTATAAGAACTATAGTCAATAACTAGAAACGATATTTATTCAGTACCTGTGAAATTTGCTAATAGATAAAAGTTAATTTTCCGGCATTCATTCTATTTATTTTCAGAATTGATCCCAACTTTACTAAAGATTCTTTGTACTGAAAAATTAGTACTATAAAATTGTTATGCAAGCATAAATACCTCTTATTAACACAGTCGACAAATAGAAACATCGTGCTTCCAGAACTGAGGTATATGAAATTTGTATGCCATCCCCAGTTTTTCAAAGTGGAAAGAAATATAAAAATAATTTGCTGTGTTACTTGGAAATTTTAATTGGCGGTAAAGTGGTGAATTTGGGTAGTTGTTTTGCGGCTACACTGCATATTTTTTCTCGAGTGCTTTTCACGACACACGCCATTGTTAGCAATGAATATCATTCCACACATTCACTTTTCAGTAAAACTGTTCGTTGTCTCGCTTTCACAGTAGAAAAAATCCACTGGAACAAGCCCTGCTAAGCTTCTATACTACATGTGCTCTACAGATTTCGTGCACATTTGGTGGTTTTTGTAGAATATGCAGGAATTGTGTAGAACATACGACAAGTATATAGAGATTTCTACACTATTCTGATTGGATGTTGGAACTATCGACTGCATTTAATTAGTGTTGCACTAAAAACAATATTTTCTAGTAATAATTAGATCATATTTGAGTAGTGAATACAACGCAATGATCAATTCCAAGAGTAGTGTAGTAAAATGTGTAGTAAAACTTTTTACTTGTTCAAACATCCTTGCCAACAGAAAATTATTGGAAATTAATGTAAGTTATTCATTATGACCTGCTCATACTTAAAATTATTCCATGATTTAAGAAAAATATATTTATTGCTGTAAATATTTATTGAGACATATTTTATTTAAATTGCATTGTTTGAAAAATGGCACTTACAAACATCCTAAAGATGTCCCAAAATATCGTTAGTAAATGATTGCGGATGATGTCGTAACTATTAAAGTCAACTCAGAATTTATTCAAAGTCACAACTTAACCAAACCCAGATCAAAGTTTATGTGTTCAAAAGCTAGAAGCCAGGACACCTCGAAATTTCCCAAAGACATCTTAATTGAATCAACGGAGAAGGAAGTATCAATTATCGCACCTGCAAGGAGCAGATATAATTTCAAAGGATTCAAATTTTCAAGATTAAAGGTCCTGACTTGAGACCTAACTGATGACATTCACTGCATTACTTAACGCTAACGAACGACAAATAAGTGGCATAGTCTGCTTCCAATAGCAAATTCAGCAACTCAATGCCAGCAAAGTGTAGATCATATGCAAGGAGCGATTTATGTTAACTGAATGTACAAACTTCTTCTATTTACACATTAAAGAATCGAAGCGCACTTAATGAAGAGCAGGTATCCGTAGATAAGTAAACTGTCGCATAAGACGACAAATCTACGTTCCATTTGCAGTACTAATTGCATATCAAATTGTCGCAAGTCGTCCGGCTTGTATATTGCGATATTGACTTTATGGAGTGCTCGTGGTACTAATGGTGATTACGGGGTAATTGGTATTAATCGCTATTTCAGTAATTAAAAAAATATTTTATCACTAATAAAATTATTACTATCCATAGCTGATACAAGATATACTACATTAAAATTTGTTATAGAGAATGTAAATCGTTTTAAGAAAATTTGTTTTTGTATTTTTTCGTGGCAAGTAATCCTTGATGACCCATGGTTTTTTGCAAAGATAGCAGCCAGTTAATAAATTCCTTTGCAAAAAACCGGATGCAATGCGTTCGCAGATTGCGAACAAAATATTTATATATTTGTCGAAATTATTTGACAGTTGTATTAAGCGATTTAACGCGCTTACTAGCATATGTCGCGACATAGAGCGCGCGACGCGATTTTCCTATAGCGTGAGTCGCACGCATCGCATTCACTATAATTCCACCTTAAGATTTGTAATTTACAGCCTGCTAATCAGGGGAAATTTCTCATTCACACGTCGAACGTGTAATACCTACGAAGAGCGTCAGAAATCGGTGTCTTTCAAAACAATTCATTTGCATCGGATTAACCTTATATTCGTATCAGGTTAAGACTTCAATATTCCTATTATATGGTATAGCGTTAATCATATTTCGGAGGAATTTTGTTAGTTTTTAACCCAAATGGCACATTTAGTCATAATCTACCGACTAGTTTTCATAACAGTAACTTGTATTTTCGGAAGAGTGATAAGTTTTAAAATTAATCAATTTTATTATCTTTGTGGCTATTGGCCAAAAACGTTGAATTAGCATCTTGAAATCAAACATCTATTGAGTAATTGCGTTAATTCTGGCCATTTCTACTTCTCCAGAAGTTCTAGTCCGAAAAGTCCGCCCGAGGGAACCATCCTCAGCGCAATAACATTGTTCTCATAGATACCACATATTCAGAATATTCACCATATGATTCGCAAACACGGAAAATGAATAGGAATTTTCAGAGCTCAATGAGGGTTTTCCATATGCCATACTGATTAATTAGTGCAATTATCTCCTTAGAAACATACTGAAAAACAGCAAAAAATATTTCTGGTATTTTTCAGCGAAATTTTTCTGTCTAATATAAATTTAACCCCGCCATAGTCAGAAAGACCTGTTGAAGCCTCAAGATCCGTAGGACTATTCGATTAGTTATACTCTAGATGAAATCATATAGAGTATTATAAGTTTAATCCAGCCCAAAAGTTTGTAACGCATAGAACCAAGCCTCGGACGAAAAAAAGTTATATATTATTTTTTGTTTATTTGTGGCCAAAAACCTCAAATCCGCTTGACGTCCGTCCGTCTGTCCGTTAGCACGATAACTCAAGAACGCCTTCAGCTAGTTTTGAATAGTAGGAACCAGTATAAAAGCCTGTTTGAAATCGTAATGATGCCATATATTTGTCAAAGCCAAACTTTTTATATGTTGAAAGAGAGGTTTGAAATTATTTACGAGTTGGTCCTTTTATTCCAGACTATAAAAGTTTAAAAACATTTACATTCTAAAAGTTCTATCCATCGAACATTTCATTTTTATTGTTCCAACTTTATTGTAGCCAGTTAATTGTACTTGTATCATGTCCTATCGGGGACAACCAACCCTGTAAAATGCATTAACCCTTGTGACTATTACAAATTGGTTTGATAGTGCAATAAATCTCGAAATCGATTTTCTCGGAATAGGATAGTTTGTATTCTGCGTTTTCGTATAAGCAAAAATCGAACGTCTAAATTCGAAAGTGCAATTCAGACGTAAACTAATCGTGTCGTTTTCCCAATCGAGTTTTTTCTCCCAATTAAGATTTATGGCGTTTTATGTGGCCAGTATATGCTGAAAATTTTTGGTGTGTCGGTAAAATGGAACAATTTTTGGAGCAAGTTATGTTTTACGAGAGTTTTTTCAGAATCTGGCGAAGTTAATAAATGGGATGAAAATGGTTTTTCGTGTAAATGTTATTTATAACAATGAAGGAAAAAGAGTAATAATAATACTGTCACAGTAGTATCCAGCCAATTTTTTAGACAAAACTGCTTTGTCTGGAACATTTTGTAACATTTTACTCTGTCCGTATGGGAGATTAAGGAAATTTTTATGGTCTAGAAAAATTGACTTCTGCTGACCTAGTTGAACGAGTAGCTGACTATCTTTCCGAAAGAATTTAATAAAATCTTGCGAAAATCCTAAATGAACATCGCAGTTAGAAAGAAGACATCAAAGTATCTTCTAAATAATTAGTATTGATGATTTGTGTGATAGACACGTCATGCAGTTTTCTTCTACATTTGTTGTTCTGTATTTGTTGCTATGGTACATGCTTAAACCAAGGACTGTAATACGCCATCGAAATTGAATTAGGGAAGGAATTACATATGTGCTTCTGCGAAAGTATTATGATTTTAGGCATTGAGCCTACTCTAATGCCGGTTTTTCACCAAATGGACAAAACATGAACATGACACAAACTCGTGTCAAAAAAAACCAATCTGCGAATTTTCACCAACTTTTTACAAACTCGTGTTTTTGGCGACTGTGTCCTGACCAGAAGCGGTAAGGCGGTAACTTTAAATGGTAAAATATAATAAAGTTGAACCAATCCTGTTGGCAGATTTTTATAATTATTTCGTAAGTCCATATATTGTGGAAAAAATCTGCAAATGGTCTAGGCGAAACTTTATTATTTTTCGGGTCAAAGTTCGGGAGCAGTCAAAGTCGGAGTATATCAGTTGTTTCGAGATTATGACGTTTCTTGGTTAATTTTGTTCTCAAAATAAAAATATTTAAAATAGAGATTGTAATTTAAAATAGACATTGAAAAAGGCAGTGTAGATAATTCAAATTTCGGTATATTATGTACCTACACTAAAAGCCCATAGAATTAAAAACTAATTTGTAGCCTTACAAGACTTAAGAGATATGACGAATTGTTAAAACGTATACAAACCCATTACTTCCACTTAAGGTTTGAATTTCGAAAAAATTGTGAAACAGGTTTTCAAACGATTTCATAAGAAGCAACTTGATATCTCCTGAGACACGAGGGATTTTGAAAAATTTGTGAAAACGTAAGCAAACCCTGTACACCCTCTTGGTTTTTGAAATTTGAAAAATCGTGAAATTAGTTTTTAGGTCATTACATCAAATGCCGTAATAACCAATTTAATATCTCATCAGAACTAAGGGATGGCAAAAATTGTGAAAACATACGCAAACCCTTGGGGGTTGAATATCCAAAAATTGAGAAATGAGTTTGTAGACGATTATATAAAAAGTCTATGGAAGTGAAAAGCGATCTAATATCTCATCAAACCTAAAAAATATGTCGAAATATGTCGCATACAACCCCTTTACACCCCTTAGGATTAAATATATAAAAACACTGAAATTTTTGGCGCTTATATAGGAAACCTAAGGAAGTAAAAATGAATCCGATATATCATTAGATCTAAGCAATATCTAGGAATCTGTGAAAACATATGCAACCTCTTTACACCCACTTGGGGGTTGTGTATCCAAAAATCCTGAAAGGAGTTCACAGATAAATATGAAGACAGAACGAGAAAGTAAGAACCAATTCAATTTCTTATTACTTCTAAAAGAAAGGATGGAATTCGTGAAAACGTATTCAACCCTTTTATACCCTCTTAGGGGCTGAAAAAGAAAAAAACTTAAAAGAAAGTCTTAGGCGATTATTACGCAAGCCCGTGAAACTGAAAAGTTAGATATGGCAGAATTCGTGAAAAAGTATACAACCCCCTTACACCCCCTTAGGAGTAGAATTTCAAAAAATCCTGAAAATGCTTTCTAGCTATTTATATGAAGCAGCCGTACAATAAAAATGAATTAAATATTTGGGAAGACCTAATAGATATGACTAAAATCGTGAAAATTATATGCATTCCATTTTCACTGATAATTTTTTTTTGCCCTTCTTCCAAACGCCAATGGATATTTGAAAATTGTTTTTATCTAAATTGTTTTTCTAGTTAATTTACATATACATACCGAGTTTCAACTTTGTACCATGAGCTGTTCTATAGATAAGAAAACACCCCTTACTCTCGGAACATACCACCCCCAATAAAAAGTTATATTGTTCCAACATGCTCTATCTAAATACCAAGTCTCCGCTTTATATAATTATAGGTTCTCGAGATATAAAAATCGGAATCTTTTCCTTTTCACCCTCCCCCACTCTCACCCACTAAACCCTCACCACAAAATTTTAGGCCTACTTCTGGTAAAAAATTTAAGTATCTCTCTTATACTGCTCGTTATTTTTTAGAAAAATTCTTATCAACTCCACTTTCATGCTCACCCGCCTCTTAAAAAATTTTACTTTCAGCAAACTTTATTTGTCAACCTTTACACACAAACCGAATTTTATTTGTCCAGTGTAATTGGTTCGTGAGATATCGTAATCTTAAATTTTTCATTTTGCGTTTTGGACTCCCACACCCCTTCACCCATATTAGCAATTTTTTTGCGAATGGGTCCACTATCGAAGCTCTATATAAGTTCTAAGTTTCAGCTTCCCAGCATAAGCGGTTGCTGAGATCTAGAAACCAAAATTTTCCGATCAAAACGCTTCCCACACTTCCCTCTCACACCCCCACCCTTCAAAATATGGTCACTTTAAAGGGCCTACCCAGTCTATTCATAAAAATTTCATTTTAATACCTCAAAGGCTTTAGGAGCTACGAGCCTTCAAACTATTTTGCGTACAGCGATCGACGTACGGCGGACAGACGGACTGACATTTTTTTTTTTGCTTTTTTCGTGTCTACTAGTCATGAAAGTTAAAAAAAAAAATTGTTGACGGTAGCAATTATTTTTTTAAAAAATCGATCACAATACTGTATTATTGAAATAATAAAGTAAAGATAGATATTGTGAAAAACAAAAATCTTTTACACTTTTAATAATAGTTAAGCTGAAAAACACTAAAAGTTTACCTCATATTTAAATCAATTTGTTTGTGCACTATGATGTTAATTCTAAACGCAAGTACCAAACACTAAAAAAATTGAAATTTAGCTTCTGTGCTTTCTTTGACATGACAAAATTCCATAATCGCTAAGTGCTTTACATTGTTCGCTAAATCCGCCATATCTCGCCAAATAAGATATTGATTTAATTTTTATTTCCCAATTCTCGTTATTTTTAAAAATTGTCAAAAAAAATTTAACTAATTAAAAAAGTTAGGACAAAAAAAACTTCTACAATAAACTACATAACTTTTCCCAGCAAAGAAGTAATTAGAAGGTTTCATATGAGAATGAAATGTGTGGACTATTTAATATGTTCACTGTTGTTGGATTTAACTTTGATTAAATGAGTGCAGTTCTTTATTTCTCTAACTGAGTTCCAAAAACTATAACTAGAAAGTTTGGACAGAAAAGAGTACAATGGTCACTTGTGAAAGTACGGAGAAATATGCGACCTTTAAAAAAAACAACTCCAGAACTTCATCCTTAGCGAAATGAAAACGTGACAGTTGATGTTTAGATGACAGTCATTTTATCATTTTATACCCTGTACACAGACTGTTGACAGACAGATAAAGTAATCGAGCAATATATTTTTGAAGCTCTGGATGTAAATTGAACTAGTTTCAAGAATGTATAAGATTTTCAGAAACTTAGAACTCTGCTTAATTTTAAAAATTCACCGCACAGTATATTCTTCTGAACCCATCAACTGGCAGATACATCAGATGTTTGCAACCATCCCTTTTGTAAAATTTATGGTGCAAAAATTTGTTCTCTAAGATTAGACAAATATTATAGCTAACAATACCAGCTAAAGTGTCAAAAAAAAACCAGAAAAAATTAGTACTGAGAAAACTCTTTAATTTGGGAAGCCCCATAATTCGGAAATTATGAATTGCTCCAAAGTAGAGAGATTTTTTTTCCACATTAAAGATTGAAGAAGAAACTTTTATTCAAAAAAGAGAATTTAGATAACGTTTTTTTCGAAAGTTATTTAAGAGTAAATCACGAAAGCTGAATACCTCATCGAAAGCTACTTCACATACGATTCGAAATTAACTACACATCCATTTATGAATCATTTTTGCGATTAAAAATTGATTCATCTAATCCTCTCAGAAGCGCTTCACTTTGGTGAACATCGTTTCTTAATCATGTTCAAGATTCGTGAATTGACAATTGAATGAATTATTGTTAAATCTATTTCGAGTGTACCTATATAACAACTTTTAATTTTCGCTTCCATATGCTTTTAACAAACTCACAGGCCGACACATTATTGATTCTTTATAATGCCCGCGCACAATCATTTTCTTTGAATTCCATGGGAAAAAATATTACTAGTTTTGTTCTTTTCATCATTTTTTTTCACCCATCTTCATACTTGCTCTCAGGCTTTTTTTGCACAATATTTGATTTTTCTTCAACCAAAGTCCGAAAGACGTTTATTGCTGAGATGCTGTGTACTATGCGACTGACAACCGGTGAACGTTCATAAATATGTATGCTGGGAAATCAATTCAAAACACCTTCTCCCAATTTTTCAGAATTAAAGATATGTTTTTTACGTTCAGGAGTAAGTATGCTGGGTAACAATACAAATAGTTATACCATATTTATAAAATAGTTTCATCTGTCATAAAATTGCGCAACAATTCGAATAAACTGAAGATTGAATATTTTAAAACGGCAAATGGACTTTTATTTCTATTAAGAGGTCACGAAAGGTAAAAAAAGTTACCAATAATTGACAAAAGAAAAATTACACCTTTGAGAATTAGTTAAAAGGTTCAACGTACGGCAATCATGACTGAAACTAGTTTCCAAGCGAGAAAAAAAAATAAATGCAATAACTCAAATATTACGTTTCTCGAATCTTTTGTAATATGGGTATTTTCAACTTTTTGATTAATTTTTGATTTGATATCTGTTAATTGTGTTTGCGAGGCAGGCGATTGGTACGCTAATTACTAACAACAATATCTCCAACATTTCTATGAATTTGGCCTAGTGCGAGAGAAATATTACTGCAACAAGATGTTGAGCTGTCGATCTAACCCATTGATGGCTCAAATTTTTTTTTTTATTTTCCTTCATATCATTCATCAACAATTTTTGGGAAGCCTTCGATATTAAGTAACTGCCATGTGCTAAGGTAACTACTACTGCCTGAATTCGTACCCACAATAACATTAGATCGCTTGAGACGATTATAAATCATGGAAAAATGTTATGAATACAAATTGCAAATATCTACTCGATGCGGTATATATACGCAAACCAGGGAGCTAAAACCATTATAGTACCCTTCGCTCGAATACAAATTGCTTTTAAATTTAAAATTTTCAATGATGTTTCTCGGTTAGGATGATGATGTTTAAATGATAGTGAAATAAGAAAGTAATGCGCGACTTACATAAGCTATTTTTAGTGTAATAGTTAGTTTAAGAGTTCCACCGATACGTTTACATGATCTTGATGTTGACAGACAGAAACAGCGTGATTTTAGATTTTTTTTTCAAGATCCATAAGTTCATGTAGCGAAAAATTCAGTGAATTGTAAAATTGAGTGATTTCGGATTCAAGTTGTGAATAATTAGATACTTGTTAAAAGTTTCGAGAAGACAGTATGTACTTACCTATTGTGCGCTCTTGTATTAAGGTTAAATTCTCAAAATCAATCGATGATTTTTGGAAAAATTTGTTGTCGTGCGAAAAAGGGATTCACGTTAGAATTAATTTAAACATGCCAACTCGATATCCCATAAAAGATGTATCGGAATTCGTGAAAACGTATGCTACCCCTTTAAATTGACTAGGGGTTTAAATAAGAAAAAATTCTGAAATCAGATTTTTGACGAATACATAAAGACTCACTGTAGTTAAAACCATATTACTATTCCATCAGACCTAACATATATGACGAAATTCGTGAAAATGAATACAACCGGATTTTATGGGGTAGTTCTCGTGTATATCTTTCGAATTTCGTCATATCCGTTAGGTCAGATAAGGTAGCAACATGGTTTTTACTACAGTGAGATATATATGCATTCGTCAAAAATCTAATACAGTGGATGCCGCTTATTGTAATCACTTTGGGACCAGCCAAAAACAATAACATTAACCGGATTATAACAATAAACGAATAAAAAATAAGCGATGAATTCTGTTTGTGGAAAATGGAACCCAACCTTTTTGATAACAAAATGCGGCTTATAACATTATCCGCGATTACAATAAGCGGCATCCACTGTATCAGGATTTTTTCCTAAGTGCTAAATTTTGAAAAATCGTGAAAATGGTTTCTAGTCGAGTACGTAAAAAACCCGTAGAAGTAGAAACTAATTTGAAATCTCATCCAACTTACGATAAATAAAAAAATTTTTGAAAACATGAACAACTCTTGAGAGTACAGCTTTGAAAATCGTGAAAGTGTTTTTAATACGCTTACATAAAAAACCCGTAGAAATGAAAATTAATTTGATATCTCATCAGACATATGAGATATGGTCAGATTTTTGAAAACCTATGCAACTCCTTTGTAAAAAATCTTGAAATGAAAATTCAATACCGCATAGGTTTCGGAGGTTTGTCGAGTTTCCTGAAATCGCAATTCCTTTGCGGCCCTTGGATGGCGAGGTAACAAATCCTTAAAGTGGTTTCTATGCGATTAAATAACAAGTCCATGGAAATAAAAGCCAATTTGATATCTATCTATAGATCAAAGAGATATGACAGAATTTGTCAAAACGTGTACAACGTGTTCAATGACTTCAAATTAAAGAAATCGAAATTCACGTCGGGTTTCAGAATAAGTGTAAATAGAAAAAAAATCTACGAAGAGCCAGTGTAGGTATCTCCAACGTAGCTAGTTGATGCAGGAGATACTAATAATAGGAAACTAGTTTGCCTTAGTTAATGTGATGAAATTTTAACTGGTTCAAATCTTCTTAGTTTGCTTTAGATAATTTGTTGAAATATTAACTAGTTAAATTCTTCTTAGTTTGCCTTCGTTAATTGATAGAAATCTGAACCAGTTCACTTCTTCTAAATTAACGAATTTTAGTTCTTTCTTTAGTCTAAATTTGTTTATAAAAATTGAAACTTTACTTCTTCAATACATTAATAAATAAAATCAGCAAAGTTTTTAACATTTAAAACAGTACTTTAATAATAAATTAATATACATGATTGATGATTAATAGATAATTAATAGTTAATTTTATCTTCAGACTCAATTAAATCCATTATAATTGATTCAATAATCAAATTCAAATTCTAATAGCTATATTCTTATTATTTTAAAACTTAATTTATATTTTAATCAAACTTGTGTGTATTTTAATGTGGATTTGTGCATTGGAGAATAGATAGATAGCAACTGTTTGAAAATTAAAATAAAATTAAAAAATACAAAAAACGTGCCAACTTCGATTGATCAAAATAATAATCGAAGTTGACTTAAATGTGGTTGAATCGACAGTGACAAAAAGCACTCAGTTAAAGTGAACAAAAATGAATTACAACCAGCGCCACCACACCAGGGCGCAACTTTATCATTTTTCGAGCAGAAGTCCAAAATGCATTTAAGGGGGTCATACTATATGCCGGGTCAGAAAAATGTTTTTTTTCTTTGACTAAATTTTTTTTTTATTAATGCATGTTTTTTATTAATCTCTTATAATATGTACAATGTTGATAATAGCACTACTCCCCCTTTTGAAATATATGAATTTCGTATTGATTATTTCCAAATCATCCCTGGAATATGTATGTAAAAGGATTTCTCCGAATTCGAAGTCGTTATAAAGTAATAGCCGTATAGTGCAGCAGTTCGGAGCTCGCCCGGGCCACCAACGATCTTTAATTGCGTTTTTCTCAAAACTGCATTTTTCAAATTGGCTGCCACGATTTAGAAAAAACTACTAAGCCGATTGCGCTGAAATTTGTATAACATGTTCAGCGGATCCCTAGTCACATCTGGTAGCAGAATCTTAGCGATATCTGTCACAGTTTTTTTTTAACTGAAGCTAAACTCATTAAAAATTGCAAAAATTAAAAAAAAAAAATTTTAAGTTAGGCATTTTCTTAATTTTCAAAATTTTGACTTAATTTTGGTACCATTTATAGCCACAGGCCTATAAATGAAGTATCAATTTAATTTTTTAATTTCAGATGAGAAGGACAGCCAGAATCATGGCAGCCATTTAACAAGTTTTTTTACAACATTCAATTTCAAAGGCTCTGCACGCGAAAAAAAACAATATTTCTCCTTAAAAAAATTTCTAATATTTGTTGAAATATGTACAAGTATCTAGTAAAACTTTCAAGAATCATCATCATCACCAATGGCGCGACAGCCCGAATCGGGCCAGGGCCTGCAGGATACATTGTCTGAAGTCATCTCGTTTCAGCGCCCGCGTCCTCCAATTTGTGCACCTAAGAAGCGATCTGTAATCTGCGTCAACTGAGTCCTCGTATCTTTTCCGCGGTTTTCCCACCGGTCGTTTGCCATGAGCTCTACCTTTCAGTAGGAATTATTTCGTCGTCTATTCGCTCCACATTGCCCATTGTAGCTTATTTTCAGGAATGGGTAACTCATAACCTGAAAAAAAAAAATTCCCGAATAAAGCGGAAAAAAACTGGCCGTCACATAGGACGACCCACTTAATACTGCCATACGGTGACTGACGACAGACAACTTACAAAAATAATCTTCCAAATAGCCTCCTCATTATTCTTTAGATTGTCAGTCGCATTGTAACCTATACAATCGCCAACCATGTGAAAAACTCATATCTCATTATAATATTATACAAATTAATGGAGACTTAAATTTTCAAAGATTCTTTTAATGAAATCTTTGACATATACTATACTAATGAAAAATTTGACTTTAAAAAAAAAGTTATAGTTTAATTTTTACTAGTTAAACAAGTGCACAAGGTTTAAAACGAATCGACTATGAAAAGGTCGTTTGTCATGAAACGACCCTGAATAAAATTCTTCTGCTCAGTTATGGCATTAAATTGTTGTTTATTTTATGCAATGACTCTTCCAATCTCAATAAAAATATCTGATTTATAGTGGGATAACTTTGTCGATCAGTTCAAACCTCGTAGGTACTGAAGCTTATCCTCAAGATTCATTCCTAATAATATCAAAGGAGTAAATTCAAAGTCATACCATTCGTATTCTAGCTATCATATTACTCCTACTTCTTCAGGACGTGTATGAAATACTCTTCTAAAATATTTATATTTGACCCTACTCGTATATGGGCCAAATAATTCAAAAGACTCAAAATTTTCTTGTTTCTAGCGGACTTTTTGAAGAGAATTAGTTATAGGAATGGGAGGTGCTTAGTAAATGTATCCCTTAAGAATTTATTTTTAAAGTAATATCTTTATGTAACTAGGAAAGTGTAAAGACCAAGATTCAACTTTGTAACGCAATCCATTCTTGAATTAAAACTCCGAAAAGAGTTTCCCAAGCTAGTTTGAAGGCTGTTTGAAGTTGATTTTCTCAATTATTGCTTTTTTTCTGATTGTTTTTCTATTATGAATTCTTTCTACGTAGTTCGGCTGTAAACTAAGACTTAATGCTCTCCACCCAATGGTAATAGCCATTTTTTTGTCTTTCAAATTTAAATGACAAATTAACAAATTTTGCACAATAGAGACTACACCTTCAAATTCCGAAGAAATTAAGTGTTCGCAAATTTCGTAAATTCACGTTTTAAGGGTAGTAGACCAAAAATAAAGAAAAGATATAATCCCACTGTCTGCGGTATACGCCGTAAACGAACGATTTTGACACATCATATGTAATATCCCACAAAGATATGAGTACGGTCGCCCATAAATCATTTTGTAGAAAAGGACAAAGCGCAGGAAAATGGTCACATGTCATCATAGTTATGCAGCATATAATTTAATCTAAGAATTTTAATCCTTCACCTTTCTTGTCATCATAATTTTATAAAATGCAATATTTGTTGTATTGAGCTTCAGTAAGGCATCATTTGGTAGTGAAATTGAAATTTAACTTTATTATTTTTTAATAATAAACGAAGTTGGGACGAAAAGATTGTCAATAATGGAAACCCTCACATAATATTTTAAAAAATCTGCAAACTGTCTGGGAGCAATTTTATTATTTTTTGGGTAGAAGTCCGAAACGTGTTTAATACTGAGATGCGGTGTAGGTCACTATGAGACTGATAACCTGCAAAATAGCGTTCCAAATAGCCTTCCGTTATTCTTTAGGTTATCAGTCGCATAGTGACCTACACCGTATTGCTCCAGCTCTCTACATCAATAAAATTTTGAACTTTTTTTTTGCTTTAATTACTCCTGAGGAACTTCTACATATACATACTAAGTTTCAACTTTCTAGCATACGCTGTTTCTGAGATTTGAAAAACCACCCTCCACCCCGTACCTTGCTACCCCTATCAAATATATTATTTTTCTAGGATACTTTGGCAGTAACTCTATATAGTCGTCAATTGTTAGCTTCCTATGCTTTGCGGTTTTCGAGAAATTAAAATCAGAGTTCTTTTCGTCCCACCCCCTCCCACCGTCAACCCCTTCGCCAGCACTAACAAAATTATTTTTCCTGCTAGAAGTCTACTGGGCCTAACTCCTGTAAAATTTCTAAGATCATATCTGGTACGGTTCTTGAGATATAAAAATTAATTTTTTTGAAAAATGGTTATCCCCCCACTTTTGTACTCCACCTCCCCTCTCAAAATTAATACATTCAGTAGACTCCACTTGTGATCTTATATACAGAATCCAAATTTCATCTTCCTGGTACAATTCGTTCGGAAGATATTGTAATCTAAAGTTTTTCACCCCCCCCCCACCCCTACACTTTATTTCCCCTCTTAAAAATGTTAATGAAATTTTTTTTATTTATTTACGTATTTTTTTATCAATAGAAGATTCCGCAGAAGTAAAAGCGAATTCGATCACATTAAATCTAAAAGATTTTCGGAATTTGTGAAAACTTGAACAATAGCTTACACCCCCAGACGGTTTAATATTGATAACAACTTAAATCGGTCTAGGCCTACGTTTAAAGCTTTAATGTTTTCCTTTCTACCCCCTTTCACCATCACCCCCAACCACACACCCTCAAAATGTTCCCTACTAGAGGTCTACTGACCCCAACTCCTGTAAAATTTTCAAGATCACATCTGGTACGGTTCTTGAGATATAAAAATCATATTTTTTGAAAAATTGCTATCCCTCCATTTTCGTGCTCCACTTCCTTTCTCAAAAAGCTTACTTTCAGTAGACTCCACTTGTGATCCCACATACAGAAACCAAATTTCATCTTCCTGGTATAATTGGTTCGGAAGATATTGTAATCCAAAGTTTTTCACCCCAGACCCCCCCTTAACAATTTTAATCCTTGTTTAATCTTGAAGTATCCCTAAAGACAGCCACAAAGTTTCAACCTCCTGCCGGCAATCGTTCAGGAGATATGGATTTTAGAATGTTTCAATCCCGGCTTTCAAGCGTTTCGGACTAATTGTTTCCCCCCCCCCACTTCCACACCTCTCAACCCCTTTAGACCATTTTTTTGCAAATGGGTCCACTATCATAGTTTTACATAAGTTCCAAGTTTCAGCCTCCTAGCATACGTGGTTCCTGAGATCTAGAAACCAAAATTTTTCATCTAAAACGCTTCCCTCTTCTCCCCCCTCACAAACAACCCCCAAAAGATATCAGTAATAGGCGTTCACCCAATCTACCCACCATAAAAAGCTGAACTTAATATCTCAACGGGTTTGGGAGCTACACGTCTTCAAACGATTTTGTGTAAGGCGGACGGCGTGAAAATAAAAAATTTCAAGCTAGCAAATTTTTTTGAAATTTCGGATCGATCAAAAAACTTTGTTATTAAAAAATTATAAAGTAGTGCCATATCATTTAAAATTAATTTTCCTTCTATGCGGTTTTATATAAATGCTTAATACTCCATTTGAATATTTTTTTGAATTCAGCCCCTGATCGGGAGTAAAGTTGTCGTTTACGAAATCACGAATTATTACTTTATTATTTTTTAATAATAAAGTATCTCTCAGTACCATCTTCATAATTTTTTAGACAATTCAATTTTTATTTCATATTCTTTTTCTATAGAATTGTTTATTTACATAAATTTTTCTGTATTGTCTTTTGATAATAAAATATTTTAGGTGGTTGTTGCTTTTTTATTAATACCTTTTATCTAACTACTCCAAACAAATTTTGATCGTCCAGATTCATAGTATTTTATTAAAATATCGTATAAATAAATTTTAAAATTAAAAATATTTATGAGAACCATAACTTATAGATTTACTTTTCAAACTTCAATTTATTACAATAATTACTGTTTTCGAGCAATTGAAAACATTAATATAAAATATTCAAGTTACTATGTACAACTAACACAAAAAATTAAAATATGTATCAACATAATTTTGCCTGTAAATTAATTCGCCAGTTAATTTGAGTGAAAATTATTCAAATAAGCCTTAATTGTACGTTTACTTTAATTTTTATTTGAATTATTTTTAGAGCTTCTCATTGTTTTTTATGCATTTTTTTTATTATTTCGTATCAGAATTCAAAGAAACTTTTTTCCTCTTGTTCTCATGACTGACCAAATAAGTAATTTACTTAACCGCACCTATTTTAATATCTACGTGGCTAATATCGGAGGTAATAAAAGCGATGGTGTCCTCTGTTTTGTAGACTAAATTAATTTTCTTCAAGTTCGTAAAAGTGTAAATTAATTTCCTTATGACAGCTTTTACTGTTTTGTTACGTGCATTGAAAATATGCAGAGTCATAAAAATGTTTAGTAGGTACAGCACAATAGCGGTGAGGAAAATATATGTACTTGGATTCGGTTTTAGTTCAAATTCTTTTGGCTATTTGGAAAGCTAGCTAAATCCTATTATAAGGCTTATTTTTTCGAATGTATGTTTACGATATCTATCTTACAGTATTTCATACCCCATCGTTTCTTAAACATGGAACAAACTTATCTTTTTTGAGTCAAAAAATTCTCTTTCGAAATGGCTTCCTAGTGGTTTCGTTTAAACTGCCGCATCTTGATATAAGCATACACTAGAGTAATATTAATTTTATTGATAAGTCACACAGGGGACTATTGTTCAAATTTTTAAATTTTAAGAAGGGCTTATTAAGTTGAAACTTCTCCTAATAAATTTTTCTTCAAATATATTTTTTGATGGAGGACATAAATACGACAATATCATTTTTATGACTTGGCAAAAAATAATAAATACCGACAAAATATTTTTGCAATATTTACCACATTTTCAGATTAGTTAAAAAGTAGCTCCGCACTTTATTAGCTACTTAGTTATCTTATACTTTAACTAACGAGAAAGTTTCAAATGAGGGCGTGTCATCTATAACCGATTTAATTCGGTTAATTCTGCACTTTCTTATTAAAATGTTCAAGCTAAATTATAAATTCCCCTCGGTAAAATAATTTTCCACCTAAGAATGAATTAAAATTAATTATTATACCCCAAACACTTTGTTATTACATCCATAAAACACTTTACTTTCGTCAAATACATTGTTCATTAGGTACGAAATTAATCCAGAAAAAAAAACCAGTTCAAAGTCTTTCCTCCAGTATCCATCTGAAGGCCTTCTTAATTGAACTTAATTCCCAAAGTGCGTTTGATCCCAAATTTATACCTTTAAAGAAACTACCCGGGAACATGGTTTACATAAACCGAGGCATTTTCAGTTGGGCTTAATGTCGACGAGCAGTAATTAAAACTCTGCATCATTTAAATATTTCCGAACACATTAGTCAAAATGCACTCAGCTGGATCCAAAAGTTTCCATTAAAAGTTCGAGTTTTGTAAATAGACAGAAATTCAGTAGCAGAAGCGGTTTTTGGTTTTAATTATCCGGAAAGTTTCTGGCTTTCAGTCAGATATGATTAATATAAATAGAAGAGGGCTGGGCAAGTTTTATGAACAACTGGAGGGTAGTTTAGCAAAATTTCAATTGAAATTATTTGGAAAATGGTATTTATTTTTATTGATTTTACATATTTCTTGTAATCTTTTATCAACTTTAGTGAGGAGCACGAAAAAATTCGGGTAGAGACTGGGGGATTCGAGTATAATGTCGGCCTGAATGCTCAAGATGCGCTGCTTTGCTGCGTGTCTTCCCCCATACCAAACAACAACTTTAGTCGTGTTTTTTTCACCGAATTAGGCTCTTCATTATGACTAAAGGTATAAATTTCTAATGCGGATAAAATATAGCGATCTTCTCCGTTAATCTGACCTTAACTCAAATTTCCACATTCAGATGGCGCTGTTGAATCAAATTTAACACGAACCAAACTCTCTATGCCAAACTCTTCGAGACACCCTATGGAAAAATACACGTATCGGAACAAATGCGCCCCGAATCTCGAAGATCAATCCGCAAGTACCGTGACAGAAATTTTTTCGGTTCAGTACCATCCATTTTATAATGGAATAATGTAGATTTGATACGTGTGCTCATACATATTTCAACATAAAATAAACAAAAAAGTATTTAATGTGCGGTTTACTTAATATCTATAAAGTGAAAAGTAGTAATTCATCTAGTTACAAATATGAACGTTACAGGCGCGTACTCCTGCAAGCGGTTGGACAGTATTTCACGAAGATTCACAACACCTGGAAACAAGGCAGATCTAACTTAAAAAAAATAAAATTATATTTAATCGTTTGATTGGAATCACTTCAATTGCATCTCGTATCCCGTTTAAATTAAAGCACTTAATCTTCATTTTTACGACTTTCATTTTTCACTGTTTTAAGGTGGATTTCCATTGTCGTCGCAATTTTGCGTCAGAGCGTCTGACGCAACAATTAACCAATCAGATTTTAGTTTAAAGGACAGAATGCGTCTGCGTCACAAGTCGCATATTCTTCAGCTTTTTTCCGTGCCGCAAAATTAAATTGCTATGATTTTTTTGTCATTTCTAGTTGCCGGTTCTGTCAATGCTCGTCGGTTTTTGTAGTTTTGTGAGTTGGGTTGTGACTGCTCTTATTTCTTCCTTGCAGAAGATAAGATCACCAGATGATAAATATCTAAATGTTTTTTAAAATATTTTAAACTGTCACTATATCGCCGGTTGTGCAATAAACCTAAGTATTAAGGACAATCGGGCCCTGCCGTAATAGGTTAACAACTTTGAAAGACTTTTCCAATTATCGGTCCAACTAAACAATTATAACATTTAACAATTATAAACTTCCTATGAGTTTATATTTGACAGCATTGTGCGTTAGAGAAATTGCGTTACAAATGTAAACCCGAAACTGAAAAGTGTGGCGTTCGACACACAAACGCATAAATGCGACGACAATGTAAATCCACCTTTTACTCTATTATTTTATTTTTACTCTATTATACTGCATTGCTATGTTTCGATCGATTAAAAAAATTACTACCATGAAAAATCATATTTTCATGACCAGTAGACACCAAAAAAGCAACACAAATTTTTAGTCCGTCTGTACGTAAACCGCTGTACGCCATAACATCGTTTGAAGGCTTCCAAACCAATTAATTAATTTGGTTGATTTTTTTTTTTGTGAGTAGACTGGGTGCACTCATTTAAGTGGCCACTACCTCTTGGGTGGGGGTTGTTTTTCCTATCTATTGAACGGCTTATACTAAAATATTGAAACTTGGTGAGTATATCTAGATCTACTAGAAAAGTAATTCATATAAAAGAAATTTTAACTATTCATTGGCGTACGGAAGCAGGGCAAAGAAAATGGTCAGTGAAAATGGAATGCATATTTTTCACGAACTTCATCATATCTCTTAGGTCTTCTAAATATTGAATTAATTTTTATTCTATTCACTCTTCACACAAATGCCTAGAAAGTGTTGGGTTGTATACATTTTCACGAATTCAGCCACATCTCTCAGGTCTGATTAGATATCGAATAAATTTTTACTTGCGCGGGCTTGTTTTACAAACGGCAAATCCTGTTTTCAAGATTTTTCCCTTTTCAACCCCTAAGGATATAAAGGGGTTGAACATATTTAAACGAATTCCGTCATATCTCATAGAAGTGAAAAGTCGTCGAATTGGTTTTTACTTCGTCGGGATTTCTTTATATTTATATAAAAAATCTGCCAATGGTCGGGGAAAAACTTTATTAATTTTGGATCAAAGCTCGGGAGGATCAAAGTCGCAGTATATCATCAGTTGATTCGAAATTATAGGGTTTCTTGGAAAGCTAGTTTTGTTATTAAAAAAAATATTTAAAATAGAGATTTTTAGCCAATTAAACATTGGAAAAGCCCGTGTATGGACTCTTCGAATATCGGTATATTAAGTACACTAAAAGCCCATAGAAGTAAAAACGAACTTGTTGCCTTATCAGACTTAAGAGATATGAAGAATTAAACGTATACAAAGCCGATACTTCCACTCGGGGTTAGAATTTCGAAAATATTGTGAAACAGGTTTTGAAACGATTTCATAAGAAGCAACTTGATATCTCATAAGACACGAGGGATTTTGAAAATTTGTGAGAACGTAAGCAAACCCTTCACACCCACTTGGTTTTTGAAATTCAAAAAATTGTGAAATTGGTTTTTAGGTCATTACATCAAATGCCGTAATAACCAATTTTATATCTCACCAGAACTGAGGATGGCAAAAGTTGTGAAAACATATGCAAACCCGGGGGTTGAATATCGAAAAGTTGAGAAATGCGTTTGTAGGCGATTATATAAAAAGTCCGTGGAAGTGAAAAGCGATCTAATATCTCATCAAACCTAAGAAATATGTCGAAGCTTTGAAAAGCATACAACCCCCTTATACCCCTTAGGATTGAATATCTAAAAAAAATTAAATTGACTTTTTGGCGGTTATATAGGAAACCTTAGGAAGTAAAAATGAATTCGATATATCATCAGATATGCAACCACCTTACACCCACTTCGGGGTGAATATATAAAAATTCTGAAAGGAGTTAATGTATAAATATGAAGACAACACGAGAAAGTAAAAACGAATTCAATTTCTTATCACTTCTAAAAGATATGACGGAATTCGGGAAAATGTGTTCAACCCGTTTATACCCTCTTAGGGGTTAAAAAAGGAAAAAAACTAAAAAGCAAGTCTTAGGCGATTATTACGAAAGCCCGTGAAAGTGAAAAGATATTCGATATCTGATCAGACCTGAGGGATATGGCAGAATTCGTGAAAAAGTATATAACCCCCTTTCCACCCCCTTACGGATCGAATTTCAAAAAATTCTGAAAAGTTTTTCGAGGTATTTATGTGAAGAAGCCGTTGAATAAAAACGAATTCAATGTTTGGGAAGACCTAATAGATATGACGAAAACCGTGAAAATATATGCATTCCATATTCACAGATAATTTTTTTCGCCCCCCTTCCAAACGCCAATGGATATTTGAATTTTTTTTTATTTAAATTACTTCTCTAGTTGATTTACATATACATACCGAGATTGAACTTTGTAGCATAAGCCGTTCTATAGATAGGAAAAGTACCTTCCACCACCGTACCATACTACCCCTATAAAAAATTATTTTTTTTTCAACATACTACTACTATAGCTCTATCTAAATACCAAGTTTCAGGTTTATATCATTATAGATTCTTGAGATATAAAAATCGGAACCTTTTCCTTTTCACCCTCCCCCACCCTCGCCCACTACACCCACTCCCCAAAACATTTTTTTTCTGCTAGTCGTCTATTAAGCCTACTTCTGGTAAAAATTTTAAACATCTATCTGACATGATTTTTTAGAAAAATTTGTATCCCATCCAGTTTCATGCTCTACCGCCCTCTTGAAAAATTTTGCTTTTAGCAAACTTCATTTGTCAACCTTTATACAGAAGCCGAATACACCAGTGCAATTGGTTCGTGATATATCGTAATCTAAAGTTTTTCACCCCCCACCCCCGTACGCCCGGTTTTCACTATATTCTCCTAATATACCTACAGATATTCATTAAGTTTCAATTTTGTGACGTTAACCATTCAGGAGATATGGATTTTATAATGTATCGATCTCAAACAATTTTTATGCAAATGGACCCTCTATCAAAGTTCTATTTAAACTCCAAGTTTCAGCATCCTAGCATAAGCGGTTGCTGAGATCTAAAAATCAAAAAATTTCGTCTAAAACGCACCCCCCTCACACCCCACCCCTTAGAATTTGATCACTTTAAGCTTTAAGCCCAGGCCTACCCATTCTATTTATGAAAAAAATTTCAATTTAATATCTCAAACCGTTTGGGAGCCACTTCAAACAATTTAGCGTACGGCGGACAGACGGACTGAAATTTTTGTTTGCTTTATTCGTGTCTACTGGTCATGAAACGTGAAAAAACAATTTTCAGGGCATCCAATTTTTTTTTTTAAAAATCGATCTCAATTCTGTATGTATTATTAGAAAATAATAACGTAAAAATCTGCCAGGTTTTTTGGATACTCAACCCGCACGTGAGTGTAAGGAGGTTGCATACGTTTTCATAATTTTCGCCATATCTCTTAGGTTTGACGAGATATCAAATTGAATTTGACTTCTGCTGAGTTTTTATATAATAGCCTACAAACGAGTTTTAGGATATTCTGATATCTAAGCCCCAAGGTGGTTTAAGGGGTTGCATATATTTTCACAAAATGCTACATATTTCTAAGATCTGATGAGATATGGAATTAATTTTAATTACTTCCTAAGGCTTCTTATAAAAACCGCCAAAAAGTTACTTTTAAGATTTTTAAATATTCAACACTTTTCAAAGCTTTCGGCATATTTCTTAGGTTTGATGAGATATCAGATTGGTTCTTACTTCTACAAACTTTTTATGTAATCACCTACAAATCCGATTCACGATTTTTCGGAATTCAACCACCAAGGTGGTGTAAAGGGGTTGCTTAAATTTTCACAAATTTGGCAAAGTCTCTAGTGTCTGATAAGATATCATGTTGCTTCTTATGTAATTGCTTAAAAACCTATCTCACAATCTTTCGATATTCAACCTCCAATCGGATGTAAGGATGAGGCTACAAATTGGTTCTGGCTTCTACGGATTTTAAGAACTAAGAGTCTAAAGACAAACCCATTTTATAACAGCTTACCGAACTTTGACCCGAAAAATAATAAAGTTTCGACCAGACTGTTGGCAGATTTTCTTCTGTTAATCTAACCTGTATCCTAAAAAGAGCCTGTGATTAAGCGCTCGTGGCATTGTTTGCAGATTGATTGATTGTTTGAGTATCTCAAGTTAATTATTAGTGCAAATATTTCGTTAACCGGCACCATTCAGTCTTTGGATCCTTAGTTCGGATAATATCTTCCTCTTGGTTTGGCACAATTGACCCTGACTTCGATAGGTTGGATTCGCAGTCGAAGGATTATTAAAATTCCTGCTCATGCAGCATTCAATGGCTTAATCGTACCAGACATTCAAATTTATTGCTCTCGGTGACTAATCAAATTTCAATATCTAATAAATTTTGTCGCATTGAATTCTTTGAATTTTCAAAAACACGAGTCATCATTCAGTACCAAGTTCAAATATGCCATTAAAAATATTGAATTACCCCTGATTGCTTGTCAGTCTTTATAAAAGTTAAGTCGCAAGGTTCTCGACATACCAGTCACAAGGATGTCCCTAATTCGTTGCGATATTTATTGAGACCAGGACGAACAAATATTCAATTCAGAACAAGGATGAAAAAAAAAAAATTAGAATGTCTTAATGGAACCATTGGAAGGTACCTATTCCAGCTTAAATACTATAGAGGCGTGAACACAAATGAGGGAGAAATGTTGTGTCAATAGATAGGTGGTATTTGTAGAAAATTCTTATGGTTTGGGGTGCGAAAATTTAATTCCATTTCGCGAGCGAGCAAAATTTAAGATGCCTTGTAATGGCTTTTGACGATAAGATAAGTTGAAAAATTCAAATGAAATTTCTTGCAAATGATTCCATTAGGAAATTCAATGTTCGACTTGAATAAGCCCAGCATCATCAGCGGAATGTTTTAAAATTAGTTCGAAAAGAATTCGAGCGTACAAATAGTAGCTAATTAAGATCAGGCTTAGGCAAATTTTTTTAACACATTTCAAAATAGCACGTTCTGCATAAAAAAACAGTGAAAAAGATTAATAACAGGCACTCTATAACTCTGATTATGACATTAATATTTAGACATGCTTTTAGATATCCCGGAGGCTCTTCTGCCCACATGAATTCACGTTTTTAATAAAGTCTAATTTCAACAGTAGATTCCAATCACTGACCACCGACAATGAAGAACTGACAGAACACACTAAGTATTCCAAGTCCAAGACGAGTTATTAAACTTCATAGCGTGAAATATCTTCTTTTTTCAGCTACTGACCTAGAAACTAACAATAGATTCCGGAAGACTTGAGATCCATAAGGTTTTTATAGTACCAGACCAATTACAGCGAGTTGGTATTAAAGTGTCTTTCATACACGTCAAAGTGCGACCATTACAATAGAAATGGTCAATAAAGTACCTAGCAGATTTTTAGCGTAATTTAGTAACAACTTGGCTATTGCGTTCACACTATAACAGGCAGTTTAAAAAGATATATAGTGCGCTAATAAAGTCCAACTTTTAGGGTTCATCCACGAACACGATCACTTTTCATCCGCTGTTTACTTTTATATTCGTGGAAACTTTACTAACGTAACCTCTTCCTCTGTTGCATTATGCGTAGAGGTCATTAAGCGATCCGAAGCGCCTATTAATCATCCAAAAAAAAAAATTGTGCAAATTTTACTTAATCAGCAATTTTGTGGGATCTTAAATTAAATTTTGTAAATTTTTGAGCAATTTAAATCATTGCACACTTATTGGATTTTATGCAGTTTTAAGCGTTTTAGCTTTGAACTGTGCTGGGTGGGATGAAATTTAATGGGGCAAAAGAAAGGATTGTTGCCGATTATTTCGCTTTATAATGAGCGGCTATGAATGCGAGGACGGAGTTAATTTCGATGTAAAATTTGATAGAAGATTTTTAGTTGAACCGAATTAGTTATAGTCGGCACTTTAAATGGAGAAGACACGAAAGAGTCAGTTTTTTTTTGAAGAAAATTATGTTATAAACGAAGTTATGGGAATTAGTTTCAATTATGTGATATGACGAAATGTTACTATTCAAAAGACCTTGTAGTTAACCTGGTCCATGTACAATTTGATTTACCTTCTAACCCTAAGTTCAACGTGTGTATTTATACTCTAGATGAAATCTGAGAATATAGTTTTATATTAAGTTTACGGAGCAATAAATGAATTATCGAAACTTTTCACACCGAAGTTGATTACAAAACGCTTCCAATAGTCCGGGCATAAACAAAATAGAATTTTGTATAGGGTCCTGGTTGTTCCTTAGGTTCCCAGTTGCATAGTACAAATTAATTTTTAGACGATTATATACAAAGCCCATGGAATTAAAAGCGTATTCCATATATCAAGATTTGTCGGAATTCGTGAAAACTTATAAAACCATCCCACATCCAATTGGGGTTGAATAGTGAAAAATCGTAAATTTCAATTTAAGAGGTTTTTTATAGCCCTTGGAAGTAAAAACGAATTCATTACCTCTGTAGACCTAAGAAAATGTCGGAATTCGTGAAAACGTACACAACTACGTTAAACCCCCTAGAGAGGGTAGGCGGGGGGAAGAGGGTGTTAATATTAAAATTGTTGGAAAGCTTTTGCTAGGCATTTATATAAAGAGCCCACAGAAGTGAAATTAGTTCGATACCTACATAGACAGACCTAAAAGATATGACGAAAATCGTTAGAATATATTTAACAAGTTTACCAGATTGGGCTATTTCACGCAATTTGGAGTAAAAATATCGAAAAGGAACTAATTGCTTTTTGCGTTATTCGGCCTACGCAAATTGTGCTATTTTGCTAGTATACAAGAGCTGTATTATAAGGAAAAAATAAATATACATATATTGCTGAATTTCACTTATGTCGTGGGCTAAATCTACGAGTGCTACCGGCCAAAATACAAAATATACAATCTACGCCATATCACAAAATCTCTTACCACTAAATTATTCGGTTTCCAGCCATAAAAATTAAAAATAGTGCACTAAAAGATTAAAATTAATTAACAATAGGTTCCTTAATTGTAGATTTTACTTTATTATTTTTTAATAATAAAGTATTGTGATCGACCTGAAATTTCCAAAAAATTTGTTACCCTGAAAGTTTGTATTTTCACGTTTTAGGACTAGTCCGTCTGTCCGCCGCAGACGCCGTACGCTATACGTCGTACGCAAAACTGTTTGAAGGTGCGTAGCTCTCAAACCCCTTGAGATATTAATTTGAAATTTTTATGGTAGGTAGAATGGGTAAACCCCTACGAGTGGTATCTTTTGGAGGGGTGGGGTGTAAGGGGGAGCAGGGAGGAGCGTTTTAGATGAAAAATTTTGATTTCTAGATCTCAGAAACCGCTTATACTAGGAGGCTGAAACTGGAAAACTTAAACTTAAAAACTTAAACTTATACGCTAAAAAATAACGTTCCAAATTACCTTCTGGTTATTCCTTAGGTTGTCAGTCGCATAGTAATCTACACCGCATCTCAGCATTAAGCACGTTTCGGACTCCTACCCATAAAATAATAAAGTTGCGCCCAGACTGTTGGCAGATTTTCTTTATTTATTTACGTATTAGTTTTTTCAATAGAAGTTAAAGTGAATTTGATCTCATTAAACCTAAAAAAAAATTCGGAATTCGTCAAACCTTGAACAATGTGTTACTCCCCAGGGGGTTTAATATCAAAAAATTCTTAAATCAGTTTATTCCCCGACTATATTCCAAGCATTTACTATAGAAGTGAAAGTGAATTCTATACTTCATTAGACCTAAGAAATATATGGGAATTCGTGAAAAAGTATATAACCGCGTTAGATATCGAAAAATTTGGAAAAGGGTATCTAGGCGCTTATATTAAGAGCCCGCAGAAGTAAAAGTAATAGCTCGAGAAGTCTAAAAGATTTAACGAAATACGTGAAAATGTGGGAAAAAGCCCTTTTTACAAACATTTTTTTTACTCCATCTTTGTACACAAATGAAAATCTAAATTTTTTTTATGTTTTAATTACTCTAGTAGCACATTTACATATACGTACTAAGTTTCAACTTTCTAGCACAAGCCGTTTCTGAGATATAAAAAACCACCTCTCACCGCTTTACCTTGCTACCCCTATCAAAAAATTTATTTTTCTAGGGTGTCTCTATAGTTGTTCTATGTACTCGTAAATTTTTAGTTTTCCATTCATTACAGTTTTCTATAAATAAATATCAAAATGTTTTCCCTTCTACCCACTTTTACCATCACCCCCAACACCCACACCCCCAAAATTGTTTTCCCTACTAGAAGTCTACTGACCCAACTCCTGTAAAATTTTCAAGATCATATCTGGTACGGTTTTTGAGATATAAAAATCGAATTTCCATCCTCCACATTTCCCCTCAAAAAGTTGTCATTCAGTAGACTCCACTTGTGATTCCATATGCAGAAACCAAGTCTCATCTTCCTGGTGTAATTGGTTCGGAAGATATTGTAATCCAAAGTTTTTCACCAAACACCCCCACACCCCACCACCCCTCTTAAAAATGTAAGCCCTTGTCTAATCTCGAAGTGTCCGTAAAGACAACCACAAAGTTTCAACCTTCTGACATCAATCGTTCAGGAGATATGGATTTTACAATGTTTCAATACCGCCTTTCAAGCGTTTCGGACTAATTGTTTCCCCCCCCCCCCACTTCCACACCCCTCCACCTCTATCGACCATTTTTTTGCAAATGGGTCCACTATCATAGTTTTACATAATTTCCAAGTTTCAGCCTACTAGCATACGTCGTTCTTGAGATCTAAAAACCAAATTTTTTTGTCTTAAACGCTCCTCCTCATCCCCTCTCATACCCGCACCCCCTCAAAAGACACCAGTCATAGAAATAATAAAGTAAAATCGAAATGTATTCATTCTGAAACCTATGCTGATGCATCGTCAACAAATATATTTTGGGCATACTCGATTAGCATTTTGACATAATATTCAAAATTTTAACTTACAAGCGCAAGCTGTTTCTGAGAAATGATTCTTACAAACACGGCGGGTAGACAGACAATTTTGTTACTACTTTTTTAGGGTCTACTATTACTAAAACGTAAAAATTTAAAACTTTTTATTGATACAAAAGTTTACAATGATGGATGAAAAATTATACGCGAGGCTTAAGCCCAATTTGGACTGCAGTGCTATTAAAAAAAATTTAGTAGGAACTAAGAGTTTTTCGGAATAAATAGTAGCGATTTTCTTACATTCATTTAACTGTTATCAGAACAATCTCTTCAGTGAAAATCGCTTAGTAGTACCCGCACAGCAGTAACTATCTAATTTCAAGTGCCACTTTATTTTCTCACCGGTAAAATCCAAGTATATTGAATCTTACTATACCTTGACACATCCCATAAACAGTCACCGAAAAGTCGGTGCAATAATTAATTACCGAAAGTTGTCGTATTTTAGCACCTGTCGCACAAAGTTTAATTAAAACCTCAAATGTGGTACGGTGTCATTTGATGATGATGATGCTGCCGCTGGACATAACAAAAATTTCACCTGCAATAATATGTTTAGCGAAATTAAGTAAATGGAGCATCCCATCTGAAAACTTCATATATTAGATAATTAAGTAAATACTCGAATTTCGTAACTGCCGGACATAGAAAAATCGCCTAGTTGTTTTCGAATAACAACAGCTTCTTCACTGCCATTCCCAGGTGAAAAATTTCCATGTTGTTGTCGTATGGTGTATTTTTCATACGGGCATTTTTGTCATCGCAATTTTCCATTTTGTGTGCAAAATATAATAAAGAGTATGAAGTGCGATTGCGTCTGATGCGACGCATCTTTTTTTTTTTGCTTAAATTAAATGAAAGTGAAGCTGTGTGTCATTATCAATGCAATGTGAAAGTTACCTACCGGAGGAAGTAATTACAGGCAGCGCTGCGCTCTTCAGGTGTAGGAATAGCTACAATCGTTGTGGGAAAATATCGCATCCTAATAGGGTACAGAGTGTCTATCATTTTCTTGTAGAATTTTTAAAAAAAAGCGAGTGACACGCGCACGCATGTTAATCAAAGGTAACCTCATCGAATTTTTAATAGTAAACACAACCGCGCCTCTAGCATTCGCGTGATAGCGCAAAATTACGCCGAAAAGATTCGGAAATAATTAGCGCTACACAACTGAACTGTGTCGTCTTCATGATTGGCGTCATATTTACATTACACAATTTACATGGACAGGTAAAAACGTTAACGCCGTACTCAACATTTCATTAACTACTTTTGGAGTTAATTTTTCGCTTGGCTTAAGATGAGCGTGGCACGGACAATTCGCCCCCAGGAAAAGAAAGGAAATACTTCTTATAATGAAAACGGTGAAGTGCAGCAATATAATGCAGAAATAATATGTATTAAGATCTGAAAATTATCTTTAATAGTACTCTATTTAATTCTGCATCGTTGCAGTAAGCTCAGTTTTATAGCAACTGATAGGCTGGATGGCTCCGAGCAATTACGATATTTCAAGCCAATATCATTACTGAATTCATGACTCTATTATACTCTAGACAGATCAGCATTTCCGAATGTAAGACTCGGCAATTTAAAATATTTTAATCTTATAATGAAAAGTTCAAGACAAGCTATCGACAGTAAGTAAGAACATGGGTGAAATGTTTCGAATTGCACAAAATGATAGTCTGTTTTGGAGTTTGAAGAAGCTTGTCAGAACGAAGTTTATCTGAGGCCTGACCTGATATTTAAAAAAACTGACAACACTCTGCGCGAAACTTTATTATTTTTTGGGTCATAGTTCGGGAAGCGGTTAAAATGGTCATTTTACATATGAATTACGTAATTGGGTCATACTCCGGGACGCGGTCAAAGTCGGAATTTAAGATCAGTTGTTTCGAGACTAGAAGGTTTCTTGGAAAGCTAAATTTGTCTTGAGAAATAAAAATATTTAAAATAGAGTTTTTTAGCCAATTAAACAAAAAGGCCGTGTAGACGACACAAATTTCGGTATTTTATTTATACTAAAGCCCATAGAAGTAAGAATAGGGATATGGCTGAATTCGTAAAAATGTATGGGGTGCGCCATCTTTTATATCGGTATGTAAATATTGAATAACTTTGATATTTTTCAACAGATTGACTTGATTGGACAAGTTTTGAAAACGTCAATTCAGTTAAATTTTAGCCATGGATCGCTACATTGAGAATAGTCGTTCTGTTGTGTTAACTTAACGTGTATATCGTCGAAAACATCGTGGCTAACAGGAACCGTCTGACAACACTATTCGTCGTTTGGTGTCGAATTTTTTTGAGCCCGGGACAGGAGGAGATCGTCCACATGCCGTTCATCGACGAGCAAGACGTTCCAATGAACTGGTTGAAGCGGTCAGAGAGAGCGTTGCCGAGAACCCAGAAATCTCGTATCGTCACCGCGCTCAGCATTTTGGCGTCAGTGTAACCACTTTGCGGCGCATTTTGAAGGATGATTTGCATTTGTTTCCGTATAAAGTGCAATTAATACAAAGAATATTGCCGACAGACCGTCCACGTCGCTTGGAATACAGCCAAACAGTCGCTCGAATGGCTGACACTGAACCTGATTTTTGGAAGCAAATTTTGATGACCGACGAAGCCCATTTCACACTCTTTGACGGCGTTAATAAGCAAAATTGTCGCATTTGGGGAACGGAGAATCCACACGAGATCCATTAAACGCCAATGCTTGATCAAAAAGTGACTGTTGGGGCCATTTTTTTTCCGACAAAACGAAAAAGGCGATGGAAAACGATATCGGTGGATGTTAGCATATTATGTTTGCCCGCAAATGCGTGAAAAAGGTCTGTATGGTTACTGGTTTCAACAAGACGGTTCGGCATGCCACACTGCAAATGAAACAATTCGGTTTCTGCAACGAAAATTCCCTGGACGTCTGGTGTCGAAAAGAGGCGACATTGACTGGCCACCGAGAACTCCAGATTTGACTTCTCTGAACTTCTTTTTATGGGGTTATTTGAAAAGCAAAGTGTACGCCAGCAAGCCTCAGACCATTGACGAGCTCAAAACAAACATTCGTGCCGAAATCATTTCTATACCGCTCGAGATGCTCGAAAAAGTAATGGAAAACGCAGCAAAAAGGGCACATTTTGCTGTGGCCAATAGAGGCAGCCACTTGACTGATGTTGTATTCAAAAACTAATCCAAATAAATTCTAAAGGACCAAATTGAATAAAAATACCTCACATATAAAAATCAGTTGTTTTTTTTTTTCAAAGTTATTCAATGTTTACATACCGATATAAAAGATGGCGCACCCTGTATTCAACCCCTTTACACCCCATTAGTGCATGAATTAAAAAAAATCCTAAAATCAGTTTCTAGGTATTTACATAAAGAATGCGTAGAAAAAAAATGAATACAATATTTTAGAGGGCCTAAGATATCTCTCAGAAATTCGTGAAAATTCCTACATTCCATTTTCACTGATGATTTTTTTGCACCCCTTCCGTACGACAATAGATGTTTGATTTTTTTTTATCTAATACTTACATATACATATACTCACCAAGGTCAGCTTTCTAGCATGAACCGTTCTATAGATAGGAAAAACACCCTCCATTCCCATACCACTACCCCTATAAAAACAATATATTTTTGCAACATGCCACTACTATAGCTCTTTTAAAATTTTAGTTATTTATCATTATGGGTTCTGGAGATATAAAAATTGAGACTTTTTCTTTTTCAGCCCTTTCCCCCTTCCCTCACCCCATTTTTATACTCTAGATGAAATCATATAGAGTATTATTATGTTTGGGTTGGTTAGGTTGCCTCTGCCACTGAAGCCTCAAATGACCCTATTGTGACGTCCCCGGGTTTGTCTATGATTCCACTTCGATCCCAGCACTTTTAATGAAGCCTATTATTCTTCGAAGATGAATGAAGTTCTGATCGAAATGACGAAGTCTTTTGTGAGCAAGTCCCTCACATTCATAGAGGATGTGCTCTGGTGTTTCGTCTTCGTGATCGCAAAATTTTACATGACTAAATCGAAGAAAATTTAATTCGACTAGAATATCGCAATTTTCTAAATTATTCTGTTCTTTATCCAAATTTCGACATACAGATGGCATTTTAAACTAGAAATTCACAATAAATTAATCGTAGTGGCCGAGCATGTTAGGTTGTATAATATCTTTTCATTGTAAAAATTAATTAAAATTATTGCTTGCTAATTATTGAAGTGTAGTTGGTGCTACAAAGAACACAGATTCAAGTAAAAAAAATTTGATTTAAAACAAAAAAGGTTTCTAATACTGACTTCTCACTCATACACTTTTAAAATGGGTTCATTTTAACCTTTGTATTGCATAGCGGTAAAATTATTATTGAATATCGATTTTGATTATTCCGTAAGTTGTATCATTAACAACAAGAATATTCACAACTGCTAAATGATATACGTACACACTTTATGGAATTTACATATTTTGAATCAAAATATTGAAAAAAAATATATTATTTCTCGAAATATTTATATTTTACAATATCATTTGCTGTTATTATTATAATAAAATTATAAGTAGATGTTTATAATAATTAAAATGTAATATTTAAATATAAGCATATGCTTCATATAACGCTGAAGGACTAAAAGCTTTGAATTTCCAGCTTAACTTAGATTAAATTAGATTAACACAGCTTAAACAAAATCTTCCATTGGTCTGGGCGAAACTTTATTATTTTTCTGGTCAAAGTTCGGGAGCGGTTAAAGTCGCAGTATATCATCAGTTGTTTCAAGATTATGACATTTCTTGGAAAGTTAATTTTGTTCTTAAAATAAAAACATTTAAAATAGATATTGAAATTTAAAATAGACATTGAAAAAGGCCATGTATATAATTCAAATTTCGGTATATTATGAACACTAAAAGCCCATAAAAGTAAAAACGAATTTGTTGCCTTACCAGACTTAAGAGATATGACGAATTATTAAAACGTATACAAACCCATTACTTCCACTTGGGGTTTGAATTTCGAAAAAATTATGAAACAGGTTTTTAAACAATTTCATAAGAAGCAACTTGATATCTCCTGAGACACGAGGGATTTTGAAAAATTTGTGAAAACGTAAGCAAACCCTGTACACACTCTTGGTTTTTGAAATTCGAAAAATCGTGAAATTGGTTTTTAGGTCATTACATCAAATGCCGTAATAACCAATTTTATATCTCATCAGAACTAAGGGATTGCAAAAATTGTGAAAACATATCCAAACCCTTGGGGGTTGAATAACCAAAAATTGAGAAATGCATTTGTAGGCGATTATATAAAAAGTCTGTGGAAGTGAAAAGCGATCTAATATCTCATCAAACCTAAGAAATATGTCGAGGCTTTGAAAAGCATACAACCCCTTACACCCCTTAGGATTGAATATCTAAAAATACTGAAATTGACTTTTTGGCGCTTATATATAGGAAACCTTAGGAAGTAAAAATGAATTCGATATATCATCTGATCAAAGCAATATGTAGGAATCTGCGACAACATATGAAACCTCCTCACACCCACTTGAGGGTTGAATATCCCCTTCACACCCTCTTAGGGGTCGAATTTCAAAAAATCCTGAAATCGCCTTCTAGGTAATTATATGAAAAAGCTGCAGAATAAAAATGAATTGAATATTTGGGAACACCTACGAGATATGACGAAAATCGTGAAAATATATGCATTTCATTTGCACTGATCATTTTTTTCGCCCCCCTTCCAAACGCCAAATGATATTTGAAATTTTTTTTTATTTAAACTAACTTTCTGGTTGATTTACATATACATACCGAGTTTCAACTTTGTAGCATAAGCCGTTCTATAGAGAGGTAAAACACCTTCCACCCCCGTACCATTCTACCACTATAAAAAATTATATTTTTCTAAGATGCTACTACTACGTGTCTATCGAAATACCAAGATTCTTTTTCTTTCTCACCCTTCCCCACCCTCCCCCCCCTACACCCTCACCAACAAACTATATAGGGGTCTATTAGGCCTACATCTGGTAAAAAATCTAAGCATCTATCTTACACTGTTCTTGAGATATGAGATGTGTTTTTTTTTAAAAATCCTTATCCCCTCCACTTCATGTTCCACCGCCCCCTTAAAAAATTTTACTTTCAGCATACTTTATTGGTCAACCTTTATACAGAAACCGAATTTTATTTTTCTAGTGCAATTGGTACGAGAGATATCGTAATCTAAAGTTTTTTACACCCCACCTGCGTACGCCACTGCCCCACTCAAAAATTTGTTTCCGATCTATTCTCCTAGTATACCTACAAATGTTCATTAAGTTTTAATTTCGTGACATTAACAGTTTAGGAGATATGAATTTTAGAATGTGTCAATCTCGGCTTTCGAGCGTCTCGGACGCATTATTTTTCCCCCCACTTCTTCACCCCTTCACCCCTTCACCCCTTCACCCATATTAGCAATTTTTTTTTGCAAATGGGTCCACTATCAAAGCTCTATATAAGTTTCAAGTTTCTAGAAACCAAAATATTTCGTCTAAAACGCTTCCCCCACCTCTCCCCTTACAACCCACCCTCATTTGGTCACTTCAAGGGGCCATCTCAGTCTATCTACGAGAAAAATTCAACTAAATAGCTCAAAGGGTTTGGGTACTACGAGCCTTCAAACAATTTTGCGTACACCGATCGACGTACGGCGTACGGCGGACAGACGGACTGAAATTTTTTTTTGCTTTTTTCGTGTCTACTAGTCATTAAACGTAAAAAAAAATTGTTCAGGGTAGCAATTTTTTTTTTTAAGTCGATAACAATACTGTACTATTAAAATAATAAAGTAAAAGGGGGTAGTAGTTCTGAACGTTATCACGAACTCCGAATACTAATATGCTTGTGATTCTAAGGGCAATAAATAAAATACCCAAAAAATCAATTTACGGATTTTTTTAAATTCAATTCCCAAGATGGATTTTGTTATATTCAACCCCTAAGTGGGTGTAAAATGATTGTGTACGGTTTCACGAATTCCGACATATCTCTTAGGTCTAATGCGCTATTGAATTGCTTTTGATCTTAACAAGTTTTCTAGATAATCCCCAACTGTTTTCAGAACTTTTTTATATTTAACCCCTTGGGCGTTATGTCGACATTTTATCACCTATGTTTGTATTGAAATTAAAAACATAAATAAAAAAGTTGCCAAGAGTCTGGGCGCAATTTTATTATTAAGTCCGGGGCCCAGTTAAAGTCCGGACTATGACCCAAATAAGGAATTCATGTCTTACTTTTTGCAGTGGCGTCGCATCTCAACTTTAACGGTATCCCGGACTTTAGATCGAAAAATAATAGAGTTCTTCCCAGACTGTTGCCTTTTTTATCAGTGGACGATTGTAATATTAGGGATATAAAATTGTTGTTGGGCAGTAGAGCAGATATGTGCGAGAAAAATTTTTTTCTCAGAAATCACATTTCATATTTCTTCAACATTTAAAAATAAGAATGTTGATCGAAAGAAAGTGGGACTTTTCTTCGATCTCAGGAACGGCTTCTCTTAAAAAGTTGAAACCACAAATACGCAAATGTATTAGAAAAGTAGGGTTAAGAGGGAATATTTAAGATTTCACGAATTTCTTCATATCTTTTATATCCACTGAGATATTGATTTGGTTTTTTTCATAATTTTTCGGCATTGAAACCTCGAGAGGTGGTATAAAGGAATCATTTCAGTTTATAGCTCTTAGGTTCTATCTCGGGCTTTTCAGGCAATCGCCTAAGAAAAATTTCAGGAATTTTTCGATATTAAACCTCCATGGGAGTGGAACTAACCCATTCCTTAAATTTGCGGGTTCATTACAAAAGCGCCTTAAAATCAGTTATGACAATATTTCACTTCGGTACGCAGGTTTTAAGCCACATAGTAACCGCACCACAACAAATAATAAGGATATCGATGGTAACTTTGACAAAACTTTATTTCGAAAGTTGGTCCTTGCAGATTGACTGAATCTTGACCAAGGATGAAATAAAAATTTGGACAAGTAAGTTCATAAAATTCAGTCGAACCTTTCAAAGAGCACAATCTCATGAACCGCAATCACTGGTCAACTGCGCCAAAAATAAAGATCAAGGAGGCCGAAAGGTAAGAAAGTTCTTACTACAATTTCTGTAATTCGTCAAGATTAATATCCGAAAGTGAAAATAAAAACCAATTTTTTTTGAACGAGCAGTAAGTAAGTAGGTTGTAAAGTAATAGAAATTAAAAACAAAATCCTCATGTTATGATTAAATTATAAACTTAACAGTCCACTGCAGCTTTTACGCTAAACCAATAAGCCAAGCCTAAATACCATTTAAGGTGAATTTTAAGAGCTGCTTAACACAACTCGTCGCCGATGACTTTTAAGAAGGAACTGACCCGCGAAAATGTAAACAAAATTTTAGGCGCCTCCAGTGTATTTTACCGTCGGTCGTCGTCTTCTGCGAGCACCTCAATAGGGTCATATCTCATACCTGAAATTCCAAGTATGAGGAAGCTCTTGTGTGGGAAATCAGCGGTGGATGCTTCTCTCGATTTCCCTCTGGCTTTTCTGCATAATCACCTTTACTTTCGGTACCGCGTAATTTCCTTGGGCCCGCGAGAAGTTGCTGTAACCTAACAATGGTCCCGAAGATGGGTGAGAATTTCCTTCTTCGTCTTCTCATGGCCATCGCTTAAGACGAAGATGTTAAATACTACGACGACCATACGATATATACCACTCTCCAATTCGTTCATCCCACACATATATTCACATTGGCTGTGTTCGGTTTACCTGGCGGTAATGCGCTTTACCGCTTCTCAGGTGTACATGCAATTGAAGACGATGGGAGCCGAGGTCGGTGGGCTGAACAGGTAAGTACAGAGCCAGGCTGCAATAGAGGTGACGTTTTTACGAACTGAAGATGGCCATTTCTTTTGGATATGGTCTTAGTTTGCGGAGCATATGATTTCGAGTATTGTAATGGAAGTTAGTGGAGGTCCCCACCAAAACGTCTTGCGCACGCCAAGAGAATGCTTTTCTTGATTCTCGTGTGTCTTTCTTTTCGGTGGCGAGTGAGTGATTTGGTGGGCTTTTACCTTGCCGTTTGCCTGGGATTTCGATGTTTGGGGCAACAATCAGCCGACCCGACGTATAATTCAATTATCTTTATTTTCATGTAGTAGATTTTGTCGTTTTGATATAAATTGAAGTACCTGGAGGTGAAGATCGTCAGTCAACAACTCACTTTCCTTCAATAAACATTTACCTATTTGCTTGGCATATCTTGCTAAATATCAAAAGATGAGAGCTTTCGTCCTTTTGTCCTGTTTGGCCATCGCCGCGGCCAGACCAGAAGCCGGTTACGCATACAATCGCCCATCCTCAGGTGGAGGACACGGTGGTGGCGGTGGATTCAGTGGTGGACATGGAGGTGGTGCCATCGGTGGTGGACATGGAGGTGGTTCCATCGGTGGTGGACACGGTGGTGGTGGCGGAGGATTCGGAGGCGGTTCAGGATTCGGCGGAGGAATAAGCGGAGGTGGATTTAGCAGTGGTGGATCATCCGGTGGTTTCGGAGGTGTGTGAAAGTTTCAGTGCATTAAAAAAAAAAATTAAAAAAGAAAAATCCTTTGTGAAGGACAAGAAAAATGAAAAGTGAACAATTTAAATCTCAGTGGATATACCGTCAACTTTTGGATACACTTCTGATCATGTCTTTTCTGTTGTAGGTTCAGGATTCGGTGGAGGTGTCGGTGGAGGATCAGGATTCGGTGGTGGATCAGGATTCGGCGGAGGTGCCGGAGGTGGATTCGGTGGTGGTGCTGGATTCGGCGGTGGTGGTGGATTCGGCGGTGGTACTGTTGTACAAAAACACATTTACGTACATGTTCCACCACCAGATCAGGATGAAATCCGTATTCAACGTCCAATTCCCGTTGCTCAATCCCAAAAGCACTACAAAATCATTTTCATCAAGGCTCCATCTGCTCCAGCATACCAAGCCCCGATCATCCCACTTCAACCCCAAAACGAAGAGAAGACTTTGGTCTACGTTTTGGTTAAGAAGCCAGAGGAACAACAAGATATCGTTATCCCAACTGCTGCCCCAACTCAGCCCAGCAAACCAGAAGTCTACTTCATCAAGTACAAGACCCAAAAGGAACAGGGTGGTGCTATTGGCGGTGGAATCGGCGGTGGAATTGGCGGTGGAATCGGCGGTGGAATCGGCGGTGGAATCGGAGGTGGTATTGGCGGTGGACATGGTGGTGATATCGGAGGAGGAATCGGAGGAGGAATCGGAGGAGGAATCGGAGGAATCGGAGGCGGAATCGGAGGAGGAATCGGAGGTGGATCAGGAATTGGAGGTGATATCTCATCCGGACACGGCAGCACTGGACCATCAACATCATACGGACCACCCGGAAAATCTGGACCTTATTAAAATAACGTCGAACATAGCTAGTCCTATATATCTCATCTTTTGTACATATGTCTTTCAATTAGCTTTAGGTAAAATGTGACGAATTTTTGCAATAAAAACAGCGGTGACAAAATAATTTCAATGGTTTTTAACTCCTATTTGGGGCGAAGATATAACTTCAAGAATTCCATTCAATGGCAAATGGTCCTTCACTTCCCAAAGTATTACTTTGTAATTTATATAAAATTCTCGTAAAACTAATTTTTAACATTTCCAAAAAAAGAAAAGATTTCAACATCGAAATGTAACAAAAATATTGGATCCACTCGTAAATCACTTTCATTCGCATAAATTACGACCCCTTTTGCGTACTTTACCAGCACTCAACTTTTATCCAAATTACTGGCCAAATTATGGACATTTCTTGTTTTGGTCAAGATCCATCGTATAGTGATTGTCGCCATTTACGCTAGCAAGTCGACACTTTTATTTCGAGTATCTTAAAGCTGCTTTTTGATTCAAGACGCAACGAAAATATCGCGAAGAATTTCCATTTTACGTACTTGCGCCCGATTTGCGCACTATCATTTTTGCGTGGTTTTTTTTCAAGCGTTGTGCCCATTGAAACTTTAGAAGAAGTGAAAGTGTCCGGATAGTAAAGGTAATGTCATAAACAAAATCAAAATAAAGCCAGAAAGCGGGGAAAAGCATGAAGCGACCTCGACTTCTTCCGAGTTGCTTCTGCCTTTTCTTCAGTTTGACGGATTAAAATCGTGTGCGCCATGCCATACACTTCCTGAGATCGGGCTGAAGTCATGACACTCTCGTCGTACTTATGAAGGTACCTCCACTAATGATCATTATCTTGATGATGATGATGATGATATGAATATAGTGAGATAATACCTTAGATCTTTCACTTGAATGCTAGCACTGATGTAATTCAAAGTGAAATTGAAGAATGTCTTGAACAGATCTGAAGTTGGTACCCGGGAATGACGAACGCAAATTATTGTGTTTTTGTTTTTCGTCCAGTACTACTTGTTCGTTGGTCAGTGCACTTTGAAAGTGAAATAAATAAACAATTCAAAAAAATACATACAAAAATTGTTTCTTGAAAGTTCCAAACAATAAATTGAAGTGTTATTGATTGCATTATGAAAGTCGATAAAAAAAAAAATACCTGTACTCTATAAATGAGGTATTATGATAGTGGACTGTATTCAATTCGCCAAATCCCAGATTAAAGTCGTGCAATTTTTTTTTTAAATTAATTAATTTGGACACTTGGCGGTAACATTTGTAACGTATTCGCCGATGTGGAAAAAAGTAATGACATTATGATACGAGAATGGTGAAATATTAGAAAGGGCAATAAACCAGATTAGAAATGTTAACCATCACGTATACGATACTAGGTACTCGTCAGTTATCTAATATTTTATATCTGTTAATCTGCGGCATAAGATACTAAGCATGGACCGAGATTAAGCTTTACTGAAGCGGAAAAAACTCACAAACGGTGGAACCTTAACCTTTCAAATGTGTGCCAAATTCAATTTTTGAAGTACTCGCATAACATTTATGGGCACTGATCTTCCAGTACTGAAACATTTAATTGTATATGAACTAAGTTCTGAAAAATACCAGGACGAATAAGCAGTACCTACTGGATAATCTCTTTCTGTTTGGCAATTTTATTATCAATATTGCACATGTCGGAATCAGTGGCGTAGAAAGGACAGTGCCCTCGAAGTATTTTCATAGCATTTTTCGGTACTTTTTAAAAAAAAAAAAAAAATTAGTAAATAATATATTGTTGGTATAGTGCACTAAGAGTTCAGTGAAAACCTCATGAAAACCATTTTACTGACCATGATGAATTCAACATTTTAATTGAAATATAAATAAAATACTGAAAAACGCCAGAACGAACATTGTAAAGCTAGTAAGCAAGCAAGTGGTCAAATTGTAGTAATAAGCAATGCGAAATAGCGAATTCCAATTAATCTCACAGTATCCGCTCGAGCAAATTCGCTATTAATAATATTAATGCAATTTGACCACTTGGTCAAACAGTGTAATACTAGCTTAAGAAAGAATTCGAATTTTGACTACTCAATATAAATTTTCTGTACTGAATATTATCACAAATTTCTTCTGATATTATTGTTATTAGCAGAAACTGAAAAAACAAATATGTTCAAGAGAACTGAGTGCAACTTTGAAATGCTGGTATTTTTCTTGTCTTGTCCTCGGAATTCATTAAATTAGCACTCTATCAATAACTGAAAAAAGAAATATTGAACACTATTTCCAAATAGCAGCGCTGAGTAGCATCAGTAGTAGAGTATTGTCTTTAGAAAGATTGGGTACTTGGTTGAAATCCTAGTAGAGAATTGTTTATTTATTTACACATATTATATATTTTTTGGCTTGCGAAGTATTAATAAGTAGTCTGGGCGCAACTTTATTAATTTTTGGGTAGAAGTTCCGAACGCGGTTAGAATGGGGTCACGCTAGAATACTTATGCCGCTGCCACATATAACATATGAATTACGTAATTGGGTAATACTCCGGGACGAGGTCTAGTCCTAGTATAATATCAGTTGTTACACCATTAGAAGATTTTTCATGATTTGGTTTTGGGCCATTACATGAAATCGGAAATGCGTTTGTAGGCGATTATATAAAAAGTCTGTGGAAGTGAAAACCAATCTGATATCTCATCAATCCTAAGAAATATGTCGAAAGCCTTATACTATGTTCAGACTACGAGATTGACGCGTTTAAATCGAGTTAAATGCGCTGAAAACACTTCCCGGACACGTTTTCGAAAACACGTAGCTACTACGCATTTAACTGAAAATATGTACTGCGACCCTCGCGGAAATCGAAGTAAACTTTGGAAGAAACTATTTAATGCTGCAGAAACTCAATTTTGTGCTTGTGCAAAGACTGCATTAGGTAATAAATTCCCTTTTTATTGCTGCTATACAAACTAATTTGTTTCAAACAATTTAGAAAGCATAAATTTGCTAATGAAACACAGCTGAATATCTACTTGTCAAAACAAATCACATCAAGCTATCATGTATCAAAATAAAACGAGTTGCCTAGTCTAAACACTACTTTTTTAACATGTTAAATTTACCCTAAATACGTTTAAAACGCATAGTCTGTACAGGATATAACGTCCTCTTAGAGTTGAATATCTAAAAATCCTGACATCAACTTTTTGACGATTATGTAGGAAGCCTCAGGAAGTAAAAATGAATTCGATATGTCATCAGAACTAAGAAATATATAGGAATTTGTGAAAACATATTCAACCCCCTTGCACCAACTTTGGGGTTGAATATGCAAAAGTCCTGAAATGAGTTTTTAGATATACGAGAATATAAAGAAAGCCCGAGGAAGTGAAAACCAATCCAATGTCTTATCACTCCTAAGAGATATGACGGAATTCATAAAAAAGAGTTTAACCCGTTTATAACCTCTTAGGGGTTTAAAAAGGAAAAAATTTGAAAACTGGTTTTAGTTGAATATAAAACAAGCCCATGGAAGTGAAACGTTATTCAATATCTAATCAGACCTAAGTGATACGGCCGAATTCGGGAAAATGTATATACCCCTTTACACCCCTTAGGGGTCGAATTTCAAAAAACACTGAAAACGCTTTCTAGGTATTAATATGAGGAATCCGTGAAATAAAAATCAATTCATAATTTTAGAAGACCTAGAGATATGACGAAATTCGTGAAAATGCATGCATTTCGTTTTCACTCATCACTTTTTTAGCCCCCCTTCCGTACACCAATGGATATTTGAAAATGTTTTTTATCTAAATTACTTTTCTGATAGATCTACGTATAGTCACCAAGTTTCAACTTTTTTGCACATGCCGTTCTATAAATATGAAAAAAACCCCCCACTCCCTAGCATACTAACCCTAGAAAAATATATATTTTTCCAACACGCCACTAGCTCTATCTAAATACCAAGTATTAGCTTTCCATGATTATAGGTTCTCGAGATATAAAAATCGGAACGTGTCCTTTTTAGCCCATCCTCACCCCTCACATCCAGATCCACAAAAAAAAATTTCCTGTTAGGGGTCTATTAGGCCTACTTCTGGTAAAAATCCTAAGCATCTATCTTACACTGTTCTTGAGATATGAGACGTGATTTTTTAGAAAAATTCTTTTCCCCTCCATTCATCAAAATTTATTTGTTAACCTTTATACAGAATCCGAATTTTATTTCTCTATTTGAATTTTATTTCTTTATTTGCTACGAGCCTTCAAACAATTTTGCGTACACCGGTCGACGTACGGCGTACGGCGGACAGACGGACTGAATTTTTTTTTTGCTTTTTTCGTGTCTACTAGTCATGAAACGAAAAAATAATATTTTGAGGGTAGCAAATTTTTTTATTCAAAAATCGATCATAGTACTAGGTATATTATTGAAATAATAAAGTAATATTCGTAACTGATAAAATTGTGCTAATTTTTATTTGTTTATTTAACTACTAGCCGCGTACCGCGGCTACACTGGCTTCGCTCACGTTGTTCTATCGCTCCTGTTACTCCCGTTGTTCCCGTTTCTCCCGTTAATCCCGTTGATCTATTGGTCCTGTTTCTCCCGATACTCCTGTTACTATCGTTGCTCCCATTTCTCCCGTTACTCCCGTAGCTCCGTTGCTCCCATTTCTCCCGTTACTTCATCCACCATCCCCCATCCTCCATCCACCATCCTCCATCCTCTATCCACCATCCTCCATCCTCCACCCTCCATCCTCTATCCACTATCATCCATCCTATATCCACCATCTTCCATTCACCATCCTCCATCTTCCATCCTCCATCCTCTATCTACCATCCTCCATCCACCATCCTCCATCCCCCATCCACCATCCCCCATTTCTCCCGTCGCTCCGTTGCTCCCGTTACTCCATCCTCTATCCACCATCCACCATCCTCCATCTTCCATCCTCTATTCAACATCCTCTATACACCATACCCCATCACCCATCCTCCATCCTCTATCCACCATCCTCCATCCACCATCCACCATCCTCCATCCACCATCCTCTATCCACTATCCACGTCCAACTTTACCATCCTCTATCCACTATCCACGAACGCATAACTAATACACCGAAATCGAACGAACTGCCGCTAAACTATATATGAAATACACTCAAATGTTGAAATAACTCGCGTACCACCAACTGTTAAATGATTTTGTTCACGCAGAAACCTTCGCGGACGTGCGCTAAATATATCAACAAAGTTTCATTGCAATCGGATGAATGGCTTAGGAAGTCATACGGGACAAACAAACAATTAGAGCTAAAATCGCGCAAAAAATTGGAAAGATATTAAAAAAAACAATTGTTTTTGATTTGATCGGTACCAAGCTTCACAGGAACCATCGCAGGACTATTCTACATGTTCCCTGAAAATTTGATCAAAATCGGTTGAGCGGTTTAGGAGTTCATAGGGAACATACGCACATACCCACATACATCCTCTTTTATATATCGCCGTGTCGAAAGAACAGTGACGCAACTGCAATTTTGCAAATTTTTTGTTTTCACATTTCAATATTTTGTGGTTTTGCTATTCTTGCATAAAATCGTTCCCCGTTGTTTTAAAAGAACGTGCTCTTGATTAAAGCTGTCTATAGTAACTATTAATAAGCTCGTATGGCTTGTGGGCAATTGTCAAAAATGATATTGTTCCTCCGAAAAAAATGAAAATTTTTTGCAGTTGCGTCACTGTTCTTCCGACACGGCGATATATAGATATCATTGTTAAAAAAAAATATAATTTTGGAATACATTGATTTGTTAATATTAGTTTAGGGTTTTATAAAACTTTTGAAGAAGTTGTACAATTAATTAATTCTTTGGTTATTAATGGTATTTATTATTTAAAACTTTCCAATCGAAAATCATTTAGACTGAAACAATTTTGCATTCAATTTTATTTTATTTTTTACAGGAGCCGGGTACTTTGATCAATTAAATTCTATACGGCAAACAAATTCCCAAAGTACCCGACTTCCACAATGTATTACAGATGGCAATAAATCCGATATGTCGTGCCCTAAAATAGCTTCCACTTATCGACGTTTCTCTCCAATACGTTACTAACCTCGTCAAAAATTAAGTTTTTAGAACGTTTACCTATAAAACGTATCAAATTTCAAACATGTAACAGTAACTGTTATTCACATATAAAAGTCAGAAGATTTTCATCAAAGCCCCTCCCGCTGTCTCTCCCCATAGCTCTTGTCATAGGCTGTTAAAAAAATGTTTTTGTACTTCTTAACATTTACGAATACTTGAAGTTAATACTGCTCCAATACTGGATCAATGTACATGCATATGTCTATATGAAAGGATTGTTTTCCAAACAGGAACTCAGTGCTGTTTTTACAGCCAAGGATGTAAGATGTTGTCTTCAGATCTTCCTTCTTCCAGAGTTTGTAATCCGTGAACCACGAAGTTTTTTATCCATAGTAGGTAGGTAGAATTACAAACATCCTAAGATTGAGGAAAAGTATGAACCTAACTCTTTTATAGGATATAGTCCGAGAAGTAGTTTCAGTCGAACTACTACTAAAATTATGACACTACTGACACACTTAAAACACAACTACAATTATGGGGCATAGTCCAGGATGGAGACAAATTCAAAATGTTTCTACCACTGCTTGGTTGACGACAAGAAAGTTATTTGAAAAGTTAATATTGTCATTGAAATAGTACTCTGTATGAACAACTTTAAACACACATCTCTTCAATCAAAAATTTAAAAAAAAATGGTTCAAGGACTCACAGCTCAACCAATTTGATATCTGATCAAATTTAAGAGCTAGGAATCCAAAAATACTGAAATCGTGTATGAAGCAATTATCAAAACTAGACACTCGTGAAAGTATTAACTAAGTCAATATCTCATTAGACCTAAGAGATACGGCGGCATTCGTAAAATGTATATAATCTCCTTATTCCCGCTTTGTTAATGAATATCGAAGAATTTTAAACTATAACACCTAAAACATATGACGAAATTCGTGTAAGGTATATAAACCCTTTAATCTTGTCCCTATGGGGAAAAGAAAAGTGTAGGGAAAAAACCTTAATTCGATTTTTACGCGATTATATAAAAAGTCAGTTAAAGTAAAACTTAATTCAATATCTGATTAGATCCAAGAGATATGTCAGAATTCGTGAAAATATATGTCAAAAAATCGTGAAATCAGTACTGAGACGATAATATAAAAAGCCCGTCAAAGTAGAAATTAATTGGTTACCTCATTAGACTTCGTACAGCCCTTAGAACCTCTATGGACCAACCGAATGGTCTAAGTGAGTCGATCCATAGTTTGGATGGTTGCCACCATAACCTAACCTTACCTTAAACCTCTAAATATCCAAAAATGCTTAAAGAAATTTTTGGGTGTTATCTGAAGAGCTTATGGGTTTGAAAATAAATAGATTAAATTATGGCGAAATTCGTGAAAATATGTGTTCACTAACCATTTAAAGGCTTCACCTCCATACGCTAATGCAGAGCAGAAAGTGTTTTGTACTTAAGTTATTTGTCTAATTTTAAATTTTAAACTTTCTAGCATAAGACGTTCCAAAAATAGATAAAACATCCCCTTCCCCATCCCCTACTGTGTTCCGTGACGCAAAATTTCATCTTTCTATCTTAAGTGACTGTCAATCAATATGAAAATCAGACTGTTTCGCTTTTGATCCTTCCTCACCCTGACTCGTCCTACACTAAGATATCGTAAATCTTTCCACTCGCTACTGACACTCTTAAAAATGTACTTACAATTTATTAATTTTATTAATACTCTGATAGTATGCCCACAAATAGTGACCAAGTTTCAACGTTATTTCACAAACCGTTGAAAAGATATGGATTTTATAATGTTTCGATCCCAGCTTTCGAGCTTCAAAGATACCATACTTTCACCCCACGCTCTCGAACCCATCCATTAAGTTCTTAAATTTTTTTTTTGCAAAGGGCTTCACTATTATAACTTTTTACAAATAAAAAGTTTGAACTTCCCAGCATAAAGCGTTCCCTGAAAAAAAAATCCACTGGTTCTTCTCACCTTAAAAGGTAACCACTTAAGATGACCTTTCATAAAATAAAATAATTTCAGCATTTTAAACACGCGCTATTTTGAAAAGGTGTTTTTTTTTAATTTCTGAAATGTGGAATTATCTGATTTTTGCACTCATCTCTTAATTAAACACCAAACTAAATTGGACGGTTTTACCAACAAAACTAAAAGAAGAAATGTTCAGAACTGAAAAGCAAACCGAGTATCTTAATATGAACGAAACAACTCTGTCCTATATTAGATAGAGGTATAGGGTTATTCAAAGTTCAAAAGTTGTATAGAAATTCAGTAGAATTCATTTAGAGATTGGATTCAATCAATAGTTTTACTTATTGTTGCAGAAGCTTACTTCAATATTTTATGTGAAAACCGCACCGCATTTTTGCTTAGAACAGTGAATCCTTGATTGATTACAAATGATTTCTATGAAATTACTTTCCTACGAAATATAAAGTCTATCAAGTTTGGCAGGAATTCCTTGTAGGATGACTCCTAATTGATTCCGAGTGTAAAAACAATAAATCAAAATCATTGGAGTAATTCGAATTCATATCTTGTCCAATGCAGCAAGAAAAACTGATCTTATGATCAAATTAGTACGACCAGAGAGCGGACATGTCGTTATAATTTCGTTCGAAGTTCATTGAACATTCAATTAAAGTCGATACAAAAAAGTAACAAATTCAGCTGTTGTTCGGAATATCAATAGCCTCGAATAGCTGCTTTCGATTTTTCACGAAGCGTTAAAAAGTTGTAAACCATGAACCCATCGAAGATGTTTTCAAGCTGAAAATATCGAGCTCTAGTTGAACGCTTTAAAGAAGCTAAGTACCGCCGACAATTTCTGGTCGACTTCAACTGGCACAAATCTTATTAGAAGAGAATGTCTTCGATTCAGCAAGTGGATAGATAGTTCGATTTGGCATTCTATTTCTTCAAGACGTATTAGTACCCTGATCCGACAGGCCTGGATTCTTCTTCGAACATAATTTTCTTGACCGCAGCAAACTATGGTTACATTATTGCGTTTGCTGCCAGTACAGTGGAATCGATCGACCTTTCCTTACACTTCCCATTAATAAGGTATTAAGTATAGCCACATCGCTCCACTTACGGTCACTTTCATTTTCAGAAAAATATGCAATAGTTTTTGGAGGCTTGTTCGATAATTCAATGGTCGATTGCCTATGACCGAACCCCGAAATATGTCGAAATTTAATTAATTTGTGGAAGAATAGATTCGATCGAAAGAGGGCTTCTTCAAATGACGAAAGGGCATCGATAATTGGTACGTCATAATTGAACTGAACATAAGTGTTTTGATACTAGCGTGGAATGATTAGAAATAAAAACGTTGTATGCGTCGGTTTCCCTTTCACTTCGACAATAGTGGATTCATAATGAGTTGTTCCTCACCATTTATTTTCTTAAATTTCCCGTACACATTTCATTTTGTTATCAAAACGGGTCAGTTCAATTCAACTGGAATTCGAGATGCAACAACTTGAAGTAATAGTGGAATCAAGCGTTTCCACTCGGAAGTTTAAGTCTACCGAGCCGTAAATCCTTCCTATTGTATCAAATGACTCGATTCGTTCAATTGAAATAAATCAGCTCAAGTTCACTATAATGGTAGGTACGTAGTCTCCTGAAAGGCAATAAATCAGTTTTATGTCTGCAATCTAAATTGCAGCATTTGATCAGTTCACTGGGAGTTCTTCAAGTACGAAGTCACTTTGTATCAGCGAGGAGGACCAAAATAGAAGCAAGGAACTCCAATCTTTTTATTTAAATTTTAAAATTCCATTCAACAGGATAAACATATTATCTACTTGTCCTCAGTACTTCTCTTGATTTATTTCCTGCCGTTATTTTACGTTTATATTGTTGAAAAATGAAGCTTGATTGCGGAATATTTGCGTAAAATTGTGGAATATTCACGTTAATTGATAGAATCATAGAATGGAGTATTTACGGTTGAGATACTTTTTTCTTAAAGAAAGTTGTTATTTCTATGAAAAGAATTTTACTTTATTATTTTTTAATAATAAAGTATTGTGATCGACCTGAAATTTCAAAAAAGTTTGCTACCCTGAAATTTTGTATTTACACGTTTTAGGACTAGTAAACCCCAAAAAAGCAAAAAAAAAAAAAATGTCCGTCTGTACGCCGTACGCCGTACGCCGTCCGCCGTACGCCGTACGCAAAATCGTTTGAAGGCGCGTAGCTCCCAAACCCGTTGAAATATTAAATTGAAATTTTTATGGTGGGTAGATTGGGTGAACCCCTACCACTGGTATATTTTTGAGGGGTGGGGTTACAAGGGGAGAGGAGAGGGGAGCGTTTTAGACGAAAAATTTTGGTTTCTAGATCTCAGGAACCACTTATGCTAGGAAGCTGAAACTTGGAACTTATGTAGTACTATGATAATGGACTCAATTGCAAAAAAATGGTCGATATTGGTTAAGGGGTGTGGAAGTGGGGGGGAAAACAATGAGTCTTTAACGCATGAAAGCCGGGATTGAAACATTCTAAAATCGATATCTCCTGAACCATTGATGTCAGAAGATTGAAACTTTGTTGTTGTCCTTAGGGATACTTCAAAATTAGACAAGGGCTAAAATTTTTAAGAGGGGTGGTGGGGTGTGGGGGTGGGGGGTGAAAAACTTCGGATTACAATATCTTCCGAACCAATTACACCAGGAAGATAAAATTTAGTTTCTGTATATGGGATCACAAGAGGAGTCTACCAAAACTAAATTTTTTGAGGGGGGAGGTGGAGCACGAAAGTGAGGGGATAGCAATTTCTCAAAAAATGTCATTTTTATATCTCAGAAACCGTATTGAGTTGGGGACGGTAAACTTCTAGTAGGAAAAAAAAATTTGGTGATGTGGGTGTTGGGGGTGATGGTGAAAGGGGGTAGAAAGGAAAATATTCTGATTTTTATTTCTCGAAAACCATAATGAGGAGAAAGCTAAAAATTTAGGATTATATAGAGCCACTATGCAGACATCCTAGAAAAATAAAATTTTTCATAGTGGTATCAAGGTACGGGGGAGAGGGGTGGTTTTTTATATCTCAGAAACGGCTTATGCTAGAAAGTTGAAACTTAGTACGTATATGTAGATGTACTATTAAAGTAATTAAAGCAAAAAAAAAGTTCAGATTTTTATTGGCGTTCAGAGGTTGAGTAAAAAAAATGTCCGTGAATCCACATTTTCACAAATTTCGTTAAAACTTTTAGACATGTCGAGCTATCAAAGCAATTTTACTTCTGCGGGCTATTTATATAAGCGCCTACTAATGATCTCCAAAATTGTTCGATATCCAACCCCTAAGGGGGTGTAAAGTGGTTGTGTACATATTCACGAATTCTGATATATTCCTAAGGTATATTGAGATTTGGAGTTCACGTTTACTTCTATAAGGGAAAAACCCGATTTAAGAATTTTTGCGTATTAAACCCCCTGGGGGTATTGTTCAAGATTTCACTAATTCCGAAAATCTCTTAGGTTTAATGTGATCGAATTCGCTTTTACTACTTTCAATTATTCTATTGATAAAAACATACGTAAATAAATAAAAAAATCTGCCAACAGTCTGGGCGCAACTTTATTATTTTATGGGTAGAAGTACGAAACGTGTTTAATGATAAGATACGGTGTTGGGTACGATGAGACTGACAACCTAAAAAATAACCAGGAGGCTATTTGGAACGTTATTTTTTAGGTTGTCAGTCGCATAGTACCCAACACCGTATCTCATCATTAAACACGTTTCGTACTTCTACCCATAAAATAATAAAGTTGCGCCCAGACTGTTGGCAGATTTTTTAATTTGCCTCACACTTTTCACATTTTTGTCTCAAAATTATTATTTTTATCAGAACTGTAACATAAAAAATCTGACCAACAGTCTGGATGCAACTTTATAATTTACTCTATGCCTTCCTGAAATTGAAAAGAAAAAAAAATTAAATAAAAATCTGCGAACAGTCTGTGCGCAATTATATTATTTTTTAGGTAGAAGTCCGGTACGCGGTTTATGTTGAGATGCGGTGTAGGTTATTATGCGAGTGATAACCTAAAAAAATAATTTAGGCATGAGTATAAAATATCGGCATAACCCATTAGGGGTTGAATAAAAAAAAAATCTGAATCCGATTTTTAGACAATTAAATATAGATAGATAGATAGATGTTTATTTGGTTCCAATAAATATTTAGAAAAGTATTTGTGCAATGTTCTTGTTGAGTTGATCAATAAAACTAATGATCATATCAGCCAGGAATAAAAAATTGAATCTCCTTTTGTCTTCGCTCCCCAAAGGAGCTAATAAAGTGTGGGAACTAAATAAATTATTTAAGAAAGGGCGCTCTCCAATCCCCACTCTGAGCAATGGTAATACAGTTGCGTTCACAAACAAAGGCAAAGCTGAACTTCTCTCCGACACTTTTTCTGAAGCACACGTGCTGTCTCAGAACCCACGTACCACGAAGAATGGAGCTTTAGTTAAAAATACTCTAAAAAACATCCCAACACTACCCCCAGACTTTATGCCTCAGGATCTTTCCAAACCGACTGAAGCTACGGCAATTATTCAATCCCTTTAAAACAGAAAAGCTCCTGGCAGCGACGGCGTAATCACACCTATGCTCAAAAACCTTCCCAAAGCCTTGATAGTCTACATCAACTTCATCTTCAACTGATCTCTCAAGATTGGCTACTTCCCTCAAATATGGAAAAAGGCAGTAATAATCCCCGTCCTCAAGCTGTTGTGAACGGAGGCCTAGGAGTGAATATTTCGACTTGAAAAAGTCAAAATATTCGAGGGAAAGGAAGGTTCTGGAAAGAGTGGGCCAATTCCTCCGGACGGAAATAAAATAAAACATATTTTCAAATTAAAAATCTCAAGGTGAAACAAAAAATAATGGGGTGAGTTTCCTTTTTCTATATTTTTTTTTCTATATTCTTCTTCTCTTTCCTCTTTTTTTTTCAATATTTTTTTTGTGGTATTATTTTTTGTTTTTGTTGTTTTTCAGATTTTTGTTATATATTGTAGGGGCCTTATATGGCTGTTTTTTTGTTATATAAAGATGCTTAAAGGCTAGAAGAGCCAAGTATAAAATGAACCCGAGCGTTTGAGCTCCCAACCCTGAACCTCAATAAGGGGCCAGGACAAAGTTGTGTTTTAGGACAGTCATGGCTGAGGTAGGGTGGGCAGGCAGGGCGCTATACCACCTAAGCGCCCTGACAAATCGCGAAGTCGCGCAACTCTACCGCTTCTTGGTCTTTCACGACCTATTGGGAAAATAGTCCCAATTTTAAATCACCCTGGAGTAAGCCGACACGAAATTTTTTGTTGTACAGGCCAAGGGTTTATGGTCTGAGAATTGAGCAAGAACCCCCCCACAACTGCCGTAGCTAGTCCCGGCCGCCAGCAAGCGTGTCGCTTCCGCTCGATTTTCAGCCACCAATTCAGACGTAGGAGGAATTGGCCTACTCTTTCCAGAACCTTCCTTTCCCTCGAATATTTTGACTTTTTGAAGTCGAAATATTCACTCCAAGGCCTCCGTTCACAACAAAATTCGCTCCTTTCCCCTCCCCTCAATTGCAGCAAATCGCGAAGCTTATCTCTGTCTTTCTCGACTCATCGGGAAAATCGGGATCGCGTGAAAAAAATGCAATATGAAAAAAAATTTTGGGAAGAAAAATAGCAACAAGAAAAATCAAAATCTACAAGCAAAAAAAATCTAAATCATATTTTCGTACGAAGACTTACCAAAAAAAATGTAATTTATCAAAAAAATATACTACGTTATTTTAAAAAAATTTATTCTACGTTAAAAGGGAACTCTAAAAGGAAGGATAAGGAAATAGGGGACTTTTCGAAATTTCGACGATATTTTCTATCACCAAACTCACTGATGTTTCGCAAGTATTGTGCCCAATTGTCTGACGACATGCCCGCCAAGACAAGGCATGCCCAGCTCTCAATTGGGTACTTACGAACCAAAAGTGGAATGGGTCAAGAAAATAAATTCTGACCCAACTTACATCACATCAATCTCGCATACAGACAATGTTTCCCTTTCCTATGGAACCGAGTTGGCGCCTAAAGGTTGCCAAAACGGTTCGTCAATAGGTCAGTTCCACAATGTCTCCATACAAGACCGATGAGATGGTTTCCTGTGGAAAAATCAGAAAAGCTGTACACTTGAACTGTTGTTGCCGTTCAGGCGAAAATTCTGTCGCAGAACTACGAAATTTAAGTCCTTTTTGCCCATCAACTTTTTGCACGGAATTTTTCGGAACTCGCGCGTGTTGATGAGCTACGCTTTGTGCACCAAGCGTAGCTGTGGCTAGCCCCATGTTGGGCGCCATTTTGTTGTGAACGGAGGCCTTGGAGTGAATATTTCGACTTGAAAAGGTCAAAATATTCGAGGGAAAGGAAGGTTCTGGAAATCTGGGCAAGAACCCCCCCACAACTGCCGTAGCTAGTCCCGGCCGCCAGCAAGCGTGTCGCTTCCGCTCGGATTTCAGCCACCAATTCGGACGTAGAAGGAATTGGCCCACTCTTTCCAGAACCTTCCTTTCCCTCGAATATTTTCACTTTTTCAAGTCGAAATATTCACTCCAAGGCCTCCGTTCACAACAAATCCAGGAAAAGATCCTACCCAATCTAAAAGCTATCGACCGATAAGCTTGCTACCAATTCTGGGAAAAAATTTTCGAAAAAATCATTTTAATCCGGGTATAAAAGAAACTGGAAAATGCCCCGATTTTACCAGAATTCCAATTCGGTTGTCGAGGTCACTCGACAACCCACCAACTTTTTAGAGTTAAAACAATAGTAAGGCTCTGCGGGCAAAACAGTCAGCTGGCATGCTAATTTTAGATATAGAGAAAACCTTCGATTCCGTATGACACGGAGGTCTTCTACACAAAGTAGTAAGCTACTCTTTCCCTGACTTCCTATGCAAAATTATTCTGTCATTCCTCACCAACAGATGTTTTATTACCAAGGCCCAAAATGCTGTCTCCGACCTACGAGGTATACCTGCAGGGGTTCCTCAAGGCTCTTGCCTAAGCCCAACTCTGTTCAACATCTATACCTCAGATAGGTATACCGAAAATAAGTAACTGCGAGCTTGCCGTCTTTGCTGATGACACAGCAATAATAAGTGTATCAGATGATCCAAATACAATTATCAATAACCTGCAACGTCAGCTAGAAGTCTTTACTGATTTTTTCAGAGCCTGGAAAATAAAATTAAACGCCACTAAAACACATGTTTTTTTAGCAAACGAAGAGCCTCCCGGTTTATTCCAAACCCTTCCATCAATATCGTTGGGGAAGTAATCTCTTGGTTCCCCTCAATTAAATATCTTGGAATTCAATTTGACAAAACTTTAACTTTCCACGAGCATGCGAACCAAACAGTTTCAAAGGTATCAAAAAGTATCAGAACTCTTTATCCGCTAATAAATCGAAAATCTAAGCTATCAAAGGAAAATAAGCTGCTATTATATGAAGTAGTAATGCAACCATCACTCATGTACGGTGCTCCAATTTGGAATAGTTGTGCTTCAATTTATAAGAAGAAATTACAAACTTTACAAAACAAAATTTTAAAAATAATGCTTAACAAGCCTTAGTATTATTCTTCTCATAGGCTGCATATAGAAGCTGAAATAGAGTTGGTGCACTAACTGGCGAAAATGAAATACGTAAAATTCCAACGTAGTCTTATTAATTGCAAAAACCCGCTCATATCTACTATTCAATACTAGTTCTTAGTCATAGAAATAGGTTAGTTTTAATTTTAGTTTTAATTCAAATGAGGTTTTTTTAAAATTTTGTCCTCTTACTATAAGCACTGTAATAAATCAGCATATAAAAACGAGCGTCATGCTTCCAAGAACAACTATTATTATTATTTATTATTATTTAAGACTGGTAGAGCCTAAAGAAGCCTCACTACTTCTCGAACTACGACCTAAGAGGTCTTTTGTTCCTGGCTCTTAACCACTCCCTAGGCCATATCTATTCCTTTGAGAAAGGAGATGATTTTACTCAGGGGAGTCTTCGACAGGTCTTCACAGGTGAGAGTAAATCCACCGAGAATCTGCCTTCTTGATCTGGCCACTGCATCACAATCACACAGAATGTGTGCCGTGGTTTCAGATGTGATATCACAGAATCGACATGTATCTAGTGATACTTTACCGATGATCTTAAGGTGATAATTAAGGAAATAATGTCCGGAAAAATATCCCATTATGACCCGTGCGTTATACCTGCTTAAGGAAAGGAATTCCGACGCTCTCCTACTTGAGAAGGTCAGGAATTTCTTTGACTGTCTAAGTCCTGAAAGTGAGTTCCAATAATCTTCCACCTGAAGATTTATCCACTTAAAAATACCATCCTTAATGAAGCCTTTACCTACTCCACAGAATGGTTCCGGGCCAATCATTGGTGAGTTGGCTCCTCGCTTAGCTAGCTGGTCAGCCGATTCATTACCCGGAATACCCTCAAGAACAACTAAGATGAAAAGGCAATTATGTCTGACCCCTGTATTTGGAATATATGAAATTGTAACTAACCAATGTATCTGAATAACTGTAATAAATTTTCTATCTATCTATCTATCTGTTTATCTTTTCAGACATAGTAATTCATTAATTAAAACAACCAACATTTAAATCAAATTTGCTTCTATGGTAGCTTACCATGAAAAAAAAATTCCATTCTTAAAATTTCGGGTTTCGTAGTCGCGCTCTCAGCGTTTGGCTCTATATATCCTGGCTTACAACCAAAAATTCCACCAAATTGGTTGAAATATTTGATGATCAAATATTATGTAATCTTCAGCGCCACCTTCCTTTAGTATAGGATTGCTATGGCGGAAATTTAGCTAAGTTTATAAGTCTCGGATCGTAAATTTGATTTCGAGTGCAATATATAGAAATTATGCTCAGCAATTCCACCAGCTGTAAGGGTGTTTCGGATAGTAGGCATGATACACCCTCTGACGAGTCTATGCCCTCCGATGACGAAACAGCTCCTTCGGACCTAGTCCAACACAATCTTATGAAACTGGCGTATCCAGTGAAGGTTCTCCAACGGTCATGTCCTCTAGGACAACGATTAATCAGCAGTCGAGGATTTCGTGTTGGGGTTTCTCACCAGAAACCCTACTGATGCCGGAAAACAACCAACATTTAAATCAAATTTGCTTCTATGGTAGCTTACCATGAAAAAAAAAATGCCATCCATAGTAATTCAGATTGTTTCTTTATTGCATAAATTGTAACTACTTGTGATTAGTGTTTAATTTACATAAGGAAAATTGGAACAACAAAAGCCGCAATTAAATATATAGAAAACCTTTTAAAGTAAAAAAACAATTCCATATCTCATAAAACCTAAGCGATATGTCGGAATTCGTAAAACGTGCACAATCATTTTACACCCTCTTAGGGGTTGAATATCGTAAAATCCTGAAATTAATTTATAAATTATTATATAATATAAAAAAGCTATAGACGTAAAAGTGAGTTCGATTTCATTAAACCTAAAATATTATTCGGGATTCGTGAAAACTTGAACAATACCTTACACATCCAAGCGAGATGAATATCTAAAAATGCTTAACTCGATTTTATCCCGATTAAATTTAAAGGCTTTAGAAATGAAAGCGAATTCGATAGCTGACAAGTTCTAACAAATATATCGAAATGCGTGAAAATGTACACAACAATTTTACACCCCCTTAGGGATTGGATATCGAAAAATTTTGGTAATGCTTCTAGGCGCTTATACAACGGGCCCGCTAAAGTAAAATAAATTTGATAACTCGACATACCTAGTAGATATAACGAAATTAGTGAAAATGTGCAGAAAACCCTTTTTACGGACAATTATTTTGCTCTACGTCCGTACGCCAATAGAAATTTGAACTTTTTTTTCCTTTTCATTACTCCTGTTGTACATCTACATATAAGTTCTAAGTTTCTACTGTCTAGCATAGCCGTTTAAGTCTGCAGTATAAGCCTGAGATACAAAAACCCACCCACACCCTCGTACCTACACCATGGTGATTCTATATAGTCAGAAGTCTTTAGCTTTCTTTGCTGAAGGTTTATGGGGCCAAACTTTTGTAAAATTTTCAAGATCATGTCTGATACGGTTCTTAAGATATAAAAATTTAAAAAGTAGCGGAGACCGGGGACAATAGAAACATTTTCGATTCATGATTTTTTTGCCACGTAACTATCGCAATTTTCTAATATATACAGCACGACAAATAAGTTTCGAGACTGGTCATGGAAAACATCATTAAAAGAAAAAATCTAGATATTTTTATTTTTTTTTATTCAAAATATTCTCCTTCAGTTTCAATACACTTGTTACAGCGATTCAACAGTGATTCAAATGCGTGTTTTAGCTCATTTTGTGGAATTGCCTCTAGTGCTCGTGTTGAAGCTGTTTTGATGGTCGAAATGTCATTAAAAAAACATCCTTTCAACTTCAATTTCAATTTCGGAAATAAAGAGAAATCGCATGTGGCCAAATCAGGTGTATACCGTGGATGACTCAACACACAGACTTGATTCTCAGCCAAAAATTGACGAACAATGAGTGAGGTGTGACTCGGTGCATTATACAGTTGTCTGGATCGAATAAATTCGGGTCGAATACGACGGATTCTGGCCATCACACTTTTCAAAACTTCGAGATAAAATGCGCCAGTAATTGTTTGGCCAGTTGGAACGAATTCCCTGTGGACAATGCCTTTGCTATCAAAGAATGTAATGAGCATTGTTTAAGCAACTTTTAAATATTTCAATATCGACAAAAAAGTTGTTTTGGGAGAACTGTTATAACTTTGCTATCTATCAACCGATTTAAACAAAATTAGTATTACCGGGAAGAGAAGTGTCATAGCTTTCAAACGCCGGTCTGTAGACATAGATGGCCCTACTAGTTACTCAGATATGGTTCGAGTCTCGGAACTTATTTGTCGCTCTGTGTATTAAATATGTTATAAAGAGTACATAGACTCTATTTTATATTTTAATTGTTTCGTTGACCTGTAATAATAAACAAAGGAGATATTTTAAAAAATATTGAAGACGTCGACATGTTTCACCTGGGACGGTTGAAACAGCATTTAGATTAAATGTTATATGTATTTATTTTAATCCAAAATTGTCATAATTAGTCAGATTGTCAAAAATGTGTAACATTCATAATATTAAAACTTTTTCTTCGTGAAAGACTTGTGGTTTGAGGGTAGCGAATTGAAAGTTCTGGATTTATGCTTCATGATTTATGGATTTATGCTTCATGAATCCAGAAATCAATCTTTTTCAGCCATAGAATTTCGTCTTCATGTATCTGGCATGTTTAAGGAATATTTAAAGGACAATTAGAAGATTAATTTGCGAATTGAAACACGTTTCTACTGTTCCCGCTTTTCTTGTTTGTTCATTTTGATCTAAACACTCAATTGTTTTCTTAACTCTTAACTCGTACGAACGTATGAATTTAAACTATTGCAACTAAAGTAAATATACTAAACTAAAAAAATAATAATAGTTGAAGCCTGATAGCCACGTTCTTATTCCTTTTAACACTCTTTTTAGATGATGGAAAAACATATTTTTTGATATACCTATGTAGTTTCACTTTTGATTCTAATCAACGTTTTAATAATGGCTACCAGGGGTATTTAGAGACGCTTCGTTTGACACTTTGAAGCTTAATTTAAACCAAGGATTGCGTTTATTATGACCATTGCTTCTATTGTGGTGATATTCGCGAGTTTTAATTTTAATTTATTAAATTCATTAATTCATTAATTTTAATTTATTAAATTCATTCACGGGAATTAAACACTTCTTACTACAGTAAACGGCAACGTCGATGTTGATTGTCAATATTTTTAGTTATCGAAGTCGACGTTGATTTGAAAGAAATGAATAAATTTGATAAAATTAATTAGTCTTTTTCAAAGAATCAAATCGAAAGGTTCAATTATAAAATACTATAATTATAAATGTTTAAATAATCAATATTGATAAGTTGTATAAATTAATATTTAATTTTCTTACAATGTTATAAACTTCGTTATTTAGAGTTTGGTTTTTATTGTAATAAAAGTTATAATCAAGATTAAAGAATTTCAATTAAACCATCCTCGCAAATATAAGTAGGAGATTCAGTTATATCTAACTACGATAGTGATTCAATTTTATCTAGCTACGTTAATAATTCTAATTACGTCAATGATACAAATTCATATAACTATATTAATGATCTCTACACTATTGTCTCTTGTTTCTACTGTCCCCGGTCTCCCCTACCTCTAAAATGTAGGTACAAGTCAAAATTTACGAGAAGGAAATTTTTTCGGAATTCGTAGATCACTAAAACAATACTTTACTGGTAAAATGATAAAGTAAATCACTTAAAGTTTAGTCTTTTCTAAAAGCAGATAGTGTGAACCGCTCATGTTGCTCAATATCAAAAAGTTCATCCCTATAATTAGCAAAGGGTAGAAACGCTTAAGTGAAAATAAAGCAAATTGCCATGTAATATCATTTAGGACATGGAAAGGTTCGAGGATTTGATATCCTTTTCAGTTTGTAGTTAATAGCAATACGTTTAAGATTACAAAATAAAGCAGTCACCAAACTACCTAAGACACAAGGCATTACTTAACCATCCGACTCTTAATAAAAGATATTCAAAATGCACATGATTCAATAATAAGAAAATCCTTTGCACGTTCCTTTCCCTAATCTTCGAGAGCTACCTTTAAATCGGCTTTCTTCACTCTGGATCCAGAATTTACCTTATCCGACAATCCGATCCGCCCTGATTCCCAAGGATTTCACGGAAATTAACATAAACATCCACCGAAAGCCGGCAACAACTTGGCATTAATTCGAGATAATAAGCCTTGTAATCCTATTAGGACTTCGTTTTAGGCTTTTTAACATACATTCAAAACGCACATGACTTATACTTGACTCAGAAATCGATTTTTTTTTCTTTTCAAATGTTATGTGATTTGTCCATGATTCAGCGGTTGTGTAACTTAGTGACAGAGGCAAATGGTTTTTTTCAGTGCGTAAAAATTGATATAGTAATTGCGGTATGATGGAGCCGTATACAGCAAACACGCCAATCAGTATTACTTCTATGGACAAATACGCGCACTTGTCTATTATCCGAGTTACAGCATTTCTCATTAGACGAGCTTTTAATGTAAAATTATTCGTACCGCAGCGGAAAGTAAAAGCAAAAGGTTTTCGGGTAAAAGCCTTATTGTTTGCTAATTTTCACTGATTGTCCGGAAGGTTAACGTCTTTTGCGGCGGAAGGAGTTTAAGTAATCCGATCTGTAGGGAATAAATTTTGCATTAAGCGCATTTCGGCGTAATAGTCCAATTCATAAAAATCATATTTGTTTATTTTTCAGCTTCGTTGATCAAAGCAATTATACGCCAATCTAGGCTTGTTATTGCTGATGGAATTTTTAAGGTGTCATTAATCATTCTGTTAGTAATGGATAGTTTCCTTCCATCAATCAACGATAGTTTCATCTCTTGATTGAATTGTGTGTAATGTCGGATACCTTTACAGACGATTAGTTCGTTTCATTCAATTTACCGATGCTGGTATAAATTACAAATCTTAAATATTTATTAGCCAAGCTTTAATTAGCCAAAGATGAAAGTAAATCGAGCGCATAATGACGATATAATGAAGCAAACATCTGTTGCCTGTATCTAAGTTATAGTATAGATGTTCATAGTTTTCAGAATGTTAATCTTGTTTGTGATAATCTCCAAATCCATTAAGGATACATTCATAAAACGTTGTAGTTTATTTCGAAGTAAAACAGTTTTGGGTCCTTGCATAAGAATTAAGACGGAATTAGTTGACATGAATATTTTGTGTACGGATCGGATTAACATAATTTTGAGAATTTGTTTCAATAAATTTCTTTAGTGCTGGAACTGTTCTCTCTATTTATGCAAGGACTTAAAGCTGTACATATATTGTACTCATACTTTAGATCTTGAGTCTAAAAAGTATTGCCGTACTCACTCCAATATACATATGTAGGTATGACCATAAAGTAACCAAAGTATGACCTTAGTTATTATGGAGTTTCCAATCCGGAATATGATCCTAAAATTTTCAAACTAGGTTTTGCTGAGAAGATGGTCAGCTGTTAATTTAAAAAAATAAATAAAAATAAAGTTTTTGCGATGACGAATGTTTAAACCGTCGTGCAATTTTTTTTTTATCGGAAAACAACTAATTGAAAAATTCTATCGGCTTGTACCAAGCAGAGTTTATCATGTCTTTAGGAAATATAAAATACAACATATTCTTTACAATGTACTGATTTGAGAGTTTTTAAAATTCTTGCTAAATGTCAAATTAGTTCGTTGATTGTTTTTCGGTTCCTTTCAAAATCGAAAAAACAAGTTTTTCGGGTAAAAAACCTGTTTTTTTTTATTTTCTAAAAGAAAATATTTTAATTAAAAAATTCAATTTGTACTGCATGTAAAATACTTTCAGGCAATGTTCAAAAATTTACCAATAGTCTGGACGCAATATCATTATGTCTCGAGACAACGTCAAAGAACGACAGAAGTTTCGACGTTAGTGACTCTCTTTTGACACAATTTTGGGTCATAGTCTAGAACGTTGTTTCGAGATAAGGAGTTCTTTTGGAAAACTTAATTTCGTAAGCAACAATTTTAAACATTAATCTGTGGTTATTTATTCAAAATCTGTACTAAATCAAAAAAAATTACAGGTAGAACTTTAGACCTAAAATATATCTCGATATTTGTGAAAACGCCTAAAATCTCCTTACTCCCCTGTGAGATGCATATCGACTAATTCTGAAATCGATATTTAGCGATTATTTAACAAGCTCGTAGAACTAAAAACCCGTTCGGTATCTCATCAGACGCATGAGATATGGTGGAATTCGTTAAAAAGTATGCAAACCCTTTGCATTTCATTTGGGGTGAAATATAAAAAAAATCTTAAATACGACAACAAGCAAAAAGTTCGTGAATGTAAAAATCCATTCGACCAGGATCAATCCAGGAAAATCCGCCTAAATGAATGTTGGATGACCCTCTCAGATCTTTATGAAATGTTAACATACATACCTTATAACACTAGTATACTCCAGGCAAAGTATTTTCCTGAAGCACATAGTATTAAGGAAGTCACAGTTTCTTAAAAATGTTCACTATCTGCAAGCAACGAGTTACTAAAACATTTGAAGAAAATATATTCATCGTATGATCGTCATATATGGCTTATTCTAAAGATGAAAATTCGGGCTACAGTTAAAAACAAATATTTTTGATAAAAGGATAAAAAGGATAACATAAATATACCCTATCCTTGAAAATATCAAAAAATATCTAGTATTAGGAGCACAAACTATCACCTTTAAAATGAGAACAAGATCCAATCAATCAAATCTAACAGATATACCTGGAATCAGTGAAAACGGATAGAACTCTGTTACACCCTACTTGTGGTTAAACATAAATATATCCTGATACCTTTTAAGATGGACGAATAGAAACATAAGGAAGTAAGAAGCAATTCAATATTTCGTTACACCTAAGAGATATGACGGAATTCGTGAAAACGTGTGCAACTCTTTCACAACCTCCATTTTTTTACCCCTCCTACGGACGCAAAATCATATTTCTACCTTTTTTACTTAAGTTATTTTTCTAGAAAAACTACATACACGTGAAAAGTTTTAACTTTCTTGCCAAAAACGTTAGATACAAAAATCAACTCCTATAAAAGTAACGCTATGCTGCTATCAAAATAAATAATTTTAGAAAGTTGAATTTTCTAAGACCAAGGTTCAATTTTTTATCATTCGCGGCTATCGAGGTTTTAAAAGAATATTTAGTTTTTGACTCACGCTACCCCACTCTGCCCGTCACTCCACCACCACCCAAAATTTTACATCTTAAAGGAGAACCCCCAGTCTATCCACAACAAAAAATTTAACTTAATAGCTCAAAGCGTTTAGGAGCTACGGCTACGGCGGACGGCGTACAGACGGATTAAAATTCTTTTCAGTTGGACAATCCTAGCTGAATTAGACTCAACATCGATATGACGACCTGCTAAAGATCCGATATTTTTTTTAATAAAATTTTATTATTATTATTTTTATTGTTTGTCCTACTTCCCTTATACCGGCCTTATGTTGAAGTAGTTATTTATTTGTTTAAAATAAATTACTAATTTATTTTTAATTGCGCATTATTACTTCTTTCATAACTATATAGTTACTAAAAACAAAGTAATAATGGCAACGATGGGTCGGATAGCTAATCAAAAAACATGTTGCAAGATACTCTTTTCCGTGGTATTATGCAGTATCAATTTATCGTATAGGTACTCAATCAAGCAGTAAATTTGTATGGAAGCCATAACGACTTTGCGACAAAATTGATAAAAGGCTTTAAAAAAATTACAATTGAAAATTTGCAGACTTGCAGAGTGCTGTGCGTGGGCAGTAATTATTTTAGCTTTCGTTTAAAATTTTAATTGTTGAAATGTCCATTGTAAGCTAGTTAATACAATGTTGGCGAAAATATCAAATTGGTGAAGTAATTTTTTCGATTATTTTGTAAATCGGTTGGTTTGTTAGAAACTTTTGTTTAAGTGAGGATGATTTTGAAGAGAGGACGAACAATAGTTTTTTATTTTGGTTTTCGAAAGAAAACTCCACCAAATAAATATAAAAGTTATGCTAGTAGTTTTCTCATTCACCAGCAACGGTCCTCAACCCCAAAAAAACGAGAGGCAACATTTGATTTAGGGGGTAACACCACTGTAACGGCCTAAAAAAAAGCTCTTTTTCGCCAATTTTTTTTTAATGAAGGGAAAGGAAATAGTCTAATAATATTTAGGGAAGTTAATAAGCATGTATTTAAGTATACAATAAAAATACTTTATTATTAAAAAATAATAAAGTAACAGTGAAAAATTTTACAAAATTGCGGCACTAAAGCCATTCTCTCGGGCATGTTAAATTTTAGGCACTCTGCGGCACGCAGTGTAGTGTACGTAAATTTGAACCTGGCACAAGAAAAAATACTTTATTATTAAAAAATAATAAAGTCAAATCACTTAATCTTTCTGAGTATAGCTAGAGAAACACGTAGGGGAATTCAGAAATATTGAGTTTTGTGTGATTGGCGAGTATTTGAATGATTCTATTCAATTTTCGACCAAAAACAGGACAGTTATTTGCTAATAACTAATTTTTAAATCAATGTATCGAAAATCCCTCCGTGTTTCCCTTCAAAATGTTATTTTGAAGATATGGTGAAAAATTCGAATGAAAAGAATGAAAATTGTTTGAGTTATGCTGCGTACCGATTTCAAAAATCGTGTTTCGAGAAAAACGCGTTCAAAGTTTTGAAATGTGTTATAGATATGCAAAAATTAAGAAATTTACTTTTTAAAATTTTTTACCATTAATCTGTAACCCCAGGACCATAAAGCTGCCCTTCTAAGTCGGAATATTAATGCTCAATTTCCTCGACTATTTAATGCTGGAGCGCGCTTATTTTGCTGCATCTGTCAATGAACGCTCATAGTACAGGATTCACTTGGCATTGGATTTGACACAAAAATTGTAGCATTGGATGCCAATATCTATCTCCAGAACCTTCATAATCTGTAGTATGTTAATCAGTCCATTATTAAAATTACATACAGCGATATCCGTTGCTATATTTAGGATTTTCTTGCCGCTTGAATAAAATGTTGACCTTTTGACATCTACTGACGCTACACTAACGTAATTCTGTGTGAAAATGCATTCTATGGAACAAAAACGTATTCGAGATGTTAGAAATCAACAGGTAAATCATTAGGCAGTATCTTCTCAGATGGATACCTGATCTGACGCTGGTAGTCGTTGCGAAGCAGCCTGACGCGCTCGGTAAAGAGCTCGAAATTCCAGGAAAAAATTGTTTTTTATGTATTCAACTTTTTTCCCCATATTCTCTAAGGTTCAAACAATTTGTTAAGCAAAAAAAAAATCGATTTTTTGAAAATTTTACAGGGGTGTTAGCCCTTAAATGCAATTCTCTCAACTAAATGGCACACTCCACTGTAATAAAAATTCGATTGTCGTAATGCCATTTGAAATTAAGGACTGTCCTACCTTCAATTTCAATATCTACTTGCGGAATATTTAGAGCTGAGTTCCTTAAGTTCCATTAGTAACATTATCGAATATCTTTCACTTTTATTGCATACTTCAATTGAGTGGATTCATGTGAATTGGCATTCAATTGATAGTCCATAGTTGATCTTATAGTAAGTAACAGCTAATCCTGATGCCACTGAATCGGATGGGAATACTGATAGAAAGTTGCAAGAGAGTATTAGCAGGCGCGGGTTGAAATCACCCGAAATGATGTAATTAAAAAATCACAACTAAATGTAACTAATACGCGACGCGTAAATTATTTTACATGCTAATTACTTGAGCTGAGTTAAGTTGCAGTTTTCATACGAATTTCAACTCATCTCGTAATTCCATGAAAACAAACTCGCTATGGAAATGGAAACTGAGTGATGTGATAATTGCCCGGTAGGAAGTTTGAGGAGAACTCAATGAGGGAGCAGATATGGAGGTATCTAGTATTACTATCAATGGAGCAAAAAAGGAGATTTTTAGCAAAATTATGGAGAAAACCGCCACTTCTCTTTTTTTGCTCCAAATGGACGAAAAAGAGATTACAAAGAACATTTTTGAGTTTCCATTTTTCCAGGAAAGCTACTCATATGTTTTAAATCACCATCCGGTTTGAGAATTTCCATCGAACGCGTCGATTCTATCACGCAGTCACATTTTCAAAATGTCTGATTTGAACTAATAAATTTGTGTTTAGTTTTAGTTTTTTTTTAAGTTTTTAGAAGGATATTGTTTGTGGAATAAAATGTTAGCATTATAGTCCTGGTTGTTAATATACGGTCATTTTACGCCAAAACGCGATTAGGGCTTTTTACAATTGAATGTATGAAATTGTGTCAAATTTCACATTTAGGAAGTCTATAGCGAAACATCCTGTGCTAGAGAGTGCTTCCTGGAAGTTAAAATAAAATGTATTTCAATGAATATTTCACTATACATAGTCAGTTCCGGAAATATTCTGAAAGTGGTTTGCGAGATTTTTTCAGTTTAGTGAGAACTGAACGCCACGAAAAAAAAAAGTTTTTTTGGTCGAATTTGTAAGGCTAAGTTCGTTAACGGGCAAGATCATACTACTGCTTCGGGTAGCTGTCATACAAAATGTCCTTAAGATACGTGTTCAAGAATATTGACCAATAACTTCGGAACACCTTGAGGTCAGGTATCAGCTCATGACGATGGAAAAATGCATTTTTTTTTATTAATTTTCATCCTTAAGTTATTGAGAATACGTGGACAAAAGAACATTTCGATATTGAACATATTTCACGAGTTACAGACCGATTTGTGGAACGGTGGAACAAACATTAAATACGATTTTTTATAACGTCAAACTTTAAGCGCGTTTTTCTCGAAACCACTTTTTCCGGAGCGCGGTACTTTCTACAGCTTCAACGAATGAACCAATTTTAATGAATAAAAGCTTAAAAGAAAGTAAAATAAATTTGGGGGCCCTAATGTCCAGCTTTTTTTTTTATTGCACATTTTTTTATTTGAGTTTTTAAGCCAAAAAAAGAGTGAAAAAAGTGATGTTTTTTTCAAATAGCTGCCATTTTAGTCTCAGGGCGTTTTTTCAAAAACGGAAAACGTTAGGGCCCCGCAAATTCACTCTAGTTTCATAAAATGTTTTGATTTTTGGTTTCAGATCACTTGCCAAGGATGTAGAAGGTATCGCGTGCATCAACTCACGCCGATCGCGGCCTTACGTCATGGGAGCTGGAGCCGCCATTTTGCAATATTTTTTTTATGAAAAAATTCACAATTATTCTTCATTTGTACCTCAATAAAACCCGTTAATAGTTTTTTCCATATATATTTATTTTATATCCAAAAAAAATCTGAAATTGAGACATTTTTCGGGCCTCTCGACTGATACCTGGGCTTAAGCTACGACTATAAAATTGTGTATACGTTGATTTTTCAAACGTTGCAGTTAAATGAATGAATTTCAAAGTTCCCACGAGTCCTTTGAGTAGCTGCCATACGAAAATCCTGTAAAAATGTAAAAAATCGTTCAGCCACAAATTCGGAATTTTGTACAAATTAGTTTTGAGTGAAAGTTCAAAATCATTCTACCCCTTTATGCGTTCAAGATTATTTTCCGATAGCATTGAATGTTTCAAAATATGAATTTGAAATTTTATTCAAATTAATTTTTAAATGGTTACAGGTAAAAGGACAAGTATGCTAGAAATCGATTGAGTCCTTCTTGCACCTCCATGCAAAAATCATTTAAAATGGAAAATTTTACTTTCGGTAACTTACTAAGTTATAGATATGAAATTGAACTCTGATGATATTGTCTTTTAGTTTCTAGTCGCAACCAAATGAGATTCCTCAATAAAGGACAATGCACTCCTGATTCTACTTTATCCCCAACTACAATATAAATCGGAGTTCAGTATTTCATCTAGAGTATCTTACAATTGGCTTCCAACGTTCGTGACTGCAGTATGTTTTTTTAAATAATTCCACTGCACTTAGACTGATTGCAGATCAGATTGCAACGAAAAAAAGGAGGAGAAAAGAAGAGCGAAGCGAGGTGTTCTAGCATCTCTAATGAAGTGCGAGAGACCTCGTTTTATGCACCCTTACAACCATTTTTAAATGATTCCTTGGGAGTTACAATGGAGATCTGATTTCAGAGGACATGCTCTTGCAAAAAGGAGGTCAAATGGAGGAGAAAACGGGGTCCTCGAACCTCCCTGAAGAGTACTCCAAGATTAATCATGTGACATTTACTAATTGGGCGAGTACTCCAGAATGATTCCCATGAGAGACCTCGTTTCAGGCTCCCCTAGAAGTATTTTTAAATGATTTCTTAAGAGGTACAATGGAGATCTTATTTGAGGTGACATACTCTTGCAAAAAGGAGGTCAAATCGAAATTCATTTTTAAAATAAGTATTGTACTTACGAAATAATTTTTCTGTAAACCCCCCCCCCCCCCCCCCCCGAAAAAATTTTCTGAGTTTGCGCCTGGGTGTTAGTGAAAATCTGCCAATAGTCTGGGCGCAACTTTTGTTATTTTTTGGGTAGACCTTAATGCTGAGATAGTACTATTCGTAAGGGTTTACCGGATCTACCCACCATCCCTCATGCTAATCGTCCACCACCAATAGTACTTCAAGCTCGTTTAAATAAATTTATTAAAGATCAATTCGCTGCAGTTATCAAATTTACAACGAGTATAATAACGAAGCAATCACATCCGGAATAAATTTTACTTTCCATTCAGGAAGACGTTTTTGAGCACGCTTCTTCTTTCGGTCGAAATTTTGTTGATGGGAAAAATTAAAATTACCGATAAACTTACATTGAACCGACGACATAGCAAAGCTGGTGTCGGTGCATACGAAAAACTCATCGTATGTACGTTTATTATTTGACTTATCGTGCAGAAGGTGCGCAAATTTTATACATTTTGCTTCCTACCTTTCTACCTGGCAGTCGCAACGTCCGACGATACTTAGCATCACTTCTAAACGATAGTCGTGTATCTGACCAAATTCATCTTGCCCGTGGGACACAAGAAAGACTTTCATCTCGCATAGCGCATCTACGAGTTTAAGGAATAGAAAGGTATTTTCTGCTATTACAGGTACGTCTTCTCCGACAGATACTGCCAGAAAACGTGAATTTGTCCAGTACAGACATTTGTTTGACTACTAAATAGGAAATCGGAATTTAATTACATACGATACTTTTTTTTCAGCTATTATTTTTATGGGCTGGTAACGTCCCGATTTGGTATTCGAAATGCAACCCGGTGATTTATGTCTGTACCATCAACGTACTTAATTCAATTAATTAAATCGTCATCTGATTTATTGCAGTCGTTTTCATTACAACATGTAAAACAATTTTCATACTTTGTTCGGAATTATAAAAGAAAATTAAAATAATGTACATCCCCTGTCTTGCAATTCTGTGAAACATATTTTTTTTCGGAATTAACATAAAGTTAATTGCCGAGAAGAGTGATTAATGTACAACATTTGTACAGTCAGATAAATGTCTTTTTGAGCTGTAATTTATATGAGACTTCCAATCAACTTCTGTACAAATTGGTTCAAGAATAAAAGTTTATGAAAAAAATGGCTGGCGAAAAAGAAAAATTACTTTCCTTCATGTTAAGGCTATGTGACACTTATTTATATGAAGTTCTTCTGCTAAATAATCAGAACGCTGTAGAAAATATTAAGCAAAATATTTCAAAAATAAAAACAGTCTTTTTCTCAGCTTAACTATACTTCGACATTACATTTTCGATAAGAATTATAATTAATCGAATCGCTAATGGACATTAAGACACAGAACAATTAACTATCTTAAGAAAAGCCTATCCTAGCAGAACAATAGGCCAATTTTTTCCATAACATTTAGCTGTGAAAGCCAGATGATTTCTCCTCTATCAACATGAATTTCGAAGAATTTCTGGGTACACCTCCAAGGTATAATCTCATTTATCATTTAATACAACTGTCTGGGTTAAATAGTGAAGACGTTTTATATATCCCTGACATGCCATAGAACAATTCTCGGTATAATCGGAATCCTTGATTTAGAACGCTCAAAATACTGAGTACGGTTCGAGGCCGAGCAACATATTAATCAGAGAACAATATTGAAACAATAGTTTGTGATATCGTAAAGAACTTACATTGGAAGAATATATTTATAATCCATAGATGAAATCGTTCAAACAGTTTTGTAATTTTAAATCAGTCCAAAAGTTTGATCCTCGCTCGAACGAAAATTATAAATTACTTATTGTTCATTGGCCAAATCTCAAAATTCATTTGCAGTCCGTCTGTCCGAACGCCGGATAACTCAATAACGAATCGACCTAGGAACACGAAATTTTGTAACAACTTGATAAAGTCATTTTGTAAGGCTATGTTCGTAACAGACAAAAAGGTTCTAGTTCTTCAGGAAGATTTTATACAAAATACGCCAGTTCATGGATATTGGCCAATAGCTTCAGAACGGTTCAAGCAAGAAATTTGCAGTTTTGCACGTGGGTCATTCCATCAAGAATCGCCAAAGTTGTGACCTTACCATCTCCGATTCTTTTGAAAATTTTTGTGCTTGAAGAACTAGTGACAAAAATAATTGAAATTCAATTTTTTGTTTCTATCTCATTTTTTACTTTATTATTTTTTAATAATAAAGTATTGTTATCGATCTGAAATGAAATTTTGTATTTGCACGTTTTAGGACTAGTACCCCAAAAGAGCAAACAAAAAATGTCCGTCTGTCCGCCGTAGACGTCGTACGCAAAGGTGCGAAGCTCACAAACCCCTCAAGATATCAAGTTGAAATTTTTATGATAGGTAGAATGGGTGAACCCCTACGAGTGGTATCTTTTGGAAGGGTGTTGGTTTAAGGAGGGAGGAGGGGGTAGCGTTTTAGATTAAAAATTTTCGTTTCTAGATCTCAGGAACCGCTTATGCTAGGAGGCTGAAAGTTGGTACTTATGTAGTACTAGGATAGTAGACCCATTTGCAAAAAAAATGGTCGATAGGAGTTGAGGGGTGTGCGAGTGGGAGGGGGGAGAAATAAACCATACAAAACGATTGAAAGCTGAGATTGAAACATTCTAAAATCCTTATCTCCTGAACGATTGATGTCAGATGGCTGACACTTTGTAGTTGTCTTAAGAGAGATTAAAAAAGGATTAACATTTTTAAAGGGGGTGGTGAGGTGTGAAGGTGGGGGTGAAAAACTTTGAATTACAATATCTTCCGACACAATTGTGCCTGGAAGATAAAATTTGGTTTCTGTATATAGAATTACCAGTGGAGTCTACTGAATGTAAAATTTTTAAGGGGAAGGTGAAGCGCGAAAGGTGGAGTGACAGTCATTTTCCAAAAAATTAAATTTGTATATCTCATGAACCGTATCAGATATGATCTTGAAATTTTGACAGGAGTTAGAACCTGTAGACCTCTAGCGCAGAAAAATATTTTAAGGGTGTGGCTGCAGGGGGTGATGGTGGGAGAAGGTGAAAATCAAAAAACTCTCATTTTAATTTCTCGAAAGCTGCAAAGGATAGAAAGCTAAAAATTTAAAACTGTATAGAGGCACTATAGAGACATACCAGAAAAATAAAATTTTTGGTATGGGTGACAAGACACGGGGGTGAGGGGTGGCTTTTCATATCTTAGAAACGGCTTATGCTAGAAAGTTGAAACTTAGTATCTACAATATATGTAGATGTGCTACTAGAGTAATTAAAATTAAAAAAAAATCGCCCAACAGTCTGCAACTTTATTATTTTATGGGTTGAAGTCCGAAATGTGTTTAATGCTGAGATGCGGTGTAGGTGACTATGGGACTGACAACCTAAGAAATAACCAGGAGGCTATTTGGAACGTTATTTTTTAGGTTGGCAGTCGCATAGTAACCAACACCGCATCTCAGCATTAAACACGTTTCGGAATTCAACCCATAAAATAATAAAGTTATGCCCAGACTGTTGACCGATTTCTTGTTAGTTATTGTATGTTAAAATTTTCGTAAAAATGGTGTCCGAGTCCTCTTTGAAAATTCATATCTCTGGTAATTTTTATCCTAGAATAGTAAAACAGGGCTTATTTTAAAGGGGAATGTTGTCGCATACAACGACGAATGTTGTCGCATAATACGAATACAAATTATACTTTAAATTTTTTTTCAAGGATAACGATTTTGTCTTTATCCTTGAGTATCTAAAAACGCGTTTTTTATTTCTTTTATTTTTTTAAATTTTTTAGGTTATACTGTTCTACAAAACATACCTAAAAATTAACTTGGGATCTCAATGGGATCGGGGTCAAAAAAATCGAAGAACATCAGATCTTCTCAATTATTTTATAGGAAAAGGACCATTCTATCAAGAATCGCTAAAAGTGTGTCATTACCATCGCCGATTCTTTTGAAAATTTGTGTAATTGAAGAATTAGTTAAAAATGTAATTTAAATTTTTAGTTTTTTTCTAATTTTTTTCTATTAGTTATAGTATGTTAAATATTTCGCAAAAAAGGTATCCGAGTCCACTTTGAAAATTCATATCTCTGGTAATTTTTATTCTAGAATAATACAGTAAGGCTTATTTTAAAGATTGTTGTTTAAAAATTATTGCAATATAAAAAAAAGTACGAATAAAAATTTTTTTCAAGGATAACGATTTTGTCTTTTATCCTTGAATATCTAAACATGCATATCTTAAATTTTTTAAATTTTTTATATATTGTACCTATATTATACTGTTTTTCAAAACATACCAAAAAATTAACTTGGGATCTCAAGGGGATCGGGGTCAAAAAAATCGAATTAAATTATTAGAGAACTAAACTAGTCTTAAATGAGAACCACTGATGTTCTTGGTTTTTTTCATGAAAAAAAATCGATTTCCGCAAGTGATGGCGAAAGGGGAGCTTATAAGCTGCCCGAAAAACCAAACAAAATTAAAATCCGATCAAAAATGAGGAAATGGTGGTCAAAATCGTGCAGAGAAACAGAGAAAACAACCTTTGCATTTGCGATTCTTCCTTTAACTTTCCTCGCCGCAATTTTAGGAATTTTTTAATCTGTTTACGAAAAAAATGTCGGAAAATTTGTCAATACCCCTTATGCTTTTCTCAAGAAAAAAATCAAATTTTTTTGGTTTCCGCAAGTGACGGCGCAAACGAAAGAAGAGTTCAACAGCTGCTCCTCTGCTGGTTCCAGAAAGAAAAACCTCAGTCTTAATTCGACGTATAACCAAAAAAATATACAGGATGCTATTTGGAACGTTATTTTTTAGTTTGTAAGTGGCATAGAAACCTACACCGCATCTCAGCAATAAAGGTTTTCCGCACTTCTACCCAAAAAATAATAAAGTTGCGCCCAGACTGTTGGCAGATTCTTAAAATTGAGTTACTAGACACAGTCTGGCAGTAAAATGGACATATTTGGGGATGATATTTAAATTTAAAATTATAGAATCTTCACAAAACCGCAATAAGAAAAAGTAACAAAATACACGTGTTCTGAAAGAAGGAAATCTTCATCACAATTTTTAAATAACTCGTTTAATGATGATTTTTTGCTGTTTCTGTTAAAATTCACTTGTACTTGCACTTAAGAAGTGCCAAGTAACGAGTACCACAAAAACAAAAGTATCGTTGCTGAAACAAACAGGTACATACTACAATCGATTGCACTTCTCACGCAAATGCAAAGTAAAGGAATAGCAGCTTTCAAGTGAAAACCAAAACAACTTCACCCGACATAAACATACCGAGTATCGAGAAACCGTGTGGTGTATTCCGATTTATATGTTGATTTTTTTTTCCAAAAATCATTGATTTACCGTCCAAAATATTTACTTTACAGGTCGAAGTTTTATTGAGTTTCCACTTGACTCCTAGTCATAGCAGTCCCATATGACACCAGTATGTTATGAAAGTGATATTGACCAATTATGTGCATACTTTGAAATTTCACTAAACTGATTGTGGATGGCGCAAGGCATGCTACAAATCACTCATTTAAGAATGTAATCCCTTTAAAGGAAAGGAAAAGAAAGTCTACTCTTCCACTTTGAACCCGGAATTTTAGTATCTGTCTAATACCGCTTTTCATCGAAATATCGGTGGTTGAGTTAAGTTCTGACGGAGACGCCCCACGACTTACGGCATATATTACTTATTCGCACCGATTTGCACGAGCATAATTAATCACATAAAGTGTAATCGAAAGGATCCACTTAACGAAATTATTCCAGGAATATGCGTTGAGCATTTTGAATGTTTGGCACAACCTTTGCGGAAGCGGGACTTGTTGAATGACTGAATTCTCTTCAGAGCGCCATTAATCCTATTGAGAAATATTCTAGCCATGATTTTTAATATAGCAGAAAGCAGTCACGTTCCGTCCCAGTTGTTGTAATCTCGAAGGTAGTATTTCGTTGGAATCCTTATTACGCCGTGCTTTCTTTCACTAAGCAGAAGTACCTCACATCTTCTTCTCGCTTGAATATGTTGATTTTGCTATTAACCACAAATGAATAAATATCAGTTTCTTGTAAGAGTTTTGCTCAGGATATCGTTAACATTTCGCACTAAGTAGTAGTTAGTTAAATGCTTAATGATTTTGAATATTGAACAAATATCCATTAGACATACTGCAGGCTAGTCATGGGCTTATCACTTTAGGTCGTCGTAAAAAAATCTGTAAATTGACTGGTCGAAACTATTATTTTTCGTTTAAGTAAAAATATCGAAAATATCGATCTTTAGCCGATTATGCATTTAAAAGGCCCTTGTATGTAAACTGTATGAAACCCCTTTAAACCCCCTTAGAGGTTGAATATAAAAACCCTGAAATTAGTTATTAGGCGTTTACATAAAATGACCACCAAAAAAATCAATTTGCTACCTCATCAGACCTAAGAGATATAACGAAATTTGTGAAAACGTGTGCAACCCCATTGAGTTTCGAAAAATCATGACTTTTTAGGCGATTGCATCAAAATCGTTTAAATAAAACCAATTTGATATGTTATCTGACCTAAAAGATACTGCAAAATTTGTGAAAACTTATGCAACCACTACACCCCCACCCCCCCCCCCCCTCCTGGGAATTGAAATAAAAACCTATTTCATATCTCATTAAACCTAAGAGATATGGCGAAAATGGTGAAAACTTATGTAACTAAATTTAACCCCCTTGGGGTTAAGTTTTCGAAAATCCTGAAATTGGTTTAGGCGATTACATAGAAAGCCCAAGGAAGTAAAAACCAATTCGATATGTCATCAAATCTAAGAGCTGTGTTGGTTTTCATAAAAAAGTATGCAACTCCTTGGGGGGTGAATTAAAAAAAAATCTAAGAGATATGGCGAGACAACTGTAACAACGTATGCAACCTTTTATACCCCCTTGGGGGTTGAATATCCAAAAATCCTGAAATTAATTTATAGACGATTATAAATAAAGCCCGAGGAAGTACAAACCAGCCCGATTTCTCATCAGATCTAAGAGGTATGGTGGTATTCATGAAAACGAAAATCGATATATCCTAAACAATTATATATTTATTTATTATTCAAATTCATCAAACACTGATTACTTATAACAAAAATTCAAATTAAAAAATATTAAATAATAATAAAAAATAAATACAAAAATACATGATTATATCCGTACACTCATATATGCCTGAATATAATATTAAATTATTTATTTGATAAAACCGATTTTAACCGTGGAACAGAAACGTTAAAGTCAATTTGACTGTAATTATAATTAAAAATGAGTGAAAGAGATGTGATTGGTTCATGTTGGCCGTAATTTGTCCGATGGTGAGGAATATCCAGCAACACATAGTCTCTCAAGGATCGAAATGGAACATTGAAAGTAACGGCCTCCAGCAATGACAGGGAGTTAATATCACCAGAAATTACCTTGAAAGCAAAAACAGCTCTAAGGACATCTCGTCTATCAACCAACGACTCCATCGGCAGGAGTTTAAGACGCTCATGGTAAGGAGGCAGATGCAGTGGATCATGCCAAGGAAGACCTTTAAGTGCGAATCGCAAGAATCTTCTCTGAACCGACTCAATTCTATTTTTATGAACCTCATAGTATGGAGCTCATACCGAGCAGGCATATTCCAAAATAGAACGGACGAAAGTGTAGTACAACATTGTTGTAATATGCGGATCATTGAAATCCTTGCACCATCTTCGCACAAAGCCCCAGACGGAGTTAGCCTTACCGACAACATAATCAAAATGGTCATTAAAAGTAACTTCGTTATTAAAATATACCCCTAAATCGTTCACTTTGTCAGTTCTATATAATGGGTTTCCTTCTAAACTATAATCAAATGTAACTGGAGTTTTCTTTCTAGAGAACGATACAGTGATACACTAACTAATATTCAAAGGCATACAATTTAGTGTACACCAGTCATAAAACTGTTGCAAGTCACTCTGAAGAAGAGAACAATCAGCCACATTGGTTACATTACGAAAAAATCTGCCAACAGTCTGGGCGCAACTTTATTATTTTTTGGGTAGAAGTCGGAAACGTTTTTAATACTGAGATGCGGTGAAGATCACTATCCGACTGATAACATAAAAAATAACGTTCCAAATAGCCTCCTAGTTATTCTTTAGCTTGAAATAACGAAATTCATGAAAATGTTGGAAAACCCCTTTTCACGGTAATTTTTTTTACTCCAGCTCTGTACATCAATAAAATATTGAACTTTTTTTTTGCTTTAATTACTCCTGTAGTACTTTTACATATACATACTAAGTTTCAGCTCTCTAGCATAAGCCATTTCTGAGATATGAAAAAACACCCCCTCCCCCCACCCCCGTACCTTGCTACCCTATCAAAAATTTTATTTTTCGAGAATACTTCTATAGTGACTTTATATAGTCGTCAATTTTTAGCTTTCTATGCTTTGCGGTTTTCGAGAAATAAAAATCAGAATTCTTTTCGTTCCACCCCCTCCCACCATCACTCCCTACACCCACACCCACAACATTTTTTTCTCCGCTAGAGGCCTACAGGTCCTAACTCCTGTAAAAATTTCAAGATCATATCTGATACGGTTCATGAGATATAAAAATTATTTTTTTTTAAGAATGGCTACCTCCCACCTTCAGCGCTTTACCTTCCTTCTCAAAAATTTTACATTCAGTAGACTTCACTGGTAATTCTATATACAGAAACCAAATTTTATCTTCGTAGCACAATTGAGTCGGAAGACATTGTAATTCAAAGTTTTTCACCCCCCCCCCCCTCATACCACACTACTCCCCTTAAAAATGTTAACCCTTTTCTAATGGATCCACTATCATAGTACTTCATAAGTTCTAACTTTCAGTCTCCTAGCATAAGCGGTTCCTAAGATCTAGAAACCAAAATTGTTCATCTAAAACGTTCCCCTCTCCTCCCCTCTCCTCCCCCCTTACACCCCAATCCCTTCAAAAGCTACCACTAGTAGGCGTTCACCCACTCTACCCACTATAAAAATTTCAACTTAATATCTCAAAGGGTTTGTGAGATACGTACCTTCAAACGGTTTTTCGTACGGCGTACGGCGTCTACGGCGGACAGACGGACAAATTTTTTTTTTTGCTTTTTTGGGGTCCACTACTCCTAAAACGTGCAAATACAAAATTTCAGGGTGGCAAATTTTTTTGAAATTTCAGGTCGATAACAATACTTTATTATTAAAAATAATAAAGTAAAATCTTTGCATCGTCAGCATACATTAAAATTTTAGAGTGGGAGAGAACCGACCTCACGTCATTAATGAACAGGATAAATAAAAGCGGACCCAAATGGCACCCCTTAGGTACTCCAGAAGTATTATATATATCGGATGAAAGGGCTCCACGAAAAAACACCTTTTGAGTGCGATTAAGTAGGTTCGAACTGATCCAATTAACAAACGTGACAAGAAAACCCAGTAATTGTAGCTTATAAGTCAGGATGGAATGATTCATTTAGTCGAGCGCCTTGCTGAAATCAGTGTAAATGCAGTCCACCTGATTTCCAGCTTCAATCGCTTTAATGGAAAAATTAGCAAATTCCATTAAATTTGTGGTAGTAGACCTACCCTTAGTAAATCCATGTTGGAATGGACTTATGATTGATTTGCAATGAAAATTCATTACATCACAAGCAATAGCCTAGAAAAGCTTCGAAATACAAGAAAGGTTGGCGACAGGCCGATAATTTCGTACATCCATTCTCTTACCTTTCTTAAATACCCCTGAACGAAGAGAAGAATTGAATAAATAGCACAAGGGTGCTACTAGGGACAAGCTGCATCGTTTTAGAACGCTTGGAGGGATGCCGTCTGGACCAACAGAAAAAATCTGCCAATGGTCTGGGCGAAACTTTATTATTTTTCGGGTCAAAGTTCGGGAGCGGTCAAAGTCGGAGTGTATCATGAGTTGCTTCGAGATTATTAGATTTCTTGGAAAATTATTTTTGTTCTTAATATAAAAATATTTAAAATAGAGATTTTTAGCCGATTAAACATTGAAAAAGTCCGTGTAGACTATTCGAATTTCAGTATATTATGTACACTTAAAGCCCATAGAAGCAAAAACGGATTTATTGCCTTATCAGAATTAAGAGATATGACGAATTGTTAAAACGTATACAAACCCATTACTTCCACTTGGGGTTTGAATTTCGAAAAAATTGTGAAACAGGATTTTAAACGATTTCATAAGAAGCAACTTGATATCTCATGAGACAAGACGGATTTTGAAAAATTTGTGAAAACGTAAGCAAACCCTTCACACCTAATTGGTTCTGGAAATTCGAAAAATCGTGAATTGGTTGGCCGTAATAATCAATTTTATATCTCATCAGAACTAAGGGATGGCAAAAATTGTGAAAACATATACAAACCCTTGGGGGTTGAATATCGAAAAATTGAGAAATGGGTTTGTAGGCGATTATATAAAAAGTCTGTGGAAATGAAAAGCGATCTAATATCTCATCGAACCTAAGAAATATGTCGAAACTTTGAAAAGCATACAACCCCCTTACACCCATTAGGATTGAATATCTAAAATACTGAAATTGATTTTTTATCTTTTTTATATAGGAAACCTTGGGAAGTAAAAGTTAATTCGATATATCACCAAATATGCAACCTCCTTGCACCCACTTGGGGGTTGAATATCCAAAAATTCTGAAAGGAGTTAGTAAATAAATATGAAGACGGCACGAGAAAGTAGGAACCAATTCAATTTCTTATCACTTCTAAAAGAAATGACGGAACTTGTGAAAACGTGTTCAACCCTTTTATACCCTCTTAGGTGCTGAAAAAGGAAAAAACTTAAAAACAAGTTTTAAGCGATTATTACGCAAGCACGTGAAAGTGAAAAGATATTCGATATCTGATAAGACCTGGGGATATAGTAGAATTCGTGAAAAAGTTTACAACCCACTTTGCATCCCCTTAGGGGTCGAATTTTAAAAAATCCTGAAAACACTTTCTAGGTATTTATATGAAGAAACCGTAGAATAAAAATGAATTCAATATTTGGGAAGACCTAATAGATATGACGAAAACCGTGAAAATATATGCATTCCATTTCCACTGATCATTTTTTTTGCCCCCCCTCCGATCGCCAATGGATATTTGAATTTTTTTTTTATCTACATTAATTTTCTAGTTGATTTACAAAAACGTACCGAGTTTCAACTTTGCAGCATAAGCCGTTCTAAAGATAGGAAAAACACCCCCCACCCCCGTACCATACTACCCCTATAAAAAATTATATTTTTCCAAGATGCTACTAATATAGCTCTATCTAAATATCAAGTTTCAGCTTTATATCATTATAGGTTGTCGAGATATTAAAATCGGAATTTTTTCCTTTTCACCCTCCCCCACCCTCACCCTCTACACCCTTATTTCCAAAATTTTGTTTTCTGCTAGGGGTCTATTAGGTCTACTTCTGGTGAAAATTTTAAACATCTATCTTACACGGTTCTTGAGATATGAGACGTGATTTTTTAGAAAAATTCTTATCGCCTCCACTTTCATGCTCCACCACCCCCTTGAAAAATTTTACTTTCAGCAAACTTCATTTGTGAACCTTTATACACAAACCAAATTTTATTTGTCTAGTGTAATTGGTTCGTGAGATATCGTAATCTAAAGTTATTCACCCCCCACCCCCGCACGCCACTGCTCCCACTCAAATTTTTGTTTCCGATCTATTCTCCTAGTATACCTACAGATATTTATTAAGTTTCAATTATGTGACATTAACCGTTTAGGAGATATGGATTTTAGAAAGTGTCAATCTCACCTTTTTTGCGTTTCGGACGCATTATTTTTCCCCCCACTCCCAAACCCCTTCACGTATATCGGCAATTTTTTTGCAAATGGGTCCACTACTGAAGCTCTATATAAATTCCAAATTTCAGCCTCCTAGCATAAGCGGTTCCTGAGATCTAGAAACCAAAATTTTCCGTCTAAAACACTTCCCCCTTCTCCCCCCTCACACCCCTACCCCTCCAAATTTGGCCACTTTAAGGGGACTGCCCACTCTACCCACGAAAAAAAATTCAACTAAATAGCACAAAGGGTTTGGGTGCTACGAGCCTTCAAACAATTTTGCGTACACCGGTAGACGTACGGCGTACGGCGTACGGCGTACGGCGGACAGACGGACTGAAATTTTTTTTTGCTTTTTTCGTATCTACTCGTTATGAAACGTAAAAAAAAAAATTTTTAGGGTAGCAAATTTTTTTTTTTTAAAAATCGATAACAATACTGTATTATTGAAATAATAAAGTAAAACTATCTGCAATATTTGAGATAAATTTCAAAACAGTAGCTTCGTCTATATACAGATCTTTCATCTCCAATGAAGTAGAAGGAAACTTTGTCAAGTCTTTATGATCCTTAAAACTATTATCACAGTTAGAAGAAGTGAATGCAGCACGAAAGTAGTTCTCGAAGAAGTTGCTAATAACTAAAGAGTTATCTCTGACCACATCATCAAAAGACATAGAAGCGGGGTATCCGTCGGAATTCCTTTTTGAATTGACGAAATCCCAGAACCGCTTAAGTTTGTCCCTAATCGATAATTTAACATTATTGACGTACGAGGTATACGCCGCACTAGACCGGCTAATAAACAGGTCGCGTAAGGTTGAATAGGAAAGGTAGTCTGAATCAATTCTTGAGAGACAATATGTCTTCCAAGCTTTCGTTTTTAAATTTTTCAGACGTATCAGGTCGTCGTCAAACCACGAAAAACGCTTAGGCTTAGGCGCTTACTGCACAAATATCATTCCAATTAATTTTTAAATGTGCCTGCATCGACAGTACCTGTGCTAAATTTCCACCTTGACCGTGTTCCCTTCATTACTCTTGTTCTTAAAGCCAAGTACTCGTGTTTGCAGTTAGTTCATCCTGGCATGACAGGTAGTGATCAAATTTGCTTTAAATTTAAAGTGCAACAAATGTTGAGTTTTGGCGTTTAGAGTCACATCTGCGTCAATATTGACCAATAACCCATTGAGTTGAACCACAAAATACCACCTACACCTACTGGAAACAACTCACTCAATTCCAAAGCCAAATGTGCATCGAAATAAAATAATCATGAAAATGTTCACAATGTCAATGTCAAGATACCCGTTCGGTTCGAGTATTCGACAGCGCACACCTGACTGTTTCTGATAGGTGATACCTCAGTCTCAGTCAGTGTCATTGTCATCGTATAAGTAAAATAAACTCAGATGTTTTCTAGTAAGTCCGTAAGTAATTTACATAATGTCGTTCAGTTGGAGTATGGCAACATGTTCACTAGGTTTCGTGTAGATTTCGTATTGCAACTATAGACACTCTCTCCGCATCTAGTGAGACCTCATATGGATCACTCCGCTAGATTTTCCCATATTAATAAGGAGTTTATCGCAATATTTCAACTAAATGCCGATTATGCTGCCTCCTTACTTCGGATAGATAATTAATTAGGTAGTACCGGGCATCATCATCTCCGACATTCAGTTTAATTGAATTTCTCTGTCACATACTTGTATGTCGCTTTTGATTTTATATGTGTACCTTCGAGTACCACAGCACATACTCACCTACGATAGTCGGTAGATTGTTTAAGCTTTCGTTTCCAAGATGCTATCTGTCTACTGTACTGGGACCCAGCTCGGAAGTCTTCTACTTGCTTCTTTCGACGGGCATTTCTACTTCATTTCGAATAGGCAATTTCGGTGTCGAAGTCACGACACAAAAATCGTTCACTTACCTCTTTTAATACGTCGCCGACGGACGAAAAATATCACGAGTGAGTTTTTGAAATCGACCTTGCAAACTGTACTCTACAAACAGTGTGCACTTAGCATCTATGTAATATATTCGCCTTGAAGTGAAACCGATTGTAGTTTGCTACACAGAAATCAAGCACCCATCTCACCTCAGTTCCTTACCTGCCCAGTCGACCTGAGATTTACCTGCACTTGGATTTTATTCGATGTTTGGTTCACTTTCTTCGTCATTCTCCGGCAAAAGATTTATCGTTTATGCTAATCAATTCGATGTTTATAGTGGCGATATTCGATATATCGAATGGCTTTTGTGTTATTATTTCACCAGGTAACTTATTCAAAATTTATTTCCGACATATTGTGTGCGATTTTTGATCTAGGTTTTTGCCTGCAGCACTTTGGTGACTTGTTTTTGAACAATTGAATTTCTTGCACTTTCGTAGATCTTGTTGCAGTCGAGTATTGACCTCCGATTTCGAACAGTAGTTAATTGGATATGTTTGTTTTTACTTTACTCAGCGTCAAATCAAATAACAATAAATATGCAGTACTTTCCAAGATAACTATATTTTATTACAATTACATGCACTGGTTTAAGCGACTATTTAAGCAAACTACATATAAAAGTAAAAAATCAGCCAATGGTCTGGGCGAAACTTTATTATTTTTCGGGTCAAAGTTCGGGAGCGGTCAAAGTCGAAGTTATCAGTTGTTTCGAGATTATGAAGTTTCTTGAAAAGTTAATTTTGTTCATAAAATAAAAATGTTTAAAATAAAGATTTTTAGCCGATTAAACATTGAAAAAGCCCGTGTAGACTATTCGAATTTCGGTATATTATGTACACTATTAGCCCATAGAAGTAAAAACGAATTTGTTGCCTTATCAGACTTAAGAGATATGACGAATTGTTAAAAGTTATACAAACCCATTACTTCCACTTGGGGGTTTGAAAATTGTGATATATCTGTTGATATCTCATGAGACACGAGAGATTTTGAAAAATTTGTGAAAACGTAAGCAAACTCTTCACACCCCCTTGGTTCTTGAAATTCGAAAAATCGTGAAATTGGTTTTTAGGTCGTTACATCAAATGCCGTAATAACCAATTTTATATCTCATCAGAACTAAGGGATATTAGAATTTGTGAAAACATATGCAAACCCTTCGGGGTTGAATATCGAAAAATTGAGAAATGGGTTTGTAGGCGATTATATAAAAGTCTGTGGAAGTGAAAAGCAATCTAATATCTCATTAATCCTAAGAAATATGTCGAAGCTTTGAAAAGCATACAACCCCTTACACCTTTTAGGATTGAATATCTAAAAATACGGAAATAGACTTTTTGGTGCTTATATAGGAAACTTTAGGAACTATACTGTATTATCAGAAAATTGTTAAGTAAAAAATGAATTCGATATATCATCAGATATGCAACCTCGTTACACCCACTTGGGGGTTGAATATATAAAAATCCTGAAAGGAGTTAATAGATAAATATGAAGACAACACGAGAAAGTAAAAACCAATTCAATTTCTTATCACTTCTAAAAGATATGACGGAATTCGTGAAAACGTGTTCAACCCTTTTATACACTCTTAGGGGCTGAAAAAGAAAAAAAACATAAGAACCAGTTTTAGAAGAATTTTTACGGAAGCCCTTGAAAGTGAAAAGATATTGGATATCTGATCGTGAAAAACAGCCCCCTTTCCACCCCCTTAGGGGTCGAATTCCAAAAAATCCTGAAAACACTTTCCAGGTATTTATATGAAGAAGCCGTAGAATAAAACTGAACTCATTATTTGGGAAAACCTAATAGATATGATGAAAACCGTGAAAATATATGCATTTCATTTTCACTGATCAATTTTTTTGCCCCCCTTCCGAACGCCAATGGGTATTTAAATTTTTTTTATCTAAATTACTTTTCTAGTTGATTTACATATACACACTGAGTTTCAACCTTGTAGCGTAAGCCCCCACTCCCGTTCCACACTACATCTATAAAAAATTATAGTTTTCGAACATGCTACTACTATGGCTCTATCTGAAAACCAAGTTTCAGCTTTATATCATTATAGGTTCTCGAGATATAAAAATTGGAAAAATCCTTTTCACCCTCTTCCACCCTTACCGTTCCTGCTAGGGGTCTATTATGCCTACTTCTGGTAAAAATTTTAAGCATCTATCTTACACTGTTCTTGAGATATGAGACGTGATTTTTTTAGAAAAATTCGTATCCCCTCCACTTTCATGCTCCACCGCCCCCTTAACAAATTTTAATTTCAGCAAACTTCATTTGTCAACTTTTATACATACACAAACCAAATTCTATTTATCTAGTTCAATTAGTTCGTGAGATATCGTAATCTAAGGTTTTACACCACTCACTTCCGTACCCCACTGACCCCACTCAAAATTTTTTTGCTGATCTATTTTCCTGGTATACCTACAGATATTCAGTAAGTTTCAATTTTGTGACGTTAACCGTTTAGGATATATGGATTTTAGAAAAGATCTGGAAATCAAAATTTTCGTCTTATACGCACCCCCTCCTCACCCTTTAAGGAAAATATTTACGACACCCAGTCTATTCATAAAAAAATTTCAATTTAATATCTCAAACCGTTTGGGAGCTACGAGCCTTCAAACGATTTTTCTTACGGCGTACGGCGGACAAGCGGACTGAATTTTTTTTGTTTACTTTTTTCGTGTCTACTAGTCATCAAACGTGAAAAAAAAAATTTCAGTACTGTATATGTTATTAGAAAATAATAAAGTAAAAGCGCAAAAAAGAAACTAGAGAAAATTTTAAGCGTTGGGATCACAACAAAATCTGAAGCACAAAATTTCAAATATCGCAATTAACTAAACAATTAATTTTTTTCTTTTTTCGATATTGCATCCCAAAAATGTTAGAATTTATTTAAAAAATCTCCCAAAAATCTGGGCTCAAGTAACACGTTTATTAAATGGAAAACCAAAGTGTTGAGGTTATTTTTAGTTACGCAGCAACTCTTAGTTACGTAGCAACCTGCCACGCATCTCAGGATTAAACACATTCCGGACTTCTATTAAAAGAAATTAAGACTGTTGTAAATTTTTCATTTTTTCTTTGCCAATTTGAATAATAATATAGCGTTAAAATAAGCATTTTCATAAAGGTCCGTAAAAGTAGAGAATTTGTGAATAAATCCCTTTTCACATTAAATCAATTTCTAGGTGCATACATCAAAAGCAAAGGAAGACGGTAATAGGGTATCTGATCGCACTCAAGAGATACTGTGGCATTGCGAAAAATACATCCAACCTATCAAAGAATCTTGATATTGATTTTTAGGTAATTATATATCGCCGCTTGAAGATCTAAGTGGCCAATACACCACTTCATATTTTTTGATATTGGACACTTAGATTTTTAAGCGGCGATATATAAAAAGCAAAACAATTTGAAATCTAATCAGACCTAAAAGATTTGACGGAATTCGTGAAAACGCGCACGAAGTCCATGGAAATAAAAACGAATTCGATATTTCATAAGACCTAAGAGATATATCGAAATTCGTTAAAACGTACACAACAATTGTTCAGCCGCTTAGGGGTTTAATAGCGAAGGATCCTGAAAACCATTTTTAGGCGCTCGTATAAGGAGCCCGCAGAACTGAAATTAATTCGATATCTCGGTAGACCAAAATTCAAAGAGATATGAAGAAATTCGTGAAACTGTTCATATACACAGCCACCTTAAAACCGAATTATTAAACTCAAATTACAACTTGTTACACGTTTTAAAGTGAACTAGATTTATACAGCTTCACCATCCATGACCCAATGCAACACATCTAATAAGTATTGAACTATTTATTACCAGCACATACTTGAGATGCCCACCTACGCGTTTGGTGTCTAATTCAATAACTTTCTTCGGAGAAAACACTAAGCGTAAATTAAAGACAAATGCTAAACGTTCCGATATCAACACCGTAAAATCTCAATCAAACTCATTACCCACCCACTACTTGACATAAGAAACGTACCTAGATGTCTTGAGTAATTTTACCGTCGGGTCAAACACCTTTTGGTAGCACAATTAGTGTGAAACCCTTCACTGCCCTGTAAACATATTTACGACTGTGGAGGATAATTACTAACTTATGTCCGTTCTCACAGTCTGCCGAATTTTCTATTAAATTTTCAAGTAGTTCCGGTGTTGGAAGTGCTTCTTTAAAAATTTAAGGCAGGAAGTGACACACGGTGCATGTTGTTTGGGAGTTACCTAACAATTTGGACGACTTTTCCATACCATACATCGGTCACAACAAATTACATCTCGGCCGCTTCAATGTGACTAATCACATGCATTTTGAATTAATTTAGACGGTTTAAGAAACTTGAATATACCACAGAGCAATTTATACTTGCACATGAAGGTGTTTCTCACTCGGAGTTGTAATGATTACAAAATCGATCCCGTAACTGCTATTTATAAGTCCTACTTGTTACATTCCTCGATTACAGTATCGGATACTTTTTTTTACATGAGAATTATCCTAGGCTTGAGTACAAAATAATCTCGACGTACGTGTATATTATTTCACCAAAGTAATCGACACTTCATTAACAGTTCCAAGTTATCTCAACTCATTATCCGACAATCATTTCAAATTAGACCGCCAAAGTGAAGTGCTGCTTAATACCTCTACTATTCTGCATCTATTTGTTTAAACTAATATTGAATTAAGTTTCCGTGTTTTCATAAGAATAAATGCCAATATTTAGGTCAAATCTTGAATGTTTCACCACAAAAATAAAAGGGAACAACTTTCAACATTCATCAGTGGGTCTTTATACATACAAACAAAAAGGGTATGAAAGTAAAAACCAATTTAATATCTCGTCAGACTCAAGAAAATAGGCAAATTATGAGAAAACGTGTGCAGCCCCCCTGGATTTTATTTGAGATGAAGGGATCCCTCCAAGGACTACGACTAAAGATATAGATTTTTGTTCGCAGTCCTTGAAGGAATCTCACCCTGCTCTCCCTTATGAAATGAATATCGAAAAAAAATAAATAAATTTTTTTTAATCGAGTTCGATATCTCACCAAAATTAAGAGATATGGTGGAAAACGTTTAGAAACACTTTACACACTTTTAGTGGTTGAATATAAAAAAAAACTTGAATTCGATTTTGAGAATTTTCATAAAATACCAGTGGAAGTAAAACGGAATTCGGTACCTCATCAGACCTAAGAAATATAGCGGAATACGCGAAAACGGAACGATTTTATTTATAACAAACCCATTCTGCACCACGATCGGCTGCATGCCAATCGTACGATACTCCAGATGAAATACTGAACTCCGATTTACATTGTTGTTGGAGATAAAGTAGAATAAGGAGTGCGCATGTACTTTTTCGTCTATTAAGGAGTTTCGTTTGGTTACTGCTCGATAGTAAAAGACAATATCTTCAGTGTTCAATTTGTTATCTGGAACGAGGTAAATCATCGAAAGTACAATTTTTCTTTTTCAAGAACTTTCACATATGGGCTGCTGGAAGGACTGACTTGATTTCGTCGAACATCGATAATATTGTCTCAAGTTTGCCCGAAAATTTACACCATGAAATAAATTAGGACAACTATTTTCTCATGACTGAACAAATTGAATAATTTTAATTGTTTTATAAGAGTTATTCAATCTCAAAAATGGTATTTATAAAATATGAAACAATTCGGTTTAGACATATCTATAAATTAAAGTAATTAATGAAAATTCAAAGTCGAAGCTTAAGCCGTTCTTAATTTATCGACCAATATTCTTTAACACGTGTTTTAAGAACTTTTAGCATGGGAGCTACCCGAAGGAGTAGAGGAATTTCGGTGATTAATGAACTCAAACTTCATTTTCCTTCAAGCATAATTTGTACAATAATTTGCTTCTATGGTAGCTTCTCACCATGAAAAATTCCATTCTTATAAAAATTGGTAAAAAAAAATTGAATTGCTGTTGACGGGATTCGATTCGGCGCTCTTAGCGTTGAATTTCATATATCATAGCGAACAACTAAAAATTCTACCAAATTGGTTGAAATATTGGGTGATCTTCAGTCCCACCTACCTTTAGTATAAGGAGGCGAAGGCAAGAATGTTACTTAAATTATAATTCGCGGTAATGAAATTAGTTTCAACATCGCCTATAGAATAAGCCCAAGCAATGCCAATGTAAGGGTGTTTCGGATTTAGGCTTGATACACCCTCTGACGAGTCTATGCCATCCGATGACGAAACAGCTCCTTCGGACCCAGTCCAACACAGTCTTATAAAAAGACTGGCCTATCCAGTGAAGGTTTTCCAACTATCATGCCCTCAGGGACAGCGATTAATCAACAGTCGGGGATTTCGTGTTGGGGTTTCACACCAGAAACTCCACTGACGCCGGAAAATAGCAAAAAACTTAAACAAATTTGCTTCTATGGTAGCTTCTCACCATGAAAAATTCTATTCTTATAATTTGTACAAGTTTCCAATTGCGTGGCTAAACGATTTCTTTTGGTAAGTGAGTTTCGTAAATTGAGAAAGGACATTTTTACATAATTTTTGCATGGCAGCTACCCGAAGGACTCAACATTTTTTTCATATTCATGCCATTATCTGTAACTGCTGGAAAACTAACGTATTCAATGTTTCGAAGTCATAGCTTAAGCCGTTCGAAAGTTATTAGCCAATATACTTGAACACGTGTTTTAAGGACTTTTTATATGGCAGCTACCCGAAGGAGTGATACGATTTTGCCCGTTAACGAACTTAGCCTTACAAATTCGACCAAATATCCAGATTCAAAATTTCAAGATACTAGGTCAAGGCGTTCTTGAGTCATCGGGCGTACGGACAGATCGACAGACGGATAGACGGACAGTCGGACAGACGGACAGACAGACAGACGGATAGACGGACAGACGGACAGATGGACAGACGGACGGACGGACGGACGTCAACGGATTTGGAGTTTTTGACCACAAATAAACACAAATAAATACAAACTTTTGGGCTGGATTAAACTTATAATACTCTCAGATTTCATCTAGAGTATGAAAAGCCTTGAATTTAAATAGGTTAATGTTCCTGCCGAAAATAAATAATTAACTCAAATCAGAAGGCTTTGAAAAATATTAACAAAAAAATCGTCTGAACCTGTACAACCGAAAATAATAATAAAACTTGTAAAAAATAAATACAATAATCTCAATAAATAGATAATAATAAATAAATGATTAAAATGACTCTAATTATTTACAGTGACCGATAATATTATCTGATCATATTTCTTAATTTGTGTTTTCAGATGATCAAAATGATGGTAACAGTTGTTATTGTATTCACGATATGTTGGCTACCGTTTAACATACTTGTGGTAAGTACGATATATAATTATATACATGTAATTGGTGTACTAACCTAAGAATATATTTTTAAGACTTATTTCTACCACAAAGCAACTGATTTCTTTCACTTCATAACCAAGGAGTTTCTCAAATAACTTTCAAGTTAAATTCGTAACCAGAAAGTAATCCAATTACCTTGTTAGTCATATTTACAACCAGAAAGTTGCACAAAGAAGTATTATTTCTAGAGACGGTTGTGTTCCCTTTAAAAAAAACAATATAGTTCATTTATTTCAATAATTCTTAAATATATATATAGATGCAGTATGTAATTATTTTAGAGAGTAGGCTGGAACCTTTGCAATTACAATATTGTGTTTAGGACATGACAAGAAAATAGTGAAAAACTTTTTAAAATTACGGAAATATTGTTTGATTAAGGAAAAATTATGAGTCAACTAAAAAACCTTACATACAAGTTAACCTACTTAACCTAACTTATAGTACCTTAAAACTAAATAAAATCAAATAAAATACATTCGCAGTTGTATGTGCATAATATGAATAGTAGGAACTTATAGGATAGATGTAACCAGTGGATTTGAGGCATATCGACACCTGCTCAAAAATAAAGATTGGGCTTTACGAGCCATATCACTGATCAATGAAACTTCAGCCTCAAAACCAATATAGTTTCCAATATTATGGCGTCGAATATTCGAAAGTAGTCTTTAACTTTTTTATATGTATTTAAAAAAAACTACGAGATACAACGGTAGTGACTTAATAGGTATATTTTAGTCATTGAAGCGCGGACAGTTATTCTACGTGAATTGTGGGTTTTTTTCGATGACAAAAAGTTAAAATAGAGTAACAATAAAACACAGTTTCGTCTTTTTAAATTAGACGTTGTAACGACGTCGCACCGACGTTGCACCGACGGAGACGTCGCACCGACGTCGCCCCAACTTAATACTTATAAAACTGAAATTAAACCAACAAAAACTTGAATTTGAATAAGACTTCGGATCATAGTCAATACTGGGTGTTAGTTATGTTGCTTTAAAAGGGTTGCACCAATATTGTTGCCAGTTTTTTTACGCATTATATTTCAAGTCCTCAAATTCATAAACTTTTTGATTTATTGATTTATGAACTTGCCAATAAACTGAGAACCAGCAAAAAAATCGTGCTGAAAAATCGAAATAAATATTGATTTCCTATCCGAAAGTGCGCTCCTTATTAAAAAAAATTGTCTGAGGAGCTGACGTTATATTTATTTTGTGTATAACTCTATTCTTATGACGCTTTGACGTACATACCTGTACCAATGATCTGGGGAAATTTTAAAAATGGGTTTTACTTCTTAAAGAACCCCCATGGAATTAAATTGTCTCGTTTCTCAAATGAATCTCCAAGTCAGTCTTCCGCCGTTTCATCTGTGTTTTTTTTTGCGAATTGAGAATTCTATCCATGGCTCTTCTTTGACTAAACGCCAGGAACAATTTATTATTCTACCGTACGGGATTTAATTTTCAAATTTCATAGGTGGTAGTAACACGGGATTATAAGATGCTTGTCGTGAGAAACACGTCGTTATAAATTCACACTGCATAGACATATCTAGATAATAATTCAAAAGCACGCATAAATTAATTTAAATTTTCCATTAAATAATAATAATAAATTTTTATGAATTTTTTATGTTTTTTTTTTCAGTTGCTGTTAAACGACGAGAACTTTAGCAAATGGGAGCCGCTGCCGTACTTCTGGTTTGCATTTCACTGGCTCGCAATGTCACATAGCTGCTATAATCCAATTATTTATTGCTATATGAATGCCCGATTTCGTGGAGGATTTGTACAGGTTTTGCATAGAATACCGGGCGTTCGACGTTGCTGGTGTGTTCGACGATGTGCTCGAAGTCGTGGTGGAAGTATGGGAACTGGTCTAGCACTCACTGGTGAGATGATGAGCAATTTTGCCGCCGGAGCCCTTAAACGGAAACATAGAGTTCGAATTAGGTGCCACAAATCTAAGCACTAATGCACAAAAAAAAGGATTTTCAAATTCCCGTTCTATTACTTTTGTTACTGCACTTTTCACATCTTTCCGAATTTCGTAGAGTAGTTGTAGAACAACTCATAGTTTATGACATATGAGTGCAAAGCTGAAAACATTTTCATTTTATACACACTGCATTGATTTTTGGTTCTGTAGCATTTTAGGCTTTCGTACATCGTTCGAAACACTCAAGCCCTCAACTAAATTGCACAAAATTTTCGATTTAACTTTGCAATTTGTACAAAGTCTTATGCCTTAGAAATTAAAACGGAAAATTACTTCGGATTTGTAATATCACAGAAATTAACTAATTTAAACTGCTGGTTCTTCGATACTAACGGAAATCATAACAAACCAACGTCGTGGGACGTTGGAAAATACCTACTAGAAGGGGAAGCATTATCACGTTTACGTCTCTGCGACGCCATACCGACTAATTGGGGAAATAATCTTATGGTGATCTGGTGTTAAGTGGTCCTCTATCCGACTCAGAAAAGATGTTTAAAAAGACCTCAACTACGGGATTTTTATGCATATTTTGTATTATTTTATGACCTGTTAATAATTTTACTTTATTATTTTTTAATAATAAAGTATTATGATCGACCTGAAATTTCAAAAAAATTTGCTACCCTGAAATTTTCTATTTTCACGTTTTAGGACTAGTAGACCCCAAAAAAGCAAAAAAAAATGTCCGTCTGTTAGTACGCCGTACGCAAAATCGTTTGAAGGCGCGTAGCTCCCAAGCCCGTTGAGATATTAAATTGAAATTTTTATAGTGGGTAGATTGGGTGAACCCCTACGACTGGTATATTTTTGAGAGGTGGGGGTACAAGGGGAGCGGAGAGGGGAGCGTTTTAGACGAAAAATTTTGGTTTCTAGATCACAGGAACCACTTATGCTAGGAGGCTGAAACATGGAACTTATGTAGTACTATGATAATGGACTCAATTGCAAAAAAATTGTCGACATTCGTTAAGGGGTGTGGAAGTGGGGGGAAAACAATGAATTTTTAATGCATGAAAGACCGGATTGAAACATTCTAAAATCGATATCTCCTGAACAATTGGTGTCAGAAGATTGAACAATTGGTGTCAGAAGATTGAAACTTTGTTGTTATCTTTAGGGATACTTCAAGATTAGACAAGGACTAAATTTTTTTAGAAGGTTGGTGAGGTGTGGGGGTGGGGGGTGAAAAACTTTGGATTACAATATCTTCCGAACCAATTACACCAGGGATCACAAGAGGAGTCTATCGAAACTAAATTTTTTGAGGGGGGAGGTAGAGCGCGAAAGTGAGGGGCAGCAATGTTTCAAATTATATCTCAGAAACCGTATCAGATATGATCTTGAAAATTTTACAGAAGTTGGGGTCGGTAAACTTCTAGTAGGAAAAAAATTTTTAGTGGTGTGGGTGTTGGGGGTGCTGGTGAAAGGGGGTAGAAAGGAACACATTCTGATTTTTATTTCTCGAAAACCATAAAGAATAGAAAGCTCACAATTTAGGATTATTTAGAGCCACTATGGAGACATCCTAGAAAAAAATTTTTAATAGGGGTATCAAGGTACGGGGGAGAGGGGTGGTTTTTTATATCTCAAAAACGGCTTATGCTAGAAAGTTAAAACTTAGTACGTATATGTAGATGTACTATTAGAGTAATTAAAGCAAAAAAAAGTTCAGATTTTTTTGGCATTCAGAGGTTAAGTAAAAAAAATGTCCGTGAATCCACATTTTCACAAACTTCGTTAAAAGTTTTAGACATGTCGAGCTATCAAAGCAATTTTACTTTTGCGGGCTGTTTATATAAGCGTCTAGTAAAGATCTTAAAAAATTTTCGATATCCAACCCCTAAAGGGGTGTAAAGTGGTTGTGTACATATTCACGAATTCTGATATATTTCTAAGGTATATTGAGATTTGGAATTCACTTTTACTTCTATAAGATTTAAACGTAGTCGGGGAAAAACCCGATTTAAGTATTTTTCTCAATTAAACCCCCTGGGGGTATTGTTCAAGTTTTCACTGATTCCGAAAATCTCTTAGGTTTAATGTGATTGAATTCGCTTTTAATACTATGAATTATTCTATTGATAAAAAAATACGTAAGTAAATAAAAAAATCTGCCAACAGTCTGGGCGCAACTTCATTATTTTATGGGTAGAAGTCCGAAACGTGTTTAATGATGAGATGCGGTGTAGGTTACTATGCGACTGTCAACCTAAGAAATAACCAGGAGGCTATTTGGAACGTTATTTTTTAGGTCGTCAGTCGCATAGTAACCTACACCGCATCTTATCATTAAACACGTTTCGGACTTCTACCCATAAAATAATAAAGTTGCGCCCAGACTGTTGGCAGATTTTTAATTCCCTGTGTTTCTTATAGATTCGTATAAAAGTCGTTTGACATTTTTTTCAATAAACCCCGATTTTGACGTATCATACCTTAAATTAAAGGTGCTGAAGTCTGTGTTCCAAATCCGTAAACAGATTAAAAAAATTCCTAAAATTGCAGCCAGAAGAGTCAAAGGAAGAGCCGCCAATGCAAAGGTTTTGTACTCTGTTTCTCTGCACAATTTTGATCACTATTCCCTAATTTTTGATCCGATTTCGATTTTGCTTAGTTTTTCGGGCATCTATTGAGCTCCCATTTCGTTCGAACCGTCACTTGGGGAAATCGAAGAAATCTTGATTTTTTGCTTCATAAAAACATAAGTTGTATTCCTCTTGGTAACTTTTTCGAATCTTTTTCAAAACTCTCCTATTTTAACGTGTCATAGCTTAAATTAAAGTTGCTAAGACCCATTTTCTAAATCCAGAAACAGATTAAAAAAAAAAAAATTGCAGCTAAGAGAGTAAAAAAAAGAGTCGCAAATTCTGACATTATTTTTCTCTGTTTCTCTTCAAGATTTTGGCCACCATTCCCTAATTTTTGATCGGATTTTAATTTGGTTTGGTTTTTCGGCCAGCTTCTGAGCTGGGTGAATATTAAAAAATAGTTTTGAGGCTATTCGATATTTGATCAAGGCTTCGAGATGCGTCAGAATTCGTTAAATAATTTTTGATCGGATTTTAATTTGGTTTGGTTTTTCGGCCAGCTTCTGAGCTGGGTGAATATTAAAAAATAGTTTTGAGACTATTCGATATTTGATCAAGGCTTCGAGATGCGTCAGAATTCGTTAAATGAATGCAACCCCAACCTCCAACTCCAATTTGATTGCTCTAGTTGGAGTCCGCATGGCTTATCTGCTGTATAAGTTCCAAAATCCTATCTCAATTCATTCTTGAGATACAAGATTCGGTTTTCTAGAAAAGCACCTTCCCAATTCCGTGCTCCACTATCCCCTCAAAAATTTTACATTCTGCTTAATACGCCTCTTACAGACCGATGTATACAATATAAGGATCATCAAAATTCTTACAATATATTCTTCAGAAATTTGAACCAGCTTGCGGAAATTGAAAGGATTCCTTAAAAGATGAGCCCGCTTAAGGAAGATGGGGAACCAAGTAGTAGATTTCATCGGCGGCGGAGGGATTCCTCCAAGCACCGCGACCAGTGGTCTATTGTGCTATAACAGGTAGTAAATCCGAACTAGATTTCTTCAAAGACAAGGTTCTCTAGGTTGAAACTGAGAAAGATCTATTGGGTCGTAGTACTTGAAGGAATTTCATCACCTCCGATGCAATTTAATCTAAATCTCGATTAAGTCAAGGAAAAAAGAAATTTCATATACAGTTACTTCACGTTTACGTGATAAAAAGCGAAGGATTCATAGATCTGGAAGTAGCCAAGGTGTACACTTCGCCAAGATATTCAACCGGATTGGGGAAAGTGAAAGAACCTATGAATCTATGCTTAATTTTAATGAAGGAGGAGTTCATAAATCAGGACATGGTTAGGGTGCCTTACTGATTAGACTTCAGGAAAGTTGATGAACGTTTTTATTTTCCATAACAACACAGTACAACAGGTTCAACGTGCCTTCTTGGCTTAAGAGCCGACATCCCTACTTCACTAATGATGGAAACCTTCATATTCAAAATGGTTGTCAAAAGTTGAACTAAAATTAACGCCTCAGATCAAGGTTTTTTTCCTATTCTTCATTACGGGTCTACAATTAAAACCTTTTCGAATGAAGTTATTTCTTTTTAAAAAAATCGACACGGTATTCTATTTACTGATATTTAGAGACATAGAAAATTATTTGCATTACTCAAGCAAGCGCTATTGATCACCTTGGAGTAGAGAAAGCCTGTATTTGACTGTATGTTCGCTGACCAATGCAGTCAGACAGTGTAATTTTCAAATTATTGTTCTTTAAATTATTTTATTTTAAAAAAAAATTTGCACAATTTTTTTGAAAGTTTGTTAAAGTTTGTTAAAGTTTGTTGTGACATTGCCATAAGAAGGTCAATAATTTGCTACAAGATTGATACTGAATGGAATTATGTGCGATTTCTGTTTTACTTGCATACAATACGTGACTTTTTTGACTAGCTTTTCCAGAACTAAAATAACAAATCCGAGAAGCAGATAACATTGAAAAAAATTTGATTACCTACTAAAAATTAAAAACAAAAGAAGTGGTTGAGGAGCATCGTGACTTTTGCTGATACTTTTGATTTTCTTCAGGCTTATTTTCGTCTTAATCCAGTTCAAAAGTCTATGTCCTCAATTATTTCTTGATTTTTTAATTTTTTAATCAGCTCTCTTTATTTTTTACGTTACAGTATAACTTTATAGAGTTTTTTTTGCTATAAAATTTAATTTTATTATTTTTACTTGCCGTGAATTTGTTCCCCAATTTCAATACAAATGAAATACAATAAATCGTATCCGTTTCATAATCTTCTTTTTTAATTTCAATTAAACATAATAAAATCATTGTAATTTTCATATAAATCAGAACAGAGCCCAGATTATCCGTTTTACTATTAAATTTGCCTTTTTGATAAATTGAATGAATCCAATCAGACAGCAACTCGGATTTAATCGACAGGCACACATAATGTTATCGATAAATTTCGGAAAAAGAAACCACCATTAACCTGTCAGTTGTATTAAAAACTCATTTCTATCGAACGGAACAATTTATTATTTATATGAAATGAAAAGCTAAATGAAATGAAAATCCATTACGGAATCGATCGATCCTAAAGCTATTGATTGCATAGAGCAGCCAGAGTGTTCCGCATAAGTAAAATGGTCATTTTATGAGAACAGATGATTCGTACGGAATGAAAGATTGGATCTATAAAAGACGATAATGTCAACTTAAATATTATATCATCATTTGATGCGATATTCGTATCGAAAGAGTTGCTATTTCGCAAAAGTTTCGCAAATCCTATCCCCTTTTAAATTGATTTAAAGCAAACTACATCTGGAATAATTTACCAAAAGGCTGAACGCAAGAAAAACCCCAAAAAGATTAAATTTGAAATAATTTATCCGATTAAGGCAAATATAAATCATGCGAATCTGGAAGGAATGGCATACCTAATGTTATTACTTGTATAATGGCAATATGTTCATTCTTCTTCACTATGAATATTGTGTCTCTCCTTACTCTCCACTAGGTTTGTGATAATGATTCGCAACGAGAATTAAATTATTTTCATATTATTCAAGCTGAATGATTCTTTCATCAGCTGCCAAACAAAAATAGGTCGTTGTCTTACTTTATTATTTTTTAATAATAAAGTATTTTATTCTAATGTTGAAAAAATTGACAATAATCTGGTTTAAACTTTGTTATTGATTGGGACAAGGTTTAGAAAATTGCTAAACTCGAGGTGTGACAGAAGTGGTAACGTTACTGACACTTATAAATCATCAATTAAAATTGTGGGTCATAGTCAAGAACGTGGTAAAAGTCGAAATATAGCACAGGTTTTAGACATGGAATTCTTTAGAAAATCAAAACTGTCAATGGAATACCTCCTGGTACAAGTTTAATGGTTCTTCATACAAAAAAAAATCCCGTGAAAGTAAAATCATATTCAATACCTAGACAAACATATGGCGAAATTCGGGAAAAGATATACAATCCCTTTACGTTAGGGGATCAATATCAAAAAATCCTGAAAAATCTATTTTTTAATTGATTAAATAACTATGGCTCGTGGAAGTAAAACCCATATCGCATCAGGCTCAAAAGATGTGGTGCAATACGATACTATTCACCCTTAGCAGTTGATATTCAGAATTCATTTTTAGGCGGTTATACAAAAAACCCACGGAATTAAAAACTAGTTTGGTTTCTCATAATACCTAAGATATATGGTAGAATTCGTGAAAACGTATAAGAAGTCTATATACTCTCTTTTAAGGGATGAATGTCGGGAAATCCTAAAATTGATTTTTTTGGCGATTATGTAAAAAGTCCGTCGAAATAGAAAACAATTTAATACCTAATCAAACCTAAGAAATATGTCGGAATTCGTGAAAACTTGTGCATCCTCCTTGCAGCACTTTAGTATTCTCTGTTTCGAGAAGAATACAAAATAAGCCTTGGAAGTAAAGTATATCATTAGATCTAATAGATATAAAAAACAAATCGAAGAAACACGTAAAATTGGATGTAAAATTAATTCGGTATCTCGGAAGACAAAATTCGTAAAAATTATTGCACTCCCCAGTCGCCAATCATTATCTTGTGGCCCCGTTTTCCGCCAATGTAAATTTAAAATTTTTTTTTCATAAATAAATTTTCTAGTAAAACTATCATACATACATGTATTAAGTTTCAACTTTCCAGTGTAAGTCGTTCCTAAGATAGAAAAAAAACACCCAACACCCAAACGCCGTAACGCGCTATCCACATCAAAAAATGATATTGAACATGAACATTGAAAGCAAATTTTAAAGGAAAACAATGTAAAATCCCAAGTTTAAATTTTCTAGCATAATCCGATCTTAGTTTATAAAACACATCATATATTATATTTTTTAAAATTATACAGTTTACACTCTAAGGCGTAGTACACATTGCACACGACCGAACGAATTTTCCGATACGAATTTTCTTTTTTCTGCTTATTGTCAAATCTTCACTTATTAGAAAATTAGTTGAAATCGCTAATTATAACATTTTCAAGAATATCATAAAAGAAAATTTCTAGGAATTTAGATTTTGATTGATAATATTAAACAAAGTCCGTTTTTCGGTACGAATACGTCGTACGAATATTTTAGTCTACGACGGATTCCTTTTTTTTATTATTAATTAAAACTACAAATCCCTAGAGATTTTCTTCCATGATATTTTTGAAAATGTTATAATTTACAATCATAACTAATTTTTCAATAACTAAAGATTTCACAATAGGTCGAAAAAAGAAAAATCGTATCGGAAAATTCGTTCGGTCGTGTGCAATGTGTACAGCGCCTAAGTATCATCTTTCTGCCGTAAAACGTTTTTAAAATACTCGTATAAAAATCAGAAAGGTTAATTTAAACTATTTAAATAAATATCTACATTTTTAAGAAAAAATTATCAGACTAAGTATTGTATTGAGGAAATTTGTAGACCGCAGAAAGCGAAAGGAAAGCATCAATCGATGCACTTAACAGGAAAAGCCAAAAAATAACCATCTAAAATTAACCTCCAAACTGTGATAATGGTCTGTAATATCCCTAATGAGTCAAGGACATAACAATTTTCAAAAAAATAGAAAATACACAATAGTTTTGAAACTGACCTTTCCAGTGAAAGTTATTCAACTCGTAAAGTCCTATATGGCTCAATCTTCCTTTGATAAGCATTAGTCCTCGCAGCGTTCTGTTGTAGTCTGAAAGTGTGGCTGTCTTTACAAACTGCTCTGACATCAAAAAACACATAAAACTTCTTAAGTAAAAATGTTTAATTTAATTATCACAAATCTCAGTACCAGCTTTAATTAAGTGTAGTTGTTTGTTTTTCAACATAAGTACAAGTAATTAATATTTTGCGCTCACATTTTTGACCGATGAACGGCCTTGCATTAAAATTCTCCAACAATTAATTAACTTTACGCCTACGGGGGAGAAAAAAAAATTAAAGTCAATCATTCTCATCCCGCTTCATTTGCTTTTATTTAATACTCTCAATCGGCCGGAAAACATGCTCCCAAATATTTTCCTTCTGGGTTTTTTTTCATAAATTCTTTCAATAATTGCTAAAAATCAATTAAAACTTTTTAATTCGTTTAAAACCTTTAACAAGTTTGGTTAAGCTCCTGGTAATTTAATATCTTGAAATTGTTTTGATGCAGGAAAGCGTTTTTCATGATATCTTATAGCCTGAAAATCTGTAGAGGGAAACATCAAAATTAAATTGATAACAGATTTTCATTTTTTATTAAAATGAGTAACTCAGTTATGATTACTTTTAGTTTAATTTAGCAGAGGAATGCGAATGCTCGTACGAAATTTGCTATAATTTGTTTATTATTTTTCTTCTTTATTTTCTACTCAATACCTGAAATTTCAAAAAAATTTGCCATCGTGCAATTTTGTATTTTCACGTTTAGGACTAGTAAACCTCATAAAAGCCCACCCCCATCCCCCAATAAAATACCACTCGTAAGGGTTCACCGCAACTAGCTATAATACCAAAAAAAATTTACACATGCTTATTCTGGAAGACGGTAGATTTTTTATTCCCGCAGACTATGCGGTTCACATTCGATTCCCATTCCCGGCACATGCGATTTTTGAAAACGTTCGGAAACCGCCGTATTGATATACTTTAAAGACGTCTTTTCCGGATGTTTGAAACCATATTTAAGGGCAGAAAAGTGCCGAAAATTATAATACTATAAATGTGAGAGATGGACCATCTCAAATTTACCTTTATTTATTGCGAATTAATTTTTTAAAAACTTTAAGAACGCGACTATTTCATTACGGATTTCAAAGTGAATCGTTCACGCGTTTCTTTCACTTTCCCGCAGGCGGTTTTCAGAATACGGGCCAATATCTCTACGGGTTTGTGAGCTACGTGTCTTCAAACGCTTTTGCGTACGGCGGACGGCGTACGAAGTATACGATGGACAGACGGACATTTTTTTTAATTTGTTGAGGCTTACTAGTCCTGAAACGTGAAAATACAAAATTTTAGTGTTGCCAATTTTTTGGAAATTACAGGTAGATAACAATTAAAAATCCGCCAATGGTCTGGGCGAAACTTTATTATTTTTCGGGTCAAAGTTCGGGAGCGGTCAAAGTCGGAGTATGTAATGAGTTATTTCGAGATTGTTAGGTTTCATGGAAAGCTAATTTTGTTCTTAAAATAAAAATATTTAAGATAGAGATTTTTAGCCGATTAAACATTGAGAAAGCCCATGTAGATTATTCTAATTTCGGTAAACTAAAAGGCCATAGAAGTAAAAACGAATTTGTTGCCTTATCAGACTTAAGAGATATGACGAATTGTTAAAACGTATACAAACCCGTTACTTCCACTTGGAGCTTGAATTTGGAAAAAATTATGAAACAAGTTTTTAAACGATTTCATAAGAAGCAACTCATGAGACACGAGGGATTTTGCAAAATTTTTGAAAACATAAGCAAACCCTTTACACCCTCTTGGTTCTTGAAATTCGAAAAATCGTGAAATTGGTTTTTAGGTCATTACATCAAATACCGTAATAACCAATTTTATATCTCATGAGAACTAAGGGATGGCAAAAATTGTGAAAACATATGCAAACCCATGGGAGTTGAGTATCCAAAAATTAAGAAATGGGTTTGTAGGCGATTATATAAAAAGTCTGTGGAAGTGAAAAGCGATCTAATATCTCATCAAACCTAAGAAATATATCGACGCTTTGAAAAGCATACAACCCCCTTAAGATTAAATATTTAAAAATACTGAAATCAACTTTTTGGCGCTTATATAGGAAACCTTAGGAAGTAAAAATGAATTCGATATATCACCAGATTTAAGCAATATGTAGGAATCTGTGAAAACATATGCAACCTCCTTACACCCACTTGGGGTTGAATATTCAAAAATTCTGAAAGGAGTTAAATGTGCACAAGAAAGTAGAAACCAATCCAATTTCTTATTACTTCTAGAAGAAATGACGGAATTTGTGAAAATGTGTTCAACCCTTTTATACCCTCTTAGGGGCTGAAAAACTTGTAAACAATTTTTAGGCGATTATTACGCAAGCCCTTGAAAGAGAAAAAATGTTCAATATCTGATAAGACCTGGGGGATATGGCAGAATTCGTGAAAAACTATACAACCACTTTACACCACCTTAGAGGTCGAATATCAAAAAAACATGAAAACACTTTTTAGGTATTTATATGAAGAATCCGTAGAATAAAACTGAATTCAATATTTAGTAAGACCTAATAGATATGACGAAAATCGTGAAAATATATGCATTAAATTTTCACTGATCATTTTTTTCGCCCCTTCCAAACGTCATTGGATGTTTGAAATTTTTTTTTATCTAAATTACTTTTCTAGTTAATTTACATATACGTACCAAGTTTCAACTTTGTAGCATAAGCCGTTCTATAGATAGCAAAAACATCCCCCACCCTCGTACCATACTACCACTATGAAAAATTACATTTTTCCAACATGCTACTACTATAGCTCTTTCTAAATACCAAGTCTCAGTTTTATATCATTATATGTAGGTTCTTGAGATATAAAAATCAGAACTTTTTCTTTTTTACCCTGCCCCACTCTCACCCTCTTCACCCACACCACCAAAATTTTTTTTCTACTAGGGGTCATTAGGCTTACTTCTGGTAAAAATTTTAAAAATCTGTCTCATACTGTTCTTGAGATATGAGACGTGATTTTTTAGAAAAATTCTTATCTCCTCCACTTTCATGCTCCACCGCCAACTTAAAAAATTTCACTTTCAGCAAACTTTATTTGTCAACCTTAGCTCTGTTCATGATTTCTGCTATAGCTAAAGCAACCAAAAAGCTGCTTTCTCGTGCTTGCTTTTTGACACTAGATCTGTCCAAGATTTTTAAAAAGCTGCTTCCATAGCTGCTTTTTGTTTCTCATACTCCGGACTGTAGCAAGAAAGCAGCTATTGTAGTATTCATATGCGTGTGTAGCTGTTTGTTTCGTCTCAACGTCATTTTGAATGTTTAAAATGGAAAATGATGTTTTATTAACAATGGAAATAAGCGAAAAATTTAAGGATACTACTAGTTGTGCTCATTTTCACTTTATTTTATTATAATACTATACATATATGTCATATGTTACGCCACCTTGCGTATGGATGTGTCGAACAGCTGTTGTAAGCTTTACCCCCTACCCCCGTATGCCCCTGGCGCCACTCAAAAATTTGTTTCCGATCTATTTTCCTAGTACATTTACATATATTCATTAAGTTTCAATTTTCTGGCATTAACCGTTTAGTGGATATGGATTTTGGAATGTGTCGATCTTGACTTTCTTGCGATTCGAACGCATTATTTTCTCCCCCAAAATCCCACACCCCTTCACCCATACCGGCATTTTTTTTGCAAATGGGTCCACTATCGAAGCTCTATATAAATTCAAAGTTTCAGTTTCCTAGCGTAAGCGGTAGCTGAGATCTAGAAACCAAAATTTTTTCTTCCACCCTCATACCCCATCCTTTCAAATGTGGTCACTTCTAGGGGCTTATCCAGTCTATTCATAAAAAATTTGAATTTCAATTTAATAGCTCAAAGGGTTTCGGACCTACGAGCCTTCAAAAGATTTTGCGTACAGCGGTCGATGCACGGCGTACGGCGGACCGACGGACTGAAATTTTTTTTGCGTTTTTCGTGTCTACTAGTCATGAAACGTAAAAAAAAATTTGAGGGCAGCAAATTTTTTTTTTTTAAAATCGATAACAATATTGTATTATTGAAATAATAAAGTACAATATTAAAGTAAAACTGACAGCGATATTCAGTCCTGAACTAATGCGGATAGTAGTTTTCTGGTCAAGTAGTACTTTTCGTATTTCAATTATTTTTGTCTACCAGTGCACTCATTGTCTGCAAATAGACAGAAGGTAGTTTTGTAATTGTTTATTGATTATATCCCTGTGCCAGGACACCCTAAAAGACCTAATGTCTGATGCAATTTTCAAACTTTCCGCCATCGAAAAGAACAAACTGATTTCAATTGCTAGTCCTTCGCTGCATGCTAAAATGATCACCACACATCAACCTGTTAGTGGGTCATGTAGGAATAGGTAAGACCTGCCCAAATAAATGAATTTCAAAAGGTGCAGTATTTTTGTTCGTCCATGGCTTTACTTGTTGTTCTAGTTTGTATCACATTGTACTCAAGTTGATTTTAATTGGTTTTTTGAACAGTTTCTGCCCGATAAGTTAATTAGTTTGAAATTGGTAATTTTGTTCTTTTTTATTTTCATTGCAGGAATCGACGATACTTTCCAACTGCAACGAGCAAATACATGCACAACATACGTAAGCACACGACGAAAACCGAAAATAAATTTAAACCAGGTGAGATACATATGTGTTTATTTTACAACACTCAATAATTCATAATTACAAATTTTCAATAAATTATTTTTATTATTGATACCGTGCAAAATTTACGCATGTAAGCGTGAATTTTATCAGGATGTAAATAAATTCTGGAATTTAATCTGATTAAAAAAAAGCAAGTAGTATTAAATTTGTAGGGATTTTGTTGTATTTTGATACATGCATATTTAGAGTAATTTTCCTAAAATTTTTGCAACTGATATTAAGCAATTTGCGTATGACAAGTGAATAACTTTAGTGGAAAGACCTATTATAAGTTTTGCTCCAGAAATAAAACCAGTACTGCCCGGCAATTTAAACTGGAGCAATACTTTGCGAAGACATTTAAAAAACATACCGCAGTCACGAACGGCTGCAAGCCATATAATACTCTAGATGAAATACTGAACTCCGATTTATATTATTTGTGATTAAGGATATAACAATAGAATGACGCATGTAATCTCTCTGTCATACTATCGCACACAATGACCATGATGGTTGGTAACCTCCAGAAAAACTTAAATTTCGATTAAAGATCTTAGAGCTGATTAATATTCAATAAGTTTTTAAATGACATTTATATACTGGGTACACGAAGGGCTCGCTTAATATTCTTCGTATTCAGAATTTTAGTTGCAATAGTTGGATAATGTACACAAAATTTCAAATAAGTAGCTTCAGGCATTCAGAAGTTATCAACATTATTCCTAACCACATGTTTTAAGGACTTTTGCATGTGAGCTTCTCAAAGAAGTTGACGGATGTCTCTCATTAATAAAATCAATCTTGCTTTTGATTTAAAACTAATTCTCGTTAAATTTTGACTTCCTATTTGAACGCGTTTTTGTGTTATTCACTGAACCAGAAAGGTACATCCAACTAAATCTACATCATCATAATGAAAAAATCATTGTTTTTGAGCCAATGCAAGTATTCATTAATATTATACAAAACTGTTCATCATTTTTTGGTCTGCTTTGGACACTAGCAAAATAACAGAACTGATGTAAAAATTCATTGTTACAATGAAGGAGTTCATAATATTGATGAAATCAGTAATTAATGTTACTAATATTGTTCCTCATCTTAAAGTATAAATTCATAACTGTGATTAATCCTGTCACTGTAATACTGCGTTCATAATATTAATGCACATATTGATATCAATATGAAGAATTTGAACATTAATATTATGAACGTAGAACTGGATATAGTTTCGGCTTTTTATGCCATATGAAAACGAACAAAGTTTTCCAGACACTTGTGCGAAATTTTTTCTGCTGCTGCGACTGTTTCTCAGCGGAACAATTGACATCATTTGATTACGTGCCAACGATTAGCTACTCATGTGCGGGCACCTTAACAAAATACTTTATTATTAAAATAATAAAGTAAAATATCAGCCAAATCTGTTCGCCGAAACCTTGAACCATGCAAAGGTCGTTTTCTTCAATATAATGAATGTGTTCATTATTACTATAAATATAATCAATATGTTTTTTGGACACCAAGCAAAGATGGGTTTATAAGAACTTTTTAATCAGTATGATGAAGGCGTCAACAAAATTCCTAGGTGTTGATTTCTGCGAGTATATATGCCATTTCATGTATATAAAATTATGAAAATATTTTTAATGAAATGAGATTGATAGCATTAATGTACGGTTCATATATCATGAAAAATATTTGATGATTTTTGACATTGTTGTAACGATTTTTTCATTAATCCGAAGAATTTCGTTTAATGAAAAGCATTCATTAATATTAAGAACAGTATTTTTTCAGTGTAGTGGGTTCCGGGGAGATTAAAACGGAAGTTTTTGTGGGACTTTTATATGACGGCTACACGAAGGACTCTCTTCATGTTCAAGTTTTTAGTTTCAACTATTGTATAATTAATGTACCCAAAATTTTAGATTAGTAGCTTCAAACGTTCAGAACTTATCAATATTATACCTAACCACATGTTTTAATGTCTTTCGTATTTCTTAAAGGATTTACAAGATGTTACCAATGAATTTAATCTTGCTTTTGACTGAAAATTAATTCCTGCAAAACTATTACTGCCTGCTTTAATGTGGTTTTGAATTATAGCGGGTTTTGTAACTTCCACACATTTTTGAAGGACTTTTGTATGCCGGTGATGCGAAGGACTTGTTCGATTTGCTGCAAACTTTTTTTTAGCTGTAAATATTGTAAACTTTATGCGTACAAGATTTCAAGTTCCTAACCTAAAGCATTCGGACAATAATCGTGAATATGTGTTTGAAGGACTCTTCTATGAGAGGTCAACTTTAGAGTAGCTGTCTTACAAAAGTCCTTAAAATACGTGTCCATGAGTTTTGGCCGATAACTTTTGAACACGCACAAGCTAGGAATGTGAAATTTTGTACAGAATCATTTTTAAATGGTTCGAGTTAAAGTGATAAATACAGGGTGGGCCATCTAGTGGTTTCTTTTTAAATCATATGTTATTTTGACACTGAAAGCTGTTTTCCGCTCGAAATCTTGACAGAAAGTCAGTATCATACGCTTGAACAACGTTGGAAAATATTGAAAACTTATTTCCAAAGTGAGTGCCGTGTAGCCCAAACAGTGCGTTTTTTGAAAAGAAGTTTTGGCCGAAATGAAGCACCCACCGCGCCTGCTGTACGCAAGTTTGTGCAAAAAGTTCGTGAGACTGGCATGCTAGTGGACAACACTCATGGCCCCCGTCGTCGTACTGTGTGTACAGACGAGAATGTGGCTGCTGTAGCCGAGAGTGTGAGACTCACTCCACGAACATCAACTCGCCGTCGATCTCAACAGCTCAACATTTCACGCACTAGCCTGAGGAGAATTCTGCATAAAGATCTTGGATTATTCGCTTACAAGGTCCAATTGACTCAGCAATTGAAGGCGCTTCGTTATCGCTTCGCAATTTGGGCCTTAGAGCAGCTTGAATTGGACAACGATTTTGGGCGAAAAATCATCTTTTCTGGCGAGGTGCATTTTCATCTCGGCGGCTACGTTAACAAACAAAATTGCCGCATCTTGGGCTCGGAAAACCCGCACGTTATTGTCGAGAAGCCAATGCATCCACAGAGAGTGACAGTTTGGTGCGGATTGTGGAGTGGTGGCATCATTTTTCTTCGAAAATGAGGCTGGGAACAACGTTTCGGTCAACGGTGAACGTTACAGAGCCATGTTATCCGACTTTTTTTTTTACTGAAATTGAAGACATGGATTTGGACGACCTCTGGTTTATGCAAGATAGCGCGCCATGCCACACAGCCCATGCCACAATCGATCTTTTACGCACCAAATTCCCAAATCGTGTTATCAGCCGTCTTGGCGATGTCAATTGGCCGCCTCGGAGCTGCGATTTGACCACTTTAGATTTTTTTTTGTGGGGAACCGTGAAAGACTGATGTTATGCCAACAATCCAGAAACGATTCAAGGACTTAAGGCCAATATCATCCAAGCAATCCGTGAGCTACAGCCCCAAACCATCAACAAGGTCTTGGAAAATTAGAGTTACAGAATGCGCTACTGCGCAGCCAGCCGAGGCAGCCACTTGAACGAAGTTGAGTTCCATCATTAATGGGAATGTTTACTATTACTAATAAAGCCATAATACATGGAAAAAAATTTAATTTTGTTCATTTTATTGCATTTTTAAAAAGAAACTTGTATTTGGCCCACCCTGTATGTTAGAAATCAAGTGAGTCCTTACACAGTTAGAAGTTTGCACGATACCCAGCCAGATATTTTCCAAATTGTCTTGTAACATCATTTATAAATATTAAAGTGATTCGCAAAAAAATGGAATCCCACATCATAGAACCTCACACAGATCGTTTAGGAATAGTAAAATAGTACCGGATCCAAATGGGAATCCTGAGGAACACCTCAGAAAACATCAAAGGAATCTGAAAGTACATAGCAGATACACTTAAAGGGTACTCTGTGATCCAATTGGGGTAAGATATTATGGCTTGTATCTAGCTCTATATCTCTTATTATTCTCAAAGGGCGTATGCCAGGTGGACTCTTGTTGGGGTTAATCTTCCCTGTAATGAATGTATGAGCGGAGTGCGGAGAGTAGAATTTTTATAATTTTTTTGGCGATTGTCCCAAAAGTACATTAAGTAGCCAAAAATCTTTTTTAATAAATTCGTTAGAGTGATTTTTGTCAGTCTGATTTTAACCGCTTCTAAAGCGATAATTCAAAAATTGCCAAAACTGTAATTAAGTAAATGTAGAGTAATTACAAATGGTAACTGTAATTAAAATTATTAATTTATAAACTGCAATAAAATAACATACTAATTCGAATTTCTATTTGTTTATTTTTAGAGCCAGTATTCATGTGCCGAAACGACAGTTTTGCGGTGATGGCTACGGACCAATAAAGGATCACTGGAGAGAAATAATATGAAGGGTTGAACAAAAATTCAAAGGAAAATGAAACAAATCTATTTAAAATCTGGAAGTTAATCGAATAAGACCAAAAAACTACTCTAAAACCAAACGAAAAGGAAACTTTTTATGGATAAGACTTAAAAATTAAGTTTGATTTTTGTAATTAATGTATTTGAAAACTATAAAAAAAACACACACAGAGGTAGTAAAATGATATGCTTAATATACATGTTATTCGTATTGGTTATTGACTTTACTTTATTTGTACGAGTAATGCACAAAAAAAATTTAATTTTTTTTTTAATTTCACTTATCACATTATATCGGGTGTCAATTCTTCACCAGACACTTACAACTCGACGGAAATTGAAATTGATCTTTAGTTACAAGACCGTCTTTACTAACGGACAAAAGTTGCCGGTAGATGTAACTTTGTCGGCATTCCGTTTTATATCCGTTCGGGAAGATATCCGCCATCGTGCAATTTGATCCGGTGTTTCTGAAAGATATTAAATTATAATGTGAATTATTTGGAAATATTGGCCTTAGGTAATATTTTATTATTACAGTTCCATATCTTCAGGGGATGGAGCGAGTAAGGTTATTTTATTTACTATTGAAATTTATTGCCATCCACAAAAAAGCTATAGCAAATCGATCATTAAAGGAAACATATGACAGTACAAATTGCGACACTACTAAAAAGAAGAAGCAGAAATGAAAATTCGAAGTGGACAAGACTAAGACTCCAGTGTGCAACAGCTGAAGTGTTCAAGATCAAGAACAATCGAACGGATCGTCGAATATGGAAAAAATCGGCCAATAGTCTGGGCCCAACTTTATTATTTTATGGGTAGAAGTCCGAAACGTGTTTAATGAGTTTAATGTAAGTGGTCACTTGTAAAAATCTCAGCCTATGCGCTCATACCCATTAGGGGGTACGTAGGGAGTACGATCGTACCTCCTACGTACCCCACGCCCCCAAAATGAACTTCCGCTCTCCTGTGCTAAAATTTTTGTTTTTTTAAATCTGTTTGCGGATTTGAATTTAATTTTAATTTTAATTTAAGTGGTCACTTGTAAAAATCTCTGCCAATGCGCTCATACCCATTAGGGGGTACGTAGGGGGTACGATCGTACCCCCTACGTACCCCCTACGAACCCCACGCCCCCCCAATGAACTTCCGCTCTCCTGTGCTCAAATTTTTGTTTTTTTAAATCTGTTTGCGGATTTGAATTTAATTTTAATTTTAATTTAAGTGGTCACTTGTAAAAATCTCAACCAATGCGCTCATACCCATTAGGGGGTACGTAGGGGGTACGATCGTACCCCCTACGTACCCCACGTGAGATGTGGTATAACATAGGTTACTATGCGACTGACAACCTAAGGTTGTCGCCTAGACTGTTGGCCGATTTTTTTTTAGCTTTAATTACTCTAGTAGTACCTACATCTATATATAGGTACTAAGTTTCAACTTTCTAGCATAAGCCTTTTCTGAGACCTTGCTACCCCTATCAAAAGTTTATTTTTCTGTGATGCCTCTATATAGTAGCTCTATACAGTTTTTAATTTCTAGCTTTCTATCCTTTGCGGCTTTCGAGAAATTTTTTTATTTCCACCCCCTCCCACCATCACTCCCTACACCCACACCCTCAACATTTTTTTCTCCGCTAGACGTCTACTGGTCCTAACTCCTGTAAAATTTTCAAGATCATATCTGATACGGTTCTTGAGATATAAAAATTTAATTTTTTGAAAAATGGCTGTCACCCACTTCCGCGCTAAAAGATTCCAAAGGATGTCATGAGATGCACTACGGAAAATTAATCTAAGGACATGAACGATGGAACAATTTGACAGGAATATATCACGATGGGATTCGGTTGCTGTCTTTTATAAATAAATATATAAATTAATAAGATGTACTTCAACTCACGTGCACTCTTCAACTCGAATTCCCTGCTTGAACTTATCGTCATTAGCAATAAACCGCCACGCATTGTCCTTATTAAAACCGGCTTTCGGAAATATTAACCGTTCAATACTATCGCATAAGTAGTTCTCGCCAGGACCATCAAACCGATTTGCCACATCAACTACTAAATCTTCGCCAAATAATTCTGCGTATCTGTTCAGGTCAGCCTTTATAAGGTTTTTTATATGCGTAGAAGGATAATTTTCAACATCCGTACAAAATACTTTGCTACTTTTCGAACATCTCGGCGTCATTTTACCAACAGAAGTCAGCATTTCATGATCGGGATACATTATCTTATCTGAAATTAAAATAGTTATTACGAAATTAGATTATTAAATTAATATAGAAGTCAGGTTGTTGTTCTGCAGGTAGAGAGTACTCCATAAAAAATAGCTGATCACGTTTAAAGATTAATTCGGAGCCCGTCACACACATAACACTTTAAGCCGTTCAGTAGCTGCCATACAAAAGTTCTTAAAAATTTCGCGTATTCAAGAGCCGAAATTCACGATAGCTGAAGAATGCGTTAAGCTATTAAAATGTTTAAGTAGTTGGTGGGTTCGAGTCCTACCTAATCATGGACTTATCGTGTTCTTAGAAGAATATTATATTAGAGGCAACCTTAAATTTTAGCAACCGTAAAAACTACTGGGTATGATGAAGCTGTCTTAGAAGGACTCTTTCAAAATTTTTATCGTCTGACCAGAAACAGAGCTCTCGTCTCATAGACAACCTAAGGGTGGATTTACCATACACAGAACGCGTTGCTTCGCGAATTTACCGCAACAAGCCCATTACAAACCGATGTTTCGTCCGAGAAAGTCAAGCACTGTTCGACTTATTAGTCGCCTGATTGTTAAGTTTTATGGTAGGGGTAAAGTCGCGAAAAACGCGTACGGTGTAAACAGTGTTGCCAAGTATTACTTTATTATTTTAATAATAAAGAATTGTTATCGATTTTAAAAAAAAAAAAATTTGCTACCCTGAACAATTTTTTTAAAACGTTTCACTTTTCACTCCGTCAGCCGTACGCCGTCCACAAAACGTTTGAGGGCTTATAGCTCTCAAACCCTTTGAGCTATTAAGTTGAATTGTTTTTTAATGGTAGACTGAGCGGTCAAGTATCCACCCTTTGAGTGGTGAAGGTGTAAAAATTTTGGTTTCTAAATCTCAGTAACATCTTACGCTAGGAGGCTGAAACTTGAAATTTTTATAGAGCTTCGATAGTGGACCCATTTGCAAAAAAATTGCCGATATGGGTGAAGGGGTGTGGGAGTGTGAAGAATAACAAAGCGTCCGTAACGCTCGAAAGCCGAGATTATGACATTCCAAAATCCATATCTCCTAAACCATTAATGTCACGAAAAAAAACCCTTAATAAACATATGTAGGTATACTAGGAGAATAGATCAAAAACAAATTTTTGAGAGGGGGCAGTGGCACACTGAGGTGGGGGGTGAAAGACTTTAAACTACGATATCTCACGAACCAATTGCAATAGAAAAATAAAATTCGGTTTTTGTATAAAATAGAAATTATGCTCAGCAATTCCACCAGCTGTAAGGGTGTTTCGGATAGTAGGCATGATACACCCTCTGACGAGTCTATGCCATACGATGACGAAACAGCTCCTTCGGACCTAGTCCAACACAATCTTATAAAACTGGCGTATCCAGTGAAGGTTTTCCAACTGTCATGTCCTCAAGGACAGCGATTAATCAACAGTCGGGGATTTCGTGTTGGGGTTTAACACCAGAAACCCTACTGACGCCGGAAAACAGCTAACATTTAATCAAATTTGCTTCTATGGTAGCTTACCATGAAAAAATTCCATTCTTGACAAATAAAGTTTGCTGAAAGTAAATTTTTTTAAGGGGGCGGTGGAGCATGAAAGTGGAGGAGAGAAGAATTTTTCTAAAAAATCACTCATATCTCAAGAACAGTGTAAGATAGATGCTTAGAATTTTTACCACAAGTAGGACTAAAAGACACCTAGCAGAAAAAATTTGGGGGTTGAGGTGTAGAGGGTGAGAGTGGGGGAAGGTGAAAAGGAAAAAGTTCCGATTTTTCTATCTCGAGAACCTAGAATGATACAAAGCTGAAACATGGTATTTGGATAGAGCTACAGTAGGAAGATGTTGAAAAAATATAATTTTTTATTTTTGCCAATATGGTACGGGGGTGGGGGGTGTTTTTCCTAACTAAAGATCGGCTTACGCTAGAAAATTGAAACTTGATATGTATATGTAAATCAAATATAAAAAAGTAATTTTGATTAAAAAAAAATTAAATCTTCATTGGCGTTTGGAAGGGGGGCCAAATATATTATCAGTGAAAATGGAATGCATATATTTTCACGATTTTCGTCATAACTACTAGGTCTTTCCAAATATTGAATTCATTTTTATTCTACGGATTCTTCATACCTAGAAAGTGTTTTTAGGATGTTTTGAAATTCGACCCCCAAAGTGGTGTTAAGGGGTTGTATACATTTTCACGAATTCAGCCGTATCCCTCAGGTCTGATTAGATATCGAATAACTTTTTACTTCCACGGGCTTGTTTAATAATCACCTAAAACCTCTTTTTAAGTTTTTCCTTTTTCAACCCCTACAAGGGTATAAACGGGTTGAACACGTTTTCACGAATTCCATCATATCTCTTAGAAGTGATAAGACATCGGATTGATTTTCACTTCTTCGGGCTTGCTTTACATATATCTAAAAACTCATTTCAGGATTTTTAGATATTCAACCCCAAAGTGCAAGGAGGTTGCATATGTTTTCACAAATTCCTACATATTTCTTAGTTCTGATGAGATATCGAATAAATTTTTTCTTCCTAAGGTTTCCTACATAATCTCCAAAAAGTTGATTTCGGGATTTTTAGATATTCAACTCCAAGAGGAGTAAGGCTTTCGACATATTTCTTAGGATTGATGAGATATCCGACTGGTTTTCACTTCCACAGACTTTTTATACAATCGCCAACAAACGCATTTCCGATTTCATGTAATGGCCCAAAACCAAATCATGAAAAACGTCTTAATCACGTAACAACCGATATTATACTACGACTTAAACCTCGTCCCGGGGTATGACCCAATTATGTAATTCATATGTTATATGTGGCAGCGACGTAAGTATTCTAGCGCGACCCCATTCTAACCGCTTCTCGAACTTTTTTTTAAGTTTTCAGTCACATAGTAACCTACACCGCATCTCAGAATTAAACTCGTTCTACCCAAAAAATAATAAAGTTGCGCCCAGACTGTTGTCAGATTTTTTTCTTGGTCGAGCACTAAAATATGAAATTTTGAGCGTTACTTTCAACTTAAAGGCAGTAAAATTTTATTTTTTGATATCAATCGCAGGAGTATTCAAATAACGCACCAGCGGTAAAACTAATTTTTGTCTGTTAAGATGAAATTTTAAACACCAAATTTAACTCTGAAAGCACTAAATTGGAATCACTGGGTCTAATCCAGCCTAAGGTTGTGCTATACCTGAACAATTGTGTTAGATTTTCAGATAATATTCCACTTGCAATGGCAGCAATTTCTTCAAAGAAGGATTCTTAAAGTATACTTTGGACTTTAGGACCTTTGACGTTTTTTTTATTTAACAATAAAATGCTTAAGTTGACAATCTGCTTTAACTAGTTTGTTATTTATATTTTTTATCCGTTCAGAAATTAATCTAGATAACGAAACCAGTTTCATGTGTTGCTATTATAAATAAATCGATCGCTTAAATTTGTTGTTGTTTTCTTAAAGTATTGTCCCAGCCGAATCTTTTATTTGGTTCTCAATCTTAAAACATGTGATACCTGTTTTACTTCATTGCAAAATTGTATTCAGTAAAAATTGAATACTTTAATAAAGTTTATATCTTAGAATGATATTGCTCTATTTTTGTATTTGAATTTAGCACCTGGTAACCAGATAGTTTGAGTCATTTTCCTATCACGTGACTGAAAAATACTAACCAACCGGAGATCCGAATTTTTATCATTTTAAGCACCTAATCAAAGTTATTGTGTGAAGTTTTTGATATACTTACTACATCAGTGTCAGATGGAAAACATTTGGATTCTATATGTCAAGAATCGAAACCGCGTAATGGGGGTAAAATATTATCTCTGGAGCGATCAAGACAGAATTCATGACTTTCTGAAACTATTGAAAATTTTTGGATTAATTTTGAAAATTAATTTCAAGATTCAACCTTCTGCCATTACCCGTTCAGAGGATATGAATTTTAGAATGTTTCAATCCCAGCTTTCAAGGGTTTCCCGCCCACACCCACAACCCGTCAACCTTTAACAAAATTTTTTTTTTATCATAGTTCAACACAATTTTAATGTTTCAGCCTCCTAGTATAAGCGGTTCCTAAGATGTAGAAACCAAAACTTAAAACGCTCTCCCACCTCCCCCTCAAACCCCCTCCTCAGAAAATACCACTCTTAGGGGTAAAAAATAATAAAGAAAAAAAAGCAGAACAGGAGAAGACATCAAACCCACAAGCGCTCATAAATGACTGTATTCGATTTTTCAAAATTATGACTATTTAGTCATCCTGCACTTACAGTCAACCATCCCCAGTCTCCCCTACAATAAACCCATATACGAAAATTTTCAATCGAATATTTTACCTTCATCGCCTGCCGGATGTCCATTTGTCTGAAATTAATTGAAAATATCGATCAGATCAAATATCAGACTATTGTTATTGAAAATTAGTAAACAAACTTAAACAGAAGAACAATAAAATCGGTGATATTAAGAAGTTCGACGTTAGCATAGGTAATTAAAAATTTATAAGCATTTAGCGGAATTTCCATAACATTTCAACATGTGGGTGAAATTCTAATGAAATTCTCATATACGTCTTAATTATAATGGAAATTCCAGAAGGTGTAATGCCACTAATTTAGTTCAAAAGAATTGTTAAACCCGTTAAACAAATCGCGGGAATTTATGAAATATGTAATCAACTCTTAAGAAAAAACCAGAAAAGCTTAAGAAAAAAAACTTCTAATTCGTTTAAATTAATTCCTAGTTACCATCACCAGCACTTATCATTTATTTGTGATATTCCACATTATTTTTATAACAACGCATCGAAATTAAATTCCACTGATCCGAATCAAGGTCCCGCTTTCTCAATTCGAGTTTAGTACAACTATCTCATTTCCTCGTTAAAATTATCTTTAAAAAACCGATAAGCTATTCAATGACAACACAACACTAAGAACAAAAACTCTTTGCATTTCTTGTTGTTAGCAGAAGTCCCGAAAATGACTTGCATACATCTTTTAATTCGATTTATACTACGAAATAATCTTACACATTTCATCACAACTCCCTGTCGTGATTCACAAGGCACACTCAACATTTTGTTGTACTATTTTTTACAATTATCACTAACAATTAACCACAACCGGTGATTAATCATCAACAAAGATTCATCAAATCATAACAACAACTCAAATCATGTTGTTCTTACGAAATAAAACTTTTATTGCCTTTTGGAATAGTTTATAAACTGCGTGTAACAAAAACAAAGCTACTTACAAATATTAATAACGACGTCACAAAAACAATAATATTTATCGAAAAAAATCCGAAACGTACTCCAGCCAAACAATTCGAAATCATTGTTTATATCGATCCTGTTTCTTTTTATAAATTAATTAAAACTTAATTCGAACTTCTTTTCGTTAAATGCACCGAAGAATTGTTAAAAGAACCTTTTCGTTTCGTCTCAGAAGAGAGCAGAATAGTAACTGCAACCGCGAACAGCATTTCTTAAGTATCTTGTTGGGTAGGTAATCAAGAGTAAGGTCGACCGGGTCACGTTGAGAACTGATAGCGCGAATATATTGAAAAAATTAATTACAACCACTAAATTGTACAGTTCACGAATTCGAAATAATATTCGAAGATTTCATTTAAATTCCGCCAGGCAGAATAGATATTAAATTTATTTATAAAACGGTAGGGAAAACGAGTTTATCATTCTACACATATGTTTTTCAACATAAACAAAACTCACCTATACTTGTTAATTATTTTTTTTCCTCAACACCCGCGCGCACTCATTATTCTTAACAACTTTATTTAGCTCAAAACTAGACTTTAACGATCATGGTGCGGGTATAATACTTAAGTTTGGTGATATTAGTAAATTTAATTTAATTTTTTTTTAATTACGAAGACTATTTTCCGCCTTTTTGTATAATTAAGGCAAATTATACGAATGTAAGAAAATCGTAATAATAAAATGAAAAAATCTGCCAATGGTCTGGGTGAAACTTTATTATTTTTCGGGTCAAAGCTCGGGTGCGGTCAGAGTCGGTGTATATCATGAGTTGTTGCGAGATTATTAGATTTCTTGGAAAATTAATTTTGTTCTTAAAATAAAAATATTTAAAATAGAGATTTTTAGCCGATTAAACATTGGAAAAGCCCGTGTTAACTATTCGAATTTCGATATATTATTTACACTAAAAGCCCATAGAAGTAAAAATTAATTTGTTGCCTTATCAGACTTAAGAGATATGACGAATCGTTAAAACGTATAAAAACCCATTACTTGCACTTGGGGTTTGAATTTCGAAAAAATTGTGAAACATGTTTTTAAACGATTTCAAAAGAAGCAACTTGATATCTGATGAGACACGAGGGATTTTGAAAAATGTTGTGAAAACGTAACCAAACCCTTCACACCCCCTTCGTTCTTGAAATTCGAAAAATCGTGAAATTGGTTTTTAGGTCATTGCATCAAATGCCCTAATAACCAATTTTATATCTCATCACAATTAAGGTATGGCAAAAATTGTGAAAACAACCTCTTGGTGGTTGAATATCGAAAAATTGAAAAATGGGTTTATAGGCGATTATATAAAAAGTCTGTGGAAGTGCAAAGCGATCTAATATCTCATCCAACCTCAGAAATATGTCGAAGCTTTGGAAAGCATACAACCCTCTTACACCCCTTAGGATTGAATATCTAAAAATACTGAAATTGACTGAAATTGAGGAAACCTTAGGAAGTAAAAATGAATTCCATATATCATCAGATCTAAGCAATATGTAGGAATCTGTGAAACCATATGTAACCTCCTTACAGCCACTTGGGGACTGAATATCCAAAAATCCTGAAAGGAGTTAATAAATATATAATAGGCAGCACGAGAAAGTAAAAACCAATTCAATTTCTTATCACTTCTAAAGGATATGGCGAATTTCGTGAAAACGTGTTCTACCCTTTTATGCTATCTTAGGAGCTGAAAAAGGAAAAAACTTAAAAAAGAGTTTCAGGCGATTATTACGCAAGTCCATGAAAGTGAAAAGCTATTCGATATCGATCAGATCTGGCGGATAAGGCATATTTCGTGAAAAGGAATACAATCCCTATACACCTTTTTAGGTGTCGAATTTCAAAAAATCCTGAAAATACTTTTTAGGTATTTATATGAAAAAGCCGTAGATTAAAAATCAATTCAATATTTGGAAAGACCTAATAGATATGACGAAAATCGTAAAAATGTATGCATTCCCTTTTCACTAATCATATTTTTCACCCTCCTTCCGAACGCTAATGGATATTTTAAATTTTTTTTTATCTAAATTACTTTACTAGTCGAGTTACATATACATACCGAGTTTCAACTTTGTAGCATAAGCCGTTTTATAGATAGCAAAAACACCTCCCACCACCGTACCATACTACTACTATAAAAAATTATATTTTTCCAACATGCTACTACTACATATCTATCCAAAAACCAAGTTTTATATCATTATGGGTTCTCGAGATATAAAAATCGGAACTTTTTATTTTTTACCCACCCCACCCTCACCCTCTACACCCTCTCCCCTACAGTTTTTTTTCCAATAGGGCTCTATTAGGTCTACTTCTGGTAAAAATCCTGAATATCTATCCTACACTGTTCTTGAGATATGAGACGTGATTTTTTAGAAAAATTCTTATCCCTTCCACTTCCATGCTCCACCTCCCTCTTAAAAAATTTTACTGTCATCAAACTTTATTTGTTAACCTTAATACAGAAACCGAATTTCATTTTTCTAGTGCAATTGTTTCGTGAGATATAGTAATCTACAATTTTTCACCCCCCACCGCCACACGTCACTGCACCCACTCAAAAATTTATTTCCGATTTATTTTCCTAGTATACCTACAGATGTTCATGAAGTTTTAATTTAGTGATAATAACAATTTAGGAGATATGGATTTTAGAATGTCTTTCGAGCGTCTCAGACGCATTATTATTCCCCCCTCCCATGCCCCTTCACACATATCGGCAATTTTTTTGCAAATGGGTCCACTATCGAAGCTCTATATAAATGCCAAGTTTCAGCTTCGTAGCATAAGCGGATGCTGAGATCTAGAAACCAAAATTGTCCGTCTAAAACGCTTCCCCCACCTCCCCCTCACACCTTTACCCCTCAGAATTTGGTCACTTGAGGGAGACTACCTAATCTACCCACGAAAAAATAATTCAATTAAATAGCTCAAAGGGTTTGGGTGTTATGAGCCTTCAAATTTGAGTACACCGGTAGACGTACAGCGTACGGCGGACAGACGGACTGAAAATTTTTTTTCCTTTTCTCGTGTCTACTAGTCATGAAACGTAAAAAAATAATTTTCAGGTTAGCAAATTTTTTTTTTTTTAAAAGTCGATCACAATACTTTATATTAAAATAATAAAGTAAAAATTGAAAAATATTCCACAACAAATTAACGATTTTATATTTTATAAATATCAACTTAATAAAACAAAAAATATATTTATATGAAATTAATCTATAAATTGTACTTGAGGAAAAGTAATGGTAGTTCAGATTATGTAAAGAGTGTACTTTTTACATAAAAAGTACCAGATATTTACATAACAATTTGAAACAGTTGAGCATTTGAAAAAATCTGAAATCTAGTTACTTTTTAGGTTGTCAGTCGCAAAGTAACCTACACTGCATCTCAGTATTAAACGCGTTCCTGACTGCTACCCAGAAAATAATAAAGTTGCGCCTAGTCTAAAGTTGGGAGATTTTTGTTTGGACAATTTTTACGTATTTTTTTCAATTTCAATCAAAAAGGCGATTACATAGAAAGCGTAAAACAATCGATATCTCATCAAACCTAAGTGATATGTCGGAATTCGTAAAAACGTACACAATTATGTTACACCCTCTTAGAGGTTGAATATCGCAAAATCGGGAAAATTATTCTTAAATCATTATATAGCCCATAGAAGTAAAAGCGAATTCGATCTCATTAAACTTAAAATATTTGTCGGAAGAGCGTTGAATATCAAAGAATGTTTAAATCGGTATTTCCCGATTTTATTTAAAGCCTGTAGAAGTGACAGCGGATTCGATATCTCATTAGACCTAAGAAATATATCAGAATTCGTGAAAATGTAAAGCACCCTTCAGGGCGCTTATTTTAAAAGCTCACAGAAGTAAAATAAATTTGATAACTGACATCCCTAAAAGATATATAACGAAATTCTTGAAATGTGGAAAAACCCCTTTTCATGGACATTTTTTTACTCCAGTGAAAATCTAAATTTATTTTTTACTTAATTACCCCAGTAGTACATCTACATATATGTTATAAGTTTAAAATTTCTAGCATAAGCCGTTACTGAGATAGAAAAAACCACCGCCCACCCCTTACCACGCACCACTATCAAACATTTAGAATGCCGCTAAAGTGGCTATATATAGTCTTAAATTTTTAGCTTGCTATCTTTTGCGGTTTTCAAGAAGTAAAAATCTGAATTTTTTACGTTTTCACCACCTCACACCATCATCCTTTACACCCGTTTCACCAAAATGTTTTTCTCTGCTATAAGTTCACTGGAACTAAATCCTGTAAAATTTTTAAGATCATATTTGGTACTTTTCTTGAGCGAGTTTTTGACTTCTACACCCATAAAATAATAAAGTTGCACCCAGATTGTTGAAAGATTTTTTATCTGTAGAAAATATATTACAGTAATCTGATATTAAAATTTTAATAAAGTTTAAAAAAAAACGTACTGTTGTTAAGAACGACTACAAGCCAATCGTATGATACTCTAGATGAAATACTGTACTTCGATTTATATTGTAGTTTGGGATAACGTAGAAAATAGATAGATAGATGTTTATTTGGTTCCAATAAATATTTATAAAAAGTATTTGTACAATATTTCTGTTGAGTTGGTGCTCAGATCGCATATCTTTTCAGCCATAGTAATTCAAAGTGTTTCTTTTGTGCATAAGTTGAAGCTATTTGTGATTAGTGTTTAATTTGAGTAAGGAATATTGGAACAACAAAAACCTTATTGGTGCCTTAAAATTACTTAAAACTAGGCTAAACTAAACTAAATTAAATTGACTAGTGTGTGAATACATATAGTGTAGATTATTTTTAATGGAATGAAAGTAGTGCGCGTCTAGTTTGTCCTTTATTAAGGACTCTCATTTGGGTGCTACTCGAAAGTAAAAGACAATACCTTGTGTGTTCAATTTTAAACTAGTTAAAGTAAAATTTCCCTTTTTCAGGACTTTCACATGGGAGGTGCAGGAAGGACTCACTTGATTTCTAGCATATTTATCTTATTACCTGGAACCATTCGAAAATTATTGTGTAGAAAATTTAAAACTCGTAGCGTGAACCGTTCTTGAATACTTATCTTAAGGACCTTTTGTATGAGAGCTACACGAAGGAGTGGAAGACTTTCGCTGACTAGTAATCTTGAACTTTGTTATACTCAAAACTAATTTGAACAAAATTTCGACTTCCTAACTTTACAATTTCTTGAATTATCCGTAAATTAAGATGGGACATTTTTACAGATTTTTTTTATGGCTGCTACGAAGGACTAATGGAATTTTTCAATATCCAAACCATTTGCTGCAACTATTATAAAATCAACGAATTCAAAACTTCAAAGTCTTAGCTTAAAGGGTTCTGAAATTATGGTGCAATTTTGGTAAACACGTGTTTTAAGGACTTTTCTATGAAAGCTACCCGAAGGAGTTGACGAATGTATTAATGAACTCAGTCTTGCTTATGACTTTAAACTAATTCTTGCAAAATTTTTACATCCTGCTTTAATGCGTTCTTGAGTTATAGTGGATTCTGTATCTTGAATACATTTTTGAAGGACTTTTGTAAGCTGCTATACGAAGGACTCACGGGATTTGCATTATATTCGGAATTTTAGCTTCACACATTAAAAAGTTTAAGGGTGCATAGTTTCAACTTGAAGCATTCGACGAAAAATCGTGAATTCGAGTGTTAAGAACTCTTGTATGGGAGGTACCCGAAGGAGTAGAAGATTATCGCCTATTAACGAACTTAGCATTACTTTTTCCATTTTACACGTTATGACCAAATTTCAATTTCCTAGGTCAACGCGTTCTTGTGTTATCGTGCTAAAGGATGAACAGATAGATGGTCAGCCAGACGGACGGCAAAAAGAGGTGAGGAACACAACTGAACATAAAATAATATTAAGACTATGAACCGAGTCTCGGTTCTCCGGATACTGGGAGTAAAAACAAATAATTTCAGCAAAGCTTCAAAATTAAATAAATTTTACCAGAAACACCACCTGATTACTTACTCACCAATTGAAAAGCTCACTAGAAGTTGATAGCCACACTAAGTATAGGTTCTGTTCTATGATAAATGTTACATACATATGGTTCAAAGTGGTAGCGTTTGGAAATATAAGCATGCCTTGCTTCATTAAACGTTTTGATGTGATTATACTCTAGATGAAATCTGTAGAGTATTTTACGATTAATCCAGACCAAAACAGAGTCTTGTACGAAAACCCCAAATCCGCTTGTTGTCCGTCTGTCGGTCTAATAATGTCAAAACTACCGAGGGATGTGGAGATTTTAGGTAAGAATTAACCGGAACGACGTGATCATTGAGCACCAAGATAATTGCGGGATAAATTCGGAGCTATTTTTCAGTCGCCCTTAGAATCCACGAAGACCTGCTAACTCAACTTATGAAACGCTTAACACCACCCGTTTGCCCACCCTATTTTCTTCTTAGGAGACTGACTATGAAGTTGGGCAACTTTTTAATCGCGTCGAGCCGCGCACACTCTTATCTGCTCAACTAAACTCTTTAGTCGATATCCATGAGCACATCACTCAAACCATCCGGCTGATAGTTACAATAATAAAGATATAAATACTAGAGACGACAAGACGCCGTTTTTGTATGAAGCACTTTGAAAAAATTTGAAGCAAAATTGAACGTTTTTGTATGGAGCGTTTGATGCTAGGTGGCAGTGAAATGCAAATTGTAGCCTAGTATTCACATGTTTGGCGTTTTTTGTGTTCAAGACTTTAGTATAACATAAATGTGAGTAAGATGCTTCAAAACAGTCGCTGCTCGTCATACAGTCAATTGGTACTCGTATCAACCTATCACTACCCCCGCCAGAGTATTAATGATGTAACCTGACAGATCTATTTACATGTTACACACAAGACACGACTAAATGCAGAGAGAAAATCGGTTGTAAGCGATTTTTAATCTGTAGCGTGTGCGCATTTCCATAAGCTGTTTTATATATAGAAATCTAGCCCGACAGTTTAGTTGTACTTCGATAGAAAAGGAATCGTCTTGCATATTCAACTATTTAGTTTGGACCATTGGCGGATACAGGGGGGGGGCGGATGGGGCGGCCGCCATCCCCAAGAGCAATTCCGAATTTTCTAAACATACGGACATACTTCAACCGTTCTCCGATTTTTACTTTATTATTTTTTAATAATAAAGTATTGTGATCGACCTGAAATTTCAATAAAATTTGCTACCCTGAAATTTTGTATTTACACGTTTTAGGACTAGTATACACCAAAAAAGCAAAAAAAATAATTTCCGTCTGTCCGCCGTATACGCCGTACTCCGTCCGCCTTACGCAAAAGCGTTTGAAGGCGCGTAGCTCCCAAACCCGTTGAGGTATTAAGTTGAAATTTTTATGGTGGGTAGCTTGGGTAAACACCTACAAGTGGTATCTTTTGGGGTGGTGGGGGTGTAAGGGGAAATGGGGGGGGAGGCGTTTTAGACGAAATATTTTGGTTTGCAGATCTCAAGTACCACTTACGCTAGGGAGCTGAAAATTATAACTTATATAGTACTATGATAGTGGACTCACTTGCAAAAAAATTATCGATAAGGGTTGAGGGGTGTAAAACTATGAGTTCAAAACGCTTGAAAGCCGGGATTGAAACATTCTAAAATCCATATCTCCTGAACGATTGATGTCAGAAGATTGAAACTTTATGGTTGCCCTTAGGGATACTTGAAGATTGGACAAGGGCTAAAATTTTTAAGAGGGGTGCTGGGGTGTGGGGTTGGGGGGTGAAAAACTTTGGATTACAATATCTTCTGAACCAATTACACCAGGAAGATAAAATTTAATTTCTGTATATGGGATCACAAGAGGAGTCTACTGAAAGTAAATTTTTTGAAGGGGGAGGTGGGGCACGAAAGTGGGGGATAGCAATTTCTCAAAAAATGTAATTTTTATATCTCAGAAACCGTATCAGATATGATCTTGAAAATTTTACAGGAGTTGGGATCGGTAGACCTCTAGTTGGAAAACTTGAATTTTTCACTAGTTCTTCAAGTACAAACATTTTCAAAAGAATCGGAAATGGTAAGGTCTCAATTTTGGCGATTCTTGATGGAATGACCCATAATAAGATGAAAACAATATGATCCCGTCATCAGATGACCCTTTTTTTGCTAAGTGCAGTCTACGTATGTAGCTAAATTCACACAGAACTTAATCAAACAAAATAGCCAAATCCAAAAAATTTCCGCCCTCCCCAACAGCAAGGTCTGGATCCGCCACTGGTTTGGACGAATCGAAACGATAAGTGTGCGCACTTCCATATAGCAGCATAGAGCCATTAGCCATTGAACTCAACTTTTGCTCGTTGAAACCTCTCTAGTGCCTAGTATACGGGTACTCTTAATTTACAATTTGTGGCATGTCCCCGAGAAGTCAAGTCATCAATGGCAGTAGCCAGGGTGTTTCACACAGAAAACCTGGTTGTTTTGTTAGATAATAGAAACTTCATTTTTGCTGGCACATAGAAAACGTATGTATCAAAATAAGAAAGGCTATGCACGCTCTTTATCCTCTTATCAACAGAAAATCTTAACTTTCTGAGGAGAACAAAATTTTAATATTTAAAATAGTAATCCAACCAATTTTAGCTTATAGCTCTCCTGTTTGTGATCAGTGTGCAAATTCACTTATGAAAAAACTTCAGGATTCCGAAAATAAGTGCCTTAAAATGATAAGGAAGAACCCCTTTTTATTCTCTACTAAAAGTCTTCATGCAGAAGCTAAAGTACGAACTGTTCATGAATTAGTTAAATTCAGATATTCATCTCTTGTATGAAAAGGCTAGTCGAAAATATTATCTCTTGCATAATATCGTCTGACCCTACTTATTGCTTGATATGTTTCCGAGTCAAATATTGTTGTTAGTGTTAATTAATTAAATTTTTTTATTTTTAATTAAGTTAATTTCTAAGTTAGGTTCTAAGTTCACTTCACAAGGTTTTTTGTCATTGAATTTATTTCACTAAATTACTCGTAGATGCCTTTTCTATGCTAACTAGTTTTAATATATTTGTTAAGATATTAATTTATCTGTTCTCTATATTACAAATTGAAAAATGGTAGATATAAGAAGAAAAAACTAATAAATATTGATTGGATCGAATTTTACTTTTAATTTGAGTACAACTGATCACCACTTTCCCCTATTTTACGAAAGCTTATCTCAGATACAAACCTCAATGTTTCGTTAAAGTTTTACTTTTCATGAGTCGATGGTCTTCTTCTTATGTCGCAAAAACCGTTAAGAATTATATTATTGTATTTAGTTTATCCTTAGTTATGTATCTATTTTATAGATACTTAAAAGGTATAATGCGGGAAAATTGGGAAAAAGTACGTTAATTTTAAATACTGGTCAATGTTACTCTGATTTTTCATCATCATTTTTTGTTCAAGTTAGTTAACTGCTTTTCTAAAGTAACAGTCTTTCCTGATGTAAGACTTTAAAAAATCTACCCTCCAGAAAAAATTTACTAGTTTAGTACGAAAATCGCATTGGGGGCAAAGCGTGCAGCACTGCTTTGATTGAATGATGAACTTTAGAGTAGAAATGGTCGGTTATCGGTTACCTGGCTATTTTATTTTTATCCCGGTTTAACATTAGCAGAGTAACCGGGCTAAAATAACCGGTTATTCAAATAACAAGTTATTTTAGAATATTTTTGAAAAGAAAAGGTCTTTCAGATATTCAAACTTAAATTTGTTTTATTCAAATAAAATTGCTGTTAAAAGGATTTGATCTCGTTACTATGACAAGTTTTCACTAGATTATTATTCGCGGTAATGAATTTCGGTTCTATAGCGTAGATATAGAGATATCCTCATCAATACCAGCAGCTGTAAGGCTGTTTTGGATAGTAGGTATGATACATCCTCAGAGTCAATGCCATCCGATGACGAAACAGCTCCTTCGGACCTACTCCAACACAGTATTTAAACTGCCTTCTTCAGTGAAGGTTTTTCAGCTGTCATGTCTTCAATGGCAGTAGCTTAGGCAACGATCGATCACAGTAGGGATTTCAGTGTGGGGGTTTCACCCAAGAAACTCCTCTGACGCCGAAAAGCAACCACGCTAAAGTATAGATGGGCAAAGCAGTTGCTTTCAGTGAAGTACTTCACTCCGAGTCACTCACTTTAAGGAACGATTTCAGTGAAGTACTTCCATGGAACTCTTCGTTCCATCGTTTTCGTTCCTTCGTTCCATCGTTCAGTGGTCACTAGTCGTACTTGGAAGGCAGTAGATTTAGCAGAAGATGATGAGCAAAAAAAAAGTCAGTAGATCTAGTAGAAGATGAGCAAAAAAAAGGTTTGAGAGGGGCAAAACGAGAGCCTAGCTTGTTAGTCTCTATTTTTCTTTCATGAGTAGGTATATCATTTTTAATTTTTTAGTCACGTGTCCAATGGAACTGCAGTTCACCAAAAGGAGTGAGTTACTTCACTCACTTACTTCAATGAAGTGTTCTTTTGGAACAGTTCACTCGTGAACGACCCATCTAAATGCTAAAGGCATGGATGATCACAAGGTGAAGAAATTTGCAATTCTACTAATTCGAATTGATAACAGTTTTTCTACAGAATACGAGAAATGCCAAATCAAATAACCTTTCATTAGTTTATCGGTTAATTCTGCAAAGAACCGGTTATATGTCTAAAAAAAATAACCGATTTATCTTTTAGAGAGTTTTTTTGCCCATCCCTACTTTAAGACACTCAAGGGTGTTAATTTTTCGAATGCAGAACCATCTAAATCCACCTTCATCTGGAGAATACGCCACAGTCTAATCGCAAAACACAAAACGAGTGAAAAACTTTTCTGGAATCAAGTTGTAAGTTATTAGCACGTTTCTCTCACCAGAAAGAGTTCATAAATAATTTCCCGTGGAAATTAATAATTTTACTATGTTTACTAGATGTGAAAAGTGTTTCTGAAAAATATTTATTGCTACAAACGAAACAAAATTATTTATTTTCTTGATTAGTGATGGCCAAATCCCGAATACGGTCAGTCTGTCGATCCAAATGTACGATAACCCGTGAATGCGTTAGGCTTGGATAGCCAGAGCCCATAAGTTTTGGGTAGAAATATTGGAAAGAGCAAAGTTGTTCTGTAAATTTTTTAATATTCATTTCCTTTACTAAACTGAAAACGGAAGGAAAGAACGAGTTATCATACATATTACCGTTAAAATTTGCTACACTTTTTTTTTATAAAAAAGCTGCCTGAAATCTCGTTAGCACCAGCACAGACAATACAAGACCCACATGATAAATGCCATACCAGAAATGTGTAACCATTTTTGAAAATTAGTTGCCAAACATTTGGCAGCTAGCGGGTCTTGGATAAATGATGGTTTGAAACTGCAATACAAATTTCACGCTTTCCAGAAAATTTTTCAAAAATCACATTAATCGAAAAATGCCAATTTCATTTACGATTGTTTACACAAAATATAAAGATATTTTTAATTGCACCAAAATACGCAATGCTTTTGTTTGCATATTGCAATGACACACATTTTCCTATGACCATTCGTCACCTGGATATTTTATTGTATGTACTAGTACTAGTAAATTTTTCAAATCCTTTTCAGAAAATTCCTGTAATTGTAAAACTCTAAGGGATGCGTAAATTGAAAAGCGCGATATTTCGGCATGCAGAATTTTGTATTTTCAATTTATTTTCTGACTATCGTACTTAAAAATGGGAAATTCTTACAATCTTAAATTTTGCATTCATCTTTTTTCTTCTATCTTTAACAACATAAAATAGCGTAGGGAAAATAAATATGCCATACAAATAAAAAACATCCAATTCTGGCAACTCTTCCACATTTTGCCCAAATAAGTCTATCAGTAAGCTAGTGTCCGGACTGATGTACGGTTTTGTTATATTTATTTGCAATCTTGCCTCCTTGCATTGAAGAGAAAATGAAGTAAGAATATATAGGTTTTTTAATTTCTCAATATTTCAAAATAAAACCACCACGCAATTTCGATTTATTTTCGTTTATTCTTTTTTATTAATTTTTTTTTTAAATAATACAATTAGACTTTGGCAGTCATAAGGAATAGCAATAGTATTAACTATAATATTTGTTTTTGTATTTATTTATTCTTTAAAATAATCTAGAATTTCATAGTATATTTTAAAAACGTTTTTATTAAACATAAAAAAATCTATTTGTACAGTTCGTTCGAATAATTTAAAATGTGGAATGTTTATTGAAGAAACTCTCCAAAAGTCGAATGAGATTTTAAAACAGTTGATAGCAATCGTCTATATTGTGTTTTAAATTAATTATGCTCCAACAATTTGTTACATTTCAAACTAACAATGGTAAAATTCTCTTTGATACAAATACTTAACTTGAATTCTACAAATTTGTGCTATTTTTTTTATAGTTTCATTGAGTAGGTATTTATCTTTCGAGAAAAATATTTTGATTAAAAATAAGCCGTCTAGTTGTAAACGAAAAAAAATAATAATAATAACATTGTTGATTTTAATTGATGCCAATTGAATCAAGAAATCGATTTATTAGCAAGTTGTTATCGAGACAGACACGAAAATATAATCTATGACTAAAGACGGTCTCGCTGACTTTCGTTCTAGATATTATCTAATCTAATGAAAGTGAAGGGTTAAAGGAAAAAAATTTAAATAGATATTTCAACACGCTAAATTTCGACAAAAAAAGTAATAAATAAAATACTGAAGATTTACAATACTGAACTAATAATTCTAATTATTTATAGTATAACTAGATGGCCTATCATAGCAAGTACAATTAGTTCGTTCTTATCTAAACTTAAAAGGCTAGATGGAATTCAAGTTTCCAATTTTGTTTATAATACACTTAAAAGCTAGAAACTACGTCAGAATAGAGCCTTTAAATCGACACACTTCAAAATTGGTGAAAATGTGTATGTTTAGTGGGGTTTCGTATCAATATTTCCCGGTTTGAAGGAACCACTTTCTAATTTTCCGTGAAAGTTGATTAAAATAAAAGAAAATTTTATCACATAGTACTATGGAATAATTTTTAACCTAACAATAAAATTACTTAAAGCTTTGTTTTATCTTAATCCTAATCGAAACGATGTACTTAAAAGAATCGCGACAATAAGTAAAACTGAGCTTAATCTAAAGTTAGTGCCCGAACACTCTAACATATCGCGCGGGTACATATTAGCGGGTGGTGCTTCCTCGCGTATTCGACACTCTTCGCCACGTCTTGCTAAATATTCACCACATAATTCACGACATGGCGGACACATTATGGCACCTTTGTGTAACCATCCGCCCGATATTATCCGGATAGTGAGCTCCTGACCCGGATAATAACAGGTATACGAGTAGTTCGCGACTTGGATATGAAGACGCCTATCGGCGCATTTGTATTTGTAGCAACCGGATCCCCAGTGTTGCCATTCGCGTGTCTGACGACACGATCGTTCCTCCCACATGTTTTCGGTATGTTCGAAACATTTCGAACCGGAACCGTACGACTCAAGGGCGAAATTCTTTTCGGGTTCTGAAATGAAAAAAAGAAATTGTTTAAATAAATTGGGAATAATATAAAAAGACATAGCATACAGGCACACATTTTGAACCAGAAATTACAAGATGTGGCCTTACGAAGGTACGAGCTTCCAGAATTCAGAATTTAGACCAACCACTCTTCTCTCTAACTTTGGCAAGGATCTAGAGAAAATCACACTAAGTATGATAAAATTCCACCTTGCGGAAAATTAAATCAACCCTGAAGTACGGTTCGACTTCCGACCAACTCACTGTACAGCTCATATTCTTCTTCAAAACGAAGAAAGAAAGCAAGCTCTCTGGATTCAACGGATCAACGGTGTGATCCACACACTCACCTTATATGAGCTTCCCTTAGAGATTATTGCTTTAGTGAACAATTTCGTCAAAAAAAATAATAATAATTTTTTATGTCGAAGTAGGGAAAGACATTTGCGATACTAACTGTATCATTAGTGGATTCCCGCAGGGCTCCATTCTTGACCAGTGATATTTAATATCTTCACTTCGGACCAACCGAAGCCACCAGAGAAAGCTAACGAATCTTCACATATTCATCAGACGAAAATCCTCAGTGTGCAGCATTTCATGTGCAGTGATACAGAAATACTTTCAACCGATACTACATTAAACGGGGAATCAAAATTGACGTCAAAGTTCGAAATGCTCTGCATCAGGAAATCAGGAAATAAAGTCCCTAAACTCTCAATTAACAAACAATTAATAAAGCCTTCAGAGTGCAAGTGTTGTTGCAACCTAGGGATTCGCCCAGATCTTAAGTAGAAACACAATTCGTTTAAAATTAACAATAAATACAAACAATTAATACACATTGGCAATTCCTCCCGATTTAATTTTCTACACGATCACTGTTATCAATGAAAGTCATAAAACTGATCGCCGTCTCGCTTTCGCAGTAGAAAAATTGATTCCGTGTGCAAGCCCTGATGCCCTTATATACTGCATGTGTTGAGACGAGAGATTTGCAACAAATTCGGTTATGTGTGTGAAACATGACTCCGCCATAGCCGGTCGCAAGCCCAGGTTCAGATAAGGAGGAGCCAATGAACACATCCTGAATGGCCAGTAACACCAGTGCGTCTCAGGAAGTAGGTCTGAAACCGGTGTAGTGGACTCGCGGCATAGCATGGAGAACTCCAATACACCATAACCGGCTGTAAGTTGTTCACATGGATATGTGCTATAGACCTGGCCCTCCAGGTTGAGGGTAGGGCGATGGGCTAACAACTCATCCCCGGAAAAACTTATTGTTCCGACAGCAGGACTACAGCCTCGGATAAGATTGGATCAACGGCAACGCATTAAGGACTATTCTTTTGGATCTTGGAACGTTCGCTCCCCTTACAGAACAGGTGCACTGCGAGAGCTTCTTAATGAAGTTTCAGGATACAACATCAACATTCTTGTGGTCCAAGAAACGAGATGGCTTGGCAGCGAGATTAATGAGTTGCGGACACACACAATACTAACCAGTGGAAAACCATCAGAAAGCAGGGAATTTGGAGTGGCTTTCGTGGTAGATAGCAAATTTAAAAACTTTGTGTGCGATCCGCATAAAAACATAATTTTTCAATGTATGGCTGGTAAACTGTCACGCTCCAACAGAGGAAAAAAGATGATGCAGTGAAGGACATATTCTACAACACCCTAGAACAAATATTTGATTCTTTACCATCCAACGACATAAAGATACTAGTATTTCTAGGAAACTTCAATGCAAAAGTTGGACAAGAAGAAACACGCAGAGGAACCACAGGAAGGCACAGTCTCCATAATAACACCAATGACAATGGACAGCGTCTAGTCGACGCCGCCACCAGCAAAAACTTAGCTGACCATGACTGACACTGAATCCCAAGTAAGGATACAAAACGAGCTTACCCAAAGCTTCGGAACAGAATCCGGCCTGAAGCAGGGAGATGGACTCGCTCCCATGCTCTTCAATCTCGCCCTGGAATATGTCATCAGAAAGATACCAGAAGTACCCTATTAATCAAGTCCACTCAACTAGTGCTGTACGCTGGATGACATAAACATCATGGCCAGATCTGTTCCAGACGCGAAGGATGTCTTCCACAGTCTAGACTAAGCGGGAAAGGATGTCGGGTTAAGGGTCAATGAGAATAAGACCAAGTTCATGACTCAAACAAGAAGAAACGCGCGAACTAGACAAAATATGACCGTGGGTGACTACAACCTGGAGAATGTGGATAATTTCTCATACTTGGGATCACACCTTGTAATAGACGGCAACGAACGGGACGAAGTAAAACAACGGATCACACTAGCAAATAAGGCGTATTTCACGGTTCTCCCGATCTTAAAATCGCAAAAAAAGTGCACAGGCTGAACAAACTTCGCATATATGTACAAGACCATAATAAGACCTGTGCTACTATATGCAAGCGAAACGTGGACTCCCAACCAAGCGTCTGAAAAATCAATAGACGCTTTTGGACGACGAATTCTTCGAAGAATTTTGGGACCAGTAAAAGAAGGCACTGAAAGGCGTATCCGGTACAACAACGAGATGTATAACATCAATGACGACCCAGCCGCATCGACTCTTATAAAATTTTGTACAATGGGCAGGCGATGTGGAGCGAATGGACTACGGAAGAATTCCCAAGCGCACATTGAAAGGTAGAGCTCTTGGCAAACGACCGGTGGGAAAACCACGGAAAAGATACGAGGACTCAGTTGACGCAGATTGCAGATCGCTTCTTAGGTGCACAAATTGGAGGACGCGGGCGCTGAACCGAGATGACTTCAGACAATGTATCCTGCAGGCCCTGGCCCGATTTGGGCTGTCGCGCCATTGATGATGATGGTGTAAAATATGAAAGAAGTGCGTAGAACATGCGAGAAATGTGTACAACATGCGAAAAGTGTGTAGAGCTTTTTACGCTATTCTAATCGAATATTGGAACGTTGTAGTTTTCTCTGGAATCTTTGATGTTATTGATAAGTTGTTCAGATTGCCGGATTACGCATGTAACAATATCTTGGTGTACATTTTTCAGAATTGAATAAATTCAAAAAATTTAAGAAATTCGCCCAAAAAACACAATATGTATCACCTTCTTCAACCAATGTTCAGGAAGGATTCGAGACTGTAAGCTATTATCCTTATGTCCCATGATAACACATTATTTCTCCGTTTGGACCAAAGCATCTACCACCATGTATCCTTGAAAAACTCGCGAAATTCGAGCGTAAAATTCTAAGGGCATATACTGGTAAATATATGAAATACGAGAATCATTATTACAGTAACGAAGAGCTGGCAAGCACCTATGTTATTTGATCAACGATCTCAAAAAGAACTGCAAGTCTCATGAAAATCAAATGATAAACAAATTTTTTATAGATATTCGAGAATATGACGCTGCGAATGTAAACCCATCCAAGCGAATGATTCTTTTATTTCTTTACAAATGAAAACACAAATCATCTAACTAACCATGAGAAAATTTAAGTTGAAACTGCGTAATTATAAGTTAACTTTAATTTTAAGTATATCCTAGTATACCCTTTTTGTTTTTTTATAATTCACCTCTCCGCAACAGTGAATAATTTTTTTTAACATGATTGTTGCTAATAATTGCCATATTTTTTAAATATACGTCAAGTTTATTGTTCCCATTCCTAAAGAACTGACTCGTCTGTAAGCCTTTGCAATAAAGACTAATCACCTAAAACTAGTTTAGAATTCGGAAAAAAAAATTATTTTTGTGTGCCGGATGTTATTTTCATGAAGCTGATAGTACACATATCGTCCTTTCATATACATATTTCCCTTCCTACTTGCCAACTCAATTGGACATCTCAAACTTCGAAACCAAATATCAAAGGATTACACCCACTCACAAATTAAGGATAAAACTTTGATACATACTTGGATTGTTGTCCTCGAATTGGCACTGTGATCCCCGCACGACAACGTTTTTACTTCGCCACGTAAACACTTGAATATACGGGCAATGGTCAGCTAAGGACACCGATCCGCCATAGTATCCTTCGTCTCCGTCAGGAACATGATTGATACTATCGAAGTACTGTTGCGTGAACGAAAGAAATTTCATGTGAAAATGTTTCCGAAATTTCGAACATACCATGTGTGCTAGGTGTCACCTTACCTGATATTCCCGTGGCAATTTAGTGTCATGTCGGATTAAATTGCATAGGGCAACCGAATTTCGGTCATCGGTACATTCTGTTTGTAGCGGATCACGTTTCACTTTAGAGCAGAACGGATGAATGGAACGTCCTCTAAAATTTAAGAATTGAAAAAATTTTATTGGATTTTTTTTTAAAGTAGGTGTTAATTGGTACAAAAATATGTAATAAGAAAATAAAATAACACAACAGCATGCTTTCCTGTAAAATACAAAAAAAAACAACAAAAAATCAGCTCTGCATCAAGGACTACGGACACCACACAATAAGCGGTTCCAGGATAAAGTTCAAGATGATTGCCCACTTCAAAGCCAACATCTTTCCATTCATTTTATTAATTTAAGAACCAAGAATTACCCTATCTGCAAAAGAAGAAAATAACGAAAACCCCAACCTTTTCAATTCATTTCTGTTGCTTAGAAAGGAAGTTCCTTAAATCCACTTTTCTTCAGAAACATTGAATCCTAACACCAATCAAATCCACCTGTTATTAACTGAGATACGTTTGAATTTTCCTTGACCAAAACAGACATGAGAAAATCAGTTGGAGAAGACAGTAGAATCTATAACGAAATCATTTTCGCAATGTTGACAAGAATCTTCTGGAATTTTTTCAAAGCCATTTGAAATGAAGGTGGCTGCAGAACAATAAATCTAAATCCAAACAAATCTAAGAAGGACTCGTAAGACACCTGTGAATCTCTTTTCTCTACCTTTATCAAGTTATGAAATTCCAAGGGATAGGACTTTAGATGATGTGAAAATCCAAGAAAATGTCACGGACGTGCTTTGAAAATTCTTTGAATTCAATCTTTAAGAGCTGTAGAAAGTGTTTGTTTGCAGCTTGACATGAAGAAAGGATATTGTTTTTATTTAAAAAATTACAAATATTATTGTAACATTGATCTTGTTGTACAAATGCTATGCTTGAAGATAAAAAAAATCTGACAACAGTCTGGGCGCAACTTTATTATTTTATGGGTAGAAGTCCGAAACGTGTTTAATGATGAGATGCGGTGTTGGGTACTATGCGACTGACAACCTAAAAAATAACGTTCCAAATAGCCTCCTTGTTATTTCTTTAGTTACTCTAATAGCACATCTACATATACGTTCCAAGTTTCAACTTTCTAGCATAAGCCGTTTCTGAGATATAAAAAACCACCCTTCACCCCCGTATCTTGCTACCCCTATCAACAATTTTTTTTCTAGGATGTCTCTATAGTGGCTCTATATAATCCTAAATTTTTATCTTATAGTCTTACGGTTTTCGAGAAATAAAAATCAGAATTTTTTTACTTTCTACCCCTTTTTACCATCACCCCCTACACCCCCACCACTACCTACTAGAGGTCTAGCGATCCCAACTCCTGTAAAATGTTCAAGATCATATCTGACACGGTTTCTGAGATATAAAAATGACATTTTTTGAGAAATTGCTATTCCCCCACTTTAGTGCCCCTCCTCCTCTCTCAAAAAATTTACTTTCAGTAGACTCCTCTTGTGATTCCATATACAGAAACTAAATTTCATCTTCCTGGTGTAATTGGTTCGTAAGATATTGTAATCCAAAGTTTTTCACCCCCAACCCCACACCCCACCACCCCCCTTAAAAATGTTAGCCCTTGTCCAATCTTCAAGTATACCTAAGGGCAACCACAAAGTTTCAATCTTCTGACATTAATCGTTAAGGAGATATGGATTTTAGAATGTTTCAATCCCGGCTTTCAAGCGTTTTAGACTCATTGTTTCCCTCCCACTTCCACACCCCTCAACCCTTATCCATAATTTTTTTGCAAATGAGTCCACTATCATAGTTTTATATAAGTTCCAAGTTTCAGCCTCCTAGCATAAGTGGTTCCTGAGATCTGGAAACTAAAATTTTCCGTCTAAAACGCTCCCCCCTCATCCCCCTTACACCGCCATCCCCTGAAAAGATACCAGTCGTAGGTGTTCACCCAATCTACCCACCATAAAAATTTCAACTTAATACCTCAACGGGTTTGGGAGCTACGCGCCTTCAAACGATTTTGCGTACGGCGTATACGGCGGACAGACGGACATTTTTTTTTTTTGCTTTTTTGGTGTTTACTAGTCCTAAAACGTGTAAATACAAAATTTCAGGGTAGCAAATTTTTTTGAAATTTCAGGTCGATCACAATACTTTATTATTAAAAAATAATAAAGTAAAATTCAAATATCAAGTGGCGTACCGAAGCGTGGCAAAACAATTATCAGTGAAAATGGAATGCACGAATTTCACGAATTTCGTCATATTTCTTGAAAGGGCGGTTGATAAATCCGCGGAATAAGACATTAAATGAAAGAAAAGTAAGTGTATTTAATTTTTATTTTTCAACATAGTCTCCCTCGAGTAAAATACATTTTTCACATCTGGCGTATAACTCTTTTAAACCGGCCAAAAAATATTCTTTTTCTTTGACCTCAAAATGGTCTTCTACAGCCGCTTTCATTTCATTGTCATCGGCAAATCTACGATCTAGTAGCTCCTTTTTTAAATTGGAAAAAAAGGAAATAGTCGCTGGGAGCCAGGTCTGGACTGTAGGGTGGATGGTCAATTTTCGTGAAGCCCGTGTCCTTCAGTGCCTGCTTCGAAACTCGCCGCTGTCTGTCGAACAGCGTCAGCATTTTTGGTACCCAACGCGCACTAATTTTTCTCATATTCAAATGTTTGTGCATAATTTCTACAACCCGTTCTTGACTAATCTGTAACTGTTCTCCTACCTGCCACAATTTTATTCTTCGATCGGCCAGTACTAATTTCTTAACTTTTTTGAGATTTTCCTCGTCACATGACGCCCCGGGCTACACAGCTCTCTTGTCCTTGTCCAAATAAACGAGCCCATTTTTTGACCATGGTATACGAAAGCGCAGATTCCTTAAGAACTGAAGACATCTCTTCAAAAATTTCTTTCGGTGCATTTCCTTTTTTTACGAAGTACTTTATCACGGCGCGATGTTCAAAATTGGTGGAATGCGAAGAATCGGCTGACATGATCATGTTTGTCCTTCAACAGCTAATTTGGTACTGAACTTATTATCGAAATAGGGATATATTTATACGGGGACTTATCAACCGACCCTCGTAGGTCTTCTGAAATATTAAATTAACATTTATTCTGTGGATTCTTCACATGAATGCCAAGAAAGTGTTTTCAGTTTTTTTTTTAAATTCGACCCCTATGGGGTGTAAAAGGGGTTGTAAACATTTTCACTAATAATGCCATACCCTCTATGTCTGATTTGATATCGAATAACTTTTCACTTTACGGGCTTGTTTTATAATCGCCTGAAACTCGTTTTCAAGATTTTCTTTATAGTGGGGCGATGAAAGGTTATGTGGAAAGTTTCAGAACGCTGTATCCGACATTAACTGGTTTTTTTTCTCTTTCTATTGAAGCATACCGGTTAAAGGGTTTGTGTGACAGCACGTATGTTTGAGAAAATATAAACTGAGTTTCAAGCGAACTCATGTGACAAAGAAATGCTAAACAATAACGTATCTTAGGTACGAGTATGTTAAATCGTTTCTGGCTACTATTCATACTAGGTGACCTCAGTATCCATTCCGGCGTGAAGCATTCCTGAAACGCAATCAAGGAACTTCATAAGCCTGCAAACTGAAAATGGAATAGAATTTCGCTTTATTGCACTTCTTGGTCACATCTTGTACAGAATGTTCTCAAAACGGAGTGTAGTGCACGGATTCTCTGTCTTTTAGCATCCAACGTTAGATACACAACGCAACAAACTAAAGTAAAGGACAATAAAATCCTTAAAATCATGTACGTATGATTGAACGTCGAAGCAATCAAAATTTTGAAATTGGTATTATATTTGATTCGAATCCCTTACAATATGAAGGACGGATAACTAATCAAACAGCACATACAATATAAAAACGAAACCAAACAATTACTACACAACAAATTAATTACAATCTCATACCGTGAAGAATTCTTATCATCGTTTCCAGGACTGTAAGTTTATCGGAAGAAAGAATAGAAAATAATGGTTTTTGTTTGTTTTAATCAATTTTCGGATATTAAAGCTTAATTTTAAAGGCAATTACCTGGCACTGTTTGATTGAATCCAATCCTTGCAGCTACTCATTGCAAATCGACATCCAAGACCTTTTCCCCAGGATAGCGGAGCTGCCATACTGTAGTTGGGTTTGTACCAGCCCGAATCTTCCATCAGGGCCAATGTGATTCGTGAGAATACCGGACTTTGGGTATGGGTTCCGGTCATTGCTTCGTTCTGGAAACATGAAACGGATGGGTTACACCAAAAATAGATCCGAAGATGGATGCTCACCTCTAAGATTCGTTTCTCCCAATGCGTCAAGGCCGTACCTTCGCCACCTTGATCCTCTAGTTCGGCACCTTCTAGTTCCGAGCAGTTAAAATGATTTCGGACTTCTTCAACAACGCGTGGAGTGACCATCATATCGATGTTTTTCGCAATATGTCCACCACGAACACCCCACCCTTTTCGTACTACTCTCCTGATAGTTGTATCACTCCACTGGAAAATTTGTAGCCTAAAAGAATTTGATTGATAAGCGCTTCTCTACTACGAACTGATAGAATTACTTTTCATTCAAATACGGTTTTCCAGTATCGGGCTTCCTGGGCGTCCTGGGTCTGCCATATTCATCACGAAAGAAGGCATATAAGCTGACAGAAAATCCTAGAGCGTGCAGGATTTCATGCTTTACGGTGGACAGGAGTGTTTCCAGTTCCTGTGGTTTCGTATTGATGCTATTCGGGCAGAGATTCGCATGTCCTGCAATTGGCCGGTCCAAGGCTGCTTCTTGCTGACAATGGGCAGCATAAGCCACCGTAAGTCCTTTATGACATCGATCCGTTTGTAGCGCAGACACGTAAAGGACAAAATCGGCACCTTCAATACCCGAACCGGGCTCTGAGTCCTCCTCCGTGCGACAATCTTGACCTGTTGCGTTGCATACTCGACACACCTGCAGATAAGAAGATCGATGTAAGTGACAAAGATACGAACTATTACTTTATTATTTTTTAATAATAAAGTATTAAATTAGGATGTTCACTTACGTCCAAATGTTCCCTTGGTACTGGAACTTCGCCACACATGGTGCTCGACTTGCACGAATCTATGCAATGCGTTTGGCCGCCCTTTACAAAAACCTGTGTGCTCTCGCATTTTCTGAAATGAAAAGACGACATTAGAAAAGTTTGTAACTTAAAAACTAAAAGTAGTCGTTAAATATTGGAATTGGTGAGGAGTATCCATACTCAACCAAAATGTATAATTTTGATCATTTCGGAGAATTCCTGATGTCCTTTCCTACTCAATCACGTGAGCTGTGATGGTTCTAATTCACATACCCCTTAAGATTCACTAGTGCTATTCGCTTACAACAGAAGAACTATGTGAAAGATCTTATTAAATCCGGTATTCCTGAATGCACTCTTGTTGGTATATTGTATAACACTCACACCAGAGAAGAGTATTCAAATGAGAAAAATGCAGCTCCAAAAAAAGTTCTTGAAAAAAATAAGCATTCATCAGCACTTTGAGTAGCTTCCATGCATTGGTACTTGAAAAAAACGCGCTCATTTTCAGGTACAACAACCAAAACGAGAAAAATTAAACTGCTTCTTCGAACAACTAGCTACCATAGAAATGTGCTTGAAGTGAATTCATTTGTACGAAAGCATAATAAATCCAGAACACTTGGCACTATACAGCCAAAATTTGACAATGTTAACGTTCCTGTCTTGAGCAGAATCTCATTTCTTTTTCGCGTAACCCCTATGCATATGTCCCTAAAAAATGTGTTCAATGGTAACTTCGAATGGGAAATTTAAAACAGGAAGAAATTGCTTATAAAAAACTTTGTATTACACTATTTTCTGAACCAATTGAACTAGGAAAATAAAATTTTATTTACAAGTATATAGGATTATAAGTGGAGTATTTTTAATGTAAGATTTTTGAGAATGAGGTGGAGCACGGAAGTGGGGGATTGCCATTTAAAAAACAGAAATTTTTGTATTTCAAGAACTGTACCAGATATGATCTTGAAAATTTTTCAAGAGTTAGGACTCTAGCAGAAAAAAAAATTTGATGTATCCAGCTGGATTTGGAACATATGCTCCAACGTCTTTAATTTAAGCTATGCCACTTCAAAATCGGGGTTTTTGAAAAAAATGTCGAAAAAGTTGCCAAGAGGTCCTTTTTTCAAGAAAAAAAAATTTGCTTTCTGATTTCCGCAAGTGCCGGCGCAATCGAAAGGGGAGCTCAACTGCTGCTCGAAAAACCAAAAAAAAAATAAAATCCGCTCAAAAATGAGGAAATGGTGGCCAAAATCGTGCAGAGAAACAGAGAAAAAACCTTTGCATTTGCTACTCTTCCTTTGACTCTCCTGGCTGCAATTTTAGGAATTTTTTTTAATCCGTTTATTGATTTGGAACATGGGCTCCAGCACCTTTAATTTAAGCTACGCCACTTCAAAATCGGAGGTTTTTGGAAAAAAAGCCGAAAAAGTTGCCAAGAGGTATGCCCCTTACAAGAAAAATTTTTTTTTCCATTTCCGCAAGTGACGCCCAATCGTTGGCCGGTTGGCCGGAAAAACGAAACAAAATTAAAATCCGATCAAAAATGAAATTATAATTATTACTTCTCAAAAACCGATGAGGAAAGAAAGCTAAATATTGACGACTATATAGGGCAACAGTCTGGGCTCAATCTTTTTTTTTGATAGAAGTCCAGAACGTGTTTAATGCTCGTACAGGTTACTGAGCGACTGACAACCTAAGGAATAACCAGGAGGCTTTTTGGAACGTTATTTTTCCAGGTTGTCAATCGCATTGTAGCCTACACCGCATCTCAACATTAAACGCGTTCCGGACTTCTAACCAAAAAGTTACAAAGTTGCGCCCAGACTTTTGGCACATTTTTATTCAGTAATGTCCCTGAAACCAATTTTGATTGCTACACCTGTACGAAAACACGATAACCCTAGAACACGAGAGAAATTTTTTCTGGTTAAAATAAATTGGTCTCAGCTATTTACTGATAAATGAACCCAAGGAATCTATAATGTTGTCCACGTTAACTTTTCACTCACTCAAAGTTAGAGAATGTAAATCTAGCCACGCCTTCAAGTAGCCACCATACAAATGTTCTTGAAAAATATTTTTATCTATCTCACGATAAATGAAGAACACGTTAACGAATCTACTTAAATTTTATATATTGCATGTGATTTGCAAGGCTGTGGTTACACTCCTTTGAGTAAATAGTTGTACATAAAAGAATGTGGGTGACACCTCGATATCTGAAAAAGCCAGTACACATTCTACACAATTTAAAAGATTGTTTAGTTTACTTTCTTACATCTTTCAGGAGAGTACAAATTTATAAAATCCAGGTTCTCGTTAGAGCAGCTACGAACTCCCATATAAATGTCATTGAAAAAATTGTGATTTAACTCGAGGGCACGTTGACGGCTTTAAGGGGAGCTTGTACACAGAAAGAAAAAAATAGAGAGATCATGTAAAAAATATTAAATTCAACAACAAACTTTAAGCGTTTTTCAGCCTGCTAATTCAATTTGTTAAAACATTGATTAATATTGCATTGATTCAAATATTAACTAATTAGATGGTAATGATAATGGCTTTCCATAAACCAAATTTCAAATTAATTTGTTAAATTGTCTAAAAGTTCTAGACATTCGACGTACAACAATATGTAACACATCAACAGATATTTATTGAAAATTCCAAAGAATATTGTTGATTCTTCTCAAAATTTGATAAAACATCAACTTTACTTTAGTAAAATCATTAATAGGAATTATATAAATTAATTATATATGAGTGGTCTAGTACAAAACGTAGCATCTGCATTTTTTACGTAATAAAAATTAATTATGCAGAATATTAAGCTGTGTGTACAACTATGAATCGATTTAGTTTCAAAACATTAAAAACCAATATTTATTATATGGTTCCAATTTATTTAATAAATGGTTGTTCAAAGAGCCAAATGTATCTGTTTATACGGGAAGGAAAAGAAACATTGATTGGTATTATTGTAATTTTTTATTAAATGAAAAACTGATATGACATCTATTTACAAAAAATATAATTATTCACATGGTTGTTTTGGACAACAAACTAAATCGTTATTATTCAATGTAAGAATGTTAATAGGAGGAAACAAAATATTATTTAAATTAAACATTTTACATCTGGAATTCATTTCTTTTTTAACTACAAGTATTATAATAATTTGGATACTTCTCAGTATGTAATTAATTTATCATTAACCAAATAATTTTTCGATTATCATGTATGATATAGTTAATACAAAAAAATGATGAATTTTCCTTTTTACCAGTAATAGTAAAATGATTAATTACTTTATTATTTTAATAATAAAGTATTGTTATCGATTTTTAAAAAAAAAAAATTTGCTACCCTGAAATTTTTTTTTTCCACGTTTCATGACTAATAGACACCAAAAAAGCAAAAAAAAATTTCAGTCCGTCTGTGCGCCGTCCGCCGTACGCAAAACCGTTTGAAAGCTTATAGCTCTCAAACTATTTGAGCTATTAAGTTGAATTTTTTTTTGTTGGTAGACTGAGCAGACCCTTCAAGTGGCTACCTTTTGAGTGGTGGGGGTGTGAGGGGAGAGGTGGGGGAAGCGTTTTAGACGAAAAATTTTGGTTTCTAGATCTCTGTAACCGCATAGGCTAGGAGGCTGAAACTTGGAATTTATATAGAGCATCGATAGTGGACCCATTTGCAAAAAAAATTATAATATGGGTAAAGGGGTGTGGGAGTGGGGGGAATAATAATGCGTCCGAAATGCTCGAAAGCCGAGATCGAGACATTCTAAAATCCATATCTCCTAATCGGTTAATGTCACGAAATTAGAACTTAATGAACATCTGTGGGTATACTAGGAGAATAGATCCGAAACAAATTTTTGAGAGGGGGCAGTGACGTACGGGGGTGGGGGTTGAAAAACTTTAGATTACGATATCTCACGAACGCATTGTACTAGAGAAATAAAATTTGGTTTCTGTATAAATGTTGACAAATAAGGTTTGCTGAAAGTAAAATTTTTTAAGGGGGCGGTGGAGCATGGAAGTGGAGGGGGTAAGAATTTTTTTAAAAAATCACGTCTCATATCTCAAGAACGGTGTAAGATAGATGCTTAAAATTTTTACCAGAAGTAGGCCTAATAAACCCCCAGCAGAAAAAAAAATTTCAAGGATGAGGGTGTAGAGGGTAAGGGTGGGGGAAGGTTAAAAGTAAAAAGTTCAGATTTCTATATCTCGAGAACCTATAACAATATAAAGCTGAAACTTGGTATTTAGATAGAGCTGTAGTATGTAGTAGCATGTTGGAAAAATATAATTTTTATAGGGGTGGTATAGTACGGGGGTGAGTGGTGTTTTTCCTAACTATAGAACGGCTTATGCTAGAAAGTTGAAATTCGGTACGTATATGTAAATCAACTAGAAAAGTAATTTTGATTAAAAAAAAATTCAAATATCCATTGGCGTTCGGAAGTGGGGCAAAAAAAATGATCAGTGAAAATGGAAAGCATATATTTTCACGATTTTCGTCATATCTATTAGGTCTTTCCAAATATTGAATTCATTTTTTTTGTACGGGTTCTTCATATAAATACCTAGAAAGCGTTTTCAGAATTTTTTAAAATTGGACCCTTAAGGTGGTGTAAAGAGGATGTATACATTTTCACCAATTCAGCCGTATCCCTCAGGTCTGATTAGATATCGAATAACTTTTCACTTCCACGGGCTTATTTAATAATCACCTAAAACTTGTTTTCAAGGTTTTTCCTTTTTCAACCCCTAAGAGTGTAAAAATGGGTTGAACACGTTTTCACGAATTCCGTCATATCTCTTAGGAGTGATAAGACATCGGATTGGTTTCGACTTCCTCGGGCTTTCTTTATATATATCTAAAAACCCATTTCAGGATTTTTGGATATTCAACCTCAAAGTGGGTGCAAGGGGGTTGCATATGTTTTCACAAATTCTTACATATTTCTAGTTCTAATGAGATATCGAATTCAATTTTACTTCCAAAGGCGTCCTACATAATCGTCACAAAGTTGATTTCAAGATGTTTGTTATTCAACTCCAATAGGACGTAAGGCTTTCGACATATTTCTCAAGATTGATGAGATATTAGATTGGTTTGCACTTCCACAGACTTTTTATATAATCGTCTTCAAACGCATTTCCGATTTCATGTAATGGCTTAAAACCAAATCACGAAAAACCTTCTAATGCGGTAACAACTGATATTATACTAGGACTAGATCTCGTCCCGGTGTATGACCCAATTATGTAATTCATATGTTATATGAGGCAGCGGCGTAAGAATTCTAGCGCGACTCCATTTTAACCGCTTCCCGAACTTTTTTTTGGGTTTTCAGTCACATAGTAACCTACACCGCATCTCAGAATTAAACTCGTTCCGACCTTCTACCCAAAAAATAATAAAGTTGCGCCCAGACTGTTGGCAGATTTTTTGTATTTGGTATTGTATTTGACAGAATATTAATATGAAGCAACATTACTAAAATTAACTCCTATCGCTTTATTTAAGTTTTGGTAATCTACTTCATTTTGCAAATCGATAAATTTGATTTTGGGATGTGTTAATTCATTATTTTTCACTTTCCTACTTAAAAATAAAGTTGCTAATTTCAACTGCATTTTCGACTTAAGCAAATATTTCATCTCGATGTAATGTTAGCAGCGGCTGTCAACTCTTTCAAAACTTCAATATCGATTCCCTTATCTAAAACACACTTTCACTAAAATTTTACTTTATTAATAATTCCAGAAAAGGACCTTACTTTGCCCCAACTTGAGAGCAAATTTGCTACTGCTTCTTCTCCGTCATTCACCACACATATAGAATTATGATCTTGTCGGATGTTTAAAAATTGATCATACACTGAAAAGCTGAAGCTTTCATCACTCATTTTACACTTTTCTTTTTTATTAAATTTTTTAAATTTTATTAATTATTAAATAAGGTACTCGTACCTACTACGTATTTAATGTTGAATAAAAGCACACCCAAACTTAACACTTCGTGGCACTTGTTGCAAATCGTGGATTTACTACGCAATATACTTGATTATGCTTTGATAACTAAGAAGTAGACAAAATATCTATTCTTCTTTTGATTTATTAATTTTTTGTCTTGCAAGTAGATGAAATATCTATTCGCCCTTTAATTTGTCAATTTTGGGTATTGTAGTATTAAGGGCAAACTTTATTTTAGATGAACTATTGAATTATGTGGTCGATTTTTCTTATATTAATATGTAAATTAACACCATGCCAATTTCAAAAGTGGACTAATTCGAGCTGTTAAGGGCCGGTTTCACAGTCGAAGTTTAAACCAAACATTTTGTTTAAACTTAGGAACAAACGAATAAGTTCCTAAGTTTAAACCAAATTTTTGGATGAAACTTCGACTGTGAAACTGGCCCTAAGTCAACCATTTATTTTATAGATTAATGAAATTTAAAATCATCTATTTTGAAGTAGTAGCAACATACAACTCTTTGCTATTTTTCAATTATACAATATTGTTCAGAAGTCGTTCCAACGTTGTATAATATTAGGATCTTAATTATTAGTCCATTTATTTTGTTGGTAGATATTAAATAAAACTGAACTAATGGTTAGTTTAATTTATTATAATTATTTTTACATTTCTATTTTAAAATAGTTTAAAAGATTAAATATTTATTGACTTAAATTTTGATGATTTAAAAAAACTATTAGCTCTCTTCTAATCGAAAGTTATTTTTTTTTCTGACAAGAATTTTGCATTTTATTTTCTTTATACATAAGCGGGTACCTTGATCAATTAAATTTAAAAATGACAAACAAGTTCCCAAAGTACCCGACTTCCACAATTTAATACAGTGCAATGATGTGCACTACAATATGATCTCCATGAAACATATAGCTGTTTTGAGGTACTACTGAAAACAATTTATATATTTTTTCGACATGAATTGTTATCATTTAATGCTATTTGATAAAAAGTCTATTTCATTTTTTTCTGTGCAGGGAGTGCAAAAATGGCCATTTTTGAGACTCATTATCTCTTAAACCGCCCATCGTATCACTCTAATTTTTTTTTTGTAAAACTCTGTTAGTACTATACTTGATCGAAGCAATTTTAAAAAGCTTGACTTTTTTCATAACAGCTGTTTAAAGACTGCTACTTTTTGAACATTCCTTTATGGCCTACAGGTCGACACTCTGTTATTTAAATTTGATAATCTTCGATCAACTAATTCTTTTATCCAAAACAAACAAAACAGAAAAAAATGAATGAATTCTGATAAGCGGTTGGCGAGAAAACGGGACAAACGCTTCAAAAAACATGATTTTTACGAAAACATTTTGTTTACGACTACAGTGTGTCAGCTGCATGTCGGTTGTGCGTCATTTCTTTGAGAATCTTATGTTAATAAATTGTTTATATCTTCTAAAATAACTGTGCCAACACTGATTTTTATCATTTGACAATAAAATCATCAGATGATATGAGTATTATAGATTTGATTAACTTGCAATTTTTTTCTTAATTTTTAGGCACTTTCCGGCCACCAAATGTCGCAATTTTGATCTTGTTTTATCAGCAAAAATATAAGTTTTAATAATCAGTCGAAAACCAAAAATTGATTCTTTTTCTTTTTTACCCTACAAGCTCCCCTTAATTAAAATATTTGATCCTGTGGCATGTTATTATTTCATACTGAACAAAACATTGGAATAAATCAAAAAGAAAGCTGAACACATCAAACAAGTGTTTCATTCCGCATATATGTAGGTCAATTGTTTAATTGCTTAGCGCTAAAATTTGTATAATACAACAACAATTTATGTGCTACTGTGCTCATCACTGAAAAGTATGCAAACTAAGATACAAACCGCTCTCCAATTTACTTCAGCTTTCTTGTAGCTTGTTTATTTAATGAGCGAAACAAATTGGAATATCAACTCAAGCCTAAAAGGAGACATTACACTCAACAAATAATTATTAATCCATTATTCCTAAGAAACATGCCAGTAAATAGACTACGAATGTGTATGTTGTACGAGTACATCTAGCGTGTAATGACTGTCAAACTGGAGGCAATTAAGCCTTCAAAAGAGGCCTCGACGACGTTCACTGACGTCAAGCAATTAGCTTTACACGAAAACGATAAGTTTCATAAAGGCTCTATACTAAACGTGGATAAAATTCGACTTTGTTTACTGCCGCAGTAGTTTTTCGTGGCTTCCGATTCACTCGTTTATATTGAGATAAGACCGATTTTCTATACAACCATTAGCAACTTTCCTTTGATGAAGCTACGTCTTAATTCGGCTTACAACGAGACTCTCTTCTTCACCATTAAAATGTTATAGAAAAATTTCTTGAATGAAAGATGCCTAGATAAATATTTAAATTTTTATTCACCTGTTTAATCGGATTACGCCGCGTGTTTCGCGAACCATTAAAGCACGCTCCCAAAATTGTACTGCTTCAGGTAAAATTGTGTTCTGCAAATAAAAACATACATGCATGTGATTAATTGGATGAATTTGGGTTGAACGTTGTACTAATTAGGAAATAAGGTAGCCTAGGTGATGATGATTAGAGGATACGGACACGTGAGTTCGAATGAATTTGGGATTTTAAGTGGGCTTAATGCTGCCCCCAGTTTCAGAGAGAGTGCGGTGGTTTCATTGGAAACAAGGTGAAGTTGAAACAAGGTCGATGTTTGTATTACATTTTAAGCAAATCGATTGGTTAAAATGATATCTTCACGTCACACAACTAAAACCAATACAACTTTTTAGTCATTTAATTCCTGTTTTATAAATAAAGTCGATACGACGTTGTGGTTATAAAGTGGTGAGTACCTCAGTTTTACTATAATTCAGTTTATACTTTGTGGTCGAGCATGAGCAAATCCAATTGTGGTTAATGAAATGACTAAAACGTTTTCGTTATTTTCCGTGACACCCCCGTATATTTCTGGTTATGAAAATTTTACATTATTTATCCTAAGGACGATTATAAAATTTTTACAGCAACAGGAGTAAGTTTTTTGAGGGTGGGTTGTGATAGGGTTTAATCTTTGATTCCATATCTCTGGAACCAGTGACACTATGAAGTGGCAACTTTCACTTTATGTATGAATATGACAGCAAAACTATTTGAAAATATTTTCGGTTTTTAGAGGATTCAAAATAACAACATATTCTCAATACCATATCAACAGAAACGTAACATCACAAGCATGGTTTGATTTATAACCTGCTAATAGTAGCTAGATTAAAATCTTAACTAAAATTCTGATCAAAAACACGACACAAATAACTGTGAGAGCAAGAACGAAACAAATAAAACTCCGGGCAAAAATGCAACAAAGTCATGTTTCGTTTTTTCCAAAAGTTTCTTTCTTTTTTATTGACTTTGCACCATTTTTCTTCTTTTGTGTATTTTCGCTGATATCTTGTTGTGTTTTTGATTCCTCCTACGTTTTCGTATGATGTGCACTCTAATAAAATCGCCAAATTCCACGGAAATATTTTATTAATCTTGAAATTTTCTCTCTGAATGGAAACCGGAGTTTTTTTGGGATTATATTTTCGTGTTTTAGTAGTGCTATGTTTTTTGTTTCTTTTAGAGGTATAGGTTTCGTTTTTGTTAGATTTGTTACGAATAGGTAAAATGAGCACCTATAGGTTATGGAATACAACACATTGATGACTTGCGAATGAATGGTTATTTTGTATGAATCTATGCGATTAGATAGATAGATGTATTTATTTCTTAAATTTAGATACAGTTCGATAATTCAGTTAATTTTCATTTAGAGTTTAGACGTAATGTCTTTACAACTTTGGTATAGACAGTAAGCACTGAGCAGATAACATTTTATGTACACTTTTAAGAATACATACAATACATAATTTGTAGAGAAAAGTTAATAAAAAAACCCTTTGATAGACTAAAAACTAATCTTAAAACAAAAACTAAACTAAAATTAAAATAACAATAATTCATTAATGGAAGCTATCGTGGGGATGTCGCAATTTCCACATCGGTTTTTAAATCTGTTTACCATGTCAGTAATAATCGGATTTATTAATTTCAATTTAGCCTTTTTGTGTAGAAGACGAGTAGACATGTGCCAGGATTTAATATAATCTTCAAATCCTTGCTTCAGCACAACTTGCCCAAACCGGAGCGGCGTATGTGAGGATTGGTAGAAAAACTGATTTGTATAAGAGCAGCTTATTTTCTTGGGACAACTGGGATTTTCTATTGATTAATGGGTACATAACTCGAACGTTTTTGGAAATAGAGGAGATAGTCGGATCAGTGTGGTGATGAAAAGTTAATTTAGAATTAAGGTGGATACCCAGGTAACTGTTTTTGACCAGTTTATTGGCTCGCCAAAGATGTTGAGGTATGGAGCTGGTAAGAATCAAAAAGCTCGTTACAAATATGCATTGTGTTTTTGATGCATTTAATTTTATTTTCCACTTCGTATAATAATCGGATATTTTTTCCCAGTTGGCCTTGTAAGTTATTTATTATTTCAAGTGGGTCTGAGCCAGCAGAAAGTATAGCTGTATCATCAGCATATGCGGGAAGTTCACAATGTTGGAGTTTTAGGACATCAGTATAAATATTGTACAAGGTTTGACTGAGGCATGATCCCTGTGGCACACCCGCAGGAATATAACTAGGACTAGAATGTTTTCCTTTAACTTTGACTGAGAAACTTCTATTTGCTAAGAATGATTTAATGATGAATCTATGCGATTGATTTTCCAATTTAGGAAAGATGAAGTTCAGTTTCAGTAGATTTGGATTTAGTAAATTCGTTAGTTTTCGGTTTAAATTTTTTCTGATTTTGTATGAAACGCTCATCCAGATTCCAAATGAGTTAAACATTTTTTACATATTTTTAAAGTAACAGACTCATCAAACTGAGCCTTTTTTATACGCTATTTGTTAACCTTTTTAGTATTTTTAGTATTTTCAGTTTGGATCCTTCATAAAATTAAGAACAAAAAACTGTATACCAAAATTTCTTAAATCTACTGTAGGGTGTCACAATCAGTGATTATTTGCTACAATTATTGTACTAGGTATATTACTTATTTTACTAAACCACCATATATTAAACTCAATATAATATTTTTCTAACAATTTTAGGTACTAAATTTAAACCAATATCTGCTAATTTATAGTTTCAATACGTTTCATTTTTAACATATTTTATTTTATGGCTTGACTCCAAGCTAACAACATTTTAACTTTTCCCATAAGATTTAAGGTTACACCCCACATAAGAAAAAATACGACTTATAATTGAAACGGACTTCTTAAACCTTAAAAGCCTATTAAAATTACTGTAGTTAATTTTAATTCCTTCCCTTCAGAGCTACACAAAAAAAAATCTGGTGAAATTAATTCAACCTAATCATTCTACCTGTAATTCTACACTTTATTCTATTAAACTCCAATCGATATTAACCATTAATCACTTTTAGATAGTTCGAATTGTGTTCAGTGACGTAATTTCACGTTTAATCCGAGAAAATCCTAGTATCTTAGATAATTGAAATTCGATTGGACTTCTGTTTCGGTCAGTACATTTCATTACAAACGTTTTAATAGTTTCAGCTACAATTCATTAATAGTCTATCGTGTACACAATATTTTGTAGATAAATTATTAAGTTGATGGGATTTTTCATTTCTTTTATTTTATGATTAATGAATAACGGCTATAATTGTAGGATAATAAATAGAATTTACTTGTGGAAAATTGGTTTATGTTATATGAGAGTGATTTATTATTAGATGGCTATGAGGAAAAATTAACTTCCTCCAGAGAACGATTGTTGAAACTTTATATTACATAAATTATGTTTTTAGGGGGAGAAACTTATATTTTTTTTTTTGATAAATTAATAATTATATCTTCAACTGCCTAGTGTAAACCGTTACGCAATGATTTTTTCGCATTAAACTGTCACACCTCGATTCTTCTAACACCACCATCCCTAAATAGTTCATCCCTAATTGAGATTTAAATATGTCCTCTTATTCTATCTACTGCAAAGTTTCTTCAAGATATCTTCATGGATTTTCAAAATATCACAAAAACATGCATTGGAAAACATATTCGCCCAGACGGACATTATTTTTTACTAGTCTTAAAATGCGCAAAAAATTTTTTTTAAGACTTAATTTAAAACCGCATCGGCATTTCTGTATAACGACAATATCAACAAAACACAAATCGTACGTGTTATCTAAATCATAAACTGAATGCAATTGATTCTCTAAAATTTAATTAAATTGCATACACCATTCTAATATGCAGGTATTATCTTTCCCTACCACATCATCACCACATAAATAAATTAGGTATTAAAATTAATTCAATTGCAGACGTCGTTCCAAATAAATTGTTATAAATGTTAACCAATTGTTACCTTAACTCTCAATGTGAGTGGTTTTTTGGGTTATGTGTGATATGTGGTTACAGAGCCTTTATTGTCAAACGAAGGTTTTAATGCTGATGATGACTTTGCGGTACACTGTGTATTTGCGCACGTTAATAATTCGTCCGTAGAAGCACTCGATCTCTATGTGGCTTTCACATCAAATAAATTTTGATTCAGAAAAGTTAATACAATGTTGGTTTAAGGTTTCAATTAACCGAAGTGTTAAATTTCGAAAATACAATCAAGGAAATAATAGAAAGTTTTAAAAGTTATCAAATTAGAAAAATATAATTGATTGCGAATTTTAAAAGAACGAAAATGGTCTGGGCGAAACTTTTATTTTTCGGGTCAAAGTTCGGGAGCGGTCAAAGTCGGAGTATATCATCAGTTTTTCGAAATTATGAGGTTTCTTGGAAAGCTAGTTTTGTTTTTAAAAAAAAATATTTAAAACAGAGATTTCGAATTTCGGCATATTAGTAACACTAAGAGCCCATAGAAGTAAAAACGAATTTGTTGCCTTATCAGAATTAAGAGATATGACGAATTGTTAACACGTATACAAACTCATTCTACTTGGGATTTGAATTTCGAAAAAATTGTGAAACAGGTTATTAAACGATTCCATTAGAAGCAACTTGATATCTCATGAGACACGAGGGATTTTGAAAAATTTATGGAAACGTAAGCAAACCCTTCACACCCCCTTGGTTTTTGAAATTCGAAAAAACGTGAAATTGGTTTTCTAATCAGAACTAAGGGATAAAAAAAATTGTGAAAATATATGCAAACCCTTGGGGGTTGAACATCTAAAAATTGGGAAATGGGTTTGTAGGCGATTATATAAAAAGTCTGTGGAAGTCAAAAGCGATCTAATATCTCATCAAACCTAAGAAATATGTCGAAGCTTTGAAAAGCATACAACCCCCGTACACCCCTTAAAATTGAATATCTAAAAATATTGAAATTGACTTTTTGGCGGTTATATCGAAAACCTTAGGAAGTAAAAATGAATTCGATATCATCAGATCTAAGTAATATGTAAGAATCTGTGAAAACATATGCAACCTCCTTACACCCACTTGTGTGTTGAATATCCAAAAATCCTGAAAGGAGTTAAGAAATAAATATGAAGACAGCACGAGAAAGTAAAAACCAATTTAATTTCTTATCACTTCTAAAAGGTATGACGAAATTCGTGACAACGTGTTCAACCCTTTTATACCCTTTTAGGGGCTGTAAAAGGAAAAAACTTAAAACCAAGTTTTAGGCGATTGTTACGCAAGCCCATGAAAGTGAAAAGATATTCGATATCGATCAGACCTGGGGGATAAGGCAGAATTCGTGAAATAGTATACAACCCCTTTACATCCTTTTCGGTGTCGAATTTCAAAAAATCCTGAAAACACTTTTTAGGTATTTATATGAAGAAGCAGTAGAATAAAATGAATTCAATATTTGGGTAGACCTACTAGATATAACGAAAATCGTGAAAATATATGCATTCCCTTTTCACTAATCATTTTTTCCGCCCCCCTTCCGAACGCCAATTTATGTTTGAAATTTTTTTTTATCTAAATTACTTTTCTAGTTAATTTACATAAACAAACCGAGATTCAACTTTCTAGCTTATGCCGTTCTCTAGATAGCAAAACCACCCTCCACCCTCGTACCATACTACCCCTATACAAAATTATATTTTTCTAACATGCTACTACTACATATCTATCCAAATACCAAGTTTCAGATTTGTATCATGATGGGTTCTTGAGATATAAAAATCGAAAATTTTTCTTTTTCACCCTCCCCCACCCCCACCCTCACCTTCTACACTCCCACCCACTACTGCTAAAAATTCTAAGTATCCTTCTTACACTGTCCTTGAGATATGAGACGTGATTTTTTAGAAAAATCTTATCCCCTCCACTTCCATGCTCCACCTCCCCCTCTTAAAAAATTTTACTTTCATCAAACTTTATTTGTTAACCTTAATACAGAACCCAACTTTATTTTTCTAGTGCAATTAGTTCGTGAGATATCGTAATCTAAAGTTTTTCGCACCCCACCCCCGAACGCCTCTGCCCCCACTCAAAAATTTGTTTCTGATATTTTCTCCTAGTATACCTACAAATGTTCGTTAAGTTTTAATTTCGTGACATTAACAGTTTAGGAGATATGGATTTTAGAATGTCTCTATCTCCGCTTTCGAGCGTCTCGGACGCATTATTTTTCTCCCCGCTCTTTCACCACTTCACCCATATCCGTAATTTTTTTGCAAATGAGTCTACTATTAAAGGTCTATATAAATTCCAAGTTTCAGCTTGGTAGCATAAGCGGTTACTGAGATCTAGAAACCAAAATTTTCCGTCTAAAACGCTTCCCCCTCCTCTCCCCTCACACCCCCACTACCCTCAGAATTTGGTCACTTAAGTGGGCCTACCCACTCTACCCACGAAAAAAAATTCAACTAAATAGCTCAAAGGGTTTGGGTGCTACGAGCCTTCAAATAATTTTGCGTACACCGGTAGACGTACGGCGCACGGCGGACAGACGGACTGAAATTTTTTTTTGCCTTTTTCGTGTCTACTAGTCATGAAACGTGAAAAAAAAAATGTTCAGGGTAGCAAATTTTTTTTTTTAAAAATCGATCACAATACTGTATTATTGAAATAATAAAGCAAAACAAACGGATTTCACCCATCAGACCTAAGAGATATGCAGGAATTCGTGAAACATACAGCAACTTTACACGCGTTTAAAGTTAGAATATCAGAAAATCTGGAAATTGATTTATGTGCGATTGTATAAGAAGCATGTGTAAGTAAAAACCAATTCAATTTCATCTAATCTAAAATATATAGCTGAATTCGTGAAAACGTAAGGGTATGAATGTCAAAAAATCCTGAAAACAATTATCGTTAAGGTAAAATTAATTTAATTTTCCAAAAAGATATGACAAAATTTGTGAAAATATATAAACCCCTTTCACCAACCACCGTACCCCAATGTTAATGTAAAAAGTGCTTAAAAGACGGAAGTGGAAAATAAAGGTGTTTAATTTAAAAATCATGTATCATATCTCATAAATTGTTTAAGATAGGATCCTGGAATTTATAGGGGAGGTAGGTCGGAAATATTACTAGTAGAGGAAAAATTCTAGAGGTGAGCTAGGGTGTGGGATCATGAAAAAAAAATTAAAAATTGTTATATCGCAAGAACCACTAATGATTAAAAGCTGAAACTTGGAACATACGAAGAGCTATAGTGATGACACAGTTCAAAAAATATAGTTTTTAATACTGTGTACTCAGGAACAACTTATGCCAGTATCTTGAAACTTGGCGGCTACATGTAGAAACATAATTTTGGCTTACGAAGGTGTGGTAAACATAAAAATGTGAAAATAAGGTACACATATTTTCACGCATTTCGTCATATCTTTTAGGTTTGATGACGTAGTAAATTGGTTATATGGGCTTTTGTGTAATCGCCTAAAAACTGATGTAAAGATTTTTTGATATTCAACCAACAAAAGATGCAGGCGTTGCATACATTTCCACGATGTCCGTAATTTTTTTAGATCTGATTAGATATGACGTGATTTTTACTTCCACGAGCTTTTGATACAATTTCCTATCAATTTATGTAAGGACTTTCCACATTCAAGTAGAAGTGGGTTTGCATTACGTTTTCACGAATTTTAATTCCACTTAAATAAGACATAAACGGCTAGAAAGTAATTTCAGGATTTTTCCATATTTTTACTTTTCTATGGGATGATTATTTTTAACATTGATAAATATTAAAAGTTGTATCTTTTACTCTTTTACTGTATTATTTTAATAGTAAATTAATAATATTGTTATCGATTTTTAAAAAAAAATGGTATTTCAGTTTATCTCAAATTTTTATATGAAGGCCCATTGATAAATATTAAAAGTTGTATCTTACAAAGAGATATTCTAGTGATAAACTAACTTTCCAAATAAATTCCATTTCTCGAAACACCAATTGTATATTTCGACTTTGATGCCGTCCCGGATTATGACTGAAAATCGAAACTGGTATTTTCAGAGTATCGACAGTGTCAGAAACTCTGCGTTTAAACGCTCTCTGATTTTGTCCCGAAAAATAATAAAGTTGCACCCAAACTTTTGTCCGATTTTTTTTAGTTCGAATATTTTTGTTACTAAAATCCTACTTATTATTATTATAATAATAAGTAAAATTTTTTTTACGTCATAAATTTCAAAGATATAGCAAATATGATCTAATTCCCAATTATATTTTACCTGCGTAACATAAAGTTGGTATACTTCTATTCATCTCCAGTGATCGCAATTATAATTTGATAAAATATCAAATATCCAATCATCCTTTTATGTGTCTTATTGGATATTTGCAAGGTATTTTTCAATTCAATTCGCAGATTCATTAAGAAGTTTCTTATGTTCTAGTAAGTTGTCTACCATTACAGACTGACTGTTATGGCACAATGTCTCTTACTCAGAGCAATACAATTTGATACCGAAGAACTGCTTGTATCTCTTCCAATTTAGGTTATAACGTTTCACAGTGATTATTTGGATTAATGATAAATCCATGAATTTGGATTAAACAATCATGTAACGATCCAGCATTTTTTTTTACTAAAGAAAAAACTGGAGAGCTGGACAAATTTAAAAGAAATTTTTGTTCCAGATAATCTCAATAAGATATCACAAATCCCTTTGATATCCTTTCGAAGGCCAATGCACAACAACTCAACTACGTGCAAAACTAGGGTATTGAAATTGGTATCCATCCATTTACTAGAATTTGCATTATAACTTGTTATCATTTGAAAATTCAGGAATAAATACAGGGAAAATCAAGGAATTTCTTCGTATGTATAAGAAATATCCTTAAGAAAATCTGAACCGTAAGACTGAACTAGTAATAACTAAACAATTGGTTCAGATGCGAATTACAAATTTTTGAGAAGAATTAAAATTTAGACATTCTTATCTACTGTAATTTATTAATCTAAACTACAATCCCGTACATGAAAAGTAAAAGGTTTGATGTCACATTTAGTAAAATTGTCACAATCGAGGAAAACGTGTGTAATGAATTTAAATCCTATCCTTTTTCATGTACAGTACAGGATACAATTAGCTTCCCTATATCGTGTTTGCGGTATATTTGTACAGTAAAATTAAAATTTCCAAGAATATGTGAAAAATGTCCGCCTTATTTTTCATTCATAATATTTTTGTCGGATAGAATTATAACTTGAAACATTCATTTTTTTGACAATGGTATGGTAAAACTTTCGAGCTTTAACGTATTCTTAAAACTGTTTTGAATACATTCAGCTTCTTAGTTAAACGAATTGAAAAGTTAACGAGCATTCGCTAAATCAAAGGATTTATAAACATTTTTATGGTAGCTACTAAAGGAAGTAGTAAAAACACTGTTCGTAAAATGCAAGCAATATTGCAACTTTTGGAAAAAGATTCATACAAAATTATTTGACTGCAATCCAATCTCGAGTTATCTTCAGTTCGGATTAGAGACATTTTTTTAGCGACATTTGTATAGTGGCCACTAGAAAGTCTGTTGAAATTGTAACTCTAAGTGTGCAAAATGAAAATTCTACCTTAGGCATTCTAAGTTGTTATGTACTAGCGTCAGGCATTTGAAAAATTTTTGCGTTGTAAGATATGTGAAAATAATGGTAAATTTTTCTCATCAACTTAAGAATTTGATATTTTCGTGGCTTAACGCTTCTTGAGTTACCTATTGGCTCAAGCTTTGATCGATCTATCGCACCATTCGTCCTTGTACCTCAATACTTTTTGGACTAGGTCCGCTCCAAAGACTGGCGTTCAAAACATTTGACTAGAATATTCTCAAAAAAAACTAGAAGATATAGTGTCCAGGATGACAGAAAATTTTTAAAAGTCATATCGGTCAGTTTATTAGTATTAGTATCTCACCCACGATACAGGACAAGGCTCCTGCTTTATAAAAATATGTAGGTACTAATCAGTTAAATTAACTAATAATTACCTTATTACATTAACGATAATAAAACAAATCGGGAAAGAAAAACTTACATTAATTAACTCGAACTTTTCCAGCTCCAGCCTGAAACGAAAGGTGAGAAGAAAAGTGTGCAATTAGACTCAAGTTTAGTAAATGCTAAATTGAACAGGTTTTCTGTTACAATTAACTTAACGCCGATTAGCACGTTCTTACGAAATAATTTCACAGAAACACCCACCTGTAGACGGATTCGTCGTAGACCAAGAGGATCCTCAGGGGATTTGTAATGCTACGCTTCTTGATGACGTGAACAGGCTCGATATGAACGCCGTGAATAACCTGGAAAATTCAAAAGAAAATTATGTTAGAGCGATTTAGCTTAAGACGAAACTAAATTAATTCATTAGTTTTTACGCGCATTCCCCAGTTACCGCTAAGAGTGTGCTTAAACTATGCAATTATTCCGACGATCCTAGTTTTAATTTTGCAACGTACTCTTAACGGATTTCACCTTCAAGAAGTGGCTGTAGATTGCGGTGCATAATACAATTTATTACTTCGTGTGCAACAAAATTGCAAAGTATGTACAGACGTAGTGTAAATTTTAATCAGATTCGACAAGTTTAATAATGAACTAGTTAAGAGTAATCGCATCAAGGGCGATACTATTAACTATTAACTAACCAACAATAAATTAACAACGAGTTGATGAGAAGACGGAGTTCGAAAGGGTTAAGTACAAACTTTATTAATTGTTGTGGTTACTTTCTGGTTAATTGGTGATTAACTAGTAATTAATATCAAATTGTTATTAACGAGCAGCTACAACTTATAAAGGAAAAGTTATATGCACCCATAGAACTGCTCCTTTTAAGTGTATGCAAATTTTAGTGCAGGATATACTAAAAACAAGAAATACTCTGAGCTGGAGATTATTAACCCAGTGTTATTTTGTTGAAGAATTAAAAAAAAGTCGCTTTTATTTATATTAGTTATAATTTTCAATCTAAAAATGCGTTAACAGGCATAATCCTTACATGGAAGCAGGAAAGGCACAAACATTTTATTGGACAAACACACAATTCTAAGATAGAGGGTTCTTTTTAATGAAAAGTAGTTGAATTCACTTCTCAATAAAATAATAAATACTAATTTATATTTGGGCGTAATACTCGTAATTCTTAAATTACATTTTTTTAAAAAATTATTTTCTGCTAAATGAAATAAAGTAAAAATCAAAATTTTGATATACCGAGGTCTTTCTTTTTGACTGCTCGTTCTGAGAGATGGTATGGTACGGTATAAGGGGTGGTGATGGGGATACATTCAAAACATTCAATTTCCATAAATTTCCATAGCTTGGCCGTTTTAAAGGAAATTTTCTACTGATTTCTATCCGACAATTTAATAGCGATTTAAATACTTTATAGTTAAAATAATAAAGTAAAAATCCGCCAACATTCTGAGCGTAATTTTATTATTTTCGGGCAGAAGTTCGGAACGCGTTTAATACTAAGATTGGATGTAAATTGCAAAATTGCTTTTTTTTGCTTTTTTGGTGTCTATTAGTTATGAAACGTGGAAAAAAAATTGTTCAGGGTAGCAAATTTTTTTTTTTTAAAAAATCGATAACAATACTGTTACGTGTAAGCCTGGCCACCGCGCAACTCGATCGATTACGAATAGAGAAACAGCAACAACCGAATACCTAAGCTGCAAAGTAACCCAATCAAAAGCCTAGCTGAAGTAAATAAGGCGAAACTACACGATTGTATCTCCCTTCTTATCGAATGCTCTCCAATGTATTAGAATCCAATGAGGATCAAAGTCGAGAGATCTCAAGCTCACTAGAACCCTCTACATACACCACCGAACGAAGATCAAAATCGAAAGCTCTAAAGCTTTTTAGAACCATCCACATACATCACCGAGCGAACATTCAAGTACATCCTAGACTGCAACCGGCTAGTATAAAAGCAGGTGAAGCTTTCAGCGAGGACATAGTAATTTTTATTACGTCGACTGTGACAGCCAGCGTGTATACGCGTCCGCGTTGGTGGAAAGCAATCGATTGTGTGTGATCAAATCAAGCGATATAGATAAGCGGGCGGTACTGCCATATAGTGAGAATAATTGTGCGAACAGAATTAAAGTGCGAATTAAATAAATTGTTATTTATTTTGATTTTAAACGAATTGTGTTTTACTTGAAATCGCGGCGAACCCCTAGCTCGCAACAATACTTTATTATTAAAATAATAAAGTAAAATGAATTGTAAACTCACGATATTGCATGATTTGGCAACAAACGTGTTAATATTGGCTGTCCACAAATTTTAAACCGATCTATTAAGCTTTTATTAATATGTATGACATGGTGTCAAATATTTGACCAACACTATTACTAAAAATTCTTTCAAATTGTTCAATGAAAACAGGCCTTGTGTAGGTATCAACTGAAAAAATTTAACAATTGAACTTTGTAACAGTTAACGCCAGGGAAATAGTCAAATATTTGACAGACAATGTAACCCACAGTGCAATACCAATAAAATGTAATTAAAGCAACAATAGTGCCTCACAAGAACACTGTTTCTGTCTTATTCCAGAGAAAGAGAAATGTGTGATTTTATGTGTGACAGACTACTGCAGCGTGAACTACCAATAGAGATTGAGCTACTCGTCTAAGTAGCATCAATGCGATTCTCAGCTAATGAGTATGACAAAGGTGGAAAATGTTCACTCTAAGTGTAATACAAAACAATCCATATTCAAGAGGAGACTTCTAAAAATTAACATAGAAAATATTGTATGAAGCCACATTTGACTAATGCAAAAAATGTATAAATAAGTTCGTTTTTATTTATTTTGGATTATGCTGTCCACCGCATTGAAAAACAAAATTAGTTACGCAATATATGAATAACGTTACAAGCATTTAATATTTTATTATTTCTTCTGTGATAATTGTCGAGAACTGTATGGCTGTACTGAAATATCCAATTTACAGAATTTAGTTAATGGCAATGTGGTAATTATTTAATTTGATAATTTTTCTTTTAAATTATTTTCGTTATTTTGTACGCATTATATTTCTAAATTTCGTGGCTAATGCAAAAAATTAAACACTCAATTCAAAATCTAGCAAGATAAAAATAACAAATTAACAATTCTTAAAAAATTAGATGTTCATACAGTTCTGGATTTCCGTTATAGAATTAATTCTTCAACAAGAAATGCATAACTTAATAACCGTCTATTATATTATCTAAGCGCAAAAAGACAAAATTATGAATTTAATAATTTATGAGAAAATATATAAACTAATATTCCAGCACGTTTCGCAAAATGCAGCAATGTATAACAAATGCATTTTAATTTAATAATTTAGGAAAGACCGATTTAATGCTTTTGATCTTTTAAACACCCTTAGGGGTCGAATTTCAAAAAATCTTGAAAATACTTTCTAGGCATTTGCGTGAGGAATCCCTAGGATAAAAATTAATTCGATATTTCAGAAGACCTAAGAGATATGACGAAATTCCTGAAAATATATGTATTCCATTTTCTTTTATAATATTTTTTTTGCCCCCCTTCCGTACGCGAATGAATATTTGAAATTTTCCTTCAAACAGTTTTCCGTATAGCGGCGTATGGCGGACAGACGGACTGAAATTTTTTAAAGCTTTTTTCGTGTCTACTAGTCATGAAACGTAAAAAAAAATTCAGGGTAGCAAATTTTCTTTTCTTTAAATCGAACACAATACTGTATGATTGAAATACATTTTTGTTTTACTGTAGAAGTGTAAAATCTGAATTAAATCAAACCAAAAATAGGCATGGTATTTTGAACATACTTCATTCTGGTACTCCTCGAAAAAATCAATTATTTTATACCATTTTTTAGAATTCTTAAGCTTATATTAAACTGTATGCTACGCTGTCAAATATTTGATCACAAAAATTTGACAACAAATTCAGTCAAAAAATTTGACTAAGAAAAAATTTGACGATCGAATTGATGAGCGAAAACAGTCAAATATAGGACAAAGTTTAATCACGGAGCTATTAAACTGGAATGGATGCAGTATGCAAAGTTCGTGTAGTACGAAACATGGGAATTTTGTTCCGATCTGTCAATTTTTTTTTGCATGCTGTTGTTATCATCGCAGTGTCGGCAGTAAAAAGAAAACGTGTTGGGGCAGTGTTGTCACTTCTCTTTTACAAAGCGTGATAGAACTGGAGAAAAAGTGTGGTAGATTGAGAAAAAAAGTGGTAGACTTTACATAATGCAAAGCAGAAAATATAATGCGAAAAATTGGGATTTGTGCAATTGATAAATATTTATTGCAAACAAATAATACTTTTATTCAACAGTAACAAAACAAATTCGTACATATTCAATGTAAATAAAAAAAAAAATTTTCTATTTAAAGTAGTACGCTTAGACTAAGTGGAATTTTAATAACATAAGGTGTCTCTTTTAAACATTTAAATTAATCAGAATCACATTTCGGAGAAAACTAATTTCTTCCATCGCTTTTACTTTCTTTAAAAATAAATAATAATTTAACAAATAAATGGAATACTTATTTGCTTTCACATTAAGGCGCTGTACACATTGCACACGATCGAACGAATTTTCCGATACGACTTTTCGTTTTTTTGCTTATTGTAAAATCTTCAGTTGTTGAAAAATTGGTTATAATCGTTAATTATAACATTTTCAAGAATGTAATAAAAGAAAATCTTTAGAGATTTGTAGTTTTAATTGATAATAATCAGAAAAATGAATTCGTCGTACGTCATTTTTTTATTATTATGAATTAAAACTACAAATCGCTAGTGATTTGAATATGTTATAATTAAAGATTTTAACTAATTTTTCAATAACTGAAAATTTTACAATAAGCCAAAAAACGATAGTCGTATCGGAAAATTCGTTCGATCGTGTGTAATGTGTACAGCGCCTAAAGCCTTGTCTAAGGCCTAGCAAAATAAAAAACTTTAAAAATCATCGAATTGCTTTCACTTACCTATCTATCGAAATCCTTTAAGCCGATAATTCCTGACAGGAATCTAATTGTAATTTCACCAAAACTTATTATTGACAAGAATCCTTTTTTCATTTCTCTGGAAATGAATATTTTCAAGTAATTGTAATGAGGTTCATGTCAAGAATTATTTGGCTCAAACATTTTGATAGATAAGTCAATGCAATTTGATTAAGATTTTCGAAATTGTTTTGTTCGACCTTTAATTTAATAGATTTAATGCTTAAACGTTTGCGATTATAAATTTTCCATCAACTCAACTCATCAAATTAGACCCGCCGGTGGATCGAAAACTTTATCGTCTGTAATTAGTTCCCTACAGAATAAAATACTTTCCACAGTTTTTAGATCTAACCGATTCCTTTTTTTATTTTTTATTTCCTTTTATTACTTTAAAGAAAATTCAACGAATTGCGGGCTGGATGAAAATTGTGGTCGATTTTAACCTACCCGTGGTAGACGTGGTAGATTTTTATTTTTAGAAAAATCGTGGTAGATCTACCACAATTGTGGTAAAGTGACAACACTGGTTGGGGGTTTATTTATAAGTTATAGAGCTCATAGAATATAACACGTATAGATATGGGGTACTTACAAAAATGCCTTTGACACATTAAAATTAAATCACAACTTCTAAAAATTTCAGGAATCGTTCTGAGATTAAACTTAATTTTTTTTATTTTCCTTGTGTGCCATAATTACTAACATATTCGCCAAGTTTTGGCCTGGGTCTTACTGTTTCCAGGTAAAAATTTATCCAAAGTGGCCGATTAACTGATTATTATTTTTGTTATTTATCAACTGTCCACTATAACCTAACATGGGTTGTATTAACATTTTAAAGATTAAAATCTCCTCAGAAAGTTGAGATTTTCTGGTAATAAGACGGTTAAGTGAGTAAATAGCCTTGCTGAGTTTGAAGCATAAGTATACAATGCGTCAGCTAAAGGAGAGTCTTTTATCTAATAAAATGTCAAGGTAAGACAGATTACTATATCAGACCAAGAAATTTTTTGAGCAATAAAATTAATTTCGCGTCTTGAAAGGTTTAAGCGTTTCCTCTTTTTAGTAAAGAACATTGCGTGCGTTTTTGTAGGATTAATTTTTATTTTTCATCATTTTTATCGTGTCCGGGTTATTAACAGCCTGTAAAAATACAATCACCATTCAAAAATAATGCTAGTTCGCAGAATGAAAAATGAGCTGTGTATATATTGAAGAGTGTGAGATTTACACATGAGCCTTGTGGCACCCCTGCAGGGATTCGGCAATGAAAAACATTTTTTAAATGTTTAGATCTATCTATTAAACCTGTTGATTGATGTATATGTATGTATTTTGCCATTTCGAGCTTCATCTATTATATTTTTGATAGTTTTGACACAGACCATCTTTTTCAAAAAAATTTCGTCAAATTTGATTACAATTTTTTTCCCGAATTGAAATCAAATGTTTCCAGATAGTTTTAACATTTCCTAGTAATAATAAACGCCCGGTTATTATAACATTCCCAAATGCAGCGATCCGCCTTAACGGGAAAAGCTAGATGCCATATTGAAGGAAATCACGTTTTCTAAAAAAACACTATCTTGAATATCTAAAAATTTACTTCCGACGTGAAAAAATCTCTTCCTCATTGATCGAGAATCTAGAATGCGATACATGTCCGTCGAAACAACAATTTTTACGCGACATAATCTCAGCTATAAAATTGCACAGACAAATTCCATAGTAAAAACTTAAGTACACAAATCATGGAGGAGTAAAGTTAATGTCCATTTTATGCACTCACTATTCCCAGTATAGATCGCATAAACTTTTATAATAATAAGAAAATTCAAGTCATACAACTCTGTAACCGGTTTGGCAAGAAATTAGAAAAAAAATAAGAAAATGGGAAGTAGGCACATTGCCGGTACAGGTAAGAAGGCGATGCCGATGATCTCTGCAATAAGTCTGCATCTAAATTGTAGGTAGATACTCTAGCCTAGTACCAACCAGACCCAGACCAGGTTGAAAAAAGAACGCTTTTACTTTCAAATAGCAAACAACTCACAGTTTAAAAAAATGCGATTCCAGCAAGAAAAACGACTTGGCGGACGATTATTCGGTAATGTCGGAAAGTTATTACTAAATATGGTGGAGTAAAGATGAATTACATTTGTAATTAGTTTTGCCTGTGGTTATGGCCATAGATATTCCTTAGGTCCTCGTTAATTTACAAAATGTTTGGCCACATTGATAGGAAGCGCTCGCTCCTATATTTAAGACAAACACTTCATAGTCAGGGAAATTACCTCTTACCAGAATATCGGAAAAAAATCTTTTAATTTTCTTCCTGAGAGACTTCTTCTATTTTCGCCGGTAAATTTGTTAAGAAGAAAGAATATTATTTAGTACCAGGCTTCAGTAGACTCAAAAGGTAATTTAATTTTTTTTTTGTCACAAGCAATTAAATATAAACATCGCGTTCGTCTGTGCAAATCACTCTTAAATTCATTTGCAATTTTATAGGTCAAGTGTAGCTTTTCATGAGCAATGAACTGAGTTTAAAAATAAAAAAGATATTTACAAATATAGTTGTGAGCAAAAATGAAGCAAAAAGGTAATCGGCAAATACGTACTAAGGGGGAGATCAAGTAGCCAATTCAGAAGAAAAGTTATTTTAAGAAGGATATCGGTCAGAGTCAAATAATCGAAGGTAATTTATCGATTGTACCGAAAAATTTCAGTTTTTCGTATAAAAACCGGTTAAAGTTTTCATTCCTGACTGAATCCTTTATTAAATTCAGAACCAATAATTGAAAGTGGTGGCAAACAAGTGTAAGCGAAATTTATAAACTGCGGTATGTTTTTTTCGAAAGAAATCCCTAATAAGGCATTTAATTAAGTTATAAGTTAAAAATCTGCCAACAGTCTGGGCGCAACTTCATTAATTTATGGGTAGAAGACCAAAACGCTTTTAATGCTGAGATGCTGTGTAGGTTATTATGCGGCTAACAACCTAAAATATAACGTTCCAAATGGCCTCCTACTTATTCCTTAGATTGTCAATGGCATAGTAATCTAAAACGCATCTCAGCATTAAACGCGTTTCGGACTTCTACCCATAAAATAATAAAGGTGCACCCAGACTGTTTGCAAATTTTTACTCTATTATTTTTTAATAATAAAGTATTTTTATTTATTTACGTATTTTTTTATCAATAGAAAATTTCATAGAAGTATAAGTGAATTCGATCACATTAAACGTAAGAGACTTTCGGAATCAGTGTAAACTTGAACAATACTTTACACCACCAGGGGGTTTAATATTGAAAAATACTTAAATCGTTTTTTTCCCCGACTATGTTTAAAGCATTTAGAAGTGAAAGTGAATTCCAAATCTCAATAGACATAAGAAATATATCGGAATTCAGCCACTTTACACCTTTACAGGGGTTGGATATCGAAAAATTTGGAAGAACGTTTCTAGGCGCTTATATAAAGAGCCTGCAGAAATAAAATTGCTTCGATAGCTCTACATGTCCAAAAGTTTTAACGAAATTCCTGAAAATGTGGATTCACGGAAATTTTTTTTACTCAAGCTCTGAAAGCCAATAAAAATTTGAACTTTTCTGTTGCTTTAATTACTCTAGTAATGCATTTACATATATGTACTAAGTTTCAACTTTCTAGCATAAGCCGTTTCTGAGATATAAGAAACCACCCCTCACCGCCGTACCTTGCTGTCTCTATTAAAAATTTCACTTTTCTAAGGTGTCTCTATAATGACTCTATATAATCATACATTTTTAGCTTTCTATTTGTTACGGTGTTCGAGAAAAAGAAACAGAATGTTTTGCTTTACACCCCCTTTCACCATCAACCCCAATACCCACATCCCCAAAATTGTTTTCCCAGCTAGAGGTCTACTGACCCCAACTCCTGTAAAATATTCAAGATCATATCTGGTTCGGTTTTTGATATATAAAAACTAAATTTTTTGAAAAATTGCTATCCCTCCACTTTTGTGCTCCACCTCCCCGCTTAAAAAGCTTACTTTCAGTAGACTCAACTTGTGATCCCATATACAGAAAATAAATTTTGTTTTCCTGGTGTAATTGGTTCGGAAGATGTTGTAATCCAAAATTTTTCACCACCCCCCCTTCCACACCCACCACCGCCATTAAAAATTTTAGCCCTTGTCTAATTTTGAAGTATCCCTAAAGTCAACCAAAAAGTTTCAATCTTCTGACATCAATCGTTCAGGAGATATAGATTTTAAAATGTTTCAATCCCGGCTTTCAAGCCTTTCGGACACATTGTCTTTCCACCCACTTCCACACCGCTCAACCCTTATCGGTCATTTTTTGCAAATGGGTCCACTATCATAGTACTACATAAGTTCCAAGTTTCAGCCTCCTAGCATAAATGGTTTCTGAGATCTAGAAACCAAAATTTTTCGTCGAAAACGCTTCGCTCTCCTCCCCCTTACACCCCCACTCCTCTAAAAGATACCAGTCGTAGGGGTTCGCTCAATCTACCCACCATAAAAATTTCAACTTAATACCTCAACGGGTTTGGGAGCTACGCGCCTTCAAACGATTTTGCCTTAAGGCGTCTACGGCGGACAGGCGGACATTTTCTTTTTGATTTCTTGGGGTTTACTAGTTCTAAAACGGGAAAATACAAAATTTTTTTGAGATTTCAGGTCGATCACAATACTTTATTATTTAAAAATAATAAAATTAGATACACTCCTCATTCTTTGTCACTCCTTAACTATATGAGTTCAGTATTTCATCGAGAATATGATACGATTGGCAGTACTTATTATTAAACTAATATTACAATGTGTACCACTCTGTCAACTATTTGACCATTTTCCCTGGCCAATGATGTCAGATAGTGTAATCGTTATATTTTCGTTTGCTCTATTTTGACTGAAAAAATTTAACAGAATTTTACTTCAAATTTTTTTAGCCTAATATTTGACAGCAGTATGTGTACAGTGAAATACTAACTTTACAGTGTTATGTTTTTTTTTAAAGTAGATATACCGAGAGTAACTGTATGCACACTAATCACTAACATAAACATTTATTACCTTGAGTACGGTCAATGCAAGTTTCACGTCAAACTGGAAAATTTCAATCTGTTTGGATCTTTTTATTTTTTTTATTTTTTAATTTGCCGTGGTTTTTGTATAGAAAAATCTTCACGTTAGTAGTTTTATGCAGTACAAACTGGAACGTGATGCATTTCTTACACAACCATTTGCTAATTGTTCACCAAGTGAATCTGTTATTATTCACATCATCTTCACCAAGTAATCATAAACCGAGAATAGACGTAATTTCTTCACCATATGATTAAAAGACGAATCCATCTACTGGTCGTCAACAAAAATCAATTTCAGTTCTGAATTTTCTCTAGTTATGCACTGTGGAATCGATTTTTGATGACAAAATGAAGCTAGGTACACTCAGTATTGTGATTGAAAAGTGAACAATTTTTTCATTATTTTTCATGAATCAGTATGAAAAATTCTGCCAACAGTCTGGGCGCAACTTTATTATTTTATGGGTTACTATGAGACTGATAACGTAAGGAATAACCAGGCGGTTATTTCAAACTTTCCCCCAGGAAGTTTAATAGAGAAAAATACTTAAATCGGTTTAAATGTTTGGCTCTATATAATCCTAAATTTCTAGCTTTCTATTCATTACGGTTTTCGAGAAATAAAAATAAGAATTTTTTTTCTTTTCTACCCCCTTTCACCATCACCCCCAACACCCACACCCCCAAAATTGTTTTCAATACTAGAGCTCTACCGACCCCAATTCCTGTAAAATTTTCAAATCTGGTTCGGTTCTTGAGATATATAAATGAAATTTTTTTAAAAATTGCTTTCTCCCCACTTTCGTGCTCCACCTCCCCCTCAAAAAAATTTACTTTCAGTATACTCCTCTTGTGATCCCATATACAGAAACTAAATTTTATCTTCCTGGTGTAATTGGTTCGGAAGATATTGTAATCCAAAGTTTTTCACCACCCACCCCACACCCCACCACCCCAATTAAAAATGTTAGCCTTTGTCTAATCTTGAAGTATCCCTACGGATAACCACAAAGTTTCAATCTTCTGACATAAGTCGTTCAGGAGATATGGATTTTAGAATGTTTCAATCCCGGCTTTCAAGCGTTTTGGACTCATTGTTTTCCCCCCACTTCTACACCCCTCAACCATTATCGACCATTTTTTTGCAAATGAGTCCACTATCATAGTACTACATACGTTCCAAGTTTCAGCTTCCTAGCATATATGGTTCCTGAGATCTAGAAACCAAAATTTTTTCCCAGTTATCAAAAATGTATCGCTAAAATCAGTTGTTTTAATTTTATAGTTTATGTGTACAAAAAACCTTTTCTGTTTTAGTACGCAAAACTTATTGATAGTATGCAAGCATTATATGGAGTCAGTAAGAGTTTACTAAACAAATCCATTTCAAGTTCACGCTGTTCATTTGTTGAGTCTAGTCGAAAAACATTTCTTGAATTGGTTTCGAGTTCACTTTGTGAATTCACTAAGAACTCACGAAAAGAGCGTTTTTCGATATCATCGCATTGTGAATTCACAAAGTGATTTCATCTCGTCGAAAAATGTTCATATGAAGATGAGTCTAAAGTGAATTCGAATTGACAAATAATTGATTTCGTAACGAACTTGCAATCACTAACTCACTCACTCATTCATTCACTCGCAATGTCGCAATCATTCACTTAGTGAATCATATCTGAATTCACATGGCTCGCTGAGTAGTTACTCTACCTTAATGAATCCCAACCCAGTGAAAATTGAATTCGACAAGTGTCGGTAATCAGTCCGCTGGAGTTTAAAAAAAATACAATCATCATTATATCAACTATGGCTTAATCTATTGCGGTGATCCAAAGATAGTTTCGAGCTATAAGAAATCGTATAAGAAGTACCTATACTAAATCAATTTCAATCGCTTCACAGACCATGACTATCCCTTTTTTTTACTAATGTTGACTGCATTATGCAAATAAAAACGTGAAAATAATAAAAAAAAATCATCAGGGCCGTGTATGTTCAATTTATTTACGCTCGAAATATCTACCTTTTGCCACTTAAAAATTCGTTTCAATCGAGGCTTTTCGAAAGACAACTCCGCTCCGAATTCGCTGGTTTATCTAATGATGTTCACAAATTCAAAAGTTGTTGGCTTTTTCGAACGCATTGTTATTTATTGCTTATCGTTGCGTATTTTTTTTTCCACCAATATTCGAAAATATATAATTTTATTCGGCTCATTGAAAATAATTTTAGGAAATTTTGAATTAAACGGGCGCTTTAATAATTTCTAGTCAAATTTTACTCGGCACATTCAATTCCATATTTTTCCGAATAATTTTTCACTTCAATCACCACCCACTCACAATAATCGCTGCTCCTGACATTGACATAGAAACACAAAACCCAAGCGAAAAAATAAATTCATCTTTGGGGTGTAACAACAATAAATTATTGGCGTTGACATTGGCCGTCATTTTTGTCTCTGTTGCTTCTTTCCAAGCTGAAATTACTAAAGAGCTGAACAATAGACCAATTTCGATTTATGGTAGCCATAACTAAACATCGCGATTGGCTCTCTTTCTGCTTCCGAAACAAGAACGCTTTTGATCTTTTGTATAATACCTGGGCGTGGGAAACTGGAAGGTGAATTCCTGAAATAATGGGTCCGGTCACGAAGATATTCATTTATTCCTAAGAAAGGACGAAAGGTTTCCAGCTCTATTATCACGATATTCTTTCGATTTTTTGATTACCTCAAACGATTAAAGGTTGAAAATTTCGCAATGCTGTATTACATCGAAGCAAATGTTCGGCGCAATTGCCCACGTCACGTTAAATTTTAAATCAAATAATAATGGTGAGTGCAAAATGGCTTGTTGCTCGTGCCACTTTCAGTAAAAATTTACACGTAGATGTTATTAATAAAGCAGCAAAGTGCCCGTTCGAGAAGCGGTAAATAGAATTAAAGTAGCTTCAATATGATTGACTTTAATGAAATAATTTCAAGATAAAAGCTTTTTGCTGTTTCCTGGATTAAGGTACAATTTTGAAGATTGGGCTGCTTTCGTTCCGGCTATTACTGAATCTGAAGACTCATTGACAAATTTTTTCTTTGATGTCAGCTTACCGAAAACAGTTTCAGACTTTTCGAATAGAAGCAGTCGTTAACTTCCATTGCTTCCTTGCAATCCAATCGCCTTTTGTAAGTTAGGCCCTCAAATAAATGTACGAGTACCTAGAGTTCTCAATGCACCTACAAATGATAGAATTTTCTCCTGTTCGGACGGCGAGTTCTTAAATCTACTTTAGTTAAGTAAATCAGCTGTTTTTCAACTTCAATTCTATCAAATGTTTCCCAGAAAAAATTTTTATTTAAAAATTATTCGAACATGAAATGAGATCGAATAAACTCTTCGAAAGCAAAAATTCATGTGATATAAATTGATTCTACAACTACCTAGTGCACACATGATATTTTTAACGATTAAAACATGATATACCAAAACTTCACAAAAGCGAATGTATATAATGCGCTATTCACCCACATTGGTGAGCATTAATCGAATCGTTTCTGAATCATATTACAAATTCATAAATTAATGTGGACTACGTACAGAAAAAAATTGATTTTGAATCTGAGGTGAATTCGATTTCAAAGAAGACTTAAAAGTCATTAAAAAAAAGGAAAAAAAATCTGCCAATGGTCTGGGCGAAACTTTATTATTTTCGGATCAAAGTTCGGGAGCGGTCAAAGTCGGAGTATATCATCAGTTGTTTCGAAAATAAAAAAAAATATGAAAAGCCCGTGTATGGTAGACTATTCGAATTTCGGTATATTATGTACACCAAAAGCACATAGAAGTAAAAACGAATTTGTTGCCTTATCAGACTTAAGAGATATGACGAATTGTTAAGACGTATATAAAGCCATTAATTCCACTTGGGGTTTGAATTTCGAAAAAATTGTGAAACAGGTTTTTAGGCGATTTCATAAGAAGCAACTTGATATCTCATGAGATACGAGGGATTTTGAAAAATTTTTGAAAACGAAAGCAAACCCTTCACACCCCCTTGGTTTTTGAAATTCAAAAAATCGGGAAATTGATTTTTAGGTCATTACATCAAATGCATAATAACCAATTTTATATCTCATCAGAACTAAGGGATGGCAAAAGTTGTGGAAACATATGCAAACCCTTGGGGGTTGAATATCGAAAAATTGAGAAATGGGTTTGTAGACGATTATATAAAAAGTCTGTGGAAGTGAAAAGCGATCTAATAGAAGAAAACTTAAAAACAAGTTTTAGGCGATTATTACGCAAGCCCTTGAAAGTGAAAAGATATTCGATATCTGATCAGACCAGGGTGATATGGTAGAATTCGTGAAAAAGTATACAACCACCATTCCACCTCCTTAGGGGTCGAATTTCAAAAAGTTATGAAAACGCTTTCTACTTATTTATATGAAGAAGTCGTACAATAAAAAGGAATTGAATATTTCGGAAGACCTAATAGATATGACGAAAACCATGAAAATATGTGAATTCCATTTTCACTGACAATTTTTTTTACCCCCCTTCCGAATGCCAATAGATATTTGAAATTTTTTTTTATATAAATTCCTTTCCTAGTTGATTTACATATACATACGAAGTTCCATCTTTGTAGCATAAGCCGTTCTACAGATAGGTAATTTTTCCAATATGATACTACTATAGCTCTATCCAAATACCAAGTTTCAGCTTTATATCATTATAGGTTTTCGAGATACATAATAAAAATCAAAACCTTTTCATTTTCACCCTCCCCGCCCTCACCCTCTACAACCTCACCAACAAAATTTTTTTTTTCTGCTTTTCTGGGCCTACTTAAAATTTTAAGCTTGTTAAAAATTTTAAGCATCTATCTTACATTGTTCTTGAAATATGAGACGTAATTTTTTGAAAAATTCGTATCCCCTCCACTTTCTTGCTACACCGCCCCCTTCAAAAATTTTACTTTCAGCAAACTTCATTTGTCAACCATTATACACAAACCGAATTTTATTTGACTAGTGCAATTGGTTCTCGAGATATCGTAGTCTAAAGTTTTTCACCCCACCCCCGTACGCCACTGTCTTCACTCAAAAATTTTTTTCCGATCTATTCTTCTAGTATACCTACAGATATTCATTAAGTTTCAAGTTTGTAACGTTAACCGTTTAGGAGATATGGATTTTAGCATGCGTCGATCTCGGCATTTTTGCGTTTCAGACGCATTATTTTTCCCCCCACTCCCACACCCCTTTACCCATATTGACAATTTTTATGCAAATGGGTCCACTATCAAAGCTCTATATAAATTCCAAGTTTCAGCCTCCTAGCATGAGCGGTTGCTGAGATCTAGAAACCAAAATTTTTCGTTTAAAACGCTTCCCCCTCCTCCCCGTCACACCCCCACCCTTCAGAATTTGGTCACTTCAATTGGTCTATCTAGTCTATTTATGAAAAAAAAATTAATTTAATATCTCAAACCGTTTGGGAGCTACGAGCCTTCAAACGATTTTGCGTACCGCGGACAGACGGACTGAAATTTTTGTTTGCTTTTTTCGTGTCTACTAGTCATGAAACGTGAAAAAAAAATTTTCAGGGTAGCAATTTTTTTTTTAAATTGATCACAATAATGTATTATTAGAAAATAATAAAGTGAAATGATTCACCTAGTCTTCACAAAAGCGAATGTAATTAACTTACGAATGATTTAATTACTTTGGTGAGCATTAATTGAATCGTTTCTAAATCATATTACAAATTCGTAAATTAATGTGGATTACGTACATAAAAAAAATGGATTTTGAATCTGAGGTGAATTCGATTTTAAAGAAGACTTATAAGTCATTAAACAAACAAAAAAAGGATTGACAAATAACAAGATAAATTAAGACATATCTCTGAATGGGTTTTAATTGATAACTTTTAAATTTAGCGAATTCAATAAAGAATAAACGTTTATAATTTAAGAATATAATTTTCCTAAATAAAGTATCACTTTAATTAATAACATAATTTGTCAAGAAATATAAATACTACACTATAGTTGTAAAGATAATATAATAAATAAAATGACAATTTGATTTAATCACATTATATTATTAAAAACTCTAATTCTAGTGCACAGTTATCATCAAAAAGCATAAAAAATGTGTTTTTTAAGAAAAAAAGGTCTTATTAATTATCTCGTAGTTGGCTACTGTAACAGAAATCTCTTCGCGGAAGCCAACAATAAAATATTATTTTATTTCTTGAATTTGAATTAATTTTAATACGAGATAAATCGTAGTTGGTGTCCTAGAAAAGAACACAATCTACGAATTATCTCGTAGTTAAGAATATTATTTAATCAAATTTCAACTGCAGTACCTACACATATTATATTCGATAGTGGTCGAGTTTTTCATCGGATTACACAGCTCGTATACAAATCATAATATCGTGAATATCATCAGTGTATCACCCAATATTATGCATATAGTACGTCAACGAGCTGATATAATATCTACATAATATCCAACCTGTTTCCTTGTATATAAATTCGATGATTTTAGCTGATATAGCCTTCTTTTAACTGCCATCAGCGCCATCTAAAACTGAAATCAACTGAAATTCCAATGAATGGCAGTTGTGGATTTTTCTATCCTTCCGTCAGGTAGAATTGTTTGAGCGTATTTTCATTTTTGTGTGCGATGTGGTGGACCGGTTTCTACAAGTATAACATGTATGGGCTGTGTATCGCATATCATGATTTGAATAATGTAATTTGTATACGAGCAGTGTATCCATGGTATTATATTTCCTTATCTCTTTAATAATTTCAGATCTAGATGGCGTTGAGCACATATTCAATATACATTTAATATTATTAAAAGAAAGATTAAAAGTTATAAAAATAACGTGATTTCAGAGAACACGCCTATTAACGATCGATTTAACGATTTTCTAAATTTTTATTAGAAACTCTCGAGGCGAGCAAACCGCTTTATGAGCTTTGCGGCAGAATCAGCGTATTTCATTCATTAAAACATACGCAAATGTGACCATCCCTGATTTTATCCCGTAGTACAATTCAATAGCTGAATGAAGACATTCGACAAGAATTTATTGTTAAAAAACATCCCAAATGTGATAAAAAAATTCAATAGAAAAAGTCTACATTTCTGTGATGTGTAAAAAACCTATTTAATTTCATTCGCAAAAACACGGTACACAATCGTAAATTTGCGGTGTCGTAACTCCAACTCCGTTTTTATGGCTCCACTCACTTATAACCAACGCTTTCCTGCCTTTTCCGTGAGTGATATTCCTTTAGGATGGCCTTACTGAGTCCAGAGGAGAGCAGTTACTTACAATAAAGTCAATGTTTTATGTATTCATACCTGAAGACGAAAACACATGTGAACGACATAACCAAATAACGTACTTTAGGCCGAACATCATCACATAAGGCTTCTACCTGTTGCTGCCCACCTGTAAAAGGCGGAAAAAAGGGAGCTCAACAGTTTGTGCTCTGCGATTTAAGTAAGAAATGATATCCAGTTGGTTCTGTGGATGATTATTATTCGACCACCCTCACTAGAAGAATACCAGACGAAATACTGTTTTGAGACAACTGACAGAATTTGCCAAGTTGAAGGTGGTATCTGCATAATTTAGAAACCAAAAACGTATACCATTTTGCTTTTCTTAAAAACATTTTCGAACTAAGAGTCCATCCAAAAAAAGAGTTTGAAAAGTCGCCCAGTGTCCACATGTAATGGACCGAATAAAAAATCAACCGCTGTTTCGGTTAGCGTTTTACTTGAAAACATTTTAGAACAAAGATTCTATCCTCAATGCAAGCATAAAATGTCGCCCAGTATCCAGTAGCAGAATATCGATTTACTGAGTTTTATATAGGTTCGAGTCTTTCATGGATGAAAAGAAATTCGACAACTTATGGACACCCCCAACCATCGCACCATTACCACAGCTCAATAAGACCAAAGTAGTTGTAAACCTTTCCACTGCGGCTTTATCAGAAGAACAGGAGAATATTTTAAGCAAAGGTTTCAACTTCGCCATCACACCCGAAGAGATTATTCAGCAAATTGAACCGGCAATCATCGGTCTCCCTCAGGCAATGCAAATCTGGTACGAAGTATCCCACATTACTAACCGTGGAATCCCTCCGGTGGCGAACATATCTAAACCTGAACGAAGGGCCCTCAAGGAGCTAAAAGAATTTAAGGACATCTCAATCATGCGGGCTGACAAAGGAAACGCCACAGTAGTTATGGACACAACGCAATATGAAGCTAACTTCCAGAATATTTTACAAACAGGACCATACACCGAAATAAAAAGAGATCCAAATGCTTCCCTCCATCGAAAACAAGTACTATTGTTGAAAAAGGACCCTAACTTGACGTCAAAATATTCAAAATTGATCCCTCCTGATCCACATACTCCGAAAATGTACGGTTTACCAAAGATCCATAAACCGGATGCTCCACTTTGACCCATTGTTATTTCCATCGGATCAATTACGCAAGGTTTAGCCAAAGCATTCGCGGCTGAGTTGCGCCCCTTCGTTGGAAACACAGCTAAGTCCATAAAAAATTCTACACATTTAGTAGAAACATTAAAAAACATTCAAATAAGCCCGGAGGACATACTAGTAAGTTTGGACGTCGAATCCTTGTTTACCAACATACCCATCAAGGACACCATGAATCTTATCAAACCACTCATACCAGATAACTAAGTGGATCTAGTTGATTTTTGCCTAAACAACACCTATTTCTCAGCGTTAGGCAAAATCTAAAAAACAGACGGAAGGAGCCGCTATGGGGTCCCCGATATCTCGAGTAGCGGCGGAAATTTTCATGGAAGAATTCGAAAAGAACGCACTCAACTCAGCTCCATTAAAACCGAAACTATACCTCCGATATGTTGATGATACCCTCATCATTTGGCAGCATGAAAAAGAGGAATTAGAAAAGTTCCTGGACCATCTCAACTCATGCCACAGAAACATCAAATTCACAATGGAGATCGAAAAAGACGGCAAACTCCCCTTCTTGGATGTACTAGTTGAAAAATCTGCTCCATCTCTATATTTCTCTGTTTATAGGAAACCTACTCATACAAACAGGTATCTATACGCATCATCCCACCATCATCCTAAGCAGAAGGAAGGAGTACTCAGAACACTTATCCACAGAGCACAATGTATCATCAACGGTAGCCCACACGCCCTTCGCAACGAAATGGAACATCTACAGAAAACCTTTGCAGCCAACGGATACACGAAGAGCACTATGAACAGAGTATGCAAACAAAAACCAGAAGCTATGAAGAACCAGGAAGAAAATGATAAGAACAACCATACTATCAAACGGTGGGTGACATTAACTTACATAGAAGGTACCAACAAATCAAATCGGCAGGGTACTCAAGAAAGCTGCCATACGAACGACCTACTCTACGGCAACCACGATCCGAGGCATCTTAGGAAACCAAAAGGATTAAATCCCACTGGAAATGGAGGACATTTATAAAGTTCCCTGCGGGTCTTGTAACAAAGTCTACATAGGAGAAACGGGACGGACTATCGGAACAAGGATTCGTGAACATCAGCGCTGTACACTAAAAAACCAGGTCCACTGATCGGCAATTGCGGAACATGCAGCGGTAGAAAACCACTCAACCGATTTTAACGACGTTAAAATATTGGCCAAGACAAAACACTACCATCAAAGAATCGTAAGGGAAGCGATTGAGATAGCCAAATACCCACAAAATTACCTGTTCTACGTTTACGTACTACGTACTGTGAAAACATTCACCAAACAATCAGTTGAATTATTTTTTCGGTATGCAAAAGAGCTGCAGCTTTAACCATAATGATTAGATCTATAAGTTTTATCACTAGATCATTTTGTTTAACTGAAATTCATATTCATGTTTCCAAAGAAATGAATTAAATGCACGCGGCATCAATGCTAAGAATATGTTTCATAAAATCTGCATAAAGCCACATATGAAACAGAATTAAAAGCCACTTAATGAATCCGGAGTTCCTAGGAAATTAAAACGCACGAATCACTTCGAAATCATGCGCAAAAATGGCCGTTGCTGTCAAACACGATAGGCAACTTTCAATTGACGCTATGCCAATTGAGGATGTCATTGCACCTGCAATTATTCACTTGAGCTCAATTGTCTTGTAAAATGTTTGCACAATGATGGCATAATGCTAAATTTATACCAAACCCTATGTTTTCGATAAAACTATGTCAGGCTGACAGTCGGCTCCGTAACAGTACCGTCACCGTACCTACTAATATGGGGGCTTTCCCGATATAGCTGCATAGCATATTTACATGAATTTGTTATGCTGTGTCTTGTGCACATTCGAAATAGCATCGTTGGCAATCGCAAAGAATGGCAAATTGAACTGACTGCTTGACTGACTGACAAATTACTTTGCACCTGAACTAATGGTACGTGACGTGGTAAATTGTTAGAGCAGAGAGCGGCTATTTCAGAATTCTAGGGCTAACTCGGGCGAGCCCACGACTATTACGGCGTTCTTATTCAGACAGGAAATTCGAAAATGTTTGCAGGTTTGTCCGATTTGAACAAGCAATTTTTCAGGTTTTTTGGATCATTCAAAAAACAGTTCGCATCTTAAGATCCTATAAGGGACATGCAAGTTAGTAGTGAAGACCTAGAGGTATGCTACAAAGACTCCTTCCAAACGATAATTTCGTCACGCATTGAGCAAGGAAGTTGAATTTTCATAGGAAGCTTGAGCCAAACAGTAAGGCGAATGAGTCAATTTCTCCGACTTCTTTAGGTAGCTACCAAAAAATGGCGATGGAATTTTTGGAAATGAATGCTTGTATCCTTAGTATAGTGGGGATATAAGCGTCAACCCAAAAAAGACGACTATCGTTGCTTTCACGAATAAGATGAACCGGAGCAAACTCAAATGCCCAATGCTTTCCGGTGAAAGGATCGAATTTTCCAGTGAGGTCAAATATCTGGGGGTAACCTTAGATGCTAAGATGAACTGGAATGCGCACATTAAACGCATTACTAACGCATTAGGATCTCTCTTTGGACCTGCAGAAACCTTTTTAGTAAAACTTGGGGTTTAAAACCCAATATTGCTCACTGGATGTATACGGCAATAGTCAGACCAGTGATCACTAACGCGTCATCTGTATGGTGGCGCAAAACCTTATAAATAACTGCACACACCCAGCTAAGCAAACTGCAAAGGTTGGCCTGTGCAACTATCTCTGGGGTAATGCGAACCACACCTACTGCAGCACTTGAGGTGATTCTAAGTCTTTCACCTTTACACCTGTATGTACAAAAAGAAGCCAGGCTTATGCCGTACCAACTTCTAACTTCTGAGGATACGGAAGCAAAGAAAATAGCCTTCACAGAGCTTGTGAGAGAGTTTGAGAGCGGCCCTATTCTCGGCACTTCGCTTTCGGATAATATCGTACCAAGATACAACTTTGAAATACCATTCAAAGTAGTGTTCCCACCCCTAAAGGACTGGGAAACGCATATGCCTGAATTTGAGGTATATTGACACAGACCAAGGGTCGACATATATGCGGTCTCGACAAGTCAAATACGATCTTCTAAGCATAAATTCATGCAATCGAACTATGCATCAGGGAAAACATGAGAAGGGGATACTAGAGTCACAAGATCTACATTCTCTCTGACAACAGAGCAGCATTACTTGCCCTACAAGCATTTTGCTTTAGATCCGGGACTTAGTGTGGGATTGCTTACAAGAACTTAAGAAACTAGCGAACTCAAATACAGTCATACTAGTATGGGTTCCTGGACATAGTGATATTGTAGGCAATGAGTCTGTGGACCAGTTAGCGAAAAAAGGAGCTGACTTAAAATTCACAGAACCAGTGAGCAAAAGTAAGACTGTTGGACTGTATTAACATCCAAACTGACCCCCACTGGGCAGGGATAGTGGGGTGCAGACAGTCCAAACTGTTTTTGGAAGGTGACTCCAAGAAATAAACCTCATATTTGCTCAAATTGAGCCGGAATCAGGTTCGGCGCTTAATCGCGCTAATTACAGGACACTGTAAGCTTAAAAAGCATCTGCATACGATTGGACTGGTTTCAGCCGATATTTGCAGATTGTGTGAAGAAGACGAGGAAACTGCAGAGCATGTTCTATGCCATTGCGGAGAACTTGCACACAGAAGACTCAGACTTCTAGGACATTACTTCCTAACACCATTAGAACTCATGTCTAACTCATTCCAGAGCATATTAAAATTTATTGATATAACCGTCCTGAGTGAGTTATAATAAGGGAGGACAAGGCCCACTGAGGCCGCAGTGAATCGGGATTTTAGACCGTCCTCCACCATCTACAATCTACATCTACATCCTTAGTACGAAGGTTGCTACTTAAGTTTTGAGATATGGCAACACTGATATGAATACGTCAAATCTGACATTGTCGTCGTAAAGTTTGACATTTTTAGTGGTGAACGTACTCAAAACGTGTTGTCATACGAGTGCTATTTGTGTTGTTTACAGATACTTGAAATATTCATTTTGGTCGAAAAATGGAATTAAATCGTGAACATTTTCGTGCGATGATTTTCTATGACTTTCGACGTGGATTAAACCAACAGCAGTGTACCGATCAACTCGCACCATCTCGAGTCACCATGTTTCGCTGGTTTTCTGAATTCAATCGTGGTCGCACTTCGCTACAGGACGAATTTCGTGAAGGTCGTCCAAAATCGGCAGTTGTGCCAGAAAACATCGATGCTGTGCATGAACTGATATTGCAAAATCGTCATGTGACATACCGCGAGATTGACGCATTCCTGGGTATTAGTTCCACTCGCATACAGTCAATATTGCATGAACATTTGGCTGTCAAAAAGATTTGTTCGCGTTGGATACCGCATAATTTGACAATCGCTCAAAAAAAAGCTCGTGTCGATTGGTGCAAAGAAATGTTGAAAAAATTGAAAAGTGTGTTGATCTTCATGGAGAATATTTTGAAAAACAATAATGCCATTTTTGATTATAAATATTTGTTTTTATTTGTCTATCTAAAAACTTAAGTAGCAACCTACGTATGTACAACTCCGGAAAAAATTACCGATCAATATTTGTTATTTTTATACTCTAGATGAAATCATATAGAGTATTATAAGTTTAATCCAGCCGAAAAGTTTGTAACGCATAGAACCAAGCCTCGGACGAAAAAAAGTTATATATTATTTTTTGTTTATTTGTGGCCAAAGACCTCAAATCCGCCTGACGTCCGTCCGTCCGTCCGTCCGTCCGTCCGTCCGTCCGTCCGTCCGTCTGTCCGTGAACACGATAACTCAAGAACGCCTTCACCTAGGATCTTGAAATTTTGAATTTGGATGTTTGGTTGAATTTGTAAGGCTAAGTTCGTTAACGGGCAAAATCGTCCTACTCCTTCGGGTAGCTGCCATACAAAATGTCCTTAAAACACGTGTTCAAGAATATAGGTCGATAACTTCAGAAGGGTTTAAGCTACGACTTTGAAATTTTGTACGTATTATTTTTCCAATAGTTAAAACTAAATATACGATTATGATGAAAATTCTGTTAGTCCTTCGTGTAGCTGCCATACAAATATCCTGCCAAAATGTATTCACTTAATTTACGAAACTCACTATAACTCAAGTAATCTTTTACCTACGAATTCGGAATTTTGTACAAATTAGTTTTGAGTGAAAAGGAAGTTCGACTTTACTAGTCAGCAAAATCCTTTTACTCCTTCTGGTAGCTGCCATACAAAATGTCCTTAAAACACGTGCTTACGAATATTGGCCGATAACTTCAAAAGGGTTTAAGCTACGTCTTTGAAATTTTGTATGTGTTATTTTTCCAATAGTTGGAGCTAAATGTATGATTATGAAGAAAATCCTATTAGTCCTTCGTGTAGCTGCCATACAAATATCCTGTCAAAACGTCTTCACTTAATTTACGGAACTTACTATAACTCAAGTAATCTTTTAGGTATGAATTCGAAATTTTGTACAAATTAGTTTTGAGTAAAAACAAAGTTCGAGTATACTAATCAGTGAAATCCTTTTACTCCTTCTGGTAGCTGCCATACAAAATGTCCTTAAGACACGTGTTCAACAATATTTTTCGATAACTTTTGAACGCTTCAAGCTACGAATTTCAAATTTTGTACACGTTTATTTTTGAATGGTTCCAAGGAAAAGGATAAATATGTAAGAAATCGAGTGAGTCCTTCCTGCACCTCCCATGTGAAAGTCCTTCAAAAAGGAAATTTTTTTTCGATGACTTACCAAGATATGAAATTAAACACTGAATATTGTCTTTTAGGTTTGAGTAGCAATCTAATGGCAGTCCTTAATAAAGGACATACAACATGCACACACGTAATTCTACTTTATCCCCAACTACAATATAAATCGGAGTTCAGTATTCATCTAGAGTATTATACGATTGGCTTGCAGCCGATCGTGACTGCAGTATGTTTCTTTATTTGTGGCAGTTGCAGTTTGGCAATTATTTAAATATACAGAATAACTATTCAACGGTCTGAATACCGATTTACTGCAGCCACACCTAACCTAACACAAAGATTCGTGCAGTAGCGCGCCGATTTGGACAAGGTTGGATTGAAAAAAACGGCGCGCCTTGTTGTTTTGTTGGTGGCTGTTCGTGTTCTTCAGCTGCTTTAAGATCGATTTTAAATTGATTTACGATGGAGGCACAAGGCATCACGTCCCCTTCACAAGATGTGATGCTGGCCGTTAGGCTTTAAATTTGAACTTATTCTAGCCTAGAAGGTCTGTTTTGCTAACTTTCAGACAAGTCTTTGAACGCCATATCCAACTACGCTTGAGACAATGTATTTTGACACTATCTTGGTCCAAGCTATCGTCAATTACTTTTTACAGTCGTTACATGAACTTCGGCACGCCAATCTTGGACCTCTTGGTGTATTGTACCTACCCTGTAGACCCAAGTCTTGGCACGCCACGCTTATTCAGCAATTTTACTTTATTATTTTTATACTCTAGATGAAATCATATAGAGTATTATAAGTTTAATCCAGCCCAAAAGTTTGTAACGCATAGAACCAAGCCTCGGACGAAAAAAAGTTATATATTATTTTTTGTTTATTTGTGGCCAAAAACGTCAACCCCGCTTGACGTCCGTCCGTCTGTTTTTACTCAAAACTAATTTGTACAAAATTCCGAATTCGTAGCTAAAAGATTACTTGAGTTATAGTGAGTTTCGTAAATTAAGTGAATACATTTTGACACGATATTTGTATGGCAGCTACACGAAGGACTAACAGGATTTTCTTCATAATCATACATTTAACTCGAACTATTGGAAAAATAACACATACAAAATTTCAAAGTCGTAGCTTAAACCCTTCTGAAGTTATCGACCAATATTCTTGAACACGTGTTTTAATGACATTTTGTATGGCAGCTAGCCGAAGGAGTAGGACGATTTTGCCCGTTAACGAACTTAGCCTTACAAATTCAACCAAACATCCAGATTCAAAATTTTAAGATCCTAGTTGAAGGCGTTCTTGAGTTATCGTGCTAACGGACAGACGGACGGACGGACGGACGGACGTCAGGCGGATTTGAGGTTTTTGGGCACAAATAAACAAAAAATAATATATATCTTTTTTTCGTCCGAGGCTTGGTTCTATGCGTTACAAACTTTTCGGCTGGATTAAACTTATAATACTCTATATGATTTCATCTAGAGTATAAAAAGAGCGCGTCTTGTTGTTTTGTTGGTGGCTGTTCGTGTTCTTCAGCTGCTTTAAAATCGATTTTAAATTAATTTCCGATGGAGGCACAAGGCATCACTTCTTCCTCACAAGATGTTATATTGGCCATTAGACTTTAAACTTGGACTTATACTAGCCTAGAAGGTCTATTTTGCCAACTCTGAGATAAGTCTTTGAACGCCACATACAACTACGCTTTAGACAATGTATTTTGACACACTTTGGCGAGACTATCTTGGTCCAAGCTATCGTCAATTACTTTTAACAGTCGTTACATGAACTTTGGCACGCCAATCTTGGACCTCTTGGTGTATTGTACCTACCCGTACCGAAGTCTTGGCACGCGACGTTTATTAAGCAATTTTACTTTATTATTTTTTAATTATTATGAAGATCGACATAAATTTAAAAAAAAAATTTATACTTCAAAATTTGTATTTTAACGTTTAAGGACGAATCTCTTAAAAACTAGATAATGTTTTACGTCTATTGTTACGCAATCCATTGCATGAGTTTTCCTGACTGTTCCTGTCTAAGTCTTTGACCGTTTCTAAACACACCGGCAAAACCGGCGTCGGAAATGGACAGGGTCCGACATCGATCTGCCGTGTTTTTCATATGAACCGGCAAAATTGACGCTAGGACCTGCGATCTGCGCTCAACGGCTTCAGCAACCGTCTTGACGATCACCGGCACTTCTGACAAACCGCTTCCATTAAATAACATCGATTCCGGTGACGGTCCGGTTACCGATTCCAGCGCTGATTTAGCCAGGGTGTATTTGAAAATTCAATCAAAAATTAGTTTCTGTGGAATTTTGTTCTGTTGGCATTCGACCATCAAGCTTTGATGATCCAGACTCATGTGAGGATTCAAAATCTTACATGAGTACCTATAAAAATTTGTTAGATTCGTCAAAAATCCAAAAGGTTTGTTTTTGGAGGCCCCGACTACAGCGGACTTTCCGTTTGGAGTGCCCAAAAAACACTTCACCTTATCTCTTCTACTCAGCGAAAAAAAATCAGTGAGGAATTCGAACCCACAAGCCCATCTAGAGGTCGTGGCGTACAAACCCTTAGGCTGTTCTCATGTTAAAAGTATCAAAGTTCGATGAAATCTTAATTTTTTATAAGTATAACCTGGTTGAATGATATTCATCCTCCTTTCATGACGAATACCTTAAGTATGAATAAATCCAATTTAATAGAGCTTATCTGATTGAACATTGTTAGTCTGTGTACCATGCAAACAAGTTCTTTAATGTCATGACAACGATTCGTGGCATGTAATCCATCTGAAACCATTCATTACTACACAGCACTATAGTTGAATACTGCTAGCACAGGTAAATGCGAGTGTACGTCTGCAATCTTCTTGGCTTTTCTTAGATTGTGGCTCGTCTGAAAGGTGTGCAAAATCAAGATCTCTTATAATAACTTTTTACATGCGTACACGTTTGCCATTAAATAATACCAGAACGCAATTCATGGCCACTAGGTGATTTTTCTTGAAATAATAATTCTCGGCCATAGGTATAAAAGTGAACCTAAACCGGTTAAACTGGTCGTAAACTTAACTCGCAAATTATCTCGAAATGTTTGTTGCACTTTTCAGTTGAATTACGACTACCTTACCTCTACCATACAAAACAAACTGAACGTACCTGTATCGCTCTTATACCGGAATCGAATCGGCAATCACCTGAGCTATAGCCAAGGCAATTGCGTTGTCCATAATTAGAGGGCTAATGCAATCAGCTTACCCGCTGTATGTACTTAGGCCTTTAGTAATTCAATTTGGCTTTAGATCGGACTCAAATCCGATGCACACATTCTGGATTTGAATAATAATTAGGAATGTTTGTAATATGATCGGATTACGAAAGTTTATAATAATTGCGATATGCAGAGACATGTGCAACTATGTACCTACTGTAAATTGTGGGTGTGGATCCGAAAACGTTAAGCTTTTTGATCGAATGGTCAGTTTTGATGTTCGGAATTAATTAATCAAATTGGTGATTTACCAAGCTCGTCGCTTGTAAGATTCGATTCCCCCCTGATGGTGATAACTTAATGCTATCGTGACGGTGTCAAGGTTTCAAGCGCGAATAAAAACTAGGAATATTACGTCTTCTGCCTTGATTTCAAAGCACTGCGACTAATCAAAATTCTCTTCATTTACGAATATTGCTCAAGCCTCGGTTGTTTTATACTTTTCGTGTCTGTTCTTGAAATCAGCTTTGCAGATGACACTATTTTTGAAGAAAAAATGCACGTTTTATTTATCTCATTGCAAAGAATTGATCAATTGAGCGGTTCAGTGGAAGAGTTGCCTAAGCCACATTGAATTATTTTTTGTTGCTTTAGGCTTTTTTAGTTTGACCACAATAACCATATCTATGTGTGCCAAACTTATTTATTCACCATAGTATCACATTGCTTGACAGTACAACAAAATAAAAATTATATCTTTTTGAGAGTAATTTTTCAAATTACGTCTAAGTTTAGAGTCCGATATCTCATTTCGCAGTAATTGTGGGCTAGTCAACTCTTCCACTGAACCACTCAATTGAGCGGTTTGGTTTTCTTATTATGGCACCAAACTACACTTCGCTTAAAGATACAACTTGAAGATAAAACTCTTTTCAGAGAACTGGAAGTAGAATTCATAAACTGTTCTGTCGTCAAATAAGAAAAACATAACATACAAACCATACAAACGTATACTTTCATGGTGGGATGCGATTGACGACCTAAAAAATAACGTTCCAAATAGCCTCCTGAAGAATAAGGTTGTCAGTCGCATAGTAACCTACACCGCATCTCATCGTTACACGCGTTTCGGACTACCACCCAAAATATAATAAAGTTTCGCCCAGACAGTTGGCAGATTTTTCATTTACTTACTTTTTTTTCAATTTCAATAAAAACATTGGAAGTACAATATCGACATAGCTCTTTAGGTGTTGAATATCAAAACCGATTTTTAGGCGATTAGTAAGCCGGTTAAAGTAAAAAAACACTTCGATATCTCATCAGACCTAAATCATATGTCAGAATTCATAATATATCATAAGATCCCAAAATATAATTTTTAAATGATTATATACTGTTGCGAGCTAGGGGTTCGCCGGGATTTCAAGTAAATTACAATTCGGTTAAAATAAAAATAAGTGATTATTTATTAATCGCACTTTAAATTCTATTCGCACAATAATTCGCACTGTATGGCAATACCGCCAGCTTATACCATATATCGCTTGACTCGTTCACTTTCGTTCTCTCTCAACACGGTCGCGTATACACGCTGGCTGTCACAGTCGACGTAATAAAAATTACTGTGTCTTCGCTGAAAGCTTCACCTGCTTATATACTAGCCGGTTGCAGTCTAGGATGTACTTGAATGTTCGATGCGTGTGGATTGTTCTAGAAAGCTTTAGAGCTTTCGATTTTGATCTTCGTTTAGTGGTGTATGTAGAAGGTTCAAGTGAGCTTGAGATCTTTCGACTTTGATTCTAATTGGATTCTAGTACATTGGAGAGCATTCGATAAGAAGAGAGATACAATCGTGTTGTTTCGCCTTATCTTCAGCTAGGTTTCTGATTGGGTTATTTTGCAACTAGGTATTCGGTTGTTGTTGTTTTCATTATGTGAAACGATCGAGTTGCACGGTTGCGCGGTTGCCAGGTTTACATGTAACAATACCATATAAAGCCCACAGAAGTTAGAGCGAGTCCGATCTCATTAAATCTTAAAGATTTGACGGAATTCGTGAAAACTTGAACAATACTTTACGCCTAGGGGATTGAATATCGAAAAATGCTTAAATCGGTTTTTTCCCCGATTACCTTTAAAACCCTTAGAAATGAAAGCTGATTCATCTTATTAGACCTAAGAAATATGTCGGAATTCGTGAAAATATACGCAACCACTTTACACCCCCTTAGAGGTTGGATATCGAAAAATTTTGAAAACGGTTCCTAAACATTTAAATAGAGAGTCCGCAGAAGAAAAATTAATTTGATAAGTAGTCACTCCTAGAAGATATAACGAAATTCGTGAATATGTAGGTTAAAAAATCCTTTTCACGAACATCTTTTTACTTCACCTTTGTACGCCATTGCAAATCTGAACTTTTGTTCTATGATTACTTCTGTTTCAACTTTCTAGCATAAACTGTTCCTGAGATAAGAAAAAACCACCCTACCCGTACCAAAATTTTTTCATAGGATGTCTCTATAGTGTCTCTATATAGTCGCCAATTTTTAGTTTTTGTACCCTTTGCCGTTTTCGAAAAATAAAATTCAGAATTTTTTCCTTTCCACTATCATGTTCCATCAGAGGTTTACTGTATCTAACTCCTGTAAAATTTCCTAGATCACATCTTGTACGTTTCTTGACATTTTATCTTCCTGGTACCTACAATTGGTACGAAAGATATTTCAGTTCAAAGTTTTTTACAATGCAGTAAGATGGTTTGTATTGAAAATTTTATTACAGATACATTTCTTATGGTTTGTATCTATTCAAATGAAAAAGTTCCGTTTTGCTCCTATATGTTACAATTGCCATATTCAAAATCGTATACAGAATAATTGAATAACGATTCTCTTGTAACACACAAAAAATAATAATTTGTCATTATTAATTAACATTGTTTGGCGTTCATTCGCTCTAGAAGGTCCAACAAGCACATTAGCAATTATTCCTACAGTTCACGTATAACACACAAAAAAAAATCTTACAAATTGAATCGTGTTAATTTACAATTTCCATTTTTTTCCCTTAATTCACAACAATGATTAAAACATATTACGTATGTATATCACTCGTAGTTAAGCTATTTATGGAAATTTTATACACTTACGACATTATGAACACTTGAAGATAATTAATGTGAGCATCTTTTTTTTCTAATCAAGCTACGCACCTACTGTAGCATTATAACGTAGTCTTCATATTAAAGCGCTTAATTTCATAGAGATAATTGCCCTGGAATTAAAGTTGGTTTAAATTTGTTTGTGATTTTTGATGAAGAGTTCATACAATCAGTCAGTCGGAATAAATCTAGTTTGTTGCATAAAAAGCTACAAATCATTCATAATATTTAAGTAAAATGATTCAGATCTGATGTAACCTCGGAGCAAGAATAAAAACAACTTGTAGCCTCGGATTACATGATGCACATCAAAAATTATGCTTTTGAGTATGCCTCTTAAATTTATCTATATATTAGAACTTCAACTTTATAGGCTTAACTAATCTTGTGATATAAAAATATAAAATATTTCTTTCTCCACCCATTTTGTAATCAAAGCCTACTTATGTGATAAACTGGAAACTATCCTCTCAAAATATCAATATTCAACAAATTCGACTATAAAAGTAAAACAATATGATGAGATTGACCAAATTTTTAGCTATGTGAAACGATTTTTCAAAATGGTGCTGTATCTTCTCATTTTTGAATCGCAAGCCGGCTTATACTAGAAAGTTGAAATTTTGTACATCAATGCTATTATATGCGAACATACTACTTTTATTGTACGTACATTGCTGGTGGATAAAAATAGTAAAGTAGTTTTGAATTTATATTTTTTGAGAGGAGACCGGTATTACAACTTTTGTCGCATTCTGACAATTGACAAATTTGTTATTTTTATGTTCTATAATACTTCTCCAACTTACACAGATAAAATAATTTGAATTTTAGTTAAAAAATTTGTCCAATAAATTATTTGAAATATTTTTTTTTATTTATCCAAACTAGCAAGATCGACTTAACTTCCTTAAAGTTCTTAACAAGGTTAAGTTTATCCCGATTGCGAATATAAATAAAATAGGAAAAAATTGTAATTACTCGGATTACGTTACGAATGAACAAAGCAGAAATTAATCATGTTTCGTTAATGCGGATCTCATTTATAGCTTAGATGTCGAAAGAAAACCTTACAGCATACACGTCAAATCACATAACAGTTAATGTATATTTGAAATTACGATAATTACAGGAAATGCGATCTTATTTTAATCAGAAGAAGACGAATGTTTTGCTGGTTTCTTTTCGGCTTTCAACAAGTGACAGTGATAGCAAACGACATTCTATAAAACTTTGTGAATGCTTCTGAATTATTTATAACTTTAGTTTGGAAGCGACTACTGTACGGTTGTTTGAAAGACGAACTAATAGGTTTCTTGGCTATTTCAGTCACGTACTGCACGTCTTGTTCGGTTGCACATATCGCCGCCAAGGAAGTCAACCCTACCAAAATACATTTCTCTGGTGTACTGTAAACGCCGTGTTTCTGGATTGATACTGGGCGCAACAACGGAAAGGTTCAGTTAAATAAATAATTTACGAAATAGGGCACTTTGTACACCTGCTTTGTGTGCACCTTAAAGAGGTCTGTATACATTCGTAATGAAGCAAACTCCTTGTGCTTTTCGATGAAAACGACTAGGGAATTCATTCAGAGCAGCCTAGAATACAGGAACCCTGAGATTCTTCCGTGAGAAATTGGGGCAAAGTGTCCCTGAATATGTACATGAGCTTGATTTTTTTTTCATCGTTAAATGTTTTGGAAAGTATCTTACTATGCAAATTTGTATACTTCAGATGAAATATTTAATAGTATGTTTGTAATGCGAGGAACTGAAGCGGACAAAAAAAAGTTATAATGTGGCTCACGAATGTGTAAAAGTACAATTTACTTCGGTGATAGTAAAAATATCACAAATTCAGTTGTTCGTTACCGGAATTTTCAGATGGAAATACAGAAAATAGCGCAGTGAGGAGTTGCTATTGAATACAGAAAAACTTATCTGTAACGAATTCGTAGCTAAATAAAAAAAGAAATTTTAGTAAATTTTTATCTTTAAAAAAAGTTTTAAATTTTTTTTTTTTTCATAAATATATTAATTTTTTTTTGTTATTTACTCTTTGGACAGTATAAGTTTATTGAAAAATAGTATTCTAAAAATTAAAATGTATATTTTGTTATATTTATTCCACCGGCATATTTGAATGGTCAGTGTATCTGAAATTCTCTGTACCATTTTTTAATGCAAATAATTCCATCTAAATGTAAGGGGATTGTATACGTTTCCACGAATACTGATGGTATTCGTGGAAACGTATACAATCCCCTTACATTGCCCTCCCCCTAGGAATTGAATATCAAAAAATTCTGAAAACTATTTCTGTGATTTTATCTAAGGAGCTCGTGAAAGTAAAACTAATTCGACATCTCAGAAGACCAAACATAATATTAATAGATATGACGAAATGCGTAAAAATAAATGGACCCTCTTGTCATTACCGCCGTACGTCAATGCCAATCTAATTTTTTTAAAACTCTCTAGAATAAGCCATTTGTAAGATGGAAAAAACATTCTTCATCTCCGTACCGTGCTATCACTATCAATTTTAAATTTTTTTTGAACGAGTCACTACTCTAGTCCAATACAAATGCCAAGATTAAGCTGTCTAACTTTAGCGTCTCTTGAGATATAAAAATCATAATTAGAAAATTTTTCTTTGTACCATCCCCACCTTCATTTCTATACAATTTTTTTTACACGTGTGATCCCAAACAGTAAAAAATTTTTACTACTCTTAGAGTAGGCAATTTAGTGCCTACTCTGAGAGCAGTAAAATTACTATTGTCATATTTAAATACGCACTCCTGTGATTTTTACTATTACTGCGGAAATTCACACATAAGCATGGAAATCAATCGCTAAAAATGTGCCTAAAATTACACACGGTGTGGAAAAACTAATATGTACTACAAAAATGTGACATGTTTATGTTTGCTTATTATTATTATTAATTTATTGATAATATAAATTAATACGATTCAAGCGAATGACCGGCAGATGAAATCTCAGACGTATTTTGACCGGCGAAGGACACAGCAATCGCCAATTAGAAAAATTCAATGAGATCAACCAACACATGATAATGCAGAAAAAACCAGAAAGGGTAGAAAGTATAAAACACTATACATCTTTATTATATTCATTTAATTTATTTGTTTTAAAGCCACGAACTTCGCACACTATAAACATTATTTTCTTTTTAAATTTTAAATCACGCCATACACAAAACCATGAAACATGTGAATTAAATAACGAAGCGATCCATTAATACACATCACAAAAAACAAATTACTACGCTTGAAGTATCAAAATTACATGCAAAATGTGTAATTTTATACACAAGGGCAAATTACTACGCATAGAGTATCAAATTTACATACAAAATGAGTAATTTTATACACAATGATCAATTTTACACATTAAAGGTTAATTTGGTGAAAAAGGCATACTTTCAGGAATTTTTTTAGACGATACAGGTAATGCTGATTTATTTCATTTCATTTTTATATAATAATACAACATCCGAACTACATTTTCCAAATTTTCATTTCAGAATATTTTTAAATAAAAATGCGTTTATTAGGTGAGATGTTTTTCGAAGTAACGCCGTCGAGTTATTTTTTTTATCGATTTTTTCATTTTTGGTAGCACTTGGAAGTTAAAAACGCGATTTTCGCTAAAAATTTCGGCAAATTTTTTATTGTAAAATAAAAAATAATGATAAAAAAAAACAAAACTCAACGGCGTTACCTGGTGATTTATGTGTAGAAATAGTGTCCAAAATTTCAAAAGAATCGGTGTAATAGATTTTGAGTTGCAGCGTACACCGACTTCAAAAATGACAAGTTTCAGAAAAACGCTTTAAAGTTTTGCACATTAAGCGCCACATGCAACTGCGTACACCTCTAAACTGTTCATAACTCCGTTAATTTTGCTCCGATCGTCTTGAAATTTTGACACAATATTCTTGAAATATTATACAATTTTTGGCATTTGCAGCTTGGCAATTATTTAAATATGCAGAATAACTATTCAACGGTCTGAATACCGATTTACTGCACCCAACACAAAGAATCGGGCAGTAGCGCGCGGATTTGGACAAGTTTGGATTGAAAAAAAGAGCGCGTCTTGTTGTTTTGTTGGTGGCTGTTCGTGTTCTTCAGCTGCTTTAAGATCGATTTTAAATGAATTTACGATGGAGGCACAAGGCATCACTTCTATCTATCTCACAAGATGTGATGCTGGCCATTAGACTTTAAACTTGGACTTATTCTAGCCTAGAAGGTCTGTCCTGCCAACTCTTAGACAAGTCTTTGAACGCCACATCCAACTACGCTTGAGACAATGTATTTGGACACATTTTGGCATGACTATCTTGGTCCAAGCTATCGTCAATTACTTTTGACAGTCGTTACAACTTTGGCACGCCAATCTTGGGCCTCTTGGTGTATTGTACCTACCCTTACCCAAGTCTTGGCACGCCACGAAGCCTCAATCAAAATTTGACATCTTGAACTCTCCCCACACACTATTAGCTCCACTCCCCAAGAGTTCCTACAGGGGGTTCACCTAATCTACTAATATGTTAGGTTTGTAAAATACAAATCTTCAAACGGCATACACGGCGGACAAACGGACATTGAGTGTCAATTTGTTTCGTTCGGAATACAGTACTAGGCTGACGTTTTCACGGATTCCGTCATATCTCTTAAGAGGAATAAGACATCGAATTGGTTTTTACTTTCTCTGGCATATTCATAAACCGAAACTATTTTTGGCACTTGGTCAAACATTGTAATACTAGCTTTACAAAGAGTTTTGTAGTCGCACATGGGCGTTTTCTTGGTCATCCGCCCAATTTTTATGCTTCATACATACTCCAACAAAATGTGGATACACTGACAAAGGTTGGTTCCACCCCGATAGATGTTAGGTACGTTCCTACGTTAGTGGCTTAAGCTCAATCCAATTTGGTAAACAGTTTACATTTTAAAATCAACAATACCTAAAAAAATTGTCAAGATTTTGTTATTCAGCTCTCGAGTTTTTTCAGTTATAAAAAAATTATAGGAAAAAATATACATAAATTTTTTATTGTGAACCATTCCCATAAATCTTTCTAAAAAAAGCGGTCCTTGTTTTATATAAAACAGGATGAATGAATTTTAATCTTGAATAAAATTCCCAAAAAAAATTTGCTTAAATAATATAGGTACCTTGTTTTTCTTAGAAACGCGCTACACAGATCTCAAGAACTTCTTTATATTCTTAGTTCAGAGATGGATTAGCGCTAATTTACGTATCAAAAAAAAGTGTTATTATATTTATGGGTCACCTTGAAACTGGTTACGATGTTTTCAAAAAGAACTTACATCACAATTCTTAGCAGTTATACGAGTAACAAAACAGAAAAATAAATTAAACAAGTTTAGAATACCACCTAAGAACTTTCCCAACATCAGGTGCAAAAGTCAAAATATTATAAGTCACCGATTGACTCCAAACAGGTAAACGTCTCTTTGAATTAAGGAAATAAAACCCAATTTCGGTATAGAAGTAAATCCAATTTTCCGGGACGAATTTTTTCGTGGAAATCTCTTAAGATGTGTAGGAAATGTGATGATGCTCAACATATGCCAAGGCCATTCCAGGACTTTATACGGATTCCTTCCGAATTTACTTCTTGACTTGATTCATTCTGTTAAATTTTCATAAATTTCCATTCATGTCGAGAAGCCGGAAAATATTTTCAATCACCTAAAAAAATATACGAATGGCGGAATATTGAATTTTCAATTATTACATTCGTGTCATGTGTGTTATTATGATAAAATATCCACCCTTAATTCTATTACGCCCACTTTTGTTGTGTTTGTAATTACAATTTTGTTTAATGTTTTTCTCTTCTGCAGATAAAACGCTATTACTGAAAGATAAACGCCTTTTATGCTAAAACCTTATCGTTTGTTGCAGTCAACGACAATATTTATCTAAAGACGATTAAAAACAATAAAACCGAGATAGAGAAGAAGATTTTGTTATAGTGATTTTATAAAATTTACTAAACAGAAATTCAAGTGGCAAACAACGGGCTAAATGTGAATAATTTTGTTTGCATAAGAGAAAAAAATTTAAGACATTGAGGTAATTTTTAACTCTATGTCTAGATTAAGTATACTTCTACGACTTATTTTATAGCCATGATCTATTATAACGGTACGTTTCTTAAATCTTATACGAATATAAAAATAGAAAACATCATAAAAAAATAGAGGTCTTATCGTAGATCAAATGTTTATTAAAATAAATTAAATAAAGACACGTGCGAAATTATAATACTTCTTAATAAAATACAAACATCTGTGTACATATCTGCAGTAATAATGTTGAAAAGATATAATCCTTAATGTGTATATATGATAAAACAAAAATCTAGTTATGTTGATGATATCATGGCTTGGCTGCTATCATAGTTAATAAATTTAGCCAGATCAGAATACTATTAGTCACTGCTTTCGAACTGATTATTAAACCCAATGAATTAAATTAAGTTAAGTTGCACGATAACTTGGTGAAAATCGTTATATCTTTCGTATTATGAAGTAACCGTCGCTTTATTTTTTTTATTATGCATATTCAAAATACAAAAGTAAAAAAAAAATAAAATTAAATCATAAAAATTTAATAAGATATTTCAAATAAATCAATCTGTTGAATAATTTTGTGTATGCTGTCTACTAAACGATGGGAGATTTAACGACAATCTTTTCAAATAAATTCTACTTTTATGTTGATGTTTTCACACAAATTTAACAAAAAAAAACTGTTATCGAAAGATTTAGTATTTTCAGGAAATATGAACCTATAATCAAAATAATAAATTTCCGGGAGCAGAAGTATACGTAATATTTGATTACGATATTTGGCGTACGGTTTGTAATAGAAATTTCAAACTTCCAAGTGTAAATTTATGAAATTTCTATAATAAACCGTTTGTCTAATTAAGTAATAAGATATTTTTACCCACGTACTACTACGCTACTGCAACCATAAATTTCAAATTTTCGTAATAGGTTCCGACTTTTTTCAGTGGTGGTTAAAAGATGAGAAGTTTAAATTGTTCTAAACTATTATAAAACATTACTAAATTTAAAATTATAGATGGGCGTACGAGGAAGAAATAAAAAAATTAGGATATTAATTGTGGAAATATTCTTCTGATTAATTTATTTTTTTTTTTCAGTTCTGTCGTAAAATAATGTTGCGAGCTAGAAGTGATTTCATGTAAAAGAGAATTCGTCAATTATTTATTATTCGCATTCAATAATCGCACTACTGGCAACGCTGCCCGATTTTATACAGTACTTAATCACTGATCGATCGCTGCTACCAATTCAAATCGCTTTACAAATACTGTCGCGTAGAACTGACTGTTGTCGCGCTTTACCGTAGTACAAACTATGTTTAGCTTCAAAGTTTGCCGTGCTTATATACTGCATGTGTTGAGTCGAGAGCTTTCTCGCATATCCGGTCGTGTATGTTCGGGAAATGTTGAGAAAAATCCGAGAAGGCGAGAAGTGTTCGAGAAGAATGTTGAACTATGTAGAAGTTGGTGAATTTTTCCACGTCTTTCTCATTGGGTATCGCAAGGCAACCAATCGGGTGTTTTCTCCGGGTTGGAGAGGGTTGCCAGGGTATCATATAACAATACATTCACAACAGAACAGAACTTTTTATTTCCGTTACAACGTTAAATTCTTTTTATCTACTACGTTTCTCAAATGAGTGTTCTTCTTGGGTACTTTCACTGATTAAATATCTTTTTTTTACTTAGACCACAGGTGATTATCCTTCAATAACCTTAACCTAAATCAGGCGTTCTCAACCTTTTAGACAATGCGACCCCCTTTTCAAGTTGACTAATTTGCCGACCCCCTTGAATTATAAATGGTGAGTATGTTTTGCGCGCGTATCCTGGGGTGGGGGGTGTTCGCGAGCGCCGAAGGGCTGGCTGCGAGACAGCCAGACCAGTGACTTACGATACGTCCTGTGAACAGACTATTAAAGACACTTTGATCTGTAGGTTGGGAATTATATTGCTAGCTATAGTTAGACATCATGGACAAGTTTTTAAAAGACGTCTTCAAGTAGTGACGGTAGTGAATCTGTGAAACTAATGTGCCGCAAATATTGCCAGTCATACATACATTTCGGTTTCACTGAACTAGCAAACAAGCCTCAATGTGTTATATGCAGCGAAGTGCTGTCAGCCGCAAGCATGAAGCCTTCGAAAATGAAACGTCATCTTGAAACTAAGGATTTTGCCTTGAAAGACAAACCAGTGGAGTTTTTCCAGCGAAAACTGCTTTGTCTTTGAGGTCAACAGAAGAACATTAAAGGTGTTGCTAATGTCCCTAAAAATGCTGTCACAGCTTCTTATGAGGTAGCGCTGAAGATCGCCAAAAAGGGGAAACCCGATACAATTGCAGAGGAATTACTTCTTCCTGCCGCAATATGATCAGTGCTGAAGAAGCTGTAAAACCGAAGAACATCCCGTTGTCAAATGACACAATTTCAAGACGAATCTCTGACATGGCTGAAGACGTGCAGAACCAACTCCATGGGCAAATCAAAGAAAGTAATTTTTTTCAATTCAGTTTGATGAGTCAACTGACGTTGCCAACTGTGCTCAGTTTGTGTGCTATATTCGGTATAATGGCGCCGATTCTATTCAAGAAGACATATTATTTTGCCAATCTTTGGCAAATCACGCAACAGGTGAAGGTCTTTTTAAGGTTTTTATTGAAGCAACTGAACCTTTTGAAGTTGAATGGAGCAAATGCGTTTGCAGTGATTGAGCAAAGGCCCTTACGGGAAAGAAGAGTGGCTTGCTTGTCAGGTTGAAATCGCTAATACCACACGCAAAGTTGGTCCACTGTTTTTTACATAGGCAAGCTTTGGCAGCTAACAAAATGCCTGATGAGCTCCTTCATGTTTCCAATGAAGCCATCAAAGTTGCCAACTACATTAAAAGTCGCCCATTGCAGTGTAGGCTGCTTGAGAACTTGTGCGAAAAGGTAGGAGCCTTGCAGAAACATTTGCTGTTTCACACGGAGGTACGATGGTTATCTCGCGGCAATGTCTTAAGCAGGCTTTTTCCAATAAAGTCAGAAATGTTGCTATTTTTGGCTGATAGAAAACCTGAACTTCCCAGTTTTTTCAGTGATGAAAAGTGGTTGATAAAACTTGCCTATTTAGCATACATCAAGTGTTAAAACGGAATACCCAGAACTGTTCAAAGAAGCGTTGAAAATGTTAATACCATTTGCGACATCCTACAACTGTGAGCAAGGACTTTCCATCATGGTGAATTTAAAAACAAAGTCAAGAAATCGTTTGACACTTTAAGATGACATTATTTTGTATGCTACAACAATAAACCCTGACATTCAAAAATTTGTTAATTCCAAAATTCAAGTTTCTCATTAACTGAATTGAAGAAAGTTGTAAGTAAAAGTTTGTACAATTTTTGTGTCTCTTTTTCAAATAAATAACAAGACCTGTAACAATAGCTGTTTATTATTTTTTAATTTTTCCATCGTCCTTCGCGACCCCCCTCCTCCTCCCCAGACACTTGCTGCGACCTTCCTGGGGGTCGCGACCCACCGGTTGAGAACCCCTGACCTTAAGGATATTGAGATTGGCATTGGGCAATATTGTAGTAAATTTTAACGTATCAAAATTTTATCGAAAATATTAAAGTTGCCCACAAGCTGTTGATAGATGTCTTTCTTCATTTATTTTTGCAGCACCGATTGTATATAACTTGCAATATCAGCACCTCAGAGGTAAGGTTTTTAGGTCCCAAGATACGAGAATTCACCAGGTGAGAGGAGGTTCAAACTTGTTTTAAAATTTAAATAGAAAACGTTAGATTTCGTGATAAATTAAGTGACTAATTTATTCAATTTTATTTGTTCCCATACTATAGTTTCAAAGATTTGTAAAAATATTCAGAGATTTAGGTAACATAACATATTTGATCATACAATTTCAACACCCGCACTGCAATTTAAGTACACTTAACATTGTTGCCCTCGAATCGTTTACTAGACTTGATGATTTCAACCATTTTCATCTATAGACAACCTGTTATTTGATCAATTTGTTTTTATTCCCAATAAATAACTTTTAAAAATTTTTACAACAAAATTTGTGGAAATTTTTAGACTTTATGCAGAGCAGAGTAGGGTAGCGTAAATATAATTAACTGATCAACGAAAATTACTGCAACAATAACCTCATAGGAGTAGTACATTGCTCTGGATAAATAATTTAAATATTTACATATAAGAGGACTAGTCCATTGAATTTTAGAATGTTTTAGTGGTTGGGTGGTCGAGTCAATATCTTGTTCAATTTTTGCTAAAGCTAAATGAATGTATCCTTCGCTTATAAGGACAGCTCTCATTCTAGAAATAGGAGTGACGTGTAGTGGATCATTATACATAAATATGATACTTTTCATAAATTGCTACTTTTGCAAATCGTATATACTAGCTAATATTAAAGTATTCAAAATGACATTCGCAAAAAAATCAGAAAAGTGTACACGCTACACTATTGATGTCAATCCCCCCAATATTTTCAGTTCATCCACACCATCACCAAATAATCCAAAGTTATAGTCATAAAAAAAATTTGTGAAAACCGCAAAATCATTTCATTAGTTTCCAATAATAATAAAAGATTAATCAAAAAGAAGAGTCATCATCAACCATACTATCGGCACATAACAATAAAATTTAATAACATCTCAGTAACCACCTATTGACAATTCGCATATATTTCGTGAAAAGCTTGACCATGAATTTAGTTTCCAGCATGTAATGGTGGTCAAGAGCATCTTTAAGAAGCATGTTTTATCGGCAACTTTGATTCCGGCTTTTGTTAACTTTTTCGCATGAAAATCTATTATAAACTATTAAGAGATTTTTTACTACTTAATGACGTGTTCTAATCATAATCCGAAATGTTACTTCCTTGTTCACGATTTAAGTTACGAATAGGTGCCTTTTATTTGCAAAATTATAAAGAATTAGGCATTGTATAATTTACTAGTTGCTACTAATAAGAAAAGTTTTTTTTTAAATTCATGCATCAAGGCCGTTATATGCCATCAGGTGCTAGGTGGCATTATGCGGTCGTCCAATAATTACGTAGAAAAAGATTTCACTAGAAACATTTATTAACTATTTTATACTGATAACACTATTCAAAACCAATTCGGTTTTCCTGTTCCGATTGGCTACAGAGAACTCGAATGTCGGTATTCAGTACTGCAAATTCAGAACCGCGAGTACTGACGACTTTCTTTCGAAACAATTCTGTTTTCGAATACCTCAGTAGAGCTGTTCATAATAATAGTCGCGTTATATTAATAGATTGGTTGTACAGATGTAGTTCTTGTTTTATGGCAACACTATTCTTTTCGATATCTATCAAAGTACCTAGCTTTATAGTTGGATCAAGGCCATGCTAGAACGCAGGAAAATAACTTCGACACTAGCCGACTCAACAGTCACAGTCACAGCTGCGAAAGGCTGTCCGCAGGGTGGGGTACTATCACCCATCCTCTGGTGCTTAGTAGTGGACGACCTTCTTCAAGACCTAACTAATTCCGGAGTCACGGTACAGGGTTACGCTGACGACCTTGCTATCCTTGTTAGAGGTAAATTTGAAGAGACGGTGACTGATCTAGTTCAGAATACCTGGTGCACTAAAGCAGGATTGGGTATCAACCCAAAGAAAAGCACAATTGTCGCATTCACCAAAAGGAGGTGTAAGGACAAGCTATCTAAGCCTACTCTTTTTGGAGAATCCATAGAGTATTCTAGTGAGGTAAAATTCCTGGGTATTATCCTGAATGAAAAGCTCGCCTGGAATGCTCATTTGGACAAAGTTCTTGAAAGGGCCAGAATCTATCTCTGGACCTGCAGGAGCCTTCTCGGAAACTGGGGACTGAGTCCAAAACTAACCTACTGGATGTATACCGTCGTTGCTAGGCCCATTATAACTTACGCGGCATCCGTCTGGTTGAAGAAAACAAAGCAGAAAACTGCTCAGCTTAAGGTGACTAAATTACAAAGACTGGCATGCCTGGGTATTACTGGGGCGATGCGCACTACTCCGACAGCTGCCTTAGAGGTGCTTCTCAACCTAGCATCTCTACACTTAGAAATACAGAAAGAAGCCAGATTCACCACATACAAACTTTTGAGCTTGGAGGACGAGTCAGAGCGCAAAACAGCTTGCCCAACTCTCTCCGCGGAACTCAACAAGGACCCGATACTAGCGATACCTCTTTCTGATTCAATGGTACCGAAATTTAATTTCACAAAGCCATTCAAAGTTGTCCTACCTGAAAGGGAGGATTGGGCCACAAACAAACCCACTCCAAAACCAGGATCCATAATCTGGTACACAGACGGATCTAAAACGGATCAAGGTGTAGGAGCAGGAGTTTATGGAGTGCGCCCAAATGTCAAATTCTACTGTAGCATGCACATAACATCCACTGTTTTTCAGGCGGAGACTCATGCTATTGAACTATGCATTAGATAAAATATCAGACGGGGCTACAAAAACTAACATTCTTTCGGACAGCAAGACAGCAATAATGGCACTTCAGTCCGTTCAAATCTACTCCAAACTTGTTTGGAATTGCCTCCAATGCCTGATTGAACTCGGAAATAAGAACAGAGTTTGTCTCATTTGGATTCCGGGACACAGAGGCTATGAAGGTAATGAAATGGCCGACTTAATGGCTAGGAAAGGTTCAGAGGCTGACTTCATGGGACCATATCCATTCTGTGAGATACCATTAAGCATAGCCAGAATGAACATCCGAATGTGGCAAAAATCGCAACAGACACTCAAAGCTTTTTATGCCAAAACACTCAGAAAAAAGAACATCTGATTATCTAAAATTAAGCAGATATCGGACCCGAACCCTAGTGGGAGCTCTGACTGGACATTGTCACATGAGGAAGCATCTCAATAGGATTGGTCTCTCTGAGACTAAATTTGCAGAATATGCAATGACGAGGATGAAACACCAGAGCATATCCTCTGTGAATGTGAGGGTTTAACTCGCAAAAGGTTTCGTCACTACGGTCAGGGTCTCATGGAATTCCTGACCATTCCTCTTCGCAAAATACTACGCTTCATTGAAAGCTCAGGGATCGAAGAGGAATCATAGTCAAACCGGGGGGACGTCACAATAGGCCCAACTGTGGCTGCAGTGACAGAGGTTAACCATACCAACCCCTATTTCCAATCTATCTATCTACCTAACTTTATAGAACTTTTGAATTAAAAGTCTTTTTCGTAAGTGACTTAATTAAATTTAAATCGGTCAAAAATGTTTTGAAGTTTTTAGCTTTACCTCAGGCTTTAAATATTACGATTGAAAAACCCCATTTAATGATCAAAACATAAAAAAAAAATTTACGTTTTCTTGATTACTTAAATTTATTCTACGTTACGTAGGTATTAGAATTTGAATGGAAATTTTAAATTTTGGTAATATCGATATTTTTTTTTAATTTAAGCTAAGAAGTACTACCGTGGCTGCGATTAACTATACGCACATGAGGTTTGCGAAATCCGAAAATCAGTCTTGCATCAGAACTGCACTAGTACTGTAGGCAAACATTGACATATTATGGATATATGGAATAGTAGATAGTTATTTGAGACAGCGTTCTATAGCCCAGATTTTAGAGTGTTGCCTTCGGAGTGGTTCGGTTCCAAGTTCAAATCGTGGTAGTTGAAAGTTTATTATCAAACATTCAGTTTGAAAACATATGTACATCGCTATATATAAACTGGTATGCAAAAAAAATAACCATTCCAGAGAACACTTTCAGAAAATATATTTTTTTTTACTTTTATCTATCAGAAAATTTCACCGGTACTAAACAGGTATCGTTTATAGTTATTGAGTAATAACTCACAACGAATTTCACTAAATTCGTACAATAGGTAAATATCTGTATAGTACGCAATCTGTAATACTAAAGCAGTATCCAAGCTCAGTGCTGAATAAAATAAATTTAGCTGAAGGAAAATAGTTCCGCTATAATACCGGTTGAGTACCGATACGCTATGCGGGGGTGCGCTAGTGGCTATCACCCTACTAACCCTGAGATCGCGTGTACGAAACTCAAGGACTTATCATCTACGTTCTAAAAAAATTTATATTTAAGCCAAAAATAGAGAACACTTTAAGAAAACATATTATTGGCCATTAGCCATTCAACTAAACTATCGCCCGATTAAACATCTGTAGTCTGCGGGTACTCTAAGGATAATTGAGTACTGGAAAATAATCGGATGAATTAAACATCTATACAAAAATTTCTAACATATTAGGTACAATCATGAGATTCTATGCCAATCGGCGCCAATAAACTCTAAAACAAAACTACTAATCTCCAATCAAGCAGAAACTTGGCAGCTGTCTATAAGAAAACCGGCTTAATACCTGGTCCAGACGTTATTACGTTATTTCTTGAATAGGCGGATGAAGAAAATTTCCTTAATATTACGGGTACAATTAGCCGGAATTTGGATTACACGTCAAATGCAAACAAAGAGCAACTTCTGGATCGTACGCACAGAAAACAAATAACTTTCTTCGAAGCTGCTTATTTCACGTTTGAAATCTCCGCAAACAGAATTGGGTCTTTGGAAAAGGCGAGTAAAAAAGTTTCCACCTTGTCTAGGTTCCACAAGAACCAAAAATAATGCCGATATCATTGACGAAGAAGTTGACCAAGAAAATACAACGCAACTGTTTGCAGTTGTTAGTAAAGAAACCGGCGAAAAAAAGTGAAAGTCTTGAAAAGATTTCTTGTTTCTCTGGGCCTTTGACCATTACCAAGTTGCGCGAATTGACTCATGATCTATGACTTATCGATTCGTAGCACACCCTACAAATGAAATCATTGACCACAATATTGTAATAGTGAAATTTACAGCATTTAAGGTTAGCAATTGGAAATACTGTTTTTGTAAATTGGTAGGTAGGTAGATACGCGCGTATGGTGAAATTACACGAGAATTATTCATGTTTTCGTTACACATAATTACCCGGTTTTACATGCAATCGGACACAAATTTCAGCACATACTATAAAGTTCAAATTGAAAATTTAAGTAATTTAAGTTTAGGCCTTGTTTGTAATTTTCAACCTTCCTATGCTTGCGTTTGAAGATAATCACAATTTGTTACCAAAGGCTTGAATCAAATTCGGCCGAAATCATAAATTGGATAATTTAAGAAATTTACTAAACAATTCAGTTGTAACATTGAAGCTGATTGCTATAAGATTTTATTGATTTTTTTATTCATTATTTTTTATTTTTTTATTCAATAAGTCTGAAATTAGAAAATTATTCGGTGGAATTGTCTAAATTCATCTTCTATTTGTAGTACGTATCTACAACGAGGAATTTATTATGTTTTAAACTACTTCTAGAGCATAGGATTGTAACTACGTTTTACCATGTCACTGTTGTTGTTTCTAGTAAAATTTCTCTTTATTCATGGTGGCCATAGAAAATTAATTTCAAAATTCACTCGTATCGAAGTTTGAAACGCAAAAAAGCATAGCCGAAGAATGACAACTTTACAGGAGTACAAATTGAATTTGTTTAATGTATTTAACGCATCTGAACAGACGATATCATAAGGGCAACTTTTTCGAAATTTTTTTAAAAAAAACCCCGATTTGGACGTGGCATAGCTGAAATTAAAGGTGCTGGGGTCCAAATTCCAAATCCGGAAACAGTTTTAAAAAAATCATTTGCGCCGTCACTTGCGGAAATCGAAAAAAAATAATCTTGGCAACTTTTTCAACATTTTTTCAAAACCCCCAAATTTTGACGTGGAATAGCTTAATTTAAAGGTGCTGGGGCCATATTCCAAATCCGGAAATAAATTTAAAAAAATTCCAGAAATTGCGGCCAGGAGAGCAAAAAGAAAGGTCTCAAATTTTGACTTTTGTCCCCTGTTTCACTGTACGATTTTGGCAACTATTCCCTCATTTTCGATCGGATTTAAATTTTGTTTGGTTTTTTGGGCAGCGGCTGAGCTTTACTTGCGGGAATCGAAAAAAAAAATTTTTTTTTCTTGAAAAAAGCATAAGAGTCCATCAAGAATCGCCAAAAATTACGAAATTTGTGACCTTACCATCGCCGATTCTTTTGAAAATTTATGTACTCGAAGAATTAGTGAAAAACAAAATATAAATTCAATTTTTTGTTTCTATCTCATTTTCTTTGTTAGTTATAGTATGTTAAAGTTTTCGCAAAAATGGTGTCCGAGTCCTCTTTGAAAATTCATATCTCTGGTAATTTTTATCCTAGAAGAATAAAGTACATTATACTTTTTTTTTCACTAGTTCTTCAAGTACAAAAATTTTCAAAAGAATCGGCGATGGTAAGGTCACAACTTTGGCGATTCTTGATGGAATAAATAAAAACCCCTATTTTGACGTGTAAAAGCTTAAATTAAAGGTACTGGGGCCCATGATCTAAATCCAAAAACAGATTAAAAAAATTCGAGAAATTGCGGCCAGGAGAGCAAAAAGAAGGATCGTAAGTTCTGACGTTTTTTTCGCTCTTTCTCTGCACGATTTTGGCCACCATTCCCTCATTTTTGATCGAATTTTAATTTTTTTTGGCAGCTGTTGAGCTCTTCTTTCGTTTGCGACGTGACTTGCGGAAATCAAACAAATAGGTTTTTTTTTTATAAAAAAAGGATAAGGATAACATTTTTTTTCAAAACCCCCTATATTTTTTACCCCCGAAAAATCATGACTGAGGTTCAAAAATATCTAATGCCTATTATTCAGTCGTCTTACTTCCCCCCATTCATAATGTGCGATGATCGATGACGTAACTACACATATAATCCATACAAAATCGTCTCAAAGTATTTTCAGCCAAATGCAACAATGTATGACCGGGGGCAAGTAATAAAGTTTTAGCTTCTGTCTGAAATAGATTCTTAGATTTCGCACCCATGAACTAGAGCTGCCAAAAATAATGTTCCGTTTGATTCTTAGATATTTTTAAAGTTTTGTTATTGTGTGAATAAATTCGTACAAGTAAAACTTAGAGGAAATTTTTAATGAAACAACATTCATTGTATTGATGTACGGTTCAAATAAAATGAAAAAGTTTAATGATTTTATTCTTAGTTTCAACGATTTTTCATTAACACAAAGAATTTTTGTTTAATGAAAGTCATTCATTAACATTATGAACTATTGTATATTTTTCAGTGTATAGTGCTATTGAGTGTTTGTACCCATTTTAATAATTGACTTTAATGAATTCAATTGAATCGTTTCTATACTATTTTTTATTTCCAGTAAAACCCTATGAGGCTCATTATCGAGTTGTAAGTAGAAGTGAAGCAGATTGTGTTCAGTTGCGCTCAATATCTGACAATATAATGTAGTCTAATTTATGGACAAAAGTAATTGACGTAATTTATACTTTTGTCCAAAAATCATCCGATCTGTTGAAACTGAGGTACAGATTTAAATGATGATGTTAAACTGCAATTTGTATTATACAAAGGCAAACGAGTGTCGGAAAATTGTTTGAATTAAGTTGCGTAAATTCTTATCGATCAGAAAATCGCTGCCATCCAGTACCTGTCGCAATAGTGAAAAGATACTCTTACTTTTTAGATGAGTTTAAATATCTTAATGCCTAGCGTAACTAATGGCTCGTTACATTATACACTTCGACAACAAGTAGGGATGTTATTTACGATTTAATCATTATTTTATGTATTTTATTTTAATTTCAACCTTTGAACTATGAAAGTTGACACTATTTAATTTCACACTAATTTTTCGCAGCCACTGTACAAAAAGTTTTTAATAATGACAACAAATGAGTTGAACTAAAACTAAAAATTTTGAATTGAGTAATAACACTCTACAGGAAATACTGAACCAGGTTGAACGTATTTAAGAGTTTTTTTTTTGGAGAATGCAAGCCCACTGTTTTTAAAGACTTTTGTTTGGTAGGTAGTAGGCAATCATTTAAGCACAAATCAGTCCTTTGCCTCTTCGACGATCAATCGATTTAATGTTTTTTATCTGTTTTTATATGGAAACTACGCAATATTGTTGATTTTTTTTTCCGGGGATTACGGTCGCATTCATCGTTAAGACGAGGAAGAACAATAAATGAGAAATGGATTTTTGATAATATTATAGTTTAGAAAAGTAAGGAAAATTAGGAAAAAGCAAAGGAAGAGGACATGGAACCAACGCAATGTTTACAGCAATGGTTGCAGCAATATTTGCATCAGTACATTGAGGTATGAAGTTGTTGTACCATTCTGCGATAAAATATACTTTCTATTACAATCCACACTTTACTAGCTTAACTTAAGGGCATTATAGTAGCAAAAGACGCCGCGAAGATGTGTCTACATTCCATAAAATTTAATTAGAAATAATAATTTTTTTAAATCCCTTCGATGGTCCTTTATTTATCGAAATAATCGATAATCTTACCATGAGACCAGCATATTTTCTCTTTACTGCAGCATATTGTCTGTTGGCTAAAAATAAATTTCAGCTACCATAAGCAACATCAACTTTGATTGTGTTTTAGATCGATCGAAGATTTATTTCTGTTGACTGATTGAGTTTTGTGCTCCTCAGCATACAGGCAAGCCCGGAATTAAAAAGCATCACAATAACTTCATTGATACATGATTTGATTAAATTTCAATGAAGAGGTTTCTAAGTAATTAGGAGCGAGTGTGTACATGTATATTCTGAATATTAACAACTCATACACAAGCTTCTATTGTTTAAATAATATCTAATAATAATAATTTAACACTGAGCCATTTAACCGCAGGATTTAAAACCTTCTTTACCAACAGTTTAAAGAATTTTGCAGTGGCTTATCTCACTATAAAGGTATGTCTGCGCGATTGCTAATCTTAAACACAATCATTTATCATCCCACAAGGTGAAAGACTTGCATCTCATTAAAAACATACCGCCATCAATAGTATTTTTCCACATCCCAATGGACTCCATCCTGACAATATATTCAGCAATTTGACCAACAATATTCAAGATAAAATAGCAGCACGGAATAACATCGACATAGAATCCATAGAATTACTAAAGTGGAGCATATCGTCTTTACGATAGGGTTGCGATAGGATAAGTATAAAAATGTTGATGAAATGCGGTCGAACTGAATCTTTTCGGTGACCTTCTAACACTCTAGAAGTGTTTTTATGCAATAAACCTAGTTATTATAATAAGTTATTGAAAGTCTCTTCAATAAAATGTCTACCGTTTATTGTTTGAATATAATTTAAATTTCATAAATCACGGGTGTATACTTTTGACCCCACTTCTATTAATAGGCAATGCAATGCGTTTTTATAGTCATACAGGTGATATTTAACCTACACAAACCACAATAATTTCTAAAGTGGGTACCTACCATCTTTTCGTTTTCTTTGTTGTTCTACACCGCAAAACCACTCAATTTCTAAGTGATTCAAACAGAAATGATGAACCCGCAGCTAATACCTGCATAAGATTATTTTTTTAAGAATTACATAACAAGCTCGAAAGTTGATTATAATTTTTTTTTCATGTTAACTTGTAATTTCTAGCGGTTAGTTTTTTTTTGTCTCATCCTAAAGTGTAGGTAGATATCCAATTCATTTTGCAATTAGTTCCACTATTTATTTATTTTTTTAAGGCAGGTAAGGTACTCGTACCTTCTTCTCAGAGATCAATATTGGGAAACCACGACTTATTACGTAGCTGAAATAGATAGCATCACTAAATAATAGCTAAAACATTTTCAGTTTGTTTAGTTTCGTAGCACTTCTTCCTTCCTTCCGATATTCCGACACTTTTCGTCGCAACCGTATAATTAATAAGTCAAACCTGACATGACGCCAGCTAGTATCACGGCGACGGTAACCTTATGCGCATCTTTTTAGTATGGAGCCCGGTCTGCGCACCGGTATATTTGTCAAACTTTCTTTCAATCAAAAATGCTTTATACAACAAGAGAAACGAACAGTTTAAGAGACACTTTGGATACTTAACACCAGGCGACGACACGGATGGCATAAGATCCATGGCTCTAGTGTAAATGAAAGCGAAAGTAACGCGTTTGTTTAAGAATTGCATATTTTCGATATTAGATGGCACTAAATTCAATGCACGTGTTATTGCTGCATTGCCGAAGAGGGCCAATTGCATGAATTTTTAATTTTAAGGTCTTTGAACGGAACTAGAGCTACTTATTAAAAAGCTGAGTAAATTCAGCGTACTTTAATGATTGTAAATTACATGGCAAAATTATTAATGGCCTGTTCAAATTCGTGTAGTGTTTGGGTATAAAGTGGATAACTGAAACCTTCGTTAAGGCTCTATTTGGATCATATTCGTCACAAGTTTATTTACATATAGACTTGAGCCGTTCGAATCCCCGAAGCCTCTTGATAAAAGACTCGCTTTATTGTTCGGCAACTAAACAAGTACAGTCTGAAGTAAGTGAATAGTTGATTTCATCGCACATAGGTAAACTAGCTGGGTTTCTATTAAGAGGCTACAACAACAATACCAACTCATTTTATAATAAATCGATGACACCTGTGGCTTCTTATGATAAATACATTTTGATGTCATACTTGAGAATTTAGAAGGTAAAATTCCACAAGCAATTTGTCTTTGTCGTGAGGATTGTAGTTTTTTTGGGGAAAACGTGATGTATATTTTGAATTAATATTTTAGAGAAGAAGATTAAGCTCCTTTATCAATTCTCACTCCCTAGGTAAATTCTAGGATAGATAAACAAAAATATTATTAATAAAACGAGCTGATTCGGGAGATCAAAATAACTACAAGATCCCAATATTTTGAGAGATCTACAAAAATAACGTGAAATGGAATGGGACTAATGGCGTCGTCATTTTTTTCGGCTCAATGCTGGTGGCTCGCATTCTGGAAAATTTTCGAAAGAACGATAAACTTCGACGTCTTTTATTTGGTGTAGAGATACGCAGTTCACGAGTGAACTACTCTAAAAGAACACTTCATTGAAGTGAGTAAATGAAGTAACTCAGTCATTTTAGTGAACTGCAGTTCAAGTCGAATGGTGAACAAAAAAAATAGCCTTAAGAGGCCCATAGACGGACACGCATGCGTGTCATTCTTCCATGAGTGTATGGGTCTGAAACTTGAATATGTGGGTCTGCCATCATGCGACATGATGGAAATCAAAACATTTTGATTTTTGTGGGCGGAGCCAAAACGTATCGCGATATTCTTGAATGACACGCATTCGTGACCGTCTATGGGGCTCTTTACCAGAAAATTACAAACTTTTGTCAACCAATGTCATCGACTCATCTTGGGTGTAAAATATACCCAAGAAGCACCAACAATTTTTTTCAACCACGATCTTTAGAGGATGACTAAGTAGACCTTTATAGGCATTGAGATTTAGAGGCGAAAGTGGCAATTTCAAAAAAAGTCTCAGGATTGGAATACACAAGGAAAACCTGGAGTGAGTTGTTCAAAAACACATCGCGATGAACAATCGAAAAAGAAATCTTAATAGTAAATTAGTCCTGGAGAAAGGATGGTACTGGCTCTGTTGCTACCATATGCCCCTTCGTGGGTCACAGAGGATTTACAGAAGGGCAAAAAAATCAATTTGGCAAAGATATTGGCGATTACAAAAAATTTGATAGAATCTTATGAAAATCGAACGTGAACAACCCGTGTACTGTGAACCACCTGTCCAACAACGATTGTAGTTCGCATTACCAGACTGTACATAAATTTCTAATTTATTACGTACTTAGGTCTTATTCCAATAATATTCACCATAAATCCGTGAACTGAAATACAAAAAACTCGAATTTGAATTTTTCACTTCACCGAAATGAAATCAAAACTCGAATATATGCGAAAAATAGAATCAATTTCAATAGAAATTCCTCTTTGTTACCCCAATCCTCCAGTACCCAAGTCTATTTTCAATAATTATCAAAACCTGTATAGGTTATTCAAAAGCCCCATGAAAAGCAAATTTTATAGGGTAAGGCATCATTAACTTTCACTGCCAGGGTCACATTACCAATTTATTTTGAATGGCAGCTCCGAATGGCTCAATAATTTACTTTCCTTTTTATAATTTACAAGAAATTGACCAGCGATAATTCAAGGTATGCTAAAAGTCTATATTTAAATAGACTATATTTAGTCGATATAAATACCAGGGAAGTCCTTTGAATAAGCACGCCGTGTAGATATCGGAGAAGAATTGACACTTCTTGGGAGTTAACTTAATATAGCGAATAAAAGGGATCCTTTCCTTTATATCTACATATATAAATTGATTTTATTAGTATGACGGAAAGAAAGAGTCTTATTTTTAGACAGAAACTTTTTTTGGATAATTGAATTTAAAAGTAAATGTTATTTTTCCCCTTTGTCAAAACTTCCATAAAAAGGAGAGAATGTAATTTGTTTAAAAATAGATGCAGTTGTCAGAAGATAAAATAGCAAATAATTTTAACTTTGTCTTATTTCCTTCAGAAATTTATGGTGATATAAAGACTACAGAAGCCGGTGTGCTCGTTTTTCTACTCAAAGGTAATTGATTTCCACAGAAAACAAAGAAGAAAAGAACAACAAAGGGGAACAAAAATCACGAAAAAGAAAAAGAAACAGAATCAGAAAAAACAGGAAAAGAAAAAATATAAACACAGTGGAACCTCTATATAGTGACTGTGCAAAACTGGTCACTTTATCCGATTGGTCAGATTATAAAAATAATTTAACAAATAAAATCCGTTTCTGATTTACATTGGGACCGGAAAAAATGGCAACTTTAGGCAAGTGGTCAAGATAGAAGGTGGTCACTTCTTCAGGTTTTACTGTATATAATAAAAAGATGTAGGAAATGAAAAAGAGAAAAGTGCTTAATGTGAAAAAAAGCGATTTGAAGAAATTAAAAGAAAAAGGAAATAAGGACAAAAAAAACTTAAAAGAAAAGCAAAATGAATAAAAAAAAGAAAAGGAATATGAAAATCAAAATCAAAAAATATAAAAAGAAATTAAAATGAAAAAAAAATTAAAATAAATAAATAAGGAAAAAAAGAATAACAAAAGAAAACTATAAAAAAATAAAAAAATGATAACTAAAAATAAAAAGAAACGAGAAGAATAAAACAAACGAATAAAAAGTAGAAGAAAAATAAAAATAAAAAAAAACGGAAAAATAAAGAGAAAAAGAAAATGAAAAAGAAAAAGAAAATGAAAAAGAACAAGAAAAAGAAAAATAATAAGAAAAAGAAAAAGAAAAATATCTCTTTATTTTTCTTTTTCAAAAAAGAAGAATAAAAACATAAGAAAAGAAAAAAAGATAAATAAAACGAAAAAGAAAAGGGAATAGAAAAGAAAATGTAAGTGAAGAGAAAAAAAGAAACAGAGAAAATAGGACAAAAAAAGAAATAGAAGGAAAAAGAATTAAAAAGAACTATAGTGTAGTGACCTTTAATGGTATTTGATTTTTCACGTTAGCTACGTGATTATTGTCGCCACTGTCACTACAGCTGGAGTTTCGAATGACTTTGTGGAATTTTTGAATCAACCGAAGTCGACAACAAAATTATTTTTTAAAAAAAATCGAATGCGATTTTTCAGTTATGAATAAACGTGCAAAGGATGAATTATTAAAAAAAAAAAATAACTTAATTATTTCCAAAAAAATAATAACAAATTTTAAAAACATTATTATTAACTATAATTTATACTAATCCGCCGAATTAATAAAAATAATTTAAATTTATTTATCATTCAGTTTTACATATTGGAATGTGCAATTTATATTTATTATTAAGATGACTTCATGATTTGAATTATTATTAATTTATTGTGTTGAAACATTCCAGACAGTTTATTGTTTGTTTGATGTGAATTTTTTAATAAACCAATTCATCGTCCACTAATCGCCATTTAAATGGATTATATACAAATAAATTAAAGATTGAGACTTCGAAGAAACTGAATCAGTTACAAAGTTTAAGAGGAGAAATAAAATATTACTTCACTAATCTGGAGAATTCTCTTTAACAGAACATAATATTTTTTATCATTGATTTCTTCATAAAAAAAAGTCTGTACATCTTTGTTTGAATACTACCCGTGTCGATAATATATTAATAATTTTCATTGTTAAGAAAAATTGGCGAAAAAAAAAAGAAATAAGGACAGAAAGAAAGAAAAACAAACAAATTTACGCGTCGCGTATTAGTTACATTTAGTTGTGAGTTTTTAATTACATCATTTCGGGGGGGTTTCAGCCCCCAAACCCCACCCTCCTGCGTTCGCGCCTGTAAGGTTTGATTTAAAATTTAAAAAGAAAATTATGTTTATAAAGTGTGAAGTTTGTGGCTTTAAAACATGAATTTTTCAAATTGTCGATTGCTGTGTCCTTTGCCCGTCAAAATACGTCTGGGAATTCATCTGCCAATTATTCGCTTGAAGTTTATTCATTTATATTATCAATAAATTAATAATAATAATAAGTAAACATAAACATGTCACATTTTTGTAGTACATATGTAGTACATATTACTTTTTCCACACCGTATGAAATTTTACGCATTGCAAAATTTTGCCTTTCCCCACCAGCAGTAAATTTACACATTTTTAGCGATTGATTTCCACACTTAAGTATAGTACTGTGTTCGGCGAAACGAAAACGATTGAAAAAGGTACATTCGAAGTAGAGTGAAATAAACTATACAGTTCGCTACTAGATGTCAGTGAAATTAAAACGCTCGAATTTGAAAAAAAAAAAAAATATTGGGCAGAAATTACAATTCGACACACAACACAACAAAATATAACTCACACAAAATTTCCCGAGCACAAACGAACTGAATTGACAGCGAACGGTTGAACATTTTGGATTGTCAAATATTTCGCTTCTAATACAAGGGTACCGTACCCTTGGAAACAAAACTTTAACTAACCCAAGCGACATCTATTAGTGACTACTGCAAATGTCCATTCCGGCCATGAACACAGTACTGAAAAACGAACGAAATATTTTACCGCGAAAAGTGAGCGAAATATTCATTTTTTACTTTATTTTATATGGAATTTGACAGTCCATTTCGTTTCGCTCGGAACACAGTACTAGGCTTTAATAGTAAAAATCACAAGAGTGCGTAAAGAAATTTGACAGTAGTAATTTTACTGCTTTCAGAGTAGGCACTAAATTATATTAAAATCGAAAAAATTTCCCAAACGCAATGAACGATGGTCCATTTGAAGTTATTACTGTTTGTTGTTATGATGAATGGATATAATTAATGAAAAAAGAAATATTAATATACCGCCAGAAACCCCGTGAGCTTATTGAGGGTTATAATGTGATATTTACATGCACGTTTGAAAAAAAAAATGCTATATGAAATTCACCTGTTTCAGTAACTAATACCTTGGATACACAGCTCGTATACAAATCATAATATAGTCAATATCATCCAATAATATGCATATAGTACGTCAACGAGCTGATATCTACATAATATCCAACCTCTTTTCTTGTATATAATTTCGATGATTTTAGCTGAAGTAGCCTTCTTTTAACTGCCATCAGCGCCATCTATCACTGAAATCAACTGAAATTCCAATGAATGACAGTTGTGGATTTCTATATCCTTCCGTCAGTTAAAATTGTTTGTGCGTGTTTCCATTTTTGTGTGCAATGTGATGGTCCGGGTTCTACATTTCTTTATTAGCAATGAAAGTGCTTTTCACCGGAACATCATACTGCGACGTTTGGCACGAAGAGCTAGCAGTCGAAGCCTTTTTTTCTTCACTGCGAAAATTTCGGAATGCACTTTTAACTGTCCCAGATTAATTAAATAAAAGTTGCATTAAGTTTTGTTGCTGCGGTGAATATACGCACAATACTATTTGATAGACGCTGGAAATCAAAAATTTTGTCTTTAACAGCTAAATGTCTAAGTATAACATGTATGGGCTGTGTATCATATCATCTTGTATCGCATTTCATGATTTGAATAAAGTAATTTGTATACAAGCAGTGTATCCATGGTATAAGGCAAGGTCCTATATTTAAGGCTTCAAGAGAAACCTCGAAAGAGAGTTAACGTCGTAGAATCGAAATAAAAAAATTCAATGTAGCAAAAATTCGGTTTGTATTAGATTAACAATTATTGATTATTAAGTCATCCTTTTTAATATTAACTAATTTATTTTTTTTTTCAATCCTCTCAAACGTGCAACTTTATCAAAACAAAATTCAGGCATTACCGCGCAATAAACCGAAAAATTACATAAACATTTCAGCATAATTCCAAATCGATTGACCATTATAAAATTCGGGACAGCATAGTGAAATCAGTATGCGTTGCCACGTTTAATGCGTACACAAATTACATTATATAGTGACGTATATTAAATCGGTGCTATAAAATAAGTCCAATAATGCCGTCCGTTCACCACGTCTTTTACTACGGAAAATTGAAGTTTAAAGTAAAAAGGATGCAGGAGCGTGGTCATTACATCCCGAATTTAATGCTTTTATTATTGAATTACTTATGTACTTACATTGTTCGAATAAAAATCAATGCATCATTAGCATAAGACCTTAGTTCTCTTTAATATCATGTACTTAATCGTCTTTAGTGATTCATGTAGCTCCCATACAAAAAGACGTGGAACCACCATACCAAAAGTCCTTAAAAAATTATGCATTCATATTCCGCTAGCTTACAATTTGACAAATGTGGTTAAAGGAACAACAGCTTATGTCGAGATTCAACAAAAGCTTCTTCCAGTACCTACCATACAAAAGTTTTTAAAAAAATATGTGATTTTGTCGTGTAAACTCGCGATAAATCGAAAAGGAATTGAGCTATAAAGCGAAAACCAAATTTATAAATAAAGTTTAGATCATTATAGTTAGAGTATTATAATTGGATTGCAACCTGAGATATGTTTCTTATTCTCCAAGAATTGCTCTTAAAATTTGTTAAAGCAGAACCCTACTACCCTGCATAATCAGTACAGGATATGGAGATTTACATTGTTTTTGGGTCTGTTGAAAAAAAACATGGTAAATTTACAAAAAGCAACCACCAGCTGCAGAGCAAATACTACTCATCAAAATTGCAATTTAAATTCCATCAACTAGTGCACGAGTGCTTCATATTTCGTATTTACATTTCTAAATGTACCTTGAACAATATGCACATTTTGTGTCTGCTAATAAAATGTAATCCAGGAATAGGATTTCTCCACCTACATACATGAAAATTTTAAGTTCTTTTCATGTGAGCCAAAATATGATCACAAAACTTAAAGTATGAATTGTTTGGGGGCTGCTAACAAACTCCCACCGACAACAAATTTTTGCTTCAAATCTAACTGAACCATGAATTTGTTAGTTCTTAAGCTCTAAATCACCTTTCTCTAATGGTGTGCTACTTTCACACATAGTAGCACTGCAACTGGTACCTTTAAGCTTTCATAAATTTTTAATAACCTCTATGAAGAGCAAGGCATCAAGAGCATAAAGTTGTAAAATATAATTTCATCTTTCCTTTTTAGGAAGGCAAACTACATTTGGATGCTTTCAAATAGGTACTCTATGTGAGGATTATACGTACGTATTCACAAATGCTTATTTCGAGAAAATTTGAATATGAACAGATATTTGCCAAGAAATGTTTCTTTTGTTTTCCTTAGAATAGTTATTTCTCGAGTGGAAAATGAAGATTCACTCAAGAAAGTGAAAGAATAATACGTCTATCGGAATCAAAGCGGCCCGTTGCGACATTTTTACCAATCAATAGTACAATAAAATCTGTTCCTCAATTGTACGGTTCCACATATGTATGTATATCACCAGCCATCAAATAGGTAATTTTGCGGTGAGGCACATGTGGTATAAAATAGCAATACCAATTCGCGCACAAAATCAATGGATTGATAAAAGCTATATAGTTAATTTTTAATCGATGTTTATAAGAAGCTCTTAAAAAATCCCAAAATTATCATATTATCTTTGTTGCAAGTGTAAATGAATAAGTTATTATAAGTGCAGTGAAAATAATTGGTTTGGTACGTGAATTTCAATTGTTTTTCCTGAGATTCTGGAAACCCTGCAGTTCGTAACTAAACATACTGTTACATGCTACCCTGGCAACAGCCTTCCAATACCTAACTGGAGGGCGGAGTAAAACATCTGACTGCCCACCTTGCAGTTGTTGTTGTTTGGTATGGGGACACGCCGCAAAGCAGCGCATCTTGAGCATTCAGGCCTACATGGCCCATTATTCTCGAATCCCCAGTCTCTACCCGAACTTTTTCTTCCTCCTCACGAATTTCAAAAGCTCAGGTAGGGATCGAGAACGGAGTTCTTCCATCCTCATAGCATCAACGCCGTATACGTGCATTCTCGCAAAAGAGTAAGCTGGACACTCGAGAAAGAAATGTTCCGTTGTGTCGTTGCTCTCGTCGCAAGCAGTGCATATGGGGTCGTCAATGATTCTCAGTCTGAAGAGGTGTGGGCCACACGAGTTATGCCCTGTGAGAACACCAACCATACTACCACATTCCTTTCTGCTCAATTTGAGAAGAAAAGCAGCGGTTCGTCCACTTGGTCCCTTAACAAGATTTCTGGTTTGCCGCATTCCCGGAAGAAGCCGCCATCTCTCAATGTGTGATTTATTCACCCACTCAGCAAAGGCAGCCGTAACAGAGGCAACCGGCACACCGAAAACTGGTTCTGGTCCGACCATGGCTGACTCCGATCCAGCCTTTGCTAATGCATTAGCTATTTCATTGCCATTTACACCCTGGTGGCCTGGAACCCATATGAGCTTTAAGTCGTTGAATCTGCCAACAGAATTCAACCGTTCTTTACACTCACGCACCATCTTTGAAAAGACGATTGGATTATCTAGAGATTGTAGAGCGGCCTGACTATCGCTGCAAATGCAGATCATCCTGCCTCTCCATCTTCCCTCTATAATCCATTCTACTGCCTTAATGATCGCATATACTTCAGCCTGAAATACCAAAGAATGTTTTCCTAGGGCGAAAGAGTACCTGAGATCGGCAGTCTGTAAGTACATTCCAGCTCCCGACCCGTCTTCAGTCATTGAGCCGTCCGTATAGAATATATCAGTGAATCCGCTAAGCAATGCGGACTGGTTTTCCCACTCCTCCCTACTAAGGATCTCTACCTGATATTTCCTTTTGAGCATAAAAGTCGAAGTCATAGCATCCGAAGGCATATCGAAGATGGGGTTCCCAGACCTTGCAGTACTCAATGGGAAGGACGTGGAGAAATCTGCAAACTTGTCGAACACTCTTCTTCTCACTTTTTCTCCAGCTCTCTAGGACATTCCACGTACACTACCGAATATGCAGGAAAGCTCTAGAGTCAACACCTGCCGTACATAAATACGACAGAGTTTGTAGATGACACAGTTTTTACTGCGGATTACGAAAATTTTTAAGGCGATGCGATCCGACGATCAGTTTCTACGCGACGTATTCTGATTGGAAGCAGCAATCGAACAGTGATCAAAAAGTATATAAAATTCGACCAGCGTTGCCGGTAAAAAAGGTCAATCTATGCTGTATTTCAGTTACGGCGGTGTACATATCGGAACGAAAAAAACGACAAAATACTTTACTGGAGTGAAGAGTTCATTGACGACTCAGGTACCAATAGTGCAGATTTTACCAGCCGATTTATAGTAGAGTTAAAATTCCTGATACAACTTAAATTGTACGAGCACATCTTAGATGAAACTGAGAAGCGCTCTATGGGATACAGTATAATATGGTGTGGGAGTACCTTCACTCAAATGAAATGAAAATTATCATAAACAACAGAAATCAAAAGCAAGAATATTCTGCAAATTCCATTGTTCAGCTAAACTACGGTTTAGTTCGTTTCTAGCGAAGTCATACGTATATTGCTACTTAAGTTTTGAGATAGACAAATAAAAACCAATATTTATAATCAAAAATGGCTTTATTGTTTTTCACAATATACTCCATGAAGATCAACACACTTTTGAATTTTTTCAACATTTCTTTGCACCAATCGACACGAGCTTTTTTTTGAGCGATTGTCAAATTATGCGGTATCCAACGCGAACAAATCTTTTTGACAATGAATATTGAATGTATGCAAGTGGAACTAATACCCAGGAATGCCTCAATCTCACGGTATGTCACATGACGATCTTGTAATATCAGTTCATGCACAGCATCGATGTTTTCTGGCACAACTGCCGATTTTGGACGACCTTCACGAAATTCGTCCTGTAGCGAAATGCGACCACGATTGAATTCTGAAAACCAACGAAACACGGTGGCTCGAGATGGTGCGTCATCAGCAAAAGTCGAAGCGAGTTGATCGGCACACTGCTGTTGGTTTAATCCACGTCGAAAGTCATAGAAAATCATCGCACGAAACTGATCACGATTTAATTCCATTTTTCGACCAAGATGAATATTTCAAGTATCTGTAAACAACACAAATAGCACTCGTATGACAACACGTTCTGAGTACGTTCACCACTAAAAATGTCAAACTTTACGACGACAATGTCAGATTTGACGTATTCATATTAGTGTTGCCATATCTCAAAACTTAAGTAGCAACCTACTTAGTTTTCTGATCCTGTTCAAATCATGGCGTGCAACCTACTGAGCAAATAGAAAACTCACATTTCCGCGTGGACAAAGCACCCTTTGTCATAAACAATCAGGCGCTTTCTTTTTGAAGCGTTAATACAAATTTTGTCCTTTTATCCAATTACACATTTTATTAATAAAGCTTGTATTGGAAGCCAGCATTACACTGCATATCAAATATTTGACTTTTCTAGCTGATAAATGCAGTCATTGCGGAAAGTGCTGGAAATTCAACATCATCGTGCACCAGATTTTCTTAGATGTCATAATTTTACATATGTCATAATTTTACAATGAGCTATGATTTTTTTATTTGTGATCCAAAATATCTATATAAAACTAGACATAGTTTATGGGCGAGGTGACTAATAGAATTTTGTTATGTTTCAATCGATAGCATGTCGACTTTACGCTAAAATTTGAGGTCGCCCACTGCTTAGTCACCCCAAAATTTTCAAAAACAAATTTTGTTTTTGTCATTAGCTAAAAGGGTAGGTAAGCTCATTAGTTCGTCTAGATATGTCTGTTTGCATAGCATTTCATAAAACCAAATTTATCGCAACAACCGCGAAACGCCCCGGGTTTATGTTACCACTTTGGAAAAAGGAAATGGTTCAAAACTTACACAGAAAGGACCATTTGTCTCCCCGGTCCAATACCTTTTCAGGTAAGTATCTCACTATTCTAACCCGCCAGGAAATTAATCTTTGTTATTACAAAGTACACTTAGCTTTCTCCATCGCGCTAAGTACCTCCCAAATATGGAATACATTTTAGACATGGCCAGTTTTTAACCGCGATAACGCTGTGTTCCGCTGTCTTATTTCGAGAAAAAATGATTTGTTAAAAATAGCACAAATCGATCATTAGATCAGCTGCTTACTGAAATAAATGACCGGCAATTTGTAGCTAAGTACCTCGACTAGTTCGAGTTCGAGTTGCCATTCAGGTGAAATGAAGGCCGCCGAGATAAAGTTAAAGTGTTTCGAGAGACAGAAACAACAATGGAGGCAGCAAAAAAAGCACCTGCAACGCGCTCCATATGAAGGCGTAATAGAGTTAAATAGGTGGTTAGTGTGGACGCCCAGCCAGGTGTATTACAGATTACGGCACAGTATGCATTTGTGTTTTTCCGGATTTTTTCACGGTTTCTGTAGACGGCTTCACATTGTTTGTTTTCTGTCTTCAGCTCGTAAAATTTCATGGGAGCCGATTTCGGGAGGTACTGGTCCAATCAGAAGTGGAACGAACACACCTTTCGTCTATTTGAACTTTCAATTTTGTAATTTACACTGGGTGAATTGCACAGAGCATGTGAAAGAAGCGGGCTGTTGTAGGCGGATATGTGGGTCAGTACATCGTTAGATTCATCCGCCATAGTTACCGGCGGCGGTATACCTGATTCAGTTTTGATATGCTTGCACTATTCAATCGAATTGTATTAATATCGTCACTGTACTAACTACGCCTTCTCCTATTCCTGCATTCAGGTAAATTACGATGCACGATGCCATTCAAATCCAATGGCTGCAAACTGGTTTCCGATTAGAAATACCAAAGGGTAGCTAGCATTGCTCGTGTAACATACCTGGTATTGGCGTCATATATTCCAAATCGATGCATTTCATTACCGACATATGCTGCACCTATGAGCATATTGCATACTTAATTATACCATAAATGAAAAAAATTAAATTAATACGAGGGTCTACTGTACAGGGTGTTCGAATGATGTTGATCCTTTTTCAAAGAATAGCTCAAATTCTTGACTAAAAAAGACGGGCCAGTTTCCAAACGAATACTGAACTGATATTGTCGATCAGTTTGATAAAGGACTCAGTCGAGTCCGAAACGTCACGCAAAAATTAATAATAACAGTATTGAACCTGGAAAACTTGTATTTTCAATTCAAAATGACCTGTAAAAACATTCACCAAAAAAAAAAAAATTTGAATACTGAACAGTGCCCAAATCCTCACTGGCCAAAGGTGTTGCTGCACTTGGTCCCATAAAGTAAGCTGCTTCGCGATAATGATAACATGTTTTTACACATCAAAAGGCATATCCACTCTGTTCATAAATGTGTCAATACTCTCTATATCGAGATTCGAACGATCACAAGTGGCATACAAATTGATTGTCTTCTATATGGTACTATTTTCAGCATTTGGCAAAATCGTACAATTTAGTAGCGCTTTTCCTCTATTATTGCAAATAATTCAAGTGTACCTCAAGGTTGCCATATTGGACCCTTGTTATTTATTTTATTATATTAATGACGTGACTACAGTTGATTCCGTACGGTGCTAACGCAAAAAAGCATTAGTAGATTCAAACAGCAGTATTTTAGTGCAAAGCTTTTGTGAAAATTGCAAATTGAATTAAAACTCAAACTGACGTAGACAGTGAATTGTTATCTGGATTGATGCCTTACTGTCGGCGTCAAGCTGCGCTGTGCAGCCTCATTCTATCATACTTTGTATGTAACTCCAGCATAATGTAAACTTTACTAAAACTGAAGACTTTATTAGTAAAAAATAATAAAGTAAAATTTAACCACTGCTGTGAAATTCTTGAAAACACGTGGTCAAACCCATAGCACGGCAATAACGGAATAAGTTTATCTAAGCATCAAATACCGACTCCAAACAAATGTTGTTGATAAAATGGGGCATCCTTCAATCATAGACAGAAAGAAATATTCAATGTAAAATTATATAAGTCGCCTTAGACGTTTATATTCGTATGAAATTTTAAAATTACATAAATTTTACAGTAGGAATTAGCTAAATTGCATCCACCTAATGGTACTGTATTTAGTATAACATGCCTTAAAAAAAAAATTTAATTTAACATAAAACGAGTTGTGCAATTCAGATAAGACATTCGGCGTTTTACAATAGGTGTTTTATATGTTTAATTTGTATAAATCGACTTGCCTAAGATCTTCGGCAATTTAACAAAAAAAAATGTTAAAATTCTGCTTCCCTTAGAATTTAGGCAATTTAGCATAGGCATACGGATATGCAAACAGTTAAAAAAATGAATTGTGAATGAAATTATTCTCATAATATGCAGATTGCCTTAGTAATTAGGCATTTTAACATTCATTTATGTAATTTGCAAAGGCAACTTTTACGACGTGTTCACGTTTAGCTTTTTTTTAATGTTTTTATCATTCATTGGTTTTAGTGATTAAGATTGTGCATGTCATGTGAAAATAAAAATATCAAATACGAATATTGGAATCTAAGTAATACAGTGGAATTAATAAGCAGTAGAGTATAATAAGTAATACATTGAAACCTAAGTAAGTATATCTATGTTATTAAATTAGTTTATTCTGTAGTACATAATTTTTAATTTTTTTTTTCAATATGTAAATCATTTCATAATTGTACAAACTGTGCTTCACATGCCAACAACATTTCGTTTATTTGGATATTTAAAAATTAGACATGGGTGTAAGAATCATTTCAAATGTTATAAAAAATGTTGTCGCCAAATCTTTTAAAATATATCGACTTACAAAAGGCTTTTAACGAGAAAGCATTATCAAGATCTAATTGAATCAGCATTTGTTAACAGTGATTGTGCAAAAACTACTTTTCCACAACATAATATATTTAATTATTATTAAATAGTACAAAAATAAATATAAGAAAATAACATTATAAGATTATTGATATGTATTATTGAAATACAAATTAGTAACGATAAAACCAAAATAATAAAAATAAATTTTGACAGTAAATGATCTCTTCTTCATATAGTTATTAGGACTGGTGACGCTGATAAAACCAGCTGAAAATGGATATACCTAGATAAACATACGAAAATCTTGTGAACAACGCGGTATTTGTCTGAGACTGCGACAGAAATTTTTATTAATGCTAATGGATTTATAGACAAAGAGTTCTATAATCAGCATTACTTCGAAAAAGGAACTTATATGACTTATACGAAGGTTTCAAAGGTATGTAAAATTGATAAGAATAATTTACTTATATTTTTGCTGAATTTGACTTGATATTTTTTAGCTGTTGGCCTGTCAACAACTGAAATGCTCTATGCGAATGAACGTCATACATCGACGTCAGTAAATCCATAGACAACACAATTTTATCTGAAAATAAGTTGGGTGAATGGCAAAGTAAAAATGTCAGTTTTCAAAATTAAAGTATTAATGAATTTATTTTATTAATTTCGATGTAGTTCTACTATAAATGACTCCAGGAAATCTTTAATTTACGTCCTAAATTTGATCCACCTACAGTACTCCCCGTTGCGGACTGTGTATGTAGTAACATTAACTCACCTGCCGCAATGTAAGTTAAACAAGAATAATAAAAATTAAAAATTAATAAAAATATTAACATTTCTTTTATTTACTTATAGACAACAGTTGCTGAAATTTTACAAAGAAGAAAAACAAGTTAACGTCAAAAGAACAAACTGATCTTGTTCATAAAATGGTACAGCATTTTATTAAACATTATAAGAGTCTGTCTGTCCAAAATTATTTTACTTTTATCGAATTAAGCCATGGTAAAAATTCTTTTGGATTTTGACACCATTGATTTTATTTTACGAGTATAGACACTTATTTTTATAGGATAGTGTAAAACTATGGGATGCAGACCAAGGACGAAAATCACATTGTAGCCTTTAATTGTTACACTGGAGAATCGTTTAAATTCTTAAAATTGTATGTTAGCGTTGATGATATATTCATCCTTATTCCCGAACCCGCCAGCAGGACAGTGAACTGCGATTCACCCAATTTTAAATTATTGAAAACGCGTGAACGATTCACTTTCTCGAAAATTTGATAGTTAAAATCCGCAATGAAATAGTCGCGTTTTTAAACTTTTTTCAGAAATTAATTGTCAATAAGCAAAGAGAAATTTGAGATGATCTTGATCTCTCACATTTACAGTATTATAATTTTGGAAATTTTTTTGCCTTAAAATAGGGTTTCAGATAGACGGAAACGACGTTTTTAAATTATGTCGATAAAGCAGTTTCCGAACATTTTCAATAATCACATGTGCCGTGAATAGGAATCGAATGTGAACCACATAGACTGCGGGAATAAAAAATCCGCCGTTTTCCAAAATAAGCGTGATTACAACATATTTAAATGCAGTTCAATTTTTTTTCAAAATAATATATATGCTACCGTGTCTCTTCATTGAAACTTATAATACTTATAAATGATTTTTATTTATTATGTAAAAAAATAATTTAATTAAAAAATGAAATAAAAATAAAAATCGAAACAATACTTTTTTTTAAATTGTTTTAAAAATATTATTCATTCTAATATATGATTTTACTATTTTACATTATATTTCATAGACAAAAATAGTGTGAAAGTTGTAGTTTGATTCAACCTAGGTAACTTTGCTAATTTATTACACCTACTAATTGGTGTTAGGTAAAATACCTGATTCGTATAAGGTAAAACACCTAATTGATATAAGGTAAAAAACCTAATTCGTGTTTCTATTCTATGAAATACACAATAACCCCAGGGAATGAGCTACGTAGACTTACTCTACACTATTACGCAAAAATAAATAACAATGTCAAGACCAGTCTTTAAAAAAAACAATCTATACGGGTTCGATTCAAAAGTTCGTATCCTAAAGTCTCGTTTTTTAAGATTTTAACATTTTATAAAAAATGTTGCGCGCTTGAAATCTTGCATTTCATACTATGCCTTTTTTAATATCGTACAATTATCGCGAAAATCTCGTGCTGAAACTCAAAGTTCTGACGAACAACAATATTTGGAGCTGCAAACTATCAACGTATTGAACATGATTTAATTATTCTAAGCCGTACGAACACAAATAAAAACAATAATTCACACAAAATAACATGTTTCGACGAGAAATATTATATAAAAATTATTAGTTTAAAATACACGCGAAATTTTGATTCGCACGATTTTGAAAAAGTCAAATTTTGAAAACACGAGATTTTTGTTAAAAAAATGGGCCCTTTTGGTGAGTAGTGTGCGCGGTGGCTCAGCGCTTCGCCCCTTCTTAAAACAAAAACTAATATCTTGTAACATCCAGTAACGATGAGTGTTTCGCTTGAATTGGTGAATTGTATGCAAAACATAAGACAAGGTATTTCAATGTACGGCCCAAAGATCTTTTGAGAATGGATGCAGAACGGTAAATTGGGACCGTGGAGAACCTATTTGGATATGTTAGTCAGATAAATGGCTCGCTACGACAAACTTTTCCACAATCAAACACACCGAAAAAAATTTGGTCAACCTTCAAACTACGTGAACTTGATTCGGACACCCTGTCAATATAATTTTTTATTAAAATTTACGTTTTAAGTATATACGACGCCGGTCGGTTCAAATTAATTAGTTCCGCTGGCAGTAACCTGCAAATTGTAATAATAAATTCGCGATTACGCTTCCGTGTTTGCTCTACTTCATCTCGCAAATTAAATTGTGTAAGTACCTACATAATTATATTTTTTTTGTGTTTCAGTCGTTATTCAAAGTACACGTTATCCCCGCTAAGTACAGCGACTACCTTTTAACTAAATTGAGTTATAGAAGTAGTGCGATGCTCGATTACGGACAATTTACGATGGAATTTAAATAGAGACCTTATAATGTGAAATCGGGCTACCACAATGATGGTGGATGGACGCTCTTCACGCTTGAACTTACTAACGAAATAGCAGCCATACAATCCATGATTTCATGGCCAATATTTGGGATTCTATAAAACGAATGTTGGGCATATTCGAAACGAGCACTGATTTATATTCGAGCATATTTTATTCAAATTTATTGTGAAATCCGTAGGAGAGTTTCCGAGTAAAATGCACAATATTAAACTGGAAAGTTTTTGTTATGTAGATCTGTTCAATGGCATTTTGTTTACATTTTAAATTGTTTATGAAATCAAGTGTTTTTGGTAGGATTTTACGGGTATAACGTAAGTGCTTAATTGGTATGTATGTTTTGTTTCAGTTTTTTAAAATTAAATAGTTTTTTTTATTCATGTTTTTAACCGGAGGAACAAATAATTTTTTTTAGTAATAACTCACTCTAGTGTATGTAAAGCAGTTCAAGTTAATTCAAGATCAAAACCAACTTTGTAATTATGTAGACAACTAACAAAAGATTCGAAGGCAGAAAAAAACCAAATTTAAAATATAAAAAAAAAAAAATTAATTAAAACTGAACTACAACTAAAAGCTAAAAAAAACAATAATAACAAGACGAACATTAAATAAATAAAATGTTTCACTCTACGCCATCGTTAAGCTCGTCAGCTTCTATACTACTCGAGAAGCTAAGCCAACACACCAACCAAAATTAATTGGGACAGCAATGACAAACACTCAGTCTCTGGAAAATACAGGTCGGCGCTTGATCCTTATGAACAATTTTGAGAGGAGTTCAGTTTCCTGACGGGTTATACTCCAATCATTATAAAGGCGCCCAACGTGGGCCCGAAGTGAGCTATTCAGAGTAGAAACCAAGTAGTATGTAGCTTAGGACAAAAAAGAAAAGAAAACATCTTCAAAGCAGGTGTCCGTAAATGCACGGTTAAATAAAAATAACAACAAAAAAAATTAATTAAAACTGAACTACAACTAAAAAACAATAATAACAAGAAGAATTTTAAATAAATACTTTCAATGGAAATCCTCTCGAAATAATTATTGGTCATATTTATAGCGGACAAATTTAATTTTTGTTTTGATTTACCCCAATGAAAAATGTTTCACTCTACGCACTCGTTAACTTCGTCACCTTCTATAAAATACGAGAAGCTAAGCCAAGACACCAACCAAAATTGAATTGAGACAGAAATTTCTAAACTGACTAGTTGAAATTATACAAAAATACCTGTAAAAAGGTGTTCGAATATATTCATATCGGTGGTATGGAATAGTTTTCACTTTAAAATAATGAAATTTTATACAATACTCAATCGAACTCTACGATTTTAAGCTTATTTAGAATTGATTAGTTAGTAAGAAAGTCACTCTGTCTCTGAAAAAGGTCGGCGCTTTGATTTATTGGCACATGATCCTTATGAAGAATTCATTAAAAAGACACCCAACGTGGGGCCCGAACTGAGCAATTCAGAGTAGAAACCAAGTAGCTTAGGACAAAAAAGGGAAAAAAACAAAGGAGGTGTCCGTAAATACACAGTTACCTCAAAAATGGCCAACACAATATTTATACTCTAGATGAAATCATATAAAGTATTATAAGTTTAATCCAGCCCAAAAGTTTGTAACGCATAGAACCAAGCCACGGACGAAAAAAAGTTATATATTATTTTTTGTTTATTTGTGGCCAAAAACCTTAAATCCGCTTGACGTCCGTCCGTCCGTCCGTCCGTCCGTCTGTCCGTTAGCACGATAACTCAAAAACGCCTTCACCTAGGATCTTGAAATTTTGAATCTGTATGTTTGCTTGAATTTGTAAGGCTAAGTTCGTTAACGGGCAAAATCGTCCTACTCCTTCGGGTAGCTGCCATACAAAATGTCCTTAAAACACGTGTTCAAGAATATAGGTCGATAACTTCAGAAGGGTTTAAGCTACGACTTTGAAATTTTGTATGTGTTATTTTTTCAATAGTTGGAGCCAAATGTATGATTATGAAGAAAATCCTATTAGTCCTTCGTGTAGCTGCCATACAAATATCCTGTCAAAATGTATTCACTTAATTTACGAAACTCACTATAACTCAAGTAATCTTTTACCTACGAATTTGGAATTTTTTTCAAATTAGTTTTGAGTGAAAAGGAAGTTAGAGTTTACTAGTTAGCGAAATCCTTTTAACCCTTCTGGTAGCTGCCATACAAAATGTCCTTAAAACACGTGTTTATGAATATTGGCCGATAACTTCAGAAGGGTTTATGCTACGTCTTTGAAATTTTGTATGTGTTATTTTTCCAATAGTTGAAGCTTAGTGTATGATTATGAAGAAAATCCTATTAGTCCTTCGTGTAGCTGCCATACAAATATCCTGTCACAATGTATTGACTTAATTTACGGAACTTACTATAACTCAAGTAATCTTTTAGCTATGAATTGGAAATTTTGTACAAATTAGTTTTGAGTAAAAACGAAGTTCGAGTTTATAATCAGCGAAATCCTTTTACTCCTTCTGGTAGCTGCCATACAAAATGTCCTTAAGACACGTGTTCAACAATATTTTTCGATAACTTTCGAACGCTTCAAGCTACGAATTTGAATTTTTGTACACGTAAATGGTTCCAAGGAAAAGGATAAATATGTAAGAAATCGAGTGAGTCCTTCCTGCACCTCCCATGTGAAAGTCCTTCAAAAAGGACATTTTTTTTCGATAACTTACCCAGTTCAAGATATGAAATTAAACAATGAATATTGTCTTTTAGCGTACGTATTGTATCAATCGCATGGCAGTCCTTAATAAAGGACATACAACATGCACACACGTAATTCTACTTTATCCCCAACTACAATATAAATCGGAGTTCAGTATTCATCTAGAGTATTATACGATTGGCTTGCAGCCGATCGTGACTGCAGTATGTTTTTTTGATGGTTTTAGGGAAAGGTGCATTTAAATACTGAAATTACCCTATTAGCAAACTACCCTCCATAAGGCTTTACCGATTTTCCTACCTCGTAGCCTCGGTAAGGCCTTATGGAAGATAAGGTGTTAGTAGGGTAGAACACTCCTCCAAACCCGATAGAACATTTTTGAAAATGTCTATTAATTGTGTTTGTTGTAGTTCAGGTGGATGAATAATTTAGAAGAAATCGTTCGTTTTTGTGGAATTATTTGGTCCTTGCTTTGAGAAAATAGACAAATAGGAATTATTAACTTAAATTAAATGATTGCGATAAGTCTTGTGCCCACATTAAATTAATTTTTTAGCACCTACTCACTAACCCATAACTTAAAGCCGTCGAACAAAGAGATCCGACACAATTGATTAATTTCCAGTAATAAGCACTTTATTTTCGTAATTAGCCAAATTGAATTATTTGAACTGTGATGACACCACAAAGTCATTACCTATCTACAGCTAGTTTATATTTTTTTAGCGAAAAAACATTGCTATATCTCGTTTGTGTACGGCATTAACTGCACTCTGTGGGAATGCTTTTCATGCTGTCCATAAATACAACAAACCAGCAGCTATTTCTATGCTGTAACCTTGCCACTGTTTTGTAATGCTTCAGTGATGTCCTGGAATGTAAGCCGGCTATTGTTTTTTCGGAATTTGGTCTTAGGAAGTTCAGGTTTAATCTAATCTTATCTCGGAAAAAATTTATTCACGATCTTATTTTTTGAGTATTAATGGTCAAAAAAATCTGAACGGCTGGATAGTTTTAGATTATATTGTTACATGGTACCCTGGGAACCCGCACAACTCGATCAGTATCCAGTGAGAAAAACAATAACCTCCCAATACCTAACTGAAAAGCGGAGAAAAACTTCGGATTGGCCACGTTGCAATACCCAATGAGAAAGGAGTGGAAAATTCTGTAAAGTTCAACATTCTTCTCGAACACTTTTCCCCTTATCGGTTGTTCTTATAACATTTCTCGAACATACGACATACACAACCGAATATGCGAGAAAACTCTCAGCTCAACACATGCAGTATATAAGCATGGCAAAGTTTGTAGTGACACAGTTTGTACTACTATGAAGCGAGACGATCAGTTTCTACGCGAAAGTATTTGTAAACCGATTTGGATTGGTAGCAGCAAACGATCAGTAGTCAAGTAGTATATAAACAAAATCGGACAGCGTTGCCAGTATAAGCGAATAATAAAACGTTATTATTTCTATCGATTTTAAACGAATTATGTGTTACTTCAAGTCGCGGCGAACCCCTAGCTCGCAACAATATTAGTGTACACATGTTGTACTTAATCATGCAGATTTAAAAATGGGTCAGTCAAAGCCTTTGTATTAAGGACTTAACTTGCATGTAGGGAAAAAGTGAACAAGAATATTATTATACTTTAATAAGCCACTGCGACCAAAGTACCTTCATTAGTTGTTGCTAATTTTCGTTTCTTCGCCATTTGGCGATTGTAGTGCCATTTATATTTTTGGCAAACATTACTGATGTATTACCGACTTCAGCTCCATCAAGGCTTAAGGATCTCTAGGTGCAACAATAGTGAAGTGAAAGAATCATGAGAACAATACGAGTAGATACTTTGCACTAACGCTCTAACTTCGAAGGTTAATCGAAATAAATTTAGATTCACCGAAGAATATGACGTCTCCTGCTTCATCAATCAATCTTCAATATTTTCTATGTACATTAGCCACAGCAAACTCTTCAATTTCTTTTAGTAAGTGTTGTTTCTTATTTTCTTGTCAGCAAACAAATCTCATTGGTAAGCCTCCTTTACTTTATACTTTACACTTTTCACTCGCTTTCAGCCTTTCTGCTTTGTTGAATTCTTGAAGTCATTCGTTAGTTGAGTTTGAAGCATACCAAAGCTACTCACGGAAGACTGAAGAAGGTTTGAAAAGTTGGCTGTAGTTACACGTGTCATGCTTGTTTTTCAGGTATTAGACTCTACCACACTCCATGATTTAATTGGGCTCGGAATAAACAAATAACTCAGTGAATGAATCGCCTTTTTTTTGCAATCGAGTCGTAGCTAGTAGTATTCATCAAGTGTGCTATTCGCGCGAGTGTCGAGAATATCAAGAGTAAACGACAGAAGGTCATTAAACATTTTTTTAGGAATAATGCGAGCCTTGAGCCCTGTCGGGCGAAAGGTGGGCTTACAAAGAAAGCTCTCAATCCACCGGATAAGAGAAGTTACAATGTCAAATCCAATGAGGTTAGAAAATAGGGATTGTACCTAATTAGGTACCAACTTCATTCACTTCTTCAAGCTCAATCATCAAATTTATGGATACAGACGTTCCAATTTAATTGGTATCCTGTGGTGTTATAACTATACTCAAACTTGGTACTCTTGGACTTTGTCACCCTGCTTCGTAAAAATGAAAATGCTTAAGATCATCCAGGTTAACCTGCAGCACTCGAAGAGTGCCTCGGATAACCTTTTAGTCTTCCTAGAAGAGGAGGATATAGACATCGGCCTATTACAGGAGCCCTGGGTTAGAGATTTAACTATAAAGGGACTCCAAACAACAAACTACAACCTATTTTACAACCACAACCGCCAGGATCAAGGTAAGCCCAGAACTTGTATTTTAATCAAAAAGCACATAGACGCCTTTATGTGCCCTAACTTCAGCTCTGCAGATTTAACAGTGGTTAAGCTGGAGCTTGGTAACAGAGATCTTTACATCGCCTCTGCCTACATGGCTCATGACTGACCGGCACCGCCAGAAGAACTACAACAACTGACATCCAATATCACAATCAAGGAAAACCTTCTGGTCGGATATGATGCCAACGCTAAACACCTGCTATGGAGCAGCTCAGAGATCAACGAACGTGGTGAGTCCTTATTTGATTTTATTATTAATACTAACCTTTCTATATGTAACACTGGCAATACCCCTACCTTTATCTTCCCCAGTACGGAGGGATTTCAGGGATGGGAGGAGGTGCTGGATGTTACACTACTAACAGACAATGATAGGGTTAAGGTTGAAAACTGGAGAGTATCCAGTTTAAGATCATTCTCGGATCACAACTGGATCCTATACAATGTGAGTATTACGATCGATACCCCCAAGCCGTTCAGAAACCCGAAGCGAATTGACTGGAAGAAATTCAGGCAAGTCGTGAAGGCAAAACTCTCAAACATACCTAACTTGACCCCTAACACTATAGAAGAGCTGAATGCAAAGGTGAAGACACTGGAAAAGGCATCGTGTCCAGCGAAACATAGTAAGAAAACACTCCCCCGTGGTGGAATGAAGACTTATCCAATTTCAGGAAGATTACCAGAGATGTCTTCAACATCTGCTACAAACACAAGTACTGGCAACCTTATAAGGATTGCTTAAAAATTTAGAAAAAATCTGTTAGAACAGCCAAGAAGCAAGCTTGGGTGGACTACTGCCAATCCATTGAGTGCACCCGTGACTCTGCGAGAATCAATAAGATATTGTCCAAACAGCACACGAACCCGTAGTTTGTGAAGCGAGTAGACGGGAACTGGGCGGACTCTACTGCCGAGACACTGGAGCTCTTAATGAGCACCCATTTTCCCGGATCTAGGGATAGCCGCGTGGACACCCAAAACCTTCAGGGTGAGCGGCGAACATCAGATTACGACACTACATTGATTTTCAACGAGAGGAAGACTTGTTGGGCAATCAATAGCTTTTTACCGTACAAATCTCCTGGCCTCGACGGTATAATACAAATTATGCTGCAGAAGCTACAAGACATAGTAGCCCCCTGGCTGGAGGCGATTTTTAGAAGTTGCATTTCCCTAAATCATGTGCCCCAGACTTGGAGACAAGTCAAAGTGGTGTTCATACGGAAGGTGAGCAAGCGTAGTCATGAACTCGCGAAAGATTTCAGATCCATTAGTTTGAACTCTTTCGTACTGAAAACACTAGAGCGTATTTTAGACATCCATTTCTCCGTTCTCAAAATCGCAGCATGCATACCTCAAGGGAAGATCCACAGAGACTGCTCTGCATGAGGTTGTGCGAACAATTGAATACACAATGCATTACAAACAGTATACCCTAGCTGCCTTTCTAGACATTGAAGGTGCGTTTAATAACGTTCATACTGAGGCCATTCAAGAATCTCTCATCGAGTTCGGTGTCGAGGAATGTCTCAGCGACTGGATAGTATCCATGTTGAGTACAAGAATTATCCACTGGAGCTTAGGGAACAGCCATTTGGAAAAATCTGTGTGCAGAGGAACACCCCAGGGTGGTGTTATCTCGCCCCTACTCTGGTTAATGGTCATGAACAAGATCTTAGTAAAACTGGAGAGGGAAGGGATTAGGGTGGTGGCGTATGCGGATGACGTGGTTATACTGGTATCAGGGATGTTTTCTTCAGTGATCAGTGAAATCATGGAAGGTGCGCTGGGTAAGGTAAACACGTGGACTGCTAGCTGCGGCCTGGGTGTAAATCCGGACAAAACGGAACCGACGCTCTTCACCACTAAAACCAAAATACCGGACTTTAACCTCCCTCGCCTAAACGGCCATCAAGTATCATTATCATCCAGTGCGAAGTATCTTGGAGTTGTGCTCGATACGAAGCTCAGCTGGAAGTTAAATATAGAACAATGGGTGGAGAAAGCACGTATCGCCTTTAACGCCTGCAAACAAACCTTCGGCAAAAAGTGGGGACTTAAACCAAGAATGGTTCTATGGTTGTACCCAACAGTAATACGTCCAATTCTTACCTACGGATCGCTTGCCTGGTTGCCAGCGTTGAGTAAGAGTTACAACATAAACAAACTCAGCAAGGTTCAGAGAACTGCAGCCGTCGGAACTACAGGTGCAATGAGGTCATGTCCGACGGATGCTTTGAACGTATTGTTGCATCTATTACCTATTGATTTACATGTCAGAAGTACTGTATCGTGCAGCGCTGTCAGACTCAAGGAATTTGGGTACTAGTATGGCAAACCTTACGGTCACAGTAACATTTTAGAATCCTTACCAGCGCAAATAGTTAAATCGCCGACCGACTACATTATCCCGAGACTGACCTTCAAGAAGGATTTCGCTGTTGGTTTTCCAACCAGGGCGGAATGGAAGAATGGTTCAATTATACATGAATTCGACACTGTCATATACACTGACGGTTCAAAGATGAACTGTGGAGGGGGATGCAAATAAGAGGGAAACTGTTATCCACCTTCTTTGCAAGTGTCCCGCCCTAGCTAGAGCCAGACTTCGCGCACTAGGCAAAACCTTCTTCAATAACCTCGATGAGATCTTAAACAGCTCTGGATGGATATGATAATCCATTCAAGCCCCAGGTCTCTGTAAAACTATGTATATACTTCATCAGACCGCAACGACCAGGTTAAACGAGTTGTGGTATCAAAACGGCGCTTCCTGTGCTAATTGGGCCCTGTTTTCGGCAGACGGGCCACCACGTAAACCAACCATACTCAAACTTAGACGAAACTAACTATTGGAACATTTCCTAAGTGTCAACGTCTGAAATAATCTAGTCTAGGCTAAAACCAATTAAATACATGATATAAACAATAGTACATTCCTCAACTTTTGGTGAGGTTCGGCAATTAGCTAACAAACTACCTTCGTAAAACACAAATGGGGTAGTAATTAACTTTGAAAATAAACTCTAAAGAATTTTGAATACAATTGGTATTCCAGGAAGACTTTTTTTGGGCAAGTACTTCCTGAATAATGTTTTTAGGTACTGGTGCTGCAGTACTGAAAATCTTAATTGCATATGAATTGAGTTTTGGTCAACGCCAGAATGAATACTATTAAATTGAATTCGAACTTCGGCGACTCAATATAAATTTTCAGAACTGAAGAAAAGGCTAAGTCCAGTTCGATATCCGAGTCCAAATTTGACAAATTCATTTTTTTGTTTATTTTTTTCTAAGGAACAATTTATTTTATCGATACCGGATAGTAAATGCATTTAACAGCTTGTTCTGAACGAATTCAGTTTATCCGTACCGAAAAAGTGATTTTAAGTTCTTGGAAAAACAGTACTGCAAATACGATTGAATAAATCTCGAAAATCGTAGCTTTTTCCAGAATAGAATAAGTGAAGTGAACAGTTCAATTGAAGGAGTAGTAACTACTGAACGGCGAGAAGAGAAAAGATGAAAAGAACAGTTCAATTGAAGTACTGCACTGAATTAACTCCTTAAAGGGAATGACTAATTGTGAAGTATTTCACAGAAATTAACTGTTTTTTCCCCATTTCTACTCCAAACTATAATTTATTAAGTGCGTCGTTATTTCCTATTTTGAGCGTAAATTTTCTTCGATTTATTAGCATCAAAAGGGAGTCTGCTACATAAATCTCTCAAGCATTTTCTCAAGCAGTTATCACGAAACAAAACACACTTAACTAGTCTGTCGTTTGTAATTAATTAAAGAATTGTATAAACGAGAGAATTCCGTGACCTATTCAGCTGCTATATTGGATCTTCGCAGAAATTTCCATGCGAAATATTTCCAAGACACGAGATTCGAATTCTTAACGAACTGAAAGAAAGATTTTTCTTCTCTGGACCGAATTCAATTTTGCTATGAATTTTATTGGAACGTTTTTATCTTGCGACTGCAACATGACGTACGAATATTTTAACCTAACGAGCCAAAAAAAATAATTAAGTTTTCACTTATCTACGGTGAAATAAAAGTGAAAAATTCGAGAGAAAGAAAAAAAAAAGTTTGATATGTGATATTGCGAATAAAATTGATTTAGATTTTTCTTTGGAAAATAAAGAAAGTTATCTAGTTGGAAATTATGCAAGATATCAGTTTCAATTAGTTCACATTTCTTTTACACTCAAGATAAGATTTAACTTACGGAAGAAAATACAACGGAATATCCGAATAGAACTACCGGACTATGACTGCACATGGATAGTACCTAATCATCTTCACTTCCGGTATGACCACTTCCAGGGCATAGGGCAGCAATAGAGCTCTTTCCGAAGAATTGCGGATTTTTGAAAAAAATTATTTTTAATAGAGAAAATTGGCAAATGGCTTACACGGCAGAGTATTTGCCGCTAGGCAACTAAACGTGATAGTCACAGGCAACTTAAGCCGATTTTCCTTTTATTGCTCGCTAAATAAAACGATTGATTATGATAAATTTTATTACCTACTCATAAGAGCTCAAAATTAGCGAATTTAAATTTTTTCCCGAAATTTCAGATAAATAATTTGAAGCCAATATTACGAGTGATTTTAAATTATACCCAGAGAACCAAACGAATCGCAAGTGAATCACTAGTGATTCGCGTAGGCGAAGTATACCTATGCTCTCAAGTGAATTCATTTACGATTCCTTCAGAAATTATTGTGGGGTTTTTTCTGCGTTGCTCGCATGCGAAGCAGTGCAGCCACCGCATTTATATTTGCCTACATTTTCCACACATAAAATTCAATTTCTTTTCACCTACTACGGTGAACACTTATCTTTTTTACTTTATTATTTTAATATTAAAGTATTGTTATCGATTTTTAAAAAAAAAAAATTGCTACCCTGAACAATTTTTTTTCCACGTTTCATGACTAATAGACACCAAAAAAGCAATAAAAATTTTCAGTCCGTCTGTGCGCCGTACGCCGTCCGCCGTACGCAAAACGTTTGAAAGCTTATAGCTTTTAAACTCTTTGAGCTATTAAGTTGAATTTTTTTCTCTTGGTAGACTGAGCAGACTCCTTCAAGTGCCCACCTTTTGAGTGGTGGGGGAGAGGTGGGGAAAGCATTTTAGACGAAAAATTTTGGTTTCTAGATCTCAGTAACCGCTTAGGCTAGGAGGCTGAAACTTGGAATTTACATAGAGCATCGATAGTGGACCCATTTGCAAAAAAATTGGTGATATGGGTGAAGGGGTGTGGGAGTGGGGGGAATAGTAATGCGTCCAAAACGCTCAAAAGCAGAGATCGAGACATTCTAAAATACATATCTCCTAAACGGTAATGTCACGAAATTCAAACTTGATGAACATCTGTGGGTATACTAGGAGAATAGATCGGAAACAAATTTTTGAGAGAGGGCAGGGGCGTGCGGAGGTGGGGGTCGAAAACGAACCAATTACACTAGATAAATAAAATTCGGTTTCTGTATTAAGGTTGACAAATAAAATTTGTTGAAAGTAAAGGGGGCGGTGGAGTATAGAAGTGGAAGGGATAAGAATTTTTCTAAAAAATCACGTCTCATATCTCAAGAACAGTGCATGATTTAGAATTTTTACCAGAAGTAGGCCCAATAGACACATAACAGAAAACAAAATTTTGGGGGTGTGGGTGTAGAGGGTGAGGATGGGGAAGGGTGAAGAAGAAAAAGTTCCGATTTTTATATCTCGAGAACCTAAAATGATATAAAGCTGAAACTTGGTACTTGGATAGAACTATAGTAGTAGCATATTGAAAAAATATAATTTTTCATAGGGGTAGTATGGTACGGGGGTGGGGTGTGTTTTTCCTAACTATAGAACGGCTTATGCTAGAAAGTTTAAACTCGGTATGTATATGTAAATCAACTATAAAAGTAAATTAGATTAAAAAATATTTCAAATATCCATTGGCGTACGGAAGGGAGGCAAAAAAAATGATCAGTGAAAATGGAATGCATATATTTTCATGATTTTCGTCATATCAATTAGGTCTTCCCAAATATTGAATTCATATTTATTGTACGGATTCTTCATATAAATACCTAGAAAGCATTTTCAGGATTTTTTGAAATTCGACCTCCACGGTTCTGTAAAGGGGTTGTATACATTTTCACGAATTCAGCAAAATCCCTCCGGTCTGATTAGATATCGAACAACTTTTTACTTCCACGGGCTTGATTAATAATTACCTAAAACTTGTTTTCAAGTTTTTTCCTTTTTCAACCTCTAAGAGGGTATAAACGGGTTGGACACGTTTTTACGAATTCCGTCATATCTCTTAGGAGTGATAAGACATGGGATTGGTTTTCACTTCCTCGGGCTTTCTTTACATATATCTAAAAACTCATTTCAGGATTTTTTGATATTCAAAACCAAAGTGGGTGCATGGGGGTTGCATATGTTTTCACAAATTCCTACATATTTCTTAGTTCTAATGAGATATCAAATTCATTTTTACTGCCTAAGGCTTCCTACATAATCGTCAAAAGTTGATTTCAGTATATTTAGATATTCAACTCCAATAGGACGTAAGGCTTTCGACATATTTCTTTGGATTGATGGGATACCAGATTAGTTTCACTCCCACAGACTTTTATATAATAGCCTATAAATGCATTTCCGATTTCATGTAATGGTCAAAAACCTAATCACGGAAAACCTCCTAATCGTGTATTAACATTATACTATCAATTAGACCTCTTAACGGAGTATAACCCAATTATGTAATTCATATGTTATATGTGACAGCGGCGTTCGCTTCCCGAACCTTTTTTAGGTTTTCAATCACATAGTAACCTACACCGCGTCTCAGAATTAAACGCGTGCTGGACTTCTGCCCGAAAATAATAAAGTTGCGCCCAGACTGTTGGCAGATTTTTTTTTTTTGTTGTTGATATACGAGCACGATTTATTTACAAAACTCAGTTAGTTTCACCTGCAATGAATATTGATGTTTGCTGGATAATAAATCAGAATTGTATGCGAAAGTTGGTATTCATGTGATGGGATCTCCATGAATTAGAAGTTATTTAAGTGATGGGGCGAGTGACATGATACGAGTACAATCAGATGTTTACTTAATTACGAACATGTCTAGTGTGTCAGGGTGATTTCTAGTGATATCACAAGGAAAATTAAATAAATGATAATGATGTGTGCCGTATAGCAGCGTGGTAGATTCGACAGATCGATAACAAACTTTTAGCGTGTTATTTGGAAGCAAATGAAAGGAATGTTGTTTCTCACTGTGGATTATGTGGTCCGACACAATATGAATTCATTTAGTCAACAATTATAAGCTTTGTGAGCATAGGACAGAGAACAATAACATTGAAAAATACAATACCTCCTACCCAGTAAGTGAAAAAAAGCATCTCAGTGCTATGGATAAAAAGTTAATGTTAATGGAGGAAGCTAATCGTTGTAGTGTTTCTGTTGTCAATTTTTTTATACTAGCCGCATCACAAGGGAAGATACTTTTGTAGGATGCAATACTCCTGATAATGTATATGATCTGAAAAAATTACGTCTATCGTGATCTGCTGACGTAAAGCAAAAAACGGACAGGCCAAATCGGTCCAGGACCTCCAGGATACATTGTATAAAGTTATCCTGGTTCAGCGCCCGCGTCCTCCAATTTGTGCATCTAAAAAGCGATTTGCAATCTGCGTCAACTGAGTCCTGGTATCTTTTCCGCGGGTTTCCCACCGGGCCTTTACACTGAGCTCTACCTTTCAGTGTGCATTTGGGAGTTCTTCTGTAATCCATTCGCTCCACATGGTCCGGCCATTGTAGCTTTCGAAATTCGATAAGCCATTCAGTCCTTTCTCTTACTGGTCCCAAAATTCTTCGAAGTCGTCGTTCAAATGCGTCTATTGATTTTTCAGACGCTTGGGTGAGATTCCACGTTTCGCTTGCATATAGTAGCACTTTGTCCCATTCGTTACCGTCTATTACAAGGTGTGATCCAAAGTATGAGAAATTGTTTACATTCTCCAGGTTGTTGTCACCTATGGCCATGTTTTCTCTGGATGGCGCATTTGTTCATGTTTGGATCATGAACTTGGTCTTATTTTCATTTACTCTTAACCCGACATCCTTCGCCGCTAAGTCTAAGCAATGAAAACCTTCCCTAGCGTCTGGAAAAGATCTGGCCATGATGTTTATATCGTCCGCGTACGATACTATTTGAGGGGTTTTAGGTAAGGTGGGTGGTCGGTTCGCGACCAAGTACATAGACCGCCAATGGGTCCGTTGTGATCCCACATGCACGGGAAAAGGTACCCATGTGCCCAAGACAACATCTTAGGTAAACCACCCCGCCAACCTGACAAACTGCAGCAGCTTGTCTAGCTTAATGCTTGCGAATTCGCGCAAGTCTATGGCGAAGCGCTTACCTAAAGTACGTTCGCGCTTCCAAGCCAGACCCGGGCATTCGCAAAGCAAGTAGAAAATACTTTCCTCGGCATCGGGTTCACCACAGCTGCGGCACAGATCAGTAACGTCCGCAACACCTAGTCTTCTGGAGTGCCGGCCGATCAGTCAATGGCCCGTCAGTACACCAATTAGGATACGAAGAGTATTCCTATCTCCGAGTAGGATAAACTTTGTCCTGCTCCCATTTAGGGTCGGCCAGAACTGCCTGGCCACGAGACTTGATGTGAGGCCTGACCTTCTTGTGTTAGCCTCTGATATTTGAGGGGACTTGATTAATAGGTACTTCTGGTATCAACGGGAATCTTTCTGATTACATATTCCAGGGTGAGATTGTAAAGCATGGGCGCGAGTCTATCTCCCATTCGGAAGCTTTGGGTGAGCTCGTTTTGTATCCTTACTCGGGATTCAGTAGCAGTTATGGTCATTTGTTATCCACTGTTTTTCAGGCGGAGACTCAAGCTATTGAACTATACATTAGAGAAAATATCAGACGGGGTTACAAAAACCAAAAAATATATATTCTCTCAGACAGCAAGGCAGCAATAATGGCACTTCAGTCAGTTCAAATCTACTCCAAACTTGTTTAGGATTGCCTCCAATGCCTGATTGAACTCGGAAATAAGAACAGAGTTAACCTCATTTGGATTCCGGGACACAGCGGCTATGAAGGTAATTAAATGGCCTACTTAATGGCTAGGAAAGGTTCAGAAGCAGACGTCATGGGACCATATCCATTCTGTGGGATACCATTAAGCACAACCAGAATGAACATCCGAATGTAGCAAAAATCGCAAAGTGCCATTCACTGGGACTTGGCACCGCGCGACAGGCACTCAAAGCTTTTTATGCAAAACATTCGGAAAAAAAAGAACATCTGATTATCTAAAATTAAGCAGATATCAGACCCGAACCCTAGTGGGAGCTCTGACTGGACATTGTCACATGAGGAAGCATCTCAATAGGATTGGTCTCTCTGAGACTAAAATTTGCAGAATATGCAATGACGAAGACGAAACACCAGAGCATATCCTCTGTGAATGTGAGGGTTTAGCTTACAAAAGACTTCGTCACTTCGGTCAGGGTTTCATGGACCCATCGGAATTCCTGACCATTCCTCTTCGCAAAATACTAAGCTTCATTGAAAGCGCAGGAATTGAAGAGGAATCATAGTCAATCTGGGGGGACGTCACAATAGGCCCAACTGTGGTTGCATTGTATTATATAGTACATTACGATCTATTCTATCGTATGCCTGCTGGAAGTCCACGAAGATCTGGTGCATGTCAGTGTTATACTCCCAGCATTTTTCTAGCACTTGTTTTACTGAGAATATTAAAATTTTTGTCATGATTTTGTGTAGGAGATTGGTGAGGTATGACCCACCTCCCATTAGAAGGGGCCACTGGTCAATCATCAAATCTAGGTATTTTGTGTATTTTTTGGTCGCGCAGGACTGCTCCCACTTTTCCGACAGTGGGTACCGTTTGTAATGCCTTCTCATCAGGTAGACCCTTGGTATGGTAATTGGGTCGGAGACCGCCACTCTATTTAGATTTAGCAGCTTTTTAAAGTATTCAGCCCATCTTTGTTTAATTTGTTCTGCATCACTAAGGATATGTCCTTTCTTGTCCTTATAGAGGTTAGTTCGTGGCTTATAGCCTTGTCTTATTTGTTTGTCGGAAGTATATGCGTATCGTAGATGACATGAGGTCATGTCGTTACTTAGGTTTATAATTATGTCATTTCTTGTGTTTTCGTTTCGTTCATCTGCAGATTTTGTTTGATAATCGCCTTAGCTCGTCGTATCTATCCTTTTTGTCTCTCGTCGGTCTTTCAATGTATTTCTTGTAAACTTCGTTCTTTTTCGTTATTGTGTCGCTACAGTCATTATCGAACCAGTCATTACGTTTCTGTTGGGATTTGAGTCCTATGATTTCCTCTTCTTCAAATATATTATACACTTCAAATACAAGTCTAATGACAATATGCTTAATATTCGGGTATATGATAGCATTAAACCGTATTTAAAGTATCCTTGAGACTAAGCAGCTCTTTCTTGTTAAGATTCATCAAAATATTTTGCACAAACGTGGCACAGCTCAGCGATTTTATTGATGAAAATGAAAGTGAGCCTGATGGGATTTTACTATCGCGTCACGTACAAACTACTCCGTAAACCTCTGGATAAACGGCTGCCACTCCTTAAGACGTGCAAGGAGCGAATCACGAGACTTTTGGCGCCAAGAAAGTCAATTGGGGAGGACTATAATAATCGTGAGACGGTGGTTAACCTAAGGGAATTATAAGGGTTCGGTAGATCGGGTCGTTTCTACCCTTCGATTTCGCAATGAAACGGCACATTTCTGTGTAGTGAATCGAATTAACTCTGAAATTCGGATGCTGGTCACCACAGGCACTTAACTTCCGCACAATAGACGCACCAACCGACAACACAGCATCCCCCCAGGTCGGTCCATTAGAGTGAGAACAAAACGGATTTCCATCCCGACAAGAATCTAGGCTACGCACTAAATTAGTTAATAGGATCGAGTTCCGGTTTTGCTAACCTCGTGCGCTTTGGGATGTCGATGGTTACAGTTGTGCGTTTCCGTATGGACAACGGTGGTCGTCGCATTTAATCCAATTATTCCGGCGGTAATGAAAAACAGCAAAACTGTCGGGCCAGGAAATACGCTAAAATCAAACGGACGGCGGCACGACGACACCAAACGCACAGGAAGCAACATATTGCACGCAAACTGCAGCCGGCCCTGGTTTTCTTATCACACACAAAACACACTAATGACAGTTGCGAGAAGCTGTCATCTCACTATCACTGGGCACTGCACTGGACTCCTGTTTAACTGCAACTAGCACAACACTCGCGAGTGTTAGCCGTCTTATCGCACTTTCTTAATTCCGGTGTGACGTAGTTAAATTAATTGACGGCGACAAAGGTTCCCAATTAATTTACCAATTTGGAGGGAAAAAATCGATTACGAATTTAACGTGACTCGAACCAAACACAACACTCACGGGCTGCAACCAAAACGAAACTGGCTTTCGGCGAAGCGACAGATGTCCGCTCAGCTGTTTCTGTTGTCTACATTTCAGCTGTCCAGTGCTCTGCGCTTGTGCGAAAATTACCGGTTGTGTTCGACTTCTTCGAAGAAATTATTTCGGAAATTTTCTAATTTAAAAATGCTTCACATTTTTGGGGATTGAAGAAGTAGTACAAAATGAATATCTGAAGAAAAGTGGTAAGCAACGTAAAATGTAAATTGTTTTATTAAAATTCCAATTATATAATTTGAAGGAATTTTCGAAAATAGTAAAGGGAAATAATTTAGTGAACCGTGAACACTGCAACAGAAATAATGGCCAATGACGTCATTAAAAAGCTTAATGTTAAGCTCGAGTAGATAGTTGATATCAGTAAAATTAAGTGGGATTCCGGTATCAGGTAGGGGAGAATAGCATTTTTAGCGATTTTTAGGCGAAATATAATTCGATATCTCATCAGAATTCGATATCATTATCCCTAAGCAGGAGTACCACAGGGAAGTATCTTGGATCCTATCTTATATGTTCTATATACAAGCGACATGCCGGAGCTAGAAAATGTAACTATTGCTACATTTGCGGACAATACTGCCTTACAGGCAGGCATTAACGAAATGACGGACAAACTACAACGAGATAATAAATGTATGCAACTGGACAAGGAAATGGAAAATTAAACTCAACGAGACAAAATCTATACACGTGAACTTCACAAATAAAAACATAAGAAACCCTCCATGAGTCAACGTAAATGGCACCATAGTACCTCATGAAAACAACGCCAAATACTTAGGCATAAGGCTAGATGCTAAATTCAGATGGAAAGAACATGTGAAAAGGAAAAAGGCTGAACTGGAAATTAGATACAGACAACTAAACTGGCTTTTGGGACGTAAGTCTAAACTTTAAATTCCTAACAAAATATTAATTTATAATCAAACACTAAAACCTGTATGGTCATATGGTAGTCAAATATGGGGGTGTGCTAAACATACTCACATTCAGAAAATTCAAACTTTCCAAAACAAAGTACTACGTAATATAGTAAATGCTTCGTGGTATGTACGAAACAACGATCTACACCGGGACCTAGCGATCCTTAATGTAGCTAGTGTAATAAAAAAGAATGCTGTTAAACATGAAAATAGGCTACAGCATCACGTCAACATTGAGGCAGTCAGACTTCTTGACATTCATAATCAAATAAGAAGGCTGAATAGAACCAAACCTCTTGATTTGGTATATTTGTAATTCGGATTTCGTGAAAGCTTCAACAATACCTTACATCCCAGGGGCTTTAATATCGAAAAAAGTTTAAACCGACATCTCATTAGACCTAAGAAGCATATCGGAATTCGTGAAATTGTACACAACCAGTTGACACCCCCTTAGCGGTCGGATATTGAAAAATTTGGATAACCGTTTCTAGGCGCTTATATGAAGAGCACGCAGAAGTAAAATTTAGTTGATAACTCGACATTCTTAAAGGATATTGCGAAATTCGTGAAAATTCGGAAAACCCTTTTTCACGGATATTTTTTTTACTCCACCTTTATACGCAAATAAAAATCTGAATTTTTTTGGCTTTAATTTTCAAAACTGAAGGCGGGGTAGGTGGAGGTGATTTCTCTGACATGCTTAACATTAGCAGCTTCTTCCGCCTTCCGGACCACTGCAGTGTCTATCGGGCGGAGCTTATGGCGTTCAAGGAGGCCTTGTCCTGGCTGAGGTGTAATGTAATATCTACTAGGGATATTAGCATTTTCACAGACAGCCAAGCTGCAATAAAATCCCTGGAATCGGCCTCGACAACATCAAAGGTCGCCGCAGAATGTCGATCATCTCTTAAGGAGATAGCTGAACAGTTCAATATTCTTCTGTGCAGGGTGCCAGGACACAGGGATGTTCCAGGGAACTGCATGGCTGACGAACTCGCTCGGCCACCCTTCAGATTATGCTAGATCATCGGAATCTGGGTGTGCCTCTCTCTACATGTAAACTGCTGCTGGGATTGGAGTCAATTGAGAAAACCAACTCAAGATGGGCAGACGGTATTACATGTTACACTACGAGACAGATCTGGCCGAAGCTGGATCTGAAACGCTCTAAAGGGCTGACTTTGCTCAAAAGGGCGAGTATCAGCACAACAGTCGGTGTCCTGACCGGACACTGTCTTATAGGTCGACATGCTAAAAGACTCGGTCTCTTCTTAAACTACTTCTGTAGAAGCTGCCTGGATGAGGAGGAGGAGGAGACAGTCCTTCACCTTCTCTGTACCTGTCCAGCTATGTCCGCTAGAAGGAAAGCTCATCTTGGAGCTTACCTCTTCAACTGTCTTGGTAACCTTGCCGCAATGGAGGTCGAGAGAATCCAACGCTTCATTGCAATCTCTAAATGGTTTGACGAGTAGGACCGAATTCGATGATCCTGTGGTAACACAATGAGCCTTTTTGTTAGGTCTAAGTGTGTCCGTGTTCTCACGGGTAGCCACGCGTACCTACCTACCTTGGCTTTAATTACTCCTATGGTATATCTACATATACGTTCTAAGTTTCAACCTATTAACATAAACCGTTTCTGAGATCTGAAAACCGAACCCCACCACCGTATCTTACTACCCCTATTAAAAATTGCTCTCCGTCCGTCCGTCTGACTGTCCGTTAGCACGATAATTCAAGAACGCCTTGACCTAGGATCTTGAAATTTTAAATCTATATGTTTGGCCGAAATTTGTAAGACTAAGTTCATTAACAGGCAAAATCATCACACTCCTTCGGGTAGCTGCCATAGAAAAAATCCTTAAAACAGGTGCTCAAGAATATTGGCCAATACCTTCGGACCGTCTCAACGTACGACTTTGAAATTTTGTATACGTTAATTTTCTATTAGTTGCAGTTAAAAGTATGAATATGAAAAGGTTTTTATTAGTCCTTCGAGTAGCTATCATACAAAAGTCCTGTAAAAAATCCTCACTCAATTTACGGAACTTACTATAACTCAAGAAATTGTTAAACCACAAAGATGAAAAATATTGTGCAAATTAAGTTCGATAGAAAATTAAGATCGAGTTCATAAGTCACCAAGATTCCTTTACTCCTTCGGGTATCTTCCATACGAAAAGTCCATGAAACACGTATTCAAGAATATTGGCCGATAACTTCAAAACAGTTTAAGCTACGACTTTGAAATTTTGTATTTGTTGATTTTCCAATAATTGGAGCTGAAGGTATGATTACGAAGAAAATCCCATTAGTCCTTCGTGTTGTAAGTCCTGTAAAAATGTCTTCATTAAATTTGCGGAACTCGGTGTAGCTCAAGTAATCGTTCAGTCAAGAATTCGGAATTTTGTACAAATTAGTTTTGATTGGATGCAAAGTTCTAGTTCTAGTCAGCGAAATCCTTCTACTCGTTCCGGTAGCTCCCATGCAAAAAGTCCTTCAGGCACGTGTTCTACAAAATTTTCCGATAACTTTTTAACGCTTCAAGCAAGGAATTTGAAATTTTGTACACATTAATTTTTAAATGGTTGCAGGTAAATGGCTAAATATACTAGAAATCGAGTGAGTTCTTCCTGCACCACCCATGTGAAAGTCTTTGACAAAAGAAAATTTAACGTTTGGTGATTTTCCTAGTTCCAAATATGAAATTCAACACTGAAGGTATTATCTTAAACTTTCGAGTAGCAACCAAACGAGAGTTCTTAATAAAGGACAAACTACATGCCCAATCCTTATTCTACAATATAAATCGGTGTTCTGCATTTCATCTAGAGTATCATACGATTGGCTTGCATCAAATTGTCACCAGTTATTTAGATTAGCTAACTGCTTAATCCTATTATACAAAATTGTAAGTCAGTCGAATGAACGGTTTCAGCGAAAAATGAATATGCAAGATTTTCAATAGAAAACGGCCGCTGTATAATAACCCCTAAGGAGGCGTAAAGACTATACGTTTTCACGAATTCTGTCACATCTCTTACGTCTGATGAGATATCGAACTAGTTTCTACATACAATTACATTGACGTACGAAGGAGCCAGATTGCGTATATTTTAACGAATTTCGTCATATTTATTAGGTTTTCTACAGTAAATGCACAGAAATGGTTATCGTAATTTTTCTTTATTCAACCTTTAAGGGGAGCTTGTAGGATAAAAAAGAAAAAGAATCAATTTTTGGTTTTCGACTGATTATTAAAACTTATATTTTTCCTGATAAGACAATACCAAAATCGCGACATTTGGGCGCCGGAAAGTGCCTAAAAATAAATTTTGAAATTAAAATGGATATATAAAAAAAAAATTTTCAAGTTTATCAAATCTATAATACTCGTATCATCTGATGATTTTATTGTCAAATGATAAAAATCAGTATTGCCACAGTTATTTTACTAGATATAAAAAAGAATAGAAAAATTACGAAAATTTATTAACATAAGATTCTCAAAGAAATGACGCACAACCGACATGCAGCTGACACAGTCAGCCGTAAACAAAATGGCTTCGTAAAAAATCATGTTTTTTGAAGCGTTTGCCCCGTTTTCTCACCAACCGCTTGTCAAAATTCATTAATTTTTTTTTTTTGGTTTTGTTTGATTTGGACAAAATAATTAGTTGATCGACGATTATCAAATTTAAAAATTGTCATTTTTGCACTCCCTACAAGATCCCCTTAAGTGTGTGTAAGAGGATTGATTGTATTTCACGAACTTCGCCATATCTCTTAGGTCTGATTAGATATCAAATCGGAATTCAGGATTTTACGATATTCACGGTATTAATAGCGAAGTTAGTGTAAACGGTTGTATTCCTTTTCACGAATTCCGTCAAATCGTTAAGGTCTGATTAGGTATTAAATAAGGTCTCACTTTCACGGCTTTTTAATATAATCATTTAAAAATGTATTTCAGGACTATTATTTTATTTTCAACTCGAAACTGATTTTGCTGTATAATTTTTTTTTTGAGATTTTTAGTCGCATAGGAACCTCCACCGCCATTAAACTTTAAACTTGTTTCCGACTTTTACCCAGAAAGTAATCATGTTCTGTCGAGACTATTCTCAGATTTTTGAAGTTTATTTATTTTATTTATTTATTATAATTTAAAAGTAAGTTTAAATTTTAAAATCCAATAAATGAGATTTTAAAATTTAAACTTACTTTTAAATTTTAAGTTTTAGGTAATTTTAATGTTAAAATTTTGATTTTTTTTAAATTTTTGTTTTAAAAGTGTGCAGATGATGATATCAGATTCCTGCGGGTTGAAATAGATAGTCTGAAAATTGATACTTATTAAAAGAAGAAATGCCTACTTTTTTAGAATATGTAATTAAGAAAAATTATTTTAATTTTCTTTTTTTTTAGAAATTTAGGGATAAGTCTAGTACACATAACGCGTTTTATTGACCTAATGGTTACATTTTAGATGCAATTACGAGTGGCACCAATGCCATTTTCAACAATTCGTTTTCACTATATGTAAGTGTGTTTACACACAAATTATATCATAAGGTAATTTCAAAAACTGCTTCTCAATTGCTCTATGCTTGTTAATGTAGAAACGAAAATAACAACCACCTTTCAAATTGTGTAAATTGATCGAAGAAGAACTACTGAACTAATATTCGATGAAAGACATGCTGACTTAATTTTGTTTTTTAGATCATCACAGTAAAATTACAATGAGGTTATACAATTGTGTGTTGCAATTATGAAATGAATTCTTAATCACTTTCTTGCTGAACCTTTTTATTCTCCGCTATGTTTTTACCGTTCCCCGAAAAAATTTTATTATATCGATATATCGAGTTTCTTTATTATATTTATTTAAATTAAGCCGCATTGTATGACTTCGATATAATTGTTTGTATACACATTCATATAACCTCACAGTTGAAATTTTTGTCGGCAATTTCCATTTAAAGCTACTCCTTAATTACTTAGCTTCAAATTTCGACAGGTTATTATAAAGATATGATTTTTTTGTACTTAACTTAAAAATGTACAGATACACCTATCTGATCCGATGATAATCGCATTGATCGCAATAACATTTTTTTGCCATGTATTGCACAACTTCAGTAACAGCAATTCATTCACACTATGGCTTTGATCTGTGGTTAACTTTTTTGTTACTAAAGCCAAACTAATTTGTTAATGACGAATGTAATGAAGTAAGTAAAATTCGTTTTTTTTGGTGCAATCTTACACCTGAAAATATTTCATATTGAAGTTTTTGCTTCTTTTTTAGTATCGCTCGATAAAATATTTGTGTGAAAATTAATTAAAATAATTTAGCCGGCAACTGATTTTTACTGAATTCTAAACTGCAATTCAAGGTCGATAATCCGCCTCTTGAAAATCTGATTATAAACGGTGGTATTTTTTGTCTAATTAAAGACACAATACTCTCTGTGATTCGCCGGGTTTCTGTATCCCGAGTCCAATAGTCCGCCGTCTATTACTAATGTATCTATCTATCTACTGTCAATAAGACATTCTTTCTTTTATCGCACATGTGCACTGTAATCCGCCGCTTCCACTAATCCGACGGATTCTTGTTTTTCATGGTGTCGAATTAGGAGAAAACAGGAAAAGGGAGGTGTTTATCGACGAACAATTTAAACTAATTAATTGTTATTCCAATATTAGCTATTTTTGGCTATTGATGGAGTGTAATATTATCGCCAATCAACTTGAGTCTATTTCATCTTATGCACGTGGATTCTAGGTGATTTTACAATAAGCAGCTTGGATTAAACTCCAGAAAAAGGTTAAAAAACACTCGTATAATTAACAATTCAGTCTATACTACTATTGTGTAGTCCCGAAGAAATTTAAAGAAAACTCCACTGAAACGTAAGCGGAACAAAAATTATCTAGCATTCCAAGTTCCTGTAAAGAAAGTTAAGTTTCTTAATGAAAGTTCATAGAACTAAACTACTTCACATAGGAATAAAATAAAACGGTTATTACTGAAATTTCGAGAATCTTTACGACAAATTGCTCCGTATAACTTTAGCACTCTCCTTAGAGTATACTGTAAAATGTTTCACTTTGTTGTATTAATATTTTATAACCACGAAAGGAAATGTGATAAGTAAGAGAAAATATAATACTATTTCCACTTCGTACGAAGTAATTGAGTATGCCATATGAGAAAAGTTTGTCTAAAGATTTAAAGTTTGTTCCGGGTGAAAGTAGCTACTTCCTCTTGTTCGGTATATATAATACAACTAAACGAAAACAATATTATTAAACATCTTCTTTCGACAAGGACGAAGAGTAACGTATAACGAGCAAAAACTTGTTGAACATTTGATCGAAATCTTTAAGGACATATTACAGAAAAGGAGCACATAGCGACTCATATTTTATTATCAATTCTGAGAGGAACTTCAAGGAATTCTTCCAACTTTCTTTTAGAAATTATTTATTTATTTATTTACCAAACAAGATATTTACAAATTCAACATTAATTCAGATTATTCTAATTTAATACAATTTGACTTAATTTAATTTAATTTAATTTACATTAATTAGTATAAAATTATAGGCACTAGTAAAAGGTTGGTTAAACGGGATGTGAAGGAGCTGATACGATCGAACGCAGTTTCAGTTTGTATGTTGGCTTACTTATTGGAGGTGTGAAATGTACGCTGAAATTGTTAAATGATCTACAGCATCTTTTAATGGGTTCATTTTGACCGTAATCAGTACGATGGGGATATTCCTTAAGAGGTTTTGAATGTCTCGTCAGCCTGACAGTGTCGTTAAGTCTAATTTTTTTTGTAAGGTGGTCGACCTTAATATCACCATTCAAGACATCTAAGGTAAAGCAGGATGTGAGCATAGTTCTTCTGGAGCTGAGCGGTAGAAGATTTAACAATTGTAGCCTAACTGTGTAGTGTGGAAGGTCTCTAGGGTCATACAAGTCCCTAAGAGCAAAAAGAAGAAATTGCTTCTGGATTGACTCTATTCTTTGGCTGGATATTTGGAAAAAGGGATTCCAAATGGGACATGCATGTTCCAAAAGAGAGCGAACAAGGGAACAGAATAATGATTTAGTAACCCATACTTCTTTTAATGAAATCTAGAAGTTTGTTGGCCTTTGAGATTATTCTGTTGTAGTGAGATTTAAAGCATAGTTTATTGTCAAGTAGCACGGTGTTCAATATGCTCTACTCGATTTAGACCATTTCCACTTAGGGTATAATTATGGTGATAAGTGGATACTTTACGTGAGAAGCTTATCACGTGACATTTACCGACATTAAGCTTTAATTTATTTTGACTGCACAAACCCATCTAGTGCCAAGAGCTTGGATTACAGGAATACAGCATCTGCGGCGGAGTTAATGGAATGATATATTTTCAGATCATCGGCGTATAAAAGATGTGAGACACTTTCTAGTACTTCCGAAAGATCTGAAATGAAGATGTTGAATAAAAGAGGTCCCAAGTGACTTCCTTGCGGTACACCAGAGGACACTGCTATTTCTTTGGAAATGAAGCCTTGGAACTTAACACATTGATTCTATTACTAAGATACGACTTAAGCCAGTCAAGTAAAGGTCCTGTTATACTAATTTTTTTAACTAAAAAATTGAGTATTGTGATCTATTTGGTTGAAGGCTTTGCTAAAGTCAGTGTAAATTGCGCCCATTTTCCAGTGCGCAGAGTGTATCAGATACAAGAATCATTAGGTTAATCGTGGTTGAGCGCCCTTTTCTAAAACCGTGCTGCTGATCATTAAGAATGGGGTTGATAATATTAGTGATTTTATTGCAAATAATTTTTTCAAATAATTTCGGTATGGCTGGTCTCCATTCTTGTGAATGGGCGTGAGATGCGACGATTTCCAGGCCGAAGGGAAAATCCTTAACGACAGTGACTTGTTGAATAGAAAGTGTAGAGGTGTTGAAAGTTGAATGGCACACTTTGATAAGAATGGGGGAGGAATAAGATCCGGGCCAGGACCTTTATTGACGTCAATATTTGTGAGAGCATCAAACACCTCCTCAGCGGATAATGAAATATTGTCAGCAAGTGAAGGGACCAAGTTGTCAGGTTCTCTGAAGGTTGATTCTGACTGGGGACTAAAAACTTCTCGAAAACGGTCAGCAAACATATCGCAGATATCGTGCCTGCAGGATGTGTGCTTGATTCCATTGGACATGGGTACGGGGTAACCAGAACTTTTACGTTTTGTATTAACAAATTCGAAAAAACTTTTTGGGTCGGTAATGATATCTTCACCAATTTTGTTTACATAAGACTCATACGGTGCTCGAGATTTAAAAGAGAATTCCGAGGCCAGCTTGTCATATTTTTTCTGAAGATCAGGAGTAATCGTACCCGTTTTCTTAAGTTTTTTGAATATCTTATTTCTCTGGTTCCGCAGTGTTCTGAGATTTTTATTCAGCCACGGTTCTGATACTTTATCTTTCAGCTTGATTACAGGAACATAGTTAATGACAACTCCGAAAATCACATCGTAAAACGATGATATAGCATTGTCCAGATCATTAGATGAGATAAGGGATGTCCAGTCTATCGAAGATAATTCATTATTAATACTAATGAAATCGGCATTACGGAAGTCAAATACAATATTATTGTTGTAAGAGTTAACAAAATTAACATAGTCACATGGTAGGTCTACTATGATGGCAGAGTGATGTTGGGTATTTGTGAAAAGATTCTCAGCGTCAGATGCGGGGCTAACAATCATATGCGTCTGTGAAGATCATATCAAGCCATCTCCCGTTTTTATTCGGAGAATTCACTACCTGATGTACTTATATCATTACTATACATCGTGTCTATGATAGTGGTGCCAATAACAGACGTAAGATTCCCAGGTATGATGGTGTTATCTGAATGATTAGTGACGAAAGAAATGCTTGGACGATTAAAGTCGCCGAGTAGGAAAAGATTATCGTTTTCATTTAAGGAGCAATTCCATGTAAAATATCCAAAATGTCATGGAATTTGTGGTCTTCTGAGTTAGGTTGGATATAAACAACACCAATGTAAACATAATTATTGATCAGTTTGATTCCGATAAACTTATGTTCGAAAAGCAGCGATGGGTTTGTGTTTACAATCTCGCTAGATAAAGATCTGTGAAATGCAATAAGGACACCCCCTCCTATTGATAGACCAGTAGCGCTGTAATTCCTATCATTTCTGTAAATGGTCCAGTTGTTGTCCAGTATTTCTTCGTTTTTAAAGGAGTCGTTAAGCCAAGTTAATAAACAGATTATTTACTTTTCCCCTAATGCCGCCGCCGTTGTAGTAGTATAATCGTAGGTTATTTCTAGAGATAACGTTCGCGTTAGGAACAAAAAAACCTATTGTGATCTTCACGGCTTTCCTGCATTTTAGAAATATGCATCAAAGAAACATGGGAGCCGAATGTAGCGAGATCTTTTTGAACTTGGTCTGGCATGAGGTTGAATTGCTCGTGGAATCGAATGTAGAACTGCCTTAAAGCTTCTAGATCCGTTGGAAGCCCTTCTTGCTGGATGGATAGATTCGAAGTGAGAATGTTAATCGTTTCAGGCATAGGATTGTTACCGGTGTTGATGCGTTTAGATGAGGTTTTAACGGGAGCGTTAGTATTAGGTTCACGGGTGTATGGTTGGGAGAAGTTTTGGTTTTGTTAATTTTATTTCTAATTTTACTATTACTATTGTTAGTATTATTCTTACTGTTACGTTTGAAATGTGCCTTCCAGTGTCAGATTTTCATGTTATTCCATTTGAAGACGTCCGATTTTGAGTTGAAGAAGAATGTTGCACTCAAAATCTTGAAATATACGGGCTTTTTACATGATTTCTTTTTTTCTGAGGACCTATTACACCAATGAAGAGGCCAATGGTTCTACTTTCGCTAATAACATTAGAAGCGCTACGACATTTTCACCAAGCAGGTGAAATGGTGATCCCGACAGCAGCAGCACGAAATCTAATCATGGAGAACCGTTAGGAGGAGTGTGTTGAGTTGTTGTGCGGTCCACTCCACGTAAGCTGGAGAAAATCCAAGTCAAGTCAATCATATTGGTGACCCTGACAGTAGCAGTACGAAATCTGATCCTTCCCTAAAAAGGGGGTGTGTGAAGAGCTGTTTTGCATACAAGCCACTTTAAGTAAACCTGAAGGAAATTCAAGCACTTTGGCTGTTAAGTCACAAGTCCTTAACCTTGGTGACCCCAACAGCAGCAGCAAGAAATTGGATCATCTAGAACTGCTGGTTCTCCTCTATGAAGGGAGTGTGTGAGGAGTTCTGGAGAAATCCACGTACTGTGGCTGTCACTTCGATTCCTATTTACGAGGAGTGACAGCGGCAGCTAGTCATTTGCCGGCCAGTTAACAGTTTGCCGGCCAGTTAACAGTTTGCGAGCATGCAGCATAGTCGCAACAGAAGTCAACAGTATCGAATGTTACCGTCGCCTAGAATTAAATGTGATGCCAGGAAACATCTTTAAGTCATCTTTGCTGGTTCACTTTGTCTAGGTTCATATCAATAAGTGCTTAGATTTTAGTAAAGCAAAGTCCTTCTTTTGCTCCAAATCTGGTTCAACTGACTGTGTCTATCGTCAATTCTCTACACCTTTCTCAAGCCAGCAAATTTCTCTCAAATTTCTTTTATTTTGTTTGAATAAAAATCCCGGGGTAGTTACTAAAGCCAAAATAAAATCGTCCAAAATTCTGCCAATAAATCGGCTTATATCCGATGTAAAAGAATCATCCGTTTCATTTGAATCCTTAATAATGTTCCTAGAACCATCAATTGTTTGGACATGATCCGACTATTGTATTTTCTGTAGAGCTTAAAAGGACGCGACAGATGGATAACCCCAATCTATGAAGGTTCCAAGGATTGTATCTTTGCCATTATTTTTTCGTCTGCAATAAGCTACAAGCCTCCTTTCTCCTTTTATTCAATCAGAATCCGATAGACCAATAAATATTACAATTACAATGATTCCAATTATCTGATCCGATTTCATAATGGTAAACGTATTGACCGTGTCAATCGAATTCCAGCTTCACGAACCTATCGCCCAATTTCTGTCGAAATCCTTTTTCACAAAACTTTAATCCGAACACAGCCACCCCCACTGATTTTCTCGGCTGGATGTGATTACATCTTCCACTTAAAGAATGTCCTCGAGATTTACGGGACAAATGCATTTTCTATGTTAGTCCAACATGTTTCTGGATGCGATCACATTTTGTTACTAATAATTGCGTTAGAGTTTCTCTTTCGAGTCCTTTAAGGATTTCGCAAGGATATCGAGTAAAGTGCGCAAAATCAATCGGGACTCTGTGTTCTCGATTCTTATATAAAATGGAAGTTCCTTGACGGATTTCCGTATTGTGTTTTTGATTTTAAGGCTCAAGGTTTTTAGTGAACGGTTCGAATTAAAATGAATTTAGTGCTTTGGATTTGTACTTGTGCGTGTGCCGCACAGTTTACCTCGCTTTTAGTAGAAGCCAGTACGAACGGTAGTTAGAATTAATCGAAATGAAATTGATTTAAGTTTAATTTGATTTGATTTTGTCTTAAAGATATTCCAAAGTCGGTCGATGATTGCCAAGTTACACCTGTTATACACGTTCTTCAATATCCCGGATGTGTTCCGAAACCGATACCGTCGTTTGCTTGTATCGGTCGATGCGCTAGTTACCTCCAGGTAATTTTAAAATTGTCAAACTTTCATTTGTGTTTTTTCGATCCGAATTAAGGCTTATATGTTGAGTATAGCAATATATCAGATATAAGGATTTTTGTGTGATACTATTAGCTAAAAAATTTCGACCTCAATTTTCAAGGACATTTGTGTGGAAAAAAGTAGACCGGATTAAAATCATAAACTTTTAAAATGTAAATCCGACTTTAACATCAGTCAACATCAACTATACTGAGAAATTTTTAGCTAGCTTAACGCGTTCTCAAAAAATCGTGCATTGAGTCGGCTGGAATAATTAAGGACATTTGAAGGGAAACGACAAAGAAGACCACTTGGTATTTCTCAATCGGTCGTAACTTTTTTATGGGAGCAGTGACGTACAGAATATTGATAGGTTGATTCATAGGACCGTGATGTGCGTTTTTGTTTGTGGTAGGTATAAGAACTATTAGAGCCGAGGTTGTAGAAAAAGAGACAATACTCTGATTTGTATGAAGCAAAGAAACTCTAAAGGTCTACAGCCAAAACATGTAATTAAATTAAATTTAACAGTCGGTGATTTCGTGTTGGGGTTTCACACCAGAAACTCCACTGACGCCGGAAAACAACAACAACTTAAAATAAATTTAGCTGTTATATTTTACGCATATTAAATTGTTGGGTGGTAAGGGAATGGAATATTTTATTTGATCTGAACGGCTTATAATACAAAGTTAAAATTTGGAACTAATGCCTTGTATACATAGTTACAGAAGAAAAATATTTTTGTCTTTAACCCAAATTTTAATTTTACTATTGCGTGGTAGTATCACGAAAGTTACAACCCTTGTGTAGAACTTCAATTTTTTCAATAAGTAGGTACATTGAGTAGACCACTTCTGTAGTGTAATTTTCGGGAATCTAGATATGACGGTGTGACTACAAAATAACAATAAAATATTAAAATATTCAATTAATTTTTTTTTATATTAGCCGTTGCTATTAACTTGTGCAGTAATTCGACTTTAACTATTCAGTCCGGGCAATAACCGAACAATTTAATTTTCATTAGTTTAAGTCATATTTTTTTTAACTTTAATTTTTAGGTGTTAAAACACTGTTTCGAGTACGGAGATATTATGACGTTCGTCTGAAAACAACACTATCTCCTGATAGAGAAATAAATGTTGTGTAAAGTACAGTGACACGCTTCTTTATATCTTTTATAGTTCTATGATCATAAACCAATATCTGAAAAAATGGCCTACCATCTCCGATCTCCCCTAAATTACAAAGGCTTACATGAACATCAAGTCAACCATGGCACATCTACATTTCAATTTTTAAACAGAAGCCTGGATTACTAATTCTTTATCTTATACATCTATGGTTGGTGCTAATGTCCAAATCGGACCTTAGATTCCTCGATAATTTTATTCCAATCGGATTTAGGGTGTCATAACGACTTCATTTGATCTTAATTTTCCTTTAATGCTACGCAAATCTATTTAATTTACCTAATTCTAGCTTTTTATCCTATTGATCAACAGACCAGGGGGCAATAGACAAGGGTTCCTAGTTAAAAACTACTACATTCCGAAGCCGATTCATAACATTAAACTGTCTGTAAAACTCATAATTTAGAGCTTATGATATGGACCCCATCCCTTAAATAAATTTTTTCTACTCTATGGGAATTAAACTGCGTGAAAACATATAAGAAACATCAAGATTGGGCGTAAAATAAACCCAACCTAAGAAATCAGCAGAAAACTTGCTCCTCCACAAGACACAATTCTGGGTGGTAGCCTTCACCTCTCGCCAGGACTTATTTGCTCACCGAATTGGATAATCTATTCGAATATCGGTTCAAAAGTTTAGCGCCATAACGTAACGTGTTTCCGAGTTATTATACGTTTTCAAGGAGGGGCGGAGGTTCCATAGGAGCAAGTGGAGCATCTGCGCCGGGCGCCAAATTTTTAGGGCGCCACATCTTCTGTTCTACCTACATACACAATTGTTCGGTCATGTACAATAATGCCAATTATCACTAAATTCACTGATTTTAAATTTTGCAATTCTAAAACACGAAATCCTACCTACATATACCTATCCATCCAAATACAATTTAACAACACGTCGTACACCCAAACATTTGTTTCATTCACCTAAATATACGCTTGCGGTTTGATCTTATTATATAAATATACACGTTCATATCACCCGCATGAAACAAGTTTACACAGTTTTGTATAATCAACATAATTTTCCTACAATGATCCGACACGTCTCATTGTATTGTTCGATCATACATGTGCGAATCTATTGACTTATTCATTGGCGCAAACATTTAATCCGCACCATTGTTCGACATACAACACACACAGTGCAGTGAACATTCAACGTTTATATGCGCGTGTTGTATTCCGCTGAGTGCATATGTATTCATGGTATCTGGCGCAGTTTATAAAAGTGAGCCATATGAATGAAATGGGACCTCAGAGACCCAGGCACATGCGCGGTGCCACTGCTTCAGTTATTTATGCACATTATTTTTTCATATCAATTTCGATGGGCTTTTTAATTTTTTCTAGGTATGTTTTTTAAATATATAGGGATTTAAACTCACATAACGTGATCACGACTACCATATACGAATGCAATTAAGAAGTGTTAGCTATTAATTGAACGAAAATACCGATCCATTTGTTCTAATGTTATCGAGAAAATTTAAATATTTAGAATTTTCACGAGTTGGAAGCACTGCTTGACAACCAAAGAAAATGTGATATTTTTTCTTGCCAGATAAATGTTTCGTTATGTCGATTCAACCTTCAAACTTAATTACTTTAAATACATTTAAAATTGGCTTAAAGTCTCACAGTTTCTAAAAAATTATTTAAATTCAAAAATTCTTGCATACGGTTATCATTGAAAATGTGTGGATAAAATACCACCGGAGAGCCAAATTAAATGTGTGCATAAAACCATAGGGAAAATAGCTAAAATTCAATATTATTGGCAAAAATCGCATTTATTTATTGTCTTCTGCTCCAAGGCGATCCGTCGTATCTGTTACATATTAGAAAGCCCGACATTTAACACAAACCATAAATGGTATTATGAATCATTAGAAATAATTAGGGGCCAAATTAACAGCAGGGGACACTTTAACACCTTCTATTATATTTATATCATGCAACATAAACGAGGCTTGGTTCTATGCGTTACAAACTTTTCGGCTGGATTAAACTTATAATACTCTATATGATTTCATCTAGAGTATAAAAATTTTGGGCACCAAAACATAGAAGTGCGCCGGGTGCCAAAACTATCAGCACCGCCACTGCACTTCAATATATGCTTCACAACCTATCTGCAATTTCAACCAAACCTACCTATGTTTCTAAATTATTCCGTTTCTAGCCTTACGCATTCCAAAGTTATCGTAAAAAAAATAACATCGTAGATATTTACTACTAAGGACTTCTTTAGAGAATCATTTAGTCATGGTTTAGAGTAAAACAAATTTCCCCTTTAATGTTTCCTTTAGGTTTGAGCATAACAAGTATTTCGTCTAGATTATAGCTCCTAAGAAATACATACTAGTGTCTGGTCAACCAACACAATGAAATTGAGTTTATTACTTAAGTTTGTATTTTTTTATTTATTACCATTATTTATTTATTTTTTATTTATTATTTACTTATTATTTATTTATTATTTACTATTTAATTATTATTTATTTATTATTTATTTATTATTTATTTATTATTTATTTATTATTTATTTATTATTTATTTATTATTTATTTATTATTTATTTATTATTTATTTATTATTTATTTATTATTTATTTATTATTTATTTATTATTTATTTATTATTTATTTATTATTTATTTATTATTTATTTATTATTTATTTATTATTTATTTATTATTTATTTATTATTTATTTATTATTTATTTATTATTTATTTATTATTTATTTATTATTTATTTATTATTTATTTATTATTTATTTATTATTTATTTATTATTTATTTATTATTTATTTATTATTTATTTATTATTTATTTATTATTTATTTATTATTTATTTATTATTTATTTATTATTTATTTATTATTTATTTATTATTTATTTATTATTTATTTATTATTTATTTATTATTTATTTATTATTTATTTATTATTTATTTATTGTTTATTTATAATTTATTTATTATTTATTTATTATTTATTTATTATTTATTTGTTATTTATTTATTATTTATTTATTATTTATTTATTATTTATTTATTATTTATTTATTATTTATTTATTATTTATTTATTATTTATTTATTATTTATTTATTATTTATTTATTATTTATTTATTATTTATTTATTATTTATTTATTATTTATTTATTATTTATTTATTGTTTATTTATTATTTATTTATTATTTATTTATTATTTATTTATTATTTATTTATTATTTATTTGTTATTTATTTATTATTTATTTATTATTTATTTATTATTTATTTATTATTTATTTATTAGGAAAGCTCATCTTGGAGCTTACTTCTTCAACTGTCTCGGTGACCTTGCCTCAATGGAGGTCGCGACAATCCAACGCTTCATTGCAAGCTCTAAATGGTTCGACGAGTAGGACCGGATTCGATGATCCTGTGGTAACACAGCGGACCTTTTAGATCTAAGTGTGTCCGTGTTCTCACGGGCAGCCACGCGTACCTACCTACCTATTATTTATTTATTCTTTATTATTTATTTATTATTTATTTATTATTTATTTATTATTTATTTATTATTTATTTATTATTTATTTATTATTTATTTATTATTTATTTATTATTTATTTATTATTTATTTATTATTTATTTATTATTTATTTATTATTTATTTATTATTTATTTATTATTTATTTATTATTTATTTATTATTTATTTATTATTTATTTATTATTTATTTATTATTTATTTATTATTTATTTATTATTTATTTATTATTTATTTATTATTTATTTATTATTTATTTATTATTTATTTATTATTTATTTATTATTTATTTATTATTTTTTAATTATTTATTTATTTATTATTTATTTATTATTTATTTATTATTTTTTAATTATTTATTTATTTATTATTTATTTATTATTTATTCCTAAAATGTTCGTAATTATTTCCAGGTATCCGGAAGTAAAATTTGGCAAATGGAACGATCGTGTATGTGCTGCCAAGAATCAGGTGAACGTGAGGCCGCTGTATCGCTTTTTTGCCCGAAAGCCAAGGCTGGCGAAAGAAAATTCAGAAAGGTGAACTTTTATCTTTTACTTTATTATTTTAATAATACAGTATTGTTTTCGATTTTTAAAAAAAAAAAATTTGCTACCCTCAAAATTTTTTTTTTCACGTTTCATGACGAGTAGACACGAAAAAAGCAATAAAAAATTTCAGTCCGTCTGTCCGCCGTACGCCGTACGCCGTACGCCGTACGCCGTACGCCGTACGCCGTACGCCGTACGCCGTACGCCGTACGCCGTACGCCGTACGCCGTACGTCGACCGCTGTACGCAAAATCGTTTGAAGGCTCGTAGCTCCCAAACCCTTTGAGCTATTAAATTAAAATTTTTTTTATGAATAGACTGGGTAGGCCCCTTGAAGTGGCCAAATTTGGAGGGGTGGGGGTGTGAGGGGGGAGGAGGGGGAAGTGTTTTAGACGGAAAATTTTGGTTTCTAGATCTCAGCAACCGCTTATGCTAGGAAGCTGAAATTTGGAATTTATATAGATCTTCAGTAGTGGACCCATTTGCAAAAAAATTGCCGATATAGGTGAAGGGGTTTGGGAGTGGGGGGAAAAATAATGCGTCCGAAACGCAAAAAAGGTGAGATCGACACTTTCTAAAATTTATATCTCCTAAACGGTTAATGGCACAAAATTGAAACTTTATGAATATCTGTAGGTATACTAGGAGAATAGATCCGAAACAAAAATTTGAGTGGGGGCAGTGGCGTACGGGGGTGGGGGGTGAAAAACTTTAGATTGCGATATCTTTCTAACCAATTGCACTAGATAAATAAAATTTGGTTTCTGTATAAAGGTTGACAAATGAAGTTTGCTGGAAGCAAAATTTTTGAAGGGGGCGGTGGAGCATGAAAGTGGAGGGGATAAGAATTTTTCTAATAAATCACGTCTCATATCTCAAGAACGGTGTAAGATAGATGCTTCAAATTTTTACCAGAAGTAGGTCTAATAGACCCCTAGTAGAAAACAAAATTTTGGAAGTGTGGGTGTAAAGGGTGAGGGTGGGGGAGGGTGAAAAGGAAAAAGTTCCGATTTTAATATCTCGACAACCTATAATGATATAAAGCTGAAACTTTGTATTTAGATAGAGCTATATTAGTAGCATCTTGGAAAAATATAATTTTTTATAGGGGTAGTATGGTACGGGGGTGGGGGGTGTTTTTCCTATCTATAGAACGGCTTATGCTACAAAGCTGAAACTCGGTACGTTTATGTAAATCAACTAGAAAACTAATTTAGATAAAAAAAAATTTCAAATATACATTGGCGTTCGGAGGGGGGGGCAAAAAAAATTATCAGTGAAAATGGAATGCATATATTTTCACGGTTTTCGTCATATCTATTAGGTCTTCCCAAATATTGAATTCATTTTTATTCTATGGATTCTTCATATAAATACCTAGATAGTGTTTTCAGGATTTTTTAAAATTCGACCCCTAAAGGGGTGCAAAGGGGGTTGTAAACTTTTTCACGAATTCTACTATATCCACGTCTTATCAGATATTGAATATCTTTTCATATTCATGGGCTTGTGTAATAATCGCCTAAAACATGTTTTTAAGTTTTTTCCTTTTTCCACCTAGGAGGGTATAAACGGGTTGAACACGTTTTCACGAGTTCCGTCCTTTCTTTTAGAAGTGATAAGAAATTGAATTGGTTCCTACTTTCTCGTGCTGTCTTCATATTTATTTATTAACTCCTTTCAGGATTTTTGAACATTCAACCCCCAAGTGGGTGTAAGGAGGTTGCATATCTGGTGATATATCGAATTCATTTTTACTTCCTAAGGTTTCCTATGTAAAAAAGCCAAAAAGTCAATTTCAGTATTTTAGATATTCAATCCAAAAAGGTGTAAGGAGGTTGTATGCTTTTCAAAGTTTCGACATATTTCTTAGGTTCGATGAGATATTAGATCGCTTTTTATTTCCACAGACTTTTTATATAATCGCCTACAAACCCATTTCTCAATTTTTCGATATTCAACCCCCAAGGGTTCGCATATGTTTTCACAATTTTTGCCATTCCTTAGTTCTGATGAGATGTAAAATTGATTATTACGGCCAACCAATTCACGATTTTTCGAATTTCCAGAACCAAGGAGATGTGAAGGGTTTGCTTACGTTTTCAGAATTTTTTCAAAATCCGTCTTGTCTCATGAGATTTCAGGTTGCTTCTTATGAAATCGTCTAAAAACCTGTTTCACAATTTTTTCGAAATTCAAACCCCAAGTGGAAGTAATGGGTTTGTATACGTTTTAACAATTCGTCATATCTCTTAATTCTGATAAGGCAACAAATACGTTTTTGCTTCTATGGGCTTTTAGTGTACATAATATACTGAAATTTGAATAGTCTACACGGACTTTTTCAATGTTTAATCGTCTAAAAATCTCTATTTTAAATATTTTTATATTAAGAACAAAATTAATTTTCCATAAGAAATCTAAAAATCTCGAAGCAACTCATGATACACTCCGACTTTTACCGCTCCCGAACTTTGACCCTAAAAATAATAAAGTTTCGCCCAGACTATTGGCAGATTTTTTAAGCTAAAATGTAGGTCTTTAAAATATAATTGTTTTTTTTAGGTTTTAACTAAGGCGCCACTGGAATGCATGTGCCGACCGTGTACTGGAGTTGAAGAAAACGGAATTATTCCGCAGGAAATAGCAGGATATGCTGACGAAGGTCCACTAAATAATCATTTCCGTAGAAGTTCGGTTCAATAAAATAACAAAAAAATAAAAAGGCGGAAATGTTATCAATTTTATAGACGATTTAAGTTTTTATTTATATTTTATTTGGACGACTGAATGTAAGTATTAGATTGCGACAGTAGCGGTTTTGATGTCATTTTTTTCCATTGCAAGCCTAAATTCTGTGATGACTCGACGATCTATGCCGTAGGTGTAAAAAGGCATCCTGTTAAAAAAGATAAGTGGGCAAAATTTTTCTTTCAAACAAGACCGGACTTCAAAAATTAACAATATTAGTGTAGAGAAGTTAACCGCATTTGATTGGTGTCATATCCCTATTTCTCGAAAAACCTTTGAACAACAATCCTTTGAAGGTAACAACCTTCGTTCCGTGTTGAAGCCTATTTTCCTTCAATGGCCCGCCCCTGAACTCAACAAATGCTTCAATATTTCCTCATCTTTTTCTTTAATTTATTTATTTATTTATTTATTAACGGGCCGTGACCCTTGATATAAGACTTAATAAGAATAATAATATTAATATCCAATGGAATAATAAAAACTAAAAAGGTAATAATAACTTATAACTAGCTATGTACACCAACGTAATAAAATAGTAACATTTAAAAATATGTGAATGAAAAAATATGTGAATGAAAATTTAGCTACACTAAAAATAAAATAAATAGGAATCAAAAAGAAACATGTAAGACAAAAAATAAATAGGAAAAAAATAAAAACCATAATACAAAATAAAATAATTATAGTGACTTGACATGGTGAACACTGGTGTTAAAAATATCCAGGTTCGCAGATTGCTTATTTGCAGATCTCATCAATCGATTCGCTGGACTGTTATTGGCATAACAGGTTCTGTGACGCGATTCATAAAAGGTTTCATTCGACCGGGACGAATAACTTGGGACTCTGAAATTAATGAATTGTAGAAAGTCGGGACAATCTAACTCGTTATTGATGATTCTGTACAAGGCAATCAAATCAAGATGCTCGCGACGTTTTGAGAGTGCAGAGAGGTTCAAATATGTTAGCAGACTATCATAATCGATTACCTCTGATGGTATGTGAAGTTTGTAGGCAATGTAGCGTAGAAATTTATGCTGAACAGTTTCAATATTAGAGCAATGAATTTGGAAATGAGGGTTCCAAATAACTGACAAATATTCTAGGTGTGGGCGCACAAGAGAGCAGTAAAGAACCTTCAAAGACCGAATATTATTGAAATCCTGACTGTTACGAATAACAAACCCAAGCATTCTTCGGGCTGAGCTACATATCTTTTTGAAATGCGGAATGAATGTTAGTGCTGAGTCGAGTAACAAGCCCAGATCCTTAACGACATCAACAAGCGGCAATGAGCAATTGTTTATACTATAATTAAAACATATAGAAGTACGCAATCTGTGGAAAACAATGTAGTAACACTTGGATATATTCAAAGGCAACCGATTGTTGACACACCAATTGAAAAGAGAGTTCAGATTATTCTGAATAATATCACAGTCACTGGGGGAATTAATTATTTTAAAAATCTTAAGGTCATCTGCAAATAGTAAAAAGTTTACTTCAGAAAAAATAGAGGAAATATCATTAATAAAAATTAAAAAAAGGAGAGGACCAAGATGTGAACCTTGTGGAACACCTGATTTAATCACAAAAGGATCCGATTTAGCACCTTTAATGTTTACAACACAGGAACGGTTACAAAGGTAGTCACGTATCCAACTTAAAAAGCAACCGGAAACACCCAGATTAGCTAGTTTAGTAATAAGTAAACAATGATCCACTTTATCAAACGCCTTTGAGAAGTCAGTGTAAACGGCGTGCACCTGTGAATGCTTATCCATTGCACGGTGGATGGTCTCGATGTAAGGTAAAAGATTTGTCAATGTGGACTTGCGTTTTTGAAAGCCATGCTGATTAGGCGTTATATAATGAAATAAAATGACATGAAATTCAAGGATTGGTGGTGAAGTTTTTAAAGAGTGGGGTTCTTTGCTTCGCAAAGTCTTCGAATACGTCCTAAGTTAAGACCTCCCGGAAAGCGGTATTCCTCGAATGATCGAGAGCTCCAATCAACACATTCGGATTCTCATAAGTTAAGAATTTCTTATTCCAAAAAGTTGAAACCTGTCATGTACACATCTACCTACTAAGTGGGACTTAAATATAATTAAAAAACAATTAAAACTAGGATACTCAACTTTAATCACGTCCTGTGCCACAACAAAAATATAAATCAGCATATATTCAAAATATTCAATATTCGTTGCTTTGTACAGGGTGTTCAAAAAGGACCTTTCATTTCAAAGCATTTAAAACACCATTGTTACATGTAAACCTGGCAACCGCGCAACTCGATCAGTTTCGCATAATAGAAACAGCAACAACCGAATACCTAGCTGGATATTAAACCCAATCAAAAGCCTAGTTGAGTATATAAGAGAGGAACAAATTGAATGTTCTCGTTTGTGCGAGAACAGCGTAGAAGATCAAAATCGATAGATCTCAAGCTCACTAGAACCCTCTACACATACCACCGAACGAAGATTCAAGAACAGTCTCGACTAAAGACAAGCAGTATAAAAGCTGGTGAAGCTTTCAGCGAGGGACATAGTAATTTTTATTACGTGGACTGTCAACTAGTACGCGATCGTATTGGTGTAAAGCGATTGATGTAGCGTGTGATCGAGTAAAGCGATATATATGCGGGCGGTATTGCCATACAGTGCGAATAGAATTAAAGTGCGAATAATAAATTAACACTTATTTTAATTTTAAACGAGTTGTGATTTACTTGAAATCCCGGCGAACCCCTAGCTCGCAACACTATGTTTGAAAAATCATGACATAGGTCGGCTTGTCTTGCACATGGTCACAGCTGTCTAACAGTATTGAAGGCCCTGGGCAAAACAGTCCCACCGAGGCACCCAATTACACGACACACAAGACAAGATTCTTCAAATTTCTTCACATTTTCAATTATTTATCAACCAAAGAACATTTTATAAAATTTATTCAAAAAAATAACTTAATATCAACTTTAAGCATATTATTTATGTACAAATAACTCCTCTGCAAAAAAGTTTTTATGGCATCTCTATCTGAACATACTGAGTACCACATATGAAGTAATGAATAGCAACAATGTGCTGGCTGACAAACTGACAGAACTGCCCTTAAGATGGGACAGGAATGGCTTCAAAGTCGTTCCAGACCAATTCAAATTGAAGTCGACGTCTTTCTGGGCATTATTTAGTGTTGTCACTGCGGTTTCGAAAGCTGTTCCGTTATTCTTGATGAAAATGTCGAGGGCTTCTTTTTGTTTAGAAGTGGTGAATCGTGATGCGATGTTACTGACGATATTGGCCACAGTAGTCTTCGAGTCGAACCTGCAGAAAAGGACATTCATTAAATTGGGAAATTGGAAAGAGTGTTATAACGTTGTCACTGAATGGGATGCTTCCTCAAGGTCCTTCCCCAAAAAGATCGACCGCCACGTATCGGTTAATACTTACGCATCAAGCATTTTCTGCAAATTTTCCGTCACATAATCGAAAGCAGTTTGAACATTTATCGCGCTACTTGTAAACGTTCCCTGGAATGCCGATAGTTTGTCCTGGAGGCGAACCTCATCGGACATAATCCGGTCCATGTAACTCTGGAGCAGTGTCTTATTCGAAGTGCAGCCAAGAGCAGTCAGGATCAGAACTTGTTCGGAAGCAACGTTTTCCGTCTTGAATCTATTCCACAAGTAATCGAATTCGGCAGTGTTTCCTTCGCGTACAGCCGTACAATAAACAACCGATCGAATGTTCACCTCGACTGAAGTGCCATTGGCAACTAAGCCTTCGAAGGCTTTTTTCGAGTCGGAAATACATGCGCTGTGTCCGTACTTACAAGCCCATGCTAGTACCAATGCCCGATTGTAGGTGACAAGACGAGCTTCGGTTGGATTTCTTACGAATCCGACGCTGTCGTAGACATTGTTCAGATGATCAAGGATATAAGCAGCAAAGAGTTTTTCATTTTCGCTGCCTAAACGGTTGGCTAGATAGGAGAAGCCGGTGAATGCCGAATACCACGGAAGGTAGCTGATTTCGGTCTTTAAGTAGTCGATAATTCCAACCACTTGTATGTAAGTGATTAGCCCTGAACGTCCAAAATTGAGAACGTCATCGACAATCTGGGCCCGATTCAATGCATGGATTCCGCCATATCGTTCGGTTCCTAGAGCCTTACGAATCGCTATCCACGTATTCGTGTCGTAGTTAACGCGGTAATAGCCAGTCTCTTGAATATTAGCCACAACCCAGGTTGCTTCCTTGGACAAAGCGATTGTCTTTTGGTCCTGTGTCTTGTCCAGATATACAGTCGGGAGCGTATTGCTGAAGTTAATATCTGCACTAGTTGTGTATGTGAATGGAATTTTCCAGAGAAGATTTGCTTGACCTGCGTCCGTTCGCAAAAGGAAACGTTTCTGGCTGACGTTGAAGGACTTGCCATCAGCATTCATATTTACAGTAACAACAGGGTATCCTTCTTGTTCCGTCCAGTCTTTAAGAAGTGCAGGCAAGTCAACATCCGAAGTCCATTCCCCATTGAAAGCATCGAATAACTTTTGTGGAACTGTTGTACTGAAATCACTGAAATGGCAAAAAGCATTTAGCTGGAATCAGAAAGCGAATATTAAACTATATCCGTACTTTGCTTTCAGATATTTCTGTAAGGCTGTCTTGAATATGTCTTCGGTCATCATGTGTTTAACCATACGAATGATGGTTGCACCCTTATTGTACGAAATGCTGTTAAACATTCGGGATAGATCGGCTGGTGAAGCAGCCGACGGGTCACTCATTGGCGTTGCTCCAGAAAGTGAATCCATATTCATGACGGACTGAATTTGTTCGACAACGAACTGCTTGTCCAGCTCCCAGCTGCTTTCAACCTGGAAAAAAAACTCGTGAACAAATTTCATCTAATAGTTTCAATTTCAAAAAAGTTGGTATCCGAAAATTTTATATTTTCACGATTCAGAGGTAGTAGACCCAAAAACCAGGACGGAATGGAAGAATGGTTCGAACATACAGGGATTCGACACAGTCATATACACCAACGGTTCAATGATGAACTGCGGTGTTGGAGCGGGTATCTTCTCTGACACATACAATGTCGCATAGTGTTACCACCTTCCGGACTACGCCAGCGTTTTCCAGGTGGAGATACTGGGGATCCGGAAGGCCTGTCGGACTTTGAAGCTAGACTCTACGCCAAAGCGAAATGTTGTAATCTTCACTGAAAGTCAAGCCGCAATCAAGTCTACCACCTCCTCTAAATTCGTCAAACAGTGCCAAGAGGCAAGGCCGTAGCCAGGGGGGGGGACATGTTCCACAAAATGGGTCAGTTTTCAATATCCGCGTAGATAAGGATGGTAAAGAAAAGTCTTTCGGACATGTACTCTCCTCATAAAAACTATTAAATCTTTAAAACTAGTAATCAAAATTTGACATGTAATAGCTTGTGTTTTAGGGAATCGAATTATGTGGGTGGAAAAACATTCAAAAAGCTCGAAAGCCGAGATTAGACATTCTTCAATTTCAATCCATATATCCTACACGGTTAATGTCATGAAATTGAAACTTAAAGACGGACTGCAGATATACTAGGAGACTAGAAATAAAATTTTGAATGGGAAGAGCGACTTCCAGGGGTGGTTGAAAAACTCAGGAATTTGATATCTCATGAACCAATTACGCTAGAAAAATAAACATTGGTATGTATACAAGTCATTAAATGGAGTTTGATAAAAGTAACATTTTTAAAGTGGGTGGTGGAGCATGGAAATTGGGGGGATAAGAAATGATCTTAAGAATCTCGTGTCTTATCTCAAGAACCTTCCAAGATAATTACTTAAAATTTTTATGGGAAGGAGGCCTAATAGACCCGTAATAGGGTAAACAAAATTGGAGGTGTGAGTGTAAGGGGAGGTGAGAGTGTAAGGGGAGAGGGTGGTAGAAGGTGAAAAAGAAAAATTTGCTCTTTTTGTATCTATTTGCTCTATTTGCTCTTTTTGTATTGAACCCATAATTTTTTGTAGGGTACGAGTGTGAGGGAGTATTTTTCCTATCTATAGAATGTCTTATGCTAGAAAGTTGAAACTTGGTGGGTGTAGGTAGATCTACTAGTTAAGCAATTCAGTTAAAAAAAATTCAAATATCCATTGGCGTGCAAGTGGGACAAAAGAAATGATAAAAGAAAATGGAATGCATGTATTTTCACGAATTTCGTCATATCTTTTAGGTCTTCTTAGATATTAAATTAATGTTTATGCTACGGATTCCTCATATAAATGTCTAGAAAGTATTGTCAAGATTTTTGATATTCGACCACTAAGGACGTCTAACCCCATTTTCACGAATTCTGCTATATACCTTAGGTCTGATTGGACATTGAATATCTTTTCACTTTCACAGGCCTGCGTAATAATCGCCTAAAACCTGTTATTAGGTTCTTTCCTTTTTAAACCCCTGAGAGGGTATAAGTCATAAGAAATTGAATTGGTTTTTACTTTCTTGCACTTTCTCCATATTTATCTATTAAATTCTTTCAGGATTTTTGGATATTCAACCTCCAAGTGGATCTTAGGAGGTTGCACATGTTTTCACAAATTCCTACATATTGCTTAGATTTGATGGGATATCGACTTCATTTTTACTTCCCAAGGCTTCCAATATAATTGCCAAAAAAGTCACTTTCAGCATTATTAGATATTGAACCATAAGGGGTATAAGGGAGTTGTATACTTTTCTCAGCTGCGACATTTTTTTAGGTTTGAATGAGATATTAGATCACTTTTCACTTCCACAGACTTTTTATATAATCGCATACAAACCCATTTTTCAATTTTTGGATATTCAACCCCCAAGGGTTTGCATATGTTTTCACAATTTGGCCATCCATTAGTTCTGATGAGATATAAAATTTCATGATTTAATATCAAAAACCAAGGGGGTGTGAAGGGCTTGCTTACGTTTTCACAAATTTTTAAAATTCCTAGTGTCTAATGAGATAATAAATTGCTTCTTATGAAATCAGCTAAAAACCTGTATCACAATTTTTTCGAAATTCAAGTCCCAAGTGGATGTAATCGGTTTGTATACGTTTTAACAATTCGTCATATCTCTTAAGTCTGATAAGGTAGCAAATTCGTTTTTACGTCTATGGGCTTTTAGTGTACATTATATACCGAAATTCGAATAGTCTACACGGGTTTTTTCAATGTTTAATCGGATAAAAATCTCTTTTTAAATATTTTTATTTTAAGAACAAAATTAACTTTCCAAGAAACCTCATAATCTCCAAATAACTGATTGACTCCGACTTTGACCGCTCCCGAATTTTGACTCGAAAAATAGTAAAGTTTAGCCCAGACCATTGGCAGATTTTTTTCTATTACATTTATTTACATACATATATATAATAGTTTGCATTTTCATTATTATGTTACATAGCCATCATTTTTATTTTGCTGGTTGCTGCTCACGAATATTATACTCTCATAAGCCTCTCACACACGTAAGGGTTTGTATCGCTTATAGCGCTTCCTAGATATCTCCGTTTTTCATTTAAAAAATCTAAGGGGAATAATAGTTTTTTTTCACGGACCCCCCCAAAAATTTTGTTCTGGCTACGGCCTTGCCAAGAGGAGCTAGCCTACTTAGGAAGGCACCTGAAAGTAACCCTGCTTTGGGTTCCACGCCACTGGCCAATCGGCTGGGCTTGGTGTCCCCTACCGCAGTTCTGGGGATGCAAATGAGAGGGAGACCTGTTATCCATCTTCTTTGCGGGTGACGCCGAAAAAACACCAACAAATTCTTAAAATTAGCTTCTGTGGTAGCTTCTGTGGTAGCTTCACCATGAAACATCCCATTCTCATTAAGACAATTCAGAACCTCTCGTTTCAGCTGTTAAACTAGAAAGTGACATAGAACCAAAAGGACTCCACTTACCGCATGTGTCGTAAAATATTGGAAGTACCGTCCGAATCCTTCATTTAGCCAAGTGTATCCCCACCAGTCGCACGTAACCAAATCTCCAAACCACATATGTGCCAATTCATGTGATATAACACTAGCGATACGTTGCTGGCTCAATAGTGTGGATACTTGTGGGTCGTACAACAAGGCCGTTTCTCTGTACGTCAGAAGACCCCAATTTTCCATAGCACCAGCTGAGAAGTCCGGAATAGCGGCTAAATCCATCTTTTCAAGCTTATGATCCTTGTACGGATAGGCGGTAAAGCTATCCAAACTGGCTAAAAGTTTCGGGCCAACTTCGTACGCATATTCGGTTTGAGTGAACGCCTCTGGTCGAGCGATGACTGTAAAATCATTGGCGTTTGTATCGCGTGCTCGAAAATCAGAAACAATAAATGCTAAAAGATAGGACGACATCTTCGGCGTTTTTTTGAACAATGTTATGGTTTTCGACAAGGTTTCACTGTAAAAATAAGCAAAAAAATTTTTTTTAAAACAGTCAATTGAAATAATTTTCACAATTTGGCATACAATCGAGTTTGTGCTTGGATTTTGGTATTGCTCACGACATTATATTTGCTGGGATGTGTTATTTCCACGATGAATTCCGCTTTGAATTTGGGCTCATCAAATGCTGGGAATGCTCGGCGGGCGTGATTTGTTTGGAACTGAGTTGACGCGATCCATCTGTAAGAATAAAATGAAATTAATACTTTAAAAAATGGGAAAATGGAAGTAATTAATTTTATTGTTTTTTAATAATAAAATGTTGTGATCGAAATTCAAAAAAATGGAATTAAAACCCTAAGATTTATTTATTTATTTTTTTCGTACCATCCTTTTTTTCGGTCTATCTCTATTCTGTAATTTTGAACCACAGTGTTCATACCTAGAACGAAGAGTCGACAAAATTCCTAACTCGAGTGAAAATTAAAAGGCCTTAAACAACTCCTAATCTTGACGCTCTTTGCGGCCATGCGTGTTATTATAGTCTTGATAGTGTTTACAGTATGACATCGTTTGGCAAAGTTCGACGATGAATCAGTTTTACTCGAAATTTTCTTAATAACAAAAGCAGGGTTTTGGATATTGTCTTTATCTTCAAGGACTGCAGCCATAAAAGTAAAAGACGTTCGTGCTGTGGTGGAAGGCGTAGTTAGACTCACGAAGGATCTAAATATTAATACGGTGAAGACAACGTAATTCGAACCCAGGATCACTAGGACAATAGACAAAAATACGGCCACCCTACCAAAATTTTAATTTTTTAAAAAAATGTGAATACACGTAAGTGTATCCTTTAGTTGTAGAAAAATATTGTTACATCCGTACTCTGGCAGCGCACACTATTTAATTATGAATGACATCATTCATAAATGAGAAAAAAACAACTTTCAAATACCTTCCAACACCCATACAGCCTGGGAACCCCTCGACTATTCTCGCATGCAGAAGATACTTTTGGCGAATTCCACAAACACCACCGAATATTCGGAAAAGCTCTCAACTCACCACATAGAGTATATAAGCGTGTCTCACGGCTTGCATTAACACAGTTTCTGCTACGGTGAGAGACGACGGTCAGCTCAACGCAAAAGTAATTGTAAAGCGATTCCGATTGTACGCAACGATCCAGCAGAGATCAAGTAATACATAAAATCGAACACCGCTGCCAGTGCAATTATTTAATGCAAATAATAAATTAATATTATTTCTATTGATTTTAAACGAATTGTGTTTTACTTAAAATCCCTTGCTCGCAACAATATTGAAAATGATACTCACATTTCTTCGTTATTTTCGTTCCTGTAATTACTCCTGTAGAACCCGTGCATATCATCGCCTAATACTCCCCTGTATCTGACTTCTAGAATATAATCGACATTGGCTTCCAGAGCAGTTTCCAATGTGATATCCATTTTATCGGTAACCGGATCAGGTTTACCGATTATTGCAACTATCTTCGCTTTATTCGAGGCTTGATAGAAGGAACTATCCTGGATATCGATTGCTTTCGCGTGAAGTGTTATCGTTTTTATATTCGCCTGTTTTGTATGCAGCGTAATAAAAACGTGTCCGTCAAATTTAAATTGATTTAAGCCGTCGCTTTCAAGCAAAAATGGTTCAAGACGGATATCGTAAAGTGTTGGCCAAACTGTTTCTGGCAATCGGTAGTCAATATCTTTTGTGGATTTCGAATTAATATCATCTGTTGGAGCAGCAATACTATGGGCACCAAGTGCCAATAGGCACAGGGCGAAATATGTTAGTCTCATCTGAAATTAAATAGAAAAGAAAATTAGAAACCATTTCGAAATGAAGAACTCTCAATCCAGGAAATTAAGGACACGGACTACCAATTTGAGCAATTCCTTTGGCTTTAAGGGAATCAAATACCTTTAGAATAACAATGCAACTTACTCCGATATTCTGTATTGAAGTATAAGATGCGTATATATACATTTACGTAAAGCAAGTTTCAACTTTCTAGAATAAGCGTCATTCCAATCGTACACCTGTGCATACGTAACAAGTTTCGGCGTTTTACCGCCATTGGTTCGGTTCGTACGAAAACGTAGAACATTTTACTTTATTATTTTCTAATAATACAGTATTGTGATTGATTTTTAAAAAAAAAAAATTTGGAATTTTTTTTTTCACGTTCATGACTAAGTAGTAGCCACGAAAAAAACAAAAAAATTTTCAGTCCGTCTGTCCGCCGTACGACGTATGCAAAATCGTTTGAAAGCTCGTAGCTCCCAAACGGTTTGAGATATTAAATTGAATTTTTTTTTATGAATGGACTGGGTAGGACCCTTGAAGTGACCAAATTCTGAGGGATGGGGGTGTGAGGGGGAAGGCGGGGGATGCGTTTTAGACGGAAAATTTTGGTTTTCAGATCTCAACAACCGCCTATGCTAGGAGGCTGAAACTTGGAATTTATATAGAGCTTTGATAGTGGACCCATTTGCATAAAAATTGTCAATATGTGTGAAGGGGTGTGGGAGTGCGGGGAAAAATAATGCGTTCGAAACGCAAAAAAATCCGAGATCGACACATTCTAAAATCCATATCTCCTAAACGGTTGATATCACAAAATTAGAACTTAATGTATATCTGTAGGTATACTAGGAGAATAGATCGGAAACAAATTTTTGAGTGAGGGCAGTGGCGTACGGGGGTGAGGGGTAAAAAATTTTAGATTACGATATCTCACGAACCAATTGCACTAGAGATATAAAATTCGGTTTGTATATAAAGGTTGACAAATGAAGTTTGATGAAAGTAAAATTTTTTAAGGGGGCGGTGGATCATGAAAGTGGAGGGGATACGAATTTTTCTAAAAAATCACTTCTCATATCTCAAGAACAGTGTAAAGCAGATGCTTAAAATTTTTACCAGAAGTAAGCCTAATAGACCCCTAGCAGGAAAAAAAATATTGGGGGTGAGGGTGTAGAGGGTGAGGATGGGAGAGGGAGAAAAGGAAAAAGTTCCGATTTTTATATCTCGAAAACCTATAATGATAAAAAGCTGAAACATGGTATTTAGATAAAGCTATAGTAGTAGCATCTTGGAAAAATATAATTTTTTATAGGAGTAGTATGGTACGGACGTGGGGGTGTTTTTCCTATCTATAGAACGGCTTATGCTACAAAGTTGAAACTTGGTACGTATATGTAAATCAACTAGAAAAGTAATTAAGATTAAAAAAAATTTCAAATATCTATTGGCGTTCGGAAAGGGGGGGAGCAAAAAAAATGATCATTGAAAATGGAATGCATATATTTTCACGGTTTTCGTCATATCTATTAGGTCTTTTCAAATATTGAATTCATTTTTATTCTACGGATTCTTCATATAAATACCTCGAAAGCATTTTCAGGATTTTTTGAATTTCTCCCCCTAAGAGGGTGTACAGGCGTTGTATACTTTTTCACGAATTCTGCCATATCCCCCAGGCCTAAGCAGATATCGAATATCTTTTCACTTTCACGGGCTTGCGTAATAATAGCCTAAAACTCGTTTTTAAGTTTTTTTCCTTTTACATATAAATATAAAAGGGTTGAACACGTTTCCACGAATTCCGTCATTTCTTTTAGAAGTGATAAGAAATTGAATTGGTTTTTATTTGCTCGTGCTGTCTTCATATTTATCTATTAACTCCTTTCAGAATTTTTGAATATTCAACCCTTAAGTGGGCTTAAGAAGGTTGAATGTGTTTTCACATATTCATGTGGGTCGTACATATTGCTTAGATTTGATGATATATCGAATTCATTTTTACGTCCTAAGTTTAATTTACCCCCAAGCGCTTGCATATGTTTTCACAATTTTTGCCATCCCTTCTGATGAGATATAAAATTTGGTTATTTCTATTTTAAATATTTTTATTTTAAGAACAAAATAAAGTTTTCACGAAAAGTCATAGTCTCGAAACAACTGATATTATACTCTGACTTTGACCGCTCCCGAATTTTAAACCGATAAATAATAAAGTTTCGCCCAGACCATTGGCAGATTTTTTTTATTTACTTACGTATTTTTTTTATCAATAGAATAATTATTCATAGTAGTAAAAGCGAATTCGATCACATTAAACATAAGAGATTTTCGGAATCAGTGAAATCTTGAACAATATCCCCAGGGAGTTTAATAGAGAAAAATACTTAAATTGGTTTTTCCCCGACTACGTTTAAAGCTTATAGAAGTAAAATTGAAATCTCAAAATATAAATAAATTCGTGAATATGTACACAACAACTTTACACCCTCTTAGGGGTTGGATATCGAAAAATTTTTAAGAACATTACTAGGCGCTTATATAAATAGCCCGCAGAAGTAAAATTGCTTTGATAGCTCGACATGTCTAAAAGTTTTAACGAAATTCGTGAAAATGTGGATTCACGGACATTTTTTTTACGCAACCTCTGAACGCCAATAAAAATCTGAACTTTTTTTTTTACTTTAATTCCACTAATAGCACATCTACATATACGTACTAAGTTTCAACTTTCTAGCATAAGCCGTTTCCGAGATATAAAAAAACCACCCCTCACCACCGTACCTTGCTACCCCTATGAACAATTTTATTTTTCTAGGATGTTTATGTGGTGGCTCTATATAATCATAAATTTTTAGCTTTGAATTTATTATGGTTTTCGATAAATAAAAATCAGAATCTTTTTCTTTCTACCCCCTTTCACTATCACCCTCAACACCCACACCCCCAAAATTTTTCCCAACTAAAGGCTTACCGACCCCAACTCCTGTAAAATTTTCGAGATCATATCTGATACGGTTTCTGAGATATAAAAATTAAATTTTTTGAGAAATTGCTGTACCCCACTTTCGTGCTCCACCTTCCCCGTCAAAAAATTTACTAGCAGTAGGCTCCTCTTGTAATCCCATATACAGAAACTAAATTTTATCTTCCTGGTGTAATTGGTTCGGAAGATATTGTAATCCAAAGTTTTTCACCCCCGCCCTTGTCTTATCTTGAAGTATCCCTAAGGACAACAATAAAGTTTCAATCTTTTTCTCGATCTAGCAAAAAGCTTTTGATTCTATACCTCACTACAATATAATAGAGAACTTACATCAAGTTAACTTAAAGAAGGGATTAATAAATTGGATTTTAAGTTACCTAAGTAATCGTAAACAAATTGTAAAAATTAATCATGAATCGAGCCAGGAACGTTCCTTCTGCTACGGAGTACCACAAGGAACAGTGCTCGGTCCAGTACTATTTTTAATACATATATGTTTATGATTTGTATCAGCAACAAATCAAATGAGATTTAATATCTTTTGCTGACGATACGGTTCTATTTATAGAGGACAATTGTTGGGATGGAGTTAAGATTAAAGCCAACTATATCCTTTTATTAATAATGGAATGGTTAGATAATAATTCTATGACACTTAACATGGAAAAAAGGACATATATTACTTTTGCGTATAATAGTGGAGGTATTCCATGTTTGGGTGTTACAGTCCATTCAAAAGATTGCTCCTCCCATTGCAAATGCAAACCTTTTAAAAATGTAAATCATACGAGCTATCTAGATGTAATTTTTGACCAACATCTTAGGTGGGATGAACATATTGCCAGCATTGTAAAGCGTCTAAAGATGTTACTTCCCGTATGTTTCACCATAAGGTCATTCTTGACAAAAGCAGCAACAAGAATGTTTTATTTTGCTGTAATACATTCAGTGTTACAATATGGTATAATTGCTTGGGGAGGGGCTACAATAACTGCATTAAGACCATTAAAATTTTTGCTAAACATGGTACTAAAAATATTACTAAAGAAACCGTGTAGATATAGTACAGAACAAGAATACTCTATAATAAATTTCCTCGATATTGATAAAATATTCAATGGTATCGCTAGTATACAAATTTACAAGGAACTACAAAGGGGAGATATTAAACGTAACAGCAACCATACTCGTGGGGGAACATTCCATGAACTTCTATTGCCGAGGAGGAGAACAAATTTGGGGCAAAATCACTATTCCTACGCCGGAATCAAATCATTCAATGAGCTACCAGATCAAATAAAAAACTCTATTAGCCTAGAGAATTTTAAAGTTAACATTAAAAACTATTACTATAACATATAGGGTTGAAATGATGAGCAAACAACAAGGGATATGGCGTGTTAATAATATTGATTTGAATTTTATCTGTATTTACTACATCTACACTTTATTTTATAAGATAAGTTGAATTAAAAATGTAAATTTTATGTGTAATGATATAAACACTGAACTCCTTACCGCTACACAAGGTATGTTACCTTATAAGGGGAAGGAGTGCAATATATGTATGGAAAAATAGATATAAGCTACAAAAATGCATTAAAAAAAAAAATCTTCTGACATCAATTGTTCAGGAGATATCGATTTTAGAATGTTTCAATCCCGGCTTTCAAGCGTTTCAGGCTCATTGTTTTCCTAACCACTTCCATACCCCTTAGCCCCAATTTACCATTTGAAAATGAGTCCACTATCATAGTACTACATAAGTTCCAAGTTTCAGCGTCCTAGCATAAGTGGTTCCTAAGATCTAGAAACCAAAATTTTTCGTCTAAAACGCTCTCCTCTCCTCTCCCCTCGTACCCCCACCCACCGGAAAGATACCAGCCATAAGGGTTCACCCAATCTACTCACCATACAAATTTCATGTTAATATCTCAACGGGTTTGGGAGCTTCGCGCCTTCAAACGATTTTACGTACGGCGGACGGCGTCTACGGCGCACAGACGGACATTTTTTTTTTGTTTTTTTGCGGTTCAAACGTGAAAATACAAAATTTCAGGGTAGCAAATTTTTTGGAAATTTCAGGTCGGTCACAATACTTTATTATTAAAAAATAATAAAGTAAAATCAGAATGAAAGTCCTCGAGCTACACAATAAGTAGTGTTGGTTTCAATTTAAGTATACCGAAGGGCGCTAAGTTTTAACTTTCGAACATTAACCGTACCAGAGATAAAAAAATTCAAAAATGTTTGCTTTAGATTTCTATTGATATGTTGCATGTTTACCGGAAATGTGATTAAAATTTATCGTAATTAAAAACCGAGAAATATTTTGCGTTAATTTAAAATTGCTACTATCACTTGTATTGAGTCAGAATTAAATAGAGAATTGTTTTCGTCTCAGAATATTACTTTAACTTCCTGAATTTTTTTTTTCTACTGGTTTCGGAAGAACAAAATGGAACAACTTGTCTAGTATCACTCTGAAACTTTGCGATACTCATCTCAAGTCGAACATGAAATAACTAGCGACGAGACTGAGACGATGACAAAGAAGGTACGGCAATATTACTATCAAACAAGGTAAAAACATATATCAAAAATTTTAGAACACACTTTTTTTATTATCAGACAGTCATTTCATACATAACGAGATACATTAGTTCATTTAATTTCAGTTGTTCTTCAAATATTGACAAATCGGTAGAGAATTTATGATTATTATTTGTGAAAAGAATATATCAATAATATTAATTTTGTAACCTTTGATAGGCTGATTATCAGGAAAATAAAATCACCTGACTGGCACCCATATGTACATAATTAAATCCGAAACGGTTCTGGTATCGGAATAATATCAACTTTGTAGATAAAGTCAGTCAAAAGCTAAAGCTAATAATCATATTATAATCTAGCGTAGTATAGCCCTTAAAGTACACTTTATGAATTAGATTGACATGTTCGAGTGGTTATTGATATGTAGATAAATCGCTAAGTAATTAGAAGTTAAATCATAAAATTATGAAATGGTTTTTTTAATTAATATCAGGAATGAATTAGGGAATTAGGCATTTCTATTTAAGTAATGTTGTTAACAATTTAATGAAAAATTCAAGTACTAGTATCACATAGCGAATTTTCACCAAACTGAATTATTCGATTATTTAATCAGCAATCTTGATAAATGCTCTACATACTACAAGACTGCTTTTCAAAAGTAAGCCACTAAACACCTTTGCTAAATGACGAGTTTATTTAAGTAAATTCGAAGTATTACACAATTCTAACAATATGGTTCGTAATTAACCGTGCGATACAAAATTTAAATATTTGACTTACTGTATCGAATTCATTATTCAGATATTTCAATTTATAATTCGAAAACTTCTGTAAACATAAACTTTAGTGTGATCAAAATCGAAAATATTTATGTAGTAGAAAATTTGGTTTGAAAAAGAAACAAAAAATATTAGAACCGAAGACAATGAACAATAACAAGAAAACACTATTATTTGTATTATATTTTTCTCGAAATACTTCTCGTCGCTAATTTTTGAAAATTAGGCTAAGCGAACCTTATGGAATTCGCTGACTTGCATTCACATGTGGTCATAGGAGTTTATTCGAAGACATGATTCGAATGAGTTGTTATCTTTGTTCAGGGTATATAATAAAGCTTGTATTACACTGTATGCAACTATGTCAAATATTTGACTATTCTGGCTGACAAATGCAGTCAGATCGTGTAATCGTCAAATTTTAGTTTGCCACATAATATTTTGCTCTATTTTTACAGAAAAAATTTTATTGAACTTTTCGTCAAATTTTTTCAAATATTTGACACAATATACGAGAGATCCGTATGTAAATGCGACTCGCACAAGTTAGGTTATACCAGTTAATGTCTAATCGCACCGCTTTGATAGACTATTTTCAAATTTTGACCAAAGAAATATCCTAAAGTGAATAAAGCAGCACAGTAATCACAAAATTTTCAATTACCTTATTCATTTGAGACAATGAACAATGATTTCAACAAACATAAAAAAAAAATTCTCTACTCCTCCGCTTTTCAAAATTTCGGTCGTTAAGGAACGACACCAAAATGGAGATTTGTCAAAAATTTTTTAATCCATATCTGAAGAATCGTTTGTGGTGGAGGTGAAGAAATGTATCATTGGAACAGTAATTAGCCTGGATATTTAACTGATTTTTCTTATAAAGAAAAAGCACAAATGGTAGTCAGGATAAAGATATCTAAAACGATTTTGGAAATATCAGTACATAGCAAGGATTCGACTCGATATTAGAAGAAGTATTTAAAAGAATCTCTAAATATGACTGAGAGTCATCCATCGTCCCAGAAAGTGTTCAAAATATGAAGAAATTAAGAAAGACCGGTGAAAAGTTCTAAAGAGCAGAATATTTGAAGAGTTGTCGGCAGTGGAAAATCATAAGAAAATTTTCACTTTAAGACATTCAATTTTTTCTGCAATTCGATTTAATTTTAATTTGGTAGATGAAAGAGCCTCTTCCATTTTTTTCAAAGTGCCAAATACTCGAATATGTAAAAAAATTTGGCTGAGTATAGAACCCAACTATTTTTAAATAGCGAAATGTGCTCCACGACGAATGTCAGTCTGACTCATAGTTTTAAAAACCTGTAGATTTCAGTCTTTTGTACCAGTGATTCAGTAGTTTTCCGTAAGGTTTTATGATTAAAAAAAAATTGTACCCTAGCGAAAAATATTTGACAATCACTGATTTATACTTTTGTTCGCTTGCATGTCATATGGGTATGCAGATGGGCACACTTCTTGAAAGGCGGAGCCAAATTTCATCAGACATATTTCTGTACTATTTTTTTATTAATGGCGAATTATATGTGAGCTATTCATTAACGCGAATCAAGAATGATATGAAGTTGCTTATAGTTAAATTTAGATACATGAAAACAAAATTTTATTAAAAACGGTTTAGTATTTCTCGAATTAGAAGTGTGCAAACACGCAGCCAAACACATATTTTTTTTTTAAAAAAAAAGATATTTTCACTTCTTTTCAATTACAAAGTGTTTTGTGAAAATTCGATTATAGAAAATGGTTTCCGCATTGTTTCAATTCACTTATAAAATTGCTATTAAATTGATATTAATTAATCTCAGCCATATTTTCGCATTTATTAACTTTATTTATAATTATTTTTTTTTACTTTAAGGGTCCTTTCTTATACATGTTTAGTTTAAAGCGCACTCAGAAAGATACTATTTAAATTTTTTATGGAAAAATTTTGATTCTTTTGTGGAAATATTTACTACAAAATATAAATATAGATCGTTGTATAATTTTAATATTTCTTTGTAAAAAAAAATATTTTTAAATAGATGTTTGTAATTAAGGAACCAATTGAAATATTGAAATACTCGAGTGAACAGTGCCCCATGGTTTCAAAAATAATTTACTATTTACGAAAAAAATACAGATCAATATCCAGCAAAAATTGTGTAGGAAAAGGATTAACAACTCCTAAATATTTTTGTTTGTATTTAAAGACACAAAAACTACTCAAATTAAATAGTAGCAAGGATCAAAGCCGATGGCTATTTCAATGAAGGATTGCCACGAATTTTTTTTTTAAATATCCTTGTAATCCAAAATGTTGATCCACATAATCCATAAACTGTTTCACTCAACTCACTGAAATACACCCACCTCTTATTTTTTTTTCAAAATCTTTTAAAACTATATTACAGCACTTTTTGTTCACACTCAACTCAACCGTCGAATAAACCGCTTAAACGTTACGCATTTCGTTTCATAAGCAACTGCAGTTTCATTAACAATCCGACTCTTATTTATTAGAATTTTGTGATAAATTTTCCTCATATATGAACCAGACTAATAATAAAAAATATTGATATGTGTAATATCAGCGTACTTCTAAGTCAAAATTGTCGTAATGATAGATGTTGGCTAAAAAAGCAAATCGCGTTTACTGGTACTATTACTACAGAACTTATCTGTTTAAATGTATTGAGCACAAAAAAAAAACAATAATAAAAATAGTAATAATAACTTCAAGGCGCTAAGGTAACATACTGAAACGTATCAAAAATCGAAAGAAATGCGTAAGGTACTTTATCAGTCGAGCGTAAAGTATGTATAGCAAACATAAAGCATCACCTATCTAAGGTACAGGCGCAAAGGTACTTAGCAATAATAATAACAATTATTAGTTGGTATTCGAGTGATAGGAGCGACGTTATAGGCAGCTACCTACTTCTAGACATACGAGTGTAGAGAAAGACATCTCTGTAGATTCGAGAGAAGATAATAAATAAAAGTTTTCTGGCTTTTATCTCGGTTATGTCAATAAGGTAATTGCTTTATTATTATCAATTTGTGAACTACTACCACATTTTACTATTTACATTTTGTGGATAGAAATCTTAAAAAGCCAATGTCCTAACGTCTGTGAATTCACAGATACAGGGAAAAAGGAATTTCTTAGGCGATAATTTTTTAATTTTATCGTTCAGCTTCATCACCATTCTTTACATAAAATTCATATTTTTTTTTAAATACAATAAAATATTTTCAGTGATTAGAAATATTTATATATCACTACAGCAATGGAATGATTTGTGACGAGCAGCAATTACGTATAAGTGAACGTAGTTAAATTTTTATCGTTCAGCTTCATTACAACTCTTTAATAAAAATGATTTAATTGTTTAAAATTATAAATATATAAAATAATTTGTGACATGTAGCCACTTTGAATAAATGAACGTAGTTTTTTTATTTTTGGCAAGAACCCTGTAACTTTGGTCTACCAAATCGTGAACGAAAATTACATCTCTCGATTACCTAGCAACCATAGAAAAGTCATTAAAAAATTTGTGGTTACTTTCGCCTAAATTCGCAATAGCACGAAAATGGTAGCGGCAATTACTTCCGAGTCTCTGACTGCGATAAGTTTTTCTTGCTATATTTTGTCTTTCTCTCTCGTGCAACTTTAATGCGGAACGTTCTGCGCTAAACCTAAAAGTTACATCCGATCAATGAAAATGTACATCATAACAATGAAAAAATCTGCCAACAGTCTGGGTGCAACTTTTTAATTTTTGGGTAGAAGTCCGGAACGTGTTTATTGCTGAGATGAGGTGTTGGTTAAAACACGACCGAAAAAATAAAAAACACTTCAGCAAGCAGTTAGAATGGGGTCGCGCTAGAATACTTACGCCGCATTCCACATATAACATACGTATTACGGAATTGGGTCATACTCCGGGACGCGGTCAAAGTCGTAGTATAATATCAAGAGGTTTTTCGTGATTTGGTTTTGAACCATTACAGGAAATCGGAAGTACATTTGTAGGCGATTATCTGCGATTATCAATCTGATATCTCATCAATCCTAAGAAATATGTCGAAAGCCTTACGTCCTCTTAGAGTTGAATATCTAAAAATTCTGAAATCAACTTTTTGACGATTATGTAGGAAACCTTAGGAAGTAAAAATGAATTCGATATGTCATCAGAACTAAGAAATATGTAGGAATTTGTGAAAACATATGCAAACCCCTTGCACCCACTTTGGGGTTGAATATCCAAAAACCCTGAAATGAGTTTTTAGAAATATATAAAGAAAGCCCGAGGAAGTGAAAACCAATTCGAAGTCGTATCACTCCTAAGAGATATGATGGAATTCGTGAAAACGAGTTTAACCCGTTTATAACCTCTTAGATGATGAAAAAGGAAAAAACTTGAAAACGATTTTTAGTCGATTATAAAACAAGCCCGTGGAAGTGAAAAGTTATTCAATATCTAATCAGATCTGAGTGATAAGGCTGAATTCGTTAAAATGTATACAACCGCTTTACACCCTTTAGTAATCAAATTTAAAAAAAAACACTGAAAACACTTTCTAGGAATTGATATGAGGAATCCGTGGAATGAAAATCAATTCAAAATCTTAGAAGACCTATGAGATATGACGAGATTCGTGAAAACGTATGCATTTCGTTTTCACTGATCATTTTTTTAGCCCCCTTCCGTACACCAATAGATATTTCAAAATCTTTCTTATCTAAATTACTTTCCTAATAGATCTACGTATATTCACCAAGTTTCGACCTTTTTGCACATGACATTCTATAGATAGGAAAAACACCCCCCACCCCCGTAGCATACTAACCCTATAAAAAAATATATTTTTCCAACATGCCACTACTATAGCTCTATCTAAATACCAAGTTTTAGCTTTCCATGATTATAGGTTCTGGAGATATAAAAATCGGAACTTTTTCTTTTTCACCCCTCACACCCCTTACACCAAGATCCTCAAAAATTTTCCTGCTAGGGGTCTATTAGGCCTACTTCTGGTAAAAATTCTAAGTATATATCTAATACTGTTCTTGAGATATAAGACGTGATGTTTTTGAAAAATTCTTATACCCTGCACTTCCATACTCCACCACCCCCTTGAAAAATTTTACTTTCAGCAAACTTTATTTGTCAAGCTTTATACAAAAACCGAATTTTATTTTTCTAGTGCAATTGGTTCGTGAGATATCGTAATCTAAAGTTTTTCAAACCCCCACCTTCGCACGCCAGTACCCCCACTCAAAAACTTCCGATCTATTCTCCAAGTATACCTACAGATATTCATTAAGTTTTAATTTCGTGACGTTTAAGACATATGGATTTTAGAATGTCTCGATCTCGTCCTTCGAGCGTTTGGGAGGCATTATTATTCCCCCCACTCCCGCATCCCTTCACCCATATTGACAATTTTTATGCAAATGGGTCCATTTTCGAAGCTCAATATAAATTCCAAGTTTCAGCCTCCTAACATAAGCGGTTACTGAGATCTAGAGACCAAATTTTCTGCTTAAAACGCTTCCCACACCTGCCTTCTCACACCCCCACCCACAAAAAATTAGACACTTCGTTTCATGAAATGTGGGGAAAAAAAATTTTCAGGCTAGCAATTTTTTTTTTAAAAAATCGAAAAATCAATAAATTTGATTAATGTTCTCCGTAACAGTAAATAATGAACGAGAATATGTCGACAGTGAATGGTTTCGTAGTAACAATTAAAGAATTCATAACATTGATGAACTTAGTAATTTCTATTAGTAGGGAGAGTGGGGCAAAGTGGGCTAGTATGGTAAAGTGGGCCCCCTTAAAATTTCTAGTTTGCAATAGCGCCATCTCTTAGCAAAATAAATTGTACGATCAAGCTTCATAAATTGACCTCTTTAAATACAGTTCCTTCAATTTTTCTCAAATTACGATTTTGGTACCATCTGATGTAAATATCAGTGTTTAATAATTGCATTAAAAAGAATTGTTAGCGAGTGACAATTGATCCTTGAGATCGGCGTACGGATTGTGAAACTTGAAAAGTAAGCTTTGATAATAAAAAAATATATAAATTTAACAGTAAACATGTTTAGCGTTCATTCGGGTCAAAATGAGCCCCGGGCACACTTTACCCCATACCAATATCATTTTTTTTTTCACAATTAAAAATAATTACTTTAGCATGGCTAGAGCAAACAATAGAAAATTAATGCAACAATCGTAGACAGAAGTTGCGATGAAAAATGCAATAGCTTCTGTTGCTGAAAAAGCTGGACCTAAAGAAAGCCAGTAAATATTTTGGTGTTCCAGGGCTACTCTTTAACACACGCTCAATTTCGTTTGAAGTTATTAAAATCATATTGTTTGTCTTAATTGATCCAATTGATCATATTCTTTCGCTCCAGTTTTGGGTGAAATTATTATACCCCATGGAAGGGCTCACTTCACCTCAGTAGTTGGGCAAAGTGGGCACTTTGAAGTATATATAGAAAGGAATGGATATCTTTTTTATCAGCAGCAATAATTTAACTTCACGAATATATGACTAAGCTAACATCCTAAGCTATCGATTTTGCGAGAAAGGGATTTTATAACTATTACCCATTTTACAGAATCTCGGTACAAACCTTACACCAAACACCTACTGGTGTTTTTCTTAAGGAAGCGATTGATTAATTCGATGAATCCTGATTATTACTTTATTATTTTTTAATAATAAAGTATTGTGATCGACCTGAAATTTCAAAAAAGTTTGCTACCCTGAAATTTTGTATTTACACGTTTTAGGACTAGTAGACCCCAAAAAAGCAAAAAAAAAAAATGTCCGTACGCCGTCCGCCGTACGCCGTCCGCCGTACGCCGTACGCAAAATCGTTTGAAGGCGCGTAGCTCCCAAACCCGTTGAGTTATTAAATTGAAATTTTTATGGTGGGTATATTGGGTGAACCCCTACCACTGGTATATTTTTGAGGGGTGGGGTACAAGGGGAAAGGAGAGGGGAGCGTTTTAGACGAAAAATTTTGGTTTCTAGATCTCAGGAACCACTTATGCTAGGAGGCTGAAACTTGGAACTTATGTAGTACTATGATAATGGACTCAATTGCAAAAAATTGGTCGATATTGATTAAGGGGTGTGGAAGTGGGGGGAAAACAATGAGTCTTTAACGCACGAAAGCCGGGATTGAAACATTCTAAAATCGATATCTCCTGAACCATTGATGTCAGAAGATTGAAACTTTGTTGTTGTCCTTAGGGATACTTCAAGATTAGACAAGGGCTAAAATTTTTAAGAGAGGTGGTGGGGTGTGAGGTGAGGGGTGAAAAACTTCGGATTACAATATCTTCCGAACCAATTACACCAGGAAAATAAAATTTAGTTTCTGTATATGGGACCACAAGAGGAGTCTACCAAAACTAAATTTTTTGAGGGGGGAGGTGGAGCACGAAAGTGGGGGGATAGCAATTTCTCAAAAAATGTCATTTTTATATCTCAGAAACCGTATCAGATATGATCTTGAAAATTTTACAGGAGTTGGGGACGGTAAACTTCTAGTAGGAAAAAAAATTTGGTGATGTGGGTGTTGGGGGTGATGGTGAAAGGGGGTAGAAAGGAAAACATTCTGATTTTTATTTCTCGAAAACCATAATGAATAGAAAGCTAAAAATTTAGGATTATTTAGATAGTGGCAGACATCCTAGAAAAATAAAATTTTTCATAGGGGTATCAAGATACGGGGGAGAGGGGTGGTTTTTTATATCTCAGAAACGGCTTATGCTAGAAAGTTGAAACTTAGTACGTATATGTAGATGTACTATTAGAGTAATTAAAGCAAAAAAAAAGTTCAGATTTTTATTGGCGTTCAGAGGTTGAGTAAAAAAAATGTCCGTGAATCCACATTTTCACAAATTTCGTTAAAACTTTTAGACATGTCGAGCTATCAAAGCAATTTTACTTCTGCGGGCTATTTATATAAGTGCCTACTAACGATCTCCAAAATTGTTCGATATCCAACCCCTAAGGGGGTGTAAAGTGGTTGTGTACATATTCACGAATTCTGATATATTCCTAAGGTATATTGAGATTTGGAGTTCACGTTTACTTCCATAAGGGAAAAACCCGATTTAAGTATTTTTACGTATTAAACCCCCTGGGGGTATTGTTCAAGATTTCACTGATTCCGAAAATCTCTTAGGTTTAATGTGATCGAATTCGCTTTTACTACTTTGAATTATTCTATTGATAAAAAAATACGTAAATAAATAAAAAAAATCGGCCAACAGTCTGGGCGCAACTTTATTATTTTATGGGTAGAAGTCCGAAACGTGTTTGATGATGAGATACGGTGTTAGGTACTATGCGACTGGCAACCTAAAAAATAACCAGGAAGCTATTTGGAACGTTATTTTTTAGGTTGCCAGTCGCATAGTACCCAACACCGTATCTCATCATCAAACACGTTTCGGACTTCTACCCATAAAATAATAAAGTTGCGCCCAGACTGTTGGCCGATTTTTTTTTAGTAATGCGTTCATAATATTTATATTCATGAATTTGTCTTATGAACGCGGAACTGGTTATATATGTAATTTCATCAATATTACGAATGAATCGCATTCATAACATTAATATAGAAATATATTAATAATAAATAATTATAAAATACTTACTTAATGTGTTTATGCTTCGAGCAATCAGTGCATCTGATTGGCATCCAATATATTTTTTTTTGTTTGAATGTATTCATTGTCACTATGAATAAAATTATTGAAAACGGTTGAATGAAATCTAGGAAACGATATATTATTTCCGAAATTCGGTCTTTTTCATGGTACAGCTACTATACTATAGAAGCTAATTTTAAGAATTTTTTGGATGTTTTTCGACGTCAGAGTAGTTTCTTTGTGGGACCCACCCACACGGAAAATTCTAAATAACTGGGATCGATCTCTACCCTGGATACAGCCTTTGACGTAAAGACAGTTAAAAACCTTCACGGGAGAAGCCAGTTTAAAACTGATTTGAACTAGGTGCAAAGGAGCTGTTTCGTCATTGGGTTGAGTTGATACATTATTTATATGAACGTCGGAGACAAAACGATGATGGTATTCATCAAAATTTCAAGACGATGATTTCAAACATAATAGTCAGTGATTTCTTATAGTATTTTTCCTCAGTGAGAATAATTTTATTTGTGTACAGTTCATAGACCATGAAAAATATTTGATGATTTTGTTCATTGTTCCAACGATTTTCACATTATTCTCAAAAATATTGTTTAGATAAGGCAGTTCTTTGAATGCAATATCCACCAACTAGTCTCTCCCAAACCGTTCTTTTATTTGTATCACATTGTCTTTTAATATTTCTTCCCTTATTAAACTGGCAGGGACTGTATACGTTACTCTAATAAAAGCTTAACTCCTAAGCTCAGTTTGGTATTATGTTTATTGTTCTGACACTTAGAACAAATTTTTCTACTCGAGATGCTGTGAGTGATTTCGTGGAAAATCGGTGTTGTGTCAGCTTCGTGGTTAATAAGATGAAGCACTAGTAGTCTAACCAATTTTGTGCAGATAAATTTTATTTAACTTACATTTTTTTATTACACAATTGTTTAATAATGAAAAATGTTAATAAAGCAAATAAATTTTGTATTTAACAAATTTTTTTCAACGAAATTTCGGAATTCTTAAAGGTTTATTACTATAACGTACATTGCACATTTTGCAAATATATAAAATAGACTTTATTTGCATTTTCACTTCACACTTAGAAATAAGAAAAAACTTGAAATAGTAAAATGTGAATTTTCTCTAATTTTGGACACTTTTTTGAGTTGATTTTTTTCTTTTTTCTGTTTTTCTTTTCTGTGAAAATTTTTAATAAAAAAAAACAACAATTATTGTCATTCATTTTTTTTATCCTTACAATAATATCTCTATCTAATATTTTACATGATAAAAGAAAGGCGATTAACAAGGAAAGTTATTGTTTCGTACTTTATTGTTATTAACCACATGTCTGTTACAATGATAAGTTTTCCATTTAACTATGCACTTGAAAGGTGAAAATTCCTACGAGAGCAATTCGATAACGTAAATTCCATTCGGCATATTTTCCAGTTGCTAAATGAACTTTACAGAATGAGGAAAGTTTTTGATAAGACCTTTTTATCATAGAGTGGGTACAGTGCAGGCGTTTTCTCTTCACCTTGAAATTGATATCGTCAAGGCTGTACTCAACAAAATACATTTTGTTTAATTCGATTAATCTCGACCATTATTTATGTTAAATATCTAGTAATAAAGTTCTCACCTGATTAGATGCTTAATCTTGTTCGACAACAGTAAATATTAACACACCTAATCTCAGTATTACTACGCAAAAATAGGTGCTTCTCATTAAAGTACATAATAACAACAATGGAGACGTCTAATGATCGTGTCTTAAAATTATTAACATTACTTTATTTTCGACGTGAGTTTATTAGGTCGAGACAGAGTTTAGTGGCTTTTATTTCCGTTAAGCCTGAAGCTCATAAATTAAAGTTAAAATTTGCTAGTTGTGCTACAATTTAAATATTAATGTTATTATCGAACCGAAAATCCTATCCGATTTCTGATTAAAAAGTAAGAAAACTATCGTCTTCTATGGGGCTACAGTTCAAATCTAAGGTTGAGATCTCCTTGGTAGCGCTACCATCATCCCTTTATCCGAACTGAGTTTGCAGGCTTAACATGATGCCATGGAAAAAATATATTTAAATAGTTATCGGCCCTATTCTGAAATTGTGACCTATCACAGGTCACAACCTGCTGTGACTAAAATTTTGTGACTGCACTTATGATCGGAAAGTTTTTTCGCATTCTGTCGCTGCAGTCACAAGAAAGGTCACAATAATTTCTCCATATAGTTGGAGACATATGAAAATGATAGTGCTGTGTCAGCATCAGTGATCAATTCGACCTTCGCAATAAGTGTATATTGAAAAGTAGTGCGTTATACCACGGATACACTGCTTGTATACAAATTACTTTATTCAAATCATGATATGCGATACAAGAGGGCATGATACACAGTCCATACATGTTATACTTTGACATTTAGTGCATTCCGAAATTTTAGCAGTGAAGAAAAAAAGGCTTTTCATGCCAAACGTCGCATTATGATGTTCCGGCAAAAAGCACTTTCATTGCTAATAAAGAAATGTACAAAGTGGACCATCACATCACACACAAAAATGAAAACACGCTCAAACAATTTTAACTGACGGAAGAATATAAACATACTGCAGTCACGATCGGCTGCAAGCCAATCGTATAATACTCTAGATGAATACTGAACTCCGATTTATATTGTAGTTGGGGATAAAGTAGAATTACGTGTGTGCATGTTGTATGTCCTTTATTAAGGACTACCATTAGATTGCTACTCAAAACTAAAAGACAATATTCAGTGTTTAATTTCATATCTTGAACTGGGCAAGTTATCGAAAAAATGTCCTTTTCGAAGGACTTTCACATGGGAGGTGCAGGAAGGACTCACTCGATTTCTTACATATTTATCCTTTTCCTTGGAACTATTCAAAAATTAATGTGTACAAAATTTGAAATTCGTAGCTTGAAGCGTTCAAAAGTTATCGAAAAATATTGTTGAACACGTGTTTTAAGGACATTTTGTATGGCAACTACCAGAAGGAGTAAAAGGATTTCGCTGATTAGTAAACTCGAACTTTCTTTTTACTCAAAACTAATTTGTACAAAATTCCGAATTCGTAGCTAAAAGATTACTTGAGTTATAGCGAGTTCCGTAAATTAAGTGATAACGTTTTGACAGGATATTTGTATGGCAGCTACACGAAGGACTAATAGGATTTTCTTCATAATCATACATTTAACTCAAACTATTGGAAAAATACTACATACAAAATTTCAAAGACGTAGCTAAAACCGTTCTGAAGTTATTGGTAATATTCTTGAAGACGTGTTTTAAGGACATTTTGTATGGCAGCTACCAGAAGGAGTGAAAGGATTTAGCTGATTAGTAAACTCGAACTTTCTTTTCACTCAAAACTAATTTGTACAAAAAAGATTACTTGAGTTATAGTGAGTTTCGTAAATTAAGTGAATACATTTTGACAGGATATTTGTATGGCAGCTACACGAAGGACTGACAGGATTTCTTTCATAATCATATATTTAGCTCCAACTATTGGAAAAATAATACATACAAAATTTGAATGACGTAGCTTAAACCCTTCTGAAGTTATCGACCAATATTCTTCAAGAAGTGTTTTAAGGACATTTTGTATGGCAGCTACCAGAAGGAGTGAAAGGATTTCGCTGATTAGTAAACTCGAACTTTCTTTTCACTCAAAACTAACTTGTACAAAATTCTGAATTCGTAGCTAAAAGATTACTTGAGTTATTGTGAGTTTTGTAAATTAAGTGAATACATTTTGACAGGATATTTGTATGGCAGCTACACGAAGGACTAAAATGATTTTCTTCATAATCATATATTTAGCTCCAACTATTGGAAAAATAACACATACAAAATTTCAAAGACGTAGCTTAAACCCTTCTGAAGTTATCGACCAATATTCTCGCACACGTGTTTTAAGGACATTTTGTATGGCAGCTACCCGAAGGAGTAGGACGATTTTGTCCGTTAACGAACTTAGCCTTACAAATTCAACCAAACATCCAGATTCAAAATTTCATGATCCTAGGTGAAGGCGTTCTTGAGTTATCGTGCTAACGGACAGACGGACGGACGGACGGACGGACGGACGGACGGACGGACGGACGGACGGACGGACGGACGGACGGACGGACGGACGGACGGACGGACGGACGGACGGACGGACGTCAGACGGATTTGAGGTTTTTGGCCACAAATAAACAAAAAATAATATATAACTTTTTTTCGTCCGAGGCTTGGTTCTATGCGTTACAAACTTTTGGGCTGGATTAAACTTATAATACTCTATATGATTTCATCTAGAGTATAAAAATCCGCAACAGTCATTCATTGAAATTTCAGTCGATTTAAGTAACAGATGGCGCTGATGGCAGTTAAAAGAAGGCTATATCATCGAAAATCATCGAATTTTTAAAGAAGGAAACAGGCTGGATATTATGTAGATATCAGCTCGTTGACGTACTATATGCATAATATTGAGTGATACACTGCTGATATTGACGATGTTATGATTTGTATACGAGCTGTGTATCCAAGGTATTAGTAAACATCTAAAACGTGGAAACCCGAAGTAAATCTCAAATGTATTGTCGATTAATAAAAACGGATCACTTGCGTTCCTTAAGTTTCGGAGTGTAGCTCTTCTTAACGGCCTTAAATCATACAAAATGTGAAACAGCCATCTGAATTTACGTTAAATTACTTTTGTTCCGCTTCTTCCAGTAATTACCTCAGCAAATGTAACAAACATTCAATTTTTTTCAATATTAAGTACTGAAACTTCACGAAACGTTAAATTTGTTTGCCTGGCTGGCCGTTGTGATCACCTATTTCGATAGTCAAAATTTTGTGATGTTTTTTAAAAACGTCAAAATTATGACTAATGCTAGAATATGAAAAGTCCCAGATTTTCTAAAATTATGACTCTCCGCTAAAATGTTGACTTGTGACTGTACACAGAATAGGCCTGTATATCTAACAACACCAATTCAATCATGATAATAAAAATAAAATGTTTTGTTCTTCCGAGTTCCGAGAAAAACCTGAAATATATAATATGATACATTTTTCAAAAATTTAATTTATTAAGATATTTAATCTTCTTGTAAAGATTTCATTGACGTCCACGTTTTTTTACATATTGTTAATGACGATATTATTTCTTTCCCTAAATAATCAACTCGCAGAACGTATGTTTTTAAGCACTATATCTCAAGATTGACTGCAGCGAAATTGTTGTTCAGTTATGTTTTTTTTTTCATTTCATTTCGATAAATGTAATTACCAAGTTGCGTCAGGTGATCCTTTGATAAGAGCTGAAGTCTTTTTATTTTATGTCTTAGAAACAGCATTCTTTTACTATTACAAGGGAAGGCCAAATATGATTGCACCTTATCAAAAATGTTGTGAAATTTATCGACCCACTAAAAAGACTTTAATTTATTTATTATAACATCGCAACTACGTTTTATTGCGATTGAAAAGATTAGCTAAATGTTACGTACATATTACCATTAATTTATTATATTTTTTTACTTTCCTGTCATTGGACTAAAATTTGTAATAAATTTCGTACAATGAAAATATTAATTTTTATTTTTAGGTTAAAAAATCCCTAAAAAGGACAGAATGTATTACCGTAGTACGTTTTTCAGATATTTCAGAATAGTGAAGTTGAAGAAATGATTTTTTGTATCCATTCACATTGATACCTTAGTTGAAAAATACATTAAATTACATTTTCGTCTCACTTTGCAAAGAGAACCCCCTTTTTTGATAAATAAAAGAATTTGCAATGTCGACCATTTTATAAATGCCTTGTAATATAACCTTCCAAAATTCCCAATAACTATACCTTAAAATATTTAGTTTTTTTTATGGTTGTAATTGAGGGAGAAAGTTTCAAGAAAAATATTCGAACCCTTATATCTCCAGGACCGGTCATGACAGAAAGTAGACATAGCAAGGCATTTCTACTTTTCTTATCTTCAATTATTGTACCAAATTATCTAATCAAACGAAGAAATCCGAAAAATATTTCAAAATTTTCATAGTTCCGATTCTCTACGATCTACATGCCGATAATTATGTTATTAATGTAACGTTTTCTAAAACTTAATTTACCGCAATCAAGACAGTATGCACTTATGTTCAACGGCATGTGCGAAATTAAAGGAAAATTAGTCAAATAAAATTTTATAACATAACGTCACTTTTTACCATTTAGGTACGATTAATCATTGTGTTTCCCGTCACGTGCATCAAGGATTTTGATAAAACAAAAGCTAATACTTCATACTTTATGGTCAATAAATTAAATAATTTAAAATATTGGTGGTTTACTAAATCAAACCACCTGCATACCTTTGAGTATGACTAACATTTCGAAAAAATTATTGACATATTTATGGAGATATTAAAGTTTACACTATTAAATCTTATAAATATTATTCATACTTTATTTATAGAGATTTGTTTTCATAACGAAGTGTAATAGATTTCATAGTGTGGGAAAATTTTAATAACTAATAATTAATTGTGTGGTATTGTGGCCGATTTAAAAAAATATTTTTTCACGTTTTAAGCATAAATAGACCTCAAAAATACAAAAAAAATCTGGTCCTATCCTAAGAAATATGTCGAAAGCCTTACGTCCTCTTGAAGTTGAATATCTAAAAATACTGAAATCAACTTTTTTAAAATTATGTAGGAAGCCTTAGGACGTAAAAATGAATTCGATATCTCATCATAACTGAGAAACATGTAGAAATTCGTGAAAACATATGCAACCTCCTTCCACCTACTTTGGGGTTGAATATCCAAAAATCCTGTAATGATTTTTTAGAAATATATGAAGAAAGCCCGAGGAAGTGAAAACCAATTTGATGTCATATCACTTTTAAGAGATATGACGGAATTCGTGGAAATATGTTCAACCCGTTTACAGCCTCTTAAAAAGTTGAAAAAGGAAAAAAAACTTAAAAACGAGTTTTAGGTGATTATTAGACAAGCTCGTGGAAGTGAAAAGTTATTCAATATCTAATCAGACCTGAGGAATACGACTGAATTCGTGAAACAATTTTACACCACCTTGGAGGTCGTATTTCAAAAAATCCTGAAAACGTTTTCTAGGTATATATATGAGGAATCCGTGGAATAAAAATGAATTCAATATTTGGGAAGACCTAATAGATATGATGAAATTTGTGAAAAGATATTCATTCCATTTTCACTGATAATTTTGTTTGCCCTCCTTCCGAACGCTTATGGATATTTGATTTTTTTTTAATCAATATTACTTTTCTAGTTGACTTACATATACATACTGAGTTTCACCTATGTAGCATAAGCCGCTCTATAGTTATAAAAAACGCACCCCCACCCCCGTACTGAACTACGCATATAACAATTTATATTTTTCAAACATGGTATAGGTACTCGAGATATCAAAATCTGAACTTTTTCTTTTACACCCACCCTCACCCTCTACACCCTAACCCACAAGATTTTTTTTCTGCTAGGGATATTAGGCCTACTTCTGGTAAAACTTCTAAGCATCTATCTTACTTTGTTTTTGAGATATGAGACGTGATTTTTTAGAAAAATTATTATTTCCTTACGACCACATCCCTTCACCCATATCGTCAATTTTTTTGGAAATGGTTCACTATCGAAACTCTATATTAATTCCAAGATTCAGCCTCCTAACATAAACGGTTGCTGATCTGAAAACCAACATTTTCAGTGTAAAACGCTTCCCCCACCTCCCCCCTCACAACCCCAACCCTCAAAAAGTGGTCTTTCAAGAGGCCTACCCAGTCTATGTAGAAAAAAAAAATTACTTTAATATCTCATAGGGTTTGTAGCTAGAAGCCCTTAAACAATTTTGTGTACGGCGGACGGGTCACTGCAAATTTTGTTTTTGCTTTTTGGTGTCTATTATTCATGAAACGTGAAAAATAAATTTTAATGGTTGAACATTTTTTTTAAAAAAAATCGATAACAACACTTTGTTATTCAAATAATAAGGTAAAACTGGGATACTGAACTTTAATCACGTCCTGTGTTACAAAAGAATTATAAATCAGCATACATTCAAAATATTCAATAACTATCAATCCGTTGCTTTGCACTGGGTGTTCAAAAAATACCTTTCATTTCAAAGCATTTAAAATACTATGTTTGAAAAATCATGACATAGGTTGGTTTGTCTTGCACATGGTCACAGCTGTCTAACAGTATTGAAGACCCTAGGCAAAACAGTCTCACCGAGGCACCCAATTGCACGACATACAAGACAGGATTCTTCAAATTTTATCACATTTTCAATTATTTATCAACCAAAGAACATCTTATAAAATTTATTCAAAAAAATAACTTAATATCAACTTTAAGCATATTATTTATGTACAAATATTTTCGTTCCTGTAGTTACTCCTATAGAACCCGCGCATATCATCGCCTAATACTCCCCTGTATCTGACTTCTAGAATATAATCGACTTCAGCTTCCAGAGCTGTTCCCAATGTGATATCCATTTTATCGGTATTCGGATCAGATTTACCAATTGTGATTGCAATTGTCTTCGATTTATTCGAGGCTTGATAGAAGGAACTCTGCTGGATATCGATTGCTTTCGCGTGAAATGTTATCGTTTTTAAATTCGACTGTTTTGTATGCAGCGTAATAAAAACGTGTCCGTAAAATTTAAATCAATTTAAGCCATCGCTTTCAAGCAAAAATGGTTCAAGACGGACTTCGTAAAGTGTTGGCCAAACTGTTTCTGGCAATCGGTAGTCAATCGCTTTTGTGGATTTCGAATTAATCTCATCTGTTGGAGCAGCAATACTGTGGGCACCAAGTGCCAATAGGCACAGAGCGAAATATGTTAGTCTCATCTGAAATTAAATGGAAAACAAAATTAGAAACCGTTTCGAAATGAAGAACTCTCAATCCAGGAAATTAAGGACACGGACTACCAAATTGGGCAATTTGTTTGATTTGGAGGGTATCAGGCTGTACTGTTAGAAATACCTTTGGAATAACAATGCAGCTTACTCCGATATTGTGTACTGAAGTATAAGACGCGTATATATACACTTACGTAAAGTAAGTTTCAACTATCTGGGATAAGCGTCATTCCTGTGCATACGAAACAAGTTTCGGCTTTTTACCGCCATTTGTTCGATTTGTACGAAAACGCAAAACATTTTTTCCTTTTCTATTTTAAGTATGATCTCCAAAATACCAAGACAGAAGAACTCAGTTTCAACTTTCTAGCATACAACCCGTGGGCGCACATACTACATTTGTAACGAGAGACAAATCTATGAGTTTTCAGTTCGATCACAATTAACTTTATTATAAAACATACTGCAGTCTGCATACTGCGGCTGCAAGCCAATCGTATGATACGCTAGATGAAATACTGAACTCCGATTTATATTGTAGTTGGAGATAAAGTAGAATAAGGTGGGTGCATGTAGAGTATGTCCTTTATTAAAGACTCCCATTTGGTTGCTACTCGAAAATAAAAGACAATATCATCATAGCTGAATTTGATATCTTGAACTGGGTGAGTTACCGAAAAAAATGTTTTTGCTTTTTGAAGGACTTTCACATAGGAGGTGCAGGAAGGACTCACTTGCTTTCTTACATATTTATCCTTTTCTTTGGAACCATTTAAAAATTACTCTATATATATGCAAGAGGATGTGTGTATGTCCCATATGAACTCCTAAACCGCTAAACCGATTTTGATCAAATTTTCAGGCAACATGTTGAATAGTCCCGGGATAGTTTCTGTGTTTGGTACTGATCGAATCAAAAACAATTGTTTTTTCGACATTTTTCCAATTTTTTTGCAATTTTAGTACCCTGGAGCTCTAATTGTTTGTTTGTTTGTCCCGTATGCTTTCCTATACGATTCAGCCGATTGCGATGAAACTTTGCTGATATGTTGAGCTCATGCCCGCAAAGCTTTTTGTATTAGTAAACCTATTTTACAATAAATAGGCCGCTCTCCACCTACAAACAAATGAGTGTGTTTTATATAGTTTAGCGACAGTGTGTGTTTTTGGTGTACACGTCTGGCAAAATCAAATAACGGGATCAACAGAAGCAACGGAGCGACGGAAACAACGAAGCAGCGGAAGCAAAGAGAGCAACGAAGCAACGAAAGCAACGGAAGCAACGGAGCAATGGGAGTAACGGGAGAGAAATAAAAGCAACGGGAGCAACGAAGCAACGGGAGTAACGGCAGAAACGGGGGAAACGCGAAAAACAGGTGCAATGGAGCAACGGAAGCAACAGGAGTAATGGAAGCATCAAAACTAACGGGAGCACCGGAAGCAACGGAAGCAACGGGAGTAGTAAGAGCAACGGAAACAACGGCAGAAATGGGAGCAATGAAGCAACGGGAGCAACGGAGCAACGGGGTCAAAGAAGCAACGGGGTCAAAGAAGCAACGGAAACAACGGAAGTAAAGGGAGCAACAGAGCAACGGGAGCAACAGAAACAACGGAAGCAACGGGAGTAACAAGAGCAATGAAAGCAACGGCGAAACGGGAGCAATGGAGCAACGAAGCAACGGGAGCAACGAAACAACGGAAGTAACGAGGGTGAAGGGAGTAACGGGAGCAACGGAGCAACGGGAGCAACGGAGCAAAGAGAGCAACGGGAGAAACGGAGAAACGGAAGCAACGGGAACAACGGGAGCAACTGAAGCAACGATAACAACGGGAGTAACGGGAGCAACGGGAGAAACAAACGGGAAGCAAGATTGGAATCCGCTGGCTGTGCATTTTCGATAGTATAGCACCATACAAACGTGAGCATAGCCGACGCAGTTAGTTATACATAAAAATTAATAATATTATACATAATTTCAAATCCCTAGCTTGAAGCATTCAAAAGTTATCGGAAAATATTATCGAACACGAGTCTTCTGGATTTTTTGTATGGAAGCTACCAGAAGAAGTAAAAGGATTTAGCTGACTTCTTTTCACTCAAAACTAATTTGTGCAAAATTCCGAATTCGTAGATAAACGATTACTTGAGTTGACCGGATATTTGGATGGCAGCTATACTAAGGACTAATAGCACTTTATTCATAATAATACATTTAGCTCAAACTATTGGAAAATTAACATATACAAAATTTCAAAGTCGTAGTTTAAAACCTTCTGAAGTTATCGGCCAACACGTGTTTTAAGGACATTTTGTATGGCAGTTACCCGAAGGAGTAGGACGATTTTGCCCGTTAACGAACTTAGCCTTACAAATTCAACCAAACATCCGGATTCAAAATTTCAAGATCCTAGGTTACGGAGTTCTAGAGTTATCGTGTTAGCCGACAGACAGACGTGCGGACGGACGTAAAGTGAATTTGGTGTTTTTGGCCCAAATAAGCCAAAGATAATATATAACTAAGCCGAATGTCCAAGTCACTAGCACTTTTAATAATTTTTGTATAATTATATGTATTTAATTATTTTTAAAAATAAAAAAATAAATAAATATATAACTTTTTTTCGTCCGAGGCTCGGTTCTATGCGCTTACAAACTTTTGGGCTGGATTAAACTTATAATACTCTCAGATTTCATCTTGAGTATGAAAAGTCGAACATAATGCTACGTTATTAAAAAAATAATAAAGTAAAATCAAAACGAAAGTCCTCGAGCTACACAATAAGTAGAGTTGGTTTCAATCATCAATGTTTTTATTTGTATCTAAAGACACAAGAACTACGCAAATTTAATAGTAGTAAGGGTTAAAGCCGACGGCTATTTCAATGGAGGATTGGCACGAATTGTTTTTTAAAACATCCTTGTAATTCAAAACGTTGATCCACATAATCCATAAATTGTTTCGCTCAACTCACTAAAATACACTCACCTCTTAATTTTTTTTTCAAAATCTTCTAAAACCATATTACAGCACTTTTTAGTTCACAAGCTCCACCGTCGAATAAACCGCTTAAGCAACTGCAGTTTCATTAACAATCTGACTCTTATTTATTAGAATTTTATGATAAATTTTTCTCATATATGTACCAGACTAAAAAATATTGATATGTGTAATATTAGCGTACTTCTAAGTCAAAATTGTCGTCATGATAGATGTTGGCTAAAAAAATCAAATCGCGTTTACTGGTACTATTACTACAGAACTTTTCAGTTTAAATGTATTGAGCACAAAAAAAAATAATAATAAAAATAGTAATAATAACTTCAAGGCGCTAAGGTAACATACTGAAACGTATCAAAAATCGAAAGAAATGCGTAAGGTACTTTATCAGTCGAGCGTAAAGTATGTATAGCAAACATAAAGCATCACCTATCTAAGGTACAGGCGCAAAGGTACTTAGCAATAATAATAACAATTATTAGTTGGCATTCGAGTGATAGGAGCTACGCTATAGGCAGCTACCTAATTACTACCCGTTCTTCTTTTATTAGTATCACATTGCCTTTTAATATTTCTTCCCTTATTAAACTGGCAGGGACTGTATACGTTACTCTAATCAAAGCTTAACTCCTAAGCTCAGTTTGGTATTATGATTATTGTTTTGACACTTAGAACAAATTTGTCTACTCGAGGTGCTGTGAATGATTTCGTGGAAAATCGGTGTTGTATCTGTTTTGAGGTCAATAAGTTGAGGTACTAGTCTCGATACAATAAAGCGATACCAAAACTACAAACAAACCAATTTTGTGCAGATAAATTTTTAAATATTTTTTATAACAGAATTAAAAATAATCAAAAATGTAAATAAAGCAAATAAATTTTGATATTCACTGAAAATTTCAAAAATCAAAATCAATTCCAAAACGTACATTTTAGAAATAAATAAAATAGAACTTGTTAGTATTTTCATATGACACTAGAAAAAAAAAAATGAAAATAGTAAGTTCTTCTTTGAAAATGTTTAATAACAAAAATACAACAATTATTGTGATGTATTTTTTTTATCATTACAATAATATCTCTTGACTGTATATAAAATATCAAATATTTTACATGATAAAAGAAAGTTATTGTTTTGTTATTTATTGTTATTAACCACATTACAATGATAAGTTTTCCATTTAACTACTTGAAAGGTGAAAATTCCTATGAGAGCAATTCGATAACGTAAATTCCATTCGGCATATTTTCCAGTTGCTAAATGAACTTTACAGAGTGAGGAAAGTTTTTGATAAGACCTTTTTATCGTGGAGTAGGACAGTGCAGTCGTTTTCTCTTCACCTTGAAATTGATATCGTCAAGGCTGTACTCAACAAAATACATTTTGTTTAATTCGATTAATCTCGACCATTATTTATGTTAAATATCTAGTAATAAAGTTCTCACCTGATTAGATGCTTAATCTTGTTCGACAATAGTAAATATTAACACACCTAATCTCAGTATTACTACGCAAAAATAAATGCTTCTCATTTAAGTACATAATAACAACAATGGAAACGTCTAATGATCGTGTCTGAAAATTATTAACATTACTTTATTTCCGATGTGAGTTTATTAGGTCGAGGCAGAGTTTAGTGGCTTTTGTTTCAGTTAAGCCTGAAGCTCATAAATCAAAGTTAAAATTTGCTAGTTGTGCTACAATTTAAATATTAATGTTATAATCGATCCAAAAGTTATATTCGATTTATAATTAAAAAATCCGCCAACAGTCTGGGCGCAACTTTATTATTTTTAGGGTTAGACGTTCGAGACACGTTTAATGCTAAGATGCGGTGTAGGTTACTATGTGACTGAAACACTAAAAAAAAATTCGGGAAGCGGTTAGACCCCAACATATGAATTACGTAAATGAGTCATACTTCGGGACGCGGTCAAATTCGTAGTATAATATTATTTGTTACGGGATTTGGAGGTTTTTCGTGATTTGGTTTTGGGCCATTACATGATTTCGGAAATGTTTTTGTAGCCAATAATATAAAACATCTGTGGAAGTGAAAACCAATTTGATATCTCATCAATCCTAAAAAATATGTAGAAAGCCTTACGTACCTCTAGAGTGGAATATCTATGAATCCTGAGATCAAATTTTTGATGATTTTTAGAAACCTTAGGAAGTAAAAATAAATTCGATATCTCATCAGAACTAAGTAATATGTAGGAATTTGTGAAAACATATGCAACCCCCTTCCACCCACTTTGGGGTTGAATATCCAAAAACCCTGAAATGAGTTTTTAGATATGTATATAGAAAGCCCGAGAAAGTGAAAACTAATTCGATATCTAATCTAATAGTCCTAAGAGATGATATGACGAAATTCGTGAAAACGAGCTCAACCCGTTTATATAGCCTCTTAGTAGTTGTAAAAGGAAAAAACTTGAAAACCAGTTTTAGTCGATTATAAAACAAGCCCGTGGAAGTAAAAAGTTATCCAATATCTAAACAGACCTGAGTGATACGGCCAAATTCGGTAAAATGTATACAACCACTTTACACACCCTTAGTAGTCGAATTTCAAAAAAACACTGAAAAAAGCTTTCTAGGTATTGATGTGAGGAACCCGTGGAATGAAAATCAATTCATAATATTAGAAGATCTAAGAGATATGTCGAAATTCGTGAAAATGTTTTTAGCCACCCTTCCGTACACCAATGTATATTTCAAAATTTTTTAAACTAAATTACTTTTCTAATAGATTTACGTATAGTCACTAAGTTTCAACTTTTTAGCATATGCCCTTCTATAGTTAGGAAATCCCTCCCCCCCCCCCCCCCCCGTACCATACTACCCCTATGAAAAATTATTATTAATTTTTCCAACATGCTACCACTATAGCTCTATCTAAATACCAAGTTTCAGCTTTATATCAAGATAGCTTCTCGAGATTCAAAAATCGGACCTTTTTCCTTTTCACCCTCCCCCACCCTGACGCTCGACACCCTCACCCTCCCAAATTCTGCTAGGGTTCTATTAGGCCCTACAACTGGTAAAAATTCTAAGCATCAATCTTACACTGTTCTTAAGATATGAGACGTGATTTTTTAGATAAATTCTTATCCCCTCCACTTCCATGATCCACCGCCTCCTTAATAAATTTTACTTTCAGCAAACTTTATTTGTCAACCTTTATACAGAAACCGAATTTTATTTCTCTAGTGCATTTGGTTCGTGAGATATCGTAATCTAATGTTCAATTCATATCATAGAATCAACAACAACCATCTCCCACTCTCTCAAAAAAAAAGACAGGTTCCAACATTATATAATCCACTCCAGTATAATCCGAACCAGTACACAAACCGCAATGCCACGCCACAATGTCTCACTCTGACACAACCATAGGTTAAGAAATTCAAATGACGGTGGAGGTTAAAAAATTCAAATGACGGTGGAGGTTAAAAAATTCAAATGACGGTAGAGGTCAAATGGCAGTGGAAGTTAAAAAATTCAAGTGACGGTGGAGGTCACGAACTTCAAATGACGGTGGAGGTTAAGAGGGTCAAATGACGGTGGAGGTTAAGAGGGTCAAATGACGGTGGAGGTTACGATGGTCAAATGACGGTGGAGGTTAAGAGGGCAAATGACGGTGGAGGTTAAGAAGGTCAAATAACGGTGGAGGTTAAGGAATTCAAATGTCGGTGGAGGTTACGAAATTCAAAAGACGGTGGAAGTTAAGGAATTCAAATGACGGGATTCATTTAGTTTCTGAAGGTAAGTGTTTAGCCGATGCTGAGAGTCTGAAATGTTTCTGGATAAAGTGTATTAGGTCGTCTACATATTGGAGGGTTTTCACTGGTTTTCACTGGATTTCGGCGTACTGGTGGAGGAGTGATGTTACCAGAGTAAATCGAGAACAGACAGGCTGAGGAGATCCTCCCTAGTTAAAATGTTGGTGAGAAAACTGTGGAGTAATATGTAAGGTGTGAATGGAATTTATAGATATTAACCATTTTAAATGTTAAGCCATTTTCCCAAGTGGAGTCGAAGGCTTTTTTGATGACGATCAAACAGGCTGCCGAAGGAATGCTTTTGTTGAGGTCTACTGTCTGTATGGAGTCATGATCAGAAATCCCTAGCAGGGTTTCCAAGAAGGGACTTAGGTGATTGCTGAAAGATCAGAAGGTTGTCGGAAGTGATGAAGAGGTCTAATTGTGATGAATAGTTGTTTTTATTTTATGAGATGGACTATTGAGAGTTATTGAGTTTTGGACGTTATGTTGTGTGTGGGGTTGAGCCATAGGGAGTGTTTGGCGGTAAGGTTGCCTATTACGTCAATGAATTTTGTTTTGGAACTATATGTGGAGCGTGGCTCTTTAGGATGTTAAGTAATGCTATAATACCTGCGGGGTCTAAGGATTGGTTAGGATAGCAAATGGATGTAAATTAGAAGATTGAAGAGTTCGTTTCGGTTGCTATTGTGGTTGTTTCTAACAGTGCGGTGATGTTAGGGTTGGGATGAAATTGAGTTGCTGCTATGTCTTTGGAGTAGAGAATTGCGGTGCCCCCACCTTGAGAGCTTAACCTGTCTGCTCGAAATATATTGTATTTTCTGTATTGTATATTAACTCGGGGCTTAGTTTTGTTTTATTTAGGAGGAGTATGTTGTGGTTGTGCTTATTTAGGAATGCGCCTAGTTCGTGTCTTTTTTATTTGATTTTAGGGAATTGATTTTGATTTCTATAACTTTAAGTGCCATGTGAAGAAAGTTTGGCGAGAAGGGTGAATATGTGGATTTTGCCCTGTCTATCGTTGTTCGTCGGTGAGTGACTTCTAGATTGGGATAAATTTGTCAATTACAGATGATAGGGCGGCTTGGTCGGCGTTAAAAAGTCTTTGAATTTCTGAGTTTAAGAGAAATGTGTTGTGTTGGACGGTATGAATTGGAGGTTGGGTGCGAATGATATTTGCGTATAAATTGGGTAAATATGGGTTGTAACGGGAAGTGGTGGGGGCATAGGTTGAATTACTATAGGCAGTTTGTTGTATGTGAACTTGGAGATGTGTGTTTTGACACTGCGCAGTTTCGGTAATTGGCCTAAATATATAGAGTTTTCTTTTTTTACCTCACTAATGTTGAAACTTGGATCATATCGTCGGATTACAAGTGAACACATCAATTCAAAAATGTTTTTCAGATATTTAAGTTCTTATCTTCAGAACAGTGAAGTTGAAGAAATGATTTTTTGTATCCATTCATATTGATACCTTAGTTGAAAAACACATGAAGTTACATTTTCTTCTCACCCTGTGACGAGAAACATACAGGGTCCGGCAGTGAAACCTCACGGTTTTTGAACGTGGGTAGTGGGTGTTGGGGGGATCTGAGGTGGTGGGGGGATCTCAGGTGGTGGGGGTCAGTCTCGTTCCCTTCTCCTGATGTGGAAGTTTAGTTACAATTCAGCATTGGACCAGTGAACACCGAACCTTTGTCGTCGAAACGTTCTTCAGAAATATCGATTCTGTGACCCTAACACAGCGGCAATTTCGTTTACGTTTTAATGTTCCTCCTCGTGGGCTGATTCCATCTCGGAACACTATTCTTTTGTGGGTTCGGAACTTTCGCAATACAGCTTTTGGAACAACACTGGGAAGAGGGGGGCCTTGAGGACGGCAAGGTCACCTGCAAACATCGAGGCTGTACGAGTTGGTTTTGAACGGAGTCCCCGGCTATCAGCTATTCGTCATGCTCAAGCTTTAGGGATGTCTGTTCGGCGGATACTTCATGAAGACTTGAATGTTCACCTGTACTAAATTGCTTCAAGATTTTCCAAGACGGTTAGCTTTTGCAGAAACAATGTTGGGGATTATGAATGAATTTGATGACCTCACTTCCACCTTAACGGTTTCGTTAATAAACAAAACTTCCGTTATTGGGCCCCACATAACCCACAACAGTTACATCAACGGCCCCTTCATAGCCCAAAGGTAACCGTCTGGGCTGCAGTCTGTAAGACAGCTGTGATGGCGCCCTATTTTTTTGAGGACAACGGCCGTACTGTGACGGTTAATTCCGAGCGCTACCTGACGATGATCACTGACTTCTTCCTCCCTGAGTTACGTTGCCTCCAAATCCCTCTTAGGAGGGTTTGGTTTCAGCAGGATGGAGCGATTGCGCAGACTTCAGGTGCGTCTATGGCCCAGCTAAGAAGATCATTTCCCGGAAGGTTGATCTCACTCCGAGGTGACATTCCATGGCCAGCACGATTTCTCTAGATTTATCCCCGTGTGATTTTTATCTGTGGGGTTACCTCAACGGAAAAGTGTACCTTGATAAGCCTAGAAATTTGGCAGAACTGCGAGCGAATATTCAGCGGGAAATGCGTGCGATCCCGCGCCAAACCTTGGAAAGAGTGATTACTGACTTTGCTAACAAACTTGAGAAAATGGAGGTCATCATGCTTTTTCGATTTTTTTTTTGTATATATCTTAAACTTCCATTCTTTCCTTTTTAAATAAAAAAAATTATAACAAAATATCTTAAACATTCATTAAATTATTCCATTTCTAAAACCATCAGGTTTCACTGCCGGACCCTGTATGTAGAAAGGTACTCTTAACCCAGTGTTTTCACTTGTAAGCCGTTTTTCACTTTTTTAATAACAAAAAGATTTGTAATGCCGACTATTTTATAAATGCCTTATGATATAATCTTCCAAACTTCCCAATAACTACACCTTAAAATATTTTTTTTTTTATGAGTGTAAGAGAGAAAGTTTTAAAAACAGTATTCTAACCCTTATATCTCCCAGGCCGGTCACGATAGAAAGTAGACATAACAAGGCATATCTAATTTTCTAATCTTCAACTATTGTACCAAATTATCTAATCAAACGAAGAAATCCGAAAAATATTTCAAAATCTTCATAGTTCGATTCTATATGTTCTACATGCCGATAATTATGTTATGAATGTAACGTTTTTAACATAATTTACCGCAATCAAGATAGTATACACTTATGTTTAGCGGCATGTGAGAAATTAAAGGAAAATTAGTCAAATAAAATTTTATAACATAACGTCACGTTATACCATTTAGATACGATTACTCATTGTGTTTCCCGTCACGTGCTTCAAGGATTTTGATAAAACAAGAGCTAATACTTCATAATTTATGGCCAATAAATTAAATAATTTTAAATATCGGTGGTTTCCCTAATCAACCCACCTGCTTACCGTTGAGTATGACTAACATTTCGAAAAAATTATTGACATATTTACGGAGAGATTAAACTTTCCATTATTAAATCTTACAAATATTATTCATAGTACTTTATTTTCAGAGATTTGTTTTCATAACGAAGATTAATAAATTTCAATGTCTGGCAAAATTTTCTTAATTAATAATTAATTGTGTGGTATTGTCACCGATTTAAAAAATTGTTTTTTATTCTACGTTTTAGGCCTAATAGACCCCAAAAATGCAAAAAAAAATAGTTATTTGTCTGTCTGACTGCCGTCTGCCGTACGCAACATCGTTTGAAGGCCCATAAACCCTTCAAGGCATTAATTTGTATTTTTTTTTTTGTGGGTAGATTTAAGTTGCCACTTTCTATAAAGTGCTGGTATGAGATTTGCTATTAAAGAAATTTAATATTTTTTCATATTTGCATTGGATTTACGGAGGAGGGAAAAAATTGTTAAAGAAAAGTACAATCTTCTGTTGTACGTGTTTATATATTTATTATTAAAACAATTTAAAATTTTCTCCGCTGGCATGGACGCACATAGGAGGGCAACCAAATTGTTGGAGAAAAGACCTCTAAATATTTTCACGAATTTCGACTTATCCATTATCTGTTAGTGTATTGAATTAATTTCACTTCCACGAGCTCCACAGATAAAGGCATAAAAACTGTTTCCAATTATTCAACCCCTAATAGGTGTAAAACGTTTGTGTATACGTTTTCATGAATTCTGACATATCTACCACTTCCGTAATATTTCCATATAATGACCCAAAAACCGATTTCTTGATAGCCAAACCCTAAGGTGGTGTACGTTTTTCCATATACACTTTATCCCCTATATCATACTGTGATATCGAATTCATATCAGAATTTTTCGATACTCTAGATGTAAGAAAGTTACATAGATCTTCTCTTAGGCCTGATTAGATATCGAATTAACTTTTACTTCTACGGGGCTAAAAATTAATTCAAGATTTTCGTTATTTACACACTACGGGGAGTAAAAGTTGAAGCTATACATTTTCACGAATTTCGCCATATTTCTTAGGATTGATTAAATATTGCAGATTAAGTTTGGATTCCACTGGCTTTTTGTCGTGTCTAGGGGGTTATACTTATTCGTTTAGGGATACGGATGAGATATCGAATTAGTTTTTACTTACAAGGGTTGAATATATAGAAAACCTAGGTTAGGTTTTCTATATAATCAGCCTAAAAATCCATTTACGGACTATTTAATATTCAACCCTTAAGAGATTGCAAGGGCGTTGCAAACATTTTCATAGATTCTGCCACATTTATTGAGTTTGATTGACTTTATTTTTACTTACCTATACGGTTATTTCATTTCCACGCTTTCTTACTTTATTATTTCAATAATATCTTACTTTATTATTTCAATAATGCAGTATTGTGATCGATTATGAAAAAAAAATTTTGCTACCATGACTAGTAGACACGAAAAAAGCAAAAAAATGTTCAGTCCGTCTGTCCGCCGTAAGCCGTACGACGTACGTACGTATACCGGTGTTTCAAAGCTCGTAGCACCCAAACCCTTCGAGCTATTTAGTTGAATTTTTTTTCGTGGGAAGAGTGGGTCTATCCTGCAGTGACCAAATTCTGAGTGGTGGGGGTGTAAGGGGGATGTGGGGGAGGTGGGAGAAGCGTTTTAGACGGAAAATTTTTGTTTCTAGATCTCAACAATCGCTTATGCTACGAAGCTGAAACTTGGAATTTATATAGAGCTTCAATAGTGGACCCATTTGCAAAAAAATTGCGGATATGGGTGAAGGGGTGAAGGAGTGGGGAGAAAAATACTGCGTCCGAGACGTGTAGAGGGTGAGGGTTAGGGAGGGTGAAAAAGAAACAGTTCCGATTTTTATATCTCGAGAACCTATAATGTTATATAACTGAAACTTGGTATTTGGATAGACATGTAGTAGTAGCATGTTGGAAAAATAAAATTGTTTATAGGGGTAGTATGGTACGGGAGTGGAGGGTGTTTTAGCTATCAATAGAAGGGCTTATGCTAGAAAGTTGAAACTCAGTGTGTATATGTAAATCAACTAGTAAAGTAATTTAGATAAAAAAAATTTCAAATATACTTTGGCATTTGGAAGGGGCGCGAAAAAAATTATTAGTGAAAAGGATATGCATATATTTTCCCGATTTTCGTCATATCTAGTAGGTCTTCCCAAATATTAAATTCATTATTATTCTACGGATTCTTCATATAAATACCTAAAAAGTGTTTTCAGGATCTTTTTAAATTCGACCCCTAAGAGGGTGAAAGGGTTTGTATACTTTTTCACGAGATCTGCCATATCCCCCAGGTCTGATCTATATCGAATATCTTTTCACTTTCATGGGCTTACGTAATAATATAATCGTTTATTTTAATTTCAATAAATTACATAAAAAATATTTTAAGAGCAATGCAGATTGTTGAAAAAATAACCAAAATGCCGTCATATACCAATAATAATAAAACTAATTAATTAGATTTTAATTAATTGCGCAAGATTGTCAATACTAGATAGCTACAATTTATCAGAACTGCACGGACATTTTATCAACGGCAATTAATGATAGGTACTATAAACGTGTCTATCGTTGAACCGTTGAACTAATCAGGCTTAAATGTAATTAGGATAGTTATCAGCTTTTCAAATTATTGTTTGAGTGCAGATTATTATATGACAAAGTGTTTATTAATGTTATCTAATTTACTTCGTTGATAGTGTCTAAATAATATTAATATTGCGACACATTCAAAAATATTAAATTAGAATTTGAGTTAATGCCAGGCGCGTAGCGTGAATCTTCGTAGGGCTAGCGCAACGATACGATATAGTTATACTTTCGATAGTTCATAGTTATTTACATTTTTATTTTTATAATAAAGTACTGCGATCAAGAAGTAAAAAGAATTGTAGAAACTATAAAACTTAATAATTCGCCTATTCGCTATTAGAAAGTGTTCACAGAGGTTAATAAGGAATTCAAGCTCTGGCGCTCAATAGCTCAATAACAGCTCCAATCGGAAAAGATAAACTCGAGTGACGCCATCTGTTTGCCTGTTAAAAGCACTAGGGCGTACGGGCTGGGACGGGCTGCATCGCAAAAATCCGCTTGCCATACATTGTTATGGAAGTTGTTGTGTACGGAGGCCTTGGAGTGGTTATTTCGACTTAAAAAAGTCAAAATAACCGAAAGGAAGGTTGGGATCGGGAAACAAGGGTCCAATTCCGCCTACGTCCGAATTGGTGGCTGAAATACGAACTGGAGCGACGTGCTTGCTGGCTTCCGGGCTAGCTGCGGCTGTGGGGGGGTACGTTGTTCGTATTTCAGACCATAAAACCCATGGCCTGTACAACAAAAATTTCACGCCGACTTACCCGGGTGATAAAATTGGGATAAGATTCCCAATCGGTCATGAGAGACCGAGAAAACTCCCTTCAACTCGACTGGCGCCGCTGTTGTGCGCCGTCTAGCCCACCCTACCTTAGCCATACTTGTCCGTAAAAGAATTTATTTAAATATGGCCCCTAAAGAGAGGAATAAGGGGGCGGAAGGTCTTCAAACAAGAAGATCCATCTTAATGGCTCTCTTATTTAGCCATTATTTCTTCACCATTTTACAAAACAAAAAAAAAATTGATACGAAAATTAAAAAAAAAATAATAAAAAAAAATTACCTTTTTTCTTCCTTTTTTTCGCTGCATAAATAATAAGTGTTATTTTTAATTTTATATCATTTTAAATTATATTTTATCATTATTCATTGTTTGTCCATGTCAATTTCTGTCCTGGTCTGTCATATTTAGTTTTTTATTTATAATTTAATTTATTATGATTTCCTTTATTCTCAATTTAATTTATTTTATTTTTAATTTAATTGTATTCCTATTTTATGTTTTTTTTTTATTTTTAATTTACTTTACTTTATTTTTAATTTTAACTTCCATTTTATGACTTTTTATTGCTTTGCCCTTTTTTTTAAATTTTTTTATACGGTGGCAAAAAAACTTTTGCGGGTCCACTTTTCTCTCCGCTCGCTTCACTCGGAAATTTTCAACACATTGGCATACGAAGATTTTCAGCTCTTTTGCTTTGCTTGCTAATAACTAATTTTTTAAATAAAATGTGGGTGGCCGAAAACTTTTGCGTACCACTGTTTTTGCAAACTCTACTGCTGCTTTGTATTTTTCGTAAAAAGAATTTACTAACAATGAGGACGCGAGTAAAAAGTAACATTACGCGACTTTTTTTCTAAACTTTTATCGCCCGTGCGCGCCAAAACTTCTTTTATCTTCGTTCATTTCGATCTGCAAAAAAAAACTTTTTTCGCGCTCAGAAAAACCGACTTTCGTCCGCGCAAAAAAAAACTTAACCTCCTTTTTTTCCTACCCAGCTGTCAGACCTCAACTCCTAACACAAAAAACTCTCCAAAAAAAACACTCCCACTGAACCGATTGTTTGTGTGGAATTGGTGTGGATCACAGTAATGCCAACTGCATTAATTGATCCACACCAATTCTCACAGATGACACAACAACACAGACTGCTCGCCGTTGTTTACAACGCCGAACAGGCTGAAAAAGGCAGCTGTGAGCTCCGTTTGCGTCTCATGCTCACGACTGCAGTGACCGGGCACTCTCGAAGTTTGTCACTCGCTCCAGTCACTGACGAAGGTCTTTGGAGTGGTACACTCCCACACGTTTGCCTCCGAGATCTTCTAGCTCATATCGCGAGTTGCCTAGCACACGACGAATCCTGCACTTCAAGAACTTTTTAGCCAGTTTGGCGTTATAATTTTGTGCTGCTGTGGACAGGGTAAAGTTTCTTCTGTACACTTCCTGTCCTTCTCTAAACTGAGTTTGAGCCGCACGCATATTATAACGCCTACTGCTGTTCTCGTGTGCGACCTGAATATTCGCTTGTGCCAGTTGCCTCACGATAGGAGTACCTTCTCTGGGACCCAGTTGCAAGTCTACATCACCTAGCGCTTTCAAACGATGCAACAGAGCGTAGTCATCCCCATGCGACATCATGTGAGTCCCAAACAAAACCTGATAGGGCGAAAACTTAGTGGCTTGGTGAATTGAACTCCTAAGAGAAAATCCTATTTTGCTTAAGTTTTCGTCCCATCGAGTCTGGTCCTCCACGATGAACGCACGGAGTCCAGCTAAAACTGAACGGTTGACTCGCTCTGAAGCATTCGCTTGAGGCGAGTATTTTGGGGTATATAGGTGTTTAACCCCATACTTAGAAAGCATGGAGTTAAATGTCGCCGACTTGAACTGAGACCCATTGTCGGAGAGAATTGTCTCGGGGGTACCAAACATATGGAAGACATCCCTCTCCAAAAACGTCGTGATCTCACCCGCCGTAATTCTTCTTAGGGGATGAAGGATAGGAAATTTTGACAGATGGTCAAGGATAACAAGGATAGCGATTTTCCCACTTTTGGTCCTAGGGTATGGTCCTAATACATCAATGTACAGATGTTGAAAGGGCTTCTGCGTTTTGAAGGCCTCTCCCATTGCAGCTCTAAGCGGACGATTCGGGGACTTCGTTTCTTTACAAGTCTGACACGAAAGAACGAAATCGCGGACTTGTGTAGTCATACCGGGCCAATACAAGTATCGCCTAATGCGCTCTAGCGTTTTGGCGAACCCACCGTGAACCATAGTATCCGCTTCATGGGCCTGAGCGATCGCAGTAGGCGCCAAGCTCGATGGAATCCAAAGTTTCCAGGCACGATCTTCTGTGATTGGGTCACCGTTATAGGGCTCTGTACGCTTGTACACGTAGCCATCTCTAACGCATACATCAGGAAGCCGAGGGGCGTTTGCCTCCACAGTTGCCTTCAGATCCTCATATTCCGTATTCTGAAATTCTGAAGAGCTCAAGTCAACCATGGGTGCAACGTCGATCAGCGCATTTAATCCGTCTTCGTATACGCGAGAGAGGGCGTCGGGAACAATATTCAGGCTCCCACGACGATGTTCGATCACGAAGTCGAAGCCTTGCAACTTCAAACTCCAGCGAGCCAAACGTCCACTGAGATCCTTTTGAGACATCAGCCATTTGAGACTCGCATGGTCCGTTATAATCTTAAACGATGTCCCTTCCACGTACGCTCTGAATTTTTTCACGCTCAACACAGCGGCGTAGCATTCAAGCTCCGTAACACTGTAGTTGCGTTGAGCGGAATTGAGCTTTTGAGACATAAATGCAATAGGAGATTCCGATCCATCATTGTTCTCTTGGAAAAGAACACTCCCCACTCCAGATTTGCTAGCATCGCATTGAATAAAGAATGGTCTAGTGAAGTCTGGATTTACCAATACAGGGGCCGCAGTTAACATGGCCTTCACAGACTGAAACGCAGTTTCCGCCTCTGAAGTCCAAGTAAATTTGTCGGCCTTTTTCAGCGTGTCTGAGATCGGTGAGACCACAGCTGCAAAGTTGGAAATGAACCGTCGATACCATCCAGCCATACCAAGAAAGCGTCTAACCTGACGTGCGGATTTCGGCGAAGGGTAATCGACCATGGCCGAGACTTTTTTCGGATCTGTCTTCAGGCCTCCATCTCCAACAATGTATCCGAGGTACTTCACTTCCCTCAGACAGAACTTACTTTTTCCCACATTGATTGTAAGTCCAGCCTTCCTTAGGCATTCGGCAACTTCCGCCAACAAAACCAAGTGAGAATTGAAATCCTCCGAGATCAATAATAGATCGTCCAAGTAAACAAATACCTGGTCCTTCAATTCGGGTAGGATAACACGATCCATCAAACGGCACATACGTTGGGGTGCATTGCACAACCCAAATGGCATCCGGGTAAAATGATAGAGGGGTCGTCCGGGGATGGTAAACGCCGTCATTTCACGGGACTTAGCCTCGAGAGGAATCTGCCAAAAGGCGTCCTTCAGGTCAAGACTGGTTATGTAATTGGCTCGTGGTAATCGACTAAGGATTCCGTCGATATGTGGAAGTGGATATGCATCCTTTTTCGTCACATTATTTACCTTTCGAGAATCCAAACACAACCTGACTTTTCCTGGTTTCCTCACGAGCACTACCGGCGAACTCCACGCACTCGAACTAACCTCTATCACTCCCATTGCCAGCATACGATCGACCTCGCCATACATGAGGTTTTGAATCGCAGGCGATACTGGGTAGTGTCTTTGTTTGATGGGGCGCGCTTCTCCTACGTCGATTTCGTGTTCGAGAACGTTAGTCCTTCCCAAACCGTGAAGTTCGAAAGAAGGGAACTTGGACTTAACGTTCTCTAAACGTTCAACATCTTTGTCCGTTAAAGAGTGCATCGCAGTAGCATCATGTTGCGAAGAGGTGGTTTGTGTGTTGACACAACTGATGATGGATGGAGCAAGGTGGAAGGCTCGCCAGAAGTCTACCCCAAGATACAGATCCTGAGATAAACTCGGCACGATGTAAAGGGTAATAGGTTGTGTAACTCCACGAAATTTAATTTCGGTCATCACACTTCCTACAACCCTCTGTGAAGCACCATCAGCTGTCTTCACCTCGTGGCAAATCGGCTTCCAATGCACTTGCGCTCGCTCAAGGCGTTCTAGTGCATTGGCTCCTAGGCAACTAATGCTCGCACCACTGTCTAAAAGACCTTTAACGTCTACATTGAAAAGGGAGACCATAGCATAGGGACGTACGTCAAAAGGTTCAGAGATAATCGTCGACATTACTGCCTTCTTTCTCTCACGAACTTTACGCCAAAATGCGCGTAAACGTAAAATCGCCTTTTTAGGAGTTGGAACAGGGGAAGGTTGAAATGTGGAACAAGAAGAAATATTTACTAAAGGGGATTTTGAGTCGTTAAAAATCCTGTCGCGTGCCTCCATGTACTCCTTCAGTCTTACATGGTAAGGCTTCCGAGGCACAGGCGCTTTGCGAACAGGAGGTAAGGAATTTTGAAGAATTACGACTGACTGAGACTCAGTCGTGGCATTTGTCAAATCCGGTGTTTTGCTCAGGTCCGGTATAGTCGACCTGGCTGGTGATGCGTCATCATCACCACAAGTTGCGGAGATCGAAGAGTCTCCTATGTTTTGGGTGGCTGCTGTGGGTTGCTCCGAAAAGGACGAGAATTTGCCGAGGTGGTTCGTTCCGTTCCGGAGTTTTCCCGATTGCAACGAGCACAATGCGGTCGCAAAACGTCTTTTGTTCCGCAGCCATAGCAGAAAATACCCCTGGGAGCTTCTGCACATAGTCGGTAACTGTGACCTGTACGCTCACAGTTCCAACATTTTAGTGGAGCCCCAGATGTAATTGCTGCCATGGCTTCGGAACCATCGCGCTCATCACAAACCTCTGTAGGAGGCTCCACGATCTCAGCAACTCGGGCGTGACTCGAGTAGCCGTATCTGGTGGACCGTCTAATATCTTCGACTCTTGAGACGATCTGTCGAAGATGGTCAAGCGACCAAATTTGTTGCAGGCAAATTTGTTGCTGCGTGCTTGGCAACAAATTTCCCCGCACCAGCTCCACGAACTCTCCGTCGTGCATCGGATTTGACAGCAAGGTTCGGAGCTCACACAAGTCCTGCTCGAACATCTGATAGGACTCTCTTGGGACCTGACGTCTGGCTAACATTTGCCGTCTAATGTCCCAGTCACTCGCTCGCACACCCCACGTCTGCAAAAATGCAGGCTTTAGTACCGCCCAAGTTGGCATTGGATTGGACCTGTGCCAGGTCCAGAACCAACTGTTTGGACGGCCGTCAAGCAGCATGTAGAAGCTGCGTGCGAGCAAGTCCATATCCGCGTTCAGCTCGCTGGTCGCAAGAGCCTCGGCGCGATAGATAAGTTCTTCCGCTCGCAACACTTTAGCGTCTCCATTAAATTTTAGACGCCATGTCCGTATGGGACTTGTAGTGTTGCGGCGTCTATAATTCGGTCCGGTGCTCCTACGATCAGCGAACTGAGCGACCGGATATTGTGGTGGCTGAGCCCTCTCAGGTACTCGAGCAGCACTTGTAGCTCTGGAGGTGTGATTCGTTGTGCGAGAACGATCACTGTGCGACTCTTGGAATTGATGAGATCGCTCCTCCCTCAGCACTGTGCGAATCAGTTGAGTGATCTCATCAACTCCAAGATTCACACGTGCCTCTTGTGTCGTCCTCGGTTGTAGTGGTAGTTGTAGTTGTGGTGGTTGTAGTTGTGGTGGTGGTTGTGGTAGGCCCATTCCCGAAGGTAGCGGTGGTAGGCTCACTCCCCTCCCTTGGTCGGTGACCACTGTTCCGTCCGGAGCGTAGAAGGCTTGACCGCCGCCCAGCTCGTGTGGAGGATCCAAATTTGACTCCCTAAGGAGAGAAACTCCATCTTTTTGAAGCTGTGGGACCGTTAACTGAGCCCTGCTTCTTGTCAACGGTCCAGGGGCGGCTATCGCTCCCTCCACTCCCCGGAAAGACCAGTAGTCCGACTTGCCCAGATGATTCCGGCAAGTGGGACAGCTCTGCTTAACTCCTACCCACTGCTCTATGCAATTCTCGTGGAATTGGTGGCCACATTTTGTGCGGACTTCATCGTCCAGTCTCACCCACTCCTGGCATATAATGCACAGCACATCTTCTCCCCTTTGTTCCGGTGTTCGTGACAGTGGCATGATTTAAGAAAAAAAAGACAAAAGAAAGAAGTTTAAATAAAAATAAATCTAATAAATAATCTACACTAAACTAAATATCCCAAATAAATATAAATAGAAAAATGAAACAAAAAAATTAAACTCAACTTCAAAATATATGTAGATTACTAAAACTAACACGACTAAAATAAATGTTCTAAAAATAAATTATATACTACAAAAATAATAATACAAAAAAAATCTAACAACTACCTACATAATTAATTTAACTACCATAACAAAAAAAAATACACTAAATAAACCAACTAAATTACTAACAAAATAACAACTAAATCTAAGAATTTAACTAAGAGAAATCATAAACTTAACAAAAAAAAATTTCGTACGAAATATTATAAATTCCGAAATTTTATAATAATAATTATATATACTAATAAATAAATAAGGGGGAAATAAATATATCATAAAGGAAAGATCCCCACGCAAAAATGCTTATACAAAAAAATCTAACTAACCTATACTATCATAATTAGACTAGCTACCTTCACAGAACTCAAAAAAAATCAGAAAGCGAAGCTAGGCAAACAAAAGAATGCAAAGTTTGACAACTCAAATAATGATAGCAAAAGAAGAAAATACAAATAAATAACGCAATCAAAATATTATATAAGAAACGAAAGCAAAAAAAAATCATGCAAATTTTAAATGAATAAGGCTCAAAAACAAATAAAACAAATCCGTATCTTCGAAATTAACGAAAATCTACAAAAAAAATGTAAAGCAAAGCAAGTAGCAAATGCAAAAATCAAAATCAAAGCAAAAGAAAAAGCTCCATCAAAGCAAAATTTAAATCAAAAATGTGATGGATCTTCTCGCTATCCACCTCCCAAACCTCATCCTCTCTCCTGCTAGGTCGAGTTAAAAGGCAAATCTCAGCCTCTTCAACTTCCTGGGAAAATTGGAATCGAGAAAATATAAAAAAATGGGATAAAACAAAAGAAAAATAAAATAAAATACTAATATGAAAAATAAATTGTCCTAAGACTTAAAATTTAAAAAAAAATATACTACATAATTTAATTCAATTTTACGTTATAGGAACTCTAAAAGGATGGAATAAGGAAATAAGGAACTCTTTTGAAGACTTCTGTATTGTCTTCTCCTCACCAATCTAAAACATATATTGCAGGTAGTCTGCCCAATCGTCTGACGACTTGCCCGCTAAGTCAAGGCAAGCCCAGCTTTCAAAAGGGTACCTACAATACATCAGTTAGATGGGTCTTGAAGACCCTACTTAACCCACAACAAGTCCAATTCGAACCCACAGATAGAAAAGGCTGCCCCTTCATATGGAATTCTGATGGCGCCTAAAGGTTGCCAACAGAAAACTGTCAATATGAAGGTTTCACAATGTCCAGCTGTAAATTCGAACCACACTAGAAGTAAGTGAAGTAACAAAAGAGCTTGTTCACTTGACTTGTAGGTGCTGTTTAAGCGTTATTTTGAGTCGCTACCAGACAAATTTTAAGTCATTTTGATGTGACAACTTTTATGCGGCATTTTTCCGACTCTCGCATATTGTCCCATCACGCGTTGTGAACTACGCGCTGGTTTGGCTAGCCCCACGTTGGGCGCCATTTTGTTGTGTACGGAGGCCTTGGAGTGGTTATTTCGACTTAAAAAAGTCAAAATAACCGAAAGGAAGGTTGGGATCGGGAAACAAGGGTCCAATTCCGCCTACGTCCGAATTGGTGGCTGAAATACGAACTGGAGCGACGTGCTTGCTGGCTTCCGGGCTAGCTGCGGCTGTGGGGGGGTACGTTGTTCGTATTTCAGACCATAAAACCCATGGCCTGTACAACAAAAATTTCACGCCGACTTACCCGGGTGATAAAATTGGGATAAGATTCCCAATCGGTCATGAGAGACCGAGAAAACTCCCTTCAACTCGACTGGCGCCGCTGTTGTGCGCCGTCTAGCCCACCCTACCTTAGCCATACTTGTCCGTAAAAGAATTTATTTAAATATGGCCCCTAAAGAGAGGAATAAGGGGGCGGAAGGTCTTCAAACAAGAAGATCCATCTTAATGGCTCTCTTATTTAGCCATTATTTCTTCACCATTTTACAAAACAAAAAAAAAATTGATACGAAAATTAAAAAAAAATAATAAAAAAAAATTACCTTTTTTCTTCCTTTTTTTCGCTGCATAAATAATAAGTGTTATTTTTAATTTTATATCATTTTAAATTATATTTTATCATTATTCATTGTTTGTCCATGTCAATTTCTGTCCTGGTCTGTCATATTTAGTTTTTTATTTATAATTTAATTTATTATGATTTCCTTTATTCTCAATTTAATTTATTTTATTTTTAATTTAATTGTATTCCTATTTTATGTTTTTTTTTTATTTTTAATTTACTTTACTTTATTTTTAATTTTAACTTCCATTTTATGACTTTTTATTGCTTTGCCCTTTTTTTTAAATTTTTTTATACGGTGGCAAAAAAACTTTTGCGGGTCCACTTTTCTCTCCGCTCGCTTCACTCGGAAATTTTCAACACATTGGCATACGAAGATTTTCAGCTCTTTTGCTTTGCTTGCTAATAACTAATTTTTTAAATAAAATGTGGGTGGCCGAAAACTTTTGCGTACCACTGTTTTTGCAAACTCTACTGCTGCTTTGTATTTTTCGTAAAAAGAATTTACTAACAATGAGGACGCGAGTAAAAAGTAACATTACGCGACTTTTTTTCTAAACTTTTATCGCCCGTGCGCGCCAAAACTTCTTTTATCTTCGTTCATTTCGATCTGCAAAAAAAAACTTTTTTCGCGCTCAGAAAAACCGACTTTCGTCCGCGCAAAAAAAAACTTAACCTCCTTTTTTTCCTACCCAGCTGTCAGACCTCAACTCCTAACACAAAAAACTCTCCAAAAAAAACACTCCCACTGAACCGATTGTTTGTGTGGAATTGGTGTGGATCACAGTAATGCCAACTGCATTAATTGATCCACACCAATTCTCACAGATGACACAACAAAGTGCGTCCACTGAACGAGACTCGCGACGGAACGAAGTACGTAGAAAAAAAAATGCTCGCCGCACCGTTGCGATGCGGCCCGCCTCTAGTGGACGCCTGCCTTAACAATACGCAGCAAAAATTATGGAAGCTAAGCTCGAATGTCATGCAATTTTTAGGTCAACGCAGATCGCTACAACGATCTGTACGCGAATCATGATGGCAATCATATTTCTCATATTGAACTATGTATTGAACTGTATATTGAACTGTATATTGAATTGTAAAAAATTTCCGATCATCATGATAAGCATGATTGTCGCTATTTTCCAACTATAGAAAATTTTTATTTTAGTTCGGTTTGACGGATATCGCAGAAAATTGGATAGCAAGACCAGTCCAAACTAGAAAAATGGCAGACAAGATAACGTAGACTCTGCAACACAGGAATTTATTAATAAAATAAAATTGTGCAATAATTCATTAGGGAAAAAAATTTCAGAACTTTATGGCTATTACGTCCATCACATATAGTCAGAGCTGCAGATAAAATCGAAATGCACCTGAAACAATAATCCAAAAGGCTGTTTTAGTACCGACGCTTTCGAAAACTGAATTGATTTTATTATGCTACTGGAAAAGATACGGTCAAATTGTTTCTGGGATTGTTAAGGTAAAGTATTCATACTGTTACATGCAACCTTGGCAAATAATAATATCTGAATCTGTATAGATCCACTATGAACCCTGGAGAAAAATGGGTAGGACAGGGGTAGCAATGTATGAGTGCAGAATTATTACCACGATGGCTTATGCTAGAAATTTGAAACTTGGTGAGTATTTATGCCTGTTCTGGATAATTATTGGTGGTATGTGGTGCGGGTTATTATGCAACTGACAACCCAAATATTAATCAGGAGGCTGTTTTGATCATCGCTTATAAACAACAAATGCATTAAGATAAATTTGCGACGAGACAGTTGGCAGACTTCTAATTTTAGGTTAATCGCAATGGCTAGTTAGCGTAGTATTAATAAAGTAAAAATATCTGTTTTAAAGCAGTTCTAATCTTAGATTTTTTCTCTCTTATCAATTATTGATGTATGAACATTGGATCTTGGCAAGTAGGTAAAATTACTTTATTATTTTATAGTTTTATTTCGATAAGCAGTATTTGCAATATCAGGAATTTTATAGTATCTGGGTACATAAATTCATTTAAAAATAAACAGTTTTTAAAAAAAATCGGAATGAGTTTGACTTGTGTCGATTGTAAAAATTAACTTTAAGTGTATATAAATAATGACGTAATAAATAAATGTCTAGTAACAAATAATTGCTATAAGACCTCCCACAATTGCTAGTACACTTCCATAGACACCACTTGCGGCATTACCACTGGGCCTAGCCGCAATACTTTTGAATACAACGCCCCCATAATCAGCAATCCACCAAAGGTTCCTTCTGACAATGTTTCTCGCATCACTTTCTTTAAGTGCTCCCAAGTTCATTTTCGGCAGCAATATATTAAACTGTAAGAAAGGAAAACCTTATAATAAATAATTCATAGAAGAAATATTAAAATTGAATCTTACTTTGGTGCTTAGATCCACACTATTGATATATTTGGCCAGGTCCAAGAATATTTTCTCAACGTCAGTCGGCTTGAAAGCAATTCTAAAGTCCGACTCCTCGGTATCTAAGAAATTCACTGTCTCCGTCAATCCTAAATGGCTTCTGCGATAAACATTTTGTAAAAGTTGAACGCGCTCGTCATCCGTTAATTTATAATCCGATGTCTTATCGAGCGTACTAAGCAGGATTACAGATAGCTGTATTCGATCAATCGAACATCCTAATACCGATATAATTTCTGATCTTAAGATCGGTTCTCTTGTAGTCTTGAGGAGATTTCGAAGTGTTCCGAACATATAGTTGCCACCTGCTCGAAGCCTATTACAGTAGTAGATTTCGCGAAGATTCGAATGACTATAGTCACGCTGTTCGTTCAAACAATCGGGCAAGCCGAATTCACAGGCAAGACTTACTATCACCTGCCGCGTGAATTTCCAGGTGAACTGTTCCTCGCTGATGTCACGAATTCCGATATTGCGGTAAGGCATTGCCACTAAGTTCTGCACGTATCTATTGAGCCTTGCGATGTTAGGTTCGGCCGCTAGATACTGCCTCAATCTTGTGAAACCTCGTTGAAGGGCAGCCCACGGAGCATAGTCCAAATCCTTTACAATGTACTCAATAAGATTGAAAACTGTTCTGTAATCAATTCGGCCAACAAGCGCCAAGTTGAACGCATCATCGATTAATTGGGCCCGATTATACACGTGGAGTGTTCTATGGTTGGTTTTCAAGGCATCGGCTATCAGGTTCCAATTGGCTTCGTCGTAATTGACTCGGTAGTATCCGGTCTGTTTGTTATTTAAGATAAGGAATTCATCCGAACAAAGTTTTGTATAGGTGTCTGGCTTACAACTTAGAACAGCTTCGGTTTCTTTCAGCCAGAATTCTACACCTGTAAATTCCTCAGCTCTTCTGACAACGAAATTAATCGGAATCCACCATATAGTTGCATTGTCCCTTTGACCAGTGTGCATAAAACGTTCTTGGGTCAGGTGTATCGTCAGGTCGGCGTAGTTGCGAGTTACGGTTACAACAGGGTATCCACTCTGTTGGGTCCACGAGGTCATAATCTCCTTGACATTAAGAGTTGAAGCTTCTTCAGGGAGTGATTCCTGTAAAGCAGCAAATAGATCGTCCTCAGCTGTATTGCTGTGAGCACTGTTTTCAAAAATAGAAAATCATGTTAAAAAAGGACCTTTACAAGACAACTGAATTAAATATCAACTCTGAGTGGACCAGAGTAAAACAGCAACTAGAAGAAGTAGGTAGGTACTGGAAGCCTTCTTTGTAGCCACTGTGAATAATCGAACTTTCTATTTTGGTCTTCGGGAAGGAATGAAAGTAACAGGGACCAAAAACTTGATTTGAAGTTTTAAAGTCTTTACAACGGGACCATTATTTGCATTTACTCTACTGGACTCCTCTGACTGTGATTATTTCATTAGTTTCAGGATCATGATTTAAGTCATGTATTACGAATAACAAAACAAAAAATATGTTGGTCTCCTCAAGTCAGGTCAGAAGATGGTGAGATTGTCGTCAAGAAATATTGACAACGTGAAGGCATTTCGCACTCTCAAAACCTAATACCTTCCATGGAAGTAGTCAATAGCACCCATATAGGTTATTACGGTTTTTCCCCGTGGAGAACCGTTTTAAAACCCCAGCACTAAGGGGGCGAACGGGCCTTGTCCGGCCAACCCAGAGATGGGTCGTGGGCGCCAGTGATTCTGATTTAAGGGCCCCGTTCTAAATCTTCCCGACCGAATCACGAATTCGAGAAGAGTTTCGCGCGCATTTACCGGAAAACAACGGAAGGCGAGCTGAAACACGTCACAATTTACACCAAAAGAAGAAATTCAGAGTTTTACGCAACAATTCGACTTTAATTTTAATGATCACTTGGCGAAGTAGTCGCCTACGAGAATAACCTACTTACTTGGTCTCTACTAACACATTTATCTATACCCTGGCTACGGTCCTTAAAGCTAGTGCGCCTCTGGTGCGTTGTCCCTCGGTGGTTTCCTCCGACGTCGTTGCTCTGGTTATTGTAGTTGTTTAAATATCCTCGCGTTTCGGGCTTCGCTATTTCTCCCCTGGTCCTGTTGCCACTCTGAATTCGATTCGCACAACTCTACTCGTGCCGTCACCGACTTGTGACGCTCGAAGCACGTACTTCTGGTTACTTTCAGGTAACCGCAAAAACTATCTCCACTAATAAATATACCTCGTCCACTCGGTAACTATCACTTGATCAAAAGAGACCGTTTTCGGGTGTTGCACTTTCCTCGAAACCTCGGGTCAGCTTTTCGAATCGGTAAATCCCCGTTTTCCTGGGTCAACGACTGCTTTCTCCAGGTCGTTCACTTACACTTGATAACTTTCTCTTCTTCGGTAGCTTTCACTCTCGACCCGACTTTTTAGCATGGACCCAAACCTTGCGGACCTGCCTTACCGACTAGTACTTCTCGCAGTATAAGTCGCCATGTTTGCACTGAGTGATGTGATTGGTCCTCCATGATGTGATCTGTCCCAAGCGAGGTGATTGGTCCTCCGTGATGAGGTCTGTCCCAAGCGATGTGATTGGTCCTCAGTGATGGGATTCGTGATTCGATGTTGCGTGTTGTGTGTTAATTTCCAATTGTAGTTTCAGTCTAACCCTAATCTTACTAGCTCATACTAATTCATATTTCCTATTCCTATTCTTAATATCTAACTATAACTAACTAATGTAACTCTAATTCGCTTGTACATATTCTTCATCCTAACATAACTATAATTCATTTTTTCTATATACTAATTCATATTTCCTATTCCTATTCTTAATATGTAACTATAACTAACTAATGTAACTCTAATTCGCTTGTACATATTCTTCATCCTAACATAACTATAATTCATTTTTCCTATTTTCGAGTTTAGCTCGACTTCCATGTGTGTGCGACGGGGTACTTAATTGATTAATTCCCTCCTTTGTGCTGGTACCTTTTTAGTTGAGACTGAAGGCCAATACGTGCGCAGAGGTGCTTTCACAAGGAGCACGCGTTGAAGTAGTTGGTAAGTTGGCCTATCTTCCTCTAAAAACATCATACACTTTTATTTACTGAACACTTTTCTTCTTTCCAGGATGACGATCAAAATTACGGCGTAACAATTCCCCCCTTGCTTAAAGAGAATTTCCAAAATTCTCTAGGAAATCCCCTCCGGTATATTTTTTTTTAATTTTTATTTCACTTCTATGTTACACTTGAGACTTAGACTACTATGATTCCCTTGTATTACTAACACGTACCCCCTCCATAAGTTAGATGATCCTCTTTATCCAGTCCCAAGAAACAAACAACTACGCGCATATTCTAATCGCGGCCCCTTACATATGTTTTTAAGTCCTTCACATTCCATACTCCGCCCCGTTTACCACTCTGGTCCTCAAGTTCGTACGTCCAAGGAGATACCCTTTTCACTACCTTGAACGGCCCGATGAATTTCGGAGCCAAGTTGGCCGAGAAAAACTTTGCCGCGTCCGACAAGACATAATTTTTCCGCAGGACGAGGTCGTTTGGAAAAAAGCCTACATCTCGTCGTCGTAGGTCGTAGCGGCTCTTGCTTTTATCGGTGGCCTTCCTGAAACGCGCCCTGATTTCTTCTCTAACCTTCTCTAACACGATTGCCCTTACATGTGGATCTGTAATCTGGGAAGAAGCTGAACTACTTGCATTCGGCCCCTCATTCGGACATCCGGTAGTCGACATTTCCCTTCCAAAATTAATAAAATAAGGGGTACACTTCATAACTTCGTGTGATGAAGTGCGAAGAGCACACGCTATTTTTGCCAAATTCTCGTCCCATTTCCGGTGGTTCTCCGAAACGTACGCCCTCAACATGGTTTTGATGGATTGGTTTATGCGCTCCGCCGGATTTGCTTGGGGGTGGTAAAATGCCGTATACCTGATAGTGGTTCCGTAGGATTCGGCCATCGTCTGCAAGTTTCTTGCCTTAAATTGGACACCATTGTCACATACCATCCATTTTGGTACTCCAAACAGTAAGAAAACATGTTCTTCCAAGGCTTTGGTCACTGCCGCGCTCGTGGCAGATCTTAAGGGGAATAGAAGTGGGAATTTTGAGAAGTAGTCCACCACCGTTAAGATATAGCAATGGCCATGCGAGGAGCGCGGAAGTGGTCCCACCAAATCTACGCAGACCATTTCCCAGGGCTGCTTAGCTTCCCCGTTTCGTGAAACCATAAGCCCAGCCGGTAATCGGCGCTCTGGTTTTATGGCTTGACAAACCTGACACGTTTGAACATATTTTTTTACGTCTATCCTCATCTTCGGCCAATAATACCTGAGCGCAACTCGCTCACACGTCTTGGTAATTCCCGTATGACCCGCCTTTGGGTCGTCATGGCATTCCGCTAGAACTTTAGCTCGCTCTTCTTCCGATACCACCCTCTTCCAGGAGTTTTCGGAAGTTAATTCTGGAAAGGCCGCTGGAACGTGCTTCCATAACCTACTTTCCTCAATTCGCCACGCAGAATATTTCCCTGGGTGATTATGCACCAACTTCATCATCCTGGTATACCACTTATCAGCTTGGGCAATTGCCTCAATCGTATCCAACACAGGTACCGATCGGGATAACGCATCCGGGACCAGATGATCCTTCCCTTTCCGATGGATGACGTCATAGTTATATTGTTGCAGCCGTACAGCCCAACGTGCCAGTCGTCCGTTTGGCTCTTTCAAATTGTGCAACCATAGCAAGGAGTGGTGGTCAGTTACTACACTAAACTTGGTGCCTTCCACATACGGTCTCAATTTTTCAATCGCCCACAGCACCGCCAGACATTCCTTCTCTGTGGTCGAATACTTTCGTTCCGCACTCGTCAAAGAACGACTCAGATAGCAAACGACTCGTTCCTCATCTGCTCGGCCTTGAGATAATACTGCCCCAAGGCCAAAGTTTGATGCATCCGTTTGGATTACAAATGGCAAATCGTAGTCGGGGCAGGTCAGTATAGGTGCCGTGGAAAGCCTAACTTTTGCTTGCGAAAACGCCCGATCGCACTCTTCACTCCACTCGAATTTGCGATTTTTCTTTAGAAGCGCAGTTAGTGGTGCAAAAAAAGTTGCAAAATCCGATATAAATCGGCGATACCACGACACCATACCCAAGAATTGGCGAACCTCCTTGACATTTCGTGGTGCTGGGAACTTCCTCAAACTCTCCACCTTCTCGGGATCGACATGAAGACCGCTCTCATCCACGACATAACCCAAGTAACGCAATTCCGACCTACAAAATTCGCATTTCGCGCGTGAAACACGTAACCCTGCTGCAGTCAGACGACGAAACACTTCACGCAATATCTCTAAGTGCTTTTCGAAACTCTGCGTTACTATGATTATGTCGTCGAGATAGACGAACACGAAGGGTTCCAGGTCGCTTCCCAGTACCCTATCAATTAAACGCTGCCACGTTGCTGGTGCGTTTTGTAACCCAAACGGCATGCGCAAAAATTCGTATAACCCCCTGCCAGGCACTGTGAACGCAGTATACTGACGTGACGATTCCGCCATCGGAACCTGCCAATATGCGGATTTGATATCCATTGAGGACAAATACTTTGCGTCGCGGAGTTTGTCGAGTGTAGCTGAAACGTACGGAATCGGATATGCATCTCGTTCGGACACCTTGTTGACTTTTCGAAAGTCTACACAAAACCGATACGTTCCATCCTTCTTCTTAATCAACAATATAGGAGAGGCCCAAGCACTTTTTGATGGCTGAATCACTGCATCCCTCAACATATCCTTTAGTTCTAGGTCGATATGCTTCTGGACAGCAGGTGATACCGGGTAATATCGCTGCTTTATCGGAGGTGATGTTGTTTTTATGATATGTTCCACCTCTGAAGTACGACCCAGACCATCACCCATCTCCGCGAATTCCTCCTCCAGTAGCTTCTCCAGTCGATCTCCCTCATCCCCATTCAATTTTGTCTTTGGATGCAGACATTCGATCGCTGCTAGACTCGGTTGCTCGGCAAAATCCCATTGTTCTCGACTAAGGTCGACAACTAACCCGAACTGCACCCAAAAATCTGCGCCAAGAATGAGTGAATGAGGAAGTCTCTGGACGACTAAACACTCCATCCATCGTGTACGATCGTCCACCTGAATTGGCAGCCAAACCACTCCATCCACCGCACACTCATCCCCGTTAGCTAACTTAACAGACGGAGATTTGGCCGAGCTCAGTATTACCCCCCGTTCCTTTAGAACATTCCATCCATCTCTTCCCCAAATGGTGCGTGATGCCCCCGAATCCAACAACCCAACGAATTTTGCACCAAAGACGGTCACCTTCAAATGTGGCCGTATATCACCCTCTTTCGGAGTCAATGCGAAGCTAATAGGCGGTACAGTTTCGACATTCGTGCTCACTTTGCCGCTATTTAGTGAGCACGACTCGCGTTTCCCGAATCGGTTGTTGCAGTTTTCGGTTCCTGCCTTCCATTCCCATGATTCGGGTTCGGGCTGCAAACAGGACAATTAACTCGCAACACACCCACTTTCCCACATCCAAAACATTTCCGTGGCTCCTCGCATTCTCGTGACACGTGTCCCGGAGCCTTGCAGTTATAACACTTCAACGGTCTTGGAGCTTGACCTCGCGAGTTACTATTGGACTCAGTACTATGTACCTCTGGCTTGATTTTCTCAGTGGAATCTACATATGCCAAGTCTCGTTCCAACAAATTACCTGTTCGGTGGCCAGGGGGAGGTTGAAACGCCTCCACTGAAAGTCTTGTGGCCTCTAAGGACCGACCCAATTTAATCAGTTCCCCAATTGAATCAATTTTTACCAACCCGAGCTGATGTTGATAAAATGGACTTATGTTTCGTCTGAGGACTCTTAATTTTTCCGCTTCTGTGCAAGTCGTTGAAAGGCGATTGAAGAGACTTTCCACTATAGCCACATAAACACCTATAGACTCATCCCTTCCTTGAGTTCTTCTCTTAATCTCGTCCATTAATCGGTCGTCGTAGTCGGGAGGGAGAAATTCGGCCCGTAGTTCCGTAACTAATTCGTCCCAATTCTTACATTTGTTCCTGTTGGCCCTCAACCACACCAGACCTTTCCCTTCGAACAGGTCAATTGCTGAACGAAACAAAACTGCCTTTGAAATACCTCTTGCCACTCTCAATTCTTCCACCCTTTCAAGAAATGACGAAATTGATCCTTTCTCGCCCGAGAATTTCAGATCCCATTTCGCCACGCTTACTTTTGTCGCAGAGATTTGTTGTGCTGGGGCCGAAGGGTTGTACGCTTCTTCATCTTCCTCTTCGGAAGAAACCTGCCCACTCTTCTCGTATAGAGTTCCCAATTGCAACAAAATAGACGATTTCGCCTTCATTTTCTGCGAAACTTCCTCTTTCGACGGTTCCGCACCTTCCAGACGTCTCAAACAAAATTGAATTTTCGTCCAAATTTTTTTATATTCCCCGGATGATTCCACCCCCTTGAAATCACCCAACAGGTCCTCAATTTCTGTGAGCTTGGACTGTACTGCAAGCAAGTCTTCTGCAAACTTGAATGGGTATTGCGGCAACAAAAATGAATCATCGGACTCCTTCTCCGCACGCAGTGCTGCTCTGAGTGATTTTCTCATTTCATCCACTTTGTCCGACATTATTCCCCGAATTGCCAACTCATACACCAATTCATCTTGGCTCAGTCTGTCCACAAAAATTTTAGTTTTATTCGACATTTTAATTACAGCCGTTCCCTGCACGTAAGAGAAATTACCGAGGGATTCTTGGTTGAAAAATTTCGGAGGAGGAAACAACAAAAAAAAATAACAATATGAACGACTTAGAGTAAAAAGAAATCAATTCTCTTGCCCAAAAATTCTATACTAAACCAATGCCTACTGTGTTTAAAAACTAAAACAAAAATAAATAACCACAAAAACTGTCCCGAACCCCTTTTTGGGAATGCTACACCAGTCGAGACAAAAAAAAAAAATTTGGAAATTCTCTTTATTGATTTAACGTATAATTATATGTTTTCGTCCTCCAAGAAAAGAAAAGAAAAGCGGTCACCACAGTCCAATTGCCGAATACTAACGGTATAGAGAAAAAAAAATATATATTACGATTATTACGGTTATATTATATAAAAAGGTATGTCGCGTAATTCAAAATTAACTTCTTACCAACCAACTCTCCATGCAGAAATTTGCACTTTCCTTGTGAAATCACACTAGCACTTCTTCACCAAACTTAAGTTTCCGAAAGAAAAAAAAAACGATAATTTTAACCATTGATTGCCACCAAAATACGTTGGGCGCCAAATATTACGGTTTTTCCCCGTGGAGAACCGTTTTAAAACCCCAGCACTAAGGGGGCGAACGGGCCTTGTCCGGCCAACCCAGAGATGGGTCGTGGGCGCCAGTGATTCTGATTTAAGGGCCCCGTTCTAAATCTTCCCGACCGAATCACGAATTCGAGAAGAGTTTCGCGCGCATTTACCGGAAAACAACGGAAGGCGAGCTGAAACACGTCACAATTTACACCAAAAGAAGAAATTCAGAGTTTTACGCAACAATTCGACTTTAATTTTAATGATCACTTGGCGAAGTAGTCGCCTACGAGAATAACCTACTTACTTGGTCTCTACTAACACATTTATCTATACCCTGGCTACGGTCCTTAAAGCTAGTGCGCCTCTGGTGCGTTGTCCCTCGGTGGTTTCCTCCGACGTCGTTGCTCTGGTTATTGTAGTTGTTTAAATATCCTCGCGTTTCGGGCTTCGCTATTTCTCCCCTGGTCCTGTTGCCACTCTGAATTCGATTCGCACAACTCTACTCGTGCCGTCACCGACTTGTGACGCTCGAAGCACGTACTTCTGGTTACTTTCAGGTAACCGCAAAAACTATCTCCACTAATAAGGTTAGGTCAGGTTACAGTGGCGGCCATAGACCCACGAGGGTCCATAGTGATACCACTAAAAAACAGGAGACCCAATGTACCTATGATAGTTGCGCTTGCGTTTCGATCTGTATTGAGAGCTCCTCGTTTAATTCAAAGGTCCCTGCTACCATAGCAAAGTTTAGCAGGCTCTGCATGCTGTTAAACGAGACTTCTTTAAGATTTGTGAAAGTCGGTGCATCAAGAGCCTTCACCCGTCTCCTAGCAAGAGTTGGGCAGTTGCACAGAAGGTGTTCTAGCGTTTCCCGTTTCCCGTTCCCCGGGTAGTTTAATTAGCCCCATTCTGTTCGCATGCGCCCCAATCAAACAATGGCCGGTAATAATTCCGACTAAAGTTGCGCATTGCGCCCTTGGTAGTGCTAACACGAGTTTAGTTTTTTTCTCATTTTGAGTGATCCACATTTATATCGTGGTTCTGGAGGTTGATGTAGCCTACCACCAGGTCCCGGACAGGCTTACCATCTTCTGCTCTAGGGAGTTGTGAACGACGTTAAGAGGCGGTGGTACCGAAACCGCGGTTTCTTGCCCAAGGCTTGCACCTTTTTTAGCAAGATCATCCGTGAGTTCGTTTACTAAAATACCACTGTACCCTGGAACCCAGTAGAGTTCCACTCTCCTATTTGAGCACAGTTTCTGTAAAGCGCGTCGACAGTTAAGTACTGCCTTGGATTTGATAATGCAGGATTTCAAAGCCATTAAGGCGGCTTGTCTATCCGTATAGATAAAAACAGCCTTATCCCTTTTTTCGCGATTTGTGAGCTATCTTTGCCGCCTTCTGAATCGCCAATACCTCCGCTTGGAAAATACTGCAATTATTCGGCAGTCTGTAGCAAGAGTTTGCTGGAAGATCAAGTGAGTGCACGGTTGCACCCACTCCGTCCTCCATCTTAGAACCGTCAGCATAGATGTTAATCGACCCCGCAGTGTCACCGGTTCTTAGCTCCCAGTACTCTCTGCTTGGTACGTTTATGGCGAACTTCCAGTCAAACCAGAGCTTAGGATCTGCATAGTCCGTAGTCCCTGTTGTAAGTAGGCTGATGTTACTGTGCCAGTATGTACATGCTTTGAACTGGTTGGACTCTCTGAGTCTTAGGGCGCATTTGCATGCTACGTATTTTGCGAACAGGTCAATTGGTGGCAGAGAAATAAGGACGTTGAGCGAGTCTGAAGAGGCTGAAGAGCGCCTGTTATCCCCACACACGCCTGTCTCCGCACCTTTTCCAACTTTTTCCTGTAGGTTACTTTGTCGAGTACTGGCCACCATATTAGCAGACCGTAATAGGATTGGCCTAACTACAGCCGTGTAGATCCAGTGAGTGATTTTTGGCTCTAAACCCCACCTCCTACCAAACATTCTTTTGCACACGTAGAAAGCGATGGTTGCCTTTGTTTCAAAACAAAGGACCCCTCACAAATAATTGAAATACGTGAGAAATTGTAAAAGAATCTGATGATGATGTTTTCTTGATGTTAAGATTTTCACTAATGTTTTTCAGAGTATGGATCATGCAAACAAGACAATATTAGTTTTCACATTTAGCACAGTTTTCTTTCTTGAAAATCCTATGCTATGACCACGTGTCGTTTGTAAAATTTAACGGAAAAGAACTTACTTTTTTCGGAGATAGTTTACTAGCCCATTTTTGAAAACATCAGCTGTAAACGCATTTTGCATCATTCGCAGAACACAACAAGCCTTATCATATGCAATTTTATCATAGTTCGCCATAATATCCTCCTGTTTCACGATATACTTGGACATTGGTTTGATAGTTGGATCTGAATCGATGGTGAAAACAAACTGCAGTTTCTCAACAATAAGAAACTCTACAGCGCTGTATTCGGGATGAATCTGAAATCAAAGCAATCCCTTTAAAATTTAAAGAATTGAAATACGAAATTTCATAAACTTACAGCATCCTGTCCGTAATACGAGAACAACGTTGCGAAGCCTTCCTTCAACCAGACATGTGTCCACCATTTCATAGTTACCAAATCTCCGAACCAGTGATGCGTAACCTCGTGACCAATTACATTCGATATACTATGCTTTAAATTGACCGTATGCAAATCGGGATTGAAAAAGAAACGTTTTTCCGTATACGTTATCATACCCCAATTTTCCATTGCACTGAAATAGAAGTCCGGAATACCGATGTGTTTCATCTGTTTTAGGGGCAATTTAATTTCGAAATAATTTTCAAAATGTTCGTAAACTTTCCAGCCGAATTCTAGTGCAAAATCGACGTAGTCTAGGGAATTTTTACGCGCATAGACTCGATGATCGCAACTATCGCGTAGGATGCTTTTCGAGCCAAAATCTGATATAACGAAACCAACCAGATACGTTGGTAATTTTTCGACGCGTTTGAAAATCGTTGTCAACTTTCCGTCTTCACTAGAAATTGATAAGTAGAAATGTTAATAATACAGAGAGTCTAATCCATCAATTCGGATAAGGAGATCACACTATTTACATGGTATTAAAAGTGAAGGTGGCACTATTATTTTGAGTCAGTTTCTTGTCAGTTTTAACTCATAGACAAATTTGGTGCTGCGTTGGGCGCCACTTTTACAGTTTCATCATAATTTGCTTTTTAAATTTTTGTTCAAGATAATCCACAAAAATTTTAAATAACAAAAATTTAAGTAACGCAAATTACTTTTGTTCTTTATAACCCTACGTTGGGCGCCATTATGACACCGAGGATCCGTTTTAGAAATATATTAGTTCTGCTTACTCAGCCCATTCACATTTTTTTTCTTCTCTCATTTCAAACACAAACAGATTCGTATAAGGAAACCTAAAAAATAATGACCCTACGTTGGGTGCCAATGCCAACGGTATGATCGAAATTCTCTTTATAAGTTAGAACAGTATTTTTACTCATCCGATTCACGGTTGTTCTTATTTTTGAATTCCGCACACACAATAAATAGAAAAGGCAAAAATTATCCTTCATGATTCGGTTATGACCCTACGTTGGGCGCGAATTCGACGGTATTGTTATAACCCGTTTTAGAAATGGGCGAGTCTTCTGAACTGTGAATCATCGCTTCTTATTTCTTTTACATCAAACTCCCAAGGAAAATAGCCAAAATTAAACCTTTTCTTAATGATTCAGTTCTGACCCTACAATGGGCGCTAATATTTAAATGTAACAGTGGTTGATTTCTATTTGTTGTCTCTAAATTATGCATTTTTGAATAGATTTTTAAAAAGTCAATTAGAAACCTGAGATTATAGCCAATTCCATTTATTATGAACACAGCAATGATCGCTGCATAGAAATAATGAGAAATTACTCCGTTCGTCAACATTATGAATTCGTTTCCTGAAACTACGAACCAATTCACTGCCGAAATATTTGTGTTTTCATCTTTCCATGAGATAACTCCGCCATAGCCGGTCCCAAGCCCGGTTGAGAAAGAAGGAGGGAACATGGAGTTAACCTGAATGGCCAGTAACACCTGTGCGTCTCAGGAAGTAGGCAAAAAGTATGACATAGTTGGACTCGCATCATAGCTGGGAGAACTCCAACATGTCATAGTTAGCTGAAAACTCCCACTTTTTTTCTACCGGGAAGTAATAAATAAGTAGGACTAGCCCTTCAAGTCGGGGGTTGGGCGAGGCGCCGAAAACGCATCACCGGAAAAAGACCACTGTCCAGAAACCTGCAGGAGGCCAGGGCCCGACTTGGGCTGTCGCGCCATTGATGATGATGAGATAATTGTGTGACTGTGTAAAGCATATTAAAAATAACCTTCTGGCTATTCTTTTGGATATCAAGAAATCCTGAAATACATTTTTAGATCAAAATAAATAAATCCCATAGAAGTAGAAGCGAATTTAATATCGCATTAGACCTAAAAGATTTGTCGGAATTCGTGAAAACTTGAACAAGTCGTTTAATATCAAAAAAATTCATAAATTATTTTCTTTTCTGACTATATTTAAATTCCCTAAAAGGGGAAGTGAATTCTATATCCCATTAGACCTAAGAAATATGTCGAAATTCGTGAAATCGTTGATAAACTTGGAAAATAGTTTTCAGGCGTAAATATAGAGAGCCCGCATAAGTAAAATTGAATTAATACCTAAAAGATATGACGAAATTCGTAAAATGTGGAATATATAGAAATATTGGCCATATGTGGTACAGTTCTTGAGATATGAAAATTTATTTTTTTGAAAAATTGCAATTCCTCACTTCCGTAGAAAATTATTAGAAATTTGACAAAGAAATTCAGGAAAGTGTATTTTGTAGTGGAGTCAGAATCATCATTAGGATCGAAGCACTGGGTGAATACAACTTTTTGGTCGCGTACATTCTGATGCAAACAAATTTAAGCATTTTCACTATCATGTTTCCATCAGGGTAATCAGGTTGAACTCTTCATAATATTATTCAGGAAAGGAGAATGGGGAAGAAGTCAGTCTTAGATGAAGCATTCCCACAAATTGAACCTTGAAAATAAGGTTTTGTGGTCATGCCAAACTCTGTCAGAAGTTTTTTACCGTTTTTCGTATGCCGGTTTTGATTTGTTATAAACTTTAGTACACGGTGCGGTAAATACAACAAAAGAAAATAGTCTCAAAAGTCGATTGAAGTTCTTCCGAACAAAAATGTCCCTCGCTACTTACCCATCTTTAGTAACAGTACTTTGTTCATTAGAAAGTGCAATGGTTCCTTGAGGATGATTTATGACAATATCAAAATCAGCTTTATAACGCGGCTCATCGTAACAGGGAAATGCACGGCGGGCTTGTGTCGGTGCAAATTGAGTTGAAGCCAAACATCTGAAATAAACACCGATTTAATTAACAATTACCAATCCACATCTTATTGAATTAACTTACACAGTTTCACCGTCATCATTGACATAAGATGACTGATAAAAGCCAAGCTTATCATCACTAAACTGACCTCTGTACACGATTGTCAGAACATAAGTTTGTTCGATTTCTAGTTCGTCACTTAGATCTAATGTTAAAATGTCGGTATTTTCATTCGAAACAGGTGACTTATTTGTTACTTCGACTGCACTTCCACCATCTAAAACTAGCAACTCGACATCATCGATAGTCAAACCCTTTGAGTTTAGAGTAATTTGCTCGGATTTTCCCAATGCTTTTAATCGAATAACAACAACACCATTAAAATCCTTATTTTCACAATCAGTATCAACATTTAATGTAATTTCATATCTTTCTGGTTTCGTTGTATTCGATAGACGGTACTCGTCTCCTTGGCCCGATACAAATATATTTACACCGATCAAAGAAAGAACAAAACCTACTCGTAAGAAAATCGAAAAACACTTCAACCACATTTTTATCGAAACTTAAACTAAAAGATACTCAATTATGCAAAAACTTTCTCTACTAATTCGTAAGACCTGAATTGCTTGACTTACCGAACGATTATCTTATACTAAATAGCTAATATAAAATTAAACATATTGTTGAGACCTATGTGCTTACAATGTTAATGTATGGTAGATAAGGGGGTTCGGACTTCACTTTTTATCGAAAGCTATCAATGATAGTACCTATAGTAAAACAATAACATTATTGGAAGATCTATGCAACAATTACTTTGTTATATTTCGGATTACAGGCCCGAAATTTAGATATTTATAAAAATTGAACAAGGTATTGGCTTAGAATTAGATCATACCGTTTATATTCGCTAAATGATCAAATTTTTTTTTATCAAGTGTGGAAATAAGATTGCTGTAATGAATTTCAATTTCATCGAATTTCATACAATGTTATCTGTATAATAAAAAAGTAGTTGTAATTTATATTTCCCTTTCATAGTTTGCATGTCATTCGTGAAATAATGAGTCAAGATCATCAGTTTGATCGTAGGGTTGTAAATTCTAATGTGATCGACTTAACTGAGCTATTATCCAAAGTCAAAAAATATACTCCACTTTTATACGTTCTTCAATTTCGGCATCATTTATAGTAATATACACGTAATACATAAATCTTAAATGTCTGAAGTACCATTACTTTTAAATTATTTATTTATAATGATTTTCAAAACATGATTCTTCAAATTCCGTAAATGAAAATGTTTTCTGTTTATTTGTTGTGTCTTTATTAAAATCTACGTATAGAGTTTTGAAAATCTCGCTATTAAAAGCTTTCGCGTGTTTTAAAATAATAACTTATTAGAGTGCGCTCATTTCAAAAATATAAAAACAATTTGAAAAAAAATTTTTTTTTATATTTTTCGACAAGTGCCATCCTTAAAATACCAATTACTTATTTAATGTGAATCATAATTGGATAAGCTGTGGAATATAGGTCTACGAAACAAGACCCTTGCTTTGTTTAACTCTTACTGACAAATAGATCACAGCTTGTTAAAATTTCCGACTCTGTCAGTCCCGCTCTACAGGTTATATGCGGTGTACCACAAGGTACGGTCTTAGGGCCATTACTTTCTCTTATTTATATGAATGACCTGTGTAAGTTAAATAAAAATTCTCTTAACTGCCGTATAGTAGCATTTGCCGATGATACGGTGCTGTTATGCAACTGGGTAGATACCTTCACAGAAATACAAAGTGTCCTTCACACATTATTTAATTGGCTTTGTGTCCATAAGTTATCCTTAAATACTGATAAAACTAAATACGTTTGTTTCGGAAGTAAACGGAGTTTGACTAGTGACATGAAACTAGTTTTAAACCATGTAATTCTATCCAGGGTTGATGATATAAAATATTTGGGGATTGTTATAGACTCGGATCTAAAGCGGGGTAAGCATATAGCATCGCTTTGCAGTAGACTAAGAAAAACTATATTTAAGCTAGTGACCCTCCGCAACATCCTTGCTTATCTCTGTACTAAAGTATATGTTTGTCCATATTTCTAATTTTCACTATCAACAATCAACTTACTGTACGCGCAGACAGAGAACAAATCCTTTAGTTATTTCAATTTTCAAAAAAGCGTGTACCTCTCGTCATTCCTGTATTTATCGGACCAAAATTATACAATGAAACCCCATCAAATATAAAGGAGAATCTAACTGTAATAAATTATAAAATCATGCTCAAAAAATATGTCTTTGATAATCCTAGGCTTTTCGATAATATCACCGCCTAATTTTTTTTTGTTGAAATAGTTATATTTTTTGTTAGTTATTATTTTGTTTTATTTTTTCCTTGCATAGATTGTTATATATTTTTTCTTTTTTTATTGTTATTTTTTTCTACTGTCAATAGAATTAGATCGTATCTTTTATTTTACTCCACACTTTTGAATTATTGTTTCATTTTCTTATTTTTCTTTTACTTTTATATTTTCTTTGCCATGAAATGTTTTTGTTATTATTTTTTTTTTTATAGTTGTATAATTCGTAATTTAAACTTTGAATAGGGCCCTTCAACGCTCACACACAAGCTCAGCTTTTGTGAGCTGTTAGTTATTTTGATTTTAAAAAAAAAAAAAAAATGTAACAAATGTTTTGAGACTGACACCCAAAAAAACTTTTCAAATAACCACCACGTTTAAATGTATTATAATATTTCAACATTGACCGCGTCCCGAATTATGACTCAAAAATATCGTTGAGTGCTTTAGTGAGAAAATGCCTTTCTCTCATTCCAGTAGATCCCATACAAAAGTCCTTAAAATACGTGTTCCCGAATATTGACCGATAACTTTAAAGTGACAGGTTTAAAATTCGGGAACATTTGCAAGGTTTATTATTTTAATAATAAAGTATTGTTATCGATTTTTAAAAAAAAAAAATTTGCTACCCTGAACATTTTTTTTCCACGTTTCATGACTAATAGACACCAAAAAAGCAAAAAAAATGTCAGTCCGTCTGTGCGCCGTCCGCCGTCCACCGTAAGCCGACCGCCGTACGCAAAACGTTTGAAAGCTTATAGCTCTCAAGCTCTTTGAGCTATTAAGTTGAATTTTGGTAGAATGAGCAGACTCCTTCAAGTGACCACCTTTTGAGTGGTGGGGATGTAAGGGGGGAGGTGGGGGAAGCGTTTTAGACGGAAAATTTCGGTTTTTAGATCTCAGTAACCGCTTACGCTACGAGGCTGAAACTTGGAATTTATATAGAGCATCGATAGCGGTTGGTGGTGAGGGTGGAAAAGGTTGAAAAGGAAAAAGTTTCGACTTTTATATCTCGGAAACCTATAATCATCAAAAGCTGAAACTTGAACTTGGTATTTAGATAGAATTATAGCAGTAGCATGTTGGAAAAATATAATTTCTTATAGGGGTAGTATGGTACGGGAGTGTGGGGTGTTTTTTCTATCTATAGAACTGCTTGCGCTAGAAAGTTCAAACTCGGTGTGTATATGTAAATAATCCACAAAATAAATATTGAATAAAAAACATTCAAATATCTATTGGCATTCGGAAGGGGGGCAAAAAAAAATTATCAGTGAAAATGGAATGCATACATTTTCATAATTTTCGTCATATCTTTTAGGTCTTTCCAAATATTGAATTGATTTTTATTCTACGGATTCTGCATATAAATACCTAGAAAGTGTTTTCAGGATTTTTTTAAATTCGACCCCAAGGTGGTGTAAAGTGGTTGTATACATTTTAACGAATTTAGCCGTATCGCTCCGGTCTGATTAGATATCGAATAACTTTTTACTTTCACTTGGTTAATAATCACCTAAAACTTGTTTTCAAGTTTTTTTCTTTTTTCAACCCCTAAGAGGGTATAAACGGTTTGAATACGTTTTTACGAATTTCGTCATATCTCTTAGAAGTGATAAGACATCGGATTGGTTTCCACTTCCTCGGGCTCTCTTTATATATATCTAAAAACTCATTTCAGGCTTTTTGGATATTCAACCCCAAAGTGGGTGCAAGGGGGTTGCATATGTTTTCACAGATTCTTACATATTTCTTAGTTCTAATGAGATATCGAATTCATTTTACGTCCTAAGGCTTCCTACATAATCGTCAAAAAGTTGATTTCAGTATTTTTTGATATTCAACTCCAAGAAGACGTGATAACAACTGATATTATACTACGACTTAGACTGCGTCCCGGAGTATGACCCTATTATGTAATTCATATGTTATATGTGGGAGCGGCGTAAGTATTCTTGCGCGATCCCATTCTAACCGCTTCCCGACCTTTTTTAGGTTTTCAGTCACATAGTAACCTACACCGCATCTCAGAGTTAAACGCGTTCCGAACTTCTACCCAAAAAATAATAAAGTTGCGCCCAGACTGTTGGCAAAGATTTTTTTTAATGTATGTTATAATTTATAAAGAGAAAGACAATTTTATATTAGACAATCGGCCGTTCAAAATTTTGTTATTTTACAGACTCAGGTTGCGTTTACGTGCAGACCAGACCAGTCCACATAGACCGGTTTGGTATTTTTCGGTTTTGGATTTATGTGCGCATTTTCACAGTACGAGACTGGTTTGGTTTCATTTGGACCGTACCAAAATCAAGACCAAAATCAGTCCAAATGGACTGGTTTGGTTTGCGTGTTTGCGTACGACCAAACTGTTTTTTTTGGTCTATTCAGACTGGTCTGGTCCGCACGTAAACGCGACCACTGTAAACCGAACAATCATCGTGACAAATTAATTTTATGGGTAATTACATAGATTACTATGTTAACTTTATTTTACACGGTTTTTATGTACGAGTAGAACAATTCGATAAGATTTTGTTTGAAAAAAAACACAGAAACTAAGAAAAATTAGTCTTAAATATGGGAAATGTTATGATCTACGCAACGGTCAACTCTAATTGCAGCTAGCGGATACTTTTCTATGTGAAAAACAGGGTTTTTTGTCGGGACCCCAAAATTAACAGAACAGCTTATGCTAGAAATTTGAAAAGTTTGTATTTTATCTTTGCACATCAGGTAGACCTTTTCGCTCCGCCGCGACGAACCAAGCAGAGCGGAGAAGAGTAGAGCAGAGACGAGTCCAGCAGAGCAAAGCCGAGCAGAGCAGACGCGAACAGAGCCGACTCGAGCAGAGCAGAGCCAAGAAGAGCAGAGACTAGCCCAGCAGAGCAGAGCTGAGCTGAGCCAAGCAGAGCCAAGCAAAGTAGAATCGATACGCAACGAGCAGAGCAAGCCACAACGAGCAAAGCAAGCCACGACGCGCAGAATAAAGCAGCGACAACGCGCAAAGTAAAGCAGCGACGACCACAGCGAGCCATGGCGTGCATACCGAGCCACGACGCGCAGAGCAAAGCAGAGACGACCACAGCTAGTCACGACGTGCATAGCGAGTATCGACGAGCAGAACCAAAGCAGCGACAAGCACAGAACAAGCCACGATGAGCAGAGCAGACGAACAGAGTAAAGCAACCGTCAACAGAGCAGAAACAAGATGACGATCAGTAACCAGAGTTAAGTTAAGGCAAGCAGAGTCATGCCAGGAGTCGAGCTAGAACCAGCTACGACAAGCCACGGCGAACGACGCCAAATCACGACAAGCAGACACAGCAGAGCCAAGACGAACAAAGCAGAGGCCACACAGAGAGAAGAAGACAAGGAAGGACAAAGACAGGGAAAGACGAAGACAGGGAAGGACGCAGACAGGGACGGACGAAGATAGGGACAGCAAAGGCCACACAGGGAGACGAAGATAGGGAGAAAGCAGAGCAGACAGGGTCAAGACAAAACGAGCGGAGTCGTACCTAAAGAAAACACGAATCAAATCACGTTGAGTAGAGGCGACGATCAGACGGCAAGGAGAAAACCCGAAGCAAATCAAATTTTAATGTATGTCAACTAGGAGTAATAAAGTGAAGTCTAGAAACAAATACATATTTTGTAACGGATCCCGGCACCCCGTTGAGCCTACCCCGGCTGTAAATCAAGTCGTTATAGTTTTGTATGAGATACTTAGGAATAGTTGCCCTTTTTTTAAACCACCAGTACGTCTGTTGGGACCACATTTTACCATGACTAACTGATCGAAGAGTATGTTGTGTGAAAATAGACGCAGAGGAGGAGGACACTAGAGATTTATGTGAATCAATTATAAAGAAACCAATCAGTTCTCGAAAATTTTATTAGTTTTTCTTATTATTATCAAATCTCTTCATATTAAAGCAATGATCGTAAAGAAACCACCAATGCCATTATTATTGCTGTTGTAGACAAAATCATACTTCCTGCGCTATTTTTATATTTGTCCAACCATGTGATGTAAACTTTTCTATTTTTCTCGATCCACTCCATATTATTATCAGCTAAATTTTGAATTGGATTCAAATCCTGTGGAGTGGCATTTCCTTCTAGTTCAATCTTTTTCAATAATGCTGTAAACTGCAAAGGAATATTTTTTTTAAGTAATCTGACTTTGAATTCGAAACTACAATAAATAAATTGGAACTTACCAAACCATGTAAATCACTACTGTAAACACGCGTAGCAATGCTACGAAGTGCTGACAGAAGCGTATCAGCCTTCGTAAAGTCCGACCCTATGTGAGAGTACTCCTCAGAATGGTTTGAAAGGAAACGAATAGCAACACGAAGTCCAACTTGATTCTTGTCAACAATTGCGCTAAAAACATTCATTCGCTCCTGTTCGCGATAGTTAATTTCAACGCCATACGCGATTGAGGTCATAACGAATTCCATCAGTAGCTCCTCATTTTGTGAACAGCCCAATGTTGGCATTAGCTGACGACGCTCGGCTTGATCGGCCGAATTGAGAATACGTCTGAAGATATACCGGAATTCTTCCTCACCGCCCTGAATAAGACCATTGCAGAAGACCGATACTTTAAGATTTGGTTCAATATCGACACCGGTTTCGATCACTTGATTCAATCGGGCATTGGTTGCGTTCAAACAGTTTCCAACGTTGGCCCTACACGCCCAATTGATCGCAATATTCCTAGTCAGCTTTCGTAAGAAGGCATCATTTGCGTTTTCGGAAATGCCGGTTTTATTGAAGAAAGGGGTCACCAATTCGCCAATGAAGTATTGATATAAATCGTAGTCCTTGTCGCCCATGAAGTAAGTATTGATAGCTGCAAAAATATTGTTGGCAGCAGCCCATGGAGCGTAGTCTTCCTCGTTTTTAATATACTCGAGCAATGAAAATGGAACATCGGGAGTGAGGCGTCCGGCAAAAGTTAACCTTACCGAATCGTCAATTAATTGAGCGCGATTATGTGTATGTATATTGGTGTGATTCATGATTAAGGCTTTAGTTAAAAGTTTCCAGTTCTGACTATCATAGTTAACGCGATAGTAGCCAGTTTGCTGTTTGTTCAAAAGGAGCCAATCGTTCTTACCGTGGGTGCCACCTCCTTTTTGAACGGTTGCCGTAGGTGTCATAAGTATGAAGCCATCGGCACGTGTATTTGTAAAGTTCGGATTATTTCCGTAGACGTAATTGTAGGGAACCACCCAAACTCGAGCAGCGGTTGGCGCGTTTGTTCCGTCAAACATTTCTTGTTTAATTGAAAACATTCCGTTGGAGTAGTCTCTGGTTACAGTTAGTACAGGATAACCGCCATTATTTGTCCACGATTCAAAGAAATTTTTCGCAGAGTAGCTAATCGATCCAAATATATCCTCTTCCATAGCAGCTTTGGTCAAATATTCAAACAGATCGTCCTGTTCAACAACACCATAAGATCTAGGTACATTACAAAATAACAGATGATATTATTGAAGTCAATGTGAAAATATGATTCAGGACTTACTTATCTACTAGATAACTGCTTAGGGCTTTTTTAAACGCAGCATCAGTCAAAGTGTGTTGGAACATTCGAAGAACGCAGGCAGCTGAAATTTTATTTAAAAAAAATTCTTGGTTTTAGTACGTGTAATCTATATTTCAGCTCAAGGGGCGCAACTTACTATCTAATTTAAGTTTAAAGTTTGCAGCATAAGCCGCTCTAAAAAATTAAAAATCTAAGTTTTCAAAACCACCCTTCGTTGTATCACAGCCCAGTGTAGTTTCGGAGATAACTTGTTTATATGTTGGACTATAAACCATTGGCCTGGAAAACAAAATAGCACGCCTATTTATCTGCGTGAAGAAATTCGGATAATAAGTTCTAGTCGATTATGAGAGACAGTTGTCCTGAACTCGTCTTTACACTGATCATCAACTAATACAGCGTAAAGATGGCGCCCAACGTGGGGCTAGTTCACATTATTATTTTCAATTCATGGTTACGAAAAGAAATGGAACCCATCGTGAGGATAGTTCAGCAACTAATACCTTACATTTCATCTTTATTTGCAGTTCATAAACATAAGGAAAAATGGCGCCCAAGGTAGGGCTAGTCTATGAATCTCGACTTTCGTTCTACTGTACATTTCCTCCTTATTTGCAGTTAAAACCTTCATGCCGCCCATGGAGTTAGTCTAGAAGTCGTGTAGACCTCCTTTACACTCCCTGAGCTTAACTTAAAAGAGAAATGGCGCCCAACGTGGGACTACAATCCTTAAATGTCGTCGTTATTTAAAATTTAAGGACATAAGACAAAATGGTGCACAAGATGGGGCTGGCCTATCAAGCGCATCGCTCTTATGTACATTTTCTCTTTATTTAAAAAAAATTAAGAACAGCATGGGACTAGTAGCAAACCTTCCTGTTTTTTTCTCTTCCCGGTCACAAAAATAAATGGCCCTACGTGGAGTGGTTTTAAATGTCCTCGCTATTTAGAGAACTAGTCCACAATGTATGGCAACCATCAGCCTGACTTGTTTAGCAGGAACGTTGGTCTACTTTCCATTTTTTCGCAATTTGCAGATGGAGTCCCAAAGAAAAAATGGCGCCCAACATGAAGCTAACATCACCGCGTCACTCAACTTTAAATTTCCTCTTTCTTCGCACCATGACGCTTAACGTGAGTAAAGAATTCTTACCTTTGGCGTAAGAAACCGAATCAAATATATTTGCAATCGAGACAGGATCCTCTACATAAGTTGACATGGCTCGCGGCGATTTCTGTCCATCGGAAAGAAGGGCTCTTTGGAAGTGTGAAACAGCAAAGATTTGCATAACATCCCAATCCTTGTAAATCTATTTAATAAAAAACATAAAACGTATTAAATTCAAAAATAAAAGTAAGAGTAAATCATCAGATATTTTATCAGCATTATAAGCTAATGCGTATTACAAAATAATTAAAAATAAAAACATGGGCGTGGACGCATATACTTTTCGAAACTAGTGTTTTTTGCGATTAGATAAAGATGTCTTTACTGCTCAAATTTATTAATTAATTAGAAGATTACCAAAATTATAGGTCCATATATTGATTTAACCAGGCATAGAACTTCTACTGACGGTAAGTAGGCAGATACTCATATCTTAAAGATATAAATAAGTCAGCCATAAATTTCTTACGATAAAATTTGGACTGTACTTACGTTATCGACTGTAAGATACTCGTAGAGCGATGCAAATCCTTCGTTCATCCACAAATGCGTCCACCATTTTGGTGTTACCAGATCGCCAAACCATTGATGCGCAAATTCGTGCGCAATCATAATCGCAACATTTAATTGAGTATTTGTCGTCGACTTCAACTTATCGTAGAGTAGATATTCCTCACGATAAGTAACTAGACCCCAATTTTCCATAGCGCCAGCTGCAAAATCAGGTATGGCAACATTGTCCATTTTCGGTAGGCTATAGCTCACTCCCAAGTAATCTTGAAGGCTTTTTAACGCCAGCTTACTAGTTTCGAGGGCGAAACTTTGATCCGCTTTAGCTTCTTCCCGCGAAAATACTCGATGCGGTTTCGTGTCCAAATTACTCTCAGTACTAATAAAGTCCGATACTATGAAGGCCACCAGATAGGTGGACATTATTGGTGTAGTATGGAACGTTGTAGTTGTTGTACCATCATTGCTGAAAATATAACGAAAGTTTATTGGATGAAATTTGTCAGTAATGGCTGCAAAGGTAAAAATTGAATGACAAGTGAAAGAATACGTGTATTTCGGTGGCTTATATTCCAGTCGACCTCTTAATTTAGTCAAATCGTCTTCGCTGCAAAAATCTTGACCATCATGGAGACCCAGATGACATTCGTCCGTGAGCTACCATCAAGTAGAGGAATTATATTCAGCCATACAAAAATTCTTACATCTTCTCCTAATCATATATTAGTAATATATTAGATCAGATGTAAGAATGAACAACTTTTTCAAGTACATTTGAACGGTAGCTAGCTTTCCATCAGTTTATCGCCTTTTTTACAATATTTCAGCAAATAGTTAAACTCGGGGAACGACAGAATTTTTGACCCTACTGACACCAATTGCAATTTCGAGTCATAGTCTAGGTTTTTTTAACATCAAGAGATTACTTTTAAAAAATATTATATCGATGGAATATCTTGCTTTAAGGGTTGAATATTGAAAAATCCTGAAATCGATTTTATGTTTGTTGAAGTAAAAATCAATTCTACATATAGTCAAACCTATGAGATATGCCACCCATTCAAGAATTGAAATGCAAAAAATTCTGTAAACGATTTATAGGCAAATACATAAAAAGACTCTGGAACTAAAAATCTATTCGATATCATGGTACACCCAAGATATATAGGTAGTAAAAACCAATTTGATATATCATCCTAAAGGTATAACCTAAAGATATGTAAGAATTCTTGAAAACGTACGTAAACGTACCCCAAACTACCCCATATCACCCCTATACGCGATGAAAATAAAACAAAATGTCAAAACGATGTCTATGCTTGTATCTGAGGAGTTCGTGAAAGTAAAATTAATGAAATAAGACCTAAGAGATATGATGAAATTCGTTAAAATATTTGAAACCCCATTGCGCCTACCATTGTTTTTCAACACCTCCGTACAGCAGTGGAAATCTGCTTAAGTCACTTTTGTAGTAAATATGTACGCAACTAACAAATTTCAACTTTGTAGCATAAGCCATTCATGACATGAAAATACACAAATTTAAGCAGTGGTTAGACGAAAAAATTGTCAACTTGTGAAAAGTGGTAATCTGTGCTCACTATACCACGAAATCCTTTTAACCCTCCATCCTATAGCGTTCTAATTTAGAAGGCTGTAGGGTTAAAAGATAACCAGACTTATAAGTTCTAAGTATGGTTATCTTTTAGAGAAAGCACTTTACTATTATGTACCAAGTTAAAGTTTTCAAAAATTATCCGTTGAAAAAAATAACAAACACCACCGTTTTAAATTTATATTTCCGTTTACATTTCCAGGCTGATCCAATGAAAAAACCTTTTAGGTTTTAAAATGCAAACTTCAGAATCGTTTGTTAGTTGAGCCAATAATAATTGTTTTATAAACCTAGAAAGCCAAAATACAGATTTAAGATTATGAATTTCTTCCCAAATCGATAGTATTACGGTCGTCTCTTCTGACTATCTGAATTTTCTCTCAAAGCCCTTCAACATAATTTTATTCCGGGACTAAGTTGTTTTTCTTAACGCCCAACCCCGGAAGCGAATAATACTTACAACTGATAGTTTGGTAACTGTTGATTAATGCACTAAGATCGATAATCCTGTGATTGCACTCAATTGATTAGTGTGCCAATTCGGTAGATTAAACCATCGTCCAACGAATTGAAGTTAATGCTCTTCTAAGCTAAACACATTATTTTATCTATAGCCAGATAATGAAAATATCATTGAACAAATAATTGTTTATTTTCCAAACCCTCTACCAATGCAGGTAATTACCTTTGTAATTAATCACAACCTAGCGACCCACATTGTGCAAAAAGTCATAAATTAAATGCATCGGTAAAAAAGAAGAACTAGAGTTGTGGGATTTGCTTAACGATTAAAGGTGTAAATGCAGTGTATTATGTTTTGAAGCTTTCAATGGCGCTACATTCCAAGTTAGGTCTGGCTCTACACGAAGTAGTATTTTTAAGGACATTATCGTTCTTTCATCCGTAATGCGCGCTTTAAGGGAAAACACTTGATGCGTTTACAAAAATCCCTTGTTCTCAGTACAAAAAAATTTATTTTGTAAGTAAGTTTATCCCGCTAGTTTCAGTAATTTAAAAATTATTCACATTTAACAAAAATTTTTAAAATTTTATAATTCTTTTTTTTTTATAAAGTGTAATTAAGATACTCCAATTGTTTTATTACCGAACTTCTATTGAAACACCAGCATATAATTATTAAATGATGTTGCCGTTTACCATTTTAATTAAAAATGAAATGCAAAAAAATTATTTCAATTTGTTTAAAAGAATTTCATGTGTTAAAAATTTTGGTAAAATAAGTGCATTGTAATATTAATAATTAAAGTGAGCAAGAGTGAGATAAAGTCATTATATAAGTAGAAGACTGTCTAAAAACAACCAATGATATTTTCTTCACAGAAAAGCAAAGGATACTAGAAGCTCGTACTCGCAATATTTTCCTGAAGGAAGATATGTCTTCACTCTCAATACACTTTAATCTTTAAATATATCACTTTAACGTCGTGTAAGAAAATAAGATGTTGACAGAGACGTAAAATTTTAGAGTGGAGTGATCTCAGTAGCAGGATTAGTTACACTTTATTAAAAAAAGGATTACTAAACTGCTAAACAAAATTGCTCCAATTTAAGGTGCATAACTTCGAAAATACTTTGGTAAGAGTAATGAATTTAGCAAAGTATCAAAGGTGATAAAGTAGGCTTAAAAAATACCGGAAAAAAATGACAATGATACAGATTTTTTATGGCGTGAACAAAAAATTTTTTTCTGATTTATTATAAAACGGTTATACATAAAAAAAATTTAAAAGCTTTAAGTATTTTGCTTCCAATGTTGAAAAATTTTTAAAAAGTATTAATGGTTCGAAAGTTTTTGTTTACCATTCGAAAATATTCCATGAAAAATGTCTTAAATTGTTAATTTTTTTTCTAGAGCATGTCTTTTGTAAAAAATCGGCTAATAGTCTGGGCGCAACTTTATTATATCAATATCACTTCAACGTCATGTAAGAAAAGAGGATGTTGACAGAGATGTAAAATTTGAAAGCGGAGTGATCTCAGTAGCACGATTAGTTGCACTTTATTAAAAAAAAGGATTGCTAAACTGCTAAAATGGCTTCAAAATACTTTGGTAAGAGTAACAAATTTAGCAAAGTATCAAAGGTGATAAAGTAAACTTAAAAAATACCGGAAAAAAAATATGTCAATGATCCAGATTTTTTATGGCGTGAACAAAAAATTTTTTTCTGATTTATTATAAAACGGTTATACATAAATAAATTTTAAAAGCTTTAAGTATTTTGCTTCCAATGTTGAAAAATATTTAAAAAGTATTAAGGTAAATGTCCCAATACGCGACCATGTCCCGCCGTGCGACCAGTTTCAATGAATTATGAGTAAAATAAATAGATTCTCAAAATTATTCGTCCAAGTAGAATATTCATAATGATCCGTGAACAATGCTCTTGATGCGCATATTTTTCACGGTACAATTACCTGAATTTAAAAAAAAAATTGAATTTCATATTACGCGCGTTCACCCGCCATTTTGTTCCATTTCGCCTGTAGACGGCACTTCGTTAATAGATTTGACAGTTGGACCGTTGAATGTTTATTCAGTGCCAAAGTGACTTGGATCGATATTAACAATTTAATTCTGCCAATATCTTCAACTCGGACAAGTAGCTGGTCACCGTACGTGTTTTAATTAAACCAAAGGTATCAATATGCATTTTATTTACTGTGGTTGCTGAGTGGGACAAACATTAATTAATGTACATTTGTGCGTCCGGATGAATCAAAATCCTCAACAAAAATAAATCATCGATGTTTTGGAGATTAAAATTACGGCTAATGGTGTAACATATGTCCTTTTTGATAACCCAATTATCAGTTTTCATGACATAGCCTCTAAACTGTAAAATAAATGTCTTAAAAAAGTTTGTGGTTAAATGGGAGTACAAATAGCGGTCGCCTTTTGGGTCATACCAATTTTGTCCCTATCAGCAACCAAAATAATTTCATTGCCACCATTTTCTTTACTTTCGATAAGATGAATATTGGTCGCACAATGGGACTGGCAAATGAAGTACCAGATTGCGACTGGTCGCAAATCGGGACAAACGAGTGGTCGCAAATCGGGACAACGGGTCAATCATGTGGTCACAACGACCTACAAGTACATCGATTAACGTTTTTTCGAATATCTTCTAAAATAATGATCGTATGTTGTGAAAAACAATTGTATTTGCAGAATAATATATCGACTTTGACTAAAACAACGATCGTGAAAATCAAATTAGTATAGAAATGGATATTTCGTTATTGAATATGAAAACAATGCTTACATGGTCGCGTATTGGGACATTTACCTTAATGGTTCGAAAGTTTTTGTTTAACATTCGAAAATATTCCATGAAAAATAGCTAACTGATCAATTAGTGCAAATAAAATTAGGTATGTCTTACTCGTAAATTGTTAATTTCTTTTCTAGAGCATGTCTTTTATTTTATCGCCCAACAATCTGGGCCCAACTTTATTATTTTATGGGTAGAAGCCGAAACGTGTTTAATGCTGAGATGCGGTGTAGGTTACTATACGACTGACAGCCTAAAAAATAACATTTCAAATAGCCTCCTGGTTATTCCTTAGGTTGTCAACTTCAGCTCCTTCAGCCTCCTAGCATAAGCGGTTCATGATATCTAGAGACCAAAATTGTTCATCTAAAACGCTCCCCCCTCCTACCCTCTCTTACCCTATCCAACCCCCTCCCCACCAAAAGATACAACTCGTAGGCGCTCACCCATTCTACCCACCATAAAAATGTCAACTTAATATCTCAAGGGGTTCGTGAGCTACGCACCTTCAAATGGTTTTGCGTACGGCTGACGGTGTCTACGGCGGACAGACGGACATTTTTTTTTTTTGCTTTTTTGGGGTTTACTAGTCCTAAAACGTGAAAAAACAAAATTTCAGGGTAGCAAATTTTTTTTAAATTTCATGTCGATATCAATACTTTATTATTAAAAAGTAATAAAGTAAAAACTATCTTTGCAATGCTCAAAGGTTAACGATTCTTTATTCTTGTATATCTCCAAATGGTTTCATTTTTTAAATATTTTTTAATACTGCTTTTCAAAAAAATCAAAAATCATTTTGGAGCCTCAAAGAAAACACGGTCAAAAAAATCGAAGATCAGGGAAAAATTTAAATAATAATTTTAAATTCACTAATTTATCAAGTGTACAGAATTTTATCAGAATCGGTGATGGGATGGGATGGAATTAAAATGGCTCTATTACTGAAGAAACGGAAAAATTCTTAACACTGAAATAATCCCGAAAACGATACTACTCGTAAACGGACATATGTTTAAATAGATGTTATACTCAGCTTTTGAAGCCTTTGTATAGATTTATATACAACTAACTCGTTCACTAAATATAGACTTCAATGAAGGACTGATTTGCAGTAGATCGGTCATTTCTCCCTCGCCATATTTTGAAAATTTCTAAATGGCATACCGTAAAATGAGTCTGAATAAAATTGCTCATTGGTTTCAACCAGCATGTTGAAGAGATATGAAAAAAAGAATGTATTGATTCGAGCCCTCCAGCAATAAAGGCTCATTATTTGCCACCACTTCGGTACGCCACTGTGCATATCAGCCTTTTTTTTAACAAATGCTGCAGGTACTACCTGAGATCTATCTCGAAGTCTGAACCCTTCTAGTCTGCATATCACCACCTTCGAGAAATAAGGGTTTATGTACCAATCTCTTGAAGGTGAGTTGAATTTTTTCGCTTATAACATTCGCGTGCTACAACATCTGAAAACTTTTGAAAAATATTTTATCATAACTTACTTATTTTTCGCTTCATCCACAGGCATATTTGAAATTGCTTTATAGTTGGTGCCATGTTGGATTGTAATTTTAAAAGTTGCCTTGTAGCCCGGCTCATCAAAGCAAGGGAATCCGTGCCTAGCATCGGTAGTTTGAAATTGGGTAGTTGCCAAATATCTGAGTATAGAAAACAAAATGGCTTGTCCAAATCAACTGATCCTTCAAGAAAGAAAAAAGATCCTCGATCTTACACTGTTTCATTGTTGCCATTCATATAACTCGAACGATAAAATCCAGCATTATCCGCTCGTAATCTTCCCGAATATTTAATTCGAACCAAATACTCTTCGTCTTTCCGAAGATCAAGTGGTACATTGTGTGACGAAATAATTGTTAGAAAATCAGTAGTGCCATTTAGCTGGGGAGTTCCATGATAAATTAAATTGTTCTTAATATCAATGACATCGACGTCCCCAATCGTCAATTGTCGCGCATGCAAAACGATATGATCCACGGACTTTTCAGCCCGGAATTTTATTTCAACGGCACCATCAAAAGTAAAGTCGTTTAAATGAATTTTCGGATATACGGAAATATCGTAAGAAATCGGGTACAAATCAGAGCTCAAACGATAATTTGTATCCAGTCGCGTGCCCAAAGCATCGTTGTTCGCCACGTCCGAATCAAAAGGAAATGCGGCTAATGTATCACTTATTAAAATTATACTAAATAAAATAATAAACGCTAAACGAGCCATCTTATTGCGGCCAACTGAAGAAACTAACTGAAATTACGTACGCCAATTTGTAACCGTCGAAACCTTAAAACATTTTCGAAATGTCTAAAACAGCGATAATTTATGCCTATAATATGCACCTATTATACTTCTAATATCTCGTAGATATAATCGAAATGTTTTGATAGCATAGGTGATAAGCTCTTTATTACGCAGATAAATAAAATTATTATTGCGATTAACTACATAAAAGCACAAAACACAAGTACGTAGACGATATCCTCGTCACACTTCTTATAATCTAAATCATTTTTACAAAATGAGTTATTAGTTCACATATTTGTATAAATGATAGTGTGAGCTTCGAATGTTCTTCAATATTACAAATTATTGATGGCCAATCAAACCACAAGAATGTATCGAAGCTAGTGCTACAAAGCATATTTCAATTTCACTTAATATAACCTTACTTAAAAGCATTGGTGACGAGTAGATATTGTAAAATTATTGTATGAGGGCTGTTCGATAATTCAGTGACTTTTAAATAATTTTCTCTTTTTTTTAATTTTCACTATCGTACATTTCAATGAATTTTCGTTTCGGCTTCTTTAAATTTGCGCAAAATTTTAACAATTTAAAATATTAAACGCTGTGGAAATTAAAAAAAAATGCTCAACAGCCTTTACAACTAAAAGATTTTAGCTTTTTAGATACATGAAAGTGCTATCAGAGTAACAATACAGCAGTTTACTTTTTTCGGGCAATTTTACGGTTCTGATATGAATTTTATAATGTCTCGATACTAGCTTTCGACTGTTTCGGACGCATTGTTTTCCCCACTACCATATCACTCCACATATATTAACAATTTTATGGAAACTACACTACCGTAGCTCTATATAAAATTCAAATTTCAACTGCCTAACATAAGCAGATCCTAAAAAAACATTTGTCTTAAACAATCCTTCCTTTATCTGTATGTTTTTTTTATGTTTTTGAGATCTCAAAAAATGGTTAAATAAAAAATATTATGGTAGCAATTTTTTTAAAGTTAATCATAATACTTTTTAATTAGAATAATAAAGTAATATACAGCTACTACTTAAATTGTACTTCATGATAAAAAATAAAGTAAGAGAGAGGCATGTGTGCTTCTTTTTAGAAGGGTATATTAAAGACTTGTATATTATATTTCAACACATTCTTGAGTTATCGTGAGTTCGGGAATAATCCAGCAACTAATTTTTCCAGGACATTTTGTTGATAGCCGTTCGTTTAAGAACTTTCAAAAGGTACCTACAATAAAATATTGTTTTTACATAAATAAATTTAAAAAAAAAATTTTAATTTTGTAATCAAATAATTTATTGAAAGATTGCACATATTTTCGGAGGACTCTTGTATGGAAGGATAAGCTTGACTTTCATTATGTCTTGTTTCGATTAAACAATTAACGTATATCAAATTACAGATCCATTTTTTATAGCACTGAACTGAACTTAGGAGTCTTTGCATACGTCACGTACACTCCAGTCAGTTCAGCAAGGAAAAAATATTAAAAGAAAAATATGGTAATGTTAAAAGCGGAAGGGTTCGGAGGAAATTTGGGGTTTTGTGGTGTAATTATATATTTGTACTTGTGAAGTTTCAACTCTCAAGCTCATGCTGTTCTAGATGTAAATAAATGTATCTTTATTTTACAACCTGCAACTACATCAGTTCTATATAATTATCAGATTCCAACTTTCTGTTATAAACTTTTCTGCTCGTAAATCGTCCTAAAGCACTACACTAAATTCAATGAATAAAAATGCCAAAAAAATAGAAACAATAAAAATATTTTAAGTTTGTCGTATTAAATCATTTTATAATTACATAATTTCATAAAATGATATTTAGCAATTTGTTTAAATGTTCAGGTTTATCACAATATAATGGAAAATATAATAAAAATAATAAAATAGTTTTTGCAAACTAAATTAAGTTCATGACAATTTAAAATGAATAACTTTATTTCAACTATCTTAAATTTAATTAACATCTTTTCAGAATGGAAATAATCTGGAAGTATATTTACAATTACATACTTTGCAAATTTTTTTCATCTTATAGAAAAAAAACTTGAAATATGCTTGAACTCAAAATTAGAAAAAAAAGGTACTTTAAATATAATTTTCATTTGGATAAGTCAACTGTATAGAAATTATAATACAAAAGGTGTAAAAATCAAATACTGCTGGAACGTCCTTCAACCGTACATAATCCAGCCGATGGCGTTTGAATTTGGGTTTTCAAGTCAATTTTATGCACGTAAAAAGGTGGTTTCGAATTTACCCGCAACTGAAATAAAAAAGAAAAGGAAATAAGTTTTAAGTGATATTTTTAAACAAACTGTTTTATTTTCCAAAATCACATCTCCACGATTTAGCTAAAGTTCGTTCGATTTCACACCTATCGGAAAAAGCTATGAACAATTTTCGCGAAAGATGCCTTAACTTAGACAACCTCCTAGTTACAGAACTATTCAGTACTACGAGTATTTAAAATGTAGAGTGGTTTCTAAGCTGCCTAAATAAGTTAGTTTTATTGTCAGATATTATAGTTTTAAGTTAGTTTTAAGTTCTTATTAATAGGTTTTTAAAAAGAATTTTCCTAAATGAAGTATCACTTTAATTAATAACATAATTTGTCAAGAAATACAAATACTACACTATAGGTGTAAAGACAATAATTTTTTCCCCGTTTGATCTCTACAAAAATTGTATAAACTGTAAATATCTTATAGAATAACTGTAATAATTAAATAAATAAGTAAGTAAGTAAGTAAGTTTTAAGTGGAGTTTTTCTTCACTTAATTAAAACTTTAATCATCACTGATGTCTAACTGGGGACTGGGTGAACAAGTTTTACCGAAGACGGCTAATAAGTAGCATCATGGCAAGCAGCAACTGCTGTATCAAGAGAAATCACAACTTTCAAAATGTATAACAAAACTTTTTTTCGACAAATCACGGAACCGATTTGAAAAAGCGTCATCTCTGCAGATTTGCCCCGAAAGAAAGTATATTATTGTATAAAAAGAAATACGTCACATTCCATATAAACTGCAGGATGCTAAAAAATTTTTATCTTTTTATTATCGAATCGTACTGTAAAGGCCATTATTACGATATTCGGTTAAACTCGAACTGGAACTTTACCCGGTAGTTTTTATGAAAAATCTGCCAACAGTCGGGGCGCAACTTTATTATTTTATGGGTAGAAGTCCGAAACGTGTTTAATGCTGAGATGCGGTGTAGGTTACTATGCGACTGACAACCTAAAAAATAACGTTCCAAACAGCCTCCCGGTTATTCGGAATTCGTTTAAACTTGAACAATTTCTTACTCCCCAGGGGGTTTAGTATCAAAAATACTTAAATCGGGTTATTCCCCTACTATATTCAAAGCATTTAGAAGTGAAAGTGAATTCTATATATCATTAGACCTAAAATATATATCGGAATTCGTGAAAAAATACATAACCGATTGGCACCCACTTAGGGGTTAGATATCAAAAAATTTGGAAAAACGTTTCCAAGCACTTGTATTAAGAGCCCGCAGGATCTGATTGCTCAAGATATCTAACAGATTTTACAAAATTCGTGAAAATGTGTTTTCATGCATATTTTTTTTACTCCGTCTTTGTACACAAATGAAAATCAAAATTTTTTTTTAGTTTTAATTACTCTAGTAGGACATCTACATATAGGTACTAAGTTTAAATTTTCAAGCATAAGCCGTTTCTGAGATATGAAAAACCACCCCACTCCTTACCTTGTTACCCCTATCAAAAATTTTATTTATTTATTTATTTTATTTATTTATTTATTTATCCTTTGCGGCTTTCGAGAAATTGAAATCAGATTTTTTTCATTTCCACCACCTTTATCACTCCCTACACCCACACCCTCAACATTTTTTCTGTCTTTTCTCCGCTAGAGGTCAACAGGTTCCTGGCTCCTTTAAAATTTTCAAGATCATATCTGATACGTTTCCAACTTTCAGCTTCCTAGCATAAGCGGTTCCTGAGATCTAGAAACCAAAATTTTTCATCTAAAACGCTTTCCCCTCCTCCCTCCTCACACCCTCACCCCTCCAAAAGATAGCACTCGCAGGGATTCACTCATTCTACCAACCGTCAAAATTTCAACTGAATATCTCAAGGGGTTTGAGAGCTACGCTCCTTCAAACGGTTTTGCGTACGGCGGACAAACAGACATATTTTTTTTGCTTTTTTCGTGTTTACTAGTCCTAAAATAAAAACCAGAGTAGCAAATTCTTCTGAAATTTCAGGTCGATCACAATACTTTATTATTAAAAAATAATAAAGAAAAATCTGCCAGTTAAAGTATCAGTTAAAACATAATAGAACATAGTATGAACGGCCCTTAAATTCCAACCTTCTCACTTTAGAGATCAGAAAATTTAAGGACATTTGTATGGGGATGTTTGGAAATTATCGTGCTATAGTCCAGGAAGGATTTTGTCCAACAAATTTTATTAGAAGATTGAAAACCAACTGTCCAGGTCGGGGTGTTCTAAAACTATATTGCGAACGGGCCAACAGCCAGTGGATTTAAAATCCTGGACACGTTTGTGACTGAAATAAACTTATATTTCTCTGTAGATTTTATGTAGAGTATAAAAATAAAAACTCACATTATTACTTCGCTGACAAAGTGTACATTCAAACCAGGGCCATTTGAATGTCTTTATAAGAGTTTTACGAAAATCCTTACTAAATAAACAATAAATATAGAACGTAAGCGAATAATTGATCAGCTCCAATAAGTTTGCTAATGCACGAAAAACCTGGAAAAAAAAGTGAAAAAAATTAATGAATATTATTCAAGGGAGCGGATAATAACGAACTTACTTGAAATGAAAAGCTGGATAAATTCTCGCGTGATAGTGTCATGTGCAAGATTGCCATTGGCGAAACACAAACCAGGAACAAGATTGATGTACTACCTAAATAAATAAAAAATTGTTTTTAACATTTTTTTTTTAGAATCAATCAGAGTTTATACTGACAATTATATTGAACTAATGTACCTAAAAGAAGAGTTAAGCGACGTTCTTCAGCAAATTTTCTTGGATCATCATCCTTAAAACAGGATCTACGAGTACGAGACAAAGTCATACGACGACGTCTTTCACATGTCTGACGATACACAAGTAAGATCCTTAAATTGAAACCAGCTATCAGTACTGTCGGAATCAGCTTAAATATCACCTCCAAAACTACTTTGTACACCTAAAAACGAAATCAAATTCCATAAATTTACAATGCATTTCTAAGAGGAACCGACTGAGTAAAATATAGTCTTAAGAAACTCTTCGTTATCCTTTCTAAAGTACACCTCAACGCCGTCATCATTCAGGATACATCTGATTATTTCGCCACGAAAAACGCTTGGTAGGTATAATACAAATGTTGTCAAGATTATGCAAGTAACCGTTGTACTGTAATAAAAATTGATTTAATTAACTGACTCGAATTCGAGGGCTAAAATATCCCAATAAATAAAGCTGTCAAGATATGTACCTATTTGCAATAAGATACAATTGTTAAAACAAAACTCACACCTTGGAGATGCCAGAATTTTTCGAACATATCCTGGATAGCATACTGCAAGGTATCTTTCGATGGTAAGAACAAGAAGCATCATGACTCCAACTCCTGTACAAATTTAACGAAATCTTAACTGCAGTCTTATGAAAGGACGAAGTGAATATCCTTACCTAAGCATCCATTTCCCAGAAAAAGCTCTAAGTGCGCTGAATAGAAAGCTTGTTCGAAATTCTGCCATCTTTTTTTATCGTTCTGAACTAACATTCGAATGCCGAATGGAATCGCGAAAATAATTGCTAATAGAGCTGCAGCTGAATATCCTAGATTGAAACGGAAAAAAATTTGAAAGTATCTTTAAATTCATTAAGTGATTCTACAATCCACAACCGTGTCTTACAGCAATTTTTATTATCGTCTGCCGCTTTATTAATCAACTGATTTATATTGTTACATGCTACCCTGTTAACCCGCACAACTTGATCAGTTTCCAACAACAACCTTCCAATAAAAATGGAAAGCAGAGAAAAACATCAAATTGCAATACTTAATGAGAAAAGCTTGGGAAATTCTGCAAAGATCGCGGTTGTACTTAACATAAACCACGGAATATGCGTGAAAGCTCTCGACTCAACACATGCAGTATATAAGCACGACAGAGTTTGCAGTCGACACGGCGAGACGACTATCAGTTTCTACGTGAAAGTATTTGTAAAGCAATTAGGATTGGTACCTGCAATCGAGATATGACCACGCTGTTTATAAAACGGGGAAGCATTACCAATAGTGCGATTATTGAATGCGAATAGACTGCGGGTGTATTTTACAGCTCCCATTCCACTAAAGACCTAATGATACTACAAATTTAATTTAATTATGGTCCTAAGAGCCATAACGACCACCTTTTTACACATTACAACAGCCAACATAGCAAGAAGGACAGGTGATTCACATCAGCAAACCATTTACAAATACTTTTCTATCGCTTGCAATAATCAGTATTAAATTTTCCAGGGTGACGAATTTTTGCGAAAATGGAACTAAAAAAAAGAATCAGTTGGCTTCATTTCACAAGCTTATCGTTCACCAACGACGTCAATATATAGTAAAAACCTACTAGTGATACTCACCACGCATATATATGTACGCTATTCCTCTCATATTTCTTCTTGTCAGGACGATAAGATTAAGCACATTTCCGATTATGCCCAGAGCGCAAACGACAGGTAGAATGATGCCATAGGAGAAATCTCGTAGAGCGTCCGTTCGGGGATCCTCCGGGCTCTATCAACATCAGGTGTACAATAGTCAGCAGGTCGTTATAATTGACAAAAAACGTAGTTTCGATGGAGCAGATAAAGAATTTATTTCGACAAGTTGTAGATTCTATTTGGCAAACAATCTATCAAGAGTTGAAGCAGTTGGGTACACTTACCAAATTTGTTAGGGAGTCACTCCTATTATCGTTGTTTCTCGTTCGGGATGTATTTCCGCTCCATATCACGGCGCATAGATTTGTGTATTCCGCCAAAGGATATATTCTTGATATCATTATTTAGGTATATTGCGATGTAAGCTGCTAAAAGAAGTCATAATTTAAGTAAATAAATAATATCGAGGTTTTATACACTTGTCATTAAATTGGTCATCTCTTCAGGTACCTTCAGTTAGCAACAATTTATTCGCTTTCTTGTTTGAGACTTAGTCAACTTACACACACCATTCTTATCTAACTTGATAATTCGGCTTACTTTAAGTAGCCCGGAAATTTCGAATTGTGGACCTGACCGTAATATTTCGACGTTTTATCGATTTCTGAAAAAACATTAAATTTCGAAAATACGAGATAGCTGTGAACATTTAGCAAATACTAATAACGACCTTTTTGTGTTGCTCCGAAAAGGTGTAGTGATAATTTTGTGATTTTTAAATGCTTGAAGAAATTAAAATTCTGCTAGTCTGATAGTATGGTCGCAACTTTAAGTACTTTTTACTTTATTATTTTAATAATATAGTAATGTTATCGATTTTAAAAAAAAAAAAAAATTACTGCCCCTGAACATTTTTTTTCCACGTTTCATGACTAATAGACACCAAAAAGGCAAAAAAAATTCAGTCTGTCTGTGCGCCGTCCGCCGTACGCAAAACGTTTGAGGGCTTATAGCTCTCAAACCATATGAGCTATTAAATTTAATTTAATAATTTTTTTTCTGAATAGACTGCGTAGGCTCCTTGGAGTGACCACTTCTTGAGGAGTGGGGGTGTGAGGGGGGAGGTGGGGGAAGCGTTTTAGGCGGAAAATTTTGGTTTCTAGATCTCAGCAACCGCTTATGTTAGGAGGCTGAAACTTGGAATTTATATAGGCCTAATTTTTGAAGATCTGGGTGTAAGGGGTGAGGATTGGGAGGGTGAAAAAGAAAACGTTCCGATTTTTATATCTCGAGAACCTATAATCATGGAAAGCTAATACTTGGTATTTAGATAGAACTATAGTAGTGGTGTGTTGGAAAAACATATATTTTTCTAGGGGTAGTATGCTACGGGGGTGGGTGGTGTTTTTCCTATCTATAGAACGGCGTGTGCAAAAAAGTTGAAACTTGGTGACTATACGTAGATCTATTAGAAAAGTAATTTAGATAAAAAAAATTTCGAATATTCATTGGTGTACGGAAGGGGGCCAAAAAAGTGATCAGTTAAAACGCATGCATTTTCACGAATTTTGTCATATCTCTTAGGTCTTCTAAAACTATGAATTGATTTTCATTTCACGGATTCCTCATATCAATACCCAAAAAAAGGTTTCAGCGTTTTTTGAAATTCAACACCTAAGGGGTGTAAAGGGGTTGTATACATTTTAACGAATTCGGCCGTATCAATCTAACTCCTATTTATTTAGTAAAAATTCATCAATAAGCTGATTACTACATGAATGAATAATAATTATAGTTTTACTTTATTATTTTAATAATAAAGTATTGTTATCGATTTTTAAAAAAAAAAAATTTGCTACCCTGAACTATTTTTTTCCGCCGTCCGCCATACGCCAAATGTTTGAAAGCTTATAGCTCTCAAACTCTTTGAGCTATTAAGTTGAATTTTTTGTTGTTGGTAGACTGAGCAGACTCCTTCAAGTGAATGGTGGGCGTATGAGGGGGAGGTAGGGGAAGCGTTTTAGATGAAAAATTTTGGTTTCTAGTGGCTCTAGAGGCTGAAACTTGGAATTTATATATTTTTTGAGAGAGGGCAAGAGCGTACGGAGGTGGGGGTCAAAAAATTGTAGATTACGATATCTCACGAAGTAGTCTGGGTGGCGTAATGGCTAGAGCACTTGCCTTTGGTGTACCTGGTACCAGGTTCGAATCTGCTTGGCGACAAGTAATTTTCGAGAATGGGATTGGGTGCCGGACTACCAGTTCACTCAGCTGTAAATGAGTACCTGAGTTAAAATCGGGGTAATAACCATGGACGAGCGTGTGGCTGACCACTTCACCTCCTAGTGTTCCGTTGGTCTAGTAATGAAGTAACTCTAGCATTTCTTGAAGGCCTAGGCCCAGTTTGGGCTCTTGTGCCATTGATTATTATTATATCTCACGAACCAATTGCACTAGACAAATAAAATTCAGTTTCTGTATTAAGGTTGACCAATAAAGTTTTATGAAAGTAAAAATTTTTAAGGTGGCTGTGGAGTATGGAAGTGGAGGGGATAAGAATTTTTCTAAAAAATTACGTCTCATATCTCAAGAACGGTGTATGATAGATGCTTAGAATTTTTACCAGAAGTAGGCCCAATAGACCCCTAGCAGAGGGGTGTGGGTGTAGAGGGTGAGGGTGGGGAAGGGTGAAGAAGAAAGTTTTCCTATTTTTATATTTCGAGAATCTATAATGACATAAAGCTGAAACTTGGTATTTGGATAGAACTATAGTAGTAGTATGTTGAAAAAATATAATTTTTATAGGCGTAGCATGGTACGGGGGGGGAGGGGGTTTTCCTAACTATAGAACGGCTTATGCTATAAAGTTGAAACTAAGTATGTATATGTAAGTCACCTAGAAAAGTAATTTAGATTAAAAAAAATTTCAAATATCCATTAGCGTACGGAAGGGGGCAAAAAACATTATCAGTGAAAATGGAATGCATATTTTTTTACGATTTTCGTCATATCTATTAGGTCCTTACAAATATTGAATTCATTTTTATTGTACGGATTCTTCATATAAATACCTAGAAAGTGTTTTCAGGATTTTTTGAAATACGACCCCCACGGTTGTGTAAAGGGATTGTATACATTTTCACAAATTCAGCCATATCCCTCCGGTCTAATTAGATATCGAATAACTTTTTACTTCCACGGGCTTGTTTAATAATCATCTAAAACCGGTTTTCAAGTTTTTTCCTTTTTCAAGCCCTAAGAGGGTATAAACGGGTGGAACACGTTTTCACGAATTTCGTCATATCTCTTAGGAGTGATAAGACACTTCTTCCTCGGGCTTTCTTTATATATATCTAAAAACCCATTTCAGGATTTTTTGATATTCAACCCCAAAATGGGTGCAAGGGGGTTGCATATGTTTTCACAAATTCCTACATATTTCTTAGTTCTAATGAGATATCAAATTCATTTTTACTTCCTAAGGCTTCCTACATAATCGTCAAAAGTTGATTTCAGTATTTTTAGATATTCAACTCCCAACAGGCTTTCGACATATTTCTTAGGATTGATGAGATATCAGATTGGTTTTCACTTCCACAGACTTTTTATATTATCGCCTACAAATGTATTTCCGATTTCATGTAATGGCCAAAAAGCTAATCACGAAAAACTTACTAATCGCGTATTAACTGATATTATACTATGACTTAGACCTCTTCCCGGAGTATGACCCAATTATGTAATTCATATGTTATATGTTACAGCGGCGTTTAAGTATTCTAGCGCGACCCCATTCTAACCACTTCCCGAACCTTTTTTAGGTTTTCAGTCAAATAGTAACCTACACCGCGTCTCAGAATTAAACGCGTTCCGGACTTCTACCCGAAAATAATAAAGTTGCGCCCAGACTGTTGGCAGATTTTTTTTTCGGATTAGTAACGAAATAATGCTCCTTACACTTAATCAGCTATTCCACGGCCATAAGTCGCCATTGTCATACATAACCTCTTAAATCAATTGAAAATATAGTCATCTACCATCAGTTATATCATTTAGACTTATTTCGCAACGACAAAAAAAATCTCGAAAGTCGGATAAAAACCTAAAAAGATTAAGTGCTTCAATGATACGATAACTCACGTATAAAGTTGATTTCGAAAAAGCCATATTCTACACATTTTTGGGTTGAGTTTCATGTAAAATTTCTTTCTCAAAAATTTGTGGAATAATTGCTTACTCGTGTCTTAAGAGTTTTTGTATGGAAACTATTTTTCGAACGCGTAGAAGGAAATTGGCTTTTCTTTTCGCACTCAAACTTATTCCTATGAAACTTAAGCTTCCTAACTCAACGTGTTCTAGAACTCACGTACGTGAAAATTACAATAGAATGCAGGGTGTGAGTTGCTAGGGTATAAAACACAAATTTTAAAAATTAGATTAAATTCCTACAGCAACTTTATTTCTTGTGGTTCACTTAACCCGAAAAAAGAAGCTTACAATTCCTAATTGAACAATAAAAAAAAACAGCATTTGTGCCACAGGAAGATAACATACATATAGTAATACACATGCAACTCAAAATTTATTTCATCTAAAAATCGAATATAATGGGGCTGCGTAATGCACAAAATAATTTGTTAAATCAAATGTGTACAGATACCAGAAATAGCACAGAAATATTATTTAAACTTCACCTAAGTTTTAAGTATCCTGTAATCCATAACTGAAAAATGCATCTGCCATGAGTTCCAGTTTAGCTCCGATAATATTTGATTATGAATATTATTAAACTGTCAAAATCTCACAATTAAACAATTATGAAAACATCTACACATTTCCCAATTTAATTTACATATTGTGAAAATTCTTAAAAAGATTCACTAGATTATTGAACTTTCTCCTGGTACACAAAACCTTTGGCATAAAACAATCTAAGTTCACTTCTACAGACACCCGTACTTGGTTAAGACCACGGTTTGGAAATACCTTGAGGCGCGATAACATAAATACTGCTGTTGATTAAGACGACTTCAACGGACTGACTGACTAGTGACCGAACTAGTGAGCTGATATCAACACAAAAGCTAAGGATTTCTCAAAAGTCCTTTCTCCTTGGAAGGATATCCAAGTCTTCTGGAACGTGTTCGTATTTACAGCAAAATACTGAGGCATTTGCGTAGAATGTACATAAGTTCGTCTTATCCTGAGGATGTTATTGAAAGCTTTGCGTAACTTTCACTAGATCGTGGAGCCAGTATCTACTTTCACTTATTCCCGTAGCTTGTGCCATCGAAGAATAAAAGATACGCCGGTATCAAAACGACATTTACATGTTTTAAAGTATTTTAATGATTTCAATGGTAGCTGATAATTTGTACGTTAACGAAAGTTGTAAACTTATCAAGTCGTTGAAGAATTTTCCCAAAATTACTAGTAGACATTTCGTCACTTCTGTAACGATTGACTGAGTTAAAGTGCCAATACGCAAGTCTTACGAAAAATTAACAGAATCAACTTAACACTTTTTTCTGAATACCATCATCGAAGATAACTCAGAATCTACGCTGCTACATAATAAAAAATTCAATTTCCTCTTTCAATATTTGCCGACTTTTGAATATTCTCGCTTCAAGATATTGGACGAACCTATTAAAGACACAACAATGTCACTTTCACTACATACGAGTATCTGATGTGAACTTAACTGCCAGCCAGCATCGTAAAATTACAATTTAACGATCTGAAGCCCTTGACACCTTCTCGGTTGTAACAGAAGGACTTGTTCGAAGTAGTGCCCCAGGAAAAGGGCCCTCTTCCAAATGATTTAACCAATTGTAGTGTATTAGCTTATATTATTTAGGATTAAGATCTTAATGGATATGTACATACTTGGCTCCAGGTTTTTATGGATACTCCAAATACGTACTTTATCGCTATTATATGAAGCAAATTTAGTTGGATGATACTATTGCCTATTGAATTAAAAAGAAGTAAAGTAATGTAAAATTAGGCTGACACTTCTGTTGAGAAAGAGCTTCATAAAGACATTGTAAAAATCCTAATCTCATTTATCTAAGATTATGGCTTATCATCCAACCTTTTTTTGACTAGAGTTTAGATGATAGTAATAATTTAACTGAATATCTTCGACCGAAAATAATAAATAAAGTAGATAGTATTCAAACTGTTGGTGGTATGATTCATCTCACTTTTCTACTACATTGAATAGATGCAAATATGTTCTTACAAATATGAAATTTGCGGTTTCTAAAAAATACGCAATTTTTTAAAGGATACTTGTATGAGAAGTAGTCGAAGGAGCGGTTCTATTTTCTCTATTATGGTTTAGATCAGGAAAATATTGTAAAATTAACCATGTAATAAACGTTAAAGGATTCTACGGCTATCATACTATAGGTCTGAACAAACCAAACTGTTTAAGGACTTTTGTGAGAGCGCTATCGTAAAATTGAAGAGATTTTCCCTAATACACAACATACGCGTGTAGATAAATTTATAAAATAATTAATTTTCTATTTCAACGAATTTTGTGATGTACCGCTCTTTTCGTCTAAATATGCGGAAGAAAATTTCAATGACTTTGATATGGTAGCATTATTTTACATCGGTGTAATTACAAACATTTTGCTTTTTACGAACAATTTGGGTTAAAACTAAATTTGAAAACATTTCAATTTTGCCACGTTCATAACCGAAACGAAAATGGTTTTCAAGGAGCTCATTCGAAGCACCTCGTCTGGAAAGATTCATTCAGGGTTAATTATAGTTAATAGTGTGAATGAAGGAAAAACCGACGCCCTTTTTTGTAAGATGTGGGATTGATTGAATATCAAATATTTGAATGACTATTTTATGGTAGTTACTTAAAGGAGTAATTTTCTCAATTTGATTTTATCAGTTTAGTTTAATTTTTTTTAATAATAAAGTATTGCGATTGATCTGGAATTTGAAAAAAATTGTTACCCTTAAATTTTGTATTTTCACGTTTCAAATTTTAATTTTAGGGTTGAGGGTGGGAATCAACAAATTTTCATTTTTACTTCGTCAAAATCACTACTGATAGAATGCTAAGATTTGATGCCTGAAAAGATCTATTGAAAAAAGATAAAAATTTCTTTGTTAAAAATTTTGGTATTTTTTATAACTCAGGAACAGCTTATGCTAAGAAGTTGAAACATAGTATTAATAAGTATATAAAGGCGTATAAGAAATGTAAGCAAAAACATACTGCAATCACGATCGTCTGTAAGCCAATAATATAATACTCTAGATGAATACTGAACTCCGATCTATATTGTAGTTGGGGATAAAATAGAATTACATGTGTCCATGTTGTATGTCCTTTATTAAGGACTCCCATTTAATATCTACAGTGTTTAATTTCATATCTAGAACTAGGTGAGTTACCCAAAAAAAAATTTTCTTTTTGAAGGACTTCCACATGGGGGTGCAGGAAGAACTCACTCGATTTCTTACATATTGTTACATGTAAACCTGGCAACTGCGCAACCGTGCAACTCGATCGTTTCACATAATAAAAACAACAACAACCGAATACCTAGTTGCAAAATAACCCAATCAAAAACCTAGCTGAAGATAAGGCGAAAAACACGATTGTATCTCCCTTCTTATCGAATGCTCTCCAGTAACCAACGAAGATCGAAATCGAAAGCTCTAAAGCTTTCGAGAAGACTCCACACTGAGCGAACATTCAAGTACATCCTAGACTGCAACCGGATAGTATAAAAGCAGGTGAAGCTTTCAGCGAGGGACATAGTAATTTTGATTACGTCGGCTGTGAAAGCCAGCGTGTATACGCGACCGTGTTGGTAGAGAGCGAAAGTGATCGAGTCAAGCGATATATGGTATAAGCGGGCGGTATTGCCATACAGTGCGAATTATTGTGCGAATAGAATTGAAGTGCGAATAATAAATTATCACTTATTTTTATTTTAACCGAATCGTGTTTTACTTGAAATCCAGGCGAAACCCTAGCTCGCAACAATATTTATCCTTTTCCTTGGAACCGTTCAAAAATTAATGTTTACAAAATTTCAAATTCGTAGCTTGAAGAGTTCAAAAGTTATCAGAAAATATTGTTGGACACGTGTCTTACAAATTCAACCAAACATCCAGATTCAAAATTTCAAGATCCTAGGTCAAGTCGTTCTTGAGTTTCCCCAGAGGGGAACTAAATTCGTTGTGTACGCTTTTTTGAATTTCCACATATCTTTTTGATGGAGACATCGAGATACTCGCTTTTCCTTTACATATAATCACCTAAGAACTTTTCCGATATTCAACCCCCGGTCGTTCTGTACGTTTTTTCAGATTCCGACAAATACTTAGATTAGATATCGAATTGAATTTTACTTAACGGGCTATTGATATAATTACCTAAGAATTAACTTTATGATTTTGTTGTATTCAACCCCAAAAGGGAGTGTAAATTGGTTATTTTCGTTTTTACGAATTCCGACATATTTCATATGCCTTATGATATATCGAAATTTCTAATATTTCAATGGGCTTTCCAGATAATTGCCTTAAAAATTAATTTCATAATTTTTTTCAATTAATTCCTATGCTGCTGTAAAGGGGTTTTATGGAGTTTTAACGAATTCCACCATATTTCTTAGGTCTGATCAGATATCCTTTTACTTTTTACTTACGCAAGCTCATAATATTAACACCTGAAATTCGTCCTGGGAATTTTTTGATATTTAACTTCTAAGGTGTGTAAAGCCTTATAAAGTAAGATACGTTTATATCACATGGGTCCAATTTTACTACTATACGACTGACAACCTAAAAAATTAGCAAAAAGATATTTGGAATGTTATTTTAATGCTTGTCAGTCGCATTGTAACCTGCACCGCATTTTTCGATTAAACGCATTTCAGACAAATAAAGTTTCTTACAGTCTATCTGCGATTGATTTAAAAAATTTATGATATTATTTGACAGAATTCCAAACTTTTTTTTAAAAAAACAAGTTTGGCTAACTCTAACGCTAACTCTTCTAACAGCAACTTAGAGATATAATAGTGAAGGAAGTTTTCTATTAGCCTTAGAGTTTAAATTAAAACTCCATGAAATAACTCCTTAATTATATTGGACAATTGGTCCAGCCTATTTTAAATTTTTCTTTTCATTTCAAACTTCCCTTTTATAAATTTCTTATCACCATTAAATAACCTGATGGTTAGAAATTTAAATATATTTCCCAATTCGCTAAATTAAATAGACATATTTATCCTTTCCCATTACAAACACATTACAGCGCAACGACCCATACTTTTATAACTAAATTTATTAATGTTTAAAATCAATCTAGAAGAAAAATACAATCTAATCGTTTCGTAAAAAATTCCAAAATTTAATAGCTAAATGAAGATGCAGACTAATACAGTGAGTTTCACTTTTAGTATGTACTAAACGTTAAAAGAATGTTGATGGATTTCGGGAGTTGAATGGATCAATAAAGTTACAAGCTTTCACTGTGACGAATATGTTGCCAATTCCTCAATATGTTTCAATTTTGTAAAAGATATTTTTAGGCTTTTAACAGAAAGGATCGAGTTCATTGACTATTTTTTTTCTCATTTATATCCTTGCAATAAGTACGAAACTGGAGGACATTTGGAAGTAAGTTCATTGACAAGCATATACGCAATGGATTTCAAAGTGTCGTACTTTTACAATATGTATAGCTACTCATATGGCTACCCGAAATAAAAGTGATGAATCCTTCTGAATAATGTTGGGGTGGATGGGATAAAAGGATCTATGATATGTGAATCTCATGAATAATTTTTTCGACTGTAGTGAATTTCATAATTCATTTTAGTTTTACGGACGGAATCTAACAATAGCTAGTATTATTAGGATCGTAAATTATGAAGAGCTGCCATTGTGTAGGTAGATGAGTAATACTGATAGTAGATAAAGTTTTATTAACTAATCGATCCATAATCTTACTCATGGAATCGGATTAAGCTAATCAACAAATTGGGATTAAAAAGATGTGATAAGTTGATTATGTTGTAATATGGTGAGGGTCAAAGTAACACATAATTGATGGAAACATGACGAGTTTAATGAATGAGTCATTTATGGGTACCTACTGCACAGTGAATCTAGGCGACCCTTTAATTTGTAATCATATCACTGATACTAATCCAACTTACTGCAACTAGTGGTCCTTCAGTATGGAGAAATTCGGGAAACCCAAGAACTGTACAAGAGGCCAGGGCCCGATTTGGGCTGTCGCGCCATTGATGATGATGATGAAGAACTCGGAAGTTTCTATTTGCCTCTTGCAGAATTGTTTTTCAAATCACCATCAGAAGTAATCAGAAAATTCTTATGAGTGCAAATGATAGATTCATTCGTTATATCGTTGGCTGAGAGTGTTAAACTGATAACTCTAAAAAGTAAAATTATAGAGTAAGCAAGAAAAATCGCTCAAAATTAATTTAAATCAAAACTGAAAAGCTAATCTCTTATATTTAATAAATGTGTATTTTAAGAAATTGTAGATTCAGTTTTGGTTAAAATTAAATTCACATGGTTTTCAAAATTTAAAGGCTGAAATCTTAACCACTTTTGTCAGTCTTCTCTTGAAACTGTCAATCTGAATCACCAACTTTTCAAATACTTTTGTATGAACTACTGGAAGGAGAAGAGGGATTTCCAAGATTTTTAATCTTCGCCTAAAGCCTATTATCAAGATCGAGTGAAATTTCACTTCATATTCCAGTTGCTCAAATTTGGGAGAATCTCACAGATATTTCGGATACATGTCGGTTTGTGTGTGAGACTTTTCGAGACGCAGGCAAATACGCCCCGAACCTCGAAGACAAATCTGCGAATGTTGCAATAGGAAGATAATTTGTCATTCAGTGCCATCTTTTATGTTCTAGTTTGTAGGTATATTGGACGGGCATTATTTGCTCATTTGTAAGAAGGAAAAGAAATATATTATAATACATATAAAAGTGTTTATTTATAAATGTTGAAAAACAAAAAAAACTCATGTAGAAAGATTATATCTGGGATACAGTCCCTTACTTCAATCAGTAGAAGTTTTTCGTCATCTGGAAAAGAATGAAATAAACACCACAAACTCGGTGACTACCAAAATGTGAATGCACGAATGGATTGAATACGCTTGCACGATTTTACTTTATCGACCTGAAATTTCAAAAAAGTTTGCTACCCTGAAATTTTGTGTTTTCACGTTTTAGAACTAGTGAACCCCAAAAAAGCAAAAAAAAATGTCCGTCTGTCCGCCGTAGACGCCGTACGCCGTACGCAAAATCGTTTGAAGGCGCATAGCTCCCAAACCCGTTGAGATATTAACATGAAATTTTTATGGTGGGTAGATTGGATGAACCGCTATGACTGGTATATTTTCGGAGGGTGGGGGTACGAGGCGAGAGCAGAGGAGACCGTTTTAGACGAAAAATTTTGGTTTCCAGATCTCAGCAACCACTTATGCTAGGAGGCTGAAACTTGGAACTTATGTAGTACTATGATAATGAACTCATTTGCAATGGTCGATAAGGGTTGAGCAGTGTGGAAGTAGGGGGGGGGAGGGAAACAATGAGTCTGAAACGCTTGAAAGCCGGCATTGAAACATTCTAAAATCAATATCTCCTGAACGATTAATGTCAGAAGATTGAAACTTTGTGGTTGTCCTTAGGAACACTTCAAGATAATACAAGGGCTAACATTTTTAAGAGGGGCGGTGTGGTGTGGGGTGGTGGGTGAAAAATATTGGATTACAATATCTTCCGAACCAATAACACCAGGAAGATAAAATTTAGTTTCTCTATATGGGATCACAAGGAGGAGTCTACTGAACGTAAATTTTTTGAGGGGGGTGGTGGAGGACGAAAGGGGAAAGGGGGGCATAGCAATTTCTCAAAAAATGACATTTTTATATCTTAGAGACCGTATCAGATATGATCTCGAAAATTTTACAGGAGTAGGGGTCGGTAAACCGAAAAAAATTTTGGGGGTGTGGTGTTGGGGGTGATGGTGAAAGGGGATAGAAAGGAAAACATTCTGATTTGTATTTCTCGAAAACTGTAATGAATGGAAAGCTAAAAATTTAGGATTATATAGAGCCACTACAGAGACATCCTAGAAAAAAAAATTTTGATAGGAGTAGCAAGGTACCAGGGTGAAGGGGTGAGGAGCGGTTTCTTATATCACAGAAACGGCTTATGCTAGAAAGTTGAAACTTAGTACGTATATGTAGATGTGCTATTAGAGAATTGAAGCAAAAAAAAGTTCAAATTTTTATTGGCGTTCAGAGGTTGAGTTGAGTGAATCCACATTTTCACGAATTTCGTTAAAACTTTTAGACATGTCGAGCTATCAAAACAATTTTACTTCTGCGGACTATTTAAATATAAGCGCCTAGTAACGTTCTTCAAAATTTTTCGATATCCAACCCCTAAGATATATTTCTATGGTATATTGAGATTTGAAATTCACTTTTACTTCTATAAGCTTCAAACGTAGTCGGGGAAAACCCCGATTTAAGTATTTTCTCTCACTGATTTCGAAAATCTCTTAGGTTTAATGTGATCGAATTCGCTCTTACTACTATGAATAATTATTCTATTGATAAAAAAATACGCAAGTAAATAAAAAAAATCTGCCAAAAGTCTGGGCGCAACTTTATTATTTTATGGGTAAAAGTCCGAAACGTATTTAATGATGAGATGCGGTAGATTACTATGCTACTGACAACCTAAGAAATAACCAGGAGGCTATTTGGAACGTTATTTTTTAGGTTGTCAGCCGCATAGTTACCTACACCGCATCTTATCATTAAATACGTTTCGGACTTCTACCCATAAAATAATAAAGTTGCGCCCAGACTGTTGGCAGATTTTTTCATATTTTAATTCACACAATGGATCATGGTTTTAAACCAGTGATAACAAGATGTTCTTGTTGTTTTCTATTTCTGCTATTGATAAAGAAAAGGTAAGCAATATAATTTCTAAGCCGCAAATCATGCAGTTAATATCGTGAAAAGGGTTCGTTTCATTTGGGTTAAAAAACACGAGCTAGTGGAATATCTTCCCGCTAACACTTTGCTTAGCAGAATACAGTTCAAGAAAGATATGAAGTGCCTAACATAAAATAATGAAAAAAATTGTTTGAATAGGATTTCGAAGTTTCCAGTGTGTATGAACTACAGAACTACAATCTTCCAATATCTAGATCTATACAATTCTCGCATGTTCATACACTTTTTCTAGAGATGCGCAGAACAGTTCAATTTAGTAAACTACTTCTTTGAGTACAAGGAATGAGTTCTCTGAAATAGTTCAGTTGAACTGATACTAGCAAAGATATACAACATAACCCTAGTCCTGTTAGTATATATAAAAATTCCAATAAAATTCAGATGTGTCGAGATTGTGAAAAGTAATTGTAAAGTAGTTCAATTCAATACTACTGCGCATATGTCTGAACTATTCAGTGGTGTTCAGAATTGAACTTCTCTCGTGCACAGCACGTGGAAATCTTCACGTTGAAGAAAAGTAACTAGCTAAGTCTCGAAAGAAGATGGACAAATAGTTGAGTCAACACAAGGTAGTAAGTCCTTCTGGAAAGTAACTAAAGCTACTCGGGACGTTAAGGACAACTAATTCCGATGATCGTTTTGTGAACATTTTCAGATGGGTTCTTTTAAGGAACACATGATAACGTAATCGTGTGATTTATATATGCTACAATGAGACAATTTATCAATTCTGATAGTCGTGACTGTAATAATTCTATGCTTTCTGTGCGTTTTTCATTATGTCACAAACATCGGTGTCTCTTTAACTTTCGCCTCAACCATGATCCGGATCGATGTCCTCTTAAATAGGTCTGTGCTAGACATGAAGTTAATATAATCGTAGGCCCTATGTCATGTCCTTGTTGTTAGTTCACCCTGCATCAATTTTCTTCCTTACGTCTTGGTTTTTCATGCCTCGTTAAGTAACTAATGGACGTAATCTTCTGGACACAAACGTGCATGTAACAACTTCAATAAAACTCATAAATATGATTTCCGGCCACATCCTTTTCTTGTTTGTCAATTTCCTTTTTACTTTTTCATTGTCTTGTGCGTTTGACTGATGGACAGTTTTCTTAGATTCAAATCGTTTTTCGCCAATGAAAAAAAGGCGAAGAAGCGAGAGAATGGGAAGTCATCGATTCAATCCCTTATTCTCCAACGAAAATAATCACGATTATTATATTAAATTCGAATGCGATAAAAGGACCTTCATTATACACAATCATTTAAACAATTGAGCGATTCATTTGGGGAAATGATGAATTGTTATGGAGCACCTGTAGCAAGTAACGATATGGTGGTATTGATTGAGCTCACTATTTATGACATCTTGTCATGGAAACTACTGTGAATAGATGGAATTTATTAGATTTGCTAAATGAATTTATGGTTAAGCCAAGAGGTAGATGAAGTATTAGTGTAAGTGATAGATTGATAGGTTCTTGTTTCAAGGATAATTTAATTATGAAAATAATACATTTTTATTCAGCCACAAACCTGATCACATGGGCGCTCCTATAACATTAAGGGTTCACATACCCCTGCATGCGCTGAAAACCGAGTAAATTTGAAAAATTATTATAAAGATTATATGGTGAAAAACAAATTTAATTGTTGAGTTCAAATATCTTATTAACTATTCAACTATAAAAAAATTTTTTTTTTTAATATTATCATTGTTTTTACGGATATAAATGCACGTTGCACGTTGGCAGTCTCAAAATCACAATAAAGTTATAATGTTACAATTTCTTTAAGTTTCCCTAAAAAATAAGCAGACAGCAAAACTGATCAGAGATCATAGTACACTAAATTTCATTTCATTTTGGTCATTTTGTAAACTAGCTTTGTAGGGCAAATAGAATAATTCAACAAACAAAAATTTAACGATTTAATTTGCCACCAACAATTGACCAATATTTGACATACAGTTTAATACAAACTTCATACAAACTTTATTAAAGCTTGTATTAGAGTTAGTAAGGGTTTGTACACATCAACTGTATGCCATGCTGTGGAACATAGAATATAAGAAAAATATGAAAAATTCAGTAAAATTTTGAAATAAAAATAATCTTGGGCAGAGCAAAAATTTCATTTTCATTTTTATTTTTAAACTTTTATTTAAGAAAAAAAAAATTCTGAGAAACATAAATGAATAAAAAACATTTTTTTTCGTAAAACAATTAAATAATTTAAACAGAGACTTTTCGAACAATTCCACATTTTTAAAATTTTTACGATTTTTACATTTTTCGAAAAAAAAAATCTGCCAATATTCTGGGCGAAACTTTATTATCTTAGGGTCAAAGTTCGGCAGCAGTCAAAGTCGGAGTATATCATCAGTTGTTTCGAGATTATGAGGTTGCTTGGAAAGTTAGTTTTGTTCTTAAAATAAAAATATTTAAAATAGAAATTTTTAGCCGATTAAACATTGGAAAAACCCGTGTAGACTATTCGAATTTCGGTATATTATGCACACTAAAAGCTCATAGAAGTAAAAACGAATTTGTGCCTTATCAGAATTAAGAGATATGACGAATTGTTAAAACGTATACAAACCCATTACTTCCAATTGGCGGTTGAATTTCGAAAAAGTTGTGAAACAGGTTTTTAAACGATTTTATAAGAAGCAACTTCCTATTTAATGAGACACGAGGGATTTTGAAAAATTTTTGAAAACGTAAGCAAACTCTTTACACCCCCTTGGTTCTTGTAATTCGAAAAATCGTGAAATTGGTTTTTAGGCCATTCCATCAATTGCCATAATAACCAATTTTATATCTTATCGGAACTAAGGATGGCCATAATTGTGAAAACATATGCAAACCCATGGCGGTTGAATATCCAAAAATTGAGAAATTGGTTTGAAGGCGATTATATAAAAAGTCTGTGGAAGTGAAAAGCGATCTAATATCTCATCAAATCTAAGAAATATGTCGAAGTTTTGAAAAGCATACAACCCTCTTACGCCCCTTAGGATTGAATATCTAAAAATACCGAAATTGACTTTTTGGCGCTTATATAGGAAACCTTGGGAAGTAAAAATGAATTCGATATATCATGATCTAAGCAATATGTAGGAATCTGTGAAAACATATGCAACCCCCTTGCACCTACTTTGGGGTTGAATATCCAAAAATCCTGAAGGGAGTTAATAGATAAATATGAAGACAGAACGGAAAAGTAAAAATAACTCAATTACTTATCACCTCTAAAAGATATGATGGAATTCGTGAAAACGTGTTCAACCCTTTTATACCCTCTTAGGGGCTGAAAAGGGAAAATACTTAAAAACTGGTTTTAGGCGATTATTACGCAAGCCCTTTAAAGTGGAAAGGTATTCGATATCTGATCAGACCTGGGGGATATGGCAGAATTCGTGAAAAAGTATACAACCCCCTTTCCACCCCCTTAGGGGTCGAATTTCAAAAAAGCCTGAAAAGGGTTTCTAGGTATTTATATGAAGAAGCCGTAGAATAAAAATGAATTCAATATTTGGAAAGACTAATAGATATGACGAAAACCGTGAAAATATATGCATTCCATTTTCACTGATCACTTCATACTTTTATAGTTGATTTACTTATAGGGGAGCTTGGGGCACAGTGGCTCAAGGGACACAGTGGCCATAACTTTGCCGGTTTAAAATTTTTTTACGCCATTTTCACACTACATACGTATTATTGGTGGTGTGACCTGCCAAACTAGTAGTGAGCACGCTATCACCCCGATCAGATGTGTTACAACGATATCGCTGAAAAGTAAGTGCCAAACTTATTATTTCTGCTGTATTTTGACCTTGTTATTATGTTATATTCAAGAATTATTAGTTTGGTGGTAGCTTGAATATTGGTGTACCACTGCGTGCAGTTTAGTTTACTAAATGTTGTGTAATTTTTTTATAGTAAGTATAAAAAGTTCATAGCTTATGTAGGGCCACACTGGATCAACGAAAAGTGTGGTTCAATAGATGATCCATTGTTGAACACATTCCGTATTTCAGATATACCTAATGTACCGTGCATACCTATAAGAGATATTAAATTTATTTTGGCCACACCTAATAGCTCAGGTAATACAAAACGACAGCAATCGCTTTATTCTTTGAATACCTACCTATTTTAATTTATATTTTGTTTGTTTGAAATTATGAATTGTTTTTAAGTTAAAGTTCCAGTTAATAAAGAATGTATCTTTGAATAAACTGGTTTCTTATTTGTTTAAAATGTTATGATTAGCTGGCTTTCCATATTGATCCACTGTGACCCTCGCATGAAGGACACTAGATAGAATGACCAAATTTTTTGAAATGTACGTAGTAGAATATTTTACAATAATATTTAATATTTAACATTAAAATATGTTAGTTTACAGAACAGACTACGATATAGTTAAAAAATATAAATTCCTTTTTATCATAAGTCGCAATTTTATATCGATCGAAAAAAATATGCGCTACTGTGCCCCAACATACCGAGTTTCAACTTTCTAGCAAAAGTCGTTCTATAGATAAGAAAAACACTCCCACCCCCATACCATACTACCACTATAAAGAAAAATATTTTTCCAACATGCTACTACTATAGCTCTATCTAAATAACAAGATACAGCTTTATATCAATATAGACTCTCGAGATATAAAAATCGGAACCTTTTCCTTTTCACCCTCTCCTACCCTCACTCCCCAAACAATTTTTTCTGCTAGGGGTCTACTAGGCCTACCTCTGGAAAAAATTTTAAGCACCTATCTTCCACTGTTCTTGAGATATAAGACGTGATTTTTTAGAAAAATTCGTATCCCTACTGCTTTCAATCTCCACCGCCCCTAAAAAATTTTGCTTTCAGCAACATTCATTTGTCAACTTTTATACACAAACCGAAGTGCAATTGGTTCGTGAGATATCGTAATCTAAAGCTTTTTACCCCACCCCATCTCCGTACGCCACTGGCACCACTGAAAAATTTGTTTCCGATATATTCTCCTAGTATACCTACAGATGTTCATTAAGTTTCAATTTTGTGACGTTAACCGTTTAGAAGATATGAATTTTAAAATATGTCGATTTCGCCTTTCTTGCGTTTAGAACGCATTATTTTTCCCATACTCCCACACCCCTTCACCCATATTGACAATTTTTATGCAAATGGGTCTGCTATCAAAGCTCTATATAAATTAGAAGTTTCAGCCTCCTAGCATAAGCGGTTGCTGAGATCTAGAAACCAAAATGTTTCGTCTAAAACGTACCCTGCTCCTCCCCCCTTACACCCCCACCTCTCAGAATTTGGTCACTTCAAGGAGCCACCCAGTCTTATAATAAAAAAAATTTTAATTTAATATCTCAAAGCGTTTGAGAGCTAGGTGCCTTCAAATGATTTTGTGTACGGCGGACAGACGGACTGGAATTTTTTTTGCTTTTTTCGTGTCTACTAGTCATGAAATGTAAAAACAAAAATTTTTCAGGGTAGCAAATTTTTTTTTTCTTCAAAAAATCGATCACAATGCTGAAAAAAACATTTCGTACCAAAAACCATCAAACCGCAACCCGGATTTCGTAGACATCCAATTTAAATCACTTCCCCCCCCCCCCACAGTTAACCTTTTATTACTACTTTTGTTAACGTTTTATTATACCTTTCTTCATAATTATTTTTTTCATTTACCTTACTTAATTGACTCGCCTGTTATAAATTTGTAACCTTTTTTCTAACTGGTTTATTTTATATATAAACAGCAGTTGAAAAGTTGAAATTGATCGACAATTTCATAAAGGATTCTGTCGAGTCCGAAACGTCACACAAAATAAAAATAAACAGTAATTTATCCGGAAAACTAGTATTTCCAAACAGTTTTTAATCCGTCGAGCCGGATTTGAACTATCAACCTAAGTCAGAAGAAGTGAGCAAAAAATTTATTCTGAACGTGAATTTGAAAATAGTTGAGTCACATTTTGTTGAACATTTTTTTTAAGGATACTGAACTGAACATAGGTATTAACCTGTAATATAAAGTAGAGTACAGTCAAGTCAATTTAGGGATGGGAAGGTTCAGAAATCGGGCCGGCTATGATAGTGTACTTTCAGTTGTTAATATATTTTAGAACAATTGTTTGATCTAACAGACTAGGACTAGTAAAGCCCACAAAAGCAATTTGGGTTCGTTATATCGTATATAAAGTTGAAACCTGATACAAACACTTCTAAATTCTAAAAACATAGAAATCTACCAGTGCTCTAGAATCAACAATTCTTATAGCAAGAAATTGTCCTTCAATAAAAAACGTTCATATTTTAACGACAAAATAAACAATTCAAATGTATCCTTGTCTGTGACAATTCTGACTATGCTTTCATCGATTTCACCTTAAATTCACATTTTTGCTGCATTTTCTATCATATATGGCCTTTAACTGCCGAATATTGTCGTTATCCTTGACAACCATGAAAAATTTGTCTTGACCTTGTATACCTCCTTGTAAACCCCCAAGAAGTTAACTATATAAAGTTTTTTTTATCATGTTCTACACAAATTATTGTACAAATATCACTTTGTTCTTTTTCGCGTGTGAAAAACTTTCGCTTTTCCTCATTAGTGACACAAATGGAGTTCTGCGGGATGTCCCATTTGTTAGCATACCTTTTGCGTTTTTAATCAAACTATAATTGAAGTTGCCGAGCTAGTTTCCGGCTTTTTTGTTGTTCTAACTAAAAATAAATTTTGTTGAAAATTTTGTTATAAAGTTCGTGCGCACAAGATTTGTATAAGGATGAAAATCCTCGACTACATTTTGTCCTTAAATTGTCGTAGAGTTAGTGAAATTGTGACTGTTGCTGCTAGTAGTTTAGCCGTTACAGGATAGAAAAATATGTCGGTTCAGGAGGATACGAAAACTAAAGTTAAACTAGAGCCGCTTGAACTGCCGTACCTTTTCGAAAAGGAAATCGTGGAAAAACAAAACAAACGCATTTATGTCGTGGAAAAATTCCTGCCGGGCTTAAAAGGTGTGTGATTTCAATTAAACTAAATTGCAATTAAATTGTTTTTTTTACGATTTTTTTTAGTTACGCCGCTCACAATTAAGTTCTACTCAAAATACGATTGTGTTGGTAGTTCGGGGAAAAATTGCCATTCAAAATATTTGAAAATTGTCGACAGTAGAATGCAAATTCCGAGTGATAAATTCGAGCAACCGCTTTTGGAGAGTCATAAATATGGATGGACGCCTGGTCCAATGTTTCGCGCATATCCAAATGATTTTTATTTTTCTTCACACGCTAAAATACGAACCGATTTGACAATTTTTGGCGAAAAGTTGAATTGCCAACGTATCACCCAGCGACCCACTTTCAATGGGCTACGATTCCATTTGCGATAATTTGTATTTTCTGTAGTGCGTTTAGAAGTTTAATGTAAAATAAATATAAAAATCTGCCAATGGTCTGGGCGAAACTTTATTATTTTTCGGTTCAAAGTTCGGGAGTGGTCAAAGTCGGAGTGTATCATGAGTTGCTTCGAGATTATTAGATTTCTTGGAAAATTAATTTTGTTCTTAAAATAAAAATATTTAAAATAGCGATTTTTAGCCGATTAAACATTGGAAAATTTCTTTCTTCTTATCATTTATACTCTCTTAGGAGCTGAAAAAGGAAAAAACTTAAAAACAAGTTTTAGGCGATTATTACGCAAGCACGTGAAAGAGAAAAGATATTTGATATCTGATAAGACCTGGGGATATAGAAGAATTCGTGAAAAAGTTTACAACCCCCTTTGCACCCCCTTAGGGGTCGAATTTTAAAAAATCCTGAAAACACTTTCTAGGTATTTATATGAAGAAGATGTACAATAAAAATGAATTCAATATTTGGGAAAACCTAATAGATATGACGAAAACCGTGAAAATATATGCACTCCATTTTCATTGATAATTTTTTTTGCCCCCCCCCCCCTCCGAACGCTAATGGATATTTGAATTTTTTTTTTATCTAAATTAGTTTTCTAGTTGAACTACATAAACATACCGAGTTTCAACTTTGTAGCATAAGCCGTTCTATAGATAGGAAAAACACCCCCCACCCCCGTACCATACTACCCCTATAAAAAATTATATTTTTCCAAAGTGCTACTAATATAGCTCTATTCAAATACCAAGTTTCAGCTTTATATCATTATAGGTTGTCGAGATATTAAAATCGAAACATATTCCTTTTCACCCTCCCCCACCCTCACCCTCTACACCCACACTTCCTAAATTTTGTTTTCCGCTAGGGGTCTATTAGGCCTACTTCTGGTAAAAATTTTAAGCATCTATCTTACACTGTTCTTGAGATATGATACGTGATTTTTTTGAAAAATTCTTATCCCCTCAACTTTCATGCTCCACCGCCCCCTTAAAAAATTTTACTTTTATCAAACTTCATTTGTCAACCTTTATACACAAACCAAATTTTATTTGTCTAGTGCAATTGGTTCTTGAGATATCGTAATCTATAGTTTTTCACCCCCCACCCCCGTACGCCACTTCCCCCACTCAAATTTTTGGTTCCGATCTATTCTCCTAGTATACCTACAGATATTCATTAAGTTTCAATTTTGTGACATTAACCGTTTAGGAGATATGGATTTTAGAATGTGTCGATCTCACCTTTTTTGCGTTTCGGACGCATTATTTTTCCCCCCACTCCTGAACCCCTTCACCTATATCGGCAATTTTTTTGCAAATGGGTCCACTACCGAAGTTCTATATAAATTCCAAATTTCAGCCTTCTAGCATAAGCGGTTGCTGAGATCTAGAAACCAAAATTTTCCGTCTAAAACGCTTCCCCCTCCTCCCCCCTCACACCCCCACCCCTCCAAATTTGGTCACTTTAGGGGGCCTACCAACTCTACCCACGAAAAAAAATTCAATTAAATAGCTCATAGGGTTTGGATGCTACGAGCCTTCAAACAATTTTGCGTACACCGGTAGACGTACGGCGTACGGCGTACGGCGTACGGCGTACGGGGTACGGCGTACGGCGGACAGACGGACTGAAATTTTTTTTTGCTTTTTTCGTGTCTACTCGTCATGAAACGTGAAAAAAAAAATTTTGAGGGTAGCAAATTTTTTTTTTTTAAAAATCGATAACAATACTGTATTATTGAAATAATAAAGTAAAATTTTTTGAAATAGGACATCTGTTCTAAAAATCTAGTTGTAAGTTTTTCTTCTAATAATTTTCACAATTTCAACAATAAAATTACAATTTATTAATTAATAATTTTAATTTATTGTTTTTTAAATAATTAATTGGAAACCCTTGTTGTACCTACATGTATGAAATTTAAACTATCCAAAAACTGTATAAATATTATAATCTTGAATTTTGATTTTAATTTAACAATCTTAGCATATAATAAAATTAAAAAAATTGGTGGATGGTAAAATATTTAAAACAATTGGGTACTTTATTTCTTGATTTATTCTACATAGTATCAGTCACAATTGGTAATGTATTTATGGTGGGGCAAATATTACAATTGTCTTTTGGCTACTTTTGACCACATCTACTTCATAAATATTACTTAAAAAAATAATCAACATATCTCAAAAATAACAACAACTTTACAATATTTCTAAAAAAAACAATCTACAACTGTGTACTATTGCCGTTCTTCATTTCATTAGCACTTAACGTAATTGTTTCTGATTTTTTGGTGGGATTTTTTGGTCCAAAATAGCTAAGCAAAACTGGTAACAGAACAAGGCCATTTAAGGCGCCCATAAGTACTATGCACAGGTACATCCTGAAATAGAAAATCTGAAAGATTCGCGACTTAGCAAAAGCCAAGACAATAATTCCAGCGAATTTCGTTAAGGTAATTCCGGACAGGACGCTACTCCCGGTCACAGAAAGCGCATAATGTGCACGTTCCAAGGCAGTGCCCGATGTGATTTTGTAGGTTCGCACAATATGCGAAACAAACTCGACTGCTATTCCGATACTAACGACCAAATTGACTAAGGACACTGCATTCAGAGTGATATTCCAAAGCCACATAAGACCTAACATGTTGATCAGAATCAGGAATACCATGAGTAAAATAATCAAGGACGAGACAATGTCCAGCCCTGTAACCAATAAAGTGACCACAAAGACAGCGGCTAGTGATAATCCTAGTAAAAATAATGTGTCTGCCCAGATTGTTAAATATTGTTCGTAGAATACGAAAAAGACACAATATGGGAACACTGTCGCATCTGTGCCATATTTTTTAAAAACCTCATTTATTTGATCCTGAACTTTTCGAGCCTCTCGCAAGGCTGTGTAGAAGTCGTATGATACAACAGACTTTGTCGAGTACTGCATTAGATACGAATCCTTAACCGTAGCTGACGAATTATTGTCCAGGACATAGTTCACTCCCTGTAAAAAAAAATCAAACCGAATAGATTCAAATTCAAAAAGGATCCCAGGAACTTACATCACTGTAGGCCGCTCTTCCAGCTTTGGCACATTGCGAGTCAGGCAAGTCGGACAGGAAGTACGAAACGTAAGTCGAAAATGTTTCACTGGAAGGTCGCAAACCATCAGGACCCCAAGTCCTCGGACATGGGTCACACTCATCAGCATTTGCTAGAAGAAAATGGATTTTAATTGGTTATAAAGGACTTTATAACCCTTTCGGGGAAGGACACCAAAATTAACGATGGTATGCAGCCGCAATCCATCAAAATTTCATTGTTTTGCCTACATACAATTACTAGGGCAGAACGATTTATCGGTTGTGTTCATTTTACAGCAAGTGTCCACAGTTAACCAGTCGATATAATCATCAATCCATGAAGAAGCAGGACGAGCAAAGCGGGTTCTGTAAGAAAATTTTGGTTATAAATTAAACCACTTAAGTAAGGATTCGCATCTTTCTCTAACTATTACTTACATTTCAGGATATTTAGACGCCGTATAAAGTTTCATTGCTACTGAATCTGAATAACATTGTTGTCCACCGCACAAGATATTCTGTCCAGAACGAAGCTCGTAATTAATTCCAGGCTTTATTACCCAGTAAACTGGCGGACCCATTTCAAGAAGTTCTGCCATGTACTAAGGATATTTTAGAGTCTGAAGTGTTTTTAAATCAAAAAATATTCATAATATTACCTGAAAGTATTTAACTATATAGGAATTCTCCGGCATCGATAGTTCTTGGTCAAGTCCAGGCTCGATAGATGGAATCACTGCTATAGATAAGCATGCTCCTATTATAAAACCGATTATAGTTAAAGGACGCAACTTGCTGGAATGAAAATTATACAAAAAGATCCAATTTAGATATGAACAAATTCAATAAGTACTTGAAAACAATATGATGGACGTAATATTTTTGAAGCCTTTTCTTGAGCTAGAATTTATGCTACTTATAAATCTGTAGGCCTTGCTAACTAAATAAGATGTTTCAACAAGATCTGGATCTTGCTAAAAACTAAAAAAAATCTTACGAACCCCTAAGCATAGAGCAATATTCGAGGGAACTTGGTTCTCATAATAAGAGAAGAAGACAACGACATATGTATGGACTTGAAACTCGCTTAGGTTAAAACTAACTAAGCAATTCTGATACCAACTTTTTGTTTGACAGTTGCTCCAACACAAGTGTTTCGAGTGAAAGTGAAAAATTGAACAAATAGAAATTCGTGGATTGATTCATTTATAATTTTTTTTTTTGGAAGGGAAAAAACCAAGAAAGTTCATAAGGAGATTGAACCTACATTGGAAGAAATATGGCCTTCTTAGGAAACATGTGGACTTTGAGTGAACGAATGTTTGTAACTCTTCAATAAGAATACAGCGTAGTTTAAGACGCCTTTTGCAAGAATGAACAAAACTTGAATTTATCGTTACTCGCTGAAAACGAAACAACCTCGAAAATCACCAAAGCGAACTATTCTGTGAATCACTTTTCTACATCATTCCCTTCAACTTATGAATTTTTATTTCGATAAAAAAAAATGTTTATTTAATCTTCCCAAAAGTATATGAGGCGTTCAGGACCATGCGCACGAGGGAGGGGGTTTGGGGTTCAAACCCTCCATTGGTACATTTGAAAATAAAATGTATTGCATTTTCTCGAAGAGGACAATCATGCGAAACTTTTGGTCTAACTCTCTAACTTCCTGAAAACCGGTAGATGTTAGATTCAAACGCATGTAGGTAATACCATGGATCACTGCTGGTATTGATATCATAATATCGTCAATACCAGCAGTGTATCACCCAATACTAAGCATATATGAGATAAACGAACTGGTATATATCTAGTATTGAACCTGTTTCATGGTATACAAATTCTATAGTTTTACCTAGTATACTATGCATTTTACTGCTAGTAGTGCCATTCACCAATTGTGTGGCGAGTATCGCAACTAAATGTCGTTGCTTGCTTATATCAGATACTGTCAAATCATACCATATGTACAGCTAGTTTCAATACTACGATTTTAATATCATGGTTTGTATATTAGCTGTGTATCCATGGTATAACGTGACTCTTTCCAATGACGCTTTGTGTAGAGACTGTCAGTTTTGGTTCGACCTTCATCCATTGTGGTCTTGTGCGAAATACTACGAAAGCGGAGGGAGGATAAAAGATATTTCGCAAAAAATGTCTAATTGTGTCTTGTAATACTATTCGATTACCTGAAATTCATGATGTGAAATTTCAAAGCACAATTTTAACGCTTCCAAAATGGCCAAAATACACCAGAAGGTCAAAGATGGTTTATAAGGAAAAATTCAAATTGATTCGATATTTTGGTCGTCTGTGTAAATCAAAAATTTTTGGTAGCTCTGTAGTATCATTCATGGTTAATCTTTCAGTTAAAACATATTCACCTCGAGACAAAATCCACTTTTATACTTCGTATCGATGTACATGCGTGTGATTCTCCTCTTTCCTTCAATATTGTCGTCTTTTTTACTCCTCGTTACCGATATCCGATAGTTAACTACTAAATTACCTGTAATACTAATAAATTAATCACGGTGCATACCTATGGGAAAATCTTATGATGCAGAACAGTACCTAAAATTTTTCCGAAGCTGGATGGGTGTAATATAGTGAATTAAGGTAGCGCTTTCTTGCAGGGATGATGACGTACTGGATTGACCGTCACATTCATCAGATTCAAATCTCGTAGAAAATGGTTGCTGTTGAAGATCAAGAGCTTCGACATATTTGAAACCCCATCCTTGACAAAATCCTACGGACGTGCCTGAAGGCACTCCCTTGATTCTGAGCCATAAATTAACGAACAATGAGTGAAGTGTGACTCGGTGCACTATCCAGTTCTCTGGATCACGATATTCGGGTCGAATACGACGGATTCTGGCCATCACACGCTTCAAAACTTCGAGATTAAATGCGCCAGTAATTGTTTGGCCAGTTGGAACGAATTCCCTGTGGACAATTCCTTTGCTATCGAAGAATGTAATGAGCCTTGTTTGAGCAACATTTTAATATTTCGACATCGACAATAAAGTTGTTTTGGGAGAACGGTCATAACTTTGCTATCTATCAACCGATTTAAACAAAATTGATATTACCAGGAAGAGGAGTGAGACAGCTTTCAAACGCCGGTCTGTTCACATAGATGGCCCTACTAGTTATTCAGATATGGTTCGAGTCTCGGAACTTATTTGTCGCACTGTGTATTTCTTAGTTTGAATAAAATATCGAATTTACTTTCATTTCTAAAGCCTTTGAATATAATCGGAAAAACCCCGATTTCAGCATTTTTCCATATTAAACCCCCGCGGGGTAAAAGGTATTTTTCAAGTTTTCACAAATTCCGACAAATCTTTTAGGTTTAATGAGATCGAATTCGCTGTAACTTCTATGGGCTTTATTGATAATGATCTAAAATTTAATTTCAGGATTTTGCTATATTCAACCCCTAAAACGGTGTAAAATGAATGTGTACGTTTTTATGAATTCGGACATATCACTTAGGTCTGAAGAGATATCGACTGAAAATCGGTTTCAGAATTTGATGATATTCAATCCTTGAAGGCTTTGTCGGTACTTTACCCCCTGTGTTTATATTGAAATTGAAAAAACGTAAAGAAATAAAAAGAAGCGGTATAGGTTACTATGTGTTTGGTAATCTAAAGAATAGCCAGGAGGCTATTTGAATCGTTATTTCTTGGGTTGTCTGTTGCATAGAAACCTACACCGCATCTCAGCATTAAACGCGTCCCGGACTTCTGCCCGGAAAATAATAAAGTTGCGCCCAGACGTTATCAGATTACTGATAACGATATCCGGAGAAATTCTAATTTCGTGTTATCTAAAAATTTTTGAAAAATAAATCTTTAAAAAATGGTACAAATACTTAGACTTCTCAGGTCCAACTCTACAGAATTAAACACTTACGGTGCTAACAAAAGCGGTGCGTAATATTTCTCAAACAGCTTTTCCAACAAGCCTTTTTCTCCACCTTTGCTAACGAAAGATTCGTTCTTCGCACAGCAGAACAGATCCCAACGGCCGTCTTCATATCGCTTCTGATCCAAACTCATCAAAGCCACGAACGCAGTAATCTGAAGTAAGAAATCCATGAAAATGGCGAAGGCTGCATACACAGCAAAAGTCTTCACGGCGGGCATTTCAGAAAGACCACCTAAAATCCAACGGAGAGTTTCAATAAATGTATTTAACTTACTGCCAACTAAGTAATGAGGTTACCTACCTATCGCGAAACACGAGAACTCCGACGCAGAAGTGAGTAGAATTGATGGTCCCACATGTCCAACCGCTTCACCAATAGCATCACTCGTTTTCGGATACTTGATGCGATCGACCCGATTGAACGTATGCACCATCATAAAAATATTATCGACGCCAATGGCTAAAACTAAGAACGGTATGACTTCGATCGACAGCATAGTCGTTTCCAGACCAATATAGCCCCAAAATCCCAAGCTACACAAAACCGACAAAAGGACAATGGCAATACCGCCTACGGCCAGGACAATCTTCGATTCCATGAAGAAGTACCTCAAGCTCTTGATCTTACCCAGCGCGATAGCGATATAAACGAACATAACGACGTAACTGATAATAACAGTCGAGGTCTCACTATCCGACAATTCCTCAATGTTATCCTGAATTGACCGTTCGGCGTTGAAAGCAATGTCCATTTTACTGTTTGTGTAATTCTTCATGAATTGCAGGAATTTGTATTCCCACTCCATAGCTGGTTTGAGCGAAGCTTCGTCGTTATGATTTTGCACCAAAAATGTCAGAACTATGGCCGTGGCCATGTGAAATTCGGACGAATTACTTTCAAATTTTGAGAAGCCACCAACTGCTATGGCAGGTTCAATCGGTCCTCCGTAGGGTGCTGTACAATCGATTGCCATTGGACCCCTAAAAATGATAAAGGACTCAATTAACAACGTAGAAAAAAACAAATATGTTTATAAATTAAGTTTGTTCCAAGTAGTCTCAAATCGACCACCCTTCAAAATGATTCGAAAGTGAATCACTTAAGTGAATGAACTCTTCGAAATCGAATTCAAAAGCGTCTTAAAATTTACTCTCTCTCTCTCTCTCTAATCTTTATAACTATCAAAAAAAAGATTCACCTAATCTTCACAAAATCGAATGTACAAAAGGCGCTACATATATTCACTTTGGTGAACATTATCCGAATCGTTTCTTAATCACGTTAAAAATTTATAAATAAATGTGCAAAAGAATTGATTTTAAATAAATACGATTTAGAAGATTGATTTATATGAAAGAAAAGAAAAATATTGCGCAGTTTTTAAACCAACACCACTCCGCTTAGGAGAATTAATCCACCACACCACGATTTTTCTTCGCCTTTTGAAAATTTTTAATAACATTCGATTTTTCTTCACCTCTGGTAAACATTCACCAAAATATATTTGGTCCCATACTTGGAAATGTTAAAAAATCGTACTCTTTGTTTATGAGCTCCCTAGAGATCGTACAATTGTTGTCACCAAGAGTTTAAAGGACTTTAGTAAGGAGGCTACCCGAAAAGGTGAGGGAATTTCATTCACTAACAAGTAATTGCATGGTATAAATTTTTTTACTTCAATAGCTAAACAATTTCTTAGCGTGTTCCAACAGGAAATTTTTCAGGAACTTTAGTATGGAAGATATATAAAGAACTCTCTCGATTTCTTCATATTCATTCTTTTATGAAAGTTGACGAAAAAAATTGTCATATTCCTACCTTCAAGCATTCTGAAGATAAGTATATGGCTTTTTTGCGAAGAAGTGTTTTAGAGAACTCTGTACTGTTCAGTCATTGTGGTTCTATAGATTTTTTAAGAATTATTATCCTTCGAATTCAAGTAGGCACTTACGTTAAACATGTATCTAAAGTATTCAAATAGTTGTAGGTGTAACCATCCCTTTCACTTTCGGCCAAAAACTTCGTAATGTTGTGATTAAAAAACGCAAAAATCGACTGAATGAGACATTTCTGTAGAACTATCGGCTCTCCAACTGCACGCACGGGTGCATAACAAACTTTTTCCAATCCAGCTTTTTCAGTTTGTCCAATATTCATAATCGCCAGTTGTAACTGAAATACTTCCGTCAAAAACTCCTTTTCGTATGCTGGACCAAATGTAATATTACCTTCAGGAGTTTCATGATAAATCTAAAAAAAATAGTAATAATAATAACCGGAATATTTTTGGGATATAGTGGGAACTTACAAAATCCCGAGCAATTGGCTTAATGAAAAGTTGATTAGTTCGATAGAATGGGCCAAATCGACTATCAAAGTAGTTCTTTTCAATTCGCGTTTGGCTGTCCTGCGATGCCCACAATTCCACCGGATTCGTTGTAATCTGCATGTACTGTATGCCATAGACTAGACCACCGATAATCCATGACGAGATTGCCAGAATCAGAACTGGATTCCTAGCACAAAATGCTCCCCACCATCTGAATATCGAGCTAAGGACATCATGGACGCTATCGAAACCGCCAAAGAATTTCGGATTGTAGGAGCTGCATTGACTGCACAGGAACACGCACAAGGCAACCACTACTACACCAACCACACCAAGTACAATGGCCAGAATGAAGGCAACGCCATTAAAGCCAGCAATGATAAATCCAAGATCATCACCGGTTAGTATATCACCGATAGGACATGCTTGAGGACAATCCAAACAGGAGCAAGCCCACTTTCCCGGGTAACTTTCATTGCATGGAATGGCACTGGCCTTGAAAGCAGTTTCTTCGTCATCGTTCAGGTAATTGTATGCTATCTTGAACGGCACGAATTCGTTTATCTCGGGGTCACCTAAAAATCGATACCATCGCTTGGCATCACAGGTTTTTGCGTTATACGGGGCGCACGCAAAATCCAGAACTGGTCGTCCCGTTGACGAAAGAATTGTGTTCTTGCAACTGTCGAAGACGTTGTCCACAAAGTCTTCGTCAATACGATATTCTATTTCACTAATGTACTCTACACCGTTATCCTCCAGTATCGTTGGTGTAATAAATCGACTATGATCTGCAGCACATGTCATAGCACAAATACCCAACATAAAGTTATTCATACATGTCGAGCACCTCTTAAAGAGTCCAGCTGCTGAACTCACTTGTCTAGCCATGGATAAGACCTGTGCAGCATCACAGCATACGGGAGTATCCACTAAAAAGCAAGAATTTACAAAAATCTAACAAATTTCTAAATCTTCATAGAATAAATTGAGCTTACGTCCTTCGTACACATTTGGACATAGTTCCAGTAATTTTTGCTGAGCATCTTCATCCTCAAGTACCTTGGCTGAACCATTGTACGGACAGTTTTGATAGTGTCCGTTGTGAAAGCGACATTCACCATACCAAATACAATGGTGTTCTGACTCTGGTTCTGGATCTGGATCTTGAGCAACACATCCGATGACTAAAAGGACTGCGACCGTCAACTGAAGGATTTCTAAAAAAAATAAAATTTATTTTAATAGAAAATTAATTTGAATTATTGGTGATTACAATATCAGTAGTTAGCAATCAACACAGCTTATATCCAATAGGGGGACCTCCCAAAATTTGATGCTTATTTCTTTGGGGCCTCGAGTTATGACGCGGTAAACAATAAGGCTTTAAATGTTTTCCGGACTTCTACCCAAAAAATAATCAAGATACGCCCAGACTGTTGTCAGGTTTTTTACTTACTTACTTATACTTATTTTTATTGTTACTTATTTTTTCAATTTCAATAAAACTTAAAAAGAACCCCTAGGGGCAGAGGCGGAGCTTCCATAGGAGCAAGTGGAGCAACTGCACCGGGCGCCTAATTTTTAGGGTGCTATACCTACTGTTCCAGCTACTTACACACTTGTTCGGTCATGTAGATCCTGCTATTATCACTAAATTCACCGATTGTAAAATTTGCAGTTCTAAAATTCGGCATCCTACCTATCCATCCAAATGCAATTTAACAACATGTCGTACTCCCAAACGTTTGTTTCAATCGCCTAAATATGCGGTTGCGGTTTGATCTTATCATATAAATACATGTTCATATCACCCTCTTCCAACTAGTTTACACAATTTTTTAAGACCAATATCATCTTTCTCCACCGATCCGACATGTTTACATCATATTGTTCGATCATGCATGTTCGAATCTGTTGATTTATTCTTTGACGCAAACATTTAATCTGTACCACGGTTCGACATCAAACACGCACGGTACTGTGACCCATCAACACTTTTATGCCCTACGGCATACGTTGTATGCATATGTATTCAGTTTATAAAAGTACTCCACAGTCCACAGTAATAAAATGGGTCCTCAGAGGCCCAGGCACATACGCGGTGCCAATGCTTCAGTTTTCGCCTTCTGCTTCAGGACATTTATTGTGCTCCAAAAATTTAGAATTTAATGCATATTTCACTTCTTTGGTCACTAGGAAAGGGTCCCTCACAAATTGTGTCTTCAATATGAGATGCAAATTTAGGGACGTCATTTGGGGGAGGGGGCAATTTCATAATTGAAGAGAACCGTGACTTTTTGATTTTTTTAAGAGAGCCTATTTTCAACGGAGTTTAAAAAACTTACTTACTCCTTGAACTGCTTTTGCGCGCATCCATACACTACATATCTTAATATCGTCCCACATACAGTGAATAAGATTTTGCACCCTGGGTAAAACTGAAATGACATCCCTGGTCGAATTGTATTCAGCCGAAGAAGCCTCATTTTCACCACTTTCAGTACTTCTATCCGTGCTGAACTCATCATGCTGTATCATATCCACACTCTTGACCGCGTCTACGTTTCACTCCTTAAGATCTTTTGATATATTTTTCCATTGAGTTCTACGAGTATAAGATAAAGCTGTGAAGACAATAACAGATGTTGATGGAAAAAATGTTGAAAATCTTGCGGAAGCAAGTCGATCCTTCGGGCACTTCGGTCTTGTTATATTGTTATATAACATATACCATAAATGGTATTATCAATCATTACAAATAATTGGGTGCCCAATTTGACAGCAGGGGGTTACATTACCACCTTTTCCTCTATTTATATCATGTTAGATTTTAAAAATTATCCTTAATTTTTGGAAAAGAAAATATAAAATTTGGAGCACCAAAACGTAGAAAGTGCGCCGGGCTCCTATCTATCAGCACCGCCACTGCCTAGGGGTTTACAATCAAAAAAATTCCGAACCGATTTTTAGGCAGTTATTGTATTGTATAGAATTCGATATCTGATAAGACCTAGACCACACCTCGGAATTCGTAAGACCGTACATACTCAATTCACACTCCCTTAGGGGTTGGATGCCGCAAAATCCTGCTATTATGCAATTATTTATAAAGCATTAGACCTAAAAGGGTTGTCGGAATTTGTGGAAACTTACAAAACCACCTTCTACCCCCCACCCCCTTTTTTTGGGGTTGAATATCAAAAATTGCTGAAATCTGTTTTTAGGCGATTATACTAAAAGCCCTTTAAAGCAAAAGCAAAATTTTGTTTAATTACATTTCAAATACGTCTATTATCATCCCAATGATTAAATAATATAAAACTATACTTCCTAAACTTTTGCTGAAGAATACAAAAATCAAATCTTTAGGAGGAACTCCACAAAAAAAACCAACAAAATTCCATTTTGGAAAAAAAATTTAAAACACCGTTCAATTCCAAATTCAACTCCACAACGTTACAAACTCCATAGAAATTTCAAATATTTAAGAAAATTTCACTAACAAAATGTTTTATTTAAACAAGGGACAATTAAAAATTCAGTTCTTAAAAAAAATTACTTTTAAAAATTTGCCACAACATTGTCTAATTCAAAAGTAAACTCCACAAATCGAAAAGTAATGGGGAAATTTGAAAACCAGGAAAATCTCTTTCTGAGAATTGCTAAAACTTCACACAATTCAAAATTCAATTCCTTAACACAAGGCAGTTCCCGAAAAATGCGAAGTAGAAAAGTCGGCAAAAATTCAAAAATTTTCATCTCTCACTTCAAACATAAGTTTCCCAATTTTGCGAAATTAAACCATCGAAGATAATTCAAAATGTTGCTCCTCAAACTGAAGAACTCCACTTAAAATTGACAAAATTCAAAAACCGAAGTACTTTACGAAAAATCCGATGTAGTTTCACTTCCCAACAATTTTCTAAAACACCACTCAATTTCGAATTCAACTCCCCAGCCAAAAATTAGGTAATTCAAAAATAAAAATAGTGAGAAAAAATGTCAAAGTTTCGGATAACTTAAATGAAATTCAGTCTCTCGAACTTACGAACTCCTCAATAATAAACCAATTCAATTTTAAAAAGTTTGCTAAAACTCTGCTCAATTCAAACTTTAACTGCCGAAATTGATAAAGTACAGAAAATTGCTAAAATCCGTGACGTTCAAAAGTCGAAGATAATTCAAATTCCTAAAATTGCTAAGACTCCAAACAATTCAAAATTTAACTTCCATAACCTTTTAAAGAAACTTGTTTTTTTTTAAAATAATGAAAAAATATTATTTTCAGACGATAACGAAACTCCGCTCTATTTAAAAATCAACTCTTTAGACGAAGCAACCCCACAAACAAAGTAAGAATTCAAAAATTTAACAAAACTTAATTTCCCAAAAATTTTCTAAAACACGGCCCAATTCCAAAATTGTGACCTTACCATCGCCGATTCTTTAAAAATTTGTGTACTCGAAGAATTAGTGAAAAAAAATATAATTTAAAACAAAGAAGAAACCAAATCTTGTGAAAATCGTAAATTGGGCCTTATTTTAAAAAGAAATATGAATGCAATATAAAAAATAATAAAAATTATCCTTGCAAATTTTGTTCAAGGATACGTTATCCTTCAATATCTCAAAAACCATAGCCTTAATTTTTCCATTTTTTACATATTGTACTTTTTGGTGTATTTCAAAATATATTCAAATCTGAACTTGAGATCTCAAAGAGAACGGGGTCAAAAATCGACGAACATCAGTTGTTCTCAACAATTTTGACAATTTTTTTTGATATTCATAAAAAAATTAAATACCCGGATTTTATTTAAAGTATAAATACGCAGAAATAAATTCTCTGATTTGTAATCAAAAGCTTGTAGTCGTCTTTCGGATCTTTATCGGAGAAACCCGTATTTTTAATTCCTACATCACAGATTGACAAAATTATTTTTTAATTAATCAACCTTGCCAAAAACAACCGACGGATTTATTTTTTTTGTATTTATATTCCTATCGTTAGTCTAGAGAATAGGACAGATAACATTTCTCATAGACAATATAATTTCAACGGCGAAATTCTGATAACAATGTTGAATAGTAGCACTTCTCACTAGGCTAAGGTTTTGATCAACGAAAACCGAAGTGCTATTTGTCAGAAAAAGACTTAAAATTTTTCTAAAGCATTTTAATAACAACATTTTTCTATGATGATGTTGCTGTAAAAGTTTTTCTTTGGACTGGATTCAGGACGACATATTCACTTTTGATTTAAACAAAGTCCACCCACCGTAACTCGGGGTCACCAGTTCGGACGTGGGAAGAATTATATCACTCCTACCTATTACATTCCCCAAACTCACTTCTAATGCAACTTTTAATTATGATTTGTTTAAATTTTTATTGTGGCAGATTACGGATCATACGGCGATTGGTGAAATATATTCAATTTTTTTTATTGACACTTGCACTGATTTCTCCAATCTTAATTAAAGATTTTTTCCTAGTAATCATATCCGAAATATGTGTTCCGACTTTAATTGAAATGATTCCTTCCAATAAAATAACATCTTATTAAAGTCACCACTTTTTAAACTATCCACACTTAAGATTTTAAGTATCTTAACTTCTTCACTAACCGTTTTCCCCATACCAGTGAAATTGAGTATATTAAAAAATAAATAATCACGTTATCTTTCAAAGTTCGCCACAATTTCTTATTACAGTATTCAAATTTTATATTCGAAATTAAATGCAACTCACTTTTCACCATTTTGTTAACCAAAATGTTTAAATATTTACGAATCCATTAAAATCCAAACGAACTTCACCCAATCACTTCTCCGAAGAAACTAAGCCAGGAGTAAATTTTTTGATATAAATAAAGTTTAATTATTTGCAAGAAAAAAAAACAATTAAGTACTTAAGATTAAAACATCGATTGAAATGATATAAGTAACACCTGCACCACCAGATGGTACTCACCTACTAATGTAACTTGAGATTAGATTTAAGATTAAACTCCCGAAATATAAGAATTTTGTGCTCTGTGGATTATTGAAGAATTCTTCGATAAATTGTGACTTGGTAGTTATAAAAGATTTTTTTTATTGTGGAAAATATATTATTCCCAATTTTATGCCATTTCACTTCCTTGGAATTTTGCTTATTCATTCTTCAATGCCGTGCTTTTCCTGGCTTCAACCCTTATCTGCATTAATTTTGTTTAATATAATATTTGGCTCTAAGTCGACCTACTATTTCAACCCTGGCATAATTCGCTCTGGCTTCCTCAAGGTATGGTCGCAATATGCCTCAATTCATGCCTGAATTCATGACAGAATTTATGCCTGAATACCACACGCCAAGTAAGCCCTATTCACGCGAATCTCCGCATCATTATTGTCTAGATGAAATTAGAGCGTATTAAAAGTTTAATCTAGCCCAAAATTGTCGGAACTCATGGAACTAATCCGCGGACGCACGTATACGGCGTTGATGTTATGAGGATGGAGGAACTCCGTTCTCGCTCCCTACCTGAGCCCTTGAAATTCGTGAGAAGGACGAAAAAGTTCGGGTAGAGACTGGGGGACTCGAGTACAATGGGCAATCTTTGACTGAGTGAGTGCTCAAGATGCGCTGCTTCGCTGCATCTCTTCCCCCGCATCAAACAACAGCAACAACACAACAACAAATCCTCGGACGAAAAAAAGAGTTGAAAATTTTTTGTGGTCAAAAACCTTCGTCTGTCCGCCTTTCCGAACGGGCGATTTCTAAAGAACGCATTGACCTTACAAGCAGAAATTTTAACTTCATTCGTTAATTAGAGCTTATAAGGTTAAATTCGTTAACAGGGAAAATCGTTCAAGTCCTTCTCCCTTACAGAAGTCCTTAAAACCCGTGTTCATGAATATTAGCCGACAACTTCAAGAATGGCTAGTGCTAGGAATTTGAAATTTATCTTACAACTAACGGATACAGGACAGAAAAGAATGTCGAGTGAGTTCTTCGTATAACCTTCAACGAAAATCTTTGAAAAATCTTCGCATTGCAGAACTCTTAATTACTCAGGCAGGATATCGATCAGGCAGGAAATCGAAATAAATAATGAAGGTTAGACGATTTTTGGAAAGAAATAAAATTACGAAACCAGGTACAGAGCCTTAGATCGGGACGACTTAACAACAAAGACTTAAGCATCGAAGTATGGACTCTGAGATTCTCAAACTGGAGGACGCGACCGCTGGATCGATATGACTGGCAGCTATGTATTCTGGAGACCAAGACTGAGCTTAGGCTGTCGCTCCATCGATAATGATGATGATGTAAGGCTAAGTATGGTATTTAGCCAATCCACAAGCCCAGCACCGGTTTCAACCTAGAGATCCTCGTCCAACTTTATTTCTCTCTGGAATCTTTATGTTTTTTGGCAAGACGCTTGCGTCCAAAATGCGTTCTCCCAGAATTGCAATTGCTTCACAACAGCACAGGATGTATTCAGAAGTTTCTGCCTTCATTTTGAAGAACCTGCACTGGCTATCAGTTATGACACCTATTCTTTTAAGATCATCCTTGAGACGCGAACGACCCGTAAGTACTCTGGTTTGTGTCCGTACTTTGTTTCTATCCAACTGCAGAAGTTGTTTGCTTAACTTTTAGTGGAGTGATTTGATACAAATTTCTTGGCCGTTCGAAGTCTGTCTAGTGTGACTGAGTATTGGCTCTTCTTTTATTCCTCCCATAACCTTAAGCCACTTTAGATGGACCACGTGGAGATTCAACAGAAAGGCTCTGGTCCAGTCAATCGGAAAGCGGATCCTTCTCTTGCAAGTTGGTCTGCTACTTCATTGCTCTCTATGCCTCCTAGGTATAAAAGGACTCTGTTTTTGTTACTAAGGATACATAGTTTTTCTTGACATTCTCTCACCAGTTCTGTGTTTACTGTATATTATTATTGCTGCAAGTGTAGAATTCTTCTCCTTCGAGGAAGCACCTGAAAAATGCAAATTTTAAACGATATCCTCATTCTGTTTCGTTGTTATCCCCAACGACATTATCAATTGAAGTTCAGTATTTCATCTAGCGTATAGCACGATTGACTGCTCTAAACAGTGACCTGTCTTATCGCAGCCGACAGCATAAAAAGGATGAAACCAAAAAGATTTAAAAGGATATAAAAGCTAACACGGCTAAAATCGATATAACTTTAAATGAGTAATACAAAACTAATTAACCGGATTTTGTGCCACACTATACGCCATCAGAGAAAATCGTACTCACCATTAATTTTGAAGGATGTGGCACAAAGAAAAAGAACACCTCGTTTCTTTGAAGGACTTCGCTTTTATCACGGTCCATTGAACTAGATATTTATTATTCCGTTCCACTTATGGATATTACACTCTTTGGTGCCAATAAATACCAGAAATGTAATATACGAGTACAACGGGATGCTTTTGAAAAGGAATTTAATATCATCAGCACAATTTGTCCTATTAATGCACAACACAGACAGGATTTTCCTAGGAACCTACTTTTCCAGTAATCGGAGTATGCAATGTTTTAATATAAGAAATAATCCGATAGTTAGCCCAGTTCTCTCACGTAATGCGGTTAAGAATTATCCACCAAGGGTATGTGAATGTTACTTTCTTTGTTTATTATAATAAAGTACTGTGCTCGATTTAAATAAATAAATTGCTGATCTGAATTTTTTTCACGTTTTAGGACTGCTAGACTCCAAAAGGCAAAAACAATGGTTTGACCGTCTGACCACCGTATGTCGAACTCAAACTTTTTTGAGAACTAGTAGCTTCTAAACCCGTTGAGCTATCCACTTCATTTTTTTTAGGATTGACTGAGATGTTACATTTAAGTGAACCCTTTTCGGGGTATGGGGAAGTCAGGAGGGAGATGAGGCAGCGTTTTATATGAAAAAATCTAGTTTCTATTTCTCAGGAACTCGGTGAAAATGTGATTCACATGTTTTCACAAATTTTATCATATCTTTAAGTTTTTCTGAAATATCAAATTAATCTTACTTCCTCCAGATCCTCGGATAAAAGCATTGACACCGTTTTCGAATGGGTTTGATATTCAACCCATAAGGGGGATGTAATTTTCACTTCCCCGGTCTTTTTATATAATCGCCAAAAATTTATTTCACGATTTTTTTACATTGAACCCCCAAGGTGGTAAGTGGTTGTATACGTTGGTGTAAAGGGTTTGTATACGTTGGTTTTCACAAATTTCGCCGTACCTCTTATCTGTGATAAGATATCAAATTGGTGTTTACTTGTACTTGTATTTTACATTAGCGCTTAAACATCGATTTCAGGGTTTTCTGATATTCAACCCCTAAGTTGGTGTAAAGGGATTGTATACCTAAAGTCTGATGAAATGTCGAACCGGTTTTTACTTCTACGTGATTGTTACATCTTTGTCTAAAAATCGGTTTCAGGACTTTTCGATATTCGTGAAAGTTTTCACGAATACCGCCATATCTTTTGGATCTGTTAGATATTGAATAGATTTTTTTTTCACATGGGGTCACTACAGATGAAAAGTAAGCAGACGCGTAGCGTGAATCTTCGTTGGGGTAGCGCAACGATATGATCGCTAAATTTCGCGGAATTTTTTGATAACTTCCTGGAATTTAGCAAATCGAAATTTTATTTCTGAATGAAAATTACGTGTGTATGGTTATAGAATTCATAGAATTTGACGATCGTATTATTGGTAAGGAAGGTAAGATATAATTTTAAGTAGCTATTCTATTGACAACACCTGTTTTCCACATCACCTCTTGGCTCGAAACATCCAGTGTCCAGCTCCATAAATACCAAGTTTCAGCTAAAACCAAAATTTTTCTTCTAAAACGCTCACCTCCTTAATACAAATTGCCACTTAAAGAGGTTCACCTAATTTACTCACTAAAATCAATTTAACTTAACTGAAGACGTTTGTGAGCTTCAAGGCTTGAAACTAGGCTTGCGTAGTTCGCGTACGAACTAGTTCAGAAGAGCGTTCCCAGAAGAGAAATGAACGAACTAGTTCGCAGTCAGTCCCGCTCCTAGTTCGTTTGTATTCATACATTGCCGTTTGTAAGTCAGTGGTAGAATATATTTGTACGCGGACGACCTTTTTTTTAGCTCATTACATTCTATCAGACGACCTTTTCTACTTCTACAGTGACGACCTTTTCTTTTTTTTTTTTTGAGGACATCACATTGTACCTGAGGACCTTTTTTTTTAGGTCATCACATTGTACCTAAGGACCTCATCACTCTCATTACTGAACTTGAAGTCTTTTAGTTCAATAAGTTCGCGAACTAGTTCGTTCTTTAGTTCTTTCTAGTTCGCGGCTAAACTCCCGCGAACTAGTGAACTAAAAGAACTAACTAGAAATAGAAATGATCTAACTAGAAATAGAAATGCGTACGGCGGACGAAGTAAACGACGGACAGATGGACTTTTGTTTTTCGCTGCTTTTGGATCTACTGACCCTGAAAATACAAAATTTCAGGATAGATATTTTTTGAATTTCAGATCGATCAGAATACTTTATTTCAAAATAATGCTGTTAAAGTTAACGCTTTCATTGAACTTGAGCGTTCAAACTTCAGTTATCGTCGTAAGCGCATCGAAAAAAACACCAAAAATTGTACCGCTCTGTGAAGTTGATCATCAAAGTTTGTTATGGCATTTTCAAATCGGATCGATCTTTATAATCGAGCATAGTTTTTTCTCCTTTTCATTCACTAAAGGCGGAAGAGGTTGGCATTGTTTATCATTTTTATAGGAAAAGGTGAAAAAATATTTGCTTTTCATTATCGCCAGCAACAGAAAAATGCACCAGCAAACAAACTTGTTAGGGATTTGAACATAAGAGCTATGAAGTTTTCGGGTTTTCGGCTTACAGAGTTGAGAGCGGTCAATGCATGTTTTATGAAAAATCAGTAAATTTCACTCGTTTGAATATGTTTACATTCGCCGTGATTTTAATATGGAAAAGACGTCATGGAAGTAGTTGGTCTATTCCATCAATAGGAATATGAAAAAGTGATGCCTGGAGATTCTGATTCCAGCATCTTCCTGTTTTTTTTATCTTTATTATTTATAAATAAGCGATTTTATTTTCATAAACCACAACAATTTTAAGCTCATAAAAACTGAATTGTTTTTGTAAAAAATATAAATGTCTTTCTAGATATCTTGAAATATTTTTTCTTAAGGTTAAATATCTTTCCTCAGTAGTCGAATGCATTACAATACAATATATGGACATATGTTCATACATTGATAAGAATACATTGTTGTGGATTTCTCAACCCATTGCCTTGATAAGCGCGAGACTTTGTCCAGTATAAAATTTTGAAATTTTCATAATACGGTAGTTACTAAATCATAACGTTGAGGCCCAATAATTTGTAATCTCTTTTTTATCATGAAATTAGTATCGATTGGATTATATTAAATCGATCAGTTGAGAATTTCTCTTCGTTCGGACGTAATTGCAAGATTTGTAAACTGGCGGTACGAAGTATGATTAAGTTCAATAATCTTAAATTTATAAGTGTAAGGTTAAATATTTGAATCCCATTCAGATCAAGGGTATCAGTCGTATTTAAAAAAATAAATATTGAAAGTAGCATCAGAACCACACATCCTACAAAATGATACACAACCACAAAACCTGCATAATGCGGTGATTCCCCGACGAGTTCAATACGTTTGAACTACGAGATACGCATCCTTAAAGAGTACTCTGCATTTGCAATTTTTTCTACAAACAAGCAAGGTTTTAATTCCACTTAACAGAATTACCTCTGATTGAGTTAATAAGAGTTTTTAAAGCGTACGGAATACAAGGAATAATAACCTTTTGCCAGGTCATCGGTAATTTGTTCTAAAAACCGGTTAAATGCATATGAAAGATAATTGGTTAACTCACCCAGAAAAATGTTTAGTAATATTTTCACTATTTTGATAAAATATGGAAATAACTATAAATTGATTTTAAAATCGTAAAATGCCTAACTTTTACTATAAAGCTAGCTAAAAAGTTTTTAAAATATTGGTTCATCATTTTATAGTTAACATTTTATTATAAAATTGTTTGAAATCAATCATAAAATAGTTCATGTTTCACTACTTTATAGTTAAGTTTAACTACTAAGTTGGGAAGTTTGACTCCACATTAGTAATTTTCAACGACTTTGTAGTTACTTCTTACTTTTTCGTAGGAAAAACACCAACGCTTGGTTGTTTTTGCATTTACGTGAATTCGTTAGACGCGCGTGGACATAAACCAAAATATAGTTTTTTATTAAGATTACTTTAATTAATCCTTACGAGTATTTGTGAACTAACAAGTGACGAAGTAATTAGAAGTAATTGAACTATATTACGATGTCTTGAACGAGATATTACAAGAAAGTGAACACCTTGAGTTGACTACGAGCGAGTACTAGTCGTCTAGAATTACTGACTTTCTGGGAAATCGGTCATTTGTACAACAGATTTATTGGTAAGCAAGTGAATATCTATTTTAGAATTATAAAATATACAATTTCACTTATTTATTTTTTAAGAACTCGATTTGAACCTTTCCTCTTTAAAATTTCTTGATTTGGCGGATATTCGTAAAATTGTAGGAGATTCGGATAATTCGATCGAATCTTATGCAACATGAAAAGAAAATTTACAATTGTGGAGAAAATCTAACGTAAACTTTCTGCCAAGTAATGTATAATTAAAATAATAATGTTTAATTTTCGAATGTAATTTAGGGATATCCAGAGCCAATAGCGGATGAAGAAAGAAGTACTTTATCTGCCCCTTCCGAATTTCCTCTTGGGTACAAGACTCCGATGCCCAGCCAAGTTCTTCAAGAGAAAGTACTCCAGATTGGAAAAAATTTGGTAATTCTTTTATTATATACATTGTAATTTATTTATTTATTTATTATTCCGTCTAATTAGAATGTGGAAGAAGTTTTAAAATGCAAAACTGGGAAACATATTTGCGATTATTATTCAGCTAATGGAAAATTAAATGATGAAAACACAACAGTATACTAATTAATCTGATATTGGATAGTGTTGCCCAAAATAACCGTAAAGTCCCCATATAGGAAATTGGAAAGATAGTGGACGAAATCGTTATTAAATTTCCTAACGAAAATAAAGTAAGCAACGACCAAACTGTCGAATAAAAATTACTAAATATAATGTACTTTAATATTTTTGTTTTACTTTATTATTTTTTAATAATAAAGTATTGTTATCGACCTGAAATTTCAAAAAAATTTGCTACCCTGAAATTTTGTATTTAGGACTAGTAAACACCAAAAAAGCAAAAAAAAAAAATGCCCGTCTGTCCGCCGTATACGCCGTACGCAAAATCGTTTGAAGACGCGTAGCTCCCAAACTCGTTGAGGTATTAAGTTGAAATTTTTATGGTGGGTAGATTGGGGGAAGAGGGGGGAGCGTTTTAGACGAAAAATTTTGGTTTCCCGATCTCAGGAACCACTTATGCTAGGAGGCTGAAACTTGGAACTTATGTAGTACTATGATAGTGGACTCATTTGCAAAAAAATTATCGATAAGGATTGAGGGGTGTGGAAGTGAGGGGGAAAACAATGAGTCCAAAACGCTTGAAAGCCGGGATTGAAACATTCTAAAATCCATATCTCCTGAACGATTGATGTCAGAAGATTGAAACAAAAGCTAAAATTTTTAAGGGGGGTGGTGGGGTGTGGGGTTGGGGGGGCGAAAAACTTTGGATTATAATATCTTCCGAACCAATTACACCAGGAAGATAAAATTTAGTTTCTGTATATGGGATCACAAGAGGAGTCTAATGAAAGTAAATTTTTTGAGGGGGGAGGTGGAGCACGAAAGTGGGGGGATAGCAATTTATCAAAAAATGCCATTTTTATATCTCAGAAACCGTATCAGATATGATCTTGAAAATTTTACAGGAGTTGGGATCGGTAGACCTCTAGTAGTGAAAAATAATTTAGTGGTGGCGGTGTAGGGGGTGAAAAGGGGTAGAAAGGAAAAAAATTCTAATTTTTATTTCTCGAAAACCGTAATGAGTGGAAAGCTAAAAATTTAGGATTATATAGAGCCACTATAGAGACATCCTAGAAAAATAAAACTTTTCATAGGGGTAGCAAGGTACGAGGGTGAGGGGTGGTTTTTTATATCTCAGAAACGGCTTTTGCTAGAAAGTTGAAACTTAGTACTTAGTAAATGGTTCGACGAGAGGGACCGGATTCGATAATCCTGTGGTAACACAACGGACCTTTTAGGTCTAAGTGTGTCCTACCTAGGACCAGGGAACCTTTAACAGAGAAAAAAATTTGAGGGTGCCAGTGTAGGGGGTGATGGTGGGAGGTGGTGTAAAGGATAAAATTCTGATTTTTATTTCTCGAAAACCGCAAAAGATAGAAAGCTAAAAATTGACGACTACATAGAGCTATTGAGGCACTCTAGAAAAATAAAAATTTTAGTAGGAGTAGCGTGGTACGGGGGTGTGGTGGTGTTTTGGAACGTTATTTTTTCGGTTATCAGTCGCATAGTAAGTTACGTCGCATCTCAGCATTCAACGCGATCCGGACTTCTAACCAAAAATTAATAAAGTTGCGCCCAGACTGTTGGCAGATTTTTGTATCTTAAGCCCCCCATAGACACGCTAGCATGTTGGCGCAAACAGAGGTTTGCACGAGCCAATTCGCTCGTGTATTGCATTGTTGACCGTTTGCGCAAACATGCTCGCCCAAAAATCAAAATATTTTGACTTTTCAGCGCCAACATGCTGGTGTTGGCCGTGTGTCCTCACGTGCGTGGTGATGTTTGCGCAAACTTCAGTGTTCAGTTGTTGAATTGCAGTCATTGAAGATAGTAGTACAGTCGTTATCGAGGCTTTACTAATGAATTAAGGATATAATAGGTGCGTTTTAATGCTCTCCAGAGTAGGATAGGATAGCATAAAAAATTTATATACAAAATAACAAAAACATTGCTGTTTTTACGATTCTTTATAACTTTTTTCCATAGATAGTAGGCTACATTAGAGAATTTATCGCGCATAGTTCCCCCAGTGAGCTCACTGGGGGAACTATTCCGGTTAAAATCTATATTCTAGCCTACTATCTATGGAAAAAAGTAATAAAGAATCGTAAAAACAGCAATGTTGTTGTTATTTTGTATATAAATTTTCTATGCTATCCTATCCTACTCTAGAGAGCATTAAAACGCACCTAATATAATATTATCCAATTCAATCAATATTTATTAGTTTTTTCTTCTTATGCCACCATTTTCTAATTTATAATGTAAAGAACATATAACTTAATTGCCGGGGCTTGTCCGAAACAACAACTGATCCGAGTTTTACCAAGGTTGTAAGTTTTAATGCTTGGTATGGCGTTACATGTGCCTTGTTTCTTCTACAGCCTTCCGATAAAGAACTTTATACAAGATCGGGTTAGATTTTATATTTTAAATTATTTTTTGAAATAAAAGAGGATAGTTTTATTTCACTGTAGTTATTATATGTAAGTTGGCGAAGATCTCTCTTATATATTGGGTAGGTTCCTTTTTATAGGATATGAAAAACGTATTATGAAAATTAAATGCATTTAAGTAATAACTGAATATGGATAATGAAAAGGATTTTGGTAATAAAAAGAAGGTGCATAAAAATCCTAAAAGGAGGGACATAAAAGGATTTTTGTCGCCCATAATTTTCGTTTCCTCTTTTCTTTTTTTGCTCTACTAGTATAACTAGAATGGCAAGGGGACACGTTGTTTCCATGGTGGAATCCAATAAGCAACTGAGGCTCGCCAACATGCTCACTGGTGTATGCGCTACAGCTAGTGTTTACGCAAACCTATGTTTGCGCCAACATGCTCGTGTGTCTATGGGGGGCTTTAATTCAGAATCGACAAATATACTGTATTTTTATAAAAGTTAAGTAATACTCGTAGGCGGTAGTAATCAAGAGTCCAAGGCATGATTTGGGCTGTCGCGCCATTGATGATGATGAGGGGGTAATATTAACAGAATAAAAATTTGCCAATCAACTGTGCATTTTTCCGGGCTAAGTTTATGATGTGAAAAAGATTTTACTTCATAATTTATTTTATACAAAAAATATTTTTTTTTTAAATCATTCGAAATTTTTAAAATTTCGGCGCCAACCCGGCAGTCAAAAGTATTTACTGGCACTGTACTTTCGTAGTTCTTCGCCACCAGCTCGTTACCAGCCCGTTAGCATTACCATAACAGCGAGAAACATCAAAATTTTGACAGTAGTTTACAGTTCTGTCGTGTGGTGGATGGTGGTAGTGTATTATTCTCGATTTCTGTCCTCGATTTAATTAATTCTCGTGCGCTCCTTTGTTCGATTCGATTAAATAATTTTTGTTCATGTCGTCGAAGCACAAAGCCGCCGCATTGAAATGAATCGTCAGGGACATGTAAACACGGTGTTCAGTGCCGATTTGGACAGAATCGAGGTGGTCAACTCGTCGACGAGCGATCTCCATTCGACCGGCAGTCAAAGCTTCCTGACCGATTCGCACACGAATTTCCGTTTCACAAGAGCCGAATCTCCAGATGATAGTCGTGTGGGAACTCCCAGTAACATGGTGCCCTAAAAAAAACAAAATATTCGATTCCCAAGTGTCGTCAATGAGTTCGTTCTATTTTTATCGCAGGTCCGTCGTTGGTCGCAGAACTTGTCCAAGTTTGGCAAAGGGAAGAAAACGATCCGTGAGAAGACCATCTATCGGTTGCCATCCCGAAAGAGTAAGTCCGAATCGACGACACTGAATGGCGCGACTTGTTATTTCTGCGCGACTGTTTTCAGTATTTCAGGTGGACGGGCAGCTTCTTGCTCACAGCGACTTGGAAGTGGACCAGCTGGCCAACGAGATCGAACAGCACGAATATCTGATGCAGGACAATGCTTCGGGCGAGCAGCTAAGAATGTGAGTAGAATCGTTTGCGATTGCCCTTCGTCTCGGCCTATAATCTTCCGATCAATAGGGACACAATCCGCGCACTACCACACTCCCTGACCACAAAACGACAAATCAAAGACAAGCTCTCCGTAAGCATAACGCAGCACGCCAAGCAGGAATCGTCGCGGATTTTTAAACGTGTTAAAAACAAGTTCACCAAGTCTACGATTTCCTTGTGGAACTATAGTCGGAGTTTTGTAAGTAGCGTCGAACTTTGGTACGGATCTATGAAAGAAATCGAAGGACACTTCGGAAGTGGTGTTGGCACGTACTTCATGTTCCTGCGCTGGCTTTTCATGCTGAATCTGTACTTAGTTTTGTTGACTTTTGCGTTCATAACGCTTCCGCAAATTGTTTACGATGCAATCGAGGGCGATGCGGAGCCTGCTGTGAACGGCACAGCAGTTAGGGCGCTCGATATTTTGACGGCGGAGGTAAGTTGTCTTACAAGTTCGTTTCGATTAAATTTCAGTCGAAAAATTTATTAATAAGGTCTAGCAATTTTGTAACGAGGATTGAGGTAAGTGCAAGTAGTTTAGGATCTAGAATATTACAAAATCTACGAAATGGATTAGGCCCGTTTTCCTTTTATCTCAAAGTTGCCGAACTCCAGTGGTCAATGCAAGTTATACCGACGAACTGTTCGCGAATTCTGGATGATTTCGGTTTATTCGTAGAACATTCTGCGCTTGCTAGGGGGGAAAAGTCATTCCTCGAGAGTTACGGAATTTCCATCAGCCTAGTCGACTTCCTGATGCTTTTGTGGCTCTAAAATGTATCTTCGTACTCATCTTTTTACTTTGATTAATAAACTAGTGTCCAAAGTCCCTCGATACACTTAAAGTCTGTTTAGTACCCGATGAAGGACAGAAACGTCCACTGAGTTCGGACACAAGTCGGGCTAAACAACAGAAACCTTTTCGATAAACCGCAACTGTTGCTGCCTGTTCTGGGTTTTTATTGACCGTTCTTCGGTCTGACCACGATCAAATTGCAAGTTCGGCATCTAATACAGTAGATAATACAATAGGAAACTGTCCAGCCCATTCGGGTTATGTATTCTTTGGCTTCCTTGTGTGAACCATGAATTTTCAGTTCATAATCTCTCATCATCATCATCGACAGCCCAAGTCGGGCACTGACCTCCTTGAGTCGTCGCCTCCAATAGTCTCGATCCAAAGACCGCGTCCTCCAGCTGCTAATTTTACTTTATTATTTTAATAATACAGTATTGTTTTCGATTTTTAAAAAAAAAAAATTTGCTACCCTCAAAATTTTTTTTTTCATGTTTCATGACGAGTAGACACGAAAAAAGCAAAAAAAAATTTCAGGCCGTCTGTCCGCCGTACGCCGACCGCTGTACGCAAAATCGTTTGAAGGCTCGTAGCTCCCAAACCCTTTAAGCTATTAAATTGAAAATTTTTTTATGAATAGAATGGGTAGGTCCCTTGAAGTGGTCAAATTTGGAGGGGTGGGGGTGTGAGGGGGGAGGAGGGGGAAGTGTTTTAGACGCAAAATTTTGGTTTCTAGATCTCAGCAACCGCTTATGCTGCGAGGCTGAAATTTGGAATTTATATAGAGATTCAGTAGTGGACCCATTTGCAAAAAAATTGCCGATATAGGTGAAGGGATTTGGGAGTGGGGGGAAAAATAATGCGTCCGAAACGCAAAAAAGGTGAGATCGACACATTCTAAAATCCATATCTCCTAAACGGTCAATGCCACAAAATTGAAACTTAATAAATATCTGTAGGTATACTAGGAGAATAGATCGGAAACAAAATTTTGAGTGGGGGCAGTGGCGTACGGGGGTGGGTGGTGAAAAACTTTGGATTACGATATCTCACGAACCAATTGCACTAGACAAATAAAATTTGGTTTGTGTATAAAGGTTGACAAATGAAGTTTGATGAAAGTAAAATTTTTGAATGGGGCGGTGGAGCATGAAAGTGGAGGGGATAAGAATTTTTCAAAAAAATCACGTCTCATATCTCAAGAACAGTGTAAGATAGATGCTTCAAATTTTTACCAGAAGTAGGCCTAATAGACCCCTAGCAGAAAACAAAATTTTGGAAGTGTGGGTGTAGAGGGTGAGGGTGGGGGATGGTGAAAAGGAAAAAGTTCCGATTTTAATATCTCGACAACCTATAATGATATGAAGCTGAAACTTGGTATTTAGATAGAACTATATTAGTAACATCTTGGAAAAATATAATTTTTTATGGGGGTAGTATGGTACGGAAGTGGGGGGGTTTTTCCTATCTATAGAACGGCTTATGCTACAAAGTTGAAACTCGGTACGTTTATGTAAATCAACTAGAAAACTAATTTAGATAAAAAAAAATTTCAAATATCCATTGACGTTCGGAGGGGGGGCAAAAAAAATGATCAGTGAAAATGGAATGCACATATTTTCACGGTTTTCGTCATATCTATTAGGTCTTCCCAAATATTTAATTCATTTTTATTCTACGGCTTCTTCATGTAAATACCTAGAAAGCGTTTTCAAGATTTTTTAAAATTTGACCCCTAAGAGGGTGCAAAGGGGGTTGTAAACTTTTTCACGAATTCAGACATATCCCTCAGGTGTGATCAGATATCGAATATCTTTTCACTTTCACGTGCTTGCGTAATAATCGCCTAAAACTTGTTTTTAAGTTTTTCCTTTTTCAGCCCCTAAGAGGGTATAAACGGGTTGAACACGTTTTCACGAGTTCCGTCATTTCTTTTAGAAGTGATAAGAAATTGAATTGGTTCCTACTTTCTCGTGCTGTCTTCATATTTATTTATTAACTCCTTTCAGGATTTTTGGATATTCAAAGGAGGTTGTAACGAGGTTGCATATCTGGTGATATATCGAATTCATTTTTACTTCCTAAGGTTTCCTACATAAAAAAGTCAAATTCAGTATTTTAGATATTCAATCCTAATGGGTGTAGGGGGGTTGTATGCTTTTCAAAGTTTCGACATATTTCTTAGGTTCAATGAGATATTAGATCGCTTTTCATTTCCACAGACTTTTTAAATAATCGCCTACAAACCCATTTCTCAATTTTTCGATATTCAACCCCCAAGGGTTTGTATATTTTTTCACAATTTTCGCCATTCCTTAGTTCTGATGAGATATAAAATTGATTATTACGGCCAACCAATTCACGATTTTTCGAATTTCCAGAATCAAGGAGGTGTGAAGGGTTTGCTTAAGTTTTCACAAATTTTTTAAAATCCGTCTTGTCTCATGAGATATCAAGTTGCTTCTTATGAAATCGTCTAAAAACCTGTTTCACAATTTTTTCGAAATTCAAACCCCAAGTGGAAGTAATGGGTTTGTATACGTTTTAACAATTCGTCATATCTCTTAATTCTGATAAGGTAACAAATTCGTTTTTCCTTCTATGGGCTTTTAGTGTACATAATATACTGAAATTCGAATAGTCTACACGGACTTTTTCAATGTTTAATCGGCTAAAAATCTCTATTTTAAATATTTTTATATTAAGAACAAAAATAATTTTCCAAGAAATCTAATAATCTCGAAGCAACTCATGATACACTCCGACTTTGACCGCTTTCGAACTTTGACCCGAAAAATAATAAAGTTTCGCCCAGACCATTGGCAGATTTTTAAGATGGCTTTGCTGTCTTCATCAGCCGAGTCTTCCCATCGCTTGCGTGGTTTGCCTACTGGCCTGTTACCACTTGCTTTGCCTTTAAGAGCACGCTTGGGGATTCTTCTGTCTTCCATCCGCTCTACATGGCCAGCCCACTGCAGTTTACGTAGTTTGATATTATACAGGGTGGCGCGCGGCAGACGCATGGATGAAACACCAATAAAACGCAAATTGTTCGAAAATGGCTATTTTTTTTTATTTTTTCCTGGTTTATTTACATGGGAGATTTAAGTTCATACAGTTTTAAACAATGTATCTGCCAAATGGCGGCCCTCACGTTCCAAACATTGTGTAAGCCTTTTTCTGAAGTTTCCGTTCACTCTTTCAAGCATTGCACTGGAATTTGGAGGATGCGGGTGCGAATGTTGTCTTTGAGGGCTGTTAGGGTTGTGAAACGATCGTTGTAAACAAAAAATTTTAGGTATCCCCACAGGAAATAATCGCAGGGCGCCAAATCAGTAGAGCGCGCTGGCCAGTTCAAATCGCCTCTTAGGGAGATGAGGCACCCTTGGAATCTGTTCATGCAAATTCTTGCTGTGTGGGTTGTGAAGATGTTCTTTAACGATTCGTTGAATGGAACGTCTCGAAATGCCAAGGGCACCTGCCTCTTTACGAATTGAACGCGTGGGAGATTGTTCAATTGCAGCTCGAACCCTCTCGATGTTTTCTGGGGTAGAGACAGTTCTCTGAGGCCAACTTCTTATCGTGGATACATTTCCGCTATCCTGGAAGGCATTAACCCACGCAAGAATTCGATTTCGATCGGGAACTCAACCGCTGGGGGTGATATTGAACTGTAAACGAAAGGCACGCTGTACACAGACGATCGGGAGGTTGTTTGAAAATTAGGCTTGCACACAAAAAAACGCGATGTTGAATAGGCTACTCCATCTTGGCGACTGAAACCAAGTGCTAACAAACCTTCCTTCCCCCTCTTTAGAACCACCCCCCTATCAACCCTCTATGGCCGCTAGGAAGGGAACAATGACCTTTTCAAATCAGTGCGTCTGCCGCGCGCCACCCTGTATTATTCGCCAGTCCGTTCCTTCCCTTACGGGTCCAAAAATTTTTCGGAGGACTTTTCTTTCGAATGCGTTAACTGCTTTTCGGAAGTACGCGTTAATATCCACGTTTCGCTGCCATAACAGAGCACAGGTCGTATAATAGTTTTATATATTCGCAGCTTGTTGTTCCTGCGCACTTGTCATTATAGTACTTCATTTGCTTTCGCCTGCAGGTCTTTTTCGCAAATCGCTTAAGCTCATTATATCTATCTTTTTTGGCTCGCGTTGATCGTTCAGTAAAAATTTTGTAAGCCTCGTTCTTTCTATCTATTGCATCGCGACATTCTTGGTCGAACCAGTCATTATTTTTTCGCCGGGTTTGATATCCTAATGTCTCTTCTGCTAAGGATTTGATACCATCTCGTATTTTCGCCCACATATTCTCCACTGGCATACTCTGGACGTTTTCGTATATTGGTGTCAAATGTTGATCCAGTTTTGACATGTATGCCTGTGCCACCGTTTCGATTTTGAGCCTGTCGATATCGAATTTACGAGCTCTACTCGATTTCGTATATCCACGACAAGCTATTCTGCATCGATATTTAGCTCTGACTAGATAGTGATCAGAGTCACAATTGGCACCGCGGAGGGATCGTACATCAAGTATACTAGAAGCAGCCCTTTTCTCAATTAGGACGTGGTCTATTTGATTGAAGGTGTGTGACCATCTGGTGATGCCCAAGTTCGTTTGTGAAATTCGCAATGAGGGAAGCACGTAGAGCTTACTATGATATTTTTGGTGCTTGCAAAATCAATAAGATGTTGGCCATTGTCGTTGGTTATTTCATGGAGACTGTGCCCTCCTGTTGTTCGTCTATGAGTCTCCTCCTTTCCAACTTTTGCATTAAAATCCCCTAGGACAATTTTTAGGTCATTCGAGGGCAGTGACTCATAGGTTGTCTCTAGGGTGGTATAAAAGTAGTCTGTAGTTATCTCGTCCTTGTCTTCTGTTGGTGCGTGGACGTTGATTAGCCAAACGTTGAAAAATTTAGTTCTTATTCAGATTGCACACAATCTTTCGCTTACTGGTTTGAAACTCGTGACCTACTGTTTAAATTTTTTGTCAACGACAAAAGCGACACCAAACTCTCTGCTTCCCGACAGTTTTCCATTTGTAAAAATTGTGTGCGATCTCATGTCCATGATTTCGTTACCGAGCCATTTCGTTTCTTGGAGGACAGTTATGTTGATGTTTCGGTTTGCCACTTCTTCGAGGAATTTCGAGCTCCGGTCCTATATAGCGATCGAACATTCCAAAATCCAAAAGAGTAGTCCATTTTTTGTTTGCGGGGTCGTTGCCGTGTAGTCAATCCTTTCCGAGGCCATTCATCAGGTTTCTGGACAGTGGTCTTTTTTCCGGTGATGCGTTGTCGGCGCCTCGCCCAACCCCCGACTTGGAGGGCCAGTCCTACTTATTTATTACACCCCGGTAGAAAAAGGTTGGGAGTTTTCAGCTAACTATAACATATTGGAGTTCTCCCAGCTATGCTGTAAGTCCAACTATGTCATACTTTTTGCCTACTTCCTGAGACGCACAGGTGTTACTGGCCATTCAGGTTAACTCCATGTTCACTCCTCCTTTCTCAACCGGGCTTGGGACCGGCTATGGCGGAGTTTTCATAATCTCTCCTCTCTTACTATTAAACTTAAATGAAACACAGTCTTCTTTTATCACAGGGCTTTATGAAACGTTCAATTTTATTCTACGGTGCCTACACAAACGAAACATTTAAAATAACCCCACCGCAACACTACAGTCTTCCATATGCCTACTTTATGACTATGCTGTGTCTTTATATCACAACGTTCGTAGTGATATCAAGTAGGTGCGTACTCCAATCAAATTTGTATTTAAGAAAAAAAAATAACACTGCTTCCTTCTCTTCCCAAGCATGGCTCGGTCATATCGCAAGAGTTTCATTGAAACGTCCGGCGGCGTTCGAAACATGTACACCCATAAAATCTTCTGCTCTTGGGATTTCGGAATCTCGAATATGAAAGCAGCACAGCTCAAACAAACTAGCATCCACAATGAATTGAAAGAAGTCCTGCTGCAATTGAACAGTAGCGAGGAAACAATTTCCAAATTGCAACGATTTTGGATTGCATGTGCCCAAATGACGGCACACTTTTTAGTTTTCGGCATGCTTGCAGCTCTCGGTGTCGGCATGTGGATTATACTGCAGGTAAAAAAGATTTCGTTGATATATTTTTTTTGTGTTATTGTGATTGCAATTGTTCGTTTCACAGGCCTTTGGAGATGTTAACGAGGCATCATCTTGGACAACTTTATATCTTCCAATTTCCGTTAATATCACAATGATAGTTCTGCAGAATATTTTCTCGTGGATTGCACAGTATTTTAGTGGGCCCCCAATCTTGTCAGTTATTTTAATTCGGTTTTTTTTCAAGGATGGAGGACTATAATTCCACGCAACGAACTCTTCATGTAACTCTGCTTCGCAATTTCCTACTTGAGGCTGTGATTGTGGGTGTGCTTGTATTTTTCTGGTTGAACAAAGCTCACTCGGAGGTATTTTCTTTGATTAATTTAATTGGCGACAGATTCTTACCAAATTTCTTTCAGTGCTGGGAAACCTCAATCGGACAAGAAATCTATCGCTTGATAATTGTTGACTTTTTTATATCGGTGTTAGGATCATCGCTTGTACAAACGATTCAAGGACTGCTACAACTGTAAAATGCAAGATGTTTATTTTTGTTCATTTCGAATAATCGATTGTATTTCAGAAAGTATCCATCGATTGGTTCGCCTGAATTCGATATATCACGGAAAAGTCTTGGTTTAGTCTACAACCAAACGTTACTGTGGGTGGGCCTATTGTTCTCACCAATGCTTGCGGTTGTTGTCATCATCAAAATGATCTTAACATTCTACATAAAGAAATTAACGTTGATTTATTTTTGTAAAACTCCAACGCATGTTTGGCGATCGGCTCAAACGCAAACGCTCTATCTTGTGATCACATTTTTATCGCTACTTGGTGTTGTTGTAGCACACGGCTACATTATGACACAGTAAGTCAAAAAAAAATAAGCTGCTTACGAACCGCTTTCACACGAATCTTTTCAGAGTACCAGTTAGTAAAAACTGCGGACCATTTCGCAGCAAATATTACATGTTTCAAATATTTATCGAAGGCGTTCTTGCACTTCGTGCAAATCATTGGATTTGGCGCGCTATTATGACCCTGGCTCGTCCGGCTGTTATGGGCGGAATTCTACTAACTATGAGCGTTGTTGTTTACTACTTGCGTTCGAAATCTCGCGCACGTACCGGTATGGTGAAATTATTGAAAGAAATGCTTTATTTAGAGGCAAAGGATAAGGAATTTCTCCTATCGTATATTACGCGAATTACGCAACATAAAGAATGGATGTTCGACGAAGATATGTTTAAGGATGAACGTCGTGGAAGAGATAATTACGCCGAATCGTGTACAACGTGGAAGTATAAGGGCCCGAAAGGGGATAGTGGTGCAATACGAAGTAGACGAATTTGATTTTCGTCGAACGCTTTATCAGTATTATTTAGAGACTTTATCTTAGCATAAATTTATATTTTTCGCTCTTCCTATTAGTATATTATTTATTTTGGTATTTGTATGCTATTAGAAAAATATTTTAGAAAATTTTGAACTATATAAAGAAAAACTTTACAAATATTTTTTGTTTTTTATTTTATACAGCGGTATGCGATTTTCTTTCACAGATTTGTTACGACTAAGTTCTGCGTAATGTTCGTCGATATTTCGGAATACGTTCTCCAAAACAGCTGTGTAAAGAGCTTTGGTGGAAACCACTAAACAACTTGACAATATTTTTACCCGAACAATTTTTTTTCAATCAGAAGATCTGCTGCGCAAACATTCACCAAGCTATTATTAAAGTAAGTAGAAAAAACGATCGTAATTCACTTGTACAACGACTCGAAATGCCAAAATCCATCTTGGTTTTCTACGTTGATTTTATTCGTAAACGGGATTTTAGTTGGTTAGCCAATTCAGATGGGCAGAAGTTATTTTACATCTGTAAAGGAATCCCAAGCACTGCATTGCGTTAAATTTAAAGGACTAAATCCTGTGTGAAAATATGCAAAACTCCTGCTCGGTATTGATATATTTTGGTTCTTGGACATTTTACAAAGATTGGTTGCTTTTTTCGACATTAGCAATAACCTTTAACTACTTTCCTCGATTGTGATAAGTTCCGAGTTTCCATGTGAACTTTTTCCTCCAACTACCATAATTATATGCCCCTGCTTTGACCTCTGCTCTGCTTTATCCTGAAGTTTCTTCGGATCAGTTTTGAGGGATTGAGCGATCTCGTTGATTTATCTGTTGAGGATTCTTGCTCTTTGTTTCGCTCCTCTTTGACTATACGTCTTGAATCCCTCGTCGATCAACTTTTTCGATCAAAGGAAGTTTGGTTGTTCTGACGTATATATGTGTGACTCAGAGGTTGCTTTTAATGTGGTCCTTCACCGGTGTTCTACTGACTGTCTTGTATTATTACCAGTATTCAGATGACTGATTTAGGACTTTGGTCGCAGTCCTTGTTCCTATACCAACTTGGTCCTTAACGAGTGGTCTTATTTTTGGCCCCTCTTACAGAATTTTTAAAAATGAAAAAAAAAAAATTGTCAAACGGTTTTTTTCTTGATTTTGTTAAAGTATTTAATATTGCTTCTAATCCCGGATATTTTATTTTGTCCAGTTTTTGCTCTATCTGGGTTACCATTTAATTGGTCCCCCATCACGGATAATCTCCGATTCAATATAGGCATGCAGCGAGGTCAGATCTAGTAGAACCTCCTTAGCTGCCATGTGACAGATTCTCGTGGGTCCTGTTATGTTGGACCTTATCCGGCTTATCTTGACGCTTGCTAGTTGTGTTCTCTGCCACCATACTGATGCTCTATATGCTATCATAGGTCTTAGATCCCTGTAGATCTAAAAGGCTAGTTTGGGTTCAAGCCACAGGTTTTTGCATACGACTTGAGATGAGTAGAGCAGTAGCGTCTTTTTCAGATACTTTTTCAAAGATCTTGTTCCATAGGAGTTTTCGATCCAGAATTACTCCTAGGTGGAGAATTTGATTTTCGTATCGAACATAATGAGCGATCTCATTTTGTTGGTGTTTTTGCCCGGATTGACTTGTAGGCCTTTTTCGCGTCACCACTTCTGTGTTTGGCTGAATGCTTGATGTATAATATCGCCGAAGATTTCCTCAAATTTGACCTTAATCATGGTTATTAAGTTTGCAACATATCCTTGCACTAGTATACTGATGTAACTGAGCAAGCTCAGTAGGACGTCTTTTTTTGCATGCTTTAACCATTATGATATCAGTTCCCAAAGTGGAGTGAATCTCCCGTGTAGTTAGCATTTGATCGATTCTTAAAAGTAACCATCGTAAACCCATCTTTTCACTGTTGGTAAATCTTTTATCACCGATTCATTTTTTTAAGTTTAGAAAGAGAAAATAATCCGAGGGGACTAAATCTGGCGAATAGGGTGTGTGGAGTAGCAGTTCGAACTTTAACTCATTGATTTTGGCTACCGTGAACTTGTGCATTATCATGATGAAACAACACTTTCATTTTCACCAAATGCAGCCGTTATTTCTTAATTTCACAAACGCAACGCTTTGTTACGGGTCAATTCGGGACGTCACCCTGCAAGAAAAGAAGGGAATTGTTTAGTGGAATAAAATATCGCGTTTTTAAATTTACCAATTTACCAAGAACTTATTTGTCGAGCTCCTTGCAGAATCACCACTCAAATCATCCACAGGTTGGCTAATAAGTAAATGCAAAAATAGCGAATTAGTGGAAGTCAAGTAAAAAATTAATAAAACGAAAGAGGAGCTGGAAGATGGTTAACAATACATAGGATAAGGAATTATTAGGATGATGAATTATTATGTTTAGTTTTAGTTAGGATAAGGAACGTGAAGTACTGCTAAGATTAGGAATTGTTAAGATGTTGAATTATCAGGATTAGGAGTTATTAATATTAGGTTAGGATTAAGTAGGAACAAACACTAAACGCAAATTTAAAAATAAATGTTTCAACTGGGAATTAACCCATAGCACGCAAAAGAAAACAACGGAGGAAGAACTGAAACACGTCACACAAGTTAATACAAATTTCCAAAAACCGATTTTAAAAAGTTGAACAAGTTAGGTAGGTATATTGACAATAAATTATTTGAATTATTTCACTCAAGAATAATATAACGATTGGCGAAAATTGTAATTGGTATTCCGACTTAAATTGCCAACTAAATAAATTACCTCACACGTTTTGAGCTAAGTCACTGCGCTAACACTTAACAAGGCCCCGTTCGCCCCTTTGTCGCTAGGCGTTCAAATGGTTTTTCCGCCGGGAAAAACGGTAATAGCTTCTACTTTTTCAAGGTAATTAATGAAAATTCCAAAAAACGACCGCCTTGACCATGCCTGCAGATGGGACTGTCTTCGCCTTCTTAGCAGCCGATTTTACCCATCATCATCAATGGCGCGACAGCACAAATCGGGACCTGGTCTCCTGAAGTCGTCGCCTCCAATCGTCTCGATCCAAAGATCGCGTCCTACAGCTGCTAATTTTTAAGATAGCTTTGCTGTCTTCATCAACCGAGTCTTCCCATCGCTTGTGTTGTTTTCCTACTGGCCTGTTACCACTTGCTTTGCCTTTAAGAGCACGCTTGGGGATTCTTCTGTCTTCCATCCACTCTACATGGCCAGCACACTGCAGTTTACGTAGTTTGATGAACGCTGAAGCTTCCGGGTCCTTGAAGAGTTGATACAACTCATGGTTGTATTTAGGTTTTCAGCCAGTAACCTACATCGCGTCTCAGAATTAAACGCGTTTCGGACTTCTACCCAAAAATAATAAAGTTGCGCACAGACTGTTGGCAGATTTTTGTACTACTTTCGCACGCCATTGCGTATTTTTTTAATAAAATTACTTTAGTGCATATGCAAACCAAGTTTCAAGTTTTATCGTAAGCCTTTCGTGCGACAAATAAATCAATTTCATTAAAGGAAATTTTTTCAGTTTTCACCAACATTATTTATTTTCCAAAACTCACCTACCCATCCTCCAGATACATCGTTTTGGTCCTCACTTCCTTACTCTCCACCAAAAACTCACGTTTTATAAATGGCTCAACTATCATAACAAAGTTTATTATTTTTAATAATAAAGTATTGTTAAAAAAATTTTATAGATATGATCTTAAAAATTTTGCAGTAGTTAGTATAGCAGAGTATGCCAAAGAAAATAAATACGGTGGCGAGAGTAGGGGGTGATGGAGGAAGGGGATGTAATGGAAAAATTTCTCATTTTCATTTCTCGAAAATCACAAAGGAAAGGAAGCTAAAATTTATGACTATATAGAGCCACTATAAAGGCATCATAGAAAAAAAGTTTTAATGGTGATAGCAGGGTACTGAGGAGGGAGGTTTTTTATATCTCAGAAACAACTAATGATAGAAAATTGAAAAATATTCACGAAATTAGGGATGTCTAGTTATCAAAATAATTTTACTTAATTGCGTGTTCTTCACATAAGCCCTTAGAAACGTTTTTCCAAATTTTTCGACATCCAATCCCCAAGGGTAAAGGGGTTGTGTACATTTTCACGAATTCCGATATTTTTCTTAGGTCTAATGAGATATCGAATTCTCTTTCACTTATAAAGGCTATTAATATATCGAGGGAAACCGATTAAAACATATTTCGATATTGTTCAAGTTTACACAAATTGCGACAAATCTTTTAGGGCTTTATATACAGGATGTCCGGTACTCCGTGCGCCACTTTGTTAGGGGTTATTCCTTGATATATACAACAAGTCTGTTCCTTCCTTCACAGGTCCCAAAATGTTTCGTAGGACCTTTCTTCCGAATGCGTTAACTGCTTTTTCGGAACCTCGCGTTAATGTCCACGTTTCGCTGCCATAACAGAGCACAGGTCGTATAATAGTTTTATATATTCGCAGCTTATTGTTCCTGTGCACTTGCTTGGATTTCATTATTGGAAGTACCGAATAATACGTTTTATTTGCTAGCATGATCCATCGTTTGATTTCGTCCGTTTCATTGCCGTCTTTTGCTAGATTATCCCCAAGATATATGAAGTTGTACACACTCTCCAAATTATGCTCCGCAATTGTTATATTCTGTCTGATTGGCGTTCTCTTTTTTGTTTGCGTCATTTTTATACTCTAGATGAAATCATATAGAGTATTATAAGTTTAATCCAGCCGAAAAGTTTGTAACGCATAGAACCAAGCCTCGGACGAAAAAAAGTTATATATTATTTTTTGTTTATTTGTGGCCAAAAACCTCAAATCCGTCTGACGTCCGTCCGTCCGTCCGTCCGTCCGTCCGTCTGTCCGTTAGCACGATAACTCAAGAACGCATTCACCTAGGATCATGAAATTTTGAATCTGGATGTTTGGTTAAATTTGTAAGGCTAAGTTCGTTAACGGGCAAAATCGTCCTACTCCTTCGGGTAGCTGCCATACAAAATATCCTTAAAACACGTGTTCAAGAAAATTGGTCGATAACTTTAGAAGGGTTCAAGCTACGTCTTTGAAATTTTGTATGTATTATTTTCCCAATAGTTGGAGCTAAATGTATGATTATGAAGAAAATCCTGTTAGTCCTTCATGTAGCTGCCATACAAATATCCTGTCAAAATGTATTCACTTAATTTACAAAACTCAGAATAACTCAAGTAATCTTTTAGCTACGAATTCAGAATTTTGTACAAGTTAGTTTTGAGTAAAAAGGAAGTCGGAATTTACTAATCAGCGAAATCCTTTTACTCCTTCTGGTAGCTGCCATATAAAATGTCCTTAAAACACGTGTTCAAGAATATTGGTCGATACCTTTAGAAGGGTTTAAGCTACGACACTGAAATTTTGTATGTGTTATTTTTCCAATAGTTGGAGCTAAATATATGATTATGAAAAAAATCCTGTTAGTCCTTCGTGTAGCTGCCATACAAATATCCTGTTAAAATGTATTCACTTAATTTACGAAACTCATTATAACTCAAGTAATCTTTTAGCTACGAATTCGGAATTTTGTACAAGTTAGTTTTGAGTAAAAACAAAGCTTGAGTTTACTAATCAGCGAAATCCTTTTACTCCTTCTGGTAGCTGCCATACAAAATGTCCTTAAAACACGTCTTGAAGAATATTGGTCGATAACTTCAGAAGGGTTTAAGCTACGACATTGAAATTTTGTATGTGTTATTTTTCCAATAATTGGAGCTAAATATATAATTCTGAAGGAAATCCTATTAGTCCTTCGTGTAGCTGCCATACAAATATCCTGTCAAAATGCATTCACTTAATTTACGAAACTCACAATAACTCAAGTAATCTTTTCAGTACGAATTCGGAATTTTGTACAAGTTAGGTTTGAGTGAAAAGGAAGTTCGAGTTTACTAATCAGTGAAATCCTTTTACTCCTTCCGGTAGCTGCCATACAAAATATCCTTAAAACACGTGTTCAACAATATTTTCCGATAACTTTTGAACGCTTCAAGCTACGAATTTGAAATTTTGTACACATGAATTTTTGAATGGTTCCAAGGAAAAGGACAAATATGTAAGAAATCGAATGAGTCCTTCCTGCACCTCCCATGTGAAAGTCCTTTAAAAAGGACATTTTTTTTCGATGACTTACCCAGTTCAAGGTATGAAATTAAACACTGAATATTGTCTTTTAGTTTTGAGTAGCAATCAAATGGAAGTCCTTAATAAAGGACATACAACATGCACACACGTAATTCTACTTTATCCCCACCTACAATATAAATCGGAGTTCAGTATTCATCTAGAGTATTATACGATTGGCTTGCAGCCGATCGTGACTGCAGTATGTTTTTTATTTTACTTTCGTTTATGCGTAACCCGACTTTTTTTGCGGCGGAGTCAAGAATGACAAATACCTCCTTAGCACTAGGGAAGGATCTTCCGAAGATGTTTATATCGTCAGCGTATGCTACTAGTTGTGTGGACTTGAATAGTAGTGTCCTATTGGTGTCGACTAGGCTTTTTCGGATGACATACTCTAGTGCCAAGTTGAAAAGCATGGGGGCTACACCATCTTCCTGCTTTAAACCACATTCCGTCCGAAAGCTGGTTGTGGAATCGGCTTGTAGCCGTTTTTACCCTGTGAGTCCATTGTTTTGACTGTTCCTTCGTCTCAGGTGGAAAGTGATGAACAAATGTTTCATCTATGGTTATGAATCGACGCAGTCGGCTTTATTGCTGTTAAACATCGTGATTCGATTCAAACATCCTCACGTCACCTGCACTAACCCAATATCGTGAAAGACTCGGGACTTGCAGAAAATAGTGCCAAATTGAAAAATGAAAATTCGTTTCTTTTTGATATCCAAATCGCTGGGGTTCTCACTGTCCCAAACACGGTTTTGTGTCACTCCATATCCGCTTTAAAGTAATACCAGAAACATCAACATCCGCTATTTCCTTCCCGTCCACTCTGGCAATGCCGTGTCCATGTGACACATACCGCAACGACATTCCAAACAAAACAAACCATCAACTCTGCCACCCTCCCACTTTCTCCTTAGCAACTTTTCGTCGTGTTCCCTATCAGCTGTCGAACCAAAACAAAGGCGAAAAAAACTGAGAACGAATGAAAACCGGACCGACAGTACACAGTGTTTTCGCCGCACGTTCCATTTCCATTATGCCAACTTCATCTTCCTCCCGACCGGTTCCCGTTCCTCCCCTACCCGAGCGTTTCATTTCAACTCGTCGTCAAAAACTCTCGGCAACCGAAGAAAAGATTCAATTCGAGTCGAAGTCGACGCGTGAGAAGAAGAACCCGAATGCTACGTCAAAGTGCCGTGAAGAACTTTTTTTTTCGTTGCTTTTTATCCATTGTTGTGACGAAAACTTAAAAAAGAAATAAGACAGAACCGCGGCGTTCCGAAAGACAACAATAAACAATAAAATCGTGTTTGCGACGTGTGAATTTTTACCGAATTGAATAAAACAAGTGTCGAGTGCGTGTGGCGGATTCGATTGAGGCTAGTGAACGGGCGCCGCCAGGCAAATTCCAGAGAAAATGAACTCGAAAATTGACGACTACGCATCTAAGAATTTCGCCTTCGATGTCGACATGGAGATGGACTTCAAGGAAGTTAATTCGAACATGGGTGAGTCGTTTTGCTTGTTTTCTCCGGCTACTTTTCCCGTTTTACCTCCAGCCAGGTGTTAATTGACATCTCGGCTGCGCTGCGGTCTAGTTCGAAGGTTTGTGTGCTAAATGTCGTCTCGGGTGACGTTTCGATTTTTACACTGGACGGTGGACGGTTTTCTTGGCCGGACACCAGCCGAGTCCTGCAATTCGGACATTCTGGACTTCACTTAAATTCTCGGCAATTTGTGCAAGACCTCACATAAAAATGTCTTGTAAGAAATTCGCGGTCGGTCTGTTGCTATGAGGCAAAATAGTCGTAGTTGTGAAGTGTCTGCGCTGGATCCTTGCCTACGTTTCTTTTCCTTTGACACTTAATCGATTCGGCCTGCCTATTACTGCGGGAGCCACAGCCCCCATTGATGTATTTACGACCAATTAAAGTCTAGAAGAAAAGCGACAGTAGCTTGCAATTTCGGTGTGACTTCTAAATGTTCACCTGGTGTGCCCCAACGCCTCTTCCACCCGCCCAACTTTGCATGTTGCCGGCCAATTAGTGTATTGTTCTGTGGCGTTCGGCTGACTTATTACCCGCAATTAGCTTCTTGTCTAATTGGAAAAGTGAAAACTTATCTGACTACTCACCGAATTGAGCAATTTATTGGAAATTCTTTTCCGTGTAATCAACGGCGGCAGCCGGCTCTATGTCTGCGTATTCTCTGGCTAGACAAAACGAATTTGATGAGTCACAGAGCGGTTTGAAATTTAAAAACATTTTCAAGATAACAATGCGAAAGTATGACTTAATGTTTAACATGTGGAGTGTGAACACTCTTCAAATAAAACCCCAAACAATGCTTGCGTGATGCCGCTTTTATTGAAGCAAATACTTGGCCAGATAAGAAGGTGAACCTGGGATTGGTCTATAATCCCTCGAGCCCTAATCGTTTTCGAACCTAAGACCTCAACACAATCCTCGGACGACATGGGTAGCAGGTAGGCACCCTAACAATAACTGACAGGAAAAGGATGCTTTAGATGTCCATTGTAATACCCGCTTCCCTTGGCATTCTTTTGAAATGGAGGTCTTGAATCGTTATCCAAAGAAGGCACTTATTGAGTGAGAACTCCGGCTTTTGAATCGGCTGAGTCTTCCGAGTCTGAACTATTAGGATGTACGTGATCCGAGTGCATAGGAATTGTATTAACTTCGTCAGTATTTAAAATGACTTAAGCTCACGTTCTTTCGTGTAAATTTAATGCATTACCTTCCAATCATTCAAAAAATGAAGAGAAATCAATAATATAGGGGACTTGCATAAGTTCCGCCAGGGCCCGACTTGGGCTGTCGCGCCATTGATGATGAAGATAAGTTCCGTCGTTTTTTCGTGAAAATGAATGATCAAATTAAATTTTTCTCTTCATAATGTTGAACTAACAGTACTTCCCTTTATACCTACTAAATTTTCAATTTCGGAATCTAAGAATTTCGCTTTAGAAATTAACTTTTTTTGGTCTGTCGAACCGGATTTAAGCTAGCGACCTATGGAAGTCAAATGGAGCATAAATGTTTATAGTAAAACTGAATTGTAAAATAGTTGAGCCAAATTTGCTTGAAAATTAAACTTTTACGGAATGTGTAGGGGAAAGTGGGGCAAAGTGAGCCCCCTAAGGTTTGTACCGGGATTCTGTAGAATGGGTAATAGTTATAAAATCCTTTTCTCGCAAAATCAATAGCTTAGGATGTTAGCTTAGTCATATATTCGTGAAGTTAAATGATTACTGCTGATAAAAAAGATATCTACTCCTTTCTATACATAATTCAAAGTGCCCACTTTGCCCCACTACTGGGGTAAAGTGAGCCCTTCCAAGGGGTATAGTATAATTTCAACCAAAACTGGAGCAATGGATCAATTAAGACAAATAATATGATTTTAATAAATTCGAAATTCGATTCGGCGCTCTCAGCGTTGAATTTCATATATCATAGCGAACAACCAAAAATTCCATCAAATTGGTTGAAATATTGGGTGATCTTCAGTGCCACCTACCTTTAGTATAAGGAGGCGAAGGCAGGAATTTACTTAAGCTATAATTCGCGAAAATTAAATTAGTTTCAACATCGCCTATATATGTAGAATAATCCCAAGCAATGCCACCAGCTGTAAGGGTGTTTCGGATTTAGGCTTGATACACCCTCTGACGAGTCTATGCCATCCGATGACGAAACAGCTCCTTCGGACCCAGTCCAACACAGTCTTATAAAAAACTGGCCTATCCAGTGAAGGTTTTCCAACTGTCATGCCCTCAGGGACAGCGATTAATCAACAGTCGGAGATTTCGTGTTGGGGTTTCACACCAGAAACTCCACTGACGCCGGAAAACAACAAAAACTTAAAGAAATTAAGTGTGTTAAGAGCGTACTCTGCTTTGAAGAGTAGCCCCGAGAACACCAAGATATTTACTGGCTTTCTTTAGGTCAATTTTTTTCAGCAACAGAAGCTATTGCATTTTTCATCGCATCTTCAGTCCACGATTGTTGCATTCATTTTTTTTTTCTATGTTCTAGCCATGCTAAAATTATTATTTTTAATTATCAAATAAAATTGTATTGGTATGGGGTAAAATCCCGGGGCTCACTTTGCCCCGAATGAACATTAAACAGCAAGCATCTGCTAAAATTTATATTTTAAATAATCATCAAAGCTTACTTTTCAAGTTTCACAATCCGTACGCCGATCTCAAGGATACTGTTCCAAACAACTCTCACTCGCTAACAATTCTTTTTAATGCAATTATTAAACACTGATATTTACATCAGACAGTGCCAAAATCGTAATATGAGAAAAATTCAAGGAACTATAATTAAAGTGGATTTCGTTTATAGTGCATTGTGGTCAATTTATGAAGCTTTATCGTATAATTTATTTTGCTAAGAGATAGCGCTATTGCAAACTAGAAATTTTAAAGGGGCCCACTATACCTTGCTAGCCCACTTTGCCCCACTCTCCCCTACTCTTTTCCGGACTGTTGAAATACAGATAGACTGTTACATCAAATGAAAGGTAATTCGATTTCCTAAAAAACGAGTTATAACACTTTGCCTTGTGATTATTCGTTTTCAAGATATAACGTTTTAAGTGAGCGAGGGTACCGGTCAAAAACACTTTTCTTAACCACCCTGTATCTCCACTAATATTGAAAATTGACCCACCCTGCAGAACATTTTTTTTCTCCAAATATATCAAGGAATAACCCCTTACAAGGTGGCACACGGAGTGCCAAACACCCTGTATAAAACCACTATAGTTACATCTTAGAAAAATAAAATTTTTGATAGGGGTAGCAAGGTACGGGGGTGAGGGATGGTTTTTTATATCTCAGAAACGGCTTATGCTAGAAAGTTGAAACTTAGTACATATATGTAAATCTATTACTAGAGTAATTAAAGCAAAAAAAAATTTTAAATTTTTATTGGGGTTCAGAGCTTGAGTAAAAAAAATGTCCGTGAATCCACATTTTTACGAATTTCGTTAAAACTTTTAGACATGTGGAGCTATCGAAGCAATTTTACTTCTGCGGGCTCTTTATATAAGCGCCTAGAAACGTTCTTCCAAATTTTTCGATATCCAACCCCGAACGGAATGTAAAGTGGTTGTGTACATATTCACAAATTCCGATATATTTCTTATGTCTATTGAGATTTGGAATTCACTTTCACTTCTAAAAGCTTAAACATAGTCGGGGAAAAACCGATTTAAGTATTTTTCAATATTAAACCCCCTGGGGGTGTAAAGTATTGTTTTCACTGATTCCGAAAGTCTCTTAGGTTGAATGTGATCGAATTCGCTTTTACTGCTATGGAATCTTCTATTCATAAAAAAATACGTAAATAAATAAAAAAATATCTGCCAACAGTCTGGGCGCAACTTTATTATTTTATGGGTAGAAGTCCGAAACGTGTTTAATGCTGAGATGCGGTGTAGGTTACTATGAGACTGACAACCTAAGAAATAACCAGGAGGCTCGCATACGTACGGCGGACGGACAGACAAGTTGTTTAATGATCTTGCTTCCTAAAACGTTTTCGGTTTTAGTAAAAATAATTTCGCAGATTTTTCCTCTTAATAATTTTTCTCAAAATGCAAAATTCATAGACCCAGTAATAATTATTACTTTATAAATGATTTTGTTTTTATTTATCAATTTGTTTTGAAGAATAATCAAAGCTATTGACCGAAAGTCCAAAAATATCCAGAAGTATTTGATGTAATAATCGCGTTTGTGTGCTTCGTAGTAAAAAGATAAGTCTTATCTTTCTATTGATAGCGAAATAAATCATTTAGAAGAGCTTACTGTTTTGTTCAAAAAGTATTATCGTAATTATAATAACCATAATCAACTACGATTTTGTTATTAATATTAGATTTTGTATATGAGTGACATTCCCGATTGGTAAATCACATCGGAAATTGAAGTTTTTGCCTACGTAGCTTCGTGGAAGTAGCTGGTATACTAATACAGAGGTCGTGGTGTTTAATCACCTCGGTTTTTCACAGCTGAAAATCCGAGATGAATTTGAATTGTGAAAAGAAATTACTAAAATCGCTATTAGTGACTTACAGTAAGGATTTGAAATTAGATAGTAGAGAAGTGATTGATTGCCTAAATTATAAACATACAGCCCGAATAAAATATAATGCGACAGGAAAAAAATTGCCTAAATTTATTGGCAAATACTTTTTTTCACTAATTTCGTGGATGAGGGCTGTGAACCTCTAAAGAAATATAATTGACCATTTAAAATCTACATCACTTGATTAAAATTTATTAATAGAAAATATTATTTCTGTCTTTAAAATATCGCATGGTACCGCTACGAAAAATATGAATTTTTGACGAAAACATATAATAGAGTTCAGCTATCTGTTCGAGACGCAATTAAACTCGGGATGCAACAAATATTGTTATGATACTGTCACCTTCAAATTGTTTGTTGATTCTTTTTACTCCAATAAAAATATGGGACGTTTGAATAAAGAGCCTGTAAATGTAAAGAATTCACGAATAAATCCCTTTATATTCTCTTAAGGTATAGAGTTAAGTGCGCGCGTTAAATGATGCGACGCGATGACAGCTAATTAGAATACATGTCTGTGAGTGCAACCAGTTGTCGCAGCGCTCTAATCGCGTTGTTCTAATTTCGTCGCGCGTGTAGCGCGATTTTGACACTTGTTTCGGTTGTATTCCAATTTTTTTCAACAATAGACTGCAAACAGCTAATAAATATGAAATAATATCTGAAAATTAATGCCTTACAATAAAAAAAACCAAGCAATACGTTTGCAGGCTACGAACATATATTTTTTATTTTTTATATATATTTATATATTATTCAGTGTGCTCACTATAACTGGCCTCGCGATATGGCGCGCGCGATCCGATTGGGTCATCGTTTTGTTGCTTTACATACCTTTCTAATTGTTATGGTCAAAAGATTTTATTAATTATCACGACTAAACATAATTTGGTCTCTGAAAGTTCTCTGACAGGCACAGTGTAAACTTTATGTACGAAACTGCCAGTACTCTTTTTAAGGGTTAAAGTTGAATATCAAAACATTTTGAAATTGATATCCAGACGATTATATGAAAAGGACGTTAAAGTAAAAAACCATATTGATATCTCATCAGACTTATGAGATACGGAATTCGTAGAAACGTGCACAACCATTTCACACTCCTCTTAGGGGTTGAATATCGAAAAAATGCTGAAATAGGTTTTTTTTGACGATTATATAAAGCCCATAGGAGTAAAAATCTTATTAAGCCTAAAAGATATGTCGGAATTCGTAAAAACGTACACAAGTACATTTTACTTTCTTAGCGGTTGAATATTTCTAGTCGCTTGTATAAAGATCCCGAAGAAAAAGTTAATTCGATATCTTGGCTAAGAGATACGGTGAAATTCGTGAAAATATATACACCCCATTTTCACTGACAGTTTTTTTCATCATACCTCCTCCTAGAGGTCTATTTACTATTTACTCCTGTACCCATGTGCGAATGCCGGTGTCTAACCAGAGTTGCCTATACGGCCCAGAATTGGCATCGCATTGACCGCCAAGACTTATCGAGCGGTATTGTTTTGGTACTGACAAACCACCAGACCAGTATTTTGCCAATCCTGGTGATCAGTACTCCCACGCTATATATATTTTGATCTAAACCGACTTTGGTCCGAGTTGCTGGGCGTATGTCAGGCCTAGAATTGGCTTATTATTGGTGTCTCAGCTCTTTCGGTATTGGCTCGACGGTCGGCTCTGTAGAATTATTTTTTGTTTCTCTCTCTCTCTCTCTCTCTGGTCGCTATTGATAATTATCACTGGCCTAGAGCTTCCAGCGGGCTCCGAAGCAGTACTACCCAACTAGTAAACAGACTTCGCATTTTGATTTTCCGGAGGCTATAACTTCGATAAGGCTTCGGTAAGACTTTTGAGCGCAGGTTGTGGATTTTTAACTCCGATAAAGCTTCCGTAGGACTTTCGAGCGAAGGATGAACATTTCAGAAGCCATAGCTTCGGTAATAGCTTCTTTAAGGCCTAATGGAAGTAAATACCAACTGCTTTATGGAGATTTGCAAGCGAGTTTTGATCGACATGTCTAATTGGAAAAATCAATTGATTCGGGTTCAACCCTATTACGAGAATGTTTCAGATTAGCCTAGAATCCGAGAGTGTGCAAGGCCTAAGTAAAATCAATTCTAATTTTTCAAAAAAATAATAATAATTTACAGGAAAATAAATTCGTAGTTGGAAGTAAAAAAAAAGGGAAAAAAATGTTTATTTTCGTTTTTTTTACTGAAACTTAAGTACTGGCAGTTAGTATTGGGTCAAAGTTTGCACCAAGAGTAGGACCGATGTGATCAAATCGACATTGGCCCTGCAATGATTCGGTCTAGACCATATACTGGACCCGGAACATTAGCCAGTACAGGCAACTCTGGCACCAGTACTATGCCTGTGCCGTCCTGCCTTTCGTACATGGGTATAAATCCAACATCTTATCCAAAATGATTCGTGAGATATAAAACTTGATTTTCTGGATTAACTCGATTAATGGGTATTCTCCCTATTTTCTTGCTCGCTCTACACCACCGCTCCACCCTACCCCTTATAAACATCTTACATTCATCATACTCTTCTTGTACACATATCAGAAACCAAATTTCATATATCTGGAGCAATTGGTTCGCAAAGTAACGTAATCCAAAAATTGTCACCCGAAATTACAATTTTGTTTGAAATATGAGCCCCTAATATGGCTACAAACAATAGCCAAGTTTCAACCTTGTAGCATGAATCGTTCAGGATATATAGATTATAGGCTGATTGATTCCAGCTCTCTAGTGTTTTGGACTCCTTTTTTTGGAACCAACTTCCATACCCCTCCACCCGCTTCAATCTCTTCGCATAAGCGTTTTCTATCCTGAGATATTGAAAACAAAATTTTTCGTATGAAACCTTTCCCTCACCCTCACCCACTCTATCTCACTAAAAGAAGTCGACCCAATCTGTCCACCAAAAAAATTTCAGCTTAATATCTCGACGGGTTTTGTGAGCTACGAGCCATCAAACGCGTTTGTGTACGGCGTATACGGCAGACTACCGAATTTTTTTTTTATTTTCGAGGGTTAGCTCTGAAAATACAAAATTTAAGGGTAGAAAACTTTCTTGAAATTTCAGGTTGGTCATAATACTTTATTACTTAAAAAAAAAAAAATTCAAATTTGAGCTTAGTATCGGAAAAGGCTCTCATGAGATATGACTCGTCAAAAACGTCTAAATGCACCTTGGTTCAGGATTGGCGTGCAAAGGCCGTTGGGTCCTATTAATTATAACACTGACGATTTTCTTCATAAGTCAGCCAATGACTCTACTCGCTATTCGCACACCAGACATTTTCGTATTTGCTAAAAAAATAATTTTATAGTCAATTTGTATCATTATTAAAAGCAGATTGACCGTATCGCTGTATCATCAAACAAACATGTATTCATCAATTTGTACCTCCAAATTAGTATAATTCGAAGATTCCGTTTCAAATTGTAAATTGATTTTTCGACGTCACAGATGGAATCATTACAAAAAGAAAAATGTGGCTAATAAATTTGACAAACAAAAAATTTTTCTATGCCATATGTACACAATTTTCCACTATCTGTTATTTGGCGTGGAATACTTACACATTGTGAGTACTTAGTACTAAACTCATAATGAAATTCAAGTTGAAAAATTTTCGGAGCAATTAATAAAATATTTGTCTTGAACCCAGACCATAAGAATGATGCATCGGTTTTAAATTGAAGGCCACAATCTTTACCAACAATCAACAAGACAGCACTATGTTAGCAACTCGTCATTGTTGTAAAAGTTAATAGTTGTTATCGGGTGCACTAATCACTTCTATTATCTTTCCATCACAATCGCAGTATCCAGATGTTTGTCATACGGAACTTTATCTAAACTCATAAAATGTGGTAATTTCCATATCTTATCGGAACACATTTTATATGTACATACAATCATGTGAACGTATAGTATGAATTTCCTTCACAGTTTCATTTTATGATTTAATCGTACATTGAGCAAATGCAAAAAAAAATCTAATAATAATAACAAATGGCAAAGGCCTTAGCTAAATTTAGCATTCGTACACATTACTTCTTATTAATAAACTTTGAATAGATGTGTGTACCATAAAATCAATCGAATGTTCTTACAGTGAGTGTTTATAGGCCATACAATTATAAATTTCATAATATAGTTTCAATTACGATTTCTTACAAAAAGTGCTGATGATATGCACGGAGCGATAATAACTTGTGTGCTTTTATTTACCCTGTCAACAATCGCAATGTTTCATTCCAATTCGCTGACTTACCGACTTATTCAAGGCTATTCTGCGCTAAATTTGCACAAAATATCATGCGAAGAACAAATGTTCTTGGGTGGCATAATGAACACATTTATACAATTTTTATATTTAAATTTTTTAATATGTACATACAAAGCTATTCGTGAATTTTCTGAATATCTAGAATTTGCACCAACTGATCCAATCTTGATGCTAAACACTGCACCTTTTTGTTTACTAAGAATGCATAATTTATTATTTTTCGCCAGACTTTTCCATTGTATTTGATGACAATGTTTTCGTTTTTTTTTTTTTTTAAAAAATTTAAGAAAATCAGCAAGTTCCGAACAAAATTCGAGTTGCGTGTATTTATTATAGAAGCATCATCACTCGAATTTTTAAATTGAATATCTTTAAACTTTAAATAAATATTAACTCCTATGTAAAAAAACTCGTCAAAGGTGTAACGAGTATTGTCTAGTCTCTGGTTAAAACTCTGGAACTCGTGCTTTCGATTGCACATTTTCATATGTACTGGGATAGGAAAATCACTTTACAAATGCTTTCGCGTAGAACTGAACGCTTCATCGTAGTAGAAACTGTATTGGGCTTAAAACTCTGTCGCGCTTATATACTGCATGTGCTGAGTTGAGAGCTTTCCTGCATAATCCGAGAAGGGGAAAAGTTTTCGAGAATAATGTTGAACTATATAGAAGTTTGCAGATTTTCCACCCCTTTCTCATGGGGTATTGTAAGGCGGCCAATTGGATGTTTTTCTCCGCTTTCCAATTAAGTATTGGGAGGTTTTTGTTTTTCTGACTAGAAACTGATCGAGTTGTGCGGGTAGCATGTAACAATATTATCAGCAACAGGCGTAGTACCAAACCTCAGTGCTTCCATCGAAAAGCTGAATTTTCCATCCGCACCGGAATCGGTTATTAGGCTTTTATAAAAAAAAACTCTGCAGAAGTAAAAGCCAATTTGATATACAGTGGATGCCGCTTATTGTAATCACTTTGGGACCGGCCATAAACAATAACAATAGACGAAGAGAATATGAAATACTGTTTCCTCTTCCTCCTCATCCAGGCAGCCTCTACAGAAAGAAAGTCGTTTGAAAAGAATCGCCGTCTTTTAGCATGCCGGCTTATAAGACAGTGTCTGGTCAGGACACTTACTGTGGTGCTGATTCTCCCTTTTTAGCAAATTCAGCCTTGTACAGCGTTTTAGATCCAGCTTCGGTCATATCTGTCAGCTCAGCGTGACACTTCTATTAAACTGTCTCGAAAACTTACTCGAAGTTGAGCTCACTCTGTTGAACGAGATCAGCATCAATAGTTTTCAGAAGCTACGAAAAGACTGAAATTTCTCATAGTAATCTATGATATGTCGATACATGTGTTTACATAAATGTAAAACCAAGAGCAATCATCTTTAATTTTGATATTGTTTTTATTTTGCCTTTTTGATCACATTCACATGAAGAAAAAAGAGGAGCGATTAAGAATACAGCCACAAAACTTGTAATGTTGCATGTAAATCTGGCCCGAATGATAACATAAAGCGAATTTTTATTCCAATAAGCGATGAATTTCGTTTGTGGAAAATGGAACTAAATTGTTTTGATAACAAAATGCGGCTTATAACATTATCCGCGATTACTATAAGCGGCATCTACTGCATCATCAAATTCAAGAAATATGGCGAAAATTGTGAAAAAATATGCAACCCCCTCACACCGACTTCATGGTTGAATGTCCAAAAATTCAGAAAAGAGTTTTTAAATAAATACAAAGAAAGTCCGGGAAAGTGAAAACCAAAAAAAAAAAAAATCTATATCCTATCACTCCTTAGAGATATGACGTAATTCGTGAAAACGTGTTCAACCCTCTTATACCCTCTTAGGTGTGAAAAATCTGAAAACGTGTTTTAGGCGATTAACAAGACCGTTAAAGTGAAAGGTTATTCGATATCTGATCAGACCTAATGAGGGATATGGCTGAATTCGTGAAAATGTGTACAACCCCTTTACACCACCTTAGGGGTCGAATTTTAAAAAATCCTGAAAACACTTTCTAGGCATTTTCGTGAAGAGCCCGTAAAATACAAATTAATTCTATATTTCAGAAAATCTAAGATATTTCGAAATTCGTGAAAATATATGCATCTCATTTTCACTGATAATTTTTTTGCCCCCTGAAATTTTTATCTAAACTACTTTTCTAGTAGATCTACATACACTCATCAAGTTTCAACATTCTAGCATAAGCCGCTCAAAAGATGAGAAAAACACCACGACCCCCGTACCATACTACCCCTATAAAAAAATCGGCGAACAGTCTGGGTACAACTTTATTATTTTATGGGTTGAAGTCCGAAATGTGTTAAATGCTGAGATGCGGTGTAAGTTACTATACGACTGACAACCTAAAAAATAACGTTCCAAATAGCCTCCTGGTTATTCCATACAAATAATAAAGTTGCGGCCAGACTGTTGACTGATTTTTTTTAGTTTGAATTACTCTAGTAGCACATCTACATATAGGTACTAAGTTTCAACTTTCTAGCATAAACCGTTTCTGAGATATGAAAAACCACCCCCCACCCCCGTACCGGGCTACCCCTATCAAAAAATTATTTTTCTGGGATGTCTCTATAGTAGCTCTATACAGTTTTTAATTTTTAGCTTTCTATCCTTTGCGGCTTTCGAGAAATTAAAATCAGAATTTTTTCATTTTACACCCACACCCTCAAAATTTTTTCTCCGCTACAGGTGTACCGCTCCTAATTTCTGTAAAATTTTTAAGATCATATCTGATAGGGTACTTGAGATAATAAAATTTAATTTTTTGAAAAATGACTGTTCCCCCACTTCCGCGCTTCACCCTCCCCCACAAAATTTTTACATTGTGTAGACTCCACTAGTAATTATATATACAGAAACCAAATTTTATCTTCCACACACAATTGAGTCGGAAGATAATATAATTCAAAGTTTTCCCCCCCCACCCCCTTACCTCACCATCGCCTTAAAAAAAAATTAAACCCTTTTCGAATCTTCTAGTATCTCTTGAGACAACTACAAAGTTTCAGCCGTCTGACTTCACTCGTTCAAGAGATATGGACTTTAGAATATTTCAATCCTAGCTTTCAAGCGTTTTGGACACATTCCCCCCCCCCCCCCCCCCTCCTCCCCACTCGCACATTGACGACCCCAATCGACGATTTTTTTGCAAATGGGTCCACTATCATAGTACATACTACATAAGTTCCAACTTTCAGCCTCCTAGCATTAGCGGTTCATGAGATCTAGAAACCAACATTTTTCATCTAAAACGCTCGCCCCACCGCCCCCCTCACACCCCCACCTCTGTGAATACCACTCGTAGGGGTTCACCCATTCTACCTACCATAAAAATTTCAACTTAATATATAAAGGGGTTTGTGAGCTACGCACCTTCAAACGGTTTTGCGTACGGTGGACAGACGGACATTTTTTTTTGCTTTTTTCGCATTTACTAGTCCTAAAACGTGTAAAAACCAAAATTTCAGGGTTTGAAATTTCAGGTCGATCACAATACTTTATTATTAAAAAATAATAAAGTAAAATTATATTTTTACAATATGTCACTACACAGTAAAAAAAATTTTTAAAATTGCTATCCTTAAAGCAGTAAATTATTCTGCATTGATGTAGTAAATTTACGAATTTTCATTAAATTTAACAAAATTGAAAGTAATTCTTAAAACTGCGTATTTTTACACATTTAATTCATAAATTTATGGACTGGGTAGTAACATTGCAACACCGCATGAAATTTTCCACAATTAATGTGTAAAATTGATCATTGTGTATAAAATTACGCTTTTTGTAGGTATGTAGTTTAGATACTCTATGCGTAGTAATATGTCATTGTGTATAAAATCACGCATTTTGCATGTAATTTTGCTACTTCATGCGTAGTGTTTTTTGTGATATGTATTAACTTGACCGCTTCGTTGTTTAGTTCATTTTTTTCGTTGTTTTAAGTAAGACGTGATTTAAAATTTAAAAAGAAAATAATGTTTATAGTGTGTGAAGTTTGTGGCTTTAATACAAATAAATTAAATTTATATAATAAACATGTTGACCTATATCCTGGTTTTTTCCAAAAATCATGTGTTGAATGATTGAATTTTTTTAAATTGTCGATTGCTGTGTCCTTTGCCCTTCAAAATACGTCTTGGAATTCATATGCCGATCATTCGCTTGCATCTTATTCATTTATATTATCAATAAATTAATAATAATAATAAGCATACATAAACATATCCCATTTTTGTAGTACATATAAGTTTTTCCACATCGTGTGTAATTTTACGCACACCAGCAGTAAATTTACTCATTTTTAGCGATTGATTTCCACACTTATGTGTGAATTTCCACATTAATAGTAAAAATCACAAGAGTACGTAAAGAAATTTGACAATAGTAATTTTATTGCTCTCAGAGTAAGCACTAAATTGCCTACTCTGAGAGTAGTAAAATTTTTTTACTGTATAGTATACACCTCTAAAAAATAATAAAGTAAAATCTGAACTTTTCTTTGGTGCCTACCAGTCATGGAACCTGAGAAATAAAATTTTTAAAGTAGCAAATTTTTTTTTAATTCGATTACAATGCTGTATTATTGAAATAATAAAGTAAAAAGTGAATAGTAAAAAAATAGCAAAAATTTAAAACAATAAAAGAAATGCGTTGCCTTCAAATTTTATTTTATTATACATGTTTAGTTTATTGACACAACAAGGAAAGAGTAATGACTATTTGATTCTATAGAAACATCCACGGAAATGTTAGCAACCCCAAAATGAACAACTTGACACTTATACAATGGCTCTCGAAAGTATTAACACAGCTTCATTTCAGGCATCCCATCTTAACGCGAATAAAGTTTCTTCTACGTTAAGGGTGATTTTGTATGTCGAGTATGTCTACAATATTTACTCGAAACCTAAGGACAATCAGGTGATAATCGAAGGTGTCATGGTGATATGCCAGTTAGCAGTTTGCAATCAACAAGTTGTTTTGATAGAAAGAAAGTAGAACCATTGAATTTATCGGTAGTATTACCACTTTTTTTAGTGGTGATTCCATTTCCTGTTGACTTTATTTCAAATAGAACAGTGCGTTCAAAAGACATTCAAAATTTTCCATTCAAAATTTCCGTAAACTTTCCACTAAAAGCGTCTCGGTCGATGCATCACACTCTGACTTGGCAATTTCTCCAAGAAAGCGAAAAATCTGTTGTTTTCTTGTTTGTATGGAACAAATTCTAATGTGGAATTCAACTAACACGCAAATAGACCATAGTTACGGCTCTTGGTTGTCTTACAATAAACAACAAAGTGGAGCGAAAAATATAAAAATCTAATCAATATTAGGAGAAAACGAATCTACACGCTCACCGGCAAGCTTGTCTGATCCTTTTGATACCTTTCAAAAGCCGAAATACCTACAACATGTTCATGACACGGATAAAAAAAGTTTCCTTGTATGTAATAATGCCGAATGTATTGTAGGAAACACGGCGATTTTTGGCTCGTACCCATGTTTTCTTGTTATTTTTAGTCATCAAACGGCGTTTAAACTTAAAATAAGAAATTTACATTCGCTTCTCTGAGCTCCTCTATCTGATGTTCTCTAGTGATAAAATCAGTATTTTCTCGTCTAATCAACGGTAATCTTATTTCCCAGTTGGCTCAACGTTTAGCGAATTATATTTTAAGTAATTTTACCTTGGAAATTTCTTTTTTTAAAATTACAATTGCTCTGTTTTTCATTAATAAACTTACTAAAAAAAATCCGGAAACTTTTGACGTCAAAATCGCGATTTGAAAACTGTTTATTTTATAACCGGCAAAGTTTTACCTTTTTCAGTGTTATGTAATACGAAAATTTCAGTAGTTAAAACTAAAAAATCAAAATTCAAGTGAGCCATCGTGTTGTTAAGAGAGTGAATTTCGAAATCAAAAAATGTTTCATCTGAATCAAGAAACATAGTGGAAAATTTTAAAATTTCAATTTTGATTGTCCGTTTTTTGTAGTTGCTGGTGCGTTTAAATATTTTAGAGATTTATTAGTTTGTTACAAAATTTTCAATATAAATTGGTGCACAAATTTCGTTATAAAGGAAAAATTCAGCAAGCGAGAATTGTTCTTTTAGCCTCGATTTTTTTGCGTGCTATAAAAAATTCAAAAACTCATTTCACACGTGAATACGAGCAAGTTTAGAAATAGAATTGAAATATCATTTCACACGGCTTGTGCCAGTTCAACGGACGAAAACAATTTGTTTACTTGGCATATGCCAAAAATTGAATCGGAATAGTTCACAAGTTGCTGTAAGCCGCTGATCAATTATTTACTTTATTTTAGTAGTTCGATACTCACAGTCTTATTGATAAACAGTACTGCCTCCAGCACTTCGGACTGAGAAAGTGTGCCCTAGACATGGGATTAATTCAGCCATTAATTTAAAAAAAAAAAACGATAAGTTTAAGCCCATGACACAATTAATGCAGCGCTGCATGGCAGCATTTTTGTCTCCATATTAAAACTACTGCATACAATGTTGCTTTGATTATATCATGGGCTTTTTTATTATTGTTTACCTTTAACGCGTTTTTAAATTCGTTGACCGTAAAATTAACCACTGGCAACATCAGTTAGTATTAAAAGTGGTGATGCGATAAGCTTATGGTCCCAATCGTTTGTTTAGAGCCTTTCAAAGCAGTAAAAATCGCTGCTTGAAGAGTTTAAAATTTGACATGTAAATTTTTTTCGATTGCGCTGCTTAAGCGCTGTCAACAGTTGAGCATAAGAACGGAGTTTTTGATGCAATCAGTAACCGTTAATAAATATAGCCAGCTAATTTCATATTTATTGTCGGTGGAAATAAAACATCATACATATCGATCTCAAGCAAAAACTAAAGATGTAATTAAAGTGAAGGCAGTAGCGGTCATAGACATAGGGACATGGCCCCACCCTAACAAATTCGTCACCCATGATTACTTTATCACGTCTGCTTTAAAGAAAAATTATTTGAGACTATTAGACTAATAGATACACTTAATAAAGTATAATGCAATTATATCTGATTTCACCTTATGTCTTTCTTTAACCCTTCTTTTGTCTTTTGACTCCTGATTGAAAAAAAGACTGTACTAATTAAAAATATATCAATCGAAAAGTAATAAAATTTCGAAAATCATTCTTTGGGTTGTGGTGTTTTATGTTAAGGAAGTAGCTTTTAATGTTTGAAACTAATTTTGAAATGATTTGGATTATGCTTGGACAATTTTCATTGTGTGCATCCTAATCCTAAATTAAGACGTAAATTGTGGTAAATGCAGTGAAACACAATATCATTGAAAATACAAGTTTCCCGGGTTCAATACTGTTATTGTTTATTTTTGCGTGACGTTTCGGACTCGAATTGAAAATACAAGTTTTCCGCGTTCAATAAGACTACAATATTGTAGTATTATTGAACGCGGAAAACTTGTATTTTCAATTCAACATGTACTGTGAAAACATTCACCAAAAAATCACAATATGATTGCTGTCCAGGTCGGTTTGAGCGAATTTTGAACTATGTTTTCACAAAACCTAGTCACCAGAGCAGATATCAAACTTATTGTAATTTATGGGTAATCCAGCAGATCTTTATTTTTTTTGTCGAAATCATGAGATTTCTGCAATTCGGATTTTAATGCCCAATATTGAGTTTCATCAAATATGTACGATAGTAGAACTAATAAAAATTAAATACCCTACTTTTCTAATGGTCTCAAAAAACAGCTAATTTACATCCGAAGATTTCAAACTGGATTTGGCGAAATCTCGAAATTTTAACAAAACTCTCAAAATCTACTAGATCTCTCATACATGTAAGAGATTTTGAAGTTTGCTTGGGCTTCTAAATTTTGTCGAAATCGAGATCGACTTCTACTGAAATCGAAAAATATGTTCATCAAGCTTTAGAATCAATTAATTTTATTTTCTAGTTCCTTCCCATGCTATTCAATTTTATATTAAAAAGACTTACAATCATACAATACAGGTTCAAATTCAATCAGCTGATAAATTGAACGATGTTAAAGAAATCCCTTCAGAGCGATGCTAATGCTTTTTAATATTCTGAAATTCGGTTGCCAAGATCTGGCGATTTAGATGCGGAAATGAAAAGTTGATATTTTCAAGCAGTACCAACCGAAGCGACCATAGCATTTGTATAATTTCCATCCACGCTGCATTAACGGGTAGCTATCACACCTATGCAATATGACCGCCACTGATTGAAGGCGATGCGCGCGTGGAAAATCGCGTCGCGAGCGCCATGTCGCGATATCAATTATAGTAAACGCGTTGAGTCGCTTGCCACTACTGTGAAATAGTATAAAATAAAACCAAAATATTTTGTTCGCAAAATAATTCGCAGCATTCTCTATTCTATTGTTTAAAAAAGAACGAAATAAAACCTACAAAATCGCGTTACGCGTGCGACGAAATTAGCAAATTGGCAATTGAAGCGATGCGATATCAATATAACTGGTTACACTTACTAACGTTCATACTAGTCAGCTGGCATTGCGCCGCATCGCTTCACGTGCGCGTGTCGCGTTCACTATAATTCCATCTTAAGTCGGTTTAATATTTTGAATTTTTCAATAATTTTGAAAAAGCTACTCACTGGATTAGTGTCAAAAGCGAACGTACTCCATTAAGTGTATAACGAGGTGGAAAACTTACGCTGTCAAAGCCAATTGTAACTGTATTGGACTTGGTCCGAAAGTAAGCAATTTCTTTAAGATATATCATAGCGCGCATCATGGGAACTACCGAACACCCTGCCAGCTAAGTACTGCTCTGTAAACAGACAATTTTGGTACGAGTCCAAAATTCTGAATGAAAATAAATTTCCAGATTGAAAAATAATTTGAAAAATAAAAATTCCTGAAACTTTACTCTATTGCGATGTTTTTTTACTTACATTTAATTCTTTCAATTGTAGTTTTAATTTTTGTTTTATATCCAATATTAACTTATAAATGACCCAGTGTCGTTTCCCTACAAATAATTTAAGGCGGTTATTCAAATATTAACACCTTGACTTTATGTGGCACAGAAATATTTGTAATGTGACCATGTTCCATTAATTTTCATACTTTGTAATTTTATCTCGCACAGGAATTTTTCCAGTGACTGGTTGTTGACAATTCAGAATATTACATCTGTTATCATTTTAAGGTATACACACGTGTGAATCGATATCATACCATATACATACAGCTGCGAAAAAAATAATAGCACCAACGTCACCAACAATCTTTCCAAAGGCATTGTAATTCTATTTGTTAGTTTAAACAACTAATGAACACATTTTTAAAAGTAAACAAGTTTTATAAAAATTGTGTAATAAAAATATTTAAGGTTTTATTTACAGTTTGAAAGCTATTTAAACAAATCTTGTAAAAACATAAAAATAAGGCGGAAAAAAAAATTGCACCACAATTCCAAAGTGCACTTAAGGTTAAAAAAATAGAATAAATGAATTAGTTTTATTAGTTTGCGATAGTTATCTGTTCCAGCTGATGACGTACTTCAGTTTTAATATTTAGTTGCGTGGCCTTTATTGGCAATAACGGATGCACAACGTTTTGGCATTGAATCAACCAAGCTCTGGCATCGACTTAGCGGAATTTCGCTCCAGGATCCTAATCACATTCCAAAGTGATTCGTTGCTGGTTGGCTTGGCAGCAGCAACTGCTTTTTTTACATCAGCCCACAAATTCTCAATAGGGTTGAGATCTGGTGACTGCTCAGGCCACTCCATGACGTTCACTGAATGCTCTCTGAACCATTTCTTCGCTTTCTTGCTGGTGTGTTTGGGGTCGTTGTCTTGTTGAAAGGCCCACAGCAAAGGCATCTCGTACTCTGCATAAGGTAGCATAATTTTTTCAATTATTTCAACATAAACGTGTTGGTCCATAATTGTTTTTATCCAATGTATTGGGGCCTATGCCATAATGCGAAAAGCAAGCCCACACCATTACACTTGACCCCCATGTTTAATGGTTTTACATGTGCTTTGAGGATTGTATTCTGCATTCGGAGGGCGTCTGACGTATGAACTAGAGCCTTTTCCGCCATACAGAACAATTTTGCTCTCGTCTCTGACCATAAGATGTTCCTCCATTTTTCAACTGGCCATTTCAGGTGTTCTTTTGCAAACTCAATACGTTTGGCTACATGCTTCGCACTTAGGAGTGGAACTTTTCTTGGGCTACAGACTTTTAAATTGTGATGTCTGAAACGATTACGAACTGTTTGCACCGTTGCAGCTATATTGAGATCCTTTTTCAGTTCAGTTGCTGGCTTAAAAGGCTCCTTCTTGCTCTGGCGGATCAATTTCAAGCAACTTCGATATGTCCACGTGTTTCAGCTTTTTCTTGGAAAGTTATGGTATTGCGTATCATTTTGTTTGAACATCCAACAAAATGACGCACTTCGCTATAAGTTTTGCCCTCTGAAATAAGTTTTCGAATATAATCTCTCTTTTTTCAGCACTACAATGCTTTCCGCGACCCATTTCGTGACCTAAACGATGGCTTTACTATTAAATTTGTGTAAAAACTAACGAAAACCGAACAAGAACACTTTAACTTGTACAGGGGTCAAATTAATAAACTCAACTAATGTGCTCTTCAACAGAATTGTCAGCGGTGCTATTATTTTTTTTCTTCTGTTTTGCATTTTTCTCTGAAAAACGCTTAAATTGAAAAGAACCGTTATCATTATGAACAAAAAACTGTTTTCTGCGGAAAGTGAACATGTTGTGTGATATATTTATCAGCAATGTACAAACAATTTTCGACACGAAATGTTTTTTTTTTAACAAATAGAAAAAATGTTGTGGTGATGCTATTTTATTTTTCGGCACTGTATGTATTATGTGATTGGAGGTGCACATACAATCCTAGTATGTAGGTTACTGTATCTTTTTAGTAATATTAGGTTTAGTATAAAAAAAAAAAAATCAGTATTGATCGGAATTACAACCAGCCTTAGTTTTCTTAATAATTGGTCCGTCGAGCCGGATTTGAACAAGCGACCAATGGTGTCAAGTTCCAACACTGTTCTGTGTACGAATAACATTTAATCTTGCTAAAATGTGCGTACCGACCCGGTTCTATAGGAGTTTGAAATAAAATTGAAATTTTTTGACGATTCTGAAATATTGTTTTTAAATTTTATTTAATAACGAATTCAACCCCTGTCCGATACAGTTTTTATCGGGTTTTTACGATGACTCCATTGATTGTGTTGTGGCACACTGCTGGATCAGAGTTTTGAATTTTTTTTTAAAGGATTTGATGTTAACTTTTATGTGGTAGCACAAACTACATTTGGGTCAAATCCGCCATCTAGAAGTCGAAATCAGATGAAAAGTTTTGCCAAAACTGTTTCTGCTCTTTGGGATAACTATTTTTCGTGTAACTACCTCTAATATTCATTTTGCTTATCTCAATTTGCTATAATATTCATTTTGCTTACCTCAATTTGCTATAGATGCCAAAACTTTTTAAATACTTGTAAATTAGTTTCCTGCGATAAAATCAGGATCTCACCTTTACAGCCTCAAGGTGATTCGATTCAGCGTCCGTCAGTTTTTTCCCTTAGTATTTACTAAGGCGACATCCAAATTTCTGTTTTACGAAGTAGACTAATGAGTCCTCGTCCTTGCTTCAGCTTTTCTGTTCTGGTAGAGAGACTTAGTTTTTCCTTAATTGCCAATTGGAATTGAACTTACTAGAGCTAGTAGTGGCAGACAGAGTAAAACTTTCGAATAGTTAGTTAAAAAATTTGAGAAGTTTGTATGTCACCTCCTCTTCCAACCGGTCTTTCAATTTGATAGGTGATAAAAAGTATTTTCGACTAATGCGACACTATTTCGAAAGAAAGTTTCTAACTCATTGAAGAAAAGGAGAAAGTTAATCAAAGGCCTTAAGTTTAGCCAAGCGAGATTGATTTTCCTTCGCTGGAAGAACAAGGTTTTTTCAACTGTAATGATGTCCTCAAAGAGAAAAGTCAATGGCAGCGATCAACCCCAGTTGGGATATTTTGTGGGGTGGTCTTCAAAAGAGACTCATCTGATGCCGAAAAAACAACCCAATAAATTCGTACTATTTCTTTTTTAATAAATCTTTATTAAATCTTCTGATTTTCTTGTGGTTGTTTTTTTATGTAACTTGCCACCGGTTTAATTGAATCTTTTCAATGATCAATTTTTTCAATGATTTTAACCTAAGATACAGTACTATGATAAGTACAGAATTTAGGTATTTTGTAATGTGAATACGGAATTTTAAACCCTGGATTTAGGGATGCAGAATTTTTGAATACGGAATTAAACACCCAATCCGTTACTTTCCATTGCTCTCAAATTGTAAACAAATTCTAAAGCTGCACACGGCAAAATTATAAAAGTTTTTGTGTATGACAAATTTTACATTTATTTTTAGCCAATTTTCTAATTATATATCAAAATATTGTTATTTTCTATTCTGTGATATTATTTCATGGAAAGAAATGACTGTATATTGAATTTTGGAAATTTTTTTTCGGAAAATTAATTTTATTTTATTTTAAAAATAGCGGTTATAAGATGCCAATAAATTATTTCAGTACTGCATCGATTTTAAAATTTTTCTCGCGTTTTCTGTCGAACAACTTACTACCTTATGTTCTTAGGCACCCACTGCGAAATTTCTTTATTTGTTATCCACTTAACTCTGATTGCATATTTACTTATTTATTTATAAATGCATGAGATACGCGTATAGGATTTTATCATCTCTCCGATACTGAGTTAGTTGAAATTGTCCACCGTATGTTCAAATACTGTATCATCTTATCTGTATTCATAGAGGTGCGCATACGAATATGTATGTGACTTTTAAGATGCTTGCGCATGCGTAAAACCGTTTTTTCGTGATAATTATTTTGTTTATGTCGTTGTTGCTGATAATGAGCGAAGTACACCTATCAAATACTTCGTAAGCTTAACTTTACGGTATTTCATTTTACATTATAAAATCCATTGACCGCGAAAGCCCACCAGTGAACATAATTCTCATAAAAGGTTTAAATATTTTACCACAAAGAAAATTAATTAGTAAAGTTTATTGGCCAGAGTTCAGTTCGATTTGTGCTCCAATTTCAAAGTCTCTTATTAGGTGTGGTCAGTGATAAAAATTGGAACAATTGTAATTGTGTCGTAGTTTTAATCGCCCCCGCTTATTTGCAGTAACTCATCGGCGTATTTAGTTCAAAGATTGTTGTGCACCCGTTTATAGAAAATTTGAAAACGATTTTTATTTTTAATAATAATTTTAACACATAGTTTGACAAAAAAAAATCAATTTCATAAAACAGGCGAATTTTTAAGTTTATTTTTGAACAATGAGTGCTCGTGGTTTTATCAGTCGCGACGATTCTAGTGATTCGGCGATCCATGTTCGCACCAATGCGCAACCAAAAAGTCCAAACATTGTAACAACTGATTTCTATTACGGTAAGTAAAGCTACATACAGTTCAATTAATTTAATTCAATTACAAAAGAAAGAAAAACCAAACATTATAAATCGCGTGTCACACGGCACATAAATAGAACACATCAAGTTGAATGTAAATTGTCGTGTAAATAGTTCGTGATCTGTTAAAATTTATACTAAATTTCGTCCTGACAATCATAAAAACTAAATTATTCTGTCTGGCATCGTTCTAAATTTCACTAATGTTCGATATAAATAATGATTAAAATTTTGTGCCAAAACGTATCAGGTACTTAATTATATTAATGAATGCCTGAAGAGTGCTAAATTCAAAATTGATTGGCAAAAGGCAGCAGTGTTGAAAAGGTTATTTGAATTTTAATCGTAATGGACGAACGTTTCGAAACTGATTATTGTACAGTTTCTATAATTCATATGAAATTTGTAGATTTGTCATACTAAGGGCAAATCTAAATTTAGAATGAACAGGTGATGAAGGCTGTATATTTTGATCACCATCAAATTGACAGTACACATAAATCACTTATTTGGATACCACTCTTCATTTTTAATAGATTTGTTAGGACCTTATAATCTGTCTAGATGAAATCAATTGTATAAATTTAATTCTGCCCCATAAGTTTGTATACCGGATAGATGAAGGACACGGTACACAAAATCAAGTTTATCAATCTATGTATTATTCTTTAATACTAGCCGCGTACCGCGGCTACGCTCGCTTCGCTCACGTTGTTCCATCGCTCCTGTTACTCCCGTTGATCTCGTTGCTCCCGTTGATCCATTGGTCCTGTTTCTCCCGATACTTCTGTTACTATCGTTGCTCCCGTTACTCCGGTCGCTCCCATTTCTCCCGTTGCTCCCGTTACTCCATCCATCATCCCCTATCCACCATCCCCCATCCGCCATCCACCATCCCCCATCCGCCATCCCCCATTTCTCCCGTCGCGCCGTTGCTCCCGTTACTCCATCCTCTATCCACCATGCTCCATCCCCCATCCACCATCCTCCATCCTCTACCCACCATCCTCCATCCACCATCCTCCATCCTCCATCCACATTCCTCCATCCTCTATCCACCATCCTCTATCCACCGTCCTCCATCCACCATCCTCCATCTTCCATCCGCTTTCCACCATCCCCCATCCTCCATCCTCCGTCCTCTATCCACCATCCTCCATCCTTTCATCCTCCATCTTCCATCCTCTATCCACCATCATCCATCCACTATCCTCCATCCACCATTCCTTATCCACCATCCCCCATCCCTCATTTCTCCCGTCGCGCCGTTGCTCCCGTTACTCCATCCTCTATCTACCATACTCCATCCCCCATCCACCATCCTACATCCCCCATCCACCATCCTACATCCCCCATCCACCATTCTCCATCCTCTACCCACCTTCCTCCATCCACCATCCTCCATCTTCCATCCTCCATCCTATATCCACCATCCTCCATCCCCAATCCCCCCATCCTCCATCCACCATCCTCTATCCACCGTCCTCCATCCACCATCCTCCATCTTCCATTCGCTATCCACCATCCCCCATCCACCATCCTCCGTCCTCTATCCACCATCCTCCATCATCCATCCACCATCCTCCATCTTCCATCCTCTATCCACCATCCTCCACTATCCCCTATTTAACATCCATCGTCCAACTTTACCATTTAGTAATAGGAACGCATAGCTAATACACCGAAATCGAACGAACTGCCGCTAAACTATATGAAATACACTCAAATGTTGAAATAACTCGCGTACCACCAACTGTTAAATAATTTTGTTAACGCAGAAACCATCGAGGGCGTACCCTCAACAAATCACCAAAGTTTCATCGCAATTGGATGAGTGGTTTAGGAGCCTATACAGGACAAACAGACAAACAGACAGACAAACATTCATTTTTATATATAGAGATTAAAAATTTCCAAACCTGGTGTCCGTTTGTTTTACCAAAAATAAATAATTTTTTATATGAACAAGTTTGGATGACACTTTGGAAGTTGAAATCGGTAGTTGGGAAAAATCTGTCAAAAGTCTGGCAAATGAGATGATACAGAAGTGCTGACACCCTTAAAACAGCAATTACAATTTTTGTGTTATAGTCCAGAACGTGATGAAAGTGTAAATATTGCGCTGGTTGTTTCGAGACAAGACGGTTTTTTGTCAGTAGAAACGGAAGAATATCGAAAAATCCTGAAATTGATTTTTAAGCTCGTGAAAATAAAAACCGGTTCGATATCTCATCAGACTCAAGAGATGCGGTGGAAACGTGTAAAAACCTTTTACACCCTTAGGGGTTGAATGTAAAAACAAATCATGGATTTGATTCTTAGGCAATTGTATAAAAAGTTCGTGGAAGTAAAAATCAATTCTATATCTAATGAAGGCTAAGAAATATGGCGGAATTCGTGAAAATTGTAATATGTAATACAACCCCTTTGGAGTTGAATATCAAAAAATCCTGTAACAAAATTTCTATGCTTGCTGCTTGTAGAAGTAAAGTTTTTTCGATATTTTAGTAGACCTAAGAGATATGATGAAATTTGTTAAAATATACGGACATCATTTTCACCGTAAATCTTATTTTACTAAAATTATTTTTCTAGTAACTTTACATGTACATAATAAGTTTGAACTTTCTAGCATAAACTGTTTCTGTGATAGAAGAAAATACTCTGCACCCCTGTGCTACCCCTATATTAAATTATATTTTTGGAACGTACCGCTACTTTGACCTGGTTTACACCGAGCATTGAGGCCGAGGCCTATACCACAAATTCGTCTAAATTATTTAGGACCCTCGGGCCATATTGTCACTGTATTCATCTGGAAGCTCCATTTTACGGTTTTCATTTTTAGTACGCTTTGCCAAAGTGTAAAGAACATAGATTTTGTGAGCGTTGAATATGTCGAATTTCGTTCCAACTAAAGAGCATTTGCGGGAAGTGTTATTTTTCCTGTTTAATTCGAAGAAAAGTGCAGCTGAGAGTCACCGAACGCTATTGGAAACTTATGGTGACTATACTTCATCGATTAAAACGTGTGAGTTTTGGTTTAGACGATTTAAAAGTGGCGAAGCCAAGCTCATGCTCTGTATTTAGCGAGATCAGCTAGGGGTGGTTTATTATGAGCTGCTTCAACCTAATGAAAAAATCACAGAGGACCGCTACCGACTACAATTGATACGTTTGAGCCGAGCATTGAAAGATAAACGCTCACTATTCGAGCAGAGGCCGATAAAGTGATTTTGCAGCACGACAGTGCTCGGCCTCATTTTGTACGAGTGGTAAAAATCTAGTTGGAAACGCTGAAATGGGAAGTCCTACTCCACCCGCCCTATTCTCCTTCTGATTACAACCTATTCCGATCGATGACTCATGGCCTAGTTGACCAGCACTTAAGAAACTACGACGAATTCAAAAATTGGGTTGATTCATGGATAGCATCTCAAGAAGAGTCGTTCTATCGACGTGGATGCTCCGAAAAAGTGAAATTAGCATTGAGCGAATGTCAGCTATCGTTGCTGACTACAAAAACAGTGTTCCTGTGTCAGAACTTTCGAAAAAGGATGGGTGTCATAGGAATACCATTCATTGCCAGGTATCGAAAGCAAATAAACACTAAAGTGTGAAAATTTTGCCAGGGAGAGGGAATAAACGGGCGACTTCTGCAAAGGTAGACAAAGGTAATTGTTAAAGCAGCAAAGAGAACTCCTTTCACAACTTATAAGAACATCTTAAACGATGTGAATATTGGACGAGAATAAAATTAGTAACACTACAGTTTGAAGGAGGCTAGCGGAAAATAACATAAAATCCTACGTTGTGCAACAGAAGCCATATTTAACTAAAAAAAACAGAAACCTTCACTGGAAGTTCGCTCTCGAGTACATAAATAAGCCGATTCAATTTTGGAGGAGTATCCTTTGGACAGATGCGGTTGTCTTTTTCTTAAATGGTATATATAAACGCAAATTGTATTTTTCGAATCCAAAAGAAACAAAAAATAGAGCGGTGACAAATCCAACGCGACATTCTCATGGCGGAAAAATAATGGTGTCTTTCCTACAATGTCATTGGATCCTTAGTGAGTGCCCAAAGAGCATAAAACAGCTCCAATACCTATTGAATGATTGTGCATCTTTCGCCAGGGACAAACTGGTTGGCAGTTACTTCATATTACAACAGGACAATGTTCACAAATCAATAATTGTAACAAATTTTTTAGCAGATATTTCCATGGCCTCCCCAAAGCCGTGATCTCAATGTAATTGAAAACGTTTGGCACTAGATGAAGTCGAAAATTCGGCAAGAAATTGAAATGCTGCCAAAGGAAGCGTGGAAAAATATCACAAACGTGTGGAGTAATATACCAACGACCGTATTGCAAAACCTGATAGATTCTATGTCTAGACGCCTTAAGGGGGTTATTGCGGCAAAGGGTGGAAATACAAAATACTAAGGAAGTACTTAATACATAATTTTATAGATTTTAGCCTTTGAAACTAATTTGAAATTTTCTTTTTTTTTACCTTTATAGAGACCTGTTATACGTGCACAAATAATTTTGGCATCTTTTCTGTGCACAAATAATTTTGGCATCTTTTCTGTTATTAATTTTGCTTATACATACTCTTTTTTCAGAAATTTTTTATTTTTTATTTTTTAATACTGTTTTAGGCTATATATGTAACTATAAAAAAAGAAATGAATGTTATTATGCTTATTTATAAAGGTTATAGTACTTTCCCTTTAGAAAAGGTTATGCACAAATAATTGTGGCACCGAGTGTATATGGAATGCGTTCTGACACAACTGCACATTTTTAGTAATAGTCCCTAAATTTATTGATGATATATTTTGATAGACTAAATACGACCCCGCCCAATTTTAGGCCTTTATTAGTGTAAACAGTTGGCGATTGGGCCTACTTTAGGTCACGATATAGGTCGGGCCGTGATTAGGTCGCAGGGTCTAAACCAGCTCTATACTCCTACTATGCCAAATTTCAGTTTCTTCTCTTTCTCTTCTTTCTAGTGGCTCTCGAGGTATGAATATCAAATACTTTTTTTTCACCCTCCTCCATCCTCATCGACTCCACCCTTACCCGAATTCAATTGGGTCCTCCTTGTATCAATTTCAAGATCCTATAGTTCTTGAGATGTGAGTTTCCCGATTTTTGGTCTCTAACAATTTATTGCTATTTGTTCTTAACTTATTGAGCATATCGAAAAATTGCATTAAATCTTAAAAGTCCAGTGTTAGGGTCATTTACTTCAATGTTGGTAAACATACAATGAATGTGAATCTTGTTACTGATTTTGAATTACTTTCGAAAGATGTTAATAACTTGCTTGTTATCAATAAATTGATAAGAGCGGGCAATCAAGTTAATGCATTGATCATTCAACACAAAAACAAGTTCATGATCTTCGCAGATCACGTCGATCGTAAGACCGGCTTATTAATTCCAGTTTAAAATTATAAAGTCGATAGTATGGACGCGTTGTAATAAATAGTACCGTCTTTAAATATTTTTTTTTACAATACCTTTGTAACGATCGCTTTCTTTTTAATATCAAAACTAACTATCTTTGTAAATTTTATTAAATGTTGCATTTTAATCGCTTAAATTCATCGCAACGTCTTTTAAACGATGAAAAACTCACTCCAAAGGATAATCGAAGCAAGGACGAAGGTTAGTCTTTGTATTGTTAATCTTATTAACACAAATATATAAAAGTGTACTGCAATCGTAGTTGATTGAATAGTGTTAAATTTGTACTTAACGAAAATATAAAATAAAGAAATCGAAATTTAAATAAAAGAGAGTGTTCGTTTTTGCATTAATTTGTTAATTTAAATATTACAAAACATTCGCTAGATCTTTCAGAGGTGATATTGCGAACTAATTACTCAATTTTGAATGTCGGTCTGATACTTATCTGTAGAAGATTTTATATTTATTGCACCAATAAAATGTGAGAGTAATTAGCACTAACATATAATTTAGTATGTTAAAAACAACCTGTTTCTCTTTGTAAAATATTTGCATACTAAAGATAGGTATCTTTTCTTTTGTACTCGTGTTTGGAATCGGATAGAAAGCAGAAATATTTGTGAGGAATGTGCAAGAAATTTATTTTATTGTATCTAAAAGAGTATCTGATGGTTGCGTCCTCTGTTTAATAGTTTCATCTTGTTCAGTTTTAAATTTTATTGAAAATATTTAATTGTTTATATCTTTGTTACTCTAACGTTTTTCTCTTATTAAAAAGGAAGTCTGAATTGTTAGTGGGCTATATTTTGGTTGCCATTGATTATAATTAGTTTAAGTTATTAAATGATCATTTCAAAAGTTCAGAGAAGAACGACTTAAGTCCAATTAAGATCATGCCGCTAGTACATTGGGATCGTCCTGGAATTTTAAAAAAAATCGCTACCCTAAAATTTTATAATTTCACGTTTCGAGACTAGTAGACCCCAGAAAAATAAAAACTAATGTCCGTCTGTCCGCCGTAAACGCCGTACTCAAATGCGTTTGAAGGATAGATTGAGCACTTTAAGCGATGAGGGAGGGGTGGGGAGTGTTTAAAAAAAACTTTTAGAGTACGATATCTTCCGAACCAATGACGTAAAAAAGATAACATTTGGTTTTTATATACTCGTACAAGTTTATAAGTCCAATAAGCTAAATGTAAAATTTTTGAAGGAGGGGGAGGGCGATGGAGCATAGAACTGGGTAGGAACATTCTCCCAAAAAATCAACCCTCATATCTCAGAAACCGTACCAGTTAGGGTCTTGAAATTTTTACAGGAGCTAGGCCCCGTAGAGCGTAGACCTCTAATAGAGAAAACAATTTTGAGGATAGGAATGAGAGTAGGTGATGGTGAAAAGCAGAAAATTCACCAGAAAACCATTTAAAAAGTTAATTGCTATGCCTGCACCAACACAAAATTTGTTACATTTCGACTTTGAGCACGTTCCCGTTTATTACCCAGTGGCGTAAGCACTTCTGTCGCACCCCGATTTTAACCGCTTCCCGGACTTTACCTTGAAAAATAATAAAGTCTCACCAGACAAATGGCAATTTTTTTTTATCTCAGAACCGACCTACGCTAGAAAAATAAAACTGAGTACATGTATGTAGATTTACTAAAAAGTAATTTAAAAAGAAAAAGCAATACTAGCTGGGGTCACCATATTTTCATAAATTTCGCCATATTTCTTAGGACTTCTGAAATATTAATTTAATTTTATTCCTCAGTAAATGCATAAAAGCCTTTCTCGGGATTTTTTGATATTCAACTTCTAAGGGGTTCAACGGGGGTGTGTACGGGTACGGTTTCGTAAATTAGACTATATCTCATACTCTCACTAGTGTATACTACCGCCACGGAACATGATTATTAACCCAGTATTACACCGTATGACAGGCAGTCAAATATTTTACTATTGCAAATGCTGTCAGATAGTGCAATTGTCAAATTTTGGTTTGCCACAATATTGTATTTGATCTACACAAAGTCAATTTTGACGAAAAAAAAAAATTGACAGAGCATTTCGTCAAATTTTTTTAGTCAAATATTTGTCAGCATGACATTCAGTGTAATACTAGCTTCAGGATACTATATTTGCGCCCATCTTTGCGACCACCTCTAGTTTCTGAGATAGAAAAATCGGCTCTCGAACCCTATTTGATTGCATTTATTGAATGGCTGTACATAAACAGCGAGATCCAACTTTTCATTCGCAGTTTTAGAATATAAGACCTCTTCCACTCGTATACCATTATCCTTCATAATTTCACTACATCTAGTGATAAATAAAGTTTGACTCACCTAAGAATCGTAACTGCGAATATTGGCTTCACCTAGGTGAACCGTTAGTGATTCACTTGCAATACTTTTGGTTTGTTGAACGTTTTTTTAGCTGGTGTAAAACTAATGCAAAAAAAAATACCACCAATCAATTTTGTTCTTTTAAATCTAAACAAATATTAAACGACATAATTAAAGATTGGACCTGGAGAAGTTACAAAGCTGCTAGTTTCAAACCGATACTAGACTTATAATAATTTTGTCAATAAAGCTGGTTGAGTACAGCTTCGATTAAATCTATGTTCCGAAATTAGCATTTGGAATGCTTGAGGTGCACGTGACCATCAGTCTATAATAGCCTTAATTGTTGCGGTGTTGTGGAATATACTTATCATAACCGCTTAAGAATCTACAAGGAAGGTGAAAAGATAAGGCTCTACACTATCACATGGTTTATAACCAGTTTTCCTTGTTTTTCAATAATGTTCATTCACAGCACTTTCAAAGCCACTCTCTTCTGGTGGTTGGCCGATAGGCTAACAGAATAACCCGAAGAAACAACTATGTTGAAGAGTTTCGATAAAAAAACAAACAAATATATTGGACTATCACGTCATAGAATGCGAGTTTAATGTCACATGATGGGATAAATCGGTCATTTCATTAACCCAGTATGACCGAGTTATTTCGTTGAAGTGACCGATTAAAAAGATTCGGTCATTTGAGTCATTTCGGTCACTTCCATGATTCGGTCGAAATGACGACCGACCGAAATGACTCACGACATACGAAAAATAACAAGTCGGTCAGCGGTCACTAGAAAAAATATTCTCGTATCGTACCCGATGTTGATAGCCGTACAGCGCCAACAGTTTCTATTCCACTTTTCGTGTCAGTCGGTACTCGGTGCTCGAAGGTAGCGAATAATTCCATTATAGACACTTTGGGGGAAAATGCGCCAAGAGAAAATCGAAATCGAAACTAAACAATTTTCCTACTGACTTTACGAATTCAAAAAATATTCAAATTCATTCATTAACCGTGCACTTTTTATAAATTCTCAAAGTTAAATCATTAGAATTAATTTATTTCCTCGAAAACCGGCCATCGAATTCGATTTTCTCTTGGCGCATTATCACCCTAAAGTGTCTAAAGTCTAATCATACGCTGACTTCGAAGTTCGAATATACCGACCACTGAAGACCGATCGACTCAAAAAGGCGAGTTAATAGAAGCCTTTTCTAGTGACCGCTGACCGAAATGACCGACCGACCGAACCATGGAGGTGACCGAACACCAAGTTGACCGAAATGACTCAAATGACTCATTTGAGTCATTTCGGTCACTTCCATGATTCGGTCGAAATGACCGACCAACCGAAATGACTCACAAAATACGAAAAATAACAAGTCGGTTAATCGGTCAGCGGTCACTAGAAAAGCTTCTATTAACTCGACTTTTCGAGTCAGTCGGTCTTCGGTGGTTGCTGGTGGCTGGTAGGTCGGTATTCGAAGGCAGCGTATGATTAGACTTTAGACACTTTAGGGGGATAACGCGCCAAGAGTAAATCGAACTCAAAGGAAAAAAAAACCAATTCTAATGATTTAATTTTTGGAATTTATAGAGAGTGTACGGTTAATGAATAAATTTGAATGTTCTTTGAATTTGTAAATTCAACACCGAGTTCGTAAATTCAACACAGAAAAATTGTTTAGTTTCGATTTCGATTTTCTCTTGGCGCATTTTCCCCTAAAGTGTCTTTAATGTAATCATTCGCTACCTTCGAGCACCGAGTACAGACAGACCGACACGAAGAGAAACATTTGGTGATGTACGGCTATCAACATCGGTCAATTCTAGTGACCGATTAAACGACATGTTTCATTTCACATGACTCGAGTTAATTCGGTCATACTACTGACCCGATCATTTCGACCTAATCGTTCGCGACCGACCCATCACTAATACCTACACAATTGTCAACAATAAAATCAGCGCTAAGAATATTGTTTCTGTCTTCAAGTCTGAAAAAGTAGGTGATTAGGAGGAAGACCTCTAGCAAACATCAAAAAGTTATGCCCCGACTTACCCCTTCTTTGTACCATACTTTTGAATATCAGTTTGAACCCGGTAATGGATAGGAATATCGCAATATCCTGTCTTTGTTATATCATTATCAATTCGTGTGTATCCTCCGATGAAAACCTACTTGTACTCCTTAAGAAAATATGACCATGAACTTAAGTCTTTGTCTATCGTCAGGACTTATTCACTGCGTGTATTCAAGCGGATCGATACCACAAATCTTAATCCTGATCATGTCCTTTAAAGATCATCTGTTGTCTCATAAAACTTCAGACAGAATTAACATTGATGATAATGTGATGTACCCAGGTCATTTTATATATGAAATAAATAACAAGACCGAGGATGCTGCTCTGAGGTTCGCCTGTAGTGTTTCAAAAATAAGAGGGAAAAGGCTGTTGTGAACGTTAGGACCTTATTTAGTAAGTTTATTTTCGAGAAAATGCTATACGCTCCTCATATCAGTAATACACATTTAAATTTTCCTTACATTCTCTTTCTTTTTACGAAATACTAATTAATTTTGTTTATCATTTTAGGAATAGACTCGCCATCGAACATATCACTGTCTTCAAATAGTGCTCTTCAGCCGGGCAGTGGAGATGGAGCAACCCCCGTTCTACCAAATGAAATATCCGCACCATATGAAGTGCCACAATTCCCAATCGAACAAATTGAAGAGAAATTACTAATTCAAAGGCAACTTAATGTCAAGTAAGTATTTTAATGTGATATAACGAAGCCGGTTAATGCTTTGTAAATTTTATGTAATATTTTCTACTTTTATCTATTAATCAATTTTTTTTTCTTACTTTTATGATTTCCTTAATTCATGTAAAGATTGATTGGAAGAAAATCGAATCGTGGAGATGGGAAGAAACAGTTGTGATGGTCTTTAACGAGTTTAGTTTCGTATCTAAATCAGTGTGGTCCGTGGGGTTTCGTTGTCATCATCTTCTCATACGAAAATCAAGAGCTTCCTATTATTTGAAATATAACAGAAGACCTAGACAGTTCGAAATAATTCTTATAGCCCGAGCGTAATGTCTTGCTTGTATTCGAAAGCGACACTAATCTAATTACGCGAACACAATTAACACAGTCAACAAGTACACGGTTTGCTGTCTAGTTTTGCATTTAAATTGCTTCGGTTAATTGTTCTTTGGAAACTGAACTGATTTTGTGTGGTTGATAGAATCGAATAAATTTACTCGCGTATCATGTTGTCAATTAGTGGTAAAGTCTTACCTATCTCTCTTAGTACTTTTGCCATGATACTCAGAACTCGTGTGCTGTTAACCGAACTCGATGATATCGTTAAGATTCAAATCTTGTACAATGTTTTACATTTTTGCGCCAATGTACGGAATGTTTTCTGTCTTTAGTTCCAGTTTTGGTTCACTTAAAACAATTAAAATTATTTGATGTGATTAAAGTGAAGAAGTTCCTGGTGTTTCTTTCTTCGTGACTCTAATTGAGGTATCCTTTTTTATATTTTGTGTTTCATATAGAAATATGATCCCCTCTGGGATATAGACTACAAAAACGGTCTCTCTGACGCACTGAAGTGTTAGTTTTCCTTGGAACACTGGTAATAACTCCATGACTGAATTTTTACCCACGACAAAATATCTCAAATTATCTTAACGATGAAAACGTGCTTCAAGTATTAAGCCGTCTAAATCTCAAAAAAATTGCTATGCAAATTTGTAATTATTATTACCCCCCATATTGATCAGTCAAGGTTAACGAAAGAGACATTAGCTATATCCAATTACCAACTATTGCCACTTTTATTGAACGAGACCTAATTCCGTCACTTGTATGTAAAACGTACTACCCCTAGACAGCAAACGCTTATAATTTAATAAGTCATTGCGAATAGTGCGAAAGTGCTTGACGTCATTAATGTTCATGTCATAACGTTGTACAGAAAGGTGAGTGCTAAGACACGGCCATTTATTCCTTTTGTTTGCATTTCTTTAAAAATGCCGACAACAATATAAAGTTGACTTGACACACGAAGTATTCATTTGAGTTTCGTGCGGCACGAACCCTCCTTTTGAGTCTCGCAAATTGCCTGCGAAAAGTGTTTTTAACTTCACCCTTTCAAGTAACTGAAGGCTTCCGAACTCAACAGTCTTCATGTCCTCAATTCACCCACAAATCGACTAGTGCAATTGATACGACATTTGATTGGAATGGTGTACTAATTAATTAAAGTTGTCTTGGTTATGTATTTGGTGTATGGATTAAGTATCTGGAGAGCGTATTAAACGATCGTTTCAGAAGTCACTTATTTAGAAGTTTAATTTTTTGGATAGTTTAGTTTAGGTCACGTTTTCTGTCCGCCAGTATTCCTTATCTGGTTGATATCTTCAGTTAATATTGCAGAGAAGGATCAGTGGTGTAAAAATGTCGTTTCTTGTGGACACTTACGTGTGGTATGTATGGTTTAGTTAGCAAAAAGTTCGTTATTTCATTTTAGTGCTAGATAATGCAATCATCTCTTTTGAACTTACTTTTATCATGTGATATTTGTATGGTGTATTATTAGTACTCAACTGTTAAAGTAACTTAAAGTATCATTCTTTAATAAGAAGAAAATTTAGATAAGCGAACTGGAGAAAATCACTTAAACCAAATTAGTTCTAGCACCTACAGTAAATTTTGTCCACAGTCATCGCGATCCCGCAATCGCTGGAAAATTTGAACAACTTAGCGACTTTTTATCTGCGTCATCGTTTGCGTGGCATTTTCACTACTCGTTTATAAAAATCCATGAAAGAAAACTTCTGGCATCCATCCACTCAGGCCATTTCAAATTTCGAAGTTTTATCAGGTTTGATGCTAATGGTTCGTTGTAAAGTCTGCATAACTCATTGTTGTTCCGCATAATCCACCGGAACTCTGGCGGAATTCGAGAGGAACTCTTTTTTTCTTTCCAATACTGAAACAAGCAGAGCTCCAGCGGAACATTTTCAGTACTGACTGAAATATGAAACCATTGATTAATCAAATTGATTCAGTTTCGCCGATTCTATTATTGGAGTCACAATATACCAGGTGTATAAGCTTAAAACGATCGTTGACACATAGATGGCGTTAGTGAGCGTGTTAAGCAACCTAGGGACGCAATTTTTTTTAATTAAGTGTTGGTTAGTTGTTAACATTAATCAGTGCACATCGTTACAAATTTTATTCAGCACCATACGTTTGTCCTGTGCTTATCATGTCTAGTTTTTTGCCAGAAAAAGAGCATATGCGGGAAGCTCTGCTTTTTTGCTTCCATTTGAAGAAAACGGCTGCTGAATCGCATCAAATGCTTGTGGAGGCCTATGGTAACAATGTTTTAGCGGAATCAACGTGCAGGGCTTGGTTTCGTCGATTCAAAGACGGCGATTTTGACCTGAGCGAAAGAAGCGCGGAAATCGGCCCAGGAAGGTTGAGGACGACCAATTACACGCTCTTTTGGACGAGGACAATACCCAATCGCAAAAAACGCTTGCCGAGCAATTGGATGTTACTCAAGCAGCCATTTCCATGCGTCTACGTCATGGGAAAGGTTCAAAAGATCGGAAAATGGATGCCGATAGGCAGATGGAGCGACGCCAAAACACATGCGAAATGTTGCTCGCCAGACACATAAGAAAGTCGTTTCTGCATCGGATTGTGACTGGCGATGAAAAGTGGATTTATTTCGATAATCCAAAGCGCAGAAAATCGTGGGTTGAGCCCGGTCAACCATCAACATCTACCGCAAGACCAAATCGCTTCGGACGGAAGACAATGTTGTGCGTTTGGTGGGATCAACAGGGTATCGTCTACTATGAGCTCTTAAAACCTGGTGAATCTGTCGATGCCCACCGCTACCACCAACAATTGATCAAATTACACCGTGCTCTGCGTGGAAAAACGCCGGAATATCAACAAAGACATGACAAGCTGATTTTCCTTCACGACAACGCACCATCGCACTCGTCAAAAATGGTCAGCAACTACTTGGACACACTAAACTGGGTGATGCTACCCCCTCCCGCTAATTCACTAGACCTGGCCCCTTCTGACTATCACTTGTTTTCGTCGATGGGTCACACGCTCGCTGAGCAGCACTTCGGTTCTTACGAAGACGTCCGAAAATGGCTTGATGAGTGGTTTGATTCGAAAGAGAAGGAATTTTTTTGGCGTGGTATCCACAAATTGCCCGAGAGATGGGAGAAATGTGTAGCTAGCGAGGGTGAGTACTTCGAATAAATTTGTTTTTGTATTCTCTGAAAAAAACATGTGTTTTTCTGACTAAAAAACGATCGTTTTAAGCTTATACACCTGGTATAATACAATGGCTTATTCGTGTTATTGAGAAACGGGGTGTGTTCACAGAATTCTCTGATGCCGAAAAACAATTCAAAAATTCTTAAAAAGTTAACTTCTATGGTAGCTCTACCATGAACAATTTAATTTTCACTAACAACTTATTCTATTAACAATATTTTGTACCTATGCAGCCCCAACCCCGTCTAGCTGTAAAAAGTAAGCTATGTGGCTCCATGCAGCCTCAACCCAGTCTAACTGTAAAAAGTAAGCTCTGTGGCTCCATGCAGCCCCAACCCCGTCTAGCTGTAAAAAGTAAGCTCTGTGGCTCCATATCATTTTTGAAAACTTTATCTGCATTAAAGCGCCAAAGAACGCACTTAATATAGAAATCTCGAGGGTAAAGGCAATAGTTTTAAAGCTAAGCCAGCAGTTAAATCTAATATTAAGTTAAATTAAGAAAAAAAACAAAGATAGAAATGTAGGGCTTGAAGGAGAATGAATTAGTTGGGAAATAGATTTTTTGAAATCATTAAAGATTAAAGTTCAGGCTTGCAGGCCCAAAGACTCTTTTCTATAGCTAGGGTAGTACTCTGAAGTTTCGATATCAATTCACTTACTTGGCCTTTAGTTCAGTATAGCCTTATCGGTAGATGCCACTGTTTTCAATACCGTATTTTAACATTATTTTTTCTCTCCATTCCAGGGCCTTGGGCGATAAACTTTCGATTGCAGCCGAAGCCAGTTCCAATGAGAATCTATCAATTCACGATCAGGATATTGTACCGCATTTTCAACGTGTCTCAATATCCGGTGAAGATACAAGCGGTGTACCATTGGAGGATTTAGAACGTGCTTCACGTCTCGTCATTCAGGCTTTAGAAATGCGCGAACGTTACATGTCAATGTCGCAACAAACATTTCCGACAACAACAACACGTTTCTTAAAATCCGTACACGAAAAGAATCGTTTCGATAATATCGAATACGAAGATCGTAAGACAATTGCAGGTAAGATCTTCTAGAAAGAAAAAAAACCTTGTCCCGTAAAGAACAAGACGAAGTTATGTGCAACCAGAATACCTTAGTTTCAAAGTTGAACACAAGTTCTAGATTTCTTTATCGTTCTTTTGAATGCCAATCTCGTTTGAAAGGCTTAAGCACCTGTAGATATTCATGAAATTTTTGTTCTTTTATTTTGTATTCTGATTTTAATTATGAAATATCAATATGATTATTTTTTTGCACCTTATTGTTAATTTTAAATAATTTGTTTTCGTTTATTGATTTCTTATAATTTTTCTACACATTTTTAGAATTAATCCGCAAGATCAGCCTTCCCATCTCTGAAGGTAATTCGTGCGTTTCAAAGCGAACGAATAATTTCATTTCAAAGTTGAAACCATTTTTTTAAAAAGTTTTTATTCGATTTTTAAATGTTTATTTAATTTTTTATATTACATTTTTGTATATTACATTTTTGTATTATATAATGCATTTTCTGTTGTTGTATTGTTAGATGACTGTATACTGTGAATAATGTGCACTAGTCAAGTCTCTATTAATTCTTTCATTTAAATTTATTGATTTGTGTTCAGTTTTTTCCGCTACTCTTGCTGCCGATTTGTCCGTAGGATTTAAATGTAAGGCTAACGCTTACAAGCGTCACGAGTAGTTTTCTTGAAGTCAAAAATCAATCTTAAATAATCGACTTCTAAACGCGAAAATATTGTTTCAAAATTTTGAATTAAATAAGTGTACAATTTTGAGTAATTGACAGTCATCTTATTGCCTATAAAACAAGAGAGTAAGAGTCTTTTCTGTCTACAGCTTGGGAGATTGGGAATCTGTTTTATCGGTTCTAGAATCCTCCTACATACTTAAGGCTAACTTTAAAGTATTTCGGCTTACGACACTCGTGTTTCTCATTGTCTTATACTTACAATTTCAATGTACAGAACATTATTTCAAAATAATTTTGTTACTAATCGCTTTTGCGATTTTTATCCCTTTTAATATCTACAGAACATCGTAAAATAAAATCTACAAAGTCCTCGATGTACTGGAAATACAAACACCTACCCATGTTTTGTTAATAATTAATAGCCGTTTTTCAAACAAACCTCTTAACTTGTATCAGCCAGTCGTGTTCGTTGAAATAGCAGTGCCCTAGAAATGCATGTATAAATTTTTAAGGAGTTGTTTTACTTTATCGAATTAAGTTTTAAATGTTCAGTGCCAGAGCAGTTCGAAATTTAATCCAATCCCAAAAATTTGCAATTCAAGAAACTCATTTTTTTAAGTAATGCCCAACAAACCTAAATGTAGTTGCTACTCAACCGGTCGCACGATAACTCAAGAATACGGTGATGTAGGAAGTTGAATTTTGGTCTCCATTCGTCTAATAGAGTTTTTACGCGTAATGATTTAATGAAAAAAGTACTGTACTTATTCCGTTGAGTATCTGCTATATAAAAGTTTTTCAAAGTAGGAATCAACATGCTCGAATTTTATTTATTTTCTTAAAATTCTTCACTCTTTCGAGTAGGTCTGTTGTGAAACCAAAGGAACTCTAAATCCAATCCAATATTATTCCCTCCTCCGTAAAAACTGGCTGGCATCCACCTCTTCAAGTCTGGGTGGCTTAGTGGCTAGTGCACTTGCCTTCGGCGCACCTGGTACCAGGTTCGAATCTGCTTGGCGATGAGTAATTTTCGAGAATGGGATTGGGTGCCGGACTACCAGTTCACTCAGCTGTAAATGAGTACCTGAGTTAAAAATCGGGGTAATAATCACTGACCACTTCACCTCCTAGTGTTCCGTTGGTCTAGTAATGAAGTAACTCTAGCATTACTTCAAGACCTAAGCACAATTTGGGCTGTTGTGGCATTGATTATTTATCCACTTCTTCAACCCTCTTAGTGAAAGCCACTATCATTAAAATAATTGATTTTATTTCCCGGCAGGCAGAATTAGGCTTGAGTAGTTCGCGAACGAACTAGTTCGGAAGAGCGTTCCCAAAACTGAAATGAACGAATTAGTTCGCAGTGAGTCCCGCTCCTAGTTCGTTTGTATTCATTCATTGTCAGTTGTACAATACTTGTCCACACTGATGACCTTTTTTTCTTAGCTCATCACATTTTACCAGGCGACCTTTTGTACTTGTACACTGACGAACTTTTTTTTTGTTAGGTCATCTTATTGTACCAGACGACCTTTTTTTATGTCATCTCATTGTACCAGACGACCTTTTTTTGGTCATCACATTGAACCACACTGACGACCACGAGTCTTCGCTGTATTTCTCATCACTGAACTTCAAGTTCGTTCTTTTAGTGCAATACGAGGGCGGTTTGATAATGACCTGCAAAAATCAAGAAAACACAATTTTTCCGGGAAAAAATTTATTTTATTTTTCAACATAGTCTCCTTTTAGCTCCAGCGTTTTTCCAATTTTTCGATCCCTTGCAAATAATATGATTTGTCCAACCCTTCAAAATAGGCGTTGGTTTCACTTATGACGTCAGTATTCGTGGTAAATCTCTTTCCAGCAAGCCATTTTTTCAAGTCTGGAAATAATAAAAAGTCGCAGGGTGCCAAATCTGGAGAATACGGTGGGTGAGGGAGCACTTCGTACCGTAATTCAAACAGTTTTGCCGTTGCAACAGCGGACTTGTGAGCCGGAGCGTTGTCGTGATGAAACAACACTTTTTTCTTCACCAAATGAGGCCGTTTTTCCTTGATTTCAGAATTCAATCGAACCAATCAGTATATATGCTCCCATTATTGTTTTCCCTTTCTGCAAGTAGTCGGTGTATAATATTCCATTGGAATCCCAAAAAACTGTCACCACAACCTTTCCAGCCGATGGAACGGTGTTGGCTTCTTCAGTGCCATTGAACCGGCTTCCTTCCATTGTTTTGACTGTTGTTTGGTTTCTGGAGTGTAGTGGCGAATCCATGTTTCATCAACAGTTACGATTCACCGAACAAATTCATTTGTATTACGTTGAAACAGTTGCAAACCGTGCTGTGAAGCTGACACATGATTGCGTTTTTTGTCGATTGTGAGCAAACACGGCAGCCATCTGGCGGATAGCTTTCTCATGTCCAAACAATGTTTCAAAATATTCCAAACACCTTAGACTACCTTAGCTATTTCACGCACTTTAACTCGACGATCTTATATCACGATATCATGGATTGTTTCGATAATTTCTGGGGTGGTGACGTCATTTGGACGACCTGGACTTGGTATGGTTCCTGTGCTCGTACGACCACACTTGAATCCAGAAAACCATTTGTAAATCATTCGGATCGATGGTGCAGAGTCCCCATAATGTTTATCTAATTTTTCTTTGGTTACTTTAGTTGTTTGTCCTTTTAAAACGTTATGTTAAATCATAACACGAAATTCGTTTTTATCCATTTTTAAAAATTACTAGAAGTTGACTTGCTTAGACAGCTGTTTCACAAAAACTAAAAGAAGTATCAGGTTTAACCTTTGCAGGTAATCTATTTAAGGATGGTCCAGGTCAAAAAAAATAACAAATTTATTACCTGCCCCCCTCCTTGATTTTTGCAGGTCATTATCAAACCGCTCTCGTCTTCGCGAACTACTTCCTTCTTTTAGTTCACTAGTTCGCGGCTGAACTCCCGCGAACTAGTGAACTAAAAGAACGAACTATTTTGCGACGGATCGGGAACCGAAAATGATCGGTCACTATAGTGAACTAAAATGCGCAAGCCTAATCAGAATGTGTCGTCGAAATCCCTGAGAGTGCTGTTCTGGTTAGTTGTTTGGTTTACGAGGCAACCCATCAATCAGACAGGGCCCAATCAGCACAGATTCTGCCGTTTTTTTACCACAACTTGTGTAACCTGTTTATTCGAGGTCCAAAGTTCTAGTGACATATTTCTTCTTCTGGAAATAGAATAGACCTCCCGACATAGGAGAGCAATAGTTCCAAATTCTTATACCAAAATACCATGGGCCATATCTAAGGAGAACATGTTAACTTCTTTCAGGAATTTAACTGCCTCTAATTTTGGTCTGTAAAACTATTGGAACCTTATTGTCTTTGTTACAAATTTTTAAATCGTTGTCATTTCATCGAGGGCTACAAATTTTACATTTTATTACTACAATAATAAGATCAATTCTTTGACATCATTGTCCTTTTCTAACATATTCGTAATGCTGGTGCCGCATGACAGATTTTCCACGTCGCAACAAGTAGAAATTGTTATTTAATTATCCTAACGCTAATTCATCGAACATGACTGTATGATAAAAAAAATATTTTGATGAAAGAAATTAATATTCTAAGCCAAATCCTTACAACCATTTATCATTCAGAATTGGAAAACGGCTAAAGTTATTGTGTTAAAAAAATAGAAAGCGGTTTTTACCCGCCTACACAATATTACACTACCCAAATGGATGGTTTTGCTGCAACAAGTAATTCTATTGAAATGTTCAAAGCATTCCAACTGATCTCCTATTTTCTATTATCGCCTTGTTGCACCAAAACCCTCGAATATGTCAATTGTGTTCTTTTCTTGTTGAAATTCATTCATTTGTTCACACAATTTTCTATAATTGTTATCAGCATTTTTTTTAATGAATTTAAATTCCAGATCATCCAATAGATCCGCCATATAATGGTGCGGATCCTTGGGATATTGAATTTCCACCGGCTAAGAACTGTTATATAAAATCAGTTAATGGAGTTTATAATGTTTTTAGGGATGAGGTAAGGTAATTTCCGAAAATATTATTTTTAATTAACTATTTGCTTTTATTATAGGAATGCACAGAAACCGTGGAATACGAGTACCCCAAATTAAACGAATTTGTTAGTGATATGCAAATAATGTGCTTTATGATTGCCGATGGACCGCTGTAAGTATTCCTTTTATATTTTAATTTACGTTAAGTTTTATTCTTCTGGCTCTACTAGCCGCAATTTTAAGAGTTTTTTTTAATCTGTTTCCGGATTTAAAATATGGGCTTAAGTTCACCTTTAATTTAAGGTGTGACACGTTTTTCACTTGTCAAAATCGGAATATTCTGAGAGAATTTTGAAAAATTGCCCTAAAATTTGCCAAGGGGTAACATGGAATTTTTTTGAAAAGTCAATTTTTTCGATTTTCGCAAGTGACACTGCAAACGAAAGGGAAGATCAAAAATGGGGGGTCGAAAAAAATCCAAATTTTGCTAAAAATTTACAATTTGCGACCAGAAGAGAAGGCCGCAAATTGTAATTTTTTTTAAATCTCTGACAAATGACAATGCAAAAGAAAGGGGAGCTCAACAGCTCAAAAATCCAAACCAAATTAAAATCAGATCAAAAATGGGGAGATGGTGACCAAAAACGTCGAAAAAAAATCCAAATTTCGCGACTGTTCTTTAGCGTCTCCTGGCCGCAAATTGTAATTTTTTTAAAATCTGTTTGCGGATTTGAAAAGGAGGCGCAAGCACCTTTATTTCAAGGGGTCACTTGTCCAAATCGGAATATTCTGAGAGAATTTTGAAAAATTGCCCTATAATTTGCCATGGCATTTTTTTGAAAAGTCTATTTAATCGATTTTCGCAAGTGACACCCCAAACTAAAGGGAAGCCCAACAGATGCCTGAAAACCAAACAAAATTAAAATCAGATCAAAAATGAGGGAATGGTGGCCAAAATCTTGCAGAGAAACAGAGAAAAGAACTTTTTTCTTTAATCTGCTTCCGGATTTAGAATATGGGCTTCAGCACCTTTAATTTAAGGTATGACACGTAAAAATCGGGGGTTTTTGATAAAATGTCGAAAAGGTTGCCAAGAGGGTATCCCTTATGCTTTTTGAAATAAAATTTCCGCAACTAAAGGGGACCTCAACAGCTATCTATGGCGCTACAGCACAACTCCGGCGATTTTCTTCTGGTACATTATTGTCCCTTCTACCGATGCTCTGCAACACTGACGATTTATCTATCGGGCAGTTGCAGCTTGAATATAACAAAAATATAAAACAATCTGGAAAAACATTTCCTTCGTAGTTCATTTTCTTTAATTTGTTTAATCCTTTGAAGGAAAATGCAAAAATAAATAAATAAAAGAGTTTCTTCGCGATTTATCGAGGAAGAATATCAAGAAATGAGGCGGTCGTCATAAAGCTGAAGATCCTGTGCGGTCATAAACCAATAGCTTTCGATCATGCATGGAAATCAAAATCAAAAATGTTCATACCGATGCGCAATTGTAGAAAACCAAAATTTCTACTAGAATTGAAGAAAGACCTTCCCAAAATAAATGCGATCACGACCAGGGTGCGTTAAAGCTAGACGGTATATTTTTTATGTGTTGATTAGAGTTAAATACAAATTTCTGATGACTTAAAAATGCCAGAAGCTGTGCAAATATTATTACTCCCGAGGCCCGAGTTCGTTGTTCGATAATTTTTCCAAGAGTTTACTTTATGTATTAAATGGAGATTGAAAACATCTAATAGAAAATGCCGACCTCATATTTAAAGCTAATAAAACTTGGCTGGCCTTCGTTGTTCTTTCACCTTTCTATAGAATTAAGTATATGATACTTCCCATAATACTTCGAGTTCTTGAGTCATGTGTAAAATCTGGTTTGTTTTTGTAGCTTATCAAAAAATTGCAGACTCTCGTGAACTAATGTCTTGCACGCATCTTGGCTATAGTCTGATCAAACAATATCTGTATCTTGAATGGTTATCTGGAAGCGGAGACAAAACAATTCAAAGCTTTGGATCGACCACAACTTGATAGAGCAAAGAAAAAGCATCTTATCGATCTAAAATCGTCTCTTGTGGAAAGGCACTATATGCCCACGAGGATCATATTCCATTCTTAAGCAAAAATTAGTTTCGTTTGCTGCTCCTGTTTCTTACGTTTGACTTATAGTATGTTATCTCGCAGCTTCTATTATTATTCGTATTATCCCAAAGTATAATTTACTAAGCTATGATTTTATGGTTGGTTTTCAACCATTACAGATAAAATTTGTCTACCAGTACTCACTATTTTTTCTTTTTTATCCAATCGAATAGAAAATCATTTTGTTACCGACGACTCAGCTACTTATATTCGAAGTTCCAACTTCACGTTCTATTGAACGAACTGCGTGAATTGGCGTCACAGAAAGCAGTACCACATCGTGACTTCTACAATATACGGTAAGTGATAAAGTAAATTCCACCCCAAAAACGAAACCATAACTCCATATCAATTTTGATTTCTCCAACAGTAAGGTCGATACTCACATTCATGCAGCCTCTTGTATGAATCAGAAACACCTATTACGATTCATTAAGAAGACACTGAAAAACAATGCCGACGAAGTAGTGACTGTATCGAAAGGAAATCCTATGTCCTTGTCGCTAGTATTTCAATCAATGAACTTAACAACATACGATCTTACTGTTGATATGTTAGATGTGCATGCAGATCGTAATACGTTTCATCGGTTCGATAAGTTCAATGCGAAATACAATCCAATTGGCGAGTCACGTTTGCGAGAGGTTTTCTTGAAGACGGACAACTACTTGAATGGAAAATATTTTGCTCATATTATTAAGGTAAGGTAGTAGTGAAAGTGACGACTATATTGGGGCGCCAGGTATGCAGAAACTTATCCAATTCTCTAATATAAAAGTTTGAAATGAAATAGGGGAGAGACGACATCCCTAATTGGACCTTCAAAATACATCGTCTGCATTCATCTTAATTCAGCATTGCAAAGGGCTTAGAAGATAGATTGAGTCCTCCGATCGTTTACGTAGTGCGATTGTATTTTTAAAAATAGGTCTAAAAATTCTTATGACCAACTCTTTGTAATATTCGAAGCTTATTCAAAGTTCACCTTATGATTTTTTACCATTTCTGACTTTCTTAGCCGCTGACACCCGATTCAGAAACGTTTTCTAACCGTTTGGTATACACCGATGAAGTAAAAATAGATTTACTTTTCTTTTCTTCTTCCCAACCAAAACTTTGAATCAGTTCGCCATGTGTACACTTCTCTTAAATCGCTTGTCGAAGTATTTTCGGTTTTTTCTTACCCTTTTGGTAGAAAAAATTCTAGGACTGGTGTGAAGCCACAGAAATTGCTGCATTTGTTATGCCTTCTGAAATCGTTCCCCTCCCAGTACTACCATTAGTGCTGCGAACATTGAAGGCAAGTGCTTTATGAAGGATGCCAAGTAGCGGTTCAGTAGTACCAATTTTACTTTATTATTTTAATAATACAGTATTGTTTTCGATTTTTTAAAAAAAAAAATTTGCTACCCTCAAAATTTTTTTTTCCACGTTTCATGACGAGTACACACGAAAAAAGCAAAAAAAAATTTCAGTCCGTCTGTCCGCCGTACGCCGTACGTCGACCGCTGTACGCAAAATCGTTTGAAAGCTCGTAGCTCCCAAACCCTTTGAGCTATTAAATTGAAATTTTTTTGATGAATAGACTGGGTAGTCCCCTTGAAGTGGCCAAATTTAGAGAGGTGGGGGTGTGAGGGGGAAGGAGGGGGAAGTGTTTTAGACGGAAAATTTTGGTTTCTAGATCTCAGCAACCGCTTATGCTAGCAGGCTGAAATTTGGAATTTATATAAAGCTTCAGTAGTGGACCCATTTGCAAAAAAATTGCTGATATAGGTGAAGGGGTTTGGGAGTGGGGGGAAAAATAATGCGTCCGAAACGCAAAAAAGGTGAGATCGACACTTTCTAAAATCCATATCTCCTAAACGGTCAATGTCACAAAATTGAAACTTAATGAGTATCTGTAGGTATACTAGGAGAATAGATCGGAAACAAAAATTTGAGTGGGGGCAGTGGCGTACGGGGGTGGGGGCTAAAAAACTTAAGATTACGATATCTCACGAACCAATTGCACTAGAGAAATAAAATTTGGTTTCCTTATAAAGGTTGACAAATAAAGTTTGCTGAAAGTAAAATTTTTTACGGGGGCGGTGGAGCATGAAAGTGGAGGGGATAAGAATTTTTCTAAAAAATCACGTCTCATATCTCAAGAACGGTGTAAGATAGATACTTAAAATTTTTACCAGAAGTAGGCCTAATAGACCACTAGCTGAAAACAAAATTTTGGAAGTGTGGGTGTAGAGGGTGAGGGTGGGGGAGGGTGAAAAGGAAAAAGTTCCGATTTTTCTATCTCAAGAACCTATAATGATACAAAGCTGAAACTTGGTATTTAGATAGAGCTATATTAGTAGCATCTTGGAAAAATATAATTTTTTATAAGGGTAGTATGGTACGGGGGTGGGGGGTGTTTTTCCTATCTATAGAACGGCTTATGATACAAAGTTGAAACTCGGTACGTTTATGTAAATCAACTAGAAAACTAATTTAGATAAAAAAAAATTTCAAATATCCATTGGCGTTCGGAGGGGGGGCAAAAAAAATTATCAGTGTAAATGGAATGCATATATTTTCACGGTTTTCGTCATACCTATTAGGTCTTCCCAAATATTGAATTCATTTTTATTCTACGGATTCTTCATATAAATACCTACAAAGCGTTTTCAGGATTTTTTAAATTCGACCCCTAAGGCGGTGCAAAGAGGGTTGTAAACTTTTTCACGAATTCTACTATATCCCCACGTCTTATCAGATATCGAATATCTTTTCACTTTCACGTGCTTGCGTAACAATCACCTAAAACTTGTTTTTAAATTTTTTTCAGCCCCTAAGAGGGTATAAACGGGTTGAACACGTTTTCACGAGTTCCGTCATTTCTTTTAGAAGTGATAAGAAATTGAATTGGTTCCTACCTTCTCGTGCTGTTTTCATATTTATTTATTAACTTTTTTCAGGATTTGTGGATATTCAACCCCCAAGTGGGTGTAAGGAGGTTGCATATCTGATGATATATCGAATTCATTTTTACTTCCTATGGTTTCCTATATAAAAAAGCCAAAAAGTCATTTTCAGTATTTTAGATATTCAATCCTAATGGGTGTAAGGGGGTTGTATGCTTTTCAAAGTTTCGACATATTTCTTAGGTTCGATGAGATATTAGATCGCTTTTCATGTCCACAGACTTTTTATATAATCGCCTACAAACCCATTTCTTAATTTTTGGATAATCAACCCCCAAGGGTTTGTATATGTTTTCACAATTTTTGCCATTCCTTAGTTCTGATGAGATATAAAATTGATTATTACGGCCAACCAATTCACGATTTTTCGAATTTCCAGAACCAAGGAGGTGTGAAGGGTTTGCTTACGTTTTTTTCGAAATTCAAACCCCAAGTGGAAGTAATGGGTTTGTATACGTTTTAACAATTCGCCATATCTCTTAATTCTGATAAGGCAACAAATTCGTTTTTGCTTCTATGGGCTTTTAGTGTACATAATATTCCGAAATTCGAATAGTCTACACGGACTTTTTCAATGTTTAATCGGTTAAAAATCTCTATTTTAAATATTTTTATATTAAGAACAAAAATAATTTTCCAAGAAATCTAATAATCTCGAAGCAACTCATGATACACTCCGACTTTAACGGCTCCCGAACTTTGACCCGAAAAATAATAAAGTTTCGCCCAGTTTCTAGAGGCCACGTAGCGAGGAGCTAAACGATCATCAGATCTCAGAGTGTACACATTTACAAAGAAGTAGGAAAGTTGGACGCCAAAAAAAGAGATAAACCCTCACATTCACAGAGGATATGCTCTGGTGTTTCGTCCTCGTCATTGCATATTCTGTAAATTTTAGTCTCAGAGAGACCAATCCTATTGAGATGCTTCCTCATGTGACAATGGCCAGTCAGCGCTCCCACTAGGGTTCGGGTCTGATATCTGCTTAATTTTAGATAATCAGATGTCCCTTTTTCCGAATGTTTTGGCATAAAAAGCTTTGAGTGGCTGTTGCCCGGTGCCAAGTCCCAGTGAATGGCACTTTGCGATTTTTGCCACATTCGGATGTTCATTCTGGCTGTGCTTAATGGTATCCCACAGAATGGATATGGTCCCATGACGTCTGCTTCTGAACCTTTCCTAGCCATTAAATCGGCCATTTCATTACGTTCATAGCCGCTGTGTCCCGGAATCCAAATGAGTTTAACTCTGTTCTTATTTCCGAGTTCAATCAGGCATTGGAGGCAATCCCAAACAAGTTTGGAGTAGATTTGAACTGACTGAAGTGCCATTATTGCTGCCTTGCTGTCCGAGAGAATATATATTGTTGGTTTTTGTAGCCCCGTCTGATATTTTCTCTAATGCATAGTTCAATAGCATGGGTCTCCGCCTGAAAAACAGTGGATGTTATGTGCATGCTACAGTAGAATTTGACATTTGGGCGTACTCCATAAACTCCTGCTCCTACACCTTGATCCGTTTTAGATTCGTCTGTATACCAGATTATGGATCCTGGTTTCGGAGTGGGTATGTTTGTGGCCCAATCCTCCCTTTCAGGTACAACTTTGAATCTAAGAAGCAACCCACAGCTATTTCCTTGTCCGTAATCGATTTCTCGATTTTCGTGACTACGTTTTGTAAGACGTGGGTTGTAAACTTCTCTGGTTGATATGCATATTGATTGGAGTGTAAGGGTTGCGATTTCAAAGCCCCATCTCTGATATGCCTATCAATAATCTTTTCCATAGTTTTCAAGAGAAATGACGTTAAGCTGATAGGACGATAAGACTTAGGATTATTGCTCGAGCGGCGCCCTGTTTTTGGTATGTATATCACCTTAATGTTACGCCAGGATATGGGTATGTAACCCCAAGCGTGGCTTGCTCTAAATATGGATTACAGTATTGGTAGAAGATGGTCCATTCCTCTTTTCAGTAAAGCGGGAAATATTCTGTCTTCTCCAGGAGATTTAAATGGTTTAAAACTATGTATAGACCATTTAATCTTGTTAGCAGTGAAGATCTTGGCTGAGTTTTTCCAGTTCAATATGGTTGGTCTACTCGGTGTACCGTTCTTCATTGCTTGGTTCTGTGGTTGAGGATCCTTTGAGCTAAAAGTTCTAACGTCTGTTTCCCATTTTCGGTAATCGAGCCATCGTTTCTCTAATAAGCCCATTTTGTTAATGTGTGCTTTAGATAGTATTTTGTGTACTCTTGCGATGCTGGGTAAATCGTTTATAGACTGGCAGAACAATTCCCACGAATTTCTCTTCGCACGTCTAATTTCGTGGTTGTACTCTGTTAGAGCCCTTTTGTACGATCCCCACTCTCCAGTTTTGTTGGCCCTATTGAAGAGCTTTCTTGTTTGAGATCTGAGCTTAGTTAGTGCTGGGTTCCACCAAGCTACTTTCCTGTTACTTGCTCTGGACCTTTCCGAGCAGGATGAGTTGAAAGCAGTTTCAATAGCATTGCGTATTTGTTCTGATGCTATTTCCATGCTGTCAATGTCCTTATTCAATTCAATTCAATCAATGTTTATTAGTTTTTCCACTTATGACTAGCATCTTATAATTTATGATTTAGAGAACAGATAATTCAATATCTTAACAGCTAAATTAAATCTAGTTAGCACAGCAAGGCGAAGCATCTACGGGAATTTTAGTGAAATAAGTTCAAGGAAAAATTTATACAAAAAACCTTGTGTAGTGAGTTTAAAACTAACTTACAAACTAACTTAAATTAAAGGAAGGCAAAAATAGTAAAAGGTAATTAACTAACTTAAGAAAAACAAATTAGACACTAATACATGTCAAGTAGTAGGATGTTATATGAGTGATAGTATTATCGGATTGTCGACTAGTTCCAGTCTTGTTACAAAAGATAAGTATCTGGTTGAAATTAATTCAAGTACAGTTTGCGCTTTAACTTCTGCGTGGAGACTTCTAGTGGAGAAGAAGAATGGTTTCTTCATTATTATTTTGAGGCACTTATTTTGTGAGACCTGAAGCTTTTTAATATGTGACTTTGCACAATGACCCCAAACAGGAGAGCTATATGCGATAATGGGTTGGATTACCATTTTGAACAATAAGATCTTGTTCTCCTCAGAAAGTTGGGATTTTCTATTTATAAGAGGATACAGGGCATACATGGCCCTGCTGACTTTGAAACATATGTTATCTATGTGACAACGGAAGGAGAGTTTTTTATCAAGTAGAACACCAAGGTAATTTAGGTTATCAGACCACGGAATTTTTTGACCAATAAAATTGATTTTGCGACTTGGAAGGTTTGAGCGTTTCCTCTTTTTAGTGAAAAACATAGCTTGTGTCAATGTCCTTAATATTACGTATGGTGCCGGCCATGAATTCCGACAATTTCTGGTCGTAGAGTTCCTAGTTCATCGTTTGTGGCTTCCTGTACGTTTCGGACAAAATGGTATATGATTCTATGTTGAATAGGATATGCCTATGATCTGACATAGAAGTCTCATTAGAGACATGCCAGTTGCAGATTTTTGTGCTCAGAAATTGAGTACAAATGGTAAGATCTAAGACCTCCTGCCTGACTCTGTTTATTAAAGTGGGTTTGTTACCTCTATTAAATAAAATCTAGAAGCAACTCACCCCGTTCATCGATGTTTGAACTTGACCACATAGTGTGTTGTGCATTGGCATCACAGCCAAGTACCAGCTGCTTATTAGTCCTCCGTCCTAGGTCGACGATGTCCCTGATGACGGGTGACGCTGGTTCAGTGCAATCCCCAGGAAGGTAGGCTGAGGATATGATGATCTCTGTCCTGCCCTCCGGGAACGGCAGCTCTACAAAAGCCGCTACAACGTCCTTCGTACAGTAACCTGGAATTGGAACATATTTAGTATTCTGAAAATACAAGTTTTCCGGGTTCAATACTGTTCTTATTTATTTTGCGTGACCTTTCGGACTCGACTGAGTCCTTTATCAAACTGTACAAAAAGTAAACATGCTCTGGGCCTACCGGTATTGGTAGCATAAAAGAAGGTATTATTCATAAAAGAGCTCACCCACGGTCAATCCTCTTACCTGGTCCTCCGTTATATATGGCTCCTGGATAAGAGCGACGTCAAGGTGAGCTTTAGTGAACCTGCGAGAGAGGACTGGTGACGATGCTTTCGCATATTGCAGGTTCACTTGAAGACACCTGAAGGCGGTCATTGATCGGCAATCGGGTTGGCCCTGTCAGAGTTAGCTGCCTGAGCAGCATCTCTGATGCGCTGAATCTGCCTCTGCAATGCCGACAGCACCGGTGGTTTCGCTGGCTCTGAGCCTTTAGTCGCCTTCTTCCCTCCGGCTTGTAGACCTTTGGGAGTGTTGCGCTGTGGCTTGAGGTGCTTTTTAGCGATAGACGATATGATAGTAACGACTAGAAACTGATACTTGCCCAATTACTGAATAAATTACAGAAAGACCCAAGCTGTGAACGCATTTCAGCAAGGCATACAGATGCTAGATACATCCACCGATTCTCTTCCCATCAAACAGCAGTTGGCATATATTTGATCCGCCATCGTAGAACTCGTAGCAATTGTTGATCTCTCTACGTCCGCTTAGAACAACTCTATAAAACTGCCCAAAATGAAATTCTGGGCGATCGTAATTCCGTAATCCCAGAAGATATGTTTGTCTTTACTGATCGAAGTTTTTGGTCGTCTGAACACTGCGCTGCAAAATTACACAGTCCAGCAGAAAATAACATCGATTTTAAGTCGCTTCATACGTCCGCTACACTTGCCTGGTTTTGTTTCATATTCTACTCACTTTTGGAGTTGTCTGCATAACGGCGCGGCGCCCAAATAAAATTAGAAGCGGTCGAGTAATTTCTTAATATATGTATTTTTTTTAAAGGAAGTAGCATTTGATTTGGAAGAATCGAAATATCAAAATGTTGAGCTACGCTTATCGATATACGGAAAATCCCGAGACGAGTGGGCTAAATTAGCCAAGTGGGCAATTGAATACAATGTGTACTCCACAAATATTCGTTGGTTGATTCAGATACCGCGTTTGTTGTAAGTATAATTTTTAAATATTAATCCCACTTTGGACGAATCGTAATTGCTCAATTTTCTCCCGATTAGCGATATTTTCAAAACGAATAAAATAATGAATTCATTCCAAGAAATTATCGATAATATTTTCCTTCCATTGTTCGAGGCAACGAACGATCCATCAAAACATCCCGATCTTCATCGTTTCCTTCAGTACGTGATCGGTTTCGATTCAGTCGACGACGAATCTAAGCCGGAAAATCCAATATTCGATGGTGATATTGCGCCGCCACAAAATTGGACCGACGAGGACAATCCTCCATACGCCTACTATATTTACTACATGTATGCAAATATGACGGTTTTAAATCAGTTTAGAAAGTGAGTAGAAACTTATTGTAATTTACTCGAAAGTTGCGAGTTTAAATTGTTTTTTATCGTCTCAGGGAACGTGGTTTTAATACGTTCGTATTGAGACCGCATTGCGGCGAAGCTGGAGCCGTTCAGCATTTAGTTTGCGGCTATCTTATGGCTGAGAATATTTCGCATGGACTTCTATTGCGTAAGGTGCCAGTACTTCAATATCTTTACTATTTAGCACAAATCGGAATTGCAATGTCACCGCTATCGAATAATTCGTTGTTTTTGAACTATCATCGTAATCCGCTGCCCGAATATTTGGCAAGAGGCTTAATTGTTTCGTTAAGTACAGATGATCCGTTACAATTTCATTTCACAAAGGTTTGCTTTCAATTTGTTGTCGTTGTGAGATCGTTGTTTAGGTTAATCGATGACATTTATAGGAACCGTTGATGGAAGAGTACAGCATTGCTGCTCAGGTATGGAAGTTAAGCTCATGCGATATGTGTGAATTGGCACGAAACAGTGTTACCATGAGCGGCTTTCCGCATAAGGTTAGTTAAAACTTCGTACAAAGAACGAATGTCAGTCGAATAAATACGTCGGGTCTTCTATTCCAGATGAAACAACATTGGCTGGGACCAAATTATACCCGCGAAGGTGTTGCCGGTAACGACATAACGCGAACAAATGTTCCAGATATTCGTGTTGCCTTCCGTTACGAGACACTTCTCGACGAATTGTCGAACATCTTCAAAGTTCATGAAATCCCACAACACGCGCCGTAGATACTTAACAAATATTTTACAACAAAACAAAAAGAATCTTTTTTCACAAAATTAAAATTAAAATTAAAATGTTATTTCCGTAATTTAAATACAATTTTTTTTTTTTTAATAAAATCAAAAATCTCTTTAAGTTGTTCATAATGAAAGCTTAAACTATTTATTCAATAGCTTGAATTTACTAATTAACGTTACTTGACTGCAATTGTAATCAGTATATAGACCAAGCAGTTAATTTTGTTGTTCGATTTTTATTATTACGATATTTCATCTTATTCAAATAGTTGAGAATTATATCGGAATGACCAATGGGGTGCGTATCAAGTGTAACGCAAAACAAAACTATAATCGATTGAGAGAGTCAAATCTTCAGGAAAAAATAATTGGGTTTAGTATTAAGTAAATATTATCTAATGTAATTTATGTCGTATTTTTCTAAATTTTCATGAAACACTTACTCTTAATCAAATTCTGAATGTTTTTTTTATTATTGAACACTGAGATTGATGTGCTGTGAATTTAGACAAGAAGAAAGCATAGAATTGCTATATTTGTAAGAATGGATTTCATGGCTTATCTAATGTAACGAATTTAGTCCTAGTTATTTTTTTTTTATGATTATTTTGTATATAATTTTTTTCTCATTTTTTTATTGAAACAAATATATTTTACATTACAGCATCTTATCGTTTCTTTTTATGAAATATTCAAATCCTTCTCTTGTGGTTTCTTTTTTTAATGAGATTCTTAATTCCCTTTATGTTTCGTAGGGTTGAAAAATAAAAAAGTTTTTGTAAGGTTTATGTGAATAGTAAATAAAACTATATGTTGAAATTATGTTCAAACAAGAGGTTTTCTTTCTATTTATTTAGTGATAAATTGTATCATCATTATAAATGGCGTGAAAGACCAAATCTAGCCTTGCACTTCAGAATACACCGTCTTCAGTCATCTTGATCTAGCGACTGCATCCTCCAGTTTGAAAATTTTAGTGACGATTTACTGTCTATGTTAATTGAGTCCTCGCATCGTTTACGTAGCTTTCCTTGTGGTCGATTGATATGTACATCTGGGAATTCTTCTGCAATCCATACGCTCGACATGGCTTGCAGTTTTACGAGGACTGATGATGCCGGTTCGTTATAGAGTTTGCACATATGAGGGCGGATTGATAATGACGTGGAAAAATCAAGGAGTGGGCAGGTAAGGAATTCGTTATTTTTTTTTACCTGGACCATCCTTAAATAGATTACCTGCAAAGTTTAAGCCTGATACCTCGTTTAGTTTTCGAGAAGCAGCCGTCTAAGCAAGTCGACTTACAAAAATTGTTGAAAATGGATAAAAGTGAATTTCGTGTGTTGATTAAACACAATTTTTTAAAAGGGAAAACAGCTAAAGTAACCAAAGAAAAATTAGATAAGCATTATGGGGACTCTGCACCATCGATCCAAATGATTTACAAATGGTTTTCTGAATTCAAGTGTGGTCGTACGAGCACACAAACCATACCAAGTCCAGGTCGTCCAAATGAGGTCACCACGCCAGAAATGATCGATAAAATCCATGATATCGTGATAGAAGATCGTCGAGTAAAAGTGCGTGAGATAGTTAACGTAGTAAGCATCTCATTTGAACGTGTTTGGAATATTTTGAAAAACCGTTTGGACATGAGAAAGCTATCCGCAAGATGGCTGCCGCGTTTGCTCACAATCGACCAAAAACGCACTCGTGTGACAACTTCACAGCACAGTTTGCAACTGTTTCAACGTAATCCGAATGAATTTCTTCGTCGATTCGTAACTGTTGATGAAACATGGATCCACCACTACACTCCAGAAACCAAAGAACAGTCAAAAGAATGGATGGAAGCCGGTTCAAGCGCACCGAAGAAGGCAAAAACCGTTACATCAGCTGGGAAGGTTATGGCGACAGTTTTTTTGAGATTCCAATGGAATAATATTCACCGACTACTTGGTGAAAGGAAAAACAATAACGGGAGCATATTATTCTGAGTTATTGGTTCGATTGGATGCTGGAATCAAGGAAAAAGGGCCTCATTTGGCGAAGAAAAAAGTGTTATTTCATCACGACAACTCTCCGGCTCACACGTCCGCTGTTTCAACGGCAAATCTGTTTGAATTACGGTACGAATTGCTCCCTTACCCACCGTATTCTCCAGATTTGGCACCCTGAGACTTTTTATTATTTCCAGACTTGAAAAAATGGCTTGCTAGAAAGAGATTGACGTCATAAGTGAAACCAACGCCTATTTTGAAGGGTTGGACAAATCATATTATTTGGAAAGGATCAAGAAATTGGAAAAACACTGGACTAAGTGTATCGAGCTAAAAGGAGACTACGTTGAAAAATAAAATAAATTTTCCCGAAAAAATTATGTTTTCTCGATTTTTGCACGTCATTATCAAACCGCCCTCGTATGTTTGTATGTTCCCTATAAACTCCTAAGCCGCTCAACCGATTTTGATAAAATTTTTAGGGAACGTGTAGAATAGTCCCGGGATGGTTCCTGTGAAGTTTGGTACCGATCGAATCAAAAACAATTGTTTTTTTTGACATTTTTCCATTTTTTTCGCGATTTTAGCTTGTTTGTTTGTCCCGTATGCCTTCCTAAACCATTCATCATATTGCGATGAAACTTTGTTGAGCGCACGCCCGCGAAGGTTTCTGCGTTAACAAAATCATTTTACGCGAGGTATTTCAACATTTGAGTGTATTTCATATAGTTCAGCGGCAGTTCGTTCGTTTTCGGTGTATTAGTTATGCGTTCCTATTACTAAATGGTAAAGTTGGACGATGGATGTTGGATAGGGGTGTATAGGATAGTGGATGGAGGATGGAAGATGGTGGATGGAAGATGGAGGATGGTGGATGATGGATAGAAGATGGAGGGTTGAGGATGGTGGATAGAGGTTGGAAAATAGATGATGGAGTAACGAGAGCAATGGGAGCAACGGAAGTAACGGGAGCAACGGAAGCAACGGTAGAAATGGGAGCAACGGGTTTTTGTTTTCATATCTCAGAAACGGCTTATGCTAGAAAGAAGAAGCAGTCCGAAACGCGTTTAATGCTGAGATGCAGTGTAGGTTACTATGCTATTGACAACCTAATGCCCCCCATAGACACGCGAGCATGTTGGCGCAAACATAGGTGTTCAGACTTCACTGAACATGACCATATTGGCCACTATTGCACACGTCCACTGTAAACACGGGTGGCTTATAGTTTATGGCACCGTCTTTAGAGGCCCGGAAAACGACATACTGAAAGCTCCATGGCCCTATATAAGCCGTGACGGATCACGCTCGCGCTGGCATTGCAAATATATTTTTTGGATTACGCGCCGCTTTGGGGCTGAAACAATTAAGGTAAGCAATAGCCCGCATTCACTATTTTTCACTCTTATACTTTCTTTTCGCCGCTTCGACGAAAAGATAGTTAAGGGAAAACAATAGGAAACACTCCAGACCACATTAAGTTCGCTTCAGACTCCCCCTTGAGTTGCGGTTTCTGCTTCCAAGGGGTATTTTGAAGAAGGAACAGCGCGATACCAATAAGTTACAAAATTACCGAAAAATTTCCACGAAAAATAAAATTGAAAATTACAAATCTCAAATCGGCATTTTATATCTTAACCTTTCCCGATTTATTTCAGGAAAGAAGGGTTCGGACGTGAGAGTCCGAACATAGGTTTGCGCAAACACTAGCGAGCATCTTGGCGAGCCTCAGTTGCTTATTGGACTCCACCATGGAAACAACGTGTCCCTGTGCCGTTCTAATTATACTAGTAGAGCAAAAAAAGAAAAGAGGAAACAAAAATCATGGGCGGCAAAAATCCTTTTATGTCCCGCCTTTTAGGGTTTTTGTGCCCCTTCGTTTTATTACCCAAATCCATTTTATTATTCATATTCAGTTATTACTTGAATACATTTTATTTTCATAATACGTTTCTCATATCCTATAAATAGGAAACTAACCAATATGTAAGAGAGATCTTCGCCAACTAGTGACCAAAGACCAAACAAAATAAAAATTACAGTGAAATAAAACTATCATCTTTTATTTAAAAAAATAATTTAAAATATAAAATCTAACCCGATCTTGTATAAAGCTCTTTATCGGAAGGCTGTAGAAGAAATAAGGCACATGTAACGCCATACCAAACATTACAACTTACAACCTTGGTAAAACTCTACCGTGTGCGGATGAGTTGTTGTTTCGGACAAGCCCCGACAATTAAGTTATATGTTCTTTACATTATAAATTAGAAAATGGTAAGCATAAGAAGAAAAAACTAATAAATATTTGACCGTATTGTGAATGTCACGTCACGTCACTTCGATGCCGATTCGACATCGACGCCTGAAAAAGCGATTGTGAATGTCGATTGTCATCGACAGTTGTCACTTTGATCGTCATTTTCCGTCGATGAGATTCCAGTCCGTGACGCCTGAAAAAAATTAACGTCGATTCAAAAATGAAATGAAATTCATAATTTACAGCTGACACATACATATCAATATGGTCAGGCTAATGAGTCACGTCGATGTGGTTACACAATCGGTTCTTTTCGATCGACGTGACACGTTGAATCGGCATCGAAGTGACGTGACGTGACATTCACAATACGGTCAATTATATCCTTAATTCATTAACCTTTAACGACTGCAATTCAACAACTGAACACTGAAGTTTGCGCAAACATCACCACACACGTGAGAACATACGGCCAACACCAACATGTTGGCGCTGAAAAATCAAAATATTTTGATTTTTGGGCGAGCATGTTTGCGCAAACGGCCAACAATGCCATACACGAGCGAATTGGTTCGCGCAAACCTGTTTGCGCCAACATGCTCGCATGCCTATCAGTGTGACCGTTTTGATTTTTCTCAGGGTAGCAAATTTGGGTAGCAATTCTTAGCTTGGGTAGCAAAAATATTTTCTATTACTTCTTTTAATTAAATGGAACTAGTTACGTCATTACATGCTTATCTGTTACTCATAACGCAGTATATCCACTACAAATTTATAATGTTTAAAGAAAAAATAATATTTTAAAGTGTGAAGATTTATTTAGGAAAATCAAAATTAACACAAAATGCACATTTTGCCCTTCGCTCGAACGAGTGATAGATTCGAAAATGATGCGTATTTCGATTGCGATTATGAATGCAGTATGCGCTAGCACTATACTATATTTCTCAGTACAATAATATTAAACAGCTGTCGATGGTACGCAATTTCGAATGCAAGACCAAAGGCGTGCATGAATTTAACATTTGATATGGTTTGTCAATGTACCATATTTTTGGCGTACACAAGTTTTATAACGGCTAATTTTACCAGGGTATCAAATTTAGTCCTGTAGTAACATAGTAGCAAAAAATTGTCAATAGTAGCATTATGCTACCTTCGTAGCACTTGTGGTCACACTGATGCCTATGGGGGCTTAAGGAATACCCAGGAGGCTATTCGGAACGATTTTTTTAGGTTGTCAATCGCATAGTAACCTACACCGAATCTCAACATTAAACGCGTTTCAAACTTCTACCCATAAAATAATAAAGTTGTCCGAAGACTACTGGCAGATTTTTATTGCTGTTTACAACGAGCGCCAAACATATCAGTTCTTCGTAGCTTAAATTCTCCATAGCAGAACTCACAGACTGCAACGCATTCGTCACACCACGATTGCTCGCAGTAGACTGAAAGATTTTTATTCCGGACGCCGTGTAGTCGAAGCTGTCCGGAATCGGTTTTTTTTCCGGAGTGGAAAAAAAACGGACCATGTAGTCCGGGCCTTAGGCCTTCATGATTCCATGAATATAAATCGCAAAAATATTGTCAACTTCCAGGAAAAGAAACAAAAGGAATTTCTGATTTTTTAGTATATTTGGGCTCTAAAGAGTCTAAAATATAAAGTTATATTTTAATTTCTTGTTAAAAGTAAAAAGTTGTATATACATTTACGTAAATATATATAAAATACGAAAAACACTGATCTTCCTTTTGTCTGACAAATAAATATCTACTTCAAGACAATCATAAAAATACTAATTAAAAAAAAAACACTTATCTAGTATAGTAACAATTTACATAATGATGAAGCCATTGTAAAATTAAAATGGTGAATTCATTCCTAGTTTAGTTCCAAAGTCTAATCTGGCACGTCTTTGGTAGCGCAAGTTTATTCTAGAAAAAACCGATAGGAAATTAAAAATGCAATAATCTAAACAAAAACGTTGAAACTTACTTCATTTCCTGCCACTTGCAAATCTCCGTTATAATAAAACTAAAAACAACCGATGAAATCAGAAAAACGATTATTGGCCAAACGGTTGATATTTCATCCAAAACATAATTGCTGAACGATATTTGCAGACCGCATATTAACAAGTGAACTAATAGCAAACCCAGACTAGATAACGCCCAAATGCTGTTGGTGAAGGGATTTTTTCGCCACATCGAATGATCCCGATGTACGAACGAGGCTGATATTATCACTGAAATTACACTGCAATTAATTTCCGATGCACTTTTATCAACACTACTTACCAAAATGCAATACAATCGACAGCAAGGAAAACGTTCGCGATACCGCCAAATTTGCATCATATTTCTGTTCATTGATATCTAAAAGTTCCAACGGATGGCCCATAAATGCACAATATGAAAGGATCTGCGGTTAATTCATAAAAAATGATAAACTGATCTAAAATTGAACAAAAAGTGAAACTTACCACCGCGAGAATTGGTGTTAAAAATTTACAACCATAGCACCATATAACGAAACCGAAAACTCTCGTATTGAATTTTGTCTGTTTTTTACCGGTCGCTCGATTCATGATTTTCGGATCGATTTCGATTCGTGTTAGCGACAACGATAGCAACGGTACGGCTATGCACATCAAGTAGATTAATGTTAGTGGTGTAAATATCGGCGGCAGTGATATGCAGGCATTTAACATGTTAATAATGGCAAGAGAACATCCACAGCACGCCCAGAATTGTATACAGTTCCATAAGCCCGATGAGAAACGACGTGATAATTCGATTATAGCAACAATCGAAAGTGGATCGTCTCGACAAACCGATATCGAACATGGAATTGAATTTAACATTCGGCTTAGATATATTGGTGATACGGTTGTGTTACGAGTGATTATTGTTGGACTATTTGATGGTTGGTGGTGTTGTGGTAGGAACCAATTTGTCGATTTTATATTTAAGTCTTTTGTTTTCGTTAGGCGCAATTTGTTGTTTACAATATTGGTTTCGTCGTATGCCGGAATGTCCTGACAAACCTGAACGAAATATTTTTTTTTTAATTCAAAATTGTTTACAACTTGGACTAGGAGCTAATGAGCTGGTTTATGCAGGAATCTAGAAATTCTCGGGCGTAATTTTGAAATAAATGGTATGGCAATGAAAAGTCCATACGAGTAATGAGCAAATTTGAAAGCCCAACAGAGCCTTTCGACTCTTGTCTTTTACTAATTGAAGCAAATTATTTAGAGCCACGATTAGCTACAGCGTGTAGTTTATTTATTTATTTAAGGACTCAATGAACAGAAAGTTTAAAAAAATTCCAATTATACATGTAGCCAAGTGATAAAAAAAACAAAATAATTGGGATTCATGTAAAATAGAAAAATATAAATGAAGAAAAATGAAAATTAAATAGAATTAAATATAGTTATTTAATAGACAACGTGACTCTTAAATACAACTTGAATGATTGTAGACTGAAGTCGTGAAAACTAAGGCAAGATTGATTGAACATGCGAGGCAGCCTAAGTAAAGAAGAGTGAAAATATACTGTTACATGTAAACCTGGCAACCGCGCAACCGTGCAACTCGATCGTTTCACATAATGAAAACAACAACAACCGAATACCTAGTTGCAAAATAACCCAATCAGAAACCTAGCTGAAGATAAGGCGAAACAACACGATTGTATCTCCCTTCTTATCGAATGCTCTCCAATGTACTAGAACCCTGTACATAAACCACTGAACGAAGATCAAAATCGAAAGCTCTAAAGCTGAACATTCAAGTACATCCTAGACTGCAACCGGCTAGTATATAAACAGGTGAAGCTCTCAGCGAAGACACAGTAATTTTGATTACGTCGACTGCGACAGCCAGCGTGTATACGCGACCGTGTTGAGAGAGAACGAAAGTGAACGAGTAAAGCGATATATGGTATAAGCGGGCGGTATTGCCATACAGTGCGAATTATTGTGCGAATAGAATTTAAAGTGCGATTAATAAATAATCACTTATTTTTATTTTAACCGAATTGTGTTTTACTTGAAATCCCGGCGAACCCCTAGCTCGCAACAATACGTTTAGCCGCGCATATGGTACAACGAATAGAGTTTGTGATCTGGTATTACATACATTAGTACGCAATTGAATTACCATGTCCAAATATAGTCTTCTGTCCTTTAAACGTGATAGGCCAAGTAACTCTAATCGACTTTCATAGCAAATGTCAGATAAATTGAGCCTTCGGAAAACAGATTTTGTAAAACGTCGTTGTACTGATTCCAATGCAGTCACAAGAAATTTGTAGTGACGGTTCAACACAACAGAACAATACTCCAGACGAGACCGAACCAGACTATTAAACAAATGCGTATAAACATGTATATTATGGAATGGATGAGCAGTTCTCAATATAAAACCACATAATCTAAATCCATGTTTGCAGACTTTGACTATGACTATAACCTTTGCAGGTTCTGCCAACTGCAGGCAGAAACCTCTGAACATATTTTGTGCTGCTGTGAGGCAGTCGCAGCTCAGCGCCACAAATGTTTCGGAGAACACTTTGTGGACCATAGTACAATTGCAAAAATAGACCTACACCAACTAGATAAATTCCTAAGAGAAATAAAGCTGAGTGGGACCTCTAGGTTAAACCTGGAGAAAGATCTATGAGGTATAGCACAATAGACCACTGGTCGCGGTGCTTGGAGGAATCCCTCCGCCTCCGATGAAATCTATGTGCTGATCAAACTTTAATCTGTTGTCAAACATTACCCCTAAATCCTTTATGCAAGAGACTTCAACGAGGAGAGCATTATCAACGTGGTAGTCAAAGTTAAGGCAACAATCCTTATTTGTGTATATCATTTTAAAACATTTCTGAGTGTTCAAACGGAGATTATTCTGCATGCACCAATAATTTAATTTATTAATGTCATCTTGTAGGATTTTACAGTCAGAAATAGATTTCACGACTCTGAATAATTTGAGATCATCGGCATACATTAAATGATCAGACTGAAAACCCGTAAGAAGGTCATTCAAAAACAAAACGAAAAGTAGGGGACCCAAGGTAGAGCCTTGGGGAGCACCAAACGATGCAAAGTATGGATTGGATTGAGCTCCATTAAATATGGCGTATTGTTTACGATCACTTAAGTACGAAGAGAACCATTGCAACAAAGCAGCATCTATTCCAAACGATTGCAGTTTATTAAACAGTATAGAGTGGTCAACACTGTCAAAGGCTTTAGAAAAATCAGTATAAATCGTGTGGACAGAGAAACGATTTTCGAGCGCACATGACTGAGTTTAAGAAGGAAACAAGATTTGTCTCCGTAGAGCGTCCTTTAAAAAATCCATGATGCTTAACTGATATAAGGGAGCTGACTCGTGGAAAAATGAATTCATGTAGTAACTTTTCAAATATTTTTGAAAAGCAAGAAAGTAGACAGATTGGACGGTAATTTTCAACCTTTTGCTTTTCACCCTTCTTAAAGATAGGAATAACGTAAAAGTCCTTCTATTGAGTGGGAAAAATTCCTTCTGTGAGGGACATAGTGAAAAGTTTCGCCAAAGGTTCAGCTAGGATTTGTCCAAGATTTATTACGAAAATGTTTGGAATTTCGTCCGGTCCAGCACTGCCATTACCATCTAAAGAGTTAATGACAGCAAGAACGTCGTGACTATCGAACTCTGGCAAGAGATTGACCTGATCATCGACGAGACAAGGCGTAGATGAAGGTGAACTGACGGAGTAGACAGACTGGAAATATTGCGAGAAAAGTTCAGCAATATCACAAGGAGTAGAAGCAGTAACATCTAAGTGTGTAATACTGGAGGGGTTAGAAGAAGTAGTTCGAGATGAATTAGCATAATTCCAAAACGGCTTAACATTCCCAGTAGAAAGAGAGGAATTTAGGTTGTCCACATATGAACGAAAACCTTTCTTTATTTCCCTCTTTAGCTGCTTTCTAAGATCAGCAAAACGGGATGCGTTTACAGGATTACGGTTCTTAAGAAAAGTTCTCCGTGCCTTGTTTTTTTTGTATACTAACTTAATGATATTATTGAACCATTGAGAAAAGGAACTGCGTTTCATGGAGTAGAACGGAACACGCTCAGAAATGATTGAGTTTAAAGAACTGTAAAAGCAGTCAACAGAAGAGACAACGGACTAGGATTCCAGAGTTGCTAGCAAATTAAGCTCCTGTAAGTCAGTAGAAATTACATCATAGTTACACTTAAAGAAATTGCGCTTTGAGCGACTTTATTTATTTATTTATTGACGTCTACCATATATATAAATATTTACAGACTACGAAAATAAATTAGTAAAATTAAGACAAATAATTATTGATTGTTGGACAAAGCAGTAACTAATGTTTTCATTTTCAATATAAGTTAAATCTTCAACGTTAATTAACTCTCCAGACATTGATTAAAATAGCCTTAAAGGCAAATCTACCCGAACTTAAATCAACAAGAGAACAAACTTCATTGAACCGCGCAGCACAACGCGTAAGCGGCTCATTCATGCCATAGTTTACTTTATGTGGATTGATTTGAAGAAAGGCACGAAGACGAAGTGGTCGTTCAGGCGCATAAATGTGGAAAGAAGCGAGAAGTACCGGCGAGATTATTCTATAATAGCAAACCTCGTAAACCTTTTTTGAACACATTCCAGTCTTTTGATATGAATGTCATAAAAAGGATTCCAAACGACTGAGCAATATTCTAAAGTAGATCTCACAAGAGAACAAAACAGAGTTTTTAAAGTATATGGATCGTTAAATTCCATAGAGTTTCTCATCACAAATCCCAATTTAGAATTTGCTTTAGATATCATTCGATCAACGTGCATATTAAAAGTAAGTTTGCTATCCATTAACACGCCAAGGTCCACTACTACCTCAGATCGAGTCAGAGTGATATAAGGAAAATTATACGTAAAATGAACTGGAGAAATACACCGACATATAGTAAAGATTTTACATTTATTAGGATTCAATAATAATGAATTAAAATCGCACCACTCCCAAAATAGAGTAATCTCAGTTTGAAACCTAATGGAATCGATTTGACTATTCAAACGAGTATAAATCTTCAGATCATCGGCGAACCCCAAGCATGACGCATATTGAAACAGATCAAAAACATCATTAATAAAAATGAGAAAAAGAAGAGGACCGAGGTGACTACCCTGCGGAACACCCGAAGGAACTGAAATGCATCGTGATAAGAATGAAGATAAACGAACATATTGTTTCCTATTATCCAAATAAGACCCAATCCACAGCAAGAGGTTAGAATGGAAACCAAGGGCACACAATTTAGAAAGCAAGAGGTTTATATGTATTCTATCAAAGGCTTTCACGAAATCAGTATACAAAACATCCACTTGAAAGCCCGACTCTACTGCTTCCAAACAATAATGGGTGAAAACAGCAAGATTGGTCTCAGTAGATCTTCCAGACACAAATCCATGTTGTGAAGTGGATATATGTTCCTTAACCTCGAAGTAGAGTTAAGTTTTCACAATACTTTCCAGTAACTTTGGTATAGCAGACAATTTAGAAATCGGTCTGTAGTTCTCAACCAGATGCTTGGGCCCAGACTTATGAATTGGTGTTATATATGATGTCTTCCAATCATCTAGAAAAGTACCCGATGATAACGACATATTGAAAATTATACATAAAGGAGTACATAAACAGTCCTGACAAGATTTAAGAAAACCAGCAGGTATTCCATCCGGACCCGAACTGAAACTATTTTTGAGATTAGCTAATGCAGAAGAGACATCAGTCTCAGATAAAACCAATGATCCAATATCAGTAATCGGGGTTAAATGACTGAACCTTTTAGGATCAAACGGATGAATACTTTTATTATAAACAGATTCAATAAAATTGGCAAGTAAGTCACAAGATGAAGATAAGTCAGTGGAGGAGCACCCACTAAATTCCATCACAGAAGGGATGGACGAATGTTTTTTCTTAGAATTCAGAAAAGACCAGAAGAGTTTACTATCCATTTTTATTTTAGCCTCTGTAGACAATAAATATTGTTTGTAGAGGAACTTGTTTAGACAATCATAGTCCCTGCGTAACCCCATAAACCGTTCAAGATCCACTATCGACTTCGTACCTTTGAATTTTTCATGAGCTTTATTTCTCGCATTTTTAAGTTTCGAAAGACGCACGTTGTGCCAGGGAAGCTTGTTACTCTTGTTGATTCTTTTAGGAACAAATAGCGCAATACAATCATTAACAACAGAACTAAATTTAGTGTAAGCAGCATTAAGATCAAGATCTTTAAATAGTTCAACCCACTCAATTGAGGAGAAGTAATTAATTATATCACAAAAATTTGCGTTAGCAAAACTATACAGTAGTTCACTACAGTTACCATTGGAACTATTATTAGAACCGAAACAATAAAATTGAAAATTAATTACAATTGCTTTATGATGAATTAAATTACTTAAAAGGTTAAAAACTGCTTCACCAACATTTACAACTTTAATATTTTTATCAAGAAAAATTAGGTCTAAAATACGTCCTAATGAATTTAAAACATGATTGACTTGAATTAGATCTAAACAAAAAATTGAATCAAGAAAGTTAGTTTCAATATCAGTTTTGGCATGAAATGGGATGAGCATTTTACTATCTGGACACCATGTCCAAGAAACATTGCCAAGGTTGAAGTCACCCAACACACAAATGCGCTGATCGTCGAATAAGCTCTTGGCAATGAAATTAATATTTTCATAGTGGAGCATATATACTTCGAAGGAGCTACTGGGAGGAATATAGCTGATGAAGAAATAAATTTCATTTAAGGCTTCAAATCGCACTAGGACACAGAGTTGATCAATTTCCACTTGATTCACTTCCAAGGCTGGCAGCACAATTTCCTTACTCGAGAGCTTCGAATTTATTGCCAGCAAAACACCACCTCCTCTCTGATGACACCCGGAATTTGCACGATCTTTCCGATATACATAGTAAAAACTATCAAACAGTTCAGAAGAATAAATCTGATCATGTAGCCATGTCTCAGTGATGGCAATAATATCATAGTCATGGCCCGAAGAAACCTTGAAGAATTTCTCTGTTTTCGTCCTCATTCCGCCAGCATTATGATAAAAACAGGAAAAAGTACATCCACTCCCATTAGCTACTGCGCGGTTGGAATGGATTCCGCCTCTACGTTTTTTGGTCGGTGTACGAATGTCCTCACTTGAACACCTAACGGCCAGTTCGATGACTTTAGGGCGCTACTCAATAATTGGGATGGGATGCCCAACTTGAAATTGACAAATCGCAAAGTGTTGACATCAACACCATTCTTTATCAACTTATGGCAAACAAGTTGAGCAGCCGGAACATGAAGTTTATCGGAAATTAACTTTATAATCGCATCAGTTTCCATAGTTGATTTAAAGCGCGAAATATGCAGCCAAGACCTAATAGGCACTACATCTAACTCCGCTGACGAATGTGAGACATCAGTTCCAATTAGACCCCTCCGCTTGCTCCGAGAGCGCGATGGTATGGCTACCCAATCATCCGTAAGTGGAGCATTCGGCTGAACAATGTTATTTTCAGCAGTCAAGTTGGTAATAGTATTTATGCTAGTTGAGGCATTGCAGTTGACGTTAGATGATTGAGTAACACTGAGCGGCAATCCAGCTACCGATTGAGACGCTATGGATGCATACGGCAGTGGTATTGGTGAACGCTGCGAATCAGCTAACATGTCGATAATTTTCGGCGAAGGTGTTGAGAATAAGAAGGCAAGGCAGAAGGAATGTTATTACACCATCTTATATATGGCATATTAAAATCACCACATATGATGAATTTGGAGCGAGGGTCACACTGATTTATAAAAAACGACAGAGATTCGAAGAGCGCAGACAATTGACTTGCCGATGAATTACACGCAACATAACAAGTAAAAATGTACAGAAAATGTCCTGCACATATAACTTTTACAGCAATACATTCAAAACTGCAATTGAAATCAGTACAAGCCTCCGAGAACAAGCTAGTATTTATTGCTATCATGACACCGCCACCATCGGATTTATTTGAACATAGAAGATCGCGATCACGACGATACACGTTGTAAGAACCTGGTAAAAGTTCGGAAACGAGAATTGTGTTGTTAAGCCAGGTTTCAGAAATACAAATAACATCGAAAATTTCGGATAGAACTGCGTTTCTAAATGTAACTACCTTAGTTTTCAGACCTCTTACATTTTGATAAAATAGAGAAATTGACGATTTATTATTATTATTTGACAAATTCGATACAATTGGAATATTTGAAACATACGAGTTACTACCGGAAATGGTATTGAAAGTTAGGTGAGTTAACCAATAGATATGTACAAAAACTAACGAAGCACATCAGGCATAAATCTCAACGAAACTCACCTGTGGATACAAAGGCTCAACTGCTATACTACAATCGGCCTGAAGAAAAATCTCAGCATTCGCATTACTGGCGCTCGATCCAATACAAACGACAATTTCACCATAGGACTGCATAATGCTGAGCATTTCGCGTGTCGCTTCCGCCGAACAATCGGTGAACAGCGAAACTTGTAATGGCACATTATCGACTTTCTCTAAATGCGGTCGAATATTTTCGATTCCGCGAGGTAGTTTAGCTCGATTCGACATGTCGAAATTTACTGGTGCACTTTGTTCGGTACTATCCGTTAAAATGCTTAACGATCGACAATTCTCCTCCAATGCCGAATCTTCGGATGCATGTCGTTCGATTTCGATAGTCAGCGAATCGTTATGTTGTGAATTACTTTCATTGGTAATATTCAGCATATTGCAATCTTGATTTGAGATCGCGCCGGGAGCTGATGAACTCAAGGTCTTCGTTGATTCTAAACCGATCGGTGGTAGTAAGCAATTCATTTCGGAATCCAATGGATTATCGTCGTTTTTAATTTGGCTGGTATTGTGATAGTCGAACTTACCCGATTTTGTCGGCGAATGCGGATTAGACAGTGAATCATCGCTCAACAGCGAGATATGACAATTCCAACCGGATTCGAGACCTAATTTTTCGGAAAAGACTCGCGATCGTAGTTCGTTTTCCTTACTGAAATGAACAAAACGGATGCAGGCACGTTCTAATCGTTCGACTAATTGAACAATATCCGTTTGTGCTTGATATTGCATTGTTATCATTCCGATAAAGACTTGATGGCACTGCATTTCGAAACATCCTTCGACATCGGTTATATCATCGTCTTTAGCATCGGAAAATAGCAGAGAGTCCGTACTCACGGATTGGCTGAGTTTCGTGTGACCTTCAAAGTCACAATGTGATTTATCGACATGTTGCATTCGATACTTTGTTTCCGGCGGCAATTCCAAATATGCAATTGCATCATTTTTCGAACCGCTCAATGCTCCACAGATTCCGTGTCGGAGCGGTCGATATGAAAATGCCGTACAGTATGCAGTCAGGGCACTGCGCTGATAAAAGTCCTGGGCACGTTTTCTTTCTTGTGCTCCGAGCGGTCTTAAGTCCTTACCATCCCAAAAATCATCGCAACAATCTAAAATTATATCCGCTGTGCCTTGAGTGAAAAGCGATAAATATCCGCCCGGTGTTTCGCGTAAAACCACGGATAATGAATGCGGAAATGGCACTTTAACTTTGGACGATATTTGAAGGTGACGAGCAAATCGAATATCACGTCGAACAACTTCTGGTTGCTGCAAGAAATTTTACTATATTTGCTTTTTCTCATAAGAGTGCGACTACGATAATTACCAAATGACGATACGTAGCAAGTTGTCCTTCCAATGAAAAAATATCGGTCGCGTGCGTTGTGAAACCAATTTGTTTTGCTAACTCGCAAAGGCATCGACTGAAATATCATAAAATTTAAAATGAGCACAGCAAAATCTATTAATTCCACATTTTGTTTGGATAGGACTGTTTTGTTTTTCTCAAGCGTAGCGTAGACAAAATTATTTGAATGATGATGGCACTTCATGATGTTACCTTTTTGTCTTTGTAAATGCTATGATCTTTATTTTGTAAATGTGTAAAAATATAATAATTTCGGTTGATGCAAGCCATATACTGCTTAGTGTTTTGTTTTAAAAAAAATTTTAGGCATGCATTACTAATTAAAACAATTGAAATTGTTAACTACATTCCCAGCTAAAAGAACCGTCCAATTTACTGACCAGGGAAAATTTATCAACGTAATTTTTTTGCTTTATAAAATGCATGCATTTTTAGAATACGGTCGAAGTTAAAAACTAAATAAATGATGAGAACAACAACAGTACAATTACCCCAGTTAGTTTTCTATGCTAACAAAATAAATAGATTTTAGTTTCCTTGCTAACTGCTAATTAAAGAATGAAAGGAGAACACATGCCTTGATAATTAATCGAAAGTTTAGAAACTAATTTGTACTCCAAAAGAATTTGTAGCTTCATATCTTTTTTTCGATTTGTGGTACCGCCCTAAATATAGACTCAATCGTCTGAAAGTTTTGTTCCTAAGAACTAGCTGAAAGAATTATTTTTTTGTATGCATCTAGTGATTGAGGATCGACAAGAAGGACAAGTTCCTAACGTTCGACAGACTATATACATACTGAGCATGTTTCTAAGGCTGGTGTTGCTGTTGAAGCACGGAAAGCAACCTGAATAACCATCGGCATACCGGCCACTATGTACATATGCTGGACTCATTGGGAAAAGTATTGGAGAGCATTATTAGTAACCGACTGCAGGAGTCACTCGAGAGACCTGGAGGTCTATATGAGCAACAATTTGGATTTCGCCGAGGGAGATCCACCATCGACGCCATTCATGCTGTCATGAGAATTGCGAGTGATGCGACATCCGGTGAAAGATGGAAAAACGGCGACAAAAAGTACTGCGCAGTGGTAGCACTTGACGTCAAGAATGCCTTCAACTCAGCGAGCTGGTTGCGAATAATGCAAGCAGTAAATAGTTTCAACGTATCTACAGCGAATCATAGCTAACTATTTCGAAAAAAGAGTTCTGTATGACACCGAGGACGGCGTCAAGCGCTACGACGTTTCACGAGGAGTGCCACAGGGCTCAGTGCTTGTCCAACGGACACCACATTGGTTGGCTATGCGGATGATATCGCACTAGTGGTAGTAGCGAAACATATCCACACCTTGGAAGTTCTGTGCAGTGATACGATCGATACAATTATATAGTGGGTAAGTAGTGCGGACCTGAAGTTGGCTTCGCATAAAACAGAGGCGGTTCTTTTGAGCAATCGAAAAGTGCGCGAAGTTTTCTCATTCAGAGCCGGAGAGCACTAGGTCATCTCGCAGCCAAATCTGCGCTATCTTGGGTTGTTAATTGACACTCGAATGTCCTTCAAGGACCATCTTCTGGCGATCAGCGAAAAAGCTTCAAAGGTGAATGGTGCACTCTCACGCATCATGTCAAACATTGGAGGACCACGCTCCAGCAGGTGAAAACTGTTAGCAACGGTCACGAGTTCTGTAATGCTATACGCTGCACCGATCTGGGCAGATGCAACGAAGAAGAAATCGTATATAGCCGGAATCCGATCAATCTATCGTCTTAGCGCACTAAGGATTGCTAGTGCTTTCGAATCGGCAATGTTACCAATTGACATACTAGCGTGTGAACTTCAGCGACTCTACGTAGCAGCAGATGAAGCATCGAAAGTGGACGAGCCACGGCGCAGTATCCAGGAATGGCAAGGACGCTGGGAAAGGAAGATGGACATTCACATTGATTCCAAACATCGACAGCTGGATAAGCCGCAAACACGGCGAAGTGGACTCTTATGTGACTCAGCTGCTCACCGGACACGGTTGTTTTAAGCAGTATCTACACCGCTTCAAGCATGAGGAAGACCCGTTCTGTCTCAACTGCCCCACGAGATTGAGGACGCGCGACATATCTTACTGCACTGCCCGTTCTTCGACGTCGACCGAGCCGAGGTTACGGCGGCCTTCGGAGAAGCTCCGACCGCAGAAAACTTCGTTAGACACATTTGTGACACAGCCCTCAAGTGGCAAGCTTTCCAGCAGCACGGATTATGTCGACACTTCGCCGCTTTGAGCGAATAAGAAACATCCAACGCGACGCACCACAGGAGACGACTGACTAGACTAGACAGACAATAACTGACGGTTTTAGCAATATTGCTATGACGGCCTACCGACGCAATACCTAACGGTGGTTCTGGGAGGATCCATCCGTACGACTGAGGAGATGTTTAGCGGGTTAAAGTCTCGCACTGACTTAAGCTTTCGATGCTTTTACTCCTCGTTAAAAAAAAAACAACTACATACTGAGCATTAATTAGTTCGATTATGATGAGTTTTCGCAAATCAAATTAAATAGAATGGTCCCCATATGCTATGCATATAACAGTCTAGAAAAATTATGTGAGAACTGGTAACAATTTTTAATCGAATAAAATCAAAGCTTCAGGAAAGAAATATCGACTTGTAATCCACATGCTCGCTAGAGATTCTATTGGCTGGAGAGCACGTCTAACACATTAAACTGTGCTTAAAATCAGCACACAACTAGAGTGTGGTGAAAGTTGACCAGTTCGTTGATCAGAAAATGTTCAATCAGTTGAGCATCAGTCAGACATTGTGTCAACAAGGATTTGAAAACTGAAAGGTTCGTCCCGAACGATTATGCATTACGTCTCGAATACAGCCAGCAATTCATCAACACCAACGATGCTAATGATTCTTTTATACCAAATCTGTGGATGAGTGACGGGGCCCATTTTTATATTATTGGCCACATAAACATAGAAAATGCTTGTTAAGCACATGAAGTCATGGTGTGGTGTGTTGTTTCTCAAAGAAAATTTCTTCTCTACAATTTTCTTCAAAAGCATTTTTAACAGATTCTCAGATAAATATATAAATCATATAAAAAATTGGAAATAAAAATATAAAAAACAAAATGAATATGTACACAATAAATTAGGCAATTTACACGCAACACGATTTATACAACATGTTGTTGAGTTTAATTGCGGTTAATGTTAATATACAAAGTGCATGAATTTCATGATAAAAATTTTAATTTCGACGTAGCTTGGAATATTAAACTAAATATTTTAAAGCAATGAGGCGTTAGAAGGGAACTAATTATGTGGATGTTATTTCTAAAGATTGTAATGTAATTTTGCATTTATTTAGTCTTCAATTAGTGCCCATGGTCCTCTGAATCGAAAAAAATTACCGTGCCAATTTTAAATTCTACAGGGAGGCAAATCACCCCTCCTGGTAGTGCAATAACATGATAACAAAAATAGCACAGGTATATACTGAAAATTTATCACTTGTAATCAGTAAAAATTATTTATTAATAGCACAAAACAAATTTAATAGCGACTGGAGAAACGAGTGGTAGTCCTTGTGTTGGCTAACTCCGAATGAATATTTGTCCGAGGAACCCAACACACTGAGCAATTTTTCAAAATTAACAAAAATTTAACATTGCTTCGTGATAAGGTTCTTTTTTGAAGTAATGAGTGTACAAATAAGTTCTCGTTGTTTTCCTATAGATGCGCTAACGCAAAATACTGGTAAAAAATGGCGGATCAGAAACGAAATATGGCAACATTAGACATCTGGCAACAACACCCATCATTACATTTCGCAAGTTGTATCGGCATCATTTGTTTTTTTGTCCCTGAAAATGTCGAAGTTTGATCAAAATAAGCGTCATTTGCTGGAAGCTTTGCGGCCGGCCAAAAAATTTCGAAGGCGCAGAATTGGAGGCATTTCTGGATGAAGATGCATGCCAATCGCAACAAAGTCTTGCTGATTCATTGGACATGACTCAACAAGCCATCGAACTCCGTCTGAAAGCCTTGGGAATGACGCAAAAAGAAATTTGGGCGTTTTTCCGCGTGCGAACAGCTGCTTCAACGGTAGAACAAGAAAGGTTTTTGCATCGTATCGAGACTGGCGATGAAAAGTGGATACACGACAACAACCCGAAGCGCAAAAAATCGTGGGTATACCCTGGCCATGCATCAACATCGACCGCAAAGCCGAATATCCATGGTTCCAAGCTCATGCAATGTATTTGGTGGGACCAGCTCCGCGTGGAGTATTATGAGCTGCTGCAGTCGAGTGAAACCATCACAGGACCTCTTTATCGAAGACAACTAATGCGTTTGAGCCGAGTATTGAAAGAAAAACGGCTGCAATATGAGCAGAGACACGACAAAGTGATTTTGCTACATGACAACGCACGGCCACATGTTGCTCAGGTTCTGGAAACACTGAAATGGGACGTCCTACCCAACCCGCTGCTGTATTCACCAGACATCGCCTCTTCCGACTACCACCCATTACGATCAATGACGCATGGCATGGCTGAGCAGCACTTCCGTTCTTACGAAGATGTTGAAAATTGGGTCTATTCGTGGCACGCCTCAAAGTACGTGAAGTTTTTTCAACGCGTAATTCGTATGCTGCCAGAAAGATGGGAAAAGATTGTGGCTAGCGATGGACAATATTTTAAAACATAATTATGTAACCAATTTCCCACAATAAAGGCTCAAATTTTGAAAAAAAACGACTAGAACTTATTTGTACATCCAATAAAAAAAACAATTTTAAATGGTTAGTTAGTTTTTGTTTGGTTCCCTATGGAAATTGTAGCTGAGACACAATTTCAGAGTGAGAGTAAAAAATGACCCACGCTTCCATCAACCATTCTGATGACAATACGAAGGAAAACGTTAAGAAAATAAACTTGCACGTTGAAAGATGGAGGAATAAATTAATTATTTCATCGAACGGAAAATAAAACCGAAATGGTTCTTCAGATAAGAGCATATTTATGATGCAATGCAATCAATTGAAACTGTTTGTTTCCTAGGGTAAACACTAGACTAATCTTGCTACCGTTTCCTGAACAATTCTGTAGGTCAGGGGTGCGCAATAACCGAGGAGTTCGCCGGGCATAAAAAGATTAGTTACGGAACTGCTTCAAAGTTCTGTAAACTCAAATTCTTGATTAAATTTAAATAGATTTTTTAGATAAAAAGGAGGCAATCTAAATTGATGAATGCATCTCGAAAATTTTTCTGAACAAAAGTCTGGGTTCGTACAATTTGCATAATGCATGAGAGCTATGAGAGGGAGAAGGATTGAAGTATTGAGTTCACTATAACGAGGTTGAACAATAGATCTGTGCTTTAAAAATTGTTCAATGAACATTGCCACGTTCACGAGATCTGGGATCATGAATATGTTGCAGGAATCCGGGATTTGCGAATTGGATTTTCCTTAAATGTTTGAATGGGATGTACCTGCTCTACAATTGTTGAACCGCAGACTTAATGGCGTTTTCTTTCAATAAAATATGCCGATGTTATTCAAAGATGTTCCCCCTGTGAAAATAGCAGCAGACGGCTCACGAATGATGCCTTGTGGATAGAGTTACCTCAAGCTATGGATTGGGAGCAATGCATCTTTGCTATTTCACGGAGACAATAACTGAGTTGCCATGGGTTTTATTAAGTCAGTAAGTGAAAAATAATATTTGAAGTAGGAAAATAGTGTCTTAGAAGAGTCCTCTACCTCCTCCTAGGTAACAAAAAAGAATTCAGTGTAGGATTTAACACTAATAACTCCATTTTTTTTAGAGTAGATATTACTAGTATGTTAAGAGTCAGACCAAAATGTCAGGTCTGATATTTCATACTGGTTGGGTGTGCATATCACGAATAAAATCATGGAATGGTCAGGTATAAATCATAGCTGTGATGGCATTGCAAAACAATAGCTGATTCAGTTCTGAATCATGCCTATTTTTCCTGCAGGGTAGCTGCCCCTGTGAGTGCACTGAGGCAACTATTGGCGTTAAATTCTCTAATCTAGCCTACTATCTATGGAAAAAAGTTATAAAAACAGCAATGTTGTTGTTGTTTTGTATATAAATTTTCTAACACGCTCTGATCTGGATAAGTGCGCAAAAAAACACACATATTGTCGAAACAGTAGCATATGCGCTAGTATGAAAAATTCTTTCACCGTTTTTTTTTTTGTTTCTTTTGATCTACTTCAATCAAATGTTATGGAACTTCTTTAACTAGATACTGCAATTTTTATTGTAATGTAGTTCCTGATATCGTGCACGATGACAAACAGTCGTATACCATTTTACATTTATTAACGAGAAGCGGAAAGACTGAGCTCAAGGTGTTGTGAAAGGGTTTTGCGTATACAAATTCTTTACTGCTTGTTGCTTACGAGTATTAAGCGCATAACCACCTATACGAAGAAACAGAGTAGCTCTGCCCTGCTATGACTAAGAGAAAGACGTCATGCGATCGAATCATCTCACAGACCGAAAAGTGAATGTCTAGATTATTAAAACCCGACCAAAAATTTACCCGGCAAGATGCAGAAAAGAAATGGTAAGCACTTTCTAAATGTCCAAAACTAAGTATGTAATTATCATCTTAAAAAGTATCAAAACACACTAAACAAACTCTTATTAACAAAAAAATTTGAGTGTCCAATGGAAAAAATGAGTCGCGATTATGAATCTTGTAAATTGATAAAACTGGGTTAAAAACTAGAGAAAATAACCAAATTCACTACTATATAAAGAAAGTGGTTATCATTTCAAATCAGTTTTTCAATTTCTTATCGAAATCTTACTTACGCTCGATTACTTTAATCCCAACGAATGAAAATTTAGAAAGAAATAGAAGAAAAATTATTGGACACCACTGAGATCAAATAAGTAACAAAAAGCAAAAATCGAAATCATTTAATCCAAAGTCTGTACATCAACTAAGGTAAAATATGTTTAAAAATGTCCTGAACGGGGATTTGGTTTATAATTTTGAAAAATGCATTTTAAAAATAGAAAATTGTTAAAAATCTTTCAATAGTGTGGACTCTTCACAAGCGTGAGTAAAGTGTAATTGCGTGTGTGTGTACCATTACCATATAATTAGCAGTAACATAAGACAAATATAAATCATAAAATAAAGGAGCTTTTTTTCTATTGTTCCAATCAAATTACTATGTTTGCATATGTTTGATAGTTATATGTACTCGGTGTTCACCCATAGCCACGATTTATTACAGACAGACTATTACGAAAATAATAAATCCACAAAACGAAATAAAAATTTAGACAATGTTAACACACAGAACAGTTCAAATCGAGCCTTTACTGTCATTAGGATGTAACTGCAAAAATTAGGTTTTGATAAAATGCAATAAATGTATAAATACTTGCACTGTTGTTTCCATGTCATTTAGAGCTTCATTCATTCATCTGAGCTCAAAAACTGGATTTTTGCAGTAAGATCCTTATGACATTAAGACCTCGATATGTCAACACAAAAATATGTACACAACAAAGGACGTAATGAGAAAGCTTGGAAAAATGAAAAAAACTTATTTAAAAAAAAAATAAGAAACATAAAATAAAATCAACCAAAAGAAAAACACTCAAAGTACTTCCTTTAGATAACTGTAAGCTGAAAAATGGAAAAATTCTTCGATTAAAATTCTATAAAACTTTCAGAGTTCGAAATAATTGTATGAAAGTAATGTGAGGTTTGATTATGACAAAAATTTATGTAATTAATTGATTAATTTTTATAGAAAGCCATTTTTTGTTTGGCATATCTATTACATACCCATGCATAAAGCAATTTAAACTGGACTCAACAATCGCATACCGATTGGTAACAGGAATCAAATCTTTATCAAGCATAGCTACCGCCGTGACATGTCCACAGAATTGAGCATAGTGTGCGTGAGTTAAAGGGCTGCAAGTATTCAATAGAATTGCTAGGCCTAGAAACCAAAAAGATTTAGATTAAAAAAAAAATTTATATATATATGAAAGACAACTTACCGAGCGGTTTCAACGATGTTATATGATTCTTCCATTCATGATCATCGAATTCCAATTTGAATGGACAATGCTGATCGTGCGTTAGATCCAAAACTTCAGCAACAATTCCAGTCTTTTCGTTGTTATTATCGCCCGTTTCGGAATCAAGACTTGATTGACTCGATTCCGATACTTTATCGTCGGAATTATGCAGAAAAAAAACTTTTTCGGCTGTTGGATTCGGCCACGATAGAATACCTTTCTTATCGACACAACATAAAGCAGTCGTCGATCCAAGAACTTGTACAACATTCGCACTTCGACCGAGCAAATCGCTTGATCCATTCCATAGTGCCATCCAATTTTCGAATACTTCGCGACGCGGTAGAGAAACATTTTCCCAATCGTATGTCGGTGTGTCAAGGTCTTCGTGAAATGATTTTTCAGCATCGTCGATTTCTTGTGCCGGTTGGGGTAGTAGAAGGAAAGTTTCGAGACGTGCTATACCCCATAAGTTTACCGATACCCACATTAAGGGAAATATCAGCGGAAGAATGGGAATAATTGTGGCAATTGGTCCGTCGATGTACAATTCGATCCAGTGATTATCCCATTTTTCTAATGGAAAAAATAGAAGATGAGAATTAATGTAATTTTGTGAGGCAAATTAGAAAAAATGTTCGGAAATTTCGGTATCGTTAATTACACAATTAAGTGGAATCAGGCCCGTGCGCAGGATATCGTCAAGGGAGGGGTTTTTTCGAAAATGTGGAAATAACTGCTGATATTCACAGCTTGAAATACATCAATGTTCAAACATTTCCCAAGAGATTTGAATCTGATGAATATGACGGTCAATCTAGTGCGGCATAGCCCCTGCAAGAACGCGGTAATTAAATTCAGCATCCTACACTCGAAAAAGTTTAATTTGGTGTTCTGCGTCATAAAATTTTGCAATAGGTATGCAGCGTGGGTAATTTAGTAGTCATAACGGGTTTATTCACTGGTAGTATTCCAGGTAATTTAGTAGTAACTATCTGGTATCGTTAACGAGAAGTGAAAAAGACGGCAATATTGAAGGAAGAGGTGAAGTCTCGCACGCATGTATAAAGTGGAATTTGTCTCGAGGTAATGAAAAGATACACCGCTACCACGAAGCTCAAATTCTAAAAAGTATCAAATCTCTGTTTGGCGAATAAGCCTCAAACCATGGTCCAATACTGGATGTTTAGCAGTCCGCTGGATGTGTCTTGTTGTGTTGGTACGCCAGACAGAAAGAGCCCACAGAAAAGAAGCTTCGACTACAACATTACGTTCTTCCAATCGCGATTCAAGCGAGTCCTTTCACGACTTGTCTGATGGACAGTAGTGGTTTCATCACTGTGCTTTGAAATTCCACATCAGCAAATAAACGTTTTAGAACAGTATTACAAGACACAGTCAGACCTTTTACGAAAAATGATAGACGAGTATTATATATAGTACCGGGTGTAGTCCAATGTACTCAATGCATAATTTATTTATATGAATTTACTTTATTATTTTAATAATACAGTATTGTTTTCGATTTTTTTAAAAAAAAAAATTTGCTACCCTGAAAAATTTTTTTTTCACGTTTCATGACTAGTAGACACGAAAAAAGCAAAAAAAATGTTCAGTCCGTCTGTCCGCCGTACGCCGTACGTCGACCGCTGTACGCAAAATCGTTTGAAGGCTCGTAGCTCCCAAACCCTTTAAGCTATAAAATTGAAATTTTTTTTATGAATAGACTGGGTAGGCCCCTTGAAGTGGCCAAGTTTGTAGGGGTGAGGGTGTGAGGGGGGAGGAGGGGGAAGTGTTTTAGACGGAAAATTTTGGTTTCCAGATCTCAGCAACCGCTTATGCTAGGAGGCTGAAATTTGGAATTTATATAGATCTTCAGTAGTGGACCCATTTGCGAAAAAATTGCCGATATAGGTGAACGGGTTTGGGAGTGGGGGGAAAAATAATGCGTCCGAAACGCAAAAAAGGTGAGATCGACACTTTCTAAAATCCATATCTCCTAAACGGTTAATGTCACAAAATTGAAACTTAATGAATATCTGTAGGTATACTAGGAGAATGGATCGAATACAAAAATTTGAGTGGGGGCAGTGGCGTACGGGAGTGGGGGGTAAAAAACTTTAGACTACGATATCTCACGAAACAATTGCACTAGACAAATAAAATTTGGTTTGTGTATAAAGGTTGACAAATGAAGTTTGCTGAAAGCAAAATTTTTCAAAGGGGCGGTGGAGCATGAAAGTGGAGGGGATAAGAATTTTTCTAAAAAATCACGTCTCATATCTCAAGAACAGTGTAAGATAAAAGCTTAAAATTTTTACCAGAAGTAGTCCTAATAGACCCCTAGCAGAAAACAAAATTTTGGAAGTGTGGGTGTAGTGGGTGAGGGTGGGGGAGGGTGAAAAGGAAAAAGTTCCGATTTTAATATCTCGACAACCTATTATGATATGGAGCTGAAACTTGGTATTTAGATAGAGCTATATTAGTAGTATTTTGGAAAAATATAATTTTTTATAGGGGTAGTATGGTACGGGGGTGGGGGGTGTTTTTCCTATCTATAGAACGGCTTATGCTACAAAGTTGAAACTTGGGACGTTTATGTATATCAACTAGAAAACTAATTTAGATAAAAAAAAATTTTAAATATCCATTGGCGTTCGGAGGGGGGGCAAAAAAAATGATCAGTGAAAATAAAATGCATATATTTTCACGGTTTTCGTCATATCTATTAGGTCTTTCCAAATATTGAGTTCATTTTTATTCTACGGCTTCTTCATGTAAATACCTAGAAAGCGTTTTCAGGATTTTTTAAAATTCGACCCCTAAGGGGGTGCAAAGGGGGTTGTAAACTTTTTCACGAATTCTACTATATCCCCACGTCTTATCAGATATCGAATATCTTTTTACTTTCACGTGCTTGCGTAATAATCGACTAAAACTTGTTTTTAAGTTTTTTCCTTTTTCAGCCCCTAAGAGGGTATAAACGGTTTGAACACGTTTTCACAAGTTCCGTCATTTCTTTTAGAAGTAATAAGAAATTGAATTGGTTCCTACTTTCTCGTACTGTCTTCATATTTATTTATTAACTCCTTTCATGATTTTTGTATATTCAACCCCCAAGTGGGTGTAAGGAGGTTGCATATCTGATGATATATCGAATTCATTTTTACTTCCTAAAGTTTCCTATATAAAAAAGCCAAAAAGTCAATTTCAGTATTTTAGATATTCAATCCTAATGGGTGTAAGGTGGTTGTATTCTTTTCAAAGTTTCGACATATTTCTTAGGTTCAATGAGATATTAGATCGCTTTTCATTTACACAGACTTTTTATATAATCGCCTACAAACCCATTTCTCAATTTTTTTATATTCAACCCCCATGGGATTGTACATGGTTTCAAAATTTTTCAAAATCCGTCTTGTCTCATGAGATATCAAGTTACTTCTTATGAAATCGTCTAAAAACCTGTTTCACAATTTTTTCGAAATTCAAACCCCAAGTAGAAGTAATGGGCTTGTATACGTTTTAACAATTCGTCATATCTCTTAATTCTGATAAGGCAGCAAATTCGTTTTTACTTCTATGGGCTTTTAGTGTACATAATATACTGAAATTCGAATAGTATACGGGGACGAAATACGAGGTTTGTTAAAAATATGAAAAGCCATTTTTTCCCAAGGGTCCCCCCTTGGGAAAATACGAGATTTGTTAAAAATATGAAAAGCCATTTTTCCCAAGGGTCCCCCCTTGAAATTTGTAAAAAATATGAAAAGCCATTTTCCCAAGGGTCCCCCCTACACAACAACCTAAAAAATAACGTTCCAAATAGCCTCCTGGTTATTTCTTAGGTTGACAGTCGCATAGTAACCTACACCGCATCTCATCATTAAACACGTTTCGGACTTCTACCCATAAAATAATAAAGTTGCGCCCAGACTGTTGGCAGATTTTTTTCAGTCGCTATTGGTTTCAAAATATTAATATAAATCGTGAACAGTGCGGTATGTTTAATAGGGTCACTTGTAAAGGATTTAAACCTGAGCAAATGAGTTCTGTTTACATTCTTATCAGATTCACAAATACTATCAGAGCTGCCAGACAGTAGTTGATTTGCTATAGGCAACTTTGCTGTTCTGGTAGATCGTATCACAGCCAATAGCACTGAAAAATTATGATCATTAACACCTGCTAGTACACTGCCATACCCGGCCCGATTCCTGATATTCCTTCCCATTCCTAAAACTGAATAAGTTCGGTATCCTTCCAACTCTCCTCTCCTTCGCACCAAGAAACACGGAAAAATATTTGATAGAACAATACCGCTGCCAATTGGGCTCAGTTTGTTCTTGAAAATTAGCCAAAAATCAGCCATCAGCCGTAGGCGCCGTGCCGCGGTGCAGTGGAATCACAACGGACCCATCTAGCGGTCTATGTGTTAACTATCTCTGTCTATAATAGCTACCCACCTAACCTAACGTAACCTATTATATTCAAACACACGTAAAATCATTTTTTTTACTAAAATTCGTTTTTTTAGTTTTCCGCAGAAAGCCACGATAAGGCACCAGGTGATAGATGTTTTTTTTACGTCGGAATGAAATTTCTCCCATTTACTTGTGAAATCTCTTTGACTTTTCCATGTACATATTTCACAGCGGGTCATTTCTGGTCCTTTTGGATGCTAACACCGAACACGGCTTCGTAACGTGATGCATACGTGGTACACATTTTGAAATATGTTCTTTTGTGACCAAGGTCGATCGAAAACTGATGCTTTCTACAAAAAGCGTAATTGGAGAATGGTCACACTACCTGCTAACGTTTGAATGAAGCCCTTGGTGTAATAAGGGGTCAACTCATTTTACTTTATTATTTCAATAATACAGTACTTTTAATGGCATGAGAGGGCTTAACTTTCTGACTCCTTATTGGATTCGAATGAAATTCAGCTGATACAGTTACCCCTTATGATTTAATAATATCCTTAAGAATTTTAATAAAATCATAAAAAAAAATCTGCCAATGGTCTGGGCGAAACTTTATTATTTTAGGGTCAAAGTTCGAGAGCGATCAAAGTCGGAGTATATCATCAGTTGTTTCGAAATTATGAGGTTTCTTGGAAAGTTAATTTTGTTATTAAAATAAAAATATTTAAAATAGTGATTTTTAGACGATTAAACATTGAAAAAGTTCGTGTAGACTATTCGAATTTCGGTAAAACAAATTTGCTGCCTTATCAGAATTAAGAGATATAACGAATTGTTAAAACGTATACAAACCCATCACTTCCACTTCGGGTTTGAATTTCGAAAAAATTGTGAAACAGGTTTTTAGACGATTTCATAAGAACCAACTTGATATCTCATGAGACACGAGAGATCTTGTAAAATTTGTAAAAACGTAAGCAAACTCTTCACACCCACTTGGTTTTCGAAATTCGAAAAATCGTGAAATTGTTTTTAGGTCATTACATCAAATGCCATAATAACCAATTTTATATCTCATCAGAACTAAAGGATGGCAAAAATTGTGAAAACATATGCAAACCCTTGGGGGTTGAATATCCAAAATTTGAGAAATGGGTTTGTAGGCGATTATATGAAAAGTCTGTGGAAGTGAAAAGCGATCTAATATCTCATCAAACCTAAGAAATATGTCGAAGCTTTGAAACGCATACAACACCCCTGAGGATTGAATATCTAATAATACTGAAATTGACTTTTGGCGCTTATACTATAGGAAACCTTAAGAAGAAAACATGAATTCGATATATCAAATATGCAACCTCCTTACGCCCACTTGGGGGTTGAATATCCAAAAATCTTGAAAGGAGTTAATGATAAATATGAAGACAACACGAGAAAGTAAAAACCAATTCAATTCTTATCACTTCTAAAAGATATTGTTACGTGCAAGCCTGGCAACCGCGCAACTCGATCGATTACGAATAATGGAAGCATCAACAACCGAATACCTAGCTACAAAGTAACCCAATCAGAAACCTAGTTGAAGTATATCAGAGCGGAGCAACACGATTATACCCCCCTTCTTATCGAATGTGCTCGAATGTAGTACTAGAACAGCGTAGAGGATCAAATGGAAAGATCTCAAGCTCACTAGAACCCTCTACACACACCACCGAACGAAGATTCAAGAGCAGTCTCGACTGCAGACAACTGGTATAAAAGCAGATAAAGCTTTCAGCGAGGGACATAGTAATTTTTATTTCGTCGACTGTGACAGCCAGCGTGTATACGCGATCGTATTGGTGGAAAGCGATCGATTGCGTTTGATCGAATCAAGCGATATAGTTAAGCGGGCGGTATTGCCATATAGTGCGAATAATTGTGCGAACAGAATTTAAGTGCGAATAAATAAATTGTTGCTTATTTTGATTTTAAACGAATTGTGTTTTACTTGAAATCCCGGCGAACCCCTAGCTCGCAACAATATGAAAGAATTAGTGAAAACTTGTTCAACCCATTTATACCCTCTTAGGGGCTTAAAAAGGAAAAAACTTAACAAAAAGTTTTAGGCGATTATTACGCAAGCCCTTAAAAGTGAAAAGATATCTGATCAGATCTGAGGGATATGGCAGAATTCGTGAAAAAATATGCTACCCCTTTCCAACCCCTCGGGGGTCGAATTTCAAAAAATTCTTAAAACACTTTCTAGGTATTTATATGAAGAATCCATGGAATAAAAATTAATTTAATATTTTAAAAGACCTAATGGATATGAAGAAAACAGTGAAAATATACGCATTCCATTTTCAATAACCATTTTTTTTGCCCCCCTTCCGAACGCCAATGGATATTTGAAATTTTTTTTAATCTAAATTAATTTTCTAGTTGATTTACTTACACACACCGAGTTTCAACTTTGTAGCATAAGCCGTTCTATAGATAGGAAAAACATCCCCCACCCCGGTACCATACTACCACTATAAAAAATTATATTTTTCCAACATGCTACTACTATAGCTCCAACTAAATACCAAGTTTCAGCCTTAGGTTCTCGAGATATGAAAATCGGAACCTTTTCCTTTTCACCCTCTCCCACCCTCACCCACAACATTTTTTTTTCTGCTAGGAGTCTATTAGGCCTACTTCTGGCAAAAATTTTAAACATCTTTCTTACATGGTTCTTGAGACATGTGACGTGATTTTTTAGAAAAATTCGTATCCCCTCCACTATCATGCTCCACCGCCCCCTTAAAAAATTTTACTTTCAGCAAACTTCATTTATCAACCTTTATACACAAACCGAATTTTATTTGTCTAGTGCAATTGGTTCGTGAGATATCGTACTCTAAAGCTTTTCACCCCCACCTACGTACGCCACTATCCGCGCTCAAAAATTTATTTCCGATCGATTCTCCTAGTATACCTACAGATATTCATTAAGTTTCAATTTTGTGATGTTAACCGTTTAGGAGATATGGATTTTAGAATGTGTCGATCTCGGCTTTTTTGCGTTTCGGACGCATTATTTTTCCCCCCACTCCCACACCCCTTTACCCATATTGACAATTTTTATGCAAATGGATCCACGATCAAAGCTCTATATAAATTCCAAGTTTCAGCCTCATAGCGCCAGCGGTTGCTGAGATCTAAAAACCAAAATCCTCGTCTAAAACGCACCCCCCTCCTCCCTCCTCAAACTCCTACCCCACAGAATTTGGTCACTTCAAGGGGCCTACCCAGTCTATTCATAAAAAAAATTAAATATAATATCTCAAACCGTTTGGGAGCTACGCGCCTTCAAAGGTTTTTGCGTACGGCGGACAGACGGACTGACTTTTTTTTTGCTTTTTTCGTGTCTACTAGTCATGAAACGTAAAAAAAAAATGTCAGGGTAGCAAATTTTTTTTTTTTAAAAATCGATCACAATACTGTATTATTAGAAAATAGTAAAGTAAAAAGAATAAAAAAATTTTAATGTAATAAGGGGCCAGAAAAATAAAGCTTTCTCATGTTTTTGGGAAAATGAGATGACCCCTTGTTGCTCCAAGGGCTGCCTTCAGTTTAACATCTACCGGTTTTCAGAATGGAAGGGCGTTGGACGCGAAGTTGCGTATGATTGTCCTCCTCGAAAATAAACATAAAAAAATTTCGAAATAGGCCAATTGGGGGTGAGGTTGAACCCCCAAAACCACCGCCATGCGCACGGACCTGAGTGGAATCAATTCAAGCAGATGACAAAAACTTTTTGACGTGACATAGATTAAATTATGTAAAGGTGCTGAAGTCCAATATTCCAAATCTGTAAACAGATTAAAAAAAATCTTAAAATTGCGGCCAGGAGAGTCAAAGGAAGAGTTGCAAATGCAAAGGTTTTTTCTCAGTATCTCTGCACGATTTTGGCTACCATTCCCTCATTTTGGATCAGATCTTTATTTTGTTTGGATTTTCGAGCAGCTGTTGAGCTCCCCTTTTGTTTGTGCCGTCACTTGCGGAAATCGAATAAAAAAAATTTTTTTTTTTTTAAAAAAGCGTAAGGCACCTTGACAACTTTTCAACATTTTATCCAAAAACCCCCGATTTTCACAGCTTAAATTAGAAATTTTCTACCCCACTAGCTCTGAATCAATTGCTCAAAAAAACCACGCCTGTTGTATTTATTTCACACTTTGGATTTCAATTTTTCTCCGCTTTATTCCGGTGATTCATTGGAACAAAATAACCGGCCATAGCGATTAATCAAGAGTTTTACATTAAAATACACCCGAAAATAACCCGAACAACTCACGACTCGCTTTTATCTATCTTCTCGAATTTTCTTTTTTTCTTTCTCGCCACTTTTAGAGCGCTTCCTAAAGGGTTTTCCAATAAGGACTTGACAACTTTTTTTCAAAATAAAATGCAAACCATTTGAGATATTTCAAAAACTTTATTATCGGGTTGAAGTACAATCAAAACATTTATGAATGGAACTCGACTTCGTTCATATGGCCACCGCGGGCACGTTTGCAGCGGTCGATTCGTTGGACCCAATTTTCGATGACTCGGCCACACATTTCGGCCGAAATGGCTGCTATTTCGTGTTCAATGTTGGCTCTGAGCTCTTCCAACGTCGTCGGCTTGTTGGCATAGACCAACGACTTGACGTGGCCCCAAAGAAAAAAGTCCAGAGGCGTTAAATCGCACGAACGAGGCGGCCAATCGACTGGTCCATTTCTTGAGATAACACGCTCATCAAACTTACTCTTCAATAAATCGATTGTAACGTGTGCTGTGTGGCTTGTGGCACCGTCCTGTTGAAACCACATGTTGTCCAAGTCCATATCTTCCAATTCGGGCCAAAAATAATCGGTAATCATGGCGCGATAACGATTACCATTCACAGTAACGTGACGATAATTATCGTCGACGAAAAATATGGCCCTATGACGCCGCCAGCATGCAAACCGCACCAAACAGTTATTTTTTGTGGATGAAGTGGTCTTTCATGAAGCACATGTGGATTTTCACCGGACCAATAACGCATATTTTGCTTATTGACGAACCCACTGAGCCAAAAATGAGCTTCGTCACTGAAGATGATTTTGCGATGAAATTGATCATCTTGGCGCATCTTTTCCAGAGCCCAATCGGAGAACGTACGTCGCTTCAAATGGTCCATCGGCTTCAATTCTTGAGTCAGCTTGATCTTGTATGGGTGTAAACCAAGATCCTTACGCAAAATTCGCCATAACGGTGGTCTGGGCGATGCCCAACACTTGAGAACGCCGTGGAATTGACTGATTTGGATCATTTGCTACGGACGTTTCAACGGCAGCGATATTTTCGACACTTCGACCAACCCGTTGTCTCACTGGCACGGCAACATCACACAACGAATATGTAGACTCAAATTTTTGCACTAAACTTGTTACTGCCTGTCTACTAGGGCGAGAATTACGACCGAAAATCGGAGTTAACGCTCTTAAAGTAGCGGTCACCGACTCCGAATTTCTGTAGTAAATTTTTATAATTTGCAGACGTTGTTCCTTCGTGTACTTTACCATGATAAAAATGTTAAGTTTACTGAATAAATTGACAGTGACAGTTCGATGATTAGTGAAAGGGTGCGTTCACAAATTGAATTCAAAGTTGTCAAGTCCCTATTGGAAAACCCTTTATAACCTTTTTTACGTTAATAAACTCTTTTTCTTTGACCGAGTTTTCCGACTCCACCCCGATATATTTCTTTGTTCCAACCTCTACCAAATTTTTCAGTACACTTCTCTGTCTCAGTCATGTCTTTCCCCTCCCTTCAAAATGCTGTATGGGCGCCCTTCTCCACAGATTTTTGTTCGATTTTCCTAGCAAGTGAAAGAGGGGTATGGACAGCTTTATGCTTTAAAAAGGAAGCATACTCCCACGTTGACCCATCAAGTAAATGTAAATCAAGTAAAAAGCAGCAATAAAAAATGTACACACCTGGCAATCCATACTCAAGAAACCGAAGAAGTCCTGCTAACAAAGTTACAAACAAGGCTAGGATGAAGCCCCATTGCTGGATGTACTTCGTGACGAGCTGCAATAAAAACCAAAATCCATGTCTCACTAAACGCGCAGTTCCTCAGCTGCAGAACAATCTTACCAAGTATCGCTGCTGATTGTAAATAGTCGGCGGTCGTTTCAGGAAATTTTCCAAAATCAGCGTCAAACTGCCCAGATACGGCGTATTCTCTAGAACGCAAGTCAAGTCGGGCAGTGGCAACCGAGCCATCGGTTTACCGGGCGGATCGACCGGCTGCGTAACTCCGTACGTTTCGTTCGTTTTGAACTTTCGTTTGCCGGCGATTTCAGTACACGGGCCCGGCGCAACTTGGCCCGGCCTAATGACAATATGATCGCCACGTACGAGTAACGCCCACGGCAGATTGACAATCCTGCCGTCGCGATACGTCCACTGTAACGAAACACACGGCGACAGCGGACAGCACTGATGCGGATAGTTGTGATCCTGCCAGTCCAAGCATAGTTCATCGCCGGCCAGCTTCAATTCGCCTAGAATATTTCGGATCTTCCGATAGATCTCGGTCCGGCGTAGATTATTCTCGCGGACCACAATGTAAATGTTCAGCGACAGGATCACGGCTATTATAAGGGCCGAGAAGATTTCGCCGGTTATACAGAGCCCGACAATGGCCAGGATCGTGCCGACGAACGCAAACCACCCGAGCGGATTGATGTACGGCTTGGCAAACGTCGCAAGGACCTTGTCGAAGTAGCTGCAAGAAAAACGGCGGTTAGGAAAATACCTCAGACTTTTCGGGATCGGTGGATACCTCTCGCAATTGAATTTTCCCTCGAATACGATTAGAACGGATTCGATTTCGTCGTGAAGTCGTGCGATAGCGACTCTCGTCGACAAACCACCACCGCCGCCAGCCTTTCCCATTTCGGGTTTCATTTTTTTTTCACACAATTTCCACTTGTTACTCGGTCAAAATTCGAATACACGTCCCGTTTCACTACATCGTCGCACGTCCCAAGAGAACGTTGAAATCAAATCGGCATCATTTTCCGGACAGGAAAACACTCAAAATAAATAAATTACAAACGCGCGACTGTTTCATAACACGAAGACGAAATTTGACTTTGACAGGTCCGTCCGCAACAAGACTGTTTATGGCGTTCTGTTTCTTTTCTAATCAGAACTGCGGGCGATTCTAATTGCAAAATTTTGACATTTGGAAAGTTGCGGCTGAATAAGTTGCTAGGAATTGGTATGAGGAGGATGTGAATGTTGCGAGACAATGTACCCAGTAATTTTAAAAGTGCTGAAGAGTTGCAGCGTTGGCGGATGTACTCAGCCGGCTCGGAGTTGCGTTTGAAAAATGTGCACAAATTAAAATGACGCGATGTTTTAATTATTGGAAAAGTGAGAGATAAAAATGATGAGGTGCGTTATCAGTTCTATTATCGGCACATAGCCGGCACATAGCCGTCTGTAATCTTATCGCTGATTAATACACGCGTTAGGCTAATTCTCTCTCATGATGTACGACACGGAAATCAAACTCGCGACTAAAGTAAAATATCTAGGAGTAATTCTGGATCAGAAACTCCTATGGAACAAGCACCTAGAAAAAGTATCAGAGAAAGCCACTATTGCTCTACTCTTGTGTAGACAATTCGTAGGCAAAACTTGGGGCTTGAAACCCAAAATAGCCTTATGGACCTATACAGCTATTGTAAGACCTATGATAGCATACGGAGCATCAATATGGTGGCAAAGAACAAAACTAGTAAGCGCCATGAGCAAACAGGACAAGCTCCAAAGATTGGCATGAATCCATACGACAGGAGCAATGAGAACCTGCCCCACGGCAGCTATGGAGGTTCTTTTAGATCTGACTCCGCTACACATCTATATCAAATCGCAGGCAAGATTAGCCACGACGGGAAACGAATTAAACGGCAACCCATCCAGAGTAAAAAATCTGCCAACAGTCTGGGAGCAACTTTATTATTTTATGGGTAGAAGTCCGAAACGTGTTAAATGCTTAGATGCGGACATTTTTTTTTACTCAACCTCTGAACTCCAATAAAAATCTGAACATTTTTTTTTGCTTTAATGACTCTAATAGCACATCTACATATACGTACTGAGTTTCAAATTTCTAGCATGAGCCGTTTCTGATATATAAAAAACCACCCCTCTCCCCCGTACCTTGATACCCCTATAACAAATTTTATTTTTCTAGGATGTCTCCATAGTGGCTCTATATAATCCCAAATTGTTAACTTTCTATTCATTATGGTTTCGAGAAATAAAAATCAGAATATTTTTATACTCTAGATGAAATCATATAGAGTATTATAAGTTTAATCCAGCCGAAAAGTTTGTAACGCATAGAACCAAGCCTCGGACGAAAACAAGTTATATATTATTTTTTGTTTATTTGTGCCCAAAAACCTCAAATCCGCCTGACGTCCGTCCGTCCGTCCGTCTGTCCGTGAACACGATAACTCAAGAACGCCTTCACCTAGGATCTTGAAATTTTGAATCTGGATGTTTCGTTGAATTTGTAAGGCTAAGTTCGTTAACGGGCAAAATCGTCCTACTCCTTCGGGTAGCTGCCATACAAAATGTCCTTAAAACACGTGTTCAAGAATATTGGCCGATAACTTCAGAAGGGTTTAAGCTACGACATTGAAATTTTGTTTGTGTTATTTTTCCAATAGTTTGAGCTAAATGTATGATTATGAAGAAAATCCTGTTAGTCCTTCGTGTAGCTGCCATACAAATATCCTGTCAAAATGTATTCACCTAATTTACGAAACTTACTATAACTCAAGTAATCTTTTAGCTACGAATTCGGAATTTTTTACAAATTAGTTTTGAGTGAAAACAAAGTCCGAGTTTACTAGTCAGCGAAATCCTTTTACTCCTTCTGGTAGCTGCCATACAAAATATCATTAAAACAGGTGTTCAAGAATATTGGTAAATAACTTCAGAACTGTTTAAGCTACGGCATTGAAATTTTGTATGTGTTATTTTTCCAATAGTTGGAGATAAATATATGATTATGAAGAAAATCCTGTTAGTCCTTCGTGTAGCTGCCATACAAATATCCTGTCAAAATGTATTCACTTAATTTACAAAACTTACTATAACTCAAGTAATCTTTTAGCTACGAATTCGGAATTTTTGCAAATTAGTTTTGAGTAAAAACGAAGCCTGAGTTTACTTGTCAGCAAAATCCTTTTACTCCTTCTGGTAGCTGCCATACAAAATGTCCTTAAAATACGTGTTCAAGAATATTGACCGATAACTTCAGAAGGGTTTAAGCTACGTCTTTGAAATTTTGTACGTAGTATTTTTCCAATAGTTGAAGTTAAATGTATGATTATGAAAAAAATCCTATTAGTCCTTCGTGTAGCTGCCATACAAATATCCTGTCAAAACATCTTCTTTTAATTTACGGAACTTACTATAACTCAAATAATCTTTTAGCTATAAATTGGAAATTTTGTACAAATTAGTTTTGAGTAAAAACGAAGTTTGAGTTTACTAGTCAGCGAAATCCTTTTACTCCTTCTGGTAGCTGCCATACAAAATGTCCTTAAGACACGTGTTCAACAATATTTTTCGATAACTTTTGAACGCTTCAAGCTACGAATTTGAAATTTTGTACACGTTCATTTTTAAATGGTTCCAAGGAAAAGGATAAATATGTAAGAAATCGAGTGAGTCCTTCCTGCACCTCCCATGTGAAAGTCCTTCAAAAAGGACATTTTTTTTCGATGACTTACCCAGTTCAAGATATGAAACTAAACACTGAAAATTGTCTTTTAGTTTTGAGTAGCAATCTAATGGCAGGCAGTCCTTAATAAAGGACATACAACATGCACACACGTAATTCTACTTTATCCCCAACTACAATATAAATCGGAGTTCAGTATTCATCTAGAGTATTATACGATTGGCTTGCAGCCGATCGTGACTGCAGTATGTTTCTTTCTACTCCCTTTCACCATTACCCCCAACATCCACACCAGCAAAATTTTTTTCCCTACTAGAAGTTTACCGACCCCAACTCCTGTAAAATTTTCAAGATCATATCTGATACGGTTTCTGAGATATAAAAATTACATTTTTTGAAAAATTGCTGTTCCCCCCAATGTCGTGCTCCACCTCCCCCCTCAAAAAAATTTAATTTCAGTAGACTCCTCTTGTGATCCCATATACAGAAACTAAATTTTATCTTCCTGGTGTAATTGGTTCGGAAGATATTGTAATCCAAAGTTTTTTACCCCCCACCCCCACACCCCACCACCACTCTTAAAATTTTTAGCCCTTGTCTAATCATGAAGTATCCCTAAGGACAACAACAAAGTTTCAATCTTCTGACATCAATTATTCAGGAGATTTCGATTTTAGAATGTTTCAATCCCGGCTTTCATGCGTTTCAGACTCATTGTTTTCCCCCCCACTTCCACACCCCTTAACCCTTATCGACCATTTTTTTGCAATTGAGTCCACTGTCATAGTACTACAAAAGTTCCAAGTTTCAGCCTCCTAGCATAAGTGGTTCCTGAGATCTAGAAACCAAAATTCTTCGTCTAAAACGCTCCCCTCGTATCCCAACACCTCGAAAATATACCAGTCATAGGGGTTCACCCAATCTAAATTTCAATTTAATATCTCAACGGGTTTGGGAGCTACGCGTCTTCAAACGATTTTGCGTACGGCGTCTACGGCGGACAGACGGACATTTTTTTTTTTTTGGTTTTTTGGGGTTTACTAGTCCTAAAACGTGAAAATACAAAATTTCAGGGTAGCAAATTTTTTTGAAATTTCAGGTCGATCACAATACTTTATTATTAAAAAATAATAAAGTAAAAGTGGACCTAATTATCTATCCAGACTTAGAAGTAGCATTCAAATGTCTGTGGAACATATGACAAAGAGATATAGCTTTGAAATCCCTTTCAATTTCATAGTCTGCGACAGAGAGAACTGGGCACGGGACCCACCGCAGTTCGGACCGGATAGCATTGTATGGTATATCGATGGATCTAAGACGACTGAAGGCACCGGAGCTGGCATAAGCGGACCCCGCGCCAGGATAACGGAATTCCTCGGTGAATATCCCACCGTTTTCCAGACGGAGGTCCATGCTATAGAAATAAACATCGAAAAGGGTTACTCAAATAAGAACATATAGTCATTCTCACAGATAGTCAGGCAGCGATAAAAGCCTTGACTGCACACATGGTAAACTCAAAACTGGTGTGGGAATGCCAAGAAAAATTATGTATCCTTAGTATCAACAACAGAGTCCTCTTGCACTGGGTGCCCGGTCATGAGAGCTTGGAGGGCAACGATATAGCAGACCAACTTGCAAGAGACGGAGCAGCGGCCCGCCCTACTGAAACAGAGGCGTTGTGTGGAATCTCAACCTGCTCCATTAAGAGGAGCATGAGGGTATGGGAGGAACACAAGAAATGCCAACACTGGGGCACACTGCCCAGACTTAGACAGGCCAAAAGATTCATACCGAACCACTCAACTTAAAGAAGCAAACAGCTTCTACAGTTTGATAGAAACAAAGTACGGGTAATAACCGGAATACTCACGGGTCTTTCGTGCTTGAAAGATCATCTTAAAAAAATAGGAATCATAACCGATAACCTTTGCAGGTTCTGCCGACTGCAGGCAGAAACCTCTGAACATATTAATCTAATCTAGGCTAATTCTATTGGGCCTTGTTGTGAACGGAGGATTAGTGAGGGTTATTTCGACTTTTAAAGGACAAAATATCCGAAGGTCCCCGGCCTGCACAACAAAAATTTCACCCCGCCTTAGATTAGGTTAGGTAAGGTGGGTGGTCGATAAGCGACCAAGCACATAGACCGCTAATGGGTCCGTTGGGGCCCGATCACCTCGTGTTCGCCTCCGATATGGCCGTCACATCGGTAGCTTGTTTAATGTCCTCGATTGGCCTCCTCACTGGAAGAGCTAGCGCTAGCTCTTCAGCGCCGAACCTCTCATTGCGAGTTCATCCGCAGCCTCGTTGCCCGAAATCCCACTGTGACCCGGAACCCAACAAATTATTATTTTAAAATGAGTGCATAACGCACTAATCTCATCCCTGCATAGCCTCACGAGGCGGGATTTGATCAAGTGTGAGTCGAGCGCCTTAATCGCCGCCTGACTATCTGTTAGGATGACGACGGGTTTGTTCCGCATTGCACCAGCTTCTAGCAGATTGCAAGCCTGAACGATCCCCATCATCTCTGCCTGAAATACGCTACAGCAGTCCGGTATTCTGAATGCCTCTCTATGGTTCAGGTCGTCGGAGAATACTCCTGCACCTGTACCCGCGTCTGTCTCGATCCGTCCGTGTAGATATGAAAGTCCCCTTGATCATGGTTGCCAGATAGTTGGCTGCAGAACCCGTTGAGTGAGCTTATGAAATAGCCCAAAACCCGCACGAAGACTTGACAATCTGGTGCATATCTCCCTATATGCTGGTGGTGCAATTCTACCGAATATTTAATAATGTAAGCACATCATAATCATCTTAGCCTTAGCGATTAGAGATCCTGAGTCTAAAGAAGAGCAAGCCGCCTCTTGATTAGCATCATACATTTTTGCATACAATCGGTTCAGCTTAATGTTGCGAGCTAGGGGTTCGCCGGGATTTCAAGTAAAACACAATTCAATTTCATTTACAACTTCATCACTGTTATTGTTGAAAATATCTTTAAAAATACACTTTCGCGTAAAACTGATCGTCGTTTCACTCTCGGAGTAGAAAAACTTATTCCACGGCTCTGCGGCGCTTATATACTGCATGTGTTGAGTCGAGAGCATATTCCATATTTCCAGCATATTCGGTTGTTTGTGTGGAATGCGAAGGAATTACATATGAGAAGTGTCTAGAACATGCGAGAAGTAATAGAGGTCTCTACGACAATGCAAGGTTGTTGCTTTTCTCTGGTAACTTTAATATCAATAATAAGTGAGTTGCTCGGGTTGCCAGAGTACATATGTAACAATAACATTGTAACAATACCTTTAATTTTTGCAACACGTTTCTGAAACCCACCAATCCAGAAAAAATAATAATTAATAAATTATGAAAAAAATTAACTCTACGACAGACATCAACATTGGTAAATCTATTATCTCTTGCTTGTTATATTTATATGGATGTTTATAACTTGAAAGGAAGTGGTTCATTTGTGGAAAGTCTACAAATAATGAACCGATTATAAATTAATTTTAGTTTGCAAATACCAGATAGATATCGTGTGAACAATTAGTTTTCATTAGAGAACCGAGAACCGAAAATTTTGTGGCAAGAGGATTTGTGATAAATACGTTGTATTTGAGCCGGTAACATTAGCAGATTTAACCCAAGAGACGACTAAAATTCAGTTTTCTAATTTTTATATTTTTATTTTTTCCTTGTAGATCGGCTCTGTTGTAAACTAGCAAAATAACACAATTTGCGTTGGTCAAATAGCCCAAAAAGCTATAAGTAGCTTTTTAAAATTTTTACCCGCGAATTGAATATTTAAATAGCTTAAATCGCGGGAAATAGCCCAATCTGGCGACCTTACCCTTGATCCTCATTTCACCTTTCTCTCTCCTAGAGAATTCGAACTGCGGAATCAAGTAGTCTGTATCCACTAACGGGTTACATTCACTAAACCGTCCGAGTATGCAGCTGTGCCCCCCAGGTCTAGATACCCAGCTGCCTGACTGTCTTAGTCGCACGGCACTTTGGCAATTTCTCTTGAACTGGAGACTAGCTAGAGAAATGAAAGCGAAAAAATTGTTCACTAGCATTTCGCTCGGTTTTTTTTTTTGTATGTGTTTTTTGATTTCACTCGATCTGGATACTAGGCTTAAAGAGGGTATCGAAGCTATCCAACATGGCTGAGAAATGTGTATCTTCCTAAAAGGATGTTGAGATATAAAGTTTTTTTTTTTTCAAATTTTTTGTGTTTTCTTGGTTAGGCTAAGTACTTCTGGGACCACCAACGTAATCAGTAGAGGTTAAGATAAGATAAACCCGACGAGCACGTGCGAAGTGATGCGACTTGCTGACAACTAATTAGAATGCATGTTATTAGGTTAGGTTACGTTACAGTGGCGGCCAAAGCCTCACATAGACCAACGAGGGTCCATAGTGATGCATGTTATTGAGTGTAGCCAGTTACAGTGATATCGCATCGCTACAATCGCGTCGCGCGATAACGCCATTTTGACGCTTATATAGGCTATATTTCGAAGCTTTTACAACAATAGACGGCGAATAAAATTATTTTGCATTTGAGAATAATATTTGGCAATTGTTGGAAGCGATTTAGCGCGCTCATTATAACGAGTGCTGTGGTATGGAGTGCACTGTAACTAGAGTCGCAATATGGCGCGCGCGTTGCCATTGGATTATCATGGGCATCGCAATGCCATTGGGTCATCGCTTTTACTGTTATTCCATCCTTACATTCAAGTGTTACTCCATTCGTAATTTCTTTTAGCTTGATGTACAGTAGGGTTACTGTATACACACTCACCCCAAAACAACCTCTAAGAGGGGTTTGACAGATGCGTACCAAGATGAAAAACCAGTAAATTTTAATTTTTTCCATGTTTATGGGATTTCGCTTTATAAACATTCGAAATGATTGACTTTTCGCTGCAAAATTGTAAATTTCCATAGAAGAAATGAAAGAAATAGGGAAATTTTCCATTGAAAACAACAATTTCGCGCACACACACTTCCATATCAAAGAAAAACACGTACTAGAATTGTGGAAGGGAACCGACAGCTCTTTTTCCGACTCTTCACATATTCGCACTAACACACTTCAAAAACGCAATTTGATAGCAATTCTCATTAGTACAAAAACAGGCGAACTAGTACATAAACAGGCGATTTTTGTGAGGTTAAATTACAATTTCTAGTACAGAAACGACCGAATTAGACGTATCTGCCAAACCCTAGGTAGAGAGTGTTGTGTATATAGTGACCCTAATGTACAGTCAATGAGTCAACTCAATTATTCCAAAATCCGCTGCCACCTCTGTTGACTAACGATATTCCACAAGACTGACCGGAGTTCGACAACAAGCTTTGCAGCAAAGCTCTATAGCTCGTATCAGAACCATAAACAAAAAGTCCTTGGCTTTTAGTGGAAATCACAACCATAAAAACAGAATCTTAAGCTTTTAGTGAATTTTTCACTCTTATACGTTCAGGACATTCTATGAATGAGTTTCATGCTCTAAAAAGTGTATAACTTCGAAAAGGAGCAATATCTAAATACTCAGCTACCAGACCCTAGTATTTTCGAAGTTTTCGTAAAATCGCCGGGTATTGTATATCCTTCGGAGCGCTGTATTAGTTAGACCGACAAACACTACCAACTCCTTTTCGCACACACGAGCTGCAAAGTAACAAAATTATACCCCTAACCCCTATGCTACGGGAGTACCCTCAACAAAACAACAACAGTAGCTGACGGGCTACGATGGTACACACTTTGTAAGGACGAATTGAGCTCAACGCGTCGTCAGGAGAAGGGACGATTTCGAAATACACCAGAAAGCCCAGAACCTAAAGGGTGTGACCGAGTTATGATGAAAAAAATTTTCCGTATCCGTTAGCACACCGATGATGTGGGCTATGAAAAGTTCTTCTCGTTTCGTGAGTTAATTCGCAAATAGCCGCTAAATAATGTCTAGAAGATAGTCGCGATAGTTAGCGAGTGCGTGGAATAATAATTGTGTTAATTGTTGCCATTTCGAGAATGGAATAATGTAATTATCGCAGACCTGTGCTTCTACGACTTTTTTTTCCTGAAACGCTACAAGAGATCGTTTAAAAGTAAAGTGGTCGCGGAAAAGGTGTGCAAAAATTAAGTGCTGCAACCCTTTACAAGGGGATGGAATCATTATTACAAAAAATTATGGAATAAAATCAAAGAAAGCAGCCACTATGGAGACTGTCGTGCATTTTGACTCCCAAAGAGCCCTATGAATCTTTACAGTCTTTCTGTGAAGAGGGGAACACCGAGACATATCCTTTGGGCAAACCAACAACAGTCATATGGCTATAGAGGCACACACTCCTGCTAATGTGGAATAGGATAATATAGTGCAAACTTGTGCGGTTGTATTGAGCGACAAGAGTCTTATTTGAGTATGCTTAGGGGGTGGTTACTCGGTCACGCGAATTCCATGTCCTTTTTATTCGCTCTCCCCCGTTGGTGTATTCGGTACACTCGATTCAGTGGTAGTTGTGAGGTTGGTGGACTTTCATAAGCTAATAAAATCGCTTGTTAGAAGTTACAGTGCTTACAATGTCTTGATAAAAGAAAAGAAATTGTACGGAAAAAATTAAAATCTTCAATGTAAGTGAATAATAATTAAAAAGAAAAAAATTAACACAAAAAACACCACCACCAAATAAATAAAACAAAATATAAAACGGGAGAGAACCAACAAAGGAAGTGTGTCATATGCAAAGTGGGTAGGTACTTGTGCAAGTACTTAGCCGTCGAGCCTTTTCCTGTGTACCATTTCTCTTAATCATCGCCGGAGGAGTTAGAAGAGAGTGCGCGCTACACCAATAGGTAACCGGAGAATGAAAGTCAAGTAATTATATTAATTAACAACATTAACAAGACAAAGTGCTTCGAACATCAACCCTTTATTTACATCGCACAATAGCGACTAATTGTTGTTAAAAATGAGTGAATCTCTGCAAGTTGACACATACAAAGTGCCTGTAATAGCGAAACTTTTACACGCACTACCGCACTATAATATCACCTTTCATCGAATAAATAGCACATTTCGGCCCAATGATGAGGTCTATCGCGAGGTAAGCATTTCGAAAATAATTATTCATAACTGATTTATGTTATTCGTCTTAATGTTTATTCAATTCGATAAAATAGAGCCTGGGCATTTTGGGATCGGCACCCGCTGCACTTTTAATAGTTTCACTACTAGGACTCTTACTTTACTTGATGACAAGATGCTGTGATAGAAAGCCAAGACCAGCGCATTCGATAACGAGTTTAAAAGTAACTTTGTCAATTGTTACGGTTATGTGCTGTGCTGCTATTGGATTAGGTAAGCGAAATTATATTTAAATTTGTTTTAAAATTTCAGAATTACGATTTTGGTGCTACCTTCATCACCCATGTTTCAAGATTCACCACATATCTCTATGTTCACCACTCTCTTAAATTACACTTTTCAAACTTTCATTTATCACGACATTAATCATCGGTAATTATGACGGTCATTGTGACTGTCTTTATGACGGTCGTTATGACTGTCGTTATGACTGTCGTTATGACTGTCGTAATGACGGTCATTTAGACAATAACGGTTTTAATGACTGTCAACTTTATTCTATCAATTTTTTCTCAGGCCTGATTATTCGGGTCTGAGAAAAAATTGGTACAATAAAGTTGGGTCTATACCCAATCCCAATTTGGGCTATCGCTCCATAGGAGAGAGATGTTCAAAGAAACTATTAACACTCATGACCATAGCCCAAAATTAAACTGAGAATGGGACAGCGTTTATTGTTTTCTTAAAACTACAAAGCAAAATATTTTCCTAAAATTTGCTTATTACCGTAACAACATTGTCGTTGGCAGCAATAAACGAATCAATCGAGTGCACGTTAAAGTTGAATTTTCAGGATTACAACTTACAAGGTAGGGACTACACAAATGTAAACAGCTTTGAATACAAATATTTTATTTCATTTCATAGAATATCAACCTCATTTATTGAGATGGAAAAGTTGTCATTAATTTCACGACTCATTTATATCTGGGTTCGAAAAATACGCCAGATCTTGAACGTTTAATAGGTTCAGTTCTGAAGGATTGAACACTGTATAGTCACTCAGTTCGCAATCCGTAATGTCACTTGCAAACCATTTAGGACACTTTGTTGTTGAATGAATGAACGAAAGAAAGTAGGACTAGGACTCCGGACTGGAATGGGCTCAGATAGTGTGTCAAGAGTTCTGTGTGATGGAAATTCAGCAAGAGCACTGAGGCGTAGGCTATATGGGTCATGAAACTATAAGCCACATAAGAACTTCTTTCTTTTTAAATGTCGTCTTACCTACAGGTATCGGGTCGGTCAAAGTGACCGAAATTACTCGCGACATTAGGATAACGAGTCGTAGTCATCATTGTGGTACAATGTGATGACTTAAAAAAAGGTCCTCAGTCTACAAACAAGAAAGAGCATCTGGTGAAATGTGATGACCTAAAAAAAAGTCCTCAGTGTACAAATACAGAAACTTTTGGCGCTGTACGGCTAACAACATCGGATACGATACGAGACGTAGAATATTTTTTCTACAGACCGATTGAACGACTTCTTTCAGTTCACATAATGACGTCATATACTACGTTTACATGGAGAATCCAAAGATCGAAAGATCGAAATTTAGATCGCGTTTATGACAACACCAGAACGAAAGATCGAAACATGGGCAAATCGAAGAAATGACGAACGACATAACCGGTTTCGATTCGATCCAGGTCGAGAAGTTGGTTCGGATCGAGTCGATCTCATTTCAATCCGATCTGCGTCTACATGCGATTTTAAAGGGTTCAATCCGGATTCAATCCTCCGTGTAAACGTAGTAAAAGTACTCACCCGGTCATTTCGACCGAATCGTTCGCGACCGACCCATCACTAATCGGTAGCCTAGTCGCAAGCACGACAGTCTATAATCATGAGTTCAAATTCCAGTACGTAGTCACTTGTGATTAAAAAAAAAACTAGTAGCTCCCATACAAAACTCCTTAAAACATGTGTTCACATTTGGCATTTTTATATTATGTACATATATGTATTGCTCAATAACTTCAAAAATACTTAGTCAAGGAAGTAAGGAATTGAAAATTTTGCATAAATTGATTTTCCCGTAGAGGGAAAAAAATTTATAGTCGGGAACATATAATAAATCGCGTAGCTACCATACAAAATTGGTTCTTCTGAGAGGATAGATGATAGCTTCAACAATGCATTAAGCTAAGTAATAGGAAGTTAAAAAAAAATTTAATTGGGCAAAATTATTAAAAAAAAAATTATTAAAAAAATGTTCCACAGTCGAGTCAAAGTTCGGGGTGTGGTTAAAGTTGGAGTGCGATAGAACATGATCTACATTTTTGGATCTGAGTCCGAGACGTGGTCAAAGTCCAAATGGAGCATCAGCTGTTTCGGGTTAATTTTTGTCACTGGAATCGCGTGATTCTTTACATAAACATTGAAATAAATAAACTCCCTACAGAAGTCAAAATATCGAACCATCCTAAAATCGATTTCAGCCGATTAACATTCATGTAAAAAGCCCGTGTCGAGTTAGACAGTGGGTTGAATATCAAAAAATTCTGAAATAAATTTTTTTGGCGATTACATAAAAAGTCCGTGAGAGTAAAACCCAATTTGTTATTTCATCAGACCTAAGAAATGTGACGAAAATTTTGAAAACGTATGCGATCTCATACTAACGACTCCTTTGGGTTTATCCAAAAAACCTGAAATTAATTTTTAGGCGACTTTATTGAAAACCCGAGAAACTAAAAAACAATTCGACATCTCATCAGATATTAAAGATATGTTGGAATTCGTTAAAATGTATGCAACCTGTTTACACCCCCCTTGGGGGCGGTTGGGTATTAAAAATCCTGAAATCAGTTTGTACGTACGTGATTATCTAAAAAGTCCTTGGAAATAAAAATCGATTCAATACCTCATCAGACCTAAGGAATACGACGGAATTCGTGAAAACGTGTACAACCCTGAATTATGTGAAAATCTATACAAACGCTTTACGCTCCCTCAGGAGTTGAATTTAAAAAAAATCACTAAAACGCGTTCTAAGCATTTATCTGAAGCACTCGTTAAGTAAAATTAATGATGGAATATGCTCCCCATTTTGAGTGACCGTTCTTTTGTCATAAATGAAATACCTTTTATCGAAATTACTTTCGTAGTACACATCTATCAAGTTTCTATTATAAACCGTTCCAGATATAGGAAAAACATCCTCCACCTAAAAATAATTTTTCTTTTCTTTTTACCCTCCCCCAACCTCATCCCCTACACCCTGCTAATCGCAATTTTTCCCATGCTCTCTATAAAGCCTACCTCCCGTATAAGTTCTTAGATTCTGTCTTAAACAGTTCTTGTAATATGAGGCGTGATTTTTTTTAGAAAAATTATTGTCGTTCCCACTTCCGTGTTCACTCCCCCCTCCCCTTTCCCACATTTTATATTCATCCCAGTAGCGTAGCGTGGCGTGAAACCTCGGGGTAGCGGTCTTAACGGTTCCATATACGACAGGTCGATCGTTGCAGTATTTTGGTTTTTTTTAGTTTTGGATAGGAAAGTATAGTACTGTGTTCGGCGAAACGAAAATGAATGAAAAAGATACCTTCGAAGTAGAGTGAAATAAATTATTGAGTTCGCTACTAGATGTCAGCGCGAAATTTGAAAGAAATTAAAATATTGGCTAAAAATTACAATTCCGGAACACAACACAACAAAATATAGCTCACACAAAATTTCCCGAGCACAAACGAACTGAACTGACAGCGAACGGTTGAAAATTTTGAATTGTCAAATATTTCGCTGGTCATAAAAGGGTACCCTAGCCTTGGAATCAAAACATTAACGGCACCAAGCGCCATCTATTAGTGACTACTGCAAATGTCCATTCCGCCCATGAACACAGTACTGTAAAACGAACGAAATATTTCGTCGCGAAAAGTGAGCGAAATAATTATTTTTTTATATGGAATTTGACAGTTCATTTCGTTTCGCTCGGAAAACAGTACTAGGCTTTAGAAGTAAGTGACTTTGAACCACACGCAAATGACATGTCTACTTTCCTATATTCACCCGTGCTGTCGTTTTGGTTTCGTTCATTTGATTAGATTAAGCCTTTGAAAGAGAGAGATTGATTTGAGTTACAATAAATCATAATTTCATATTATTTAAACGCTAAATTATTTTTGCTTTGCAAATAAAGAATTGTTGGTAAAAACAAAAGATTTTCCAAAATAGGACATGGTAAAACAAATTCATCTATAAAATTTGTTCGTAATTGTAACAAATGTGATTTCCTGGTCTCAAGTCGTAATTTTGATTGAGTAAAAACTGAATCTCTAAAATTCATGATCAATTTGTTTTTCTAAAGAAGGAACCAAATTAATTCAAATGTCTTGGTTGTTTACATCGTCAAACAGAGAAATATACTGTTTTATCAAAGGAATGCAAACTACAACAACACAGTTGAATCGAATTGCCATGTGCCAATCAACAATTTAAAATGCAATATAAAATCGCAATCGCAGTGAAACGACAACACTTTCGAAAAGAAAACTATATTGACGAATATACCATGTGCTCTGGTGGCGAATTTCGGAACCTTCTAAGATAGACAGAAACTGGCAGTTGCATATGATTTTCATACAAAATTGAGATTGAGCTCGAATAAAAGTATTTTGCTCCAAAATATCCCTTAAAGTGAATTTAAATGAACCTCATAATTAAATAAGAAGGGCAAACGTATCAGAACATATCAAAAACAAAATTTTTTTTTTTTTCAGAAATCAATTTCAAGCACCAAAATGAAAGAAAAATGTAACGAAAGAACGGTTTATGTTCCTTTTAAATAATTTAAAATTATTCCATATTTCTTTTTTCCGGAATATTAGACATTTGTGAAGTTATTTCGAAGTTTATACCGCCCGTTCATAAAGAAAAATTGTTCATTTTCTGACTTCGTTGTGCGGGTTTGAGGATAACATTTTCGGAATTTAGAACCGGAAATGAATACCTTACTATCAACCGCACCGATCGTCATCAATTTTTTTTATGTCTTTCATAATGAAATTAGGAAAGAATCGAATACTTCCCGAGCTCCAAATTACAAAATTACACACGAACCGCCATATACCAGCTGACAAAAATTTGTCTATCTTGGAGGGTTGTTTTTATTTCCACCAGGTGGCGATTTCCAACTTTACCATTCGTCAATTGACGAATGGTAAATTTTTTCTTCTTAGGAAACACCCCGCTACCCCTAAGGCTACGCGCCTGATACATCCATATTCACAAACCAAATTTAAAATAATTGAAAAAAGCGAAGTTTTTCGTCTGAAACACTCAACACTCAACTCACAACTCCACCTTTCAAAAAGTCACTACTTAAAGGTATCTAAAATTTAAATTGAATACCTTAAAGAGTTTGGGAGACACAAGCCTTCCAACGCGTTTGCGTACAGCGGATCGACGGACTGAAAATGTTGCACTTTTGCGATCTAATAGTACTAAAACGTAAAAAAAAATCTGGGTAGACATTTTTTTTAAAAGTCGATCACAATATTGTATTATTAAAATAAGGAAAGTGAAAGGAACGTAAATGGTAAATAATCAAAATCCTTCTTTTGTTTGATGAGCTCCTCGTCTTTAAAGTATTTGGTCATAAAAAAAAAGCATAAATATATTCTCGAAAAGTTGAAGCATCCATCAACTAGTGCAATCGATAACTGGAGAACGCTATCTCGTTGAATTTTAAATTATTTTCAATGAAAAGATATAAAAGGAGAAAAATCAGATAGTCCTGCAATTAGCTGCCATACAAATATTCCTGGAATTTTTTTACATTCATTCGACTCAAAAATTGATCATTGAGCATGGAGCTAGCATGAAATTTTTACATTACTAAGTTAAGACCAAAAACATGAGATAGTGTATATCCCTGATTAAACGTGGTTGTACTATGCACTTTAAAATTAATAATACTGATTTTAAAACTGCTTTTTCATTTCCATGAGAATACGCCCCAATCAACTTGAGTCTCTCTTTCAGGATTATATGGAAATGACGATCTACACAACGGACTGCTTGAAGTATTAACATCAGGACGTAAGGTGGACAACTTAGTCATAACGGTTCGAAATCAAACAAACATTTTGGAGAGCACCTTAACCTCAAGGATACGACCACAACTAGTTGAATTGGCCGATATTTTCGATCAACCGGTATCCAATCAAACAGCTCTATCGCTCCTGATTGTTGCTTTGAATGTTGTTCAAGGTAATGTAACTTTAGCTACGAATGCCGCCGGAGATATACGAAGACCCTTGATGGGTATAACTATGTCGTCTTTTCTTTCCGTAAGTTGTATTTGTTTGCCAAATGTACATTTTGTATGAGCTACGTTTCCTGTTTAGAAAGGCGATCAATGGGAGTTAATTCGATGGCCTGGGACGGTCGCTGTCCTTGCCCTACTATTGGTCCTGTGTGCAGTGCTTCTGGTTGGAGTAGCGCGGCATTCCCGATGTGCCCTGATACTGTTCAGTGTTTGTGGATTGCTTGCAGTTACTGGTTCGTGGTTGATGTCTGGCCTGTACCTTTCGTCATCCGTTGCTGTTGGAGACTTATGCATAAGTCCAGCCGATTTCTTGGTTTCGGCTTCACCAAGTGAACTCCCAACGAATGTTCTTCTTCATTACACACAATGCGAACCGGGACATACAAATCCGTTCACTCAAAGGCTTCGGGAATCTCAAAACGCCATTAACAACGCTCGATCGGCTATGGCTATAGTGACCAAAATTTCGATGGTTCTTTTCAAATCGTCCGGTTTGCAACCGAAACTGGGAGCTGTTACGGCTGATTTGAATATCAGCGAGCGTATACTCACTCAACTGACCGCACTAGTAGACTGTAAGGCTGTACACAAGAACTATTTAACAGCCGCTCGAGGACTTTGCGAGGGTGGTTTGCTGGGACTGGTTCTAATGCTCATTGCCAGCTTCATCGCTGCCATTCTTCTGACAATTATGGTTTGGGTTGATTCCCATACTTGGATTTATATTCGAAAACGTAATGACTATGCTCAAGTTGAAGAACCGTCGTACATTTCGCATCAAGCACCGCAAAACCATCAGGCAATGAATACTAGGACCATGCCAAGAAATCACAACGGGTAATATAACTTGAAGTAGCTATCGGAAATGTTTTATACACAAATCATTATCTAGCCATTTCAGTCCACCTGCAATCAGCGGTTCACACACCCTCCAGCATCCACCCAGGAAACATGAAATGATGGTAGCACATCAGCATCAACATCAACAACAACAACAGCAGCAGAATATGCGAGCAATGGGTACTCATACTCTTGGACGATTGCCATCGCATAATCATAGCCCGACACATCTTGCAGGTAACTAGAGAAATTAATCAAATCACCAACAATGACATTGTCTTCACTAATCGAATTAGTTCTTAAAGGACCCAATAACGGTAAATACGCAACATTAAGCAAACAATGTAAAACATTGGAAGCGAATGATTTTTACTGAAAATCACCAGCCTGTAGCGATCAGCCCGGACATCAGCAAAAGTACTGTCATCATCCGCATAGTAGTCATCTACATCATCAGCATCATCTTCAACATCAACAACAGCAACAACAGCACTATCAAATCTATCAGCAAATTCCAGCCGCTACTGTTACAACAGGACCAATGACGACTACATCATCTCATCCCATCTACAACTCTGCACTAAATAATAACACTCTAACTGCCAATGCTACAATGCGACGACAACCGAATCCATCGATTATTGCTCAAGGAAAACTACCATTACCCCAACAGCAACAACAATCACACCAACCGGATATTGTTGAAGCAATCCCGAACTCAAACAGTATTGATAGTGCCATGTACGAGAGAGATAAGCAGATTTATCGTTGTTCGACGCTACGACAAGGTGGCAAATTCGACTCGAAATATAAACCGTCAATTTTAAATTGTCCACTGCCAGAGATTCCGAAGGAAGCCTCCGAATCGCCGAAGAAGGACCTAGTGAAGGAGCAAAATTCTGTCTATTCCAAGTAAGTTTGACTAGTTGGTGTAGAGTTTGAATTTGAAAGGAATCGTACAGATTCCAGACTGTAGTAGGTTAGGTTAGATGAAGAGCGATGAACTGTAGGACTGTGCTACAACACTTGCGGTCCCCTTCTTATGAAGAAAGAAGCTCACCACTATGGTATTATCGCAAGTTCCAAATCAAAAAGATTTCTAACTAATCTGGCACGATCCAGACTTTCACATCTCTACACCTTAGGTGTTCCGGTACCAGCAGTCCGCCAATGAGATTCATAATCCCTTTAAATGTGGTTCCAGTAAGCAATATCCCATTTAGAAACCTAAGTATAAGATGTTTGCATGTTGTCCTGTCTCGGAACGCGATGACAGATGCCAGAGGTTCTTCTATCCAGTTCCAGTCTACCAGCATACGCAGCTGTGATCCAGAGAGTTTGGCCAAAAAGTATTCAGTCTTGTATCTGTGTCAATCATACCCCATAACCCCTTCAGTACCTCGTCCAACGGCACCAAGATACAGTTCGGAGCTAGTGTATTCCACCAATCCGAAAAATAGTAAATATTACAAAATAAGAAGATGATTGGTTTTTCCAGCCAAATGCGGTCCTCAGATCTCTCAAACTCTTCTCAATCAAATTTTTGTTCCCTTCTTCTGGCTTACATAGATCGCTAGTTTGTATTCGGCTCGACGGATCAAAAAATGTTCGATTCTTGGAGAAGAATCGAACATTTTTTATATAATAAGGCTATTGATTTTTCTTCGAAAATTTAATTATCGCAAGGACGGCTCAAGCTCTAATTGTATTTTTTGGTCGTAAACAATAACTAGATAGTATTAGTTAAATCTGTTTCCATTACAATCCAGATCCGAACATTTTTCGAATGAAATAGAAGAAACCTTATGAAATGACAGCAATATTTTGGCAATCTCAAGGGGGACGTTCACTATTGAAATTAATAATAGTGCTGAAAGAAAAATACCCGATTTATAGTTGTTTTCATAACATTCTAAAGAAAACATTTTTGTTCATGTCATTTAGTTGAAGAACGAGATCGCTGATCAGATTTTATTCTAGATATTATAGAACCTTTTTTTGCCACCTTTCGTACCAGTGTAAAATTATTACTTTAGCTTAAGTAGTTTCCAAGTTATCCACCTTTATTATAAACCGTTTCCGCAAATGGCCAATTCTTTTTTTTTAACCAGATACTCTCTTCGTTAGCTTTTTTTGGATGATCGAATTAAAACCTTATGTCTCGGGACTAGTGAATGCTTAAAGGCGTAAATTGATCCTCTCCTTATCCATTATAGGCCGCTTCTATACAGGGTGGGCCAAATACAAGTTTCTTTTTAAAAATGCAATAAAATTAACAAAATTAAATTTTGTTCCATGTATTATGGCTTTATTAGTAAGAGTAAACATTCCCATTAATGATGGAACACAACTTCGTTCAAGTGGCTGCCTCGGCTGGCTGCGCAGTAGCGCATTCTGTCACTTCAATTTTCCGAGACCTTGTTAATGGTTTCGGGCTGTAGCTCATGGATTGCTTGGATGATATTGGCCTTAAGTGCTTGAATCGTTTCTGGATTGTTGGCATAACATCGGTCCTTCACGGTTCCCCACAAAAAAAAATCCAAAGGGGTCAAATCGCAGCTCCGAGGCGGCCAATTGACATCGCCGAGACGGCTGATAACACGATTTGGGAATTTGGTGCGTAAAAGATGGATTGTGGCATGGCGCGCTATCCTGCATGAACCAGAGGTCGTCTAAATCCATGTCTTCAATTTCAGTAAAAAAAAAGTCGGATAACATGGCTCTGTAACGTTCACCGTTGACCGAAACGTTGTTCCCAGCCTCATTTTCGAAGAAAAATGGTCCAATGATGCCACCACTCCACAATCCGCACCAAACTGTCACTCTCTGTGGATGCATTGGCTTCTCGACAATAACGTGCGGGTTTTCCGAGCCCCAGATGCGGCAATTTTGTTTGTTAACGTAGCCGCCGAGATGAAAATGCGCCTCGCCAGAAAAGATGAATTTTCGCCCAAAATCGTTGTCCAATTCAAGCTTATCTAAGGCCCAAATTGCGAAGCGATAACGAAGCGGATGGTCATGCGCCTTCAATTGCTGAGTCAATTGGACCTTGTAAGCGAATAATCCGAGATCTTTGTGCAGAATTCTCCTCAGGCTAGTGCGTGAAATGTTGAGCTGTTGAGATCGTTGATGTTCGTGGAGTGAGTCTCACACTCTCGGCTACAGCAGCCACATTCTCGTCTGTGCGCACCGTACGACGACGGGGGCCATGAGTGTTGTCCACTAGCATGCCAGTCTCGCGAACTTTTTGCACAAACTTGCGTACAGAGGGCGCGGTGGGTGCTTCATTTCGGCCAAAACTTCTTTTCAAAAAACGCACTGTTTGGGCTACACAGCACTCACTTTGGAAATAAGTTTTCAATATTTCCTAACGTTGTTCAAGCGTAAAGCAACTCATTTCGTTCCGCGGAGGTATGATACTGACTTTCTGTCAAGATTTCGAGCGGGAAACAGGTTTCAGTGTCAAAATAACCTATGATTTAAAAAGAAACCACTAGATGGCCCACCCTGTACCTTCAAATTGACTTGGAACTTTGTGATCATCGACATAGACGACTCCAGTTCCCTTCTTTTATAGTAAATTTAGCTTGTCGTTTTTTTTTGTATTATATCATCGTAACAAATTTAATAGCCTTACCAAAATTTAATTTCTACAGAACCCTACAACGTCCGCCAATGAAACTTCCTCCAACTGCAAAAGCAATTCCACCACCGAAAATCGATACACCAACATCACCGCCCCAAAATATCACAATGCAATCGAATAATACCCGAACATTATCGAAAAGTGGAATAGTAATGCCTCAACAAAAGACCACATCACCTCCACCGCCACCATTAATACAATCTCCAAAAACACCAAATAACAATTCAACAATATTAACAACAACTTTGGCGGACACAACTATCAATCCGAATGATGAATCTAATTATGCTGTGACTGAATTGTAGACTATATAGAAAATGCAAGTTTCTTATAATTTTTTGTCGCAAAAAACTGCTCAAAATAATTCGAATTTTAGACGAATCTTTACTCGAAACTAGACACACAAAGTTTTATCGCTGCAGGCTGCGAAATTTAGATTTAAAAAAAAATATATTAATATTTAATAGGACATTATTATTTTCTAGTCACAAAATATCTGATGTAATTTCAGAGCTGTTTTATTATCAATTTTTTTTTCTTTGGGCTGTGTGCCGAATAATAACGAACAATCTTTTTTGAAAAACAATTTTGAGCTTTTATCAACAATTTACCAATACTTAATATTATACACAAAGGAGAAAAAAACTGAAGCTAAGAGATCCCCAAATTTTTTGGTGCACGGCCTAAAACATTTTATTCGTATTATTTTTAATTGTACAAACATTTTATTTTGCAAAGAGACCAAAAACAAATATAGACAATTTTTTTTATTAAATTTAGTTAGATCAAATCTAATCGCAATAATCGTCTTGTATATGAAAAACCATAACTATAGATTGTATTTTTTTTAATTTTCTTCAGTGACTTATTTCCGAAATAATTGTAAAATCCCTTTAAACTCTTTGCATTTATTTTTAATGTAAAGTTTTACTTATGTGAATTTTATGTATATTTCAAAATTTTGTATAAAATGCAACTGAAAAAAGGTAAGGAAATTTAGTTATTGTAATCTAATATACTATTAATATTTAAAATAATTGAGGCAAAAGTAAAAAAAGACAAGTGTAGTACTTTCCACGAAAGGAAGGCGATAATTAAAGTAAATGAAAAAAATATATAGCCATTATCAACTAACAAACGATGCTATGAAAAACGTTTACTGCCCTATTTATTATTAGAAAGTGGACAAAAATGTTGGGTTTCTTGTACTAATCCTTCAAGCTTTTCTGAGAGTTGTACAACTTGAAAAAGAGTTGTACAACTTGAAAAGTTTATTTCAAAAATTTTCAAAAGGTAATTTTATCCGTTGTCTGACAATGTTTTGTTGTTCGGTTAAATTACTTTATACCTTTATAAGGCTCGTTGGGGCAGAAGGGTATTAACTCATTTTTGAACTGTACATTAAACTTGGGGCACCTTGCAAATTACTTTATCTTTGGATTGATTAATTTTTATGTGACTAAGGTTCGGAAGATTCCAATCTTGCCTTGGGTTCTATGGACCTTGTTTCCATGACCTCATAGTAATGAAACTGAAATACGATCCAGGACTTTATTACGTAGGACCATGCCGGCTTCTCGAGTTTGAGCTTAAAGAAACATAAGGGGTAAATTTTTTAAATAAAATGTTGCCACTATACTTTTGAATTTTGTTGATACTAGCAACTATTGCGATTGTCCTCAGTTAGTCCAATAGCATCAAATAATTTTCTCTACTGTGCGAAATAAATAAATTGAATGAACTACGGGTCGAACTGGTAGAGATGAATTTGGCCCAATCTTCGATGGTTTTCTTCGCTTGTCCGGTAAACTTATTTCGAAATCAGTATTTTAGTAAGTTCGACGTATATGCAAACTAGTTATTTAAATTGAGATTATTTTCCCTTCAATGTTAAATGGCGCCCACCGTGGGGCTATTCGGTATACCACGGACAGGAAGCAATAAGTTTATACTGAAGACACACTGCCATCTAAATTGAATATTGACTAATTTTCAACTAGGTTTAAATTTGCGATTAGTTAAATACACACTCGACATTATGAGTGTTTTCAAAACCCAAAATACGGAATTCGTTCTTGTCAAAATACGAATTGTACAAGTGGAATTTTTGGTTTTTTTAGGAAACAAAGTAATGATTGTGGGTAGAGTCAAAGAGTCAAAATGTGGCAAAGGTTTGGTTACTGAAATTCAATGCATTCAAAATATCAGTTCAGGGATTGGTAAGGGGCATAGAAATGTTAACATATCACAATGACAACTTGAATAAAATCGCATTAGGAAAAAAAAGGATACAAAATAAGAAGCGAGCCAATAACAATTTATCCTGCATCCGAACTGGTAGCCAAAACTCGAACTAGAGCGATATGTTTGATAGCCTGGTCGTTGAGGAAGGTTTGTTGCTCGAATGTCTGAGGTCTGGCAAGGAAAAGTTTTTTCAAAATCGATTTATACGTCGCGAAAACTTTGGATATGATTCCAATTCAGTCGGGAGTCAGCCAGAAGCAGAATTATCCGTCTTCACAACCCATCATCCTCTTGTTTCATACGTTCTAGCCCCATGATTTTTACTTCCTTTGTGGCTCGCTCGAGTAATCAGTAATATGTCAGTCAATCTTTTTGCAAACAAGTATAACCGTCAACAGTTCAAAAATAGCGTCCACCACCATTTCAGATGCTCAAATCTCTTTACACCATTCTAAATCTCATAAGTCTGAGCTGTTCATTAGATAGTGTCCTCCTAATGCTAGTAATACACTGTATGCGATGCTGTCAAATATTTGACAATATTTTCTGGCAAATGCTGTCAGATAGAGTAATCGTAAAATTTTTGTTTGTCACATTATTTTAGCTGCTCTACACAAAGTCTATTTTGACAGAAAAAATTGTACAGAACTTTTCGTTAAATTTTTTTGGTCAAATATTTGGCAGCATGGCATACAGGTTCAATCATATTCAACTCGTCGGGGAATCACCGATTCTCCGCATTATGCAATGTGCGCGGTTATTGCGGTTCTGGATCATTGGTGTGGGTTTGCAGCTAGTGGTTAAATACAGTCAAAAATATATTTTTCTCATTATTTTCATTGATTTGTCTTGCATAAAAAAATGTAAGTTTCGAATAGCTGAAAAGCAAACTTCTAAAATAACCGGGTATTTTAGACGGGTATAATAAGGTTAAACCTGAATAAAAAAATTAACCAGTATTCTGATAACCGGGTTTTCCAGCAACAACACTTGAATCTTACCAATACAATATTCTTGATTTTACTTTATTATTTTTTAATAATAAAGTATTGTGATCGACCTGAAATTTCAAAAAAATTTGCTACCCTGAAATTTTGTATTTTCACGTTTTAGGACTAGTAAGCCCCAAAAAAGCAAAAAAAAAAAAATGTCCGTCTGTCCGCCGTAGACGCCGTACGCCGTACACAAAATCATTTGAAGGCGCGTAGCTCCCAAACCCGTTGAGATATTAAATTCAAAATTTTTATGGTGGGTAGATTGGGTGAACCCCTACGACTGGTATATTTTCGAGGTGGGGGGGGGGGGGGGTGTAAGGGGCGATGAAACGAAAAATTTTGGTTTCTAGATCTCAGGAACCACTTATCCTAGGAAGCTGAAACTTGGAACTTATGTAATACTATGATAGTGGACTCAATTGCAAAATGGTCGATAGTGGTTAAGGGGTTTGGAATTGGGGGGGGGGGGAAACTATGAGTCTGAAACGAATGAAAGCCGGGATTGAAACATTCTAAAATCGATATCTCCTGAACAATTGATGTCAGAAGACTAAAACTTTGTTGTTGTCCTTAGGGATACTTCAAGATTAGACAAGGGCTAAAATTTTTAAGAGGGGTGGTGGGGTGCGGGGGTGGGGGGTGAAAAACTTTGGATTACAATATCTTCCGAACCAATTACACCAGGAAAATAAAATTTAGTTTCTGGATATGGGATCACAAGAGGAGTCTACTGAAATTAAATTTTTTGAGGGGGAAGGTGGGCACGAAAGTGGGGGGACAGCAATTTCTCAAAAAATGTTATTTTTATATCTCAGAAACCGTATCAGATATGATCTCGAAAATTTTACACGAGTTGGGGTCGGTAAACATCTAGTAGGGGAAAAAAATTTGGGGGTGTGGGTGTTGGGGGTGATGTTGAAAGGGGGTAGAAAGAAAAACATTCTGAATTTTATTTCTCGAAAACCATAATGAATAGAAAGCTAAAAATTTAGGATTATATAGTGCCACTATAGAGACATCCTAAAAAAATAAAATTGTTGATAGGGGTAGCAAGCTACGGGGGAGAGGGGTGGTTTTTTATATATCAGAAACGGCTTATGCTAGAAAGTTGAAACTTAGTACGTATATGTAGATGTGCTATTAGAGTAAATAAAGCAAAAATAAGTTCAGATTTTTTTTGGCGTTCAGAGGTTGAGTAAAAAAAATATCCGTGAATCCACATTTTCACGAATTTTTTTTATTATTAATGCATTTAGTACTTCGTAGCACCATACAAGAAAAATTTGGAAGCTAATGCAAATATATCGAAAGTATGCCATGCCTTCACTCCATTCAGGTCGGTCTTGCAACACCTTACTTTATTTATGAAACTAGAGCAGTTGTGATGTTAAGCAGCGTATTTTTAAAAATTACATATTTTATTTTTGAGGTCAAAACAACATTGTCCATTTTCTTAAAAAAAAAATATTATGTTGACGTTTTCCATAACATCGATTCTGGTCATGGCTGTATATGTACATCTAATTAAAATTTTATTGTTGTAATTTAAGTAAATTAGAATTAAGCAAACTAGATCAGAGAACCATTTCTATTTAAGACTTTTACCATATCTTTTATTTATCTTCCAAACCAATATTTTTTTTTTAAATATTTTTTTAAGAAAAACTTTTCTTCTACCATTGAAACAAAAAATAAGACTGCAATTTATAAGTTCGGATAGGCTTCCATTTTCTTCACTTTGGACTAATTTTCAAATTCATTAAGACGATAATCGACTTCGGGATAGATAGATATATGCATCACTACTGCACTTTATAACTTCGATACAGACTTTACCAATTTATGATTTTCTGCATTTATCGATTCTTATTTTTCGAATTTTCAGTTCATGGCTCCTTCAGAAGGAATAATGTTGCTGCTGAGATATCAACTTCTTTTGTTGTTCCTCTTAAATAGTGCTAGAGCTCAATTCAGGCCTTGTCTTCTTCGTTAATTTTTCTCTGATGATTTTTTGGGGGACATCAACTTCCTTTTATACGAAACTCGAAAAAACTTCGTAATACTGTTATTTTTTAGGGTATAGATTTTACGAATATTACTGGACCCTCGAGTCTTCTCTTAATCAGAAGGACAGTTGGGTACGCGACAAAAACTCTACCCGAACTGAAATATCCTTTCAAACTCAAAACCATTTTATATTTTTTTTTTGTTTTTAAGAGAGGTTGCCTTAGGAATTGGAAAAGGTTGTCTATTCCTCCAAAAAATGAGCTAATTCGTCCTTCGTACGAATTAGTTACTAGGACACGAGCTGAATCAAAATGGTTTTCTATAACCTGAGGAAGCATGCGGTACCGTCTTTCAGTGGCGGCTCGCCACATGAGGCTAATAAGGCACCATTTTACAGAGGAAAAAGTCATCAAGTTACTAGTGATTTTTTGTTTTGAAAATGTTACTTAATGACTTTCCGCAGTAAACGGACGTCTTTACTCATATAGTTTTAGTCCGACAAAGTCGTGTTTTAATATTCCAATTCAGCCTCACCTTCTAAGAAAGGCACGAGCCGCCACAGCCGTCTTCCAGCATCCACTTCTCATAATATGTAAACATCTAAATATCCCCCTCCAAAATTTTAGATACGGGCCTGATAGATTTTCTTAAAAATCAATAAAAGCTGTAAAGAGCAGAGCCCATGACCAGTCATCTCTGAGATGATAAGACTAGAATCGAAGTAATTGAAACTACGGCTTTATACCATGTCACTTTTTTTAAGGGTGATAATATCCATGAATCGAACCGATAACCCCTAACTGAATTTATGGAGTTACGAATTTTATATTTGCAAATTTCAACCCCTATTACGGATGAAATTCAGGATTCTTTCATGATAGACGTCTTTCCTGAGATCCAGAGGCTGTTATGCTTTTATCAATTCACTTCCATTTTTGAATCTCAATTTCTATTGTTATTATTTAATTTCTAAAAATCTTCACTGCAATAAATAACGAAAAGCCAGCCCCAGAAGATAGGTCACTCCAACAATATATCTAAGCGTAAAAAAGCACCGATGAAGGTTAGTGAAACAATCAGTGATACCATGAGTAATTACCTCTAAAAAAAGGATGAAATCTAGTCAAAAGTAAAGTGTGATCATGAGCCATAGTAAAATTAAAAATTATATTTGCAAAAAAGATTAAATTTAAAAATTTCTTTTAGCTACATTTACGAGTATTCATAGAGAAGTGATAAGATTTGGACGATTTTTTGAAGATAACCTTCTTTTCTTTGGATTTTTCAAACTCTCCTTAAAGAACACCCGAACGAGAAAAATAATATACACCCTTTTTAACTTAATCGCAGAAAAACCGAGAATAACTGGAGTTATGATAGTTTGTGACCGATTAATTCATCAAACAATCGCATTATGAATTAAGGGAAATTGCAAACGAGTTCGGACTACAAATTTATTTGAGCAGAATAAAAATAGTACGCCAGGAGAAAAAAGGATACAAATTTTATATAACTTCACAATTATCGCGTGAGGCGTGAGCGAAGAAAGTGCAAATCGTAAAAATATTGCTAAATACATCTTACATGCTCTGGAGGTCAAGGCTTGACTTGGGCTGTCGCGCCATTGATGATGACACCCCAGCAACACTTATCGCTAAATGAGTTCGTAACATAGACATTTAACGGTGAGATATACGAAACAATCCAAAGAACAACGTCGTTATTTGTGCACTCTCCAAGTATATTCCACATACACACACCATCAAATGTTATGGAAATCTCGCGACGCACCACATAGTAATATGTAGTATAAAAATATGTAAAAAAGCAACGATATTTGTAGTATGAAAACACTACACTTCATTAGTTTAGAATAAATCAACATCCGAGTGAAGTTCATTCAATTGTGAAAGCAAATCAAATGCAAACGTCGAACTTCGAAACTTCGCATTGCTAAGTGCAATAATTGAATTAAATGACTTATTGTATTAAGTGAACTCGCGACAATATTAATAAAACAAAAATTACTGCAGTTACGATAGTCAACACCCAATCAAGTGATACTCCAAATAAAATAACTGAACTCCTATTTATATTGTTGTAAATAAATAAAAAATAAGGAGTAGACCTTTTTAAATAAGATGTCATGACTGAAGCTACTCGAAAACAGCTAACGAACTACTTTCTGTATAAACTTTCTTCGTGTTCCTGGCTGAACGATTTTTTAAGTTTTAAAGAGCTCTCAAAGATGAATGCGCAAAATTTTCAACGACTTTTGTATGGAGTGTTTTTACGTAGAACTGACTCAATCCTCTTTATTCATTATTACAAGTTTTAAATTTACCGCACTTTCGTCTAAATGTGCCCATTGCTTTCTATTCCGGCATTTACTGGATGCCCGTATTTTTTGAATTTTGATATCCAATCATCCCTAATAGAAAATTGCAAGCTTTCGAGTCCAGATATTAATATTAATCATATGCTCTGTTCAACTAAAAGCAGAAACATAAACTATTTTAGAGATAATAGAAAATACTACTCATTAAAAATTACCACACGTACACTATGCAGCGAAATCACATGTCTTTCGTAATATCAATCAAATGAATCAAATGACAAAAAACGCAATTATTATGTACTCAATATCAGAGGTTTTCGTACTTTTCCTCCCTCTCCTCTCCCCAGAAAATCGAATCCTGGTTACGATATTTTTTCCTTATTGAAAAAGTCGCTTACAAAGATGCCTCCTAATAACACAGAAGTCTATTCGCAATAGCACATCCATTTAGGGATGAATGATACTTACAGTACGGACCTTTTCATACAGTCCCTATATTATTAATCCAGTGGCGTACTTATACATGATTTTCCAAGGCGAGAGGTTAGCCAGAAAATTTCATTCTTAATCTAATTGAACTTCAAATTGATCGATGAAGTTCGACACATGAACAGAGTTTTCTTAAATAGGACTTTAGCCATTAAGTCTCTCGCGTTACTACGCCACTGTTAATACCCAACTATAGCTACAATAATATAATAATATACATATTATTATCCGATTTTTTGACGAAAATTTCAATCTGTATCACAAGTTTTCTAAAGATCTTTCGCAAAACTACACCAACAAATCGTTTTAAATAACCAAAGGGAACAACAATAAATGATTAAATTAATACATTTTAATAGTGAATTTTTGAATAATCTCTAGATGAATTCGTCAGTAATAAAATTTAAAATTGCATTTGAATTAGGCAGGAAATTTAACATTAAAAGAAAATGCATGCTATTAAACAAACTAACCGATAGTTTTATCGAACTGATTTTTAAACAAATACAAACAGTGTACAATACATGCTTATTAAAAAAAAAAAATTTTAAAAAAAAACATTTATACAAGTTGTTTTCCATTTCGTGTACTTAATTATAATATTCTAAGTTTAACGAAATATTTTCTAATGTACTTAAAATTTTCAAATTAGTACAAGTTCTAAAATAACGCTCGATAATACTAATTATACAAAACGTTTTATTTTAATTTTCGATTTATGTTTACAATAAATCAAAAAGAAACAAAATACTAAGCAAAAATATAATATAAATAACATTTAATAAAAACAAATCAAATACATTACAAGTTATACTACAAATTAAACCAGAAGACCTATTGACTGTTTATATAAATAATATTGAATGTATTTTTTAATTTTATATGCGCTAATATTGAATGTTTATATATCTGTAGATGTTGTGAAACAAATCTTTTTGTTTTAAATAAATTTAAAGAAATATGTAAAAGCAAAGAAAAACAGAACCATTTCATTTCATACATAAATTCATTTATTTACTGGATTCTATTGCTAAATAAAATAATGTGATTTAATTTAAAGAAAGGGAAATAAATATAAATAGATACTTGATTTTTCTATTTTCCAGTAATATAAATAATAATAATAATCAAACTATATATAAAATCTAATGTATCATCTTTTTTTATATAAGTAAAATATAAATTAAATAAAAACTATTTTACTCTACGAGTATTGGACCTACATAATAATACATAAATAAGTTAAAAACATTGATGTGAAATTCGTAGAATTCACCAAAAGTAAAATACGAGTACTTTATTATTAAAATAATAAAGTGAAATAAAAACAAGCAGCAGTGAAAATTAGAACAGTTCTGATAAGAAGTAACGATAGAAATAATATCGAAGTCATGTTCATTGAAGAAAAAAAAATGTTTATTAATGAAATAAATTAAAAAAAAAATTATGTTAAAATTATGTAGACGGATGTTGTTTAGATTGTTTATTATTCCTTTAAGTCCACTTATTTTACAGGGCTAGTTAGAAAAAATGAATGGGGAAGAGACCTTCATCCGGCTTCAAATCGTTTCCTTAGGCTCTGACTTAGGAATTTTCGGCAAAATCGTTTTTACTAAAAATATTTGGTTAGTTGTAGATCGGGGCGGTTCTATTTTCGATGATTTAGTTCGTATATAATTTGAGCTTGCAGTTTTTTGTCTCTTTTAATTGCCGAGAAACACCAGACACATGACAACCAAAAATTTCTTTACGGTCTAAAACAAAAAGTTGAACGATACCGAACATATCCCTTGAGCGTTTTCAAACACCCATATTTTTAGGTGCTTCCTCACATACATATTTATGGCCGTTTCCTAACACCCATATTTATGGGTGTTTCCTAACACCCATATTTATGGACGTTTCCTAACACCCAATGAATTTACTGTGATTTTTGCTGTAATTTTTAAAAGTTTCCTTTTTGAAATAAAAAATGCTTGATGTTGTAGAATTAGATAAAAATGCCTATATTCAATCTCCTTAAAATACAATGATTAATTTTACCAAAAAAAATTCATATAAAAAATAAAATAAAGTTAATTCAAAGATAGCGCAGTCGGCAGTCTGAAACACAAAGTGATTTCGTTGGAACACTTCAAGCAGCGCAAATTTGGCCTACTCGAAGGTTTACAACGAATTTCAACTGATAATAATGACCATGTGAGGTGCTACCTTGATTGTCGATTTGAAAGTTCCTTTTCGCAGCGCAAGTTTGGCCTACGATAACGAATGTTCAAATGACTTGATCTCAAAGAGAACGAGCCGAAATTGCGCGAGGCTTTAATGGCCCGATTATGCTTTAGTTCAAGTTGTCCTGGACCAATTTTGGCGTGGTGAAATTGGGTGGACAGTACGGATCGAAAGTATTTATAATTATGAAATGAAAATTCTTATAGTTATGTTTGGGAAGTCCAAACACCCATATTTATGGGTGTTTCGAGAAAAGCCCGTGGTTGTCCTATGAAAACCCATGGGTGTTGCACTCATCGTCTAAACGCCATACCCATGCGTGTTAGCGCCGCAACGGACCAATCAATAATAATATATTTTATTTAAAATTAACAATTTATTGGTTTTTTTCATTAAAGGAAATAAATTCTGTTGCATATTCAAATCAAACAATATCCTGGGACAGTTACCAAAGGAATTGGCTACGTCACCGACTGACTACATCACCCCCAAACTGAGCTTCACGAAAGGCATCTCTATTGGTTTCCCAACTAGACAGGAGTGGAAGAACGGTGCGATGGAAACAGGCTTCGACTCAATAATATTTACCGACGGTTCGAAAATGGACTGCGAGGTCGAGGCAGGAATATTCACAGATACACATAATATCGCTAAGTCCTACCGCCTCCCGGACCACTGGGGATCCGTGAGGCTTGTCGTACATTAAAACACGACTTATCGCCAAAACGCAACATCGTCATTTTCACCGACAGCCAAGCTGCAATCAAAGCACTAGATTCGGCTACCATCTCCTCTAAACTAGTTCAGTAATGCCGTAACGAACTAGCCGGTTTAGCGGAGCGGCTCAAAGTTAGGGCATAGAGGAATGGGAAATGAGCGGGCTGATGAACTGGCCAGAAAGGAATCCGCTCTTCCCGGCTCTCTTGCGAACTAGTTCACGTTCCATTAGGAGTTGTAGAGGGGGACATACTCTCCCACTTCCAAGCATCGGCTAAATCCAGATGGAAACGCCTAACCACCTGCGCTATATCTAGGAAGATGTGGCCATCTTACAACCGAGCCAAGTCAGTCGAACTTCTATACAGGACCCGGGCAGACGTCTCCAGAATCACGGCGATCAGTACAATTGCGGATCATGCAGCCAAATTGGGCATTCCGTTCAATGTACACTGCCGCAGCTGCCAGGACACCAAAGAGCGACAGTCGCTCATTCATTTCCTTTGCGAATGTCCGGCTTTAGCTAGAGCCTGAGAGCGAGAGCGAGGCAAACCCTTCTACGGGGACCTGATGGAGATTTCAAGGAAGAAAATTGGAGAGTTATTACTTTTCCTAAACAGCACAGGATGGTTATAACGATCAATTTTCCTCACATTCATCTTTTAAATTCCCCAGTCACAACATCCGGGTTTAACACGAGTTTGTGGTTCCAAAACGGACTTTGAGCTAATTGAGCTCTGTATGGACAGGGCTGCCACTTAAACCAACCAACCAAATCAAACACCCATGGTAGTTTAGGAACCTCCACAGGTATACACCCGTGGTATTGGAGAAACCCCTTTTGGTGTACACCATACACCCATGGGCATAGTTGAATAGCTCCGATGGGTGTACAATACACCCATGGTAGTTGAGGAGCTCCCATGGGATTTTTCCAAAAACTCCCATAACTGTACATGTTTTTAGCATACCCATAGACTTTATTGGACCAAGGTATCTTGAAATACTTCTCGAAATTGTCTTTCAAATATTTGACTAGAAATTTTAGTTTCTAGCACCTAACACGACGCTGTTTAGGTACATCTACCTACTCCCTAGACTCTGTTATCCGTGCTATGATATTAAATTTTATTGTAGGAGTATTTAGGGCCATTCCTACGATGTTCAGTTACGTTCTAACTGGAACTTTAACTGACAGATTTTCATACAAAACTTCCGGTTAAAGTTTAACTGACGATCGTAATAATGGCCCTTATCCATAACTTTTAATCAAAAATTTATAAGTATATTTGACACACAAAAAAGATAAAAAACTGGATTTAGACTTAGAGGAAGTAATTCAAGAAACGGATTTTGTTTAACTACGTTCCCATGGATGCAATCTATCTTGGTTCGGACTCCCATGAAGCCTGAGCGTGGCTAAAAAATTTCTTGGAGTTGCGTTTGCAAATTCTTCTGGAACGTTTGTATGATTCACTCGTTTTAATCTTATTCATTATTTTGCCTGCAACCATTGGAACATTAAGGTATGCTAAATATCACATTCCCAGCTTTTCGCTCAATATTGCAGATCCACCGGCGATTTGTTGATATACCTGACTGAACGCTGGAACACTTGTATCCATAACTTCGGTGAGGGTCAAGTACTTGCACTTGGCATAGCGAAGGCATTTGACAGAGTTTGGCCGGAAGCTCTTCTATCCAAACTCAATGCATTTGGTATTAATCCTACTTGTATTCGTTGGATTGAGAGCTTTCTTTCGGAACGTACTATACAGGTTGTATTAGATGGCGTTTCATCATCCCCTTTCCCTATCAACTGCGGCGTCCCTCAATGCTCAGTTTTATCACCTACCTTATTCCTAATTTTTATTAACGACTTTTTGTCGTCCACTCTCAATCCTATCCATAGCTTCGCAGATGATAGTACACTTGACAACACCTACAGCTTCAACTCGATTACAGAGGCACGCCACTCTTCGGTACCCTCTCAACGTAATGCGCTAATTGGTTCTTTAAATTCTGATCTCATCTCAATCCTGGAATGGGGCAGGGTCAACCGAGTAGAGTTTAATGCCTCAAAAACACAAGCCTGTCATCTTTCCCTAAAGTACGACACGTCGGTGCCTGATCTTATTCTTGATGGTGTCGCATTGAACACTTCGGAGCATTTCCATCTTCTAGGAATGAACATCAGTAAAAAACTTGATTGGAGTCAACACATTTATGATGTAGCTCTTGACGGCTCCAAGCGCCTAGGTTTCCTCCGAAGGTGCAAGAAATTTTTCACACCATCAGACCTCGCAAAAATCTACAAGGCATATATCAGGCCCCGACTTGAGTACAATTTGGCTAAAATTTTGCTTGACCGTATTCAGAGATTTGCGTTCCGACTTATTGGAGACGATGCCATTGCGGCAACTATTGACTCCCTCGAACATCGTCGAAATGTCGGAGTACTCAGCATTTACTACAGATATTTCCACGGTCACTGTAGTAATGAAATCAGTCGTCTTATACCTCCTTTAGTACAGTTCCCACGTAATACTCGTTCAGCCTTACGCGCCCACGAATAAACGGTTGAGCCACAAAAATTTCGTACAGTGAAATTTAGACAGTCGTTTCTTTCTCGTGCAACCAGTATGTGGAACGCATTGCCTTCGACGGTGTTTCCTAGCGGATATGACTTACAGTCTTTTAAACGTAATATCCACCGATTGTTTTCCTCTGATCCCTCTTACTGTTAATCCTATTTTTCTTTTGTTTTATTTACTTATTTATTTATATTTTTACTTTTATATTAATTTTTTTTTTGTGTTTCTCCCCATTCTATACTGACTGGACTGTTCATAACAGTATTAAAGGTTGACCCCTAAGTTCAGTTCGGTGCTATAAAAAAATTATATTCGTGTAAACGTGGCTTAAGGACAATTTAGATGAAATTAATTTGTGTAGAATTTGGCCTTTACACTATCTAAAAAAAATCAAATTTTGAACATTGTTCACTTTGTTGAACTCAATGGCGTTTCCAAAAACACAAAATATGAACCACCATTTGATTGTGCTTTACCTCTTTGTTCTTTTCTTAATTCGTCGAGATTAACATTTTTTTTTATTTCTAGAATTTTGAAAGATGTAATAAGCTTTCGTCCAAAGTCTGCCTACTGAACAGAATGCTAACATTTGTTTTTGAAATAGGCTTATAGTCTCGCTATTGTTGTCTGATATTACCGAAGTAGGAATAAAAGCCAAGTACATAAGCATTAATTTATCCCGCAGTTAAAAAGCACTCCCTAAATTTAGCTCCTGTGAAATCAACTATTGCTGAGTTTTCAATGATCTTTCTTTTAACACTGATTTCTCATTCATTCTTTCGAGCTTCTATGAATGCATCAATCGCGGGCTGCCAAAGTCGAGTGATACGAAAAGAAAACCGCTTTCTATAGCGAGCATAATTAGTAGTATCAATGTTAGTCACATTTACTGGAATTAAAAATTCAGCTTCTCTCCTGTCCCCAAAATATTTCTCTCCTTTCCAATTAATCGAATAAATAAAACTCAAACAGTTTGAATAAAGAAATTCTCATTTTATTATTGTGCATTTCACATTTTTTCCGGGTTAAGAGTTGGATATTTGGAATTGCGATACGATAAAATAAAAGTATGGATAAAAATAAAATCGACAAATAAACAACGAAAATCTTGTCTTTGTCTAGTTTTTTTTATGTAAAAGTTACATGAACAATGGTAAATTAAACAAAGAATTTGGTAAATCGATATCACGGCTATTGTTTCTCTCAGTAAATAAAAATTTATAGAATCGAAAGAAACACGACGAATTCTAAATTCAGATAATAAAAGTATTACGATAATAAATATTTTTTTTTTTATATATTATTACATTAAATGATTTTTTAAATCATCATAAAAACTAAAGAGAAAAAAAAATACTACCACGTATTGCTGCTATTCGTAAAACGACGCTTACTTAAATTGTTTCACAAACGATGGAATGAAAGAAAACATTAAAGACTATGAAAAGAAGAACAACATGTACAATGTTAAGAGAATAATGTGCAAAGATGAAATTAAACATTCTACCAAAGTTTTAAGTTAATGCAGCTACACGAAAAGAATAATAATTATAGTGTAAGATTACGTGCTTTCGATAACAAGAAAAACAGAGCAAATTGTTTTTAGGATATCATTACACAAAATCAAAAAAAATTATGTTACGTGTTTTTAAAAACAAAACGAATACAGTTTTTTTTATTTGCGGATTAGTGAGTGTCACAGTACAAACAGAGACTTTCACAATCATTCGATTTGTAGAAAAAAATATGATTTTAATGGGTTTGTTTCACCTAAAAACCTTTATTTGATTAGGCGCTGAAGACGTTTTAATTGCTAATTGAATTTATCTTTTTTTTCGCGTTTTTTTTATATTTATATTATTAAATTATGCTCAACTTTTATAATTATTATATTTTTCTAATTATTAAACTTTTTGTTTTTTTTTTTCTACGTTTTAATTTTGTGATGTAGCTTCTTGCACTGAGGCAGCGCTACTTTGGCTAACGGTTCGTGAATGGTTGGCCGATGATGTTGCACCGACCGGCGTCTGTACCATTGGCGTTGGTGGCGATTTATTTGCGGGCAATTGATTTGGAGCACCGGTCATTTGCATGTGATACCTTTTCGAAATGGCAAAGAGAATTACATTAATTCATTTTCGAATTGAAAAGTTGACAATTCTTACTTATAAATATTTTCGGTACTTTCGACGACTCCTTGCGTTAAGTTCAGGCTTCGACCCTTAATACCCGACTCCTTTATTGGCGGCGACCACCAGTTTACTACTCGTCCTACAACTGGAACGTGCCTTAAAATACCCTCGGACCATAGTTTCTCTTCGGTTTCACGCTGCAGATCAGCGGTTGCTGCTTCGATGCCCTACGATAGAAATTTTACCATTGTCTCGGCCGATCAACTGAAAACAGTCCACTCACCTTTTTCACAATTTCCGACATCGAATCCAATACTCTTGAATTTTCCTGAACACCCTTGCCAACCGATATAACTAAGTCCAAGAGTTCTTCGACATCTGTGTCATGTGTTACCATACCAAAACGTACGCATATCAACCCGTCGGATCCTTCACCCAACGAAAATGCGTTATCGGTAGATCGAAGGGCATCTACCAAGTCCATGTTCAATTTATTCAATTCGGTTTTAGCCTGGTCGGTAAGCAAAGCTTCCCAACCTTCAGGAACGAAACGTACACCGCCCATTCCAGCCCAATCGGGCAATTGAACCAATCGGAGCACTTCGCTCTTATCGACTAATTTATTAAACGTTGCCTTGTGCTTGACGGTTGCTCGCAAGATATCGACATGGGCCTCTAAACAGTGTGCGAGATTCTGTAAATTATCCGATGTTGGCGGATGATCACCAAGACCTAATTCTAATGGACAAAATCGTATACAAGTGCCATGCAATTGATGCTCGATTATTTCAAAGTCAAACTGAAATTATATATAAAAAGTTGGATTGAGTGTTGGCCAATCGATTTTGCTGGACAAAATTACATTGCTACAGTCCCGTTGAATGATTTGACCCAACCACGAGTTCAGTCGATCGAAATATGCGGCATTTGCGACCTTTTCAATTGATTTATTGATCATCGCTTGTGTTATATCCTGATTTTGATCACCGGTTGTAGCGCTTGGTCCACTTTGTTCAATTGCAATTGCGCTTCCGTCAAATTGAAAAACGACGACAGGAACTGCGGTTTCGAATAATACCTACGAGCGAAATTTAACGTCAGAAGTGTGAAATCTGATCGGGAAAAGGTTGCAACTTACATTAATGTCTACTGGCTTGTGAATAATTTCGCTCAAGGGTATGCCTGATAGACCACCTGGAGCTCGACTCTGAAAGCAATATAGCACAAAATATAATTCCAAATACTTTACAAGTTTGTAGACTTTTTGAAAAGAATATAAACAGCCGTTAAGATATATTATACGGAGAATGTTTTATGTATAAATAGCCCTAATAAAATGATTGCGTCAATTGTACAACATGGAACGTAACGTAAACCTTTAAAATATAACCTTCCAATTTATTCAGAAAGCACACTGAGCAGAGCCCCTTGCTGTAGTTATTTTTTCAGAGTAGTATTTTTAATAATAAAAGTAATGTGAATACTTAAAAAAAAAATTCTTTACTGGACTTTTGTATTTATTGTCCATCAATTCAACGTACGCAAAAGGGTTTTCTGATAAATGGTTTTGTGATACCTTGAGAACCCGTGAAGATTAGAGTAAGTAGACTAAATAGAACTCTAGGCGAAACTTTCGCCCCAGATATCACAACTATATTCAGATGGAGAGAAAAAAACTTGTAATCTTATTGAGGAATCACAAGGATTACATGGCTCTTTTAGCTATGCTAAAAATATGCTCATTTCAATTTAAAGAATTCATTCCGGCAAGAGCAAGGCAAGATTGGACTTATTTTATTTGATTGCTCCATCGAAGGCTAAATGAAAGCTAGCCTCGCCTTTTTTAGAGTTAAAAGATAGTTTTGAGTTTTCGATGCATTGAATTCTACTCTATTGCCACTACTTCAGTTGAGAATTTTATTAAGGCCTGAATTCAATGAATCTATCGTTGACTCTCACTAGGTGGACGTAGAGCTTAGACGTACTCAGTGGTAGATCCGTAGGAATAAGAGAAATGAAGGGTTCAGTCACTGACAAAGCTACGGAATGGATTGAGAGTACTATTAGGTCGTTGCAGATGAAATGTAGTTTTTCTCTATGAAGTGAAGTCAGTTGCGATTTTCATGTCTCAAACTGCCGCCAGGTGACACAAGTGGTATTGGGTATTGAAGTATAAATACCCCTACATTTACTCATGGAGTCATTTCAGTTTTGGACTTCATTGAGATCGGACAGAAAAAAAATGGATTCGAGTTAAAAACGGGTAATTTTCCTTTATGAATTTAAACTTGGCCACAGCGCCACGGAGACAACCGAAAACATCCACAGGGCGTTTGGAACTGACACGGTAAACAAACAAAATTCCGATCAGGAGATAGGACCTTTTAAAGTGAGCCATGTGGTAACCCAGGACCTTCGATCGATAAGGACAGCTGAATTTATTAGTGGAATCTGACTCACGCCAAACTGTAAGGGACATTGCATAGAAATTGGGCGTACACTATTCGACAGTTTCCCGGCACTTGCTTGATAAGTGCGTTCCGCAGGACCTTACTAAGCAAAACATGACGCGTCGACTGGAAATTTGCAGTTCCCTGCTCTCTCGGAAGAGAAACGATCCGTTTTTGAACAGGATAGTGACATGTGATGAAAAGTATATACTGTACGACAATCGTCGTCAATCGGCACAATGGTTAGCTGCTGATGAAACCCCAAAACACATGCCGAAAGCAGGCCTTCATCCGAAGAAGATAATGGTGACTGTTTGGTGGTTTGCAGATTGAGTTATTCACTAGTCCTTTTTGAAGCGTGGTGAAACCATTAATGCAGAGAAGTATTGTGCCCAACTCGATGAAATGCATCATAAATTGCGTGTTCAACGGCCTAGATTGGTCAACAGAGATGGAGTTATTCTGCTTCATGACAACGGACGGTCTCATGTTTCAAGAACAACGTTCCAAAAATTAAACGAGTTGCAGTATGAGACTCTTCTTCATCCACCATACTCGCCAGACCTTTCGCCAACCGACTACCACTTTTTTAAACATTTGGATAATTTTTTGGCGAACAAACAATTCGATAATGAAGCAGCCATCAAAAGTGCCTTCGAGGACTTTTTTCGCTCTAGAAAGTCGGACTTCTACGAAACTGGCATAAATGCACTTGTATCTCGTTGGGAGAAGCGTATTGCATGTGCTGGTGATTATTTTGATTAATAAAATTAAGTTTTATAAAAGTTACAGTTGTTTGAAATTGCACTACCAAAAACGACATTTCATCTGCAACAACCTAATAGATCGAAGATCATTGATGAAAATCAAAAAGAGCCTAGACGAGATTACAACCCGTTGTTGACCATTGCACAAATCTCTATGTAAGAAATTATGAGAGCGGATAGGCACTTACTTCGGTCAAGTCGATTAACAGATCCCCGGTCGATTGTCCTGGTAGGAACCCGTGTTGGGGATCACAAATTAATTTGTATATCTCGGGATATTTCACCAGCTTTGAGTAGATAAGAGTTTCAATTAATTTCGATAATAAAGACGTAATGGCAATTGGTCGATAGTTGCACGCTTCGATCTTCTTTCTTCGAAACGGGCTTACATTAGCAAGTTTTCAGAAGCCAAACTATCGGGTAAAAAATTAGCTTGCGAAAAGGCCTATCCAAAGGAGATGAATACTTTGCAAGGACTAAAGCTGGGATACCAGCAGGTAGTTGATTTGTTGACATCAAGATTTTTGATAACACTAAATACTGCACGCGTTTTGATGTAAATATGTGCCTTTTGGAAGTGTGGAATTTGCCACAAAAACTGTAGCAAAAAGGTACTCTTTTTTCAAGGGGTCGTAAATTATTTCTTCATTTTGAACGAGTGGTGGTATGGAAAACGAAAATGTTAAATTCTTTTTTATTGAGCCGACGATTAACCATTTTTTTTATGTTCCCTTAAGGACAATCGATGATTTTTCGCTGAATGCTTTGGTTGAAGGTGTATTTAGCTTGCTGGATAATCGAAGTACCGAGGTTTCGCGACATCTTGTACATTTGTTTATGATCTTCAGTACGGTTGAGTTTATAAAGGAACCCAGCAGAAAATATATGAAGTATTTCTCATAAGAAGGCCTGATACCAGTGTTTGCACAGAGAGCCCTTCCATAACTACTTCCCGGGAATCGAGAGAAGAGTTCATTATTTTGTTTAGCCCCGAAAGAAGCAAGACACCGTACGTTGAAGCGAACATGTGGTGTTCATCCCATACGTATACGTTCTTGCAATTAGTCATTCAGTTTTTGTTTTTCCAACGTGAACGTGCAGTGTCAAGTGGAAAATTAAAATATCAAACGTAAGTAAAAAATCTGCCAATAGTCTGGGCGAAACTTTATTATTTTTAGGGTCAAAGTTCGGGAGCGGTAAAAGTCGGAGTGTATCATGAGTTGCTTCGAGATTTTTAAATTTCTTATGGAAAATTAATTTTGTTCTTAATATAAAAATATTTAAAATAGAGATTTTTAGCCGATCAAACATTGGAAAAGCCCGTGTAAGTTAGACTATTCGAATTTCGGAATATTATGTACACTAAAAGCACATAGAAGTAAAAACGAATTTGTTGCCTTATCAGACTTAAGAGATATGACGAGTTGTTAAAACGTATACAAACCCATTACTTCCACTTGGGGTTTGAATTTCAAAAAAATTGTGAAACAGGCTTTTAGACGATTTCATAAGAAGCAACTTGATATCTCATGAGACAAGACGGATTTTGAAAAATTTCTGAAAACGTAAGCAAACCCTTCACATCTCCTTGGTTCTGGAAATTCGAAAAATCGTGAATTGGTTGGCCGTAATAATCAATTTTACATCTCATCAGGACTAAGGAATGGCCAAAATTGTGAAAACATATACAAACCCTTGGGGGTTGAATATCGAAAAATTGAGAAATGGGTTTGTAGGCGATTATATAAAAAGTCTGTGGAAATAAAAAGCGATCTAATATTTCATCGAACCTAAGAAATATGTCAAAACTTTGAAAAGCATACAACCCCCTTACACCCATTAGGATTGAATATCTAAAATACTGAAATTGACTTTTTGGCTTTTTTATATAGGGAACCTTAGGAAGTAAAAATGAATTCGATATATCACCAGATATGCAACCTCCTTACACCCACTTGAGGGTTGAATGTCCAAAAATCCTGAAAGGAGTTAATAAATAAATATGAAGACAGCACTAGAAAGTAGGAACCAATTGAATTTCTTATCACTTCTAAAAGAAATGACGGAACTCGTGAAAACGTGTTCAACCCCCTAGGTGCTGAAAAAGGAAAAAACTTAAAAACAAGTTTTAGGCGATTATTACAAAAGCCCATGAATATGAAAAGATATTCAATATCTGATAAGACGTGGGGATATAGTAGAATTCGTGAAAAAGTTTACACCCCCTTAGGGGTCGAATTTTAAAAAATCCTGAAAACACTTTCTAGGTATTTATATGAAGAAGCCGTAGAATAAAAATGAATTCAATATTTGGGAAGACCTAATAGATATGACGAAAACCGTGAAAATATATGCATTCCATTTTCACTGATAATTTTTTTTGCCCCTCTCCGAACGCCAATGGATATTTGAAATTTTTTTTTATCTAAATTACTTTTCTAGTTGATTTACATGTACATACCGAGTTTCAACTTTGTAGCATAAGCCGTTCTATAGATAGCAAAAACACCCCCCACCCCCGTACCATAATACCCCTATAAAAAATTATATTTTTCCAAGATGCTACTAATATAGCTCTATCTAAATACCAAGTTTCAGCTTTATATCATTATAGGTTGTCAAGATATTAAAATCGGAACTTTTTCCTTTTCACCCTCCCCCACCCTCACCCTTTACACCCACACTTCCAAAATTTTGTTTTCTACTAGGGGTCTATTAGGCCTACTTCTGGTAAAAATTTGAAGCATCTATCTTACACCGTTCTTGAGATATGAGACGTGATTTTTTAGAAAAATTCTTATCCCCTCCACTTTCATGCTCCACCGCCCCCTTCAAAAATTTTGCTTCCAGCAAACTTCATTTGTCAACCTTTATACAGAAACCAAATTTTATTTATCTAGTGCAATTGGTTCGTGAGATATCGTAATCTAAAGTTTTTCACCCCCCACCCCCGTACGCCACTGCTCCCACTCAAATTTTTGTTTCCGGTCTATTCTCCCAGTATACCTACAGATGATTATTAAGTTTCAATTTTATGACATTAATCGTTTAGGAGATATGGATTTTAGAAAGTGTCGATCTCACCTTTTTTGCGTTTCGGACGCATTATTTTTCCCCCCACTCCCAAACCCCTTCACCTATATCGGCAATTTTTTTGCAAATGGGTCCACTACTGAAGCTCTATATAAATTCCAAATTTCAGCCTCCTAGCATAAGTGGTTGCTGAGATCTAGAAACCAAAATTTTCCGTCTAAAACCACTTCCCCCTCCTCCCCCCTCACAGCCCCACCCCTCCGAATTTGGCCACTTCAAGGGGCCTACCCAGTCTATTCATAAAAATTTCAATTTAATAGCTCAAAGGGTTTGGGAGCTACGAGCCTTCAAGCGATTTTGCGTACAGCGGTCGACGTACGGCGGACAGACGGACTGAAATTTTTTTTTGCTTTTTTCGTGTCTACTCGTCATGAAACGTGAAAAAAAAAATTTTGAGGGTAGCAAATTTTTTTTTTTTTAAAAATCGATAACAATACTGTATTATTAAAATAATAAAGTAAAATCTGCCAACAGTCTGGGCGCAACTTCATTATTTTTTGAGTACAAGTCCGAAACGCGTTTAATGCTGAGATGCGGTGTAGGTTACTCAGCCACATAGTAAACCTAAAAAATAACGTTCCAAATATTAACATATACCGCATTTCAGCATTATACGCGTTTCGGACTTCTATTCAAAAACAATAAAGTTGTGCCCAGACTTTTGGCAGATTTTTTTAAACGCGAATTTGATTTCAATAAACTTAAAAGATTATCGGAATTCGTGAAAACTTGAACAATACCTTACAACCCCAAGGGGTTTAATATCGAAAAATGTTTAAATCAATTTTTTTCATTTAGAAGATCCGTAGAACCTAAACTAATTTGATAACTCGACATGTCTAAAAGATTTAACGAAATTCGTGAAAATGTGGAAAAAAAACTATTTCACGAACATTTTGTTACCCCAGAGGTGGAGTAAAAATCTGATTTTTTTTTATTTTATTACTGTAGTACCACATCTACATACATGTACAAAATTTCTACTTCTAGAAAAATTCGTCTCTGAGATATAAAAATCCACCACCCCCCACTTCCGTACCTTGCTACCTGTGTATCTCAATAGCAGCTCTATCTAATCGTCAATTTTTAGCTTTCTATCCTTTGCAGTTTTCAAGAAATAAAAATCAGAATTTGGTCCTTACCACCCCCTCACACCATCACTACACTTGCATCCTCAAAATGTTTTTCTCTGCTAGAGAAATCCCGTTTAATGTTAAATAGAAGGAAAGATAGAATGAAAACGGCAAGTGGTTCGCCTTGCTTCAGATGTGCTCTATTACTACTTGTTAGACCTATTAAAATTTCTATTCCTATTTCTATCACTGCTTCTCAAACTTGTTGAATAAGTATGTACTTCTAACACTCCTTCCAAGGAAGCGAGAAGAGAAGGAATTGCCTCCAATCCCGTTTTGGGTTAAAAAGAAGCAACGAAACAATGGAGACGGTAAGGCCTTCTACTGCCTTAGAAGTACTTCGAGCAATGCTTCTAGAGGCCTGTTTTTTTCTACTGGGAAGCATCTTAATCCTAGACGGTATCTATTGCCAGTGGATATATATGTGAAACAGGTAGCGGCAAATACAGCAGTTACGCTATAAAGCTGTGCACTCTTTAGGCCGAGCTTTAAAGGGCATAGTTCCATTCTCAACGAATTTTTGGGAAACCAGGCGGATATTAGTACGGACTACTTAATCCCAGTGATGAATTTTGCGACGCCATACGAAATTGTATATCCTAGTAGAGTGGAGTGGGAATACAATAGGGTCCTACGTGAGGGAGAAATATCCGTATATACGGACGGATCGAAAATGGAATGAGGCACTGGCGCTGGCGTCTTCTTTGAGCAGCTGAGTGTTGGGGAGTCGTTCAAACTGCCAGATGTATGTTTTCCAAGCGGAAATTCTGGCTGTGTTGCAGGCAGCAAACATCCTGTTAATGGGGGAGATATGTGATCAGAATATCCCACTCTACATTGACAGCCTGGCAGCCATAAAAGAGCTGGAATCGGCCACCATTAAATCCCAGTTAGTAAAGCGCTGTCGAGAAGTGCTGAAGGTACTTTGTAGTCAGAACAGAGTACTAATTTGCTGGGTGCCAGGGCATAGTAATATACTAGGGAACGAAAGAGCGGACGAGCTTGCGAGATCGGGATCGGCATCGAATGGTAGAGTTGAGGAGGATGTTTGTCTACCGATATGCGGCATCAAAGCGCAAATTGGTGAGCGTGCTAATAAGGCGGCCAACTCTAGGTGGGCAGGGCTGGCAAGCTGCAGGATTTCTAGAGCCCTGTGCCCCGAGCTGGATAGTCAAAAAACTAGGAATATATTAACTTGGGATAGAGGAAGGCTGCGACTGTTATTCGGAGCACAGACGGGTCACTGGGGAAACACGCTATGCGGCTAGGGCTAGCGGAGACGGACATGTACAGGTTCTGCCATGATCTGTACGCACATTTTGTTTGAATGCCCAGGGATCGCAAGAAGGCGACTGAGATGGCTGGGTAGTCTTTTCTTCGATAACATCGAGGATTTGAGGTCATTAGGGGTTGACAAACTGGCCAGGTTCTGCAATGAATTGGAGTGTTTTTGAGGGGATGGAACAGCCCACGAGAATCTGAAAGGATCGCAATGGGCCCGGCGCCTAGTGAGCGCGGTGGTTCTAGCACTGCGTCTCTTCTTAAACCTAAACCTAACCTAAACCTGGACGGATATGTGTCCCTTCTTACGAGCTATCTATCACATTTCTACAATTGCTTGGTTTTGAAGACTTGAACGAGACAAATACACGATGAGCTTTCAAAGGTATTAAAAAACGAAGACCGAAAAAAACTTATAGCAGCTTGACCCGCTTTTTACTGAATTAAATTGTACCTTTCTCGCGATGTCCGTTTATCTTGGAATGACTTCAGAGAAAACATAAGTTTGAGGTCGCATTATCGACACCTCACATGCTGTATCAGATGGACACCATAAGGTGGTTTTACGCAGTAGGTGCTTTGCAGTGCCGAGCCGACGACAAAAGTTGAATATCTTAACTCTTGATAGACACACTTCTCAAAAATTTCGCCTTTTTCTCCACACTATAGTCGGTATTTTGATGGTCGCGTAAGACCTTATTGAAATTCAAAATTACCCAGTTTTACAGGCAACTTACCAAGACTCTTATTCCATCACATTTTGTGGTGATTTCGTATAAAATACTGCACGTCTGGAATGCTAATAAAATTTTCTCGGCGATAAGTTCCCGCCCCAATGCCTGTAGAGTGGTCCAAAGTGAGAGAGCAGTTAGGCGGCGCGACAGAATCGGATCGGAATCGAAGACCGTTAATGCAATATTTTGCATCTGTCGATGGAGGAGCTGAAAAAGTAAAAATCGCATCAGCTGCGGTGCAACCAAAAGAATAAAAAAATTCTTACAACAATCGGAAGACTCGGAACGCCTAGCCAACTGCCCAAATTAATTGTTATCGAATCGGCCACCGAACGAATCTGTGCATAAACAAATCAATAAGAAGGTGGAAATGAAACGAAATCAACAAGAATACATTGCCGGGTCCTTGTGTGACTGCTAGGGCGGCCAGACCGTGTCCGGTAGCATGCAACCAAATGTTATTTGTCCGGCAAATGTCCTGCAATCTGATTAAATTGTCGACATGACCGCACAACGACGACCCAATATCGGCCACGACAAATATCGGCGTTCGATTCGCTGCAATGTCGATTTGAATTTGCTTCTGCAGCACCGACAAGTCCATCGTGCCGAGCGTCGGATTCGTCGCTATTAGCTTGATGCACTCGAGCGGTATGCCGAGTTGCCGACAAGCGAACTGCAATCGAATCGGTGTCGTATTCTCCGAAATGTACAGGCACGGATTCGCCAGAGCCGGTATTCCGCCCTCCAAATAGCCCGGACATCGCGAAATAATTGCTAGCCGGACAGCGCGTAGTGTAGCTTCGGCATTGTCCGTGTGATAGGTAGCCGTGCCGTCAATAAAACGAAAAATGCTGCCCAGCCAGCGCGATGTGTCGCCCGATATTTGACCCGTTACACGGGCTAATTGTTGCCGATCGAGGTGACTCAGGTAGGCGACTATGCTGTGCGATATCAGAGCGAGGTGCGCAACATCGTCCAAAGCCGGTAGCGGAAAGTCCGGATCGTCGTCGGAATTCGAGAAGGCGATCAGTTTTTCTAGCGACTGTAAGATATCGGATGGCGGCTTCCGGTCGGGCTGTAGGAGTCCTGAGATTTCAACGGGCAGTCCATTGGGCACCACGGCGGAATCATCTTGTGTCGCATGCCGGACATTTTCGAGCCGCTGAAGCGTTTGTGAGGTTTTCATTTCCAGCTCGGCGAGACCGGAACGTATCTGTAATTTGGGTCAAGTAGTTGGTGATAGCGTTTTGCCCGGAATTTATCTAATTTTTTTTTATGTGCGATAAGCGCTGCGTGTACAGTTCTTACACTGGCGGTAACTTACGCTCGAGGCGGCGATTTCCGAGACTTTTTCGTCACTTTTGCTCGGATTCGGTTCATTGTTTACGGCCTCGGACATTTTGTCGGTAGTGGGGAAATAGCTTCCTGGATTTTTACGGGATATTGCACCTATTTCAAACTTAAAATCAATTTTTGGGTTTTGTTAATGTTTTACGGGCGGAAGAATTTTTTTTATACCGAACGATGGTGTTGTGTTGTCAAGTTTTTGACAGACCGCCAAGCTGTCAGTATTCGTTGTCATTTCGATTCGACGAGTTCTGCATTCGACCAGAGAAGGTTTGGATGTGATCCGAAGAGATGGCGGTTGGGTTAGTGACGTCATTGGTATGAATTTGAGAAGAATACGGTTTATCGTACGTACTGGTCGCCATTTTTTTTTGTTAGTTGAAAGCCAGAAGGATGTACTTACAATTTTACACATTTGTTTTAAAAAAATTAGTAAAGAAAGAACATGTCGTTGAAAGTATTGTCCATCGCCAGCGACTACTTTCTCCGGTCTTTCTGACAGCATACGAATTCCATGTCGACAGATCGACTCATCTTTTGAGGGTTTCCACGAATCGAGCTATTTTTTGGCATCTTCATAAGAATGGAAGTGCTGCTTAGTTTTCAATCAGAAGAAGCATTGTCCGGTGAATATAGCGGGAGATTAAGGCCTTCTCATTTCCGTGTTTCTGAGTTAGTTTTGTACCATGTGGCCGATCGTTGTCGTGCTATAAAATTACTTTGTCGTATCTTTCCTCGTATTGCTGCCGTTTTTCTTTAATGTTTAGCTCAAACGGTTCGATAACGATCTCCCGTGACGGTTTCGTTGGGTTTGAGAAGCTCATAATACACTACACCCTGCCCTCACCAAATACAGAGCGTGAGTTTGGAACAATGGATATTCAGCTTTGCCGATGTTGATTCGAGGCCGTGCTTACCCCACGATTTTCTACGCTTTGGGTTATCGTAGTGTATCCACTTTCCATCACCAGTAACAATACGATGCAAAAAACCTTTCCGTTTTAATCCTCTTGCCGAGAGCTAATTTTATTACCAGCCTTGAGTTGAAAGACGCCTTTTGGCAGATTCCTCTCGAGACCAGGTCCAGAGAGTACACTGCTTTTACGATCCCTGGCCGTCCTCTATACCAATGCACTCGCATGCCTTTTGGGTTATGCAATGCGCCGCAAGGGATGTGTCGTTTGATGGACAAAGTTTTTCCACCCGAGTTAAAGGAGCAAGTATTTGTTTATTTGGACGATCTGTTGTTGATTTCTGAGGATTTCAGCTCACTGACTAAAGTCGCAGACTGTTTACGAAAGGGTGGCTTGTCCACCTATGTCAGCAAGAGTATGTTTTGTCTGAAAGAACTAAAGTATCTCGGGTTCATTGTTGGTGACGGAGGATTAAGAACGGACCCAAATAAGTCCGCACGCCAAGTACAACGCTTCCTTGGCATGGCAGGCTGGTATCGACGATTCGTACTCAACTTTGCTGCTACCGTGTCATCGATCTCAGACACCCTCAAAAAGTCCAACCAGTTTGCTTGGACTGACGAGGCAGAAACCGCATTCCGAGTTGTGAAAGACTTACTGACAGGAGCTCCGATATTGATTAATCCCGATTTTCGGAGGTCTTTCGTGATTCAGTGCGATGCCAGAAAATCAGGGGTGGGTAGTGTTCTTTTTCAGGAAAACGATGATGGAACGGAATCTCCTGTAGCGTATATGTCGCAGAAGCTCACTTTCGCTCAGCGCAACTATAGCGTGACCGAACTCGAGTGTTACGCAGCTGTGTTGAGCGTGAAAAAATTTAGAGCCTATTTTGAAGGGACTGCGTTTAAAGTTATCACGGACCACGCAAGTCTCAAATGGCTAATGTCGCAGAAAGACATGCAAGGACGGTTAGTCCGATGGCGTTTGAAACTTCAAGGCTTCAATTTCACAATCGAACATCGACGAGGGAGCCTGAACGTTGTACCCGAAGCACTCTCTCGCGTGTACGAAGAGGGATTAAATGCGCTGATTGACGTGGCACCGATGGTGGACATGGATTCTCCAGAATTCTCTGGCAAAGAATATAAAGAGTTAGTGTCTACTGTCCATGCGAACGCTGATCGGCTTCCTACGCGTGAGGGATGGCTACGTGTATAAACGCACAGAGCCTTACAATGGTGATCCGATTGCTGAGGACAGGGCTTTAAAGTTATGGGTTCCATCATAGAGCTACTGGAGATGACAAGCCACCGGTTTTGTATAAAGCACTTTGAAGCCAAAAACACGGTGAGAAGTGAGACAAAACAGGGTCCTTATATCAAATTGTTGTTGTTTTAGCGTGTGAGTGAATGAGACAAAACAGGAGCGTTATGTCAATTTGTTGTTGATTTGCGTGCAAGTGAATGCGACGACGTCCGCCTTCAACTCAATCGCTGCTTGTCATCTCCAGTATATATATCTCTATGGGTTCCATCGAGTCTTACGTCAACTGCGATTGCTCAGGCGCACGAGGCAGACACCACGGTCCATGGTGGTTATGCCAAAACGCTAGAGCGAGTCAGGCGAGTTTTGTATTGGCCCGGGATGGGTTCACAGGTACGCACCTACGTTCTGGCGTGCGACACTTGTAAAGAAATAAAGTCCCCGAATCGACCTTTACGAGCACCTATGGGTAAACCGTTTCAAACGGATCAGCCCTATCAACATCTCTATATCGACGTACTTGGACCCTATCCTCGAACGAAGCGAGGTAAAATCGCGGTCTTGACTGTTCTGGACAATTAACTTTCCCTTCGAATATTTTGACTTTTTCTAGACAAAATATTCACTCCAAGGCCTCCGTTCACAACAATTCTGAATTATTCCTAGTGCTTTCAAACGTTTGCCAACTTGGCAATTGTTGTATGATGAACCCCTGATTCTTTTTCTCTCTGACGTGGGTCTTCATCGAGTTATGCTTTCAAATCTTCGTCTTCAAACTTTTTCGGTGCGCCATAGTGTTCTTTATCTTTATCTTTATCTTCAACATCAAAATCATTATTTTTAAAGCGTCGAAACCGACCACTGCGTGTTGTTTCTGATAGAGCATGGTCGCTGTAAGTCTCCACAAGAATTCTATGTGCTTCGGCTGCAGATTTTCTTTGAACAGTGACGCAAAAAACTTCTCCGCAAATATCCTTTTTTTAGGACAAAACTCGACATGTTTAATGCTATGAAAAATGTTGTTTACACTTCGATGGAATAACATATACTGCCATTTCAAGCCTAATGGTGGAGCTTCATGGACACACACCTTTGAGGCGCGCCTCTATCCCACCATAAAATCAACCAATCAGATGGCTCGTGGAGTTGCAAAAGTCTAACATCGAGGATTTACACTTAACCCATTGAGGCGAGCCACTACCCCCGAGTGAACATTGCAAACCGTGTTTCGTCGGCTGTAGTCTTTGCTATGTTGATAGCAATTTACAGTGAACATGCCTCTGCGGCGCGACCTGCCTGTAATGGTTGACACTGCGCTGCCATACAAGCGTCCTTAAAAAATTGGGGCTTGAATTCACTCGAACTCGAAACTTTGTTGAGCTAGAAAGCTCAAATCTTAAATGATTAAATTTAAATTGTTTGTTATAGCAATGAGCTAAATGTAAGAGCGTCCTTGAGAAATATGTGTTTAGGGTCGAATAAAATTACTTTCAACAGTTTTTTTTCCCTCTTGCGCCAAAGATCTAGGTCTTTTCATTTTTCGTGTTGTTTATTGAGAGACGGGGCATTAAATGTAAAGAGTGTTTCAAATGAGAAAATACAAAATTTCAGAGTAGGATTTTTTTCAGGTCGATAAAAAGATTTATTTTTTAAAATTAAAAAAAAAATTTTATTTATTATCTCGAACCATTGATAAGCTACGAGTCATCAAAGATGTTTTCGTACGGCAGACAAACGCATTACAATTTCTTGTATGCGATTGACGATTACTTTTAGGGGGTAGCAAATTTTTTAAATTTAAAATCGATGACAATAAATATAAATAATGATATAAGCTATAAGCTATTCGAAGAATTATTTTCCATGAATAAGCCGTTTGTCTAGAGAATGATCTCCAAAATCTCCCACGCTACGGGAGCAGAGGCGTCAAGGTTTCAGCTCCAAATCCTTCTTAAATTCACCTTTATTTGTTCCACGAAGGGTTCTTTTATATGGTCAAAACTGCTTAATGATGATTCAAGACTTTTCAATGAGTTTTTCATAAATTGATGGTCCACACAAACTCAGCAATAAGTCAACCACAAATTGCATAAATTATTCCCTGGTACACCTGTGAAAATTTCCCGAATTTAAAAGTACTTAGCATTAAGACCACCACATGAACGTAATTTAAAACACAAATCCCAGCAAAAGAAAGCAAACAGCACCCAATTCCTTGAACAGATCCTTCAATATTCCATCGAACAAAAACATATTGTCCTTGAAAACATCTGAGAAGAACAAGTGAGAGATGGTGTAGGGAATACAATTTTTGTTCGTTAAGGACGCACAAAAAAATTCGAATCAGGAAGAAAAACATTCATGTACTAGGATGAAGGCATAGAATTATTGTCGATAACATTAAAGAGCTTATATCCAAGGAGATATCGATCCTCTAAATAAAGGACCTTTGAATTTAAAAGTTCGCGCCATAGATAGCACCCTTCCCAGTTCTTCCTATCGAATTTTCGAAGGTGTGATTTCATTCATTATATTTTCAAATTTACATACTTGCAGCAGCCTTAGTCGGGAGGGATTAAGGACGCGCATCCCTGGCATGAGTTTTGTGAGTTCGTTTTAACAGGTAAGGAACCTGATGAAGCAGTAAACGCGATCATAAAAATAATCTCCTTACGCTATAAGCAGGACAATGGAAGCGATAGCCTGGCGATGGTGTACACTTTTATGACGCCGGTCACACCTTTTCAGGAATATCGAAAATCGAATATGGGTATCCCTACTTAAGGAGAACAGAAAGAACCGTGGTCATAGTGAGTGTGGTGCAGTACGTCGCATTGTGCCATCTATTGAAGAAACCTGTCCGCTAAAGGTTCCCATTTTTTTTTCTCACATGGGTGAAGAAAATTTTCAAGTGGATATTGTTCTGAAATCTTTTGTACGTTTGTCCTTTAAGGACTTAAAAACGCACACAAACATTATCTGATCCGACAAGGGTAGATTTTGGGTTGAAAGCATCTTTTTTTGTTCGGTACCATCCGAGGTTGATTATCAGTCATTTTGATGTCTTTTACGGGAGTGACAAGCAGTCTCGATTCTTAAAAGTTGTCTATCAAACTTGTAACTCCGTTTGATAGAATAACAATTATGAAATTCACCATACAACAAGAAAGGACGTTCTATAAAATGACAATAATTCACGCTAAATAGACTCAGCTTTTCGGGAAAGGATAGAAGTCGGAGTAACAAATTTCTATGGCAATTAAGATAATAACTGTGCCGATTGTCTGAGATCAATAAGGACATCTCTACACTCTAAACGAGATGTCCAAGACCTAAATATACCTCGTTAATAATGACAGTTTTACGACTTTTATGGTGTAAATTAGGCTTGTGTAGTTCGCGAACGAACTAGTTCAGAAGAACGTTCCCATAACTGAAATGAACGAACTAGTTCACAGTCAGTCCCGCTCCTAGTTCACTCATTACTAGATCAACTGTCTTCGAACTACGACTACTTATCACTGAACTTCCCTGAAGTAATGAACTATGAACTAAAAGAACGAACTTGTTCGCGAGGGATCGGGAATCGGAAATGATCGCTCACCATGGTGAACAAAATGTACAAGCCTTGTGTAAATATACACCACACCACACATTGAATTTTCAACCAAAAAGTCGTAACTAATAAATTTTACATATGTTTGTTTAAAAATCACAAAAGAATTTGGAAATATACTCTAAACGGTGTAGCTTGTACGACAGAAGATGTAAATTTACACCAAATTGCGTAAATATTCCAAACAACGATGTAAATGTGTTCTTAATGTTGCATTTTTTACACAAAAAGTTGTAAAAACGTGACCATTTGTGTTTTTTTTTAATTACGCAACATATCGGCGGAATTCAGTATGCAAAAGTCTGTCGTTGCGTAGTTTGTGATCGGTGCTATAAAATTGTACGTGAAAACGCTAAAATGAATTGCTAAAAACTTATAATATTAATGGTTTCGGTATCGACATAATAGATTTAAAAGGTTTAAGTGCAATAATTGTTTGAATATGTTTAAGTGCAGTAGTTGCAGTTTTAAATCAAATTGTTTAACAAATTATAACAAACATCTGTACGACCACAGAGGGAAAAATAAATTTTTTTTTTGTGTGTTTAACTTCAAATTGCAACAAACAATTTTCAACATACAAAAGTTTCCAGGTACACACATTTAGTAATCATAGAAATTTAAAAAGATAAGAATAAATAAAGTATAAATTTCAATCATATAAGTAAAATTAAGTGCAGCATGGTTACCTGTAAATTTATAAATAATAGTGTTACAACTTTTTTATCGCATTTTGGAAACCACATTAGTTTTAATAACCCAATTTCGTGTCCCATATTAAACTGTTTAAAAATATTTTCTAACAAAGTTTCATTCAGGTCCCATATTTTTAGAAAACATCGTGCCGGCAATATTTCTAAGCCAGAAGTCAATAATTTCTGCTCAAATTAGAGACAAAAATTATGATATCGATATCATAAAGAGCTTGTTTGCTTATTTCAATGAAAATTATAAATATTTATTCGAGCATTTTGAGATAAATATCTCTATTTAGGATTAGATTTATGAGCTTTTTTTTTATCTCTTTCAGTTCGGTATAACGTTGTATAATATAAAAGATGCCTGCAAAAACAATACTCCTTGGTTAGCAATTTTAAGTATGTATAAAATTTCAAAATTACAATAATAGCTAAACATTTGATTTATACTTTTATTACAGGCACATCTCTTAATGATAGTACAGATAAAAACTGCTATGTATACATCGATCATATACTGGTTGCAAAATATGAAAATGAAAATCTATTAGATATGATCTCTTTAGCAGTAAAATATTTTTACAATCTTAATATGATGTATCCAAAGGAAGTATTCGAAACCCTTGAGTTTTTCGTCAGATTTTATTTTCAATATTATGCTCAAAATTTAAGGGGAGCAAAAAAGCATTGAAATCATTTTTCAAAAATTAATAATTTAATTTGAAACTTGCAAGCCTACAATAGGTACTCAATAATATCTGTATCTATTGCGAAAAAAAATTAACCGGAGTAAAGCTCTCTTGAATTGGATTGAAATACTGAAATATATGTAAAAATATTGCTTATTTTTTTATCTATTATGAATTTTTAAATATAAATTTATATATATACACTACCGTGCAAAAGTATAAGGACATCATCCAAAAAATCCATTTTTTGAGTTTGGGATTGTTTTTTATTGTGTTCAACAGCATTTTATGATTAAATCTTGTATATAAACTAGAAAATAGACTTTTTTGTTATGATTTACATACCATTAAATTGGCTAATTATTATGCGTCAAAATGATGGAATTATGAAGGAACCAGTAATTCTTATTTTTAAGTAGCATCATTTTTGCGCTGTAATTTCAAATATAATTACTATTATTTTATTTTAAACTATTCATTCATATGGGCGCTAATGTCTTAAACAGTCATTCTGGATCATTTGAGAGCGTGTCAAAAAAAATAACGGTTCTTTGCGCCCTCTGATGTGTTCTGTGTGCACTAGAACTGTTAAATTCATTCCCGTCATTGTTTACACGCGCAAAACCGATTGTGATCGCTGAAAATGGCTCGAAAAAAGGAAATTTCACTTGAAAAACGTTCACAAATACTTATTCTGATAAAAGTGGGTAAAACAATTCGTGAAATCGCAAATATTGTTGGTGTTTCAAAGTGTGGAGTTGAAACCACGTTGAAGCGATTCGCCGAAACCAACTCAAATATTAATCGAAAACGCTCTGGCCGACCAAAAAAAACAACTCAAGCTGATAATCGACACATTTTACTGATGAGCAAGCAAAATCGGTTCAAAACAGCACCAGACATTCGTGCCGAAATCAACGAAACCCTGACGAACCCAATTTCGGTTGATACTGTCAAACGTCGTTTGCGAGAGAAGGGATATTTTGGTCGCGTTGCTGTGAAAAAACCACTTCTACGACCACAAAATAAGTGGAAAAGATTATGGTTTGCTCGAAAACATAAAGATTGGTCATTAGATCAGTGGAAATCTGTGTTATGGACCGATGAATCAAAGTTCGAAATTTTTAGATCCAGGCGGCGCCAGTATGTTCGTCGAAATAAAGATGAGCGGTATAATCCCCAATGTATTGCGCCCACAGTTAAACATGGCGGTGGCTCCGTGATGGTCTGGGGGTGTTTCAGCTACGATGGTGTTGGAAAACTGGTCAAAATCGACGGAATAATGCGGAAGGAACACTATAACAATATTCTTCAACGAAGTGCCATTCCATCTGGCATTGGTTTGATCGGCAACGGATTTATCTTTCAACAAGATAATGATCCCAAGCACACCTCCCATCTGTGCATGAACTATCTACGGTCCAAGGAAGAGAAAGGTGTGCTCAAAATCATGGATTGGCAGCCGCAATCCCCTGACGTCAACCCGATCGAATTATTATGGGATGAGCTCGACCGGCAGGTGAAGAACATGCACGTGACCAGTGAAAAACATTTGTTCGACAGTCTAAAAGTGGCTTGGGACAATCTCGCAACTGAAACACTTCAAAGATTGGTCGAAAGGCTTCCCAGAATTTGCGCTGCAATCATCAAAGCACGAGGTGGACACATTGAAAAAAAAACCTGATTTGACTTGTCGTGATATTTTCGGTATTTTTAAATATTTTTGTACAAAATTTGCGTGTAATGAACATAAATCATAGCAAAAAAGTCTATTTTCTAGTTTATATGCAAGATTTAATCATAAAATGCTGTTGAACACAATAAAAAACAATCACAAACTCAAAAAATCGATTTTTTGGATGATGTCCTTTTACTTTTGCACGGTAGTGTATATATAATATATATCCAAAAATTCTTAAAATTTTGAATTTCATAGTGGCAAACGTTACACCGTTGTGTTAAATACTGTCGAATAGTAAATTTACACTGTGCCTTGTTGGTTTTCTACAAATAAAATTTTACTATTGTGAACATTTTTAAATATTTTGAAATTACAGAGATAGTGATCATTATTCAAATCATTTCTTTTTCAGCTTATACTTAATTCATGCGATATCGAACTGGCTTTATCTACTAAAATTCCGCTCGACCCGAATTTTAGTAGACAGCTCAAATACGTATCCGCATAAATAAAATCTAAACTCCATTGAATCATTACATCTAAATAATGTAAGCACACCAATTACATCATTATAAATGTAACTAGCTTTTGTAAATTTAGAACATTCCACTTAAAATTACACCATTTTTGGAGTGCAATGTTACATATAAATAACGTAATTATATACAGTGGCAGACAAAAGCAAGTAAACACATGTGATATTGAAAAAAAAAATGGAAATTAATACTTCGAAATCAAAATTATTTTATTCTTCTTGTAACAATAACAATAACTAATCATATGTTCTACAAAATAAAGGCAAATTTATAAAACAAATAGTAAGTAATAGTAGTTTATTATCGAGTGATAAGAAAATATTTGTAATTCGATCAGTCAAAAGTAAGTAAACATTATCGGGACAATTTGGCTATTCGACTGGGCATGCAAAGGGCGTACTTCCTGCATTGTTACTCCGAAAAAGTTGGCCAAATTTGTTCGATGCACACTTTTAATTCCGAAATGCTTCTTGGAGCTCTCTCGCTTATTTTAATTTTCAGCCAAGACGATACATTTTCAATGGGCGAAAGGGCTGGGCTTTGAGGTGGCCATGTCAGGACATTTATTTTCTCATCCTTGAGAAAATTCTGAACAATTTTGGCTTTATGTACATATAGGAGCGTTATCTTCCTGAAGTAAGAAATCGTCGCCTATCAAGCGTTTGCCGTCCAGGTAAAATGACTTCTTTCATTAGACTTATGCATTTAATTTACCTTCTAATAGAATAATTTTACCAATGCCATATGCAGGAAAGCAACACCACACCATAACTCTTTTTTCGACACCCTTTAATGTTGGTTTTGTACACTTGTAAGAGAGCGATTCACCTTTCTTCCTCCACAGGTACATTTGTCCATGGCTGCACCGCATCCTTATCATCGATTGGTCTGTCCAAAAAATCGATTCGTCTGTCCATAAAATCGATTCGTCTGTCCATAAAATCGAATACCAAAAATTGTCAGGCTTTAATGCATGTTCGGTATAGAAATTGAGCCTTTTTGTAATTTGCGAGCCACACGTCCTCTTTTACCACTTTCCTTTAAAAGTCTTCTGATTGTTTCAACAGAAGAAGTAACTTTACCTTTTGAAGTCAGTTTTGACCGAATCGCAGGAGCCGATAAAAACAGATCTGATGAAGAGATGTTAACAATTCGTAAATCGACTCTAGTATCGGTGATTCTGGGACGTCCTGGCCTAGAAATTTCTGCAACTTGACCAGAAGTTTTAATAATTTTGAAGATCGATGCCGGTGATTTATTGAATAATTCGACTATTTCCCTATACGTTTTGCCTTTGTTGTGTAATTTTATAATTACTTGCCTTTCTTCTGTTGTTAAATGCTTGAATTTAACCGTTTTTTAATAATTTTTAATTAAAATTTCTATTGTTAATACTGAAAAAAGACGTTAAACATTTTTTTTAAAATCAATTATTTTTCTAACGTACCGACGTAATTTTTATTTTTTTTTAATTTGACTATGATGCAGGCTACAATACTGAAATTTACCGGAATCCCAAATTTTAATAATTTAGCTAAAATATTAGAAAAACTTCTTTGTTCACTTACTTTTGACTTGTTCGTTCAGACGATAATTTCGCACTAATTGCATTATCGTTCATCCAAATAAACAAAAGCAAAACAAATTCTGCTTGAGCGGGCTAGTATCACTGTAATCTTTGATTTTAGCGAATTTTTCAGAGGAATAATAACGGGAAATTGTAGTATTCCCAGCTTAAACTTATATATCATGTTATATATTGGCTGTTAACTTACTTTTGACTGCTACTGTATATTACACAGCTTTATGTGTAATTTTGTATTTAAAAAATTTGCAACTTTTGTTTAAAATTGAGCGTAAGCGATGTAAAATTACGACCATCGGCTCGATATTAAAAAGATTTTTGCGTAAAAATAAACAGATGTTTGTACCTGTATTTTACGACCAGGTGCTTATTTAGTATGTTGTTACGTCCCGGTGTAAATTTACTCTTATAATACTTAGTATTCAGTTGCCATTAATAATAAGAGTAAATTTACACTCATTTTTGTTAGAGTGTAGGTGTAGTGGATTAACCACTTTGGGTTATATCACGAACCAATTACAATTATGTACTATACAGGGAGTACTACCTTATAATTAGGAGAGGAACATATGTTATATGTCTCGAAAAACTTAATAAATCTAGTATTACACTGTTTGACCAAGTGGTCAAATTGCAGTAATAAGAAATGCGAAATAGCGAATTTGACCAAGCGGATACTGTGAGATTAATTGGAATTTGTTATTTCGCATTGCTTATTACTGCAAGTGTAATACTAGCTTAAACGATCCATACAAACATATGACTGTTTTTTATCGCTTTCTATCTTGCTACTTGGATCGTTCGATGTAGAAAGGATATCTCATAAGAATAGAGTAAGGAGTACATGGGCGCACACTCTCAGAAAACGTTTGAAAGGACGACTCTTAGGCTACAACATATCTCAGAAAAAAGAAGCTTCGAAAGAAAAACGTAGAACGGACTAAGTAGCAACCGTAATGTCCCAAATCCGACCGGAGAAATACTATCGAACAGTCCAAAGCCCAATTTCGGCTGCCGCGACATAGAAGAAAAATTACACTTTATTAAAAAAAAAGAATTACTCAAGTGACGAAATAGTTTAAGTTTAATGTATATAACTTCGCAAGTAGTCAAGCTAGCAGAATAAACTTACCTTAAAATTAAAGGTGAACAAATTGCATTTCACAGTACCAAGAAATACTGTTAGTCAAATAGCCCGTTTTTTAGATAAATTACCATGAACAAAAATTTTTTCTTCTACAATGTTCAATGTTATCAAAACTATAAATATCCTGAAAATACTTTCCGGGTTCAATACTGTATTACTTGTATTTTCATTTCAACATGTACTGTGAAAACATTCACCAAAAAATATAAATATCCTGTTGTAGAAAACAATAAACAAGAGCTGGTTCAATTCTAAATTTTGCATTTTTCTAAAACCACGAATAATTAGAAACTCCAACCGAAAGAACAAAATCCCTTCACAGCACAACAGGTAAAATATTGTCTTGGGAAAATTATTTGTTAGCCACGCAAACGCCAGTTAGGTAGTACCTTCAAAATTATTCTTTTTTTTTCTCGAAAAAGTGAAACTGCTTAAGGACAATACGAAATTTTGAAGGCGCACATAAAGCCAATAACTTTAACAATGGGCACCACTTGAAACACCACAGGAGGTGGTTACTCTACTCATAGGCATAGTACAACGCAGTTAATATTCTAGGGAAAAAAATCGAACGCAGTTGAAATAAGAATGGTGTGACCTGGATGAAGAAAGGCTCTGCACAGATCAAAAGGACGACAATCATAAATTATTTATGTCCTTTCGTCGCAAGCGTTTTGGCACTTGTCTTAGTTCTTGGTAAGATAGTGCGTAGCTTGGTTGGACAATGGACCTTCCTAGACCTGCAAGCGCCAGATGGCTTCAACAGGACAAAGTACGAGAATAGAATCTCAAACGTAGTACCTTATTAGAAGTAGGTTTGGGACGGACAAAACACAATTTATCAGGTTCTGTGTGAATCTCGCTTGAGATGGGCTTCTGCAAGGCTCTATGCTGGACATCGACATTTGTTTGCCGCTTGGGCATGACGAGATTTGCACTGGTATACGAAGCCGAGGCAAAAATATGGTCGGTGAAAGGGGGTCCATATATTTTACGAATTTCGTCAAATCTCTTAGGTATGAAATATCTAATTAATTTTGCTTTAATAAGAGCACAGAAACCGTTTTTTAGGTATTCAAAGCCTACGGAAGTAGAAAGAGGTTCTAAAGTTTTCACGAATTCTGATATATTTTTTAGGTATAATATTAAATTGAAGTCGTTTTTTTGCGTGTTATTTATACAATCATCTAAAAATTTATCTCAGGACTTTTTTTATATTGAACCCCTAACAGGGTGTAAGGGGATTGTATATGCTTTCACGAATTCCGCTATATCTCTTGGGTCTAACGTGATATTGAACTGAGTTTTACTTCCTCGCGCTTTTTATATATTCGCCTTAATCTTAATTTTAGTCTTTTTGATATTCAAGCACTCAGGGAGGGTAAGGTGTTTGTATATGGTACGTTTTCACGAATCCCGTCACATCTCTACGCTTACGAATCCCGTCACATCTCTTAGGTTTGATTAGATATCGAATTGATTTTTACTTCCACGAACTTATTATATAGTCGCTTAAAAAATTTGTAGGATTATGACCCAAAATTGTAATTGGTGTTTCAGGGATGTCAGTAGCGTCGGCACTTCTGTCCACCTCGACATTAACCGCTTCCTGGACTTTGTCCCGAAAAATAATAAAGTTGCGCCTAGACGATTGGCAGATTTTACGTTGAATTAGTTCGAATACAATCAAAAACTAAATCGTTCAATATTCAAAGATAAATTATTTCTTTTATAAACGATTTTTTAGACAATATCGACAGTAGAATAGTAAAAAATAAAAAAAAATTGGTGAACAATGAAAACTCAAGACCCTAAAAACAAAGAGGAATATTAAAAAGCGATATTACCATTTATGTTGGTATCACGGGCATTATAAATGTCCGTGAAATGCCATTGAGAGCTTGGTCATCAATCGTAAGACGTTTGGATCGAAATTGCATTTGTAAGTCAAAACGCATGCCCAACTTAATTGATGGATGTACGAGAGACCATTGTCTTTCGCCATAATGCCGAATCCGAGGGAATTGAATGAAACTAAGCGATCTTACTTATACCCAACTCCATTCTCCATATACAACACTCCAGAATCTAGATACACCCCGTACACATTGTTCTTCTTGGCGAATACGTGGTTCCATTTGGATTTCCATTTCGCGATTTATTTTCTGTTATTTTCTCCGTCTTCGAAGAACCTATCGTTTTTTTTTTACTATACCGCCTTCTTCCATGTGGGTATAACTAACTATAAGTATGTGGACGGATTTGTTCAAGAAAGAAAAAATAAATACAACAAATCAACAACAAAACTGAATATTTTACGCTAGAGATTGTGATGGCCGATTATAGAGGGACACTGAACACAATATCAATTTACGGTCAACAGAGAGTCAAATACAACATCGCTTTTTGTTATAATATTCTTAAGACTGTTTGACTGACTTACGTTACTTTCAAGTTCCGAACGGCCAGTTCAGATGGACGTGATGTTCATGTTTAAAGACAGTTTATGATAATTAGCTTGACTCGCTTTTGCTACTGTTGACTTGGTTAAAAATGATCGACAGCTACTGACTTTAGATCATGCTATGGCTATTCTTACAAATGTGTATTTAAAAAAAAAAGGTTGAGACAGCAGGTTACTCTTCGAACAGTTGTCGCTTTTTGGTTGGCTCAAGAGTCACAAGGATTAGGCTGCCAGACATACAACTCATTGCTCAGTACATTACAACAAGTCCTTAATGGAACAACCAGCTTTGCTTCTTCGCTCGATTCATCTAAATTCTAACAAAATTTCAGTGTTTCAAGCCTAGAGGGCCTGTAGGTTTTCTAGGACATCAAGAACTTTCTTTTACTTAAGCCCTCATCCATCAATATAACTCCTCTTAAGTATTTTTAAAATATTTCCCTTGTTTAGTTGCATGTATGGCCCAATTTTCAAATCTGTGGGACTCATCGTTCTTGAGATACAAAAATTTGAAGTTTTCATTGAATCTCCCATATATATACGAACTAAATTTCAAGATTCTACCATAGTTCGTTCCTGAGATATGTATGCATATACATTTCCAGCTTTTTACAGCACTTAACAATATCGTTATTGTCGTCCCCTATGTCCCGTGCCAAAAATTGTATACCGTACCATTAAATGGCCTCATCCCAAAGAACTAAGTTTAAATGAATGAATAACCTGTGAAATTAAAAACTTGTTCAATATCTAATCATCAGACGTAAAACATATGCGAAATCGTGAAAACATATAAAGGGTTTTCCAATAGGGACTTGACAACTTTGAATTCAATTTGTGAACGCACCCTTTCACTAATCATCGAACTGTCACTGTCAATTTATTCAGTAAACTTAACATTTTTATCATGGTAAAGTACACGAAGGAACAACGTCTGCAAATTATAAAAATTTACTACAGAAATTCGGAGTCGGTGACCGCTACTTTAAGAGCGTTAACTCCGATTTTCGGTCGTAATTCTCGCCCTAGTAGACAGGCAGTAACAAGTTTAGTGCAAAAATTTGAGTCTACATATTCGTTGTGTGATGTTGCCGTGCCAGTGAGACAACGGGTTGGTCGAAGTGTCGAAAATATCGCTGCCGTTGAAACGTCCGTAGCAAATGATCCAAATCAGTCAATTCCACGGCGTTCTCAAGTGTTGGGCATCGCCCAGACCACGTTATGGCGAATTTTGCGTAAGGATCTTGGTTTACACCCATACAAGATCAAGCTGACTCAAGAATTGAAGCCGATGGACCATTTGAAGCGACGTACGTTCTCCGATTGGGCTCTGGAAAAGATGCGCCAAGATGATCAATTTCATCGCAAAATCATCTTCAGTGACGAAGCTCATTTTTGGCTCAGTGGGTTCGTCAATAAGCAAAATATGCGTTATTGGTCCGGTGAAAATCCACATGTGCTTCATGAAAGACCACTTCATCCACAAAAAATAACTGTTTGGTGCGGTTTGCATGCTGGCGGCGTCATAGGGCTATATTTTTTCGTCGACGATAATGATCGTCACGTTACTGTGAATGGTAATCGTTATCGCGCCATGATTACCGATTATTTTTGGCCCGAATTGGAAGATATGGACTTGGACAACATGTGGTTTCAACAGGACGGTGCCACAAGCCACACAGCACACGTTACAATCGATTTATTGAAGAGTAAGTTTGATGAGCGTGTTATCTCAAGAAATGGACCAGTCGATTGGCCGCCTCGTTCGTGCGATTTAACGCCTCTGGACTTTTTTCTTTGGGGCCACGTCAAGTCGTTGGTCTATGCCAACAAGCCGACGACGTTGGAAGAGCTCAGAGCCAACATTGAACACGAAATAGCAGCCATTTCGGCCGAAATGTGTGGCCGAGTCATCGAAAATTGGGTTCAACGAATCGACCGCTGCAAACGTGCCCGCGGTGGCCATATGAACGAAGTCGAGTTCCATTCATAAATGTTTTGATTGTACTTCAACCCGATAATAAAGTTTTTGAAATATCTCAAATGGTTTGCATTTTATTTTGAAAAAAAGTTGTCAAGTCCTTATTGGAAAACCCTTTACAACCCCTAACTACCCTCCGCACAACATAACGGAATTCATAAGGAACTCTAGCAGAATTCACCTGCAACTGAGTTCCGAAAATATACGAAATCCTATCGGATCATTTTAGTTACCGATAAATTCACAAACCATTAATTCACAAAACATTAATTAATATAGCTCAGTTATTAATTGTGTTCTGGATTTCAGTTCCAATTCATTACTGCTATAAGTTGCATGTATGATAACTGGTAATTCCGGTTATCGATACATTAACAGTACTGAAACGAAAAAATCAAATTAAAATTGTTTAATTGGTATGGACTTATTTACATTCAGAGCTCTTTGCACATATTTTTTCGTATTGCCATTGCTTCTATCTTATCCAAATATTTACTCTGTTTTTATCTTATTTCAAATCACGCAATCAACACTCGTATTCTGTATAGTCGTTATGCAAATTTGAACCCTAAACCCTACAGTTGTGATTCCGCAACTCTCCCGTTGAACAATACTCGGATTAAATTTCCGATCGTGAGCCTCTAAGAATTATTCAGTAAGAGTACTGAACTAATAGTAACAATTCCGCATTGAAAATCAAAATTCCAATGAACGAGAACAAAAAAAGTTCCTGAAAGAAAATCGATTCGATACTAGTGCAGAACTAAAATGCCTGTTTCTAAAAAAAATCATTCTGTAGTAGTAATGAACTTGAAATAATATTACCGCATTTTGTTACCCACTGTTGTGATGAATTCTGAAAATCTGAACTCAATCCAACAAAAAACACAATTCGGATTAGCAAATCAGCAGTACTGATATCAGTACTGCTTTCTTGGACTATGTCTGACAGATATTGGAGATTCTAATTCTGAAGGAGCTCGTGTAAGTAAAATTAACTCGATATCTCAGACCTAAGAGATATGACGAAAATCGTGAAAATATATAGACTCGCCGAAATTTTTTTTCCAATAAAATCTTGTGAAACATGGCCGTAGTAATTAAGGGCTCATTGTCTCTTTTGGAAACCCAACGTAGCACTGTTAAAATAGTTAGAAATATTATTTACTTTATTTATAAACATCTGTTTATTATACATTAATCTTGGAATACAAAGCATCATTAAGGAATTGTGCGGGGTTTACAGGATAACGAAAATTTCCTGAAATCTCTCTGTGATTTTTGTTCACTTCAGTCAAAAATTCGCTGTAGAGAACAGAATACAATTAGAATTATTAGATATTTTCAATATCGCGTTTTCTTAAAATATTTAAAAATAAAGAAATCTTTAGCACACTCCTGAAATTCCGAAAAAAATCCAAATTTTTATTTAGCTCTTTAAGGTTTATCATCGCAGTTGATCATCACGTTTGTTATATAATTCTAAAGAACCAGTTTGCAGTTTTATTGCAACGTTGGTGGCCGAGGAGCACAATAACATTCAACTAGTCCAACAGAAATATGAGTAGAAATTATTTTTATTTTTAATTAAAAATTTAATGTCGTCTTTCTTTTCCATTCCAGTTTATAAATTATTCACAATTCTTCGAATTTGTACGAGACAAAAATGCGCGGTAACCGATTTAAATTAATATAAAAAAAAAGTAGCAGTCAATGGAACTGTTGAATGATGAACTACTCGTACAACAGTCTTAATAATAATAATTGTAATAATAATAATTATTTTCGTACAGCTACGCGGCTCGATAAATTTCGTAAATTAAACAATTTAAATGCAAATGGTAACGTGACAATAATTGTATTTGGAAATGAGTTGTTTTCATAATAGTTAATTGTATAAAATTTCTTTCTCTTTATATTTTGGGACAAAACAAAATGAACGCATATAAGTAATGTTTTTGCAGAAATGAATGCAATAAAGAGGGGTTTTATTGTAGGTTTTTGATGTTTGACCAATTGATGTTTGAAATCTCTTCAGTCAGATCAGTTAAAAAAATAGAGAAATCGAAGATTTGCACCTTAAATTCTTCACAGCCTCACACTCAAATTTATTATCCCGATCTAATCGTTGTGAAAATGTTAATACAGCACTTTCCAATGGGTTTAAGCATATGGAGCACAGGCTGACGGACAATCTTTTTAAGGTCTACTTACACCAAAAGTGTAATCTTAAAAAAACTGAATAAAAAATTTAGAGTTTTTTTTAAATTTTGGGTGGATCAAAATTATTAAAATTTACTAACAACATTGGCGCTAGGCGTTTCCATAAATAACCTTTAGAAACAAATACCAATTCGATATCTCTTTGAGCCTAAGAGGTATTAAGGAATTTGTAACAACATAATGAATCCCATTTCATCCCTTTGGGGTGGAATATCGAACATTTCCAAAATAAGTATAAACGTTTGTATGAGAAACCTATAAAAGAGAAAACAAATTTGATATCGCATCCGGTTTGAGACATATTGAGGAAGTCGTGAAAACAAGTATAGCCCCTTTTTAACATAGAAAAATCCCGAATTCACTTTTAATGCGTTTTTTAACTAGTCTGTAGAAATGAAAACCAATTTGATATCTCATTCGCCCTAAGAATTATAGAGAAATTAGTGAATACTTATTAAACCGTTGCACCGCATGAAGCCGTTGGGGGTGGCATATAAAAAAAAAATTGGAATTACTTTAATTTAGGCGTTTATATTATGTCGTCTATAGAAGAGATAATTAATTTGATATCTCATCCCGTGAGGTATTCGTGAAAAAATATTTAACCAGTTTTCACCCTCCTTGGAGTTGAATGCCAAAATGGGTACTTATACAAAATAAGTAGCCTGTATATAAAATAAGTAGCTTGCAGAAGTGAAATCCAATTCGGCATATCATCGGTCCTGAGAGATATTGAGGAAGTACTCGTAGTTAAACTGTTTTCAACCCCTTTTCATCGTCTTGTGGGTTGAATAACGAAAAATTCTGAAAATTTATATTAGGCGTTTGTACAATAAATTACATTGGATTTAAAAAATATTTAAAAAAAACATTTAACTCTTTTGCACCGCTGTAGATGTAGAATCAAAAAATCACTTTCTAATTTACTGTCACAATTTCATGATTCTAGGAGCAGTGGTTTAGGCTAGACAATAAAACGTGACCAAACAGATATTTAACCTTTTTCGCACCATTCGTGGTTGAATACCGAACAATGCTAAAAACTATTTTAGGCGTTTATATAAGTAGGCTGTAGAAGTGAACTCAACACGATATCTCGTTAGTGCTAAGAGATATTGTGGAATTCATGAAAACATTTATTCAACTTATTTTCACGAACGAAAGGTAACGAAAATCCTTCCTGAAAATTTGCTTTAAACATTTATATACCATAAGTAGATTACATATTATAATTGAAAATTAATTCGATATCTCATTGGGCTGAAAAGATATTGAGGAATGATAAAAAGAATCATATTTAACATTTTTTAACGGGTGAAATTACGTCTTTTTTCGTAATCAAAAGCTTACATTTTTACAATACAACCGCAATATTGAAATTTGTATAAATTTTAGGGCTTAATATAATTTTTATTGTAAAACGTGTAAATTTAAATTGTTTTTTTTAAACTATGAACACGCAGGGATAATTGCATTATGGATTGAAAAAAAAAAGTAAAAAGCTATTTTGAAATTGTAGAAGAAATTTTTGGTTTATATAAAACTCAATGGATGTTTGTTTTTGGAGTCTTTATTTTTTCTTACTATTAAATTTTAGAACTAAATCTATTATTTCATAAATTTTTTGATTTTATTATTGCCACTTTCTTCAAATTACTCTGTTCAACCTGTCGAAATTTTATTAGTTCAAAATTCGTTAAAAAATGAAGGTAAATTTTCACGCTTTCGACTTGAAATCAAAACAAATTTAAAAATTCTGCCGTTCACTTAAAATTTTTCAATTAAAAATACATAAACGGGAAAAAATTTTATTTTGAAAAAAAAAAAAAAAAATTCGGAAAAAATTAGAAATTATTGAAAATTAGAAATTATATAAAATTAGAAATTATTGAAAATTAGAAATTATTGAAAATGAGAATGTATTGAATAATAGAAAAATCATCACATCCAAATTGTCTGATTTCAATGAGCAATCTGTGAAAACTTGTGAAAACTTGCGGTAAGTTATCCCACAATAAAACCAAATGGTACTCAAAGCAAAGTTAACTACAGAGAGACAGTGTAATTGGCGAAATACTTTCAATCAAAAAGTGAGTCCAAAATGTCTGCGCTTACAATTAACAACGGCTTAAATAAATTAAAAGTGTTTGGCAGCATTTCAAATTCAATTCAATTCTCTTATTACGAACAATTATGACTTTATCTAAATTCCCACCAACTCGAAAGCATCGCAAATGAATCATTAACGATTAACCTGAGTGAAGTATATGTTCACAGATGAAGAATTCACTTACGACTATCAGTAAATCCCATAGAGTATCGTTAGTGAATCATCTTGCGGGCTGGTATATGAAGCATCTTAGTGCATCGTATTTAAAATTGGACTAAGCAAAATATAACTTTAGTGTATACTTCATCTATTCTTCACTTGTAGTGAAGATTTGTGCATTTTTTGCTTATATTTTGCAACATTAGCAGTTCGTTGATACCTACCACGCTTTTACCATACACTACGCTTATCACGCGTCGCGGAAGCTATACTTGATCTTGTAGAACCATTCAGATAGTAGAGATCCTGATTGATCTTCCGAGAAAGTTTGATTTTTTTATTTTAGCAACTTGTGTTATCACTGTATTAAACAAGTAACACTATTTTAAATGGGAATTTTCACTGAAGAAGTTGAAAATATCGTTATAAAACTGCAGAAGAAAAAAATGAGCAATGTAATACTTTTGCACTAACTAAGAAATTATTGCAATTTAATAGCGCCATTTACCACAATAAATCTACTACATCAAATTTATTAAAAACAATTTTATATTAAAATCGTATATTTTGTAATAAAAATCATATTAAATTTAAGTTTCCAATTCCTGTCACAGGCTATCAAAAGTCCGCAACAGATTGTAATCAAAAACTTTATTTCACCTTTTTAATTTGCGATCATCGGTGCAAAAATCGTGATCTCATTCGACGGAACTGATACTTCCCGCAAATGTGTAAAGATGTTTTAATTTTTCCTCTTTTTTAGATTTTTTGTTTTTTTGGATCAGTCCGAAAGGCAAAACCTCCGATATGCATAACACGAATATATAAAAAAAAAATCCACATTTGTTCTTAATGTCAAGGTCTTGGGGGTGGTATGGTCAAGTACTCGAACGATTCGAATGAAGGCCGAATTTATTTGTTACCGAGTAACAGTAATTAATTGGTGATAAATAGTAAGTTCGAATCTTTCCTGGGTTAAGACAGTGCAGATTTAATTAAGTCGTTAAGTATTTTTAATTATTATTCAGCGTGACCGCAATCACGAAGACTGAACGTTGGTTTTAATTGTTCATTTTTTCTATGCATGTATTTCTCACCTTATGTTTCATTTTAATAAATATTTAATTGGATTGTTGATGAAAAAATTTATTAATTTAGTGATTGAATAAAAAAAAATATTTATTTATAGTTAATTTTTCATATCTCCTAGGCAGTGAATCCGTGAGACGTGATTTCATCAATATCTGAAACTTTCCAGTCAAATCAATCGAAAATTCTTAAATAGCAGAACCTTAATAGCTTAGGCGCTGATTAAGTTCTCTCATTATTCGCATATTTTTGACAGTCTGTCAACCATGTCTGGATACCTTTTAGTTTATGAATCAATCCCATGGGTGTTTACCAACACCCATATTTATGGGTGTTTCGAAAAACACCCATGGTTGTCGAAAGGATATATGTATATGGGTGTTGCGTTGAACATCCATTGGTCTAAACGCCGCACCACGCATGGTTTTAGCGCCACACCCATGGATTTTAGCGCCGCACCCATGAGTATTCGCCCCGCACCCATGGGTGTTAAGAATAAATCATTTTCCAAATGAAACACCCATGGCAGTTGAGGAACCCCTATCTGAGTAAACTCATGGTAGTTGAGGAACTCTCACGGGTGTATCCGATGGATGTACTCTGTACACCAGGGTGCTTCAACTTTGTACTATATGCCGTGAGATATAGAGAAAAAGGCTCTTTAGCCCCACTCCCGCGCGCCAATGACCTTTTAAGATTTTTTTTTTGTTAGCTACCTTTAAACATGTTTCAATGGTCGCCCGGTCGAAAAAATCCCATGGGTGTTAAGGAACACCATATTTATGACATATATGGGTATTGCGTAGAACACCCATTGGTGTAAACGCCGCACGCATGGTTTAAGCGCCACACCCATTGGTTTTAGCGCTGCACCCACGAGTATTAGCCCCGCACCAATGGGTATTAAAAATAAATCATTTTCCAAATGAAACGCCCATGGCAGTTGAGGAACCTCCATCTGAGTAAGCTCATGGTAGTTGAGGAACTATCATGAGTGTACTGGGGGTGTATCCGATGGATGTACTCTGAACACCAGGGTGCTTCAACTTTGTACTATATGCCGTGAGATGTAGAGAAAAAAGCTCTTTACCCTCACTCCCGTATGCCACTGTCACCTCAAGAATTATTTTTTATTTTGCTGCCTTTCAACACTTTTCAATGGTCGCCTGGTCGAAAAATCTCATGGGTGTTAAGAAACACCATATTTATGAGTGTTTCGGTAGACACCCATAGTAGTACACCCATATTAAATCTCGGCGAGGCCATCCCTTCATTCCTTCCTCACACCCTCACCCTCAAAAATTCAACCACAATTAGGGGTTCACTAAGTCTTTATAATGTAAAGATTTCATTACTATGCCTAAAAAAACATTATGTTGGACCTAGAGTGTAATTTTTGAACATAAATAAAAACCACCCCTCAAAGTGTAAATTCTGGCTACTCCACTGCCTTAGTCAAAAAATAATGAATACTGCTGGATTATGGTAGATTTTAGTTTGAAGCTCAAGTCAAGAGTTATGAAAAATTATCGAAACAATGAAAGGTCAAATTTGTTAACCCTTTTAGGAAAGTGTATAAATTGTTCGACTAAAACGCAACCAACTACTGTAAAATGTTAAGCCAAAGTAAAATGTTAAGCCGAACGCAACCAACTACTCTAAAATGTTAAGCCAAACGTTCCACATTTACTTCAATCAGATCCGATTTTGGCCGCAATTTCTTTCTAATAATAATAATATGTTCTGTTCTATTTATAATGTGTATTTCTCTAACCAGTAAATAAAATACTCTAAAAACAAACAAAATCCATTTTTAGTTTCGTAATATGCACGGTAATTGAAATTACCGATTTTAAGCGAGCACCTACTTAGTGTCTGTCGGCAAAATCTTAAATTATCCAAACAATTAACTTTACGCATGGCTTTGCTTACAGCGTCTTGAGATTGCAACGTATAATTATTGTAAATAGCTATCGTGTCTTTGTAAATACAACCAATTTAACTTTTATTGCCTAAATGGCATGACTACATTAAAACAAAAAAAAAAAACTACGCTAAACATTTATTTTGATAAGATTTAATAATCTTGGTCAATTGTTTTTCTTCTATTTACCAAAAATCAACAGATAAAATATTGAAATAAACATGTTTGATTTGGAATCAACGACATGGATTATCGCTGGGATAACCAAAACCGTACTCATATACGAGTATGTTCCTAATTAATTACTAAATATTCGTACGAGTACAATATCGAACCACTTTTCAAATCGTACAAAACGTGGAATTGCAAATTTCTTTCGATTTCCAGACAGATGATCTTCTGAGCTCAAGGTCTTCTAAAATTATAAACTTTATTCTAATTTGATCCTAGGTATTTCATTAAAATGCCAATAAAAGGTAAATAAATCAATGGAATTTTTTTCCTCGTTTTCTTATGTGAATTTGAAATGATCGTCCAAGATTCGAACGATCAGTTATGATGATCGGTTGTTGCTTCTGATCATCACTGTCTGATATCGAATCGATGGTAATGTTGGAACAAAATGGCTAAATAAAAATAACAGAGAAACATACAAAGTACCAAAATTCCTGACTATAAAATAAATCACCATGATCATGATAATGCTGATGATGAACATGACGATCATCATCAGTAGGCACCAGAAAGACATCAGTTCTACAGATGGATCTGCCCGAATATCTACACGCGTACCTAAATACTATAAAATACACTCTCATCCCCGATATATGACCACGTAGAATATCATCAGACAGAAAGAAGATACTCGATCGTGTATCTTTAAGATCATGGAGATGTGATCTTGCGAAGATTTTATGGCATTTTGAAATGTTGACGATCCGGTCCAGTCAATCAACTTAGACGATGCGTAAGGAGTTAACTTCAAGTTTCTGGGATACGTTGCCAAGTTGGCGCAATACTTGTTTGACGGCATTGTTTTAACCGGACCATAATACCTCCATGTGATCTGCAATGTGGATGATGCTTTCTGATGATCTTGGAAATACTATTTCGTTGTTTTTATGAAATTAAATTACCTTCATCGTCTTGGAATTTCTGTTCAGTTTTTTGTCAAGGGAATCGTTAAGATTTTCCGACTCCTGAGAAGAATACAACCAGTCTGTACACATAAAGTATTTGTACGCATAAGGCCACTGGTAGAGAGCTTGCTGGTATTCCACTCGGACTGACTAAATTACCGAGAAAAAACGAACAAGTTCTTTTAATCTAGTTCTTACTTATAATGTGGATACAATGTAAGAACATTGCTTTCTCTGCCTTTGTTATTATGATTGAGGCTAGACCATCTAAATAATACGGATAAATAAATGATTTCAACAATCATTTCGGTGTAATTTGTTCTTACGAAAGTGGATTTAAACTTTCTCTGATTTTCATACCTTTGATGTAGTTAGACCTATTGGGTCAGACTTCAGTTTTCAACAGTTTTTCACGATATTTCAGTAATTTCGCCCAAAATCCCAACCCTTAAAGTGCCGTGTGCACGATAAATACGTTTCTGTCGGTGAATGGCTATATTCAAGTGATAGTTCCGCTTCATTAGCAAAAATAAGCTAAAATAAAATGACACCACTGCATCGGCGGGTACGTAAACTAGGGCGTCTATATAAAAAGAATTCAAAACTGTACAAGGAAAATGGGCTATTAAAACAACAAGACCTTAACCTCTTTTCAAATGCGTAAATTCTAATTTTTTTCGGGGAATTTATAACCTATTTGTAGGATCATTACAATATTTTTTAATTAACACAACGAAAGAGAACATCTTAAAGAATACAGTCTATGAAAAAAAATTTCAAAATTTCTATTTTTGTTAAAATTGTATAATATGAAGTCAACTTTTCAAGATATTCCTGTCGGAAAATACAAATTAATTTTTTGTCCTTCGTGTTTTTTTACCATTATTCGTACCTTCTCTCACTAACTAGATTAGATATAAAAGTAGGTTTACGTGGCTGACACATTACACTGTGCCTACATGTTCTGACGCCGTGTTTTTGTCGAAATTGTATACGAAAATTATGAGTAGTGAGGATTTGGAGACTTCAGCTCGTTTCAACTGTTTTCGTTTATAATGAAAACATCGAAAGCATAAACCCACCAAGATATTTCGTGAGGTATATCTGGGGTATACACTGTATGCCCCACATTGTCAAATATTTGACTAAAAAAATTTGACGAATAGTTATGTCAAATTTTTTCCGCCAAAATAGACTTTGTATAGCACATATAAAATAATGTGGCAAAGAAAAATTGGACGACCTACCTGCCAGAGAAAATAGTCAAATATTTAACAGCGTGGCATTCGGTAACTTTAGAATAGAACCGTATACTGCGACAGATTCTATTATTCAATTCTTTGAATAGCATCTTTTTATAATTTCGTAGCTTTCTGAAGTCACAATTATCGCGCAATCCGCTGTTAACCAGTTTTATGAAAACTACTTAAAGGAGTTGTTACAGAATAGATTTTCTGTTCATGATTATGATCGCCAATTCTGTAAGGGAAGAAAAATTTTGATTTTTCTAATTTCAATTATTGGGAAGGAACTCGATGCTTCCAAGAGTTTAGAATGGGTTTATATGGGATCGACATGAAGAAGCTTTCACCATTATATATTAAATGTAACAAAAGAATTAAAAATTACAACCAAATTCGTGAACAATCAAGTAGATCGATGCACTAATTTTTCAGAGACATTTGTATGGGAGCGTAAACGAACTCACCGTGAAAAATTAAAATAATCAATATTTTAAATTCGCTTTAGCTATTCATCGAGCAATAAGGAATTTTTAAGGAAGCTACCCTAAGGAGTGAAAAGATTCGCACAATTCGGAATATATTCGAACATTTTCATTTTAAAATGAGAAAAATTCTTTGCTCTTTTTTTTGTGCTCCTCAAAATTAAAAAAATTATTCGAAAAAATCAGAAAATCGAATACAAGACTCGATGAAAAATCGCCAAAAATATTGAATTGGTGACCTTAATATTCTTTCGAATCGTTCTATACTCGAAAAACTATTAAAAATAATATTATATAATAATTTAAATTTTCTTTTTTTAAAAAAATATAAATTAAAAAATACAGTTAAAAATTTGTTTAAACAAGATTATTATAATATTAAAATTATTATACAATTTAATATTTTTTCTCTCATTTTACTTTATTATTTTTTAATAATAAAGTATTTTATATTGTACCTAGGTCATATATTTTGAAAATGTTGTCCGAGTCCAATTTAAAAATGTTTATCATTGCTCATTTTAAAGAGGAAGTTTGTGTTAATATAAGACAATAACGATTTTGTCCTTTATCCTTGAATATCTCAAAATTTCATTATTTAAATATTTATGTTTAACATTATATTCATTTTCAAAACATGTCAATAATGCAAGTTGGAATCAATATAAAAGGAAACGAAAATCGACAAAAACCAGTGGTTTCGAATTATTGCAATGAAAAATTACAATTATTTTAATTATCTTACTCGTAGCTCAATGTAATTTTAATTTTTAGGGCGCTAGATATATGATTCGTTCGCAAGTTTAACCAGAATAATTACAGCTACTACTTCAACTTTATCGTAAAAATAACAATAATTAACATATTTGTTTCATAACTTACCACTAATAAGAAGTTAGAAGGTAACTATAACAATTAATATTTCAATTACACAATATTTAGCAAATAAAACAAAAAGAAAAATTAAATTATAGTTTAATATTCACAAAATTCGTCAAGTACATAAGATTTAAATCTTCCTCTTTACATTATCAACACTTTAAAATGGATACTATACTATTTCTCAGTGTTTATGTTGACTGAACTATTTTCCCACCTAATCATGAAAAAACTTTTAATTTATTATTTGAATAATAAATTATTGTTATCGATTTAAAAATAAAAATTTTCTACCCTTAATTTTTAATCCTAATTTTTAAACTAATTGAGCCCAAAAAGCAAAACAAATTGTTTTTCGGTCTTACCGCCACACAGTGGGGTATTTTCACAATCAATGAAGCCCAAATTAGCTTTTAAAAAAATGTAATTGTTAACAAGCTTACAGGGACGTCATTTCTGTTTTTTCTATGGGAGGCAAGAAGTTATGTTTGTATATATTTTTAATATACATATGTTACATGTAATCTATAAAAATACATAATTCAGGGGGGGCAAATGCCCCCCCCCCCCCTGCCCCTACACAAAGGACGTCCCTGCAAGCTCATAATATCTTAATTCGATTAACCAATTAGTGAGTTTCAGGAAGTGTTTTTTAAAACCTGTTTTTACTATAAAAGCCGTGAGTTCAGCTCAAAGTAGCCATTCGTAAACAATTCCTTATTATAAAAAAAAAATCTCATTAAAAAATTTTCTTTATTTTAAAGGAAAATTAAGAAGTTTTTTTTTTTTAAGTTTTTTTACAATATGTATATGGTTTTTCAAGAATATATAGTTTTTGAACTAGGTACTTTTGAATTTTGGTAATATTTGAGACCTATTTTTTGACTAAGCTACATTTTCAAAATTGATTAAGTTATGTACGTCCGTAAGATATCGTCAAAATTTTAATGACATTATGAAGGTCAAATATTCATTCTAAAAGAGTCACAAGTATTCTTTACCTATATCTGCCTATTCAGATTTTGTAACAGCTTATGTTAATAACAAAAATTCGAAATATTCATACTTTGAATTTTCCTTTATCAAGGATAAAGGACTCAGTCCTTGGTAAAGTACTTGAAAAAGACTGCGTCGAGGCCGAAACGTCAAAAAACTAAAACAAATAGTATTTTACCTTGGAAACTAGTATTTTCAGTTTAAAATGTGCTGTTAATTAATTCACAAAAAAAAATTATATATTTATTATGCAACACCATTTTTTTCAATAAATATGTTACAATATTATTATTACTTAATAACAACTTAATAACGCCTTATTTTAAGACGAATGGACAATTTTCGGAGGAATGTTTTTTTTTTTTTATTGTCCACCTACCAAACATAAGAATCTTCAAATAGAGTTTCCAAACAAGTTTCATCATAATAGTAGTTTCCCCTAGGTAAGATCTAACACATTAAATACCTGAATTTAAAATTATTATATTTCTCTTCCAATCTCAAATACTAAGTAATTTTCCTCATTTATAAACTATCCTTTAATCCTTATTTATATATAAATTTTTTTAAAAAAGAGTCGAGAACTAGCAATGCTATTCGAATTATTTCTTGTTAATCATTAAAATCTAAATATTTAAATGTTTAAAATGCAATGGAAATGAATTAAATCAAATTAAATGAAATTAAATAAAAAAAAAAAAATAATTTTGGCCAGCTAGATCGTACAAATACCCCAGGTGCGCCGTCCACATTACGCACACACGATCCTAGACATCTAGCTCTTAAACCCTTTGAGCTATTACATTAAATTTTTATTGCTGGTAGATTAGCTTCTAAAAAAAATCAATTTCAATATTTTTTGATATTTAACCCCTAAGGGTTGTGTATTATTTTTTCACGAATTTCGCCATATATATTAGGTCTGATTAGATATTCAATAGGTTTTATTTTTTTTTTTGCTTTTAATTTGTATGAAGAACCAGTGATGTATAGTGAAAGTTGTATCTTACTAGGAGCTATTGTAATGACCAAATCAATTTTCCAAATAACCTTTATGTCTCGAAATAACCAATACTTTTTCGAATTTAATCGCGTTGTGGTCTATAAACCCAAAATTGTAATTGGTGAAGTTTTAAGGGTATCAGTAGCGTCGACTCTTCTGTTGAACCTCGACTCCAAACGGGCTTTGTCCCGAAAAGTAATAAAGTTGCGCCCCGACTGTTGGCAGTATATTCAGTGTTGAATAAGTGTTCGTCATATGACTTTTTTCAAAATATCACCTAATACTTTTGTTCTTAAATTTTTATTTTTTTTGTACAGAGTTGTTAAAAATGAAGCCTACAAGGAACGTCACTTCAGTTTTTTTTCCCACAGAGGGGTAAGGTTTTTATACTCTAGATGAAATCATATAGAGTATTATAAGTTTAATCCAGCCCAAAAGTTTGTAACGCATAGAACCAAGCCTCGGACGAAAAAAAGTTATACATTATTTTTTGTTTATTTGTGCCCAAAAACCTCAAATCCGCCTGACGTCCGTCCGTCCGTCCGTCCGTCCGTCTGTCCGTGAACACGATAACTCAAGAACGCCTTCACCTAGGATCATGAAATTTTGAATCTGGATGTTTGGTTGAATTTGTAAGGCTAAGTTCGTTAACAAGCAAAATCGTCCTACTCCTTCGGGTAGCTGCCATACAAAATGTCCTTAAAACACGTGTTCAAGAATATTGGTCGATAACTTCAGAAGGGTTTAAGCTATGACTTTAAAATTTTGTATGTGTTATTTTTTCAATAGTTGGAGTTAAATATATGATTATGAAGAAAATCCTGTTAGTCCTTCGTGTAGCTGCCATACAAATATCCTGTCAAAATGTATTCACTTAATTTACGAAACTCACTATAACTCAAGTAATATTTTAGGTACGAATTCAGAATTTTGTACAAATTAGTTTTGAGTATAAACAAAGTTCGAGTTTACTAGTCAGCGAAATCCTATTACTCCTTCGGGTAGCTGCCATACAAAATGTCCTTAAAACACGTCTTTAAGAATATTGGCCGATAACTTCAGAAGGGTTTAAGCTACGTCTTTGAAATTTTGTATGTGTTATTTTTCCAATAGTTGGAGCAAAATATATGATTATGAGGAAAATCCTATTAGTCGTTCGTGTAGCTGCCATACACATACCCTGTCAAAACGTCTTCACTTAATTTACGAAACTTACTATAACTCAAGTAATCTTTTAGCTATGAATTGGAAATTTTGTACAAATTAGTTTTAAGTAAAAACGAAGTTCAAGTTCACTAATCAGCGAAATCATTTTACTCCTTCTGGTAGCTGCCATACAAAATGTCCTTAAGACACGTGTTCAACAATATTTTTCGATAACTTTTGAACGCTTCAAGCTACGAATTTGAAATTTTGTACACGTTCATTTTTAAATGGTTCCAAGGAAAAGGATAAATATGTAAGAAATCGAGTGAGTCCTTCCTGCACCTCCCATGTGAAAGTCCTTCAAAAAGGACATTTTTTGTCGATGATTTACCCAGTTTAAGATATGAAATTAGACACTGAATATTGTCTTTTAGGTTTGAGTAGCAATCTAATGGCAGTCCTTAATAAAGGACATACAACATGCACACACGTAATTCTACTTTACTAACTACAATATAAATCGGAGTTCAGTATTCATCAAGAGTATTATACGATTGGCTTGCAGCCGATCGTGACTGCAGTATGTTTTTTTACTGCATACGAGTATAGGTGGTGTCAAGTTGTGTAGTCTATCCAGGCGCGCACGACTAGTTCAAGGAGTACTTAAATTTTTTAGAATACTTTAAAGATGGCCTTTCTAAACCTTAAAACCTTGGCCTTTCTAACAAAAGTTAAAACCTTAAAACGTCACACTTCCCATTAATTCTGAAAATCAAAAGTGTGGGGCTCCTTTCCCCTCGCGATTCACGTCTTTGATTATATATTAAATTTGAAGTTATGATTTACTTGGAACTTAAACATCAGCAAAAAAGTTTGTTAATTAAAAAAATTTATTATTTTATCATTAATACGAACTTTAATTAAAAAAGTTACAAACTGATTTACTTTTAATTTTAATACTAAAATTATTAAATTTATTTAAATATTCTTTTAAAATAAAAGTGTTCACTTTTGATTGTATTATGCAACTTATAGAGTTTGGATTAAAAATGCTTATTTTTAAATCGAAAGTACATACTTTGATTTTATATGATACATTGCCGAAGTTTGTAATAAAATTATAAGTGTTTGCTTTTAAATACTTTAGAACTTATATTTTAAATCGTTAAAGTAAATGTTCGTCCATTTTGAATCAAATATTTTGACTATCAGAATTTTTTGAACAATTTTAATTAAAGGGCCTTTCATAACTTAATAAATTCTGCTGCATCCGAAGTTTAGCTACAGCTTAACCGCTGTCCTTAATTGAGTTACACCCATATATACAGTAGGCAATTTGGGTAATATGAAAATTTGCACTAATTTTTAACAAATCTCAATTAGCTAAAATTGGAGTCGTATTGAAAATTATTTGAATTTTTCTGATTTAAACATTTGTCATGTAAAATTGGATGTAGCGGAGATCGTAAGTTCTTTGCTAGACCTTTCACCTGCAGAGTTCCAGGTAAATACCGGGTATTATCTTTTGGGTGTACTATTTTGCTCTTAGTACAGTTAGAGGATAAGAACCCAGCAATAATAATCTTTCAAGCAATATTCTCACGATATCCCAGTTATCGCCTTCTATCGCTAAAATAAAGATGATCAATCGTATTTTTATTTGAAAGATATATTGATATCTTGATACATATATTGATTTAGCATGCTAATGCGAAGATATCGTAAATCTGCACATTTTACACAAAAATTGTAACGCGATTGATACTATTATGATATCGCGGAGATATCATAATCAATATAAAGGGTTATTCAATAGGTACATAACAATTATGTATTTTAATACAAACACACCCTGAAACTTTTTTGCTGGTCTGTCAATGTCAAAACGTCAGCCAAGGTTTACATTTTTAACATGGTGAAGTTCGCGAACGAGCAACGTTTGGAAATTATCTCAATTATTTTGTGTTTTATTTAAATACAAAATTGTTATGTCCTTATTGAATAACCCTTTTACTTTATTATTTCAATAATACAGTATTGTTATCGATTTTTAAAAAAAAAAAATTTGTTACCCTCAAATTTTTTTTTTCACGTTTCATGACGAGTAGACACGAAAAAAGCAAAAAAAAATTTCAGTCCGTCTGTCCGCCGTACGCCGTACGTGTACCGGTGTACGCAAAATTGTTTGAAGGCTTGTAGCACCCAAACCCTATGAGCTATTTAATTGAATTTTTTTTCGTGGGTAGAGTGGGTTGGCCCCCTAAAGTGACCAAATTTGGAGGGGTGGGGGTGTGATGGGGGAGGAGGGGGAAGTGTTTTAGACGGAAAATTTTGGTTTCTAGATCTCAGCAACCGCTTATGCTAGGAGACTGAAATTTGGAATTTATATAGAGCTTCGGTAGTGGACCCATTTGCAAAAAAATTGCCGATATAGGTGAAGGGGTTCGGGAGTGGGGGGAAAAATAATGCGTCCGAAACGCAAAAAAGGTGAGATCGACACATTCTAAAATCCATATCTCCTAAACGGTCAATGTCACAAAATTGAAACTTAATGAATATCTGTAGGTATACTAGGAGAATAGATCGAAACCAAAAATTTGAGTGGGGGAAGTGGCGTACGGGGGTGGGGGGTGAAAAGCTTTAGATTACGATATCTCATGAACCAATTGTACTAGATAAATAAAATTTGGTTTGTGTATAAAGGTTGACAAATGAAGTTTGATGAAAGTAAAATTTTTTAAGGGGGCGGTGGAGCATGAAAGTGGAGGGGATAAGAATTTTTAAAAAAAATTACGTATCATATCTCAAGAACAGTTTAAGATAGATGCTTAAAATTTTTACCAGAAGTAGGCCTAATAGACCCCTAGCGGAAAACAAAATTTAGGAGGTGTGGGTGTAGAGGGTGAGGGTGGGGGAGGGTGAAAAGGAAAAAGTTCCGATTTTAATATCTCGACAACCTATAATGATATAAAGCTGAAACTTGGTATTTGGGTAGAGCTATATTAGTAGCATGTTGGAAAAATATAATTTTTTATAGGGGTAGTATGGTACAGGGGTGGGGGGTGTTTTTCCTATCTATAGAACAGCTTATGCTACAAAGTTGAAACTTAGTACGTTTATGTAAATCAACTAGAAAACTAATTTAAATAAAAAAAAAAAAAAATTTCAAATTTCCAATGGCGTTCAGAGGGGGGGGGGGGGATCAGTGAAAATGGAATGCATATATTTTCACGGGTTTCGTCATATCTATTAGGTCTTCCCAAATATTGAATTCATTTTTATTCTACGGCTTCTTCATATAAATACCTAGAAAGCGTTTTCAGGATTTTTTAAAATTCGACCCCAAAGGGGGTTGTAAAATTTTTCACGAATTCTACTATATCCCCACGTCTTATCAGATATGGAATATCTTTTCACTTTCACGTGCTTGAGTAATAATCGTCATTTCTTTTAGAAGTGATAAGAAATTGAATTGGTTCCTACTTTCTCGTGCCGTCTTCATATTTATTTATTAACTCCTTTCAGGATTTTTGGATATTCAACCCCCAAGTGAGTGTAAGGAGGTTGCATATCTGATAATATATCGAATTCATTTTTACTTCCCAAGGTTTCCTATATAAAAAAGCCAAAAAGTCAATTTCAGTATTTTAGATATTCAATCCTAATGGGTGTAAGGGGGTTGTATGCTTTTCAAAGTTTTGACATATTTCTTAGGTTTGATGAGATATTAGATCGCTTTTCATTTCCACAGACTTTTTATATAATCGCCTACAAACCCATTTCTCGATTTTTGGATATTCAGCCTCCAAGGGTTTGCATATATTTTCACAAATTTTGCCATCCCTTAGTTCTGATGAGATATAAAATTGGTTATTACGGCATTTGATGTAATGACCTTAAAACCAGTTTCACCATTTTTCGAATTTCAAGAACCAAGGGGGTGTGAAGAGTTTGCTTACGTTTTCACAAATTTTTCAATATCCGTCTTGTCTCATGAGATATCAAGTTGCTTCTTATGAAATCGTCTAAAAACCTGTTTCACAATTTTTTTGAAATTCAAACCCCAAGTGGAAGTAATGGATTTGTATACGTTTTAACAATTCGACTATCTAATTCTGATAAGGCAACAAATTAGTCTTTACTTCTATGGGCTTAAAGTGTACATAATATACTGAAATTCGAATAGTCTACACGGAATTTTTCAATGTTTAAAATCTTGTTCTAAAAATCTCTATTTTAAATATTTTTATATTAAGAACAAAAATAATTTTCCAAGAAATCTAATAATCTCGAAGCAACTCATGATACACTCCGACTTTGACCGCTCCCGAACTTTGACCCGAAAAATAATAAAGTTTCGCCCAGACCATTGGCAGATTTTTTTATCAATGATACTTGACTAAGATATCTCTATCGCATGCGATACTTTAATATTATCGAGTGCAATACAATTTTTGGGTAAAATGTCCAGTTTGCAATAACATACTAAGTTCGATATCAATAGATATCTTTCAAATAAAAATATGATTGAATTATCTTTGTTATCTTTAGTAAGTGATAGAGGTCGATAACTGGGGTATCATGAGGATAAGATTATCGGCAGTTATGTTTGACGGAAAAGATTTCACGTATGATACGTACTCGGCATGTCCTTATACGGACTATCATTCCAAGCGGAAATTCTGGCAGTGCTCCAGGCAGGTAATATCATGTTGATGAGGGGGATATGCGATCGGGATATATCACTCTACATTGACAGCCAAGCGGCTTTGAATACTTTGAAATCGGGGACTATCAAATCCCAGCTAGTAAAGCGCTATCGAGAATTGCTCAAGGTACTTTGAAGTCAGAATAGAGTAGGTACGGCTACGGTAGGACGTCACAATAGGCCCAACTGTGGTTGCAGTGACAGAGGTTAACCATACCAACCCCTATTTCCAATCTATCTATCTATCTAGGTACGGCTATGCTGGGTACCCGGGCATAGTGACATACCAGGAAACGAACTGGCCGATGACCTGGCGAGACTAGAATCGGCGTCAGCCGGGATGGTAGAGCAGGAGGTTAGTACACCATTAAGCGGCATCAAAGCGCTTATCAGGGATCGTACCACGGACGCAGCGAACTCTAGATGGGATGCGGTAACGAGCTGTAGGACTTCTAGGGCACTCTGGCCAAGGTTGGATAGACGGAAGACTAGGGAGATATTGGCATGGAGTAGGGGAAGTTTGCGTTTACTCGTCGGAATACTGACAGGGCACTGCTTGCTAGGGAAACATGCTATGCGTATGGAGATCGCTGACTCTGACGTGTGCAGGTACTGCCTTGACCTATATGCTGAGGAGGACATCACCCACATTTTGTGTGAATGTCAGGCGGTTGCAAGACGGCGACTGAGGTGGCTGGGCAGTTTTTGCTTCGACAATTTGGTGGACCTGAGGTCGATAGGGCAAGACAAGCTGGTCAAGTTCTTTAGGGATCTGGGTTGTTTAGGGGATGTTTAGTGACCTACGAGGCTCTGAAGGGATTGCTATGGGCCCTATTTTGGCGCCTAGTGTGCGCGGTGGCCTAGCGCTTCGCTCCTAAAACTATATCACTTCCTGTATCTCAGTAGTTAGAGGTCAATTGAAACCATGAAGTATTCAAACATACAATAGGTGTAATTACGTACTTAAGAAGTTCAATACCTCTGCGGACTGAAGTTCAAAGTCCATCAACTTTATGCACGATATCTCGCTATACATCGACTACATCACTTCACTTTGTTACTATCAATTAATAAAAATAATAATAAACAAAGAAAAGTAACAAAAAAAAGGCAACAAAAAACTGAATTAATGGGAAAAAAGTAGTATCAAGTGTCCCGGACTTTTATTGAAGTGCAATGACCATAAAACGTTGTTGATTGGTTGTTAATAAATTCTAGAGAGAGGCGGTACCCGTGAGTTTTCCATTTCGTTTCATTGAAAGTTCTACGGACTTTGGGGGGGGGGGGGGGGGGGGGACGGTATAAATTTTTCTATGGATTTATAGTAAAGTTATATCGAAGTTTTGTACTGTTGTGGGTAGCCTATAAACTTTTTTTAGTGGTTTTGTTTTGTGCACTTGAAATCTCAACAAGTTCCCGAATCCGATGACAATAAAATGCAATGACCGCGACGAGTTTATAACTTCGAAAAAAAAACAACAACAAGAAATTATACACACAGCACGAGGCACTTTTTATTTAAAATTTAAGCTAAGTAGTGCCGTGTACTCCGTTTACAGTTTGGTCAGCGAGTTTTTTTTGCGTTTATGGATTTTTTTTCCATTTACTCAATTTAATTTCTGTTTAATTTTTACCCACTTTATTCGTGTTTGTTTGCAAAAAAAAAATTGGAAAAAAAACAAGATAATCATTTCGAATATATTGTATTATATTTTTACGGGTCTTTAATTCGACACTGGCTGAATGCTGACAGACATTAGGCGCCGCGGTTTTTTTTTTAACTTGGCAATAATCGGAATGAAATATGAGCGCACGTATGGAAAGTCTTTGCGATTTTTGTTTAAATTAAACGAAATTCAAAATGATTACTGCCGATCTACTCGATCACATATGAAATAGTATTGCGTGCGTAGTAACCCAGTTTATTTGTTTATTCTGTAATTTAGCATAAACATGCGAGCCATTTGCGTATACAAAGCTGAAATCCTTTCATGCTAACCAGGATATTGATAAAAATCACGAATTAAATTATATTTGGCGAGCCGAAGCCAAAACGTTGGACAGACGATGAAAATGTTTCCGATTTAATTTCAAATTTATTGTAATTCAGTAGACAAGTGAGCGAATAGGACAACGACCAAACATGTTGTTTAAATAAATGCAAAAATTTCTAGTGTACCGAGAGTAACTCTACGTACGTATTACACACGTAGTACTAGCCGTACTTTAGATCTATTAAAGCGGACAAAGAAAATTCGCGAGGCAGTGTTCCATGGAGAATCCGAGCCGGAAAACGCTGTATTTTCCTATGCAATGGCGGTTTTTTCTTTCTTTCGTTCTTGTTGCAAAATGCAAATCACGTTGAGTATTTATGTAAATCGCATCTCACAGATAATTAGTCGCTGGGGAATAGTCGGTACAATTGAATGACACTTACCATATGCGAAAAGGGCTAAAATTAGACAAACACTTTGATGGCTACAACGCTACAATAGCCTCATGTTTTATTGCGTGGAAATCTGTGCACTTAATAATGGACATCAGTCTGTCATTGTAGCGTACAGTAACGTCGATTTGTTGGCGTCTTTTTGTATGTTGGACGGAAATTGCTTTTATAGTTTGGTGAGACCTACGTAATATTCAGAGGTTCTATTACCGGACCGCCAACGATGTAGCGGTACGTAGTATGTCCTACATTGCCGCAGGTGAACCCATGGAGGTAGGAAGGTAGGTAGGTAGGTAGGTAGGTAGGTACGTACGCGTGGCTGCCCGTGAGAACACGGACACACTTAGACCTAAAAAAGGTCCGTTTTGTTCCGTTTTGATCATCAAATCCGATCCTACTCGTCAAACCATTTAGAGCTTGCAATGAAGCGTTGGATTCTCGCGACCTCCGTTGCGGCAAGGTCAGTGAGACTGTTGGAGAAGTAAACTCCAAGATGAGCTTTCCTTCTAGCGAATAGAGCTGGACAGGTACAGAGAAGATGAAGGACTGTCTCCTCCTCTCCCTCATCCAGGCAGCTTCTACAGAAGTCGTTCGAAAAAAAGCTGAGTCTTCTAGCATGCCGACCTATAAGACAATGTCCAGCCAGGACACCGACTATGCTGCTGATATTCGCCACTTTGAGCAAAGTCAGCCTTTTAGACCGTTTCGGATCCAGCTTCGGCCAGATCTGTCTCGTAGTGTGACATGTAATACCGTCTGCCAATCTTGAGTTGGTTTTCTCAACTGAGTCTAATCCCAGTAGCAGTTTACATGTAGAGAGAGGCACACCCAGATTCCGGATTTCCGGCATAATATGAAGGCTACCCAACTAGCAAACAAACTTCGCATTTTGATTTTCCGGAGGCTATAACCAAAGACTATCCATAAGAAGACTAGGCACTTTTTGCATTTTTTGTGTAAAAAAACCAAAAAATCATTGTATAAGCGGAACAAAGAAATCCGATTGAACAATTTCAATTCCATATTCTTATGCAAATTCACATGCGAAGAAAAGAGTACGCTAATATGCAAAAATGAATGATTACTCAGTCGCATCTGTGTGCATCGTTTTCACAATGCACGTGATAAAACGCATTTTTTGCGGCTGTTCTATTCTCAAGTGTTTCAGCATAAACATTTATAGGAACAATATGAGAAATGAAATCACACAAGCACAGCTGAGCTGTGTCTGCACATGATTTGATGTAATTTTTTTATATGCGTTCTGTAAAGATGTCATTGAATTGGTGAATGCGACTCGTTATCAGTTTTTGTCTCTTTTTTAATCATGCATCATGCTATTGCTATCTACTTCCCTCACCTGATTAAATAAAGAAACCAAGGTCAAATTTTTATAACAAAAATCCTGCGCATTGTCCAGTCTTGTTATAGATAGTCTTTGCTATAACTTCGATAAAGCTTCGATAAGACTGTTGAGCGCAGATTGTGGATTTTTAACTTCGATAAGGCTTCGGTAAGACTGTTGAGCGCAGGTTCGGTAATAACCTCTATAAGGCCTTATGGAGGTTTGCAAGCGACCTTTGCTTGACATGTCCAATTGGAAATATCAATTGAGCGAGTTCGTCAGCCATCCAGTTCCCTGGAATATCCCAGTGTCCTGGTACCCAGCATAGAAGAATATTGAACTGTTCTGCCATCACCTTAAGAGATCATCGACATTCTACGGCCACCTTTGATGTTGTAGAGGCCGATCACAAGGATTTTATTGCCGCTTGGCTATCTGTGAAAATGCTAATATCCCTAGTACGAGTAGATATTATATTACACCTCAGCCAGGACGAGGCCTCCTTGATCGCCATGAACTCCGCCAGATAGACACTAAATTATGCTGAGAGACGGAAGGAGCTGCTAATGTTAAGCATGTCAGAGGAAACACCTCCACCTACCCCGCCTTCGGTTTTGGAGCCGTACCAAATCCCTTTCCCATTCTACACGCGTTGGAATGGCTGTTAGGAAATTTTTTGTCAAAATCATAACTGGGAGGGGTGTAGTCGGTGCTATCTGTTGTTGAAGTGATTCAAGATTGTTGCGTGACCTGCATGTATGCCAGTCCGCTGTGTAGAGGCTCTACGTCGAATGGCTGCACTGGCTGCCATTTGCTTGCCAAAAATGTCTAGGGGTGGAACATTAAGTAGCATGTCTAGTGCTGCAGAGGGATTTTTTCTCAGAGCTCCGCTGATACATATGCATGCTGATCTTTGTACCTTCTCTAGGATGGTGTGGTTAACCGTTTTGTTTAGAGCCGTACACCAGACAATAACACCGTACACAAGCATCGGTCTGATGACAGACACGTAGAGCCAATGAACTATTCGGGGTTGCATACCCCATTTTTTGCTAATGGCCTTTTTGCACGAGTAAAGCGCCACTGTTGCTTTCCTTAACCGTTCCTGTATGTTAGGTTTCCAGTGAAGTTTTCTATCCAAAATAAGACCCAAATAGTTTGCACTGTCGGTGAAAACTAGACTAGTACTATTCAGAGAAGGAGGGTCTACGTGAAGAATTTTGTATTTCCTGGTGAAGAGAGAATGCTCAGTTGTTGGACAACTTTCTAATCGCATCGAGCTGCGCACCCTCTTCTCTCACTCTCCGACTAAACTATTTAGACGATGTCCACGAGAAAAAAGGCCGAGAATTCAGACTCCCACGTTTCAATGGCGTTACCATAGATATAAATACTGGAGATGACAAGACGCCGTTTTTGTATGAAGCACTTTGAAGCATTTTGATGCCAAATTGAACGTTTTTGTATGGAGCGTTTAATGCCAGGTGGCAGTGAAATGCAAATAGTAGCCCAGTATTGAAATGTTTGGCGTTTTTCGTGTTCAAGACTGGAGTATAACATAAATGTGAGTTAGATGTTAATAGTAGCATAGTGTTTATTGCCTGTCCTTTGCGAGGAATCGTCCGGCTTCAAAACTGTCGCTGCTCGTTATCTCCAGTACATATATCTCTATGGGCGTTACCATCACGCGCTCCCTTAGTGTAAAGTACTTAGGAATCTATCTTCATCCTAGGTTGAACTGGAAACTCACGATTGACGACAGGATCAAGAAGGCATCGAATGCTTACTACGCTTGTCAGAAAATGGTACACTGAAAGAAAAACTATGTTTATTCCAAGGTTGCATTGACTATATTAAAGTTCTTCTAACTATTGTAAAACAGATATGTTTCCAATGATCATGGATATGATGTTCCTAGTCATAGTATATCTCTATATATAAAAATGAATGTTTGTCTGTCTGTTTGTCTGTTTGTCCTGTATAGGCTCCTAAACCACTCATTCAATTGCGATGAAACTTTGGTGATTTGTTGAGGGTACGCCCTCGATGGTTTCTGCGTTAACAAAATTTTTTAACAGTTGGTGGTTCGCGAGTTATTTCAACATTTGAGTGTTTTTCATATGATTTAGCGGCAGTTTCTTTTTGGTGTATTAGTTATGCCTATTCCTATTACTAAATGGTATAAGAGGATAGTGGATGGAAGATGGAATATGGAGGATGGAAGATGGAGGATGGTGGATAGAGAATGGAGGATGGATGATGGAGCTTGGGGGATGGTAGATGGAGGATGGTGGATGGAGGATGGTGGATGGAGGATGGGAAATGGTGGGTGAAGGATGGTGGATAGAGGATGGAGGATAGAAGATGAAGGATGGTGGATGGTGGGCGGAGAATGGTGGATGGAGGATGGAGGATAGAGAATGGGGGATGATAGATGGAGAATGGTGGATGGTGGATAGAGGATGGTGGATAGAGGATGGATGATGGAAGATGGAGGATGGCGGATAGAGGATGGAGGATGGATGATGGAGCTATTTCAACATTTGAGTGTTTTTCATATGATTTAGCGGCAGTTCGTTTTCGGTGTATTAGTTATGCCTATTCCTATTACTAAATGGTATAAGAGGATAGTGGATGGAAGATGGAATATGGAGGATGGAAGATGGAGGATGGTGGATAGAGAATGAACGATGGATGATGGAGTTTGGGGGATGGTAGATGGAGGATGGTGGATAGAGGATGGTGGATGGAGGATGGGAGATGGTGGGTGAAGGATGGTGGATAGAGGATGGAGGATAGAATATGGAGGATGGTGGATGGTGGGCGGAGAATGGTGGATAGAGGATGGAGGATAGAGAATGGGGGGATGATAGATGGAGGATGGTGGATGGTGGATAGAGGATGGTGGATAGAGGATAGAGGATGGAGGATGGTGGATGGTGGATGGTGGATAGAGGATGGATGATGGAAGATGGAGGATGGCGGATGAAAGATGGAGGACAGTGGATGGAGGATGGTGGATGGGGATGGTGGATGGTGGATGGAAAATGGTGGATGATGGATAGAGGATGTAGGATAGAGAATGGTGGATTGGAGATGGGGGATGGAGGATGGAGTAACGGGAGCAAGAAATGGGAGTAACGGGAGAAATGGTAGCAACGGGAGTAACAGGAGCATCGTGAGAAACAGGAGCAACGGATCAACGGGAGAAATGCGAGCAACGGAGAAATAGGAGCAATGGATCAACGGGAGAAACAGGAGCAATGGATCAACGGGAGAAATGGGATCAACGGGAGTAACAGGAGCGATGGAACAACGTAAGCGAAGCGAGCGTAGCCGCGGTACGCGGCTAGTAATTCATAAAAACATAGTATGGTTGCATTAAACATATATCCGTACTGAAATTTAATATTGTTGTACCAATCATTCTCGTTACATGATGTAAAAGTATATTATAATCACGACAACAATGTTCTATGTTCAGTGGAACCATGAAATTTGATAAAATAATTCAAACAACTATACCAGATATGGTGTGTGCAATCATGTAAGGTAAGATATTAGATATAATTGTCGCAACCATAATTGACAACCATAATTGACTTTCAATGATCAGTGCAACTATAGCATTTGATAAGAGATGGTCAGTACAATCATGTTACTTGACATATTATGATTGCCGTAACCATACTGTGATTGTGATAAGCATAAATACGGTCAGTGCGACATTAGAATTTGTTTAGATATGATGAGTACAATCATGCAAGTTCATATTTGGGTCATTCCATCAATAATCGCCAAAGTTTTGACCTTACCATCTCCGATTCTTCGGAACATTTTTAAAAAAGAAGGTTGCGTGAATCACATACCTAGGTTTCCACAACCATAATTTTGTTTGAAACAAACATTGTATGTTTCCTAAAAACATAACCATAGTTCTAGTAACTAAATGGTGAAAATTTTGCTATAGACCTATAATTATTACAAACATACATTCAGTTAGTACCACTGTGTTACATGTTGTAACATGATTGTGGCCTATATAACCTCAATCATAGTAAGGTTCTCCTAAAATATGGTGGCCATAATCATATTTTTTCTTTGAGTGTAGGGAAAACCTGGGGCCTCAACCCGAAGATAGTTCACTGGCAGTACATCACGGTAGTTAGACCTGTTCTTACGTACAGGTCACTGGTGTGGTGGCATGCGCTAGATGTCGGGACTAACAAAATTCAAAGAATGGCACTCATTGGGATTACGTACGTGTTTTACGTACCACGGCGCAGGAGTGAACTCTTGCAACCTCGACATTATGGAACCGTTTAGGCTACCGGATAGCTCGAGTGTGTTCAGGCTGAGATATTTACATTGACAAAAGCAGCTGAAATAATTGTGCGGAAACAGTGCGTGAATGGTACAATAACTATTTATGTTGACAGCCAAGCCGTCATCAAGGCTGTTGATGCGCACATCACTAAATCCAGACTTGTGCTTGAATGTAAAAGAATATTGCAGATGCTAGGAATGAATAACAACCTGAAGATCAGTTGGATTCCTGGTCATAGTGACTTCCCTGAAAATCAAAAGGCAGAAGAGCTCGCCAGAAGGGAGTCGGAGATGAGCATAGAGTTGGCCGATGAGTCGGTTCTACGTCCCATTGAACGTGTAAGGGGAATGATTGATATAGAAGTGCTCAAACAGACTGAGGGGGCCTGGGTGAATCTCTCGTGTTGCCGGCAAGCAAGAATATGCTGGCCGAAACTTGATAAGAGGAACTCTAGCTTCATTTTGTCTTTGGGCAGGAACATATGCAGACAACTTATATTGGTCTTAACGGGACATTGTCCCTTTGGAAGACATGGAGAAAGACTGAGAATACCCATGGCTGATCTATGTCGCTGTGATGACGAGAATCTTGAACCGACACTGGAGCATCTAGTGTGTAAATGTGAAAGTCTGGCACGTACCAGATATCGGAGCTTGAGGGAAATTCTCCTTGACCAATCTATCAGAACTTGCTATTACTCTATTATATAGTCTAGAGCCCAGTTTATACGAGGCGACCACATTGGATCCACATGATCCCTCGTGATGGGTTGTGGCACAATGCTACAGTGCACCCTTCTAAACCTAACCTAACCTAGAAGATGTCCACGCGCATATTGCTAAAATCACTTGGCCGATAGTTACAGTCACCATCGCTGGTAGAGTATTAATGCTGTAATCTGCATCACACCTGACAGATATATTTACATGTTACACACAAGATACGACCAAATGCAAAGAGAAGACCGGTTGTAAGCGATTTTAAATCTAGTGCGTGTACGCATTTTTATAAGCTGCTATGCATATAGACGATTACCCCAACAGTTTAGTCGGGTTTCGATCGAAAGGAAATCATCATTCAACTATTTAGTTTGTACGAACCGAAACAATCGATGTGTTCGCTTCTATATACCATAGACATTCAACTAAACTATCGCCCGATTAAAAATCTCGAGTGATAAAAAAAAATCGTTTATCTGAATTTGATTGAAATCTTTAAACACGGTGGGCACTGTGCCGTACTTTGACCATCAGTAACAGTTCCGTGTCAGTACCGAAATATTGTCGCTATTTCTTGGAGGTGTGTCGTATGTTTCTCTAACTGGCGTGAGTAAGTTCTACAAACTAACGAACTCGTTCGGATATGTGTGCATTTTGATTCTGATACCATCGGACGCGACACTGAAAACAGAAATCAAACTTGACCTTTTCTATATTTATATTATTAATTAAAGATCCTTGTCTTCATCTTAATCGAAATACTTCCACCGAAAATTTACAATAAGAGCACAGTAGCTGGCTTTAAGAATTGCTCATTACAACTTCTCGTTCAACTGTTCCCTTCTTAATTACCATAACATTAATCAAACTGTACCACTCAGAATCAAAAAGAAAAGAAACGTCTTGCCGTAGTAGCCATCATCAATTTCTTGAAATTCGTTCCGTTCAGCATTTGAATGATTGTAAGACCAGAAGCTAAGAAATTCGCCATTCCATCATTGCGTTTTCTTGTGCCGTTTTGGGTACACCACGTATTTTAGCGATTCTGTTGCTACCTCCACAAACAAGCCGCTTTAGTTGGCTGTTTACCCACTTCATTCCATTAAATAATAAATAAAGTAATTTAACTCTCTGGTATAATCCCGTCCGTGCAAAAGGCACAAATCAACCGATTTATCAGCGATATAATGAACAGAACGTAAATTTGCAGTCTACAGTCTGGGAGATAAGAGGAAACAGCCCCGGGTTCGGGTCCACGATGGAAGCAGAAGCAGTCCAGACTTCATATCGTCGTCGTGCCAAAGGGAATTGCAATCGTTCGTATCGTCGACCAGATTCGAAATGAAAAAAAACAAACCAACAAACAAACAAACCAAACAACATGAACGACTGATTTTAGAGTCATCGTGAACTGACTTCACCTCATGCGATCCTCCATCATTGTCATCCCAGCTCAACACCATCGATGTCATCTCCAACCTCCAACTAACATCATTCTGGGCATTTCACGGAAGATCAGACGATAATGGAATACTTGGTATGGCCTGGGCTGCCCTGGGCTGCTTGCTGCCATCCAAGAGCTACTCTAGACACTATACACATCGAACGCAGCGTTGCTTTGAATCGCAAGATTCGCGTAAATAACAGACGACATTCCATTCGCTCGTACTCACGCGTAGTAAACAGAAAACAGCTATCGCATGTTCGATCATAAGATGCAACATGTGGAGAGCTACAGCTATAGCACTGGATGCAGATGCAGCATGCAGTTGTACACCAATGGAGATACTACGCACCCGACCAGATGCATTCGCTTCGAGGTAATTCGATGTGCACTTTTAATGAAGATTGACAATGCTGCCGATTTGGAATGGAGCCCCACTAGCTATCGAACTCGCTAGATTTAAAATTTTTTTAGACAAGAACCCAAATATTGGACACTGGCTAAAATTTTAAAACGCGTTAAACGCACTTGCCTTTTCTTATCGCTTTCTTATAATTTCAACAAAATTTTCAAAATTTCGAAGTTGTTCCTCAATTTCTCCACTGATTGGGCACCGAAATTGACAAAATTGCCGTTGGTGGCATTAAAGTCAGTTGAGAGTTGTGAAGTTCCGCGATTATGTAACATTTGACTCAGCTAAGAATACCTCATCAGATTCCACAAAAAGGAGCCATGCGAAATACCTAAATTACAAAATTTTGGAAGACAAATTTTCATAATTACCAAATCCTCAACAGACCACACTCAAAAGTAACAAATCTCAAAATTAACCAAAACCGAAATATGTAAAATAAGAAAATCTTCAATATTTCTAAAACCGATTTTGTTAAATTACCACGCGTGAACCCCATAATAAAAACAATTAATTTAATTTTAGGTTTTTATTTTAAGTAATTTATCAATTAATTTAATTTTAGGTTTTTATTTTAAGTAATTTATCAATTAATTTCATTTTAGGTTTTTATTTTAAGTCAGCTAAAAAACCTGATTTAAAGGAAGAAATAAATTTTTCCAAATAAATAATTGCAACAAAAAAAGGTTTTTTTTTTTAAATTCCCCTTTCTTTTTAACATTATTTATAAGTATTTTGTTAATAATATACGCACAAAATAATGTAGGCTTCCATTAAGATCGAAAAAATATTAACAAAATGGCTCAAAGTTTGTATTTGGATGTTTTAGGCCAAAAAAGGCATACCCAATTTTTGTTCGTTTCCATCTGACCGCCACAGTGGCTTAATAACTGGAACGGGAGAGGCTGTGCTATATCCGGAAACGATTTAAGTACTATTTAAGAAATTTATTTGTGGGTCCCAAAAGTTTATAAAGCTTTGATAGGGCGATCAAATTTAATATCCACTTCTCTAATTGAAAATTATATTCATTCATGGACGAAATCCTTCTACTTTTTTATGCTTCCATACAAAGGTCATGAAAAAACAAGCTCACTGCTATGTCCTATAACTTAAGCAAAATTAAAGCTGCTCGTAGGAATATTTGAATGGGTATGTAGTTATAGGATCAGGAACGAATATGAGTTAAATCAAACAAGTTGGTATACAAAAGTCTTGTAAAAATTTCTGTTTTTATTTTACGGACCATATCATAACTGAAGAAATCGTTAAGTAATGAAGCCCTAATTTTACACGTAATAATTAAGTGAAAATAACCAAGGTGTGTTACTGGGCACAGTATAACCACTTCCTCTGGTACTACTCATTAAAACAATGTGACTACAGTTGTTGAACGATTACGTCTGTAGAGTTAAAAGTTCAAAATAATAAATAATATAATGTGAGTGCAGTAACTATCAAAAGCACGTTATTCTTTAGCTGTCATACAAATGTCCTTGTAAAATGAACGATTGCATTGTATTCATTCCAATTCGAGAGCGCATTGTGGAATATAAATTTCTAACTTGATGTAAATTTGTAAGTTTTACGAAAAACTGAAATTTTGTATGCATAATAGTCTTGAGGTTCATACCATGCAATATTTCTGAAAGTGCGGGGTAACGCTTACTAAACAATTACCATAAAAAATCCGAAAATCTATAAAATTGTAAAATGGTTCACAATTTGAAAAACCCGAAACAAAATCAAGGTAAAAGTATCCATCGAGTAACTACCATGCAAAAGTCCTTTAAAAATTTTGATTATAATAAATAAATAAATAAATACAGTAGAACCTCTACATATATAGTGACCAACCAAGGGACTGTGCAAAACTGGTCACTTTATTCGATTGGTCAGATTATAAAAATAATTTAGCAAATAAAATCTTTTTCTGATTTACATCGGGACCGGAAAAAATTGCAACTTTAGGCAAGTGGTCAAGATAGGAAGGTGGTCACTTCTTCAGGTTCAACTGTAAATCGCTTATTACCAAGTCTAGATAGTTTTAAAGTATCAATTGCCGCCCTGCTGTCCGCCATAGCTCATTACTCATCAGCTTTAGAGCTCATAAAAATGTCGAGATACCTAATTATGCAGATCATTTTTTGTAGATAAAATATATTTAGTGCCAAATTTATTGCAATTTAGTTATTTGTTACGGATTTTTTGATTTGGACTATTGCGTAATTGAAGAATGAGAAATAATAAAAAAATATAAAATCAAAAACATTTTGTTTGCGTTAGGGACAAACATTCAGAATACTAGCGGACCCTCATGGTTTTTTGTTTTATTGATTATTCAAAAAATTATTATTAAAAAAAAATTAAAAAAAAAAAATTTATTGAAAGAAACACAAAATAACAAAAAAATTAACCCTTTTTAAAAGCTATTAGTTTTTATATTTTTAATAATCTTCTACTGGATGCTGTAGGCCCTCACCCAAATATTGTTCAAATGTTCAAGAACTAGAACAGATCCTACAGACTTGGACTAGGTCTACGTTTAAGACTAGGTTACTTTTAAAAGTTGTTACTTAAAATATACCTAAATATATTTTTTAAACAAAATACTTTAGTTGTGCATTTTCATATCTTTGCAAAAAATTCCAACTACAGGGTGGGCCATCTAGTGGTTTCTTTTTAAATCATAGGTTATTTTGACACTGAAAGCTGTTTCCCGCTCGAAATCTGGACAGAAAGTCAGTATCATACCTCCGCGGAACGAAATGAGTCGCTTTATGCTTGAACAACGTTGGGAAATATTGAAAACTTATTTCCAAAGTGAGTGCTGTGTAGCCCAAACAGTGCGTTTTTTGAAAAGAAGTTTTGGCCGAAATGAAGCACCCACCGCGCCTGCTGTACGCAAGTTTGTGCAAAAAGTTCGTGAGACTGGCATGCTAGTGGACAACACTCATGGCCCCCGTCGTCGTACGGTGCGCACAGACGAGAATGTGGTTGCTGTAGCCGAGAGTGTGAGACTCACTCCACGAACATCAACTCGCCGTCGATCTCAACAGCTCAACATTTCACGCACTAGTCTGAGGAGAATTCTGCACAAAGATCTCGAATTATTCGCTTACAAGGTCCAATTGACTCAGCAATTGAAGGCGCACGACCATCCGCTTCGTTATCGCTTCGCAATTTGGGCCTTAGAGCAGCTTGAATTGGACAACGATTTTGGGCGAAAAATCATCTTTTCTGACGAGGCGCATTTTCATCTCGGCGGCTACGTTAACAAACAAAATTGCCGCATCTGGGGCTCGGAAAACCCGCACGTTATTGTCGAGAAGCCAATGCATCCACAGAGTGACAGTTTGGTGCGGATTGTGGAGTGGTGGCATCATTGGACCATTTTTCTTCGAAAATGAGGCTGGGAACAACGTTTCGGTCAACGGTGAACGTTACAGAGCCATGTTATCCGACTTTTTTTTTTACTGAAATTGAAGACATGGATTTAGACGACCTCTGGTTCATGCAGGATGGCGCGCCATGCCACACAGCCCATGCCACAATCGATCTTTTACGCACCAAATTCCCAAATTGTGTTATCAGCCGTCTTGGCGATGTCAATTGGCCGTCTCGGAGCTGCGATTTGACCCCCTTGTTTTTTTTTGTGGGGAACCGTGAAGGACCGATGTTATGCCAACAATCCAGAAACGATTCAAGCACTTAAGGCCAATATCATCCAATCAATCCGTGAGCTACAGCCCGAAACCATCAACAAGGTCTTGGAAAATTGGAGTGACAGAATGCGCTACTGCGCAGCCAGCCGAGGCAGCCACTTGAACGAAGTTGTGTTCCATCATTAATGGGAATGTTTACTCTTACTAATAAAGCCATAATACATGGAAAAAAATTTAATTTTGTTCATTTTATTGCATTCTTAAAAAGAAACTTGTATTTGGCCCACCCTGTATAAGCCATTTCCAATATAGTAAAAAAAAAATGCTAATGGTCTGGGCGAAACTTTATTATTTTTCGGGTCAAAGTTTGGGAGCGGTTAAAGTCATGAGTTGATTCGAGATTATGAGGTTTCTTGGAAAGTTAATTTTATTCTTAAAATAAAAATATTTAAAATAGACATTTTTAGCCGATTAAACATTGAAAAAGCACATGTAGACTATTCGAATTTCGGTATATTATCAACACTAAAAGCCCATAGAGGTAAAAGCGAATTTGATGCCTGATCAGACTTAAGACGAATTGTTAAGTGTTATGACGAATTGTTAAAATGGTTACATTACATCCACTGGAGGGTTGAATTTGGTGAAAACATAAGCAACCACCCCCGTGGTTTTTGAAATTCGAAAAACCGTGAAATTGGTGTTTAGACCATTACATCAAATGCCGTAATAACCAATTTTATATCTCATCAGAACTAAGGGATGGCAAAAATTGTGAAAACATATGCAAACCCTTGGGAGTTGAATATCCAAAAATTAAGAAATGGGTGAGTAGGTGATTATATAAAAAGTCTGTAGAAGTGAAAACCGATCTAATATCACATCAAACCTAAGAAATATGTCGAAGCTTTGAAAAGCATACAACCCCCTTACACCCCTTAGGATTGAATATCTAAAAATACTGAAATTGACTTTTTGGCGCTTATATAGGAAACCTTAGGAAGTAAAAATGATTTCGATATATCAACTGATCTAAGCAATATGTACGAATCTGTGAAAACATATGCAACCTCCTTACACCCACTTGGGGGTTGAATATCCAAAAATCCTGAAAGGAGTTAATAGATAAATATGAAGACAGAACGGGAAAGTAAAAACCAATTCAATTTATTATCACTTCTAAAAGAAATGACGGAATTCGTAAAAACGTGTTCAACCCTTTTATACCCTTTTAGAGACTGAAAAAGGAAAAAACTTAAAAACGAGTTTCATGCGATTATTACGCAACCAAGTGAAAGTGAAAAGTTAGTCGATATCTAATCAGACCTGGGTGATATGTCAGAATTCGTGAAAAAGTATACAACCCCTTTACACCACCTTAGGGGCAGAATTTAAAAAAATTCTGAAAACACTTTCTAGGTATTTATAAGAAGAAGCCGTAGAATAAAAATTAATTCAATATTTTGAAAGATCTAATAGATATAACGAAAATATGTGCATTCCATTTTCACTGATCATTTTTTTCGCCCCCCTTCCAAACCACAATGGACATTTGAAATTTTTTTTTATCAAAATTACTTTTCTAATTAATTTACATATACATACCGAGTTTCAACATTGTAGCATAAGCCGTTCTATAGATAGGAAACACCCCCCCCCCCACCCCACGCACCATACTACCCCTATAAAAAATTATATTTTTCCAACATGCCACTACTATAGCTCTATCTAAATACCAACTATTAGCTTTATATCATTATAGGTTCTTGAGATATAAAAATCAGAACCTTTTCCTGTTTACCCTCCCCCACTCTCACCCTCTACACCCTCACCACCAAACAAATATTTGTTCTGCTAGGGGTCCATTAGGCCTACTTCTGGTAAAAATTTTAAGCATCTATCTATCTATCTTACACTTCTTACGTGATTTTTTTAGAAAAATTCTTATCACCTCCACATTCATTTTCTGCCGCCCCCTTAAAAATTGTTACTTTCAGCAAACTTTATTTATCAACCTTTATACACAAACCGAATTTTATTTGCCTAGTGCAATTGGTTCGTAAGATATCGTAATCTAAAGTTTATCCCCTCTTAAAAATTTGTTTCCGATCTATTCCCCAAGTATACCTACCGATTAAGTTTTAATTTCATGACATTAACCGATTAGGAAATATGAATTTTAGAATGTGTCGATCTCGGCTTTCGTGCGTTTCGGACGCATTATTTTTTTTCCACACTCCCACACCCCTTCACCCATATCGGCAATGGGTCCACTATCGAAGCTCTATATAAATTCTAAGTTTCAGCCTCCTAGCATAAGCGGTTGCTGAGATCTAGAAATCAAAATTTTCGGTCTAAAACGCACCCCCTCCTCCCCCCTCACAGCCCCACCCCACAGAATTTGGTCACGTCAAGGGGCCTACTCAGTCTATTCATAAAAAAAATTCCAATTTAATATCTCAATGGGTTTGGGAGCTACGAGCCTTCAAACGATTTTGCGTACAGCGGTCGACGTACGGCGGACAGACGGACTGAAATTTTTTTTTGCTTTTTTCGTGTCTACTAGTCATGAACGTAAAAAAAAAATTTTGAGGGTAGCAAATTTTTTTTTTTAAAAATCGTTCGTATTATTGAAATAATAAAGTAAAACTTCTACCATCTGACTTCATCAAAAATTAACTACTGCTAATACAGCTTTATGAAATCATCATAATTCAGGGAATGTGCAAATTAAAATAATTTCTTTTCTTAACCTCATTCACTCTTGTAGTAGGAGTCCACTCAACCTCTAAGGGTCTTGAGATATACGATGTAGTTTTCGAAATAGGTTCGTGCCTCTACTCCCTTTTAAAAACTCTCAAAAACTTTATACTCGGCCGCCTAATCTATTCATGCACCATATCTCCAAACCTAAATACATTTAAACGAAAATAAGCAGCTGGAGGATGCGGTCTTTGGATCCAGACGATTGGAGGCGACGACTTCAGGAAGCCAGTGCCCAATTTGGGCTGTCGCGCCATTGATGTATATGTATGTGATGCTGATATATTTAAACCAAGTTTCAACTTTCTGGGAATAATCTGAATTTTAGTACGTGTTGCTCAAAAATCACCAAACGTTATTGCATGACTCATATAGAGTCAAGTCAACGACTATTGGTGAAGAATAAAGGTCCAAGAATTGAACCTTGTGGAACGCCAACTAAATAGTGTGAAAACGTGTTGCTTTGCTAGTTGTTCAGTCTTTGATTGATTTGAACTGTTCAAAAGCTTGGGAAATCAAAAGTATGTCCTATGTAAAATGCTTGTAGTTCCTATGCTACATTCCGGAAGAGATCCGAAGCAAGCGAAATATGCTAATAGCATTATTAAAAAAAACTCTTTATTATACTCTGTGTGCACTTTCGACGATTACGTTCTTCGAATCTGTCTGGGCTTTTCGTACATTAACTTTTCACAGAGAGGATTTCATGCTTAAGAAATAAACGTGAAAAATCATCGTCAGACATTTATCGCATGAGTGCGTGCATTTAACAAAGAACACGAACCAGAAAAAAAACATTCAACCACAAAAGAATGGAATCACAACTTTACAAGAACCTGAAAAAGCCAGAGCCAAATAAGACCATCATCGTCGTCGTCATTACTCGGACTCGGACCCATTGGAATGCTGAGAAACCTCCTTTTTTGTTATTGTTCCTTGAGTCTGGGCACTTAGTTTTTTTCGGTTATTTACTCGGGCCACTTATCCTTAAATTACTATAATTCCTTGAGTCCCCCTTAAGGGCAAATCATGTTTTTTTCGTTGAATACTTCTGGCTGATCTTCTTGATAAATGTGCAGGAAATTTTTTTTCCTGTGCACTTTATGATGAGTACATTAAAATTTTTATAATAATTTCGGAAAAGGGACAGAGAAAAGAGAACTTCAGGAATTTCATTTAGCGTTCCAACTTCCATGATTGATGAAAGTACAAGCTATGAATTTTATTTTTCATTTATTGTTGGGTAATTGGGGTCCGAAAATCATTTTTACAAATATGAACTGTGAAGGTTGGAGTGCATTCTTTGTAGGATTGTAGGGGGTCTCAGCCCTGGGAAGTTATAATAAAACTATTGAAGAATGTATCCTTCTCTGTAACTACTCTACTAGCCCTGGATGATATTTTCACACATCTTTGTCAACGTCGTCGCAGGAGAAACCCACCAGTGACGTGGGTGGGTTGGTGTGGTACGTACACAAGTTATAAATACCGGCTTTGTCACCAATTTACACTGAAAGAAAAACTCATTCCAAGGTCGAATTGACCATATTAAAGTTCTTTTGACTATTGTAAAAGAGGTAAGTTTCCAATGATCATACTAGCCAAAGTAATTCGGAAAAAAAAGCCGGGTTACAGTAAACATATATCGCTACTGGAATTTAATATTGTTGCACCAATCATTCTTGTTACATGATGTAAAAGTATATTATAGTCATGACAACAATATTCAATGATTAGTGGAACTATGAAATTTGATCAAATAAGAAATAGTCTTTGCAATTATGTAAGTGAAGATATTAGATATGATTGTCGCAACCATACTATAATTGACATAACTTTGAATGATCAGTGCAACTATGGAATATAATGAGCGATGGTCAGTACAATCATGATTGCCACAACTATACCATAATTGTAATTAGAGATGGGCAAAGCAGTTCCTTTCAGTGAAGTACTTCACTCCGAGGCACTCACTTTAAGGAACGAGTTCAGTGAAGTAGTTCCGGAACTCTTCGTTCTATCGTTCCTTCGTTTCGTCAGTAGATCTAGAAGATGAGGACCAAAAAAAAGGTCAGTACATTTAAAAGATGATGATTACAAAAAGGTCGGTCAAGTTTTTGTCACGTGACCAATGGAACTGCAGTTCACCAAAAGGAGTGAGTTCCTTCACTCACTCACTTCAATGAAGTGTTCTTTTGGAACTGTTTACTCCTGAACGACCCATCTCTAATTGTAATAACTGTAATATGGTTACTGCAACTATGGTATTTAATGAGACATAGTTATGAAATTAAACATATATTCTTCTTAAGCATGAATTAATAATACTTGTTTCCAATATCTGTTTGGTTGCCGTAATTAGAATATGCTTACGATCAACCATGTAGGAATAAACCTCAAGTTGATAGAACTGCAAACGGAATAGTTATTATGATCAAAAATATTGTGAATTTATCCATACTCTTTGGGTTTCCATTCAATTGAGCCAAGCATATTATAAAAAAAAATTAAATAAAATGTTTACTATAGACCTATTGTTATTACAAAAATAAATTCAGTTAGTATAGGGTGTTTTTTTAGGTGCATGAGAACTATCGATATCGATAACTGTGGTTTGACAGCTGAGAATGTCAAACTGTGTTGACATTTCTGTTCAGTAAGGTTTGGCAAGTTATCATAAATGGTTTAACGCCAGAACAACGCTTCCAAATTGTGGAAATTTACTTTGAAAAAAATTAATCTGTTCGCGAAGTTCATAGAGCACTTCGTCCATTTTACGGTCAACATAATCGGACTAGTGAGCAAGCAATTCGTGTAGTTATTGATCGTTTTTGCACTAATTTTACTCTTCTCTTAACGAATCACCATTACATCCATTAAAATTGACTGTTTGGTGCGGTTTAAACGCTGGCGGCATCATCGGTCCTTATTTCTTTCGAAATGAAGAAGGAGCTGCCGTTACGGTGAATGGCCAGCGCTATCGAGCCATGCTTACTGAATTTTTGTTTCCAAAAATTAATCAGCTAAACATCGCCGACATTTGGTTCCAACAAGAGGGCGCAACTTGCCATACAGCGCGCTTAACAATCGATTTATTGCAAAATGACAACTTGATTTCCAGAAGTGGTTCTGTTAACTGGCTCCCTCGTTCGTCTGGATTACTTTTTATGGGGTTATATTAAGTCATGCGTTTATACCGCAACTCTTGAAGCATTGGAAGCCAATATTCAAGCCACTATTGACGCCATACGGCCAGATTTATTGGAAAAAGTAGTCAAAAATTGGACTGATCGAATGGACCATGTAACTAGTAGCCGCGGTGGACATATGACGGAAACCATATTTAAAAAATAAATGCCATGAAATTATCTATCAGAATATAATAAAAAAATTTCATTCCAACAATATTTCTGACTTGTATTATAATTTTAAGTTCTCATGCACCTAAAAAAACACCCTATATAATACAACTATGTTACAGATTGTAACACGGTTGTGGCAACTATAACCTCAATCACAGTAAGGTTCTCGCAAAATGTGATTGCCATAAGTGTGATTTTTAAGTGTTATGGAAATGGTGAAGTGATAGTGAAGTTTCTTAGAACGTACCATTCTTCAAAACCACCAAAGGTTACGTTCGTAACCTACGTAAGAAATGCACCTAGTCCATCGTATCCGCCTTATGTAACCAGAACATACTCAGCCTACCATTCTAATGCGACGCACGCCACATACGCACCCTCTCACCCAAAGTACCTACCCAACGTACCAGGCCCGCCCTACGTACCCACCTCATTAAAAGAATCAATCTCAGAACAGCTACTTGTTTGCTGGTGTGATAAATTCTTCCACCCTTTTGCGCTGTTACGTTTTAACTTATTCTATAAAAATGTTCGCGTAGTTGGTGCGTATATACAAATTATGGTTTTGGTGTAAAAACCTTTTTGTTTTTGATCGAATTGAATAATGGCAGAAAAACGATCAAAATTTAAAAAAAAAAATTTTTTCATTTGTCACATTAGGAACGCCATAATTAATGCAATTACGAAAATAACTAAGAAATAGTTTTTAATCAGGTCTCAGGTGTCTCATGAGAGGATAGACTGTAGTAATTACGACAGAAAGATGAACAATTAGAAAATAATTAATGAACTCACCTGAATCCCTGACAAATGAAGTGTAGAACAGATGATCCTGAAAGAAAAGAAAAAACAGTATTAGTTCTACCAACCTTAACTTCATTCTGAAACACTTTTCCATTTGGGTTTCTGAAGATTGAAATAAAAATTGTCCGTACTAATGCATTACAATTAAAATAAATTAAAAATTAAATTTGGTGCAATTTTACTTGAAATTTTGATAGCAAATTTGAGTTCGATTACTTTCATTTGATAAACGTCTCAGTTTACTCTCGAGTTTATTTAATTATTTAATAATAAAGTGTTGTTTTTTTTTTTTTAATAAAATTTTTCCTTGAACATATTACTGTGTCAGATTAACGTAAGTTTTTTCAAATAGAATGCAGATTTATCAATTGCAGATGTAAAGATTAAGATCTACCATAATCACTGAACTATTTTTACTTGTTATTATACAACTTATCGAATTTCAATAAATCATCTATCTATCTATTTCTAATAACAAAGTGTTGCATAATTTAACTTAATTCGTTTAACTGAAGTTATTTACATGTAATGTGATCTGAGTGTCTCACTTCTACTTAAATAATATTAAAATCATTAATATCACTGATCATTTCGAATGAAAACCCAATTGATCCATGTCCCATAATTCAGTTTTCAACTTTTATTGATCAAGATAAACTCAAAAAAAAATCCTTTATTATAAATTAATTGCATAACTACTAAATTTACATGTATGAATTTGTATATTAGATGGTCACGAGCTATAACCATTTCTCTAATGACTTTTTTATGGTAGCTACTCATATCGCAAAAATTTGCGCTGATGATAGTCATAAAAAAATTTTAGCGGACACGGATATAATGAAAGTACCAATTAAATTTTTTTCAATGACATTCGTATGGTAGCTACTCGAAGGAGAGGAGATGAGAGGAGAGAGCAATGTTTCCTGGTATCAAACTCAGGCTCGAAAAATTGCATGAAATATATAAATTCAAAATTCGCCAATCTGTTCTTGAATTATTACTCGATCAGAAAGGATAATTAAACATTTTTTCAATGACACTTATACGGGAACTACTCACAAAGGGGATTGAATTTTCAAGATTTATAATCTGGGGTCAAATGTTGGTTCAATGGGGTCAAATGTTACCGAAAACAAAATATTAGATTTGTTTATTAGCGCGGTTTACAGTAATCCAATAATAGTAGTGACTTTTGTATGACAGTTATTAGAGGAGGGGAGCTATTAAAATGCCGACCCATAGATAGATAAATTGGAAATAGGGGTTGGTATGGTTAACCTCTGTCACTGCAGCCACAGTTGGGCCTATTGTGACGTCCCCCCGTCCCCGACTATGATTCCTCTTCAATCACTGCGCTTTCAATGAAGCCCAGAATTTTTCAAAGAGGAATGGTCAGGAATTCCGATGGGTCCATGAAACTCTGACCGAAGTGACGAAGTCTTTTGTGAGCTAAACCCTCTCATTCACAGAGGATATGCTCTGGTGTTTCGTCTTCGTCATTGCATTTCTGCAAATTTTAGTCTCAGAGAGACCAATCCTATTGAGATGCTTCCTCATGTGACAATGTCCAGTCAGAGCCCCCACTAGGGTTCGGGTCTTATATCTGCTGAATTTTAGATAATCCGAGTGTTTTGTCATAAAAAGCTTTGAGTGCCTGTTTCCCGGTGCCAAGTCCCAGTGAATGGCACTTTGCGATTTTTGCCACATTCGGATGTTCATTCTGGCTGTGCTTAATGATATCCAACAGAATGGATATGGTTCCATGAAGTCAGCTTCTGAACCTTTCCTAGCCATTAAGTCGGCCATTTCATAACCTTCATAGCCGCTGTGTCCCGGAATCCAAATGAGGTTAACTCTGTTCTTATTTCCGAGTTACCGACCCATACAAATTGTATATAACATACGGATTTTTCAAGGACTTTTGTATGCAGGTTCTCGCCGTAGTGGATATCTTTTTGTAATCTCCATATCGAATATCTCTTCAAACTGGGCGTCATTATTCAATTTCGATATATTGTTTAACTTAAAGTGAAACAATTCGATTCACTTAATAATAACAAATAATTGTATTTCAATGACAATTGAATTATTGCACTTGGTAATGCTACATTTTCGCGGCTCTAGTATACGCATCTTTGAACTCGAGTTGCGATCGCAACTATGCAAGCTACGCTATTTATCGATGGAATTTCGCACTAAGATGTCGCTTCATCAAAACTGATGTAATGTGCGAGTATGTGCTCCGAACTTATACGACATATGTGATGCATCGCGAGATCTCGAGTATATTCGATGGTGTGTGTATAGAAAAACGAGAAGTTTGTAGAACTTGTTAGGTAGGTCTTTCTGGAAATATCTAGATTGAGATCGCTCATTAAGCGATTAGTGTTGTCAGGCCATGCTCGCAAGAAAATTAAATGTTATTCTTCTGTGGCGCGATAGCACAAATCGGGCCTTAGCTTTTTCGATAGTATTTCTTCGATCGGATTTGTGACATTACGGTCATCCCTTAGTCCGATCTGATTTTTTTTCTTTCGGAGCTTCTTATCCTAGTTTTTTCCGAAGATAAGTTGTTACCCCATCGTCCAACCCTGGCGGGTGAGGAAAGAAAGACAATTGAGAATAGGTTTTTTCAGAATGGATATTGTTGAAAAGTAAGGAAAATTGAGTGTAAGGAAAAGCATAGGAATGTTCTTTAAATTTCTTGAACCCAATCGCAAGAAGGTCGACATAATCCGTGCATAGACAAGGTGGCCCAAAAATTATTTAGTACTGCGTAAAAAGGAATTAAATCTCCAGACAGTGCAATATTCGATGCATGAGAATGTTTAACTGACTGGAGGTACTACATGTTAAGAGAGGCTTCTCCGACGTGAGCTGTAGAAATAAAATGATGTTTAGAAAATTACATCAACGACAAAATATTTAAATGCGGCTGAGTGGGCATCACTTAGTATAATTTTTTTTTTCTTCGCGTCTTTCGCAATGCAAAGGATAAGATCAGTTCGAAAACAAACTGCAAGTCGAATAATTGCACTTCATTTAGCCGACATATCAAACGCATCAACTCTATTACCCCGGCCCCGACTAACCAGTTTGGGTCATTAGACCATCAGAGGCAATAAACACAATTTTGTTAGCTCGTAAAATTAACTTGTAGCAACAAAAGTTTTATAGTCTACGACTCTAGCCACTAATTAAATCGTAGATAGTACGAGTGCACTGTGTAGTTTATGGGCGACATACGAGTATAATTTAACTTTATACGAGTACTTTGTATAGCGGTTAGGAGCGACAACCGTCCGTTTGTCCAGCCCAGCATTATTCAGATCTGCCCGAATCAATTCGAGTTGTAAGTATAAAGTTAAGTATAGTAGGCATGCGCAATGCAAGTGCTTCTCGTCGAATTATAGAAAAGATCTGTTAAATTGATCTGATGAGCTCGTTTTTTATTCTGCGAAATTGGACGAATGATTAAAACAGTTTTGTCCGGGGTCAAAGTGGTCGTGTTTTTTTTTACGATGAGAAGTCAATTGGACAGCGCCGTCTAATATGAGGTTAAACTGCTGTCGGCACGAGCATATTTCATGCAGTTCTTGACTGGCCATGACAAATAGTATTTCCAGATAAGATGAATTTCTGTCTAAATAAATGAAAAAGTGATTAGTTTGGAGAGTTATTGTCACAATTGATAATGAACAGAGTGACTGATTCCGTACATAATCAGGCCTGAACGGTGGCAGCTCCTATTATCTACTTCTACGTTTTAAAGACAACTTTCTTCCTTCAGATGGTGCATGTTCCTGTAAAAGTCAAACCGAGACAAATGTCTGCTGAACTATATCGATTTGAACCGAAATAACTAATTCAGGCCTGATTCACTACTTTTCATTCAGGCCTGATTCACTACTATTCATTCAGGCCTGTTTCACTACCTTTCAATCAGGCCGTCGCGCTGCAACGTGTCGGTGTAAATCCACCATCAAAGAAGATGTTTTCGACTGCATATGCATGTAGGTCGCAGTGGCGTGGCGTGATAATTCAACAAGGGGAAGCAATTGGTAAGTATCAAAAATTAACTATTATTATGCTTTCTACAAATTTAGTGCTTATTAATTGAACCGCTCCCATTAGCTAATCAAATTTTATCTTCCTGGTATAATTGATTCGGAAGATATTCTAATCTAAATGTTTTTACACCCCACCAGCCGAATTAAAAATGTCTAATCCTATTATCCCTTAAGACAACTAAAGAGTTTCAATTTTCTGACATCAACCGTTCGGAAGATATGTATTTTAGAATGTTTCAACCCCAGTTTTCAAGCGCTTCGAGTCCTTGGCCCTTCTCGCTTTTTTTGTTATTGGGTCCACTATCATAGGTCTACATAAGTTCAAAGTTTCAGCCTCCCAGCGTAAGTGGTTCCTGAGATCTAAAAACCTTATTATTAAATTATCAACTATTTACCACACATACCCATAACATATCAATTCAATTCCAAACTTTGTTCAGAATTGAATTCCTATCCTACTCTGGTAACTCTTATCAGATCTTGCTTCTAAGTTTGCTGAAAGCTTCTCTGCTGCAGCCAAGAATTTTTTCTACTACCCGTGGAAGCAAATTCTTCTTTGCTTTCATCCTCCCGTGCTCGAAAAATTTCATGACGTCACAGTGGGCTTACTACAGAATGAAATAAACGCTTTTAAAATGTGTAGTGTATGTATGCGTGTACTCACATTTCAAGGACTACTTACATTTTTAGTCCCATGAAGATAGAAAAAAATAAATGATACCATTCAATTATCAAATTAATGGTGAGTGGAAGAATATGTCGGCTCTGTTCCCCGTAAATAAATTCTCCGAATCAAGACCGTTCTTGGGGGTGGGGGGGGGGGGGGGGGGAGAGCGGTTGGTAAGAAGGTGCCCCCATCTGTATTTCACCAACCCGAAAAAATCCAATAAAATTCGGGTGAACTATTTTCCAATTCCGATTCCCGATAAATTTATTGCTCGCTTCTTCCATCTGCCACAGGTAGTTAGTCTAATTGCGCGTCGAGTTAGTCACTATTTAGACCCTCTGTACTATTTCTCTACTCCCCGACAAATTCCAAAACATATCAAATTTGAGTTGTATAGCCCAATGCGTTCGCGAGTACCAATGAATGCAAGGAACAATTTTTTTAAAGACATTTGTATGGTTGCTTGTCAAGGACCTCATTGGTGGCGAGTGACCAGAGGATAGAATTCTAGAATTGACCATGACCTTTTAAATTTTTCTAGTTAAAAAAAAATTATGTAGGTACTCTTTAACGGCATGTGTACTTATAGATACCCTATAAAAAATGTTGTCTCCCCATGACAAAACCGAAATAAGGTCACTGCAAGACCAAGATGAACATTGATTTCGTCGGTTATTGTTTTCATACTTGTAACTAGCGAAGTATTGTAGTGTGAATAATACAATGACTTTGGTATGGGAGGCATCCGTAAGGATGAAAGAAATTTGATCAGTTAGAAACTTTAAATTAATTTTATCTATCACGTGTAAAATTGCGTGCTCATAGTTGAACGAGTTCAAGGGTTCTTCTACGATTCATCCATTGTATGAAAACAAAATTTTTAAGGACTCTTGCATGGAAGCTGATATTCGTTTTCTCACGCATTAATGTACTAGACATTGACGTGAGACAGCGAAATGTTTTAAGAACTTTTTGTATGAGAGTTACCCGGTGAAGTTGAAGGATGACAACATTAACGAACATTAACGAACTTAGCTTTACAGAGTATTCTAGAATCTTCCGTTTGGGGGTTGGATTTAACTACGGCATCTACGGCACAATCAGCTCTTGGATCTACGCCACAATCAGTGTATGGATATTTGTGCTTTTTTTACTGCAACACACTTCCTTAAACGGGAAAAACGAAGTCGTGAATTCATTAGTAGCGCTTATGAAAAAAACCTGCCAAATTAAATTTCGGAAGTTGTGAAGAAATTGGGGCAAACTGTTTCCAGGCCCTTTATAATTTAAGAATAAAATGGACAAATTGACTGCCAAGCATATTTTGCTAGTGTTTCTCAGCAGGCTAAACTGTTTTTTCATGTAACACATTACAGAGGCCGAGCATTCAAACTCCTATGGAATTTTTACGTATGTGATTTCATCATTGATAGACAGAGAATGGAAACATCACTGGCTATCAAAAATGATAGTAGCAGTCAATCTGTATCGGTGGCGTACTGTTCATCGATAATATTACCGCTATTATAGTTCTACATTTAAATTTCGAAGAAATAACAAAAACAAAACAAGAACAACTTGGGCACATTAAATCTGTCCTTTGGTGGTAGCCTCTTTCTTAGAGGTTAATCCAGGGATCATAATCTTTTTACTTCATGATTCTGACATGCAAGTCTACGCGAGGTTTTGGAAAATTTCACATAAATTTACTTACCATTCAACAAAAATGTTGACTTAAAAGTGTACTCTCCCGTTGACTTTGCTAGCAGTCGTAAAAATAAGCAAGCTAAGCCGAGACACAAACCAAAATTTAATTGGGACAGAAAAAAAAAGCTTTTATAACTTTTGTTATAACAGGAACGGCTTGTGCTAGAAAGTTGAAAGTTGGTTCATACACTAGTGCACTATTTTGGATCAAACACGCAAACAAATAATGTGGGTTTATGCATATACCGTCAAGCAGGGACGTCATTTGTGGGGGGGGGGGCAGGGGGGCATTTGCCCCCCCCACCTGAATTATGTATTTTTATAGATTATATATAACATATGTATATTTATATATAAAAATATATACAAAGATAACATCTTGCCCCCCCTAGAAAAAACTGAAATTACGTCCCTGCCGCCAAGACTTTAGAAGTTGCTTTTTGATACTCGGTTTTCTTGACAGACCCATCAGCTTGGCGATGTTTTGGTGTGACTTTCTCAAGGAGTAATCTGTTTCGATTGTCCGCTCAAGAACCTCCTTTCGAGATCACGTCGATCAGCTCGATCTCATTACGGGTAGTAGGTAAAACGTACGCAATGCGCGGTATTGCACAGGTGTTTTCGCTTGTTCTCACTGCGAAAGCTTTGACTAAACGTTCTTCTGGCAGCCCGAACTAGCAGGCGCGATCTCAACTAACTTACGACTTACGATCGCTACACACACGCTGCGATATGTGGTATCGTATGTTTGCATAAGATCACACTATACACACGTCGTTAGCGCAGTCCGTAATATGGGCCCAGAAGTCGTCTCACCTGAGTTGGAGCTTTCGAGGTGATCGCGTTACGCACGTTTCTCATCTCTGGTCTTCGAGTATAACGACTTGGTGTGGGTGATAAAAATCGTAGCGATGGACTTTTGATATGACCTGCGGAGTGCGGATCTACACAACAGTGGGCTACAAAATCGCGCACTGATCGGTATATTCAGTCACGTATACCGGTTTTCTCTGTTTGCTGGGCTGCTAAACTGAGATTACACCAACAAATTGCCGTATGTCTTGCAATTGGATTGGAATTGGAAGAGGTTGTTTTTTCCGTCGCTGGCGATAACTTGGACGAGAATGAACTCAGGCTCAGGCAGGGCGAGACAATTTTCAGAAAGCTCGGTCGGTTTAGTTAGTGATCAGCGACTGTTCTGTGGAGGAGGATAGGTCTTAGAATTCGTGTGCTATTCGTCTTTTACACGTGTGTGTCATCTATGTTTTTAGTGTATTTATTTTTTTTTTTTTTTAATTTTGCGTACTGATCGTGCCAAACGAAAATTTCCTTGGACCTTGACTTTGACCTTTTCGTCGACTTGTTGTTTAGCAACGATCCTTGGTAATTGATCGGGGGTGTGCGATCGGTTCGATTATTAACAAGAAGATCGCGAGAAATTTTCCGAACACAGAGTGATACGAGCTGATTATCGAGGTGCGATCGGAAAATTAAGTAAAGTGCAAGCGGCAGAGAAATCAATTGATCGAGCGATCGATCGTACAAAACGCTGATCGAGACGGATTATCGGTTAATTTCATGGCACAGCGTCGGCGTGTAAGCAGATCCGTGCGAATCGCCTTTCAACAATAATTTCAATTTCAACAGTAGTTTTAGTTCGGTTTGCTTCCGCGGGGTGAAAATTGTGCGCAGCGCGATCAGTAGCCTGAACGAGAACGAAGACCGGTCGGTCAGCGCGATCAGCTTTTTGTTGCTGGCTGCTGAGCCTGTTGTTGGTGTTGTTGGTGTTGTTGTTGTTGTTCGGTGTCTGTCCGATTTTATTGCATTGCATCACGAGAAAAATAGTGTGGACTCGCGTCGCGATCGAACTTGGTTGCGGCTGTCAGTTTCGAGAGAAATTGTTGCGGGTGTAGATCGGACCGACGACAACGACGACTGACCTGAGCGCGAGATTTTCTAGTTCAAAAAAATCAAAGATCAAAAATTATTTTCGAATGATCGATTTCGGTGACGCGTCCGTCTTTCGGTTTCTTCGTAGTTGATACGATCGCGAATCCGTCTTAAATTTTTTTTTGGGTTTGTCGCAGTGTTCAAAAAAATTTGAAGTGCTTTGACGGTGTTTTAGTGAAGCGAAGCGATTTTTATTGTTTTGGGGTTTTTTTGTCGTTTCGTGTGCTTATTGATAAGGAAACGTGTCGGTTATTAAATACTAAGTACATCGGCGATATATCGTAATTACAGAATTGTTCTGTAGAAAACATTGGCTTGTTTGGATTTATGCAAAACTCTTAAGGATTTTTTTAGCAGTTTCATACGAACAGGGTAAGTACTAGATCACTAGAGCTAAAGCTAGGGCATTTTGTAAGGTACACAGTTGCGTTCATTGACTCCTAACTGATTGTTGAGTGATTTGTAGAGCTTGCAGCCCTGCACTATCAGTTAAATGACCGAATACCGTATCAATTTATAATTTGTAGCAACAACAGAACTTTTATTTCGATCTCGTATTTCTGCTGATAAAAATACTCAACTACTAAAGCACTTTGAAATGCAAAATGTAGGTAAAGGCGTTTTTTTTATATCAGTCAGGTTAAAAAAATTACGTAGCTAGCGATCTATTTATTGATAACGACAATTTCTTTAGTAAAACGCTCAGGTGAAAGAAAGGCAACTTTTTGAAATATCGGTCTTTGTTTTGAAATTTATTTTATACAAAATAGGGATCCATTTGTAGTTCGAAGCTTAGAAGGACCCTACTCCTTTAAATAGACAGAAGAAAGATGTAGATCTTAACGGACAGATGTGACAACTTCTTCCAGGGGTCTTGTAACTTTATACACACTTTTATGCCTAGATTACATGTTGTTCGGAGAGTATTGGCCCAGCTTTTCGAAACCGGTGATACCCAATAAACAATACACTATATAGGTACAGTAGAACACGGATAAGTGCATACCGATGGTGCATGTTTTTTGTGTGCACTTATCAGTGTTGTGCACTTATCAGTTTTTCTTAACAAATATAATTATAATTTGATTTCTTAACACATAATGCATATTATCTATTTCTTTTTTTAACAGATATTGTCATGGTCAAAAAATAAATTAAGAACCAAATATGTTTATAAGCACATAAATAAAATAACAATATTTTATTAATTATTGTAAAAAGAGGAAAGCAAATTTAACAGCCTTTTTATAATTAACTAATCAAATGCAAAAATAAGTACAAATTCATTTTACAAAATTTTAGCTAATTAAAAATTAATAAAACATACAATGAAACTTTATTTCTTGAAGAAGTGTGAAACTTTTTTCTGGATAAATTTTTTCCCCGAAAACTTCATTAATTGATGTTCCACTTCATCCAAAGATGTAACCTCAGTACCGCTTTGGTCGACATATCTCCTTATCGTAAATAAGGAGCTTAATGCATCCTGAAGTGATACTTTAATTGTTGGGTTCTTCGATAATCTCGTCATCTGTTTCCATATCGGAACTTAGCTCTGCATTTTCTGGACGAATTTCATTGATGATCTCTTCTTGGATTAACTCACCATAACAACCCAAATTTTCATCGCAGTCAAGAAGTTCATTAAACTGATCCTCGGGTATAAGAAATTCAATGATTTCCTCTTCATCTTCATGCACTTCCTGCAAAGGTTGGTGAACAAATCCAGCTTTGCGAAAACTTGTTGGTGAAACTAACCACCAAGATCTAAAGCAAGCCTTATTGCCTGTAAGACGTCTAAAGATTTCCCTAAGCTTTGGAGAGAAGATCCTTGTTCCAGGGCCAGAATTTTTTTTCTGACTATTTGTTGTCGATAGTATGCTTTAAAAGTGCGATTAGTACCCTGGTCCAATGATTGAATTAAGGCTGTCGTATTAGCTGGTAAAAATACAATTTTCACATTTCGCAAACGGATATGGTCTGCCAATTTATGACAAGCAGCATTGTCTATAAAAAAGAGCAACGTTTCTATTTTGCATCGCCATTTCCCTGTCGAAATATGCAATTATGTTGGTCCAAATCTTGCTTGTCATCCAAGCTGTACTGTTAAAATAGTATGGAAGAGAAATTTCCTTCGCAAGAAAGCAACGTGGCTCCTTGGAGCGACCAATGACATAAATATGCTTGTTCGATCCACTCATATTTGTTAGAAATAACAGCGTTACACGATCTTTTTGGACTTTTCCACCTTTAACAGAATCTCCTCCAGAAGCAAGAGTTCCACGGGGAAGGGCTTTATAATATAGGGCTGAATCATCCGCATTGAACACATCTTCAGCACTGTAGTCTTTTAGTTTATCTGGAAGCACGCTTTTAACCTTTAAATTAAGCCAATGAACACAAATGAGAAATTTTGATAAAAAAAATCCTTCACAACCCAATAGTCGGCTGATGTTTCATCAGAACCTGCTTTTTCACCATGAAATTTGAAATATTTAATATCATTCTTTGTTTTCCAACGATGTATCCAACCGCTATTTGGTTCAAAGTGTTCTATCCCCATTTTCAAAGACATTTTTTTTTGCTTCTTCCAAAATCATTGGTCCTGAGATAACAGCATTTTTTTGTCTCATTTGTTGAAACCATATTATCATTGCCTCGTCTAAATCTTCATGATTTCAACTGCGAATCCTCTTTCTTTTCACGTTTTTATTTTCCATAGCAATTTAACGAATCTTGTCTGCGTTCCTTACAATTCTGGAGATAGTAGATACATCACACCCATACTCAGTGGCGAGTTTTTTCCTTGTTTCGCTTTTCAGTTTATCCAAAACTTCAAGCTTTTGCTGGATTGTCAAAGTAATTATTTTTTTTTTTGGACTCTATTATGTACAAAAAGGTGCTACAAGATCACTACAATCACAAATTACACACTTATGTCTAACTCGCGGTAATTTTTTTAAAAACTATAAAATCTAACTTCACTTACTAACTTACTTACCACACACTGCACAAAGCAATCTCAAAATTCCACGCATTCAAGGAAAGCATAATGACCAAAGCCTAAAACGTCTGATTTTCGGGGAATCCCTCATTACTGAAATAGCAGACTGGTCGAATTGTGCTACTTTTTATAACAGACAATGTTTTACAGTGGCTGGCAAAAAAGGAAAGAAAATGGGTTTTAAATGTGCACTTAGCTGTGTCAAATTCAATGCAAATGTTTGATATCATGCAAAACGTATTTGTGTACTTAATCGTGTTGCACTTATCCAAATTCAAATGTATGAAAAATTCCCAAAAAATGTCGGTGCATGAAATTTTAGTGCACATAAGCGCAATTTGCACTTAAGCGTGTTGCACTTATCCGTGTTTTACTGTACCTCGATTATAATGGACTCGATAGGACCGATAGTTTTAAGCTGCAGTTACAATGGCTCCGATCCGAACCGATCTGGAAAACGGACAGTGTTGAGTTTCTCTATCCGACATATCTAAAGAGAATTTCGGAACGACTAATGAAGCCTCAGTTATAATGGTTCCGATCCGATCCGATCCGGAAAGCGAACAGTGTTGAGTTTCTCCATCCGACACCCATTTAAAGGGAATTTCGGAACGACTAGTCACAATCGTTCCGTTAATTAGCCGAGACACAAAACGGAGGAGTAAAGTTGACCAACATTCAACTTGAATCCGTTCCGACGCTAACCCTGCGTCTACACTGGCAATTTATCTGGCAATGGGAATGGCAATATTTCGTAATGAGTGGGCACTTGATTGCCAGGCAATTTTCATTTGAGCGAGTGAATTCGAAATGTCAAGTTCTGAAACAAAGCAAAATGCCGAACATTGCATCAAAAAAAATCTATTGAAAAGACTTCAATAGTTTTCTCTTTAGTCAACTTATTTTCAGCAATTTCGCGATCAAATCAAAAAAAAACCTTATACCTTACCTGTTGACAAGCGACGCTCACTTATGTGAAACGATGCGTTTTCTGGCAATATTGCTCTCAAAATTGACAAGGCAGTGATTGACATGGCAATGTTGAGAGCAATATTGTCATATGCGTTTGATGCCTCCACATTGTCAATTTGTGTATGGCAATATTGCCGTTGTCATTGCCATTGACGCAGGGTAAGAGGTGAATTATTGAATTTCACCACCTCTTTCGCCTCATTAAAAATCAAAATTACACTTCGATAGTGTCACTTTGACAAATGTCGGAACGGAATCATTGTGCCTTGAAATTTTTTTCCTCCCACGTTGCCGGATCGGATCGGAACCATTATAACAGAAGCTTAACTGAAAATTAAAATTACACCTCGATAGTGTCTTTTTGACGGATAATAATAATAATCAATGCCACAACAGTCCGATGGTAAAGTATTTGAAGAAGTAGCGAATACCGAAGTAATTGAATACTAAACCACGGGATTCAAATGGTTGTGAGTATATAGTCAAATGAATACCTCATGCGAGTATCAAATTAAAGCACTTTGACGGATGTCGGAACGGAATCATTGTGCCTAGAAAATTTTTTCCTCCGAGGTTACCGGGTCGGATCGGAGCCATTGTAACTGAGGTTTTAGTCCATTGTAAGCGAATGCCCATTTTATCCAAAGTTATTTATTCTTAAGATCTTGAGTCTTGACCTTGCATAGTAGTGATGTGCAATTCAATTACTTTTCAGTAACGAATAATTACTGAATACATCAACTTCAGTATTCGATATTTAGTATTCGATACTTCTTCAAATACTTTACCAAGCATGAGGTATTCATTTGACTATATACTCACTACCATTTGAATACCGTGGTTTAGTATTCAATTACTTCGGTATTCGATACTTCTTCAAATACTTTACCAAGCTGAGTAAAATATGTTCTGTTTGATTTGAGATGTGCTATTGAGTGGTATTTGAAATGAGGCAATATCGAATACTTCTCAAAAGTGGTATTCGATACTAGTAATTGTTTAAAGTATCGAATACTAAATAACGAATAATTACTTTTTGCACATCTCTATTGCATAGTCCATTATAAACGAGTATCGAATTAAAGCAAGTCCATTATAAGTGACTTCACTTGTATTTCGATAATCAGCGTGTCGATGATCTTATGCCTCATGCGTTTGTCTAAGGTACGAGTATTCTGGAAGTACTTCATCCCTGTCCTAATACCTTCCGTTAATCTTCAATCCTGTTGAAGGACTAGAACATTCGAAGATCCCTATGAAACGATTTTTTCCACTCGAAAACAATCGGCCCGCCTTCCGAATGAAAACCGTGTTCCATAGAAATGCTTTTCAACCCGCCGACGTGCATTTGGGAAAAAAACCGATTGATTCCGTCATTGTATAAAGAAACTTGTCAGAAACGAAAATTCCTATTAAATTTTATTTCACAGAATAGGTAGATAAGTTATCTGTTCTAATCATAGACATATAGGGTGTTTCAGTAGGAACGCTCGAAATTTGTTAGGTTATAGCGGACATGTCGTTAAAGCAACATCCGTCGAATTTGTTGTGAATTGTTCAGTAGTGTACGGTAAATCACCATGGAAGGTTAAAGCGTTGAACAACGTGTGCAAATCATCAAATTTTATTTTCGAAAACAGAGCTTCGTTCGAAAAAGGTTCCGCGCATTGCGTGATTATTAACGACGAGGCCCATTTCTTGATGAATGGATGTGTGAACAATCAAAATTGTCGGATTTGGGACGATACCAATCCCTCGATATCCAGCACCAAACAAATGCATCCCGAGAATGTCACTGTTTGGTGCGGATTTTGGTCTGGTGAAATCATCGGTCCGTAGTTCTTTCAAAACGAAACTGGCATTACCAAAACCGTCAAACGATCGATGATAAGCAACTTCTTGTGGCCTAAGCTGGATGATATGGACACCGACGACATGTGGTTCCAACAGGACGGCGCTATGTGCCACACAGCGCATGTCACGATGGACATTCTGCACGAGGGCATTGTTATCTCGCGCAGCGGTGACGTGAACTGTCCACCGTGATCATGCGATTTAACGCCTTTAGACTTATTCCTTTGGGGCTATCTTAAATCGCAGGTCGATGCGTATAATCCGCGAACAATTGATGACCTTTAAGTCAACATAACGAACTCCTTCCAGCAAATTCAGCCAGATTTATGCGACAAAGTCGTCGAAAATTGGACCTCTCGAATACGTGCCACCAAGTAAAGCCGGGCGGATATTTGAACCACGTTACATTCCATACTTAATGCCATAAAATGTTCTTTCAAATAAAAAAAGAATTGGGTGGATATCTCCACACACAACTTATTTTCTTTATATACATTTAAAAATTGAACGTCCTTGCTGAATTCGATTCCTGTCGATTCCTTGTCATATTTGGAGAAGAAATAAAAGTTCTACAGGATGGGTCAGTTTACAATATTCACGGAGATACAAGGCGGTAAAGAAAAGTTTTTCGGACATGTACCATCACTCACATAAGCTGTTATATCTTCAAAGCTCTATTCAAACACATGTCGAAAAACCTGAATGACAAAAGCAATAAATTCGGAACCTAAAGGTGTTCTTACACGAACGATTAAAATTGCTCAATTTGCAGCAATATTCGTCAATTTTGACGTCACGAAAATATGAAGCAACACACAGCAACAATAGCAACAGGCGATGTGGATAAACTTTTCATCAACTCGTTCCTGAATTGTGATGAGCGATATTGACCAATATCTAGCAATTCAGCAATAAGGGCTTACACGAGCAATTCAGTCTATGAACAACACGAAAGCAAATTGGACAAACAAATCTAAAACTTCAAATAAAACATGGAAATATTTGAATTACATGCCATTATAACACGAAACTTGACAAATAAATGCAAAATTCAAAACAAAACTTGTCAATTGAATTACCGAACAAGGACAATTGCTCACAGTTTTCCAAGTTAGTGAAAATAAAGCAACTATAGGTCGAGCAATACCAGCAATCGGTGAAAACATTGCCACATTGCCGAAATATTGCCACAACTTGCATGATATTGCCCTGTATTGCTCCATTAATCGCTCCACTAGTTTTGGCAATAGTCGTCGGGCAATTAATTGCTTGAAAAATTGCTCGTGTACGAGCATTTTAAAATACAAAGTATCAAAAATCGAAATTTCTAAACACGAAATACCAATGCATAATATCTCAAAATCTTAACAACCGTAAAATCTAGCGGGTCTCAAATCCTGAAACACAAAATATCAAAACAGAAAATTTGAATCCAAAAATGCCAAAATACAAAATACCTAATTACAAAAACCCGCGACTCAAATCGCAAAATCCGAAAGAATGTTTCTTCACTCGCTTTTTATACTCTAGATGAAATCATATAGAGTATTATAAGTTTAATCCAACCCGAAAAGTTTGTAACGCATAGAACCGAGCCTCGGACGAAAAAAAGTTATATATTATTTTGTGTTTAGTTTTGGCCAAAAACCCCAAATCCGTTTGCTGTCCGTCCGTCCGTCCGTCTGTCCGTCCGTCCGTCCGTCCGTTTGCACGATAACTCAAGAACGCGTTGGCCTAGGAAGTTGAAATTTGGTCACCACCTGTAAAATGGAAAAAGTAAGGCTAAAGCAAAACCGAGTTCATTAATTAGCGCAATCCATCAACTCCTTCGGGTAGCTGTCATACAAAAGTTCTTAAAACACGTGTTCACCAATATTGAACGATAACTTTAGAACGCTTTAAGTTACTAATTTGAAATTTTGTATCCGTTGATTTTATAATAGTCGCAGCTGAAGGTATTAATATGAAAAATATCCCGTAAGTCCTTCATGTAGTTGCCATACAAAAATTCTGTAAAAATGTCCCAAATTAATTTATGGAACTCACTTTAACTCAAGAAATCGTTTAACCATCCATCGAGTAGACAATACAATAGTTTCTACCTGTAAATAAAAGGTCATGCAATAATTGTATGTGCACTCCTCATTCTTTTGATATATTCCCAACTAAAATATAAATCGGAGTTCAGTATTTCATCTAGAGTATCACACGATTGGCTTGCAGCCGATCGTGACTGCGTTATGTTTTATTTACTAGCTTTAGAAGTGTGAAACTAAAAGTGAGCAGTAAAAATACTATCAACAAAATTCTGTAGGAGCTTCATATCGCTAGAGTTTGAATTAAATTTTTAAGAATTTATTTCCTACGAAAAGCGGCTTGTAACCAAATAAGTAAAACAGTTTAACACAAAATGAATGTCGTAAATTCACGGACTTTAATAAATATTCCATCGAGCTGACCAATTTGCTGGCTGCGCTTCGGATTTTTGAGTTGATAAAAAGCGGATAAAATAAATTTTTTTTTCCTGAAATTTGATCGCTTGCTGGATGTTTATTGCGTTTTACGATAATTTCCCTTATCTACAGAGTCCGGTAGCTTGTGTAGTCATTGAATCATAAGTGCAGCTGGTAAAGTACTAACTTTTGATATCGAGCTGCTGCTATTTTTTTGCGTTAACACAAATGAGTCAAAGTAAAAAAAAATATTGTTAATTTTTTTTAAAAATTAAACATTGGAATGTTGTTTCTTATAGGATTTTAAATTTTACTTAATAAATGTAAAATAGCACTGCTCTCACTTTGTATAAGAAACACTGCTTCAAATAAGAAGATACATCTGAGACGAGCGTTTGTCAAAAAATCGTCCCCACTTAGTTAGTAGAAATCCGTCAAACTTCTTTAAGTTTTCGTTCAAAAAGTTAGTATCAGTATAGTAAGTATTGAAAAACAAGTAGTACGAGTATATTAGCATAGGCTGAATAAGTAAGCTAGTTCTCGATAGAGGTACCGAACCAACGACGACAAGATGAATCGCCAAATACAGACCTCGGCTTTAGCAACCCTAAAAACTATGAAGATTAAAACGGGGAACGGTTTTCGCCAAGGATCTAGTCACCCAGCTTTGGTCCCTTGTAATAGATGACCTACCGGACTTGTAACAATGGCCTCGCAGTGAAGGAACGAAAATTAAATTCGCATGAAAGGAGTAAGAAGTAAAAATTTCAATGAAACAATCACATAAGAAGAGCATTTGAGAGCACAAACATAGCTTCACTTACGGCATAGTTCTTCAGGCGCATAAAGTTTAAAAATACTTTGCTGTCGTCAAGCTGGTCTCACATTGTATGCTGTGTTGTCAAATATTTGACGAAAAGTTCAGTCAAATTTTTTCCGCCAAAATGGATCTTGCAATTAAAATCATGTTGCAAAGAAAAAGTTGAAGTTTACACTATATTTGACAGCATTTTCCAGCGAGAATAGTCAAATATTTGACATAGTGAAAATACAGTGTAATACAGGCTTAAGACTCATGATTGCTAATGGATTGGCTAGAAGAGAACAAAACTAGGTAAACGTTAACTCACAGGTAGATGGCGTTGGTCTAGTTTGCATGAAGCACAAGAGAAGAGAGGTCAAGCCTAGTACTATATTCCGAGCGAAACGAAATGAACTGTCAAATCCCATCTAAAAAATATGAATATTTCGTTCATTCTTCGCGACGAAATATTTTGTTCGTTTTTCAGTACTGTGTTAATGGGCGGAATGGACATTTGCAGTAGTCATGGCGCTTGGTTTCGTTAAGGTTTGGTTTCCAAGGGTAGGGTACCCTTTTATGACAAGCGAAATATTTGACAATTCAAAATGCAACCGTTCGCTGTTAGTTCAGTTCATTTATGCTCGGGAAATTTTGTGAGTTATATTTTTACTACGTTTACATGGAGGATTGAATCCGGATTCACTCCTCTAAGATCTCATGTAAACGCAGATCGGATCGGAATGAGATCGACTCGATCCGAACGAACTTCTCGACCTGGATCGAGTCGAAATCGGATCGAACTTCTCATGTAAACGCGGATCGAAAGATCGAAAGTTCGATCGTCGCAAATTCATTAAAAATAAAAATTTATTTTCTATCATTTTCATAGTATTAGCACACAAAACTGCTAAATTTGACATTTTTATGCACTGCACTTCGAACTTGTACGATTAAAGAAAGATTTCAGGTTATGTTACTTGTCATTTCGATCTCATTTCGATCTTCCCATGTTTCGATCTTTCGATCCGATGTAGTCATATACGCGATTCAAATTTAGATCTTTCGATCCTCCATGTAAACGTAGTATTTGTTGTATTGTATGCCCGAATTGTAATTTCTTGCCAATATTTTAATTTCTTTCAAATTTCGCACGCTTTTATTTCACTGACATCTAGTAGTGAACTGTATAGTTTATTTCACTCTACTTCGAAGGTACCTTTTTCGTTCGTTTTCGTTTCGCCGAACACAGTACTATACTTAATACAGGCTTAAGATTTATAACTGGTAATGGATTATTAGCCAGAAGAGAACAGAACTAGGTAAACGTTAACTTACAGGTAGATGGCGTTGGTCTAGTTTGGATGAAGCGAGAGAAAAGAGGCTATTGAATGAAAATTGTGGACACACCTATAAGTACTAGTATTGATTTATCCCAAGGCATGATGCCAGTTTGATTTGACTACAGGGCTCGGGTTGACTCTCCACGGGTTTGTTTCTGTAGGTGAGGTTTGAAGGTCAGACTAGTTGCGATGAAGATTAAAATGGAGAGAGAACTAGGCATTATTCATGCGTGGGAGTATTATTCAAGAAGCCGTTCGTGCTAGAGCCTCCTACAATTAGACCATACCAAAATCTGAAACGATCTTAAAAATATCCTTGAAAATACCGACTACATCCCAAATATAGATTTATTATTGAAAAAAATACCGTTGCTACTAGGACTGTGTAGTTCGCGAACGAACAAGTTCGGAAGAGCGTTTTCATAAGTGAAATGGGTGAACTAGTTCGGAGTCAGTCCCGCTCCTAGTTAGATAGATAGTTTGGCAAAAGGGGTTGTATGGTTAACCTCTGTCACTGAAGCCACAGTTGGGCTTATTGTCACGTCACCCCGGATTGACTGCGATTCCTCTTCAAACCCTAGGCTTTCAATGAAACTTAGTATTTTGCGAAGAGGAATGGTCAGGAATTCCGATGGGTTCATGAAACCCTGACCGAATTGACGAAGTCTTTTGTGAGCTAAACCCTCACATTCACAGAGGATATGCTCTGGTGTTTCGTCTTCGTCATTACATATTCTGCAAATTCTAGTCTCAGAGAGACCAATCCTATTGAGATGCTTCCTCATGTGACCAATGTCCAGTCAGAGCTCCCACTGGGGTTCAGGTCTGATGTTTGCTTAATTTCAGATAATTACAAGTTCTTTTTTCCGAATGCTTTGGCATAAAAAGCTTTGAGTGCATGTTTCCCGGTGCCCAGTCCCAGTGAATGGCACTTTGCGATTTTTGCCACATTCGGATGTTCATTCTGGCTGTGCTTAATGGTATCCCATAGACCAGATATGGTCCCATGAAGTCAGCTTCTGAACCTTTTCTCGCCATTAAGTCGGCCATTTCATTACCTTCATAGCCGCTGTGTCCCGGAATCCAAATGAGGTTAACTCTGTTCTTGTTTACGAGTTCAATCAGGCATTGGAGGCAATTCCAAACAAATTTGGAGTAGATTTGAACCGCTCCTAGTTCGTTTGAATTCATTCCTTGCCGTTCGCGAACTGTAGATTGAATATGATCATGATCTGTCATTGCCGTTCGCGAACTGTAGATTGAATATGATCATGATCTGTCATTGCCGTTCGCGACTGTGGAATGTGGATTGGATATGATCAAGATCTGTCATGGCGATTTTAGTGGCATAGTAACGAATCGAATAAAGTAAGCCCTATTGGAAACTACGCAGCAAGTAAAAAGTAGACATGTAAATAATGTAGAATCACACAGTGTCCACTCCAAGAACCCGCGAACTAATGAACTAAAAGAGCGAACTAGTTCGTGAGGAACCGGAAATCTGATATGAGCGCTGCCAATGGCGAACTAAAACGCCCATGCCTAGTTACTGCCCGTTTAGTATGCCCAGGGCATAAGGATCGTAAGGACCGATAAGGCTTACTAAACTATACTCTCGGCAGACAACCTTTAGAACAAAGATGTCGATAACACTGCAGGATCTGTTCAAAAAATTCAGAAACCAATTAGCACTATACAGAAGGTGTGTTTGAAACTTCTAGACCTCAGCTCTGTGTTAATGCGTAAAACTGGCTCTGTTCCATGCTTCTGGAATTATCTTACAGCATCGCTGCTGACCTCAAATAGTCAAAAAAAAAATCCGGTGATCTTCCAATCGGCATTAGTTCAGAAATATACCAAATAGGTTACAGTTGGGTTTGTCCCAAAAAAACCTGATTATTTATTTAATGAATTAACAAACTGAAGATAACGTAAATCCTGAACAGGATGTTAAAACCGATCCAACCGCTACTGTATACCTTTTTTCGCTCTACGCTAACTGCCATTATAACCAAATACCGCTTACGAAAAAAAACTTTCAATTTTGTGAACAGTTAAAAGATCATTAAAAACCCGGATCAGAGTTGTGGGCCCGGAAAAAAAAAAGAATTATCAATAAAACAGTCAAGATTTCAAAAAGACGCAAGATAAAAAAAAAAAAACAACACAAGACCAACTAAAGCTTAAAGAAGTCAGTCATCGTTTGCTCGTGAACGTGAACGGAAAACTACTACTACTTGGAAAAAAACATCGATCTTAAAACGAAAACGTGTGTAGTTTGTCCGGCTCTTAAAGATCGCTGATCGTTCAGCCGCGATCTTCCAAGACAAGACCTCAAAACTAAAAGACAACAAAACAAAGACCTCAAAGACGAGAACGAGAAAAAAGAGTTGTTTCCAGTTATATACACGGTCGTATGGGATGGATGGCGATGGTAAACGCCAAGAAATGAACCACGAATGACCTTGACAGTGAGCACCATATATAATGAGTTGGGTCCGACGTGGAAGTGAAGAGGAGGAACGGTGGAAGCGTAACGTAATTTCCAAGAACTAACTTCTATAAGATCGTTGCCAATCTACCGAAGCAGCCCCATTCTCGCTGTAGTATTTCTTTGGGATTACTCACCATACCAGAATCGTACTGAACTGATCACCTCTGCACCACTCCCTTGAGGTTCCGCCACGATCCATAGACCCATATGGAGCCTGTCTTTATTCTTTCTTAACGTATATCTCTTCTCCGCCAGAATGAAGACATGTTGACGGTTTCGATATTATTACTTCTTATATTTTCTGTTAACTATTTTTTTGTAGGTTGGTTGGTTGGTTGCCGCGCTGCTTTGGACGCTCTACTCCTCTGCATGTTTTCTTCATACCTCGGACAGTCGTATAAATTTTTTAAGTTGTTTTCTTGTCGGATTTTTTTTTCCTACATCTTGTAGGTCTCGCTATAAGGCAAAAGCGGCTGGCTACAAACAAGTAAAGGCAGCCAAACTTGTTTCGCTATGGACAACGGGTCGAACACTATTAAGGAAAGGCACTCTAGTACTAGGCACTATATCGCGGAGAGGATATATGAAAACGAGCGGCAAACAATACCACGCTATAATCTTGGATAAAAATAAGGTGTGTATACGGAGAGTATCAACATATTCAGGTGCTTGTATGCAGTAGTACCTGAGTTATCTGGGGAGTTGGTTTTCGGTAAATGGCTAGAAATAAAATACCAAAAACCAGTACTGGCCGCGGTGCGGTTCGCCTGAAAACCGTCCCGTTTCGGCTCGTGGTGCCTTTATCAATCGGCGATATGGGAATGTTGTTCCCAGCCAAGTGTGCCTTATACGCTATACACACATATGATGAATCGTACAGTCCCAGTTCCAACATCCAACTGAGTTTTTGTTTGTCGATCCATAGTATACCCATTATAGGAGCTCATAAACTCCTATAATTCCTCATACAGGCCGTTCTCGTACTACATCTTTTCTGAAATCTTTTATTGAAAGAAGGAAACCTGTTTTCTGTTCGGGTTCCTGCCTGGTTTTTGCTTTTGCATCCATGGGTTCTTAAGGCTTTATACTTGGTATTGGTCTCGGAGCAACCCATGGGCATTTCTTCGGCTTCATCTTTTCAGTCGTTTAATTTCATTTCATTTCTTTTGGTTCGGTTATTTCTTGGTACTGACTAACAAGGAAAGTGTACGACGTTCATAAAACACTTTGCACACACCTATGACCATTGTATTGTGGTATGCCTAACATTTTTTGATCCTCTATAATGGTAATTATGTGAACATGTCTATTGTTGTTAACGCTGAAATGTTTTGATATTGTGAAGATGGTCGACGTTATAAAATTCCATTTTGTCGTGGTGATTCTTAAAGTAAATTCCTGAGTTAGATGTCGGATGAATTAAAAAAATATTTCGCATCTTCATGGTCCCGTGGGCATCCGTCAAGCCTAGCATGTAGCATAATTTGATGTTACAATAAGTGGCGGTTACAGATCGAAAAAATCTGCCAAGTCTGGACGTTACTTAATTATTTTTTGGGTAGAAGTACGGAATGCGTTTAATGATGCGATGCGGTGTAGGTTAATATGCGACTGACAGCCTAAAAAATAGCGTTCCAAATAGCCTCCTGGTTATTCTTTAGGTTGTCAGTCGCATATTAACCTACACCGCATCTCAGCATTAAACGCGTTCCGGACTTCTACCCAAAAAATAATTAAGTTACGTCCAGACTGTCGGCTGATTTATTTACTTTTTTTTAATTTCAATAAAAACAGGGTACAAAATAACAGCATAGCCCTTTAGGAGTTGAATATCACAAATTTTTAGGCGATTAAATTTAGATTAGATTAGATTTGATTATTATAATTCCATATTATATTTTTTATATTTTAAGATATAGGTATTAAATAATGCGACGCGCCTTTTCAATTCGTCTTTATTGTTTAGTTTTCACTAGAAGGTAATGAGTTACAATTTGGTGATATGAATAATGCGAGGAAAATGGGAATTGGAAAAAACCTCATGGATGTTACTTAAACTAGAACTGAAGGCTAGACTTAAAACCTAAAATTTAAAACTAACATTAAAATTAACTTTACTGAAGTAATTCTATAGCTTATCTAACAAAGGTATTGTTGATACTAGAGAGAATCAGCGGGTTCTCCGAGTTTCTGCATTTTGAGGCAAAAACATTGATACACTGCTTGCATACAAATTACGTTATTCAAATCATGATATGCGATACAAGATTGCATGATACACAGCCCATACATGTTATACTTTGACATTTAGCTATCAAAGACAAAATTTATTCGTGCTAAACGTTGCAGTATGATGTTTCGGCGAATAGCACTTTCATTGCTAATAAAGAAATGTACAAAGCGGACCATCATATCACACACAAAAATTAAAACACGTTCAAAGAATTTTAACTGACGGAAGAATATAAAAAACCCACAAGTGTCGTTCATTTGAATTTCAGTTGATTTCAGTAACAGATGGCGCTGATGGCAGTTAAAAGAAGGCAAGGAAACAGGTTCGAATTACGTCGATATCAGCTCTTTGACGTACTATATGCATAATATTGGGTGATACACTGGTGATATTGACGATATTATGATTTGTATACGAGCTGTGTATCCAAGGTATTAGATGAAATATTAGAAATAATGTCGTCAACCGTAGGTAGAATTGCGATTTTATGTAATTCCCTAGTGGAAAAGTGCCACGGTTTGTCCAGGATTATTTTTAAACATTTATTTGGGACAATTTGAAGTTTTTTCTTAAATGTTTTGGCACAACTGACCCAAATGTGTGCTCCGTCTAAGAGGATAGGTCGCATGGCCGATTTGTATACCAGCAGTTTGTTTTCCGTTGACAACTCAGACTTTCTGTTGATAAGGGGATACAATATTCTGATAGATTTCTGCATTTTTGTACAGATTTCATTGATTTGTTCGTGGAACGTGAGGTTTTTATCCAAGTATGTACCTAGGTACTTTATGTTATGACTCCATTCTATACTTTCTCCAAGAATGTTTATGGTCGGATTAGGTAGATACCCATGTGCGAAATGCCGGAGTCTAACCAGAGTTTCGTACACTGCCCAGAATTGGCATTGCTTTGTCCGCCAAGACCTGTCGATCGGTATTGTTTTGGTACTGACAAACCAACAGACCAGTGTCGGGCCAATCCTGGTGATCAGTACTCCCACTTGATCTGAGCCGACTTTGGTCCGAGTTGCTGGGCCTATGTCGGGCCTAGAATTGGCTTATTATTGGTGTCTAAGCTCTTTCGGCATTGGCTCGACGGTCGGCTCTGTATTGGACACATCTTGATAGAAATATTTTCTGTTTCTCAACATATCAATTGATTTGGTTTCAACCCTATTACGAGAATGTGTCAGATTGGTCTAGTGGGTAGCGTAGCGGACTAATGTGTGACGGGACCATGGTTCGAACCCGAGAGTGTGCAATGTGTGTAAGTAATCTCAATTTTCAAAAAAAAAAAAAATTATAATTTTATTTTTGTTTCTTGTTTTACTAACGCCCAGCCCAGTATCGGGCCAGAGTTTCACCAAGAGTAGGACCGGTGTGATCAAATCGACATTGGCTCGGCAATGATTTGGTCTAGGTCACATACTAGGCCCGAAACATTAGCCAGTACTGGCAACTCTGGCACCAGTACTAAGCCTGTGCTGGGCCGTTCTGCTTTTCGTACATGGGTACCTGCGTGCACGTCTTTTGGTGAAATACGTTGCCTGAGTTTTACTACTATTAATTTTTATTTTCCATTTATTGAGGAATAAAACTAATTCATCTAGCTGAGTTTGCAGATTGTTATTATAATAATGATGTTAGGCTCCGAGGAGGAGGTAAGGAGGTAGTTCACAATTTTGTGTAATAGGGATATCGGAAGTGTAAATATTGTACAGTATTGGACTCAATGGGGAACCCTGAGGAACTCCAGCAGGAATGTCTCGAATATTTGAAAGGTCTGATTTAACTTTTACTCGAAACGATCGATTTGTTAAGTATGATGGGATAGTTTTAATTAGGTAAGGAGGAAAGAATAATTTAATTAGTTTGTAAAGTAACCCTTTATGCCACACAGAGTCAAAGGCCTTTTGAATGTCCAGGGCGATGAAGACAACTGAATCTTTTTGATTTAAGCTTTTCTTGATGCAGCTAGTGACTCTTAATAATTGGTGGTTAGTTGAGTAACCTTGGCGAAACCCGAATTGATGAACTGGCAGTATGTCGTTTGCCTCCATATGGTCTTTAATTCTGCCGAGTATAATTTTTTCAAATAACTTACTGACTGATGGTAGTAGGCTTATTGATCTACAATTATTGGGTAGAATGTTATCTTTACCTGGTTTGGGTATGAGGAGTATTACTGCTTCTTTCCATCTCTTTGGGAAGTAGCCGAGTTTAAGGCAGCTGTTGAATATAGCATTCAGATATACTATGCCTTTTTTAGGGAGGTTTTTAAGTATGGAGGGATATTATCTATTCCTAGGATTTTCTTGGTGTTAAGCTTTCTTAAGTGGAATTTGATAACCTTTGGTCTACATAGATCTTTCGGTTCAAACGCAGCAAAACTACTGGAGAAGTCACGGAGTTTTTCTTCGATAAATTTAAAGCCTGTTATAGTTTAAAAACTATTCGACATCTCATCAGACTTAGTTATATATAAAAATTTTGGAAAAAACCTATACAATCATTTTACACCGTCTTAGGGGTTGAATATCGCAAAACCTTAAGGCGGTCGTCAACGCAGACCCTTTCCCGTGTAAACTAAAGTACACTTTTCTCAGGAACCGCAAATCGCATCGAGTTCAAACTTTGTAGGCTTGTTTTAACACTCAATTTAAAGAGATTTAGTGAAGGATTTTTAAAAATTCATAGCACAAAATTAATTGTAAGCTTTAGACATACATGCCGAAAAAACGGCACTTTTAGTATTAGTTAAAGTCGTATAAAACCACTGAAACATTGAATTCAAAAAACCCGCCACTAAAAGTGTACAAAACAGTGCCACCAACATGATAAAAAAAACGCACTCCGATAATTAGTTTGGTTCTTGAGGAAAGTGTACCTACTTTTAAAAAAAAATCACAACTTTTCAGGAGAAGCAAAAAACCAAATAAGTACGTTTTTCAAGGTTTTTCTTAACTTATTTCATAATTTGTGAGTTTTTATTTAAAAAAAAAAAATAGAGTGATACGATTGGCGGTTTAAGAGAAAATGGGTCTCAAAAATGGTCATTTTTGCACTCCTTACAAGCCCACCTTAAACCTCTTAACATGTTATTAAGTAAGACTGTTTAATTATGAATAAAGCAAAATAAATTCCACTCGACGACTGCAGCGTTTTCTAGTCTTAACGTCATGACTACTCGACAAATTTTCGCTTATTTCTGACTTAAATTTACGTATGCTAACATTACCAAATTTAATGTACGGACCTCTAACTATTTAACTCGTGAGCAACTGATGACGCCTCTCGCTATCACTAAGTTCTTTACAACCCTGTACCAAAGGCATGCAAGCATTCAAGGGCCCAAGTTATATAATGTTCTACAAATTTTTAAACTTACTATGAACCAATCGAACTATAAACTGCAACTGAAAAAATATACTAAATACTTTTTTTTATCTCAGAAACGGCTTATGCTAGAAAGTTGAAACTTAATATCTATATGTAGATGTACTACTGTATAAATTAATGATAACATGTACTGGACCTCAAAGACTAGTGAAATCGCAATTTCGATCAAAATTGTACTGATGACCTTTTAGCATGGACCCAATCAACTAGTAAAACCCCCTCAAAAAAATGTCCGTCTGTTCGCCGTAAGACGAGTAGCTCACAAACCCGCAGACAAGTGCATTATCTGCCTGCTAAACCTAATATTACCGCCGGCGACGTATTATTGTGTAAAAATGATGAAGTATACCAGGCAGATTTTTGTGCTTAAACTGTCTTCGCTGTAGTCTCTATCATACCAGACAGTTTACTGCATTTGTCTATTTTTCATGTCGTAACATTCACAGAAGACAATACAAGATTTGATCAAATGAAGCGAGAAAACTGGTTGTAAACGATTCTTTAGTTCCTGTTGTGCGGATGGCCATAACTTGCTGTACTCTCGTCCAAGAGTTGGCCAACTATTCGATCGGAGGCGAATTGTGTTGCATATAAAACTTTTTAGTTTAGATGATTCCTGTGCGCTTCCATATAACGGAAAAGTCATTAGCCACTCAACTGAAATGTTGCTTGATTAAAAGTCATAAGTATGCGGAAGCTCGAAATGTAATAGTTACTGGATTGACTTGTTTTTACAATATTAGTTCGTAAACTAATGATAAGGCTATAGCGTAAAATTTGACTTATATCCATATCTTTAAAATGTTCTTAATTAGGTTCATAATATTTAAGTGTAGGTACCTAAACCTACCACTTTTACTTCCCTTCCATTCTTTGAACTTTCATATACAAACATATTTGTGGTCACAGGGAATAAGTCGGTAAGTCTAAAAACGAACCTATTCAGGGCAGCACTTTTTTGCTATTTTACTTTATTATTTCTTAATAATAAAGTATTGTGTTCGACCTGAAATTTAAAAAAAATTTGCTACCCTGAAATTTTGTATTTTCAAGTTTTAGGACTAGTCAACCCCAAAAAAGCAAATAAAAAATGTCCGTCTGTCCGCCGTACGCAAAATCGTTTGAAAACGCGTAGCTTCCAAACCCGTTGAGATATTAAGATATTGAGATATTTATGGTAGATTGAGTGAACCCCTATGACTGATATCTTGAATAACCAGGAGGCTATTTAGAACGTTATTTTTTAGGTTGTCAGTCGCCTAGAACGCGAGCATTAAACGCGTTCCTAACTTCTACTCAAAAAACAATAAAGTTGCGCCCAGACAGGCAGATTTTTTATTAATTGGACAATAATTTTTCTGTACCTGTAGTGCTAAGGAAAAACGTTTTCTAAAGATAGTATTACACTATATGCCATGGTGTCAAATAATTGACTACAAAAATTTGACGAAAAATTCAGTGAAACTTTTTCTGCCAAAATACGAGTCTTCCGGCTCAATTTTCGATCGATAGTTAGCAAACGCGGCACCCACCTAGCACAGAGCTTCTCCATTCACAAATGTTCATGTAAAATGTTACGTACACGTCCAGCTGACATCCCAGTAGTCTCAGCTATTTCACTCACTTTCAATCTGCGGTCCTCTACCTCTACCACGATTTTATGAATTTTCTCGATCATTTCGGCAGTTGTCACCTCAACAGGGCATCCACCAGAACATGGTTCGCCATTAGTGCTCGTGCGACCTTTCATTCAGAAACCCACCGTTTGACCATTGAATATGATGAGGAAGGGTCCTACAGTGTTGAATCCATTCCTTATTTGATTTGAATTGGTGTTAAGCCTTTAAAATAGAAGTACGAGTATTTGACCGCACGCTTATCGAATTCGAGTATGTCCATTTTCATGTAAGCAACCGAGGCGTCTTCTTCAATAGGCTGTCAAACAGATACTAAGAGACCAATCGACCTGAAAGTTATTATAAAAGTTGGTCAGGGACAGTACTGTAGAATACAAGTCAAAAATTAGACCTGCTAGCGCCATCTCTGTGTCAGGCCGAAAACTTTTCACCCCACCCTCATAGAGCGAATGAAATAATGTGGCAAACAAAAATTTGTCGATTACACTATCAGGCAGCATTTGCTAGGGAACATAGTCAAATATTTGACAGCGTGACAGTGTAGTACTAGCTTCAGTACATTTGATATAGTCTGCTAAGGCAAAAGGACTTATATTGACCACATTTTCTTGAAGATTAGAATTCATATTCCGGGTATTGGCATCAAATGGTGGAATCAAACAAAACTAAAATCGATAATATCTCAAAATTGAGTTGAGTCTTTTTTAATTAGCACGGCGGTAGGTATATTAGTCTTTGTACACCATGGTTAGTAAAAGATCCTCGACAACAAATTATTTACTGACCCTTCTTTTTTTATGCGTAGATAAGATAAGTGGCTCGAAACTTTAACTTCCATATATGTTTAGCGAGTATAGGTACTACACATTTTTCGTATAGTCAACAATGCGTTTAATATTGTCTAGGATAAATTGAAGTAGTACCGACGTAAGAAATATAAGCTGCGATCGTTGCAATAAAACTCTTTCCTAACCGTATCTTTCGTATTTATATCTCTATGGCGCGTAAGACGGTCAACAAGATGCTGAGGGCACTAAAAACCGATCAACAAAAAAGATATGGGAAAAAAAGAGGCAACAAAACAACCTACAGCTCTAAATATAACGTGTACACATATAAAATGAAAAAAAAGATTATATTCTACGCACGGTATAGTAAAGATCTTGAAATAAAAAACACACATAACGACTTATAAAAAAGCAGTAATCCAAACTCCACTACGTAGAAGAGTTGGCCACGATCGTACGTACTCACACGCCAGTGCATTTAATGATCGTCGTCGCCATAATAATAACAAAAACCAAAGAAAATAACAAAAACTAAAGAAAAAATAGAAGAAAACACAACTAACAAGCCCATGAGGGGGAGCGGGACGGGATCAAGAAAGCTAATCCAAGAACTCAAGATCGGCTAGAGTTGGACGTTGGAGGCTGGGCTGGAGCGTTGCTGCCCAAGCAAACAGTGTAATCCGCACAAAAAATGAACGATTCGATCGAGAAAAAAAAGAACTATGTAACGCGTTGCCCTGAAGGCCTCAAGAAAGACTTTGAAAGCCGTGACCAAGACGTAAACATTCGTCCAGATCGAATCCGAACAGAGAGATCGGCAAGAACTCGTTTTTCCAGAACAACTGCGACTACCTAACCTCAAACACCCACGATCGTCCGATCCATCGATTGTATTATCATTTTATTTATAGTCGAGCTTAGAGAAGCCTATGCTATTGCGTATACTCGCTAGGTACTACACCTATTGCTCGTATTATCCACTAAAGCGAAGTGATCTTGCTTCTTACCTTGCTCACTATGTCTTCACCACACTCTATACAGTAACAAACTTATAGTGAAATTTCCTTTTGAATTTTATTCCCTCGCATTCTGATTTCACTGAATTATTCATTAAACATTTTTTTTTTTTTAAAAAAAAAAGAATCTATTTTTCGTCTCTTTGTTTACACCGCAATAAAAAGGTCGAAAATAAATAAATCATGGGAATAAAAAATCGAGATCTTTTGTTATGGCGCGATCGGTTTCTGCTGTCTACCGTAGTAAAAACTAAGAGCAACAATATTGCGGAAAACAACAACTTCTGAAGCAATCCCACTGTCGACGGCAGCTTAAGTCTTAAGAGTGAAAATGCGTAGGTGACAGACATTGCAAGCCTGGCTTAATGTTATTAAAGTTAAAAGATAGATCTATCTACTAGAGCCGGCTGGATTTTATATTAACAATTCTACAAGTTTATGGAAATTTTCTCAAGTATGTGAATTTAACAGGAAAGCTGTAAGCTGTGTAATGGCTTGATTTCAAAATCAATGAAAATGCGTTGGCTTGAACTGAATGCATTTTTTAATGTTAAGCCACCCGATTTCGTAATCCGCGCATATCAACGAAATACCAAACTGTGAAAGAAACGTTGGCACGTGTGTCTACAGCTGCTATCAAAAATTTCATTTTCGTTCGAATGTGATAAGACGGGGCAAACGGAAACTTGCTTACTCACCCCATTTGAACGGTAATACAGCAATTATTATGGCACTATACTAAACATATGGCAATTTATAATAACATTTGAAAGACGAATCGTTATTTAGAGTCGATTTCCTCGTGTGTAGGTTTGCTAATTAAGAAAAAAAAAGCAATGCTATCACCCACGTTGATTGGAAACATGTTGTCTCATTAACCATGAAAAAAAGACGTTATCTGTTGGCCCCTGGGAAATGTCAAAAGAACGCTGGAAATTCAAAATACTTTTAATTTTTGACAGAGATCAAGAAGCCAATTTGTCAACTGTGAAGAAAAGTAGCCGTTCGAACTAAAAACCAATAATTCGAATCCCATGATCCCGCACTTATTCTTATATCAAATTTTTCAATCTATCCAAACAGTAAATCCTATTAATCTCACGAGGGTCTTATAACACAATTCGATACTCTCATAAACTAATTCTTGTTGTAATACCTGATTCCTGATATTGAAGCGAGACATTCGCCTAGGGTATAAGGCCTTATCGAAGCTATTTTCCTACCTCGATAAAGCTTTGATAAGGTCTTATACCATGGATACACTGCTTGTATACAAATTACTTTATTCAATTCATGATATGCGATACAAGATGGCATGATACACAGGCTTTTCGTGTCAAACGTCGAAGTATGATATTCTGGCGAAAAACACTTTCATTGCTAATAAAGAAATGTACAAAGTGGACCATCACATCACACACAAAAATGAAAACACGCTCAAACAATTTTAACTTTCAGTTGATTTCAGTAACAGATGGCGCTGATGGCAGTTAAAAGAAGGCTATATCAGCTAAAATCATCGAATTTATATACAAGGAAACAGGTTGGATATTATGTAGATATCATCCCGTTGACGTACTATATGCATAATATTGGATGATACACTGGTGATATTGACGATATTTTGATTTATATACGAGCTGTGTATCCAAGGTATTACCGAACTAATTTGGCGCACATTTCCCCATGTTTCAACAGCAACAGGCAAGCGCCAACAGTTAGTATAATGCTGTCATGACTAGGCTTGTGTAGTTCGCGAACGAACTAGTTCAGAAGAGCGTTCCCAGAAGTGAAATGAACGAACTAGTTCGCAGTCAGTTCCGCTCCTAGTTCGTTTCTATTTATTCATTGTTGTTCGTAATTCAGTGCTGCAATGTATTCTTGTTCACGGAGGACCTTTTTTTTTTTTTTTTTAGGTCATCACATTCCAATCATCACTCAACTTCCCCGAACTAGCGAACCAAAAACGGAACTAGTTCCCAGTCAATGCGGCAATGTACTCTTGTACACTGAGGACCTTTTTTTTTTTTTTTAGGTCATCACATTCCAATCATCACTCAACTTCCGCGAACTAGTGAACTAGAAGAACGAACTAGTTCGCGACGAATCAAGACCTAGTTCGTTCCCGATCACTACGGTGAACTGAAATGCGCATGCCTAGTCATGACACTGGTTATTTTTCAAGCTTAAAAAAAGCGCAGGAATAACCAATTGTGCGACAAGGCAAACAACATTAAAAGAAAGAGAATTCCGATAAAAATCGCTAGCGGCATCTAGTAAACGAAATTAACAACGGATTCGTTATGAAAAATACCGGTTGTAGCGCGTTTCATAACATAACATGACACTTTCAATAATTTATACATAACGAACTGTCAAAAAAAAAGCGCGTAGCGGCTGGAAAATCTAGACCCCAGTAGTTATTTCTTGGCTTGAACTGCGCGAATGTTGCAAAACACTGCTCGAATGCGCTATGTTGCGGCTTTTTTTGACAGTTACTCACTTTTTAGCTGTTCGGACTGTCTCTCTCACACCAATGTCTAAATTGTATGTTACTTTTTCTATCCCTCTCCATTTGGTTTTCTAGCCGCTTTAAAGCGCCAAAAATAACCAGTGTCATAACAGCATAAGGCCTTATCGAAGCTGTTCTTGCTTGCGTACGGAAGTTCACATTGCTTCCAAACGAAGGTTATGACTTTCACGGGAAGCAATACTTCGAATGGAAATTTGAAGAAAAAAAACGAAAAATAATATTCACAATTTTTTTACTTTTGTTTTCTTCCATATTGTTATTTGTTTGAAAAATGCGAATTGATTTTACTTACACCTTGCACACTCTCGGATTCGAACCACGGTCCCGTCACACATTAGTCCGCTGCGCTACACACTAGGCCAATCTGAAATATTCTCGTAATAGGGTTGATGCCGAATCACTTGATATTTCCAATTGGACATGTCGAGCAAAGCTCGCTTGCAAACCTCCATAAGACTGTTGGTATTTACTTACATAAGACCTTATAAAGGTTATTACCGAAGCAATGGCTTATGAAATATTCAGGCTCCGCTCGCAAGTCTTACGGAAGCTTTAGCGAAGTTAAAAATCCACAATCTACGCTCAACAGTCTTATCGAAGTTATAGCCTCCGGAAAATCAAAATGCGAAGTTTATTTGCTAGTTGGGCCATAATCGCGGCTACGGTTGGCGTATAGCGAGGCGTTGCGAGACGAGACGAGCACCCTCTCTACACTCTCGGATGTGCTCGTCCAGTCCCGGCGATTGTGTAGAGCCAGCAAAAACCCCATGGTGGCATAAATGCAGGGTTGTATGGACTTATGACGTTTGAAATAGGTCTCATAGTGTCTTTGTTATGAGACTCAGAGGTGCTTCTCAACCTAGCACCCCTATGCTTAGAAATACAGAAAGAAGCTAGGTTCACCACATTCAAGCTTTTGAGCTTGGGGACGAGTCAGAGCGCAAAACTCTTTCTACGGAACTCAGCAAGAATCCTATACTAGCGATACCTCTTTCTGATTCAATGGTACCGAAATTCAATTTCACAAGGCCCTTCAAAGTTCTCCTACCTTAAAGGGAGGATTGGGCCACAAACAAACCCACTCCAAAACCAGGATCCATAAGCTGGTACACAGACGGATCCAAAACAGATCAAGGTGTAGGAGCAGGAGTTTATGGAGTGCGCCCAAATATCAAAGTCTACTGTAGCATGCACATAACATCCACTGTTTTTCAGGCGGAGACTCATGCTATTGAACTATGCATTAGAGAAAATATCAGAAGGGGCTACAAAAACCAACAAATATATATTCTCTCGGGCAGCAAGGCTGCAATAATGGCACTTCAGTCCTTTCAAATCTACTCCAAACTTGTTTGGAATTGCCTCCAATGCCTGATTGAACTCGGAAATAAGAACAGAGTTAACCTCAATGCCTGACTTAATGGCCAGGCAAGGTTCAGAAGCTGACTTCATGGGACCATATCCATTCTGTGGGATACCATTAAGCACAGCCAGAATGAACATCCGAATGTGGCAAAAATCGCAAAGTGCCATTCACTGGGACTTGGCACCGGGCAACAGGCACTCAAAGCTTTTTATGCCAAAACACTCGGAAAAAAGGACATCAGACCCGAACCCTAGTGGGAGCTCTGACTGGACATTAGTCACATGAGGAAGCATCTCAATAGGATTGGTCTCTCTGAGACTACAATTTGCAGAATATGCAATCACGACGACGAAACACCAGAGCATATCCTCTGTGAATGTGAGGGCTTAGCACACAAAAGACTTCGTCACTTCGGTCAAGGTTTCATGGAATTCCAACGGAATTCCTGACCATTCCTCTTCGTAAAATACTAAGCTTCATTGAAAGCGCAGGGATTGAAGAGGAATCATAATCAATCCGAGGGGACGTCACAATAGCCCCAACTGTGGCTTCAGTGACAGAGGTTAACCATACTAACCCCTTTTGCCAATCTATCTATCTTGTTATGAGACAATGGGCCTACTACATAGTTCTATGAGCACAAAGGGTTTTACTTTTATAATGAGATCTTAAAGATAAACTTCCGCCAACAGTAGAGAAGCAAGTCTATTATTTTTCGAGTAAAGTTAAGTCAAAGTTTAACCGAATTTGTTAAGCCATAAATATTAAGATCAAACAGAAAAGTAATCACGGGTCTCCTTAAAATGTGTAGTACTGAAAGGACATCTTTCAAGATAACTTGAAAGGCTGTTTAAAAAGAATTTTTTGTATACGGGATTTAATCATGAGTAAATAAAAAAATCTGCCAATGGTCTGGGCGAAACTTTATTATTTTTCGGGTCAAAGTTCGGGAGCGGTTAAAGTCGGAGTGTATCATGAGTTGCTTCGAGATTATTAGATTTCTTGGAAAATTATTTTTGTTCTTAATATAAAAATATTTAAAATAGAGATTTTTAACCGATTAAACATTGAAAAAGTCCGTGTAGACTATTCGAATTTCAGTATATTATGTACACTAAAAGCCCATAGAAGCAAAAACGAATTTGTTGCCTTATCAGAATTAAGAGATATGGCGAATTGTTAAAACGTATACAAACCCATTACTTCCACTTGGGGTTTGAATTTCGAAAAAAAAGTAAGCAAACCCTTCACACCTCCTTGGTTCTGGAAATTCGAAAAATCGTGAATTGGTTGGCCGTAATAATCAATTTTATATCTCATCAGAACTAAGGAATGGCAAAAATTGTGAAAACATATACAAACCCTTGGGGTTTGAATATCGAAAAATTTGAGAAATGGGTTTGTAGGCGATTATATAAAAAGTCCGTGGAAGTGAAAAGCGATCTAATATCTCATCGAACCTAGGAAATATGTCGAAGCTTTGTAAAGCGTACAACCCCCTTACACCCATTAGGATTGAATATCTAAAATACTGAAATTGACTTTTTGGCTTTTTTATATAGGAAACTTTAGGAAGTAAAAATGAATTCGATATATCATCAGATATGCAACCTCCTTACACCCACCTGGGGGTTAAATATCCAAAAATTCTGAAAGGAGTTAATAAATAAATATGAAGACAGCACGAGAAAGTAGGAACCAATTCAATTTCTTATCACTTCTAAAAGAAATGACGGAACTCGTGAAAACGTGTTCAACCCGTTTATACCCTCTTAGGGGCTGAAAAAAATTTAAAAACAAGTTTTAGGTGATTGTTACGTAAGCACGTGAAAGTGAAAAGATATTCGATATCTGATAAGACGTGGGAATATAGTGGAATTCGTGAAAAAGTTTACAACCCCCTTTGCACCCCCTTAGGGGTCGAATTTTAAAAAATACTGAAAACGCTTTCTAGGTATTTATATGAAGAATCCGTAGAATAAAAATGAATTCAATATTTGGGAAGACCTAATAGATATGACGAAAACCGTGAAAATATATGCATTCTATTTACACTAATAATTTTTTTTGCCCCCCCTCCGAACGCCAATGGAAATTTGAATTTTTTTTTTATTTAAATTAGTTTTCTAGTTGATTTACATAAACGTACCGAGTTTCAACTTTGTATCATAAGCCGTTCTATAGATAGGAAAAACACCCCCCACCCCCGTACCATACTACCCTTATAAAAAATTATATTTTTCCAAGATGCTACTAATATAGCTCTATCTAAATACCAAGTTTCAGCTTTATATCATTATAGGTTCTCGAGATAGAAAAATCGGAACTTTTTCCTTTTCACCCTCCCCCACCCTCACCCTCTACACCCACACTTCCAAAATTTTGTTTTCAGCTAGTGGTCTATTAGGCCTACTTCTGGTAAAAATTTGAAGTATCTATCTTACACCGTTCTTGAGATATGAGACGTGATTTTTTAGAAAAATTCTTATCCCCTCCACTTTCATGCTACACCGCCCCCGTAAAAAATTTTACTTTCAGCAAACTTTATTTGTCAACCTTTATAAGGAAACCAAATTTTATTTGTCTAGTGCAATTGGTTCGTGAGATATCGTAATCTAAAGTTTTTTAGTCCCCACTCCCGTACGCCACTGCCCCCACTCAAATTTTTGTTTCCGATCTATTCTCCTAGTATACCTACAGATACTCATTAAGTTTCAATTTTGTGACATTAACCGTTTAGGAGATATGGATTTTAGAAAGTGTCAATCTCACCTTTTTTGCGTTTTGGACGCATTATTTTTCCCCCCACTCCCAAACCCCTTCACCTATATCGGCAATTTTTTTGCAAATGGGTCCACTACTGAAGCTTTATATAAATTCCAAATTTCAGCCTGCTATCATAAGCGGTTGCTGAGATCTAGAAACCAAAATTTTCCGTCTAAAACACTTCCCCCTCCTTCCCCCTCACACCCCCACCCCTCCAAATTTGGCCACTTCAAGGGGACTACCCAGTCTATTCATCAAAAAAATTTGAATTTAATAGCTCAAAGGGTTTGGGAGCTACGAGCTTTCAAACGATTTTGCGTACAGCGGTCGACGTACGGCGTACGGCGTACGGCGTACGGCGGACAGACGGACTGAAATTTTTTTTTGCTTTTTTCGTGTGTACTCGTCATGAAACGTGAAAAAAAAAATTTTGAGGGTAGCAAATTTTTTTTTTTAAAAAATCGAAAACAATACTGTATTATTAAAATAATAAAGTAAAACTGATATGCTTCAGAAGATCACTGTTAACATGCGTGTGTGGAAGGGCGGCTGGAAAAACAGGCGGATTTGTCCTCCCCAAAGCCACTTTTTTTTAGTATAGGCTCATCTTTATATTTAAGTGATAAATAAACCCATGCCAAATTTTTACAAATATTTGGAGTACTTCGTTTTTTTCTGTAATCTCGTTTGGCAACAAGAAGGAGTACAATTCCCATTATTCAATGCATTAAATCATGACTCCAAAGGCCTCCGAAACCATAATCCTGCGACACGCTCGGTTGTTACTGCCATATGCCACAAAGGAGTCTAATGGGAACTGTATGTAGATCACATATATGTACCATTTTTCACATCCCTGTACCTGAAACACAACTAACAGTTCGCGCATGTTACTCCCAGTCTATCTCTTAAGGTGCTCTTACACGAGCAATTTTTTAAGCAATTGATTGCCCGATGATTATTGCCAAAACGAGTGGAGCGATTAATGGAGCAATGCAGGGCAATATCATGCTAGTTGCGGCAATATTTCAGCAATGTGGTAGTGTTTTCACAGATTGCTGGTACTGCCCGACGTATAGTTGCTGTATTTCCACTACCTTGAAAAATTCCGAAATCGACTGTTGCTATTGTTGGTGTGTGTTGCTTCATATTTTCGTGACGTCAAAAATGACGAATATTGCAGCAAATTGAGCAATCTTAATCGTTCGTGTGAGAGCACCTTTACTACGAAAATTGGAAGGTTATGTCCCAATGGGTTTTTGATATAAGTTTTTCGAAATAATTTTTTTTCGCCCACCCCCACACGCCACTGCTAAATAATGTTTTTTTTCAGAAGGAATGTCCCACTTCTGACACTAATTAATGTCCCACCTCGAAAACTTCCGCTGCAAAAGGCGTATATCGAATAAAAGTATCGGTTAAATTGCAAGGTGAGATAAAAAGTGATTTCGAGATAATTTGTTAAAGTCTTCCGTTCCGTGCTCTACTTCTAGTCTCGGTGTCATACTCCTTTTCTACACTTATAAAAAAATGCTCCTTCAGATATCCTTAAACATATTTGGACACCCCGATTACGTATTCTACAGTCTGAATCACAATTTTAATTTTTTTGGTACGTAAATTGAAAAGTTAATTAAGTAGACATTTGATGCGAAATTGCTTTTAAACATTGCGTTAAAACAACTAAGGTCAGACTCGTTACAAACAAAATCACGTCACTTCTTTGAATAGCTTCCATACAAAAGTCCTTAAATTAAGTGGTTACACTTATTGCGAGATTACACGAGAATTCGTAAAGTTAGGACTTTAAAATTTGGTAACATACAAAATTAAAGTTCGAGTTCCTGTTAAGGTTCTTAAAAAACTGATACATGAATTCCTTCAAACTTGCGACAGCTCATAAACAATTAAAACTTGAATTTGATTCAAATTAGAGAAGATTGGAATGTCCACTTTATGTGGTGGCTTTCATACAGAGGTCCTTAAAACCAAAATAATTTCTGAACATTACAAGTAACCAAAATTTTGCTTACGGCATTTCACCTTTTTGTTCCATCTCCAACTACAATATAAAACAGAGTTCAGAATTTTAAATTTGTAGAGTTTTTCATTGTAGGAAATACTCTTTAACCAGAATTAAATTTACTTATAAAATTTTTTGTTCCAATAAAAATGGTTATTTTCTCATATGGAGAAGAGTGTACAACTCTCATAATCAAAATTTTGGTCTCATAGCAGGATATTCTCAGGACATTTTTCATTGGAATAATGTTTTAATTCAAATTTGTTGATTTGCCAACTTTAATTTACTTTGGTCCCCAAAAAAAAGTTGATAAAATTATTTCTTCGATGAATTTTCAATGTTAAGGCTAATACACAATAAAAGCAAAAGCAGCGACGAAAGCAGTACTGCGTTCTGCTCTGCTTAATAAAATTAAATAAAAGCAGAAGCAGACCAAAATGTGTCCATGCTAACTGCCAACAAAAGCAGAAGCTGAGAGAAATGTGTCCATGCTGACTGTCAACAGTCACAAGTATTTTAGACTCTTGTTTGATCGGACGAAAATACTTTGTTTCAGTTGAGTCTTGTGAGTTTTTAAATTAAAATGATTAGTAAATACCAGTATATAAAAACAAACTTTGACACCTTTAACATTTCCATTGCTGACAACATTCCCAATTCTAAAGGGATTTACGTTGGCAGTACTGAAGCAGAAGCAGAATTTTAGAATTTCGAACGAAAAAGGAGCACTGCTTTCGTCCCTGCTTCTTCGCTGCTTTCATTTAAATATGCGCCATATGATCCTGTGCTTTCTAAAAATGCTGCTTCTGCTTTTATTGTGTTACGGCCTTTACTCTCATACTAAACAAGCATCTATCCCTCTTATAATAAGAGGCATGGTATAAAAGATAAAAATTTAATTCTCATAAAGTATATTTTAAGGATAAAATAAATATTTAATTTTTGATCAATGGAAAAATCAATTCATTAGAAAACTCCGAATATTATCGAAGAGGCCAAGGGCCATATATCCAAAAATTTTTTTTTGGTACAGTGTTTAATCTTACTCTTCAAAAAAAAATACTTTAAATGTTTTCGTACGTTCACTTTAAGAACAACAAAATTTAATAATAATAATAATAATTCGTTTATGTCCCAAAATTTTTCTATAATTTTAAGCTTAAGCTAGATATGAAAGAATTGAGTGTTCTGACAGAGTTTATCTTTACAGCTACGGTATAGTTAACATTTAAAGGGTAAAAACATGTTTTTTATGCTTTAAGGAAAAATGGATAAAAAAAACCTTGTACTAGAAAAGTATAATACTTAAACCTAAAACCATTCTAAAGATATTTTGTTCCTTGTTCTTATTATTCATTCAATGTATTTCTATTTGCAAACATTTTATTTGTCGTCGAAAGTTTTGGCACTGTATCTCCAAAAAGCTGTTCAAATAAAGCAAAATTATCCGGCAAAAATAAAAAAAAAAAAAATTAAGAAAAAAAATTATAATAAAGAAAAAAAAAAATAAATCAAATAATCCAATGTGCTGGTACGATAATATTCGTACACGCATATTACACAATCGTATTTTAATGGGATCATTTTTCTTGCTCAGTTTTTCTTAACATTTTCGCACAAAACCATGTGTCAGACATTTGGGCATTATCCGTTTTTTATTTTGTTCACGTCATGTGTATATTGAAATGATTATTCACAGTTTAATAATATAAGAGTCCAGTACACACATACAATTTGTTATCTGCGAATTTGTACGCTAATAATAAATAATTAAAGTGCCGAATAAAAATAAGACTTGAAGGCTCAAATTATATATGAACTCTTCTACTAGAATTTGCTGATAATTTTTAGTATGTTTCTGAGTGGACGAGTACTGGATTAACTTTATAATGAACATTTACTTTTCTTGTTATTCATCTAAACACTTATACCAACAAATAGATATCGTAAAAGGTTATACAAATATTACTTAGCGGTGAAAATAACAACTGAACGTTATGATAGTGGAAGGCAAAAAATAAATACTGTGTTTCGAGCATTGTTGAAATTACTATAAATAAATAAGTAGAGGAGTACGGGGTTATGGGCTAAGATGCTTCCAGTTCCTAGGTGACACTCACAAGCGGCATGAGGCAGTATTTTTCGAATGAAAATCAACTTGAGTTGAGTGCTGGATTCCATTTATTCTATAATTCTTCCCTGCCTTTTAATAGGACAGAAATATTCAACTATTCAGTGACGTAACAAATTGTTTCAAATAAACTAAAAAAAACCGAAACCGAAAAACTTTTCAAAAATATACGAACAAAAAGGACTAGGTAGTGTGAGAATAAAAATTGACTATACTATACTTATAAATGTACGGTCAAAATACTGCCAAAATTTGTCAAATTAAAATTTTTTTTTTAAGAAGTTTCGGTTGTTTTTCGGTGTCAGAGGAGTTTCTGGTGTAAAGCACCAACACGAAATCCCCGACTGCTGATTAATCGAGGACATGGCAGTTGGAAAACATTCACTGGATAGGCCAGTTTATAAGACTGTGTTGGACTAGGTCCGAAGGAGCTGTTTCGTCATCGCATGGCATAGACTCGTCAGAGGGGGTATCATGCCTACTATCCGAAACACCCTTACAGCTGGTGGTATTGCTGAGGATTATTCTATATAGCGATATAGAAACCAATTTTAGACTGTGCGCCGCCATACTGTCAAATATTTGACAAATAAAAAATTAAAAAAAAAATCGGTAAAATTATTCAAATTAAAACCGCTCGTACAGGACAAATAAAACAATTAAACAACCAAAACTTTAATGATCACACTCGTGTGGAGATAGGGTTGAAAATTTTTGGACTAGTGGATGTCATTTTGTTTGTGCATTAAGGTGTAGTATGCAGAATGTCAAATTTTTTAGGGTGCGGGGGAAGGTGGAGAGTGGAGCACGAAAGTGAAGGGATAACAATTTAAAAAGAAAATTTGTTATATCAGATATGGTCTTCAAATTTAAACAAAAAACAAATTTTGGTTATTTTGAAAGGTTAGAAAGAAAAAAAATTAATTTTCTTTCCCAGGAACCGCTTAGGATAGAAAGCTATGAGCTGAGGTCTATATAGAGCCACTATTACAGCACACTAAATGAATAGTCGTCTTGTCGCCACTCTTGATATTAGTGTTAACGGTGGTTGTGATGATATCCCCAACTTGTTTGTTAAGCCTCTTTCCTCATCTCTCAGTTATCCTCTTGCACTTCTATTTAATAGAAGTATCGATGAAGGTATTTTCCCCTTTCGCTGGAAGCAATCCGTCACTACCCCTACCCTATCCATAAGAAAGACGACAAAGCACTAGTAACAAACTACCGTCCTATCTCTATGCTACCATGCTTTGCTAAATTACTTGAAAGATTAATACATGATCATGTGTTCACAAACCTTAATCATCTTATTAATAAAGACCAATATGGCTTCTTTAAAGGTAGATCAACTTCATCATATTTCTTAGAATTTACAAATTCAGTTTTCAAAGCTTTAGACAATCATAAACAGATGGACGTAATTTATACTGACTTTTCCAAAGCGTTTGACTCAGTAAATCACTGCTTATTACTCTCCAAACTTAAAGGCTATGGAATTTCGGGATCACTGTTTCAATGGTTTGCTTCCTATCTGGTTAATCGTAAATCGCGTGTTCGCTTCAATGGTTCAATGTCATCGGAATTTATTTCTCTCTCTGGTATTCCTCAGGGCTCTATACTGGGCCCACTTTTGTTCATCATATTTATTAATGATTTATTAATAATAATTTAATCTCCTTGTCTCCTCTATGCGGATTACGCAAAAATTTATAGGGAGATCTGTTCATTGCATGTTTGCAGAATATTACAATCAGATCTTAATGCTCTTGCTTTGTGGTGCTCTAGTAATTGTCTTCCAGTTAACGTCTTTAAATGTCGTAAAATGTCCTTCGCACTTAAGAGAACCATGATCTCTTTTGATTATGATATTAACTCAGAAGTACTTCTTCAATTCTCCCATATTCGAGACCTGGGTTTTACCTTTGACACCAGACTAAAGTTTGACCTTCACTTTCACAATCTAGTTAAGTACTGCATCGAAATTATCAGGCCTAATTCTAAGATCATCATAGATGTTCTCTAACATTCAAACGTGCATCAAGCTCTTCATGACTCTAGTGCGGAGTGGTTTGGAATATTGCTCCGCTGTTTGGTCCCCTCACTACAATTGTCGTATTATTGCTCTTGAATCTATTCAACGTAAGTTTACTCGTTCTCTCCTTTACAAATATAGGATTCCCTATTGTCCTTAAGGCCTAAACAGAACACGGACCTCGACTGCGACTGCGCAGTCCCTGTCTTTAAAATACACAGGACTGTACGGCGATGCCCACAGCACCAACTTCGCCTGCGACTGCACAGTCGTGCTACACTCTAATTCTAAGACTGCGGTTGTAGTCTCGGATGTCCACTATTTCCACTATATTTACATGACCTCTTTAAAATGAATTGAGTTCTGTTTACATTCAAGAAGAGACCGCGATAGCTTAGTATATGCTGTCTTTATCTTACATACAGACATTTTGCGGGAGTACACTCTGCCTGCTGGGTTTCTATTCTTCAAATTCGTCCCGATTCATATTCACTTCCTCGTTATTAATAAACGCAAACTCTCCAAAGTGATTAAAAAAACTACGTAAATTATACGCGCTACCAGAAACACGTCCATTTTCAAAAATATTAAACAAAACAGAAGTGACACTTGACACTCGTTCTTCTTCTTGCTTGTACAGAACCGAAGTCGTAGTCGGTGTTCTGTTTAACACCAACTGCGCAGTCGAACCTCACGCCGAAAGATAGGCAAATCGTAGTCGCAGTCGCAGTCGAGGTCCGTGTTCTGTTTTGTACTTTACAGTGAACGTCTTTTACTCTTCAAACTCCCATCACTTGAACAACAAAGACTGTACATAGACGAATGTGTTCTCTTCGAAATTTACAGCGATGATGGGGACTCAGTCTTAAGTTTAGACTTGGTGTTGCGTCAACCAATGCGTCCTAGCAGGTCAGACTCCATATTTGCCCCTCCTTTGGCGCGTACAAATGTATATTTCTTTTCACCGACTATTCATTTACAAAGAAATCATGATGACCTCAAGATTGGTCTTCTGAACACATCGTATCCTCTTTTCAAATCAAAGTTGAAATTATTATTTTTCTTAAACTAAATTCTAATTATATAGGTATATTACTTCTAATCTTTTGTTATTACTTTTTTTTTCTCTTTCTTTACTTCTCCTTCATTTATAATATTTTTCTTTTTTATTTAATTTTTTTTCTGTATTTTCCGTTGTGTAATTGGACAAGTTTATCTGTACAATAGACGTTCATTAAATAAATAAATTAAATTAAAATAAAGTTTTTGATAGGGGTAGCAGGATACGGCGGTGAGAGGTGTTTTTCGTATCTTAGGAATGGCATATGCTAGAAAGTTGAAACTTAGTACGTATGTATATGTAAATTTACTACAGAAGTATTGTAATTTTAGAAAAAATGTATATTTGTATTGTCGTACGGCGTTGGGGCAACAAAAAATGGGTTTGTTTTAGTCTTTTACGTATTTCGTCATATCTTTTGGATCTGTCGAAGTCTCAAATTAATTTTACTTCTCTTTACAAACTGTTTTCTAGATTTTTCGAGATTCAACACTTAAGAGGGTTGTTCCTATACGTTGTCACGAATTTAGTTTGTATTGTCGTACGGCGTTGGGCCACAAAAAATGGGTTTGTTTTAGGCTTTTACGTAATTCGTCATATCTTTTGAATCTGTCAAAATATCAAATTAATTTTACTTCCGTTTATATAATTGCCTATAAACTGTTTTCCAGATTTTTCGAGATTCAACACTTAAGAGGATTGTTCCTATACGTTGTCACGAATTTAGTTTGTATTGTCGTACGGCGTTGGGCCACAAAAAATGGGTTTGTTTTAGGCTTTTACGTAATTCGTCATATCTTTTGAATCTGTCAAAATATCAAATTAATTTTACTTCCGTTTATATAAGTGCCTAGAAACTGTTTTCCAGATTTTTCGAGATTCAACACTTAAGGGGGTTGTTCCAGTACGTTATCACGAATTTCGTCACATTTCTTAGGTCTAATGCGGTATCGTGTTCGCCTTTATTTCTGAGGGCCAATAAAACCGATTTAAGCATTTTTCGATATTCAACAAACTAGTGGGTTTATGGTTGTTGTGCAAGTTTTCACGAATTCCGACAAATGTTTTAGGTTTAATCAGATATCGCTCTTATTTCTAAATGCTTTATATATTGTTGCGAGCTAGGGGTTCATTATATAACAACATAATAACCTAAGAACTAATTTTCTGTTTTTGCGATATTAAGTCTCTTAGTGATTGTGAACGTTCTTACGATTTCCGACATATCTCTTAGGTCTGATTTCACCGCCAAAGTGTGTGATGATAAGCAAGCTGCATTTACCATTTTGATCTGTTTCTGGATAAATACCCGATAAATTACGTGGGTATTTATAAATTTTACGTTTTGGAAAAGTTTGATCCCACTTTTGAACAGTATACGTAGCTCACTATGCCCCGGTCTACCGTATAATGATTCGTTACTATCGCATTAATGAGTCTAGTTTTTGCCGTGCCGTGCTGATAACACCAACACTTATCAGTCGCTGATGAGAAGTACGTTGGAGAATTTTATTGATTCGATTGAAATTAATGTTAAGTGTGTCGACACACAATGTATGCATAGTACAAGCAAATATACTAAACATAGTATTTGAAATTTCAGAGTGACTGAAGTTGATACGGCGAGGTCAAAGACTCGAGCGCATTAGTTCGAACTTGAATTTTGAAACATATAAGAATGTGTGTAACTTGTTTTCCTTTTTTTTATAATTTTATAGCAATCAGCTGATGTTTCAAACCACTTTTCACTTTATCGCACCGAAATATCTCACACTAAGACACGAGAGTATTCTATTCACTATCAATTAAAATATATTTTGTTTGGGTATTATTTGTGAGCTTTCTTATTAACATTTCTTGATAATAAAATGGAATTTAAGAAAACAAAATTAGACGAAGACGAGAGTGTAGAAAAAAAAACCGGAATCGTGATTTTTTATTTATCTTTTATTTTTCATATATTCAGTGTCCCGGCTACTCCACTCATGTGATTATGTTGTAAAAAATTTTTTGTTGGATCACGCATGCTGAAGCTAATATGTAAGAAAAAACTGGATTTCTATGTTGCTGCCATCTATGGATGAATATACGTTCGTTTTTATATATAGTAGGTATAAATACAAACTTAAAAATATGCATTCAATTTTGGACGATGATTATAAAAGTTGACCAAACGACCTTGTCCACTCTGCCCACGAAGTCACATTGTGCGGCTCTCACAGATAGCTAAAAAAATAAAATAAACATACCGGGCTTTACATATACCTAGGTAGAATATATCGACAATATATTTGTCTTATGTCCGTCTAAGACGGAGGTAAAAGAAAATGTTCTTTTATAGAAGAATTTGAAGCAGTTATTGCCAGATAGATCTTACGTAATATTTTTTTTTTTTTTTTAAAAAAAAAACCTGTAGAACTACAAATTATGACTTTATTGTAATAAATATTCTATTTTTGCTTTTAATTTAGTGGCCAAAATAAAAAGTAGTTTGGAACTGGTATTCGGAAATGGATTTTTTTTTCGTTTCTCTGCGTAATTCATTATTATTCGTTAGAAGGTTGATTACACTATGCAAGGTCTTACCAGGCTAATGGGTCTTTCTTTGTCTTTCAAATTTCATTAAATTAAATTGAATTGTAGATAGAAGGAGTTTTTATATAGTAGGCGAATCAAATTAATCTGGGCTTGGAGTTCGAAACTCTGGTCATACGTTTAATGATATAAATGCGATTATTGGTAAGCCTTTAAGAAAAATTTAAACAAACAGTACCAGCAGTTCTTGAGGTAACATAGCACGCCTTCTAGTGCCTAATAGCGTAACTTTCAGGCCCAGTTCGATTTGTAGAAGTGGCTTCTTCATTGAAACTCGTTTCAAGCTGAACCATAGTACTGTGTTCTGGCGAAATGAAATCAAATAGGTAAATAAAACTCATAACTGCGATAGAATGTTTTAAGCCATGTACAGAGTGCGCCATCTTTTATATCGGTATGTAAACAATGAATAACTTTGAAAAAAAAAGCAACTGATTTTTATATGTGAGGTATTTTTATTTAATTTGGTCCTTTAGAATTTATTTGGATTAGTTTTTGAATACAACATCAATCAAGTGGCTGCCTCTATTGGCCATAACAAAATGTGCCCTTTTTGCTGCGTTTTCCATTACTTTTTCGAGCGTCTCGGGCGGTATAGCGATGATTTCGGCACGAATGTTTGCTTTAAGCTCGTCAATGGTCTGAGGTTTGCTGGCGTACACTTTGCTTTTCAAATAACCTCATAAAAATAAGTCCGGAGGAATCAAATCTGGAGATCTCGGTGGCCAGTCAATGTTGCCTCTTTTCGACATCAGACGTCCAGGGAATTTTCGTTGCAGAAACTGAATTGTTTCATTTGCAGTGTGGCATGGCGCACCGTCTTGTTCAAACCAATAACCATCCAGACCTTTTTCACGCATTTGCGGGCAGACATAATGAGCTAACATCCAGCGATATCGTTTTCCATCGACTGTTTCGTTTTGTCGGAAAAAAATGGCCCAATGATGGTTTTGGCGCAAACGCCGGCCCAAACAGTCACCTTTTGATCATGCAATGGTGTTTCATGGATCTCGTGTGGATTCTCCGTTCCCCAAATGCGGCAATTTTGCTTATTAACGCCGCCAAAGAGTGTGAAATGGCCTTCGTCGGTCATCAAAATTTGCTTCCAAAAATCAGGTTCAGTGTCAACCATTCGAGCGACTGTTTGGCCGTATTCTTCTGAATTGACGTTTCCAAAACAATCAAGTCAATCTGTTGAAAAATGTCAAAGTTATTCAATGTTTACATACCGACATAAAAGATGGCGCACCCTGTATTTTAAAAAAAATATATTATGAAAAAAGAGAAAAAACTAGCAGATTTTTTTTAAGCTTAATATTTTGTGTTTCCTCCTTTAGCAGCAATTAAAGCCTGTATTCTCCTCGGCATACTGTGTTAGCATGACTGCACAGTTTCCTGAAGGTCCGGACTATGGTTCCAAACATCTATTATTTTTTCTATCAGCCGGGTTTTGTTGGTAATGACCTCCTTCGCTACCTTTCTTTTAAGAGCCCACACATTCTCAATTCATGTCCGGAGAATTGCCTGGCCAATCCAAAAGGGGTACATTTTCGTCGCTGAGAAAAGCTTTGACAGACTTTTCCGTGTGGAAGGGAGCTCCATTCTGCATGAAGATAAAATCTTCTTCACTTGGAAACCACCTCCTCAACTGAGGAAGCAATTTTGTCTGGAGGACATCCTTGTATTGGTCTTGTTTCATTGTACCCTTTACAATGTACAGACGTCCAGTTCCTTTTGCAGAGATGACTGACCAAATCATCACTTTTGTAGGGTGCTTCACTGTCGCTATCACGCAGTCTATATGAAATCTCTCACCTGGACGCCTTCTGACGTATTGCGCCTTATTAGCAAGAATTTCGAAAGTGCTTTCATCACTAAAGCACACCTGAAATAATATTGTTGCGAGCTAGGGGTTCGCCGGGATTTCAAGTAAAACACAATTCGGTTAAAATAAAAATAAGTGATTATTTATTCTTCGCACTTTAATTCTAATAGCACAATTATTCGCACTGTATGGCAATATCGCCCGCTTTTACATAGCACTTGTCTCGATCGCACTCTATCAATCGCTTTCCACCAATACGGTCGCGTATACACGCTGGCTGTCACAGTCGACGTAATAAAAATTACTATGTCCCTCGCTGAAAGCTTTATCTGCTTTTATATCACTTGTCTGTAGTCGAGACTGTTCTTGAATCTTCGTTCGGTGGTGTGTGTAGAGGGTTCTGGAAAGCTTGAGAGCATTCCATTTGATCTTCTAGGCTGTTCTAATACATTCGAGCGCATTTGATTAGATGGGAGATATAATCGTGTTGCTCCGCTCTCCTTATTTACTCAACTAGGCTTTTGATTGGGTTACTTTGCAGCTTAGGTATTCGGTTGTTGCTGTTTCCCTATTCGTAATCGATCGAGTTGCGCGGTGGCCAGGCTTACACGTAACAATATTCATATCTATGGAAATTTACGTAATGTTAATTAAGTTACGGACAAACGCAGTTAACAAAGTATAAAACTATAAACATAAGGTATATTTACCGATTTACAGAAATCTCAATCTGTGTTCTGATGGTTCCTTGCCCATAGTAAACATTTTGCTTTCATCGCAGGAGTCAGTTTAGGCTTACGAGCGGGTATACAGGCTTTCATATTCAGCTGAAGAAGCCTACGGCGAACAGTTCTTTGACTGGCTGGTGCATTACTCTGATTTAATTGAGTTGTAATCTCATTCGTGGAAGCAATACGATTTTCTACGCATATTTTCTTGAGCCCGTGGTGGCAATATTAATTTGCGGCCACACTTATTTTTTCTTTGAGGACCCAAATCTTCATTATTTTCAATTTTCCCTTTAATCCTTCTGGCAGAAGTCTCGGACATATTCAATCTCCTGGAAATTTCTCGATTCGAAAACATTTTCACATCGATCAAGGCCTTTACTTCGTGGATTTTTTCTTTCGTCAGATCACTGCTTTTACCCATTTTATTTAAACTTAATACAAAACTTAAATGTCTTTCAAAATAATAAAAAAACACTTCTAAATTATAACACAGTCCATAAACACACAAAAATCCTGCAATAATGAAACAAAATGTGTCTTTCTGATTGAAAACCAGCGCGGAGACTCAGCCAGGTACTCGCATTTGTTTTATGACATAAACAAGCGAGTCCGAGTGAGACTGTAACATTATCGGTGATATCTAATAGATAAGAGAAATACGAATCGAGGTAGAGCGCTTAACGCATTCCAAACATCAAATAAAGCGATTTAGAAGGATCTGAATACATTTCTTGGTTAAAATTTTAAGTACGTCTAATAATTTGGCCAGGGACTGTACTAGCCTGTTTCCTTGAGGTTATATTTGACTGAATCCAGATAATTAAGGCTGTCCTTCTGTAGAAGGCATCTTTACTATCCTCGAGATGGTTCAACTTCTTGACGAACTTCTTACCTTAACTAAAAGTTTTAAAGAGTTCTCTTCCGTTCGTCAATCATGTTCCACTTCTTCTTCTATGGCGATACAGTCCGAGTTCGGACCTTAACCTCCTAGAACTTTCGCCTTTAACCAGCTCAGTCCTTTAACTGCGTACCCCAATCTCTAACGTTAAGCATTGACTTCCTACCGTAACCGAGACTCGACTGTGCCGCTCGAACGAGGCAGCATTGCGACGGCGACTTTACCTGATAAAAGTATATGAAGACTCGGCTTTTAATGTTTACGTTCTCCAAATTATGTGTGTATCGAGTCGTGAACACTGTCGCTGTCGTCCTCACCTGCCATCGAAGTCAAAAATAATATGTTTATCTCCATACGTTGTGGGTTCTAAAGACTGGTGTAGTGAAGGCCGTCGGCAAATTTTAAACTCTGTTTTAGCCTTGTTGTTATTAGGGCTCTTTGCTTTCTAAAAGCGTTTCGACTTCTTGATGATATTCTCATCTTTTATAAGTCCAGGCTTAGGTTCCTCTCTTTTACAGGGTTCACATGCAACATTTCTTTAGTTGACCAGAGCGTCCAGGTTTTAGTTGCTCATGTTTGTAAAGGTACTGTAGCCTTAAACTACTTATGTTTTTACGGTTCCCAAACCCGCTTTTTTTAATGCCTACATTTTGGCTGATCTCCCGATGAATACCACCAAGCTGTAAGGGGTTTTTCAGCTCCTTCGGACCAACAAATACAGAGTTTTCAAAACTAGACTTCAGGATGAAGGGATTTTAACTGCAGTGCCTCTCAAAATACAATTCTCCAGAGGTATTTTGACAGATGTAGTGAATTGCGACTTAAATTAAAATTTTTTTTGATACATACGTTTTTTTTAGCATTTTCTCTTATCGAGTTACAAAACTCTAAATTCATGTGTGCAAATACTGATGCTATTTTATCAATGGTATTCGCCAGCTCCACCTTAATCAACATTAAATACCATACACCGTCAAAAGTCACGTTCAAAGCCTGACTTAACAATTAAAATAATATACATTGAATTTTTCATTAATTCTCGCCATATTGTCACGCACATTAGAACCACTACCGTCATCACCTCTTCATTGCTATTCGAATCCACATGTCACATGCTTTATGAAAATTACTTTTAGCAAAACAAACTGACGACTGATACACGAAGCCAAATAAAAACGCTCCACATAAATAGTGCAGACATGAAATTAACTGAAAATTAGCAGCGACATCTGTCTCATAAAATATGCAGCAGGGGTCAGAGAAGTGCGCTCATTTCGCACCCATAGTAAAATGCGTACAGACTGCAGACATTGTAGTAAAATGTCTAATTGGTCGGTACACTGAGTTCTGTCTCGCAATTCCAAAAATTAATTAAAAAAAAGAACATAAGTTTTAAAATTAAACTACCAAAAAACTAATTTAAATTGAGTGACTTAATGGAGTGTTGCCAGACCGAAAAAAAACCAAAGAAAAAAACCTATCTCAAAAACCATTGACGCGACTTATATACCACCAAGTCATGACGGTTCTTGACTTCTGTCTCATACGATCTGCTTCACTCTTTCGACATTTAAATAAATCGCTTACAATTAATTAAGACGAATTTTTAGCTTTTAACCAGAAGAAGATCGTCTTGTAGACACATCGGACGGCAAACATACTCGATATTTTACCTGACTGACGTAGTATGTAACCGCGTGCGTCAAAGAATTGGTGGAATTTTTAGACTCGATAGACGGTCGCGTCAAAACTTAGTATACGTTTCGTATATAAACACGGAATTGAATTAATAAATTTATTCGTTCAGACCGCAAACTCTCTTCTACGCGGAAGACGATTATAAAAGTTTCTGTACGGCCTTTTAATACGATCGATTTGGCACCGCTTCTGAAACTTTTCTTGAAAGATCGAATTGGGAAGATTTGCCAAAAAATTTTGTGCAACAATAAATCTTTTTGGTTCGTCAAAATTTTGAATTCAACATAGTACAAGTGTATTAAACCCTTCGGTGTTCTTACTTAAGACTGGGTTTATTTTTGAAAGTAACGAGCAATTCGTATTTTTAGACGGACAGATATTAATTTTAGAAAATTTTCTCTGTTTTCGCGTCAAAAGCTATTTTTGTTTGGTTGGGGCGGTGAGATGTTTGTGAAAAGTTTACATTGCTGAACGTTATTTGTTGATAGAACAACAAACATAAATTGTAACTTTTTTTTAATATAATAGATAAGGAATTGAAATGTATACAAAGTAATAAGTGATGATAAGTAAGTACGGTCATGCTTTATAGGACAAGCTATGACTGTCTTTACTGATGTGTTTAAAACGTATACTTCGCAAAATACTTTTTGTATACCAAACGAAACGAGAACTTTGTAATCGAACAGGAAAAGAAAAGCCAAACGTAAATGTTTGGTCATTGGTGCGATGAAGTTACAAAAAAGATTTTATTGAAATCTACTACGAGTGTAAGCTATATAAATTTTTTAACCTCATGTTCACTTTGCTCACCATCGCAACATATAAACGGAAAAGGGTGGTCCAATTTTTATCCAAGGCTTAGTTTCATCCAATATAATTTACGAAAATGTTTCGAGCCCACAAATTTGTACACACGAGCAATTTTTCAAGCAATTGATTACCCGATGATCATTGCCAAAACTAGTGGAGCGATTAATAGAGCAATACAGGGCAATATCATGCTAGTTGCGGCGATATTTCGGCAATGTGGCAATGTTTTCACAGATTGCTCGCTCTATAGTTGCTGTATTTCCACTGACTTGAAAAATTCCGATCAATTGTTCTCATTCGGTGATTCAATTGCCAAGTTTTGTTTTGAATTTTGCATTTATTTGTCAAGTTTCGTGTTAATTTAAGGATTATATAGAGACACATAAGAAAAAAAATTTTGATAGGGTGGTACTGGGTTTTTTATATCTCAGAAACGGCTTATGCCAGAAAATTGAAACTTAATACGCATATGTAGATGCGCTACTAGAGTAATTAAAGCAAACAAAAGTTCAGATTTTTATTGACGTTCAGAGGTTGAGTAAAAAACATGTCCGTGAATCCACATTTTCACGTATTTCGTTAAAACTTTTAAACATGTCGATCTATCAAAGCAATTTTACTTCTGCGGGCTCTTTATATAAGCGCCTAGAAACTTTCTTCCAAATTTTTTGATGTCCAACCCTTAACGGGGTGTAAAGTGGTTTTGTACAAATTCACGAATTCCAATGTATTGCTTAGGTCTAGTGAGATTTGGAATTCACTTTCAGTTCTAAAAGCTTTAAACATAGTCTGGGAAAAAACCGATTTAAGTATTTTTCAATATTAAACCCCCTGGGGGTGTAAGGTATTGTTCAAGTTTTTACTGATTCCGAAAATTTCTTAGATTTAATGTTGTTGAATTCGCTTTTACTTCTATGGAATATTCTATTGGTAAAGAAATACGTAAATAAATAAAAGAAATCTGCCAACAGTCTGGGCGCAACTTTATTATTTTTTGGGTAGAAGTCCGGAACGCGTTTAATGCTGAGATGCGATGTAGGTAACTGTGCCATTGACAAGCTAAGGAATAAGTAGGAGGCTATTTGGAACGTTATATCTTATGCCGCGTTTCCACTATCGCCTGCATGTGCATTGGATGATGCGAACTAGAGCGTATGCGTAAGTGGAAACGGCACATTCGCGTTAGTTTGCAACTCAAGTTGAAAATCGCTTACATTTGCGTCGATGGCGGTGTTTGGACGCACATCAAAGGGATGTGCATTGAGCACGATGTAGCGTTTCCACTATCGCCTATGTGAAGACACTACCCCAGCGGGAAAAAAAGAGTTCTGAAGAATGCATTTCGTAAACATTCCTATTCAATGGATCAGAATTACCATACTATTCATATTAAATTTTTTTCTGAAATGATTCTCTATACATTTTTCAGTATGCAAAAAAGACACATTCTAATAATCTTGCATAAACTATAATATTATATACAGTACATAATACATTACTCGTATTCCCGCTGGGACTGAACTGAACACTTGCTAGCCCCACCAGTGCGCCAAAAACATTCGCATTGACATTCGCGTCGATGGCAGTTTTTGACGCACATCAAATGGATGTGCGTAGAGCACGTATGTACTGTTTCCACTATCGCCTAGACATTCGCGCTCATCGCACATGGCCAATGCACATGAAGACGATAGTGGAAACGCAGCATTAGGTTGTCAGCCGCATAATAACCTACACAGCATTTATCGCGTTTCGGACTTCTACCCATCAAATAATAAAGTTGCGCCCAGACTTTTGGCAGATTTTTTAAGATGGCTTTGCTATCTTCATTAACAGAGTCTTTCCATCGCTTGCGTGGTTTGCCTACTGTCCTGTTACTCGCTTTGCCTTTAAGAGCACGTTTGGGGATTCTTCTGTCTTCTGATATATTGTCCAAAATACTGATTTTCCCAATAAAAATTTATCAAAATTTTTTTTAAAAAAATTTCAGAATTTTATTTTTTTGGTACTGAGAAGGGAACCTTGGCGTGCACTAATACAGAGGTTCCCAATAGGTGGTCTGCGAGCCCGTGTCAAAAAACAGGACATTTAAGTCCATTCTGATTTTAACTACGAATGATCATACCGTGCACAATCTGTACATAGCTTGAAAAGAAACATAGTTTTCCGCGAGATTATCCAAGTAGGACAAAAAACATTTGAGAATCACTGCTTTATTTTTTGCTTGCTTGCATGTCTTTTGGGCATGCAATTGTGCACTCGTCTCGGAAGGTGGAGTTGCACTTATGTTCAGTGGCTCTGCGAAGAATTTGGACAATTAATGGCGAGTTGTATGAGAGCTGTGTGAACAAGGATGATATAAGGCTGGCCGCACACTGAAAGAGCAAAAACAGTTTTACTTAAAAACGTTTTTGACTAAACATGTCTATGTCGCTGCTTCAAGCAATTCAATGATCAGAGCACACTGATTAGTCGCGTGCCTTGAAGCGAGCTCGACTAATCAGTGTGCTCTGATCATTAAATTGATATTGAAACAGCGACATAGTCATGTTTAGTCAAAAACGTTTTTGACTTAAACTGTTTTTGCTCTTTCAGTGTGCGGCCAGCCTAATGTAGTCTATAGTTTAAGTTAGATATTCAGATGTTATAAAACTGTTTCAAACGAGATTTTGAGTTAGAAGTGTGCAAACTAACTACTGTTTTACTTGTCCGTTGCTGGAACAAATCAAGTTTAACCGAAATTGAAAGTTCATCTGCAGCAATTTACTGCTGTTTATACAAAATTCGAAAATTATGTGAAATGCATTAATATTTTCACTAATTTCATATTTAGCATAATTCTGCTTAAATTTCGCGATAAATTTCATCATTTTTCGATAAATCTAAATAAAACTTGAATTGGGCTCCTTTTTCCACCTAAAAATACCAGAAATTTTTTTATGGATTTCTCCGGGAAACTTTCATGTTGTGTAGTATGGCGACAAGGAACAAGGTTGTTGTTGATAAGAGCAGTTGTGGCTCGTTAGGCGCTTTAACCGAAATTACGACTAAAAAAACATGATGGCGAGGAAGAGACCTATTTAACCCGTTTGAGGTTTGACCACTCATCTGTGAAAAGTGTCCAGCGAAATGTAAAATCACAAGAAGCAATAACAACAAAAAAAAAGAAATGCAAACAACCCAACGATGTCCAACAAAAAAAAAGAAATATTAAAATTGTGAATATAATCAGTGCCTGTTATCAATAAAGTGCGGTGTATAAATAGATTTCTTGGGTTTTATATTTATGCGATGATGTCGTTTGCGAAGGCATCGTATAAATTGTTGAAAAATACACGAAAAAAACAAAAATGAAAAAAAAAAAGAAAATATACTTGTCTTCAATTTAATTTTCTTGATTTCTTTTATCTTTTATGACTCGTTTTGTAAGTTGTTTCGATTTTATTTTGATTTTTTTACGATGTTTTTTCTGTTTTAGTGAAGGCGGACATTGCATATGGTGGGGTGGGCAGACCTTTCACAGGGTCTAAATTTTCGATAAATTAATCGATTTTTTGTTTTGTTCGATTAGAAATTGATTTTTTTTTTTATTTTGTATAGCGGGTGTCATTGTGTTCAGGGTGAACCAGTCGAGGTATACGTTAAATGGAGATGAGGTCGTTTAACTGATTTACAACCGTAAACATATAAGAAAGATAAATGGCTTGTGATTTTATTCGATTGATTGAATATTGAATCGTAAGATTCGGACCGGAACTTGGACCAGTTTTTGATGCAACAATTTGAAATTTTTTTTTTTGGCGCCACATTCGATTTCTTTTGAAGTTTAAATCATTAAAACATTTATCAGTTTTTTGGATTTTGAACACCTATTTTGCAACAAATTGTAGGAGCTACAATCAGAGGAGTCTTCAAATCATTGGTCAGTCGAGGCTAAATAGTACACGCATGGGAATCAAAATGTTAAAAAAAAATCTGCCAATGGTCTGGGCGAAACTTTATTATTTTTCGGGTCAAAGTTCGGGAGCGGTCAAAGTCGGAGTGTATCATGAGTTGCTTCGAGATTATTAGATTTCTTGGAAAATTATTTTTGTTCTTAATATAAAAATATTTAAAATAGAGATTTTTAGCAGATTAAACATTGAAAAAGTCCGTGTAGACTATTCGAATTTCAGTATATTATGTACACTATAAGCCCATAGAAGTAAAGACGAATTTGTTGCCTTATCAGAATTAGATTGTCGAATTGTTAAAACGTATACAAACCCATTACTTCCACTTGGGGTTTGAATTTCAAAAAAATTGTGAAACAGGTTTTTAGACGATTTCATAAGAAGCAACTTGATATCTCATGAGACAAGACGGATATTGAAAAATTTGTGAAAACTTAAGCAAACTCTTCACACCCCCTTGGTTCTTGAAATTCGAAAAATGGTGAAATTGGTTTTAAGGTCATTACATCAAATGCCGTAATAACCAATTTTATATCTCATCAGAACTAAGGGATGGCAAAATTTGTGAAAACATATGCAAACCCTTGGGGGTTGAATATCCAAAAATCGAGAAATGGGTTTGTAGGCGATTATATAAAAAGTCTGTGGAAATGAAAAGCGATCTAATATCTCATCAAACCTAAGAAATATGTCGAAACTTTGAAAAGCATACAACCCCCTTACACCCATTAGGATTGAATATCTAAAATACTGAAATTGACTTTTTGGCTTTTTTATATAGGAAACCTTGGGAAGTAAAAATGAATTCGATATATTATCAGATATGCAACCTCCTTACACTCACTTACGTTGAATATCCAAAAATCCTGAAAGGAGTTAATAAATAAATATGAAGACAGCATGAGAAAGTAGGAACCAATTCAATTTCTTATCACTTCTAAAAGAAATGACGGAACTCGTGAAAACGTGTTCAACCCGTTTATACCCTCTTAGGTGCTGAAAAAACTTAAAAACAAGTTTTAGGCGATTATTACGCAAGCACGTGAAAGTGAAAAGATATTCCATATCTGATAAGACGTGGGGATATAGTAGAATTCGTGAAAAATTTAACTACCCCCTTTGCACCACATTAGAGGTCGAATTTTAAAAAATTCTGAAAACACTTTCTAGGTATTTATATGAAGAAGCCGTAGAATAAAAATGAATTCAATATTTGGGAAGACCTAATAGATATGACGAAACCCGTGAAAATATATGCATACCATTTTCACTGATCATTTTTTTTGCCCCCCCTCTGAACGCCATTGGAAATTTGAAATTTTTTTTTTTTTTTATTTAAATTAGTTTTCTAGTTGATTTACATAAACGTACCAAGTTTCAACTTTGTAGCATAAGCCGTTCTATAGATAGGAAAAACACCCCCCACCCCCGTACCATACTACCCCTATAAAAAATTATATTTTTCCAAGATGCTGCTAATATAGCTCTATCCAAATACCAAGTTTCAGCTTTATGTCATTATATGTTGTCGAGATATTAAAATCGGAACTTTTTCCTTTTCACCCTCCCCCACCCTCACCCTCTACACCCACACTTCCTAAATTTTGTTTTCCGCTAGGGGTCTATTAGGCCTACTTCTGGTAAAAATTTTAAGCATCTATCTTACACTGTTCTTGAGATATGATACGTGATTTTTTTAAAAAATTCTTATCCCCTCCACTTTCATGCTCCACCGGCTCCTTAAAAAATTTTACTTTCATCAAACTTCATTTGTCAACCTTTATACACAAACCAAATTTTATTTATCTAGTACAATTGGTTCATGAGATATCGTAATCTAAAGTTTTTCACCCCCCACCCCCGTACGCCACTTCCCCCACTCAAATTTTTGGTTCCGATCTATTCTCCTAGTATACCTACTACAGATATTCATTAAGTTTCAATTTTGTGACATTGACCGTTTAGGAGATATGGATTTTAGAATGTGTCGATCTCACCTTTTTTGCGTTTCGGACGAATTATTTTTCCCCCCACTCCCGAACCCCTTCACCTATATCGGCAATTTTTTTGGAAATGGGTCCACTACCGAAGCTCTATATAAATTCCAAATTTCAGCCTCCTAGCATAAGCGGTTGCTGAGATCTAGAAACCAAAATTTTCCGTCTAAAACACTTCCCCCTCCTCCCCCCTTACACCCCCACCACTACAAATTTGGTCACTTTAGGGGGCCTACCCACTCTACCCACGAAAAAAAATTCAATTAAATAGCTCATAGGGTTTGGGTGCTACGAGCCTTCAAACAATTTTCCGTACACCGGTAGACGTACGGCGTACGGCGGGACAGACGGACTGAAATTTTTTTTTGCTTTTTTCGTGTCTAGTCGTCATGAAACGTGAAAAAAAAAATTTTGAGGGTAGCAAATTTTTTTTTTTTAAAAATCGATAACAATACTGTATTATTGAAATAATAAAGTAAAATGATAAAATTGAATTATCGGATAGGTACAGAATTCAATGTGGCGAAAGTAAACAAAAATCCTTCGGCCACCTATGTACATATGAAGCTTCCATGCGAATGTTTCTGAAAAATGTGTGCATCTTTCGAAAAACACTACCAACAATAACCATCCAGGGAGTAGAAATTTAACACAAATTTTTTTCGAGTAAAAAGTCTGTAAGAGTTTGTTAGTTTACAAATTTTCACACTCCTTCAGATTGCTCACATACAAAACTTTCTTAAATCAAGTGGTTACATGTACTGCACGACTAACACAGAAACAGCAACTTTAATTTTTTACTATTTTAAAGACGGGAACAAAACCAAATAAAATCAAAATGATCTCTCAACTACCATACAAATGAAGTTAAAAAATTGATATTTGTAATCGCCAAAACTGGAAATAACTCGAGAATGGGTTAGGATATTAAAAGATCAAGTTTAGGATTCAAGATTAATTTATTGCCATAATTTTTAATACATTTGTTTTTTTTTTACTTACTATTACTGTTAATTTTAACACAATTGTGTCTTATATGCAGCTTATAATTTAAATTGTTTGTGCGGGCAAACCCTATCTAGATTCAGATAATTTTTAATTATTTCATGATAGTGCGCATAGATATGCACTGGCAAACAGTGCGCATACTAGACAGATTTTTGTTCTATGACTTATTACTACTAAATCACTTATTACTATTAAATACCTAAATAGATAGTTAATTATATTCTAAGTGGTTATGTTTATATTGATAACAAATATACTCTACATCATAATTTTATTTATAATTTTAGCAATTTTTAATGATTGTCTCACTTTAATAATTTAATAGTAAATTATTACTAATAGAAACGGTTTGGTTGGTCTATCCCCTGTTATGCGCGTCATCTTTTTTTCTGTAAAATTCTACTATATTTTTTTTATTTACAACTTTATTCAAGGAACTTTCGTTTAAAAGGTTAATAGGTGATAAGTAGAAATGCTCCGTAATTATATCATTGACATTCACGGTATGGACATTTTTTATTATTGGGTTTTCATGCTGTTCGAGCTTCGGTATGCGTTTAGTCCATAGTTCGGAGATATAATATGTCATTATGGGCTCTACACCTGCCATCTCATAAATGTGCTGGTTTGAGTAATATTTATTTCTTGACCTAAATTTCAGGTTAATACAACGCCTTAGAATTTTTCTTTCAAAGATTTCTATTTTTTTTGCCAGCGTTGTAGAAATTGGGAACCAACAGGCATATCCGTAGGTTAATATGGGCCTAAGTATTTGATTGTAGAGCAGCAATTTAGTTTTTTTGTGTAGCTTGCTCCTGTTATATAACAGTGGCGCAAGGATATTATAGACCTTATTAGCCTTAATAAGCGAAGTTTCAACGTGCTTATTGAATTTAAAAAGGTTGTTGAAGTATGCCGAAATATTTAATTTGGTTTTTAAGAGGGACTACCGAATCATTCAACTTTAACTTTAGTTTGCGGCTTTTTTTAACAGTATTTCGGTAACCTTTTCCACTAGCGCTTCTAAAGCATAGCAGATTAGACTTGTTACTGTTTATTTCTATTCCCCATGTTTTGTAGAAATTGTTTATTTCGCTTAAATGAGATGTCAATCTATGCAGGGCTACATCAGGATCCCTCGCTTGGACATATACTACGGTATCGTCCACATATAGTAATGCAGTTGAGAGTAACTCGACCGGTTGGCTTATTTTATAGTGGGGGAAGTCATGCATATTTATATTGTAGAGTTTAGGACCCAGAATAGACCCTTGTGGAACGCCACTAAGCACTGAGACTGGTTCAGATATTGAGTTGTTAATGCTTATCGTTAGAGACCTTTCACTAAGGAAATTATAGATAAGCCTTAATAAATATAGCGTGGTGTCCAACTTAATTAGTTTATAAATGAGACCATTTAACCAAACTCCATCAAAAGCATTTTTAATGTCCAGAGAGCACAAAACAGTGACTTCCTTTGTCCTTAATCCTACGGTGATGTCATTGTGAACTTTAAGGAGAGCATGCTCCGTAGAATGTTTCTTTTTGAACCCGAATTGTTCATGGGGAATGACCGAATTTTCATCACAGAAGTCATCAAATCGTTCAACAATGATTTTTTCAAATAACTTTCCTAAATTGAATATGTATTAATGAGTAAAAAATCTGCCAATGATCTGGGCGAAACTTTATTATTTTTCAAAGTTCGGGAGCGGTCAATGTCGGAGAATATCATTAGTTGTTTCGAGATTATGAGGTTTCTTGAAAAGTTAATTTTGTTCTTAAAATCAAAATATTTAAAATAGAGATTTTTAGCCGATTAAACATTGAAAAAATCCATGTAGACTATTCGAATTTCGGTATATTATGTACACTAAAAGCCCATAGAAGTAAAAACGAATTTGTTGCCTTATCAGACTTAAGAGATATGACGAATTGTTAAAACGTATGCAAACCCATCACTTCCACTTGGGGTTTGAATTTGGAAAAAATTGTGAAACAGGTTTTTAGACGATTTCATAAGAAGCAACTCATGAGACACGAGGGATTTTGAAAAAATTATAAAAACGTAAGCAAACTCTTCACACCCCCTTGGTTGGTAAGGGATGGCAAAATTTGTGGAAACATATGCAAACCCTGGGGGTTGAATATCCAAAAATTGAGAAAGGGGTTTGTAGGCGATCATATAAAAAGTCTGGGGAAGTGAAAAGCGATCGAATATCTCATCAAACCTAAGAAATATGTCGAAACTTTGAAAAGCATACAACCCCCTTACATCTCTTAGGGTTGAATATCTAAAAATACTGAAATTTACTTCTTGCCGCTTATATCTAGGAAGTAAAAATGAATTCGATATATTATCAGATCTAAGCAATGTGTAGGAATCTATGAAAACATATGCAACCTCCTTACATCCACTTGGGGGTTGAATAACCAAAAATCCTGAAAGCAGTTAATAGATAAATATGAAGACGGCACGAGAAAGTAAAAACCAATTCCATTTCTTATCACTTCTAAAAGATATGATGGAATTCGTGAAAACGTGTTCAACCCGTTTATACCCTCTTAGGGGCTGAAAAAGGAAAAAACTTAAAAACAAGTGTTAGGCGATTATTACGTGAAAGTGAAAAAATATTCGATATCTGATCAGCCCTGAAGAATATGGCAGAATTCGTGCAAAGTATACAACCCCTTTACACCCCCTTAGGGATCGAATTTCAAAAAATCCTGAAAACACTTTCTAGGTAGTTATATGAAGAAACCGTAGAATAAAAATGAATTAAATATTTGTGAAGACCTAATAGATATGACGAAAATTGTGAAAATATATGCATTCAATTTTCACTGATAATTTTTTTCGCCCGCCCCCTTCCGAAAGCCAATGGATATTTGAAATTTTTTTTATCTAAATTACTTTTCTAATTGATTTACATATACATACCAAGTTTCAACTTTATAGCATAAGTAGTTCTATAGAAAGGAAAACATCCCCCCACCCCCGTACCATAGGGGAAAGTGGGGCAAAGTGAGCCACCTAAGGTTTGTATCGAGATTCTGTAAAATGGGTAATAGTTATAAAATCCTTTTCACGCAAAATCGATAGCTTAGGTTGTTAGCTTAGTCATATATTCGTGAAATTAAATTATTGCTGTTGATAAAAAAGATATGTACTTCTTTCTATACATATTTCAAAGTGCCCACTTTGCCCCACTACTGGGGTAAAGAGAGCCCTTTCAAGGGGTATAGTATAATTTCACCCAAAGCTGGAGCGAAAGAATATGGCATTGGATCAATTAAGACAAAAAATATGATTTTAATAAATTCAAGCGAAATAAAATGAGCGTACTCTGCTTTGAAGAGTAGCCCCGAGAACACAAAAATATTTACTGGCTTTCTTTAGGTAAATTTTTTCAGCAAGAGAAGCTATTCCATTTTTCATCGCAACTTCAGTCCATGATTGTTGCATTGATTTTTTGTTGTATGTTCTAGCCATGCTAAAATTATTCGCCCGGGGCTCACTTTGCCCCGAATGAACATTAAACAGCAAGCATCTGCTAAAATTTATATATTTTTTAAATAATCATCAAAGCTTACTTTTCAAGTTTCGCAATCCGTACGCCGAGCTCAAGGATACTGGTCCAAACAATTCTTACTCGCTAACCATTTTTTTTAATGCAATTATTAAACACTGATATTTACATTAGACGGTGCCAAAATCGTAATATGAGAAATTCAAGGAACTGTAATTAAAGTGAATTTCGTTTATAGTGCATTGTGGTCAATTTATGAAGCTTTATCGTATAATTTATTTTGCTAAAAGATTTTGATTTTGATAAAAGATTGCAAACTAGACATTTTAAAGGGGCCCACTTTTCCTTGCTAGCCCACTTTGCCCCACTCTCCCCTACTACTCCTATAAAAAAAAATTATATTTTTCCAACATGCTATTACTATAGCTCTATCTAAATACCAAGTTTCAGCTTTATATCATCATAGGTTCTCGAGATATAAAAATCGGAACATTTTCCTTTTCACCCTCCCTCTTCCCCGAAATGTTTTTTTCTGCTTGGGGTCTATTAGGCCTACATCTATAATTTTAAGCATCTACCTTACACTTTACTTGAGATATGAGACGTGATTTTTTAGAAAAATTCTTATCCCCTCCAATTCCATGCTCCACCGCCCCCTTAAAAAATTTTACTTTCATCAAACTTTATTTGTCAACCTTTATACACAAACCGAATTTTATTTGTCTAGTGCAATTGGTTCGTGTCCAAAAATATTGTGTCAAATTTTGGAAATTGTTCCTTATGACCTCAGAAATGCTGTCCCAAAAGATTATGGCCGAAAAAAGTCTCCAAAGACTTGGTTTTCGAATTTTAGTACAAGGCCGCCTGCAAAATTATTCATAATTTTCAACTACTCAAAACTTCAAACGCGTTTATCTCAAAACTACATTTTTCAAGCTGGCCGGAAACATAACTCGGGCAATTTTCAACCGATTCACATGAAATTTTGAATATATCTTTAAAACTATATTGTCCATGGAAGTACGTAGGATTTTTTTTTATATTGCATAGTTCATTTGTTATTAACAATTTTCTGACGATTTTTTAGGCAAATTCCACACTTTTCACTTTAGAACTGCGCCATTTGGCTAAAAATCAAAATATCGAAAAAATCCTACGTACTTCTCTGGCGGCTGTTATATGTAATCGAAATAAATTTATTAGGCTATCATAATTCAAAAAGTACAGGCACTAGGTGTCCGGCCATGGACCCTGGAAAAACGGAGACGTCACCGCAAAATCGCTGCACAGCCGCCATTTTGAATTTAATTGCTTAAAAAAAATTCCTGTACATAGTCAATAACATGTATTATAAATATCCATTTTCGTAATCTCGATTTATTTTGTAGTTTTTCTGAAAAAAAATCCCGAAAAAGACCTATTTTTTCAGTGGCATAACCCCTTATGACTACAAACTTTAAAATGAGCGAAAAAACAATTATTCCTACTGGGTTGTTCCCCCTTTATAACGGATAAACTAAATAAACTCCTTATTCTACTTTATTCCCAACAATATAAATCGTAGTTCAGTATTTCATCTTGAGTATCATACGATTGGCTTGCATGCAGCCTATCGTAACTGCAGTAGGTTTTTTCTTTTAAAATTCTTTTCTAATATTACTAATTTTAGGAATTCGTAAACTTCAAAAAATACATGCTAAAATGAAGGAGTCCAGCAAAATTTCAGGGATAGGTATTTATTTTTTGCTTTTGATTGCTATTAATAGGCTTCTAATAATCAATTAGTATCTATAGCATAAAATTGAGATGAACTCAATGAAATTTTTATGACTTTTTGCAGTTCAGCTTCGGTACTGATAACAGAATTGGTGCAGAACTAGCTAGTAAATGTGATGCAGTTACAATCCAGTATTGATAAAATTGAATTGCTCCATAGAAAAGGTGAAAAAAAATAATCTCAGATATTCAAGTTTCTATCTGATTTTATTCAGTACTGAAAATTATTTTTGAATATCCGGATTAAGTTTAAATGAAGTTATTCGCGAGATTTTTTCAAAATTTCAGTACTACAAAAATACTAATACTATTCTTGGAGATAGAAACATGTAATTTTTTCCGTTGATGTAATGAAGTGTTTTGCAAGCAGTTGACTGTATTAACCACATTAGTAATATTCATTTTCTATACGATTTGAGATAGGTGGACCGCTTAAATTATTTTTAAATCCTCAGCAACAATATACATTGAGTTTAGGCTTTCATCTAAATACAATAAGTTGACCCAACTTTTTTTAATAGCTATTTGCCTGCATGCCTCGCTCGTAATTTAATTATCGTCTGCGCAATATAAACTGTAAGCGTTTCAACTTTTAAGTTAAGCCGTGCGTTGTACACTTTGTAAACAAACAACAACATTATACGCTAAATATAAAAAATTTAATACCCAAATAATCAAAGACTTGCTCATATACTTTAATTTCTAAAACAATTTTACAAAATAAAAATACAATCTAAAATTGTCTGCAAAAATTTTGTTTACATGTCGTCTATCACCACTGTACATGTTTTTCCGTGTGAAGATATGTTTTTTTAGCAAAGCAATCAAAACGAGAAAAAAACGCACAAATTACAAAAAAAACGAAATTCTTTTCGAGTCTATACCAAACGAAAATCCCCACTAAAAACATGTTTCGAGTGGATCTAAAATCCGAAAAAAATCCTCAAAATAGAATATCAAATCATAGCTCTAAAAATACTAACGATTTCTTATTTTCTTCTTAAATTTGCATAGGATTTATAGTAGAGAGATGAGTGAAAATAAGCACACAAAGTAACGAAAATATAATTTCGTAGGTATTTAAGTTTTCAAGTTTTCTTGTTTTTCTTCTTTCAGATAAGAAATTTGAAAAAATATATACCTGAGGAGAACAAAAACAGATACACGAACCTATCGTTTCCATAATTTTGTTTTAATATCGGCAAATATTTCCTTTTGTTTTCTTATAAAAATAAACTCATTCATATTTTGAAAATGTTAAAAACTGATTCTAATTTTCTATTTTTAGGTGTGCTGTGAATGTTGTGGTTTTTTCAAGTTCAAATGATTTAAAGGTAAGTTATGTGTGGAGATGACACCACAAAATTTTTATTATTTTCTACTTAAATAAAAAAGAATTGATAAGTTAATTCGAGAACGGGAAATTAAGAATTCGGTATTTTTCGGTCAAAAGGCAAGATTTATAACAGCATCCAAAAATACTATTTTTAATATGCAAAATTTTTTTTGTTTTATTTCTAAAATATTTGTATAGGTCAAAATTAATATTCGTGTGGGCTACGAAATTTTATTAGATGACAAACATTTCTCATGATTTTGTTAAGTCACTCAGTGTCACTTAGAGAATTACCTCTGAAATTGTTTTTTGAATTACGACAAAGTAGAGATTAAATGATTAAATGGATTAAATTTCAGGTGGGGCAGTCGACGGATGGAAACAAACATTTTCAATGAATTGAATTATTGTAGGTGGTGAATTATTATTTATTCAGTGATAGCATTTTATCGGAATAGCGAAATACCTTGAGAGTGGTTATGCTACACTTCTTGAATATATTTTTCGATTGAGTAGAAAAGTGAAGTTGAGTTGGCTATTTTTTACGTTTCAAATCGGACAGAAGTTATTACGTCACTGGCAAACTCAAAAATAAATTTCCATTAAAAAAAAATCACCTTTTTAATTATTTTGTTAGTTATTAAGTTTGGTATGCAACTATATAAAAACAACAGTATACACGCCTCGTAAACAATCGGGATCGACGGACCATAAAATGAACGATCTGTGTGAACTGCTTGATATGTTAAGCAAGTTTGTGTTGTTTTTATGACTGCTTTTACTTTATTATTTCAATAATACAATACAGTATTGTGATCGATTTTAAAAAAAAAAAAAAAAATTTGCTACCCTGAAAATTTTTTTTTCATGTTTCATGACTAGTAGACACGAAAAAAGGAAAAAAAAAATTTCAGTCCGTCTGTCCGCCGTACATTGACCGGTGTACGCAAAACTGTTTGAAGGCTCGTAGCTCCTAAACGCTTTGAGATAATAAATGGAATTTTTTTTTATGAATAGACTGGGTAGGTACCTTGAAGTGACCAAATTTTCAAGGGTGGGGGTGGGGGTGTGAGGGGGGTGCTCGGCGGAGCGTTTTAGACGGAAAATTTTGGTTTCTGGATCTCAGCAACCGCTTATGCTAGGAGGCTGAAACTTGGAATTTACATAGAGCTTTGATAGTGGACCCATAGCAAAATTATCGATGAGGGTGAAGGGGTGTGGGAGTGGGGAGACAAATAATGCGTCCGAAACGCGAGAAAGCCGAGATCGACACATTCTAAAATCCATATCTCGTAAACGGTTAATGTCACGAAATTAAAACGTAATGAATATCTGTAGCTATAATTGGAGAATAGATTGGAAACAAATTTTTGAGGAGGGGCAGTGGCATACAGAGGTAGGGGGTGAAAAACTTTAGATTAGGATATCTCACGAACCAATTGCACTAGACAAATAAAATTCGGTTTCTGTATAAAGGATAACAAATGCAATTTACTGAAAGTAAAATGTTTTAAGGAGGCGGTGGAACATAGAAATGGAGGGGATAAGAATTTTTTAAAAAAATTACATCTCACATCTCAAGAACAGTATAAGACAGATGCTTAAAATTTTTACCAGAAGTAGGCCTAATAGACCCCTAGCAGGAAAAAAAATGTTAGGTGTGTGGGTGAAGAGGGTGAGGGTGGGGGAAGGTGAAAAGGAAAAGGTTCCGATTTTTATATCTCGAGAATATATAATGATATAAAGCTGGAACTTAGTATTTCGATAGAGCTATAGTAGTACCATGTTGAAAAAAAATATTTTTTTATAGGGGTAGTATGGTACCGGGGTGGGGAGTGCTTTTCCTAACTATAGAACGGCTTATGCTAGAAAGTTGAAACTCAGTAAGTATATGTATATCAAGTAGAAAAGAAATTTAGAATTTCAAATATCCATTGGCGCCCGGAAGGGAGGGGAAAAAAATTATCAATGAAAATGGAATACACATATTTCATGATTTTCGTCATATCTGTTAGGTCTTCCCAAATATTGAATTCATTTTTATTCTACGGCTTCTTCATATAAATACCTAGAAAGTGTTTTCAGAATTTTTTTAAATTCGAACCCTAAAGGGGTGTAAAGGAGTTGTATACTTTTTCACGAATTCTACCATATCCTCCAGGTCTGATTATATATCGACTAACTTTTCACTTTCACGGGCTTGCGTAATAATCGCCTAAAACTCGTTTTTAATTTTTTTTCCTTTTTCAGCCCCTAACAGGGAATAAAAGGGTTGAACACGTTTTCACGAATTCCGTCATTTCTTTTAGACGTGATAGGAAATTGAATGGTTTTTACTTTCTCGTTCTGTCTTTATATTTATTTATTAACTCCTTTCAGGATTTTTTGGATATTCAACCCTCAAGTGGGTATATTGCTTAGATCTGATGATATATCGAATTCATTTTTACTTCATAAGGTTTGCTATATAAGCTGCAAAAAGTCAATTTCAGTATTTTTAGATAATCAATCCCAAGTGGTGTAAGGGGGTTGCATACTTTTCAAAGCTTCCGACATATTTCTGAGATTTCATGAGATATTCGATCGCTTTTCACTTCCACAGACTTTTTATATAATCGCCTACAAACCCATTTCTCAATTTTTGGATATTTAACCCCCAAGGGTTTGCACATGTTTTCACAATTTTTGCCATCCCTTAGTTCTAATGAGATATAAAATTGGTTATTACGACATTTGAAATAATGACCGACGATTTTTCGAATTTCAGGAACCAAGGGGGTGTAAAGCGTTTGCTTTTGTTTTCGTACATAATATACCGAAATTCGAATAGTCTACACGGGCCTTTTCAATGTTTAATCGGCTAAAAATCTCTATTTTAAATATTTTTATTTTAAGAACAAAATTAACTTTCCAAGAAACGTCATAATATCGAAACTACTGATGATATACTCCGACTTTGACCCGAAAAATAATAAAGTTTCGCCCAGACCATTGGCAGATTTTTTATTTGACTGCACTAAGGTTATTGAGGAACAAAAAATTTAAAGAATTGCTAACGAAACCATGCAGCAATCAGTAATAATGTTTTATTGTTAAAATAATTATTAAACTTAGGAATTTTCCAGTGATAGGTTTTTAGGCTATCGTCCAGTCTCCAAGGGGAAAAAATTGTACGTAGGTTGCTACTTAAGTTTTGAGATAGACAAATAAAAACAAATATTTATAATCAAAAATGGGTTTATTGTTTTTCAAAATATTTTCTATGAAGATCAACACACTTTTGAATTTTTTCAACATTTCTTTGCACCAATCGACACGAGCTTTTTTTTTGAGCGATTGTCAAATTATGCGGTATCCAACGCGAACAAATCTTTTTGACAGCCAAATGTTCATGCAATATTGACTGTATGCGAGTGGAACTAATACCCAGGAATGCCTCAATCTCACGGTATGTCACATGACGATCTTGTAATATCAGTTCACGCACAGCATCGATGTTTTCTGGCAGAAGTACCGATTTTGGACGACCTTCACGAAATTCGTCCTGTAGCGAAGAGTGACCACGATTGAATTCAGAAAACCAGCGAAACACGGTGGCTCGAGATGGTGCTTCATCACCAAAAGTCGAAGCGAGTTGATCGGCACACTGCTGTTGGTTTAATCCACGTCGAAAGTCATAGAAAATCATCGCACGAAAATGTTCACGATTTAATTCCATTTTTCGACCAAGATGAATATTTCAAGTATCTGAAAACAACACAAATAGCATTCGTATGACAACACGTTCTGAGTACGTTCACCACTAAAAATGTCAAACTTTACGACGACAATGTCAGCTTTGACGTATTCACATCAGTGTTGCCATATCTCAAAACTTAAGTAGCAACCTATGTATAAATTCTTCAAAGTACTAGTTTTCCGGGTAAAATGCTGTTTTTATTTTGTATGACGTTTCAGAGTCCTTTATGAAACTGTATAACCCTGCGTCTACACTGGCAAATTGACAGTGTAAACGCACCAAATGCACATGGCAATATTGCTCTCAGCATTGCCATGGCAATTTTGAGGATAATATTGCCAGAAAACGAATCGTTTGAAGTTAGCGTCGCTTGTCAACAGGTAGACTTACGTTTTTTTGGTTTGATCGCAAAATGAGTGAAAATAAGTGGACTAAAGAAAAAACTATTGAATTAATCAATAGTTTTCGAAGTTATGATTGCTTTGCTTCACAACTTGACACTTCGAATTCACTCGCTCAAATGAAAATTGCCTGGCAATCAAATGCCCACTCATTGCGATTTGACATTTAACTCAATGGCAATATTGCCATTGTCATTGCTAGATAAATTGTCAGTGTAGACGCAGGGTCAGTACTTACTAAGCTGTTACAAAAGGGAAAAAAACAACAAAATGTTTGATTAAAATATTTCTTCATATGGATTTCCACAAACATTACACCAAACACGTGCCTAAAAGAAAGAAATTTGAAAGATCATGAACCGTCAACATAAGCAATGTTAATTTCATTCCTCAGAAAATCACTATTTCGAGCAAGAAACAGATTTTATAGAACCACAAAAAAAAAGAAGAAAAATCATTGCTTCTGTAAACTGTTCGTTATACAGAGAGTCTATAAAATTTGAATAGAATTTCAGTTCGATTTTACTACAAGCAGCCAAGACGAAGCCAAGACAACTTTCTCAAGTGGCTACAACTTGTAGCCAGGCAGACTTTGAAGCATTCAAATTGACGCTTTGTATCGAAAATAGACAACGCGACGTGCAAACTTTGAAGAAAAAAAAGACAAGCAGCCAAAATTTAATTCAGGCTCTTAAATATCGCGGGACTTTCAACAAGAGTGCTATATTTTTTTTTATAAATAAGTGCAATCTTTTTTTTTTTTTTTTCTTTTTTTGAGTTGAAGAGTAAAAAGATGGGGTCTAATAAATAAACATACAAACACAGGGCGAACAGAAAAAAAATCAAAAATAAACACAATGCGGTAAAAATATTTGCCAATTTCACAAGCATCTACGCAAGAATTTAGTAGTAAAATTTTCGAATGGAGTTCTGGTGGGTTCTATTTTGGGTCCTGTGCTGTTTTTATTCTTCACACCACACGAACATCATCAGTCAGCAGAAACACAGCAGCCACTTTAGCAGTTCGATTCGGCGCCGAACGATTTGTCCGCTCGATTTCATTGCGATTCTTTAAAAGTAGGTACGTGCAGACTTAACGCGATCTCTGCAAAAGTGAAATTTCAACATTGTTTTTGTATTAAAAAGTCCGCCCCGGGGGGGAAGGGGTTGGAACCTATATAAGAAAAAAAAAGGAAATTTTCTCAATTTTCTGCCAGTATGGGGTGTGAGCAAGATGCTCCCGAAATAGATTTTTCTAAAATAATCATCGAATGAAAACAGTCGTGTAATCAGTTTATTGAAGATTTTGAAATGTTCGGACCCGTGCAGGTGAACTACCAGAACGGAACGGATCAGAACAGACACCGTGCTGTGCGGATTATTCGAAGAAGGCGTTCGAAAGAGCTTACACAATCTGTTGACGATGAACCGCATCATTCGGATTTTTCTTTCGGTTTTTTGTTTTTTTACAGCAAATACGCACCCAACCCATACTTCAGATTTTTTTTTTAGAGGAACATGTTTTTTTTTATTATCGATTACAACATCGTCGTCATTTTGAAATTAATTTCTTTTGAGAGGACTTTGTTCAAAATAAAGAATTATTTTCTGTTGTGAAAACGCGCTTTCGACGCTAAGTTTGTAGATTTTGACAAGGAATTTCATGAAAGATGTAGGGGATGGCAATTATTTTGATTTAATAGAGTTGTTTGTTTTGTAGATTTTTGGCAGCTATATTTAAATAGAATTGAGTAGGTAGATTATTTTCAGAATTTGCTATATTTCTGACTAGGAAATGATACCGATTTGATTAATTTATTATGGGTTTACATTGCAATTGATGGGACGCGGAAACACCGCGAGGATGTGTGTAACTAGTGCCAAAATTAATAGCTTAAAGTTGACAAGCTGTTTTTGATTATCGTTCATTTTTTCACCCACGTCTCTCCCCATGGTACATGAAAGGGGGCTTAGTTCGCGGAACATTTTGTACTCGAAATTTTCCGTCTTGACCACTTTGCTCCAACAAACGTTATTGTAGAAGAGCTCCTACTGTTTGCAGATTTGCATTTTATTTATAAATTATTTCCAATTTTAATAGGCGATAAAATATCGAAATAGCCCTTTAGGGGTTGAATATCAAACAATTCTGAAACCGATTTTTAGTCGATTATATGGAAAGCCCATTAAGGAAAAAAAACAATTCGATATCTCATCAGACATAAGTGATATGTTGGAATTCGTAAAAATGTCATTAGGGTTTAAAATGGGGCTGAATATCGCAAAATCATGAAAATGATTGATGATGATTCAGATCATTAGATATAAAGCCCATATAAGTAAAAGCGAATTCGATCTCATTAAACCTAAAAGATTTGTCGGAATTCGTGAAAACTTGAACAATAACTTATACCCACAGGTGGTTAGTTTAACAACGAAAAATGCTTAAATCGTCATTAGTCCTACACAGAGAAAAATATCTGTAATAAATTCTACAAAACAGTGTAATGAATTCAAAAAAATATCGTTGCAATCAAATTTATTACAAATGTGTTCAAATTGTACTATTGTAGTAAAGTGTAGTACTATTGTAGTAAAATTAACGAACATTTGATATATCATGTAGTAAAATTTACTAAAAATGTAGTAACCTTGGTAAGATAATAAAATTGACTATACAATTGTAATTAAACTGAAAGAAAATATTCGAATTACAGTATGTAGTAAATTTGACTAAGGTAGTAGTGAATCTGTCGAATGTAGTACATTTCATAATGATAGCAATAAATTTTACTTAACTGCTTAACGACGGTAGTAGTAAATTTAACTAAAGTTGTAATGAATTTGGCTAATGCGCTAGTGTTTTTGACTTCAGAAGTAGTAAATTTGCAGAAGTGCGACGACTCCAATGGATTGCACATTACTTACTTGTTGAGTTGAATTGAGTGATAGTGATAGTTTTTGTTAAATTATTTTATTATTAAATTTTAAGCGTACCTACATGTTATAAAATAGGAAGAATTTTACTTACACAAAGAATATGATATATTTATTTACAAAACCTGCGATATAATTGTAAATGAAGACAGGGTATTAATAATATCAGAAAAAGTTGATTTTACTTTATTATTTCAATAATACAGTATTGTGATCGATTTTTTAAAAAAAAAAATTTGCTACCCTGAAATTTTTTTTTTCACGTTTCATGACTAGTAGACACGAAAAAAGCAATAAAAATTTTCAGTCCGTCTGTCCGCCGTACGCAAAATCGTTTGAAGGCTCGTAGCTCCCAAACCGTTTGAGATATTGAATTGAATTTTTTTTTATAAATAGACTGGGTAGGCCCCTTGAAGTGACCAAATTCTGATGGGTGGGGGTATGAGGGGGGAGGAAGGGGGTGCGTTTTAGACGTAAAAATTTGGTTTCTAGATCTCAGCAACCGCTTACGTTAGGAGGCTGAAACTTAGATAGAGTTTTGATAGTGGACCCATTTGCATAAAAATTGTCAATATGGGTAAAGGGGTGTGGGAGTGGGTGGAAAAATAATGCGTCCGAAACGAAAAAAAACCGAGATCGACACATTCTAAAATCCATATCTCCTAAACGGTTTACGTCACAAAATTGTAACTTAATAAATATATGTAGGTATACTAGGAGAATAGATCGGAAATAAATTTTTAAGTGCGGGCAGTGGCGTACGGGGGTGGGGAGTAAACAACTTGTGATTACGATATTTCACGAACCAATTGCACTGGACAAATAAAATTCGGTTTGTGTATAAGGGTTGACAAATGAAGTTTACTGAAAGTAAAATTTTTTAAGGGGGCGGTGGATCATGAAAGTGGAGGGGATACGAATTTTTCAAAAAAATCACGTCTCATATCTCAAGAACAGTATAAGGTAGATGCTTAAAATTGTTACCAGAAGTAGGCCTAATAGACCCCTAGCAGAAAAAATGTAGGTGAGGGTGTAGTGAGTGAGGGTGGGGGAGGGTGGGGGAGGGTGAAAAGGAAAAAGTTCCGATTTTCATATCTCGAAAGCCTATAATGACATAAAGCTGAAACTTGGTATTTAGATAGAACTATATTAGTAGCATCTTGGAAAAATATAATTTTTTATAGGGGTAGTATGGTACGGGGGTGGGGGGTATTTTTTTCTATCTATAGAACGACTTATGCTACAAAGTTGAAACTCGGTATGTACATGTAAATCAACTAGAAAAGTAATTTAGATAAAAAAAATTTCAAATATTCATTGGTGTTCGTAAGGGGGGGGGGCGAACAAATTTATCAGTGAAAATGGAATGCATATAATTTCACGATTTTCGTTAGGTCTTCCCAAATATTTAATTCATTTTTAGTCTACGGCTTCTTCATATAAATACATAGAAAGTGTTTTCAGGATTTTTTGAAATTTGACCCCTAAGGGGTGTAAAGGGGTTGTATACTTTTGCACGAATTCTGCCATATCCTCCAGGTCTGATCAAATATCGAATATATTTTCACTTTCACGAGCTTGCGTAATAATCACCTAAAACTTGTTTTTAAGTTTTTTTCTTTTTCAGCTTCTAAGAGGGTATAAAAGGGTTGAACAAGTTTTCACGAACTCCATCATATCCTTTAGAAGTGATAAGTATTGAATTGGTTTTTACTTTCTCGTGCTGTCTTCATATTTATCTATTAACTCCTTTTTTATTATGATGTAAATTTAAATGCTTTCATTATTAAAAATAATACAAAACTTTTCAGTTTTAATAGATAATATACTTGAATTTAAGTGATGGCAGAAAAGCATTTCGTTTTAAAATAATTTAATTGTGAATTTCTTTGTATTTGTGATATGAATAAAAACTGAATAATAATTAATAGAGTATTTTTATTTAATAAAATATACATATGTAGTTTACTACGTATGTAATAAATTGTACAGTAAAATTAATAAAAGTGATACTACACTTGGAATTAAATTATACCATCGTTGGTATAATTTATTATACCATTCTTGGTAATAAAGTAAGCTGTACTTGATATTGAACTTTATTATAAGAAGTGATGTATTTTACTGTTCTTAATAATGAATTTTACTATACCAGGTGATAAATTTCACTATAGTTGGTAATGAAATTTACTATATTTTGTAATTATTTTTACTACACTAGTAATACACTTTAATAAATTTTACTACACTTGTTAATGAATTATATCATGCGATTTAAAATATTTGTAATGAATTTTACTAATCTGTAATAAATGTAACAGCAACTCTTTACTACAGAATTTCATTACATGCCATAGTTTTTATTGCGGGTGTAATGGGTTGGAATTTCATTGCATTTGTAATGGAAATCATTACATTTTTTGTTAGATTTCAATACACACTTCTCTCTGTGTAAGAAATATATCGGAATTAGTGAAAATGTACAGAACCACTTTACACCCGCTTAGGATATCGAAAAATTTGGAAAATTGTTTCTAAGCACTTATATATAGAGCCCGCAGCAGTACAATCAATTTGATAACTCGACATGCCTAAAAGATATAACAAAATTCGTGAAAATGCGTAAAATCCATTTTTACAGAAATTTTTTTTACTCCACCTTTGTTCGACAATGAAAATCTTAATTTTTTTTTGTTTTAATTACTCCTACATATACCTACTTTAATTACTCCTACATATAAATGTATTCCTCCTTAGATATTTCCGAATCAATAGACTTGACTTGTAATCCTACACATTAAAAAAAATCCATTGAATTTTACATCTTTTGGATAGTAGGCAAATATGCCACACCTTTTCAAGTAAATTTATTATACATTGTGATGTAATAGTCAATTTGAATGTAATTTTCAATTTTCGGTCAGTAAATTTCAATTTGCAATCAGTAAATTTCAACTTCGAAAACAAGAAATTCACTGGATATTCTCTTGACTTTACACTCTAAAAAAAGTGTATAATTAGCACTCTCTAAGATACACTTATTGCTACTTCTATTATTATTTCTTAATTACTTACTCTTAATAAAACCCTTGGCTGTAGGTAGGAATCGAACCCGTGATCAATTCTCGGGTTGCTGCGTAGGTTTAGCGCTCGTAGCTACTGCGCCACCGAAGGCGTTTCATTTTCATTTCAGTAGAAAAAATCTGCCAACAGTCTGGGCGCAACTTTATTATTTTATGGGTAGAAGTCCGAAACGTGTTTAATGATGAGATACGGTGTTGGGTACTATGCGACTGACAACCTAAAAAATAACGTTCCAAATAGCCTAATGGTTATTTCTAGGATGTCTCCATAGTGGTTCTATATAATCCTAAATTTTTAGCTTTCTATTCATTATGGTTTTTGAGAAATAAAAATCAGAATGTTTTCCTTTCTACCCCCTTTCACCACCACCCCCTACACCCACATCACCAAAATTTTTTTCCCTACTAGAAGTTTATCGACCCCAACTCCTGTAAAATTTTCAAGATCATATCTGATACGGTTTTTGAGATATAAAAATTAAATTTTTTGAGAAATTGCTATCCCCACACTTTCGTGCTCCACCTCCCCCCTCAAAAAATTTAGTTTTGATAGACTCCTCTTGTGAGTCCATATACAGAAACTAAATTGTATCTTCCTGGTGTAATTAGTTCGGAAGATATTGTAATCCAAAGTTTTTCACCCCCCACCCCCACACCCCTCTTAAAAATTTTAGCTCTTGTCTAATCTGGAAGTATCCCTAAGGACAACAACAAAGTTCCAATCTTCTGACATCAATTGTTCAGGAGATATCGATTTTAGAATGTTTCAATCCCGACTTTCATGCGTTAAAGACTCATTGTTTTCCCCCCCACTTCCACACCCCTTAACCAATATCGACCATTTTTTTACAATTGAGTCCATTATTATAGTACTATATAAGTTCCAAGTTTCAGCCTCCTAGCATAAGTGGTTCCTGAGATCTAGAAACCAAAATTTTTCGTCTAAAACGCTCTCCTCTCCTCTCCCCTTGTACCCCCACCCCTCAAAAATATACCAGTCGTAGGGGTTCACCCAATCTACCCACCATAAAAATTTCAATTTAATATCTCAACGGGTTTGGGAGCTACGCGCCTTCAAACAATTTTGCGTACGGCGTACGGCGGACGGCGTACGGCGTCTACGGCGGACAGACGGACATTTTTTTTTTTTTTGCTTTTTTGGGGTTTACTAGTCCTAAAACGTGTAAATACAAAATTTCAGGGTAGCAAACTTTTTTGAAATTTCAGGTCGATAACAATACTTTATTATTAAAAACTAATAAAGTAAAAAATCGATCGAAGCGTCCAACTTAAAAAATTCAAATAGATAAGTAGAATTACACGAAAAAGAACGTAACTTTCATACAGAAATATAGTTAATTTTACATGAAATATTGCGTAATTTTTCATGTAAATTGTACGGTTCAGTTGAATTTACTAATATCAGGAAATTCGTCTAAAAGTGATTGAAATGTGTACTTTTACTCGAAATAATGAAATATAGTGGAAATTTCAAGTAAAAATTGGATTGAAAATTACATTTTTTTAAAACAGTGTACTTAGAGAAACCAACTTATATCTTCCCGGTACAATTATTTTGGAAGATATTGTAATCGAAAGTTTTTTACAAATGTTTCGTCTAAGACGCTTCTCTCACCTCCCCCTCGCATCCCTGCTCGTAAGGGTTGTTCCAATCTAACTACCAAAAAAATTTCAAATTATTATCTCAACTGGTTTGTGAGCTACCCACCTTCAAACGCTTTTGCGAACGGCGTCTACGGTGGACAGACGGATATTTGTTTTTGTTTGTTTTTTTGAATTTTACTAGTCCTAAACATTTCAGGGTAGCAAATGTTTTTGAAGTTTCAGGTCGATCACAATACTTTATTATTAAAAAATATTAAAATAAAATTAACATTAATACTATTAGTACATGTTAAAACTGAACAGATCTATATTTTTATAAGAATCGACGTATAAAAGACCACAACTAGCGTTACCGTTTTACTACATATGTTGCAGATTTACTACCTTTTTTTAATTTTAAACTTTACTGCACTACTATTTCAAGTCATGAAACACTACGTTTTTGCAATAATTCTCGAAAATTAAATTGAAAACAGAAAAATGCAACGCACAAGAATATAATCCATTATTATTTTACATTACTATAAGCAGAGCACTTGGAATTTAGCTCCTCTGTTATTGTATTATTATTAAAAATCGATTTCTACTACCTCTTTTTTAAAAAAGGTAGCAGATTTTGCTACCCCAAAAAACTACCTCGCGGTAACACTGACCACAACTAATGCAACCAATATTTATTTATTGTTTTATTTATAGAATTCTTATTTTAGTTTCTCTTTTTAAAATATATATTTATTTCTTCCTTTCCAGAATTACAAAATACGGATTATTCGATCCAGATAAACAAAATAAGGTAAAAATTATTAAAATTTTATTTTATCTTTTAAATATGTAAAAGTTAGCCGTGATTTAAACCGTCCACCCTGTTCTTTATCATACAAAAAATTCGCAATAATATCGTACTTTTATGTGCATAGATTTTTTTTTCTTCGTTTGCTAACACAACCAACTCTCCTTTTTAGTTATTCATTTATTCGAAAGCATTTAGATTCAGAGCAGTTGTAGACACGAATTACCAATTTATATCCATTATTTATTCTGTTCGTCAACATATAGTATTTACAATAAATTTGAAATTTATTTTATATTTACTCCAAAGAATTGATAAGCACGAAGTCGTATGGTACGGTAGGTACGTTGTAATATATATTTAATTGATTTTATTTTCATTTAAGATTATTTGTCCTAGAGCTTAGCGGTGTCCTTAAGCGGTATTGTTTTTTCTCCAATGAAAGAAATATGTAAATAAATTTCTTACAAACGTTTAGTTCTGTGGGTTAGTAAGACATTCAAGACATCTTTTAAACTCTGATTTAAATTCGAATAGGAATTCATTCGATGTAGGTACCTACATTCCACGATTGTGTTTTTCTCTATTGCCCAATTTGAAATCTGTTCCTTCCTCTTGGCAGATTATAATCGTATTATTTAAGACTCCTCTATTTGATGAGAAGTAATATTGTTACATGCTACCCTGGCAACTAGCGCCCTTCGATCAGTTTCTAGTGAGAAAAACAGCAACCTCGTAATACCTAGTTGGAAGGCGGAATTAAAACATCCGATTGGTCGCCTTGCAGTACTCAGCGGGAAGGGCGTGGAGAAATCTGCAAACTTCAGCAAATAGTGTTCGAGAAGAATCACTTTTCCCCTTCTGGCTTCAACTGTTCATTACATTTCCTGAACATTCTACTCACATCACCGTATGTTCGGGGAAGGTCTTGACTCAACACGAGCAGTATATAAGCACGAAAGAGTTTTCAGCTATACAACGAGTCGACGATCAGTTCAACGCGACAGTATTTGGAAAGCGATTTTGATTGAAAGCAGCGATCGAACTGTGATCAAGAAGTATATAAAATTCGGGCAACGTTGCCGATTGTGCGATTATTTAATGCGAATAATAGACTATGGCTTCTATCGATTTTAAACGAATTGTGTTTTACTTGAAATCCCGGCGAACCCATAGAATAAGAAGAAAATCCAAATTAATATAATTTTGTTTGGAAGTTATAACGCGCATGACTGCATATTTGCCGGTATATGGAGCTTGTTTAAATTTGAGATATTTTGAAATTTTTCATAGAACCGCCCCTTTTGCGTCTATTGCTACTAGGCATCTGAGTTGAGTGCAGTCTTTTTAATAATCGGGTAATTTTCCTAGATCCTGTCTGGACGTAATTAAAATGAAACAATATCTTGATTGTGTCAAAATTTACCACGTTTCCAAAAAAAATCATTCATTATTCCATTACTGAAAATTACAATATAAATTAAAAATTTTGACACAACAGTCAACTGCTAAATTTTTGAATGTCAAACTTTATTTATTAATGCGATGGAATGGAAACACTTCGAAATCTAGTTCTCTGAATCGCGAGATTTCGGGGCGATGGAAACATGGCATTACAATATTTTGCTCGGAAAGCTACTTAGGTGGGAGTTTTGTCCAATCACCTACCCGAAAAATTACATTCATTTGAAAATTTTTTTGATTTCACATAAAACTGACAACCAGCTCCCCAAAAATAGAATGGTATGAAAAGTTCCGTAAATCATCGTTAGAAGCTTCTGGAGCCTTACGCTAAGGTTCGCATACGATGTTTTTTTTACTCCTTCTATCGTTTTCGTTTTCAAGAAAATTCCAGAAATAATATCAAGGTCACACGTGGATAAGTCTCCTACCCCTTTGCAACCCCATTTGACAGTTCACGTCTCCCCGCTTCGCGAGGTCGAATGAATGGATAAGAACACTCAAGCAGAGCACTTGGAATTTAGCTCCTCTGTTCAAAAAAAAAATTTTCCGAGAAAAATTTTCCGATGTCGAAGGTCGATCGGGGTGGATTAAAGAGATATTAAAGAGCTTCGGAGCTGATTCTATCTTGCTTCCATGCTCACATGGACGGGCAACATTATGTCGATAGAGCTCCACGTGTAATGCGTTTTAGGCAGATATCTGCTTGAATTTTAATGCTGGGATGAATATTGGTGTCCTTCTATTCTCGGATCTGGAACCTACGCAAAACAGAAGCCTCACAGTATCGGTTCGGGTCTGTGGTATAGTTTTGCCTTGGCTGTTTGCGTAGTCTAGGTACTAGGCCGTTTTGCACGTGGCCTCAATTCGGGCAACGTTTTTCGTTCTGCGGTAGAATTCGCATTCGGCTAATGACAGTTTAATTGGGGGCATGTGCACAAATTTGTCATCGAGCGATAAAATAGATACGGTCTTTTTATAAGTACTTAAGTCGAATGTTAATCGTACTGCATACATACTTGTGGTTCATACCGCATGTAGTTGGGAATCGTTGCACGTGTTCTGATCGCGTTACCAAAACTAGTTTGGTTTGCATTGGCATGCGATTTTACAATTTTCTTCTCGAAATCTGAATTTAAAATCCAGGGCTAGATTGTTCGTTTGTTTCCAAGGATCGCCTGTATAACAAGAATCTTCCAATTTATGCTCTGACCACTTTATTCCCGAATCATTATGTCCATCTTCATCTTGGTTCACTAGGGTGACCATTTTTCGGCGTGCCACTCCAATTTATAGGTGCCCTTAAATGCAAAAGGTCAGTCCTGTTGGGGCGGAAGGGGTTAACGCCGCGCTTCCACCATCGCATTCATATATCGTCTACATTCGCATAGCACTCGAATGTATAGGCGAGTGCGTAAACACTGCATTCATGTTCAATGCGAGCTCCTTTGATTCGCGTCCAAAAACGCCATCTACGCGAACGTCAACTAGAGTTGCGAACTGACGCGAACTTGTTGTTTACACATATTGGCAATTCGAATTCGCGCTAGTTCGCACAAGTTCGCGCGATGGTGAAAAGCAGCGATGTTCCCTTTTCGGACATTTTAGTAGCAGATCTGGACTAAAAAGCGTAGTAGATTTCAAAGTTTCGTATTAGATTGAAAATTTTCAGTAAGATGAATGAAATAGACATTTTTCTTAATCCACTAGTATGTTTATTAAAAGAGATGAATTCAGTCCAGCCGCGGTTTTTTCTTTGATGAATAATAAAATTTATCTATTTTCTGATATACCACGTACACTCATCAACTAACAGATTTAACGACATGCCTAAAAGACAGTTTTCCTCAAGTTTTTCTAGCCGCTTCTTAGTCAAAGATATTTTCAACCCATCAATATCGATGAACTTTTACTTTATCATTTTAATATTATAAGTTATTGTGATCGATTTAAAAAAAAAAATTTGCTATCCAAAAATGGCTAAATCATTTAAAGACTCGTAGCTCACAAACCCTTTGCTATTCACTTAAAAAAAAAATTATTGGATAGACTAGATGGATCTCTTTATGTGGCCACTTTTTTGAGGTGATGTGGGGAGGTCCTTAGACGAAAAATGTTGCCTTTAATATCTCAGGAACGATAGGAAGTTGAACCTCAGAACTTATCTATATAGGTGCCTTTTCTATCTCTGGAACGGCGTATGTAAGAAACTTAAAACTTAGTGGATATATGTAGATTTAATAGAAGAGTATTTACAGTAAAATAAAAATTCATATTTTTATTGGCGTATGGAAGTGTGGAAAAATTGTCAGAGAAAATGTGGTGCATATATTTTTATGAATTTCATCATATCTCTAGGTCTTCTGAAATATTAAATTAATTACATTTTTTCTTGAATTTACTTCAGTAAATTACTCTTAGATACCTTTGCTATGCCAACTAGTTTTAATATATACTCGTAGTTGTTAAGATATTAAGTTTTCTGTTCTCTACATTACAAATTATAAAATGATACTAACTAATTAATTAATTATACTTGTTGGGGCTCTTTAGATAAATGCCTAAGGGGATGTAAAGAAGTTGTAAACATTGTTATGAATTCCGCCATATCCCTTGGTTGGTTGGTTTATGTGGTGGCCCGTCTACGGAAAACAGGGCCCAATTAGCACAGGACGCGCCGTTTTGATACCAAAACTCGTTTAAGATATCAAAAACGTTTTTATTTCCACGAAAATTGTATTTAATCGCCTAAGAAGCGTGTTCAGATTTTTTACTTTTGAACTCCTGAGAAGGTATTCTCACGAATTCCATTATATCTCTTAGGTCAGCTATTTCTATGGTCTGATGCGGTAGTGAAATCTGTTTTCACTTTTACGGGCTTTTTATGTAATCGCCTAAAAACTAATTTCGTGGCTTATTTTTTTTTTAATCAACCCTAAAGTGAGGGTGAAAAGGTAACATACGTTTTCACGAAGATATGACGAAATTTTACATGTTTACATGGGCTTTTTATATACATTTCTATATATTATACAAACGGCTAAAAATCTTTTTCAGAATTTTTCGATATTTTTATTGTAGGTTATTTACTTCAATGTAGGTATAAAAAACCACTGATGAATGTGGAAGGTATTATCTTACAAGGAGCTATTCTGGTCACAAAATTAAGTTCTCAATAACATCCTTGTCTCGAAAAAGCCGTAAGGTAAGGGTGGCTGTGGCGTGGGCATCTTTGGCGCACCAATTCTTTAACCGCTTCTTAGAATTTGCCCCGAAAAATTGTAAGGCTTCGTCCAGACTGTTTATAAATAAAGATATTACAAAAGATTGAATGTGTTCTATATTATTTTTTACGAGTCGGTTCAGAGCAAAAAAAATTAGTAGAATTGAACATTTCCGTAGCAAAAATCTTTTACATTGAAAAAGTTGCAGATCTACTACAATTGTGATAGGGGAACATCGCTTAGAGCTGCCCAAACAGTGTATACGCGATGGTGAAAACAAGGTATAAATTTTTGGAGCGTTTAGAGCTGCTCAAACTGTGTATACGTGTATTAAAGATTTTCACTGACGACTATCAGTTTCTATAAACTGTAAACTGGACGGAATAGATTTTAATTAATTCGTGTAATTTTATGATATTTATTTATTTCACTCACAAGGCGCATCACAGAAGACTAACATGACAAAAAACAGAAATTGTTCGTGATTATATTGCACAAAGTATTAGAAATCTAACGTGTCACACATGCAATGCCGATGTCGTTTTCTGAAGACACACAGCGCAACGAAAGACATAGTGCGGAAAATCGTAGTTCGGCGATCGGCGTTGTCAGTACAACCGTCAATTATCGAATTCAAAAATTTATTATTGGATTTTTCTTTTCAAATGTAACATTTCGATCTTGAAGAAAGTGAGAAGAAGGCAATCTAAACTAAATGTCAGAAATTATAAGTTGCAACGTCCTGATGTAAGTGGTGCCTGAGCTATAAGGACCGAAATTTTTAGTCTATAAACCTTTCTTCCAATTCCCTTACAAAACGAACCTTAAGAAAACATAGTCTATGTACCAGGAAAACTTCACAGGTTCTCGAGATGTTGCAAAAACTCATATCAGAAAAGACAGACCGATAATTAACTTCTTATCTTTTTTGGGGTCTATTAGTCCTAAAACGTGAATTTTCTAAAATTTCAGGGTAGAAACTCCAACTTTTTTCTAGTCCATTAAATTCAATGAATTATTCTGTACTTCAACAGCAGTGGAAAATTTGTGATATATGTACACATGTCTGATTTGTATTTGTTTGAAAAAGAAAATCCCACTGCGTATTCTATTTGAATCGTACAGGCTTTCCAGAAAGTTGATTGTATTCGATATATTTGCAGAATTGTAAAGAAGTGATGATTTATTCACGGAATATTTCGTTCTTACAACGCAATTTTTATCGAATGTTTAACTTTAGAAAAACATTTATAAGTAGATACTTTTTTAAATAAATTCATTTTTGCGACTATTTTTATCTTTATCTAATTCTAGCGACCTTCAGGCCAACTTATTTATTTTTCTCTAATTGTCTTGGACGAGAGAAGTTATTATTCAATTATATTCCGATCTTATTGTCGTGGTACTCGGCTTTTATCGTATCCCGAACTTTTTTTTTTGTCTGTGTGACTGCCGTTTGCCTTATGCGAACACCTTTGAGTGCTCTGACTCATAAATCCTTTTAAAGTTCAACCTTTTCGTCAATTTCTTTCCAAAAACCTCCTACTCGCGGAAGAACCTACGACTTTGACCGCATCCCGAAGTATGACCCAATTACGCAATTCATGTATTGTATTTGTTTAAAAATTGAAACGACTGTAAAAACACATATAATAAAAAAAAATCGTTTTTTACCCGGTAACATAGTTTTTAGACTAATAATAAATTATAACCATGAACATAGTAAACGGCGCCCAACGTGGGGCTCGAAGCTTTGGGAGGCATTGGTGACTACAGCTAATTGTACTTGGGTAGCTATAATAGACCTGTAGTACATTTCCTGCTTTAAATTTCAGCATCCTTGGGTTCTTAATTTTTTCTGAATCTTTTCTGCGCTTGCAATTACATATGTAGCAAATGGCGCCCAACGGGGGGCTCGAAACTTTGCGAGGACATATAAATTGTAACCTGAAGTAAATTTCCTTTTTTTCTAATTCTTATAAATAAAGTTATACCCGGACTGGTGTACTGTCTTTCCTTCCGTGTTAGTCCCACCCACAATAACAGCTTACTCTCCTAAAATCGTACTTAATTGTTTTTCAACATTGTCGACACTTGGTAATCATTTTTTTTTTCTTTTAAAATTTCCTTCTTTATTGTTTTTACCCGGGTGAAGTATTTTGGTCATCTCGAAATTTGTATGCATTAATACTGCGTGCCAAAATTCTGTACTTCTGCGAAGAAACCGCTTAGTCTATAGCTTCATCTGCCCACTACGAATTAAGGAAATTTTCTAAATTCAGAACTTTTCCTCGGAGGAATACCCTGAGTTTGATCAAATTAGGAAGAAGCTAAGAGAAAACCGGAGGCTTGTAATCCCAAATAATCCTAGGAATGAATATCATTCCAATTTCATGATAGGAAAAAGGGTGTTGACAGAGCCGTAAAAACTAAATTTCGAGTGCTCTGGGAAGTGGGTTTTCTTTTTTTGTTGCACGTCATTAAAAAATACTTTATTATTAAAAAATAATAAAGTAAAATGAATTTGTTCAATTAGTAAAACGGTTTGTATTAAAGGGAGAAAGTACTTTAAGGTTCAGCATTAAATGAACTATTGTTTGAAAGGTGGTTAAATAGGCTTTTATAATTCCAGGAAAAAAAAGTATGTCAAGGTGTTGTTTGTTGCTACCAGGTACTCCCTTTTTTGCCCATTCGTTCGACAATTTACATCAATTTATGCAGATTGATGTTGCTTGTTATCGTCAAAGCTGTGCAATTGTTTTCAATAAATTACACTGTATAATTTAATTTTTTTTTTTTTAATTTAATTATTAATTTAAAATTCATTCTAAAATTCTTGATTCAAATGCCTCCTTTTATTTGTTCAGAGTTTTTATATAATACAATTCTTCTTCTTATGACAAGGACACTGTTCATTAAATTTATTAAAACGTAATAATTTTTTTCAATTGTATTTTGTTGTATAATAATTTAGAAGTACTAAGACCATGCCTTCGTAAATAATCTAATTATAATTAAACACATTTAAATATGTGCAGAATTTCTAAACAGAATTTGCGTAAACTATCTTCTCTTAAATCATATTATAATATTTTTTGTTACTTTGAAAGTATCCAGATAAGAATATTATTTCTCTTGAAAATTCTTAGATTACCTTCCCATTTCATACAAACTGGGGCTCAATATATACATATTTAGGTGGTTGGTTCATCCGCCCAACATGAAGCACCCTTGCAACATCATTAGGTACCCAACCTATAAGATGGCATTAATATTTGCCCCATTTCCTTAAAGTTCATTAATTTAAGGAGTCTGGTACCACTAACGCTAATACATTTGAACTTGAGACCGAAAAGCTTCCACGAAACGGATGAATGGGAAGCGGATGCTTGAAGCTTCAACTTTGTTTGTCCATAAACATATATAGAGAGGTACTACCTACCTTACTAAACCGATAAATGCAAACCTTGTTGTCATGCTGGAACACTTCCCTACACCACTCGAATACATATGATGGCGTTCCTCAATCTCGTCCTATTACGAATAAACGAAATTTCTACTATGAATCCAAGGCATGCGCTCAACTAGCGCTCGGGTGGCTGGTAGCTTTAGCTTATAAGCAGCTATTGCCCGAAGGATGGGAGAAGTAGACAGTTCAGCTGACAGGAAAGAAGACAGTAAACAACGCTATTGCTGTGCGAAGACGAAAAACCAGGCTTTTCATAGAAATGTAGATAGACATTTAGGCAGGTGGAGATACGTTCTTGGCATGACGCTTGTCCTCGAGGACAATAGTATTTTCAAGGAGTAGGTTCTGGTAGATTGTATATAGCATGGCATGAAATATAAAACCCACTTGTCGTAACTCGGTTGTGGGTGGCCAGAGGAGAGATGAGACGAACTGATCAGGGTGTCTTCCATTTTTATTACAACTAACTTGAAAAATGAAATGTTTTTTTCTGATGTTTTTCTGGTGATGCTGGTGCGGGAAGGGCGGAGTTGTCTTTTTACAAACATTTACTTATTTGGTTATCGAATTGCCGAAAGTAATTGACATAGATATCTATATTATGTAACGTCTTACGCCACAGTCCTTAGCCTTGTTTCCAATTAAAGGAAATTTTACGCTCAGCTTGGTAACACAGTGAATCTGTAGCTTTTAACGGTTTGACGAAAATGAAATTACGTAAAATTGTCGTATTGTCTTATGTCACTCCGAAGAAAACTGTTCGAACGTCAGAACTACTATTTCTGTACAATGGCCCTGTAACATTGTTGTAATCCGTAGCTTGCAATGTTCTAGGTGATGTATAACACTCCTGGATATTTGTTGCTCTATTATGTAGATATCCTTTGAAATGTTTTGCTTTACTAGGTTTGCATAAGTTTAAAAAAAAAAGCCGTACTCTGAATTTCACCTTTTAAGGAGAGTCTATTAAAAATAATTTGTCAGTCTGCCTGCCATTTGCCTTATGCAAACACCTTTGAGTGCTCTCACTCATAAATCCTTTTAAAGTTAAACTTTTTCCGTCGATTTATTTCCAAGAACCGTCTTAATCTCGGAAGAACTGACGACTTTGACCGTGTCTCAATTACACAACTCATGTACTATATGTGGCAGTGGCCTGAGAATTCTATCGCGACTCCATTTCCCCAACTTATAAATAAAGTTTCTATAAAATGTTAGCCCCACGTTGGGCGCCATTTATTGTTAGAAAAACATATTTTTTGTGAAATATACTGCTTACATGTGTAATTGTGCGGTTTTTTTGATCACGAGGCAAAAGTGAGACCTTTTTAAACCAATTTCTTTAAAAATTGAAACGATTTTACATATACAATAAAAAAAAATCATATTTAATGCGGCAACATAATTTTATTTAATTTTTAGAATAATAATTATAACAATGAGCATATTAATCGGCGCCCAACGTGGGGCTCGAATCCTTCCTAGGTATTGTCGACGACAGCTAAATGTACTTGGGTAGCTGTAATAGGCCTGTAGTAAATTTCCTACTTCAAATTTCAGCACCCTTGGGTTCGTAATTTTTTTCTGAAACTTTTCTGCGCTTGCTATTACATATGTAGCAAATGGCGCCCAACGTAAGGCTCGAAACTTTTCGAGGACATCTAAATTGTAACTTGAAGTAAATTTCCTATTTCAAACATCAGCACACTTTGTTCCATATTTTTTTTTTAACTTTTCTATGTCTTTTCCGCGCTTGGGTGTAAAAAAAATAAATAAATAAATATTGTAAAAATTAGTGGAGGTCACGGTTTTGATTCGAAAAATGGGTGCTGACTGTTAGATATTTTTAGAGTGAATTAGAATTGCATCTTCTTCTCGTCGATGTTATTTCCTCGATCGTTCGATCGTAATTTTCCCTTAAGGCTCCGTCACATTGTCGTTTTTTCTGGGATTTTTTAAGAGAAGTCAGGAACATGCAACTATCGGTTGTGGTCGATTTAGAACCGACTCTAACGTTGTCTTAACTAATTTGGCAAAAGTTTTTCACCTGCCATACCCTTAACTGCTTAGTTTTGTTCCCTGTGATTCGCATTATCCAAGTAGCATTCTGTCCAATATAAAGGTCGGAACAGAGTGATCCAAAATGCGAGACAGATTGGGAATGGATTGCGTTGTAAGGAAAAGTCGGGAGGCAAATTATTAAGGAGTTCCACAGAATTTTATCGAATAATGTAAATATAGCACTATAAGGACACACACGTCAGACAAGACATCATTACTTAGACCGTAATTTATATTTTCTCCTTCTGCTTTCCTGAAGCGAACTTCATTCAGAAAGCCTTTGCAAACGATTCCGTGGACGATGTCCTGCGGAGTTGAAATTATTCTGACTTCATCATGCTTCCATCTATGTTTCTGAAGTGAACTAGGAGTGGAGTTACCACCATGGCTACCCATTTATTACGAAGCTCCTCAAGTTTCTTTTATATGATCCTAGCCGTATTCTTAACTCGGTATCTACTTAGAAACACTCTTGGTGTAGTGTGTTCCTATAATATTCTATTCGGTGAAAATAAAGTCGTCCTGTTCGTGTAGAAACCTTAACACCATCATGAGACCGAAGTTGAGTCGATCTGTGAGCATTAACCTCCACCAACTCAGTTCCTTTGTGCCGTGAATTCTGCTCAGAAAAGGTATCCTTGTTGGAACAAGAGTACGGTAAGGGAAACCTCGGATTGTTACAACCCTCCGACGACCAAAACCGAAAATACTATTCTCGCTTTCATTCTGTTTTCTTCGTTTTTTTTGCTGGAGCTATTTTGAATGGGTTAGTAGTATGGGAGGGTTGGATTTTATACGTTTGTATAATTTTAGCAGGGTTGGTATGCCAATATGGAAAACCCTGAAAACGAATCCATTCTTTCCCATTCATTTGAGAATTTAGTGTTTTGGGGCTTTTCGTTCGTGCGGAATGTCCTTATCAGAAATTGCGTCGTTTTCCAACTCTGTACTATATATGACCTTGCTTAGTTTTTGTATAGCACGGGTCTGCTAGTATTGGCAACTATAAGGGTTGCAGTAGTCGGCACAGTTTCTTTTCGTTTAAGGGTTTATGCTTGAAAGATGTTCTTGCGCATAAGGCAATACCTAGAACTGAATTTCGCGGCAGCGGGAACTGGATTGTTATAGACATGGGATACATCTTAATCGAACAGATAACTCTTGTTTTAAATGAATGAAATTTTGGAGTAAGCTTTACGTCGTCCTCGGAGTAGTCAGTCAACGCCTTTATGGAATTCAATCAATTTCAAAGGCAATTGTAACGATGCAAGGTCCTTTTAGAAGCATTTTAGATTTTATCATTCGAGGTTTGGGATTAGTTTGTGATAAAGTGCTGCTGAGTAGTAGTGTGCGATGAGCCAAAATTGCCATTGGTTTTCAAAATCTTAATACAACGTCCGCATCCCTAAAGTTCCTTGACCAATTTTTCAGACCAGGTCAGATCAATATTTCAAAAAATTTCTATTTTTGGAGCATTATCAGGATTAATGCTGCCGGTTCGCTGTGGAGACTGTACAACTTATTTTTGTATTCTTATGCCGGATCAGCAATGTTGATCCTTCCTCAATTGATCCCAAGAAAAAAATTGCGTCCGGAACGCTTGGAAGCTGAGATCGAGACATTCCAAAATCCATATCTTCTAAATAGTTACTGTCACGAAATTGAAACTTCATGATTGTTTGTAGATATACCAGAAGAATAGATCGGATTAAAATTTATATGGGGAGCAATTGTGTGCAGGGGTGTTGGGTGAAACACTTTAGATATCCCACGAATTAATTACGCTAGAAAAATGATATTCGGTTTGTGTATACAAATTGTTTTATGATTGCCCAAAACTCGTTTTCAAGATTGTCCCCTTTTCGGCCTCTAGGTGGGTATAAAAGGGTCCAAAATGTTTTCACGAATATCGTCATATCTCTTAGGAATGATAAAAAATCGAATTGGTTTTTACTCCCTCCGGCTTTCTTCCTAAAACACTTTTCAGGATTTTTGGATATTCAACCCCCGAATGGGTGTAAGGGGTTTGCACACGTTTTCACAATTTTCGCCATATCTCTTAGGTTTGAGGAGATGTCAAATTGGCTTTACCTTTTGCAGAGTTTTTATATTATCGCCTACAAACCAGTTCCAGCATTTTCTGAAGGTTGCCTACATTTTCACAAATTCATACATATTTCGTAGTTCTGGTGAGATATCGAAGTGAGTTTTACTCACTAAGGCTTCATATGTAATGCTTTTCAGGACTCTTAGATATTCAGCTCTAAGGGGCTGTAAGGCGGTTGCATTGCGCAAAAATTCTATCGCGACCCCATTCTAACCGCTCCCCGAGCTTTGATCCAAAAAATGATAGTTTCGACCAGACTATTGGCAGATTTTTTAAATTTTTTTAAAATAAAATTGTAGCCCCACGTTGGGTGCCATTTGAAATAATGGTGCAAACGTTTGAAATAATCTGTTTTCAGAAAAATAAATTTTTAGAGAAAAATACAACTTAAATGAGTAATTGTGTGGTAGTTTTGAATCCGAGACAAGAGTGAGACATAATTTTATTTCATTCTTTATTCTAACAAAATTCCAAATTTCAAATTAAAGTTTATTGTATTATCCTTTATTTTGTATAAACACAGAACTACTTATTTAGAGAACAGATAATCAAATCTTAACAACTATATTCCTTAATTGTTAGCAACGGCTGACATAATTAAGAGTTTTGAGGTATTTACTAATGATCAATCCAAAGAAAATTTTTTACAAAAAACCTTGCGTGATTAAACTTACTTTCTAACTAAAACTAATTATTAATCTAACTCAACCTATAATAAAACTTTTCTTTTAGGAAAAGAAGAGGTAAGTTGTAAATAAAAGCGAAGTATTAATATCTATAGTTTAAACGATATTTGATAAATGATTTTGTATGGAGATGTGTACTAGTCTGTATTGTTAAAGTAGAGAGCGAATTAGCGGATTGTCAATCATTTGGGATCTGCGTGAAAAAAGATAAAAATCGGTTGTCGGCTAGTTCCTGAACTGTACGTGCGTTGGCAATTTCGTGGAGCCTTTTCGTCGAGAAGTAGAAGGGTTTATTAAGGATTATTTTCAGGCATTTGTTTTGGGAGATCTGTAGTTTCTTTTTATTTGAGTTGGAACACTGACTCCAGATTGGAGAGCCGTATGATAATCTGGGCTGGAGGACTTGTTTGAGTATTAGCATTTTATTTTCAGTGGATAGCTGTGATTTTCTATTTATAAGCAGGTAAAGTGCATAAATGGATTTCGAGAATTTGAAGCAGGTATTTTCAATATGGTTACTAAACGTGAGTTTTTTGTCCATCATCAACCCGAGGTAGGTGATAGTAGTGGACCAGGGAATATTTTGTCCAATGAAATTAAGATCTCGGTTTGGTAAATTTGAGAGCTTTTTTTTCTTTGTAAAAAATATGGCATGGATTTTGGTCGGGTTGATTTTTATCCTCCAGCGGTGGTAGTATTGATAAAGTAGTTCCAAAGTAAGCCTCGATCCATGATGTGATGTTGTCTGGATCTTTATCACTGACGTGAAGACATGTGTCGTCTGCGAAGATTGCTAGTTCGCATTGAGGATGGCTCGGTAATTCGAACAATTCCAACCATGAGCATATCAAACGGCGCCCAACGTGGGGCTCGAAACTTTGCGAGGTATTTTCGGCGACAGGTAATTGTACTTGGGACCTGTAGTACATTTCCTACTTCAAATTTCAGCACCCTTTGGTTCATAATTTTTTTCTGAAACTTTTCTGCGCTTGCAATACCATACGTAGTAAATGGCGCCCAACGTGGGGCTCGAAACATTACGAGGACAGCTAAACTGTAACCTGTAGTAAAGTTCTATAATTTTTTATGACTTTTTTGCGTCTTTTTTAGAATTTAGTAAAGTTGTACTGTATTTTAGTAGGATTCAGTAGCTCATATTGACGATCACACAATCTTGAAGTTAAAGAGCTGCGAGAAGCTGCACAGACGTGGCAACACTAAACGAAAATATACTACTCATTCTATCGTAAAATTACGTTCAATTCAGAATGGTGGTTACATTAAGGGTTAAAATTACACCCACTGAACACGAACCGGGTAAAAAAAAACAAACTGGCAAACTGAGTAAACTTGTGAAATTTCGTAAGCTTTTTCATTCAAGCCCCAAGTTGTCTATACGTTGTGTATGTAGAAATTTTACTCTCGTTGCGGGAACTCTGCATACAGGTCGAATCGGGCCACCCCCGTCATCAGCCGGAGTATGTGGTTGATATGGGGCCTAGGGAGTTATATTTTCGCTCTGATTCGGCCCGGTTTCATTGATGTCGCTTGTGTAGGTTAGGGGGTGGTTTTTTCCATGTTGCTTGTTTCTTTTTCCGACTTTTCGCCTATATGTAGTAGGGGTACTCGCTTACTTGTTTATACTTGAATTTCATCACTCGTGCCACCCTACGGCTATCAGGAATTTCAAAGCTTATGCTCCTGCCTCTTTGCATCACATACTCGGATATCTAGAAGATTTCAACCCTCCAGCCCCCCACCCCGCTCTAGTGCTTTCATTGGCTTTTACGCCCATCGTGTCTACTAGAATTTTTTCGTTGTTGGCTGGGTAGTTCTCGGCTGATACGAGCGAGTAAGGCGAGTAGAACGCTCGAAACGCTTGATGATTTTCTGTTTATAACTCGGCATTACGGTTGAATATTTGGACGGGGTTCGGTTCGGGCTTCGCTTAGTCGAGTTGAGCTTTACAAATGGAATGAACACCCCGGCCCGGTCTCGCGTGCCGTATAATCACGTACTAGCTAGCTATAGCTCCAATAGCAACTACAACTCCTCCATATAATAAAATAACATCGACTGTATAGTTGTTCGGAGGAGTCGAGTGTTTGTGTAAAGCTTGTGTAAAAGGCTTATAGCCCGTAGTACACTGCAGTTTTTCGTTGGATTTTCAATTGAAACGTTGTACGGTTCGATGCTCGAAAAAAAGCTTGTTTTTATCTACTATCGTTAGCCTTTCCTCTAGTTCTAGCGTTTCGGGCTGTTAATCCAGTTTAATCGGTTTCGCCTCTAATCCAGTTTAATTCAAATCAATTAATCGAGTGCTGTACAAATTACGACAACTAAAACTCTTTGTTTTCATTCTACAACCGAAGAATATCGGCGACTTTTCATCAATGATCTGTACATTTCACTAAGTGAATTAACTCGAGATTTTCACGAATTATCCGAACAGTTTAAAAGGTAGCTCGAAAACTACCACTTCAGAGGGGGAGTTGGTGTAGAAACTTTTAATTTTCAAGGTCAATTGTATAAAATAGACAACGCTACGTTACGTGTTAAATTTATTCCAGTACAGGAGTGATTGTGTGCAGTTTTACTCATTATTAAAATATAATGCACCCATTCATTGGGACTAGAATGTGCAAATCTAATTCAGCCGTAATGGATGGAATCTACTAGCTCAGTGGAATACGAAAAAAAAAATTAATAATGCATATCCATTGAGATAATGTGTATTAGTGCGATTGGTGATTACAGTGCGTTTGTTTCAGAAAAAAGTGGCAAAAATGCTCATCATTGTTTCTTGTTTTTGAAGTAAGTTTTCGCCCTAAGCCTAATTTTAACGAAACAAAAACAAAATTACATCCTTTATTCTCTTGATAGGTATATCGTCATTTACACGCGCCAATCAGTTTTTTTTCCTGTATTTTCTTAAGCGTGTGACCTTGTCGTTTCTTGGGCCTTAGGCGTCATGGTTTGCAGAATACCAACCAGAAACCCCCATATTATAAGACACGAAACAGATGTTTTCAATTCAAACTTCTTGGGGGTAGATTTCGTATTTTCGGTCATATTACGAAAGAAGAACTTTTCGCCAAGACAACAACGAAACAGCTGTTCGGTGGAAAATGCTTCGGGACTCCTTGAAAAGTTGTTCGGAAATTTACTTCAGTATATTGTAGAAATTTAAAAGGGAGCTTCGTAACATCGTCAAAAATGAAATTGGGGATTTTAAAAATTTTCACCTGTTTGTGCAACTCTGCCATCTATCGACCTTGAAACAGATAAATCTCCACGTTTTAAGAATTAAATAATCAAATAGTCGCCTTCTCGTTGGCGAATTCTTATGTCATGAATTCTTGTAGGATATAGTGGCGCAGCCGGTCTAATATCTGGAACTGACTTGTCACCTATGTCGCTGATGTAATAATTTGAAGATGTTAATTGATTTTATTTTTTCACTGGTTTTGTTAATTGTTTCGATAACGAAATAATTTAATGAATTACTTTATTATAATATTTTCAGTTAAGCTTTTGAATAAAGTGAATTGTACTATACAATTTAATTCATTATTTAAGTGGTTTTCATAGGCTTGTATCGTAATGGCGAAAAGTTTGCTTAGCTAATGTCTTTTAAAAACTTTACTGACTTCACTTGTTCTCCATACAATACATAAAATTCGTTCATAGTAAAATTAAATCACAGTTTCCTGAATTTTTAGTAACTAGAGTAACGTAAATATTTGAACGATCTGAGCTGAAAAGGGTTGTATGGATCTATAAATTTCAAACAGAATTGAAGCAATGAAAACAAAATCTTAGTAGCCCGAATAGATACTGAGATATTAAAATGAATATTATTGCGGAATACCCTTTCGTATGTGCAAGGGTTCGTGATGGGCCGGTGTTTCAAGAAATTTGAGGATTAGTTCCTTTGGCGAGAAATTATTTTTCTTTAATAGAATCACATACTGTTCCTACGTGTGATTGGACAGAGCAAATCTGAAGAAGATTCTAGATAGATTGTCGCTTATAAATTATCAAATAGTTAATATGATGTTCTCTGAAATGATAGAAAAATGTATTTGCTATACTTAAGCTTGCATTGCGCTGTATGCCGTGCCGCCAAATATTTGTCCAAAAAAAATTTGACAGAGTTCAGTCAGAATATATTAAATAATTAAAAATACTGACAAATGATAATAATTAAAATTACTGACAAATGTTTGCAACATTATTCTGACTGAACTCTGTCAAATTTTTTTTTGGACAAATATTTGACAGCACGGCATACAGCGCAATGCAAGCTTAAGTATAGCAAATATGATGTTCTCTGAAATGATAGAAAAATGTATTTGCTATACTTAAGCTTGCATTGCGCTGTATGCCGTGCTGTCAAATATTTGTCCAAAAAAAATTTGACAGAGTTCAGTCAGAATAATGTTGCAAACATTTGTCAGTATTTGCTAGCATGAATAGTTAAATATTTGACATAGGCGTGAAGGGTAATACAGGCTTTACTGTGTTACTATTACTGTACGAAATGAATCTTAGGTATAACCCATTGTTCTTCTTCTATGGCGCGATAGCCGTGCTGTTGACAGAGTTCAGTCAGAATAATGTTGCAAACTTTTTTCCCCTTTTTTTAGGATGTATAGTCAAATATTTGCCATAGGCGTGAAGGGTAATATAGGCTTTACTGTGTTACTATTTAATGTACGAAATGAATCTTAGGTATAAGCCATTGTTCTTCTTCTATGGTAGCCCAAATATGGCCTTGATATCTTCGATGATATATCTCCGATCAGATTTTGGACATTTCGGTCGTCCCTGAATCCGATTCGAAATTTTCTGTCGAAGCTTCTCAAGGTAGTTCTTTTTTCAAAGATAAAATCGAAAATCGAATTTTTGAGAATGGATATTTTTGAAAAGTATGGAAAACTGTGTAGGACCATATCATGAGTGGGATTCGAACCCACGACTTCTGGGTTGATAGAGTAACATACTAGGCTACCGAGGCCACTAAAAAACTATTGTTACCCTTACCTAAAAAAAATTACCTATCCCCTCTTCAGAAAAAAGTCGTTAGGTTTTGGCGAACCTATTGCGGATTGCTTACAGAGAAAAAATGTTGGCTGTTCAGGGTGTAATTCATGATGACCTTCGATTTTTTTTACTTCAGATGCAAGCTATGGATAAACAATGCTATTATAAACTTTAATCTGTCCCCTAAAGTTAAAGTTTGTAATGTTCAAATAGCCAAGAACAATTGAGTGTCATTGTCACATTGTATGCCATGAATTTGAATAAAAATTTGTAAAATTTTTTCGTCAAAATAGTCCTTCTGTAGAACAAATAAAATATTGATAATTTCATAATTACATTATCTGATTTAATTTGCCAACAAGAATAGTCAAATATTTGACATTATTATAATGAACGTCTCAGATCTTTACTACTAATATTTTGAATCAAATATTCATACATTCCATATTTTTGGTCATATCAATGAATGTTTACTTTAAAATAATTTATAAATAATAATAATAATTTATAATAATAATTTATTTAAAATTTTGCGGTAGTTAGAATTCACAAAAAAGGTCAGAGCATAAGTATGGCTGTATAGTATCTGTAAAATTTCTCTATAAAGTATTATTCAACAGTACAATATAAGAATATTACTCAAGAGGAAGGTTATGTGGGTATTCAGTGATATCAACTTGAACATACTATCGTTAGCCTTATCGGGATTGCCACTCCACATATCACACAACATTTTCACATATTTACAACTAGCATAATCGTATTTTACTGTCTTCTACAACAATAAAAGCAACTATTTTTTTTTAAATGTATTTTACATTAAAATTATAAAAATAACTTTGAATCAGTCATACAGAGAATGTTATCATCGCATGAGTACATTGCGTATGCCGTACGATGTGATAATCCATACAAGGAATCGCATGACACAGAACAGTAGTTGCATCAGTGACTATAAAATAAAATGCTACTTCTGCTTACTGATACTTAGTAACTAAAAAAGCTGGCAGCCGGCTGAATAGCCAAATGTTAAATAAAAGCACCGCGATGATAACGTTACGTTGCAAACATGATAACCGGCTTGTAGTCATAATTAGACAATTGTTCGCCGTATCACTGGGGCTCGTTTTTACACCCGAGTCAATTGAAACTTGTTTTCATTTTTTTTTTTTTAAATATTTATATTATTAGCACAAATGAAAAAAAAAGAAATCCATTCACTATCGCGAATATAGTGTACTATTTTATTAGTAAAACACTTTGATGCACACACATGCACGTATCCATGGCAGTATATGGAAAATATTTGCGCACAGAATTGATGGAGGAGTGATGATAAGGCGAGTTTCTGTTGCTATGATAACATGCTTGCAACGTCAATACTTCGTGGCTTCTATTTTCGGAAACATGAACAATGGCACGTGTGAAAGCCGGACTAATCCACATCTATCATATGTGAGTTGTGCGGTGAGGAGCTCATGTTAAGTTGACGTTCGAACGTTCGAAGAGGCAACATCCAAAGTCAATGTTGCAAATGTTGCAATAATCTAGACCACCTTCAGAATGGCTTGGATTGATGAAAAATCGATTCCGATTTACCAATAACTCATTGGATGACGTGACCTTTGATCCGATATAATACTAGTAGATTGGCATATGATAAGCGCGGTCGAGCTGGTTGTATTGAATGAAAATCGCATGATTATAATCTAGTAGTGTATACAGATAAATGTGGACTATGTATCTTAGTCCGCTTAGTGGAGTTATAAAAATTTAAAATTTTTCAAATAAAATTTCATCTGAATTAAGGCTAGTCCTTCCGTTCGTTCGCATGAGTACAGTGTTCAGCATTTGTCTTTTTAACGAACTATCAACTGCAAAGATTTTAGCAAATTTTATTTCAGCGTAAGGCGTTTTTTCGTCTTAACCCTTACCACCCCTCCCCCCCACCATTCCTCCTTGCAAAATTTGGTTCAAAATTATTTATTTCAGGTTATTAAGAATAAATTTCAAATTTTTCATACAAAGGACCATCTATATTTCTTCTTCGAAAATACCAACAATAAAAAAATTTTTAATCTCAACGAAGCACCCTGTAACTAGCACACGGTATTGTGCTAGAGACTTTCCCGGAGGTAAAACTGCGAAAATCTGAGTTTTAAGTTTTTATTTCCGCAAAACCACTTCTTCGGTACAAAATGGCTAAACGATATGTTGTACACCACTATGTCAAATATTTGACTATGTTTGCCAGCAAATCGAGCGATCGTGACATTTTTGTTGTTTTCGAATTATTTCAAAATCGACCTTGTTTAGATGGAATGCTAAACAAGGCCGATTTTGACAGAAAATATTACTTTAATATTATACTTTAACACTTAAATATTTGACTGTTTGGCATACTGAACAATACAAACTTTAGTAACTCAAGATAAGAAAATATGGGGCTCGAATTTCAAAATTAAATTTCTCTTCTCGGAAGAAATGAGAAATTTTTATGTGTAATATGTAGCAATTGTTAATTGAACATAAAGTCATAAAATAAAAAAATTGTGAAAAGGTAGAAATATTTTATCTTTATGTGTAGTTCCTTCATTTTAATAATATTTTTTTTTTATTTAGAGAACTTTAAGGTTAAAAGAAAATGTCGTTACGTCTGCCAAAACTTACAGATAAATGATCGAAGATAAGAAATGATAATGGCATTTTTGAATGCTTTTTAAGCAATTTTCTGATATCAAGATGAATGCCCTTCAAGCATTAATATGCACATATTTTTGGCTTAGAAATAACTTCCTTTTAATTGTCGTTGTTACCGGATTCAAAAAAGAAATTAAATATGACACGCAAAGTTGCACGCAATATGGTCCATTATCTCTTGTTCTAAAAAAACATTGATTCTAATTAAATTTTCGAAAATTCCACAATTTTTTAATTGTAATAAGCCGCTATCAGTTTTCCCCAATCTGATGAATTTACTGTTTCATCACGAGCTCCTACTAAAAATATCATGGGTGAAAAAAACAAAATATATATTACACTGTATGCCATTATACGAAGTAAGCACTCAAAGTGGCGAGTCTCGTTCGAACAAACACATGCATGGTCCCATTCACTTCACATTAGCTTCAATACGATCTACCAGAAAAGCAAAGTTGCCTATAAATACTATACTGTATGGTATCTCGAAAGCTTCCGTACAAAAGCCTTTGAAAAATTTGTGGGTTCGGTTGATGGATTGCATAACTCAAGAAATCTTTAAGTTTCAAAGTCAGTTACATGTAATAGTCTAGGGATAGAAAGAAGTTTTTGTGTCAGAGCTAAGGTAACACTTTCCGGAAGCTCTCATATTCACAAGTGGTAACACTTTACATTTACATTACATTTACATTTATTGAAAGATCCTGTCAGGCACGACATTAAAAATCTTTCCTACAATAATACTTCGCCGTTATAAGAACAAAAACTGTCAAATGCAATCCTTAACAGCCATACAAATGTTCTCAAAAAAATTGTCTTTACATTCATTCGAACTCAAAACTCGAGTGCTCAAATTTGATGAAATTGAGTTCAATATCAAAACAGAGGTTTGCTGTAATAATGAATTAAATTCCTGTATTTTCGCATGAACCTTTTCCCTGAGTCACTGAGTCTAAAAATCAAGGAATAAAAAATTTTGAGGACTGTAATTTTTTAAAGAAGTAAAAATCGAATTGCTCCTTCAGACTACAATTCCAAACTTCCTAAAAGGAATTGGTGTTCGCAAATATCATTGGTCACTCTTTAATGTAGTTGGTACAGCTCAAAACTCTCCGGATAAGGCATTGCAAATAATTGCGTATCCATTTTGATATTTATTGCGGGAAGGGGTGCTAACTCTAGACAGTATTTAGGGTATAAGTCAGCCTTATTTTGGTCCTGACTTACATGAACTGAAGCTGATCACAAGATTTTCACTTATATCTCCTTGCATAACAGCATTATCCATAATAATAAACATTTAACCAAATATTAATAATGTCTAAATACAGTATAAAATTCACAATTAACATCCTTAATTTTTGAAAACACTTCTCAACCACGTTAAAAAACGATTTGCGAATTTATTTTAACAACGCATACTAGGCTTGCGCATTGTAGTTCGCCATAGTGAGCGATTATTTTCGATTCCCGATCCCTCGCGAACTAGTTCGTTCTTTTAGTTCATAGTTCATTACTTCAGGGTAGTTCAGTGATGCGTAGTCGTAGTTCGAAGACAGTAGATCTAGTAGAAGATGATGAGCAAGAAAAAGGTCAGTAGATCTAGTAGAAGATGAGCAAAAAAAAGGTCAGTGGATGTAGTAGAAGATGATGAGCAAAAAACAAGGTCAGTAGATTTAGCAGAAGATGATGAGCAAAAAAAAAGGTCAGTAGATCTAGTTGAACATGATGAGCAAAAAAAAAGACACTAGATCTAGTATAGTATATTGTCTCACAGAGTTCCGAACGGCAATGAAAAACGAACTAGGAGCAGAACTGACTGCGAACTAGTTCGTTCATTTCAGTTATGGGAACGATCTACTGAACTACTTCGTTCGCGAACTACACAAGCCTAACGCATACGTGTTTATCAAAATATTTTTTTTTTTAAAACAAGTTGTTTGATAAAGGACTCGGTTCAATTCGAAACGTCATATTATTTTCATTAGGAAAACTTGTTTCTTTAATTTTTAAATTTATACTGTAAGAACATTAACCAAACTATAATATTATTATTGTTACATTATTATTATGAATGTTTCAATTCAAAATAATTATGAAGATAATGTCACTTATCATTAAGAACACTTTTCTCAATACGATGATCATTGTATTTGGTACACGATATCATCAAATCTTGAAAATATTTAATGAAATCGGATTCATAGGACTAATGTACTATTCATAGATTATTTTAAATCATAGATGATTTTGTTTATTTTGTCAATGATTTTGTTATTTAATTAAAATTAATTATTAAATTAAATTATTATATTTAATTGTCAATATTTCGATATACGTATTTTTTACGAAATCTAGAGATTCTAGAATTTGCAGTACCTCTTAGTGATGGGATAAATCGGTTATTTGATTAACGCAGTAGGAGAGAGTGCTGTACCTTGGAACGAAAATCACTTTTTATTTTTTTATGCAAAATGTACTATATGTAACGCGATGAAAATTTGAGGGGATAACATTAACCCACTTACTTATAATACATTTTTTTTCAGCGAACAATATCATTCCAAATTTAAAAAAAAAAATTTAAATTTCAGAAAAATTTGTTGTTTTGAACGCTTGCAAATTAGGTAAAAATAAAGAAAAAACCAACTTGGAAAATGCTAAAAGAGATATTTATTAAACATAATTAAAAAAATTCGTCATAAAATAGTGAAATAATATAAAATATGTTAAAATGGATAACTATGTAGTACATAAGTAATTTATTTAACACTGAATTTATGGAATGGAAAATTAAAACATATTTTTAACATCGATGGGAACCTTACGAATCCCATTCTTACTGCGAGGCATTTTCTGCAAAAAAAAACACTGTTGTCAGTCAAAACACGTTAGTTTTGTGCTAAAATGTATCAGGATTGCTATTTTATGCCATTCCAAGGTACAACACGTGTGACGTTCCAAGGTACAACATGGTCCATTAATTGAATAGAAGCTATTTTTTAAACCTCCTAATTATCTTACAATCAGATGTTATAGAAAAGAGATAATATTGATAAAAATCCTGCATAAAACGATTGTATACCACTTCAACACAATAGTTTAATTATTAAACAAACTTAGTTAAAAAAATTACTCACACTAACCTCAAAGCACAAATATCAACAAAAACGCAAAATAACCGACAAAGCAAAGTGATAACAAGACAGGTTGTCTTGATATCAGCTGTTGTAAATGTAGTTCTTGATTCACACACCAGAATGCTCCTTTTAAACACAAAATTAACAACGTTCCAAGGTACAGCACCCTCCCCTATGACCGAGTCATTTCGTTGAAGTGACCGATTAAAAAGATTCGGTGATTTGAGTCATTTGGTCAGTTGGATGATTCGGTAAAAATGATCGATCGACCGAAATTGTAGTACAATGTGATGACTTAAAAAAAAGGGGGGGCCTCAGTCTACAAACAAGAAAGAGTGTCCTGGTGAAATGTGATGACCTAGTACTGAAACTTTTGGCGCTGTACGGCTAACAACATCGGATACGATACGAGACGTAGAATATTTTTTCTACTGACCGATTGAACGACTTCTTTCATTTCACATGACTCGAGTTAATTCGGTCATAGCACTGATCCGATCATTTCGACCGAATCGTTCGCGACCGACCCATCACTAGTACCTCTACGCCACCTGCATTTTATACTCTTGGAGTCTGTGGATAGAGGATAGAGCCATGTACATAATTCAATAATTAATGTTTTGTTTATCGATAGAATTTCTGTTTTGACTGCATCAGTTTGGTAACTTATTATCTATCGTTTTCTAGGATAAGTGCTAGAAGTGCGTAGGATCCACAGTTCCCATGGTGTATTTATTCCCAAAGGAATGAAAGGACTATACTACAAATGAAATGTTTATTTAATCGACATATAAATGTGTTCAAAAAAAGATGTACACCCGAAAAGCTAACATTCATTAGCCTACAAACAACGTGTACAACTTACAAAGCAAATATTTGCTGTAGAAATTTCACTTCGTTGCAATGATTAACATTTCCAACGTAAAAAAAAACAAACCTATCGTCGTCAAAACTTCGTTATGACTCGTCAATATTTTATTATTATTTTTTTTTATTTTCCCCGAATTGCTCTCCAAAATGAACTTCCCTAAGGCCTCATCATATTTGCTGTTCCAAAAAAAAAATATATATATATATAAAAAATTCACAAATCAAGGCGATGATGACTGTGAAAATAGTCTGCCCTGTTGTTGATAGAGTTAAAAAATTGAGTGACCAAAAAAGAAAAAAATCAAATCATACAAGTAAATAAGAATATAGTGAAGACGTATAACAGCGAAAAAATCGCATTTTAAAATTCCAAGTGGTGTGAGAGGAGACATCTTCAAGCCAAACTGCAAAGAAGAATTTCATAAAAGAAATACACACAGCTCACGCTAAGATATCGTTTTTTTTTTCCTTGTCAGTTTAACTATTTTTAGAACATGTTCGACTATGATATCATTTTCGCATGCTGCAAATTAAAAGCAAAAAATAAATAAATATATATAAAAAAAGAAATACCAAATTAAATGCAAAATGTCTACTAACTTAAAGCGAAGGAAATAATTTTAAATTTCTATGACGAATGGGAAACCGGATCGCTTTAAGCGGATTAGTAACGACTGATCCCGCGATAAGCGACCGTAACCTTTACGATAAAGACATTTTTCTTATTTTAGTGATTTGGTCTGACCATTTAAAGTGCAAAGTTCTTCTAACCTACCGCGAAAGCTTCTTATACTTGGATTCGGATTATCAACAAATGAAAATGTTAATCGTTCAGTTCAACAAAGTTAATTTCCGATATTACTTCTTATACCTACTCGTAAAACCGAATTATATGTGTCAATTCTTGGTGATAGTGTTGCTGGAAAATTTTCATTGTGATTAGAAAATTTTCAAGGTTACCTTGGTGTTCTCGCGAAAAATATACGCTAACTTAATAATAAATTGTTAATAAGTTGATTTTTATGATAAGAACTTTCACAACTTATGAAATAAATTTCATGGTGCTTTGTTATCGACGGAATTCTTAGTAATTCATTTTGGTGATTAAACATTTATATGTGAATGAGGGGTTAGTGCGCTAGTCCCATCAAGTCAAACGCCATCCGTTAGAATTAATAATTTAAAAATAATAATAAAATCATAATTTTTGATGTTACAATGAAAACAGTGGCAGTCACCGAAATTACGAAAAATGTTGATAACTTTCCGATAATATGAATATTTTGAAACATCGCCCCACGTTGGGCGCCATTATAACGGTATGTTTTCAGTTGCTCTAGGTATGTCTTCTGTACTGAAAGAATTTGACAATTCCTTTAGGAAGGTGCTAAAATTTTTCGTAGGTATATTTTTTAATTTCGATGGCGCTACAGTCCTGCGGGTGCTTTGTCTACGCATAGAAGAATTCACCATATATCCCGTGACTCCTATTTAGAGATGTTATTAATGGATTACAGAAAAATGAACGATTATTTAACGATTACATATTTTTTTTTTTAATTTTAACTTATACATATAAAGAGTGTTACGATAACTCGTTCCGAAGTTAAATCAAAATTAAAAAATCTGTCAATGGTCTGGGCGAAACTTTATTATTTTTCGGGTCAAAGTTCGGGAGCGGTCAAAGTCGGAGTGTATCATGAGTTGCTTCGAGATTATTAGATTTCTTGGAAAATTATTTTTGTTCTTAATATAAAAATATTTAAAATAGAGATTTTTAGCAGATTAAACATTGAAAAAGTCCGTGTAGACTATTCGAATTTCAGTATATTATGTACACTAAAAGCCCATAGAAGTAAAAACGAATTTGTTGCCTGATCAGAATTAGATAGTCGAATTGTTAAAACGTATACAAATCCATTACTTCCACTTGGGGTTTGAATTTCAAAAAAATTGTGAAACAGGTTTTTAGACGATTTCATAAGAAGCAACTTGATATCTCATGAGACAAGGCGGATATTGAAAAATTTGTGAAAACGTAAGCAAACTCTTCACACCCCCTTGGTTCTTGAAATTCGAAAAATGGTGAAATTGGTTTTAAGGTCATTACATCAAATGCCGTAATAACCAATTTTATATCTCATCAGAACTAAGGGATGGCAAAATTTGTGAAAACATATGCAAACCCTTGGTGGCTGAATATCCAAAAATCGAGAAATGGGTTTGTAGGCGATTATATAAGAAGTCTGTCGAAATGAAAAGCGATCTAATATCTCATCGAACCTAAGAAATATGTCGAAACTTTGAAAAGCATACTGCCCCCTTACACCCATTAGGATTGAATATCTAAAATACGGAAATTGACTTTTTGGCTTTTTTATATAGGGAAGAGGAAGGAGTAAAAATCAATTCGATATATTATCAGATATGCAACCTCCTTACACTCACTTGGGGGTTGAATATCCAAAAATCCTGAAAGGAGTTAATAAATAAATATGAAGACAGCACGAGAAAGAAGGAACCCATTCAATTTCTTATCACTTCTAAAAGAAATGACGGAACTCGTGAAAACTTGTTCAACCCGTTTATACCCTCTTAAGGGCTGAAAAAACTTAAAAACAAGTTTTAGGCGATTATTACGCAAGCACGTGAAAGTGAAAAGATATTCGATATTTGATAAGACCTGGGCATATAGTAGAATTCGTGAAAATGTTTACAACCCCATTTGCACTCCCTTAGGGGTCGAATTTTAAAAAATCCTGAAAACACTTTCTAGGTATTTATATGAAGAAGCCGTAGAATAAAAATGAATTCAATATTTGGGAAGACCTAATAGATATGACGAAACCCGTGAAAATATATGCATACCATTTTCACTGATCATTTTTTTTGCCCCCGCTCTGAACACCAATGGAAATTTGAATTTTTTTTATTTAAATGACTTTTCTAGTTGATTTACATAAACGTACCAAGTTTCAACTTTGTAGCATAACCCGTTCTATAGATAGGAAAAACACCCCTCACCCCTGTACCATACTACCCCTATAAAAAATTATATTTTTCCAAGATGCTACTAATAAAGCTCTATCCAAATACCAAGTTTCAGCTTTATATCATTATAGGTTCTCGAGATATTAAAATCGAAACCTTTTCCTTTTCACCCTCCCCCACCCTCACGCTCTACACCCACAATTCCTAAATTTTGTTTTCCGCTAGGGGTCTATTAGGCCTACTTCCGGTAAAAATTTTAAACATCTATCTTACACTGTTCTTGAGATATGAGGAGTGATTTTTTTGAAAAATTCTTATCCCCTCCACTTTCATGCTCCACCGCCCCCTTAAAAAATTTTACTTTCAATAAACTTCATTTGTCAACCTTTATACACAAACCAAATTTTATTTATCTCTTACAATTGGTTCATAAGATATCGTAATCTAAAGTTTTTCACCCCACGGCTTGTACGGCACAGCTCGAACCATTTGTCCAAATTTTGAATGACATGACAGCATAATTGCTCCTCAATTAGACCAATATGGTTTGTTATCGCGCCCTTAAAAATTAAGAAGACGTTGGCAGCCAAGGAAATAGCGTTGTGCTCTTTTCTTGACATTGAAGGTGCTTTTGACAACACTTCCTATAGATCCATTGAATTACTTACTCGTAAAATAGGAACAGAAGAAACGGTAACGATATGGATAGTAGCGATGCTTGACTCTCGCAGAATTTCGGCTAAGATTGGAGGTAGAGGTCTTACTCTACGAGCGGTGAGAGATCTCCTTAAGGATCTGAGCACCAAGGGTTTTGAGACTCAAGCATATGCTAATGACCTGGTGATCGCTGTAACAGGTAAGCATGAGTGTGTCATTTCGGACCGCATGCAAGAGGCCCTAGAGATAGTAGATCGCTGGTGCGTCCAACAAGGATTAAGTATAAATCCAAGTAAAACAATTATAGTGCCGTTCACTAGAAGACGGAAGGTAAACTTAAGGCCCCCGATTGTGAGAGGAACTACAATTAAATTCTCGTCCGATGTCAAATACTTGGGAATTACATTGGACAAGTGTCTGACTTGGAATTTACATCTTAAAAACATCTCCGCACGAGTAACATTGTCTTTTATGGCTTGTCGAAGGCTCTGTGGTACCACTTGGGGTCTCAGACCATATATGGTATACTGGACCTACAAGTCTATTATAATACCAATAATCACATATGCCGCTATGGTGTGGTGGCCAAAGGTTGAACAAATTGAATAAAATTCAGAGGCGTGCTGTTCTTAGCATTACTGGGGGGCTTAAATCATGTCCCACTGCTGCAATGGAAGCCATGATAGACATGGCCCCATTACACTTAGAGATAAAGAAGGAAGCTCTGAGAGAGGCCATAAGGCTACAGCAGTTCAATAAATTCAAGGCTGGAGACCTTGTCGGTCACCTTAAAATTCTACAGGAATTTAATCAGAAGGACCTAACCGACTCAGTAAACGATAACATGCCAAAGGTATATGATTTTGAGAAACCATATATGGTGGCTCTGGGAGATCGTGTATCATGGCAATCTGGTTTACCAGATTTTGGGGAAGGTGCTTCAGTCTGGTACACGGACGGCTCTAAAACCTATAGTGGGACTGGACCGGGCGTATTGGACCCAATTGTAAAATATGGATGGCAATGGGACAAACAGTCACTGTGTTTCAGGCTGAGGTACATGCCATAGAGCTGTGCGCAGGTAAACTTCTATTGAATAAACCAAAAGGCACTACAGTTAATATCTTATCTGACAGCCAAGCGGCACTGCTAGCGCAGTGGACTTCTTTCTTTGGAAGTTTTATTATTTCCGCTCTAGGCATGTGTGGGACTGTCATACTCTTCTTAAAGAGCTGGCACATCATAAAAGTCTAACCCTAATGTGGGTGCCAGGACATGAGGGTATTCCGGGAAACGAATCGGCTGACCAGCTAGCTAAGCGGGGCGCCAATTCACCAATGATTGGCCCGGAACCATTCTGTGGAGTAGGTAAAGGCTTCATTAAAGATGGTATTTTAAAGTGGGTAAATCTTCAGGTGGAAGATTATTGGAACTCACTTTCAGGACTTAGACAATCAAAGAAATTCCTGACGTCGGAATTCCTTTCCATAAGCAGGTATAACACTAGGGTTATAATAGGATATTTTTCAGGACATTATTTCCTTAATTATCACCTTAAGATCACCGTAAAGTATCACTAAATGCATGTCGGTTCTGTGAAACCACATCTGAAAATACGGCACACATTCTGTGGGATTGTGATGCATTGGCCTTTGTGATGCATTGATGCATTGAAGACCTGTTGAAAACTCCCCTGAGTAAAATTATCTCCTTTCTTAAGGGAATAGATATGGCCTAAGGAGTGGGTTAGGGCCAGAAACAAAAGAGCACTTAGGTCGTGGTTCGAGAAGCAGAAAGGCTTCTATTGGCTCCGACATTAAATAAATAAATAATAAATATCTCGACCTTCAGTTGCTGATTAGTGGTGGGTTTATTGGGGTAAACCTTGCTTTTGAGATAACCCCAAAGAAAGAAGTCCAACGGAGTCAAATCGCACGATCTCGGTGGCCAATTGATTACGCTGTTTCTGGAGATTATTCGCCCGGGGAACTTCTGCTGCAATAATCCCATTGTTGCGTTGGCTGTATGACACGTCGCACCATCTTGCTGGAACCACATGTCGTCGATGTCATAATCATCCAATACTGGCCACAAGAAGTTGCTGATCCTGTCACGGTACCGCTCCCTGTTCACTGTGACAGAGTTGTCAGCTGCATTTTCGAAGAAAAACGGACCAATCACTCCACCAGCGCAAAATGCACACCACACAGTGTCTTTTTGTGGATGCATTGGCTTTTCAAAGAGTGCCCTTGGATTTCCATCAGCCCATATTCTGCAATTCTGCTTGTTGACGTAGCCACTGAGATGGAAGATGGGCCTCATCAGAAAAGAAGATTTTGGTCGCAAATCCATTGTCAACATGGTTTTGCTCATACATCCAATTGACGAACGTAATCTATTCATGATGCACCAACAATTTTCCAAAGACTGAACTACCAAAATGTCAAAACAGATGTTAAAAATTATTTGACGTTTAAGTGTGGTTCACAATAAATTTCGGAACGAGTTATTGTAACACCATTTATTACCACTTTTGATCCTCTAGATGAAATCTGAGAGTATTATGAGTTTAATCCAAAAGTTTGTAACGCATAGAACCGAACCTCGTACGAAAAAAAGTTATATATTACTACCTGTCCGTCCATCTGTGCGTACGCACGATAACTCAAGAAAGCCTTGACCAAGGATGTTTAAAATTTTTAACCTAGATGTTTGATCGAATTTGTAATGCTAAGAACGTTAACGGGCAAAATCGTCCTACTGCTCCTTTCATAAGAAGTCCTTAAGACACGTATTGAAGGATATTTTCCGATAGCTTTTGAATGATTCAGGCCAGGAATTGGAAATAGTGTACACATTAATTTTTAAATAGTTCCAAGTAAAAGGACGGATATGCTAGAAATCGAATGAGTCCTTCCAGCACATCCCATTTGAAAGTCCTTGACACTTTCGGTGATTTACCCAGTTCCAGATATGAAATTGAACACTAATGATATTGTCTTTTAATTTCGAGTAGCAAAGAAATGAGTCCTCAATAAAGGACGAACTGCATGCGTACTCCTTAGTCCCAACTACAATGTAAATTGGAGTTCAGTATTTCATCTAGATTATCATACAAATAGCTTGCAGCCGATCGTGATTGCAGTATGTTTTTATTCATATTTTTAGAGAAGGACTGGGCAGGGCAACATATGCATTGAGAATCAGAGCTGAAACGTATCAATCTAACCAAAGAAATCTAAACTTAAACATATCCAAACAGACTATTCATTGTTGCCTTATCTCTGTATTGTTTTTTTTAAGCAATTGTCAAAAACTACAAATCCACTTGCCCGACAGATAAATACATCCGTTTGCCATAATTGCCTTGAGCTAAGACGATTAAATTGCATATTCACTCGTTTGAATTTGTTCGAAATCGTGCTTCTCATTCGCGTATCTCCCATACAAAAGTGCTAAAAATATGTGTTCAACGAATATAGGCTGATAACTTCAGAACGCTTCAAGCCATATAGTTGTAGGTAAAGCAATGAAAAAAAAATTAAAATTAAACAAGTAGTTTCCATACAAAACTCATTGAAAAATTTACTTTTTCAAAATCCATATTTAGCTGAAGAAATTGTTCATTCATTTAATCGCAGTTTTACTCGCATTATTTTCGAATAAGACTTGTTATCTCCTTTGTTCGTTAACGATGGATATCTGTTTACTCCTCTCACTACCTTCCGTACAAAAAGCATTAAGTCACATGTTACATTAACGGAGAACCCAAAAAGAAACAATTTAAAATCTGAACAATATAATTTTTTCATTTATCCGAAAGTGTGGACATAAGAATAAGTAAAAGCAAGGTTCTGCTTGAAGTACCTACCGTACAAAGGTCATTAAGAAATTAGTGATGCCATTTGCCGAAACAGAAAAAAAATCGAGAACCGATTGAGCTATAAAGCTGAAATCTTATATAATTCAGTTAATTGATAATTGATGTATTAACGAGTAAAATAACTTAATGCGCCGGTTTCCATACAAAAGTCCTTGGAATGAACTGTTAAACCTTTTTGCTCAATAACTTTAAAGCATAAGCTTCCCCGAAATGAATTGAAAATGGATGTAAATCATCTGTTTTTTAGTTGAGAGGTATACTAATTTTTTATTGTCGTCGAAATAGTTTAGGGGACACCCTTTAATGCTTAGCTAAAACGACATGAGTACGGCATAAAATGGTGTGATTGGTGATTTACGAGTGGTGGAATGGGACAGGAGCGTCTAGTGGTGGACGTTGTTTTGCCGAAGGTTATATTTATCAGGCCTGAAAATGTGTTCCACATTACTATTTGTTTTTATTAAAAATTAAAACCGCAAATATACGCCAGTTTTTTCGAAAATGGTCAAATTTAGTGTTGTGGACATAAACTAAAATATGGAAGTTTATTTGACACCTGGAATAATTTGCCTAAATTATGGTCCTTCTTTGACATCACAGTAGGATATCAAGAAAAGAAACGGACAGTAGTTTCCATGAAACTTTGAACGAAATGAACTTGGGAAGATCGCAAAAGTCCCTAAACGTGACCTTTGAAGGAACAGTAGTTAATGTATTGATTGTTGTATCCAATCAATGGCTAGCTCGAAGACTGAAAATTTGAGCAAAATGAAGCAAAGTTTTCAACTTCAAATTCGTAAATATTTTTAATTTAAGGAAATGTTTACATAACTAAACGTCGTAGCTAATTCAACATATGTACGTCAGAAAAACGTCTTTGTAACATTGAGGTTGATATTTTGGAAAAGCAATGATCCGAATTATTCTAAAAATTGGCGAATAATAAAACTAAACTTCCTTCGGATGTAATCAACAATGGTTGGTATTACCACCCATCGATAGGTAAAAACGCAAATCGTAATAACGAAAAGGATATGATTGACGTCACTACACAGGTAAGCAGCATTTTCATGAGCTGGCAGTTCTTGTGCTATTCCCTCTGTGGGCCTAGCCTACAGGTAAAAACAGTACTGCTGCCAAGGTAGTGAGATGCTTATGCTAATGTTTCTTGCAGATTTTTTTTTTAGACCACCGATCATAACCATGATGGGATTTGAAACCACGAGATCCGGATGAATGGAGGGAGTCTAAACCCCATGAATTAAATCCTTGCCTCTTTCAATGGCAGTTTAATTGTTTTGAATTAAACCAAATTCCACGTGATAAGTTGGATTTTTTTATTATCTTAAAAATAGAAAATTGAATTTTCCGGCATTATCTTATGTCGAATGACGTAGATACGTTATGTATTCATATGTTGATACTAAATTTAGGAGCATAATCTCATATTAATTTCGTTTAACTTCTTGGAAAATTATTCATATTATCAATATGTTTCTTGGGGATATTGATGCTCGAAAATATCCATTAGCAAGACCCGTAGAAAATTTTTAGGTACCGATTTTGCAGTACTGAAAATTTTAAAACTGCTTATGAATTAAGAGCGTCGTCCTATGTGACGGGTCAGAAAAAATTTTTTTTTTTACTAAATTACTTCCGACTTCTCAAATTGAGCAGGAAAGAATGTAGTAGTATGGTTGGTATCCTCACAGGGCATTACTCGTGTGGCCTACATATGGTCAGATTGAAAATCATTGACGACCCCATGTGCACTGCTTGCGACGAGAGCGACGACACAACGGAACATTTCCTTCTCGAGTGTCCAGCTTACTCTTTTGCGAGAATGCACGTATACGGCGTCGATGTTATGAGGATGGAAGAACTCCGTTCTCGTTCCCTACCTGAGCTCTTGAAATTCGTGATGACAACAACAAAAACTTCCAAATTATTTCTAGAATATGTATGTAAAAGGATTTCTCCGAATTCGAAGTCGTTATAAAGTAATAGCCGTATAATGGAGCAGCTGTTCAAAGCTCGCCAGGACCACCACCGATCTTTAATTGCGTTTTTCTCAAAACTGCATTTTTCAAATTGGCTACCACAATTCAGAAAAAACTACTGAATAGGTTGCGCTGAAATTTTAATAACATATTCAGCAGATCCCTACTGTAGAGATGGGTAACTCAGATCTGAGCCAGCTCAATGAACCGGCTCAAGCAGAAGATCCAACTGAGCCAGATCTTCTTCACGGATCTTTACGGTTCACGGATCTCGACGGTTCAACTGATCCTTACGGATCTTTGCGGTTTGCAGATCTTGACGGCTCAACAGATCTTTACGGATCTTTGTGGTTTGCAGATCTTTGCGGTTCGCGGATCATCACGGCTCGTGGATTTTTAAGGTTCGCGGACAGAAGCAGATCTTTACAAATCGCGGATCTTTGAGGTGATGATAATGGAGGATAGAAAATGGAAAATGGAAGATGGTGGATGGAGGATTGAAGGGTGGAGGATGAAGCATGGAAGATGGAGGATGGATGATGGATGATGAAGGATGAAGGATAGATGATGGAGGATGGAAGATGGGGGATGGAGGATAGATGATGGAGGATGGTGGATGGTGGATGAAGGATGGAATATGGAGGATGGAGGATAGATGATGGATGATGGAGGATTGAGGATTGAGGATTCAGGATTGAGGATGGATGATGAAGATGAAAGATGAACGATGAAAGATGAAGATTGAAGATGTAGGATGGAAGATGGAGGACGAAGTATGGAGGATGGAGGATGAAAGATGGAGGATGAAAAATGGAAAATGGAGGATGGAAAATGGAGGATGGAAAATGGAGGATAGAGGATGGTGGATGGTGGATGGTAGATGGTGGGTGGAAGATTAAAGATTACAGATTAAAGATTAAATATTAAAGATTAAATATTAAAGATAAAAGACTAAAGATTAAAGAATAAAGATTAAATATTAGATGGAGTATAGATGGAGTGGAAGATTAAAGATTACAGATTAAAGATTAAAGATTAAAGACAAAAGATGAAATATAAAAGATTAAAGATTAAGGATTGAAGCTTGAAGATTGAAAATTGAAGATGGACGATAGAATCGCAAATCTTTACAGGCCGTGGATCTCTATGAATCGCAGATCTTTGATAAGAAGTCTTTGCAAACTATGAGGTAGCACATTATACTTATACTACTATACATGCTACTTATGAAGCATCCGCGAAGAATAGGAAATTGACACCAAAGTACATCATAATGGAAAGTTGCTCTATTGCTCTGTGTATTGTTAATTATAAAATATTAGGATCTATCCCCTAGCCGGTGATCTAGTTAACCCAGTGCTAATACCAGATGCAATAATCATTATTTTTACATGTGGAATTGAGTCGATGTGTTCCCTTTATCTAAAGCCTAGTACTAACTAGAAGCGAAAACGAAATTTTCTGCCAAATCACATACAAAATCCACTAACAATTTTCGCTGGAACGGAAAATTTGTATGGGAAATTTCGTTTCGCTTCTAGTTAGTACTAGGCTTAACGAGGAATTAATTAATTTATTTAACGGAGCTATTTCGTCATGTGTGCTGCGTCCTGCACGAAAACCGAAATAATTTTCGTTTAATATTTCACATGTTTCAAAGTACTTTGCAACCATTTCTATTATTTTTTCAACGATAGATACCAAGGAAATAAGTCACTCTTCGAAAGGTTAAGATTAATTAGGTCTATAACAGTCTTCGAGAAAAAGTCTTTTAACCCACATTCAATTGTGAAGTCGTCAAATCCGAGACCAGAACCACCATTTTTTCAAACTAGTTTCCCATTATTTCCCGCATTACCCAGCATTGCCTTAAAATAATCAACTCTGACATTTTTCATTAAAGTACATAGTTTATTTTAAATGAGTTTTCAGTTTGTCGTAAAGGGTTATTCAATAGGTACATAACAATTTTATATTTTAATACAAAACGCACCCTGAAACTTTTTTGCTGATCTTTTAATGCCAAAACGTCAGCCAAGGTTTATATTTTTATCATGGTGAAGTTCATGAATGGGCAACGTTTGGAAATTATCTAAATTTTTCTGTGTTTTATTTAAATACAAAATTGTTGTGTTCCTATTGAAATTTTCTATGTAAATAGCTAAGGGCTATTCAATAGGTACATAACAATTCCGTATATAAATTAAACACAGAAAAAATGAAAATTTTCAATATTTCCAAACGTTGCTCGTTCGTTAACTTCACCATGATAAAAATGTAAACGTTGACTGACGTTTTGACATTGACAAACTAGCAAAAAAGTTTAAAGATGCTTTGTTTAAAAATACAAAATAGTTATGTACCTATTGAATAATCCATTAGCACGGCAGATCCACCTGGATCTTTTGAACCGGCTCAAAGAGCCGGATCTTTGAAAAGAGCAAGATCCGGTGAGCCGGTTCACTGAAAAGATCCGAATTTCCCATCTCTAATCCCTAGTTACAACTGGTAGCAGAGTTTTAGCGATATCTTCATTTGCTGAAGCCAAATTCATCGAAAAAAATACGAAAGTTTGAAAAAAAATTTTAAAGTTTAAGCCAATTTTTTAATTTTCAAAATTTTGAATTAATTCTGGTACCAGTTATAGCCACAGGCCTATAAATTAAGTATCAATTTAATTTTTTGATTTCAGATGAGGGGGACAGCCGGAATCATGGCAGCAATTTGACAACTTTTTTTTACAGGGGTCACTTTCAAGAGCTCTGCACGCAAAAAAAAACAATATTTCTCCTTAAAAAAATGTCCAACGTTTGTTGAAATATGTGGTAAAAATTTCAAAGTTGATTCTTTCATAATTTGCAAAAAAAATTTCCGAAAAAAGCAGAAAAAACTGGCCGTCACATAAGACGACCCCCTTAACCGAATTCGGGGTTCGGCAAATTAAAATGTATTTTCCCGAATTTCCGAAATTTTTGTTTCTAGCAATTTCTTTAACCATTACTGTATCAAAATTCTATTAGTAAGTACTTACAAGGTAGTTCTGAATCAATTCATTGTTTCAGTATCCAAGATGAATTGAAGCCCTTGGTGTAATAAGGGATCAACTCATTTCTTTAACAGCATGAGAGGACTTGACCTTGCTGACTCCTTATTGCCTTCGGATGAAATTCAGCTGATGCGGCTAACCACTTCTAATTAAATAATATCCTTGGTAATTTTAATAAAATCATAAAAAAAATCAATCAAATAATTTTAAGTCAAGTTTTCTCATGTTGTTGGAAAAATGAGTTGACCCCTTGTGCTTCAATTGTGAGGAGTCATACCAATTAACTTGAAAAATCAGTACTGCAACCGAACTGAATGAGATTTAAAATTGGTGATACTTCAAGCGTTATTTCTTTTTCCAACTCTCCTAATCACTATACAAATGGCTTTCTAGTCCTTTGTAGTAAAAATATATTTTTTTTTGGTTGCAAAAAAAACCTCGAATTCAATTTGATTAATTTTCGAAACGATGTGTTTACTATAGACTTAATCTATTACCCCCGTGTGCTATATCTATCGATTTCGAAGCCTGGACTATACCTGAAAATCGTATGTTTTTCTTTAAGATTTAATCTTGACTTTGATAACATTCAATTTTCGTTTTCTTTGCCAACTTGATCTATACGAAATTTAAGTTTGTGATAATCGGTTGTGATTTTCAAATTTACTACGATTGTAGAGCAATTAACTAATTCCCTTTATCTCTTCCGTTTCATATAAAAATTCCACAGTAATTTTCAAAATGTAAAAATAACCACACGCGTCTAATGCTGAGTGCTTCAGAATTTTCGATAGTACATGTAATAGCTATAATTCCAGCCATTAGGCTCTCCGTTCGTCACACCTTTCTGTCATATAAAAAAAATACCTGATGTCATCGGTTTATTGATTGATTTTACCTTAATCTTGATATGTGACCACTAAAATCATGCAGGCGTATGTATGCAAACAAGATCAAGGGCATGCGGTATGTTGTTCTTTTGTCAATCACTCGAAGGGCAGAGTTCTAAGGCCCGCGTTGGTGAAAGTATAAGGTTAATTGTGTGAAAATAAAGAAGTTATTGTATCTCTAGCGAAAAAGATAAGACAAAAAAAATACATTATTGTCTCTCATCACATGTGTGTATATTTTCTATCAAAAATGTTTTAATGAACGTTGTAAATAATTGCATTGCGATAAAGAGACAGACAAACAACTGATAGAGCAAAGTTGCGTCAGTAAATCGATCGTTATCTGCGTTTATTTATCTGTTTTGTTGTATTTCTAGATGGAAGTGATTCAAAATTATTTTGGGTGTATCTAGAATTATTTGGAAGCTTTATTGTTAGATAAAAAAGAAATACTCCGAAGATAAATTCAGATAAGATTTTGGAAGGTTTTTTTAACCTGTTAAATATTATTTCTTGTATACGTCGAATTTGTACGAACGTATGAGGCAAAGAAACATTTTTGAACAATTTACAAAAAGAAATTGGAATCAAATCTAGTTTGAGTTCTCAACATATATTTTTCCATTGTGAGTCGTATTTTTCAAAATTCATAGTTTAAAGCATATAAATGTTTTAAACTGTTATATACTCGACGGAATTAGTAAGATCAAACTAGTCGTCAGAACCCTAAAACGTGTTATACACGTTTTAGGGTTCTGTCAAATATTTGACCCCAAATAAATTTGGCAAACAAAATATTGAATTTTTGCATCAAAAATTGACTTGTTGGCAAGGATAAATGAAACAATTAGACGAACAAAAATCGGTTGCTTTTGCCAGCGAAAAAAGTTAAATATTTGAGAAAGTGGTAGAAAATCTGTTACAAGGACATTTTTTTCATTTTTACCCTTAAACGCCAATGAAAATCCAAAATTTTTTTTGCTTTAATTACTCCTGTAGTACATCTACATATTCATACTAAATATAACATTTCTAGCATAAGCCGTTTCTGAGATATTAAAAGCTACCCCAATCCCGTACCTGGCTGAACTAGTTCAGAAGAGCGTTCTCATAACTGAAATGAACGAACTAGTTCGCAGTCAGTCCCGCTCTTAATTCGTTTTTTATTGCCGTTCGGAACTCTGTGAGACAATATACTATACTAGATCTAGTGTCTTTTTTTTTGCCTCATCATGTTCTACTACATCTACTGACCTTTTTCTTTTTTTTGCTCATCTTCTAATAAATTGTTTGGCTCATCATCTTCTACATCTACTGTCTTCGAACTACGACTACTCATCACTAAACTCCCTTGAAGTAATGAACTATGAACTAAAAGAACGAACTAGTTCGCGAGGGATCGGGAATCAGAAATGATCGCTCACTATGGTGAACTAAAATGCGCAAGCCTACTGGCTACCCCTATCAAAAATTTTTAGCTTTCTATCCTTTGCGGTTTTTGAGAAATGAAAATCAGAATTTTTTCCCTTCCACCCATAGAGATATAAATACTGGAGACGACAAGACTCCGTTTTTATATGAGCACTTTGAAGCATTTTGAAGCAAAATTGAACGTTTGATGCCAGGTGGCAGTGAAAATGCAAATAGTAGCCAAATGTTTGTCGTTTTTTGTGTTCAAGACCGGAGTATAACATAAATATGAGTAAGATGCTAATAGTAGCATAGGGTTTATTACCGGTCCTTTGCGAGGAATCTTCCGGCTTCAAAACAGTCGCTGCTCGTCATCTCCAGTACATATATCTCTATGCTTCCATCCCATTTAAATCGCCCAGGTGAATCATTTACACGTCAGCAATCTAATTTGCCGGTGAATGTACAGACAAATTACTTTTGAATATGTAGCGAACTCGTCTGCGAAGAAAACATTCGCCTAAACGATTTACTTTTGACTCGTTTTCGAATCAACTTATTTTTTTGGGTGGTCAGAGCGAGCTACGAGAAATTTAGGACTAGATTCGTGGAAATATTGTCCGAGAAGTTTGTGTGCATCAAAAACAGAAAGAAATCTACTTTAAGCCAACTATGTCTAAAAATGTCTTAAGAGATAAATAAGAAGCACCTACCTCAAGTATATCGCAAACGTAAATCGTTAGGAAATACACTCGAAAGTTTCTTTGGAAGTTTTGCAAAATATATAAAGAAAACCAGCTTGTTATAAGCTTGTAGCTAGTTTTTTTTTATACACCCGATATTAGATAGCTGATGAAAAAGCTTACACACCACGTACATATTTTGTTCGAAACAAATCGACTATTTTATCAAGCTAAAAACAACAAAAATAAACGAAAGTGTATTAAAGTGGCTTGTGGCTCGGGGGGAGAGGGGGAGGGGGTTAGTGGGTCCGACGTGGGGTAAGGGGTTCCGCTTCGCTCCTAATGAACGAAACATTTTCATTCTGTGCTTCCGCTAATGTTTTGCGCTATATCATTTTCGGTGCTTTTCCGCCTCACTCCGCCCAAAAACGAAAAGATTTTTCACCCGAACCACCTAGTAGGTTAGGTATGCGCGGTGGGTGGGTGGGTGTTCGCATTGAAGCTTTCTCAATGGCCTTGGCCATGACACTTAGCGTATAGTATGTAGTACGTTGCTTTCGCTTTGCGTGTATACTCTCAGCGCGACCCCAAACGCTCGGCAAAGTTTGCTAGTGGTGCGATAGTTTGCATAGACGGGAAAAGAGTCAAGTACACGTGCTTTTTCCCTTGTCCTTGGGGTTGCCACGGAGTGGCACCAGAAAACTTACGCTCGGGGGGGGGTTACCCGACGACAACTACCCTCCCACAAACCGAAATAGTGTCGAAAATGGTCGATTCGATCCGTCGAGCTTCCTCTTTAATTTTTACTATTGTTGTACTCCGAGTCGAGAGTAGGGCATTACGATGGAACTTAGTGTTACCAGTGTGGCAGTATTTTGTTTGATGCTGGTGTGTTTTTTTTTGTTTGGTATGGCTCCTTTTTTTTGCTTTCAAGGATGAAAATGTCCCTGAATGTATGTAACATGCCGCAGTTTCGAAAGCTTTGAACAGGACATCGATATGATTTAGTTATGTACGTAGGAAGGTTACCTATATGATCTAATCGGACCTTTCGGAGAATCTATTTCTGGTATAGAATTAGCGTATGTGCCTGCTGTTGTGCAGGCAGGACTGGGCTTTCAGACCAACCGCTTTTCAGATTTATCTGATCCTTGTTGTAATTAGTGACGACCTGTGTGTTGGAATTTCTAATTTTGTATATTTTTAGCAGAGTTGGGTTGGGAGCTTAGGCACAGGTAATTAAGGTCATTACATGTAAAGTGCTTAATAATTGAATAACAATCTATTTAACTCATTAAAAATGTACATAATTTGTATTTTAATACTTTTAAAGCTTTTATTTCTATTTGATTGAATACCACTTTGCCAAATATTTGACTATGTACATTTTTTTTCGCTGCCAAATGTTTTTAGGTAGTGTCAAATTTTTGTTTCTCAAATTGTTTTATACGACAGCGTCAAGGTCTGTTTTATCCCCGGTCGTGTATACAAGTCTGGAAACTCCAAATGCAATTTTATGTTCTATTATCTAACAAAACAGTTTCGAGTGAATTACTCTTCGCCCTTCCAAAAATGGATTACAGAGGATATGTGGTCGACAACCTGTTTAGAAGACAATAGGGCTTTTTCTAGTATTTATTTAAAAATTCGCGGTGGCTACATAATTTGCGGCGATTTAAATGCCAGACACAGGTACTGGAATTGCTCCAAGGCAAATAAAGTCGGTAAGATTCTAATATGAGGAAATGCTTAAAAAGAACTTCTTTATCCATATACCTAGCGAGAAGACATATTTCCCAGCAAAAGGAAATGCTTCAACCCTAGATATCATACATAGTAACGATCGAGTCCCTATCTCGCAACTCATCACCACCCACGAACTATCTTCACCTCACATGCCGGTCGAATTTTCCATTTTAAAAAACATCCAAATCGAAAATACAGAGAAATTTATCACTTGTTTTGCCAAAACTAACTGGTTAAAATTCAGACAGCTTTTATCACAGAAAGTAGACACTACTATCCTAGATCTATCCAAAATTACTGGGCCAAATGAAATCGATGATTCATGAACTCTATATGGGAAACATCTGATGAATGCACTCCTAAATTTAATATTGACACAAACCCTTCAAAACTAGATGATTCGATCAAAGATATAATCAAAATGCGCAACACAGCCCGCCGTCAATGGCAAAGAACCCATGACCGTTCTAGCAAATTGCTAGCCAAATCTCTTACGGAAACCATTCAGCAAACAATTTTTGAGAAACGTAATGCAACATGGAATCGGATGCTATCGGAATTAAGAAAAGGATCGAATATGTGAAAAATTAAAAAAAAAAAATCTGCCAACAGTCTGGGCGCAACTATATTATTTTTTGGGTACAAGTCCGAAACGTGTTTAATACTGAGATGCGGTGTAGGTCACTATGCGACTGATAACCTAAAAAATAACGTTTCAAATAGCCTCCTGGTTATTCTTTAGGTTAAAATAACGAAATTCATGAAAATGTTGGAAAAACCCCTTTTCACGCACATTTGTTTTACTCCAGCTCTGTACATCAATAAAATTTTAAACTTTTTTTTTGCTTTAACTACTCCTGTAGTACTTCTACATATACATACTAAGTTTCACCTTTCTAGCATAAGCCGTTTCTGAGATAAGAAAAACCACCCCCCACATATACAATCTGGCTGGTACTGCCGACCGTCGCGGTCAGCAGTAACTGTCAACCTCAACTGCTCACCGCGGCTGCTTTGCACTCATAACCGTCAACTGCCGAGCAGTCGCAAACAGACATGACAGCTTATTTTTGCCTGAAGCAGTAGTCTACTGCCGGCAGTTACTGCTGACCGCGACTGTCGGCAGTACCAGCCAGATTGTACCTTTACATCAATCGTTCAGGAGATATTGATTTTATAATAGAATGTATCAATCCCAGCTTTCAAGCGTTTTGGACGCATTGTCCCCCTCCCCCTTCCACTCGCACATCTATCAACCACTATCACAACCACTTTTTTTTGCAAATGGGTCCACTATCATAGTACTTCATAAGTTCCAACTTTCAGCCTCCTAGCATAAGCGGTTTCTAAGACCTAGAAACCAAAATTTTTCATCTAAAACGCTCCCCCCCCTCCTCCCCTTACACCCCCACCCCACCAAAAGGTACCACTCCTAGACGTTCACCCACTCTACCTACCATAAAAATTTCAACTTAATATCTCAAGGGGTTTGTGAGCTACGCACCTTCAAACGGTTTTGCGTACGGCGGCTACGGCGGACAGACGGACATTTTTTTTGTGCTTTTTTGGTGTTTGCTACTCCTAAAACGTGTAAATACAAAATTTCAGGGTAGCAAACTTTTTTGAAATTTCAGGTCGATCACAATACTTTATTATTAAAGAATAATAAAGTAAAACTGAAAAATGAAAATAGTTCCGTTCCTCCGCTGCTCGACTAAAATCATACTTTAATTTGCAACGATGTAGATGAAGCCAAGGCAGTAGCGGACAATTTTTTATCCTCACATCTATTAGGCGCTAAGCGACATTAATACTATAAGTACGGTTGAACACACAGTATCTAATACGTATACCAAACATAATTTCTGATCTTGAACCGAAACATCTATATGTAAGCCTAATGAAGTTAAAAGACTATGGCGTTGCCCAATATACTTTTAAGGAATATTCCGAAAAAAGCAAGTAAAAACAGGTTATTTTCCAAACCGCATGAAAAAGCGCTCTTGTTATACCCATTCCGAAACCAGGGAAGGATCCTAAATTTCCTTCTAACTATCGCCCAATCAGCTTACTTCCAACTTTAAGTAAGCTACTTGAAAAAATTATCCTTGAAAAAATGATAACTGTGATGAGAAATAAATCAGTCATCCCAGATTTTCAGTTTGGGTTTATGCCGCATATGTCTACAAACCATCAATTTTTCAGAGTCACCAATTTCATTAAAAAGTCACTAAATTGCAAAGAATCCACCGGTCTGATCGCGTTGGACATAGAAAAGGCTTTCGATTCGGTTTGGCATAAAGGATTGCTCTTCAAATTGATGAGATTCTCCTTTCCAAATTTTATCATCAAAATAATTGCTTCATTTCTCGGACATAGAAAATTCAGAGTTAAATTAAAATCAAGCTTTTCGCATTTCCTTTCAATTTCAGCCGGCGTCCCTCAAGGCTGTTGTTTAAGTCCCATACTGCAAAACATCTATACTGCTGATATTCCAAAACATCCTGGTTGTGAGCTTGCTGTGTACGCTGACCATACCGCCTTATACTCAAGCTCAAACGATGCCACATTGATAATTCAAAATTTGCAATCCCAGTTACTAGATCTATTATAAATGAAAAATTAAAATAAATCCGGCTAAAACTCAAATTATATTTTTTACCAAGAAACGAGCAAAACGCAGCCTACCAAATCCCCCAATAAATATTTTTGAAGAACCGATTCAGTGGTCAAAAAATATAAAATATCTCGGTCTTATTCTTGATACAAAATTAACTTTCCGTGACCATACGGAACATGTTACCTGCGAAATTTCAAATAGCATCCATTCATAAATCGGAAATCAAAGCTCTCCGAAGAAAATAAACTTTTGATCTTCAAAACAGCCATGCAGCCTATCATTCCCCAATTTGGAACCCGTGTGCTAAAACTCACAAGAAAAAGCTACAAGTATTACAAAATAAATGTTTAAAAATAATTTTAAACAAGCCGTTTTATTTTCCAACACGACATCTAGCTAAAGTTCGTTTGATTTCACACCTATCGGAAATTTTATGAACAATTTACGCGAAAGATACCTTAACTTAGACAACCCCCTAGTTACAGAACTATTCAGTACTACGAATATTTAAAATGTAGTGGTTTCTAAGCTGCCTAAATAAGTTAGTTTTGTTGTAAGGTATAGTTTTAAGTTCTTATTAATAGGTTTTTAAAAAGAAGTTTCCTAAATGAAGTATCACTTTTATTAATAACATAATTTGTCAAGATATAGAAATACTACACTATAGTTGTAAAGACAATAATTTTTTCCCCGTCTGATCTCTACAAAAATTGTATAAACTGTAAATCTTATAGAATAACTACAGTAATTAAGAATAACTACAGTAATTAAATAAATAAGTAAGTAAGTAAGTAGTACTTATTTACGGTCAGTATGTTCTTTTACGTGTGTACGGCTGCGGCCTAAAACAGCGCACAGAGATTGGGAGAAAATATGAAGTGTTTTGCTTAGCTGCTGTTGGTTTATGTTGAAACAAACAAATTTTGCACGCTGTAATTAGATCACGACTTTTGAGTCGACTATTTCATTTTTATTCTATTTCTTTGTATCTTCGAATATGTGGGTATTACTTAAGGGGGGCGATACATGTAAACGCCTGAATTTAGACCGTTTTTCAGAGGCTTATTCAAAATAGAAGGAATAAATGAATCGTTTTGAAAGTGATCATGTTTATTCATTACATATTAAAATACAATAATCTGATTTTATTTAATTTTTTTTTTTCAAATTGGCCGCCGTAGTAACCATTCTCCTGAGACCCTCGCGGCGAAAGGCATCAATCGGCGGGCTTTTTAGCATCAGTTACAGCAATATGAAATCAAAAAAATGGGTTGGAGTGTGTTTATTAAACATGTATCTTCTAGTTGAACCAAGAAAAAAAAAAACCAAAAAATCGTGAATTAGCACGCCTCATAAAAAAAAGTACGATTTTTGACCCTTTTTTACGACAGTTTTTACAAACATATTTTTTAGATGTTAATTTAACTATTTATGCAAAAAAAAGAAACTCGAATTTTTGAAAATTTTACGTGTATCGCCCCCCTTAAGCTAGTTCATAGTTCATTTATTTCAATAATACTTAAATATGTATAGACACAGTTTGTAATTTTTTTAGAGAGTAGGCTGGAGCCTTTGCAACTACAATATTGAGTTTAGTACAAGACAAGAAAATAATGTGAAACTTTGTAAAGTTACGGAAATATTGTTTGCGTAAGGAAAAATTCTTAAGCTAGTATCACACTGTGTGCCCACCTGTCAAATATTTGATTAAGTAAATTTAACGTAAAATTCAGTCACACACAATAGAGCAAAAACTTTCTTTTCCCATATCTCAAGAACCGCTTTTGAGAGAGAATTATAATTTGATACATGTGTAGAGTGTGATAGAGGTACACTAAGGAAGTATTTTATTAGGAGGGTTGTTTCCTCTTTCTTCTGGAGGGCTTAAATGCAAAATTTTTGATTTTGTATCTCAAAAACGGCTAATATTACAAATTTGAAATTTACGTCAATATTAGTATTATATTGCTACATGCTACCCTGGCAACCCGCGCAACTCGATCAGTTTCCAGTAAGAAAGCCACGCCTCCCAATATCCAATATCCACGCCTTCCAACATCTGGATACTTCTCGAATACTCTTCTGCTCGCATCCAGAAGAAGTGGCAAGTTCCACACGCACCACCGAATCTTTGGGGAAGCTCTCGACTCAACACATGCAGTATATAAGAACGACAGAGTGAACAAAGACTTTGGGACTTCCTCCGAAACCAAATTTTTGATACGAACCTTTTTCAATGATACCTGAATAGAAGCAATCAGAAGAACTATGTTCCTATGAAGATATTGTTGCGAGCTAGGGGTTCGCCGGGATTTCAAGTAAAACACAATTCGGTTAAAATAAAAATAAGTGATAATTTATTTATCCGCACTTTAATTCACAGAATTATAATCGCACAATAATTCGCACTGTATGGCAGTACCGCCCGCTTATACCATATATCGCTTAACTCGTTCACTTTCGTTCTCTCTCAACACGGTCGCGTATACTCGCAGTCGACGTAATCGAGATTACTGTCCCTTAGCTGAATGCTTCACCTGCTTATATACTACCCGGTTGCAGTCTAGGATGTGCTTGAACGTTCAGTTCTGGAATCTTCTCGAAAGCTTCAGAGCCTTCGATTTCGATCATCGTTCAGTGGTGTGTGCAGAAGATTCAAGTGAGCTTGAGATCTTTCGACTTTGGTGGTTCATGTACAGGGTTCTAGTACATTGGAGAGCATTCGGTAAAGAAGGGAGATAGAATCGTGTTGTCTCGCCTTATCTTCAGCTAGGTTTCTGATTGGGTTATTTTGCAACTAGGTATTCGGTTGTTGTTGTTTTTCATTATGTGAAACGATCGAGTTGCACGGTTGCGCGGTTGCCAGGTTTACATGTAACATTACTCCCTCCTTAGTTCCTGTTCGTCCCGAACAGAGTCGATCTCCTCGTCATGGGCGCCATGATACTTCGTTAGTCTATCGAGGTGTACCACTTTCATTTTAGTACGAGGTTTTTGGTGCAACTGAATACGGTACACAACATCATTTAACCGGCTGATGATTTGGTAAGGTCCCTCCCAATTGCGCTGTAGTTTCGGTGACCTGCCCTTCTGTCGTTTGGGGTTGTATAGCCAAACTAAATCGCCTTCTTGGAATCCTGATGAATTTGCCCGTTGATCATACCTCGTCTTCATGCGATCGGTCGCCAAATTTATTTTATCTCGGACCAGGTTGTAAATTGTGTGTTGTCGATGTCGAAGATCCGAGACGTAATCTTTTGGATGGGTTGGTGGATCTGGTGGTACTCCAAACATTAATTCCGCGGGGACTCGAATATTCTTTCCGAAGATGACTCGGGAGGGAGTTTCTCCTGTTGTTGCGTGTACCGATGTTCTGTATGCCATTAAAAATAGAGGAATGTGTTGATCCCAGTCCTGTTGCCTTTCACTGACGAGTTTCGATAGGTTCGAATTCAGTGTTCTATTGAAACGTTCCACCATTCCATCGGACTGTGGATGTAGTGGAGTTGTCCTCGTTTTGTTTATTCCCAGCATTTGACACACGTGTTTGAATGTTTGAGATTCAAAGTTGCGCCCTTGATCGGAGTGTAGTTCACGGGGAACTCCAAATCTGCTCACCCAGTTGGTAACAATTTGTTCTGCGACGGTAACTGCTTCTTGATTTGGAATTGCGTAAGCTTCGGGCCACTTGCTGAAATAATCGATGACCACAAGAATGTAGCGATTACCATTTTCTGATTCCGGAAATGGTCCAGCAATATCCACAGCAATTCTCTCGAATGGAGCTCCCACGTTGTATTGCTGCATTTCTCCCTTAGATCTGCGTTGCGGGCCTTTACTCGATGCACAGGTAGTACACTTACGGCACCAATTTTCGACGTCATCTCGGAGATGGATCCAATAGAACCTCTCTCGTATCTTTGCCAAGGTTCTATTTACACCTAAATGTCCACCGGAAGTACCTTCGTGATACTCCTTCAGAATTTCCTCGACTTTAGAATGCGGGACAATGGTTTGCATAAGATGCGATGTTCCGTCAGCGGTTTCCCATTTCCGTTGTAATAGCCCGCCGTCTAGGTGGAGGGAGTTCCATTGTGCCCAATAACTTTTTAAGGTTTCGCTGAATTGTGAGATGTCTTTCCACTCAGGCCGCTCCATTTTGTCCTTCCATGCCATGATCGGTGAAATATCTGGATCTTTTCGTTGAGCATCTTCCAGTTCTTGCTGATTCCATCCATCCTTTGGTTCGGTCGTTATTCGCTGAATGGTTTCTCCGACTTCTTTTTCTTCCACGCGGTGACAATGCTTGCAGTTTGGTGGACAAGGACGACGTGAGAGCGCGTCGGCATTACCGTGAATTCTGCCTCTTCGGTGAACAATTTCAAAATCGTAAGATTCAAGCCTTTCTATCCATCTTGCTACTTGGCCCTCGGGATTCTTGAACTGAAGTAGCCATTTAAGCGATGCGTGATCCGTTCGAAGAAGGAACTTTTGACCATAGAGATATTTGTGAAAATGTTTTGTTGCTTCTACAATGGCTAATAGCTCTCGGCGAGTTACGCAATAGTTCCTTTCTGATTTTGAGAGTACTCGGCTGTAGTATGATAGCACTCTTTCTTGTCCGTCAATCTCTTGTGATAGTACTGCTCCGATACCGACATTACTGGCATCGGTGTCTATGATGAAACCGTGACCTGATTTTGGATACGCCAGAACTGGAGAGTCGCAAAGTTGATCTTTTATTTTCTCGAATGCTTCCTGGCACTGTTGATTCCAAGTAAATGTCTTTCCCTTTTCTGTTAGCTGATGAAGACATTTTGCAGTGTTAGCAAAGTCTTTTACGAATCGACGGTAATATGTCGCTAATCCTAGGAAGCTGCGCAGCTGGTGTTTATCACTCGGAGTAGGCCAATTTTTCACCGCCAGTATTTTCTCCGGATCCGTCTTTACACCATCAGCTGAAACGATGTGACCCAAGTACTTTACTTCTGCACTAAACAAAGTGCACTTTTTCGGACTCAGCTTTAATTTTGCCGCTCGCAGTCGCTGGAAGACTTCCTGTAGATTTTTCAGATGTTCCTCGAAGGTCCTGCCGATAACGATCACATCATCCAGGTAAACGAGACAAGTTTTCCAACTAAGCCCACGCAAAACAAATTCCATTAGTCTTTCGAATGTAGCTGGAGCATTGCACAGGCCAAACGGCATCACGATGAATTGCCACAGTCCGCTGCCGACAGAGAATGCTGTTTTCTCTCTATCCTTTTCGTCTATTTCCACTTGCCAGTAGCCACTTTTCAGGTCCAACGTTGAGAACCATTTAGCATCTGTCAGGGTGTCGATGATATCGTCGATTCTAGGTAGTGGATAGCTATCCTTTTTCGTAACATCATTTAGTTGTCTGTAGTCCACACAAAAACGGGTGCTGCCATCCTTTTTCTTAACCAGCACCACTGGCGATATCCACGGACTCTTTGATTCTTCGATGATTCCCTGATGCTCCATTGTTTTGACCATTGAATTGACTTCTCCTTGTTTCGCCAATGGTACTCTTCTTGGAGGTTGACGTATCGGTGTAGCACTTCCGGTGTCTATACGATGTTTCACTAGGTTTGTTCTGCCATAGTCCTCATCACCGGTGGAGAAGACGTCGCTGAATCTTTCGATCAAATCCACTGCTTGCTTGTGTTGTTTTCCTCTAAGGTTGCTTGACTGAAGAACTGCTGATGTTACACTATTCTTCCTTCTTGAATTATTTTTAGAGGCTACGTCATGATGTTCTTCCGTGTCTATACTCGTCACCGCCGATATTGGTTCACAGCTGCCAATTACATCTCCTTTCTTTACGCTGGTAATGCTGTCCGAAACGTTGAGTACTCTTATTGGTACAATCATCCTCTCATTTCTTTTTACTAGCGTTTTTCCCAATATTAGACTTCGTAATGCAGGTGTCGTTTCTGGTTCGATGAGGTAGAATCGGTGGTCCCCGGGATCACCATCGAGCTCTGCCCAAATAACGTTCTCTGATGACTTTGGTATATCCGCATCTTCGCACAATATAACTCGCAGCTTGGTTGTGTTGGAGGATGTTATTTCCATTGGGATTTCGATGTTCCGCCACTTCATTATTCGTTGTCCTAGGTCCAGCTGGATACCGTGTGGTTTCAGAAAATCCATTCCAAGAATACACTCGTCGGTAATATCAGCTACCACGAATACATGCGAGAATGTCAAATCTCCAAGCTGGATGTCACGTGATATTTCTCCATGGACTGTAGTAGTTTCTCCTGTTGCTGTGCGAAGTGCGTACTTTTTGGTGTTGTGAAGCCAAGTACGGTCTACGAGGTCAGATCTTAGCACTGATCGTGTTGCGCCTGTATCAATAGTTATTATGCAGTTTAATTTGTCGACTCGACCGCTCATACATAAGTCGTTTTCACCACGATGTAGTCGAGAAACTGCGATGATGGTTCCGGGGGCGTCGATTCCACCAGCCAACTTCTGCCCCATGAAGTTGGCTTTTACTCGTTTCCCGGACTATGATTAGGCGAAGCGTGCTCTCGTGACGGTTCGCCTCGTTCTCCCTTTTGTTTAGCAGCGCAGCCGGTACAATAGTTGGTAGCTTTTCTTGGTTTTCGGCAGTCGCGTCTTAAGTGTCCTGCCTGTCCGCAATTCCAACACCGGGGTGCACCAGATCCTTCGCTCCGTTTGGTGTATTCGGCCCTCTGACATACACACTCTTCCGTTATTTCTCGAACTCGGTAGTTATTTCGCGAGCTTTGCTTGGCAGCTTCAAACGTAAGCCCATATACTAAGGCTTCGCCAATCGTTTTCTTTCCTGCCAATTTTAACGCCTGCTGCAGCTCTCTGTCCTGTACAGCATTGTTAAATGCGAAAACAGCTGTATCGTTGCGTTGCTCTGTTTGCGCATTGGGAAGCGACAATAACGTAAGTCGTTCTATATCGCGTGCCAGCTCTTGAAGTGTTTCACCATTCTTTTGAGTTCGGTTGTAGAGTTGTGTTTTGTATATCTCTCGCATGTGGTCACTGCCGTAATGAAGATCCAATGTCTGTACCAACGTCGAAAAATCCTGCTGTTGCTCTTGAGGAATTGTTTGAAGAACCTCTGCTGGTGGACCTCTTAGCGCCAATATCAAAGCCGTTCCTCGTTCCAAATCATTCCAATGGTTATTTCTCGCGGCAGCCTCAAATTGGGTTTTGTAGATAGCCCACGGTGTTTGTCCGTCGAAAATCGGAGCTTTGAGATCTTTGTGCGTAACGTGTTCTGTCTTGATGACTCCAGTCGCTTTCACGTTATCAAAGTCCCTTTTTAAGCGTTCAACTTCTTCTACAATCGCTGATGTCTTTTCCGTTATTTGATCTTCAAAAGTTCGAAGTTTTGCCTCAAGATTTTCTTCGATTATTTTACCCATGGTGTCTATTTTATTATTTAGATCTTCTTTTAGCTCCTTCGTTTGTTCGCTTTGCTGTTCCAATTTTTGGTTGAGGTCCTTCGAAGTCTGGTCTATTTTCTGACTTTGTTGATCCATTTTCTGGCTTAGATCTGCTGAGAGGTCTGCTGAGAGTTGTCTTTGTTGGTTCATCATTTGCTGCAATAACTGCGTCAGAGAATCCGATGTACCAAAACACTCCTCACCACTTCCTGCACGAGCTTCTTCGATTGGGAACTCGAAACTATTTGCGTCCTTACCTTCAGCCTCAAGCACATCGATCATACGGCTGACAAGTTCGGACTTGTTCCCGGTTGTTGATAGTTCGCGTCTACCGAGCTCTTCCTTCAGCTCCGTTAGCTTTAAGTCTTTTAAATAACGCGGCATTTTCACCGTTTGTCCGTTAAAGATTTTTATTTTCGCGATACAAATTCACTCAAATTCTCTTTTTGTCCGTACGAGAACTCTCCACTTCACTGATTCAAGTACCGCTCACTAGAGCACTCTAGATTGTTCGATTTCACAAAATTCTCCCTGTCCGTTCGAGAATTTTCACTTTACTTCACAGTTTGAAAACTTTATTCGCGCACCAAAATTCTCACTTTGTCCGTTCGAGAATTTTAAATTCACTTTTTCCACTCGCGATTCTAACCCGAATTAATCCTTGAAATCCCACTTCTGACACCAATTGTTGCGAGCTAGGGGTTCGCCGGGATTTCAAGTAAAACACAATTCGGTTAAAATAAAAATAAGTGATAATTTATTTATCCGCACTTTAATTCACAGAATTATAATCGCACAATAATTCGCACTGTATGGCAGTACCGCCCGCTTATACCATATATCGCTTAACTCGTTCACTTTCGTTCTCTCTCAACACGGTCGCGTATACTCGCAGTCGACGTAATCGAGATTACTGTCCCTTAGCTGAATGCTTCACCTGCTTATATACTACCCGGTTGCAGTCTAGGATGTGCTTGAACGTTCAGTTCTGGAATCTTCTCGAAAGCTTCAGAGCCTTCGATTTCGATCATCGTTCAGTGGTGTGTGCAGAAGATTCAAGTGAGCTTGAGATCTTTCGACTTTGGTGGTTCATGTACAGGGTTCTAGTACATTGGAGAGCATTCGGTAAAGAAGGGAGATAGAATCGTGTTGTCTCGCCTTATCTTCAGCTAGGTTTCTGATTGGGTTATTTTGCAACTAGGTATTCGGTTGTTGTTGTTTTTCATTATGTGAAACGATCGAGTTGCACGGTTGCGCGGTTGCCAGGTTTACATGTAACAATATGTTCCAACTAAACCATTCCACTGCATTTTTTAATCCACTTAGCCAGCTAGTAACAAAAAAATCTAGATTAAACTAATCTGAGCTCGACCGTATTAACGCGATAATTGCATTTATAACTATTTTAAAAGTTGCAAAATATCTAACACTATTTATGACTTTGACCTTTTAATTTTCTTCAAATTAAGGCTGTTGTTCTTAGTGAATATTATCGCAAATAGTGCGATAACTATTTAATAGAAATTCAAGAATAGTGCAGTATTATTTTAATCAGCGTGTGTGTTTTTTTTTCTAATCGAGCAAATAAAATGCATGACTTTAAAATACCTGACCTCGACACCAGTATAATATACCGGCAAAGTCCGATATCGCGCAATGAATCATCATACGTACACTTCCCCAATGAAAATCACATTAAATTGTTCGCATAATTTAAGGTCTACGTTTTATGCTATTAACGCTATGTTTACGTACGAGTAAAATACAAGCTGGCTAGGTAAGTTGGCTTTACAATTGCATCGATGTCATGAGCTTGTTGGTTATTTATTCAACAAGTGAATATGCTTAACACGCGACAAATTCTATTTATTCACCACGCAACATTACATCAAGTGTGCATACTTTTAACGTGTATCGCGATAATAAGCTGTATACATTTTTTACTTCGATAAAACATGTATAAGAAATACCGTAAAAACTATGACTGGATTTCATTAATAGAATTGTTACATGCTAACCGTTGAGAATAGCCAGCTGAATCACTAGAAATCTTTCCCAACATTATTACATATAGAGAAAGTTACGATTTAGAACCGAATCGTTTATGAATCGTGGCGGCAAGCTGATGCTTTATATTCGAGAGAATTCTATATTTTCGAAAAGCTTACATTGTTGAAAGTTGCAATTTCATTGACCCTTTTCGAAAATTAACATCTAAACAACTCCAAGCATGAGCAGTGTTATGGTGCGTTTACACTCACCCTTGAGGCGAGCCTCTACCTTTATCAGGCCATTGGAAACCGATTTTCGTCGGGTGTGTTCTTTGCTGTGTTGAAAGCAATTTACACTCAACATGCCTCTGCGGCGCAACTTGACTATAAGTGCGAAACGACAGAAATACTATGAGCTGCGAATTGTGTGGTGCCACAGTTTATTGTATGTGTGTACACATATGGAAGCGTGCGTCGGAGAAAAAGTAGAAGAATGTTAGACTCTTGCGACTGCACGAGCCATCTGATTGGTTGATTTTATGGTGGGGATAGAGGCGCACCTCAAACGTTGAGTGTAAATCCACCATTAAGCGTAAGCCAAAATTTGTATTTGACCGACCCCACGTTGGACGCCGATATCTACTTGGTCTTTATCTAAACCAAATGCTGAATTTCAATTGATGTATTGCCAGGTTCTTACAAAAACAACAATCTTCTTAAATTTAAAGAGGAATCAGATTGGTACATTACATTTTCTTGTACTTAATGTGGTTGTATCCTGAATATTTGAAAAATTTATCTTACAAAATATGTGGTTTTACAAATATCTGATTTCAATCAAAAATTTAAAGTAGTTCCTTTACATAACATAATACTGCGTACCTGCCAGTCACTGTACGTACCTACCATGTAGTCGCCGTACGTAATAATTTCAATACCGCACCTCCTTCAAAGGTACACCGAAACCCAACCATATGGTTACCGTCTTTAAATCTACGGTGATTTTCCTATTCACTAAAATATCCTTTTTTTTCCTCTCTCTCTCTAGAACTGTTTAGAATACCTGCCTACATATTAACTGAATGGTAACACGTCTTAAATTTTCATAATTTATTTTATGAACTAGCCTGAATCTAATTGGGTCGATAGAAAGGGATTCGTATTCCGGGGAAAGTCCTTAAAAATCCCCATCAATTAGTAGCTCAAAAACGGTAGAAAAGTAGGTAAATAAAATAAAGGTCCGTTTTGTTTATAGTCACAGGTATGAATTTCGATTTGTTATTTTCAGCATTAATTAACTGGAGAGACGTTCTCGTTTTCACCTTATAAAGGATCGACCGTTTTGAATTACATTTTAGTTCATGTTTGTCAGTCATTCTTCACATTGAAATTGAAGCTGAGTGCGAAAGTTCGGTGGTTATTTTAGTGAATTTTTATTCGATTTTTGAGTTTTGGAATTTTTTGATTTTGGCGAATTCTATTGGAGTAAAAGCAAAAATACGAAGTATTGTGTGAGTTTTATTTTTTGGAATTTTATAAAGGATTTGTGTCGGTGACCGCTGGTATTGTGTAAAAGTAAGGATATTGGCAGATTATTATTCTTCAATGAAATGTTGAATGATAGGCAAGTAGACCTGCACAGTTCAGATCAAATTTTTTATCGCTAGAGTGTTGTAAAAAAAATATTGCTAATTTGACTTTGTTTTTTTATATTTAAACTAGTATTTGGAATAATTTTTAATTCCGTAAATAATGTATTATATATTTTGTTCAAAACCCTCTTCCTTGCTTTACGTGCCTATCCTAATTCTTGTTTCGAAGTTGTAATTAAACTATTGGTTTATTTATTAAAGTCGTTTTGTTTTGAGCTACTTGAAGCTTTTTTAAGTGTACGTTTTTTTTGAAAGTTTTCTTAACTACAGATTTCCATACCTTCGTGACCGTGATTAATTAATCGATAATGAGAGAATTAACAATCAAGAAATGGTTATCTATCCTGTCCATTGGATCCATTATTAATTATATTTGTATTAATTAAACGAACTTAGAGCAGTTAAAAGCGCTAATTTATAACCACTTGGTTTCAGTACTTATTCAGTATTATGTAACAGAACCGTAAGAAACGCCTGCTTAAATGTGAAAAAATCGACATTTTTCGGATACAATTTATTTTTAATTCTTCAGTAAACTGAAGCATTTTATTATCCGCTTGTCAAGCCCGATGTTCTTCAAGACTACAGATTTCCATACCTTCGTGACCGTGATTAATTAATCGATAATAAGAGAATTAACAATCAAGAAATGGTTATCTATCCTGTCCATTGGATCCATTATTTATTATATTTGTATTAATTAAACGAACTTAGAGCAGTTAAAAGCGCTAGTTTATAACCAGTTGGTTTCAGTACTTATTCAGTATTCTGTAACAGAACCGTAAAAAACGGCTGCTTAAATATGAAAAAATCGACATTTTTCGGCTACAATTTATTTTTAATTTTTCAGTAGGAAACTGAAGCATTTTATTATCCGCTTGTCAAGCCCGATGTTCTTCAAGAACATTTCAGCTGAAGGAAATTAATTACCAGAAATCATATCAACAGATTTCTGATAATTAATTTTTTTTTATAAGAGTCAATTATTTTTAAAAATCTTGGAAAAACTGCGCAGTGGGAAGGGTAATATTTCTTATATTCATGACCTGGTAAAAGGTCCCTTGAACTGTGATATCGATATCTTGCACTTTTCCAAAGCTACTTTGATCTATTACGAAATTTAACACCTCGACTGGATCCTGATTTAGGAGCTTCTTTAACCGTAAAAGCCAAGAAACTCTTAACTTCTTTCAAGCCGAACTAATTGAATTTTAATGCATCTTACTTCCTGTGAAATAAACGTTAACACTTTTCACTTCTTCTTACGAAAATCAACACCTACAACGCCTTTTTGATGAATCAAAATTTTTTTAATTAAAACAAATTTTTCTCTAAATTGTTCCTTAATTAATTAATTAATTTACATTCGTCTTCAAAGAGGCGATAAAAGCAACAGAACCTGAAAATTTCAGTTGTTTAATTGATTCTTCAGAATTATTTAATTTTGTTATGTCCTATAGTCGCTTTCTTCAATTCCATGACCATATCAGTTCTTAGAAAATATTTCTTTCACAACCCTCTTGCCTAAACTCTAAAATCCCTCCATGGCTTGTAGACGTCTCTTAGCTTTTTAATACTTCCCAGTATATCGGCACCCACACACTGGTAGAAAATGAAAAAATAAAAAATTGAATAATTTATTTGATTAAAGTAAAAACCAAGTAGTTACAAAATTAAGGCTTGTTTTATTTCTTTGCAATTCTTGTTAATATTTCGCATTTATGTACAGCACGTATGGAAAGAGTTCGAACACTTAATTGCAGGTTCTATGGGAACTATGGCTTAATGCAAATCAAGATCAACTAAATGAAACTGAAACTTAAAAAAATTAAATTATAATCTCCTACTAATGGTAAAATACTTGATATAAAAAAGGATTCATATTCAAAATTTTGATGAACTGTTGACTGAAGGCCGCAATAGGCTTCATAGAAATAGATACTAATAGTTGGGTGTGACTTATACTTTAGAGTTTAGTAAGAATTCCGATCCCGCACTGATGACCGGGTTTTTGGGACAAAAATAAAACTATAGTGTTTTTTTGACAAACTCATTTGACCTGAAAGTAAATGTGAAATTACAGTGACAGCGATGCAGGCGACAACTTAATCGCATCGCGCAAGGTGTATCGTCCTCAATATTGTTTTTTTTATTCATTACATACTAACTTACTAACGATGGCGCTACAGTCCAAATCGGACCTTGGCCTCCTGAATGTGCCGCCTCCAGCCTTCTCGGTTCAGTGACCGCGTCCTCCAGTTTGTGAATCTTAACAGTGATTTGCTGTTTGCGTCAATAGAGTCCTCCCATTGCTTTCGTGGTTTTCTAATTGGTCCTTGTCCATGAACTTTTCCCTTTAGTGTGCGTTTGGGGATTCTTCCGTCATCCATCCGCTCCACATGACCAGCCCATTGTAGCTTCTTGAATTTTATGAGGATCGATACTTCCGGATTATCAAAGATGGCATACAATTCTCTATTATATCGTATTCTCCAGATCGAGTCTTCCTTCACAGGTTCGAGGATTCTTCTCAAGACTTTTCTTTCAAAGGCGTTAACTACTTTTTCGGACGCCTGATTCAATGTCCACGTTTCGCTGCCATAGCATAGTACAGGTCTTATAATTGTTTTGTTAAGTTTCAGCTTTGTTTTCCTATGCACATTTTTGTTTTTAATTATTGGGAGTACCGAATAATATGTCTTATTTTGCCAACATTATTCTTCTTTTAATTTCGATGGGTTCGCTTCCATCCTTTGATATATTTGCCCCGAGATATACAAAGTTGTCTACGTTTTCTAGGTTAAAGTCTTCTACTGTAATATTTTGTCTGATTGTCGTGTTTTTCCTAGTTTGTTTTCGTTGATACGTAGTCCAACTTATCTTGCTACCGAGTCAAGGTTTACAAATACTTCTTTGGCACTCTCCAGGGATCTTGCAAGTATATTTATGTCGTCGGCATATGCTACTAGTAGTGTGGATTTGAAGCATAATGTTCCCTTGGTGTCAACGGGAAGTTTCCGAACAACATATTCGAGTGTCAAATTAAAAAGCATTGGTGCCAGGCCATCACCTTGTTTAAGCCCGTTGTCAGTTCTAAAGCTGGAAGTCAGATCATTTTCCACACTGACTTGTGACAGAGAATCGGTCATTGTCATTCTTGTAAGCCGAACCAGTTTCGGTGGAGCTCCAAAATCCATCATTATTTAATACAGTACGCGCCTGTCGATACTGTCGTATGCCTGTTTGAAGTCCACAAATATCTGGTGCACATCAATGTTAAATTCCCAGCACTTTTGAAGCACCTGTCTAACTGAGAATATTTGGTCCGTGGTCGATCGCCCAGCTCTAAATCCATTATTCATTACCCGGTTAGAAACTCTTCAGTGTTGGTGGTTTCGGCAAGATTCTATGAACCCTCCTTTTTATTAATTCGATTCTTTTCCCGATGCATTCATAGGTCGGATAATTAAAATCTGGTTTCGTTTCTACAACAGGATTAGATTCATTACAAGGTCTTTTTGTAATTTTTTGATGAAGTTTTTTTTGTCCTTACTTGTGGTTAGCTCTTCGCTTAATTTAGTCCAAGATCAATGTTGCGGCCCTATGCACCAGCGATCGCTTTCTATGAAAACAGGCGGTTGCCTTTTTGATTACATCTCATTCGTTTCGAACGACTTATAGACTGAAACTTCTTAACTAAAAATTTAATAAACCAACTATAATAACAATATTCTCTCTACTCTTTTCAGATATGTGGCCATTTAAGCTGCTAGAATCTGACTAAAGTCTGGCTGAAAACTAACCAAATCGAAAGACAAGCTTAGTGTCCAAAAAAAAGCCAGCACCATCATCCGCAGATTTTTAATATAGTCCAGCAAAGTTGGCCGATGTTATCAGCTGTTGAGAATTTTGGTTCAGCGGCAGCAGCAGCGAGTCACGCCTCCTATGCACATCATAATCCCTTTGCAATTGCTGCAGCTGCCGCAGCCGCTGGTACAGCTGCCGCAGCTGCAGTAATGCCATCGCATCAATCAGCGGCATTAGAACATCATCATCATATGCTATCACATTCGTCCTTAGGTAGTGCTGGCATTTTAATGCCATCCGCCCAGCTAACTGCACTACCATCATCCGAAGGTACAACGAGAAATCTACAATCGTCACAATTACCAATTACCAATAAACTAAATAATAATAGTATAGCCGCTCCTGTGGCGGTAGCCATGTCATCAGCTGAATTTGTACGACCGCATCCGAAACAGCCACGTTATAGTAGCTCGAGTAACAACAATAATAATAATAACCACAACAACAATAATAATACAAGTAGTAATACAAATAGCAGTAATAATAATAATAACAACAATAATAATGGTAGTAGCAATGGCATTCCATTACATTTACGTAGTAATAAAGTCGGCAATAGTTGCTTAAGTAATACGCCATCGCTACGGACAAAATACTCAACGGAGCAGGCGGGTCCTGTGAATTTGGTCACAAGTAATAATAACAATATAAATAACAATGGCAGTAGTAGTAACATAAAAAGTACATCGTCGCCACCAATTAAAAGTCCGTCATTGGAATCGATTCCGCAAGCGCCCAGTGACCGCGATATTATAGCCGGAATGTATGCACAAAAGATGTCGTTTGCATCGAATGTCTCAAACGAGGTTGCCGCTGCCTATCATCAATATTCTCGAATGTATCAACCAAATCGATCGATTTATGGGTAAGTGCGACACATTGAATTCCTTAAATCCGTACCGATACTACTTGCAACTTTTCAATTTCAGCGAGCCTTCTATGTACGCAGCGCATCATCAAATTGCACGCAGCCAGTTACACGGTCGGCCAACCTACTTAACCGATCAATTTTCGGGATATCTTCATCCGTCGCCCGGTGTTTATAGTCCGGCCGAGCCACCGTCAACACTATTAAGACACCAGCCGCCACCACAATCAACGCAACAACAACAACAACAGCAACAGCATAGTCTTGGCAGTCATAATGCTTCCAATTTACTAAATAATAGTCATAATAATTCTACAAATATTAATAATACGTCATTATGCACAACTCAACTGCCAGTAATGTCGGATCGACATCCGCATTCATCGTCATCGTTACATCATAGTAACAGTAACAATAATAACCATCATTTACCTCAGCCGCCATCTTTAGTTGGTCTCGATCGGCAACAACAACAAATTCTATCGTCGCATGCTAAAGACAAGGATCCGAAAAATTTAGTATGTTTGAATGGTAAGGTGCCAGCAAATTCAGCTGGATTTAAAGTGCCATCGGGTAAGGAAGGATCGCTAAAGCATCGAATTCTTACACGTCCGCCATACGGTGAAAAGGATATTGGACGCCATAGATCATCGATTGCAGCAACTGTTGTTAGGTGCGTATGATGTCTCCTAAGTGATCACGGCCCGTAGATAGAAGGACTTACTCATTTCGATTGCAGATCCTCGACTTTCTATGTATTTTGTGACTCTACTAGGTTAGATAGTTGTGACAGAAGCCTCAATGTAGCCTGATTCATACCAGTTTCCGATTTCCGTTCCCAAAGGAGAAACCCAATCCTCCTATCGATCGGTGTGGAGACTTCCTTATTGAGGTCTTACCTCATACTGCATTTCGAGATATCGTTAAGGCCTAGTTCGCCGAGGCATATCTACTTGTTCTTTGTGTAAGAACTGGGCTTTTACACTATGTGTTCTATAGTCTCTCTCTCTTCTAGTGGTTTACAGCCTTTGTAGAGGTCGTTTGTAACCAAACCCACTTTGTAAATGCTCCAATCATACAGTACTGTAACAATACCGACCACTGTACACTCCACATTACGTTCTTCCATTACTTTAAAAGTTGTGATGCTCTTCCATCTTGCCTTGATAGGGAGTATAGTGACTTCCACTTCATAACTTTAAATCCGTCCGTAAATACATTGAAGTTCTGGATTCTCATTTTACGAATATCTGTCTAAAGTCGAATCAGCTCGTTATACATAGATTAGATTGGAAATAGGGGTTGATATGGTTAACCTCTATCACTGCAGCCACAGTTGGCCTTATTGTGACGTCCCCCCGGATTGACTATGATTCCTCTTCAATCCCTGCGCTTTCAATCAAGCTTAGTATTTTGCGAAGAGGAATGGTCCGATGGGTCCATGAAATGAGCTAAACCCTCACATTCACAGAGAATATGCTCTGGTGTTTCGTCTTTGTCATTACATATTCTGCAAATTTTAGTCTCAGAGAGACCAATCCTATTGAGATGCTTCCTCATGTGACTAATGTCCAGTCAGAGCTCCCACTAGGGTTCAGGTCTGATGTTTGCTTAATTTCAGATAATCAGATGTTCTTTTTTCTGAATGATTTGGCATAAAAAGCTTTGAGTGCCAAGTCCCAGTGAATGGCACTTTGCGATTTTTGCCACATTCGGATGTTCCTTCTGGCTGTGCTTAATGGCATATACATAGAGTAAATACAACCCAAAATTTCGAAGCTAAGAGTGAAATGCTTCTATCTATCCGGCAATGAATCCTCCTCCCTTTCCCATTTTTAATAATTTTTTTTATCTTTTCATAGGAATTCAACCAACAACAATTCACCAACGAATTTCACAAAAGGTTCGTTAATCGAACTCTCGACCGGAGAACTTCGTCGAGTCGAAGATATGCGAACCGAAGATTTTGTCCAATCGGCAGAACGAAGTGTACATTTGGAATTGGCCGATTCGACCGTCGTCAAAATAGCAAATACCCCGCATAGCGTTATGATAACATTCAGCTACAATAAGAATCGTTCCAAGGTAAGTTCAGCATGAAACTAAATCCACGGATAAAAAACTCCTCTCATTTTATATGTAAAAATATTTAGTAGATCGGAAAATCGAAGATTGATTACGTGGAAAATTATACTCGTGGGCTTCTGATCTTGCTACACACGTCTTGTACGACCAGCATCTTATGTGCATCGTCTTATTATTTTAAGAATTTCAAGACAAAATTGTGATGTGTTGGTTCTGTATTTTAGCTGTTGCTCAGCGATACGATGCATTCGTAATTTGAATTATGTTCGGTTCATTTAACGTGTTCAAACGAAAATTGTGAACAATATAGACACAAATACAGTGAACAAAACGAACCGAAACGCTCACCGTCTGGTGAAATTCCCATTCATGATAGGATTACACAAAATATAACATAAACCATATTAAGTTTATTATGGTAGATAAATTGTAAATAATCTAAAGTCTGAACAGGTATCACGTGTGATGAATGGTTTGAAGGCCCGCCGTTGGAGACAAAGTGCGTTCGGTATTGTTTCACGTGAACGGAATCAGGGTGAACGTAATACAAAATGAACTTAAAGTATTGCTGGCGTATTAAACAAATATTCAGATAGGATTTTCATTGACTTTAATAAGTACGTACTTGTGCGGAAAATATCTAAGAGCGTGAAACGTGTTTCGCTTGGATTGAATAGAAAAGAAGGTGGAGAGTGAACCATTAAGTTCTTCGGAATTGCTTATAAGATAATATCATGAGGTGAATGCAAAAGCTATAGCAGCCATGGGTGGATTTATTTGCGAGCAAGATTCAACCTTACAAAGTCGTGTTATACCTTCAGTTCCTACATGACCCCTTCTGAGGCATTGGGTAACAGAATTGTCTTGTGGTTTTACGTGAACACGTGCCACTAGGGCTCAATTTTACGGCCCTCCTCGGACACGGATTAGATTAGCCTAAGCAACGACAATCACCGTCGCCCTGCCGAAACAGAAGCTTCCAGTTAATACCGGGTCATACTAGTAGATGCGAATCCTACCTAAAACTCTGCTGCTTTCTGGAGCACAGCGTCCGGTTGTATCGCAACTCCACGTTAAGTTCTGTAAAACTGTGCCCGCTTGGGCATAACCACAGCCACCACGTGACTCCCCAAAGGGCCTCACCATCGCAAGGAGATAGCAACACATATCATGGGCTCTCCTCACCCCGTGGTACCCGATTAAACCTCAGGTGAGACTTCGTAGAACCAACATTCCGTCAGAACTACTTTTGTAAAGTACCATGCATACTTTGAGACAAATCACTCATCTCGGATCCGTGTGGTCGTTTAATTCCACAAAGGCAACATAGTAATCGACATACGTCTTTCTGAGATCACAAGGAACTCCTATGATACACCCTCCAGCGGTGAAGGGTAAAAATATTGTCGGTTGGTTTAACGTGAATACCTGCCGCAAGGGCTTAATTCCACGGTCGTCCTCAGACACGGATTGAGGAAACTCTGCCCGCTTGGGCATAACCACAGCCACCACGTTGCTCCCCTAGGGGCCTCTCCAGCGTCGGGGGTGGAAGCAACCTTCCATGGGCTCCCCGACTCCCGTGGTATCGGATATAGAACCTCCGGTCAGTATTCGTAGCTTAATAACACTACTACCGTATGTTTGAGTTACTTGCAACTCGGGACTGGTGACCCTCCTCTACGGTAGAGCTGGAAAACTATCGATAGCGCTATCGGCACTGTGGGTCATTTAGACGGACTCCACTCTATCCAGCTAAATGGCTCACAATATCCGTGCAGTGCACGTGAGCCATTTAGCTATTTAGCTGGATACAGTCGAGTCCTCTAAATGACCCACAGTGCCGATAGCGCTATCGATAGTTTTCCAGCTCTACTCTACGGGTACGTGGGGTAGGCTTCACTGGAATCAACCTTAACGTCTTTCCAACAGTGATGGTATCAAGTACCACTTCCCTGCGTATAATATGGCTGCACAACTTAAACCTCACACACTCAGATACTCCTTCCTAGTTCTGAAGGAGATACGGGCAAATTCACTCATCCTTTCGAACGTTTCCCTCGTTTTTAAACAGTCACCCATCGCATTCAAATCTCTCCAGCCAGAGTATATTACACAATCAAACAACACATGCTTCCAATCTTCAAGGGCCACCCCGCACAGTTGACACCCCTCAGTGATTGAGTGGTTCAACCCATACAAATACGCATTCATACTACCATAACCGATAATGAGGTGTATCAGGCTTAGACAGAAGTCCAAACCCAGGGCAGTCAACATACACTCAGCAAACACTGACGATCCATATGCAGCACATGCTACAAACAGACCGCCATAAATGGTCCTGACCGCCTTAAGGCCAAGTCCCAAATCACGCCTCAAAACACGCCTAATCGAACACAGTAGGTGAAGGGTAACAGTGCCCTTCTGGAATCGATCATTCAAACGATCCTATTTTTTGACGCAGTATTAGGACTCGTATAGCCAAAGTACTTCCAACTTCAGCCAGGGTTATTTGTTTTATTAGCTGGTTAAAACTTTTTAGTAATCTTCTATAAATCCGCTTTTCATGATTCAATTTCTCATCGAAATTTTCATTGCATCTCTTAAAGGTGACCGAACCTAGGCTAAAATATTTTATCTGTTTGAGAGTTGACCTCAAAATCTCGGTCTCTCATGGTCGAACTGGAATTTTATATTAATTTTCATATTTTTTTTTTGTTTATACTGGCGGGATAGGGAGGGGTTGTTGTTGTTTGCTGTGGGGGAAGACACGCAGCAAAGCAGCGCATCTTCAGGCCAATATGGCCCATTATACTCGAATCGCCCAGTCTCTACCCAAACTTTTTCGTCCTCCTCACGAATTTCAAGAGCTCAGGTAGGGAGCGAGAACGGAGTTCTTCCATCCTCATAACATCAACGCCGTATACGTGCATTCTCTCAAAAGAGTAAGCTACTAAGACACTCGAGAAGGAAATATTCCGTTGTATCGTCGCTCTCGTCGCAAGCAGGGAGGGGTAATCGATAAATCAACGTGATAAATTTTGTTGCCTCAGATTTGAATTTTCAAAATCTTGAAATATTTTCACCATCATCATCATCATCAATGGCGCGACAGCCCTAGTCGGGCCCTGGCCTCCTGAAGTCGTCGCCTCCAATCGTCTCGATCCAAAGACCGCGTCTTCCAGCTGCTAATTTTTAAGATGGCTTTGCTGTCTTCATCAACCGAGTCTTCCCCTCGCTTGCGTGGTTTGCCTACTGGCCTGTTACCACTCGCTTTGCCTTCAAGAGCACGAAATATCTTCACTCCAACTTGAATTTGAGATCTAAGCCTAGATGTGACTGGAAAAGTATTCAAAATAAGGCACAAACTATTTCACTGAGTCACTGTGGCTATGTCCACAAGACGACATCCCTAAATTAGAGACGATTAGAAGGCACATTATCTATTGTAGCACCTGCTGAGTTGTATGACAAGGTATTTTTCCCTTTTCTCCTGACTAAATGGTTGTTGGCTCAATTATTAAAAAAATGTTAAAGTAAAAAATCATATTCACGCTAACAGAGCATCTCATCATCGGGCTCCACGCAACCGATTGGACGATTTCACCTGTAGATTCGAAGGTCACTTTACTTTCTGAATAATTATGACAATAGTTCACATATCAAATTCAATCGACTTGAGGTATCATTTTTATTTTTTAAGTTCCGCAATTATTACAACTAGGAAATGATATCAAATCTCGGCAAAATCCATCAACCGAGCAAGTTCAAGTTGAAAGTGAAAATAGCCGAGATCCAATCCAAGGCTGGACATGGTCAAGAGAATTCGTACGAAAATACAAAAAAAAATAATTAAATAAAATAAAATAAAGTGCTTCTTGTTTTTTGTTCACTGAAAATAAAAAAAAAAATTAATTAAATTCAAGTGAACAACAGCTAAAAACAACAATAAAAGAAGAACATGGCTGGTTTCAATTACCCCCTGGGCTATTATGATCTTCGCTTTGTTGTATTTTGTTTTTATTTACCGTGGGTACTTTGTAATGTTGGAGGCTTCTGCATTGAAGTAATACTAACTACCAATGATAACACAAACCCACTTATAATTACCATTCCATCCAGAGTGTTGTTTAAATTCATTATTTTCTTGTTTTTAATTGTTTTTTTTTATTTTTGTTCACTTGTTTAATGCCATTTTATAACAATACGTAAAGTGAGTAATACACAAGACATGGCTAGAATTACGATTATTTTTTTGGTTTGTGTGCTATAGCCTTGTAATTAATAGGTGTTTGTTGGTACGTTAGGAGCATAAATTGTAACTTTGTGTTCAATTTCCCGTTCAAACTTAACAGTTTTAAATTTGATCTTCAGGGGTAGTTTATATCGGATATGAAACAATTATCTTCTGGGTGTTGCGTATTTACCACTGAATCTTTTTTCTAGGACAGGCCCAGTAGACCTCTAGCAGAGAACAAAAAAAGTTGGTTGTGTGGGTGTAGAGGGTCATGGTGGGTGTAGAGGGTTGGAGGGGTTGGAAAGGAAAAAAATGCTTTTAGTTCTCGAAAATTGCAAAGGGTAGAAAGCTAAAATTGATGGCTATATAAAACTCACTATATGGACGCAAAGTAAAGGGGTGGGGGTGGTGTTTTGTATCTCAGGAAGGACTTATGCTAGAAAGTTAAGCGCCTAGAAACTGTTTTCCAAATTTTTCGATATTTAGCTCACAAGGCAACCACTTTACATCGGTTGTGTACGTTTTCACGAATTTCGACATATTTCTTAGGTCTAATGAGGTATCGAATTCGCTTTCATTTCTAAAGGCTTTAAATATAATCGGGAAAGCTCTATTTAAGCATTTTGCGATATCCAACCATCTAGGGGGTGTAATGTGATGTTCATGTTTTCACGACTACCGACAAATCTGCAATTGACCACCTAAAGAATAAACAGGATGATTTTTGGAACGGTATTTTGGGTATCAGTCGCATAATAACCTACACCGCATTTCAGCATAAAACGCATTCCGGACTTCTACCCAAAAAATTATAAATTTGCGCCCAGACAGACTTTTGGCAGTTTTTTTTTTAAATAATAGAGCTACCATAGAAGCCAACTTTAGGTATTCTTGAGTCGTTTTTCGGCGTCTGTAAGTACCACCGTTCCACTTCATTAAGTGAGATTGAGCGCTACCTTGGCTATTGAGTGCAAGACAGTAAAGACCTTACTGGAAAGGCCCGTTTGAAAACTGTGTTGGACCAGGGTACAAAAGACCTGGTGCAAAAGTCTTGTTGAAAAGGTTTATCGAGACTTTTTTTGTAACAAATGTAAACTAAAGTTGCAGATTCGTATGCGATGTAAAGTACCACTAGGTTAGGTTGGGTTGAGAAGGGTGGGCTGAAGCATTGTGCCACAGTCCATCACGAGAGATCACTGCGGATTCATTGCGGTCCCCTCGTATAAAACCGGGCTCTAGACAACTGATTCCAAATATTGCTCTTCCTTATGAAGAGAGTAGTTCTCCATAGAGGAATCATCGCAAGTTCTGATAGATCGGTCAAGGAGAATTTCCCCAAGTACCGATACCTGGTACGTGCCAAACTTTCACATTCACACACTAGATGCTCCAGTGTCGGTTCAACATTCTCATCACCACAGCGACACAGATCAGTCATGGGTATTCAGTCTTTCTCCATGTCTCCCAAAGGAACAGTTTCCCGTTAGGACCCGTATAAGTTGTCTGCAAGTGTCTCTGCCCAGAGATAAGCGTTCCTCCTATCAAGTTTCGGCCAGCAGATTCTTGCTTGCCGGCAACCCGAGAGATTCACCCAGGCCCCCTCCATCTGTCTGAGCACTTCAATATCAACCATTCTCTTTACACATTCAATGGGACATAGAACCGATTCGTCGGCCAGCTCTATGCTCATCTCCGACCCCCTTCTGGCGAGCTCGTCTGCCTTTTCATTTCCACGGAAGTCAGTGTGACCAGGAATCCAACTAATCTTCAGGTTGTTATTCATACCCAGCATTTGCAATATTCTTTTACATTCTTCCGCAAGTCTGGATTTAGTAATGTGCGCCTCAATAGCCTTGATGGAAGCTTGGCTGTCAACATAAATAGTTATTGTACCATTCGCGCACTGTTTTCGCACAATTATTTCAGCTGCTTTTGTCAGTGCAAAAATCTCGGCCTGAAACACGCTCCAGCTATCCGGTAGCGTAAACGATTCCGTAATGTCAAGGTCGCAAGAGTACACTCTCGCGCCCGTTCCGCTTCCCGTTTTGGAGCCATCAGTGTAGATAGCAAACGTGCCTGGGGCGATGATCCCAGATCGCCACTCCAGTCTGGTGGGAATATTCACAGCATAGGAATGTCCAAAACTGCAAGACGGTGTCCCGTAGTCGGTGCGCTCCGGCATGGCGGAACACAGGGAAATTGACAAGATCCTAGTGTGACCCACACTGCCTCCCATCCAATAGCCTGCCTCACGCAGACGCAAAGCACCCTTTGCTGCTATTGATTTTACCGCTAATTCCAGTAGGATTATGTGGAGCATTACTTCCAGAGCCTGTGATGCCGTGGTACGTAAGGTCCCAGTGATCCCAATGAGTGCCATTCTTTGAATTCTGCTCATGGCGACCCTGTTCGTCCCGATATCCAACGCATGCCACCACACCACTGACCCGTACGTAAGGACAGGTCTAACTACCGTGATGTACAGCCAGTGGACTATCCTCGGGTTGAGGCCCCAGGTTTTCCCTACCATTTTCTGACAAGCGTAGTAAGCATTCGATGCCTTCTAGATCCTATCGTCAATCGAGAGTTTTCAGTTCAACCTAGGATGAAGATAATTTCCTAAGTACTTCGCACTAAGGGAGAGCGGAATGGTAACGCTATTCAAGCGTGGGAGCCTGAATTCTCGGTATTTTTTCCTCGTAAAGAGGATAAGGTCGATTTTCTCCGGATTGATGTTGAGACCGCAGTTACCAGCCCACCTGCTCAAGGATTTGAGCCCAACTTCTAGTAAATCGCTCAAAGTGTCCAGGAACTTACCTCTCACCATCAGAACGATATCATCCGCGTAAGCAACCACCTTGACTCCAGTCAAAGATAGAGCCTGTAAAATTTCGTCAACCACTACGACCCACAGCAGTGGAGATAGCACCCCACCCTGTGGGGTTCCACGGGTTGCTTTAATTCTGCTACATCATCCCCCAAAGAGGAGTTGATAATTCTACCCCCTAGCATCGACACAATCCAGCACGAAATGAAAGAGTCAACACCCAATCTATTCAATGCCTTCTCGAACGCACTCGTCTCCACATTATTGAAGGCACCCTCAATATCTAGAAACGCTTCTAGAGTATACTCTTTAACATTCAAAGATTCTTTTACCGTGGAGACGACCTCATGTAAAGCCGTTTCGACAGTACCCCTAACTGGAGTTTGCCTAAATCTTCAAAATTTGCAGACAGCAACGCCGAAGATACTGGTCTAAAGTAGCCAAAAGGACTTTTAGCACGTAAGATTTTGGCCGGACGAGTGTGAATAATCCTTATTAAAATCACGCGCAAAGCAGGAAATTTGAATAGTTTATAGCGGGGAATTTGGAACCGACATCATATCTGAACAATGAATAGTCTTTCGTAACTCCTATTGATTTCCTATTGTATTATCTCACAAACGCCACATTAATTTATTCATAACACATACAATAAAGCGGAATTGTTTGCTTAAATTTTTTTCACACTTTGTATCAATTGTGTATTTAAGAGCCAGGTTTTATTTTTGCATCTACCGCCGATCGGAATGATATCATTCCGATCGTTGTCAACAATAAATCGAAACATTAAAACAATGCATAATCTTCTTGACCTTCAGGGATATTATCTTACGTGTGTAGTCTTAGCTATTGGGCTACAGACAATATAAAATCGAAATTGTTTTTGTCTGTTTTTCGTACGACTTGATCCTGCCTGGCTACTATACCTAACCCGATACGGATCGTCGCTATCGTCCAAATACGAAGAAATGATGATCATTAAAAGATCAAGTCACGTAGAGTGGATCGATTTATCTGAATGGATTTATAATACACATAACTTTATTTCGTTTCACCAAAGTAATACAACGATCGATACGGCCGAGGTGGAGGAAAAGGCTTCTTGTCCGCATCGTAAGATCGTAGAATCGTCGAATACAGGGTCCAGTCATAAATAAGGTGCATATATCGATCCCAAGACACAAGATAGAGTGTACCAAAAAAAAAATACCTCATGCATTAGGATCACATGAAACCAGTTTACCTGTTTCATATAAGATCTAATGATCATGACTGATCATTTTTCATCGTGGTGTGATTCTGGTTGCTTGATCTTGAGAGTCTTTATTTAGTTGTCCAGGTTTTCGTGGGTCTCATTTTCAGTATCGTGCCGAATCGATAGACGTGGAGATACACAAAGACAAAACAGTTTCAAGATCAAGAGTATTTGTCCGCTGATCTTGTTTATTACTCACTTACTATATTTGGATAGTCGGCTCGATATAGTATTCAATTTTGTTTGATTTATGATCGATCGCTAATTGGTTGCGTTTTCGAAGACCACTTTAGATTGTTAGAATTTTGAATGAATGCATCGATAATTAAATTTTTTTTCCCGAAGAAATTTTAGATCTTGATCGATATCTGGGCTTATGTAATATAATTCCATTAAAATTTCTACACCTCCAGCTAGTACTCCCGTCATTAATAAATAAAATAAATAACAGTGGCCCTGGATAGCTGCCATGATATACTCTTCCTCTTCTTCTTAAAAACTGTATTTTTAACAATCTTTTTTTTTACAAATTCTAGGTGGATATTGATGCATCCGTTGATCATCCATTTTTCGTATACGGCCAAGGATGGGCATCGTGCAATCCCGAACTAACGCTGAAATCATTCGGACTAAAATGTCAACGTCTTCAAGTCGGTGACGTCTGTATTTCGTTGAAGCCGCGTGAATCGTCTTCATATTCAGCGAAGCCACAATCGCCAACAACCTATACGCAACCCGTGCAACACTACAAAGATGAAATGGCGCCACAGAACCTTTCGCGAAAATCATCGAGCTTGTCTTCTCTGGCATCAACCATACCAACAACAGCAACTGCCACTGCAGTCTCGAGTCGACTGTCCGTACCAATGCCACAACATTTACCTCCGCCGACGTCGATCATGTCGCATCTTCCAGTTCAGTCGTATGAAATGTTACAGTCGTACGGAACAAGTCCTTCAGCATCATCTCATCAACTTCATCATCTATCATCGAATGTTGTATCACATCCACAACATCATCATCACCCGCATCATATGCAACGTCAACCGAAGGCAGACGATCGTTTTATTGTGACTCGAAATAATGGAGATTGCCAAGCATCACCATCACCTCCAGCGATCTCAACTAGCCGTCCGCCATCAAATCAACCCTACTATCTCGGTACAATGGTAGATAAAAGGTCGACCAATGGCGGAAGAGGATCGAACAATAGTGCCGAGTCGAATCACTCAGCCGCTAGTGATCATCAGGCTGCCATAGACGCTTCGTCATCGCGAAAACGAAGATGGTCTTGGTCAGATCCAGTCAATAATTGTGATGAAGATGGGCCACCAACCCACAAAACTATTTGTAATTCTAATTCGTAATTTTAAGCAAGCAAATCTATCGAAAACAATGATAAAAACATTTATATTTTATAAGCGTATAAGCTCTCGGCTAAGAAATGGTTTCGATAAATGATTTTGGGCGTTCCTTTTTCTAAAAACATACAGAAAATAATGTGTCTTGGATATTTTTAAAAAAAAAATACAGTCTCGGGACTATTTACTGAATTCCCTAACCCATTTGTACATTGTAAAACTTTTGAAAAATTGTAAAAAAAAATTTAAACAAAATTACAGAGAAATTTTGTCCAATTGAAAAAAATAGTAGCACATAGTTTAAATTGTAAAAAAACAAAATTTACAAGAAACAAACAAATCAACCATAAAAATTAAACTATCCAAGAAATTATTGTAATAAAACATAAATCCTATACGTAGAGTTGTAAATAAGAAAAATTATATAATTTGTAATACAGAAAAATATTAGAATTTAATAGAGCTGCCGTTTGAGCATAACATGCTCCGGCACGCAGATTTTATGTAGCTTCTGGACCTCAACTTAGAAAAAAAACACCAGAATAATTCTATCAGTAAATTTATAAAAACGAAAAAAAAACTTATCTAATAAAATTTATCTCAGAAAAAACCACATAACAAAATTATATGAAAAAAAAACATAGCATCCAAGAAATCTAACACAAAAAGTTTATTGCAAAAAAAAACTACGTTTAAATCGGGATCTACAATTTTTTTTAGAATTTAAGATAAACAAAAGCTCGTAAGAGTAATGCTAAGGAAAGTGATTGTGATCAAACAAAAAGTATTAATTCTTAAACAAAAAAAAATGAATGGTATCAAAATTGCTATTTCTTCGTCTTGGCAAGCTTCATTTTTTTTTTTATTTTCTTATGACAGAAAAAGGAAATTATTTGCGATATTTGTTTTTTACTTTTTGTGATTATTGTATTCTTTTATTATTATTATTATTATTTTTTACTTTTTAAATTTTATTTCTATTTTTTATCCATAGTTGAATACAAAGAAATGAAAATCAAAATGATTTATATCTAATAGTTGAGTAATAATATACAAAATAAATGCAAAAAAAAACAACAAAAATTCTTCGAACATTTAATGTGTAATTTCTAAAGAAAACAAAATAATTATCATGAAAAACAAACAAAAAGCATAAAAAATACAAAAAATAATAAATACAAATCAATGCATAAATAAAAAAATTGATTATGAAGAAAATTTGTTCTTGGTTTGATTTTTTTTTCACGATCAGTAGGGTATTCGGGGACCTCAATCCCCACACTATTGTTACAGAGAGCGAAGGCAAAATGAGAACGTATGTGAGATTATTCCTGCCTTGTTTCGAACATTTCTCGTTATTGACATTGTGGGATGTATCTTTTCTTGGTCCGTCGATCTAACTGTTACCAGATGCGAAAAATGCAACCGCCTGGAACCATCCATTCTGACCTCGGCATGCTTGTCTCACGACAAAGACCACCACCGGAAGAATTGGTTACTAGTTGATATGGTAGCCGATAAGAAACAATGGGGTAGCAGCAATATCTACTAATGAGAGAATGAATAAAACTAGAAGATAAGTCTAACCCTGGCATCTGACTCAGTGCGACTAAGGGTCGAGAATTGGAGGACATCGGTCAAGCCATCCCTTTCTGATCACTCTTTAATAACCTTCAACGCAGAGCATAATATAACTCCCCTTAAACTTTTCAGGAACCCCAAGAAAACGATATTGGAAAAAATTTACGGAAATAGTAAATGGACAACGAAGTATGGATACAGTTCAAAACATAGCAGAGTTGCGGTGAAGCACCCAACCTTCGTGCTATGTATGTAACGCATTTCAGAAAACTTCTCCAATCAGCAGACCTTCTACGAAAAGACTTCCCGTTCGGTGGAATGTCGACGTTGAAACTCGACGTGCAGAAGCTTACACAAGCTAAAACAAGCTAAATTTAGAAATGCTCCAAAAGACTGACTGGAGCTCTACAAGCAAGTTCAATGCCTCAAGACGACTATTCGGCAAGCGAAGAAGTCGGGCGGGACAAACTACGAATGAATCGGCAAGACTAAGAAAGATTCTCTCTAAAACCCCTGCAATGAATACTTTATTTTAGGATGAGGGAGGAACTAGACGAAATCTCCCGAGGAGACCTCAGAGGTACTGATGACCACTCCTTTGCCCGAGTGTTCACCAGCTAACATCAGGAACGATCATGAGAAGAAGGTTATCAAGCCTTGTCCAACTCATTAGTTGATATGACGAAATAAGTTGGACAATCCGATTTTTCTCTTCGTATAAATAGCGTGTCTTAGCAAGCTGACAAAAGTAAAGCACTTAGCATGCATTGGGGTCACTAGCTCCCTCAGAACTACACCCACGCACTGGAAACTAATCTCCATTTGCTGCCGTCCATTCTACATCAAAATTATAGCTGCAAAAGGCGCTTTTAGACTCAAATAAGTTGGGTCACTGCTAGTATTACACTTGACCATGTGGTCAAATTGCAGTAATAAGCAATGCGATATAGCGAATTCCAATTAATCTCACAGTATCCGCTCGGTCAAATTCGCTATTTCGCATTGCCTATTACTGCAATTTGACCACTTGTTCAAACAGTGTAAAACTAGCTACTGAAATAAGTTGGGTCACTGGAGAACTAGACCCTCTGGTCACAGTACAAACGACTTCTCGGCAATATCAATAGGGAGACGAACTACATTACGTCAGAAATAAGTGTCGGTAGGGAATATTCCCACACAAGGACGACTGGAATCCAGAACGGTATCTAGACAATAGAACCACGATGGTTTTAACCGATAGTTCAAGCGCGAGGGTGTTATCACAAGAACTCGAGATTTACAAGTCCTACAGGCTACCAGACCATATCAGTGTATTTCAAGTAGAAATCTTGCAATACTTCGGATCTAAAAAATTATTGAAGCACAGGTGAATGAAACGAAGGACAATGCTATTTGCATTTATAGCTAACCGGGCATCAAGGCCCGTAATTCGAACACAATACATAAAATCCAAACTAGATGTCATAGAGTTCTAAACTTTATCGGCACACAGCACAATATTACCCTCTGCTGGGTGCCGGGCCACGGTGGATCCAGCGGCACGAGCTAAGTTGATGAACTCGCTCGAGCAGGCTTCAGTCTAAGCTCTGTAGTGGAAGACCAGCAAGTTGCTATTCACATCGGATCCCTTAAACAATCTATCGACTCACTATACTTGCAGTGCCAATAGATGGTCAAATCTAACCACATGCTCAATATCAAGAACTCTTTGGCATGAATATGATTATAGGAAAAGCAAGTTTATCGGAAGACACACTAGAAGACTGGGTGCCGAGGCAATGGATCTCTGTCATAGCTGCGAGGATCCAGAAATGGAAGAGTTAATTTATTACGTCCTAAGCAAGTGCCCGGCCCTATCGGAAATGAGAACAAGGAACTTCGGCGCATATTTCCTTGACCTTGGTGATATCGATAAGGAAAATCTATGTAACATATACTACGTTTACATGGAGGATTGAATCCGGATTCAATCCTCTAAAATCGCATGTAGACGCAGATCGGATTGAAATGAAATCGACTCGATCCAAACCAACTTCTCGACCTGGATCGAGTCGAAACCGGTTATGTCGTTCGTCATTTCTTCGATTTGCCCATGTTTCGATCCGGTGTTGTCATAAACGTGATCCATATTTCGATCTTTCGATCTTTGGATTCTCCATGTAAACGTAGTAATAGTAAACTTTATAAAAATAGTTTTAGGTGCCACGAGTAATCACACTCAAATGGGGTGCACAGCGGGCAAATACTACTGTCTTAGTGAAGGGGTATGACAATATCACCACCCCACGTACCATACCATACCAACACGACGAATTTCATCAGTCTATAAAACTCTTACATAAAAATCGGTTTGCTACAGCATCACATTGAATTTTGAATGTGTTTCATTAGATCGTCGAAATTAAAAGAGTTTCGGCACCGAGCTTAAGGTCCTTTAGAAAATTAAATAGAAGCTGGTAACTTTGAATCACGGCCTGAATGATTAGATCTGTAATTTTTGGCTACACCTTCTACACTTTTCTGCACTAACTCTTGAGTGAGTGCAAAGAGGTGACAAGGATGAAAGAAAAAAAAAACAAACCTAATAGGTTTGTTCTTTTTTCATTCACCCTCTTCACCTCTCTGCACCCGCTCAAGAGTTAGTGCAGAAAAGTGTAGAAGGTGTAGCCAAAAAGAACAGACCTATTGTATCAGAAAAATATTGCAATTAGATTGTCAGTGCTGAGCAGATCAGAAGCAGTTAGTTATATTGGTTTGGATCAAATTTGTATACAGTAAAACCTCTGAAAGCCGAAACTGTATAAAGCAAAACGATATTCCAATTTATTAAACATTTTGGGAAAGTCAAAAACCTGCGAAACGTGAACCATTCACACACACCTTGACAACGTTTGGATGAAACGGCGAGCAACGACTGAACCAGGTCCAATACAGGCCCTTCCGGTCCCACGGCTCGCGCCTTTGCCGACGTCGGAAAAACGATCGGTCAAAGAAGATGGACTCCATGTTGCAGATAGAAAATATGTGACCAGTGAAATGCAGACTCGAGAGCCGATTATTCCTGGTCGCAGTTATCAATTTTTTATGGTTCCTCTATTCGGAGTTGTTTACGCTCTAAGTACTCAAGTTCGAGAGAAGTGGATGTGAAGGCCTGACACTATTTCCTAAATCGAAACGGACTTCCAACAAGTCGGTCGTGGTTTTTCTCAAATTAATTTTGCATTTTTCTGAAGTTTGGTGTTCTAAAAATCAATTTTTTCCCAATTGTCTTCATTGTACCCTTTTAGACTTTAAGCAGTATTAACAAGTTCCCAATCTTTTGTTTCCCTTGTAACATTTACTTAAGGAGCTAAAAACCTTATACAGAGTCCATTTTAATGAGAATGGAATTTTTTCATGGTGGAGCTACCATAGAAGCTGATTTTAAGTATTTTTTGGTTGGCTTTTTCAGTGAAGGTTTTTCAACTGTCTTGTCCTCAATCGCAGTAGCCAGGACAGCGATCGATTCCAGTCGGGCTTTCGAGTTGGTGTCTCACACCAGTAACTCCTCTGACGCTCCGGAAAACAGCTAAAAAATTCTTAAGAGTTAATGTCATGTCTAAAAGAATAAGAAATTTATCTCTAAAAGAAAAGATTGAAGCTAGAAAGCAACATGCTAGAAGGAAACAGAAAAAAACCCTTGGAGAAGTTGTAACAAAGTTAAATTGCCACATCTACAAAATCATGAAAGATAAGATCAAAACAAGGAAAAATAAAATATATGTCCTCCAGCAATGTTTATGTAAAGAAAAACAGAGGAGGTGTCACTATGATCAAATTATAAAATAGTTTTTGAGTGGTTTCTTCAAGTTTCTGCTAAAAATGCTCTCATTTCCGGACCAATATTGCAAGCAAAGATTAAAGAAACAACGAAACATCCAACGGGTGGCTCCCAAGCTTTAAAAAGATCAATAATATCACTTGCAATGCGTCTTGTCGGAAGTCAAACAAAGTGGATAGCGAGGTTATTCAAGACTGGTTCAGTAAAAGGGATCATTCGGGAATCTTAAAGATATTGGAAATGCCGATGAGACAGCCTTGTTTTACAGGGCTATGCGTACACCAACTATGAAAATCAAGAGTGAAAAATGATCCCAGGATACGTTTTCGAAAGAAAGACTTTCCATCCTTTTCATTATATTTGTAGACGGTAAATTTTGGAAACGCGAACTTCCGAAAAAGCAGTTAGCGCATTCGAAAGAAAGGTCCTCCGAAGAATTTTGGGACCTGTGAAGGAAGGAACGGACTGGCGAATAAGATACAACCATGAGTTGTATCAACTCTACGAGGAGCCAGAAGCTTCAACGTTCATCAAGCTACGTAAACTGCAGTGGGCTGGCCACGTAGAGCGAATGGAAGATAGAAGAATACCCAAACGTGCTCTTAAAGGCAACGCCAGTGGTAATAGACCAAAGAAGACTCGGTTTATGAAGATAGCAAAGCCATCTTAAAAATTAACAGCTGGAGGACGCGGTCTTTGGATCAAGCCAATTGGAGGCGATGATTTCAGGAGGCCAGGGCCCGATTTAGACTGTCTCGCTATTGATTATGAAATTTTGGAAACCAAGGGTGATTGGAAAGAGCCAAAAACAACCCCGGTGCTTCAAGGCGATTACAAATAATCAACTTCCTGTAGAATGGACATGGAACAAGAAACCTTGGAGGACGGGAACTATTTTTGAAGGTACGGTGGAAAAATTACGAGAGCCGGAAAAAAATACAGGCCGCATCGCAAAAATCCGCCTGCTATACATTATTATGGAAGTGCGTACACAGAAGGCGGGCCAAATCGGTGCGCGACGGATTTTGCTGGCGGATCGCTTGGCGAGCGGATTTCTGCTTGAGCAGAATGGCGCCCCGGCTCGTCCCATCATAGTGGACGCAGCGAAACATATGGACTCTGCATTTTCCGTCTCCCTTCCCAAGTGGACGCAGAAACAAAAATCCGTCCCGCACCGTTGCGATGCGGCCCGCCTCTAGTGGACGCGTACCTTAAGGCTTCGTCTCTCGAAGGCTTGACTGCAGTACCAAAACGGCTATTCGGATATTAGCTAAAGGGAAAGAAAGAGTGAAGAAAATATTTATCCAGCTGCGGCGATCTGAAGCGATGTGCTCCTTTCTTGAAAATCATGTTAAGTAGATCAGGGAGCCTATTATGAACAGATTCCGAAATCGGAATTTTGTAAGATTTCCGTTTTATAAATCACCATTTGCGCCATACCCTGCCCTTCTTCGGAGTTTGCTTTTTCGAACAAGAGTTTCAAACTCGACAACTAGCTTTCAGTAGAGTTTTACGAGCCGCCATTGGATTCTTGCGGCTGCGTGTATGGCAAAGTGGAAATGTTAATAACAAATGAGTACTTACGTATTTTCGTATTAACAAATAGGGAAAATGTTTTTTTTTTGTATAATAAACACTTTGCTTGCACTTCTGACTATCAGGGTCAGGATCACACTCGCTTCCGCCGGATAAGTCCCGAAAAATATCAATAAAAACCTTTTTTTAATGACAACAACACTTCGCGCCGTTTTTAATTCCGATCCGATCCTTCTTTTGACATTTGCTTAGAAAAATTTGGAACCGATCGAATGAAGTTGACAACAGTTCAAAGGGAAGTTAGCCGGAAGGAGGTTCCGGGACGGAAGTCGAGTTCCGATATCGGAATTTGAATAATAATAAACCCCCGGGGTGCTGATTAGGGCACAAATCATTGAGCGTAAGGCGGGTTTCTCGTCTTCACGGAATTTTACGACAGAATGGAACTTGTGATTCCTTGAGCTGCGGGTTAATTACTTCTTTCGGGTTGGGTGAAGGCGTCGGTAACGATGTGGTTAGGTCCCGCGTCGCAGATACTCGTGAAGGCTGGATTGGGTTAGTCCGCGGTGTTGATCAAAAAACAGATTAATTGGAATTTTGTGTATTTGACATGAAGGCATCATTTTCCAAAGAAGAAGTCGAGTTGCTTGATTTCGTCTTATGTAAGTCTACCAGTGCGGGTTGAGTTCATTCCTGCAGCTCATACATAGGCGCGCCGTTGGGGGGGCCAGGAGGGACCGGGACCCCCCAGGCCCCGGCTTGGACCCTCCCAGAAAAATAATTCTGGCCCCTTCCAGAAAAGTAATTCCTTTCTATCCGCAAACTTGCCAATTGTTTTTTGTCAAATTTTGTTAACAATACAAACAATATAAATCTGACGAGAGCTTTACAAGATTTTTTCAATTTAGCAAAATAAATTAGAAATTGTTTTTTAAAACAACAAGATTCTCTAGAAAAATTTTGTAGTTTTACGAAATTGTAACAAGGTTTTCTTCAAGTTTACAAACGTTTTTGAATGTAACCAGCTTTTTTGAGAATATCTTTGAATTTTACGAGAACTTTAGAAGATGTTTTCAATTTAAAATAGAAATTGGTTTTAAACATAACGACATTGGCATCAAATATTTTTTGATGTTATGAGATCCTAGAATAAATAAATTATTTTTAAGTAGAATAGGTTTTTGAATATGTCGAGATTTTATGAAATATTAAATGTACATACCTACGATATTGGATTCGTATATTTGGATTTCGGAACAATTTTTTGTAACTGAAGTCTTACCAGCATATTATTTACTTTGAATTATTACTTTGATGTTATTGAAATCAGAAAAGTTTTGGTTATACGCTTAAATAAATATACGAGTATATTATAAATATAATGTAATAGTAATCATAAATAATAACGTTAAGTGAGAATAGCGAAAACAATAGAAATTAAGCTAGGAATGTATAAATACAATTTATTTTATCGAAATTGAAGAAAACATCTTACGAATACAAAAAAATCCATCAAAATCTTTAAATCTTCGGGAACGTTAAAAATCTTCGAATTGAAGAAAAATCTTCAAATCTGGTATCGTTGCTACTACTCAAGATATATTCTTGAATCTCTTAATCACATTGAATTCAATTTTAAGGACTCTCTTTTGGTTGGAACTCGAAACTAAGAGACAGTGAGTTCCGTAAACTGAGTGAAGAAATTTTTACTGGATTTTTCAATGGCTGCTACTCGAAGGAGGACTCATAGGAACAGGGCCACCCTAACCACAGGGCTAAATGGGCTATAGCCCTGGGACGCAAGACTTTTGGGAGCGGCAATTTTTATTGATGTTATGTTTTAATTTTTTTTAGAAAATACTGATCACAAGAGCGCAAAAATAGAAGATTGTATTTTAAAACTATTATCTGATTTAGATATCAATTTGGAAGATTGTAGAGGGAAATCTTATGATAATGCTTCTAATATGTCGGGTATATACACATCCTTTAAATTTAATTGGAGAGTCCGCGGCGGAATACTACGTACAAGCAACTAAATTATTTTTATTTCTTTAAAATCTATACAATTTCTTTGCCGCGTCAACATCAAGATGGGAAATTTTGAAAGATACGCTAGCATTAAAAAAACAAAGTGCCCAAAAAATTAAGGGACACTCGTTGGTCAGCAAGAGCTGATTCAGTGAAGGCAATTGTTTCCGGTTATGAAAATTTTAAAGATGCTTTGAATAAAATTTTCGAAGATAATTTTCAAAAGCCTGCAACAAAAGTTGAGGATGAGGGGTTGTTAAATGAGTTCAACTCACTGGAAACTGCCATTATGGTAGCATTTTGGAGCGAAATATTAGAAATCATAGATAAAACTATTATAATATATCACTTCAAAAAGTTGATACAATTAAAAGCATTTTTAATTATACGCTTCTTTAGAACAACGAAACGAAACGAAATACAGAATCATTTAACCCATTAGTGCACAAAGTTTATTAAGCACAATATCCGTTTAAACGGAGTTTGTGCAGTAATGGGTTAACCTTTACAAATCCGAAAGTATAAAATTGTCTAATTCTGAAAATTTTGTATTTGCCGCTTCCACTAGCCATCAAAATTGTATTTTCTTATGATGAAGGGCGCATTATTTTTAGTAGCCCACGGGCGCCGAATATCTTAGGACGGCACTGCATAGGAACTATTTCAAATTTTTTCCTTCAACTGCAGCTAGTGGAAAGGCAATGCATAATTCGTTGTTTATACGAACATCTAATTTGTAAGCACATAACGGACGAACTTGTATGAAAAGCATGTGTGCCTTTCGGAAGAAGTCGTATGTTCTGAGCCATTCGGCCCCTGGCCCCTGCCAGATTTTAGGCCACGGCACGCCTATGAGCTCATACCAGTGTGTCGGCTGCATATTGTATGCTAACTGGAGAATATATGGGTAGGGAGAAGTATAGAAGTAGTCCGGAGATTGATCTTCGTGCTACGAACCCACACCCGCAGTGGACGCCAACAAGCTCGTCACTCCCGCTCGAAGTTCAGCCACCAGTTCGGACGCAGGTCGAATGCATGCGTTGTGTTAGTTCCGAGGATACAGCGGAATTCCGGTCAAGGGGTCATCCACAGCCCCTTGACTCGCAAGGTAAGGATCTTTGCGTTGGATCAGGCGCTACCTCTGAGAAGACCAATTGATGCCACTAAGCAGACCATCGGTGATATCGTGGGCTAAAACTAGGTGGTCGAGCCCTACATCATGCCATGCTGTGGCCTACCCCGAGAGCGAGTAGTGCAAGCGAACGATTGAAGACCGGAACGCCAGAAAACGGGGTATAGCGGTCAAGGCATATCCGCAGCTGTAGTGACCCCGATGGCGAAAATAGAATCGTCCACATGGTTTGCGAATTTCCTGGTGGCAAAGTAAGCGCTTCGCAATAGACTTGGAAGAATTCGTCAACATGAAGCTAGACAAGCTGCTGCAGTTCGTCAGACTGGCAATTTCGTTCACCTAATTTAGTCTTGGTCGTACGGTTATTTTTTCGCAGTAAATTTTTTTTTGTGCGCAGGAAGGTGAAAATCTTGAAAGACACTAAGATACCCGCGCGAACACCCTAGTAGTGTGGGATCCACCCCCACTAAAAACACCTCCCTTTGTGGATTAAACTCAGTCTGAAGACTAACCATTAATTTTCTTCTGAATTCTGAACACTATTCAAATTAGTAGGTCGTCATCCATTGATGCTCTACAATACAACATTTCATTACAAATACACCAAATCAAGAGGTTTGGTTCTGTTCAGCCTTCTTATTTGATTATGAATATCATGAAGTCTGACTGCCTCAATGTTGACGTGATGCTGTAGCCTATTTTCATGTTTAACATCATTCTTTTTTATTACAATAGCTACATTAAGGATCCCTAGGTCCCGGTGTAGATTGTTGTTTCGTACATACCACGGAGTATTGACTACCATTTGACCATACAGGTTTCAGTGTTTGATTATAAATTAATATATTTTTATGAATTGAAAGTTTAGACTTACGTCCCAAAAGCCAGTAATTTCCAGTTCAGCCTTTTTCTTTTTGACATGTTCTTTCCATCTTAATTTAGCATCTAGCGTTATGCCTAAGTATTTGGCGTTGTTTTCAGGAGGTCCTAGGGTACCATTTATGGAAGGTCTCGTATGTTTTTAATTGTGAAGTTCACGTGCATAGATTTTGTCTCGTTGAGTTTAATTTTCTATTTCCTTGTCCAGTTGCATATATTATCAGTCGCTCGTTGTAGTTTGTCCGTAGTTTTGTTAATGTTTGTTCCTACTGCCTGTTATACTATGTTCAGACTACGAGATTAACGCGTTTAAATCGAGTTAAATGCGCTGAAAACACTTCCCGAACGCGTTTACGAAAACACGTAGCTACTACGCGTTTAACCGAAAATATGTACTGCGACCCTCGCGGAAATCGAAGGAAACTTTGGAAGAAACTATTTAATGCTGCAAAAACTCAGTAATATGCTTGTGCAACGAATGCATTAGCTAATAAATTCCCTTTTCATTACTGCTATACAAAATAATTAGGTCTGTTCTTTTTGGCTACACCTTCTACACTTTTCTGCACTAACTCTTGAGCGGGTGCAGAGAGGTGAAGAGGATGAATGAAAAAAGAACAAACCTATTAGGTTTGTTCTTTTTTCGTTCACCCTCTTCACCTCTCTGCACTCACTCAAAAGTTAGTGTAGAAAAGTGTAGAAGGTGTAGCCAAAAAGAACAGACCTATTGGTTTCAAACAATTTAGAAAGCATAAATTTGCTAATGAGACACAGCTGAATATCTACTTGACAAAACAAATCACATCAAGCTATCATGTATCAAAATAAAACGAGTTGCCTAGTCTGAACACTACTTTTTTAACATCTTAAATTTACCTACTTAAATGCGTTTAAAACGCATAGTCAGTATCGTCCGAAAATGTAGCAATAGTTACATTTTCTAGCTCGCTTGTATATAGACCATATAAGATAGGACCCAGGATACTTCCTTACGGTACTCCTGCTTTAACTTCTTTAAGTTCAGAATACGCATCCTCCTGCTTCACTCTGAATATTCTGTCCGACAAATATGATGTTAGCAATTCTACGTATTGTCTTGGAAACATTTTATTTAACTTGTGTATAAAACCTTTGTGCCATCCTTTATCAAAGGCTTGAGCACGTCTAGGAATATTGCAGAGCATATTCGCTTTTCCTCCAATGCCTTTTCTATAACAGTCGTCATTCGATGAGCTTGGTCTAATGTTGAATTTTGTTGTCTAAATCCAAGTTGGTGGTTTGGTATTAGATTTTGCCTTTCTATTATGGTTTTGAGCCTAGTTAATAGCAGTTTTTCGAACACCCTTTTTTCACCGTAAATGGTGCGGCTTACGCGTTTGGTTGCCCCACCTAGCCTAACCTAACCTAACAGTTTATGGCTGGTAGCTGGGTAAACGAATTTAAGATACGTTATTATTCAAATGGACGAGTAACATTGGCCAGAAGAGAATTACAATAATACATACAGCTATACACACATTTATTCGTACACCATTAAAATTTTATTCAAAACAGTGTAAATGTGGTATTTAAAAATAATATTTGACATATTTTATATTTTAAAATAAATTATCAGTCCTCCAACTACCAATTTATGCAACACAAAATTATCCGAATATTTCACTTCTCTATCAGTTTACAGTGTAGTGAACGTTTGCAGTCCATATTTAAAGTGAAAGAATTATTTTTATAGTTTTTTAAAATTATTTTTCTAAAAAATAGGTCGAAAATCAACTGAAACTTGAACTTCTGAGCGAAAAATAATAATTAAGCTTATTTGTGAAGGAAACTCTTTGCGAGAAACAGGGTGTATTATAGGTAGGAGTCATACAACAATTCAAAGTACGAGGGCGGATTGATAATGACGTGCAAAAATTGAGAAAACATAATTTTATCCGGAAAAATTTATTTTATTTTTCAACGTAGTCTCCTTTTAGCTCGATACACTTAGTCCAGCGTTTTTCCAATTTTTTGATCCCTTCCAAATAATATGATTTGTCCAACCCTTCAAAATAGGTGTTGGTTTCACTTATGACGTCAGTATTCGTGGTAAATCTCTTTCCAGCAAGCCATTTTTTCAAGTCTGGAAATAATAAAAAGTCGCAGGGTGCCAAATCTGTAGAATACGGTGGGTGAGGGAGCACTTCATACCGTAATTCAAACAGTTTTGCCGTTGCAACAACGGACGTGTGAAACAACACTTTTTTCTTCGCGAAATGAAGCCGTTTTGCCTTGATTTCAACATCCAATGAAACCAATACCTCAGAATAATATGCTCCCGTCATTGTTTTTCCTTTCTCCAAGTAGTCGGTGAATATCATTCCATTGGAATCCCAAAAAACTGTCGCCATAACCTTTCCAGCCGATAGAACGGTTTTGCCTCCTTGAACTGACATCCTTCCATTGTTTTGACTGTTGTTTGGTTTCTGGAGTGTAGTGGTGAATCCATGCTTCATCAACAGTTACGAATCAACGAAAAAATTCATTTGTATTACGTTAAAACAGTTGCAAACCGTGCTGCGAAGTTGTCACACGATTGCGTTTTTAGTCGATTGTAAGCAAACGCGGCAGCCATCTTGCGGATAGCTTTCTCATGTCCAAATGGTTTTTCAAAATATTCCAAACACGTTCAAATGAGATGCTTATTACTCGACGATCTTCTATCACGATATCATGGATTTTATCGATCATTTCTGGCGTGGTGACCTCATTTGGACGACCTGGACTTGGTATGGTTTGTGTGCTCGTACGACCACACTTGAATTCAGAAAACCATTTGTAAATCATTCGGATCGATGGTGCAGAGTCCCCATAATGCTTACCTAATTTTTCTTTGGTTACTTTAGCTGTTTTCCCTTTTAAAAAATTGTGTTTAATCACCACACGAAATTCATTTTTATCCACTTTTAAAAATTTTTATAAGTCGACTTGCTTAGACGGCTGCTTCTCGAAAACTAAACGAGGTATCAGGCTTAAACTTTACAGGTAATCTATTTAAGGATGGTCCAGGTAAAACAAAATAACGAATTCCTTACTTGCCCACTCCTTCTTGATTTTTGCACGTCATTATCAATCCGCCCTCGTATTGTAAATAAATACAAACATGAAGGAACACTCCTAAATAAGGAAGGTTGTGGGAGAAAAAAATACTTTCGGACCATAATGAACGAGTTATAGTACGAAAAGTGAAAGTCTAAATCTTACTGAAGATATGGCCCAAATAATCCAAAAACCTATTTCTTCTGAAACTATAAAAAGGACATTGAGGAAGTTTTGTTTAAATGGTCGAGTAGTTCGCCAGAAGCCATTTGTATCGAAGGCCTATAGGAAAAAGAGGATTGAATTTGCCAAAAAATATTTAAATAAAGGTACTGATTTTTGCCAAAAACTTATTTTCACAGACGAAAGTAAATTTAATGTTTTTGGTCCTGATGGAAGGCAATTTGTGTGGAGAAGGCGTAATACGGAAATGCAAAAACGAAATTTGTGCTCAACAGTAAAGCATGGTGGTGGAAATGTGTTGATTTGGGGCAGTATGTCAGCCGCTGGTGTGGGCAAGATGGAATTTATTGACATGATAATGGATAAAATTATGTATTTAAATATTTTGAAAAGAAACTTAAAACAAACTAAGCGAAATATTGGGATAGAAACCGATTATTACTTTTAGCAAGATAACGATCCCAAACACACAGTTGTTATTAAAGAATGGTTACTTTATAATGTAAGAAATCAATTACATACTCTATCGCCGGACCTCAACCACACTGAGCACTTGTGCGTACATTTAGGGCATCAGTTGAGGAATAAAAGTATTTCTGGAAAAGCTGAGCTCAAAGAGCATGTTATTCGAGAATGGGAGACTATACTATCATCAGTGACCCAGAGACTCGTGAAATCAATGCCAAGGCAATTAAAAACAGTGCTAGATGCTAAGGGCTATCCAACGAAGTACTAAATTTTAAAAAATAATTGTATTTTTTACTTATATTGTAAATTCATTAAAGTGTACGAATAATTTTATTGAGTAATATTTTATAATAATATGTGTTTGTTTCCAAATTCCTATTAAATAAACACGAAAATGTTTATTCTTATATATTATCGTAAAGAACATAATACACAGTTTGTAATTATTACTAAAAAAATTTTATTTTCATAAATCCTATTACCCTACTGACTTTATAAATTTATTTTTCTTGGTGTACGAAAAATTTTGTGTATACCTGTATATTCAATTTAATTCAAACTATGAATACATTTCGTAGTTTCAATATTTTAATTTTTCACCGGAAACAAAATTAATTTTAAGCAGATCGTCATTTCCACTTTGGTTCAAATCTCAACTAAATCATATATTAATTCACCCCAGCGACGATTTTTCCCAAAAATTTCCCAGATGTGTCAGTTCTGTCAAACTCTACCACCGCCATATGGTAGCACCGTCCACAAATAAATTCCTTCTATCGCCGTTTGCCATTGACGATGGTACGTACCCGCCGACATCGAAATAAAATCTCGAAAATTTCCGTGAATCGTGCGAAATTTGTGCAAGAAAAGTGACCGAAAAGTAATCATCGGTGCCGCCAGTAAATTTTTGTGCAGTAATTTCGTGGCGCGATGTGATTTTATTTCGATTGTTGACATATCTCGTTGCTCGCCTAACCTGAACATGGAGCGTTTCTTACCTCGATTTTCTTCCTTTTCAGACAAAAGGTACTTCAAGTTTTGGTAAACGCCACAACAAGACGCACACCTTGTGCCGTCGTTGTGGACGTTCATCGTATCACATCCAAAAGTCGACCTGTTCGCAGTGTGGATATCCGGCTGCCAAGCTCCGTTCATGTAAGTATTTTGGGGCCCCCTTGTCATCCTTCCTGTCCATTGAACCGAAGAACCCACTAGTTTAATGCTGTTTGTTTGGAGAAATGCACGGTTCAATGATTTTGATCGCCACAGACTTCGGTTGCTTCTCAAAGTCTAATTCGATTTGTTTTTTCTGTAATTTTCAGACAACTGGTCTGTCAAGGCCAAGAGGAGGAAGACCACTGGAACTGGCCGCATGCGTTTCCTCAAGATTGTAAGGAGGCGTTTCCGCAACGGATTCCGTGAAGGAGGTCCTCAGCCCAAACCAGCACAGCCGACAAAGAAAGGTGCCGCGCAATAATTTGTAAACTTGTTGGAAATACAAAACCCTTAAAAAAACGACGAAATCAGTGAGTTCTTCTTTATGACGAGGCCCAGTGATGTGAATGCCTGATAGCACGACCTCTTCACTTGTACCTGTCCATGCGTAAGTTGTCCTTTTTCTTGTTAGGCATTCGAACGCTGTAGTCTCCTTTATTCCGTGAGTGTAGTTACTGTAACGCAGTACCATCAACCGGTTTAACTTCCAACTTATTCCAATTCATACCTAAAAATTATCCGGTAATTTTTCTTGTTTTCACTTGACAGTTGTAGTGATTGCGATGGCATTGTGATGCCGCTATGGTAGGTCCAAGACTAGTTTGAAGCTCTTAAAAACCCTCTCATTGTTGGCATATTGTCGAGGGTCAAAGAACCAGTACGATCCTCCTCCTTTTCTAGCAGTGGCGACTCGCCACGAGTGGCTAGAATCTCATCACCAATTAGGAATTTCAAATTTATGCTTCCAAGGTCGTACTCAGGGTTAGGGGTTGCTGTCCAACGATTTTCTCACATAAGCTTGATGTACCTTAGCTCGAAATTTTATTTTTGCAAACTATTTCGAAGAGCAGGTTAAGCTATTGCGAGCTGCAAATCAAATTGATATGTTGAATCTCTGAAACCCCGAAATTGTCGAGCCACCCAAAGGAGAAAAGTGGTTGGTGATATGCCCAAGTAGAATGCAGGAGAAGATCCCAGTTGGGTTCGACGTGGAGTGCGTATCAACCGGATGCAGGGCAGACATTTGAATTGGTCTTGCTTCCATTTAAAAGAATGTTTGCCTCGGTACCACTCGTGATATGGAGGGGCTCTGATTGTTGTCATGTCCGAACTGGACCGTGTGATTAAGCCATCGAGGAAGATGCAAACGTTAAATACCTAAGGACTTACTAATCAAATGTCGGAAGGGAATTCTATTAAATTTCATCATTGTCACTCTCCGATGGGCCGCTGGGGTGTCAGTCAGGTTGACTTCTCCAGTCTCCACTTGAAAGTTGGGATTGAAACATTCTAAAATCCATATCTCCTGAACGATTGATGTCAGAAGATTGAAACTTTGTGGTTGTCCTTAGGGATACTTCAAGATTAGACAAGGGCTAACATTTTATGGAGGGCGGTGGGGTGTTGAGGTGGGGGGTGAAAAACTTTGGACTTCAATATCTTCCGAACCAATTACAGCAGGAAGATAACATTTGGTTTCTGTATATAGGATTACAAGTAGAGTCGACTGAACGTGAACTTTTTGAGGAGGGAGGTGAAGCACAAAAGTGAGGGGCTATTCCTTTCAAAAAATTAAATTGTTATATCTCAAGAACAGTACCAGATATGATTTTAGAACTGCCCAGTAGACTTCTGGTAGGGAAAACAATTTTGAAGGTGGGATTGTAGGGGGCCGTGTCGAGAGAAGGTGAAAAGGAAAAAAATCTGATTCCAATTTTTCGAGAACCGCAAAGGATAGAAGACTAAAAATGTACACACTATATTGAGGGCATTCTAGATAAAGAAGGCAGGTACTTTAAGAAGGAAAGGGTTTTGGAAAGTACACCTGCGCAATTTCGCACCTACCACCTACACATTAAATAGGGAAAGTGTAAATGAGTAGGTTGGTTGGTTTAAGTGGCAGCCCTGTCACCCAGACAGGGCTCAATTAGCTCAGAAGCCGTTTTGAAACCACAAACTCGTGTTAAACTCGGCTGTTAAGGGTTGTTGATACTGGGGAATACAGAAGATGAATGTGAGAAAGGTTGATTGAATTGGATCGCTATAGCCACCCTGTGCTGTTCAGGAAAAGTAATAACTCTCCAATCCTCTTCCCCGAAATCTCCATCAGGTCCCCGTAGAAGGGCTTGCCTAGTGCTCGCTCTCGGGCTCTAGCTAGAGCCGGACACTTGCAAAGGAAATGAACAAGCGACTCTCGCTCATTAGTGTCCTGGCAGCTGCGGCAGTGTACATTGAATGGAATGCCCAGTTTGGCCGCATGATCCCCAATCGGCCAGTGACCTGTACTGATCGCCGTGATTCTGGAGACGTCTGCCCGGGTCTTGTATAGAAGTTCGTCTGACTTGGCTCGGTTGTAAGATGGCCACATCTTCCTAGATATGGCGCAGGTAGTTAGGCTTTTCCATCTGGAATTAGCCACTGTCTGGAAGTGTGAGAGTATGACCCTCTTTACGACTCCTAAAGGAACATGAACTAGTTCCGCAAGAGAGCCGGGAAGAGCGGAGCCCTCCCTGGCCAGTTCATCAGCCCGCTCATTTCCCATTATGTCTCTATGCCCCGGGACCCAGAGCACAGTGACTTTGAGCCGTTCCGCCAGACCGGCTAGTTCGTTACGGCATTGCTGAACTAGTTTAGAGGAGGTGGTAGCCGAGTCTAGTGCTTTGATTGCGGCTTGGCTGTCGGTGAAAATGACGATGTTGTGTTTTGGCGATGAGTCGTGTTTTATTGACGCTAGCGTGGTCCGGGAGGCGGTAGGACTTAGCGATATTATGTGTATCTGAGAATATTCCTGCCCCGACCCCGCAGTCCATTTTCGAACCGTCGGTAAATATTATCGTGTCGAAGTCTGCTTCCACCGCACCGTTCTTCCACTCCTCTCTAGTTGGGAAACCAACAGAGAATCGTTTCGTGAAGCTCAGTTTGGGGGTGATGTAGTCAGTCGGTGACGTAACCAGTTCCTTTGGTAACTGTCCCAGGATATTACTATGCCCGTATGGCTTCGTAGTCCAGCATCCAGATTCTTTGAGCCTGACGGCATTGTTTGATGCGGTGTTTTTTATATAAAGGTCGATTGGTAGGAGGTAGAGTAGCACGTTTAGAGCATCGGTCGGGCATGACCGCATAGCACCTGTAATGCCTATGGCCGCACTTCGTTGAACTCGACTGAGTTTAGTTATGTTATAGTCCTTACTCAGAGCGGGCCACCAGACTAGTGACCCGTAGTTGAGAATTGGACGTATTACAGCAGTGTACAGCCACAAAACCATCCTAGGTTTGAGTCCCCACTTCTTGCCGAAGGTTCTTTTGCAGGCGTAGAAGGCCACCCGGGCTTTCTCCACCCGGTTTTCTATGTTGAGTTTCCAGCTCAGCTTTGAATCAAGGATAACACCAAGATACTTTGCGCTGGAGGAGAGCTGGAGCGGTTAGCCGTTCAGGCTGGGAAGGTTAAAGTCTGGTATCTTGGTTTTCCTGGTGAATAGTACCAACTCAGTTTTATCCGGATTTACACCAAGGCCACAGCCGGTAGCCCAGGTGCTTACCTTACCCAGAGCGCTGTCCATAATCTCACTGATTACGGAAGGAAATAATCCTGAGACCAAAATCACCAGATCATCCGCGTACGCAATCACTTTGATTCCCTCCCTGTCTAGTCTTACTAGGATTTTATCCATGACCAATAGCCAGAGTAGAGGTGAGTTAACACCGCCCTGTGGTGTTCCCCTACGCACGTGCTTGGTCAAATTGCTCCTTCCTAGGTTTGAATGGATAATTCTGCATGGATATTATCCAATTTCTGAAGCTTTCGGTCACACCCAGTTCGGTAAGAGATTCCTGGATAGCTTCGGTGTGGACGTTGTTGAATGCCCCTTCTATATCTAGAAAGGCTGCTAAAGTGTATTGCTTGTAGTTTATCGTGTGCTCAATCGTGCGCACCACTTCGTGGAGAGCCGTCTCCGTGGATCTCCCTCTGAGATAAGCATGCTGAGATTTGGATAGCGTTGACCTTTCCAGGGTCTGCCTCACATGTATATCTATAATGCGCTCCAGTGTTTTCAACACGAATGATGTTAGGCTAATGGGTCTGAAATCCTTCGCGAGTTCGTGACCTCTCTTGCCAACCTTCGGAATAAACACTACCCGGACACTTCTCCAGGCATAGGGCACATGATTTAGTAGAATGCAACTTCTGAAAATTTCCACAAGCCATGGAACTACTACATCTTGTAGTTTCTGCAGCATAATTGGAAGTATGCCGTCCATGCCAGGGGATTTGCAAGGAGAGAAACTGTTAATGGACCAGGATATTCTTTCTTCATTGATAACGGAATTGATGTCTTCCTCCGGTATACACTGTACACCCTGGATGCTTGACATCTCCGTCCCGCTGTTTTGGCACCCAGGAAAGTGAGTGTTCATCAAGAGTTCCAGAGTCTCGGCGGAGGAATCAGTCCAGGTCCCGTCCGACTTTTTCACGAACGACGGGTTCGTGTGTTGCTTGGATAGAATCTTGCTGAGTATGAGTAAGGGAAGATTATGTTAGATTTAAACAACGAATTCAATATTTATCGGAAGGGAAAGGACCGAAGGGTAAATCTGTTTATTTATTTTAGCTCATACTAAGTAACCAAAGAATATATAGCAATATTTGTACCTTTAGTAGGTAAGGAAAAGGGTAGTTAGTAGAGCCGGCAGAAAAGCCGCACATACCTCCCATGATTCCATAGAAAAAGAGACGATCGGTAAATGTCTGCTTTGAAGATTTGAATGATAATGTATGCAATTTATTGTAAGAGGAAAAGAAGGGTAGATTGGTAAATTAGTGCAATTTGGATCCAAGGGGTCGATGGGAAATGAATATCATGATTAAGGCTGCCAGATTGGGCTATTTCCCGCGATTTGGGCTATTTAAATATTCAATTCGCGGGTACAAATTTCAAAAAGCTACTTATAGCTTTTTGGGCTATTCGGCTAACGCAAATTGTTTTATTTTGCTGGTTAACAACAGACGCGATTTACAAGGAAAAACTAAAAATAGAAAAATTAAGAAACTGAATTTCAGTCGCCTCTTGGGTTAAATCTGCTAGTGTTAACGGCTCATTTATGTACAAGGTTTGCAAACTACGTCAGATCACAAATCCTCTTGCCACTAAATTTCTCCTCTCCAGTCATAATATTGAAAAGTAATAGTTCGCACGATATCTATCTGGTATTTGCAAACTGAAATTAATTTAGAATTGGTTCATTATTTGTGGACTTTCTACAAATGAACCACCTTCTTTGAAGTTATGGACATCCGTAAAAATATAACATACAAGAGACAATAGATTTACCAATATTGATGACTCTGTCATAGAGTTCCTTTATTTTTAGCATAATTTATTAATTATAATTTTTGCTGGATTGGTAGGTTACAGACACGAGTTGTAAAAATTGCAGTCACTTCAAAGTTATTGTTACATGTATACTCTGACAACCCGAACAACTCACTTATTATTGACATTAAAATTTCCAGAGAAAAACAACCTAGCAATAGGTCTATATACTTCTCGCATGTTCTAGACACTTCTCGCATGTAATAGGTACTTTTTCCGCGTTCCACACAAACAGCCGAATATGCTGGAAATTTCTCGACTTCACTCATGCAGTATATAAACGCCGCAGAGCCGGGGGATAAGTTTTTCATCGATAAAAGCGATCAAGTAGTAAATGAAATCGAATTACGTTTTACTTGAAAACCAGGCGAAATTACTTTTCAATAATAATTTTACCTTTAATTTGGAAATAATATGTTTTGCAAATAAGATTTTTAAAATAGTGATAAATACGAATTTATGTATTCACACAATATTTATTATACATTACAGTGTTTCCTGCGAATTATGGAACACAGTTCGTCGTCGAAATTGCAATTGTGTTCAACATGTTTAAGTAGGTCTTTAAAATTACAAAGTTGAGAGCAGTATTTGGACTACAAATCTTCATGCGAGTTTTAGGCTATTTCATAAGCTCACTCAGCGGGTTCTGCAGCCAACTATCTGGCAACCCTGATCATGATATTCGAATATTTCATATCGGCATATTCCTAATATCTAATATATCCAAATATAAGTAATATCATAGCGAATACTAATATATTCGTCTCATCTCTAGTCTCCACCCAATATTTATTCATTAGAGAACTTTACGAGGGTTTAGATTCTGACGAACGAAATTTCGAATTTCACTGGTCATGGTTTTAAAACTTTTAACGAATTTGTAAAACTGATTAACTTTATGATACTTTCGAGATTTCATATACAGTACAATCAGGAATAAATCGAAATTAATTTAAAAAACTGGGAAAAATAACAGAGTTTTGTCCAGAAGAAAGAGTGGCCATCTTCTAACGATATCTAAGGTGGAGAAAATGAAACTATAGAGCGCCTTCCGCGCAACAGTCCAGCACTTACAAGGCGATGGCGATGGGTCTCTTGGAACACCAATCTTTTCTGATCAAAAAGAAATCCCGAGAACAGTACGCAGAGCTTACTAAACTTTACTGCAGCAACAAAAAGCTTGTAAATCAACGAACACAGAACGATACGCGAGCGCAACCATCTTGAGGACATTAGTTTTCCCAGTAGTGGTCGCTATTAACCTTCGCGGGTCTATCTGAGGCTTAAGTCGCCACTATCTGACCTCTAAATTCTGGTACTTAGCAAAAACGGCGGTTTATATTAGGTTGGTGCAGATGAAATGTCGTTTTTGGTAGTGCAATTTCAAACAACTGTAACTTTTATACAACTTAATTTTATTAATCAAAATAGGCACCAGAACATGCAATACACTTCTCCCAACGAGAAACAAGTGCATTTATGTCAGTTTCGTAGAAGTCCGACTTTCTAGAGCGAAGAAAGTCCTCGAAGGCACTTTTGATGGCTGCTTCATTATCGAATTGTTTGTTCGCCAAAAAATGATCCAAAAGTTTAAAAAAGTGGTAGTCGGTTGGCGAAAGGTCTGGTGAGTCTGGTGGATGAGGAAGAGTCTCATACTGCAACTCGTTTAATTTTTGGACCGTTGTTCTTGAAACATGAGGCCGTGCGTTGTCATGAAGCAGTATAACAGTATAATAACTCCATCTCTGTTGACCAATCTAGCCCGTTGAACACGCAATTTCTGATACATTTCATCGAGTTGGGCACAATACTTCTCTGCATTAATGGTTTCACCACGCTTTAAAAAGGAATAGTGAATAACTCCAGCGGCAGACCACCACAAACAGTCACTATTATCTTCTTCGCATGAAGGCCTGGTTTTCGGCATTTGTTTTGGGGTCTCATCAGCATCCAACCATTCTCCCGATCGGCGACGATTGTCGTACAATATCCACTTTTCATCGCATGTCACTATTCTGTTCAAAAACGGATCGTTTCTCTTCCGGGAGAGCAGGGAACTGCAAATATCCAGTCGACGCGTCATGTTTTGCTTAGTAAGCTCATGCGGAACCCACTTATCAAGCTTTTTGATTTTTCCAAGCTGTTGCAAGTGCTGGCAAACTGTCGAATGGTGTTCGCCCAATTTCTTGCAATGTCCCTTACAGTTTGGCGTGAGTCAGATTCCACTAATAAATTCTGCTCGTCCTTGCCGATCGAAGGTCCACGTGGCTCACTTTGAAGGGTCATATCAGTGGGTCAGTGACAGTACAGAGCGAACATACTGCGCCTGTTGACAGTATTGTCCAGAGGCATCGAAATTTCTTTGCAGAGAGTAGGGCCCGTAGGTCTGTGAGCACACCTGTGCAGAAATGCTGAGTTGATGAGATTAACTGAAACTTCTCGAAAAAAAAATGCTCCAAGGTTTTCGCAGAAAAGGAACTCAAGAGTAATAAAACACATTTTAATCATTTTTGGAGAGACTTGTTCCTGTAAAAGTTCTGGTGGGAAACCTCTTCCAAAAGAGCCCAGATGTAGATGTCCTTAATTGTCTTTCGCAATAAAATTAAGCAATTAAGCATTCCCAATAAAATTAAGTAGAGCAAGGAAATATCAACTAACTATAATATAAATCGCTTCGAAGACGGGACAGTATTGCGAATCCGGAACATATTCGGGACTAGTACTATACTATTGCGAGAAAGGGTGCTTGAATACGGGTCTGTCCTGCGCAACCCCAGACGATTGTTCAGGCGACCACACGTCTTTCAACCCAGAGCCAGTTTAAATATGTGTTGCTTTGGCTTCCTTAAAGTACATATGACAGTCCCACTTAAGCCTTAATGATGGGCGCATCAAGGACGAAGAACACTCGAAGTTTTTGCAATGGAGATGAGAATAACGTAGACCTGGAGAGCTTTGTTAATGCCAGCACGGTATCTTTTTGAGCCCCTTTCAAATTACTAAAAATCTTGCGCCTATTCTACATTTTGTCAATGTAGGGTTTGCGGTCCGGACCCCTGATAACACCTTCTTAAGGGTATTTATATATGGAAGGTGCACGACGTTTCGATTCCCGTACTTTCTAATGGTGGACTGGTCTTCTCTGATCTACGTACTATGCACGCGTTTCCTGGATTTTTCTTTAGCAGTTATCCCAAGAAAGGGAAAGTTTTGCTTTTGAATAATCTAAATTTTGAGAAAACTTACAGATGTGATCCTGAATATTATATAAATAGGGGACGACCCAGATTTTTGATTTTTTATCATTCATCCACAATTGGAAAGAAACGTAAGTAATAGTCTTAATATTAATTTTATTTTAAATTAACATTTTGTTATCTTCACTACACAGTAAATATTATCCAAAACATTTATTTATTTTTAAAAATATGCTCTATAAAAAGTGCTAAATAGAAATATAGTATGTATAAAACTTATTTGTTAATATTTTTATAGTACTTTTATATATCATTGGACTCTGATGTAGTTGTAGTTGCTACTGTGGTAGTCGTTGTTGTCGGCTGGTATCCTTTTACAACAAGCGTCTTACCCAGTACTGGTTTGAAATAACGCACAAATTGCGCATACCTTCGAGCGGAATTCTACAAAATAAATAAAAGTATTAAAGAATACAGTGAATGATTAAAAATTAAATAATAAAAAAGCTGCTTAGGCAAGTTTTAATTAACTTGTTTATAAAATTGTTTGTATGTTCGCAATCTTCATTTTGATTTAAGTTAAACCCTGCAGGAAAAATAGCCCTGCAGGAAAAATAAATGTTTATTCAATGCAAGTATTTTGAAATTATAAAAAATAGATAAAAAACTTAGAGCCCAATGAGAGAAGTGGACAACTAGATTTCCGTCTATCCAGTCCGCAATAATAAAAAATCAATCACCAATTTTTCAAATTATTATCAATCTGCTAAATTTCTATGTGTTCTTAATTCTTTCCAGGGCACTAATGGTATATCTCCCAAAAAAATATCTGCATGTTTAATTCCGGCGTAAGAAATATTCTTGACTTTTTGAAACCTTGTTCACTTGAAATATTAATTATATTTCTGGTGTAATTTCGAAAATGAGTTGAGGGGAGTGTAAATTCAACTGAAACTGTATCCTGTTGATAAATAATATCTTTTCTCAGTTTATAATAAAAAAAATTGAGATTAGTGAAGTCCAGGTGGGGGTGAATAGGCCTTCGGAAGGGCGCCCTTCGAGGGAGGCAACAGGGGACACTTTCCCTCACTTGCATTAAACCAAATCGAAAAATGGTTTTATAACAGAGAGAAAAAATAATTTTTGAGCCTAATGTTACTCACCTATTTATTTATTTATTTAATTCAATTTTTGCTCAGAAGTGCAGATTTGTTTAAGGACTTTTGTATGCTATCGTAGGTTCTCAAAGGATTGCCTCAATTTTATCTGTTTTGTCCCTGTACCTAACCTACTATTCAATGTCGATTTTATTGTGCAAATTTTTTTAAATTTCTGACTATTGGTTTTCTGTCAATTGTGTAGTAAATATGTGGGACCACATATTTTAAGGACTTTTGTATGGCGACTCCCGAATGAGTTGGTGATTTTCACTTTTTTCATTGAAAGTTGAAAAAAAGCTAAAGCTTTATAGGCGCAAAAAATGAGGCGTTCTAATTCTTATGATGGAGGGGATGGTGGGAGGGGGGGGGGGGTTGGGATTCGTTGAATATAACTTCTTTTTACCGGTGGAACATGGCGGTGGAGTGATTTAAGATTAAAATTCAAGAACTGTTTATAATAGGATCTTGGAATACGCGAAGAAGGCCTGATTGATAGAATTTAGGTAGAGCTAGTAGTGGCACATTCTAAAAACATAACTTTTAAAAGGGGTAATATGGTACTGGGCGGGTGTGTTTTTCTGTCTTTGGAACTGCTTTTGCTACCAGCTTGAAAGTTGGAGGGTATATGTAGATGTACTAGAAAAATAATTGGCAAAAAAATGGGGTGCATATATTTTCACGAATTTCGTTATATCTCTTAGGTCATTTTAAATATTGAATAATTTTAATTCTGCGGATTCTTCAGATAAATGCTTAAAGACCGTTTCCAAGTTTTTTTTTTTTAAAATTTAACCCCTGTGGGGGTGTAAAGAGGTTGAATATATTTTCATGAATTCCCCTGTTTTTACTTCTACGGGATTTTTATATAAACGGTTAAAACCTGTTTTCAGGATATCTCTAGTAGGTTTGATTACGTTTTCCGCAATTCTGTTATATCTCTTGGGTCTGATAAGGTATTGAAATGATTTTTATTTCCACGGACTTTTTATATAATAGCCGAAAAAACAATTTTTGGATTATTTTAAATTCTACACCCAAGGTGTGGGTGCATACTTTTTAACGAATTCTAACATACCTACTTCTTACATTTGATTACATATCACATTGGTTTTTAGTTCCCAGTACTTTCTATATTATCGCCTAAGAATTCATTTCAGTATTTTTGGATACTCAACCCTCAAGGAATATAAAGGATTTGCATATGTTTTCACGAAGATTTGACAAAATTCTAGATGCCTACACAATTTCAATATTTTTCGACATATTTCTTTTATGGGCAGTGTATTTATTTCAAAATTTCTATAAAGAACCACTGATTAATGTAGAAAGTATTACATGGAGCTATCCTAGTGATACAATTATCTTTCCAAATAACATCCTTGTTTCGGAAAAACCGAAGCTAAATTTCGACTTTGACCATGTCCCAGACTATGATCCAAAAACGTAATTTATGTTTTAAGGGGGACAGTGGCGTAAGCACTTCTTTCGCACCCACTTTAATCGCTTCTCAGACTTTGATTCGAAAAATAATAATGTTTCGCCTAGACTTTTTTTGATAATAATTTTGCGTTTCTGACAATTTTTTAAACAACATGGCCGTTTTGAATCGAAAACTGTAGCTGTCCATTAGTTAATTTATCTTCTAATTTTCTTTTGTCCGTCCTTAACTAATTAACACCTACCACTGCACGAAGCGTGATAAGAATTTAGGTACCCGAGCAGAAATTTTATCCGGCGTGAATCCGCCCCAGATCTAGCGTGCCCTAAAATAAATCCGGCCCAGATCAGGTGAGTCCAGTGTGGACTTGATCAGGGTGTAACGCTCTCGCGAATATGGGCCTTACATAGAACCTGACGTAAACCTGACTTAGTCTAATTCTGGGCCGGATTTGAGCCTGCTCAAGCCCAAACATGAGACAGAGCTAGCCCAGACCGGATCGGCTCTGCTAGTAAAAATGTTTTGAAATGGTAAAAATGTTTTGAAATATGTGCAAAAAAAATTTTTTTTTTAAATTATAGCTTATTATATTTATAAATTCCTTCATTACGGCCCTGGTAAGCAGGATTGCCTTACTCATACCAGACGTGGCCCTGATCCGGTGCAAGTTCGACGAGCCTGAGCAGGCTTGTCTTACTCATACCAGACGTGGCCCTGATCAGATATACGACCAATCACGCTAGCCTGAGAAAATTTCTACTCGGGTAGCTACATAGCTTTCGTATCAAATTTATTTCTTCATTCTTGTTTTCCTGGTAAAAATTGCAAATACAACTAAGATAAGATATACGCTGGGCTGATCTTGTAAAAAAAAATCAGTCGAGTTAGTGTACGATGTTTCTGCTCTTATCCTATCTGATCATACAACTAAATTCCATCTTAAGAAAATAAATAAATGATTTTCTTACCGTAATTAAATTTCCAAACATTTTCGAAATATTCGTAACCGTTCGAAACGAGGTACTGAAAAGTTGATCGGGAATAGCAAGCGAGACCATTGCTCGGTCGAAATCGGGAGTATCGTCAGTGGTAGTTTTACCCGGTGCTACCGTGGTATATCGTCTGGGTCTGGATGCATCGGCCGATGCATAAGCTGAACTTTTACTACCCTGAAATTAATGAAAAATTCTTTTCTCAACACTGAAAATTACACGACTACGAGCTAATAACAACAAAAAAAAGACTGAAAACCGCGAAAGATTTTCGCAATAATAATTTGATTGCTCTACTAAAATCACCTTCACTCGATTGGTACCTGAACAGGTCTTGCACCGTAATAACATACAAAAACACACACCACATGCAGTCACAATTAAATAACGACTAAATATCATGCAAGAGATCTTTAAGAAAGTCATGGTCTGATTGCTATTCTTCTTATCTCAGTTTTTGTTCGTATTATTAATAATTTGTTTTTACATAGTTCAGTTAATAACAATAGAGCCGATGAAAGAAACCGAAGATTGTAAAACCAGTTACGTTGCACAATAGGTTTTTGTTGGATACACCTAAAAACCAGATGAAAAGTACCCACTGAAAAGGAAAAGAATAAAATTTTCCGAAGAAAACACATCACTTTTCAATCATTATAATAATTTTAATCTCGTCTTCTTTATTCACTAAAATTATATTTACAAAAATTATTTTTCAAGTTTGTAATGTACAGTCATTTTGAAAACAGCTACCCACATTATACTTCTATGGTATAGTGAATTTTTATTTCATTTTTTATTTTATTTTTTATTTTTTAAATAAAGTTAAAAAAATGGACCTGGAACGCTTCGTAGGTGCATTGATTTATTGAAATTATTAATTTGATGCAACAAAAAGATCAGATGTTATATCAATTGTTAAATAAAGTGGAAAAAAAATAAAATAAATTTTAAGTTACATAAAAAAACAACAACAATAAAATGGCACCCTGATGCTATTTAAAGGTCCACGGTTCAAAAATCTACTTCAAGTTCCTTGTTAAGTCCTAAATTTAAAATGTGAAAAGTGATCATACCATAACTAAAAAAATATATATCCTGATCTACAGTACACTAAAAAAAATTAAAACAAAAAACATAAAAATAAAATAGATTTTTTTTAAACAAAAAGAATAATTTAAAAAGAAAGGTGTTCTTTAGTAGCCAGCTTCATCGGAGGTCGGTGAGATATCGGCGGCTGGAGCAGCACCACCAGCTGATCCCGAAAGGATCGGTCCGGAGAATCGTAAAATTTTCGTTACAATACCGCCAATACCGGCTGCCGCTTGACTATCACCTGAATTTGCACCGCCGAATATTCCGCTCGTGATACCGCCCAATGTTGCCGTCAACGAATTTATTTTTGGCGAAACTACGGCCGTGATCAGACTTTGAAAATCGTTGATCGGGGCCGGTACTGTGATGTTGTACTCCTTGTTCTTTGCGACATTGGTCTGATCCAAACGATCGAGGAAACGTGTTTTCGTATCGAGCAGGTTATCGATTTTCTGCGTTTATCGTTAAGAGTTTTAAAAAGAAAATTTTTAAGAAACGATTTTTAGTGAAAATTTTATTAGGTTTGTGAGTTAATGATCGAGGAATGAAGCATTTATATGGTGCTGTTTTGTTATTATTTTTAAAATAGTTATAAGCAATTGTTTATAAATTATTTGCATTACTAAAACCGAGTCCCTTGTAAGTGTATTCAATTGTGCTATGATTTCGTAGAGAAATTGAAAAGACTGAGAATGCTACAAAATCTGTTTATAACTTAAGTGAAAAGTTTTAAAAAAATATAGTTAACTAGAAAAAATTAAAAAAAAATTATTGGCATAGTCGGCATCCAAAACAAATAAATTTTTTTAAAATAATATTAAAATTAATACAAAACTACTGAAAATAAAAAGCGCAAATCAATTTTTTTTAAGAAAAACTCTTTTTTAAACTAGGAAAATAAAGAGGTGATAACTACTTGGGATACAAGAAAATAAGACTTCTTAGTTAAGTCATTAAACAATATAAAACCTAAAGAATTTTTTTTAAATGTTAAGATTCAAAGTGGATCCTGACACGAATCGATAGATGACATTTTTGGCATTTAGACGGTTATTACACCAGCCCCTTTAATTCGATAGGGTAATCCAAGGACGTCAAGATTGGACTTATTTCACGGAAAGGTAGATTGTAGATTGTGGAGAACGGTCTAAAAATCCCGATTCACTGTGGAAAGGTAGTTTCGCCTTTTTTCAAAGTTAAAGAGCAACTTTGCGATTTCGATGCACTGAATTCAACTTCCTTCACACTACCCAAGTTGAGGATTTGACTAATGTCTGAATTCAATAAATCTATCATTGACTGGGTGGAAATAGAGATCAGACGTGCTCAGTGATTGCTCTGTAGGAATAAAGGAAGTGCAGGGTATTGTCATCGGCGAAGCCACGAATTGTGGTTAAGAGTGAAGCCTTGAGGGATGCCAGCACTGATTTTAAAATTTCCAGACTTCACACCATCAAATACAACCATAATTGTGCAAGAAACTCAACAATCCAAGAAATTATGGACGGGGAAGTACCAAATCCACATAATCGTGAGGGTGTCAAGGCGATTAAGCACGAATCAAAATATAAACTATTTGGTTTTTTTTGGTCAACTGCTGCTGTTTTCCTGCCTTAAGTGTAACACTTAAAAACTGCATCCTGTTCACTTTTTATACTATTTCCAAAAATTTAGTATTTCCTCTAGGGTACATCGCAGTATTATCTATATTTGGTTCAGTTTTCAAAGTTATCCTTAAAATATTAAGCACTAGTCTAAGAGCTCTGTTCAATATATGGAATAATTTTCACTTTTTTTTTTTAAGTTGTATACTATGCAATTACAAATAAGATTTCCTAGATAATTTGAATTCGATTTCAGCCTTTGATATCTCTTAACTCGTTTCGCTGATATTGTAATTAAATCTTAAGATAGGAAAGTAAAATTTCAGTCATTGGTAACTAGGAAATCGACGAGATACTCGTAAAGACATTTTAATTTTGAGTACAAACTACTTAAAGAATTATATCTTCCGTAGGTACTCGCATGTTTACTTTGAATTAAATAATTAATTCAAGCTCGTTCACTAGTTTAGTTACGCGGATTTAATTACACTTCTCCGTTAATAATTTTTATTTGGAGTGTTGCATATACCAGAAATCAAAAGTTATACTGTTGGGATCTAGATTAGCGGCTTGACGCAATTCTGACCCAGTTTCCAATTATGTCTATCGATCAAAAGAAATATTAATTCAAGTAAATGTCTAGGTATCATGTTATGTAATTTCTAGCGATCCTCAGTGATCGTAAACAGTATCCTTTCAATCTACTTTTTTTTAAAATCTTTTATTATTTATATATGTCTTAGATTCATCTGTACCTAGCTTTATTCAATGTCCTACTATGTCAAGCGCACTCTTTGTGCAATTTCCGATAGATATGACTAAAAGACTTTTTAGCTTATTGAAGCCTATACCGGGGCAGTACGTACCTCAAACCAAGATTAATTTTTAAAGTTTTAACTTATTACTTGTAAAACTTATAACAAACAATGACAAGGACCTCTCTTAAAAATTAATTTTTTTTGGCCGACTCCAATGAATTAATGCTTTTTTAATATAAACAAATTATTTATTTATTTACGACCCAGGCTCTGCTATTTGCAATTTTATCTAAATAATTAATCCAAGAAATACAAGTCTATTATTAAAGGCTATTAATATCAAAATCCTTTTTTTAATCATACAACAATATTGATTAAAATAAGGGAGATTTTATCTTTCTTAGCCAAAAGCCATTGTTCTAAAGGGGATTTCCGCGGTCTATTATTTTAACTTCATCAAGTGTTGTATAAGTTGAAAGTTTGTGATATTTAATTACTAGAATAAAAATTTAGTGTAGATTTATTATAGATAAATAGAAATTAAATTTTATTCTACTGTTAAGAGTATAAAAAATTAGTTTATGAATGTTCACTGTAGGTGAATAAAAATTGGATTTGAATTGTAGAATATAAAAAACGGACGCAAAAGTGCATCTAAAGCCTTGACGATTGAGCAATGCGCACATGATTTACTTAGAGTCAACTTCGGCGATTCATTTACGATTAACAAAACAGAACACTAAGCGAATCGTAACAAGGATACTTTAAGTTTGCTCGCTACTCTTAGATGAAATTAATTACAGGTTAATCGAAATGAACTTTTTATGAGCCTGTCGGAAATATGAACAAAGTATCGTGTTCGTAATTCAGGGAAAAAAATATTATTCTTCTGTAGGTGAGGAAAAACTGGATTTGAAATAAAAAATATGGAAGACACATGAAAAACTATATTCTATTTTTCCCAATACTATTAACCGGCATTTAATGCTATCTCCAGTTGACTGTTTTAAAAATTTACTTGTGTACCGTAAAATAAATTGTTTGGATGGCATGTAAAGAAAATACTAGACGAATTGTAAGTGTAGTGAATTTAGGTGATTGCCATAAGTCTACGTCAGTTCACATAAATGATTCACTTCCGGTTCATTTAAACAATTCACAAACAGTTCACCTAGGGCTTACACATGAGTAAAAATAATGAACGCTTAATGATTCACTCATGTATCGTAATTGCTTTCACTTGTAACCCTGCCCTCTCCCATTTTGCGAACTTTGCGAAATTTTCTCGAAGACAAAAAAGTGATTAGATAGTAAAAATGTTATTTCTTGTACATTTATGAATAGAATTGGCTTTTAAGTTTTTAAAATTTGACGAAGAAAAATTGTAAATTTATTTTACTGAAACTTTCCCTCCCCCTCTACTAATTTTTTTGGTGTTGGTGCATTTGGTTTGCCGAAATAGATCAGTTTCCACGAGCAAGAATTACTGGCTAAAATCAGTTTTCAGTTAAAACTTTTTTCAGCTAAAACCTTAAAATCTTATATTTAATTCTTTATTGAATGTTTTTTTCCTAGTCATTTAAAGAATAAGGCTGTTATTGTTTTATTACCTCTTAATATTATAAGCGAATTTAGAAAAAAGGTTTTTTAGGAACAAAGCATTTTACATCTGGAGAATGGGGTATTTTTAATTGAGAAATTTCTCAATTTCACAAATTGTTTGTACTGAAATGTTTAAATTTTAGGCTTGCTTAAGAAAGTAACGCAAATTATTAACTAATAGTTTGATCTAAGAGAAGAGAAAATGAAAATGATGTGTTTTCTAAATTTTTGAAATTTTTGATTTTATTATTATAGCACCCATTTTTTCATAGGTTCTGTGAAAAATGTATGATTCTTCAGGATTTTAAAAAAACCGCCTTTCTTTTATGTTTATCATAAGCAACTTTATAGATGCACCTTGAAAATTTAAATGGATTTTTTTAGAAAAATTAATGTACCGGACCATGCAATAGCGGAAAATTAAAAAGAAATGCTATTTATCTATTCAATGTACTCAGAAACTCATATATTTTAAATGAATTAGGTACTCTCATATTCTCTAGTAATATCATATAAAAACCGATAAAAAAACCCCGAAAATTTAATGATCTTCAATTTTATTGCAAACAATTTTTTACGTATGACTACATTTCTAATTTCTATTTAGTTTAGAGAAAAAATCTGGAGAACCTAAGGTCATTTGCGGTTGTGGGAGAGGAGGGCGAATGGTGAAGTTTTGTCGAAACCGTAGGAAAATCTGAAATTAAATCCTTGCGCTGAGAGGTATTTTTTGATGAAGAATAAAAGGATCAATCCACCGCAGGCATTGAAACAGTTCAGCTTTTCAAGAAGGACACCTTTCAAATTGTATACCTTAACATACCTTGTATTTGCTTTAATTATTTTCACAATAAAATCAATGTTTGAACTACTGCTCAACTCACGAAAATCTATCGATGTAGATCCTTAGCTATGTCCTTAGAACTTAGTAACTATTATTAGAAGTTATTTATATTTATAAATAAATATTAGTATTTTTATTTACATGATAAAAAAAGTGATCATAAATCGCATGCACTATACAATTTAAATAATGCTGAGCTTAATGCTATCGTTTAGCAAAATTTTTAATGCAGTTTTATAGAAAAACTTTAGAGATTTAATTTTCATAATTTTGCGGAAGGTATTAAATTTTAATTAGGCAGTTTTTTTTTAAATTAAATTAGTAACAATTTTTCTAAGGATTCAATTGGATTAAATTCAAAGAAATGGTTTTAAGGCTTTTTTCCAACATAACCATCTTATCATGACACAAATTTTGCTATTTAATATCCACCCAATATTCAACCTTTTCGGTATTTATAAGCCAAACTTATAGAAGAAGGATCCCTTTTAGTGAATTTGTTCGAGTTTCATTTAGTCCTGCACTGGAGGAATAACACAAAGGACCCATACGCCACAGCACAGTAAACCAATTGACGAACGTTCGCAAAAAACGATAGAAATGTGAGAGATAATAGTGTATCGATTTCATATCAAACATTCGGTAACTCCATGGACATGTCCTATCCCCAGCCATTTCAGTATTCAGTTGACTTTTGCTCATTAAATTAATTTATCTGGTAATTACGATAGCTTTGTATCAATAATGATACAATTAATAACTATTAAAATTAATTATTAAAAATTTACTACTGGTTTACAAACAATAATTCATAAATGATTCGTTTAAAACGATTCATTAACGAGGAATCATTTTGGTATGATCAGAAATTCATTAAAATTTCATTTTTGAACTTGTTATCCATTGAAGTGCTCATAATGTAAATGTATCATATTAATGACTTATTTATTAATCTCATAGTTTGGCGGGAGTCGATTTTGTTGTCATTGAAATTTGAATTTTGATTAAATAAAACAATTTGATCAGAGTCATTTGCACTATCGAAAATGTCAACAATTAAGTGAAGGTAAAGGCTTAAGATGATTTGGTAGCTTGGGATGAAGGTCTAGTCGTGAATTGGACTGGTCACTGGCTTATACAGCGTGGTCTAACAAACCCAAAATGATATTGAAATCACATAAGGTGTCGCGGTACTCATAACTAAAAAGTGTAGATGGCAATAATTGAAATTAAAAAAAAGTACGAATTAAATTACTATAACATATCCGAACCGATGAAAGTGGTTTTTCAAGATACAAACGCCTCAGTACTAATATGAGCCACATTAAATAAATTTAATCAACTATCAGACAGGATACTTTATAAACTGATATTAACATTGTGTAAACTTTCATGATAAGACTGCATTTATTATGTTATGGTGCAAATTTTATTTAAATGAAAAGCGTTTCTCAGTGATTCCACAACTTAATGGATGGATGTTACCAACTGAAATGAATTTCGTTTAAAAAAAAATACTTACGCTGAATACAAATCCAATTATGGCATTTTTAGCGCCAAATTTAGCATCGGGTAATTTTCTCTTTTCGCGATCTAAACCGTCATCATCGGTTTCCTGTAATTCAAAAAATATATAAAAATTCAAAAAATTCAAAAACAAACAACAATCTCTAAGAAAACTATTGAAAAAGTAACACAAACAAAAAAATTTTCCTTGAACAATTATCACATAACCAATTGATAAATATTTAATCACAAATAATAAAAAAAAAACAAATTTTAAAAACGAGACAAATTAACAAATATAACGATGATTTATTTCTTTTCATATTTCCTTACTTTCACTTATTGTGTTGTGTTCACTCTTTTATTTAATACAACGTGCACAACTCCACATAATGCCTAAAAATGTTTAAACAAATTCCGACCTGAATTTTGAATTGAATGTACAGTAGTTTGTTACATATTTGGAAAATAACAAAAAAAAAGGAAATAAAATTTTGTAAAATGAAATTATGTGCCCAATTTGAAATTTGTCATGGCAATGGCTCGATTTAAGAAAATTTTATAAATTGGCTTTATAGATCAAAAATGCAACTGATGTCGAAAAGACCTTAAATGTAATTTTTTCCATTGACTTTTAAAGCATTCCGGCACTCTCTTAACGGCCGATTGCATGGGCGTAGGCAGTTTGTTCACTTTAATTCTGAACTGTTGAAAATTGCATAATCCGTCAAGTATACGCGAAGTCGAAGAAAGACCACGGTCAAATACCTACCTACTCTGCAGTACTCGAGACATGGCAAAATTCGAAATTGATATGCAAATCACTGAATTTTACAAGCTCTCGTACAAATCGTAGACTTATGGCATATGGTTAATTTACTCTGCGATCTGTTTGCTTATATCGGAATTATGCAAATAGCATTACTGAACTTAGTGTTGGTGCGATAAGAAAAGTTTCTTGAATATCCATGACTTATTTGAATTTTATACGACTTTGGAGGTATGCAATTGAAAGTGCAATTGAAAGTCAGTACAATTTTGGATTAGTTATAAAATATAAAGGTCTTCATCGAATAATGTGTTAAATATAAAAATCTGTCTAGCAACAAGGTTATTTTATTAGTTTTTGTGTAGAAGTCCGAAAGGCGTTCCGGAATAAATCAAAAATAGAAAAAAAACCCCTTAGGTGTTAAATATCAATAGAAATTAAATTTTTAGTCAAAAGAATTCTTGGCGCTTATATGAAGAGCCCACAAACGTAAAATCTATTCGATATCTCAATAGACCTAAGAGATATGACGGAATTCGTGAAAATGTATAACTTCGTTTCATTGACAATTTCTGTGGTAAAAAGCGATAACATTCATTTTTAAAATTTTCAATTGCAGTTTTTAAAAAAATTTCCATTGTTTGATAGATTTTTATCTCATTATTATTATGTTGTATTATTAAATTTAATAAAATAAGATCTCCTAGCATATTTTTTTATTACTATATTTATCAATTTTGATACACGTAACTGCCTAATTATTTTTTCGACTTAAGCTGTTATCGCTTTTTACCACAGTGTGTCCCGGGTACAACTTAACCTGAAAGTTACAACTTTCTAACTTAAGTCGTACCCGGGACACAAAAAACACCCCAGCCTCGTATCTTGCTACCCCTATATTACTTTATTATTTCAATAATACAGAATTGTGGTCGATTTAAAAAAAAGAAATTTGCTGCCCTGAAAATTCAGTCCGTCTGAACGCCGTCCGCCGAACGCAAAATGGTTTGAAGGCTCATACCCCCCAAACCCTTTGATCTATTACTCGTAAGTTGAATTTTTTTTGTGAGTAGAGAGGGAAGTGGGGAAGCGGTTTTGACGGAAAATTTTGTTTTTCAGACCTCTACTAAAAATTTTTAGATTTCGATATCTCACGAACTAATTGCGCTAGAAAAATGACATTCAGTTTGTGTATACAAGTCGAGAAATAGAGTTTGCTGAAAATACAATTTTTCAAGAATTTTTCTATAAAATTAATTGTTATATATCAAGAACATTTTAAGATAGATGCTTAGAATTTTTACAGGAAGTTGGCCTAAAAGCCAGTAGCAGGAAAAAAATTAAAATGAAAATGAAAAATGCAAATGCAAATGAAAGAAAACGTTCCGATTTTCATATCTTGAGAGCCCATACCCATATAAAAAAAATCTGCCAACAGTCTGGGCGCAACTTTATTATTTTATGGGTAGAAGTCCGAAACGTGTTTAATGCTGAGATGCGGTGTAGGTTACTATGAGACCGACAACCTAAGGAATAACCAGGAGGCTATTTGAAACTTTTACCCAGGAGGTTTTTAATAGGGAAAAATACTTAAATCGGGTTTTACCCGACCATGTTTAAAGCTTATAGAAGCGAGAGTGAGACTCCAAATCTCAATATACCTAAGAAATATATCAGAATTCGTGAATATGTACACAACCACTTTACACCCCTTAGGGGTTGGATATCGCAAAATTTGGAAGAACGTTTTTAGACGCTTATATAAATAGCCCGCAGGAGTAAAATTGCTTTGATAGCTCGACATGCCTTAAAGTTTTAACGAAATTCGTGAAAATCTGGATTCACAGACATTTTTTTTAGGCAACCTTTTGAACGCCAATAAAAATCTGAACTTTTTTTTTGTTTTATTTACTCTAATAGCACATCTACATATACGTACTAAGTTTCAACTTTCTACAATAAGCCGTTTCTGAGATATAAAAAAACACCCCTCATCCCCGTACCTTGCTACCTCTATCAACAATTTTTTTCTAGGATGTCTCTATAGTGGCTCTATATAATCCTAAATTTTTAGCTTTCTATTCATTTCGGTTTTCGAGAAATAAAAATCAGAATTTTTTCCTTTCTTCCCCCTTTCACCATCACCCCCAACACCCACACCCGCTACTAGAGCTCTACCGACCTCAACTCCTGTGAAATTTTCAAATCCTTATCTGGTTCGGTTTTTGAGATATAAAAATGACATTTTTTTAAAAATTGCTGGCCCCCGCTTTCGTGTTCCATTTCCCCCCTCTTGTGATCCCATATACAGAAACTAAATTTTATCTTCCTGATGTTATTGGTTCGGAAGATATTGTAATCCAAAGTTTTTCACCCTCACCCCCACACCCTACCACCCCCGTTAAACATTTTAGCCCTTGTCTAATCTTGAAGTATCCCTAAGGATAAGCACAAAGTTTCGAATTTCTAACATCATTTATCGATTTTAGAATGTTTCAATCCCGGCTTTCAAGCGTTTCGGACTCATTGTTTTCCTCCTCACTTCCACACCCCTCAACCCCTTTCGACTATTTTTTTGCAAATGAGTCCACTATCATAGTACTACATAAGTTGTTCCTGAGATCTAGAAACCAAAATTTTTGTCTTAAACGCTCCCCTTTCCTCCCCCTCCAAAAAATACCAGTCGTAGGGGTTCACCCAATCTACCCACCATAAAAATTTCATATTAATATCTCCACGGGTTTGGGGGCTACGCGCCTTCAAACGATTTTGCGTACGGCGTCTACGGCGGACCGACGGACATTTTTTTTTTGGTTTACTAGTCCTAAAACGTGAAAATACAAAATTTCAGGGTAGCAAATTTTTTTTTAAATTTCAGGTCGATCACAATACTTTATTATTAAAAAATAATAAAGTACTCGTAAAAATGATCAGTGAAAATGGAATGCATATATTTTCACGAATTTCGTCATATATCTTAGGTCTTCGAAAATATTGAACTGATTTTAATATACAGCTGACTAGTGTTGTATTTTAAATTTGACACCAGTTTCGATGCAACTTTATTTTTTTTTAATCAAAGTCCGAGACGCGGCAATATGTAATATCGAAAATAAATTTTAATTAGGCAGGCAGCAGCGTTCAAACTGTTTTAAAAAAAACGTTAAAATTCTTAAAGTTTCCTAGCACAAACTTAACAACGAAAAAGTTTTGGAGGTGTAAGAAAGTTAGCGTAACACACGACAGTTTAAAACTAAATTTTCAGCTTGCCTGTATTTCACTATAGCGAAATACCCCTCATTCCCAAACACCTTTTTGGTATGCAACTGTCATATCAGGAAAATATCTTATAGTATAAATTTTCTCATACAATTATTGTAGTAAAAAGAAAAATATTGAGTTTTAAATATTCGACAGATGAAGTGTTGGTTTAATCACTAACATTAATCAAAACAATCTAAATTACCCTTGTTACGTAAAGACGACAAACAATTAAGACAATTTTTTTTTAAATTTACTTCGAGACTTTTGTAGTAATAATTACTAAGTTGCGTGATCATATTCGAACTTGGTCAATGGGTCATCTGTGATTGTTATGGAATAATTCTACGACGAAAACGAAGAATTGATGTATGAAGTGCTGGCCGGGTTATTAACAAACTATAGTTAACTGTGGTAATCCATTGAACAAAAGGTTGCAAGAAAAAATTTTTTATTATTGATATGAGATAGTAAAAAAGGTGTCTAAAATATAGAAATATTTTAGACAGAGAACTGTGTAACATGATATTTTGAGAACTCGTTTAGCTAAGAAGCCGAATTTGTAGGTGAATAAATGCAACTGATAGTGGATTTTGTGGTTCATATAAGAATTTTATAAGGCACATATTTAATTCAATAATAACAATCTCTAAATTTTTGCTTTTTAGGTATTGTAAAGTATTAGTGTAAAGTATAAGTGACAAGTTTTTTTAAAATCGTAATATGAGAATTTAGCCGGGGGATACACATAACGTATAGTACGGTTTGACATCTGGTCTAAAGTAAAATACAATTGATTAAATATTTAAAAGATTACATTGTTTTCCTTTATCCGCGCCCCTTAAGTGGTTTTAGCAACTGGCGCTTTAAAATTTCTGTTCATACATATTCCCTGGCACCATCTGACATTAAAGAACATAATTTAGTTGAGCTAGTCATCACTGGCTGGCGGAATGGCGTTGCTAGCGGTAAGATGCACGATATACCAACAAATATTATAGAATTTGAATAGCACGAAAGGGGATATTACTGGTTAGATACCAATATATTTATCTTGTTTATGCATAGTGTTGGCTGGTATTCATGTTAGTATGATGTTCCACATGCTTTGCGAATGCCCTGGTCTGGCTTGGAGGCGGAAACGTACTTTAGGTACGCGTTTCGCCATGGACTTGGTCGAATTCGTAAACATTAAGCTAGAAAAGCTGCTGCAGTTTGTCGGGCTGGCGGGGTGGTTTACCTAAGATGTGGTCTTGGGCATACGGGTACTTCCTATGATAAGAATACCAACATATTTAGTTGCGTTTAAAATATCGCTTTTTAAAACATCGTGTTTAAAATCTCGCATATACTTTATTTTTGTTAAATCAGTGTGAGCCTTAATAATAAAAATAAATCATTTTAAAGTGTAATAAAAAATAAAATAGTTGGTTAAACCACCTTATGAATTATTGTTTCCATTTCCAATGTATCGATAGTTTACAGCTGCGGTTCTTGCACAGTTTTTATAATTGTTCATCAGTACTCTTAGTTTCAGCCAGGACTAATTTATTTTGAGTACTAGGAATAACTACAAAGTCAACTTTTTGCTGTTGTAAAATTTGTAATAAAGACAATTGTGTTTCTAAATTTGACGATATTTGGATGATATTTTTTGGAAAACACGAAATTTTGAAGACAGAGATTTTAGGTCAAGAGCTTTTGACCCAATCCCGTTTCCATTAAGCGTTTAACCGAAGGAGTGCCAGATTTTGCTAATTAACGGACTTGAAAAAGGTGGGTATAGCCTAGCCTAGCCAAATAAAACAAAATCACTGCATAATTCGCAGAAATTTAGGAATATGTTTATAACAAAAATCTTGATATATACCACCCATTTGAAGATTATGCACTTCTATGATATGATATCGGATGAGTGAGAAAAATGCAACTAATGTTATGGAATAGCTTATTTTCGGACTAAGTCTAACATAGTTTAAATCTTTTTTACAGCCTTATTTTTCAATAATTATTATATTTTGATATCCTATCTAATTCCATGAACTTTTTGACCTCCACTGTATATTAATGTAAAGTATGTAGATTTGTTTAACATTACCCCACTTACTGGTCCACATTTCCCGTGGGCAATGAGACTCAAATAAAGAATATGTTGTTTTTTTTCCTTTTTTTTAAGAATTAATTTAAATTTATTTCTTATTAGGTTTAACGTAAAAGTTTTAAATTAAAAGCAGATTTTTTCGATTAATTATTTGAGTTTTTGCTTAAGTGGCTCAAATTCTCCCTTCCCCCTACAACAACAGAAATTAGTTTTCTAGGAAGAATCTTCAACTAAGAACCAGGAATACAAACCGCGCTATTCACAATATTCTGAGATTATCTCAGTGAGAGTTTTTTTTTAACTTGAGATAATGAAAACTTGAAAACACTTGAAATAGGATCAGTACATTGGCATACCGTGGTACTGACCTACACACCGTAATACCTGTATATTTTTCAAAACCAGCTAAGATTTATTCCAAATATGCAAGTTGTATATTTTCTAGGTGCGACAGAATGTATGCCTTATATCTACTCTTATTATGTGACCCGAATTTGACCACGCCTAAAGTAAAGCTCGCGATTGAAGTACTAAACTACTACGTACTTATCATTAGTCTATTAGCTAACACTCTTGTATAGATAATCATATGCCGGTTTATCTTGAGATATAATTTCAAGTAATAAATAATTGCGTAAGTGCGGCGACTAAATCTCTTCGATTACACAAACATCGATCGTTTGGTGTTGTTCTTGAAACTTTGAAGGTTACACTTTTTGTACAACTAACTAAGTAATAAGATCCACAACCTTGTCATTTGAGAAATGAGTGAGAGTGCCCATATTTGACGAATAGTGCAAGACTAGCTTGACATCTCGTGGGTGTGTGATAACCATGACGGTGATTTCAAGATTATCGAAAATAATTGCCATAATTTTTTTGATATGTACATACATTCTCTTAATTTCTACAGAAAAAGAAAGTAATTTTATGTCCCCAAATTGAAGAAGAGTTTCTTGGTTTGGTCTTGATTTCTTGGTTCTACATGATACATTCTGGGACCGCGCCCTTCCTGATAGTGCTGATTTTAATAGACGTCCTTTTTTCTTAGACTCTAGGCATAAGTCGATTTCTAGGTGCGATAATAGGTTATAGGCCACGGAGGCCTCAATGGAATCAACGAACTATCAATTGCAGGAGCCTGGCTTTGCCAGTAAACTATCGAAAAGGAGAGTGATCAAAATTAAATTGTGGTGTATGCAAGACAAGGTCGAGGTGTTACTCCATCTTGACTTGAACAAATGGCGCCTGTTTTCTTTTAAAAAAAGTTGAATTTAAATCTAAGGACATCTATTTTATTATATATGAACATCCATCCATAAACCTGCATTTTTTCAAAATTTCAGCGTATAATACTTCTTTAACGACAATCTCAATATCACTGAAATTCAACAAAAACGTCGGCTTGGAAGTAAAAATTGTCAAATTCAAAATTGTTGAATTTAAAAGATCGATTTAAAATTCTTTTGATTCCAATGGAATCGTGGGAACGTCAACCCAATCTTTTGATTGGGTATTGTGGTGAATTTGAACAATTTTACTAGAAGAAGCAAGTTTTAATCAATTTTTTTAATTGACAATTTTCACTTGTCAAGGCGATGAAATATTCAATTGGCTTTTTTCGTTTGATGGTCAGTATTTTATATAAACGCCTAATAAGTTTTCTTTACTACTCGATATTAAACACCCAAGAGGTTAGTTAGAACCAAAAGCCAATAGAACCAAAAGCAAATTTCATATACCGTCATAGCTAAGAAATATTCAGGAGTTCGTGAAGAACTAGGTAATTCAACATTTTCTCTTTTGGGTGTTGATCAAAAAATCATCCAGAATTTTATTTTTAGACGGTTATAGTATAAAAAGCATTTAAAAGTTAAAAACTGGCCAAACTAGCCTAAGAGGAATTGAGCCTAATTTAAAAACATATTTTCAACTCCTTTTTAAAAAATATTTTCTCGAAATGCGCATCTTACGTTGGCTTGGATATCATTTCTGCTAGGCAAGTGCGTCTTTGATAGAGTTTAATAAGTGGCGCTTTTTACCAAACCCGTATGATACCTTTCTGCAAACTTTTATTATAAAACAAAATTTTGATCAACTATTTTGCCACTCAGGTACACTGTAAGTTATTGATCCTATTCTTTTAGTCTGGTGTAATTGTTTAGTTTTATAACTCCATCAAAATTATAGAAATTTTTTGAGAAATATAACTAATTTGTCTAATACTCCAACGTTTTCAGAAAATCAAAGAAAATTAAAACATCATATTTTCAGCCAGCAGTTGATCAAATAAACATTGTTTTAGGACAGCATTAATGCGGCTGCTATAGGTACAACACTTTTTCCAGGTCTTTAGGTTCACCCAATTATTTTATCACCTATTTTATCACTTATCTACACCCAGTTCTTTTTATTTGTAAGAATCCACAACTCAAACTTCCCTTTTTAAGTCACTACCCTTCCCAAAAAGTGCCGTATGTGCACCCCGGGCGCTGGTTATTTATACAAACACCTAAAAACATTTTCAATATTAAATCCCCAAATGGGTGAAAATAGGCTAAATATATAAATATATATAAATATTCATGAATTTCGTAACATCTCTTAGGCCCGGTGATACATCGAATTATTATTTGACTCTGGAGACTATTTAAAAAAGCGAAGAAGAATTCATTTTGGGATTTTTTTATTCAACCCCGAGTTAAAACTTTTTCCACGGATTTCATAATAACTTTTAGTATCGGTGAGAGATTGAATTAGTTTTTAATTATACAACTACTTTTATAAACGCCTATAAAACAATTTCGGGATTTGTCGATATCCAATCCTAAGATGATGGAAGGGGGTTGAATATTATATCTAATCTCGGTTGTTGATTCTCCAAACTACTTATATAAACGCCTAAAAGGGGATTTCGGGATTTTTCGTTATTGAACCCCTCAGGTGGTAAAAACGGATTCAATATGTTATAGTGAATTTTTCAATATTTTTCAGGTCCGACTAAATGTCGAACAGATTAATTCTTCTAAAGGCTGAAGTTTGAGATATACACAATTACGTGATTTTTCGATATTTAACCCAAAAGAGTGTTAAAACGGGTTAAATTATCTTTAATTCATGTTTTCATATTGAGATATCGAAGTAGTAAAAACATTTTTGAGAATTTTCTATATTAAATCCCCAAATGGGTGAAAATAGGCTAATTATTTTTTCATGGTGTCGTAACATCTCTTAGGCCCGGTGATACATTGAATCATCATTTGATTCTAAAGACTATTTAAATAAGCGACTAAGAACTCATTTTGGGATTTTTTTATTCAACCCCAAGGCGGCGAAAACGAGTTAAAATTTTTTCCACGAATTTCATAATAACTTTTAGTTTCGTTGAGAGATTGAATTAGTTTTTAATTATACAACTACTTTTATAAACGCCTAAAAATCAATTTCGGGATTTGTCGATATCCAATCCTAAGATGATGGAAGGGGGTTGAATATTATATCTAGTCTCGGTTTCTCCAAACTATTTATATAAACGCCTAAAAGGCGATTTCGGGATTTTTCGTTATTGAACCCCTCAGGTGGTAAAAACGGGTTCAATATTTTATCGTGAATTTTTCAATATTTCTCTGCTTCGACTAAATGTCGAACAGATTTTTCTTCGGAAGGCTGAAGTTTGAGGTATATACACAATTACGTGATTTTTCGATATTCAACCCAAATGAGTGTGAAAACGGGTTAAATTATGTTTAATTTATGTTTTCATATTGAGATATCGAAGTAAGTGGTTTTCACTTTTAACGGCTATTCAAACAAACACCCAAACCGATTTTTCGATATCCAAACCCCGGGCTATTAGTGCTGTTTGTTGATATTGGGCTCACAATTTAATTACAGTGTCACTTTACAGATATTTAGACACCGGTAGTAATTAACTTATCAAATACTCTACAGTTGCTAAATCGTGGGATCACAACATTTTATTTTACCGGTAAAGGTACGTAACACCGGTGCGTTGAAATGGTTTGCAATTCCCACATCGAAACGCTTAAATTCGCTAAATATTTGTTCGTAAGTCTGAAACCAGTTTCCATCATAAGGCACTGATCTTAAACAATTTACGTATGTTATGCATTTATGCGAAGCAATTAACAATATAACAATGTGCTCGTGTATGGATACCGAACAAAAAAATCACTTTCAACACGATATTTGCATAATAGGGTAAATACACGGCAGATAATCGAAGGCGATTGACCTAAAAACGCAACATATAATTCATCATACTGCCATACACATCAAAATCACTGTTTCTCTACACGTATTTCTTCATATGACCACCGAAAAAAATTGTTATTGAAAGGCTTCACATTACCTCGAGTTCGAGTGGATTAAGATCGTCCGCTGGTTCGCCAAGATTCTGTTCGTCCTGCCGTTTTGTCCTTATACTGGGAGCTGTAAGTGCTATTTGAAATACCAAAGCGAGTATCACTAAACCGAGCCTTAGTCTGTATCCTTGCATTTTAAAAACTATTTTGATATAGCGACTATTGACCACAGATTTTTGAAGAATTGAAGTTTATGTAAGAAGATCTGAAATCGAAAGAAAGGAAAATCTCGATAAGATAGTTATGAAAATTTACAGAGAGTCCGCTTAAGTAATTTCCCTCCGATTTTTTTTTTCAAATTTAAAATAGTTGAAAGCAAGTACTTTTCGTGTTGATGGCCTGGTGAGAGGTGTGTAAAATCGACCGATACAAACGCGTGAACATTCGCCAACGAAATGACCGCAATCGAAAGTCTTTGACGGTTTAGGCTCACAAGAACTCGATTTAAAAATAAGTAATAAAAAAAAAAGAAAACTTTTTATGGAAAATGTCCATACAGAAGAACAAATACTAAAAAAAAACCAAGATGCAAGAAACTTTACTCTGAGATAAACCGACACAATTACAGACACTTTTATATCAAAACCGTATGTTGCTTTTCATTATCGTATGTCGCTGAGTACCATATGTTCGCTTTATATTACCGATTTGCACGATTATAACATTTTCTTTTATTATTACTATTTTTCGCGAAAAGCGCGCTCTCTTGTTGCACTAACCGGGTATGTGTTTTTTTTGTTGTTAAATCACGACGTACGTCAATGAGAGGTTTTCTTCGGATCAGAAGAGATTTTACTTAATCGTTGTTTTTTCTTGTAGTATAATGAGCCTTACAATTGATAACCAGGTAAATGTGCAGGTAAGTATGGTTTGATCAACAGGTAGCCTGGGTATGAGTTGCGGTAAAGAGCTTTCCAAAACTGCAAGAGACCAAAACCGAAAAGCAGAAAAAGTAGTCAACTACAAAATACGAATTGGTGGGATTGTTAGCGCCTTTACATTGCTCCAGCTACCTCGTATCTATCAATTTAGGTATATCTATCCAATACTACCTGAGATGTTCAAGACAGGGTAAAAACCAAAGATATACACCGCAATTTTTTTTTTCAACTGATCATATCCACAACATATCGCTAGACTACTAACCTAAGCGTTTTATGATTGAGTGCGATAGTGGTAGAGTATGGTGCAAAAAAAAAATTAAGGAGTGAGATATAATAGCAAAGAAAATATATAAAAAAAAACAACAATCTTACATGAACTACTTGACAAGAAAAATTAAATATATATCTCACACTAGATGAGGTCTTAACTACGAATGGCTGTTGCTGCTCAGTGCAACGCTTATTTCTACCATTCCACCCAATTGGGTCAAATTATTCTGAGATCTTGTGCAGACTAATGTCACTAACTAGCGTGTAATGAATTTTACATTAACATTAAATTTAATATTATATTTATGGTAATTTTTTGCAACAAAATGCAAGGTCTTAAAAAGTACAGATACCAGCGTATGTAATATTTTATCGAAATATCGGGATAAATTGAAAACTGGCTAGTAATGTCGAGGCGTTTATATAACCAGGTTCCTTCCGGCTTCCCTTACGAAAATTTAACACTATCAGACTTCTCGTAGAATAGAAATTATTGTACCAACATTACGGCCATTTTTGTAATCCGACACGAGGCGCATTCCTGCGAACCATTGTGCTGCAATCAAGCGAAGGCGAATTCGCTGTAAATTTGCTTTGACGAAATGTACGCGATCATTAATGGGAATTTTATGTCCTTAATTTGCATTTATATTAGAGAAAAAAGGAAGTTATAAAAATGAAATGTTCTTCTTGGAAATATTCGAATGCCTTGGACGAAAAAGAGTTGCGTATAATTTTTGTTTATTGATGGCCAAACCATACTGTCTGTCCGAATGTACGATAACTCCAGAGTGACTTGTTCTAGGAAGCCGAAATTCGGTAACCATTCGTTAAATAGAGTTTGTAAGGCTAAGTTCGTAAACGGGCGAAAACGTTCTACCTTTTCGAGTAGCTGCCATACAAAGGTGCTTAAAACACGTATTCATGAATGTTGACCGATAGGTAGGTAGGTAGGTACGCGTGGCTGCCCTAGAGAAAACGAACACACTTAGACCTAAAAGGTTCATTGTGTTACCACAGGATCATCGAATCCGATCCTACTCGTCGAACCATTTAGAGCTTGCCATGAAGCATTGGATTCTCACGACCTCCATTGCGGCAAGATCACCAAGCCAGTTGAAGAAGTAAGCTCCAAGATGAGCTTTCCTTCTAGCCGATAGAGCTGGACAGGTACAGAGAAGGTGAAGGACTGCCTGCTCATCCTGGCAGCTTCTACAGAAGTCGTTTGAGAAGAGGCCGAGTCTTTTAGCATGTCGACCTATAAGACAGTGTCCGGTCAGAACACCGACTGTGGTGCTGATACTCGCCCTTTTGAACAAAGTCAGCCTTTTAGAGCGTTTTAGATCCAGCTTCGGGCAGATCTGTCTCGCAGTGTGACATGTAATACCGTCTGCCCATCTTGAGTTAGTTTTCTCAATTGAGTCCAATCCCAGTAGCAGTTTACATGTAGAGAGAGGCACACCCAGGTTCCGATGTTCCGGCATAATCTGAAGGGTGATACCGCGACGAGCGAGTTCGTCAGCCATGCAGTTCCCTGGAATATCCCTGTGTCCTGGCACCCAGCATAGAATAATATTGAACTCTCCCTCTCCTTAAGAGATGATCGACATTCTGCGGTGACCTTTGATGTTGTCGAGGCCGATTCCAAGGATTTTATTGCCGCTTCGCTGTCTGTGAAAATGCTAATATCCCTAGTAGATATTACATTACACCTCAGTCAGGACAAGACCTCCTTGATCGCCTTGAGCTCCACCTGATAGACACTACAGTGGTCCGGAAGGCGGAAGAAGCTGCTAATGTTAAGCATGTCAGAGAAAACACCTCCACCTACCCCGCCTTCAGTTTTGGAGCCGTCCGTATATATGTGAGCGGACTCTTCCGTCCGTACCGAACCTCTTTCCCATTCTAGACGGGTTGGGATGGTTGTTAGGAAATTTGTGTCAAAATCATAACTGGGAGGGGTGTGGTCGGTGTTTTCAGGAATGTTATTGAAGTGATTCAAGATTGTTGAGTGACCTGCATATATGCCAGTCCACTGTGTAGAGGCTCTAAGTCGAATGGCTGCACTGGCTGCCATTTGCTTGCCAAAAATGTCTAGTGCTGCAGAGGGAGTTGTTCTCAGAGCTCCACTGATACATATGCATGCTGATCTCTGTACCTTCCCTAGGGTGGTGCGGTTAACCGCTTTGTGTAAGGCCGTCCACCAGACAATAACACCATACATAAGTATCGGTTTGATGACGGACACGTAGAGCCAATGAACTATTCGGGGTTGCATACCCCATTTTTTGCCAATGACCTTTTTGCACGAGTAAAGCGCAACTGTTGCTTTCCTTACCCGTTCCTGAATGTTAGGTTTCCAGTAAAGTTTCCTGTCCAAAATAAGACCGAAATATTTTGCACTATCGGTGAAAACTAGACTAGTACCATTTAGAGAAGGAGGATCAACGTTAGGAATTTTATATTTCCTGGTGAAGAGGACTAATTCTGTTTTATGTGGGTTCACGCCGAACCCGCATTCAGCTGCCCATTTCGAGAGAATAGAGAGAGCATTCTGCAATATCTCACTCAGCGTGTTGAGGTGATTTCCCGAGACAGCAATTGGAACATCATCTGCATAAGCAATCACTATGCAGCCCGCCCCTTCCCGTCTCAATAGTAGTGTGTTGACCACTAAATTCCAAAGAAGAGGGGAGAGCACACCACCTTGTGGTGTACCTCTGTTGACAAATCTTCGAGAGGAAGACTCGCCCAGCTTTGTGTTCACAATCCCGGATGTTAACATCAAATTGATCAGCGCGCCAAGCGAGGTCTCCACCTTCAGGCTAGAAAGTGCGTCAGTGATTACCTCTGGTCTGACGTTGTTGAAAACTTCCTCGATATCGAGAAAGGCGGTGTATTCTTTAATACTAAGAGATTTTTCAATGGTGCGAATGTTGACCGATAACTTCAGATATTGTGAAAACGTTGATTTTCCAATAGTTCTAGGTAAAGTTATGGATATGAACCAGTATAGATCAAAAATTGCCGAACCCTTCAAGTTTGGAATTCGTAATTTGCCCAACTTAATATTTCAATGATTGCAGATAGAGGAATCGTATGAAGAAAATCGAGTGAGTCGTACGTATAGCTGCCATACACAAGGGCGCCCATAGAGGTGGGCGAGAGGGGGCACTTGCCCCCACCTGCAATCCACTTTGCAGTATTTTAAAAACACCATTTCGTCACTTGAATAATTCTTTTTTTTAATATGGTGTATTTAAGACCTTTTAATTATTCTACGTATTACACGTAATTTATTGAACTACTAACAAATAGTTACTAACAATGGAATTTTTTCATGGTAAGCTACGATAGGAGCAAATTTGATTAAATGTTAGTTGATTTCCGGCAACAGTAGGGTTTCTTTCTTCATTCTCATTCATCGTCACAAGATGTAGCTCCCGAAATTGGAAACTCATTTTATAAGCCATAGTTCGGCCCCTCCTTACGAAATGTTGTATGGGCAACCATGGTCATACAATATTCCTTGGAAAATATGTGAGCTCATATTTCCGAAATCATTGAGCTTTGAAGCTGAAGTTTTACAGGAATTAGTTTTGATTTAGATTAGATTTCCGTTCTCTTCTTCGGGTAGCTGACATAGAAAAGTCCTTAAAACATGTGTCCTCGAGTATTGACCGATAGGTTCAGAACGCGTGAAGCTAGGAATTTGGATTTCAAACACATTAGTTTTTCAATGATTACAGGTAAAGAGATAAATCTGCTGAAAATTGTGTGATGTAATAGTCCTTGAAAAAGCCAAAATTACATTCGGTGTTTTACTCACAGTTCCAGATACGGAATTGAAAACACATTTTTTTAGAGTAGTAATCACACGAGAGTCCTCAAAAAGGAGTGAACTATACATGCGCACTGCTTATTCTGCTATATTACCAACTATAATATAATATTATTTCAGAGGAAAGGCAAGCCAATCTATTCGGGGTGATAACCCTCATAACACATACTAACACTAACCTTGTAGTACTGAAATTTTCATTATACTCGTATATAGTGAAAGTTTTGAAAAACGTCAGAATAAATAACTATAAACTGAAATCGGACATTCGCGAGTCAATATAAATTTTCAGTACTGAATGAAATCGGAAAGAAAGTTGAATTTTGGACTTAGTTTATTATTTCATCATTTTCTATGGTGCAATTTATTTTTGTTAATACTGGATTGTGATCGCATAAGCATTTATCATCAAGTTCTGAACTAATTCCGTTTTTCAGTACCGTACTAGAAGAAGAAGAAAAATATCGGAAAAAAATTCTTGTCAAACCAGCACTGTATCAAGACTCAATGCAATTTGAAATTCGTGACGTTTTGGACGTCACACCTTTATGTTGTTGATGCTATTTAATTATTCTATTAAGAAGCCTATTAATCAAAGGAAGAACAAAATAGCTACATGTAACTAAGAAAATTGAATAAAACTTTAGAACCCCTGTTATTTTTCTTTACTGTTTCATTTTATCATGTCTTCTGAAGTTTCCAAATTTCTAAAATTAGTACTGTACAAGTACTCTATCAATACTTGCTGCACACAAATATTAAAAAATTTAAATTAATTGAAAAATTGCTATAAAAAACAACGTTAAGAAATTTTTTTTTACTATAAAATATCATTAGTAGTACGGTATCCATGCAGTAAGTACTCTATTTGTAATACTGAAGTGGATTTCTTTTTAGTACTGAATTAATTGTGTTCAGCAGAATTTAGTCAGTAGCAGAAATGTTCCGCTGGAGATTTGCATGGTACAGTACTTGGATGTAGGCTTGTGTAGGTCGCGAACGAACTAGTTCAGAAGAGCGTTACCATAAAGGCAGGCGTCCAGGTCGGGCCGGGCCGCATCGCAAAAATCCGCTTGCCATATATTGTTATGGAAGTGCGTCCACTGAACGAGACTCGCGACGGAACGAAGTACGTAGAAAAAAAAATGCTCGCCGCACTGTTGCGATGCGGCCCGCCTCTAGTGAACGCGTACCTTAACTGAAATGAACGAACTAGTTCACAGTCAGTCCCGCTCCTAGTTCGTTTTTCATTGCCGTTCGGAATTCTGTGAGACAATATACTATACTAGATCTAACAACATTTTCGTAACTTTACAAAGTTTCACATTATTTTCTTGTCTTGTACTAAACTCAATATTGTAGTTGCAAAGGCTTCAGCCTACTCTCTAAAAAATTACAAACTGTGCCTATATATATTTAAGTATTATTGAAATAAATGAACTATGAACTATACTAGATCTATTTTTTTTTGCTCATCATGTTCTACTACATTTACTGACCTTTTTTTGTCATCTTCTAATAGATCTACTGACCTTTTCTTGCTCCTCATCTTCTACTATATCTACTGACCCTTTCTTTGCTCATCATCTTATACTAGATCTACTATCTTCGAACTACGACTACTCATCACTGAACTCCCCTGAAGTAATGAACTATGAACTAAAAGAACGAACTAGTTCGCGAGGGATCGGGAATAGGAAATGATCGCTCACTATGGTGAACTAAAATGCGCAAGCCTACTTGGATGGGAAAAAAAGAGATCCGCTGGAATGCCGATGCACTATGCGAGAAGATCCGATGGTTTTTTTTTAAAAACAGCATTAGGAATTTTTTTTTTATTATTATAAAATTTCATCAATAATTAGGTATCTTTGCAGTAGGTACTGAATTCGTAATACCGAAGCGGATTTCTTTTAGTACTGAATTAATTGTGTTTACCAGAATTTAGTCAGTAACAGAAATGATCTGCTGGCGATTTGCATGTTGTAGTAATAGGATGGGGTGAAAAAAAGGTTCGCTGGAATACCGGTAGAGTGCCGATGAACTGTGCGGGAAGATCCGATGGTTTTGTTTTTTTTCTAAATCTGTTTGCATTGGATGTTTTTGAGCCAACACAACTAGCCTAACAAATTCAACCAAACATCCGGATTCGAATTTTCAACGTCCTAGGTCAAGGCGTTCTTGAGTTACCATGCATTTGGACAGACGATCAGACAGCAACCGAATTTAAGTATTTTTTTAATACCGAGGCCCTATTCTATGCTTTAAAAACTTTTCAGCAGCGATAAAACTTATAACACTCTACAGATTTCATCTTTCAGTAGAAAAAATTGGTAGAGGAAGCTTAATGATTGTGAAATATGATTCAGTGCCGGAAACTAGTCTTTTATTTTCGGTCAATGAATTCATGGGTATCCAGTATGCATATGTGAAAAGATTGTCGATACGGTTTACTATTGAACTATTGTTGCTGATGCACATTTTCTCTTGTTAAGTCAACGGATTTTTTTTTAACGAAACATTTGAAAGAGACATTCATTCACGATAATGTCAACAATCGAAAGATTATGTAAATTTTATTACTTTACAATCTAATTTATCAATTTGAATAGTACATAACCTTCAGCAATTATACTAAATTGATTGAATGAAGATCGATTAATTGATCGATTTTTAAAATTTAAGTACCACTTGATAACAGATTTACGAACAGTATATGGGGGTAATAGCGGCAATACCTTTCCTAAATGTCAATATTCGAAAATTAAGTTGAAGTTTTCACAATGGTTTGACCCCTTTCTGGGGACTTTGATTGAGGAAACAGGTGGACTATGCCGAGGAATTTAGTAAGAAATTAGAAATACGAACTAAAATAAGTATTGAATTGGTTTTTCACATTTGCGAGCTTTTAATAGAACGGACTAAAAAGTAACCTCAATATTGAACTCAAAAAATAGTTGACAACAGGACGAAAAGGGGTTGAAAACATGCCGAAAAGGGATTGAAAAGGGGATGAAAAGGGGTTGAAAAGATATTGAAAAGGGGTTGAAAAAGGATTGAAAAGGGGCTGGAAAGATATTGAAAAGGGGTTGAAAAGTGATTGAAAAGGGGTTGAAAAGATGTTGAAAAGGGATTGAAAAGGGGTTGAAAAGATGTCAAAAAGGGGTTGAAAAAATGTTGAAAAGGGGTTAAAAGATGTTGAAAAGGAGTTGAAAAGGGATTGAAAAGGAGTTGAAAAAATTTTGAATAGTGGTTCAAAACATGTTGAAAAGGCATTGAAAAGATGTGGAAAAGGGGTTGAAAAAAGGTTGCAAAGGGGTTGAATTCGTTTTTACGAATTTTGACTTGATTCTTTGGTCCGACGGAATCAAATTTACTTTAACTTCTACAGGCTGTTTATTTACTTTTAGTTTTACTTTAATTTTTAAAATTTGAAAAACCACATATGATTAAAAGTTGAATGTTAGTCCTTTGCTATACTCTAAAAATAAAATTGGTATTGAGGTAGTAAGCTGTGGGGCTGGCAAATGTTTTTTAGGCACTGCTTAGTGTGGCGAGTTTTTTAAGGAAGTGATGTCAATCCAAACGATGAGTAACAGCATATACTCGTACGTACAAAACGTAAACAGGATAGCAATAACATAAGGCGTTCGGTAGATATATGTATTATATGTGAAAAGATGAGAAGTATGATGGATGGTCCAGGAATGGTCTTGCCAAAGATAAAAGTTCCATGACTGTTGGCACACTTTAGATTTACATAGTAATTTATTTACAATGATTTGTATACACCAGTAGCCTTCCGACAAGGAGGAAAACGTTTATAGACTTAACTTTTGTTAACTGATAAACTGCTCCCCTGGTGAATCTACTCCATCCAATTGATTGAAGTATTGGTACTTATTTTGCACATTATCGGCAGGTAATAGATTTTTTTATTATTAGGTACTTATATTTTTATTTTAATACATTATTATTTGTTTTTAATAGCCAAGTTTCAAAACTATTATTATTTATGAAATGTCGTATAGTTTGTATCAACCACTACGAATAAAAAAGGATCATCCGGAAATTGATGGCTCAGCAATATCTTCGGGCTGACCTATTCAAATCTTAAATAAAAAAACCACAGAATTTAGTTCGAAGTTGCAACATGCACTGAACACATAAAAGTAACTTGCGGTATGGACATCACACCTAAAAAAAATTACGGAAATTTCGCACTAGTAAAAAAACCGTAAGCATTTGCATAACATGAAAATTATATCATCAATTTGTGAATATATTTAATAATGTTTTCTTTTTTTAATTTGACGCACCCGAGAGTATCTAAAAGAGTAGCAATAATGACGATATTATGGCACTTAAGATTGTGCTTAACAAGTCTCGATTACAAGTTAGTGACGTGTCGAATGTATCAGATATTTCTTGATCTTGGAATCGGGGTCAAGGAGTCTCTCCAATCCAACTCCGATAATATAATTTGCATTTGCATGGACGTAACCTGTAGAGACCTTTTCGCTTAAACAACTGGTTCGCTCTACAGAAACGAACCGCAAAGCATTTTCGATTTAAATCGATAAAACACTCGATCAACATTGAACTGATTTCGGCTTCGAACTCTGTTCGTTTTATCGAATCTTAAGAACAATTACAGGTAATTACTCCTGATAATAAAGTTTTTTTTTATTAACGAACTGGGAATCGCACGCCAAGTGTAATTTTATTAAAGGAGACTCTGTTTTATATTGTAAATAAAATACAAAATTGCATAATTTAAGTTGCAACTAGCACAGGACCTTTGTATGATTGGCTAGAAAAAAAATTTCAATTACAGGAAAATATCGTTAAAATTCATGCGATTAAAGATTTAATTGTTCAGTAATTGAACAATTTAGTACATTATGCTGGTGGTAATTGACTGTAATGCAAATTACATAGTTCGATAATCACAACGTGAACTACCTTCTAAAGCTCAAAAGTTATTACGATTTGAAGTTGTGATGGAGTGTATCCGAGAGGTTGTTGCACCTGTTTTGACCTACACATTATGAATTATATATTATAAATACAAAAAATCTATTACCTACTTTCGTTTTCTACTAATACACTACTCAGAAAAGGCAACAGTTTCCATCGAGTCTATGTCAAAAGCAATTGAGTTCAATGCAGTACATTTAAGACGGAATTAATTATCTTGTATAATGAAAGGAATTAAAAGTGACCATAAGAGATTTTGCAGACTTACGTATTTAATTGCAAAAAAAATTTAAAATTTTATCTATAATATCTTAGATTCCAATGTAAACCAGGTTTCAAGTTTTAAGATGTTGCTAATTAATCTACATTGGTGTATTTCTAGGTTCCACGTTCCAGTACTGTACAAGAGTGTGACACTGTTCAATCAAAAATTTAAATTATACATAATTCATAACTCCCACGTAGATTAAAACCCACTAAGTGCATACGTAAATATTGAAAAAAAATCAGACAGGTAATTCGCGCTAAAATTCAAATACTCGTATGTACGAGTATGGGAAGATTCTGTACTTAAGATTAAGTCGGGGTTGGATTTAATAAAATAATTGTTTTATCGTTGTTTAAAATAGTGTTTCAAGGCGAAAATATATTTACATATTCAGCCGTTGAATTGAAAAAAGTTCAGAACTGAAGTTGATTAAACTTCACAACTTTGGCAAATAGGCTGTGACTTCATCCTATACTTAATCTTTACGAAGTAGCGGGTATTAAGTTCAAGTGAGTCTGAAAGCTGAAATACAAGTCTTAAAAAATTGCACAATTGAAGTAATTTTACTTTCGTCGAATTGTAGGTCAGGACACTGAGAATTCGCACATTTTTAGATAATGTTGGGTTCAAAATTAACACTTCAAATTGCTAACTATGGCCCTAGGTATACAGGACCTCAATGTGCTAATGGAAAATACATTAGTCTTTCAGCACAAAGGTCATAGGTTTTATTTACCGCTTTTGATAGAGTGTGGCATACTCCCCTTTTAGACAAATTAAAATCATTTGGTCTGTCTAATTCCCTTATAACATGGATTGAAAGTTGTTTGTACAATCGTGTAATACGAGTAGTATTAGATGGTGTTACACCGTCACCTTATTTAATTAATGCTGGCCTCACTCAAGGCTCGGTTCTTTTTTCGCCACTTTTTTAATTTTAAAATTCAATCCATAGCTTTGTCGATGGTAGTACCATTACCTTCTGTTATAAATTTATGTCTATCGCGAATCGAATTTATTTGCCTCATTTTAGGTAAAAGAATGATATACTCATTGAATTTAAAAATCCTTAAGATGCTTGACTGGAGCAGACAGAATAGAGTCAAATTCAGTGCATCGAAAACAAAGAACTTTTTTTTTTAACTCTAAATGAAGGAACGCATATCCCATTTATCTCATTTGTTAGTACATTCATTGTTGATAGTTTCAAGATACTTAGAGTTAACTTATCTGAATCTTTACGATGGAATGATCATAACTTTATCATTACAAAAGGCGAAATTCAAAGCTCCTTTACAGATGTGAAAAGTACTTTTCCCTAACTGATTTAGTTAAACAGTAAAAAAATCCATTGAATTTTACATCTTTTGGATAGTAGGAAAATATGCCACACCTTTTCAAGTAAATTTACATGGGGATGTAATATTCAATTTGAATGTAATTTTCAATTTTCGGTCAGTAAATTTCAATTTGCAATCAGTAAATTTCAACTTCGAAAGCTGCAAATTCACTGGATATTCTCTTGAATTTACATTCTAAAAAAAGTGTATAATTAGCACTCTTTAAGATACACTTATTTCTACTTCTAATATTATTTTTTATTTACTTTACTTTTTACGTACTCTTAATAAAACCCTTGGGTGTAGGTAGGAATCGAACCCGCGATCAATTCCGGTTTTGCTACGTAGGATTGGCGCGCGTAGCCACTGCGCCACCAAAGGCTTTTCATTTTCATTTCAGTAGAAAACAAAATCGAACGAACCGTCCATCTTCGTAGTTTCATATATTACATGTTTTTCGCCGTAAAATTCAAATAGATAAGTAGAATTACACGAAAAGAACGTAATTTTTTTTAAAATTCATATATAAATATAGTTAATTTTACATGAAATGTTGCGTAATTTTGTGACTCGTTTCATGTAAATTATACGGTTAAGTTGAAAAGTACATGAATAATTTACTAATACCAGTAATTTAGTGTAAGAGTGACTGAAATGTGTACTTTTACTTGAAAAAATGAAATTGGAAATTTCAAGTAAAAATTGGATAGAAAATTAATTTTTTTTAAAACAGTGTAGGTAGCTTTTAAAAAATCTGAAAACAGTTTGGGCTCAATTTTATTATTTGTTGGGTAGAAGTCCGAAACGTTTAATGCTGAGATGTAGTGTAGGTTACTATGCCACTGACAGCCTACAATATAACGCTCCAAATTGCCTCCTGGTTATTCTTCAGGTTGACATCTCTTTAACTCCACCTTTGTAGGCCAATGAAATTCAGACCTTTTTTTGCTTTAATCACTCCAGTAGCACATCTACTAATACTTACTAAGTTTCACTAGCATAAGCATTTTTTAAAATATGAAAATCAACCCCCAACCCAATACCTTTCTACCGCTATCAAAACCTTTATTTTCTGGGGCGTCTCTATAGTGGCTCTATATAGTTATAAATTTTTGATTTCTATCCTTTGCGGTTTTCGGGAAATAAAAATCAGAATTTTCTCATTAGCACCCCCTTCCACTATCACCCTATACACCCGCACCCTCAAAATTCTTTTTTCCGCTAGAGGTTTTCTGGCCTTAACTGCTGTAAAATTGTCAAGATCATATCTGGTACGGTTCTTGAGATATATAAATTTTAATTTTTTGAAAAACGACTATCTCCCACTTTCATGCCTCACCTCCCCTTTCAAAAAGTTTACATTCAGTAGAGTTCTAATTTGATATACAGAAAATAAATTTTATCTTCAGGGTGTAATTGGTTTGGAAGATATTGAAATCCAAAGTTTTTTACAGTCCACCCCATCTTAAAAGCTTTAGGGCTTGTCTAATCTACTAGTATGCCTTAAGACAACTACAAAGTTTCAATCTTCTGACATCAATCTTTGCGGATATATGGATTTTAGAATGATTCAAATCTCAGCTTTCAATCGTTTTTGACCCATTGATTTTCCCCCACTCCCACACCCTTCTATCCCTACCGCCCATTTTTTGCAAATAGGTCCACTATCATAGTTCTACATACACTCTTAAAAAAGAGTTAAAAATTTAACAGATTTTTCAATAATTATTGTGGTATTCTTCTGTGTAAAATTACTCTACTAGTCAAAACTACAACAGTTATTGCAGTGAACCATTCGGAAGTTTGTATAAATACACTGTTTTAGTAATATTTAATTAAAATGATTGGTTTTAGTTAAAATTTACTACAAGTTTGTGTAATATTAGTTTCTAGATGTGTAAACAGTAAATAAAAAATAATAAATTTTTGCGTAAATTTACTATATTTCTGTGTAAATTTATTAATACTTCTGTAATAATATATGTGGATTTGCATTGTGGGATGTTATTGGAAACTTTATTTATTGCAACGGAAGTAATAAATTATCCCTATAATTATTGTTTTGCGCTTTGGATAGCGGGACAAGTATGTGTTACAGTTTGTTGACGGATTTGAGTGTAAAATGGCTCCAGTGCCAAGCAAAAGCAAGAAAACTATAGAGTAAAGTACTACTAGTAATTTCACTTCAAGAAATGCATCAAATAATTAATATTTGCTTAAAAGTACACTAATTTTGTTTAAAAATCAACAAGTTTATAAGCTGGAGTAGTAATTTTATATCATTTCTAGTGTAAAAATTACTTATTGTAACTTTAATACCAATTTTACACTTTACACTTGTTTATTTTTAGAGTATTTGGAGTATTTTATTACACAAAAAATTAGTATTTTTACTGCATATAAGGTGAAATTTACTACAATTATTGTTGTCATTTAGTTGCCTACAATAATTATAGCGAAATTCAACAAATTTTCTTAGAATGTAAGTTTCATTTTTCAGAATCCTAGGATAAGCGGTCTAAAACGCTCCACCCTCTTCCCCCTCACCCACAATATATACTTGTAGGGGTACTCACTATAAAAATTTCAACTTAATATCGTAATGGGTTTGTGACCTGCGCGCTTTCAAAAGCTTTTGCGTACGGCAGACGGCGTCTACGGCGGACAGAGAGATTTTTTTTGCTTTTTTAGGGGATGCATAAAAATACAAAATTTCAGTGTAGTAAATTTTTTTGAAATTTCAGGTCCATATTGTATTGTGATAGGAACCGTAAATTTATAATTTTGTATAGGGGTAGTATGGTACGGGGGTGGGTGGTGGTTTTCCTATCTATAGAACGGCTTAGGTTAGAAAGTTGAAACTCGGTATGTATATGTAAATCAACTTGGAAAGTAATTTAGATAAAAAAAAATGTCAAATATCCAGCGGCGTTCGGAAGGGGAGCGAGAAAAATGATCAGTGAAAATGAAATGCATATATTTTCACGATTTTCGTCATATCTATTAAGTCTTACCAAATATTGAGTTCATTTTTATTATACGGCTTCTTCATATAAATACCTAGAAAGCCTTTTCAGTATTTTTCAAAATTCAACCCCTAAGGGGGTGTAAAGGGCTTTTATACTTTTTCACGAATTCTGCCGTATCCTCCAGGTCTGATCGATATCGAATATCATTTTACTTTCATGTGCTTGCGTAATGATCGCCTAAAACTCGTTTGAAAGTTTTTTCTATTTTCAGCCCCTAAGAGGGTATAAAAGGGTTGAACACGTTCCACGAATTTCGTCATAACTTTTAGAAGTGATAAGAAATTGAATTGGTTTTTACTTTCACCTGCTGTTTACGAGTATATTTATTTATTAACTCCTTTCAGGATTTTTGGATATTTAGCCCCCAAGTGTAAGGAGGTTGTATATCTGATGATATATCGAATTAATTTTTACTTCCTAAGGTTTCTTCAATTTCAGTATTTTTAGATATTCAATCCTAAGGGGTGTAAGGGGGTTGTATGCTTTTCAAAGGTTCGATATATTTTTTAGGTTTGATGAGATATTGGATCGGTTTTTGACTTTCACAGACTTTTTATATAATCGCCTACAAACACATTTCTCTATTTTTCCTTATTTAACCTCCTAGGGTTTGCATATGTTTCCGCAATTTTTGCCTTCCTTTAGTTCTGATGAGATATAAAAATTGGTTATTACGGCCTTTGATGTAATGACTTTAAAAACCAATTTCACAATTTTTCGAATTTCAAGAACCAAGGGGGTGTGAAGGGTTTGCTTACGTTTTCACAAATTTTTCAAAATCCCTCGTGTCTCATGAGTTGCTTCTTATGAAATCGTCTAAAAACCTGTTTCACAATTTATTCGAAATTCAAACCCAAGTATAATGGGTTTGTATACGTTTTAACAATTCGTCATATCTCTTAAGTCTGATAAGGCAACAAATTCATTTTTACTTCCATGGGCTTTTAGTTTACCGAAATTCGAATAGTCTACACGGACTTTTTCAATATTTAATCGGCTAAAAATCTCTATTTTAAATATTTTTATTTGAAGAACAAAATTAATTTTCCAAAAAATCTAATAATCTTAAAACAACTCATGATGTACTCCGACTTTGACCGTTCCCGAACTTTGACCCGAAAAACAATAATGTTTCGCACAGACCATTGGCAGATTTTTTAAATTAAAATTTATTAAAAAATGGTAAAATAAAATTTGAATTTTATAGATCAAAGGATTTGTGAGATATGAGCATGTTTGTGTAGGGTGAACGGCGTACGGCGGACAGACGGACTGAATTTTTTTTTTTAATTTTGGTATTTACTAGTCCTAAAACGTAAAAATACAAATATCAGGGAATCATAGATTTTACTCTATTATTTTTTAAAAACAAATTATTTGTACATACATACATACATACATATTTTATTGATCAAAATTTGTTACATGTGTCATTTTAATTCGAAATACATGGGCAGGAGATCAGAAATCAAAATCTTTACAACCTTATAAGCTAATGAATTTTGCCATTGGGCGGATATTTTGGTAATTACTATAATTAGTTTTCAGTTTAATTAAAGGAATAATTATCAGAAAAAAACCTTATTTGATAATTATAGCTAAAAGTTAAACAAAAAAAAAATAAAAATAAGAAAAGTGCTAACAATAAAACCTAACTTTAGATTAAACTAAATTAATAATTACAAATTATTTCTAAAGTCGATCACAATACTGTCTTATTGAAAAATTTGTTTTATACTTGAAAGCAACAACTTTAAGAATCAAGGTGCCTGACCTTGCCTTCTCTAGAGCCCAGTTATCTTTTGAGCATGAATTAACCTCATAATTTTACCATTATTTTTTACAGATCTTACATTAATATCCAAAACATCAAAATGTAAATTGTTTTTTTTTTTTAATATTTTTGAGTCGTCCAGATACCAACTATATCGTAGTCCACTAAAATCTGATTAAAGACAGTCAGTCCAGTTTATTATTTAACTCATAAACGCCTATTACTAGGCAAAGGTAGTTAATTGATACAGTTTTTATTAATAATTATCATAAAAAATAATTTTATTATAATAACACGACCCTTTAAAAAAATATTGCAATTTCGTTTTCTCTGATGACAATATCTCATTAGCCACATAACTTCGTTTCCGTATAATACGTTGCATTATAGTGCAATAAAAGAAACTTGATGTACTCATTATGGAGCACAATGGTAGCAAAGCGTTTACTTTAATAGCCCGTTAATGCTACTCATTTATGAATTATGAACTTTTAAATATACGAGTGCCACAAAAATTTAAAATTTATACAACAATTATGTTTCTAATGCGTTTATGGCTATTATATTTTTATCTTCTAGTAATTCTTGTTTCTCGCCAATTCGAGATTTATTTAAAAATAAATAAAACGAGCAATGCAATAAACTCCTTTTAGTTTAAGCATCCACTTATTTTGCAACAAGCCATAAATCTTGTTATAAAAAAGTAATGTTATTACAAATGAAATGATTTAAAATAAATAACGACCAAAAAAAATCGTACGTAGGCATATCGAACGAGAGAGAAAAGACAACATAAGTTGTGTATGTAAGAAATAGATAAGGCGATAATATATTAATTATTGCACAATATTTTACCACTTACTCCGGACCTTTTCGAGTTAGGTGGTCAAGGTTTCGACCATTTTAAGAGGTTGATGACGTTATTTTCAAAAATTCATGAAAAAAAAACCACACCAACTTCATCAACTCGATGAATGTTGTTAGCCGTTGTTAGACTTTCGACAAAAATTATGCAATTTTCGGGGAATTTTTTCTTGTTGTACGGAATTAGGCAAGCGATATCAAATTTTTCTTAATACACGTTGTATTTTATACGACCGCCTAATATACGGATGGGATCCATTCATTGAGAACATACGAGATATTTGGATTGGATCAATAACGAGGTCAAACTGATGACTACCATAATACGCTTATTTCGCTATTTTATTTATTGTAGTACTGGGACGCTTTTTATGGATGGGTTTTTTTCCGATCAAATCTTGAAGTAATCGCAATGAAAGATGGATTTATTGTCGATGAAAATTTAGCACAGAAAACACTCCACCTGTTGCAAAACAACACAATGCGTTTTTGTAACAACCAAAAAAAAAATCAAAAATTAAAAACTAATACCGTACCTATTCAATAAACTTTCAAGTTGATTTCGACGGTTTTATGAGTCGGCAATATTTTTTTGCATTTTCTTTCAGTTCATTCATCTGAAAGTGAAATCGTGTGTGAATAATTTGCTCAATTAAAAAATTAGATAAATGCTCGAATAGGGTAATTAGCAACTCTTTAAGTTCTAGGGTGTCTTAAGTAGTGACCACTGTGGGCATTATCTATGACTAATATGGAACATTTGCATATATCAATCAAGGCCAAACTTTCAAGTTTTTTTTCTGTGGTCGCAAAGCAACGTAATCGTATCGTTATTGCTACAATACCTTTAAAACTGGTCTATTCGACCCTCGAAAGCGAAAACTTGAGTAAATTGTACAAAGTTTAGAGCCTTTTCGACTTCGACAGTCGACAGTCTTCGGGAAAACGAGAAAAAAAACCCAAGAAACATTGAAAAACTGACCAAAGTATTGGTCTTTTGAGAGCAATGTCTGTGACCGAACCGGATCACCTGGGCATGGACCACTAGTTCCACGTTCACTTTCAGTATGAGCTCAGAAATGATCATAAAAAAAACACGACAAAACGCAGAAAACATGTTTTCCTCAGATGGGGCGATTAATTGTAGCTTTGCATTTTATCGGTGAAGAAATGCACTTAACATTTATTTGGTTTTCTTAACGTGATTACACCACAAATTATCATCTTTAATGGATTCATGCAGACTACCGAAAAATTGTGATAAATTTTTGTTCAATCCCTCTGTGATGCAGTCGGGTCCTTGTACGAGTCCATGTCTGGGGTGTGATTCAAGACCATCACTTCCAAATTAGTTGATTGAATAACCCATAAAATACAAAGACCTCCATTACATCAATAAATTCATTAAATTTTATCCAATGAAAAAATATACGGGATATTAATGGTTTTACTTTATTAAAAAAAAAAGAATTTCTATAGTGATGGATACGTTTTAATTAAAGGTAACTTTGAAAGAAATTTAGTTAGCTATAAATATGCGTTTATAATACCTAGAAAAGAAAATGGCCTTGGGAGTCCTGAAACGCCTCGGTAGCATACCAGAGGAACAGCGGACGGACAAACAACGGGCCTCTATTGATTGGGCTTTAAAGCTGACCACCGAGGGGTGGTCCGGCAAGAGTCAAGTGTCCAAGAGACACAGATGGCTGGACAAGTCTCCCGAGGTAGCAAAAAGGGCCAAGACGGGCAACCGCGGCACCCTTAAAGCCCTTCAACGAAATCCTGAAGGATCACCTAGTGATGGTCGTCATCGACAGAAGCGACGATGACGGTAGAATCACTCCAGACAACTGGAAAGTTGTGCAGAGCAAACTGGCGGATGGGTTCCTCAAACTTATGAGCATCCTGGTCCTGTTGCCTCCTGTCGTGACGGTGGGTGGCATCAGGGCTATGTCAAGCTGGTGATATGCTCCGACCAGAGATCGGGCGATCTTTATAAGGAAGCAATTGCCGGTCTAGGTGAGGTTTAGCCTGAAGCAAAGTAAGAGGATGTGGCAAGGGAGGACATCCCAAGCCGGTCACGAACTAGAGCCAGGATAGAGCAAGCCTACCGACGCGGCAGCTGTCCTGGAGATATTGAAGATCAGTAACCCCGATCATCCGACGCAAAATTGGAAGATCGCTAAGATGGAGGAGCCAAAAGGGGCCTTGAGGGTCGTGACAATCGTGATCAACAAGGAATCCCTGGCTCCCCTAGCAATCCAGAAGGGTGTGGTTAACTTCGGCCTAGGCCAAATCACACTTAGGGTCTACAAGGCAGATGCGGAAAGTCCCTTACCGTGCGCGTCGGACATCGAAGCCACGGAAATGGAGACCGATCCTGCCTCCCACGTCATCCATAGTGACGACTCAAAACTCGCCGAGACAGAATTGGCGATGGAACTGGACCCTGCGCGACCCGATTCCGATTCAGAACCGGCAAGTCGGGATCACTGCTCCTTAACGGACGAAAGTGATCTTGGCTCGGATGCTGGAATGGATGAGGGCTCGACAGGTCCTCCCGATGGCAGTGAGGAAGACCTGCTGGCATCTGACCCAGAAGACCCGAAAGATACGAACCAAACTGTGATCGAGGTTAATGTTGCGAATACTGCAAATTAATCCCCATCACTCAAAACCGGCGTCAGCTTCCCTACTTCTCCGTCTAGCCAGAGATGGAGAAGACCTTGTCTTGACTCAGGAAACATAGATCGTGCATGACGTGGTAAACGGTCTCAAGACTCCTAACTATACTCTATTCTATGTAAGGAATAATAGTAAGCCAAGAGCATGCATTCTTGCAAAGAACAGTTTAAATATGTTTCTGCTTCACAATTTCAGAGATCCCGATATCGTCGCAGTCAGCCTTGAACTGAACAACAGGAGGTATTGGCTAATCTCGGCCTACATGACCATGAGGGTCCATTGCCACCGAGTATCATGAATGATCTAATCACTGAAGTTAGTAAACTCAAGACTGGTGTTATTCTAGGCTGTGATGCAAATGCGCATCATGCAGTCTGGGGTAGTACTGACACAAACGAAAGAGGTGAGTCGCTTTTCGACTACTTTTTAAGCACTAACCTTCTTCTGTGTAATACAGTGCAAGAGCCCACCTTCATAACCAGGAACAGACAAGAAGTCTTGAACATTACCCTGGTTTCCGACAACATCTCACACATGGTTAGCAACTGGAAGGTTTCTGATGAAAACTCCTTCTCAGATCACCGCTACCTCCAATTCAATCTGAATGATTACAAACCTGTCCCATCGGCCTTTAGGAATTACAGGAGGACCGACTGGGTCAAATATAGGGAAACTCCAACTCACACCGAAAAATTCTGCAAAGCGTCTAGGCCTAGCAGTATTTGTTCATTAAAAGCCCGGAACGCGTTCAATGTTGAAATACGATGTAGGTTACTATGCTCCTGACAACCTAAAAAAATATCGTTCCAAATAACTTCGTAGTTATTCTTTTGGATGCATTGTAACCTATACTGCATATCGGCATTAAACGCTTTCCGGACTTCTATCAAACAAATAATAAAGAGCTAATAAAAGGCGTCCAGACTATTAATTATTTTTGTTTCTAATTAATTAATATTTTTCCAATTTCAACATAAACGCACACGGTAAAATATCAAAGTAACCCCTTAGCGGTTATATATCAAAAAAATCGGGACCGAAATTTTGGTCGATTATATAAATAACCCGTCAACGTAAAAAACAATTCGATATTTCTTCAGACCTAAGAGATATGTCGGAATTCGTAAAAAGGAGCACAATCACTTCACACCACGTTAGGTTAAATATCGAAAAATCATGAAACATTTTTTAGGCGAAATACAAGCAAATTCAATTATCTCATTATATCGAAAAGATTTGTCGAAATTCCTGTAAACTTACACCACCTTATTTGCAGATGGGGTTGAATAGTGAAAAATGCTGAAATTTTTGAGGCGACTATATATAAAGCCCATAGAAGTAAAATTCTGATTAGATCTACGTTGGAACTCGTGACAACGTACTCAACTACTTTACATCCGGAACTCAAATTCTAGGCGCTTATATGAAGAGAAGTAAAAATAATTCGATATCATGTCAGACCTAAGAGATATGACGAAATTCGTGAAATAGGCCCCTTTCATTAATACTTTTTTTGGCCCACCTACGGAAGTACGCCAAAGCAAATTTTTAATTTTTTTAAGTAATTTTTCTACTTCTATTAGAAGTTTGAAGATTTTCCACGCCTTTCTTAGTGCGTGCAGGGTGGCTATTTGGATGTTTTTCTCTACTTCCCAGTTAGGTATTGAGAGGTTGTTGTGTTTCTCACTGGAAAATAATCGAGCTGTGCGAGCGAGCCAAGGTAGCATGTTACAATATGTTCCAAGTTTCAATTTTGTAGCGCAAGGCGTTCTAGAGATAGAGAACACAGTGTTTATGTTTATTTGGGACAAGTTCTTACCGCACTTTTCGATCACCTAACCTGAAGGTGATTGCCAGTTTAGAGTTTCATGCTTCAGATCAGATAAAGTTAATAGATGGTTTACATATAAAAGACTTACTAGAAAAACCTTCATAGATACGACGGTGGAAAGGTAAAATGTTGTAAAAATTGTTTCTTTGATTGTTCCTTTCTTACGTGTTTTTGGCCTTCTAAATCTATTGTCCAATTTTGTTACGCTGTAATCGATTTAAAATTTTAAAATGTGGGAAACAACCTTTTACCTTTATACCATCGATAATTTTCTTATTATAACACATGGCATTGTTATCACTAAGGCATCATGCAAGAGAACTTGTTGTATTTTTTTTTAAATATTTTATAAAGCTTGAATTCACATGAATCCTTCAAATCTCACGATTCTGACTTCTTTTAAATTAAATTTTAAAACATGAAATGCTAAGATTACACATTAGAAATTCGAGCCAGGAATTAAAAATAAGAATTAAATATTTACAGCAGACTCCTATGGAGTATGTTGTATTCGTAATATATTCGAACAGTTAATTTTAATTGCGATCTCGTACATTTTAAATTCGCCGGTATTACGATTTTCGTATAATAACCGAATCATCAAAGAGTAGAAAAATTTGACCTTCACATTTTTCTAGAAAATCAAAACCATAAGTCTAATATTGCCTAACTTAAATTACATCTCTTGCTAAATTTCACCAGAAAATTTGTTTCTTTCAACGTGTTTTTTTATTAATTTTGTTCAGTTGCACCTTCATTTACATTTCAAGGTAATCAATTCACAGGTAAGGTCGATAACTTTACCACACATAAAGAAAATAAATTAATCGGGTTTTCTTTCATCGATTCAACCTAATTAAGTGTAACTTCTATTCCCATCTCGATCGTATGCAAATTAAATTAAAAAAAAAATTATTATCCATCGGAAGGCCCCGGCGTAACGTAAAAACGTAAACGTAACGTAACAAGTAAAATCCAATTTTCACACTATAAAATCCGATAGAAAAATAAAATCGATGCAAAATGAACTTCCAATTTATAGACTCTAGAGATTATTACCAAATAACAAATCAATCCAAGGTGTTTCCCATGATGACCTTATCTGATAAAAGGGTACCTTAATTTATTAGATAAGGTCGTCAGTGGGCTATCGCAGCAAATTTCTCTAACAGAATTTGGCCATTTCTGATTGATTTACTTGTCCAAATAACCGCTAACGTTGATTAGGTAGTGACAACTTTCGTTACAATATTTTTGACGAAATTTTCAATTTATTCATTGTTTGGTGTGCTCCGGTTGACAGGCTTTTAATAAGCCGAAATATCTAAAAGATAAAAATTTACATTTCTCTGTATCTCGAAGGGCACCCGATTTTTTTTTGACGGAGGTCGGACCAACATTTCAAAAATACTTTCAATAATATTTTGACACTCGGCTTGAAACTTGTTTTAGATTCGAACACATATAACTTCCGCAGTTTATTTCAAAAATTAACGTTTGGATATTGTCCAGTACTTCTTCAAACTGCAATTTGCATAACTTTGCACAATAATAATTTATAAGAATTAGATTTAAGCTATTGGGCCAGAAAAATAGTTGCAACATTCGAGCGATTTATAAAAAAAATTAATAATTATGATTTGTAGTTTTTTTTCCAAATCAAGATTAAGTACGCCAATTGAATCGGTAGATATTTATCGCATACTATTGTCTGCGGTTGGTTTTAAAAGTAAAAGTGATTTTTTTTAATTTATTCCAAACGCCTGTTTATAAAAGAAATATACACCAACTAATTGATATTTAATTTTTATGTCGCATTGAAATAAGTAGTCACGATTTAGAAATGAAAGTATCTAATGTAGAAACAGTATACTACTTATCAATTTTTTACTTTCAAGAAACCGTGCACAATTCAAACCATATTTAGGGAAGGAGATATGAAAAACCGCCGCACTCTATTTTTCGACATCAAATTTGACACATATTGTCTACGAAGGGACTTTCATTGTCTACACTTTTGGGTTGAGAAGAGCTTGTGACAATGTAAAAAAATTTGTAAGACTCATGTAAACAAATTAGACTAAGCTTCAGATGCCTCACCGATGTGTATAGAATACAGTAGACAATTGATTTTTGCCGACAACAACTATATTGACGCGTAGATACTGATGTAGTTTACATCACGTAAAAGATAATGAAACAAAAGATATTCAGAAACTCAGTAGCTTCTTCTGCTTTCATTTACTAGTAGCATACCGACTGTATTTTCACCAAATAGACTTAAAGTTACGTACTATGTTTCGATTTTATATCATATTCGTATGAGAGATATAGACAATAATAAAATAACTTTTTTACCCCAAAGTTCAGTACACAACTATTACCTTGAAAAAATTTTTTTTTCTTATGGACAGTTCTCAAACGTAAAAAATAATTATTTAAATAATTTGTTTTTGAAAAAAACCACGCTTTAAAAACGGATTAAAAAATCGGCCAACAGTCTGGGTGCCACTTTATTATTTTATGGGTAGAAGTCCGGAACGTGTTTAATGCTGAGATGCGGTGTAGGTTACTATGCGACTGACAACCTAAAAAATAACGTTCCAAATAGCCTCCTGGAACCTACACTGCATCTCATCATTAAACACGTTTCTGGCTTCTACCCAAATAAATTTGCGTCCAGACTGTTGGCCGATTTTTTTCTTAGTTATTTACGTATTTATTTTTTCAATAGATGATTCAATAGAAGTGAAAGTGAATTCGATCTTATTAAACATAAAAAAATTCGGAATTCGTCAAAACTTGGACAATGTCTTACTCCCCAGGGGGTTTAATATCAAAAAAATACTTAAATCGGCTTATTCCTCGATTATATTCGAAGCATTTAGTAGTGAAAGTGAATTCTATATCTCATTAGATCTAAGAAATATATCGGAATTCGTGAAAAATTACATAACCGCCTTACACCCATTAGGGGTTAGATAACGAAAAATTTGGAAAAAAGTTTCTAGGCGCTAATATAAAGAGTACGCAGAAGACAAATTAATTTGATAACTCGAGATATTTAAAAGTTTTAACGAAATTCGTGAAAATGTGGGAAAAACCCTTTTCACTTTTTTTACCCCATCTTTGTACACAAATAAAAATCTAAATTGTTTTTAGTTTTAATTACTCTAGTAGCACATCTACATATAGGTACTAAGTTTCAACTTTCTAGCAAAAGCCGTTTCTGAGATATGAAAAACTCCACCCGTACCTTGCTACTCCTATCAAAAATTTTATTTTTTTGGGATGTCTCTATAGTAGCTCTAAGCAGTTGTCAATTATTAGATTACTATTCTTTGCGGCTTTCGAGAAACTAAAATCAAATTTTTTCCATTTCCACCCCCTCCCACCATCACTTTCTACACCCACACCCTCAAAATTGCTTTCTCCGCTAGAGGTCTACTGGTCCTAACTTCTGTAAAATGTTCAAGATCATATCTGATACGGTTCTTGAGATATAAAAATGTTATTTTTTGAAAAATGACTGTCCCCCACTTCCGCGCTTCACCTCCTCCCTCAAAAATCACATTCAGTAGACTCCACTGGTAATTCTATATACAGAAACCAAATTTTATCTTCCTGGCATAATTGAGTCGGAAGATATTGTAATTCAAAGTTTTTCACCCCCCACCCCCACACCTCACCATCACCTTAAAATTTTTAATCTTTTTTTAATCTCCTTGTATCTTTTAAGATAACTACAAAGTTTCATCTATCTGACATCAATCGTTCAGAAGATATGGATTTTAGAATGTTTCAATCCCAGCTTTCAAGCGTTTTGGACGCATTGTTTTTCCTTCCACTTCCATACCCCTCAACCCCTATAGACCATTTTTTTGCAAATGGGTCAATTATCATAATTACAATAAGTTCCAACTCTCAGCCTCCTAACATAAGCGGTTTCTGAGATCTTGTAACCACATTTTTACTTTATTATTTTTTAATAATAAAGTATTGTTATCGACCTGAAATTTCAAAAAAGTTTGCTACCCTGAAATTTTGTATTTACACGTTTTAGGACTAGTAAACCCCAAAAAAGCAAAAAAAAAAAAAATGTCCGTCTGTCCGCCGTAGACGCCGTACGCCGTACGCCGTACGCCGTACGCAAAATTGTTTGAAGGCGCGTAGCTCCCAAACCCGTTGAGATATTAAATTGAAATTTTTATGGTGGATAGATTGGGTGAACCCCTACAACTGGTATATTTTTGAGGGGTGGGGGTACAAGGGGAGAGGAGAGGGGAGCGTTTTAGACGAAAAATTTTGGTTTCTAGATCTCAGGAACCACTTATGCTAGGAGGCTGAAACTTGGAACTTATGTAGTACTATGATAATGGACTCAATTGCAAAAAAATTGTCGATATTGGTTAAGGGGTGTGGAAGTGGGGGGGAAAACAATGAGTCTTTAACGCATGAAAGTCGGGATTGAAACATTCTAAAATCGATATCTCCTGAACAATTGATGTCAGAAGATTGAAACTTTGTTGTTGTCCTTAGGGATACTTCCAGATTAGACAAGAGCTAAAATTGTTAAAAGGGGTGGTGGGGTGTGCGGGTGGGGGGTGAAAAACTTTGGATTACAATATCTTCCGAACCAATTACACCAGGAAGATAAAATTTAGTTTCCGTATATGGGATCACAAGAGGAGTCTACCAAAACTAAATTTTTTGAGGGGGGAGGTGGAGCACGAAAGTGGGGGGATAGCAATTTCTCAAAAAATTTAATTTTTATATCTCAAAAACCGTATCAGATATGATCTTGAAAATTTGACAGGAGTTGGGGTCGATAAACTTCTAGTAGGGAAAAAAATTTTGGTGGTGTGGGTGTAGGGGGTGGTGGTGAAAGGGGGTAGAAAGGAAACCATTCTGATTTTTATTTCTTAAAAACCATAATGAATAGAAAGCTAAAAATTTAGGATTATATAGAACCACTATGGAGACATCCTAGAAAAATAAAATTTTTGATAGGGGTATCAAGGTACGGGGGAGAGGAGTGGTTTTTTATATCTCAGAAACGGCTTATGCTAGAAAATTGAAACTTAGTACGTATATGTAGATGTGCTATTAGAGTAATTGAAGCAAAAAAAAGTTCAGATTTTTATTGGCGTTCAGAGGTTGAGTTGAGTGAATCCACATTTTCACGAATTTCGTTAAAACTTTTAGACATGTCGAGCTATCAAAGCAATTTTACTTCTGCGGGCTATTTATATAAGCGCCTAGTAACGGTAACGGTAACGGAATTTTTCGATATCCAACCCCTAAGGTGGAGTAAATTGGTTGTGTACATATTCACGAATTCTGATATATTCCTAAGGTATATTGAGATTTGGAGTTCACTTGTACTTCTATAAGCTTTAAACGTAGTCGGGAAAAAACCGATTTAAGTATTTTTCTCAATTAAACCCCCTGGGGGTATTGTTTAAGATTTCACTGATTCCGAAAATCTCTTAGGTTTAATGTGATCGAATTCGCTTTTACTACTATGAATTATTCTATTGATAAAAAAAATACGTAAATAAAAAAAAAAATCTGCCAACAGTCTGGGCGCAACTTTATTATTTTATGGGTAGAAGTCCGAAACGTGTTTAATGATGAGATACGGTGTTGGGTACTATGCGACTGACAACCGAAAAAAATAACCATTAGGCTATTTGGAACGTTATTTTTTAGGTTGTCAGTCGCATAGTACCCAACACCGTATCTCATCATTAAACACGTTTCGGACATCTACCCATAAAATAATAAAGTTGCGCCCAGACTGTTGGCAGATTTTTTTTATTTAAAACGCTCCATTCTCCTCCCTCCTCACACCACCACCCCTCCAAAAAATACCACTCTTAGGGGTTCACCCATTCTACTTACCATAAAAAATTCAACTTAATATCTCAAGGGGTTTGAGAGCTACGCACCTTCAAACGGTTTTGCGTACGGCGGACGTCGTACGTCTACGGCGGACAGACGGAATTTTTTTTGTTTGCCCTTTTTGTGGTTTATTAGTCCTAAAACGTGAAAATACAAAATTTCAGGGTAGCAAATTTTTTTGAAATTTCAGGTCGACCACAATACCTTATTATTAAAAAATAATTAAGTAAAAGTATAAAATAATTTTTCCTAGTCCCATACAGATTTCTAGTCCTGAAAAACTTCGGACGGCAGCTACTCTCTACACTCCTTACTATTATCTTGCGATCTACGTTTTTTAGGACTATCTGTTTGGGGCTAGAAATCTGGATGGCACTAGGAAAAATTAATTTATACTTCTTAGTGCAAGTTTTTAGGTTTTTTAAATATTTTTAATTAATTATTTTCTGCTTTTTAGTGTTGTGTGTGTAAAGATTTTTTTGGCAAAGGTTTCTACATAAATTCCAAATTGCAGCCTCTTATCGTAAGCGGTTCTTGAGATATAGAAATCAAAATTTTTCGTCTAAAACCGTCCCCACCTTTCCCCTCACTTCACACCCCCAAAAAGTTAATATTGCATTGTCATTCAGTTCTGAGCTATGTTTGAAGTTTCAAGTCTCTAGCTGATCGGGAAGTAAGTTTAAAAGCTTTGGCAAATTTGTAAAATACAAAATTTTAGGCTAGATTTTTTTTTTAAAATCAAAAACAGTTTTGTAAATACTACAATAAAATATCGAAATTTTAACTCAAGTTTTGGAAGTATTGGAAATAGTTCTTTGTTGTTTCTTGAAGGATTCGATGAGTGCCACCTTATTTTAGTCCTGGTGCGTATACTGCACCAATGCTTTTTGATATTTTAATATTTTAAATTTCTGTTTCAACCCCTATGCCCCTTTAAGCTCTCAAAGAGGTGGTTGCCATAGAAAAATTTCTTCATTATAGGATACGTTTATTGGCACTTAATTACAATTTCAGAAAATTCAAATCGTCACAAGTATCGTAGCCAATTTGGGTTTGCTCCCACCAGATGCAATTCTGAACAAAAGCAGTTTTGTATGAGTTGTTCAAAGTTGAATTAAGCCTGAGTTAAAATTATAATTCCCTCATTTCACACTTAATTTAATTGTAATCGCCATAAATTAGCATCTATCTTTCCAACTTCCTAGCCCAACATCTAATCTAATTACCTATCTGCACCGAGACAGTTGCCTTGCATAAAACGAAAGACTTAAGCGAGTAACTCGATTGTCATCGAATCTAGTCTGCATACAATTGCCATGTACTCGTATACCTCGAATTATGCTCTACCTGTACCGTGTGCATGTCGTAATGCTCGTCTGATTTTAATTTGCGATTACTAAATTCCGGTCGTCATCAGTGCAACGTAACGCAACAATGCAACTCTGAACGAATGTAATAAATAATTTGCAATCGCTCACTCGCCGTATCATGGACATCATTTTTTACCGAAAACGCGACAATTGTTCCACAGTTGAGTTTCATAGGTAGTTTTTAAATGATCCATTATTTAACATTTTAATAGAGAACTTATGTAGGTAAATGATGCAGCTCTGTTTCTTTAATTGTTGGACAAGATTCTTAAAAAAAATTAAATTGTTGGAACGGCCTTCTTGAAAAGTAAACGCCATTGACATTAAATCGGACAGTAATTCTGTGCACGATTGCACTTTCATTAATTTATTGCAATTTTATATGGATTAATAACTACTTTAAAAATTTAATTCTCTTTCTTTTACCTTTCGAAATGAAGTTGAAATCGGTCCCATAATGCAAGGTCATGATTTAAGCCGGTCACGATTTTTACCCTATTCACGATTAGTTCGACTACTCTCTAGAGATCGCAGAATTTAAATTTCACTTGCAATTAAAATGCTTTTTTAATTTGATGAAACGATTAATCTCATCTGTTAAAGTTTAAGGCTCATCAATGTTTCGATAATTACGCAAGTTGCAAGTTACTTTCTTTGAAGGTTGCGGTGAATGTATAAAACCCAGTGGGCATATTATGTTATTCCGGGCTAATCCGTACGATATTAAAAGGGAAGTGTTTCTCCTTGTAACATTTTGATCTTTAGCTTTATAGGCACATCTTTTTATGTGGAATAAATCGTCGGTAAAGACTTCACCAAACTACCGAAATTAACGTATAGAGTTGATATTTATGGGAATCAGGAAGCGATTTTTGAGGAGCGACTTAAAAAGAAAGACCTTACCAGGAAATAGTCGTACCGTGGAATCACGGCTTGTTGTATTTTACTTTTAGTTTACATGACTCAATAGTTGGCTGGTGTCTACTTCCGATAAACTCGCTTTCGTTCAGGTCGTCTTCAACATCAGTTTGTTAGCTGGAGTCTGATATAACATTTAATCGACGGTAATGTAATGTTATCACATTAGTTGATTTTGTACTTAAATAAATTGCTTAGTAGCATGTGGTGAACATTTGAGCGCATGGTATAAACAATCGGCTATTTTTGTTTCATTTTACATTTTCATTTGTTGTAAGACAAGTTCCGGTTAATTGGTATAATGAAAGTGCAAAATTTTGTAGTGCTACCAATTCAGCGTAATGTTGTGGGTTAATTAGGCAAACAAAAATATTTTAGATCCATAGGTACAGGTACTTTTAATTTCACTTTTGTGACTAGTTTCTCTTTTTGGAGCCGCCGATTATTTAGAATAATACAACGATAAAATAACAGCGATAAATATTTTGATTCTCTTACTCCAAAATTGAACGTATGTGCGGGGATTGATCCAAAAAAGTCGTAGGAATGAAGGAAGAAGAATGCCATATACTACCATAAAATACCAATACTAGTCTTGTTCCAATCGTACTAAAATATTTCACTAAAATCAAATTCAAATTCAAATTCTTTTTTATGATTCTCTTAAAGTACTAATTCAAGCTTACGCAATACTTAAAAATGTGGAGATCAGACAGTCGTCTTTATAGCCAAGTTCGTGCTTTTTAGCTACATGCAAAAGATTACAAATATAAGAAAAATTTGAAGGAAAAGGGTTACAAAATCTTCTTATAGAACTTAACCTAACTTAAAATTATGTACTTTAAACTACCTTAAACACTACTGCTAAAAACATTAATAAAACTCGGAAAGAGAGAGAAGAGAAAAAGTGGGTTCTCGGAGTATCGACATTTAATTAGAAAATTGTTGGAAAGCTCCTCAATGATGTCCGTTAATATGGCGATTCCTGAATAGTTCCTTATAAAACCCAAGTAACACCTACACTGCATCTCAACATTAAACGCGTTCCGGACTTCTACCCAAAAAATAAATAAAGTTGCTTCCCCACTGTTTCCAGAATTTTTTTTTTTAATTTTCATATTTACTTTATATGTACTGCTTTATGCTGCGCGCGCCAAACATACGCGGCAAAAACCAGAATTGATCGCAAGTTCGTTTCCTACCTAAAGCCTATTGTTTACTAAGACTAAGTAAGTAAGAAATAATATTAGAAGTAGAAATAAGTGTATCTTAAGGAGTGCTATTATTATACACTGCAAATATGTAAAAAAAAGTTTAATTTTTGCTTGCAGTGTAGGATTTAACACAAAAGTTGAGTTAAATCCACACTCCGAAAGGAAGTTTACTTTCAATAATTCGGAGAAGTGTTGTAACGATTTATAGCCGGGGTAAAAATAACGGGTGCTAGGGCTCGTTACAAAATATTTGTTATTTGACTTCACTGTTTTATTAAATCTTGATGTTACTTCCTGACTTCATTACTTCTATTTCTAATATTTAAATTTGATTTAAATTGGTTTTCTTCGTCGCCACATTTTCGTTGTAGCTCGCCTCCGCTCGCCGTAAAGCCGCTTTCTTAGCCTGACTCTGCTTGCATTGCTCGACCCATCTTCGCTCATCATCTCTCCCTGTCTTCGTCTCAGCCTCTGCTCGTTGCAGTTTGGCGTAGTTCATCGCAGCGCGTACTGGCTCGACATTCTGGAACAATTCTGCTCGCCTTACTCTTCCTTGTCTTCATCTCGGCGCGTTGCCTCTGCTCTGCTCGTCTTTGCTCAGCCCTGTCTTTGTCTCGGCGCGTTGCCTCTGCTCTGCTCGTCGTTGCTCTGCCCTGTCTTCGTCTGCCCTGTCTGCGTCTCTGCTCGTCGCTTGGCTCTGATCGTCGTTGCTTTGCTCATCGTGGTTCGCTCTGCTCGATGTGGTTTGCTCGTCGTGGCTTGCTCTGCTCGTTGCTCGCTGTGGTTTGCTTGCGTGGCTTGCTCTGCTCAGCTCGTCGTGGCTTGCTCTGCTCGTTATTGCTCGTCGTGGCTTGCTCAGCTCGTTGCGGCTCACTCCGCTCGTCGTGGCTCATGTTTGCCGTACCTCGCTCTTCTCGTCGTGACCTGTTTTGGTCGTCGTGGCTTACTCAACTCTGCTTGGCGCGTCGCTGCTTGGCTCGTCGATGCTCTGCTTGGCTAGTTGCTGCGTGGCTCGTCGCTACTTGCCTTGCTTCGCTGATTGGCTTGCTTCGCTCTGCTTGGCTCGTCGCTGCTTGGCTTGCTCTGCTCTGCTTGGCTCGTCGCTGCTTAGCTTTGCTCCGCTGCTTGACTTACTCCGCTCTGCTTGGCTCGTCGCTGCTTGTTTTGCTCCGCTCTGCTTGTCGTGGTGGCTACGATTTGATTAGAAGCGGTGTTCTACTGACATGCAGTTTCAAGTTACGTGAATCGGATTCATAAAACCTCATGCCTTCACGTAAAGTGAAGACTGGTCAGTGACGGCCAGCTCTTCGACGTTCCAAGGAAAGTCGAGCTCAGCAATTCTTAAGTTTCTCAGTCGGATCAATAAAACCACAACCTTTATCACAAAAGACTCGCTGCCCACTGGGTGTGGAGGGCGCTTTCTGGTTGTTCGCTTGTTCTTATATACTGGCGAGAACATTTAACAACCGCGAATCATAACATTAATATTTGGCAATTTTACTTCGTTTTATGATTCGTGGTCGGTGTCTACTCATCGCCGTATATACCCTCGGTGAACTTTGTATGGGATTTGCAGGCGGGTTTAATCAACCACGTAACGCTGCCTGTGGCTTTGCTGTAGCTCCTGCTGGCATACATGCTTTTTTGCTGTGCTCCTGCACAATTATTCCTGCTTCCTTCTAGGTTTTTGTTAATCCATGTTCTATGTTTCATGTTTCTATGTTATTCGTTTTTAATTCATTTTAGTCTTAATTCTATTTTTATTCCATGCTCTGTGTCAAGTTTTGTGAGCGGAAATTTGTGCGCAAATTTGCGTCCTCACAGTGTAACTACACCGAAAAGTGATGAATGGTATAGAACTCCGTTTCGGAGCCAAATAACTTCATTTTTCATAGAGTGTAAATTCAAGAGAATATCCAGTAAATTTTCTGCTGATTGCAAATTGAAATTTACATTCAAATTGACTATTACATCAGAATGTAAAAGGTGTGGCATATTTGCCTTTTATCTAAAAGATGTAAAATTCAATGGATTTTTTTAATGTGTACTTGAAATTTTTATTTTTGGAGTTTTTTACATAAATAAATCAACATCGAAATTCCAGGATAATCTTTTAATTTTAAGAAATTCCAAGTTAATTTCTCCGGTTCTATAAAATTTCCTATATAAATATAATGTTGTAAGCAGCGCCCAAATATATAAGAACTCTGAACTTGTAAAAACAACTGTGTCTACTAAATTTTTAACTCGTGTCATAGATTATAAACAGGTCTATGCAATGATCTACTTTCTCTACAGATATGTACTTGTATACTGATATCAAAAATAAAATTTTAACAAGATTTATCGAACTCAATAGATCACAATCTCCACGTCATAGCCGTACAATTACGCTACGCATAAACCTAAATTTGAGATAAAATTTAAATCACAGTATGCAGTCAAACTTATGAAGTACAACAAGATTAAAACTCGGCCAAATAAAATATTACACAATGTGTGCAACGGTATCACGTAAGTTAAATCTTATTGGTGACCACATGCAAAAGTAAAAGTGTCATTTAGCAGCAACGTGAAACATTTTTATCCTATTAAATTGCTCTAAGACAAGATAAAAACGCCTTTTTTTTGCGTTAAAGGTACGAGTATTGCGCAAAATAAAATCCGAAAATAAAAATAAATTTTGCCTAAACCATATGAATATTATGGAAAATGTCATAATGAACATGCCCGTACAGTATTTATTGCCCTCCAGAAAAAAAACATTTACTATCAACTTGACATTATTTCTAAAGTTAAAGGAATATATGTATATCGGTACGTTTCAACCTAACATTATTTTTTTTATGCAATTTAATGGACACTTCATTTTACATCATATGAATATTGTGCGTTTGCGGTTCTCTAAAACAATTACCAGTAATTATCATAAAACAAAATCAACACCTTTTTTATGAAGCAATTTCTGGTAAAAGTAAATAAGTAAAAGCTATTACAAATATTCTTTCCCAAGTGATTTTATCGCACGAGGAAGGTGATTAAAACTCAGATTTATAAAAAATATATAAATAAATTATCATCCCTCCTAGTGTGAAGTTCAACGAAGAATTTTCATCAGATATTTTTTTTTATAGATTACATTAATTACAAAAAAAAAATGACCTTAATATTGTAGTAACTTGCAAAATTTTCCCACGTGCTGCAAACTAATAAAAATTCCGCAATTATATCTGTGAAATATGTTAATACACTGAATTAGATATTCATGGATAGCAATTATCTGGTAGGTAGGTAAATTGTTACTAATAATGAAACAGATATATGCAATCGTGTTCAGATGATGTACAGATCATAAAGTACTCAACATACCAGTTCATACATTGGTTCATACATCGCATAAATATATTCATGGAACTGGCACTCATGCGTTTAAGTGTAAATCTTGATTTTACACGAATCTTAAGTTTGTTTAGAAATCCTAATGATATTTGACGTAAAATCTGAACTGAGGCAATCGAGATGAAAATTATCGCCATAGGAAATATGAGGTAAGAATATGAAATTATTAGAAATAGAAATTATTATTCTTTGTGCCGATTTGCAATCGCATTAATTTAATTTGCGTGCAATTATTGTATTTGGAAATAATGTAGGTGGTATTTCCATTTATAGACATAATTTGATCAAATTGTCTGACCGTGATAAATGGAACTTTACTGGAATTACGTGGAAAATTTGTTTTACTTTTATATGACTATATGTTGTAAGCTGTATCATTATCAGGCTTCTGCCTACAAAATAAATAAAATCAACAATATTTTCTAATGCACTAAGTAGTTTTATTTAAAAAATTCCGTTTGTGTGGGTCAGAACTTATAACAATTCTCGAAGTTCGGAATTTATTGTTTATTCATAAATATCTTTCTTTTCATACTAGTGCCTAATAGCAAAAGTATAAATATAACTTATAAACATTGCTATTAGGCACTAGTAGCAAACTGCAATATCAGGTTCAAGAGTTTTGCATTAATTCCAAAGTTCATCATATTGACGGAACAGTGATTTTACCATTTTATTCCGCAACAACTAATTTACATGTTCAATGTATGACCTCGTAGAGCGCATTTGTGAATTTAGTGATCAAAGAAAACTTTGTGCATCACCTTCATACTGCAACAATTCTGATGCAGGTTGCACAGACTTTGGCGGTCTAAATTTTTCCATTATTAAGATTTATATTCTGTGTCAATGTCATACACAAACTTTTATTAAATGCCGGTAATCCTACTGAGGTGCAGAGACTTTGACTCTGTTTCTTAGAAGCCTAGACGGCTATTTTATATGAAATCAGAAGGAGTTCAAGTGCTTTTCTTCGTATAGGTTGCGCACTCACTTTACAAACCGCACTATAACTCAAGAAATTGATGAGCCCGGAAGTTGAAATTGAACAGCAATTAGTTTGGGTTAAAAATTACCCAACTTCTTCCTGTACATTCAATACAAAAATTCTTAAAATATACGTTCATAGAATATTGGCTAATAGCTTTAGAATCGTACAATACAAAAATTTGAATTTCAGCATACACCTAGGTAATTTTAGAAATGAAAATCTACTAGTGCTAGTAGTCCTCTGTATAGCTGCCATACAAAGGCTCAACAGTGAATATAAAGGAAAGTAAGTAAAACCTTTGTGTAGCCACCATACAAAAGTTTTTGAAAATTATTGCATTCAATTTCCTCAACCCAAGAAATACTTTCGCCAGAAAGTCGAAAATGAAAAACAAATAGTTCTGTGCAAAACACACCTTTGCTCTAATAGCGCCCATACGAACGTCCTTAAAAAACACGTGTTCACGAATATTAGCCGATAGCTTCTTGAAGCTAGGAATTTGAATAACTTACTCTTGACAAAAATTTGTTTGGGGATACAAGTCAAGTTGCATTGGTTAGTGAGTGAAATTCAGTTACTTTTTTAGGTAGTGCCTATTCGAAACTGCTTAAATTATTAGTTGGCTACACATTTGGAATGAATAAGGGAGAACACGTAGGTACCAAGCACACAATGCATCTCTTTATTGGCCGTCGTAAGTGTCGATACCATTGCAATTGTCCAAACTTGCAATAAATCGAGATTTAGTTCAGGGATAACGAAAGTTTTGATATTTTAGTGCAATAGTGAGTAGCTTCCATATAAAGGTCATTAAAATTTTTGGTAAAGCCCTTCAATTCAGAACTCGGTATGACAATAATCCGAAAGGGTGTTTTAATTAAAGGCTACTGCCAGTTGTGACGGAATATTTGTTATTCTGGTATCTTCCGCAAAAATGTTGTGTATTGCAAACCACTCAATTAAATACACCAATCAGCAATGGCTGGTGCAATCAACATTTATCATGAATTTAGTCACTCATAAAATTTTTACCTTCTCACGTACCCACCTACCCCGCTGGGTTTTCTTTGATCAATGTTTATTACTTCAATGGGCTTTTTATATAATCGGCTAAAAATCGGTTCAGTATTTTTTTATTTATCATCCTTAAGGGTTTATCTCACAACCCATTTTACTTTATTATTTTCTAAAAACACAGTAGTGTGATCGATTTTTAAAAAAAAAAATTTGCTACCCTGAAAATTTTTTTTACGTTTCATGACTAGTAGACACGAAAAAGGCAAAGAAAAATTTCAGTCCGTTTGTCCGCCGTACGCAAAATCGTTTGATCGTAGCTCCCAAAAGGTTTGAGATATTAAATTGATTTTTTTTTTATGAATAGACTGGGTAAGCCCCTTGAAGTGACCAAATTCTGAGGGGTAGTGGTGGGGTCAGTGGCGTTGCGTGATAATTCAACAAGGGAAGCAATTGGTAAATATCAAAAACTTACTATTATTATGCTTTCTACAAATTGAGTGCGTATTAATTGAACCGCTTCCATTAGCTAATCAAATTTTATCATTCTGATATAATTGGTTCGGAAGATATTCTAATCCAAATGTTTCCACCACGCGATTCAAAAATTGTAGCCTTTGTCCAATCTCCTATTATTCCTTAAGAAAACTACAGAGTTTCTATCTTTTGACATCAACCGTTCAAGAGATATGTATTTTAGAATGTTTTTCATGCGCTTCGGACACATGGACACATCCACTCCCACAGCCCTTAGCTCTTCTCGCCATTTTTTGCAAATGGGTCCACTATCATAGTTCTACATAAGTTCCAAGTTTCAGCCTCCGAGCGTAAGTGGTTCCCGAGATCTATAAACCAAATTAAATATAATCAACTATTTCCCATTCATACCCATAACATATCAATTCAATTCAAAACTTTGTTCAGAATTCAATTCTCTTCAATTCAATTCAACAACTTTTATCAGATCTCGCGTACAAGTTTGCTGAAAGCTTCTCCGCTGCAGCCAAGAATTTTTTCTACTACCCGTGAAAGCAAATTCTTCATTGCTTCCAACCTCCGGTGTTCGTGAATTTTTTTTCATGACGTCAGAGTGGGCTTACTACGGAATGAAATGAATGCTCATAGATGCAACTTTCAAATTGCATCCATGTGTCTTCTTCTTGGTTTCTTTTCGCTTGCCTTTTTCGTAGTATTGCCAATTCGGCTGTGTGAGATATTCGAGAGTAGTTTCTTGCGAACATTTATTTACACTGTGCCAAAAAACGATTTTTCTACACGATTTAGAAAAAACGCATTTTAGATATTTTTTAGCAAAATGTAAGGGAAGCAATGCTTCCCTTGCTTCTATGGACGCCACGCCACTGATAGGGGTGTGAGGGGGGAGGAGGGGGGACCGTTTTAGACGGAAAATTTAGGTTTCTAGATCTCAGCAACCGCTTATGCTAGGAGGCTGAAAGTTGGAATTTATATAGAGCTTTGATAGTGCATAAAAATTGAAAATATGGGTGAAGGGGTGTGAGAGAGAATAATGCGTCCGAAACGCAAAAAAGCCGAGATCAACACATCTTAAAATCCATATCTCTTAAGCGGTTAACGTCACAAAATTGAAACTTAATGAATATCTGTAGGTATACTAGAAGAATAGATCGGAAACAAATTTTTGAGTGGTGGCAGTGTCGTACGGGGGTGGGGGTCAAAAACTTTAGATTACAATATCTCACGAACCAATTGCACTAGACAAACAAAATTCGGTTTGTGTATAAAGGTTGACAAATGAAGTTTGCTGAAAGTAAAATTTTTTAAGGAGGCGGTGGAGCATGGAAGTGGAGGGGATACGAATTTTTCTAGAAAATCACGTCTCCTATTTCAAAAAACTGTAAGATAGATGCTTAAATTTTTTACCAGAAGTGGGCCTAATAGACCCGTAGCAGAAAAAAAATGTTGTGGATGATGTTGTAAAGGGTGAGGGTGAAAAGGATAAGGTTTCGATTTTTATATCTCGAGAACTTATAACGATATAAAGCTGAAACTTGGTATTTAGATAGAGCTATAGTAGTAGCATGTTGGAATTAAATTTTTTATGGGGATAGTATGGTACGGGGGTGGGGGGTGTTTTTCCTATCTATAGAACGGCTTATGTTACAAATTTGAAACTCGGTATGTATATGTAAATCAACTAGAAAAGTAATTTAGTTAAGAAAAAATTTCAAATATCCATTGGCTTTCGGAAGGGGGCGAAAAAATGATCAGTGAAAATGGAATGCATATATTTTCACGATTTTCGTCATATTTATTAGATCTTTTCAAATATTAAATTCATTTTTATTCTACGGATTCTTCACATAAAAACCTAGAAAGTGTTTTCAGGATTTTTGAAATTCGACCCATAAGAGGGTGTAAAGGGGTTGTATACTTTTTCACGAATTCTACCATATCCCTCAGGTCTGACAGATATCAAATAACTTTTCACTTTCACGAGCATGCGTAATATTCGCCTAAAACTTGTTTTTAAGTTTTTCCTTTTTCAGCACCTAAGAGGGTATAAAAGGGTTGAACAAGTTTTCACGAATTTCGTCATATCTTTCAGAAGTGATAAGAAATTGAATTGGTTTTTACTTTCTCGTGCTGTCTTCATATTAATTTATAACCTCCTTTCAGGATTTTTGGATATTCAATCCCCAAGTGGGTGTAAGAAGGTTGCATATCTGATGATATATCGAATTTATTTTTACTTCCTAAGATTTCCTATACAAGCGCCAAAAAGTCAATTTCAGTATTTTTAGATATTCAATCCTAAGGGGTGTAAGGGGGTTGTATGCTTTTCAAAGCTTCGACATATTTCTTAGGTTTGATGAGATATTAGATCGCTTTTCACTTCCACAGACTTTTTATATAATCGCATACAAACCCATTTCTCAATTTTTGGATATTCAACCCCCAAGGGTTTGCATATGTTTTCACAATTTTTGCCATCCCTTAGTTCTGATGAGAACCGCTATTGCGGCATTTGATCTAATGACCTAAAAGCCAATTTCATGATTTTTCGAAATTCAAGAACCAAGTGGATCTAAAGGGTTTTGCTTACGTTTTCACAAATTTTTCAAAATCCCAAAATTCAAACCCCAAGTGGAAGTAATGCGTTTGTATACGTTTTAACAATTCGTCGTATCTCTTAATTCTGATATGGCAACAAATTCGTTTTTACTTCTATGGGTTTTTAGTGTACATAATATACCGAAATTCGAATAGTCTACCATACACGAGCTTTTTCAATGTATAATCGGCTAAAAATCTCTATTTTAAATATTTTTATTTTAAGAACAAAACTAACTTTCCAAGAAACCTCATACTTTCGAAACAACTGATGATATACTCCGACCTTGACCGCTCCCAAACTTTGACCAGAAAATAATAAAGTTTTGCCCAGACCATTGGCAGATTTTTAAATTTAAAAGTTATATTGAAGGATACCGAAATGGAGCTATGACATCTAATGTTTTAGTAAAGTTATATATGTCTATTAGTCTCCAGTTCATCTTCTAATGGACAATACTACTGGACTAATAAAAGAATTACGTAAAATGAAACCAGTATAGATTAGGTATACCGGCTCTTATTTCTACGAATACCAATTCGAACAACTATTCTGAACTTTGTCCCTGCAAATGTTACCGGAAGCTATTAGTACTGTAGTCTGTAGCTAATATTTAGTTTCAGTGACGATCAACAACCTTTGTGAATTACTTAAGCATCTTGCCGAAAAAAAACAACCTTTAGTCACGTTTTACTCTCTTTCTCCCACTCTACTAGAAATTTCACCGTCTTCATCTATAAAGTCCATACCCACTAAAAATCTTACCTTTTTCGTAGCATCCAGTGTTAACTTTATGAATCAGTGCCACTTACGAGTATATCTCACTACGAAAACTTCCACTAAATCGCGTTTTATGCACAATCGTCACACACTTTCACATTAATCGCATGCAGTTTACGAAACGTCCTTCAATTCGATTCCGTAATCCGTGAGATACCGATTCCACCTGAAATTACCAAAAAAAAACAAACTTCCGTTCGGGGGGTTTCCCCACAAATCAACGATCACCCCGAAAAGCTTTTAATACTCGCACGATTTACGTTCTCTACGGAACCGACCGGACCGATGCCAATTTAAAGAAATTACCGGATAAGTTAAAGTGCGATCGCTGTCCACTACTCGCCAAACTAAAGAGAGTTTAACGAAGACGACGCTGTGATAAAATATCAAAAGCAAAATTCTTAAAAGTTAAAAGTTAAGTTTATAGCGGTGTGACGCGAAACGCGATGCGGCCTGTTGTTCGCGCAGCACACCTATATGCCCCTCTTTCGCAACACGGTTACTTCTCATAAGTGAAAACATCACAAAATACTGGACATTCGTACCTGGAACATCTCGTACAACACCTTTGCTTCGTTTGCATATTTCGAATCACCACCGGATGTCGAGGAAAGTTTTTCTTTTCGATTGAATTCGGTGACGATATCGAGCCGTTTTGTTGGCAGTTTGGTTTATTTTGATCGGCTTACAAGTACACAACGTACTCGTATCGCATGAAAGTACGAACGTACGAGTACATAGATGTGTTGCCAATTTGGCAAACATGTAGGCGGTTTAAGATCAATTGAAGGTAGCAAGTTTCCAATTGTAATTTAATTACATATTTCAATTATTTTAGTAGAAAGTTGCTAAATTTTTTATAACTTTATGTATGGTAGCTAACTTTAGTAATACCCTGAAAAAAACTGAATTTTTCGAATTATTGAACGTACGTTTTTTGATCAAAATGAGCTGATTTTGAGAAAACACTCCACATCATTTATAATGACAGGTTCTATGTAATGCCTATACACATTTCTTTAATTTTAGTAGTTTCCAGTAGTAGTTCCTGGCTCTTCAGAAAAAATGTAAAACTAACCGCTATGCAAAACAAAATCTTGAAACGAGAATTCTAGAACTTCCTCTTCCAAATTATTTATTTGTAAAAATATCGAACCATCCTGAAGTCGATTTTATTTTAATTCCGAGGAAATAAAATAAAGTTTGGTACCTCATAAGACCTAAGAGATATGGCGAAATTTATGGATTTCGAAAAAAAAACTGATATTAATTTAAAAAGACCGTAGAAGAAAAAATGTAATTGATAGCCGACCAGGCCTAATTTGTGAAAAAGTATGGAAGCACTTCACAATCCCTTGGGCATTTAATGTCCAAAAAGCCTGAAATTGATATTTAGATAAATATCTAAAAAGCCAGAGAAATTGAAAAACAATTGATGTCTCATCAGTTTTAAGAGGTACTCGTATGTTGGCATTTCTCAAAACGTGTTCAACCCGCTTACACCTCCTTAGAGAAATTAGTTTGTAGGTGATTATGGAAAAGACCGTGGAAGTAAAAAACAAATCGATCGATCTTATCAGACCTACAATATATGACGGAATTCGTGAAAATGTATACAACTATTTTGGACTTTCTTAAGGGCTCATATACCCCTGAAATTTTCAAAAAATAGATTTTTTTTTTACAGATTTTTATTTTTTATACTTTTAAGAATTAAAAAAAAATTAGAATTTAGAAAATTCCACTCGATTACAAAGTTATAGCAATAAATGTGACCAGACAACGGTTTGGAGTGGCTTCTTGGCTAATTGCCGCGCCACTCTCAACACCAGCGTTTAGAATTTATTTTTTCGCAAAAGCTGGGTTTCATAGAAGACAAGGTAATTTATAGTAACATCTGTAAAAAACACGAAGATACAAGAGGAAGAAGGTTTCCAGTACGAAGCTGGAATGGGAGACTAGCGGTAAGTTCACGTTGTACCTACCAAAAACTTTAAACGCATTTTTCTAGAAACTATGTTTTCAGACATGGTCGGCACGATAACTCAGTCTCTCTATAGTCTGACGAGAGGTTTTTTTAATTTTTTGCTTGGAAATTTTTTTATAAATTATTAAACGCAAATTTTTTTTAAAAAACTGATTGCTAAAATTTGAAATACTGTAAATAATTTATTTTTGAAAAAAAATTCCCTCCGTTAGACTATAACAACTACATTATTTTACAAGATTCTTTTTTATTTTTGCAAATTGAATCATTTTTGGTGAAGTTATGATGCCGACCAGGAGGCGCCATGGATTTCATAAGTAGTCCATTTATACCCGTAAAAAACAATGTTAACATAAAAAAAAAAAAAATTTTTTTTTATAATTGAATAGTTAACAAGATTTGTGAGCTCAACAATTAAATTTTTTTTTTTACCATATAACCTTTATAATAATTTTTCAAATTTACTCGGTTTTGAGCGCGTGCAGGGGTATGTGAGCCCTTAAAGGTAGAATAGAAAAATAGAAAAAAACCCCTGGAACCAGAATAGTAAAAAATTCCGCAAACGGTTTTTAGGTAATTATAATGGGTTATTCAATAGGTACATAACAATTTTGTATTTTAATAAAACCGTACCCTTAAACTTTTTTGCTGGTCTGTCAATGCCAAAACGTCAGTCAAAGTTTACATTTCATCATTTTTTTTATCATGGTCAAGTTCACGAACGATCAATGTCTGGAAATTATCTCAATTATTCTGTGTTTTATTTAAATACAAAATTGTTATGTACCTATTGAATAACCCTCTAATAGGGAGATAACAACCCTTCAATAGGGACATAACAATTTTATATTTAAATAAAACATAGAATACTTAAGATAATTTCGTACTGCGTTCCAATATGGAATGTATGCGCCAAGGTACATAAAAAACGGCTTCAGATAGTCCAGAACAAGTGTCTCAAAATCATCCTGAATAAACCCTGGGATTTTTCTACTCGATCGCTACACCAATTAGCTGAGATACCGCTAACCATTTGCCAAAAAAAAGAAGATAACTTCATTAGAAAGTGTCCACTCTCAGAAAATCCATTGATTCTCTCTATCATTTCATTATAAAATAATCTACACTATATGTATTCACACACTAGTCAAAATAATTTAGTTTAGTTTAGCCTAGTTTTAAGTAATTTTAAGGCACCAATAAGGTTTAAATACTAATCACAAATAGCTTCAATTTATGCACAAAAGAAACACTTTGAATTACTGGCTGAAAAGATATGCGATCAGAGCATCAAATCAACAGAAACATTGTACAAATACTTTTATAAATATTTATTGGAACCAAATAAACATCTATTTATCGATCTAATTAAGGTAATTTCCAAACGTTGTTCGTTCGTAAACTTCACCATGATAAAAATGTAAGCCTTGACTGACGTTTTGACATTGGCAGACCAGAAAAAAAAATTTAAGGGCGCATCCTTTAAATACAAAACTGTTATGTACCTATTGAATAACCCTTTATAAAAAACCTGTGGAACTGAAAGCTTATTCGATATAATTCGCGGAATTCGTGTAATTAACTACAACCCCTTTACACCCACTTAGGAGTTGAATTTTAACAAATCCTGGAAACGATTTCTAGACATTTAGCTGAAGAGCCCACAAAAGAAAAATTAATTAAGTATTTAAAAACACCAGAAAGATATGACGAAATTCGTGAAAATATGCCTACCCTATTTTTACTGACCACTTTTTTGCCACCTTTGTACGCCAATGGATACATGATTTTTTTTTTGCCTAAATCACTTTTCTAGTACATTTTTTGATCTTTTCCCGAGTTTGAAGTTTTTAGCATAAGTTGTTTTTGAGAAAGAAAAACATCCCTACCGTACGACCTCATTCAAAATTAATTTTTTCGATTATGTCATCTCGATAGATGTACTTAAATTCTAAGTTTCAGATATCCATCATTATAAAATTTTAGTCCTTTTCACCATCCTCACCCCTTGCACCATCACCTCAAATTTTTTTTCTGCTAGGGGACTATGAGCCTATCTTCCACACATATTCCAAAATTTCATCTTTTTTCTTATTATTTAATTTAAGAGGCTCAGAGGCTGAAGTCATATTGGAGCCGTGGGATGTTTATTAATTTATTTTTTTTTTTTAAATATTAAAAGTGTAGATTGTTTGTTGGCGAAATTAAACAGCACTAAAAGAGGTTTGTCGGTATTTTGCAAGATAGAGACTATGGTGATGTTCCGCATAAGCAGAGGAGGTTTGAATCCTAAAGTCGCCAAAGATGCAAGGAGTGTAGTCCTTAAGGAGTATTTGGACCATGACCAAAAAAGCGTTATCGGCATCTCCATATTGGTGGCAATGGGCGCACAGTAGGCTTGCAGTGATTCCTAATCGGTTAAAATTGCTACTGAGGCCACTGGGGATGGCTATGAGTCGAGAGAACAGAACTACCATTGAGCGGTAAGAGTCTACCTGTAGCCTTTGGAACCATGCATGTAATGGGATGGTTGGAATTATGGAGTGACGGTGCCTACCAATATCATCTTCTTGCCATCGATTTTCCCACCTATCTCAAAGTCCTTGGTTCGGAGTTGTCATGAAGTCTTCCTGAAGCAGGTTCGGGAAAAGCGTCTGAGTGTGAGGTAAGGAAGACCCTTCGCGATCTAGCTTGAAAATTCTATCTTAAACAGTTCTTAAGATGTGAGACTAAATTTTTGAGAAAAATTCTTATCTCACCATTTCCATGCTCCACCACCCCCAAAAAAGTTGTATTTAGCGTAGTACTTTTATAAACGGATAAATACAAACCAAATTTTTTCTTCATAATTGGATCGCGATATATCGCAAATCGAAGTTTTCAACCTTCATTCCTACATAACCCCCACCCCGCCCCCACTCCAAAAATTCTACACAAATTTCAAGTTTCAACTTCCTATCGTAAGTGGTCCTTCAGATATACAAAATAAAATTTGTTGTCCAAAACAAATGGCCTAAAAGGGTTAGTCCACCCAATCTACCCCTAAATTTAAATTTTTTAGATCAAAGGGTTCGTAAGATACAAGCCTTCAAGCGCGTTTGCAAACGGCGGACAGACAGACCAAACATTTTTTGTTTGCAGTTTTGAGGTCTAATAGTCCTAAAACGTGAAACAAAAAAAATTGTAGGGGATGAATTCTTTTTAAAAAGGAGTTCACAATATACTGTATTATTGAAATAATAAAGTGGTATAGAAATTAAATTATTTCTGTGGCCACAGTTTTAAGTCTAAAAACGAAACTATTCAGGACGGCATTTTTTTTTTATTTTTACTATTGCACTATTATTATAAATTCAGTTTTTGTGAAAAAAATTAAATTTGTTGACATCTCAGTGATCAAATAACATATAACAATAACTTTTTTACAGTGCGTGTTAGCCTTGGGAGATGACCACAGTACACTTATCCCAAGTTTTGTATCCTTAAACCAAAACTACATTTATTTGCTCCGGTATCCTCTACATTATTATAAAAATAGGCCTGACTTGGTCGATGAAGAATACAGAATCCATTACTGGCTCATATCTCCCAATATTTGCACCTCACTTCCACTCAACCCCACCAGTTTTCTTTTAAGCATAAATTAAATTTGAATTAATTGAAATTATTATGGAAAGATTTAATAAGCACTGAATCTGGAGTGTAACTAAGATCCACTAAAAATTGCTAAATTGATAATACATTGTTGAGACAGTTACATCTATCCCTGAGCTAAAATTTAAAAATCCGTTTCACAACACGAAACCGTATCAAAATGCATAACTACACGACCTAAGTGCCATGTTAGTGTATTTAAGAGCATCTCATAATGCGCTTTTTGAATTCCAGCCAGGTCGAAATAGTAACCCCCTGTAAATTAACAACAATTATTCATGTATGCCCGCCCTGAGTCACACCATTTAAATTTTTATTAAATCACACCCAAACACCTTTCCGTCAACCCGGTTATATTATTATATAATTTGAATAGTGAAAACGAACTGATGGCATCTATTCATTGGTGTATTCGGATAGATGGTCAGTAAGTGGAACATGGCATTCGCACTATGGACTATTCGAATTGGTATTGTGTGAGATATTGTGCGATTAAGTGTGATTAACTTTTTATTTTTTATTTTTAAAGCATATTGTGCTGAAAATCTATCCATAATCGTTGATAAATTTCATATTATTAAAAATCCATTCATCCATCGAGCAGATATCAAATTGCACGTAGTAAATAATAATATGAAATTTTGTAAGAGTTGAATAAACCTTTTCCGGGTATTTCGAATATTGGCCAAATTATTTGACAGGATTGTCGGAAATTTTCAGTTATATTTCATATTTATTAATTGAATTATGTTATGAAAAAAAAAATTAATAAAATAGAAAAACTAAGAGCCAAATCATTAAACCTAATAAACTCAAAAATGTCTGCTCTTATTGCATAATATTAAAAGATCCGCTTTCACGAGCACATAGATAACACCACGTAATAGGTAAAAGCTGACTATGTTCAAAAATATCATCACCTACCGAATTTGAACTTTCATTTTATCTGGTTATCTCTTGTATGTAGAATTTTTGCTTATTTTTTTTATTCACCTGTAATTTTTTAATAACCGCGTAATTGCAAAATTCCATACATAACAAAAGTAGTTTAAAGTCTTTAAAAATTAATTACCTAAGCTGATGCCGATCGACTATTATTAAAAATATGCGTTAACTGATAGAAAATTGGTGCAGTATTTCCTAACCGTCTGGGCATGATAACAATCAGAAAAATGCTACTTTATTGGTGAAAATGCTGACTGATAGGCGCATCGGAGTCATAAGTGTGATCACTTTTGCCTGTAGCATGCGTACTCTCACTTAAAGATCGAGCAATCTAAAACACGAGATCAGCCGCTCTAGGCCTTGTATGATTTATAGCTAGTTGGTTTGTTTGTTGGTTTGTTTTTAATTTGAAACGAACTGAAATTATGTAACTTTGTAGTAGAGAGTGCATTAGGTGTAGATCCATCGTCCAGGTGATCATACCGATCGACGAATGATCGTTAACGTAATGCAATAGCAATTATTGAAAGATCAGGCAGTTGTCGTGTTTTTCGTACAGTGAATGGCAGATGTACAGACGGCTATTAGTAGCACTTAGTTAGATTAGATTCACTCTACGCACTTTCTAGAATCTCGGTATGTACCTTCTTTGAAGAAGATCAATCGGATCTGATTGAGTTAGCCTTGGTGATTTTATTATTTAATCTTAATGTAATACTCATGTTGGCGATACCGATCATAGTTGATCGTATTATAAAATGTGAATGGATTAGGCCATTTTTTTTTTGAGTTGATCCAATTTGATCAAATTTAAGTGTCTATTTGTCAACTTAAATGTCGGTGATTAAATTTGTCGATGAAATGAAAATCGAATTTATAGGCGCGTATTTTGATTTTTGAAGGTCGGCGTTCCTGATTGTCATCATTATTATTCCCATTAAGTCGAGTATTTTTGTAATATATTTCTATATAAAGACCGATCATGCTGAGACACTAAATTGCTGTTTATAGTATAATTTTTTTTTTAATCCAAGTTTAAGTATGTTTGGATTGAAACCTATGCAGTAGGATTGCCACACATTAGAGACCTATGCAGTAGTATTACCACACATTATGCTAATGTTTGCAAGTCAACCAACATTCTTAAAAACTGACCGGAAAAAAAATGATGGAATGGAGGAGATGATCGACTTTGGTATTGAAATTTGCATTATTTTTCAGGATTTTGAAATGTTCGGATTGTGAACTGATTTAAGAAATCAATATAATAATAGTATCGAATTTTCGTCATTCAAAAGAGTGAACTGGATCAGCAGCGATTGATCGTAGCCAATTGACAATCAAGATGAAATAAGAGGTTTAACGTCCCAAAGAAGTCCATCATAGAAACTTTGGACTGCCCTGGTTATTTCTATTGAAAGGGCGTGATATTTGAAGAACCTTCACTGGAGGAGCCAGTTTGTAAGCTGGTTTAGTCTGGGGTGACAGGAGCTATTTAATCATTAGGATGCATTTCAATCATCAGAGGGTAGGTAGGTAGGTAGGTACGCGTGACTGCCCGTAAGAACGCGGACACACTTAGACTAAAAAAGGTCCGTTGTGTTACCATAGGATCATCGAATCTGGTCCTACTCGTCTAACCATTTAGAGCTTGCAATGAAGCGTTGGATTCTCGCGACCTCCGTTTGCGGGAAGGTCACAAAGACTGTTGAAAAAGTATACTCCAAGATGAGCTTTCCTTCTAGTGAATAGAGCTTGACAGGTACAGAGAAGATGAAGCTCTGTCCTCCTCCTCCTTCTCATCCAGGAAGCTTCCACAGAAGTCGCTCGAAAAGAGGCAGAGTCTTTCAGAGCGTGTATTATGCACATTGTTGCGAGCTAGAGGTTTGCCGAGATTTCAAGTAAAACACAGTTTATTTAAAATCGATAGAAATACAAACGTTCTTTTATTCGCATTCAATAATCGCAGTACTGGCAACACTGCCCGATTTTATATACAACTTGATCACTGCTCGATTGCTGCTACCAATCCAAATCGCTGTACAAATACTTTTGCGTTATTTTTCAGGATTTTGAAATGTTCGAATTGCGAACTGATTTAAGAAATCAATGTAATAATAGTATCAAATTTAAGTCATTCAAAAGAATGAACTGGATCAGCAGCGATTGATCGTAGTCAATTGGCAATCAAGACGAAATAAGAGTTTTAAGAATATTAAGGTTCTCGGTCCCAAAGAAGTCCATCATATGAAACTTGGGACAGCCCTGACTATTTCTATTGAAAGGACAAGATATTTAAAGAATCTTCACTGGAGAAGCCAGTTTGTAATGATGGTTGGGTCTAGGTTCATAGGAGCTGTGTCATCATTAGGATGAATTTGAATCATCAGAGTGTGTATTATGCATTCTGTTGCGAGCTAGAGGTTCACCGATATTTCAAGTAAAACACAATTTATTTAAAATCGATAGAATTACAAACGTTCTCTTATTCGCATTCAATAATCGCAGTACTGGCAATACTGCCCGATTTTATATACATCCAACTTGATTACGGCTCGATTGCTGCTACCAATCCAAATCGCTTTATAAATACTTTTACGTGGAAACTGATCGTCGTTTCGCTTCACTGTAGTAAAAACTCTGTCGTGCTTATATACTGCATGTGCTGAGTCGAGAGCTTTCCTGGATATTCGGTGGTGGGGAAAAGTTTTCGAGAAGGATGTCGAACTTTGCTGAATTTACCACATCTTTCTAATTTTGTATTGCAAGGCTGCCAATCGGTTGTTTTTCTCACTGAAAACTGATCAAGTTGTACGACTTACCAGGGTAGCATGTAACAATATAATAAACACCTTTACAGCCGGTGGTGTTGCCGAGAGTTCTTCCATAGTTACGTTCTTGAATTCGAATTCATTTCCACGAATTATAACAAGCTAAAGTTTGCCATTGTGAATTGTTATTACATACTAACTTTGGTTTTTCATTTCCATACCAAATATTTGACTCCAAAACTAGCCGAATTATAATAAATTCTTGTTATAATTTTAGTTAGAAATGATAAAATTGTGAAAAGTTCTTTGTTTGTTTTCAGGGTTTAACATACAATAAAAATATGCCAACAGTCTGGGCTCAACTTTATTATTTTTTGGGTAGAAGTTCGAAACGCGTTTAATGTTGAGATGCGGTGTAGGTTTCTATGCGACTGACAATCTAGAAAATATTGTTCCGAACAGAAATGCTTAAATCGGATTTTCACTGATTATATTGTATTTAAAGCGATAGAAGTGAAAGTAAATTCGATATCTCATTTGACCTAAGAAATATATTGAAATTCGTGAAAATGTACACTATCACTTTACACCTTCTTAAGGGTTGGATTTCGAAAAATTTGGAAAAATGTTTCTTGGCGTTTATATAGGATCTTCCAACAAGCACGTTCATAACATAACATAAATTTATTTCAATTTTTAAAAAGAGTTCTTACAATTACGAGTATTTACAATTTCATTGATCAGATTTTCCATCTTTGTATTTGTAATTACATTATAGATTTTTACTAAAATTAGTTCTTTGTTTATTATTTTAATTTTGATCCAAGGCTATAAATGTAAATAACCCAATTCTTTTTTTATTTGAAAGAATATTTTATGGCATTAAGTATGGAATATAAAGTCGTTCAAATATCTGCCCCGGATTTACTTGGGGAGCACGTATTCGACAGGTCCAATTTTTGATGACTGTGTCGTATAAGTCTAGCTGAATTTGCTGGATGGCGTTCGTTATGTTGACTTAAGGGGAGCTTGTAGGGTAAAAAAAGGAAATGAATCAATTTTTATTTTTCGACTGATTATTAAAACTTAAATTTTCCCTCACAGAACAAGACCAAAATCGCGACATTTGGGGGCCGAAAAGTGATTAAAAATAAATTTTGAAATTAAAATGGAAAAATTCAAAAAATTTTTTAAGTTAATCAAATCTACATATAATACTCGTATCATCTTATGATTTTATTGTCAATTGATAAAAATCAATGTTGCCACATTTATTTTACAAGATATAAAAAAGACTAGAAAAATTACGAAAATTTATTAGCATAAGATTCTAAAAGAAATGACGCAAAGCCGACATGCAGCTGACACACTATAGTTGTAAACAAAATTCATTTATTTATTTATTTTATTTTATTGAAATGGAGCTCTTATACAATAAGCAGCCCATTTAATTTTCGGCCAGGCCAGCAAGGGCATATGGCACGTTGCATTACATTTATGATGTTAATATAATTCGAAATGTTAATAAAATTTATAATATGATAGTAAATAGTAAGATAGAAGATGATGGAGATACGATAATAGGCTAATAGGAATAAAGAAAACAATGAAGGAAATAAAGATAAAGTTAATTAAAATGAAACTAACAAACATAATAATAGTGCTAAGAGATAATGATAATGAATTGATAATAGTACTAATAATGATTCATTCTTAATTCTAGTATTTACAGTTGTGAAGGGTAAGAGTTAATACAGTAGAGAATAATATAATATAATAATAACAGTAATAAGTATAAGAATAGTGAAGATGAATTGATAAAAGATAATAAAAATAATAATAATATGGAGTAGTAAAAATTCTAAATAATAATTCATTTTAATGCTTAATTCAATAATTGTTCAATGTTAAAGTGTGTATGATAAAAGATTAGATTTTGTGACAAAGATGGAGATGGTTAAGGAGTTGGAGGGTATCAGGGGTTGAGGGGTCTAGGAGGGAGTTTAGGGGGGGGGGGATGGATTGGCCGAAGAATATCTTGGTGAGACGGCATTCGGTCAGGATGTGTCCTATAGTCATGGGTTGCTGGCAGGTTAAGCATCCTGGTTGTGGCGATCTGGACATATAGTGTTGATGGGTCATCCTGGAGTGACCTATTCGAACCCTGGTGAGAATGATGGATTCCTTGCGGTTTTGGAGCGGGTTATATACCGGTGGATGCGGGCCACGCCAATGTCGGGCCAGGAATGTGGGATTGATGGCCCATGCGGCAGCTTGTTGTTCTACTATAGTTTTCCTGGCGGTGCGTCTGGTGAAGTTGATGAAGAAAGGGATGGTTTCTTCTTCGTGGCTGGAGATATGCTGTATAGCTAGTCGATCCGCCATTTCATTTCCTGCAATCCCAACGTGGCCTGGCACCCAATATAGGAGAGTTCCGGCTGGATTGGCTGTTATAAGGCTCCGGATGTATCGCAGTGCTGGTTCTTTGGTGCGGTGATTATGAATGGCGTCTATGGCAGATCTTGAATCGGAAAAGATCACCGCTGGTGTCGCCGCTGATAGCGCCGCGTTTGCCGCTTGTAAAATGGCGAAGCTTTCGGCCTCGAACACACTCGCGTCGGGGTGTAATTTGAAGGCGCGGTGACTTAGAGGAGTGATGTCAGGAGGCTGGAAGATGATGTAGGCGGCTGAAGTTTGTTGGCTTGTCTTTGATCCATCTGTATAGTAGACTGTCCGTCCGGGCAAGTCCTCCAGGTGTCGCTTATGGAGCGTCTGGTATTTAGCGGCCGGGGTGTGGGCTTTGTTTGGGTATCTGGGTGGGTTGGGGAGGGAGGTTGGTGGGAGAAGGGTGGGGCTAGAGGGCGAAGGGGGATTAGGGATGGGAGGGGGGTATTGGGACATAGTTGTCTGAGGACGATGCGGGCAATCCAAAGTGCGGAGGGGGTGGTTCTGGTCCTTCCATGATCCGGGCTGGTGTCGGTACTGATGATGGTCTGGTGGTGTGGGCTCCTTTTGTCGAGCTCACTCTTGGCCGCCAAATTAATTTGTGCTTTTTTAATTAGTGTAAGGATGCTGTCGCATCCAGATTCCATTAGCAGCGAGTCGATAGGTGTAGTATGGAAGGCGCCTAGGGCAGTTCTTAGTATCTTATTGACGGCTACTTGCAGGTGGCGGAGGTTGGCTTGTGTGGTTGTTGCGTAGATGGTGAGGCCATATTGCACGCACCCTCTTATTAGCGTCAGACCGATGTGAATCAGCGCGGAGGAGCTGACTAGGAAGCTTTTGGAGGCTAAAACGCGTATTAGGTTCTTGACATTGTCTAGGGCCGCGACGATTTTCCGAATGTGTCCGTTCCATTTAAGTTTGGGGGTAAAGGTGATCCCCAGTATTTTACAAGCGGCGCGAGGTGTAAGTGAAACGTCATCAAAACGCGCTACGGTGACCGCGGGTCTCCGTTTCCTTGAAAATGAGATGAAGTCTCCTTTATCGTAGGGCATCCTTGCGCCCGTCTTAGTGCACCAGGCGTCAATGGTAGATTTAATATGTCGAGTGATGTCGTCAAGGTGGGGATGGGAGGTGGAGAGGATTAGGTTGTCTGAGTAGATGTAGTGGTTGGTGTGTGGTATGTCGGAAAGCAATTGAGATAAGGCATGTATGTAAACATTGAAGAGACATGGTGATAGAGGCGATCCTTGGGGAAGCGCATTGTCGATACTATTATAAACAAAATGGTTTCGTAAAAAATCATGTTTTTTGAAGCGTTTGTCCCGTTTTCTCGACAACCGCCCATCAGAATTTATTAATTTTTTTTTGCTTTGTTTGTTTTGGATAAACGAATTAGTTGATCGAAGATTATCAAATTTAAATAACGCAGTATCGACCTGTAGGCCATAAAGGATTGTTCAAAAAGTAATAATCTTTAAACAGCTGTAATAAAAAAAATCAAGCGATTTTTTAAAAATGCTTCGATCAAGTAGTAGTTAGTACTAACAGAGTCTTACAAAAAAAAATTTAAAGTGATACGATTGACGGTTTAAGAGAAAATGGGTCTCAAAAATGGTCATTTTTGCACACCCTACAATCTCCCCTTAAAGGTCATCAATTGTTTGCGGATTATATAATACGAATCGACCTGCGATTTAAGATAGCCCCAAAGGAATAAGTCGGTTCACGTCGCCGCCGCTCAAATCGCTCGCGCAGAATGTCCATCGTGACATGCGCTGTGTGGCACGTAGCGCCGTCCTGTTGGAACCACAAGTCGTCGGTATCCATATCATCCAGTTTAGGCCACAAGAAGTAGCTTATCATCGATCGTTTGACTGTTATGACAATGCCAGTTTCGTTTTGGTAGAAGTACGGACCGATGATTTCGCCAGACCAAAATCCGCACCAAACAGTGACTTTCTCGGAATGCATTTGGTGGTTAAAAATGCCGAATTGCGCGAAAAGTTTTTCGAACGGAGTTCTGATTTTGAAAATAAAATTTGATGATTTCCACACGCTGTTCAACGATTTGCCATTCACTACTGAACAATTCACAACAAATTCGACGGATGTTGTTTTAACAATATGGCCAACAATACAACCTAACAAATTTCGAGCGTTCCTGTGGAAACACCCTATATAAAGAGCCCGTAGAAGTAAAATCAATTTGATAACTCGTACGCCTAAGAGATATAACAAATTCGTGAAAATGTGGTAAAACTTCTTTTCACGGATATTTTTTTTACTTCACCTTTGTACGCCAATGAAAAACTGAACTTTATTTTACCTTCAATAACTCCTGAAGTATATCTACATATACGTACTAAGTTTCAACTCTCCAGCATTAACCGTTTTTGAGATATAGAAAAATCACCCCCACCCGCCTTGCAACTTGGAATTTTATTTTTTCAATATGAAAATTTTAACTTAAAATCTCAGCCGGTTGGGAACTAGCCATCAAATGCTTTTGCGTACGGTGGACGTCGGCTCTATTTTTATTAAATTGCAAAAATTAAAAATTTATTTTAATAACAAAATAAAAATAATTGTTAAGTTACTCGCCTAATTGATTTAATTAAATTCATATTTAAATACGTTAAGACTGTTAGCAGATGCTGATTTAAGCTGTTTTCTTTCGGAATCGTTAGGCTTAGCCAAAATTTAATTTTTCGGAAATTTAACGATTGGATGTTAATAAATTGAACAAATTTCTTTCAGACAAAATTCAATTTGCGACAGTGTCCTTTTTACATAAATTTTAAATGTTACATTAGCATTAATAGCAACATGCGAAAATTAGTAATAGGTAGAAAAAAATCTTCATATTCGGTTCTTATTATGATCATTAAAAAAACCTTACAACAGTTTGCTGAAAACCGAAATTACATAATTTAATAAATTAATAAAATTAAAAAACATTATTTGATCGAATTTTGAACTCAACATAGTTGTTTATTCCAGGAATAGGTTAAAAGGTAGAGACCTCATTTAAGTATAAAGGTGATAATAAATATGATGAGATTTGGTGGGTGCAATTTTCAGTTGCGTTTTATAATTTTTTTTATCATTATGAGTGGATTTGTTCTAAGAGATTTTGTTGTATTATCGATTCAAGGCAGTCGTTTTATTCCATTTTAAAAAATGTTCTATAATTGTTATGATATGAGGAACGATAAATAAAATAGGCTATCAATGTAATACTCATTTCACGAAAGATATAAACCCATTCCATGCTTTACAGCTCCCAAGAATGCGCTGGGGAGACAATAACTTATGCGTGTAACAATAAGAAATTGCTTGACGACTTATGAATCTTTTCTTTTGACAACACTAAATGTATGTCGACTCTTACACAAGTCTTGCATTTGATTGACGACGAGCGAAATGAAGAAATTACAGAGTTTGTCGGAAATAGGCTCAAGCTATGAAATAGGCGCACATTTGAGCGACATTTTCGATAGAACTGAATCAAACTGCTCGTCAATCGAAAAGTTATGAATGAAATCTTCTCGGATAATTGTATATTAACGGCGAAGACATACAGGAAATCGACCGATGGATTTTGTAAGTTAGCGACAAATTATTACTTTACCGCCTACACTTATATTCCATCAAACGGACCGAACTTCTTTAGTGACCACCGGTCAATCGTCGCGAATTGTTCGTCTGCAATTTTCTCCGAAAGAAAATGTTTTCCACGTTGTTGGTCGTGTTAGTTCTTGGGCTGCTGGAAAATTCCTTTGCAGCCCCGAAAACTCCAGTCAAGATAAAATCGATCCCGAACTACTTGAAAGTTCTGAACGAATTCAAAAAATTGCAATCGAGAAAATCAAAGGACGAAATGAAAACAATAACCGCGCTGGGATTAGTTTCAGGAGCATTACAGGTCCAGAGGAGCATGGATCAGAACCTATCGCAAATGATAGCCGATCTTTTGGACAACATTGATATGACGGATACCGCGAAAACTATGCCGAAAATCGATAAAATCGAAAGGACAATAGAACGAGATGAAGGTGCCATCCGGATATTGGGAGCCGCTTTGGATTTGGCGCGTAAGGCCCTAACCATCGATGAATACCGCACTAAAATGAAACGGATGTCTCGCGAATATAGCGCTAAAAGACGACAAACTAAGCACACGGATTCGAATGAAACTGTTCGCGAAAGACTGGAGAAGTTGAAGACTTCTATAATTTCACATATGGATATGATGAAGAAAATGATCAAGGTGAAAAGTAAAGAAACGGTCGACTATCTCGAGGAAAAGCATGGAATTCAGAAGGCCGAAAGAAAAATCAAATATTTATCAAGTACTACAGAAATGGTGCCGGTTTCTGAACCTGTAGTTATGCCAATTTTTACGGTAGGCCAGTTATTGAAAATTTTCCGATCGTACTGAAAATAAAAGTTGACCATTTAAATTAGGAATCGATTGAACTTAATTTGATTGACGACGTACGAAGACAGGATACAAATGTTGAAATTTTGGTAAGTTTTTGTGATATTTCTAAGTCGACCCTCTATAAGTTAATTTCGTATTCAGATTTGAAATTAAGCCAAAATCGATACTAAAGTATGTAATTAATTGTAATTAAGTCGAAGTCTCTATAACTCAAACCCTTTGACGAGGAAACAGTGAAATTCGAGTAATAGAAGTTCGGGTCAAAGTTCGGGAGCGGTCAAAGTCGGAGTATATCATCAATTGTTTCCAAATTATGAGGTTTCTTGGAAAGTCAGTTTTGTTCTTAAAAAAAATATTTAAAATAGAAATTTTTAGCTGATTAAACATTGGAAAAGCCGTGTATGCTAGACTATTCGAATTTCGGTATATTATGTACACTAAAACCCCATAGAAGTAAAAACGAATTTGTTGCCATATCAGACTTAAGAGATATGACTAATTATTAAAACGTATACAAACCTATTATATCCACTTGGGGTTTGAATTCCGAAAAAATTGTGAAACAGGTTTTTAAACGATTTCATAAGAAGCAACTTGATATCTCATGAGATACGAAGGATTTTAAAAAATTTGTGAAAACGTAAGCAAACCCTTCACACCCCCTTGGTTTTCGAAAAAAAATCGAAAAATCGTGAAATTGGTTTTTAGATCATTACATCAAATGCTGTAATAATCAATTTTATATCTCATCAGAATTAAGGGATGGGAACAAATTGGGAAAACATATGCAAACCCTTGGGGGTTGAATATTGAAAAATTGAGAAATGGGCTTGTAGGCGATTATATAAAATGTCTGTGGAAGTGAAAAGCGATCTAATATCTCATCAAACCTAAGAAAGATGTCGAAGCTTTAAAACGCATACAACCCCCTTACACCTCTTAGGATTGAATATCTAAAAATACTGGAATTCACTTTTTGGCGCTTGTTTAGGAAACCTTAGGAAGTAAAAATGAATTCGATATATCATCAGATATGCAACCTCCTTACACCCACTTGTGGGTTGAATATCCAAAAATTCTGAAAGATGTTAATAGATAAATATGAAGACAGCACGAGAAAGTAAAAACCAATTCAATTACTTATCACTTCTAAAAGATATGACGAAATTCGTGAAAACTTGTTCAACCCATTTATACCGTCTTAGGGCTGAAAAAGGAAAAAACAAGTTTTAGGCGATTATTACGCAAGCCCGTGAAAGTGTAAAGATATTCGATATCTGATCAGACCTGAGGGATATGCCAGAATTCGTGAAAAAATATACAACCCCCTTTCCACTCTCTTAGGGGTCGAATTTCAAAAAATCCTGAAAACGCTTTCTGGGTATTTATATGAAGAAGTCGTAGAATAAAAATGAATTCAAAATTTGGGAAGATCTAATAGATATGACGAAAATCGTGAAAAAATATGTATTCCGTTTTCACTGATCACTTTGTTTGCCCCCCTTCCGAACGCCAATGGATATTTGAAATTTTTTTTTATCTAAATAACTTTTCTAGTTGATTTACATATACATACCAAGTTTTAACTTTGTAGCATAATCCGTTCTATAGATAGGAAAAACACCCCCCACCCCCGTACCATAACAGCCCTATAAACAATTATATTTTCCAAGATGCTACTACTATAGCTCTATCTAAATACCAAGTTTCAGCTCTAGATCATTATAGGTTCTCGAGATATAAAAATCGGAACCTTTCCTTTTCACCCTCCCCCACTTTCACCCTCTACACCCTCACCCACAAAATTGTTTTCTGCTCGGGGTCTATTAGGACTACTTCTGGCCATAAGCGTGCCGTGGACTGAAATCTGGCAGGGGCCGGGGGCCGAATGGCTCAGAACATACTACTTCTTCCGAAAGGCACACATGCTTTTCATACAAGTTCGTCCTTTTTGTGTTTACAGATTGGGTGTTCGTATAAACAACGAATGATTAGTCTTAGGCTACGACTTTGAAATGTTTTATACGTTGTTTTTCCAATAGCTGCAGTTAAAGGAAAGAATTTGAAAAAGTTCCTATGAGTCCTCTTCGAGTAGCAAAAATCCTGTAAAAATGTCTTCACTCAATTTAGGGAACTGACTGTCTTTTAGTTTCGAGTAGCAACTAAAAAAGAGTCCTCAAAATCGGATTCAATGTTCATGATTGAGAGATTCGAGAATCTATCTTGAGTAGTAGCAGCGATCCCAATTTTTCCTCAATTTGAAGATTTTTAGCGTTACCGAAGATTTGAAGACTTTGATGGCTATGTAGAAGTTTGTTTTGTATTCGTAAGATATTTTCTTCAATTTCGATAACAAACAAAATTTAATTTATAAATTCCTAGTTTATTTTCTATTATTTTCACAAAACAACTTCGTTTTCGTTTATATTTTCTCATCTACTCGTATATTCTTGTTCAAAGTCAGTCAGTACCGACAACACTGATCTAATTACCGAAAATAACGTTTTCTTCGATCGCGTTTCATTTGTTCTTTATCGGGACACAAAATTAAAAGTAATGAGTATTTTATCCAGAAAGCTAATATAGTTTTGCTAAAATAAGTGAATCTTAATTTGAATAGATTTTTACGAAGTACAACGAACCAATGTTTTGAATTTATTTTAAATTTACAAGACAATTATTAAAGATCGTCTTGTATATTTCAAAAATTCTTCTGAAATTGAAAAGCTTTTTAAATCTTTCTTGTAATAATTCGCGTCGCCATTCGTTTGCATTTTCTTCAGTTGCAATGCAAACGAAACGATCGGAAGTTTAGAAAACCCCCTGAATTTCTACTTTAATTTGTAAAATTGAAAACATCTTCTAAAGTTCTCGTAAAATTCAGAAATATTCGCAAAAAAAGCTGGATACATTCAAAAACAAATCTTCTTTAGTTTATAAACTTGAAGAAAGTCTTGTTACAATTTCGTAAAACTCCAAAATATTTCATGAGAATCTCGTTGTTTCAAAAACAATTTCCAATTTATTTTACTAAATTGAAAAAATCTTATAAAGCTCTCGCCAGATCGAAAGAACAATGATTGTAAAATTCAAAACTGTCTTGTTATTTTCAAAGAGAGATGATTTGTTAATTTTAAAAGATTCTTTTATATTGTTTGCATTGTTAAAAAACATTTGACAAAAAAACAATTGACAAGTAAAGCGTTTGCGGTAGGATAGGAAGGAATTATTTTTCTGGAAGGGGCCAGAATTATTTCTGTGGGAGAGTCCAAGCCGGGGTCTGGGGGTGTCTCAGCCCCTCCTAGCCTCGCGCGCCTATGCTTCTGGTAAAAAATGTATGCATCTATCTTACACTGTTCTTGAGATATGAGACGTGATTTTTTAGAAAAATTCTTATCCCCACTACTTTCATGCTCCACCGCTCCCTTCAAAAATTTTACTTTCAGCAAACATTATTTGTCAAGCTTTATACACAAACCGAATTTTATTTATCTAGTGCAATTGGTTCATGCGATATCGTAATCTAAAATTTTTCACCCCCAACCTCCATACGCCACTGCCCCCACTCAAAAATTTGTTTCCGATCTATTCTCCTAGTATACCTACAGATGTTCATTAAGTTTCAGTTTTGTGACGTTAACCGTTTAGGAGATATGGATTTTAGAATGTGTCGATTTCAGCTTTTTTGCGTTTCGGACGAATTATTTTTCCCCTAACTCCCACACCCCTTCACCCGTATTGACAATTGTTTTTGCAAATGGGTCCACTATCAGAGCTCTACATAAATTCCAAGTTTTAGCCTCCTAGCATAAGCGGTTGCTGAGATCTAGACACCAACATTTTCCGTCTAAAACACACCCCCCGCCTTCCCCCTCACATCCCCACCCCTCAGAATTTGGTCACTTCAAGGGGCCTACCCAGTCAGGGTAGCAAATTTTTTTTTTTTTAAATATCGATCACAATACTGTATTATTAGAAAATAATAGAGTAAAATAAGCTGAAACTGAGTAGCTGCAGACCCCAGTTTAAGTACATAATTTAAATTCCTTCCTTACCGCAATATGTAAACTTCCTAGTTGTGTACTATCCCCAATCATAATTTAAATAGTAATTCAGTATTTCACATAGAGTATTAGAATGCGCTGTATATTCTTTTCTCGATTACAGAGTAGTGAAGAAGAAAGCGGTGTACCACCGCCCATACCGCCTCCAATCGAAATCGACATTGGACCTGGATCATCCGAAGAGGAACCTGCTCCACCACCTGGTGGTGCTTTAGTTGGATTAATTGCCAGCTTAAGTGGAGTAAAGTAGATTTTAATTCTTGAAAAATTAAATTTGTATTATTAATTTCTCTACAGGGTGAAGAAGGATCTGATGTTGGTGCTTTAGTTGGAGCACTCACAGGACTTGTAATGAACTTGTTTGGCGTACGTTAAAACTGAAAACGCATTTAATTTTCGATTAGTTGTTTAATTTCCAATTTCAATTTTAGCCAGGTGGACTCGACATACCATCGCTAATTGGTGGCGGAACTGCCTTACTCGCTGGTCTACTAGCAGTAAATAACTTAAAAACGATATTAAAATTAAAGAACTGTTTGAAAGAATAAGTTGTCTTAAAATATTACAGGGTGATCGAAATTTTGGTGTAGTTCTTGGAGAATATGTTGGACTTGCTGTTGATGGATTTTCGGGCGGCGGCGGTGCTGTAATATTATTCAATAATTTTAAATAAAATCTAAAGAACTCCTACTCTCTGAATTTCTAGATAAATAATGGACAATTTTTTGGTAATTTTCTGGGAACGCTAATTGCTGAATTGAGTGCCGTAAGTTCTTTTGATGAAACTAGTTTTATAGTACTTATATTTTTAAAATGGGCTCTCTAAGTGACTTATTTAAATTTAAAGTAAAGTTTACTTGACAAAATTATCAGTTTCAGCTCTAAAAATATTTGGAAAATGGAAACATTTTGCTCAGATTGTTCTTCTTAAGGCAGGCGTCCACTAGGGCGGACGGGCAGCATCGCAAAAATCCGCCTGCCATACATTGTTATGGAAGTGCGTCCACTGAACGACACTCGCAACGGAACGAACTACGTAGAAAAAAAAATGCTCGCCGCACCGTTGCGATGCGGCCCGCCTCTAGTGGACGCCTGCCTTTATAAAACAAATACTGATTTCTATCCAAATTAAATATTTATGAGCAAGCTAAAATTAAAATTCAGCACCCGCAGACTAGAGATTTTTAATCGGACGATAGTTTAGTAGAATGGCTATATGGAAGCGCGTACACCGATCGTTTCCATTCGAACAAACTAAATAGTTGGATATGCAAAATGATTCCCTTCGATCGAAGCCTGACTGTCGGACTAGACCTATATATGCATCGGCTTTCTTCCTGCATTTGGTCATACCTCGTGTGTAACAAATAAATAGATCTGTCTAGTGTGATGCAGATTACAGCAAAAATACTCTGCCAGTGGTGGTGATAGGTTGATACGAGTACCAATTGACTGCAACTGTCGGCCGAGTGGTTTGAGTAATGTGCGCATGGACATCGACTAAAAAGTTTAGTCGGGGAGAAGAGCGTACGCAGCTCGATACGATTAAAAAGTTGTACAACTGTTTAGTCTCCTATCTGCACTACCCGTTATTATTATATTTAAAAGAGATCTTAAATATTTTATTTTCTTATAGAAAATAATAAAATGAGCAATTTTTAGCTTGATAGAGTAATTCTATTTAAAATTCATATTAAGTGTCTGAGCGAATATAACCGGTAAATACCAGGTATGAATTATTTTTATAACATTTCATACTGACCAAAAAATTGAATTGCTTAAAAGGCTTCCAAGATTGTTAACGATTTTTTTATGATTGAAATATCATAAGTCTTATGAAGAATGAAATTTAAAAAGGTGTAAGCGGAAAAAACTCTGTGGAAAGTGGCACACACACACAACAATTGTACTTAAAAAAATATATCTTTAAATGCTAAAAAATTCAGTTATTGATGCCCCATAAGATTAACCACAAGAATGGTGACACCAAGAAAATCTTGGAATTTAACGTATACCTGTGGCCTTGGTTGTATTCAAACTACGCATTGTATGTAATTTTTTACTGTCTTTGCAAGTTTTCTTCCTCCATTTGTAAATTACTTTCAGTACAGTGTGGAACTGCTACTATTCATAAAAAGACAGGTATTTGCTTTACAACACACCTCTTTTGTTTGCAGAATCCTATAAAATCCATGCGTGCCTTTTGGCCTTAGAAATGAGGCTAGAAACTAAGTTGCCAATATAATACTGAGTGTGGAGTTAATTACGATACATTACAATTAATTCATACGAGTATTATGTAGGTTTTTTTTTATGACAAATCCGAACACGCTCAACATTTTCCTTTAATTATTCCTGTTTCGATTTAAAAACATCGAGCAAATATACATGTTAATTTTATAAAAATTGATTAAAAGAACTACTCGTATGCTGTCATGCAATAATTGATACATTGCGGCACAACATACTTCGTGTACGGTGCTATTACCTTTTATTCACAATATTGCACAATTCCGAGAGGAAGAATTGAGAAAAAAATCTTCTTTCACTTAATTTTAGAAATAAATTTCTTAATTGGTTTTGATGTAACTAGGTACCCTACGAGATGTTTTATGATAACTAAAAACGAAAGAGTAGCAACAACAAGTTGCATTTTAATTGCACAGTTCGACGTTATACCATCGATCATAAAATAGACCTTCATAAAATAATAATTTCAATTTAACAGCATTATGAATTTATTGTTTTATAGGACCCCGAGGACGACGACGAGCCACCAAAACCGAAAATTTTCTTGGAGAACTTTTTGAATAGTTTGACTCGGGCCAAAAGTAAATCAGGACTTGAAGGTCCTGTAGATAGCTCTGGTGGTGGTTCGAATTCTTTCGGATTTATTGCACATATCGTGCGAACTCTTGTTGGCGGTGTTACCAGCTTTATATTGAACGCATCGCTTGGATCATCAGGAGGATCTTCGCATCCTCCAGCACCACCTATTCATGCACCGTGGCGAAAGTAATTTTATTTAATGGAAATATCGAAAATAAACTTTTTATACCTTTGTAAAAATTTGTTTCTTTTTGATTAAAACACATTTCCAATAGTTAGAAAATAATTCGAACAAAGTACTGAAACGGATGATACGGCTATATGTACTTTAACTTTTAAAATTTACTACAAAAAGTAATATTTAATCGGAGAGCCCAAGGGTCCCTCCAAAAAAATTCGATATTTTAATTTTTTAAATTTTTATTTCTTCTCCAAGAACATTTTCCCATTTCGAAAAATTTTGGTTTCTATATCTCAGGAATTGCTTATGCTAGAAAGTTGAAACTAAGAATTTATGAAGAACTTAAGTTAAAATTTATATCAAGTCATTATCAAATTTTAAAAATTTCGGTTAAGCAGTACGGGAGTGTGAGAAAACAGTGCAACCAAAACGGTCAAAAGATGGGATCGACCGATTCTTAAGTCCACATCCCCTGAACGGTTCATGCAACAAAATTTAAATTCAATGATTGCTTGTCTGTATCTCAAGAACTTTTCAGATATGATCTTGAAATTTACATAGGAGTTAGACCCGAGTTTGGGTGTGGGTGAGTTGGTGACGAGAGCCGAAAGCAAAAAAAAATCTAATTTTTATTTCTTGAGAACCGATAAGAGTAGAAAGCTAAGGGTTGACGTCTAAATAGCGAAACGCCAAAAACATAAATTTGTTTGATAGAGGAAACAAGGTAAGAGGTCTGTTTTATATCTCCAGAACGGTTTATGCTAGAAAGTTGAAGCTTAGTACGTATAAGTAAATGTAATAGAAAGGAAATTTAAGTAAAAAAATTAGAGTTCCAATGGCAATGATGTTAAAAAAAATGCTAAATGCCTGGCCACCTAAAAAAAATGACCTGGGTTTTATTAAAAAAAACACATTTTTTTGGAATCACAACCTTCATAACTCCACTTAAAATTGCACTACTGAAAGAAATTTACCAAATGCAGTAAGAAAATTCGAAGGCATTAGCCTGGATTTCAAGTAAAAACAATGAAAATAACTTTATACGTCCCCTTTCCAGTAAAACTATCGCCAAGTAGGTCAGTAGAAAAACTGATCCGGTGTATAGACCTTGTTATGCATATATAATGCACGTGTTGAGTACATTTCCAGCATATTCCGTGGGCTGTGTGAAACGTGCAGGGAGTGTAGAGAATATGCGAGAAGTGTGTAGAGTTTTATACGCTATTCAAACTGAATTTTTGGAAGGTTATAGTTTTCTCCGTAAACTTGGATGTTATTGATAAGTGGTTCGGATTGTCAGGGTATGCGTTGTTGCAGTTGTTTCGAGACTATGAGGTTTCTTGAAAAGTTAATTTTGTTCTTAAAATAAAAATATTTAAAATAGAGATTTTTAGCCGATTAAACATTGAAAAAGCCTGTGTAGACTATTCGAATTTCGGTATATTATGCACACTAAAAGCCCATAGAAGTAAAAACGAATTTGTTGCCTTATCAGACTTAAGAGATATGATGAATTGTTAAAACGTATACAATCCCATTACTTCCACTTGGGGTTTGAATTTCGAAAAAATTGTGAAACAAGTTTTTAGACGATTTCATAAGAAGCAACTTGATATCTCATGAAACACGAGGGATTTTAAAAAATTTGTGAAAACGTACGCAAATCCTTCACACCACCTTGGTTCTTGAAATTCGAAAAATCGTGAAATTAGTTTTTAGGTCATTACATCAAATGCCGTAATAACCAATTTTCTATCACATCAGAACTAAGGGAAGGCAAAAATTATGAAAACATATGCAAGCCAATGCCGGTTGAACATCCAAAAATTGAGAAATGGGTTTGTAGGCGATTATATAAAAAGTCTGTGGAAGTGAAAAGCGATCTAATATTTCATCAAACCTAAGAAATATGTCGAAGCTTTGAAAAGCATACAACCCCCTTACACTCCTTATGATTGAATATCTAAAAATACTGAAATTGACTTTTTGGCTCTTATATAGGAAACCTTAGGAAGTAAAAGTGAATTTGATACATCATCAGATCTAAGCAATATGTAAGAATATGAAGAATCTGAAACATATGCAACCTCCTTAGACCCACTTAAGGGTTGAATATCCAAAAATCCTGAAAGGAGTTAATAAATAAATACGAAGACAGCGCGAGAAAGTAAGAACCAATTCAATCTCTTATCTCTTCCAAAAAGATATGACGGAATTCGTGAAAACTTGTTCAACCCTTTTATACCCTCTGAGGGGCTGAAAAAGGAAAAACTTAAAAAAAAGGCTTTAGGCGATTATTACGCAAGCCAATACAAGAGAAATGATATTCGATATCGATCAGACCTGGGGGATACGGTAGAATTCGTAAAAAAGTATACAACCCCTTTACACCCCCTTAGGGGACGAATTTCAAAAAATCCTGAAAACACTTTCTAGGTAATTATATGATGAACCCGCGGAATAAAAATGAATTCAATATTTGGGAAGACCTAATAGATATGACGTAAATCGTGGAAATATATGCATTCCATTTGCACTGATAGTTTTTTTGGCCGCTCTTCCAAACGCCGCAGGATATTTGAATTTTTTTTTATTTAAACTAATTTTCTGGTTGTTTTACATATACATACCGAGTTTCAACTTTGTAGCATAAGCCGTTCTTTAGATAGGAAAAACACCCCCGCACCACCGTACCATACTATCCCAATAACAAATTATATTTTTTCAACATGCCACTACTACATGTCTATCCAAATACCAAGTTTCGGTTTTATATCATTATCGGATATAAAAATCGAAACTTGTTCTTATTCACCCTCCCCCATCCTCACCCCCTACACCACCCACCACCAAACATTTTTTTTTAGATAGGGGTCTATTAGGCCTACTTATAGTAAAATTCTAAGTATCTATCTTAGACTATTCTTGAGATATGAGACGTGTTTTTTTTAAAAATTCTTATTCCCTCCACTTTCATGCTCCACCGCCCTCTTAAAAAATTTTACTTTTAGCAAACTTTATTGGTCAACCTTTATAAAGAAACCCAATTTTATTTTTGTAGTGCAATCGGTTCGTGAGATATCGTAATCTAAAGTTGTTCACACCCCACCTTCGCACGCCACTGGCCCTACTCAAAAATCTGTTTCCGATCTATTCTCCTAGTATACCTACAGATGTTCAATAAAATTTAATTTCGTGACATTGACCGTTTAGGAGATATGGATTTTAGAATGTCTCAATCTCGTCTTTCGAGCCGTTCGGGCACATTATTTTTCCCCCCACTCCTTCACTTCTTTACACATATAGGCAATTTTATTGCAAATGGATCCACTATCAAAGCTCTATATAAATTTCAAGTTTCAACCTCCTAGCATAAGCGGTTGCTGAGATCTAGAAACTAAAATTTTTCGTCTAAAACGCTTCTTCCATCTCCACCCTCACACCCCTACCCCTCAGAATTTGGACACTTCAAGGGGCGTACCCAGTCTATCTACGAAAAAAAATTCAATTAAATAGCTCAAAGGGTTTGGGTGCTACGAGCCTTCAAACAATTTTGCGTACGCCGGTCGACGTACGGCGTACGGCATACGGCGGACAGATGGACTGACAATTTTTTTTGCTTCGTGTCTACTAGTCATGAAACGTGAAGAAAAAAGTTTTCAGGCTATCAATTTTTTTTTTTTTAAATCGATCACAATACTGTATTATTGAAATAATAAAGTAAAAGGTTCAAAATACTAGATTTTGGTTGGTACATCTAAGTAGCTGTAAGGTACGATACGACTTCATACCTAATTTTATGTTAATTGTCTATGTCTAATTTTTTTCTTGAATTCCATACACCATTCAATATTACATTACCTACATAATTGAAATAAAACACAGCATGATTTGTAATCTATAAAAATAAACATATTATAATATGTACAATGTTAACAGTAATTTACGCACCAGCCATGAGCTACTTATACGGAGCAACGTAAAGTGGTCAATTTCTCATATGCAGAAATTAAATTTTCATAGCTATCATTACCAAAGGCTAATTAGTCAGTCAGTCACTCAGTCATCTTATAAGTTGGTAATCTAACAAAATTAATCTGTTATGATTGCATCCTCCAATTACATTCCAACTATCACATGAGCGGATTATTCAAAACATTTAATTCGTACAAATTAGAAACATACAAAAAATCAATGTAAAACTCAATGATTTTTGTATTTTCATCTTATCGTCGAAATGGTTTTATACGAATGTTAAATAAAAACTTAATTATTGTGAACTTTAGATATATTTATTTAGCCAATTAAAAAAAATATATCGTAATAGCAAAATAGATAAAAAAAAACCTAATTTTAAGAATGAAGACTACGAGTAATAAATGTTTTCTTTACATTTATTATTTGTCTTTTAAAGGAAGTAGTTTTTCTTTGAACCGATATATGTGAATCGTTTGATTTCATAATAAAGAAATAAATTAATTAAATGTTTACATGCGAGTAAAATTAATTTGGATCAGTTTTATTTTATAGGCATCGTTTTTAAATCTCTGCCTAAAAAAAACTACACATCGCACAGGCCTAAATGTTAATAAAATCACTTTACTTCATCTTATCTGACCGTGATTTAAAGTTCAACTTTTTTAGTATTTATTTAATGTGCAAATAATTTCGGAGAAGTCATCTCATTATTTTTAGTATCTAGTTGTTAATAACGCAGTTCAAATTGACCCGAATCTTCTTGCTCTCGAACTAGTGTAGCTATTTAATTTCACTCGACAAAAACAAAAACTCGAAAATAATTTTTTTGGTATGCACTATAATTACTTTTTGTGGGTTAAAAAAAAATATTTCCTTTAAACGATTTTAGCAGTACACTTGACTATTGACGCCAATTACCTTTTGGTGGGATTAATTACTCTTCCGAACTGTGAAGGTCGAACTAATTGTGAGAAAGCTCCGATTTGTCGTCGTCGCGTATGAATAACCTTAACCCTGATCGTTAAGGTCGGTTAGTTATCGTATTTACTGAAGATTCAAATGCGCTGTAAGCATCTTTGCCTTGGATTTATCAGATACTTTAGCAAATACTTTATGTGCACCTCTAATACAGCTAACAAATGATTATTCTTGCTGAGAACTTTAGTGAAATTAAGTGTCTGTAATATGTTATAATGCTTAATAAGAATTGTTCATAGTTTAACATAGTACAATGGTTAGATGATAAGAAAAATCGCACATTTAGTCAGAATTATCTATTGGAGACGCGAACCGAACTTGCGCATGGAAGGGATAATCCCAAACTAGGAGTGATGCTAAGTGATCTCTCGTGATGGACTGGGGCACATTGCTTTAGTCCACCCTTCTCAACCTAACCTAACCTAAGAGTGATGCTTGATAGTCAAAGTTACAGTTAAAAGTTAAAATTGCATTTTGGAACAATAACCGGTTTCGATGAAAAAATAAAAAAATCTAATAAAAATTCGGCAGAACAGACAATCTTAAAGTATTTTACTACCTCATATTGTTTTAAAATGCTGTACTAGGTAGTGACTAGAAGATTTAGCATTAAGTTGATCAATCACGTCTTCCCTCATATGTGTACCACTATTGACAATATGCCATATATCTGAAGAAGAATTCAAGTGAACGAATATTTAAAAGATAGAATTTCAATTGAAATACGCATTACAAGACGCGCAGTAAGCGTCTTAATCAAATAACGCATTTTATTTAACGTATTCATATTTATTGACTGACCATATCTGATATTATAACCTAATTTAGTTACTCCATTCATCACAGGCTGGCTGAATGGTGCTGTTAGCAGTAAACTGCATAATTTATTAGCAAAAATTATGGAATTTGTACACCATTAAAGAGGTTTGTACTACTTTTAAATGGTGAAAAAATATGATATGCTTTTATTTTAAATTTTTTCGTTTTACATATTCTACATGCGTGATTTAATGATTTTTGTATTAGAGCTAAATAAGGGATAGAAGGTTCCGATCGGTAGTGGTTCTTCAAATATGAAATAAAACGTTTCTCGCTACGGCTTCCGACACTCTTCCCATCAAACTTCATGCTCAAATTAATTAATTAATTAGTTGTGCTCACGACTAGCATTAGCATCCTGGTGATCAACCAAATTGGTTGGTATGAGATAAACTCAGTGTATGAAGATTATCAACAATTTACTGTTGCAAACTTTTGCTTTTTATAATTCGTGGATTTCAATTTCGATTTTGGAGCGCACATATAGAGTAATCTTCGATAATACCACCAGTTATAAAAGCGCTTTGGATATCTGCGGAATACATCTTCCTAATTAATGCAACCCATGATGAACCAGCTTCTTCAGAACCTTTTTAATACAGTTTTCAAAACTGGCCTTTCTAGTGGAAATTTGTTTCAACAGTTCTATTCTCAATAGCTGTAGCCATGTCAGCTATATACTCGTGTGATCGTCTCACAAAAGACTCGAAAAATGATCAAGTCTCCTAAAATGAAATAAATTAATGAAGTAATTAATTAAATAAATAATAAAGTATCATCCAGACTGTTGGCAAATTTTTTTGTTGTTGAAATACTAAAGTAAAAGCATGATAGAGGGTAACGAGCGGGCAGACGAATTAGCTAGGCAAGGCTCTGCTCTTCAGGGCTCTCTGGTGGAATCAGTTCCAGATCCCACTAGGGACTGTTAAACGCCAAATATCCACCCACTTCCTCACAAACGCCAACTCCAGATGGAGAGGACTGACCAACTGCGTCATATCCACGAAGATATGGCCATCCTACTCCCGGAGCAGAACAGAGGAACTCTTGAGTAGGAGCCGTGTGAACATCTCCAGAGTCATGGCAGTCAGCACGGAACACTGGCCGATCGGCGTCCACGCGGCCAGACTGGGTATTGCCTTTAACGTCAATTGCCGCAGCTGTGGGGGATACACACAAGAAGGAAACCATTGTCCACCTGCTTTGCGAGTGTCCAGCCCTAGTTAGAGCCAGACTTCGCGCACTAGGCAAACCCTTCTTTAAGATCTCGAAAAACAAGATTGGAGTATTGGTTGCTTTCTTGAAAAGCTCTGGATGGATATGATAATCAATTCAAGCCTCTGCAAAACTATACATATGTATATCCACTTCATCCAGCCCTCAACGACCAGGTTAAGCGAGTTTTGGTATTAGAACGGCGCTTCCTGTGCTAATTGAGCCCATAGGCGCGCCGTGAGGGGGCCAGGAGGAGCCGGGACCCCCCAGATCCCGGCTTGGAGCCTCCCAGAGAAATAATTCTGACCCCTTCCAGAAAAATAATTCCTTCCTATCCTACCGGAAACGCTTTACTTGTCAATTGTTTTTTTGTCAAATGTTATAATATAATATAAAAGAATCTTTTAAAATTAACGAATCAAATCTCAACTGATTTTTGAAAATAACAAGACAGTTTTGAATTTTACAATCATTATTCTTTCGATCTGACGAGATCTTTACAAGTTTTTTTCAATTTAGCAAAATAAATTGGAAACTGTTTTTAAAACAATGAGATTCTCATGAAATATTTTGGAGTTTTACGAAATCGTGACAAGATTTTCTTCAAGTTTATAAACTAAAGAAGATTTGTTTTTGAATGTAACCAGCTTTTTTTGAGAATATTTTTGAATTTTACGAGAACTTTAGAAGATGTTTTCAATTTTACAAATTAAAGTAGAAATTCAGGGGGTTTTTTAAACTTCCGATCGTTTCGTTTGCATTGCAACTGAAGAAAATGCAAACGAATAGCGACGCGAATTATTACAAGAAAGATTTAAAAAGCTTTTCAATTTCAGAAGAATTTTTGAAATATACAAGACGATCTTTAATAATTGTCTTGTAAATTTAAAAAAAGCTTCTTAAATTCAAAACATTGGTTCGATGTACCTCGTAAAAATCTTTTCAAATTAAGATTCACTTATTTCAGCAAAACTATAATAGCTTTCTGGATAAAGTACTGTTTATTTTTAATTTTGTGTCCCGATAAAGAACAAATGAAACGCGATCGAAGAAAACGTTATTTTCGGTAATTAGATCAGTGTTGCCGGTACTGACTGAATTTGAGCATGAATATAGATGAGAAAATATAAACGAAAATGAAGCTGTTAAGTGAAAATAATAGAAAATAAGCTAGGAATTTATAAATTAAATTTTTTTTGTTATCGAATTTGAAGAAAATATCTTATCTTAATATCTATCAAAGTCTTCAAATCTTCGGTAACGCTAAAAATTTTCAAATTGAAGAAAAATTGGCATCGCTGCTAGTACTCAAGATAGATTCTCGAATCTCTCAATCATGAACATTGATTCCAATTTTAAGGGCTCTCTTTTATTTGCTACTTAAAACTAAAAGACAGTCAGTTCCCTAAATTGAGTGAAGACATTTTTACAGGATTTTTGCGTGGTAGCTACTCGAAGAGGACTCATAGGAAATTTTTAAGATTTTTTCCTTCAACTGCAGCTATTGGAAAAAATAACGTATAAAACATTTCAAAGTCGTAGCCTAAGACTAATCATTCGTTGTTTATACGAACACCCAATCTGTAAACACAAAAAGGACGAACTTGTATGAAAAGCATGTGTGCCTTTCGGAAGAAGCAGTATGTTCTGAGCCATTCGGCACCCGGCCCCTGCCAGATTTCGGTCCACGGCACGCCTATGATTGGGCCCTGTTTACGGCAGACGGGTCACCACGTAAACCAACCAACCAACTAAAGTAAAATTTTCGACTCATAAATACAACCACATTTTTCAAAATACTGCCTCTGTAAACGTAATCCTGTTTTTGGACAACAAAAATTTTGATTTTAACACGTCAACTATTGACTAGAATCAAGATTCAACTTTTAAAAAGTTGCTGTTCTTGAACTTTAAAAATTGCAAGATTTTCCACTCTTCCAATCAATTGCTGCCTCCCCTTATGCTTTCATCTGTAGTTTCAAATAAATATTCTGTTGAATATACCTGTAGTGCTCCAGCAAATGAATTAATACCTATCCTGTGTATCTAACCACATTGATCAGTATGTGATTTTGTGTTAATCCGGGAATTACTAGAATTAGAGTATCTCACAATAGGCTAGTGTACTATTGAGACTGTTCTTATATTGCATTTATTAAATGCATTGCTTGCTTTAAGTTATGCAGGAAACAACGTTACAATCATTTTTAATAATAAACCAGGTAATGTAATTAACATAACATACAATTATTTCAATTTTTAAAAATAATTCGTACAATTATCTACAATTTCAGTGATCAGATCTTACATCTTTGCATCTGTAGTTACAATTTGAATTTTTACTAAACGTAGTGCTTTGTTTATAATATTAATTATTTAAATCCAAGGAAAAATGTTATAAAGGTAATTAAGATTAATTTCACTCTGAACTTTTTAATTCAAAAGAATCTCTGTAATCGACAGACATTTTTCTTTATTAATTTTTAATAATAAAGTAATTTGTACTGTTTACGGAGAATAATTATAATACAGTGTATATTTTTCATAGGCATCTATTATATTTTCTTTTAACTGTATTTAATATTTCAACTTATAATACAATTTATAATTAAACATTTGCCATTTTATAAAGTCAGGCGATAATTTATCATCAGACTATCCCTAACTTCTTTTGAGAGGGAAAACAAAAATTTAGCATTCAGAATAAATAAAATAATAACATTATCGTCGATATTTCTAAGAATTCTACAAATATTAATTATTTGCGATAGTAAAAAATGATTTTTATTCACATAAGTTCATCAAATGACCTTTGAGTAAACAGAAACTGAATATATTCTGTAATGAAAACAGTAAATTTCTAGCATAAATATCATTAAAATTTAAATATTATGAAATTTGTAACTTCTAAAGATTACAACTATAAATTTCTTAATTAAAAATCGCTTAACTAAATCAAATTTTTTTCTACATAGTAAAATAATTTAGCTCGGTTATTTTGGCATTGATTCGATGTAGTGAAAGTGACGTATTGTTCGTAATTAAATCAATAAACTCTTTGATTTTGAAATACTTATCAAGGATTTAACATTTTAATGGTGGCTTCCTTAAGCAGAGGCTCTAACTGTTTTCCTACCAAATTCGTATGCGCATATTTGAATATTAAACAAATCTCTTGCAGTGGCCTATTGAAAATTAAACGTAAACCCGATGGCTGTGAAGTTTGGACAACAGATTAATTAGTCTGTCGTGCAGTTTTTTTTTTAAAATTACTCGTGCTTGTAGAGTAAATAGTAATTATGAAATGTGTTAATAATGGATGTTATTTTAATGTGATCATAATAATTATTTTTTAAATGTAGTCATAAAGTTAATTTAATTATGGTATGTAAGTGTACTAAATTCTAGAATGAATTGTGGTGTTAGTAGTTTTTATTTTTGTGTTTTTTTTCATTGTCAGCGTAGTTTGTTAAGAGTACAACACATAATTCTCGACTGAGATAGAACGCTACCTTGGACAGTGCTCATTAAATTAAACTGATGTTGTCCATGTTTATTGTGTACGCACTCATACAATACCCTCTTCCTCAAATTCGGCTAAAAAACCGGTAAATTTAAATTTTTTAATAACCCTATGTTCCATAAACTATTTAATTGATTTATTATTCGCTGCAAAAGGAGTAAAATTGAAAATATACATAACTTTACAATTGAATTAATTATTTCCAAGAAGTACTAAACCCAAGAAAAAAAATTGATTTTCTATTATTTTTAGTGTATTGTCTTCTTACAATTAAGCTATACTTATCTATCAAAAATTGGGCAGGTAACGATATTTATTTTTAAAGTTTTTACTGTTCCCAGAAAATTCTTTAAACCAGTTGTTCAAAATTTTTATTCGTTGTCTGTTGACCTTCTGATTCCAACTTTTCTTCCTCGTCAATGCTGCGCGGAAATAGAATCCTCATAGCTTCGTCAAATTTGTAAAAGTAGTTATATTACTTACTACTTATTATTTTAGATACGGAACTGAGATAAAAAACTTTATTATTAAAATAATAAAGTAAAAATGGACAGTAAAGAAGACGTGCACACATTTTCACGAATTTCGTCTTATCTCTTAACTCTGATTACATTTAAAATTATTCTGCTCTTCGCATAAGCGCCTAAAAAATGTTTCCAGAATTTTTCAAGTTTTGATCCCTAAGCTGGTGTAAAGTGGTTGTATAAGTTTTCAGAGATCTGACGAGATATCGAATTGATATAATGACAATAAATATAAACATAAAAAAATTTACTTACAACAGGCTATAAATAATATTCTAAAAATACTTCAGAATTTTTTTCATATTCAATTCTTAAGCAGCAGAAAGAATTTTATACGCTTGCACGAATTTCGCCATATCTCTTAGTTAGATTAAGTTTTAGTGAAGGTCTCAACCGCACATAGATTCACGAACGCCCACAGCAAAACCACTCCTTGTGAGACCTAATGTCCTCATGATGGTAGGGCCCGCGTCTCAAGAGTTTGTTGAGAATCGTTCACTAAATGCAATAGTATCTGTTGCAGCGAAGTTTGGCAATCTATGCATGCTGTTATTCGAGACTTGTTTAACATCTGAAAAGTTCCAAGAACAGTCAACCGTCTCTTAGTAAGAGCTGGGCAGTTACATAGGAGGTATTCCACAATATCCCATTCTACAGGTAGTTTGCACCCATTCTGCACATGTGCGCTCCGATCAAACTCTGATTATTTCTCAGATTTGATGAGATTTCAAATTGATTTCTACTTTCAAACGCTTTCTGCAAGTAATCGCTAGAAAATAAATTTCAGAAATTAATTAAAATTATTCCACCCGGAAGGTAGTGTAAAAAGGTTGTACCTAAATACATTGAAACAAATTCCGCTATTTCTCCTAAGACCGATGAGATATTGATTTTTTTTTACTTTCACAGGTTTTTTATATAATCAATTACAACTTCATTATTTTCGGAAAAAAATCGGGAAAGCCCTTGTCCGACTTTCAACATTCATCAGTGGTTCCTCATACAAAAATTTAAAATCGCGGAACCAAAAAACCACTCAATATTTAATCAGAACTAAGACATATGATGAAATTCGTAAATAAACTTCTTACTCGCCTTTATGAGATAGATATTGCAAAATTCTGAAATAGATTGTAAAGTGAATATATATGTAAAAGTTTAATGTTGAAATAAAACCCAATCGTATACATATATCTGAACATATGGCTGAGCCGAGATGACTTCCGACAATGTATACTGCAGGCCCTGGCCCGATTTGGGCTGTCGCGCCATTGATGATGATGATACATATATCATCACACCTTAGAGATGTGCTAGAATATATGCAACCCCTGTATACCCTCTTATGGGTGGGCTTGTGCCTTGGCACTTGTGTGAAGAGCTGTGAAAATGAAATCAATTCGATATCTCAGAAGACCGAAGAGATACGACGGAATTCGTGAAAATATATATAAACTTCATCGCCGACCATTTTGTATGACCCGTCTCGGTACGCCAATGAAAACATCAACATTATGTTATGCTACTTTTCTAAGACTACATACACATACCTAGTTTCAACTTCCTAGCATAAGCTATTCTTTAGATGAAAAAAATGTTAAAACGGTTATACATAAATTCGTATTTATCACCATTTTAAAAATCTTATTTGAAAAACATGTTGCAAATTAAAGGTAAAGTTATACTTGAAATATAATTTCGCCGGCTTTTCAAATAGAACACAATTCGATTTTATTTACTAATTGATCGCTGTAATCGATGAAAATCACTTTAAAAATGCACTTTCGCTTAGATCGTTGTTTCACTCTCGCAGTAGAAAATCTTATCACCCGGCTCTGCGGCGTTTATATACTGCATGTATTGAGTCGTGAAATTGCCAGCATATTCGGTTGTTTGTGTGGAACGCGGAAGAAGTACCTATTACATGCGAGAAGTGTCTAGTACATGCGAAAAGTATATAGCGCTCTCTACAATATTGAAAAGTTGATGTTTTTATCTGGAAACTTTAATATCAATAATAAGTGAGTTGTTCGGATTGCCAGACTACACATGTAACAATAACATTGGAGGAACTGAAATTTGTTCAACAAGTGTATGTAACCTACCAATCCAGCAAAAATTATAATTAATAAATTAGGCAACAAATAAAGGAACTATATGGCAGTCATCAATATTGGTAAATCTATTGTCTCTTGTATGTTATATTTCTATGAGTACCCATAATTTGAAAGAAAGTGGTTCATTTGTAGAAAGTCCATAAATAATGAACAGATTCCAAATTAACTTTAGTTTGCAAATACCAAATAGATGTCGTGTGAACTATTATTTTTCATTATTATGACTGGACAACCGAACATTTAGTGGCAAGCGGATTTGTGATATGATGTAATTTGCAAACGTTGTATTTGAGCCTTTAACACTAGCAGATTCAACCCAAGAGACGAATGAAATTCAGTTTTCTGTTTTTTTCTAATTTTTTTTATCGTAAATTGGGTCTGTTGTAAACTAGCAAAATAACACAATTTGCGTTGGCCGAATAGCCCAAAAAGCTTTAGATAGCTTTTACTTTATTATTTTTTAATAATAAAGTATTTGAAATTTATACCCGCAGATTCAACATTTAAATAGCCCAAATTGCGGGAAATAGCCGAATCTGGCAACCTTACAAGTGGCAGTTCTCTTTCATTGGCGGTTCTCAAGATATAAAAATCAGAATATTTTGCTATTTACTCCACACCCTCAACCGACAAGCCCCTATCAAAAATTTTTTTTCAACGGTGACTTTTTTTCCACTGTAAAATTCCAAGATCCTGTCTCAAACCGTTCTTGAGATATGAGACTCGATTGCTCCACTGCCCCCTCGAAACACATTCAGCATACATTGCGTGTGCAGCTATATATGCAAAATGCTAGCTACGAACAAAATATTTCCATATTTGGGAATATTATTTGGCAGTAGCGAGAAGAAATTCAGCGCGCGGTAAGTGATGTCGCGTTGTATGGTACGCACTACGCGTTTGGAGCATTGCGCGCGTCGCCTTCACTATAACTTAACCTTAAGCTTCAAACTCCTACCTTAAGTAGCTCCTGAGCATAGAGATATATGTACTGGAGATGACGAGCAGCGACTGTTTTGAAGCCGGACGATTCCTCGCAAAGGACCGGCAATAAACACTATGCGACTATTAGCATCTTACTCACATTTATGTTATACTCCGGTCTTGAACACAAAAAACGCCAAACATTTGAATACTAGGCTACTATTTGCATTTCACCATTTCACTGCCACTGAAACGCTCCATACAAAAACATTCAATTTTGCTTCAAATTGCTTCAAAACGGCGTTTTGTCGTCTCTAGTATGTATATCTCTATTCCCCTGAGATACAAAAACCAAAACTTTTCGTCTTTCCCACCTTGCCTTCCTACACCTCATCACTCAAAATGTTACTACTTAAACGGGTCTACCTACTGAAATAAAAATCGGCCAACAGTCTGGGCGCAACTTTATAATTTTATGGGTAGAAGTCCGAAACGTATTTAGTGCTGAGATGCGGTGTAGGTTACTATGCGACTGACAACCTAAAAAAGAGAAAGTTAATTCTATATCTCATTAGACCTAAGAAATATATCGAAATTCGTGAAATAGTAGATAGCCGTCTTAAACCCCTTCGGGGTTAGATATCGAAAAATTTGGAAAAACGTTTCTAGGCGATTATATTAAGAAGTAAAATTGATTTGATAACTCGAGATGTCTAAAAAATTTAACGAAATTCGTGAAAATGTGAGAAAAACCCTTTTCACGGAAATTTTTTTTAATCCATCTTTGTACACAAATGAAAATCTAATTTTCTTTAGTTTTAATTACTCTAGTAGTACATCTTCATATAGGTATTAACTTTAAAATTTCTAGCATAAGCCGTTTCTGAGATAAGAAAAACCACCCCAACCCCCGTACCTTGCTACCCCTGAAACCAATTTTATTTTTCTGGGATGTCTCTACAGTAGCTCTATGTAATTGTCAATTAATAGTTTTCTATCCTTTGCGGCTTTCGAGAAATTAAAATCAGATTTTTTTCATTTCCACCGCTTCCCACCATCACTCCCTACACCCACACCCTCAACATTTTTTTCTCCGCTAGAGGTCTACTGGCCCTAACTTCTGTAAAATTTTCAAGATTTAATACGGTTCTTGAGATATAAAAATTTTATTTTTTGAAAAATGTCTTCCGCGCTTCACCTCCTCCCTCAAAAATCACATTCAGTAGACTCCACTGGTAATTCTATATAGAGAAAACAAATTTTATCTTCCTGGCACAATTGAGTCGGTAGATATTGTAATTGAAAGTTTTTCACCCCCCACCCCCATACTTCAGTACCCCTCTTAAAAATTTTAACCTTTTTCTAATCTCCTAGTATCTCTTAAGATAACTATTATACAAAGTTTCAGCCGTCTGACATCAATCGTTCAGGAGATATGGATTTTAGAATGTTTCATTCCCAGCTTTCCAGCGTTTTGGACGCATTGTTTTCCCCCCACTCGCACATCCCTATCGACCATTTTTTTGCAAATGGGTCCACTATCATAGTTCCACATAAGTTCCAACTTTCAGCCTCCTAGCATAAGCGGTTCCTGAGATCTAGAAAGTCTAGATCTCTCTTTTCATCTAAAACGCTCCCCCTCCTCCCTCTCACACCCATTCCCCACCAAAAGATACCACTCGTAGGGGTTTACCCATTCTACCTGCATAAAAATTTCCACTTAATATCTCAAGGGGTTTGAGAGCTACGCACCTTCAAACGGTTTTGCATACGGCGTACGGAGGATGCCGTCTACGGCGGACAGACGCAAATTTTTTTTTGCGTTTTGGGGTTTACTAGTCCTAAAACGTGAAAATACAAAATTTCAGGGTAGGAAATTTTTTGGAAATTTCATGTCGATCACAATTAGAGATGGCTCGTTCACGAGTGAACTGTTCCAAAAGAACACTTCATTGAAGTGAGTGAGTGAAGTAACTCACTCCTTTTGGTGAACGGCAGTTCCATTGGACATGTGACAAAAAAATTAAAAACAATATACCTACTCAAGAAAAATAGAGAGTAACAGAGTGAACTGTAGGAACCTTATACTTTTTTTTTTGTTCATTTAAATCTACTGACCTTGTTTTTTGATCATCATCTTCTAGATGTAGGGGAGAGTGGGGCAAAGTGGGCTAGCAAGGTAAAGTGAGCCCCTTTAAAATTTCTAGTTTGCAATAGCTCCATCTTTTAGCAAAACAAATTATAGATAGATCTTCATAAATTGACCACAATGCACATAAACGAAATCCACTTTAATCACAGTTCCTTGAATTTTTCTCATATTACGATTTTGGTACCGTTATCGTCTGATGTAAATATCAGTGTTTATTAATTGCATTAAAAAAATTGTTAGCGAGTGAGAATTGTTTGGAACAGTATCCTTGAGATCGGCGTACGGATTGTAAAACTTGAAAAGTAAGCTTTGATGATTATTTAAAAAATATAAATATTTTATTATAGCAGATGCTTGCTGTTTAATGTTCATTCGGGGCAAAGTAAGCCCCGGGCGCATTTTACCCCATGCCAATACAATTTTATTTGATAATTAAAAATAATAGTTTTAGCATGGCTAGAACGTACAACAAAAAATTAATTCAACAATCATGGACTGAAGTTGCTATGAAAAATGCAATAGCTTCTGTTGCTGAAAAAAATTATCTAAAAAGAGCCAGTAAATATTTTGGTGTTCTTAGGGCTACTCTTCAAAACAGAGAACGCCCTCAACACACTTAATTTCATTTGAATTTATTAAAGTCATATTGTTTGTCTTAATTGATCCATTGCCATATTCTTTCGCTCCAGTTTTGGGCGAAATTAATATACCCCTTGGAAGGGCTCACTTTACCCCAGTAGTGGGGCAAAGTGGGCACTTTGAAGTATGTATAGAAAGAAGTAGTTATCTTTTTTATCAGCAGCAATAATTTAACTTCACGAATATATGACTAAGCTAGGAAGGCGTACTCTCCCCACTACTGTAATGCATTGTTGTAGATGATCTCCTTAAGGATCTGAGCATCAAGGGTTTTGAGACTGAAGCATACGCTGATGACCTGAAATCTTGTTGTTTCCGCTCTAGGCTTGTGTGGGACTGTCATACTCTTCTTAAAGAGCTGGCACATCATAATAGTCTAACCCTGATGTGGGTGCCAGGACATGAGGGTATTCCGTGTAATGAATCGGCTGACCAGCTAGCTAAGCGGGGAGCCAACTCACCAATGATTGGCGCGGAACCATTCTGTGGAGTAGGTAAAGGCTTCATTAAGGATGGCATTTTAAAGTGGATAAATCTTCAGGTGGAAGATTATTGGAACTCACTTTCAGGGCTTAGACAGTCAAAGAAATTCCTGACTTTCTCAAGTAGGAGAGCGTCGGAATTCCTTCCCTTAAGCAGGTATAACGCTAGGGTTAAAATGGGATATTTTTCAGGACATTATTTCCTTAATTATCACCTTAAGATCATCGGTAAAGTATCACTAGATACGTGTCGATTCTGTGATACCACATCTGAAACCACGGCACACATTCTGTGTGATTGTGATGCCGTGGCCAGATCAAGAAGGCAGATTCTCGGTGGATTTAATCGCACCTATGAAGACCTGTCGAAGACTCCCCTGAGTAAAATCATCTCCTTTCTGAAAGCTATCGATATGGCCTAGGAAGTGGTTAAGAGCCAGGAACAAAAGACCTCTTAGGTCGTAGTTCAAGAAGTAGTGAGGCTTCTAGAGGCTCTACCAGATAAATAATAATAATATGACTAAGCTATCGATTTTGCGAGAAAAGAATTTTATAACTATTACCCATTTTACAAAATCTCGGTACAAGCCTTAGAGGGCTCACTTTGCCCCACTTTCCGCTACTGACCTTTTTTTTTGCTCTACTGTCTTCCGACTACGATTACTCATCACTGAACTCCCCTCAAGTAATGAACTATGAACTACAAGAACGAACTAGTTCGCTAGCGAACGATGGAACGAATACTTCCATGAAAGTACTTCACTGAACTCGTTCCTTACAGTGAGTGACTCGGTGTGAAGTACTTCACTGAAAGGAACTGCTTTGCCCATCTCTAGTCACAATACTTTATTATTAAAATATAATAAAGTAAAATTGTGAGCTACGAGCCTTCAATCGCCGTTGCGTAAGGCGTATACGGTGGATAGACCGACTTTTATTTTACTAAATTTCAGATCGATCACATTATTATGAAAAATAGTGCAGGAAAAAAATTAAAAAAATGCAAAAATATTCTTAGTTAAATTTCAGCACAACCGTGTGTACTTTCTAAAGGTATTCACGCTCATCGCCGGTAACCAATTAAGCACTGCAAATTAATTGAACTTACGGCAACTGATCGAATTTACTTCGATTCTTTCATAAGGTATTACTTAAAGAAGCCTACATTCACTAGAAACCAGAATGTCATCTTTAACACCAACTGATATGTGATTTGATTTTGTTACCACGAAAACAATAGCACCTGTATGTCTTACAAAAGTGCGTGTGCCATGATTTATTGCAATTTTCATTGTATCCATTCCGCGACTAGACTAACTCTTGAACCATAAGATCTTAATTAAATATAGTAACAAAAGTCATGATCACAATATGTAGGCATAAGCCAGATCGACTATATAACCGGCGGTTAGATCAAATATCATCAGCATTGTAACGAATTCCATCAAGTGAGCCGGTTAAAAGGATACGTCGCGCATTAAGAAGAAAGGTAGGAGATTCTTGCGAGTTTGTTGTAATCACCTGTTCTACACAATCACTGGATATCTTGAATACAACCTGTAGCGCGCGTCACAAGTGCAATTAATTGTTACATGAAAGTGAATTTCCAATGAAAACGAAATAGGAAAGAAACATCTAAGAAAATCGAAAAAATTACTGTATAATTAACAAAGTGTTAGTAAATCACCTTAAGACTAACTTAATACCGTGCGGTTTCAAATCAAAACTTATAATTCCCTCCACCTGATATGTTTCTCGAATTGTTTTACGGCGGAGAGCAACTGCAGTCGAATAGGTAGGATAGTTTTCCTCTACCACACCTGACCATTTACCTGTGTGATCGATCGCGATGCCTACTTTGTGCACTCTACTCTCTTAATTTTTTAATCATACCTATCAAATTTTACCTGAACTGATTGAGCAGGAGATCTCGTGCACTATACGATCGTGCGCGATAAACCGCAACTTAAGAGCCGATACGCGAAACACTCTCGATTTTTCGTCTGTATGCTTTTTTTTTCACTCAATATTTTTTACCTTCCTTTTGAAGAAGAAAAAAAAATATACAACTTACGTATAGGTTTTTTTTTCTTCTTCTTATTGTCAACTACTCTCAATAAGACCGCAAGATACCGAGTTTTGTACGTTTGAATGAAGTTTAGCGTTAACATTTCACATCGAAGTGTTGTACAAGTCAGACAACAAACCCGAGTGTTAAGTGATCAGAAAGATATTTTTCTTACGTTGAACGGAACTGTACGATCAACGGAAGTACTGTACGTATCCAGTTTGTCTATAATAATTTATAATTTATTACATTATAAACAATACAAAAAAAGAACAACCTGAATTGATCCGTCATAAAACATAATAACAAAATATTAAAATAAAGTTATTTCCCCATGTTATAGTTGTTGGTGATCTTCATTCGTTGCAAATAATCGTTGTAATAATCAGAAGAAAAACAGTTTTGTGATCGCGCGGAATAAAAACGAACTAAATATTTATTTATTTATTTTTTTGAAAGTAAAAGTGAAATTCAGTTTATACTACTTCTTAGTTTCTTGGCATCGAAACGAAGGAAAAAAAATTACACACGATCGCGTGCTTCATTTCTTGATATTGTTTCACCTGTGTGTTGTTTTTTTTTATCGCACAACGTTTTTGATACGTTTTTTTTTGCAACGAAATACTTTATGGAATTGGTACAATATTATGAACGATCGTGATCATGTTACTTAATTCGATTATACAAGGTGGACGAGTTTCTACCGATCAAATAGCATTGCTATCAAATTAATGGAATATTATGTTTCATGAAACTGAGGTCCTTAATATTGTGTGATTAAAAAAACAAAATTGGCATTGTTGAATGTTGTGATCGGTGTGAAAAGTGCATGATGATTTAGCGATCGCTTCAAAACACTATGTTTATTGGATTAGCAAACAATCGGATCTTCAACTACTCGATTGTGATTGTTGGCGTAGTCAGTAGTGACCATAAATTTCTAATGTCGCATAGTTTCGAATCGAACACGTGATTTTAATCGATAAATCGAAAATATCGTCCGAACATAAGAAAAATTCGAATAAGGATTATAAGCCACTGGCACAATAGACCACTGGTCGCGGTTCTTGGAGGAATCCCTCCGCCTCCGATGAAATCTAATCTAAGCCACTGGACTTTTACAGCTTACTTCAATCGAGAAATTAATACTGTAATGCAATAGTTAGGGGCATATCAACCCAAAGTTTGCGGGTTCAAATGCAACCTAGTTGCGGTCCAACCGTCCAAGAAATAAAATCATAATTGAATCAGCAATAGACCCTCGCAAGAGTATACTTGCTACCATAAAGACCTACCAAAAAAAACATACTGGAACCGAAAAAACAAGAGTTACAACAGAAATTTACATTTTAATCCATTTAAATATGCATTTGATTCGAATTTAACTGAAACGTGTATCCAACTATGCAAAACCTATTACGTCACATCCCCTCCATAAATGCAACCGGCATATTATGACTATAAAGGAGTTTACTCTACTTTCAAGCCGGTTCATAGCCCGATATGTAATAGCGTTTTTCATTAAGAGTAGTACATATTTAAATTATATGAGAGTGTTGCTGAAATTATTTCATATTGTATTAATAATTCCTCTGTGGATATTCATTTGGTGGTACACTGCCAAGGGATCCTAATTTGAAAACAGATAGCTTTATTTTGTATGAAACCAACCAAATCATGAGGTGCCCTAGTAGCAAACTTCCTTCCATAAGGCCTTACCGAAGCTATTTAACCTGCCTCGTAGCCTCGGTAAGGCCTTATGGATCCTTATGGTCCAAGAAACACATGGAGACAAACAATCGAGTATGGAAGTCACACGATATCTGAAGAAATTACAAACAATATTAAATCATCACCTACTATGGCGTTTCAGTCGGATCTTTTAGCCTTTTTGGATGCATTTCCCTAGTGGTGCTTATTATTGTTGTTCTTTCACCAGATCTGAGTTTTTCAACCAAAGCTTCAAACCTTGTTGGTTTTTCGGGGATTGTAACAACTGCCTGTCTTGCAACCCCCTAGTGGAACGGGTACTAAAAAAGTTCAGAATAGTAGAATTTTGATGAGTTGAATTCAGACTCATAAACTCCGCAAGTTGGACAGGATAACTTTAAATCTATAATAACCAGTGGTGACGTCGCCCCGACGTCGTGCTACTAAGCAAATGCACATTTTTAGTCATTTAATTCCAGTCACGTCGGTTTGACTTCTTAGTTAGTGCGTTTTATCATGACTCAGTTCGGTTTTGGTCGGGTAAAAAGCGTCCAGCTGATCTAAAATTACTGTTGGTCAGTTAATGACTAAAAAAATAACTTTTAAGGTATTATTTTCCATAACTTGGTGACCAATTAAATTATTTAGACTATTTTTTTTAATGAAATATGAAAAAAGCGAAAGAAGTAAACTATTTTTTGGTGAATGTTTTCACAGTACATTTTTAAACTGAAAATACACGTTTTCCGGGTTCAATACTGTTAACAGTATTGAACCCGGAAAACGTGTATTTTGGAAGTAAATTATTATTTAAAATTGCTTTAACAGTGCTTTTCCTGCTCTCATGGTCATTTCTGTGAGAGCATTACTCTTTGGGCGTTAAAGTCTCATTAAAAATACTCATTAAGAAGAACACGTATTTATTTTATCTATTTATTTTCTGTTCAATATTCGGGAGGTGGTTAAACTTAGAGAGAGAGTTTTTTTTCTTCATTTGTTGGCGCCTAAGGCATGAAAATACAAAAACTAAAAGTGTAAATAACGACACATTTATCAAAATCTTTAATTATTTGTCTTTTACTAGTCTCAACAAATATTTGAACAAGTTGACCGTAAAAATGCGGAAGACACTGACAACCAGCGAGTGGAACATGGTTAAGCTGCTTGATCCGTTTTTTGAAAATTTTTTATTTTTTTAGAAAAATTTACACATTTTCGATTATTTCTAAACAATCATGGGACAGGTGATTTAATCTCGAATTCTCCCCTATTGCGACACTGGACTGGAAGGTTTTTAAATTGGGGATTTACCCTCTGTTTTTTCCCGTTCTAAACAATCTAGACTATACATGACTGTATTAAAGATTAATCCCTAAGTCAATTTCTTAGCCTTCTAATTATATCAAAAGGACGGGCTATGATACAAAGCAGAAAATGGCTAAGGAAGGCAATGAATTGCCTATCGTAAGAAATGACCACTCCACGAAAGAATGTGAAGAAAAATGTGTGACTTAGATTAATTGTGGGTGGGGCAGAAGTTGTTAGGTTGTCACTACGATCAAATCAAATGATTTAAAATTAAGAACAATTTTGTTTAGTTTGTTTAGTTTTTGATGGATTGTTTATACCGCATTTTTTTATGCGGTTCCATTCTCAACTGTCCTTCCATATTCATTCAACTCAATGATTGGGCAATATCCTAATATTCAATATTCTCGATAATAAAAAACGACAATGTTAATAACAATTGAAGAAAAATATTCGATATTTCTATGAGTACATCTACAATCTACTTGATCAAGATAGGCCCACTGATGCAGCAGTGAATCGGGAGTTTTAGACCGTCCTCCACCATCTACAATGCGTATGTGGCCCAATCGAGCTAAGCATACCGAACGTCTTACCGGCGTTGAAAAAAAAAAATTCTCGAATCCACAATCGAATCCGACATACGACGTCTTGCCGACTAACTTGAAAGATGATTTTAAGGTCGCCCCGACGTCGACATAACCTCCATCTGCTGGCCGCTATCTGACTAATAAACGTTTTGTCAAACGACTAAACAATTTATTTATTAAATTTTAATGCTCAATAGAATTGGGGCGACTAATAATGGAATTAATGGACTCTATATTTTATTTATTATTTTTCTGTTCAATAGCCGGGAGGTGGTTAAACTAGACGAATTGCAAAACGGATTATTTCTTCATTTGTTAGAGTCTATGACTAGAAAATACAAAAATTCTTTCTAGAAATTTGACCAAACGGTCGCAATACTTACTTCTAAGTTACATTTCCTAGTACAAAGTTGCTTAATGAAAAATAACTTTTGTGTCATATTCGTAAACAAGAAATCGTGAAATTACTAGGTCGTCATATTTGTAACCAAGCAGTTTCTGTAATCACTTCTGCATTAAATTAACCGCGTCTAAATATTTTTTTTTTATGTTAAATCAAAAAATCGGATAACAGTGTGGGCGCAACTTTATTATTTTATGGGAAGAAGTCCGAAACGCGTTTAATGCAGAGATGCAGTGTGGGTTACTATGCGACTGACAACCTAAAAAATAACGTTCCAAATAGCCTCCTGGTTATTCCTTAGATTGTCAGTCCCATAGTCACCTACCAGCTCAGCATTAAACACTTTTCGGACTTCTATCCATAAAATAATAAAGTTGCGCCCAGACTGTTGGCCGATTTTTTTTTAGTTTTAATTACTCTAGTAGCACATCTACATATGGGTACTAAGTTTCAACTTTCTAGCATGAGCCATTTCTGAGATATGAAAAACCACCCGCCACCGCTGTACCTTCCTACCCCTATCAAATAATTTTTTTTTGGGATGTCTCTATAGTAGCTCTATACAGTTTTCAATTTTTAGCTTTGCGCCTTTCGAGAAATTAAAATCAGAATTTTTTCATTTCCACCCCCTCCCGCCATCACTCCCTACACCCTCAAAATTGTTTTTCCGTTAGAGGTCCACTGCTTCTAACTCCTGTAAAATTTTCAAGATAATATCTGGTACGGTTCTTGAGATATAAAAATTTAATTTTTTTGAAAAAATTACTGTCCTTCCACTTCCGCGTTGCCCCCCCCCCCCCCCCCCCCACTCAAAAACTTGTCAGTAGACTCCACTGGTAATTCTATATACAGAAACCAAATTTTATCTTCCGGGCACAATTGAGTCGGAAGATATTGTAATTCAAAGCTTTTCAACCCCCACTCCCATACCTCACCACTCCCTTAAAAATGTTAACCCTTTTCTAGTCTCATAGTATCTCTTAAGACAATTGCAAAGTTTCAGCCATCTGACATCAATCGTTCAGGAGACATGGATTTTAGAATGTTTCAATCCCAGCTTTCAAGCGTTTTGGACGCATTGTTTCCCCCCCCCCCCCCCCTCACACACCGCTCAACCCCTATCGACCATTTTTTTGCAAATATTGTACTACAAGTATTCCACTTTCAGCCTACAAGCATAAGCGGTTCCTGAGATCTAGAAACCAAAATTTTTCATCTAAAACGCTCCCCCCTCCTCCCCTGGAAACCCCCACCCCACCAAAAAATAGCACTCGTAGGGGTTCACCCACTTTACTTACCATAACAATTTCAACTTAATATCTCAAGGGGTTTGTGAGCTATGCACCTTCAAACGGTTTTGAGTACGGCGTACGGCGGACATTAAGTTGTCGAACCTTGTATCTCTATAAGTCGAATTCTCTATATCTCGGTTCGACATTTTACTCTTGGTTTCTGTTTTATTTGTTGACAACAGAAGAGTTGAAAGAAAAAAAATGAAAAAACATACTTTAGGTGCAACTTTATTATTTTTTGGATCAATGCCCGATAGGTTGATAAAGTCGGAACGGCCTCAATATAACAAATCAAATTTTTTCTCATTAGTGCACCAAATCTTTCTTTTTGTCCTAAACTGAATCATATAAAAGATTAACATAAAACCAATAACATTAACGCGATCAAGGCAAGATACCTGGTTTAGTCTATAGAAAGTTTGGGAAGATTAAAGACTTAGACACTGGCAAATAGACGAGATAGAAACAATAATAAAGAACAAGTATACATTTTTTTTTAACCTCATACATACTCCATTAAGTTCACGTGCATTAGTAACAAATGACTCTGATATCATAATCGACAAAAAAAATTAATTATCTAGTTAACATTTTCTTATTAAAATTCTCTTTATATTTTTCTTTTAATTTCATTTCTTTATAACAAAATTTAAATTAATTCTCGTTCATTACAGGTCAAACCGGATATCATAGGCGCAAAAAAAACCTAAAAAAGTGCTTCGTCGATTTGTAAATAGGATATACCAAATTAAACAAATATTTATACAAAATGAAACAACATATAGTCATACTCGCATGCCTCTGTGGTGCTTTAGCATATGCACTTCCAGTTACAAATAGTAATCAAGAAAATATAGATTTAGTACAAATACCTCTTAAGGATGGAAAGGTTAGTAACTTTTTTATTTTTTAATTTTTTTTGTCCCAATTTTTTATTCAAATTTCGTAAAATTGAAACAAATTTCCACTCGAACCAATTGAAAGTGAAATTAGCAATGTTAAAATTGAAATACGACCACCCACTAACCGTAATTAACTAAACAATGTTATTCCTAAATAAATTGTTGTTAAATCGACAAAAGCCACTTCATGTCACTTTGTTAATAATATGTCCAATTCCGAGAGGATGTTTGCCCTCCAAATTACCATAGCTTTAAATAAATATTTATCAGAAATCAACGATATGAGAAGGTTAATTTACGATATTCGAAATATTTTAACTTTTATAGTGCTTGCCCGGATGTAATAACCACGTTTATGAGGTTGGATACAAAATTGGCTTAGATTTCACAAATTGATAAAAACTTACTAACTACTCTAGATAAATGTCTAAAACTCAATTTATGTAAAACAAAAATAAGTCCTTTGAAAAATTTTACTTCCTCAAAAATGTATTTTATTTTTCTTCATGATTCAAAATAATTGTTTAAGTTTGGCACGCGATACAAACTCTCATATTTCCTTGTATTATTAAAAATGCCATAAATCTTTTCGGAATTAGTTTTGACCTTCGGAAAATAGTGAAATAAATTACTCTTAACCACGACAGTACTCATGAGATTGTGTTATGCAAGTAATAACAAATAAATAAATGTAGATGTCAAATTAAACAAAAGCAAATTATTGAACTTGATAAAAAAAACATTTAAAATGACGTCAATCATTGAAGGATAAATACATTTTTCGTAAAATGGAATTTTGAGAATGAAAATCTTGAGATTTATTTACAAAAAAGTGACGTAAATTTGAAATAGGATTCAAGTGTATGGTACCTGGAAAATCATAAAATAGTATGGCTATTTGTAATAATGAATTATGTATTTAAATCTCAACTTTTAGTCTCAATCTAAATATATGCAATGGAAAAAAAATTAAATCACGTTTACTCTCTACTATCTACGTTTACTCTCTACTATCACGAACATTAACGTTAAATGTTACGGAAATATTAATTATACCCTTCTTTTTTCATGAACTCGCTGACTTAGTTCCCATAAGGTCCCCAATTCAACCGATTTCTTGAAAATATATTAATGATCGTACTGTTTCTTTGAGGATTAGTCTTTATGAAATTCGTCATTACATTTCCGCTTTCATTTAATATATTGTTGCGAGCTAGGGGTTCGCCGGGATTTCAAGTAAAACACAATTCGTTTAAAATCAAAATAAGTGTTTATTTATTATTCGCACCATTATTCTTTTCGCCCAATAATTCGCACTGTATGGCAGTACCGCCCGCTTATCTATATCGCTTGACTCGATCACTTTCGCTCTTTACCAACACGGTCGCGTATACACGCTGGCTGTCACAGTCGACGTAATAAAAATTACTATGTCCCTCGCTGAAAGCTTTATCTGCTTTTATACCAGTTGTCTGCAGTCGAGACTGTTCTTGAATCTTCGTTCGGTGGTGTGTGTAGAATATTCTGGAAAGCTTGAGAGCATTCCATGTGATCTTCTAGGCTGTTCTAATACATTTGAGCGCATTCGATTAGAGGGGAAATATAATCGTGTTGCTCCGCTCTACTTATTTACTGAACTAGGCTTTTGATTGGGTTACTTTGCAGCTTAGGTATTCGGTTGTTCTTGTTTCCCTATTCGTAATCGATCAAGTTGCGCGGTGGCCAGGCTTACACGTAACAATATAATGAACAAAATCACCTTAACATATAAAAGACATTAAAATACGTGTCCCCATCGACTGAATTCGAGAACTCTTTAAGCTGTACCTATAAACTCACAATTATATATTGGCATTGCTCACGGAAAGTAACATTAAAAAGAATCTCGACTCTGTCGATTAGCAAGCTTACGAAGGTCCTTGAAGAAATTGATTAAATATCAGTCGTAATGCACGATCAATCGAAAATAAGCACAGAAATAAAGGAAAAATTCCTTTTTTAGTTAATTTTATTTTCTTATTTTTTAATAATAATATAATAATAAAATGCTACCCTGGAGTTTTGTATTTTTGTGTTCTAGAATTAAAAAGAGTTCAAAAACTTGTAATTTTACAGCCTTTTGGGTTGGCTATTTTTTCTGGAGGGTGTCAAGCTGCCGATTTTACAAGCTTAAAATATGGCATTAAAGATTAGTTGAAAGGATAGACATTTTGAAGGTATATTTTTTTCCGGCCTCTTGACGTCGGGTAGGTTGCCCAAAAAGTAGACATGTTCAATCACAGGAACTACAAGTTTTTTTAGAAACTTATTTTTTATGGTGCATGCCCCGAAAAATTCACTGTAACATAACATTTGATCGCGTTCCCGACTATCGTACAAAAACGTAGTTGGTATTTAAGGGTGGCAGTGCGCTAGCCTTTCTGTTGCACTCCGACTTAAATCGTTTTCCTGACTTAGACGGAACAGTCAGGACGAAACCATATTGTTTTTAGGGATAAAGTTCGAAAAGCGGTTAGTAAAAGTAGAGTTTTGACGAAAGTGCGGACTTGAGTCATAGGGACGTGGTCAAATTGGAGATGAAACAGTGCTCGATTCGATTCAGGCATCTTTAAAAATTTAACCAGGAGACTATGGAAAGTTAATTTTGTCACTAGAATAGCTCCTTATAAGATTAAGCTTTCAACATTCTCTTTCAATAAATAAACTGTTCGTTGATGTAAATACTTCGTTATATTAAAATAATAAAGTAATATATCAATAAATTTTGAACTCCATTTTTAAAAAAGCCCTTTGAGATAATTCGAAAATTGTCATAGTTTCCTGAAAACATGTGCAACTCCCTTATACTTTCTTGGGGTTGAATATGAACAAATCCTGAAATAGTTTTTTTCGCGAAAAGTAAAAACCATTTTGCTACGTTATAAGCCCGAAGAGATATGAAGAAATTTTGTGAAAACGTGTGCAACCCTTTTAAACCCCTATTGTATGGTATTTCAAAAAATCGTCAAAATACTTTTTGGGCGAGTACATAAATTAAGAGAGAAATTGAAAACCAATAATTCCTTATCCCATCAGGTCTTAGAGGTATGTCGGACTTCGTTAAAAAAGCATGCAACCTCTTTGCATCCTTCCGGGGTTAATATAAAAAGCTCGTGAAAAGTAGACCTAAGGGAAATGGTGGAAATCGTGAAAATGTGTACAACCCTTTTACACCCTTCTAAAAACGGTTTCGAAGCATTTATTTGCAGAACCCGAAGAAGTCAAATTAGTTAAAAACCTAAGAGATATGACGAAATTCGTAAAGACATCTGCACCCAATTTTCACTGGCCGTTCTTTTTTGGGCCACTTCAGTAGTCTATAAATTCCACAACCTCTTTAGAGAATTTGTGCACTTTTTCATTAGGCCACACTCAAAATTGTTAATATGTTCTTTTAAATTACCGTTAAATATCATAGTAAATATTATTTCAGAAAGAAATGAAGAAGCAATCCCAATTCTAACTAAACGAAAATAATAAATTACGAAATTAAATTTAAATATCAATTCTTTTACGTAAATATCTAATAGACAAAAGTTAAAAAAGTTAAGAAACACTTCACCTAAAGAGATAGCCTATTTTATTAAGCAGTTAATGCTAAAATGCATAAATTTTTTTTCTTAACCATTTTTCCTTCAAGCCAACTTAATTAATTTTATTTCAATACAGCCATTGTTATTTTTAAGATTCACACCATTGTTGTAGAGGCACAAGCCTAATCACAAAATTATTACTATTAAATGTACATGTAATCATATGGTTCACGATAATAATAAATTTGAATTTGAAAATGCATAAATTTCATTCAAATGACTAAAATTAAATCATTTTTCCAATAGTCGTTTATTTCTGTAGGTGTGTTTTTTGCGCATTTATCCAGATCACAGTAGTGATTAAAATTTACATTGAAAACACCATGAATATTGTTATTTTTGTTATTTTTTATTGCTTTTCCCTGTAGGCTAGAATATAGATTTTAACAGGAACAGCTGCCCCAGTAAGCTCACAAGGGCAGCTATTCTCGAGAAATTCTCTAATCTAGCCTATGGAAAAATGTTATAAAGAATCATAAAAATAGCAATGTTGTTGTTATTTTGTATATACATTTTCTAACCTACTCTGTTCTGGATAAGTGCGCAAAAAAACACACCTTTAATTGAAAGAGGATATTACAGTGGTTGTATTTTATTGATGCCTTTCAAAAAATTTAGTTGATTTCAAAATTTATGTGCGTTTTTCTGCAGTTTTCCTTGAATAAACTAACACGGAATTTTTAAAATTACTATCTTATAGCCGTATGGTAAATTTATTACATAGTATTGGTCTATCTCTTTAATCAATTTATACATGTAATTCATAAATATAATTCCTGGCAATAAAGAAATTTGAATTTGAATTTGCGTCATTGACTACGTCAAAACAAAATTACACTATTCTAAAATTTTTTAAGATACGGTCGTTCTAAATTCAAGTGTGCAGGTAATTGAGCTTCAACTTTACTAGTTTCAGAAATTTATAATTCCAAGCAAGCATAAAAATTCGTTGAAATCATTGAACTGCAAATAAAGTCATATAAAATTCTAGCACGTAAAATTTAAGTAGGATGGTACTTTCAGAACATATGAATGAATCATAAACACAAAAAACCGATGAAGTACGGTATGGTAAAATTTACAATATCAGTCACATTTTGAATAAAAACGGTTATAAGCCAAACCTATAGCAAGTGTGTTACTAGTATTCCAGTTAGTAATTGCAAAAAAAAATAAAATAAAATCGTAAAAGAAATGTTATGCCCACAAAACGACAAATGTTTTTGTTATATTCAAAGTACGAGTACGTAATGAATTTCGTAATTGAGCATATACAATTCAAATTTAACGTTTTTGCTTATGGATTGCTTTACGTAATTTTCTAAACATTTAGGATTTTTTTTAATTACTTTACTTTAACATTTATACTGTACATATTTCACATAAAAGGACATCAAACAGGACAAAGGAATTTAAGGGTTGGAATAGGTATTGAACTAGCACGTAAAAGACAATTTTCACTAGTTCTGAATGGTGTGTTTTATTAGAACGGCAATGTTGCTAACAAATCAACAATAGACTCGTATAGCGATTGTTCTTATTATGTACAGATTCAAGACAATTGCCAAATGAAATTTTGTATTTATGTATTATATATCAATGTTTAAAAAAATAAAAAATATTTGATCATTATTTCAGAAGATATAATACTGTGTCAGGATTTTGAATCATACAGGGAAGAGTAAAGAAAAAATTATCATCAGGCTAACGCGCATTATATTTTTAGGAATTAGCTTAGTTACCGTGTTTTAATAGGGACGTAACAACAATAGGGACATAACAATTTTGTATTTAAATAAGACACAGAATAATTGAGATAATTTTCAAACATTGCTTGTTCGTGAACTTCACCATGATAAAAATGTAAACCTTGACTGACATTTTGACATTGACAGGCCACCAAAAACAATTGAAGTGCGCATCTTTAAAATACAAAATTGTTATGTACCTATTGAATAACCCTTTGGGTCATTCTATCAAGAATCGCCAAAGTTGTGTTGTTGAAAATTTTTTTACTTGAAGAACTAGTGAAAAAAAAAATATGATTTCAGTTTTTTGTTTCTATCTCATTTTTTTTGTTAGGTATAGTATGCTAAAGTTTTTGCAAAAATGGTGTCCGAGTCCTCTTTGAAAATTCATATCTCTGGTAATTTTTATCCTAGAATAATAAAATAGAGCTTATTTTAAAGAGGGAAGTTGTAGCAATATAAAAAAAAACGAATAAAAATTATATTTTGACCCCGATCCGATTCAGATCCCAAGTTAATTTTTTGGTGTGTTTTGTAAAACAGTCTAACCTGTAAAATATAAAAAAAAACGTATTTTGAGATATTCAAGGATAAAGAACAAAATCGTTATCCTTGAAAAAAGATTTCAAGATAATTTTTATTCGTATTTTTTTTATATTGCGACAACCTTCCCTCTAAAATAAGCCCTATTTTATTATTCTAGGATAAAAATTACAAGAGATATGAATTTTCAAAGAGGACTCGGACACTATTTTTGCGAAAACTTTAACATACTTCTATATATGTATCTAATAAAAAAAAATTAGATAAAAACAAAAAATTGAAATTATTTTTTTTTCACTAATTCTTCGAGTACATAAATTTTCAAAAGAATCGGCGATGGTAAGGTCACAAATTTCGTAATTTTTGGCGATTCTTGATGGAATGACCCCTTTATAAGAATTAAGTTTTGATAAACACCAGAATGGAGACTGAATTTGGACTTGGGCGAGTCAATTAAAAATTTGCCAGCTATTTATTTATTTGTTGGCAGAGTCTGTATAAGCCTTACTGCTTCTCGAACCATGACCTAAGTGGTCTTTTGTTCCTGGCTCTTAACCACTTCTAGTCTTCGACAGGTCTTCATAGGTGAGAGTAAATCCACCGAGAGTCTGTCTTCTTGATCTGGCAACTGCATCACAATCACACAGAATGTGTGCCGTGGTTTCAGATGTGGTTTCACAGAATCGACATGCATCTAGTAATCATGCCAGCCAGCTCTGAATTAATTCTGTTTTACAGCACCGATGAAGAACTGAAAAAAGTGATAACAATTTTTTCAGTAATTAGTACTGCGACTGAATGAATCTTTGAACAAAATTTTAAGCGATAATATGAATATTATCATCATTAGAAGAAACAAAAAAAATTTTACAAGAAAATTGAGTGAAACCTTCAAATCCCAGGGAAACCCCTTTTGTTTAATCATGTCTTCTCGACGTTGCGGAATTTTTTAAATAGCTACTGTATCAGTACTGCAGACAAATATTAAAACTTCACACTACACTATTTCCTAGTAACATGTACCTACAATAGATAGCCTCGTCTGTGTCTTATAAAATTATTGATATGGATTTTTTTGTCTGCATATTTCGTGAGATATTTCCGAAAAACTGCAGATTCATCAAAAAATACTAAAACTTCGATCGTCTTGCAGCACGTGTTATATTCACTTTTATTTTCACAAAAAAAATTTCCGTCAAGTTTTTACACGAAAAAGAAACTTTTTAGGGGCGCCTGAAAAATGTATTTTTAATGACCACCTTAAGGCACACACAAAGATTGAACTTTCTTGCATAAACCGTATTATATATTGCACGTCTCTATTCTTATAATTAATTAAAATTGTTTTCATTGTGGTTTGTAAACATTTTTTTATGGTAGTCTTTCTTTTGAATTTCTGAAATTTTAAAGCCTTCAATTTGAACGAAGTATGACCAATCCATTGCACCTTTCACCTTTTTTTGTACTGCTTATCATAGATCTATCTTATTGTTGTCCTCTAACGTCTTCTCAGAATATCTTTAAGATGCTTTGCTGATATTCGTTCACGACAGTCAAAAGTTTTTGATAAGTTTATTGTTGACCTTTCATTTGACGCAAAATTCAACAAAGATTGTGATTTCTCCAAAAATTAAGTATTTTTGCTAAAATTCTACGAAACTTTTAGAACGTAATACTCGAAAATGAAAAAATATCTACCCAGCTGATTAACGTCATCAAATTTGCTTAATAAATTAGAAGATTTAAGATTCCAATGTCAATTCAAATTAATGCACAATTCAGGTTCAATTTACATAAGACCACAATTTGTAATTATTGTTGTATACTAAATTTTAGCGAATCTGCTTAAAATTTATTCAGCAAAACTTTAAAGAATCCTGTTCATATTTTAAAACAGAGAAAAATTCTTACGCAGAATAATAAAATATATCCCATAAATTTAATATTCTATTTTACAATATGAGATTAAAACTTAATTTAATTAATTATTGAAGAGTCCGATTCATTTAGAAAGTTAAAAAAAACCAAGGTAAATAATAATAATAATTATTATTTTTAAACTCTCGCTATATTTAAAGTAGAAATGACATCAACAACTCAAAACACTATTGAAGATATTTTCTAAATTTACCCAGCGTAAATATAATAGTGTCTACTACCGAAGTCAACTGAAATTTTCTAGTCGTTAATTTTAAGCGCACTTAAGAAAATGCAAATAATCACCATTATTTAAAATTAAATACTACTAAAATCTAGTAAATCTCAATAATTGCAAAATACAAAAAAAAAATTTCTCTCATTTATTGAACTATAAGTTGCTACGAGCGTTTTAAGCTGTGAATTTATTGACTTTTTGAAGTAACAAATCGACAGGTGAAAAAAAATATAGAAGAAGGTCTATCGAATCAACTCGACCTTAGTCAAATACGAGTAGAAAAAAAAGGTGATTTATTACTATACTATATTGCGACAATTTGTTTACAATTGGATTTTTCTTAAATATAAAAACCGATTTTTTTAGCAATACATTAAAGTTGTATAAGTTGTCTGCTTAAATGTAAACATAAACTATTATAAATAGTCAAACACCTTAATGTTTCGAATAAATTTTAATTTTCGTTCAATCGTTCGAAAAAGTTGAATGTTGAGCTCGTTCGAAACAAGTTTTTAAGACTGTTTGAAATCGAAGCTTTCAATTCTTGATTTAGGTTGTTGCTTTGGCCTCTTACAAAAATTTGCTAGCTTATAACGAAAGTTGACTAATCCGACAACTAGATGGACAACAAACGCTACAGTGCATTTGTAAGATTTTTTTTCTAATCGTATCTCTACCGTAATATTAACTATTATACAATATTGTAGAAACAAAAAACCAAACTATATTATTGAAACGTTTAGGAGTTTTTTGCGGGTTGGTGTCATGCAGAGACCGATAACAACAACTGCTAAGTATTCTTGTAACCAATTTGCCACTATAACAAGCAATTTGACGGCTTTGGCAAGTTATTTAATTTTTAATGCAAGCCGAGGTTCAAACGAGTTAATTGGATAGTTTGCATGCAACGTGGACGAGTAATTTGACCGAGATACGCGTTTATGCACATTTCACTTTCATTATCTTGAGTTTCGATTATTAGTTAGGTTTTTTTGTAACTAATATAGTGAGTAGCGTGCGGAGTTTAAATTGGCTGTAAACTATTAGAATGAAGGTTGTTGGAAGCCTTTTAGGATGGCGTTATATTTCCGTTGTTAAAAAGTTGCCGAATTTGAATAATTACACTTTGTCTTGAAGGACGCTTTTTTTACAGTAAATTTATCGACCGTAGTATTTTCATGAATTGATGGCCTTGGTCAACTCAATAAGAAATAATTTTTGGTCCATTGATGTATTGCTAAATTCTGCTAAAAAATGTGACAATTAGACCAAATAATGGCCTTAAGGAAGAAACAAATTTTTCATCTTATTTCAGTTTCCATTTTGTCTTATTCCCACATATAGGGATAATAGTTCATACATCGTACTGCAGATTACAATAGATAAGCCTCCATGGGTTTCAAACATTCATCACTGGAATAGTAGACTAGCTTACCGAGGTAACGCAAAATGGAAGAAATTTCTTTAATGTTTGAAAGTATTAAAAGGACACTCCATCACCATAGATAGTATATCTACCGTCTGCGCCAATTGACACATCCCGAAATCTCCGTGATTAATTTTCGTCGTCTGAGTGGTCATTATTGCGAGGCCTTCAGGTTTCTTCCGCTGAATTTATCTGTACTTGATTAAAGCAACCCCATACTGATATATCCTGATACTGCTATATCCTTTTAAACTCAGAACCATTTAATATTTATTTGTGTTAAATTTGTAGTTATAAGAACTAATGCGGTTTCCAAAATTACAATATTTTATGAATTTGGATTCGTGGAATTGTTAATCAATTCTCCACGAATTTTCGTTAACATTTATGCCGATCCCCTCCTAAACTTAAGTTCTAGATACGAGCCTGGTTGAAAGTATTTAATTATCGAGAACAAAAATTTTGATTTACTTGTTTATTAAATTTTGACTAAACATCAGTTCACGATTTTTTGCTACTGAATGCCTTGTCAATTTGATAGTGTTTTAAATCATGCTCTCGATTTTTTGAGTTTATAATAAGCTTAATCCAGCCAAAAAGTTTGTAGCGCATAGAATGAAGACTTGGGCGGAAAAAAAATTATATAATTATTTTTTGTTCCGTTCTTTCTAAAATACACACAACCGATTAGTGTTCGCTGTTCGTCCTTCTGTTTGACTATAATCCAAAAATAGGTTTGCTCTTCGTTTAAAAGAATTTGAAAGCTTAAATACGCTAATGAGCGAAATCCTTCCATTCTGTCGGCTAGGTTCCATATAAAAGTCATTAAACAAAAAACGAAGATATAATTTGAACGTTTTAAACTATGAATTTAAATTTTGAGATACATTAACTTATCAATAGTTGAGTAATATGAAGCAATCCCACTAAAGTTTAATGATCTTTCGTGTAGCCGCCATACAAAAGGCATTGAAAAATTTGAATAAATTTACTAAAACACACTGCATCTCACGTAATCGTTCATACTGGATGTTAAAATTTTACACGAATAAGTTCATAATTAAAAGTTATGTCGAGTTCGTTCTCATTAAAACACCTTAAATCACATGGTTAAACTTATTACACTTATTAGAAGTGAAGTTAAATTGTTACATCCCAAACATTTTACTATTTTGTGAAAGTACGAGAATAGATACAGAGAGAGCCATAGAAATATCCTTAAAAATTAGGTGCTTCTATTCGCGCAAACTGGCATCAACTCGAGAAGCCGTCGCTTAAAGATTCAGTTTGGTACTAGGAATAGTTTCCGTGCAATAGTTATTAAATAATAGTTGCAACATCGAAAGAATATTGTAAGACTGTATGTAATCCAAAATTCGAATACGATGATATGGTTTCAGGCAAACAAATCCATCGAGAGGCCCTCAGGCGATACTCCTAAAGAAAGGGCATACTTCATACACACTCCTCTTTCCTTTTTGATCCCAACTATAATACAACTCCGAGTTCGGTATTTCATCGCTACTCCAATGTACCTATTGAATTTGCCAATTTAAAACAATTTATTTTTTGTGCGGCCAGAAGTAATTTTTTGGGGAATGGGCCCCACACTTTATATGAGTTTGTATTTATACTCTAGATGAAATCATATAGAGTATTATAAGTTTAATCCAGCCCAAAAGTTTGTAACGCATAAAACCAAGCCTCGGACGAAAAAAAGTTATATATTATTTTTTGTTTATTTGTGGCCAAAAACCTCAAATCCGCTTGACGTCCGTCCGTCTGTCCGTGAACACGATAACTCAAGAACGCTTCACCTAGGATCTTGAAATTTTGAATCTGGATGTTTGGTTGAATTTGTAAGGCTAAGTTCGTGAACGGGCCATATCGTCCTACTCCTTCGGGTAGCTGCCATACAAAATGTCCTTAAAACACGTGTTCAAGAATATTGGTCGATAAATTCAGAAGGGTTTAAGCTACGACTTTGAAATTTTGTATGTGTTGTTTTTCCAATAGTTGGAGCTAAATATATGATTATGAAAAAAATCCTGTTAGTCCTTCGTGTAGCTGCCATACAAATATCCTGTCAAAATGTATTCACTTAATTTACGAAACTCACTATAACTCAAGTAATCTTTTAGCTACGAATTGGAAATTTTGTACAAATTAGTTTTGAGTAAAAACAAAGTTCAGGTTTACTAGTCAGCAAAATCCTATTACTCCTTCTGGTAGCTGCCATACAAAATGTCCTTAAAACACGCGTTTTAGAACATTGGCCGAAAACTTCAGAAGGGGTTAAGCTACGACATTGAAATTTTGTATGTATTATTTTTCCAATAGTTGGAGCTAAATGTGTGATTATGAAGAATATCCTATTAGTCCTTCGTGTAGCTGCCATACAAATATCCTGTCAAAACGTCTTCACTTAATTTACGCAACTCACTATAACTCAATTAATCTTTTAGCTATGAATTGGAAATTTTGTACAAATTAGTTTTAAGTAAAAACAAAGTTCGAGTTTACTAATCAGCGAAATCCTTTTACTCCTTCTGGTAGCTGCCATACAAAATGTCCTGAAGACACAATATTTTTCGATAACTTTTGAACGCTTCAAGCTACGAATTTGAAATTTTGTACACGTTTATTTTTGAATGATTCCAAGGAAAACTACAAATATGTAAGAAATCGAGTGAGTCCTTCCTACACCTCCCATGTGAAAGTCCTTCAAAAAGGACATTTTTTTTCGATGACTTACCCAGTTGAAGATATGAAATTAAACACTGAATATTGTCTTCTAGTTTTGAGTAGCAATCTAATGGCAGTCCTTAATAAAGGACATGCAACATGCACACACGTAATTCTACTTTATCCCCAACTACAATATAAATCGGAGTTCAGTATTCATCTAGAGTATTATACGATTGGCTTGCAGCCGATCGTGACTGCAGTATGTTTTAATAATAAAGTATTGTTATCGACCTGAAATTTCAAAAAAAATTGCTACCCTGAAATTTTGTATTTTCAACCCCAAAAAAGCAAAAAAAAAAATGTCCGTCTGTCCGCCGTAGACGCCGTACGCAAAACCGTTTGAAGGTGCGTAGTTCACAAACCCCTTGAGATATTAAATTAAAATTTTTATCGTAGGTAGAACCCCTACGAGTGGTATCTTTTGGAGGGGTGGTGGTGTGAGGAGAGAGGAGGGGAGAGCATTTTAGATGAAAATTTTTGTTTCTAGATCTCAGGAACCGCTTATGCTAGGAGGCTGAAAGTTGGAATTTATGTAGTACTATGATAGTGCACCCATTTGCAAAAAAATGGTAGATAGGGTGGGTGTGCGAGTGGGCGGAAAAAATGCGTCCAAAACACTTGAAAGCTGGGATTGAAACATTCTAAAATCCATATCTCCTGAGCGATTCATCTCAGAAGGTTGAAACATTGTGGTTGTCTTAAGAGATACTAGGAGATTAGAAAATGGTTAACATTTTTAAAGGGGCGGTGAAGTATGAGGGTGGGGGTGACAAACTTTTAACTACAATATCTTCCGACTCAATTGTGCCAGGAAAATAAAATTAGATTTCTGTATATAGAATTACCAATGGAGTCTATTGAATGCACAATTTTTGAAGGTGGTGGTGAAGCGTGGAAATGGGTGGACAGTCATTTTTAAAAAAATTAAATTTTTATATCTCAAGAACTGTATTCGACATGATCTTGAAAATTTTACAGGAATCAGGATCAGTAGACCTTTAGCGGAGACAACAATTTTAAGGGTGTGGGTGTAGGGAGTGATGGTTGGGAAGGGGTAGACATGAAAAAATTCTGATTTTAATTTCTCGAAAGCCGCAAAGGATAGAAAGCTAAAAATTGAAAACTGTATAGAGCTACTATAGAGACATCCCAGAAAAATAAATTGTTAATAGTGGTAGCAAGATACAGGGGTGTGGGGGTGTTTTTCATATCTCAGAAACGGCTTATGCTAGAAAGTTGAGACTTAATACCTATATGTAGATGTGCTACTAGAGTAATTAAAACTAAGAAAAATCGGCCAACAGACTGGGCGCAACTTTATTATTTTATGGGTAGAAGTCCGAAACGACTTTAATGCTGAGATGCGGTGTAGGCTACTATGGGACTGACAACCTAAGGAATAACCAGGAGGCTATTTGGAACGTTATTTTTTAGGGTTGTCAGTCGTATAGTAACCTACACCGCATCTCTGCATTAAACACGTTTCGGACTTCTACCCATAATTTTTTTTTAATAGCAGCAGTTGGTGGCTCTAAATTATTTTAAATCCAATTTTTTTTAAATGGCATTTTCATTTTAATTTATTAAGATTTCATAGCATCTTTTTAATGCTCGACCAATCTCAGGTAGTCTATACCACATTTACTGTGCATATTACTTAATCCGGACCTGTAAAACAAAACATATTTTTTGTTATGATACATTTAATTATTATTATTCAATTGTATGAATTTTGAAAAATTTTTTTTGAGTAGATATCATGGGAAAAAATTCGTGAAGACAGAAAGGATATGTTCTGATATTTAAGATATTGTATCCAAAGAACTAATGATAAGTAGATTTAGTTTGGTTTTTTGCAACAAAAAAAATTGATTTACAAAATAATGCTCCATGTATTGAACCCTTAGATTCCACAAAGTGATCGATCCTGCAATAACTAATCCATTGCGGCTTTCTATAATGAAAATTAGTATTAATCTTCTTCTTTGTGGATCGACAGCCCAAGTCGGATAATATTTCTCTGATCGAATTTGGGACATTACCTTCGCCCCATCATTCAATTTTTTATTGAAGTTCCTCAACATAGTTGTTTTTTTCCGGAATAGAAAATTGGTTGCTAGCCTACCGACCAACTCTGGGATGAAAGGTTAAGAATGTTGAAAAAAAAAGGAAATAACAGGACCATGTCATGAGTGGGTCTTGAACGCACGACCTTACTGATAGGCTACCGAGCTCGATATTAATAATTTTTTTTTTTATTAACAAAATATTAAACTTACCTTCTGGAAATCATCGCTGCAGAAAACATAATGCCAAAAGTAATATAAATCCAGGCAAGTTTGCTATTTCTCGGCAATTTTATTGGTCACCTGCAATGCGGTAAAACTTTTCAAGAACATGAGATTAATGCATGCGTCAAACAATTAAACTGACAAACTAACGCTGAGAAATACCCATACTTTATATGCCTGCGTCATAGCTCATACAGGTAAATCCATAGTAAGATATTTACCAGTAGCTCCTCGACTTTTGTACCCATTCGAAACTCTGATCCTCGACTTTTACCAAAAGATTTAAATTTAAGACTGTCATTGAAATTATTATTCACGATCACAATCGTCCGTCGTGTTTGACGACAGTGTGTCGTCTTAAAATTCAGTTATTTTCCATAAATCACATTACCTCAAGACAACGTCCAATACTTTAATTAGCATACACAGTTCAAAATCGTATAGGTTCAAACTGAAGATCACTGATCATTCGGAACGAAGATCATCATCGATCATAGACCTGAATATCAGTCGCATCATTGATGCAGTACGATCGTCGTAACTTGAGGTTAATCTTGAGGAACTTACGATTACCGGTGGTAAGCTGCAATGAAAGTTCGTCGAGTGAAAGTATGTATTTTATTTTCAGAGATTTGCCATGTCATATTTAAACGTTTGGATTGCACACATTGAAACATACGGCCGATACTTGGATAATATAAATGAAACCTACTCAACGTAACTATATGTAGAATGTCGCTATTTTGTATTTCCATAGTGAAAAGTTTCAGATAGACAAAATAATGCATGGACAATACAAACACGTACGTGTACTCCACTAATATGTGCAATAAAATTACCACATCGATTTCGGTTACCTTTTCAGAAGGTGGTTTTCGATCAAGTCTCAAGAGGAATGTGAAACATTAATAATCAATAATAATTTGTTATTTATTGTATTTTGATTTGTATTTTGTTTAACTGATGGTTGGGATCCGTTAGATTTGTCTTCACTAAGGACAGGTATGAGGCTTCATATTAATGTTTTTTGCCAATTTGTTTAATATGCCCTGTATCATAGTTTGAGCAATAAAGTATGTTATATAATACTTGTTAAGAATATTAAACAATTTTACCGCAATAATCAGACAATCAGGTAGTATGTGCATTAAACAAGCAATGCTAATATTATTTTTTGTGCTGTATCGAGAAAAATATGGGTTTTAGATAGTACGTTGTTCGGATAGATCGATTAGGAAAACCGCAATTTACACGTTGCCACAATAGATGGCTCTGCAGGCATCTCCTGTTTTAACGGAGCCAACACATAAAAGAACAATTAACTGATATCTCTTTGAGAGTACAGTTTTTTCATTTAGTTTTAGATTGATCTAAGTTGTTACAAATTGCGATAATATTATTTGCTAGTTGCCGATGAACGGACAGTTTATTAAGATATTGAATTGAAAATTGATACCTGCCCATCCTGTGAAGATTAATATTATTATTATTTCTTACAGTTGTATTTTTAATTATTCATCATTTAAATTTTTGTTGTTAATAGTATTTATTATTATTATTTCCTGACTTCTTGCTATTATTGTTTATTGATTTTTCCCTAGTTTTTTGATTTATTTCGGCCTTTCTGATTTAAAAAAATTTTCATAATTGTTTGAGAACATACTAAATTCTAAATAAAGTTTTCCATCAGAACAAACTTTTTGAAGAAACATAAAAAACAGAGGACTTACATATCTTTCTTGTGGAACTACAGATATGTTCAGGATAAGACTCAAAAGTCTTTCTATTTTTGTTTATTTATTGTTTGTTATGTCTTTTATTTATTTTTTATATCAGTCAAATGGTGAACTTTATCATGGAATAAATGCTATATAAAGTTTTCTATTAGAGCGAACTAAATAAAGAAACATTAAAAACTAGAGGACTCATTCCTTGAGGAATACCAGATATGATTGGGATAAAAGACGAAGTGTCTGCTGTAATATCAGTATCAATCCAACCTGTCCAAATGTATGCATATAAAAGGGAACAGGTATGAATTGATTCAATTCACAAATTCGGATAAACAAGAATACGTTTTTCCTTTCTACAACTTAGAATTTGATAGTCCCCTCGATAGTCTAGTGTAAGCGTTCTAGTCTGTCATCTCAAAAGGATTAAGGGTTCGAATCCCACTCCTGATATGGCCCTGCGCTTTTCCAATGTAAATTAATTTTTGGATAATATTTAAAACTAAGATGTTAAACTACTGCAAAGTAATTTTAATAGTTTTCTCTAGAAGAGAAAAGTGTCAACAAGACAAACCTGTACATCTTTAAGAATCTGGATCAAATCTGTTGAGTATTACATTTAATCCCACCAAAAAGTAAACGTAAAAGTATCGTAAAAGAACAAATCATTCGAAAAATGTCCAACAACTTTAAATCCGCTTTTGATCTGTTCGTCTGTCTGTCTGTCGGCTTACCCATTTTTGCGTAAGTCCATTCATCTGTATTGGATGTTGATATTTGGATTTGTAAGGCTAATTTCGTTTGAAGGCGATATAACCCACTTCTTAAGTTAGCTACCTTACAAAAGACATTGAAAATTCTTCATATAGATGCACGACTATTGCTTGACTTCGACATTTTTTTTAAAAACGTTTTTTAAAACGGTTGTAAAATACATGACTAACGGCAAAAAAATTAAGAAAGTTCTTGAAGAAGTTTCCACACAAAAGTCGTTACAAAAAAAACCGACACTTCGACACTTTATATGTACTTTATACAAATTTATTTTGAATAAAAAAATAATGTGGTTGTCATAAATGAGTTAAATCCCTCTATTATTTCGAATAAATCCCATACAAAAGTCATTGGGACACCCAGTTATAATTGTTTAAGAATAACCAGTGAAATATTGCTATTTTGAAGAACAACCGATCGAACCCACGACTTCAATGTTAGTACCAAGGACCTAAATACATTAGAAAACGTGGCTGGAAAAACAATATAGGTCTCATAATCAAAATTTTGCATACGTATATTTCCTAATGCATAGAACTGTACTCAACCAAAAAAAGGAGCAGTCTTATTTTATAGTCACCATACAACAGTCATTGAAAAATTGGGGGTCGAATGCAAAACATGTTTTAAATGAATTTAGTTTCGAAGTTGCATTTTTCGATAATTGTGATTAATATATGTAGATAAAATTAAGATGAAGGTCGATGCTGAGTAAAATGATGCACTGCTTTTGTTAGCTCTCATACAAATGTTCCTAATTATTCTATTTGTTAAACTAGTATGGTGAGGTTTTTCAGAATGTTTTTTATTTAAATTTATTGTAACTTCCTACATCCCTCCCCCACGGTTTTGCTATGACCGACAACAAAATAAGTACGAGCTAAACATTTTGCATTTGCATACGATTGGCCGCTGCTTTTAAGTGGCATTAAATAGAACTAATTTTATTTTATTATTATTATAACAATATATCATCGTCATCGTCCAAATATTAAAAAAAAAATTACCATAGCTACCTACCTAGACTGAATCACAGCATAAAACACGTTCTGAACTTCTACCCGAAAAATAATCAAGATCAGCAGGTTTTTAAATTTTTTTAAATTTATTTTTTCAATTTCAATAAAAACGTAGGCAATAAAATATCGACATAAACCCTAAAGGGTTATTATAAATAAATATCAAAAATGTAAAAGTACGTTAAAGTAAAAAAAAAACTATCCGATATCTGATCAGAACTAAAAGATATATCGGAATTCGTAAAAACGTACACAAACAATTTACACCCTTTAAGGGGTTGAATATCACAAAATCCTTAAATTAATTTTAATATCGTTATATGTAAAGCACATAAAAGTAAAAACGAATTCGATATCTCAGCCTCAGGCCTAAGCCTTTTATAGGAATTCGTGGAAACTTGAACAGCAACCATACACCCACTTGGGGGTTGAAAATCGAAAAATGATTAAATTAGTCTTATGGTGATTATATATCATAGCATAAGCGGTTCCTGAGATCTAGAAACTACAATTTTTCGTCTAAAGTGCTCCCCTGCATCCTCCTTATATATTTACCCCCCAAAAGTCACCACTTAAGAGGCCTCACCCAATCTTCATATCTCAAAGTATTTGTGAAATACGCGCCTTTTACAGCGTTTTCGTACGAAGTTTATGGCGGACAGACGGACATTTTTTTGGGGTTTTCTAATCCTAAAACGCGTGAAAATACAAAATTTGAAGGCAGCATTTTTTTTTAAATTTCAAGTCGATCACAATACTTTATAATAAAGTAAAATTGTCGGTAAGAGCGGCAAGGGAGTGGAAAGTAAAACTTGTCCGGAATGCTCCGAAGGCTGCAGTCAAGACATTCTAAAGCCTGTATTACACTGTATGCCACCATGTCAAATATTTCACTATTCTAGCTGGCAAATGCAGTCATATAGTGTCATCATCAGATTTATGCTGGAAAGTTGAAATTTTAATATTGGGTCTAGTGGAAAAGTAATCGGGGTGAATAAAAAAAAAATGGCTTGCAAATAATTAGAGTCGTTTAATTATTTATTTATTATTATCTATTTATTGAAATTATTATATTTATTTTTTACAAGTTTTATTATTTTTTCGGTTGTATAGGTTCAGACGATTTTTTTTGTTATTAATTTCTGATTTGAGTCAATTTACTTTGCCGTGTTGCTTAGTTTATTTATTTTCGGCAGGAACATGAAATGGTGAAAAGGGGTCGTTAATATTGTTGCGAGCTAGGGATTCACCGGAATTTCAATTAAAACACAACTCGTTTAAAATCGATAGAAACAGTAATGTTTTATTATTTGCATTCAATAATCGCACTAATAATTGCATTACTGGCAACGCTGCCCGATTTTATACACTATTTGATCACTGCTCGATTGCTGCTGCCAATCCAAATCGCTTTACAAATACTTTTGCGTAGAAACTGATCGTTGTCTTGCTTCATCGTAGTAAAAACTTTATGTCTGCAAAGTTTGACGTGATTTTATACTGCACGTATTGAGTTCAGAGCTTTCTTTCATATTCGGTGGTGTATGTGGAATATTTGGGAAATGTTAAGAGCAACCGAAAATGTTTGAAAAGAAAGCTAAACTTTGCAGAATTTTCCACGCCTTTCTCATTGGTTATGGCAATGTGGCCAATCCGATGTTAGGTATTGGGAGGTTGTTGTTTCTCTCACTGGAAACGGATCGAGTTGTGTGGGTTACCAGGGTAGCATGTTACAATATTTATTTCACGAATTTCGCCATATCTCTTAGGTCTGATGAAATATCGATTTACTTCACTTGCATATGCTGTTTAAAACAAACGCTTAAAAATCAATTTGTAATATTTCGATAACCACCTCTCAATGCATTAACAACTTCTTCTGCATCCCGATTTTAACTACATCTCAAATTTTCAAAGTTGCGCGTTATTCTTTAAGAAAAATACAAATCAAAACCAAACATTTTTTAACAAATCCTGAATTTTCTTTTTTCTTCACAGGAATTGGATATTTTAACATTAGGTGAAACAGACAGACTAAGCGAAAGAAATAAACGGACAATAGGAATCCTCCGTGATCTCTTCCCCGAACTTTCAAAGGTAATTCCAAAAAATTTTAAATCATAATTTCGTTAGTAAAATATCCATCACTACTTGACGACATAATAATTTATGATAAATATATAATACAGGAAATAAAAAAAATTATGATTTTTCTTAAATTCAATTCAATGGAATAGTTTATAAACGTTTAACGTTGTCAACTCAAACGTAAATCGACGCCTAACAGAAGTACGGTTGTCGTAAAAGTGAACAGAGCTACTCGTAAACATTTCAAACCCACTACACTTCTTCATATTATTCAGTTGGCAGTAGCTACAATCAACTAATCACGTAAAATGTCATGACCACAAACAAGAATCGATAAAATTTAGTTTTCCTTCCTAGTAAATTGGTAATTTTCTTTACATTTTTTTTTCGGTAAACATTTACCACAACATTCCATTGCGATTTGTTCAACTTTTTCAAACCGAACGACTACTTTCAAAAATGGCTCACAACCTGAATAACTGAGTTGTGATGTGAGTTGGCCGACGATTGAAGCTAACGCAACTTTACTAAGTCTAGCGTAATATTAGTTAAGCGGGCTAGTTATTGGGTTTTCTTTCTCCATATTGATACCGTCCGCTAACACCCTAATGTTCGTATGAAATTATCGCCAGAATACAAAACTTATTTTGAAATTTTTCTTTTGTAATGATTTTGCTGTCGAGAAACCATTTTAATTTGAGCTAAACAAAAAAACAACAAAAATGTAGTATAATCTGCCAAGGATAAAAGCAGGTTAACTAGATTTCAGTGATCACCGATGATCGGAAAAATCCATTGTAACCTACTCCAGTAAGAAGTTCATTGCTCTGCGTTACCGAGCGTTACGTAACGCCCAATTGAACCCACTGAAAAACGGCTTTCTCTTTAACCTAAGGACTTGTCATAAAGTATTTCTTTTGTATACAATTTGACCGTCTTATGTTGTAAGTCACCGAAAATTAAGTGAAAAAAAACAAAATCAGAAACCATCCTTCATTCAGGCAGCTCTTGTACTTGGCATTTTCTGAACAGCTCTTTGAGCTGCTCTAATTACTTCATTTGCAACGAAGACGTAATAATTACATTACAGGTTTGAATTAAGCGCGCTTGGCAGCTTCCAGCTTTTACTTTTTTTGTTTTATACCTACACACGAAAAAAGCGTAAAAACTTAAAAAAAAGACCACGACAGAAAGAAAAGTGGTTCCGAGCTCATAGGCCTCGACATGTTTACCCTCACGTTGCCAACAAATTAAAAAAAAACCTTCATACTAAGTATCATTCGTGGTATCTGTATATATACCCTAGTATATACCCGGTATTACTAACCCCGCCCATACTAACCAGGTATTATACGTGTAGTTCAATCGTACGAACGAAAGATATTCGTTACAAATTCACACTATCCACACAGTTGATGATAAGGCGAACGTATGGCGACTCTTTGGCGAGCATTTGTCCGTCGTAATACTAGTGAACGAAATCGAAAGTTGTTGGACCAGTTTATGATTTTTCTCTAAACAATTTTTTCGTTAAGTTAATATTTGCAGTCTTCGGTTTGGGTCAGTTTATCGCGATTTAGGAGATTTTCTTTCTTTTCGTTTTCGTCTGGCAGTTATACACGTAGTGCAAATACATTTTTTTTTTGCTCAATTAAATTGCATACCAACTGCTAAATGCATTCGAATGAAATAAAATATTTCTATTATTATTTTTTTTTTTGTAATATTTTTTAGTGATAAATCTAGGTCAAATGAAATGGAAGTCTTGGTGACGCATTGTGTTTAAATATTAGCTGCCAAATGTTTATGCAAACACACGTTATGGCTTTGACCATTGAGCTATGCCAAACGTTCGCTAATTGGGTTTATTTATAGTATTATTAGGTAACTAGTAACGTATTTTCGAAAAAAAAAATCGTTTTTTTTCGAATTCGATGTCGTAAATGGAAGTAGCGTTGGTGGGTCTTGTTGGTGATTTAATTTTTTCCTAACGGATTTGGTACTTATATCTCAAGACACAATAGATGCTGTGCTGTATGAGTCGCTACATTTATCCGCATAACATATCCGTACGACACCAGTGCTCTAGCAGAACTTTTTCCCGCTCCTAGTAGTCAAACATGCGGAACATTTCCAGTATTGACTTAAGTCTGCTAACTTCAATATATTTAGTACTCGACAGGTACTGACTGCTTCAGTATTTCAGATTGAATATTGTATAGATATCTACCTACTGTATTAATTTAGAGCAGTTCGTTTTAAATTATAAGCCAATGACTGTAAAGGATACCTATTTAGGTTAGGTTAGGTTGAGAAGGGTGGACTGAAGCATTGTGCCACAGTCCATCACGAGAGACCACTGTGGATCTATTGTGGTCCCCTTGTATAAACCTGGCTCTGAACTACTGATTCCAAATATTGCTCTTCCTTATGAAGAGAGTAGTTCTCCGTAAAGGAATCAACGCAAGTTCTGATAGATCGGTCAAGGAGAATTTCCCCAAGTACCGATAGCTGGTACGTGCCAGACTTTCACATCCACACACTAGATGCTCCAGTGTCGATTCAACATTCTCATCACCAGAGCGACACAGATCAGCCATGGGTATTTCCAGTCTTTCTACATTTCTCCCAAAGGGACAGTGTCCCGTTTGGACCACTATAAGTTGTCTGCAAATGTTCCTGCCCAGAGACAAAATGAAGCTAGAGTTCCTCCTATCAAGTTTCGGCCAGCAGATTCTTGCTTGCCGGCAACCCGAGAGATTCACCTAGGCTCCCTCCATCTGTCTGAACGCTTCCATATCAATCAATTGAATGTGTAAAGAGCATTCAATGGGACATAGAACCAATTCGTCGACCAGCTCTATGCTCATCTCCGACCCCCTTCTGGTGAGCTCGTCTGCCTTTTCATTTCCAGGGAAGTCACTGTGGAATCCAACCAGGAATCCAACTAATCTTCAGGTTGTTATTCATACCCACTATTTGCAATATTCTTTTACATTCTTCTACAAGTCTGGATTTAGTAATGTGCACCTCAACAGCCTTGATGGCAGCTTGGCTGTCAAAGTAAATAGTTATTGTACCATTCACGCACTGTTTTCGCACAATTATTTCAGCTGCTTTTGTCAGTGCAAAAATCTCGGCCTGAAACACGCTCGAGCTATCCGGTAGCCTAAACGATTCCATAATGTCAAGGTCGCAAGAGTACACTTCCGCGCCCGTTCCGCTTTCCGTCTTGGAGCCATCAGTGTAGATAGCAAACGTGTCTGGGGCGATGATCCCAGATCGTCACTCCAGTCTGGTGGGAATATAGGGACAGCATAGGCATGTCCAAAGCTGCAAGACGGTGTCCTGTAGTTGGTGCGCTCCGGCATGGCAGAACACAGGGAAATTGACAAGATCCTAGTGTGACCCACACTGCCTCCCATCCAATAGCCTGCCTCACGCAGACGCAAAGCACTCTTTGCTGCTATTGATTTTACCGCTACCGTGATGTACAGCCAGTGGACTATCCTCGGGTTGAGGCCCCAGATTTTCCCTACCATTTTCTTACAAGCGCAGTAAGCATTCGATGCTTTCTTGATCCTGTCGTCAATCGTGAGTTTCCAGTTCAACCTAGAATGAAGATAGATTCCTAAGTACTTCACACTAAGGGAGAGCGGGATGGTAACGACATTCAAGCGTGCGAGCCTGAATTCTCGGTCTTTTTTCCTCGTAAAGAGGATAAGGTCGGTTTTCTCCGGATTGATGTTGAGACCGCAGTTATCAGCCCTATTAGAACTGGCGAAATTTACTGATAAAAAATAATATCTTTATACAACAATGATATCTTTATCAACAATAATATTTTTTTTAAAAATGGTATATCTACATTTATCGATGTATGGCTACAAATTTAATGTCTTATAATAAACGGATTTAAAATCCGGACCTTATCAGTCTGGAGACAACATTCTAACTCCTCGGCTTAGGTTATCTAGCGCTGTATCCTATGAAATTCCAAATATTGTTTACTTGCAATGTGTTAATTCTTAAATACAATACTGAAGTAGCAAGGGTGGCCATAGAGAGAGGCAGAAGGCAGTTGTCCCCACCTAGATTCCATCAATCTAAAGATGTTCAACTTTGCATTCCCACTGTATAAATTCTGTTCTCTTCTTCTAGCCCCTAGTTTGCGTCCGAAAAATTAACGCTCTTATCAAAAGTAAAGGATTGTAAGTTTAATACAAGTGAAAAACATTTTATTAGGTATCACCAGTGACGCACCCAAAAATTTGGGTATAACATTATTATTTTTTTGGGTCAATATCGGGTAAATCGTTAAAATCGGGATACGACAGTAGTGCTGAAGACATCGCAATAAATTGTTTTAAATATCTACTGAATAGTAGTGATGTGCAATTCAATTACTTTTAAGTAACGAATAGTTACTGAATACATCAACTTCAGTATTCGATACTTCTTTAAATACTTTACCAACCATGAGGTATTCATTTGATTATATACTCACAACCATTTTATCCCGTGATTTAGTATTCAATTACTTCGGTATTCGATACTTTTTCAAATACTTTGCCAACCATGAGGTATTCATTTGACTTTATACTCACAACCATTTGAATCCCGTGATTTAGTATTCAATTACTTCGGTATTCGATACTCCTTGAAATACTTTACCAAGCTGAGTAAAATATGTTGTGTTTGATTTGAGATGTGCTATTGAGTGCTATTTGAAATGAGGCAATATCGAATACTTCTCAAAAGTGGTATTCGATACTAGTAATTGTATAAAATATCGAATACTAAATAACGAATAATTACTTTTTGCACATTTCTACTGAATAGCCTTAATAGTTAAGAATTTTTCCTAAAGTAAATCATATTAAATTTTAGTTTATAGCTCAACACGTTCTCGAGTTGTCGTGAATTCGGGTATATTCCAGCATTCGTTCTTTATTTGCATCTCTTTTACTTCATATTTGTAAATGGTGAAAAATTACCATTATGACAGATTTTAAATCACAAACTTCATCATTGTGATATCGTTTTTTCGGAAGGTGATTGCATAAATATTTCAAGAAATCCTTTACAGAGGCAACACGAAGAATAAGTTCGATTTTCTTCATACACATACTTTTTCTGCAATTTTTGAAAAATTATCGTATTGTTGTTGTTCCACAGAATTACACATGGGCTTACTATCGCCGCTCAAATACTGCATGCGTAGAGTCGAAAAATTAGCTGTATATTCGGTTGTGTCTGTGGAACTTGCAAGAAGTATCTATAACATGAAAGAAGTGTTAAAAACACGAGAGAGGTGTATAGAGTTACGCCACTCTACTTGGATGAATGAAGATTTTGAAAACTTCGTTGTCATTGATAAGTGTATTCCTAATTTCTGGTTTGTAGTGTCGGACTCGAACAATTCTCTTTAGCTTGATAAGTCATATTTATTTGGCACTCCCTACATAATTTTTTATTGGCGCACATATAAAGTAGTATTGATACAGTACTGACTTTAGGAATTCGAAAACGTCAAGAAGGCAGTCTTTGCATGTATATAGTTAGACTTAGCTCAAATTCAAAATTGATAAGATACTCGAAATTTAATTATTTTCTTTCTGAGTTTGAGAAATCAAACATCGTCAAATATTCTGTATTACGTTAGAGAGAATCCTACTGCATAATCCTGCTCGAAAATTTAGGCTCATGGAGGTATTCAGTATTTTATGAAAGTAAGCAAAGAACCCTTTTCTAATGGAGTGTGCTCGTCTCTAATTCCGTAAGTTCAAATCCGAAAACAACAGAATCTCATGAAATTGATAACGGCAGCATTGTCTAATTGGACCTAATTGTATCAATTGGTTGCTCCAGCAATATTGCCTAGTACTGTCCATTAATGCCTTTGACTTTGGATATGTAATCCCTCAGCAGCACATCATCCGAATACCAAAAACCAGCGATGAATTGTTGCAGCAACTCAATCGGATTACATTTAACCATTTGGAATATCTCAAGTTAAAAAAATAAATAATGTTGAGAATGGCGCGGTTGATATGCCACTTTTAATTGATATTTTTCGCTGACATAAGGCATTTCAGTGATAGAATAACCAGGAGGCTATTTGGAACGTTATTTTTCAGGTTGACAGTCGCATAGTTACCTACACCGCATCTAAGCATTAAACGCGTTCTGGACTTCTACCAAAAAATTAATAAAGTTTCCTCCAGACTGTTGGCAGATTTTTCTAGTTATTACCCATCCGAGTTTCAAATCCACTAGGTGTAAAATCTTCATATTTAAGTAACTAGCTTATGTCGTCTGATACGTTATTATTCTAGGGATTCAAGTATTCTGAAGAAAGAGGTCTTGGTATTATCCGAAGATTTTGTCCATAATCGGTTTTATCTACTGTACATTTTGTAGCCAACAATTGTGTACAACAGTGAAATGCCTCTGAAATTGTTACAGAATAGTTTAGACAATTTCGATAAAAGGTACGTCTATATGTACAAGGAGCTCATATTTTGTCGTTATTTGTATAAAAAAAAATTCCAATCAATCAATCGTTCGATCAATAAAAACCGGTAAATTCAAAAAATGTGTATTTAAATATTGAGACGACAACGAATCAGCATTAGAAGGACGACAAACAAAATGAACAACAACATAAACGAAAACGGACACGGACCGGAAAATGCCTGACAATTTTCACCATCATTATGTTGCTAAAGAACCACCACACGAAACACGAATTAAACCATCCATGACATAATCAATGATGCATCATTAGTTCTCATAATCCAAAACTAAATCAATGACGATTTGAAAATAACCGTTCACCATACTCATCCCAAAATTTTAGCAAGTCGATGACAGTGTTAACAAAATTGTCGGTCAATTGATCCGAGCGATCGGTCCATCGATTTTACGAACCGCTGTACAGGGTAATCCGGCGGCAACACGTTCGCGAACCTCTTTCGATTCGGATTTCGATGACGACGACGACGACGGTGATAGTGCGACAAGTACGAGTGGAACGCGAGTCAAAATCGAATTGCCGACATTCGATAATGATGACGATGACGACAGCGATAGCGATAGCGATAACAACGTTTCCGGCGGATCATCGTCAACTACCGAAAAAGTAGATGAATCGAACTCTGATTCGGATGTTTTATCAATCAGTCTTAATAGTGATCTTATCAATAGAACTGACAATAGTACCGATGATGATAGTGCAGCTGGTAGCGATGATAATAATAATAATAACGATGACAGTAGCGACGATAACATCACTAGCGGTTCCGACGATGCAAATAACAATTCGTCCAGCTCGTCCGATAATAATAATGATACTACAACCAAATCGGATGATAGCAATATCATCTAAAACACATTATTTTTAATTTCGGGATTGAAGCTTCTTTTTTATAATTATTCTTATTATACATCATTTCAGTTTTAGTTTACTGTATGAGTAATTTCGTTTGTATTTTTTTTTTTTATAATTATGCTTAACTACATTTTATGCCACCATTGGACTATTTTTTTTATACCCCATTAATTTTCTTACATGGTTTTTATAATTTCATTAGTGCAATATCTGTCAAAAAAAAAATTAAAATAAAATTTATTTTTAAACTGGTTTATTAATTGAAAAAAAAAGATTACATGAAAGAAGAAAAGATAATTTATATAAAAATAAATTTATCCAATTGTTGAAGAATTCTAAGGTACATAATTGAATGCCATATTTTGTTTGGATCAAACTATTTTCTATTTGTCTTTAATTTTCTGATTTTATTTAAGTAAAAACGTATTAAAGGGAAAGGATCCCAACTTTCTAAACTACAACTTCACTCTCAACTTTTTATTGCTCCAAATAAAACATGGACTATCCAAATTTAAATATTTAAAGATGCTTAAAATTCATCGCCCAAATACATACAAAATTTATCTCGATCATTACCACAAGTGACGCCGTCTAGTTGCCATAATCCATAAAAACATTCAACCATAAAAATTTTCTTTTCTTATCTTTCGTACTTCTGCCTCATTTTCATATGCTTAAAAATAAAAAATTTAAAAAAAAAACCAAACAAACACAGACCGTATTCTACGAGATCGCTATGCATCGAAACTCGACATATCTTATTATTACTTAACTTATATTTCCAATAAAATTGCATTAAATCTAAATAATTCCTACAATGAGAGATTTTTTGCCGAAATTACTCAAGTAATTTCGATACTTTGGCGACATCATACAGAACGACATGTTAGAACTGTGCATCATTTTACATCAAATTTACTAATAATAATAATTTATTATTATTGACATTTTCAAAAAACATTATTTCGTAGAGTTTTGCGCTAGTAAATAATATCGAATCATATTTCTCATTAGTTTGCATTATTATTTAGCAATAGACTTTAGTTGGTTTGATTATTTTTCTCCTTTTCTCATTTATTCGTCCATTACTCGAACATTATATCTGCATTTAAAAAAATAAAAACAAAATTTGTTTTCCTTCGAGCAGTTATAAACAATTTACCGAAATTGTAATGCAGAAAAGGTAACATTAAACATTCTTTCACAAGTCATTATACCAACAAATATGACTGATCATTTTCATATGAATTTACAATTTTTTGAATGCTTTTACTGTTGTTGTTGATTTAATTGTCTTACTGACTCTGGTTCTATTATACCTACTTTATGTACTTATCTATGCGTTAATATGTAGCTATCAGTTACAAAACTCATAAAAACATCTTTTCACATTTCTTACGTAGAGAATTTCGTTTAGAAGTTTAACTGAATGAAACTTTAAAACACTTTAAACTTATTAGATTTTTACAAATATATATTTTTGCAATATTAATTAATTGATTTTTAACAAGTTCATATTTTTCAGACATTACAATAATAAATTACAGCATTGGTGTGTATAAAATGTTTTTTTTTTCTAAAATATTAAATATTATGTTACAATTTTTTTTTCTCAAAATAGTAAGGCTTAAATGTTAATTTCGGCGATACGAACTGGCTGGAATATTCGAATAGATGAATTACATTTTTTCTTAACGTACCAAAGAAAAAGTCTTACCCTTTTTTGAGACTGCAAAGTTTTTTGAGGCATATTTAGTATGGTACTTATTTTTCTGATCTTCCAATCTACATGGTACAGTTTTTGAGACCAAGTACGGAAACCATGTGGCACTAATTTAAAATTAATAAAACATATCGCATTAATCATTAACAGTTCCAGCGTCATCTTCAAAATTGTCGTTTCAAATAACTCTACAACATATCAAAGTGACTTGGTTAAGAGCATCTAATTTGTCTTCTTCCAATTCATTTTATTTTCTTTTTTCCCGTTTGCTCTTATCGTTTTTCTCCTATTTAATTATTATCCAGTTTTTTCTTATTATTTTAGTTCATCTTTCTTCTTTGTTTTCTTCTTATACATTTTCATAGTTCTACTTCACTTTCTTCAGTCTTCTGTTTCTTTTTGCATTTCATTTCAATGTTATTCAACTTATTTTTATCCTTCTTTATCTATTGCCGTCTCTTTATTTCTATTACTCCTTTTTCTTTTTCTCATACATTTTCTTCTTATTTTCTGATCTATTCTTTTATAATCATAAATTTTTTTATTTCGGCGTCTTCTTTTAATTCTTGTTCGTATTTCCTTTTTTTTCTTTCTTTATTTGTTTGTCTTTTCTCTTTTCTTTTTATTCTCATTGCTTCGACTTCTTTTTATTTTTATATCTTTTCTTCCGTATACATTTTTTCTCTTTTCCTTTCATTTTGTTCTTACTATTTTTCTTCGTCTTCTTATTTTCTGTGATTCATCTATTATCTAGTTTTTCCTTATAATTTCAGATTATTTACTTTTTCTTTATCTTCCTTTTCTTATAAGTTTCCATAGTTCCACTGAATTTTTTTTCACCTTATGTTTCCTTTTGGATTTCAAGGCAATGTTACTCTAATTTTTTTAATTATTCTTAATCGTTTGTTATCTTTTTATTTTCTGATACATTTTCTACTTATTTTTCTGATAAAAATATTTTTTCACATTATTATTTGTTCTTCATTTTAATTTTCCCTTTCTTTTTTATTTTTCGACGTCATCTTCGCATTCTTCTCCTTTGTATATCTCTTTTTTGTTTTTTATTCTCTTTCTGTTTTTTCTCTTTTACTTTTTTCTTTTTATTGTCCTTGCTCGTGCTCCATTTTCATTTTACATTTTTTCTTATTCGTCTTTCATATACATATTCTCTTTCTCCTTTTAATTTTTTTCCTATTCTTTTTATTTTTATATTTCACTAGCCGCGTACCGCGGCTACGCTTGCTTCGCTCACGTTGCTCCATCGCTCTTGTTACTCGCCTTTCTCCCGTTGGTCCATTGCTTCTGTTTCTCCCATTGATCCATTGCTCCTGTTTCTCCCGTTGCTCCCATTTCTCCCGTTGCTCCCGTTGATCCGTTGCTCCTGTTTCTCACGATGCTCCTGTTACTCCCGTTGCTACCATTTCTCCCGTTACTCCCATTTCTCCCGTTACTCCTATTTCTCCCGTTGCTCCCGTTACTCCATCCTCTATCCACCATCCTCCATCCCCAATCCACCATCCTCCATCGTACATCCTCTATCTACCATTCACCATCCTCCAAAAACCATCCCCCATCCTCTATCCTCCATCCACCATCCTCCATCTTCCATCATCCATCCTCTATACACCATCCTCCATCCTCCATCCTCTATCCACCATCCTCTATCCACCATCCACCATCCTCCATCTACCATCCCCCATTCTTTATCCTCCATCCACCATTCTCCACCCACCATCCATCATCCTCCATCTTCCATCCACCATTCTCCACCCACCATCCATCATCCTCCATCTTCCATCCTCCATCCTCTATCCACCATCCATAGTCCAACTTTACCATTTAGTAATAGAAACGCATAACTAATACACCGAAAACGAACAAACTGCCGCTAAATCATATGAAAAACACTCAAACGTTGAAATAACTCGCGTACCACCAATTGTTAAATGATTTTGTTAACGCAGAAACCTTAGCAGGCTTGCCCTCAACAAATCACCAAAGTTTCATCGTAATCGGATAAGTGGTTTAGGAGCGTATACGGGTCAGACAAACAAACATTCATTTTTATATATAGAGATGAGTTTTTTGTTGGCTTCTACTTCATACCTTCTTTTTTTCCGTTTCATCCTATTCTCTTCTTCTAATATATATACTTTCTCTTTCTTCACCTTCTATTTCATTCATTTCTTTCTTCTAAATCTATTTCTTGTCACTTTTGTTTTTTTCTTCTTCTGTGTCTCTGATTCTTCTCTTCCTGCTTCTACCTTTACTCTTCACTTTCCGCATCGAATTTTTCTGTTTTCGTCATTTGTTCTTCTTGTTTCTTGTCCTTCTACTTCTGTTTTGCTTTCCATTTTTCTCTTTTCACTTTTCTTTTTCTTCATTTTCTTTTATTTCCTCTATATCCCTCTTCTTCTTTTTGCTCTCCATTAGTATATCTATATTTCTTTCATGTTATGTTGCTGCTTCCTTATTGCTACTTCTACTATTTCTACTACTTTTTTGTTCCATCATTTTCTCTTCTTCTTATGCATCTTATTTTCACACTTTCTAGTTCTTCCTATCTTCCATCCATTTTTCTTTACTTCAATCCTTCATTCGTCATGGTTTCCGAAAATCTACGTACTTCCGTTCACTACAAGACTTCTCTTCATCTTTATTTCCCATTTTCTGTTTACACATTTCTGGACTGTCGAGCTTAAATTTAAGAAGTAGTACTCGTACCGTACTTAGATTTGATTGGGAAATTCATGATCCACTTTTCCGGGACTCTATTCTTCAGAAAATCCAGTTTTAATAATACTATTTCATTTTACACCTAGTTAACACTTACCTGCTTGAAATATATCACACAAATTTTATTCAATTATTTTCCGGTGTTTTTTTTTTACAAAATGTTGTTTCTGAAATATTGCAGTCCATTTCTGATCACTTTCTAAAATTTGTTCTTGTATTAAAATTTCAGAAATACTTCCGCTAATTTTCACTGTTAATTCGTTTTGGTAGTTTTCATATTTCAGTACTTTTGCATTCTGTCATTTTCAAATGGTCAATTTTAAATTATTGGTTAAACGGATTGTCTCGAAGTACTTCAGACATTTTTGATTATTTTCCTGAAATTTGTGCCTTATTTTGATTATTTTCGTCACGAATTTTCAAATACACAGTTCATTTTTGAAAACTTTCCTATATATTTTCAAATATTTTGTATTATTGCCACCAAATTTTCAATCTCAAATTAAATAATTTTTAACTATTTCTCTGTTCATCTTTCTGCAAATATTTAAAAATGATTTTTGTTAGCCAAACATTATAATTACATTTTAAATATTTACCTATACACTTTCCACGTTTTTCAATCAAAATTCTGAAATATTACATTAAATTTTCTAGGCATTTTCCATACGTTTTTTAATCCATGTTTTCCAGTTTTGTTATTTCCAATTACGTATTTCAATATTTTAGACAAACTTCAGATTTTTGATAATTTTGCACTATTTTCGGATGATTTTTGGCGTAAATTTGAAATTAATACTCGGTTTATTTACCGTCTACAAATCAAGTAATTTCAACCAACAATATAATATATTCACCCTTTTACCGCTTCAAAAATATAATTTTCTATTTATACTATTTTCGAAAGAATGTAGTATGTGAAAATCGTATAAAGAAATGGATTTACGTAATAAAAATTTTCAATGCCAAAGCATCGAAATTACCAAAATTTCAAAATAAATCACTTTTGTATAGGACAATGCAAAAAATTTATAAAATACAAATAACCTTGCGATATGCCAAGATTAATGTTAAAAATAATTAACAATACAATTCAACAAATTTGAATTTATCTATTGAATTAAATACAATATAAAATTTTTTGTGAATCGTTAATAGTCTTTGACTGGTTTAAAAGTAATAAACTAGCTCCAAATAATCTCCACCTTGATACAGTGCCCCACATTATTAAGTCAGATTATTAAAAAAAAATAAGGAAATATATATTTTGGGGTTAATTTAGCCTTAGTTTATCGAACAATGCAAATAATTGTACAATCGAAAAAAAATATAATCTGTCTACAATATAGGCCGGTAAAAGTTTTTGATGCGGTTGAATTCAAGGTGCTACAAATTTTCTCGATACAATGTCTTCTCCCCGAAAATCTATAATATATATTTGAAAATATGTACTCCCTGTAGTTAAGGCATAAGTGAAGATCAATCCGGATGGTAGGTTCTTCACGCATGGACCCATCCTATAAATCTCCAAGGTAGGGCAGATGATCAATTCTCCTTGTAATATCTGCGATACTCGGCTAGAATAGCAATAAACAAAACTTTATTGGTCTCCTCAACTCAATTTCTTACCAATTTTCATTAGTACCTACCCTCCAAAAAATTTGAAATGTTGATGTTTCAAAATAATACTAAAAATTTATTTTGAAATAAATTTTTAAATTTCTAAATTAATAAGTGTATTTATGGTAGATTTAAATTAACTTATTTTGATTATTTTTTTTAATTGTATTTTCTTAATGATCTTATGATATATTTTTGAAATTATATAAATTAATTTCTTTTAATAATTAAAAGAAGTAAATCATGATCTATCAACACTTTATATACACCGATGCTGAAAAAAAATCATTATATTAATAATTATTAATTAAAAAAAAATAATTGGCTATAATATCATTTCCTACCCTTTCTTTTCTCTTTCTTACACAAAAAAAAAATCAAAAATCAATAAAAAAAATCAATACCATAAATTCAATAAATTGGTGATCGGAACAAAATAGAATGGTGAAAATACCTTTGATGTAGCCGCTTTGAATGAACAATTGCAAGAAACGATACGTGTCGCACGACAAGCTCAAGAGGAGGCGGCCGCAGAACCGGCCAATCCAGAAGAAAACGAAACAAACTCGAATGATCAACAAGGTTCCGAATCGAAATCACCAGCAATTGATGAATTAACGCTAGACTCTGATGAGCCAGAAGTTGACGACGATCGTAACAAGCGGTACGTTAGTCTCAATAGAAATTAAAATTATTAACATTTTTATATTTACCAACAAAATTTTTAGGTTCCTAAGCTTTGGTTTCGGTGGATCAGGCGGATCGGGCTCGGCAGGATCTGGCAACTTCCTATTCGACATAATTCGTGTAAGTATCTAATTGTACCACTTTTATACAAACATAGAGAAAAACAACTTTATAATAAAATTCTACACACATATTCCGTGAATATTATTTTTAAAAACACAATTTTACAACATTATGTTTACACCCAATTTAAAATAGTGAAAGTGCATTTGAAAAAAAAAACAAACAAAATATTAATATTTTAATATGTAGACTTACATTTCTTATATTCCTTGATAATCTAAAAATTTCTGAACAAAAAAAAAATAAATTTTCCAATTTTCCTCATAATTTTCTTTATAATATTTTTGTTAAAATTATAAAATCCTAAAAAAAAAATTAAATAAAAATCAGCGTACAGCTGATCGTGCTGCACGAGCTGCTGGAACTGTATATCGTGTTGTAGCTGGAACCGAATCACTTGATCTCAACGAAACAGGTTCAATAACAAGCCCTCAGAAGTTAACGACAACTACACAACAAGAACAACAACCAGGACAAGTCAATTACAATGAACGGACGTCAAGGACTTTAACCGATGGGGTAACGATCTCACAAAAAATCACACACACACATACACACATTTAAACACACACAAAAATGAATTGAGTAAAAACTATCCCACAAATAAAGTCAAATCAAAATAAAATCGAAAATTGAAGAAAGCAAATTTAACACAACATTTTAAAGTTCTAACTAATATTTTCATCTTACTTTTGTATATAGAAATATCTTCACTATTTACTCTGTACAAGACATTTGCTTTACCTAATCTCTTCCTTGCGATTTTCTGTCTAATTCTCACCGTAACCATATCATACCGTTTACCATAAAACCTTCTCCAGCCTGTATATCAACGCTATCTATGTGTCAAATAAGAAATGAGTTGGGAAAAGTATAAAACTATTAACGTTTCGTTTAAAATACTGTAAAATTCCAAACTGCCAAATTTGTCAAATATTTGACTGTTTTGTCAAATTCAGCTAAATTGGGAAATCGTAAAATTTCTAGATTTGTTTGCCCTACCTGTTTTGACTATAATTTTTGTTTAACTTTAATGGTCAAATTTTCGACAGAATGGCATACAGTCAAATACAAGCTTAAAGAATCAAAACACAAAAACTTATTTGTTGAATAAATTATTTCTTCTAAAAAATTCTCCCATGTAAAATTCGCTTTTCACAAAAGCAAATAAATTAGACATTGATCATTTTTGACCAAGGTACAGACACATATAATAAGTACATTGACGTGTAAAAAAAAACTGTTTTTTAACAAATGACTAAGTTTGGTCTTTTTGACCAACTTACATATGCAAATAATATGTACATTACAGTGTCAAAAAAGAAGTAGCTTCTTCACAAGTGACAAAGTTTTTTTTGGCAAATACAAGATTATACAATTAAACCAAAAAAACCTATTTATTGAAAAAAAAAACTATTATTCCAAAAACTGTTAAAAATCCTCTCTTCCAAAAAATCAATAAATTAGACATTGATCCTTTTTGACCAAAGTTCAGACACAGATAATAAATACATTGACGTGTCAAAAAAAAAGTGTTTTTTTCACAAATGACAAAGTTGGCACACAGTAAAAAACAAGCTTAAATAATCAAAACACAAAACATTTTTTAATGAATTGATTATTCCAAAAAGTTTCCCGTTTAAAATCCAAAAAAACCCCAAAGTTATATAATACATTGGTCCTTTTTGGCTAAAGAACGGAAATTTAAAATATGACCATTAAGAGTGTCAAATTAAGAAGTGATTTCTTATCAAATGACAAAATGTTTTGCCGGAATTTCAAACAGTCAAATATAATCTTAAAGAATAAAAACACAAAATGGTGTTCATTGAATGAATTAATTATTCAAAAAAGTCTTCCCTTTAAAATCCACTTTTGAAAACCAATCAATTAGACATTGGCTAATACGAACTTTCTTAAATTTTATATTAATAGTTTTTAGTGTATTACTACAAAATTTCTCACATACATTTCACATAATAGACCAACATTAATCATTGACTCCAACCGTAGATCAAACATACTGTACATACCACACATTAAACACTTTCACAACACATTTGTACACATCCTTTTCATACTAATGCTTCAAAATAAGTTTGTTTAAAAAAAAAAATTTAACCAAACGTGACACTTCTTCACCGTCTACATTTCAATATTATTTGGAAAAGTGCTTGAAAACAATAATTTTCATTCTTAGATAATAATTAAAAATATTCAAGTTTTGTATAAAGTTAAAAAGAACAAAATTAAAGTTTTTTATCCTTTCCTAATCAATTCCTTCCAGTTGAGCGGCTGGATTTAAAATGATTAAAATTAAAAAATTGTTAACAAAAGAAAATATATTAGTCATAAATTGTTAAAGTGATCATCTGTCAGAGTGTCTTGTCACTTGTACATTTATTACCTGTATTTTGAAATAACTCTTTTTTTATAAGCATGATAAATTATAAAAAAACCTACTTTGTATTATATTGTAATTATTTTTTTACCTGTATTATAAATAAATTTGAAAAAGACTTATTCTAACAATAATTTTGTATCATATGTAAAAAAATTATGTTTTTAAGATATTTATATAAATTACAACAAAATTTGAATGTTTGAATATTCAAGCACTCTTCTTGATAAATTCTATGCTATTCTACTATTCTAATATATTTCTATTTTTGCATTACTACTAAAATATGAAAAATTAATCATTTTGTTTGTAAACTACTTCAACTAACTCGGTGATTTTACAATAACCTATTTCATTTTTTTCAATTGTGTTATCTTTCCTAAAAAAAATATTATCTTACTATTTTTATTGAATAAATATTCAATAAAAATTTTCACACACCCCAGCCAAAACGACAAAATGACAGACGATTGAACTGAAATATAAAAGTGTAATCCTGCAGCTCAGCCGCTATTTAGTGTTCGTTCTACTAAAGTGATAAAAAAAAACACATTTTATTAATATAATTATAAATTTACCTTTACAAAAAAAAACTTTTCACAATTAATTAATGGTATTCTATTTTCGATTCTTTTCGCCGAATTTTTTTCAAACTGTGTAGCTCTTCTCGGGAAGTGTATCAACACAACAAGGTGATGAACGGGCAAACGCTCCAAGCTCTAGCGAAGACACAGCAACTGGTTCCGGCGATGGCTATACTGAGGGTATTCCCGGACCTGTAACACGATTATTCGTACTTGCCAATCGTGGTCTTTCGAATCTTATCCAAGATTTAATTCTTGTAAGCATTTTTTTCATCTTTTTTGAAACGATGACAAAATTAAATTATATATAATAATAATTAATTAATTAAATTATATAACATATTAAAATATTCTTTTACTGTTTCAGCGTATCGCCCAAACAAGCGAGCGAGTAGTTAACTTCAAGGCGCGATTAATTACATCGCTTATCTAAGCAGACTATTTAAAATTTTAGATAAACAAATGAAATTAATTATTTAACAATAAAAACAACACGAAAACCGTGAGAAAATTCTTTTCAAAAAATATCAGAATCTCAATTTCTGAACATTTTTCTAAGTTACATTATTTATTTGAAAAAAACACACAAAAATACAAAAAAACAACTTTAAATTCTAATTTAACTATATACTATTAAATTTAAATATATAAAATCTTGTCTAGGTTTTTTTTCAAACTTCACTTTATTTCTTCCATTATATTCTTCTATGCTTTCTGTAGAATTTAGTAGAATAATAATCTAAACTAAGTTGGCATTGTCTTCCTGTGAATGTAATTTAGTTATTCGTTTTTAATTCTTCTAAACTATCTTTGTAACTAGTTTCCATTTTGTTTCAAATGTTACTAATATAAATTCTATAAAGCCGTCTATTCAAATAAAATCCTGTAAATATGTATTTTTTTTCAATTGTAATTCATTGTAATTATGTTTTAAGGACACCGACAATAAGCTATTAAAACTTTGTACATTATATTTCTTTTTTTTTTCTGATCATATTTTCAATGCGTTATTTTTCGTTCATCTTTTCTTTATCTCAATGAAATAATTTACGACTGTGGTGTTTTTATTAATTACTTTTTTTTTTTATTTTTGTTAACTATACGGAGATTTTTCAATTTTTGAAATTTACTTCTGTAATTTGTTTAAGTCAATTCTTTGTAAAATGGTAGTCAATTTTATTTTAAATGTTAAAAATAAGAAGAAATCATCGTTTCTTTATTAAATTTGAACAGAAATTATTTCAATTTATGTTGATACGAGTTTGGAGGCATGTAAACTATAATTATGTATTATATTAAAAAAGAACTCTCTTTTGTATAAATAAATGTTTTATTTACGTAAGAAAAATTTATATCGTTTTATTTTATCAAAATTAAAATAAAAAAAATAATTTCTTACGAATTTTACTTTATTATTTTTTCATAATAAAGTATTGTGATCGACCTGAAATTTCAAAAAAATTTGCTACCCTGAAATTTTGTATTTTCACGTATTAGGACTAGTAAACCCCAAAAAAGCAAAAAAATGTCCGTCTGTCCGCCGTAGACGCCGTACGCAAAACCGTTTGAAGGTACGTAGCTCTCAAACCCCTTGAGATATTAAGTTGAAATTTTTATGGTAGGTCGAATAGGTGAACCCCTACGAGTGGTATCTTTTGGAGTGGTGGGGATGTGAAATGAAAAATTTTAGTTTCTAGATCTCAGGAACCGCTTATGCTAGGAGGCTGAAAGTTGGAACTTGTGTGTGTAGAACTATGATAGTGGACCAATTTGCAAAAAATTGTCGATAGGGGTCGAGGGGTGTTCGAGTGGGGGGAAAAACAATGCGTCCAAAACGCTTGAATGCTGGGATTGAAACATTCTAAGACCCATATCTCCTGAACGATTGATGTCAGATGGCTGAAACTTTGTAGTTATCTTAAAAGATACTAGGAGATTAGAAAAGGGTTAGCATTTTTAAGGGTGGTGTTGAGGTATGGGGCTGGGTGGAATTTTGAATTACAATATCTTCAGACTCAATTGTGACAGGAAGATAAAATTTGGTTTCTATATATAGAATTACCAGTGGAGTCTTCTGAATCTAAAAGAGAGTGAGGTGAAACGCGAAAGTAGGGGGACAGCCATTTTCAAAAAATTTAATTTTTATATCTCAAGAACTGTATCAGATATGATCTTGAAAATTTTACAGGAGCTAGGACCAGTAGACCTCTAGCGGAGAAAATACCTTTTGAGGGTGTGGGTGTACGGAGTGATGGTGGAAGGGGGTGGAAATGAAAAAAATCTGATTTTAATTTTCAAAATTTCGAAAGCCGCAAAGGATAAAAAGTTAATAATTGACAACTGCATAGAGCTACTATAGAGACATCCCAGAAAAAAAACATTGGGATTAAGACATTGTTCAACTTTTGACGAATTCCGGATTTTTTTAGGTTTAATGAGACACGACACGTTTCGGACTTCTACCCATAAAATAATAAAGTTGCGGCCAGACTGTTGGCCGATTTTTTTTATTTATTTACGTATTTGTTTTTTCAATAGATGATTCAATAGAGAGAAAGTGAATTCGATTGCATTAAAACTAAAAAAAAAATCGGAATTCGTCAAAACTAGAGCAATGTCTTACTTCCCATGGGGTTTAATATCAAAAAATACTGAAATAGGTTTATTCCCCGACTATATTCAAAGCATTTAGAATTGAAAGTGAATTCTATATGTCATTAGACCTAAGAAATATATCGGAATTCGTGAAAAAGTACATAACCGCCTTACACCCATTAGGGGTTAGATATCGAAAAATTTGGAAAAACGTTTCTAGCCGCTTATATTAAGAGCCCGCAGAAGTAAAATTGATTTAATAACTCAAGAAGTCTAAAAGATTTAACGAAATTCGTGAAAATGTGGGAAAAAACCCTTTTCACGGAAATTTTTTTTACTCCATCTTTGTACACAAATGAAAATCTAATTTTTTTTTAAGTTCTAATTACTCTAGTAGCACATCTACATATAGGTATTTGGTTGGTTGGTTGGTTTACGTGGTGGCCCGTCTGCCGAAAACAGGGCCCAATTAGCACAGGAAGCGCCGTTTTGATACCACAACTCGTTTAACCTGGTCGTTGAGGGCTGATGAAGTATATGTGTAGTTTTACAGAGACCTAGGGCTTGAATGGATTATCATATCCATTCGGAGCTGTTCAAGAAGGTAATCAGTTCTCCTATCCTGTTTTTCGAGATCTCATCGAGGTTATTGAAGAAGGGTTTGCCTAGTGCGCGAAGTCTGGCTCTAGCTAGGGCGGGACACTCGCAAAGAAGGTGAATGACAGTTTCCCTCTTATTTGCATCCCCACAACTGCGGCAATTGACGTTAAACGGAATACCCAGTCTGGCCGCGTGGTCACCGATCGGCCAGTGACCCGTGCTGACTGACGTGACTCTGGAGACGTCCACGCGGCTCCTGCTCAGGAGTTCGTCTGTTCTGCTCCGGGAGTAGGATGGCCATATCTTCCTAGATATGACGCAGTTGGTCAGTCCTCTCCATCTGGAGGTATTTAATTCGTAGAGAAAATAGTGGCAAAATGCAAGAAATTTCGCATCGTCACTTCATGTTAGAGATTGATAGGGAAATAGAGAGTATATTATTATATTAATATATTATCGGACATCGGCGACCTTCACACTCCATATACCTAAAATTCAAATTTTTTTATGGGGTAGAGAGTATCAAATGGCACCCAACGTGGGGCAACCGCAAACGTGAAGATCATAATATCACAACAAGCGCAGAAATCTTCAGGCCAAAGCTCTTAAATAATTTTTATAAAATTTTTAATTTCGATAGCCTTGTGTGAGGGCTTAAGTCTTTTAATCCAGAGGTCGTAGGCTAGAATCACACTCGTGACATACTGCTTCACTTTTCTTATACCAAGTTTACCTTACTTTCAATTTCAACAATATCCATCCTCGAAGAAGTTACTCCCAATTATTGCATCATTCCCATTCTCCTCTCTGCTGTCAGGGTTGGACGAGAGGCTAATAACCTATCTCCGGAAAAAAATACATTAAAAAGTTTAGAGAGAAAAAATCAGATCGGACCAAACCGAATCGGAGAAATATCATCGAAGAGGCCAAGGCTCAGACTCAGACCAATAACGCTCAGGTGAAATAAAATAATAGAATAGGGTACACATATTTCTTTTCTGCAAAGTTCTTTCTACTCGATCAAATATTTGGCCGTTTTTGATAAATTTATATAGTTTGATTAGTGTGTATTTGAGATTTGATGTAATTTCGTTCCTTCAAATTTCAAATCAGAAATGGCGCCCAACGTAGGGCATTCGAGAAAAAGTGTGACTACCAAAGAAACTCACTTATATTTTTCTAATTTCTGATTCGCAAAAATAATAAAAATATTAGTTTTTCTACATATAATCTACTGATATAAACTTCGTAAGTGTATTTCGAGCGTTTTGTCTACAACCTACGTGTGTCATTATTACCTTTAATAGTTATATTTTTGAAATTCGATATTATGTCCTTTACGATCTTGAAACAAAATACTTCTCGTAACTTCTTTTTAAATTTTCGGCTGGGTGTATGTTTATCAGCCATGTCTGGATCTGAATGAAATACTTAATTTCGATGTGTATTATAGTTGGGGAGAAAGCAGAATAAGGTGTGCGCATTTCTGGTCGAACAAATCCCCTGGTTTTTCTAACACCCATATTTATGGATGTATCGAGAACTACCCATGGTTATCGTAAGAACACCAATGGGTGTTGCCTGGAACACTCATGGGTGTTCCACAATTAAATTTAGCCATTCGGACTATACATATTTTCTTAAAAAATATCTTTAAAAAAATTCAAAAAAAATTATAATTTCAAAAAATTTAATCATTAGTAGAATTTCTGATTCAGGTACATATATTTCTAAACACCAACAAAAACAGTATCCCCGATCCCTACAATACCCGGCGTTCGTAGTCCCAACTGCAATCCCATTACTGGACTTTTATTTATACCATCACAGCGATAGCTAGATTTTAAAAACGGAAGTTAATTAAATTGTTTAAATTTAAACTGATTCACATGGACTACCTGTTTAACGTTTGAAGCGGTTCACAGTCCGGATCACGTTCGGCAGTTATTGGATTAATATTTGGCAATATACAGCGATAGCAAGGACAAACTACCCGAAAGACAGCGTCATTTCCGATTTGTATCCATTTCCAATGATCTTCATCGTAAGCTGGTCCTTCAGTTTCAATTATGAAATTCGGTCGAAACTGTGCGGCGGTAATCGGACGTTTAAGTCGAGTGTTCAGTTCATCAACGGACTGTTGATTTATAAGCATGTAGCTGGATACATCTTGCAAGGTACCCTGTAATTATGATCTTTAAAAAATTGCATTGTTGATTAACCATCGTTTCTAAACTCACAGTGTCATTGTTCGAAAAAACTCCATTCTTAAGCGTTTTATCGACGATAATTTTAGTGGGTTCGGGATAAGGATAGTAAACAAGTCTCAAGCCTTCTTCCTTATTTTGTATGAACTGTGAAAACCACTTATCGTACTTTGAACCGCACTCAACAACAAAAACATCTTGACCGAAAATGTTGGCCTTGATCGATTCGCCCTCGCCGATTGTTCCGAAATCAATGTCCAATGGTTCCATGTTGGGTGCCGAGACAGTCAAAATTTTCCCGGAAAGTTCTTGCTGAATTTTCATCATTTGCGGATAGGTGCGAGCTGTAACCACCTTGTTAGTGTCCTCGACTAGCATAAACATGTGATCGCGACATTGTCCTTCCTCGATGCCCAAAGTACCGCAAATTGCTTCATTTAGTTGCACTACCGCACACGATTTGATAGGGCAATAGGTTAAATTCGATAGAGTTCCTACACGTTTCCAGTTCTTCGGATAGGCGTTTAGCTTGTGCGCTTTGTACCAGTAGTAAAGCCCTCCTAATGCTGAGGCTCCAAGTCCTACACCTAATCCGATTAGGGTTTTTTCCTTAAGATTTCCTTTCAATTAAAAAATTACAGCAATTGATGTGTTTGAAGAAATACAAATTTAAAATGTTGTTACTAACCTGACATCACCTAGAAGCTTTTACGAGTATATACGCCGTTGTTATTATCTGTACAAAATTCCAATCCACACTTAATCAAACCGAGACCCCAGAAGCCAGAACCAGACTCTGAATTTATTGAAGTTGTGAGACTTGAGTTAAGACCTGAGTAAACAATTCCAGTATGAGTAAATTTTTTTGAAAGAGCGTTTTTGATGTTCTTAAAATAGAGGTTTCTCATATCGCTGTGGAACGTGAACTGCTAATTTAAAACTTTTAATACCTTTGATTTTAAATTGCTCTCTCGAACGGAACACCACAGTACAGCTAATACAGTTGTAGAACTTGTAAATAGTATATGCACTGGAGTAAGTGATAACACAGTCAACAATGCATTAATATAAATATCACTTAAAAGAATCGTGAACAATGTAATGTACTGGTAATGCGAAGATCATAATTATGTTGCCTTGAGCGAATAATTAGTGGATAATAGAGTGAAATTAAATTAATCTAATAGGCATCAAATATTTTTATAAACCACAATTTCTAGTACCAAAATAGAAAAAGGTCATGAATAAATGGTGTATGGTCTTTTTATATAATTTTATAATTTTGCAGTATTTATTTTCCACAGGACGTATACAAATAGTTTGCTTCATCTACGTCTGAATTATAATAGTTAATGATGTAAAGCATAGGCGGTTCTTGTCCTAATTAATTTTTTGGTTCGAGTCTCGGCTTATTTAGACTTGTTTTAAAACAGCTGACAAAGCCAAGGAGAGAGTAAACTTAAAATTTTTTAATTAAAGGACAACATTTTAATTTCCTGTGATTAGAAATAAGAAAGACCCGATCTGGTTTCAGAATTTTCCGAAACTTGAAACGTTATATCTATATTGTGCTTACAAGGCTATATAATGATTAACGACTTTATTATTCTAATAATTGGCTTGTTTTTTTTTGTGCAATTCATCCAGAACTAAGTAGGGAAGAAAATTTTTATATAAAACAATAAAAACACTGTTTTACTTTATTATTTTCTAATAATACAGTATTGTGATCGATTTAAAAAAAAAGTACTACCTTTAACATCTTTTTTTTCACGTTTCATGACTAGTAGACGCGAAAAAAGCAAAAAAAAATTGCAGTACGTCTGTCCGCTGTACGCCGTACGCAAATCGTTTGAAGGCTTGTAGCTCCCAAACGGCTTGAGATATTAAATTGAATTTTTTTATGAATAGACTGAGTAGGCCCCTTGAAGTGACCAAATTCTAAAGGGTGGGGTGTGAGGGAGGAGGAGGGGGAAGCGTTTTAGACGAAAAATTTTGGTTTTTAGATCTCAGCAACCGCTTATGCTAGAAGGCTGATACTTGGAATTTATATAGAGCTTTGATAGTGGACCCATTTGCATAAAAATTGTCAATATGGGTGAAGGGGTGTGGGAGTGGGTGGAAAAATAATGCGTCCGAAACGCAAAAAAGCCGAGATCGACACATTTTAAAATCCATATCTCCTAAACGGTTAATGTCACAAAATTGAAACTTAATGAATATTTGTAGGTATACTAGGAGAATAGATCGGAATCAAATTTTTGAGTGGGGACAGTGGCATACGGGGGTGGGGGGTGAAAAACTTTAGATCACGATATCTCACGAACCAATTGCACTAGAAAAATAAAATTCGGTTTCTGTATAAAGGTTGACAAATGAAGTTTGCTGAAAGTAAAATTTTTTAAGGGGGCGGTGGAGCATGAAAGTTGAGGGGGATACGAATTTTTCAAAAAAAATCACGTCACATATCTCAAGAACCGTGTAAGATAGATGCTTAAAATTTTTACCAGAAGTAGGTCTAATAGACTCCTAGCAGAAAAAAATCTTGAGGGTGAGGGCGTAGAGAGTGAGGGTACGGCTGCGGGAGGGTGAAAAGGAAAAGGTTTCGATTTTTATATCTTGAAAACCTATAATGATATAAAGCTGAAACTTAGTATTTAGATAGAGCTATAGCAATAGCATGTTGGAAAAATATAATTGTTTATAGGGGTAGTATGGTACGCGGGTGTTTTTCCTATCTATAGAACGGCTTATGCTACAAAGTTGAAACTCGGTACGTATATGTAAATCAACTAGAAAAGTATTTAGATTAAAATTTTTTTCAAATATGCATTGGCGTTCGGAAGGGGGGCAAAAAAAATTATCGGTGAAAATGAAATGCATATATTTTCACGGTTTTCGTCATATCTATTAGGTCTTCCCAAATATTAAATTCATTTTTATTCCACGGATTCTTCATATAAATACCTAGAAAGTATTTTCAGGATTTTTTGAAATTCAACCCCAAGGGGGTGGAAAGGGGATTGTATACTTTTTCACGAATTCCGCCATATCCCTCAGGTCTAATCAGATATCGAATATCTTTTCACTTTCAAGGGCTTGCGTAATAATCGCCTAAAAGCCGTTTTTAAGTTTTTTCCTTTTTCAGCCCCTAAGAGGGTATAAACAGGTTGAACAAGTTTTCACGAATTCTGTCATATCTTTTAGAAGTGATAAGAAATTGAATTGGTTTTTACTTTCTCGTGTTGTCTTCATATTTATCTATTAACTCCTTTCAGGATTTTTGGATATTCAACCCCCAAGTGCGTGTAAGGAGGTTGCATATCTGATGATATATCGAATTCATTTTTACTTCCTAAGCCAATTTCAGTATTTTTAGATATTCAATCCAATCCGTGTAAGGGGTTGTATGCTTTTCAAAGCTTCGACATATTTCTTAGGTTTTATGAGATATTAGATCGCTTGGCACTTCCACAGACTTTTTATATAATCGCCTACAAGCCCATTTTTCAATTTTTGGATATTCAACCCCCAAGGGTTTGCATATGTTTTCACAATTTTTGCCATCCCTTAGTTCCGATGAGATATAAAATTGGTTATTACGGCGTTTGATGTAATGACCTAAAAACCAATTTCACGATTTTCCAAATTTCAAAAACCAAGGGGGTGTGAAGGGTTTGCTTACGTTTTCACAAATTTTTCAAGATCCCTCGTGTCTCATGAGATATCAAGTTGCTTCTTATCAAATCGTCTAAAACCCTGTTTCACAACTTTTTCGAAATTCAAACGCCAAGTGGAGGTAATGGGTTTGTATACGTTTTAACAATTCATCATATCCCTTAAGTCTGATAAGGCAGCAAACGCGTTTTTACTTCTATGAGCTTTTAGTGTACATAATGTACCGAAATTCGAATAGTCTACACGGGCTTTTTCAATGTTTAATCGGCTAAAAATCTCTATTTTGAATATTTTTATCCTAAGAACAAAATTTATTTTCCAAGAAATCTAATAGCCTCGAAAAAACTCATGATATACTCCGACTTTAACCGCTCCCGAACTTTAACCCGAAAAATAATAAAGTTTCGCCCAGACCATTAGCAGATTTTTTTCACTGTTTTTCTGCAAGATTTTGGCCAAACCTCCCTCATTTTTATTTTGTTTGGTTTTTCAGGCATCTGTTAAGCGCTCCTTTCGTATGCGCCGCCATTTGCGGAATCCGAAAAAAATTTCATTTTACCAATAGATACCAATGTCCTTAAGTTTTCTGATTGATTGATCGCACGGTAATTTGACTCCCTAGCTGAGAATTTCCAAATATGGTTGAAGGGAATTTTACATCGTATAGGTCGGTATTCCATCCAGTCGATCGTAGTTCTGTTTAATTTTTAAATTATCTAATTTTCGGAGTGGTTTAATTGAAAGTTCATTAGGCCAGCCATAAGCCAAGTTACCTGCCGAAATGGAAGCACTCATCATTTCTTGAATCCACTGCCAAAACTTCTCACGACTTCGGCCACTGAACCTAGAGTGCGGTATTTTCTACTAGGTGTTTAGATTTTAATTTAGGTCAAACTAACGCTTCCAATTTTGGTATGTTGAAAGTTTCAAGATGATAACCGCACAAGACTAGACTAGTGCTAGCCGATTGTTTGATTGATTTAGGAGTGAAGGCATATACTGTACCCACGTACGTCTCAATGGAAGTTATCGAGCACATGCGCAGCAAAGGCGTTATTATTGTTTGTCACGTTTTTAAGAGAATCTTCTTAGGCTGGAATGGCATTACTACCGGTACTGGATGATTCTCTTTGGTGTTCATAGTCCAAACATTCGACATACTCGGAACAATTCAGTTTTTAAACGAGTTTCCATTGATTGTGCTCTTGTTGTGTTGTCTGTTGTGTAGGGATACTTCAAAGTTTACATTATTAAATATAATTGGGTATTTTTTTTAATTGTCTTATCGACATGTCCAGTAAGTTGTGCTTCACATTAATAAGAATAAAGTTTACGTGAATTGTGTCAATTGTAAAATTATACCCATTTTATTGTGTAATGCATCACCCCACGAAGGAGTTGTGTTCCTGGTGCTCTCTTCTATCACTAAAGACCTTACTTTTAAGGGATGAATTCAATTTTCCCGCCAATGCTTTTCAAATTCAGTGATACAAAAATTCAATTTAAAACTTCAGATCAAGGTGTTCTCTTATCACATTGTATAAATTTTGTTTGTTTTATTGTTTAGCAGCTAAGTCCAGGTACCTACATTCATATGTATGCATATCAATAAATGAAGTGGAAATTACGCAATTAGCTTTATGATATTTTTGTAAGGTATCCATTTCCTAAGTAGACACTCGGTGTTTTTAATTTCGAGTTGCTTTTAGGTAGTTATTTTAAATAGTTTAATAACCGGTTAGCAATTGAGCGAATTTATGTCAGGAACGACTCACGGTTTGATAGGAGTATACGATGTGAATGAAATTTTTGTGGATGATTCTTGCACAGGGTGGTGCGGATCATGTACTTATCATGGTACCCGAGATTATGCCTTTTTAAAATACTGATTTTAATTTGTCCGTTTGTGAAGCTGGAGATGGTATGAGTCACTTTTTCTATCAGGAAATATGTGATATAAATAAAGCTAGGGATATCAAATTACAAAAAATCTGAAAACAGTCTAGGCGCGACTATATTATAAAAGTCTGTAACGCGTTTAATTCTGAGATGCGATCATTGGCGGATACAGGGCAGGGGGGGGGGGGGGGTGGGGGCTGCCACCCCCCAAAGAGCTATTCCAAATTTTCTAAACATACATACTTCAACCGTTCTCCGATATTTTTTACTCCACTGCAATGTGGACTGTAATTAGCATTTACTATAGTTCTGCGGTGCAATGCGAAGCACAGAACAGAACCGTGATAAAAATGTGCCAATAGTCTGGGCGCAACTTAACTATTTTCTGGGTAGAAGTTCGGAACGCGTTTAATTCTGAGATGCGATGTAAGTAACTATGTGACGAAAAACCTAAAATAAGGTCTGGAAGCATTTAGAATGAGGTCGCGCTAGAATACTTACGCCGCTCCCACATATAACATATGAATAAACTTTTGATGATTATGTAGGAAGCCTTAGGAAGTAAATATGAATTCGATATCTCATCAGATCTAAGAAATATGTAGGAATTTCTGAAAACATATGCAACCCCCTTGCACCCAATTAGCGGTTGAATATCCAAAAATCCTGAAATAGGTTTTTAGATATATGTAAAGAAAGCCCGAGGAAGTGAAAACCAATCCCATGTCTTATTACTCCTAAGAGATATGACGGAATTCGTGAAAAAGTTTTAAACCGGATTATACCCACTTAGGGGTTGAAAAAGGAAAAAACTTTAAAACGAGTTTTTAGTGATTATTAAACAAGCCCGTGGAAGTAAAAAGTTATTCGATATCTAATCAGACCTGAGGGATACGGCTGATTTTGTGAAAATGTATACAACACTATTACACCATCTTTCGAAAAATCCTGACAACACTTTCTAGGTATTTCTATGAAGAATCCGTGAAATAAAAAAGAATTCAATATTTGGAAATACCTAATAGGTATGATGAAAATCGTGAAAATAGGTATAAGCATTCCATTTTCTCTGATCATTTTTTTGTACTTCTTCCGAACGCCAATGGATATTTGAATTTTGTTTTTTAACAATATTACTTTCCTAGTTGATTTACATATACATACCAAGTTTCAACAAAATTATATTTTTCCGAAATGCTGCTACTACCATATAGCTCTATCTAAATACCACGTTTCAACTTTATATCATTATAGATTCTCGAGAGATAAACATTGGAACTTTTTCCGTTTCACCCTCCTCCGCTCTTACCCTTTACACCTTCACCATCAATTTATTTTTGCATATGGGTCCACTATCGAAAATCTATATAAATTCCAAGTTTCAACCTCCTAACATAAGCGGTTGCTGAGATCTAGAAACGAAAATTTTCCGTCTAAAACGCGGTCTCTTAAAGGGGCCTACCCAGTCTATCCAAAAAAAAAATTTCAATTTAATAGCTTATAGGGTTTGGAAGCTATAAGCCCTCAAATGATTTTGCGTACGGTGGACGGCGCACAGACGGACTCAAAATTTTTTTTTTCCTTTTTTGGTGTTAATTAGTCATGAATCGTGAAAATTTTCAGTGTAGCAAATTTTTTTTTTTTAAATCGATAACAATACTTTATTTTTAAAATAATAAAGTAAAAGACTACAAGACAACATATTGCATAGGTAATAATAAGATGAAAACAACATAATTGATGACGGGATCTGTTAACCCTTTTTTGCAAAGTGCAGTCTATATAGCTAAATTCCCACAGAACTTGATCAAACAAAATATCCAAATCAAATCAATTTCCGCCCGCCCAATTTCCGATTTTTGATATTCAACCCATAAGGAGGTGTAAGGGGGCTGTATAATTTCCAACGAATTCTTATATATATCTTAAGCGTGACGAGATATCGAATTTATTTTTACTTCCGTGAGCTTTCTATATACTCGTCTAAAAATGTATGTCAGGATTTTTTGTTATTCAACCCTTAAAGTAGGTGTGAAGAGGTTGTATGCGTTTTAACGAATTCTGTCATATCTCTTAGGCCTGCTTTTTATTGTCATCGAATTGATTTTTACTTTCACAGACCTTTTCAATAATCGCCTAAAAATTAATTTCAGGACTTTTCAATACTCAACTCCTAAGGGGTTGTATAGGTTTTTGAGAATTCGGCAGATATTAAATTCGTTTTTACTTCCAATCACTTTCTATATTTTGGTGTAAATGGATTGTATACATTTTCACCAATTCCGCCATATCTCCAAACGAAATTTGTTAATGGATGAATTTCCGTTGCCATGTCCTCCTCCATTCCTTTGTCGAATACCTTCCATATAAACGTCGTTAAAAAATATGGTACATATTACACGATAACTTTACTTGTTAGAGAATGACAAACTGGTCAGGTTCTGCAGGGAATTGGAGTGCTTTTTAGGGGATGAAACAGCCCACGAGGATCTGAAGGGATCGCAATGGGCCCGTATGGTGCCTAGTGAGAGCGGTGGTTCTAGCGTTGCGCCCGATCTTAAAACTGAACTGTACACGATAACTTGAGAATCCGTTCATCTAAGGTTCAAAGATTTTGCGCATGATTTGATCTAATTTTAATCGTATACTACTTCGAGTAATTGCCGCACAAATGTCTTCAGAAAATTGGTTGTATTCCAGCTCGAACGAATGGTAACTGGAAATATCGTTGAGCTATCTACTCGTATATATAAGAAACTTCCTCAGAACTCCTCTTATTACCATTTTTAAAATATCCAATTACAATTTGAATTTGAATTCAAAATTTCGGTTTAAGTATCACGTGATTTGTTCAGGATTCGATTGGATTGTTAATTTAACTTATGGACTATAATCTTTTTTAATATTTTTAGCGTATTTCTCCAGTCTAACTTCCGATTCAACGCGTTTAACAGTAACAATAGCAGCTGGAGTTGGTCTGATAACAGTAGCCGGCATTGCTTATTGGTATCGTAAATATCGTGCGGAAATACCGCCAACGAAATGGCGTCGTGTTGGCGAAATAACTGACCTTATATGCTACCCGATTAAATCATGCGGTCCAATCAAAATTAATAGCATCAATTGTTCGAAACTAGGTCTGGAAAAAAACCATCTTAGAGACAGGTATACACCAAATATTCATAAATTTAATGGATTCCTATAGAAACCAAAATTTCAGAATATTTATGGTAATAACAACAAATGGAGAATTTATTACGGCTCGTCAATATCCCAAAATGACTTTGATTCATCCCCGAATTGAGGGTGACACAATGAAGCTCTCGGCGCCCGGTATGATTGACGTCGAAGTCGATATCGCCCGTTTATACACCGTAAAACCAATTAAATGCAAAGTCTGGGGTCAAACTGTTGAAGCTGTCGAATGCGGCGAAGAAGTTGCACGTTGGTTTTCGCGTTACATTTTAAGCGACGATTTCGGTTTAAGATTAGTTTTCTATCCGAGCTATTCGCCCAGTCGTGACGTCCGGAAAAATAATCAAATTTTCGATACAATGAAATCAAAAGATACTGTAAGTAATATAAAAAAAATTTACGAATTCGAATTATAAACAATTTTTCTTTCTATAACAACAGGGTGCCTTCCATGATGCAACGAGTTTTATGCTTTTTAATGAAAGCTCTTTAAACGATTTAAATAATCGCATTGATGAACCTGTTCAAGCGTTAAATTTCCGACCGAATTTTCTTGTTAAGGGTCCGTTGCCTTACGACGAAAACAATTGGAAATGGGTGAAAATTGGAAACGAGGTTGTGTTTAGGAATATTAAACCATGCACCAGGTAAGCACTTTACTTTTAAGTTTATTAAAAATGTATCGTTTGAATGGGTTTTGGTGTCCCACTTTTTTAGTCTTCATTCAATCATTTTGTCGTCAACTCTCAATGTTTTTAATTTATTATTTTTTAATAATAAAGTGTTGTGATCGACCTGAAATTTAAAAAAAAAAACTACCTTAAATTTTTTTATTTTCACGTTTCAGTGCTAGTAGACCAAAAAATGTCCGTCTGTCCACCGTATACTCCATTAGCCGTACGCAAACGCATTTGAATGGTGGTATCTCAAAAACCCGTTGCGATATTAACTAAATTTTTTTTGTAGATAGACTTTGAACCTTTTAAATGGTGATTTTTTGGGAGTGGGTATGAGGGTGAGGTGGGAGAGCGTTTAATTAAGCGCTAAATATAGAGAACTAAGAGTTGACGTCTGTATAGAGCTGCTATAGGGGTACCCTAAAAAAATATATACTTCAAGGCACGGTGGTAAGGGTTATACCGTCATATATCTCTTAGGTCTGTCGAGATATGGCATTAATTTTACTTCTGATGAGCCCATATAAGCGCATAAAATTTTTATTTAAAAAAAAATCTTTACTTTTTTCTATCAATTTTTTTCTTTTTTTGGGTACAAGCCTGGAACCCGTCTAATGCTAAGATTCGGTGCAGGTTAGAACTGAAAAGCTAAAGAATAACCAGAAGTCTATTTGGTCTATGTTTAGTGGATCAGTCGCATAGTTACCTGCACCGAATCTAAGCACAAAATAATATAATAATTTTATTTTATTTTTTATTGTTTTTTTTTTAGATGCATATTTACAACTATCAATCCTGACAGTGGAACCTTTCGTGCTGATGGCAATCCCCTGACAACCTTAAAGAAATATCGACGATTCAAGAAGACAGGAGCCAATCCAGTTATGGGAGCACATTTAGGAGTTCGCGTTGCTGGCACAGTTTCAATAGGGGATGCAGTTTACGTCGAAGCAAATTAAATAGTACTTAAAATCTTGTCGAAACTCACAAACTAATATTTAACAAGAAATATATATACACTTTATAGCGATTTTTATATTAAACAAATTAAGCCCAGTTTGATAATCAATTAGCTAACTGGCTATCTAGAACCCATAAAAACACCTTAAGACAAATTCATTCAACATAGCGAAATAGGTTGTTAATTTAAATTCTTTAGATTTCGGACACCTTAACGATAGAGAAATGATTTTGATACAAAATAATGACTGTTAAATTAAATTTTAAAAATTTACTGATCTGAAGTAGCTTGAAGCGTTCAGAAATTATGACCATTATTCCAAAGCACATGTTTTAAGGACTTTTGCATGGGAAGGAGTTTTTTTATGGATAAAGAACTGGACTTAGGTGGTTAGCCTTTAATACACAGTACTGTACAATCCAGTCAGCTTAGGGATGGGAGGTCGGAAATCGGACCGGGTATGGCAGTGTACTAGTAGGTGTTAATAATTGTTTGTGCTGTTTGGCTGTGATATGCCATTAGGAAATAGAGCGCTTCCATCACACTACTATCGCGCTTCTTTGGAAGCTTGGATCGCTTCATTTGTCATGCCTATCCTGTTGCTTTTTAGTATTACGTGTCCGCAGCGGTAAGCGCTTCATTCCTGTTTTTCAGGCAGCTTACCGGAAGCAAGTTCATATTTGAGCATCGGCCATTTATCGATGCTAATAAGCTTTGCGAAAGCTTTGTTCCATTCGGAAAATATGAAAACGCTCACCTAGGTAGCAATTGTGAAGCACTCGCTTGACGTTGCCCTAGATAGCGTTACTGAAGCATTTTAAGTTTTAAGTAAGTTTGTAAGGCAAGTATAAGAAGCTCCTTGGCGCTGGCCTTTGTAGCGCTATGGAAGCACATTTGGAAAAAAATATTCTCTATTGTTTAAGTACAATAGAATTTTCATTCTGTGTAGGTAAGTTAAAAAAATATTTAAAATAATTCAAAAATAATAAATTTATTCAATATATAAAATAAAACAATAGTTCAGAAAAATGTACAAAATTTGACCTTAAAAAATTTCAATAAAAAAAAAATACATTTCATAAATTATTTAATTTTTTCCAATTTGTAGGTGGATTGTATTGCCGGTTTTTCGCAATCCGAAAACTAGCTCGCATGGCCTTATCAAAACCGCCGCTCCAAAAATTTCCGATTTGGTTGCTTCTAGTACAAAAATGATGACATGAACTTTCCTGTTGAAGAATCTCATTTTTTACCAATCTCCTGAAATATCGTTTGCTAATTCCAGCAATTTGTTTACTCATATTTAAAATTCTGAAATTATATAAAGGGTGTTTTTTTAGGTGCATGAGAACTTTCGATATCGATAACTGTGGTTTGACAGCTGAGAATGTCAAACTGTGTTGACATTTCTGTTCAGTAAGGTTTGGCAAGTCATCATGAATCATTTAACGCCAGAACAACGATTCCAAATTGTGGAAATTTACTTTGAAAAAAATAAATCTGTTCGCGAAGTTCATAGAGCACTTCGTCCATTTGACGGTCAACATAATCGGCCATGCTGACTGAATTTTTGTTTCCAAAAATTAATCAGCTAAACATCACCGACATTTGGTTCCAACAAGACGGCGCAACTGATTTCCAGAAGTGGTTCTGTTAACTGGCCCCCTCGTTCGTGCGATTGAACGCCTCTGGATTACTTTTTATGGGGCTATTTTAAGTCGTGCGTTTATACCGACAAACCAGCAACTCTTGAAGCATTATAAGCCAATATTCAAGCCATTATTGACGCCATACGGCCAGATTTATTGGAAAAAGTAGTCAGAAATTGGACTGATCGAATGGACCATGTAACTCGTAGCCACGGCGGACATATGACGGAAATCATATTTAAAAAATAAATGCCATGAAATTATCTACCAGAATATAATAAAAAAATTTCATTCCAACAATATTTCTGTCTTGTATTATAATTTTAAGTTCTCATGTACCTAAAAAAACACCCTATATGTAATATCCCTAAAAATGCTAGAGCTCACATTTGACGAAAAGTTTAAATCGAAGATGGCATAGGTACTAAAATAATAATTTAAAAGTCGATTGTTTTAAATTATGCTATCAAAACGATAGGCGCTTAAGGGTCATTATTACGATCTTTAATTAAACTTTAACTGGAACTTTAACCGGTAGTTTTGTATGAAAATCTGTAAGAACATCGTAAGAACGACCCTAAGAGAATCTCATGGACGATAAACTTCTTTTGCAGGAAAAATGGCAAGAAAACATTTCATACATTTTTCATTTCGAAACTGTCAAGTGGCATATCTTCTTTTTGATCATTAGTAGACAGGTCGTGTGTAAGCAACTTTACAATTATCAATTTAAGGGCCATTATTACGATCGTCAGTTAAACTTTAACTGGAACATTAACCGAAAGTTTTGTATGAAAATCTGTTAGTTAAAGTTCCAGTTAGAACGTAACTGAACATCGTAGGAACTGGCTTAAGTCTAATTGGAAATTATTTAATTGCCAATTTAGATGGTCGTATCTAGGGTTTAATTCAATGATTTAATGCTGTTAGGGTGTTGGGCACAACAGTGACATTATCGTAAACACTTCCGTCGCATTCGGAAGTTAACCGCTTCTCGGACTTTGTCTAGAAAAATAATACAGGTGCGAGCTCCCAGTTTTTTTTTTACAATTCGTAACGTTTATTAAAACCCCTATTCCGCGCAACTTCACTTGTGTTCATGCAGCAATAAGTAATCTGCTACTAGATGACTCTGTGAGCACACGTAAAACTGAAATGTCAAGTGAAAATCACTGACAAACGACAGTACAGTCGTCAGTGGTCTAGAGAAACTGAGTGAAATTTTTGTTTACCAATTTTGCAATTGCAATTCCTGCGAGGACGAGCGTCCCGAATTCTTTCAAGTGAATTTCGTGTGAATATGTGAATCTCGCTCGGCAAGCACAAGGTGAACGGGTCCATCCTGTAACAGGGACAACAGAAAATTCGACCCCGTAATTGTCGCGGAAGTGCACGCTTTGTTACCGCCCGCAATCTCGGTTTGCAGCAATTCGGAGAACTTTCTACGCCGTTTGTCATCCTAATCGCATTCAATTTACCAATCCGAACGGATTTTCTTCTTTGTGCAGACGGGAACTTCCATCTTCCATCGAGGAGGTGACTAATTGCGGTAAACAAAAGGGTTCGCGACCGATAATTAAATTTTATCAATTTTATTATTTTTTTTGTTTACATTGCAGCTCCGAACGAGGCAATTTTCGCATCACAATGCCAATCTTGTACAGCGTTATCTCTCGTGGCACCACAATTCTGGCCAAATATGCCGAATGTGTCGGCAACTTCGCCGAGGTCACCGAACAGATAATCAGCAAAATCCCATCGGATAATCACAAACTTACATATTCGCATGGCAATTACTTAATTCACTATGTTTGCGAGAACCGTTTGGTCTACATGTGCATCACAGATGACGTAGGGAGTTTTGTAGAGTTGGAGGACTTCGCGAATGATTCCAAGCTTGTTCTTTTTTTGTTCGTTTTCAGGAATTCGAACGTGCCAGGGCGTTCCTTTTTCTGTCGGACATCAAGCAGCGCTTCATAGGCACCTACGGTCTTCAGGTGGCGACTGCAATCGCCTATGCCATGAACACCGAGTTTTCCGCAGTATTGGCCACGCAGATGACGTACTTTAGCGAATCGAACGATATCGATGCGATTTCACGTGTGCACGGACAAATTGACGAACTCAAGCATATTATGGTGAAAAATATCGGTAAGTTTACGACTGGATGTTTAATATTTGCTCAAACCTTTCGAATATTTGTGCAATGGAGAATTATCGTAACGGAAGTGATAAGCTATTGTAAAGTGTTGGATAAAGGGGGAAGTACACATTTTGTCTTTATTTGCGTTTCGTGTACTAACAACTATAGTTGATGTTGGTTTTCCATCAAAGGTTAGATAGCGGAGAGAGTCACCCTCGTATATCTCTTCACAGTTTCAACCTAGAGCTACCCGTCGAATATTATTTCTCTCAGAATTTTGTCCAATTGGTGAAGGTCTGTTTTAGCAATGGAACAGATATTTGTAGCGCTGCACAGAATATGTTCAGATGTTTCTGCCCCAGTTTGGCAGAACCTGTACTGGTTATCAGATTTGACCAGCGTTACCGTTTTACTACATATGTAGCAGATTTACTACCTTTTTTTAATTTTAAAATTTACTGCACTACTATTTCAAGCCATGAAACACTACGTTTTTGCGATAATTCTTGAAAGTTAAATTGAAAACAGAAAAATGCAACGCACAAGAATGTAATCCATTATTATTTTACATTACTGTATGTTAATGTTATTGTATTATTATTAAAAATCGGTTTCTACTACCTCTTTTTTGAAAAAGGTAGCAGATTTTGCTACCCCAAAAAACCGCCTTGCGGTAACACTGCTTATGACCCTTTTGATGGAGCAGGGGGCCTATTATGATTCTAATTCCGAATTCGTAAAGTTTTCTGACTCGCCTCCAATCGGAATTTCTTATTCTAAACCAATATATTTCCAATCAAATGAAATTTGAAAAGGGCGCGAATTTGGAATCATTATTATACATAAAAAATAGATTTTACTGTTATTATTAAGCGTTGCACCTCCTTTACATGGTCGAAAAATACATGATTTTCACGAATCATTTTCTCAGGTATAATAACTCGAAACGCTTTGAAATTTTTATGACAATTTAATGGACAATTCAAGAGCACAGTGTAATTTTTAAAAAAATTTAAAAATCCGCCAATGGTCTGGGCGAAACTTTATTATTTTTCGGGTTAAAGTTCGGGAGCGGTCAAAGTCGGAGTATATCATCAGTTGTTTCAAGATTATGACGTTTCTTGGAAAGTTAATTTTGTTCTTAAAATAAAAATATTTAAAATAGAGATTTTTAGCCGATTAAACATTGAAAAACCCCGTGTAGGCTATTCGAATTTTGGTATATTATGTACACTAAAAGCCCATAGAAGTAAAAACGAATTTGTTGCCTTATCAGACTTAAGAGCTATGACGAATTGTTAAAACATATACAAACCCATTACTTCCACTTGGGTTTGAATTTCGAAAAAATTGTGAAACAGGTTTTTAAACGATTGAGAAGCTGTCGAAGCTTTGAAAAGCATACAACCCCCTTACACCCCTTAGGATTGAATATCTAAAAATACTGAAATTGACTTTTTGGCGGTTATATAGGAAACCTTAGGAAGTAAAAATGAGTTCGATATATCATCAGATCTAGATCTAGCAATATGTAAGAATCTGTGAAAACATATGCAACCTCCTTACACCCACTTGGGGGTTGAATATCCAAAAATCCTGAAAGGAGTTAATAAATAAATATGAAGACAGAACGAGAAAGTAAAAACCAATTCAATTTATTATCACTTCTAAAAGATATGACGAAATTCGTGAAAACGTGTTCAACCCATTTATACCCTTTTTGGGGCTGGAAAAGGGAAAAAACTTAAAAACAAGTTTTAGGCGATTATTACGCAAGCCCGTGAAAGTGAAAAGTTAGTTGATATCTAATTAGTCCTGGGGGATATAACAAAATTCGTGAAAAAATATACAACCCCTTAACACCCCATCAGGGGTCGAATTTCAAAAAATCCTGAAAACATTTTGTAGGTATTTATATGAAGAGTCCGTAGAATAAAAATGAATTTAATATTTGGTAAGACCTAATAGATATGACGAAAATCGTGAAAATATATTTTTTCGCCACGCTTCCAAACGCCAATGTATATTTGCATTTTTTTTATATCTAAATCACTTTTCTAGTTAATTTACATATGAATATTGAGTTTCAACTTTGTAGCTTAAGCCGTTCTATAGATAGGATAAACACCACCCACCCCCGTACCATACTACCCCTATATAAAATTATATTTTTCCAACATGCTACTACTATAGCTCTATCTAAATACCAAGTTACAGATTTCTATCATTATAGTTTCTCGAGATATAAAAATCGGAATCTTTTCCTTTTCACCCTCCCCCACTCTCACCCTCTACACCCTCACACCCAAAATTTCCTGCTAGGGGTCTATTGGGCCTACTTCTGGTAAAAATCTTAAGCATTTATCTTACACTGTTCTTGAGATATGAGACGTGATTTTTTAGAAAAATTATTATCCCCTCCACTTTCATGCTCCACCGCCCCCTTAAAAAATTGTACTTTCAGCAAACTTTATTTGTCAACCTTTATACAGAAACCGAATTTTATTTTTCTAGTGCAATTGGTTCGTGAGATATCGTAATCTAAAGTTTTTCACCCCCCACCTCCGTACGCCACTGCCACCACTCAAAAATTTGTGTCTGATCTATCTATATACAGATATTCATAAAGTTTTAATTTCGTGACAATAACCGTTTAGGAGATATGGATTTTAGAATATGTCGATCTCGGCTTTCTCGCATTTCGGACGCATAATTTTTCCACCCACTCCCACACCCCTTAACCCATATTGGCATTTTTTTTGCAAATGGGTCCACTATCGAAGCTCTATATAAGTTCTTAGTTTCAGCTTTCTAGCATAAGGGGTTGCTGAGATCTAGAAACTAAAATTTTCCATTTAAAACGCTTCCCCCATTTCCCCCCTCACACCCCCACCCCTCAGAATTTGGTCACTTCAGGGAGACGACCCACTCTACCCACGAAAAAAAATTCAACTAAATACCTCAAAGGGTTTGGGTGCTACGAGCCTTCAAACAATTTTGCGTACTCCGGTAAACGTACAGCGGACAGACGGACTGAAATTTTTTTTTGCTTTTTTTGCGTCTACTAGTCATGAAACGTGAAAAAAAAAATTTTCAGAGTAGCAAATTTTTTTTTCTTTTAAATTGATCACAATACTGTATTATTGAAATAATAAAGTAAAATAGATGCCATGTTAATATCGTCTCGTTTATAGCTGTGTACACTCTAGCGTCCTTAATTTTGATCTAAAACAAATAATCAAAAAATTTGTAAAGTTTATGATACTAGCTTCTAGATGACGTCGAATATTTTAAAGAAAAAGAATTGAATTGAATTTGCATGTTTTTACACAGTTTTAAATTTAAAGTGCATTTTTCGCTAAAAAAATCGAGTTTAAAATACGAAAAAAGTATGTAAAAAATTGTTTTTCAAAAAACAAATTAACGTCATCTAATAGAGAATTTAATTATCAATAAAATGAACCATCATAAAGTCAAATCGGTTCAGTAGAATTTTCTCAATCATGTACGCAAAATCGAAAAATGATGTTTCGAGAAAAACCCATTTAAAGTTTTGGAAACATAAAAAAACTGTATACTCGTCACCCGACCCCTCCGCTCTATGAGCGATAAAGGAGGTTCCCCTTAAGATCATATGCCGGCGATAGTGAGTCGGTAGAAATACACCGTGTTACCCTGAGATTCAAAGTAATTGTTATTTCATTAATAACAGACAAAACAATTTTACTTGTGTGTCTTAATGCCAAAATAAGTAATTATTAATTTCCTACTTACATTTTCCACTCGCACGAAAAAAATAAACGCGCAACAGAAGGAATCGGCTAGCGGGACGTAAAATTTGACTTCAAATCTGTTTGTTAGTTTGAAGCTTTTATTTCGAAATTTGGAGAATTTCGGTGCAAATAAAGATTCATAATACGAAACGTATAAAATTCTGACTTCAATATGGACACCAGGTTTTAATTTCGAAGAATGGCCGTGTTTCAGTCGGATTCATCAACGGTTATAAATGGAGTGTCTGGTTAGTGTAGAATTCGGAACGTGGATTGTAAGACGTTTTGCGATTACCATTTAAATCTAAAAGCCCATGAACACGTACTAGATGTTCTTTGAGCTGACCGAAAAAGTAAACTGTAATTAAAACAAAAAAAAATGTTTCTCTTGTTCACTCTATAAAGAAGAAAGCACTTAGGTATATTCCATGATTCTAGCGACATGCGAATTGATGAAAATTCTCCATATTGCCATTCGTTTTCGTAGAAGGAAAATATGTCGTTTGGCGAATATATTCGTGTCCTTCGTAGATATTGAAAATAAAATTCGCATTAATTTTTTTTATTTATTTTCTTTGAAGTACCTATTTTATTTTTAAGACTTCATAAAGTTCTAAAAAAAACCCCTCATCTTATTTTAAATGCAGCTAAAAGCAATTTAATTGATATAGAGACGAAAATAACCGTGTCTTGTTTGTTACTATTTGAATGCAACATGAAAACCTACTCTTAGTCAGGGGAATCCAGATTTTTATTCACTTTTAAAGTGAACGTTTTTCTCATATGAGAATGCAAATCTTTGCTAGGTTTGGGCAAATTTCAAATAAGTTTGCATGGAAATCTCAAAGAAATTTTTTTGGTCATAATTACAGCAGAAAAATAAATTGTTTCTTCTACTTTTTATATGACGAATAATTTTTTCCATTCTTACATGAAATTTGACAAAAGCCTGGGACTTGCGTAATTATATTTTCCACTTTAACTTTGACATGGAAATCATGAAGTTAGAAGCTGACTATTCGGACTGTTTAGCTCAGCCTTTCTAAACTAGAATAATATCAATGCAGATCTGATATCAACATAGACGTGGACGAAGCTCACTATTCAATCAGATCATAGATTTTCGGGACCCCAAAAATCAATCGTCATCGTCATTCACAAATGGATAGATTCCGTCAATATTACCCCTGAAAATATTAATCAACGGTACAGCTGAATAATTTGGAAGGGGAAAATAGTTTATCAAAAATACGGGTGGATCAGACAACATTAACAGCCATAAGTTAGAGCGATTTGCTAGATGAGCCACACATTGACCAAGTTGAAATGTACATATCTCTGCTCTTCCCACTAAATACCAAATGGTCATGAATTGAAACATATGCGTTGGTCCTTCAAGTGTCCTGTATTAGTTCATTCTATTCGACTTGTTTTTCTTAGACCGGTTTAAAGCCAGTGGTTAATTTTTATTTGATCATTTGCTATAAGGAGTTAGTTGTTGAAAGACTAATCCACGAAGTCTGCTGTCCGCTTTTGCATCGTTATCACATCACATTCATTATGAGAAATATATGTGATTTATTTTTCTATCGACAGATACTATCAAGGATCGTGGCGAAAAATTGGAACTGTTGGTTAACAAGACTGAGAACTTAAGAAATTGCGTATGTATCGTACTTGCCGACTTTCTTTTTAAATTTTTATCACCCCAATATTTTAACAATCGCACCATTCCAATTCACAGAGTGTATCATTCCGGAAGACATCAAGAAACTTGGCGCGTCAAATGTTTTGGAAAAATGTTCGAATGTACGTCGTTGTCGGCCTTATTGTAATTTTCATTCTTTATGTGATTATAAGTATGTCGTGTGGCGGACTTGCATGGCAATCGTGCATTAAAAAATAAACACTAAACTTATTTTTTTTTTATCATTTACTGTAAACGTCTCGTTTCGTTATCCTAAATGTTTCGCACTCGATATTATTCTTATATTATCCGTTTTTTTTTCATTTATTATTACAATTAAGAATCATTGTTATTGGTGTAATTTAAGAAAACAAAAATTCTACACATTATACAAAACATTTCATTTTATAAAATTTAACACAAAATATTTTTGTAAACCGACCAGAGGGTTTAATGGTTTTCAAAGGTGATTTGAAACTGTAGTTGAATGACGGCAATTTAATGATGAAAGGATAAAACTAAAATGTGATTTAAAGCAAAATATATTATACAGTTTAAATAATTTTAAAAGTACGGTTGTATTTTTCGGCAGTTAGTTACAAAAAATAGGAAATTCTGAATTTTGGTAATTTAACAAAAGAATTGTATTAATTGTATCGTGAGTTTACAAAAAGTAATGATTACTGTAAAAATAAATTACTTATGATATTTTGATGTTTAAGAGCGGAGTTGAAAATGTACATAATTGTTTTAAGGGACTTGGCGAGTTTGGGCTAAGAGAGGGAGTATGCAATCAAAGCCGTTAACGTGGTGGAAATAGGGAATTCAACTTGACATAAAGTCGCTCTACCTATCAGTTAATCAAGCTTTTCACTGTTTCAAGAAACAATCCAATCGCCGGATTCGACCACTTCAATATCAGAGGTCGCTGGAAATTGTTACTCGTTTCATAAATTCAATTTTGACTTGAGTTCGTCAGCCCGGAATGAAACACTGTTACGGAGAAGGAATCTAGGCAGACCAGTGGCGGCTCGTGCCTTTCTTAGCAGGTGAGGCTGAATTGGAATATTAAACACGACTTTGTCGGACTAAAACTATATGAGTAAGGACGTCGGTTTACTGCTGAAAGTCATTAAGTAACATTTTCAAAACAAAAAATCCCTAGTAACTTGATGAATTTTTCCTCTGTAAAATGGTGAGGCTCAGCCTCAGTAGCCACATGTGGCGAGCCGCCACTGAGGCAGACCATGTATTTTTATTTACCCACATGTTCAACAAATTTAGATAAAAGAGCCCTGAAATAATTACACTTTAGATGGAATCGTAAGCAGGTTTGAAACTCTTGCCGAGTCAAGACGAGAACGCCCGAGAGCGAGAGTGTAGACATTTACAGCTCGTAGCTCGAGTATTATGGCTGCGAGGTGAGCGATCGAGGTAACACTCTCACCGTCGTACGTAATTTAAAATATTTGAATTGAATGTTTTATTTAGAAATGCAGTTTTAAATTTTCGGTCGACGCTGAAGTGCTTATGCCAGTGTATGAAGGAATTTTGAGAAGTCTGTTCAAATTTTCGACAACACTGAAATGTGTCGGCCGCGTAAACCACAATCAGAAACGTTTTAATAAACATGTTCTTGATTTTTAAGCGAGACAGAGGTCCAGAGGAGAAAGAATAGATAGTGCTGAAAGGTGATCTGATGAAGATGGTCTACAGATGAGGAAAACACTGTAGAGGAATACAATGTTGACTCGAACTGAGGCTTAGATTTCATCGTAGACGGAGCTATTCCTCCAAGAACTTTGATTAGAGGTGAGTAATATCGCGTTTTACTTGTTTTTAAAACACTTTCCGACAACGGAATCCGTAGTGGAAAATGTCCTGAAAGTTTTATTTTTATAGCAAGTTCTACTTATTGTGATCGGGAATTCTCCGTTGAATCAACGAAAGGCATACCGGTCAAAATAATGTCGAACTGTCGAATTTAGAAGAACGAGCTAGCTGATGAACTCGCTCGAGCAGGCTTTAGTCTAAGTTCACGAGTGGAAGACCAACAAGTTGCTATTCCCATCGGATCCATAAAACAGTCTATCGACTCACTACGCTTGCAGTGCACAGGCAATAGATGGCCAAACCTAACTACATGATCGATATCAAGAACTCGTTAGCCTGAATGATCGGAAGAAAAGCAAGTTTGTCTTGGGCCTGAGCAGAAATGATGCTAGCACACTAATCGGAGTGCTCACAGGGCACTGCCTGATCGACACGCTAGACGCCTGGGTGCCGAGGCAAATGATCTTTGACGTAGCTGCGGTGACCCAGAAGTGGAAGAGTCAATCTGATCTCGGACATATGGACGCAAGAACCACTTCCTGACGATAGGCGCAGGAGTAACATATGTATATCCAATTTATAAAAAAGGCGACAAACTCTGCTGTGAAAACTACCGAGGAATATCCCTGTTGTGTACGTCTTATAAGATCTTGACGAAAATTCTAGAAAAGAGAATTAAGCCCTTTGCTGACAAAGTAATCGGTGAATACCAGGGTGGATTTAGAGCTGGGCGATCGACCACGGACCAAATATTCTCAGTTAGACAGGTGCTTGAAAAGTGCTGGGAATTTAACATTGATGTGCACCAGATATTTGTGGACTTCAAACAGGCATACGACAGTATCGACAGGCGCGTACTGTATAAAATAATGATGGATTTTGGAGCTCCACCGAAACTGGTTCGGCTTACAAGAATGACAATGACCGACTCTCTGTCACAAGTCAGTGTGGAAAATGATCTGACTTCCAGCCTTAGAACTGACAACGGTCTTAAACAAGGTGATGGCCTGGCACCAATGCTTTTTAATTTGACACTCGAATATGTTGTTCGGAAACTTCCCGTTGACACCAAGGGAACACTATGCTTCAAATCCACACTACTAGTAGCATATGCCGACGACATAAATATACTTGCAAGATCCCTGGAGAGTGCCAAAGAAATATTTGTAAACCTTGACTCGGTAGCAAGGGAAGTTGGACTACGTATTAACGAAAACAAAACCAAAATCATGACACAAACTAGGAAAAACACGCCAATCAGACAAAATATTACAGTTGGAGACTTTAACATAGAAAACGTAGACAACTTTGTATATCTCGGGGCAAATATATCAAAGGATGGAAGCGAACCCATCGAAATTAAAAGAAGAATAATTATGGCAAATAAGACGTATTATTCGGTACTCCCAATAATTAAAAACAAAAATGTGCATAGGAAAACAAAGCTTAAACTTTACAAAACAATTATAAGACCTGTGCTATGCTATGGCAGCGAAACGTGGACATTGACTCAGGCGTCGGAAAAATTAGTTAACGCCTTTGAAAGAAAAGTCCTCAGAAGAATCTTCGGACCTGTGATCTGGAGAATACGATACAATACAGAATTGTATGCCATCTTTGATAATCCGGAAGTATCGATCCTCATAAAATTCAGAAAGCTACAATGGGCTGCAGCGATGGATGACGGAAGAATCCCCAAACGCACACTAAAGGGAAAAGATAATGGACCAGTTGGAAAGCGAACGCGCTGAGAGGACTCTATTGACGCAGACAGCAAATCACTGCTAAGATTCACAAACTGGAGGACGCGGTCACTGAACCGAAAAGGCTGGAGACGGCACATTCAGGAGGTCAAGGTCCGATTTGGACTGTAGCGCCATCGTAAGTGAGTAAGTAAGTATATTTCCTCGATGACATGGGTGATATCGATAAAGGAAGCTAACATTGCAAATTATATCAAATTCACAAAATTCACCACCCCACATACCATACCATACCAAGGTCGAACGAGCTAGCAGGTCCAACTTAACTCAATCAAATTTTCCACTCAATCAAGTTCTACGAGAGCGAGCGTTGGTTTGGCACGGCTTTTATACCGCACTGCAGCTTTTGATACGCCGTTTATCGGCTATAACATAGTTCACGTGACAAAAGGACGGCCAAGTGTAGTCACTAGTGTAAATAGTCTAGTCAAAAATAACCTATTGTCTCCAGTTCTTTAAGCTGAGAAAATGCATCCAACTGGAGCATTTTTTTCCGGTTCAGCTCTATCGGTCGGTTCAGGCCATGTCTCCGATTTTTTGAATTGGTAAGAAATTACCCATTTTACCTGAAGTGATTAAATTAATATTTAAAATAATTACTGCACCAGTTGAGATATATCGTTCTATCGAATTTAAGAGCAAAAGAATATATTTTCAAAAGGATTTCTTAATCTAAAATTCGTATTCCACAAAAAATAAATTGATTAACACCATGGATACACTGCTTGTATACAAATTACTTTATTCAAATCATGATATGCGATACAAGATGGCATGATACACAGCCCATACATGTTATACTTTGATATTTAGCTGTCAAGGACAACATTTTTGATTTCAAGCGTCTATCAAATAGTATTGTTCGTATATTCAACGCAGCAACAAAATTTAATGGAACTTTTAATTAATCTGGGACAGAAATTTTCGCAGAGAAGAAAAAAAAAGACTTCGACTGCTAGCTCTTCGTGCCAAACGTCGCAGTATGATGTTGCAGCGAAAAGCACTTTCATTGCTAATAAAGAAATGTAGAAACCGGACCATCACACCACACACAAAAATGTAAACATGCTGAAACAATTTTAAATGACGGAAAGATATAAAAATCCACAACTGTCATTCATTGGAATTTCAGTTGATTTCAGTGTTAGATGGCGCTGATGGCAGTTAAAAGAAGGCTATATCAGCTAATATCATCGAATTTATATACAGTGGATGGATTGTAATCGCGGATAATGTTATAAGCCGCATTTTGCTATCAAAACAGTTGGGTTCCATTTTCCAAAAACAGAATTCATCGCTTATTTTTTTCTTCGTTTATTGTTATCATCCGGTTAATGTTATTGTTTTTGGCTGGTCCCAAAGTGATTACAATAAGCGGCATCCACAGGTTGGATATTAGGTGTTTTTTTGCGCATTTATCCAGATTAGAGCAGTGATTAAAATTTACATTGAAAACAACAACAATATTGCTGTTTTTGTTGACGTACTATATGCGTATTATTAGGTGATACACTGGTGATATTGGCGATATTATGATTTGTATATGAGCCGTGTGTCCAAGGTATTATATATGTACAAGGAAACAGGTTGGATAATATGTAGATATCAGCTCGTTACGTACTATATGCATAATATTGGGTTATACACTGGTGATATTGACAATTTAAATATATTGGCGCCACAATCCGAATTTTTGTCATTAAACACCCATCCCCCAACAAACAAGATAATGCAGTTCAATTCACTCCAGTGAACTAACACAAAATGAACGGCAAAAATCAAAACATGGCTCTTATAACCTGTCATCCATTCGTGTAACTAAACGTCAAAATGTGTTGACATTTAGCCGTGGTGAAATTGTGTCTTACACAAATTTATCGAGCAAAGAAAGAACCCAATTAAATTCTACGTCGAATTTAAATCGTAGCAACAACCACCACCGCGCAACATTTAGTTATAATTTTTTTTTAGTTTTCGTATTGTTGAAAATCTGACCGATTGAGAAAAACGCCAAATAAATGGTCGACTAACGAACCGAAAGTTGTGCTCCACCAACGAAACTCTGCAAATTGAAAACAATAAAATAGAACGATGGCCTATCAGACGTTACGGCAGACATACCTGGAAATTCCTACAGTGACCCGGTTCTACACAACAGCCTGCGTTATAACAACACTTGCGGTGGTAAGTTGCATTCTTTTCGTTCGCAGAAACTCTTGCGAGACCTTTCCGTTTGTTCGAGCACCACGTCATCTCGGGCCCGGTTTTTGATTTCTTGGCTTATCATTTCGCTAATTTCGCGTCATGTGAACTGAGCGGAGTGTTTTCTTCGGGATCTCTATCGGCCGCTTTATTAGGAACGCCCAGGTGTCCGGGACCGCCTTATCAGCGCCCGCGTTGTAAACAAACCGCAGCTTGTGGTCGCATCGGTTGTCCCTTAGTCAGCAGTTTTTGCGTTTTTTTCGCAGATTTATGCAAATGATTTAGTTTTTTTTGGTGATGGTGGATGACCTCTTGAATAAAAAGATTATTCGGCGCGAGGGGATAAAATCGTCAAATCATCGTGCAGTTTCTCTTTTTTGAATTTCAATTCACGCAGGATTCGCATAATAGCTCGATGCGTGAAACAGCCAGACACTGCGCATGAGCAAAAATTTAAGCTTACAACAATATGGCATATTAAAACAAATTGATAATAAAAAAAAAGGTACAATAAAATGTTGATGAATTCCAATGACCAGAAACTACGTGAAGATTATAAGCGGATAAAAAAGCAGACAACAAATATGATATTCCCGAGATGGTCTGATTTAAATGAACACTTCGGAACGATTGGCTCCACTCTTGCTGAGAATCTAATAAACCATAGTAATGCGGAGAATTTTCAAAGGTTCTGCTGTCCTTCAGTAACAGGCTATGTTTCTTTTTCCAACAGATTATATTGAAATTGAAAATATAGAGGAACTCAAATCCAACATAGCCCCCGGTATCGATGGCATCTCAACAAATGATTTGAAGATACTTAAGACAATCATCTCTTCACCACTAAGCACTGCCATAAATAACCATCTAAACTGTGGTACATTTCCCCCTTGTTTGAAAACAGCACTGATTTCTCCCATTCATAAAGGAGGCTCAATAAAAGATCCTAATAACTATCGACCAATAGCTTTAACTAGCGCAGTTAGCAAAATATTCGAAAAAGTAATAAACAGGAGGTTACTGAATTTTATAAAGAAACATATTGGTTTTGATAAACAACAATACGGATTTCAGGAAGGCAGCAATACGACATCAGCCTTATTAGATGCAATGAAATTTATAAATGACTCTCGACGAGAGTTATTATGTCGCTGCGATTTTTGTGGACTTAAAGAAAGCTTTTGACACAGCAAACCATATATTGTTGCTCGATCAATTGAAGGAAATTGGAATTAGGGGAAAGGCCAATGACTTAATAAAAAACTTTTTAGTTGATCGACAGTACATTACCAAAAATTTCTACGAACTAAGCTCTCCGAAGATAGTCAGTATAGGCGTCCCTTAAGGTTCGATTCTCGGACCTACTTTATATCTGCTATACTACCACAACCTACAGTTCGCGGGCCTTAAAGCAAAATATATTACCTTTGCTGACGACACGTTACTTCTTTATAAAGGTAAATATTCTGATCAACTGGAGCTGTTGATTAATTCTGATCTGAAACTATTTCAACATTGGCTCTAGGTAATATGTTGACATTAAATACATTGAAGACCAATTATATGATCTTTAGACAAATTAACAAACTGGATATTGACTTGAAACTAGAAATAGATGGAATTCAATTAACGAGAGCACATGAAACAAAATATTTAGGGCTGATAATGGACGATAAACTAACTTGTACTCCTCACATTACTAAACTTAGAAACAAAATTGCCCCCATTATTGGAGTAATAAGGCGTAACGACTAGATAGTCGTACACGTACCAATAAAGAATATGCTCTATAATGCATTTATTCTATCCAACATAAGTTATGGACTTCTTCTATGGAGTCAAACCTCGAAAAGAAACCTAGACAAAATTGCGAGACTTATGAATAGGGGCATTAAAGCCATTCATAATTTACCCTATTTAACACCATCGAAGGAACTTTATTATACTTATGGAAAGCTTACCTTACAACAGAACATAAGCCTGGAACGTATTAAGCTTATTTATAATACTAAAATCCTCAATCAAATTGATCCACAATCACGATATACTCAACTTTAACACAAGAAGTGCAGATTTTATTAGACAGCAAGGTTGTCCTAGGACTGACCGACTTAGAAAAGATCCTGTATTTGAGGCAATTTGTGAATATAACTCTTTACCTTCAATAATACAAATGGCAAGGAATGTCTTTCAGCTAAAGCACTTTGCAAAGAAGCATCTTCTTTGTCGAAGCTACGAATGTGATTTTTGAATTGTTGCAATTATAGACGACCTGAATCAGATAATTTAGTCAGGCGGCTTCACCTACTTATCGAAGACCTGGCCCTCGAGCTATCCGACGAGACTGACGCCTAAACGTATGGTTGTGCTTTGTGTTGTTGCATGTTTTGCGAATTGCTTATTTTTATTTTTTATTACTATTAGTTATACTATATATATAACTATAATTAATTATTTTTATTTTGGATAATCTTTTAATTTTAACTTTTTTTTTTCTTTCATTTCCACATTTATTTCTTTGCATTTTTTCCTTTTTGCCAAAAAAGAAAAAAATCAGGTTCTTTTTATTTTATTTTTATTTCTCTGATAACTTCAAGTTTTTGTTTATTTGTTTATTTTTTGTTTCTTATTTTTTATATATTTTTTTTTAAATTTATTTCTACTACCCCTTATACCAGTGCGATGCACTGACTGGGGAGTACTCTTGGGTTTAAGGTATACAAATTTTTAGACATTGAGCCCAATGTCGGCATACATGCATGAGTATGTTGATACGGTAAAAAATTTTCCAGCTCATTGGGCTGTGTGACAATATTGTCTCCAGTTCTTTAAGCTGCGAAAGTGTACCCAAATGGGGAATTCTTCTCCGACTTTTTGAGTTGAAAGGAGTTGCCCATTTTGCATGAAGGGATTAAATCTATTATTATTAAGGCTAAGATAAAAGACTTGAAAGTATTCGACTTGTGGCAAGAAGGGCCAGGGAGTAATAAAATTTCGTAACTGGTCTTATCACAAGTTAACTGTCCAGCGCCTACATGAGTTTAAATTTTTATCAATTTCCCTTTGCAGCATCTCGATTTAGTGTCGCCACTCCAACTGTACTTCCATCCAACGTTGATCGTAAGAAATTTACAACTATGGCGACTAGCAACGACTTTCCTCTTCTTCGGTACGGTCGGTTTCAGTTTTTTTTTCAACATGATCTTCACATATCGATACTGTCGCATGCTAGAGGAAGGTTCCTTCCGCGGTCGTAGTTCAGATTTTGTTATGATGTTTGTTTTCGGCGGTGTCTTGATGACACTGCTCGCTTTCTTCGTCAATTTACTATTTCTTGGACAGGCTTTCACGATAATGTTGGTGTATGTTTGGTCACGCCGTAATCCGTTTGTTCGAATGAACTTTTTCGGATTGCTAAATTTTCAAGTAAGTGAAAACGTTATTCTATGCGCAGCACAGCTGGTAAAATGCGGTTATTTTCAGGCTCCTTATCTTCCATGGGTGCTGCTGTGCTTCTCAATGATTCTGGGAAACACGATATGGATCGATTTGATGGGTATGGCAGTCGGCCATATTTACTATTTCTTAGAGGACGTTTTTCCATACCAAAGAAACGGTTGTAAGCTCTTAAAGACTCCAGCATTTTTGTAAGTTGTAAATGTCGTAATTGATTTTACATGTTGTTTTTTTTATCGTATTTCCTCGCATATTTTCAGAAAAGTTTTATTCAACGAGCACATAGATCACAGTTATCAACCCTTGCCAGAAGATCGACCGGGTGGCTTTAATTGGGGCGAAGAAGTCGGCCTGGGCGGAGAAGCAAGAGATCCAAGACCACAGGAACAACCGCAACCCGAACCAAGAGCGAACAACGCTGCACCTGACGACCAGCCGGCACAATAAAACTAGATCTTAATTTATTGGTTTATTTACTTTATATTTTAAGTTTGTTAATAGGTAATTGATATCGTGGGTTGATGATTATTGTAAACAAGCTCATTGCTCCAAACTTCCTAGGGAAATAAAATGCGGAAAAAACATTGGTGTAATTGACTGAAGGATTTACTGAGACATTTCTAATTTCCTCTTTTTTAATCTACAACACAGTTGACATTATTATTTTTTTGTGTAATAAAGAGAGACGGAGAGAAACAAAAACAAAAGCTACTTATTTTTTTTGATATGCAAGATTAATTTGAAAAGGTTTAAATCTGTTCGGTTAATAACCTCCGATTTGGAGATCGTTGCTCTTAAATTTGCAGGATTACAAACTTACAAAGAAGTCAAACGCTATGAAATACGAGGGCGGTCCTATCGTGTAGTACATTCTCGTAGACGGCTACTGTCAGCTGAATCGGACTCGTAGTTTTGCTTTGACCGCGTGTGGAAGCGGGCGTGTCAGCGGATTTTAGAAAAATGGAAAAAGAGCAATATCGGTCGATGATTCGATTCTTGTTTTTGGAAGGGAAATCGCGCAGCGAAATCAAAGAGCGCTTGGGTGCTGTGTACGGTGACTCTTCTCCTTTGATGGCGACCGTCAAAAATTGGTTTAACGAGTTTCAACGTGGTCGCACGTCGGTTTTTGATGAGCCACGCCCAGGTGCCCCGAAAACGGCTACCACGGAGGATAACGTGACAAAAATCCACGATCTCGTATTGGCAGACCGCCGATTGAAGGTGCGCGAGATAGCTGAGACAGTAGGCATCTCAAAAGACCGTGTGGGTCATATCCTGGGATGGGTGCCGCGTTTGCTCACTCCGGACAACAAACGCAACCGTGAGACCACTTCAGAACAGTGTTTGACGCTGTTTAAGCGCAATCCGAAGGAGTTTCTGCGTCGTTTCGTGACCGTCGACGAAACATGGATCCACTGGTACACACCAGAGACCAAGGAACAGTCGAAACAGTGGACTTCACCCGGCGAACGTGCTCCGAAGAAGGCGAAGACTGTCCTATCGGCCGGAAAGGTGATGGCCACCGTTTTCTGGGATTCACAAGGTGCGATCTACATCGACTACCTGGAGAAGGGCAAAACGGTCACAGGGCTCTACTATGCCGAATTATTGGGCCGATTCGACGCCGAATTGCAGAAAAAACGGCCCCATTTGGCGAAGAAAAAAGTGCTCTTCCACCATGACAACGCACCGGATCACACCTCCGCCAAATTGGTCGAATTGGGCTACGAACTTCTGCCCCATCCACCGTATTCTCCAGATTTGGCCCCGTACGACTTCTTTTTGTTTCCAAACTTGAAAAAGTCACTCGCCGGGCAGAAATTTGAGTCGAATAAGGAGGTCATCGCCGCCACGGAGGCCTATTTTGCAGACCTCGAGAAAACGTATTTTTCAGACGGGTTAAAGAAGTTGGAGCATCGCTGGGTCAAGTGTATCGAGCTAAAAGGAGACTATGTTGAGAAATAAATCGCCACTTTTCCAAAATTTTCGTTTTTCTTTTGTAGGCTAAGTACTTGTCGGACCCCCCTCGTATGTGCCCCAACAGTTAATTTAGTTCAGTTGAGATCTAATCACTTCAAAGGTAAGCTTTCAAAACCAAGAGCGCTGTTATGCCCTACGACCCGGAATGGGCATAGCAACTGAAGGATGTGTAAAATAGCGATGTTTAAAATTAAAACAAAAAACTTGAATAGTTTTACATCGGTACCTGACTTTGGGTCAGTCTTTTTGGTTGGCTGGTTTGACGGTGGGGATCCAATAATTCTTGGACAGAGACCTCCCAGCGGGTTCTTTTTACTGAGAAAGATTCCACCGAATTCTGAATATTCTCTAGCTCCCATTGCATTCTCAATGTGAGATCCGTTGGTAAAGAAGTTTATGTCGACATTATGCTGTCCTCTTTCCTTCTTGAACGAAAACCAAATTTAAAGTTGTCGTTGAAATCAGTGATTTAACAATCTTTGTTCATGGGATGTTCTGCTAAGTTACTTGGCTAATAACCCTCCCTGTGCACCCATTGTCTATGTATGTGTTTGATACGGAGCAGTGTCTAGCCCAGTTGTCGGGATTAGTTTTTGTGCTCCAGTTCCTTCAGGCAAGACAGTCTTTTTGCTCGCTAATTTCGCAGTGTATTATAATGTTGAATTTCCAGCATCTTTCTAACATAATTTTATTTACTGTTTTTGGCCAGCAGGTTTTTCATGGTTTAAGTGGACAAATTTTTTTGTTCCTGCGTTCACACATGAAATTCTCGTGGTTATGGTAGGGTGACCGATCGCCTCTCTTGTCTCTCGAACCCTCATGGGAGACATATCCCAAATTTTCAATCCCGAGTAAGTCGCATGTGAAATTTTTTGTTGTCCAGGGCCCCTATCATAGAACACGAAACGAAATTTTGAGCAGCAATTTTCGTATAGAAGGCATCACAAAACTCGAAACATGTGACATTTCGGTTAGTTTTTTCGTAAATTTTTTCGTTAACATTTCAGTTTTCGAATTCAAGTAGTAGGTGTACATTTTGTGAGCTTTTGCGATGTAAGTAGTCTTTATTTGTTAAAAAAATAGAAAAATATTTATTAATTATTGAATACGTGGATAATTATACTTTTAGGGCGAAGCTAATACCATGGATACACTGCTTGTATACAAATTACATTATTCAAATCATGATATGCGATACAAGATGGCATGATACACAGCCCATACATGTTATACTTGTAGAAACCGGACCATCACATCGCACACAAAAATGAAAACACGCTCAAAAAATTCTACCTGACGGAAGGATAGAAAAATCCACAACTGCCATTCATTGGAATTTCAGTTAAAGAAGGCTATATCAGCTAAAATCATCGAATTTATATACAAGGAAACAGGTTGGATATAATGTAGATATCAGCTCGTTAACGTACTATATGCGTATTTTGGCTTGATACACTGGTGATATTGACGATATTATGATTTGTATACGAGCTGTGTATCCAAGGTATAACAAATAAAAACCAGTACAAAGTATTGGTAGAACTCATGGTGGTGCATCCAGATTTAGCTCAAGGATATACCATGAGCAGCGATGCAATGTTCAAAACAGTAAGTTTGTGGAAAAAGTTGTCGGATCAGCTCAATTCCCAAGAACCATCGAACTAGCTCTACGAGAAGCGAAAAGTGAATACAAAGGTGCAATTTTTATGTTGATTTTTGTTGAATGTAAAGCAGTATTTTTTATTTATTAAGTAGAGGTTCACAGAGTCTTTTCTTTTTAATTTAACAAAGAATTTAAAATATCGTTTCTTAAACTTGCGGCTAATGAACCTTCTTGTAGATTCCTTCTCCTTCCTTCTCTGACACCTGACTTAAAACTGTCGAGACAGTGGATTGAAGCTCCCCACAGACACGCGAGAATGTTGGCGCAAACACTGGCTGTAGTGCATACACCAGCGAGCATGTTGGCGAGCCTCAGTTGCTTATTGGATTCCACCATGGAAACAACGTGTCCCTGTGCCGTTCTAGTTATACTAGAAGAGCAAACAAAGAAAAGAGGAAACGAAAATTATGGGCGACAAAAATCCTTTTATGTCCCGCTTTTTAGGGTTTTTGTGCCCCTTCTTTTTATTACCCAAATGCTTTTTATTATACATATTCAGTTATTACTTAAATGCATTTTATTTTTATAATACGTTTTTCATATCCTATAAAGAGGAAACTAACCAATATGTAAGAGAGATCGACAACTAGTGACCAAAGACCACACAAATAAAAACTACGGTGAAATAAAACTGTCGTCTTTTATTTCAAAAAATAATTTAAAATATAAAATCTAACCCGATCTTCTATAAAACTCTTTATCGGAAGGCTGTAGAAGAAACAAGGCAAATGTAACGCCATACCAAGCATTACAACTTACAGCCTTGATAAAACTTTTCCGGTGCGCGGATGAGTTGTTCGGGCCTATTACGAAACTCGAGTTGAGTGAGTAACTCGACTCACATTTGGACTCGACTCGAGCTAATACCTTGGATACACAGCTCGTATACAAATCATAATATCGTCAATATCACCAGTGTATCACCCAATATTATGCATATAGTACGTCAACGAGCTGATATCGACGTAATATCAAACCTGTTTCCTTGTATATAAATTCGATAATTTTAGCTGATATAGCCTTCTTTTAACTGCCATCAGCGCCATCTGTTACTAAAATCAACTGAAATTCCAATGAACGACACTTGTGGATTTTTATATTCTTCCTTCAGTTAAAATTCTTTGAGCGTATTTTCATTTTTGTGTGTGATATGATGGTCCGCTTTGTACATTTCTTTATTAGCAATGAAAGTGCTATTCGCCGGAACATCATACTGCAACGTTTAGCACGAAGAAATTTTGTCTTTGATAGCTAAATGTCAAAGTATAACATGTATGGGCTGTGTATCATGCTATCTTGTATCGTATATCATGATTTGAATAACGTAATTTGTATAATACCAGTGTATCCATGGTATAAAGTTGGTATTATGAAACTCGACAATGGGAAAGTCACTTCATTTCCAGCAGTCGAGTGAGTTTGACATTTCTTATAAGAAAATACTCACTCGATCGGCTCTCATAATACGCAGTTCTCTTAACTCACGCTTTTTTTTCGACTAAAAGTCGAGTAAAACTCGACAAGTAGGCACTCGTCGAGTTTCATAGTCGCAGAATGTGAGTTTTTTGATCGAGTCGAGTTTCGTAATAGGCCCGGTTGTTTCAGCCAAGCACCGACAATTAAGTTATATGTTCTTTACATTATAAATTAGAAAATGATAGGCAATAGAAGAAAAAACTAATAAATATTGATTGAATTGAATAATATTATATTATATCCTTAATTCATTAATAAAGCCTCAATAACGGCTGTACTACTACCTTCAACGACTGCAATTCAACTGAACACTGAAGCAAACATCACCACATACGTGAGAGCATAGGCCAATGCTGATGTGCTGGCGCCGAAAAATCAAAATATTTTGATTTTTGGGCGAGTATGTTTGCGCAAATGGCCAACAATGCCATACACGAGCGAATTGGCTTGCGCAAACCTATGTTTGCGCCAACATGCTCGCGTGTCTATGGGGGGCTTGAGACATGACAAGATTGAGATCCTGCCCTGTTCCTCTTTGATATTCACCCTCGGCAAAGAATCTAACCGCAGCAACAATTTTCAACACAGGTGGAATAGAAGAAGATCGTGTGGTTGGGTTGAATTCGGTCTGCAGTTCATCTAAGATGTACTTAAGGGGTTATGTGGGTTTGAAAATTTCAAAAAATGGTTTTTTGTTTTTTGTCTTATTAAATAATAAAATATGTCTAGAATATTCTCCCAAAACTTTAAATCGATCCGAGTAAAATTCTAAGAGATAGAGCCTTCGGAAGTTCCGGCCATCGGGACACGTCAACCTGGCGCGTCGCAGGTATACTACAGCAGCTGCTCAGCTATTTGTTTATCTCTCGAAACTCTATTGTTGAAGTCGGTGGACACGATTTCTCGAAAAGTTATGAACCGACCTTGTTCAAATTTTGCACACTTCTTCAAAATAACATTATCTAGTGCTTGAACGAAGGATTTTTTTTAATTTTTATTACAACTTATTTTACGAGGCAATACATGGTGAAAATTTTACCAATAAATGGGATTTTTTATTCACAACTCCGCCAAAAATTCAAATTTCTAATTTTTTTTCTTCGTTCAAGCACGAGCTCTATGCATTTACTACCGGAAATTTTTTGGTTTTTTAATTTTAGATGAACCAGTCATGGGTTATCCTGTCCACGCCGAGAGCACTTTTTTTTGAGAAATTAAGGGAAATGAGGTCCCAACGGGTGAATTTTCAAAATTTTTAAACAAAAATTTCACAAAATACTTTTGAAATATGTATCTTTGATGTACTAAATTGTTTAAATAAAATATTTCATTAGATATATTAAAAAAAAATTAATAAAAATACCCTTTTTTGAGCCTTTGAAACCCACCTAACTCCATGAAAGCATCTTTCGATAACCTGAAATTATTCTGAAACCTAAAAATATCATAGAAATTATAAGAAAAATATATTGTACGAATTCTAAATCACACTTACTGGATGTTCGGTATTTCAAATATATTCTCGAATTTCCTTCTGAATAGTTTTTAAATTTTGCTCCTCTTCGTCGTTAAAAAATAAAGCAATACTATTACGGGCTTATTATGAAACTCGACTAGATCAAAAAACTCAAATTCTGCAATTACGAATCTCGACGAGTGTCTATTTGAAATGAAGTGATTTTCCAACTGTCGAGTTTCATAATACCAACTTTAGCTCGAGTCGAGTTCAAATGTGAGTCGAGTTACTCACTCGACTCGAGTTTCGTAATAGGCCCGTTAATCATAATTTATTTATTGACGCGACTTCAAAATCTGATTCTGATTGAATTTAACAATTAATTGTACAAATTGAAATTACGATTCGAATTTTTTTCGATTTAATGAGGTAATGATTTCCATACGTTTCGTTCGTATTCAATGATACACCGAAGGAAATTTTTCGTACATAGCTTTCGAGTTGTACGAAATTTCGTTTCGTGTTCTATGATAGGGACCCAGACCTAGTGTACTTTGTTCGATTGACGAACTTCACTGTGGTATTTGGCAAGGACATCAGCAAGCATATCGCTCCCGCTTGAGCTCCAGCCACCAGTACGGAAAGGAGCTGGCCCCAGAATTTATTCAGCTTTTCGTTTCATTCGGAAATTTCGACTACGACCACAACCAAATAAACGCTCTGTACATCAAGAGCTTGTGCACATCATACGCGCTACCACCCTTCTTCCCACAATTCCGCACCGACAAAGGTATGGAATAAAATACGAAAATGGTTTGCCTTTCTCATACCCCTCGGCCACCCATGACATCAGGATTTTGTTGATTCGCTACAGAAAATTGTATTGGTGATGACAAATTGTCAATAAAAGCATCTGAAAACAAATTCATGATCAGGGGCAAGTCCAGAGCTGTCGTAAAATAGTCAAATACTTTTTAAAACTCTGAAAAATAATAACGCTAATATTTCAATAATTTGTTTATTTCCATTTTGCATCAACACTATCTTCTATTTCATTTTTATTTCATCTCTTACAACTAATTTTTTTTTGGATACTGCGCAATTCTTTTAGCTAGCAATTCGTTAACAATTCATTTGTCTGTTTTCTAATTTCGAACAGAAATCTCTTTTTACTTTTAACCGTCTTCTACTCTAAATATTAAAAACAATCAAAAACTACGCTCGTTACCATTCGTTATCATCATTTCATTTCGAGCATTTCTTATTTCTCTACACATTTCGCATTTTATTATTCGACATGCAAACAGGAACCTAAATATTAGGCAAATGAGGATAAATAACTAAATCGCTGTCTTGTGGACTTTTTCTTTACTAGCAATTCTAAGAACTTACTACTTGCGTATTACTGCAATATGTTTATTTATGAAAATTTGTGTTAAGCTAATTGTGTATTTTTGTGTAAGCTATTTTTGTAGTAACAACAACATATTAACCATTTAAGCGAAATTAAAAGAAAATAAAAGTGTCGTAGATTTTTAATAGATTTACATGCAATTGAAGAGGACGTAACTGCACTCTGAAGACAATAACAATATGTGCAAATTAAATTTATTGTATCGAATTTGGATAATTAGGAGCCGCAACAATGATCGCGATCAAGAGTTGGATTTATTAGTGGTCTACGTTTAAAGTTGGCAGTTAATGTCTTATCTACTCTTATTTATTTTATTTTACGATTCCATAATTATTGTATAGATAACAATCGTACTGATTGACGTCGGCATCAAAAAGCTTGCAAAACAAATAAGTGTAAATAATAAAAGCATCAAGCCGTGATGGAAACGTTACAATAGTAATAAGTGGTAAATGTACAATTGAATTACATGTTCCTATTTCGATTGAGTAATGAAATTCTAGCACCGTTAATTTTCGTTTTTAATTAGGTATTTTAGGATAATCTATCTAAAGATTTTGATTAATGACTACGTAATGTTGATTATTTTAATTTCATTACTATTTTATTTACTTTCTAAAGAAAACATCCAATTGGATTGGATTTTGGTTAATTGATGGTGCGTTTACACTCACCCTTGAGGCTCGCCTCTACCCCCATCAGGCCATTGCAAACCGGTTTTCGTCGGCTGTGTTCTTTGCTGTGTTGAAAGCAATTTACACTCAAAATGCCTCTGCGGCGCAACATGCCTATGAGTGCGAAACGACAGAAATACGATGAGCTGCGAATTGTGTGCTGCCACAGTTCATTGTATGTGTGTACACATATGGAAGCGTGCGTCGGAGAAAAAGTTGAAGAATGTTAGACTCTTGCGACTCCACAAGCCATCTGATTGGGTGATTTTTTGGTGGGGATAGAAGCTGCACCATGAACTGTAAATCAGATCCAATAGAAAGCTAGTTTATAATATGGCAGAATAGGTTTACAAAAAAATCTGTAGTACCTCACTAAACAAACTGCAAATGATAAGCTATTCTTGGCTCAACGTAGAACATCTCGATGCAATACAGCATCAATTAGACGCCTAAAAATAAGCTATTTAAGTATCAAGGATAATATTTTGAAGCGCTAAAATTTTCTTTAGAGTATCAAGGGTCGCGTTTACGTGCGGACCAGACCAGTCTGAATAGACCAAAACCGCTTGGTTGACAAAACCAGTTTGGTCGTACGCATAAACGTAAACCAAACCAGTCCATTTGGACTGATTTTGGACCAAATGAAACCAAACTAGTCTCGTACTGTGAAAATGCGCACATAAATGCAAGACCGAAAAATACCAAACCGGTATATGTGAACTGGTCTGGTCTGCACGTAAACGCACCAAGGATAGTCCGATAGCCCGTTTCACTAGAAATACTGTTCGATCTGATGTTTCCTTCCACTTTATTTTGGAACTAGTATTATTTTAAGAATCCTACGGGAACGTAGTACACACAAGTCTGCTGGATCGAATTGCATCTATTCCACTGTCCCTACTTTCTTCAGTGTGTTTCCAGAGATGTAGAAAGTTGCGAAAAAAGAGGCAAAAGGAACTTAGCTAGTTTTCATATTTCTATAGCGCCCAAATCAGGTCTTGGTTTCTTCTATAGTATTTCTCCGAACGGATTTGGGACATTACGATCGTCCCTTAGTCAGAACCGAATTTTTCCCCTTAAGCTTCTTGCTTTTTTTCGGAAGTAAGTTAGTAACTGCAGTCAATCGTAAAATAGTAAATACTATAAAACATCTATCGCTAATATAAAATTCCATTCTGGTCGTCCATAACCGAGCTACTGATTTGCTAAAAAGTCACACGAAAAGAAATATACCGTCAAGTAATCCGAAAACATAGCAAGTAAATCACTAATGATGTACGTGGGTGAATTACATGTTCACAGGGGCCGTATGATGTAACGAACGTCTCGACGTTCGCATGGACATCGTCGACGAACGTCGCAACGTTCAGTTTGGCAATCCATAACTATGTCGTTCGCGCGTACATTGTGCGTCGTTGAAATGCTAAAAACGACGACGTGTCGGTTTACATCATATCAAAAAAGCGACAACATCGGTGTCGTTGGCAGCGGACGACGAGCGACGGAATACATCATATGGCCCCAGGAAAATCGATGAGCGATCTATTTTATTATTCCTAGGTGAGTCATGTAGGTGGATCGTAAGTGAATCTTCACAGTTGCTCTTGAAGAACCGCATTCACAATTCATCTAAAACAAAATAGACTTCTTACATGCATAGAATAGAGCGCGATAGTGCAAAAAAAATCGATAGAGAAACCGAAATATACGCGCCTAAAATTCATAATCATAGTAAGGCTTTCGGCTTGGTACAGTCGCAACTAATTTCCGATCGATTACGATCATTTACTAGGCAATATTTATTTTAAAAAAAAATACGCGAAACGAAACCACGCATTATTAAATTTACACGACACGAACTGTATTTTATGTAAATTAAACCCAGTACTAAGGTCGAGCATTGATTTCTCATTGCAATTACGTGAACATTTTTATTGTGCTCGTCCTTAAGGTGGAATTACATTGAAAGCAATCGTCCAAGCGATGATACAATCGCGTCGTGAGGGCCAAACTGCCAAATATTACGTACGCCTCCGTTTTTTTTATTACATAGGCATTCATTTTCCGACATTAATTAGCCGCCTATTGATGCAAACAAAATTGAAATTTAACCTACACAAGTGTCAAAATTGCATTACAACGAAATTAGAAAACAATTGGTTGGTTACACTCACTACTGTCTAACCAGCTATCATCGCATCGCATCGCTTCACGTGCGCGCGTCGCGTTCACTATAATTCCACCTTCAGAACTAAGCTTTATACCGAAATCCGTTGTATAGTTATTAGCTACAATTTTAATTGTTATAGTCATTCAATAGAAACAAAAACTTGTCAAACGTTGTAAGAGATCATAGTATGCAGCATTCCATCTTTCTTTTGTTTTCTTTTATATCATTTACATAAATTAGTTATTTTTTTCCTATTTTATTTATAATATTTATAATGTAAAAAAAGGTTAGCAAGAACGAAATATTTGATTTGATGATTTAAATGTTAAAATAAAAATTCATGTACGTACTTTTGTAATCTTTCTTTAAATTAAAACAAAATATTTGACAATCATGATAATTTACAGCACGTTGTTGTTTATTAAATAATATCAATTTTTGTTAACAAATTTGATCTTATATAGAAAATTAAGGAACAATTAAATTAAATTCTATAAACAAAAGGATCTTGTACGTATCTAAAACAGAATTTAAATAAATACAAAGAAATTAGGAGAAAAGCGAACAGTATAGAATTAAGGAAAAAAGAGATGTTAACAATAAATCGAGCTGAATATTACATCCTGCCGACCAAATCAATTTAATCTTTTATATTCGCAAAATTGAAATTTCTTACAAGATTTCAAAAAAGAAACAAAAAAATTATACAATCCAGGAACATCGAAATATTTATTAAAAGTACAATTAATTTATTTTTTTTTTCAGATTTTGTTTTAGTATAATTAAAATGTATGGCAAATTAATTAATAGCCGCCAAAGCAGAATACTTTGTACTATTATAAATAACAAAAAAAAATTTGAAACTAGTGCGACGATCGATGATTGTGATAAAACAATAAAACAGTAACGATAAATGTTTTCAAATGATAATGTCAGTGATGGATTTTAGCGCATTATTTGTTTTGATCGTAGTGCCTATCTACAACGTTTTGTTTCTATTCTCGTGTTATAAATTATTGTGATCAATTCTAACAACAATTGTTTTCTATAACATGAATAATGAGCAAATTGATCGATACATAAAAAATTTAATTTAGGTTGTTCTTTTTTTTTTAATATAAAAAAGCCAATATCTTTTTTCTGGGTTTTTAAAAATGTTTTTAAAAAAAAAAATCCAACAAATAAAAATAACTAATAATAAATGAATCGAATGAAAATAATGAGAGATGGATGAAGTTTGCGTAAAAAAAAATAGTCACATAAAAATACATTTGTAATGATAGAAGAAAAAAAAGAATAGGGAGAGAAATTATTATAATAAAAAATAGATTTGTATATAATTTTTTCTTTGCATTTAAATTTACATTGCTATTGTTGCAAGTACCACAGTTATATCGTCTGGTTTACCACCTGTAAAACGAAAGGGAAAATAAATCAATATTTGTATTTCCGTAGATTTTAAGAGTTTGCTTTTCTAGTGACATGTAATAACAGTTGAGGTGCTTTACATCGGTGACTTACACAAATAAGATTAGTTTAGTACGAACAAACAATTATATAAATAAAAGTGACACATGTAGTTCAAATATAAACCAGAGTTTTGATATGTGCTCGAAAATAGAATTTCAAGAATAATGTAATCGCTCCTTTTAAACGATCCCTGACGACGGAGGATTTTAATTAATTTTGTTCAATTTAATTTTGCTGTATTTTTATTCGGGTATATTAAAAAAAATTAAGTACATTTTTAAATAGAATTTTTTTAGAGCGTTTGAAAGCGATTAAGTCTTTTTTGGCGGAAAATATCATTAAGACTGCAGAATGCTTATAACCAAAGCTTTGCATAATACATTAAATGAAGAGAGTTTGGTCGAGAAGTACTATACTGTGTTAAAGCATAGCACGAGGCTTCTCCATGGATCCATTGTGGTTTCTTCGCATGGAACCGGACTCTACGCAGTTGCTAGTTCCAGATATTACTCTTCCTGGTAAAGAGGCAAGTTGTTATAACAAGTTCAGATAGACCAATTCAACACATGCTAGTACACTGGCACACTCGGCTCGATTCCTTATCTTCCAATCCCTTAAAGTCACTGGACTGTACGCTATTTTGTAAGGCTACCCTCCAAAATCCAGTACGGTACCCTTAAAAACATTACTTCAATGTGGCTCGAGCCAGACTCAGACTAACTCCACCTTAATGTTTCAGTGTGGCTTCCATGCTCGCTCCCACACTAATAAGTAGTCCAAAATAATTCTAAAATTCATAATAGTCTGAACAGACTTTACTTACTTATGTAGCCTAAGGGCGCACGAAAATTAATAAAAATTTATCGAATTTCGGAACTCATATTTAAATATTGGTTACTCTTCAATTATAGGTTTTTATATTGCATTAGCTAAAACCCTGCCAAGTTTTATTGGTCTGGGTCCACTTCGTGAAACGCTGATTCCGAGTCTCTCGCCATGTCTTCCTACTAGACAGTAACCGGTTAAAACACCTATCAGTTTCCACATGTTTTCCCTGTCAAAAGACAAGATGAATCCAGACTTCCTCCTACCTAGTTTCGGCCAGTAAATTTGGAGCTACTTGCAATCTTAGTGACCCCTAAAGATGGCCGTATAAAATCACGTAGAATTATTCACCGGTTGTGACAATTTAAACCTCTAGTGCATCATGAATCACTCATTACACTGCCTTATAAGATCTTAAAGCACTAATTAACTCGAAACCGTTTCACAAATCTGAATACATGGCATAGGTAATAGGTTAGTTGTCCAGTTAGCGGAAAAAGGAGTTCAATTACAATCCATAGAATCAATACAGAACTTTTAGAAACATCCAACAGAATTATGAGCCTGGTCTGACACAAGTGAGTCTTGGTCCTAATATTGAAAAAAAAAACTGATTCATGTCTAGCATAAATAGAAATGGATATATTGCTCTACTACAAATCCAACAGAAGGATTTGCAAATGAACGTGCTCCAAAGAATTACTCTTGCAAATATTATGTTCTTCGAATCTATCTTTCAATCGCACTAAGGTAACCAGCATCGGTTTATATTTGAACTTGTCTCGAATAAGTAATTTACAGTAATATTGAAGAACTCCATTTTATTTATTATTTGGAAAAATCTTTCACGCATATTTCTAACAAATAGATGAAAATGTGTACTTACCAGTGGCATTTATATTATTTCGTCTCGCATTAATTGCAAATGGCGATATAAATTCACTATCAAATGACAACGATCTTGCCATCAGAGCGATTGAGTTTGCTGTCATTTGTAGTTTGACAGGATCGTTTTCTCCTTCGATCTAAAATTAAAATAAAATCAATTATTATAATGGTTTGCAACATTAAGCAAAAAGTAATTAGTACAAGGCGTAAACAAGGTATAAAAAATAAGATATGTAGCCTAAATTACAACAAACTGATCACACGTTGTATACCAAACAACAGTGTCTAAACTTAATTAGTTTCGAATTAATACAAAATTAAATTTATACCAAACATCCTGTAACCATAGAAATTGATCTCTTCATAGTTAAACATATCTTAACACCCGGTAGATTAAATTCGCCGTTCTCCCAGGCCCACAAAATATTTTCACCCTCGAGAACTTTTAATAAGAACAACTACTCGTAATTTACAGACTCCTCTTCAGTTAAAAATTTTCAAAAGGGTGTTATCAAAAAATTTGTTGCTTGTGCTACTTAACGCAATTTGTCATTAAGAAAATTTTAATCTCCATCCCTTACTTCATCAGGAAAAGAAAACTAATTTTAAAATTCCCTGACCCAAAAGATCAGTTTTCTTGGACGCCTACCTTTGACTCTAATCTTTAAGTACTTTACCTAGACTTTATTCAAACAGTGAATTCCGATTTTATTCCGTCCATTGCAAAATGAGACCATAAAACACTTTGAAACTGTTAGTATTTTTTAGTTGTCGACAGCCTTCTCCATTATCAGAATCGTAATTATCCAGAAGACTATTTCAATATTGACTTTGCCATGTACTCGTAATAAAATTATTATTTTTATCTTTGCGAGTTTTCGTTATTCAGGGAAAAATCTCTTCAAAAATAAAAAAGACGTGTATACATTGTTCTTGAGTAGCTCTTAAGTTTTGGACGACTGCGACCATATTCTTGTACAGTCCCGATCAATCTTATAGGCATTGTCACTAACTCAATTTTGTTTTTAAATTTGGATCAGAACAGAAAACTCCATTGTTGAGCTCATATAGCTGAGATGTTGACAAACGTTTCAGTCTTAAGCTGCTATAAGATTGCCGAAGTGAAACGAGTTTACAGGCAAGTTGCTTTCTTGTATTTCCTTGTTTCACTTCCGGATTTTCTCATGATAATTCTAGGAAATTGCACTTGAGTGGTGAAGCCAGATTACTCTTCTGTTATGCCCGTAAGAATGGTTGAGATTAATAGCCGAAAAAGTTCTAAGTTCAATGTGAGGAGAGGATCTTTCGGTCAGAATTTTGAAACTGACGCAACAAGGGCATCCTTAGAGGGTGGTGGGAGACAAGAAGGAGAACTTGCATCCACACATATTCTACAATACATACAGCTAGAATCTTTTAACTTCTACTTAATATAAAAGGATTTATTATTCATTACTACACATAGAAAACCCCTCAATAGGTCGCTAGTTCAAAACCGTCTCGACGGATCAAACAATTTTCGTTCCTTTTCAAAAAAATTACTACTAGTTGGGTCGGAATGCACATGGTTACTATTATAGTTCTTAGTCTTTAGGTCGACTAAACTCTTTGTTCATCTTCGTGTGAGACCCATAGCTATTTTTCTTCTATCTTACATGAATACTCCTCACCTTCTAGGCCATAGTTTTGCCCGTCCCTATAAAATGTTGTATGAACGATATTGGGCGCTAGTCTCCTGACTCGTTCTCTTATCCTTAACTTAAAAATTTACGGAATTCCAAGAAAAATTTTTTTTTTACTTTCTTGATTTTTAAGTTTGTGGCCACCCTTTTCATCGAACTTAAATTCAAAATCATCGTCGATCTTTTACTGAATTAAAAATATAATAGGAAAAATGTATTCTCTTTAGAAAAGTTGGCTGAGAAATGGGTACTGATCTTATATCGCAGTGATCATCAACTAGTATGTAGACTGAAAAAATACAATAGTTGTTCGTTTTCCTGTTTTACTCAAGATTGAATTTTCACTTGATTTCTCTTTGAATTCGCTTGATAAATCTAATCTTCATGCTGATGCTTTATATTATATTTTATTAATTATCATAATCTTGATATAAAAAAAAGATTAACTTAGAAACAATGCCATGACATGAACACAAAAGCAATCACAATAGCTTGAAAAGAATTCGGATTTTATGTTTTATGATAGGACCAATAAAAACCAATTGCAGATTGGAGGATGAAATATTTAAAATTTCATTTTTTCCTAGCAAAGAAAGACAATCTATTCTGGTACTCATTGTGAAGATTATGACATAAATTTTTTTAAACACAACAAACAAAATTCATTGAAAGGGATGCATCATAATAACTTCCATAATTAATCATCCGACGTTACATAGGGAAAATACATTTCTCTATTTAATGCCCCTCACGTATTGTCAATAAATATCGATCAATATTTGCGGATAAGCATTATTTATTACTATTACATCATGCACGTACCTTTCCTTGTCAAATGTTTCAATCATACGGCTGCATATCGATTGTAATATTCAAACGCAATAAATAGGGTGATGTTAGCGTGCAAATCTACTTACAAGGGAAGGCAAGAAATCAATGCGAAAACTTTGAATTCTGTATAATAAAATGCGACATTAATAAAAATAAATGAAAAATTTCGACCTTTTGAAATTCACAGAAAATATATCTCATTAATTGCACAACACAAATTTAAAAGCTTAATGACGATTATGTTTTGTATTACTCCACCGAAGCCTTATGAGAGAAGAAATTGAAAAAAATTCAAGGGTTTGCATAGCCTAGTGTCAGCAATTGAACACTCATAGTAACGATTCCTCTCTTAATTTTTCTTGCATCCTCCGTTGACTGACAAGAATTGTTTTTTTTTATAACCTATGTATCGGCGGAATTAATAAAAAAGCGCGATCGTCCTCACGCGTTTCATTATCCCAAATTCATTTCGAAAATATTAATTTTAAAAACTCCCTTTCCTAAATATCCTCTCTAGCCGCTTCTCGTCACCAGATGTTTGACGACAGATTAACAATCTATCTCCGGAAAAAACAACTAGATTGCGGAGTTCTAAAGAAAACTCAGAACGTTTACGTTTTAATGGACGTAATTCTTCAAATTCCGTTAGTGTATCATCAAAAAGGTCATAACCCGATTTGCACTATCAAGAGGAAAGACTGACTAGTGAGAGTTTTATGACAAATATTAACAGAATTTAGTATTTTCGAACTCAGTGAGAGAAATGTACAATAGAACTTATTTAAACAGTGATAAATCAAACAGAAGTATCTAGTAAACGTTTACTTAGGCTGGCCGCACATTGAAAGAGCAAAAACAGTTTTAGTCAAAAACGTTTTTGACTAAACATGACTCAAATAAACTGTTTCAATAGCAATTCAATGATTAGAGCACACTGATTAGTCGAAATCGCTTCAAGGCACGCGACTAATCAGTGTGCTCTGATCATTGAAACAGCGCCATAGTCATGTTTAGTCAAAAACGTTTTTGACTAAAACTGTTTTTGCTCTTTCAGTGTGCGGTCAGCCTTAGACATTTGATCTGAGAACACAACACAGGGAATCGTATACCACATTCAAAACAAATCCGATCAAAACTTTCACATGGGTCAGAAGGAGCTGTTTCATTAAGTGATCATAGCTCATTCGGTCTGGCATCACTGGAATTCAGCTCGCTATATCATTTCCACACGTGACCGACAAATTGAATGAAAGAAAAAAATATAGTGTGATATCACTGAAAAATATTCTCGGAGAGAGAACGCGGTGAGTTGGACAGGATCGGGTACTAAGGTCAGTTAATAACTAAAATCAAAAAAAGCGATTTTTTTTATAAGTCATAAAAACAAAGTTAAATACGAATACTTACATCTTTGAGAACTTCTAATAAAATTTTAGCAGGCACATTATCAAAAACGCCATCAGTTGCGACAAGTATAACATCGCCGTCCTTAACCGGAAAACTAAGTGTATCTGCCGAATCGGGACTATCACTTAAAACGTTATGCCCGTGACCAGGTGGTGGCAGCGATAATTGAAAGGGTGTATTAAAATAATGTTGTTGTTCTTCGGATCGATGAACAATTTCGCCTTTTCGTACTACAATAAAACCGCTATCACCAATATTTGCGGTATAAACTGTACTTGTTTCACGATTTAAAACTAATACACAAGCTGTACTACTTCCTGAAACGAAAAAGAAGAAATTATTTGAAATTAGTGTAGCTCATAGAAAGTTTAGATTAAAGGTAAACGTAAAAATAAATGTTGCTAATAACAGTCATAGGCTGTGTTTCGTTACAAAAAATTTAAACAATTCCATCTTTAGGAGATCAGGGTTTCTGTATTAGAGTCCTGAAACAATCAATAGCTGATGGCCAGAAAGGTATCCTCTATAGGTGAGGCATTTTGCTGTCCAGCACTCTCATTCTCAAAAGTTGTACGATCCGCGGAGAAATCAACATTGTTACGAAGTTGTGCTAGAAAACTTAGACCGGTTAAAGGGACGATGTTATCCCTGACACCCATTGAAGGACAGACAAGGAGAACAAGGCCCGAAGTAGGTGGTAGGTGGTTAGAATCGTAAGATACAACATTTTTATATCCTTTTGTCGGATGACAAAATGGCTACCAGAAGTCAGGAAAAAAGTCAACATGGTCTTCATAACATACTTAATATCTACTTTCGACTGCTAGAGTTTCTTCCAAAAATTTGACAATGCTGTTTAATGGGGTCAAAAAAACCAAAGTTTAAAAAAAATTAGTTCAAACTGCCGGCAGCAATCGTAACTGTCCGGAAGAAAGTATCTAGGAGTCCAAGTTTCATTTCATAAAAATTGGTCAACAAAAAGATCTCGGGGCGAACTTTAGGCTTAGATCAGGTAGATGTATATTTCAAAAATTAGCCAACTCATTGGATTCGTTGTGATCCCACTGCACGACTCACTTAACTTCTTCTTTTTCAGTTTTATCTCAAAAACAAACTTAGCTCGATTTTTCCGTGATTCAGTTAAAGGATTAAAGGAAGAGTTTAAAAAAATAGGTTTGACCCGGGTATAGAATGAGGTGGCAAGTCACTAATCTGTTACCGGCTGATATGCTGAACAGTAAAGTTGCCTCAAATAAATCAACTACTAACGTTTTTATTGCGCTCACTGAACCTTACTATTGGCAGACTTTTCTCTGCGCACTCCAAGATTCAGTAGAAATTCACAGCAAAGTGCTGCTTATTGTAGAAAATAGGGTTCTGTTTTCTTGAAATTAAATAGGTGTTCAGACGACTAATCTTTAGAAGTAGAAGATTTTTAAGAAGGGAAAGAATTTTTTGCATGTGGACTACTGAATTTAACCTGTTTTGCTCAATTGCGGATGTTACTCTAGATTTTTAGTTTTTTGGAAAAATATACCGGAGTTTAAGCTATTAGCTTTATTTGTGATATTTGAAACGCCAGGAGCTCGCTTCATGAATATCATTAGATCAATGCCTCTTCTGTAGAAACTTTCATTCTAAGAGGTTCTGAACGAGGTGTTACTACTAGTTAGCTTATGATTGATTATGAAATAAGTGGCGACATTCAATTTTTAATTGCAATTAAACTAAAATAATAAACTTAAGCTTTATCTACTTCAGATAGTGGCGATTACGAGGTAATATTAGAACTACTGGTTACGCTCCCACTAACAAATTCATTAAACTTTGCAGGCATTATTTACTTTGTAAATATTTTCAATCAAATGAACGACGGACGAACATCTGAAATCGATTGGACTTTGATTTGATTAATTTTGTACAAAAGTTAAACGAATCAATTGTTCAGTGTGCAAAACATTTGGATTGAAATCATTTAAAATTTCTTCTAATGAAGGAAGGCGCCATTAGATCTTGAAAACTCTTTTTGTATAGATAGGCAACATCCAACATATTTTATTTTTATGACAAAAATTACATTTTCAAGTGCATACAAGGCATTTTAGTAATACCACCGCAATAATAAATCATTATCAGTATTTCATAAGTGTGATAATAAAATAAACAAAATATAGTTTACTAGGAACTTCAGAAACTTATTGCTAAGTTAAAAAAACAGCAAATTTGATTAGAACTAAATCTCAAGTCGCAGGCAAACTTAATCTCTATGCAGAAATATACAAATGTTAATAAGAGAAGTCGTTCCTCACATTATAAACTAAAAGCAACGACAACAGGGTTAGCATAAATTAATATTGCCAACATATCTGCTTAACATTTCGCTTGTCTCAGCAACATTTTGCTAACCTGGATTTATTCAGTGAATTTAAAAAAAAATTTCGTGTATTTACTTGATTTATTATAAACAAACTCGACAGTTCAATTGTATGTTTTATGCGAGATTTTTTTCTATTTATTTTATTTTTCTAAAGTAATCTCCGATAGAAAATTAAATAGTTTTCACCTTTTCACTGTTCCAAGGACTTTTAAGATTTTCGTTATAAAGAAAGAATGATACATACTCGTACGAGTATATTTAGATTGTTACTTTGGACCCTGTTACGTTCTAAAGATTTGTGTGTCTGATTGTGCGACTGATTTGTTTATTTCTCGGCGTCAAATTGTTGTTAAAATTATTAGCATAGAATAATTTATTTGGCTTAGACTACAACTCTTTTATAAAAAGAGGCAGAATTTTACGAGTATGTTTAGCGTAGATTTTTTTTTTTAGAATGGAAAAATTTTTTACTTTAAATAAACATCCATAGCAAAGATTTATATTTTGTAAACTAGATCCCGACATAACAAAGCAATAATTCTTATTACAAAAAATAAATTACAGACACTGAGATTGAGAAATAAAAAGACTGAAAAATAATTTTTGACATCTCACAATTAGAAATTGTTTAATTTTTGTGAAAATAAAAGAAACTTGCCGAAATTTTGAAGTTATAACTAGAGATTATGAAGACAATTGACAGGCTTAAAACCAGAGTGGTATACATAAGTGCAATTCAAGTAGTTTCGAGTAAAATCATATCAACGTCTTTTAAGTGTCAATAATTATGGCTAAGACCTACCGGCCGGGTTGATCGGTTTTCCTCTTAGGGACTTAGTATTCTAAATCCCATAGCGGCGCCAAAAATAAATATATATATATATATAATTTCCCGAGATATACTGTTTAACGTGGTCTGTTATTATTTTTGAAATTTTTTTGGTAGGTAGATTGAGTGAACCCCTACGAGTGGTACTCCTAGGGAAGAGTTGTTAGGCGTTTTAGACGAAAAATTTTGGCTCATAAAAAACTTTGGATTATGATATCTCGCGTACCAATTACGCAGTAGAGATGAAATTTGGTTCGTGTATACACTTGGCAGATTTTTACTTTATTATTTTTTAATAATAAGAGAGAGGAGGTTCGTTTTGGATGACAAATTTTGGCTTCTGGATCTCAGGAGCCGCTTATGCTAGAAGGTTGAGACTTGGAACTTACGGAGTACTGATATAGTGGAACCATTTGCGAAATGGTTGAGTGGGGTTGAGTGGAGCAAAATAATGCATCCGAAACGCTCCAAAGCTGGAATTGAAACATTCTAAAATCCATATCTCCTGAACGGTTGATGTCAGAAGGTGGTGAAGTGGGGCTGTATTAAGGGATACTACGAGCCTAGACAAGGTCAATTTTAAAAGAAGAAGTAGAGGGGTGAGATTAAGGAGGGAAGGTTTGGAAAGTTTGAAAATTTATCCATATGGAGAATTTGAAAATGAAATATTAGAAAGTTTTTGTTGTTTTCCGGCGTCAGTGGAGTTTCTGGTGTGAAACCCCAACACGAAATCCCCGAATGTTGATTAATCGCTGTCCCTGAGGACATGACAGTTGAAAAACCTTCACTGGATAGGCCAGTTTTTTATAAGACTGTGTTGGACTGGATGGCTCGTCAGAAATCCGAAACACCCTTACAGCTGGTGGTATTACTGAAGATTATTCTATATAGCTATATCGAAACCTATTTTATAATCTGTGAATTATATTGGAACGAAATTCTTGTCATCGCATCTTTATACTAAGGGTAGATGGCACTGAATATCACCCATATTTCAACCAATTTGATGGTTTTTTGATTGTTCGCTAGGATATATAAAGCTCAACGCTCAGAGCGCCGGATCGAATGCCGCCAACAAAAATTTTTTTTTTTCTACCAATTTTTCTAAGAATGGAATTTTTCATGGTGAGAAGCAATTTTTAAGAAGTTTTTCAGGGACAGCGATTCATCAACAGTCGGGGATTTCGTGTTGGGGTTTCACACCAGAAATTCCACTGACGCCGGAAAACAACAAAAACTTCTTAAAATTTTCTTCTACGCAGGGACGTCATTTGTGGGGGGGGGGCATGGAGGGCATTTGCCCCCCCCCCTGAATTATGTATTTTTATAGATTATATATAACATATGTATATTTATATATAAAAATATATACAAACATAACATCTTGCCCCCCCTAGAAAAAACTGAAATGACGTCCCTGCTTCTACGCTAGCTTCTCACCATGAAAAAATTCCATTCTTATGAAATATGTATTAGCTTCAACAAAAAACCAAATCGTGATATCAAGTAATAAAACTTGACAGTAACAAAGCGTACCATGATCGCTAAATACAATTAGTGCAAAAAAACCAAGAATAATTTATATTTGCACTTGTAGCTCTCTGGCTCGTATTTTTGGCGCTTTTTCGTTTAGTATTGGATTTGTTTTTTAACAAATAGCAGCCTTAAGCTACTCTTGTACCTGTGTACCACTGGTAGAGGACAGCAGACAGTCTAACGAGACATTTCTTGCTATTAAGTCAATTTCAGCGAATTCGACACTTGGACCCTCTGGTTCTAAGCCCGTCAATTAAGAGTCTATTACATTTTAAAAAATAGTGATATTTTTTAAAAAAAAAGAATAGGAAGTAAGATTTATGGAAATTCTAATTTTGCTATATCTGTATGTTTTCCTGTGAATCAGCCAGAGCTCTCTTAAGCTTTTTAACTTTTTGGAGTAGAAGAATGGGATGGTTGTAAAAAATATAACAACGTATTATATAAAATAAAAAAAGTGATTCAAAACGAATGCAAAAAATTTAAAAAAAATGTGTTAAAAAATCTAATAAATAAAAGTAGAAAAAGACAGATCGATACATTCTAAAATCCATATCTCCTAAACGGTTAATGTCACAAAATTGAAACTTAATGAATATCTGTAAGTATACTAGGAGAATAGATCGGAATCAAATTTTTGAGTGGAAGCAGTGTGGTACGGGGGTGGGGGGGTGAAAAACTTAAGATTACGATATCTCACGAACCAATTGCACTAGACAAATAAAATTCGGTTTGTGTATAAAGGTTGACAAATGAAGTTTGTTGAAAGTAACATTTTTTAAGGGCCCGGTGAAGCATGAAAGTTGAGGGGATAATAATTTTTCTAAAAAATCACGTCTCATATCTCAAGAGCAGTGTGAGATAGATTCTTAAAATGTTTACCAGAAGTAGGCCTAATAGACCCCTAGCAGAAAAAAATGTAGGGGTGAGGGTGTAGAGGGTGAGAGTGGGGAGGGTGAAAAGAAAAAGGTTCTGATTTATATATCTCGAGAACCTTTAATGATATAAAACTGAGACTTGGTATTTAGATAGAGCTATAGTAGTAGCATGTTGAAAAAATATAATTTTTTATAGGGGTAGTATGGTACGAGGGTGGGGATGTTTTTCCTATCTATAGAACGGCTTATGCTACAAAGTTGAATTTCGGTCTTTATATGTAAATCAACTAGGAAAGTAATTTAGATAAAAAAAATTTCAAATATCCACTGGCGTTCGGAAGGCAAAAAAAATTATTGGTGAAAATGGATTTTATCATATCTATTAGGTCTTCCCAAATATTGAACTCATTTTTATTCTACGGCTTTATCATATAAATACCTAGAAAGTGTATTCAGGATTTTTTGAAGTTCAACTTCTAGTGTAGAAAGGGGTTGTATACTTTTTCACGAATTCTGCCATATCCTCCAGGTCTGATCAGATATTGAATATCTTTTCACTTTCACGTGCTTGCGCCTTAAACTTGTTTTTAAGCTTTTTCCTTTTTCAGCCCCTAAAAGGATATAAACGGGTTTAACACATTTTCCGAATTCCGTCATTTCTTTTAGAAGTGATAAAAAATTGAATTGGTTTTTACTTTCTCGTTCTGTCTTCATATTTATATATTAAAACCTTTCAGGATTTTTGGTCAAACCCCAAGTGGGTGTAAGGAGGTTGCATATGTTTTCACAGATTCCTACATATTGCTTAAATCTGATGATATATCGAATTCATTTTTACTTCCTAAGGTTTCCTATACAAGCGCCAACAAGTTAATTTCAGTATGTTTAGATATTTAATCCTAAGGGGTGTAAGGGGTAGTATGCTTCGACATACTTCTTAGGTTTGATGAAATATTAGATTGCTCTTCACTACCGCAGATTTTTTATATAATCGCATACAAACCCATTTCTTAATTTTTGGATATTCAACTTCCAAGGGTTTGCATATGTTTTCACAATTTTTGCCATCCCTTAGTTCTAATGAGATATAAAATTGGTTATTACGGCATTTGATGTGATGACCTAAAAACCAATTTCACGATTTTTCGAATTTTAAGAACCAAGAGGTAAAAGCCCTCGTGTCTCAGGAGATATCAAGTTGCTTCTTATGAAATCGTTTAAAAACCTGTTTCACAATTTTTTCGAAATTCAAGTGGAAGTAATGGGTTTGTATACGTTTTAACAATTCGTCATATCTCTTAAGTCTGATAAGGCATCAAATTCGTTTTTACTTCTATGGGCTTTTAGTGTACATAATATACCGAAATTCGAATAGTCCACACTGGCTTTTCCAATGTTTAATCGGCTAAAAATCTCTATTTTAAATAATTTTATTTTAAGAACAAAATTAACTTTCCAAGAAACGTCATTGTCTCGAAACAACTGATCACACTTTGACCGCTCCCGAACTTTGACCCGAAAAATAATAAAGTTTCGCCCAGACCATTGGCAGATTTTTTTATCAGAATGTTGTACAATCAGGAAAACAAATCATTTGGATCGATGAGACAAATTTTTATTTATTCTGCCGAAGAACTCGAGAACGTACAAAGGCTGGCTGTACAACTTCTTCCTGCTTCAAGAGGGTCAAATGTGCACCTAATTGCAGCAATCTCCGGGGCAGGAGTAGTGTTAATGGAGAGAAGAAGGGGTTCATTTACTTCGCAGCTGGCAAATGAATGGTTGAAAACCATTCTACACCGGTGGCAAGGAATGGGGAATCAATTACAAGATTTGAATATTGTTTGCGACAATGCCCCATGCCGTGTGAGACTGGAGGTAGTGAAAGAGCATGGTACTGCAAATTTGCTACGTTTTTCGCCATATTTTGCAATGCTTAATCCTGTTGAACATATTTGATTGAAAATTATGAGCTATGTAAAAGGACACTTGCAGCTACCAAATGTCTCTGGCCCAGGCTTTGGTGAACAACAATAGCTGGGGGTGACTGTGCTCGGGCGGCGCAGCATACTACCACTTTTCATGCCAAAGATTTGGCATTGGATGATATGCAAGTGGGAAATTAAGTTTAAACATTTTGATTATCAATTTAATAACAATTAATTTAATATGAGTTCTGAAATTCAATTCATATACTCTGAAATACAATTTACGTTTTCTGAATTCAAACTTACGTATTCTGAAATACATTTTACCAAATCTGAAACAGAATTCACTATTCTGAAATACAACTTACATAATCTGAAATTAATATTATGTTATATAGTCTGAAATACATGTTGAAAAGGTGTAGAGATTTGGTATTGAATAGTTCCGAGGTACTCGAATCCTGTTTCGTAGGTGTAATATTGTAAAAATTTTTTAGAAATTCTACTCGAAGTTTGTTTTAATAATTACATTTTAACTTCAATGCTTACAAAATTTCTCAAGCAATAAACAAAAATTTATTGTTGTCGATTGCAATATAAAATGCTTAAAACTCGAACAACCACCCAAATAATCCCAAATTTTATCCGCTAACGACAATGAGACTAATCAAAACTCTAGTTTTTCTTCGCAGTAACAGTTTTCAATTAACTTAAGCTAAATAAAAATAGATTTTTGTTTATTTCGTTATCAAATGTATCTTATCATTTCATTTCAAATAGTAAACAATCGCACATACTATCAATCAGTTAGTTCAATTTTCTCCACAATACTATCGCGACATAATTTTATATTTTCTATAAAAAAAAACAGATCTAATCTATTATTATATTAATCGTTGCTTGAAAGTGGAAACACTTAAGAAAGTTTCATTTCTCAGCGACGCAAAATAAAACTAATAATAATTGAAATAAATGGAGTAGAGTAGTAAATTATATTAAGCTTCTAACCTAATTTCGTTGCGAAAGTTATCTTTCTTTTTGATAAATATTATCCAACCCTTGAAGATAAATTAAATGTGTGTGATATGTTTTCATATTATATTTGTAATATAACAAGCAATGATTGATGATGTATGGCAATAATTTAATAAAAATTGTGTGATTAAGAAAATTGTATGAAACCTGCCACAACATTTTGAGCAAAAATGAACTCATATTATCACATGAATGGAAACGCCGCTAACTTATTTCGAAAGATATTTTGCGTTCCAATTTTATAAGGACTATTGTATGTTTTTTTTAGATAACTAACACTATTATTTTATTTTCGATTCTGCACCGGAAATTTTATTGAGATATCACACATGCATATCGTCAGCGTAAAGCTAGTATTACACTGTTTGACCAAGACAAATTGCAGTAATAAGCAATGCGAAAAAGCGAATTTGACCGAGCGGATATATGAGATTAATTTGAATTCGCTATTTCGCATTGCTTATTACTTCAATTTGACCACATGGTGAAAAAGTGTCATACTAGCTTAATTCACAAAGTGCTAATTTCCTTTTGACACACATTTTCAAGAGAGCAAATCTAATTAAAAAATACGTACAAACGTAGAAAAACAACCGAAATAAGTTCCTTTTTACAAACCAACAGAAAATAGTATACAACTCTAAAAAATAAGTTATTTTTTTTCTCCATGGTTTAAATAAAAATTTAAAAAAAATTTAACCCTTTGTCATTTACACTGACGATACGCAAATTAATTTTTTTTTTCAAAACAGTGTGTCAATGAAGACATTAAAAAATCTGCCAATAGTCTGGGCGAAACTTTATTATTTTTAGGGTCAAAGTTCGGGAGCGGTAAAAGTCGGAGTGTATCATGAGTTGCTTCGAGATTTTTAGATTTCTTATGGAAAATGAATTTTGTTCTTAATATAAAAATATTTCAAATAGAGATTTTTAGACGATTAAACATTGTAAAAGTCCGTGTAGACTATTCGAATTTCAGTATATTATGTACACTAAAAGCCCATAGAAGCAAAAACGTATTTGTTGCCTTATCAGAATTAAGAGATATGACGAATTGTTAAAACGTATACAAACCCATTACTTCCACTTGGGGTTTGAATTTCGAAAAAATTGTGAAACAGGTTTTTAGACGATTTCATAAGAAGCAACCTGAAATCTCATGAGACAAGACGGATTTTGAAAAAATTCTGAAAACGTAAGCAAACCCTTCACATCTCCTTGGTTCTGGAAATTCGAAAAATCGTGAATTGGTTGGCCGTAATAATCAATTTTACATCTCATCAGAACTAAGGAATGGCAAAAATTGTGAAAACATATACAAACCCTTGGGGGTTGAATATCGAAAAATTGAGAAATGGGTTTGTAGGCGATTTTATAAAAAGTCTGTGGAAATAAAAGAAATATGTCGAAACTTTGAAAAGCATACAACCTCCTTACACCTTTTTGGATTGAATATCTAAAATACTGAAATTGACTTTTTGGCTTTTTTACATAGGAAACCTTAGGAAGTAAAAATGAATTCGATATATCACCAGATATGCAACCTCCTTACACCCACTTGGGGGTTGAATGTTCAAAAATCCTGAAAGGAGTTAATAAATAAATATGAAGACAGCACGAGAAAGTAGGAACCAATTCAATTTCTTATCACTTCTAAAAGAAATGACGGAACTCGTGAAAACGTGTTCAACCCGTTTATACCCTCCTAGGTGGAAAAAGGAAAAAACTTAAAAACAAGTTTTAGGCGATTATTACACAAGCCCATGAATATGAAAAGATATTCAATATCTGATAAGACGTGGATATAGTAGAATTCGTGAAAAAGTTTACAACCCCCTTTGCACCCCCTTAGGGGTCGAATTTTAAAAAATCCTGAAAACACTATCTAGGTATTTATATGAAGAATCCATAGAATAAAAATGAATTCAATATTTGGGAAGACCTAATAGATATGACGAAAACCGTGAAAATATATGCATTCCATTTTCACTGATAATTTTTTTTGCCCCCCCTCCGAACGCCAATGTATATTTGAAATTTTTTTTTATCTAAATTAGTTTTCTAGTTGATTTACATAAACGTACCGAGTTTCAGCTTTGTAGCATAAGCCGTTCTATAGATAGGAAAAACACCCCCCACCCCCGTACCATACTACCCCTATAAAAAATTATATTTTTCCAAGATGCTACTAATATAGCTCTATCTAAATACGAAGTTTCAGCTTTATATCATTATAGGTTGTCGAGATATTAAAATCGGAACTTTTTCCTTTTCACCCTCCCCCACCCTCACCCTTTACACCCACACTTCCAAAATTTTGTTTTCTACTAGGGGTCTATTAGGCCTACTTCTGGTAAAAATTTGAAGCATCTATCTTACACCGTTCTTGAGATATGAGACGTGATTTTTTAGAAAAATTCTTATCCCCTCCACTTTCATGCTCCACCGCCCCCTTCAAAAATTTTGCTTCCAGCAAACTTCATTTGTCAACCTTTATACAGAAACCAAATTTTATTTATCTAGTGCAATTGGTTAGTAAGATATCGCAATCTAAAGTTTTTCACCCCCCACCCCCGTACGCCACTGCTCCCACTCAAATTTTTTCCGATCTATTCTCCTAGTATACCTACAGATATTCATAAAGTTTCAATTTTGTGACATTAACCGTTTAGGAGATATGGATTTTAAGAAGTGTCGATCTCACCTTTTTTGCGTTTCGGACGCATTATTTTTCCCCCCACTCCCAAACCCCTTCACCTATATCGGCAATTTTTTTGCAAATGGGTCCACTACTGAAGCTCTATATAAATTCCAAATTTCAGCCTCCTAGCATAAGCGGTTGCTGAGATCTAGAAACCAAAATTTTCCGTCTAAAACACTTCCCCCTCCTCCCCCCTCACACCCCCACCCCTCCAAATTTGGCCACTTCAAGGGGCCTACCCAGTCTATTTATAAAAAAAATTTTAATTTAATAGCTCAAAGGGTTTGGGAGCTACGAGCCTTCAAACGATTTTGCGTACAGCGGTCGACGTACGGCGTACGGCGGACAGACGGACTGAAATTTTTTATTGCTTTTTTCGTGTCTACTCGTCATGAAACGTGAAAAAAAAAATTTTGAGGGTAGCAAATTTTTTTTTTTTAAAAATCGAAAACAATACTGTATTATTAAAATAATAAAGTAAAATTGATCATTTGATAATAACTCCAAAAGTTTTGAAATTTTCAGACATGATTGTATGTATGTTGCAAAAGTAACAATCAAAAATCAATTAAAAAATTTTAAAATTGCTTTTGTTGCTAACTTAAAAATGTTTCGTATCTCAGATCGTCTTGCAAATTCATATTTACATAAGAGAAAAGTGGTTTATATTTTTGAACAAAATATTTTATTTTTTTCCGTATTCAAAAATATTTGAAAATGCTAAGTTTTCAAGGATCTGCGACGCCTATGAAGAACTAGCTTCAATTCACTAATTGTAACATTTGCACCCCATTTTAAAAACTTTTGATTTTTTTTTGGCATTTCTTTCAACAACTTGATTTTACTTTATTATTTTAATAATATTTTCACTATTAAACTTATTAAAAGTATGTTGCGTAAACTTGCAAAAGATTTGTAATTTGTTTGGGATAATTGTGAGTTATTAATTAATTTAAAATGTAAAAATCCTTCAAGTGGGTTGCAAACCTAAAACAATATCGAAAAACCCAAAGTTATTAGAATATTTGTGAATTTTGTTTGCTCGATGATTCAGATTTATTACTTTTACAACAATTTATTTCCGAACTCTTAAAACTTTTAGAATTTATTTATTTATTCGGACACTGTACAGATTTAAGAAACCCAATTACACAATATGTTAAATAGAACAACAAAAAAACGGGAGCGAAACAAATTTATAAAAAAGAAAAAGAAGAAAGAAAGTAATAGTACCTAGTCAAGTCATAAATATTGGTACACAGAAAAATCGACGCCAAATGAAAACGAATTAATATTTTTCAAAATTTTTTTCTTCTTTTTATTGGGTTATTCAATGGCTACAAATCTTAGAACAACTTATTCGAAATGACTTCCATTTGCCTTCCAGCACGACTTGAGACGATCTGGCAACTCATCGATCGCGAGACGCACTTTTTGCATGGGGAAATTGCCCACTGCACGGACAAGGGCTCGCTTCAACGACTCAATATTTGGGTGTCGAGTAGAGCAAGCCATGCCCTCTAAGCCGGACCACAACTTGTAATCCACCAACGGGTTGAGGTCTGGACTACCAGCTGGCTAATCATCCGTTGATATGAAGTCCGGAACGTTGTTTTTGAGCCACAGTTGAGTCGTTTTTGCCTTGTGAGCTGGAGCAGAGTCTTGCTGGAAAGTCCACGGCTTGTTGGCGAATATTGATTGGTTGAGAGGCTTCACAATGGGTTCCAAGACCAAGACGGTCGATTGATATACTTTGGCCGATGTTTTCACTTTCTCGCAAAAATGGAGCTTGGTAACGCCATCGTAGCTCACTCCCCACCATACCATTACAGACGCGGGATAGTGGCCTCTTTGGACCCTCAGGATGAGTTGGGATGCTTTTCTGGATGACCGAGCATACACACAACAAGATGTAAGGTAAAGTTCATAATACCGTTAAAAACCTTAGGGGTTACGCCACTCTAGAGTTTTCAAAAAATCGATTTTTTTTATTTTAAATGGTCCCTTAGGACCTCAAAAATGCTGTCCCAAAAGATTATGGCCGAAAAAGGTCTCTAAGGACTAGGTTTTCGAATTTTAGTACAAGGCCGCCTGCAAAATTATTCATGATTTTTAACTACTCAAAACTTCAAACGCGTTTATCTCAAAACTATATTTTTCAAGCTGGCCGGAAACATAACTCAGACAATTTTCAACCGATTCACTTGAAATTTTGAATATATCCTTAAAACTATATTGTCCATCAGAGTACGTAGAATTTTTTTATATTGCATAGTTCATTTGTTATTAGCAGTTTTTTAAGCAAATTTTACACTTTTCACTTTAGAAGTGCGCCATTTGGCCAAAAATCAATATATCGAAAAAATCCTACGTACTCTTGTGGCTGTTGTTATATGTAATCGAAATAAATTTATTAGCTTATCATAATTCAAAAATTACAGGCACTAGGTGTCCGGCCATGGACCCTGGGAAAACGGAGACGTCATCGCAAAAACGCTGCACAGCCGCCATTTTGAATTTAATCGCTTAAAAAAATTACTATACATAGTCAATAACATGTACAGTCAAACCTGTCAATAGTGGAATCGCATGGGGAAAATTATTTTTCCACTATTGGCAAGGTTTCCACTATTTCCAGGTTCCATTATTGACAGGTTAATTGAGACAACTATGAAGAGATTTTCCACTATTCAGAGTAAAAGTAAAAAAAACACACATTTCTACGTTTTCTTATATTTAATGTATTGCATTACATGTTATGCAATTGGTAATGCCAAACTTTCGCGGACATTTGTATGAAAAGGTAATTAGCAGTGTAATCGAATTGGTAAGGCCTGGGTCATTACATTTCGTTGCTTACACCATCGATAACCCGGTAATCAATGCTAGTCCTACTGGGGAAGTGACGAAGCAATCAGCACTTAGCACAATCGGTTTTCTTTTTTTTACTTGTCTTATGTACACAGTAACAACCGCGAGTGTGACATATGAACAAGAGCGACTGTGGTCGCCGTTCATCTATAATGGTACTATGTTTATGAAGCGTCGGCGATTTCACACTGTGTGCATACTAACAATGAATCAAAATGAAATCATTTTGTGATCGGGAAGTTGTTTGAAAAATCATGAAAATTGATATAAAAAATGAATTTAGCGAGATTGATTTTCCACTATTCGGAGTGAGCGTGTTCCACTATTAACAGGTCAATTTGTATGGAAGAGTTCAACGGCGGAATTTTTTTTCCACTATTGACAAGATTTCCACTATTTCCAGGGTCCACTATTGACAGGTTTGACTGTATTATAAATATCCATTTTTGTAATCTCGATTTATTTTGTAGTTTTTCTGAAAAAAAATCCCGAAAAAGGCCTATTTTTTCAGCCTCTAGAGTGACGTAACCCCTTAAAGAGAATACACTCGCCAAGATACAATCTGCGCTGATTTAGTGAGGGAATATTGGGTAAGGATAAACATTCACTGTAGGAGCAGTAGGGTAGGTTATATTTGAAGAGGAGTGACCGGGTGAATCGACGCTGAACAGACTCAAGAGATTCAATGTGACAACTATAGTGAGGGGACCAAATAGAAGAACAGTATTCCAATCTGCTGCGAACAAGTGTCAGATAGAGCTGGACGCACGTTTGAATATTGGAAAATATATAAACGGATCTCAACATGAAACCAGACAATCTAGATGCAGTACAAATAATGTTTTTGGAAGTGAATATCAAATTTAAGTCTTCGGTCGAAAGTTACACCTAGATCGCGAATCTGGGATACTTCAATGAGAATGGTGGAGTTCAGAGTGTAATCGAAGGGTATAACTGCATGTTTCAGTGTAAAGGTTATTTTATGGCATTTGCTTACATTAAGTGGAAGGCGATTATATGAGCACCATAGGGTTAGTTCATTGAGATCAGACTGTAATAGGATACAGTCACTTCTCGAAGATATCTCCCTGTAGATTTTGAGGTCATCAGCGTAGAAAAGGAATGAAAAGTGAATGTTTAGGGGTAGGTCATTAACAAAGATTATGAAAAGGAGTGGGCCAAGTGTTGAGCCCTGAGGAACTCCAGAGAGCGGGAAGAATACAGTAGACGAACATCCATTAAGAACTACACGAGAGCTGCGTCCAGCAAGGTAAGACGCAAACCACTCCGAAAGAGTATTATTGTGATATTATTGTTATCATTGGCTGGCCAAATAGGGAAATCTTCTGAGGAATTGTTCCAGCTTGTAATATCATTTTCTTCCCTAGAATACGAGTTAATTTAGATTCGAATTGACTTAACATGGTAGCTCTAGACGTCCCCTGTCCGCTAAATAAAATTTACACTCTTACCAAATCCAACACTTTGAAGAGATTTTTGGAATAAGAATTTCTGTGCTGACTTGGAAGCTAGCTGAGAAGCGTCTTCTCCAGTCGGAGGAAAAGACTGTTCTAACATCGAAAACTAAAACAAAATTCCTTCTATGAAAGCAGTCTACAGAAAAAAATATCTTCTCCATCAGCGATTTATTAGGAATACAAACATCTTGAAATAGATGCACTGTTGACCTAAAAAAGTGTTTGCGAAATTTCAAAGAAATATTTAAATAAATCATGCTGCATGCATAATTCAATTAGATTGCAAATGTGAAATGATCTAAAAAAGTGATGACTACCGTAAAAAAAATTAATTCGTATTACCGTATATAAAATTGAAATGAACATCCTAGTTATTAAATAACCTTATCATTTAACACATGGATGTGATTTTCGGCACTTTTCCTCGTTAATAAGAATATTTGAAATTGAATAGCCCTGGCGTTACTAAACACACCAAAAAATACCCAAAAATTATCATAAGTGGTCTAAAATTATGGTGCGCATATGTTTCGTACTTGATGTGCATGACCGTAGGCCTCAACTTTTTATGCTTGAAGGATTGTACCTTTTTTTAAATACCTACATTTGTACAAAGAGCATGAGAATATTTTCAATTTTAGCTAAATAGGCACACAATCGTTTTTGGATGTGTAATAAGTAAAATCCTCCGTTACTATGTTATTCACAACATACTTAATGACTTATGTTGGAAATAATAAATGTATAGTGTAACGTGTTGTTATCATTATCTAACTGGTATTTCTTTGTTGTTAATTGCTTTATAATGATTGAAACTATTTATCAAATATTATGCATTGTCACTTCTATGAAGCTTAGCACAGGGAGAATTTTTCTACAGTACAAAAAAATGCCATTCACGCTCTAAAAACAATTTATGTTCAAGTACATTTATAATATCCGTAATTTACAAACATCAAAAGTATTAATTTTCAACAATTTTCGTTCATTTGCGATCTAATAAGCAACTGTAGTCATGAATACCAATTACATTTTCAGATTAATATAGAAATCAGATCAGATTATTCTTGAACTTTGCATTCAAATCAAAATTATATTCAATTGAGATGTTAATTATAAACAATTTAAAGTTGCATAAATCAAGAAAACACATACTCAGGAACGTGCCCCTTTTATGAATGAAAGAGAGTAAGAAAATACAAAAAACGTTTATTAAATTATAAAAAAAGCATTTTATTCATAATTTATGTATTAACAGTTTTTCGGTGGGTCTGTGAAGACTACCACACGTAATTCCCGACTAGATAGAACGCTTCTTTAACTAGTGCTAATCAAAGCGGAATTAAGCTATTGAGAATGAAAAACTTTCGTTGTAAGCACCAGTTTGAATTTTATCCGAAACTGAGCTGCTTCATGAAGTAAATTTTAAATTACATTAAAACGATCAATTTAAAAATGTTAAAAATTGATAATCGATGAAAAATATGAGGTTTTCAATAATTTAATGAGTACTAAATTTAATTTAGACACCGAGAATCTGCCTTAAGGTACAATCTGGCTGGTACTGCCGACCGTCACGGTCAGCAGTAACTGCCAACCTCAACTGCTCAGAGAGATGGGTAACTCAGATTTGAGCCGGCTCAATGAACCGGCTCAAGCAGAAGATCCAACTGAGCCAGATCTACTTCACGGATCTTTACGGTTCACGAATCTCGACGGCTCAACAGATCTTTACGGATCTTTGCGGTTCGCAGATCTTGACGGCTCAGCAGATCTTTACGGATCTTTGTGGTTTGCAGATCTTTTCGGTTCGCAGATCTACACGGCACACAGATCTTTACGGATCTTTGCGGTTCGCGGATCATCACGGCTCGTGGATTTTTAAGGTTCGCGGACAGAAGCAGATCTTTACAAATCGTGGATCTTTGAGATGATGATGATGGAGGATATAAGATGGAAAATGGAAAACGGTGGATGGAGGTTTGAAGGGTGGAGAATCGAGTATGGAAGATGGAGGATTCAGGATTGAGGATGGAGGATGGATGATGGAAGATAGATGATGAAGGATGGAGAATAGATGGAGGATAGAGGATGGAGGATTGAAGATTGAGGATTGAGGATGGAGGATAGATGATGGAGGATGGAGGATGATGGATGAAGATGAAAGATGAAAGATAAAAAATTAAAAATGAATGATGACCGATAAAAGATAAATATGAAAGATGAAAGATGAAGATTGAAGATGTAAGATAGAAGATGGAGGACGAAGTATGGAGGATGGAGGATGAAAGATGGAGAATGGAAAATGGAGGATAGAGGATAGAAGATGGAGGATAGAGGACAGAGGATGGTGGATGGTAGATGGTGGGTGGAAGATTAAAGATTAAGGATTAAATATTAAAGATTAATTATTAAAAATGAAAGATTAAAGATTAAATATTAAAGATTAAATATTAAAGATTAAATATTAAAGATTAAATATAAAAGATTAAAGATTGAAGATTAAGGATTGAAGATTGAAAATTGAAGATGGATGATAGAATCGCAAATCTTTACAGACCGTGAAACTTTATGAATCGCAGATCTTCGATAAAAAGTCTTTGCAAACTATGAGGTAGTACATTATATCTATACTATACATGCTACTTATGAAGTATCCGCGAAGAACAGAAAAGTATCACCAAAGTACATCGTAATTGCTCTATTGCTCTGTGTATTGTTAATTATAAAATATTGGGATCTATACCCTAGCCGGTGATCTAGTTAACCCAGTGCTAATACCAGATGCAATAATCATTATTTTCACATGCGGAATTGAGTCGATTTGTTCCATTTATCTAACGATGAGCTAATTAATTTATTTAACGGAGCTATTTCGTCATGTGTGCTACGTCCTGCACGAAAACCGAAATGATTTTCGTTTAATATTTCATGTGTCTCAAAGTAAAACATTAATTTCTACTTTGCAACCATTTCCATTATTTTACCATAGACAGATATTAATGAAATAAGTTACTCTTCAAAAGGTTAAGATTAATTAGGTCTATAACAGTCTTCGAGAAAAAGTCTTTTAACCCACATTCATTTGTGAAGTCGTCAAATCCGAGACTAGAGCCACCATTTTTTGAAACTAGTTTCCCATTATTTCCCGTATTACCCAGCATTGCCTTAAAATATTCAACTCTGATATTTTTCATTAAAGTACATAGTTTATTTTAAATGAAACTTCGGTTTGTCGTAAAGGGTTATTCAATAGGTACATAACAATTTTATATTTTAATACAAACGCACCCTGAAACTTTTTTGCTGGTATTTCAATAACAAAACGTCAGTCAAGGTTTATATTTTTATCATGATGAAGTTCATGAATGAGCAACGTTTGGAAATTATCTCAATTTTTCTGTGTTTTATTTAAATACAAAATTGTTGTGTTCCTATTGAAATTTTCTATGTAAATAGCTAAGTGCTATTCAATAGCGACAGAAAAATTCCGTATATAAATTATACACCGAAAAAATGGAAATTTTGAATATTTCCAAACGTTGCTCGTTCGTTACCTTCACCATGATAAAAATGTAAACGTTGACTGACGTTCCGACATTGACAAACTAGCAAAAAAGTTTAAAGGTGCGTTTGTATTAAAATACAAAATTGTTATGCACCTATTGAATAACCCTTTAGCACGGCAGTGCAAAAGATCCACCTGAATCTTTTGAACCGGTTCAAAGAGCCGGATCTTTGAAAAGAGCGAGATCCGGTGAGCTGGTTCTCTACTGCTCACCGCGGCTGTTTTGCACTTACAACCATCAACTGCCGGGCAGTCGCAAACAGACTTGACAGCTTGTTTTTCCTGAAGCAGTAGTCTACTGCCGGCAGCAGCGTTACCGTTTTACTACATAAGGAGCAGATTTACTACCTTTTTTTTAATTTTAAAATTTACTGTACTACTACATCAAGTCATGTAACGCTACGTTTTTGCGATAATTCTCGAAAGTCAAATTGAAAACAGCACAAGAATGTAATCCATTATTATTTTATATTACTATATGTTTAATGTTAAGCGTATTTATTGTATTATTATTAAAATTCATTTTCTACTACCTCTCTTTTGGAAAAGGTAGCAGATTTTGCTACTCCAAAAAACCGCCTCGCAGTATCACTGACCGGCAGTTACTGCTGGCCGCGACTGTCGGCAGTACCAGCCAGATTCTACCTTTATAGATCACTGCATCACAATAACAGAGAATGTACTCAGCGGTTTCAGATCTGATTTCACAGATTCGACACGAGTCCAGAGAAACAAATTTTGAAGCCTTCTTCCCGTATAAAGTTAGAAATGTCTTTGATTGTCTAAGCCATCAAAGTGGACATCTCAAAATGAGTTTCAATTTTTTTCGACCTTAATGAAGCCCAGAGAAACTCCACAGGTTCCAGACTTATCATCGGTTAATTGACTTCACGCTAACCCAGCTTGTCGGCCGATTCGTCTCTGGTGTTTTGGCACCCATCTTAGGATTACGCTGTCATGATGTGCCAGCTCTTACTAGAAGTACCTTAATTTTAATTTATCATTTTCGAACAATAAATAATTACGATATTTAAAAAAAAAAATTTCTACGCCCAATTTTTCTATTTCCAGCTTCAGAAGTAAAACTTATATTTTGCTGCTTTTATTTAAATCTACTCACCTAAAATTGGTTTCTTTTGCTCCAATAACTCACAATAACTATAAGCTAATAAATTAACAGGTCGTTGTGGATTAAAACTACCACAATGGACTAGCCGTTCACATGTCTTCATAAGAAACGAAGAAAACTCTCCGGGATCGATACCGTAGCTACGCCAACCGCCCACACCGTCTGCAACACCTGAAAAAATAAAAGAAAATTGTTGTTAATGATTAATTTTAAATAATTAAGAAATTCAAAATTTTCTAGTCTATCATCACCGAATAATTCATTCCTACTCAGGATGCAGAAAGATTTGCGAGTTAAGGAGAGTGGAATTAGAAGAAATACTATAATTAACCATTTTTTTTTAATTGAATAAACTAAAAGGATAAGTTCATAAGTGAGGAGTATCCATCCATTTATTCAGGTACTTGACATACAAATGTCCCTGTAAAAAGTGGTCACACTTATGGAATGATCACCAGAGCTTAAAACTTATAATTTTGTACAAAATTTCAAAATTTAATTTAAAATTATAAATAGAAAGTATCTGCATAGAAACAGTCTGCACCAAAGAGTTCAAGATTATATAAGAGGTTAAAATTGCTAATTTCATAAGAGCTTATCTGGAATGGGACAACATTGTCCGGGGAAGATCTGATCAAGTGAAACAGCTGTACGTACGTATCGAACGTGATCACTCCAGTTGAACTACAGAAACAATTACCCGTTTGAATATAAGAGGACAACACTGGATAATTCCAGAATTACTGTGATAAGAATTGGTCATGGATTAGACTTATAAAATGCAAAATAACCGCGTTGTCTTGTCGTTAAAAGTCCATTTGTTTAATAAAGTGTGATGAGATGTGCTGTAAGCAAAGTTATGATGGAAAACATACCGAGCTTATATGATAAAATTGCGGAAGAACCAAATTGATAATGCCAACAAGACGGTCTTATCGTAATAACATGGATTTAACCGAATGTTGATGTAATCTCGGTAAGAGAATAAAATTTAATTATTTTTTTTTCTCCATAAATGCAAACAACCTTCGGACAGATTAAGAGCAGAAATTAGATCTTGTAAAATAAAATATTTCTTGAAAAATTCCATATAAACAATAATCTAATCGCGTGAATTTACTTTTGTATGACGGTAAGACGACGAAGCAAGATAACAATTTTGAAATGTTTGTGCCAAGAATACTGCACCACTCTTTTGAAACATCGATCATAATTTACTTGAATGGCTATCATAGTCTTATCTAATTGTAGAGCAATTGAGATCACAGCGTGATTAGTAATGCGAGTGTTATATTACTTATAGTCGCGAAGTTGTCGAGTCAATCAGCTCATTACTTTATGTGATATGCATTAATAACTTTTAATTTGTGGTCACAAATACTTTGTCTTGTTTTCGCGGTTTAGTTGTTTAGACTTTTTGAGGTTTAACCCTATCATTGTCATTATAATGATTGCATCATGAAAAGAAAATTACACGATGTGTCTTTAATTATCTACACACGTTAATTAATTAATTAAAACATAAATGTTTTTAATTATAGTCAGCAAATTTGTCTGGAAATTTTCCAGTAAATTGTGCGGAATGTTTGGCAGGCGAAGCCATATTGCTTTACTAAATTTGCTCGTGGGGCGGCCTTGGGAAGTGATCACCAGAATTACATTCAGAACCCATAAGCTCTTCGAATAAAACGAAAGCTAAACAAAGATGGATTTAAAGATCAGACAAAACGACGAAAATATTCTGCCATTTTATACGAGAAGTCCTTCGGAAGACAAATAGTGCGCTTGCTGAACGCCAAGTGAAAGGAAATTAAAAAAAAATTGTTGTCCAGTGCGGAGGTGGTAGCGCGAAAAGATCTCATAGCTGTTCGAAGACAAAAATGGCAGATGATTCAGCACAGGAGGTTCCTCAAAAATCCTACTTATTAGGATTCTAGAATTATTTCCACAGTTTCATTAATTCTGTTGAAGATTATTCCTACCGATATTTTGGATATAATAAGTAGTACCGTAAGTGTCCCGTTTTTCGGTTTGCAGAGAATTGGCACCGTCTTTCGAGACAAATTTTGTGCTTCCGAAAAAACTGATTTAAAAAAAACTGGACAAAAATGTAGTCCAAGCTATAGACGACTCTGCTTTGGGTCCCAGGCCACAGCAAGATAGAAGATAACGAGCGGACAGACGAATTAGCTACGCAAGGTTCTGCTCTTCTTCTAAAAAAACGCGAACTCCAGATAGAGAGGACTGACCAACTTTGTCATATCTAGGAAGATATGGCCATCCTACTCCCGGAGCAGAACAGATGAACTCCTGAGCAGGAGCCGTGTGGACGTCTCCAGAGTCACGGCAGACAGCACGGTTCACTGGCCGATCGGCGACCACGCGTCCAGACTGGGTATTGCCTTTAACGTCAATTGCCGCACCTTCTTTGCGAGTGTCCCGCCCTAGCTAGAGCCAGACTTCGCGCACTAGGCAAACCCTTCTTCAATAACCTTGATGAGATCTCGAAAAACAAGATAGGAGAACTGACTACCTTCTTGAACAGCTCTGGATGGATATGATAATCCATTCAAGCCCCAGGTCTCTGTAAAACTATGTATCTACTTCATCAGCCCTCAACGACCAGGTTAAACGAGTTGTGGTATCAAAACGGCGCTTCCTGTGCTAATTGGGCCCGGTTTTCGGCAGACGGGCCACCACGCAAACCAACCAAGCTATAGAAGAAGAAAACGGCCAACCAATAAAATGAAATGTTGAAAAAAACAATAGCGATCATTTGTTTCAGCGGTATGGTAAATGATATGAATGTTTCAAAGACTGTCTAACGGATTTGAACGACTTGACTGATAAAATTCTTCAGTTCTGGGGCACTTTTTGAGATACATTTACTGCTTCCAGTTTTAGTCCTGCGGTGAAAATCCCATGACTATGTGGGAATGCTTCAAAGTCTGCCAAATGAATTTCAACAGCTGGGCTAATACAAATCTTCAGTTCTGGGGCATAGAACTGGAAGAGTTCTTTTTTTGTGGTATATTTACTGCTTCAAATTGCCCACGAATAGGTCGGATTTCAAGTCACGATGACAGTTTTAGTAGACTAATGTACTGGTGCACCCGATGCTACTTCGGACCTAGTCCAACACAATTTTAAACTGGCTTCTTCTGCTCAATGGCAGTAGCCAGGGCAACGGTCGATCCCAGTCGGGCTTTTTGTGCTGGTGTGTATCGTCAAAAAGCCAAACAGGTCTGATAAAATAAAAGAGCATCGTAGTATTTACACTTGTATCTTGGCAACGGAGGACCTTAAAAATTTGATCACATTAAAGGTGTGGACTTTAGACGTTAGTAGGACCGGTTTGTGGAAATTAGAGGTCATTTTTAAGGGGCGCATAGACAAACATTCTTGCACGTCATTCATGCGCGAATTTTGATTTTCCATAAACGTTCATGCCAACCAGTCTCGCTTCAAAACTCAAAGTGAAATTGTCGAGGTAGTGATTTATGCTCTCCTAATCGACAGTGTTTTGGACCATGATGTTCAGAATAAAAAGGGGAGAAGAAGGAAGAGAATTTGAGCAAAAGATTGGCAACAAGAGCGAAAAAGATTTTCGCATGTTAATTTGCTAAACGAATTGCAGACTTACAGTCCAACAGATTTGAAAAACTTCTTAAGAATGCACTTTTGTACTTACTGAGTGACCGCGATTAGTGAAAAGGGAGACACCATTATAAGAGATGCCATTTCCACAAATGAACGGCTATCTGCAACGCTCCGGTACTTAGCTGCCGGTGAGGATTTGAAATAACGGCGATTACACCGCAGACATTAGGGAAATTAATTATATTAATTATACCACAAGAATTGTCGGGCCTTGTCCTATACTCAACTCAAAAGTTTTACGACTATCCTTATACATATCTTTGTAGCCTTCCGATAAAGAGCTTTGTTCTAGATCGGGTTAAGGTTAGGTTAGGTTAGGTTGAGAAGGGTGGACTGAAGCAATGTGCCACAGTCCATCACGAGAGATCACTGTGGATCCATTGTGGTCCCCTCGTATAAAACCGGGCTCTAGACTACTGATTCCAAATATTGCCAGGCTTTCACATTCACACACTAGATGCTCCAGTGTTGGCTCAACATTCACATCACCACAGCGACACAGATCAGCCATGGGTATTCCCAGCCTTTCTCCATGACTCCCAAAGGGACAGAGTCCCTTTAGGACCCCTATAAGTTGTTTGCAAATGTCCCTGCCCAGAGACAAAATGAAGCTAGAGTTCCTCCTATCAAGTTTCGGCCAGCAGATTCTTAGATCGGGTTAAAGTTTAATTATTATTATTCTTATATTTTATATTTAATTTGGCAGATCTTGGTTGGTAGTTAGTCCTCTTATATAGGATAAGAAAAAGGAGTTATGAAAAATAAAAAGGATTTAGGTAATAAAAGAATTTGGATAATACAAGGATGTGGGTAATAAAAAGAATTTGGGTAAGGACGCAAAAAATCCTAAAATCTGAACATTAAATCCACCCGTACCGGGGTAGGTGCCGACATGGCGTGGTTTTATGACAAATAATACGCAGGCGCGTGGCGTGAAACTTTGTAGGGCTAGTGCAATAACACGATCATGAAATTCAAAGAATTCTATAACCATAAAAACGTAGGTTTCCTTCTAAATTAAAATTCCGATTGCTAAATTCCAGGAAGAAATCAAAAAATTGTGCGTAATTTAGCGATCGTAACATTGCGCTAGCCCTGCGAAGATTCACGCAACGCGCCTGGTAATAAGATGTTTCTTTTCCGTCAGGATACGGAACAAAAATCAAAGAAAATATTTTCTTTCATCTTCAATGAGACGTCGTCCGCATTCGAAAACTGCAAAATTAGAATGACGATCGCCATAGGCTCACATGCATGTTGTCATGCGCGTTGGCTCCGCCCACAAAAATCAAAATAATTTGATTTCTATCATGCCGCATGACAGCATGCACGAAATGTCATCATGTAGTCCCATATACGATAGATTTTCGAGAAAAATACCAATTTTCATGCAAGAATGTCCGTCTATGGGCCCCTTTACGTTTATTTGAAAACGAAAGGACTTATTAATCTTAACCCAGCGAAGACGTGAATTTCGGTTAAAGAAATCGAACCAGCAAGTGAAAAATGAACGAGATTGGTCTTCTTCGAAAACGTGGACTCAGTTAATGCATGAACTTCGTAATAAGTTGAATAGACTTTGCGAAAACAATACGACATCCCAAAAACTGTTTACGAGAAATGACGGTATGCATTTGTCATGAAGTCAAACCGACATCAGGAAAGTGAAGGAGAGGAATAGCAGGATTCAGTCAATGTGAGCGCCTACAAGTTTCGCAACGAAACAGGGTAGCACAAAGGACCTCCTCATTGGTATAAATGTCGTTACCCTCGCCCCAATTTCATACATTCATACTACACTTAGGCACTTAAAACGCTTCGAAGTAGTGAACAAGTGAAATGAATGCCAGCGTCGTCGCATCTCATCTTCCGACATTTTTGGTTTTTTACTTAAAATATATTTCGCGATTGGAACAGGTCTTACGGTATTATCCCTTGAAAGTAAAGATATTAAAAGATTATTACCGCGACGTCAACTTCTCAAAAAATTTTATAGAATGGTAAAGATGCTGTGATATGCCCATTAGTTGTAGGATATGATGGAAAATTCGTTTGTCTTATTCTTAAGATGTGCACTTCTATTCCGGAAAAGCAAAGAAATTTGAAGAGCATCATACAGAAAAGGATGCTTACTACAAGATGATTCATTCTTAGAAATTTTTACAGCGTACTTAAAAGGTCGTTGTCTGAAGGGATCAATATGTAGATGGTATCATTGTATGAAAAATTGAGGTAATAGACTACTCGAGAAGTTCCAAGAGGCTAATAGCATTGCTGTATTGTTACTTTTTTTTATTATTTTTCATACAAGTACGAGTTTATATCCAAATATTTTGTTAAATAGCTCTAAACTACAAATTAGTTAGTGGCCTAGTTCGGATTTCGTGTCCTGTCTCTATTAGTAGAGTAGAGTATCTAGAGAATATTTCATTCTGATAAAATCCGCGGAAAAATTGTACGATATGCCTTCTAATGGCTCTAACGAAACGGTTTCTTTTCGAGCCAAGTACAAAAAAATTTGAACTAGCCTTTCTAGCGAAGTTGTTATGCTCAATGGCTTAAAATTGTCTTGTGACTAGCCGGGTAGCGCTCTCCTTTCATATACTGCTCTGACACTGAAAAACAAAACAAACGAACTTTTAACATTACCGATCGCAAAACAAAATCGAAAAATAAAAATATAATTAAATTTACACAAACAGGCACCACATTATGCAACGAATCCGTCGTGTTAAGTTTGCCAATTCACTTACATCAATAATGTTAGTGCGTGTTCCAATTTGATCACAAGAGTTCAAGAATCGATTGAAACGTTTTAAACGAATGTAAATACTGCATTCAGAAGAACAATTGTAAATTTCTTGTTGACTTGAGAAAGCTGATTCGATGCGATTAACTTTATATGATTTAATTCAAAACGAAGACGACAAAATGTACTTTGGACGAGTGAAGAATAAATTTTGCAAACTTTGTGAGCTATGATAAAAAAAAAATTATCCCATCGGCATCTTATAAATAAGTTTGTACATACGTAGACGAGTTTTTAAAGCCTCGCTTCAATGTCGATAAACTTATGATAAAGAAGTCATCAAAGTGTATTTTCATCAGACTTATCTAGACAACATTTTATTATTTGTGGAATTTTCTTAGAATTAATTTAAGGAAAAAAAAAAACTTTTAGCCGTGAAATGATAAGCTTCAAGATTGCATGTCTAGAAAAATAAAAAATATATAATCAAGGTTGGCATTAGAACTCAATTTAGACATACTACAAAAAAATTCCAACGTACTGGTACTGGTTTTGCAGCAAGTTGTGCATGTTTGGAACTTTTAAAATTATCCATTTTGCAGCTTGAATCACGTTCAGAGCGACTACAAAGTGCAACGACAAAACGAATACGATACGATACGAGCAATTAAATAATTGGAAGCTGATGGTCTTTGTAACTAGTGCATAAGAATAATTGTGTGTATTTATATACCTCTTATTAAAATATAATAATAATAATAATAAATAATTGGACATCTATGAAAGTATTTTTAAGATAAGAAATGTACCTATCGGAAATTCCACAGAGATTGGATAATATGCTGCTTCGATTAGATTACGAAACGAATCAGAAAATGCTTCTAATATTTGGTTTATCAGTTTATTAATTGGCGAATTTAACTGAAAATTACATAGGCATCTAAAAAAAAAAGACAATATCTACAGGATAGGTTCTTTGGGAAACATGAACAATTTGCGATGACGAAAAGAAAACATCAGACACTATAGCACTAGCTCTATGAAGGACTAGTTCACAAATTACTTTGCCACTTCGGACAGAGTTTCATGGCACCATCCGAGTTCCTCGCCGTTTCGTGTCGGGACATAGTTCATTAATGGGTCCGGAATCGAAGAGGAACTACAAAAGCTTCAAGACTGATGTAGTTAAAGCAACCTAAGAATCTAATCTTAAATAGAAGTACAAGTCGCTCCGAAATGATAAAAAGAAATGTTACGCAATCTGTAAACCGGTCGCCAATCGAAGTAACTTTTCTTTTCCCACTGTTCAATTGCAGAACAGAAAGTCATCAAAACGCTGCAAATTAAACCAAAAGGTGACGAGTCGACATAATTTGCATCGTTTTGATGACACAATTGGGTGAATGATCGCACATAATTACCCATCAAAGGTAGAACTTTTTATGTGCTATCATTCAACCAATTGACCCACATTACAACTTCAAGCATGTAAAATGGTCGCACAATGCATTTTTTCATACGTATACATTTCTTCATACGTATGCTAAATTTTCCGTATGCATTGTGCGATCATTAAACTTAAACCTAATTATTAATATTTACTTAGATTAAGCATTTTTTTTATTATAAATAGTCTTTAAGAACATTGAATAAATCAATCCTCATTTTACACGCACGAAATAACGTATTTTATTTAGCGCTCCCAGTTTCCTATAACCTTTATAATTATCCGTTCCTTACGACCATTAGGAACGAATAATTCCCTTCCCCTTCCCTACGGCTGGTGTGGCCGTAACTATAATAAACCTTACCCTAAAAATAATACAAGCTGCACTTCCATTCATAGCAGTTTGGGACTGCAGCCACACATTCGTACGACAACAGCGATAGACTTATTCAACTGGTATGGCTGCAATAAGCCTAAGGCGATCGGCGCACGAACATTGGTCCGTCGAGCCGGATATATTCTGGACACTGAGCCGTCGATATAGCAGCGATTCCACACGTTCAACGAGCCCAAACGCAACATGACCCTTCTAAACATAATGGAATCAGAGGTCGATAAAATCATTGAGGATCAGGAAGAGATTGCTGAGTCCTTAAAAAATTTGGGAACAAATTACCGAAAGGACGGTAGTTCCCGAAAAACCGAGGATTACTTTTACAAAGAACTAAGACACATAGAGTATCCCTGGGAATCATTTCTCCTAAACCACGAAAGGATCGTGAAACAAGTAGCAGACGACCATCCATATATCTCGACAAAGATATTGGAAGCTTCTGTATAGCCAAACGAAGGCTACATACAAAGAGGGAAAAATTGCTATTATGAAGTATCCAGAGACCAGTACCAGAACTCAAATATCATCTGTTGTAACAATCCCATCCATCTCTTCAATCAGATCGCCAACTACGATATCCTGGACATGGCCATATACTCTTACCACGACAACAAGTGATTTGAAGATGCCCGAGAGGACTAAATGGCAACATCTTACTGCTGGGCCAGTACTTCATGGTCCGACCAACAAGATAAATCCTGTAAACTGGGGATGACCCAACAATCTCCCAAGATTGACGCACTTGGAAATTCCAAAATTCAACGGGGATTACAGGAACTGGAAATGTTTCATCGACATGTTCAAGAACATTATCCACGCAAATCCAGTTATAGGTTCTATCCAGAAAATGCAGTATCTCCTTAGCTATATGGATGGCGACGTGTGGGACTCTATCGCCCATCTCACATTAGATGGATGCAATTACGAAGCTGCATTAACGATCTTGCAAGAACGATTTTGTAACAACCGAAAAATGGTTACCACGTACATCCATACACTACTCGATGTAGAAAAAGTTGGTCATCGAAGCCAAACGGAGTTGATAAAACTTTATGATACCGTAATAAACTGCTTGGCAGCGCTGAAGAATTTGCAATATAACACCGATGAATGGGACCCGCTTGTTGTACGAATCGCTATGAGGAAATTAGACAGCGAAAGTGCACGTTAGTTTGAAGAGGGAATTGAAAACATCAAGGAGATGCCAATCTTAGCCCGACTCTATAAATTCCTGTTGAAACGACATCAAACGTTAACTTCAATTCAACGGTTCGAATCGATATGAAACGCAAAAGCAGACCAACAAGAATGATTCGTTTGTGTCAGCAATGAAACGGCCCACCAATGACCCAACAATCAGTTGCATCTACTGCAAGGACACGAATCACGCTATCTCTCGCTGTGAAGACTTCAAAAAATTATCAGTGGATGAGAGACAAAAATACGTCAAATCTAAGCAGTTATGTACAAACTGCATTTCACACGACAAAGCCACGCCATGTAAGAGCAAATACAAATGCTATGAATGCAGTAAGCCCCATCACACGTTGCTGCACTACTTTAAAGCAGCGCCAACACCTGTAGCGGCTAATATAGCAACAAATGGCAGCCCCGCAAGAAAAATCACTCTCGGACACAGTGGCACAGTCCTATTAGCAACAGCGATCGTCAACGTTTTTTCCAAGTCCGGACAAACAATATTCAGAAGTTGGCGTGTTTTCAAGTAAGCCGTCATTCCAGATTAAATTTTTATCCGCAGCTGACAGTTCTGCTATAGACGATAATGAAAATAATGAGTGCGGCTAGATTGAATCTTTGGATATTTTATTTAAGAAAATTATTGAACTTCATTAAAAACGGCAGAATTCCAGCTTGAAGCTACGAATGCTAAAAGTGTTTTTAAGTGAACCTTGGCCTTACCTGAAATCAATTTGGCTTTCACTAGTTTCTCACGAGCTAGTACGTACTATCCAATTATCAGATAAACTTGCAAGCTCCTTTGAAAATCTCATGAGAATAAATTCCATTCGTTGTTATTCTTGCTCCATCAGAAGTTCCACATTCGCTTGAATAAAGCACATAATCCGATCAATGAAAGTCACCGAATTGTTTGCCATAATACAATCAAAGCAACCGCTGCACGTCACATCGAATTCGAACATTAGTTGTTATTGTCCATCAAAAAAAAACATCAATTATCGCTAGTAACTGATATTTTGCTGATGCAAAACACTTTCAAAATTCAAATTGTTCATCCAGATAAATTTGATTGGACACATGCAACAACGTTAACTGCAATGCATTGATTGGACCATGGAGCATGCAAATCGAATGGGAGCAAAGTTGCATTGGTTGGAACATGGGCTTTACTAGCGAAGTAATTGTAGGATAAAAATCTCGCTAAAATGCGATGAATCCTACACACACATAGCTAGAAAATCAATGAAAATCTTTAATTTTCATAGCTAAGGATGCAGCGGTTTTGAAAGCCAAAAACTTAAGGAATAAATATTTGCCGTTCTTCTGTCAAATTCAATGCATCGAAAACACAAAACTGTGGCCTATTAACTCTGAGAAAAGCTGAGCACATCAACTTAATTCAAACTTAGTTTCATTCCATATGAACATTTATAAATAGTAGCGGCTTCAACAATACAAAAATTTTCAATCACATGTCCTTCAAATAATCCCGTCATCGGTCAAAACTTAAATGAAATAAATTTTCGCAAAAAAAAAAAAATTGCTGAAATCATATTCGACATCTTTTCCACGCATTAATTTAAAATTCCAACGGAAAAGAATTATTTTTTGTTGAAAATAGCACAGTATCATGATCACATGGTCGTTTTTGAACTAGTCCGTGTGCTACGAAAATTTTCATTTTGTTGACGACCTTTTTTTCTCTGTGCGATTTTCTATTTTTACTAGAAGTCCTGTGTTTGGCTTTTACTCGCAGTAAAATTTTCAAGTTCTTATTTTTATCGAATTTGAAAAAGTTTTAAAGTGTTGTATAGCAACAATTCTTAATTCGAAACGAAAGCTACACGACAAAATAGTAGGAAGTTGCAATAAAATTGGCATTAAAACACACGTGATTCTATTTTCATTGCGAGTTTACTTAATTGTTGCATATTAAAATAAAAAATTCATGTGCTTTAAAAAGCGTTTAGCCGGGCTACATGATGAGCACGAGAAAGAAAAATTGATGCAATCGGGGGTGTTTTCATTTTGGGTTATTGACGATCGTGTCCAAATTGAACGACAATACGGCGCGCAATTGTAAACATTGTTATTTACAACTTTTGCGAACACGACTTTCAGTAATTATCACGCGAATTTCAGAAGAGAAATGTGGAAATTGTGAAATAAGTGCTTCTACTGAGTTTTGTTGTTTTTAAAAATTAAAGCCTCAGTTGCAAGATTTTGTCGTGAGATGAATAAATCCGTACGATTAGGAGCTTCAAGTGATATTTTCGATTTAAGTAGCAATAGTAAATGTGGTCCAAATTCTTAAAGAATGAACGCGTATGCGCTCAGTTCAATTAATCTAACTACCTATGAAAAACCACAAAGGTTTTGGATTTTTATTTGTACATTCCTCATGATGAAAGCTCACATTGGAAAATGAAACCTCTGAATTGAATTTGTTTCCCGATCTTACCACAGTGATGGAAACCCTGGTGCCGAAGCACGAGCAATGCACCGGAAGAAACCAGAATTGTGTCTCAGGAAGTATCAACAACAACAAGGTACCCTTAGATAGATAGATTGGCAAAAGGAGTTGGTATGGCTAACCTCTGTCACTGAAGCCACAGTTGGGCCTATTGTGACGTCCCCCCGGATTGACTATGATTCCTCTTCAATCCCTGCGATTTCAATGAAGTCTAGTATTTTGCGAAGCGGAATGGTCAGGAATTCCGTTGGTTCTATGAAACCCTGACCGAAGTGACGAAGTCTTTTGTGAGCTAAACCCTGATGTTTCGTCTTCGTCATTGCATATTCTGCAAATTTAAGTCTCAGAGAGACCATTCCTATTGAGATGCTTCCTCATGTGACAATGTCCGGTCAGAGCTCCCACTAGGGTTCGGGTCTGATATCTGCTTAATTTGAGATAATCAGATGTTCTTTTTCCGAATGCTTTGGCATAAAAAGCTTTGAGTGCTTGTTGCCCGGTGCCAAGTCCAAGTGAATGGCACTTTGCGATTTTTGTCACATTCGGATGTTCATTCTGGCTGTGCTTAATGGTATCCCACAGAATGGATATGGTTCCATGAAGTCAGCTTCTGAACCTTTCCTAGCCATTAAGTCGGCCACTTCATTACCTTCATAGCCGCTGTGTCCCGGAATCCAAATGAGGTTAACTCTGTTCTTATTTCCGAGCTCAATCAGGCATTGGAGGCAATTCCAAACAAGTTTGGAGTAGATTTGAACGGACTGAAGTGCCATTATTGCTGCCTTGCTGTCCGAGAGAATACATATTTGTTGGTTTATGTCCCGTCTGATATTTTCTCTAATACATAGATCAATAGCATGACTCTCCGCCTGAAAAACAGTTGATGTTATGTGCATGCTACAGTAGAATTTGACATTTGGGCGCACTCAATAAACTCCAACTGCTACACCTGGATCTGTTTTGGATCCGTCTGTGTACCAGATTATGGATCCTGGCTTTGGAGTGGGTTTGTTTGTGGCCCAATCCTCTCTTTCAGGTAGGACAACTTTGAATGGCCTTGTGAAATTAAATTTCGGTACCATTGAATCAGAAAGTATCGGTAGTATCGGGTCCTTGTTGAGTTCCGCGGAAAGAGTTGGGCAAGCTGTTTTGCGCTCTGACTCGTCCTCCCAGGTCAAAAGTTTGTATGTGATGAACCTAGCTTCTTTCTGTATTTCGAAGTGTAGAGGTGCTAGGTTGAGAAACACCTCTAAGGCGGCTGTGGGAGTGTTGCGCATCGACCCAGTAATACCCAAGCATGCCAGTCTTTGTAATTTAGTCAGCTTAAGCTGAGCAGTTTTCTGCTTTGTTTTCTTCCACCAGACGGATGCCGCGTAAGTTATAATGGGCCTAGCAACGACGGTATACATCCAGTAGGTTAGTTTTGGACTCAGTCCACAGTTTTTGCCGAGAAGGCTCCTGCAGGTCCAGAGAGAGATTCTGGCCCTTTCAAGAACTTTGTCCAAATGAGCATTCCAAGTGAGCTTTCCATCCAGGATGATACCCAGGAATTTTACCTCACTAGCATACTCTATGGATTCTCCAAAAAGAGTAGGCTTAGATAGCTTGTCCTTAGACCTCCTTTTGGTGAATGCAACAATTGTGCTTTTCTTTGGGTTGATACTCAATCCTGCTTTGGTGCACCAGGTTGCTACCTGGTTTAGGGTATTCTGAACTAGATCTGTCACCGTCTCTTCAAATTTACCTCTAACAGGGATGGCAAGGTCGTCAGCGTAACCCTGTACCGTGACTCCGGATTTTGTTAGGTCTTGAAGAAGGTCGTCCACTACTAAGCATCAGAGGATGGGTGATAGTACCCCACCCTAGGGACAGCCTTTCGCAGCTGTGACTGTTGAGTCGGCTAGTGTCGAAGTTATTTTCCTGCGTTCTAGCATGGCCTTGATCCAACTGCAGGTTTTTGGATCGATACCACGCTTTTGTGCAGCAGAGTAGATACTTTCGTAGGCAGTGTTGTCAAAAGCCCCTTCGATATCTAAGAAGCAACCCACAGCTATTTCCTTGTCCGTAATCGATTTCTCGATTTTCGTGACTAGGTTTTGTAAGGCGTGGGTTGTAGACTTCCCTGGTTGATATGCATATTGATTGGAGTGTAAGAGTTGAGATCTCAAAGCCCCATCTCTGATATGCCTATCAATAATCTTTTCCATAGTTTTCAAGAGAAATGACGTTAAGCTGATAGGACGATACGACTTAGGATTGTTGCTCGGACGGCGCCCTGTTTTTGGTATATATATCACCTTAACGTTACGCCAAGATATGGGTATGTAACCCCATGCGTGGCTTGCTCTAAATAAGGATAATAGTGTTGGTAGAAGATGGACCATTCCTCTTTGCAGTAAAGCGGGAAATATCCTTTCTTCTCCAGGAGATTTAAATGATTTAAAACTACATATAGTATAACCTTATTAGCAGTGAATATCTTAGCTGAGTTTTTCCAGTCCGGTATGGTTGGTCTACGCGGCTTTGGGACGGTGTACCGTTCTTCATTGCTTGGTTCCGTGGTTGACGATCCTGGGAAATGAGTTTAAGCTAGAAGTTCTAACGTCTGTTTCCCATTTTCGGTAATCGAGCCATCGGGTTTCTCTAATAAACCCATTTTGTTAGTGTGTGCTTTAGATAGTATTTTGTGTACTCTTGCGCTGCTGGGTAAATCGTTTATACCCTGGCAGAATAATTTCGACGAATTTCTCTTTGCACATTTCATGGTTGTACTCTGTTAGAGCCCTTTTGTACGATTCCCACTCACCGGTTTTTTATGGCCCCTGGTACCCTTACATCTGGGGAACTTCCTCAATCGAATCAGGTACCAATACTGATCAGACACTGGCTGGACAGACAAATCCCCAAACTAAGGAATACGCTACATGAATTCTTGGCGAAGTTGTGAAAGATAAGCTGTTCGGTTTGTACTCAACTCATTGATTTCATAATAAAACTCATTTCTTCTGCCCACATAATCCGCTGCCTCAACAATTTTTCTACTGCAAGACCGAATTTTCGACGAAACCCTAGCTCGCAAAAATTGATATCAGGAATGGGCTTTCAAGGATTTATTCGGTTTAAGATCGCAAGTCTCCAAATTTAATTTGAAATATTCGAATGAACAATTTGTTCGACCAACAAGGCAACTATCAACAAACCTTAACCAGAAATAGGACCAATAAAGGCACACATTAAACAGAAATTGCAGCAACAAAGTCAAAAGACATCAATCAGAAACTGGACTACTATGTTGTGAACGGAGGCCTTAAGGTACAATCTAGCTGGTACTGCTGACCGTCGCGGTCAGCAGTAAATGCCAACCTCAACTGCTCACCGCGGCTGCTTTGCACTCACAACCGTCAACTGGGAAGCTGTCGCAAACAGAGATGACAGCTTGTTTTTGCCTGAAGCAGTAGTCTACTGCTGGCAGTTATTGCTGACCACGACGGTCGGCAGTACCAACCAGATTGTACCTTTAGAGTGAATATTTTGACTTGAAAAAATTAAAATGTTCGAAGGAAAAGGTAAGGTACGGGAAAACAGTGGGTCAATTCAACCTACGTCCGAATCGGTGGCTGAAGTTTGACCTGGAGCGACGCGCTTGCTGGCGTTCGGGCTAGCTGCGGCTGTTGGGAGGTACGTCGCTCGAAAAATCAGACCATAAACCCTAACAAAAATTAGTCGCGCCGACTTACCCTGGGAATTAAAATTCGGGATGTCTTTCCTAATAGGCCATGAGAGACCGAGAAGCGATGGTTTGCGCGACTTGTCAGGACGCTCTGCTGTTTTAGCGCCCTGTCAACATCTCAAACAACAGACCGCAACCAGAAGCCAAACCAGACTTCAAAGGACCTTAACTTCAAAATTAGGCTTAGTCTTGTAAACGGAACCAGTTTTTCTACTGTGAAAGCGAGACGACGGTCAGATTGAAAGGCTGCCAATGTATTGGATTTTTTCTCGTTTCGGGCCGGACGTTACACATCAACTGATATTAGGAGTCATTTCTCGCGGCGAACTGTCTGAGCTGCATGTGGCTGTTACCTGTAGATGACTATGAGCATAAGTTGTTCATATGATGACAATCATTTTCCAGCTTGTTGAGATAAGAGACTGCACTGTCTCCAGTTTTTCGGGCTGAGAAAATGTGTTAAGTTACGGGATTCAATCACATTTAAAAAACAGGGCAAACAACTGTCCAATTTCCACTTACTTTCGCTAAATATGTAACGGACGGAATGGAAATTTCCCCACACCAAGGGAACTTGATCTCGATCCCAATTATGAATTAGGCTGATATAAATTTCTGCTTCTGCCGCCAAATAGTAACAACAAACAAAACTAACGAACGTTTTGATTCGCTCGCAATTACTCAACAGACCGGAAGAATTTCGTTAATTAGAAGACTTTCGGTCGTTGCGCACTCGCTGTACAAATTGATCGGAAGCCGACGTAATAAAAGCGACGAGATGCCATCTCATACGCCAGGTCATGTGGTTCGAAGTGCATCCGAGTTCCGAGAATACACTCGGATCACAAGACCCGGCTCTACAAATAGCGCACAATCCATCAAGTGATCAATTAGCACTTCAACGAGCGGAACTCCCGCCATAGTCGCTTCCATTGGTAAAGTTGTAAAGCTGTAGCCGAAAAAAACGCTTAGCATGGGACAGGGCTAAGACGAGCAGAACTCGTAAAGTTGCGTGTCTTACATAATCGAATCGGGCGATGCGGGGAAGGCGAAGAATCTTGCCTGGCCGTATGCTAATTGGAGGTACACGGCAATAACAAAACATGCCCAGTGAAAAAAAATTCTTCGGAACGATTGCGTTACGTCACAATCGCAACCTAATTAAATGTTGTTTGATCGTTGGCAATTAATCACGCAATTGACATGCTTATCATTGAATAAATTTACGCACTTGATACTGCGGATCTGTCGCGTGAGATTCTTCACAAAAAAGCCAAACAAATCGCTCGGAGGCTTCACTTACCTATGACATCGGCGTTGTGGGTCTGCGTCTTAAACCAGGCATCGTCACCGAATTTTCCTAATTTATATTTCGAGTGTAGAAAATCCTTCGGGAAGCCGCAAACGACCGAAACAAATCGCGGTCGAGGTTTTGTGCTGGGCTCGACGAGTGTAGAGAATCCATTGCGCAGCGCCCGCGATAGAAATCTCGTCGTCCAGCAGAGCGATTGCATTACACGCGTGGTGTTTTCTTGTCGGGACGATTTTTATTTATTTCTTATTTTTGTTATGCTCGAAACGGAGCAAAGGTTCGGATTGGAAACAAAAACAAATTGTGCAAAAAAAAACCTGACAGCAATCTGAACCCGGAAAAAACGATGGCGAAAGGGAGAGCAGCCGTACAGTAAACAGAACCGCACGGTTTTATTAATTCGATTTTTTTTATTTGTAATTTTATTCGATTTTGTTGTCGACGACGTGCACGTCAAACTCACGAGGTTGTAACTTTTCTTCTCATTTTTATTTGCAGGGGACTTTTTTTCCGATTCGTTGCTCGCACAATTTTTTTTTTCCACTGCACTCACACACTGCACACTTTCCTGGCAATTTCGTTCCGTCGTCGAATCGAATTTGTTTCGTTGCCAATCAATCGAATGTCGCTCCGGGATTTTCTTTCCGTTTCTTGGTGGACGATCAAACAAAAAATGTGACGAACTTCGGACTAGGGAATCGCGTTGTGCACACACGACGAAGTTGAAGGAAAATTTCAAGTTGACGTATCGAGTGGGTAGGGTGTTTCGTTATCGACAGTTGGTTGCGTTCGGTTATTGAATGGGAGGGAAATTTTTGGGCAAATTTTTTAAATTTGAATTGGGCAATTATTTTGATAAGAATTTTGAACGAAGTTAAAAAAGTTTATTGCATATTATCGTTGTTTATGAACTGGAACTCCATGAATCAAAGAAAAAGAGATTGCGACAGTTAGCGCAGAAACTGGTAAAAGTTGTGTCAAAGTATGAAGGACTTTACCTACAAAAAAACATTGCGCGATTAATTATATATTATAAAACTCAAAAGATTGAATTTACCTGTGAATATAGTTCGAGATCAGGTAAATTGTCAATATCGGTATTAGTTCCGGTCAGTGGCGGTCATAGGGACGGGGGGGGCATGGCCCCCCCCCCCCCCTTACAAATTCGTCACCCATGATTACTTTATCACGTCTGCTTTAAAGAAAAATTATATGAGACTATTAGATTAATAGATATACTTAATAAAGTGTAGTGCACTTAAAAAAGTATAATGCAATTAAATCTGATTTCACCTTATGTCATTCTTTAATATGTTTGTCTACTGTTTGAAAAGAAGACTGTACTAATTCAAAATATTTCAATCGAAAAGTAATACAATTTCGAATAAAAATATATATAATCAATCTTTGGGTTGTGGTGTGTTATGTTAAGGAAGTTGCTAGAGATTTCTGCAAATCCAGTTTGAAATATTGGGTTATGAATCAGCTATAAAAACTTAATTATGAGTATTAACAGTAACTATTACATATTTAAAAGATTTAAAACTCGATACGCCGAAATGTCGAGAATTCAATAAGATTCTATCAAATTCTAATATATTTCCCATATTTGGATGAATTTGAAATTTACTCGGGTAAAAAGGGTAGTTCAAACGCTAATCCAAGCTAATTACTCAATTTAAAACTTTTGAATTTGTTTCATAGCATACATCATAATGGCTCGATAATATATGGGGAATACTGCCTCGAGGACCTTAAAGAAACCGAAATTGTATAAAATTCCGAAAACTCCCGAGATATCGACATAGGGCCTATATAGTATCATGCTGTGGGCGATTGTTACTATTGGTGAACAGCCCTCAAATATTCTGTCACCGCAACTACCTGTATAAAATATTACAAAATTTCAAATTACATGATAATGCAAGCTTTCGACTCTTGTTCATTCAATTTAAATTTCCTCGTTTCCAAAGGTTAACTCTTACAAAATAAATTAAAAATGTTATCATCAGAGTCGTTGTCAAACAAATGTCGTCAGAGCGTTGTAAACGCTTTTGGAGATTTCAAAATCTACTTACCAAAATCTTGCGATGTAAATCAGGTATAAGATACTGCTTATGAAGTTATTATAATTGAAAATAGTTTTAGATAATTTCCGAGTTTGGTTTTTTAAATTTTTGAGAGAGTAGGTTAGGTTAGGTTATGGTGGCAGTCATCTAAACTGTAGATCGACTAAGTGAATATGTATATATACCTAATAAATTACATTGATATAAAATATTTCTTTCGTAGATTTTAAGTTTTGTAGGATCACTTAATAACTGGGGTGATCACTTCTTCGTCGGGCCTGAAGTCTTTAGATTATGAGATATAGGGTTCGGATTTCAATGCCCAATATCGAGTTTCATCAAATATGTATGATAGTAGAACTAATAAAAATTAAATACACTACTTTTCTAGTGGTCTCAGTGAACAGCTAATTTACATCCAAAGATTTCAAACTGGATTTGGCGAAAACTCGAAATTTTCTCATACATGTAAGAGATCTTGAAGTCTGTTTGGGCTTCTAAATTTTTTCGAAATCGAGATCGGCATCGACTTCTACTGAAATCGAAAATTATGTTCACCAAGCTTTAAAATCAATTAATTTTATTTTCTAGGTCCTACTCGTGCTATTCAATTTATCATACAACACAGTTTCAAATTTTTGATATCATACAATCAGCTGATAAATTGAACGTTGTTAAAGAAATCCCCTCAGAGCAATGTTAATACTTTTAATATTCTGAAATTCCTTCATCCACGCTGCATTGACGGGTAGCTACCTCACCTATTTTCTCTACAGTAGCTACTGAACTTCAATGGCCCCCCCCTTGAACAAGCAATATGACCGCCACTGGTTCCGGTAGATATCGCGCCTTCATTGTGACCCATGATGTACAGCCGTAGCCTGTTTATGTTTATTTATATATATAGTATACTACAAGATTGTATATCTTATATAAAAGTACATTAAAAGCAAAATAGAACCCAATAAATTCAAAAAAAGGAATAATAATATTATAAGAACAAACAAAATAAGAAGAAAGAAAAGAAAAGATAGAAGCAAAACAAGAAATAACAGTAAAGAAAAATAATATTGTATAAATGAGAAAAAATAAAAATAAAAAAATAAATTGATAAACTGAATGAGATACTACAGAGTCGAAATAAATATAATTAATTATTTAAAATTAAATAGAACTGCATAATAGATGCTTGAAAGCACAAGAGCTGCCCGCGCGCTGATCATTGACAGGTAGATTATTCCAAATCCTAATCGACTGAACAAGGAAGGAGCTCTCACCAACTGACCTTGAATATCGTGGTGCACGAAGCCTTTGATATCGCTTCGGGTTTAACGGTATTAAGCTATCTCTTAAATAAGATGGTTCACCTGTAACAAGAATGTTATGCAAGGCCAACAGGATTTTCCGTTTCAAACAAATTGAGAGGAAGCAACCCAGCAATTCATTCCTGTAAGGAGAAATATGATCGTAGCGACTCAAGCGGAATACAAAACGTACGCAATCATTGAAGGAGATGTCTAGCTTTCGCTGGCAGTTGGAATCGAATTTGGGAAAGATATCACTACCATATGTAAAGAAAGGAATTATGAGTGAACGCACCAGCTTTAACTTAATTTTCAATGGTAGAAGACTGGCGAAAACCCAGAGCCTACGTAAACCACCATAAACATCCTTCAATATGGTAGATACATGAGATCAACAACTCATAGAGCTATTTAGTGATACACCCAGATTTCTGACAATGGGTTAAAAGGCAGCGATGATTCATTCAAGATACCCTTGGGAGACACTCCTCAAGAAGGCGGTAATCTTCAGTGCACTGCGACTTCCGCTCATTAAGTTTTAAATTATTCCGAACAGACCAATTGAAAACTCGCTCCAAGTCATCATTGATACGACTCGCGCAATCTTCAACAAGTCCAATTGGACGACTTAAGTAAAGTTGGACATTATCTGCATATAAGTGCACACTGGACTCAACAAGTACCTCAGGCAAATCATTAATATAAAGAGTAAAAACTAGTGGACCTAATATTGATCCCTGAGGCACACCACGTACAAGTGGAAGGGATGATGATAGAACATCATTCACTCGAACGTGCTGTCGCCTATCACGAAGGAAACTATGTAGTGAAACTGAGCCCAGATCAAAGTTGAAGTTCGATGATAATTTAAGCAGTAGTTTCTTATAGTCAGCTGAATCAAAAACTTTCGAAGAGTCTAATAAGACGAGGTAGGTGATCATATCTGAATCCAAAGACTTTCTTACATCGGAAGTGATAATGCTGACTCACAGCTATGATGCGGACGGAAATCAGACTGCCAGCGGTATATTAATTTCATGTTATGTAAGTAATCCTACATTTGCATTGACATAACTCTCTCAAGCACTTTTGATAGAAAACAAAGAATACATGGGAATGTGGCTTTTATAAATTTAGGATGTAAGTCGTCAGGTACCATGTCATACGATTTGATGGAGTTAACAGCTGAAAATAACTTATGCATCGAAAATTAAAACTTGTTTCCGACGTAACACCACTTTCAATGGTACTTTCGAAAGAGGCCTGAGGAGAAACTTGGGAAGAGATGGGACAAGAGTTAACGAAGTGTTGGTTTAGTTCATCAGAATCTAAAGTACAATTAGCCGGCTCTTTTCCAGATACACCTGCGTTGTTAAGGTTGCTCGAAATACGTTTCGAGGGTAACTTAGGGTCAAATTTGAAACCCAAAAAATGGCGTTTGGCTTTCCTTATGGTACTTGTAGCAGCATTACGCGCAAGTTTGTACAAGCATTTAGCATATTCAGTTTTAAGCCGTCGATATTGATTGTACAAATACTCTCTCTCTGCCACTAAAAATGCTACCTAAACCTAAGGGCATGCAGAGCTTCTAACCTTCAAAGTACGTAAAGGAACATACTTATCACGGAGATAAACCATGAGCCAATTAAATTGACTTAGTTGATCATTAACGTCGGTCATATAACACATATCATCCCAGGGAAGCATATTTGATTCCAATACTATGTCGGAGACGCGTAGCTTGGGTCATATATTGTACTTAAACTCAAGCTGGTCAGGATGATCATGAAGACCGCCTTTGCTCCGAATTAAGGAAAAAGTTTTCTAGGACATCCTGATTCAAACGGTAAGTAAGGATATATTTAGTTCCAAATTGCCGTTGAAGCTGATCAAACAGTTGTAGCAGGGCAAATTTCGTTTGTATAATACCTGCAGTTGATTTTCTTTTAAATTAGAAGAAATACTATTATAAAACATACCTTTTTGTAAAGGAAGCATAGTTTTTTAATTCTTTCATAGTTTGGGTTATATTACACAATATTTCGCTTTGCAAATTGTAGGCAATTCCAAACGCTTTTGTCCTGTCTCCTAGAGTCAATACTGGGCGCTCTCACGTTTAATACGTCAAATCAATCATTTACCTAGAAAGTATTTTAGTTAACAAAATCGTTTAGTTATAGTGATAATATATAAATACTAATTTAAAAAATTCGGAACATTGTTCCCATGTTTCATGTTCAGGATAGCCAAGACTTCCAGCTCTGGATAAAGCCAATTTTACTTTCTGCCGCTCGGCTCCTTTCGTATTCAAATTATTCGCCGATATTTTATGTGTTATGCTAAGCTCAGCTGACGTCAGGCATAGCAATTGTTCCAATACATCCTTTGTGAGTGTATGACCCTGCAATTCTAATCCGTGATCGATGAAGTGGTTACGTAGAAGCTTAATCAAGTGCGGGGCATCAGCGAAAATGAAAATTTTATCCTCTGGATGCGATGGATTAGAGATTCTGCAAAAAAAAAAATTGAAAATAAATTTTGAAACGCATTTAAGTTTATAATTTAATTTTACTTACGATGGATTTTCGTGAGTTACGCCTAATTCTTTGTGCAAAGCGCGATTTGTGCCATCTAAATCGCTAACGATAGCCTGAATGTTGTACCCACTTTCTTCCACAGTAATTATAATGGCAAAAAGGATTTCTTTCATCATTTGCAATTGAAGTCGTAAAATATTGGTTGCTTCCAATTTCCAAAAAGACCTCTCAGAATAGCGACTTGCACATCATCGGTTAGACTTAAGGTTGTCTGCTGATTGATCATAGCAGTATGTGTCTTTAACCTTAATTTCATCGAAAGATAAGACACAAATTTTAGAAAGAGGAGTTAAATCAGCACTTTTCATAATTTGTAACACAGGTGTTAGTATTCCTGGTTTCATATCAATCTTTTGACTCCCTCTTTGCAGCGTTCGAACGGACGGATATGGGAACTTTTTCTTTATGAGTAATTTGTAGGATTTTGCTCCGGTTGCATAGATCACTATCGATTTCGCTATGTCTTCTATGCTCCATTTCAACTCTTTCTCTGATTGTTTTAGTTTTTTAATTGTCCTTCAGTGAATATGGTCTTTAAGTTTTGCTTCCAAGTTTTCATTTTCCAGATTGCTCCTAGTAACTTGCTGCTTCAACGTCGCATTTTCCTTCTTTAAATTACAATTTTCTTCCTCTATTTTCCCCAGGTTTTTTCATTTTCTTCTCTATAAAAAAAAGTTAGTTGTACTCGTATATGAAAAAGAATGGATTTTTAACATTGGATGTACAATAAAAACTTGATTTTGTCAAATTGAATATGTACAGGCTCCGGGGTATATAATTATCATTCCTTAATAAATAAATTAATAATTATTGGTTATCAGTCTTTCGAGAATGGGATTGGGTGCCAGACTACCAGTTCACTCAGCTGTAAATGAGTACCTGAGTTAAAATCGGGGTAATAATCACGGACAAGCGTGTGGCTGACCACTTCACCTCCTAGTGTTCCGTTGGTCTAGTAATGAAGTAACTCTAGCATTACTTCAAGGCCTAGGCCCAATTTGGGCTGTTGTCCCATTGATTATTATTATTAGTCTTTATATTAAAAATAGACATACTGTTGTAAAATTTCGTCAACATATCACTTGTTAACTCTTTTCTGTAACCGCTTTGTTCTTTCCCCTTCTTCGATTACTTCAAAATTTTTGTTGGGTAGAAAAAGCGATGGAACTACATTATCCTTAAGGAGCATAGAATTTTTTGTTGGTGTAGCCTGCATATCATAAAGAAAAACCAACAGCCAAACATTTTGGAAATAATTTTGATAGTTCATGCTGCAAATTTCTTTTGTAGTCATTAGTAGTAAAATGTTTACTACAAATTCTGGATGTTGACGCATTGAAGTTGTCTTTTCGATAACATCTCACTTTCCACACATCAATATTTGTTTTTTCTTTCGGAAAAGTATGAAACCGTATTTTCTTTCCCTCTTCACTTCTATTCTTTTTTTCATTGTCACAATTGCATCCAAACACAGCACACCGTATCTTGATTGACAGTAAGTTCTGTAGTCTAAGCACACTATTAAACTATCAACACAATCCTTTGTATCACACTACACAGGATCTAGTATAAATAAATCCATAAATTTATTTTCTTCTTGAGCTCGAAAAGCCGGTCACTTCAATAACATTTGCTTCAAATAAATAACGGACGGTTGAATCTAACATGAAGCACATGAGTGCTTAATAGGTCTGTTCTTTTTGGCTACACCTTCTACACTTTTCTGCACTAACTCTTGAGTGAGTGCAGAGAGGTGAAGAGTGTGAATGAAAAAAGAACAAACCTAATAGGTTAGTTATTTTTTCATTCACCCTCTTCACCCGCTCAAAAGTTAGAGCAGAAAAGTGTAGAACTCGGCAAATAGACACACTTGTTTTTACGTGTCCTCGAAATACTAAATTACATGCAGTCAAAGTAAGAGCTTCATCAATTATACTGTTACATGAACCCTGGCAAAGGCCACAACTCATTGATTTCAGTTTCCAGTGAGAAAGACACGCCTCCCAATCTACAACCGGAATGCGTAGAAATTTCTGGATAATTCTGCTCACCTCCCGAACATTCCACGCACAAAAACCGAACGTGCTGAAATCTCTAGTCTAAGCACAGGCAGTATAAAAGCGCTGTAGAGTTTGCAGACAGAGCAGTTTTGACTACGGTAGAAGCGAGACGACGGTCAGTCCTACACGAAAATGTTTGTAAAGTGGTTTGGATTGTTAGCAGCGATCGAGTAGTACATGAAATCGGAAGGCGTTGCCAGTAGCGCGAAGCGTGCAACAAAATATTAAAAAAAAGAAGTCAATCGAAGCCGGAAATCATTTGTATTGTGTCTAAAAACGAATTGTACTAATTTGTCCAATTTAAGAATTCATTTCACTTAATAACGTTCATGTCCACGCTGAGGCAGTCCTCGCCTAAGTTGCTCGGGGACGTCTCGATCAGTTGATCGTTCGATTCGCTACAAAAAGAATACGATAAATTGATGAAACCCTACCACTCAAAAGTGCAATCAAAATAGCAACAAACCTGTCGAGCGATGGCTCGTTGCTGAACATTTCGTTCGGGACAGTGGGCGGCGCCCTTTCCGGTGCCATTTCCGTGATCGATTGAATCGACTGAAGGTGCCGTTCGACCTCCTCGGCCGTCATGTGACCGTCCTGAGCGGCTGACGACTGTCCCGACATCATTGCTTGCTGCATAGCCTGTTGTTTGGCTTTTGTCATTTTGCGCTTCTTAACGCCCGTGTGATTCTTTCCGGTGCTTCCATTCGTCTCGGCCTTTCGCCTGCAAGTACGGAAATAAGTTGGTGAAAGAGTTTCGATAGACAATCTAGGATATGGGCGTGTACTTTTTGGCCTCGGTTCTAGCAGTTTCGTCGTCCGAAGATTCGGTATCGTCACTTTCCGACGACGACTTTTCCACTTTTTCGTACTGGAGCAGTCGGTCGAGCAGAAACGATCGATCGCGTGAAACTTTTAGCAGTCGGCGCTGGCTGGAACGTAGAGCGTCTTGAAAGAACTCGTTCTCCTGTCGAATAAACTCGGAGCTGTATTTACTGCACGACGGTTATTACAACGTTGTCGCTACTTACGTACAGGACGAACTTGAATTTCTGCTTTAGATAGCGGTACTGCGTTTTGTAGTCGACCTGATTGTTGTAGTTCTGACCGCCGTCCTGACTGTCGTCGGACCCCGAATCGACCAGGTTATGGTCGTTTTCGTCGTCGTCCTGGTGATTTTGCGATGCTGCCGCCTGCTCGTTTGCCATCGTTCGACAATACCAGCCCTCCAGCATCTTGTTTTGGGGCGCGTTGAACGAAATTTTGAAGAATTTTTAAAGCACGAGCGCTTCACTTTGGGTGTAAACAAAAATGCGTGCACCGTGCAGCAGATGACAGATTGTTTCTTCTTTTTCTTTTCACGTATTAACATTGAACTGTGTTATCGAACAAATATGTACTGCCATAGTGAAGTGGAGTAGAACGAAGGGAAGTTTTTGGGATTACTGTTCGGGGGAGTTCCCGGTAATCAAAATCGGAATAAATTATTGTATTTGGATGTGCCTGTTCATACACTGGATTAATCAAATTCTGGTTTTTTACCGCTCGTATTGGGAGAAAGAGGAAAGATGGCAATCTTGACTTTATGGAGATGAATATTTGTTTTATTATAGATACTCTATCGTTACACAGGGCACCTGAAAATATCTAGCGCAGTTAAACGTGTAAGGAAAAAATATAGATCGCAAAGGAAGTCACTGAATGTATTTGTCGAAATTTTTCATTTCGGGCTTCCGCTCGTGCCCTTATTTAAAAAAAAACTGAACTGTATGGTGCATCAGTTACGTATCGACGTAGCGACTCTATTCCGATCAGCGTAGGTTAGAGTCGAAATCCTGCCGCAGAGATTTATCAAAGGCAGCTATCCTAATATCGCTGAATAGTTGAGGTTATCAAAAGTATAACGGGACAAGTCGCAAGAAACAATTTTTGTATTGCAATTGACATCTAATTAAAAATCAATAAATGTTTTGAATTTCTTCCGTTTACTTTTCTATGTTTTAAATAAACTGCTACCCAAGAAAAAAAATCTGCCAATGGTCTGGGCGAAACTTTATTAATTTTCGGCTCAAAGTTCGGGAGCGGTCAAAGTCGGAGTCTATCATCAGTTGTTTCGAGATTATGACGTTTCTTGGAAAGTTAATTTTGTTCTTAAAATAAAAACATAACGCAGTCATGATCGGCTGCAAGCCAATCGTATGATACTCTAGATGAAATACTGAACTCCGATTTATATTTTAGTTGGGATTATATCAAAAGAATGAGGAGTGCACATACAATTATTGCATGACCTTTTATTTACAGGTAGAAACTATTGTATAGTGGCTACTCGATGGATGGTTAAACGATTTCTTGAGTTATAGTGATTTCCATAAATTAAGTTGGGATATTTTTACAGAATTTTTGTATGACAACTACATGAAGGACTTACGGGATATTTTTCATATTAATACCTTCAGCTGCGACTATTATAAAATCAACGTATACAAAATTTCAAAGTCGTAACTTAAAGCGTTCTAAAGTTATCGTTCAATGTTGGTGAACACGTGTTTTAAGAACTTTTGTATGGCAGCTACCCGAAGGAGTTGATGGATTGCGCTAATTAATGAAATCAGTCTTGCTTTTGATATAAAACTAATTCCTGTAAAATTTTGAATCCCTGCTTTCACTTGTACTATAATTATAGTGGATTCTGTAACTTGTATACATTTTTGAAGGACTTTTGTAGGCTGCTACACGAAGGACTCATTCGATTTGCATCATACTCGGAACTTTTGTTTCAAACATTGTAAACTTTAAGTATTCAAAATTTGAAGCTCGTAACTTGAAGCATTCGAGCAATAATTGTGAATACGTGTTTTAAGGACTCTTGTATGGGAGGTACCAGAAGGAGTTGTTTTTACAGGTGCTGACAAAATTTCAACTTCCTAGGCCAACGGGTTCTTGAGTTATCGTGCAAACGGACGGACGGACAGCAAGCGGATTTGGGGTTTTTGGCCACAACTAAACACAAAATAACTTTTTTTCGTCCGAGGCTCGGTTCTATAAGTTACAAACTTTTCGGGCTGGATTAAACTTATAATAGTCTATATGCTTTCATCTAGAGTATAAATATTTAAAATAGAGATTTTTAGCTGATTAAACATTTAAAAAGACCGTGTAGACTAATCAAATTTCGGTATATTATGTGCAATAAAAGCCCATAGAAGTAAAAACGAATTTGTTGCTTTATCGGACTTAAGAGATATGACGAATTGTTCAAACGTATACAATTCCATTACTTTCACTTGGGGTTTGAATTCCGAAAAAAATTGTGAAACAGGTTTTTAGACGATTTCATAAGAAGCAACTCATGAGACACGAGGGATTTTGAAAAATTTGTGAAAACATAAGCGAACCCTTGGGGGTTGAATATCCAAAAATTGTGAAATGGGTTTGTAGGCGATTATATAAAAAGTCTGTGGAAGTGAAAAGCGATCTAATATAGAAGAAATATGTCGAAGCTTTGAAAAGCAAACACGCTTTTATACCCTCTTAGGGGCTAAAAAGGAAAAAACTTAAGAACAAGTTTTAGGCGATTATTACTCAAGCCCGTGAAAGTGAACAGATATTCGATATCTGATCAGACCTGGGGGTTATGGTAGAATTCGTGAAAAAGTATACAACCCCTTTACACACCCTTACTGGTTGAATTTCAAAAAATCCTGAAAAACCTTTCTAGGTATTTATATGAAGAAGCCGTAGAATAAAAATGAGCTCAATATTTGGAAAGACCTAATAGATATGACGAAAATCGTGAAAATATATGCATTTCATTTTCACTGATCATTTTTTTCGCCCCCCTTCCAAACGCCAATGGATAATTGAAAATTTTTTTTTATCTAAATTACTTTTCTAGTTAATTCACATATACATACTGAGTTTCAACGTTGTAGCATAAGCCGTTCCATAGATCGGAAGAACACCCCCACAACATGCTACTGCTATATCTCTATCTAAATACCAAGTTTCAGCTTTATATCATTATAGGTTCTCGAGATATAAAAATCAGAATCTTTTCCTTTTCACCCTCCCCCACTCTCACCCTCTACACCGTCACCGCCAAAATTTGTTTTTCTGCTAGTGGTCAATTAGGCCTACTTCTGGTAAAAATTATAAGCATTTAACTTACTCTGTTCTGGAGATATGAGAATTGATTTTTTTAAAAAATTCTTATGCGCTCCACTTTCATGCTCCACCGTTCCCTTAAAAAATTTTACCTTCAGCAAACTTCATTTGTCAACCTTTATAGAGAAACCGAGTTTTATTTGTCTAATGCAATTGGTTCGTGAGATATCGTAATCTCCCCCGTACACCACTGCCTTAACTCAAAAATTTGTTTCCGATCAATTCTCCTAGTATACCTACATATTTTCATTTAGTTTTAATTTTGTGACATTAACCGTTTAGGAGATATGGATTTTAGAATGTGTCGATCTCGGCTTTCTTGCGTTTCGGACGCATTATTTTTCAACCCACTCCCACACCTCTTCACCCCTTTGCAAATGGGTCCACTATCGAAGCTCTATATAAATTCTAAGTGTCAGCCTTCTTGCATAAGCGGTTGCTGAGATCTAGAAACCAAAATTTTCCGTCTAAAATACTTCTCCCCTCGCACCCCCACTTATCAAAATGTGGTCACTTCAAGGGGCCTACCCAGTCAATTCATAAAAAAAATTTCAATTTACTAGCTCGAAGGGTTTGGGAGCTACAAGCCTTCAAACGATTTTGCGTACAGCGGTCGACGTACGGCGTACGGCGGACAGACGGACTGGAATTTTTTTGTTGCTTTTTTCGTGTCTACTAGTCATGAAACGTGAAAAAAAAATTTTTCAGGGTAGCAAATTTTTTTTTTTAAAAATCTATCACAATACTGTAATATTAGAAAATCGTAAAGGAAAATCAACAAATGCTTTAACTTTTTTCTGTTTACTTTTCTATACCTATTTTAAATAAACTGTTACCCAAGAAAAAAAGCTTTATCTAGTGAACTGTAAGTGCATGCTGTGGGAGGAATTTCGGGAGGACCTTAAATACGCGCCTGGTAAGATGCTTTTTCAAAAAAAAAAAAAAAATAAAGTCATGGCAAGCAGCATCTTGCTCGAAATGAAATCCTTTGGGTCCAAAATGTTGGCCGATTTTTTATTTATTTATAATTTAAATAAAAACATAGAGGGTAATATATAATACATATTCCTAAGGGGTTATATATCTGAAACTGATTTTTGTGCGATTGCATATAAATACTTGTGCTTATGCGTTTCGGACGCTTTTCCAAAACCCTCATTCCGCTACCGCTTTTTGCTCCATTGCCATAGCTCTACTTAAATTCCAACTTCCTAGCATAAGTTGTTCCTGAGATAAAGAAACTAATATTGTACGTATAAAAAAACACAACGCCACACATCATACCACTCTCCCACCACCCAAAAGCCAAAAGAAGAGATGCACGGTCCACCGAATCTATCGACAAAAAAAATTTAAGCTTAATATCTCAACTGATTAGTAGTTACGAGCCTTCAAACGAGTAAGCGCACGTAAGCAAATAAATGTTACTCTGATCCTCCCCAAATCATCCCCCACTAAATTTTATATCTTAGAGTGCTCATTGAGGCCATTAAGAACGTTAGCATAATAGAGATTAATTTAATTTTAGCTATAGAATTAAGGCGAAAAATTGTTAGGATTAAGATTTAAGGCAAAAATGAAGCACTTTTTAAAACTTAAAACGAGTAAGCGCACGGCGTCTATGGCGGGAAGACAGGCTATTTTTTTGGGGGTCTATTAGCCCACAAATCTAAATCTTACCCCAATAAACATTGTAATGAAATTTCGTCAAGATGATCTATAAACGAACCGGATTTTCTTTATCGAGGTGCTGAAAGTTGTAAAATATCAGCACTTCGAATTCAATTCATCAACCTGCTTGGATATGGCTGAAATAGTTAAGGCAATCATTAGGACCACCCTCCCAGAAATCACAAGCAAACTGTTCGCGTCTTTCATTAGATCCTTTCTGGAAAAGCTAACAATTTTCTACACAGATGGCTCGAATCGGTAGAAGGGACAGGTGGAGCCTTCTATCATAATGATCTCTATCAGATGAGTTTCAAACTGCCAGAACAGGCCTAAGATAGGTTTGTTGCTACGAATCCTTTACCATGTACTTTGACGACTTCAATGCGGTATACAAGGCCAACCGTTTATAATTGCCATAAGCGTATCGTTTACGACATAGAACAGTGCTTGTTTTTAATTCTGATTCGCTAACGGCGTGAAATTCTTTCCTCAAGCAAATCGTTGTCAGATCGACGGCAATTTTCCTGGCAAAGAAATTAATCGACTTAGCGGTTCACAGTCGATGTGCTGTCGAATCGCACTGTACGCACGATGGAATGTAACAGCTAAAAATACAGGGCATTTATGTTTTTGCAGAACATCGCTTGGGCGAATCATTTATAATTCAGCAATCTAATTTGCCGGTGAATATACCTTTGGTCCACCAGAGAAGTTACTTCTGAATAGGTTTTTGATTTTGAACCGGCTGCGTTCCTTCTGCAATACATACTTACTCAAGAGCCACCATCCTGGTCGGCTACTAATAAAATTCACTCTTTTCAATAAAAATCATAGTTCAATTAAAACAAATCAAATTTTTTTCTGAAGATATGATTTATTTCCAGTATTTTTTCTTTCATTTTGAAATATATATTTTTCTCATTATTTTCATTATGACTTTGTCGAATGAAATAAAATTGTTTTGTTATTTTTTTTTGTTGTATTTTTTTTAATTTTTTTTTGTAGATTTACATAATTAATACTTTAAAAATTCATTATTTATTTATATTTATATTATGAAACAGACTTTTTCATTATATATATTATTTATATATATAATAAGTGATTTTTTTTTAATATTATTTACAAAAAGAGATTTGATTTCAATGTCCCCAGAGATAAATTGAGAGAATGATAAGAATTTATTATTTAAATATTATTTAAAGGAATAATATTCTGAAAGAAATAAATGTATACATATTTATTTTAATATTATTTATAAAGGTCTCATCATACGTCGGGGCTGCTTATTTTTCCATTGTCTGTATTTTACTGATTTTAGTTGTTAAATAAAAACAAATTTTTTATAGTGATTATTATAATTTTTTTGTTGTTATTTTGAAAAACAAAAAATACTAATCTTATTATGTTATCCTTTTATATTTAAATTACCTGAGTTTGATTTTATTTTCCAGAATTTCACATTAAATATGCTATTAAAAATATATAGTTTTAGATTTGAATTTTATTATTATTATTTTTTCAACGGTTTGAACTATTTATTGTAGATATTTTAAATTTCTTTATTTGTTTTTTTTTTAATTGTACTGTTGCAAAGGCAGCTGGTTGCTTTTGAACTGTTTTTCTCGGTATAGAAATTTGGAATATTATGTCTTGTTGTTCCAAAAACCAAAAATTGATTTTGATAGAATAACTCTTATAGTTTATAATTTCCTAGAAAATGAATAAATCAAACTAGTTAAGTATTTCTTGTTATTATTTAATAAATTAATAGACATTATTTGTGGCACTCTTAGTTCGGTTTTGATTTTGTTTTAAAATTCAGCTAATTTGATTCGGATAGCTTTGTATAAAATGAAATTTTTTTTTTTAATTTGGTATTTTTATCAATTTTGAAATCAAAACTCAACTGGGAAATGATCACTAGAGCCAAACTACAAGGAAGTTATACGAAATTTGGCACATTTAATTGTATGAATTCTTATTATTAAGTTTCATAATTATAAAATTAATAAAGGTGCGTCATTATTTCCTAGAAATTGATATGCAAAAAAGTGTGATGATAAAATTAAAAACGAAATAAAATTAAAACGTAACATAAAGTCGGCTTGGCTTTTTTCTATTTCTATTTCTAACGGCAGCTACTCGACTTAGTTAAATACTAACAGATTTGGCGGCAGTTGTTTTAATGCTGATTGTCTGATTCGTGGGGAAAAAAGATTATAAATCCACTGTTCTTTTAATTTCAAGTGGAATCTAAGAGCTCATGCTCTCAATGACTTTTCTTTTACTGATTTTTTCTGGAGTTGTTTCTTGGAGGGCGTTAAAGTAAGGCAAAAGGAATCGGTGCTATTTACTAACTGATTTTTTGATTTAGGGAATATAAAGGGGCTTAGCTCTAAAGGTCCTTCAGCATTTTCAAAACTTATAAGAAAATTTTAAGTAAGCCTTGTAGAAGGAAATCTTTGATGAGTAATATAACGAGGCAGAAGTTTTCAGAAAAATGATGGAAAATACTTTGAAAAGTTGTCAACTTTGCATCGACTTTTGGTGGACATGATTTTCCTCATTTGACCATAATAAAGTTTAGATGTCCAAGTAAAAATATAAAGTAGTAAAATAATTTCTTTATCATTTGAAACGGAGCAAATTGGGTCATAGTTTTGAAAGGGAAACGCATCTTATGTTTGTATGGGAAGGATATGGTATTGGAAAGGTCTGCCTTTTTTATTGGTAAAATTCTTAAGTACAGATGCGGTGCGGATTAAGAGCGCAACAGCTTAATGCGATTGGACCTACTTTGCAAGAAAAATTATTTTTTTTTATAATTTTTTCTCCAAAAAACTAGTTGAACTAATACAGCTTAAATTGGGCCTTGTTCTATTCGTAGATATTTTTCCTATCGAAATTGGGCATTTAGATCGTTTTGTCGAGATATCCAAACAAATACCATCGAAAAATCCCCATTTGACTATTGTGTTAAAGGCTGCAGCCAAGTCCAGTACGGCAATATTTAAAAAAATTAATCCTTGGCACAGGTCGTGCGATTCTTTAGGTGGAACTACAGTGAAAGCGATGCGTAATGCGCGCGCGTAGTCGCAGTCGAACACCTGTTCTAGTGCGTGCGCTGAATTACTTCCCGCAACTGCCAAATAACATTATCAAGTTTTGATATATTTGGATATATTTTGTTACTATTTTCCGATATATATTAGCCATTTGTCGTCTATTTTTGTAACAAAAAATCGAAATACAATAGACGCAACTGTCAAAATTGCATTACACGCACGACGAAATTAGAAAATAAACTACCAAAGCGACGCGATTAGAGCTATGCGATACCACTTTAACTTGCACTCACTAACACGCAATCTAATCAGCTGTTATCGCGTCGCATCGCTTAACGTTCGTCACGTTCACTATAATTCCACCTATTGCCTGAATTAATCCGGATTCTATAATCATCACTTGGCCTTGTCGCCGATGATGTGATTCTTTGCCTGACTTAATCCGAATTCCATGATCTTCTGGTCACATTTCTCTTAGTCTAGAAATTTTTAAACATCTCCTATTTTATTTACCAACTGGGTTTATAAATTCTTATAAACACATATATTTTTTTCAATTTAATTGCCAAAACTTGCCGTTTTTCAATCCAATTAGATCTGGTTCTGTTTCAATTGCCGACCTACCACCAAAGTACTAAATGCTACCACTAAAAAACACTGAAATAAAATCACAAAAGATAATAACAAAACTGAAAAGCGGAGAGATTTCAAAAAATCAAGCTTACTTCTTTCAATTTCAAATTCTCTTCCCATTCTCATAAAAAATAAATAAAAGCTCATCTTGTTTTATATTATCATTATTTTTTTTTTGTTGAATTTTTCATTGTTGCATCATTTTGTAAACAATTGAATTTTTAATTAGAAAAAATAATAATTAATTATATAATAATTGATTATTGTACAATAATCCTGAATAATTAAAAACTACAAATACACTAGAAAAAAATCCTAAAACTAAAAAACTTGTATTGTTTTTAATTTTTAATTATAATTATTATTTTTTTTTCTTCATTTCCCTTATTTTTCTTTACTTTCTATCGTTCTGTTTTTGTTTTTCGCTCGCAATATTAAAATTGCATCTTTTGAGAAGGAGAAACAAAAAACAATAAAGTATGTCTTATTACAATAATTTATTATTATTTTTCTCTTATTTCTTTTCTAGTTTTATGTTATTTTTTGTTTTCATTACTTTTCAATCATTTCTGCTACACTCATTCTCATCTATTTAATCTTATTAATTATTATTATTTTAATTTTAAAAATAATTTTTATATGTTTTGTGATATTTAATAAAGAATTTGTTTTTATATTTTTTTTCTTGGCTTTTTTTTGTTGAAATTTATTTACTTACTTAATTTTAAATGTATTTTATTATAATATAATAATAATTTTTGTTTTATTTAAGATTAAAATAGTGCTTAAGTTACAAACTACATAAATTCGGACTTTTTGCATGTTTATTTTTTGTTAGTCAAAACAATTTTCATTTTGTTAATAATTTTATTATTTCGGAACGGATAATTCCATTTGTTGCCTTTTTCTTTTAAAGAGTTCCATGCTCCAGTTTCTTGTTTTTATTCCGTGATATATAATACTGATGTTTCATTATATTCATTATGGCTAGTAGTCATTGATATGGCGGTTGCTGTAGTTGTTTGTTTATATATTTTCGTTTTTTTACCAATATGGTATTTATTTTGATATTTTTTTTGATGTATATTTATGGGTTTTATTTTATTCCGGCTTTTTATATTTGATTTGAGAACGATGTTTGAAATTTGAAGTGTTCGTTAATGTCGTCTTTTATTTAAATTTTTTTAAAGGAAAAATTTTAGGGATTAATTTTTAAGTTTTGTGTGGAGATATGTAAATTGTTTGTTCGAATTAGAAAAACAGACATGGCACAAGGAGATGTATTTTTTTTATTTATTTTCTACAGTGCTCGTTTTTTTGCTTAATAAAATTTGTATCCCTGCGTTTTAATTACTTTTGTTTTTAATTGATATCGATTTGACTTGTTTTTATATATTTTATTTATTTATATTTTTCCTAAATTGTATATTCCACTGACGATGTTTTTATATATTTATGGGACGTATAATATAATATAATTACAATTATATTATACATTTATATAAATTCTTTGGTAGCCAAAATCACTAGAGAGAAAGATAGAAATTTTTAGAAAGAATTTTATTGTATTTAAAAACCAATTATAATTTTTAATGTTATTAAATACATTTATTAATTTTTAATTAAATTATTATTTTTAATGTTTTTTTGTTTTAATTTTCTTTAATATAGCCGATTAAGTATTTTTTTTTACATAATTATAATGATCTAATCAGTTCTTTAAATTAATAAAAGTTATCGTTTTTATACCTTTTAATTTTTTTTTTAATTTAAATTTTTTTTTAATTATTTTTAAATATTTTCTTTTAAATTAGTTCAATCACAGATTTTGTTTTTAAAATGTAAAATTTTAATTATTATTTTTATTTTAAATTTCGAAAAGATGATTATATTTTGTTTAGATAATTTTGAATAAAAACAATTAATTAAAATTGTTTTATTATTGATAAATTTTTTGAGCAGAATATTTTTTAAGTGTTTTATTTTTTGTTTGGCAAAGTGTTTATTTGTTTTATAAGTGTTCGATTTTAGAAGCAAATTGGTAATTGCTATTGGAGAGTTTGATTTAATAAATGATTTGGAGAAAGTGTAGATTTTAATAAGTTGGTTTAATGTAGCACAACCCCAATGTGATCTTAAATAATCTTTCAGAATGATTTTTGATTAAGGTACAATTTCGTGCCATTGTAAGATCTTGCTACTTTTTCATTGGTACCTGGTCTGTATCTTCTGGAGAATGACTGTTGCTACTTTATGGCACATTGGAGAACGAAATGCACGTGGTTCATGAATCGAAACGAAGAGGTTGTATTGTACAGCCATTTGAATACAAGAGATCAAAACCGGTCTCGTGAAAAAATCACTTTCCATAAGGCGTTCCGCACTTGAACCGATTTCAAGAACCATTTGACCAACTGTTGTTTAGCTGGATCAACTTTCTTCTACTCAGTCCTTAATTAGAGCCTTATTGATTAGAGTACCTAGTTGTAATGATACCCATCCTCAATTAAAATATCTCCATTATGTCCGAAGTTTTAACTACTTAGTATCCTAGCAAACATCTGAACTATAGATTATATTAACGACTGTGTGAAAGACATGTCACACGTACTCAATGAGAACAAGATATTTGCCGTGAGAAACTCGCTAGAACATGTTACTGTAGTAAATCGTTTGAAAGGTCCTCGAAGGAGAACTGACTCCTCAGATCCAACGACAGCAGCTTAAAAGGGAATGCAGTGCAGGAAATGAATACCTAGTGAACCGTGATCTTGAAGATATCTGTACAAAACTTGTTATTAACTTGGTTTCTGCGAGACAGACTATAGAACGGTAGTCACTTTCAATATATAAACCAGATGATTAATTGGCTTAATTACTGAAAACTGCAACATGCAGCACGCTGTATTGATTGATCCATAGATCTTTTTCCAGAGAAGCCGCCTAAATGAATGAAGGGCTTAAATGCTACGTCTTAATTGAAAAATTTGCAGATTTAAGCCCTTTGCAATCATTAGACGCATTAAGCAATACAACAGGCGAAAACGAGTGGGCTACTCAACAAATTTAAATGCTATTCCTGTATGAAGTTAGTTCCACCATCGTAAAGGACGTTGCTGAAATAAAGTAATTCGCATAATGAATTTTCCGTTAAAAATTTACAAATACGAAAATAATTATGCAAAGATGGAGGAAAATGTAATCTCATTTTTATGTTCGGAGGGATACTATACAAAAGAAACATTTAGAGATATTTTGGTTTTAAATTGTATTATAACAATAATTCTTAATTTTCAATAAATGTTAGTTTTCTATCAATTAATTTCGATGACTTCCAAGTAGGAATAATATAATTGATGTCGTGGAATTGTTAGAATAGAAACAGCTCGTTCTAAAGATTTTTTTTTTAGATATTATTTTGGCGGAGAAAAGTTATTTACATTAATTAACTCACTGTTAAACTTAAAAACACTTTTCATGCACTTCATCAACTTCCTTCTCCATAGCATACACATAATGTATTTTTTTTTGTGTAGATAGGTAATTTTAAAAATTTATATAAAAATGTATTTTATATAAAGCCGGTTTTTAATTGATTTTGTTTAGTTCTTTTTTTTATGGATGGTGCTATTGTTCTAAACCCGTTTCCATTTGGTTTGTATTTTTTTTGCATAGTTTTAGTCGAATTTCATGTTAGTGAGCAATTTATATTTTTCTTGTTTTGTTTTTTTTTTTAATTAAATTTATTTCCTTTTCATTAATCTAAAAATGTACAACCTGAGACTTTCGAATGTCAATCGATAGCATATAATAATTTTGGTTTTTTGTTTCATTAATTAAATGTAATAAAAAAATAATATTAAAACAAAATGAGATATAATTTTGTACATATTTGTTTTTCTTTTTTTTTTAAATTATTTTGGCACATAATTTTCATATTGAAAATTGTATTTACATCACTTTCGAAAAATTGTAAATAAATCAAAATCAAAAGAAACCTAATGGAAGACAATAATCTCAAAGAAAAACATGACAATAAAATGATAAATGTCAAAAAATTTTGTATTTTTTTTGTTTTTTTTGTTTACATTAAATAAAAATATCACATTTCTAAATATATTTGAATTTCATTTATTTTTTTTTAAATAAAAAAAACATATTTATATTAATTTTGAGTAATAGATCTTAGCCGAAAAAAATCACAGTTCACCGAAAAGGAGAAAAATAAAAGTCTTTTAATAATTTTGACTACTATAGATTGACATTTTTTAGTTTTTGTTTTTTTTTTTTAATAATTAATTATATGTATGTTTGTTGTTTGTTTTTTTTTTGTTATGTTTAAATTCTTAGCAACAAAAATAACTATTTTTAAGGTTTTATGTTTTAAATGTACGATATTTTGTAGTTTATATTTTATGTCTATTGATAGTTTTGTTTGGCAGCAAAATTTATTTTGTGTATTTTCAGTTTTCAAAAATTGTTGTTTTATGTATATAGTTATTACGTAATGTAGCAGTTTAGAAAAAATAGTGGCGCTTCTAGAATTGTTTATGGCACAAACTAATACTTTTCATGTTGTAGTTCTTCTTGTATTGTGCTGTACTGATTGAAATTAACCATTTTTTTACAATCTCTTTACTATTTAAGATTAATAATATTATGGCATTATTAATGGATTTACTATAATAATTAATTTGTTTCTTTAAAAAATAGATGTATATTTGAATTTTTTTATTATGTAGGTACGGCGTATAACTTTTTTTGTTTTGCTTGAAAGAAATGCATTTTTTTCATTTACTTTTATACCTGAGCGCCTGGATATGTGCACATAAAAATTCTTTTTTATGTTTGTATATATAATATATTTGTAATTTGACAAAATATTTGTTTTAGTTTACTTTTTTAATATTCTTATGTAAAAATCTTCGTAGCATTTATTTATATTGAAAATTTGTTATTTTATTTATTATTTGTTATGTCCTTGAGATGTTTTTAATATGCATTTTTGTTTTCAAATTCTTCTTGTTGTATTCTTTTACTCGCTCGGAAAAATTGAATTCATAAAATTTAATTTTTTTTGTTTGATTATTACCTTTGCGTTAATTTGTTGTTGCTTTTTTCCCTTAATTTCTTTTGTACTTCAATGGTGAATCACTGAGCTCATATTTTTTTTATTTAATTTTTCTTTTTTAAATTTTAATTAAAAAGTTATATTTTAATATAGAGTTATAATTAATATAATGTTTACATTTTTCATATTTTTAATAGAAGATATAACTTTTGTTTTTTTTTCTTTTTGATTTCATCAAATTTTTTAATAATGATATAATTTGCTTGTTTTTTTTTTGAATTTTATTTTGTTATAATTTTTTTTTTAATTTTCACATTGAAACCTTTTTTTTCGTAATAGAAAACGTTTACAGTTTATAACATTAATTGAGATAAATGTATTTTTACATATTATCTGTGTAAACTTTATTTTATTTTAATATAATTTGCCTTGTTCATACTCCAGATGAAATTTCTGGATTTGTAATTTATTTTATAATTTTTTTATTTGGAATATTATTTTTTAGAGAAATTTCAAATAAAAAAAATTAAAAAGAATAGCTGCGATTTAATTAAGATTGCAATTTTTTGTTGGATAAAGGTGCATCAAATTAGTGTTTTGTAATGTTAGTATAGAATATTTTTAAAAATTGTTGATATTGTTTAAAGGAAACATTTCTCTATGCAGCATAGTTTTGGCAAAAGAGCCGCACTTTTAAGAACTTTTCATCACAAAGTGAAGGAAATTGAAAAACGTTGAACGTTTTTAATTTGTTGACGAGTGAAGTTAAGACCATTCACAATACGTCTTATAAATCATTTATTATTATTTTTCTTGCCGGAGTTTACAAGAAATATTAATACATCGTTGGCGCTGAACACAATAAAATTAATACTGAGAAACAGTTAAAATGGAGAGCCCTTTAAATTTTTATTTAAGTCTTTATGAATTACGTATAAAACTGTAGGATGATATATCAAATGCTTGACTCCTGGAATTTCAAATCCGATAGTGTAATCGTAAAATTCTTTATTTGACTTGCACTAGGCCCATTTTGTCCGACAAATGTGTCTTAAATTGTCGCTTAATTTTCTTTTGTCAAAAATTTGGCAGCATGCGACTTTTTTAATAAAAACAGAAATCTTAAATTTCTAATTAAACCCCTTCTATGTGAAATATTTGACTATCTTCTCTTGAAAATCAAGTCGGATACCGTAATCGTCAAATTATTCAATCACAAGACCTGTTTTGCTGGGCAAATTTGTTTTAATTTCTTTCAAAAATTTAATTTTTCAAACATTTGGCTGCATTCTACAGGACTTTTTGAATCAGAATAAAAATTATATTTGAAATATTTTGGCAAGAAAGCTTATATAATAGTTAGATGTGTTCAAAAGCCCTTGGGTTCAAGCATATTTTTTGAATTTTTTGATTTCGAGTCTTTGCTCGGTGCAGAATTGTTCATGAAGGTAGAATCATGTTTTCGTCGACTGAAGATGTGGCTAATTGGCTATTTTCGACTGGTACTAAGCAAGTGTTATGCTTAAACGAATTGAATTGAATGGGGTCTGATGTATTTTGAACTACAAAAGTTCGCTTTTTATGAAAAGAAGGCATTGCAATAGCTTGAAGTGGAGTTTGTCGAGATTGTATTTTGTCAGTTCAAAGATGAGTGCTCCTCGCAACTTACTAGTTTGATTCTTCAGTCATATGAATTCATATAAAACCACCTTATAGTTGAATATCAAAATCAAATTTATCACATCCTTACGATATATAAGAAGACTTCCAGTACATGTTCTTAGAAATATGCTAAGTGAAATCTCCATTGTTTCTCAGTAGTCAGACCGAATAATGATCCGAATAAGAAATTGAGCCTCTTCGTGTCAGAAAGCTTTACACCTTTCTAGCAGCAAGGAGGTCTAAATGACAATCCAGAGCTATTAGGTCTGGTTTACAGGAATCACTTGTTATTTGAAAGGTGAACAGAGTGTCTTGGCAAAAACGCTAATATATAGTACCGAAATTAAAGCGTAGTAGCTGTATCTTCAAAAATGGAGATACAATGCTTAAGGTGAGTGATTCTTCCAGCATTAAAACCGAAAATAATCCCAGAGAGATTTTGGCTTGATGCAAGGCTGCACTCCAACAACCCGCAACAATAAACATTCAAATTGTTCCTATGAAAAATAAAACGATTCCATTTAACTCTATTATTTTCGCTGCTCTACTGTTAAAATTTAATAAAACTCGCCTCCTCAATAACGATGAAAAAGTCCGTGCGTGTTCTAATCACAAAATAATGCGTTATTATAAAAATGTTATTTATTAAAGTTAGTATTCTCCTTGAAAGTGAGGTAAAATTTTTAATTTGTTTCCCTAAAATGTGCACAATATCTTTTTTTTGTAAATATAATTATTATATAACAGAAATTGTAATAAATATGATTAACAAAAAATAGAAGAAGAAGAGTAAAACTATTATTAATGATTTGTAACCATCAACTAAACCATAATTATTATAAAACATTACCATTATTCAAATTATCATCAAATTAATCAATATAAACTTAAAATTCATAAATAATAATATAAATTTAATATATAAAAAATGTGCGAAACACGCTGCAATTTCATTTTATAATAAATGTCGAAGACAATAATTAATATTAAATTTATTTAAATATTGTATTCTACTGCACGATGAAATATATTTGATAATAATATAGAAATCAAATATATATAATGAAAAAATAATAGATGCAATTATTATTTCTTACATATTTTACTTTTTCTTTTTTCGAAATCAATTATTAAATAAAGTCCTTTTTCTCTTGTACATAAAAAACTCCGTACTTAAAATATACAGAATTTCTTTCTGTGTTTTGTTTTATATGATGTAAATTTAATTAATTAAAAATTATTTTCATAACTTTATGAAAATGATTAAAATAGTATTTAAAAAAAAAAGAATAAATTTTTTATATTTTATAATAAAATCATTAATTGTTTTTTTATTATTTAATAGACTATTTTCTAATGGAATAAAAACTAAAATATTTTTCGTTATTATATATTTACATACAGTAGAAAGTATAAAATTAAAAAAAGAGCTTAAATAAAATAAAATTATTTAATTTCTATTTAAATTTGATTAATGTTGATAATTGCTTTAAATAATATTAAAAAAAAAATTAAATAATTGTTATGAAAACAAAAAATTAATAAATATTGCACGTTCGCCAAAAAAATGTAATCGAACAAAATACGAAATTCGAACAACAAAATGCTTACAAAATTAAACAGAGAAATGAAATTAATTTTTTTTTGCATGTTTTTATAATAATAATAATTTATATTATTTTATTTGTAAAAAAAAAAAATTATTGGTTTGTTTTCGCTTTTCATTTTATGAATAAATAAAAATATTAAAAAATTCTAAAATTAAAAAAAAAAAAATATTTCTCTAAAAAATTGCATTCCATCTTAAATTCTATTGTATCCCCGGTGGCGGTTGTCCCAGCTCAGTTGCGAAATCGAACAAATGAGGTCGGGGATGCGTGATCGGATGATGCGGTCCCAGAACATTTTTAATGGCCGACGTTTTTAGTAAGCGTTTCAGCATACCGCTCGAACCGCGATGCTGAAGACTTTTGTGCGTTGTTAGTGAATTTTTCGTTCGATAGCGTCGATGGCAGAATTCACAAACGTACAGCGTGTCCGATTGTTCGTGCTTATCTTGAAAGTGACGCTTTAACGAATAGTAGCACGAAAATGTACGACGACAGTACGGACATTCTTGTGGTTCGTTGATACCGCCACTAGTTGGCGGTGGCATACGCAATTGATGATTGCCAATCATATTACCGCCGGTATGTTGTTGTTGTTGTTGCTGTTGTTGTATTGAACTGGCAACACTAACGCCGACGATTCCGCCACCTAACATTTGACCAGATCCTGACGATGTTGGTGATATCGGGGACGTTGATGAGGTAGAATTTGTTGATGATATCGATGTAGTGGCGGAGACAACAGCATTTTGGGGGCCTGCTTGGATAAATTTCATGTTCATGTTATCCAATTAAGTAGAACGGGAAAAAAAAAGAAGAAAAAAAGAGAAAAAATATAAACAATGTACATTTTTATAATGAATATAATTAAATGCATGTTTTTATTTGTTTTAATATTTTTTTTTATATTTTCTCTTATTTTCTTGACTTTAGTTCTTATATTCTATGATATTTTATAAATTGAATTTTATATATTTAAAAAATAATTAAATAGATGTTTTCGATTTTTTTTTGTATAGATATTATTTTTTTATTTTAAAATTTTTGATCTACCCATTCATTATAGTTTAGAAATTATATTAAAAAAAACTTTTAATTCGCGATAGTTTCATTTAGAATCTACTTAAAAGACCAAAAAACACAGAGACTTGTATTTTCTTTATATATATTTTTTTGAAGCATGCAAATTATTATTATTTTTATGAGTCACGATTTTGGATAGGTTTCTCGCTTATAAAACAGTAAACAAATTTTTAAGTTATTATTTTCTGTTAAATATTACACAAGGCACTAAATCTTACGAAAATTATCCAAAATCGATCGAACATAGATTTATATTATTTATATATTTTCCAAAATTTTTACAAAAAACACAAATGCACAAAGCCGAAATTATCTACATTGTTTTGACAAAACTCCTTTCAAATTGGAAGAGAAAATAGTAGGGATGAAATCAAGTAAGTTTTTAATTTATGTTTTAATCGTATTTTTATTTATCAAAATAAAATCACACCCAAATCATTTTCGTTTCCAATTGTGTTTTTTTTTAGAAAAGTAAAACAATGAGTTCAATATTAATATTTATTGTAAGGCACAAATACAAATACAAATAATAATAATTAAACGGTATGAAACAAAAAATCGAATACACATATAAAGCGAGGAAATAAGTAGGGAAGATTGTTGTTTTTTAAAAGAAATATATAAAATATGAAGAATGAAAGTACTTTTTTTCTAAAATATATTTTTTTTTATTTCAATTTTTTTTTTAATTTTCATTACTTTGTAGAACAAAATTATAAATTTACCTACCTAATTGTGAAAAAGGTGCATAACAATAAATTTATTAATTTTTTGTTACATAATAGACTTTAATATGTTTTTTTTATATTTTTTGTTTTTGTTTTAAAGGCAAGAAAAGTGTCAGTAGTATCCCGAAATTGTTTCGATAAAATGAAAAGGCATGCATTTCTTTCGATAGGAGTTATTAGGAAATTGTCATTTTTTTTTATGATTTTTGATTTTATTTTACAGCACCCACTTTTTTATGAATTTAGTTATTTAGAGAAATACAGAGAAAAAAAAGATTTTGTTTTTTTAAATTGAACTGAATTAAGCACAGGAGAGAAAATAAAAATATATTTTTTTGGTACGAGTTTTTTTTTTAACTTATCACGAAACACAAAAAGCTGTAATCAGGACAGAACACAGAATACAATAATAATAAAAAAAAGTAAATAAACGAGATTTTTTTTAAAAATTAAGATACGAATCTTAGAGGAAAGAAACCAATTAAACAAATCACTTTTATATGGTAGATACGACGGAAAGAATGGATTAAAAAGTACACTAAAAAACGCATTCGCCAAACATAAAAAAGATACTTTTTTATACAGAGTATAGTTGTATATAAATAGCGCTAAAATAACGATTGAAATTATTAAAAAAAAAAATTATAAGAAAAATTCAACCAATAATACTAAATTGGAAAAATTAACTAAATAAAGTATAGAATCATAATAAGAAATAATTGATGAATATTATCTGCACTAATAATAATAAACATAAAATTAATAAATAAGTGGTAGGTATAGAAAGATTTTTGTTATCTTCTTGAAATTTTTTTTTGTTATTTTTTCCTGTTTTTTTTCAAATATAAAGTCTATCTTTCTGCTTTAAAGTTTCGAATATACTGTTCAGATCATAAAAGATAGTTGTCGGAAGATGCATTTCATTTGTTGGTTTAAAATCTCTAATATAATTTAAAAAAATTGTTTTTTTGGTTTAGTATTAAAAATAGATTTTTTTTTTGATTTTATAGTATATATAAAAATAGTATATGTAACTTTATATAGTAGATAATATTAAAAAGAATAATAGATAAATATACATAGCATATAGTAGTGTTTATAGTTACCTAAATAAAATAAAATAATATATAATAAGTAGTAGTAGTACTAATTATATTAATTTTATTTAGAAGTAGTCTATGAGATGATTTGTTTTTTTTTTTTTAAAGTCTCACTATTTTAGTAGTGTTTTACAGAAGAATAGATAGTAATAGTATACAGTACAGAATACATACAATAGTATAGTAAGAGTATAGTAATAACAGATTTTTGTTTTGTTTTAGTAAAAGTGATAGATATCAAACATGACTTGCTTTATAGCTTGGCATGTGCACTAAAAAGTGATTTATTTATTGTATACTGCAGCAGGAAAGGAGGTATTATTATTTTTGAATTATTTTTTACAATTGAATATATTAGATAAATACTAAAGAACAAATAGTCGAAATATAATGTTTCAAAGCAAGTAACAGTAATTGATAATAATTTGATATTTAGTAAAATTGCCATTTTTTTTAATTTAGCTTATTATTTCGTTATGAATTAAAGCACTTAGTTAGGTGTACTGGCCGAGATGATTCCTCTGTTCTTGGACGTGATGTAGACTAATTTCCAGAAAATTGATGAGTTCTACATAATTTTTGTAGTTCGGACAAAGTATCATTCAATATTTTACTTAATTATTCATAACTCTTCAAGCGGATATTATTGTGACATTTGAGCAAGGACACTAGTCTACTAATCAATATGTTGTGTGCTCAAATTTTACATAATGGCGGATACAGCATCCTGAGCTTAAAAATAACTATACAAGAAATAGCACCATTAAGTATCAACGTGGTATTGCTGTCAGGAATCAAACAGGAACTATAAAAATATTTAAAAATGTGGTCAAAATTAGAGGTAAAATTTCGAAAGACTTATGAGTCGAAGGCATTTTTTCAGAGGTGATGACTATTTGAAGAAGTTTGTGATTCCACATGTCTTAAAAACAATGATATCTTTATTAACAATTACCCCATTGAACTATTAAGAACAATTGCAAGCGTTTTGTTGTTATTATCTGTATAATCCTTTTTGAAAAATAGATCACTTTAGTATCCTTTTTTTGACGACGAGTGACTAAAATTCGGATCCTTGCAACGTTCGGGTTGGTGAAGTTAACGCAGGGTTCCAAACTTGACAAAGTCCCTATAGCGTACGAGGTTTTTGATAACAGAAGGGCTGTTGGAATGGATCGTTTGGCAGATTTACAGGAACATCCTTCAGATATGATCATATTTAATAAAAAAGAAAAATGTAAAAGTTTTTGTTTTTGATTGGTCTGAAGCAGCGAGTTTTATCGAATGCTGGGCAGTAGAAATTTAGCCTAAGATTACTAAAACAAGGGTGTGTAACCGGTATTTTGAGATTTATCGGGTTCCCTGTTAAGTTATGACGAAGAGTTACTTTCCAAATAAGCTGCCTCCGAAGCGATCTATTACCTATGATATTTTTTGTAAGTCGTAAAACGTTAAAATTATAGAAAAAATAATATTCTCTCTCTTGGTAACTCTCATTTTGTTAGAACATGAATACAAAGATTCAGTGAACTGGTTTTAAAATCTGCAAAGTTATCAAGAAACTGCAAACAATATCTTTGATTCGTCTTTGTGATATTCTTACTTTCAATCGTTACACCAAGTCAGTCAAAAGTAGGAGCAAAAATCTTCCGAAAATTTCCAGAACTCGAATCATCGAGAAAAACATCGGCTGACCTGGGGCTATAAATGTGTTGTTATTAAGAAATTTAAAGTAAAATTATCGGGAAGAGCCTTAAATATTTCTGAAGAATGCTATTATTGCCCTATCTCGATGGGCCTACAACATTTCAGAACACAAGATAATTGAGTCAACAGCGAAGTCCAATAAAAAACACAATTTTAAATTTTAGAAATAAAAAAAATCATGGTGGGTTAGGTAAGGACATTATTGTGCACTTAATCAGTATAATTTCAAATTCTTAATATAAGAAGCCCGTCATAAGTTTTCAGCAATAAATTCCTACATTATTTCAATGACAAGTAAGGAAAACTAGAAATGGACAAAAATAACCGGTTATTTACAGACAGTTAACCGGTTTTTACCACAAATAACTGATAACTTGAAAAAGGGCGCGGAGAATTGTTATTTTTGCTATTATTTTCATTGGATTGTGTTGAATAAAACAAATTTCAGTCTTTTTTTACACCTGAAAAGCTTTTCCTTTAAGCAAACATCTAAAAGAACCGGTTATTTATATAACCGATTATTTTAGTCCAATTAGTTGTTTAAGGTTAAGCCAGGATAAAGAAATAACCGGTTAATCGATACTTGAAAAGGAAACGTCGGAGTCGGAGTAAAACGCGACATGGTTTCATAGACTGAACTAACACAAAGCAAAGAATGGAAACTTTACGATACAAAATTCAATTGAATAGGAATAAAAATCAATGTTGATAATTTGGAACAACAAGTTTTAAAATTTTTTCTTATAATTCGACAAAAATTTGAGTTAAAATTAAAATAATAAACTAATTTCTAATAATCTACATTATTATCGTCAGTCATTGTATACTTGTTTTCGTGGAGTACCAAAAAAAAACAGTTCTAAAACTTTGGCAAAACCTACTAAATATCAATTACAGATTAAAATTAAAACTATACTTCAAAACTAGTAAGTAAAACTCGCTAAATTTCATTATCTACTCTAAAAAAAAGAAAAAAAAAATAAAAAAAAATATAACTAAATAAAAATAGAGAAAATAGATAAGAAAATAATTTGTACTTTAATAACTATTATTATGCATTATTAGATTGTCATTTCCGGAAAAGTTTTCTACTCTATTTTAAATATATAATAATACTGTAGTATATAATTCAAATTTTTAAATAGTATGCCAAAATCATCACAGCAGTATAAGCACTTTTTTTTGCTTAAAAAGGGCGCAATTACGTAAAAATATAAAGGCAATAGTAGTAATTGTAAGAGTATGAGAGCAACAGATACAACTTTTTATAATAGGCAAAAAGGTAGGTAATTTGTTTTTAATTCATTAAATTCTGTATTTGTATATATGTTCATTATTATTATTTAATTATATACTACTTATATTTTACTAGCTAATTTATAAAAATAATAATATAAAAAAAACTAATTTTTTTTTATGTAGAGCAAAATTGTAGTAAAGTTTTTGTTTTTGTATAGATTATTTGAATAGCTTCAGAGAGAGAGAGAGCGTGTAATTTAATATTCCATAATTAAAAACAAAATTATATATTTTAATATAAGACTATTTCCTTTCATTTTTTAGAGTGAATAAGACAGCCAAAAATGTGGAGGGGATTGATAGATTGAGAGAGATACAGAAGATGAGTAAGAGCACGTAGAGAGACAGCGATACAAAGTAGTAGTAGTAGTAGAGAGAATTTATATGAGCAGTAGAGAGATTGTACGGATTTTTTTATTGAATTTTTTTTTTTTTTGAGTTTTTTCTAACCTTGGCGAACGTTTAAAAAATTCATCTCAAATAGTTTACGCGATGTGGTTGTGGTAGTTGACGGCATTGATGATGATGGCAACATTGTTGATATTATTGTTGATGGAACTGAAGTTAATGATGATGATTGTGGTACTGGCATAGTTGAAGATTTTAATTGTTGTGATGTTTTTTTTATTGATGACGATAGGTCCGGTGATGTTCTCGGAACAATAAGCTTATTCAGGTTTTGATTTAAGTTCTTTTTATAATTTCTTCCACACATTGTTGATTCGCTTCCATTTGTTTTATTATTATTATTATTATTATTGGAATTCTTATTCTGATTTCGATAATAGTATTTCGATTTTTGTTCATATTGATCGTGATAGTAGTAGTTTTTATTGTAATAGATTTCTTCTTGTTGTTGATATCGGCACCACATCAGCATAAATCCCTAAAAGAATTTTATATCTTTTATGTCCAATTCGCCGGGCCGCGATTTATGATATGTGTAGATATGTGTCATGAGAGAATTTCGCGAACAGTATACTCTTTCGCATATGATGCAACGATACTCTTCTTGTCGTTCGGCATGCTTATCGGCAATATGTCGTTTTAGAGACGCTTTCGAGCATAGGACCTTACCACAAAGTTGACATGAGAACAGTTTCTTAGGTGAACAGCCTGTAATAAGATAGTAACCAAAAAAAAAGAGATCCAATACCGACATATTTAGAGATTGTTGTTGTTTGTTTGCTCATAGGGTATTTTGTTTTGTTTTATATTTAAATGATTACGTATTATTATTATTATTTTTTTTTTCGTACTTATATATACTATTTGTCTTATTTTTGTATTGTTTAGTTTTGAAATAAATGCTTCTTTCCGACTACTAAATATATAATTTAGATATTGATAGGTAAGTAGAGGATACGTTGTTGCAATTAGAACAGAGTATACTTTTATATTTCTCACACACACACTCATTTTTTTGGGGATTTCCTGCTATGTTGTTATAAGGAGAATACGATCTTATAGAAAAAACAAGAAGTTTCTCCTAACCTAAAAATAATATTATAATTTAATAATAAACAATTCAACCGAGTGTGCACGCTTGCTGGTTTCTACGTTTTATACTAAATAGCTTATATTTTAATAACTTCTCAATAAGGTCTTAAATTAAAAAAAAAAATTTTGTGTATCCAGACAGGCCCCCAACGCTTATTCTTTAGTTCTACTTTCATAATAATCTTTCTTTTTGCTCTTCGTAATGTAGACATGTTAAAAGACATGACTGTAAAGGATGGCTTTCATATAAAATATAATAAAATAAAATATAGACGATAAAAACACTATTTTTTAAATATATGGAAAAATAATATATATTTGATAGAACTTGATTTTTTTTGTTTATATATTTATATTAGTTTTTTATTATTTTTTTTAAATGTAATAATATGCTTGTAATTTTCTTTTTTCAGTTTTTATTTTCGATTTCTGAAATTTACAAATTAGTTTTTATAATTTGTGTAATATTACAAATATAATAAATGTATGGATGAAATATTACATAATAAACGAGATTTGATTTGTATTTTATTTATTGAATTTGAATGTTTTCTTTTATAGTAGTTGGTTGTGATAGAAATTAATTAATGTTCTTGGTTTTAATGTTTATTTCTTTTTTATACAACATTGAGTTTTTGTTTTAAGAATTATATAATAATATTTTATTTAGTTTTGAAGCTAATTGTTTTTTTGTATTAATCTATGGAACTATATGGTTTTGTTTCTGTGACCGAACTTTAGGACATTTTAGTTATGTTGACAATTATTGTTTTCCCTTTTTAATGATATTTCACATAAGAAGTAACTAAATTGATTGTGATTTGACTTCCATATGAAATTGTCTTATGCAATAAGATATTGCTTCTCATTAGTCTGCTGTATGTTTTTATTTTTAAATTTAATATGATCAGATTAAGAGCAAGAGATCTATCAAAAATGTTATGTTTTACCGTCGAGATTCCCTAGTAGTTTTTAATGATTGGTGAGTTAATATGACTTTTCCTGAAACTGAGGAATTGTATGTTACCAATGGCATCAATTCGAGTATTGGTACCCGGTGTGGATAACCTATTTGGAGTGCGAAGCAGGATAATCACTTGGTGACCAAAATATTTCAAAATGAAAATCCCGAAACATGACGAGAAATCCACAAAGAAATTAACATCATGTGGTTTTAAACGTTCAAAATAAACAGGACTAAAAAAATCCACAAACAAATTCGTGCTCATAGAATCAAGTAATTTAGTTCAAGTTACATAATCGTTATCTTCTCTTGTCATTTCTGCGACACGTGCTCTTTCTCTGAATTGACGTTGTTTTAGGCATTTGACAGTTGCTTAATTGTTGGTTCAAATCTTACAACTTGAAACAAATTTCATGGGTTCTATGGACTTCAATATGTTTGTGTATTTTTTGTTAGATAGTTATAGGACAGATTTCGTAAATATGGACTAGCTAAATAGATATTTTTATAACTAGTTGCGGTACTCTTAGCTTTCATATTTTTTATGTGGGATTATCTTGACTTAATCATATATCGAACGAAAATATTGATAAACCAGTAAACCGGTCAGTAAGCTTAGGCGACTGAACTTTAGATATATTCCCTTCTAGTCGAAGCCATCAACTCCTTTCTGCCAATCAAACGAGAATTTCTTGAATAATACCCAAAATGTAATAGCAGCATGGAGTACACCATCGATTGTGAAAAAATCGCTCACTATACCAAGCAAGAAATTTGCATGAATCACCAATCGAGACGGTTTACATATTTTGAGGCGATTCGTTACGAATTTATCATTCGTAAAAATTAGGAAAAAATACATAACTTTGCAAAAACGACTAAATTCACTAGTCGACGAAATAATACTCTCGATAGTAACTTTTTTTTTTTTTTTCACTTTGAAACGCTCTGATAGCTGAGAGTTTATTGTTTAGGCCCGTTGTTTGGAGAGGTAGAAAATAAAAGAAGTGTTCCGTGACAAAATTTTTGTATAAAACGTGGATTTAGAGGTATTTTTCAAATTTTTTTAACAAGAACCTTAATTTAATTTTCCGTAAATTATAAAATTCTCCGTTTACCTTCCGAGTAGTAACACTAGTAGGTACAAATGTAGTGGCAAATATGGAAGAAATTTTACATTAATGGAAGCATTATCAGAATAAATAGTGGTGATAAAGTAGATCTAGAGAATATTAGCAGAAAGTATTACTCTCGAGAGTAGCTCTCAGTTCTTTATCCACCTTACGAAAATTTTACTCTTAGCTTGTTACCATTTGATAACTGAGAGTTAGAAAGGGTTTCACGTCCAAATTTTATTGTAATACGTGGGTATAAGGGTATTTTCAAAAAATTTGCTAATTTGTCGTACACTATTAAAACAATAACTTTCTGCGTAGTAGCATCAGTAAAAACAAATAGTTCCTCAATAGCATTGGTACCGATTCGACAAAATATTCTCTTTTTATGGAACCGATCTAACAAAACACGAATGGAAAAAAAATCAAACAGTAGAGCGAAAGCAGAAACAGCTGAGAATTTTGGGAGCCTAATTTTAGCTTTGAAAAAAGTATTTAAACCGAATTTTGACCGAAAAATAATAACAACAATTGATTCCTAAACATTGAAAAGTAGTTTCGAAGAAAATATAATTCAAATGAAAATATTTGCTTAAATTATCAGCTTGGTACGAATACTGGTAGTAGCCGACATTACCATTATAATATCTACGCACAATTATTCTTCTACAATAAGCATGTTAATTCAAGTAATCTAACAAGAGAGCATAACATAACAAAATGCTGACACGAACTGACTAATGGAAATCAAAACGATTATTGTTATAAATGAATGAAATCTTGGATGAAAATGATTGGAAAACATTTAACACAAAATGCTAGCCAGATAAATCCCAATGTCATAATCGGCCAATTAATAATAATAATAATAATAAAAAAATACAAACATAATAAAAGCCCAAGCCGGTCATAGTGTTGTGAATGACGTAATAATAATATTATTAACATAAACAGTACACACTATTTCTATTTTTAATCCTGTGATTTCTGTTGTATTATTTAAAATGTTGTTTTTTCTGTATTTTATTTCCTTTTTATTTCTGTATTATAGGTTTTGCAAATTTAATAAAACAAATTCAATTTCCAATGAACGTTATTTATATTCTGATTTTCTGTTTAATGTGAAATTTCTTTTCATTTATTAAGAACTAATTAAAACAAAAGAATAATAATGAATATATTAATAATATAATATATATTAATATAATGTGTAATTTATATATATATATAAAAAACTAGGATTTACATTTTCATATAATTAAAAACTAATTAATTTAACTCGCATCTTCATTCCATCAATATCTTGTATAACGATAAAAATTTGATTTTTACGCTTCGTTTTCTGTTGAATATTTTTATTTCAAATTGTTTCGAATCTAAAAAAACCTAAATATACGATACTAATAATAAAATAAACAGAGAATGGTATAAGAAGTGCATATATACTTTTCCTTTTAATAATAATAATGTATATAGGTAATATTAAAATAAAGAAACTTAATTATTATCATAAACAAGGATAATTATTATTTTCTTTTTAGCTAGTGTTAGTTTACTGGTGTACGAAGAAAGAAATAACTAAACATAATAAAAACGAAAAATATATTGAATAACTTACAATAACAATCGATTGAAATAAATTTGTTTAATAATAATCAATATTTAAACTATTTGATTTAACATGGTATATTAAAAATAATAATAGAAATAAACCTATTTTATTTCAATAATAATAGAAAATATATTATTCGTTTTATTTGAAGAAAATTAAATAAAATAAGAAACAATTCTACAGTGCCAATAAGAAATAAAATTTTTATTTTGCGTTTTTACGCGCAATTATTTGTGTGTTTCTTCACCGTTCTTGTTTTCTTAATATATTAATTTGTATATATATATATAAATATAAATGTATATATACATAAAAAAAACTATAATTTAATAATTATATTAATAAATATTATTTTTTTTTTAAATAATTTTTTCGCCTTCAATATAATTTTTCTTTTATTAAGTATTTAATGTGTAAAAAAATTTGGTATCAAAGAATTGTTTTTTTTGTCAGACTTTTCATTTTTTTCTTCATATATTTTTGAGGCCAATTAGATTCATATTATTAATAAGTAATAATAATTAATACATAAAAAAAAATAATAGAAATTAAAAATGAAATTTTGTTTTTTTTTCTTAAGAAATTTTTCCTTTGCGTAAATAATTTACGTTTTTCTTTTTCTTTTGCAAATTTGTTTTAGTTGAATTTGAATAATTCAATCGTCCCATTCATTCGAATATAAAATAAAAGGAAAATTGATTAAAATCAATTTTGAATTTTTGCATTAAAACAAAAAAATTATATAATTCAGTCTTAAGACAATCACAAATTGTTTAAAAGAATTTTTTTTTTTGGGAAAAAAAATATATTTTTACATGCAGGGCAGGTTAAAAATACAACGAAATTCGGGGAGGGATTATTACATTTATCGAATTATTATTATTATAATTTTTTTGTTTTGTTTTTTGTCAAAATTATGCAAAATTTGTTTGTATAATTGTAAATTTTTATGTTCTTTGATCACATTTTTGTTAATTTTTTTTTCTATCATTTTAAGTTTTGTCCTAAATATAAATTTGGTTACATCTATCAGTCAGTTTTGCGTAATTTTGTTCACATTTTATATTTGTTTTTATACATGTTGCTTGCAAAAAAAAATTTTATAATTTCGTTACGGAAGAGTTTTTGTAGCCGGGTTGAATGAATTAATTATTTGATAGTGTTGGACGATTGCAATGGGATTGTAGACTTTAAAAGCGGATTCAGTAAATAATTTGCATTGCACAATATCACAATTTATTGGAATGAGCATATAATTTAATATAAAACACCGATCAGTCTTAAAGTGTTAATATCACTATAGGTGCTAGCAATTCGAAGTTCCAGACGGACAATACATTTTAATATTCCAAATTCGGTGATAGTATTTCAATTAAAGAGCTATTGATCCTAAGTGAGATTATTCTACTAATACCTACCGATTTATTTGTAAAATTGAAAATGAGATCCAAATTTATTGAGCAAATTTGAAAAATTAATAGATCTTATCGACTGTTTCGTTCGTATCTGGATTCTTTACTTAACAGGAGAGCCTTATAGAAATTTAAAACAAAAGGTGTATAAATCTTGCTTGAGACTACCAAAATCTGCCCCTTTTTACCCGAAAGATTTTACTAAATTTATTATCAAATTTTTGTGTCAAATATTTGACAGCATGTTTAATACAAGCTTAACAGAGTACTACCACAGCATTATTGGCTGGATCCATCCCGATAGGTTGACCCGTAAAACCAGTCTAGGAGACTTCATGAATTTTACGTTGAAGCATATACTCCCGGTTTGAAAAACAGTCCATGATATGTCCGCGACAATAGTTAAAATTAAAAAATAAACATTTCGGTGAAGTTAATCTAAATTTTGAACGAAAAAGTCGTTATTGCGGTCGCAAAATTCATAAATGTTCGCTTTAAGTGAAGGCAAGTTAAATTTTAAATGAAAAATATACAACGTACATGGAAATGAGCACCAAGATGCTTACGAGTCATCTAGATGCTTCACTTTTGAGTAACAAAATAGAACTCAGTGATTCATTTAAGAGTCTTAAGTGAATTCAAATTATTTCATCTAGATGAATCGATTGTGATTCACTTCCGATCCTTAAAATGTACATGAACAGCAACTATGTACAGATTAAAGCGAAAATGAAATAAATTATTTTATGTAACAAAACAAATATTGTTAGGAATAAGTAATAAATTGTGAATTTACTGAACCACTATTTCCATAACAAGAAATATTTATTCATAGTGAGAATTAATAGAGTAATAAAACCTCATAAATTTCTACCTCCAAACAAAACACGTGTTTTTTTTCTATTACCTATGCAAAACATACTGAAAAAAAACCCCTACCTAATTAGTTGTTTATACACAATTATCCGTAATTCTTATCGTATTTCAAATTTCGATAAGGCGATAATGCTCAGTTGATAGCACATATACTCTCCGAACGTTTTGTTCATATATTTATCGTAACAAAAACGGGTAGGTATACGACCTCAATCGCACGTTGCAGTCTTTTTAAAGGCCCTCTCTTCTCCTCGCAAATTATTGCAAAAGACATCGTCAACAAATAGTTTCAATAAAACGTCGATAAGATTTTACTAAACGCAATATTGATAAGTGTATACTCTGGAGTTGAGATAATTATATTGTAGGCGCAGTATACATGTCACGATTAAAACAGGTTATAACAAAAAAAATGCAAGATATTGTTAATAAATATATTAGGCAATTTCGACAACAAAATTTATCAAATTTTTTATGTCAATGTAATTTTGATTGAATCCTAATGCAACGTTTGAATTTAAATTTGTACGACCAACACTATTCACAACAAATTCACTTAAAAAAAAATTTAATCGAAATAAACAAAAAATTAGATTTGTTAAAATAATACTAATATTAATTTGATATTCTATTGCCCATATCATTAATTAAAAAACAAATATATATTTTCAATTGCAGCAATTTTTTTTTTTAATATGAATTTTTGTTCATCTAAATTATGTCCGTATAATTTTAATACTAATTTTCAATTTAAAAATAAAAAAAAAATGATTTTCGTTTTCCAGATTCACTCTCGTTCTTCAGTCATTAATATTAATATTAAATTTTGTTTTTCTTTCAACAAAGATAAATTGTTTTGTCACGGGATAAAATAATAATTTTCTTATCAATATATTAATTATTATGCTTAATAAATTAATTGCAATAATTTTGTTTTAATTCTTTTTGAATTTTTTTTTTTGTTTTCTTATTTATTTACACATTAAATGTCTAAAGTGCACAATAATTCCGAATTTAAAATTCATAATTTATATAATATTCATGTCAATTTTTGTATGGATTTTTTTTTGTTTTTTTTAATAATTTTTTTTATAATACTTAATTTATATTTATATAATTTTTATAATTAAATAATTATATTTTTGTTTAAAAAAAAAATTAAACAAAAAAAATAATATGAAATAATAAAATGATTGTCAACAAAAATTGCACGTGGGTAGGGTTCAGTTTTAAGAGTATAAATTGAAATTATACAAGATATATGTATATATAATTAATATATATATATATATTATTTACGTTTCGATAATATTTATAAATGTTAAAATGAGATTTTGATTTGTTGGTAGAGTATCGTAAATAGAGAAAATATTTTGGTGGGACGTTTGGAATTTAAGAATAATTGTTGTTTAGTGAAAGTATTGTAGAAGCGTCAATAAATGGGATAAAAGTGTTTTTTACAAAACAAGAAACATTTCCAAATGTGAGCAAATTCCAATATGCCAAATTATATTTATGTGTTTGAGAACATACCCATGAGAACTTGCAACAATGAGAGTATCTCGGGTGAATTAGAACCGTGGCGATGCGAACTTAGCGAGTTGATAAAACAACACAACAATATGCAACAGTGGCGCATCCTGGAAATAAATTCGGGGGGGTTTTCTTGCTTCTGCCATAGCATTGTTATTTTTATTGAAATTTTGAGTCATATTTCTATAAAAGTTTAACAGGGTTAAGCCGGTTATAATACTTTATGATAAATTTGGGAAAGTTCTGACCCCAAAACTCACCCCCTCCCTCCTCTTTGGATGCATCCCTGTTCCCAATAAAGAAGAGCAAAGTGATCTGTTTACCATACATTTATGATTTTACAATAATTTGAATGCTTCTAACCTTATCTGAACTCTTTTCACAAACAACGAACCAATATTCTAAATAATTCCACCGTAATTTTGTTTTTATTTTATGTACTTGTTTATTTTTACCTTTTTTTCAAATTTTATTTTCTTAGATCAGTCCAATTGTAAATCGAAACGTAAATATAATTAACGAGAAAAAAAAACTATCAAAATTAATAATTATATAAAATATATCTTAAAAAAAAATTGTGCCTAACAAGTCCATTTTTTTCTACACTCTCAATTTAATAAATCACAGAAAAGTTGCATATTCATTATCTTTTTTTTTTTTAATTCTTCTTCTTCGCCGTTTCACTTTTTGTTTTATGTATCATATTTTTTTTTAACCTAAATAAATGTTGAATTAAAAATTCACTTATTTATTTTTATTTTATTTACGAATCATTATTTTGAAATTATTTCCATTTTGAATGTAAATACCAGTAGCGATAATAATCATAATATTTAATTATGATTTTGGGTAGGTTATTAGAAAGGGCTAGATTTTAAAACAAACTGGGTAATTTACTAGGTAGTTTACTAAGTATTTTTACTGGGTAAATATACCTACTGTAATATGTACACGAATTGGACAAACAAAATGAAATTTAATATTTACAACTCGGTTCGATTTTTAGCGTCGTACACACATCAGGTCGATATTAAATTTTTGATAGGTCTTTAGAAATTTTATCTCAAATACTGTTCTGGGAAAGCGGAAAATTGCTGAAGCGATGCTTTAAAAATATCGAAAATATTAAGTAGATTTTAAATTTTTGCATGAATCTACAAGGTGGAAGGAATTGCTAATGGTTCTTCAAGTGGCGTGTGTATGGAGTGGCCATGGGATCTGAAAGATTTGCCTTTTCTGCTTGAATCCTACTCGTTCCTGTTCTAATTTAAATCAAGTTGAGAATATTGATGTGAAGCTTTATGCCTTACTGGCGAAAGTATATCGAACTGATGAAAAAATCGAATGTGTGCACTAATCCTTAAACAAAAAGGATCCGAATGTACTCCCTTAATGAAGCACGTAAATTTTGATTAATTTTGTGATGTCATCATCACTTTGTGTTTTTTTTTTGGTTGCATCGTTTTAATAATTGTAATTTCAGATTCATAAAAAGTCGATGCATGGCTTGACAATGCTTGGTGATTGTTGCTGATGAAGTGGCGATAGTATGTCGCCAGGACTATTGGTGATATTACGATTACTACTGCTACTGGTATTATTTAATGAAGCTAGCGAATGATGCAGTGAGCTATGGTGTTGATGATGATGTTGTGATGAATGCAAGTACGGATGATGGGTTTTCTGTCGACGATGGTAAATACTCTTGTGATTGTTGAGACTATTCAGGGTACGAAATACTTTATGACATAGATTACAGACGGCATTGTTTAGGGGTTGAAGATGCTGTTGCTCCTTGTGCCGTTTGAGCGTCAGTTTCGTGCTTAAGAGTTTACCGCAAACATCGCAACGATGACAGGCTGTTAGGGGTAGCGGTAGAACCAAACGACTAGCCGATGTTGGTGAAATGCTATTCGAATTTTGTGGATGATTGATGTCACCTGAAATTGAACTGTGATGTTGCGAATGATGTTGTTGCTGCTGCTGCTGCTGCTGTTGTTGCTGTTGTTGATGAAGGTGGTGTTGTTGTTGCGTTTGCTGAGATTGTAGGTGTTGTTGATGCTGAGAGTGATGATGGTGATGATGTAGATGATGAGAATGGTGACTATTGCTATTATTATTTCCGCCAGGTACAATCACTCCACCAATTAGACTGTTGCCACCTATTGGATACGGGAGAGAAAAGAGACAATAGTGACTTCAGTTGGAATTTTACTCTGCTGTTTGTTTTTTTTTACTTTTTATTTATTTATTTTTTGTTTTTTCTTTTTCATTTTGTCTATTGATTCAGGCATTTAAAAAAAATTTACAGAAAAAAAAATTGATTATAAGAAATTATAAAATAATAAAAATTCAATTAACAATTACACGATTTTCGAAAGAAAAAAAAATGATTTAGTTTCGCCCAGGTAGTTTAGCACGATATGAAATTCACGATTTGAATAATTTCTATAATGTCGAGCCGAAATTAATATTTCTGAAAAAAATGTTCAAAGCTTTTTTTTAACGCATCCGAAAATGGTTTTGATTTTTTATGTTGTTTTTTTCCGTTTTAATCGAATACAAAAGAGTTTTTTTTTCTTCTTCAATTAAATAAAAAAAGCTTTCTAATCAAATCCAACAGGTTCACCAATTGAAACCAATTGGTACCACAAATAAATTTTCGTTATTTATGTTTTTCTCGTTAATTGTTTTTTTTTGCGTCCACCTGGGAGAATTTTGTTTTGAAAATAATTAAAAAAAAAAAATATAAAATCAATAAAATGAAAATTGAATTTTTAATGGCCTGATTTCGTTTAATGAAAAATAAACAATTCATTTTTATTTAGTTTGAATCTTTTTTTTTTGTCACTAGTGTCTCTTCTCAATACCCAATATAGTCCAAATTGAGGGGGGGAGGGGGAAGTTTAAAGATAATTCTTGTTGGTTTCCTTTTTGTTTTAGTTGGACAATACGATTTGGAAATTAAAAAAAAAAAATTTATATATAAGGATCTTGTTTGTTTGTTTTAAACTATAAAAATTACTAAAAATATTGCGCAGTCTTTAGTCGACAGGATGCCAATTGGTTCCAACGAACTAGTCGGATTTATTGTGCACTTTTGTTGTTAAATTTAAAATTTGTCAATAACTTTTTTTTGCTATTTTCTAAAAAAAAATGTATAATTATAATTATATTATTAAGTATTCAAATGAATCAACGTTTAAAGCTTTTTTTAGTTTTACATAATTTTACAATTTAGTTGAGCTTTTTTTTTCTAAAAAAAATATTCAGATAAAACGTCCGATTAATTAATTTCGTTCCAAAAATTGAAGGAAAAATTAATAGAATTGCATAGTTTTAGTTTATCTAATAATTTTTTTTCTTATAACGATAAATTTTGGTAAACCTGCACCTTTTGATTATTTATTGCTAAAAATTATAATACATTAACGACATTCTGGTCAGAATTTTAATGTTTTTTTTCTGTTTTCTGTAATTTTAAATTCAATAATGTGTATACTTTTTTTTTAATTATTTTGTTCCGTGTTTTATAACGTAAATTATCTAGCTAATGGTAGATATTTAGAAGTATTTTGATAATTAGTATAAATATGCACTTATTAATTTATGTATTGTTTGAAAGAATTATTTACAAATGTGAAGTAGTTTTTTTTTATAGTAATATTTTACAGTAGGCCTAATGAGATTTGTGTTTTATTCTTTTTTTTTAATTGTCGATTAAATGCTTGAATTGTTTATAATTTTATCTCTTTGTGTCATCATTTGAATACAAATCGACCACGCAAAAATAAACAAGCATTGGATTGCTTCGACATTTTAAAAGTCCTTAAGCAAATAATCGAAATTATAATATTGAATTTAATAAAAAAAAAAGTGTAATTAAAAAAATAATGCAATTTCAAATTTAACGTTCCGGAAAAACTACAAAAACATTTGCCTACGATTGCCGATGATTGATCGGATAGTACGGATGTCCGGAATGCGCCATAGGAGCATTTTGATTCTCTTCTTTCGGTTGCTTCAAATTCCGATGATAGATACTTTTATGATTTCTTAAGCTATTCAATGAGCTATAGACACGTTTGCATATGTTACAAACTGGTTCCTTAGTCGGACGCATATGTACATTTTGTATGTGACGTTTTAGACGTGTCAACGACGACAGGTTCTTGTTGCACGGATCGCATCGGAAATCTTCGCCAGATGCCCCACCAAGAGGATTCGAAGTTGGCGTTGAACTGCTTGACGCTGCAGCAGCAGCTGCAGCAGCGGCGGCAGCAGCAGCCGCAACTGCACTACTTGCTGACATTAGCATCGATGACGGACCGGATGAAGAGGATGATGCAACCATTGATGGCATTAATGTAACGGCCGATGATGACGTAAATGGTGTTGGCATTTGTATATTGGATAGGGTACCACGAAGAGTTGATGTTGATGTAATTGTTGTTGATGAAGTTGATGGTGGCGTATTCGTCGTCAGATAACCTGACGACAGAGGCAAGAAAACAAATACGACGTATTAGCCTATAGCAGTTTTTTTTTGTGGATTTATTTTTTTTTATTCTTGTTGTTCGTATAGGGTAATATATTTATTTTTTGCTAAAATATGTTGTGTTCAACACCATCACCATCGTGTGTTTCTAATACTGTTGTTTATTTTGCTCTAATGTTTGTTTTTTTTTTTTGGATAAAGCAATATATAAATTTCATATTTTCCCTTAATACAGTTCCAATTTTTAGTAATGGCTCTATTTAATTTACAAAGAAATTCCTTCATACTATTCGCATAAATTTTTCATCATCATGGCGGATTTCCCTCAACACATTGTTTATGTTAATTTTTAACGTGGTTATATTAATTATAATAATAATAAAAAAATATATAAAATAAACTAATAATAAAAACAACACCCATTACATAAAATATATAAACAAAAAAATATTGAACAAAACATTTTCACACACACAAAAAATATATTATATTAAAAAAATAGAAGATATTTTACAAAACTAAACAAAAAAGTAATTTCTGATATTTTTCTTCAGTAATATGGTAAAAAAATAATTTGTCCATTGTCTTGTTTTGGATTAGGCTGAATTAATACCAAATTAATTTTTTTTTGCAGTTCTTATTTTGTCGTGGTGATTAATGGAGTTATTTATACAAAAAAATTTAAGTAATTCAATAAAATCGCCCGGCAACCGTTAGTTTTTGGCGCTTATAGCTTAAAAAGCTTATTATAAAAAAAACATATGTGAAAAACTAAAATGATAAATGATTGTTTTTGCAAAAGGAAAAATAAAAAAAATACTTAACAGTTTTATGTTTTAATTTTGTAAACTTGCAGTTTTTCTTGCGTTTGATTTTAGCTGTTAATATAAAAATTAAATAGCTGTGCTCCCTATAACCAATCACATTGAATTGTTTTTTTTTTGTTTTTTAAAATTTATATTATTTTGCTTAATAAGTAATACAATAAGATGGAGAATTGTTTTTTTTTTTATTTTATGAAAAATATTACGTATAGTTAATTCATTTTGTTGTAATAATAATTTAAGTGGTCAAATGTCTGCCTGGAAAAATTATTGTGTGTTGCGTGAACGACGAAAATATTAAATTAACAGAAAATGTTTATAATTTTCAAACATTGTGCAAACCTGGTCAGAAAAGAAGCGTGCAGAATGATCCGTCGATCCCGATTGTTGTGTGAATATTATTAGAAAACATACTTGCTCATATCGCGCCCAATCAACGCAATAATTCCTTTTATTTATGACAGGGTTTTTCCATTTTCTGGCAAACAAATTTTATATACAATTACGTTTTTAAAATTTGGAAGAGTTTCACATAAAATTTCAAAATTGAAGAAGAATTGAGGTGTAGAGGGATGTTATGGATATAAGTCGGGAGTTTCGTTTGTTTGTGGAAGATATTCCTACTTTGGCTTTGTGTAGTCGCTTTGGTTTTTCTAATTATTTGGAGAAGACAGATCCTAGAGATTAATTTTCCGATAAGGTGAATTGAGACTTTCTCATATCCTGAGACCATATTCAAATTGCTTATAGCTAAGTTGGAGCAAACTCATAAAAGAGTTTAGGGTTCAATTTGGTCTGGGAATTGTGCGTACGATTGGTGAGGATATGAACGGGAACAGCCCTTGTTATCTAAGAAAAGACCAGCCAAGCTATAAATTACAAAAATGGCTAATGGAGTCGTTAATTCCTTAACGATTTTTTTGGATTATAGGGTAACAACCTATTCCCGGAATAGTCAACAATTTTGCGAAGTTTCGATATACAAAATCGTTCGAAAAATTATCAAAGATGCAAAGTTTCGATTTTGGCTGTCGCTCCGTAAAAGAAGAATACACGCTGCCATGATCTATATTTGGTGACAACCATTTGCCACGTAACGATTGATAGAAATGGCTAGGAGTTAATTATATTGTTGAAACGATAGTTTATTGAAAACTTTGAGGCCGATAAGTACCTGGTATACTTGATGGCAGGTGTCTAACTTAGTCGGATTCAAACCCGCGATTGCTACATCATAGAAATTAGATTAGGTTGCAAATTTTTAATAATAAATTGCATAGTTGATCCTTTTTTATAATGGGGTTACAGACAATCAGATTATGTTGTAAATTTAACAATCAAGTAAGAAGATCTACTTAGATATATGGCCGACAGTAACATCTACTGGACAGGATCATTATTAATATCACAGTAAATTAATAAAAACTGCAATTTAAATTTCCATTCAAATTTATGTACAGTACAAAAATTCTTAAAGAAAAAAAAATAGTTCTCCATATTATTTTTCTATAATACAAAAATATATACATGAATAATTTATTATTTTTTTTAATTGTAAATAATTCTACTAATTTTGATTTCGAGAAAAAAAAGAATAATAATAAAACATCACTAGATAATATACACACACATAGTATAAAAACTTTTCTCAATATAATTATTTTCTCAATTTGTTTGATAAGAATATTTTCTACTTAGATCCTAAAAATAAAACAACGTTCCTAAAGCTAAGCGTGAATAAATTTTTGTTTGGAAAAATAAAATGCAAAAAGCAGTTATTATGCACTTTTTCTTCAATAACAAGTTATTTAAATTTTATATTAATATTTTTTTATAGGGGTTAATAATGTTTTTTTTTGGTTTTCTTTTGCATATTTCTAATTTTACACAAGTGTTAAAAATAAAAATGGAGTAAATAAGCCAATATTTTGTTTATAATGGGATATTATTAACTTGTTATATATATTTATAAACCTGATTAGATTAAGAAAAAAATATGTAAAATATGGTGCACACTCTTGTATTCGTAGAAATTTACCATGTCGGAGGTAGAGAGCAGTCTTATGTCTTCATTAATGAATGAATAATAATGTTAAAATTTCGTTTGGGTTAATTTTTCGCTAGATTTTTTTCAGCTGACGAAATTGAAAACTATCAAGGCGAAACTATTTCAATTTTTATCGCATATAAATTGCAATTATATATAAACATGTGATATATGTATATATATATTTATAAACAAAGAGATGGGTGCAATAAATTTTTATTTGCGAAACAAACTAGAATTTTTTTTTTTTTTGCTTTCAAATTCATTAGTTTTTGTTTTCGCTTTTGTTTTTAATTCCAATTTGATTGATACTCGAATTGTTGTTATCTGTCTGAATCAACAGTTTCTACCCTTTCCTAAATCTTAAATTAAATTAAATAATTTTTAAAGAGGTTGCCCTAATTGAAAAAAAATATTTTACATTATATAAATATATATGAATTATAACCAATGGAAAAAAATTCTATTATTAAAAATGAATAGTGCACCAGATATAATATTATTTTTGTTTTTTTATTATATATAAATATTTCATAATAAACCAAAATATATAATATAAACCCAAAATATTCTTTTTTTTTATATCCTTTTTGTTTTCGTTTTAAATTGATTTTTTTTTAAAAAAAATTCCAGATAATGAAATAAAATTTTAAAAAATGGATAAAAAATCTAAATAAATAAACATGTTAAGTAAATTATTAATAATGAAAAAAAAATTAATTAATATTGGTTCAACACATTAAAAATAAATATATATTACTGAAATCGAATTAAATGAAAGTAGTTAAATAAAATTAAAATAATATATTGTATATATTAATAAATGAAAACACACAAACACGACGAAATGGCACGATATATATATATGTAAATATACGAATACAAAATTAGCACACAAAAAACCAATTCACGGAAAATATATATATTTTATATATGCGTCTTGTTTTTCATAATTTTTTTTTAAATTTTTAAATATTAGTATAATAATATGGTAATAATATTGGTAATACGTAAAATTCTTATTTTGATTTGAAATTTTGTTTTGAATAAAAAAAAAATCATTGTAATTTATATAATGTTTGGATTTTTATATTTCGTTTATATTTTATTTGCAAAAGAAATATTTTCTATCGACAATAATATTTTTAATGCAATTGATTCGGTTTATTTTGAGGTATAACTATTATATATATTTTTTTTTTGATAATTTGAAAATTATATTTGATATTTTAAATATTGAGGTATATGTTTGCTTGCTATACTAATTGTTTGTTTTTTTTTTGGAGCGAAGTGTGAGATAATAATTTTGTGCAGAGAAATAGAATTACCTACTCAATAAAAAATTTAATTTAATAAGATTGAACAAATTCTTGTTTAAATAAATATTTTGATAAAGTATTTTAAGGTAACTAATAAATTGCAATCTTAAAAGATTATAAGACAAAAGGTTATCGAATTGATATTCAAAACTTTTTTTTTGTTACAGAGTCTTTAGAATTTTGATGAATTATAGATTAGCTAAGATGGCGAAATGCTTTGGGCAATGAACCCGTTGCAATTAATATTGTTCTTGAAATCAATTTGGATTGAAAGACTAGAAGATAAAAATTTAGGAGTACTTAAGCCTGTATTGCCCTGCCTACTATGTCAAATATTTGACTTGACTTTTGCTGGCGAAATGAGTTTAGTCGTCAAATTTTTGTTTGCCACATTGCTTCATTTGCACTACTGAAGCTATATTTTGACGGAAGTAGTTTGACTGAACTTTTCGCCAAATTGTTTTAACGAAATATTAGACATCATGTCATACAGTGTAATACAAGCTTTGGAAGTTAAAAGATACATATACACACATATGTTAATTGTTTGGTTTATTGTAAGTGTTTTATCCCATCAAAGATTTAGAGAACAGGCCAATAACTAGTCCTTGGAAAATAACAATTAGTTCGAATGAAGGGACGGGATGTCCCGAAACTAGTCGGGAAACAAAAAATACATACGGAGGTCGCTGATAGATCTAAGTGCAGGCAACATGCAAATAAGAGAGTTAGACGGAAAATAACGATGAAAATTTCGCTTAAGAATCTCCATGATTTTGTATAGTAGTCTATAGGACTCGTTATTATTGTGTTACTCTGGGAACTTAGAAACCCTTGTGAATGCGCAGAAAATGCCGTTTTCCGGATTTATATTTAATACACTTGTGTGGGGGATTATTAACATAACGGACCTTCTTAGGTTCAAGTGTGTCCGTGTTCTCACGGCCAGCCACGCGTACCCTGGGAGATTATTAAAGAACTCTTTACACTGCAATATGGTGCAAGAATCTCAATGTATTGGCAATGAGGTCGTTGGTTCTAACCAATTCTAATCCCAGTTAGTCACTGTCGCAATACAACTCACTACTGCTGCTAATGATATCACCACCATCATGGATAGTATGCCTATATCTAGCTAGGATTCGAGTTAAATCCTTAGTTTTTAGTTCTGGTAGACTTTAGGTTACTTTCCACCAGGTTGCTAAAAACGGTGGTATTCAATCTAGAAAACTCAATCTAGAAAACTATGATATTATAAGTTCATTACAACCCTCTCCTCAATATCTAATTATATATACTATAAATCAAGTTCCTCCATCTTAAATTTAAATGAATCAAACAGTTTCACTTTAATTGAGATTACAAAGATCAAACTAAATTAGAGAATTCCCACTTTAAGTGTCAAACTGATTATTATCTAATCGGATAATTATACGAAGAGAAATCATTTCTAATCTTCTGATTCCTGACATGATGTTAACATGTTGTGTGAATATATGCAAAATGCGATTAACCCTTTACAAAATCTGTTCGGAACTCTAATTACCAATTAAATCCCATTAACTATCACTTAATTTTAAAGACCCCCCTCACCCACGCATCGTAAATCATTCAACACACATTATTGTTGTGTTTTCTCCGACCTTTTAAACAAAACTGACATCATGAAGTGTTAAATTGAAAAGTTTTCGGGGTATACCCGAAATTATTACTGGCGCGTGTGAAAGGTAAGACAACAATGTGTCTAGGAAGGTATGTACGTACGGCACCTAACTTAACCCACATACCTAATTTATAATATCATAATATCCAACAAGTGTATGATATCAAGCAACCAAAGGGCACAAAACCCGCCTCTTAACTATTTTCACTCGACTCTATAGACTCACAAGATATCCTTTCATTTCACCCATTTCGCTGTCATTCAATTCACATACAGGATAAGGATACATATGTGACAGGATGTGTATCTTTTGCTGATGATATGCGAATACAGCTCATATACATATGGATGTTTGTAAGGAACTCGGCATGTGTGAAAATTGAAGGGTATGCTCCATTTCAACATACGAACTATTTAACAAATAGAACCCTGTTGAATGCTCATATTTGGTTGACCGCCGCAACTATACAGCGACTATGGGACGGGAGAAAACCAGGGGCTCCGGGAAAATGTTGTTTTTAGATGATGAACTTAACACAAACTGAAAAGGTCCTTAATTTAGTTGTTTCTAAGTAGCTTTTGATGTGTGAAACAACAAGAATGATGGGTTTCAAGAATGAACGGTTCGTTTTGCTTTTTAACTGCTTTTAACAAAGTATCTAAAATACCAAATATATTCTCAAATTATATTTTCATATTCATTAATTTTTTTAATATTCTTCCTCCAAAATGTTATTGAAATATACACAACAACGTAGAGAAAAACAAGAAAGTTTGCATAATATAAAGATTTTTTTTTAATTTTTAATTGTTAAAACATTGCATTTTTTTCAATGTTATAATATGAATTACGAAATATTGATGCAACATTTCTTCTTTTTTATTTTATAATAAAAAAAAAACGGTTTTTAGTAGAGAAATTCATTTTGAAATTCAAAATGATAATTGATTGTTAATTTAATTAATAATTGAAAATGAATAAAAAATAATTAAGGTATATAAATTTTTTGATTCTTACCTTGAGGTGATCCAGCGAGTTCGGCAGCAGATTGAAGTTGAGAACTAAAACCTGTAATGGAAAAAAAATAAAATTTTCGATTTATTTATTATTAAATCAATTTTATTTTTAAGTTAGTATATAAATGAATAGAAATAGGTGTTTGTCTAAATTTTTCTATCACAATGTTAGATTAGATTTCATCGGAGGCGGAGGGATTCCTCCAAGCACCGCGACCAGTGGTCTATTGTGCTATACCTCATAGATCTTTCTCCAGTTTCCACCTAGAGGTCCTCACTCAGCTTTATTTCTCTTAGGAATTTATCAAGTTGGTGTAGGTCTATTTTTGCAATGGTACTATGGTCCACAAAGTATTCTCCGAAACATTTGTGGTGCTGAGCTGCGACTGCTTCACAGCAGCACAGAATATGTTCAGAGGTTTCTGCCTGCAGTTGGCAGAACCTGCAAAGGTTATCAGTTATGATTCCTATTCTTTTAAGATGATCTTTCAAGCGCGAGTGACCCGTGAGTATTCCGGTTATTACCCGTACTTTGTTTCACAATCACAATGTTACACCAATTTCAAAAGAATTCGAAATACTTGTATGTAAAAAATACCCCGCAAAAGTAAAGATGTAAAGACTATTGTCTAATCTCTGATTATTAACAACATAAGTTTATACTCGAAATCATCACCGAATAAATATTGTTATTATTATTATTATTATTATCAAATCAAAAAATTATAATGTATTTTTTCTGGTATAAAATCAGAGAATAAAATTAAAAATAAAAGGAAATATGTTTGTATGTTTGCATGATCAGTACATTTTCATGTTTGTAAGTTTGTATGTTTGCATGATTGTATGTACGTTTGGATGTACGTTTGGGAGTACGTTTCGATGTTTGTACGTTTGTATGTCTGTAGTTTGTAGTTTGTACTTTGTAGTCGGTAGTTTGTAGGTTGAAGTTAGTATGTTTGTATGAATGTACGTTTGTGTGGCTGTATGTTATGATGTTTGTACGATTGCGCGTTTGAATGTTTGTATGTTTTTATGTCTATATGTTCGTGGTTTGCAGTTTGAAGCTAATGTGTTTGAACATTTGTATGTTTGTACGTTTGTGTGCTTGTATGTTTCTATGTATGTACTTTTGATCCTTCTCGCTTTTACGGGTATCCTATTTTCTCAACCAGGTTTTTTTCGTCCCCTAAACTGACTGGACTGTATTACTGATACTGTATTTAAGGGTGACTTGTCAGTTCAGTTCGATGGCTTAAAAAAACGCAATCCAATAAAAATTCAGGCAAAAAAAAATATAATTTGAAAACTGTAAGGAATTTTCCGAAAAATGTTTTTCAAATCATAACAAATTATGATAAATTGTTAATTTTTTTGAGTTCATTGTGACTCTAAAGACAATTCGAAAGTTTCATCTAAGTCATTTTCTGTGAAGTGCCATGAAAATTGCTTTGGAACAAAGAGTTTTCATTACTCAAAATTTAACAGATTTGGTCGTGATCGAGATGCAAACACAAACTTTAGGCATTAATTGCAAGAGCACGGCAAAATAATTCAAAATTTATCAAAAGTATAATATCATAGCAAATGTATTTGACGAAAATTCAGCTTACTTTTACGCACCAAATTATTACAATGATCCCATAATTTTGCCATAAAGTTCTAATTGTTGAAATCTGTAAATGTTTTTTACGCCTTGAAGATATTTAAAAGATAGTGTCAAGTATTTTTTTCACCTTGGAAGCAAGTCTTGGCTTAACAATGGTATCATTACATCACATGATGCAGTGGTGTGTTAAAAATAAAAATCTATCTAGTGGAAAAAGTTTGGTTTTAATCAAACTTATTAAGTTAAGTTTACATTGCGGGCGAAGAAATACTTCAACTTGCGTACAATCAATAAAAAAAAGCCGTGTGTAAACTTAATTCTTATTTTTATGCGATAGTATGGATCAAGGGTATTTGAATGTGAAACTTTTGAAACAAAACCGAAAAAACAACCACAAATAAATTGCCACACTATAAACCTGCAATACGGTTATCACATGACAAATTTCTTGTTAACTAGGTTTTTACAAACATATGTATATAATTTCGATTAATATTATTAATACGAAATTAAAAAAAAAACAGCAGTATAAAGCCGTACCCAATAAACTGCTGAAATACAGTTTTTTTTTGCATCAACAACGACAACAAGAAAAACACACACAATTTACTTTTATCTAATCAATGCACAGATCTATAAATAGTAAATGGAACGAACGCTATGGATTTAAAAATGAAATAAAATAATAAAAATAGAAAGAAACGCTGAAATCTAACTAAAATTTAACAGAAATTGTGACTCGCTTTTATCAAGCGAAAACTGCATGGCATTATTTTTAAGCTGATTACGAATACATTTCTTATTTCTTACTCGCAGTATCTTCAGGTTTATTTTCGAAACGAAACTATTTTTGGACTTGTTAAAATTATTGATTGGTCTATAAAATTCAATTGCCACGTTACGATAAAGAAAAATCCTTCAATTTACACGTTTGCAGATTGTAAAAAAAAATACCAAACGTAACAGAATTCCTACTTAAGTTAAAGTTCTGAAGGATTGTATGGAAAGCCATGTTCAGAATTTTATAGCTACTTAGCAAAACAAATTACTCGAAGAAGTACTGGGATTTTGTTTAATAAACTTGATTTGAACAAATAGAAAAATTTGTCGAGGAACACTTTCTCAAGTTATAGTGCGTTTGGGCCTAGCAAGCAGACTAGTACAGACTAGTTGGGTGGTTCGCTTTAAGCTTAAAAGAATAGTAAGGGTGATTGTTTGATTCATTTCATGAAAAAAATATTATGAATATGGGAGTTTATCTTCAATGCCCCGCCCCTTAAACAATTTTATATTCGGTTTACTTTCCTCAAATATTTAAAAAAAAATTCATCTTTCCTACGCAAATGGTTCGCAAGATATCGTAATCTAAGGTGTTCCAATCCACGGTCTAAAAATTTAATTTTTCATATATTTCCCTAGTATTTCTACAAAGAATTACCAAGTTTCAATTTTATAGCATGAATTATTCGGGACATAAGTGATGAATTTTAGAATATTTCGAATTCATCTTTCGAGTTTTTCGGGCATATGTTTTGGCCCCACTACTGTACCGCTCCACAAATGTTGGCCATTTGACAAATAGTTTCGCCAAGTTCAAAAATTCAACTTAGCGAATACTGAGATATAAATCCCTTTTTTGTCTAAAATGCTGGCCCCAACCTCCGCCCTCGCCCCACCTTCTCCTCACACCACCCCTTTTCCCAAAATGGTCCATTCCATCTACACACAAAAAATAGTATTTTTTTGAAAATCATTTTTTAAAAAAATCATAAGAAAGTTTGTCCATCGCGCACTCAAAATTTCATCAATCGGCAGATCAGCCTAAGCACTTTAGGGTATCATTTCTAAACCCTTACAAGATAAGTTACCGAGGAAATTATACAGGGTGCGGCAAAAGTAACTATATGATGTAAAAAATGTTTAACTTCTTTGTTTGCGAATATTTAATATTATTTTTTTATTTATTTCACAGATAAAACTTGGGAGATATAAAAAATGGAACGCTACACTATTGCGCAAAGAACTAAGATTGTTTTTCTGATCCTTGAAAATAATCGTTCAATAGTTAATACTCAACGTGCATACAGGAGATTTTATGGTGTAAGAACTGCTCCAACGGGTCCAACCATTCGTTCGCTGGTGGATAATTTTGCTGAATTTGGGACTGTTGGAGATTCAAAACGTACAGGCAGAGCTCAAACTGGCAGATCGATCGAAAATATTGATGTTGTGAGACAGAGCATCGCAGAAAACCCGGAGACATCAACGAGAAGACGATCTGCCCAGTTGCAGCTTTCTAACCGCATCCTTCGGCGGATTTTGAAAGAGGATTTGCACCCGATTTCCCGTACAAAATCCAGCTAGTCCAAAAACTAGATCCTGGGAACCATACACCACGTGCAATAATGGAGTTATTGAGGAAACAATTTCCAAATCGGATAATTTCCAAAAACGGTGATTTAAGGTGACAATCAAGATCGCCTGATTTGTCTGCTCCAGACTTTTCTTGTGGGGCTCTCTCAAGGAAAAAGTGTATGTGAATAAGCCCCAAACCTTACAGCAACGGAAGGAAAACATTTCTGAAGAAATCGATCTTATACAGCAAGAAACACTCCACAAAGTTATGGAAAATGCCATAAAAAGAACGGATTTTTGTGTTCGAGAAAATGGCTCTCATTTAACCGATATTGTTTTTCATACAAAATGTTAAAAAAATAGCATGAAATGAACTTTCTTTTAAATTTAATTTGTTTGTTTTTTTCATTCCATTCAATATTTATTAAAAATCATACAGTGCCGCACCCTGTATAAATTAATAAAGCGTATTAAATATTTTATTTTTTAATATTTTCTAAAGTCTTATTATAAGACGTCTAGCTCCAGTGACAAAACAGAAGCCCACTTTTGGTAGTTTAAATAGAATTATAAACTATATATTAATAAAAAATCCAAAAAATAAGAATAAATACAATAAAAAACAAAATAATAAAATATCAATAAAAAAATGAATTGCAGTAGAACATATAAAAATGTACATAACTTGTATGAGAAAATTGATAAAAAAATAAACAAAAAGATCAATTTAATAAAAAATTATAATAATAAAAAATTCAAAACAATTAAAAAAATCTGCCAATGGTCTGGGCGAAACTTTATTATTTTCGGATTAAAGTTCGGGAGCATTCAAAATCGTAGTCTATCATCAGTTGTTTCGAGATTATGATGTTTCTCGAAAAGGTTATTTTCGTTCTTAAAATAAAAATATTTAAAATAGAGATTTTTAGCCGATTTAACATCGAAAAAGCCCGTGTAGAAATTCGAAATTCGGTGTATTACGTACACTAAAAGCCCATAGAAGTAAGAGCGAATTTGCCGCCTTATCAGAATTAAGAGATATGACGAATTGTTAAAACGTATATAAAGCCACTACTTTCATTTGGGGTTTGAATTTCGAAAAAATTGTGAAACAGGTTTTTAGACGATTTCATAAGAAGAATTTTTGAAAACGTAAGCAAACCCTTCACACCCCCTTGGTTCTTGAAATTCGAAAAATCGTGAAATTGGTTTTTAGGTTATTACATTAAATGCCGTAATAATCAATTTTATATCTCATCAGAACTAAGGGATGGCAAAAATTGTGAAAACATATGCAAACCCTTGGGGGTTGAATATCCAAAAATTGAGAAATGCATTTGTAGGCGATTATATAAAAAGTATGTGAAAAGCGATCTAATATCTCATTAAACCTAAGAAATATCTGGAAGCTTTGAAAAGCATACAAACCCCTTACATCCATTAAGATTGAATATTTAAAAATACTGAAATTGACTTTTTGGCGCTTATATAGGAAACCTTAGGAAGTAAAAATTTCGATATATCAACAGATATACAACCTCCTTATACCCACTTGGGGGTTGCATATCAAAAAATCCTGAAAGGAGTTAATAGATAAATATGAAGACAACACGAGAAAGCAAACACCAATTCAATTTCTTATCACTTCTAAAAGATATGACGGAATTTGTGAAAACTTGTTCAACTCTTTTATACCCTCTTAGAAGCTGAAAAAGGAAAAAACTTAAAAACAGGTTTTAGGCGATTATTACGCAAGCCCTTGAAAGTGAAAAGATATTCGATATCTGATCAGACCTGAGGGATATGGTAGAATTTTGTGAAAAATTATACAACCCCCTTTCCACCCTCTTAGGAGTCGAATTTCACAAAATCCTGAAAACACTTTCTTGGTATTTATATGAAGAATCCGTAGAATAAAAATGAATTTAATATTTGAAAAGACCTAATAAATATGACGAAAACAGTGAAAATATATTTTTTTTTTTCCATTTTCACTGATAATTTTTTTTTGCCCCCCTTCCGAACGCCAATGGATATTTGAAATTTTTTTTATCTAAATTGTTAATTTACATATACATACTGAGTTTCAACTTTGTACCATAAGCCGTTCTATACATAGGAAAAACACCACCCACCCCCGTACCATACTACCCCTATAAAAAATTATATTTTTCCAACATGCTACTACTATAGCTCTATCTAAATACTAAGTTACAGCTTTATATCATAATGGGTTCTCGATATATAAAAATCGGAACCTTTTCCTTTTCACCCTCCCCACCCTCACCCTCTACACACTAACCCTCAAAATTTTCTTTTCTGCTAGGACTCTATTAGGCCTACTTCTGGTAAAAATTTTAAGTATCTCTCTTGCACGGTTCTTGAGATATGAGACGTGATTTTTTAGAAAAATTCGTATCCCCGCCACTGCCATGCTCCACCGCCCTTTAAAAAAATTTTAATTTCAGAAAACTTCATTTGTCAACCTTTATACACAAACCGAATTTTATTTATCTAGTGCAATTGGTTAGTGAGATATAGTAATCTGAAGTTTTTCACCCCCGCACCCCAGTACGCCACTGTCCCCACTCAAAAATTTGTTTCCGATCTATTCTCCTAGTATACCTACAGATATTCATTAAGTTTCAATTTTGTGACATTAACAGTTAAGGAGATATGGATTTTAGAATAGGTCGATCTCGGCTTTTTTGCGTTTCGAACGCATTATTTCCCCCCCGCTCCCACACCCCTTCACCCATATTGACAATTTTTATGCAAATGGGTCCATTATCAAAGCTCTATATAAATTCCAAGTTTCAGCCTCCTAGAATAAGCGGTTGCTGTGATACAACAAAAAAAAAATCCGTCTAAAACGGACACCTCTCCCCCCCTTACACCCCCACCCCTTAGAATTTGCTCACTTTAAGGGGCCTACTCAGTCTATTCATAAAAAAAATTCAATTTAATATCTCGAACCGTTTGGGAGCTACGAACCCTCAAACGATTTTGCGTACGGCGTACGGCGGACAGACGGACTGAAATTTTTTTTTGTTTTTTTCGTGTCTACTTGTCATGAAACGTGAAAAAAAATTTTCAGGATAGTAAATTTTTTTTTTTAAAAATTGATCACAATACTGTACCTATTATTAGAAAATAATATCACAATATCAACATTAAATTTAATAAAAATAGGTAATAAATTAATGCAAAAAATAAAAAAAAAAATAATTGAGATAAATAATAAAAATAAAAAAAATTAGCAATTAAAATTTATTAAAAATAAAAAATTATTTATCGAAAAAACATACCTGCAAGTGGATCAGTGAGAGCAGCCATTGAAAAATTATACGATCCAGGTGTTGAGAAAATCTTACTGTCGGCGGGCGACATTAAAAAAGGACCCGGTGGATGTGAATGTAGGCTATTCTCAACATCGTCATCGTTCGCCGAACTGAAATCAAAATAATACGAACTTTATTAGAATTCACGTGACGAATTATCGCAAATAGTCAGCCGGATTAGTGTGAAATTTTTCATTTCTTCTCAATAGCTACACACCTGAGTGATCCTTTACCATCGCCGACACTACTTGATCGATTCGGATCATTTTCACCGGTCGAATCATTACTATGCTCATCGGATGGCGGATTATTGTTCGAACAAACCAGTTCCATAGGTTCGGATTTGACATCGTCGACTATACGACTGGGTGGCGACGGTGTTAAGCTGTCCTTATCGAGACCGGATAATCCGTTACCGTTACCAGTTTGTCCGTTACCTGTAATCATAAATCGATCTTGGTGAATTGATAATTTCGATATTGCTACTATGAAAATTGATTGGAGAATTGTGATTTTATGCTATCGAGATTACGTACCATCGGTCTTTTCGCACTTCTCATCTTTCAGCGGTGGCGTATTGTTGTTGTTGTGTTTAATTGTTGAAAAATCGGCGGCTGTTACTTGCGGCATGTGGCTTGTTACATCGGGACTATTGTTATTGCCGGATAATCCATTGTCAGGTCGGTGTCGTTTCGTATTAAGCTCGTCGGATTGATTCGAATTGTTCCGGTCTCGTCGTAGTGCAGCCGCTTGAGCAGCACGCCTTAACAGTTGATTTACAGATGGATTTGGATGGGGTTGATGTAAACTATTTAGATGCGGGGGTGGTGATGCACCTTGTGGAAAAAGTGGCGGTTCATCGTGAATTTTATCGGCAAATTGATGATGGTTGATTGGTGTACGGGCGCCTGAATTTGCCAGATTTTGAATTTGTGCTAATTGCTGTTTGAACGAAGGAGGTAAGATGAAATTAATAAAATATTTCATTGATAATGCTTTAATAAGTCTCATAAATAAATGTGCGTCTCAAAAACTCCATAATTAGGCATCGTACAGAAAAGTATGTTTTTTTTTTAGATAAAAGCAGTGGTTTTCATATTTTGGGGGAAAAAATAAAAGTAAGCCGAAGGTCCGAGTAACTAGTATTTTGAATAATTTCTATATATTTATATATATTTAATTATTTTTAAAAATAAAAAAAAAATAGATAAAAGTACATATGTTAAAAACTCTGAGAAAAATGGAGTTTCGAGTAAAATTTCGATATCTCCATGATTTTTCACATTTCTACAAAGAACTACTTCAAAAGAATGAAAAAAATAGAATAGTTGATGAATTCAAAATTTGTTAAAAAATCTGCCAATGGTCTGGGCGAAACTTTATTATTTTTCGGGTCAAAGTTCGGATGCGGTCAAAGTCGGAGTATATCATGAGTTGCTTCGAGATTATTACATTTCTTGGAAAATTAATTTTGTTCTTAAAATAAAAATATTTATAATAGAGATTTTTATCCGATTAAACATTGAAAAAGTCCGTGTAGACTATTCCAATTTCGGTATATTATGTACACTACAAGACACTATCAGACTTAAGAGATATGACGAATTGTTAAAACGTATACAAACCCATTACTTCCACTTGGGGTTTGAATTTCGAAAAAATTGTGAAACAGTTTCTTAGACGATTTCATAAGAAGCAACTTGATATCTCATGAGACACGAGGGATTTTGAAAAATTTGTGAAAACGTAAGCAAACCCTCCACACCCCCTTGGTTCTTGAAATTTGGAAAATCGTGAAATTGGTTTTTAAGTCATTTCATCAAATGCCATAATAACCAATTTTATATCTCATTAGAACTAAGGGAAGGCAAAAATTGTGAGAACATATGTAAACCCCTGGGGGTTGAATATCGAAAAATTGGGAATTGTTTTTGTAGGCGATTATATAAAAAGACTGTGGAAATGTAAAGCGATCTAATATCTCATCGAACCTAAGAAATATGTCGAAGCTTTGGAAAGCATACAACCCCCTTACACCCATTAGGATTGAATATCAAAAGTACTGAAATTTACTTTTTGGCTTTTTTATATAGGAAAAATTAGGAAGTAAAAATGAATTCGATATATCATCAGATATGCAACCTCCTTACACCCACTTGGGGGTTGAATATCCAAAAATCACGAGAAAGTAGGAACCAATTCAATTTCTTATCACTTCTAAAAGAAATGACGGAATTAGTGAAAACGTGTTCAACCCGTTTATACCCTCTTAGGAGCTGAAAAAGGAAAAAACTTAAAAACAAGTTTTAGGCGATTATTACGCAAGCACGTGAAAGTGAAAAGATATTCGATATTTGATAAGACCTGGGCATATAGTAGAATTCGTGAAAATGTTTACAACCCCATTTGCACTCCCTTAGGGGTCGAATTTTAAAAAATCCTGAAAACACTTTCTAGGTATTTATATGAAGAAGCCGTAGAATAAAAATAAATTCAATATTTGGGAAGACCTAATAGATATGACGAAAACCATGCGAAAACATGCTACTAACCATGTTTCAGCTTTATATCATTATAGGTTGTCGAGATATAAAAATCGAAACTTTTTCCTTTTCACCATCCCCCACCCTCACCCTTTATACCTTCACTTCCAACCCAAACCCCTTTACCTATATCGGCAATTTTCTTGCAAATGGGTCCGCTACCAAAGCTTTATATAAATTCCAAATTTCAGCCTCCTAGCATAAGCGGTTGCTGAGATCTAGAAACCAAAATTTTCCGTCTAAAACACTTCCCCTTCCTCCCCCCTTACACCCCCACTCCAAATTTGCTCACTTCAGGGCGCCTACCCACTCTATCCAAGAAAAAAAATTCAACTAAATAGCTCATAGGGTTTGGGTGCTACGAGCCTTCAAACAATTTTGCGTACACCGGTAGACGTACGGCGTACGGCGGACAGACGGACTGAAATTTTTTTTGCTTTTTTCGGGTCTACTCGTTATGAAACGTAAAAAAAAAAATTTTGAGGGTAGCAAATTTTTTTTTTTTAAAAATCGATAACAATACTGTATTATTGAAATAATAAAGTAAAAGGCCTAAAACTGTTGCTTTGGTTCAGAAGATTTGAGTATTTAAATGTAAGTCAAAAACGTTTGACTAAAACTGTTTTTGATCTTTCAGTGTGCGGCCAGCCTAATACTACCTGAAACCGTGAAGCCGTGCATTTTCAAAGGGTCATATTAGGGTAACAGTACAGTTCAGAATTCAATCCTTAGATCACACTATTATTTAAACTATAATTTTTATTATAATCTACTTACACTATGTGTTTCCTCTGCTTGTTGCTGCGTTAGACCAGATACTCGAAGGACCTCGGCCGTCTTTAAAAATGAACTCAACGATCGCTGATGTACGTTAACTTCACCGTGATATATGAATTCAACCAGGGCATGTAAGTCGGGAAATGAAACATCCTGGAGAACAATAACTGGATGTTTGCATGGTGTACTCTGAAAGGAAAAATATAAATATATTTTTTTTGTAATTAAGTAATTTTATAAAGGCAAAAAAGTCCAATAGCAGTTTCAATTGCAGGATTTGTACAAAAATTAATGACAAACAAAACTGACTCCAATAGATTTCAAGGTACCAGTTAAAAAACAAAGCTTATGGGATACAAGGACGGAGGTATTTCTTTAAGTTCAGAAAGTCTAATAATAAAAAGTTGAAACTTAAAACATATTTGTAAATATTCAAAAAAAGTAATCCCATAGAAAAAAATTTAGACTTGCATTGGCGGTGTGGACGAAAAAGAATGTTTATATTTTCAGCCAAGGGCGCCCATAGAGTGGGCAAGAGGGAGCAGTTGCCCCACCTGTATTCTACCTTCCAGTATTTTAGAAACACTATTTCGTCACTTGAATAATTCCTCTTTTTTAATACAGTGTAATTAAAACCTTTTAATTCTTCTATTACACATAATTTGTTAAACTACTAAAAAATAGTTACTAAATCGACATCGTTTACTATTTTCGATGAAAAATAAGAGCAAAACATCTTTTCATTTGTATTTCACTTGTTAAAAATTAAGATTTTCTTACTTACTGCAGAAAATTTGGATTGTAATTCAAAAGTAAGCAGACAAATAAAATTAAGATTAATAAGGTAACGACATTCTTTACGACGTAATTGAATTTAACATTAAATTTTTTCTTCACAGAAGTTTGGTATGACTTATGAGATAAAGTAGGGGCAACACGTGTACCTATGGACGGTTGTACCTGTGGACAGCCCACGGTTATCACTACTATCCGAAAACACCCTTACAGCTGGTAGAATTGCTGAAATGCATAATTTCTATATGGCGAACTCGAAATCAAATTTACTATCCGCGAATTTTAAACTTAGCTAATTTCCCGCCATCGCAACCCTATACTAAAGGAGCTGGCGCTGAAGATCACCTAATATTTTAACCGATTTGGTGGAATTTTTGGTTGTACGCCAGGATATATAGAGCTAAACGCTAAGAGCGAGACATTATTTGTTTTAAAAAAAGATTTTACTTTTATTTTTCTAATAAATAATTTTGTTAATTTCTGTTAAAAATGTGTTTCATTCAAACTGTCTTCAATTACAAGCGCGTCCATAGGTACATTTACCTATGTTCATAGGTACATTGCACAGCGTGTACCAGTAGACGAAAACTCCAATTCTTAAAACATTCTATAACTAAAAATCTTGTACCAGAAAATAGTAACTAACAACTTCTAGAAAAACTAATATCTTCCAAGACACTAAAAAAACATGAAAATAAAAACAAATTAAAGCAAATTAAAGATTGAGCAGTTTGTATGTGAAAAAATGACAATTGTCCACAGGTATAGTACACGGGTTGCCCCTACCCATCTGCTCATATAGTGTTTTTTTTATACATCCCTTCGACTTTGTGCTGTGAAAGAGGTTGTTTTCAAATTTGCAAAATTTTAAGGTATGCTGATTAAAGTAACAGAATCAGAAGGATATTAGTAACATTAGTACCTACGTAACGTTTTGTTAAACCACGGTTATAACTTTTTAGTTGCACTTTGTTAAAAAAAAAAGAATTACTCAAGTACGAAATGGATAAAATTAAAGATGAATAACTTCGAAAGTTGTTAAGCAAGAGCGATAAATTTACCCTACTAACTCCGCTTCTTCTTAGCATTTACAACAGCTTGAACACGGTTACAACTAATTCCAAGTCTTCAAGTTGACTCACCAGACAGGACTAATTTTTTTAAAGACTTTTATATGGCAGCCTAAAACAGTACCTTCATTTCACTCTGTTTTACAGTTTTGATGCTTTCAAAATAAGTGTAACTACATAACCCCGCTTCCCGAGAATTTTGTCTTAACTTACTCACAAAAAAGCTTTAATGTCCGATACGTTCCGTTCCGTGGTTATCGCTCCTTCCGGAAAAAATAGGAACAATTTTTATTAAGAACTTTTGTATGGTAGCTAATTGAAAGAGTACCGCAATATTGTCAGTTTCTGCAATATTTAATTGAAAAAAGTTTGTCGAGCGAAATTTTTAAATTCCAGAAAATAACTGTCAACACTTCTTTTGAGTGATTTTTAATTCGATGTACCCGATGAAGTTGGGCGATTTTACTTACTAACGGATTCTAAGTAAAATTTCAACTTCTCTGTATTTTTCCCCTATCTCCCGGTGCGCTGATATTGTTTTGGTATGGCAGAAAAGGTTCAATGATTCTTAACTAAGTGAAATCCACATTCATTCTATTCGTCACAAGATGGAGCTCCCGAAATTGCAAACTCCTTTTATAAGCCATAGCTCTACCCCTCCCTACGAAATGTTGTATGGGCGCCCATGATTTTCACGAATGTCGGAATATGTCTTAGGTGTGATGAGATATCGAATTGATTTTATTTCTACTAGATTTTTTTATAATCACTTAAAAATTTACGTTAGAATTTTTCGAATTTCAACCCCTAAGTGGGTATACAGAGGTTATATGATTTTTCACAAATTCCGTCTACTGGGACATCGATCTTACCTCAACAGTAATATTTATATAATCGTTAAAGTCCGTGTAATTTGGATCAGTGTATAATTTCACGTTAGTTTCAAAGTCTGATTTGTTAGCCACAACTGCTTTAATCGAAAACAAATTTTACATAATATACTAATAAAGAAACCCTTAAGGTAAAATATTTTGAAATCACTTTTCATATATTTTCAGAGACTTAACTTCATACTCTAATGTGTAACTTGGACCATACAAGAGTATGTAATTCTAGCAATCTGGTCTAAATTATACCCATTTAGGCATATGACAATGGACGAACGAATATATGGTTAATGGAAAGATGAGAATTTGAAATTTTTAAGAATCTGGAAAAGTATTTAAATTTAAAATCCTAATTATACGCATGTATTTCGAATTACAAGTATTTTCATTTCTTACTTATTATTAAACTGCTACGAACTCTTTCATAAATGAATAAAATGTTTTTCTGATAAAGTTCAATTAGCGCGATGAAATTGTGATAAACGTTGAATAGTCAAAATTACAAGAACTTCCATATATCTCGATTTTTCGAACGACTACAGGCTGTAAAGGGGTTGTTTACGTTTTCACGAATTTTGCCATATATCTGATAAGATATCCAACTATATTTAACTCTATCAGCTTTTTGTATAATCGCCTAAAAATTAATTTCGGGATTTTTCGATATTCGACCACTCAGGTGTTTTTTTTTTAATTTATATTTTCTTTATTAATTTTTGTTTTTTTATTATTTTATATATTGTTACGTGTAAGCCTGGCCACCGCGCAACTCGATCGATTACGAATAGGGAAACAGCAACAACCGAATACCTAAGCTGCAAAGTAACCCAATCAAAAGCCTAGTTGAGTAAATGAGTAGAGCGGAGCAACACGATTATACCTCTCTTTTTATCGAATGTACTCGAATGTAGTACTAGAACAGCGTAGAGGATCAAATGGAAAGATCTCAAGCTCACTAGAACCCTCTACACACACCACCGAACGAACATTCAAGTACATTCTAGACTGCAACCGGCTAGTATAAAAGCAGGTGAAGCTTTCAGCGAAGAGATAGTAATTTTTATTACGTCAACGGTGACAGCCAGCGTATGTATACGAGACCGTATTAGTGGAAAGCGATCGATTGCGTATGATCGAATCAAGCGATATAGATAATCGGGCGGTATTGCCAAATAGTGCGAATAATTGTGCGAACAGAATTATAGTGCAAATAATAAATTATCACTTATTTTTTTTATTTTAAACGAATTGTGTTTTACTTGAAATCCCGGCGAACCGCTAACTCGCAACAATATTTTATTACTTCTATTTTGTTTTCATTTAATTAAGCATATATACTTTTAATTTATTTACTATATTTATTTCTTTTTATTATTTAAATTCAGACATTAAAAACAATTTTGTTTTTGTTTGGCAACTGTTGTTCGTTTGTTGTTGGTTTGTTGTTGGCTTGTTGTTGGTTTGTTGTTGGTTTGTTGTTAGTTTGTTGTTAGTTTGTTGTTGGTTTGTTGTTAGTTTGTTGTTGGTTTGTGGTTGGTTTGATGTTGGTTTGTTGCTGGTTTGTTGTTGGTTTGTTGTTTCTTTGCTACTTGTTTGTTTGTTTTTTTTTATCTTGTATTATCTTGTGTTTTGTGATAGTTGTTAATTTGTTTTTTGTTTGTTTAATGTTTGACCAATTTTTTGTAGTTTGTTCCGTTTATTGTTGGTTTTCGTCATTTGATTCCCTTTTGGCTTATATTTATTTCATTTTATAAATATTTGTAATGTTTGTTTATTAATAAGTTTATTTTTAACCTGTTTGTCATTTGCTTATAGTTTTCTACCAAGTTACTTAAGTATTTAAATTTTTAACAATAAACAATTGTCGCCTAAAGCTAATATTAAACTAAAGCCATGCTGTCAAATATTTGACTTTAAAAAATTTGTCAAATTTTTAATTTAAAACAATACAACGTCATAATATCTAGTATAATTTTTATTATTTTAAAAATTAAATTACTTTGTGCTCAATATCAATTAAAAGTTTATAAGGCGTTAAGATCTTCGCAGACATTACACAAGCCACTTTCATTGCATACATACTCTGTGCAATGTACAGTGCTGTCTCCTTTATTAAGAAAATTAGGTCATGCTAAAAGATAGCCTGCTGCTGTTGCTAAAAGTAAACGCTACATACACAAAGTAACAACTGCCGTCTAAATTGAGATGCAACAGGGCCACTACGAAAGAGCCGATGAAAGGCATAAAAACACGAAACAAACAACTTAACAAAAAAAAAACACCGACTACTACATAACAACCATATGAAAACCTAAAGTGGAAAGTTGCTGAAAAAAAACTCATCACAAGTACAAAGACTGCAAAAAGATGTAAAATAAAACTGCATAATCTGGAGTTGACCGCGTAAGACACTACCAAGTTGGTTTCCCCCCTTTCTGCAATTTTTTTTGCAACAAAATCCAAATAATGCACTATGTACACACTATCCCTATGCCAAATTCGTGTGGAAACAATTTTATCAAAAACGAAAAAAAACCTACAAAAAAATGCACAAAAAGTGCATCTTATTTGCTTTTTTTCGTTTACTGAAATACGAGAAAGTGGGACAGTCTCTCTAAGCGGATGTTGATTATTTTGATGACACTACAACCAAAATGCACTTTGTAATTTTCGTTGCAAAATTGCATGCCTTGTAGTAATTTAAAGACTATAAAACTATTTTCTTTCTTGTCAGATTTTTATCTTAGTAAGTTTTGTGTGCGGAGAAATTGAAAATGTGAAATTACAGACATCTAATTTGAAATTTGAACGCTCCGATAAATTTTGTTCAAGTGATCGGGGTTCCCTGATGGAAAGTTACAATGTTGTCAAGGGATCTAGATAAAGTACATAATATCAAATGAATTAAACATTTTTTTTAAAAATTTTTAGGTTGCTTTAAGCCCAACAGGGTAGAACGCTTCACTGGCTATTACCATTGAAAGGACGTTACAATAGAAAGCTGAACAGACCAGTTTGGCAACTGTGTTTGACTAGGTCTCAAGGAGCTGTTTCAACATCGGGTAGCATTGAGTCAGCACAGGGAGTATCATGCAATTATCCGAAAACCCTTACAGCTGGTGGTATTGTCGAGGATTCCTGCATTATGTGGGTTCGTCAAACGAATTGCATTACTGCGAATTATAACAAGCTGAAGTTTGCTTCATTGAATTCTTATTACGTACTTACACTGAAGTTTCTCTCATATTTAAACCCATTGCGGTTGTTCACTAGGATTTTAATTCTAATCGTAAGTTGCACCTACTAATTAGCAACATTTGTCTCTAACACAAGCCATGTGATTTCAATTTAATTTTTTTTATTTTGTATTCTAACGAGAATGGTATTTTCCATTATAGAGCCTCCTTACCTCCAAAGGCGAAAAACAACCAAAAAGTTCTTAAGAAGATTAGCTTCTATGGTAGCTCTACCATGAAAAATTCCATTCTCGTTAAAATTAAAAATTTTTCGTTCTTTTTTTTAAATAAAAAGTTTATTTATCTCGTTGAATTTTAAAAGCGATTTGATATTATGCAAAGTTGTATTTTATTCGGCTTTCAAACTATTTCCGGTGTACTGTTGTGTTTTTGTACTCCATTTCGTTTACAGTAAAAGAATTTTAGAGTATTCCCTCGAAGACGTTTCTTAGATATTAAAGCCGTTTTGGCTTTAATTATTCCACCAAACGTTTTCTACACATAAAAAGCAAGGAGACAAACCAAGAGGGTTCCAGAAATCTTGTAAAAAATAGAGAATTGTGAGTAGATTGCATATCGACCGCTTTTTGTTGCTGCTTAGAATGAACTACCCTGAAAACGGGCAATTACATCTATAAAACAAACTGAATTATTGAAATATACCGCCGTCACTGGATAATACTCGATATGAGGTACTGTGCACCTTTAAAGGCAGAGTAATGGATTTAAATTTTAAAGATGGTAATATGTAAGTAAATCGCTGTTAAAGGATTGTATGTGATTTTTGAAAGGCAAAAGTGGAATAAGCTTCAAATTGCAAAATTTAATGAAGAACATATTGAAGTGGAAAGTTGATGATTGTCTGAACTGTTGGTTTTTATAAGCAAATGTTCAAATTAGGTATAAAAATAATATGAAAAGTTGTCGTAATCCTTTAGTGTTGGAAGAACCGACAGGGCTACACGTTCTTTCTTTCATGGCTTCGGAGAAATCTTTGGATGCTCTGTTTTTATATTAAATCATTTTTTTACGGATCCATACGATGCTCTGGAATCTGCAACATTTCTATGAGATGTAGCCTTTATTCTTCTTGGAATGGCGGAGCCAATTTCCTTGAACAGAATTATTAACGATTCTATTATAGTTTAAAAAACTGCTCACCAAATCACCAAATTTCAGATTTCCAGCATAATTCGTTCGGGAATTCTACGTCGAGAAGACGTGTATTTAAGGACTTTTCTATAGGAGCTATCGGACAGAGTGGAAGGATTTTGCCCCATAACCGAACTAAGGGTTTCAAAATCAATTTGGTAAGCGAAGACAACATTTGATCTTCGGACGGACGAACAGCAACCAGATTTCGATTTTTTGATCATTACTAAACAAAAAATAATATTTTCACTTTTTTGGTAGTGTTTTATGAGATAGAAACTTTTTGAGCAAGGCTCAGTAAGCAGCTGCTTTATGTTCTATGGCGCGAAGAACCAAATTAGGCCTTTTCCAATTCTTATATGTGATATGACCCTTCATGGGGCATAGGGTAGTAATAACGCTCAGCTGAGGTATAGTTTCAACTTCATATACCTTTTGTACTTTTCTAGTATCCAGATCGAGTGAAATCAAAAAACACATACAAAAAAAAACCGAGCGAAATGCTAGTGAACAATTTTTTCGCTTTCATTTCGCTAGCTAGTATCCAGTTCAAGATAAATTGCTAATTGCAAACAGATGGCGCTGAGCAAAGATTCCGCAGCGAAATGAGCGTGCATCGAAGTTTCACGGTGAAATTGTGACGTTTTGTCTCGTTTTGAAATGCACATGACTGCATTAGGAAATCTCTTATAGATTTTTTTATTTTGATGGACGTTCAGTGTTGTTTTCCAATGACGAATTAATCATACTGTCGTTCGAAATTCTTTTTCTCCATTCACTCTCGATAACTTTACCTTCGTTATCCAATTCATCAGCATAATTCGGTGGGAAATACTTGATGTCATTTTCCGACATCAAAAAATTGTGGAGAAAACAGCACACAGCAACAATTTTTTGTGTCCTGTCTGGTCCACAAAACATTGTCCTTTTCACCTATTGCCATTTGGAACACATAATAAACAAAGCAAATATTGATTATTTCTTATTTAAAATAAATTGATTTTAAATTTAATATAAATTGTTGCTTTTTTGTGTTTTATCAAACGACATCTTACGGTAATGTTTACGAACTAATTTCACAGCGGAATGAGCCAAGTGAGAAGTAAGCGAAATTTCACTCCATCTGAATACTAGACTTTACGGATGAAAAGTCAAGTAGAAATTCCGGACTTCTATCCGAAAAATAATAAATACTGTTGGCAGATTTATTTAATATCAAAAAGCTGTACTGTAAAAATTTTCAATTTTCCGCAAAATTCTAAGAACTTTTAAATCACAAACTACTGTATGTTTTTAACTGATTGCTTCAAGTATAAATTTGACATTTACGAGGGTTGTCTGAAAAGTTTGCGACCTCAACATGAAGATGGCAGCACTCGTCAACAAATTTGCGCACCTTTTGAAAGGTACTCACCAAAATTTCAGCCATTTTGGACGCGTAATTGTTGTTTGACAATCGTTTGAGTGAGTCGATGTGAGTGTTTTTGTGAAAATCGATAAAATCGAGTATCGAGCTGTCATTAAGTATTTGTTTTTAAAAGGCAATACGCCTATGCAAATCAAAGACAAGTTGGACGCTGTGCACGGGGACTCTGCACCATCATTTACCACCGTGAAATTTTGGGCAGCTGAATTTAAAAGTGACCGTGACCAGCTTGGGAGACGAGGAACGTTCTGGACGTCCAAAAACTGCAACCATTGACGATAACATCGGTAAAGTTCACCAAACGGTGCTAGACAACTGTCGAATTAAAGTGAGAGAGATAGCAGAGGTTATGGATATGTTCAAAGAACGTGTTTGTCACATATTGAATAAAGATTTAGGCATGAAAAAGCTATCCGCGCGTTTGCTCAGGTTTGACCAAAAACGTGTTCGAATGAAAATTTCCAACATACTCTGTTGGCGCAGTTTAGGCGCAATAAATCAGAGTTTTTTCGCCGGTTAATTACTGTAGATGAAACTTGGATACATCATTATACCCCAGAAACCAAAATACAGTCAAAACAGTGGATTGCGAAGGGAAAATGGCTCCAAAAAAAGCAAAAACTGTTTTTTCGGCTGGGAAAGTGATGGCGACTGTTTTTTGGGATAGTGGAGGATGGAGTTTTCTTAATCGATTATCTTCAAAAAGGAAAAACCAGTACAGGAGCATACTACGCATCATTACTTGACAACCTGAAGGCAGAAATTGCGGAAAAACGCCCACATTTGCGGAGAAAAAAAATGTGTTTCACCAAGACAATGCGTCGTCTCACATCTCAGCGGTTGCCATGGCGAAAACCCACGAATTACGGTTTGAACTACTTGACCACCCTCCTTACTTACTAAATCCAGCCGTCAAGCGACTTTTTCCCTAAGCTAAAAGTTGCGCTCGGAGGACAGAGATTTTCGTCAAATATGGAAGCCATCTCCTTCATAAACAATTATTTTGCTGAGAAAGACGTCGAATACTATTTGCACGGGTTAAAGAGATGGGAGCATTGCTGGGAGAAGTGTGTAGACTTAAAAGGAGACTGTGTAGAAAAATAAAAATAAATTTGAAGAAAATATGTCTTGTTAGGTCGGAAACTTTTCAGACCACCCTCGTACATATCACACGAACGGCTTACACCCGCGAGTTGAAACTCTATAGCATACCCAACTAGCAAACAAACTTCGCATTTTGATTTTCCAGAGGCTATAACTTCGATAAGACTTTGGTAAGACTGTTGAGCGCAGGTTGTGAACTTCGATAAGGCTTCCGTAAGACTTGCAAGCGTAGATTTAACTTTCAGAAGCAATAGCTTCGGTAATAACCTCTATAAGGCCTTACGGAAGTAAATACCAACAGTCTTATGGAGGTTTGTGGACTTTTAACTTCGATAAAGCTTGTTGCTGTTGAAACATGGGGAAATGTGCGCCAGATTAGTTCGGTAAGACCTTATCGAAGCTTTATCGAGGTACGAGAATAGCTTCGATAAGGCCTTATGGAAGTTAGTTTGCTAGTTGGGTAGCAAAGGCATTTCTTTAACAATGCGTTTAGCGTGAAATTGTTTTTAGAGAATCACGTTACATTTTACGGTTTTTTTTTTGTAAATTTTGAGATCAGAGTTATATTCGCTTAAGTACGGTTTGAACTAGAAAGTTGAATTTTGATACAGAGCAGAATCATTACAAATAGAATATTAACTATGGAAAGTGAATGAAGAAGACCGATGTCTTAGACTTAAATCACATACTCGTATATTACAACAATTTTAAATTTCAACGCAATCCGTTTTTTCGTCCTTCAACCTAACAGCAAAGAAACTTGTGCCAACTTACCAAATTTGATTAAATACAAATTCATTATAGACATGACCTATTCGAACAAAAACTAAATTATTATAATTGCATAAAAAGGAAAATTCTTTATACTTCAATTAGCTTTTAAATAAACTTCTAGAAAATCTTATTGGCCACCCTGATAATTTCTGATAAAAGAAAAGGAAAAGTTTGTTCGGTCGAACACTCAAGCATAAAAAATTCGCAGTTCTTTTCGCTTTGCCCATCTAAAGGACTAAAACGAGAGCAAATTCATTTCAATGTGCGCGTTGTTTCTTAAATTCTTCTATGGTAAAAAGAAGGACTAAGTCAGAAAATATACATCGGGTGAAAAATATGATAAATCCGAACTAAGAAGGACACCGTAAAAATAAAAACAGTCTTGTAAAACTTTAGAAAAAAAGAATTTTTTGTAGGTACTTTATGTAGAAAATGAAAAGTGAACGAAAGCGATGAAAAAGTGCTGGCGCGCGCGAAAGTGAAGTGAAGTTTTACTCGAGGTATACGGGTGAAAAAAAGGGTTAAGAAGGGATGACATGAAAAGAACCCCAAGACAACGGACGAAACGAACCTTTACCCCACGTACCGAAGTAGCTGTGGTGGATGGGGGAGAGCCACCGAATAAACCAAGATACTATTCCGCCCTGACTAAAGCTAAACATGAATAATTAATTGACTGCAGTACTATTTTAATTAGTTTTTAAACTGCAGTCGAAATGCAGTAATTTACCAAGTTCCCTATTTCGTCGTTTTTATTTTGTTGCTTCGTCTTCTTACAACAAATAACAATAATTGCAGCAATTATGATGGCAACGACTAGAGAAGGAGACTGATTTTTTTCGTTAGTTTCTGGGGTTGTTTTCTTTTTTGGTATAAAGAAAAGCGAGGAAGGATATTGTGCCTACTTCAGGATGATATCTTAAGAGTTTCTGAATGGGAAGATGATTGTTACAAGGAAATACAGTGCCCGGCCATACTGCAGATATGCCCACAATTTACATAATTAAACTAAACTGTTTGGTTGGGTGGGTGGATGAACGGGTGGGTGGATGGATGGGTGGGTGGATGGATGGGTGGGTGGTTGTCATTATGAACCGTTTTTACTTACCTTCAAGAGTTCTCGAAAATACGGACTACATGCTGACAGTACGACTCGATGGGCCTTCAAACTTCGTCCATCACAGGCCAATGTTACATCAACGAAATCCTCATCGTCCCGAAGATTTTCAAATGCCGACGTTATACTGCTCTGGTAGTTGTTCCATCGCAGACAAAAATGCTGTGTATCACCCATTTTTGCAGTTTTATCCTGAAATGGGATCAAGAAGAGAAATATTTAGAAAAGAAGTATATTTTTGATATAGTTGTGGGCGAAGAATAAGCTGAGCGAAACAGACAACTTAAAAGAATCGATATCAATCAATTACCGAAGTAAGAATTCATTTTAACATCCAAAAGGTATCTACTTTGATGGACCATTTTCCATACATACATACAAATGCCGTAAATTGAGTCTAAGGAATCGAGGTCATAAAATCGATTGAATAAATACGCATCAAATAAGGAAAGAAATTCTTACAATATGTTTTTTCCTGAACTAATTTCTGCCGTATAAATAAAATATTTAATTTTCATATGTTTTGCCGAAGCAACCAAACCCAAATAACAAAAACTGCAGCACTATACCAATTAGCAAAAACTTCTCATAAGATTCTCGTAATATACTTCTATGTTCTCATACGACTTAAATTAGATCTTGTGGTGTCGTTGTTAGGCGATAGTAGGTGTGCAGCATAATTTACACTTTCAATTTTATAATAAGATCTTTATAACCACGTTTGGAGTATAAAAAAATTTTAACTCTTTTTAGCAGACTCAAATTCTTAAGGAGTTAAGTTCTCAAACAAACTCTACCTTTTCATAGTTGAGTTTGTTTGAGAAATGTCATGTCATTCCATAAAGAATCGCCAAAGGTGCGACCTTACCATCTTCGATCCTTTTGAAAATTGTTGTACTTGAAGAATTAGTGAAAAAAAATTGATATTAAATTTTTTGTTTCTACCTAATTTTTTTTGTTAGTTATAGTATGTTAAAGACTTCGCAAAAATGGTGTCCGAGTCCTCTTTGAGAATTCATATCTCAGTTAATTTTTATCCTAGAATAATAGAATAGGGCGCAATATAAAAAAAATACGAATGAAAATTATCCTTAAAAGTTTTTTTCTAAGATAACTATTTTGTCCTTTATCCTTGAATATCTCGAAATGCATATCTGCAATTTTTTTTATTTTTTTGTATTTTGTATATTATACTGTTTTTCAAAACATATCAAAAAATTAACTTGGGATCTCAAGGGGATCGCGGTCAAAAAAATCGAAGAACATCAGTGGTTCTCAATTAAATCTACTTTAGTTCTCTAATAATTTAATACGATTTTTTTGACCCCGATCCACTTGAGATCTCAAATTAATTTTTAAATATGTTTTGAAAAACAGTTTTCAAATGAATCGGCGATGGTAAGGTCACACTTTTGGCGATTCTAGATGGAATGACCCTTTTTCTATAAAATAATTGAGATCCTCTGATGTTCTTAGATTTTTTTGACCCCCATCCCCTTGAGACCAGTCCAACACAGTCTTATTAACTGGCTTCTCTAGTGAAGGTTTTCCAACTGTCATGTCCTCAATGTAGCCAGGACAGCAATTAATCACCAGTCGGGGATTTCGTGTTGGGGTTTCACATCAGAAACTCCTCTGACGCAGGAAACCCACAAAAAACGTATTAAATAATATATATTATATTTTTTTTTATTGTATATTAAAAGTATTTCAACTTATAAAAACAATCTTATGAACGAAAGTTCTTAAACTTGTGGTTATTTCAATTGTAAACGTACAAAACCAAGAATTTGAAATTTTGCACACTTTAGGTTAATCATTTTCTGTGACAGGATCTAAAATAAGGAAGCAGTGTTTTTTTAAGATTTTGAAAGGGTAAGGCCCATACTTCATCAACTTTACTCCTTCGAGTAGTTAAATATTTTGCAAAAATTTGATAGAGGAAAAGGTAATTTCTGATCAAAATCACTACACTCTTTCGTGTAGATTGCATACAAAAATCCTCAGAACATTTGGTAAAGCTAAACTTTAAGCCTTCAAAAATCACTGTACCTACTCAGGTAGATCGTATTGAAAAAAAGTTCTTTCACTTATTTTTTTCGATAACTTGAGAGTGTGCAAGACTATAAACTAAATATTTTTCATACTTTTATTTTACAGTTCTTTTTGACTATAACAAATAAAATATTAAAATGAAGCTACTCCTTGAATTAGGTGCCATACAAATGTCGCTAAAAAATTATGCATATTTTTTCAACCAAATTAATAAATAACAAAGAAATGTACATATCAATTCGATCCGGGAGCTACTCCTGTAGGTACACCCTAAAAACAGAATGTAAAGATACTCTGTATTAAAAGCAAAAATAAATGAAAAAAAGCATAATGTATGTAATTGTACGTCTTATTGACGTCTAACCGTTTTTTAGCGTACAAATAGGTAATAATTACACAATAAGGTGGACAATTACATCTATTTTACACTACAAAAAGAGTAAATTCAGGCGTCATGATTATATTAGACCATTAATAATGTAAATTCACGCTTAGTGTAATTTTACATCAAATACTGTGTAATATTACGCCAGAATAAGCAACTATGGTAAGTTTCCTAGAATGTATTTCATTTCACTTTACGTCGTTAGGTTTGTTGGGTGTTAGGAATTAAAGCAGCCAAATGTTTTTCAATATAAGAAAGTCGTTCGTTTTCATAATAATATTAGCCGTAATATGTTTTTATATCATTGTCAACTCAATTCAATTGTATTAATATAATTCAATTGTATGTATTGTGATATTGCTTCTTTAATTTATGATTTTACCGTTTTAATTAAATGGAGATTTTTTTTTCTTATAATAAAATGGGAATTTTACACAAAAAGTGTGTAAGATTTGCAATCTCTGTGTAATAATTACGCCACCGATGAATATTGATTACGCAGCTATTATGTGTCTTTTTTGCGTATTTATCCAGATCAGAGTAGTGATTAAAATTTACATCGAACACACCATGAATATTGCTGTTTTTTTTTTATTGTTTTATTGCTTTTCTCTGCGGTTAGTAGGCTAGAATATTGATTTTAACAGGAATAGCTGGGGCAGCTATTCGAGATAAATTCTCTAATCTAGCCTACTATCTATGAAAAAAAATTTTAAAGAATCATAAAAAGAGCAATGTTGTTATTGTTTTGTATATACCATAAATTTTCTAATAAACTCTGTTCTGGATAAGTGCGCAAAAAAACACACCTATTGTGCAATGATTACATTACTGATGTGTATTTATTACGTGTATATTGTGTAATTATTACAACTTATTTGTTTAATTTTCCCTCTAATTACACAATCATGTAATTTTATCACTAGTATCGATGGAAAACAGTTACCAACTATAATAATGGTAAATTTACTCCAATATTTCTTAGAGTGTAGCTCTCATAAATCGTATTTAAATATTTGAACGGAAATTACTCTTGAACGTGGTTAGCTACTAGGCTCTCATATCGATAAATGTTCTTAAGTCTTGTAACAATTATTTGCAGAAAAACTTTCGGTTAGGAAGTATTTCCGGTAGAATTTATATCCATCACAATAATCAATGGTTGACATCTTCGAAATGCCGACATACAAATGTCCTGAAAAATTACGGTTAAGCATTTCCTTTAAATTTTACATCCGCCAGCAAGCGACACATTATTTTGGAGTATGCGTTGAGTTCATAACTAAGCGAAATTTTGGAGTTTGTGTTGAGTTCATAACTAAGCAGAATTGTTCCATTCCATCCAATTGTTTCTATACAAAAGTTATTAAAATGCGTTTGAACAAGTATTAACCGATAATTTCAGAACGCTAAGAATTTTAAGTTTAGCAAATAATATTATATTTTTTCAGTGGTTGCAGTTAAAAGAATTAGAGGGAAAAATATCCAGGTAGTACGTCTTGTAGCACCCATAAAAAAGTCCTCAAAAATTAGACTTTTTATTCCGGAGCGAACTATAACGGAAGAAATCGTTCAACTAGAAAGCCGGCATTTTAGAGGAAATACTTTAGGAATAAGGTGACACTGAAATCGTTAGTGAGTGAATTTTTTTTTACTTTTGTCGTTCGCAGCCATACAAACGTAATTAAGACACATTTTAACGAATTTTGGACGTTATATTCAGATCGCTTTAAACGAAGAATTTGTAATTTGCAAATAGGTATAACATATATATCTCCCAATTGTATTTAGTTGCCATACAAAAGTTTTTAAATAATTTAGTATTTATATTCCAGAACGTAGAAGTCGTTGTGCAAGAAGGTCGACATTTTGCACGAATTAGTTTGGAGTTTTTAATGTAGTGTCGTACTCTTCAGTAACGGAAATCCCCTCTCTTCTTTGACTAGCTCCCATACAAAAGTTTTTGCACGATGAACAGAAACCACGTGGAGCTCGCAGTTTAATATTTTCCAGGCTATATTTTTGAGTCATTTGAATGTACAAGAATAAGGCCCAGTAAAGTAAGGGCTAATCCTTTACAGAAAGGTTTTAAAATCTGGTCGATTGCATTTATTTATACGTGCGATAGCTGGAGTTCACCTTCAGCTATAAAGCTGTAAAAAATAGTACGAGTTGCCTGATATCAAATCAACTACCGACTCATATGAGACACTGGTGCCATTTTTAATACCACGAAATAAAGGACCTTGAATTGGTGTTATATTAACAAGTACACTTTGCACAGTGTGACGTGGCCGACGGTAAATTAATAACCGAAACTAAAACTGGAGGACAGAAAAGTCCTGGAACACTTGCGGAATTCACAGAGCAAATGAACTGCATCTGAAAAAAATTTAAGGGTGGATTTTTAAAATACAAAAAAAATTTCGGTCAGAGGAAACATAGATAATAATTACTAACATTAATCGAAGATAACGAACTGGATTTAAATAAATTTTGAAAATAAAACATATATTAGTTTAAGCAATTCATTTCCAACTTACTTAAAAATTATTTAATTAGCGATATCCTCAACTACGTATAAGCTCTTAATATCACAATATCCGATTTGTAGAACAACAATTTATCTTGGAAAATATTCTCACTACGGAATAAACTACACATTTTTCTTTTTAATAATTTTTTTTAACAATCAAAACATATTCTTTATCGACCTAACACTAATTTAATATATCGAAAGTGTCAATAGAATATCACAAACATTCCGCAAAAACTGCATACGTGCGTTAATTTTAATTTTATTTTCCATCGTATCTATTCACGCATGTGTACATTTTATGTACCTACATAATAATAATATTGCAAGTACGCGTATTTTGAATTTTTTTTTTTTAATATTTGTAATGGGACTCGTACGAAAAATCTAAAAGATCGCGCGAAATTATAAATTAAAAGTAATCGAGCGCGCGCATGCCACGTAAAGTCCAACGACTAATTTATTAAATTTTTACAACGCGCACTCTTTTCAAACGCGTTACTAGTTTTGTACCGGTTAAATTTCGAAAAGAAATTTGAGAGTAGAATGCTTATCAATTTTTTGTTAATTTTTGCTTAGAGTGCAGAAATGGTTGACGCGCTTAAAAAACGATTGCGCTCTGTATGCCCAGAGACATAGTAGGAATAGGTATGTGTACTTTTTTCTAATGAAACTTCTAAAAATGTTCCCCACTTTAATAAATAGATAGATAGATACTGGTAATGTTGCCAAAATCTAACCCGCCGTTTGGGCTTACAAATATCCATATCCATATACCTACATATATATTTTTTTGTGGTTCAGTACAAATAGATATGGTGTTTTTTTTTCTGCAAGCTATTTCGGCGTTGGTTGTGTTAAATTTGTAAGTTTTGGGAAGTGACACTCTCACTTACTATCGGAGAGATTAGATAAAAAATAATTTAGCGCATCAGTCGTACGAAGTTGCTAAAATATCAGGAAAAATTTGTTTAGCTGGAATTAGATTTTCTGAATTGCGGTAAGTTTGGTTTTTTTCTGGAAATTCAAAATGATACCTAAAGTTCTTGTTAGACATGAGTGAGTAATGTTACTTTTGATAAAGCCTAGAGGAGAAGAGAAGAAGGGTACGTAGATCTGCACAATCCTCTTCTATAAATATTATTATTATTATTAATTCCTTTTATTGAATTCTACATCATACGTGCTTGTTACTCTAAACTAAAGCTACTATTACACTGTAGGAGCACGCTGTCAAATTGCAGGAATAAGCTATGCTAAATAGTGAGAATAATTCGAACTAGCTTAACAAAACTGTAAAATTTGGCAAAACAATTTTTTTTATGTGAGTGGCAAACAGAATCATGTAATAAAAATTCTGCCAAAAAAGTAACCTTCCAAATAACTTCCTCATTATTCTTTATCTCAGCATTAAACGCGTTTCGAACCACCACCATAAAAAGAATTTGATATCGAATCACACCTAAGTTATATGTCGGAATTCGGAAAAGAAACCTACACAATCATTTTAAATCCTCTTAGGGGTTGAAAATCGCCAAATTCCGAAAATAATTTCTAGATCATTATATATAAAACAGATTTGTCGGAATTTGTGAAAACTTGAACAGCCCTTAGGTGGTTGAATATCAAAAAATGCTTAAAACGTTTCTTTCCAAATTACATTTAAAGCCTTAAGAAGTGAAAGCGGTTTTGATATCTCATTATACCTAAGAAATATATCGGAATTCGTGAAAATGTTCACATCCACTTTACACCTCCTAAGGGGTTTTATATCGAAAAATTTGGAAAAAGGTTTGTAGGCGCTTGCATAAATAGCTCGCAAAAGCAAAATTCATATGATAATTCGACATGCCTAAAAGATACAACGGAATTCGTGAAAATGTAAAAGAAACCCTTTTCACACGTATTTTTCTTACTCCACTTTTGTACGCCAATAAATTTCTAAACTCTTTTGGTTTAATTACTTCTGTAGTCTACAATTACATACTACGGAACTTTCTAGCATAAGCCGATTCTGAGATACAAAAAAACCACCCTCCACCTCCGTATCTTCCTTCCCTTATCAATAATTTTAGAAAGCCACTACAGTTGCTCAGTCGTCAATTTTTAGCGTTCTATTCCTTGCGGTTTTCGAGCAATAAAATAATTTTTTTTTCCCTAACCCCCCAAACCCGCACCGCAAAAATATTTTTACTCAGCTACAAGTCTACTGGGCCTAATTCTTATAACATTTTTGAAATCATATCTGGTACAGGATATAAAAATGTTTTTTTTTTTAAATGTTTTCCTCCCCCCCCCCCCCCCCCCCAAATTTTAAATATACTCGTATACAATTACAATTGGTTCCAAAGATATTATAATCCAAATTTTTTCACCCTACACCCCAACTCCCTCCTTCAAAATTTTATCTTTGTTTAGGTTCCTAGCCTCCCTTAAGACAACTACAAAGCTTCAACCTTCTGACATCAACCGTTCAGGAGAAATGGATTTTAGAATGATTCGATCCCAGCTTTCGAGAGTTTTGATCGAATTGTTTCCACCAAAAAATTTCACCTTAATATCTCAACGGGTTTGTGAGCTACGCACCTTCAAACGCTTTTGTGTACGGCATACGACCTCAACGGCAGACAGACCACCTTTTTTTGGTTTGTAGGGGTTTAGTACTATTAAAACGTGCAAATACAAAGTTTCCGGGTAGCGATTTTTTTTTAAAATTTCACGTCGACCCCAATACTTTATTATTAAAAAATAATAAAGTAAAAATTGCAACACAGTTCATAAAACATGAAATAAATTAATTTAGCACTTTTTCACATGCATTTCAATTCTTGTAAAACTTGGTGCGAAATTTACCGATGCCCTTTATTTAGTTACTTCTTTTCGTAGGTAACAAATGCAATTTGATTTCGGTAATTTCGGTGATTTTTCCCATATTTTTGTTAAAAAAAAGAAATAATAGATCAAATCTTGCAATATCAATATCGATCTTCGCCGGTGCGAAATTTGTCAATGCACTTGATTTATAGGTGTAACCGGCTTAAGCTGTTTTCAATGCAAAATTATTTTTTTTAATATTTCCGGTGTATTTTGAGTTAGTTTTACTTACACCATTGATTATAAATAACTAAAAAACTATTTAATAGAAGAATAAACATTTTTTTAAAGCACTTAGTTAGCACCTCCGAGTTAAGTTGTGTTCAATAATATTGATATATTTATGATTCATAGATGTGGACAAATTGAAGTCCAAACAAACAATGGTCAGTGCGTGTAATATTTAATTTAAATATTAATTCATAGACCGAGCTATGAAGTTTCGTAGTAAAAAATGTTTTTGTTAAGACAGTGCGTTTAAAATTCTATAAAAAAAAATTTAAATTAATCCACCTAGTAACAATGAATGGTGAAATATTTAACACTGCCGGAATGCCTCAAAGGAGCAATTTGGGACCACTGTAATTTATTTTCTTTATTAACCCTGCGACGACACTGGCAATTTATCTGGCAATATTGCCATACACGAATTAACAGTGTAGAGGCATCAAACGCATATGGCAATATTGCTCTCAACATTGCCATGTCAATTTCGAAATATTGCCAGAAAATGCATCGTTTGACATAAGTGAGCGTCGCTTGTCAACAGGTAGGAATAAGGTTTTTTTTTTGAAAATTATCTGGCAATCAAATGCCCACTCTTTACGATTTGACATTTAACGCAATGGAAATATTGCCATTCCCATTGCCAGATAAATTTCCAGTGTAGACGCAGGGTTAGGACATGCGTTCCTACTCTAAGATTTTAAGTTTTGCTGACGATGCATAGTTTTTTTCGAAATCTTATTAATGTTGCTGATGTCTCTTCTTCAGAGTGACTTACAACATTGCTATGACTGGTGTACACTAAATTGGATCCCTTTGAGTGTATTACTGTATCATTCCTTAGGAAGAAATCTCTGTTTAAATTTATTATAGTTTAGAAATGGACCCATTACATAATACTGACAGAGTACAAGATTTAGTCTTTTATTTGAATTTTGTTGATACTTTTAATGGTAGTTTTGACAATATTTTTGGTAAATCTACCTTCGTAGGAGGCATTGTGCATCTGTATAAGAATTTCAATGATGCGCATATTACAACATTGTTTTAATTTTTGTCCAAATGGTTGTACAATCCAGTTCCATTACAGGAAATTTGGTTAAAGTAAAAAAAATTCAATCAACAACATAGAAACACTGAATGTAAAATTATGTATGTTCGGAGCGACAAATTTTTACAAAAGGTGCAGTAGCTAACCGCGCTGGTCTACAAACCCCGAGGTCGTGGATCTAAATTCAATCTAGCTATAGACTTATCACCGGTGGACTAAGTCCAAAAAAATTATATTTGAAGCAGTAGCAGTTTCTTAAAAGATTGATTTCTTACTAACGTAAGCCCCGGGATGGGTCCAAGAAGTAAATAGGAAAATGTGAGACTCAAAATTTGTAACTTAAACCAAATTTTCTGGATGGTACAATTGTTAAGCCAAAATATTTATAAATAAAATGATTTTTTGTTAGTTGTTATTTAAGTTATAGGTCTACAAATAAATCCTTCTATTAATTGATCAGCTAAAATCCCATCTGCACCCAGGGCCTTCTAGGCAGATTTCACTTAGGTATTCTCTTAGTTTCTGGAACACTCATATAAATAAATAAACAAATAAACAAACAAACAAAGAAAAGCTTAAATGATCGCAATGCAATTATCATATTTTGCGGATAATTCAAGTTTAATGGTGATATTTTCGAATTTTCTTGATACTACAGACCGAGTCAAGGTTTAGCATTTAAATTTTACTTTTTTTTTCTATGTAAATTTATTATTTTAGGCTATACTCAATCTCAAATTCCATAAAAAAAATCATTTATCGATGTGTAGGACACAAATTTAAACTTTTCGATGAAGCAGTTTCAAAGTTTAGGATAACATTAATATTATGCTATCAGTAAAACAATGTAGTTTTTCCAGTTTTAAATTATTGTAATAAGCGGTTTCACCCTAAGCACATCACACCCTTAATAATTTACTTCAATACAGTATTTCAGTTTGAACTCATAGTTAGATTTAAGTATGCTGTAAACATTTCACTACTAGAGGTCATGAATTCCGTACAGTATATGAACGCGTTGTAAGAATTTTTTTATTAATTCGTAATAGTGCAATAGTTGCAATTTAGTATTAAATGAAATAAACTCAACTCACTTAAGCTAGGCGAAAAATTGTAGAAGACATAATTTACGAAATTGCCCTTTACTTCAAACAGTAAATCATAAAATTTGGTAGTTTTCAAATCTATGAAGATATAACATGAATATATTCTTGATTATTTGTTATCAGATTTATACGTAAACATAGTGTGTACGTGCAGCTATGAAATGACGGCGATTATAAATAATATATAAGTTTATTTTTAACGAAAAAAGCTCGTCAAGCTACAAGCATCTGAAAGCATGAATTAAAACGCTTAAAATTAGTTAATGTTGAAGGCCGTTTCTCGGGCGGAATTACAAAAATTATATTATAGAAGACGTGATGAAGTTGAAAAGTGGGCCGTACTTTATAGAGTTAGATATATTTCTTTATTATTATATTTTATTTTTAGACACGCCTAGAAGGTGGTGCTATCTTGTGATATAATTGTTGACGTTATTCTTGTAAAGATCGTTTTTTTCTCGCACTATTGTAGTAAATGTGCAAAAATATGCATTGCCATTTTGGAGAATAGTTTTTTTTTCGATCAACTGTAGAGGTCGATATCACACCACTATATCTTCTAGAACTTAGGTGAGTGAAATGTATTAAAGAGTTGTATGACGGCTGCATAAATCACCAACTATAGGGATCTTTGTCCTGCGCATACAATGTGCCTCTTTTCGAATTTCCACTACACAGCTGAACATTTTCTGAGTTGTACTGGGAGATGAATGCCCAAATTTTTTAATGACATTTGTATGGTTGCTACAAGAAGAATTTTCAGTTATTAATTTATCTATAGGGAACCTTTGAAAAATTAATGTATGCAAAATTTCGAATTCGTCCGTTCTGATGTTTTTGGTTAACATTCACGAACACGTGCCTAAGGGGTTACGCCACTCTAGAGTTTTCGAAAAATGGATTTTTTTTTTATTTTAAATGGGCCCTTAGGACCTCGAAAATGCTGTCCCAATAGATTATGGCCGAAAAAAGTCTCTACGGACTCGGTTTTCGAATTTTATTACAAGGCCGCCATGATTTTCTACTACTCAAAACTTCAAACTCGTTTATCTCAAAACTACATTTTTCAAGCTGGCCGGAAACATAACTCGGACAATTTTCAACCGATTCACTTCAAATTTTGAATACATCTTTAAAACTATATTGTCCATCAGAGTACGTAGGATTTTTTTTATATTGCATAGTTCATTTGTTATTAACAATTTTCTGACGATTTTTTAGACAAATTTCATACTTTTCACTTTAGAAGTGTGCCATTTGGCTAAAAATCATAATATCGAAAAAATCCTACGTACTCTTGTGGCTGTTGTTATATGTGATCGAAATAAATTTATTAGCTTATCATAATTCAAAAATTACAGGTACTAGATGTCCGGCCATGGACGTCATCCCAAAAACGCTGCACAGCCGCCATTTTGAATTTAATCGCTTAAAAAAAATTACTGTACATAGTCAATAACATGTATTATAAATATTCAGTTTTGTAATCTCGATTTATTTTGTAGTTTTTCTGAAAAAAAATCCCGAAAAAGGAGTATTTTTTTAGCCTCTAGAGTGGCGTAACAGCTTAAAGGATTTTTGTATGCAATTTCTAACACAAGTCTAAATCGTATATAAATCTTTCTTCCAGATTAATGATTTCATAAGTGGTAGATGATTACAAAAATTGTGAAGCATTTTTTTGCATGATGGCGTCAAGAAAGGCTTAACTGCTTTTTCATATGAATTCTCCGACCTGCAAACATTGACAAATTAATGTTAGTTGAATTTCAGATCCACCGCTTCGAGCGTTCTAAGGTTATTCTTGGTTAACATTTGTAAGCACGTGCGTCAAGGATTTTTGCATGGAAGCAACTGAAAGGAATAGTACAATTTTGTGCGTTAGTAAACTATGCGTTATAACTTCCAAAAAAGGAGTTGATATCAATTTCAAGCTTCTAGGTTAGTTCGTTCTTGCGTTATAGTGCGTTCGCATAGACGGGCAGAGAGAGAAATTGTTTTTTTACCACCTACCTACCTACCTCCATAATTCATTGAATGTTAAAACTGAGAATTGAGAAACACAGCTCTGTCAATTCGCACAAACCAAGTACATATTCACATGCAACTCTTATTTAATTGCGTTAACATTTTTTTATATTTTTTTTTTGTTCTAATAAAAATTATTAAACTAAATATGAATTTGGTTCTTTTGAATTCCATATAATTCGAATTTTGTCCCATCTGAATCTGAAAAAGCTTTGCAACGTCAACATACTGGTAAGTGCTAGCATGGCAACCCGCACAACTCGTTCACTTTCCAGTGAGAAAAACAACACCCTCCCAATATCTAACTGAAAAATTGAGAAATACATCCGATTGGCCATCCAGTGAAAAAGGCGTGGAAAAATCTGCAAACCTCTTCTTGAACACTTTTCCCCTTCTCGGTTGTTCTGAACATTTCCCGAACATTTCACATACACCACCGAATATTCGAGAAAGCTCTTGACTCAAAACATGCAGTATACAAGCACAGCAAAGTTTGCAGCCAAACACAGTTTTTACTACAGTGAAGCGAGACAACGATCAGTTTCACCGTGAAAATATTTGTAAAGCGATTTGGATTGGTAGCAGCAATCGAACAGTGATCACGTTGTATATAAAATCGGGCGCAAGATAATTGTAAAGAATGTAGAAAGTAGCTATCGCTCCACGTTTTTTAGGACTATCTGCATGGAGTTAGGAATCTAAATGGGCCTAGGAAAAATTATTTTATACTTTTTAGTCCGTTTTAAAAACGTGTGTTTTTTTTAAATTTATTTGAATAATTATTAAGTTTTCAGGACGACTGAAGTCTTCTTGTTCAATTCGTCTGAGTCCTTAGCTGTCATTTTTTTCCATGTGTTACACCAATATTCATAACGTCACATGGCTTTATCTTCCAAACCATGGCTTCGCCCCTCCTTACAAAATTTTGTATGGGCGCCCTTGTCGGTATCAGCGCACCAAAATCCACGTACAAACGTATTTAACATCAAAAAACCCCGTAAAAATAAAAAATATCTGCCAGCATTCTGGGCGCAACTTTTTTATTTTATGGGTAGAAGTCCGAAACGTGTTTAATGCTGAGATGCGGTGTAGGTTACTATGAGACTGACAACCTAAAAAATAAAGTTCCAAATAGCCTCCTGGTTATTCCTTAGGTTGTCAGTCGCATAGTAACCTACACCGCATCTCAGCATTAAACACGTTTCGGACTTCTACCCATAAACTAATAAAGTTACGACCAGACTGTTGGCAGATTTTTTTTTTATTTACGTATTTTTTTATTAATAGAACATTCCATAGAAAAGCGAATTCGATCACATTAAACCTAAGAGATTTTCGGGGTTTAATGGGGAAAAATACTTAAATCGGTTTTTCCCCCGACTATGTTTAAAGCTTATAGAAGTAAAAGTGAATACCAAATCCCAATATACCTAAGAAACATATCAGAATTCGTGAATATGTACACAACCACTTTACACCCCTTTACACAGGGGTTGGATTTCGAAAAATTTTGAAGATCGTTATTAGGCGCTTATATAAATAGGCCGCAGAAGTAAAATTGCTTTGTTTCTACCCGCTTTCACCATCACCCCCTACAACCCCACCCCTAACATTTTTTCCCAACTAGAGGTCTACCGACCCTAACTCCTGTAAAATTTTCAAGATCATATCTGATACGGTTCTTGAGATATAAAAATGAAATTTTTTGAGAAATTTCTATCCCCCCACTTTCGTGCTCCACCTCCCCCCTCAAAAAGTTTACGTTCAGTAGACTCCTCTTGTGATCCCATACACAGAAACTAAATTTTATCTTCCTGGTGTAATTGGTTCGGAAGATATTGTAATCCAAAGTTGTTCACCCCCACCCCCACACCACACCACTCCTCTTAAAAATTAGCCCTTGTCTAATCTTGAAGTATCCCTAAGGATAACCACAAAGTTTCAATCTTCTGGCATCAATCGTTCAGGAGATATGGATTTTAGAATGTTTGAATCCCGGCGTTTCGGACTCTTTGTTTTTCACCCCCCAACCCTTATCGACAATTTTTTCGCAAATGAGTCCACTATCATAGTATAGGGTGTTTTTTAGGTGCATGAGAACTTAAAATTATAATACAAGACAGAAATATTGTTCGAATGAAATTTTTTTATTATATTCTGGTAGATAATTTCATGGCATTTATTTTTTAAATATGATTTCCGTCATATGTCCGCCGCGGCTACGAGTTACATGGTCCATTCGATCAGTCCAATTTTTGACTACTTTTTCCAATAAATCTGGCCGTATGGCGTCAATAGTGGCTTGAATATTGGCTTCCAATGCTTCAAGAGTTGCTGGTTTGTCGGTATAAACGCATGACTTAATATAGCCCCCTAAAAAGTAGTCCCGAGGCGTTAAATCGCACGAACGAGGGAGCCAGTTAACAGAACCACTTCTGGAAATCAAGTTGGCACCAAAGTGATTTTGCAATAAATCGATTGTATGGCAAGTTGCGCCGTCTTGTTGGAACCCAATGTCGGCGATGTTTAGCTGATTAATTTTTGGAAATAAAAATTCAGTCAGCATGGCTCGATAGCGCTGGCCATTCACCGTAACGGCAGCTCCTTCCTCATTTCGAAAGAAATAAGGACCGATGATGCCGCCAGCGTGTAAACCGCACATTTTTTTGTCTTGTTGATGGTTTTGAATCGAGAAGAGTAAAGTTAGTGCGAAAACGATCAATAACTGCACGAATTGCTTGCTCACTAGGCCGATTATGTTGACCGTAAAATGGACGAAGTGCTCTATGAACTTCGCGAACAGATTTATTTTTTTCAAAGTAAATTTCCACAATTTGGAAACGTTGTTCTGGCGTTAAACGATTCATTATGACTTGCCAAACATTACTGAACAGAAATGTCAACACAGTTTGACATTCTCAGCTGTCAAACCACAGTTATCGATATCGATAGTTCTCATGCACCTAAAAAAACACCCTTTACTACATAAGTTCCAAGTTTCAGCCTCCTAACATAAACGGTTCCTGAGATCTAGAATCCAAAATTTTTCGTCTAAAACGCTCTCTCCTCATCCCCCCTTACACCCCCCCTCCCCAAAAGATGCCTGTCGTAGGAGTTTACCCAATCTACCCACCATACAAATTTGAACTTAATACCTCAACGGGTTTGGGAGCTACGCGCCTTCAAACGATTTTGCGGCGTACGGCGGACAGACTGACATTTTTTTTTCTTTGCTTTCTTGGTGTTTACTAGTCCTAAAACGTGTACATACACAATTTCAGGGTAGCAAATTTTTTTGTAATTTCAGGTCGATCACAAATGATATTTGTTGTCTACCGAATTAGTTCGCAATATATCGTACTCACTAGTATGCCACAACTATCAGGTGTAAAACCTTGTGGCATAAACCGTTCAGGAAATATAGAGTTTAGAATAAATCGATTCTAGGTTCGAGCGTTCCGAACGCATTTCTCTCCTGTATTCAAGTATATGACTCCACTATCATAGTTCCATATTGATTCCAAGTTTCAATCTTCCAGCATAAGCGGTTCCAGAGACTTATGTAGAAACTAAAATTTTTCGATATCCAACATCTGCCCTTAATTCCACACAACAAAAACAAGTCACTACTTAAAGAAGTCTTCAATCTATCCACTAAAAACCATTTGAATTTAATATCTCAACGGGTTTATAAGCTACGATCCTTCAAAAGCGTTTGCGTACGGCGTACGACGTACCATATACGTTTTTCTCTTGTTGGGGCTACTAGCACTAAAAGGAGAAAATACAAAAATACAGAAAATGAGAGTAATAATTTTCTGTGAACTCTTAAGTCGATTACAATACTTTTTTTTATTAAAAAATAATGTAGTAAAATTGAAGAATTGAAGAAATTAAGTTTATGATCATGGGCGTTTCCAGCTTTTTGGTTAGAACTAATAAGATCGCGTTAATTGCAACTAAGGTAAACTAAATTAGCTTCCAGTTTTTTATTTCTTTGTGTGGCAAAAGAATTTGTAGATTTTTGTTTATAATGAAAGTTATACAATAAAACTTAATACGGGATCACTGAATTTAGCGGGTTCAGCTGCACCTCCTAGGTATGGCAATGTGTATGATCGTCTCCACTAATTACAAAATTTCGTGGGATCCAAGACATATGTGAATCACATAAATATATCGATTTCATTTAATTTAACCGTCGGCTTGATGAAGTTTTTTTTGCTTCGCTGCGATAAAGATTAACTTACTTTTGGTATCATTATTGCGGCACTAGTTTACAATTTTGACACGATCACTTTAGAACATTGCGCCAGAAGAATGTTCTCGTTAATATCTCTATCTAATTTTAATAACATAGTCACAATCTTATAACAATTTAACCAATTCGTCAACACTAGTTTCTTCTACTCTGAAAAATCGGATCTATGACGAATATCCGCGCACGATCGTCTAAACACGTAACCGATAGAAGAAAACTTTATTCGCGTCTATCAACTGAAAAAAACGCATAGAACTGTTTTACACAAAAAAAAACTAAATTTATTCGGGGGTATAACTTTAGTATCTGCGAAATATTTATTGCAAAAATACAACAACAACAAAAAAAAGCTCCAAAAGAGCGAAAAAATAAGTCAGAGCAAGAACTAAAGCAAATATTAAGCGCACCGTACTCAACCTTGAGTTCAAACTAAAAAACTTCATCTAACGCTGAAAATAAGTACAAACACGATCAGTTAGATACGATGATTTTTATATGCACGAAAAATATATTTTTTCCATTTCGCATTATATTTTTGTTCTCGTCGTTATTAACAAAAAAAAAATTTATAAAAAAAATATGCATGTGCTAGTGATTTTTCTGAACTTTCGTCAAAAAATAGCTTTCTTGGACTATAATAATCGTGTCATATCAGTTGGAATAGCGAAAATTGCTATTGCTGCACCACTAGCCGGTCGCGCATGCCAATTGCGCAAAAAAATATTTGAAAAAAAAAACTCTTTTTTTTTTTGTAAAAGAGAAGAAAAAATGTTTATTTTATTTTAAGTTTTTTTAATTTTTTTTTTTTTTTGACAAATTGTTGCTACAAGTTTTTTCTTTCTTAAAAAATTCATAGCACTGTTTGAAGAAGTGCACAATACACGTATGATCACTTATAGCGACAATTTCTTACAAATGATAAGTGTGTAAAAAAAATTGTCTAAAGAAACTGTTGTCGAGTGCATAGCATCTGTCTGTCTATCAGTTCAAGTTGTGGTTCTTAGTTATTTCTTTTTTTTTGTTAATTATTTGCTATTCTAAATTCTAATTTGACGCACAAGAAGAAGAAAAAAATCCAAACGATTATTGCTATTAAATTAACCTTGAGTCTAGGAAAACGAGGTTCGATCTCAATGCATGATCAGTTTATAAATAAAATTTAGCGAAACGATTTTTTGGGGAATGGTTGCAATAATCTTTAAGACAACAGAAAAAATTTTAGGATTTTATTGCAAGGTGACTGTCGCAACGCTCGCGACTGATTAGTGGCTATCGTTTCAAGGTTTAAAATAATTCAGAAATTAATTTAGGGGGTGGCGGCTGTCCCTATTTGTGGAGGTGAGTGTGATTGCTATCTTATCGGAATAGATTAGTTTTTACGAAATTCTTTAAGTATCAAAATATTGTAACAATGCAGTTAAGTTGCAGAGAAATTTATAAATTTGTGGTTCTTTGCAAAGCCGGTTGGGATTAGAAAGATTTTGTTAGGAGTTTAAATGTGATTTTATATTGCACATGGTATGACGTGGATTTTATGGTTTTTGGGCGAGTGCATATTAGATGGCCTTGATGAATTTTGTTGAATTTATTTTTTACGGCACGTTTGTAAAGTCTGGAATGAACATTTGAACGATTTAAGCTAGGCTATAGAATTTTTGATGCCGTTTATTAGAGATTGCAGTGATTTAAAATGTTTGTTGTAAAAGGATTTCCGGGTTTTCAATGACGTACTTTTTTTTACAAATTAAATAATGGAAGGTTTTATTATTATTTTTTACTAGCTGCGTTTTACGGTTACGGCGTGTTTGTAGAGCGCAATTACGTTGCTAGAGTTTTGTATGGAACCCCAAAGAAAACAATTGAGGTATTGAAAATGCATAATTAAAAAAAATGTTTTCAAATAATGATAATTTCAAAGTGTAAAAATAATTTTGTTAGCTTAATTGTCATGGTCATTTTATTCTTTATATATAAAAGAGGATGTGTGTATGTATGTTTTCTATGGACTCCTAAGCCGCTCAACCGATTTCGATCAAATTGTCAGGGAACATGTAGAATAGTCCCGGGATGGTGCCTCTGAAGTTTGGTACCGATCGAATCAAAAACAATTGTTTTTTCGTCATTTTTCCAATTTTTTCACGATTTTAGTACCCAGGTTAAGGTCGCCAGATTGGGCTATTTACCGCGATTTGGGCTATTTAAATATTTAATTCGCGGGTACAAATTTCAAAAAGCTACTTATAGCTTTTTGGGCTATTCGGCCAACGCAAATTGTGTTAGTTTGCTAGTTTACAACAAAGCCGATTTACGAGGAAAAATAGAAATATAAAAATTAGAAAACTTAATTTTAGTCGTCTCTTTGGTTAAGTCTGCTAGTGTTAAAGGCTATAAGGTTATATCACAAATCCTGTTGCCACTAAATGTTCGGTTCTCTCTAATGAAAAATAATACTTCACACGATATCTATCTGGTGTTTGCAAACTAAAATTCATTTAGAATCGGTTCATTATTTGTTGACTTTCTATAAATGAACCACTTTCTTTCAAGTTACGGACACCCATCGAAATAGAACATACAACAGATAATATATTTACCAATATTGATGACTGTCGTTGAGTTCCATTTTTTCATAGTTTATTAAACATTATTTTTGCTTGTTTGGTGGGTTACAGACATGTGTTGCAAAAATTAAAGTTATTCTTACATGTGTACTCTGGCATTGGTATTAAAGTTTCCAAAGAAAAACAACAACCTTGTAATATCGTAGATAGGTCCATGTACTTCTCGCATATTCTGGACATTTCTCGCATGTAATAGTTACTTCATGCGCATTCCACAGAAACAACCGACTATGCTGGAAATCTCTCGACTCACCACATGCATTATATAAGCGCTGCAGAGCCCGGGGATATGTTTTTTTTTGGTGGGTGAGTGAAACGACGATCAGTTCTACACGAAAGTGTATTTTTAAAGTGATTTTTATCGATAACAGCGATCAAGTAGTAAATGAAATCGAACTGTGCTTTACTTGAAATTCCGGCGAGCCTCAAGCTCGCAACATTGTATGACGCTAATCGGGAGGCGGCTTGATCTTCTTTAGGCTGGCCGCACGCTGAAAGAGCAAAAACAGTTTTAGTCAAAAACGTTTTTGACTAAATATGACTATGTAGCTGTTTCAATAGCAATAATCAGAGCACACTGATTAGTCGCGTGTTCGACAAAAAACGGCAAAAATAACGTTCCGAATAGCCTCCTGGTTATTCCTTAGGTTGTCAGTTCCATAAGTCACTTACACCGCATCTCAGCATTAAACGCGTTTCGGACTTCTACTCATAAAATACTAAAGTTGCGCCTAGACTGTTGGTCGATTAGCTTTTTAGCTTTCTATCCTTTGCTGCTTTCGAGAAATTAAAATCAGAATTTTCTCATTTCCATCCCCTCCCACTATCACTCCCTACACCCACACCCTCAAAATTATTTTTTCTGCTAGAGGTCTACTGGTCCTAACTCCTGTAAAATTTTCAAGATCATATATGATACGGTTCTTGAGATATAAAAATTAAATTTTTTTTTAAAAATTACTGTCCCCCAACTTCTGCGCTTCAACTCCCCCCACAAAAATTTTACATTCAGTAGGCTCCACTGGTAATTCTATATACAAAAACCAAATTTTATCTTCCTGGCACAATTGAGTCGGAATATATTGTAATTCAAAGTTTTTCACCCCCCCCACCCCCATACCTCACCACCCCACTTAAAATGTTTAACCCTTTTCTAATCTCTTAGTATCAGTGGCGGTCATAGAGGGTGGGGCCATGGCCCCCCTCCCTTAAATAATGATCGATCTGATCGGGATAAAATTTAAAACATATAGTTGTTCACTAATTATGACCATTACAGGGGGTGGAATAGCGAAAGAAATCTTCGGAGACAGATTCACCATACAAATAATAACCACCCTAGTGTACATCCCTGAAATTGTCTTTGATTCATCACAATTACTGTACAAAATATTAAAATATTTGAAATTACTTGATAGTAACAAAGTACAAAGTAAATTAAAAAATTTAACATCATAGCCATGGTCAAACAAATGTTTCAGAGCGTTGTACACGCCTTCCGCCTTTTCAAAATCTACTTGCCAAAATCTTGCGATGTAAATCAGCTATAAGAGACTGCTTGTGAAGTTATTATAATAATTGAAAAATAGTATTACAGATTTTTCGAGATTTTTTGTAAAGTTATTATAATTTAAAATAGTGTTAGAGAATTATCTGGCTTTTACTTTATTATTTTCTAATAATACATTTTTTTTTAAGTTTTGAGTAAGGAGAGTAGGCTAGGTAAGGGTATGGTGGCAGTCATCTAAACTCAATAAGGAGACTAATGTACATATATACTTAGGGCCATTATTACAATCGTCAGTTAAACTCTAACTAGAACTTTAACCGGAAGTTTTGTATGAAAATCTGTCAGTTAAAGTTCCAGTTAGAACGAAACTGAACATCGTAAGAACGGCCCTTAATAAATTACATTGATGAAAATATGCTTTTCGTCGATTTTAAGTATTGTAGGATAACTTAATAGCTGGGGTGATCATTTCTTCGTAGTCAGCCTGAAGTCTTTGGATTTTACGATACAGGCATCGGATTTCAACGCCAAACCTTCGGTTTCATCAAATATGTATAGTTAAACTATTAAAAATTGAATACACCACTTTTCTAGCGGTCTTAACTGCTGGTTTACATTGATTGAATATAGAACAGAATTGACGAAATTACGAGATTTTTATAAAACTATCAACATATTCTAGATTCCTCATACATTTGAGAGATATTAAAGTATTTTTGGACTTCCAAATTTTGTCGAAAATGAGATCGCATTCTACTGAAAGTGAACAGCTTTGGAATTTTGTTCACCATGCTTTGGAATCAAATAATTTTATTTTTTAGTTCCTGCTAATGATTTTAAATTTTCCATTGTTTAAAGACTTATAATAATACAATACAGATTCAAATTTTTGGCACCATATAGTCAGCTGCTAAATTAAAAAAATATCAAAGGAATGTCTTCAGAGCGATGTTAATGCTTGTCGAGATTTCGAAATCTAGTTACCTAAGTCTGGCGATGGAAATTAGTTATTAAATGCGGAAATGAAATGAAAAAGTTGATATTTTCAAGCAGTAAGAACCGCAATGACCATAACATTTGTACAATCTCCATCCTCACTGTATTAGCGGCTAACCACCACACCTAGTCTCTCAGCAGCTACTGAATGTCAGTGGCTCCCCTCTTGGAAAAGCAATATGACCGCCACTGCTTAGTATCTCTTAAGACAACTACAAAGTTTCAGCCATCTGACATCAATCGTTTAGGATATATGGATTTTAGAATGGTTCAATCCCTGCTTTCAAGCGTTTTGGACGCATTGTTCCCCCCTCCAAACTCGCACACCCCTCAATCCCTATCAAATAGGTCTACTATCATAGTACTACATAAGTTCCAACTTTCAGCCTCCTAGCATAAGCGGTTCCTGAGATCTAGAAACCAAAATTGTTCGTCTAAAACGCTCCCCCCTCCTCCCCACTCACAGCACTACCCCTCCAAAAGATACCACTCGTAGGGGTTCACCCATTCTACCTACCATAAACATTTCAACTTAATATCTCAAGTGGTTTGTGAGCTACGCACCTTCAAACGGTTTTGCGTACGGCGTCTACGGCGGACAGACGGACATTTTTTTTTGGGGGGTTTACTAGTCCTAAAACGTAAATATGCAAAATTTCAGAGTAGCAAATTTTTTTGAAATTTCAGGTCGATCACAATACTTTATTATTAAAAAATAATAAAGTAAAATTCACTAATTCTTCAAGTGCAAAAATTTTAAAAAGAATCGGCGATGGTAAGTTCCCAAATTTCGTCATTTTTGGCGATTCTTGATGGAATGACCTAAGGCCTGATTTAGACTGTACGGTAGTTTGTCAAATATTTCACTATTTTCGTTGAGAAATGCTGGTCATATTTTGTAATCGTGAAACTTGTCTGAAAATTACCTGTTTTATCAGAGAAATTTGATTACATTTTTTTGTCAAAAGCTTGTGGTCAAATATTTGACCATACAGTCCAACTACAACAATATCCAAGATACTTATTATGAGTTTGTTTTTCAGGCAGTCTCAAGGGATAAAGTCTATGCTTATGAAAGAAAATCAGAGCTGACGATGACTATCGCGATTTGTAATTGCACACAATATTGAATAGATTTTTGGTTTGGTGAATTCACATCCGTCTGTTATTAGATTTACATTAATTAAAAATTAATTCAAAAATAAGCTAAATTCCATCTTTATAAACAAATTGCACTAGAACTAAACCCAAAACAGACCAAACAACTTTCATATTATCCGAAAATTAGTCGATAAATCCGTCCGAAAACAAGCCGCCGTAATATTCGCTATTACCCACTCTTTTGCTACTTTCAAAATAAAGTGAAACGTTATCACATCGTTTTATCGAAGCCCCAAATCGTTTTGAAAATAGTCGAGACGAACCTTTCGTGAGCCCCCTGTAATTTCCATATACATTTCTTTCTTTAAATTTCCATATTGTTCTTATGCCACAACTGGCTGTTGCGTATCTTAATAAAAAAAAAAGGAATAGGATACATTCAAGGATGTGTACATTAACCCCCTTCTTGAAAAAAAAGAACCAAGAACAAGAAATCCACACATCAACATTTTGGCTTTATGTCTGAAAGTTCTGACCGTCATTCTCTGCGTCTGCGATACCAAGGACCTTCGCTAAAGGGAAACTCCGAAAAGTTTTTAGGAACCGTCAAATCATCATAATGCCTCCAAGTGGTACTAAAGGGTGTAGGTCAAGGATGCCACACAGCATCTTGGGCGCTGGATTACATGGCCATGTAGTTTCAATAATAGTCCTAATGAGACGACATGTATTCGGGTATGTTTGGTATGTCGTGCGCTTCCTCTATCCTTGGGACTTTAACCGGAGGGATTTTATTGGATAGGCAGACGCATAAGACATTTTGGTCGAAGATCCTTTTTTTTGTGAGATTTGGCCAGGAATAGGGGTACTTTTTTATTGGACATGTGAACTAAAGGGAGTCGAAATGTGTCTGGGAGATTTCATCCCCCCAGCATACTGTGTCTGTACGTAGAGGAATCCTATGCAAAATATATATCCTATATTATGATCTAACTCACACACATTATGGCAGGCAGGATTTCGAGATATATCTGAAAGGTGAAAAGTCTGGAAGTTGGACGAGCGGGCGTATAAATTTCGGAAGTTTTATGATGAAAATAAAGACTAGAGTGTAGACATGTTTATGAGTGAAAATACCGAACGTATAGAAAAAGCACTTGTCAAAGGATATGAAAATTGTTTTGTAAGTTTCCAGAGGGTCGTTGACGGTATGTCTATTTGCTCGTAAAAAACAAATGAAGCAATGTTTAAAATATTAAATATTTTCGGGGATAAGATTTTTGACGTATTTAGTTCGTTAGTTGTTTTTGGAAACAGTCTTGAAGACGTCTTATCGACATAGTAAAGACTAATTTGGAAAATTATTTTAATATTCTTCAGCGTAATATACATCTATGTTAAATGTTTATACTTCGCTTTACATATAATTTGAATCAAAATTACCTTCCAAAGTACGTAGGTACTTCAAAGTCATAACTTTTGCCATCATTCCTACCACGGAAATAATTTTGAAACACATCTGTCTTCTCGAGCCAAAAAAATCCGTCAGTCCACCGTACTCCAACCCAAAGAAAATGAAATAGAGTACGCGGAGCGTATTGAAAAATTAGTGCCATCTGTTGACTCAGCCGACTACTACGCTCTAAAAACATTAAACGGTAAACGAAATACGCGTCAAATTGTTCATTCAGTGAAAATTTTTCAGCGGGCTGTGCGTTCCTCGAGTAAGAAACGTGTCATCAGTGATTGTTTTAATACTGTTTGTGGGCTAAACCAAAAGAACTAAGTGAAGGTGAGGCTTTTCCAGATCTTAGCCTTGTAGTGCACGTAAATGATTTTTTTTGTTTCGCGCGCAATGGCAGAACAATAATGTAGGAATCAATTTAGTAATCGACAGATACTGTAGAGGTGCAGAAACTTGATACTGAGTTTTCTAGCGAGCTCTTATGGGCACTTCCACTCTATCTCATACTCTTAACTCCAGCCATGTACAAGAATACATTTAATTTCTTCGAAATATTGTCAAAGAATATTCAAAACTTTGTGGTTTGAGTCTAAGATATCACATATTGCTTAGTCTTCTTCATCCTTAAGGCCGTGATACATTAAAAGCAGAAAGCAGCGACAGAAACAGCTTTATGAATTTAAATTAAAACAGAAGCAGAGAAGAATGTGTCCATGCTAACTGCCACCGAAGATAGAAGCACGGAATAATGTGTCCATGCTAACTGCCAACAGGACGAAAATATTTTGATTCCGTTAATTTTTCTGAGCATTCAGTTTAAGATGATCATTAAATACGAGTATGTATATGGAAACAATTTTGACACATTTAAAAATTTCCATTACTGACATTACCAATTCTTAAGGGATTTACGTTGGCAGTACTGAAGCAGAGGCAGAATTTCAGAATTTAGAACGAAAAAGCAGCACTGTTTTCGTCTCTGCTTCTGCCGCTGCTTTCATTTAAATAGGCGCCATATGATCCTGTGCTTTCTAAACCAATTCTGCTCCTGTCGCTGGTTTCTGCTTTTAATGTGTCACGGTCTTTAGATAGAAAGAGATATCAATAAGAACTTATGGCCTTTCAAGGATCAAGTAAAACACGATTTCAAGTAAAACACAATTCGTTTAAAAGTGATAAAAATAGTAAGGTTTATTCGCATTCGCATCCCAACAACACTGCCCGATTATATGTACTACTTGATCACTAAATACTAAATCGATCGCCGCTACCAATCAAAATCACTATACAAATACTTCCGCGCAGAACTCCCTGTCGTGTGGAGTCTCGCTATCCGTAGTACAAACTACTGTCGTCGTATCGCGTCGCCGCAGTAAAACTGCATTCCGCTGCAAACTCTGTGTGCTTATATACTGCTTGGGTGGAGTCGAGAGCTTGGGCAAATATTCGGTGGTGTGTACGCAATGTTCGAGAGGGCTGGAGAACGAGGGAGAAGAAGAGTGTTTGAGAAGTTTGCAGATTTTTACACGCCCCGCCCATTGAGTACTACAAGGCGACACGTTTTTACTGCTCAAATGCTGTGTGCTACGCCACTCATTATTTAAAATAAAGAACGTTCCAATCAGCCATATTGTAATTTTTAGGCGTTTGTTTAAAGAACCCGTAAATATGAAATGAATTCGTGAGCACAATACTTTTCACTGAATCGATATCTCATCGGACATAAGACTTAGACCACATAGGGGTTGAATACAATATCTAGGTGCAAATGTATATTAACGGGAACAAACCCTTTACAATTTTCAAAAAAAAAATATTTTTTTTTACATATTTCGAAAGCATTATATAAAGCGTTACGTACGTTGTCCAAGAAATTGGGTCAGTTTGGATCGAAAGTATGTCGTGTGCGGTTGATTTTTCAAAGCTAAAATTCCAAATTTTACAAAAGGAACACGAGGTATTGAAACTTTAAATGCGATTATCTCGAAGTAGTCGCATAGTACCCTACACCGCATCTCAGCATTATAACGTTTCGGACCCATAAAATAATAAAGTTGCGCCCAGACTGTTGCCCGAGTTTTTTTTAGTTTTACTTACTCTAGTAGCAAATCTACATATAGGTATTAAGTTTCAACTTTCTAGCATAAGCCGTTTCTGAGATATGAAAAAGTACCCTCCACCTTGCTAGCCCTCTCAAACATTTATTTTTGTGGGATGTCTCTACAGTAGCTCTATACAGTTTTTAATTTTTAGCTTTCTATTCTTTGCGGCTTTCGAGAAATTAAAATCAGAATTTTTGAATTTCCATCCCCTCCCACCATCACTCCTTGCACCCATACCCTCAAAATTTTTTCGTCCGCTAGAGGTCTACCGGTCCTAACTCCAGTAAAATTTTTAAGATCATATATGATACAGTTTTTCAGATATAAAAATTTAATTTTTTGAAATTGATTGTCACCCCATTTCCGCGCTTCACGTCCCGCCATTGCCGCGCTTCATGTCCCCCCACACAAATTTTACATTCAGTAGACTTTACCAAACAAATTTTATCTTCCTGGGATAACTGAGTCGAAAGTTATTGTAATTCAAGGTTTTCACCCCTCACCCCCAATACTTCACGACCCCTCTTAAAATTGTTAACTCTTTTTTCATCTCGTAGTATCTGTTAAGACAACTACAAAGTTTCAGCCGTCTGACATCAATCGTTCAGGAGATATAGATTTTAGAATGTTTCAATCCCAGCTATCAAGCGTTTTGGACGCATTGTTTTCCCCCCACTCGCACACCCCTCAACCCCTATCAACCATTTTTTTTGCAAATGAGTTCACTATTATAGTACTACATAAGTTCCAACTTTCAGGCTCCTAGCATAAGCGGTTCCTGAGATCTAGAAACCAAAATTTTTCATCTAAAACGCTCCCCCTCCTCCCTCCTCATACCCCCTCCACTCCAAAATATACCATTCTACCACAAAAATTTCAGTTTAATAGCTCAAGGGGTTTGAGACCTACGCGCCTTCAAAAAGTTTTGCGTACGGCGGGCAGACGGACATTTTTTTTTGTTTTTTTGAGGTTTACTAGTCCTAAAACGTGAAAATACAAAATTTCAGGGTAGTAAATTTTTTGGAAATTTCAGGTCGATCACAATACTTTATAATTAAAAAATAATTAAGTCAAAATAGTCGGAAATTGAACATTTCCTTGAAAAGTCACATATCTTTTTTGTTTCATATTTCTTTTTATAATTTTATAGGTATATCCTTCCCATTCATCTGTCAGTATTCGAAAAATGTTTGGGTTTTCAGTCTAAGATCAATAGAAAAAATATGACAAACGGAGCACTTTTCGATGTCTGGCAAAAAAAAGAATACCCTATAAAGACGCCATTTAAATTTTTTAAAACAAAAAAAATTATGAAAAATTACTCATTTTCGGGCGTCTAAAAGATTTGCTCCCCTCCCCTTAAGAGCCCGCACAAGTGAAAACTAATAGAATTTCGCATCGGATGTTATGCAATTCGTAAAAACGTATTCAACCTCTTTACAGTCGCTTCGAATTTTAATAGGAAAAAATCCTGAAATCGATTTTTAATCTATTATACAAAAAACTTGTTTAAGTAAAATCAATTCGATATCCAATCGACCTAACAGATATAGCAGAATTCGTAAAAATATACCTTTAACCCCAGTGCACCCACTTAGAGGTTGCATGTTGTAATATACTGAAATATTCTTTTTGGGTAATTACAAAACAATTCGAAATCTAATCAGACGTACACAATCGCCATACACCATCTTGAGTTGAATATCGAAAAATGCTGAATTCAACTTTTAGGCGATTGTATACAAAGCCCATAAAAGTTGAAACGAATTCGATATCTCATTCGATCTAAAAGATATTGCGGAATTCGTAAAAACGTACATGACCCCTGTTCCAGTACAAAAACTACTGTGTCGACTGTAGACTCTGTCGTACTTCTGCATTTATGTAGTCTAGAGTTTGCTGGAATAATCGGTAATGTGTGGAGAACTTGCCAGAAGTTCGTATGCATGCGAGAAGAGTAGAGAGATTTCCAAACTGTTCTGGTGGGGTATGTAAGAGCAATCAATAAGGGGAAAAGTGATTCTTCTCGAACACTATCGAACTTTGCTGAAGATTTTGCCACGCCTTTCTCATAGCGTCCCAGTCGAACTTTTCGTAAGAGATGAATTTGTAATCAATGAGTAAGGAATGAGTTTGTAAGGCCTTACCAAAGTAATGCAGAGTGTAATTGCTGTAAAATATTCTCGAATGCTCTCTCTATACAATTATGGCCAACATTCTTGGCTTCAGTTACTATTTACGGAAGTAATGGTTTAGAAGCTGGTAAGTAATAAGAAGAAAAATCCGAGACGTTACAGTTTTATCCAACGGTACAGGCTTTAGTATCTACTTACGAAAGTAATGGTTTAGAAGCGAGTAAGTTATGAGATGGTACAATCTGAAACCTTATAGTTTTGCCAAATGCTCTTGGCTTTAGTAACAATTTACGAAAGTAAGTCCTAGAAGCGGATAAGTAAAGGGATGATGCAATAATTAACGTTTTGTTTTAATTTTATATCAAAGGGTCCATAATTAAATTCAGTTCGTTCTGAGTGTTTCAAATGTTGCGAAGTGCTGTTCATTTGTAATAAATTCCAATAAGTGTTATTTGTAAAACAAAGTAAACAATTAGTTTAGATTTCTTATCTTAATGAATTTTATTCTTGTTAATTTTTTATTTTGTTTATTGAATGAATTCTGATGTATTGTTTACGTGTTTTAATTTATTTTATATTGAATAAATGGTTTTTTTACTGTTAAAACAATTTCGATTTTTCATATTGTTATTTGCAACTCAACAAAGTAAAGGATAGTTTAGATTGGAGACGAACACAATACTTTATAAATATTTACAACGATATAAGTCTATTTTTGTCCTGCGCTTTTAAGCGTTTACACCCTAGCGCCTATGCGGGTTAAAGTAATTAGAGCTGTTATCGAAAGAGTAATGGGTACAAGTTGCTAGTACGGAATCAATTCAGTACACATTACTGATCTGACTATTACAAGACCTTACTTTTCATACATTTAAAGTATTTACCACTCACTATTGATATAATGCCTTACTTTTCATGTAATTTGTATGTTGCTACCACTCTCTAATGAAACAAGGCCTTACATGTAATATGATTTGTAACTATTTTCAACTCTTCAACGAAATAAGGCTTTTCTTGTCGTGTGCTTTGTAAGCAGTGGCGGTCATAGAGGGGGGGGCCATAGGGGCCATGGCCCCCCCCCCCCCCCCCCCTAACAAATTCATTACCCATGATTACTTTATCACATCTGCTTCAAAGAAAAATTATATGAGACTATTAGATTAATAGATACACTTTATAAAGTATAGTGCACTTAATAAAGTATAATGCAATTAAATCAGATTTCCTCTTATGTTTTTCTTTAATCCTTCTTTTGTCTGTTGTCTCCTGATTGAAAAGAAGACTGTACTAATTAAGAATATTTCAAAACTATCAATTTGGATTTGGGTTATACTTGTACAATTTTTATAATGTGCATCCTAAACCAAAATTAAGACGTAAATTGTAGTAAATGCAGTGAAACACAATATCATTGCTGTCCAAGTTGTTTTAAGTGGATTTTGAACTATGTTTTCACAGAGCAGATATCAAATTTATTCAAATTTATGGGTAATCCAGTAGATCTTAATAGTTTTGTCGAAATCACGAGATTTCTGCAAATCCAGTATGAAATATTGCATTGTAAATCAGCTATAAGAACTTAATTATGAGTATTTACAGTAACTATTACATATTAATAACTGATTTACATCCAAAGATTTAAAACTCGATTTGCCGAAATGTCGAGATTTCGATAAGATTCTATCAAATTCTAATATATTTCGCATATTTGGATGAATTTGAAATCTATTCGGGTAAAAAGGGTAGTTTAAACCCTAATAAAAGCTAATCACTCAATTTAAAAATTTTGAATTTTTTTCGCAGGCTCGAATTAGTGTAAAAAAAATACGATTTAAGTTTCATCTCGGTAATATATGGGGAATACGTGCCTCAAGGACCTGAAAGAAACCAAAATTGTATAAGATTAACAAAACTCCCAAGATATCGACATAGGGCCTATATAGTATCGTTTCCACGTTTCCAAAATGAGAATTTCCGAGTTTGGTTTTTTAAATTTTTGAATTAGGAGAGTAGGTTATGGTGGCAGTTATCTAAACTACTATAGATCGACTCAATAAGAAGACTAAGTGATATATGAACCTAATAAATTACATTGATATAAAATATTTCTTTCGTAGATTTTAAGTATTGCAGTAACTTAATAACTGGAATGATCACTTATTCGTTGGGCATAATATATAGGGTTCGGATTTTAATGCCCAATATTGAGTTTCATCTAATATTTATGATATTAGAACTAATAAAAATTAAATACACTACTTTTCTAGTGCTCTCAGCAAATTTGCATCCAAAGATTTCAAACTGGATTTGGCGAAATCTCGAATTTTAACTAAACTCTCAAAATCTCGAAGTCTCAAAATCTTCAAGTCTGTTTGGGCTTCCAAATTTTGTCGAAATCGAGATCGACAACGACTTCTACTGAAATCGAAAATTATGTTCACCAAGCTTTGGAATCAATTAATTTTATTTTCTAGTTCCTACCCATGTTATTCAATTTTCCATTGCTTAAAGACAATCATACAATACAGGTTCATATTTTTGATATCATACAATCAGCTGATAAATTGAATAATGTCAAAGAAATCCCTTCAGAGCGATGTTAATGCTTTTTAATATTCTGAAATTCGGTTGCCAAAATCTGGCGATTTAGATGCGGAAATGAAAAGTTGATACTTTCAAGCAGTACCAACCGCAGCGACCATAGCATTTGCACAATTTCCATCCACGCTGCAGTAACGGGTAGCTACCACACCTATTTTCTGTACAGTAGCTACTGAACTTCAATGGCCCCCCTCTTGAAAAAGCAATATGACCGCCACTGTTTGTAAGCGATTACGCCCTAGGGCCTATGCGGGTTAAAGTAATTAGTTCTGTCATCGAAAGAGTAATGTGTACGAGCTGCTAGTATATTGTACGGAATCGATTCCGTAGACATTACTGTTGCGACTGGGGTATTGCTAGGCGGCCATTCAGATGTTTTGTTACGCCTTCCAGCTAGGTATTGGGAGGTTGTTGTTTTCATTAGAAACCGAGCAGTACGGTTTGCCGCGGTAGCGCTTAACAATACTGTCTTTTTCTTTCGAGTAGGAACCAAACGAGAATCCCTAATTAAGGATAAACCACATGCGCACTCCTTATTTTGCTTTATCCCCAACTACAACATAAATCGAAGTTCAGAATTTCATCTAAAGTATCATACGTTTGGCTTATAGCCGATCGTGACTGCAATATGTTTTTTTTCCCAATTTCAATTCGATCACTTTGCTATTAAAAATTAATGAATTAAAATTTATGCGCATTCTAGCGCAGAGCTAAAAACTTGCAACATTTTGCAAACAAGAAATGAGTCCCGAAAATCAAATAAAACTTCGAATCAAATGCAACGTTATGAACTTTATTATTTCAAGAATTAGGTGGGTACAGTATCTAAATCCATTTTGATAATAAAATGCCGCGAAAGAAATTCCTACCCCCAAGGTTAGACGACATTTTTTTTTTTATCAAACAAACGAGACAGGTATAAAAAGTGCATTAATGTGTCGTCTAATTCAGTTATCGTAGAACTGTTGCAGGTATGAAAGCAAGCTGATGACAGTCGATCTTTTAAAATCGAAATATTGTTCTAAAACAAAAAAAAACAAAATTTAAAATTTGATCAACAATGAATTGATGATTTAAAAAACCTGACCAGCACAAAATTCACACAAAGTACAGAAAGAAAAAAGCTCTGCGCAAATATTCCACCCACTTCACCCCACTGTCATTCAATCCATCAAAACGAAAAAAAAAAAATACAATTTGCTTTAATAGTGCAAAAAAGAGCGTTCAGAAATGAATTTCTAATTTTAGTAAAAGCGCGTTCATTTTGGAGTACATCAAAAAAAAAAAATAAATAAAGAAATCTTCAATCGCCTCGTCCTCCCACTCGGCCCATCGTCTCCAGACATTGAGAAAAGCTTTCGGGAGCTGCTATGCGTTTTTCTAAGGTCGATCAATTCTCCGAAGTAGTCGTGTGTGTGTGTTGGGTGGTTATTTTGGCAAAAGATCCCATCCGTAGCTCCCCAGCTCCAGACTGCTCCAAACACCCAAATACCGCCTCTAATGCACACATCGCAAATGTGTGAAGCTTCGATTTGAAAGCTACGCGAAATTATAAGATAGTGGGTGGTTGGGGTGTGTAGTGGTGTTGACGACGCGGTGCATACGGAGAAGCTAGAATAGCGCAACAAAAGAGGCAATCGACCGTTTGTCCGGCCGAGCTACTAGGTGAAGGTGAAGGTCATTGCAAAAAGAGTCACTCATAGTATGGAGCTTTTTCGTGGTACAGACGAAACGCTAGACGAATGTGTGGTTTGTTTTGTTTCTTTTGTTTTTACACACCTTTGTCTCTACCTTTCTTGTTGATTCTTTTGACTCTTGTCGTCCCAACAACAAGTTCCACTCCAATTCTTCCCATCAATTCGCTTCTTCGCCCAGCTTATCGCACGGCATTATTTTTCACCAGCTATGTGTGTACCATATGTTCGATGGTAGTCTACATATCAAATACTTTCGACTACAAAAAAAATAGCTACAACATAAGCACTCCCCCGCACGTGACGTGTGTAGTAGTTGCTAGTTTTCCAGTCTCGAGGACGAGAGACTACCATATACGCCCTGTATAGTTTCCTGGCTACTAGCTGCAGAATACTCTGCACAGCCTAGACATAGTTTTTTTTTTTAACGAGGAACATCAACGACCAACAACCCTAGTCTACATACATGTAGTGCTGCCATCTATACGTAAGTACGTACTCACAGGACATTGTCCCGGTGAACTTCATCGTGTGCAGTCGTATCCTGAAATCTAGTGCACTTTCTATCTGTTTGCATTATTCATGGCCTGTAGCGTTGTTAGCTTTACGACGATACGAGGCTAGAGAGAACTCTAGTTGGACCAGAGCCTACCTCAACAGGAGTCAGGATTACATCCGACATAGCTGGGCTTCTACTACTCACATCATACGGTGATATGCGATCATCAATGGCAAAAAGGACCGGTGTAGAAAGTGCAATGTTACATGTGTGCGCAATACTATATGAACTCGTATGTTTGTTTTTTTAAGCTATAGTAGGTATGTACATGATGCACTTACTAGCGTATCTAGTGCACACTTCAGTGCGAAACTTTCACTTTCATCCTGTGTTTTGTTGATAGAACAACTACGACTCAGTCTATGGACGACGAGAATAGAGTCTGTGAGTCATTCTGGAAATTTTAGCTGTTTAATTTGTTATAAATTACGTAGTAACAATTCGTTTAATGTATAATTTGTTGAGAATGGGCATAGTTGCTTTGTTTACATAGCCGCAGAAATATTCATAATAATTTTGTTGTCGTTAGTTTTTTACAACGGAATGTTGCCAATCGACTTTTGTTATGACCACGCCATTGGGCACGATGTCCGATATCATCGTGATTGTGTTTAGCAGCTAAATTTTTATCAAAACTTTTGATAGTTGAAATAGATACGTAGATTGCTACTTAAGTTTTGAGATATGGCAACACTGATGTAAATACGTCAAATCTGACATTTTCGTCGTAAAGTTTGACATTTTTAGTAGTGAACGTACTCAGAACACTCAGCACTCATACGAGTGCTATTTGTGTTGTTTACAGACATACTTGAAATGTTCATCTTGGTCGAAAAATGGAATTAAATCGTGAACATTTTCGTGCGATGATTTTCTATGACTTTCGACGTGGATTAAACCAACAGCAGTGTGCCGATCTACTCGCTTCGACTTTTAGTGATGAAGCACCATCTCGAGCCATCGTGTTTCGCTGGTTTTCTGACTTCAATCGTGGTCGCACTTCGCTACAGGACGAATTTCGTGAAGGTCGTCCAAAATCGTCAATTGTGCCAGAAAACATCGATGCTGTGCGTGAACTGATATTGCAAGATCGTCATGTGACATACCGTGAGATTGAGACATTCCTGGATATTAGTCCCACTCGCATACATTCAATATTGCATGAGCATTTGGCTGTCAAAAAAATTTGTTCGCATTGGATACCGCATAATTTGACAATCGCTCAAAAAAAAGCTCGTGTCGATTGGTGCAAAGAAATGTTGAACAAATTCAAAAGTGTGTTGATCTTCATGGAGAATATTTTGAAAAACAATAAAGGAATTTTTGATTATAAATATATGTTTTTATTTGTCTATCTCAAAACTTAAGTACCAATCTACGTACGTGGTTAAGTACTTATAAATACTTTTGTCATCATTTATACGAATTTCCTCTATTTATTTATTTTTTTGTAAGGATAACGAATTGGATTTAGGAGATTCGCCTTTAATACAGTAAGTGCATAGGCCAGTCAGCTTAGGGACGGGGAGGTAAGACATCGGGCCGAATAAGGTAGTGTACTAGTAGGTGTTAATAATTTGTAATGCTGTTGGCTGTGATGCGATCTACCAGAACTGCAATGTTGCATATAACAAATAACTACTGTCTGATTACGTAGGTTACTACTTAAGTTTTGAGATATGGCAAATGGTCGCCTGTTTTTTCGGAGTAACTGGACATGTCGCCACCGTTCCATTAGAGTAACGTAAAACGGTGGATTCTGAATGGGACACCACCATTTGTTTGCCAGAAGTTTTCGGAAAAATCAGGGAAACCAATCGCCGAAGACGAATCATTCTCCACCACGACAATGCAAGCTGTCACATATCAGCTCAAACAAAAACGTTTTTGAGCATTCAAAACATCGAATTGATGGGTCATCCGCCGTACAGCCCTGATTTGGTACCAAATGATTTCTTCTTATTCCCGCAGATCAAAAACAAATTGCGAGGTCGTTTTTCGACGCCTGAAGAAGCGGTTGATGCGTTCAAATCACGTGTTTTGGAGGTACCTCAATCGGAGCGGAAAGCCTGTTTCGCAAATTGTTTCAAACGCCTGAAAAAGTGTGTGAATATTTTGAAAAAAACAATGAAGTCATTTTTGATTATAATATATATATAATTATGTCTATCTCAAAACTTAAAAATCAACCTAGAATGTCAACAGAACTAGTAGACCCTGTTAAACATTACGCACTGTTCACTATTTATATTAATATTTCATAGCCAATAGCAACTGAATAATTCTTATAAATAAATTATGCGTTGAGTGGGAATTGAACCCACGACATTGCGGAAGCAATGTTTTCAAGACCTAGTATACTACCACACTACAGGAGCCTAGTTTTGTTTTTGACTTAAAATTGAATTAATAACACGTTTTGAATATATGACGCCTCATGTATGTCCTATCCTGTCACATTCGTCTAGTATCTTATTTACGACCAGACTGAAAGAAAAAATATGATTCTTCTATACTTGCAGTGACCATAATTTAGTTATTATAACTATATTAAAATAGTTATGGTTTTCCTTGCCATAGCTTATAATTCACACAAACATACTATGGTTGCAATAAACATATTTGATGATTTTAAATTAATAAGGTTGTCCTAACCATGCTTGTTACATTATGTAAAAGTATTTTATGATAACGGCAATTAGATGCCATTATCAGTACAACTATAGAAATTCATTGAATATTTTTCACAACCATACTATGGTTCGCACCATTATGCACGATGATGTTACAAACATATTATGGTTATCGCAATTATTAAACACAATATGTCATAAAAAGACGAAAACCACAATTTCTTCCACAGTGAAAGGTATCGTTCGTGAGTTAGATTCATTTATAGCTGTGCTTACAATTTGAAATAATGTTAAATAATTGAAATAATGTATTCAAGTGAAGTGGAAATTTTGAAGTTGAAGTGTTAATAATTAAGAAATTTGTATGATATATGTACTGAAATTTCTTATTTTATATATTGAAAATATTAAGTATTTAATATTAATTTTATTTTAATATATTTATATTCAACTTATACACATTTTTAGTACAATTTACTCTTGAAGATTTGGAAAATAAATATATTCATAAGAAAATACGCAGTTTTTCCATTTACTATGGACTTCATTAATTTTCAGCGATCTAGAAAGGCATTTTATCCGGCATTTGACGGGACTAAATAAGATATAAAAAAGTAAGTTTGTGATGAGAAGTGAATCCAATTTTAAAGTGAGTGAGGATCCCCATTGCCATTTTTTATAACATGATAGTATCTTAGTGTTCATAGCATTATGGTTATTGGTTATAAGAACCATACATCATTGTTTGTCTCAACCTTAGCTTTGTTTGAATCAAACATATTAATGTTTTTTAGGATCGTAATTAAAGCTCTAACAACCATGTTCTGTAATTGTTTCAACCATTTATATGATTGACGTAATTAGAATATGCTTATTATAACTCAAGTCATAAGATACTGAATGTTCAACAGAAGATAAGTGCGTTAACCATACAACAAGTTTTCACAATCTTTCATTTGTTTGATTCAATCATAACATATTTCTTAGAAACATAACTGTCTAACTAACTATCAGAACTATCTTACATCTTGTAACGTGGTTCACGCAACTATAATTTGAACCATAGTAAGGTTCTCCCAAAATATGTTTACCATCACAGTCATATTTTTTCTTTAAGTGTATAAAGTGGATTACTTATAAGTTTTTGACAGATATCTGCACGATAGATTGATACACGATTGGATATATAGTTGTAGCAAATTGCATGTTGGGGGTAGATACATTTGGTAAGAAAACAACGCCTAGATCGTTGCGTATCTAAATCTGAATTCGACCGGTATTTCATTTGTTTTATACTAAAACCCAGCTCTTTAGTCATCACTGTTTTGGCCGTATCCGATCTTGCCGTTAAGCTCTACTTGTAACTTGTTTATTATATTGCCGGGAATTTACGGTTTGATATTGTTCTGTTGACATTTTTAATCAGATACATCGCAGCAATCCTGGTGGTCACTTCACTGAAGGCTTCTACTCCCACCACAAAAAAAAAAAGAATTGTGATTTCCAGACTAGATGTAGATTCATAGATGACTATTAATGATGTATTCAAAATTTATCTGTAATGATGTAAAATGGAATATTTAGGGCAAAAGAATGTTCATCAGATGCCACTTTTCTTGGGTCGTGTCAAAAAATAGTTCTCAATCAAAGTGTTTTTGCGTCACGGCGTCGGACGTACACTTTTGTGTCACGTTTTTAGATTAAGTTCCTGCAACGCAGAGTACTGTCTGAAGAGGAACAGCTTGTTTTATTGGCCATTTTGAATATTTAAAAACATTTCCGAGTTGAATTTTATAACCAAACGTGAGTGAAACTAAAAAAAAATCGCACTTGAATCGGAGAGGCATTCAAAAGACAGCAGAATTTTATCCATAATTTGATTGTTTGAATGTTACGCCCTAATGCAGAAATGGGACAAGAATAGAAATCTTCCTGAAAGGAGGGCTAGTCGGATTTAGAACATAATTAAATTGTAAAACAAAAATTTTTGACAAAAATTTGGTCTCAACTTTATTAAGTTTTGAGAATAAGTTTCGAATAGGGTTTAAGAGTACTGTATGTCTGACAACCTTAAATAAAATAACCAGGACGCTATTTATTTGCAGCAGCTACCGATTGTATTCTCCTAGTATGTCTGCTTATAATGGTCAATTTCCTTTTCTCAAGCGAAACCCATAATTCAATTGAGAAAGAAGTTGTCCCAAATTTTCCATTGAATAATAAATCAGATAAAAACCAAGAAATACAATTTTATTAATTTATATAGTCGAGTAACACACATACCCGGCTGCAAGATTTTCTCATGCAGGTTTTTTTTTAAAAAAAGAAGCGTCAACTTTCTGTTACGCTGTATGCCATGCTGTCAAATATTTGACTAAAAAAATTTAATGAAAAGTTCTGTCAAATTTTCATGAGTAGAGCAAATAAAACAATATGGCAAATAGAAATATGATGACTACACTATCTAACTCGCATTTTCCAATGAGTCAAATATTTGACCTTATGGCATGCAGTGAAATAAAGGCTTCATTCGGTTTTTTTGGCTTTAGAAGCACGGGGTAGATGATTATTTAGTTAAATTGTGTATATTACATATTAGTCAATAGTCACCATAAGAACTGCTCCATAGATTTAGAGTAAAATTCTGTTTCAGGACATACTCGTACCTATATTTTTTTTAATTGTTTTTCTAAAAATTGTTTAAATTTCCGGTTTTATTTCATGATAGTGTTTGTTTTTTTTAATTGTAAATGTTGGAAAAGTATTAAGCATTATACGATAATAATATTAGTATGTCTTAAAATAAAAAAAGGATCAATATTTACTTCTAAAGATGAATATAGCTTTTAACCAATTTGGCAGTTTTTAAATTATTTGTTTGTGTAAAAAAACTGAAAAACAAATATATCAATTTTATTTTTTTTAAATTTTTGGAAGACCGTTTTGGTTTCACAATAATTGATCAGATTTAGAAAAGTTTAATTACAGCAAGCCAAATTATTTTTTGACTTTTTGAAGGTAATTTTGAATATGGTATAGTCGGGCTTTGACTCAAAACAATTGCATCAAGATGCATTAAGAGCAGAAAGATTTAACTATTATGTACATATGTATTAAATTTAAATTAATAATAATTTAGGCAATACGAGCACATTTTTAAAATTTTGCACAATTTTACTGTCAAATTCACAAATAATCTTATGATTGTTTTGCGGCATCATCTTTAATAAAATTAGAATTTTTTATATTACAATAAAAATTAGTATTAACCTCAAACTTATTTTTTCCTTGTAACTAACTAACTAATGACCTCGTTTTACTGTCTAGATTTGATTTTATATTCGTTATTCGATGGGAAAAAATATTTAAGTGTTACCATTAATGACCAAGGTTAAAGATAACCTCAAAAGTAATTTAAAAAATTAAAAAAAAAATAAAAAAAAATATTTTTTGTTCAAAGACGAGTAAGATAAAATCACAGTCGAAATAACTCATTTACGACGTCATTACGACGGTCAGGAATCATAGCTATAAGTCATGCCGGCCGAAAAAATGGTAATAGCGACAACTTTTTGTTTTATAAAAAACCAGTATAAATTGTATATATCTACATAAGGTCGATAAAAAAATGATATTTTGTCAAGTCCAGAAATCTTTTAAAAAAAAAATTACTAACTGGTTGGACGCAACAATTTTTATTTCCCGACCAAATTTGGGATATCGTTGACATTGAAGTCAGCTAATGATAAAAGTGGTTACACTGCTGCCACTCATAAAAAAATAACTTAAAAAAATAATCGCTTGCATTCTGAATTTAATCGAATTAAAAATTTGATCGGCAAATAATCAATTTGCACGAAGACTATTGGCAGATTTTTTTTTTTTTTAATTAACTTCAAACAGGTGTATCTATTAAATCATCTTAATCATCGGCTTATCTATTGAACGGGTTTCGATTACAAGCCAATTGTTCTTTAAAATTAATATGGCTTCTACTGAACATCCTGATAGACTGGATGAATTAAATTTGCTCTCGTTAGCTCAAAGAAGATTATCTTTGGTGAAAATATTTCTAATAACTTCAAAATTGCAATCACCTGAAACTGAACTGTTGTTAAATCTTTAATAAAAAAAATATGAGGACAGAGAACACCAATGTGGCCCCTATTGCGAATATAGTCATACCTGCCCGAGCGTCATTAAGTTCATAATTTCGTTTAAAAATTTCAAGAAAATACACTCATTAAAATACAATCTGCGTTGTTCTAGTGAAGGAATAATGAAAATGCATAAAACTTGTGACAAACGCCAACACGTCACGAATTTCCAGCTTCATTCAGTCCTGTCGCAGTACTGATTTCTCAATTGATTGGTATTAATTTTTGTACACAGTAAATAATTTTCCAGTTTAGTTTAACTGGGTACTTTCTAGTTTAGGTATTTTAACTGAAATCTTGCAAGATATAATCATTTATCAGCTAATTCATTAGAGTAAACTAGAAATTCAGTATCTGATTGAAATTAATCACTAGAATAAGCTCTTTTACTAGATGGTTCAAAATATTTTACTGCAATTCAAGCATTAATAACTAGAACATTAATAAAAATCAACTGAATATCTTGTTGATGGTATTGCGATCGTCTAGTTAAAATTGGGGTTCTACTATACAACAATAATTTTATTGCGTATTTTACCGGACTTATAAAACACGTAAAAATATATTATTTTATTTTTTACATAAAATAAGTATGGTGTTATTAATTTCAGTGCCAATAATACCGACCAATTCCGTATGCGACAATTATTTTATAGATACTGGCATGGATCTAATAAGATCATTAGAAGTGCTGTACTAAATACTCGTATATTACATTTTTAATGTGAAATATAACAAAATGTTTTGTAATTCAAATTTTATAATTAAATTTTATAATTTTTTCAATTGCAAAATTTTTTGAACAGTTGGTGTTAAACTAGGTATTGTAATGACGTTATTGTACAATAAATTAAATAAATAATGTTACATTTTGAAAAGGTTTTTACTATACGTGGTGTTTTTTGGGTTTTTTCTGAGAATAGTCCATAGTTCTGCATCTTTAAACTATTATTATATTGAAATATCAAATATTATTCAACAAGTTAGTAATTACTACAAGTAACTAATTCAACTGGAAAATGGAAAAGTAATCGCTTCTTTTAAATATTCTCATCTGTTAATAGGTTCCAAGTATAGATTTCACGTAATTGAATTGCACTAGCTAGTTCATTCAAAAGGAACAGAAGTCGTCATCACTCGATTTCTGGTAATCAAAATACACTAGTTCGTTAGTTAATTTAACTGGGAAAAGAGTTTTTGTCACTGTATATCCAGTACTGCAAATATCCTAGACTATTAGTTTAATCACCCGGAAAATATGTCTAATTCACTGAATTGCTAATAGCTCATATACATTACATTTATAGCTTATATAATTGGGAAAAGGGTATTTACCACTCGATTTCTAGTAGTTTGAATACACTAGACTACATAGTGTTGACAACTAGAAATCCAAGTAATTATGATGGAAATCTAGCAAATTTTAACTCAGTACTGAAAAACAGAATTGATTCAGAACTAGTTTGTAATGCTAGTATTACACTGTTTGACCAAGCGGTCATATTGGAGTAATAACAATGGGAAAAAGCAAATTTGACCGAGCGGATACTGTGAAATTAATTTGAATTCGCTGTTTTGCATTTTTTATTATTGCAATTTGACCACTTGGTCAAACAGTGTAATACTAGCTGATAGAATTACGATCCAGTATAAATAAAACAAACTGCTCAGAGAAAATTGATTCGAAAATTTTTATCTGGTGGTGTTCAGTATCAAACATTTTTATTGATTCGCTAATGTTCAACGAATTCAGTTAAACGGTATTCATTCTGGCACTTTTCAGAACCTATGCGGGAAAACATTTTGAGCGCGTACTGAGTGAGTGAGTGAGTGAGTGAGTTTGTCAGAACTTTACCTTGATGTCCTGGAGAACAAATGGAGAAGTAAAATTATAATCAAAAGTAAAAGGCAACCTGTGAATGCCAAAAAAATGAAGAAAAAATTGCATAAAAATAACCAACCGATTCGAGAAATCGACTTAACTCTTGAGTATGGTATCGTGAAACCATCAAGTACAGATTAATCAACACATTAGTCGATTCGCTACTATCAGTGATCCGTCAGTCGTCATATTATTAGTCCTTCTGAAATCTTATCTTACTCTGACCTTGCACTGAATTACACTCTACTCGTATGTTCAAAGTAGTGTGCGGGAAAAGACAGCCGCTAGAATCCAAATACTTAAGAAACTCCAACCACATATATGGTCTAATCAAAATTATATTGCAAAATGGAAAGTTAAGAGGCCGCGGCTTCTCGCTGAACTTATAGCCACTAATCTAAGCAAATAAAACTGCAACGGAAAATATTAGTTTCGTTGAAAATCTCAATGTCAACCGGCAAACGGCAATTCAAGAACTTCTGAAAAACGTGTGTGATTTTAAAAACACAAAAGAAATAAATAAAACCTAAGACTTATCTAAGCTTTCTTTAATACCACAAGCTAAACTTATAACTTTACTAGATAGTGGTTAAAGGCTATTATTGCTCTCTTGTTAGAGAGTCTAGCTAGCTTGCTAGTATGACTAGTTGGCTAAGCTGTTGTATTCGCCGCTATAGTGTACCTACCCACAAGTAAATTGAATTTCACTTTCATGAGCGGCATGTGTGACATGTGTGCTATGGGATTCCAACTCTAGAACTGCTTAGCCACGGTCAGTACGAGACGCATGTGTACTTGGCAACAATTGCAATGAACCTCACCGCGTCGAGTACGTTACGTAGCCGTGGCCGCGAATTTTCCTCGACGCAATTTTCCGTCCGTTGAGAAGTTCAAGTACAGTCGTGCCGAGCGTTTGAATTGCATAGTAGTCGGCCACGTACATACACGGCATATGTGAGATATGAGCTAGAGTCTAGAGAGATGATGATGATGATGATGAAAAGCTTTCGCTTGCCACCCACCGAATCAACTGCCACCCACCCCACCTGAGTACCTGGGGCTATCGTGAATGTCGTGCAGCGCTCGATATTCTGCTGCATTCGAGAAAATATAGCGGGCGGGGGCTGTTTGTTTTTCCCAACTGTTGATGTGGTAGGTTTGCGAGAACTCCACCGGGGGGCCCCAAGAAGACTCTCATGTTACACGGCCATCGGAAAATGAAAGCGATGAAAGTGAGTTTTTCCTATTTTTTTTAAAAAAATTTTCTTTTTATTTTTAGGACTAGACAAGGCGAGTTTAAGCGTTTTTTTCTGTTTGATATTTGTTCGTCACTTCTCTGCCGGAAAATTGTGTGTGTGTTTTCCTTCCATCTTGTGGAAAAAGGCTTGTAGAACGGCAAGTATAGTTGCTATATGAAAGTGAAAACTTTCCGGTATGTTGCTAGACGCTTTTCTTGATATTTTCTTGGTTCTTGGCACTATGAAGTAGGTTGGCTTTGTGTGGCTCTATACACTCGACTGAATAACACAAAGTGCAAAGTTACACTATTTTTCTGATAGGCTCAGAACCAGAACACGACTCGCTCATATGTAGAACAGAAAATGTGTGATGCATTTCGAGAATGTTGATGTGTGGGTGCAATAATGGTGATAAATTTTTCAACAATTTGTTGTTTGTCGTTTAGTTTGAATTTTTCTTCTATTTGTTTATTTTCCTGTTGTCAATCGAGAATATTTTTTTGCATTTGTTGGGTTTAATAACATTTACAAGGTAAAGTCATTTGAACAATTTTGATTACTGCATTTTTCGAGAGTGGGGGATTATGGCGTTAGTGTATTGGGGCGGTGTGCGAAATGCAATACATATTTTTATTAAGACGACTTAAAAATAGAGTGGAGAATATTTTTTAGCTTGATAATGGAATGTTTTTATTATTCGTTAGTCACAAATGTTTTGCAATGAATTTAGATCGTCTCAATTTTAGCATCGAATTTTATACGTTTCAAAAACGAAATTGGGAAAAAAATTGCGGGTCCATAGTTCAGCTATTTTTTCTCTTCAACGTTCAACAAGACACCGTCTTTCTTACATTGCTGTTCGAAATCACTGAAGATCTGGCGTTTCCAAAATTGCAACTGGAACTGGAAAATTTTACAAGGCGGTCAAAATAGCATACATTAAACTTGAAAGAAAACCTTTTCACTTTTTAAGATTACTCATCGAGTTTAAACGAAATTCAGGACGTATATGAATAGTTTGCTTTGTGTACGCCTAGTAAGAATAATTGCATAGGCTCTTCCAATTCAATTTTGATTGGTGTCTTGGCTTAGTATAGGATATTCCAATTCAATTTTGGTTAGTGTCTTGGCTTAGTTTTTAAAATAGCAGCTGCCGAAGTCAAGGAGAGAGAGGACTTAAAAGTTTCTCTTCAGAAAAAAGTACAAAATGTTTCAGCAGTAAATATAACAAAATAATTTCTTCTAACGGATTTCCATGCAAACTTGAATGAAATTTGTCAAAATCCAGCTAAGATTTGCATTATTAAATTTCGAGAATGACATTTTTTCATGGCAAGAACAGGCTTAATTTTAAAAATCTTTCAGCTGTTTTTTCGGCATCAGGGGAGTCTTTTTAGTCAGATCAACATAACCATTGATATTCAGAAATAAAAGTTTCAATGGATAGTTCATACCTTGAGGAAACCAGAGCAAAATATCTTCAAACTGGCTTTAGGTTGGATTCTGCAATTAAGATGTGCGGTGGGTCGATCAAGAAAAACATGGAAATGAACAATGAAGAAGGTAATTCAAGGAGTAAAAAGGTCCTTCTGAAATGGAAAGGCTTTCGAACCGGATATCGTATTGCGAAGGAGCATAGTGACTGCTTCATATCCCCATCGGGGGTCCCACAGAAATTGAAGAACCAGTGGATTAATTTTAAAAGACTTGTGAATGGTAACTATGAGTGATTTAATTGATTGACATATGCTACCTCTTTTTTTTGGTATAAAGTTAATAATAATTACTTTATTGTTTCAATAATAAAGATGGTTGACTAAAAATTAAAAAAAAAACTGTTACCCTAAAATTTTGTAGTTTTGGGCCGTCTGTCCGCCGTACGTAAATGTGTTTTCTGATTGTATTTAAATTTTTATTTGGATTAGGTGGTCTTTAATTAAGGGTGGAGATGTGAAAGGTAGTCAGGGGAAGGCTTGAAGCGAAATCTTCAAAATTACATTTCTCAGGAACGGCTTACACACAGAAGACGAATTTTAGAAATTATTTAGACGTAGTAGACGCAAATTTTTTGTTTGAAAAATGCCGGAGTCGAGACTTTTTCACTTTAATACCCTTTGAAAGCTTAGAAACGGAGTTTATTAATGTTATTAATAATGGTATATTGAAAGAAGAACAGTGGCGTTTTAAACAAAATAGTTTGGATAATAATCTAGGTCCTGATTCCTTCCCTACTCCATTGCCATTATGTACAGAGATCCTATTACTTTTGTACTGAAGAAAGTTAATAAAAAAAAATCATTATTTTACTTGTAGCTAAACCCGGTAAAAACTTTTGTACGGGAGCAATTCGAATGTGAAGACTCATACAACTTTTTACTCGAAAAAAATCCTGTAATTTCGACAGTTTGAAGAACTTTTGTATGGAAGCTACCCGAAGGAGTAGCCCGATTTCACTCGTTAAGAAACTAAATTCGACCCAATCCATGACTGAAAAATTTAAACATTCTAGGTCAACGCGTTCCGTAGGTATCGTGCATTTGAACGCACGGACGCAAACTAAGTGGATTTGGAGTTTTTGACTACAGCTGAAAAAAAAATATTTGTACGAGACTCCATTCTATGCGCTGAATTAAACTCAGTCTCATTAAAAAAATAGTAAAAACCCTACTTTTCGTGTAAACTCCCTATCGGGAAAATAACAACTAATTTGCCTAACTACCAGTTTTTCATTTGATTTATCTTTTACACTGAATCTTCTTCAGTATCAAATACACAACTATGTGTAGAAAAAAAATATATACAGATATCTGTTATTTTTTGCCTGTATCATATGTGTTTTATAGCGTAAAACCATCCGTACAATAATCAATTAAGAAGCAAAATGAGGGAAATTTATTGAATTTAACCATTTTTTGTGTATGACTGTCAGTTACGTATGTGTCAAATACGAATTTGTTTTAGAAAAAAAAAAATTTTAAAAAATCTTTGTTCGCCGAAGCTTGATTAATAAGAAAAATTTTCTTTCATATTTCGATGTGAAATCGTAAAATTTCAAAAATTACATTTTTGATTATTTAGAACGGTTTTAATGAGGTTTAAATTCATTGCTTTGTAGGCGCACTATTACTTACTTCCCCATTCTTCCTCCTCAGGCGCATCGCGTTAACTTTTCTTAGGGTATGCCCTTTTAATACGATCGTTAAATTTTACGGAATTATTTAATTACTTCTAGGAATGTTTTCGCCGAAATTTTATTTCTAAATGAAAATTTGGTTTTTTGGTGATTGTATTCGTTTAATTCCACGATCGTGCTTTAGTGCAGACTTTGCGAATATTCACGAGACTCTGACTAAACATAGAAAACCGTCACAATTTTTTTAAACATGGTTTTTACATGAGCTGACATTGGAAATTGCGATAAGAGTAAATTCTTCGCATTTCAGCGACTAGCTCCCATATAAATGTTTAACAAAAATTAGTTAAGTATCATCCAGAAAAGTTTTAGAAAGAAATTATTGACGACATTACCGTCGAATTTAAATACGCTCTCAAGCGAAATTGCTTCACTCCTTTAGGTAGATTCCATACAATTTTTTAAAATCACGTTATTTTACTTATTACGCAATTAAAAGTGAAGGTATGAAGATTTTTATATGATTCCGTCGAAGCAAAATCATAAGTTTGATTTTTAGTATAGCAGTGGGCTTATAGTTTCTACATAAATATTCTTAAAATACGTAGTCAAATCCTTTACACAATAAACCAAAATTAATGAAAGTGAGCCGGAACTTCACATAATGCGATTTCCAACCCTTCGTGGTCACACGGGGTAGAATCGACCCGACGACAAACTTTGGGCGTAAAATGGACCCTCTTCATATGTCGGAATAAATATTTTTTTTGGAATGCGCACTATGCTACTATTTTATTTATTTCGAATGAGAAATTTATGAAAACATATAAAACAACTTTACACCCGCGTGTGTGTTGAATTTCGAAAAATCGTGAAATTAGTTCCTAGGCAATTATATAAAAGTCCCGTAGAAGTGAAACCCAATTTGAAGATGCTACTTCTTCACACCCTCTTATTTGTTGAATATTCAAAAATTCTAAATTCATATTTTAGGCGATTTTTCTCGTATAAAAGCTAGAGGATGTTAAAAGCAATTCGATATATTATCAGGCCTAACAGATATGACGGAATTCGTGAAACGTACACAACCCTTTTAGAGGTGGAATGTGAAAAACTTCTGAAAGCTGTTTTTAGGCCATTAAAAAGTCAGCTGGATTATTTAAAAACTTATTCAATATCTAATCAGACCTTTTACACCCCTTATGGGCTAAATTTTGAAAAATCCCGAAAATTTTCTAGTCATTTATCTAGAGAACCCATAGAATTAAAAATAATTCAATATTTCAGTATGTTGAAATTTGTAAAATAATTTCATCCCATTACTGTCACTGACTATATTTTTTGAACGCCAATAGTTATATGTTTTTTTTTGTAACTATATAACCTTTTTGAAACCGAGCATAAGCCGTTCCAGCGATAGGAAAACCTCTCCCTATTCTCGTCCCATAACATCCATATTAAAAATCATATTGTTAGAACGTACCACCACTATAGCTCTACTTAAATTACAAGTTTCATGAACACTGAACACTTGTTATTTTCACTCTCCTACACCCTCACCCCTTACATCTAAAATTTTTTTTTATACTAGTGGTTTATTGTCACCCAATCTATCTACTAAACAAATTTGAATTTAATTGATCAAAAAGTTTTGTGAGATACGAGGCTTCAAACTCGTTTGCTTACGGCGGACAAACGGACAGATTTTTTTTTTTAAATTCGAAGTCTGGGACTGGGAACGTGAAGTTATAAAATAACAAGACGGCAATTTTTTTTAAAAGTCGACTACATTATTGAAATAATAAAGTAATGAATGAAAAATTCAGTTTAAGTCACAGCGATAAGTTGATGATCAGAATCACTGTACTCCTTGGAAATTGTTCATATAAATGTTCTTAAATAAATTGCATAATAATTTCAGAACCTGAGAAGAAAGTCATTCGAAAATGTTTAATACGGTGATTTATCTAAAGTTTCGGAATTAAAAATGAAAAATATTATCATTCGATGCAGCATATCTAATAAGTGAAACGCTAAAATTTTATGAAAAAATATGGAACATTGACGAAGCTATAATTTTTTTAAACGAAAAAGTGTCTTTTTTACGTTTCCACCTCTTCATGAAATTTGTTTAACATGTCGCCACTTTATTTCTTATAAATAAATTTTTCGTACATCATCTAGAACGTTCAGAGCATGTTTCGTAATTTTTTTAACCACTTCGGACGAATAGCTTGGTCACAATACCGTGTTGAACTTTTTGACTGGGTAGAATCGACCCAGTGTGACCACCGAGATTGAATACAGAGGTGTGACCACGAAGGGTTAAAATTTCACGTATTGAATAGTGACAAGTACTTTAAAAGGGCCCTGCTATACGAACACTCCATTATACTTTATTATTTTAATAATAAACTATTTTATTCTAATAATAATTTGAGTTACGGAGTTTCATCTAGAGTATCATGTGATTGTCTATCCTGTCTACTAGAAGCTAAAGAAATTTTTGAATTACCAAAGTTTAAAGAAATGTTTGGTAAAAAAAGAGTTTTGACTATTAAGACTTTGTAGGTATTAAGTTTAAGTCAAGACCCTTTGAGATGTGAAATTAGAAGAACTGCTTATGCTAGAAAGTTGAAAATTTGAATTTTTAATGAGGTATGCTAGTGGAGTAATTTCCAGTGGCGTACTAGCTTGAGAGAAGAAAACTTTGCCTGGTGGCCTCAAATGGTGGAATTAAGACGCTTTAATTTTCATATTTCTTGAACGGTTTATGGCACAAAGTTGAAACTTGATGATTACATGTAGTTATACTAGGCGAGGTAAGTGGCGTCCAGAGTAGGAAACGAAAGTAATAAACTTTTAATTACGATATCTCACCAACTAATGATTGTGCACAGCTGTTACATATTTATATTTCTAATATTTTCTAATATTTACAAACAACCTACCGTTTTGTTACACGTCAAATTAAAATCATTGCGTAGGTCTTCTAATGAAGTGGATCGTGTCAATCACATTCTTATTTTATTATTGCATAATCGACGTCAACAGTTCAACAATATGCTGGTATGTTGAATACATATTTTGCGCGTTACAATAAACAGGAAATGCGTTCTGATTACTCGATACTGAAATATTGCAAGTATTAAGGCGTCGATTGAAAATGATATTGCCTCATTTTAAGCGTGTATCGATCAAAATTCCGAGAATGTACCAGCTTTACTTATCACTTTGTGTAAATAAAAACGGTACCTGTGCACTAGAACTACATTTTTTTCCCTCATATTTCTGTCCTAGGTTTAATCGCATATTGTGCGATAACAATCGACACTGCACTATCAGCATTATGTGAGGAGTGGTACAAGACATTGAATGGGGGTCGTACACATCACACATATGATGGTGTATGGTGCAAAAAGGAAACCTAAGCCATGGATGAAGTTAAGATTGATTACGGCAAGTACCCGAGACAACCGAACTACAAAAGACCCGATGTACACGAAGAATAAAAGGAAACGCGCCTGCTGAAGGGTCTGAAAGAGCCTTCTGAAGATCATCCCGCGCTCTAGTAACCAAAGATAAGAAAGTGGGCGCAGCTGGTTGTAAATCTTTGACTGTATTCAACGCGATTGTATATCTGATATGGTGTTCTTCTGTAGAACGACACAGAGACCTACATTTTGTTGAAGGCTGCGCGACTCGCTAGCATACGGGACATTCACGTATAATCCACTGTCTAGACTTGGAAACAGCCAAGAACTTACTGGAGCACATATGTGCATATATGCGATAGCTAGCTATGGTGGAGTGTCTAGAATAGCAAGCAGACCTCTATGATTGGAGCGAAACCACTTCGAGAAGCTTAGTAGAGTTGTGACGTAGCCGAGACCGCAACCCATCAGCATTGCATCAATTTGACCAATACATTGGTGCGATTTGGAACAGTTGGATGGAGGGGTTGGGAGAAGGTGGTCGTCTAGCTTAGATGCTATTTGCTCACTTCTTCTCATCTGACCTTGACTTTGAATCTAGCCAGCTCGTTGACTGTATTAGATGCTCTCTGATGCAATTACTTGAGCTTCGCTAGAATTCTTCGCTAGATTGTATTGGGAAGCAGGTTGCAGACTAAGCAGTTTCTTTGGGTTTCGTTTTGTTGAAATTCTAGTTTTTTTCTCGTTGATTTTGCTTCGTGACTTCCTTCCACCTTGGTCGGATTGCAATGCAATTGCAATGCAATAGCATGAAACATGTGCGGAATACTTTAGTGCACATGATGCAGGGATAGAAGCTAGCATGGAGGTACCTCTATGGTCATTCACATGTTGTACCTACTCGAACCGCTTTTATGAACGAGAGGAGCACCGAGGATGGAGAATTATGTCATAGGTGTGTCTATACACATGAGATCCATTACATTTATTACGGGTTGCACTTATATCTCTCGGTTGTGTTTATGATTTTCTTTTTACATAATTTCATCGCTTCATGCCCGTTATATTGGTAGGTTGAATGGCAATTTTGTACGCATAGTTTGCAATGAAGGTCAGTTACTTGTATGTCCAGAATATGTAACGTGTTGTTCAGCTATTAGGTAATTTTTATGTGAACTTTTTCAGGATGGGATTTTGTGGTTTTTTTTTCCTTTTAAAAAAAAGTGAATGGAGTAGCTTAGCTGCAACGACGAGAACGTGGGATTGTGACCGTTCGAATATTTTTCATATCAAAACTTGAATTATAGGACGGTATTTCGGTATTGGTGTATCTAAAGATACTGTGACCTTTTCAATTTTATTAGACGACAATATTGTGGAGTTTATTTGGACAAACTAATCGAAATGGCCACTTTTGGTATATATTCAAGTGCTTTTGTTCGTAATGAGGTGAACGATATATAGTCGTCGAATTGTAGTAGATTATTTGTACAAGAAGGCTTTGTATTCGACATCATGCGTGTGACCCTCTTCATTTTCTAGTGGATGGCTACAAGGCTGGGATTTTTTTTTAATATAAAGGAATCGGAAGAAGAATAAAAGATACATGTGTAGTGTAATATGAAATGAATGGAAACACTATGAGTTAAGGGCTCTTTCGGATACATAGTACGCATAGGCTGGGTATTTTTAAATATTTAACTTGAATGCCAATCAAAATTCTTTCAAAATTATGTCCTATTCATTGGGTTTGAGCTTGATGTTGTGACAACAACTTTTGAACACATATTCACAATCGAATTTAGGAAATTCAAATTTTATACTATCAGAGATCATATGTATGTCTGTTTTGCTACCTTGGACGCATTGTCAGTATCCATAAAGCTAGCCAGGCCTTCGGTATGCTTCTTCCTTTCTGGGGAACAAACGACTCAAAGAAAAAATATGATTATGGCCACCATATTTTGGGAGAACCTTACTATGATTGAGGTTATAGTTGCCACAACCATGTTACAACATGTAACACAGTTGTACTAACTGAATGTATGTTTGTAGTAACTATAGGTCTATAGCAAAAATTTTACAAGTTAGTTACTAGAATTGTGGTGTTTGTTTTTAGGAAACATACGTTTGTTTGTCTCAAACAAAATTATGGTTGTGAAAACCTAGTTGTGTGATTAACGCAACCATGTTTTTTATTAGAACGATTACACCAATCATAAAAATTCTGTAACATAGTTATGTTTTTAGAAAACATGTTATGTTTGGCTCAATCAAAATTATGGTTGTGGAAACCTAGGTATGTGATTCACGCAACCTTCTTATTTATAAGGACGGTTACGCCAATCATAAACATCATGTGACATGGTTCCTAAAAATATATAATGAAAGTATAAAAATTATCAGAGATATGAATTTTCAAAGAGGACTCAGACACCAGTTTTGAGCAAACTTTAACATACTTTCACATACTATAACTAACAAAAAAAATTAGATAGAAACAAAAAATTGAATTTCAATTATTTTTTTCACTAGTTCTTAAAGTGCAAAAATTTTCAAAAGAATCGGAGATGGTCAGGTCATAACTTTGGCGATTCTTGATGGAATGACCCAAATATGAACATATACGATTGTACTCACCATATTTTAACAAATTCTAATGTCGCACTGATCATATTTATGCTTATCACAATCACAGTATGGTTACGGCAATCATAATATATCAACTAATATGATTGTACTGACCATATTCAATCAAGTGCTATAGTTAATTTCAGTACGGATATATGTTTAATGCAATCATACTATGTTTTTACGAATTATATGCTATGGCTAGAAACACTATATCCATGATCATTGGAAACATATCTGTTTTACAATAGTTAGAAGAACTTTAATATAGTCAATGCAACCTTGGAATAAACATAGTTTTTCTTTCAGTGTACCATCAAAATTTATTTCGGTGTTGTTGTTTTCATACCTTTTTGCCAATTGGAATTTGATCTAGAAACTTTCCAAAAAAGTTGTAAGTTCCAAGGAACATGTTGATATTCAGAAACGAAAATGGCAATAGATATGTCAAAACATATGTGAAACCCGTCCCAAAAACCTGTCAAAGGAGACACTGGATTGCAATCCACAAGAAAGCCTTGTCGCACCTTAAAAACGTGCAATCAAGTAATCGATGAAAGGAACTTCAAGAAGCAACGACTATGGCCAACTTCAAAATGAGTTTAAACAAAAACTCTAAAATTTTTGTAAACTCTACAACTCTAAAATTCTCTATACTGTCTGCAGTATTATTTTTCTTTTGAATAATTCATAATTTAAGTACATACTGTAGCAGATCCAGAATCCAAAATTCAACTCGAGACTTACCTGAAAAAAGAACAGAAAATAAATTAATAAAATTTATATTATAATTGGGACAAAAGAAAAACACATGCAATTATCTAAAACCTACCACATTGTGCGTTTCGTCACAATAATCATTTTACTAGAAGCGAGATAAAGTATACTCGTGAAAAAAAAAATTGCAATTTGCTTTTTATATTGCAAAATGTAATAATTTTATCGCAAATTTTTTTTTTCTTTAATTTTTTTTTGCCTTCTTCAGTTTTATATTTCTTGTAAGTTGTGTATTTGCCTCGTATCATATTTGCAAGTTTCTTCAGTTATCGTTTTAGTAAGAAAATATATGACAAAAAAAAAAATAGAAAAAAATTCGCTAACAAAATTGAAATAGTGATAACGCGACCCAATCAGAGCTCAGCCTTTATATGCAATTTAATAGGATTGTATTAGTAAGAATGTATGCTTTTAAATATGTATGAAAAAAAAAAATTTCACTAATTATAAGAAATTGCCTAGTTTTTTTAGTCATCAACCAAGTAAAGAATAGAAGAATGGGGTTATTTCGTAAAACACATCGAAGATGTTTTAATTATTGTTATCGATTCGAAAGTTATTGAGTTTTTTTTCGATAATTATGTATTTTTCTAAAGAAAAATTTTCAGATACGATGAGATATTAATGATAAAGTTTACGGAAGATTCTTGGTATTTACGTTAAGGAACGTTTGCCAATTTTACTTTATTATTTTTTTAATCATTAGTGATAAGTGCGTACTGGCATGAACTTTTACCTTAGAGTGTTTTTTCTTATTGTTAAACAAAATATGCCGCTTCACAATATCTTTAAGTTTATATTAAACTGAATATCGTTTCAAAAATATGTCACAATTGTTGCAATTTAGCATTTGATTCACATCCCTTTTTACATTTTTTTTGTAACTAACGTTCGACTTATATTTGGTAGAAAGCTGTCAGAATTTAATAAATATAATTGCAAGTACAGGCTAATTTTAAAAATTGCAGAATATTTTTCAAATCGAAATAGATTCATTAATGATTCACCTAACTTTTCGAAATCGAGTTCACCTAATACTCAAAGTCGATTCTTTACCAAACATTCATTTGCGATTCTTTAACATGATTTTGAAACAATTCGCTCAAGTGGGTATACATTCGCTTTAGTGACTATATAGTGAATTACTTTTAAATCGTAATAAAGATTCATAAGAAGATATGCACAACTTCAAGGTAGAGGGTTAATTTCGAGTTGAAAGTGATTTACTTTAGAATCATACTCGAATAAAAATGTTTCCTTGCATGCTAGTTACGATTAGAGCTGCAGGACCCCAAAAGCAATGGACCTCTACAACTTCTCACTCGGTTACGGCACTTCTGCAATACAGAAAATTCCGGCTACTATGATTTACGTGAGTTGCGAAAAACGTTTTTCGGGTGAACATAATGTTAAAATTTAAATTTAAATTATTTTTTTCAAATTTATACTTTCCTTTGATTATTTAAAAAAAAAATATATGAAAAGAATTTTGCTGGAAATAAAATTCTGCATAATTTTTTATAAGTAGTAAATTTATAAACTCATGCTACGCAAATATTAGCTTAAAATCACATAATTTTTCAACTTTTACACATAATAGTAATTTAGGTGCTAAATTAAAAAATATTTAATAAACATTATAAAGAATTCTGCTTCGTTCAAAATTTGTTTACTGCATGTTCTGCATTGTATCAATCGTAAATCAGAAATTCATATTTAAAAAAAATTAATATTGTTTTAATTGATATGATGACTTGTTCGGTACTTCCCGAATTTTATAACATTTTCAAACATACTCATAAAACTGTCGCCGGAACTTGATATTCAAATGTAGTCTAGACCAGAAAATAATCTTGATTAAGTCCGATATTATTCTTATTATCGCTGTCATTGAATACATTTATTTATAGAACACTTAAAGTTATACAACAAAGTAAATTATTGAGGAAATGAATCGCTTGAGAACACTATTTCATAGTTTCGAATTTTAATATCTAAAGTTTTGCACGAATAAATATCATTAAATTTTTGTAATTTTTTCTGTTCCAACAATTCCTAATAAAACATTAAAAGTATCAAAACTGCATTAAGCTTCTATTTTTAGTAAAAAAAAATTTAGATTTAAATTTAAATATCATTATCTGTTCATTTTGGTCAAAATCGTACCAACTGCATTACGACTTAATGATATTTAAATTCAAAGTTTCATTACATGGTTTTGATTACCTAACTTTTAATTGAAAAAAAAGAACAGAACTACAAGAAAATTACTATAAAATTTAACAGCAAACACAATAGACACATATTGTGAGTTTTTACTTAGGTAACTTGGATTTGGAATATTAAAAGAGACAAAAATGAACTATTATTAGCAAAAATCAGTAGATATTTTGTTTGTGATAATTTTTGAGGTTAATTTAATTTCTTAATTGCATTCACCACACAATTCACGTGACTGCATAAAATAGAGAGAAATTGGTTTAATTTTTTTTTAAGAAATGTGTAATTAAATAAAAAACTCCGAGAAGTAAATCAGAAAATTAAAATTTGAGAGGAATTAGAAAAAAACAATTTGAAATTGTACAGTGAATTTTTTTTGCTGTAAAAATACACACCGTTGTAAATTTCAGAAATATTTTACTCTTATGTGTGATATTTTTAGTGCAAATAATACAAGACTCACATTTAAATGCAGGAGCTAGTAAAATTAAATATATGGTCTAAAATTATAATCGAAGAAAAATATTAAGGAAACTGTTGTATTTTTAGATACTTTTTTGCTATATCGACCAATAGGTTGATACTTAGAAAATTTTGCTTTAGATAAAAAAAAATATAGATTGAAAAGTAAAATAAGATTTTTACACTTTCACACAAAATTTTGTGTAATTTAATAATATTGATAAGTTTCACACATCATTTGTTGTAATTTTACATTACTAACCTAGTTTTAATCTTGTGTTTGCTGTGTATTTTTTACGTTATTATAATTTTATTAATTTCTTTGTGTCGCATATATTTAAATTAAAAAATTGAAATAAATATAAATGTCGCTAACGCAATTTAAAAGATAATCAAAATATGATATTTTTCGGTATTCTGATTTTAATTAAATTTCAATGGTACCTATTCAAAAGTCATAGGAAAGGTACAAAGTTCTTAATTCAATTAAAAAATGATTTAAACTAAAAATTCCAGTGATAATATCAGGAGTGGGAAGTAGATAATTTAGTGCGAGGAGACTTTAATGTTTGGAATTTTGGAGTAACAAGTGAAAGTGACAAGTATAAGAATCGAACAAAAATACTGATTTTGGGCTACGTTTACGGTTGATCGACATAAGAAAGTGTACTAATCATAGAATTATTGCCATAGACGAAAATTAGGCGGCATCATACAAAAAAAAACAATAAACCCTGTTTCGACAACATTTAATCGAAAATATATTTATGTAACTTAAAAACTTAACTTCTCTGCAACTATTAAGGAATTAACCAAAAAAATATAAATATGATGCACTGTTTTAATCGTGTAAAAGCAACATACGAGCCTAATTAAATTTTAATTTAAAATTCAATAATATTAAATATTGCGTGAGAGTTAGAAGGTTTCTACTTCATAATACTCGACGAATGAGTTAACGAAGGACTGAAAAATATTCAGCACCTTTATATCAAATCGCTTCAAATTAATAAAATCTAAATACACGTCGTACAATCTCCAGTATTATTCTCATAAAATTAAACAAATTAAAAAAAAAACATAGTTTTATTGAAGACTCTAACCACGAAAACCACAAAATTTAGATTTTATTCTAATTAAATTGTGAAAATTAATATCAAACTACCATATTCTGATACCGTGATATTCTGAGTAGCTATTCTTCATTCAAATTTTGACAACTAGATGGCACCGTTGAATCCGACTTAGTTTTAAATACCAATCCATCTGTATAGGCTTCAATTGCAGTTGCCGTTAATACAATTAATCCTAACTTCCCGTCGGTGAACTAACTAAGAAGCAGGTGTGCCAAACGCACCATGTACATTATTCTGAGATTACCTCAATCGTCGTTTCAACATGATACAATCAAGAGCAATAGAAGGTGAAAAAATATACTTTCTATTTGTACCAAAAGCAAATTTATCCATCGGAACACAGCGTGAAGATTGTCAATTACAGTCATAAGAAATAACTACTTTTGGATATTTTGCATTGTTTAGACAGTCAAGTGTAATTTTTGGGTTTTTTTGGAATCCAAGATGTAAGGGTCAGGTCTGTGGTAATTTCAAGGCTTCAAAGATTAAGTCCTAGGGACGAACAAGCTCGCATTCAGAACAAGATCAACACAACTTTCAACCACATATGATTTTGATCAGAAATTTCAAAGAAGGCCCTTTTGTTTTGAACGTATTTAAAACTTAATACTCACTCACTCTGCTTCTCAACATTTTTGATATTTTTGATGTACTTAGTAAGAAGTTTGCCTGAAAAATGTACATATCACATTTTATCAGCGGTCAGGAATTTATTAGGTAGATTAGGGGCGGGGGTCATTACAAGTCGAATTTTAAAGCGCAATATACCTTAGACCTACTGCTACTTCTATAGGAAAATTGATTAAGTAGATTTGCCAAAACTTAACATTTTGTCTGACTTTTGGTAAGAATTTTTCTTGGAGTAACGAATACAGTCGAAAAATTTAGTCACAAATTTTCCAACAGATTGCAAACTGTCCCGCTTATATACCACTCTACCTTACAATTGGCAACCACACTCTACAATTTTTTATGCAAAACGCCCAAATTCAATCCCTAATTTTTCAATATTTTGAAGAGTTGATTAATAATTTTGTAACTTTTCACCACATGGTTAAAAAAAAGTTGAGTGTCAAAATTTTCGGTGTCTAATAATTATTAAATCCAAAATACTTTTTAAAAATTTGTATAATTTGCAAAATAGTATACTTTTGACAAACAAATATTGACATTTGTTAATTTTAGTTACATTTCTGAATATTTTAAAATAGTGTTAACAAATAACAAATGTGCCAAAATAAAGGGTGCATTTGGCTTAAGGACGGTCTCATTGTAAAAACTTCACTATTAAGTAAAAAAAATGTTTTTTCAACTTTATGAAAAAAGCGCTAGTCTACAAACACTGTGGTTGTGCGTTTGAATTACGTCTATCCATTTTTTAGGCTTATCGGTGATTTAATTTAAAAAAATATGTGAAACAATATCATTGGTTCAAGAGAGCTCAACATACTGCCCTTTGTCTCAAGATAGGGTCATATGTAATAATTGAAAATAACTAATTCAAAATCTATTTACTTTGAAGACTATTAAGTGAAGGTAGCATTTAAAAGTATTTTGAAGCGCAAAGGTTCGAGGTGGATGGGTAGAAAAAAAATTGTCGAATTTTTGTTTTATCTTTAAAAGTAGGTTCCATCAAATTCATTAATTAGAAAATGCAAGCGACTTGTTTGGCCAAGACGTTAATCAAATATATGTACCTCATATTATTATTTTGTGTTTCAAAAAAATTCAATGTGTTTCCTACAAAAATACTAAAAATATTATGCATCACTAAAAACTGCGGTTTATCCTGGAAATATTGTTGAAATTTTACATTCGCAGGACCAAACCTTGCGACGTTTTCATTTGGTGCAAAGTCATTAAATTTGAATTTGTTTTTTCAACGGTTCATCTCAAACAAACACCTGCCAAATACGCCCCGGTGTTAAAACTATCCCACATTACACTGTAGCTGGGATTAAATCTTTCTTGTAAGACCGAATACATAACAACAGGAACAATTTGGCCGAAATCTAATAGTAAAGTTTGCAATATTACATTTAACTTATGAATTAAAAATTTGACCTTCGTAGTCTCTTCGTAGTACGGTTGCACCAACTACCGCCATTATTAAATAATCATAGGAAAATTTATTAATTACGAAATTTATCACTAAATTGTTGGTTCAAATTCGTTCATCTTAACGTCCTCTCAACTTATCGTTCAAATTATTGGAAAGAACGAAATCAAAATTTGACAATTATTGGCACAAGAAATTTGGTTCCATCCCTTTTTGAAATTTTCATTTGGGGTAAATATCACTTCACATAGAGGCTAATTTTGAACATTTTCTTCCGATTAAATTATAACCATAAGCCACTATACTTAAAGTAAAATAGGATAAAATTATACTAACTGCATAATCCTCGCTTATATCACTTTGCATACACATTTAACAACTATAAAACATTCACTTGAGTTCAACTGATTGCATTTCGTAAAGATCCACGTGGATATTTAAAAAATTAGCGCGTCAAAATTGTTTGGGGGTTTTTTTTTAAAAAATTCTTATTAATGAACTTCGATTTTATTTGAGTAGTTATCTTTTAAAATTTCCTTTTATTGTCCCCGTATTGAAATTTTCTTCTATATTTTGAATCCCGATTGCAGAAATTATATTCTATTCCTGTTCGAATGCAGTTTGTTCCGTAACAAAAATATAAGTGTTATAATATTCTTCTACTATTCCGAACGAATTGAAAATCTCGACTGAATTGAAAAATGCATGCAACAGGAACAGTATTTTTTTGTACACTATAAAAACACATTGTACATACGACGGCGGTAAAATGATTTTGACTTCTTAATACACTCAAATAACAACCCGAATGATAGATCTCTGAACGGAATTAATATAAAAAATAAAAAAATGTAGAAAAAAAGCAGAAAGAAATTAAATTGTGTATATTCGGATATAGTAGACATAGTGGTGTATTGGGGTAATGTATGGACACAAATATAAAAATGTGCCTTATATATTGCTGAGAGACAGATATGCAACGTATTGTAATTTTTGTTGAATTTGTTCGGCAGTCGGTTTTTTTTCGCGCATTTCGATGGGGTAAGTTGAACAAGCAGTAACAAAACGCGTACTCTTCAAACGTATGTACTCGGCGCTATTGTGTTGATAAGATTTATTCTGTTTTGGCCAGAAAAAGCATAGAGAAGCCAGGCCGGCCCAAGCCCAAGCCAAGAAAAAGCCGACTTTTTTCGTTCAAAAAAAAGCTTGTTTTTCGGTAGTATTTCGGCTCCCTTCTTCTTTTGCTGCTGCTCCGGTCTCGCTTTTATTCCAATCAAAAAAAAAATCCGAATTCTTTTTTTAATTCTCTCCCGAAAATGATTCGCGATATAATAAAAATATATACACATTCGTCGCTAATCGACGACATGGTATAAATACACACGTATGAGACTCATATGGTGGATATGAGCAAAATTTGGTGGCTCTGCGAAACGTGAAACCACTTACTAGTGTTGTGTAGCGAGTACAGTGTTGACCGTAAAAAAATGGTAGGTATAAACTTAATTTTTGATAGTGAAGATATTTGAAGAAACTCTTAGAGTTCTTCTTAAATTTCACTAATGACAAATGAAACGTAATTATGTTGAAGTTTTCTATAATTCATAAATACTCAATTACATTTGAACGCAATTGAGAATATTAGTTAGCAGCACGGAGTAACAAAAAGGGGACAGAGGTCGTTGTTTATGAGGGATTATCACAGATTTTACATCTTCTTAACATGTCCACAGTTGTATAAATTTGTTGTAGACTCTGCTTCTGAAGCTAATAGTTATATTTTTTATTTTTATGAATTTATAAAAAATGATTTTTTTTTTATTATTTTTTTTCTTAAATTTTACTTTAGGTATTGTTTCTTGCTTTACCTTTTTATTATAATTTATATTTTACTTTATATTATATATTTTATTTATATTTTATATTTTATATTTATGAACGCTTTAAAAAAAAAAGCTAAACTGAAATTAGCACTAAAAGATAGCAAAAAAGCAAAAAATGTTCGGTCTGACCGCCGTCCGCGATTTCGTTTGAACGCTCGAAGCTTCTAAGCGCTTTCAGCTCCTAATATACATTTTTTAGAGGAGAGGGGTGGAGTAGGGGACCGTTTAAGACCCTAAATTGGTGTCCTATATCTCAGGAATCATTAAAATATTTTTGAGATCATTATATATGAAGCCCATGGAATTTAAAGCGAATTTGATCTCATTAACCCTAAAAGATTTGTTGAAATTCGTGAAAAGTTGAACAATACCTTACATACCCAGAGTGCTTAATATCGAAAAATGTTTAAATCGGTTTTTTCGAATTAATTTCAATCCTTTAGAAGTGAATGCGAACTTATATCTCATTAGACCTATGAAATATATCGGAATTCGTGGAAATGTATACAGCTAGATGACGCCCCCTTAAAGGTTGAATATCGAAAAATTTGGAAAAATGTTTCTAGGCGCTTATATTAAGATTCTAAAGAAGTAAAATCAATTTTATAAATCGACATGCCTTAAAGATATAACGAAATTCGTGAAAATAACCCCTTTTCACGGACATTTTTTTATTCCATCTTTGTACGCTAATAAAAATCGGACCTCTTTTTTTTGCTCAAATTACATCCGTGGTATATCTATATATTCGTACTAGTTTCAACTTTCTAGCATAAGCCAAATATGAGATATAAAAAACCAACCCACAGCCCTGTACGTTGCTTTTCCTATCAAAAGTTTTATTTTTCTAGGATGCATCTACATTGTCGTACATTTTTAGCTTTTTATCCTTAGCGGTTTCCTAGAGCTAAAAATCCAATTTTTTATTCCACCTCCTCCCCATTACCCCCTAGAGCCAAACCCGCAAATTTAGACCTACTGAAAGTTTTTCCCCTGATAGAAGTTTACTGTTCCTAACTCCTGTAAAATTTTCAAGATTATATCTAGTACGGTTCTTGAGATATACAAATTTAATTTTTAGAAAATGGCTATCCTCCCTCTTTCGTGTGCCACCTTCCCCCTCAAACATTTTGCATTGAATAGACTTCACTTGTAGGAAGATATTGTAATCCGATATGTTTTCGAATAGCGATATTTTAACCTAACCCATTTTTATTTTTTGTATTTTAATAACTAGGAACGGTAAGAGTAAAATAAGCAATGTTTTTTGTTAACAACATTTTTCCTTGAACATATTACTGTATCAGATTAACGTAAGTTTTTGGAAATTTATCAATCGCAGCTTTAAAGATTAAGATCTGATCACTGAACTATTTTAATTTGTTACTATACAACTTAATGAATTTCAATAAATTATCTATCTATCTACCTATCTATCTATCTATCTATCTATCTATCTATCTATCTATCTATCTTAGAGTTAACTTTCGCAGTAAAATAATAAAAAACATATACTGTATATCGTAAAATGGAATAAAGTACCCTTATAAACTTATGCTCTTAAATAGTATTACGTCGCTGTTTTTTAGCAGTCTTCGAAGGACTTTACTGTAGCTATTATAGTTTAGTTCATGTAGTTAAATTTGAGTTAAAATTCTCTTCCCTTCTCTTCTGTTGCGAGGAAAAAAAACCTAAATAATTTTTTTTAAGCAAAATGCTTTTATTACATAGTGTTTTTGGATTTAATTTTAGTTGCAAACGGCACACAGTACCGTGTAATTCGTTAATGTTGATAGATCAATAAAGTCTTGGGTAATGGAACAATTACAGGGTTTTAATTGAACTTTATTCAACAAAAAAGAATTGTCCAAGAGATGAAAGGGTTTTAGTTAAATGTAAATAACTTCTTAAGTAGTTTGAATGGAATGAAAATATTTGCTTATATAATTAAAGGCGGCTAAATTGAATAAGAATAAGGTAAAAAAAAAATTTCTTTGACGATACCGTTTTTTTTAGACAAATGGCCGTAAAATAAAACTTTTTTCTGAGCAACAAAAACCCGCTATACGGGACCACCAACTAAACCAAAATATTTTTTAAAGCTTCATGTATTTTACTTACTAACGATAAAAAAGTTATTAAGTACCATCAAAAGTTATAAACAACAAAAAACCGGCCTATCGCGAAATCGATACTAAAGCGGGAATATATTTGTATGAATGTTTTACCAATTTTTTTTAGCTTTACACCATATGAATGGGTTCATGCTAGAAGGTCATCAGTCACATTTTTATCGAAATTGCGACTTAATTAGTTTTGAAGTCTTGCAGGTTCGGCACATCTTATCATTAAATAATCTAGTAGCACATCTACATATCGGTATTAAGTTTAAACTTTCTAGCATAAGCCGTTTCTGAGATATGAAAAACCACCCCCTGTACCGTGCTACATATCAAAAATTTTATTTTTCTGGGATGTCTCTATAGTAGCTCTATATAGATGCCAATTTTTAGTTTTCTATCCTTTGGGACTTTCGAGAAATGAAAATCAGAATTTTTTGAATTTCACCCCACCATCTACAATCACCCCCTACAACCACACCCTCAAAATGTTTTCCCCCGTAGAGGTCTACTGTCCTAACTCCTGTAAAATTTTCAAAATTATATCTAGTACGGTTCTTGAGATATGAAAATTTTATTTTTTGAAAAATGTCTCTCCCTCCACTGGTAATTCTATCTACACAAACCAATTTTGTCTAACTCGATTCATGTTGGAAGGGCATCAGTCCACGGGTTTCAAAAATTCGCCAAAATTCGCGCGGCATAGATAAAACTGTAAAATATAATTATATGAGTTATAAATAATTTCTTTTATTGATTCAGTAAAGTATTGTTACGAATTAAACTTAACTGTTGTTTACAGATGTTTTTTTTTGTTTCTCCAACAGTTTACAAAAATGGACTGATTGATGCCATCCTATAGCATCCATGAACCCATTCATATGTCCTGCTTCTAGCTTTATAGTAGTACACCTTGTATATTTATTGATATAATATAAATTCCATTTTATTAACTAACTGCGTATGAACTTCTATTACCTTATTATTTTTTAATAATATTTTTTTTTAAATAATAAACTATTTTGCTTTTCTTCTTCATTTCACTCCCATTTTTCTTTTTTCATTAATTTAAAATGTATTTGTTTTATATAATTTTATATAAAGATATTTTTTGAATTGTGTTGTAAGAGAAAAATAAATAATAAAAAAATATAAGATAAAATTATTTTCACAAATTTCCAAAAAAAGGAAAACAATCGAAAATAATCAATTTGGTAAAACCAAAATTTTTACATTTATAACAATTCAATATAACGGTAAAATTGAGTACACAATTTGAAATGATCAAGAAAATATTCAAATTAATAATACATTATTGTCGCCAAAAGGACTAGCTTTCAAATCTTCAGGCAATATAAAAAACAACGTGATTTTGGAAATTTTCATTTAACAAATGATAATTAGAATTAATTTTTTTTTATTAAATTTCATACCAAACATATTTTTTGGACTGATATTACTCTTTTTAATCTGGTAAGCAACACGAGAAAATAGAGTCTCTAAAATATCGATTTGAAGAATAACTTCTTTTGTAGTTATTTTGAATGAAGATTTGTTTTACAATCTACTGCGATGTACTAGAAGTGATGTCTTTCTTGTACCCAAATTTAAGGCCTCAGAAATTTTATATTATGTTCTTGGATAAAATGAACAATTGTAGTTAGTTTAGGGTGTGAAGAACCAATGATCAAATTTCTTGAAGATACCTTTTATGACATTTTCCCAGTTGAAGCAATACCGCATCATATAATTCGCAGCAATATACCCCTATTGAAATTCAATCGGAACATGTTTGGTCCTAAAATCGACCCCTGCGGTATGCCGATTTTGCAGTTCTTTTCTGCATATATCAGCATTCTTTCAGTGTATTGTTAGTTCTGTGCAGTCGTGACTGTTGTGTGGTCTTCCGGGTATTTATGGTTTAAGTACATAAAATATTACGGAAATATGAGAATTTTTTTTTTTTTAAATATTTTCCATAAGTTTTTGTCCAATTTTTAAGTACAACACTGTGTATTACAGGCAAAGTTAATAGTATTCTTTAAAAAAAATACATATATATTTTTTTTAACGAGCTCCAAAAAGCTTTAAGCGAAAAGAGAGAACTGCAGAATTTTTCTTACAGACGAATTTCAACATTGTGTTAAATTTTTGTTTAGTTAGTCTCAAACATGTACTCGTATTTTTACCCAATTTTCTTAATTTTTTTTTTATATCTGCAAAAATAAATTTCCTTTTTCATAATTTTACACCAATTCTAGAAATATGGGTGTGTTTCGGCGAGTCTTGCAATTGCATGTTTATTTCATTTCACTTTGCAGGTAAATAGGAAAAAAAATCGGAGGTATTATTTTGGGTGTTTGTCGGAATTCGGTAGACGACTAATCGTATGTGGAAATTTTAATGCGAGACTGGAGTCACCTTTAGAAGTAGACATTTTTTTTTTAAATTTATGGATACTGTCCGACTGGACGGAGTAATGCACTGTGAACGGAGATTAGTCATATGTGGGAGTTATCGTATGTAAACTTTGTTGAGTATTTGATTGGGAGTTTTCGAGAGCTTTTATTTTTATTTCTGCGAACGGCAAAAGAGGTACTTGAGCTTGAATGTTGTGACGGTCGGGATATGGATTTTGTTTATACTCGAGTTTTTAGTCTGCCGGGAAAAAAAATATAACAATAAAAATAAGAATTTCTTTCGACAAAAACTGTTCACAGTCTGGGTACAGTTGTGATATTGGTTGTTGCACTCGACGTATTATTGCACAGCGTCCAATGACCCATTTTGTGAATTTTTTTTTCAGCGATATATTTCTGGATGTTTTCGAAAAAAAAGGAATAACAAATTTTAAACTAAGATAAATCTGCAAGAAATATTTTTAAATTTTTATATTTCTATTTCCAAGCTGCAATACAGATGCAATATATGTTTTTTTTTTTAAAAGCGTACTGCAGCGTGAATAATGTCAGAATGTCAATGATTAAAAATAGATGTTTACACAATTTTGTTTTTCGTTTATTTTCATATTTTCGTAAAGACTCATAAATTTGGGAGCACAGAAAAAAATTGTTTTCATTGTATACCATAACCTGCCTTAAACGAATTTAATTCAGACTGGCTCATTAATTCATTATTTTTATTTTGACTATCCGGTGTTATTTGCAATTTACTGACGGTTATAATGAAATTTCGATAATAATTTAAAGTGTAATGACCAATTGAGAGAATTGAACAAATTTAAAAAAGATTAAATTTGTATTTTGTAAATTCGTAGATACATTATAAAGTATAATAAATTCAGTTTCTATGGTAGTTCTATACCACGAAATATTCTATTGTCGTTAACTGAATAAGAAAATAATAATTAGAATTTGATATTAGACTCGGTGGATGGAATCTAAGATTAGAATTAATGCCTTAGTGAACAACCAAATTGGTTTAAATATGGGGTGAACCTGAGTGTACGTACCCGAAGCAGAAAGTAAAAACAACAATAAACTACGGCGAAGTTTCCTGTGTTAAGATTCGTGGTTATGAATTTCAGTTCAATAACGCACATCTGGAGAAAACTTCGGCAATAAGAGTATGGTTTTTTGGATAATTGCATAAATATAACTTCTGATGAGTCAAAACGGTTCCTTTGGACCTAGTCCAACATTGTTTTTAGTCTGGCATTTCCTGTTAAGGTTTTTAGAATGGTCATACCCTCAAAATGGCGAAAGCTATGGCTGCAATTAATTCAGTAGGGATATTTCGTCTAGTGGTATTCAAAAGAGACTACTTGACGCAAAAAAAAACAAAATTCTTAGAAAAGAAATTAAAATTTTAAATATATGTGTAACAATATTATACTAGACCTTTCAGAAGTTCCTTAAATCCCTTTCGACAGAAAAGCTTCGGAAAAAGAACACGTTAATTTTCAGCTATACTTATTCAGTACCTTTGCTTGACGAAAGACCTTGAGTGTTAAAAAGGGGCACTAAACCACTTTGTAATATACAATGCTAAAATTGGCCTCACATTAACTTCGTAATTAATGAATTAGACGTTAAAATGATACACACTTAAGTTGAAATATGTGTAGCCGCCATCCACATGGAGCGCCGACAGCCGTAACAGGCAAAGTACAGTGTAAAAAATGTGATATAATCGTGCATTGGTTGAATACGTTCGGTTCGTTCGGTTTAAAAAGTCTGCGAAGTGGTAGGAAGGGTTTTTGTTGCTCAGTAATCAATTATCAATTAAATTTTTTCCGGAGTACCTACCTAGTGAATAAATAGAATTACAAATGCACTCTAACTTTATTTGCCCATATTTTCCTCCAATTGGAAGCGTTGTCGGCCTGTTACCTACTGATTAAAATGAAAAAAATGAAATCATTTCCGAGATTTCAATTCAGTTCCATTAATTCGATTCTTGAGCAATTTAGTTGAGCGAAATTATAAAAGACAGCTGAAATAATCACACATAAAATTTTTAATTAATTTTGAATTAATTCTGTGGTCACAGGGAATAACTTGGTTAGTCGAAGAATGGTAAAATGGGATAAGTGTACTGTGGTCGTCTCTCAAGACTTATACGCACTGTGAAGAAGTTATTGTTATTTGTTATTTGATCACATTGATGTCAACAAAATTAAATTTTTCACAAAAACTGGATTCACAGGAATAGTTCAATAGTAAAAATAACAAAAAAGCGCTGCCCTGAATAGGTTCGTTCTTAGACTTACCGACTTGTTCCCTGTAACCACAGAATTATTATATTTATATTTCATTTCTAAAAGTGGAAGAGTCCCCATAAGAAGTCTAGGTGATTCCCTAAAGAACGAAGTGTATTTATTATGTTGATCCGCTCAATTGTTAAAATGTTGCTTGTTTGTTTAGTACATTTCAACGATGTTAGTTTTCGAATGCGCAGAAATTCCAAGGAATTCAGATTACAAACTCCGCAATATTAAAAACTATAATGGCTACCGATCATCATCAACATTTTTAAATTGTACATGCTAATAATTGCTTTTCACACCGACTAATCTATTTTCAATCAGTTTCGATTTTCTTTCCTAAAATCAATTAAAGTTTTTTTTTTAAAAAAAAAATTTTGCAGTCAAAATATCAAATATTAAAAAAAACAAATGATCAACTTACATGAACGCATTTTTAAAAATGTCCGATACAGTGGAATAATGTTAGAGGTCAATGATTAAACAACAAAAAAATGTAAAATTAAATAAATGTTTACAGTATTTATTTTTTGTGCACTTATTTTCATATTATTTCAAATATTGTATTCAACAATGCGAAGCAACACAAACAAAAATATGTTTTTAATTTATATTATTCTATAACCTGACTTAAAGGTAGTATAGCAAGTGTAAAATTATAATTTTTTTCCGTTCTTTTATAATTTGTATATTCCGGTGTTGTTTTCAAAAGACTATAGTTTTATTTTTTGCTTTGTGCAATGATAATAAAAACAGTATTGCTCAACAATAACACGGTGCAGGATAGGTGGATTGTAGGCAGAACGCATTCTATTTACATCGATATTCGGGAACTTTATTGAATAATAAGTTGGTGATTAAACGAAAAATATTTTGAGTAAATTTGTTTTGTAGGTTATGAGTTCGATTAAATTTGTAATACTGAAACGACGGATATCTATTAATTACATAATACTGGATGATTTATAGACAATAGAACCAACTTATACAGCAAGTATCTTTGTTCAAATAAGGCAAAAAAAATTGTTCTAGAAAGGTGGAAGGAAATGTACCATTACTCCCAACATTGCCAATTAAACTTTCTTGTTTTTGTTAAAGACTGAGGTCTTCCACAGTTCTCAAAGTAACCCTACGTTTTCTGGTTCATGTGAAAGGTATTGAATCCCTCTTAACAATACAACTGCATTGTTTTTTAATGTTTTTGGTGATTACTCGTTTATAGAAAATTTAAAAAAAATGTAATTTTACATGAATATCCTTTTTTCTAATTGTTGCGCTTATAATTTTTATTTTTACTTTTTCTTGATATATAAAGCCACTGCTTTCATTGAAAGAACAATATTAATTATTCCGTAATTGTAAAGATAAACTGATCACTAAAATTTACCAAACTAGTTTAAGCTTAATATTGTTAAATCTATTGTAAAATAAACGCATTATGAATTAATAATTTTTCAGAAACATCAAATATTTGCCCAATTTTAATAGATAAAAGATATTTAAAAATACATTTTTTTTATTTCCAACTATTCTATATGGTCATTGCAAAAAATATTCTGTGTGACTTCAATTGTTGCTGTAACCGCTTTCATAAATGAGATTATTTCAAAATTACAATAAGTCTCCATATTTCGAACATATTAACTTGTTTAATAAAGGATAAGTTATTAACACATTTCTTTACATGAAAACACCAGCTTTCACCTTTCTGAGAGAAACCATAATATCAGCGGCCAAATTCCAGAAAAATGTGTTTATTTATTTTGATTTCTTTTATGGTTTTTTCTTTTGCAGTCGATTTTTCAAAAACATTGAAAAATTGGTCCAATTATGACTTACTCATAAAAGGAGCAATTGAATATTTTCCAAAAAAGCGTAAAAGCGTGGCCTTCTGTTGAACATTGTGTAAGATTTCAGCATTAAATTCAACGTAAAGATATTTTTCAACAAGTCCTGCTAGAGGTAAAGATACATTTTCAAAGTCTTTTCCAAAATTTTGTTCACCTAATTTAACCTCTATTACTTACATTAAGAATAACTTTGCCTTAGTAATTTTTATTCACCGTGTAGGTATATGATTTCTGTGCATTTCTGTTTTATTTTAAAATTTAATACTTTGTTTTAATTGTTTCACTATTTTTCCTTAGATTTAAAATTAAGATAATAAAGAAAGAATTAATTTTAGTAAAAATCTAAATTGTAACTACAGATCAAAAGATATTAAATCTGATCACTGAAATTCTAATTAATTGTACGAATTCTTTGTTAAAAATTGAAATAAATTTATGTTTATGTTTATTGTTTCACGAAATAAGCACTACGTCCTAACCTCTACCATTCGCCCTACAAAAAGCTTCTACTAGTGATTTTCAATGATAATGAAATCTTGACATGAATTTTCTGTTGTTATAAAAATTGTGTTAACAAATGTTTCTCTTCTCAATTTTTTTGGGGGAGGAGGGTGAGCGCTGAAACACATGCTTATAATCAATTTAGAATGCTTCTGAATGGTTCGGAAACATAAATTTTGAAGCGCTATCTGTATTTCGAAATTTAAAGGAAGAATAGATTAACTCTAAGGATCTCAATATTTTTTTCAGCTTAAAATTTTCGTACATTTAGTTCTAATCAAGAGCCTGATCCAGTAGAGGGTCTCATGTAAATATTTTTAAGAAAGAGGTCACAAATATTGCACGATATCTTGAGGAATTATTAGGTGAGTTTATGATACGAAATACTAACCAAATGTATGTCTGCCTAAGTTGTATTTATTTAGAATATGTTAATTCATAGCTCGAAGTTTTAATAACCAAACAATGATAAAGTGTTACAGTTTTCTTTGACAATTCGAATTTTCTTGATAAACCAAATAAAAAGAATGGTACAAGAGGGATTTTTCGGGAAAACTCCAAATTGTGAAGTTAATGTTTTATGTGTTGCTGCGACAGAGAACGAGAATGTTGCTTCTTTTGTGTTTTTATTCATATATCTTTTGTTTTTTAATAATTAAAAAAAAGTGTATAATAGAGAAAAAAAATTAAAAATACAAATAAAATAAAAAAGAAAATATTTTAAAAAGAAATTCAACCGGTTAGAGGTTGAGTATCGAAAAATCTTGGATTCAGTTCCTAGGCGTACCAAATCGGATATAAGAGATATGGCGGAATTCGTAAGAACATATTCAAGTTCTTTTCGTTTTTTAGGGATTGTACATCGGAAGGTTTTAAAGCCCGTAAGAGTAAAATCCAATTCAACATTAAGTAATATAGTGTATAAATTTGTCCACCCATTTTATCACTGTACGAATTGTGGGTGTGCTTTTTAGGCGATTGATTTATTTTTCGCGAATACAAAAATATTCTGTTAAAATTTTTTACAATAAGATAAAATAGACTAGAAACATTTTTTAACTATTTCAAAACATGAAATAAAGGACGGGTGTTTTTTTTTAAATTTAACGGGTTTTTACAGGCCAAACTTCTTCCTTCTTCTTTATTAAGTGACTAAAATCCTTTACCTAAGTACTACCCTTCATATTTATGGAGTACCTATAATCACGCCTAGGAGATACGACGGAATTCGTGAAAACATAGTCGAGTCAGTTTTATATTCTTTTTTTTTGAAATAATAAAGTAAAATTATTTTAGAGCATACCCGCGAAAGGTTGAAAATTACTGATTTTGTGCGAATTAATAGAACTGATATATTAAGAACTAAAGTTTAACGTAAATAATATTCAGTTGTGGGCAAGCTTCCGGAAAAGTCGTATGGAAATGATTAGCAAAATATGAATAGTTTGCTTTGTGGCCTACAGAAAAATAGTTGACAGTCAATCATTTGATTTAAATCAGAATTTCGAAGACGAGAAATGATGTGAACAACAAATGGAAGAAAAGAAACTTATCTAATATTTATTAATTTTTTTTGTTGATGAAATATGAATGTACATATAGTCTTTGAGTTAATGTGAAACTGCATTTTTTTTACAAATAAATATTTGTATTTTTGGTATGAAAAAACTTAAGGAAATGATTAAATTATTAACATTTTCTGAATTTTTTCTCCAACAATGTTAGAGTGTTTTGCTATCAAAGCTGGAGGTAATGTTACAATGTAAATTGTAAATATTTCATTTACGTGTTTCTGTAAAATAGTTAAATTATGATAGCCGTTGGTACAGCTAAAAATTTGTCGGATTTAAAAAAAATTTAAAAATAAAGGAGGAATGAATATCTCAATTTGATATTAGTATGGACATGGCACGGAAAAAATTTTCAGACTTTTTTTCAACCTCAGCTTTAGGTTACGTCCATATTTCTAATATCATTAGTTATATTTGTTTTCACAAACGAGAGAAAATTACATTAAAATCCAAAATTTTTTGGGTTAAAATGTAACAAATTACAATTGAAAATAGACATTTATCTCGTATAAGTTAGAATGAAGTCTCATTTGTCTTAGAAATGATATTAGAATGATTAGAGTTTAATTTAATGAGGTTAAAAATAGTAATTTTGTCCCAAAAAGGAAGATGTTGGAACTTGATCGATGTTTTTAATTGTGAAGGGACTGCTTTTAACCTGAGAAGGTTGATACTTTGCCCAGATCGGTATTCGATCGGAACTTGTTATTCGTGATAGTCATTTCGAGAACAACAATGGCTGAAATCAAGTTCTTGAAAGTGTTGGAAATTAATGAATTTTGTCTTGAGCTCGCGCTTGATGGATTTGCTATTCCCGTGATTTAGTTTCACATTTGAGGCTATGAGGGCAACACCTAACCAACAACCTAACCGACAAAACCATGAAAACTGAAAAAATTATATTTCTAGTATCTATAGTGCATTCTGTTGTCATTAGATTAATATAAAAAATCTGCCAACAGTCTGGGCGCAACTTTATTATTTTATGGGTAGAAGTCCGAAACGTGTTTAATGATGAGATGCGGTGTTGGGTACTATGCGACTGACAACCTAAAAAATAACGTTCCAAATAGCCTAATGGTTATTTTTTAGGTTGTCAGTCGCATAGTACCCAACACCGTATCTCATCATTAAACACGTTTCGGACTTCTACCCATAAAATAATAAAGTTGCGCCCAGACTGTTGGCAGATTTTTTTTTTATTTACGTATTTTTTTTATCAATAGAATAATTCATAGTAGTAAAAGCGAATTCGATCACATTAAACCTAAGAGATTTTCGGAATCAGTGAAATCTTAAACAATACCCCCAGGGGGTTTAATTGAGAAAAATACTTAAATCGGTTTTTTCCCGACTACGTTTAAAGCTTATAGAAGTACAAGTGAACTCCAAATCTCAATATACCTTAGGAATATATCAGAATTCGTGAATATGTACACAACCAATTTACTCCCCCTTAGGGGTTGGATATCGAAAAATTCCGTTACCGTTACCGTTACTAGGCGCTTATATAAATAGCCCGCAGAAGTAAAATTGCTTTGATAGTTTGACATGTCTAAAAGTTTTAACGAAATTCGTGAAAATGTGGATTCACGGACATTTTTTTGACTCAACCTCTGAACGCCAATAAAAATCTGAACTTTTTTTTGCTTTAATTACTCTAATAGCACATCTACATATACGTACTAAGTTTCAATTTTCTAGCATAAGCCGTTTCTGAGATATAAAAAACCACTCCTCTCCCCCGTACCTTGATACCCCTATCAAAAATTTTATTTTTCTAGGATGCTCCATAGTGGTTCTACATAATCCTAAATTTTTAGCTTTCTATTCATTATGGTTTTTGAGAAATAAAAATCAGAATGTTTTCCTTTCTACCCCCTTTCACCACCACCCCCTACACCCACACCACCAAAATTTTTTTCCCTACTAGAAGTTTATCGACCCCAACTCCTGTAAAATTTTCAAGATCATATCTGATACGGTTTTTGAGATATAAAAATTAAATTTTTTGAGAAATTGCTATCCCCCCACTTTCGTGCTCCACCTCCCCCCTCAAAAAATTTAGTTTTGTTAGACTCCTCTTTTGAGTCCATATACAGAAACTAAATTTTATCTTCCTGGTGTAATTAGTTCGGAAGATATTGTAATCCAAAGTTTTTCACCCCCCACCCCCACACCCCACCACCCCTCTTAAAAATTTTAGCTCTTGTCTAATCTGGAAGTATCCCTAAGGACAACAACAAAGTTCCAATCTTCTGACATCAATTGTTCAGGAGATATCGATTTTAGAATGTTTCAATCCCGACTTTCATGCGTTAAAGACTCATTGTTTTCCCCCCCACTTCCACACCCCTTAACCAATATCGACCATTTTTTTACAATTGAGTCCATTATTATAGTACTATATAAGTTCCAAGTTTCAGCCTCCTAGCATAAGTGGTTCCTGAGATCTAGAAACCAAAATTTTTCGTCTAAAACGCTCCCCTCTCCTCTCCCCTTGTACCCCCACCCCTCAAAAATATACCAGTCGTAGGGGTTCACCCAATCTACCCACCATAAAAATTTCAATTTAATATCTCAACGGGTTTGGGAGCTACGCGCCTTCAAACAATTTTGCGTACGGCGTACGGCGTACGGCGTCTACGGCGGACAGACGGACATTTTTTTTTTTTTTGCTTTTTTGGGGTTTACTAGTCCTAAAACGTGTAAATACAAAATTTCAGGGTAGCAAACTTTTTTGAAATTTCAGGTCGATAACAATACTTTATTATTAAAAAATAATAAAGTAAAATAGTTTTATATACTCCGGACAGATGGCAGCAAATCTTATTAGTGCGAGACATTTGTATAAAATATTATGGAAAAAAATTGCATTTATCTCCAATAGGTATGCTGGTGGGTTAGGCCACTTTTGCTCTCATTTGTCGTCTTAAGTTTAAGATTATATTTTATAAATTAACTATTGATTGTAATTTATGTTCCTGCATATTACCGAATAAATTATCGCAATTTCCTATATTTTATTCTATTTTTTATATTTTACATATCATATCCTTCATTTGGTAGCATAAATGTTAAAATTTAACATATTTAATAATAAAGCGTAAGTAATAAAATGCGATTGTAGTATAACCCTGGAGAATTACATTGTCATACTAAAGTCGGGGTTAAGTTTTACATTTGAAAAATTAGAAAAACTTTAACACAGAGTATATTTAATAATAACACCTGATAAATTACTTTCTCGGTTTCAATCTTTTGAAGAAATTAAAAATTAACCTGGAGTTGGTCTGGCCTATTTATGTAAATAATTTTTTGTTGAAATTTAGTATAACATTTTTTGCCGTGAGGTTAGTTTTGAAACAATACTTTTGAAATATGGGTAGAACACAGTTTTGATCAGATTTCTACATGAGATGAAGAGCGTAAAATTCCCTTTAATATTGATGCAGAAACAGATTGAATGCAATTTTTTGAAAAAATTAAGAATATTTTTTATTAATGAAAATAAAAAAAAATATTGTTAGTCAAAAATTACTCATTGTAAAATTGATTGCATCAAAATAAATAAAACGTACATTTTTATTAACGTATAAATAATTTATTCATTATTTTTTTTGAACAATAACTCGAATTGTTGATAACCCGAACTATTTGTGTCATTCGAGCTATCGAAATTTGCCTGCATTATGGTTTAGGTTGCCAGATTGGGATATTTACCGCGATTTGGGCTATTTAAATATTCAATTCGCGGGTACAAATTTCAAAGAGCACCTTATAGGTTTTTGGGCTATTCGGCCAACGCAAATTGTTTTAGTTTGTTAGTTTACAACAGAGCCGATTTACGAGGAGAAACATAGAAATATAAAAATTAGAAAATTGAATTTTTGTCGTCTCTTCGGTTAAATCTGCTAGTGTTACCGGCTCAAATCCAACGTTTGCAAACTACATCATATCATATCACAAATCCTGTGGCCACTAAATTTTCAGCTCTCGGTTCTCTCTAATGAAAAATTATACTTCACACGACATCTATCTGGCAAAGTGAAATTCGTTTAGAATCGGTTAAAGTTAAGGACACCCATCGAAATATAACATACAGGAGATAATAGATTTATCAATACTGATGACTGTCGTAAAGTTCCATTTTTTCATAATTTATTAATTATTATTTTTGCTGGTTTAGTGGGTTACAGAATGTGTTGTAAAAATTAAAGTTATTGTTACATGTGTGCTCTGGTAATCCGAACAACTCACTTATTATTGGTATTAAAGTTTCCAGAGTAAATCAACATCTTGCAATATCGTAGAGAGGTTCATATACTTTTCACGTAATCAGGGGCGGATTTAACCTTCTTGCCGCCCTAGGCCTCAGACAATTTTTCCGCCCCTTTCGTCGGCAGATCGAATACCGATAGGTATTGCTTCAGATGTACTGACCTTTTTTTTTCGCTCACATATTTTTGCTCACCTTTTTGCTTCAGATGTACTGACTTTTTTTTTGCTCACACTTTTTCCGACACCATTTTTCTGGACGTTTCACGTGATTTATATCAAAAATTTTGCACGAGAACAAAGCATGCTCTAAAAAAAAAAATTTGCCGCCCCAGGAAAAAATAAGAAAACTTGCCGCCCCCGAAATTTCCAACCGGGCCTAGTGGTAAATCCGCCACTGCAAGTAATAGTTTCTTCTTGCGCATTCCACACAACAACCGAATATGCTGTAAGTCTCTCGGCTCGACACATGCAGTATATAAGCGCTATAGAGCCCGGGGATATGTTTTTCTGCTGCGAGAATAAAATGACGATCAGTTCTAGGCAAAAGTGCATTTTTAAAGTGATTTTCATCGATAAAAGCGATCAAGTAGTAAATGAAATCGATCTGTATTTTACTTGAAATTCCGGCGAACCTCTAGCTCGCAACATTAAGTTGGGGCGGCTTGATCTTCTTTAGATCGCTTAGGCGAACATGATTATGATTATAAATATTGATGTGCATTTTGTAACATTAACTAATCTACATTATTATTCATAAAAGCAAAGAGCCATATTTTATTTTTGCCTGATAACTTACATCTAGGATAATTCACTGAAGATGTTGATCCCATTGAATTATGAAAATTATAAATTATTTTTAATGAATAATTTGATTATTGCATTTAATATTTTTTCAGATAAGACTTTTACAATTGTGATAAATGCAAATTTATATATTCACACACATATTTACATTACAGTATTTCTGAAGAATTCTGGAGCACAGTTTGTCATCGATATAGCAACTATGTTCAACACATTTAAGTAGGTCTGATAAATGTCAAAGTAGAGCGCGGTATTTCGGCCACAAGTCTTCGTGCGGGTTTTGGGTTATTTCATAAGCTCACTCGGCGGGTTCTCCAACCAACTATCTGGCAACCCTGATTATGGTACATAAAAGCGAAAAATGGAGAACTAATTTTAGTTGATTCCATACAAATGCCCATAATTTTCTGTTCGTCTGATAGTACGATGACTTGATAAGCATTTAAATATGAACTGCTTAAAATTACTCAGCACGATTTTTATGCAAATTCATAGTTGGAGATCAGATAAATTTACTCCGATTTTTCGGGTTACCACCATTCAAATGTCACTTAAAATAAAGGTTTGATACATTTTTCACTGATCTATTATAAATACAGATTTTGAAAAGAAATCTATACTCATACTCATTCTCTGAAAGTATTTTACAGGGGTTGTACGATTTTATTTTCTCCAACCCCAACTCAAAATTCAAAAATAACTTTAATAATTACTTTTTCTAAAAGTTGTTTATTGTTCTCAGTATTATATTTTTCTCAGGTATCGCTACGGTATGAATGAGTTTTTTTTGCTATTTATCAAAAGCGAAAATTGTTTAGCTAGTTTTGCTTAGTTCTTTAAACTGCTTTCAAAAGAATAAACATCACAATTGTTCTATAAAAAGACAACGGTCTGAACTCTAATTTATAAGAATAATTATTATGAAATAATATGAACAACTAAATCGTAATTATGAAAAATAAAATAAATTTAGAAACATTTTATTCAATCACAATTGAGTTTAAGATTATGCAGAAATTTGTTGTTGGATTAACAACGAAATTAAGAATTTGATATTACAGTTTCGAGTTGTTAACATTTTTATTTGACTGAATTGAATTTGCAAAAAAAATGAAATCGTTAATTTTTTAACCCTTTTCTATTCTGGAAAATTTATCAAACTTTTATTATACACATCTTTTACATAAACTAACATACTGTAAATAAATATATTTTCAAATCATTTTCCAATTGTAATAATAATAAACACTTTTATTTAAGAAAAACGGACGAATAATTAAACTAATATTTAGGTAAGAGTGAAATACCTTATTTTAAAAATTCCGTGCATAAAATTCCTTCACCAGAAACTAGATATCAACCGGTTGATCTTAAATAAGGACGAAACACATGGATACTGAAGTACAGTAGCCGGCATACGAACACGAGGTGTAGAACTATAGGTACAATATGTGTAGAATACTCGTATATTCTCTCTATACTATACTCCTTGATTTTGTGTTGTGTGTAAGAAAAACACAACTTTCATTCACTATACAAAAAAAAACCTTTTTTTTGTTATATTTACACTTTTTGAACAAATTTTTGTTTTGCACTAAAAAATTATAATATAATTTTATTTTTTGTGTTAGTATCCAAATAAAATTGTTGTACACCACCGTTAGAGGATGTTTTTTTTGTTGTTGTAGCTTATATATTATAACTTCAAATGATTTTATATTTATGAACACTTTTATTTTTTACGGACATTTTAGATACTGCATTTTTTCGCACTCGAACGTAAACAACAAATTCATTGAGTTCTTGGATTTAGCACTAAGATTTTTTTACATCTTACCCGATTAATACTGATGTTTTGGCATAGAAATTTTGATAAGATTAAACCGCCGGTTTATTTTGAAAATTTTACGTTTGATTTTTGGTTAGGGGAGTTTTTTCTTTTATAAATATTTTCAACACAAATAAACTTATTATTATAAACTTATTAATATTAATAAAATAGATAAAATTAATTTTATATTTTATATTTAAAAGTAAAAATGATTATGATATATTTTTTTTTTGTTTTGTAGAAACACAAAAGTAGTTTGTAAGCACACACAATAAAATGAAATGTGTGATACGACTGGTCTGGCGGTTAGAAATCTTTTGCTCTAAATGTTATGATGTTATGTGTATTTTGTGTTGTATGTTATACATTTTTCCCTCTCTGTATATACTTAAAAAATCATCATCCCCCTCGTTCCGGCGAACACGACATAATAATCAGAGAAAAAAAAACGAGGAAAAACCATACCAAAGGGAAAAAATACACCACTATACGAAACGGAAAAAAAAGGACGATATAAAATGAAACACGAACAGCAGTAGCAGCAGCAGCCAAAGCAGCAATATAGTACCACACAGAGCAGCAACAGAGAGAAGGAAAAAATATGAGAGGAGGAAAAATAATTTTCATCCCCCAAAAACAAAAATAAAATACACACAAAGCTATAATACACGCGACAATATATACACCATGCCGAAAAAGTATTTGTGGAGGTGGATTGGAGCGGTAGCGGCCAAGGTGGCAGTACCATAAACAGACACCGGCACCAACAGTAACAGGAAGAACAGCAACAGCAACAACAACAACAACAACAGCAGCAACAAACCATCTACAAAACTACCCCATCATCAGCCGACAGAAAAGTGGCACTACATTCAAAAAATTGCCAGTAACAAGTCCCTAACTGGGTGAGGAGGATTTTTTGGGGAATTTTTCGATAGTAGTATGTGTGTGCAGCGCCACTCAGAGGGATGTCCTTTGTCGGAAAACCAAAACCAAAAAAAAAAAAAACAGCAAAAAAGAAAAAGGGATGAAAATGAAAAATTCCAATTCGGTAGAATACCACTCAGAGTAGGTACGTGGCCTATAGGGGAGGTAAACCCCAGCCGAAGAGTAAGCCGGTGTAAAAGAGAAATAAAGAGTTCGCCGGGATGGTATCTCTTTTAGTCACCCTCCGTAGAAGGTAAGGTACCATCCCCGACAATAACAAAACAATACCACCTGCCCGGCCGCCCAATATCACCCACCCACCCACCCCTATCCAACAACCTTCACAGTCGCCTCATCGACTCATCATTATCATCATCTCCTCTCATTTTTCGAATGTGTACAAAAATTGTGTGCCGTCGACGTAGTCATCGTCGTCGTCGTCGTCTACCCCTAGACGAAATTTTTGGGGTTGAGTTTAGTGCGAGGCATACAGCGAGTCGCGATCCTTCCGATGGTTTTTAATATATCGCATAGCAGCATCCTCGTGCCGCACGAAGGGATGAATACTGGTACTGCCTCACATGTATATAAAAATAATTCGTTTTAGCGTTTAATATTCACGGGGTGGTGTTTTATTTTTTGCGGAATGCTCGCTCACACAACCCCCTCATACCAATTAAAATCGGCAGAGTAATAATAATAATAATGAAAAAAAAAAGGAATTTCTAATACCGCCTACATATGTACATGAAAAGTATTACGATTAAGGGTGGTGGGTGGTTTTTTTTTATGCCGCCGCTGTTAACACCGCTATATATTTTATACACATCCACCCGCCACCCATTCAAGAGAGGAAACTAATTTTTATAGGCATACATATATAACTTGCAGCCCCTAAGCTCATTGCCGTGTATCTCATTCCATTTGGCCTGCTACCACCCCCATTCTCAAAAAAAAAAAAACGAGTGAAAAAAAATCAACTTTTTTTTTTTCTAAAAGAGGAAAACACTACGGGAAAAACGAACGAATGAGAATATCTCCTAACTACTAAAAAGAAAATTTCTTTCATATCTCTCTTTCTAACTTGTCAAGGATTCTACTACTTTTATTGCTGGTGCCTCGTCGTCGAAAAAAAAGAGTTTGGAAAAGGAGTCGAACCGAACTACCCCTTCTCAGTCTTGAAATTTCATCTCGCTGACTCTTCGCCCGTCCGGACACCCCTTTTTTTCGGTGGTACCCGTGAATAGCGAATCTCGGCCCATCATCCCTCGTCCTTCAAAAAAAAAAAAACCCCAAGAAATTTACTGCTATGTACTAAAAACCTAACGTACATTAGAATAGTATCTAAGTTTGTGCAGAAATTATCTTTTTATGTGTGTGCAGATGATGGAGACTAGAACCGGGGATTTTATTTTTACTTCTTCGTTTTTTTATATGGCGGAGGGTTGGTTAGCGGGACTTTTTATTTTTCTTCATTTTTTTTTTTATAAAATAAACCACCCTTAAATCGGGTGGATAGAAAAGTGGTTGAACCGACAGATTGAGTAGAAGAAATTCCATAAGAAGTGAACGATAGTCGCGTGAGTTAAGGGTTGAAAAAAAAAAATGTGGATAGAATGAAACTGGTCTTGTTCGGTTCGTGTTGACAGTGTGACATGATTTAACCCTTTCGATGTTGCAGCAGCAAAGGATACAAGTGACGGGAAAATTGTTGGCCGTGAAATCGTGTTGGCGTGATGGTGTTGATGCAATATTCTGGATTCTTGGTGGGATTCCCCGCACTTTACGAATGCACTTGATTGTCGCCTTCGGTGGACTCTCTTGTAAGCCGAAACTCTTTGAAGGATATTTCTTTCGTTGTATGCTCTCTGCGCGTGGGAGGATTTTGGATACTTTGGGGGTAGTTTGATAAGGAATTTGGTTGTTGAGGGTTGTTGTTTGCCGATCAGTGGTCGACATGTGGTTAACTAGTTCATTGGTCTTCTCTGATGAACCTGAAATGCTTTCGGGGTTAACAGGATACATTACGAGGCATTTGTTTCTCTTTTTTTTTATAATTAAATCGAAAATAGTCATAGGAAGTTACGGACATTAGGATGAAATTTAAATGGATGTGGAATTTTTTTAAGCGTGAAATTAGAATAATAATTGAATGCAATTCATTTTAAATGATGTAATTCATAAAATATTTGTACCAATTTCCATTTTTTGGGTGGAAAATAGGTTGGGTTATTGCGTGAAATTTGCAAATTATAATCAAATCAAACTGGAATTTATTCGAAACTTTCATTTATGGAAAAAATTTAATTTTTATAAATATTTTGTAGCCTTGCTGTAGTACTAAATTTTTAGCATCTAAAATAGTTTTTTAATATTTCATAACTTCATAATTTGCGACTTTTCCTACAGATTTTACATATTAAGCTAAAACTAATTTTCTATATGATTTCGGCCCTTCAACTATCGATTAATTCAAATTTTTTATAACAGCTGAAACATATTTCAGAATCCTTTAGTATTTAAAATAATTCGTTTTAATCTAAACATTATAAGCACCTGATCCTTAGGGTATCAAGCAGTTCTCGAATTTGTTTTGTTCACCGTAAAAAAAGTGCCTCTCAAGTATGTTAGAACAAAAAAATTTGTAGAAAAAATATTAATAAAACGTTTAAATCCCTTCAATTTTTCTTGTATATCTATTATATCTTCATGACGTTTCTGAATTCTTAAAATAAGCACTGTATCATTATTGTATCAGTACTTACTGCGGACAAAGATTGGAAACTTTCATACACTATTTTGTAGTAACATATATACCGCTGGATAGTCTCAGTGGTACAGTATTGTCTTTTAAATTATGAGATCCTCAGTTCAAGCATTGATAGAAGTTACCCGCATAACGTATCGGTGCGCAACCGTTATTCTAGCGGACCGATTTTCCCGTCCAAGTATTGAAACATGCAGATCTCTAGAGGAACATTTCTTGTAGTGATTAAACTCTGCTAAATTTATTTATTCAGTACTGAACATGGATACTGCTTCAGTATTACGATTGCGTACTATATACAAAGATACTTACTGTATTAATTTAGTGAATTTCGTCGTGAGTTCTTAATCAATGACTAAAAACGATACCTGTTCAGTAACGTTGATCTATTCTGATAAATAAAAGTGAAAAGTGATTTCACGAAATGTTCCATACACATAATGGTTCTTTTTTCATACTATTTCTGTAGCGAAATATGTACATTTAATTTAAGGATTTGATTTCGGGACCGCATCAGTCTGATAACAACACTTAGACTATATACTAAAGTGCTGTATCGAATTACTTACAAATGTTATAATGTTCTCGTAATATGTCAATCCTTGTCTAGTGTATAATTGCAGTACTGATACAATACTGATTTAGATATTTAGCAAACTTTATATTTGTGATTCGTACCTACTTCTCAGCTTGCATACCAAAATTCAATGCAGTTCACATATCAGGTAGCTCAAGAGAGTATTCTTTAAGAAAAATTAAATTTTAAATATAGGATTTTTTGTTCTTGGGAGGTGTAAATAATTTAGATACCATGGTTTTTGCAATTGGAATATCTAAAGCATGTAATCTAAAACTTTCAACACATCTTTGACTGACCTTGCGAATGAAAGGGGGAAAAATGGGGATTCATTTTTATTTCAGCATTCTATAAAATTGTGTTTCATGTTAGCAATTTATTTCAGGATCGATTTATAGTAGATAGATAGATAGATGTTTATTTCGTTCCAATAAATATTTATAAAAGTATTTGTACAATATTTCTGTTGATTTGGTGCTCAGATCGCATATCTTTTCAGCCATAGTAATTCAAAGTGTTTCTTTTGTGCATAAATTGAAGCTATTTGTGATTAGTGTTTAATTTGCATAAGGAAAATTGAAACAACAAAAACCTTATTGGTGCCTTAAAATTACTTAAAATAGGCTAAACTAAATTAAATTGACTAACGTGTGAATACATATAGTGTAGATTGTTTTATAATGGAATGATGGAGAGAATCAATGGCTTTTCTGAGAGTGCACACTTTGTAATGAAGTTTTCTTCTTGTTTTTTGGCAAATGGTTCAATTAGCAGTATCTCAGCTAATTGGTGTAACGATCGAGTAGAAAAATTCCAGGGTTTATTCAGGATGATCTTGAGACACTTGTTCTGGATTATCTGGAGCCGTTTTTTTTGAATCTTGGCGCATACATTCCATATTTGAATGCCATACGTTAGGATCGATTTATAGTACAGTCATATTTCAAAAGATTTCTTTGCTTTTTGACTTTTACATTTGCACATGCAATCTACTAATGAACCCCATTATTGGAAAGAAAAAAATTTTTCGTACCAATAATTTTCAGTACTGACACAATACCGTTGCAGTCAATATTTTCTGAGAAAATTATCAAGAGCTCTGGTGAGGTACGGAAAAACAGAGTTCTTTTGGAAGAAAGTCGTCAGTACAGAAAGGCGTTATATTGTGCTTTTGTTCGATCAATTCTGGAATATGCGTGCCAGGTATGAACTCCATATTATGAGGTCCATAAGAGCAGAATTGAATCTGTGCAGAAAAGGTTTTTGAGGTTTGCACTTAAGGGGTTGCCCTGGCTTGACTCTCAAAATGTTTCTCCATATTCTGAACGTCTTAATCTTCTCTGTCTTGAATCGCTTGATAACAGAAGGAAAGTTCTCGGGACTGTTTTCGCATTTAACATTATCACTGGAGGAATTGATGCCATTATATTGTCACAAGAAATTTCTTTCCGTATTCCGGGTCGTACTTTGAGAGACTATAGACTACTAAACATTTCATATCATCTGACTAATTATGGGCAACATGAACCGATCACATCCATTTCGCGTCTTGTTAATCGTTTTTATCATGCTATTGATTTTGACTTGAGCGGGATACAGCTGAAGTCAGCTTTAAATAAAATAATTAAATAATTTGTTTAAATATTCTATGTAATTGTTCTATTTAATGATCGCTTTTATTTGTTTTAAAAACTGTAATGAACTGTAAGTAATCAGGTCTTGACGAAACTGAAATAAATAAATAAATACTGTCAGTTTTGATTATTAATGTTCCGCATTATCCAAGCTATCTTAAAACAGAATTTTAAAATTTTACAAGCAATACGTTAAGAAGATCCATGAGAAAAAGTCACATCGAACTAAGGGACGATAGTAATGTCTCGAATCAGATTGAGGAAGCCAAGGCCCTATTTGTGCTGTGCGTCACTGAAGAAAATAAAATTGTGTACAACAAAACGATTTTGAGGTGTCTGAAAAATCAACACATTGGGACGATTCTTGATAGAATAAAACAAAACCAGGGCCCGTATTTGTTATGAAATTTTTAAAATAAAGATCGCATATTGTACGTATAAATCATGTTGGGAGCGCTAAGTGATTGCTGGCTAAACAGTTCTGCTAATCGGTAAACAATAAACACCTGAACACAAATTATTTAAACTGGACAGTATGTTAAGGAAAAAGAATGCAAAGCAAGTGCACATTTTAGTCCAAATTAAATCCTAAATCAAGTATAACTCACAATTCATAATTCGGGCATTTCCCAATAGATTTGACAATTTTCAGCTTAAACTATTTAATTTTATTAAATTACATTATTTATATAATATTTTAGTGATCTAAGTGAGATTTTATCTGTACAACTACGGAATATAAGTTCCACTTATGGAACTTAAGATGTCGACTTGTTTATTGTATTGAATGGAATCTCAGTCGATATGTACGTGTGCACTGTAGCGGCTATTTATATACCGGCACAAATGTTAATGTCATGAATATTCGCACACTGTATAATGCGTGTAGCAGTGCCTTCGTTCTTGATATTGTTGATGCAACATGCTTTTTGGAAACTATCAATATGAATATGGACAATTGCACCATTCTATTCTAAAGTAGGGGAATAGGCTTGATATCTAAGGTACTTTAGAAACAGATTCGAAAATTTTGGTTAGCGTTCCTCGAAGGATAAAATTTCAATTTAAAAAAAATTAAATATTTACACATTCCATATATAGTATTATAGTTTACCATGAAATAAATTTCCTTGTCATTAATATAAGGAAAAATAAAATTACTATTGGCTGGTTTTGATCTCGCGCACTTGGTGTGAGAGTTAATTTACCCAAATGAAAAACCAAATTGAACCAATATTGGTTTAAATATGAGATGAACTTCAGTGCATATACCTACCTTATTCATAAAGTACTATGGCAAATATCACTAAATTATAATTCGTAGAAATAAATTTCGGTTCAATATCGCACGTATGAAGAATTCCTCAGCAATCCCTAGTATTGCTTCGTATAACAGGTATAATACACCCTCTGATGAGTGAATTAACCTAATTGAACACAGTTTTAAACTGGCTTCTCCAGTGAAGGGTTTTCAACTGACATGTCCTTAATGGCAGTAACCAGAATAGCGATTGATCCCAGTCGGCATTTCGTATTGCAGGAACTCCTCTGGGGTCGAAAAACAACCAAAAATAATTCTTAAAAATTATTATTCAAATTCAAATTTATTGTTATGGTGAACCATATGATTACATGTATAAATTTAGTAGTAATCATTTTGTGATCAGGCTTGATCCTCTACAACAATGTTGCGAATCTTAAAACCAACAATGCCTGTATTGAAATAAAATTAATTAGATTGGCTTGAAGGAAAAATGGTTAAGAAAAACCTTCGCAGAACTAAACAAAGAATTAACAGCACAAAATAAAAAAATTAAAATAATTAAACTAAAAAACTATAGTTAAAGAAGATATTACATGAAAAGCCTGACTAAATATATAAGTTAGATAGAGATAATTAGGGGTTATCTATAAATTGAAGTTTGTAAATAAAATTTCTTATAAGTTTTCGAAAAAATTAGCAGCTACAGGAATATTAGACAATTCATGCAGTAAGCTAGTGGAGAAGTGCCATGGTTTGTCCATAATGATTTTTAAAGATTTATTTTGTATTATTTGTAGCTTTCGTATATGAGGTTTTGCGCAACTACACTAGATAGGCGCACCATATGAAAATATGGGACGCATGACGGACTATTCTTAAAAATTAGCTTCTATGGTAGCTTTATCATGAAAAAATTACATTCTCGTTAATTCTTTCATTAAAATACTTATATAAATACAAGCTACCCAAAAAAGTACGTTAAATTTTGTTTATTAATTACGATTGTTCTTCCGAACTCACTTATTTAGTTCTTCCATAGTTCAGCAATTGTGTGTGATCCAAGTTATTCGCAGCTTTAGGTTAGGTTAGGTTGGGAAGGGTGGACTGAAGCAATGTGCCACAGTCCATCCCCAGAGATAACTATGGATCCGTTGTGGTCCCCTCGTATAAAAACCAGACTCTAGACTACTGATTCCAAATATTGCTCTTCCTTATGAAGAGAGTAGTACTCCATAAAGGAATCATCGCAAGTTCTGATAGATCGGTCAAGGAGAATTTTCCCAAGTACCGATACCTGGTATTTGCCAGGCTTTCACATTTATACACTAGATGCTCAAGTGTTGGCTCAACATTCTCATCACCATTCGCAGCTTTACTTCTTTCCTAATGAAAATCTGTACTATTGGATACTTGCACAAGTTGCAGCCGTTTTTTCGTGAAATGAATACTTTATTTAAAAAAATTAATAAAGTACATGTCTTTGAAATTATTGTCTATCGCTAGCGACTACTTTCTCCCATCCTTCTGACAGCATGTTGTGTGATGAACTCCTAATGGATCTACAAGTTTATTTTGACATGGGTCTTCAACGAGTAATGCTTCCAAATCTTCGTCTTTAAGCTTTTACGGTGCGCCAGAGTGTTGTTTATCTTCAACATGAAAATCATTATTTTTAAAGCGTGGAAACCAATCTCTGCATGTTATTTTCGATAGAGCATGGTCGCCATAATTCTTCACAAGAACGCTATGTGCTTCAGCTGTAGTAATGGAAAAAAATGACCCGCAAATATTCTTCTTTTATGACCAAATTCGACATGTTAAACGCTACGAAAAAAAATCCTAATGGTGAAGCTTCACGATGAAGTTGGCTGAAGTATTGCCAGATGCAAAAAGGCTAAGATAACACCATCTATCGGGAAACGGCTGGAACTTATGTAAGTACCCAATATTTTCGCAATAAATTTCTTTAATAAACTCGCATGCTCCATCCTAAGCCTCAAAACACAAACTGCTATAAATCAAATTTTTTTTCCCATTTTACAAAATTATTTTACATTTTTCATTTTCATTTAATTTCACGGTAATATAAAGGAAAATCGATAACTCAGCGGATTTCATGTGAACCAAATAAAAATATTTTATTACAGATCCTTACAACTACATCATCCCCCGTCTAACATAAAAAATGAAATCTAATACAGAAGCAAGCCAGAACCGAAAAGGGAGTATTACGAACCGAACGAAGTAGAAGGCATTACGATTACAATAAAAAAAAATAAACCCCGTAAACGAAAAATGAAATTAAAAATTTTCAAACATAAATCCGCAGAGAGTATAGCGAGGGTGGAATTATTCTTTTCTACACTCTTCTCTCGTACAAAGCCTACAAAGTTAGTTCGAATGGAACACAATACTAAAACGGAGCGAACAGAGTGTTTCTATCTAATAACCTCATACTATAAAAAAACCCACCCCCGAAGGACGAAGTAGTAGCACAAGAAGAAAAGGCGGAATACATTCAACTACAACTAAATAAACACATTGAAAGTTTTTCATCATCATCGTCATCATCGGTAGGGTGCAGTGTAAAGGGGGTGGTTTTTTCCCGAGATTCTTCTATGGACCAGAAAACTACCACCACCTTCTCACGCCGGATGTTCATCGTCTAAGCTGCTCCGCGATTCTTCACTACTATCGGAAATTCGTGAACCATTTTTTTCCCGCCTACTCCGCGTGCCAACGATGCGATTTTCTATTGCGCCAACTACCCTCTTACCCGTCTTTACTATACTTTCACCCACCACCCTTCTTCCTTTATAATGGCATAATAAAAAAAATAAAAAACGAAATAGAAAATTGAAGGGATGAATTCGCTTGCTGTTGGAATAGTTTCAACTCGCGCCCAACAACAATACAACAACAACAATGTGAACGGCAAGGACACCACCGAACAAAATATCCCGACTGTTTAGTGTGTTCCCGTACAATAGAGGAAAATTTTTGGAAAATTTTTAACCGAAGAGAAAAATTGAGAGAAGAAAATTCGGTCGACTAAGGATACACCAAGGACCTGGTAAGGATTTTCGATATCCTTATTGTGAATAATGTTCCGTTGGTTAGTGCGTGCACAACCACCTTCCAAAGATCGAAAATGCCCTTGGAGGACGATGATAAGTTTTGAGAAAGACGCGTACAACAATGAACGACTCACCCCCTGTGTCTGACGGAGGGTAATTGGAATTGTAGTTCGAAAGAGATTTTGGTTCTTTTTCAACTAAGGGAGGACCTTTTTCTTCTAAAAATCTTTCAGCCAGGACTTGAGAGTTTAATCGGTAAGGGTAAGTAAAATTGGATGGAACAGAAAAATTTTTTTTTTCAACTTTAGTGGATATTAACAATTTTACTACGAGTATTGGCTTTGGATTATAAACTGAGTGGTTTATTGATCGAAAATTGTAAAACTTATTGTCCATATTTTATATTGATGGAATAAAAATAGTTTAATCTCTTTTATAATTTTATCTTAGAAACAGGGAGGTTGAGGGCTAATAAATGAGGAAAACTGCAAAGAAACGTCCCGAAAGGTAGCTACATACACTACCCTCGGAAAGTTTAAATACACCAATTTTTTCCTTGTTTTTGTAATTTCATTAATTAAATAAACATTTTATATAATTCATATCAATTTATTTTGTATTAGTACTCGTAAACACGTTATAAAAAAATTAAAAAATTAAACAGGAACCGTTCATTTTTCCTAAACATCCTTTTCATCAAAAAAACCACCATTTCGACGAATTACCATTTCGCACAAACGAGGCATTCTGTGAATTAGTTTGTCAAGAACATCTGGTGGAATTTCATTCCATGCTTGTTGGAGGATCTCCTACAAGTGTTTTTGTGACGTAGGACATTTAAGTCGGACCCTACGATCGAGTTCGTCCCACAGCAACTCCATAGGGTTCAAGTCCGGAGACTGGGGAGGCCAAATCATATAACTAAGAAGCCGTCTCTTCTCTGCTTCCTCCAAAAATCCTCTACACAGTTTTGAGGAGCGTTTTGGGTCGTTATCTTCTTGAAATGTGAAACCTCTTCCAATCAATCGACGTCCAGACGGTAATGCATTGTCCTCCAAAATTTTCTTATAACCCTCTTTTTTGAGTATTCCGTCTATCTTAACGAAATCACCCACACGATTATACCCGAAGCATCCCCAGACCATTACTGAAATACCTCCGTGCTTGACAGTATGTATAACACATTCGTCCAGAGCCCTCTCTCCAATACGCCGTCGGACAAAAACACGTCGTTGGCTGCCAAATACTTCAAATTTGGACTCGTCGGACCACAACACTTTTTTCCACTGACTAATCGACCATTCTTTATGTTTTTTAGCCCAAGCTAACCTTTTAACTTTGTTTTCTGGCCGAAGTAAAGGTTTTCGCATCGCTATTCGACCAGTAAGCCCCACCTTATGAAGACGATCTATGATTGTGGTTTGGCTGATTGGATTTGAGCGGAATTCGTTTACTTTTGCGGCGATCTGGGGTACGGTAAGTCGTCGATCTTTCATACTGGTTCTGACAATAATGCTGTCTTCACGTTTTGTGGTAATTCTAGGTCTCCCAATCCTTTTTCGGGTCTTATAGTCACCGGTTTCCCTGTAGATCCTGATAGCGTTCTGAACAGCGCCTAGTGAAACATGAGTTTCTTTGGCAATATTTCGGATCGACTTGCCATTTTTATGCAGAAAAATGATGACGCTACGAGTACAAGTTGGAATTTCTTTGTTTTTCCCCATTTTTTACTATAAGCGCAAAAAAAAGGTAAATTATTCCAAATTTACTCGTAAAAAATTGTAAAAGATATTAACAAAATATTTTTTCTTAAAATATCCATAAGTTAACATCAGAGATAGTAAAAATACAGATATATTTAAAAAAAATATTCGTACCTACCCTAAATTCTAATATTTTACGAATGAATAAAATTTCTGCAAAATTTGGAAAACTACCATATGTCAATTTATAACGCCATCTATACAGATATCTATGAAACTAAAGAACCATCTAATAGATGGTGTTATAAAATAAAAATTTCAACTCTTTCCAATAAAGCGTTCGTTCAAAAATTAAATAAATGTAAGTGTATTTAAACTTTCCGAGGGTAGTGTACATACTTCTTACATTACACGGTAATGTAAATTAGGTAAGCAATGTAAATTTAATTCGTACGGAAAGCAATTTGTGAGTTCCAACGAACGGACTTTTTTTTAAAGAAACCGAACCTTACTTACTGGTCAGCCTTTAACGTAGTACGTAGGGGAAAGTTGTACAAAACGGGGTCCTTAGTGTTTAAGGTAAAATATCTTCGAATTGGTGTAACACATTGTTTTCATAATATTATTAAGTTGCTCTTTAGTTCTTTCTTCTTATTTTCCCCGTACTTTTATTTGTATATGAATCACACTAAAGGTGAAAGAATGGTAGTTTCTCGACCATGTCAAAATTCCCGTTTTATACGCATGGTTGGACAAAACGGGGTACTGTATATGTTCGAATTTAAACACACATTTTTATAAAAATAAAAGTTCTTAGTAATTTTTAATAAACAAAATTTGAATAAAATATTATAAGCATATAACGAAACATAAGAAAATAAATATAAATTAGTCTTTTCGTTCAGTCGAATAAGTTCCAAATTTAAGAAATTAAAGTTCTTCCTCATTTTTATGATATTTCATTTTGATCAACATGAGTATTAGTAGGAATTATGGCCTCATTTATATTTACACAAATTGCATATATAATGTTCGCAATCGTCTGCATCAAGACTTGTACAGGCTTCATGAGCCCAACCCTTACAAGTGGAGCACATTACCCACCCTTCATTGCTTTTGAATTTAGAATACATTTCATAAAGAAAATGCATGTCGCATCATCGTGTTCAGATTTTGTTTCGAAAGTCAAGACAATCAATTCTGTAGAAATATCGCTTCCAGCTGGAAAGCTTGAAGTAAAGGACACCGAAGTCTCTGTTTCATTATTTTGATCCTTATTCAGTTCAATTGGTATGTTCGTAGTCTCTGACGTCTAATCTGGGAACACCTTTTAATCCTATAGATAGATACCCGTTTTTCGAAATCCATTTATGGCTGTTGCCATTGAGGCCGCTTTAATAAACGCTGTACCATATAGTTTTCTGATTTGAGTAATTCTACGTCCAGGGTGCAATCTAAGCCATTTTCTACATTTATCCAGTATTGCCTTAGGGGTGCCATGAAGGACACGTCAAGTGGTTGCATTTTAGAGGCGGGCCGCATCGCAACGGTGCAGCGAGCATTTTTTTTTCTACGTACTCCGTTCCGGTAGCGAGTCTCGTTCAGTGGACGCACTTCCATAACAATGTATGGCAGGCGAATTTTTCCGATGCGACCCGGCCCGGCCCGTCCACCCTAGTGGACGCCTGCCTTATGAGTGCAATGTTGTGGAAAACAAAGAAGTATTACGTGATTTTTACGAGCTTTTCCAATAAGTTCGATATTTTTGGTGTGACTAGAATGACCATCCAAAAGCAATAGAACTGGTTTGTCTTCAGACGGTCTGGAGAATTCTATAAAACGGTCGAACCATTTCAAAAATATCATCTTCGTCATGCTTCCACTTGGATCGTACTCGGCAGTTGTGCCTGGCGGAGCTTCATCCAGCAGTTTAGGTTTAGCGGAAAAAAATTGGTGAAAGGGAATTAAAACAACTTTTAAGTCGTATAAAACGATATAACGTTTCATCCACCCATAGAATACCCTGTTTTATCCAACTGGCAATTTCTTGCAAAAATACTTCATTACAGTTATTTAGGCATCACTACATACAATTAATGCGTCAGAAATTAAACAGAAGGCAACAACGAAAAGAATGAAATACGTACCGCAAAATTAAACACACGGAATCCTCAAAAATAAAAAGAAACAAAACAGCTAAATAAAATAATTTTGTTTTTGAAAAACTATAATTCTGTCCTGCTTGCGGTAAAACATCTGATCGCGGCAAAAGATAAATGCCTAATGATGAGAATTGTGCAGTTGTAGCAAGATTCTTCATTCACGGATGAAAAAAAACCGCTGGTCTCTATTTTACCCGCCTACCCCGTTTAATATTACTTTCCCCCAGTGGCGGTCATATTGCTTGTTCAAGAGGGGGGCCATTGAAGTTCAGTAGATACTGTAGAGAAAATAGGTGAGGTAGCTACCCGTTAATGCAGCGTGGATGAAGGAATTTCAGAATATTAAAAAGTATTAACATTGCTCTGACGGGATTTCTTTAACATCGCTCAATTTATCAACTGATTGTATGATATTAAAAATTTGAACCTGTGTTGTATGATTGTAAGTCCTTAAGCAATGGAAAATTGAATAGCACGGGTAGGAGCTACAAAATAAAATTAATTGATTTCAAGGCTTGGTGAACATAATTTTTGATTTCAGTAGAAGTCGATGTCGATCTCGATTTTGGAAAAATTTAGAAGCCCAAACAGTCTTCAATATCTCTTACTTGTATGAGAAAATTTCGAGATTTCGCCAAATCCAGTTTGAAATCTTTGGATGTAAATTAGCTGTTTTTTGAGACCACTAGAAAAGTAGTGTATTTAATTCTTATTGGTTCTACTATCATACATATTTGATGAAACTCCATATTGGGCATTAAAATCCGAACCCTATATCTCATAATCTAAAGACTTCAGGCCCGACGAAGAAGTGATCACCCCAATTATTAAGTTATCCTACAATACTTAAAATCTACGAAAGAAATATTTTATGTCAATGTTATTTATTAGGTATATATACATATTCACTGAGTCTCCTTATTGAGTCGATCTACATATAGTTAAGATGACTGCCACCATAACCTAACCTAACCTACTCTCTTAATTCAAAAATTTAAAAAACCAAACTCGGAAATTCTCTAAAACTATTTTCAATTATAATAACTTCATAAGCAGTATCTTATACCTGATTTACATCGCAAGATTTTGGCAAGTAGATTTTGAAATCTCCAAAAGCGTTTATAACGCTTTGAAGACATTTGTTTGACAACGACTCTGATGATAACATTTTTAATTTATTTTGTAAGAGTTAACCTTTGGAAACGAGGAAATTTAAAAGAGTCGAAAGCTTGCATTATCGTGCAATTTGAAATTTTGTAATATTTTATACAGGTAGTTGTGGTGACAGATAATTTGAGGGCTGTTCAGTGACTAGTATTTGTATTGAGGATTTTTTTCGAGGTACCTATTATAATGATTCTAATTAGTGTACAAAATATATGTTTTAAGTTTCACTCCGATCAGAAAAAAAAAATTTAGATTCCGAAAAATGGGTCCCGATGTATTGATAAAACGGCCAAATAATATTATTCTATGGATGGTTGTAGTTTTAAACATATAGGTTATGTACCATCAGAAATACCATCTACTGGTCGTAATGAAAAAGTGAAGTTTTTCATATTCAATCGGTTTCGACCGTATTTTTATAATGGTTAATAATACGAAGTTAATATCGTCGGCAAAATTGATCTGATTGCTAATGCTCAATATTATATTATAGAAAGAGAAAACGGTTCAGAAAGTCCTTCATCAAGTACGAAATCAAAAACTTTGACGGATTAGTAATTAAATGTAAAACATCATCTTTTTCGTCCTTGCTGAAGGACTCCTTTTTTTCATAAAATTGAGCACTCTAAAAGACTTCGTATCGTTTACCGTTCCAAAGTTACGCTCAAAAATTTATTTTTTAAGAAAAACTTCAATTGCTGAATTTAGACACTAGATGGCATTTTCGATGGTACACCACCTATAAATATTTAGAGTTCCAATCACCCACAAAATGATACTATACTAGGCCCTATGTCGATATTTTGGGAGTTTCCGGAATCTTATACAATTTTGGTTTCTTTAAGGTTCTTGAGGCACGTATTCCCCATATATTATCGCCATGAAACTAAAAACGTATTTACGTTAGTTACTATAAATATTCAGAATTAAGTTCTTATAGCTGATTTCTCTCGTGATTTCGACAACACTATTAAGATTACTGGATTACTGATAAATTTGAATAAGTTTTTTATCTGCTCTGGTGAATAGGTTTTTTGAAAACATAGTTCAAAATCCACTCAAAACGACCTGGACAGCAATGATATTGTGTTTCGCTGCATTTGCCACAACTTACGTTTTAATCTAGGATTAGGACGCACATAATAGGTGCGTTTTAATGCTCTCCAGAGTAGGATAGGACAGCATAGAAAATTTATATACAAAATTACAACAACATTGCTGTTTTTACGATTCTTTATAACTTTTTTCCATAGATAGTAGGCTAGAATATAGATTTTAACCGGAATATTTAACCCAGTAAGCTCACTGGGGGAACTATTCGCGATAAATTCTCTAATCTAGCCTACTATCTATGGAAAAAAGTTATAAAGAATCGTAAAAACAGCAATGTTGTTGTTATTTTGTATATACATTTTCTATGCTGTCCTATCCTACTCTGGAGAGCATTAAAACACACCTAATGACAATTATCCAAGCATAATCCAAATCCAAATTTTTCAAAATTAGTTTCAAACAGCAAAAGCTACTTCCTTAACAGAACACATCACAACCCAACGATTGATTATATATATATTTATATTCGAAATTTTATTACTTTTCGATTGAAATATTTTTAATTAGACACAGTCTTCTTTTTAATCAGGAGACAAAAGACAAAAGAAGGATTAAAGAAAGACATAAGGTGGAATCCGATTTAATTGCATTATACTTTATTAAGTGTATTATACTTTATTAAGTGTATCTATTAATCTTATAGTCTCATATAATTTTTCTTTAAAGCAGACGGGATAAAGTAATCACGGGTTACGAATTTGTTAGGGGGGGCCATGGCCCCCATGGCTCCACCCTATGACCGCCACTGCTTTCCCCTACAATTCAGGAGAGTCGACTCATAGTTTTTCTTATAACATTTCAGACAAACAATTTTGGTTCACGACTATTTATCTAAAAATCGGTTTCATTGACTAAAAGTTTTTTCTTGGTATTATTAAAACTCATTGTATCCCCTTTAATTTGAAGGTATGCTTATCGCGCTACCTTAACTACTTTAGAAGTTATTCACGTTTACGTAAAACCACTTCTTCACTTTAGTAATTCCTTTTTTTTCACAGGAGGTTGCCAAAAAAAAACTGAATTAAATTTTGAAACAAGGATTTTTTTTAGAGAAATGCACCGAGTTTGACAGTGAGGTCTACGAAAGGCTCCTACTGCTAATGATTTCGTGATAGGAGTAGCCCATCTGACTGCACTATAAATGGATATATCCATTGCAGAGATGTAAAATTTGTAGGTTAACAGGACCAGGAGGATATTTGTGGGACGGGTATGGAACGTTTTCATTGTCATAACTTTTCATTCGTAGTTGCACTTTATTATAAAAAAAAATTGCACAATTACAAAAATTTTTTAAATAGTTTTTTAGAAAGTTCTTAAGCTAGAGCCAGGACCACCCTAACCACAGGGCTAATTGGGCTACAGCCCCGGGGCGCAAGCCTTTTGGGGGCGGCATTTTTTCGAAGATAATTTTCAAAAGCCTGGAACAAAAGATGAAGCTGAGGGGTTGTTAAATGAATTCAACTCACTGAAAACTGCTATTGTGGTAGCATAATAGAAGAAGAAATCATAGATAAAACGAATATATAACTTCAAAAAGTTGATACTACAATTGAAAGCATTATTGGATAATACGCTTCTTTAAAAAAATTTGTACAGTCGAAACCAAATACAGAATCATTTAACCTTTACAAATCCGAAGGTATACAATTATCGGGATGTGATGAGTACAAACGAATACGCAAAAGAAAAAAACAATACGACGAAAATACGTCAGAAGAAGTTAAATTTGATGCCAATAACGAATTCCGCATAAATATATAGTATTATGCTATTATTGATAAACTTCTAGCAGAAGTACAAACGAGAAAGCGTGCCTATAACGACATTTACTCAAAATTTGCGTTTCTGGTCAATGTAAAAAATTTAAATTAAGACTCAATTAGAAAGAATGCTGCAAAGTTGAGCGAAACGTATATGGACGATTTAAAAAATAATTTTATTGAAGAATGCCTTCATTTTAAACTCGTATATTTATTGGAAAATAAAGAAAATATATCTACCTCTCAACTTAGTTTAATAATAATAATTGACTCGAAAATTGAGTCTACATTTCCTAACGTGGCCACAGTATTGCGCATTTTTTTAAATATTGCCACTACAAATTGCAGCTGCGAAAGATATTTTTCAACACTAAAAAGGATAAACAATTATTTACGTTCTTCTAAGTGACACAGCAAATTAAATGATTTGAGTATTTAATCTATAGAGAGTGACTTATTTAATAACCTAAATACGTGTTATATTATTAATCAATTTGCAAAAGAAAAAGCTAGGAAAATTAATATATAAGTTACTTTTGTTTTTTGTTTACTATAAAGTTTGTTTTTGTTCATATCGTTTTTTTGAGTTTTGTATGAATTTTATATTTTTGCTTATTAAAGGTAATAAATTGACCTTTTCTAATTCTGACACTTTCATCTTTTGTATTTGCTGCGTCCACTAGCCATCAAAATTATATTTTCATATGACGAGGGGCGCATTATTTTTAGTAACCCACGGGAGCCGAATATCTTAGGACGGCCCTGGCTAGAGCATGAAATGTATTCATATACTAAAGGTGACAAACTGGGCTTTTATAGTCTTGAGAAAATAGGTTCAATCCAAAGCAGAGTCTCGAACGAAAAAAAAGTTATATGTTTAGTCATGGTCAAAACTCCAAAATTCGCTTTATGTCTGTCTGTCCGTGGATTTGTCACGATAACGCAAAAACAACTTGACCAAGGATGTTAAAATTTAGAATTCCGATATTCGCTCTATCTTTTTAAGGCTAAAAAATTAAAGGGAAAAACCGTTCTACTCCTTCGGGTAGCTACAAAAAGGTAAAAAGCTAGACGCCATACAAAATTTCATGGAAAATTTGTGGAACCTACTATAACTCATGAAAGTGCTGAGTCACAGTAAGTGGAAGTTTCACAAGATTGTTTTAAGCGAATGACAAGGTAGAGTGTGATATTGAGTGAGATCCTAAAATAGCTAAATTGGTTGAAATTTGAGGTAATCTGCAATCATAAATTTTAGTTCGCGGTAATAAATTGCGGTTCTATATCGCGCATATAGAGAAATCTCAGAAATAGAAGAAGAGATAGAAGAGAGAAATCCTCAGCAATACCAGCATCTATAAGGGTGTTTCGGGAAAAAACAGCTCCTTAGGACCTAGTTTAATATAGCTTCTCCAGTGAAGGCTTTTCAAATGTGATGTTCTTAATGGCAGTAGCCGGGGCAACCAGGGTGCTTCGCACTAAAAACTCCTCTGACTCCGAAAAGCAACCAAAAAATTCGTAACAAATTTTAAATAACAAACTTTCAGTCTCAAAAAATACCTTCTTTTGGGTTGGGGTAGAGCACTTCCAGGTCCGCGATAATTTTACTTTATTATTTTTTAATAATAAAGTACTGTGATCGACCAGAAATTTCAAAATAAATTTACTACCCTGAAATTTCCTATTTTTACATTTTAGGAGTAATCCCCAAAAAGCAAAAAAATATGTCCGTCTGTCCGCCGTAGATGCCGTACGCCGTCCGCTGTACACAAAAGCGTTTGAAAGCGTAGCTCACAAACTCGTTGAGATATTAAGTTGACAATTTTTTGGTGGGTAGATTAGATGAACTTGAAATTTTGGGTGACTGGTGGAGCGGAGCTGTAAGAGGGGAAATGTGGGAAGCGATTTAGATGAATTATTTTGGATTCTATATCTCAGGAACCGCTTATGCTGCGTAGGTTAGTCGCGCATAGCCACTGCGCCACCGAAGGAGTTTCATTTTCATTTCAGTAGAAAACAAAATCAAACAAACCGTTCAACTTCCTGGTTTTGTTGTAAAATTCAAATAGATAAGTAGAATTACACGAAGAAATACATTTTCAATTCACATATAAATATAGGTAATTTTACACGAAATGTTGCGTAATTTGGTGCTGTTGTTGTTGTTGTTTGGTGTGGGGGAATACACGCAGCAAATCAGCGTATCTTGTGTATATAGCCAATATACCATTGAAGGCCTAAGACCCCATGTTCTTCCAAAAGCTCTCCGGCACTGCCAGAATGTTACTAGCGCACGGTTCGTCTTTGTATCTACATGTTCTCTCCAGAGAAGCTTGCTATCCAGGATAACTCCAAAATACTTAAGTTTCTCCGAGAGCTGAATAGTTTCACCCTTCAGCATTGGTAACACTAAACCTTCAGTCTTTCTTTTCCTAGTAAACAAAACTAGAGCGGTTTTGCTAGGACGCACAGAAAGTCTGCGTCTTTCGCACCAGCTATCGATAACCCATAGGACTCTCTGCATTTTATCGCATACATCCCTGAGCGATAGCACGACAGCTAGTGCAGCCACGTCATCAGCGTAAGCTTGTACGTGAATATTCAGATCCTGCAGTTCGAGAAGCAGAGAGTCGATGAGCATACTCCACCCCGCCTTGAGCACAGCTCTTACTGACCCCCGTTGTAGCATATTGTCCATCCTCCGTCTCCGCGAATAGCTTTCTCTGTGTGAGCATGGAGTGAATCCACTTAACTGGCAGCACCACACAGTGATTCAAAGGGCGCACTATCAAGAGCACCCTCAATGTCCACAAAAAGGCCCAGCGCGTACTTTTTCCGGTTCAGCGCCCTGTCTATTCTGGATACCAGAGAGTGGAGCGCTGAATCACAAGACTTTCCGCTCTGATACGCATGTTGTTCCGAACAAAGAGAATGCGCTCTGATAGCCACTTCCCTAATGTGCTTCTCTACCAGTCGTTCCAGACTTTTCAGACCAAACGATGTAATGCTGATTGGCCTACAAATTTGGGCAGAGTATAGTCGTCTCTCCCTGGCTTCGGGATATACGCTAATTTTGTGTACGGTTCAGTTGAAAAATACATGAATAATTTACTAATACCAGTAATTTCGTGTAAAAGTGCTTAAAATGTGTACTTTTACTTGAAAATATTAAACATACTGGAAATTTCCAGTAAAAATTGGATTGAAAATAAATTTTTTTTAAAATAGTCTAGGATTACAAGTTGCGGCCAGACTGTTGGCAGATTTTTACAGATATCATACAAAGGCTTAACGAAACACCGTACCCAATTCGTTTACTAGCTCCCCAGCTATTACTTTCGGAGCATTGAATTGACTAAGTTTTTCACTTGTTCTGATTGCTTGCACCGGTCTCCAGTCGAATGTTACGCGCAGTGATACTGAACAAAATATTACTCGCTTCTGTAGGAGCTGTAGATTGGCCCAAATTAAAATACAACCCTTTGTAAGAGGAGCCTCATTACAATTAATTGCGACACTACTTTTATTAAATAAATAAATTACCACTGCCAAATGAAATCATCCGCCAAAAATTCATTCAATTCCGGCTATTCTCTAATTACAATAAATTTCATTGAGTAAACCATCGAGTCGCCTGTATCGGTAATTGGAAACGATTTTCGGCGTATCCTCCGTTACGAAGTCGCCCCCAAGCCAGAATCAAAGAAATCTAAATCCAGACGGCGTCGCTACCACCTGTCTGTTATTCAGGAACTTCGTAAAGCGGGTTGATTTTCAAAATTCCTAATAAATATATGAAAGGAATAATGTTCCGTCGAAAGGGAATCCATCTATTCTCCCCCGTTCACGGAAAATTTGCGCCAATTCCGGGAATCCGTCGTTGAATCAAGAACGTTGAGAACAGTCCCAGGCTACGTGGAAGATTGACAGGACACCGACAGAGTTCTCGGCCCATTGAGAAGCGTTTAGTCGTCGCTAAGGCTATATCGAGACACCGGGCCGCGTTTGGGGAGAGTTTTCCGGTTTTTTTTTCTACCCCCGGTTTTTCGTTCTCTTCGTGCAGGGGACTGTTTTTTTTCCTTACCTCCCCCCACCTCCATATTTCTTTCTCGAATTCCCCAATGCCGGAACTAAGAGAGCTAAGAAAACGCGAGAAAAATCCCCAGGAAAAAAGGATCTTGAGAAAGTCGAGCGGGATTTTGTTTCGTCCTTTGATTGTACCATCCTGGCGATGGGGTGGTTGGAGAGAATCAAACTACCACTATCATAGGGGCCGTACTATACATTAGAATGACGTTGACAGGAACAACGACAATGATGCCGTTGACTAGGATTTAGACGATAAGGACACAAGGAGCAGCGTCAGAGCGGTATAGCGTGCAGGCAGCGCACCAGTATCACAGGATGTCCTTAGTCCTTGTACTCTTTTGTTTCGTTTCAAGTTTGAGCGGGTACAGGATTTTTGTGTATACGAAAGTGGAATAGGGTGCGAACCCATCATTTCGTCCTTGCCGCGGCAGAGTGGGCAAGTTAGGGCAAATTTTCTAATAAATTTTCCTTTATGTGTAGTGTGCACATGCCGACATACCCCCCTAAACTTCCAGATATACGTATGTACACATTTTTAGAGAGGCAGCATATGGGGGTTGGAAGTGCGGTCGCGCCGGGGAGTTGAAAGTTTGGAGGACGTTGTCTGGAGTGGGTTTGGTGAGTTGTAAAAATTTTTCGCGAGATGAAAGTGCGCAGAAATAACGAATGTTCAGAATACACTACAATTAAAAATGTAAAATCTAAAAAAAGTGGGGAAAGGGAATGAAGATGATAAAGGTGGTGATGGGTGGATGGGGTGGGGGTGGGGGCTGCGATGTCGGGATAGAGGGAAGTTCTAGCTTGGGGTTTTGCAGTTTGGAGGCTTTGTCATACTCACGGCTTTTTTCGCGTAGTCGTCTTCTTCTTTGCTATGTTTTGTATTTAGCCGCTTCCTTTTATTTGCTTTATGTATTTGAAAAACTAGAGGGGAGGTTAGCTTAGCGGATAGGGTTGCTGTTGTTGGGCACACTCGAATATGTATGACGGGGTGTATGACGCGGAATAGGTACCTTATATTTTTATTAGTATAGAAATGAGCGAGTTTTTCTGGTGCTTAGAAGGATGATCTCGAGTTTGCTCTGTGTAGTTTTGAATGTTGCAGAAATTTTATACGTGATGAGATTATTATTTTCCCTTTTTTTTCTACTTGGGGGGTTGGTTGGTGGTTGTTGTTGCTGCTGATGATGATATGCTGGTGGTGGTTTATACATTTGGTCGAGGGTCGGATGACAAGACGAGTATAGGGCTTTATTCTAATGCACAACAGGAAAGAATGGGAACTTGTCATAGCCAGACTTGTTCAAATCGAGATTTTTTGTTCGGATGAAAGGCAAATGAGACGAGTGAATAAGACAAAAAGCAAACAGAAGGTCGCTTTTGAAGAGCCTTTTATTATAATTGCTAATAATTTGGAAGCACGTTTCACCGGCTTATGACAAAATTACTGACACATCAAAACTCGTATTTAGGGTTTATGAAAATTTGAGAAGGCTCTATAGTAATTTCTTGCATTTTTTTCAAATTTATGGCAATTTTCCCAAGTAAATTTCTTGGAATGACGGGTATTTTGGTAAACAGATTGTACGAAAATCTGATTCTTCCATGTCGTCTTCATGTAGGAGGGCATGAATAAACCAATGTTTGAAAAGGTTTTCCGGTTAGGTTTGCATGATTAAAACACTAAATTCACTACATTGGTTTGATTTGATGCTCGAGGCCGATTCTAGAGTGCCAGAGTGGCCCAATGTGAATCCAATACTAGAAACCTTGGCTGAAGTACAAAATCCTGCCAACAAGCTGGCTGCATCTTTTTTTTTCAAGGTAATGTCCGGGAGGCGATTAAAGACGGGTGTCACAGAAATGAGCCCCGAATGATAGCTATGTTTTTTTAAATTTTTTTCTATTTCGAAACAAAATACCCATCTATTGTATAAAACCTCTAAGGTTATGAGAGATATGACGGAATTCGTAAAATTTAGCACCCCCATTTTACACTTTTTACTTTTTACACTTTACACCGTGATCTAAAGTAGGTCCAATCACTAACTGTTCACACCGATAAATGGCTAAAATTCGGCTGGGTCGTATTTAGCCCATCAGTAAATTCAGGGACTAATACCAAATTTTACAATGGTTATCTTATACCAAAACGCAGTCCACACATGGCTTGACAAATTGTTGTATCTTTTGCATATCACTGATGTATTAAAAAGCAAAAAAAAAAAAAACATTTAGGGCGAATCACGCGTTTACACCCAAAAATCAAACGACCTATTTTTGGCCAGGTAAAAAATGAACGAGATCTGACCTGACGCTAGGTCAGGTGGCCTATGAAGTGTTTAAAGCAGGCGGTTTAAATAATTTAGGTCGAATTTAAGGTTAACCGCGGCCTTAATTCTGGGTGTTAACCACTAGTTAGTCAACTATCGTGAAATCCTGAAATGAATTTTTAAGCCTAAAAAATCGATATTTCATTTGACCTAAAAGAGTTTTCGAAATTCGTGTAAATTTCCACAACCGCCTTACACCTACTAGGGTTTTTAATATCGAAAAATGATTGAATCATGCTTAAGGCATTTTTATGTAAAGTCCTTAGATCTACAAAGGAGCTCAACATCTGACAACACCTAATAAAAATATCGGAATTCGTGAAAACGTGCACAATTACTCTACACCCTCTTAGGGATTGAATATCGAAAATAGTGGAGAACGATTCCTAGGCGCTTTTATAAAGATCCTGCAGAAGTAAAATTAATTCGATATCTCGACAGATCAAAAAGAAATGACGATATTCGTGAAATGCATACATTTTTTGACCCATTTTGATGGTAAAAATTTTGTTTTAAAAAAATTCTGCAGCAGTGAAATTAATTTGATACCTCATCAAACCAAAGAAATATGACGAAATTCGTGAAAATGTATATAATTTCACGGAAAAATTTGTTGTCCCAAATTCGAGAATAGATTTTTTTTTTATTTGTATTTAATGAAGTAAAATTAAAAATGGTGTCACCTAAATACTGCAAATTAATGCCCACCCAATTTCGAGTTAATACTCTAAGCAAATCTTTTCTTTAGAATTCGTTACGAATTCGCGAAATAATTCAAAATGAATTTATAATTTTTGAATTGATATAAAAATTTTGTTGATTATGTTATCATTTCTTTAGCAAATGGCAATGACAATAGTTTGAAACAATTTTTTTCAATAATTAATTGAAAAAAAAATTAAATGTTAAGTGAAGGTAAACGTGTTCTTGAAGTTAATTATAATAGAACACAAGTTTGTCCAACCGCGTTTATAGAATGCAATGTCTTCAACTTTATGAAATCAAAAGTTGCTAATATTTTATTTACAGTTCACCTTTGGCAAAAATTCATACAAGGTAAAAAGTTATAAATTGTCCAAGAAACTGTGCTATAATCGTTTTTTCTATAGCACCCATATTTTTTTCTCTCTATGTGAACCAAATTAAATTCGTCAAATTCTGTTGAACCGTCTTTCACTTACCGTTACTGGTTACTTTAGAAAAAAAAATACATAAAACATTACAGCTTGGAAATAACTTGTCCTTTCGTGGATATAATCACAGTCACTGTTCTATTCTTTTGGTTCCATGGACATTAAAAACAAATCAATATGTCACAATTTTGCAAGTAAATTTACATTGGGATGTAATAGTCAATTTGAATGTAATTTTAAATTATCAGTCAGTAAATTTCAATTTGCAATCAGTAAATTTTAACTTCAAATCAATTCTGGTTTTGCTGCGTAGATTTTGGCGCACGTAGTCACAGAAGGCGTTTCATTCTCGTTTCAGTATAAAACAAAATAGAACGAAGCGTCCAACTTCGTGATTTCATATATTACATGTTTTTCGTTTTAAAATTCAAATAGATAAGTGAAATTACACGGAAAAGAACGTAATTTTCAATTCATATATAAATATAGTTAATTTTACACGAAATGTTACGTAATTTAGCCTTTTCGTGTAAATTCTACGGTTCAGTTGAAAAGTACATGTACAATTTACTAATAACCAGTAATTTCGTGTAAAATTGATTGAAATGTGTACTTTTACTTGAAAAAATGAAATATACTAGAAATTTCAAGTAAATATTGGATTGAAAATTCCATTTTTTTTAAAACAGTGTGCATATTGCCTGGGTATGCAGGTTTGCAAGTATCAAAACGCGGAGACGCAGTTAGGTACAGTGGTTCTGAAATAATTTGGATACTTAACGGCGGACTGAATGAGAGCTATGCCTTGATGCGAATCAAGGACGATATGAAGTGGTACGGTTTAAGTTAGGCATTATACATACGGACATATAGTACATGTATAAAAAATTTCAACAAAATCGGTTCAGTTATTCTTGAGTTATACGAGTGCCAACTTAGTGACAGATTGAGGATGGGGGGACGGGCAATTTTAAATTTTTGATAGATTCACGGTACGGAAGTGGAGGGTGTTTTTTTATCATAGGAATGGCTTAGCAGCTTAAGCCTAGTACGGACCTCGATCAAAATTTTGACACTCTAATTTACTATAGTCTACAATTTCTACAGTGAAAAATTCGTTGTGTAGAATACTTTGGAGAAGTAAAAAGCTGGGAACAGCTTTTTGCTTGATATTTACATTTTGAAAAATAAAATTTATTATACGCATGTTTTTTATGGTAATTAAGCGTCATGGATAATAATATCGGCCACGGTTAATTTTATACGCGTTTAAAAAAAATTCTCGATATCACAAAAACCAAAATCAGTTTGAAAAAAAAAAATTACAAATTGAAATTCAAATAAGAAGATGTCAAAATTATCGTACCGCAATGCAAAATTAAATAGCAGCACATTTAAATGGTGGCGGAAAATTGGTCTCCACGGTTTCAGCACCATCTTTTGGTCGATGATCGAACTGTCAAATCGAGTCAAAATTTTGACTAGAACTCCGAACCACAAAACAGAAAGCCAACGCGAAAATCGAGCAATCAACTTTTTGACCGTTTTTTTACATGCATTTCGTATGGGAATCAAAATTTTGATCGAGTTCCGTACTAGGCTTTATGTGAAAATTTTCAAATTTGCACTGACGTAAGTAACTGGAGCAAAAAAAAAAATTGTTAGAAAGAGGGTTCATATATTTTCACGAATTTCGTCATATCTCATAGGTTTTCTGAGATACCAAGTTATTTTTATTTCCACAAGATTTCACAGATAAAGGCATAGAAACTGTTTCCAAGATGTTTTTGATATTCAACACGAAATAGTGTGTAAAGTGTTGTGGTGAACGTTTTAACGACATTCAACATATCTTTGTGTCTGATGAGATATCGAATTAGTTATTACTTCTATACAGACTTCTTGCATATTTTCTTAAAAAACAATTTCCAGATTTTTCGATATTCATCTTCTAAAAGCCGATAAGGGGTTGTATACGTTTTACGAATTCCAACATATCTCTTAGGTCTAATTAAATATCTCATTTCTTTTACTTGTCCGAGCTCTTGCTGGAAACACTTAGTAGTTAATAGCTTTCGGTGTTTTAAGCTATTCAACTCTTAAGTGTTTAGAAAATCTGTGGAAATAAAAAAAAATTCGACATCAAATCAAACCTAAGAGATATAGCGGAATTCACGTAAACGTATACAACTTCTCTACACCTATTTAGGGGTTGAATTTAAAAAAAATCCTGTTCTGCAGGTGATCCGTTGATTTACTTAACAAAATACAGACGGAAGACTAGGGAGATATTGACATGGAGTAGGGGAAGTGCGGCTACTTGTCGGAATACTGACAGGGCACTGATTGCTAGGGAAGAATTCTATGCGTATGGGGATCGCTGACTCTGACGTGTGCAGGTATTGCCTTGACCTATATGCTGAGGAGGATATCACCCACATTTTTTGTGAGTATCTGGCGGTTGCAAGGAGGCGACTGAGGTGACTGGGCAGTTTTTTCTTTAACAATTTGGAGGACCTGAGGTCAATAGGGCATGATAAGTTAGTCAAGTTCGTAAGGGATCTGGGTTGTTTAGGGGATGTTTAGTGACTATGGGCCCTTTTGGAGCCTAGTGTGCGCGGTGGCTAAGCGTTTCGCCCCTTCTTAAAACTAAAACTAAAACTAACGAAACGCTTGAATTCGTACATTCATAAATTTGATGAAGGTCATGTGTTTGCTGTTTACATCGCTAAGCGTTTGACATAGTTTGGTATTAATAGTCGCGTTTACGTGCAGACCCGAGCAATCCACATATACCGGTTTGGTATTTTTTGGTCTTGCATTTATTTGCGCATTTTCACAGTACCAGACTGGTTTGGTTTCATTTGGTCCGTACCAAAATTAAGACCAAAATCAGTCCAAATGGACTGGTTTGGTTTGCGTTTATGCGTACGACCAGACTGGTTTTTTTGGTCTATTCAGACTGGTCTGGTCTGCACGTAAACGCGACCAATGTCTCCTAGTAAAACTTAAGATTAAATTAGATTTTCGTGTTGGGGTTGGTTTGGTGAGCTCTGTCACTGAAGCCTCAATTGGGCTTACTGTGATGTCACTCCCTGGATTATCTATAGTTCCTCTTCGATCCCTGCTCTTTCAATGAAGCTTAGTATTTTTCGAAGGGGAATAGTCAAGAATTCCGATGGTTCCATGAAGCCCTGACCGAAGTCAAGAAGTTTTTTGTGAGGAAGTTCCTCAGAGGATGTGTTCTGGTGTTTCATCTTCATCATCGTAAATTCTGCATATTTTACTCTCAGAGAGACCAATCCTATAGAGATGCTTCCTCATGTAACAATGTCCAGTCAGAGCTCCCAGAGTTCAGATCTCATGTCTGCTTAATTTCAGATAATTTGAATGTGTCGGCATAAAAAGCTTTGAGTGTCTGTTGCCCGGTGTCAAGTCATAGTGAATTGCATTTTGCGATTTTTGCCACATTCTGATCTTTATTTTGGCAGTGCTTAATGGAACCCCACAGAAATGATGTGTTCCCATGAAATTATCTTCTGAACCTTTTCTAGCCATTGAGTCGGCCAATTCGTTACCTTCGTAACCGCTCTGTCCCGAAATCCAAATGAGGTTAACTCTGTTGTTGTTGTTTGGTGGGGGGGAAGACACGCAGCAAAGCAGCGCATCTTGAGCATTCAGGCCAACATGGCCCATTATACTCGAATCCCCCAGTCTCTACCCGAACTTTTTCGTCCTCCTCGCAAGAGGAGAGCTCAAGTACAGAGCGAGAACGGTGTTCTTCCTCATCAACGCCGTATACGTGCATTCTTGCAAAAGAGTAAGCTGGACACTCGAGAAGGACATGTTCCGTTGTGTCGTTGCTCTCGTCGCGAGCAGTGCACATGGGGTCGTCAATGATTCTCAATCGGACCAGGTGTAGGCCACACGAGTTATGCCCTGTGAGGACACCAACCATACTACCACATAACTTTCTGCTCAATTTGAGAAGAAAAGCAGCGGTTCGTCCACATGGTTCCTCAACAAAGTTTCTGGTCTGCCGCATTCCCGGAAGAAGCCGCCATCTCTCAATGTGAGATTTACTCACCCACTCACCAATGGCAACCCTAACAGAAGCAACCGGCACACCGAAAACTGGTTCTGGTCTGACCATGGCTGACATGGTTAACTCCGAAGATCCTTGCTCTTAATTTATCGAGTGATCCCCTAAGTTATTTCGACGGGCGTAAAAAAAAATCGCCACACTTATATTTTTTTCCTTAAATCATCTTATGAATTCAATCTATTATCCTAAATATTTATAAAAGCTTTTGCCGCACCATAACTTTGGCCACGTTCCAAACACGAACCGCTAAAGAATAACAAAGTTGCGCCTCGACTATTGGCATTTTTTCTAGCTTCATCATCAGCTCCGAACGCTAACACAATTCTTTGAAGAGAATTGTTAAAATCGAAGTTTCAGTAGTACATCGAGCCCAATAAAATCGTATCGCTTCTGGTTTTTGTCCCGATTTAGTACAATCGCTCGCTGTATCTGCTGCGGCATCAATATCGCATCTCGCAATCCTTCTAATACATTGTAAAAATTGAAGTCAAAAAATCACAGAGAAGCCATGAAAAGAAACGGAATCCCCGTCTTCCTGTACTTGGCCTTGGGTACTCCTCGACTTCGTGTACTAAACCCCCTCATCCCTCTTACCAAACCACCCTCACCAATTTCATCTCATATAGCATCGTTCTGAATTTGTGCCATTTAAAAATGAAAAATAATAAAAAAAAAAGGCGGAAAACAGAATAAAACTCATCGAAACACAGAAGGGAAGAAAAAAGGAAGCAATTTACATTAGTGTTTAGTATATATGAGAATATGCGCAGATTCGCGAATCTTTTTTTTACATGAGCATAGCGAGCGCCACGCACTTACACAACAATCTCCCAATCCCATAGTCATATTATGTACGAGCACATTTGCAAATTCCATTACTATACTCCATGTATCCTTTCGTTTTTTTTTTATTATATCCAGAACATTATTCCTTCGGTGCTCCCCGTCCTAGTCGTCGCCATCGTGGCAGTCTTCTACTTCATCTCCCTTTGCAGATGCCTTCCTTTTGTACTATACTCTTAAACCGCCCCATCTATGCTTCAAATGCCTTCAATTTTATGTTAGCAATTTTTTATGCGCCCCTAAATGTATACTAGAGCAGCCGCATCGTTCGTTGTGGGGGTCGCTTGAAAACCGAACTGAAGAACGAGCGTAGGATACACGCGACGGGCAAAACTTCTAGTGGCACTGAGTTCGGCTAGCACACCAACTACCCTCTAGACTCTAGACTATTACCGAACGGAACCCCATTATGGCCGGCTGTTGGCATCAATTCGACATCCCTCTATTCCTTTTCAAAGATTCAAGGAATCGGGTTATGACTGCGACGACTAACACTGGTGCCAACAGCATTAGTAGCAATAGCATTAGCAAAAAAAAGTGGGTACTATACCCGGCAATAAGCGGACAGATCCTGTCTCAATGGATTCGATGTGGAGCCGGGCACGTGGGGTTGATGTCGCGGAAGCAGGAAGATGGTGGCGGATGGTTTCTAGTCATTGAAGGATCTTCTCTTAACATCAATGCCATCAAAGCTTAGCTATGTTCTGTGTCTAGTCGGACACTTTTTTTTGCCCTTCCAGATTCTACCTATAGCGCGGATGGGATATATGAGGGATGAATATGGGTGATTTGATTGTATGGCAAGGGATGATAAAAGTGGAAGAAATGTCTGAGACATCTATTTGATACCATTGTACTAGTTGAGAATATCCTTCAGAGTCTCGTCCTGCCGGAGAGCGAGTCATATTTCGAAGCAAGTTTTTGGTGGGCCAACGATTTTTTTCCCGTTTTAGTATTTCTTCTTTTTAATTTTTTTTCATTTTTCAGGGTACGAGACAAGGGAGGGGGTTGGGAAAAATGAAATGAAGTAAAAGTAAAGCTGGGAGAGGTTTTTAGAGATGATGACTACGACGACTATGATGATGTTGATGATGGGGATGAGGAGATATCGTTAGGATGGTAGGTGGTAGTTAGTTGGGCTTCAGTGCTCAATTTGAAAGGAGTCCTTTTTTCTATTTTCTTTTCTTTCTGGCGTTTTTTTTCGCCTTTTTTTAAACCGAACTCTAATGAAGGCTTCCATTTTGGAATTAAATTTGCATTTTTGAACTTTTGTACAACTTTAACCACATTGCAAGATTTTTATTATTTTTTTGTTCCGGTATTCGGTATATTGGAACTAATGAAATTTATGGGCGCATAAAAGATTTTGTTGTGAAAAGTGGTGGGTATGAATGAAATTGGTGAAAAGAAGAAATTGATTTCAGTTGAGAAAGTTTTTTTTCTCTCATTTGTAGTAGAAGTGTATTTTTTTTTTGGTGTGGATCTTAATATTTTGCTTGGAGTAATTGCGGACCCATAAATTTCGACTTGAGATAATTTTTGTTGTTTTATTTTATTTTTGCGTTCCTATTGTGTTCGAATTAAAAACAATAAAAATAAACCTCGTTTTTCAGTTCCTGATTGATTCCTTCTGGAATAGAACGCCAGCAACACTCCTGGTAAGCTCATGGATGGAGCTCTGGGTAAGGTAAGCACTTGGGCTACCGGCTGTAGCCTCAGTGTAAATCCGGATAAAACTGAGTTGCTGCTATTCACCAGGAACACCAAGATACCAGACTTTAACCTCCCCCACCTCAACGGCCAACCACTCCAGCTCTCTTCCAGAGCAAAGTATCTTGGTGTTATCCTCGATTCAAAGCTGAGCTGGAAACTCAACATAGAAAACCGGGTGGAGAAAGCCCGTCTGGTCTTTTACGCCTGCAAAAAAACCTTCGGCAAGAAATGGGGACTCAAACCTAGGATGGTTTTGTGGCTGTACACTGCCGTAATACGTCCAATTCTCAACTACGAGTCACTAGTCTGGTGGCCAGCTTTGGGTAAGGATTATAACATAACTAAGCTCAGTAGAGTCCAGCGAAGTGCGGCTATAGGCATCACAGGTGCTATGCGTCCTCATGACCGACCAATGCTCTACACGTGCTACTCCACCTCCTACCAATCGACTTTTATATGAAAAAAAACACCGCATCAAACAATGCCGTCAAACTCAAAGAATCTGGGTGCTGGACTGCAAAACCGTACGGGCATAGCAACATCCTAGGACAATTACCAAAGGAATTGGTTACGTCACTAGCTGACTACATCACCCCCAAACTGAGCTTCACGAACGGCTTCTCGGTTGGTTTCCCAACTAGAGAGGAGCGGAAGAATGGCGCGGTGGAAACAGACTTCGACATGATAATATTTACCGACGGTTCAAAAATGAACTGCGGGGTCGGGGCAGGAATATTCTCTGATACACATAATGTCGCTAAGTCTTACCGCCTACCGGACCTCGCTAGCGTGTTCCAGGCGGAGATACTGGGGATCCGTGAGGCTTGTCAGACACTGAAACACGACTTATCGCCAAAACGCAACATCGTTATTTTTACCGGTAGCCAAGACGCAATCAAAGCACTAGATTCGGCTATCATCTTCTCGAAACTGGTACAGCAATGCTGTATCGAACTAGCCGGTTTAGCGGAGAGCCTCAAAGTTACTGTGCTCTGGGTCCCGGGGAATTGAGACATAGTGGAAAATGAGCGCGCTGATGAACTGGCCAGGAAGGACTCCGCTCGTTCCGGCTCTTTTGCAAAACCAGTCCACGTTCCTTTAAGAATTGTCAAGAGAGACATACTCCCCACTTCCAATCAGCGGCTAACTGCAGATGGAAAAGCCTAACCACCTGCGCCATATCTAGGATGATGTGGCCATCATACAACCGAGTCAAATCAGACGAACTTCTATACAAGACCCGGGCAGACATCTCCAGAATCACGGCGATTAGTACGGGTCACAGGCCAATTGGGGATCATACTGCCAAATTTGGCATTCCGTTTAATGCACACTGCCGCAGCTGCCAGGACACAAATGAGCGAGAGTCGCTCGTTCATTTCCTTTGCGAATGTCCGACTTTAGCTAGAGCACGAGAGCGAGCACTAGGCAAACCTTTCTACGGGCTCCTGAGGTAAATTTCGGTTAAGAAAATTGGAGAGTTATTACTCTTCCTGAACAGTACAGGATGGATAAAACAGATCAATTTTCCTCCCACTCATCCTTTAAATTGCCTAGTTACAAAAACCCCCCCTAACATCCAGGTTTAACACGAGTTTGTGGTTTCAAAACGGCCATTGAGCTAATTAAGCTCCGTTCAGAGGACAGAGCTGCCACTTAAACCAACCAACCAATCTGGTAAGCTCAAAAATTCTCATGGCTCTGACATACAAATAATTAGTGATGAGTTAATACGTATATATGGCAATATCACCTAATATGGATATATTCGTTATGCGGTATTACTGATACGAGAATATCACTAATATCTAGGGTATCATGTAGAGCTGGTGCTTGTTGGCTAAAAATCTTGATGATATGATCATCGAATGTTATGTTTCGAATCCAAATATTTCAATCTATTCTTGCCTTACTTAGCAGGAGCTAAAACAAATAAACAGATTTACTCTTCTTCTATCCGCAGATATGGGTGATATTATTCCCGTGACAGCTGAAGAGGTTCTACTGAGTCTACGGAAAGTGACCGACAACAAAGCACCTGGTCTGGACGGCATCCCTAACGTAGCGATGAAAACGGCCATCCGGAATGATCCCGAGACGTTCGCTAGGATGTGCACAGCATGTTTCAATGAAGGAGTGTTCCCCGCTTTTTGGAAGCTCCAAAGACTGGTGCTGCTATTGAAGCCCGAAAAGCAACCTGAACCACCATCGGAACACCGGCCACTATGTATGCTGGACTCTTTGGGAAAAGTACTGGAGAGCATTATCAATAACCGACTGCAGGAGTCCCTCGAGAGACCTGGAGGTCTATCTGAGCAAAAATTTGGATTTCGCAGAGGGAGATCCACCATCGACGCCATCCATACTGTCATGACAATTATGTCGATACTTTGCCGCTTTGAGCGAAAAAGGAACATCCAAAGCGACGCACCACAGGAGACGACTGACTAGACTAGACAGACAATAACTGACGGTTTTAGCAATATTGCTATGACGGCCTCCGGACGCAATACCTAACGGTGGTTCCGGGAGGATCCATCCGTACGACTGAGGAGATATTTCGCAGGTTAAAGTCCCGCACTGACTTAGGCTTTTGATGCTTTTACTCCTCGTTAAAAAACCCTTCTTCTATCCTTTCCCTTCTTATAAATATTGAATTCGTTGTGTAAATCTAACATAATCTTCCCTAATTTATTCACACTTCCCTTAATTAATGTAAATTGTACAGGTTTACCCATAGACCCTTTCCCATATCCTATTCGAATATCTTATATCAGCGTATTCATACTAATATCTGACCTAATATATGATAGGTGATATCCTAATATTATAATATAATATGATATATCATGCGACCGCTACCGTCACCGTATCGTCGCGTAGGGCGATAGTTGTTTTTTCTTCTTCGTATAATGATGATATGCTTGTCATCAAATGCATTTTAAGCAGCTACGGAAGTAAATATTCCTAATAACTCATACACCATAATATTAGTAATATCACAGCAAATATTAATATATTCATCTCATCTCATTAAAAAATGTATTTTTTTATTCTACCCTCATATCGAGCTACCACTATAGATAGGGCAGAGGAGTGACTGGAATGAACGGCCTACACTGAACCAAAGAGGTACATCCAATCAGTTAAAATAAACATCATCATAATGAAAAAATTATTGTTTTTGAGCCGATGTAAGTATTCACTAATATTATACATAAATAATCATCATTTTTCGGTCTGCTTTGGACACACACACACAATAACAGAAATGATGTTCATTGTTACAATGAACGACTTCATAATATTGATGAAAACAATAATTGGTACTAAAGTACAGATTCATTATTACTATTAAATGGGTCGCTCTCAGTATAATATGATGAACGAATTCATAATATTGATGAAAAGAGTAATTAATGTTACTAATGATGTTCCTCATGTTAAGGTATAAATTCATAATTGTGATTAATCCTGTCACTGTAATCTTAGAGTATTGAGAGAAACGATCGTTTTACACATTTCTATCGAAATTTTGGAAGTACAAAGAAATAGATAAATATGGCGTTATGCCTATGTAAGTATTTTACACCATATGAAAACGCATAAAGACTTGTGAGAAATTTTTGCTACTGCTGCAACTGTTTCTCAGCGGAACAATTGACACCATATGATAACGATTATCTACTGGTGTGTGTGTGAACCTTAACAAAAAATTAGAAATCAACTGAGGTTCCGTAACCTTAAGCTGTGCAATGATCGTTTTCTTCAATGTAATGAATGTGTTCGTTATTACTATGAACATAATCTTCATTTCAGATCTCTCGGAAGTACTAGAAAGTGTCTCACATCTTTTATACGCCGATGATCTGAAAATATATCATTCCATTAGCTTTCCCGCAGATGCAGTATTCCTGCAATCTAAGCTCTTGGCACTAGGTGGGTGGTGCAGTCAAAATAAATGAAAGCTTAATGTCGGTAAATGTCACGTGATAAGCTTCTCACGTAAAGAATCCACTTACTACCATAATTATACCCTAAGTGGAAATGGTCTAAATCGAGTAGAGCATATTGAAGACCTCGGCATGCTACTTGACAATAAACTATGCTTTAAATCTCACTACAACCGAATAATCGCAAAGGCCAACAAACTTCTAGGTTTCATTAAAAGAAGGGCTAAGGGCCGGTTTCACAGTCGAAGTTTCAACCAAAAATTTTGTTTAGACTTAGGAACAAACGAATAAGTTCCTAAGTTTAAACCAAATTTTTGGTTTAAACTTCGACTGTGAAACCGGCCCTAAAGAGTTCAAAAATGTATGGGCACTAAACCATTATTCTGTTCCCTTGTTTGCCCTCTTCTGTAATATGCATGTCCCATTTAGGATCCCTTTTTCCAAATATACAGCAACAGAATAGAGTCAATCCAGAAGCAATTTGATCTTTTTGCTCTTAGGGACTTGTATGACCCTAGAGACTTTGATGACCTTCCACACTACACACTTAGGCTACAATTGTTAAATCTTCTACCGCTCAGCTCTAGAAGAACTATGCTCGTATCCTGCTTTACCTTAGATGTCTTGAATGGTGATATTAAGGTTGACCACCTTACAAATAAAATTAGACTTAACGACACTGTCAGGCTGACGAGACATTCAAAACCGGGAATATCCCCGTCGTACTGATTACGGTCAAAATGAACCCAATAACAGATGCTGTAGAGCACTTAATAATTTCAGTGTACATTTCACACACAATAAGTAAGCCTGAAACTGCGTTCGATCTTATCAGCTCCTTCACATCCCGTTTAACCAACCTTTTACTAGTGCCTATAATTTTACACTAATTAAAGTAAATTAAATTAAATTAAGTCAAATTGTATTAAATTAGAATAATCTGAACTAATGTTGGATTCGTAAATATCTTGTTTGGTAAATAAATAAATAAACATATTTTACGAGTAGGTACCAAGCGAAAATGCCTTGTTTATAAGAACTTTATAATCAGGTTATAGGTGTTGATTTTTGAGAGTATGAGTACCCTTTCCATATATGCAAATTAATGAAAATATTTTTAATGAAATCAGATTCATAGTATTAATGTACGGTTCATATATCATGAAAAATATTTGATGATTTTCTTCATTGTTGCAACGATTTTTTCATTATTCCGAAGAATTTCGTTTGATGAAAGGCATTCAAAAAAAATAAGAACAGTATTTTTTTTCAGTGTATACTAGTAAACTGAAACATGGAAGCTACAAGATTTTGTTAATCAAACAAGTAGTGGCGCAGAAAACATGGGGATAAAAAAAAAATTAAATTGTTGGTCTAATATCCGAAAGGCTGTTTCATCACCGCGTTGCATTAACTCATGTATTACATTGTAGCTTGGAACAATTCATAGACATTTTTCTTATACACCATCCAGTCATAGTATTTGTTTCCGCGAATTAAAATTTAGCGAATTGCATTCCTCAGTTGCTCACGAGCTCGATATGAAATTCAGCCAACACATCTTGAACATTCAGGCCAACATGGCCCATTATACTCGAATCCCCCAGTCTCCACCCGAACTTTTTTGTCCTCCTCACGAATTTCAAGAGCTCAGGTAGGGAGCGAGAACGGAGTTCTTCCATCCTCATAACATCAACGCCGTGTACGTGCATTCCCGCAAAAGAGTAAGCTGGACACTCGAGAAGGAAATGTTCCGTTGTTTCGTTGCTCTCGTCGCAAGCACATGGGATCGTCAATGATTCTCAATCTGACCAGGTGTAGGCCACACGAGTTATGCCCTGTTAGGACACCAACCATACTATCACATTCCTTTCTGGTTAACTTGAGAAGAAAAGCAGCGGTTCGTCCACTTGGTCCCTCAACAAGGTTTCTGGTCTGCCGCATTCCCGGAAGAAGCCGCCATCTCTGAATGTGTGATTTACTCATCCACTCAGCAATGGCAGCCCTAACAGAAGCAACCGGCATACCGGTTCTGGTCCGACCATGGCTGACTCCGATCCAGCCTTTGCTAATGCATTAGTTATTTCATTGCCATTTACACCCTGGTGGCCTGGAACCCATATGAGCTTTAAGTCATTAAATCTGCCAACAGAATTCAACCGTTCTTTATACTCACTACAATCTTCGAAAACGATTGGATTATCTACTGCCTTAAGGATCGCATAAACTTCAGCTTGAAATACTGAAGAGTGTTTTCCTAGGGCGAAAGAGTACCTGAGATCTTCAGTCTGCAGGTACTTTCCAGCTCCCGACCCGTCTTCAGTCGTTGAGCCGTCCGTATAGAATATATCAGTGAATCCGCTAAGCAGTGCGGACTGGTTTTCCCACTCCTCCCTACTCGGGATCTTCACTTAATATTTCCTTTTGAGCATACAGGTCGAAGTCATAGCATCCGAAGGCATATCGAAGATGGAGTTCCCAGACAATCTTCGAGCCATTTCTCCATGACCCGTGCAATGCACTTTTCTCCACAGGCCTAATCTCATTAGTCTGTGTGTAGCTCTCATTGCTTCTGCCTGAACAACAATGTCAAGCAGTGATAGTTTGAGCAGTGCATCGAGTGCCGCACCCGGTGTGGTACGCAAGGCACCTGTTACACCGATGCAGCCTGTCCTCTGTAGTTTAGCGAGACTAGCTCTAATGTATGCACATTTGGACTTAGTCCACCAAACCACTGATGCATAGATTAGGATGGGTCTTATAATGGCTGTATATAGCCAATATACCATTGAAGGCCTAAGACCCCATGCCAACACTACTTTACTGTGTTTTCCAAACAAGGAATTCCAACAAACAATTTTCAGTAGATATATGAATGGCAGAAGAACTTGGATAGAATATTGGAGTTTTTCTTATTTTATAACAGAATATTTCGGATTTATTTATTTATAGTTGGAAGAGTCAAGATATGGCGATAACTAAGCAATTCCTCTCCAAAATCCTTGAATTTATCTTTCCACATGACTTCCATTTTGTAAATGAATCGTATTCCTTAGATCAAAACATATTTCAAACACGATTTGATTAGACGTTATTTATATTAAAACCTTGGTTTCAAGTACCACCTCTTCATCTTTGAACCAGTAAAAAAGAAACTGCGTGTGCGATTAAAGTAAATTTTTCTGTTCCCCCCATAAAAGAATCGCAAAATTTGCAGCATCTTCCCGAAGTAAGTCATTCCTCGTGACCCTAATATCGAATTCCATCAGCTAATTCATAAATGACCTACAAAATTCCTCAATATCGCTAACACAGCTATTAACCACTTGCAAACATTCCTTTTTCCTTAAAATCGCCCCATTGAGTGCTTTAAAAATGCTTCCAAACGTTTGAGTCCTTTTCGGTATAATGACCACTCTGCCAACATCGTCAGCCTAAGAAAATGAAAGGCACGAAAAAAAAAAGAAAATGTTTCCTGGGAAAATCAACAACCAAGAAAATCCGTAAAACCGTCATCCATTCAATAAACACCTTCTTCTTCGCCGTTGTCGTCATCATCGTCCTCGTCTTCTTCCCGCTGAAGGACATTCAGATATCTCGACTATAGACACATCTATTTTGTATGTATATCGGGACGTTGTTTGGGTTCCGATAGCTTCTTGTTCCAGCTAAATCTTCTTCTCGATAGGACTTCTTGGGAAAGTAAGTGAAAGGGGACCGTAGACCGTTGGCTGGTATTCGCTCGGCACAAGGATATGCAATGCAACAGGTGACTTTTCTGAATGACTTGAGACGACTTTCACCACTCACACACTCCTCAAGTCGATGAATCAAGTCAAGACTTGGGTTTCAGCTTTATTTTCCGCATTTTTCCTTCCAGTTTTTCCGTTTTTTTGCCTTTTCCGTGTTCGGCTTCTCTGGTCTGAGGGCTTTTAACGCAAGGAATCTACACCCGAAAAGACGTTATCAAAAGCATACCATTCCCACAGAAAAGTACCCGACGTATGTAAAAGGACGAAAACGAAAAACAAGAAATCCGGACACAAGATTTTCGAGACAAACACGTATTAAATATTCGGGGAAAGGGTGCTGGGTCAACTATTACATGTGTCGCCTAACAAACATGTGTAATGTCCGACGAAGGATATCCCGCAGGATCAACTGATCTAGAAGGGAAAGTACCATACTTTTCGGTATGGTTGGGCCAGTTAGCCCGGCTGTCAGCCCTCTGGGCGACTATCTTTCAGTCTTTCGTCCTTGCGAACTCCACCCAATCCCATCTTGCCTCGTTTCTTATTCAATTTCAGGCGACCTGCGAACACTTAAGAGGATATACCGACAATCTGATAGGAACGAAGACGTACAAAATAAAAGACATCGAGACACATCATCATACTATTTGCATAGATGGGCTATTTTGGGGTTTTCGGCACCAACAGGTTTTTATGGTCGCTCACGTAAGGGTGGTGTTTTTGAAATGTGCTGTGTAAACGTCGACATCAAAATAAACCTTTATTAGGAGAATAGCAGTAAGTTGACTTGGTTTTACTCTATCCAAGATAAGATTTGTTTGTGTCACTTGATTGTACGAAAGTTCGACAACAAGGGGATGCATATGATTTCATGAAGGTTGAGTACAAGGCCATAGTAAGTCGTAGAATTTCTGACGGATTTCTGCCACGTTTTTGCGCATTATTTTACTGCATTATTTTTTATTAATAGAGCCTTGTATGCTACCCTGAACTTTTGTATTATCGCGTTTTAGGACAAGTACTACCCAAAAGTGGAAAAAAAAGTCCAACCGTTCGCCGTATAACCCGCACGCAAACGTCCTCAAGAACCGCCAATATCGCTAGCGGTTTAGATTCTACTTTTCACAGTAGTTGGACGCGGAGTGGGAGACCAATAGAAGCCACTTCGCCAGAAATTGTTAATCGTGTGTAACAGCTAGTGCTCCTATTCAGCACTATCAGGATATGAGCCATCTACCATTCAGCCTAGAACTAGCCCCTAGTGACTACTGCGGGACCTCAGAGGTCGTCGAGTGACAAATCACTCAAGGACGCCATGGATGCCCATTTTGAGGGCTTGGAGGTGGTTTTAGTAGAGGCATAATTTTACTTCATGAAAGAGCCACTAAGTGTATTCGACTTAAGGTGGCCGTCCTATGTGCCGAGTCAGAGAATTTTTTTTTTTTTGACTAAATTACTTCCAAATTATCAGTAGTATATGTATGTAAAAGGATTTCTCCGAATTCGAAGACGTTATAAAGTAATAGCCGTATAATGGAGCAGCTATTCGAAGCTCGCCCGGGCCACCACCGATCTTTAATTGGGTTTTTCTCAAAACTGCATTTTTCAAATTGGCTGCCACGATTCAGAAAAAACTACTGAACCGATTGCGCTAAATTTTAATCACATGTTCAGCGGATCCCTAGTTACAACTGGTACCAAAATTTTAGCGATATCTTTTTTTTGCTGAAGCTAAATTCATCGAAAAAAACGAGAAGAAAATTTGAAAAAAAATTTCAAAGTTAGGCCAATTTTTTAATTTTCAAAAAATTTGACTTAAGGGCTCATATACCCCCGAAATTTTCAAAAAAAAAATTTTTTTTTTAAAGGTTTTTATTTTTTATACTTTTAAGAATTGAAAAAAAATTTAGAATTTCGAAAATTCCACTCCATTACAAAGTTATAGCAATAAATGTGACCAGACATCGGTTTGGAGCCTGGCTTTCTGGCTAATTGCCGCGCCACTCTCAACAGCAGCATTTAGCATTTATTTTTTCGCAAAAGCTGGGTTTCATAGAAAACAAGGTCATTTATAGGACCATCTGTGAAAAACAGGAAGATACAAGAGGAAGAAGGTGTACAGTACGAAGCTTGAATGGGAGACTAAGTTCACGTTGTACCTACCAAAAACTTTAAACGCATTTTTCTCGAAACTATGTTTTTCGACATGGTCGGTACGATAACTCAGTCAATTTTCAATATTTTTCAACTATTTGTTTTCAAATTTTGATAACTATTTATTTTCTCTATAGTCTGACGAGAGGTTTTTTTAATTTTTTGCTTGGAAATTTTTTTATAAATTATTAAACGCAATTTTTTTTTAAATAACTGATTACTAAAGTTTGAAATACTGTAACTTATTTATTTTTGAAAAAAAAAATTCCCTCCGTCAGACTATAACCACTACATTATTTAACTAGTTTTTTTTTTATTTTTGCAAACTGAATTATTTTTGGTGAAGTTATGATGCCGACAAGGAGGTGCCATGGTTTTCACAAGTAGTCCATTTATACCCGTAAAAAACAAAGCTAATATTAAAAAAAAATTTTTTTTTTAAGGTTGAATAGTTAATAAGATATGTGAACTCAACTATTAAATTTTTTTTCACCATATAACAAATCTACTCGGTTTTCAGCGCGTGCAGTACCCCTGCCCTTAATTTTGGTACCAGTTATAGCCACAGGCCTATAAATGAAGTATCAATTTAATTTTTTAATTTCAGATGAGGGGGACAGCCGGAATCATGGCAGCCATTTGACAACTTTTTTTTACAGAGCTCTGCACGAAAAAAAACAATATTTCTCCTTTAAAAAAATTTCTACCGTTTGTTGAAATATGAATAAATAAGTGGTAAAAATTTCAAAGTTGGTTCTTTCATAATCTGCAAAATAAAAATTCTCGAAAAAAGCGGAAAAAACTGGCCGTCACATAAGACGACCCCATTAAGAGTGAATATATTGAAAAATAAAGCCCTGCTCAAATTTTATATAATTTTTGTTTGTTACTCAGAATAAGAAGTTTTGAACCTCTCCTCGTATTTCATATACGAGGAGAGAGATAAATTCAATATCCCATTAGACTTAAAACATTTGTCGGAATTCGTGAAAACTTACAAAACACCCTTAGTGTTTGAATATTGTTAAATTCAAACCTGGTAGCCGCGCAACTCGATCAGTTTCTAGTGAGAAAAAATAACAATTTCCTAATACCTATGTAATTAGAAAGTAAGAAAAATCATCCGATTGGAGACCATGCAATACCTAACGAGAAAGGTGTGGCAAAATCTTCGACAAAGTTCAATAGTGTTCCCCTTATCGGTTGTTCCCACATACATCAGAGCAACGTCGAAGTCTCTCGACACTTCTTGCATGCAGAAGAACTTCAGGGAAGTTTGACACACACACACCACCGAATATTCGGGAAAGGTAAGGACAGCGCTGCCATTTAGTGCGATTATTAGTGCGAATAATTAATGCGAATTATAAATTATTGTTTCCATTGATTTTAAACGAATTGTGTTTTACTTGAAATCCCCGAGAACCCGTAGCACGCAATAGTATCGGAAAATGTTTAAATCGGTTTTTTGGTGATTATATTTAAAACCCAAAGCTAATTTGATATGTCATTAGACTTAAGAAATATATCGGAATTCGTGAAAATGAACACAAGTCCTTTCCACCTTTTATGGGTTGAATATCAAAAATCCTGGAAAACCCTTTCTTGGCGCTTCTGTAAAGAGCACGCAGAAGGAAAATTAATTCGATACCTCGACAGACCTAAAAAATATGACGAAATTCGCGAAAATGTAGAAAAAAGACAATTTCTTGTCCCACCTTCGTAAGCCAATACAACTTTGAACTTTTATGTTGCTTAAAATACTTCTGTAGTACACTTACATAGGCATACAGGTGAAGTCACTTATAATGGATTCGCTTTTAATGAACAGTACTTTAGAATAAACCTTTTGCAAGGTCCCGACTCTAGAGCTTAAGAAAAAATAATTTCGGATAAAATGGATACTCGCTTACAGTTGACTAATACTGATAATCACATCGAGTCCATAATAACAGGTGTCTATTGTACTCAGTTTTAACTTTGTAGCATAAGCCCTTCGTGAGGTACAAAAACCACCGCCACCGCCGTACCTTGCTTACACTATCAAAAACTTTATTTTCCTGGGTGTTACTATGGATGATCTATGCTGATATCAATTTTAATCTTTCTAACCTTAGCGGTCCTCCAGAAATAAAATAATAAAATTCTTTATTTTCTACCATCACCAACACTCACCCCCCACATCCCCACACCCAACATTATTTCCTCCGCTAGAAGAAAAATTTCAAAACCATTTCTGGTTCTAGAGATATAAATTGATTTTTTTTTGAAAAATTGGTACTTCTGAGTTCCACCTCCATCTTTTTTTCAAATCGATCACAAAACTTATAAAATAAAATGTAACACTAATAAACGACTTTTACTTTCACTATCAGAATTATACAATTCTTTAATTACGGCTCAATAAACAGACCCTAAAATAATTACCAAAATTTAAAACATAACCTAAAAAAACCGAAGTTTATAATATAATTTAATAAAAATAATAACAAAAATATAAGTAAATAAAAGCAGTCGAAAATAACCAAAAGAGAATTGTTGAAAAAATATTGGGCACTTATCGAAATATATTCCAAAATTTTAAATACTTTTTTGAAACTATCCAATTTCTACAGCTTCTGCCATTTGAACAAAAACAAAAACTCGATTAATAGTAGACTGTTCACAATTTTAAGCATTTCTGAGTTTAACCTCTTCCGAACATTGGTGTTTTGGATCTTTAAGTTTTTGGATGATGTTTTTCTGGATTTCACCTTTCTGATTTTTTTTTCGCTTTTTCCATTTTTAGAATTTTATTTTTCTGGATTCGTCAAATTTTTGGATTTTGACTTTTGAGGTTTTGTCGCGATTTAACAAAAGGAAATGAATAGGGAAATAAATACATCACTTTTACGAATTGCGAATGGCACAACTTTGTGACCATATGCCGGAATCTACAAGCTTTGAACTGCTTCAGATTATACAGCCCAATTTATTTATTATTAAAAACGATCAAAACGATGTTCTTATAAACAATCTTGAAGGTAGCGCGACAATGTAAAGGTTCTTTGTTCAATTTCATCGATTTGCTTCACTTATTTATATTTTATTTATTACCCTTACGTTCTGGTCATTTATTTTTTTATTTTTTGATAAAAAAATCCACGATATGGATATCATAAAAAACATTACTTACTGTTGTGTACGTGTAGTACATTTCTATTTCCTTATGTGTAAAGCCAATTTTTAAAGTGTATACTTTTCTCCCCTATTTTTAAGATAAGGCCCATACTTAGGGGATGATATAAAACATCTATAAAATAGTTCGTAGAGTTATTGGTATGGTCGTAAAGGGAATATTTTATGGTTGATGCGTATGTCAGTTCCTAGGATAGAATCGTGGAGCATAAAGTCGTAAAAATCATTGATTCAAAGGTATTCGTGCAGGTGATGCTATGTGTTTCATATTTCTTTTTTTTGGTGACGATTTTCTATGTAAAGAGTATTGAAAAAGATTGGGGGAAAGAATTCTTTCAAATTTTGTTTAAAAAAAACTTAGGGTCGGTTTCATAGTGCGAGCTTAAGCTTTGGCTCACTTGAGCCTGAGCCGGTAACTTAACCCTTACCTCAAGTCAATACTATTTCACAGTCAAAGTTTGAGTGTCGTTTAATAGAACCGAGCTTAATGAATTGTGTAGCCCACTGTTTTGACGGTTCTATCACGTTCGTTATTTCGAATTTTGAAAATACGATTTGAAACGTGGGAACGGATTCAAAAATTGCTAGCGAGAATTTTTTATTAAAATGGCCTAGAAAAAAAGAAGTCAGAATTTTTTATCTTCTGAGGAGAACATTATCGTGAATCTTGTTTTAAAATTTAAAAATGTTATTGAGAACAAACAAACATGTAAAGTAAGTATCAATAAAAAAAACAGAACGTGGAAAGAAATTCAAAGTGAGTTTAACGCGAAATCTGGTGGTGTATTCGCAAAAAGGGTTTTGTTTCACTACATCCGACCGTATGTCTCACTTTAGTAGAAAACACGTTTCTAAAAAAGATCAAAACATGATCAAGGATTACGTTCCACATTTAATCACTGGATCTGTAGTGACAGTCACAGTGGAGCTTATGGGGGGTAGACTTTCACCACGGAGCCATCTCGTTATATTTTTGAATTTAACTTGAACAAATATTATGCAAAAATGCGAGTGATATATAGAGTGGGTACTTACAGTACTAAAACACTCTTTATCACTTTATCGTTGTGTTGTAAAGTCCCACCAACCAACAAACATGTATAACTAACCACCAACAGTCAGAACACAATAACAGCCAACAGGAAAAGGAAATTTGCCATTTTAAATTTCGCCTACTCAAACTCCGAGCTCAAACTTAAGCTCTTGTATTTATTGGCTTAAGTTGAGATGCGGTTTGAACTCTGCTCAAGCCTTAAACCACTATATTGAATTCGAAGCTTTAGCTCGCATTGTGAAACCGGCCCTTAGTAGCGGAAAATCTTTCTAGAGTCTCTTTAATATCTACCAACGATATGTGAACATTTCAAAGTCGCTTTGGTTCATGGAAAGTACAAAACAAAACTTTTGAAATCTAACGATTTCTTTGAATAGCTGTCCTTAAAAATTCGAGATTAGTGTCACATACTCGTATGTGATTAAGGCTTACGTTATTGAGAAGAATTTCACACATCTTGAAATAAATATGGCTTATGCTAGGAAGTTCAAACTATCGTATATATGGTATGTAAATGTATGGTATAATAGAAGAAATTAAAGCGAACAAAAAGTTCAGATTTTCATTGGCGTACAGAGGTGGAGTAAAAAAAATGTCTGCGAAATGGGTTTTTTCACATTTTCACGAATTTCTTTATATCTTTTAGACACGTCGATTTACCAAATTAATTTTATTTTTGTGGGCTCTTTATATAAGCGACTTGAAATGTTTTTTCCATATTTTGCGATAGCCAACCTAAGGGGGTAAAAGTGGTTATGTACATTCTCACGAATTCCGATATATTTCTTAGGTCTAATGAGATATCGAATTCGTTTTTTTTAGGTCTAATGAGATATCGAATTCGCTTTCACTTCTAAAGGCTTTAAATATAATCGAAGGAAAAACCGATCTAAGCATTTTTTGACATTCATCTTCCCTTTGGTAGTAAAATATATAAAGTATTATATATTGTTCAAGTTTTCACAAATTTCGTCAAATACTTTAGGTTTAATGAGATCGAATTTGCTTTTACTTCTATGGACTTTATAATGATGTAAAAATTAAATGCACGACTTTGCGATATTTCACCCCCAAAGAGGGTGAAAAATGATTGTGTATGTTTAACGAATTCCGATATATCACTTAGGTCTGATGAGATATCGTATTGTTTTGAATTTTAATGGGTTTTCTATACAATCGCCTAAAAATCGGATAGAGAATTTTTTGATATTCAACTCCTAAGGGACTGTATCGCTTCTTTATCTCTATGTTTTCATTGAAATTAAATAAATAAAAAATATGCCAAATGTCTGGGCGAAACTTTTTTATTTTTTTTGGCGTTTTTAGGTTGTGATTTGGATTGTATCATCGCAGCAGTAAATGCGTTCTGGACTTCTACCCAGAAAATTATTAAGTTACGCGCAGACTGTCGGCAGTCAGGACGATCACAATAACTTGCTATCAAAAATAATAAAATTAAAGAACAACAGGAGAGGAAAAATCTGTTATTTTTTTTAAAGGATGCAGAATTTTGTACATGAGAAATAAAAGGTCGGATGTTATATTTTTTGCTAAATAGGATTTATACTCATTTATTAGGCATGTATGGTAGAAAATTTCCATATAAAACAGCAAAAACATTGCTGTTTTTGAGAGTTTTTATTACTTTTTTCCCGCAGATAGTAGACTACATTAGAGCATTTTTTGAACATTTTCGCCCTTATAAGCTCACTGGGGGGCAAAAAATGTTCAAAAATTGCTCCAAATTAGCGTAACTTATTTATTTATTTATTTATTATTTCAGTTTCATCAAGACCTGATTACTTAAAGTTCGTTATAGTTTTTAAAACAAATAAAAGCGACCATTAAATATAACAATTACATAGAATATTTAAACAAATTATTTAATTATTTTATTTAAAGCTGACTTCAGCTGTGTCGCGCTCAAGTCAATCTCAATAGCATGATAAAAACGGTTAACAGGACGCGAAATGGTTCATGGAACTTCTGAAAATGTCATAAAAAAATTACAGTACATAGTAAGTACTGGATTTTTAAATTATATAAATAAAAAATAGTAACTGATATATTCAAAAAAATAATAAATAATAATAACAGAAAATAATAATATTATTCATTAACAGTTTTCATAGTCATTTTTGATTTTCAGAGTTCTAAATGCTCAGAAATGTAAATAATCAGAACTCCATACATTTTTCTTGATTGTGTTAATTTTTATGAAATGTGACATCCGGTCTTTCACTTCTAATGTACAGAATTAAACTTGTCTATATTTGTGAAAAAATTTAAGTAGTGTGGATATGCCGGTTCTAAATCACGGAGCAGGCGGGTTATGGGTGACGTCATAGAGTTGTATGGGGCTGATAAGCAATTTCCTCCGCCAAACAACGGACGAGCTTTTGTATGGGTGACATCATGGATCTGATAATCAATTTTCTCCGCCAAAGAACGGTGGAGCTTTTGTATGGGTAATGTCATAGAGTTGTATGAGGTTAATAAGGAATTTACTCCGCCTAACAACGGAGGTGCTTTTGTATGCGGGTGCTTGGGCTATCCGGGGCCCATCCGGGGACTATCCGGGGCTAGCAAAGGGCTATCCGGGGCTAGCAAAGGGCTATCCGGGGCATAAGCTAGCGGGATCCGCGGCGATGAGTCATGTTTTTGTTTGCTTTTGGCAGGGAAATTCTTATTGCATAAAGTTGTGAAATTCTTTTGCCTGACCGATGAGTCATGTTACTTTATTATTTCAATAATACAGTATTGTGATCGATTTTTAAAAAAAAAATTTGTTATCCACAAAATTTTTTTTTTTCATTTCATGACTAGTAGACACGAATAAAGCAAAAAAAATGTTAGTCCGTCTGTCCGCCGTACGTTGACCGCTGTACGCAAAATCGTTTGAAGGCTCGTAGCTCCCAAACCCTTTGAGCTATTATATTGAATTTTTTTTAGAGACCATATTTTAAAGGGTGGGATGTTAGGGGGGGAGTGCGGGAAGCGTTTTAGACGGAAAATTTTGGTTTCTAGATCTCATCAACCGCTTACGCTAGGAAGATGAAACTTAGAATTTAAACAAAGCTTTGACAGTGGACTCATTTACAAAATTGCTGATATGGGTGAAGGGGTATGGAAGTGGGCGGAAAAATAATGCGTCCGAAACGTAAGAAAACTGAGATCGACACATTCTAAAATATATATCTCGAAATTAAAACTTAATGAACATCTGTAGGTATACTAGGATAATAGATCGGAAACAATTTGTTGAGACGGGTCAGAGGCGTACGGGGGTGGAAGTGAAATACTTAAGATTACGATATCTCACGAACCAAGTGCACAAGAGAAATAAAATGTAGTTTATGTGTAAAGGTTGACGAATAAGTTATGCTGAAAGTAAAATTTTTTAAGGGGGCGGTGGAGCATGGAAGTGGAAGGGATCAGCATTTTTCTAAAAAATCACGTCTCATATCTCAAGAACGGTGTGAGATAAATGCTTAAAATTTTTACCAGAAGTAAGATTAATAGACTCGTAGGAGAAAAAAAAATTGTAGGTGAGGGTGTAGAGGGTGAGAGTGGGGAAGGGTGAAAAGGAAAATGTTCTGATTTTTATATCTCAAGAACCTGTAATGATATAAAGCTTAAAGTTGGTATTTGGATAGAGCTATAGTAGTAGCATGTTGGAAATAATAATTTTTCATAGAAGTAGTATGGTACAGAGGTGGGGGTGTTTTTCCTACCTATAGAACGGTTTATGCTACAAAGTTGAAACTCGGTACGTACATGTAAATTAACTAGGAAAGTAATTTAGATAAAAAATTTGAAATATTTATTGGTGTTTAGAAGGAGGCGAAAAAAATGATCATTGAAAATGGAATACATATATTTTCACGATTTTCGTCATATGTATTAGGTCTTTCCAAATATTGAATTCATTTTTATTTTACGGATTTTTCATATAAATACCTAGAAAGTGGTTTCCGGATTTTTTTAAATTCGACCCCTAAGGGGTTGTAAAGGGGTTGTATGATTTTTCACGAATTCTGCCATATTCCCCAGGTCTGATTAGATATCGAATATCTTTTCACTTTTCACACGCCAAAAACTTGTTTCTAATTTTTTTTTCCTTCTTCAGCCTTTAAGAGGATATAAAAGGGTTGAACACCTATTCACGAATTCGGTCAATTCTTTTAGAAGTGATAGGAAATTGAATTGGTTTTTACTTTCTCGTTCTGTCTTCAAATTTATCTATTAACTCCTTTCAGGATTTTTGGATATTAAACCCCCAAGTGGGTGTAAGGAGGTTGCATATGTTTTCACAGATTCCTACCTATTGCATAGATCTAATGATATATCGAATTCATTTTTACTTCCTAAGGTTTCCTATATAAGCGCCAAAAAGGCAATTTCAGTATTTTTAGATATTCAATCCTAAGGGGTGTACTTTTCAAAGCTTCGATATATTTCTTAGGCTTGATGAGATATTGGACCGCTTTTCACTTCCACAGACTTTTTATATAATCGCCTACAAACTCATTTCTCAATTTTTGGATATTCAACCCCCGAAGGGTTTGCATATGTTTTCACAATTTTTGCCATCCCTTAGTTCTGATGAGATATAAAAATGATTATTACGGCATTTGATGTAATGGCCTAAACACCAATTTCACGTTTTTTCGAATTTCAAAAACGAAGGGGGTGTTAAGGGTTCACTTATGTTTTCACCAAATTTAACTCTCAAGTGGATGTAATGGGTTTGTATACTACATTTTAACAATTTGTCTTATAAGTGTCTGATAAAGCATCAAATTCGCTTTTACCTGTATTTGCTTTTAGTGTAGGGTAGAATGGGTAGCTCTGCACCATAGGTAGAAATGCACCACTCACCATTGGTGCTCGCACGTAAGTAAAATCTGCAAAGCAGAAGTAGTATTCTCTTTCTCTATCCTATCTATACGATCGCATTCAGAAATCGTTAAAATACGGAGTAATGCCGAACAGTTATTCGGAGAAAAAGAAAAACGCAAAGGAAAGTAACTTTTATTATATATGCAACATTTTTGTTTAAGGACAAATTATCGATCGTGAACCTTTCTAGGTAGGCACATATATAGCGTGTAGTCTAAGGTGTGTTTTAGTAAAGTGCTAGTTTATTATTTGTTTTTATTTATAAAAAAAAATAAAAAATATCCATCTGATCGGAATCGGTAGAATTGCAGCACGAGCATATAGGGAGATATGCACCAGATTGTTATGCCTCCTTTGCCTGAATTCATGGCCACAAATCTTAATGATATTCAAATTATTTTGCTGCAACCAGAACGGATTCGTGCTACAAGGAGACAGCAGTAACATATCAAATTTGCAATCGATTTTTCAAATTTTAATATCCGTTGACATATCAAAACTTATATGAATCCATTGTATTATTATTATTCGGTATTTTCTATTATTTCTTATTAGTATAAAAATCGAAAAAGGTTTAATATATTTACTGTTTAGTTCGTTATTATTTGTTACTTTTGTAAATATATTTTATGTTTCAACTAATTTAGTTTTGGTTGGCTATATATATAAAATGTGGTGCATTTCTCCCGTATGATGGGAGAAATGCACCAGTTGGACTGACTGCGTTCTACTTCATTAGGCTCAAGATCTGTTTATATTTTGCTCTTTGTTATGAAGAAAATATTTGCGCAAGGTGTTTGATCAAATAAAGAATGAAAAATTAATCAAGTTCCACTATTTTCTACGGAGATATGGAGTAATTAATGAAAAATGGTGCATTTTTACCTAGTCTCCCCTACATAATATACCGAAATGCGAATAGTCTACAGAGGCTTTTTGAATGTTTAATCGGCTAAAAATATATATTTTAAATATTTTTATTTTAAGAACAAATTGAACTTTCCAAGAAACGTCATAATATCGCAAAAAAAACTGATGATATTCTCCGACTTTGACCGAAAAATAATAAAGTTTCGCCCAGACCATTAGCAAATTTTTTTTGTTTGTTTTTGTTTGTTTTTGTCGGGGAAATTCTTATTGCATAAAGTTGTGAAATTCCTTTACCTGACCGATGAGTCATGTTTTTGTTTGCTTTTGTCGACTCCAGTATGACTTATAACGGGAAAAAAGGATATCAAATTTCTATAACTTTGGAATGAGAACAACATTTTTTTTTCAGACTTCAAATCTTTTATTGAAAATTTCTATCTCTATGCTTAAGTTTGTCCAGTGTGTGCGTGCGGGCTATCCGGGTGCTATCCGAGGCTTAGAATCTTTTTCAGACTTAAAATATTTTATTGAAAATTCTATCTCTATGTTTATTTATTTAATGGATCCGCAGTGATCTCTCGTGATGGACTGTGGCACAATGCTTCAGTCAACCTCACCTAACCTAATATTTATTTATTTTTAGCAAAGTTACATTCTTTTATGTAAAGTAAAGAAATAAGTAAAATAGTATAAATATACGTATGTTTGCATTAAGTTGCATTAAGTTACATGTTACAACTTTACGTGGAAACACCACATTTTTGTTGTGAAAAATTAGACAGTCTTGCGGTGAAGTTGCACTGATGTATTATAATATTAGATATACTAAAGTAGGTATCTAGTTTCCTCATTTTTAACGCTAAATTTATTTTTAATTACTTAATAATTCTTTTCTAAAATGCAATACACAATTGAAATCCATCTTAAGTGTTTAAAATAAGTGTCATGCTAAATTTTAGAGCTAACACAAGCAGCTAATATTGAAATTTTTTTAATGGTGATGCGTAACTGAGTGCTTTACACTAGGCCTTATATTCAGTATATGGTTCGCCCACCCTTTCGCATACAACCCCCAGTAGTAAAACAATACGCAACGGAAAATTCACTCTACTTAGTACGTTTTCGTCCAAATCTATAAATCATTATACGTCCCATATCTAAGTATACCGTACGTTCTACATCTAGAATTAGAAAGATATACGGTGCTCTGAGCGAATTAGGCGAAATACAACATTCCCATTTTTTACAGCATTTTCGTTATATGTAAAATCGACAAAAACGAAACGCTAAAAGATACAAGACGAAAGATACGTTATACTTCTCTGCACAGAGCTAAAAAGAATAAAAAAAAACGAAACCCATCGTAAATCCTTGAATCTCATCTTAAAATAAGAGCTCTAATGTTTTTTTAATATAACCCCATAGTCATACCCATTTCATTCTTCAATAGCTCCACCCTATCTCAACCCCTAATCCGTGTACCCTCATGCCACCCATATATTCATCTCCTTATAAAATTCTATGTCTAGATACGAGTGTGTATATCTTTTCATGCCTTTATTCGAATTCACATCATTCCTGCTTCAAAAAGGATATACGAGTAAAATGGAAACATAACAGAAAATATCTAATGGTACATCTATAAAAAATAAGAAGAAGAAGACGAAAACTGGTAGCAAAAGAAAGAAAATACGATGGAGTTTTAGTGGGTGGTCGATGAGGTGGTGAAGGTGCTGCCGCCTTGTTGGGGTGGCAAGTGTATAGAAAATAATAAAAAAAACTTGTAATGTATAAGAAGAGATGAAAATATCCAAAAATTTCGCTATGTCGTCCTCATCTTATTCTACTATTACTGTCTTACTGGTGCTATGGCTGTGATATTTTATTGATTGAATAATCAATAGACCACCATTTGCCGCCACCCATTTTAACTCCGCGGCCTCCCCGAAAAATTCACCTTCTTTTATAGAATAAGTTTAGAATGGCAGTGCAGTATATTGTAATCAGGATTGAGGAGGGGGTTGAAGCGATGGGGTGGAATTTTCCGTCCTGTATTCCGGATCGTGTGAACTCGAGCACAATTAAAGATCCCGAATAGAAATAGAGTTAACCCGGTTTCAGAAAATATTTCTATCCTATGCGACTTGAAAAAAAAAAGTTCCCGCTTTGTCGATTCTCGGCTTTTAGTTAGTTTCTACCCCGCTCGTTCTCTGTGCATGCAATTAAATAACCCTCTTAGATTTGTAGAACTTATATTGGCGCTTTTACCCGCAGTATCAAATGTAGGGCGAAAAGTTGGCTACCTACCCTCCTAAAAATCCTAACCTTCTGCCACGTTCTCTTTCCGATAGCGCTTTCCAAAATTTATTCCCACTTCCTGCAAAGTCTCTCCTCTCGAATCCAATAGAAAACTCGCGCGATTCGGATGCTATAAAAATGTTCTCAATTTTTGTTCCCTTAGTTTTTTTTTTTGTTTTTTTTTTTCATCTGCAACCAACCCCCCAACCCCAATCCATTTTCTCGCAAAACGCCTAATACTCGCTTACACACCATTGGTGTACACATTTTACAACTAGTACTAGAATTTTCAGCAAATCGTAAAAAACTCCTTCATCGTGCCACCAACTATATTTATGGCTTCTAGGTCCTAGTTATATGCAACATTATAGCGGGCTATAGCAATTCGCTATCGCAGGGACCGTGTACTACACTCTTGCTTCATTCATTGAGCGTGCAAAAAAAAAAAGGAAAAATAAGAGATAAAAATACAACAACAAGAACTGTAGAAAAACACAACAACAGTAAGTAAGGGATGATGCTCTGCTGCTGCTGCCGCTGATGATGATGAGAGGAAGAAAAGAAGCAATTCCCATCACTATACAGTGCTCTAGTCGTACGGGTTCAGGACGTTCCGTATATTCGGGAAAAAACTCAAAGGATTCACTATTTTTCGGTGCTACAGTGTAGCTAGGTCGGTTCTTTGCGGGTTTCCAACCCCACAATCACGACTCCTGCATGTTTGCGACTGCTGCTGCCACCTAGTTTCTATACCTTCTATTCTATTCTAAAAAAGCGCAAAAAAAAAATGAATTCTACATTTTCACCGTAACCATAAAGCAAGTACATTTCATCCCTCGTTGCCGAAATATCCTGTATGGATAGGGATGTGCTACTACTACAGTAAAACTATGTCGGGAAAAATTCATCGGTGGACCGAGATTCCACCCTTATTCCCAGACACTTATACAGTCGCATAAGACACTCCGTTCGCGACTTCCTTTCTTCGAAACTTAGAAATTCTGCAAGTGCGTAAACTTTTTAGTTTTCTATAACTTCGTTAGAGACGGAAAATTTTTGGGGGGGTGGGGGGGGGTGGTGGGTTGTCGAGTGGGGTTGGTTCTAAGGCGGATTGCTCGCCACCGAGTATGGGGTGGATAAAAAATCCGATTTTTATTCTCAGTTCCTCTCATCGACTTCGTATTGCTGCTGCTGCTTTCAGTTTCTGTTTTCTTAGTATCTTCCGATTTCAAGGGTTGCCGCAGGGTGTTACTGCTGGTTCGCGCGGTAACTTCTTAGGGGGTAGTTTGGTTGTCTTAAGCTCTACTTTTTAGTGTATATTTTATCTATTTCCTTTTTTCACTTACTTTTCGATGCGATTGTGTGCGATTGAGTGCTGAATGTGTGTGCGTTTCGGTGTACGATAATCAGAAGTTTTTAAGATTGAGGTATGAGAAGTAAACAAAGTTTTTTGTACCCTCTGTTGAACGAGCTGGAGAAGTAGAAGGGTGTCTCTGGCTTGTAGTTGTTGTTATGTCATTGCCGCACTGTTTTGTGGAGCTCTCTTATGTATTTTTATACCGCCAGAATTTCTATTCTGTTAGCTTAGGAGGTGGCAGTACTAAGGGCTCAAACCTCTTCAAGTTGGAAATTTTATTGTAAAGTTTTTAAGGAGGGGATTAGATTTTATTATACCACTAAAGAAGTACATAAATTTGTCTTGGATAGAAAATTTTCTCGTATACTTGTGAAGTTTTAATTCGTTTCGATTCTATGTATTTTAGAAAAATGAAAGAGGGAATTGTATTTTCGTTTTCGTATTGCGTCAAGGACCCCTTGAATGATTTTAAAGCTTTTGAAAATTTTCTGCAGACTCTTATTCACTTTTAAGATAAGGGTATATTGTTATAGCGCACACTAATCCAGATAGCCTATAACCGAGCTACTTGGGATATCTGAAAGTTACATATAAATATTGTTACATACGTACCCAGGCAACCCGAACCAGTCACTTATCAAAAACAACGAAATTTCCAAAGAAAACTACAAACCTACCAATGTCCAATTAGAATAGCGTTGGAAGCTCTACACAGTTCTCGCAGGTTATACACGCTTTTTGCATATTCTGCACGCTACCCACATGTTCAGACTTTAGAAATTCTCTGCAGTGAAGCGATCAACAGTGTTATGCAGCAGTGAAGCGATCAACAGTGTTATGCAGCAGTGAAGCGATCAACAGTGTTATGCAGTGGTTACGTAGAGCAGATCTGGAGTTGTCATTGCATAAAACGGAGGTGGTTCTATTGAGCACTCGAAAAGTTCGCGAGGTCTTTATATTCAGAGCGGGGAAGCATGAGCTCATCTCGCAGCCAAAACTGTGGTATCTTAGGGTGGTAATCGACATTCGGATGTCCTTCAAGGATCATTGGTCAGCAAAAAAGCTTCTAAGGTGAATGGTGTACTCTCACGCATTATGACAAACATAAATACTTTATTATTAAAAAATAATAAATTAAAAGACCACGCTCTAGTAGACGAAAACTTTTAGCAACGGCCACGCTGCACCGATCTGGGCAGATGCGACGAAGAAAACATCGTACATAGCTGGAATTCATCTTAGTGCACTAAGGATTGCCAGTGCTTTCCGAAAAGTGTCCGATGAAGCAATTGGAGTGACATCGGCAATGTTACATATGGAAATACTAGCGCGTGACTTTCAGTGTATCTACGTAGCAGCAGAAATTATCGAAATTGCGATAGCGCAGCATGCAGGAATGGCAAACACGCTGACAGAGCGCAATCAAAGGAATAAGGATGTTTAAATTGACTTCGAACATCGACAGCTGGATAATGTAGAGAAAACAGAACACGGACCTCGACAGTGACTGCGAGTGCGACAACGAATTGCCTATCTTTCGGCGTGAGGTTCGATTACGCAGTTGGTGTTGAACAGAACACCGACTGCGACTTCGATTCTATGCAAGCAAGAAGAAGAACTAGTGTCAAATGTCACTTCTGTTTTGTTTAATATTAATCTCGTTTTGGTTACGAGAGCGAGCAGACGTGTGTACAAGCCTTAGTATCGTTTTGACTCGACTTAACCCACTTGGTGTCACCATCTTTGCAAAGTTCAAAAAGTAGCACCCCACGCTAAGTGGAAAGACAAGTACTTCGCCTCATTCCGCAGGCGCCAATATTTGTTAACCGCAAACCGACGAAACTCGCTCTCAAACTCGCTCTAAAGCGGTTGAACCCGCGGTGCGTGCTTACCGTGCAGCCGCACCGCACGTCCGCTCGTCCAACCATCGAACTTGAATGTTGCAGACATCGCTTCATACAACAGTGGATATTCGCCGAATTATCTCGCACGCTGCGAGGTCAAGATCAAGCTCGCCCTCCACACGCCCTCGATCCGGTAGCCGGAAACACGGCCTTGGTGGCGGCAAAATCCCGATCGCGAAACTCAAGACCAAAAACGTCATCTACGGCGGCTCCATTAGATGATCCAGGTCCATTAGATGATTCACCAGTTGTCTCGCCGCAGGGCCAGCCCAATCTTCTCCTTACACCAACGCCCGCCAGACTTCCCCTGAAGTCTCTGACCCTGCCAAGCGTCCATGGAGCCCAATGCTAGGGTTCTCCAACGCTGCAGCCTGCGGAATTTCTTCCCTAATTTAGACCAATTGGCCGGGGACCAAGCAGAAAATCCTCTCCAACAAACTAGGCAAGTTGAAGTTCAAGATCGACTCGCGTAAGGTTCACGCGCAACTTCTCCGTTCCCTCAAATCAGAAGGAAATATCGGGATGACCTATACCATAGCTCATTTGCGAAAACTCGGAATAGTCCTTAGAGGCGTAAGTGCTGAATACAACACTAACGAAATCAAGGATAACATTAAGGTATCCTGCCCAGTTCTGGGGGAATTCTCCATCTCCCAACTGTCTACTCCACGTTTAGAAGGTGACCTGGGACCGGCCGAAGAAAAGGGGTCTCACGCAATGCTTCAATTGCCACGTCTCCGCGAATTGCGGTTATCCCGCACGCTGCGTAGCTTGACGCAAAATCCACGAATCCTCCACTTGCCCGCGTAAACTGGCGACGGATCGTGATCGTGATAGTGATTCGTTCATACTGGCTAGGGTCCGCTACAAGGTCGCCTTCTAGATTCGCATAAAATTCATAAATAAGCAATTAGGCTACAAGTTGCTTGTAAGGTTGGCATAGAACACGCACTTCTCTTTGTCGCCCTGGCTCGCCAGGTACACGATGCGGGGTGCGAGTGTCTTCCCAGCCCCTCATTTGATAATCCTGTAGAGTTAGCTTAATTTTAGAATTTTAGAATTTTTAATTTTTGTTATTTAATCTTTTTTTATTTTTAATTTTTTATACGTATTCGGTTAAGTCTTGTGAACGTCAAATACCAAATGAGCAATTGGTGATCTCACTAACACTAGCTTAAACATCTTTCGTGTTTTGGCTACGGCCGGAATTGTCATATTGTCAGTGCTGCTTGACATTTGGATCGCTATCAAGCTTTTTCTTGTAACTCCTATTGTATCATTTATTCTTCTTTTGAAGGGGTCATGTAAACATTCTATATATAGTACTCGTACAAACTATAATAATAATTATTTACAGAAACTGGCGACATCGTTCCCAAAAAGTCTAACCGCTTCCTACTAACCGCTACTACTTGCATACGGTTTCGTTTCGACGTATAGTATACGAAACTTTACTTGCTGGGAAATAATTGAAATCCGAGATTACAATTGGCAGCCCTGTGCGAGCAACCGCAGTCTCAGTATTAGAGTGTAGCTCGATTGCGCAGTCTCAGGCGAAGTTGTTATTGTGGGCATCGCCATACAATCCTGTGTATTCTAAAGGCAGGGACTGCGCACTGGCAGTCGAGGTCCGTGTTCTGTTTAGGACTTAATCCGCCAACACGGAGAAATGGATTTCTATTTGACAAATTAATTGGGATAGGAATTTTATATGCTTGACGTCATAAACTGCTACAATAAGACATAGACGAAGCTGGCTAGCTCCTCAAACTAGAAGCCTAAAGTTATAGTGATGGGAGTGATACTGTTGCAAGTCTAATTCTAAATTTAATCATTTTTTTAAATCTAATAATCTAATTCTATACTTATTTCTTTTGTTTAAAAAAAATCTAATCTAGTTTTGTAGTTTCTAATCGAAATTCGTAAAAAAATCCTTGACTCGTACAACAGTTCCGAGTTTTCTTTTTTTTAAGATACATATCTTAGTTTAATTTTATTGAAGACCAGTATTTCTCTAGAGTCCTCGTGTTGGGAACCATGAATCCCTTTCTCGTTTTCTTCGTGAATTTGCACCGCCTTTATTTTAATTTTAAAAAAATTGAGAATTGGTTGCTTCCTCTCTTAAAATCTAAAACAATTCCGTTTTGTATGGAAAAAAGTTATAAAACCGTATAAAAACAGCAATGTTGTTGTTTTGTAAATAAATTTTCTAACCTGTTCTGATCTGGATAAGTGTGCAAAAAAAAACACACCTGTTATCAAATTTTTCTTCTTTTTCTCTCGTGAATTCGAAAGCCATTCATCCAAAATCTAGAAATAGTTTTCAGGATTTTCTGTTATTCAACCCCTAAGGGAGTGTAAAGTTGCTGAATACATTTTCACGAATTCTGACATATCTCTTAGGTCTGATGATTTCGAATTCGTTCTACATCTATGTGCTTTTGTATAAAATAGCCTAAAAACCAATTTCAGAATTTTATCTCATTAATTTTTAATAACTGATTGGATTTTAATTCCATTGGACTAGGCGCAGTTTCCAACGTCTGTTTCAAATGAGCTGAACCAGCAAGAAAATAGCATAACCGAAATGAAAAAGTCGACGTGTTATAGCAAAGTGAGAGTCATGTGACAAGGCCATATACGAAGCGTATCAGGCGTGGTAGGCATACTCCCGAGAGGACTATACGTAGTCAAGGCCCAAATAAAAATAACATAAGCCTGTAATCTTTTCAGGTCTAGTGCAGAAAGGTATTAGTGTAATAATCCTCACATCATTTCCATTCAAAATTCTTTAATTTGCGTTTTTGTTTAAATATCAAACGCTCCATAAAATAAAATAAATTTCTGCACCTTTGCTAATTGGTGTCCAATTAAAACAACATTATAAATTACACAGCGCTTTGATCTGAAACATACGGCTAAAGCCTGAACGGTATCCTTCCCACTCCATACGATTCCTTGAAACTTTTCCCATACACATGTCCCTTTTTTCATGCCTCCCACTCCAATCAAATCTCGTGGTTAGGTTTTCGCTCTAAATTATAATTTAATTACAAAAAGGGAAAATACAAATTTGTAAATCTGTACAAGAAAAATATACAAAAATAAAATTATTTATATCGCATACGACGTAGGTAGATACGACTACGTACCCTTAACCATGTTTCCTTTTAGGATTCGAAATATGGCGCCCCGAGTTGAATTTTTCATTTGGCCACGTTAGATACCGCTGTCCCATGTAATTACTCCTGATTATGTACATATGTGTGCAAATTACAACATTTTTATGGATTTTCACGAGTTTGAATTTTCCGCGCACATTTGACCATAGGTTAGCTAACAACATTTGGACAGATTGAAATAAAAAAAAAATCAAATTTGTGGAATTTATTTTTTGGTTAGATTACGAAAAAGGGATATACGCGAAGATATACGTAAATGAAGAGGAAGGCACACACATGACTACGTGTCTACTGTACTTCACGCAAAGGATATGTACCGTGTGAGTACTTCATGTGTGTGGTGCTATATCACGAGTATAAGAGGCCCAAATTCACTCTAACCACGTTCGAAACTCTGAAATTTCATTTATTTTCACATTAACAAAATTTAATTTACATTTTATTAATTTTTAATGTCGCTGTCGGTGGCATAGATTTTTTTTCCTTTATACGTGAAGAGTTTTCGTTTCTTTTTTTAAATTTCTCTGAACGCTTTTTTTTTAAAAACCATCAAAAAGTTTTGGCGGAGTAAACATGAAGCCCTGTAAATTACTTACCTTTCACTGTCCACTTAATTAAAATAATCAGAATAGTTTCGAGAAGCTTACCTGAAAATAACACAGAAAATATACATTAATTTATGAAGACAATCTGTAATCAAAATTTAAAAAATCTAAACCATTAAAAAAAAATAACACTATTTTTACAATAATAATAATATTACAAGTTTATTGGTAGATAGTTGTCTAGAACAGAGAATTTATCACTAGTAACTGCTACAATGAACTACTTACAACGGTACTAGTGTGGTTAAGATCTGCTGTGTTTTTTTCTCGCTTTAATCAAGAGCAGAGTAGTGTATGAAATTTGTATTAAAACAACAACTAGATTCTTCCTTATGTTATTTTTTATGTTTCTTTTCGTAGATATTATACTAGAATATAGTTTTAACCACACTGTTTCAAAAAAATTGAATTTCAATCCAATTTTTACTTGAAATTTCCAGTATATTTCATTTTTTCAAGTAAAAGTACACATTTCAATCACTTTTACACGAAATTACTAGCATTAGTAAATTATTCATGTACTTTTCAACTGAACCGTTCAATTTACATGAAAAGGCACAAAATTACGCAACATTTCGTGTATAACTATATTTATATATATAAATTGAAAATTACGTTCTTTTTCGTGTAATTCCACATATCTATTTGAATTTTACTACGAAAATATGTAATATATGAAACCACGAAGTTGGACTCTTCGTTCGATTTTGTTTTCTACAGAAATGAAAATGAAACGCCTTCGGTGGCGCAGTACGTACGCGCGCCAAACCTACGCAGCTAAACCAGAATTGATCGCGGGCTCGATTCCTATCTACAGCCAAGGATTTTATTAAGAGTAAGTAAGTAAGTAATATTAGAAGTAGAAATAAGTTATCTTTTAAAATGAACTGACCGAAAATTCAAAATTACATTGAAATTGATTATTATATTATATCCCAATGTAAATTTACTTGGAAAGGTGTGGCATATTTGCCTACTATCCAAAAGATGTAAAATTCAACGGATTTTTTTTAATGTGCAGAGAGAGCTGACACAGTAAGTTCACTGGTATAAATTCTGTACTCTTCCCTGCTCTATACGGAAAAACAGCAATCTTGTCGCTGTGCTCAATATAAACCCTAATCTGCTCTGGATAAATGCGCGAAAAACACACCTATTCTAGCTTACTATTTAGGAAAAATAACAAAAGGGCGATTTTTTTTTAATATAAATTGTATTCCGTACTCTGGATAAACGCTCAAAAAACCTATCTGTTATTGAAACTCTTAATAGGTGTATACGTAACCTTTGCTCAATTGCTAAATTGAAACTATAAAACTGTATGCCAAGAAAAGAAATTTTGGCAAAGAATTTAGAAAAATATTTCAAGCAATTTAGTCCTAGCGTACGACAGCTAAAAATTTATAAAACAAAAATTTCTCCATTTGACTGAATTCTCCAGCAAAAGTTGTTAAATATTTGACAAAGTGGCAAGATAGAGGTTTAAACTCAATACGGAAGAGCGGATGGCTAAGGCAACCATCGCTTTCTACGCGTGCAAAAGAATGTTCGGTAGGAGGTGTGGTCTAGAGCCAAGGATCACTTACTGGATCTACACAGCTGTAGTAAGGCCAATCCTATTATACGGTCTGTTAATATGGTGGCCAATACTCGACAAAATAACTTACAGGAAAAAGTTGGAAAAGGTACAGAGACAGGCTTGTCTGAGGATAACAGGCGCCCTTCGCACCACTTCTTCAGACTCACTCAACGTACTCCTTTCTCTGCCACCAATTGACCTGTTTGCTAAATACGTGGCAGGCAAATGCGCCCTAAGACTCAGAGAATCAAACCAGCTCAAAACATGTCCATACGGGTACAGTAACATCAGCTTACCTTCAGCAGAGACTACGGACTACGCAGATCCTAAGCACTGGTTTGACAGGAAGTTCGCCATAAACATACCAAGCAGGGAATACTGGGAGGCAAGAACCGGTGACACTGCGGGGTCGATTAACATCTGTACGGACGGTTCAAAGATGGAAGACGGAGTGGGCGCAGCCGTGCACTCATTTGATCTTCCAACAAACTCTAGCTACAGACTGCCGAATAATTGCAGTATTTTCCAAGCGGAGGTACTGGCGATTCAGATGGCGGCGGAGATAGCTCACAAATCGCAAATAAGGGATAAGGCAGTCTTTATCTATACGGATAGCCAAGCAGCCTTAATGTCTCTGAAATACTGCACTATCAAATCTAAGGCGGTACTCAACTGTCGACGCGCTTTACAGAAAATGTGCTCAAATAGGAAAGTGGAGCTCTGCTGGGTTCCAGGGCACAGTGGTTTCTTAGGAAATGAACTCGCCGATGGTCTTGCTAAAAAAGGTGCAAACCTTGGGCAGGAAGCCGCGGTCTCGGTACCACCGCCTCTTAACGTTATTTACAACTCTCTAGAGAGGAAGATGGTAAGCCGGTCCGAGGCCAGGTGGCAGGCTACGTCAACCTCCAGAATTACGAAGCAAATGTGGAACACTCACAACGAGAAAAGTACTAAACTCTTGTTAGCACTACCAAGGGCGCAATGCGCAACTTTAGTCGGTATTCTTACCGGCCATTGCTTGATTGTGGCGCACGCGTACAGATTGGGCTAATCACTAATGATATATGCAGGAACTGCAAACTTCCCGCCGAACGGGAAACACTAGAACACCTCCTGTACCTGGCTCTTGCTAGGAGACGGGTGAAGGCTCTAGGTGCACCGTTTTTCGCAAACCTTGAAGAAGTCTCGCGTAGCAGCATGCAGAGCCTGCTAAACTTTGCTACGGTAACAGGGATCTTTGATTTGAACCAGGAACTCTCAACACAGATCGATACGCAAGCGCACCTACCTTAGGTACATTGGGTCTCCTTTTTATGTGGTATCGCTATGGACCCTCGAGGGCGTGAGGCCATTAAGCCGCCACTGATACCTAACCTAACCTAAGATAGAGGATTTATAAGGTTGAGCAAAAACAATAGGGAACATTAGGAAAAACTCGAACTTATTTTGTTTTTAAAATTTGTAGAATTTGGTTTACCTAATGTTTTTATAGAATATCATTGAATTGAAAAATAATATTTTGTTGCTTAAATACAGACCGATTTAAAATTTTCTTTGATATTTCAGTTAAAATTAATGTTTTTAGTTCAAGTTTTATTTAATTGTAAATTTTATTCATAAGATTGCATTAATTAGTTGTAAAAAAATTGGTTTTAATTTTTACATTTCATTCAGTTTTATTAAGATTAATTAAATCAATTTAAATTTCTTTTAAATTTGAGAATGTACTTTTTTTTTAAAGGGGTTTAGATTCATTTCGTTTTTAGGTTTAAGTAAAAAAATTTCAAATTATTTTATTTGAGTTTAAAATTCACTTATTAAGCTTGAATTAGTCTTTAGGTTTTATTCACAAATTAATTTACAATTAATTAAAATTATTAAGAATGTATCGATTTAGGTTTATTAAAAATTCTAATTTTTTATAGGCTTAGGTTTTATTTCTTGAAAGATTAATTTGGTCTTTAAGTTTTTGGTTATAGGTTTAAGGTTTTAGTTTTAATGTTTTAAGGAGTAAGATTTATTTAGACTCAACGTATATCTTCTATGTCGCGATAGTCCAAATCGGCAGGTGGATACTTCCATGAAATTTCAATCGAATTTTGTATATTACCGTCGTGCCATCGTCCGATAAATATTTCGTTTTTCAAAGTTTGAAGTTTAATTTAATTGTTACATTTATTCAAATCTTATAAATAATTAATTTTTTAAGTTTTAGAGTTTTTTTTAATTTCAAATTAATGTAGTTATTAGCGCCAATAAAAAAAAATTAAATTTAGTTCAAAATGTTTTTTAATTGAATCATTTACTTAGTTTTAAAGTTTTTAGTTGTAAATTGTTAGTCAGCTTTAAGATTTTAATTTAATTATTTTTGTGTGATGTGTTTCCAGTTTTCATTTTAAAGGAAAGCGTTTTTTTTTGCAATTTGAAGTTTTAGGTAAGAGTTAAATAGTTTTAAGGTTCTAATTATAATTTTATGTAGGTTAAGTATTATTTAATTTTAAGTTTTGTTATTCATATTATTTTTTTTTAACTTTTATTAAATTGGTTATTGGATGTAAACAATGAAAGGTACTTGACAACTTGGTGATCGTATGAACAATTTCATTAAAATCGATTCATAGGTTCTTCAGTAAGTCGCCCTTTATCGTCCGTATGTTCCTGTTTTCCAGTAACGATTTTTTACTGTAGTTTATTAGCGCTAGACAGGTGATTAAAAGGGGTCTCAATACACGAATATTATAAAAATATCTGCTTTAGTTAGGAGGCATTGACGTAACGGCAGGAAAGGTCAAAATACTTCGGATTTTTCAATTTTATGGAGCGTTTAGCTAAAATCTGCTACATATTCGGCCTATTAAGCCTATCAAGTGAGTTACGATTCGCCCTTTTTATGGAATTATTTTTCGAATTTCCTCTCGAACGTTAATAAAAAAATGTTGACTGTTATCAACTTTGACTAGGGATATTTACTCAAGGTATTCATTTTTCAGGAGTTAATCTTTAATGAATTCTTCGAAAGCTGAATGATATCTGAATCTTATTGTAAGGACCCGACTTCAAACTTGATTGTAGAAAGATGATATTGCAGACTTCAAAGTGTTAACAACATTAGTTTAAATTAAGATTCCGTAGAAGAAAATAACGTTCTTTATTCAGCTTCATCTTAAGTACATTTCGTTCTGAAAGATGCACCCTTACCACCAATAGCCGCAATATATTCTGAATTCTTTGGAAATTTGGTATGAAGGTCTATCAAGAGTCGGGATCGTAAACAATTGGGTAAGTTCGAATTTATTACGTGTTTTGATACGCTCTATCTTGAAGTTTTACAGAATATAGCATGAAAGGTATTTGCAACAAGAATCCTGTTCTTAATTCTAAGTACATTTTCAAGAAGATACAAAAGGCCGTTAATAAATGCGACGTCCAACAAACACTTAAAGGAACTGAATTAATAATGATAGACAATTGTGAAGTCAATCTATCATACACGGCTGATTTCAGGGCGCTTTCAATTATTGGGCGCTAAAAATAAAATAAAAACTCATTTTAATGGACCATGTATTGAGCAAAATACAACGTACTTCTAATCTATCTCTTTCGAGTTTAGTAACAAGAAATTCCAGGTATTGGGAATGTTGGCTGAGCGTGAAGTGATTCCTCTTCTGCTATGTTTTGCGGACAAAAACACAGAAATACACGATTTTAACGCTAACCGATTAAGCGGCGATTATAATTTCGGACGATATATGGTTTCAAACGTGTGGATTCTACAATTATATGGACAATTCAGACTGGTAAATTCTTTCGATTTAAGTATGATCACGAGATAATGTTAATCCACACTCGATATTTTGCTGTTTGAGATGATAAACAGTTACTATAATAGTTCTTCATTAACTCAAGAATGTGATGTTTCAGTGGCGAAAAATGTATGCTCGCAAGTTGAAATCCAGCATATGGTTGCCGTGACCTTAAAATCTGCATCTATCAAAAAATATTGGGGCCAGACCACTTCTCTTACAATCGCATTTCCTTGAAGCAACTCGGCCTGATCACCTTCTAAAATGCCGACATAAGTATAAAATTACAACATTTTTCGCAAGACATAATAATATCAAAATCACCATTCTAGATTCGTGCAATATTCCTTTTATATTCCACCGTTTATGTAAGAAAAAAAAATGATCTTCTAAGTAAATTTCGTATAACATGAAACTGAACTCTTTTTCCAGCTAAATCGCTGCATTAAACGATTAAATAGCAAAATCGAATATTTTAATTATTTTTTGTATATTTTATTCGAGTTCTCCGGCATCGGTGCGAAACCGAAGCCTGGTCGAATCGAATTTCAGCAGTCAAGAATATACACAAACTGCGTAAACAATTTTCCTCTTCGAATCTAATAATTACCTGACGATGGAATATCGCACGACGAAAATATTAACAAGAAAATAAATAAAAAGAAAAAATCGTAGAATTGTTTAATAAAGGTAATAAATTGATTGTTTTTTGCACTTGTAGAACCTCAAGTTTGCACTTGCTTGTAGTGACAAAATAACAGACTAAACTTCGTTTCGTATAGGCGGGTTCTTGGAAAGTATCACGGTTGGTAAATTGTTGTCTTCTGTTAAATAAACAATCAATAAACTGACCAATAGACACTTGTATTAAATTTATAGAATCCACACGATTAAAAAAATTTAGTCAAGTGTTCGTCCACATCCAGACTGAGGTGTTTTATTTTTATATATGTATACATAAATTTAATGTTTATTTTGTGGTACTTTAGTGACCTACGATCGATTGTGGAAATAATTTCAGAAAATATTGATTTGAAATTAATTTAATATATTTTCACAGATGTCGATTTCGTTTTAATCACAACAATCACAAACGAATCGATTAAGTAATTCTTCGGCGATTTGTAAAAAAAAACGTTCTCCTTTTTGTTGCGAAATGCATTGAAAGATCTTAAATATCTTCTTCACTGTTTGATGTTATATTTTAAAAATGTGTTTATTTATTCTGATCTATGGTAAAGCAGCGGTTTCAAAAATTATTTTCGAGGACAACATTTGTTTCACTCTCTAAAAACGGAAATTTTTGACAAACAATTTTTTTAAAACCCTTATTTGTCTTCTTTAATATGAAGATAAGTTTAGCTCAATAGCCTAACTACTTTAGAAGGTGTCTGCATTCAACTGAATCCATTTCATCTCTTAAGTAACCCTTTTACTTTATTATTTTAATAATAAAGAACTTTATTATTTTAATAATAAAGAACTTTATTATTTTAATAATAAAGTATTTTTAATAAAGTGTAATTAAGATCTTTTAATTATTTTATTACCCTTAATTTAATATTATCAAGTCGAGGCCGAAATCAAAAATTTATTTTATTTGCAATGCAAAAAGTAAAACTTCATCCATTGTTACTACTATTTAAATATATTTTAATTTTAATTAATTTAGGTGCTTAGATCAAACTAACATATTTTTCTTTTAATAAATAATTTCGCGATATTTATTATTGTAATTATGTGTATTAAATGTCTATTATGTCAAATATCTTAGAACAAATGGGCATGTTTCAAAAGTATCGCAAGGAATAACGATTTACAAGGGTGTGGTATATACACGTGCATTAAAACACATTTAGGCGAGACATTAAGAGTTTTGTTTTGTTGTTCGTAAGTTTATCATTTAGGTGGACCACGAATAATACATCTTGGAGGCTCGTATGTGAAGAACCTTAGTGAACCGTATTTATAATACGTAGATATAAAAAAAATACAGATTTACATGTACCTCCCTTTTTTTCTTGCAGTGAACATTTATGTATTTATTTTTATGAATTTCATGAGATACGAGCACCTTAAAATATGTTCCATGTAGCCGATAGCATGGTACAAAATTCATTTCACAAAATTTTCACTGGCCTCTTTTAAAAACTGATTTAATCTAGTCTACGAGTACTCTCTTTGGGAATAAGTCGTAAAAAAATCACAAAAACAACAGTGTTTTTGCTTTTCTATAATAGAAAAATATTTACCCTACTTTGCACTGGATGACTGGTGCAAAAAATACGCCTAATAGCATTATATTTCAGAGAAAAATTGACATAACACATTTTATTTTTCATTTAATGTGTAGGATAATACAAGGTATTCCACACACTATTCTGCCAAAAAGAATAAGAGTAATTGGGGGTGTTTTGTATTAGAAATCAAACAACATGCATGTCTGTACACAACATCTATTTATTCCACGTCTGCTCGTTGTTCTCGAAGTCTCCACCCTTCCGTTATTATCGTTATGAAGTTAGCAACATGTATTCATTATGCTAAGTTACATTTTGTCTTAATAATAGGTAGTTATTATTATACTACAGGGGGGCTCATTGCGATTGATGAATCTGTTTCAGGCATATTCCTTTGTTGGTTTTTTAAGGAGAGTTTTAATGAGTTCTAAGGAGTTCCAAGAAGAAAGGAATTTCAACGTACTTTGCAGCACTTTTTGACCGGTTGGCTCTGAACCGCTTATCGTTAAGTAGAGACTTTGGGCTTGATTCAAAAGATTCTTGAGTTGCCGCTGGACGGCGGCGAATTCCGTCGATGTACAGCAAGTTTGCGTCTGGGCGCTTTGCGAGTGCGGTCGATCCGCAATATTTGGCTTGTCGATCGAACGCACCCGCAAGGTGCCACCAAACGAAGAGAGAAGAAAAAATTCCCTTTGTTTTGGAACAAGCCGGAAGAAGGAGAGAAGCGAGAACCGCGTCCAAGAGAAGGGGCCATGGCTGAGGTAGGGTGGGCAGACAGGGCGCTAGACCACCGAGCGCCCTGACAAATCACGAAGTTGCGAAACTCTATCGCTTCTTGGTATTTCACGGCCTATGGGGAAAATATTTCCAAATTTTATCCCCGTTAAGTATCCCCGGAGTAAGTCGGCACGAAATTTTTGTTGTACAGGCCGAGGGTTTATGACCTGAGATTCGTGCAAGAATCACTGCCGTAGCTAGTCCCGGCCGCCAGCAAGCGTGTCGCTTCCGATCGGATTTCAGCCACCAATTCGGACGTAGGCGGAATTGGTCCTACTTTTCCGAACCTAACCCATCCTTCGAATATTTTGACTTTTTCAAGTCAAAATATTCACTCCAAGGCCTCCGTTCACAACAGGATATTAGTTCTTATTTCTACATATTTTCGTGCCAAGTTTTTTTATCAACTTCCTGAGATATTTTGAATCGGTAATAATCAAGTTGAAGTCCGTAGTAGTAAAAATCATTCATTCATCATATTGCAAATACGCACCACACGCACCAATTGCATTGAGAAATTTCGCAATATGTCATTTCATATGTCGCTTTGTTTCATTACTCTTATGATATGACGTAGACAGTTTGTACGTAAATTCTTCATGCAGGTCATGTGTGTAAGCATGAAGGGATTAGCTTTATCCAAAAATGTATAAAAAAGTCTATGCAGATTGATTTTTCGGACCAAATTCTAAGTAAGCTCTTCGCCTCTTCCGGGCATCCTCCTAAATAATAATAAAGTTGTTTCCGGACCGTTAACAGATTTTTAAGCTCAATTTATAAAATTTTCAAAGAAAAAATGTTTGCAGAAACAAATTAAAATGGCTGATAAGAAATAATTAAAAAAGTTATAAAGACGAAAAAAAAATTAGTAATTTACATTCAGCGCAAAAAACTGTATTAGAGAAGTGCATTCAAATCTCTTACGATTTTTGTTGCTGACCAGTTATTAAACAAAGGAGTATGCAATAAAATTTAATTTATTATAAGAAAAAAATCTGCCAATGGTCTGGGCGAAACTTTATTATTTTTCGGGTCAAAGTTCGGGAGCGGACAAAGTCGGAGTCTATTGTTTCAAGATTATGACGTTTCTTGGAAAGTTAATTTTTGTTTTTAAAATAAAAATATTTAAAAAAAGATTTTTAGCCGATTAAACATTAAAAAAGCCCGTGTAGACTATTCGAATTTCGGTATATTATGTACACTAAAAGCCCATAGAAGTAAAATCGAATTTGCTGCCTTATCAGACTTAAGAGATGTGACGAATTTTTAAAACGTACACAAACTCATTACATCCACTTGGGGTTTGAGTTTCGAAAAAATTTTGAAATTGTGTGTGTTTTTAAACGATGCAACTTTTTATCTCATGAGGCATGAATGATTTTGAAAAATTTGTGAAAACGTAAGCAAACCCCTTACAACCCCTTGGTTCATGAAATTCGAAAAATCGTGAAATTGGTTTTTAGGTCATTACATCAAATGCCGTAATAACCAATTTTATATCTCATCAGAACTAAGGGATGGCCATAATTGTGAAAACATATGCAAACCTTTGGGGGTTGAATATCCAAAAATTGAGAAATGCATTTGTAGGCGATTATATAAAAAGTCTGTGGAAATGCAAAGCGATCTAATATCTCATCAAACCTAAGAAATATGTCGTGGCTTTGAAAAGCATACAACCCCTTACACCCCTTAGGATTGAATATCTAAAAATACTGAAATTGACTTTTTGGCGCTTATATAGGAAACCTTAGGAATTAAACATAACGCAGTCACGATCGGCTGCAATAGATGAAATACTGAACTCCGATTTATATTTTAGTTGGGAATATATCAAAAGAATGAGGACTGCACACACAATTATTGCATGACCTTTTATTTATAGGTAGAAGCTATTGTATAGTGGCTACTCGATGGATGGTTAAACGATTTCTTGAGTTATAGTGAGTTCCATAAATTAAGTTGGGACATTTTTACAGAATTTTTGTATGGCAACTACATGAAGGACTTACGGGATATTTTTCATATTAATACCTTCAACTGCGACTATTATAAAATCAACGGATACAAAATTTCAAAGTCGTAACTTAAAGCGTTCTAAAGTTATTGTTCAATATTAGTGAACACGTGTCTTAAGAACTTTTGTATGACAGCTACCCGAAGGAGTTGATGGATTGCGCTAATTAATGAAATCAGTCTTGCTTTTGATATAAAACTAATTCCTGTAAAATTTTGAATCCGTGCTATAACTTGTACTAGAGTTATAGTGGATTCTGTAACTTATATACATTTTTGAAGGACTTTTGTAGGCTGCTACACGAAGGACTCATTCGATTTGCATCATATTCGGAACTTTCGTTTCAAACATGGTAAACTTTAAGTATTCAAAATTTCAAGCTCCTAACTTGAAGCATTCGAGCAATAATTGTTAATACGTGTTTTAAGGACTCTTGTATGGGAGGTACACGAAGGTGTGGAAGGATATCGCCCATTAATGAACTTAGCCTTACTTTTTCCATTTTACAGGTGCTGACCAAATTTCAACTTTCTAGGCCAACGCGTTCTTGAGTTATCGTGCAAACGGACGGACGGACAGACGGACGGACGGACGGACAGCAAACGGATTTGGGGTTTTTGGCCACAACTAAACACAAAACAATATATAACTTTTTTTCGACCGAGGCTCGGTTCTATGCGTTACAAACTTTTCGGGCTGGATTAAACTTATAATACTCTATATGATTTCATCTAGAGTATAAAAATGAATTCGATATATCATCAGATCTAAGCAATATGTAAGAATTTGTGAAAACATATGCAACCTCCTTACACCCACTTGGGGGTTGAATATCCAAAAATCCTGAAAGGAGTTAATAAATAAATATGAAGACAGCACGAGAAAGTAAGAATCAATTCAATTTCTTTTCACTTCTAAAAGGTATGACGAAATTCGTGAAAAAGTATACAACCCCTTTGCACCCTCTTAGGGGTCGAAATTCAAAAAATCCTGAAAACACTTTCTAGGTAATTATATGCAGAAGCTGAATAATAAAAATGAATTGAATATTTGAGAAGACCTACTTGATATGACGAAAATTGTGAAAATATATGCATTCCTTTTGCACTGATCATTTTTTTCGCCCCCCTTCCAAACGCCAATGGATATTTGAAAATTTTTTTTATTTAAACTAATTTTCTGGTTAAGTTACATATACGTACCGAGTTTCAACTTTGTAGCATAAGCCGTTCTATAGATAGGAAAAACAACCCCACCCCGTACCATACTACCACTATAAAAAATTATATTTTTCCAATATTCTACTACTAAATGTCTATCCAAATACCAAGTTTCAGTTTTATATCATTATCGGTTCTCGAGATATACCCCAGATAGGGGTCTATTAGGCCTACTTCTGGTAAAAATTCTAAGCATCTATCTTACACTGTTCTTGAGATATGAGACGTGTCTTTTTTAAAAAATTCTTATCCCCTACACTTCCATTCTCAACCGCTGAACATTTTTTTGCTTTTTTCGTGTCTACTAGTCACGAAACGTAAAAAAAATTTGTTCAGGGTAGCAATTTTTTTTTTTTAAAAAATCGATAGCAAAACTGTTATTAAAATAATAAAGTAAAATCAGTACTGTATAGGATCGAAAAAATTTCTTCTATACGGCATTAAAATTCAGTGCAGGTTCAGTACCTACATTCGATGTTTAGTCATTTATTGATGATAGAATTCAGGTAATTCTCAAAATATTACCCTGAAGTTGAACCTAGTTTTCAGTATGTGGAGGAGGATTCCACTTGAATTCCGCTTGAGTACTGATCATGTTATACAGGCATATCCTGCAAAACTTACCTTCTTGTAGGAAGGCGAATGTAATTCGAAAACTGTAACTCCAGTATTCTGTGAGCTATGATCTTGTAATAATTTATAAAGAAGGAAGATATCCGCACTAAATTTAAAAACCTGAAATAAATTTTTTTTATACCTTTTTCAGCAAAAAAAAAAAAAACTCTCTTAACAATATAATTTTATCATTTCTTCATAAAGGATATCAGCATATGCGTCAACATTCGGCTGTCATAAAAATAAAATCAACCCTCATCTGCACATATTTGTCATCAGGAACAGCCCTCTAAACCTATCGCAAAAAAACACAAAAAATTCATGGAGTCTCTCCAGCCCCCCAACCCTATCTCACACATCCCCTACTATCCTCAACTACCTACTTCTCTTGTAATAAGTTCACTTTTATCTCTAAAATTTCAGCGCATGACCATCACAAAAAAAAATCCCATCAACAGCACAATAACAGCAAGCAAGATTCAACACATAAAATCTACAACATATAGTAAAGTATAAAAATAATAAAAAAAAGTAATAATAAAATGAGCCTTCTATCCCCAAACCATATTATATAGCAATTTATATCCACAGATATGTGTAGAGTCCCTTTTTTTGTCCAATTTTATTTATTTTTTGTTGCTCTTGTCTTGCTATGCTATTATCCACAATGTGAATCCATCGCTAGTCCTATCCGCCCACATTGTTATATAAAATTCATTATAGTAATAAATATTACATAAAATTTAAAAAAAAAAACGAAACAGAAAAATTGGTACGACGATACCATCGCACGATGTGAAAGGGGTTGATGTTGAAGAGCCGGGTCAAATTCACTCGAGCACCTTTACAACGGAAAATATTCCGACCTCAAGCCCCATACGATATCGCTTCTCCAAAAAAAAAACATCCCCCCTATGAGAGGGAGCTCTGAAAAAAAAATTGGATTTTTTTGGTACTAGGCCAAAGCCCTGTTTTATGCCACCACCATTAGAGGGCATAAAAAATTTACTATGCTACTCTACAATGTTCGCATTGTAAGCGCCGAGGTAGATATCCTGTGTGATTTTCTGGAATTATTCAACTTTGTTTCATACATTTTTTGGATGGAGTGTCCTGGAATGGTGTGTTCCCATTTTTTTTACTTCTTTATAAAATCATTTGTAATCCTATTTGAAAAAATCGCACACACTTTTCCCACCCAACGGCGCCAAACACGTCCTAAACCTTTTGGGGATGGAAAGTACTGATGCACAATTCGCACCTACTAAATTTTTTTCGCAATAAGTGTAACTATTGCCCGCCGGGGGTTGACTCTAACACGTTGGCAAAAAAACTTTTTTTGTTGCCAGTGTGATTGTGACTTTCATGGTCATATCTAATCCGCTTTCTTTCCTTGTGTACTATTTTACCACGCCATCTCTATGTCACTAGTTGTACAGGCACATACAGGCTGGATGTAATGCAAGGTATCCTTCCGGATTGTTAGTGTACTTAGTTCAGCTATTCCGAAGTGTTGTATAATATTACTTTGGCCTGTTCAAAAAATAACCTTACAACGAAAATCTCTAATAATTTTGATGATGCGCAAAAATTTCCTCTTTTTTTTAAATCCCTAGCCTCATCCTTTCCAGGACCTGTTCATATGTATTTATGTTTTTTTTTTGCAGTTCTTTTATGCCATACTGTCGGTGTTTTTCTTTGTACATATATATATATTTATTTTTCCTCTATTTATTTCTGTCAGAGTACATTTTACACAGACATGATGGAAAGGTGTAAGAGCGTGCGAGCCACCCAATGCTCCCAAAATACCACCCACTACCGGAAAAACCACCCCCCCATAAACTCAATCACAACCGAAATGTACACAAAACAAAAATAAAACTCGGAAAATAGTAGCAAAGTAGAGAGCCAGTCAGTGTTTTAAAATCGCACCCATTCTCTACTAAAACATTTTTAACTAAATCTGCACCCTCTATGTTCTGAATACTACAGCCTCGTTCCTGTGCCTGTCGTCCTTTTTTGCGTTTATTTTTTAATATGAGGCACCTCTTTGTGTGCGGTTAAAAAAAAACGAAATCAAAAAATAAAATGTTGTACTAGAGGTGGGTAGGGTGGATTTAGAGGGGGTGACAATGGGGATAATATGGAATGGTGGTAGTTATAATTTTTTGGGGTGTGCGCTCGTTTTCATAATTTCCCAAACCGAATCCCCGACTAAAGCACTTTGGATGTAAATAGGCATTAGAGTGTCCTCTGGCGTCTATAATGGGAGCTCTTTTTAGGAGACTAAAAAAGTATATAAATAAAATGGGATGTCCAGCGAAAAAAGGGTCATATGTGATGTTTCTTTTTTAAAACAATGCCTGTAATATGTACATAACACAAAACATATCCTCTATCTACGGATGAAATAAAGGTGAAATAGGATGGGCGTGTAGGACCTTACAAAATTTCAAATTTAGGATATACACGGAAAATATATGAATCGCGGTTTGTGACCATAACGCGAAATTTTTACGAATGTAGGTACATGTTCAATTTTAGTACAAGTTTTAAAATACACTACCGTTTATTTCATTTAGTTTCTAAAAAAAAGAGGGTCGATAATTTTGATGAATCTCATATTAACAAGGCCCCCCGGTTGCAGGTCGATTTTCTTGCTTTTAGAAAATTGTGTGTGTACTGTGCAGCATTTACGTTTATACAGAGAAAATTTTAAAACACTTGTCTAATAGAATTTGTAAGTCATAATTCATTTATGAGAAAAAAGTCCTTTGATACCTTTTTGTGTCCTAGAAACACTACGACAAAGATCCAGAGCAGGTAGCCCAGTATGGGTAATATCTACCGGGCTTGCATACTAAAGTCATAGAAACATTTGTGTATTCCAGTGAAACTCTTTTAACCTTGCAATACTGAAACCTTCAGCGAAACATTTAACGTACTAACTGAATTCTGCTCTCAGAAAATGATTTAATAATGAATGTCGGTACTACACATGGACTTAAATTGAGTACCTACCTACTGTTCTCGCAAAAATGTACGATTTTCAAAAATAACCAATCATTTCAAGCCTATACAATTTTTTGTCAACTTCAAAAGCAGCCGTTTTTGATACTACATACGAACAGTTTTCGGTTAAATCATTTTTTTTTAAATTTCACTCAATTATAATTTAATAAAACAAAACTAACGTTAATTGGAGAAAATTTTATTAGTAAATTTAACAATATTTTTCAATTATTTCTTATTTTAAACGATCCTGTTAAATTTAACAACATCTTTTGAGATTTGAGACTTACTAAATTCCATGTATGCTATTATGTAAATTAAAGTGTTAGGATATCAAACTAAACTAAAGTCCTTGCACTACTACCCTGGGAACCCGCACAACTTGATCAGTATTTAGTGATAAAAACAACAACTTTCCAATACCTAACTGGAAAGCGGAGAAAACATCCGCCTGGCCACATTGCAATTCCCAATGAGAAAGGCGTGGAAAATTCCGTAAAGTTCTCGGTTATACTTAACATTTCCCGAACTTTCTACATACACCAACGAATATGCTAGAAAGCTCTCGACTCAACACATACAGCATATAAGCATGGCACAGTTTGCAGCCAAACACAGCTTTTACTACACGGTGATTCGAAGCGAAAGTCAGTTCTACGCGAAATTATTGAATGCGAATGATAATGTTTTACTTGAAATTACGGCAAACCCATAGCTCGCAAAAATATAAAATTTCAGACGTATCGATTTTTACCTAATTCTTCTAAAAATATCTAACTATTTTTTATTTTTAACTATTATTAAATTTTAATTTTTAATTCAAAGGAAAACGTCTTTCTTTATTCTTGTTCTGCTACTTTTAACATTTTATATGTTAAATTGGATGAACATTTTTCTTTAATTAAAAAGAAATTTTTTTTTAATTCGAATGCGAATTAGTAAAATTAATTGGAATTATGGAACCGAAATTTCTATTTATAACAATATCATTTGTAATTTTACGAAGGAATTCAAGAATTAACATTTTATTTAACTTTAAAAAATAGATTATATCGTCGGTTTAAAAGCAAAACACACTAAGTCAAAAAAATTGGTTTCGAAATAAACGCAATTGAAGTTTCTGATTGTTAATAACTTCCCTTGAGTTAAAGATTTCGCTTTTAAAATTTCATTGAATGCAGTGAAAGGTCCTAAAGGATGTAAAGAATAAAGAAAAATCTGTCAGGTAGTGTAAAAAAGTTAAAACACCAAAAATTTTACTTAGTGTGTTTTGCCCTTAAGCAGAAACAGAAAATAATATATCAGAAAATAATATATCTACAATATAAGAGATGCGAATATTTCCGCTTTAGGTGAAAAAATGCTACGTTGAGTAAAGTTAATTGTTTCCCTATTTTCATCCTATTTACCTATTAGTGGCATAGTGGAAATTTTAATCAATGACGTAAATATAATAAAGTTGAAAGTGGGAAAATTTCTTATTTATTTATTTTTTCAATTTAGGTGATAAAATATAGACAAAAATGTTAAAAAAATGTTTAGAGGTTATGAAGTAAACTCGTTGAAGTAGGTAGCCATTCGATATATTATCAGAGGGTTGAATATCGCAAAATCCTAAAATTGATTTCTAGGCCATTACATATGAAGCCCTTAGAAGAAAAAACGAATTCAAAATCTCATTAGACCTAAGAAATATATTGGAATTCGTGGAAACATACACAACTACTACTTTAGGGTTTGTATATCGAAAAATCTGGAAAAGAGTTTCTATTCGTTTATAAAGTATCTGCCAATGGTCTGGGCGAAAATTTATTATTTTCGGGTCAAAGTTCAGGTGCGGTCAAAGTCGGAGTATATCATCAGTTGTTTCGAAATTATGAGGTTTCTTGGAAAGTTAGTTTTGTTCTTAAATAAAAGAATATTTAACATAGAGATTTTTAGCCGATTAAACATTGTAAAAGCCCGTGTAGACTATTCGAATTTCGGTATATTATGTACACTAAAAGCGAATTTGCTGCCTTATCAGAATTAAGAGATATGACGAATTGTTAAAACGTATATAAAGCCATTACTTTCACTTGGGGTTTGAATTTCGAAAAAATTGTGAAACAGGTTTTTAGACGATTTCATAAGAATCAACTTGATAACTCATGACAAACGAGGGATCTTTTGAAATTTGTGAAAATGTAAGCAAACCCTTTCACACCCACTCGAAAAATTGTGAAATTGGTTTTTAGATCATTACATCAAATGTCGTAATAACCAATTTTATATCTCATCAGAACTAAGGGAATATCTCATCAAACCTTAGAAATATGTCGAAGCTTTGAAAAGCATACAACCCCCTTACACCCCTTAGGATTGAATATCTAAAAATACTGAAATTGACTTTTTGCCGCTTATATAGGAAACCTTAGGAAGTAAAAATGAATTCGATATATCATCAGATATGCAACCTCGTTACACCCACTTGGGGGTTGAATATCCAAAAATCCTGAAAGGAGTTAATAGATACGATAAATATGAAGACAACACGAGAAAGTAAAAACCAATTCAATTTCTTATCACTTCTAAAAGATATGACGGAAGTCGTGAAAACTTGTTCAACTTTTTTATACCCTCTTATACCCTGTACAGACTATGCATTTTAAACGCATTTAAGTAGGTAAATTTAACATGTTAAAAAAGTATTGTTCAGACTAGGCAACTCGTTTTATTTTAATACATGATAGCTTGATGTGATTTGTTTTGACAAGTAGATATTAAGCTACGTTTCATTAGCAAATTTATGCTTTCTAAATTGTTTGAAACCAATTAGTTTGTATAGCAGTAATGAAAAGGGAATTTATTAGCTAATGCAGTCGTTGCACAAGTACAAAATTGAGTTTCTGCAGCATTAAATAGTTTCTTCCAAAGTTTACAGGCAGTCAGGCGAGAACGCAGGGGTGGGGGGTTTTTTTGTTTGTAAACCCCCCCCCCCCCCACCCCCCGAAATAATTTTCTGCGTTCGCGCCTGGTCGCAGTATGTACATACATGTTTTTGGTTAAACGCATAGCAGCTACGTGTTTTTGTAAACGCGTCCGGGAAGTGTTTTCAGGTCATTTAACTCGACTTAAACGCGTTAATCTCGTAATCTGAACATAGTATTAGGGGCTGAAAAAGGAAAAAAAACCTAAGAACATGTTTTAGGCGATTATTACGCAAGCCTTTGAAAGTGAAAAGCTATTCAATATCTGATCAGACCTGAGGGATATGGCAGAATTCGTGAAAAAGTATACAACCCATTTCGAATTTCAAAAAATCCTGAAAAAGATTTCTAGGTATTTATATGAAGAATCTGTGGAATAAAAAAGAATGTAATATTTAAAAAGACCTAATAGATATGACGAAAACTGTGAAAATATATGCATTCCATTTTCACTGATACATTTTTTCGCCCCCCCCCCCCCCCCCCCTTCCGAACGCCAATGGATATTTGAAATTTTTTTTAATCTAAATTACTTTTCTACTTGATTTACGTACATACACATACATACAGAGTTTCAACTTTGTAGCAGAAGCCGTTCTATAGATAGGAAAAACACCCCCCATCTCTATAAAAAGTTACATATTTCCAATTCTATAATTCGTAATTTTTATTCAGAATTATCAAAAAATTCCGCGAAATTTAGCGATTGTATCGTTGCGCGATCCCTTCGAAGATTCACGCTACGCGCCTGGCTACTACTATAGCTCTACCTCAATACCGAGTTTCAGCTTTATATCATTATAGGTTCTCGAGATATAAAAATCGGAACCTTTTCCTTTTTACCCTCCCCCACCCACACCCTTTACACCCTCACCCTCATATTTTTTTCTGCTAGGAGTCTATTAGGCCTACTTCTGGTAAAAATTTTAAGCATTTTTCTTACACGGTTCTTGAGATATGTGATGTGATTTTTTACAAAAATTCTTATCCCCTCCACTTTCATGCTCCACCGCCCCCTTAAAACATCTTACTTTCAGCAAACTTCATTTGTCAACCGTTCTACACAAACCGAATTTTATTTGTCTAGTGCAATTGGTTCGTGAGATATCGTAATCTAAGTTTGAAAATAGTAAAGTAAAAGAGCCCACAGAAGTGAAATTTATTCAACACTTTGAGAGCCCTGAAAGGTATGCCGAAATTCGTAAAAAAATTCACCAACGGACGCCAATGTAAAACTGAATTTACATTGCTTCTCAAATGTATATGCATACTATATGTATCAAGTTTCGATGTTCATGTATAAGCCGTTCCTCAGACACAGAAGACCCCGAAAAAATTTAGTTTTCTAAAGTTTCCCTATGAGTACTCTATACAGATATCAATTCTTATCTTTGGATCCATAACGGTGTTCGAGAAATACGAATTATAATTTTTTTCCCTACTCTTATATTTTTCGCTAGATGTACTGGGCCAAACTTCTGTAAAAAGGTCATATCTATAACTGTTCCTGAAATATTAAAATTGATTTTTTTAAGACTGTCGCTTCCTGATATCTAGTTCCGTGCATCACCTCTCCTAACATTAAGCGTTTCGAAAATAAAACTTCGACTTCAAATCAAGGCAGATTAAACAATTTAATGAGCTCTCACGACTCATAATTCTAATAAGTCTCATTACTATCAGATCTATCACATGTACTAACGACTAGTACTCCGAATAAAAACTTGTAAGTCATATGTTAGTACGCGCACATAAATTCATACTTTTCGGTATATTGATTACCTACATTTCATATTATACGAATATTGTACAGCCTCAATAATGCAATTTAAAAAAAAAAAATTTAAAGAAAAAAAACTAAAACTTTTTTATAAAATAACTTAATTTTTTTTTGCAAAAATAATAATTTAAAGTGATATGAAACTTTTGATAGAGATAGTGCATACGAGATGCTTTTTCAAAATGATAAGCATGCTAAAGTTCATTACAGTCATTGTAGGTGTAATAAAAAATATGATATCAGAAATAACTTCAATTATATAGCGTGCAATTTGATATAGTTGCTATAATAAGCTGTAATTGATGCATTTGAATTTTTTACTGATCTCGCAATTACGTTCAATTTAAGATTAGTGGGTTTTTTTTGATAAATATTAGATGAAATGTTATTTTGCACTTTGGGCTATTATAGCAAGAAACACACTAAAAAAATGGGTGTTAAATACAACCAAGGTCACAATACAGTACATGGGGAGAATAAAAAAATTTAAAATTTCTTTGTCAACTCTGTTAAATTGTATTTCAATTTACCAATTATTTTAAAATAAAATAAAAAAATAAATTGAATTTATAAAAAAAAAATGTTTGTTTTTTAACTAAAACTGAAAGAATTTTAACTTCTCGATTTTAAGGATAACAAATATATTTCTTTTTTGTAAATAAACTGAGAATTTTACGCAATGCAATTTTTTTACTTTTACTTATTTTTAATTATTTGCACTTATTTTTTAGTGTGTACATACATATATGCCAGACTAAATCAGACTCCTGACGTGTGCGCCAATAATTTAAAATTGGAAACCAAAATGGATACAATTTTTTTTATTCTGATGCCTAAAAATTCATAAAAGACGAAGTTATTTACGAGATACTTAGATACGTACTTAGTTTCGCTAACTATTTTTGCGGCACCTATTTAACAAATTTACTTTCAAAATACTCATGTAGGTAAACATACGCATATATTTTTTCTTCCATTCTCCTTGATCAAACATTGTTCCAACCCCTGCCCAATAATTTCAAATTTTACAAATTTTTGAAAATATTATCCCCTTGCCTAAAAAAAATCTAGTATTCAACTTTTAGGTATAAGCCCTAAGGTCCTTGAGTAACTTTACTAAGTAAAAATGTAGACATTTAAAAAAAATTGTGTAAAGTAAAAAAAATACCGAAAGCTTCAATACAAGGGATACATAAATCGCAATTAAAAAGGAAAAGAACCGGAAACTAGGTAGTGGAGATTAGGACAAGAAATAACGTTAAACGTTTCGCTTAAAGTTCATTTGAGTACATTTCCCCGAAAAGAGCGAAGCATGGGCTTCATTAAATATTTCTACTAAATTTTTACTCCTTTAAATGTTGGCAATGAAACATACCGCATTATGTTAAAATTACATAGTCTTGTGTATTCAACACTATAATGTGTATAGCTAGAACTACACTGTATACCATGCTGTCAAATATTTTGACTAAAAAAAATTTGACGAAAAATTCAGTAATTTTTTTTTGTTCAAATATTGTATTTTTTGTTCAGGTATTGTAATCTTCAATTTTTAGTTCAAATATACCTGGTGTAGAATAAATAAAATAATGTCGCAAACTAAAAATTTAAGATTAAACTACCTGACAGCATTTGCCAGCGAGTAGTCAAATATTTGCCATAGTCGCATATAGTGTAATACAGGCTTAAGTTAAGACCACCGCCAACAATTTGGTTAAAACTTACTACAGGTAAATCTTGGCTATATGAAAAATTTGTCGTTCACGAATTTGAAAAAAAATCCTCAAAGTAGGTAAAATACATTTGACATGAATTTACAATAGTTTTTCATCATTTTTAAATGCTGTGCATCAAAATACTTACTATATGAGTCACTTAGATGATTAACTTACGAATAACAAATCACATTATTCAATCTTTCACCTGATAATCGTAAGTGAATTCACCTGTGAATCATCTAGATGAATCATTAATAATTCACTTGCGATACTTTCGATTTGCTGGATCCATACCATGCCAACTCGCAGTCTGTGAGATGTCAACAAATGTAGATAGGTTTGTTATGATACAATAGCACGGTAATGTAATCACTAAAGTGCTTGTACTCAATAGACATGACTACACTAACTAACAAGTATCAATTACCGAATATGGTAATTGAAGCTAGTAGTACCGAAAAGTATTATAAATTAATTAAAGATGGTGTTTTCAAAATCAAAAATGTGTAATACTTGAAAAGTATTCCGAATTACACATTTTAATTTGTGGGCACATAGATGGGTATTATTATTAAGCCTCGAGAAGGGTGTTTCTCTAAAAACATAATAAAATCAATATCATTAAAAAGGGAGTGAATCATTGTACTATACTTTCCAGCGCGAACAATTTCAGAATTCGATGTGTAAACTAGTGTAAAAATAATGAACACAATACCAAAACCAAAAACAAAAATGAGTTAAATATGGCCGAGAGAAAACCTGCAACAGAAAAATGCATAAAAATAGCTTTTTGGGGTGATTGGCACTATCGATCTGAAACAGACTCTACTCGAAAGCCGATTTCGTTAAGCCATTGCAATTTAAATTTTTTTTTATACCAACGTTGATATGACGAAAATGACAACTTCATTAACCTGATTTTATTCGATACGCGGCGATAAGTAAATCGATTGTATTTTCCCCCCCCAGATAAATCGAACGTTTTACTATATTAGAAAAATATTTTTTTCTTTTAAATATGCAGCCTTAAGTTGATAGCGTACTACAGTCATCAATTATAAATTGTTTAAATGGAGTATACGACTTTGGAACGCAGTGTCCATGCATTACACACGAGAAAATACGATTTTCCACCTTCCACAGCGGCCAAGCGTAAGTAGCTCTACTACTCGTGAGGAGAACTTGGAAGCAGATTCCTCATTGCTTCCATTGCTACGATGTTGGTGTATTTTTTAATGACGTCACAGTAGATCATTTACGGAATTAATTCCATGTGCCTTGTTCATGGTTTTTTTAATTGCATTCTTTTCGTGGTGTTACCAATTCGGCTCTGTGAGGTATTCGGAATTTGTTTCTTGAGAACTGCTATTTACACTGTGCCGAAGAAAAACTTTTCGCAACTTTTTTGCGCGATTTAGAAAAAATGGATCCAAGATATTTCTCAGTCAAATGATGGTGCATTTACACTCAACGTTTGAGGCGAGACTCTATCCCCACCAAAAAATCCCCAAATCAGATGGCTTGTGGAGTCGCAAGAGTCTAACCTTCTTCAACTTTTTCTCCGACGCACGCTTCCATATGTGTACACACATACAATGAACTGTGGTACAACATGAATGCATTTCGCTCATCGTATTTCTGTCGTTTCGCACTTTTAGATAAGTTGCGCCGCAGAAGCATGTTGAGTGTAAATTGCTTTCAACACTGCAAAGAACACAGCCGACGAAAACCGGTTTGCAATGGCCTGATGGGGGTAGAGGCTCGCCTCGAAGCGAGCCTCAAGGGTGAGTGTAAACGCACCATGAATCGGGATTTGGGACCGTCCTCCACCATCTACAATTTATTAAACAAACTGTTCGAATACGTCTTTAATATTTAAGTCCATATATCCAGACATTCTTTAATTTCAAATTTTTAGTATACACATTTTATACTGCGATTTTTGACGTTACGAAAATTTACAAAACTCTTAATAACTTTAAAGGAGCGCAGTTTTACTGATAGATAAATGCACATTTTCCCCCTAAAGTATAAATAAGGAACTATATGTAGTTAGCTCAGAAGTTTGTGATAAGTTTTTGATTGATTCGGATGTCTGCTGTTGGCGCCCAACGTGGGCCGACTCATATGTTACATACCATCATACGGTGGTGTTCTTCCGATAAAGACTCACGAGGTAGCAAAAAATAATTTTTTTAATGGATAATTATTATTATAGTATAATAATATATTCTGTTTTTTTTCCACCTTCGTTCATTATATCAGGTTGAATAAAACGATTGAAATAAACTCAAAATTTTGTGAATGACATGGTTGGTGTACCTAAACAGAATATCACAACTCTACTTCGAACTTCACAAAACATAAACTTGCGTTTTGAAATTTGTTTTTGAAAGGTCTTGGCAAAAGTTCATTTTGACCCTGGTGAATTGGTAATTCAAAGTAGATTTGATTCAACAGCGCCATCTGCATGTCGATTTAGTGTTAATCAAGAGCCTAATCCAGTGAAGAAACGAGAAATAGTATTATTAGCGCAATTTTCAAAAGAAGACTAAATCGTAACTGATTTACTTTATTTTTTTTAATAATATGCAAAAGTCTTAAGTAATTATAAAATTAATCAATAAACTAATGATGTTAATTTATAATTTACGAACAGAAGTGATATTTTGAATTTTAGATGATTTTTTTTTTTTAAATTAGATTGGTTCTATGCAACCAGAATAAAGACATCTTATCAAAATTATTTATAATAATAATAATTTAATTTGCAACGAAAATCGCAACAAAACTCCAAGGTTATCTATGCTGCAAGAGCCGAAGTTCATTGCAAGTTTCATCGACCTCATAAATGCGTCGCTTTTAATCTTGTTTTGATATCAGCCTAATAGGTAAACTACCTATACACGTCGAGCTTCGTCTACCGAAAATCAAACAGTGCACATAGCGATAAAATAGCCGCTAAAGTTTATAAAAAAAACACCCAGCTTTGAATAAACATTTAACAAAAAAAAAATAGCGAATGGCCCAAACTGCGTATTGCTAATAAAAATTTGCACACAAAGGCCAATTTTTTTTCGGCTACTACTGCATATGTTCGAGTCACACTATATGTGCCTAGTTATGCATATGTGGCATATAGGGGTAATCGCGCCTATAAAAAAACGCACCCAAACAGTTGCAATCCAAAACAATTTCGTACTGCGACTGCGATACTTGACCAAACCACCAAAAATTTGTTGGCACAGTCGTCAACTTGGCCAAAAAAAAATCACGTCAGAGCCATCTATCAGACGATAACTAAAAATAATATAAATAGCAATTCGTATATGTGCTCCATCCATAATGCATCTTCGTAACAAAATAACGCCAAGAAAAAATCATAAAATAAAAGCTACTAAAATCGAACAAAAATAAAATTCTTGTTCTATTTTTCCATTATTCACTCTGCTTCTTTTCTGTAACAAATGTAGAATTTGACATTTGTATGCCCTGTTGGTTAGTCGGGGCAATCACCTCGCTAAATTAAAAATCGGATAGAAAGAGATAGAACAATTTTTTTCACATCAACTAGAACAGCTAATGTCGTTTTTATATACAGAAAACATAAGACAACTGCATCAAGAAAAATATAAAAAAAAAAATTGCATCAAGACGGAAAAAAATCTGTCCAAACATCTCAAAAAAAAAATAACGCATACTAGGCGCAGCGTATCATAATACAAAAGAGTGTACGACTACAACAAAACTGCACTAATTCAGGAAGAATTTAAAAAAAATATTGCATTCCATTTTCTTTCTTTTTTTTCCATTATTATTTAAATAATTTTTTTTATTGATGAAATGTAAATATGCAGAAGTTGTATCCAACCAGACTGACAACTAGCGCAAATATGGCGGTTGGTGCGCCACGAAAAGCAACAAACATCTCAACAAGCAGAAGCGTAAGACAAACAAACTTATTACATTGCGCGCGCAGATTATCGTTATTCGAAAAAGATATATTGTATATAATGATAAAATGTCCGACCATAAAACAATATTGCATTGCAATTTACTTGTGCTCCATTTAATTGCGATTTGGTGATGTGTCGCGCGAGTTGTATGGGTGCGATGTAATCAAAGTCGTAATAATTTGCTGCTAAAAAACGAGATGCCGCCACCGTGCCGTGAGCTTATCTTGAGTAGTTGAAATCGCGTGCACTGGCCATTCATAAGTTTTGAATAGTCGTGTGATATGGCGAGAAGTGGAAATATGCGAAGAGAGATTAGACCAGGTTTCAACTTTTGATTAAGACGTTTATGTGCATTACGTATTGAGCCAATTGACTAAGATATTAGAGCCTGCGCTTGTGGAAGAGATGTTGTAGGGAGCAAACGTACTACAGGTTCTAAAATTGCTTAGGAATGTGATAAAAGGACTTATGTATGGTACCTTCCTAGAACAAATCCCATAGGTGCGTAGAAAAGGTGTACACTCAGTGTAGTTTTGGTGACTATCACATGGGTGTACACTTGTACAGCCCATGAGGGTTGCTCAACAACCAAGGGATTTACCAAACAAAATTTTGCAGCTCTGAGACTTTTATTTGCATTTGATTTAAATTCTGTGAAACGCCAGAATCAATACCGTCAAGCGGAATTCGAACTTCGGTGAGTCGGTAACTATTTTCAGTATTGAATACCGTTGGAAAGAAACCCGGATTAATGAATCCCATTTTTCTGAGTGGTGAACTTCTTTTTATTAATACTTTTAAAAATTGGTTCCAAAAAAAATCAATGATTCAGTCCGGATTAGAACTGAACAGAGTCAAAATAATCACTTTTGAAATCAGTACTGCGTCAGAACTGTTCGTGTCCTGGAATTCGTTATATTTGTAACGTCCAAATCCAAATGGTGACAGTTTTATGCTAGGGATAGTGTTCAAACAAATGTGAAGATTTATTCACCATTATGAATTAATTGGAAGTTATTTATACTTGACTTAAAGAATATCATACACTTAGTGATACTAGTAATACACATAACCAGTGCTGCCAAGTATTTTTCTTGGTTGAGCATTAAAATATGAAATTTTGAGCGTTTTTTTCAACTTAAAGGCACTAAAAATGTATTTTTTCATGTCAATCGCAGGAATATTCAAATAACGCGCAAGCTGTAAAACTAACTTTTGTCCGCTGACGCGAAATTTTGGGCACTGAATTTAACACTGAAAGCACTGAATTGGCACCACTGCACATAGCCCTCTTCTTTCAATATTTTTTATAACTGTTTTATTTTTCGGTGTGCTCAAACTGTTAATTTCCTTACGAAATTTAATTCATTTTGAACAGCTTAGTTATTTCTGTTGTGCGTAACGATAATCTTCGAACTTCACTACATTATCTGATGTGTGTACCTATACAAATTATCGACTGTTACAATAAATTGCACTTATTTCGTTTTAGTGAAATGTATTTTTATTTTCCTACTAGCAAATTATGGCTTTTCAGTTTTCTAAATTACCTGAACTATAAAAAAATCAAATTTAGTAAACTCGCGCCATTTTTGACTATACGAGTAAATTGCTGATGTTAAAATAAAAAAATATTATTTTTGGCAACTTGTCATTTCCAAATTCTCAAAGTCGGTACTGAACCAGTACTAAAAGGGATTTAAACTATACACATATAATTGGAATGACGCAGTAAAGCCTAGAGTGCAAGGTTTCGTACTCAGATGAGTATAACCCTTGGTAAGAATTCATGTAACCACGAAAATTCCATCCATTGTAGATAGGTAGAACTTTTATAGATTTTAGCTATTCACAGAAGTAAAGAAATTTATTTTTCTAATTCATTATTCAGAACAAATCAGTTGTCTATTGGTAGTTCACAATTTCTTTCATACATTACTAAATTTCAGTGCAGTTAGAGTACTGATATTCAGTTCCTGAAAACACAATTCAGTCAGTACTAAAAATGTTCCGATGGAGTTCTGTATATTTCAGCATTGTAACGAGAAAAGAGTTCTGCTCGAATTCCGGCGAAGTGCCGGTATGTTATATATGTTGCAGCCCTCTTGGCTAGGCTACTGATTAGAAGGTTAAAATAATTTGATTTGGATTCTTTACTGATTATAAATTTCCCAAAAATCTTTCGATCTCATATATTTTTCATTCTTCCTCGATATTCTGTATAGTAAATTTATTTATTTTTTTAATTGAAATAATAAGGTATCTGTGTATTTTCAATTGCATAATATTAAACTGTTAGTAAGTAAATAAAAATAAATAATATTCACATTTATTCAAATGTGTCCATCGTAGGAAATCACAATGACCAATAGTTTTTTACGCGAATCAAATTAAAAGCTTGGAAAATGACATCTTGGCGTCAAAACTGGAAATCCAGAGTTGATGTAATTTTTTAATAAGAATTTATTTAATAAAAAAAATTGTGAATAAAGGTCAATTGTGTCATTACGTGTGCGTTTAGTAACTAAAACCTAGCAGAACAAAATTACCCATTTTAATTTGTTATTTTATTGTTATCGATTTTTAAGAAAAAATATTTTTACACTTTTCATGACTATAAACACCAGAAAAGCAAAAAAAAAATTTCAGTCCGTCTGTGCTCCGTCCGCCGTACACCGTACTCAAAATCGTTTAAGAGCTTGTAGCTCCCAAACTGTGAGCTATTGAAACTTTTTTTTAATAGACTAGGTAGGCCCCTTGAAGTGACCACTTTTTGAGGGGTTTTGTGGTGTTAGGGGGGAGGTGGGGATGCGTTTTAAACGAAAAATTTTGCTTTCTAGATCTCAGCAACCGCTTATGTTAGAAGGTTGAAACTTGGAATTTATATAGAGCTTTGATAGTGGACTCATTTGCAAAAAAATTGCTAATATGGTGAAGGGATGTGGGAGTGGAGGGAATAATAATGCGTCCGAAACGCTCGAAAGCCGATATCAAGACATTTTAAAATACATATCTCCAAAACGTTTATGTCACGTTAATGTCACGAAATTCAAACTAAATGAACTTCTGTAGGTATACTTGGAAACAGATAGATAGGAAACAAATTTTTGAGTGGAGACAGTGGCGTGCGGAAGTGGGGGGTGAAAAACTTTAGATTACGATATCTGACGAACTAATTGCACTGGAAAAATGAAATTTGGTTTGTGTGTAAAGGTTGATAAATAAAGTTTGCTGAAAGCAAAATTTTCTAAGGGGGCGGTGGAGCATGGAAGTGGAAGGGATACGAATTTTTCAAAAACATCACGTCTCATATCTCAAGAACAGTGTAAGATAGATGTTTAGAATTTTTACCAGAAGTAGGCCTAAAACACCACTAACAGGAAATTTTTTTGTAGGGGGTGAGGGTGGTTGAGGGTGAAAAGGAAAACGGTCCGATTTTTTTATCTCGAGAACGTCTAATCATGGAAAGCTAAAATTTGGTATTTAGATAGAGCTATTGTAGTGGCGTGTTGAAAAAATATATATTTTTATTGGGGTAGTATGCTACGAGGGTGGGTAGCGTTTTTCCTATTTATAGAATGGCATGTGCAAAAAAGTTGAAACTTGGTGACTATACGTAGATCTATTGGAAAAGTAATTTAGATAAAACAAATTTTGAAATATCTATTGGTGTACGGAATGGGGGCGAAAAAAGTGATCAGTGAAATCGAAATGCATACATTTTCACGAATTTCGTCATATCTCTTAGGTCTTCTAAAATTATGAATTCATTTTCATTTCACGGATTTATCATATCAATACCTTAAAAGCGTTTTCAGTGTTTATTAAAATTCGACCCCCAAAGGGTGTAAAGGAGTTGTATACATTATAATGAATTCGGCCGTATCATTCAGGTCTGATTAGATATTGAATAACTTTTCACTGCCATGGGTTTGTTTAATAATCGACTAAAACTCGTTTTCAAGTTTTTCCTTTTTCAACCACTAAGAGGTTATAAACGGGTTAAACTCATTTTCACGAATTCTGTCATATCTCTTAGGCCTGGCGCATCCTTGAGACTAAGCAGTCGGGCAACTGGTTAATCACATCGAGCCGCGCACACTCTTACCTGCCCGACTAAACTGTTTAGTCGTGGTTCATCCGCACATTGCTCAACCACCCGGCCGAATGTTACAGCCAATTGGTACTAGAGAAAACCGGTCGTGTGAGATTTTTAATTTGGTCAGTGTGCGCATCTAGATAAGCCGCCGTGCATATAGAGGCCAATGCGAGAGTTTAATCGCACATCGATCGAAAGGGATCTGACCTGCCTATTAAACTGGTTAGTTTGGACGATTGTTTAGTCTCTGTGTGCGCCCTTATAACTTCATAGCCATTAGCCATTCAACTAAACTATCGCGCGATTTTAAATCTGCAGCCTGCGGGTACTCTTAAGAGTGATAAGGCATCGAATTGGTTTTCACTTCCTCGGGCTTTCTTTGTATATATCTGAAAACCCATTTCAGGATTTTTGGATCTTCAACCCCAAATTGGGTGCAAGGGGGTTGCATATGTTTTCACAAGTTCCTACATATTTCTTAGTTCTGATGAGATATCGAATTCATTTTTACTTCCTAAGGCTTCCTACATAACCGTCAAAAATTTAATTTAAGGATTTTTAGATATTCAACTCCAAGAGGACGTAAGGCTTTCGACATATTTCTTAGGGTTGATAGGATATCAGATTGGTTTTCATTTCTACAGACTTTTTATATAATCGCCTACAAATGCATTTCCGATTTCATGTAATGTTCCAAAACTAAATCACGAAAAACCTACTGAAAGTGTTTTGAGGGGGGAGGTGGAGCACAAGAGTGGGGGGATAGCAATTTTTCAAAAAATTTTATTTTTATATCTCAAAAACCGTATCAGATATGATTTTGAAAATTTTACAGGAGTTGGGGTCAATAGACCTCTAGTGAGGAAAAAAATTTGGGGGTGTGGGTGTTGGGGGTGATGGTAACAGGGGGTAGAAAAGAAAACATTCTGATTTTTATTTCTCGAAAACCATAATAAATTGAAAGCTAAAAATTTACGATTGTATAGAGGCACTATAGAGATACCCTAGAAAAGCAAGGTACGGTGGTGAGGGGTAGTTTTTTATATCTCAGAAACGGCTTATGCTAGAAAGTTCAAACTTAGTACGTATATGTAGATGCGCTACTAGAGTAATTAAAGCAAAAAAAATTTCAGATTTTTATTGGCGTTCAGAGGTTGAGTAAAAAAAATGTCTGTGAATTCACATTTTCACGAATTTTGTTAAAACTGTTTTGACATGCCGAGCTATTAAAGCAATGTTACTTCTGCGGGCTCTTTATATAAGCGTCTAGAAACGTTTTTCCAAATTTTTGATATCCAACACCTAAGGGGGTGTAAAGCGGTTGTGTACATATTCACGAATTCCGATAAATTTCTTAGATCTATTGAGATTTGGAATTCACTTTCACTTCTAAAAGCTTTTAACATAGTCGGGGAAGAAACCGATTTAAGCATTTTTCAATATTAAACCCCCTGGGGTGTAAGTTATTGTTCTATTGACAAAAAAAATACGTAAATAAATAAAAAAAACTCTGCGCAAGTCTGGGCGCAAATTTATTATTTTTTGGGTAGAAGTCCGGAACGCGTTGTAGGTTACTACAACGCAATGTAGGTTACTATGCAACTGACAACCTAAAGAATAACCAGGAGGCTATTTGGAACGTTATTGTTTCGGTTGTCATCGATGTAGTAGCCTACATCGCTTCTCAGCATTAATCATGTTTCGGACTTCTACCCAAAAAATAATAAAGTTGCACCCAGACGGTTGGCAGATTTTTTATTAAATACGTAGGTACAATAAAAATTGCAGCTTTTAGGATCAAGTGTAGAATGGGCGAAGGTTTTCGGTAAAAAATAAGAAGAATGGGCGTGTATGCCGTAGCGACTCACCAAAAAGGATCCTATTAAATTTTGCACTAAATATGATTTATTTTTAAGTAACTGATTAAACAATGACACAGTGACCAACCATAAAACTACACTATCTAACTTTCTGTCGCTTTCAAGTTACAAAATTCAAACTAGCGAAATCTTCCAATGATTCAAACGTAGCCTATTGGCTGCAGTTTTTTTTTGCAGCTATTCATGCAGATTTCCTAGAATTTCTAAATAATAACCCATCCAGCTAGCTTCCAAACTAGTAGGCCTCAACCTCAACTTGTTCGCAATGCCACTTCTAATCGCTATGGATTTTCCTACTTGTAAGCTATGTGTCATAGAATCGGTCGACGCCTTGACCGCTAAACGCGTCTTTCGGACCAATTTACCCCGCGAATCATTTGCATCGCAAACAACAAACAAACGGACAAATAGCTAGACGCGTCATCGGTTCGGTAAGTCTGGAGCAAGTAAGTTTATTAGTGCGCAGGTAAGTTACTTGCTAAGCTCGTTTACAAGGTCAACGAAAAAGTTCATAAAACCCACCTGACGTCATTTTTTCTTAAATTGAACAGAATTTAGTGTGTTTTTTGTGTACTCTACCCCGCTCGAAACATTTGTTTGCCGCAATTTTCTTGGTATCAACGACCTCCACGCTCCCACATTGACCGTCAAAATTAAATTTGTAAATAAGTTTTGGAAGCGGACGGCGACCATTTGTAAAAAAAATATGCGCTTTTTATGAAGCGGGCCGGAGGGGTATGTTATTTTTACTTGACGATTTCCAGGGCAGTAGTATAGCGTGCCCCATTCGAAGAAAACAGACATGTCGCGTGACTTAGATGGTGACTATTCCACCGAAGTTCAGAGTTGTTTGGGGAGCTTTTTCTCTTGGAGCCAATATCGGGATGGAACCCAAAGCCTCGATATCTAGTTGTTAGTCGAATCGCACTTTTGCAAAAAAAAAGAATTCAATTAACACGCGGCTCCTCGTCTCCCTCGTCCAGAAATTTTGGGCGTAGAGTCAAGCCAAGCTAAACTTTTATCGGCCCCGCGCACGCTTGCAGGCTTCCGTTAGAGCCTCTGCTCGCTAAAAATATGGCTAAATAGCGAACATAAAATTATCGTTTTTATTTTTGAATGTTTGTTTTATTTTGGTTTTGGTTTCACTGGAATTTGTTTTTCGTCTAGACAAAGACGCGTATCGTTTGTAGTTTTGGCTACGCGACGGGAAGTTGTAAGCGACGATAACGATGGTGTCGTAGGTTGGAATTATTGTTTTCGCCGGGACTACAAAGGCGGTTAGAAAATCCGCTCCCGGCTAACAATTTGCGTACATTTAATAAACAACGGAAGCAAAGCCGGCAAATGCATTTGTCAGCAGTTAGGAGGGGCTAGCTTAATTTGCATTTAACATACATTTGGGCTTGGCTTAGGCGTATTTCGACTGTTTACGTAAAATTCACACTTTATCAATTTTACATTACTATTTTTTAATAATAAAGTATTGTGATCAAACTGAAATTTCAAAAAAATTTGCTACCGTGAAATTTTGTATTTTCACTTTTTAGCACCAAAAACAAAAAAAATAGTCCGTCTGTCCGCCGTAGATGCCAAACGCCGAAGGGCTCAGTCGGTATAAGGAAGTGTAAGTTGCTTGCTAGACGCAATGGGTTTCTGAAATATGATACAGTAAAACCTGTCTAAAACGGACCCTCTATAAAACGGAAACTTGTCATAACGGAAAAAAACTGGGAACGAAGCATTTTCCAATATAAAACACCCTGTATAAACCGGAAACCTGTCTAACGCGGAAACGAAACGTGTTTCGAACGAAATTTTTCGCACAAAACGTAAAACAGTTGAAATGTGAAATGAGTGGATATTGTGAGGACGGAAATTTCCATGTGAAATTTCCAAACATTGAATTAGCACATGTAACAGTGAATTGAATTACAAAGCCAACACAAGCTAAAACTTAGAGTTAAGAACATTGAATTACAAATACAACACAAATTGGAACTAAGAACTAAGAACATTGAATTACAAACAACTGTGATACGAAACACAGAACCTGGAAAACAAACACAACAAAGGCTGAAAGAGAAAAATTAAGAATACGCCTGGAAAAGATCAGCGGGATCACAACAGCGCCCCAGGCGACGCGATGCGACAGAAAAACCCGCCGACAAGTATACGAAATCCCAGCGAGACTATATACCTAGGAAGGCATGCCCCGACCGCGAATTATAAGAAGGCAAAAATTCTTCCATACAAAAATACTTCCATAAAATAATTCGTGGATAGTGAATTTTTGTCACTTAATATATAGTGAACGAAGTAACCAGAAGGGGAACTCGGTGGCAGTCATCAAGTCTGCAAAGAAGGCAAGCGAAGTTGCACTTCCTCTTCTAGCAACATTGAAAACTGACCGGACAGTCGTCCTAAGCGATCCTCAGACGGGATAAGGCTAGCGAAGTTGTACTTCCTCTTTGAAAGTCTGGGGTCAATTAGGTCTAGTCCAAGCCGAAGCACAAGACGAAGCAGATAAGCGAGACGCAAGCAGCAAAGGCCAAGACGACAACAGCGAAGCCAAGACGAATGCAGCGAAGCCAAAACGAGAGCAGCGAAGCCAACACGATAGTAGCGACGCCAAGACGAACGCAACGAAGCCAAGACGGACGTAGCGAAGCCAAGACGAACGTAGCGAAGCCAGGACGACCGCAGCGAAGCCAAGACGAACGCAGCGAAGCCAAAACGAGAGCAGCGAAGCCAACACGATAGTAGCGACGCCAAGACGAACGCAGCGAAGCCAAGACGAACGCAGCGAAGCCAAGCCACGACGCGCAGAGCGAAGCAGCGATGAGCATGGCGAGCCACCACATGCAGAGCATAAAGCAGCAACGAGCACAAAGCAGCGACGGCACCCAGAACAAAGCAGCGACAAGCACAGAGCGAGCCACGACGAGCGGATCAAGCGAGCGGATCATACGAGATAACGATCAGAAACAGGGTCAAGTTAAGGCAAGCAGAGTCGTGCCAGGAGTCGGGCTAAAACCAGCTACGACAAGCCACGACGAACTTCGCCAGAACCACGAGAAGCAGACACAGCGCAGCCGAGACGAACAAAGCAGAAGCCACACAGAGAGACGAAGACAGGGAAGGACGAAGACAGGGTAGGACGAAGACAGGGAAAACAAAGCAAGGGCCACACGCGGAGACAAAGACAGGGAAGGACGAAGACAGGGAGAGCAAAGGCCACACAGAGAGACGAAGACAGGGAGAGAGCGGAGCAGAGAGGATCAAGGCAAGGCGAGTGGAATCGTACCCGCAGGATTACAATCGAATCACGTTGAGCAGAGGCGGCGATCAGGAGCAAGTCAAGGCGACTAGGGCAGACGCGCGGAGGCGAGCAAGGAGAAAACCCAAAGGAAATCAAATAACAAAATATATGTCATCAATTAGAGTAATAAAGTGAAGTCAATCAAAGAAATAAATATTTTGTAACGGACACTGGCACCCGATGAGCATACCCCGGAATTTGAGTCGTTACAGTATGACTGACTGCAAGTGAGAAGCAGAAAAAATGCTTTTAATTTATTATGGAACCAAAGAGTGTTACAGTAACTCGTCAAAAAATTTTTGACATTTGTTTTGAAATTTTGGAAGTTCAGTCTTTGGCAAATTGTTGGTAAGGTGCAAAAAGCAAAAGCAAAACCAAGTTGCCAATGGATTTGCGATTTTCTAATGAGGCCTACTTACACCTCAGTTGCAACGTCAACACGCAGAATTGCAGAATATGGCCTGATGAAAATCCAAGGGCATTCTTTGAAAAGCAAATGAATCCAGAAATTCTCACTGTGTGATGTGCATTTTGTACTGGTGGAGTGTTTGGTCGGTTTTTCTTCGAAAATACAGCTGGCAACTCTGTCAGAGTGAACGGGGAACGATACCGTGCCATGATTACTGACTTCTTGTGGCCAATATTGGATGATTATGACATCGACGACATGTGGTTCGAGCAAGATTGTGCGAAGTGCCACACAGCCAACGATGGAATTATTGCAGCAAAAGTTCCGCGGGCGAATAATCTCCAGAAAGAAATTGGCCACCGAGATCGTGCGATTTGACTCCGTTGCACTTCTTTCCTTAAAGTTACCTCAAAAGCAAGGTTTACCCCAATAAACCCATCACCATTCAACAACTAAAGAACGAGATAACAAACCATATTGATCTAATTAAGCAGCAATTATACCGTGATGTCATCAAAAATTTGGACAACGAGGTGTACCGTAAGAGCCGTGGCCAGCATTTGAGTGATATTGTTTTCCATACTTAATTGCCATAGACCAATTAATATTTTTTTAAAAACATTCCATTAACTCCATCATCCACATGTTTTTAATTTTGATTTAACTTCGGAACGCGTAATTGCAACACCCTTTATTTGAACGGTATATATTTTTTTTTTGTTCATTATTTTTAAAGTACCCAAATATGTACATATATATAAAAACATATTGTATATGTACTGCATTTTCAAATCAAGAATTTTGCTGAACAAAACTGTATAAAACGGAAACCTGCTACAACGGAACGAAAAGTTCGGTACCACAGCATTCCGTTTTATACAGGTTTTACTGTAGTACAAAATTTAGTGGCAGTATAATTAACATTCCAAAGTAAAGTATATCTCTGTAACTTGTAAGCATCCTTGGACGAATTTCTGAGTACTACGGCATCTACGCTCCGAAGGAAAACCATGGAAAAACCTGAATGCAATAGACACTGTGCTCGAACAAGCCAGCTTCCTAAGAGACTCCTCCACGACGGCGGACTGAAAGTCCACTGGAACGAACCACCTGTTCATCTCATCCACTTAAGATTAAGTTACCTCAGGACGCTTGTATTTCTAGCAACTAGTCCCATCATAGTTTAAAATTTGACGTAGTAACGAATTGGTGTGATCGGATGACGCATTGAAAAACCGCAAATCAATTTCTTTGAGAATCACTTTTCCGTCCAAAGCTCACTTCTGGCAGAGCGATAACTTCGCAGCTTCTTGTTCCTTTACAGTTTTAACTTGATGTCAAACTGTTTCTTCGTTGATCACGCTTGAGTGGCACATTCTTCATGTCATGTCCTGTGAGTAACAAAGATTAGAGATTTAGATGCATTGAATTCCCACTCTCCATAATGAATGGCCGTCGATCCGCATACGTACAAGTTGACTTCGAACTGCATCTTAGGCGCAACTGCGGATTATTTATCGAAAAATTCGCTGCCAAATCTTGAACGAATTAAGTATTCCGAAATCGAATATCGAATCAAATTACATATCGATTTGATGTAAGGTTGCGGCTGATGCAGGTGATATTCAAAACACGTCGATTGTTCTACAATCGGAATATGTTTTAAGCGTTTTAAGCAATTATATTAACACCGATCGAGACAATCGCAATAGCTGCGACTACGGGAGACATCTTACCAGCCAGCGGTTGCGTTCCATGTCACTGCCTCAATTACCGCGTTATTTGTTGAATTGTTTTTTTCTTTTTGAGGGGGCCAGAAAAGAAGTGCAGCGTCAAATGCCAATAAACTCCTTCGTTTCGGAGTGTTAGTTTGGGACGCGCTTTTATATATTTTTCTCGCATATGCGCCTGTATGCATCAGTACTAAAAATTTATGCATCTTTTTGCTATGCACTATTCGCGCCCAATGCCCCCGAAAAAAATACTCTGACCAAAAATTTTGTACGCGCTTGTGTGTATGGTGTGTTGCGTGGCTTGTATTCTTCTTCCCCGTTCCCAATTTTATTTCCCATTTTTAAAACGACTTATTTTTTTCGTATTAGTCACTACGTGTATATGCAGCTAGCGTTTTTTTTTAGCACTTTTTAGCGTGCATTTTCGATCGCCCTCTTCCGCTTGCATTTTTGTGTATAGAACGCTGCATAGAACGAAAGCTGCGCGCGGCCAGAGCGTAACTAGGCTCGGATACGATTTTAAAGAAGAACAAGAAGGACAAAAAAAAAATTATAAGTGCAATGAATTTTTTATTTTGTGCAAAATAACATTTTTATTTTAGTGTATTTTAGGTTAGAGAGGAGAAGGGTTGGTGGTGTGAGAGAGACGAGATGAAAAGAGGTCATCGACATTCACAATTCTGACTGTACATATATATGAAAAAAAATGGAAGGCGGATCGTCAAGGGGAAGTAGATGGATGGGATGCATAAGAAAAATAACGAGAAAAATAAAAAAAAAAATTTCTGCTCACTGGACATATTTGACTAATACTTCTGGAGGGGGACATGGCGAAGGCGCATGCAGTTTCGGGTGAGATAGACCAAAAATATACAACTTTTCGGCATGGAATCTTTCTAGAAAGCCAGACAAGATTTAGGATCGGTGCACTTTTAAATTTAGGACCACGTCTGCAGACTGAAAAAGAAGATTATCTTTGAAGATTTTGGAGAACTAAATCACGTATGTCTTTGGTTACTTTTATTTTTTTATAATTTTTTTTGTTGCTAGGTCTAACTTGATAAGATAAGAAAGAAGGTTTCATCTGAAATTCGTTAGAATTCATTTCTTTCTTAAATGTGGCAAATAGTTATGTTAAGCGATAGTTTGAAAAGAGTTACCACTTCGTTATATGCACTTATCACGAAAGTAGAGCTTCACATGGCTATTAAAAAAAGTAGGGGAACATGGGGACATTTGATCCTTTGGAAGACTTGATCCATATCCATCATTTCCTCAACTGTAACATTTATTTTATTTTTACGCTGACAACGTTATTCTCTTCCACCGGTCGAGTGCGTCAAATGCCAAATGACGCTAACGACGGCGTGGTGACCTGTTTGTGATGTCAAGTGCGCAAATTCTTTTCCGTAAGTATATTAAATTGTTTTAAGAGACTAAACAGTGTACAATCTAAAATGTGTTGATTTTATAAAGTATATTCGAGGATCATATCTGTTTTAAAGGGTTAGTCAATAGGTACATAACAATTTTGTATTTTAATACAAACGCACCCTTAAACTTTTTGTTCAGTGTCAAAACATCAGTCAAGGTTTACATTTTTATCACAGTTAATTTCACGAACGAGCCACGTTTAGAAATTGTCTCAATTATTCTGTGTTTTATTTAAATGCAAAATTGTTATGTCCCTATTGAATAACCCTAGCGTGTTTATAGGTGTTTTTTCAACTTGATCAGATCACAATTGAAAAAAACGATGTGGATCAACCCAAAAGCTAGTTTAGCAGGATTAACAATCCTGTTGGTAAATGACTTGGATAAACTGTATGGGCAGGGCTACGTGTTGTATCCCTTTATTGCACGTAGCTATGACGCTCTGTAGAAAATGCACAGAAATACAAAGGCTTTTACAGTAATTTTGAACATGCTGTCTCTATATTACACATAGACTTAAATTTCCGTACAAAATGTATTGATTTCCCACGACTATTCTAGACTTTTGGGTGCAAATACCTGCTACAAATTGAATTCACTAGTGTCAATTAACAGCTGAGTCGCAGGGCGCTATCTGTGATGATGCTAAAGTAGTGCAAATTTAAATGAATTGAGAAGCAGCTTTAATCATCTCTTTGTTGTTGTTTTCAATGTAAAACGAATGATTTTGATCTGGATCCAGTTGAAAAAAACACACCTTATATCTCCATTCATAAAATAGGCTAGACTTGATCTTTCGTGGATCAAGTCTACCCTACTCAATAATCAATTCTGCCTGATTTGGGGAGACTTAATTCATTTGGACTACTTACTAAAAAAGAAAAACTACGATTCCTTTTGTTATGTTTGGACTGACTGGACTTTTCTATATGATACTTTATTTAAAGCTCTCAGACAAACTTTAAACACCATTTTAATTTATCTCATATTTTTTTGAGCTGTCACAAAATAGAAAAGGCTGATCACGTCTCCCCACATTTCTCTATAATAGCTAGAACCACGAATTTTCAGTTTTGTTCCATATTTAAGGACCCTTATGGAGTGAACCGAGAGGGTGCATTATTTTTCTCTGATTACAAAACACTTGCAACTTTACTGGACTGTAGATTTATATCGAATTACTGAAAGAAGTGAGCTTAAGAACATCTGGAACTCTCACTTAAGAACACAGGAGAGGCAAAATTCAACAATATTATAATAGTAAAATATAAGAAGGATTTATTTATTTATTATTAACGCTTAGAGTAAAATTGAATTAAGCAAAAGCCAGGCTGGCGAAATGGAATATTTTTTAAAAAGTAAATTTTTTCGATTTTCGCAAGTGACAACGCAAACGACAGGAGAACTCAACAGCTGCTCAAAAATCCAAACAAAATTAAAATCGAATCAAAAAAGGGGACCAGCAGTGAAGTGCACTACACTGTACAGAATTTAGTGAAAATATTCTTCCTTATAGCAGAAAAATATTGCCAAATTGATGTAGTAAATTTACAAATTTTCATTAAATTTAATAAAATTACAAGTAATTCTTAAAACTTTGTACTTTTACACGTTTACGTCAAGAGTTTACTGGCTCGGAACTAAAATTGGAACACCGGAAAAAATTTACCACTTTTAATGTGTAAAATAAGACGTTATGTATAAAACTACGCACTTTGCATGTAATTTTATACTCTATGCGTAGTGATTTTTTCTCATTTGGCGGAAGTGGGCGTCGACAAAAGGCATCCACGTTAATTTACGAGGTTTTTGCAATTCCAGTCTGAACGCAACTCTATTAGTTTTCGGGACAAAGTCCGGCAAACATTTAAAGTCGCACAGTAAAAAATTTTTCAATCTTTACAATAATTATCACATTAAAATATGCTATGTAAAGTATGTAAATTTAAAACAGAGTGTAAATTTAGATGGAAATCTATGTAATGTGTATTATTACGTTTAAGTTATTGCAAATTTACTTCGACTGTATGAAATATACGTCTGTATTGTAATGTTACTATTAAAAAATGTGAAAATTGAATTGCAAAATAAGCCGAGCAATATGCAGACAAATCAAACTTCTTAGGAAAAACTACTCGAAATGTATCGAGGGCTTGAGTGCGTAATTTATTGAGGTCTTTTTTTCGTTCATTCTAAATCAAAATGATGGAGTGTTTAAAGTGCGAATTAACTTTTGAAACAGTTAAAAATATAGCCAACATTTTTATAATCACAGATTTGATTCGACCTTTACATTTTACTGTAGAACTCATCATTGTAGACTTAAATATTTTAAGTACTCCGCGTTCAAATCACATGTTTTTCGGAAACATTTCATAGCAAAATGAGATAAAAAAATTGAATTATGTAGTTCAAATTCTAATTCGAATCATTGAATTTAATTGATCGTGTTAATTTTTCGAATTTATGCATCACATTTTTGAAAGTTACTCAATTTATACTGCATCTAATAGTAAAAAAACCATACATATTAAACTGGAATAAATAAATGTTTGATTAAAAACTTCATTACGGGACGGGACTAACTAAGTTTCACATTTTAAATTAATAGCAAAAGTGGATTTTTAAGTCTAATCAATGGAAAATATTACATTACATGCATTTATTTTCAAATATTTTGTTTGTAGATCTTACAACTACAATTTTCTATTACATTTTACATTGGAAACATATTTACAATACGTATGTTATTTATTTAATTGAATTAGCCGTTGAAATGTAAAATTAAATGCGCTTTTAATTTTACACTTTTTTGATTGGCAACAAATTGATAACGATAAACGTTGTAAAAATTTATAATAATATAATATTCAAATATGAAATATAAAAAAAACATTAGAGAGATGTTTTTTCATATATTCAAGGATAAAGGACGAAAGCCTGATCCTTGAAAATGGTAGGACATTATTTAGTTATATTTTTCTTATATTTCGGCAACCTTTTCCTTTAAAATAGTGTTATGTACCATTATTCTACAATCAAGTTATGAGTTTTCAAAGATGACTTGAATACTATTTTCATGAAATGTTTAACATACTATTGCTAACAAAAAATATGACATAGAAATCAGAAATTTAAACTATATGAAGTTTCGAAACAATCGACGATGGTATGGTCAAAAATTTGGTATTATTTGGCGATCCTTGATTAAATGACGCATAAGCTAAAATTGGTCCATGGTTGTTGCAATTTTTAATTTTCTGTAATGATATCACAAATTGTAATTTCGCATTCAAATATAGTTCATAAGTGGAGTAGTACCAAGGTTTAAGCGTTACACACGAACCATCTACATAATTCACCTGCGATCCACTTAGATTCCCTAGCGAAAAACAAAACGGGACGCTCAATGATTCACTTGATGATTGTAAGCCAATTCACATGTATATGTATCGCATCTAAATGAATCGTTAGTGATTCTTTTGCGATGATTTTGGTTTGGTTGGTAGTGAATATTTATTTTATTTGAATTTTGTTGGAAGAATGTGGTAACATGAAAAATATGTCGTGTTCGCAGCTCAACCAAAAATTAATAAATATTTTTGTATTTTACTTTGTATGCCACACGAAAAAGTACGTATTTAATGTGAAGAATATTCCAAAACCATGCAAAAGATTTACAATAAAATTCACTTACGAGTAGCAGAACAGAATGCTCAATGAATCACCTAGTTGTCACAAATGAAAAAAATTCTTCCTATAAACTCCACCTAATTGAATCGTTATAGATTCGTATGAGATTCACCTTTTGATTTGCTGCGCCAGAATGTTAAGAATCAAACACAACGACTTTAACGTAAGCTCCAATTGCTTTCATCATTATCTCAATGTCTTATTCTTATATTGTTCCACAACAAAATATTGTTGCTGAGTGCAATAGCATTCATTTTTAATAAATCATTATCGCACGAATTTGTAAAATGCACAATATAATCCATAAGATGAATTTAACAGAAATGAAATGAATAGGAAAGAAGAAATAAAACAAAATAATGAAGCTAACTGATACTAATATAATATTATACAAAGTGTGAATTCGGTAGAGATAAAAAATTTAAGATTGGAAATGGACACTAACGTAAATTTTAAAGTAATTAAAAATATTTTGTAAAAGTTTTAAGCTTGTATTGGACTTTGTATGACACTTTTGTATGACACCTCGCAACAAATAGTGTAAACGTGAAATTGTTGTTTGTCAAGGCCTAGTTTGACCAAAATGTTTAAATTCATATTGTGTTGAAAATACTCGTTTTCGAGGCAAAATACTGTTTATTTTATTTTGTATGACGTTTCCGAGTCGACTGAGTCTTTTATCAAACTATTTTGGTTTTATTTGACAGAATAGTGTACAGTGTTGCTGAAGTTAACCTGTTTTGTGAAGTCATATAAGTAGTTTTGGGATAGACATACACTGGGACGAGTAATTACAATACATACCCTTTACTATACATTCTGCAGGAGTGTATAAAACCTATAATAATTTTTGATAATCATTAATCTAGAGTACCTCACGTTTCAACGAAAATCCCAGCCGGCAAAAAGTAACCAACCGACACTTCCGCAATATGTCGGTGTCACTTGTAATTATTATTACATATGCACGTATTATTTAATCGTTGCAAATTGCTGGCATTCCATCATCTTGGTGGTGTCAGCGGCCCTTCCATTCCTTTCATTCCGCCACGAGTCGCGTGTTTCACGAAAACAATCTTTTCGGGACTCGTATACATTTTACAATTCAAGACGTTCTCTTTTTATATTTTCTGGATTTAATTTTTCTTTTTCGTTTAAACAATTCTAAATTTAAAGTCTTCTGCCTTCCTTACGGTCGTAATGAAAGTAAATAAAAAAAAATAAAAAATTTCCGAATACTTTGCACATCCTCAGAACTGATTGCATGAGTAAGAAAACTGGAAGATGGATGGACAGTACGAGCTTGTGGCGGGCGAATCACCCAGAAGCTTCAATCTCTCCATTAAATCGTTCTTCTTTTTATGAGTGTTATGAATTTTCTTTACATCTGGTGCAGCACCCAAAGAAAAATAAAAATTAATATAAATAAGAAGCAAGAATTTTGACACCAACCATGCAATCCCCGCGGTCATATATGAGTCCATCGATCGGGAATCATATCGACGCAAGTCCAATTAAAATGGCAATGCCCTCAGGCCTACTCGTTCGTATCGAACTGGCCCAATGGTGGTCAATCTGTTCGAATCTAATCAATTTCTTCGGAAATTTCTGATAGGTGTTCTCTCTGTTGGCACCTTTTTGCCTCGATTTCCGGACCTCACTTCAGAGGCTTCTCGTTCTCGTTAAAACCAACACACGCTGTCCAAAGAAATTGACCCGAAGGCGCTCGGTTTCAAAACTGCCTCTGTGTCCGTTGGATAGGTTCCTTGAAGCCAACATATCGGTTAGAGAGAAGCTTCGTTCAGCAGGTCGAGTTCATTGGTCGCAGGTGAGTTCTGTCTGTTTGGCTTCTAGCAGGCTTAAGCCTGCCAAAAAAAAAACTTGCCAAAAATTCTACAGACTGGTTAATCCGCGAACAAATGTTAAAGAACCAGAACCACATGTTTGATGAATAGAGCGCTACGAATGTGCATATAGTGTGCAACGTTGCAGTGGTGGTGGTGAACTGCTTGCATGGTGGCATCAAATCATAGTTGTTTTTTCTCTTCCCCCCCACCCCCTCTCGATTGCAATGCGGGTCCCAACCGAAGCGTTCAAACTGAAAAGCAGTCGACCAACATGCAGAAAATTCTATGGTCAAAAAATTTCAACCATCTTCCATCGTGCCCTAGGACTAGGGAAGATCGGAGGCAAGAGACTGGATGAGAACGGCCAAGATTGAAACCTGAAACCCGATGTAATCTTAAGAGGAGCGACAAGAAAGCCGGTATCCCTTTTGCTCACCATTCTTCCCGTCGATAATCCTTTAGGACCCAGCCTTTACTCACTACCGTTCTACGTCCTATCGTCTAGATTCCATAGTCGAATTTGGTTGGTTTTTGAAGCCCCACAGCTTCTTCTTCGTTTTGACTGTAAAAGTTCGGCGGGGTGAAGTGGGCATGCCACATGCATGGCCCCGGATAATGCACTCCTCTGGATCTTAAGTTTTTCGTCTCGAAGGCATTCACTCGCCCCAGTCTAGAATTTTATGAATTTTGTGCTGGTTCTTTGGCCTTACCTATTCAAACGTGTCAGTGTGTGCGTGTGTTGTTTTCATATGTGAATTTTAAAGTAGATTTTTTTTTGCATCTGTGATGCGATGCATTTCTTCATACCCACACAAAGTTGGCGATATAACAACAAGAAAAAATCGCACAGTACATTTTTCGTCTATAGAATTCGGGAGGCATTTTTCTTTTCTTAATCGCTTCACTTTAGTTTTGGCTGATTAGTCGAGCTGCGTGTGTGTGCACATTTGTATTGCGAATGTTTGTGCACTTTTTCAGTTTGTTGTTGCAAATTCTATATTTGTTATTTATGTCGTTGAAGAAAACAAATTCGAGAATAAAAAGTTTCCTTCGTAGCGGACAACGACCCTTAATTCCGCCTGTTTAGTCTTAAATTTGTTTTTGAACGTTTATAATGAATTTTGCGAATTTTTGTTCGTTTCGAAGACAACAAACTTGAAGATCAAGAGCTAAATTCGTGATGCCAATGGATATAGAGATAATACTCAATAATATTTTCCATAAAGCGTTTGAAAAAGTATCAAAACAAACTGGTTATCTATTTCTTGGATGTTGCTTCTAGTGTTCAACCCAATTCGCATAGATACACTAGCTGCTGGTATGGTAGCTCAACAGCAGGTGTTATCAGGTGTTTACTATGCGCTCTCTCTGCCAGTGCAGCAAAGTTGTCTGATAACTCAACTGGTGAATTTTATTGCTGGCGGTAGTTTTAGCCTCACCACTGAACTCATGGTATCATCAATGTTCAAACAATTCTTCAGTAGTGACTATATGCTGAACTAAACCACATGCTCGAACATTTCGCCAAATCGGTATTAGAAGGTGGAAAGAAATGTTCCCCTGTGTCCCCACGATTCAAAAAAAAAAAAATCTACCAACAGTCTGGGCGTAACTTTATAATTTTTTGGGCAGAAGTTCGGAACGAGTTTAATTTTGAGATGCGGTGTAGGTTGCTATGTGACTGAAAACCTAAAAAAATTCGTGAAAATGTGGTTTCACGGAAATTTTTTTTAATCAATCTCTGAACACCAATAAAAATCTGAACTTTTTTTGTTTGCTTTAATTACTCTAATAGCACATCTACATATACATACTAAGTTTCAACTATCTAGCATAAGCCGTTTCTGAGATATAAGAAACTACCCCTGATCCCTGTACCTAGCTACCCCTATGACAAATTTATTTTTCTATGATGTCTCTATAGTGGCTCTATATAATCGTAAATTTTTAGCTTTCAATTCATTACGGTTTTCGAGAAATGAAAATCAATATTTTTTTTCCTTTCTACCCCCTTCCACAATCACCCCCTACACCCACACCCTAACATTTTTTTCCCTACTAGAGGTCTACCGACCCCAACTCCTGTAAAATTTTCAAGATCATATCTGATTTGGTTTCTGAGATATTAAAATTACATTTTTAGAGAAATTGCTTTCCCCCCACTTTCGTGCTCCACCTCCCCCCTCAAAATGTTTACTTTCAGTGGACTCCTCTTATGATCCCATATACAGAAACTAAATTTTATCTTCCTGGTGTAATTGGTTCGGAAGATATTGTAATCCAAAGTTTTTCGTCTAAAACGCTCCCCTCTCCTCTCCCACCACCCCAAAAGATACCAGTCGTAGGGGTTCACCCAATCTACCCACTATAAATATTTTATTGAATATCTCTACGGGTTTGGGAGCTACGCGTCTTCAAACGATTTTGCGTACGGCGTCTACGGCGGACAGACGGACATTTTTTTTTTGCTTTCTTGGAGTTTACTAGTCTTAAAACGTGAAAATACAAAATTTCAGGGTAGCAAATTTTTTTGAAATTTCAGGTCGATCACAATGCTTTATTATTAAAAAATAATAAAGTAAATCTACGTTAAGCTTCCAAGTCCAGGAACTTGGTAGGATTGGTAACAGCTCGATTAAAACCAAAATTAACCGAATTCAAAAGCGAATAAATTTAGAAATAGCCACAGCCCGACACCAGAACTTTAACCAGAAACTATCTGAATTCGGTAAAGGGCTTAGGAAATTGAATAACCTGCTTCGAAGGAAAAGCCAGTACATTCCAGACCTTAAAACGAATGATGTTGGTTGTATTATATAAATAACACAGATAAAGCGGAGCTCTTAGCAAACCATTTCGAATCAGCTCCCAGAATAACCGAACAACTTAGCGATACCAGCCCCATCTGCCTTCAAAAATCAAAGGCGAACAAAATGATGGGCAACAAGTCTTCCTGGACAACATTTTTCAGTAGTAACATTCTGGTTCCGACGGAATAATACCAATCCAATCATTCTGCAGGAACTAGAAGATATGGTAGTTGCTGATGCCTTTCGAAAACTCTCCATGTCCCTCAGCGCCCTCTCAGCCCTTATCGACAAGTTAGAGTTGTACTTGTATCAAAAGTGGGCAAACGCAATAATGGCAAATGGCAGTACCTACCCTTTAGTGAAAAGTATTGAAGTGAATTTGGAATAAAGGTTACCGGTTATCGATAATAAGAAAGCCTGAGCTGGGGGTCAATTCAGGGGGTCAGTGATAAGCCGTTGTTTCCGATTCTAATACAATGAAAAAACGAAAAGAACTTTCAAACTTTTTTCATTTGATAAAAAAAGTTATCACGGCAAAGTCGTTGCGTGATAAAATGGAAAATGGCAAAAGTACTCGCGCGAAAAGAGCAAGTAAGGCTCAAAAAGCGTAGTTAATAGATTTTTTGGAGCTACACGTAGATTTAGCACACGATAGGTGAGCTGTAAAATTTTTTGAAAAGGATCCTCGAGGAAGACGGTCCACCAACTGACGACAATCCACCAGCTGACGACAATTCACCAGCTGCATGAATTTAGAATAATATATAAATTAAAATAAAACATATATTAACAATGCATTCGTTTTAAATTTATTGAGTAAAATAAGTATTTACAATATCCGATTGAATTCTCCTGCTTTCCTCTAACACATTTCCCGAGTTAAAAGTATTCACACGCCGGTTGTTATCCTCCAAGGCTTGTTCTTCTATATCTTCAATTTCATCGGAAAGTGGAACCTTTGATTTTATTAATATGTTATGTAGTATCGCACAGGCGTTGATGAACAATCCTACTTTTGGAGGGACATAACACAGGGTTCTTTCCTTTGACAGACAATGAAATCTGCTTTTTAATACTCTAAGGCATCGTTCGATGGAACTCTTTGTTTTTTATGTTCCGCATTATAACTTTGTTGACTCTCAATCGTTGGGGTTAATATTGGTGTCATTAACCATGGTTGCAAGGGGTATCCACTATCCCCAAGTAGCCAAAAATTTCGTTTACCTCCGGCATACTTTTCTAAGCGCACAAAGTATCCGAAGATGTCATGGGATCGTATGAATATGTTCCGTTCCAGTCAAATGCGAACTTATACATTACACACATATTTTTAGGGAATCGATACAAGTTGAAAAAGTACTTGTCTGAAAGCATCTTTAAAGGATTTTGGGTATCTCGCATCCTTCTTCTTAGAATGCTTATATGGTTCCTGTAATGACGGTTCTTTAGGACAACGTGTGTGCACTCTAGTGGTAGTGTACTAGGTCTTGAAAACATTGCTATCGGGGTTCAATTCCCACTCGATGCATAATTTATTTATATGAATTTTTCAGTTGCTATTGGTTCCAGAATATTAATATAAATCGTGAACAGTGCGGAATGTTTAATATCTTGTAAAGGATTTAAACCTGAGCAAATGAGTTCTGTTTACATTCTTATCAGATTCACAAATACCATCAGAGCTGCCAGACAGTAGTTGATTTGCTATAGGCAACTTTGCTGTTGTGGTAGATCCTATCACAGCATATAGTGCTGAAAAATTATGATCATTAACACCTGCTAGTACACTGCCATACCCGACCCGATTCCTGATCTTCCTTCCCATTCTTAAAACTGAATAAGTTCGGTATCCCCTGTCTTCTCCATAATTCCTTCCAACTCCCCTCTCCTTCGCACCAAGAAACACGGAAAAATATTTGATAGAACAATACCGCGGCCAATTGGGATCAGATTGTTCTTGAAAATTTGCCAAAAAACAGCCATCAGCCCTAGGAGCACAACGGACCCATCTAGCGGTCTATGTGTTAGCTATCTCTGTCAATAGCTACCAAGAGAGAGAAAGTTCAATATTTACCTTTCACGTTCAACTATTATGATCATCGCAATAGAACTCATTCTTGTAATGTTTTAACAAGATTTGTAATTATAAATATGATTTTAAACTAGAAAATTACAATTCAAATGGGCTCTGACACTAAATCTCTGTTGACGCTGACATTTGATAAATGAAAAGTACTATTCAGCATTCGATTCAGCAAATTTTTCCATTTTGAAAAAGAGAATCGGGTTGCTGAGGTAAATGAACATGATAAAGTTGCGTGGAAACGTTATTGAAATTAATTTTTTCATTTTACTATTTCACAGAACCAGAATTGACCGCCTGCATAGGAAAATTGCCGTGATCGCTCCGGATCAGTGGAACATATTTACCAATGAATTGGGCTATACCAGTCATCGAACAATGGAGAAATGGATTTAAATATGAATTCCGCGATACCTCTCACTCATCGAGTACGACTGAGTTACATGTGAGTTATGTAATACCGGTCGACTCTACACCGGGATGTCTACTTCTTTAGTCGGTACGCTGTCAATGATGGGACGCATCGCATGGATGTTTGGCTCTGTCTGTACTTTTGTCTTTTTCGCTCCGTAAGGGAAGAGGTCGGCATGCTTACCATTATTGTAGGAAAAGGTGAGAAAATATTTGCTTTTTATTTTAACTCACGATATCACCACAAATTCACGAGTGTGGTAGTGGTTTATACAAAAGAAGCCCTGTTTTTTCGGGTTTCCGGCTCACAGGGACAATACATTGACAAAAGAAAAAAACTAGTTTGTAAAAAGCTCATGCTTCAATTTAAAAATAAAAGATGTATAAGAAGTGGACAGAGAGCCGAGTTGTAGAGTGTCATGTGTTCCCTGAAGTCTTACTAAAAACATCCAACATCCAAAAAAGCGTGAGGAAGCTGAAAGATGTTAAAGTTTCTAGTTCGCACCTCACTTGTCCTGTGCGATAACTCTTAACTAGAAGAACTCCGGGAACGTTAAAGAAAAAAAGAACATTGGGGATCCGGTAGGCTTGTCAGCTCAAAGTAATCCAACTTTAAGTTCCTGTTCTACAGCAACATAGAGAAAAACGAACGGGCTGACAAATTAGCTAGGTTGGGTTTTACTCTCCAAGGCTCGCTCGCGGAAATTGTCGCTAAGGGTTGTTAGACGCAAGATATCGATATCCTTTGCAATCTGCATATAAATGTGAGACGGTTGTAAGATGTGTAATGTATGAACGCACGCGCGAACAGTTCAAGGAGTACCAATTTTTTTTAGACTGCCTCGAAAACATCTTTCCAAACAAAATAAAAATATTGTATTATTGAAATAATAAAGTAAAAGGTCACTGTTTCTTTGAATTCGCGCATACAGAGGAGTATCCCTCATGCAAATGATTTGTTTGGATTTGATTTCTTTATATAAAATTATTATTCCTTTTAAACAATACCCGCAAAACGCATTCCTTCCTATCATTTCATACACCCAGCCCTCCGGGTGGTTTGGCGATATGCTAACATCTATATCTTTTCCTTGGGGGAAAAACTAATTCGAGTTTCGAGGGAAACTCTGGTTAGACGAAGGGACTACCGTAATACCTCAAGTTTGACCGGCGAAATCAAAACCCAATTTGAGCTATCGCGCCATTAATTCTGAGCTTCTTACGGAAAAACACAGAAACAAGAATCATAAAACCATATGTAAGTAAATTGCTTACAAGAAAGAGTAACAAAACACAGCTACGTAGTACGCTTTAAACAAAAACAGCTCCAAAACGAAGCGTAAACAAATCCGAAAGTAAAGCGTTGTGTACAATACAAAACTAATCACAACGCTCGTTGAAGACTCACTTTCACTTGTTGCACTCGACAGCGTATGGCACGCCACATATCGCGCTACTTCAGACCTTTGTGCACATATCCTCATCCCCCATAGAACCGTATGCACTTGCATCCATCACTAGCCCTCAACGATTTTCTACTTTTTATCTCTTCCAAGCTGCACAAAACACACATGCAGATCCTTTTTTTTTTCCCAGAATTTGTCGAGTTTAACTCATGTTGCTAGTGCTGTTCCTTCATTTCCAAACGTTGCACGTTCCCAAAGTACCCGCGGCTCCACCGACACACATGCGGCCATTGAGAATGCACCTCGTGACAATCCTCGGCGAGGAAAAAAAAACCAGCACCATTTTAAATTCCCTTTGCCTAACTGTTAGCGCCTCGAATCCACCACCCACAGGAAGCTGGTAGCCACCCCAAACCAACATACTCCCTGGCGAGACCCTAATAACACCAACAGTCAAGTGAAAGCGAAGCTTAAACCACTTTTCAACCAGCTTTTCGTGAAGCGTTTTTTCAAGGACGAGTCTGAAAGGATGACGATGGCAGCAGCGGCAGCACGACTCGTACATCACACGCATTCCTTCCAACAAGAAATAAAATTGCAAAAAAAAATTACTTAGCAGGATGCGGTGAGGTGGTCATGGCGCAAGCAAGGACGAAACAACGTATACGCCGAAAAGCAAACTGACTCGATTTGGTTGCACCTTATAAGCCTCTATGGCTCCATCAGTGCGATGTTCGGTCGGAAGGATCGAGGGGTGGCTTAAGCGCTTCGTTGTCGTTTATCGCCCGTCAGGATGCATCTACGCTCCCGATGCTGCCACTGGGGAGCATATCACAGATGCATTCGACTGAATCCGCCACACACTCCATTGACCTGCTGGGTGCATGCTCCAGTAGGGGTTGAAGCTTCGGTGTTGGTTGTTTTTCTTCGCCGTGGCTCCCAAAGTCATACGTTAACACGTTGGCGTGTGTGTTCCGAAAAACCGAACTGACATACCGCTGCCTTTCAGCTTGGGCAGCACGAGAGGAAAATGCCGGGAAAAACCAGCAAAAACAACGGAAAACAAAGTTCCTGTATGGGAAAAGTGCAGCAGCTCCATTTTCAGAGGATCGGCGAAGGTTGATGAGCGCTTTTCTGTTGAGTGCAGTCGATGGGATTTTTTCTTTTCGGATTTAGTTTTTTTTTAGTCAGTTGTTGTCGGTTTTTTGCTTGGGCTTTTATTGTGGCTTGACAAAGTGGAGGAGTACATTTTCCATTTTCCAGAGTTTTTTTTTCGCACATTTTCATATTCGCTTGGTTTCTCTTGTTAGCGGTATGGACGAGAGAAATATTGCAGGTCAATCAGATTATTAGAACGAGTCAACAAATGTTATGACGTTGGACAGTTTACCGGGATAAAAAACACAGTGTCACTGGGTTAAGTCGTAACCGGTATTTGGGCAAAATCAAATTAGAACTGTTGATTAATTGATCGGAAAAACAAATCAATTGGTGCTCTGGTTATGTTCGGAGCTGTACAAATAACTGGCAGAATGTAAAATACCTGCATACACACATCAATGGAATTCTACGCGAAATTTGAATATGTTGGCTATTAACTCTTAATTATGGGACACTATGCCATTTCTACTACAATCTTTGTCCAAGTTGATATATGCAGGGAGATTCAGGACAAACTAACTAATGGACAGTAACAATTTTTGGATAATTTCCCAAATTTGCGTCCATTAAGTGAAAGTACATTCCATTTGATTCTGGTCAAAACCTTGGTTTTTTTCTACAATTATCGAATACTTTATTGTGTTTTTTGTTTTACAGAGTATAATTAGGACTCAATCAATTTAACAACTACCGGACGAAAAGTGTATCTGGGTGAAAAAGTTGTTCGAATTCTTACCAAGACTTCTATACTTCAATGCGAATTATGCACAGTACCACGATATTTATCTGAAGACTTTTGTTTCGCCTTCCGATACGAGTGCACAGTGCATCCCTGCATACCTATATAGCATGCAAACGAATAAGAGCGAAGCAGTGATTCTCAAAACGCTTTTCGCTATGGGTCATATTTGTTACTTAGAAAATCTCGCAGAAAACTTCTGAACTACTTCATGTATAAAGTGTTTAGTATACCTATGTTACTTTATAGTGTTAATTCGTTAAAAGTTAGCGTTGTAAAAAAAAAACTTTAAAATAAAACGTCTGATTTTGGTTGCACCATGATTCGAACAGGGTTTAAATTAGACAAACAATTTTAATCAAGATACAACTATACTAGGAAAATGAAGAAATCGCAGTTTCCTATTTGCATTTTCCTCAAAAAATTATTGAAAATTTCCTGTTAAGGGGGCCGTCATTTATTCCCAACCGCACTAGTTTCTATGTAAAATGAGCAACACTTCATGTAACTTTTTCTCGAAAACAGTTTATCCTACTGGTTTCGGGTTTTGGGGATTTGTTTGCTATATGTTCTTCTTTGTTTTAACAAGGGGGTTTTAAAAAATATCATTTGGTTGTTGAGTTATATATTTTTAAAATTTTAATTTTTTTACTTATTACAATTACAACTTCAAAAGTAGTTGAAATATTTTTAAAAGCCCTCGTTCTATTGTGCTTGACATCGTCCTGGTTGGTGACAAAAAAATCATCTCGATAGCTATTGCCAATACTGAGAAAAGGGTACATATATGTATAAAAATATTTAGTTTTGAGAAAAACGCAAAAGAAGAAAAAGTGACGATACCATGTCCGTACATTCTCTTCCACTTTGTTAATTATTTTAAAATATTTCTAGTTTGAATTATTTTAAAGTAATTACTGATCTAAATTCAGCAAATTATAGGGATTTAGGAAAAAAAATAAAAAAATTAATTTTTTTTATTTTTAGGGTGACGGAAAGAAAAGATAGATTTAGAAAAATATTCACCCTACTTTTACAGGGTGTATTATTATAAAATTGGGAGCTCGTAAAACTTATGTCTGTTTTTGTACCGTTTTCGAGTTATATCGTTTGTACAATTTTTTAGTCATTCTGATATTTATTTTAAAATTTTCGAACCAAAGCGAAATTTACTCAAAAAAATTGGACAGCGTTTCAGAGAAAATGGTAGAGCTTTTGATTATTGCTTTATGTAACGATCTAATTGAAATTGTGCCCTTTTTAATTAATTCCAGAGCAAAAAATGGTTCATCGTCATATATCTAAGAAACGGGTTCATTGACCAAAACTTTTTCCTTGGTATTGTAAACCATTTCGTTACCTTTAATGTTCATCGTGCCATCATAATTCGTTCAGAAGTTATCTTCAAATAACTGAAACTGTTTCCTCACTTGAGGAATTCTTTTTTTTAAATAAAGTATTATTAATACCATTCATTTATTCTATTTAAAAAAAATTGTTGAACTGTCAACAAAAATTATAGACACCGTTTAGTTTGCAAAAAGTCAAGGTGAAAACTATTAGTTTGCTACCTCGAAAAGTTAAGAATAAGAATAAAAGTGTTTTGGAATTGACCTAATTACAATAAAATACGCGGATTTTCAGAAACAAATTTTCTTAAAATGACTGACCCCCCGTAGTGCAACACGTGGATGTTGCACTACGGGGGGTCAGTCATTTTAAGAAAATTGTTTCTGAAAATCCGCATATTTCATTGTAATTAGCTCAATTCCAAAACACTTTTATTCCCAGTAGAACAAAGTAAGAATGATTATAAGGCAAACTTATTTTCTTAATACTTGATTTCAACCAGTTTTTGCGTACGACCAGTCATTTCTGACTAACTAATTTTTCAAAGAAACCAAGGGCGCCCTTAAAGGGGTGCAAGAAGGGGCACTTGCCCCCTTCTGTATTCCACCAATCCACAAAATAGTAAATATCATAAAATGTGAAAAGGTATAATTTTACAATGAAATATGAATCAACTGATCTGGCTCGACAGACTAAAAAATGTTCAATTATTTCACATAGATAGTTTTTATTACATTTTCTTCGAGAATTTAATTATCGTGGAAATGGAGGTGTATTTGTTCAATCAGTCATTCATTCCAAAAGTGAAGCTTTAGTAACTGGATAGTGACGTGATGTCAGCTGCTTGACTTATGAAGACAGAAATTTAATTTAATTCTAAACAGTAGTGTATAGTTATTTAAGTTAGTTTTTAAGTTCCCGTAGATTTAAGTAATTTTAATTCAAACGATGTTTTTGTCCCTTTTCCTCGAGTTATGTAGTTTATTTCCAAATTTTCTTGTTATATTCATAAAAATTAATCTTAGTTTCACGAGGCAATGCTTGATAACTTTAGAATAAAATTTTTATCGATTACATATGTCATTTGTTTTGGGTTTAATAAAGAAATGAAAAAAATAAACAATAGTGCTATAGTATAATCACAATTTTCGAATGAAGTGCAAGAAATTATAAGAAATTACAGCATCCATTTTGTGCCTTTCGAGATTTCCTTGATGGTTCGCTCTTATCCAAAGAATGTACATAGCACAAGAAATTTTTTTCAGAAAATTAATACTTTAATTTTAAACCAAAACTCATAGATAATGTAGGATTCAATTTCTCTCTCACAGATTCAAATGAGCTCCCTTAGAGGATAGCAAAGCCTTGCTTCCACTTGTATTACACTCAAAAAATTTAATTTCCAATCAAATGTGGCTTAACTATTTTGCAATTTAGATTCCCGGTAAATGTATGGCTTACTACTTCTGCCTTTCATAGGTAGCTGGTGCAAATCCGGCTCGACGGATCAAACATTTTTCTTTTATGCTATTATTCAAAAAAAGTACTGCCAGCCTTATATTATGAAAATTTACCTACCTACCTAGCTCAATAGTATGGTAAAGTAATTTCATTTACAATATGTAGTTATAGGCTTATAACAATGCATTTTATTAAATTACAGCATTCATTTTGTGCTTTGTGAAGTTGTGTGTGTCCGATCGCGTAAGTGTAGCAATTGGGATTGGCTTAACTATTTCTGAGTCTTTAAGTCGACTGAACTTTTTATTAATCTTTTTGCGAGACTTTAGCTTCCTCCTTTTATTAACTTGTATAAATAGTAATCACATGACTTTCCCTTCTAAGCCTTGACTTTGCCACTCCCTGAATAATTTTATGTAGGCGCCCTTGAAAGAAACATGTGGTTCTTGTAAAATTTGACAATCAACAATTTGTTCTAAATTTATTTTCAGAACTATAAGTCCAGGTGCGTAGTGTGAAACTTTGTATGACGCAAACCGTGATCAAAAAAAATCAGCATATTGTATAACTATAAAAACATAGTGAAATTTCATTTTTGAATAAATTTCGATTGATAAATTCGAGGAAGTAATCCAATAATTCCTTGAAATCCCTACCAAGATTTAAGCAACGCGCTTGTATGACTCGTAAAGCCCCGGTTCCATTCATTGCATTTCCGCGTATCGTACCACCATTGCGTATCATTCACTGAACGAATGCAATGTGGACACTACACGATTTTTCTTGTATAAACAGTGCCTTGCATTTCAAAATGCTCGATACGCGATTACAGTATCAGATTCAGTTCAACTCAAAATATTGGTCGACCGAAATTTTTTCACAAGTTCGATTGTTTTCTTCATAATCTTAAGAAAAAATTACAACTTTACGTTCCGCAAGCGAATGAACAACATTGTGCAACAAGCTTCCAATATTCAATTCGAATACCGTATATGGCTCCATACTCTTCTCGTATATTCTACACACGTCCTGCATGTTCTGCATAAAATACCTAATCTGCAAGATGTCTCTGAAGCGCACACATGCAGTATGTATAGGCACAGCAAGGCTTAAGCAGGATAATCGGTTTTCTACTGTAAAAGCGAAACGACAATCAGTTTTACTGGGAAGCCAAGAGTAATTTTCACTGATGCCAGCGACCGTGTAGTAAATGAAATCGAAAAAATTGCCAAGTGAAATATTATTCATAAAGTTCATAAAAAATTGATGACATAATAAGAAATATTTTAAATTGGTATATCATAATAATAAAAAAAAATATTGGTAGATTGATAATTACGTATACTACTCTTTATCTTTTGAAAAAAGCCGACTTGAACTGCGGAACTGAGGAGATGTGATTCATGCTGGCCATAATTTGTTCGATAGTCAGGAATATCCAGCAACCAGCTCTCAATAATCCGGACGGAACTTTGAAAGTAATGACTTCTAGGAACTACGAGGAATTAATTTCACCGGAAATTATCTTGAAAGCAAAGATAGCTTTAAGGACATCCATCATCGAGCGACTTCATAGATAGGAGCTTGACGATTGTAGTAAGGACGCAGATGAAAGTCGCCTAGACAATGAAGGCCTTTAAGTGTGAATCGATAGAATCTATCATGAACCTACTCAATTCTATTTTTATATAGTTTATAATGCCTCTACAAGACTTCTGTAGAAGCTGCCTGGATGAGGAGGAGGAGGAGACAGTCGGATTATTTTATTATTTTATGCCAAAACACTCGGAAAAAAGAAAAAAATTAAGCAGATATCAGACCCGAACCTTAGTGGGAGCTCTGACTGGACATTGTCACATGAGGAAGCATCTCAACAGGATTGGTCTCTCTGAGACTAAAATTTGCAGAATATGCAATGACGAAGACGAAACACCAGAGCATATCCTCTGTGAATGTGAGGGTTTAACTCGCAAAAGGCTTCGTCACTTCGGTCAGGGTTTCATGGACCCATCGGAATTCCTGACCATTCCTCTTCGCAAAATACTAGGCTTCATTGTAAGCGCAGGGATCGAAGAGTCACAATAAGCCCAACTGTGGCTGCAGTGACAGAGGTTATCCACACCAACCCCTATTTCCAAATCTATCTATCTATCTAACACAACGGACCTTTTTAGGTCTAAGTGTGACCGTGTTCTCACGGGCAGCCACGCGTACCTACCTACCTATCTACCTAATGCTACAGAGTAGGAATATTTCAAAATTAAACGGACAGAAGTGCAGTAAAATTTTGTTGTAATATGCGGATCATTTAAATCCTTACACCATCTTCTCGCAAGGCAATGTGATACACTTACTAAGGGATAAAATAGGATAAAGGGATAGAATTTAGTAGTCACCAGCCATAGAAACATTGTAAGTCACTCTGAAGGTGACAAGAAACAGCCACAATAGTAATATTTCGAAAAAGCACTGGATCGTGTGCATACATTAAACATACTGCAGTCACGATCGGCTGCAAGCCAATCGTATAATACTCTAGATGAATACTGAACTCCGATTTATATTGTAGTTGGGGATAAAGTAGAATTACGTGTGTGCATGTTGTATGTTCTTTATTAAGGACTGCTATTAGATTGCTACTCAAAACTAAAAGACAATATTCAGTGTTTAATTTCATACCTTGAACTGGGAAAGTCATCGAAAAAATGTCCTTTTTAAAGGACTTTCACATGGGAGGTGCAGGAAGGACTCATTCGATTTCTTACATATTTGTCCTTTTCCTTGGAACCATTCAAAAATTCATGTGTACAAAATTTCAAATTCGTAGCTTGAAGCGTTCAAAAGTTATCGGAAACAAAATTGTTGAACACGTGTTTTAAGGATATTTTGTATGGCAGCTACCAGAAGGAGTAAAAGAATTTCGCTGATTAGTAAACTCAAACTTCCTTTTCACTCAAAACTAACTTGTACAAAATTCCGAATTCGTACCTAAAAGATTACTTGAGTTATAGTGAGTTTCGTAAATTAAGTGAATACATTTTGACAGGATATTTGTATGGCAGCTACACGAAGGACTAACAGGATTTCCTTCATAATTATATATTTAGCTTTAACTATTGGAAAAATAACACATACAAAATTTCAAAGTCGTAGCTTAAACCCTTCTGAAGTTATCGACCAATATTCTTGAAGACGTGTTTTAAGGACATTTTGTATGGCAGCTACCAGAAGGAGTAAAAGGATTTCGCTGATTAGTAAACTCCGACTTTGTTTTTACTCAAAACTAATTTGTACAAAATTCCGAATTCGTAGCTAAAAGATTACTTGAGTTATTGTGAGTTTTGTAAATTAAGTGAATACATTTTGACAGGATATTTGTATGGCAGCTACACGAAGGACTAACAGGATTTTCTTCATAATCATATATTTAGCTCCAACTATTGGAAAAATAATACATGCAAAATTTCAAAGACGTAGCTTAAACCCTTCTAAAGTTATCGACCAATATTTTTGAAGACGTGTTTTAAGGACATTTTGTATGGCAGCTACCCGAAGGAGTAGGAGGATTTTGCCCGTTAACGAACTTAGCCTTACAAATTCTACCAAACATCCAGATTCCAAATTTCAAGATCCTAGGTGAAGGCGTTCTTGAGTTATCGTGTTCACGGACAGACGGACGGACGGACGGACGGACGGACGGACGGACGGACGGACGGACGGACGTCAGGCGGATTTGAGGTTTTTGGCCACAAATAAACAAAAAATAATATATAACTTTTTTTCTTTCGAGGCTTGGTTCTATGCGTTACAAACTTTTGGGCTGGATTAAACTTATAATACTCTATATGATTTCATCTAGAGTATAAAAATTTAGAGTAGAAGTAAACGGAACTCACGTGATTAATAAACAAAATAAATAGTAGTGGTCCCAGATGGCTGCCTTGAGGCACACCAGAAGTATAAAATATATAAAATGAAAAATCTCACGAAATAACACCTTTTGAGTGCGATTGCGTAGACACGAATTGATCCAATAAATAAACATGACGAGAAACCAAGTAATTGTAGCTTTTACGACAAAGAGGATTGATTCAATTTATCGATTTGCTGAAATCAGTGTAAATTCAAAGCATCGGAGAAGTATGTAGACCCAATTAAACGTTTTTCCAATCTTCAGGTACATGTTCTTCGTAAGGAACTTCAGGTGTTTCATTAGGTAAGGCAAAACCTAATCTGTAGGTACGACGATCAGAAGGGAATTCATATAGGAAATAATATTTAGTTGACAACCTACCTGCGGACGCGATGGCACTAAGGTGAAAATTGCCACAATTTCCTGTTTTCTTAAAAAAAATTTAAAAATAAAAAAAATATATGACAGATTACATATTCACATTTTATAATAATCAAGGATGGCTTTTTATTGCGTATTTGAGGGCCCTGTATTGTTCAACGCTGCACTACCGCAATCAATTATTATTATTCGTACCGGCTGACCATTTTCTTATAATCGGTGGCGCGTACATCTGTTGTTTTCGGCCCTGTTTCTTATTGGTAATTATTTACATAACATAAAAGTGGTCGGCAGGTTGAAGACAAGAAGGGCTGCGTGGGTCTTCAACACCTTGGAGTTTTGTTCGCAACACACCTGGTCAATTTACAGGATTTTTTACGAGTAGGTACAGTTTTTATTCGTGAAATCAGGAATATCTACATACATTATTTTGAATTGAAGATTTTTTATGTACACGTTCATCTTTATGCCTTTTTCCACATGTTATTATTATTTCAGCGATAAATATACATACAGATTCTAAAATTATTCAAATTCAATGGCTTACTATCATGTAATAAAAGTTTGTTCAAAGAAATGTGTCTTGTAATATGGTAAGGATTATATCACGACATATCTTTGGAATTTGTTCACTCGAGTTTATTTTTTGACTAGGAATTATTTTTATTTTTATTTTACTGGAGGATACAACTGACCCCTTCTCTGTCATATCTTCAAGAAACACCCAACTAATTTAGTCATAACCATCTCCAATACCTGAATCAAGGGATTTGGGGCATAAAACCATATAAACCAACCATCCAAAATACTTGTAAAGCAGAATTTAAAATGATAATAATTATGGCTACTACTCTACAGAAGTTAAGAGAAAGTAAATAGAGACCAGTAGAAAAAAGACAAAATTAATATTTTTAAGAATTTTTGATTGTACTTTCGGTGTCGGTGAACACAACACGAAATATCTCGACTAGCTATCGCTATTGAAGAGATTAAGACCATTACTGCTGGTGTTATTGCCAAGGATTCCTCGATATCTGCTTTCCTGAACCGGAATTCATTACTGCGAATTATAACAAGCGTAAGTTTGCTTGTATTCACCTCATATTTAAACCAATTTGGTTGCTCACTAGGATGTAAATTCCAGTCGCAAGTTGTACCCATTAGTAAGCGAGATATTTTGGCTCGAATATTAGGCGCGTGAGATCAAATCCCGCTAATAACAGTTCTTTGTATTACACGAGAATGGATTTATTTTTCCATAGTAGAGCTACTAAAGAAGATAAATTTTAAGAATCTTTGTCATCAGAGGAGTTTCTTGTGTGAACACCTCATGCAGTATCCCGACTGGGTAGCTTTAATATGAAATTCCATTAACGTTAAAATAAATAATGGCATCTCTACAAGATCTAGTTACCAAAATTCAATTATTAATAAATTTAGGCACTTCTTATTGCAGAAATTCTTTTCAGCGCCTGATTTACCTACAATCTTTAGGTCAATTTGCATATTCAAGCTGGGCCCAAAATCTGTACAATTACCGGCAAAGTAGATCACTGACAAATGATTCGCCTAGGTAATTGTTTATTGGCAAATATAATATCCTACTTGATAATTCTTCGCTTAGGTGAACTATTTGTACATCAGTTGAATGAACATTTGGTACACTAAAAACGTTACTTGTGGGATGAATTCCCAGTCGTTGGATTTAATTGATACTAAACAGTGTATCCTAGATAATAAGACTCAATTTGTGCCGTCGCGATTGAAGAAACGGAAAGTTTACTAGTGAACAATGGCAGGATTTAACAGATAAAAAATCATTTCATAATTCTCAATTATCCGTCGTTCGTTTTTTTAAGCCTCAACATTGCGATTTTTGCCTAAATTCGATTATTCGCCCAAATTTCAATAAGGTGAAGAGATTTCGAAGATCAGCAAATATTTACCTAATATTAAACATCAACAGAATCTCGCCAAGGGCGAAGGAAGAGTCGCCTTGTGATTTACTGGGAAATGTTATTTCGCCCAAAATTCGACAAACTTCTGAATCTCAAAACAGCAAAACTGGTTCTTTTCAGCGTCAAACGACGTTTGCACAGCTTGGTCTGGTGACGTGAAATCTCAATTTAAAAAAAAAGATAATACAACAAAGGCACCTTTATTTATTTCAGATAATGTTGTAAAATTGTTAATCACGACTTCTCGAACTTTATTGCGATTTTATTAAGGTCTGTTAGTTACGTATGTTTGTACATGGTAGCTACTCGAAGAAAGTAGCTTAATTTTTTTTTATTTTCGGTTTTTGTTTTTAGAGATGGATGTATGGAAAGTTACAAATTTCTAGCTTAATCCTTTCTCAAGTTATCGTGAAATAGGTTAGAATAAACGTTTGAAATATACTTTTGAATAGAAGCAATTTTATTCCTTTTTTTGAAAATTTCAGACCAGTACTTTAATGCGTTTTTGAGTTATCGTGCTTTCGGATAGAAAACAGGCAGATAGACAAAAAAATCTAACTACTTTTGCTAGCTTTAACAATAATTGAATTCAAATTCAATCAATATTTATTAGTTTTTTCACTTCACATCATATAATTTATCGTTTAGGGAACAGATAATTCAATATCTTAGCATCTAAATTAAACCTAGTTAGTACAGCAAAGCAAAAACATATACGAGAATTTTAGTGACATAAATTCAAGGAAAAATTTCTACAAAAAACCTAGTGTAGTGGGTTTAATAAACCTAACTTACAAACTAACTTAAATTAAAAGAAAACAAAAAATAGTAAAAAGATAATTAATTAAAATTGAAAAACAATATTTGACTCCAAGACAAGATATTATAGGAGTGATAATAATAGCCGATTGTCGACTAGTTCCAGCCTAGTTACGAAAGTTAACAATAATTGAAAAAAATAGAAAGTTTAATAGAATTATTTCTCTGAGGCTTCTTTTGTTAACTTTGTTACAAGTGGATTGGATTAAATTATTCACTGCAATTGGTCAAAACGCCTGGTCTGTGTTAAGAATCTATGCGGTTGGCTTAATTTGGTTTCGTGGTGCTTCATAGAAAGCAGATTTTTTAGAAGTACCAATTAATATTTGAAAAAAATCGCTGGATCTCTAGAAGCTACTGGTGGAAGCCTTGTAAGGTAGTGCGTTTTTATTTTTCCCAATTAAGAGAAATTTCTCTGTCTTCGATAAAATCAATCTATGCTCAGTATCTATCCAAAACAATCTAAAAAGAATCTATCTAAAATGATTGCCAGACGGTGAATCTGTATTTCTGTAGATTTTACTCTTAAACTACTTGTTCTATTTTAGTGAAAATTTTACCACACAGTTTTTTGGAATCTCATGGTATTTTAAACTAAGGAAAATTCTGTTAAGATTGTAGGGATCGCAACAATTAATCAAGCTGGTGAGATAGATTTTTCAAAAGTTGCGGATAAATTTCGTATAGTTGCTGTACAGAAAATCATTTAGCCACGAAGTCGAAACTTTATTCAAATTAGTCTTGGTTTCAAATTAATGTCGAGTTTATTAGTCAGCAAGATTCCTATACTCCTTCGAGTATCTCCCATATAAAAAGCCCTTAAAGCACGTATTCACTCATATTAATCCATGACTTCTAAACCCTTCAAGATGGGTATTTGAAAAAATGATGAAAAGGTCGAGATGAAACCGACTGAAAATTGCTCCAATTTTCATTTTGAAGCTGAAACTTAAAATGTATTCCCAAAAAAATTTTATGTACATTTTTAACTGTTTCATATCGGCTACAACTAGTTCTTTTTTTTGTCAATTATATTTTTTTACCTTTAAGCGGGTAACCCCTGAGCCCATTCTCAATTGAAATTCAATATAATAATAAATAATAATAATAATATATACTACCTTTTCTCGGAAACCATTCATCCGATATTCATAAAATATTTGCACATGTTAAACTCTCAATGATCACAATTTGAGGTGAGCAATTTTAGAAAATTACAAACCGACATTTTTTACAGCTGTTGAAATTTAACTTTTTTTGCCAAGCATAATTTTTTTTTTAATTTTGCTGCACTCTGATTGTATACATTGATACAACCTAAATAGCAAAAAATTAACTTGAGAACTTTTGTAGTTTTGGAGAAAAGGTACATTGAAGTGTAAACAAATTTAACTTTTCAGGAGAGTGAAAAAAAGCGGAGGCTCAGACCCGCGAATCCAGAATTCGACTCAGACAGGAACAAAAGGATGCATTAGACCTTGCAGCTGCAGCAGGACTTTCACGTTATGGGCCTGGAATCGATGATTCCATGTAAGTTAAAAAAAATTGTTTTCTCTGTTTTATTTTTCTTCAAAACTTTAAACGTGTTTTTCTCAAAACTACTTTTTTGAAGTCGGTAGTCAAAATTTCTCAAAATCTAATATACCGATCGGCTTGAAATTTTGCACACTGCTTTTAGACATGATAGACTTGTGCTTAAACGAAGGATTTTTTTTTTACCTTCAATTAAAATTCATTTTATAAGCCAAAATATGTCCAAAATTTATACTTTTCGTAAAAAACGCTACCAAAAATTAAATTTTCAATGTTTAAAAAAATCCTTCGTTCAAGCACAACCCATACTCACATACGAGTACTAACAGAAAAATTTGGGGTTTTTGATTTCAGATAAAAATTACTCGATTTACGGTGACTACCGTGACATGGTCAACTTCACGAGACTCTAAATGGCTGATTTGTTGATATTTTTCTTTGAAATTTTTACAGAATGTTGTCTAAATGTACATACATACAATAAATTAAAATTGTATAATTCTTGTAGTATCTTTTTAAAAAATTCAAGAAAATATTCTTCTTTTTGGCCCTCTAGACCCGCATAAACCCTTAAAGTGAAGGGATGTGCGAAATTAAAAAAAATTATTTTTTCCTAATATGTACCTTTCAAGTTTGGGTCGAAATTTCGATCACTTCTGGAGGTCAGAGGAATGTGCAAATTTTTGTGTTCGGTTCAAAATATAGTCTAGGTAAAAAAATACAATAAAAAAATATATATATTTTTTTCATTTTGCAGGTGTTACCCCCTTAACTGTTGGAATATAAATCGACGAAAAAAATTTAAATACCTAGCTTGAAGCACTGAAGCCCACAAAGACTTTTGTATGGCAGATATTTGAAGAATACAGGGACTTCATTCCACTACTATAACTGAACTTGTCTTTAACATAGGTCCGCTTTACTTGAAACTCATTTTTCCTAACTAGCACAGTATAACTTTTAAGTTATTCTAACATATGCCGACGTCGACCTGACTACGGCGCGACGTCGCGCAGTCTAAAAAATGTAACATTTTGGCCGATAGTTTCAACTTTCTAAACTTTATGTCGGTACCCCAACGTACTGCACAGAAAATCGTAACTGAGTTATATTTTAATTCAATTTAGGCTTTTGTACGTTAATAAAACTTCCAATCAAAAACAACTGTTGACCTTTCAATGACTAGATAATGACTTTTTGGTTATTTCTGTCATATGGAATAGTTTTAAATATGTGACGCAAGCTGTATAACGGTCAGACTGGCGGTGTGGTTTACCTAAGATGTAGTCTTGTACACACGGGTACTTCTTTCCGTACATGTGGGATCACAACGGACCCATTCGCGGTCTATTTGTTTGGTCGCTTAGCGACCACCCACCTTACCTAACCTAACCTAAGCTGTATAAAGACACCTTATCTTATCAGAGGTCAAAATTGAGTTTTTGATATCATTGAATAAAGTAAAAAATTCTGAAGAGAATGCCGCAAAAATAGCACAATAATTGATGAAGTTATAGCGTTTTGAGTTTCTAAGTACAAAAAAGGAAGTTTTGAGTTAATCGAGGTTAAAGTTTGACTATTAGCTATGGCCATTTTTTAGACATTACGACTATCCAATTAAGTGTTCATGTGAACTGCTGTTAACTGCTTTGTTTAGGAATTTTACGTTCCTCCCTCATTTCTGCTGCATCCCCTATACACGAAGGGCAGTCATCCTCCAATTTTCACGCCCCCTCTCAATATTTTGATTGTTTTAATCCGTTAATTCCCAATGTCGCCTACAGGTGACGCGATTTTAAACTGAAATTCAAGCATCTTCCACAATTTGTTTTCAACAAATTTTGATAATCAATAAAATAAAATTATTTCAATAATACAGTATTTCTTCATTCTTTTAATATTCATTTCAACTCATTAGATTCTTATTTTATTCGCATTTGCGTCCTTAGCTAGAACAAAAGAGACGCGACCGTGGTGGTTCCGTCTTTTTTTGTGAACTTTTTTGTGACTTTGGACATGACACATTTTTAAAAATGGTAGAAAAGAGGTACATTTTATAAAATTATCTTCTGAAACACATTTGTAATAAGTGTAAAAGAGTTATAAAATTTGAATTTGATAAAAATTTTCATTATTTTGTTTCTTGGACGACTGATAACACCCACACTGAAAGAAAAAATATGATTCTTCTATAGTTGCAGTGACCATAATTTAGTTAATATAACTATATTAAAATAGTTATGATTGTCCTTGCCATAGCTTATAATTCACACAAACATACTATGGTTGCAATAAACATATTTAGTGATTTTAAATTAATAAGGTTGTCCTAACCATGCTTGTTATATTATGTAAAAGTATTTTATGATAACGGCAACTATATGCCCTGATCAGTACAACTATATAAATTCATTGAATATTTCTCACAACCATACTATGGTTGGTACCATTGTGAACGATGATATTACAAACATATTATGGTTATCGCAATTATTAAACAAATGTCATAAAAAGACGAAAACCACAATTTCTTCCACAGTGAAAGGTATCGTTCGTGAGTTAGGTTCATTTATAGCTGTGCTTACAAGCGAAATGTATTCAAGTGAAGTTGAAATTTTAAAGTTGAAGTGTTAATAATTAAGAAATATGTATATGTACTGAAATTTCTTATGTTATATATTGAAAATATTAAGTATTTAATATTAGTTTTAATTTAATATATTTATATTCAACTTAATACACATTTTTAGTGCAATTTACTCTTGAAGATTTGGAAAATAAATATATTCATAAGAATATACGCAGTTTTACAAATTACTGTAATTTATTATTACAAAGTACTGAAGCTGCACAGAAATGTGGACTTGATTAATTTTCAGCGATCTGGGAAGACATTTTATCCGGCATATGACGGGACTAAATAAGAAATAAAAAAGTAAGTTTGTGATGAGAACTGAATTTAAAAGTTAGTGAGGATCCCCATTGCCATTTTTTATAACATGATACTATCTAAGTGTTCACAGCATTATGGTTATGTGTTATAAGAACCATACATCATTGTTTGTATCAACTTTAGCTTTGTTTGAATCAAACATATTAATGTTTTTTAGGATCGTAATTATAGTTCTCACAACAATGTTCTGTAATTGTTTCAACAATTTATATGATTGACGTAATTAGAATATGTTTATTATAACTCAAGTCATAAGATACTGAATGTTCAGAAGAACATAAAATAAGTTGGTAAAACCAAAACTATGTTTGCGTTAACCATACAACAAGTTTTCACAATCTTTCATTTGTTTGATTTAATCATAACATATTTCTTAGAAACATAACTATTAGTTGTAATAATCAAATTACAAATATTTTCATGATTGATATAGGTAATCATACTATGTTTAGAGCAACACGACAGTAAAGTTAGTCCAACCATAACAACAGTTATCAGAACTATCTTAAATCTTGTAACGTGTTTCGCGCAACTATAAATTGAACCATAGTAAGGTTCTCGCAAAATATGGTTACCACAGTCATATTTTTTCTTTGAGTGCAATGTCACCTGAAGATGATATAGTATTATTTTCTAAATTTAAGAATAAAATAAATTTGTTAAAAATAATTAATACAATTTTTTTTTAAAAAAAATTATATTAATTAATTTTAACAAATTTATTTTATTCTTAACAAAGATGGAAATGAATACGAGATTGAAAAAATATCATCCGTTTGACCATCAGAATTGACGGATTAAAGTAATTTAAATTTTTTGCTCTAGAACTTAGTATTATGAAAAATAAAGAAAAGGACCTTAGCTTGCCAGGCAATTTTTACATAGGCAGGTTTATGTCCTTTTTTGGTTTTTTGGTAGACGTTCGAAAAAATTAATTTTTATACTATCTAGCGGTTAAAATATCAAATAAAACCAACTTGTAGTTGATCTTAAGATACGTAGGTAGCGTTTAGTGCGAAAAACACAAAGCCTGAATTTTTGACCTAAACTCATGTTTTGGTCTGTACTGAAAATTTTACCTTGGCAAGGTCCCGTGCGTTGCATATGTGCAACTATGTTTTTTTTGCGAGAATCGAATTTTTATAATTAATTAATTTCTATGTTTTATTTGTTATAACATAGAAATTTTTGAAATAGATAAATTAAGCTTTTTACTTACCACAAACTTGTTGCTATCGAAAATTTATTTGCACTTCACCGTGTTGCGTTGTTACTAACTTTTTTCTGTGTTTTTTTTTTGTTGATTTTATACGTCTCCTTTAAGTCGGTAATTACACCAATGTCTTTCTAAGTTTACTCTGAATTTCTAATATTTCACTTCACTATTTAAGACGTATTATTATAGTATTAAGTATTGTATTTTACATTCTAATTCTACACAATCCTATAATAAAAATTTCATTTTTAATAAAATTTAAAACACATAACTTGCTTGAATAATGCATTTGGAATAATTTTTTTTTGTGTGGATTTGTTTAATTTTACAGTAAAAAAAAATAATGGAAATCGGGTAAACACAAAAATAAACGAAAACAAATCAGATTTCGATGTAAATTGGGGATAATTGCACTAAAATAATTTCTTTTTTGTATCTTTTTACAATTCAACTTTCTCTGGGTTTTGTAACTTGTCACTTTTCACAACTTTTTTTTTTTTAAACAGTCATCCGTCGATGCGGATTTGAAGTAAATTTTTGTTTTTAAAACTTTTAATTTTTTCGAATAAATGGTTTGTGTTTTTTTTTTGTTTTTTTTTAAATTTATTGTATTTTTCGCACTTTTTCTGAGGAATTAACTTTGAAGAAAATCGAATTCGAAATAACACAACTCTCCAATAAAAGGTTTTCCTAGAATTGATAATTATTTATGGTGGTTCCAAATAATAGTAGGTAAGAAGCGCAATACACGACCATTCCAAAAGCTTACTTCTTTTCGTCTAAAATCAACCACACTATCCAAAAAATTATTTTCGGCAAAGTTGTATACATTATACGACCGGGCCCGTCCTCTATCGACGCACACTGTAAAAATTCGCACTGGAATATCAAAATAAAAAAAAAAAATTGCCAAAATAAAAAAAAAGTTTAAATAAAAAGTAAAACAGACTACACAAACGAGAAACGAAACAAGGAACCTGAAAACAAAACAGAATGAAATTGGAAAACCAAAAAAATTAAACAAAAAAAAATTGTTCAAAAATGAAATTATATGTGGGTTGTTTTTTTTTTTTATTCAAAAAATACTACATACTAGCACATAAGCACATACTTATCTATGTACACATTTTTATTTAAAATAAAAAAAAAGGGAAAAAAGAAAACCGAAACGACATCTCCAAATACACCGTGTAAAAATCTATATATGAGCCCAAAGAACCTTTTTATGCGTATAAAACTCATATTACATACAACATAATCATTCAGGGTTTTATATGGTTAGCACACTAATGTGTACTGTGTGTTCCCAAAAAACCACTGACACTTTCAATACATCGACACAACACCGAATGCAATTTTTCCATGCACGAGAAGCATACAAACAAAAGTATGGCTTTGGCTATCCCCCCGGATAGTGTGTTGTATTAAAAATTCCTCCACATATTCGGCATATAAAAGAGTTTGCGATAAAAATGAATAAAAAACCGAAAAAAAAAAATTTGCAAGCTCATTTTTTCGGGGGTAATATGATCAAACACACAAAGTATGCGTACACACACAGCAATAAAGTGCAGTGAATTGGGCGGATTTTTTTTTCGCAATTCATTGCAATATTAAACGTAGACTTGAACCCCCATTTAATACAAATGCATCGAAGTCGCGACGAGTAGGATTGCGTCTCGGGTTAGGGGATGATGGTCCTACGAAATAATAGTGCAGCATTTCAAAATGTATCAAAGATGTAACAGAGAAGAAAAAAAAGTATTAAATTTCCCATTAAGCTTGCATATAATTTTTATTTAATATTTTTTTTTTGGCGTCGATGTGCGATTGACTATTTTGTGCATCGGATATTTTTTTCCGATTCGATTTCGACGTTGTTGTGTTCTTTTTCGGGTGCATATTTATTTGTTAGGTAGTTTTCTTTTTTGCAATTTATATTTTTATTTGTTGAGTTTTATAATGCATTTCGTGAGTATGAATTAGCGAACTTTTCGGTGGTTTATCATTTTCACTTATACATGGGGATGATGCAGGTCTGTATTAGTTGATGATGCAGTTTTTATTGTTTATTTTTATGAGTATGGGAAGTTTGTGTGCCGATTTTGAAGCGGGAGATTTAAAAATAATAATAATAAAAAAAAAAACTGAACAACACCGACATATTGCAATAATGTGCATGTGTAGTTTTATGTCCATCTCCCGAAAAAGCCACTTATATGCCTGATGATGATGCTGCTGATGATGTTGATGGGTTTGGCCGAATTTCATTATTTTTTGTGTTTTTTTTCGCGCTCTTGGTGTTGTTGTTGGTGTTCCCGGTTCTCTTATATTTTTGCGGGTTTTTTCGACGGTTAAAATAAAAATACGGGGGAGAGAATTTTATTTCTCCTGGTTTTGGGAGGCATTTTTCGTATTATTTTCGATGGAGTTTTCTCTTGGCGCGCGAAGGATTTTTTTTTTTGAATTTTTGTAGGTATGTTGTTATTGGGGTTTTGGCCTTATTTTATTTGATTGTAGTTGAAATGAATCGGTGTATGGTCATTTGGGACAACTACAAACTCGATAATATCGAAATATAGAAACGAAACGAGATCTGACGATGGAATGGGCTTTGAGTGCTGGCCCAGGGTGGTGATATGAAAATGGAGCAGGGTGTAAAAAAAAAAAGCTTACCTTTCGGCCCCACGTTGGGCGCTAATATGTACTTGTGATAATTTTTATGTAGTTTCGATTGGAGGGTAGGCAGGGTGTTTCGATTTGAACCGCAAATAACATTTCGATGGAAAGGCTTCATTTTCATACTCGTTGATGTTGTTGTTGTTGTTGTTTTTGCTTTCTTTTCGTTTCTTGTTTTTTTTCCGGGGACGCAGCAGCGAGATTGCATTCGTTCGCCATCGTCATGATCATTTTTAGTTAGAGAGGAGGAGGTGGGTTCGAGTCAGTGCCCCTATTTTCGGACATGTCACCTAAAATGCAATCATAATGATGCGATGTGGGCTGAGAGGTGGATGACTGACTTGCGGGGTTTGATAAACCCTCGGGTTATGTGTGTCGGACCGATTGCGGTAGTAGATTTAATTGCGGGATATGAGTGGGAATCATGTGTAATGGAATGTAATTCGTGCAATAAAAGCAATCGTTTCGATGAATTTCTCTTGAAGCCGTGTTTGGTGCGTGTTATTGAAAGAAATGCCGAGAAATTTATGAAGGCGCCAAATTGAAATTGAGCTGTTTTATATAAGTAGCTTTACGGCGATTTGATTTAATCGATGACGTTGAATATTGAGTATACTTTCGATTTTAGCGAAGTATCAAGTGTTGCGAATGAAAATTTCGGTAAAAGGAACGAGTTTTTCCCGAACTCCACACAAATCCAGTTAAAATTAGGAAAAAATAAACATATTTTAAAACGGAGTGGATGCAGCGCTATTGAGTGAAAGTCTGCAACGCATTCAACGCTGAGATAAGATGCAGGTTAATAAGCGACTAACAAACTAAAAGGGAAATCTGCCAACAGTTGTCAGTCGCATAATAACGTACACCGCAGCTCAGCACTAAAAGCGTTTCAGACTTATATCCAAAAAATAATAAAGTAAAAAGTTTTTATTTATTTATTAATTTTTTTTCAATTTCAATATGTTCATAGGGAGTAAAATATCGACATGACCCTTAGGGGTTGAATATCGAAAAAATCTGAAACCGATTTTTTTTGCGATTATTTAGAAAGCCCGCTAAAATAAAAAAGAATTCGATACATCATCAGGCCTAAGTGATATGTCGGAATTCACAAAAACGTTCACAATCATTTTACACCCGTTTAAAGGTTGATTATCACAAAATCACGAAAGCAATTTTTAGAACATTATACATAAAGCCCATAGAAGTAAAATTCGATCTCGTTAAACCTAAAAGATTTGTCGGAATTAGTGAAAACTTGAATGAAACCTTACACTCCCAGGGGGTTTAATATCAAAAAATGCTTAAAACGTTTTATTCCCGTTTATATGTAAAACCTATAGAAGTCATAGTAATTTCCATATTCTATTAGACCTAAGAAATATATTGGAATTCGTGAAAATGTACACAACCACGTAACACCGCCTTAGCGTTTGAATATCGAAAAATTTTTAAACATGTTTCTAGGCGATTCCATAAAAAGGATGAAGAAGTAAAATTAATTTGATAAACCAACGTGGCTAAAAGATATAACGAAATTCGTGCAAATTTGTAAAAAAATTTTTCTCAGACATTTTTTTTGCTCCACCTTTGTACACCAATAAAAATCCGAATATTTTTTTGCTTTATGTACTCCTGTAGTACATCTTAATAAAGGTACTAAATTTTGGCTTCCTACAACCAGAAAAATGTTTTCGTAAAAAATTACCTTTTTCGTAGTTATCTTGCATAAAAGTATAAATAACTGAAATATACCTAAAAAATCTGCCAACAATCTGGTCACAACTTCATTATTTTTTGGGTAGAAGTCCGAAACGTGTTTAATACTGAGATGCGGTGTAGGTCACTATGCGACTGATAACCTGAAAAATAGCGTTCCAAATAGCCTTCTGTTTATTCTTTAGGTTATCAGTCGCATAGTGACCTATACCGCATTGCTCCAGCTCTCTAGATCAATAAAATTTTGAACTCTTTTTTTTGCTTTAATTACTCCTATAGTACTTCTACATATACATACTTAGTTTCAACTTTATAGCATACGCTGTTCTGAGATATGAAAAATCACCCTCCACCTCGTACCTTGCTACCCCTATCAAATATTTTTTTTTTCTAGGATACTTCTGCAGTAACTCTATATAGCTTTCTATGCTTTGCGGTTTTCGAGAAATAAAAATCAGAATTCTTTTCGTTCCACCCCCTCCCACTGTCACCCCCTTCGCCAGCACCAACAAAATTCTTTTTCCTGCTAGAAGTCTACTGGGCCTAACTCCTGTAAAATTTCTAAGATCATATTTGGTACGGTTCTTGAGAAATAAAAATTAAATTTTTTGAAAAATGGTTATCCTCCCACTTTTGTACTCCACCTCCTCTCTCAAAATTTTTACATTCAGTAGACTCCACTTGTGATCTTATATACAGAAACAAAATTTCATCTTCCTGGTACAATTGGTTCGGAAGATATTGTAATCTAAAGTTTTTCACCCCCACCCCCACACCCTCTTCAAAATTTTAGTCCTTGTCTACTCTCCTAGTATTCCTTAAGATAACTACAAAGTTTCACACTTCTGAGATCAACGATTCAGGAGATATGGATTCTAGAATGCTTCAATCCCAGCTTTCAAACGTTTCGGACACATTGTTTTTCCCCCGACTCCCACACCCCTCAACCCTTATCACCAATTTTTTTTGCAAATAGGTCTAATACCTTAGTACTACATAAGTTCCAAGTTTCAGCCTTCTACCATTAGCAGTTCCTGAGATCTAGAAACCAAAATTTTTCGGTTAAAATGCGCCTCCCTCCTCCCCCCTTGCACCCCCACCTACCAAAAAGATACCAATTGTAGGGGTTGACCCAATCTACCCACCATAAAAAGTTTAATTTAATATCTCAACGGGTTTGTGAGCTATGAGCCTTCAAACGGTGACAGACGGAAATTTTTTTTTTTGATTTTTTGGGGTCTACTAGTCCTAAAACGGGAAAATACAAAATTTCAGGACAGCAAATTTTTTTGAAATTTCAGGTCTATCACAATATTTTATTATTAAAAAATAATAAAGTAAAACTAGTTAAAAAAACAAAAAAATTAGTTCGCAAATAGTAAAATCAGTAGTTTAGTACTATATTGTAGTTTGTCTCTAATTGAAAATTAGTTAATTTCAATATTACAACTAAATAGTTGGGTATCACTATATTTGGTTAGTGAGCAAAACATAATCGAACTATTTTATAGGAACTTCCAACTATTCAGTTGTAACATTCTACCAATTTATAGTTGAAAGAAATCTGAAAATAGTAAAAAAATTTCCCAAAATAATAAAAAATTATTTAATGGCTGAAATTAGAAGGAATTTTCTTGAACATCTCGTGTTCAAATAGAACTTCAACTGGTTAACTGCCTGCCAGTCTGTTTTATTAATCGCGGTGTATAGTTTACTCGTGCGTTCACATAATTAATTAGTAATTGATATACATAATATAATACAATTGTGAGTGATGAAAATGACAAAATAGTGCAGGAATTGTGTATTCATATTTTACAAGACTATGCGTTTAGTTGTTTGAATCAAAGTGAAACAATCGGTAAGTCTTTAATGTAACTCATGCATTTTTATACCAATTATGGTATGTAAGCTCATGAACATACTAATATTTATATTAACATCATTAACGTCGGTATTAAATTTCAATTTATTACAGCTTCTCGAACACTTCGAAATAAGGGGTTGGAAGAACGTATTCAGGTTGATAATATGATAAAGGTGATCCTGAAAGAACAATTTTTTTTAATCCAAAAATGAATAGTGATTTAAATATTGAAAACAAAAAATATGTATTCCTAGCCTCGAAAATATTAATTAACGGTAATACATATAAAAAAAGGCTTTGTTATTAGCTCCAATGATCCTAACTTGAAATTTTATGAAATATCTTAAGTTATCAAAAATAAAAAAAAATAATTTGATTTTAGTCTGTTACGAACGAAAAATTAGTTATTTTGACGACCACTTAGAGACTTTTGTGATTGGTAAAAAATCAAAATTAGCTAATATTATCAATATTAAGAAAATACATTCGTCACAAAACAATCGGCAACAAAAAAATGATTAGGCTTAAGTATTTTTAAATGAAAGAAAATAAATAATAGAACTTATATTATAAAACCTAATACCTAAATCTGAAACATTTTAAAAGATTAAAAACAACCTATGTACAATGAATTATATAAAAAAAACATGTAATTACATAAAATAAAGAATTGATTGGTTTATTTAGTCGGTTTTTGTATTTATGTACATGTTTTGGTTTACAGGAATGAAACTTGTGACGGTTTTATAACTAACTGCAGGTTAAAACTACAAAATATTTGAGTAAATTATTTTATATAAATTAATAAAGTTTTGTAGCACAAAGTACACGAAAAGGTAAAACACTAAAAAAGAACATAATTATTTTCATTTTATTATAATATTATATTGTATTAAGCACTTTTAGTTAAAATTGAATTTTAGTTAATTTTATTCTAAATTTGTAGTAGACTCATGGTAAACAATAATTTAGTTAAAATAACTGCAAAATAGTAACATATTAATTAAAATTGACTACTTTCTGGTTAATAACTACTACTTAATAGTAAATCGCATATTTAGCAAATTTTAGTAAAAACTATTGCAAAAAAGTTATATTCTACGAAAACAACATATTGTAGTAAAAAACTACTTTTTATAATTAACTCAACTTTTATTTTACTCTTACTACATATTGGTTAGCTTTCAACTTATTTTATGGTAGTCACGATTTTAAATATAGAAAAAGTTAATAAATAGTGGATTTCAACTATTTATTTTTCTGAGTGTAGGATAAGCCATTTTTGAGATACAAAAAACCCCACCCCTGTACCTTGCTAACCCTATTAAAAATTAAATTTTTCTATTAAGCCTCTGTTGTGACTCTATATTGTCGTAAATTTTAAGCTGTCTTTTCGAAAAATAAAAATCAGATTGTTTTCGTTTCACCCCTCCCTCAACACCAACATTTTTTTATTTGCTACAGATCTACTGGGCCTAACGTCTCTAAAATTTTCCTAATCATATCTGGTAAGGTTTTTCAGATATAACAATTTATTAGTTTGAAAAATTCCTATTCCCCCACTTCAGTGTTCCACCTCACCGTCAAGAATTTTACATTCAATAGACTTCACTTGTAATTCTGCATGCATAAACTTAATTTTATGTTTCTGGTACAATTGGTTCGAAAGAAATTGTGATTTAAAGTTTTTATCATTTACCTTAAACTACTTTTAACCAAAAACAAAAAATAGATGCTCCAGTTTTCTGATTTTTCAGTTCTGATTAAACATCGAATAATCGATTACTTTCACTAATTTTTTTATATAATTGTCTAGATGCTGTTTTCATCATTTTTAGTTTTTAAACCCAACGTTTTCACGAATTTCGTCGTATCTATTAGGACTGATAAAATATTGAATTGGTTTTTACTACATCGGGCTTTTTATAAAATCGTCTAATGATTAGTTTCAGCATTTGGGGTGTCCAATCCCCAAGAGGGTTGTGGGGTGCAAACGTTTTAACAATTTACGCCATATCTCTTAGATCTATTGAGATAACAAATTAGTGTTTTTTCCAGTAACTTTTATATAATCGCCTACAACTACACGATTTTTGGATATCATTTATGTGGGTGTAAAGGGGTTGCATATGTTTTCACGAATTCCAACATACATCTTAGATATGATGAGATATCGAATTGTTCTTTAATTACTCGCGATCTCCTTATAATCGCCTCAAAATTAATTTCAGAATTTTTAGATATAGAGCCAAGAGGGTGTAAACAGGTTGCACACGTTTTCATTATATTTCCAACCCTTTTGTCTGATGAGTTATAAAATTGGTTCATACTTCGACGGGGATCTTAGGAAGTTACCTAAAAATTAATATCATACTTTTCGAAATTCAACCCCTCCAACTCGAAGTAATGGCGTGGAATACATTTTCACTAATTTTATCAGATTTCTTAGGTCAGATGAGTTAGAATATTTTTTGTTATTATTTTTGCTTCTGTGGTCTTTTTATGTAATTGCGTAAAATCTAATTTTAGGATTTTTTTGTATTCAACCCCGGAGGGAGTGTAAAGGGATACATTTTACGTCTAAAAGGGTTTTTCTATGTATAATCGGCTAAAACTATTTCGATTTTGGTAACTTGATAAAGTTGTATCTATCTTACGAGAAGCTATTCAACTGACAAAATTAACTTTCCGAACAATGTCCTTGTTTCGAAATAGCCGCTGTTAATTAATTCTTAAGCCACTTTCATCAATTACGTTTTTGGGTCATAGTCCGCCTAAAACGTAATTTTGGCATTGGCTTAAGGATTCTATCGCACCCCTAATTTGAGCGCTTCTCGAATTTTGCCCAAAAAAATTTAAGGTTTCACCTTTTTTTTGTATAGTACCATTTATAGAAACGGATAGATACCATAGTGGCCAATACACTGAATTGTTCCATACCAGAAAGTTTTGATTCTTTTAAAACGTACCGTGCCAAAATAAGACCTAATTCAGTTTTATTAAGATACTTTATAATTAAAAAAAATTGAAAGTCAAATACAATATTTAGATAACGTTCATATCATTTAATATGTGCAAAAACATGTTCTGGTGCAATCTTTTCAAATTCAAATCGTCAATAAATACAACCGCAAGTGGAATATTTTCAACTTTATCTATAGATAAAAACTTATTTTTCAGATATATTTCAAGAACTTTATGGACTTAGTTTGCTCGCTAATTTTTCTCCCTTCGCTTTAATCTGAAAACAACAACGACGAACGCAGTCAATACCCTCTAAATACTGAATTTCTATACTTAAGACCACTACCGAATAACACAACCACTCTTAAGAATCTACACTACTACCACGTAAACGTCCCCTCCTAATTTTCAACACTAAAATTGTTCGATGCATTTTTAGGACCCAGTAAAATGCACGCACTTATGAAGACAAATTTCGACTTTTATAAAGTACGAAATAAAATTGCCCAACATATGTACACGCTGTGAGCGTATGTGGGGACCTACCTCTAGTCGTTAAAAAGTGGGTCCGAAAAATTTTACAAAAGCTTTTGTAGTAGTTTTTACGTGGTATGGTGTGGTGTTGTTGCCATTGCTGATTAAGTGCATAGTCGAAACTGGCTTTCGGGCCGCCTGATGACCTAAGCAAATGCATTTGCAAGAAAAGGAGAAGCACAACAAAAAAAATTTGTCGAGAAATAAGAAAAATTAAAACCGAACGAACTGGTGTACGATTTACGCCGAAAATTTCAAGACGACTTTTACTGTCGAGCATCTTGATAGTAGGCTTTGATGGCATTAACATCGGACTGCAAACAAAAATAAATGTTATCTGGTCACCTCGAGAAGATTGGGCCTATTAATAGTGGCAAAGAGCAATAATTAGATACATCCCTATTTGTCTAGCTATGCCTCAAGTATGATTTCACAAATGAGTATTTCTAATTTGATGTTATTCCGTGCTGCTTAGCTACACAGTATGTTTCTCGTATGATTACAGTACTTATTTGCAGTACGAAATTGTTGGATAGGTAAAAACGTATATTTTTAGGAGTGAGATAATATTCTAGGTTTTAGTAGTTGTGCATATTTAGAAAAGGACATACAAAGTTAAGGAATTATCGGAATAGCATGTGTTTAGTTTCAAAGGCAAACTATTTGAATAATCGCCTTGCGGGCTGATGGTAACCTTTATTATCGCTAAAATAATTGTAATGAGAAAATTTAACTGCAAAAAGAAACCAACTTGAAACAATTCTACATAAAAGTAAATTTACGGAAGAAAAAAACTCGTAAGAAAAAAGAAGCACCTAAAAATGAGATGGCCTGAAAAAAAGAGACTATACAATACACCCTATAACATGGTTAAGACAATTTTAAGATAGGAAGATGTGCATGAATCCCGTTACTTTTCTCTATATTCATGTGCCCTGTACCAACCAACCTACCTCGAAACTTCTTCGAAATCTGACGATTGTAAGAAGATTCGATGACTGAAAGTTACCTTAGCCGTTTCTTAAACGAGATTCTCTTGAACTTATGCAGCGGCGAGACGAAAGAAAGAAATAAAGAAGTAAGGCCTCCAGGTGCGAGATTACAGAAGTAAAGACATCGTAAAATTGCTTTCTCGTTGCATTTAGATGCGATTGTGCAAGGAAAATTTGATAAAATTTATTCGTTGGTTTTATGAAATTTTAAATTTTAGAGTTGCTACGATGGTTTTGAATTAAAATGCTGCACTGAAAAATTTCTTATTTTTTGTTAATACAAGAACAGAACTATTTTTTTTGGTTCGATTAGTCGTCATAATTGGGGAAAGGGACGGCGTAGTAACCTGGAAATAGTTGCGTTGAACTAAAAGTTTCTGACGCTTCGAATAATTAGACAAATGCTTAACTATAGTCGCTGAGAAATATTACACTCCGATGTAATTCGCGAAAACAAATAGATGAATATCACTAAGTCATAAGGGCATTTCGGGGTTTGAATGATACATTTTGCAATAAATCCTTCGGACCTAGTCATCACAGTTTCCCATCTGAGCATTCCAAAAAATAAGCTATATTTAAATTTTAACGTCCAGTGGTATACAAAAACTCAAAAACTCGTCCATCTTATTTTTATACTCTTTTGTAAATAGAAAATTGAAACTAAAGACGTATATGTTTAGTTTACTTTGTCTACTTCTACGTCCACGTCCACGTCCACGTTTACGTCCAAGTCCACTTATAATAATTTATGACATGAGGCATATGAGATTCTTGTACCAATTAAATTTTGGTTGGTGTCTTGGCTTAGCTTGACTTGTTTTAAAACAACTGACGAGGTAATGGATAGAGTATATGTTTTATTGAATAAAGAATGTACAAAATTAAAATTTTTCTGCTGTAAATATTACGGAATAATTTTTTGTAATGGATTTCCATGCAAACTGTATAAAATGTGCCAATATCTAGCTAAGACTTATTACATTATTACATTTCCACTTTGACTTTGACGCCTCAATCATTAAATAAGAAGCTAACTATTTGCGCTAACTGGTCTGAATAGCCAGATTTTTCTAAACGAATATAATAGCAATGCGCCTACATGACGTGAACATAATTGTAGCCATATACAAGGGCGCCCATAGAGGGGGTACTTGCACCCACCTGTATTCTACCCTTTAGTATTTTAAAAACACCATTTCATCACTTGAAAAATTGTTCTTTTTAAATATAGTGTAATTAAGACCTTTTAATTGTTCCATTACACATTTGTTAGTAGTTTAACAAATATTATAGTTACTAAATCTACACCGTTTACTGTTTTCAATGACAAATAAAAGCAAAACATCTTTTATTTTGTATTTAAAGAAATTTCACTTGTTAAAAATTAAGGTTTTCTTACTTACTGCAGAAAAATTGAATTGTAATTCAAATTTAAGTAGACAAATAAAATTAAGATTAATAAGGTAAGGACATTATTTTAATGGAAGACGTAATTGAATTTCACACTCAGGATCTTTTCATCATAGCAGTTTGGTATGACTTATGAAAAATAAAGGAAAACCCAAAAGTCTTAATGGTTTCCTGATATAAAGAACCAATCTGCTCATACAGTTTTTTTTATACATCCTTTCGACTTTGTGCTGGGAAAAAAGGTGTTTTCAAATATGCAAAATTTTAAGCTATGTTGATTTCATTTTGTTAAACCACGATTATAACTTTTTAGTTCCATTTTATTAAAAAAATTCTCAATTACAAAATGATTAAAATTAAAGGTGAAAAACTTTGAGCCATGCTGAAAAGCAAAGAAATTTCAACGGATCAAAATTTTCTAAGGCATCTTTAACAATAGTATAATTTTCAACACAATAATAATAGAATTTTTCACACATGAATTGTCAACATAGCAATAATTATTATTTTTCAATGCATCAAAACATTGGTTAGCCTCCAGCAATATGACAATTTGATAGATTAATTATTGAATTTTATTTTCATTTTTATTTTATTTATTGATTATCAACAATTTTTTAAGAATAACATTAACATTTACATTAGTCAAAATGTAGGGCTTAGCGATCCTATAGATATGTGAATGGTAAACAGGTGGCTAGTTCCAAAATAGCTTGACATTTGGTTATAGACTAAATAGAAAAAGAAAAGATATAAAATAAATTAAGTAGACAAACCATCGGTTACATGGTATACTTACGTTAAAATTATTGAAATTCTCTGAGAAATAATATTTCTGTTCAAGATAGTTGTAAACCCTGATTCCTTCTACCCAGAGAAGTGGCATACAGGTGTCTGGCTGATGTATGTCTTGCGGTTATCCCTCGTAAAGGGAGAAAACCATCCAAGCAGTGGTACTCACGAGTGTAATACTTGATAAATGCTTTAGAGAAAAAATTTACACTACTAACCCCACTTCTTCTTCGCATTTACAATAGCTTGAACGCGTTTAAAATTAATTCTAAATCTTTAAGTTGATTCATCAAAAAGCACTAATTTTATTAAAGACTTTTATATGGCAGCCTAAATCAGTATCTTCATTTCACTCTGTTTTCCAGTTTTGATGCTTTCAAGATAAGTGTAACTACATAACCCCCACCCCAAGAAATTTGTCTTAACTTAATAACAAAAAAGGTTTTATGCCCAATACGTTCCGTTCCGTAGTTATCGCTACGTCGGGAATAAATAGGAACCATTTTTATTAAGAACTTTTGTATGGTAACTAATTGAAAGAGGGCCGCAATATTGTCAGCTCATGCAATATTTAATTAAAAAAGTTATATCGCGCGAAATTTTTAAACTCTAGAAAATAACTGTCATCACTAGTTTTGAGGAATTTTGTTTGCGATGTACCCGAAGAAGTTGGTCGATTTTACTTACTAACGGATTTTAAGTAAAATTTTAACTTCTCTGTATTTTCCCCTATCTCCTGGAGTGCTGATATTGTTTTGGTGTGGCAGAAAAGGTTCAATGATTCTTAACTGAGTGAAAACCACATGCATTCTATTCGTCACAAGATGTAGCTCCCAAAATTGCAAACTCCTTTTATAAAACATAGTTCTGCCCCCTCCCTACGAAATATTGTATGGGCGCCCATGGCCATAGACGAATCAAACTATTCGAGTTCGTTCTTAGTCTGAAAGATTAGCTGCTGATATATAAGTCCAAAATGAGTCCCTTATTCTCATAGGGTGCTCCTATCAGGTTTTGTTGCACAAAACTAATAAACATAAGTCACAAACAATACAGAACAAAGGTTGAAAAATTATTTTAAAGAAACCTTGTCACTTTTTAACTGGCTTACAGTATAAATTGGCATATGTATTCTCAGTTGCTGATCTTACTAAGTAAACAATTCTTTAACAAATTTCGTTTTAGGAATAATCCGTTAATTATCTCTATCTAGCTTATGTTCTTCTGATATTATAATATAAATTCTTCACTTACTTTTTTAGTCTATTAGTTTTATTTTATTTTTATTCCGGTATCGTTAATTCGCTGTTTTGTATCATACAAAGTTTTCTTAAAAATTCATGTCAATGTCGTAAAAGTATAAGTTTCATGTAAACTTATTGAATACTAAATTTGATTTTGAGTTTGGAAATCGATTTCATTAATCAGCAACTTCCATACAAAAGTCTTTAAAAAAGTTCGCCAATATTGACCAATACCTTCAAAGCGAGTGTTCCTTAATTATGCTGCGTCAACAGGGCCGTCCAAAACATTCGGCACCCGTGGGCTTCTAAAAATAATGCGCCCCTCGGCATAAGAAAATACAATTTTTGATGGCAAGTGGAAGAGGAAAATACAAAAAATAAAAGTGCCAGAACGTTATCAGTTTAATGATAACAGGGTGTAATGAAAACAAAATGAAATTAAATTATGGTATAAATATTGAAGGACCGTGTTATAGGTTGTTTCGTCGCGCCTATTTCATTTAGAACAGGTCATGAATATAAATAACTAATAACTAAATAACTAATAATAACTAAAAAATACTTTATTATTAAAATAATAAAGTAATATAACATCAATAAAAATTACCGCCCCCCAAGAGGAAGGCGCCCCGGAGCTATAGCCAATTTAGCCCTGTGGTTAGGGTGGCCCTGTGCGCTAAACACGTTTGCATAAGCCATATACGCGGGCACACTAGACTTTTCTGATGCTTAGTAGTTTTAAAACGCAAAGAAAAAAATCTGCCAACAGTCTGGGCGCAACTTTATTATTTTCTGGATTGAAGTCCGAAACGCGTTTAATGCTGAGATGCAGTGTTGGTTACTATGCGAATGACAACCTAAAAAATATCGTTCCAAATAGCCTACTGGTAATTCCTTAGGTTATCAGACGCATAATAACCTACACCGCATCTCAGCATTAAACACGTTTCGGACTTCAACCCATAAAATAAAAAAGTTGGGCCCAGACTGTTGGCCGATTTATTTTTCAGTTTTAATTACTCTAGTAGCACATCTACATATAGATACTAAGTTTGCATTTTCTAGCATAAACCGTTTATAAGATATAAAAAATCCACCCCTCACCCCGTACCTTACTACCCTATAAACAATTTATTTTTCTGGGATGTCTCAATACTAGCTCTACAGAGTTTTAAATTTTTAGCTTTCCATCCTTTGCGGCTTTCGAGAAATTAAAATCAGAATTTTTTCATTTCCACCCCTCCCATCACACCCTTACCCTCGCTAGAGGTCTACTGGTCCTAACTCCTGTAAAATTTTCAAGATCATATATGATACGGTTCTTGAGATATATAACAGTTTAATTTTTTTTAAAAATTACTGTCCCCCCACTTTCGCGCTTCAACTCCCCCTACAAAAATTTCACATTCAGTAGACTCCACTGGTAATTCTATATACAGAAACCAAATTTTATCTTCCCGTCACAATTGAGTCGGAAGATATTGTAATTCAAAGTTTTTCACCCACCACCCCTATACCTCACCACCCCTTTCAAAAATTTCCTAGTATCTCTTAAGATAACTACAAAGTTTCAGCCGTCTGACATCAATCGTTCAGGAGATATGGATTTTTAGATTTTAGGATTGAATCCCAGCTTTCAAGCGTTTTGAACGCATTGTTTCCCCCCCCCCACTCGAACACCCCTCGACCCCTATCGACCATTTTTTCGCAAATGGGTCCACTATCATAGTACGACATAGTTTCCAACTTTCAGCCTCTTATCATAAGCGGTTCATAAGATCTAGAAAGTAAAATTGTTCATCTAAAACACTAGCCCTTCCTCCCCCTTCAGACCCCACCCCTCCAAAAGATACCACTCGTAGGGTTTCACCCATTCTACCTACGATAAAAATTTCAACTTCATATCTCAAGGGGTTTGAGAGCTACGCACCTTTAAACGGTTTTGCATACGGCGTCTACAGCGTACGGCGTCTATCGCGGACAGACGGACGTTTTTTTTTCCTTTTTCATTTACTAGTCCTAAAACGTGAAAATACAAAATTTCAGGGTTGCAAATTTTTTTGAAATTTCAGGTCAATCACAATACTTTATTATTAAAAAATAATAAAGTAAAATTCAAAAAATAACAATGATTTCTTATTCGCATTCAATAATCGCACAACTGGCAACGCTGTCCATTTTTTATATCTGCCCGAGCGCTGCTTCCAATCATAATCGCTTTACAAATACTGTAGCGTCTCGCTGTGTAGTAAAAGCTGCATCGGCTGCAAAACTCGGTCGTGCTTATATACTGCATGTGTTGTGCTGAGGATGGAATTTTCAAGAGGGCTGGAGAAAGAGTGAGCGGAAAGGTATTCGAGAAGCATGTTGAGCTTTCTAGATGTTTGCAGATTTCTCAACATCTTTCTCAGTGCGTATTGCGAGTTGGCGAATCGGATGTTGTGTGGATGTTGATGTTGCCAGGGTAGCATGTAACAATATTTGGCAAATTTTTTGTACACACGTTGGAAAATCGTAAAAAGTCGACAGAAAATAATTGACGAATCCAAACAAACACATCTCTCGTGATCGTTATTGTGAATGAATGACAAAATACAGGCAGAGCCAACAGTTGTGCGATAGCAAAAATTATTTATCTAGCGGACGCGGCAATTATCTCGGAGCTGAATATCATCCCGATTTAACATAAATCACACTTTTAATTCAGATCTCAAAAAAATTGTAAGTGTAATAGATTCCTTTAAGGTGCATCGAATTATCAGCAATTGTACTAAAAAGAAATTTTGCATTCCTAGCAAAATGAAGCTATCATGGTGTTTTTAATTTGATACGTCCACTTGTTCCCGAGTTATTGTGCAATCATGCAAGTTTCTCTCTTAAATTCTAGACAAATCAAAATCATTAAATATTATAGTTTTAGGATTGGCCTAATACTTCCAATGCTTTGTAGATTTTGTATGGATTACCAAACCCCGGTTCTTGTGTTATACATCACTGAGAGAACAGATTCATTGCTGCAATATAAATATATGCCAAATGAATTACAACCGTTGCAGGAAAAGTTCCTATGCCATTATTGGAACCGAAATTCTGGGTTGGCCGAACCGAAAATTCCTTTATTGGTATCGAATATATTTTCCGACAACTGAATTATTTGTCTAGCTAACCGGAATCTCTTAAAATGTTGATTGCCACAAATACGTAGGTTGTTGGTAAATTGAGTTATTTGTGTTAAATCCTACACTGAATTCTTTTTTGTAACCTAGGAGGAGGTAGAGAACTCTTCTAAGACACTATTTTTCTACTTCAAATATTATATCTTACTTACTGACTTAATAAAACTCATGGCTGTAGGTAGGAATCGAACCCGTGTTGAAAGTTTTTGGATTGGCGCCACCGAAGACCTTTCATTTTCATTTCTCTATGTGCAACTTAACTTAGTGTGGATTAACTAAGTTACCGCAACATACATTCGGTTCGCGGAACACACATTCGGTAACCACAGCAGAATGATACCGAAAATCGTTTGTGATGAACAATATTCTATTGCAACAACCAACATTATACTGCGGCAATCAAAATTGAGTTGCTAGACATTTTTCTGTTCGGTTCTCTCAACATAATCGCGCAAACAACGTAAGTTGATTGTCTTGACAGAATGGTTCTATTGCACGTATTACGTGTTCATTCCCTTAAACGAATATTTTTTTGTACAACCGAATGTCTATAGTATTGCTTCAAATTAATTCTTATTAACATCAATGAACTTCGATTGCTGCAATGAAACTTTTTTGGAGGAACCAACAAATTATTTCTCTCAGTGAGTGTTTCATGCGTTAAATAGTGCTGAAATAATAAAACCTGCCATGCGTAATTAGTTAGGTTATTGCAATTGCATGAGAACTGAACTTACCGAAGATGTCCCTATAATATATCTTCCTGCATATCCCCCTGCCACGAAAAGCACCTCAAACTTTTCCATTTCTTTCGAAAATTCAACAGGCATCCGATGTATTACTTTCGCGAAAGGGATTCCAAAAGTCGTTTCGTTTCACCAATGCTAACCAAGGAAAAACCGAAAAGGAAAAAAAATGTGTTGACATTCGTTATAAGCCAATTTGTGCATATCCTTATTTGATTCCTCTTCCATTTGTATAGGGTCTGAATCTCGATAAGGAGATTTCCTGTTAACACACATTTATGATTATGGGCTGTTGAAAATCACACACAACGCGGCGGGATTCGAGATGGAGAGAATTGTAAATTCTGTGTACGCATTTGGCGAGCGTTACTCGGCGTACAAGGGATTTTTCTTTTCGTATGTTAAAAATACGAAAGAAACACGAAACTTTATGATACTGCCTTATAGGATTTGAGGAAAAGCCGATTTTGTTCTCTTCCTGAACCCCAAAGTGTTTGTAAGTATTCCAGACTTTCTTTTTGCAAATATATTTTTTTTTTGGGTGAAAAGCATTAAGACCGGAGATGAAAATTCGTTAGATAAATTTTTTACCGAAAATAATTTCGATTTCCGTTGTTATTTTTTAACAAATTGTTGCTACGATAGTGCATCAGTTTAGACAGAATGGAAATTTTTTCTGGTCTCACTCCATAGCCTCAAAGCTGATTTTTTTCCGATAACACAAGCTAAGATTTTCGTTTGTATGTCAAGGTAAAAATTTAGTGCATTACAGTCACTATGTCAAGTATCACGAGATGCACTACCTACTATCCATTTTTATTTGTAATGAAGATTTTTTTTTTTATTTTTTTCTGAAGGAATTTTCCACTTATATTATATTTAAAACTAAAGCTAGTCAGGCAGCATTCGGTCCCAAGGTGGGTCAGATCTTGTGTAATCTTTCAAAACCCCAATTCGGATCTTACAAGCTGCAGATGCATTACAAACTCGTATTGCACTAGACATGCACTTTTGTGTGCTTTAACTGTTTAAGGCCCAACTTTTAAATTGGCAATTTTTAACATAGCCTTTTGGCTGTCCCAACGTATTTATATGCAAAACTTACCTTTGAGGTGTAATGTACACGGCTATCATGTTATGCCTGTTCACCTTACGATTGTGCTACTCACAATATCGGCATTTTTGTTTTTTAGCACTCCATTTCCGCAAATACACCCAGTTATGTATTTATTTTTTTAACAAATTTCTCCTGAATTTATTTTTGTATAATAATAAATTCCGAATGCGGTTTAATTAATATATAATCTGGAAAATTTGATCATATAAAGACTAGTTCAAATTTATTTAATTTAGTTTTGATTTCTGTCTGCCGTACAAATTAGGATGAACCTAGGTATGTCACGAATATTTTCACTAAATTGGGGTAGTTCTAGAATCATAAATTCGGGTTTAATTTGGAATGATATTCAAGAGGAAAGTTTTCAGAATTATAAAATCATATCTGGTTTGTGAAAACACAAAATCTCAGGTGTTTCTTATTGACACAATTAAAGAAAAAATATGAGTTTTCTATAGTTGCAGTGACCACAATAAAGTTATTGTAACTATAATAAAATACAAATATTATATGGTTGCAATAAATCCATTTGGAAATTTTAAACTGATATGGTTGTCCTAATCATGCGGTAACTATATTGTACGGCAACTATATTTTATGATTAGTGCAACTATAGAAATTGGTCAAGTATATCACTCAACCGTACTATGGTTTCTACCACTATGCATGAAGACATTACAATCATATTATGGTTATCGGTATCATTAAATACATTACATCATAGAGAGGTGTCTTTTGCGGTATAAAGTAATTTAAGGGGTAACACCACTGTAAAATTTTCAAAAACCCGAATTTTCTTGGGCTTAAAAAATCCTTTCAACCTTGGAGAGTATGGGGAAAAAGTTAATACTTGAGAAAATTTTTTTATTTATCGTAATTTCGAGCACCTTACCGAGCGCCCGGGGTGCTTCGAAACGACTACCTGTGTCGAACGGATACCTGCTGAGAAAGTACTGCCAAATGACTTACCAGTTGGTTTCAAACTTCTCTGATACATACACTATTGTCATTCCACCAAGAATCGCCAAAAATGACGAAATTTGTCACCTTTACCGATTCTTTTAAAAATGTATGTACTCGAAGAATTAGTGAAAATAAAATACAATTTCAATTTTTTGCTTCTATTTCATTTTTTTTGTTAGTTATAGTATGTTAAAGTTTTTGCAAAAATAGTGTCCGAGTCCTCTTTGAAAATTCATATCTCTGGTAATTTTTATTCTAGAATATTTTATATTTTATAGGTTATACTGTTTTACAAAACATACCACAAAATTAACTTGTGATCTGAATGCGATCGGGATCAAAATAATCGAAGAACATCAGTGCTTCTCAATTACTTTATAGAAAAAGGGTCATTCCTTCAAGAATCGCCAAAAGTGTGACCTTACCATCGCCGATTCTTTTGAAAATTTATGTACTCAAAAAATTAGTGAAAAAAAAACCATAATTTAAATTTTTTGTTTCTATCTAATTTTTTTTGTTAGTTATAGTATGTTAAAGATTTCGCAAAAAAGGTGTCCGAGTCCTCTTTGAAAATTCATATCTCTGGTAATTTTTACCCTAGAATAATAAAGAAGGACTTATTTTAAAGATTGTTGTTAAGAAATTGTTGCACTATAAAAAAAATACGAATAAAAATTATCCTTGAAATTTTTTTTCAAAGGATAACGATTTTGTCCTTTATCCTAGAATATCTCAACAATTTTTTTATTTTTTTGTATTTTATAGGTTATAATGTTTTGCAAAACATACCAAAAAATTAACTTGAGATCTCAATGGGATCGGGGTCAAAAAAATCGAAGAACATCAGTGCTTCTCAATTATGTTATAATTGCAATTTTTCTATAACATAATTGAATAGTTTTGTTCTTAAAAAAAATATTTAAAATAGAGATTTTTAGCCGATTAAACATTGGAAAAGCCCGTGTATGTTAGACTATTCGAATTTCGGTATATTAAGTACACTAAAAGCCCATAGAAGTAAAAACGAATTTGTTGCCTTATCAAAATTAGGAGATATGAAGAATTGTTAAAACGTATACAAACCCATTACTTCCACTTGGAGTTTGAGTTTCGAAAAAATTGTAAAACAGGTTTTTAGACTAGATCCCCCAGAAGCAACTTCATATCTCATGAGACACGAGGGATTTTGGAAAATTTGTGAAAACGTAAGCAAACCCTTCACACCTCCTTGGTTTTTGAAATTTGAAAAATCATGAAATTAGTTTTTAGGTCATTACATCAAATGCCGCAATAACCAATTTTATATCTAATCAGAACTAAGGAATGGCAAAAATTGTGAAAACACATAACCCTTGGGAGCTGAATATCGAAAAATTGAGAAATGGATTTGTAGGAGATTATATAAAAAATCTGTGGAAGTGAAGAGCAATCTAATATGTATCTTATAAAACCTAAGAAATTAAATTTGTAGAAGCTTTGAAAAGCATACAGCACCCTTACACCCCTTAGGATTGAATATCTAAAATAAACTGAAATTGACTTTTTGGCGCTTATATAGGAAACCTTAGGAAATAAAAATTAATTCGATATATCATCAGATATGCAACCTCCTTACACCCACTTGAGGGTTGAATATCCAAAAATCCTAAAAGGAGTTAATAGATAAATATGAAGACAACACGGGAAAGTAAAAACCAATTCAATTTCTTATCACTTCCAAAAGATATGACGGAATTCGTGAAAACGTGTTCAACCCATTTATACCCTCTTAGGGGCTGAAAAAGAAAAACTTAAAAGCAAGTTTTAGGCGATTATTACGCAAGCACGTGAAAGTGAAAAGATATTCGATATCTGATCTGACCTGTGGGATATGGCAGAATTCGTGAAAAAGTATACAACCACCTTTCCACCCCTTAGGGGTCGAATTTCAAGAAATTCTGAAAACACTTTCTAGGTATTTAAATGAAGTCGTAGAATAAAAATGAATTGAATATTTGGGAAGAACTAATAGATATGACGAAAACCGTGAAAATATATGCATTCCATTTTCACTGATCATTTTTTTTGCTCCCCTTCCGAACACCAATGGATATTTGAAATTTTTTTTTTATCTAAATTACTATCTAATTGATTTATATATACATACTGAGTTTCAACTTTGTAGCATAAACCGTTCTACAGATAGGAAAAACACTTCCCACCCCCACCATACTACCCCTATAGAAATTTATATTTTTCCAACATGATACTACTATAGCTCTATCTAAATACCAAGTTTCAGCTTTATATCATTATAGGTTCTCGAGATATAAAAATCAAAACCTTTTCCTTTAAACCCTCCCCCACCCTCACCCTCTCACCCTCACCAGAAACCATTTTTTCTGATAGGGGTTTATTGGGCTTCCTTTTGTTAAAAATTTTAAGCATCTATCTTGCATTGTTCTTGAGATATGAGACGTGATTTTTTTGAAAAATTCGTATCCCCTCCACTTTCATGCTACATCGCCCCCTTAAAAAATTTTACTTTCAGCAAACTTCATTTGTCAACCTTTATACAGAAACGAAATTTTATTTGTCTAGTGCAATTGGTTCGTGAGATATCGTAATCAAAAGTGTTTTACCCCCCACCCCCGTACGACACTGCCCCACACAAAAATTTATTTCCGATCAATTCTCCTAGTATACCTGGAGATATCCATTTAGTTTCAATTTCGTGACATTAACCGTTTAGGATAGATGGATTTTATATTGTGTCGATCTCGGTTTTTTTGCGTTTTGGACCCATTATTTCCCACCCCCCACTCCTTCTCCCCTTCACCAATATCGGCATTTTTTTTGCAAATGGGTCCACTATTGAAGTTCTCTATAAATTCAATTCTCAGCGGTTGCTGAGATCTAGAAACCAAAATTTTCCGTCTAAAATGCTTCGCCCACCTCCCCCCTCACACCCCCACCCCTAAGAATTTTGTCCCTTCAAGCTACCCAGTCTATCCACGAAAAAAAAATTCAACTAAATAGCTCATAGGGTTTGGGTGCTACGAGCCTTCTAACAATTTTGCGTACACCGGTCGACGTACGGCGTACGGCGGACAGACGGACTGAAAATTTTTGCTTTCTTCGTGTCTACTAGTCATGAAACGTGAAAAAAAAAATGTTCAGGGTGACAAATTTTTTTTTTAAAAATCGATCACAATACTGTATTATTGAAATAATAAAGTATGGTAATAAGTCAATACAAACTAAAAAATTTTATTTAATCCTAGTTGTTTCTTTCAGCACTGTTACAGTACTAGGAAAGTAAAATCTTTTATCGGAATTAAAATTGAAATACAGTGCAATATATAGTATGGTACTATGAATCAATTATTTTTTTAAATGTTTCGATAGAAGTCTGTATTCAGAACTCAGCAGCATAATACTAAACATAATACTAAAATCAAGTAACAGCCATTTTTTTGGAAAGGCGTTTTAGAATAATGTCGTTTTAGAATATGTCGTTTTAGAATATAAGTTATTGTAAAAAACACTGACGATGGTAACGGTGCTTCAAAATGAAATTTATTCACGAAATTTTTAACTATGGGCTTCTTTTGTTCTAAGTATGTTAAAAATATGAAAAAAAGGTCTAAGCAAAAACAGATCTAGAACCTCAACTATAAATCCCAGGCAATTAGTTGATTAGTGTTGAATATATCTTCACATTAGTTGGATTATTTCCTATACTGAAATGTTATGAAGAAATTTGTCTTAACGATATCTTTAACATATAATTAATACCTCCGAAATGTTATGAATCTCACGAATTTGAAGACTCAGCTCTGTCGCAGCACTGATGACATAATTACTATTTGAATTTCCAGTTCTTCTTCAGTACTGAAACACAGAATTGCTTTAGAACTAGGTTTTAAGTTCAATTTCGATACAGTAACTGCAAGCTTCATTGTACCTGAAGTAGCAACCTTTTTAGGAGGTTTCGTAACGCGGGTGTAAAAAACACGACACGTAAGCAATTGATCTCTGCCGCAAATTATCCCAGCATCCGTCAGCCTAGATTTACAGTTCTTTCTAGATTAGCATTAACTTTTGGCGTGTTCCTTCTTCAAGTTACGAAACGACCTACATATCGCGAGACCTATAGGAACAAGAGCGGGCTGTAACTTTTTTAATATTTTGCCCGGACCCCTTACACCTCTTGCTCCTATGCCTACTAACTTTCCTTTTACGGCCTTCGTAAGCATGCGTAAGCCCCTTTCACAAATGCCTGGACTTAAAGCATTTTATATTGGTGCTGATGCTCAAACAAGTTACGTCCCCGGCCAAAAAATAAAGCGGGGCCCAGCACACAAATTTTAGCAGCTTAATCGTGGCTTGGAGCATAGAATGCACTGGCAATACGCGGATACCTTTGCACACTATTCAAGCCACTTTTTGGATAGGATGAAATAAAAGTGCATGAGCAATAAATTGCAGGGCATTCATGAAAGCAGACCTTGTGGTAATTTTTGTTTAGCTGTGGTCTACAAAAGAAGGCACAATCAAATGCTTGAGATTATTATTTTTGTGTATACAGTCTGCACACACCAGGTAGGGTTTTATCACACTCTTCGGTTCTCGAGGTAAGTAGTTGTTGGCGTGTCGAAAATTGACGTTTTCTTACGGCAGAAATGAACCAGTACACATCATCTGAAGGCAGGTGAAAGGAAACTATAAGCGATTATTCAGTTGTATGGGAAACTTTTTTCGGAAAGTTTTTATTTTTAGTGATTAGTTCGTACTTCTTGTTATGCACTATGTGTAGGTCTAAATACCACCCAGGACTTAGACTAAAAAATATCCTGGGAATAGCAGCAGTGTGTCAGCAGGACGGCTGCCTTAACCCAAAGAAGTCGTCACGGACTGCAGAGGAAAATGTATCTAAATTGCAATGAAATTGGTGAAAACCGATTACGCTATCGAAGGATGATTCAGAACCGATTGGAGAAAGTTCTACAACAAGATGCTTAGATTAAGCAATTTCCAGTGTGATAATTTTGCAGGAGAGCCAAAAAATGTTTTTACTTTTAGATTTTTGCTTACTAATAATATAGTATTGGCGTCTGAAATTTAAAAAAAATTGCTATTCTGAAATTTTGTATTTTCACGTCTTAGAATTAGAAGACTCCAAAAGAACAAAAAAATGTCCGTTTGTCCGCCGTATACGCCGTACGCAAATGCGTTTGAATGCTCATAGCTCTTTGAGGTATTGAGCTAAAATTCCAGTTGGCAGACTGGGTGGACCTCTTTAAGTGGTCTCATTTGGTAGGAGGGGGGATGGGAAGGAACGGGTGGTTGTCAGTGGAATGTGAGGAACCGTTTTAGATAAAAAATTTAGATTCTACTTATGAGCAACTGCTTAAGAATCTCTAGAACGATTTAAGCTACAAGGTTGAAACTTGGTGGTTCTTAACCATTTTTGTATAATAACAAATCCGATATGAAGAACTATTAAGATACTGTTGCGACCTGGAGTTTCGCCGGGATTTCAAGTAAAACGCAATTCGTTTAAAATCAATAGAAATAGCAATATTTTATTAGTCGCATTTAATAATAGCACTTCTGGCAACTACTTGATCACTACTCGATCGCTGCTACCAATCCAAATCGCTTTACAAATACTTTTGCGTAGAACTCACTGTCGTTTCGCTTCACCGCAGTTCAAACTGTCCCTGACCCAAGTTTTAGGTACTGCATGTATTGAGTCTTTCTCGCCTATTCCTTGGTGTATGTGAAATGTTTAAAACAACCGATAAGAGAAAAAAATGTTCGAGAAAAATCTTTGCCAAATTTTTCGATATAAAGCCGCAAAGGGGGTGTAAAGTGGAAGTGTACATTTCCAAAAATGCCGATATATTTATTTGGGCTAATAAGATGTCTAATTCGCTTTCGCTTCTAAAGGCTTTTAATGTAATCGAAAAAAAAACCGATTTGAGCATTTTAGCGTTTTAGACGAACAATTTTGGTTTCTATATCTCAGCAACCGCTTATGTTAGGAAGCTGAAACTTGGAATTTATATAGAGCTTTGATAGTGGACCCATTTGAAAAAATATTGTTGATATGGGTGAAGGGGTGTGAGAGTGGGGGGAAAAACAATGCGTCCAAAACGCAAGAAAGCCGAGATCGAGACATTCTAAAATCCATATCTCCTAAACGGGTAATGTCACGAAATTAAAACTCAATGATCATCTGTAGGTATACTAGGAGAATAGATCGGAAACAAATTTTTGAGAGCGGGCAGGGGCGTACGGGGGTGGGAATTGAAAAAATTTAGATTACGATATCTTACGAACCAATTGTACTAGAGAAATAAATAGAAATAATTTCTCTATAAAGGTTGACAAATAAAGTTTGCTGAAATTACAAATTGTTAAGGGGGTGGTCGAGCATGGAAGTGGAGAAGGTAAGAATTTTTTTGTAAAAATCAAGTCTCATATCTCAGGAACGGTGTAAGATAGATGCTTAAAATTTTTCCCAGAAGTAGGCCCCTAGTAGAAAAAAATACTTTATTGTTAAAATAATAAAGTAAGGGGGAGGGTGAAAAGTGAAAAGTTCAGATTTTTATATCTCGAGAACCTATAATGATATAAAGCTGAAACTTAGTATTTAGATAGAGCTGTAGTAGTAGCTTCTTGGAAAAATATAATTTTTATGGGTGTGGTATGGTACGGTGGTGGCGAGTTTTTTTCCTAACTATAGAACGGCTTATGCTAGAAAGTTGAAATTCGGTACGTATATGTAAATCAACTACAAAAGTAATTCTGATAAGAAAAAATTCAAATATTCATTGGTGTTTGGAAGGAGGGCAAAAAAAAAGATCAGTGAAAATGGAATGCATATATTTTCACGATTTTCGTAAAATCTATTAGGTCTTCTCAAATATTGAATTCATTTTTATTCTACGGCTTCTTCATATAAATACCTAGAAAGTGATTTCAGGATTTTTTAAAATTCGACCCGCAAGGTGGTGTAAAGGGGATGTATACATTTTTACGAATTCTGCCGTATCCCTCAGGTCTGATTAGATATCGAATAACTTTTCACTTCCACGGGCTTATTTAATAATCACCTAAAAGTCCTTTTCAATTTTTTTTTAACCCCTGAAAGTGTAAAAATGGGTTGAACACGTTTTCACGAATTCCGTCATATCTCTTAGGAGTGATAAGACATCGGATTGGGTTTTACTTCTTCTGGCTTTCTTTATATATATCTAAAAACCAATTTCAGGATTTTTGGATATTCAACCCCAAAGTGGGTGCAAGGGGGTTGCATATGTTTTCACATATTCTTACATATTTCTTAGTTCTAATGAGATATCGAATTCATTTTTACTTCCTACGGCTTCCTACATAATCGTCCAAAGTTGATTTCAGTATTTTTAGATATTCAACTCCAATAGAACGTAAGGCTTTCGACATATTTCTCAGGATTGATGAGATATTAGATTGGTTTGCACTTCCACAGACTTTTTATATAATCGCCTACAAACGCATTTCCGATTTCATGTAATGGCCAAAACCAAATCACGAAAAACCTTCTAATGGCGCAACAACTGATATTATACTAGGACTAGACCTCGTCCCGGAGTATGACCCAATTATATAATTCATATGTTATATGTGGCACCGGCGTAAGTATTCTAGCGCGACCCCATTCTAACCGCTTCCCGAACTTTTTTTTAGGTTTTCAGTCACATAGAAACCTACACCGCATCTCAGAATTAAACTCGTTCCGAACTTCTACCCAAAAAATAATAAAGTTGCGTCCAGACTGTTGGCAGATTTTTATAATGGAATGATAGAGAGGATCATTGGGTTTTCTGATAGTGCACACTTTGCAATGAGATTACTTATTGATTTTTGGCAAAAATTACGATTAGCGGTTATTCGGCTAATTGTTGTAACGATTGAGTAGAAAAATCCTAGGGTTTTTATACTCTAGATGAAATCATATATGTAGATGTATTATAATTTTAATCCAGCCCAAAAGCTTGTAACGCATAGAACCAAGCCTCGGACGAAAAAAAGTTATATATTATTTTTTGTTTATTTGTGGCCAAAAACCTCAAATCCGCTCCGTCCGTCCGTCCGTCTGTCCGTGAACACGATAACTCAAGAACGCCTTCACCTAGGACCTTGAAATTTTGAATTGGATGTTTGGTTGAATTTGTAAGGCTAAGTTCGTTAACGGGCAAAATGGTCCTACTCCTTCGGGTAGCTGCCATACAAAATGTCCTTAAAACACGTGTTCAAGAATATTGGCCGATAACTTCAGAAGGGTTTAAGCTACGTCTTTGAAATTTTGTATGTGTTATTTTTCTAATAGTTGGAGCTAAATGTATGATTATGAAGAAAATCCTATTAGTCCTTCGTGTAGCTGCCATACAAATATCCTGTCAAAATGTATTCACTTTATTTACGGAACTCACTATAACTCAAGTAATCTTTTAGCTACGAATTCGGAATTTTTTACAAATTAGTTTTGAGTGAAAACGAAGTTCGAGTTTACTAGCCACCAAAATCCTTTTACTGCTTCTGGTACCTTCCATACAAAAAATAAATTTTTCCGATAACTTTTGAACGCTTCAAGCTAGGAATTTGAAATTTTGTACACGTTCGTTTTTAAGTGGTTCCAAGGAAAGGATAAATATTTAAGAAATCTTGTGAGTCCTTTCTGCACCTCCCATGTAAAAGTCCTTCAAAACGGAAATTTTTTTTCGATGACTTACCCAGTTCAAGATATGAAATTAAACAATGAATATTGTCTTTTACGTTTGAGTAGCAATCTAATGGCAGTCCTTAATAAAGGACATACAACATGCACAACGTAATTCTACTTTATCCCCAACTACAATATAAATCGGAGTTCAGTATTCATCTAGAGTATTATACGATTGGCTTGCAGCCGATCGTGACTGCAGTAGGTTTTCAGGATGATTTTAAGACACCTGTTCTGGATTATCTAATATTATTATTAATTCGAGTTTGAAAGGATCTTTCTTGAAGGAAGCTATGTATGAGCTTTGTAAGATAGTCAGGAAAAGAAAATTGAATTAGTTTGTGGACTAGATCATCATGCCAAACCGAGTCGAAAGCTTTGTCGAAGTCCAGTGTAATGAGTCCTACCGATTCGTTCTTTCTAAAGGAATTTCTAATCGAATTTGTTAATCTTAAAAGGTGGTTAGTTGAGTGTCGCTGTCGGAACCCGAACTGGTAGTTTGGAATTAAGGATTTTTCATCTGCGTGTGTTTGTAGACGACTGTGGATAATTCTTTCGAAGACTTTACCAATTGACGACAGTAAGCTTATTAGCCTATAGTTACAGGGGTTGGAAGCATCCTTGCCAGGTTTTGCTACTGGTAGAACTATGTCATGTTTCCATATCTCAGGAAAGTAAAGAAGTTCTTACTTCTATAAGCTTTTAATTTATTTTAATTTTTGTATGAAAAATCACTAATGATTGTTCAAAGTTATGGAAATAATAAACTGAATATCTCTACCTAAAATATGATAAAACTTTAAGGTGAACTGCCTTTCATCTTCTAAACAAAAACAAAAACAAAAATCGAAACACGACCAGTCCCATAAACTTAACCTACATTAAAAAATGCAACTCACAACACACCCAAATACCCGATATTTTATTCAAATGCACTGCAAAAACTTGAAGCCACCCCAAAAAAAAGCCGAATTCATTAAGTTAAATTTAAACCATTAGACGGACATAATTCAAATGCTGTCTGCTAAAAAAAAAGCGCCAGACAAACCCATGAAAAGCACATCGGCGAACACCAGCACCATAATATAAAACAGCTCATTAAAATTCTAAAAAACAGAACGCAGCCAGCCAGTCCAATGAACGAAAGTTAAATATCGTCTCGGTTAAAAACTGCAAACAAAACCGACAATTCGCAGCTCGCATAGCAACGTTGAACTCCAGACGACCTTGTCTAGGTCCAAACTCAACACTCAACTTATCCATTTCTAGCCGGGCAAATATTCGAAAAAGCCGGCCAGCCAAATCAGACAGACAATTCCCAGACCAGACAACTCTAACCTAATGCCATAGTAACCGACATATAGCACATGATCGTGCACATTATGGAGATCGCGATCGCATCTTATTTCTTATAAACACACAAGCTCATATCCTATTTCTCTATAAAAGCGAAAGATGGCCAAGAAGCCACCTCTAATCCAAGCGATCATGCGCAATACCCGAAGCCAAACAAACTGACTGCCTGTCTGCACTACGTCTCTAGTCGCTAGCACCCATGGATCCCATGTCTAGCTTTAGTTTTCCATTCGAACAATAACATGGTGAATCATAGCTAGTCGACTCCTCTAACACAGTGGCATTGGGTATCACTTCAGGATGAATACCATCGCTCCATCGCGGACACGAAATGTGGCGCGAAATTCAAATTTAAAATGTGGGATGCTATTGCCAAGATCCAAGATCCAAGATCACGATCACGAGTCTAGAAATTCAAATTGCATTCATGGAGGACTTGCTTGCTCTTGACCCCTGGCCGGTTAATCAGTTCAATAAGTTTTATAGTGCGGGCGGAACACGATCACTTGGGATTGGTAGAATGCGTCTCGCTATTCAATCCCTCCCCACGCTACCCGCAGCTCGAATAGATACCCAAAACCAAAACCACCATTAGTAAAGTTTCCTACTAACACGAATCTAGAAAACTTGTTTAAGCCAGCGACTTCGGCTTGGCGTACAAATTCTTTATAAATAGAGAGCACAGCCTAGGATCGCTAGTAGTCAGCACGATCGAGTTGAGTTGTGAAGATCGACTTTTTCAGACTTTTCGTTAGTAAAATTGTAGTTTTCAGTTTTTAGGAGTAGCAGTCGTTTTGGAGTCTCCGGTTCCGAATAGTGGTTTCAACCCAATCATTATCAAAAAATGCCATTATTGTATTGAAGACAGCAAGAACAACAATTGAGAGTAATTGGAACTTCGAGATTGATAAGCAAAATTTCAATTAAGGATGAAGCGTTCCGGTTTTGAACAATTAAGGATGAAGCGTTCCGGTTTTGAACAGGGCTGTTTTTTGGTTGAGTGCTCCGCCTTTCCGATATTTTTGTTCTTTCGTCCTTTCTTTGAAGGTATACATTGGGGAAGATTTTTGTGACCAGCCACCAGCTTAGGACCCATGAATCATTTGAATCAGACCAGATATTAACTGAATTGGTAGCAGTATTAATTAACCATAAGAGGAATAAATCAATAGGTAACACTCGCAATCGATCATTAAGGGACAAAACTGATTACTATATGAAAAGGTGACCTCAACTTACTCCATGCATAAAGTCGAAAAAACATCGGCCAACAGTCTGTGAGAAACAATTGCATTTTTCGGGTCAAAATGGATGTGCGACCGAAGTGCCATGCTTAGCACATGAATTACGTTTTTGGGTTATAGAGTGGAACACGGTCAAAGTCTAAGTTCAACGTCGGTTGTTCCAAGAGAAAGAGGTTTTTTTGGAAAGTTGATTTTGTCACTAGAATATAGGTTCTTGTCAGATACAACTTTCAATATTCATCAGTGGTTTAAAATTGAAATAATTAAACTGCTCATAGAAGTAAAAATATGGATACATTATCAAATCGATTTTTAGCCGATTATAGAAATAAAAAATCGGCCAACAGTCTGGGCGCAACTTTATTATTTTATGGGTAGAAGTCCGAAACGTGTTTGATGATGAGATACGGTGTTGGGTACTATGCGACTGGCAACCTAAAAAATAACGTTCCAAATAGCTTCCTGGTTATTTTTTAGGTTGCCAGTCGCATAGTACCCAACACCGTATCTCATCATCAAACACGTTTCGGACTTCTACCCATAAAATAATAAAGTTGCGCCCAGACTGTTGGCCGATTTTTTTTATTTATTTACGTATTTTTTTATCAATAGAATAATTCAAAGTAGTAAAAGCGAATTCGATCACATTAAACCTAAGAGATTTTCGGAATCAGTGAAATCTTGAACAATACCCCCAGGGGGTTTAATACGTAAAAATACTTAAATCGGGTTTTTCCCTTATAGAAGTAAACGTGAACTCCAAATCTCAATATACCTTAGGAATATATCAGAATTCGTGAATATGTACACAACCACTTTACACCCCCTTAGGGGTTGGATATCGAACAATTTTGGAGATCGTTAGTAGGCACTTATATAAATAGCCCACAGAAGTAAAATTGCTTTGATAGCTCGACATGTCTAAAAGTTTTAACGAAATTTGTGAAAATGTGGATTCACGGACATTTTTTTTACTCAACCTCTGAACGCCAATAAAAATCTGAACTTTTTTTTTGCTTTAATTACTCTAATAGTACATCTACATATACGTACTAAGTTTCAACTTTCTAGCATAAGCCGTTTCTGAGATATAAAAAACCACTCCTCTCCCCCGTATCTTGATACCCCTATGAAAAATTTTATTTTTCTAGGATGTCTGCCACTATCTATATAATCCTAAATTTTTAGCTTTCTATTCATTATGGTTTTCGAGAAATAAAAATCAGAATGTTTTCCTTTCTACTCCCTTTCACCATCACCCCCAACACCCACATCACCAAATTTTTTTTTCCTACCAGAAGTTTACCGTCCCCAACTCCTGTAAAATTTTCAAGATCATATCTGATACGGTTTCTGAGATATAAAAATGACATTTTTTGAGAAATTGCTATCCCCCCACTTTCGTGCTCCACCTCCCCCATCAAAAAATTTAGTTTTGGTAGACTCCTCTTGTGATCCCATATACAGAAACTAAATTTTATTTTCCTGGTGTAATTGGTTCGGAAGATATTGTAATCCGAAGTTTTTCACCTCCCACCCCCACACCCCACCACCTCTCTTAAAAATTTTAGCCCTTGTCTAATCTTGAAGTATCCCTAAGGACAACAACAAAGTTTCAATCTTCTGACATCAATGGTTCAGGAGATATCGATTTTAGAATGTTTCAATCCCGTCTTTCATGCGTTAAAGACTCATTGTTTTCCCCTCCACTTCCACACCCCTTAATCAATATCGACCAATTTTTTGCAATTGAGTCCATTATCATAGTACTACATAAGTTCCAAGTTTCAGCTTCCTAGCATAAGTGGTTCCTGAGATCTAGAAACCAAAATTTTTCGTCTAAAACGCTCCCCTCTCCTCTCCCCTTGTAACCCCACCCCTCAAAAATATACCAGTGGTAGGGGTTCACCCAATCTACCCACCATAAAAATTTCAATTTATTATCTCAACGGGTTTGGGAGCTACGCGCCTTCAAACGATTTTGCGTACGGCGTACGGCGGACGGCGTACGGCGTACAGACGGACATTTTTTTTTTTTTTGCTTTTTTGGGGTCTACTAGTCCTAAAACGTGTAAATACAAAATTTCAGGGTAGCAAACTTTTTTGAAATTTCAGGTCGATCACAATACTTTATTATTAAAAAATAATAAAGTAATTGTTGCAACCGATTTAACTCCCTTGGGGTTGAATATCAAAAAATAATAAAAAATCTGCCAATAGTCTGGGCGAAACTTTATTATTTCTTGGGTTAAAGTTCGGGAGCGGTCAAAGTCGGGGTATATTATCAGTTGTTTCGAGATTGTGACGTTTCTTGGAAAGTTAATTTTGTTTTTAAAATAAAAATATTTAAAATAGAGATTGTAATTTAAAATAGACATTGAAAAACGCCGTGTAGATAATTCAAATTTCGGTATATTATGTACACTAAAAGCCCATAGCAGTAAAAATGAATTTTTTGCCTTATCAGACTTAAGATATATGACGAATTGTTAAAACGTATACAAACCCATTACTTCCACTTGGGGTTTGAATTTTGAAAAAATTGTGAAACAGGTTTTTAAACGATTTTATAAGAAGCAACTCATGAGACACGAGGGATTTTGAAAAATTTGTGAAAATGTAAGCAAACCCTCTTGGTTCTTGAAATTTGAAAAATCATGAAATTGGTTCTTAGGTCATTAGATCAAGTGCCGTAATAACCAATTTTATATCTCATCAGAACTAATGGATGGCAAAAATTGTGAAAACATATAGAAACCCTTGATGGTTGAATATGCAAAAATTAAGAAATGAGTTTGTAGGCGAGTTTGTGAAGAGCGATCAAATATCTCCTCAAACCTAAGAAATATGTCGAAGCTTTGAAAAGCATACAACCCACTTACACCCCTTAGGATTGAATATCTAAAAATACTGAAATTGACTTTTTGACTTAGGAAATAAAAATGAATTCGATATATCATCAGATCTAATCAATATGTAGGAATCTGTGAAAACATATGCAACCTTTTTACACCCACTTGGGGGTTGAATATCCAAAAATCCTGAAAGGAGTCAATAGATAAATATGAAGACAAAACGAGAAAGTAAAAACAATTCAATTTATTATCACTTCTAAAAGGAATGACGGAATTCGTGAAAACGTGTTCAACCCATTTATACCCTCTCAGGTGCTGAAAGGAAAAACTTAAAAACAAGTTTTAGGCGATTATTACGCAAGCCCGTGAAAGTAAAAAGTTAGTCGAAATCTAATTATACCTGGTGGATATGGCAGAATTCGTGAAAAAGTATACAACCTCTTTACACTCCCTTCGGGGTAGAATTTAAAAAAATCTTGAAAACACTTTCTTGGTATTTATATGAAGAAGCCGTAGAATAAAAATGAATTCAATATATGAGAAGACCTAATAGATATGACGAAAATCGTGAAAATTACATGCATTCCATTTTCACTGATAATTTTTTTTGCACCCCTTCCAAACGTCAATGGATATTTGAAATTTGTTTTATATAAATTACTTTTCTAGTTAATTTACATATACATACCGAGTTTGAACTTTGTACCATAAGCCGTTCTATAGATAGGAAAAACACCCCTCACCCCCGTACCATACAACTGCTATAAATTTAAATTATATTTTTCCAACATGCTACTACTATAGCTCTATCGAAATACCAAGTTTCAGGTTCATATCATTATAGGTTCTCGAGATATAAAAATCGGAATCTTTTTTTTTCACCCTCACCCACTCTCACACTCTACACCCTCAGCACTAATTTTTTTTTTTCTGATAGGGGTCTATTAGGTCTACTTCTGGTATAAATTTTAGGTATGTATCTTACACTGTTCTTGAGATATGAGATGTGATTTTTTAGAAAAATTCTTATCCCCTCCACTTTCATGCTCCACCGCCCCCTTAAAAAATTTTACTTTCAGCAAACTTCGTTTGTCAAACTTTAAACACGAACCGAATTTTATTTGTCTAGTGTAATTGGTTTGTGAGATATCGTAATCTTAAGTTTTTCACCCCCGCCCCACTCAAGAGATCTTACGAAGTTCGTGAAAACATAAGCATAAACTAGTAACGTAGTATTTTCATTTAGACAATACATCTTCATATAATGTAATAAACCTCTTAAAAAAACAAAAATTCAACCAACAATATTTTCAATAAGAATGGAATTTTTTCATGGTAAGCTACCATAGAAGCAAATTTGATTAAATGTTAGTTGTTTTCCGGCGTCAGTAGGGTTTCTGGTGTGAAACCCCAACACGAAATCCCCGACTATGGTAGATTGCCATGAAAGAATGCCATTCTTAAAATTAGCGAAAAAATAAAATTGCTGTTGTCGGGTTTCGATGTCGCGCTCTTAGCGTTTAACTCTATATATCCTGGCGTACAACCAAAAATTCCACCAAATTGGTTGAAATATTAGGTGATCTTCAGCGCCACCTCCTTTAGTATAGGGTTGCGATGGCGGGAAGTTAGCGCGGATTGTAAATTTGAATTCGAGTTCTCTATATAGAAATTATGCTCAGCAATTCCACCAGCTGTAAGGGTGTTTCGGATAGTAGGCATGATACACCCTCTGACGAGTCTATGCCCTCCGATGATGGAACAGCTCCTTCGGACCTAGTCCAACACAATCTTATAAAACTGGCGTATCCAGTGAAGGTTTTCCAACTGTCATGTCCTCAAGGACAGCGATTAATCAACAGTCGGGGATTTCGTGTTGGGGTTTCACACCAGAAACCCTACTGACGCCGGAAAATAACTAACATTTAAACAATATTTTCAATGTTAAAGATTGACTTTAATATGTAGCAACATTATTACGGTAAAGTGCAGCAAATACAAACTTATGAATTTAATTTATGTTTGTTTTTATTTAAATATTCATAAGGGTGTATCGTCCCGTAATTATTGTGCGAAATATTTAAACACCATCTATTTTTAATTCTGTTCAAACAAAATTATTTTATCTAATATTTAGATAGATGAAATTTTTTTTCCTGGAAAATTGGACGGCATTCATTTTTCATTCATTCCACAAGCTTCCGTATAACTGAATGTGCAATACTTGTAAATGAATGCTGCGGGATGCTTTTTTAATTCTGGGTTGTAGTTAATGAAATGTTTTAAATCATTTTAAACGAATTATCTGGAAAACTAACAAAGAAATTTGTAATTTACTTGTGGCTCCGCAACTTTACCCGATTCAACTTCAACTTATTGATTCTTTGGAATTCTTGTGAAAATTTAGGACACGCAATTGATTGATGATAAAACTGCAGCGGTTATTATAAATCATGCAATTTTTCGGTTTTGATGAATCAATTTCTCGGTTGAGTTATACGCAATCCTTAAAGATACGTGGAAAAATGTAAGAGAATATAACATTGAGTATACGGTATCATTCCGACAGTATGAGCTTCTGCATTGTAGTCCTCGGGGAGTTCGCAGCAAACCAATAGATTAATAAATGAATCAATAATTGATTTTAAGCTTTAACACTGATCGGACCAAAATGGTTCCTCGTAAATAAATCGATTTAATGAATCATTTATGATTCGTATAATTCGAAGATTATTTTTCTGTTCATTGAAAATAATCGTTCAATAATAAATTAATATTCAACGTGAATGAAAACAGGAGAGTTTGTGGTGTAAGCGCAGCTCCAATGGGTCCTGCTGAATTCGAAACTGTTGAAGATTCAAGACGTACGGGCAGCCCACTAAATTGATTTTAAAAAAGGTTTTGTACTTCTACCGTAAAGAATCCAGCTAGTCCAAAAACTGAATCCTAGGGACCTCGCATTGCCCTTGGAATACGGTGTAGTAGTTTTGAATAACGTTTAGTATTCTGAAAACTTTTAGGCAATTTTAATGATGAACAACGAAGCGCATTTCCACTTGAGCGGTTTCGGAAATAAACAAAACTGCAAATTTTTTTTTCGATATTCAAACCCTAAAGGAGTGTATGGTTTTGTATATGTTTTCACGAATTCCGTCATATCTCCTAGGGCTGATAAGATATCAAATGAGTTTTTACTTCTACGTGGTCTTGCTATAAGCACTCCGAAATATTTGTACATTGATATTAATCCTCCAAGTGATTACAAAGGGATCGTATAACTTTTCACGAATTCCGCCATATCTCTTTGGTCTGTTTGTATATGTTTTCACGAATTCCGTCATATCTACTAGTACTGATGAGATATCAAATGAGTTTTTACGTCTACGTGGTCTTGTTATAAGCAAGTACATCGATGTTGATCCTTCATGTGGTTGCAAACTAACTTTTCACGAATTCCGACACATCTCTTTCGTGTGATTGGATACCGAATTTGCTTTTTCTTCCACGGCCTTTTGAAGTAAGCACATATGAATTCGTCTCTGGATTTTTCTGTATTGCAATAATGAGGTGAATAAAATTTATTACTTCATATCTCTCAGGATTGATGAGATGTTGAATTTTACTCCTTGCCACTTAAATTTAAAATTTTTTTGAGGATCTACTTCTTAAATAACAAGGGGGCTATTTAACTAAGCTTTTAACAAATTTCGGGGCTCTACCCAAAAAATAATAAAGTTGCACCCAGACAGTTGGCAGATTTTTTATTAGTGGTTACTTTAACTTGAAAGGATTTAGCTATTACCAGCATTAAAACTAGCTTCAACAACGTGACAGTGGAAGCAATTACGGCAGCGCTGTATAGCATAGGATTTTGGGTAATGATAGACTGGCTAACGACTCTTCTGAATACCAGAATCGTGAGTACTAATATGAGACAAGGCAAGGTTATAGGACAGGCCTTGAGGGGAACGCCTCAGGGTGGGGTGATATCGCCTCTTCTTTGGCCCCTCGTTGTGAACGAGGTTCTCCTGGAAATTGAAAATCAGGCAATGAAGGTCGTGTCATATGCAGACGATATTGTGGTAATCGCCAAGGGCAAGTTTTTGGATATGCTGTCGAGCATTTTGGAATCTGCACTCCGCACACTCAGTCAATGGGCTGGGAGATGCGGCTTGGGGGTGAATGCTTCTAAAACTATTCACAAGGAAGCATAGAATTCAGGCATTTAGGCTGCCGAAACTCGGAGGCATGGAGCTTAGACAATCGGAACAAGCTAAATACCTGGGTCTAATTCTGGATTGGAAGCTTAGCTGGAAATTGAATATTCAGGAGCGCATTAAGAAGGCTAATAACGCGCTTTTCGCGTGCAAGCGGGCCTTCGACAAAAGCTGTGGTGTCAAACGAAATATAGTACACTGGTTGTACACGGCGGTTGTGAGACCTATTCTGACCTATGAGGCATTGGTGTGGTAGAAAGCCATGGATAAAAAGTATAATCTTCGGAAAATAGAAGGAGTGCAACGGACTGCTTGTGTTATGATCACGGGAGCCCTTTGCACAACATCTACTGCCGCGTTGGAGGTGTTTATGCATCTATTGCCAGTGGATATATATGTGAAACAGGTAGCGGCAAATACAGCAGTTAGGATATCGAGCTGTGCCCTCTTTATGCCGAGCTCTAAAGGGTATAGTTCCATTCTCAACGAATTTCTGGGAAACCTGGCGGATATTAGTACGGACTACTTAATCCCAGGGATGGATTTTGCGACGCCATGCGAAATTGTATATCCTAGTAGAGTGGAGTGGGAGAACAATAGGGTACTACGTGAGGGAGAAATGCGGCACTGGCGCTGGCGCTGGCGTCTTCTCTGAGCAGCTGAGTGTAGGGGGGTCGTTCAAACTGGCAGATGTACTCGTATGCAGGGTTTTCCAAGCGGCAATTCTGGCTGTGTTGCAGGCATCAAGCATCCTGCTAATGGGGAAGATATGTGATCAGAATATTTCACTCTACATTGACAGCCTGGCGGCCATAAAGATGCTGGAATCGGTCACCATTAAATCCCAGTTAGTAAAGCGCTGTCGAGAAGTGCTGAAGGTACTTTGTAGTCAGAACATAGTACTGATTTGCTGGGTGCTAGGGCATAGTTATATACTAGGGAACGAAAAAACAGACGAGCTTGCGAGATCGGGATCGGTATCGAACGGTAGGGTTGAGGAGGATGTTTGTACACCGATATGCGGCATCAAAGCGCAAATTGGTGAGCGTGCTAATAAGGCGGCCAACTCTAGGTGGGCAGGGCTGGCTAGCTGCAGGATTTCTAGAGCCCTGTGGCCCGAGCTGGATACTCAAACAACTAGGAATATATTAACTTGGGATAGAGGAAGGCTGCGACTGCTCGTCGGAGCACTGACGGGTCACTGTATGCTGAGGAAACACGCAATGCGGCTAGGGCTAGCGGAGACACGGACATGTGTAGGTTCTGCCATGATCTGTATGCTGTGGAGGACATCACTCACATCTTGTGTGAATGTCCAGGAATCGCTAGAAGGCGACTGAGATGGCTGGGTAGTCTTTTCTTCGATAACATCGAGGATTTGAGGTTGTTAGGCGATGGCAAGCTGGTCAGGTTCTGCAGGGAATTGGAGTGTTTTTGAGGGGATGGAACAGCTCATGAGAATCTGAAGGAATCGTAATGGTCCCGTATGGCGCCTAGTGAGCGCGGTGGTTCTAGCACTGCGCCCCCTCTTAAACCTTGGAGTTGGAGTCGTCTTCGATCGAGGTCTTGTAAGATAAGTCTTCAGTCGTGATTGCACGATGCTAGAGTTCGGTGCAATTAAAATTTTTGTATTGTGATTCAAAAATGCGATTACTTAATAAAAATCAAAATTCAGTGCACTTCTTGCACATTTCAAGTTCTGGTCTTTTTAACGTAGGTACAGTTTCTACTTATTTTGCGAATTTTCCCTAGTTCTTGTGTACACGATTCTTTTGCTGAAGTTCTGCCCCAACAACGATAGTTGCTATTAAAAAATAAAACCATATTTTAACCAAATTCTTCCCATATGAATACGAATTACATAGTATACCCCTAGTTACAAACTTTCTAATTTGCATAATAGGTAAACTCAACTCCGGCCAAAACAAACGCATTATGGAAATAATTCGAAAAAAAAACGGGAAAAGACAAGGGATTTTTCCTTACGACCGATAAGATCTCGACTAGACTCTAAATTATATACGCACATATGAATATGTGTTACATATGTAGAAGAAACAAGGAGCGAAAAACCTTTCTAAAAAAGGGGCCCAACCAATGATGTGAGAATTTACCACATGATTTGCCACGTATCTGACTGACAAGTCAGCAAGTGTATAAGTGGGTCAAAGGACACACGTAGATTGTCTAGTCCTCGAGGAATGGCAAGGAATAAGTAATTGGGGTTGAATGACGATACCGTAGACATTTTCACCATTACAGGGTCAATGTATCGTTTAAGGAACCTGTCAGCCGTCGTCCTTCTCGTCACACACGGCTCATGTACGAACTACGCTCACGCTTCCTTATTCTTGCCAGTCCATTTTCCTGTATCCAATAAAATCGAGAGTGAAGGTAGGTCATGGCGTTACTTTATCCATTGCCTAATTCTATTCGGGTAGTGTGAGCTATGCCACATATGTAAGGGACCGTCCTCGCATATCCTTCGTACAATGTCCTGGAGAAAAACCGGTCTAAATCTTTCGGGTGGTATGGGCTATAGCACAGTGAAAGTAAGGAGGGTGCTTACGACCGAAAGACGCAACCATCGAGGAATGATAATTTTCGGGTGGAATCCCACTTTTGTGGTTCACCTTTTTGTACTGAACGTGTGTAAAATCTCTGCAACATGCTAGCAATATACATACGTGTGAACGTTGTCTGCAGGACGATGTTTGTACATATGCAAGGTTATCCTGAGACGGGGAATGCGGTGAAAGTCTCATCCCCCGGATGGATATCAACAAGTGAAATGAAGGTCCATTCTGCTTTTCTTATCACCCCGCCCGGGGTGAGTTTTCACTTATACATTCCCGACGTGAAAAGGATGGAAATTGCACAAGGTGTTGGTATGATGGTTGTCTGGCTTGCGCAAGAAATTCCGTTTTATAGATGTGCGGTCTGTCCTACAACCCCACTTACTAATGACCGACAGAGGGATGAGTCCTTATTGTCCACACGACACGGTCTGTTTGTGGGGTTGTGAAAGTGCCGGATTTGGTCTAAGGTGAAGACGTTTTCTATTTAAAGGGTTTACCACCCATCAACTATCTTGGCACTCGTAACAAATTCCCAGGGATCGTCCTAATTGGCGCTATTATTGCTTAAACGGGCCGAACCATGCCGCTGTTCCGACTAGACATTTTCAATTATTTCCACGAGTGTATAGAACCATACATGGAAATCCCGGCCGGCATTAATCTCTGCGAATTTTCTACATATTTGGAAGGACTGACAAACATACATAATTCCAAGGATAAAGAAGGACAAGTGTATGCTTGCTATCCGCATCAAACCACAAGGAATCATTTAAGGATATCGGAGGGTTGGCCGGGTCTACGAACAACAACAACAACCCTTGATAATACCCAATCTGAAGTTAGTCGAAATTGGGACGTGGGACGATGTCTGGGACATGGAGTGTAGGAGGAAGTGACTGGAATAATATGTGGGTCATGCATACTTGGATACTGGTTGGGTTCGTCTTCATATCGTTCCACCCTGCCCCAACTACTTTTCTAAATGTTTTTTAAGGATTCGAAGCGGCAACATATGACAAGTTGATGTAATGGTTTTCGTGGAGAAATGTCCGAATTTACTTCAGTTTGGTGAAATTTTGAACGATTTGATGGTGACGGGGAAAGCAGGGTGAGAAATGTTTAGGTTTAGGGAGAAATAAGATGACGGACAGACAGGGTGTAAATTCCTTTTGGCGAGACATGTCTGGTAAGAGTGTAAGTAGAAGATTGAAGTGTGGGAAGGCTGGTTAGGAACTTTATTAATTCAAGGAAACACAATTATTTTGTAGATTGGTTGAGAAATATTTTTGAAATAGAACCAAATTTATATCATTGGTTAGACACCTTAACTTTTCACCTCAATTACCGTATACAACAAAAATTGAATTTTTAATGGTGGAGTTATCAACTTTAAGCGTTGTTTCGGATAAGTTTGGATAATAACGAATTTCACTGATCAAGTAGGTTAACATTAAAATTTTGAGGTTTTCGAACTGACTAGGGATTGGAATAGGAAGCTGATCTTGCCCGTAACGTCTTCTTCCTAGCACTGGAATATGTCGCAAAAAAATAGACACCATAGCAGCATACGCCGACGAAATAAATATCATGGCGCGACGCTAAGGAAGGCGGCTTACGGATCAATGAGCAAAAGACCAACCACTTGATCCAATCCAGAAAAATGACGACAATCAGACAAAATATGATGATTGGATCTTATTTATTTTATTTATTTATTTATTTAATGAAATGGCCTTATAAAATAACACCAACCAATAATACGGCCACACCGGTTAGGGACCTGGCACTTAAAATAACTATCTCTATATATAAAAATGAATGTTTGTCTGTCTGTTTGTCCTGTATAGGCTCCTAAACCACTCATTCAATTGCGATGAAACTTTGGTGATTTGTTGAGGGCTCGATGGTTTCTGCGTTAACAAAATTATTTAACAGTTGGTGGTTCGCGAGTTATTTCAACATTTGAGTGTTTTTCATATGATTTAGCGGCAGTTCGTTTTTGGTGTATTAGTTATGCCTATTCCTATTACTAAATGGTATAGGAGGATAGTGGATGGAAGATGGAATATGGAGGATGGAAGATGGAGGATGGTGGATAGAGGATGGATGATGGAGTTTGGGGGATGGTAGATGGAGGATGGTGGATAGAGGATGGTGGATGGAGGATGGGAGATGGAGGGTGAAGGATGGTGGATAGAGGATGGAGGATAGAAGATGGAGGATGGTGGATAGAGGATGGATGATGGAGGATGGGGGATAGAGGATGAAGAATGGAGGATGGAGAATGGAGGATGGTGGATAGAGGATGAAGGATGGAGGATGGTGGATAGAGGATGGTGGATGGATGATGGAGGTTGGGGGATGGTAGATGGAGAATGGTGGATGAAGGATGGTTTGTACTTCATTTTATGATCAGGGGCTAAGAAAACAAATAATTTTTTTAACACAGAAACCATCGAGGGCGTACCCTCAACAAATCACCAAAGTTTCATCGTAATTGAATGAGTGGTTTAGGAGCCTATACAGGACAAACAGCGTGAACAACGGGAGGAACTGGAGCTATGGATAAACGGGAGAAACGGTGAGAAGGACGAGATCAACAGGAGCAACGGGAGTAACAGGGGCGATAGAACAAAGTGAGCGTAGCCGCGGTACGCGGCTAGTAACCAATAAAATATAACAATAAAAATACAAACTGGGCGCAACTTTATTATTTTATGGGTAGAAGTCCGAAACGTGTTTAATGATAAGATGCGGTGTTGGGTACTATGCGAGTGACAACCTAAAAAATAACGTTCAAATAGCCTCCTGGTTATTTCTTAGCTTGTCACTCGCATAGTACCCAACACCGCAACTCATCATTAAACACGTTTCGGACTTCTACCCATAAAATAATAAAGTTGCGCCCAGACTGTTGGCAGACTTTTTTTATTTATTTACGTATTTTTTTTATCAATAGAATAATTCATAGTAGTAAAAGCGAATTCGATCACATTAAACCTAAGAGATTTTCGGAATCAGTGAAATCTCCAACAATACCCCCAAGGGAATAGCGAAAAATACTTTAATCGGGTTTTTCCCCGACTACGTATAAAGCTTATAGAAGTAAAAGTGAATTTCAAATCTCAATATACCTTAGGAATATATCAGAATTCGTGAATATGTACACAACCACTTTACACTCCCTTAGGGGTTGGATACCGAAAAATTTTGAAGATCGTTACTAGGCGCTTATATAAATAGCCCGCAGAAGTAAAATTGGTTTGATAGCTTGACATGTCAAAAAGTCTTAACGAAATTCGTGAAAATGTGGATTCACGGACATTCTTTTTACTCAACCTCTGAACGCCAATAAAAATCTGAACTTTTTTTTGCTTTGGTTACTCTAATAGCACATCTACATATACGTATCAAGTTTCAACTTTGTAGCATAAGCCGTTTCTGAGATAACCACCCCTCACCCCGTACCTTGCTAACCCTATGACAATTTTTTTTTCTAGTATGTCTCTATAGTGGCTCTATATAATCCTAAATTTTTAGCTTTCCATTCATTACGGTTTTCGAGAAATAAATATCAGAAGTTTTTTCCTTTCTACCCCTTTTCACCATCACCCCTACCACTAAATTTTTTTTTCCTACTGGAGGTCTACCGATCCCAACTCCTGTAAAATTTTCAAGATCATATCTGATACGATTTCTGAGATATAAAAATTATATTTTTTGAGAAATTGCTATCCCTCCACTTTCGTGCCCCACCTCCCCCTCAAAAAACTTACTTTCAGTAGACTCCTCTTGTGATCCCATATACAGAAACTAAATTTTATCTTCCTGGTGTAATTGGTTCGGAAGGTATTGTACTCCAAAGTTTTTCACCCCCCAACCCCAAACCCCACCACCCCTTAAAAATGTTAGCCCTTGTCTAATTTTCAAGTATCCCTAAGGGCAACCACAAAGTTTCAATCTTCTGACATCAATCGTTCAGGAGATATGGATTTTAGAATGTTTCAATTCCGGCTTCCAAGCGTTTTGGACTCATTGTTTTCCCCCCACTTCTACACCCCTCAAACCTTATCGATAATTTTTTTGCAAATGAGTCCACTATCATAGTACTACATAAGTTCCAAGTTTCAGCTTCCTAGCATAAGTGGTTCCTGAGATCTGGAAACCAAAATTTTTCGTGTAAAACGTTCCCCCCTCTTCCTCCCCTTACACCCCCCCTCTTCCACCCCTTACAACCCCCCCCCCACAAAGATACCAGTCGTAGGAGTTTACCCAATCTACCCACCATAAAAATTTTAACTTAATATCTCAACGGGTTTGGGAGCTACGCGCCTTCAAACGATTTTGCGTACGGCGGACGGCGTACGGCATATACGGCGGACAGACGGACATTTTTTTTTTGCTTTTTTGGTGTTTACTAGTCCTAAAACGTGTAAATACAAAATTTCAAATTTCAAATTTTTATGAAATTTCAGGTCGATCACAATACTTTATTATTAAAAAATAATAAAGTAAAAATTAGGACTATTGAAATGAAAGTGAACTTAAATGGCAAAGTATTAAAATGCTCAGAAGAGGCTTATACTAAAGACTTAAGAAAATAAATAATTTACATGTCAATTCAAATGAAATAATTAGGTTTAGAAAGGAAAAAAATAATGCAGAGAAAAAAAAACCTGAGGGAATTATGCTAGATCTAAAATATGATAATTAGAAGTTAAGGTTAAGATAGTTAACATGTTGACAATTATAAACAAATATAAGTTATTGTGATCGAAAGGATCTTAAATCTAGCTAAAAAAGATAATATTTTCATTTTGAAGAATTATACAAAGAAAAATTAATTCTAATATAGATTTATTCAACAGAAAGAAATTTAGATTTTATGAACTAAGTGTAGGTGTTGTAGAAGTTGGAAAATAAGTGAAGGATCTGAGGTGGAAAGAAGGGAATTTAGAGGAGGAATGGAGTAATTGAAAAAAGTCTTGGTAATACTGCAATCGAACAAGATATACTCCATTGTAAGCGGCTTTTGACAAGAAATACATCCCGAATGCGGCGTTCTTGACATGTGATAACTACCCTACTAGCAAACTACCTTCCCTAAGGCCTTACCGAAGCTATTTCCCTGCCTCGTAGCCTCGGTAAGGCCTTATGGAAGAGTTAATCTCGTGTTACCAATTCTAACTCTTGCAAGAAGAACAGCTTCTTTTTACTTAATTCCGGACTGTACGCAGGTGGGAAAGAATTGCGCCTGTGCTTGGCTAAAAATGTTGTATTTGATTTCCAGTCATTAAACATCTGCTGACCAATGTTCTTCCTGACATTACGGCGAGTAAAACTGATAAAGGATGGGATAATTTCGTCTTCATGTGGGGAAATCGCCATACTTGGTATCAGCTTTCTCGTTCCTGTCAATACCTACGTGACCTGGCACCCAAAGGAGTACAGTTCCAGCCGGGTTAGCAGAAATTAGAGCCTGTATGTGTAGAATCAAAGGTGCATTCGACTTTCGATTAGTAATAGCGCTAACCGAAGACTTAGAGTCGGTGAAAATCGCAGCGGGTACAGCCGCTATCCGAGCAGCGTCTGCAGCTTGATAAATGGCGAAGGATTCTGCCTCAATCACACTGGTGTTAGGAAGCAATTTAAAACTTTTCTCAGCCAATAAATTTCTTGTGGAGTGTTCAAAAATTATCATCGCAGCCGATGTCTGGAAATTAGTTTTAGACGGATTGGTGTAATAGAGGGAGTAACCAAATAAATCTTCTAAATGATTCTTGTGCAGCGACCGATATAGAGCGGCTGGAGTATGACCTTTATCCGGATATCTGGAAATACTTGGCAAAATACTTCGTGAACGCAAATGAGGTTGGGAAGAGATAGTATTGTGTATGGGGGACGGGATAGTAGTAGGACAGTGTTGAAGAAGTTTAAGTCTAGCCATCCAAAGCGCAGAGTTTGATATATGAGTCATCTGATCCCTAGATGTTGATTGTAGAAGTTGATTGATGACTTCAAAATGCGGATTATGTCTGTCAATACAGCTTTTGACAGCAAGATTTATTTCGGATTTAGCAAGAAGAGTAACTATGTCATCACATCCAGATTCCTAAAGTAACGAAGCAATTGGAGAAGTGCAGAAAGCACCTAAAGCAGCTTTTATTATTTTGTTAATGGCGACTTGAATATTATTTAGGTTGAGTTTAGTTGTGATCCCATAAATTGAGAGACCATATTGTACATATCCCCGTAAAGGCGACAGAGCGACATGCACAATAGCAGATGTGCTGACACCCAGGCTTCTGCAACCAAGAGCTCGAACGAGATTGTACACCTTCCCCAACGAAGACATAATATTTTTAATGTGAACGTTCCATTGGATTGGATCTTAGTGAATATGGACGCTACATGTAGGAAGTGACTGCCGAATTCGGTACAATAGCGAGCTGCTCAACCTCTAGGAGGAACCGGCATCATCAAACCTTGTAAAAATTTTAACGTTGCAATGGGCAGATCAGGACGACCGAAAAATTCCCAGACGTATTTTGAAAAGCAAAGCGTTCGGCAATTGACCACCAGGAAAGCCATGGGAGGATTCAATCGACTTCTATAGCAGATCGCTATTAAGTTTTTCAAACTGGAGGACGTGGTCGCTGTACTGCGATGACTACAGACTGTGTATTCTGGAGGCTTGAAGGATCGTTTATTTGGGCTGAAGTGCTATTGATGATAATGAATCATCCCATGAAATGCCGCAATAACCAGGAGGATATTTGGAACGGTATTCTTTGGTTATCAGTCGCATAGTAACCAACACCGTATCTGAGCATTAAACGAGTTCCGGACTTCTATCCAAAATATAACAATGTTGCGCCCAGACTGTTGGAAGATTATTGCGGACCGAATTACGCTTTCAGCAATTTCAACGCTCTCAAAATTGGTCCGAAACGCTCTTCCAAAGCATCGGTGGTGGCTCGTGCTTTTCTTAGCAGGTGAGGCTGAATTGGAATATTAAAACACGACTTTGTCGGACTAAAACTATGTGAGTAAAGACGTCGGTTTACTGCGGAAAGTCATTAAGTAACATTTTCAAAACAAAAAATCACAAGTAACTTGATGACTTTTTCCTCTGTAAAATGGTGAGGCTCAGCCTCACTAGCCTCATGTGGCGAGCAGCCACTGCAAAGCATTTACTTAGCATCGTTGGCTACTGTTACGGTTGGTTATTGTCGTCCTGCAAGAAAAGAAGAGAATTGTTAGTTTTCAATACCGCGATAAAATATTAAAATAAAACTTACCAAAGAAGATCACTCATCGTATCCTTGTTGAAGAACTACTCCTCGCGCAGGAACCCGAACCAACCTAAAAAGATATCAGCACAAAGGAGGGAATTAGTTAAATCGTTATTAATTAAAAAAAAATAAAACACGGAAGAGGAGCTGGAAGATGGTTAATAGTACGTTGAATTTCGAATTAGATTTAGTTAGTATAACGAACGTGAAATACTGCTATGATTAGGATTTAGTAATATTAGGGTAGGATTAGGAACAATTGGAGCAAAACATTAACGCAAATTTAACAACAAGTGGAAATTAACACCTAACACGCAACATCGAATCACGAATCACATCACTTAGGACAGATCACATCACTGAGGACAAATCACATCACTGAACACGAAATCACATCACTGAAAACGTAAACAAAAACATCACAAACGTAAACATTGTCACATAAACTTCACTGAGGACGGAGAAATGTCATATTCGAATTTGCAGTGCAAACATGGCGGACTTACACTGCGCGAAATGCAAGTGATAAGGTAGATTATCACCGGTTTGGGTCCATGCTAAAGAGTCGAATGGGAAATGTAATGTGACCACCGAATCACCTTAGAGAAAGCGGGATTAATAACCTTGGAGAAAGCAGTCGTTATCCCAGGAAAACGGGGATTAACCAATATAAAAGCTGAACCGAGTTTTCGCGGGAAGTGCTGGACTGAAAAACGGTCTCTTTTACGAGTGACCAGGATAGTGAAAGCAAGTTTGTGGTTGAAATAAGTAAATCTGTGGCTGAAGTCTTTTTTTGGAAAAAGGAGTGCAAACTCAAGTCGGAATTATCACAAGTCGGTGATTTCCGCGGATCAGGGCAAAAAGGAACATCTGTGAAGTGGTCGGCAGAATTCCTGGTCGAGTGTTGCCGCGGAGCGTGACAGTGAAATTAAGAATCAGCATTCGTTAAGGGAACTGCGAGGGACGACGCACCAGAGGCGCCCTAATTTAGGTATATCTGTGGCTAGGGTCAGGTAGAGTAGTTACTGAGGAATTTAAGAGGTACTTTCTTGATTAAAATAATTGTTATAACGAAAGTTCGAAGTGTTTACTTTAGCTGAGTGTTATCCTTCTTTAAAATTTTTGACGTGTTTCAGTTCTACCTCCGTTGGTTTTCTTTGTTTTGTGCGCGTGGAACTTTTCGCCGAAAACGTGATTCGGTCGGGGAAAGGAACAGAACGGGTCCTTAAAAAAAAGGATCACTGGTGCCCACGACCCTTCTCGGGGTTGGCCGGACAAGGCCCCGTTCGCCCCTTTTGTGCTGGGGTTCAAACGGTTTTTCCGCCGGAAAAAACGGTAATAGTACGATAGCGTCATCGAAATGACATTTTCAAACGCTTACAAAGCTCAGGACTTAGATGATAAGCACGGTACATAGAACTATCAATTGAATGTTGCTAACCTGTCTGGATTTGAACTCTTTACTCTAAAGTTGGCTAAATCTGAAGCTTGAGGATCATATGTAAAACTTTCAATTTGGCTGAAATTTTATCTGTAATTGCGCCATTGCACACGTCACACACCCATAGTCGTCTGAACTTTCGTTAAGCTTCAATGTCATAATGCCGCGATTCCACCATCGCATTCGCGCATCGTCTACATTTGCATAGCACTCGAATGCATAGGCGAATGTGTAAGCACTACATTCTTGTTCAATGCGAGTTCCTTTGATTCGCGTCCAAAAACCGCCATCAATGCGAAGCTACACGAACCTAGAGTTGTGAACTGACGCAAACTTACTGTTTCCACATTCGTAATCGCGCTAGTTCGCACAGGTTCGCGCGATAGTGGTACCGTGGGAATTGACGGTGTTTCTGTTTGGAGTCAGTTTCAATCTTAATACATTCCTATCAACTTGGTCATCATTGGCAGGGATTAAATCCTAATACCCAAGTAGTAGTTCTCCGCTACTCGTCTTATTTGGAAATGTAATAATCTGCCCCAGCATTTACAGAATAATAAACTACTGAATTCTCTAGCTAGTTCCTGTCTGAAAGTCTCCGAATTAAAGAAATTGAGCTGCTTACCGAAAGGATACTCAAGCTTTCACCTTATAGATAAAAGCAAATCTTATTGTTCCCGATTATCACTTTGGTTCCTAACTTTCCTTTTATTCACGTCATTATTGGATTCTATGAATCCTTCAAAGGAACAACCAAAAGAAAGCAAGAACAAGATATTACTAGAAATATTTGCCAAATACCGTCCCACCATCGAATTCGGTGATGTAAGTGTAGTCTGAATAAGTTACAAGATATATTCAGCTACAAATAGAAGGCTGTTATAAAGCAACCTTTCTTGGAAATCAACTGTTTTGCTGGGTGGGTTCTTCAGTTGCCCACATACCGTCAAAAGTAAAATGGAACCGGACAAAAAAAAATATATGAAATACAAAAATTAAGTTCTGAAAGCAAAACTCATTCCGCTTGCACAGCTGATTGAATTCCATCATCGTCATTGACTGACACGACCTTAAAGCCCAAGTTCTCGCAATCACTAAGGGACATAAGAAAAAATTTTACTGGGCTGTCACACCTCTTTAAGGTGAGCGCATGCTCTTCGTCAGGTCTTGTGTATGGCTACGGCGGAACGTCCTTGAGAAAAACCCCGGCCGGCAGCAGTAATATCATCAGAAGTAGCAACAGTTTTCTTGTATAACACGACCAACAAGGCAAATACCAAATAAGAAACATATAAAAATTGTACTCGAAATACCGAACAAAAAAGCCTATAGCTTCGTCCTTATTGTGCGGAATAGACAGCAACCGGTATAAAGCCGACAACGAATGTTGGCGTTATATGTACAGCCTTTGAAATTTTATGGTAGCACCAATTGTACCTTGAACCGAAACCAGCATCTTTATCAGTACCTGGAAACTGCCGAGAATAGCCTTGAAGTATCTTTTTCGGCGAGGCGAAGATATAAAAGGAAACATCCACCTGATGCCACGTGTACGTATCTCCGAATGTAGCTGGCAGTCTTTTTTTTTTATTTGGAGTGATACAGTAATTCCACTTCCCAGACCACTGCACCATATCTTGTGCTTTTTCATTATCCAGTGCTCCTATTACCGGTGAAAACATTAAAAATTATTGAATTAAAATACGGCTAAAATGGAATAAGGTCATGACCCATACTCTCAGGTTCGGTGCATAAATTGTTGGGATGTTTTGCGGAAAACGCGCTTCATACTCCTGAAACAATAAGCCATGTATGTATCTCAATAAGCATATAACAGCCCGTGTTACAGTAAGGAAGATGAGATGAGAAGAGCAAAAAATGCCTTGGAAATAGGAGCTAGAAATCCCATCCCGAAAATCATGTGATTCCTGGATGTTCGGCGTTGTGGACCGAAGCTATTGGGTAGTCGTCCCATAAATAACCTGTTGCCAGCTTTACGTCCAACTTTTTCCTGCTGTCCTTATGGTCCCAGAGTTTTGTCCTAATACAGTACGTTCCTTACATGTGGCGACTGTACCTGCCTACCCGGCGAGGTCGAGGTCGTATCGATGACCTTCTCACAGATCTCGATTCCATGTTCAGTTGTCGTTCCAGGAATCAGTCTATGGCATAATTTTCGCCTTTGCTCAGCTCTCGTTCGCTCCCTCCTTTCTAGGGTGGTTGTGCAACCAACTACTCTTGGGTTTCCTTTGTGGCTCCAACATCTTATAGCCCAAACTCTCAGCTGTTTCGTAAGTCGTCTTGTCCGACCCACATCTCTACAAGAACGACATACAAAACGAAAATGAAAGCGAAATAATCCAACCTTTGCGGATGTCCTTGTTCGTTTTCAAGTTTTTTTTTCGTCCCTGCCGGCCTCTCATATCCTGGCCAGTTTTCTTTTATCGCATCTCCTTCACAGACGCCGTCATCTTTTCTTATATTCTGCTCCAACATTTGCCATTCATTTTCGATGTCCTTCCAAAGAAGCAGCAGTGAACCGAATCGAATCGAGTATCTCTCCAGTCTAGAAGTCGGATCCTTTTTTTTTCTTTTCTTATTCCCTGCCCGCCCTATGTACCGGAGACGAGGAAGAGCAACAAAAGCGAAAAGAGAAAGCGGTCTCTTGCACATACCAAGGAAAAAAGTTTCACTTTCTTCTCAAGGTTATCCACGGGGCTTTCTCTGGTATATTTTCTGTAGCATCCATCCCGTCTTATGTGTATAGACACCCCCGTCGTCCTTGTCGTCGTTGTAGTCGTCTTTGAGCGTGACTCGTGGTTTGTGTGGATGTTCGAAATTCGGAACTTTCTCTTTCGATTTTCTGGTCGGAATCAGGCCACCTACCTCCAATCCTCCGGATGCTCCTTCATGTTTATATATGACCTCACACAAGGTTCTCAGGATTCCCGTTCCCAGTTCGTAGATCCTCGAATCGGGCGAAGGGTAGTGGTGGAAATGATTCTGGCTGGTGTTACTTTTGGCCGGTAGGGTCGATAGATGACCGTCTTGTCTAGGGTGAGAAGAAATCATCTGTAGATTTTCTGCCATACTAACTTGTCCGTTGATACCTACTAACTTATGTAGATATATGTTTTATGTATGTAGGTGTCTGTAAGTTGCGGCCAAAAGGAAACAAATCCACCCGGCTTTGGGTCGGGATTCGAAACGTAGCTCTACATATGTACACAAGGACGAAACATTTTCCTGTGTGTTGAGGTGGGTTAAGGATAAGTCTGTCGGCTTAAAATACGAAAACAACAAGTGGCTACTTTCCCGATGCCTTGTCCTTTTGGGGTAGCCACGACAACAGGGAAATAAGCAAAAAGTGAAATAAACGAGGAACCTCAGATGTTGAAGTAAAGAAGGTCAATTTGAATGATTTTCATCGTCTATAAGTTTGAGGATAATTTCCAGTGACAAATTGAATACAGTCCATGAAGCATTAACTACTTAAGGAACGCGTAGGTTGAACTTCGGTTTTCAATTTCAAAAGGTTCATCTTGATCCCGGGAATTATAATATCTATTTTCTTTATCGGCATTCGTGGTAGGTATACAAAAACTGAGCTCATTTCGTTTTATCCCATTCACCACAAAATCTGTGTTTTTTTCAACAATACTACAAAAGCTCGAATTAAAATTATATAAAGTTATTTCTACTAACTCATTGAAAGATTAGCACGCAATTCTGCAAAACTTTTAGTGCTCTAAAACCTAATAACATAAAGAATAAGTTCACGCTGTGCATACATCCGAGTGCTGACGAAGCAGTACTGCAAATTTGAACAATACTTGAACTCAATACAGCCAAAAATTTTGATACAATTCATCTCAAATTCTTTTTGTGAATTAGAAGAAAAGAGAGCAGTTCTATAGACTTTTGAAAAATTTTTGTCATTACGCGGCCAACTAATTGCAGGGATCAAGAATTTTGTTGCAGTTGGGAACTGTAGAACTTTCTGCAGCCTTGGATGCTCTAGTCCTCTAGTGTTGATTTTATGTTCTCATCACCACAGTGACACAAGTCAGCCCTGGTTATACCAAGTTTTTCTACATGTCTCCCAAAAGAACTGGTTTTCCTGTCCGCAAACAAGACGAAGCTAGAGTTCCTACTATCCAATTTCGGGCAGCAAATTCTTGTATGACCCCAAGTCCACCCAGTGTGCTTGACTTATTCTGTGTCAATCATGGCCTTCACGCATTCGGCGGGACAATCGACTTATTTATTAGGTAACCCAATGCTTCTCTCTGACCCCCTCCAGAGGAGATTGTTTGCGTTTTTATTAACTTTCAAATTAAATTGAACGATTTTTGCTCTTTGACCACTCGCAGCAATGACCAGGCGGGACTGCGGGACTCTTTTAATTTTAACGCTATCCTGAAAAGTACCATTTTTTTGCTTATGTTCTTTTTCTCTGATCCTATAAGGGATACCAAGTTAATTTTTTTTAATCTGTTCCTGGCAACCTTGTGATCAGTTGGTGATGAACGAAGTCTCTCAAGGGTCCGTACTAGACCCTTTCATCATCATTAATGGCGTGACAGCCCAAATCGGGCTCTGGCCTCCTGAAATCGTCGCCTCCAATCGTCTCGATCCAAAGACCGCGTTCTATAGCTCCTAATATTACTTTATTATTTTTTAATAATAAAGTATTGTGATGGACCGGAAATTTCAAAAAAATTTGCTACCCGGAAATTTTTTATTTACACGTTTTAGGGCTAGTAAACACCAAAAAAGCAAAAAAAAAAAAATGTCCGTCTGTCCGCCGTAGACGCCGTACACAAAATCGTTTGAAGGCGCGTAGCTCCCAAACCCGTTGAGGTATTAAGTTGAAATTTTTATGGTGGGTTGATTGGGTAAACTCCTACGAAAAACTTTAGATTATAATATCTTCCGAACCAATTACACCAGGAATATAAAATTTAGTTTCTGTAAATGGAATCACAAGAGGAGTTTACTGAATGTAAACTTTTTGAGGGGGGAGGTGGAGCACGAAAGTGAGGGGATAGCAATTTCGCAAAAAATATAATTTTTATATCTCAAAAACCGTATCAGATATGATCTTGAAAATTTTGCAGGAGTAGGGGTCGGTAGACGGAAAAAAAATGTAGGGGTGGTGGTGTAGGGGGTGATGGTGAAAGGGGGTAGAAAGGGGGTAGAAAGGAAAAAATTCTGATTTTTATTTCTCGAAAACCGTTTTGAATAGAAAGCTAAAAATTTAGGATTATACAGAGCCACTATAGAGACATCCCAGAAAAATATTTTGTATAGGGGTAGCAAGGTACAGGTTTGGGGGGTGGTTTTTTATATCTCAGAAACGGCTTATGCTAGAAAGTTGAAACTTAGTACGTATAAGTAGATGTGCTATTAGAGTAATTAAAGAAAAAAAAGTTCAGATTTTTATTGGCGTTCAGAGGTTGAGTAAAAAAAATATCAGTGTATCCACATTTTCACGAATTTTGTTATAACTTTTAGACATGTCGAGCTATCAAAGCAATTTGACTTGTGCGGGCTATTTATATAAGCGCCTAGAAACGTTCTTCAAATTTTTTCGATATCCAACCCCTAAGGGGGTGTAAAGTGGTTGTGTACATATTCACGAATTCCGATATATTTCTTAGGTCTACTGAGATTTGGAATTCACTTTTACTTCTATAAGCTTTAAACATAGTCGGGGAAAAAACCGATTTAAGTATTTTTCCCTATTAAACCCACTGGGGGTATTGTTGAAGTTTGCATTGATTCCAAAAATCTCTTCGGTTTAATATGATCGAATTCGCTTTTACTTCAATGGAATATTCCATTGATAAAAAAAAACACATAAATAAGTAAAAAAAAGTCTGCCAACAGTCTGGACGCAACTTTATTATTTTATGGATAGGATAAATATCCATAAAATAATAAAGTTGCGCCCAGACTGTTGGCAGATTTTTTAAGATGGCTTTGCTATCATCATCAACCTAGTCCTCCCATCGTTTGCGTGGTTTTCCTACAGGCCTGTTATCACTAGAGATGAGACGAATATATTAGTATTCGCTATATTTTATATTCACGAATATTTTATATTCACTAATATTTTATATTCACTAATCTTTATATTGTTGCGCGCTAGGGGTCCGCCGGGATTTCAAGTAAAACACAATTCGTTTAAAATCAAAAGAAGTAACAATTTATTAATTTGCACTTAAATTCTGTTCGCACAATTATTCGCACTATATGGCAATACCGCCCGCTTAACTATATCGCTTGATTCTATCACACGCAATCGATCGCTTTCCACCAATACGGTCGCGTATACACGCTGGCTGTCACAGTCGACGTAATAAAAATTACTATGTCCCTCGCTGAAAGCTTTATCTGCTTTTATACCAGTTATCTGCAGTCGAGACTCTTCTTGAATCTTCATTCGGTGCTGTGTGTAGAGGGTTCTAGTGAGCTTGAGATCACTCCATTTGATCCTCTACGCTGTTCTAGAACATTCGAGCCCATTCGAGCACATTCGATAAGAAGGGGGGTATAACCGTGTTGCTCCGCTCTCCTTATATACTTCAACTATGTTTCTGATTGGGTTACTTTGTAGCTAGGTATTCGGTTGTTGATGCGAAACGATCGAGTTGCGCGGTTGCCAGGTTTACATGTAACAATATATATATATAAAAGAGGATCTATGTATGTTCCGTATAAACTCCTAAGTCGCTCAACCGATTTTGATCAAATTTTCAGGGAACATGTAGAATAGTTCCGGGATGGTTCCTGTGAAGTTTGGTATCGATCGAATCAAAAACAATTGTTTTTTCGACATTTTTCCAATTTTTTCGCGATTTTAGCTCTAATTGTTTGTTTGTTTGTCCCGTATGCCTTCCTAAACCATTCATCCGATTGCGATGAAACTTTGTTGATATGTTGAGCGCACGCCCGCGAAGGTTTATGCGTTAACAAAATCATTTTACAATTGGTGTTATGCGAGTTATTCCAACATTTGTTTTTCATATAGTGTAGCAGCAGTTCGTTCGTTTTCGGTGTATTAGTTATGCGTTCCTATTACTAAATGGTAAAGTTGGACGATGGATGTTGGATAGGGGATAGAGGATAGTGGATGGAGGATTGACGATGGTGGATATGGGATGGTGGAAGATGGATAGAAGATAGAGAAAGGAGAATAGAGGATGGAGTAACGGGAGAAATGGGAGAAACGGGATCAACGGGAGCAACGGAAGCAACGAGAGTAACGATAGTATAGCACCAAACAAACAGTGTTTTTTCCATAACGTAGAGCAGGTAGCCAAAGTGAAGAGAGGTTGTATCCAGCGTCTCGGTTGAAATTTTGTGGGTGTTTGGCTATCTCAATCGCTTCCCTTACGATTCTTTGATGGTGTTTTGTCTTGGCCAATATTTTAACAATGTTAAAATCGATTGAGTGGTTTTCTACCGATGCATGTTCCGCAATTGCCGATGAGTGGACCTGGTTTTTTTGTGTACAAAGCTGATGTTCATGAATCCTTGTTCTGATGGTCCGTCCCGTTTCTCCTATGTAGACTTTGTTGCAAGACCCGCAAGGGCCCTCCATTTCCAGTGGGATTTTGTCCTTTTGGTTACCTAGGATGCCTCGGATCGTAGTTGCCGTAGAGTAGGTCGTTCGTATGTCAGCTTTCTTGAGTACCCTGCCGATTTGATTTGTGGTACCTCCTATGTAAGGTAATGTTACCCACCGTTTGATAGTATGGTCGTTCTTATCTTTTTCTTCCTGGTTCTTCATAGCTTTTGGTTTTTGTTTGCATACTCTGTTGATAGTGCCCTTCATGTATCCGTTGGCTGTAAAGGTTTTCTGAAGATGTTCCATTTCGTTGCGAAGGGCGTAGTGAACAAAAAAAACATTTTATAAATGTTGAAAATAAATCTGGTTATAATGTTATTTGAATTAAGTGAAAAGTGAACTTTTGTAGTAGAAAATAAAATATTTTTGTTAGTATAACCGAAGGAAACAATTGTGTATTTCTTGCTAAAACATGCGGTTATATGTCTGAAATTAAGAACTTTTGAAGAACTATGATCGTGGATCGTGGGGGGTGAAAAACTTTGGACTTTAATATCTTCCGAACCAATTACAGCAGGAAGTTAAAATTTGGTTTCTGTATATAGGATTACAAGTGGAGTGTTCTGAATGTGAACTTTTTCAGGAGGGAGTTGAGGCATAAAAGCAAGGAGCTATTCCCTTCTAAAAATTAAATTGTTATATCTCAAGAACAGTACCAGATATCATCTTAGAAATTTTACAGGAGTTAGGACCAGTAGACTTCTAGCAGGGAAAACTAAAATTAAAGTTTTCGCCATTCTAGAGAAAGAAGGCAGGCACTTTAAGAAGCAACGGGCCTGGAAAAGTACACCTGTGCAAGTGTAAATGAGTAAGGGAAGATTACCGAAGAGTAAATCTGTTTATTTATTTTAGCTCATACTAAGTAGCCAAAGAATGTATATAGCAATATTTGTACCTTTTAATAGGTAACGAAAAGGGTAGTTTGTAGAGTCGGCAGAAAAGCCGGACATACCAACGCCTTCTGTTCGCACTCATAAGTACTACCTGATAATCGACTCTAGGACTTATCCTCGGTCAGTAATCGATTTAAAAGTATTTGTACACTAATTATACATGTATATAGGGTGTAACTAGTACTGAGGTTTAAACGAAAATGGGAGATATAGAAACTTGTCCTGAGTAGAAAATCGTTCTACACATACTCCCGTTTTTGCACCGTTAAGGAGATAGTGCGATTTTAAGGACGAAGTATTTTCATCGTACCTGTGATCACTGTTTGATCCCTAGCTTCTGCTGTACTTAGCGTAACGTAATAATTCTGGGCTCGTTGGAAAGGACACAAATTCTTCTTTCTAATTGCTATCAACTGTGTCAATCAGTGTTATACTTTTTGAGAAAAATTCATTTAAATGACACAAAAATAATAAAAAATTAAAAGAAAATACAAAAAAGTCCTGTTTTCTCCAAGAAGGACCTGATTAACTATCAAATTTTATTACATTTTCGGAAAGCCCATAAAATTTCACTACACGTTTGAAAACAGAATTTCTTCATATTTGCAAAAACAAGTGAGTTCCCTGCACATGTTGGAAATACTGCTAAACATAGAATTTACCGCAAAACAGATGCAGTAATGAGCAACCATGTTAACAACACACGTATTGCTCTTATGTGTGGAAATTATGTTATGTAAAAATATGACAACTAATTAGATAGCGTCCATTTAAGTAAATTAACTAACATCCATTTAAGTTAATTAAGTAATATCCATTTAAGTAGGGCGTGGAGTTTACCTGCTCCCTTAAGGAACAGGAATGACTTCGTCCTACGTAGATTTTTCTGCGATAAAGGCATCGGGAGGAAGCAGCAGCAAACAGAATGTCATAGACATCATTACGAGCAACATGGCAAGCAATAGGAGGTCTTTTACAACGGAAGAAATGGCAGACATGCTCTTCGTGTATGGGTTGTGCGACGGGAATGCTAGGCGAGCCGAAAGAGTTTACCGGGAACGGTATCCGGACAGATCTCGGTACCTCCATTATCGGATGTTCATCAGCATTCATCGGAACCTTCGTGAACGAGGTACACAGCAGCCGTGGCGGGAGACACAACATCCAGGACGGCGACACTCGGTACCTGTGGCCACGGAGGAGCGCATACTGCGCATCGCGGCTAGGGACCCCACGGTAAGCACCCGGCGCATCGGCCATCGATTAGGCATCAACCACATGCATTTATTTCGTCCTCACTATTATTAATCATACTCCTTCGGCGAATGACGGGTGTCAAACCAGATTTACTTGAAGGGAACGTGCTTGATAACTGTTAGCCCCGCTCCTTTACAATTCAACCTATGAAGAAATTCTGCTATCAAATTTTATGGGCTTTCCGAAAATGTAATAAAATTTGGTAGTTAATCAGGTCCTTCTTGGAGAAAACAGGACTTTTTTGTATTTTTTTTTAATTTTTTATAATTTTTGTGTCGTTTAAATGAATTTTTCTCAAAAAGTATAACATTGATTGACACAGTTGATAGCAATTAGAAAGAAGAATTTGTCTCCTTTCCAACGAGCCCAAAATTATTACGTTACGCTAAGTACAGCAGAAGCTAGGGATCAAACAGTGATCACAGGTACGATGAAAATACTTCGTCCTTAAAATCGCGCTATCTCCTTAACGGTGCAAAAACGGGAGTATGTGTAGAACGATTTTCTACTCAGGACAAGTTCCTCTATCTCCCATTTTCGTTTGAACCTCAGTACTAGTTACACCCTGTATATGTATAGTATACGAAAATTATGTTTTTGAAAAATTGAATAGACCTGAGACGTTTCCCTCAACTACCCAATAACGACCCAATAACGGTTGCAATTGCTCTGTACAACCAGCTGCCACAAATTTTAAAAAATGCTGAATACGATCGATTTAAAGTGCTACTCAAAAAACATATGAGGGAGATGAGAAGTACAAGTTTAAGTTAAACCTAAATGGACTTCGAAACAATCACCTTGCCATACACACTTCTATTTTCCGAACTCCTATTTCTTATTTACGCTACAATAATAATTATTTTTACTTTTGCTATCTTTATTTTGTATACTGCTTGCTTACTTTCTTCTTCTTCTTCTTTACGATTTACGATTTATTTATTTATTTATTTTTATCGCTTTTTTCCTATTTTTATTTTTATTTATTTATTTATTTTTTTTTTTTTTCTATCTTCACTTTTATTAACCTTTTAATTTTTTATTTTAGTACTATTTTTTAATCTAATTTTTTACTTATCTTTATTTACTATTTTTATTACTTTTGCATGCCTTTTTTGGTTTGCTTCATTTGTGTTCCCCTAATACCAGTACTCGGTACTGTTTGGGGAGCACATCGGACACACCAGAATAATCTGAGCCCAATGTCAACATACAGCATGAGTATGTTGATATGGTGAATTTTTTCCAGTTCATTGAGCTGAGAGAGTATTTAGTCTCCAGTACTTTGGGCTGCGGAAGTGTACCCATGGAGGGATAAAGTCAATTATTATTAACTTCACCAAATATAGTTATAAATCTCCATTCAATGATCATTTCATGAAGATTCTTTTCCAACAAGCACCAGCTCACCATGATACAGTAGATATTCGTAATATTCACGTATTAGCTTAGATATTATAATACTGCGTAATGAATATATTTGTATTAGGTGATATCATATATCGGTATCAACTCATCTCTAGTTACCACTCAGTTTGCGTTTAAGAGCACGTTTGGAAATTCTTCCATTCGCTCTACATGGCCAGCCCACTGCAACCCGTTTAGTTTAAAATTCGATAACCTGCTAATACCCTTTCATCAGCGCTGTCTGTTATTTAAAATGTTTGACACTAAGCGATTATGTGGTGAATAGATTAAGTTCGATAGATACGTGTATACTGCCACTGCTTTTTACGCCGTTGTGGATTATACTTGAATGGATGATTGTGTTTGACTGCTGGTTTCAATTGGAAGCTAGTTGTGTGTGAGGTGCACTATTCTATGCTCGAGAATGTAGGACAATAAGCACAATAGTTTCTGTCGACGAAAAGTAGCCATTCATTCGCTGTTTCAAGGCGGGTTGGCATCTGAAAGTTTTTTTGCAGTTTGGTGAGGTTCCGATTAATGAGCTTCGTATTAGAAAATTATAACGACGTCCAAGGCATGATTAAAAGATATGATTCAGTTTTAAACCCTTACTGCTATTTTACATGTTAAATGCCTTCGTAGGGATATACACACAAATGACGAGCTCTAAATAATTAACCAGGTTTGCATGCTACTGGTACCCAAAATTAGGTAATATTATAAATCAATTAGTAAATAATTTGTTTCTGTTTTAATACCTATCGTTTTCCCATCGAATGCAGCAATTTACCTGTTGACCCGAGCCCAATAAGAGTATTCGTGCAAACAGTAGAAGAAGTCATGCACTTTAGTTAGCATGTCGAAATCGAAAATGCGGCGATGTTAATTATATTGCATTTGAAATTCGGTGAAAGTTTTCGTTAAGAAATTTCACATTGTCCGTATGGTTACTTAGTGGCCTTTGTTTATCTCACCAATACACCGCAGTGATGAGATGATTGCATTCTTCAAGAAGCTAAAGCTGAAATTGCTCTGTTGCAAGAAGACGGCACTTATTTCGAATTTTTGAGGTCAGCTTTTCAATTGGCTACAAAAGGTAGTTTTTACGGCGATGCCAATCAGATGTGATTTTTGGGATAAGTGATTTTAAGAAAAGGCAAATTTCTTCCGATCTTTGTCCGTAAACTCTAAAAAAAAGCCACCCAATAAGCGATTCATTGCCATACCAGAGTCAGACATCCATTCTAAATAAAGGTCCATTTAGTACACTCCCACACCTCCAAATCGCTTCATCCGAAATCAAGTTTTTAGCGGACTGCAACTGCAAATCGCTCGCTATATTTGTGGTCAATTTGCCTTGAACGACGGACGCGATGGACGTGGAAACAAAAAAGTGCAGTATACTCTAAAGCGCAGTCTATCTTCTGGATTCTGGCGTTCGCGGATGCACTCTAAAGCCGTCAAATAATTGCATTTACCTTTGGTACAGAAATGGCTTGGCCGGATCCGTTCATGATTTGATAGTTCGTTTCATTTTCCGCTTGTTTTGTCGGGGTTTCACTTGAATTTTTGGGTGATGTTGTGACCTCCGAATGTGAGACCACCTCAGCCACGGTATAGCTGATCCGGACAAAGCGAAATAACTGACCGATGTGATGCAAATTCCACCACAAAAAAAAGAAGAAAAAAATTAAAATGGAAGAGCATATCGAGAAAAGATAGGCCCCATGATATCCACTGGATCCGTATCAAATGCATCGCTGTGGCTTGACCATCGCGGGAAAATCCGTGAGCGCAAAGTGTTTTTGACCAGTTCTCGCTTTGGATCTGGACATTGAATCAAATGCAATACGATTTCATGGAGTCGCCTGGTTGCAGAAAAAGTAGGACGTGATTATGGCTATGCGCTTTCGATGTCGATGTCTTTTAGATACACTGGATTTCGGATGTTTGAACAATGGATTAGTGAGGTTCTTTTTCAACGTTTAATTACTCAAGTTTAAAGAGAAAGATCGATTTAAGTTAAACGGCAGGTCTTCAATTAGCGAGTATTTTTTTTTTTAACTCTTTCATAATACTAAAATAATAATGCAAATAGGCTCATTTAGGTCACCGCAAACTTTTATTCCGGTTTTCTCCATATAAAGGGTTTTCCAATAAGGACTTGACAACTTTTTTTCAAAATAAAATGCAAACCATTTGAGATATTTCAAAAACTTTATTATCGGGTTGAAGTACAATCAAAACATTTATGAATGGAACTCGACTTCGTTCATATGGCCACCGCGGGCACGTTTGCAGCGGTCGATTCGTTGGACCCAATTTTCGATGACTCGGCCACACATTTCGGCCGAAATGGCTGCTATTTCGTGTTCAATGTTGGCTCTGAGCTCTTCCAACGTCGTCGGCTTGTTCGCATAGACCAACGACTTGACGTGGCCCCAAAGAAAAAAGTCCAGAGGCGTTAAATCGCACGAACGAGGCGGCCAATCGACTGGTCCATTTCTTGAGATAACACGCTCATCAAACTTACTCTTCAATAAATCGATTGTAACGTGTGCTGTGTGGCTTGTGGCACCGTCCTGTTGAAACCACATGTTGTCCAAGTCCATATCTTCCAATTCGGGCCAAAAATAATCGGTAATCATGGCGCGATAACGATTACCATTCACAGTAACGTGACGATCATTATCGTCGACGAAAAAATATGGCCCTATGACGCCGCCAGCATGCAAACCGCACCAAACAGTTATTTTTTGTGGATGAAGTGGTCTTTCATGAAGCACATGTGGATTTTCACCGGACCAATAACGCATATTTTGCTTATTGACGAACCCACTGAGCCAAAAATGAGCTTCGTCACTGAAGATGATTTTGCGATGAAATTGATCATCTTGGCGCATCTTTTCCAGAGCCCAATCGGAGAACGTACGTCGCTTCAAATGGTCCATCGGCTTCAATTCTTGAGTCAGCTTGATCTTGTATGGGTGTAAACCAAGATCCTTACGCAAAATTCGCCATAACGTGGTCTGGGCGATGCCCAACACTTGAGAACGCCGTGGAATTGACTGATTTGGATCATTTGCTACGGACGTTTCAACGGCAGCGATATTTTCGACACTTCGACCAACCCGTTGTCTCACTGGCACGGCAACATCACACAACGAATATGTCGACTCAAATTTTTGCACTAAACTTGTTACTGCCTGTCTACTAGGGCGAGAATTACGACCGAAAATCGGAGTTAACGCTCTTAAAGTAGCGGTCACCGACTCCGAATTTCTGTAGTAAATTTTTATAATTTGCAGACGTTGTTCCTTCGTGTACTTTACCATGATAAAAATGTTAAGTTTACTGAATAAATTGACAGTGACAGTTCGATGATTAGTGAAAGGGTGCGTTCACAAATTGAATTCAAAGTTGTCAAGTCCCTATTGGAAAACCCTTTAGTTTGAACCTACCTAAATTTTACATTACTTGTGGCGCAGCAATGCTATCAAGCGTTTTTGATGATCTACAGAATTTTGATATATGTTTTATACATTAAATCGTTTAACAAACTTTTAGATTAGCCGAAATATTTGACCCGTTGATAAAACTGCTTAATTTCGACAAGAACTTCAAAACAATTTTGAAAGCAATTCCAGGGAAAGTTTTACTTAATTGTTAAATTAATAAAGAATTGTTATCGATTTAAAAAAAAAAAATTTGCTACCATTTTTTTACGTTTCAGGACTAATAGGCATAAAAAAAGGAAAAAAAATTCAGTCCGTCTGTACGCCGACCGCCGTACGCAAAAACGTTTGAGGGCTTATAGCTCCCAACCACTTTAAGCTATTAAGTTGAATTTTTTTTCGTTGGTATACTGAATGGACGTCTTCACGTTGTCACCTTTTGATAGATGGGGGGTGTGAGAGTGGAAGTGGGGGAAGTGTTTTAGTAGAAAAATTTTGGTTTCTAGATCTTAGCCACTGCTAAAGCTAGGAAACTGAAATTTTGAATTTATATAGAGCTTTGATAGTGCAAAAAAAATTGTCAAAATGGGTAAAGACGTGTGGGAGTGGGGGGAAATATAATGTGTCCGAAACGCTAGAAATTGAGATTGAGACATTCTGAAATTCATATCTTTTAAACGGTTAAAGCCACGACATTGAAACTAAATGGTTGTTTGTAGATAGATCGGAAAGATCGGAAAACAAAATTTGAAGGTGGTCAGTGACGTGTGGGGATGGGGGGTGAAAAACTTTAAATTACGATATCTCCCGAACCAATTGCGCTAGAAAAATGAAATTTGAATTATATATACAAGTGGATAAATGGAGTTTGCCGAAAATTAAATTTTTGAAGGGTTTGGTGGAGCATAAAAGTGGGGTAATAAGAATTTTTATAATAAATAACGTCTCATATCACAAGACAATTTTAAGATACATGCTTAGAATTTTCACGAAAAGTAGGCCTAATAGACCCCTAGCAGGAAAAAAATGTTAGGGGTGTGGGTGTAGGGAGTGAGAGTGAGAGAGGGTGAAAAAGAAAAAATGCCGCTTCTTATATATCGAGAACCCATAGTGATAAATTGCTGAAGCTTAGTATTTAGGTAGAGCTATAGTAGTGGCATATTGGAAAAATATAATTTTTTATAGGGGTTGTATAGTACGGGGGGGGGGGGGGTGTGGGGTGCTTTTCCTATCTCTAGAACGGATTATGCTAAAAAATTGATACTTGGTGAGTAAATGTAGATTTACTAGAGAAATAATTTAGATAAAAAAAATTTTGAAATATAGAGTAGTGTACGGAAGGGGGGCTAAATAATCAGTGAATACGGAATGCATGTATTTTCACAAATTTCGGCATATCTCTTAGGTCTTCTAAAATTATGAATTAATTTTTATTCCACGGATTTCTCACATCAATGCCTAGAAATGGTTTCCAACATTTTTTGAAACTCGACTCCTAAGGGTGTGTAAATTTGAACGAATTCGGCCGTATCACTCAGGTTTGATTAAATATTGAATAACTTTTCACTTCCAGAGGCTTATTTTATAATCGCTTAAAACCGGTTTTCAACCCATAAAGAGTGTATAAACGGGTTGAACACGTTCCCACAAATTCCGTCATATCTCTAAGGTGTAATAAGACCGATGTCTTAACTTCCTCGGACTTTCTTTATATTGATCTTAAAATTTCTTTCAGGATTTTTGGATATTCAACCCTCGAGTGGGATTAAAAGGCTTGCATACGTTCTCACAATTTTTGCCATATCTCCCAGGTTTGATGAGATATCAGAGTGGTTTTTACTTCCACGGACTTTTTACATAATAATCCACAATTAATTTCGATTTTTTGATTTTCAACACCCGATGGGTCAAAAGGGGTTGAATATGTCTTTACGAATTCCAACATTCCTAGACATGATGAGATATGCAATTGTTTTTTATTTCCTTGGGCTTTCTACACAATCGTCTAAAAATTAATTGCAGGATTTTTGAATATACAGCCAATGGGGTGTAAGACGGTTTCATACATTTTCGTTGCTTTCGCAATTCCTTAGGTCTAAAGAGATGTAAAATTTATTATTACTATTATACATTTATTACATTTCATATAAAGGCCTAAAAACCAATTCAACATTTTTCGAAATTGCGAAGGAGCTGCTTACGTTTTCACAAATGTTTGCAAAATCTCTATCGTCTGATGGGATACTAAGTTGCTTCTTGTGAAATCGCCTAAAAACCTATTTCACAATTTTTTGAAATTCAACCCCCAAGTGGATGTAATGAGTTTGTATAAGTTTTCAAAATTCGTCACATCTCCAAGGTCTGATAAGGCATCATATTGATTCTTACTTCTATGGGCATTTACTGTAAATAATATACTCAAATAGTCGGCCTTTTTATATGTTTAATCTACTACAAATTTATATTTTAAATATTTTTACTTCTATTGTATGGACAAAATTAACTTTTCGAAAAACATCCTAATCTCGGAACAACTGGTGGTATAGTCCGACTTTGACCGCGTCCCGGACTATGCCCTAATTACGTTATTCATGTGTTTGCTATTATGGCAGACTTCCCGAACTATAACCCTTAAAAATAAAAATGTTTCGCCCAAACTGTTGCCGGTTTTTTTTAAGACCTTAAAAAACTTGGTTAAGCCCTTTGCATAATAATTTCAAAACACGATAACATACTAATAGTAATCCAGAATTTAGCTTTTTTATAGAGTTCCATCTAGCAAGTACACAAAGAAAAATATCTGTAATAAATTCTACAAAACAGTGTAATAAATTCAAAAAAATATTGTTGCAATAAAATTTATTACAAATGTGGTCAAATTTGAACAAGTGTATTACTATTGTAGTAAAATTAACGAACATTTTTATATCATATAGTAAAATTTACTAAAAATGTTGTAACCTTGGTAAGGTAGATTTCATCGGAGGCGGAGGGATTCCTCCAAGCACCGCGACCAGTGGTCTATTGTGCTATCGTGCTATTGTGGTAAGGTAATAAAATTCACTATACAATTATTGTAATTAAATTGAAAAAAAAATTCTCGAATTACAGTATGTAGTAAATTTGACTAAATTTGACTTTGAAGTAGTAGTGAATCTGTCGAATGTAGTACATTTCATAATGATAGCAATACATTTTACTAAAAAAATAGTGTGTTTGACGACGGTAGTAGTAAATTTGACTAAAGTTGTCATGAATTTTACTAATATGCTAGTGTTTTTGACTACAGAAGTAGTAAATTTGCACAAGTGCGACGACGATTGCACATTATTCATTTTTTTATTTTATTTTATTATTAAATGTTAAGAGTACATGTGAGGGTGGAAGTGGGGGCGTTTTAGACGAAAAATTTTGGTTTCCAGATCTCAGTAACCGCTTAGGCTAGGAGGCTGAAACTTGGAATTTATATAGAGCATTGATAGTGGACCCATTTGGAAAAATATTGCTGATATGGGTGAAGAGGTGTGGGAGTGGGGGGAATAATAATGCGTCTGAAATGCTTGAAAGCCGAAATCGAGACATTCAAAAATTTATATCTCCTAAACGGTTGATATCACGAAATTAAAACTTGATGACCATCTGTGGGTATACTAGGAGAATAGATCAGAAACAAATTTTTGAGAGAGGGCAGGGACGTACGGAGGTGGGGGTCCAAAAATTTTAAATAACGCTCTCTCTCGAACTACTTGCACTAGACAAATAAAATTGGGTTTTTGTATTAAGGTTGGCAAATAAAGTTTGCTGAAAGTAAACATTTTTAAGGGGGCGGTGGAGTATGGAAGTGGAGGCGATAAAAATTTTTCTAAAAAATCTAGTCTCATATCTCAAAAACAGTGTATTATAGATACTTCGAATTTTTACCAGAAGTAGGCCCAATAGGCCTCTAGTAGCGGTGGGGGTGTAGAGTGTGAGGGTGGGGAAGGGTGAAAAGGAAAAAGTTCCGATTTTTATATCTCGAGAACCCATAATGATATAAAGCTGAAACTTGGTATTTGGAAACAACTATAGTAGTAGCATGTTGAAAAAATATAATTTTTTATAAGGGTAGTATGGTACGGGGGGGGGGATGTTTTTCCTAACTATAGAACGGCTTATGTTAGAAAGTTGAAACTCGGTATGTATATGTCAAACTAATTTATATTAAAAAAAAATTCAAATATCCATTGGCGTACGGAAGGGGGGCAAAAAAAATTATGAGTAAATATGGAAGGCATATATTTTCACGATTTTCGTCATATCTATTAGGTGTTTCCAAACATTGAATTCATTTTTATTGTACGGATTCTTCATATAAATACCTAAAAAGCGTTTTCAGGCTTATATGAAATTCGACCCCCACGGTTGTGTAATGGGGTTGTATACATTTTCACGAATTCACCCATCTCCCTCCTGTCTGATTAGACATATAACACCTAAAACTTTTTTTCAAGTTTTATCTTTTTCAACCCCTAAAAGGGTATAAACGGGTTAAACACGTTTTCACGAATTTCGTCATATCTCTTAGGAGTGATAAAACATGGGAATGGTTTTCTCTTCCTCGGGCTTTCTTTACATATATCTAAAAAGCAATTTCAGAATTTTTTGATATTCAACCCCAAAGTGGGTGCAAGGGGGTTACATATGTTTTCACAAATTCCTGCATATTTCCTAGTTCTAATTAGAAATCGCATTAATTTTTACTTCCTAAGGCTTCCTACAAAATCGACTGCGATATTATTATTATTATTTATTTATCTGGAAGAGCCTATAGAAGCCTCACTACTTCTCGAACTACGACCTAAGAGGTCTTTTGTTCCTGGCTCTTAACCACTCCCTAGGCCATATCGATTCCTTTGAGAAAGGCTATGATTTTACTCAGGGGAGTCTTCGACAGGTCTTCATAGGTGAGAGTAAATCCCCCGAGAATCTGACTTCTTGATCTGGTCACTGCATCACAATCACACAGAATGTGTGCCGTGGTTTCAGATGTGGTATCACAGAATCGACATGTATCTAGCGATACTTTACCGATGATCTTAAGGTGATAATTAAGGAAATAATGTCCGGAAAAAATATCCCATTATAACCCGTGCGTTATACCTGCTTAAGGAAAGGAATTCCGACGCTCTCTTACTTGAGAAAGTCAGGAATTTCTTTGACTGGCTAAGTCTTGAAAGTGAGTTCCAATAATCTTCCACCTGAAGATTTACCCACTTTAAAATGCTATCTTTAATGAAGCCTTTACCTACTCCACAGAATGGTTCCGGGCCAATCATTGGTGGGTTGGCTCCCCGCTTAGCTAGCTGGTCAGTCGATTCATTACCATGACTGCGATATGTTTGACTTCTTTTTTTTGCGATATTTTTCGACAACCATCTGCTAAGGAGGAGAAGCAGGGTTGTATTCGTTTTCACGAATTTCGCCATATCTTTTAGATCTGATTAGATATTGAATAGGTTTATATTTCCAAGGGCTTTTGATTTGTAAGAAGAATCACTGATGAATGTTGAAAGTTGTATCTTTTATCTTACAAGGAGCTTTTCCATTCAAATAATCAAAATGACATCCTTGTCTCGAAGCAGCCAGGTATATTGCACCTTTGATTGCGTCCTGGATTATGACCCAAAAGTGCTACTGGTATTTTAAGGTTATCAGCGGCATCGCGACTTCCTTCACACCACGACTTTTACCGCTTCCCGAACTTCGTCCCGGTTAATAGTATTGTTGTACCCAGACTGCTGTACGATTTTTTATATTTTCCATGGATTTTTTTAAAGGATTCTCTGAAGCATTCAAATTTTGGTGCGAAGTGAAGTGCTCAATCCTTTCTCTGAAATATCGGGTCCAATTCGAATCGTCCAACTTATAATAAAAAATGCACATTTCCTTGCTACGGACGTGTCAATTTTGTTGATGGATTTTTCTATTTAAAATAAATGAAAATGCATTATGATAAATGCGATCTTTTTATGTGTAGAGTATTCGTACAACGGTCGCTCAAACATTAACGTATAACTCATACGGTATGTCCGTATATTTTAAATGTGAGGTTCAATTATATTTAAAATAAAAATAAATGAAATAAAACTTTTCATAAAAATGAAATATGGTTCTACAAATTGGCAAAAAATGACATCTACTTATATGTTGGGTTTTTTTTGCCGGCACCATGAATTACGCACGCACCATAATGGACCGTGTCGCGAAATACTATTGAAAAAAAGGATAACTTTTTTTCGGAAAGGGTTGGAGGTGGAATTATTTAATTTTGTTTTCGTCGAAAGAGTGTGATCAAAAGAAGGACCTTGCACTCAATACAAAACCAAGTGCAATTGCTTTCATCCCCGGGCCACTTGTTACACTCCGCGCCAACATCACTTACCAATTTACCATCCTGCCACCCCGCATTAACCAGTCAACTGCCATGCACCCCATCAATCTCCTTCTGTCCAGCGTCCACGTAGCGCGGCTCAAAGTGCAAAGTGCATTCAATCAATGGCCAATGGTCGCCGTACGACTCGGAACGCAAAAAAAAAAGGACAAAAAATTTAGCTACACGGGCGCAAAAAAAATCCGCATATGGAAATCTACCTGAAACCTCACCTTTACGCGGACTGACCGCTGCACAAGCCTCATCATCGGGAAAGAGTCAGATTGCGTTGCAATATTGCACTTAATTGTTGTTGCGCTCGCAACTTCTCCGGGATTATTATTTTCGGGTCCGGCGTTTTTACCTCGCCATTTTTTCCATTATTTTTATTCCGCTGATTTCGGCTGCACTTGCTGTTGTTGCAGTTGTTGTTTTTGTTGCATTGTCCGTTTGTAGCGCGCGTATAGTATCCACATAACAAAGTTCGGCTTGGATAGGCATAGAGCAGCGCGCGGTATACGACGAGGTCGGCCAGCTTGAAAAAACAAAATTGAAGAACTGGAGAAAAAACAACCAGTGAAAATTGCGATGACCAGCGATGCAAGCGATGATTGCGGGGCCCACAATTGGGGCTCATGGCCTTCATGTGCGCTTGCAATCGGAATAATCCCCCCGAATTCGGTTTAATTGTACTTGAAACGTGTTTGAGGCTTTTTTTCGGGGCCGTGCATTTTTGTGGGCCCACCTTACATAAGCCTGATGCTGCTGCTGTTGATGCTGTCGCTAGCTCAGGTCGTGTTACTCCCGCCTGCTTCATGCTCCTAGTCCATCGGCTCGGATTCGGCAACATGGGATTCTGCGGGAACACGTTAGTACTTGGGGCGGTGAACGGGGGTTGCAATGCTTCCGATGGGGTATGGTTGGCGCGACTACACACCTGAACTCTGGGATGCAGCTATTAAGTGAACACACTGAGGTGTATTGGTTTGTTTCGGGTGTAGTACGTTCGCTGATGCACTTTCGGCTTGCGGGCTTCAGCTTTTCGCTTTTATTTTTCTCGTTTTTTCTTCCATTTTTCAGCTCAACCAAACGTAACACTCGACGAACATTTTGAACAATTTTCTGTTTTTTTTATTCATTGTTGGCTTTGTTGGTGCTGTTCACTTAGTGCGTTTATTTTATTTTTACGGGTTTTTCCACAGTTTTAGGTATTTTATGAGATTTCAACTTGGCGAGGAAAAAACTGCCGTTTTAGCCTAAAGTAAATTGTTTACCGAGTATACTCAGTTGGCCATTACGTGATATGGAGGGTTGATTTTTTTCTGAATCGATGAAAGTTATAGTGCATAAAAAAATTAAGGGATTCTTGGAAAAGTTGTGTGTTTTTAAAGCCGAATGTGATTTTTAGGGTTGTCGTTCAAATTAAGACTTGCTGTCTAATGGCTTTGAAAGCGAAACAATTATTTCGTCCCGAAAGGGAACATTAAATTATTATTAAGGAAATTCGAATTCCTAGTTCTCGAGGTGTTCCGAAATTAGCATTTAAAGTTGCTGTTCCCGTATTTCAAGACATTTGTATGGACCCCTTGATGAATCCATTCCTGAGATCGCCTTTTTAGCATAACAAAGAAAACGGAATAAAATTGAAACATTTTTTTTTACATGGTCTAAGTGATAGTATATATATAGTAATATGAGTTAATACGCGATTAGGAGGTTTTTCGTGATTAGGTTTTTGACCATTACATGAAATCGGAAATGCATTTGTAGGCGATTATATAAAAAGTCTGTGGAAGTGAAAATTAATCTGATATCTTATCAATCTAAGAAATATGTCGAATGGAAGTTGAATATCTAAAAATACTGAAATCAACTTTTGACGATTATGTAGGAAGCCTTAGGAAGTAAAAATGAATTTGATATCTCATTAAAACTAAGAAATATGTAGGAATTTGTGAAAACATATGTAACTCCCTTGCATCCACTTTGAAAATTATGAAATCAGTATTAAGATATATGTAAAGAAAGCCCGAGGAAGTGAAAACCAATCCGATGTCTTATCACTCCTAAGAGATATGACAGAATTTTGTGAAAACGTTTTCAACCCGTTTATACCCTCTTCGGGGTTGAAAAAGGAAAAAACTTGAAAACGAGTTTTAGGTGATTATTAAACAAGCCCGTGGAAGTAAAAAGTTATTCGATATCTAGTCAGACCGGAGGGATATGGCTGAATTCGTGAAAATGTATACAACCCTTTTACACAACCGTGGAGGTCGAATTTTAAAAAATCCTGAAAACACTTTCTAGGTATTTATATGAACAATCCGTACAATAAAAATGAATTCAATATTTGGAAAGACCTAATAGATATGACGAAAATCGTAAAAATATATGCATTCCATTTTCACAGAACATTTTTTTTGCCTCCCTTCAGTACGCCAATGGATATTTGACATATTTTTTAATCTAAATTACATTTATAGTTGACTTACATATACATACCGAGTTTCAACTTTCTAGCATAAGCCGTTTTATAGTTAGGAAAAACACCCCCCACCCCCGTACCATACTACTCCAATAAAAAATTATATTTTTTCAAATTGGTACTACTATAGTTCTATACAAATACCAAGTTTCAGCTTTATATCATTATAGGTTCTCGAGATATAAAAATCGGAACTTTTTCTTTTTTTCACCCTTCCCCACCCTCACCCTCTACACCCTCACCCTCTGCTAGGGGTCTATTGGGCCTACTTCTGGTAAAAATTCTAAGCATCTATCATACGAGTACACTATTCTTGAGATATGAGACGTGATTTTTTAAAAAAATTCTTATTTCCTCGACTTCCATACTCCACCACCCCATTAAGTTTTAATTTCGTGACATTAACCCTTTCGGAGATGTGGATTTTAGAATGTCTCGCTCTCGGCTTTCGAGCGTTTTGGACGCATTATTATTCCCCTCACTCCCACACCCCTTTACCCACAAATTTTTTTTGCAAATGGGTCCACTATCAATGCTCTATATAAATTCCAAGTTTCAGCCCACTAGCCTAAGCGGTTACTGAGATCTAGAAACCAAAATTTTTCGTCTAAATCGCTTCCCCCACCTCCCCCCTTACACCCCACCCCTCAAAAGGTGGGCACTTGAAGAAGTCTGCTCAGTCTACCAACAAAAAAAAATTCAACTTAATAGCTCAAAGAGTTTGAGAGCTATAAGCTTTCAAACGTTTTGCGTACGGCGGACGGCGTACGGCGCACAGACGGACTGAAAATTTTTTTGCTTCTTTGGTGTCTATTAGTCATGAAACGTAGAAAAAAAAATTTTCAGGGTAGCAATTTATTTTTTTTAAAAATCGATAACAATACTTTATTATTAAAATAATAAAGTAATTAATGCGAAATCTTATCAGAACTAAGAAATATGTGAAAACATATGCAACCCCTTGCACCCACTTTGGGGTTGAATATCCAAAAATCCTGAAATGGGTTTTTAGATATATATAAGAAAAGCCTGAGAAAGTGATAATCAATCCGATGTTTTATCACTCCTAAGAGATGTAACGGAATTCGTAAAAACGTTTTCAACCCGTTTATATCCTCTTAGGGGTTGAAAAGGAAAAAGATTGAAAAGAAGTTTTAGGTGACTATTAAAGAAGCCTGTGGAAATGGAAAGTTATTCGATATCTAATCAGACCTGAGGAATACGGCTGAATTCGTGAAAACGTATACAAACCCTTTACACCACCTTGGGGGTTGAATTACAAAAAAATTCTGAAAACACTTTCTAAGAATTTACATGAAGAATCTTTAGAATAAAAATGAATTCAATATTTGGGAAGACCTAAAATATTTGACGAAAATCGTGAAAATATGTGCATTCCGTTTTCACTGTTAATTTTGTTTGCTCCCCTTCCGAACTCCAATGGATATTTGAATTTTTTTTAATCAGAATTACTTTTCTAGTTGATTTACATATATGTAAATACCGAGTTTCAATTTTGTAGTATAAGCCGTTCTAAAGTTAGGAAAAACACCCCCACCACCGTACCATACTACCCCTATACATAATTATATTTTTCCAACACGCTATTATACTACTATAGTTTTATCTAAATACAAAATTTTATGTCACGAGAGGTTCTTGAGATATGAAAATCGGAACCTTTTCCTTTTCACCCTCACCGTCACACTCTACACCCTCCCTTTCTTTCTAGGGGCCTATTAGACCTACTTCTGGTAAAAATTCTAAGCATCTATCTTACACTGTTGTTGAGATAAGAGACGTAATTTTTTAGAAAAATGCATATCTCTTCCGCTTCCATGCTCCACCACCTCTTTCTAAAAACCAAAATTGTTCGTCTAAAACGTTTCCCCCACCTCTCCCTCACACCGCAACACCTGAAGAAGTGGGGACTTCAAGGGGCCTACCCAGTCTATTTCCAAAAAAAAAATCAATTTAATAGCTCATAGAGTTTGGGAGCTATAAGCCTTCAAACGATTTTGCGTACGACGTACGGCGCACAGACGGACTGCATTTTTTTTGGCTTTTTGGTGTTTATTAGTCATGAAACGTGGAAAAAAAATTGTTCAGAGTAGAATTTTTTTTTTTAAAAGTCGATAACAATACTTTATTATTAAAATAATAAAGTAATTTATCTGGTTCATACTGTCCATAATTTGTTCGATGGTGAGGAATATCCAGCCATACATAGTCTCTAAGGAACGAAAAGGAAGTGGTTCCCAGCAATTGCGAGAAATCAATTTCACCTGAAATTCCATTGATATCAAAGACAGGTCTAAGGATATCTCGTCTATCATCAAATGACTCCATGTACATATAGAAGATGGGGTTGCAGGTGCATTTCATCTTTGCCAGGGAAGAACTTTAAGAGCGTATCAAAAGAATCTTCTGTAATCTTCTGCCTTAAATCGAATTCCCTAAAATTAGCATATTGAGCAACCTATTTCAGGTGTTGTTGGCAGCATTGATTCTTTTCATTATCTTCTGCGCTGTTATGGCCTCCTGTAAATGAATTTAAACTGGAATGACGGCGGTCTTAATTGCATGGCAATTTCTAAATAATTTTATCCGTTTGAGTTGAATTTCATTTCTTAAAAGCGCGAAAGATGGAGATTTATGATGATTTCTGCGAATTTTGAGTATTTAAGTGCCGTTGGAAAAGTACACTGTTTTAGAGGGGTACAGTAGAGTGTTGCTGATACAACTTTTTTGTGGTTTACAGCTTCTTAGTCATACAAATCATAGCTTTTTTAGTTTTCAAGAATCTACAGTCGCTTTTGCATTATCTATATAAATTTGTCTTTTTTTTTTTATTTATTTTGCTCACAGTACAGCAATCATTCACATGAAGCCCAACATAAAGTCATATTGAAATTTTGCTCACATTATGTTTACATTAGGAACTCCTTTTAGTGCAAATAGAATTTCGAACGAAATTTCATTAATTTTGCCTTGAACTTTTTTTTCAATTAAAATTCAGTTCCACGGCACAGAGTGAATGTAATCTTTTAAAAGTCTTCTTCCTGATTTTCCAAGCATACACACATGTGTTGAATTTCTATCAAGGATGGCGGAAAATAAAGTACAAAAAAAAGGAAAAATAAAAAACCCGAGTGTATTCGTCGCGTTTTCTCTCGCAAAAGAAAATTCTTCAGTCTCATCCTGGCCTGAAGACGCGGGCTTCTCTATCTGTTTCGTCTAACAACAGAAAAGTCTTTCTAACAGAATTAACAAAATTTGAATAATTGAATTAGGGTATGCCACCCCAAGATTTGCATCTATATGGGGTACTGGAGATAGGGAAGCCCGAATAGAAATTTTTGAGTCGCTTGGCATCTCCAGTTTCCGACTGTGTAACGAAAAGTATTTCGCGTATAGAGCAAAAAGATAGTCCATCATTCCGTACCTTGGTGGATCCAAAAATCCACCATTTTATAGTAGGTACCCCGACATACTTTTAATGCTTCCCGTACGCGATTACATAAATACATACGATGAATTTGAGTGTGTGAATGGCGTGTATATCTGGAGATAAAGTGCTCGCGGAAAAATGATGGTGCACCTCATTCTCTTAGCAAATACTTTCCAAATTACTTGAAAAACTTCACATTTATATAAAAGATACACCGTACATACCACCCCCGATTCGAACCACCCCAACCACGCACAAAAGTATTATCTATACCCTACGTGTTCGAATTCGCTCGGGTTGAGTTTTACGATGGGGTTGAGAGTTGAGATGGTAACCGGAAAGTCGTACTTTACTGAGTTCGCTTTTTGCCTTAGGACCTACATAAATGTACACGTTACGTACACGTTTATAATTTTGAATCATAAAATTCGCATATAACTAAGCATAAATTGAGATATTGTACTCGTATGTAACGAAATTAATTTTAAGTACATACAAAATTGAAAATTGGTGATGCCTGCAAGGGGTCGTATCCGAAATGGGCTTTTCGATGGCGTGCCAAATGGGATGGGAAACTTATTTCCAAGTAAATTGATCATTAGAATTAAGAATTCGTGGCGCTAGGACGATAAAACTCGATAGGTTTTTCCCAAACTGGTGTCAATACTACAGGTGAAAATTTTGAGGGTTTTCTTCGATTTCAGAGTTGTTAATGAGGATCACTGTGCGCACACTATGACTGGAGAAGACGCGACTCGGGTAGTATCAAAACGATACGTGACTGCAATTTGCTGGTTTTGCCCATCGGAAGGAATTTTATGTTGCAACGAAATGAAAATGGTTCGTCGGGATTTCAAGTAAAACACAATTCGTTTAATATATAAAATAATAACAATGATGTATTCAATAATCGCATTACTGGCAGCGCTGCACGATTTTAAACACAACTTGATGACTGCTCGATCGCTGCTTTCAATCAAAATCGCTTTACAATTATTTCGCGTAGAAACTGTTCGTCGTATCGCTTCGCCGTAGTAAAAACTGTACTTGGCTGCAAACTCTGTCGTGCTTAAATACTGCATGTGTTGAATCGAGAGCTTTTCCGAATATACGGAGTGGTGTGTGTGGAATCTTCAAGTGAGCTGGAGAGTATGCATGGGAAAAGTATTCGATTTCGTTGGATATTGGGAGGAGTGTCTTTCTCAATGGAAACCGATCGAGATTTGCGCGTTGCCAGGGTAGCATGTAACAATATTATCACTGTCCTAAAACATATAAGTTTAAGGGGAAGACAAAATCTTTGCTACAACCTAAAAAATAACCTTCCAAATAGCCTCCTGGTTATTCCTTAGGTTGTCAGTCGCATAGTCACTTACACCGCATCTCAGCATTAAACACGTTTCGGACTTCTACCCATAAAATAATAAAGTTGCGCCCAGACTGTTGGCCGATTTTTTTTTTAGTTTTAATTACTCTAGTAGTCACATCCACATATAGGTACTATGTCTCAACTTTCTAGCATAAGCCGTTTCTGAGATATGAAAAACAAAACCCACCCCCGTACCTTGCTACCCGTATCAAACATTTATTTATCTGGGATGTCTATATAGTAGCTCTATACAGTTATATTACATAAATTTTTCGCTTTCTATCCTTTGCGGCTTTCGAGAAATTAAAATCAGAATTTTTTTCATTTCCACCCCCTTTCACCATATATCCCTACCATCAAAATTTTCTCCGCTAGAGGTCTACTGGTCCTAATTTCTGTAAAATTTTCAAGATCATATCTGTTACGGTTCTTGAGAAAAATGGCTGTCCCCCACTTCCGCGCTTCTACTCCCCCCCCCTCCAAATTTTACATTCAGTAGACTCCACTGGTAATTCTATATACAGAAACCAAATTTTATCTTCATGGCACAATTGAGTCGGAAGATATTGTAATTCAAAGTTTTTCACTCCCCACTCCCATTCCTCACCACCCCCTTAAAAATGTTAGTCATTTTCTAATCTTATAGTATCTCTTAAGACAACTACAAAGTTTCAGCTGTCTGGCATCAGTCGTTCAGAAGAGATGGATTTTAGAATGGTTGTTCAATCCCAGCTTTCAAGAGTTTTGGGCGCATTGTTTTTTCCCCCACTCCCACACTCCTCAACCCCTATAAACCATTTTTTGCAAATGGGTCCACTATCATAGTTCTACATAAGTTCAAACTTTCAGCTTCCTGGCATAAGCGGTTCCTGAGATTTAGAACCCAAAATTTTTCATCTAAACCGCTCCCCTCCCTCCTCCTCCTCACACCCCTTCTCCTATAAAAGATACCAGTCGTAGGGGTTCAACCATTCTACCTACCATAATAATTTCAACTTAGTATCTCAAGAGGTTTGAGAGCTACGCACCTTCAAACGGTTTCGCGTACGGCGTACGGCGGACGGCGTCTACGGCGGACAGACGGACATTTTTATTTTTTAGGGTTTACTAGTCATAAAACGTGAAAATAAAAAATTTCAGGGTAGCAAATTTTTTTGGAAATTTTAATACTTTATTATTAAAAAATAATAAAGTCAAATTGGTACACTTTTCGCGACCAGTAGGCTTAAAAATGGAAAAACAAATTTCAGTCCGTCTGTTCGCCGCACGTTTGATGGGTCGTAGCTTTCAAACCCTTTGCACTATTAGGTTCACATTTTTTTTAGGGTTGATTAAGTACATTCTTTAAGTGTTAACTTTTTTGGAGAAGAAGTTGCGTGGAGTTGGAGACGAACAATTTTTGTATTACTTTCTAGCTTACAGTAGTAAGTTGAAACTTGGTGTTAATATAGAGCTACGAGAATGGATCCAAAAATTGTCGGTTTGAGTGGAAGGTCTCGGTATGCTTCCGAAACGCTCGAAAGCAGGAATACTGAAAATTGCATATCTTCTGAATGGCTTATGCTACAAAGCTGAAACTTTGTGATTAATAGCTATTAAGAGAGTATATTAGAAAATTTAAGGTAGGAAGTGAAAAATTTTGGATTCCGGACAGATAAAGTTAGGTTTTAGTATATACATAGGTTCACAACGAGAGTACAAACAATAGAAAATTTTTAACGGAAGGCAATGGAGCACGAAAGTGGGGAAATCATTTGTTTTCAAATTTTCTTTGATAATCACAATCAAATTGAAAGGTATTCAGTACACCCAAACATATTTTTTGAATTACTTATACTTTACACAAATAAATAAATTTATAAGTACATCTAAATCCACCATTCAACTTACAACCCTTAGAAAATAGATAAGTGTCACTGGTGATATGCCGATTGAAAATACAGTGGCAGTCAAAAGTAAGTAAACACATGTAATATTGGAAAGAAAATGGAAATTAATACTTCGAAATCAAAATTATTTTATTCTTCTTGTAACAATAACAATAACGAATCATATGTTCTACAAAATAAATGCAAATTTATAAAATAAGTAGTAAGTAATAGCTCTTCCCAAGCCGGGAAAAAACCAAACAGATCCTAGCAATTACAGACCAATAAGTATATTGTCAAGTATTGGTAAAATATTCGAAAAGCTGATTCTCAAAAGAATGAATACTTTTCTGGAAAACGAAAATATAATCCGACATTTTCATTTCGGGTTCCGCCAAGGTCATTTGACAAATCACCAGCTATATAGAGTAACCAAAGATATTAATAAGGCATTTGAAAATAAGAAGTCTGTGGGGATGATAGTCCTCGATATAGAAAAGGCCTTCGATTCGGTGGGGCATCAAGGCCTAATATACAAGCTAATTGAACTAAAATGTCCTACATATTTAATCAAGCTTATATCTTCCTTTCTAACATCGAGATTCTACCAAGTCAACTTAAAGTCATCTCTTTGAAATAAAAGCAGTATATCTGCAGGCGTGCCGCAAGGCTCATGTCTCAGTCCTATGCTATATAATTTGTTCACATCTGACCTTCCTAAAATGAATGACTCCGAAATCGCCTCCTTTGCTGATGATACTGCCTCGTACTCTAGCTCAACGGACCCCAGTATAATCATTTACAATCTTTAACTACAACTGGAAGCCTTTTTAGAATTCTTCAAAGATTGGAATCTCAAAGTTAATGTGGATAAAACGCAAGCTATTTATTTCACGAAAAGAAGAGTTAATAGATACCTTCCCTACCCCTCTATTAATGTTTTGGACCAATCGATAAATTGGAGCAATGATATTAAATATCTAGGAGTTTACTTGGATAAGAAGCTCACATACCATCAACATATAGCCCAAGCGGCCTCTAAAACAATGAAAAGTATTAGAATAGTATATCCCTTCATAAACAGGAAATCGAAACTGTCCCTGGAAAATAAACTGATAACATACAAAATGGTGATGCAGCCAATGCTGCTCTATGGCACTCCTACTTGGAGTTGTTGTGCCAAAACTCACAAGAGAACTCTTCAAATTGTGCAAAACAAATGCTTAAAGATTATACTTAATAAACCGTGGCACTACGCTACGCGATTACTACACGAAAATGCGCACATTGCTTTGGTTTACGATACCGTACAGACCTTAAAACCACGTTTCGTTGCACAGCCGCGGAAAATCCATTGATCCTCTCTTCGCTTCAATCATAACAAGAGCCTTTAAGTTAAGTTTTTATGTAGTAGTTAAGTAGTTTTAAGTTAGATTAGTTATACGCAGGAAGGTTTTGCTCCATTTTCCTTCAGAAAGCCACAATGATTCGTTAGAGACATCAGCCTCCGTGCTATAATTTAACAACACTGATGTATAGACGAAAGTCTGTGCACGGAATAATTATAAGTTAACTTAAGCACAAAATGTTAATAAAGGGTTTTCCAATAGGGACTTGACAACTTTGAATTCAATTTGTGAACGCACCCTTTCACTAATCATCGAACTGTCACTGTCAATTTATTCAGTAAACTTAACATTTTTATCATGGTAAAGTACACGAAGGAACAACGTCTGCAAATTATAAAAATTTACTACAGAAATTCGGAGTCGGTGACCGCTACTTTAAGAGCGTTAACTCCGATTTTCGGTCGTAATTCTCGCCCTAGTAGACAGGCAGTAACAAGTTTAGTGCAAAAATTTGAGTCTACATATTCGTTGTGTGATGTTGCCGTGCCAGTGAGACAACGGGTTGGTCGAAGTGTCGAAAATATCGCTGCCGTTGAAACGTCCGTAGCAAATGATCCAAATCAGTCAATTCCACGGCGTTCTCAAGTGTTGGGCATCGCCCAGACCACGTTATGGCGAATTTTGCGTAAGGATCTTGGTTTACACCCATACAAGATCAAGCTGACTCAAGAATTGAAGCCGATGGACCATTTGAAGCGACGTACGTTCTCCGATTGGGCTCTGGAAAAGATGCGCCAAGATGATCAATTTCATCGCAAAATCATCTTCAGTGACGAAGCTCATTTTTGGCTCAGTGGGTTCGTCAATAAGCAAAATATGCGTTATTGGTCCGGTGAAAATCCACATGTGCTTCATGAAAGACCACTTCATCCACAAAAAATAACTGTTTGGTGCGGTTTGCATGCTGGCGGCGTCATAGGGCCATATTTTTTCGTCGACGATAATGATCGTCACGTTACTGTGAATGGTAATCGTTATCGCGCCATGATTACCGATTATTTTTGGCCCGAATTGGAAGATATGGACTTGGACAACATGTGGTTTCAACAGGACGGTGCCACAAGCCACACAGCACACGTTACAATCGATTTATTGAAGAGTAAGTTTGATGAGCGTGTTATCTCAAGAAATGGACCAGTCGATTGGCCGCCTCGTTCGTGCGATTTAACGCCTCTGGACTTTTTTCTTTGGGGCCACGTCAAGTCGTTGGTCTATGCCAACAAGCCGACGACGTTGGAAGAGCTCAGAGCCAACATTGAACACGAAATAGCAGCCATTTCGGCCGAAATGTGTGGCCGAGTCATCGAAAATTGGGTCCAACGAATCGACCGCTGCAAACGTGCCCGCGGTGGCCATATGAACGAAGTCGAGTTCCATTCATAAATGTTTTGATTGTACTTCAACCCGATAATAAAGTTTTTGAAATATCTCAAATGGTTTGCATTTTATTTTGAAAAAAAGTTGTCAAGTCCTTATTGGAAAACCCTTTACTATGGAAAATATATATATCTATCTATCTATCTAGTAAGTAATAGTAGTTTACTATCGAGTGATAAGAAAATATTTGTAATTCGATCAGTCAAATGTAAGTAAACATTTTGTTTAACTACCACAATGACCCACATTGTTTTGAGACAATTTGGCTATTCGACTGGGCATGAAAAGGGAGTACTTCCTGCATTGTTGCTCCGAAAAAGTTTGTCCAATTTGTTCGATGCTCACTTTTAATTCCGAAATGCTTCTTGGAGCTCTCTTGCTTATTTTAATTTTCAGCCAAGACGATAAATTTTCAATGGGCTTTGAGGTAGCCATGTCAGGACATTTATTTTCTCATCCTTGAGAAAATTCTGATCAATTTTGGCTTTATGTATAGGAGCGTTATCTTGCTGAAGTAAGAAATCTTCGCCTATCAGCGTTTGCCCTTCAGGTAAAATGACTTCTTTCATTAAATTCAGGTAGACTTGTGCATTTAATTTGCCTTCTAATAGAATAATTTTATCAATACCATATGCAGAAAAGCAACCCCACACTATATCCCTTTTTTGACACCCTTTAAGCCAGAAATACATGTGCAGAATATATGCACGCAGCGGTGCATGCATCTCTGCATGTGAAACAGACGTGCAGAGTTTTAGACAGATCTCTTAGTTGTATTTGTCATAAATCACCGCATTTTCTGATAGTCAGTTTGAGTTTCACCTTCAGTTTATTTTAATAAACAAAAAATGATCTTAGTTTTGATCCGGCAAAAATATATTTTTGTAATTTCGACTGGTTTTATCGAATACAATTTGGTTATTTTTTCTAAGTTCTATGAAACGCTCCTCCATTGCTACTCCACTCCACAACTTCAACTAAAAAATAACCTGTCAAACCACTTTTTTCGCTTTCTGTGTTGGTAAATTTCAATCTCAAGTTGTGGCAATACTGCCGCTGCGCAGCGAAAGTAGAAGTAGAGACATGTTGCAGCGCGACGCTGCATGCAGAATAAGCGTGTGTCTCGTTGCATTTAAACTCAAGCGTTCTAAATCCGTTTTGCCGCGCTGCATGCAGAAATATGCACATGTATTTCTGGCTTTAATGTTGGTTTTGTACACTTGTAAGAGAGCGATTCACCTTTCTTCCTCCACAGGTACATTTGTCCATGGCTGTATCGCATCCTTATCATCGATTCGTCTGTCCATAAAATCGAAAACCAAAAATGATCAGGCATTAATGCATGTTCGGTATAGAAATTGAGCCTTTTGGTAATTTGCGAGCCACACGTCCTCTTTTACCACTTTCCCTTAAACGGCTTCTGATTGTTTCAACAGAAGGAGTAACTTTACTTTTTGAAGCCAGTTTTGACCGAATCGCAGGAGCCGATAAAAACAGATCTGATGAAGAGATGTTAACAATTCGTAAATCGACTCTAGTATCGGTGATTCTGGGACGTCCTGGCCTAGAAATTTCTGCAACTCGAACAGATTCTTCATATGTTTTAATAATTTTGAAGATCAATGCCGGTGATTTATTGAATTTTTCGGCTATTTCCCTGTACGTTTTGCCTTTGTTGTGTAATTTTATAATTACTTGCCTCTCTTCTGTTGTCAAATGCTTGAATTTAACCATTTTTTAATAACTTTTAATTAAAATTTCTATTGTTAATACTGAAAAAAGACGTTAATAATTTTTTTTTAAATTCAATTATTTTTCTAACATACCGACGTAATTTTTATTTTTTTTCAATTTGGATATGATGCGGGCTACAATACTGAAATTTACCGGAATCTCAAATTTTAATAATTTAGCTAAAATATGAGAAAAACTTCTTTGTTCACTTACGTTTGACTTGTTCGTTCAGACGATAATTTTGCACTAATTGCATTATCATTCATCCAAATAAACAAAAGCAAAACAAATTCTGCTTGAGCGTGCTAGTATCACTGTAATCTTTGATTTCAGCGAATTTTTCAGAGGAATAATAACGGAAAATTGTAGTATTCCCAGCTTAAAGTCATATATCATGTTATATTTTGGCTGTTAACTTACTTTTGACTGCCACTGTATACCTGATACATTTGGTTTGTATTAGTTTTGAGTGCCTACTGTTAAGTACTTGATACAAAGTATCAGATTGGTATATAGTCTTCCAATCCATAATACAAAATGAACCTAATATATTTGGTCTGTTTCGGTTATGAACGTATCAGTTGCTATTAGGTTGGACACTTTGTATCAAGTAATATTTGGTACCTGATACAAAGTACCACTACTTATTCCTAGTGCAGAAGAATTGAGTAAAAATCGTTCAATCAATTTCAATGGCAAGGCAGTTGATGTACTTATCATTTCACATTTTTCTGATAAGTGGAGTATAGGGAGGGAGAGACAAGTGCTCTTCTTGACCCCAGTTCTGAAATTTGCTCCTGCTTAATCTGAATGCCCTTCGTTATATATGTTGGACCTTTTTCCTTTAGTATGTCGAAAATACCACATAAAATCACCTACAATCCATAAATAAGAATAATCGATTGCAATTACAATCAATTTTACATTCATAATTTTCGCAAGGATGCATTCTAACAACATCCCAAAGGTGCACTCGACTTCACGTCCTCCACGCTGAATTCGTTACGCACGCCATAACAGCTACAAATAGCTGAGACGTGTGTTTCCCAACGGAACGTTTATCCTATCGACAGTCCTCGTATTTCATCTAGCTACGTACTGCCGTCAGATACACGGGGGCCGGAAAAAAAGAGGAAAACTCCACATGCATGGTTGACTTTTTCCACGTGTGAGTTTATGGAGGATTTCCATATAGCGCATAGATAGACCCACTTTGGGCGCTCGTATTTTTTTTGCCGTTCCGTCGTGTCCTTGTTGTAGTTGTTGTTTCTCGTCCTGCCTTGCTGGAGTTGTAGCTTTCTGTGTTGGCATCACGTAGATCTACCAATAGTTAAATTGCTTGTTAACCACTGATGGCCGTTGGGTGATGGACAGAAAATGGAAAAAATTCTCATCTGTCGGTTAGCATCTGCGAGGTTAATATCGTCCTCGCGGGTTCCTAGCCACCCCTCCCCCTCCCAATCCAAAGTCGAACATTTGCCCCGCATCCCGTATCGTTGGCGCGTTGATAGAGGTGGCGGATCGAGGAAGCTCGAGTATCGGACACCCCCATCTAGCGGGCCATACACGAAAAGTTGAGTTTATTTTGGCAGAAATTTCTGTTTTTATCGACGATAAATGCCCGAGTTATAGGTGCGGACGTGTTTGGTTCGAAATCGCTCCGGTTTTTTTTCGGGGGTTGTTTCCTGGGGAGCGTTTTGTAGCGGTGCTTCCATTTCGGTCATTGTTGATGTTGCTACATAGCCACTGCTTATGATGCTACTTGGCAGCTAAAATGACCCGTGGACGGGGTATTTTTTTTTGCCGGGTGTTCGCTTAGGAAGCACGAATGGAATAGTTTTTATGGCGCACCAGTTAAAAGTGGTTTTAATACTAATTGTTTCAGAGTTTATATTACTTTTTATTTTATTGGTCTATTATGCGCGCACTCTGACGGCGTATGCCTAGGAGGGCAGATCGTTCGCCCCCTCGCTTTACATTTCTGGAGGCACTACAGGACCAAGTCGTCAAGTTTTTATTGCTCATCTTCAAGTTAGAGTTTTAGTGTTGTCATTAAATTTTTCGTATACGTTCGCTTCGTTTTAGATCCTCGAGGGAATCGATTTAATTTTTTTTTCTTGCTGAGACTGCTTGGAAGGATATGGGATCTACATACATACTTACAAAATATATGTACATCGTTTTTTAATACAAAATTTTGAAAGCGCAACATTATTACCCAGACTTGCGAGTTTGTAAGTTTATGTCTTAAGTAATCGAACAGAATACTAAATTAAGGGCTTGGATCGAGACTCGAAGCGAAAATATAACTCGAATGTTATGGCCAAATTATTTCGAAGAATTAATTAAGCTACCAGGAAGACACTATGCGCATAATCTATGTACATACATACAAAAAACATTGTTGTAAATAATATCGAAACCGTCTTTTTATAAATAAACTTTAAGACATTTTTCGCTTTGTCCGTCAGTTTGTTCAACAGATTTGCCTACATCGATACAATCCGTGTTATGCTCGCCCTAAATTCATCCCTGCAAGATGTTCACCCAACCTACCCACCAAACAAATTTTAACTTAATATCTCAACGGTGGACAGACGGACTTTGATTTTTTTTTGGGTCTACTAGTCCTAAAACGTGAAAATAAAAAATTTCGAAGTAGCAAATTTTATTAAAATTTCAGGTCGACAACAGTATTTTTTATTAAAAAATAATAAAGTGAAACACATCCGATCCCTACATTAAAAAAATTTATTTTGAAAATATCGCACAAAGCCTTTTGTTATAACCAACTTTCTAACATTGGTGTTTTACAACATCGATGTTTCGAACAAAAAATCGGTAAAAAACATCGATGTTTTATCACGGTAGAATTTTGTAGATGCTGTATTAAAAGTATTAATCATAATGATAACTAAGAGATTGGTTACATTCAGGAGCAAGAAATATATGTAGGTACAGGCTTGTTAAAACAAACAAATTTATTTATGCTATTAAAAATAAATTCTAGTTTTTCTAAATTTTTAATAATAAAGACCGTGGAATTCTATGGTACGATGTCCGCGGCCGCTGTGTAAGTCTATACGTATAGTTTGGAAGAGCAGTAGACGTAGAATATTTACGGCGATTCTACGTATAATATTTTAGGTGCTTATACGTAACATACGTACGTTCTTTGTACGTACAAAATTCACTTCATTTCTACGAGTGGTGCAACGTATTTGCACGCGCATTTTTTTATTTCCGCCTTTTACATAGAGAAATGAATGATTTGAAATCAGCTGAGCTGATGACTGATATTGTCGTTGCACAGAAAGAACAAAATATTGATTGAGATATTATTTAAAAATTAAAATTTAATAAGTAAATTATAATTTATTTTAGGTACTTAAGGGGGTCATCCCGTGTGCTCTTTTTTTACGCTTTTTTTTCGATTTTTTTTTGGCAAATCAAATAGAGATACAACTGTGCAATTTTTACCACATATTTATGCATATTTTGAGCACACTTTTTTCGGTCCGAAATTTCCGCTCATTGCTGAAGTATATGGCAACTTAGCCACTCATTTTCAAAAAACTTTTTTTTCGGTAGACCGATTGCGGGCGTTCTGTTTATCTCAAATAAAAAAAACAAACGGCATTTAATTCTGTGAAGTTTAAACTAGTTTCGGAACTAGAATTATCAAAAAATATTGAAAAGTCAATTTTTGGCAACTTTTTGAACTCTTTATCGTCAATTTTCGTGTTTTTTTACGACTTCTTCTGCTCGACAAAAAAAAAACGGCTTAATGAATCACAATTATTATTCTAGTTTGTAAAGTGTCTACATGAGTACTGAATAAGTTCACCAAATTTCAAAGGAATTCGTTCGATACATTTCGAGATATCGTGTCTACCGATTTGGAAAATATCGTTTTGAGAAAAACGCAACTAAACTGACCATTATATTCGAAACAGCAAAGGAGTTTAGAGAATATTATGGCCTGTAACTTCCGAATGGCTTCGAATATCGGAAAATCACTTCGCCCAAATATTCTAGACTATATTTGGATGCAATTAATGCAAAAAAATCGATTTTTTGACCAGTCACACGGGATGACCCCCTTAATGATTATGTTGTGTTCGATGTATAAAACATCGATGTACAAAAAACATCGAAACCAAAACATCGATGTAAAAAGTACTCGATGTTTTTGCAAAACATCTATGTTTTAGAAACATCGATGTCGATGTCGCAGCCCTACAGTGAGGTAGCTAAAGGTCACATTTCTTCATCTAATCGTCAAATAGGTAATAATAATAACAGTGATGCTAACAATTTGTTCTCAACTCAAGAACTTTTAAATATTTATTTCAAATGAATTAATAATTAAATTAAGTAAGTGTCGATCTAAGGAAGATCAGTACCAAGTACTTGTTGAATTAGCCTAACTGCAGTATTCTTTCCAAAGGAAACTAATACAAGATTTGCAGACAAGTGTCTTGTTTTGACTTGAGTGATAATTGATCCCCAGATTGTCTACCTTCTCCGATTACGCCATCATAGAGCGCGTTCATTTCCACTTTTGGTGAACAACATTGTCTGTGGTTGATGTCCTGTCCACTTCATCAAACTAGCAGCTTCATTTGAGACAGTATCGTATAGTCCGCCCTGCACTTCTTCTTTTTCTTCTAGATTACATTGTAGAATCATCTGCTGGTATTTAGATGTACCTACCAGTAAGTTACGACTACTCAGTTCAAATTTCAAAATATGCCAATCATTAGTTTAAATTTCCTTCTGCATCGAATTTCACTATGGATATGGATATTTGTTTATAATCCCATAGTTAAATTTGGCGAGTTATTATTTTTTAGATTTGAACCTCTAAAACTTTTGGAACCACATCATCTTTTGCGCCTGGCGTTTAAGTTTCTTTTTAAGGAAAAATTGATTTCGTACAGAAGCAGTCCCCGGCAGGCCATCATAGGTGTGGCTAATTTCATCAAGATATTGTCTGATTTTATCAAAGTATGCTGTATCTTATTCAATAAGGCCTAGGACAACTTGAAGAACTAATGATTTTTAGTTTATAACTGAGAAAGAAAGTACCTTCGTTGTTGAGACGGGTAGCATTTTTTTACTATCTAAATTTGAAGAGAGTTTCATCAGAGATCTTCTTATACTCTAGATGAAGTGTTCAGTATGTCATATGTCCAAGTTTAAGAAAAGTAGAAATTCAAACTTAATAATTCTTAAAAGAAAAGCAAATTGAATGCTTAAGAGAAATAAAAGTTACAAAACTTAGAGACTTAGGGCGTTAATTACGGTCTTCAGTTAAACTCTAACTGGAACTTTACCCGGTAGTTTTGTATGAGAATCTTTCAATTAAAGTTCCAGTTTGAATGTAATTGAATGTCGTAAGAACAGAACTTATAATTGAATAAAAATTAAAACTAAAAATAAAGACTTAAAACACATCAAAACATAAAAATTATTAAATTTTGAAACTTTAAAAAATTGTCTATCTGAAATAACTAAATCTTTAATTTCAATTTAACAAAAAAAGGTTGTAACTTTATTTTAAAATTACTAACTAAAATATTAAACTAAATAAAATTTATAATTTGAAAAGAGTTACAACTTAATTATATGATATGCTATGGTATATAGGTGTGTTTTTTTGCGCACTTGTCCAGAACAGAGTAGGTTAGAAAATGTATACACAAAATAACAACAACGTTGCTGTTTTTATGATTCTTTATAACTTTTTTCCATAGATGGTAGGCTTGAGCAGAGAATTTATCGCGAATAGCTGCCACAGTGAGCTTACTGTGGCAGCTATTCCTGTTAAAATCTATATTCTAGCCTACTATCTGCAGGGAAAAGCAATAAAAAATAACAAAAACAGCAATATGCTTGGTGTTTTCAATATAAGTTTTAAGCACTACTCTGATCTGGATAAATGCGTAAAAAACACACCTAATATAAATGGTATATCATATTTAAAAATAAAAATTAAATAAATAAATAAAAAATATATCTAAATAATATCAACAACTTACAACTAGATGCAATATCTAAATACAAAAGTCGTATTACAAAAAAAAATTATGATGTTATATCCAAATACCGTTCAAGAGTTTTCGATAAACCGATTTTTTTTTTATTTTACTCGTATTAGGACCTCAAAAAAGCTGTCCCAAAAGATTATGGCCGAAAAAAGTCTCTAAGGACTCGGTTTTCGAATTTTAGTACAAGGTCGCCTGCAAAATTATTCATGATTTTCTACTACTCAAAACTTAAAACGTGTTTATCTAAAAACTACATTATTCAAGCTGGCCGGAAACATAACTCGGACAATTTTCAACCGATTCACTTGAAATTTTGAATATATCTTTAAAACTATATTGTCCATCAGAGTACGTAGGATTTTTTTATATTGCATAGTTCATTTGCTATTAACAATTTTCTGACGATTTTTTAGGCAAATTTCACACTTTTCAAAGCGAAAACTGTGAAATTTGCCTAAAAGAAGTGCGCCATTTGGCTAAAAATCAAAATATCGAAAAAATCCTACGTACTCTTGTGGCTGTAGTTATATGTAATTGAAATAAATTTATTAGCTTATCATAAATCAAAAATTACAGACACTCCGGCCATGGACCCTGGGAAAACGGAAACGTCATCGCAAAAACGCTGCACAGCCGCCATTTTGAATTTAATCGCTTAAAAAAAATTACTGTACATAGTCAATAACATGTATTATAAATACCAATTTTTGTAATCTCGATTTATTTTGTAGTTTTTCTGAAAAAAAGTCCCGAAAAAGGCCTATTTTTTTCAACCTCTTGAGTGGCGTAACTCCTTAAGATTAAAAAAATTTGTTTTTAGTTTTTGTTTTAGTTTTAAGAAGGGGCGAAGCGCTAAGCCACCGCGCACACTAGGCACCAAAAGGGCCCATAGCGATCCCTTCAGAACCTCGTAGGTCACTAAACATCCCCTAAACAACCCAGATCCCTAACAAACTTGACTAGCTTATCATGCCCTATTAACCTCAGGTCCTCCAAATTGTCAAAGAAAAGACTTCCCAGCCACCTCAGTCGCCTCCTTGCAACCGCCTGACACTCGCACAAAATGTGGGTGATGTCCTCATCAGCACATATGTCCAGGCAATACCTGCACACGTCAGAGTCAGCGATCCCCATACGCATAGCGTGCTTCCCTAGCAAGCAGTGCCCTGTCAGTATTCCGACAAGTAGCCGCAGACTTCCCCTGCTCCATGTTAATATCTCCCTAGTCTTTCGTCTGTCCAACCTTGGCCAGAGTGCCCTAGAGGTCCTACAGCTCGTTAGCGCCTCCCATCTAGAGTTCGCTGCGTCCACTGCAAAAAAAATTAAAACCAAGCAAAATTTACAAATAATTTCGTAAAAAGGTCTTTTAAATGGGAGCCATCCAAAGGAGTAATGGCAAACTTGGCATAAAGTCAATTTTACCTTGGATTATTTAGTAAATACCTCAAAACTTTTAATAATGTCGGCCGTTGCTTACAATTAAGGAATATAGTTGTTATGATTTGATTATTTGTTCTCTAAAATAAGTAGTTCTGTGTTTAACAAAAACACTATTACAACAAACTTGAATTTAAAAAAATACATGAATTTGACATAAAGTTTAACTCAAAACTAAATCCAGTATTATTTCGACTTTGAGTCTCAAACATTTCTTAAGCTATTTTGGATTCCGAAAGATAATTGCACAAATTTTTAAACGAATTCCTTTAGCTACAATCACTGAAATAATAATTTTGATAAAAATTTAAAATTTTTATATTAAAGCGATCTGAAGTAATCGGCATATATAAATTTTTTTTTTATTTATATTTACATATTAGTTTAAAAATGAATGTCTCTATTTACATGTGTAGAGTTAACAACATTTCATCAAATCTTAATTCCTAATAGAACTCTCTTTCAAGTCTGTACTTTCTGGATAGTTTGGTGATTATACTGTTGTGTTTGTTATTTTTCTAAAACCGTTATTGCAGTATAGGCTATATTTGACTTCTCTTCAATCTGTTAGGCATACGTCTGCGAATATTTAGCAAGCTGCGCATCAAAGGATTAGGATGATTCGTACGCTTTTCCAGGTGTCTCTTTCTAAAGTTTTCAATGTCGGCTCTAACCGTGGGGATATTAAGGTCATCATGTAAGTTCAAGTTTTTGATGTACCAGGGTGCATTAGTTATATACATATATAAATTTCAAGGAGCTCTTGAGTTCATTGCTTTTAGACATACAACTTTTTTCTGTCCGAGCCTTTCGGTTTCATGTCTTACAAACTTTTTGGGCTGTATTAAACGTTTAAATACTCAATGATTTTAACTAGAGTATGAAATATGTATGTAACATAAACTTTAACGGAATACCGCATCTAGGGTTCTGGGTTTCAACTTTGCAGCATTGGATGTTCCTAACATTGAAAAGGAACCCCGACTCTCGTTTCAAGCAACCCATGAAAAAATCATATTTTTGAGAGTTTAAGCGTGACATTTTTAGCGGTTCTCGAGATATTATATATACATTCCATTTATTTAGGACACCTGCTATAAACACACATGACCTAGCCTCAGGTCATTTATGATATGCCAAAGATACAACAATTTGTCAAGCCATGTGTGGAAGCGTTCTGGTACGAAATACCAATGAAGATATTTAGTAATAGTCCTCTATTGGAATAAACAGTTGGTCTCACGTTTTGGCTATTTTGGTTATAAAGGGAGTGGTAGTGCAACAATTCGATTATAATGTTCTCATAAAAGAATTTCTAATGGTAAAAATTCAAATGTAAATAATTATATATATTGTTGCGAGCTGGTCGTTTTTCGGGTTATCAATACCAAATAGGTTTTTCACTTGGCATGCCCTATAATGTATAAATCGAAATGAATCAGTCGCTTTCCAGTAAAACACCGCTTTCGTAGTCCAAAACTGATCCCATGTACAGGCTCTGCTGCGCTTAAATATTGCATGTCTTAACTCGAGAGACTTCCAGCATATACGGTTGTGCGTGTTTAACATGCAGGAAGTTGTTGCAGCTTTCAACGCTATTTTAATTGGATACTGGAAGATTGCAGTTTTCCCTGAAAGCTCGAATGTCACTGACAAGTGGTTCGGGTTGTAATTGTATGCATGTAACAATATGCATAGCGTAAAATTTGTTCCTCGCATTTGTTCACTTTTGTTTTTTATATCTGAAAGTTGAAAGTATTGTTTTCTAAATTTATTAAAAATAAAATGTATTTACCGCAATTTCAGCAGTCAAACTCGGCTGACCTTTTTGATGATATAAAACTAACAATACCACTATCTCATTATCCTCAGAGTCGTTGGGAATAAACGGGCAGTTACAATTTTGATTTTGGGAAATGGATATTGTTGAAAAGTAATGAAACTGGGTGTAAGGAAAAGTGTAGCTCTATGACCTTTAGGGCTTTTGAAATGTAAGCTGTCACACAAAAGCGACCACGACTCAAGACATCTTTCCGTGTTCGATTGTATTATACTAAAAATAGTGTGTGTAACTTACAAACAAGGATATTTCCGAGATGAGCCCTTTATTTCTTGTCCAAAATACTTTTGCCCTTCAAAATGTCCTAACTTCGTGCACTCGAAACCTGAAACGATTCAATAAATTTTCTTTTATCTACTCACCCTGTAGAGCGGGTTCTTGGTCCGAAACTGAAAAACTTTTCAACAGAGTATAAGTTTTCGGTGTTCTTTTCTTAGGACCCGACCGGTTTGACTTTCTTTTTCGTCTGTTTGTCGGCTTCGCTATTGCATTCAAGTGCATGATGTGCAAGCATCATGACGACAACAAGACCTAATCCAATCTGGCAAGTATTTGGTGCTCTACGAGCCCGAACATGTACAGATCACGTTTCCTTTTCGTATAATTTTTGCTAAGGCGGTAGATTGGCGAGTACCTCCCAAACCGAATAAAGTTCATTGTCGTGACGAGAGGTCACTGGAGGTTACTCCCGGCCCGTTTTTACTTCGGACGAAGATTTACAATGGTCCATTGGGTGGTTTTTTTTTTATCTCGAAAATGCAACAAAATTCACTAACTACCGAATTAATGACGTGTATTATCGCAACGACCATTAGCCAACGTACGAAGGACGTGGACGAATTTCTTGCGAGTTGAAAGAAACAAATCGCAGCTTGGATCGTCTTGGAGTGGTCTGGAAGCCGGAGCTTTATTACCTTAAGGAGATACTGTGCTCCATTAATCCCACACCCCGAGATGACAATAAAGGCCTTGCTTAACATTTTCAGCCTTTTCTGTTTTAGCCGGAGTCCGAGAGGATGTCGGTCCGTTTATCTGGTGGCAAAGTGGAGTTGCGTGATGCCGACGAATTAGCACGGCTTCAAAAGGAGATCGGAACCGGCTAATTTGATTACTAATGTGCCTAATTATGCTAAAAGCGGCAGTTCATTTGTCTATTACGGATGCCGGTATGTCTTCATCTTGGACGCACCGTGATGATGATGTCAAACGTTTTGTTTTAAGTTTTTCATCCAAGTTCTTTCGGAACAAGTGAAACAAAATTGGAGATTGAATTTGATGAATCCCTTCTAAATTTAACTCTTTGGTACACCTGGGTCCGAGACTCTGGTAAGTAAGTTTTGGGTCCAATCGCGATTAAAGCCACACTAGTCCTTACTCGACTTTAACTAAAATAAACCATGCCCAAGGTATGGAACTCATCCCGAAGTTTCAAACAAAATTCAAAATTTAATTTTAGTCCAATCAAAAAGTAATTCAGCCCGATATTTTGGGTAGGGAGCAATTCTCCTTTGCATTGTGTAGGGGTAGGTGGTGATTATAAAACTGAGTTTTCAAGATTTGACTGCCACTTTGAAAAGTTTCCAACTAAATTTTCGGATATTTATTTCTGTTTTTCTTTTAGCTGGAGGAATGGACAGTGTCGGACAAAACTAAATCATTATGGCACTGGATTTACGGCAAATAAATCTACTAATTTTTTTGCTTTCCACCACCAAAGCATAAAAATAAAAAATTTCATCGTAACACTTTTTTCAGAATTTCCAAGTCGATTACAAATGAGGCGTGGAAAGCAGAAGTGGTCCAAACCACAACCGGGTTTTTTCAAGAGAAATGAATTTAAAATTTGATCTAAGAATGTTAAACTAGATATCGATTAAATTCTTGTAGTTAGAACTGTAAGATTATGTAAAAGTTTATGTAAAGTAATAAAGTAATTCGATGAGCATCTTAGAAAAAATTGTGAACAGAACCAACTTGTCTTTTGGGATTTTGAGAAGATCTTGTAATAAAATGTGAAATACAACAACTAGACACAACTAGACACGCCCTATTTATTTTTGAAAAATAATATCACCCCTGTCAATCAGAACCACTTATCAATTACATACATCGAAGTTTCCAGAGAACCTTCCAATATCCAATTAGAATAGCGTAAAAAATTCTACAGACTTATCGCATGTTTGACACACTTCCTGTATGTTCTACACACGCAACCGAATATGCTGCAAATGTCACGTCTCAACACGTGAAGTATAATATATAAGCGCGGCAGAGTTTCTACACGGGATGAAGTTTTTCTATTCGAAAGCATGACGATGATCAGTTTTTAGAATTGGTGACATTAAATCCGTAAGATAACAGAAAGTCTGAGTTTTCGACGGAAAACAAACTGCTGTTATACAAATCGGTCATGCGACCTATCCTCTTATACGGAGCACTCATTTGAATCAGTTGTGCAAAAACATTTAAGAAAAAACTTCAAATTGTCCAAAATAAATGTTTAAAAATAATCCTGGACAAACCGTTGCACTTTTAGACTAGGGAATTACATAAAATCGCAATTCTACCTACGGTTGACGACATTATTTCTAATATTTCATCTAAGTTTGACTCAAAATGCAGAAACTCGGAGAACCCGCTGATTCTCTCTAGTAACAACAATACCTTAGTTAGATAAGCTATTGAATTACTTCATTTAAGTTAATTTTAATGTTAGTTTTAAATCTTAGGTTTTAAGTCTAGCCTTAAGTTCTAGTTTAAGTAACATCCATGAGGTTTTTTCAATTCCCATTTTCCTCGCATTATTGATATCATCAAATTGTAACTCATTAACTTCTTGTGAAAACTAAACAATAATGACGAATTGAAAAGGCCGCAGGGTCTGAGCATCGCATTATTTAATATATCTTAAAATATATGGAAGATGGAATAATAAAAATCAATCTAATCAATCTAAAATCCGTAAGATCAGCCAATTTCGGCTCGTCGATAATATGATTGCAAGGAAAAATGAAATCCAGGGTTCCATAAGACAGAGTTTTTTTTCCTGTTTTTTAAATTAAGTTGAATTTTAAATTTTAAGTACAATATGATTTCAGTTTTTTTCAAATTCAAAATTCATTAAACAAGAAAAAACACTTCTCGCACTACACACGTTCATTGTCACGAATTTCGATTCTATATCGCATATAGAGAAAAATCCTCAACAATATCAGTAGCCGTAAGGATGTTTTGGATAGTAGGCATGATACACTCTATTCAGTCCGTCTGTCCGCCGTGTGCAAATGATTTTGAAGAAGCGTATCTCACTACCCTTACCCTTTGAGCTAATCAATTCATTTTTTTTGAATTGGGTAGATTTTGTGGACGTTTTAAAGTGGTAATTTTTTGGTGGATGGAGTGTAAGGGGCAGGTGAGAGAGTGAAGTCGAAATTTGGAACTTATACACATCTCTAGTATAGTTGAGGTTTTTTGTAGAGGAGTAAGATATATTGGGGAGAAGCACCAAATATTGGATAGGTACGCAATACTGAATACCGTGTTAAAATGGGATCTAAATACCGCCATCTAAATTTAGTGCCAGTAACTAACATATTAAAAGAAGTTGGTCACTTATGTGATGCTGGCAATGCGATATTTACTGTCAGTTGTTTCTGAAAAATCGCTAAGCGTTCTCGCACGCAACAACTTTTTCAATTGATTCCCTTCAAACTGCTCTTACCATACATACGGTATGTATTGATATTTTTTATTTTGGCTTAACGTGTTGCTTAACTACTATACATACTCCAAAACATGTTTTCAACATTTTTTATCAATTACAAGAAATAGTGAAATTTGTGTAAATATGTTAGGGTAAATTTCCTATATGCCTCAATACTGGACACTGAACTGCTCCCAATTCTGGATATCCAGTATTAGGGTACTATCCTATTAGTAGTAGCTAGCAGACATGTAAGGTTGGTAGGCTTTTCAAAATGTGCTGTACATCGCATATTTAGAAGATTTGGACATGAGAAAACTGTGCGGCAGATGGGTGCCGCGTGTGACCACAATGGAACAAAACAGCGTCTTCAGGATGTTCCAATCGAGTGTTTGGCAATGTTTCACAAAGATAAAGCGGAGTTATTGTGTTGATTCATAACCATGGATGAACCATGTGTTCATCACTTCACAATTGAAACCAAGAAACAGTCGAAACCATGAACTAACAGGGGAGAATCGACTCTAAGGAAGGCGATGGCGAAGGTAGTCCCATCCGCAGGCAAGGCCATTGCTTCAGTTTTTTGGGATGCTCGTACGATAATTTTCATTGATTATTTTCAAAAGAGTAAAACAATTAACGGCGAGTATTATGCGAACTTATTGCAGCATTTGAGTGATGAAATTAAGGAAAACCGTCGCATTTGACGAAAGTGTTGTTTCATCAAGACAATGCACCCGTTCACATATCCGTTATCGCGGTGGTCAAAATCATTGAGTTGAAGTTCACCCTATTCGCCAGATTTAATCCCCTCAGATTATTTTCTCTTTTCGAACTTAAAAAATTTGCTAACAGAGAAGAGGTGGAGTCTGAGGTTGATGCTTATTTTGAGGAGCTCGACAGTTCTCACAATAAACAGGGTAGGTATCAAAGCTATCCTACATCGCTGGGAAAAGTGATCGATCGAAAAAGGGACTCAGCTCTGAAATAAAAATATTTTTTTTGAAATTATTTGTGTCTTCATTGTTAGGTCGGGTACTTCTGGGACTACCATAGCAGAACATAATTTTATATTTTTATTTTTGAGATCATTTAAAAAAATAATAATAATGAGGAATTGAAGAAAATCAATAATTTTTTTTTGTTTTTATGTCAAAGCTTATTAGAGTATTGATCTTTGTTAATGTATTGAATAAAAGGTTTTGAATATGATTCCACTGGTTTTTTAAATTTTCAAAAAGTATCCAGTATTTGGTACGGCTCCCCTATGCTCTGTTCCACAAAGCTGAGAATTTGTGGTCAGTGAAAATGGAGCGCATATACTTTTACGAATTTCGTCATATTTTTTAGGTCTACCGAAATATTGAATTAATTTTACTTCTACGGGTTCTTCAGATATATGCATAAAAATTGTTTTTAGATTTTTTTTAATTTATCACCAATTAGAGTGTAAAGACACATACATTTTCACGAATTTCGCAATATCTCTTGTGTTTAATTAGTGGTCATAAAAATGTTAACTTCCACAAGGTTTCTATATAGCCGCTTAAGGAAAGTTTCAGATTTTTTTCTTTTCAACCCTTACGAGGGTGTAAAAGTGGACATTTTCACGAATGCCGGTTTATCTATTAGATCCGATAAAATATCGAATTGTTTTTTTATTTCTCGGGTTTTCTACCTTATAGGCTAAAAATTGTTTGCAGGATTTTTGGATCCGATGTACCTCTTAGACCTGATGAGATATCGAACTAGTTTTTTATTCCTCACGTTGTTTAATTAATCACCTCAAAAAGATTTTTAACAATTTTTCGAAATTCAACCTCAATGAGATGTTAAGGGGTTTTCATACGTTTTCACGAATTCCGATATAACTCTTAGGTGATTGGACATCGAACTGATTTGTGTTTTCACGGGATTGTTATATACGAGAAGTGGTTCAAGACTTTTTATTTTGATGATGAAGGATATATTGAGGAGATAAGAGTTAATTATCTTTAGGTAGGCCTACTATCAGTATAAAAGAATTCACAATACCAAATTTTTCCAGTCAGTCGTTTTTTGTCTCTTGTCTTCTAAACATTTCAGTTTCTCATTATAGTTAAAATAAAGTACAGAGCAATGCTAAATTTTTAACAAAGGATGGTGAAACACATTCTGCTGTTCATAATCGGTTGGTGGGGGATTATGGGGATGCTGCTCCCTCCTAAGCTACCGTGAATAATTGGTAAAACTTTTTAAATGGGGCAGATATTCGTTGGAGAACGATTTGCGGACTGGAAGACCAATTGAAGCCACTTCGCCGGAAGCTGTTGATGGGCTAGAACAATAGGTTCTGAATAATGGTCATCTAAGGCAAAAAGAAAAATTTTTCATAAACATTTGGGCATGTCGAAATTGAGCGAAACCTTGCAGAAATTCAAAAAAGGGTTCAGACAGCAATGAGCGCTCTGGCAGAATGTGGATTCCATGAGATCGGCCATCCACACTACAACCCGGACCTAGCCCCATTGACTACTGCCAGTTCCCAGACATTAAGCGGGACCTCAGAGGTCGTCGTTTTAAGGGTGACGAATCACCCAAGAACGCCGTGAAGACACATTTTGCGGACAAGAGGAACATTACTTTAAAAGGGGGTTGCTATTATTTCATGAAGAACGTAGCAGCCAGGAAGGCATACAAATTTCAGGGCATTTTTTATTAAATTTTTATACACAGATTTTAAAAAAATCGCATATATTTTATCCTACACGTGTTCTGAAATTCTCTATTTATAACAGTTTTAAAATCTGCTCAATACATCTTCATTCCGAGTAATTAATATTAAAAACCACTAGAAAATTACCGAATAATTATCTCGTTTCATTTGCTTTCCAAAAAAATTTCCACTAACGAAGAAAGCTAAGGAGAGGAAATAAAAGGACCGGGTAAATTTTTGCAATAAATCGTTTGTGTTTTATTCATCAATTTTCCGTCGGTTTGGATGCGCTATCGCACCATCGGATTAAAAATTGACAACGTGCAGAGCAAACTCATTCATACATGAATACGTTGAATTTCCATTCAGAAAAGCCTCCGATCTGCCAATGTAAAAAGCCAAGTGTGTCCATAAAAAACGAGTACCTTAATACGAGGGCAGGTACACAACTGGATGTTAACGTACCGTACTACAAATGAGGACTCGTTCTCGTACCCGTACGCAAGTTTGCAGCACAAATGTAGCGCAGCGATGAAAGCAATTATCACACTACACACTCGATTATGATTTTTAATTGGACTTTTTCTTTTGGTTTTCAGACTGTCAATTTGAAAAATATTTCAATTTTCGAAATATGGAAAAAATCCATTCGAAATCGAAGGCTGCTCGTGTAGTTTTGAAGTTTTTGTGCTGTAAGTTGGGACAAATTCTCACTAAGGTTAACATATGGGAGTTGCATTCTCAGCAGGTAATTGAATAAGATGACTTTTTTGATTGACCACAAGATAAACGATTGAGAAATTTTTTAAAAAAAAAACATTTCGGATTCAAAATCGGTTGCAACTACAATACTATACCTATTTTCTATAGAATCGCTGTTATCAATGAAAATCACCTTATACATAACTTTTCAGTAAAACTATCGTCTCAGTTTCACAATAAAGAAACTGTTCCCGTGCATAAGCTTTGCTGCGCTCATATATTGCCTGTGTTAAGTCGAGAGATATCCAGCATATTCCGTTGTTGCGTAGAACATGCAGGAAGTGTATAGAACATGCGATAAGTGTGTAGATCTTTCTGTGCTGTTCTAATTGAATATTAAAAGCATCCTCTGGAAACTTCGATATTTTTTTTTTATGTATTTAATGCATTTTGTTTATACAAAATAATTCACTTAAATTAATCCAATTTTGCACTACAACCTTGTAGTTGGGGTGAGGAGTTTAGTATCAACATTCGTTTTTGTTGTTTTTCTTAAATATATTTAAGTTAGAAGAATTCTTAATTAAAATTGGCAAACTATTAAATAATTTTATTCCAGCATACGTGCAATGACTCTGACCCAAATTTGTTCTTCTTCGTGGTAACAGTAGCTCTTTGTCTGCCTCAGCACGAGTCTCATTTGTGTTTAGCGTAATCATCCCTTTCTTTAAGTGCTTATATGTTTGAATACTTGCTATTATATCGAAAATTCTATATACGCTTAAAACGTCTAATTTAGAATATAGATTTTCCGTACTGTATCTATGAGGTTTCTTTAGTAATATTCGTATCAGTAGATTTTGCATTGCTTTTAGGGGATACATTGCGGTTTTTAATGCAATACCCCAAGCTTATTATACCATATTGTAACATGGAGTATATTAAGGCAAAGTAAAATGTTCTAATTGTTGGCCTTTAAAGATTGCTCTCACAGTAAAACATATTGGAACTAGTTTTTTCAATCTTTTTATCAAATTCGCAATATGTATGTTACATCCCACTTGCAGTGTTGGTCAAATGTTACTCCCAGGTATTTAGCATAGCTGACTTTTTTAAGAGGTTCGCATTAACAGTTGAGGATACAATTTTACTCCCTTTATTTGCTGTTGATACATATTGTTCACGTAGATTAAAAAAAGTACGGGGCCAAGAACAGTTTCCTGTGGTATACCATACTGAAAGGATTGTTCCTTGCTAAAATCTTCATTAATTTTCACAACTTGAGATCGATTATGAAGGTAACTAGAGATCCTTACAATTAAGTCCTTTTTAATGTTAAGTTTGTGTAATTTTTCTATGATTCTGTAATGAGGTATTGAATCAAATGCCTTGGCTAAATCCAGAAAAATGGCACAAGGTTTTTTTTCCCCTTATCCAATGACATGTTAATCTTTTTACTTAGTAATGCTATAGCATCATGTGTACTGAAGCCCGACCTAAACTCAAACTGATTTTCTGAGAGTATCCTGTTACTATCAATTTCAGTTAAGAGTCTCTGATATAATTGCTAAGTGGTTCTAGTTGCCAGGATACGCTTGTAACAATATTATACCAGACCATAAAAACAATGTTGCGAAAGAGACCACCTAAGACTAGTGTTTTGCAACTGCTGTATGCACCTCATGTACAATACTCGGTTTGAGACACAAATTTCTCTGCACTGACTGTCAGCATTCAAGAATCGCGTTTCTTTTTTTTATAAGTTTCTCTGCATTCATTTTCCAATTTAGCTTCCTATCCAAAGTTAATCTCAGATATTTTGATATCAATGGCTTCAGTTTCACTCCTTCAAGTCTAGGTAACCTGAAGTTTTGTGGTTCCTAGTAAATAATAGCAACTCAGTTTTGGAAGCGTTCACCACTTAGCTGCACTTTCCCGGACACATTCTGAGTGTACCGAATGCCGATTACAAAATGTCCGTATCCAGAAAGTTGTCCTTAATGAGAATAACTGTGTCTTCTGCATTTGTTCCGTTTTTTCGATATTCAGAAGAACCCCGTTCACTTCGAAGAACTACAAAAATCAAAAATTCTAGAAATGGCGCTAATGCGAGTTCCAACAATTCAGATTGGAGTCTATAGACCTGACTATCTTGTGTGGTAAAGTGGACGTGTAGCTAGTATTTGAAGCAGATAAGTAAAAGAATAAAGTATAAAAATCACCACCCCCATATACCAACTACAAAAATCACAAGTAGGTGATTAGCAAGTAAAAGGGCACAAGTTGGTGAAGTGAAATTGGTGATCGAAATTTGAACGAAAGATCTGAAGAGCTTCTCGACTTCACCGGATAGATCTTGGAGAATCTTCGGTAGGAGTTCTAGACCAGGAGAATCGGAGGAGTTTTGCCGACGAGACCATCGTGGAACAACCCACCAGTGCCGCCCTAGTTGTAAGGTAGAGATGTGAGGTGTAAGGTGTTTTGTGAGAATTAGAGAAAATTAAAATTAAAATCTTAACTTTCCAATGAATCTTTCTTAATTCGCATATGTGCATTCTTGTACCGTTTTTAGACGAACTTACCCAGTGTCGAGTGATTCGGTTGCTTTCTGTGCATTTTTGTTTCTTTTTACGAATTCGTGATCCGATCGCGGAAAGATTAGAACGGGTCCTTAAGGACAGGATCACTGGCGCCCAGGACTCTTCTCTGGGTTGACCAGACAAGGCACCGTTCGCCCTTTTTGCGGAAAAGGGGTTTTAGCGGTTTCCTTCTGGAAAACGATATAAATGTACCCCAGTACTTCATGTAGGGTTGCGTCAACAGATTTCTCTCTTAGGTAAAAATGCCATGCACTTGACAGTATCCTGTTTGCGCTTCTCCAGTATCTTAAACGTGAAGCACGATAAACTGATAGGTCAAAAGTGATTCGTAGTGGTAGGATTTGAAAATAAACTCTTTGAAAGCATAAAAAAATGTCCGACTGTCCGCCGCAGACACCGTCCGTTGTCCACTGTACGCAAAAGCGTTTGAAGGCGCGTAGCCCACAAACCTGTTGAGGTATTAAGTTGAAATTTTTTCGGTGGGTAGAATGAGTTAACCCTATGATTGATATTTTTTAAAAGGGTCAGGGTCATTGTCGCCCATATGGGGGGGGGGGGCGGTAAGAGGGGGTACTAGCCCCCCCTGAATTGGACCATCGTTAAAAGTTGAGAAAACTACATTTTGTGAAATAATGTTGTTTCATCTATTTTTGCCATTCACTATAAGACGATTGTTCATTTCATTCAAGCCTCGACTTTCTTTAGTGCTTAGTAACGACACTAAAATTAAACTCAAATCAAGGTATAGTTATAGATAATTAGCCCTTTCGCGTAATTGACCTTGGCCGTACACTTAAGAAGAATCAGATCAGCACGACACTGCAGACTGCAGTGTATTTTCAAATCGAATGACCAAGTTTGTGTTTTACGAGATTTTCCGTTCCGATTTTCGAATTGTTAAATTAAAGTAAGTAGCTATTGTTGGAAGCAATAGGGTTTTTCGGGCTAGTTTTTCTTGACATATTTATTTATAAATATAAATATTCGGCTGAATTGCAAGCGACAAGCATACATAAGTGAAGAGTTTTCTTATTTGTACTCTCAAGAATGACATAAATTTCGTATTTCACAATTTTGTTATTACCGAATATATTTCTTTTATCTATGATGTAATTTTTTGAAACATAATTTGTCTGTCATATTTTTGAACTTAAATGCTATTGTATTTTCATAATTATTGTGATCAATTAGCCATCTCCCAGGTATTGGTCTAAGTTATATATTTTTTTTAATTTTGTTCTGTTTAAAACCATAGTTGTATGTATTACTTAGCTTTTCATATAAAGCTATATGCTTCATTCCATATAAAAATTGAAACGGACCAATAGTTTTCAATATTCTTTCGGTTCAACCAAGACAAAAAAGTTTATTACTTACAGTTTGTAAAGCAAAAGGGTGTGGTTCCATCTCACATCTTCGATTTCACTATGAGTAGCACGTCTTTATACTCTAGATGGAATCTGAGAGTATTATAAGTTTAATTTAGGCCAAAAGTATGAAACGTATAGACTCTCGGACAAAAAAAAGTTATAAATTTAATTTTGTTTATTTGTGTGCAAAAACTCCAAATCCGCTTGACGTCCGTCCGTTAACCTAGGAACCTGAAAACAAATTCGATCAAACATCCAGATTCAAAAGTTCAAGATCCTAGGTCAAGGCGTTCTTGAGTTATCGTGTGCACGGACAGACAGACAGACGGATGGACGGACGGACGAACGTCAAGCGGATTTGGAGTTTTTTGCCACAAATAAACACAAAATAATACACAAAATTTTTTCGTTCGATGCTCGGTTGTATACGTTACATACTTTTGGGCTGGATTAAACTTATAATACTCTATATGATTTCATCTACAGTGTGAGCCATCTTTTATTTCGGTATGTAAACACTGAATAACGTTAAAAAAAACTGATTTTTATATGTGAGGTATTTTTATTCAATTTGGTCCTTTAGAATTTATTTGGATTAGTTTTTGAATACAACATAAATCAAGTGGCTGCCTCTATTGGCCACAGCAAAATGTGCCCTTTTTGCTGCGTTTTCCATTACCGAGCATCTCAGGCGGTATAGCGATGATATTGGCACGAATGTTTGCTTTGAGCTCGTCAATGGTCTGAGGCTTGCTGGCGTACACTTTGCTTTTCAAATAACCCCATAAAGTCCGGAGGAGTCAAATCTGGAGATCTCGGTGGCCAGTCAGTATCGCTTCTTTTCGACATCAACGTCCAGGGAATTTTCGTTGCAGAGACTGAATTGTTTCATTTGCAGTGTGGCATGGCGCACCGTCTTGTTGAAACCAGTAACCATCCAGACCTTTTTAACGCATTTGCGGTCAGACATAATGAGCTAACATCCACCGATATCGTTTTCCATCGACTGTTTCGTTTTGTCGGAAAAAAATGGTCCAATGATGGTTTTGGCGCAAACGCCGGCCCAAACAGTCACTTTTTGATCATGCAATGGCATTTCATGGATCTCGTGTGGATTCTCCGTTCCCCAAATGCGGCAATTTTGCTTATTAACGCCGCCAAAGAGTGTGAAATGGGTCTCGTCGGTCATGAAAATTTGCTTCCAAAAATCAGGTTCAGTGTCAACCATTTGAGCGACTGTTTGGCCGTATTCCAAGCGACGTGGACGGTCTGTCGGCAATATTCTTCTGAATTGACGTTTCCAAAACTTGTCCAATCAGGTCAATCTGTTGAAAAATGTCAAAGTTATTCAATGTTTAAATACCGACATAAAAGATGGCGTACCCTGTAGAGAAATCAGTCTGGGCGCAACTTTATTATTTTATGGATGGAAATCTGGAACGCGTTATTTTTTAGGTTGTAAGTCGCATAGTAACCTTCACCGCATCTCAGCATTAAACGCGTTCCGGGCTTCTACCCAAAGAAAGTAATGAAGTTGCGTCCAGACTGTTGACAGTTTTTTTCGTAATAAGTAAACAATAACATTGCGTTATTGTTTTGAATATCGTTTCACATGGAATACATGCAACCGTCATGTGTTACTAGTGCGAAAGAAATCAGAGCTGCCAACTGCGAAACATTAAAATTGGTCAAAATTGAAATGTGAGAAAAAATAAAGTTTGAAAAATTGAATATGTATTAATTAAGTAATGGTTTTTTGTCAGGATCCTTATCTCTCGACTTTACACTTTAACATATACAATAAATTTTTAGTTTGCTGATCGTTACTAATTAATTCATCAGCTAAAAGTGAAAAATAAAAAATTTATTGGATTAAATTCTGCATTAATAAATTATTTGCTAAAACCCAAGAGCATTATTAATATAAAATGCAAATATTATTTTCCTACAAATTCATATTTACACAAAAAAAATTTTACATTGACCAAAAGTGTTCCCGGCCCCCATAGATTATAATTTCTTTTTACCATGTAATTTTTTCTCTCTCATTGCTGTTTTATTAAATATTAATTAAAACTGACATTTAAAAAGATATTCCACTACGAAAAACATTTCGGAAAATAAAAAATTAAAAAATCGGGGCGTAAAAAGAGCGCAAAAAAACTGCACCGTTGTACTATCAGCCGATTTTTACGTCAATTATTTCCAGGATAGGCTAAAATATTTAAACTCAACAATGCTATCTTGCAGCATCCTCCAATAATAATAAAAAAAACACACACTCCCTACTGGTTTGCTAGGAAAATGAATCCGTGGTAAATAATGGCACGAGTGAGATGGCCACCATTAAAAATGGAGAGCTGCAAAAAAAACAAAAAATTACAGGCCCTAATTAAAAATAATAAAAATGGCTGCTTCCCTCTCTTTTTAAACATCGTTGTAGGGAAGGGTTGTTCTTCAGTTGAAAAAATCTCATTATTTTTATTTTAACAATTTTTTTTCGGGTTTCTGTTACTACATGACTGGCACAAAAACAACAACTTCGGGTTTCAACTTTGAAAATGAGTTCATCTGCAATCGACGAAATCTCCAAACTACACACCTGTACAATTGGCCCAGTGTCTAGGCACTTACACCACCCACCCACCTCCACCTTCCGTTTTCCCATTTTCCTCACATGATGCCGATGATGATGATGACCAGGACCATAGGCGCAACTACTTAAAAATGCATTGTTCCCAATCAGCCAATAAAAATGCAGTCATTATTCCAAAGCACGAACGCGTCACTACATATGCACATATCCCGAACTAAAGCACATCCTAAATCCATTTCCCGTGTCAGTGTGTTCGATGAGTGTGTGGGCTAGGAAAAAAAATCGCTTTCCCACAGGAATACGCGAAAAAATACGAAAAATTCTAAAGGTGTGTGAGTGTGTGCGAAAAAAAAAATATATTTAAAACACATAGAAAACACAAACCTCCCCATTTCATATAAAATTAAAAATACGCGAAAAATGTTCGGTGGAAAAAATTTTTTCCCATTTTTTTTTTTTTTGAGGCCGCGAAAAAAGGATTACCTAGGCAAGAACAACAACAACAGCGCGCGAATCGAAACGAAAAAAAAAAAAATAAACTCATTTTCTGGAATGGGTCCAATGAAAATACAACATTAACTGCTGCCCGCTCTCTCCGCGTCTATCCACTCCTGCCCCTCCCCCACCCACACCGTCTACACATGAACACACATGATGCGAAAATAAAAATTAAAAACTCCGCCCATACTGCATCCAAAGCCTACTTATAAAAAAGTTGAAAAATAATACGAAAAAGGAAGAAAATTTTATCCAAAAAAAAAACCCGCTGCATTTATTGTAGCAGTAGTTCGCGGTTCCAATCATACGACGTCGATGCAGGGGGGGTTGCAGCAGGTCAACAGGCAAAATCGACGTGTCTTTTTTTTTTTTGCGATATAATCGAAGTCGGACCCCATTTTCATATGATTACTCTAATTTGCAGACGCGTGTGATTGTGTTGCGCCGAAATGCACAAATAATAAAAAAAAAAAATAAAAAAAAACTGTGAAAAGGACATTTTCCGTAGCAGCTTTACAGATTTATTTTCGGAGAGGTGGACATCAATTATTTCACCGAATACGATTTAATTTTTTATTCGCCATGCTAAGGCAAATTGTTTTTTTCAGGAATTTTATAACTACAAGAATTTGAAAGAAAGATGTTTTTTCCTTTCGCTTCACTTCCTTTTTTCTGGAACATGATGACAAGGATTGTATTTTTCTTCAAGGAAGTAGCAAAATTTTGGTCGAAAATAACGCCAAAGGTTCTTGCTACTAAGACTCAGGAATGCAGGTTGTAATCACGCATAAGAAAAAAAGGTCTTCCCAAGAATTTTGGGACGGAAGGAACCGACTGGCGAATAAGATACAACCATGAGTTTATCAACTCTTCGAGGAGCCAGATGCTTCAAATTTCATCAAGCTACGTAAACTGGGCTGCCCATGTAGAGCGGTTGGAAGATAGAAGAATCCCCAAACGTGTTCTTAAAGGCAAAGCGAGTGTTAACGCAAACGATGGAAAGACTCGGAAATAGAGAGCGCGAGAAAGGCCTTCATGGCGGCCAGATCACTTTTCTATTCTAAACATCTTCGCCCCCGGGTAAAAATTCTCTGTTACCAGGCTCTGGTAAGGCCAATCCTGACATACGGTTGCCCCGTGTGGTTCAACCTCAGCCCGTCTTATATGGAAAGAATGAGAGTATTCGAGCGCAAATGCCTCCGTGCTTGCACCGGGCTCTATAGAAAAGCCGAGACGGATTGGGTGCACTACATATCCAATGAAGAGATATATGAGACGGCTGAGATTCGCAGAGTCGACTGCATGATGGTCAAAATCATAAGAAATCATATTCTCAGGTCTATAGACCAGGACGAAAATCCCTGGATATCCCACCCATTCTATCCCAATCCTCAATACCTCGAAAAACCATGGCTATTGGATTCATCCCTCCAGAAGCCTTCCTATATCTTGATAGCCAAAATTATATCCTAGATTCCCAAAGTTTCCCCAAAATTTATCACGCCTATAGACATGTCAGAGATAAAACAATAAAATATAGTAACATGATTGAAACGACAGACAATTTGCCGATATGGAGGTATTAGACAGCGAATTTCCTCGAAGAAGACGTAATCACAAAAGAGACCGCGCGATATTGGTGGCTACATGACGATCAATAGCAGTAGTTTAGTGTTAGGTTTAATTTTTAAGAATAGGATTAGGATAGCATAGTAAGACTAGACAATAAACGTAGGTTAGTAAAAACATTACTCGTAAGGTAGGGTTAGAGACTAGATTTAAGATAGGATTAGATAGGATTACTGAATTAGATCATAACTTAGTACTAAGATTTAGCAATAAATAAAAAAGAAAACAAAAAAAGCAAAAAAAATTTAGATCATAAGTTAGTACTAAGATTTAGTATTAAGTGAAAAAAAAACTATCATAGATTTTAAGATAAAACTAAAAATAAAATAGATTTAAAGATAAAACTCATTTCCAGTAATAAGTAAAAATTAACAATAAAAAATACATATATATTGGTCTATATATTTTATGACTAGTGTTAAGATTAGTATTGAGATTGTATTGATTTAAGAGTAGATATAGGATTAGTTTTAGCATCATCTATCATTGGATCCCAGTCCTAGTAGTAAGTTGTACATCTAGATATAAGTTAGTTTTAAGTTTTTAGTTGTAAGTCATATTCACCATTATTTCGAAAACGAGTTTTTGTTTGCCTTTTTCCCGACGAAAAAAAAATATATACAAAAATATATTTTATACAAATCGTTACACTGGAAAAAAAAATACAAAAATAATATGTATCAAACCTTGAGAGCACATCAGTGCCATTTGGTTTAGTTTAAGTTCTCTATTTTATAATTTTAGCTTTATTGAATTAGTTGTAAGAATTTTGTTATCTATTTTGGCTTAAATAAACCGCTTTAAAACCTTAAAAAATGGGAAGACTCGGTTGATGAAGATAGCAAATCCATCTTAAAAATCTGCCAACAGTCGGGGCGCAACTTTATTATTTTTTGGGTAGAAGTCCGAAGCGTGTTTAATATTGAAATGCGGTGTAGGTCACTATGCGGTTATCAGTCGTATAACCGGTCCCAAGCCCGGTTGAGAAAGTAGGAGGGAACATGGAGTTAACCTGAATGGCCAGTAACACCTGTGCGTCTCAGGAAGTAGGTAAAAAGTTTGACATAGTTGGACTCGCAGCATAGCTGGGAGAACTCCAACATGTCATAGTTAGCTGAAAACTCCCACCGTTTTTCTACTGGGGTGTAATAAATAAGTAGGACTGGTCCTCGAAGTCGGGGGTTGGGCGAGGCGTTGACAACACATCACCGGAAAAAAAAAATCACTGTCCAGAAACCTGACAGAAGGCCAGGACCCGACGTGGGCTGTCACGCCATTAATGATGATGATCAGTTGCATAGTGACCTACACCGCATTATTCCAGCTCTGTACATCAATAAGACTTTGAACTTTTTTTTTGCTTTAATTCTCCTTTAGTACTTCTACATATACATACTAAGTTTCAACTGTCTAGCATATGCTTTTTCTGAGATATGAAAAACCACCCCCACCCCCGTACCTTGCTACTCCTTTCAAAAGTTTTATTTTTCTAGGATACTTCTACAGTACTCGTATAGTAGTTAATTTTAAGCTTTCTATACTTTGCGGTTTTCGAGAAATAAAAATTAGAATTCTTTTCGTTCCACCCCTTCACACCGTCACCCCCTTCGCCAACACCTACAACATTTTTTTTCCTGCTAGAAGTCTGCTGGGCCTAACTCCTGTAAAATTTCTAAAATCATATCTGGTACGGTTCTTGAGATATAAAAATTAAATTTTTTTGCAAAATGGTTATCCCCCACTTTCGTACTTCACCTCCCCTCTCAATATTTTTACATTCAGTAGACTCCACTTGTGATCTTATATACAGAAACTAAATTTCATCTTCCTGGTATAATTGGTTCGAAAGATATTGTGGTATAAAGTTCCCCCCCCCCCCCCCCCTACACTCAACTTCCCGTCTTGAAAATGTTAGCCTTTGTCTACTCTCTCTTAAGATAACTACTATCCCTTAAGATAACTACAAAGTTTCACCCTTGTGGGATCAACTGTTCAGGAGATACGGATTTTAGAATGCTTGAATCCCAGCTTTCAAACGTTTCGGACATATTGTTTTTCCCCCCACTCCCACAGCCTCCAACCCCACTATCATAGTACTACATAAGTTCCAAGTTTGAGCTTCCTACCATAAGCATTTCCTGAGAACTAGAAACCAAAATTGTTCGTCTAAAACGCGCTCCACTCCTCCCCCTCACACCCCAACCGCTCAAAAAGATACCAATCGTAGGGGTTCACCCAATCTATTCACCATACAAATTTGAACTTAATATCTCAACAGGTTTGTTAGCTATGCGCCTTCAAACGGTTTTACGTACGGCGGACGGCGGACGGTGGACGGCGGATGGCGTACGGTGTGTACGGCGGACAGAGGGACATTGCTTTTTTGGGGTCTACTAGTCCTAAACGTGAAAATACAAAATTTCAGGGTAGCAAATTTTTTTGAAATTTTTTTCTTTATTATTAAAAAATAATAAAGTAAAATTAGCAACTGAAGGACGCGGTCTTTGAATCGAGACGATTGGAGTCGACGTTGTCAGGAGGCCAGCGCCCGATTTAGGCTGTCGCGCCATTGATGAATGAATCCAGGGTGTAAGTATCGGTGGCTATATGTGCTAGTTGCATAGCACACACTAGCCTTTTCATGCCTTCTTCATAGTGATCGTCTCTATCAGAAGTTAGCTTAAAATATTCCTTTTTATCAGTTTCCAGTTTCAAATTTGTAGAATTAGTCATTTTCGAAATTTCAAGTTTTTTCTTGAAACCATTCCTCTTTCTTTACTGAGGCGGCTTCAAGTGTTCGTGGAAGAGAAAAAAATCTTACCTTATTTTCAGTTTGGATTCCGCCAAAAACATTCAACAATCCATCAACTTTACAGAATCACTAACGATATTAAAAATAGCTCTCGTAACAAAAAATCAGTGAATATGGTTGTACTTGATTTTGAGAAAGCTTTCGAATCTGTGTGGCATAATGGTATCAATTTCAACTCAGGAAACTAAACTGTCCCGTTGACCTTACTAAACTAATTCAATCCTTCCTCTCTAGTCGTACCTTTCATGTCAAAATCAAAGGCTGCTTATCTTTCAGTAAGTCATATTCAGCAGGCGTCCCACAAGGCTCTGGTCTAAACCCATGCCTCTACACTATGTATACATCTGACATACCCCAATCCTCAGACTGCAAAATTGCAGCATTTACCGATGACACAGCTACTCGTATCTATGCAGCATCCTCTGATCCATCCACTATAATTAAAGATCTGCAAGTTCAACTTCTGGCCTTAGACGAATTCTTTCGTGATTGGAAAGTAAAAATTAACACAAGCAAAACCAAAGCAATATTTTTTACCCAGAGAAGAGCTCGAAAGTACTTACCGAACCCCAACTTCATTATTTTCGGCGAACCCATCAAATGGTCAACCGATATTAAGTACCTAGCAATCTACTTGGACAAAAAACTTACATTTCACAAGCACACCGATCAAGTAGCCTCAAAAACTTTGAAGTCCATTCGTATCCTATACCCTTTTATTAATAGGAAATCTAAACTCAACCTGGAAAATAAGCTGCTTATGTATAAGTTCGTCATGCGTCCCATATTTTCATGTGGTGCGCCTATCTGGTGTAGTTGCACAAAAACTCGTACGAAAGCTACAAATAATACAAAATAAATATTTAAAAATCATAATGGACAAACCATGGCAATTCTCCACTAGCTTACTGCATGAATTGTCTAATATTCCTTTAGCTGCTAATTTTTTCGAAAACTTATATAGAAATTTTATTTACAAACTTCAATTTATAGAACACCCTCTAATTATCTCTATCTAACCTATATATTTATTCAGGCTTATCATGTAATATCATCTTTAACTCCAGTTTTTTAGTTTAATTATTTTTATTATTTTATTTTGTGCTGTCAATTCCTTCTTTAGTTTTCCGAATGTTTTTCTTAACCATTTTACCTTCAAGCCAATCTAATTAATTTTATTTCAATACACCCATTGTTAGTTTTAAGATTCACACCATTGTTGTAGAGACAAAAGCCTGATCACAAAATTATTACTACTAAGGCGCTGTACACGTTGCACACGACCGATCGAATTTTCCGATACGAATTTTCGTTTTTCTGCTTATTGCCAAATCTTCAGTTATTAGAAAATTGCTTGAAATCGTTAATTATAACATTTTCAAGAATATCATAAAAGAAAATTTCTAGGAATTTGGATTTTTATTTTATTATGAAATCTCATTTGGTTGCTACTCGAAACCAAAAGAAAATATCATCAGCGTTCAAATTCATATCTATAGCTAGGTAAGTTACCGAAAGTAAAATTTTCTATTTTGAAGGATTTTCACATTGGAGGTGAAAGAAGGACTCACTCGATTTCTAGCATACTTGTCCTTTTACCTGAAACCATTTCAAAATTAGTTTGTACAAAATTTTAAATTCCTAGTTTGAAGCATTCAAAAGTTAAAAGCTTGTTGTGTGAGAGCTACCCAAAGAAGTAGAAGGATTTCGGTGACTAATGAGCTTTCCCTCAAAACTAATTTGTACAAAATTCCGAATTCGTGGCTGAACGATTTCTTGAGATATTGTGAGTTCCGTAATTTGAGTGAAGACATTTTTACAGCATATTGGTATGGCAGCTACACAAAGGACTAATGGAATTCCATTCATGATCATTTTTTTACAGGATTTTTGTATGGCAGCTACTCAAAGGACTCGTGGGAACTTTCATATTCATTCATTTAACTGCAACGTTTGAAAACGTATACAAAATTTCAAAGTCGTAGGTGAAAGTGTTCCGAAGTTATTGGCACACTGTAGCACAGGATGGTTCGCTACAGACTTCCGAAATGTGATATTTGACACAATTTCCTACTTTCAATTAAAAAAGCCCTAATCGCGTTTTTTACGTAAATTGACTATATATTAACAACCAGGACGATGAGAAGATTTTTTAAGATTTTACTTACCACAAACAATTTTCTTATACCGCTTTTCATAAAACTAAAAAAACTAAAACTAAACACAAATTTATTACCTCAAATCAGATATTTTTAAATTAGATTCGACGCGCTCGTTGGAAATTCTTAAACTGAATGGCGACTTAAAACATTGTACTATGAGTAACTGTCCTGGAAAAAACAAAACTCAAAAAAGGTCTTCGTAATCCTATTTTCATCCATTTGGAGCGAAAAAAGAGAAGTGGCGGTTTTCTCCATAATATTGTTAAAAAATCTCCTTTTTGCTCCATTGATAGTAATACTAGATACCTCCATATTTGCTCCCTCATTGAATTCTCCTTGAACTTCCTTCAGGGTAACTTTCACATGACTACCTTTCTATTTCCATGGCGAGTTAGCTTTCATGGAATTACGAGTTGAGTTGAAATTCGTATGAAAACTACAACTTAACTCAGCTCTAAAACAATTTACGAGTAGCGTATTAGTTACATTTAGTTGTGATTTTTTAATTAATCATTTCGTGGGGGGGGGGGGGGTAGGAGTTCAACCCCCAAAGCGTTTGCGCATGGGGTTAAACTCTGAAATTGACTTTCTGGCAATTATACAGTAAGCCTTAGGAAATTAAAATCAATTCGATATCTCATCAGAACTAAGAAATATGAAGGAATTCGTGAAAATGTGTGCAACTCGTTTGCACTACCTTTGGGGGTTGGATATTGGAACATCGGCTATTATGCACATAAAAACTCAAAAAACCCAGAATTTAAAGCCAATTTGATATCTCATCAAACCTCAAGAGATATATGAAATTGTGACAACGTATGCAACCCCCATACACACACTTGGGGGAAATATTCAAAAATCCTGAAATTAGTTTTTAGATAAATATGAAGAAAGTCCGAGGAAGTAAAAACCAATTTAATGTCTTATCAATCCTAAGAAGTATGACGGAATTGATGAAAACGTGTTCAACCCATTTATAACCACAGGGGTTGAAAAGGGAAAAACTTTGAAAACGTGTTTTACGCGATTTTAAAACATGCCCGTAGAAGTGAAAAGTGATTCGATATCCAATCACACCTGAAGGACATGGTTGAATTCGTGAAAAGTACACACAACCCTTTACACCCCGTTAGGGGTCGAATTTCAAAAAAAATCCTAAAAGCACTTTCTAGACATTTATGTTAAGAATAAAAATTAATTCAATATTTTAGAAGACCTAATAGATATGACGAAATTCGTGAAAATATTTCATTTTTACTGCCCATTTTTTAGCTCTATCTCTGTACGCCAATGGATATGCATTTTTTTTTATTTAAATTACTTTTCTAGTACATCTATATATACCCACCAAGTTTAAAGTTTCTAAGATACGCCGTTTCAGGGATAGGAAAAACACTCCTACTCCCGAACAGTACTACCTTATAAATTTTTTTTTGAATTTGCCAAAATTATAGCTCTACTCAAATTCTAAATAAAAGCACTGTGCCATTAGTGGCTCTCGAGATATAAGAATCGAAACTTTTCCTTTCCACCCTCACCCTTGCCCAAATTTTTTTTTAGACAGTGGTTTAGTAGGGGGTCTATTAGGTCTACCAGTCCTATAAATTCCTTGAGATATGAGATGTGGTTTTTTAAAAAATTCATATCCCCCACTTCCCCATCCCTGAAAAATTGCATTTCCACTTCTATATATTTTTTTTTCGGCCGTCGTAATAAATTAGTGGGTCACCCTTTAATCCGATTGCACAGCTAAAACGACATAGGTTGAGGATAAAATGGTAGGGGATTTAGAGTGGTGGAATGGGAGGGAAGTATCTGAAGTGTCGGTGAACGTTGCTTTTGAACTTTTGAAGGTTATTCTTGAAGGTTATACTTATCAGGGAACAGATCGACCGATACTGATGTTCGGGGGATAAAAGACTGCCTAAATGTCACTGTTCTGCACGAAAGGAGCTGAACAGTATACTCGTGTGCTCGTGAAGCTTGACGAGTGTTACGGGGGGCTACTAAGAGTGGAGGTATAAGATCTTTAAGTACATTTTGCATGGAAATACCGATAGTAAATACAAATTACTCCGACATTTCGGCGATGCTCAAGGGAGTCTGTAGAAGCTGAAACGGCTTCGTCTCAAATTAGTCGGAACGCATGTTTTTGAACACGATTGAGTACGGCTAAATGGGATTTTGGGGCCCAGTCCAGATAATCGAATTGTACTCAAGACACGGACTGATAGATGCCTTGTAGATTGTAGCTAAGTCAGACTCTGAAAAAAATTTCTTACACTTCCGTAGAATATCAAGGCGTTTGGAAGCATCAATTTGGAAAAGAAAGTGGTTAACATGCACAGTAAAAAAAATCCATTGAATTTTACACCTTTTAAATAGTATAGGCAAATTTACATTGGGATGTAATAGTCAATTTGAATGTAATTTTAAATTTCCGGTCAGTAAATTTCAATTCAACTTCGAAAGCAGAAATTCACTGGACATTCTCTTAAATTTACACCCTAAAAAAAGTGTATAATTAGTACTTTTTAAGATAACACTTATTTCTACTTCTAATATTATTTCTTACTTACTTACTCTTAATAAAACCCTTGGCTGTGTAGGTAGGAATCGAACCCGCGATCAATTCTGGTTTTGCTGCGTAAGTTTGGCGTACGTAGACACTGCTCCACCGAAGGCGTTTCATTTTCATTTCAGTAGAAAACAAAATCGAACGAAGCGTCCAACTTCGTGGTTGCATATATTACATGTTTTTCGTCGTAAAATTCAAATAGATAAGTAGAATTACACGAAAAGAATGTAATTTTCAATTAATATATAAATATAGATAATTTTACACGAAATGTTGCGTAATTTTGTGAGCCTTTACATGTAAATTGTACGGTTCAGTTGAAAAGTACACGAATAATTTACTAATAGCAGTAATTTCATGTAAAAGTGATTGAAATGTGTAGTTTTACTTAAAAAAATGAAATACACATATTCTGGAAATTTCAAGTAAAAATTGGATTGAGAATTCAATTTTTTTAAAACAGTGTGAGTGGAGGAGTAAATAATTTTACATTGTAATATTTTACGAACCAATTGCGCCAGGAAGATGATGTTTCGTTTGTGTACGGCGTACAGACCATTTTTTTTGCATTTTTGGTGTATACTAACCCTGTAAAGTGATCTATGTATGAAAATTGATTATATGACAAAATTAAAAATATGACAAATTGCCGTCAAATGGTTGTGGTTTTTTGTTTGCCAAATTATTTTATTTGTACTCCACGAGGCCTATTTTACCTAAAACATAATAATTAATTTATTAGAAAAAATTTATTAGGCAGCGCGGTGTACAGTGAAATGCAGCCTTAAGTAGTCACATTCAATTTAGCCAAACTCATATTTTATTTAAGTTCTTAGTTTAAGTAAAAATCTGCCAACAGTCTGGGCGCAACTTTATTATTTTATGGGTAGAAACGTGTTTAATGATGAGATGCGGTGTAGGTTACTAAGCAACTGACAACCTAAAAAATAACGTTCCAATAGCCTCCTGGTTATTTCTTAGGTTGTCAGTCGCATAGTAGCCTACACCGGATCTCATCATTAAACACGTTTCGGACTTCTACCCATAAAATAATAAAGTTGCGCCCAGACTGTTGGCAGATTTTTTTTATTTACTTACGTATTTTTTTTATCAATAGAATAATTCATAGTAGTAAAAGCGAATTCGATCACATTAAACCTAAGAGATTTTCGGAATCAGTGAAAACTTGAACAATACCCCCAGGGGTTTAATTGAGAAAAATACTTAAATCGGTTTTTCCCCGACTACATTTAAAGCTTATAGAAGTAAAAGTGAATTCCAAATCTCAATACACCTTAGAAATATATCAGAAATCGAGAATATGTACACAACCACTTTACACCCCCTTAGGGGTTGGATATCGAAAAATTTTGAAGATCGTTACTAGGCGCTTATATAAATAGCCCGCAGAAGTAAAATTGCTTTGATAGCTCGACATGTCTAAAAGTTTTAACGAAGTTTATGAAAATGTGAATTCACGGACATTTTTTTTACTCAACCTCTGAACGCCAATAAAAATCTGAACTTTTTTTTTTTCCTTTGATTACTCTAATAGTACATCTACATATACGTACTAAGTTTCAACTTTCTAGCATAAGCCGTTTCTGAGATATAAAAAACCACCCCTCTCCCCCGTACCTTGATAAAATCAAAAATTTTATTTTTCTATAATAATCCTAAATTTTTCTGAGATATAAAAATTACATTTTTTGAAAAATTGCTGTCCTCCCACTTTCGTGCTCCACCTCCCCCCTCAAAAAATTTAGTTTCGGTAGACTCCTCTTGTGATCCCATATACAGAAACTAAATTTTATCTTCCTGGTGTAATTGGTTCGGAAGATATTGTAATCCAAAGTTTATCACACACCACCCCCGCACCCCACCACCTCTCTTTAAAATTTTAGCCCTTGTCTAGTCTTGAAGTATCCCTAAGGACAACAACAAAGTTTCAATCATCTGACATCAATTGTTCAGGAGATATCGATTTTAGAATGTTGCAATCCCGTCTTTCATGCGTTAAAGACTCATTGTTTTTCCTCCCACTTCCACACCCCTTAACCAATATCGACCATTTTTTGCAATTGAGTCCATTATCATAGTACTACATAAGTTCCAAGTTTCAGCCTCCTAGCATAAGTGGTTCATGAGATCTAGAAATCAAAATTTTTCGTCTAAAACGCTCCCCTCTCTCTCCCCTTGTACCCCCACCCCTCGAAAATATACCAGTCCTAGGGGTTCACCCAATCTACCCACCATAAAAATTTCAATTTAATATCTCAACGGGTTTGGGAGCTACGCGTCTTCAAACGATTTTGCGTACGGCGGACGGACGGATTTTTTTTTTTTTTTGCTTTTTTGGGGTTTACTAGTCCTAAAACGTGAAAATACAAAATTTCAGAGTAGAAAATTTCTTTGAAATTTCAGGTCGATCACAATACTTTATTATTAAAAAATAATAAAGTGAAATTACTTTAAATCACAAAGAAGTTTCGTGAGTGGGAAACTTTAAAATCAGTCTTTGTCTGGAAGATTGTAAAACGAATCCAAGCGTGTTACATAGTCAAAAACAGGCCGGACAATAATAGAAGAATTTTAATAAACGGATAAAAATTACCAACATAAAAACACGTAAAAAATAATCCACTTGAGTAAAATGTTGCGCGAAACAAAAGCCATTCAGCAATCCATTACGGAGTGTATAGAACATTTTTCAATTATTTTTAATTAAATTCGCCGGTTATTTATTTATTTTTTGTTCCCGTTCCAGTTCTTTCATTCCATTTCTTTTTTAATTGTTGTTTTAGTTGATGGAGTAATAGATGTATGGCCAGACCTACTTGAGCTTTTGTTTTCAATTTATATCTTCATCATCATTTCGAATTGTTTTTTAGTCCTTCTATTGTTGTGAATTAATTCACAATTTCATGCCTTTTAGTTTTAATGAAGTGATTTCGAATTTTACCTTGTCGCTAACTATATTACTTCATAATTGAATTCGAGTGTTTACAAATAAAAAAAGGAATCGTCAATTATGCGTACATTGTAAAATGCGACCGACTCTGTTTTAATTGTAATTGTTGTCTTTTGTGAAAAAAACACAGTGCCATTTTGATCAGATACTCCCTAAGGGGTTTCGAAATCAAAACGAACTAAAATAATCTGTCACGTACACCTACGCCTAACATAATTTACTTTCGGTGATTATATCGCCTACGAAAGATTTTGCCTTCTTTTTCACGTATCCACCACCCCAAATTTAGCTAAAAAGCATCTTCAAGCCGGGGATGATAAGCCTTTCGCATATTTCGATAAATACACGTACGAGTACTTATAAGAAAAAGGATTTCTAGATAAATGAGATTTCAAAATTTATACACGTATAAGAATCAAATCCAACCAAACCACCTTAGAGCGGCGCCACCAATCTCATCCCCCGATCATCCACCCCCCGGGCATCAACCATTCTGTCTTTGAAATTTTAACAAAAACCATCATAAAATCAGAAGGATTTTTTTCCCATGCGATTTAGCTGGTTTGAGGATAGGAGAACGGCTGGGTTCGTAGTGTGTACAATGAGAGAAAATACAGCAAATCCTTTTAGAGCGGTTTGAGGACGACAAGAACTTCACGTATTACGTTTAGCTACCAGCACCACAAGGCCGGAGAGCTTAATCTACAACCTTCGTTTTGATCACATGTACCACCTATTTTAAGGTGTACGGTGGTTCGGGTGGAAGACAGGAATTTGCGCGTAAAGGTAACACTTAAAAAACAAGTCGTTACTTTTATATTGGCAAACAGTGGCAAATGGGGAATGAATCCAAACACTAGGGTTGCTGTGTTCGGCTGTTACCTATACCAACAACAAAATGGTACAACCACTCGCTTTCTTTTTCATTACACGCACTCTACACATTGTGAAGAAGTAGACCTTGTCGAAGTTATAAAGACTGGTGAATTTTTAAGATTAAAAAGAGGAAACATAAAACAGTTTTAGACTCCTATTGCACTAGAGGCCAAGCTGTTTTTTCTGCATAAGATTTTTTCCACTCTAAAGCGCCTTTTTATGAGCGGCCAATAAAAAAAAGTAATATATTGCGGCATATCTCGTTATGCTGGGAATTATTGGGATGAAATGAACGAGGGATGAAATAGAAACCTAAGAATTTTTTAGTTGTTTTTGGCATCAGAAGAGTTTCTTACGAAACACCACCACGAAATCCCGACTGGGATTGATCGCTGTCCTGGCTACTGTCATTGAGGACATGACAGTTGAAAAACCTTCACTGGAGAAGCCAGTTTAAAACTGTGTTGGACTAGCTTCGAGGGTGCTCTATCGTCATCGGATGGCACTTTTAACTCATCAGAGGGTGTATCATGCCATGCGAAATTCAACCGCCAAGTGGATATAATATGCGCCTTTTTATATGTTTAATCTGCTACTAATTTCTATTTTAAATATTTTTATTTGTATTCTAGGATAAAATTAACTTTCGAAAAAACCTCCTAATCTTGAAACAACTGATTGTAAACTCCGATTTTGACCGCGTCCCGGAGTATGACCTAATTACACTCTTAAAAAAACAGATTTTACAATAATTATTGTGCTATTCTTCTGTGTAAAATTACCCTACTAGTCAAAACTACAAGAGTTATTGAAGTAAACCATTCGGAAGGTTGTATAAATACACTATTTTAGTATTATTAAATTAAAACGATTGGTTTTAGTTAAAATTTACTATAAGTTTGTAATAGATGTGTAAACAGTAAACAATGAATGAAAAATAATCAATTTTTGCAAAAATATCCTACTTCTGTGTAAATTTACTAACACTTCTGTAATAATAATCAACAATTTGTGTAATCACGAAAAATATTAACAAGAAAGTGATAGAGCTACAGTTGTTACACTGAAGTCGTGCATTAAATTGTATTTGTTTTTAGCCGTGACTTAAAAAAGTAAGATATTTAGCAATACGGCAGTGCTACCACAATACGTCGCTAATTAAAACTGGGCGCAATTTTATTATTTTATGGGTTAAAGTCCAAAACGTGTATCATGCTGAGATGCGGTGTAGGTTACAATGCGACTCACAACCTAAAAAATAACGTTCCAAATAGCCTCCTGGTTATTCCTTAGGTTGTCAGTACCATTGTCACCTACACCTCCTCTCAGCATAACACACGTTTCGGACTTCTCCCCATAAAATAATAAAGTTGTGCCGGACTGTTGGCCGATTTTTTTTTAGTTTTAATTACTCTGGTAGCACATCTAGATATAGATACTAAGTTTCAACTTTCTAGCATAAGCCACACGATCACGGTGGCCAGTTCACGACGCCGCCGCGCGAGATAACGATGCCCTCAAATCGCTCGTGCAGAATGTCCATCGTGACATACGCTGTGTGACACGAATCGCCGTCCTGTTGGAACCCACATGTCGTCGGTGTCGATATCATCTAGTTTAGGCGACAAGAAGTTTCATATCAGCGATCGTTTGACGGTTATGGCAATGCCAGTTTCGTTTCGGAAGAAGTATGTACCAAAATTCGCACCAAACAGAGACTTTCTCGGTATGCAATTGGTACTATTGTATCTCGTGTGGATTGGTATCGTTGAAATCCGACAATTTTTGTTGTTCACACATCCATTCATCAAGAAATGGGGCTCGTCGTAAAAAATCACGCAATGCTCGGAACATTTTTTGGAACGGAGCTCTGATTTTGAAAATAAAATTTGAAGATTTGTACACGTTGTTCAATGATATAACCTTCCATGGTGATTTGCCATTCACTACTAAACAATTCAAAACAGCCGCTATAACCTAATAAATTTCAAGCGTTCCTATTGAAACACCGTATATAGGCGCATAAAATTATTTTCCGAAAATTCAACCCCTAAGTGTATCTAAAGCAGTTGTGTACTAAGCCTTCCAACGTATTTTACATCTAATCGATAGAGAAAAAAACAATTAAATAAAAAATCTAACAATAGTCTGGGTGTAACTTTTATATTGTTTGGGTAGAAGTCCGAAACGCTTTTAGTACTGAGATGCGATACAGCTTACTATCAGACTAACAACCTCAAGAATAACCTGGCGAGCATTTGAAGCGTTCTTAGACACAGGTGAATTCGTTTTCGAGGACTTTATTCGCTTTGGTGATTCACTTTCGAATCAGTTTTAAATGAAAGGTTTTGCTTCTCTGAAATGATGATCTAAAGGTGATGAAATATGCTTCGGAAAATCATTGGGCGATATCTCCGACTACAGACTACTACCAGGAGGCCAGGGCCCGACTTGGGCTGTCGCGCCATTGATGATGATGATGAGAGACTACGTTACTTCGCTGATGTCGAGGTGAATACATCCCAGTGCGAGTATAACGAAGTAAAAAGCTTGCAGTGCAAAAAGGGGTTCAAACTGCGTTTGAGTTGCACGCTGCAGTTGCATCAGAAATCATACAATGCTCTGCCAAGTTGGTGGTTGCTGGTTCTGGGATGTCTCTTTAGTAACTCTATTTCAATTATTAGCTATCTATCCTTTGCAGCTTTTGAGAAATTAAAATCAGATTTTTTTCATTTTGACCACCTCCCATACCATCACTCCCTACACCCACATCCTCAAAATTTCACCACTAGAGGTCTACTGGTCCTAACTCCTGTAAAATTTTCAAGATCATGTCTGATACGATTCTTGAGATTTAAAAATTTAATTTTTTGAAAAATTACTGTCCCCCTACTTCCGCGCTTCACCTCACCCTATCAAAAATTTTACATTCAGTAGACTCTAGTGGTAATTTTATATACATACTCGTACATAAACCAAATTGTATCTTCCTGGCACAATTGTGTCGGAAGATTTTGTAATGCAAAGTTTTTCACCCCAGCCCCATACCTCACCACCCCCCTAAAATTTTTAACTCTTTTCTAATCTCCTTGTATCTCTTAAGACAACTACAAAGTTTCAGCTGTCTAACATTAATTGCTCAGGAGATATGGATTTTAGTATGTTACAATCCCAGCTTTCAAGCGTTTTGGACGCATTGTTTTCCCCCCAACTCGCGCACCCCTCAACCACTATTGACCATTTTTTTGCTAATTGGTCCACCCACTATCATAGTACTACATAAGTTCCAACTTTCAGCCTCCTAGCATACCTTCCTGAGATCTAGAAACCAATATTTTTCATCTAAAACGCTTCTCCCTGCTCCCCCCACACCCCCACCCCTTCAAAAAGTACAACTCGTAGGGGTTCACCCATTCTACCTACCAAAAAAATTTCAACTTAATATCTCAAGGGGTTTAAGAGCTACGCACCTTCAAACGGTTTTGCGTGCGGCGTCTACGGCGGACAGACGGACATTGTTTTTTTTGCTTGGGGCTTACTACATAGTCCTAAAACGTGCAAATACAAAATTTCAGGGTAGCAAATTTTTTTGAAATTTCAGGTCGATAACAATACTTTATTATTAAAAAATAATAAAGTAAAAATAAAAAACAAAGATTTGTGTAGATTGAATAAGTACCTACTTTTTAATTTTTAATTAAAAACCTAAATTTGTATTATTACTTAATTACGAATATATTCTTCATATAATTCTTTACATTGCGTTTAATTGTGAAATGGTTTCTTCTGGAGGTTAAAAAATTATGTGGATTTGCATTGTGGGATGTTATTTGAAACCCTTTCATACTGCTATGGACTATTTATTACAACGGAAGTAATAAATTATCCCTATAATTATTGTTTTGCGCTTTGGATAGCGATACAAGTATGTGCTACATTTTGTTGACGGATTTGAGTGTAAAATGACTCCAGTGACAAGCAAAAGCAAGAAAACTATAGTGTAAAGTAATACTTTCCACTAGTAATTTCACTTCAATTGCATGAAATAATTCATATTTGCTTAAAAGTACACTACTTTCCTTTAAAAATCAACCAGTTCACAAGTTAGGGTAGTAATTTTACATCATTTCTAGTGTAAAAATTACTTAACTTTAATATCAATTTTACACTATAAACATAAACATAAACATAAATTTATTTCAGTTTTTAAAAAATAGTACGTACAATTAACAATTTCAGTGATCAGATATTACATTTTTGCATCTGTAGTTACTATTTGGTTTTTTGCTAAGATTAGTTCTTTGTTTATTATTTTAATTCATGTTCAAGGAAAAATTATATAAAAAACCTTGCTCGTTAAATCCTACCTAACTTACAAACTAACTTACATACTAACTTACAATCTAATATGAAATAAAATGAAAATAATAGGGAATTTCAGTAGTTACTTACAATAAGCGGGTTGTCTACCATCTGGGACCGTAGCAAAAATAAGTAGAGTTTGGATTCGGCCAGTTCCTGAATGGTATAAACACCAGCATCAGCATGTAGTATTCTAGTTGAGTAATAGAAAGGTTTACTCATTGCTATTTTAAGGCACTTATTTTGGCAGACCTGCAGTTTTTTCTTGTGAACGCTAGCGCATTGACTCCAGATGGGAGCACCGTAGGAAATGATAGGTTGAATTACTACTTTAAAAATTAAGACTTTATTTTCCGCAGAAAGAAAGGATTTCCTGTTTATAAGAGGGTACAGCGCATGAATGCATCCTGAGACATTGAAGCATATATTTTCGATGTGGCTAGCAATTGTGAGTTCATTGTCAAGCGTAAGGTCCAGATACATTAAATTAGAAGACCAAGGGATGGGTTGCCCGATAAAATTTATTTCGCGGTCTGGCAAATAGGTTCGCTTCCTTTTTTTCATGAAGAATATTGCTTTAGTTTTGGTTGTATTTATTTTAATTTTCCATCTGTGGTTGAATTGATACAACCGTTACAAGAAGGATTCAAGCACTAAGATTATTGTGTTTGGGTTGTCGCCTCTTGTGTAGAGACAGGTATCATCCGCAAACACGGCTAGTTCGCAGTTTGAATTTTTAGGCACATCTGTAGTAAAGACATTATATAGAGTGGGGCTTAAACTTGAGCCTTGTGGGACGCCCGCAGGAATATCGTGGAAACTGGACATGCTTGATTTTATTTTAACCGAAAAACTTCGATTCGACAAGAAAGAATGGATTAGTTTCACAAGATACATTGGGAAAGAAAAATTTATTAATTTATGAATAAGCCCTTCGTGCCAAACAGAATCAGCTTTTTCGATGTCCAGAGTGATCTAGCCTACCGATTTCTTTTCGTGGTCTATGTGTTTTCATGGCATAATTTCATTTATTTTGGACATACTGTTTGACTCTATTTTACACTATAACTTATTCATTTGTTGATGTGTAAATCAATAGAGTATTTTAATACACAAAAAATGAGTATTTTTACTATAAGGAGAAATTTATTACAATTATTGTTGGCATTTAGTTGCTATTTGGAACGTTATTTTTTAGGTTATCATTCGCATAGTACCCTACACTGCATCTCAGCATTTAATACGTTTCGGACTTCTACCCAAAAAATAATGACGTTGCGCCCAGACTGTAGGCAGTTTTTTTTTTTTGTTTTCTTTATACCATGGTCTCATACCACATGCATCAAGCTTTTGTATCGAATTGAATTTCATGCAAACAAAAGCTTAATTGCCCCTGTTGGATTCAAAATTTGTTTGGGTTTGACCAGAAAAGTAATTTTCGCGCAAACGTTGATCGACTAAAAGAATGAAGTCGAATTGAAATAAAGTTGATTGCATTTTTAAGTTCAGTTCTGGCTATGATTTATAATGGAATGGTGCGTAGTTTTGTTTTATATTTCAAAGTTTAGAAACGATTCTTTTGACTACCAAACAACATTGTTTTCGACCTTTTTTCACATCTATTGTATTTACTAAACGATAATTTGCGTACGAGTTCAATATCCTTTTTGTTTACAAAATCGAATTTCGCCTTCGAATTCTTATTTTCGGGACCAGAACATTATTTGGATCCGATGGTCGTTGTCGGCCTTTGATGGTAATATAATATTTAAAGAAGAAAAAAAATTACCGCGATCCTTTTTTTAGTGATTTTAATTTTTGTTATTTTTCGCTACGATCGCGCGAACAAGTTCTTTTTTTTTTTGCATGATCGATGCATCGAACGATCGTTTCGCCGGAATGAAGATCTTAAAAATAAGAAAACGTCAAGCAAACTGCAAAAACAAAATTCTAAAGTGACTGCTCCAAGATGAAAAGAAACCATTTCGACTAAATACACAGCTGAGTTTTTGCAGCTTTAGATGCAATCCGTGGTAAGACGATACTTAAGTGCAGTTCGAGCAGATTGTTTACAGCAGAAGGTCAATGATTCTAATGACATGCAGTTTTTTTGACGTAAACAGATTGTTCAAAAAAATATGTTTTTGCTATAACCCGAGATACTGATGTATTTCGATAAGAGATATACTCCAGTTGCATATTTCACATTACCTTCTATCAGTTTCTGCAGAAAGTTTTCATTTTTTAAAACTTTTTTTAAGACCAAAAAAACTAATCTTCATTATGCAGAAATTGAAATTCTTGAAAGAAGCTCACGTTTAGCGACTTTACATATTTTTTCTTGATTCTTGTGACCAAGCCTCTAAGAAGTTTAGTTCCAGCGATCATGAAGGCTCACCAAATACGAAGAAAGTCGTATGTTGTGAAAAAAACACTGAGACCATTTTCAATCTATTAGGCATACTAGAAAAAAATATTGTTAATAAGGGTAGCGAGGAACGCGAGCTGGGGTTGTTTTTCATATCTCAGTAACGGCTTATGCCAGAAAGTTGAAACTTGATGTTAATATACAGATATATGGTATACTAGAAAACTAAATTCAACAAAAAATTTCATACTACTTTATTATTTTTTAATAATAAAGTATTGTGATCGACCTGATATTTCAAAAAAATTTGCTACCCTGAAATTTTGTATTTACACGTTTTAGGACTAGTGAACACCAAAAATGAAAAAAAATGTCCGTCTGTCCGCCGTAGACGCCGTACGCCGTAAAAAAAACTGTTTGAAGGCGCGTTGCTCTCAAACCCCTTGAGATATTAAGCTGAAATTTTTATGGTAGATAGAATGGGTGAACCCCTATAAGTGATATATTTTGGTTTGCGGGGTCTGAGGTGAAAGGGGGGGGAGCGTTTTAGATGAAAAATTTGGGTTTCTCGATCTTAGGAACCGCTTATGCTGGGAGGCTGAAAGCTGGAACTTATGTAGTACTATAATCGTGGACTCATTTACAAAAAAATGGTTGATAGTGGTCAAGAGGTGTGCGAGTGGGGGGGGGGGGGGGGGAAACAATGCGTCCGAAACGCTTGAAAACTGAGATTGAAACATTCTAAAATCCATATCTCTTGAACGATTGATGTCAGACGACTAAAACTTTTTAGTTGTCTTGACAGATACTAGAAGATTAAAAAAAAGTTAAACATTTCAAGGGTGGTGCTGAAGTGAAAAACATTAAATTACAATATCTTTCGACTCAATTATCCCAGGAAGATAAAATTTGGTCTCTGTATATAAAATTGCTGGTGGAGTCTAATGAGCGTAAAATTTGGGGGGGGGGGGGGGGAAGGGTACGCGAAGCGCGGAAGTGGGGTGACAATCAAATTTCAAAAAATGAAATTTGTATATCTCAAAAACTGTATCATATATGATGTTGAAAATTTTACAGGATCTAGGACCGATAGACAAAAAGCGGAGGAAAAAATTTTGAGGGTGTGGGTGCAGGGAGTGATGGTGGGAGGGGATGGAAATGAAAAAATTTTGATTTTAATTTCTCGAAAGCCGCAAAGAATAGAAAGCTAACAATTTAAAACTGTATAAAGCTACTAGAGAGACATCCCAGAAAAATAAATTTTTGATTAGGTTATCAAGGTACGGGGTGAAGGGTTGGTTTTTCATATCTCAGAATCGGCTTATGCTAGAAAGTTGAAACTAACTACCTATATATAGATATTCTACTAGAGCAAATAAAACTAAAAAAAAAATCGGCCAACAGTCTGGGAGCAACTTTATTATTTTATGGCTAGAAGTCCGAAACGTTATAATGCTGAGATGCGGTTTCGGGTACTATGCGACTGACAACCTAAGGAGTAATTAGGAGGCTATTTGGAAAGTTATTTTCTAGGTTGTCAGTCGCGTAGTAACCTACACCGCATCTCAGCATTAAAAACGTTTCGGACTTCTACCCATAAAATAATAAAGTTGCGTCCAGACCGTTGGCCGATTTTTACATTGACATTCGGAGGTAAGGCCAAAAAATGGTCCATGAATAGGTGATGTATTTATTTTCACGAATTTCGTTATATCTTTTAGTTCTGTTTAGATGTCAAATCAATTTTACTTCTGCTGGCTGTAAATATAGGGTCTTTCAATGGGTACGTTCAATTTTTAAATGTAAATAAAACGAGTTGTGTGTGAGATATCCACCCAATTCTTTTTTTATTTGAAAGAATTTTTTATGGCATTAAGTATGGAATATAACGTCGTTCAAATGTTCGCCTCGGCTTTGCTTGGTGGCACGTATTCGAAAGGTCCAATTTTCGACGACTTTGTCGCATAAATCTGGCTAAATTTACTGGATGACGTTCGTTATATTGACTTTTCTTTACTAAATTACTTCGAAATTATTCCTAGAATATGTATGTAAAAGGATCTCTTCGAATTCGAAGTCGTTATAAAGTAGTAGTCGTAAAATGGAGCAGCTGTTCGGAGCTCGCCCGTGCCACCACCGATCTTTAATTGCGTTTTTCTCAAAACTGCATTTTTCAAATTGGCTGCCATTGAGAAAAAACTACTGAACCGATTGCGATGAAATTTTAATAACATGTTCAGCGGATCCCAAGTTACAACTGGTACCATTTTAGCAATATCTGTCATAGTTTTTTTTGCTAAAGCTAAATTCATCGAAAAAAACGCGAAAATTTGAAAGTTAGGCTAATTTCTGAATTTTCAAAATTTTGACTTAATTTTGGTACCAGTTATAGCCACAGGCCTATAAATGAAGTACCAATTAAATTTTTTGATTTCAGATGAGGGGAAAAGCAGTAATTATGGCAGCCATTTCACAACTTTTTTTTTTACAGCAGTCACTTTCAAGAGCTCTGCACGCAAAAAAAAAACAATATTTCTCCTTAAAAAAAATTTCTAACGTTTGTTGAAATATGAATAAATATGTGGTAAAAATTTCAAAGTTGGTTCTTTCATAATCTAAAAAAAAAAAAATCCCGAAAAAAACGGAAAAAACTGGCCGTCACATAAGACGACACCCTTAAGATACCCCCAAAGGAATAAGTCTAAAGACGTTAAATCGAACGATTACGGTGGCCAGTTTACGTCGCCGCCGCCCGAAATAACGATGCCTTCAAATCGCTCGTGCAGAATGTCCATCGTGACATGCGCTTTAGCACGTGGTGCCGTCCTGGTGGAACCACATGTCGTCGGTACCCATATCCTCCAGTTTAGGCCACAAGAAGTGTCTTCTCATCGATCGTTTAACGGTTATGGCAATGCCAGTTTCGTTTTGGCAGAAGTATGGACCGATGATTTCACTAGATCAAAATCCGCACCAAACAGTGACTTTCTCGGGATGCATTTGGTGCTGGTGTATCTCGTATAGATTGGTATCGTCCCCAACCCAACAATTTTGGTTGATCACAAATCCATTCATCAAGAAATGGGTCTCGTCATTAAAAAGCACGCAATGCGCGGAACGTTTATCGAACCGACCTCTGATTTTGATACTAAAATTTGATGATTTGCACACGTTGTTCAACGCTTTAACCTTCCATGGTGATTTGCCATACACTACTGAACAATTCACAACAAATTCAACGGATGTTGCTTTAACAACATGGCCGCTATAACCTAACAAATTTTGAGCATTCCTATTGAAACAGCCTATATAAGCGCATAAAATTATTTTCCGAAAATTCAACTCCTAAGTGTATCTAAAGCAGTTGTGTACTCAGCCTTACTTACGAAATATTTTAAATCTAATGGATAGAGAAAAAACAATTAAATAAAAAATCTTACAACAGTCTGGGTGTAACTTTTACCACATATTAGAAGTAGAAGTCCGAAACGCTTTTAATACTGAGATGCGATACAGCTTACTATCAGACTAACAACCTCAAAAATAACCTGGCGGGTATTTGAAGCGTTCTTAGACACAAGTGAATTCGTTTTCGATGACTTTATTCGTTTTGGTGATTCACTTTCGATTCACTTTCGATTCATTTTTAAATCAAAGGTTTTGCTTCTCTGAAATGATGATCTAAGGTGATGAAATATGATTCGGAAAATCATTGGGCGATATCTCCGACTAGAGACTACGTTACTGTGCTGATGTCGACGTGAATACTTCCCAGTGCAAGTATAACGAAGTGAAAAACTGCAGTACGAAAAGAGGTTAAAACTGCGTTTGAGTTGCACGTTGCAGTTGCATCAGAAAGCATGTCATATAATTGTTGAATGATCTGCCAAGTTGGTGGTTGCTGTCGAGATTGATGTGCAGCTCTTACAGACCGCTTGCCATTAATACAAAAAAAACACGAACTAAACAACAATATTGTCATGAGAAACAACCCTTCTAAAATATCCCCCGGATCAATAGAGTTTCACTCGAAACGCACTCCCACTTATAATCCTTCAATTTTTCGCTACATATGACCTATAAAAAATATATTAGAAACAAATTAAAATCAAATCACCTAGAATGTGGCCTCGTAAAATTTGTGTGAAATTTGTATCACAGCCACCCACCTATCCGTTCATATCGTCATAAATCTTGTTCACTTATGCCACCCATTTGAACATATTAATATGACAATGTGCCTCTAATATGGGTGTAGAATGGAATCACACTATCGTGTGGGCCATCTAGTACAGCCCCCTTTATGGAAAATAGGGGCGGTATCACGAAAAGTGTATCCCGAAAAACAAAAATTTGATTAGAGCAAAAACCCCCGAATATTCTCTAACTCCGCGTAGTTGTGTGTTAGGAAACACAAGCGCAAAATCCGTCGAGAATAACCAGGTTAAGGACTCGCTGTAGAGCCCATGCTCTTCTTCTTCCTCTAAAATAAAAAGGAAATAATTCCTAGACATTTTTTTATTCCAATTTTAGTCGTATTGTGAAGCTTAATGTTCGTTTCAATTTTTTTGTTTCTTCTCCTTTTTAAACAAAAGAAAATACCGAACCATTTGTTCGTTAGGGGATTTCCCGGCTTAGACAATTCGAAAATATAACAGAAATATAAACAACATAAGATTCGTATAGTAGTTGTAAATATGTATGGCGTACTCTTTCGTAAGCGTAAACTACCCCATTACTTCCAATGTATTAGGGAATTTTCTCAAAAAAACTACCCCCATAGAATTTTAGCGGGATTCAAGCTGGATGAAGGATGCGGATTGGAGGGGGGAGGGGGTGGTTCGAAGCCGAACTGGGATTTCTATATCCGTTCTTTGCTCTGCGCCCTGAACGCGAAACTCGCTTACATCAAATCGCCTAAGACCGAACAAGACCAAAAAAATGCGAAAAGAAAACGCGAATCCTATTTTCAACTTGATATCCTCTAAAGCACTTACAAGTTTTATGTATTTCGCGAATGGTTAGAGGGTGGTTTTTGCCACAGATGGGATATAGTCGCAGGCGAAAGTTTTTTTTTCATTTTCGTTTTTTTTTTTTGTTGCCTGGCTCAACCCAATTTTCTACGTCGACGGTAACCCCGCGCGTTCTGTTACGTTCGCGCCCTCCGTACGACCTTCTCCCCTATCTTGAGGCCCGTAGAGCCGACTTTTACGACTTTTCATCTTATGTATTCTATTACTTTCTATATTTTATGTACCATCTACCTTTTATGAATTTGTATTTAAAACTTGTGCTTTTATGCGAATATTTTTGCCCACCCGAAATCTCTCATTCCGCAGATGAGGTCTTCGCGAATCCCTATGACGTATTCCGTCGACTCGAACCACCCCCACAGCCCCAACCCCATAACCCGGACATATTATTCCAGCCTCATTTTATAGCGAGAGTTTAAGGCCCGGGCACCCAACTCGGCACTCTATACTTTTCGGCTTTAATGTAAGTTCTGTTGTTGTTTTTTAGACTCTATGGGATATGACCGAATGTAGCGCAGTATGTGTACATTTTTAGATGTAACGTATGTGTAGTTTCTTTTTATGTTGTTATAGCTTCGAACGCTACTCCATCTGTTGGTTTTGTTGCTGTACTACAATTACGAGAAGATGAATTACTACACTTACATGTACACGTACGCATCTAAACACTGTAAAGTTTACTACTGCCGGAGTCTTTGCGCTATATGGAAGCAAGGGTAGCATCGGGAACATCCTGGTGCCATACTCCTGGCATATTTCAGGAGGAGAGTTTTTCGTTTTTGGGGACGACATGGTTTTTGAAATTGAAAGTATTTTCGGGAAATTAATTTTCCAAGTGCTTTCAATTTCCACAATATGGTTCTGGGTGTACATGTGGGATATTAAAGGGGATGGGAGTCCGCCGTATTAACCCATAAAAGGGAGACGTTTTGGGTAGTAGTTGAACGAAAGGTCTGCATGTCTAGTGCTGACTAATTACTAATTGTTTCCGGAGAACTGAAGATATTTAAAACCCGTGCAATTCCCCGAAGGACATTAGCGCAGGACGAAACTACACAGGGTTTGGGAACCAACAAAGGATTTAATATGAAATTATTAGGGGCTGTTGGGTACGTTTTCAACTTAATGAATGCGTTGCATTTTATACTCTCGATTATTTACAACAGTCTACCTGTTTTGTACAGACTTGAAAATTGCTGTACCCAATTGTAACAGTTGAGGAGGTACGGAATACCTTCTGTTCGTTCGAAACTGCAACATGTTTTACTACCACTAATTAGAATTGAAACTAGCCCATGAAACTTATGTTTCTTCTCATATTGAATGAACTCCGAACCATTCCGCCGCACCATTTTTGGAAATTTTAGACTCAGAAAAATTATCCTAACATTAATGAACATTTTCTTAGCTTTACGTAAAAAATAGAATTATTTGGAGAGAGAAAACTATTTTACTTTATTATTTTAATAATAAAGTATTTTAAATTCGAATAGAAAAATTTATTTAAACTTCAGGAAATTTTTCAAAATACGAACAAGAAAAAGGTTAGATGGATAGGGGATCAAAGCATTTTTACGAATTTCGTCATATCTCTTAGGTCTTCTTTTTTGATACTGAATAAGTTTTACTTGTACAAGCTTCACAGGCTAAAGAATAAAAATTATTTTCAAGATTTTTTAATACTCAAACCCTTAGGAGGTGTCAAGTGTGTGAATGTGAAAGCCTGGCACGTACCAGGTATCGATAATTGGGGAAATTCTCCTTGACCGATCTATCAGAACTTGCGATGATTCCTTTATGGAGAACTACTCTCTTCATAAGGAAGAGCAATATTTGGAATCAGTAGTCTAGAGTCCGGTTTTTATACGAGGGGACCACAATGGATCCACAGTGATCTCTCTTGATGGGCTGTAGCACATTACGTCAGTCCACCCTTCTCAACCTAACCTAACCTAGGAGGTGTTAAGTGATTATAAACGTATTCACGAATTCTGATATATCTTTTAGGTGTTATTGGATATCAACTAGTATTTTACTTCCGCCAGCTTCTTAAATAACCACCAAAAATTCACTTTGATTTTTTAACTCTTAAGGCGACTACAAACTTCTCCTGTTTTTCTTGTTTCTTAAATTTCGTGAGTTTCTCCTCTTATTTCACGAAACACGTTACATACAATTCGTGAGTGTTACGTTTTCTTGGTTTTCGTCATGTTCTCGTCAAGGAAACCCTTTTATGTCGTCGAAAGCCGCCATCAGCTGAGAAAACTCATGAATTGCGAATAACAAAACGTGAGAAACTCACGAGAAATCTCTACACACTATTCGCGAGAAAGACGCGAAATAGCCGAAACGCGATACGGTTAGTAGCTGGCTTAAGAGAGTGTAAATGAGTTGTACATTTTCACGAATTCTGATATATCTCGTGGGTCTTAGATTGTCCCGAAAAATAATAAGGTTGCGTACAAATTATTGGCAAATAATTGGATACAAGTTTCAACTTTCTAATAATTTTTTTTTTAAAACCTCCTCAAACCCTAGGAAAATTCACCCCCAGCGTTAATTCATGAAGTCTACAAAATATGAAAATTTCATTGCTATTTCTTTTCGAGGTGCACATAGCCTTAAGGTGGATTTCTATTGACGTCGCAATTCTGCGTCAGAGCGTCGAACGCAACAATCAACCAATCAGATTGTAGTTTAAGGGACAGGATGCGTCTGCGTCACAAGTCGCATATTCTTCACCTTTTTTCTGTGCCGCAAAATTAAATTGCAATAACTTTTTTGTCATTTCTGTTGAATATATTTGCATGAACATTAAATGTGATTTTTTATTTGGTTGTAGTATATTATTTGTCACGTATAGAACATTTAACAAATTAAACATTGTTTTAGAGTAACTACAAAATAATGTCGGAAATGAAAAAAAATTAAAAAAAAGTGCAATACTGATAACATCTGTCTGTCCTAATGCTCATACAGTCGATCATTCTGCCAAGGTAGTTGGTCAACTGTAGAGAAATACGTTTTAAAATTGTTCGTTACTGATAGTGCGGCATTTGTTGAGTTGTTGGAACTTATTCTGCCAACATCTAGGAGAGCCCCGCTCCTTCAACTACACGCCACCATTGTCCCGCATGTATTTGACCACAACTGTCTTCCACATCGACGTATCCAAAAAATAATTAAGCATCTTCAGTCCAATTGCCGTTTATTAAACTCGGGTATAGTTAGTTTCCGGTTCATTGTTTACTGCTTAGTGTGAAAATACTAGCAATATTAGTGTCCCTGAAATTACTGTTTAATATTTTTTTTGACCTTATCTAAGCCCTCCAGAGTAATAAACAATTATAACGTTCAACAATTATAAACTTCCTATCAGTTTATATTTGACAGCACTGTGCGTTAGAGAATTTGCGTTGTAAATGTAAACTCAATACTGAAAAGCGTGACAGAAAAATGTGCGTTCGACGCACAGACGCTTCTATGTATTCTTTACTTAGGTAGCCAGCATATTTTAATTGATCACGATAGCAGAATTAAATAAAATTTTAAATAAGGAAATACGAATAGTTTGCTTTGTCCACGTCTAGTTATAGTAGTTTATAGCGGCAGGCAAAGGAAATTCTTATCCCAGATAAATTTTGGTTGGTGTCTTGACTTAGCTTGACTTGCTTAACAACAGATGATGAAGTTACGGGAAAGTAGACCACACAGATTTTATTGAACAAAAAAGAACCAAATTTTAATTTTATTGTGTAAGCATGGCGAAAAAAATTTTCCTAGGTGATTTCCATGCAAATATGGATGAAATTTACCAATACGACAATTGACATCAAGAAATAAGCAGCTGACTATTTGGAAGGATTAGCTTATCGTTTTCCGTATTACATGATTTATGTATTGAATATACTGTCGGTTAGACGTTCGCCTCTATTAGCCTTTTAAATCCGAGTTCTTTTAAGGCCGGTATCCATTTGTTGCAATTCTGCGTATCGTATTCTCGTTGCGTATCAGTGGATACGACAAACGTATCTCCGTACAGTATCAAAATGTGATACAAAGAAGCGAAACGAATCTGATCAAAGGAATGATACGATACGCTGTGGAGTCATGTGTGAACATGTTGCGTTGCACAATATTGCTCATTCGCGTTCAAGACGTAAATTCGTAAATTTGTTTTGTCATTACGAGAGAAAACAATAGAACTCGTGGAAAAAATTTGGTAATTTCACAATATTGCTCTTTCGGCCAACTCATATTTGCAGTTGAACTGAAACTGAGACACGTGTTCACTTGTAATCGCGTATCGTGCATTTTGAAATGCAAGGCACTTTTGATACATGAAAATTTTTGTCGTGTCCACACTGCATTCGTTCAGTGAATGATACGCAATGGTGGTACGATACGCGGCAATGCAACAAATGGAACCAGGGCGTTTCGTGACATTTTCAAACATGTCCAATTCTATCATATCGAATATTTTGTTTAACTACAGCATCTGTTGTTTATTTACATAAACCCTGCTTTTCAGACATCCCCGGAAAAGAAATCGGCGGAGGCTGTTAAATGTGGCGACTATGGCACTCACTCGTCTCGATTATTTTTTTATTTCCCTTTATTTCCGTGATGTCACTCGACTTCGATAGAACAATTGCACTATTAAAATACTGTTACGAGCTAGGGCTTCACCGGGAGTTCAAGTAAAACACAATTCGTTTAAAATCAGTAAAAATAACAATGATTTTATATTCGCATTAAACAATCGCTCTACTGACAATGTTGCCGTTGCCCTCGTATACTACTTGATCAGATAGCTTTACAACAACTTTTGTGCAGAACTGACTGTTGCTTCACCGTGGTACGAACTGTGTTTTTGGCTGCAAACTCTGTCGTGCTTATAAATTGCAGGTGTTGAGTCGAGAGCTTTCCTGCATATTCAGTGGAGTGTGTGGAATGTTCGAGAGATGTTAAGAACAACCAAGAAGGGAAAAAGTGTCCGAGAAGTTTGAATATTTTTCCAATCCTTTCTCAATGGCTATTTAAAGGTGTCTAATCGGATGTTTTCTCCGCTTTCCAGTTAGGTATTGGGAGGTTCTTATTTTTTTCATTGGGAACTGATTGAGTTATGCGGTTTGCCCAGGGTAGCATGTAACAATACGTTAAGTTCCTGAATATAGTTCCATGGTTAATTTGCCATGGATACACTTCTCGAAACTCAATTAGAAACATAGGCGTGCCGTGGCCTAAAATCTATCAGCGGCCAGGGGCCGAATGGCTCAGGACATACGACTTCTTCCGAAAGGCACACATGCTTTTCATACAAATTCGTCAGTTTTGTGCTTACAAATTAGATGTTCGTATAAAAACCGAATGATTAGTCTTAGATTGCGACTTTAAATGTTTTATACATTGTTTTTCCACTAGCTGCAGTTGAAGGAAAAATTTGAAATAGTTCCTATGCAGTGCCGTCCTTAGATATTCGGTGCCCGTGGTCTACTAAAAATAATGCGTCCCTCGTCATAAGAAAATACAAGTTTGATGGCTAGTGGAAGCGGCAAATACAAAATATAAAAGTTTCAGAATTAGACAATTTTATACCTTCGGATTTGTAAAGTTTAAATGATTCTGTATTTCGTTTCGTTTTTCTAAAGAAGAGTATAATCAAATAATGCTTTCAATTGTAGTATCAAGTGTGATATGTTAGTTTTTTCTATGATTTATAATATTTCGTTCCAAAATGCTACCATAATAGCAGTTTCCAGTGAGTTGAACTCATTTAACAACCCCTCATCTTCAAATGTTATTGCAGGCTTTTGAAAATTATCTTCGAAAATTTTATTCAAAGCATCTTTAAAATTTTCATAACCGGAAATAATTGCCTTCACTGAATCAGCTCTTGTTGACCAACGAGTGTCGCTTAATTTTTTGGGCACTTTGTTTTTTTAATGCTAGCGTATCTGTCAAAATCATCTTGATGTTGACGCGGCAAAGAAATTGTATAGATTTTAAAGAAATAAAAATAATTTAGTACGTACAAGCAGCATTCCGCCACCGACTCTCCAATTAAATTTAAAGAATGTGCTGCACAGGGTACGTAAGTGGCAAGAATTTTATAGATTTAATGCGCGCTTGGATGCCGCTGTATATACCCGACATATTAGAAGCATTATCATAAGATTGCCCTCTACAATCTTCCAAATTGATATCTAAATCAGATAGTAGTTTTAAAATACAATCTTCCATTTCTGCGCTCTAGTGGTCAGTATTTTCCAAAAAAAATGAAAACATAACATCAATAAAAATTGCCGCTCCCAAAAGGCTTCCGCCTAAGGGCTATAGCTCATTTAGCCCTGTGGTTAGGTTGGCCCTGTTCCTATGAGTCCTCCTTGGAGTAGCTGCCATAGAAAAATCCTGTAAAAATGACTTCACTCAATTTACGGAACTCACTGTCTTTTAGTTTCGAGTTCCAACCAAAAGAGAGTCCTTAAAATTGAATTCAATGTGATTGAGAGATTCAAGAATATATCTTGAGTAGTAGCAGCGATGCCAGATTTGAAGATTTTTCTTCAATTCGAAGATTTTTAGCGTTCCCGAAGATTTGAAGATTTTGATGGATATGTAGAAGCTTTTTTTGTATTCGCAAGATGTTTTCTTCAATTTCGATAAAAAAAAAATTGTATGCTTATTTTCTATTGTTTATTATGATTACTATTATATTTATAATATATATGTATATAAGCGAATAACCAAAAGTTTTCTGATTTCAATACCATCAAAGATATAATTCAAAGTGAATAATATACTGGTCAAATACAAAAAATTTTTCAAAACTATATACTAAGAAATCGAAATATACAAACCTAATATCGTAGGTATGTATTTCATAAAAAACTCGATATATTCAAAAACCAAATAATTAATTTATTCTAGGATCTCATAACATCAAAAAATATTTGATGCAAATGTCGTTATGTTAAAACCAATTGGTCATCATCTTCTAAAATTCAAAGATATTCTCAAAAGAAGCTGGTTACATTCAAAAACGTTTGTAAACTTGAAGAAAATCTTGTTACAATTTCGCAAAACTCAAAAATTTTTCATGAGAATCTTGTTGTTTTCAAAAAAAATTTCCAATTTATTTTGCTAAATTGAAAAAATCTTGTAAAGCTCTAGTCAGATCAAACGAACAATGATTGTAAAATTCAAAAATGTCTTGTTATTTTCAAAAGTCAGTTGAGATTTGCTTCGTTCATTTTAGAAGATTCTTTTATATTGTTTGTATTGTTAAGAAACATTTGAAAAAAACAATTGGCAACAAAAAGTTTGCGGATAGGAAGGAATTACTTTTCTGGAAGGGGCTAGAATTATTTTTCTGGGAGGGTCCAAAGCGGGGTCTGGGGGGGGTCCTATGATTAGAAACTGTCAAAACTACCATTTTTCAAAATGCCTGGCTGCGCAAGTTGAATATCTTACCCGTAGAACATTTTATGTATAGTAAATTGTAAGTTGTTTTGGTACCTTGGTTACGGAAACTAAGATTGTTGTTTGGAATCAAATCTACGTATTGGCTTGACATGGTTTAAAAAATTGAATTATATTAGAATCAGCAATAGAGCTTCTTATATCCTAGAGGGATCTCAAATTTTGCTTCCAGTAGCAGTTGAAATTTAAATTGTTTATGTTTACCCCATAGTCGGTTCCCGTAAAAACAGTTGTCACTCCTTCTGTCAGTATAGTATGACAGAAGTGTTAACGATGGTCCATTTTATTCCGTCCCATAAAATCGCTTCAAGCTACTATTTACCCGAAAAGATTCACCCAACCGAGATTAGACCGCAAAATTCAATTAAGCAATGAATAAAATTGTTATTATTTCGTCCATAGTGAATTTTAATAAAACTTGTTATATTACAACCGGCCATTTGCCACGCTCCACTATGAAGTCGTTGTCAGCAAGTTTATGCTGAACTCCATAACAGCCATCAGTCATAAACAACACCAAAAAACTAAGAGACGAAAATCTCATAATGCTGGGCGACGACGACCTACAGAAAGATAGCGTTGATGTTGTTGGTCGTCCTTGCCGGTTATCCTTGTTATAAAGACTACTCCATAATTTCATACCTTCCGGGGCCGGATAGTTAATCAGGAAATGATGTGCTGGCCGACATTGTAGCGCTTTTCAATGCGAGCGTTTTTAAGGTTCTGTCCTGGGCGGCTAGAGGAAGGATCCATCCCAAGTACCTCATCGCTCGTTCCTATTATCCTATTCTTGGTTTTATGCGCGGCACTTCCGAGATGGCCTCGTAAAAATATTTGTAACCGTACGACTCTACTACACAAGGATGTATAATTTTTGATACCCGTTGCGGGCTTTTCGATGTCCCATTATTGTTGCTTTTACTGTTTGTTATTATTTATAACAAATTTTATACGACAGGGAAGAATTTTTTATTGATCGATGGGTACAAACATTTTTTTTATTATACTGCAAGATGGAAAAATGGAATGTCCGTCTTTTTTTTTATGTTGAAAACAACCCGCGATAACTTGGTTTGATGGCGTATCGATTCCGAAGAACGTGGAATTGGTCAATTATCCTAAAAAAAATTCCGAAAAGAAATTCAAGACCTGCAACTTCCTGAGCTCCTCTTCTAGGCCCATTCCTCAGCATTGGACACCTACTACATGCTATTCTTTTCTCGTCTTTTTTTTGTGTAACGTCTTCCTCTGTGCGATCTACCACGACACCTGATGTCCTCATCACACATGTCGCCATATTCAATTACCTGTGCACATTTTACCATTAGACCTGAAAACCGTATCAATTTGCAGCACAAGTCGCAGCCAAAATTTTGCCACTTCTGTCCCATAAACGTTAGATATCGATTACGTACTCGAAAAAAATGAGACGAAATGAAAAGCTGGTTGGAAAAAACATTTTTGTGACGAGTCAAATTTTCAGCTGGTTACTGCAGCATATCTCATCCCCCATATTCTATTACGGCATTACGAGTCGGCCATATATCGGCAAGTATGACGCAGGGTTGCCGCATTAAAAAGTGGTGAATCGTAAAAAATGCTCCCAACTGGAAATTTCATGTGTTTGGTTCCGCGAGAAGAGTTGCCCCTCCTCTGGATATTTCGGCGCCCAACTAACCTTCCACCCACTCTCCAAGGTGGACTGGCGGTTTACTACGAAGGTGGAGCTTTTTTTTCGGGGAGGGTGGTAGGATGTGGTGAACTTTTTATTATTACATTCTTTTTTTACAATTTTTTTTTCATCGCTGTCGTCGTTTTTTTATGTTTTTGGTCGGTTTCGCTAAAAAAGGGATAAAACAAGTTTTTAAAAAATTTATACGCTTTGTAATAAAATATCTCATTTTCTAGGTACATACAAACACAAGCACGTGCATTAAATTGAACACGTATAAGGGTAGTTGGTGCTGTGAGTACAGTTTTTTTTTGTGCTGCCAACACAGCCCCATCCAGGAAGCGACTTAGGAGATGAAGGCATGGAACGAGTCGGAGCATAAAAAAAATATAATTTGATATCCCCGGTATAGTTAAAAGCAGATACAGAACAATAGCTGAGCCCACATTGTGTATACTATACCATGAAATAGCTGGATGTAGTAGCTGCGATGCAGCTATCGCACCGTCGAGTGAAATAATCATAAAATTCGTGTAACATAAAAATCTGTAACACTTACTGCAAAGAAAACGCTGAACGAAAAAATAAGGAAGACAAGGATTTTCCTTTCGGTTGAACAGCTTTTTACATATCACTGCAGACTATTTGCGTTTTTGCAATAGAATACAATTCCCTGGCTTTCATTATATCGCGACAGTGAGTAAATCACGGAAGTTAATTTCAGACATTTATTACACGATTTTTTGTTGTTTAAGGAAGAAATTATAATAACAGATATTTAAGGCTGCCTTTTTTAAACAACCCCAGATGGATATGATAATCCATTTCAGCCCCAGGTCTCTGTAAAACCTTGTACCTACTTCATCAGCCCTCTACGACCAGGTTAAACGAGTTGTGGTATCAAAACGGCACTTTCTCTGCTAATTGGGCCCTGTTTCGACTGACGGGCCACTACGTAAACCAACCAACCAACCTAAGGCTGCCTGTCCGTCGACTATCGTGTGATGCATTAAATTCATCTTTAACCAAAATTTGGGTTGGAAAATTAAAGGATTCTTAGGGTAACTACTCGGTTGTCGGTTCATTCTAAAGTAACCAGTTTACTAATTACCCGGTTCCTTTAGACGAGTTAACCTGTTAAAGTTAAACCTGTATACAAAAAGTAACCGGCCGATAAGCGGTTTTTATCTAGTAACCGTCCATCCCTGGGCAAAACATGACAGTCTCATTAAGCTCAGATATTTTTAAAATTCTGGACTGGGGCAGACAAAATTAAGTCGAATTTAATGCATCGAGTTGTTTCTTAGCTTTCAAAAAAGAGTCCCAAAGGGTCGCACAGGGTTCCGAAGGGTCCCAATTGGATATACGAGTACTTACGTATGTTCTACGTTGATAGATTTAAGACGCTTGAAGTTAACTCACCTGTGTTAGAACGATTCTAATAGAACGATTACATTGCAAGAGGTGCTATATAGTTTCCATTATAAACGCAAAAAGGACTTCTCCCCATCTGATATAGATTGATTATAATGCGTATAAATAATGCATCAAATCAATCTGTTAATGCATCAAATCAATCAATTCTGGACGGAGCGGAAAGAAAGGCTCTAAAATTAATAGGTGACAATTAAATCACTACTACTATTAGTCCAGTCAAATTATTATAGTGATTTGGAAGGAAACCTCCTTTGACAATAATAACAACAACAACAATTTAAATCTAGAATATAACTACAAAATAACGTTGGTCAACAACATCAGGCTTTGTGAAATGTGTTCCTCTTACTTTATTATTTTAATAATACAGTATTGTTTTCGATTTACAAAAAAAAAAAATTTGCTACCCTCAAAATTTTTTTTTTCACTTTTCATGACAAGTACACACGAAAAAAGCAAAAAAAAATTTCAGTCCGTCTGTCCGCCGTACGCCGCACGCCGTACGTCGACCGCTGTATGCAAAATCGTTTGAAAGCTCGTAGCTCCCAAACCCTTTGAGCTATTAAATTCAAATTTTTTTGATGAATAGACTGGGTAGTCCCCTTGAAGTGGCCAAATTTGGAGGGGTGGGGGTGTGAGGGGGAAGGAGGGGGAAGTGTTTTAGACGGAAAATTTTGGTTTCTAGATCTCAGCAACCGCTTATGCTAGCAGGCTGAAATTTGGAATTTATATAAAGCTTTAGTAGTGGACCCATTTGCAAAAAAATTGCCGATATAGATGAAGGGGTTTGGGAGTGGGGGAAAAAATAATGCGTCCGAAACGCAAAAAAGGTGAGATCGACACATTCTAAAATCCATATCTCCTAAACAGTTAATGTCACAAAATTGAAACTTAATGAGTATCTGTAGGTATACTAGGAGAATAGATCGGAAACAAAAATTTGAGTGGGGGCAGTGGCGTCCGGGGTGGGGGCTAAAAAACTTTAGATTACGATATCTCACGAACCAATTGCACTAGACAAATAAAATTTGGTTTCCTTATAAAAGTTGACAAATAAAGTTTGCTGAAAGTAAAGTTTTTTACGGGGGCGGTGGAGCATGAAAGTGGAGGGGATAAGAATTTTTCTAAAAAATCACGTCTCATATCTCAAGAACGGTGTAAGATAGATACTTAAAATTTTTACCAGAAGTAGGCCTAATAAACTCCTAGCTGAAAACAAAATTTTGGAAGTGTGGGTGTAGAGGGTGAGGGTGGGGGAGGGTGAAAAGGAAAAAGTTCCGATTTTTATATCTCGAGAACCTATAATGATATAAAGCTGAAACTTGGTATTTAGATAGAGCTATATTAGTAGCATGTTGGAAAAATATAATTTTTATAGGGGTAGTTTGGTACGGGGGTGGGGGGTGTTTTTCCTATCTATAGAACGGCTTATGATACAAAGTTGAAACTCGGTACGTTTATGTAAATCAACTAGAAAACTAATTTAGATAAAAAAAAATTTCAAATATCCATTGGCGTTCGGAGGGGGGGCAAAAAAAATTATCAGTGTAAATAGAATGCATATATTTTCACGGTTTTCGTCATATCTATTAGGTCTTCCCAAATATTGAATTCATTTTTATTCTACGGCTTCTTCATATAAATACCTACAAAGTGTTTTCAGGATTTTTTAAAATTCGACCCCTAAGGGGGTGCAAAGAGGGTTGTAAACTTTTTCACGAATTCTACTATATCCCCACGTCTTATCAGATATCGAATATCTTTTCACTTTCACGTGCTTGCGTAACAATCTTGTTTTTAAATTTTTTTCAGCCCCTAAGAGGGTATAAACGGGTTGAACACGTTTTCACGAGTTCCGTCATTTCTTTTAAAAGTGATAAGAAATTGAATTGGTTCCTACCTTCTCGTGCTGTTTTCATATTTATTTATTAACTCCTTTCAGGATTTGTGGATATTCAACCCCCAAGTGGGTGTAAGGAGGTTGCATATCTGATGATATATCGAATTCATTTTTACTTCCTATGGTTTCCTATATAAAAAAGCCAAAAAGTCATTTTCAGTATTTTAGATATTCAATCCTAATGGGTGTAAGGGGGTTGTATGCTTTTCAAAGTTTCGACATATTTCTTAGGTTCGATGAGATATTAGATCGCTTTTCATTTCCACAGACTTTTTATATAATCGCCTACAAACCCATTTCTTAATTTTTGGATAATCAACCCCCAAGGGTTTGTATATGTTTTCACAATTTTTGCCATTCCTTAGTTCTGATGAGATATAAAATTGATTATTACGGCCAACCAATTCACGATTTTTCGAATTTCCAGAACCAAGGAGGTGTGAAGGGTTTGCTTACGTTTTTTTCGAAATTCAAACCTCAAGTGGAAGTAATGGGTTTGTATACGTTTTAACAATTCGTCATATCTCTTAATTCTGATAAGGCAACAAATTCGTTTTTGCTTCTATGGGCTTTTAGTGTACATAATATACTGAAATTCAAATAGTCTACACGGACTTTTTCAATGTTTAATCGGTTAAAAATCTCTATTTTAAATATTTTTATATTAAGAACAAAAATAATTTTCCAAGAAATCTAATAATCTCGAAGCAACTCATGATACACTCCGACTTTAACCGCTCCCGAACTTTGACCCGAAAAATAATAAAGTTTCGCCCAGACCATTGGCAGATTTTTATACTCTAGATGAAATCCACCCCAAAAGTTTGTAACGCATAGCACCGAGCCTCGGACAAAAAAAGTTATATATTATTTTGTTTTTATTTGGGGCCAAAAACTCCAAATCCGCCATCCGTCCGTCCGTACGTACGATAACTTAAGAACGCCTTCACCTAGGGTCTTAAAATTTTGAATCTGGATGTTTGGTTGAATTTATAAGGCTAAGTTCGTTAACGGGCAAAATCGTCCTACTAATTCGGGTAGCTGCCATACAAAATGTCCTTAAAACACGTGTTCAAGAGAATTGACCAATAACTTCAGAAGGGTTTAATCTACGACTTTGAAATTTTGTATGTGTTGATTTTCTAATAGTTGGAGCTAAATGTATGATTATTAAGAAAATCCTATTAGTCCTTCGTGTAGCTGCCATACAACTATCCTGCCAAAATATCTTCACTTAATTTACGGAGCTCACTATAACTAAAAAAATCCTTAAAACACGTGTTCAACAATATTCTCCGATAACTTTTGAACGCTTCAAGCTAGGAATTTGAAATTTTGTACACATTAAGTTCTAAATGGTTCCAAGGAAAAGGATAAATATGCAAGAAATCGAGTGAGTCCTTCCTGCAATTCCCATATGAAATTCCTTCTAAAAGGAAAAACCATATCGTTTTTCAGTTTCGAGTAGCAACCAAATGGGAGTCTGTAATAAAGGACCAACTACATGCACACACCTTATTCTACCTTATTCGCAACTACAATATAAATTATTATTATTATTATTATTATTATCTTTATTTGCCTTGATTCAATTTTTGACTTAACGCTAATATATTATATTCAAGGGATCATTCTTTTCAATTGACAATACAGCTTTTGATAATAATTTCAGTATGAGAAAACTTAAGTAATAAATCGGAAAATTAGGTAAAGGAAAAATGGCGATAAAAACCTCTATGAATTAAAATTTTTTCTTACATATTAAACTTAACCTAGTCGTTGTTAACAAGTAAAACTTATAATATTAAATATGTTTAATTATTATTAATTAATTCATTAATAATATTTTTTTCAGAAAATTAAATTTGATTGATAGATTTTTGATATAAAGATTCTACTTTGACTTTAATATGTTCTACCGTAGCTAAAGTATGTAATCGATCGGTCGAAAAATATAGAGGCAAGTTGTGTATCATTTTAAGAATTTTATTTTGAGCAATTTGTAACTTATTAATGTGGGTTTGAGCACAATCCTTCCAAACGACGGCACCATATAAAAGAATAGGTTGAAATATCATTGAGTATAGGAGGAGCTTGTTTTTTAAACTTAAATCTGATTTCCTATTAATAAATGGAAACATTAGTTTAATGAGTTTGTTCACTTTACTATACCTTTAGTAAAGTGAACACTCGTTGATATGATCCTTAAAAGTCAGTTTCTTATCGAAAATAAATCCTAAATATTTAATATTATTACTCCAAGAAGTTTCAGCTCCGTTAACTGTTATATAGTTGATTGTGGGTATGTAAGGAATAACTCTGCGTCTAGTGAAAAAGATTGATTGGGTTTTGGCAGAATTCATTTTGTTTTTCCATTTGCACATATACTTCATAACTGTCTCAAGCGCCCGTTCTAATGAGTGGCAAATATTTAAAGCTAACGTACCAGAGCAGTAGATAGCAGTATCGTCAGCGAAAAAAGCAGTATCACAGTTAGCTAGGTGAGGAAAATCAGCAGTGTAGATCAAATACAAAATTGGTCCTAATACTGAACCTTGAGGTACTCCTGCAAGTATTTCCTTTCTGCTTGAAAGATGGTTGAGTATTGATACCTCAAAAGATCGGTTGGCCAGAAAACTACTAATTATCTTGACGATTTATTTGGGAAAGTTGAATTCGATCAGCTTGTAAATAAGTGCTTTGTGCCAAACACCATCGAATGCTTTTTCGATGTCCAACGATACTAGCGCCATTGATTTTTTTGAATTTAAACATCTATGAATTGCTTGCTTAATTCTCATAAGTTGATATATGGTTAAGTGGTTTTTCCTGAAACCAAACTGTTCATCTGGTATAATCTTTGAGTGATCTATGAACTCTACGATTCTTTCTTTTATTATTCTTTCAAATAATTTCCCTAGATTACTTAGGAGGCTAATGGGTCTGTAATTGGATCCAGAATTTGCCGGTTTTTTATGTTTTAGGATAGGAACAATTTTTGCACATTTCCATGCTGAAGGAAAATATCTCAGCTTTAAGCAACCGTTTAAAATATGAGATAAAAGAATTAGACCTTTTTTAGACATATTTTTCAAGCATACGTTGGATATGTTGTCGTGACCAGTAGACAGTTTAGGTTTCATAAGAGGAAGTTGTTTCTTAATGTCCTTAGGTTTAATCGTATTATAGTCTTATTATCGTCATTTTCATTATGAAACAACTCCACCTTTTCTTCTACCATACGTTCTGTAGATTCTACATTATAAATCGGAGTTCAGTATTTCATCTAGAGTATCATATGATTGGCTCGCAGCTGATCGTGACTGCAGTATGTTTTTAATGTAGTTTTTGATGCTCTATTTTTGAACTATCAATCATTTAGTTTTTTTTTTCAAATATTTTTCTTTAGCAATTTTTTTTTAATTGATCTAAAGAATATGGTAAAATTTTCGAAACTTCATTTTACACATAAATGTTTCTTAACTACATAAAATATTTTTTGGACCTGAAAAAACATAAATTTTAAAAAATTATTTTCGAACAACTTCCGCATTTTGAGAAAACAGGGCAGATTTAGATATTTTCGAAGTGAACATTTTGTGTAGGCATATTTTTTCCCTCCGTCAAATTTTAAATTATTATTGTGTTTGTAATTTTTTATTTTGAATTTTTGCGTTTCAGAACTAAAATCTTAAAACTGAAAAAAATTGTTGCTAGACCGTATGTCCGCCATACGCCGTCAACCGCGCAAATTTGTTTAAGGCTCGTATCATATACACCCTTTGAGCTATAAAAGTCAAGTTTTTTTTTAGTATGCACATTGAGTGCACCCCTTTGAGTGGTGACAAGGTTAATACTTTGTGGTTGTTTCTGAGCGTATTAGGGAAGTATACTAAAAATAAAAAAATTACAGGGGTGGTGTCATGCGGTATTTTCAGGGTGGTACTGAAGCAGGGTAGTAGGGAGGAAATAATTTCTCTAAAAAATCACAACTCATGTCTCATGAACATTTTAAGGTAGGATCATATATCTAAATATCCAAGGAAAATTGGTGTGAGGGTGTTACGAGTGAGATTTTTATATCTCGAGAACTGCTAATGTTGCTATCAGGAATGGCTTATGCTGAACACTTGAAACGTGCACCCTTGTATACATACTTGAAACGTAATTTAGGTAAAAAAAAACATATATCCAGTAGTGTGCGGAGGAGTTGCAAAAAAACGGTCAGTGTAAATGGAGTGCTTATATTTTCACAAATTTATCTTATGTTTTCTTTCTTTATAGAAACGTCTGAAAACAGTTTTCAGGATTTCATAAATTCCACTCTTAAGTGTTATCAGTATTTTTTTTGCTTTTCAACCTTCAGGGTTGATTTAAAAAAGTTATAAACGTATTCCATCACATCTCTTGGGTCTGATAAGATATCGAATAGGTTTTTATTTCCAGTGGCTTTTAATATGAGCACCTACAAACTATTTTGAAGATCTGTGTTTGTAAATGTACGGAATGGGGTTGCATACGTTTTTTTTTTAAACTTATAAATTTGTAATACCGCATTTTTTATATGCAGAACCACTAATGAATAAAAGTTGTTTTCTATAAGAAGCTGATCTAGTGACAAAAACTATTTTTCAAAAAATTAAAATATGTAAAATTTGCAAAAAAATCTTTAGATACAAAATAAGAAATACAATTCTTTAAAACGTATAGATACATAATAACAAACGTAATTCTTTAAAAATTTTATTTTAAATCTTCAGTTACACTCTTTTTCTAAAAACCAAAAATAAAAATAAAATTTTTTTTAAACTTCAACTCCTATTTTTAACCTCATTTACGTTATTGAAAATTCCAATTCGCTAATTCCAGTAACCGATTTACAGGCGTTTAAATATAAATATTCTACAGATGTTAAAACTAGTTCAATATCTCGTCATGAGGAAGAAATTTGACACTTAGTGGCAATAGCCAAGATCGCTTCCAGTTAGGAGGTTTTATCCGGTGACCTTATGTCAAAAAACTACCCCAACAAATAATAATTAATTTTAAAAACTTAAATTCTGTAAATTAGGTAGTTTAAAATTTTTTTCTTAATTAAACTGAAAGCTAATTATAGTAACTACCGCCCAATTTCAATAACTATTACCTAATGAGGTTGAAAAGATTTTGATTTCTGATCTCCCGCGCATGTATTTTGAATTTTAATGACATGTAAGAAATATTGACCATGCAAGATTTGCAAGATGTATGCAAGGTTTTTACATACACACCCTCGCAACACTAATTGCAAAATTAGAGCGTGAAATAGAATAGAGAGTGTCTCACAGAAAGATTCAATAGTCTTCACGTATAATCTACTCCCACCATACAATGTCGCTGAGATATTGCGATGCATTACATATGCGGTATGAAACGCAGTACGCATTCGCACACTCAGTTTTTGAAAAGGTGATATATCCCAGTGTAAATTTTCCTGATAACCATCGGCCGTGTAAAGTAGTATCCGTGAAAGTACAGCATGTATATAATAATTGAATTAAGCAATTTGAAAAATAAGTTAATTCAGTTTTTTTAATAAAGTCGAATTGTTTGATCTGAAATCTAGGCAAACAATGCTATTGCTTCTGGGTACTCCTAGATCAACAAATAATGCAATTTCTCGGCGAACCCCTAGCTCAAAAAAATTATATTTACAGTATTTTTGTAAGTTGGATAATACGATTTTTGAATACGGCAAAGTTGGGTACAGATACAATATGGATGTATTAGGTTCTTTTATCGACACCGGTTACAGTGATATTAAGTCCGTCGATCCGGATATCTACATGCATTATTCCTGCTCAAAAATTTCATCTCTTCTGTTGCATTTGAGCTCGTATCCCGTTCGTTTCCTATTTTTTGAAATATAGTTCTTGAGACGAGTACGTAGGTTCACAGTATACAAATAGATATCGCTATATCATTATGCGTCTCGTTTATAAAGCGGCGAAATTATCGTTACCAGGCTCCTTCCTCAGCACGATTATTCTCTACTTTAGATGGTATAAGAAACGTTATGGTATAGTAAAATAACTCAGGTGTCTTTTTCCGTTCGACAGAATGTAAAACACCATTTCCTAAGTGGACTAAATTATCAATTAAATTAAACCTTGAGCTATAAAACGCATTGAAATAAAATCCTATTAAAATCCCTTAGCAATATCATTATTAAGCAACAATTGTCACAATGAGCAGTTAGCAATTCTAGTCCTCGTTGCGTATTAAATTCCCTAATTATTACAATGCATTAACAATGAACCAGACTCCACTTATCCGAATAAATCTTCCCCGTAATGTCCATCATACCCATAAAATCTACATGAAAAACACATTCATGTCCAAATAATTTTCATCTCATCTTAATATCTGGCAATAATTACTTTCTTACGAATAATTTTAATAATAAGAAACCCACTCGGGAAAAAGCGAAAAGAAAAATTCTGCCAACCTAGTAACACAAAATTGAGAAAATTCTTAAATATCCTTGGGACGATCCATCGACTATAGAACTCCTTCTACACGATTAAGATAAAAACTAGAGAAAGGTAGACACGAGGCATACAAAATATAAGAACAGAGAGTACTGAAAAGTTTCATTGTATCCTTGAATAAAAAATAAATAAAATGAAAATGAAAATATACGAAAAACGAGCCCGAAATATGCGAAAGCAATGCCTGGGTTCCCGCACTACCCATAGGCCCAGTGTATAACATCATCAAGGCTTCAATTCTACTGTCTCGGTTTTGCTATTGGAAAACATGAGCAACAGTGTTGTAGCCCAACTAAACATGGACCAGATAAAAGAATAAAATAAAATAAAAAGAAACGAAGAAAAACCCCGAAAATTATACCGACATACAACGCTACATCGGTATAGAGGGTGGTTAAGATTTCCACCTCGTTCCAGGTACCCCATGTACACAGCGCCATCTAACCCAAAGAATCCGAAAAACTGTACTTATACAGCGCTCAATGTCGATGTGTATATCATGCTCCCAGTACAAATATCCTTCCTTATTACACGGAGAATATGTTTAAAAAAAAAACGCACGCGCAATAATCGAAATGTTTTAGTCGCGCTCGAAGAGTTCAGGATTTTCAGGGGGTTCCCCCGAAATATTCCGTTCACATCGCAAAACTTATAAGGGCAGAAAGGATGCTCGCAGTAGGTGACTTTTGTAAATGCTTTTCTTATCGTCGTGCCGGATCCTTACAGTTAAGTGTATGCACTATTGATTCTGAAAATGTCCTCGTTTCGATAAAAGCACGATAGTAGCGAATTGTGTGCGAATAAAGCGATTCGCGGCATGAATTATGCACGGATCGTGATTTTGATTATATGTTAGAAGTTGACGCTGTCCTTGTCAGTTTAGTCGTTGATTTACGAAATATTTTCCTATTGTCCAAAGAAGGCCACAAGAGGTCAAATATGACACGCTTTATATCTGAACGAAGATTTCACCGGGAGCAAGGCTCTATAATCTTGGCAGGTGCTGTAGGAGTCTCTTTGGGCATTGGCAGTTACAAAAGAAAAATAATTCTGGACAAACCAGTACATTTCTTGACTTCTTCACGAATATTTTGTAAGGACGTTGCTCTGGTCTAATTCCGACTTTTAAATGAGCTTAGGATAGGATTTTTAATAAAAATCTGACAATAGTCTTGACTTTATTCTTTTTGGGTCAAAGTGCGGTAAGCAGTTAAGGTGGGTTCGCAACAAGAGTGCTTACGCCACTGCCTCCTTTAACACGTGAATAACATTTGTTAGTCCGAGACGTGGTCAAAGTCAAAATGTTACATCAGTTGTTTCGATACAAAAGTAGTTTTTTGGAAAACTAATTTTGTCACTAGATGCTATTGCACTAACTTCAATATTCATCAGTGGTTCTTTATACAAACATTGAGATAAATAAACGCCCATAGAAAATGTATTGAAAAATGCTGAATTCAATTTTTAGACGATATATAAAAAGGCCGTAAAGACATCTCGAATTTCGGCAGATCTTCGTGAAAACGTACGCAACCCCTTTACACTCCCTCAGCGGTTGAATATTAAAATTCAAAATTGAATATGAAAATCCTGAAACTTATTTTTAGGCGATTATATAAAAAGCCCTTGGAAGTAAAATTCAATTTGCTACCTCATTAGACCTAACAGATATGACGAAATTCGTGAAAACGTATCCAACAGGCGCGTAACGTCAATCTTCGTAGATCTAGCGCAACGATACGATCGCTAAATTTCGCGGAATTTTTTGATTGGAATTTAGCAATCGAAATTTTATTTCTGAATAAAAATTGCATGTTTATGGTTATAGAATTCATAGAATTTCATGATCGTGTTATTGCGCTAGCCCTACGAAGTTTCACGCTACGCGCCTGGTGTCCAACCTCATAGCATGCCTTTGTCGGTCGAATTTCGAAAAATCGTACAATTGGTTTTTATGCGATTATATAAAAAGCGTCGAAAAGATAAAACCAATTTGAAATCGTATCAGACTTTAGAGATATTGTAAAATTTGTGTAAGCCGCTTACATTGGGTTAAGCATACTAAAGTTCTAAAATTTATTTTTAGGCGATAACAAGCTGAGTATGTAAAAACTGATTGGATATCTCATCAGAGTAAGAAGTATTTTGGAATTCGTTAAAATTTGTGCGATCCCTTTTGAAGAAAAAATCCTGAAATTGGATTGTAAGTTTCGGAAAAGTGGAAAATTGAATGTCTTCTCAGACCTGAGAGATATGACTAAATTTGTAATTCCGCAGCTCGAATTCTCTAGGAGATTCTCAACGAGAATCCCTAGCAGAGCGGGGTAGAATGAGGATCAGCCCCACGAAGGGTAAGGGGACTTTCATATCTACACGGACGGTTCGAAGACAAATTCGGGTACTGGTGTAGGAGTATTCTCCGCCAACCTGAACCATAGTGAGCCATTCAAAATACCGGACTGCTGTAGCGTATTTCAGGCAGAGATGATACGCATCGTCCAGGCTTGCAATCTGCTAGAAGCTTGTGCAATGCGGAAAAGCTCGTCGTCATCCTAACAGATAGTCAGGCGGCGATTAAGGCGCTCGACTCACACTTGATGAAATTCCGCATCGTGAGGCTATGCAGAGATAAGATTAGTGCATTATGTACTCATTTTAACATAACAATTTGTTGGATTCCGGGTCACAGCGGGATTCCGGCCAACAAGGCTGCGGATGAACTCGCAACGAGAAGTTCGGCGCTGGATCAAGCGCTAGCTCTTCCAGTGAGGAGGCCAATTGAGGACATTAAACAAGCTAGCGACGTGACGGCCATATCGGAGGGTAACACGAGGTGGTCACACCTCACATCGTGTCTCGTGGCCAGACAGCTCTGGCCGACCCTAAGTGCGACCAGGACAAAGTTTGTCCTACTCGAAGATAGGAATACTTTTCGTATCCTAATTGGTGTACTGACGGGTCATTGACTGATCGGCCGGCACGTCAGAAGACTAGGTGTTGCGGACATTGCAGATCTGTGCCGCAGCTGTAGTGAATCCGATGCCAAGGATAGTATTTTCCACATGCTTTGCGAATGCCCTGGTCAGACAGGAACGTACTTTAGGTACGCGCTTTGCCATGGACTTGGGTGAATTCGCAAAGATTAAGCTAGACAAGCTACTACATCGAATCGAATATCGCGGTTCCTACTTCTAATGCACTTTTAATCATTTATCAGAGTGACAATTTCATTTAAAAATTCTGTTTTATCGAATTACTTTGACATACCTAATCTCTATTTCTGAGACTCGGCTGAATAAGTCAATATTAAACTCTGAACTTTTTCCGAGTTCTTATAATGTCTTTAGACGTGATCGTGATCTTCTATCCACTAACAAGTTTGATGGAGGTGGTGTTCTTATAGCAGTTAGCAATAGCTTGTTGTCTGATCTCTGCTTTGACTTCAATTGCTCCTGAATGTATTGCTGTCAAGGTGAAATGTTCTAAAACTACATTATACATATTCGCTTATTATGTTCCTTGTAATACTACTCTTGCTCTTCTCTCTACACTTTTGGAAGAATTATCCCTATTTATTAATCAATGTGATCCTTCTGCTAAATTCCTTATCTGTGGAGATTTCAATATGCCTTACCTAAATTGGGATAATTCTATTCCTGCTACTTTGAACTGCTACTCTAAGCAACTCTTTTGTATCCAATCCTTTATGGAATTTTGTGCTCTAAAGCAACATAATGTTGTCTTAAACCAAACAATAGAGTTCTCGACCTAATATTTTCCAATTTCAGCTCTGATGATGTTGTTCTTACATTATCTGGGCTAGTGTCACCTGATACCCACCATCCTCCGATAGAGATTGAACTAAATTTCAAGCCTCTAAAAAACCCCACATTAAATCACTCCTGTAAGCGCAACTTCTTCAACTGTAATTATGATTTAATTTCTTCTGTTCTTGCCGGAGTAAACTGGCAGTCACTTCATACTTCAATGGTGAACATTGCCCTCGATGAATTTTATTCCACTGTTAATTCAGTATTAGTCGAACATGTCCCATTCTCAATCACCCAGCGTCGGTCCTATCTAGAATGGTTTAACGCTTCTATAATTAAACTTTTGAAAGATAAAGATCAGGCAAGCGTCTTTATAAGAAATTCCCTACTCTGATTAATGAAGCTCAGTACACTGATCTCCGCAAAGTTGTTAAGAGAGAAATTAAGAAAGCCTTTGGACTGTATGTATGTAGCCGGAATGCATCACTTGCTTTGGGCAATGACAAACCATTCTGGAATTATGTCAATTCTTCACGTAAGACACTACCATTCCATCATTCATAACTTACCAAAGTGATACTGCTTTTACTCCCCGATCTATAGCAAATCTATTTTCCTTATATTTTAGCCCCATGTATTCTTCTTCTGCTTCTCAGTCAATGCAGGATATCGATGATCTGGACTATGACTCAATACCTGTTTTCAATCCAACGGAGGTTCTTGATGTAATTAATTCCCTTGATTGTCATGGTGGTGCTGGTCCTGATAACATTCCAAACGTATTTGTTAAGAGGTTGGGCCATATTCTGGCGGAACCACTTGCAACATTATTTAACATGTCACTGAATCAAAGAATATTTCCTGCATTATGGAAGATCTCCCATGTTTTACCCATATTTAAGAAGGGTGATAAGCACAACGTTGAAAACTTCTGCCCGATTTGTATTCCGTCTTGTTTCTCTAAAATATTTGAAAAACTATTGCATGAAGTCATCTTTCAACAAGTCTGCAGCTCTATTTCTCCTAATCAGCACGGATTTTTCAAGGGTCGTTCCACTGAGACGAATTTAGTTTCTTTTAACAAATTCAGTATCTAGGACCCTTGAAAACCGACTTGATCTTCACACGGTGTATACTGACTTTTCGAAAGCTTTTGATAGAGTTGACCACTATATACTTGTTCAGAAATTGAAGTCATTTCGTCTAAGTAGTGCTCTATTAGGCTGGTTCTCATCCTATCTTAATAATCGTAAGCAAATGGTTATCTTCTAAGGATGCCTATCGGCTCCTTATCTTGCTACATCCGGTGTTCCACAACGTTCAACCTTGGGTCCACTGCTTTTCATTTTATTCGTGAATGATCTTCTCTCATAATTTCATTCAGATTATTTAATGTATGCTGACGATCTGAAGCTATTTAGACCAGTTAAATTCTTCAAAATGACCTCAATAAACTATCTTCCTGGTACTCCGCAAATAAGCTATCCCTTAATAAGCTAAAATGTTTCAAGATATGTTATACAAATAAATCCTCTTATCTTCAGTTTAATTACCATATTGAAGACTCCCTTCTCCTTGAAGTCTTCAACTTCAAGGAGTTAGGTGTTATATTTGACACTCGATTAGAATTCGATGTACATGTAATGGAAATCGGCAAGCGTGCTTACAGGTTATGTGGTTTTATTTTGAGAGCTGCTTATCCCTTCTGTAACTTAGCTCTTTATATTAACTTGTACAATAGTCTTGTCAAATGTCACCTTGAATACTTCTCAGTTGTGTGGAACCCATACTTTATGTATCTTATAACCGCACTGGAATCGGTGCAGAGACGTTTCACTAGATCTCTCTATCGCAGATTCAATTTTGTAGATGCCTCTTATAACATGAGGTTACAACTGCTTAGTCTTTCACCTCTTAAGGACAGACGATCTTATTTAGACATATTGTTTTTGTATAAAGTCATATTTGTTTTCAACTCCAATCTCTATGCTGAGCTTAGATTTAGAGATAATAATCTCCGTTCTAGATCTCAAAATACCTTCATTGTACCATATGTGTTTGGTCGGTTATAGTGGCCACCCACCTTACCCAACCTAACCTAACCTTGTCAAAACGTGTACAACCTGTTTACACCCTTTTTTGAGTCAAAAAGCAAAAACTCTTAAATACAGTTTTTGGCCTATTACAAAAAGCAACATATACGAGAAGTAGACGTCCTCCACTTAAATGGATCCAAAAAATCGACGCGTTAACGTACGGTGGACAGACGATTAGGTTTCTAAAAAGCCTCTTATAAGGTTGATCAGGACATTCTGCTACGAAAGCTTGAAGAAAAAGGTTGAACCTAAACACGCTGTCGAGAGTTATCTAAATTACAGAATTTCCACCCGTCTTAACGATACGGATTATTTGCCAGTACAATTGGGATATGGTAATCAGAAAATCGAGACGTTCCGAATTTCTTAATTTCTAAATAATGAGAAACACAAATACAGCAATTTTGTATTCTTCGATTCCTTTCACAATTCTTAAGGGATTCAAGCCAAAAACTGCTTAGATAGCCACCAAATCGGTGATTGATTAAATTTTAAATTCGATATGAACATAAAGTCGAGCCCTTGACTGGTTGAGCCCTTTTCGGCCATAAAAATTCGAATTCAATTCCTCAACCCTATACGACATCCCTTGTGGTATTTCTAGAAGTTCAACGTACTTCTAAAAGTAACTTACTTAAGACATTCGAAAGTAATTCCGTTTCGCTTTGTGTTCCGACAAGATCAAATGTATTCCGGGGGCAGGCGACTTAACTTAATAAAAATTAACACGAAAAAGGATCAACCTAATGACCAGCCGCCTGAAGATCAGAAGAAAAGTGCCGAGGAAAATCTTTCACGTCCTTCGCTCTAGGTCAAGAAAAATGACTCCTCAGTTGGTTTTCTTTTGATTCCTTATTACAGCCATTGTAGTGGCTGTCTTGCGACCTTCCTGACGTTCGGCCTAGCAGAAATATTTAAGCAATTCGTCCTTCATCCGACGCGAAGGGAAGACCTTTTCTGTGAGAAAGGGTCTGCCCAATTGGCTGGTTGGGGTGGCTTTATGGGAGCCATGGTGGCGGGCGTTTCGGTTTTCTTTTGAAACTTTTACCTTTTCAGAAACGAGACAAGATGTGGGTGATGATGACATCATTGGCCGTTATGATAATGATGACTCCGACAACAACGAAAATATTGTTTTCTGTCTCGAGATGTGCATAAGAAATCTCGGTCGTCCTGACAACATCTTCCCGGAATAGCCAAGTACTTCGTTTCTGGCGGAGCTGTTGAAAGTAAAAGCGATTTGACCTTCTTTTAGGTTTCGCAGAGAGATTCTTCGAAATGGTGTTTTTTTCGTTGGAAAGGACACGAAAAGTTGCGATAGCATACGTTAGGATAACTGTCGTATTTTTTTCTCTGAAACTTGGGTGGTTATTTCACCCTCGCAAGAGTGTTAGCGTTGTCTTACAAGGTCAAATATTTTCCAGGGGGTGATGTGAAAATGGGTCAGGTATGAACTTTCTCGGAATTCAAGAATGCAAAGTCGAATCTGAAACTTAAAGAATTCAGAGGAGATTTTTCACGGTTGATGTTAAAAGGGTGCTGGCTTTAGATTCTATACAGACTGACTACTGCTTACTGTAAACTCTAGGTGGGAAGAAAGCCTTCTCAAATTTCTTTTACTGTTTTTTAACAACAAATTGTGATCGACCTGAATTGCAAGAAAAAGCTCTTCTCTCAAATTTTGAATTTTCACATTTCAGGACTTGTAGACTTCAGAAAAGCAAAAAGACCGTCTTTCCGCCTTATACGCCGTCCGCCATGATATTAAGTTCAAACTTTCTTTATGGATAGGTTGGGTGAACCCTTTTAGTGGTATCTTTTTGGGGGTGGAAGGTTATGATAGGAGACAGAGTGTGAAGGATAGCCCAAAATTTTTGTTACTTCATCTCAGGAACCGCTTATGCAAAAAAGTTGAAACTTGGAACTTATATGCTGTAAGGGGTGTAGGATTGGATGGGGCGGAGTGAAAAATGCTTGTGAAACGCTCGAGAGAAATATGCTGCACAAGATTTAAATTCAATTATTGTTTTTAGAAAAATTTCATGATAGGGGTTGCGTGTGGTGATGAAAAACGTTCCGATCCAAATGCGCTAGCAAGATGAAATATGGTTTCTGTATACAAGTTTACAAGTAGAGACTGCTTGATCTGAATGTAATAATTTTAAAGGGGAAAATCGATCACGTAAGCGGAATATATTTCATGAAAAATCAAGTCTTATATCTCGAGAGCCATTTTAGATAAGAACTCGGAATTTATACAGAAGTTAGGACCTGAGATACCTAGCAGAGAAAAAAATCAGGGGGAGGGGCTGTATAGGGAGATTTTTAATTCTCAAGAACCGCTACGGACAGAAAGATGACGTCTATGTAGAATAGAGATGGGCAATGCAATTCCTTTCAGTGAAATGCTTCACTCCGAGTCACTCACTTTAAGGAACGAGTTCAGTGAAGTACTTTCGTTGAACTCTTCGTTCCATCGTTCAGTAGTCATTAGACAGAAGTTCGTAGGGGTGGTGTCTGTGGATTTTTTCCAGCCAATCTATAGTCAGGCAGGCAGCAGTTGTGCTTGTGGGTTGGGAAATAGGAAGAAGAGCGGTGTATATGGTACATTAATATTTACATTTACTTTCTTTTTTCTTATGATGGAAAATATAATGTCGTGGTCATAGAGTGCTGGAAATAACGAGCAGCGACTGTTTTGAAGCCGAACGATTCCTCGCAAAGGACCGGCAATAAACACTATGCTACTACTTTACTCACATTTATGTTATACTCCGGTCTTGAACACAAAAAACGCCAAATATTTGAACACTGGGCCACTATTTGCATTTCACTGCCACCTGACATTAAACGCAATTTTGCTTCAAAATGCTTCAAAGTGCTTCATACAAAAACGACTTCTTGTCGTCTCCAGTATTTATATCTCTATGGTCGTGGTATTCTTCGCACCGCGTCGTGTATGCCATACATCATAACATTGAAGAGAACAGCACTGTTTATAGTCAGTAATGCCAATTTAGTGCTTTCAGCGTTAAATTTGGTACTCAAAATTTCGTCTCAGCGGACAAAAATTAGTTTTACCACTTGCGCATGATTTGAATATTCCTGCGATTGATATATATCATTTCTAATTTTTTTGTCACGTATCGACTGGAACTGCAGGTCACTGAAATGAGGGAGTTACTTCACTCACTCACTTCAATGAAGTGATCTTTTGGAACAGTTCACTCGTAAAAGACCCATCTCTAAAGGTGAATCACTGCAGGGGCACCCCAAGAAATATAATATCTGATAGGGGTTGCAAAGAACGGGTACGAGTGTGTCTTGGTATCTTGGCGAAGGCTTATGCTAGAAAGTTAAAACGTGGTATATATGTGTAAAAGTAATACAAGAAGAAAATAAATTGCATTGGCGTACAGACTGTACGTACGTAACTGTACTACAGAGATGAGGCAACAAAAATTGTCACTGGAAAGGTGAGGTACTCATTTCCACAAATTTCGTTATATTTCTTAGTTTCTTTTTATAATTTTCTTATAATTTATCATTTAGAGAACAGATAATTCAATATCTTAGCAGCTAAATTAAACCTACTTAGCACAACAAAAACATCGGCGAGAATTTTAGTGACATGAATTCCAGGAAAAATATTTTTCTTAGTTTAGTCGAAATATCGAATTAATATTATTTCTGTAGGCTCTTCATGTAAGCGCCTATGATATTCAACCTCTAAAGTACTGGAAAGTACCACTTTACGTTTTCACGAATTTCGTCATATCTCTTGGGTCTAATGAGGTTCCGAATTTGCTTTTATTTCTATGAGTTTTGAACATAATTAGTTGGTTGGTTAGAGTGAGAGCCCCGCAGGACAGGGCTCAATTAGCGCTATGGCCGTTTGATACCACAAGCCCGCTGTACTCGGCTGTTGTGACTGAACTTGAAGATATTGCAGAAAATTTATCAGTTATATCCATCAAATACAATTTAGAAAGATTAATAACTCTGGAATTTTTATACATAATCGTCTACAATTTATTTCTGAATTTTTGTAATAGTTACATAAGGGCAACATAACATTTACAAAACCGATATTCACCCCCGACTGGAAATTTTCATATCTTATCCTAAGCATCTAAATTTGGTATCCGTCGTTCAATATATCCATGAATTATCGCATTGAATTGTTTGTCATTAATTACAGCGCTCATCAATTCTATGCATACAACAGTGCGTGTAATGCATTTAATACAGATATTCTTCATTTTAGTAGTCAATTCTTTTATATTTTCCGTGTTCATCAATACCACTAATAGTCTAGTTAATGTAATATATCTAGGCTCTAGACTACTGATATTTGGAATCAGTAGTCTAGAGCCCGGTTTTTATACGAGGGGACCACAATGGATCCACAGTGATCTCTCGTGATGGACTGGGGCACATTGCTTTAGTCCACCCTTCTCAACCTAACCTAACCTAATGTAATATATTTAGTTCAGGTAAAAAAATCTCAGACATTGTAACGGCTAATAAGTTCATTAAATTTATGAAAAAAAATTCTCGCTTATGAATTCGTTCATAAATACAATAGACACCGTCAAACATTGTGGGAATCGTTCACAAATTTTGAATTTAAAGTTATGAACTAGAACTATGGCTATTATCAATAATTTGAATAATTCATTTTATTTGGTCTCAGAAAAATACTTTAATGCTGAAATAAACTGCAAAATTATGCAGTATCGGGTGAGATACGACGATTTAAACATTTTTATGATGAACGTTTTCCTTCGTAGTGTATACCACTTTTGTTCAGTGCAATTATTTGTAAATAATCTGTCCTGGAACATTGGTTGGTTTTGCAAGCTTCGAGTCTAAGCAATGTACACTTTAGTCTTAATCGCAGCGTTGGACTGTGTTCTATCCTCGGTAACATTCTTCCTGCAAGATTAAGACCAAATTGGTTCATCACTGCATACACAATAAAAAGCAGCACAGATTTGTATTACATTTTTGCTCTATTTAAAAGAAAATTACAATTGAAATATAGCAACTATAAAATATTATACAAAAACGGTTTTCATCAAAATATTCGCCAAATTTTAATTTTTCGTCTGATTTTATTTCGGCTTTGCTCATAAAATCAAAGGAAGTCTTTGCTTTGTCATAAACATAAAAAAATATGTAAAAAGGAAATTTTCCATCTTGTGTTCCTCTTGTTGCTGTTTTTTTTATTTCATTTCGATGGCGCGCATATAAGGAGGGCATCATTCTTTTTGTCATATTTATCCTGGCGGTAGGCGGAATGGGTGTAGATTTTCACTTTGTTCTTCTACTTTCTCTGACAGATTTTCTAAGAAGACATACCACAAAGTTTTCAGTTATGCGCTAGTATAACTCTTGGGAATTTCAATTAAAAATATAACAACGAAATCATGTTCAAATATGGAATGATGTGATGTGCTTTAGGCCTCTTTTGTAATTAAAATCTTTCGTTTTATTTTGTTTAAAAAAAAAAGAAAATGTTGAAAAATTTTTGGGAATATGTAAAAATGTTCCTTTAGGCTGATGTACCATGCGAAGGAGCGAACGCATCATCAAGGATTATTTTACTTGTTATCACAGAATACAATGTGTTTTTTTTTACCCTATAACAATATCGACTTAAATAAGAATTTGTTTTTATTTAAATAAACTATTCGTAGCTTGGAGGTTGAAGTTATCAAAAAGTAGAGTTCGTAATATAAAAAGTTCATGATCTATTTTTTTCACTTCAGCAAACCAAAAAATCGCAAGTGAATCACAAACGAATCACTTAAGCGATGTATAGGCTCACACTCAAATTAAATCATCATCTGTTTTTATACTCTAGATGAAATCATATAGAGTATTATAAGTTTAATCCAGCCCGAAAAGTTTGTAACGCATAGAACCGAGCCTCGGACGAAAAAAAGTTATATATTATTTTGTGCTTAGTTATGGCCAAAAACACCAAATCCGTTTGCTGTCCGTCCGTCCGTCCGTTTGCACGATAACTCAAGAACGCGTTGGCCTAGGAAGTTGAAATTTGGTCACCACCTGTAAAATGGAAAAAGTAAGGCTAAGTTCGTTAATATCCTTCTACTCCTTCGAGTACCTCCCATACAAGAGTCCTTAAATCACGTATTCGCAATTATTGCTCGAATGCTTCAAGTTAGGAATTTTGAATACTTAAAGTTTACCATGTCTGAAACTAAAGTTCCGAATATGATGCAAATCGAAAGATTCCTTCGTGTAGCAGCCTACAAAAGTCCTTCAAAAATGTAAACAAGTTACAGAATCCACTATAACTCTAGTACAAGTTAAAGCAGGGATTCAAAATTTTACAGGAACTAGTTTCATATCAAAAGCAACACCGAGTTCATTAATTAGTGCAATCCATCAACTCCTTCGGGTAGCTGTCATACAAAAGTTCTTAAAACACGTGTTCACCAATATTGAACGATAACTTTAGAACGCTTTGAGTTACGACTTTGAAATTTTGTATACGTTGATTTTATAATAGTCGCAGCTGAAAGTATTAATATGAAAAATATCCCGTAAGTCCTTCATGTAATTGCCATACAAAAATTCTGTAAAAATGTCCCAACTTAATTTATGGAACTCACTATAACTCAAGAAATCGTTTAACCATCCATCGAGTAGCCACTATACAATAGTGTCTACCTGTAAATAAAAGGTCATGCAATAATTGTATGTGCACTCCCCATTCTTTTGATATATACCCAACTAAAATATAAATCGGAGTTCAGCATTTCATCTAGAGTATCATACGCTTGGCTTGCAGCCGATCGTACTGCATTATGTTTTAAATGAATCATTGCGCGTCCAGTTTGGTTAATCGTATATGAGTTGTGTAGATGGACAGTAAGTGAACCATTTAGGTGACTCGTATGTGAACTATATCTGCGATCAGTATTTAGGATTTGTTCAAAACGAAATATAACTTTTGTCTGCTCGTTTTATATTCACAGAAAATCATGCAGTGACTATTCGCAAAAATGAGTGGATGGTGGTTCGCTAAAAAAAATGTTCACGTATTGAACGATAAGGAGAGGTTTAGTATAGATCGATTATATCAATTTTCCAAAACCCAAAAATTGACGACTACATCGAGCCACTAAACACCACAAAGGTGTATCCTAGGAAAATAAAATTGTTTATAGTCGTAGCAAGGTACGGGGCTGGGGGTGGTTTTTTGTATTACAGAAATGGCTTACGCTAAAAAAATTAAACTTAATACGTACATATATGTAGATGTACCATAGGAGTAATCAGCGGGGAAAAAAAGGTCAGATTTTCATTGGCGTAGAAAGGTGGAGTAAGAAAAATATTCGTGAAAAGGTTTTTTTTACATTTTCACGAATTTCGTTATACCTTTTAGGGATGTTAAATTATGAAATTAATTTTACTTCTGCGAGCTCTTTATAAAGGGTGTCCCAATAGCAATATCACCATGTGAAATGTAAATAAAACAAACAGTTTTAAAGGAATTTGAATATATTACTTTATTATTTTAAAATAAAAAAAGTATTGTGATCGACCTGAGATTTCAAAAAAATTTGCTTCCCTGAAATTTAATATTTACACGCTTTAGGACTAGTAAACACCAAAAAAGCAAAAAAAAAAAATGTCCGTCTGTCCGCCGTAGACGCCGTATGCCGCCGACGTCCGCCGTCCGCCGTCCGCCGTACGCCGTACGCCGTCCGCCATACGCCGTCCGCCATACGCCGTCCGCCATACGCCGTCCATCGTACGCAAAATCGTTTCAAGGCGCGTAGCTCCCAAACCCGTTGAGATATTATGTTAAAATTTTTATGGTGGGTAGATTGGGTGAACCCCTAAGAATGGTATCTTTTGAGGGGGTTGAAATGTGAGTGAGGATGAGGGGGGCGTGTTTTAGATGCAAAAATTCTGGTTTCTAGATCTCAGGAACCACTTACGCTAGGAGGCTGAAACTTGGAACTTATGTAAAACTATGAGAGTACACCCATTTGCCCAAAAAATGATTGATATTGGTGGAGGGGTGTGGGGGTGGGGGGAAACACAATGAGTCCGAAATGCTTGGAAGTCGGCATTGAAACATAGTAAAAATCCATATCTACTGAACGATTGATGTCAGAAGGTTGAAACTTTGTGGTTGTCTTTAGGGATACTTCAATATTAAACAAGGGCTAACATTTTTAAGGGGGTGGTGGGATGTGGGGGTGGGTGGTGAAAAACTTTGAATTACAATATCTTCCGAACTAATTACACCAGGAAGATAAAATTTGGTTTCTCTATATGGGATCACAAGTTGAGTCTACTGAATGTAGACTTTTTGGGTGGGGAGGTGGAGCACGAAAGTGGGCGGGTAGCAATTTTTCAAAAAATTAAATTTTTATATCTCGAGAACCGTACCCGAAAATTTTACTGGAGTTGGAGTCAGTAGACTTCTAGTAGGGAAAAGAATTTTGGGGATGATGGTGAAAGGCGATTGAAAGGAAAACATTTGGATTTCTATTTCTGAAAAACTGCAATAAATAGAGAACTAAACATACTGCAGTCACGATCGGCTGCAAGCCAATCGTATAATACTCTAGATGAATACTGAACTCCGATTTATATTGTAGTTGGGGATAAAGTAGAATTACGTGTGTGGATGTTGTATGTCCTTTATTAAGGACTGCCATTAGATTGCTACTCAAAACTAAAAGACAATATTCAGTGTTTAATTTCATACCTTGAACTGGGTAAGTCATCGAAAAAAATGTCCTTTTTGAAGGACTTTCACATGGGAGGTGCAGGAAGGACTCACTCGATTTCTTACATATTTATCCTTTTCCTTAGAACCATTTAAAAATTAACGAGTACAAAATTTCAAATTCGTAGCTTGAAGCGTTCAAAAGTTATCGGAAAATATTGTTGAACACGTGTATTATGGACATTTTGTATGGCAGCTACCAGAAGGGGAAAAAGGATTTCGCTGATTAGTAAACTCGAACTTCGTTTTTACTCAAAACTAATTTCTACAAAATCTCCAATTCATAGCTAAAAGATTACTTGAGTTATTGAAAGTTCCGTAAATTAATTGAAGACGTTTTGACAGGATATTTGTATGGCAGCTACACGAAGGACTAATAGGATTTTCTTCATAATCATACATTTAGCTCAAACTATTATAAAAATAACACATACAAAATTTCAAAGTCGTAGCTTAAACCCTTCTGAAGTTATCGACCAATATTCATGAGCACGTGTTTTAAGGACATTTTGTATGGCAGCTACCCGAAGGAGTAGGACGATTTTGCCCGTTAACGAACTTAGCCTTACAAATTCAACCAAACACCCAGATTCAAAATTTCAAGATCCTAGGTGCAGGCGTTCTTGAGTTATCGTGCTAACGGACAGACGGACGGACGGACGGACGGACGGACGGACGGACGGACGGACGGACGGACGGACGGACGTCAGGCGGATTTGAGGTTTTTGGACACAAATAAACAAAAAATAATATATAACTTTTTTTCGTCCGAGGCTTGGTTCTATGCGTTACAAACTTTTCGGCTGGATTAAACTTATAATACTCTATATGATTTCATCTAGAGTATAAAAATTTACGATTATATAGAACTACTTTAGAGACACCCTTGATAATGATAACACGGTACAGGGGTGAAGGGTGGCTTTTTATATCTCAGAAACGACTTATTCTAGAAAGTTGAAACTTTGTAAGTATATGTAGATGTGCTATTAGAGCAATTAAAACTAAAAAAAATTAGATTTTTATTTGTGTACAAAGATGGAGTAAAAAAAATGTCCGTAAAAAGGGTTTTTTCCAAGATTTTCACGAATTTCGTTAAATATTTTAGACTTCTCGAGCTATCAAATCAATTTTCCTTCTGCGGCCTCTTAATATAAGCGCGTAGAAAAATTGTTCCACATTTTTCGATATCTAACCCCTAAGGGGGTGTAAAACGGTTATGTACTTTTTCACGAATTCCGATATATTTCTTAGGTCTAATGACATATGGTATAGAATTCACTTTCACTTCTAAAGGCTTTAAATGTAAGCGGGAAAAAAGCCAATTTAATTATTTTTTGATATTCAACCTTCTAAGGGTATAAAGTTTTCACGAATTCCGACAAATCTTTTAGGTTGAACGAGATCGAGTTCGCTATTACTTCTCGGGGCTTTACATATAATGATCTAGAAATTAATTTCAGGATTTTCCGATATTCAACCCTTATGTGAAATGCTTTTGTCTTAGATTCTGTCTTCTACGAACTTGGTTTAAGTAGTGTTGGATAGTGTAGTGTATGGATAAGGAGGTAGCCTTCTTCAAAATAATTATCAATTATTTCGGTCCGAATAAAAAGCAACGTACAATAATGTAAGTGCGCAAACCAATTCAGACCGGTCGACAGCACATCCTAGGAATTCATCCCCTCACTATGTAGGAGGATGAAATATCTTAAGTGTGACCTACTTAATTTTGCTTTATTTTTTATAAGAATAAAATATTCTTAACTTTAACTTGATCCCTTATAATCCCATCTATTTTCTCTCCCTAACTTATAATAATTTTGGCGGATTCATCTTGAACATTTTCATCCCCTACATTTGCTCTTAACTCTTATGTTTATACGTTTCCGCCATAATTGTTCACATACTGCGTTTTTTTTTCAATCACATTTCACCCTTCCGATATGGGAGGAAAATTTTTGACCATCACAGAACATTTCCACAAGCCGAGAGAGAAAAAAAGAATTGGAAAAAGGTAGAGAAAAAAATGAAAATTACCTGCCAATTGGCAGACATCGGTGCTGCTTAACATCATTCAGTAGATTCCGTATAGGCCGCGAGTAGGCTAAGGGGTGGTGTTGGGCTCATTAAATTTCTACTGCTAAAGGTGGAGTTTAGTGACGAATAAAAGCTTTCGGCGACCAGCGAGTTCACCTGTCGCTGTATTGTGCGCTTTTCACTAAAAAAAACCGGATAAAAATTGCCCAAAAAAAATGTATAAAAATATAAAATAAAACTCACCAACTAGTCGGTGGAAAGCCACGCCCGCCCATTTTTTTTATTTTTATTTCAATTTTCCTTCTTTTTTTTATGATTTTTGTACAAGATAATTACATTTAAATAATATAAAAATTTCAGAAGCATTTATGCGACAGAATTTTCCAGGACTTCGTTTTATTTACTCCCCACGCCCCCTTATACTGGATTTTTTTCGCCTTTTTGTGCAGTGATACAGCCGCGAAATTATTTCAAAAAAGTGAATTCGCAGTTTCTCTGCAGTCAACTGGGAATGGTGTGTCCTTTGGATAATGGAAAACGGCACGGTAATAATGAGTCCAGGACATGTCCTCAAGTTTCACCTTGGGGCATTACCGAGGCTTTGGATATGTTTTGTTCAGTCCTAGGGAAATTTGCGAACGGGGAAAGCCATCAACGACCTTAATACGCTTTTCTCTTGCCGTTCGTCCTGGCAACAACAAATAAACTTTTTTTTCCCATCGAATATCTAATGTTGATTTCATGGCTGAAACATAAAAAGGAACACACAAGCTTAGGTACGCAGTTGTACATTTGTTACTTTTTTTATCGTCCTTCAGCGCTCGGCATTGAGTTTCTCTGACCATTAAGGATATACGGCAAGAGTGGCAATAAATGTACAAAAAAAAAACAATAAAAACAGATAAAAATGTGACATGTCTCAGGTCGCCCTTGCCATCTTTGTAACGAGTTTAAAATGATGAAAAATTTTTGCGTATAAATTTTAAATGGGAATTTTATGGTAGTTTTGTTGTGCAAACACATGGGGCCCTAGCGAACTCGTCTCCCGTACGTGTAAGCTTCACATATCACACGTACTACACAACACGCCTAAAAATTTATCCACGCAAGATGACAATCATTTTAGGGTAGTGGAATGGCGCGGTGATGGCAGTGTTGCTGTTTGCGAGGGGTTTGGGGTATGACAAGGGGATGCAAGATCTATCGATGAGCACGAGTATGAAATCATTTCGGGACGTGCCTATACATTGTAAGGTGGCATTAAAAAAAACATTAAGGGCTAGATGTGAGCAGAAGTCGAAAGCATAGCTTCATGTTAGCGAGCATAATTTCAGAAATATTGCAGATTTGCGTGCGAAAAGAAGCGGATTTTAGATGAAATCTAGTTTGTAGGCTACCTATGGCCAAAAAAAAAATAAAATAATTAATTATACCATAAGACTTCATTTAGAATTGGGGCTAATACCCAGTAGCAATTATTCCGCTTGCCCTAAAAAGCGTTTACTTACAATCAGGGACGTCATTTCAGTTTATTTTAGGGGGGGCAAGATGTTATGTTTGTATATATTTTTATATATAAATATGCATATGTTATATATAATCTATCAAAATACATAATTCAGAGGGTGCAAATGCACCCCCTGCCCCCCCCACAAATGACGTCTCTGCTTACAATAAGATTTTTTATTACTGCAGTTCAGACACTAACCAAGGTTGCCTTTAATGAGGGACATAAGGAGACACTTACTGTAACTCAACTCACTTCTTCTGGCTTCCATTAGTCGCTGGTTCTAATCCGGATCGACGGATCAATAAATGTTTAAAGCTTTCCATAAAAGCCTTTATTCGTTTTTGTCACCACAAGCCATTACAACTTTTGGCCACATGAATCTCCTCTTTGTGTGACGTATGCTCAAAAAATGTTAACTACATAGTTTAGGGGAGAAGGACAGTCACATTTAAAATAGACAAATCTGCAATATGAAAGCCGTAATTTATTGGAAAATCTAATTTATTGGCTTTTTAAAAATCGATTGTATCGATAGTACTTTAAAAAATCATCAGTTTCTTTTAATAAGAGTTATTTAATTAAATTCCAAACCCTGGATGTTTTCTTTGAAAAAATAGGCTGAGTGTGACATAATTTATATGGAAACCAGGGCATTCTATAGACTTTCCACGGATTCATTGAGGAAGGAGCACACCCGCTTGTATAACTCTTTGGAGATATCCTTTCAACGCCGTATTAGAAAAGAGGGTCTTCTCAAAGGCGTCAAACTTGATAGTGAAGTGCTCAAAACGTCAGGATCAGAAAGATATCAATTTTACTGGCACGGAACACAGTGTGGGCAGTGGTTTCTCTTTATCAGTTACACTTTATCAAGAAAAAAGGAACTGCTCAATTAGTGAAATAGTTTGTAGCAATGGAAAATAACTTCGCAAGTGCCTACAGTCGAACAATAAGTGTACTTATAAAAGGGGGCTAAATACCCTTTTATATTGCAAGGAAAAAAATTGAACAGCAATCCTGTTTTTCATAAATGACCATGAAAAATAAATTTTACTTTGAATTGTAATACAAAAAGACAACTCGAAAGTTCCGCTAATCTAACCAATATTCAAAATTTTTTTAAGAACTTCTAGTATTATTATAAATATCATTCAAATCGCAATGTATAGCATAATGCGCTCATCAATGAGTTTATCGATGTTCGTCTACCAGGGTTGTTCTTTCCTACAATTATTATACATATAATCGCTTAATTATCAATTTGTAGTGCAATCCGTCGATCCGGACTATTTTTGGATTCATTGAAAGCGAAGCAAAATGTTTTTTTGAGGCCCCAGCTCTGATATGCGAGTCGCCTCATGGATTAATAGGTAAGAAATTAACACAATAGTTAAGATATGGAAAAATAAAGACTTTAAACCAGAGGGTCTGGTACACCTTCCAACTTAAGATTACTTTAACTTTATTAGCAATGTGCCTATCTGTAAATAATACTAATGAGCTGCTATTTTATCGTCATTTCGAAACATTTTGTTAAGCCCCTCCTCTTAAGGCTGGTATCCATTTGTTGCATTTCTGCGTATCGTATTCTGGCTGCGTATCAGTGGATACGACAAAAGTATCTCAATTTTACTTTATTATTTTTTAATAATAAAGTATTGTATCAAATTCTGATAGAAAAAGAAACGCAACGAACCCGATCAGTTTTTTGCCGTCACACACAACCCGATCGGTTTTTTGCCGTCACATCCTTTGAATGATATGATACGTGGTTGAGTTATGTTTGGACATGTTGCGTTGCACATTGCGTTGCACGATATTGCTCATTCGCGTTCGGGACGTAAAGTTGCAAATTTGTTTTGTAATTACGGAAAAACAATCGAAATCGTGGAACATTTTTTGTTATTTCACAATATGGCTCATTCGCGGAGAACTCATATTTGCAGTTGAACTGAAACTGAGACACGTGTTCACTTGTAATCGCGTATCGTGCATTTTGAAATGCAACGAACTCTTGATACAAGAAAAATCGTGTTGTGTCCACACTGTATCCGTTCAGTGAATGATACGCAATGGTGATACGATACGCAGAAATGCAACAAGTGGAACCTGGGCTTTAGAACGTCATAACTTTTTTCAAGTAATTTAATATTTATAAGATCTCCTAGCACTATGCCATATATCGTGTAGTTCCATCTATTGAAGATCACATGGTTAGTTGTGGCATTACCATCCGCATTTCAGTTGAGCCGGTTTGGTGATCGAGTTTATAGTCCAAGAGCTCACGACAAAAAATCGCAAGAGTTTTAGGAAAGCTAATATTTTAGTATTTGGTTACATTTAGGGTGTATGTAAATATACTAGAGTCAGCAGGTCTGACGTGGGGACACCTGGCTCTGGTGAGCTGTCAAAGATGTCAAAAAAATCGGAAAATGAAAGAGTTTTAGAAAAGCTGAAAATTTGCCAGAACGTAGTTTTTACAAAACTGAAAAACAATGGTCAGACACCCCAATAGTGGGACCCACCCAGTCAGCCCCCCCCCCCCCCCACAAACATGTCAAAAAAATCGGGTCCTCGAAAGAGTTTTAGGAAAGCTGAAATTTTGTTCAGTAAATATCTATTATATATAATTTATGAAAATAACAGTCAGACTTCATTTGGATAGAACGGGGCCAGTCAGCAGGCGCCGAAAGTATAAATGTCATACGAGCGCGATTTCTGTTACTATGTGCGCGACAATCAATACAAGTGTCATGAAAGAGTTCTAAGAAAGCTGAAAATTTACCACGGGGTAGTTTTTACAATGAGAAAGAAAAAAAAAATGGTCAGACACCTCAACAGTGGGACCCATCCAGTCAGCACCCCAGCAAAAGTGTCGCAAAAATCGCGTGCTTTTGGTTTCTGTTACTATGCGCGCAACAATCAATACAAGTGTCATGAAAGGGTTTTAGGAAAGCGGAAAATTTACCACGGGGTAGTTTTTACAACGAGAAACAAAAAAACAATGGTCAGACACCCCAACAGTAGGACCCATCCAGTCAGTACCCATCGGATTAGCTGGTGGAACGGCTTTTCTTGACAGCTGCAGATTGGCAGAACAGAAAAAATGTGGAATGGAAATTGTCGTCTTGCAAAGCAGATTGCAAGGTATAATTTATTCTTGTTAATGTTTTTGTCACTATACTGACTTTCCTTTCAAAATCTTCGAGTTCTTTTCGAATTTTTGGACCAGACTACATTGTCCGCGTTTTCCGGTCCGGAGAGAATAGGCCTCCCCATCTGAGACGAATGAGAGAACCATATCCCATAGAAATGTTCGCGATTTAAGCTCATCGACTACATGACTCCGGAATAAAAACCAGAGCATTAAAAGGTTTCTCCGGACCGCAAAACCCATGTAGGGGGCATTATTGCTATAGCCACATAATATAAAATAATAAACAAAATTAATAAATAGCCATAAAACAACAACAAAAAACTAACAGACAAAATAAGACAGAACAACACAAAATCAAAACTGGAAGGAGAAAGGAAAGGACTTTAGTTAGGTGGGTTAGAGGACCGCATATCATCAGCGCCAGTCGAGTTGAGAAGTAAACTTTCTCGGTCTCACGTGACCGACTGGGAATCTTATCAATTTTTTTTTACCTATGTTAGTTGACGTGAAATTTTTGTTGTACAAGCCAAAGGGTTTATGTATGGAGTGTGAACAACGAACCTCCTATAGCCGTAGCTAGGCCGGAAGCCAGCAAAGCCGTCGCTCTAGTTCGCATTTCAGTCACCAATTCGGGTGTATGCGGAATTGGCTCTCTCTGTTTCTCGATACTCCATCCATTGTAAAAGTTTGAAGTGTATTGCCTTATTACGCATTGACAACGTATACGGTGGTCGGACGGACATTTCGTTTTTGCGTTTTATGATTTTCTCAAGTACAAAAGTTGAAGATCAAACATTTTTATGAAATTTCAAGTCGATCACAAACCTTATTATTTGAAAATTAATTATATAAAATCGGAACAGGTTCATCGGAGTTTTTCGGATGGGAACATAAATTTATCGGTCTGTAAATATTCCATATTCGCGTTGAATTGGTTTTAATAAAAACCGTTTGAATTCAAAATTTTAGTGAGATAGTAGTTTTATTAATTTCCCAAGCGACAATATTTTAGAGTTATTCAAATAATAAAATTAGTAAAGTTAAGAAAAATAATTTCACAGTTAACAAAAAGAAATTAAGATGAATTTTGAATTTGAATTTATTTTGATCCTAAGAGTGGGTGTCGTTGGATGCAGTCAGCAGTTGGAGTGCCTATGGACGAATAGGTTGAGAAACCTTAACATAATACAGGTATTTAGCTCAATGAAAAAAATAAGAACGCGCTGAAATAATTGAGAGGAGAACAAAACCAAAAAAGAACTCCTTTTCTTATCGCACAAAAATCGCTCTGTCTTCCTTACAGTTAACTCGTGGGTTTGTTTTGTTTCTACAGGTCTTAAGTGCATCGACCTCCTTCAAGCCGAGGGAGACCCTTACGTGTCCATTCATCGCCTAAGATCAGCACTTTCTGAAGCTGATGGACCCCACAATAACGAATTCGTCGTGGTCAAAAACTCCTGGCAATCTTTGGGCCCCGGTCTTCATCTCAAGAGTTGTCGAGATTTTTTGGGGCGACTCATCTTACGTCGAGTACCAGACCGAAGCGACGCCTTATCCACCTGAGCGATAGTATGGGAATGGGAACTGGAAGAAGAGTCAATGCACACCGCGGCCTACAGGTAGATGCGATGATTGAGTTTTTATCTCGGCACTTATGACATGTGTTTAGTCGTGGTTTCGTCGTTGTAGGCAAAGATTGCACCGCGCGCATCCAAAAGAGGTTCTCCCTCGTTGTCCGAACGTGGCTTAGTGTTGTTCTCGTTAAGATTTTTAGCAAGCCAAAGCCTACAGGTAAGAGACTGACGCTTGTATACGTGAGTTCAAAGCACTTTGATGGCTTCTAAAAAAGTCCATTGCACCGTTTGAACTCTTCGAATGGTGCTGATGGCTGAATTTACCTTTTTGTAGGACTCTCCATCACGACGATGCAACTACTTTCGTGATGATGACCGTGTGAAGGGTTTTTTGGTCTGTCGTCATGAAGGAAATTTCGTTCGTGATGAATGCATCTGTCCAGAGTAACTAATTTCTTGGCCAGATTAGGTAGTAAGCGGGTAGGATTAAGAGTGGTTCACCTGGCAGCATTACGTGCGTATTCTTCGTGAGCCATAATATCGTTCTGGCGTGTGATGTAATCTTTGGATAAAATAGTTTGGACTCGCTTTTGATACCGTATTAAAAATCATTTAATATTACATTTGCTACGAGGTGTCAGTACACTACTATTTAATACTGAGTCATCATTATTTTGCTTCTTCTAAACTCTGCAACACAATTTTACTTTATTATTTTCTAAAATTTTGAAAAAATTTGCCACCCTGAAATTTTATATTTTCACGTTTCAGGACTAGTAAACACCAAAAGGGCAAACAAAATGTCCGTCTGTCCGCCGTAGACGCCGTACGCAAAATCGTTTGAAGGCGCGTAGCTCCCAAACCCGTTGAGATATTAATTTAAAATTTTTATTATGGGTAGATTGGGTGAACCCCTACAACTGGTATCTTTTGGGAGGGTGGGGTGTGAGGGGGGAGGAGAGGGGAGCATTTCAGACGAAAAATTTTGGTTTCTAGATCTCAGGAACCACTTACGCTAGAAGGCTGAAACTTGGAACTTATGTAAAACTATGATAGTGGACCCATTTGCAAAAAATTGGTCGATAGGGGTTGAGGAGTGTGGGAGTGCAGGGAAAAACAATAAGGCCGAAACGCTTGAAAGCCGGAATTGAAACATTCTGAAATCCATATGTCCTGAACGATTGATGTCAGAAGGTTGAAATTTTGTGGTTGTCTTTAGAGATACTTCAAGATTAGACAAGGGTTGAAATTTTTGAGGGGGTGTGGGGTTGGGAAGTGAAAAACTTTGGATTACAATATCTTCCGAACCAATTACACCAGGAAGATAAAGTTCGATTTCTGTATATGGGATCACAAGTGGAGTCTATTGAATGTATACTTTTTGAGGGGAAAAGCAATGTTTTAAAAAAAAATTATTTTTATATACTAAAAACCGTAACCGATATGATCTTGAAAATTTTACAGGAGTTGGGGTCAGTAGACTTTTAGTAGGGAAAAAATTGTTGGACACCCACGTGTTGGGGGTGATGGTGAAAGGGGGTGGAAAGGAAAACATTCTGATTTTTATTTCTCAAAAACCGTAATGAATAGAAAGAAACAAATTTAACCACTATAGAGACAAGCTAGAAAAATAAAATTTTTGATAGGGGTATCAAGATACCGGGGTGAGGGGTGGTTTTTATATTTCAGAAACGGCTTATGCTAGAAAGTTCAAATTTAATACGTATATGTAGATGCACTACTAGAGTAATTAAAGCAAAAAAATTTCAGATTTTTATTGGCGTTCAGATGTTGAGTAAAAAAAATGTCCGTGAATCCACATTTGCACGAATTTCATTAAAAGTTTCAGACATGTCCAACAATCAAAGCAATTTTACTTCTGCGGGCTATTTATATAAGCGTCTAGAAACGTTCTTCCAAATTTTTCGATATCTAACACCTAATGGGGTGTAAAGTTGTTGTGTATGTACATGTTCACGAATTTCAATACATTTCTTAGGTCTACTGAGATTTTGAATTCACTTTCACTTCTAAAAGCTTTATACGTATCCGGGGAAAAAACCGATTTAAGTATTTTTCAATATTAAACCCCCTGGGGGTGTAAGGTATTGTTCAAGTTCTCATTGATTCCGAAAATCTTTAATGTGATCGAGTTTGCTTGTACTTCTATGGAATATTCTGTTGATAAAAAAAGCGTAAATAAATAAAAAAACCTAAATAAATAAAAAAAACCTGCCTACAGTCTGGGCGCAACTTTGTTATTTTTTGGGTAGAAGTCCGGAACGCGTTTAATGCTGAGAAGCGATGTAGGTTACTATGCAACTGACAACCTAAAGAATAACCAGGAGGCTATTTGGAACGTTAAAAAAGAAAGTAGGAGGTACCTTGATAAATAGATTGCAATTTTGTGAGGATGTCAGTCGATGCCAAATGTCAAGGTATAACAGATTTAGAGGCGAAAGCGTTCGATAAAATTCCGTTTTTTTGCACTGTGTCTTGCCAGCAAATGCTGTCGGACTTGCACCTGGCTGGCGGCAGACCATTTTTTACACTAGATGTACTTCAAGTAAAATCTTATTTCCCGTTGTGGAATCAGCGTGTTAACTTTAATTGATTGACTTACACATGGCCGGTGTAGGGTACGTGAACTTAAGGCCTTTTTTTGATATAGGTACATTTTTTATTTTAGAGCAATTGGACGAAGTATAACGAGGTGAAAAACCTTTAGCGAATTTGGTTCGAAAGAAAGTTCGTAATGGCAGATGTTTCTCTATAACTCATCAGACAAATTTTCATAAAACTTCTTGATTGATGCTTTAAACTGTAAGACTGAAGCGAACCAGCCCCTTGCACACACTTGGTATATTTTAATTGGATATTCTAAGAAATAAATTGCGAATGAAGCCAAACTATCACTGTGGAAAACAATCACTCGCTTGTTTAGTGAAAACGGCGGATTACAGTGTATACGTACGACAAAAGAAAAAGTGACATATTTTATTAATACTTTATTGGCAGAAAATTAGTAGATATTTAGATGGCGGACTATTGGACTTGAGATAAGTGAACCGGCGGATTACTGTGATTGTAACTTCAAATAAACGGGACGAGAAAATATGGCTGAAAATACATCTTAGTTAGGCCTCTGCAGAAACTTGTAACGGTGGAGGTCTTACAAGTTCTTTGCTTTTATATGTATATACACCTTTAATTATACAGAGGTGAGCAGCTAATCTTTTATTCCTAATTTAATATAAAATTGTTTTTAGTAGAACGCTGACTCTTCTAAGCGTTACAGACAGTGAACGTGCTACTAAGTGAAGATAGGAAGTAACAGATTTGAACAATGTTTCAAAGAAGTTTGATCATTCATCTGCCCATATCATTCTCTATTAAAAGTGATGTTCCCAGAACTCAGCAGAACTAACTGGCTAAAGTTTGGATGAATTTTAAATAAGCAAACCCAGATTAACTCTCATGATATGGCGGAAGTAATACGAAATGATCAAATTGATGACCTGTTAAATTCACTACTAATATTTGGAGTGCAGTTGAAGAATGTACAACCCTCATAACCGTGTCTAGGCCTCATGCTAACCTCATTGATGAAGAAACTAAATTATTAATCAATGAACGTAACACATTAGACGTCAATGGCAAAGGACGAGAGACCTGATGATTAAGACACGGATCAATCGCATTTCTAAAGCCATACAAGCAAGACTATTCCTAACCAGAAACGAAAACTGGGACACAATGCTCTCTTCCTTGAACAAGAGTTCCAAACAAATCTGAAAATTAAACAAAGTCTTCAAAAACAGCAACTCCCACATACCACCCCTTATTGGTGAAAATGGCAAAACCATATATGTACACTGACAATGAAAAAGACGAGCTGAAAGTAAATAACTTCCAAGCAGCGCATAGAACAACCGATCAGATGGGTAATGCAATTGCCGATATGTTTGTCAAACGCGCAGTCAAAACTATACCCGACTCGCATGAACTACCTGCCAACTGTCTCTGCAAACCTACTGAAATCTGCAGTATACTTAAAAGACTAAAAACAAACAAAGCTCCAGGTGTGGAAGGTCTCCCAATTGTCCTTCTCAAACATCTTCTCAAAAAACCCATCATCTTACTAAATTTTATTTTCAATTGCTGTTTGAAACTAAGCTATTTCCCAAAAACTTGGAAGCACGCAAACGTCATACCAATTCCTAAATCTGGTAAGGACCCTAGCTGCCCTAAAAACTTCTGACCTATTAGCCTATTACCCTCACTCAGCAAAGTCTTTGAGCGAATTATTTTAAATAGAATAAACAATTTTCTCGAGACCAAGAAAATTATATCCAACTTCCAGTTTGGATTTAGATTAGGACATTCGACTATACATCAACTATATAGAGTCACGAAGGACATAAAACAATCGCTTTACGCCAAGGAATCTGTTGGAATGGTCGTCCTAGCTTTTGACTCTATCTGGCACCAAGGTCTATTATGTAAACTATTGAAGTTCTCATTTCCAATATATATTGTGAAAATCATATCGCCGTGTCGGAAGAACAGTGACGCAACTGCAATTTTGCAAATTTTTTGTTTTCACATTTCAATATTTTGTGGTTTTGCTATTCTTGCATAAAATCGTTCCCCGTTGTTTTAAAAGAACGTGCTCTTGATCGAAGCTGTCTATAGTAAATATTAATAAGCTCGTATGGCTTGTGGGCAATTGTCAAAAATGATATTGTTCCTCCGAAAAAAATGACAATTTTTTGCAGTTGCGTCACTGTTCTTTCGACACGGCGATATGTTCAATTCTATACAATAGATCCTTCGTAGTCAAAATTAAATCAAGCAAATCCAACCATTATTCGATACCCGCAGGTGTTCCACAGGGGTCATGCTTAAGTCCAATACTATACAATATTTATAATGCAGACGTACCTACCAGCGCTAATTGTGAACTAGCAATCTTTACGGATGACACCAGCATATACTCTCACTCAAAATACCCTGCCTCAATAATAACCGAACTAGAGCTATATCTGGACAGGCTATACCAATATTACAATAGATGGAAGATCAAAATTAATCCCACGAAAACTCAGGCGATATACATCACCAAAAAACATAAAAGCCACAATCTTCCGAACAGGCCTATCAATTTCTTAGGACAACCCATCGAATGGGTTAACCATATCAACTACCTTGGGCTTACTCTTGCCAAGAAGCTGATACTAAAATACCATATCGAGAAGTTATGCTTCAAGGTATCCAAATCCATTTATGACATGTACCCATTAATAAACAGGAAATCTAAGCTTTCAACGGACAACAAGCTCCTTATTTTTAAATAGGTGATCCTGCCCATAATTTCCTATGCCGTTCCTGTATGGAATCAGACTTCAACTATCCACAAAAAAACGCAATAAATAGTTCAAAATAAATGCTTGAAAACCATTGTGACCTACCATTTTATTTTTCTACTACTTTTCTAATGTTATTGGTAAATAATAACAAGATAGTTTCACCTATCCGAAAGATTGTGAACCATCGACGCTTTTTATCTCTATATATAAAAATGAATGTTTGTTTGTATGTTTGTTTGTCTCGTATGCGCTCCTAAACCATTCATCCGATTGTAATGAAACTTTGGTGATTTGTTGAGGTCACGCCCTCAAAGGTTTCTGCATTAGTAAAATCATTTTAAAATTGGTGGTACGCGAGTCGTTTCAACAATTAAGAGTGTTTCATATAGTTCAGCGGAAGTTCGTGCGTTTTCGGTGTATTAGTTATGCAAATCTGTTGACAAATGGTAAGGTTTGAAATCTTCACTTGGTGGATATTAAAACAACCCTCCAAGATAGACAAATTTTCAACAGCAGACTGTTGTATGACGGTTCGTGTGTAATTTTATGAACAGGAGCTCAGTAGATGGATAATTTTTCTCTATGAATGTTGGCTTCTTTGATTTTCCCGTATGCATTCCTATACCATTCATCCGATTACGATGAAACTTTGGTGATTTGTAGAGTGCACGCACGCGAAGGTTTCTGCATTAGTAAAATCATTTTTAAATTGGTGGTACGCGTTTTCAACATTTAAATGTATTTCATATAGTTTAGCGGCAGTTCATGTGTTTTCGGTGACAAAATTGAACAGCGGGAGCAATGCTACCGATGGAGCAACGGTGCAATGGAAGAATGGGAGCGACGAAGCAACGGGAGCAACAGGAGCAACGGAAGCAACGAAGCAACGGAGAAACGAGAGCAATGGGAGCAACGGGATCAACGGGAGAAACGAAGCAACGGGAGAAACAGGAAGTAAAACTCAAAACCGCTGGCTTTGCAGTTTTGGTGGAATAGCACCATACAAACGTGGGCATACCCGCGGGACGCAGCTAGTGTATTAATAAAAAACGCTATTCCACACAAAAGTCCTTAAAGTAAAAAAAAAAATCTGCCAACAGTCTGGGCGCAACTTTATTATTTTTTCGGTAGAAGTTCGGAACGAGTTTAATTCTGAGATGCGGTGTAGGTTACTATGTGACTGAAAACAAAAAAAAATTCGGAAAGCGGTTAAAATGGGGTCGCGCTAGAATACTTACGCCGCTGCCTCATATAACATATGAATTACATAATTGGTTCATACACGGACGAGATCTAGTCCTAGTATAATATCAGTTGTTACGCCATTAGAAGGTTTTTCGTGACTTGGTTTCGGGCCATTACATGAAATCGGAAATGCGTTTGAAGACGATTATATAAAAAGTCTGTGGGAGTGCAAACCAATCTAATATCTCACCAATCCTGAGAAAAATGTCGAAAGCCTTACGTCCTATTGGAGTTGAATAACAAACATCCCGAAATCAACTTTTTGACGATTATGTAGGAAGCCTTTGGAAGTAAAAATGAATTCGATATCTCATTAGAACTAGAAAAATGTAAGAATTTGTGAAAACATATACAACCCCCTTGCACCCACTTTGAGGTTGAATATCCAAAAATCCTGAAATGAGTTTTTAGATATATATAAAAAAAGCCCGAGGAAGTGAAAACCAATCCGATGTCTTATCACTCCTAAGAGATATGACGGAATTCGTGAAAAAGAGTTCAACCCGTTTTTACCCTCTTAGGGGTTGAAAACGGAAAAACCTTGAAAACAAGTTTTAGGTGATTATTAAATAAGCCCGTGGAAGTAAAAAGTTATGCGATATCTAATCAGACCTGAGGGATACGGCTGAATTCGTGAAAATGTATAATCCCCTTTACACCACCTTGGGGGTCTAATTTTAAAAAATCCTGAAAATACTTTCTAGGTATTTCTATGAAGAACCCGTAGAAAAAAAATTAATTCAATATTTGGAAAGACCTAATAGATATGATAAAAATCGTGAAAATATATGCATTCCATTTTCACTGATAATTTTTTTTGCCCCACTTCCGAACGCCAATAGATATTTAAATTTTTTTTAATCAAAATTACTTTTCTAGTTGATTTACATATACATACCGAATTTCAACTTTCTAGCATAAGCCGTTCTATAGTTAGGAAAAACACCCCCCACCCCCGTACCATACTACCCCTATAAAAAATTATATTTTTCCAACATGCTACTACTATGGTTCTATCTAAATACTAAGTTTTAGCTTTATATTGTTATAGGTTCTCGAGATATAAAAATCGGAACTTTTTCCTTTTCACCCTCCCCCAGCCTCACCCTCTCCACCCTCACCTTCAAAATTTTTTTTTCTGCCGGAGGTCTATTAGGCCTACTTCTGGTAAAAATTTTAAGCATCTATCTTAAACTGTTCTTGAGATATGATACGTGATTTTTTTAAAAATTGCTTCCCCCCTCCACTTCCATGCTCCACCGCCCCCTTAAAAAATTTTACTTTCAGCAAACTTTATTTGTCAACATTTATACAGAAACCAAATTTTATTTCTCTAGTGCAATTGGTTGGTGAGATATCGTAATCTAAAGTTTTTCAACCCCCACCCCCGTACGTCACTGCCCCCTCTCAAAAATTTGTTTCGAATCTATTCTCCTAGTATACCCACAGATGTTCATTAAGTTTTAATTTCGAGACATTAACCGATTAGGAGATCTGGATTTTAGAATGTCTCGATCTCGGCTTTCAAGCGTTTCGGACGCATTATTATTCCACCCACTCCCACACCCCTTTACCCATATTATCATTTTTTTTTGCAAATGGGTCCACTATCAATGTTCTATATAAATTCCAAGTTTCAGCCTCCTAGCCTATGCGGTTACTGAGATCTAGAAACCAAAATTTTTCGTCTAAAACGCTTCCCCCACCTCCCCCCTCATACTCCGACCACCCAAAAAGTGGTCACTTCAAGGAACCTACCCAGTCTATTAATAAAAAAAATTTCAATTTAATAGCTCATAGGGTTTAGGAGTTATAAGCCTTCAAACGTTTTGCGTACGGCGGACGGCGGACGGCGGACGGCGCACAGACGGACTGAAAATTTTTTTTGCTTTTTTGGTGCTTATTAGTCATAAAACGCATAAAAAAAAATTTCAGGGTATCAAATTTTTTTTTTTTAAAAATCGATAACAATACTTTATTATTAAAATAATAAAGTAAAATTGAGCAGCGCGTTAGATACTCTCAAGTCGAGTAAGTTAAGAGATGCACCCTTAGCCTAGGACTCATTTCTTTGAATTATGTACTGCACCCTTCAAGCCTTCTTTTACTCGACGGAATAATGCAAAATAAGGAGGATGGAATTTCTAAAGAACTATGCACTTGAGGACAAAAGGTATCGGGGAGACACGTACAAATACATCTGCAAATTTATGAACAGTTAAAAATTACCCCCGCAACTTTTTAGCCTAGCGAAGAGTAATTTTGCGCCCCAGCATCGCCTCTTGTACTCTATTCCCCGTTCATATTCATATTTCGATTTCACCCTTCACCAAGTACCAAGTTTTAATGATACGTACAACATGGCAACCTGAAAACCAACCCCTTTACGATTCCCCGACCTTCACAAACAGGTGAACTCATCACATAGTGAACGAAAAATAAAAAAAAAACTTTTTTTTTTGGATCTACTAAAAGCAGCAAGGCCAACCATCCCCCGTCCCCAAAAATTACTCATTTATTTCAGTTTCATAGGTGGATGCTACTAGAAGTGGAACGGCGTTGCGGGTATATTCTATTCCGGCACTAGCTGGAAGCCAGGAAAAAAAAATTTGTTTGTACCGAAAAGAAGGGATCCTCTACATTTTAAAATGAATAATCACAGGAAAAATAAATAAATGCTGTTTGTGCACACCTCCCGAGGGGGTTGGTGGATGGCGACCCGATAGGCAGGTTGGGGGGTTGCGGCTTTGCAAAGGGGTGATCAGGTGGCGCAACCCAAAATGTTCGTGCAGAGTCGAGTCGGGTATTATTGGACTCAAGATTACCATCCGTCTGAGTTTGCAACCTCCACCACACATTCACCGTGCACTACCTATTCCCGTTTCAATGTCACCCTTATGATTTAGCCTACTATACTCTATGCGAATTAAAATGTACGATGCCGTTTGCCGCGCACTCTTTTTCTTTGCCGCTCGCTACCATTAGCGTTGTGTAGCGCGTCGAGTTTCATCCCTTCGATGGTAAAAATTTTTCATCTAAACTCATCTAACTAACTACAGGCTCCCTAGGGTAGCCTTGTTAGTACCGACATAAAAAAAAAAGAAAACTTCCACCACTTTTGTATATGTAGATGAGTCGTTTTTTAGAGTTTTAGATTGGGGGTTGCGTCGGTAACACCAGCTTCCAACTCCACACGACGACTAGAGGACACGGCGTATATTGGGATTGAGTTTCAACAAGGATGAGATTTAAGGTGGGCATTCTCGCCCTTATTATCATCCACTACTATTCAACATTATGCCGACCACTTTGATAAGGGGAGCAAATGCCCTAACATATAATACCTAAGGATACGTGACAGGACCAACTGTGGGGTGTCTATGCTAGCGCTAACGTTCGACGTAGTTGCGTTTTGTTAGTTGGCATAAAATATCGGGATGAGGGTTGGGGTTTAATTTTCCATTTTTTTTATAGGATGTACATAGGACGATATACGAAACAGTGGCAGGGCTAGGATAACGCTGAAGAGGTAACTACTTGGTTCGCGTTAAGGACTATGATGACGACGATGATCATTTTTTTCTATTCAACACTCTGATATTTATATGGATTTACGAGTATTTTTTTTTATAAACTGTTTTGAGTTTGTGTCGGTGCTCATTCGTTTTTGTCAATTGCGCTTCCGTTTTGTTCCTTACAATTTGGAATGGGCAGGATTTCCAATTAATCCTTTCCCTCATCCCTGGATGTTTAAACGTAGTTGAATAATGTTCCCATTTTTATATTTCCGAATTAATATCATACATATTGAAATTGGGATTCAGAGCGGGAGAGTGCATGGCAGGACAGTGTAAAAGTCAATTAAAAAAATTTTAATGAAAAGCAAACCTAAAGTTTTATTTTACGAATTTTTGGTAATATAGAGCTATGAGAAAACAGGAGATGAGAACACTGCATTATAATGAATAGTGAAGAAAAAAAATATTAACCCCAAATTCGAATAAATAGAGCAAATAATAGTCGTTATCTGGGCATAATTTGCAATAGCAGAGGGGTTGAGGGAAATGAGTTTCAGAGGGTAGGAGCCACTTAAGGGGTAATACCTAGTCGGAAGCAAAAAATAAGACGGTTTTTTGTTAATTTTTTGTGTCTTTGTTAAAAAATCGATTAATGCGAAATATTGAGGGATCATTACACTTATCTTGAACTACAAAAAAAAATTTTTTATTTTAATTTTTATGAAAAAATGGCGGCTGAGCAGTGCGCTTAACGAAAGTCGATTTTTTGTAGGCGTCCCGCGGCTAACAGCACAAGTCTTTAACGAACGTATGTGGAATAATGAAAAAAAATTTTTCATGATATGCACGAGTTTTACTGTTAAAGTACACATGGATACTTCGAAAAAAAAATCGATTTTTCAACTAAAAAATCGGCCTCAATTTGTTTATAAAAATCGTAATTGTTTATGAAACTCAAAAATCGTGTGTACTTTACTAGATAATCTATCTAAGAAATCTAAGAAGGTACAGCCAAAATTTCATATCGATCGGATAAAAATTACTCGAGTTCTACTAAAACGCGTTTAAAGTTTCACAATGTGTTTACTACATGAAATTTAAAAGATACAGGCTTGGCTACACAGACAACGTATGTTCAATATTTGCTTAAAACTACATATTAACGCCATCTATACCTCATTTAGAAACTATATTGTGTACATTTGCATCGCCGGTAACGAGTAAAAGGGGCGAAACTCACTCCGAAACGCAATTTGTCATTTTCAAGCGCTCCGCCTTGCTTCGAAAATTCGTCTTTTACGTCCATTTAAAATTTGTTTTCAATAAAAAATGATGTCAGACATCACTCTTGACATGTTTTTACACCATTTAAGCCAATAAAAAAAAAATGGGAAAAAAAAAATTTCGACTAGGTATTACCCCTTAAGTATTTCTTCCCATTTATGTCGGATCAAGTTAATATTTTTTGAGGAACTATTACCTTGAGAGACAAAAACTATTATTGCATTCGATCGTCACTGGCATACGGTCCCAACAAACTATTGCATTTGAAAGCTATGTACAATATAATTGTTTAAAACTGGATTAAAAAGGTAAGCATTAAAAAATTGAAAATTTTTATAGCTCTATTTTTTCAATAATTTATTGTAACTGATGTCCTTACTGATTTCGAGAACATTTTTATCTCCACTCGTAAGTAGCGACTGAGAACATAAAAAATAACGTTTCATATAACTTCCTAGGTATTCTTTAGGTTGTCGTTCCGGACTTCCACCCAAAAAATAATAAAGTTGCGCCCAGACTGTTGGTAGATTTTTTTTATTTATTTACGTATTTTTTCAAAAGAAGATTTAATTCAATTAATAGCGAATTCGATCTCATTAAACCTAAAAGATTTTCGGAATTCGTGAAAATTTGAACAATACCTTAGGTTAGGTTAGGTAAGGTGGGTGGTCGTTAAGCGACCAAACATATAGACCGCCAATGGGTCCGTTGTGATCCCACAAGTACGGGAAGAAGTACCCATGTGCCCAAGATCCCATCTTAGGTAAACCACACTGCCAGCCTGACAAACCGCAGCAGCTTGTCTAGCTTAATGTTTGCGAATTTGCCCAAGTCCATGGCGAAGCGCGTATCCAAAGTACATTCCCGCCTCCAATCCAGACCGGGGCCTTCGCAAAACGTGTGGAAAATACTTTCCTTGGCATCACCTTACATCCCAGTGCGTTTAATATCGAAAAATGATTAAATCCAATTTTTCCTCGATTATATTTAAACCCTTTAGAAGTGAAAGTGAATTGGGTATCTCATTAGACCTAAGAAATATATCGGAATTCGTACACCCCCTCATTGGTTGGATATCGAAAAGTTTGGGAAAATGTTTTTAGGCGTCTATATGAGAAGAAGGCGCGTAGCGTGAAACTTCGTAGGGCTAGCGCAATAACATGATCATGAAATTCTGTGAATTCTATAACCATAAACACGTAGTTTTCATTCAGAAATAAAATTTCAATTTGTAGATTCTATGTAGTAATCAAAAAATTCGGCGAAATTTAGCAATCGTATCGTTGCGCTAGCCTTACGAAGATTCACGCTACGTGCCTGATGAGGAGCTCGCAGAAGTGAAATTAATATGATAACTCGACATGCAAAAAAAATATAACGAAATTCGTGAAAATTTAAGAAAAAACATTTTTATGGAAATTTTTTTACTCCACGTTGGTACGCCAATGAAAATTTGAACTTTTGATTTCATTACTCCTGTAGTATATTGACATATGCGTATACTATGTTTCAACTTTCTAGCATAAGCCGTTTCTGTGATATTAAAAACCCCCAAACCCCTGTAGCTTTCCACCGCAATCCAAAACTTGATTTTGATGGGAGGATGACTCCATAGTGGATCTATATAGTTTTTAATTTTTAGCAGTCTATCCTCTCCGACTTTCGAGAAATATAAATCAGCATTTTTTCCACCAACCCCACTGTACACGAGGTCTTATTCTTCTGCAGATAACAAGAGATAACAAAACATGCATCTATTGGTTAAACGCTAAAAAACGACCCCATTAAATTGAATATTTCAAATGAGGACCGATAGACAAGGGCGCCCATAGAGGGGGGGGGGGGCAAGGCGGTACTTGCCCCCACCTGTATTCTACCTTCCAGTATCTTAGAAACACTATTTCGTCACTTGAATAATTCTTTTTTTTTTAATACAGTGTAATTAACACCTTTTAATTGTTCTATTACATATAATTTGTTAAACTTCTAACAAATAGTTACTAAATCGACATCGTTTACTGTTTTTAATGAAAAATAAAAGCAAAACATCTTTTTATTTGTATTTAAAGAAATTACACTTGTTAAAAATTAAGATTTTCTTACTTACTGCAGAAAATTTGGTTTGTAATTCAAAAGTAAGCAGACAAATAAAATTAAGATTAATAAGGTAAGGACACCATTTTATTGGAAGACGTAATTGAATTGAACGCTCAGAATTTTTTCTTCACAGAAGTTTGGTATGACTTATGAGATAAAGTAACCCATCTGCTCATATAGTTTTTTTTATACATCCATTCGACTTTGTGCTGGGAAAGAGGTTGTTATCAAATTTGCAAAATTTTAAGGTATGCTGATTAAAGTAACAGGATCAGAAGGATATTAGTAACATTAGTACCTACGTAACGTTTAGTTAAACTACTGTTATCACTTTTTAGGTGCACTTTATTAAAAAACAAGAATTACTCAATTACGAAATGGTTAAAATTAAAGAGGAATAACTTCGAAAGTTTTTGAGCTAGAGTTATAAATTTACCCCTTCAAACATGCTTCTTCCTAGCATTTACAACAACTTGAACACGGTTACAACTAATTCCAAGTCTTCAAGTTGACTCACCAGAAAGCACTAATTTTTTTAAAAACTTTTGTATGGCAGCCTAAAACAGTACCTTCATTTCACTCTGTTTTCCAGTTTTGATGCTCTCAAAATAAGTGTAACTACATAACCCCGCTTCCCGAGAATTTTGTCTTAACTTAATCACAAAAAAGCTTTATGTCCGATACGTTCCGTTCCATAGTTATCGCTCCTTCGGGAAAAAATAGGAACTATTTTTATTAAGAACTTTTGTATGGTAGCTAATTGAAAGAGTACCGCAATATTGTCAGTTTCTGCAATATTTGATTAAAAAAAGTTTGTAGAGCGAAATTTTTAAATTCCAGAAAATATATACACTTGTTTTGATGAATTTTTTATGCAATGTTTTCGAAGAATTTTGGCGATTTTACTTATTTACGGATTCTAAATAAAATTTCAACTTCTCTGTATTTTTCCCCTATGCACTGATGTTGTTTTGGTATGGGAGAAAAGAGTCAATGATTTTTAACTAAGTGAAATCCACATTCATTCTATTCGTCACAAGATGTAGCTCTCGAAATTGCAAACTCCTTTTATAAGCCATAGCTATGCTTAGCGAAATGTTGTATGGGCGCCCATGCCGATAGAACAAAACCCGATTACTTCATTTGCAACGTTCCCATTTTTTTTAAACTTTTTGCAATTGGAATTCGATTCCGTATTCAAATTTCATTCAAGACCGCTAATTTCATATCAAAATTTGAAAGAGAAAGTTGGATCACAAAGTTATAAGTCCGCGATTTTCTTATTTTATTTAGAATTTTTTTCTTAAAAAAAACAGACTTATTTATTTAATTCAAATTCAAATTCTTTATTGTGATTCCCGTAGTGTACTATTAATAACCTTATGCTATCCTTCAAAATATGCAGATTAGACTGTCGTCTTTACAGCCAAGTTAATGCTTTTTACATACAAATTATTTCGAATGTATAAATATTGGAAGGAAAAGGACCTTCTCATGGAACTTAGCCTAACTTATAACTAAATTTAGTGCATACTCTGAGAGCAGTAAAATTGCTATTAGGTATCAAATTTAATTACGCACTCCTGTGATTTTTACTATTAATGCGGAAATTCACACACAAGTGTGGAAAACAATCGTTAAAAATGTGCGTAAAATTACACACGGAGTGGAAAAACTAATATATACTTCATACGTACTACAAAAATGTGACATGTTTACGTTTGCTTATTATTATTATTAATTTATTGATAATATAAATGAATCAGCTTCAAGCTAATGATCGGCAGATGAATTCCCAGACGTATTTTGAAAGGCAAAGGACACAGCAATCGACAATTGGAAAAATTCAATGAGATCAATGAACACATGATAATTGGGGAAAAAACCAGGATATACGTCAAAAAGTGTAGAAAGTATAAAACACTATAAGTACATGTTTATTATATAAATTTAATTTATTTGTCTTAAAGCCACAAACTTCACATTTTATAAACATTATATTCTTTTTAAATTTTAAATCACGCCTTACGCAATACCACGAAAGAAGTGAATTAAACAACGAAGCGGTCAAGTTAGTACACATCAGAAAAAACAAATTACTACCGTATCAAAATTACATCCAAAATGTGTAATTTTATTCACAATGACAAATTTCCATACGTAGAGTATCAAAATTACATGCAAAAGGCGTAATTTATACACAATGATGAATTTTACACATTAAATGTGGAAAATTTCATGCGGTGTTGCAATATTACTACCCAGTCATTCAATTTTTGAATTAAATGTGTAAAAATACGTTGCTTTAAGAACTACTCTCAATTTTGTTAAATATTTTGAAAATTCGTAAATTTACTACACCAATGCGGAATATTTTACTGCTTTAAGGATAGTAATTTTCACAAATTTGTTTACTGTGTACATTAAACTACCTTATAAACTACTACTACTACTACTAAAAAAATTTGTAACTTAAACAGAACTCGGAAAAAGAATTAAAAATTTGTAGGATATCTTAGACTTATTTATTAAGCTAATGCTGTAATGACACTGGCTAGTTTTAGCGCTGAAAATGGCTAGAAAATACGAATGAAGTCGAGTAAGAGAGACAGTCCGAACAAAAAAAATCTGCCAAGCTGTCAAACGCATTAGTGCAGTATTTCCAACATTCTAGCAGTTTAATCCAAGAAAAAATCACTGCGGACCCTATTTTTTAGCTGCTAGAAACTTGCTTTTGACTGTTCGCTATGTCTAATTTATAGAAAGTGTCATTTATGTTTATTTACGTTAAAAAAACGCTCTAACCCCAATATTTATCACTAAAAATCAGTGGTTAATTTCGTCCACTAGATGCCGCTATCGCCGGACATCCGATTTTTTTTATCGGTAATCTCTTTCTTGCAATATTGGTCACCTTATCGCACGAAATGATTTTCCTGCACTTTTTTTCAGCTGAAAAATAGCCGGAGTCCTAATAGCATTAAAAGAACATAAATTAAAGTATTGATTTTTTCAGATGTAATAAACATTTGGTTGAATGAGAATTTTTGGATGGGTCAAAAACCGATGAATACTAGTAGTAGATGAATATTAGTTTTTTTAAATTTCTGGAAATAGGGTTGCCAAATTTTTGCAAATTTTTATAAAAGTTAATATTCTTTGGCAACTGTATTTATCAATACTAAAAATATTTATAAATTTCGCCATTTTTAAGTACTATTTTTTTTTTAAATTTCTCATTATATAGTTTTTTGATTTATCGCTTTTTACTACGTTTTTATTAGCTCGCTTTCTTGTCTGTTTATTTGTTTGGTAAAAGTTTTAAAATGATTTTAAACTTACTTCCCGATGAGCTAGAGACTTGAAACTTTAAACATAGTTCAGAACTGGATGACAATGCAATATTAAGTCGACTTTGAGGGGTGGTAGTGAGGGGGGATGTGACTGGAGGAAAACGAAATATTTTGATTTCTATATCTCTGACACAGTTTACGCTAGGAGGAATTGAAATTTCAAATATATGTAAAACAATGATAATGGTGCCCTTTCCAAAAAAAACTTTATACACTTAAGCCTAAAAAGCAGAAATTAATTATTTAAATAAAACAAAACTTTTAAAAAAAGACGTTTTTAAAAAGGACTGAAAAGTATAAATTATTTTTTCTTGTCGATCGCAATCGATGGTGTGAAATAAATAAAGTTTAAGTACACAATTTCATTTTCCCTGATATTCGCAAATTTGTCTTCGAGATTCGGGGCGCATTTGTATCGATACTAATATTTTTTTCATAAAACCGAAATGTTCCAACTTTCTGGCATATTCTTGCAGATTTTTCCAAATGGGTTTCATTCGGCATCTGGATTTTCAAATTTTATTGAAATCTCTATGTTTTTGACGTTGAACAATTTTGAAATTACCATATTGAAAAATGTTTAAAAGTTTCTTTCTACTTTAGAGGTAAGAATAAACATACTGATGGAAATACCCGGATTTGCCGTTAATGCAGTACTACATTAGATTTAAAATTGGGCTCTGCTTTTTTAGACTTTGTTAGTCCTTAACATGAAAATGAAAAATTTTAGGATATCAAGTGTTTTTTTATATCGATTGCAACACATTACTACGAGTATAATAAAAATTATAAAGTAAGGAAAACATCTGTCGGTGTATTTTGAGCCAGTAACTATTCTCACCTATTCCGAAAATTGGGGGGATTAGACATTAATACCTGCATCGTCTGATGTTAAACCTAACCCCTTTCTAAAAACAGCTTATTCTAAACTAAGTCACAATATAAAGCAGAGTATCCAGAGCTTTGAAATTTAATCAAACTTTCATAAAGACAACAAACAATACCATTCCTCACACTACTCCTGTGCGAAACCTCATCCCATTATGGAAACCTGTTAACTGGAATAAGGCTTACCAACTAGTTCTTAACCTTTCGGCTGGTGTGCGCTATCAGGCCAGAAACAATTAGTCGAAAGATTACACTCGATTAACTGGGTATTAAGTTGTTTCGCTCTCCTTAAGACACGCAGTGACAACACAAAAAGGTTAAATTTCGCCCATTAAACTCCCAAGTTAAAGGGGGTTCATATATTCATCAAACCTTTTTTGTATCTTACCTTTTCACCCACTTAACATGTGCTGTCATTCGATTGGTTAACCCATCGCGATAAGGGGTAAGAAGGACAGATCCTTGAAAATTTTTGGGAGATCCGGCAGTTCAAAGAAATTTTTCGTTTTCGAAGTAAATCGGTGAAAACTGCCTATGGTACTTTACTGTCTTTTGTATTTTCTTATTCATTTCTTAGCCAGGAATGTGGGCTGATGATTTCTTTCGAGTGAAATGTAAAAATCTGAACCAGTACCCACCAAGTCTTTCCTACGTGAGCAAGCAATCATGCAGGGCGACATCGAGGGATAATCACAGCAACGAAAAGGACTTACAATTAATAGACAAGTACCCAAGAGCTGCTTGTCTTGGCTGTATCACCTCTAAGCGTCTTCGCTCCAACACTCTTACCACTTCTCAAGCACCTGACTACATCTACCCTACATCGAAATGGATACAATTTCGAACAATAAAAACAAAGTTCATACAAAAGTTATTGCAAAAAATATCACCAACAATAACAGTCTTTCGCTGAAGTGCATGCCTAGCTAGCGAGAGGAAAAAAAACTGCGAAAAACTTGAAGGAACTTGAAAGGATGCTTCGCACAAGACTGCAAAACTCTCCCTTTCGTTACGGTTAAGTGTTAAGTGCAGTATGTGTACACTCGGTTGCTAACCAGAAATACATGTCTACACTACCATCTACTAAAGTCTTCATTACCGGGAATAGTAGCCTTGCACCCTATGCCCGGAGTCATGTACGCTCCAGCTCGTAACATAATGGAAGCCACCCTTGGCTCTTGAATCGACCGACTCTACGCGTATGGTACAACGAAAGTGAAACTGCATTATACGGTAATATGAAGGAAAGTGGGTTGTAGGCGGAAGGGTTTGAGGGTCACATGTCTAGCATTCTAATATACTCCAAGGACATTCGAATCCCTCCCTACAAATCACGCAAACAAAGTGTAGTTCTTTTAGATTTTCACAGAAGGCACTAGCTCGAACTTACCGAAAGATCGAACCCCTAAAGCACAGGACATAAGCTTTCGGGTTTCGTTAAAAAGGGCTACCAAGGATATCAACCTTGTCAAAAATATGCAGTATGTTTCCACAAATATGTGGTGCCAATATGTGCGAATTCTTTCGTTAAGACATAAAATATTTTCAAAGTAAATTTAAAGATATTTAAGGACATAGTCTTGGTATTTAAAAATAAACTTTTTACTGAATTTTGGAAATCATCGTTTTTACACAGACAACATGACACCAAGAAATCGAACAGCCATAAGCAAATGTGTGCCATGGGAAAAGCTTCGTTGCTCTGTATTGAACTGGACGAAGAAGGGAACAGGCAAACTGAATCCAATGCACGAACCATGCAAGTTATAAAAACTAGTACAGAATGTCTGCAAGGCTAGAAATTACGCTCTTTACCATGCTGTCAAATATTTGACTAAAAGTTCAGTCAATTTTTATCCATCAAAGTAGACCTTGTGTACAAAAACTATTGACGATTGCAGTATCTGACTGCATTTGCAAGCGTGAATAGACAAATTTTTGACACCATGGCATATAGCGTAATATGTGCAATGGATGAAGTTTTACTTTATAATTTTTTAAGGATTTCGCTGACTAGTAAAGTCAAACTTTCTTTTCACTCAAAACTAATTTATACAAAATTTTGAATTCGTAGCTAAAAGATTACTTGAGTTATAATGAGTTTCGTAAATTAAGTGAATACATTTTGACAGGATATTTGTATTGCAGCTACATAAACGACTAACAGGATTTTCTTCATAATTATATATTTAGCTGCAACTATTGGAAAAATAACACATACAAAATTTCAAAGTCGTAGCTTAAACCTTTCGGAAGTTATCGACCAATATTCTTGAACACGTGTTTTAAGGACATTTTGTATGGCAGCTACCCGAAGGAGTAGGACGATTTTGCCCGTTAACGTACTTAGCCTTACAAATTCAACCAAACATCCAGATTCAAAATATCAAGATCCTAGGTGAAGGCGTTCTAGAGTTATCGTGCTAACGGACAGACGGACGGACGGACGGACGTCAAGCGGATTTGAGGTTTTTGGCTACAAATAAACAAAAAATAATATATAAATTTTTTTCGTCCGAGGCTCGGTTCTATGCGTTACAAACTTTTGGGCTGGATTAAACTTATAATACTCTATATGATTTCATCTATAGTATAAAAATTTGCTACCCTGAACATTTTTCTTCCACACCAAAAAAGCAAAAAAAAATTTCAATCCGTCTGTACGCCGCCGCCGTCCGCCATACGCAAAACGTTTGAGGGGTTATAGCTCCCAAACCCTATGAGCTATTAAATTGAAATTTTTTTCTGAATAGACTGAATAGGCCCCTTGAAGTTCCCACTTTTTGAAGGGTTGCTGTTGTAAGGGGGGAGGAGGGGGATGCGTTTTAGATGGAAAATTTTGATTTCTAGATGTCAGCAACCGCTTATGTTAAAGATTGAAACTTGGAATTTATATAGAGCAAAAAAAGTAATATTGATTAAAAAAAATTCAAATTAATTTTTTTTTTACCCCCTCTTCCGAACGCCAATAGACGTTCGGAAGAGGGGGTGAAAAAAAAATTATCAGTGAAAATTGAATTTTCACGATTTTCGTCATATCTATTAGGTCTTTGCAAATATAGAATTCATTTTTATTCGACGGATTCTTCATATAAATTTTTAGAAAGTGTTTTCAGGATTTTTTGAAATTCGACTCCCAAGGTGGTATAAAGGGGTTGTATATATTTTTACGAATTTGGCCGTATCCCTCAGGTCTGATTAGATATCGAATAACTTTTCACTTCCACGAGCTTGTTTAATAATTACCTAAAATTCGTTTTCAAGTTTTTTCCTTTTTCTACCCCTAAGAGGGTATAAACGGATTGAACACGTTTTCACGAATTCCGTCATATCTCTTAGGAGTGATGAGATATCGAATTAGTTTTAACTTCCTTTGCTTTTTTCATAAGGGTGCGCCATCCTTTAATTCGGTATGTAAACTTTGAATAACTTTCGACATTTTTCAACAGATTGACTTGATTGAACAAGTTTTGGAAACGTTAATTCAGAATAATATTGCCAACAGACCGTCCACGTCGCTTGGAATACGGCCAAACCGTCGCTCGAATGGTTGACACTGAACCTGATTTTTGGAAACAAATTTTGATAACCGACGAGGCCTATTTCATATTCTTTGGCGGCGTTAATAAGCAAAATTGCCGCATTTGGGGAACGGAGAACCCACACGAGATCCATGAAACACCATTGTATGATCAAAAAGTGACTGTTTGGGCCGGCGTTTACGCCAAAACCATTATTGGGCCATTTTTTTCCGACAAAACGAAACAGTCGATGGAAAACGATATCGGTGGATGTTAGCTCATTATGTCTGCCCGCAAATGTGTGAAAGAGGTCTGGATGGTTACTGGTTTCAACAAGACGGTGCGCCATGCCACACTGCAAATGAAACAATTCAGATTCTGCTACGAAAATTCCCTGGACGTCTGATGTGGAAAAGAGGCGACATTGACTGATCTCCAGATTTGACTCCTCTATTTGAAAAGCAAAGTGTACGCCAGCAATTGACGAGCTCAAAGCAAACATTCGTGCCGAAATCATCGCTATACCGCCTGAGATGCTCGAAAAAGTAATGAAAAACCCAGCAAAAAGGGCACATTTTGCTGTGGCCAATAGAGGCAGCCACGTGATTGATGTTGTATTCAAAAACTAATAGAAATAAATTCTAAAGGACCAAATTGAATGAAAATACCTCACCTAAAAATCAATTGTTTTTTTTTCAAAGTTATTCAAAGCTTACATATCGATATAAAAGATGGCGCACCCTGTATATGTACTGTATATCTAAAAACTCATTTCGGGATTTTTGGATATTCAACCCCAAAGTGGATGCAAGGGGTTTCATATGTTTTCACAAATTCCTACATATTTCTTAGTTCTGATGACATATCGAACTCATTTTTACTTCCTAAGGCGTCCTACATAATCGCCAAAAAGCTAATTTCAAGATTTTTAGATATTCGACTCCAAGAGGACGTAAGGCTTTCGACATATTTCTCAGGATTGATGAGATATTAGATTGGTTTGCACTTCCATAGACTTTTTATATAATCGCCTACAAGCGCATTTCCGATTTCATGTAATGGCCCAAAACCAAATCACGAAAAACCTCCTAATCGCGCAACAACTGATATTATACTACGACTTAGATCGCGTCCCGGAATATTACCCAATTACGCAATTCATATGTTATATGTGGCAGCGGCGTAAGCATTCTAGAGCGACCTCATTCTAACCGCTTTTCGAACTTTTTTTTAGGTTTTCAGTCACATAACCGTAACCTACACCGCATCTCAGAATTAAACGTGTTCCGAACTTCTACCCAAAAAATAATAAAGTTGCGACCAGATTGTTGACATATTTTTTGAGCGGATTTTAATTTTGTTTGGTTTTTCAGGCATCTGTTGAGCTCCCCTTTGGTTGCTCCGCCTTCTGCGGAAATCAAAAAAATTTCATTTTTTTTTCTTGAAAAAGCATAAGGAGTATCTCTCTCTTTTGCCTCAATGGAGGTCGCGAGAATCCAACGCTTCATTGCAAGCTCTAAATGGTTCGACGAGTAGGACCGGATTCGATGATCCTGTGGTAACACAACGGACCTTTTAGGTCTAAGTGTGTCCGTGTTCTCACGGGCAGCCACGCGTACCTACCTACCTACCTATCTCTCGGCAAGTTTTCGGACATTTTCTACAAAAACCGCCGATTTCCACGTGTCATACCTTAAATTAAAGGTGCTGAAGCCTATATTCTAAATCCGGAAACAGATTTAAAAAAAACTAAAATTGTTGCCAGGAGAGTAAAAGAAGAGTCGCAAATTCCGAGGTCTTTTTTCTTCTTTTCTTTCTCTGCAATATTTTGGTCACCATTCTCTCAATTGTGATCATTTGCGCCGCCATTTGCGGAAATCGAAAAAATTTAATTTTTTTTCTGAAAAAAGCATAAGCCTCCTCTTGGCAACTTTTTCGACATTTTTTGTAAAATCCCCTGATTTTCAAATTAAAGGTATGTTCCAAATCTTTAAACATATGAAATACTTTATTATTAAAAAATTAGAAAGTAAAACAAGCTGTTCACGTTCCTCTTATAGAAAAGAACCAACCAGAAAGTAAGATTTACTAAGTGACTTACATCTTAAGCGCAAATTTGTTATTTTTTGGGCAGAGGTCCGGAACGCGTTTAATACCGAGATGCCGTGTAGGTTACTGTGCGACTGAAAACCTAAAAAAACGTTCCAAATAGGCTCCAGTTTATTTGTTAATATACCAAGTAAATTTCAGAAAACATTGCTTTGCTACTCGTAAGTAAATCACGTAGATGAACCGTAAGTGAATCACCCAGCCGACTCGAACATGATGATGGTTCGATTTTGCGTGCACCTTCTTTATTTAAACTTAGATCTTATTCATTTAAATTGAAACATTTTTTTTTGCTGATCGGCAAGGACTGCAATATAATATAAATAATTACAGACTTCTCCTCCAAAATTCACCTTCAATTCAACTGCAAAGAATTTTCTCCAAATTATTTACAGGACTAATCCAACCACTTCGTATAATACTTGATTATCGAAAAAAAACACCAATAAACTTATATAACAATCACATTTATTTAATTAATCCAATTTTTTTTTCATATGACAAAAGAACGACATTTTTATTTGCCTGCATTGGATGTATTCGAAAATACATTTGTCCATAAATTCGCAAAATTAATTACCATTTGCACCAGTTTAGTTAGTTTTCACTTAATTTGGTGATAAATTTCATGTCAATCATTTCTCCGAATAAATTGAAAATGAGAATTATTTTATTTTCATTTTAAATTCTAATTCTCAATTGATAAGGTATTACATCTAAGTTTTTATTTTATGCTGAGAATATTTTTGTGTGTCCCTTTAATTTAATATTTTAATATTTTCCTCTTCAAATTTACAAATTCATTTCATTGTTTAAAATTACTGATTTATAATTTACGTTTATTATTAACTGCTTTCTATAATATAATTCTAATTGTATAATAGTAATAAAAATTTGCCCTCCTATTTTGCTCTGTTTTGGAATTCTTTTTAAACAATTTCTCTTCGTATCATATATTAATATTGAATATAAATGTTTCTATTTAATATTTTATTTAATCTCGTTTTTTTTTCTCATATCCGTGGAATATCTAATTGATATTAATAAATTTCCTAAAAGTTTTTCTTTCGCATTAAATGCAAATTAAATCTATTTTCATAATTTTTTTTTTAAATATTATTTTCTTTAATTTTTCTCTTATTATTTTATTATCGTAAAATATCACTTAAAAATTATTAAAAATCTGTTCCATGGTGAGTTTTTTTTTTGTTTTTTGGCTTTTATATAATTTGGCTTGTTTGTTACCTATTTGTATTTTAATTTTAATGTAGAGGAGTATTTTTGTTAGTACTGACTGTTTTCTTTGCTCTAAGTAATTGCTTGTAATTAAGATTAGTGTTTGTCCGGTTGTTATTTGAAAAATAAAACTATCTTAGTTATATAAAAAAAATGCTTTTACATTTATTATTGTTATTATAAATTTTAGTGAATAGCATTTTTAATATTTTATATAAATATATTTTTACACATAAAAAACAACAATAATAATAATTAAAATCATTGAACTTAAATTATGGTTAGTTTTTGTTACATTTTGTGCACAACTTACGCAGAGGACGGGAACAAGTTTATTTAAAAATTTAACAGTGCACTAAAGTTAATAAGATTTTGTTTTTTATTATTTTAGTTTTAGTTTTTGTAATAAATTTTAGATTATATCTTGAACAAAATTGTATCGAGCCGAATTACATTTGATTCTATTCATTTTTAATATATTTTTTTGTTTTATTTTATAAGGTACCTCACTGACTTTGTTTTAGTTTTATATAATTTTAGACCTGAAAAAATTATAAAAACGGTAATATTATAAAATACAAATTACTAAAAGTTTTTTATTTATTTAGAAAGTAAACTTATTCCTATAGTTAATAATAATTTTCAAACCGAAATTAGTTCTGTGAACTAAATAAAATGCTGTAAATGTTTTTATAACTGGTCCTCTCCGTTATATGTGGTGGTTGTTTTTATTTCTGTTCATGTTTATTTAGAAATTCATTTATTTATAAATATTGTAATTACTATTAATTTATATTAAATCAGGTAAATGAAACTAGTTTTAAATGCTTTGATTATTTTGTAATTAGTTATGTATATTATAAGTTTTGAATATTTTCGTATGGTTTTTGTTGGATAATAATTTTCGATTTACTAAAAAAAACTTATTTACAGTGCTTACAATTTGGAAGAATTTTCGTATTTTTTCTTTATTTTACGGAATACAAGTTCAAAGAATGCCTACCTCACATTTGGAGAAGAACATTTGCTAACTAATAAATAATTGGTAAATACCCGATAAATGTAGTGGGTATTTATTCAAAAATTTTGATATTGGGTATTTTTGGTATCGGGTATTTTTGGTATTGGGTATATAAAGAAGATAATTTGTAAAATTTTAATTTTAGACTTAATATTTTCGGGTGAGATAAGAATCAGGTTTGAGTAAACCAAACTTTGACAGCAGCGGACTAGATATTTATTTGTGAATACCACATTCTTTTTCAGTTTCAAGTTTCTTTTCCTGTTTGGTGATAAAATGAAACCAGAGTTCCTTCTGTCTAGTTTCGGCCATGGGTATTATTGTTCTTTAATGTCATTAATTGAAATTCGACCCATACTACGCTTATTCTTTTATACTAATTTTTCTTTGCTTTTTACATACCTATATTTTAAAAATTGTGGAATCATCTCTACGGTTTGTCATAGACAGAACAACCTATAACCTATCCCCGGAAAACCAGGAACGTCGGTGGAGAAACTTTGATCGATTGAAGGAATGACAAAGTTCCGGCAAAATACATTTGAATGAATATATTTGAAAAGACCGATAGCGATGATAAGACTCTTTATGTTATTTTTCATTTTTACATTACATTCTTTATGTTATTTTACACTGTGCCTTGCCTTCTCTAACTGTTGGTGTTCCACATGGCTGGCGACAGCCCGTTTTTTCATAGAAAAGTGGTGATTTATTGAATTAATTCTAGTGCGAATAAGATACAACTATGAGCTGTATCAACTCTTCAAGGAGCCATAAGCTTCAACGTTCATCAAACTACGTAAACTGCAGTGGGCTGGCCATGTAGAGCGGATGGAAGTCAGAAGAATCCCCAAACGTGCTGTTAAAGGCAAAGCGAGTGGTAACAGGCCAGTAGGTAAATCACCCAAACGATGGGAAGACTCGGTTGATGAAGACAGCAAAGCCATCTTAAAAATTAGTAGCTGGAGGACGCGGTCTTTGGATCAAGACGATTGGAGGCGACGACTTAAGGAAGCCAGGACTCGATTTGGGCTGTCGCGTCATTGACGATGATGGACATTGTAGTAAATATACAGCCCAACTAGCAACATCAAAAATATTTCTGGACCTTTCTACATGAAACTTTGTCTTTGAAGTTACGCTACTGATGTGATGTCAGTAAGGGGTTCAACCAATAAGATTCACAGTAGCCCTGAACGTTGGTATGGCAAAAAAGGTAGAAAATTGCTCCTGAACAATTAACAAACCTTTGTTTGGTGTAGTTCCTTCTGTATACACCTTGTTGGCACAAAGTTTGAGAATTGATGACCGGATTTCACGTACAGGTTGCAGGTAATGGAATAACATTCATTGAACTCACCCACGCACTGCCATACCGATTTATATCCCAGCTCCACCAACCTTGCAACCCTCTCCGAGCAACCTAAGGCGCAGCACGAAAGGTAATTTCTTTAACTTTAACTATATTATATGAATAAATTTAATTTTCTTAATAATGAATATTTATACAGGAATTCGAAATAAATTTTAAGTTCACTTTACTGTACTCAAAATTTTTCGTTGATTTCAACATTCTTAAAATTTTTCGTTGATTTCAACACACGTAATGGTTCCTTATCGAGAAGCTTGAAAGGGATCTTCGAAACATATACGGTATGTTGTACTAGATGAAGTTTCATCACATCAGTTTCTTATTAGGTCTAACATTACACAAGGTTTTGTCACCTACTTTATTACCAATTTTTATCGAGAAATTATATCGTTAACTCTCAATTCTGTCAACTACTGCACATATAACAGCGCAATTCTAAACTTCTATAGCTTCAAATCAACTTCAGTGTTTTTTTAGATGTCAAGTTTAACTTCAATCTCGAATCAGGCAGACCAAGTCCGTTTACGTTTAAATCTTCACTCCAAGAGATTTATTTTCATATTCAAGAAATGAAACTTGGCAGAAGTTGCAAACATCCTGAAGTCAAATTCACTGGAACAAGTACTATTAACACATTTGAAATACAGAATTCTAAATACATCTGGAATAACTGAAATTATTGAGAGACTTTTGGTTCCTTTTCCACTCATAACAGTTCTACTGCCTTTCGCCATCATTTAACCTAGCCTTGGTATACCAGTCCTTGGTCCAGCTTTATCCATGCCTTGGCACGAGGATTTTAGAACCACTGTAAGTCATAGTAAATTTTGTTTACTCCATCGCATTTTGCCAAGCCTTACCCTACCCTTAAACCTTTCGATGCCGAAACACTTTCCACAACACTCTGGCAGTCTTTCAATAAATCTTGGTAACCTAAACCAAGCTTTCTTCAATATATTTGGCAAATCCTTTATTTCCCGAAGATATTCCGGAATCAATTTTCAGAACAATGGACCAAGCTCAAGTCAATTGATGTAGTTAGTAGAATTAGACTAGCAAAATTTGCAGATTAAGTTCAGTATAATGAGCGAAACTCGCATCCAAAATCCTTTGAGATTTTGCACGATTGGTAGCGTTTGGAATTTACAATAATAACTGGAATGCGCACATTAAACGCACTTCTGAGAAAGCTAGGATCTCTTCGGAGCTGTAGAAGACTTCTTGGTAAAGCTTGGGGTCTAAAACCACAAATTCGCTCATTGGATGTATACGCCTCGTGGCGCAAGATGATGCCAATATGAAGGTACTCTTTTGTGTAGTTCCATTTAAATGTCTTTAAAAAAAATGAATTAACATTTATCCCAACTCATGAGCTTGTTGAGGAATAAGGCTACTAAGTTTAGGGTAAACAAAGCCATTTGCTATTAATGAGTTAAATCCTTCTACTCCAGAAGGAGGTTGCCATACAAAATTTCTTCTAATTGAAATGACGGGAACGGAAGTAGGTGTAATGAAGTTACTCGTTCTAGTAACTACCATACGCAAACTCGCGGCATATTGATCTAATTAAAGTTCAACGTCTTGTTTTAACGAAAATACGTAGCATTAATGAGTTTGATTGATGAATATCCCATCATTTGGAAGCTTTGAGAGCTAATCATTGTCATTCCCAAATTCACAACATGTTGCAATATTCCTAACGCCACACCTTTCTTCTAACCCTGCTCAAAGCTAATAAATAGACTAAAATGTTTCCGAATTTCAAAGGATATTTCAGAGGGATAAAAATGAGTTGATCTCGTTTCAGAAAAAATTCGGACATCCAATTTTGTATTTTTTACTTTTTGGAGAATGGTGATTACAGAATCGATCGAGCGTAAATACGAAAATTTTGCCCTTTCTACGACCAACCGCGCAAAGGTATATAAATGAAATAGTTTCAAGCCCCACGGTGGGCGCCATATCTGTGAAGGCTTTAAGTTGTTTTGTGATTCACAATGGAAAGATGGAGCAGAAACAGTGCTCCTTCAAAAGTCGCGATAGCCGTTATTAGTCGCCAGGACTTACTTGTCTGAAATCCCGACTCACTGCGGCTCATATGGGGGGGGGGGGGGGGGTGTTTCTCCGAGGTTGTACTTACGGACTCCAGTCCAGAGCTTGTTGGAGATATTTTCCAAATCCTCTTTGGTAGAATTAGACACCTAGTTTAGACAATGTTTTGGACATAATTTGACCATATTCCGATCCAGGCCAATTTTATCAATTTTATTTCTGTTAAAACACATAGAGTAAGCCCTTCCAGTAAAATAAACACAAAATTCAATTAATAGTACTTTTAAAAAAACGTTTAAAAATTCATTCCAAATTGTCAGCACCATTAAAACCTTTTACCTTCTATTTTTCGAAAACTTCCAAAAACTTCCAAACAAATTTTGGCATCTACAATCACTAAATTTTTCGTTTTTTTTCGATTTTCAGACTTAAAGTATGCAATATTAAATCATCTTTTTGGCCACATATAAGAACTTTCTGCTTTCTTCGAATCCTAGGCGACCCATTTAAAGTTGCATTTCTAAATTTCTCGTTATTTTTATGTCTGTAAAAAAGTTTAACCGAAGCCGCGTACTACAAGTCGTTGAGAACGACAACATCCCTTAAACATTTTTAATAATCCTTGTATATACGTTGCTATGTATAAATTGTGAAGTGTTTTCGTTTAAAGTCCTTTCAATTTTGAAAATTGAAAATAATTCGGAGGGGTTGTATAAAATTGTTCAGAAATTAGAGAATTCGAATAAAATTCCAGATGACGATGACGACGACATTAATGGGGAATTTTGTTAACATTAACTGGTACCGGTAATAGCAACCGTCACGGCCATACCGTTCTGCCCTTCGATCGAATGGCCATTAGCGTTATCGTGCGATGTCATCGTTTGACCTTCGATGACTGGCGGTGGCGGCGGTGGCAACGAATCCAATTGATTGTTGTCCATCAAAAGGACATCGTTGAACTGCTTTATTTCGTCGGAAGATGGCGGTGCCGGCAAACTGATGATACTATCGAAGCCGTTCTCGACATCCGTAGTTCCGTCATCGTCATTCTCCGGGCCATTTTCCGAACCATTTTCAGGACATTTTAGAGTGCCATTCGCTTGCAGGATTTTATCGACGGTTGGTCTTATATCGCCATTGCCCAGCTGGTGCTGTTCGTCCTGGTGGTCGATGTCGGGATCCTTGTTGCTACCGTTGCTGTTCTTTTCGGCCACCACGTCTCCGTTGTTCTCCTGAAGCGTATTCTCCATGTCCAATTTAATATCGATCAACTCCTTTACCTCGACACCATTACTCCCCTGGATGTCCTTGCAGTTAAACAAGTGACCGGTGCCGCAATTCTCATTTATCTCAATGACAGTGTCCTGTTTCAGCAGGGCAGCCGTAATGATTGGTTTTGTTTCCGAGTCGGGTTTCGATTTGCCACTGCCACCACCCGTTCTAATCTCATCATTTTCACCTGGATGGCAGTCATTTTCTTCGGATTTTCCTGAGGGCGATAGCTTCTCTGACGTGATATTAACCTTGGGCGACGGCGGATGGTATCCTTTCGAATCGACGGTGTACAATTGCTGGTTGCCGTATGCGTAGCCCTTATTCGAATCGGCTGACGACGTGCTCAAATCGGACTGGGATAGGCCGGTATTTGTGCTTCCCAAATTGGTCGGTGGTTCAGATTTTAGTGACACGTTCGTGTCCTCGACGTCAATAATTGTCTCGTCATCGTTAGCACCTTCCCGGGGTGGCTGATGGATTTGAACTTCTTCGTGATTTGTCGATTTTAGGTCGTTGCCGGGCAGCTTCTCCATTTGATCGATGTCGAGGGTGTGATTTAAGGGTCGCGCTTCGGAGTTTTTGTGCGGACTTCCAGGTATACCTGTACTATCAGCTCCACGGGCCACTTCAACGACAAATACTCCGTCCTTTTCCGATGGAGTGTAGTGCATTTTTGTTTCACGAGCGTCACGGGATATGTCCTAAAACGAAACAAAAAAATTTGAGTTAGTTTTTTTAATGACCTAAGAATTTAATAGAGATCAAGCGAAGTGAACTTTAAAAGTTTGTTTCTGATATAATTTTTGCCATAAGTCGAAATAATTGCCGAAAATACAATCTGGACTTAAGACTCTTGTTGAGACATTACCGTATATCGGAATCCGCGGCAACACCTCACGCGTATATGCATTTGAATGTTGCACATTCAAAAGAAATAATTAAATGAAAAAGAAATAAAAGAATATAAAATTGCAAACTCAATTATAAATTAAAAAAAAATAATTGGTTTAGATTCGTGTTTCCTTGCTAGCCAATCTCGCCCTGTGACCGAGGTAAGCTATGGCGAGACATTGCGAGGCAAGACGCACATGTCCACAGTTCCACACTTGAGCGTGCTCGCCCCTTAAATGTTCTTCAAGAATAAGAAGATATGATTTTAACTGTATAGTTATCACTCAAAACCAAAATGACCATCTGGTCATAAGTCGCCAGTGAGGAATGATTTGAAATGTGTGGTGAACATGAGGAGTGATCACCACTTAATAGTAACTTTTCTAAGAACATGTATAATAGTAATATAGTCTGGGTGGCTTAGTGGATAGAGCACTTGCCTTCAGTGCACCTGGTACCAGGTTCGAATCTGCTTGGCGACAAGTAATTTTCGAGAATGGGATTGGGTGCCGTACTACCAGTTTCCTCAGATGTAAATGAGTACGTGAGTTAAAAATCGAGGTAATAATCACGGACGAGCGTGTGGCTGACCACTTTACCTCCTAGTATTCCGTTGGTCTAGTAATGAAGTAACTCTAGCATTACTTCAAGGCCTAGGCCCAATTTGGGCTGTTGTGCCATTGATTATTATTATTATTAAGAACATGTACAACAGCTATACGAAGAATTCAAGCTATTCGAATCAAACGGAAGCTAAGCATAAATAGACTTAGAGATCAAACAAAACAACGCAAATATAACACCATTTTACCCGAGAAGTCATCTATCTTACAAACAAATGACGCCAACTTGGAGACAATTAAAACATGGAAAAGACATTTTTTGAAAGAAGGAAAGGTTGGGAAAAGGATTATGAGAGCAATCAGACTGCAATAGGAGACAGTCGCTTCTTCTCTCTATAAATTTTTAAATTTTTAGATCGTTGACAAAGATGATAGAAAGGAAGAGACCTAGTATATTGAGCCCCAAGGAACCCCAGAGAATGGAGACAATTCAAAAGGCAAACATCAACTCAGAACGACATAAGTTTTGCAGTCTATATGGAAAAAGACAAACCACGCCAAGTAGTTTTGACAGAAGCAAGCTATGATCGACTGTGTATATCTCAGAAGACCTAAGAAATATGATAGAATTCGTAAAAAAGGCTTTATTTCTACTACATTTTAGCTTTCCAGCATACGCTGTTCCGTGCTACTCCTATCAAAAATTATGACACTGTTTTTGCCCAATACATATTCCAAACAATTCCAGCTTTTTGTCTTTAGCGATTGTCCAAATATAAGACCCAGAATATTTTGTTTTTTATCCACCTACACGGTCAACACCTCCATCCCTACATCCAATTTTACTTTATTATTTTTTTAATAATAAAGTATTGTGATCGACTTCAAATTTCAAAACAATTTGCTACCATGAAATTTTGTATTTTCACGTTTTAGGACTAGTAAATCCCAAAAAAGCAAAAAAAAAATGTCCGTCTGTCCGTCTGTCCGCCATAGACGCAAAACCGTTTGAAGGTGCGTAGCTCTTAAACCTCTTGAGATATTAAGTTGACATTTTTATGGTAGGTAGAATGTGTGAACCCCTATGAGTGGTATCTTTTAGAGGGGTGGGGTGTAAGTGGGAGGAGAGGGAAGGGTTTTAGATGAAAAATTTTGGTTTAACTAGATCTCAGGAACCTTATTCCTTATTCCTTATTTATTTATTTATTTACTACCAAACAAGATATTTATAAATTCAGATTATGATAGGATCGAAAGTTAGGAGGCTGAAAGTTGGATTATATGTAGAACTATAATAGTGAACCCATTTGCAAAAAAATGGTCTATAGCGGTTTAGGGGTGTGCAAGTGGAGGGAAAAACTATGCGTCCAAAACGCTTGAAACCTGGGAATGAAACATTCTAAAATCCATATCTCCTGAACGATTGATGTCGGACGGCTGAACCTTTGTAGTTGTCTTAAGAGATACTAGGACATTAGGGAAGGGCTAAAATTGTTAAGACATGTTGTGAGGTATGAGGGTGGTGAGTGAAAAACTTTGAAATACAATATCTTCCAATTTAATTGTGCCAGGAAGATAACATTTGGTGTATGTTATATAGAATTACTAGTGGAGTCTACTGAAAAATTTTTTTGAGGGATGAGGTGAAGCGCGGAAGTGGTCGGACAGCCATTTTACAAAAAATTAAATTTTTATATCTCAAGATCCGTATCAGATATGGTCTTGAAAATTTTACAGGAGTTAGGACCAGTAGACCTCTAGTGGAGAAATTTTGAGGATGTGGGTGTAGGGAGTGATGGTCTGGGAGGGGTGGAAATGGAAAAAATCTGATTTGAATTTCTCGACAGACACAAAGGATAGAAAGCTAATAATTGAAATAAAGCTACTATAGAGACATCCCAGAAAAATAAAATTGTTGATAGGGGTAGCGAGATACGAGGGTTGGAGGTCGTTTTTCATATCTCAGAAACAGCTTATGCTAGAAAGTTGAAACTTAGTAACTATATGTAGACGTGCTACTAGAGTAATAAAAATTAAAACAAATTTTAGAGTTTTATTTGTGCACAAAAAAAGGGTTTTTTTACACTTTTTCACGAATTCCGATAAATTTCTTGGGGCTAATAAGATTTCGAATTCACTTTCATTTCTAAATGCTTTGAACATAGTCGGGGAATAAACCGATGTATTTTTTGATATTAAACCCCCTGGGGAGTAAAACATTGTTCAAGTTTTGAGAAATTCTGAATTTTTTTAGGTTTAATGAGATCGAATTCACTTTCACTTCTGTTGAATTATCTATTGCAAAAACAAATACATAAATAAATAAAAAAAATAAAGGATTAACCAGGCGACTATTTGGAACGTTATTTTTTAGGTTGTCAGTCTCATAATAACCTATACCGCATCTCAGCATTAAACACATTTCGGACTTCTACCCATAAAATAATAAAGTTGCGCCCAGACTGTTAGCAGATTTTTCCACCTGAAAGGGGTCTATTGAGCCCATATATAGTACAGATTCCAAGATGGGGTTCACCCTATCTATCCATCATGAAATATTTAACTTGATATCTCGAAGGGACTGTGAGCGGACAGACGGTGTTGTAGTTTACCTGAAACGTGAAAATACAAAATTTGTAGTAGCAATTTTTTTGGAAAACTCAAACCGATCACAAAAAAATAATAATTTCTGTTCCACAATTATAAAAGGCATTTTCTTTAATTTCAAATTTAACTTTCTCGTACATAATCATGACCTACCAGTCGTTCAAATAAATTTTAAGTCATCTATAATAACTTAATGCTACCAAAAACCATAATTCTTAAGTCATATCGTATCTATTAAGTCATTCACATAACTCTTTAGTCATATTTTCAACCCGGAAGTTTCTGAAATAACTTCATAGTTATATCCGTAACCAAGAAGTAGCCAAAATAACTTTATAGAGGCATTTTTAACTAAAAAGTTGTGCTAACTATTAACTTCTATGTTTATTTACATCGTCGTGCTTATGCTTATGTTGTTCCTTGATGGCCCTAGATCCTTATCATTTTCATCACAACGAGAGAACTCAAGGATATTGCAATAGCAGAAAGTTACTGCATATGAAGAAACAACTAAAAAGTTATTTTTTAGTCATTATATTAGCAGGAATTATTTTTGGTCGGTTGAAGGTTCTAATTGAGTTACGACTTTTTTTCTAAGCCGGCGTAGCAACGTGGTGCTGACTTAAAATTTAGAAAACTAGAATTATCGACCAAAAAGTTAAACTTTTATAACTTCACGATGTTGGGCCGACGTCATGAGGAGTTTTAATAACTTAAAAGTTATGCTTTACTCGTTGTGATATCAGGAAAAAACATAAAATCATCTGAGTGCAATATAGTGATGTGCCACTGCTCTCTCCTTATTAACATCATACAATTCAACCAAAAAGAAAGAGAGGTGGAAAACATTTTGCCGTACCTAACAATTTATAAAATGTCAAGGAAAAAACCTTTCCTTTATCGTGACTCAAGTTCAAGCTCGTGTTGCCTTCAATCCCTGATCACTTTTCATTTTATCCAGGTACAGCCCTTATTTTAAAACTACATGTACCTCGCAAAAAAACTTTTCGAAGAGGTCTGCAAAACCCACAGCGGTCGAAAGCATCACAATGTTGACTTATTGTAACTGCTCCTTATCCCCGAAAGAGTTTCCGGTATTCGCCATTAAGGTAACCATCAAATCAAATACCATTGTGAAATTCCGTAAAGTTTTCATCTGACTTGGCTGTCCGGTTGCTGCTTGGCGAAGCCAACTATAGTCTTGACTCGAGGTCCTTATGTCTCTTACTGTGTCCTAGCATCTTATGTCCTCCTATCTGTTCCCTGCGCCGGAATATATTCGATTCAATTCCATTTATCATTTTCAGTTCAAAGAAGCCACCGCCAACGCAAAGACATTGGCATGGCTGAATAAATTTAATTTAACTCAATCTCAAGAATATCATAGAACTCGAAGAAAAGGAAAAGTTGCAATTGAAATATTCCGTCAGATGAAAGACGTCCTTCGTTTCTTCGGCAACGGTCGGCAAAGTCTGACTTCCATTGGACGGGAGAAGTCCTTTTTATTTCTCGAGAACTGAAGATATTCTTGGTCTGACTTTTTTTTCCTATTTCGTCCTTGCGGTAATATCAAGAAGCATTCACGATTTGGCAAATGTTATATTATTAGTTGGAGGATATTAGGAAAGAAGTAACCTTAAATTGGAAAAAGAACCTAACGAAACATATTTTCTCGTTGATTGGATTCTTTGAGTTTCAAGTGGGGTGGCTTTTTTTTCTATCTCGTCTTGTTTGATACTTGGTAGTAAAAAAGGAAATTGAAGTGAAAAGTTTGGTTATGTTCTTTTTATTTTTCGAAAAGTATTTGGGGAGCAGTACAATGTAAGACCATTTGAAGGAAACAGTAGAAAGTTCCGTCAGCTTTGTTATTTACTTAGCAATGCGATTAATATTAACTTTTTGAGGGTTCTCATGTAACTTATGTAATTAAGTAGCATGGCACTGCTCGAATACAACAAGGGTAAAAACCAGAAACTTCAACAACACTTTAAAAAAAAAGCAACTTATTACCCCAAGAATATAATTCGTCCTCAAACCACCGTCAAACAAATAAGACAAGATTATAAGCCACGAACTAATCTCTGTAAGGACAAGGAAGGAAGTATCCTTGGTGACGCAGAACAAATGAAACAAAGATGGGTTGAGTACTTTAAGAAGCTGCTGAACCCAAACAGAGTGACGGCCGCCGACCCAATTATTACACCAAGTGCTCCATCTGATGAGCAGGCATCAACTACGGTACCCACAGTCGGAGGAGTAGAAGCAGCCCTGCGCGACCAAAAAATAAACAAATCACCTGGAGTTGATGCAATGCCAGTGGAGCTTCTAAACGGGGGTGGTCCATACCTCGCCAATCTCCTAAACAAAATCATGACAAAAATTTGGATTGAAGAAAAAATACCCGACGACCGGCAAAAGAGCATTATATGTCCAATCTATAAGAAAGGAGATAAACTGCGATGTGAAAATTACAGAGGCATATCATTGTTGTGTACGTCCTAAAAAATACTGACGGAAGTAATTCAGAATCGATTAAAGCCTTATACAGAAAGTATTATCGGCGAATACCAAGGTGGTTTCAGAACCGGACGATCTACTATTGACCAGATATTCTCAGTCAAACAAGTGCTAGAAAAATGCTGGGAGTATAACGTTGACATGCACCAGATCTGCGTGGACTTCCAACAGGCTTACGATAGTATAGATCGTAATGTACTATATAAAATAATGCTTGACTTCGGAATTCCATCAAAACTCGCCCGATTAACAAAAATGACCATGACTGACACTGAATCCCAAGGAAGGATACAAAACAAGCTTACCCAAAGCTTCCGAACAGAATCCGCCCTGAAGCAAGGAGATGGACTCGCTCCCATGCTCTTCAATCTCGCCCTGGAATATGTCATCAGAAAGGTACCCGTTGATACCAAAAGTACCCTACTAATCAAGTCCACTCAACTAGTGGTGTACGCGGATGATATAAACATCATGGCCAGATCTGTTCCAGACGCGAAGGAAGTCTTCCACTGTCTAGACTCAGCGGCAAAGGATATCGGGTTAAGGGTCAATGAGAATAAGACCAAGTTCATGACGCAAACAAGAAGAAACGTGCCAACTAGACAAAATATGACCATTGGGGACTACAACCTGGAGAATGTGGATCATTTCACATACTTGGAATAACACCTTGTAATAGACGGCAACGAACAGGACGAAGTAAAACAACGGATCACACTAGCAAATAAGGCGTATTTCACGGTTCACCCGATCTTTAAATCGAAAAAAGTGCACAGGCTGAGCAAACTTCGCATATACAAGACCATAATAAGATCTATGCTACTATATGCAAGCGAAACGTGGACTCTCACCCAAGCGTCTGAAAAATCAATTGCCACTTTTGAACGACGAATTCTCCGAAGAATTTTGGGACCAGTAAGAGACGGCACTGAATGGCGTATCCGGTACAACAACGAGTTGTATAACATCTATGACGACTCAGCCGCATCGACTCTTATAAAATTTCGTAAGCTACAATGGGCAGGCCATGTGGAGCGAATGGACGACGGAAGAATTCCCAAACGCACACTGAAAGGTAGAGCTCAGGGCAAACGACCAGTGGGAAAACCGCGGAAAAGATACGAGGACTCAGTTGACGCAGATTGCAGATCGCTTCTTAGATGCACAAATTGGAGGAAGCGTGCGCTGAACCGTGATGACTTCAGACAATGTATCCTGCAGGCCCTGGCCCGATTTGGGCTGTCGCGTCATTGATGATGATGATAATTCGTCCTTTGCCTATTTCAGACATTTATAGTCTCCAATTCTGACATTTGTCGTCCTGGCCCTGATCTGCATTCCGTCCTGCGATGGATATAGTTAAAAATTTCCTAGAGAAATGGAGATGTGGAAGAAGGTAATCTGTTTCTTCGAATAGGTTATAGTCACAAAACAGTTTCAGTATGCACCCCAAAGGTCTGGATTTCTAGTTTCCTGACTCCTTGAGTCAGGTACTTATTACTGATATACTTTTTATACTCTAGATGAAATCATATAGAGTATTATAAGTTTAATCCAGCCCAAAAGTTTGTAACGCATAGAACCAAGCCTCGGACGAAAAAAAGTTATATATTATTTTTTGTTTATTTGTGGCCAAAAACCTCAAATCCGCTTGACGTCCGTCCGTCCGTCCATCTGTCCGTCCGTCCGTCCGTCCGTCTGTCCGTGAACACGATAACTCAAGAACGCCTTTACCTAGGATCTTTAAATTTTGAATCTGGATGTTTGGTTGAATTTGTAAGGCTAAGTTCGTTAACGGGCAAAATCGTCCTACTCCTTCGGGTAGCTGCCATACAAAATGTCCTTAAAACACGTGTTCAAGAATCTTAGTCGATAACTTCAGAAGGGTTTAAGCTACGACTTTGAAAGTTTGTATGTGTTACTTTTTCAATAGTTGGAGCTAAATGTATGATTATGAAAAAAATTATATTAGTCCTTCGTGTAGCTGCCATACAAATATCCTGTCAAAATGTCTTCACTTAATTTACGCAACTCATTATAACTCAAGGAATCCTTTAGCTATGAATTCGGAATTTTGTACAAATTAGTTTTGAGTGAAAAGGAACTTTAAAGTTTACTAGACAGCGAAATCCTTTTACTCCTTCTAGTACCTTCCATACAAAAATACTTTATTATTAAAAATAATAAAGTAAAATCATTAAGACACGTATTCAACAATATTTTCCGATAACTTTTGAGCGCTTCAAGCCAGGATTTTGAAATTTTGTACACATTAATTTTTAAATGGTTTCAGAGAAAAAGATAAATATGTAAGAAATCGAGTGAGTCCTTTCTGCACCATCCATGTAAAGTCCTTCAAAAAGGTTAAGTTTTTTTTCGGTGCCTCACCCAGTTCAACATATGAAATTAAACACTGACGATATTGTCTTTTAGCTTCAAGTAGCAACCGAATGGGGGTCCTTAATAAAGGACATATACAACATGCACACACGTAATTCTACTTTATCCCCAACTGCAATATAAATCGTTCAGTTCAGTATTTCATCTAGAGTATCATACGATTGGCTTACAGCCGATCGTGACTGCGTTATGTTTCCTTATATGTCCAGTGATAGTATGATATCATGATGATCATCTCAAGCGGCGATGTTGGTGTACCGCTAAGGACTCTTGTTGTTCCTATGAAAGTCAGAAGTTGGACCTTTTCACACCAGATTTCTCGGTTCAGTGACAGCGTCCTCCGGTTTGAATCCTTCCAGCGCTTTCGTGGTTTTCCAACTGGTCTATGTCCATTAACTTTTTGGGGATTCTTCCGTCATCCATCCGCTCCACATGACCCGCCCATTGTAGCTTCTTTAATTTTATGAGGATTGATACTTCTGGATTATCAAAGATGGCATACAATTCTCTATTGTATCGTATTCTCCGGATCGAGTCTTCCCTCACAGATCCAAGGATTCTTCTAAGAACTTTTCTTTCAAAGGCGCTAACTAATTTTTCGGACGCCTGAACCGGAACCGCCACGTTTCGCTACCATAGCATAGCGCAGCTCTTATAATTGTTTTGTATAGTTTAAGCTTTGTTTTCCTATGCACATTTTTGTTTTTAATTATTGGGAGTACCGAATAATACGTCTTATTTGCCATCATTGTTCTTCTTTTAATTTCGATGGGTTCGCTTCTATCCTTTGATATATTTGCCCCGAGATATACAAAATTGTCTACGTTTTCTAGGTAAAATTCTCCTACAGTAATATTTTGCCTGATTGGCGTGTTTTTCCTAGTTCATGCCATTATTTTGTTTTTCATTAAGGGGGTACATCCGAGTAGAAAGCAGAAAAAATAGGTGAATTTTAGAAATTATTATCTCAAAAACTATTTGCTCGATTTTATCCAGGTTGGTTTTATTCGAAAGTATATATGTTGAGGTACGCTCATAATTTTTTTTTATAAATATATATCAATCAGGGGCGCTGCTGTCAGGGTCGGCGTAAAGAAAGTCCGTCGCTCGCACGCTCTGCGGTTCCCAAGATTTCATGCAGGCGGTTGATTCAAAACAAAAATTTCAAAAAGATTCTGAAAATGAAAAGTATGATGCTCTTCGCTACGTAGGGGTTTTTGAAAAAAAATTTTTTTCACGAAATGACGGCCGATTGAACTTGATTTTCAGTTTTAAACCTCAATTATCGACCTTTCTGACTTGATAAAAATAAAAATTAATAAGTTAAAAAAAAATCCTACGTAGCGAAGTAGAAAACCTGTCCAAAAATATTATGTAAAATTTTGGAAGCAATCGGTCAAGCCGTTTTCCGAAGATTTTGGGGACCGTCTTTGAAAAGTATGTTTCGAGATAATCACGTTTGAATGCCGCTCTATATAGATAATTCATGAAGGTCCCATTCCGGTTAACTGCCCATAACTTTCACAATTCTTTGAATTTCAATATGAAATTTACACACAATATTCTTAAGACTGCAAACTTTGAGATGAGTGAAAAAAAATTTTTGAAAAAAAATAAATTTCTACTCGGATGTACCCCCTTAATGCGTAGTCCAACTTCCCTTGCTACCAAGTCAAGGTTTACAAATATTTCTCTGGCACTCTCTAGAGATCTTGCAAGTATATTTATGTCGTCGGTATATGCTACTAGTTGTGTGGATTTGAAGCATAGCGTTCCCTTGGTGTCAACGGGCAGTTTCCGAACAACATATTCGAGTGTCAAATTGAAAAGGACTGGTGCCAGGCCATAACCTTGTTTAAGGCCGTTGTCAGTTCTAAAGCTCACCTTTCCTTGTGGCATACCCGAAGCTGTGTATCTCGACACCTTGCTACAACCTAGTCCCGAGTCCTTGCTTATGAGTATGGCACCTACTCAAAAAAATATTCAACCCATGGAAAAAACAAAATGTTTTCAAAGGGTGTCTCTAATCATCACTGTCTGTCCGAATGTAAGACAAGAAAAGGACCATATAATAAAAGTTGGAATAATAATTAAAGTTGGTCAACTAATTTAATTTTCTCAATAATGTCCTGGAGTTAGTTAAAATTTTTTAAATTGTGATATTGGGCATAAATATGTAGGTCGGTACCAACGCTTCTATAAAGCGCTGCTTATGTGTCTAGTAGGCGCTTTCTTTTGCGCCCCAATTCAATGCAGAGCAAAGCAAGTGACATAGAAAAACAACAACTATGTTAATTTTGAGTGCAGAGTAGGTTAGGTTAGGTGGGTAGCTATTGATAGAGATAGCTAGCACATAGCCCGCTATATGGATCCATTGTGATCCGACTGCTCCATGGTGATCTGATCCTTTCTGGCCACGGTTTTTTCAAGAACAAACTCAGCCCAATTGGCCACGGTATTGTTCCGTCAAATATTTTTCCATGCTTTTAGTGCGAAGAAGAGGAGAGTACGAAGGAATTGTGGAGAAAAAAGGGGATACCGAACTTAATCAATTGTAGAGTAGTAACACCACTGACTCCGATCCGTCGCGAACTGGTTCGTTCTTTTAGTTCACTACTTCGCGGGAGTTCAGTGATGAGAAAGTTTGGAGCGACTTGTAGTCGTCATTGTAGTACAATGTGGTGACCAATAAAAAGGATGTCTGGTACAATGTGATGAGGTAAAAGAAAAGGTCGGCAGTGCACAAGTATATTGTAGCACTGACTTTCAAACGACAATGAATTAATACAAACAAACTAGAAGCGGGTCTGACTGCGAACTAGTTCGTTCATTTCAGTTATGGGAACGCTCTTCCGAACTAGTTCGTTCGCGAACTACACAAGCCTACTCTGCTCCCGATAAAAATTCTTACTTTAACATATAGAATGCGCTGCCAGATATCCCTCCATGAGTTTTCTGTCTATTATCAACTGATTGTAAAGTACTACGAAAAAATAAAATTATAATACGAACTCATTGCTCTATCGAATTGTATCAATTGCGAGTCTTGTATAATGCCGCCATAACATTATCGTCTCTTCAAATCGCGCAAACAACTTATTGCGTCCACAATACTTTACTACTAAGTAGCCACAACGCCATCTAAATGTGAAAAAGAAAACCTGCTGCTGCGCTCTTTGCCGTTGTTTTGCAATAGCACAATAAAACACACCACATATTTTCTTAGGTCACGCCCATAACTAGGTGGGATTCGAATCCATTAGCTCGTTGTTGATAGACCAGCGTGTAGCCACTAGGCGGCTCTAAATTACGATTATATGCTGATGTATAAAAAAATTAAATAATTACCAAAATTTCAAATGAACTTTGTTAGGCCAAGCGTTGAATTTTTCAATTTCTGACGACAGCGTTTAAAACCATAATCCGAAAATTTTCTTTTTAAATCCCTTTAAGCTTTAGGTTGTCAATAAATTAAATTAAATTTTGTCACAAATATCAACTTGTATATAAAATTCAACCAAAATATTACAAAACAAAAGTCTGCTGAATGCGCATTCTAGGTGTGAAACTCCGAACTAATTATCGAGTACAGAGGAGCTCCACAGCTTGATTTTTATTATTGTTTCACATGTTGGAAATCTGCTGTGCGTTGTATAAAGGCTTAAAATAACACGCCGGTCCTTTCGATATTTTTTTAACGCCAGGCAGGATTTGTATTCGTTTTATAGTCGTAGGCATCGAGAATATTTTCTGTATATTCAGTGGACATCCGTTTTTATGTTTGCCATGATGTGTTGTATGTATGGCACAATATGACGACCGTATTGTGATGTACAAAAAAAATCAATCCGATCCGAACCTGTGTGCGAACACGAAATGGCTCTTAGTTCGATACCAACGTTTCGTTTGGTACAGACATTTGTGCATTCATCTAAAATTATTATGTTTCAATTAGCAACATTTCAAAAATTTATACCGTCCATACAAAATTAATTGAAAGCTGATTAATTCATCTATCGTTAATATTAAATACGACATCCCACCAAGGCTTTCAGGCTTAGTTAAATTATTAATTGGCGTGTTAAAACAAACGAGGCAATGGAAATATAGAAGCGCATTCTTGCAAGCAATTAAAATAGGTGGGCTTTTTATTCCGAACTCGATTCAGCCACATTCCACCATTAGGACAATTTTGTGAAACAAAAAAACAAATTAAAATATTGCGATAAATTAATGCATAGACTAAATTTCAGCAAATATTTAGCGTGATCAACGAATCTACATAAACTAAATCAGCATGTTGATGATGACGATGATTTTATACTATACAGATCAAAAATAAAATTGTTTTAAAATGTTAAAAAAAGGAAAGGTGTCTTATTCAATACAAATTATTATATTTTTGATCAAATTAAGAAAACCAAAGAATCTCAAAGGTTCAAGAAGAATTCTTATCTCGTATAAAATAAATTGAAAAATTTTAATTTGACTTCATTTGCCAGTAAAAATAGTGAAACTGATGTAAAATTTTTATTTGTCATATACAAGGTTTGGTTTGACATACAAATTTTGACTGAATTTTTTGGCATAATTTTGATAGTCAAATATTTGGCAGTATGATACACAGTCTAACAATGTACATACAACTTCAAAAGTATTAGCAGAGTTTTAGACGAACTGGTAATTAAGACACTCACGAAAAGAGCCTGTTTATGAAACAGAGTTTGCAAAAAGGATCTTTTCAACATTTTCAAAATTTTGTTTATCCAAAATGTTTCAATTTCACACAGATTTCGAATTTTATAATTTTGATCGTAAATAGTTTTTGTAATACATAGAAATAATTAATGTGTTAATTAATGATGATTTGCGGTGCGGCATTAAAAAATTCTCCAGGTTATTCTATAGATTGTTCGAACTTCTACCTCATTGTAATAAAATTGCACCCAGACTGTGATTCTTTGGCACTGTTTTTCTTCTACAAAGTATTTAATGTTGATAAATAGTTTTAAGACAATTAAGTTTAATGCATTATTTCCGCTTCGATTTAATTTATTGTTCCGAGTGTCGTGAAGGATTGACTTAGCACCGTTCTACAAACGGCGTTGCAGCGTTAAGATTGACGCTGCGTGTATATACTGCCAAGTAATTTGAATCGACGTCAAGCTTTTTGTTAGGTTTAATTAAAGTTGACGCATACCTGCCTTAAAGGTACTCTTACACGAGCAATTTTTCAAGCAATTGATTGCCCGACGACTATTTCCAAAACTAGTGGAGCCATTAATGGAGCAATACAGGGCAATATCATGCTAGTTGCGGCAATATTTCGGTGATGAGACAATGTTTTCTTACACGAGCGTTCAAATTTGCTCAATTTGCAGCAATAATCGTCAATTTTGACATCACGAAAATATGAAGCTACACACAGCAACAATAGCAACAGGAAATGTGGATCAACTTTTCATCAACTCGTTGCTGAATTGTGGTGAGCGATATTGACCAATATCTACCAATTCGGCAATAAGGGCTTACACAAGCTATTCAGTCTGCACCGAAAAAAATACTTTTCTTAATATTAATGAAAGCCTTTCATTAAACAAAATTCATCGGATTAATGAAAAAATCGTTACAACAATGTAGAAAATCATCAAATATTTTTCATGATATATGAACCGTACATTAATACTATCAATCTCATTTCAAAGGGCACATATACTCTAAGAAATCAACACCTAGGAATTTTGATGCACGCCTTCAGCATATTGATTAAAAAGTTCTTATAAACAAGGAATCTTTACTTGGTATTCGTAAAACATATTGATTATACAATAGTAATAATGAACACATTCATTATACTGAAGAGAACGACCATCTTACATCTCAAGGTTTCGGATCCTCTGGAACCTGTTATTTTTTGTTAAGGTGTAAACAAATGGTGTCAATTGTTCCCCTGAGACACAGTCGTAGCAGCAGTAAAAATTTCGCACAAGTGTCTGGGAACCTTTATTCGTTTTCATATCGCATAAAAAGATGAAATTATAGAAATTAGTAACGTTAATTACTCTTTTCATTAATGTTATGAATTCGTTCATCATATTATACTGAGAGTGACACTGTTAATAGCAATATTGAATCAGTACTTCAATACGAGTTACTGATTTCATCATTATTATGAACTCGTTCATTGTAACAATGAATTCTTACATCATTTCTGTTATTGTGTGAGTGTCCAAAGCAGACCGAAAAATTATGAATGGTTTTGCATAATATAAATAAATACTTGCATCGGCTCAAAAACAATGATTTTTTCATTATGATGATGTAGATTTTAATTGGTTGAATGTAGGTTTTTGGTTCAGTGTATGAAGAACACGAAAGTAAGCTTGACAAACAAATTTAAAACTTAAGCTGCTCTTACACGAGCTATTAAAATTGCTCAATTTGCGGCAATTCCATACAATTTTGACGTCACAAAATCATACAGCAACATTCAGCAACATCAGCAATTGACGATATGGATCAATTGGTGGTTAACTCGTTGCTCAGCAGTGACTAGCGTTATGGAGCAATACTCAGCAATTTGGCAATGAATACACGGACAATTCAGTCTATGAACAACACGAAAGCAAACTTGAAAAACAAATCTATAACTTAAAATAAAATATTTGAATTACAAGCCATTATTAAACGAAACGTGACAAATAAATGCAAAACTCAAAACAAAACTTGACAATTGAATTGCCGAACAAGGACATTTGCTCGGCATTTTTCAAGTCAGTGAAAATGCAGCAACTACAGGGCTAGCAATACCAACAATCTGTGAAAACATTGCCTCATTGCCGAAATATTGCCGCAACTAGCATGGTATTGCCCTGTATTGCTCCATTAATTGCTCCATTAGTTACGGCAATATTTGTCGGGCAATCAATTGCTTGAAAAATTGATCGTGTAAGAGCATCTTCAGCGTCCTTTATTTTGTAAAATTTCAGCTAGAGCAAATTTTCAGTGTCGAATTGACTGAATTAAATTTGAGGTTTAACCCCCAAAAACCCACCTCAATTCTTCTGTTCATTTTGCAAAATGATTCTTCGTGCCGAAAAGATTCAACGGTACATACCACGAATTCCGTTTCAAAATCGATCAGGCTTTCTCAATTAAAAATTACTTCAGTTATCACTTCCTTACTATCGCTTATTTAATTCCACTTCGAAACACCACCCCAATACTTCGTAACTTAGTGTTGAAAGCAGTGCCATTTGAGCTAATTTCATATGCGATTTTTTGCAGCATTTTTAAACTACACATGCTTGATTTGTTGAATGATGCATGGCAATTCAGATTTGTTGAGATTCCATCGGATTTTTCTAGAAAGCTTCAACCCGATCGCTATACATAATTTGAGAATTTAGAATACGGCCTAAAATTTTGATTTTTTTTTTTATTGTTTACTATTGACAATGACTTACATTTCGTTCTTCAGTCTCGACAATAAGATGATTGTTCTTAAGCGTCATAGTAATGACTGAGCCATTAGCTCCAGAGTGATTACTCGCACTAACTACCATACCGTTCGGTGTCACTTCGCGATCAGTAGCAACCGGACACCGATAGATCGCGCGATCATCGCGTTTCGTATCGATCTCTGCGCTCGACTCAAGTGTATCATTACTACGATTTATAGTGAATCCGCTTTCGGTTGATTTCAACTGAAACGGGAAAAAAAATGGAAAACCAGAAAATCAAAATAAAATTGAACAATCACAACATGGACACAAACGACTATTTGTTTTATGATCGAGAAATGTTTAAAAAAAAACTGAAAAATTACGAAAATTATTAGCAAAAAAAAACAACAACAACGTAAACGGTTACAACAAATCAGAAGGCACTGTACACTAGTCCTTTTATACTTATGATAGAGTGGTGACGCTCAGTGTGTCTGTTCCAGGACGCTGAGCATGTCCTGCATTACACAACGCTACACCACATTTCAAGGGGATGAAAAGTGCCCCGAACAAAAATCCATACATCGAAAGTAGCAACAAAATCAAAGCACAAACATTTATATCCAATATACGTAACAACATCAAAGCCTATAAACAACAAAAAATGACAGGAACAAACGCTCTACGTTAATATTTAGTTATCGCGTAGTTTCGAGGGCTTCTGTGGCGGAAGCCACTCCTGCCGCTCCCTAGATCGAGTATCATCCATGGAACTATACCAAAAAAAACGCTGAAACGTTGGTATAGCGCAGAATTGAACAAAACAGTAAAAAATAAAACCATACACTCCACATTCAGTCGAGTGGGCAGACAAATTGTTGGCCATCTTTAGGATTATCCTGGCTAGAGTCCTGGATGTGTGCCAGGAAAATGTAGAAAAAAAAATGTTTATTCTCTCTTTGAATTTATTCCTAGATTTTTTTTCTATATTTTATTTTGATAACCCACCCAGTTTGTATCCTGAACCCGGTGGATAGACGCAAGGATACAAACATATAGAAGTCTGGCGTCAGCTTGTTGATAAACGTTTCGGTGAAAGGAATAAGCGAGGAAACAACTTTAACTAGTTTTACTGGGAGAAATATGAAGTCAACTTCGAACATGTTAATCCTTTTTGTGGGCAATGATTTTTATTCGAGAATTATTACAGTATCGCTTCTGTGATAAAGGAACTTTATCTTACTCTGTAGAAGTTTAGACAATTTTTATACAGAAGAACTGAAAATTAGTTGGAAAAAAAAGATAAACAAGTGACTAAAGGAATACCATTTGTTTTACTTTCATATTTTGAATTGAAGATTATACCAGATGAACAGTTTGGTTTCAGGAAAAACCACTTAACCATATATATGAGAATTAAGCAAGCAATTCATAGATGTTTAAATTCAAATTGGCGCTAGTATCGTTGGACATCGAAAAAGCGTTCGATTGTGTTTGGCACAAAGCACTATTTACAAGCTGATCGAATTCAACTTTCCCAAATATCTCGTCAAGATAATTAGTAGTTTTCTGGCCAACCGATCTTTTGAGGTATCAGTACTCAACCATCTTTCAAGCAGAAAGGAAATACTTGCAGGAGTACCTCAAGGTTCAGTATTAGGACCAATTTTGTATTTGATCTACACTGCTGATTTTCCACACCTAGCCAACTGTGATACTGCTTTTTTCGCTGACGATACTGCTATCTACTGCTCTGGTACGTTAGCTTCAAATATTTGCCACTCATTAGAACGGGCGCTTGAGACAGTTATGACGTATATGTGCAAATGGAAAATCAAAATGAATTCTGCCAAAACCCAAACAATCTTTATCACTAGACGCAGAGTTATTCCTTACATACCTGCAATCAACTATATAACAGTTAAAGGAGCTGAAACTACTTGGAGTAATAATATTAAATATTTAGGATTTATTTTCGATAAGTGAAGTAAAGTGAACAAACTCATTAAAGTAATGAACCCATTTATTAATAGGAAGTCAGATTTAAGTTTAGAAAACAACCTCCTCCTATACTCAATGATATTTCAACCTATTCTTTTATATAGTGCCGTCGTTTGGAAGGATTGTGCTCAAACCCACATTAATAAGTTACAAATTGCTCAAAATAAAATTCATAAAATGATACACAACTTGCCTCTATATTTCTCGACCGATCGATTACATTCTTTAGCTAAGGTAGAACATATTAAAGTCAAAATACTCGTACAATCTTTACATCAAAAATTTATCAATAAAATTGAATTTTCTGAAAACAATCTTATTAATGAATTAATCAATAATAATTAAACATATTTAATATTATACATTTTACTTGTTAACAACGACTAGGTTAAGTTTTAGATATAAAAAAAAATTTTAATTCATTGAGGTTTTTTCGCCATTTTTACTTTACCTAATTTTTCGATTTATTACTTAAGTTTTCTCGTACTGATTTGAATTATTATCAAAAGCTGTATAGTCAATTGAAAAGACTGATCTCTTAAATATAATATATTAGCGTTAAGTCAAAAATTGAATCAACGCAAATAAAGATAATAATAATAAAAATAATAATAATATTTTGAATTGCAAAGTAGGTATTTGTATGTGATCAACCTAAAAAATCTGCCAAACGTCTGGGCGCAACTTTATTATTTTTTGGGTAGAAGTTTGGAACGCGTTTAATTCTGAGATGCGGTGTAGGTTACTATGTTACTGAAAACCCAAATAAAAGGTCGGGAAGCGTTTAGAATGGGGTCGCGCTAGAATAATTACGCCGCTCCCACATATAACATTCGAATTACATAATTGGGTCATACTCCGGGACGCAGTCTAAGTCGTAGTATAATATCAGTTGTTACGTGATTAGAAAGCGATTATATAAAAAGTCTTTGGAAGTGAAAACCAATCTAATATCTCATCAATCATAAGAAATATGTCGAAAGCCTTACGTCTTCTTGGAGAATCTGAAATGAACTTTTTGACGATTATATAGGAAGCCAAAAGGTACTATCTGGCTGGTACTGCCGACCGTCGCGGTCAGCAGTAACTGCCAACCTCAACTACTCACCGCGGCTGCTTTGCACTCACAACCGTCAACTGCCGAGCAGTAGCAAACAGACATGACAGCTTGTTTTTGCCTGACGCAGTAGTCTACTGCCGGCAGTTACTGCTGACCGCGACGGTCAGCAGTACCAGCCAGATTGTACCTTTAGGAATTAAAAATTAAAAATGAATTCGATATGTCATTAGAACTAAGAGGAATTTGTAAGAATTTGTGAAAACATATGCTACCCCCTTTCACCTACTTAGGGGTTGAATATCTAAAAATTCTGAATATAGTTTTTAGATATATGTATATAAAGAAAGCCCGAGGAAGTGAAAACCAATCCCATGTCTTATCACTCCTAAGAGATATGACGGAATTTGTGAAAACGTTTTCAACCCGTTTATACCCTCTTAGGGGTTGAAAAAGGAAAAAACTTGAAAACGAGTTTTAGGTGATTATTAAACAAGCCTGGGGAAGTAAAAAGTTATTCGATATCTAATCAGACCTGAGGGATACTGCTGAATTCGTGAAAATGTATACGACACCATTACACCACCTTAGAAGTCGAATTTAAAAATATCCTGAAAACACTTTCTAGGTATTTATAAAAAGAATCCGAAGAATAAACATACTGCAGTCACGATCGGCTGCAAGCCAATCGTATAATACTCTAGATGAATACTGAACTCCGATTTATATTGCAGTTGGGGATAAAGTAGAATTACGTGTGTGCATGTTGTATGTCCTTTATTAAGGACTGCCATTAGATTGCTACTCAAAACTAAAAGACAATATTCAGTGTTTAATTTCATATATTGAACTGGGTAAGTCATTGAAAAAAAATGTCCTTTTTGAAGGACTTTCACAAGGGAAGTGCAAGAAGGACTCACTCGATTTCTTTCATATTTATCCTTTTCCTTGGAACCATTTAAAAATGAACGTGTACAAAATTTCAAATTCGTAGCTTGAAGCATTCAAAAGTTATCGAAAAATATTGTTGAACACGTGTCTTAAGGACTTTTTGTATGACAGCTACCAGAAGGAGTAAAAGGATTTCGCTGGCTAGTAAACCCAAACTTTCTTTTCACTCAAAACTAATTTGTACAAAATTCCGAATTCGTAGCTAAAAGATTACTTGAGTTATAGTGAGTTTCGTAAATTAAGTGAATACATTTTGACAGGATATTTGTATGGCAGCTACACGAAGGACTAACAGGATTTTCTTCATAATCATATATTTAGCTCTAACTATTGGAAAAATAACACATACAAAATTTCAAAGTCGTGGCTTAAACCCTTCTGACGTTATCCACCTATATTCTTGAACACGTGTTTTAAGGACATTTTGTATGGCAGCTACCCGAAGGAGTAGGACGATTTTGCCCGTTAACGAACTTAGCCTTACAAATTCAACCAAACATCCAAATTCAAAATTTCAAGATCCTAGGTGAAGGCGTTCTTGAGTTATCGTGTTCACGGACAGACGGACGGACGGACGGACGGGCGGACGGACGGACGGACGGACGGACGGACGGACGGACGGACGGACGGACGGACGGACGTCAGGCGGATTTGAGGTTTTTGGTCACAAATAAACAAAAAATAATATATAACTTTTTTTCGTCCGAGGCTTGGTTCTATGCGTTACAAACTTTTGGGCTGGATTAAGCTTATAATACTCTATATGATTTCATCTAGAGTATAAAAATGAATTCAATATTTGGAGAGACCTAATAGATATGACGAAAATCGTGAAAATATATGCATTCCATTTTCACTGATATTTTTTTTGCCCCCCTTCCGAACGTCAATGGACATTTGATTTTTTTTAAATCAGTATTACTTTTCTAGTTTATTTACATATACATATCGACTTTCAACTACCTAGCACAAGCCGTTCTAAAGTTAGGAAAAACATTCTCCACCCCCGTACCATACTACCTTTATAAAAAGTTATATTTTTTTAACATGCTACTACTATAGCTCCATCTAAATACCAAGTTCCAGCTTTATACATATTATTATAGGTTCTCGAGATATAAACTTCGGAACTTTTTCCTTTTCACCCTCCCCAACCCTCACCCTACACTACTTCTGGTAAAAATTTGAAGCATCTATCTTACATTGAGATATCAGGCGTGATTTTTTAGAAAAATTCTTATCCCCTCCACTTCCATACTACACCTCTAAAAAAATTAACTTTCAGCAAACTTTATTTATCAACCATTATACTCAAACCGAATTTTATTTTTCTAGTGCAATTGGTTCGTGAGATATCGTAATCTAAAGTTTTTCACCCCCCCACCACCGTTGGGTCCTCACCCCTCAAAAATTTGTTTTTGATTTATTCCCCAAGTATATTTACAGATGTTCATTAAGTTTTAATTTCGTGACATTAACCGTTTAGGAGATATGGATTTTAGAATGTCTTGGTCTCGGCCTCCGAGTGTTTCGGAAGCATTATTATTCCCCCTTCATCCATATCGAAGCTCTATATAAATTCCTTATTTCAGCATCCTAAAATAAGCAGTTGTTGTTCTAGAAACCAAAATTTTTCGTCTAAAATACTTCCCCCACCTCCCCCCTCATACTCCCACCCTCCAAAAAGTGGTCACTTCAAGGGGCCTACCCAGTCTGTTCAGAAAAAAAATTTCAGTGTAATAGCTCATAGGGTTTGGGAGCTATAAGCCCTCAAACGATTTTGCGTACGGCGGACGGCGCACAGATGGACTAAGATTTTTTTTGGTGTTTATTAGTCCTGAAACGTATAAAAAAAATTTTTCAGGGTACCAATTTTTTTTTTTTAAAAAAAACTTTATTATTAAAATCATAAAGTAAAACAAAAACAAGAATCCACTCTGAAATATAATATCTTGTCGGTCTAATTAAAAAGGTCATTAAAGACCGCTCTTACGACTTCTTTAACTGACAGACTTTCAAAAAAAAAAAACTAAGGTAAAAGGCCCTAATTCCGTTTAATGAAGATTGTAGATTGTATGATAGATGGTGGAGGACGGTCTAAAAAATCCCGATTCACTGCGGCCTCAGTGCTCCTATTGTGATTGTCCTCCCTGACTATAACTCACGCAGGACGGTTATATCAATAAATTTAAATATGCTCTTAAGTGAGTTAGACGTGAGTTCCAATTGTGTTAGGAAGTAATGTCTTAGAATTAATCGTACTAAATGACAACGCTGCCCGATTGTATATTCAACTCAATCACTAAATTGATCACTACTTCCAAACAAACTCGCTTTACAAATACGCATATAACAGACTATCGCTTTGACGAAGTCGAAAACTACTGTGTCGTATTCCAGCTCTGAGATACTTACATACTGCATGCGAGAAGAGTCGAGAGACTTCCACGCTGTTCTGGTCGTGTATGTAAGAAGATTTTGCCACACCTTTCTCAGTGGGTATTGCAAGGCTGCCATTCTGGTGTTTTGCTCAGCCTTCCAGCTAGATATTGAGAGGCTGTTGTTTTTCTCACTAAAAACTGATCGAGAAACGCGCGTTGCCAGGGTAGCACATAACAATATGCAACCACCTTATACCCCTTGACCCAAAAATTCTGAAATTAATTTGTAAGCCATTATAAAGAAAGCATGAGAGTTGAAGAACTTCCCTGGAATCGTTTCCTGGATGTACACCTTTTTACAACACCAACAGGACCCAAAAAACTCCCAAAAACTACCATGGGTGTACTGTACACCTTTTGACCACATCAATGTGATTTGTTGGACCAGAGAACCATTTGAATTTTAAAATGTTTGATCTTTCACTAAAAGAAGTAAGAATTAAAATTTGTCACTATGGCAGTAGAGTATGAGGAATGCTAAACTATGGCACATTTGCCATGTCTCATACCTCGAAAGATTTTTGGAATATCAGCAATACAATTTTTGGAGACGACGATATAAGGCCAAGAGTATGGTAGCGCGGAACGGGATACATTCAAATATTTCTATCTCCAGAGGTAGTAAAAAATTTAAATTTAGTGTGTACATTGTTGCGAGCTAGGGGTTTACTGGGATTTCAAGTAAAATGCAATTCGATTAAGATCAATACAAAATCCAACACTTTATTATTTTGCTTTCAATAATCGCAAATAATCGCACTACTAGCAAAGCTTTCCCATTTCATGTACTCCTCGAGTGCTGCTACCAATCAAAATCGCTTTACAAACACTTTCTCGTAGAACTGACCGTTGTTTCGCATTCATCGTAGTCAAACTGATTGAATGAAAGCTTTGCGGTGCTTACATACAGCATGTGTTGAGTCGAGAGATTTCCCGCATATTCGGTGATGTGTGTGGAATTCGCAAGAAATATCTGTTACTTTTACGCTTTTCTGGGTGCTGGAAGCTGTTTGAAGGTTGTTGGTGTTGGAAACTGAGCGGGTTGCCACAATATTCTAGGAATATACTTGAAAAAAAGGTAATGCGGTATTGCAATGCAGTTTTTTCTATGCCGCTGAAAGAGCATCCTTGGCATGGACAACATTTCAGTTTTTCAGTAGTGAAAGAGAGGAGAGAAAGTTTTGATTACTGCATATAAATACATGTGGGTCGCTGGTAAAATGTGTAGTATCTACACTACGGGACTACCTTGAAGATAGCCTTTCTAGAAAAAATAAAAAAGTCACGGTTCCCTTAAATTTTCAAATTTTGGTGGCGAGGGGTTAAATTCCATCCGCTTAGTCATAGTGTCTGTCTTGATCGTTTCTTTAATTGACTTTTGTATGCCAGATACACGAAGTATTGGAGCGATTTCATCCACGAAAAACAGAGATTCGATCAAACATCAAGAGTACGAATTTGAGTTTTCGAGCTATGTAAAGCCGGTTTAGAGTAATCGTCCTTGAGGACAAACTTTTTTCGCCGGATTCTCTTTATTGCCGCGTGTCCTTTATATTTCAAACTTCCGGGGTTAAATTAATTCCACAATGCTCTTTAAAATACTTCTAAAGAATAAAAAGGAGGAAATTTTGAAATGGAACTTTAAATACAAAAATACTCATAGTCCCAATAACGTTAAATAATGCTGCTCTATACTCCGTTTGGATAATGTGTTCAGCAATAAGAACTAAATACTGTGAAAGGGGTGCTTTGTTTCAAAAAATTAAAGTAGCGAATAAAATACAGAGCCACTTTCATTCGGATTTCAGCAGCTTCAGGCGCTTCGGTCAGCATTAGCTGGCACTTACCTCTTTTCAAACTTTTCGCAAATGAACATTTTAAAATGCATTTGGAACCACCCTGGACTATTCGCCATAGTCCACTATAAGTACACCATAGTTGTAATCGTATATTCTGGTTGTGCTGCTCCTTGTTCCTTTGGCGAGTCGGGAGAGCGATGCAATCCCGAAAAACTTATTTTAGCAATTCTTTTGGACATGACGTAAGTGTGATGGTGTTCCTGACGAGGACCTTTCCCGGCAAAGTGGTTTTATTCAAACTTTTTTTTCCATTTCCAACAAACTGTCAGCATTTTGAAAAGCTCTTAATTTTGTTCTGTTGTTTTCTAAAAATCTCGGGTTCTTCACAGAAAACGACCCTTTAGTTACAAGATACGAAAATTGCACTTAACTTTTGTTTGGCATTTTCATCGCTTCAAGAACTCTCCTGGTCTTTCTTCGGATCAAGATGAAATATGTTTGGGCAAGGACACAACATAAAGTTGTGATTTCTGATACCAAATCGATGCTGTTGCGACTTGTAAGGGTCTCTTGAGATGGCCACTATTAAATTATCTCGACCCGAATAATGGCACATCATAAATATCGTTGGAAGTGAGAGGCAATTTGAAAGGATATGCCACTTAATGTAAGACCGTAAACTTGAAATGTGTACTATGGAATGTCATAAGGTTAAAATCCGGTTGGAATGTGAGTAAGTTGGTTATGTGATGTAGGCTTAGCATGTCCTAATACTTGGTGATCCCTCTCGTATAGTATAACTGGATTTAGTCTAACACAATCCGTAACAATTAGGTACGACACAATAGCGCGAATATAGTCTAGATACGTTCACTTACATATATGCAGTTCACCCAGCTAAATTCTATCTTAGGTGCAACCCCGGGATTAGTTCGGTACTCGGGTGTAGTAAGTAGAGCACCCTATCTGTACGTCTGACTAATTAAACTGTTGCGGTATTAGGCTTCGTATATGTCGTGCCTACTAGAACGAAAATTTATGCACGACTTATTGTAAATATTTGTTAATAATGGGCAAATTTAGTGTGCTGCTTGAACTGAAATACGACTTTATTGAGTTGGGATTGTTGACGGTTCCAATGGTTTCTGTGTACAAATAGGAGATAAATTTTACCCTAATTGGCATTAATATTAAACTGATAGTACACTTTCATATATGCATAAATCAGTATACTAAGGCGAATTGGGTGTAATCTGTGGAATAAGTGTAACCAGGTGCTTGTGTTTGGAGGAAATTGTGCAGCTCAAGAAAATACGATTAAGTTTTTTGTGAAAATTTCATCATCTTCCCGACCACAATGTAGGTACATGTCATGCTGAGTTGAGCGAGTTCAGGGGAGCACAGTTTTCAGATTTTGAAATTATTGTGAACGCGACGCGAGCGTTAAGCGATGCGACGCAATGACACTGAGCTATTAAATTGAAATTTTTTTTATGAATAGAATGGGTAGGCCCCTTGAAGTGACCAAATTCTGCGTGGTGGGGCTGTGATGGGGGAGGAGGGGGAAGCGTTTTAGACGGAAAATTTTGATTTCTAGATCTCAGCAACCGCTTATGCTAGGATGCTGAAATTTGGAACTTATATAGAGCTTTGATAGTGGACCCATTTGCAAAAAAAATGCCGATATAGATGAAGGGGTTTGGGAGTGGGGGGAAAAATAATGCGTCCAAAACGGAAAAAAGGCGAGATCGAGATATTCTAAAATCCATATCTCCTAAACGGTTAATGTCGCAAAATTGAAACTTAATAAATATCTGTAGGTATACTAGGAGAATAGATTGGAAACAAATTTTTGAGTGGGGGCAGTGGAGTACGGAAGTGGGAGGTGAAACTTTAATTTACGATATCTTACGAACCGATTGCACTGGACAAATAAAATTTAGTTTGTGTGTAAAGGTTGACAAATGAAGTTTGCTGAAAGTAAAATTTTTTAAGAGGGCATGAAAGTGGAGAGGATAAGAATTTTTCTAAAAAATCACGTCTTATATCTCAAGAACGGTGTAAGATAGATGCTTAAAATTTTTACCAGAAGTAGGCCTATTAGACCCCTAGCAGAAAAATTTTGGAAGTGTGGGTGTAGAGGTTGAGGGTGAACAGGAAAAAGTTCCGATTTTTATATCTCGAGAACCTATAATGATATAAAGCTGAAGCTTGGTATTTAAATAGAGCTATATTAGTAGCATGTTGAAAAAATATAATTTTTTATGGTGGTAGTATGGTACGGGGGTGGGGGGTGTTTTTCCTATCTATAGAACGGCTTATGCTATAAAGTTGAAACTTTTTATGTTTATGTAGATCAACTAGAAAACTAATTTATTTAAGGAGTAATACTTAGTCGAAAATTTTTTTTTTTTATTGGCTTAAATGGGGTAAAAACATGTCAAGAGTGATGTCTGACATCACTTTTTATTGAAAACAAATTTTAAGTGGTCGTAAAAGACGAATTTTCGAAGCAAGGCGGAGCGCTTGAAAATGACAAATTGAGTTTCGAGTGAGTTTCGCCCCTTTTACTCGTTACCAGCGGTGCAAAGGTACACTATATAGTTTCTAAATGAGGTATAGATGGCGTTAATATGTAGTTTTAAGCAAATATTGAACATACGTTGTCTGTGTAGCCAAGCCTGTATCTTTAAAATTTCATGTAGTAAACACATTGTGAGACTTTAAACGCGTTTTTCTCGAAACCATGTTTTCAAAAACGGCTAGCAGTAGAACTCTAGTAATTTTTATCCGATCGATATGAAGTTTTGGCTGTACCTTCTTAGATAAATTATCTAGTCTAGTACACACGATTTTTGAGTTTCATAAACAATTACGATTTTTATAAACAAATTGAGGCCGATTTATTGGTTGAAAAATCGAATTTTTTTTTCGAAGTGCGCGCAAATTTTCAAAAATTAAAATTTCTGAATATCCATGTGTACTTTAACAGTTAAACTCGTGCATATCATGAAAAAAAATTTTTCATTGTTCCAGATACGTTCGTTAAAGACTTGTGCTGCTAGCCGCGGGACGCTTACAAAAAATCGATCTTCGTTCCGTGCACTGCTCAGCCGCCATTTTTTCATAAAAATTAAAATAAAATATGTTTTTTTGTAGTTCAAGATAAGTGTAATGATCCCTCAATATTTCGTATTAATCGATTTTTTAATAGACACAAAAAATTCACAAAAAACCGGCTCATTTTTTGCTTCCGACTAGGTATTACCCCTTAAAAAAAAATTTCAAATATCCATTGGTGTTCGGAGGGAGGGGGGGGGCAAAAAAATTATCTGTGAAAATGGAATGTATATAATTTTCACGATTTTCGTCATATTTATTAGGTCTTTCCAAATATTGAATTCATTTTTATTGTACGTCTTCTTCATATAAATACCTAGAAAGTGTTTTCAGGATCTTTTAAAATTCGTCCCCTAAGTGGGTGCAAAGGGGGTTGTAAACATTTTCACGAATTCTACTATATCCCCAGGTCTTATCAGATATCGAATATATTTTCACTTTCACGTGCTTGCGTAATAATCGCCTAAAACTTGTTTTTAAGTTTTTTCCTTTTTCAGCTCCTAACACGTTCCGGACTTCTGCCCAAAAATAATAAAGTTACGCCCAGACTGTTCGCAGATTTTTATTCTTAACATCATCGTCCAAAACACTGTCGGTTACGAGAGTACAAGCCACTACGTCGACTATTTCACTTTGAGTTTTGAAGCGGGACTGGTTGGCATGAACGTGTATGGCAAATCAAAATTCATGCATGACATGCATGAATGACACGCAAGACGGATCGTCTATGGGACCCTTTACTTTTCCAATATTGGATATTAAGGAAATAGGTCTATAATTATCGACGTAGTTTTTATTTCCACTTTTAAATATTGGTGTTACAATGGATGTTTTATATATTTTAGGGAATACACCCTTCGATAGGCTAAGATTAATTAGGTGTGTAAGAGGCTTTGAGATAAAGTCCTTTAATATTTTTAAACATTCAATTGTAATTCCGTCAAATCCGGGACTAGAGCCACCATTCATGGCTTCGATAATTGTTTTTACTTCAGCTTCTGTTGCGTGTTCCGGTGGTTCTCCAGCTTCTCTATTGGAGAAAGGTGTTTCCGTACTCAGGTGTTTGCCACTTTGTTCTATATTTTTCGCAAGGTTTTCACCTACGTTTACAAAATGGTTATTGAAGATGTTTGCTAGTTCTTGGAAATTTTCTTTAACGGTTGCATTCCATCATGAATTAGCTCATTTATTGTACTAGGCCTACTTTTCCTGCCTGGGGCAGCGTTAATCGTCTTCCAAACTAGTTTCCCCATTGTTTCCCGCATTGTCAAGCACTCTCTTGAAATATGGGTCAGTCGTCAACTGATGAAACCAGTCATCAATTCTTTGCTAGCAATGGTTGGCTTGAGAAATTCAAAAAACGACACTCATTGCATAATTTAACATTACAAGGAGACAAAGCGTATGCTGATAGGCGAATATCCAGCAAAGCTTGCGAAAATAATCGAGGAACAGGGTTATTTGGCAGACCAGGTGTTTAACGCCAATGAAACGGGATTGTGGTGGAAAAAATGCCTTCAAGGACTTATATTTCAAAAACCGAGAAAAATGCTCCAGGTTTTAAAACAGCGAAAGACAGAATAACTTTACTTTTATGCAGTAACGTGTCAGAGGATTTTGTGACTAAACCAGTGTGCATTTACCTAGCACAAAATCCACGATCAATGAAAAGCTGCAATAAATATAACCTTCCTATATATTAGAAGGAGGCATGGATGACTAAGGATTTATTTAAGGATTGGTTCCATCATTGTTTAATTCCTGATGTTAAAAATGTTTTGTCCCAAAAAAAATCGGTCGTTTCGAGTTCTACTCCTATTGGATAATGCACCTTCACATCCACCTGATTTAAGTCGTCCTAACGTTCGGAGAGAAATAGAAGATGGTGGATTTGATGAAATAACAATTGATGACATCCAAGATTTAATCATTGATGACGAAATAAACGAAGCTGATTTGATTGCACAAACCAAGGAACGTATCAATCGCGTTGTAGGAGACCTACCTGCAAGGCCGTAGCCAGGAAAAAATTTTGGGTGGGGTCCGTGAAAAAAACTATTATTCCCCTTAGATTATTGAAATGAAAAACGGAGATATCTAGGAAGCGCTATAAGCGATACAAACCCTTACGTGTGTAAGAGGCTTATGAGAGTAAAATATTCGTGAGCAGCAACCGGCAAAATAAAAATTATGGGTATGTAACATAATAATGAAAATGCAAACTATTATATATATATAAATAAATATAATAAAAAAAAATTTGCCAATGGTCTGGGCTAAACTTTACTATTTTTCAAGTCAAAATTCGGGAGCGGTCAAAGTCGGAGTTAATCAGTTATTTGGAGATTATGGAAAGTTTATTTTGTTCTTAAAATAAAAATATTTAAAAAGAGATTTTTAGCCGATTAAACATTGAAAAAGCCAGTGTAGACTATTCGAATTTCGGTATATTATGTACACTAAAAGCCCATAGAAGTAAAAACGAATTTGCTACCTTAACAGACTTAAGAGATATGACGAATTGTTAAAACGTATACAAACCTATTACATCCATTTTTCGAAAAAATTGTGAAACAGGTTTTCAGCTGATTTCATAAGAAGCAATTTGACACTAGGAATTTTAAAATTTGTGAAAACGTAAGCAAGCCCTTCACACCCCCCTTGGTTTTTGAAATTCGAAAAATCATGAAATTTTATATCTCATCAAAACTAATGGATGGCTAAATTGTGAAAACATATGCAAACCCTTGGGGGTTGAATATCCAAAAATTGAAAAATGGGTTTGTATGCGATTATATAAAAAGTCTGTGGAAGTGAAAAGCGATCTAATATCTCATTCAAACCTAAAAAAATGTCGCAGCTGAGAAAAGTATACAACTCCCTCATCCCCCTTAGGGTTTAATATCTAATAATGCTGAAATTGACTTTTTGGCGATTATATTGGATGGCTTAGGAAGTAAAAATGAAGTCGATATCCCATCAAATCTAAGCAATATGTAGGAATTTGTGAAAACATGTGCAACCTCCTAACACCCACTTGGAGGTTGAATATCCAAAAATCCTAAAAGAATTTAATAGATAAATATGAAGATAGTGCAAGAAAGTAAAAACCAATTCAATTTCTTATGACTTATACCCTCTCAGGGGTTTAAAAAGGAAAGAACCTAATAACAGGTTTTAGGCGATTATTACGCAGGCATGTGAAAGTGAAAAGATATTCAATGTCCAATCAGACCTAAGGGATATAGCAGAATTCGTGAAAATGTATACAACCCCATTACACCCCCTCAGTGGTCGAATATCAAAAATCTTGAAAATGCTTTCTAGACATGTATATGAGGAATCCGTAGCATAAACATTAATTCAATATTTAAGAAGACCTAAAAGATATGACGAAATTCGTGAAAATACATGCATTTCATTTTCTTTTTTTTAACTGAATTGCTTAAGGGCTCATATACCCCTGAAATTTTCAAAAAAATAATTTTTTTTTTTTACAGATTTTTATTTATTATACTTTTAAGAATTAAACAAAAATTTAGAATTTAGAAAATTCCACTCCATTACAAAGTTATAGCAATAAATGTGACCAGACATCGGTTTGGATCGGCTTCCTGGCTAATTCGCGCGCCACTCTCAACAGCAGCGTTTAGCATTTAGTTTTTTCGCAAAAGCTGGGTTTCATAGAAAACAATGTCATTTATAGGACCATCTGTGAAAAACATGAATATACAAGAGGAAGAAGGTGTACAGTACGAAGCTGGAATGGGAGACTAGCCGTAAGTTCACGTTGTACCTACCAAAAACTTTAAACACATTTTTCTCGAAACTATGTTTTTAGACATGGTCGGCACGATAACTCAGTCAATTATCAAAATTTTTCAAATTTTTTTTTTTTAAATTTTGATAACTATTTTTTCTATAGTCTGACGAGAGGTTTTTTTAATTTTTTGCTTGGAAATTTTTTTATAAATTATTAAACGCAAATTTTTTTTAAAAAACTGCTTCTTAAAGTTTGAAATAATGTAACTTATTTATTTTTTAAAAAAAAGAAATTCCCTCCGTCAGACTATAACTACTACATTATTTTAAAAGATTCTTTTTTATTTTTGCAAATTGAATTATTTTTGGTGAAGTTATGATGCCGACCAGGAGGCGCCATGGTTTTCATAAGTAGTCCATGTATACCCGTAAAAAACACTGTTAATATTAAAAACAGAAAAAAAAGTTTTTTATTTTATAGTTGAATAGTTAAAAAGACATGTGAACTCAAAAATTAAATTTTTTTTTCACCATATAACCTTTATAATAATTTTTCAAATTTACTCTGTTTTCAACGCGTGCAGGGGTATGTGAGCCCTTAACTAGTAGATCTACATACACCCACCAAGTTTCAACTTTCTAGCATAAGACATTCTATAGATAGGAAAAATAAAAATAAAAAATTATGGGTTCTCGAGATATAAAAAAAATAAATTTTTCTTTTTCACCTTCTTCCACCCTCTCCCCTTACACTCACACTTCCCTTTACATTCATAACTCCAATTTTTTTTACCCTATTACGGGTCTATTAGGCCTACTACCTTTTAAGCAATTCTGTTGGAAAGTTCTTGAGATAAGATACGAGATTCTTAAGAGAAATTCTTATCACCCCAATTTCCATGCCCCACCACCCACTTTAAAAATGTTACTTAAACCGAACTCCATTTAATGACTTGTATACATACCAACGGTTATTTTTCTAGCGTAATTGGTTCAAGAGATATCGAATTCTAAAGTTTTGCACCCCCATCCCCCCCGCACACCCCGGACGTCGCTCTTCCCATTAAAAATTTTATTTCTAGTCTCCTAGTATATCTACAGTCCGTCTTTAAGTTTCAATTTCATGACATTAACCGTGTAGGAGATATGGATTGAAATTGAAGAATGTCTAATCTCGGCTTTCGAGCTTTTTGAACGTTTTTCCCCCCACATAATTCGATTCCCTAAAAAACAAGCTATAACATGTCAAATTTTGATTACTAGTTTTAAAGATTTAACAGTTTTCATGAGGAGAGTACATGTCCGAAAGACTTTTCTTTACCATCCTTATCTCCGCGGATATTGAAAACTGACCCATTTTGTGGAACATGTTTTTTTTAAAAATACAACAAGGAATCACTCCTTAAAATATTGCCACTCATGTACCGGACACTCTGCATAGTAGTCAGTATACGCACACTAAACGTACACGATACAAGAAATTAAAAAAATGTGTAAGTACATATCACGCTTTTTTAACTACGGAACCCTAAAATAAGCACAAGCAAACTGCACAGGAAATAAGTACATATGTGTTTACCGGTATTTTTATTACTTAATTTGTTCTTTTAATTTAGCAGTTTAAGCCAAAACATTTGCCTTTTTTGAAAATTATAAAAACAACAAATGAAGAATTACTTCACACTTGACCAGTGTTCCCATCGAACTTGACCGATTTCAATCGCAATCGTAGGAAATGCAAATGTATGTACATAGATAATGAATGATACATTCTACCATAGATTTCTTATTATTATATAGGGTGTTGTTTCTCAATACAATTGACAAAAAATAAGCTTGATTTTCAGTACTCTGAATTTTTTGAGAATTTCGGGGGGGGTCCGGACCCTGTCACGATCGGCTGCAAGCCAATCGTATAATACTCTAGATGAATACTGAACTCCGATTTATATTGTAGTTGGGGATAAAGTAGAATTACGTGTGTGCATGTTGTATGTCCTTTATTAAGGACTCCCATTAGATTGCTTCTCACATCTAAAAGACAATATTCAGTGTTTAATTTTATATCTTGAACTGGGTAAGTCATCGAAAAAAAATGTCCTTTTTGAAGGACTTTCGCATGGGAGGTGCAGAAAGGACTCACTCGATTACTTACATATTTATCCTTTTCCTTGGAACCATTCAAAAATGAACGTGTACAAAATTTCAAATTCGTAGCTTGAAGCGTTCAAAAGTTATCGAAAAATATTGTTGAACATGTGTCTTAAGGACATTTTGTATGGAGTAAAAGGATTTCACTGATTAGTAAACTCGAACTTCGGTTTTACTCAAAACTAATTTGTACAAAATTTCCAATTCATAGCTAAAAGATTACTTGAGTTATAGTGAGTTTCGTAAATTAAGTGAATTCATTTTGGCAGGATATTTGTATGGCAGCTACACGAAGGATTAACAGGATTTTCTTCATAATCATATACTTAGTTTCAACTATTGGAAAAATAACACGTACAAAATTTCAAAGTCGTAGCTTAAACCCTTCTGAAGTTATCGACCAATATTCTTGAACACGTGTTTTAAGGACATTTTGTATGGCAGCTACCAGAAGGAGTGAAAGGATTTCGCTGATTAGTAAACTCGAACTTCCTTTTCACTCAAAACTAATTTGTAAAAAATTCCGAATTCGTAGCTAAAAGATTACTTGAGTTATAGTGAGTTTCGTAAATTACGTGAATACATTTTGACAGGATATTTGTATGACAGCTACACGAAGGACTAACAGGATTTTCTTCATAATCATATATTTAAATCCAACTATTGGAAAAATAACACATACAAATTTTCAATGTCGTAGCTTAAACCCTTCTGAAGTTATTGACCGATATTCTTGAACACGTGTCTTAAGGACATTTTGTATGGCAGCTACCCGAAGGAGTAGGACGATTTGGCCCGTTAACGAACTTAGCCTTACAAATTCAACCAAACATCCAGATTCAAAATTTCAAGGTGCTAGGTGAAGGCGTTCTTGAGTTATCGTGCTAACGGACAGACGGACGGACGGACGGACGGACGGACGGACGGACGGACGGACGTCAGGCGGATTTGAGGTTTTTGGGCACAAATAAACAAAAAATAATATATAACTTTTTTTCGTCCGAGGCTTGGTTCTATGCGTTACAAACTTTTCGGCTGGATTAAACTTATAATACTCTATATGATTTCATCTAGACTATAAAAATTAGAAAACTGAATTAAATCAAATACAACGTTGGCAAACTATGTCATATCACAAATCCTGTTGCCACTAAATGTTCGGTTCTCTCTAATGAAAAATAATACTTTACACGATATCTATCTGGTGTTTGCAAACCAAAATTCATTTAGAATCGATTCATTATTTGCTTACTTTCTACAAATGAATCACTTTCTTTCAAGTTAAGGACACCCATCGAAATATAACATACAATAGATAATATATTTACCAATATTGATGACTGTCGTAGAGTTCCATTTTTTCATAATTTGTTAAACATTATTTTTGCTTGATTGGTGGGTTACAGATATGTTAATGTTACATGTGTACTCTGGCAATCCGAACAACTCACTTATTATTGGTATTAAAGTTTTCAGTGAAAAACAACAACCTTGCAATGTCGTAGAGAGGTCCATATACTTCTCGCATGTTCTAGACATTTCTCGCCTGTAGTATTACTTCTTGCGCATTCCACACAAACAACCGAATATGCTGAAAATCTCACGACTCAACACATGCAGTATATAACCGCTGCAGAGCCCGGAGATATGTCTTTCTGTGGCGAGAATGAAACGATGCTCAGTTCTACGCAAAAGTGTATTTTTAAAGTGATTTTCATCGATAACAGCAATCAAGTAGTAAATGAAATCGAACTGTCTTTTACTTGAAAGCTCGCAACATAAGTTTAACCGCTTGTATACAACAATGTATGACGCTAATCGGGAGGCGGCTTTATCTTCTTTAGACCCAGGATCTGATCGCTTAGGCGAGGTACTTACATTATTAAATATTGATGTGCATCTTGTAACATAAACTAATACCCGTATATATTATTATTCATAAAAGCAAAAAGCCATATTTTATTTTTGCCTGGTACCGGTAATGGTAATGTAGGATAATTCCCTGAAAATCTTGATCCCATTGATTTATGAAAATTACAAATTATTTTTCATGAATAATTTGATTATTGCACCTAAATTTTTTCAGACGAGAGTTTTAAAATTATGATAAATGCGATGTAAATATTTACATTAGTGTTTCTTAAGAACTCCGGAGCACTTGTCGTCGAAATCGCAACTATGTTCAACACATTTAAGTAGCTTGGACTATTTCATAAGCTCACTCGGCGGGTTCTGGAGCGAACTATCTGGCAACCCTGACTGTCGGCGCTGAATATTATCATGGCTAGAAGTTCTAATTACGTTAGATGTAACAATAACTACTAGCAGGTACTGATTTTAAATATTTCTCCGATTCAAGTCTTATCTATGGACTTCTTTGTCGAGTCCCAGATTAGTTCTCACAAGACTTCCCCCCTTATTCAGTGTCTATTATGTAGTCACGTCATTTATCTGGATCTAGTAAAGTTTTAAGCTGCGATTAAACTTACTTACATACAACACCCTTTTCATCATATTTCAATTACCTTATCGAAACTAAGTGAAAATACTCGAAGCCGAATATTCCGTCCAGTGTATGAATGTGTGCACTGTGTGCAAAGTGCATTCCATAAACAATTCAATTTCGCAAAATTGAATTCATTGGATACGTTCAATCACTGAACCGATAACTCACAGAACTGAACTAAGTCAGGCGTGAAAATATTTTCCCGGAGATTGAATCCTATGAAGCCCCGGATGGGTCTATCCTGAAGCCACGCGTTCACTTCAATATGGCGCAGGGAAGCCGAAGAGGAGGCCTTAGCCCGTGTGCACATTTTCAACTGGAGTACACCCCCCACGAAAATGCAATTCAATGCAAATGGGTCATTGTTCGAAAAAAGAAAAAACAACAACAACAGCATCAACAAAATCACCCTTAATGGTGGATGCTGAGCTTCGAACCGGAAGAGCGACTACTTCGAAACGTTCGGCAGACTTTCCGATTTGTAAAGCCGCGTTGCTCCGAATCGCGTTCCATTAAACAAAAAACCGGATTCAGTTCAAAGTTCTTCGACCTTCTAGCCGGCTCTAGTTCCCCTAGTTCACAACGTCCGTGGCCGGGGCTGATGATGAAAATTCCGTCTAATTTGGCTGGTTGTAAAAAAAAAAAGTTTTCCTGCCTTAAATAATTAGCGCAGACAAAAATTGACCAGCCAACCGAGAAGAAAATTATGCGATGCCGTACAAGAAAAGATGCAACGAGAAACCTGCAATGTTGCTTTTTACCTTTCTGTGGAGTTCGTGCCGAACAAAAAGAGTGGAGCCCCCGAAACCGAAATTACCTGTGCTGATGACTTCCTGCACTTCCATGGTCTCACCGGTGCGGTGCCACGACTCCATGTGAGTAATTTGTAGCTTTCTTTTCTCAACCCGGCAAATATGTTCCTTCTTACGGTCGACGACTAGTGACTGCGTTCGCGATGCACAAAATCGTGGTAGCTATCCAGTTTTTGGCCATTTTTAAGGCCTTTTCCAGTCTTAGGGGCGTCTTGTTTATTTATTTTCGCACAACTTTTCAAGATGCAATTTCGTTAGAGCCCACTGCCTCCTGCTCCCCATCTGTTGGTGCAACAAGCCCGAACCAAAAAACTGTTGCCTACTTGTGCTCGAGGGAACCGTCTTAATCCTGTGTGCGGTTCTTTCAGGTTGTCCACCTGAAAGGCGTTTCAGGTGATCGTTTTCTTTTTTAGGTTTATGCATTACGATAAGAATTGCAGAAATCGTTGTTGTTGTTGTTGTTGTGGTGTAGTAAATTTTTTTTTGCACCTCCACGAGCAAGAAGATTGCACTCCTCACTCTCTGTTCTATGGTTCGATGCCCTTGCGTGATCTTAAAGGAATTCGCGAATGTTGCTTGCGCGCATGGGTCGTGATGATCTGAGAAATATTTCGTGGGTCCTAACATGTTGTTGCATTAAGTACCGAGGCGGCCACGGGGCAGGTATAGGTAACTACATAAGTGCAATTTTATAGACGTAACCATTGCATGGAAGTGCATAGGGTCCGTTGAACTTTTCGTGGATCGAGGAGGATGAACTGGCAGATTTTTGCTATAAGATCGGAATGGCAAGATGCTGTGAATAGCTTAAGATCGTGTTCATTTCTCGGTGGTTTTTTCGAACCACTAGCAAAGGAAACAAACCAGATTTGATTTTTCGGAATTTTTTTCAGATAGCAATTTACCTTTGAAGCTAGAATAAAGTTCGTTAGACCCGTGCCCTTGCTGCAACTTTGAACACTGAGTTATTCGAATATGGTGCAAGATTTACACTAGGACAAGATGTTTCTTACGATTAGGGGTGTTGATGTCAGCACTGTTTCTTGCTGTGGTTCTAAAGGTTATAGTATGTTCGTCTCAACCAACCCACCCGGAATACGAGTAATGCATTACCAGAGAATGCCTCTCAGTAAGGTTACTGCAAGACATTCTTTGCAAGGTTACTAGGAACAAATTGGTAATGTATTTCAAGATACATCTTAAAAACAGCGCCATGTTATAGTATGGACAAACTAAAACTTCATTCTGGGGACCCAAAATACAAAATTCATGGAATGGTATACGGTCTTTCAAATTGAGTTTTCAAAAGTACACGCAAATTTAACATACTTCGCCCAAATCCTTTGCGTTATTAAATACAAATTTTTTCGGTGTATTAATTTGGTGACTTTTCGGGGGATGAGGTATGAGGGGAGATTTGTTTTAGTCTCTCTACAGACCCAAGAGATACGTCGAAATTCTTTAAAAAACATACTGCAGTCACGATCGGCTGCAAGCCAATCGTATAATACTCTAGATGAATACTGAACTCCGATTTATATTGTAGTTGGGGATAAAGTAGAATTACGTGTGTGCATGTTGTATGTCCTTTGTTAAGGACTGCCATTAGATTGCTACTCAAACCTTAAAGGCAATATTCAGTGTTTAAATTCATATCTTGAACTGGGTAAGTCATCGAAAAAAATGTCCTTTTTGAAGGACTTTCACATGGGTGGTGCAGGAAGGACTCACTCGATTTCTTACATATTTATCCTTTTCCTTCGAACCATATAAAAATGAACGTGTACAAAATTTCAAATTCGTAGCTTGAAGCGTTCAAAAGTTATCGAAAAATATTGTTGAACACGTGTCTTAAGGACATTTTGTATGGCAGCTACCAGAAGGAGTAAAAGGATTTTGCTGACTAGTAAACTCGAACTTGGTTTTCACTCAAAACTAATTTGTACAAAATTTCCAATTCATAGCTAAAAGATTACTTGAGTTATAGTAAGTTCCTTAAATTAAGTGAAGACGTTTTGACAGGGTATTTGTATGGCAGTTACACGAAGGACTAACAGGATTTTCTTCATAATCATATATTTAGCTCCAACTATTGGAAAAATAACACATACAAAATTTCAATGTCGTAGCTTAAACCCTTCTGAAGTTATCGACCAATATTCCGAATTTGTAGCTAAAAGATTACTTGAGTTATAGTGAGTTTCGTAAATTAAGTGAACCCATTTTGACAGGATATTTGTATGGCAGCTACACGAAGGACTAATAGGATTTTCTTCATAATCATATATTTAAATCCAACTATTGGAAAAACAACACGTACAAAATTTCAAAGTCGTAGCTTAAACCCTTCTGAAGTTATCGACCAATATTCTTGAACACATGTTTTAAGGACATTTTGTATGGCAGCTATCCGAAGGAGTAGGACGATTTTGCCCGTTAACGAACTTAGCCTTACAAATTCAACCAAACATCCAGATTCAAAATTTCAAGATCCTAGGTGAAGGCGTTCTTGAGTTATCGTGTTCACGGACAGACGGACGGACGGACGTCAAGCGGATTTGAGGTTTTTGGCCACAAATAAACAAAAAACTAGATGAATACTGAACTCCGATTTATATTGTAGTTGGCGATAAAGTAGAATTACGTGTGTGCATGTTGTATGTCCTTTGTTAAGGACTGCCATTAGATTGCTACTCAAACCTAAAAGGCAATATTCAGTGTTTAAATTCATATCTTGAACTGGGTAAGTCATCGAAAAAAATGTCCTTTTTGAAGGACTTTCACATGGGTGGTGCAGGAAGGACTCACTCGATTTCTTACATATTTATCCTTTTCCTTCGAACCATATAAAAATGAACGTGTACAAAATTTCAAATTCGTAGCTTGAAGCGTTCAAAAGTTATCGAAAAATATTGTTGAACACGTGTCTTAAGGACATTTTGTATGGCAGCTACCAGAAGGAGTAAAAGGATTTTGTTGACTAGTAAACTCGAACTTGGTTTTCACTCAAAACTAATTTGTACAAAATTTCCAATTCATAGCTAAAAGATTACTTGAGTTATAGTAAGTTCCTTAAATTAAGTGAAGACGTTTTGACAGGGTATTTGTATGGCAGTTACACGAAGGACTAACAGGATTTTCTTCATAATCATATATTTAGCTCCAACTATTGGAAAAATAACACATACAAAATTTCAATGTCGTAGCTTAAACCCTTCTGAAGTTATCGACCAATATTCCGAATTTGTAGCTAAAAGATTACTTGAGTTATAGTGAGTTTCGTAAATTAAGTGAACCCATTTTGACAGGATATTTGTATGGCAGCTACACGAAGGACTAATAGGATTTTCTTCATAATCATATATTTAAATCCAACTATTGGAAAAACAACACGTACAAAATTTCAAAGTCGTAGCTTAAACCCTTCTGAAGTTATCGACCAATATTCTTGAACACATGTTTTAAGGACATTTTGTATGGCAGCTATCCGAAGGAGTGGGACGATTTTGCCCGTTAACAAACTTAGCCTTACAATTTCAACCAAACATCCAGATTCAAAATTTCAAGATCCTAGGTGAAGGCGTTCTTGAGTTATCGTGTTCACGGACAGACGGACGGACGGACGTCAAGCGGATTTGAGGTTTTTGGCCACAAAGAACTATAATTACGATCCTAAGAAACATTAATAAGTTTGATTCAAACAGAGCTAAGGTTGAGACAAACAATAATATATGGTTCTTATAACCAATAACCATAATGCTGTGAACACTAAGATACTATCATTTTATAAAAAATTGCACTGGGGATCCTCACTCACTTTAAAATTGGATTCACTTCTCATCACAAACTTACTTTCTTATTTCTCTCTGTGTGGTAGACAAGTCCCGTCAAATGCCGAATAAAATATCTTCCCAGATCACTGAAAACTTATGAAGTCCACATTTCTGTACAGCTAGAGGATTTTGTAATAATAAAAATACAGTAATTGGAAAAACTTCGTATTTTCTTATGAATATTTTTATTTTGCAAATCTTCAAAAGTAAATTGTACTAAAAATTTATAGTATAATAAGTTGAATATAAATATATTTTCATAACTGGAAAAATACTTAATATTTTTCAATATACCTATATAAAATAAGAAATTTCAATACATATACATATTTCTTAATTAAGAATTATGAACACTTCAATTTTAAAATTTCAACTTCACTGAATACATTTCGCTTGTAAGCACAGCCATAAATGAACCTAACTCACGAACGATACCTTTCACTGTGGAAGAAATTGTGGTTTTCGTCTTTTTATGACATAGATATTTGTTTCATAGTTTCGATAGCCTTAATATGTTTGTAATATCATCGTGCAAAATGGTACAAACCATAGTATAGTTGTGAGAAATATTCAATAAATTTCTATAGTTGTACTGATCATGAAATATAGTTGCTGTTATCATAAAATACGTTTACATCATGTAACAAGCATGGTTAGGCCGACCTTATTAATTTAAAATCACCAAATATGTTTATTGCAACCATAGTTTGTTTGTGTGAATTATAAGCTATGGCAAGGACAACCATAACTATTTTAATATAGTTAAAATAACTGAATTATGGTCACTGCAACTATGGAAGAACCTCATTTTTTCTTTCAGTGTAGGTTCATTATACGTTTAACATTGGGATTGTTTTACATATGTTGTCGTACATACACCCCTGGAAATAGCTATAAATACATATGATGTAAGTTGATTTTTACAATCAATCTTAATGTTCAAGTGAACAATATTTGTCCATTCTGCTTCTATTTTTACTATTGCATGATCCACCACAAAAGAGCTCGCTATTTGCTGTAAATAATTTATATTGCGTTATTCTTCTGATTCGGGAGACTATTTATACTGGAAATAGCTATAAATACACATATAGTCATACGTAGAATTTGAATTACATTTGACAATAAACCCGATTAATTGATGTTAGAGGTAAGTATCACATTATAGAGTTAGCGTTAAAAAATATTTCACGGTTCTTTGTTTAGAAATTACAAAATGCCACGGGGAAAAGTGCTATCGAGTCGGGAAAGAGGGAGTATCGAGGCATACAGAGATGGTGGGCTTTCTTTCCGTCAAATTACCAGCAAAATCAACAGATCTCATATGGTTGTTGCAAACCATATACGCATGAAGGGAAAATATGGTACGAGAAAGCAACCTGGACCGAAAAGGAAACTGTCAAACAGGGACCGGCGCAACATTGTAAAGAAGTCTTCTACAGGAGAATTCTCTTCTGCACAAATTAAAGCGAATTTAGATTTGCCGGTATCCAGCCGACGAGTTCGTCAAATTTTGAATTCAAGTGACGAAACGAAAGTCGTAACCGGCCTTGAAAGAACGCCATAAAACAAAAAGGTTAGAATACGCAAAAAACACATGTCGTGGACCGAGGAATGGTCTAAAGTTAAAAAAAATTCAACTTAGACGGTCCAGACGGGAACCAATTCTACTGGCATGATTTGCGGAAAGAGCCGGAAAAAAGGCTTAGTCGCAATTTTGGTGGTGGATCGTTAATGGTTTGGGCAGCATTTTGTAGTAATGGAAAATCACCAATTTGTTTCATTACGACAAAAATGAAATCGGTAAACTACGTCCAATTATTGGATGAAGAGCTAATTAACTTTCCAGAAGATGTCCTTGGCGATTTCTTGGATATTCCAGCACGATAATGCCGCAATACATGCTTCGAAGGAGACAAAATCCTTTTTGAACTCCAGAAACATACAAGTTCTTGAGTGGCCAGCCATTAGTCCAGACCTTAACCCAATCGAGAATCTCTGGGGAACCTTGGTTCGGCCTGCATACCCTGGAAACAAGCAATACGGCAGTATTGCGGAGCTTCGCCATGGGATTCAGGAAGCTTGGAAAAAAATTTCTAGAGAACAGCTTACATCGTTGATCGAGTCGATGCCGAGCAGAATTTTCGAAGTAATTTCTAAACAAGGGGGCAACACACACTATTAGTTTTTAAGGAAAATCCAAAATATTTTTTAAAAAAGTGAATTTTCATAAGATGATATAGCTGTATTTATAGCAATTTCCATATTTTTTTTATTATTTAATTTTTTTTTTAAATTGCAATTGCAGAAATCGCTATTATTTTGTTTTTAATATTGTTACATGTAAACCTGGCAACCGCGCAACTCGATCGATTACGAATAAGGGAAACAGTAGCAACCGAATACCTAGTTGCAAAATAACCCAATCAGAAACGTAGTTGAAAGTATATAAGGAGAAACAACACGACTATATTTCCCCTCTAATCGAATGCGATCGAATGTATTGGAACAGCCTAGAAGATCACATGGAATGCTCTCAAGCTTTCCAGCATATTCTACACACACCACCGAACGAAGATTCAAGAACAGTCTCGACCACAGACAAATGGTATAAAAGCAGATAAAGCTTTCAGCGAGGGACATAGTAATTTTGATTGCGTCGACTGTGACAGCCAGCGTGTATACGCGACCGTGTTGGTAGAGAGCGAAAGTGATCGAGTCAAGCGATATAAATAAGCGGGCAGTGTTGCCATACAGTGCGAACTATTGTGCGAATATAATTCTGTGAATTAAAGTGCGGATTAATAAATTATCACTTATTTTTATTTTAACCGAATTGTGTTTTACTTGAAATCCCGGCGAACCCCTAGCTCGCAACAATGTAATAACTAAAAGTGGAAGTTTAAAATAAATTAGTACTGCAACGTTCAAACAAACGGTTTTTGATTTTCATGTACAAAACCTACTGTATTTATAGCTATTTCCGGGGGAGCGGTCAATGTATATAGAAAAGATATTAAATTATGCATATGAAGAATTTTTCTATCTTTTTCTCACTGTCTTACATGTGGAGTTAAATGTCCGTTAAATTTCAAAATAAATTCATGGCTTTGGTTATGAAATAACACGTTCTACATTTGCGAATGAATGTGAACATAGTATTTAGATAGAGCCGTAGTAGTAGCATATTGGAAAAATATAACTTTTTATTGCGGTAGTATGGTACGGGGGTGGGGGATGTTTTTCCTAACTATAGAACGGCTTATGCTAGAAAGTTGAAATTTGGTATGTATATGTAAATCAACTAGAAAGGTAATATTAATCAAATAAAAAAATAAATATTCATTGACGTTCGGAATGGGGGCAAAAAAAACTATCAGTAAAAATGGAATGCATATATTTGCACGATTTTCGTTATATCTATTAGGTCTTTCCAAATATTAAATTAATTTTTTTTGTACGGTTTCTTCATGTAAATACCTAGAAAGTATTTTCAGGATTTTTTTAATTCGACCCCCAAGGTGGTGTAAAGGGGTGTATACATTTTCACGAATTCAGCCGTATCCCTCTGGTCTGATTGGATATCGAGTAACTTTTTACTTGCACGGGCTTGTTTAATAATCACCTTAAACCCGTTTTCAAGTTTTTTTCTTTTTCAACTCCAAAGAGTGTATGAACGGGTGGAACACGTTTTCACGAATTCCGTCATATCTCTTAGGAGTGATAAGACATCGGATTGGTTTTTACTTCCTCGGGCTTTCTTCTTATATATCTACAAATTATTTTCAGAATTCTTGGATATTCAGCACCAAAGTGGGTGCAAGGGGGTTGCATATGTTTTCACAAATTCTTACATATTTCTTAGTTCTTATGAGATATCGAATTCATTTTTACTTCCTAAGGCTTCCTACATAATCGTCAAAAAGTTGATTTCAGGATGTTTGTTATTTAACTCCAATAGGACGTAAAGTTTTCGACATATTTCTTAGGACTGATGAGATATCAGATTGGTTTGGACTTCCACAGACTTTTTATATAATCGGCTACAACCGCATTTCCGATTTCATGTAATGCCCCAAAACCAAATCACGAAAAACCTCCTAATCACGTATCAACTGAAATTATACTACGCCTTAGACTGCGTCCCGAAGTATGACCCAATTATGTAATTCATATATAATATGTGGCAGCGGCGTAAGTATTCTAGCGCGACCCCGCTTCTCGAACTTTTTTTTAGGCTTTCAGACGCATAGTAACCTACACAGAATCTCAGAATTAAACTCGTTCCGAACTTCTACCGAAAAAATAATAAAGTTGCGCCCAGACTGTTGGTAGATTTTTCTTTTTGTTTCCACCTTCTCCCACACACACCCCTTATGCCTTCAACTCCCTAGACATAGCTTACCTCCCGTAAAAATTTCAAAAACTAATCTAAAACTTTCTTGTGATATAAATATAAATTTTCTTCAAATAAATTTTGTCTGTACTCCACCACCTCCTCAAAAATTTTCCATTTATTGTACTAAACTTGTATACACAATCCAATTGTTTACTTCCGGAAGACATCGTCGTCCTCGTTTCTTTACGGTAATCAATTTTACGATTACACTGTCTGACTGCATTTGCCAGTGAATAGTGAATGTTTGCCATAGTATAGTGGCATACAGTCTGATACAAGTTCAAGGAATATATTAGGTTGTTGCAGATGAAATGACGTTTTTGGTAGTGCAATTTCAAACAACTGTAACTTTTATAAAACTTAATTTTACTAATCAAAATAGGCTCTCAACGAGATACAAGTGCATTTATGCCAGTTTCGTAGAAGTCCGACTTTCTAGAGCGAAGAAAGTCCTCGAAGGCACTTTTGATGGCTGCTTTATTATCGAATTGATTGGTCACCAAAAATTGATCCAAATGTTTAAAAAAGTGGTAGTCTGTTGAGAGTCTCATACTGCAACTCGTTTAATTTTTGGACCGTTGTTCTTGAAACATGAGGCCGTGCGTTGTCATGAAGCAGTATAACTCCATCTCTGTTGAACAATCTAGCCCGTTGAACACGCAATTTGTGATGAATTTCATCGAGTTGGGCACAATACTTCTCTGCATTAATGGTTTCACCCAGCTTCAAAAAGGAATAGTGAATAACTTCAGCTGCAGACCACCAAACAGTCACCATTATCTTCTTCGGATGAAGGCCTGGTTTCGGCATGTGTTTTGGGGTCTCATCATCATCCAACCATTGTCCCGATCGGCGACGATTGTCGTACTGTATCCACTTTTCATCACATATCACTATTCTGTTCAAAAACGGATCGTTTCTCTTCCGGGAGAGCAGGGAACTGCAAATTCCCAGTCGACGCGTCATGTTTTGCTCAGTAAGCTCATGTGGAATCCAATTATCAAGCTTTTTGATTTTTCCAAGCTATTGCAAGTGCCAGGAAACTTTCGAATAGTGTACGCCCAATTTCTCTGCAATGTCCCTTACAGTTTGGCGTGAGTCAGATTCCAATAAAAAATTCAGCTCATCGTTGTCGATCGAAGGTCCTGGGTGACCACATGTCTCACTTTCAAAGGTCAAATCTCCTGATCGAAATTTTTCGAACCATCGCTGTGTGGTTCGTTTGTTTACCGTATCAGTTCCAAATGTCCTGTTGATGTTTTCGGTTGCCTCCGTTGCTCTGTGGCCAAGCTTAAATTCATAAAGGAAAATTATCCGTTTTTGACTCGAATCCAGTTTGTAATATTAGAAGAAGAAATAAGTTTATCTTAAAGAGTGCTAATTATGTAATTTTTAGAGTGTAAATTCTAGAGAATATCCAGTGAATTTCTGCTTTCGAAGTTGAACTTTACTGATAGCAAATTGAAATTTACTGACCGAAAATTGAAAATTACATTCAAATTGACTATTACAGTCCAATGTAAATTTACTTGAAAAGGTGTGGCATATTTGCCTACTATTTAAAAGATGTAAAATTCAATGGATTTTTTTTTTTACCGTGTAGTCTAATAGGCTATACAACATTGATGCCTTACTTACCAATTGTCTAATTTTTCATGAAGTTTATTTTTATACTCCAAATGAAATTTGTAGAGTAAGTAATAGGTTTAATCCAGAGCAAACTTAATTTAAAGAGCACGGTCTTAGTATGAAGAAATTTTTTAATGAACACTCATTGGTGCTAATCAATTAGATTTCCAACGAATTAGATCAAATTGTGTCTGGCATGGCTTTCTCCTTGAATTGTCTTATCTCTTCGAACAATTTATAGATCGAAGTAATTGCTACCTTTAACGCGGCGTAATGACGGGTCTGTTTTCGTTCGAATCTATCGAAACGTATTTCTGCCGTAATTAAATCGGGTATTTGCGCAAAAGTCCCAGCGTTACGATTGAGGGCGGCCAAATTATCGACGTGTACACATACACCAGCTTGCTATTCGTTTGCCAATACTTTGCTTGTTTATTTGCATACCAGCTTTTTATGCTTTTGTTGTCACGACAATTCTCGATAATTTGGTTCGAAAGATGTGGACCATCGCTTTCAATCTTCCAATCACATAGCGTGAACGTGATCGAAAAAATAAGGGAAAAGGCCCACGTAATCCTCGCATGATTTCCTTTTCTTGCCATTTTATACTCGAATACATTTACAAATAGTCTAAGTGCGGTATATATCTTCTAGATATTCTCGTATTTTATTAGATTTTGCCAGGGCTTAATATGTTATGGTGTACGAGTATATGCCGCAGGATTCTTTCCCATTTCAGAAAATAGAACTGCTAAGCGCTAATGGAAGGCGGAACTAAAAGGAGTCTCGTTACTTTCCGTTCAGTTCACTCATTCATTGTCTAGTCTTTGGGAAATAATAGAATTTCCTTAAAGCCTGAGGTGGAAATTCTTTCTGGATTTTTTCCCTTGTTCACTCTCTGCACTTTATTTTTCGAAGAGCTATTTTTAGTGTGTCTGTTTAGTAAATTAATTGCAACTTTTAATAAGTTTTACGGTCATGTAACTTAGCCAGACTAATATCAAACTGCTTTCATGGTGAAATACATTATGAATTTCTTGATGAAATTCCTTAGGAATTTTATGATGAAATTCATCAAGAATTTCAGGCCTTTAACAATGTAATTTGTCATGATTCTCATCATAAAATTCCCGATAAAAAAATTCTCAGTGCATTATATCATTGGACCATGCCCATTCGCACGGAGAACCCCCAATCTCCCTCCCCCCCATTGGTATATTTGAAAAAAAAAAATAATTATTGCATATTCTCGAAGAGGATAATCATTCGCAACTTTTGGTCTAACTCTCTTACTTCCTAAAAACCGATAGATGTTAGATTCAAACGCATGTAGGTAACGTGACTCTTTTCCAATCACGCTTTGTATAGAGAGTGTCAGTTTTCGTTTGACATTCATCCATCGTGGTCTTGTGCGAAATACTACGAAAGCGGAGGGCAAACAATAGGTGTGTTTTTTTTGCGCACTTATCCAGAACAGAGTAGGTTAGAAAATTTATATACAAAATAACAACAACGTTGCTGTTTTTATGATTCTTTATAACTTTTTTCCAATTTATCTCGAATAGCTGACCCAGTGATCTTACTGAGCCAGCTATTCCTGTTAAAATCTATATTCTGGCCTACTATCTACAGGGAAAAGCAATAGAAAATAACAAAAACAGAAATATTAATAGTGTTTTCAAAGTAAATTTTAATCACTACTCTGATCTAGATAAATGCGCAAAAAACACAACTAATATTTCGCAAAAAAAGGGCCAATTGTGTTTTGTAATACTATTCGAATACGTGAAATTCAGAATGTGAAATTTCAAAGCACCCCATTCGGAAAATATCCAAGCGCTCCCCAATGTAGCAAGTACGAAGCGCTCCCTTGGCGTTGTTCTAGGTAGCGTTATTGAAGCATTTTAAGTAATTTTGTAAGGCAAGTATAAGATGCTTCCTTGGCGCTGTCGGAAAAACAATTCCCAATTGTTTAAGTACAATAGAATTTCTATTCTGTGGATTAGTTTTGCAAAGTGAACACGTGAATTTTAAAGTGTAGCGAAAAGTTAAAAAGTGTTGAAAATAAAGCAAAGAACGTTATTTTCAATGTAAGTACATTATTTATGTCTGGGAATGGAATTTGTTCATGATGAAGCTACCATAGAAGCAATTTTTAAGTAATTTTTGTTGTTTTTCGGCGTCAGATGAGTTTCTGGTGCTTCTATATTAGCTTCACCATGAAAAAATTGCATTCTCATTAATATTACGATAAAATAATAATAATAATAATAATAAAGTTTGTAATTCGCAGGAATAAATTTCGGTTCTATATCGCATATAGGGAAAACTCCTCAGCAATACCACCAGCTGTAAGGGAGTTTCGGATAGGCATGATAGACCCTCTGATGAGTCCATGCCACCCGATGACGAAACAGCTCCTTTGGACTTAGTTTTAAACAGTTTTAAAAAAGTGGCTTCTATAGTTTTTCAACTGTCGTGTCCTCAATGGCAGTAGCCAGGACAGTGTTTAATCCCAGTCGGGAGTTCGTGTTGGTGTTTTGCACCAGAAACTCCTCTGACGCCGAAAAACAACAAAAACTTCTTATAATTATTTATGTTATAATATATTAAAATTAAATTACAAGCTCAAATTTATTATTTTTGACACCAATTTTGAGATGTGGTTGATGCGATGATGCAGCCAAATTCATTAGTCAATAATTAAACCCGTCTCCCTATGTTCCATCTCCCTAAGTTTTACGTTTCAAGCAATGGTGTTTCTTCAAATAGGAAATTTAATAAAAAATTAAAAAAATCTTAAAGGATCCAAGAATTACTGTTAAATTCGTGAAAATATATTCAACTCCTTTTCACTACAATTGAATATCGAATGTATGATATATAATTTCAGAATTTTAAATATGCGTAAACAAATTGCTGGAATTAGCAACAACATTTCAGGAGATTAGTAAAAAATGAGATTCTTCAACTGAAAGCATTTATTGAAAGTAGTTCCAAAACTCAGGAAGAGATAATTGTAATCCCTGAAACTTTAATGGAGGAATCCGTTCTTCTCAAAGGACTTATTACTACAAGTCAACTGGGATGGACTCCAAAAAAAAATTGGAATAAAAAACAAGAAAATGTTTAATAACTTCCTTCTTGGTATTTACATAATCACTATTATTTTAGATATTTTACATAACAACATGTTATCATTTTTCAACTAGAGGCAACCAAATCTGAAGTTTTTGGAGCGGCTGATTTCGAAAAAGCCATGCGAGCTGGTTTTCAGATTGCGAAAAACCGGCAATACAAATCCACCTACAAATTAAAAAAAATTAACTCATAAATGCAATTTTTTCTTATTGAAATATTTTAAGATCAAATTTTGTATATTTTTTAGAACTACTGAAATTTTTATTTTATATATATTGAGTAAATTTATTATTTTTGAATTATTTTAAATATTTTTTTAACTTACCTACACAGAATGAAAATTCTATTGTACTTAAACAATACAGAATATTTCTCCAAACGTGCTTCCATAGCGCTACTAAGGCCAACGCCAAGGAAGCCTTACAAACTTACTTAAAATGCTTCAATAACGCTACCTAGGGTGACGTCAAGCGAGCGCTTCGCAATTGTAACCTAAGGGAGCGTTTTCGTATTTTCCGAATGGAACAAAGCTTTCATAAAGCTCCTTAGCATCGATAAATTGCCGAGGCTCAAATATAAACTTGCTTCCGGTAAGCTGCCTGAAAAACAGGAACGAAGCGCTTGCCGCTGCGGACACGTAATGCTAAAAAGCAACAGGATAGGCATGGCAAAAAAAGCCATCCAAGTTTCCAAAGAAGCGCGATAGTAGTGTAATAGAAGCGCTCTATTTCCTAATGGGACAGTGCAGAAACCACTACTGCTGTCCACAAGAAGACTGCACTCTCAGAAAATCCATTGATTCTCTCTATCATTTCATTATAAAATAATCTACACTATATGTATTCACACGCTAGTCAAGTTAATTTAGTTTAGTTTAGCCTAGTTTTAAGTAATTTTAAGGCACCAATAAGGTTTTTGTTGTTCCTATTTTCCTTATGCAAATTAAACACTAATCACAAATAGCTTCAATTTATGCACAAAAGAAACACTTTGAATTACTATGGCTGAAAAGATATGCGATCTGAGCACCAGCTCAACAGAAATATTGTACAAATACTTTTTGTAAATATTTATTGGAACGAAATAAATATCTATCTATATATCTATCTATCTAATACATATGCATTTTATGTTTAAAAAAAGCCAAAAAATCATTGTATAAGCGGAACAAAGAAATCCGATTGAACAGTTTCAATTCAATATTCATATGCAAATTCACATGAGAAGAAAAGATCACACTAATGTGCAGAATTACACATTCGCATATGTGTGCATCGTTTTTCGCAATGCATCTAATAGAGCGCCATTTTTATCAAGTGTTTCAGCACACAAATTTATAGGAACAGTATGAAAAATTAAATCACACCAACATAGCTGAGCCGTGTCTGCACTTAGTTCTAGTTTTAGTTTTAAGAAGGGGCGAAGCGCTGAGCCACCGCGCACACTAGGCACCAAAAGGGCCCATAGCGATCCCTTCAGAACCTTGTAGGTCACTAAACATCCCCTAAACAACCCAGATCCCTAACGAACTTGACTAGCTTATCATGCCCTATTGACCTCAAGTCCTCCAAATTGTCAAAGAAAAGACTGCCCAGCCCACTCAGTCGCCTCCTTGCAACCGCCTGACACTCACACAAAATGTGAGAGATGTCCTCCTCAGCACATATGTCCAGGCAATACCTGCACACGTCAGAGTCAGCGATCCCCATACGCATAGCGTGCTTCCCTAGCAAGCAGTGCCCTGTCAGTATTCCGACAAGTAGCCGCAAACTTCCCCTACTCCAGTGTCTGCACTTGATTGTTGTAATTTTTTATGAATGGACTTTGGTTTGCTTTCTGTAAGGATGTCATATTACGTTTCTTTCACGAGAACATGTTAAGACGAACCCTACGCAAGGGGGTGAACGGGGCCTGCCCGACCAACCCAGAGAAGGGTCGTGGGCGCCAATGATTCTTTTGTTTTTAGGACCCGTTCTGTAATTTTTTCTAAGCCACACGGAGCACGGAAGGAGAGCTGTAAAACGTCACAATAACAACACTCAAGTGAATACCAGAAATAGGTTACTTAACAAATTCAATTTAATTCTATTTTAAGCAACTTTAATTTAAAGATTACCACAATTAGTTCATTCAAAACTTAATCCAAAATTGCCCCATACGGGTTATTCTACTCTAATACTTTAACTTCGAAAGTCTACCTAGTTAATACTACTATTCACGATACCGGACTTATCTAAACCTAGGGCGCCTCTGGTGCGTTGTCCCACGAAGTCGCTTGATAATTCTCCTGCGTACCGCATGCGCCAACTCCGTCTTGCTCGTTCTTTGATTCCACTCACTAGGCGTAGAATCCTGGGCTTTTCTTCAAAATCCATTCCAATTACCGACTTGTGATTCGGATTATTTTTCTTTTTGTTCGACGTTGCTCCACCAAAACTCAACGGTCGTCCTCGTCGTTTGTCGGCACTATTAAAAAAGAGCCTGCTTTCCGGTAAGCGCTTTTCTTCAAAGCTCGCAGTTTTACCTCGCCAGTTAGTGATCCTGCTAATTGGCCTTCGATCCCCTGTTCAGGTCAACGCCTCACCTTTCAGGTCGGTAATCTCAACTTTCTCATAATTGATTCGGTCTCCACTTTATATTCTCCATACGACTTCTTAGCATGGGCCCGAACCAGTGATCTACTTTATCGATCATTGTTCTTACTCAAATTCGCGTAGTGTTAAGCCTCAGTTATAAAGCCTCAGTTATAATGGTTCTGATCCGATCCGGCAGCGTCGGAGGGGAAAAATTTCTAGGCACAATGATTCCGTTCCGACATCCATTAAAGTGACACTAACGAGGTGTAATTTTGATTTTTAGTGAGGCAAAAGAGGTGGTGAAATTCAATAATTTACCTCTTAGCGTCGGAACGGATAGAAGTTGAAAGTTGGTCAAGTTTACCCCTCCGTTTTGTGTCTCGGCTAATTGCCGGAACGATTGTGACTAGGCGTTCCGAAATTCCCTTTAGATGTGTGTCGGATGGCGAAACTCAACACTGTCCGTTTTCTGGATAGGATAGGATCGGAACCATTAGAACTAAGGCTTTATGGTTCCAATCCGATCCGATCCGGAAAACGGACAGTGTTGAGTTTCTCCATCCGACACACATCTAAAGGGAATTTCAGAACGACTAGTCACAATCGTTCCGTTGATTAGCCGAGACACAAAACGGAGGAGTAAAGTTGACCAACTTTCAACTTCTATCCGTTCCGACGCTAAGAGGTTAATTATTGAATTTCACCACCTCTTTCGCCTAACTGAAAATCAAAATTACATCTCGATAGTGTCACTTTGACGAATGTCGGAACGGAATCATTGTGCCTAGAAATTTTTCTCATCCCACGTTGCCTGATCGGATCGGAACCATTATAACTGAGGCTTTAATCCGCCATGATTGTTATGTAAATTCCAACGTCACTTGACGTTTCTCGGATGAAGTGATGTTTAAGTCTCGTTTGTTTACTTCGATGCAGTTGTGATGTTATATGATGTGATTACGTCGTGTGTAGTGTCGTTTTTCGTGTTTAGTGTTCAATGTTTGTCCCCAAGGCTCGGCTGGAGTAGGTTGGGAGTGGTGTTGTGTTTGTTTTCCTTTCGTCATTTCTCCAATTATTTTACCCTACTCCTATCTTAAAGCCACCTTATCTATAATCCATAATTCATCTTCCTAAACCTAACTATTCCCAATAATTCCTTACTTTACAATTCATATTCCATACCACACCTTCTCTTCCGTGGTAATGAAGATTGCTAAGTGTTTACTAATTCGATTCTTATGTTTACTTTTAGGCGAAAGGTGAAAACACGCAGTTGATTCGATAAGGAACGTTCAGGATCAGCAGGTAAGCAGTTTGATACTTGTGTACTTCATTAAAACGATATAATCTTAACTCTAATTCTTTTCTTATTTTGCAGATTAATCCTCTAGCCCGAACGGCCACTTACTTGTAAATTTTGAGAGACAATTTTAACACTTCCAAAATGGTCAAAATACACCAGAAGGTCAAAGATAGTTTATAAGGCAAAATTCAAATTGGATACTACAAGAGGACAACGATCCAAAACATCAAAGTCGGCTTTGTACTGCGTGGAACCAATCAAAAATGTTTGGTAGCTCTGTAGTATCATTCACGGTTAATCTTTCAGTTAAAACATATTCACCTCGAGACAAAATTCACTTTTATTCTTCGTATCGGTGAACATGCGTGTGATTCTCCACCTCTTTTCTTCAATATTGCCGTTTTTTCACTCCTTGTTACCGATATCCGATAGTTAAATACTGAATTAACCACGCTGCATACCTATGAAAAATTCGTATGATGCAGAACACACCTATAATAAAAATTTTCCGAAGCTGAGTGTAAGATAGTGAATTAAGGTACCGCTTTCTTGCAGGGATGATGACGTACTGGATTGACCGTCACATTCGTCCGATTCAAATCCCATAGAAAATGGTTGTTGTTGAAGACTAAGCACCGACATATTTGAAACCCCACCCTTGACAAAATCCTGAGCACGGGCCTGCAATCTTGTAAAAAAATCGGCCTATAGTCTGAGCAAAACTTGGAACGCGTTTGATGCTCAAAAAATAGTAAAGTTACGCCCAGATTGTTGGGAGATTTATACTTATTTTTTCAATTTCAATGAAAACATAGGGATGTTCTGAAACCGATTCTTAGGCGATTTTAGAAAGCCCGTTAAAGTAAAAAACATTTCGATATCTCATCAGACCTAAGTGATATGTCGGAATTCGTAAAAACGTTCACAACCACTTTACCCCTGGAATATCGTAAAATCCCGGAAATAGTTTTTAAATCATTATGTACGAAGCGAATTTGATCTCATTAAACCTAAAGGATGTATCAGAATTCGTGAAAATTTGAACAATACTTTACACCACCTAGGGGGTAGAATATCGAAAAAACTTAAACTTGGTTTTCCCCGATTACATTAAAAGCCTTTAGAAGTGAAAGTGGATTCGATATCACATTAGACCTAAGAAATATATCAGTATTTTGAAAAAAGTTTTGAGGGTTTGGGTGGGAGAGGATGGAAATGAAAAATCCTGATTTTTATTTCTTGAAAACTGCAAAGGATAGAAAGCTAAGAATTGACAACTGTATAGAGCCACTACAGAGTTACCCAAAAAAAATGTTTGATAGGGGTAGCAAGGTGAGGGGGTGAGGAGTAGTTTTTCATAACTCAAAAATTGTTTAAGCTAGAAAGTTGAAACTTAGTACATACATCTAAATGTGCTACTAGAGTAATTAAAGCAAAAAAAGTTTAGATTGTCATTGGCGTACAAAGGTGGAGTAAAAAAAATATCCGTAAAAAAGTTTTTTTTTTCCACATTTTCACGAATTTCGTTAAATCTTTTAGATATGTCGAGTTATGAAATTAATTTTACTTTTCCGGGCTCTTAATATAACCGCCTAGAAATGTTTTCCAAATTTTTCGATATTCAGCCCTAAGGGGGTGTACAGTGGCTATGTACATATTCACGAATTCCGATATATTTCTTAGGTCTAATGAGATATGGGATTCCCTTTCACTTCTAAAAGCTTTGAATATAGTCGGGGAAAAACCCGATTTAGGTAGTTTTCTCTGACTAAGGATTTAGGTATTTTTTCCCGACTAAGGGGGTAAGGTATTGATCAAGTTTCGACGAATTCCGAAATTATTTTAGGTTAGATCTAATTCGCTCTTACTTCCATTGAATCATCTATTGAAAAACAAATACGTAAATAAATAAGAAAAATCAGCCAGAAGTCCGAAACGCGTTTAATGCTGAGATGCGGTGTGGGTGTGCGACTGACAACCTAAAGAACCTGGAGGATATTTGTCAAGTCATTTTAATTTTTTGGGGACAACTGAATCGTTCTTGCCCTATATGTAGCTCTACCTATTCCTGGGAAGTTTCACAAAAATATGCAATCCGATCAGAACTAGAGTGCGAAGTGTTTAATGAAATTTGGATTTGTGATATCCAATATGATCCAGGCTACAAGTAATATTTTATTTACCTCTGGTTTCGCGTTGAGCAATAAGCTGTTGGCTACTATCAAAAATTGTCAATAGATCAGAATTAATTTACGGGCAAAGGCAAATACACCACGGAACTGTACAAACGTTTGGTAGAAAATGGACAAAATCGAAAATGGCACTGCCATCGCCATAAAATGGAATTAGTTATCATTGCGATAATGCCCGCACTGAATGGCGACTATCCGTGCAAATTCGCATAATATATGAATGGTCCACACGCTTACCACACAGTTCCATAATTCCACTCTGACCACATCGACTTCAATTTCATTTCAAAGAGATTTTGAATTTCCGAAAATGCACAGGATGCATTTACCTCAAAGGGGTAGCGAATAAATTGAGCAGCGTTTCGTTGGCTACTACCAGCTATGAAAATCTGTAAAGCCCAGGCATGGGAAATAAATGCATTAAGGTAGGGAGTCACTATGAACATCCAATGCATCACTTTCGCTCCAATTTTGTCACGAATTCTCGAGATAGTGTAATGCCATTCGGCACTTTAAAGGGATTTATATAGCGAACGTAAGGAGAACGAGCAGACTCTGCTAGAGGACGAATCCATCAGCTTATCGTGAGGATTACGTCTAATTGGATGGATGATACTGGGTATTAGGTCAACTCGCCAGGAGTGTCCTTCTACATTAAAATGGAGTGTTTTGTTTACAAGCTCAATATAAATTGATTTAGGGAATCGTAATTACTAGATAGATTCAGTGTTCGTACTGTTCAGAAGAGGGAGTGGGCTTTTACCTAACTTCATTAAGTTTAGACAAATTTTCGGATAGAAACACAAAAAGGATTTGGATTTCACTATAAGTGAATCGTAAGCTTCAGCAGGAATATTGAATTCCTATTTTAATTATAGTCGCAGTTTGGATGAGATAATAATGGGGAGTTTATTATACACCTTCCACAAAAGTAGATATCGAGAGACGGCAAATTATAGGACAGAAGTTTCGGATAATTCATTTAAATTTCGAACGGAGGAAACACAGCCCTTAAGAATTCCTTGGAAGATAGAGAAGACACATTTTATTCCAAAGAATTTTCGATGCTCTGCTTTCTCTATAGCTAGCATGAGATTGAAGTTAACAATGCTCCCAATAGCTGCCATACAAACGTCATTAAAAATATCTGCATCCATTTTTCGAAACACTAAAACTCAAGAAATTGGCAAGCTAGAAAGTATTTGTAAAACGATTTGGTTTGGTAGCAGTGACCTAGTAGTATATGAAATCGGGCCGTGTTGCGATTATTAGGTGATTATTGAATGCGAATAAAAAATAATTCTTACATCTATTGATTTTGAACGAACGGTGTTTTACTTGAAATCCCGGCGAACCCCTAGCTCGTATCAAAATTATTAAAATGACCAGCACTATTCGCATATGCAAACCCTGAGGGTGATATTTCCGATGTTCGTCTTAGAAGGTGTAGATCAAATTCAGTAATTGGATGGTTTAGAGCCTTTAAACTTTATATACGTACAGTTCACCAGTCGATTTACCATTATATAAACACTGATCTTGTTGATTCACGGACTATGACTACAAAGCGATTGTCCAAAATCCTCGAAATGAAAAATCAATATCAAACGAATATTTGCAACTGGGACATATGTCTTATGTTAAGTCACCGATAATGAAGTAAAAGCTGCAGGGTATTATTGACGACATCACGCCGTTATAAAAGAATGCTGCCTCACTACGAAAGTTCGCGATGTCAAATAACTTAGGATGACCAAATTGAAATTTTAACATATAACTCATGTCATAATTAAAGCCTTATTAAATGCTAATTCAGTGCTCCAAAAAAAAAATTTTCCGCTGCACTCCTAATGGTAAAACCGTGGGGTCGTTCTGACTGACGATGAAGCTAGGATGACCATAGCCGAAACGATGTTCAAGGTAACTGTAACAAAGTTCTAGTTATATGTATATTAATTAACGGCTATTTAAAGGCTATCGAATAAGCCCGATTTCGATAAGTTCGGTCCACGCAGTCCCGAAATATGCACCCCTGTGAGTAAAAACTCAACCCCCGTATAAGTATGTTCGTATATCTCGGCGAATAGAATTCGCAACAATTCTGAAATTCGTTTCCAAATTAATAATAAATTAATGCTTAGTTGTTCTTACAGCCCCTGCATACCTATATTTGTGAATCTAGGTATACAGAGAAGCTATGAGTCTGTAATAGGTCTTAAAATTTCTTCTGATTTAACGGAATTTCCACTATAACGAGTTATCACTATAGGGTCATTCCATCAAGAATAGCCAAAAATTTGTTATCTTCACATCTCCACCTTTTTTGAAAATTTTTGTACTTAAAGAATTAGTGAAAAAAAAATATGATTTCAATATTTTGTTGTAATCTTCTTTTTTTTTGTTAGGTATAGTATTGTTACATGTAAACCTGGCAACCGCGCAACTCGATCGGTTTCGCATAATAGAAACAGCAACAACCGAATACCTAGCAGCACAGTAACCCAATCAAAAGCCTAGTTGAGTATATAAGTGCGGAACAAATTCGAAGGGGAACACCTTCTAATCGAATGTCTCGGATGCGCCAGAACAGCGTGGACGATCTGAATCGAAAGCTCTGAAGCTTTCGAGAAAATTCCACACACACCACCGAATAATGATTCAAGAAGAGTCTCGACTACAGTCAAGTAGTATAAAAGCAGGTGAAGCTTTCAATGAGGGACATAGTAATTTTTATAACGTGGACTGTGACAGTCAACTAGTAGGCGACCGTATTAGTGGAAAGCGATCGATAGCATGTGATCAAGTCAAGCGATATATAAAACCTGGCGGTATTGCCATACGAATAGTTTTGTGAATAGACTTAAAATGCGAAACAACAAATTATCTCTTATTTGATTTCAAACGAATTGTGTTTTATTTGAAATACCAGCGAACCCCTAGCTCTCAACAGTATGTTAATGATTTCTTTGAAATTTCATATCTCTGGTAACTTTTATACTAGAATAATAAAGTAGGGTTTATTTAAAAGGGGAAGGTTGTCTCAATATAAAAAAATACGAATAAAAATTATCCTTGAAATCTCAAAATGCAAATTTTTATTTTTTTCATTTTGTATATTATACTGTTTTTTAAAACATCCTAACAAATCAACTTGGAATGTCAATGGGATCGAGATAAGAAAAATCGAAGAAGATTAGTGGTTCTCAATTATTTTATAGAAAAATGGCAATTATTTTAATTACTTACTTGTATGTAACGAAGATTGAATTTTATGATGCCAGATATATGGGCAGCACTTAAAATCATAAATTTAAGCTAGTTTAGTTTTCTAATAATTCAATTAAGCTACTAATTGGTTAAAAACATAAATGTTTTGTAATACATTAAAAAAAAAATTGGTTTAAAAAAATTTAAATTTTAACGGAATATTTTATGAATGCAACTTAACACAATTTTTAGTATTTTCGTCATAATTAATTACAAATGAAAGTAAAATTCTTAAATTTTACGGCACATAACGGCACAAATTGAGCACAATTGCTAAATTATATTTTTTCGTAAATGGCGGGATTAACTTAACATAATTTTTAGTACATGGTCGTAACTTTTTATTGACTGAAGTAAAAATAATTTCTTTTTACGGCACAAACGGCACAAATTGAGCACAATTCAGCACAATTGCTAAATTTTATTTTTTCGAAAATGGCGGGGCTAACTTATCATAATTTTTAGTACATGGTCGTAACTTTTTATTGGCTGAAGTAAAAATAATTTTCTTTTACGGCACAAACGGCACAAATTGAGCACAAAGTTTTTAAAAGTTTGGGAAGGTTTACAATTAATGAAGGACTCCATCTATCAAGTAGATTGCAGTACTCCAAAAGAGCAAACGAGGTAAGGGATTCCTAATCCTCTAAGAGGAACGGATCTGCCAATTGAAGTCCTACCAGACACCTGTATTTACACCTTTGGGTAGGCGGAACCAGGAATTTTCCTAAACAATTAATAAAATTAAAAAATAATAAAAATGTATCGGATTCTCATTACTTTACTCTCTAATATTCAATTCCAAAAATTGGCTTTTTTAGGGTTCATAACCTAAAGCTATCTCAAAAACAATTTCCAGAAAATGGCGTCACCCAAAAAGTAGTTAGAGCGAAGCGCGCGTTAGCCCATCGTGAGTATATGCAGAGGTTAAAATCCCTGAGCCCCGCAGGGCTACCCGCAAAACCATTAACCTTCTTTTCTTTTCTTTTTTCCCTTACCTTTACCTTAGGTTTATATAGAACAAACCCAAACTCATACAGTCCCTTTATAACATGTTTTGAGGAAAAACTCCACCAAAATCCAATCATATTTATCGCTTAAAGCAAAAATCCAACGACTTTCATCATTTTCCAGGGCCTGTAATCAGGCTATCCTAAGAAATGGTATCTTAATGACGCTAACAAGGGTGAAAAATTTGGTATAAAATTAAATATTAAAAACAGCATTTTAATTGGCTGAGTAGACTAGTTTCGGCCTCTGCCAGGAGGCCTTCTTCAGTACTCTTTTACTCAACTCAGCACAATTGCTAAATTATATTTTTTCGAAAATGGCGGGGCTAACTTGATGGAAATAGTTCAATCAGGCATTGGAGGCAATTCCAAACAATTTTGGAGTAGATTTGAACGGACTGAAGTGCCATTATTGCAGCTTTGCTGTCCGAGAGAATATATATTTGTTGGTTTTTGTAGCCCCGTCTGATATTTTCATCATAAGTCTCCGCCTGAAAAACAGTGGATGTTATGTGCATGCTACAGTAGAATTTGACATTTGGGCGAACTCCATAAACTCCTTCTCCTACTCCTTGATCTGTTTTCGATCCGTCTGTGTACCAGATTATGGATCCTGGTTTTGGAGTGGGTTTGTTTGTGGCACAATCCTCCTGGACAACTTTGAATGGCCTTGTAAAATTGAATTTCGGTACCATTGTATCATAAAGAGGTATCGCTAGTATGGGTCCTTGTTGAGTTCCGCGGAGAGAGTTGGGCAAGCTATTTTGCGCTCTGACTCGTCCTCCGAGCTCAAAACTTTGTATGTGGTGAATCTACCTTCTTTCTGTATTTCTAAGTGTAGAAGTGCTAGGTTGAGAAGCACCTCTAAGGCAGCTGTGGGAGTGGTGCGCATCGCCCCAGGAATACCCAGGCATGCCAGTCTTTGTAATTTAGTCAGCTTAAGCTGAGCAGTTTTCTGCTTTGTTTTCTTCCACCAGACGGTATACATCCAGTAGGTTAGTTTTGGACTCAGTCCCCAGTTTTTTCCGAGAAGAAAACTGCACTAAAAAGACAAAGTTTTAAAAGCATTGTGTTCATATTATAAGTCCTTTTGAACATAAAATGCGAATATTATTAATAGATTTGATGCACTACTTTTACGCAGTTCTCCATTTCATAAAATTGTTTAAACTGTCCTCGTAAATTGTTCATCTACTAATTCCACGACGACTGGACATTTTTCGCAATGATAAAACTCCGTGGAAGGACATGCTCTCACGCTCGTATAAGAAAATGCATATTATACCTACTCGTATATCTACTTACTTTTTTATGTAATGGCCTCTAAAGTGCATTCGAAAAAAAAATATTTTTATGTCCTAGCGACTTTTATTCATACTCTGAAAGTCTTCACCAAATCGAGGAAAACAGAGTGAAATAAGAATTTTTTTTTAGGATGCATTTGCCTAGTGTTTGCACACATCATAACCCTGGATATGCACATGAAAGTACACATGACGGTACATAGTCCTTTATCAGACGTTCATAGAGTACATCATCTCCTTAACGACATTAAGGACGTCTGCAAAGGAAATGGAAACGATAAGACGGAAGTCATATTATTCCGGGGACATTTTCACATGGATATGAAAGGTGTAATAAAAACTCGTCGATATTCGCCATCATAGCAAAACGCCCTTATATTCTGCAATGAACAAACACTCGAACTTGTTGTTGCGGGTACTACACGCTACAATCATTTTCACTTGTTACTTTTACTGTTTTCGAGAACTTGAAACTTTTCTATCATTTTTATCTTTTCCAATTTTCTCGTACGGATTATGTCCGTATTATGGGCAGATTCTATAAAAAGGAACTGGAGATAGTCGGATGGCAGTACCTTCGTCCTTTTCGACTATTGCGACAGTTTTGGGAGCTTATTAAAATGCCCAGCAAAGTGTCACCCCCCGGCCTTCTACCTATAAAATGCCACTTGGCCACATTCGTGGAATTCAGATAATACTCAAGTTTGAATTGGACATCACATCAGCATTATCGTAAAATGTTACAAGGTCCTAAACTGAAACTGAAACGTCCACAAGACACTCGAAATCTCGAAAAGTCGGTGCTAAAAAAATACAGTGATCCGGAAAATTATTTGGAAGAGAAGAACACTTAATTTGAGCCGGGACATTCAAGACGGTAAAAGCGTACAGGATTCCTTCTCGAGTTAATTGAAATTTTCAAATCTTAAAAGATTATTTTTGCTATTTCCACTTTTGCTTAAGAAAAAGGAGATTTTCCAGCCAAACTTTTAGGATTAGGAGCTTGAATCGGCAACCAAACCCCGAAAAGAACGCTATTTGAAATGAAAAAATATATTCAAACTTCTGAATTGAAAAAAAACTAAGAAAAATGTGTTTTGAGAGATGATTGTGGAGCCTTCATAAAAAGGAAAATGATCTGCCCCACCTTTATTATTTTGACGTGAAAATGTCTTAGAAATCGATGTCGGGAGTATGGAAGCATTCACGTGCTTATACAGTTTTAATCTTCAATAAGTATACTAAAAATAGCCAAAGTGCTTAGTCTCATTTTGTCCCGGTATCGCTCAGACATTCATTGCGGCTAGGATTTCGACTTTGAGTTTGACATGCTTCTATCAATGGAGTCATATTGTTACATGCACACCCTGGAAATCTCTACCACTTGTCGAAGACATCGAAGCTTCCAGTCAAAACTACAACTTTCGAATATCCAATTGAGATGAAAGCATTTAACTAGCACATTCGATGGTATTGGAAATATTTCGATTCAACAGCGAAGCATTTTCTTGTATACGGGATCAGTTTTTCCACTACGAAAGCGAGACAACGTTAAATTTTACTGGAAAGTGGATTTGTAAAGTGATTTTCTTTGGTAACAGTGATCGTGTCGTAAATTAAATCGGGAAGGATTGCCAATAGTATGATAATTGACTGCGATTGAATAAAGAGCTGTCTTTATTAATTTTAATAGAACTGTGTTTTTACTTGGAATCTCGGTGAACTCCTAGCTCGCAACAATATATTAAGCCCCAAATACACGTTACGTTGTTCTCCACTTGTTCGACATAGCACTGCACTGAGAGAAATAATTTGTTGGCAAGAGATTGCTTCAATAAAATTTTCATTGCAGCAATTTAAATTCATTTATGCTAATAAGAATTGGTTTGGAGCAATAGATATTCAGTTGTATAAAAAATATTCGTTTAAGGGAATAAACACGTAATACGTGCAATAGAAACATTGTGTCAAGACAATTGTTTGCGCGATTCTGTTGAAAGAACCGAACAAAAAAATGTCTAGCAACTCAATATAATAAATATAATGTTTGTTATTGCAACAGAATATTGTTCATTACAAACGATTTTCGGCATCATTCTGCTGTGGTAACCGAATGTGTGTTCCGCTAACCAAATGTATGTTGCGGTAACTTAGTTAATTCACACTAAGTTAAGTTGCACATAGGGAAATGAAAATGAAAGGTTTTCGGTGGCGCCAATCCAAAAACTTTCAACACGGGTTCGATTCCTACCTAAAGACATGGGTTTTATTAAGTCAGTAAGTAAGAAATAATATTTAAAGTAGGAAAATAATTTCTTAGAAGAGTTCTCTACCTCATCCTGGGTAACAAAAAAGAATTATGTGTAGGATCTAACACAAATAACTCCATTTTTTTAGAGTTTACCAACAACCCGCGCATTTGTGGCAATCAAAATTATAAGAGATTCTGGTTGGCTAGACAAATAATTCAGTTGTCCAAAAATGTATTCGATACCAGAAAATTCTGTTTGGCCAACCCAGAATTTCGGTTCCAACAATGGGAACTCGTTTGGCATATACATATTTCTATTGCAGCAATAAATCTGTTCTCTCAGTGAGGCATACGTTGGCTCAATATTCATTTGGGGGTTTATATAGACTAACTATCAGAACCGGATGAAACTTGCGTTGTCTTGAAAAAGAAAAAGGAGTGCATATGTGACAAGTCAATATGAGCTCTAAAGGGGTATTATAAGAACTCAAAATTTCGGGCTCGAATCAGTGGCGTGGCGTTCATGGAAGCAAGGGAAGCTTTGCTGAAAAATATCTAAAATGCGTTTCCTAAATCGCGAAAAAAATTCATGTTTCAAACATTTTCTTTGACACAGTCTAAATAAAACTTCGCAAGAAACTACTCGCGAATATCTCACACAGCCGAATTGGCACCACCTCGAAAAAGGCAAGCGAAAAGAAACCAAAAAGAACACACATGGAAGCAATTTGAAAGTTGCATCTATGAGCGTTCATTTCATTCCGTAGTAAACCCACGGTGACGACATGAAAAAAAATTTTCGTACACAGGCCGTTGGATGCAATAAGGAATTTGCTTCCACGGGTAGTAGAACACATTCTTGGCTGCAGCGGAGAAGCTTTCAGCAAGCAGAGATCTGATAAGACATAAGTGCTACCAGAGTAGGATAGGAATTGAATTCTGAACAAAGTTTGGAATTGAATTGTGGCAAGTAGTTTTTTTTTTTAGTAATTACGTATATGGTATTTAATTTGGTTTTTAGATCTCAGGAACCACTTACACTAGGAGGCTGAAACTTGGAACTTATATAGAACTATGATAGTGGACCAATTTGCAAAAAAATTGGCGATAAGGGTTGAGGAGTGTGGGAGTGGACGGGAAAGCAATGTGTTCGAAGTGATTGAAAGCTGGGGTTGAAACATTCTAAAATACATATCTCCTGAACGGTTAAAATCAGAAGATTGAAACTCAGTAGTTATCTTAAGGGATAATAGGATATTAATTAAAAGCTAAAATTTTTGAATGGGGCTGTGGTGTTTAGGGGTGGTAGTAAAAAACTTTGGATTAGAATATCTTCCGAACCAATTATATCAGGAAGATAAAATTTGGTTTGTGTATATAGGATTACAAGTGGAGCCCATTGAATGTATTATTTTTGAGGTGGGAGGTGGACCTCGAAAGTGGGGGCGATAGCCATTTTTAAAAAAATTTCATTTTTGTATCTCAAGAACCGTACCAGATATGATCTTAGAAATTTTACAGGAGGTTAGCCCAGTAAACTTCTAACAGGGAAAAATGTTGGAGGTACTGATGAAGGATGAAGGGGTGGAAAGAAAAGAACTTCGATTTTTATTTCTTAAAAACCACAAATCATAGAAAGTTAAAAATTGACAATATAGAGGTATCCTAAAAAAATTTTTTTTAATATGGGTAGCAAGGCAGGGGGTGGGTGGTGGTTTTTTATATCTCAGAAACGGCGTATGCAAGAAAGTCGGAACTTAGTACGTATATATACGTATGCTACTGAAGTAATTAAAAGAAAAAAATTGAGATGCGGTGTAGGTGACTGCGACTGACAACCTAAAAAATAACGTTTCAAATAGCCTCCTAGTCCTCCTTCGTGATTGCTGGGTGCTTTTATATTAGTAATGTTAAAAGTAGCTAATGGAGGAGGTTCAATTAATACGCAGTAAATTTGTAGAAAGAATAATAATAATAAATTTTTGATATTAACTAATTGCTTCCCCTTGTTGAATTATTACGCCACGCCACTGGCTCGAATGTATAGAGCTCAAAATAGTTTCGCCACTACAAATTCGTGAAGTGGGGTAACAGCGAATTCGAGCTGGCTTTTCGCTTGATGAATTCAATACGAACTCCCTTAGCGAACAGAAATAACGAAATATCGATTTTACTGCGAATTTGCAGTTTGTTCCCTTGCGCATCACCCTACCACCTACTAATAAGTTTCGCGAGGTAAAGCCGTTGTGAATTCGCTAAGCAAAAAATATTTATATTTTAATATTTTTTTCATATTTTACAAATTTTGTTCGAAAAAAAACAAAAATAGTTACTAAAAGCTTATTTGTAAATTTAAATTTATATAATGGGACATTTTTTTTATCTTCCAATAAATTTTATTGAATTTTCCTGATCTGTCTTACTTCAATAGATCACAATAAATTTCAGATCGGTACTGATTTACGGAATGCACATGTACGTTAAACGCGGTTGTTAGGAATATAACTTGGAGGCCATTTGAGAAACTTTTTGGTTGAAAATATGACTACAAAGTTATTTGAATGACTTCGCGGTTATACGAACACGATTCAAAAGTTATTTCAGTATCTTTCTGGTAATAAATATAACTTTCAATTTATTGGAGCGACTCATTACACATATTTATATACGAGGAAGTTATTCAGGTGATTTCTTAAATTTGAAATTGAGAAAAATTGCTAGCAGAACTGCAATTCAATCAATGAATTATTGATACTGCGATTAAAAATTGAGTGCTTTCAAAATGGTAATGATAAGGTGATAATAAATAAATTAAAAAAAATACTCAAGCGTTATTTTGCCCACAAAGTTAAAATTATCTGAAATTCTTGTGTTTTTCCAGTACACATTTTTTTCCTACCACTTACACCGCTGTTCCATTTCAAAGCCTAGTAAGTCCTTTAAAAAAAATTTAGAGTGGTGCTCAAAAAGCTCCTATCATTCAACCCCGACAAAGAAATGTTGCTATCCCGATATGTCGAGAATTCTCCCTGATTATCTCCTATATGTCGGATTATTAATGTTTTTATGAAGGCTGAGCAAACAAAGGTTTTCGCATTCTCCTTTAAATTTTTGTAAAAAAATACTTACTAGGTTTTGAAATGGGATAGCCGTAACTATTTCAGTTAACTACCGAACAATGAAAGAACTTCGATGGATTGGAAATCGACTGAAATAGACCTGTCCAGGACGCCAAGTGAATCGAAGAAGTGAAAGAAAGTGATCTGAAGAAAATCTGAAAAGACAAATGTTTAGAATACATGCGAACCTCCATAATATTACCATTGAATATGACTTGAAGGCTTAAATCGAAAGAATTCAAACATCCTGAGATGTCCTGATTGCCTGCATATCCTCGTAGATACGAAATACAATAACACACTAATTTCCAATCATGGATTTTCCTTTTGCATAATAAATAATACGAATCCACTTTGAAATTGCTCTTGTTCCAGGTTCATGTCACATAAATAATAAGTCAATTATAAATAGCACATAGAGAGATACAATGAGATTACAGGACAACAACACCATAGGTCAAAAAGTACGTAAAATACAATAAAACTTACCTCGTCCTGGGACATTGTCATGGATTTTGCAGCCAAAGGGTCGGTACTGTTGTCGCCCATCATGCCGCCCCCACTTGGTCCCGGCCGATATTTCCTCCACAAGTAACTGCAACAAAACCAAAAAAAAATTTCAGGTAAAGTAAAAATTTATGAAAAATCTGACAGGTAATATTCCTGTTAAACAAAAAAGAGATTTTTTTGCATCGAAAATCGAACATCGATTTTCATGAAACGAGTCCTTTCCATTAGCATGCAAATGGGCAGCCACGCGAACGACGTTACTAAGGGTTGTAAAGGACTATCCTCACGGTTCAGGATTTACTAAAATTTGCAGTTCACAGTTAATTTCCATTGCAGGGCTTTGATATGAATAAATTTTTCGCATAGCCTCAATAAAGGACATATAAATAACACGCACGCAGTAGTTCTCATCAGTCCCGGAAAATTATAAACAATTTTGTTAATTCGCCTGGAAATATGCGAAAAAAAAATGAAAAATCTGATCAAAATCGATATTATGATGAAAATCGAACAGGATTATTCGGAGGAAAATAAACATAAATAAAATATCGACACACCATTTCGGAGGCTGATGGGAAAATGATTTTCAGAATTTCAAATCACCTATCCACCCACGAATCCAAAAATCGGATCGAAAATGAGGCAATTCGTATTCAGATTTTCTGTTTTTCATAATGTTTTCGATTTTATGTACTACCTACCCGTCAAAAGGGCTGAATCGAAAGACCTTGGAGCTGCCTTCTATTTGTCTATGGGCTTCCTTGCCTATTCGTAGAATTCCAATTTCGGGATTTATAGCAGAACGTAGACGGGATCTTTTTATAACTGTGGTGGGTTTTATAACCTTTTTGTGAAAGAAATAAGAAAGTGCCTACTATTCAGAACGATCCGTACTTGAGCATTGAGAACAACCAACCCCTTAATTATGGGTGATTTATATGGAAGAATTTAACAATAATTTGTCTGTTCCGGCTCTGTGGGTGGGGGGGAGGAGGGTGGTATAAATTCCTTTTTTTCCTTCAGTACTTAAAAGGCTTATAGAAGACATTTTTTTTTTAAATAAAAATTCCACAAGTCTGATAAGCCTATAGATAAATATTATGAATTTCATGATGATAGAAATATTGCATGGATTCAAATTCATTCAGAACGGTATAAAATTCAAGGAAATATTTCATAAAGAATTTGCCGAAATTTTTTTAGAATATGCATGAATACGTAAAAAATATATAAATACATTTTTTTTAATATTCACGTTTTTAAGACGGATTAAAAAGTATAAAACAATTTTTCCTAGCCCCATACAAGTAGTCCTGAAAATTTCTGATTGAGCATTTTTAAAAGCTATGAATATACTTGTAAGATTTAAAACAAAAAACATGGGCGAATTTCGTTATATCTTTTAGGCATCTTAGTTATCAAATTAATATTACTTCTGCGGGCTCTTTATGTTAGGTTGTTGCAGATGAAATATCGTTTTTGGTAGTGCAATTTCAAACAACTGTAACTTTTATAAAACTTAATTTTATTAATCAAAATATGCACCAACACATGAAATACACTTCTCCCAACGAGATACAAGTGCATTTATTCCAGTTTCGTAGAAGACCGTCTTTCTAGAGCGAAGAAAGTCCTCGATCGCTGCTTCATTATCGAATTGTTTGGTCGCCAAAAAATGGTCCAAATTTTAAAAAGTGGTAGTCTGTTGGCGAAAGGTGTGATGAGTATGATGGATGAGGAAGAGTCTCATACAGCAACTCCTTTAATTTTGGACCGTTGTTCTTGAAACATGAGGCCGTGCGTTGTCATGAAGCAGTATAACTCCATCTCTGTTAACCAATCTAGCCCGTTGAACAACAATTTCTGATACATTTCATCGAGTTGGGCACAATACGTCTCTGCATTAATGGTTTCACGACGCTTCAAAAAGAAATAAAGAATAACTTCAGCTGCAGACCACCAAACAGTCACCATTATCTTCTTGAAGGCCTGGTTTCGGCATGTGTTTTGGGGTCTCATCATCATCCAGCCATTGTCCCGATCGGCGACGATTGTCGTACTGTATCCACTTTTCATCACATGTCACTATTCTGTTCAAAAACGGATCGTTTCTATTCCGGGAGCGCAGAGAATTGCAAATTTACAGTCGACGCGTCATGGTTTGCTCAGTAAGCTCATGTGGAACCCACTTATCAAGCTTTTTGATTTTTCCAAGTTGTTGCAAGTACCGGGAAACTGTCGAAAAGTGTACGCCCAATTTCTCTGCAATGTCCCTTACAGTTTGGCGTAAATCAGTTTCCACTAAAAAATTCAGCTCATCGTTGTCGATCGAAGGCACATGGCTCACTTTCAATTGTCAAATCTACTGATCGGAATTTTTCGAATCCATTTTATTTACTGTCCGATCTCCAGAAAGTCCAAAACTGAAATGACTCCATGAGTAGGTAAATGTAGGGGTATTTATACTTCAATACCCAATACCACTTGTGCCACCTGGCGGCAAATTGAGACATGAAAATCGCAACTGACTTCACTTTATAGAGAAAACCGACATTTCATTTGCAACAGCCTAATACATATAAGCGCCTAGAAAACTTTTCGCAAATTTTTTGGTATCCAACCCCTACGGGGGTTGTAAAGTAAAGTGTAAAGTGTGTAAAGTAAAAAAAATTAAAGTAAAAGTGTAAAGTGGTTGTGTACTTTTTCATGAATTTCGATATATTTCTTAGGTGTAATAAGATATCGAATTTACTTTCACTTCTAAAAGCTTTAAATCTAATCGTGGAAAAAAGAGATTTAATCATTTTTCGATATTATTTCGACTCCATGGTAGTATAAGGAATTGTTCAAGTTTTCACGAATTCCGAAAAATCTATTAGGTTTAATGAGGTCGAATTCGGTTTTACTTCTATGGGCTTTGTATATAAAAATCTAAAAATCAATTTCAGGATTTTGCGATAATCAACCCCTAAGAGGGCATAAAACAATTGTGTACATTTTTACGAATTCCGACATATCACTTAGGTCTGATAAGATAATCAATTGTTTTTTACTTTAATGGGCTTTCTATATAATCGCCTAAAACTCGGTTTCGAAATGTTTTGATATTCAACCCCTAAAGGACTATATCGATATCTTGTCCCTTGTGTTGTTATTGAAATAATAAAGTTGCGCCAAGACTGTTGCCAGATTTTTTTAATGTAGCTGACTTTAAATACTGTCTGAAGTCGTTAAAATTTTAATCAGTCATCTAGACTGTGATAATAGAAGTTGTTGTGTAGTGGCAGGACGAAATTTTTGGCGGTAGGCGGCGATGCGAGCCATACATGCTTGCCAGGAGGTTACACCGACATCTTCAATCCCCATTCTTATAGTTAAACCTTCTGGTCACTGTGTGATAGGAGCACTAGAACACAATTCTTATCGCAGGATTTGCAGTATTCTGGTAAGCCCAAGTTTGTAATAGAGTTCTATTTTATGCTTCCGTATAGGAATTTTCGATGAAAAGATTTTGAACATTAACCACACACAAGTAGGAACAGTGAATGAATTGTAACGAAAATTAAGTGACTGTAATAAAACTCTCAATTCCGAAATAAAGGAGCCACGTTAAGTTCAAGTCTGTTTGAATTTTATCACGTTTGCATTTTCTAGGGTACACTCTGAAAATGTGGCGAATAGACAGTCTTTTTATCATGCCAAATCCAGGTAAAGACTGCTGCTGTTTTGTATGTTTTCTTTAGAATACGAAATCTAGAAAAGGATGTAGAACGCAAACATTTCAGAAATAATTCTTTGTCCAAGGCATGCATGTGTCTCCGGAAAGTCAGTAGAGAGCTCTATAGATTAAAAAGTAAGCCGACAAAAAGCAATTTCCTTTTAGTGTTTCTAAACATAGATGGAGTCCTTTATGAACCACCTTTTGACTCTGTAGGTGATACAGACGAACTCTTCGCGCTCTCACTTTCCCATTTTTTCACTTGTCTTGAAAATAGTTTAACTTTATTATTTTAATAATAAATAATTGCTTTGAGAACAGATGAATAGTAGGCAAAAGGCATTTACATGTGTATTTAGAGAAAACATGTCGTAGTCATGATAGGTACTAACCAATTGTATAATACTTGTTATGGAATACTCAACTGTGTTTTATATTGTACAGAGGACAAAACAAACCAAGGAATATGCAATCCATTTTATCCGCCAGATTTTACTATTTACATCTAGATGGCATTGTGTTGTCTGGAAGCGCATTCTATGTGTGAAACTCTGAATTTGTTACGGAAACACAGCAAGTGCGCGACTGAAAACAGTGGTGTGGCTATGCTGTGCTCCAACTTCTTGTGGTTTTTATATGTACTGCGAGTCGATCCTTGAAATGCTATGAATTACTTTAAGTACCTTATCATTGAACTAATTATGGCCTAAAAAAGCCAGTTATTACCATATTGAATTCCACTTACAAACACATCGATTTACATCGACATTGGGATTTATTGTCCCATTGTGGACAGAGGAGTGGTTGGAGACGCTCCTGAATCAAGTGCACTAATAGTAATTAAACTAACACTTCTTCTTCCTATTTTAGAAGGTTTCTGCTACAGGTCTGCAATGTCCTCGGCCGGAAAACGGTATTACATTGACTATGAAGTACTCTTCCGAAGATCCAACACAACAGTTTCAAGTAAAATTTTCATCATGACATGCTCTCTTCCATCTAACTCTTGACCTACCCTCCTTCATTGCCATTCTGTACAGAGTTACACTGAAGGTTGATTATAACAACAAAAAAATCTAATAGCTTTTCATCATTAATACATGTATCTGGTACGAGAAACTAGGTGCAGTATATTCAGTGAATAAGTAAAGTCCACACATTATAACCTTATACTTAAGCTTTAGGCTTTGTACCAGTCATCCACTGCGTACTTGCACTACGGTTTCAAATACATTTTGGTCATTTATTTTTTGTTTAAGCCGCTTGCTGGATAATTAATTCGCTTAAATAAATTGTGATAGCAAAAAAAATAAAATGAATACAGATGAAACATCAAAGGTTTTTTCAGCAGAGATACTCCACTCTTTCCATATTTCCAATTAATTCCACCGCCGGTACCATAATTCCAATTAGCTATGGAAAATGTTCTCTAATTATTCAAAACGTTTGATGAATTTGCGAATTAATCGAAGAAGGGAAAAAATCATTTGAATTGCTCATTAGCTGTTCAGGTGCTATCTCCATTTAGCCTTTATTTCACTTCACCTCCACAAAATGTGACTGCAATTCAAAATTTCGTCCCTGCAATCTGTCCGCTTGTTGTTTAATTTTAAGGACTCTACAGAACGTTCTTGTACATAGTCTTTCCATAATAAACCAGTAAAAACACTTAACACAAGGCGCTAACTATGGATAATTTTATGGCATACATGCATGAGGCTATAGGGTACTTAATATTAAATTCCATACGACACTGGCAACACATACGCCTCTTAAATTATAGCCCTGCAATTTCGTGCAGCCGTTGCTAAATAAGATCCTTCCACGGTACAACGGAGAGTTTCACAAGGACAGAGTATTCCATAAAAATTCCACATACAGTGAAGCGAATCTCTTAACTCCGCCATAAAGGAAGTGATAAAAACATGGCGCACGGAGTACGCTCTTGTAGTTTAATTGCATATAAACTACCCTATTACTCGACACCGGGCACAGGTACCACCTCACCTCAATCCATTCTATCGCCGAGAATCAGGGAACCGTTAATCGCTAAACACCTTAGTCGTATTTTCCGGTTATCAGAAACACCGGAAAATCAATTTCCATTTTATAGCCAGGTCTGGCGTTCAAATTCATAAGCATTTTTTGCGGAAATGAAATTTTCCACGGCAAATAGATGCGACAAGTTTTCCCATCGGTTCATATAGGGGTTGTACTGCGGTCGTTGCCGTTAAATCCAAACCCCCTGTCCTGATACCGTCTCAACTTCATTCACATTTGGGGTGGTTTCGATTCACTATGAATCCTTTCCGGGTGAAAATGTCCGAAGGAGACGGAACCGAAATGACCGCAAAAAATCGCAAAACAATGTTCGCCCGGGAGCGGGGTACAAAAAATTTACAGCCTCATAAAAACGACAGGACCAAAATATAAAGGACGACTTGCACGTACCGAAAACCCTGCCAGGAATCTTAATGAATTTCTAACGAACGACAACTGGAATCTGACAAGAATGTAGCACAAAAAGTGTATCTGAGTCGAAGCGGATAAAAGGATTCGAAATTCGGATTATTCGACGATTTAATGCGATTTTATCTAATTTAACTTGCAAAGTTGTTGGATTTTGGACCCACGTTGGGCGCCTATTATTACTCTTCTCCCACCGACGAAGGCGAACGCTACTGAAGCCTACTGAAAAACGTGCTTAGCCACAGACCAACCTACATGTATGTCCAAAACTGTGGTTACAAAATATTAAGAATAGAGCCGTAAATATCGCTGGTATTTAGCTTATCTAAATACCTCCCAGCGTAACCCACTCGCACTGGTTCATATACACGAAAAACGTCCTTGCCATATAAGACGGTATGTAAAGTGGTGGAGTATGCCAGGTAGGGTAAGTACGTAGGCTGGGTACGGTAGGACGGGTACGTACAATGGGTAGGTACGTTGATAACGTATGTGTATATTTGTCTACTATTTAGAATACTTTATAAACGTTTCAAAAACTTGTTGGTGGTAGCTATCACAAAACCAAACAATTTTCTTCCTACAATTTCAGTTCTTCCACATGACCAAATGAATTCCTTTTGGGAAAAGGAAATAGCAGTAGGCAGTCTAACCAATAGCGACTTTTAATTAAACATTCCTCCTGCTTTACGGTTTACCTTCTCAACCTTTGACAGTAACGCTTTTTGCTTCTTCTTTAACAAAACGTTGGCTTAGTGCGTGTTCTTCTATGTTAGCAAGAATTGTAAATTGCAGCGGAAAATTTTGTTCTAAGGTACAAAGTAGATTATTTGTTTGTTTTAGTTTCCATTTTCACTTTATTTTCAAACTGATTGCAGAGCAAGACTAATCCAACTTTTCGCAAATGACCAAAAGGATTTCGATCCTTTGGGGCACTCCAGGATCTTTCGTCTTATCTTTAGATCATGTTGTAGTTTTGCATGATTAATAGTGGACTTGCAGGTGTTTCTTGCCTTAATGAATTGCTCCCTATTAAACTGTGAGGAATGTGCCTTAAATGTACCACAAGCAATATTTTTAGCCTGAATGGCATCGAGACAGTCGTTGGTGAACCATGAGTCCTTAGAGGGTTTGACTCTTGTGAAGCTGAAGGAAATAAAGAGCCGCATTCCCTTTAAAATTGTCTCGGTAATGAGTTTACAGGCGTCATCGCAATCATTGGATGTATATACCACAGGTTCTAATTAAATGCCCTATAGAATTTGTTTAGATCTACCCAATTGGCTCTATTAGAATGCCAAACGATTCGCCTTGGAGCTTTGGTTACCGGTGGTGATAGTGCCACTTACCAATTGAGTAAAGCCGTTGATAGAAGCGAAGATCTCAGTAATGTGTCCGGGTTGGGCCGTATGGCTGTTTCAATTGAACCGCAGAAGCTGCTTGCTTTTTTACTCAATTATTTCAATAATACAGTAATGTGATCAATTTTTTAAAAAAACAAATTTGCTACCCTCAAAATTTTTTTTTACATTTCATGACTGGTAGACAAGAAAAAAGCAAAATAAAATTTCAGTCCGTCTGTCCGCCGTACGCCGTACGCCTTACGTCGACCGCTGTACGCAAAATCGTTTGAAGGCTCGTAGCTCCCAAACCCTATGATCTATTAAATTGAAATTTTTATGAATAGACTGAGTACGCCTCTTGAAGTGACCACATTTTGAAGGGAGGGGTTGTGAGTGCAGAAGTGAGGGAAGCGTTTTAGACGGAGAATTTTGGTTTCTAGATCTCAGCAAATACTTACGCTAGGAGGCTGAAACTTAGAATCTGTATAGAGCTTTGATAGTGGACCCATTTGTAAAAAAATTGCTTATATGGGTAAAGGGGTGTGGGAGTGGGGGAAAAATTATACTTCCGAAACGCAAGAATACCGAGATCGACACGTTCTAAACTCCATATCTCCTAAACGGTGGGGGTGAAAAATTTTAGATTACGATATTTCACGAACCAAATGCATTAGACATATGAAATTTGGTTTCTGTATATAGTTGGCAAATAAAGTTTGCTGAAAGTGAAATTTTTTAAGGGGGCGGCGGAACATGAAAGTGTAGGGGATAAGAATTTTTTGAAAAAATCACGTCTCATATCTCAAGAACAGTGTAAGATAAATGCTTACAGGAACAGGAAAAGGTTCTGATTTTTATATCTCAAGAACCTATAATGATATCAAGCTAAAAGTTGGTATTTAGATAGAGCTATGGTAGTAGCATGCTGGCAAAATATAATTTTTAATAGGAGTGGTATGGTACGGGGATGGGGGTGTTTTTCATATCTATAGAAACTTGGTATGTATATGTAAATCAACAAGAAAAGTAATTTTGATAAAAAAAAAATTTCAAAAATCTATTGGCGTTTGGAAGGGGGCCAAAAAAAATTATCAGTCAAAATGGAATGCATATATTAGGTGTGTTTTTTTGCGCATTTATCCAGATTAGAGTAGTGATTAAAATTTACATTGAAAACAACAACAATATTGCTGTTTTTGTTATTTTTTATTCCTTTTCCCTGTAGATAGTAGGCTAGAATATAGATTCTAACCGGAATAGTTAACCCAGTAAGCTCACTGGGTGAACTACTCGCGATAAATTCTCTAATCTAGCCTACTAGCTATTGAAAAAAGTTATTAAGAATCGTAAAAACAGCAATGTTGTTGTTATTTTGTGTATAAATTTTAATCACTACTCTAATCTGGAAAAATGGGAAAAAAAACACACCTATTTTCATGATTTTCGTCATTTCTGTTAGGTCTTCCCAAATATTTAATTCATTTTTATTCTACGGCTTCTTCATATAAATACCTAGAAAGTGTTTTCAGGATTTTTTTAAATTTTAACCTTAAGGGGGTGTAAAGAGGTTGTATACTTTTTCACGAATTCTGCCATATCCCTCAGGTATGATCAGATATCGAATATCTTTTCACTTTCATGGGCTTGTGTAATAATCTCCTAAAACTTGTTTTTAAGCTTTTTCCCTTTTCAGCCCCTAAGAGGGTATAAAAGGGTTGAGTACGTTTTCACGAATTCCGTCATATCTTTTGGAAGTGATAAGAAATTGAATTGGTTTTTACTTTCTCGTACTGTCTTCATATTTACCTATTAACTCCTTTCAGAATTTTTGCATATCTGGTGATATATCGAATTCATTTTTACTTCCTAAAGTTTCCTATATAAGCACCAAAAAGTCAATTTCAGTATTTTTTGATATTCAAGGGGCGTAAGGAGGTTGTATGCTTTTCAAAGCTTCGACACATTTCTAAGGTTTGATGAGGTATTAGATCGCTACAAACACATTTCTCCATTTTTCCATATTCAACTCCCAAGAGTTTGCATATGTTTTCACAATTTTGCCAGTTCTGATGAGATATAAAATTGGTTATTACGCCATTTGATGTAATGGCCTAAACACCAATTTCACAGTTTTTCGCATTTCAGAAACCAAGGGGGTGTGAAGGGTTTGCTTTTGTTTTCACCATATTCAACCCTCAAGTCAATGTAATTCGTCATAAGTCTGATAAGGCATCAAATTCCTCTTTTACCTTTTACCTCTATGGGCTTTTAGTGTTCATAATATACCGAAATCCAAATAGTCTACACGGGGTTTTTCAATGTTTAATCGGCTAAAAATAGGGGAGTCTGCTTTTGGTACTAAGGATATAGAGTTTTTCTTGACATTTCCACACAATTTGTTAGTTTTCAGTGGGATTTTCACCGAGGGAATCCGTTATTCTGGTGCGAGTTCCAGATATACCAGCTCCAGTGCCTTCAGAGTTCTTAGATACTATCCTCTATATGTGGTAGATCCCGGTATCTGTTTAACATACGGTCCACGTGCATATCCAGCATTTCTATGCTCAGTTAGTCCAGTTTTTTAGTTGGTCCTTTACCGCGGATAATCTTGCCTCTGTTTCAATATAGATGTGCAACAAGGTCAGTCCTAGAGAAGGCTCCATATCTCTCGTGTGACAGGTTCTCATGGCTCCTGTTGTATTGATGCATGCCAACGTTTGGAGCTTATCCAGTGTGTTCGTCGCACATAATAGTTGTGTTCTTTGGCTCCATAATGATGCTCCATATGCTATCATAGGTGTCATAGTAGCCGTGTAGATCCAAAGATTATTTTCTTTTTCAAAACACCGGAATTTGCTTTTGACTTGTCTACACACGAGTTGAACAATAGTGCCATTCTCTGATACTTTTTTCCAAGTCCTTGTTTCGTATGAGTTTATAATCCACAGTAGCTTCTAGGTATTTTACTTCTGTCGAGTGATTGAAGTTTCTATTTCGTGAAAATATCACAACCGTGGTTTTATCCGGATTGCCACATGGAGCTATCCCGGGGTGCCACGTTAATGTTTCGTTGAGTTTTTTTTGGATATGGTTGCCAAGGATTTCCTCAAATTACTAAGTCGTCAGTATATCTTTGCGCTGTAAGGGCGTAGGATCAGTAGGTTGTCAACCACAATGCAACACAAGACGGGTGATAGTACGCCTCGCTGCGGACATCCTTTGACTGCTTTGTCCTTTGGGGTATCAGTTCGCGAGGAGGTGTAAACCTACCTTGAACTTAGCATTACGTAACAAGAAATCCATAGAGTGCAAATTCTTTGTCGGATATTGCCTTTTCTATTTCTGTTGTAAGTTAAAGAAATGCTGATTCAGTGGATTTGCAGGACTGATACTCAAATTGCTTAAAATGTAATGGTTTCTTGCTAAGCGCTTCATGTTTTGAATAATTTCGGGTCAGACAATGATATATTGCTTATCCTTGGCCTGTATCCACACACTTGAGATGTGATTCAGAGAAAAGCCCCCTCTGAAGATTTCTAGGACGTAAGGGAGCTATTCTTCCAACCCCTTTGAAGCAGAACGGGAAGGATTCGTCAATTCCCGACCATCAAAAGTAATAAAGTAAAAACAGTATTTACCATACAAAGGTATTTGAAAAATAAGTGCTTGATTTTGCCTAAACTCATGGCAATTCTATAACACCTTGTGGTATTATGCTGAAATTTTATGTGACTGAGTTTAAGGCGAAAAATAGGTCAGGTGTTCATTGGAACAAAATTACTCTACTCCTTAAGGTAGCTTCCATGTTCAAGTCCTTAAAATAAGTGGTCAAATACTTTCCATCATGTCTTCAGGAAATAGGAATTAAAAAATGCTCATAAACTTCAATACGGGCTACTACTTTTCTTCTCTTAGAGCTAGTAGTACAAAAAGGACACACTTATTCCCCAATGCCTCAACTAGAATATGAATCTGAGGTAGTAATTTATCAAATTTTGCCATACTGTAATCGTCCTTTGAAACGTCCGGGACAGTCTTACTGGCAAAAACAAAGTAACTTACCAAAGTAACATTTTACAACGAACTGATTCCTTGATGAACCCCCAATTTTCATTAAAAACTCTACTGTAAATCTGTCACGTTATAAAATACCGATTCAAACCTTAAGACGAGCGGAAATTCCTTCACGAGATTTAATTTGTTTTTCGGTATTTTGTTGTGATTTTCGTACTCAGACGGGCTAGCTACCCTCTTTCTTGCTGGCGTGGTAAACCCTATGGAGGTGGGCATATTTCTGGGTGGATGTTTCAATTAATAGGGGAGGGTTTTCAAGTTGTTTTCCAAAGTACGAAAACTGCAAGAAGGAAAAGTTTTCTTTTCCGCATTTTTTCTGATCGAAAATCCTTCGCTTTTCTCGTGTTTTTTTCGAGGTGTGGGAGTGGTGCTGTGATTGCTTTTGGCAACGAGATTTTCAAGTTCCAAAGAAATTGTATTGCAGCCGTACAAAATTTTTGTAGGAATGTTGGAAAGCTGTGCTAGTGCGAGCAAAGAAAATTGGAAAGGGATGGAATATCGAAGGCGGCGACGAAGCCTCCACGATATTTCGTAATTTTCTCGATTCGATGAAAAGTAGTCGTAACCACTAGGGAAATTATCTCCGGTTCTTATTTCCGTTGAATTTAGATTTGATTTGATTTTCTCTAATTTTGTTCATCGGTTTTTTAGGGATGATGTTATTGAAAGGGAAATTTTTTGTGGTGGTTTGTTGGTGCTTTCATATCGATTCCAGAGATGAGAATACTTGCACTATTTTCCCAACCTGATAGGAACTAGCACTATTAAGATAAAATTTGCAACGGAAAACCAAAAGCATTGAAATTGAATCACAATCGATTCACCTAGGTGAATCACGGAGTAGTCGATTTGGTTACTCGTACGTGAATCACTTAGGTAGATCGCAAGTGAACAATTTGGATGAATTATACGTGAAGAATGAAGCTATTTCTATCCTTTATGATAAACTATTGAGTACTTAGTTCTGCTTCTAACAACGACTTCAAAAATCTGCGAAAAGTGGTAAGTAGGTAATATTATTTTTTCTTAGACCATCGAAGTAATAAACCTTTTTTAATGTAAAACTTGGTTTCGAGGAATTACGGGATGTAGTCCGTTCATGCTTCATCCCACTTTCGGAAGGAACCATATCATTCAACAAAAGTTAAAAATAGTTTGATAGACAGACTCGTGTGTGCGATAAATGGATCAATTATTAAACGGAAACCAAAGCCAAAAAAAAGGATAAGGAGAATTTCGCAAAATTGCAGAATTACGAAAAATAAGATTCGCTGAATCCCAACTTTCTAATCGTAGAAAATCGATTCAACAATAAACTTTCCATTCCACACCGAAAGTGCTTATCACGAAACTCCTAAAGGGTTTCGTCCCGGACAGAAAAGTCCTTTAACAATATTCCGCATAAATCATTTCCATAAGAGTCTCCGAAAAGATCATCTCATTTATCAACGAAACCTGGGGGTGTTTCATTGAAAGGGTCCTTTTATACGTCGAAAGTCCAGCCTAGCAATCTCTATTCACCTTTTCATCTGTTATATGCCCTCACGAACCAATTCACCTACTCCCTTAGCCTACTTAGTGCCGTTTCTCATTTATCTGTATCTATCTATAGTTCTAATACAAAAGATAATCTTTCGGGGCAAAATAGAAACTTTTCAAGGTGCTATGCTTCTCATTATATTCTTTATATCCTGCAGGAAGAAAAAAGGAAAAGAAAAACGTCCAGGAGGAATCCTACAAAAACCAACTTCGGTTCGTTTGGCTTTTGCCGCTCCGTCGAGGACGAAAATTTATCTTCTGCCCAGGACCCGAAGAATCTCCGATGGAATAAATGAAAGCATTCGTAATGATATAGTTGTATATCTACATTAGGAATCAAGTCGATTCCTTAACCAGAAATAATCCTCAAGACAAAAGAGCAACCTTACCTGGTCCCTGACTACTACACGCATTGACAGCATGTTCTTATGTTTACATAATTCATAGCCTGCTCCGGAAAATCTAATTTACAACATTTTCTTTTTCTCCCCTCTTCATTTTCTTTTTCGCTTTTCCACTTTTCCGCTTTTCCTTTGAAATTTTACAGGCCTAAAAGCCCAAATAGAGCCACTGCCTTCAACGTTTTAGTAAGTCCTTTGCCATTTGCCGTACAATTTAAAAGAAACTGAAAATACAAGTCCAAGAAAAAAGGCTGTAAAGTGTATCCTTTTCGTACATTCAGGACCAGCACCGCTTGACTTTTTTCTCCCTCAAAAAATAAATACACATGACGACAAGGAAATTGGTTTTTTTAGGTAATTGTAAAAAATTATTGGCAACCGATTTTTTATTGATTACCCAGGAAGAAGGAGTAATGATTTTGAACTCTTGCTATCGAGAAAACGGAAATAGGCTTGTAAAGTTTGATTTGAATTTAAGGCCAAAGACGACTGAATAAATTGTTGCTTTCGAAAAATTTAGTTTGGGTACAATCATTTACTATACTTACACCCAAATTGATATAATGGTTTTACTTTATTATTTTAATAATAAAGTATTGTTATCGATTTTTAAAAAAAAAAAATTTGCTACCCTGAAATTTTTTTTTTATACGTTTTATGACTAATAAGCACCAAAAAAGCAAAAAAAAATTTCAGTCCGTCTGTGCACCGTCCGCCGTCCGCCGTCCGCCGTCCGCCGTCCGCCGTACGCAAAACGTTTGAAGGCTTATAACTCCTAAACCCTATGAGCTATTAAATTGAAATTTTTTTTATTAATATACTCGGTAGGTTCCTTGAAGTGACCACTTTTTGGGTGGTGGGAGTATGAGGGGGGAGGTGGGGGAAGCGTTTTAGACGAAAAATGTTGGGTTCTAGATCTCAGCAACTGTATAGGCTAGGAGGCTGAAACTTGGAATTTATATAGAACATCGATAGTGGACTCATTTGCAAAAAAAAATGATAATATGGGTAAAAGGGTGTGGTAGTGGGGAGAATAATAATGCGTCCGAAACGCTCGAAAGCCGAGATCGACACATTCTAAAATCCAGATCTCCTAATCGGTTAATGTCACGAAATTAAAACTTAATGAACATCTGTGGGTATACTAGGAGAATAGATTCGAAACAAATTTTTGAGAGGGGGCAGTGACGTACGGGGATGGGGGTTAAAAAACTTTAGATTACGATATCTCACGAACCTATTGCATTAGAGAAATAAAATTTGGTTTCTGTATAAATGTTGACAAATAAAGTTTGCTGAAAGTAAAATTTTTTAAGAGAGCGGTGGAGCATGGAAGTAGAGGGGGTAAGCATTTTTTAAAAAAATCACGTCTTATATCTCAAGAACAGTGTAAGATAGATGCTTAAAATTTTTACCAGAAGTAGGCCTAATAGACAACCCAGCAAAAAAAAAGAATTTCATGGATGAGGGTGTAGAGGGTAAGGGTGGGAGAGGGTGAAAAGTAAAAAGTTCCGATTTTTATATCTCGAGAACCTATAACAATATAAAGCTGAAACTTGGTGTTTAGAGAGAACTATAGTAGTAGCATGTTGGAAAAATATAATTTGTTATAGGGGTGGTATGGTACGATGGTGGGGGGTATTTTTCCTAACTATAGAACGGCTTATGCTAGAAAGTTGAAATTCGGTACGTATATGTAAATCAACTAGAAAAGTAATTTTGATTAAAAAAAATGTAAATATCTATTGGCGTTCGGAAGTGGGGCAAAAAAAATTATCAATGAAAATGGAATGCATATATTTTCACGATTTTCGTCATATCTATTAGGTCTTTTGAAATATTGAATTCTTTTTTTTTCTACGGGTTTTTCATATAAATACCTAGAAAGTGTTTTCAGGATTTTTTAAAATTGGACCCCCAAGGTAGTGTAAAGGGGAGTATACATTTTCACGAATTCAGCCGGTCTGATTAGATATCGAATAACTTTTCACTTTCACGGGCTTATTTAATAATCACCTAAAACTTGTTTTCAAGGTTTTTCCCGTTTCAACCCCTAAGAGTGTAAAAACGGGTTGAACACGTTTTCACGAATTCCGTCATATCTCTTAGGAGTGATAAGATATCGGATTGGTTTTCACCTCCTCGGGCTTTCTTTATATATATCTAAAAACCCATTTCAGGATTTTTGGATATTCAACCCCAAAGTGGGTGCAAGGGGGTTGCATATGTTTTCACGAATTCTTACATATTTCTAGTTCTAATGAGATATCGAATTCATTTTTACTTCCTAAAGCTTCCAACATAATCGTTAAAACGTTGATTTCAGGATGTTTGTTATTCAACTCCAATAGGACGTAATGCTTTCGACATATTTCTCAGGATTGATGAGATATTAGATTGGTTTGCACTTCCACAGACTTTTTATATAATGGTCTTCAAACGCATTTCCGATTTCATGTAATGGCCCGAAACCAAATCACGAAAAACCTTCTAATGGCGTAATAACTGATATTATACTAGGACTAGATCTCGTCCCGGTGTATGACCCAATTATGTAATTCATATGTTATATGAGGCAGCGGCGTAAGTATTCTAGCGCGACCCCATTTTAACCGCTTCCCGAATTTTTTTTTAGGTTTTCAGTCACATAGTAACCTACACCGCATCTCAGAATTAAACTCGTTCCGAACTTCTACCGAAAAAATAATAAAGTTGCGCCCAGACTGTTGGCAGATTTTTATACTCTAGATGAAATCATATAGACTATTATAAGTTTAATCCAGCCCAAAAGTTTGTAACGCATAGAACCAAGCCTCGGACGAAAAAAAGTTATATATTATTTTTGGTTTATTTGTGGCCAAAAACCTCAAATCCGCCTGACGTCCGTCCGTCCGTCCGTCCGTCCGTCCGTCCGTCTGTCCGTGAACACGATAACTCAGGAACGCCTTCACCTAGGATCTTGAAATTTTGAATCTGGGTGTTTGGTTGAATTTGTAAGGCTAAGTTCGTTAACGGGCAAAATCGTCTTACTCCTTCGGGTAGCTGCCATACAAAATGTCCTTAAAACACGTGTTCAAGAATATTGGTCGATAACTTCAGAAGGGTTTAAGCTACGACATTGAAATTTTGTACGTGTTATTTTTCCAATAGTTGGAGCTAAATATATGATTATGAAGAAAATCCTGTTAGTCCTTCGTGTAGCTGCCATACAAATATCCTGTCAAAATGTATTCACTTAATTTACGAAACTCACTATAACTCAAGTAATCTTTTAGCTCCGAATTCGGAATTTTGTACAAGTTAATTTTGAGTGAAAAGAAAGTTCGAGTTTACTAATCAGCGAAATCCTTTTACTCCTTCTGGTAGCTGCCATACAAAATATCCTTAAAACACGTGTTCAACAATATTTTCCGATAACTTCTGAACGCTTCAAGCTACGAATTTGAAATTTTGTACACATTAATTTTTGAATGGTTCCAAGGAAAAGGATAAATATGTAAGAAATCGAGTGAGTCCTTCCTGCACCTCTCATGTGAAAGTCCTTCAAAAAGGACATTTTTTCTCGATGACTTACCCAGTTCAAGGTATGAAGTTAAACACTGAATATTGTCTTTTAGGTTTGAGTAGCAATCTAATAACAGTCCTTAATAAAGGACATACAACATGCACAACGTAATTCTACTTTATCCCCAACTACAATATAAATCGGAGTTCAGTATTCATCTAGAGTATTATACGATTGGCTTGCAGCCGATCGTGACTGCAGTATGTTTTTTTTGTAAGCCTCAGTTGCGCCAACGTCACGCCGCTGTCAGTTTTGCCCTTTACTGCCAGGGAGGCCATCTATTGGTGCTTCTTGAAATAACGCGATGTTATTTTGAATTGTCATACTTGTCATTACAATTGTTAAATAAATCTAATTGTATTTTAAATACATGAACTTGTATTTATTTGTTTTTCCAATTTCAATAAAAACATGGGTGATAACGACATAGCGCATTAGGAGACAATATTAAAAAGTTCGGAAACTCATTTTGGGCGATAATATAGAAAGCCTATTAAAATAAAAAAAAACAATTCGATATATCATGAGACCTAATAGATATGTCTGTATTCATCAAAACGTACACCCTCTTGAGGGTTGAATATCGAAAAATGCTTAAATCGATTTTAATGCGATTATATTAAAAGACTTTAGAAATAAAAGTGTATTCGATATCTCATTAGACCTAAGAAATATGTCGGAATTCGTGAAAAAAAATTATGGGTACAGCTACAGGAATGCTTCGCTATGAAGTAAAAGGAATGTGAACCGAAGTGAGTGTCATCAATTAGGGGCGATGCTTTTGCACCATTAGAGTCGTTTTCATTTAAATGGGTAATCGCGCCATAGAAGAAGAAGAAGTGTAGCTAAAGGAAGGGCTTAACTAATACCGTCACTAGAGGTAGAAAGAATTTGGTCCGAACTAGATTTCACCAGTAATGTCATTTACTGGGTGGCAGACGAACATTTGCTTCCCCTGAATTTGAGAACTGAAGAGAACTATGACCGTGTCTTTTTTTCTAGAAAAACTGAATGAAGTCCTTAAATGAGGTGTGATGCTCTGACGCCTTTTTAGTCGTTTCTTAAAAAGTATTTTTTCATAAAAAAATATACATGGACGATAAAGTCTCCTCAGTACACCTGGAAGACTAATCATTTTGCCCTTTTTATTGCGTTCTTCTGTAATCAGATACTTGGAAATTGACTATAACATTGATCCACCAAATTGAGTAAGGTGCCAAGTTTCGATATGTTCTGAAGCCTAACTATTTTACCCTCGTGTTAAAAATAAATGGATATTCATCAGCGTAACCAAGGATTCCTTAAGGAAAAGAGAGCCAACTTTTTTTCATCAATAATAAAGGGTACTATGCGTACCTAAGTTCTACATTATGTATGTAGATAAGCCTGCGCTTGAAGAAGCGGTTTACGTTGATTTTTGCAATATAAGCGTGTTTTCCTTTTTCCAGTAATACTATTCGCGATCTTCCACAAAAAATATAATCCGAAGTTTGAACCAGCTCAGTTTTTCTGTTCCTCTAGCTACGGACATGTAATATACCAGTCTCAATATTGTTTCATATTTACCCTGGCAACCCGAACAATTCACTTATCAATGGCATCAACAAAAAACTACAACTTTTCATATACAATAGCGTAGAAAGCTCTGTACACTTCTCCAAGTCTCTCCCTTTCTCGCATCTTCCTTACACCTCCCGGTCATTCCACAGGCGAATACAAGAATATGCTAGAAATCTCTCTACTCAACACATGCAGTATATAAGCGCCGCTGAGCTTGTACACGGCGTCAGTTTTTCTACTGTGAGAGCGAGACGACGATCAGTTCTACGCGCAAGTGTGCTCGTAACGTGATTTTCATTGAAAATAACGAATAATGAACGAAACTTGACAAAACCATATTTTAATAGATTTATTTCCAAAAATTTTGACTTGAAGAAGCTTTGCTTTAAATTTTGTGCTTATTTCCCAACTTCATGTATTAAATTGTTTTCATTTTAATTTTCGTTCGACAACTAACTAAATTGCTTCTGTCAATTAAAAATAATTGTCATGCAAAAAGCAAAAAGAAATGTTAATTTTAAATCCGCATACAACGAACAATCAGAAATAAGTTTTTTTTACAATAAAAACACAAACTTTTATACGGAGATAAATTTCATTGGTCAAATAAAACTTTATCAAGTTTACCAATTAAGTTGAAATTGAATAAAGTACGGTCCATTCGCGATTTTGTACTGCATACAATGCCATAAATTGATTCAATTACATAACTACGCGGACAATGTTAATTTTTTCCTGTAAAACTTACAATCCAAACCCCCCCTCCCACGAATGAAATCCTTTTAGGTTGTGGTTTCGGAAACGGAATATGTGGCTATCGAAAAAAAATTATAATTCAATTAAAACACGACTTCCGGATCGGTTTCATTGCAGGCAGGTAATTCACTAATGGGTATTTATCGGGGTATGTTAACAAAATTAAGCAAGAGAAATATTGTGAAAGTTAAATTTTACAGGGTGGCTCCTTCGTGACAACCTTTTTTTGTACCGCATATTTATGTGGAGCCCTGAGTGGAGCCCAGCTTTTTTTTGTAAAGCAGCAGGGAATAGCCAATTATGTGTAATTAGGAACTATTCGCGAAATCGCAGTGCAATTTTTAAAGTTGCTGTAACCAGTCACTTTTTCTTCGTTAAAAATTGTCAATTTTTTTACTTTCTGACAATGAAAATATAACGCGACTTCCGGACACGAATATACTGTTCGAACTCTTTCGTAGAGACCATTAAAAATTAAACAATTTTTTATACCACGAAGACTAGTAATGTGGAACGCATTCCCAGACAGTGCATTTATTTTTTTCTCATGAGTGTAATTTTTAATAGTTCAAAAACAACGTTCACCGACACTTCAGAGGCTTCCCTTCCATTCCTCCACTCCAAATCTCCCAACAGATCAATACATCCCCTTCCTATGTCGTATACGCTGTCTCTTAAATGTTCCGAATTTCCCCTTACAAATCCCAACAGATAAATTTTAAAGATAAGACGTTTTCAATATTTATACTTAATAACAAAGATCAAATACTAAACCACGATTTAAATGTTTGAAAATCCAAAAAATTATTAAACCGGTTTTTAGACGATTTCATAAGAAGCAACTTCATATCTCATGAGGCACGAGAGATTTTGAAAAATTTGTGAAAACGTAAGCAAACCCTTCACAAACCCCTTGGTTTTTTGAAATTCGAAAAATCGTGAAATTGATTTTTAAGTCATTACATCAAATGCCGTAATAACCAATTTTATATCTCATCAGAACTAAGGGATGGCAAAAATTCTTAAAACATATGAAAACCCTTGGGGGTTGAATATCAAAAAATTGAGAAATGAGTTTGTAGGCGATTATATAAAAAGTCTGTGGAAGTGAAAAGCGATCTAATATCTCATCAAACCTAAGAAATATGTCGAAGCTTTGAGAAGCATACAACCCTTAGGATTGAATATCTAAAAATACTGAAATTGATTTTTTGGCGCTTATATAGGAAACCTTAGGAAGTATAAATGAATTCGATATATCATCAGATCTAAGCAATATATAAGAATCTGTGAAAACATATGCTACCTCCTTACACTCACTTGGGGGTTGAATATCCAAAAATCCTGAAAGAAGTTAATAAATAAATATAAAGACAGCACGAGAAAGTAGAAACCAATTCAATTTCTTATCACTTCTAAAAGATATGACGAAATTCGTGAAAACGTGTTCAACCCTTTTATACCCTCTTAAAGGCTAGAAAAGGAAAAAAGTTAAAAACAAGTTTTAGGCGATTATTACACAATCCCATGAAAGTGAAAAGATATTCGATATCGATCAGACCTGGGGCAGAATTCGTGTAAAAGTATACAACCCCTTTATACCCTCTTAGGGGTCGAATTTAAAAAAATCCTGAAAATGCTTTTTAGGTATTTATATGAAGAAGAAGTAGAATAAAAATGAGTACAATATTAGGGAAGACCTACTAGATGTGACGAAAATCATGAAAATATATGCATTCCCTTTTCACTAATAATTTTTTTCGCCACCCTTCTAAACGCCAATGGATATTTGATTTTTTTTTATCTAAATTACATTTTTACATATATACAACGAGTTTAAACTTTCTAGCATAAGCCGTTCTATAGATCGGAAAAACACTCCCTCACCCCCATACTATACTACCCCTATAAAAACTTATATTTTTCCAAGATGCTACTACTACATGTCTATCCAAATACCAAGTTTCAATTTTATGTCATTATAGGTTCTCGAGATATAAAAATTGGAACTTTTTCTTTTTCATCCTCACCCACCCTCACCCTCTACACCCTCTACACCCCCACCCACAAATTTTTTTTTCTGATAGGTGTCTATTAGGTCTACTTCTGGTAAATTAATTATAATTCTAAGTATCTATCTTATGCTGTTCTTGAGATATGAGACGTAATTTTTTAGAAAAATGCTTATCCCCTCCACATCCATGCTCCACCTCCATCTTAAAAAATTTTACTTTCATCAAACTTTATTTATCAACCTTAATACAGAAACTGAATTTTATTTTTCTAGTGCAATTGGTTCGTGAGATATACCGCTGTAAGCTTCTGACCTCACAATTTTCATGAACATATTTCAGAATTATGCTGTCGGTTTATTTTGCGAAATGCGGTAATTGAGCTGAATACCAATCTGTACTTTACTGCCATCTATCAACAGATAGATGCAATTTCAAGCCAGGTGCTTTTATACCCTGTCGTCACTCGATATTCTGAACTGCTTAAAGAGAATATTTGTCTGTTTGGTCCAGTTTCACATCAAAGTGCTTCGTTAAGGTGAGTACCGTCGTCAATTAAATCCGCTTCTCATCCTTTGGCAAATATTTGCACGGTTCAAATTTAAATAACAAAACGTCAAGGAGATCGTTAAATCTCCTCTAATTTGGTTTGAGCTTCTGTCTTGCGGAATCTCCATTTTAGGTGCGCCCCAAAGCCCCTAAAATCCCCCACAGAAAACAATGACACAAGGACTACGTAGCAATATTTCAACATTCGAAAAGTAGAAACTTAATAATTTGAGCGAAGTTATAGTCGTCTCGTTGTTCCACTAAAATTATGCATACGACTGTGAAATCATTTCCATAAAATCGTACCCTACATCTTCCTCTACACAAAGTTGAAACTGGGAATCATCCTGTACGTCCTCTTCGTGTTCCGTGATCATAGAACTCTACTATTCATCGCCGCGCTTTCTCAGCATGCGGCATATTTAAGTCGAAAGTTTGTCCAGAAAGTTCTCTAGTCTTCGTCCTTAAACCAACGAAAATTTCGCTCTAGTGCAACTGTGTACCTCCTGGAATAAATTAAGACAAAAGAATCATATAATCCAGCAGTACTAGCAACTGTGAATATGTAAGAAACGGGGGCGGGGATAGAAGGAAGTACTCTGCAAAAGGATTTATCGTCCAGTAAACATCCCGAAAAGTTTTTACTCCTCGAGCTTTTAACCTTCGATCGGTACATTTCAAGACAACAAGTAACCTGCTTGGAGAAGACGGGCAAAAAGGTTGCTCCGAAAGGTACCGGCACGGAAGTTCTATCACAGAAACCTCGAAGCTATTGTTTAGCTGGAGAATTATTTTCTTCAAATCCCTTTTAGAAGGGATCACCTTATTTCCTTTTGCAAGCTGGTTCCCATTTTGTTCTCTTTGTCTCATGTCAATAAGAAATGGTTCCATCTCGACCTTAGTTTGGGCACGATATCCTTTGCAGACTCCTTGGTTCAGCAACAATTGAAATTCGATGTTTTACAGGTCGAGTATTGATCGAACTCCACGGGTGGATAGATGCTTATTCCAACCCTGTTTCACTTTAGTGGCAATTCATTGGTGCCGGAATGGTTCTGACACAATTGGACGACGTGTCCTTGCACAAAAGCTAAATATTAACTGGGCGATAAGAAACAGGATGAAACTTTTGTGTCTGCTCTTCTGAACTATGGCTGGCAGCAGGGGAGACCCCTTCGGTGACAGTGACTTGTATTGATGGACTTTTTGTGGAAATCGGGAAAGAAACGACATCAGGGATTCATTGTGGTTCTGTTCTGGTTCTAGCGTCGATTTCAAGGATTCGATGGGCGACATAGTCCTTCCAGCCTGTCACATACAGAGTGTGTGCATATGAAGAAAATTACACGTTGGCGAGATTTATGGGCCGAGATATAGACTGTAAAAAAAAAATCCAGCCAAAAGATAGTGGCGACATGCGGAGTGTTGGCAAATAATAATGAATTGTTTTTTCTGCAGTCCTCTACGATGAATTTTAAACAGCTTTTGTTAGATACCGAAGCAAAATGTCACAAAATTCTGTAGATTTATACTGCGTTCTGAAAAATATGGTTCAACGCAAGAGGTTGCGATTAGCCGTATAAATTCTTGTAATTTAATGGAAAGATACACAGTAAACAATTTTATGAAAGTTACTGTCCTTAAAGCAGTGAAATATTCCACATTGATGTATTAAATTTACGAATTTTCATTAAATTTAACAAAATTGAGAATAATTCTTAAAACTTTGTATTTTTACACATTTAATTCATAAATTTACTGACCGGGTAGTAATATTGCAACACCGCATGAGATTTTCCACATTTAATGTGTAAAATTGATTAATTACGCATTTTGCATGTAATTTTGATACTTTCCGAGTAGTAATTTGTTTTTTGTGATATGTATTAACTTCACCGCTTCGTTGTTTAATTCACTTGTTTCGGGGGCTTGTGTAAGGCGTGATTTAAAATTTTAAAGGAAAATAATGTTTATAATGTGTGAAGTTTGTGGCTTTAAAACAAATAAATTAAATTTATATAATAAACATGTAAAGTGTTTTATACTTTCTACCCTTTTTGACCTATATCCTGGTTTTTGTCCCAAATATCATGTGTTGAATGATCTCATTGAATTTTTCAAATTGTCGATTGCTATGTTCTTTGCCCTTCAAAATACGTCTGGGAATTCACTTGTCGATCATTCGCTTATTTATTTATATGACCAATAAATTAATAATAATAATAAGCGAACATAAATATGTCACGTTTTTGTAGTACATATGTAGTACATATTAGTTTTTCCGTACCGTGTGTAATTCTACGCATTGTAAAATTTTACCTTTCCACACCAGTAGTAAATTTACACATTTTTAGCAATTGATTTCCACAATTATATGTGTGAATTTTGCGCATCAACAGTAAAAATCACAAGAGTAAAGAAATTTGGCAATAGTAATTTTATTCCTATATTATTAGTAGTTATTTAGTACCTACTCTGAGAGTAGTAAATACTTTTTACTGTATACTTTCGGAAATATTTTTAAAACGTCCTCAGTGATTCTATGCTCCAAGGGATATGACCGAAGTGCTACTTCCAGCCCTAATACATTATCTACATTTTTGGGTCTTAGTCCAAGACGCGATCAAAGACGAAACAAATATTGAAATAAATAAACTGCACACGGAAATAATGATATCGGAAATCCTGTAATAGTTATAGCTTATATTATGCATACTGGTTGAACTTCAAACACATCTTTAAAGCTAAAATTTAAAAATTCACCACAGTCTACTTTTATGGGCCAAACTATTAGACAATCCTGACGGCGGTGATTGTAGAGCTTTAACAAGCAACAGTAGGTAAAGCTACACGGCGCTATAAAAGGCGCGTCCGCCGTCAACACGTCCTCTTTCGGATAGTCTACTTTAACGAATATCTAGTTGCGATTCTCATTCATGCTGTTTCAGTTTCGGAATAGGTAACTATTCTAAATCAGTAGCAAACGGAAACCTTTGAGACTTGTCTTCACGCTGCTTCAGCTGGGGACCTTTTTATACTCTAGATGAAATCATATAGAGTATTATAAGTTTAATCCAGCCGAAAAGTTTGTAACGCATAGAACCAAGCCTCGGACGAAAAAAAGTTATATATTATTTTTTGTTTATTTGTGCCCAAAAACCTCAAATCCGCCTGACGTCCGTCCGTCCGTCCGTCCGTCCGTCCGTCCGTCCGTCCGTCCGTCCGTCCGTCCGTCCGTCCGTCCGTCCGTCCGTCCGTCTGTCCGTGAACACGATAACTCAAGAACGCCTTCACCTAGGATCTTGAAATTTTGAATCTGGATGTTTGGTTGAATTTGTAAGGCTAAGTTCGTTAACGGGCAAAATCGTCCTACTACTTCGGGTAGCTGCCATACAAAATGTCCTTAAAACACGTGTTCAAGAATATTGGTCGATAACTTAAGAAGGGTTTAAGCTACGACTTTGAAATTTTGTATGTGTTATTTTTCCAATAGTTAGAGTTAAATATATGATTATGAAGAAAATCCTGTTAGTCCTTCGTGTAGCTGCCATACAAATATCCTGTCAAAATGTATTCACTTAATTTACGAAACTCACTATAACTCAAGTAATCTTTTAGCTACGAATTCGGAATTTTGTACAAGTTAGTTTTGAGTAAAAAGGAAGTTCGAGTTTACTAATTAGCGAAACCCTTTTATTCCTTCTGGTAGCTGCCATACAAAATGTCCTTAAAACACGTGTTCAAGAATATTGGTCGATAACTTGAGAAAGGTTTAAGCTACGACATTGAAATTTTGTATGTGTTATTTTTCCAATAGGTGGAGTTAAATATATGATTATGAAGAAAATCCTGTTGGTCCTTCGTGTAGCTGCCATACAAATATCCTGTCAAAATATATTGACTTAATTTACGAAACTCACTATAACTCAAGTAATCTTTCAGCTACGAATTCGGAATTTTAAACAAGTTAGTTTTGAGTGAAAAGGAAGTTCGAGTTAACTAATCAGCGATATTCTTTTACTCCTTCTGGTAGCTGCCATACAAAATGTCCTTAAAACACGTGTTCAAGAATATTGCCGATAACTTCAGAAGGATTTAAGCTACGTCATTGAAATTTTGTATGTGTTATTTTTCCAAAAGTTGGAGCTAAATGTATGATTATGAAGAAAATCCTATTAGTCCTTCGTGTAGCTGCCATACAAATATCCTGTCAAATAGCCTTCACTTAATTTACGGAACTCACTATAACTCAAGTATTATTTTAGCTATGAACTCGAAATTTTGTACAAATTAGTTTTGAGTGAAAACAAAGTTCGAGTTTACTAATCAGCAAAATCCTTTTACTCCTTCTGGTACCTGCCATACAAAATGTCCTTAAGACACGTGTTCAACAATATTTTTCGATAACTTTTGAACGCTTCAAGCTACGAATTTCAAATTTTGTACACGTTCATTTTTAAATGGTTCCAAGGAAAAGCATAAATATGTAAGGAATCGAGTGAGTCCTTCCTGCACCTCCCATGCGAAAGTCCTTCAAAAAGGACATTTTTGTTCGATGACTTACCCAGTTTAAGATATGAAATTAAACACTGAATATTGTCTTTTAGTTTTCAGTAGCAATCTAATGGTATTCCTTAATAAAGGACATACAACATACACACGCGTCATTCTACTTTATCCCCAACTACAATATAAATCGGAGTTAAGTATTCATCTAGAGTATTATACGATTGGCTTGCAGCCGATCGTGACTGCAGTATGTTTCAAAGGTAATACGTTTCAACGAACCCAACTCTCGTTCGCAAAAATCAAAACTCATATCTCCAACCTTTTCATTCCCTCCTGTTCAACGAGTAAAACTACCACTGAACATGATCACCTAACAAGATCAAATATTCCTGATAGTAAACATTGGTCCGTCAAGCCGGATCAAATATCAAACGAGCTGCAATTTTTTGAACTCGCCAACAAATTCCACACCAGCAAGTATCAACTTGCAAAGATCACCTGATGGTATCCACATACATATGAAAACCCCGTGTCAAATCTTCGTAGAAACGTATGTAATCCTTAGATGTGAAATATCAAAAAATCCTGAAATCAGTTTTTGGGCGTAAAAGCGAAATCCACTTTTGACGTCAGAGTCAGCGATCCCCATACGCATAGCATGCTTCCCTAGCAAGCAGTACCCAACAGTATTCCAACGAGTAGCAGCAGACTTCCCCTACTCCATGTCAAAATCTCCATAGTCTTCCGTCTGTCCAACCTTGTCTCTAGAAGCCCTACAGCTCGTTAGCACCTCCCATCTAGAGTTTACTGCGTCCTCGGCACAATCCCTGATACATGCTTTAATTCCGTTTAATGGTGGACTAACCACCTCTTCTACCATCCCGGCTGACGCCGATCCTAGTCTCGACAGCTCATCGGCCAGTTCGTTCCCCAGTATGTTACTATGCCCTGGTACCCAGCATAGTCGTACTTTATTCTGACTACAAAGTACCTTGAGCACTTCCTGACAGGGCTGTACTAGCTGGGATTTGATAGTCCTCGATTCCAATGCATTCAAAGCCGCCTGGCTGTCAATGTAGAGTGAGATATTCCGACCGCATATCCCCCCACCAACATGATGTTACCTGCTTGGAGCACTGCCGGAATCTCCGCTTGGAATACACTACAGGCATCCGGCAACTTAAAAGACTCGCTTGCACTCAACTGCTCAGAGAAGATTCCAGCGCCAGCGCCGCATTCCTTTTTGGAACCGTCCGTATACATGGAGAGTTATCCCTCGTTCACTACCCTGTTGCTTTCCCAGTCCTGCTTAGGTATACAACCCCGAACGATAATTTAAAATCATTCACCGGGATCATGTAATCTGTACAAAAGTTGACCGGGCCCTCAAGAAATTCCCTAAGAATGGAGCCGTGTCCTATGGATCTCTCCCTAAAGAGACAAAAGCTCAATAGTGAAAATATCAAGTGGTAAAAAATGCATGAAAACTTCCACTGCTGCTGTTGGCGTTGGGCCCCTGTGATCATTACACAAGCACTCCGCTGCAGTCCACTCAGTTCCCTTTGGATATACTTTTTGTCTGTGGCTTTCCACCACACCAGTGCCCCGTACGTCAGAATGGGTCTTGAAGCCGCCGTATACAGCCAATGTACCATATTAGGTTTCAAACCCCAGCTCTTTCCAACGGCCTGTCTACACGCAAAAAGTGTGTGTTAGCATTTTTAATACGCTCTCCAACATTGTCTTTCTAATTTAGCTTCCTATCCAAGATCAGGCCTAGGTATTTCGCTTTCTCCGATAGTTGCAGCTTGACCCCTTCAAGCATTGGCAGCCTGAATTCCGGGATCTTGTGCTTCCTAGTGAATAAAACCAACTCAGTTTTTGAAGCGTTAACCGCCAAGCCACATCTTTTGGCCCACTTGCTCAGTATATGGAGTGCCGACTCCAAGATGTCCAAGAATTCTCCCTGAACTAGTATGACTATGTCATCCGCGTAGGTCGCAGCCTTGATTCCTTTCCTTACAATTTCCATGAGAACCTCGTTCACTACAAGGAGCCACAGAAGGGGCGATACCACAGTACCCCTCGAGGCTTGCCTTATTACCTTTCCTTGCCCCCTCTCCGAACTCACAATCCTGGTTTCCAACAAGGTCGTCAACCAGCCGTCAGTCTCTCCTCTAAGCCTATGGCATTTAAAGCCTCTCTAATTGCTTCCACTGTTGCGTTGTTGAAAGCCCCCTCAACGTCTACGAATGCCGCTAACGTGAATTCCTTACTTTCCAAACTAGACTCTATAGACCCCAATACTTCGTGTAGGGTTAGCGGTTTAAAAGCAGAAAATACTGAAAATGGGTTTTAGGCGATTATATGGGAAGCCTGTCGAAGTAAAAACCTACAGATTATAGCGGAATTCGTGAAAATGAATACAACTTCTTCACACCTCCTTAGAGGTTGAAGAAAAAAAATTCTGAAAACGATTTGTATTATAACAAATTTCTAGCAAAACTTGTACCGGATATGCATCTAAACACATCCACTTTTCAGTCACTCTCTCCGTGCCTAACTACTATTATTAAAAATAAATATTTTTAGAACGCAGGCATATTTACGGTACCAGTTTTTCAAAAAACATAGCACTAACCATTTTTTTTGTCCAAGTGTTTAATCCGTCTTTCTGCTCACACTACTGTATGAAAACCACAGTCGGAAAACCACTGCAAGAAATTACTAAACAATAGTAAGCTATTGATTACAATGATGCAAAGTTCTATATTCCATCAGCCTACCAGATTAATGCACGTGGCTTCACGAAAATTTGAACTGGAGCTGAATTAAGCACAAGGATCTACAATCAATCAAAACAAGTTTTTCCTTGATCCAAGCCTGAATGCAATCACACCTTCCAGCCTTTGTCTCTGACTGCAGGATAAGATTCGAAACATCCAGGATAAGGAAAGTAACAAATCAATGAATTGAATATCGAAAACCCCGAAAACGAATCTATACACCCTAGTCATGATATGAAATCGATCTACAGTCTCATTAAGGCAAATCGTCCTTTTCAATTCCAATCCAATAACTTGGTTCCTACAGCACACAACCAGGATACCTGATGGTTCAATAATTAGTTTAAATTCAGATTGTGTTCACATCGAGCGTTTCGGAGCTCCACATTGAATAATCGTTCTGCCAACATACGCTAACAATGGAAAGCTCTTTCAGAAATAACGTCCCGGTACCTGCGATCCTGAGTGGAGTGAACAATGCCATCAATCTGAAGTGGATACAACAACCGTCTTATTCAATTGTCCCAAATACTTGAAGCGATGAACGCGATACCTGAAGCGTAAATAAATGCATGCCATTGTACGAGTACTTGCAAGCAAAATGATTCAAATCCGAGTCGACAATTGGAGTACATTACATTCGCTCGTAGGGTAGTACACCCCCGCTATCCACCTCGTCGTAGACGTTCGGTATAGTGCTTCTCGAGAATAGTGAACATTTCTTACCTGTGCCCTAGTTTTAGTCCTAATTTGTCATCACATGTTTTGTATTTCACGTGTGAAAGAACCTTAAAACAGACGGAGTTGTTAAAATTAACATGGACAAGAAAGGAGGTCGTTGCAGGTATTTCCGTTCTCGGGGGTTGAAAAATAAAATCCCAGTGGATCGTTTATTTCAAATGGAATGAGAAAAGCATTTAATAAGAGCAGTTCTTTCCTAGAATCCTTAGAATATTCGACGAATAAATTCCGAAAAGTTGAAAGTTAATTTTTCTTTCAAAGGAGAAATTCGCAATGGTCCTGAATGAAAGATCCTTGAATAATAGCCGAGGACCCGAACTCGGTTTTATTTGGCATGTGGCAAAAACCAAGTCCTGATTTCATTCAACGTTCGGCTTTTGAAACTTTTGTGTGATAACGATTTTTATAGACTTTTGCCAATCTTGTGAAAAGGGCGGTTTGAATTTCTTTTTTGTCCTTACGATATTGAAAACTTTAAGGACTCGCTAGTAGCGCCAGCATTAAAAATTCATGAGGACGGTGTCTTTTGCTATCTTGGCAAATTCGATTCTTTCTGCTACGAAAAGAAAATAATAATAATAATGCCATAAACTTCTTTCCAAGGATGTTACGTTACAAATCCATTTTTATAGTATTTGCTCTGAACTTCCGAAAGCTACCAGACACTCAATTTGTTTGTATAGAAAAGTATTTATTTATGCAACATACTTCTCGGTAGTGTCCTTAAGAAATGAATTTCCGAAAGCGGATGTCCTTAAAGGATGCTGTATTGGCATATTATTTATGAGAAATTATTCTGAATTATTCATATTGGTAGTAATAAATCAGTGCTGCCTATTTTGTAATTAAATTGTAGTCGCAGTGCCCGGACACGGTATCCAGAAAATTGTAAACTAAAACAGAGTTGATGATCGATTCTAAATTTTGTGGTGCCTCATTAATTTTGAATTATTTAAAACTTTGTGCGAGATTTCAGAGTCTTGGAAAGTCTTGGTTCATAGTCAGCATACGCAGAGAAAGAAATAGCGAAATTAAGCAATTCAAAGGAGCTACAGAGGCGAATATGAAGAAAGTAGTAGTGAAAGTTGTCATGAATTTTTAAATAAATATAAATAAAGCCAATCTTACAGTAATTTGTGGGACCCCAATGGATCCGCAGTGATCTCTCGTGATGGACTGTGGCATAATGCTTCAGTCCACCCTTCCCAACCTAACCTAACCTATAGTAATTTAGATGAAATACTGAACTCCGATTTATGTTTTAATTAATGGTAAAAACAAAAATGTAATGACTAATGAAAAGAAAAGGCCAATTGTTCCATTTTCAATTCAACAACTGGACCTTCACGGAAATCATCTTATATCATACCAAGTTCTTAAATTATTACATCCAGGGCATGACCACATATTTTAAGGACATTTATATGTACGCTCTTCTCTTTGTCCTAATCTGAATCACATAAAAATGTAAGTTCACAGCTCCAAGTTTTCTATAAATGTCGCGACTTTAAACGATTGCAAATACCAATTTTTAAAGAACCGATATGTTGTAGGCAGTTACTAGAAGAAGTACGTTAATCTTACCTATTCTTATTCAAATTGTGATTAATTATAAATTGTCAATTTTCAGATTCCTAGCCTTGCGTGTTCTCTTTTCTTCGAGCAATTAGTGTACTTGATGAGTTTTAAATAAATCCAAAGGATTTAGAGAATTTCTTCCAGCATACTTTTTATCTTTAACCAGCATCGGCTCCATATATTTAGGCGCTCTGTTCGAGTAAATAAAGAACGCCTTTTTTAAATTCATGAGGACGGAGTCTTTTGCTATTTTGGCGAATTCGAATCTTCCTGTAACGAAAATAAAAATGCCAGAAACTTCTTTCCAAGGACTCGGAGCCACTTTCATGAAGGAAAATACTATGCAAGCTAAAATTTGATCAACAATCGTAAGAAAGGCATTAACAATTTTAAAACCTTTTTTAAAAATATAATAATTCGTAGGAACATATTCATTGATATGTCTACTATCTGCGAACGATTCCTCACATTTTACTGCTAGCTTAGCGTTCCAACACTCATTGCCAATTAGCCGTGACCCAAACCTGCAGAGTGCTTCTACGTCTCATACCACATAGATCAAACTTTCGTTTCGAACTTAATTTCATTCTCTTCAAAAGCTTTATTTCTCCTGTTTGATCAAAAATTTTATCTTAACAGCGTCTAGTTGAAGATTGCACAAAAAGAAGAAAGCTGATCGACTTGAAAATTTAAAACTCTTTTTGAGAGAGGGTTTGGTTAATCGAGAACGGTTATGATTTTGGAACCGAATGGTGGAGTTTGTTTACCCAAAGATACTTTGTTTTCATGATTTAGGGTAACCAATTACCATGGAATTAATAAATTCACGTGAATTTGATTTTTATTTAAAATTACATGGGTGTTTTAAGCAAAGAGTATGTGGATAATAAGGTATTTTTGTGGGCTCGATAGTCTAGTGTCAGACTGCTAATCTATTAATCTAGAAGCAGTGGGTTCGAATCCAACTAAAGACCCTACGTTTTTCATACTTTTATCCAATATCCATTAAAAAATCTGATTCCTCCACTTTCATACTCATCGTACTTTTCCGTGGGGGTTGAGCTATAGGCTAACAATCTACTCGCGAAAAGAAATCTACCTTGAGAAGATCCGAGAGAAAAACTAGGATTGGACTAAGGTACTACCGTAATGACCCAATTCTGATTAGATATATATCAATCATCCCCTGTTCAAGACCCGGTCCTACCTTCATCCCAACTACCTGGCTTTGAATAGGATTCATACTCAAACGTTCGAAAAATTTGAAAAATTTTGAAAAATTCTTGAATTATTTGAAAATAACTGCAGGGGTTCAAAATTGCCATAATAAACCAATTTCATTCATATTAACGCGGTCCATATTGTCTGAATATTCCAAAACAATTCTGGCAACAGTCTGGGCGCAACTTTATTATTTTTTGGGTAGAAGTCCGAAATATGTGTAATACTGAGATGTAGTGTAGGTCACTATTCGACTGATAACCTTAAAATAGCGTTCCAAATAGCCTCCTGGTTATTCTTTAGATTATCAGTCGCATAGTGACCTACACCGCATCTCAGTATTAAACACTTTTCAGACTTCTACCTAAAAAATAATGAAGTTGCGCCCAGACTATTGGCAGATTTTTTTTTATTTATTTATGTATTTTTTCCAATAGAAGATTCAATAGAAGTAAAAGCTAATAATAATTAAACGTAAAAGACTTTCGAAATTCGTGAAAACTTCCAAAATACCTTACACCCCCAGGTAGTTTAATATCGACGAAATCGGGCTTTCCTCTTAATATTATATTTAAAAACCTTGCGAGTGAAAGTGAATTCGATATTCGATATATCGTCTAATGAGTCTTAAGAAATGTATCGGAATTTGTGGAAATTTACACAACCACATTACACCTCCTCAGGGGTTGGATATCGAAAAAGTTGCCAAAATGTTTCTAGGTGGTTATTTAAAGAGCCCAAAGAAGTAAAATCAATTTGATAACTCGACATGTCTAAAAGATATAACGAAATTCATGAAAATGTTGGAAAAACCCCTTTTCACGGACATCAGTTTTACTCCAGCTCTGTACATCAATAAAATTTTGAACTTTTTTTCTGCTTTAGTTACTCCTGTAGTATATCTACATATACATACTAAGTTTCAACTTTATAGCATAAGCCGTTTCTGAGATATGAAAAACCACCCCCCATCCCCGTACCTTGCTACCCCTATCAAACATTTTTTTTGGGATGTCTCTATAGCACTTCCATACAGTTATCAATTTTTAGCTTTATGTCATTTGCGGCTTTCGAAATATTAAAATCAGAATTTTATCGTTTCACCCCCTCCCACCATCACTTCCTACACCCACACCCTCAGAATTTTTTCCCCCTAGAAGTCTACTGGTCCTAACTGTTGTAAAAATTTAAAGATCATATCTGATACGGTTCATGAGATATAAAAATTAATTTTTTTGAAAAATGGCTGTCTCCACCTACAGCGCTTCACCTCCCCAATCAAAAATTTGACATTCAGTAGACTCCACTGGTAACTCTATATATAGAAACCAAATTTTATCTTCCTAGTACAATTGAGTCGGAAGATATTGTACTTCAAAGTATTTCACCCCCTACCCGAATACCTCACTAATTAAATGTTAGAATGTATCAATTCCAGCTTTCAAGTGTTTTGGAGGCATTGTTTCCCCACCCCCCCCCCCCCCTCCCACTCGCATACCTCTCAACCTCTATCGACAATTTTTTGCAAAATGGGTCCACTATCATAGTACTTCATAAGTTCCAACTTTCAGCCTCCTAGCATAAGCGGTTTCTGAGATCTGGAAACCAAAATTTTTCATCTAAAACGCTCCCTCCTCCTACCCCCTTATAACGCCAACCCTCCAAAAAGTACCACTCGTAGGCGTTTACACACTCTACCTACCATAAAAATTTCAACTTAATATCTCAAGGGGTTTGTGAGCTAAGCACCTTTAAACGGTTTTGCGTACGGCGGACGGCGTCTACGGCGGACAGACGGACAATTTTTTTTTTGCTTTTTCGGGGTCTACTAGTCCTAAAACGTGAAAATGCAAAATTTCAGGGCAGCAAATGTTTTTTAAATTTGAGGTCGATAACAATACTTTATTATTAAAAAATAATAAAGTAAAATTAAAAGTTTGTTGTGACCGGACAGATTACTTTTACGATTTATTAAAGGGTAGAGTGCATGAATACTGCGAGCTAACTTTTCGCAAGAATTTTCTATGTGAGTTTGGAAAGTTAATTTCCTATCTGGAACAAGACCCAAATAGGTGATTGAGTTAGACCAGTCTATGGATACGCCATTTAGGACCACTGGTCTACTAGGGAATTTGCGACGTCTTCTCTTTCGCGAGAAATAAACTAGTTGTGTTTTACTGGGGTTTATTTTGATTTTCCATTTATGATAGAATGAGTTTAAGATATGTAGGCCGTTTTCAAGATTTTTGATGACAGTATCAGGATTTGCAGATTCTGTAAGTAACCCAGTATCGTCGGAAAAAGCTGAGAGTTCTCAATGTGGTGGCACTGGTATGTCAGCAGTATATATGTTATAGAGAACCGGGCTGAGGGAAGATCCCTCGGGTACTCCAGCCGGTAATAGTCGGTCAGTAGATAAATGAGTTTTCATTTTTACTGAGAAGGTTTGCTCAGAAAGAAAGGATAGTATGGTTTTAATTAAAAATATTGGAATATATATAAGTCCTTCATGTCAGACTGTGTCAAATGCCTTTTCAATGTCTAAGACAATCATTCCCAATGATTTTTTCCTACCGCAAGATCTTTTAGCTAGTGTAACAACTCTGTATAATTGATGCGTCGTTGAAAAGCCTGGCCTAAATCCAAATTGGTAGTCCGGTATTATGGGGGAATTGCTTAGAACTTTATTAATTCGATTTAATATTATTTTTTCGAATATTTTGCTTAGTACTGGAAGTAAACTGATTGGTCTGTAGTTGGAAGGCAGGGAAGGATATTTACCCGGCTTGAGGATTGGAATTACGATTGCCATTTTCCATTGCGAGTGGAAATAATTCAATTTTAGACACGAGTTATATATAAAGTTTAAGAATATTGTAGTCTTTATTGGAATATGTTTTAAGATAATATTTGGAATCAAATCATTTCCAGGAGCTTTCTTGGATCTTAACTTTTTTAAAATTTGTCTTAATTCCCTTGGCGAGCATAAATCTTAACCTGTAAAATCAGTTTGTATAGTTTCAACAACGTCTGTAACAGTTTTTTCGGTAACAGGATTTCCTAGATTTTCGGCAGTTCGATGGGCGGATAAGAAGGTGTCGCTTAACAATTCTACTTTGTCTTTGTCTGAGTATTGCAGAGTGTTGGTTGAGTCTCTTAGTGGAGGAATTGGATTTTTACGTTTTTTAAAAGTTTTATTTAATTTCCAAATTTTGTTGGAACCATTTTCGATGCTAAAGAGCATATTGTTCCATTTTTTGTTGCGACAAGCGAGTAATTTAATACTTTATTATTAAAAAATAATAAAGTAAAACTAAAAGATTTCAAGATTATTTTTAAAATATTTTTTTTAGGGGAAAGTAATGTGTATCTAGAAATACCGTGAACAGGAATTAAATCTTTCCAACGTTATGCCAGAAAGTTGAAACTTAGGTCCCTTTCCAATAGCTAGGTTCATCTACATCAACGTGTATGTTTATGACGCGTATTGAAGTAGTTTTGCTGGTCTTTCCCGTTCAAAAGGTCAAAAGTGGAAATATAATAATTCAAATCAAGGTCAGGTTTCGGAACATTTCTTACAAGTTAAATTTATCTACGTTATTCGTCTACAGAAGAAACATTTAAATTTTGTATTTTTTGATACCAAGCATTTAAGTCTATTCTTTCGGTGACTTCACCAGCTGTCGTAAAAGCCATCCAGATAAGCGAAGACATAAACCAAAATTTAATTGGATACGAATTTCTTATGCCTAACTCCATAAGCTGTTAAAGATGTTGACGAAGTTCGAACAGATCCTTAGAAACATGCAAACATTTTCGCTCGTAGTTTCTTGTGGCACTTACTTGAGTATGTTTTTGAGATGAGTAAGTTTTTTTTAAGCTTTGCTATGGCTACACGTTAGTTCTTCTGAGCATTATACCGCACCTTAATGAATTGATGTGAAAAAACAACGATAATACTTCCACCGTACTGCCGTTTTTCATAATTTTTCAAATTAACAGCCTCCAGATCACAAGGGCGCACGAAATTTTCATCGAAAAGTCCATTTAAATTATCCGCTCGATCGAATTTCGTATTATATCTTTCTCCAGCATAACTTCAACTTTTTTCTATAATGCTGTAAAAATATTCACGCTGCATTGACTTTTCGATTTACTCCAGTCGCCGTATAGTGAAAGTCCTTTGAAGCTCACATAGCGAGTTCAAAGGGAACGGCCTCCCTTTGCGATTTTATCAAGCCTGGCTGCATTAAAAATCGATTAGAGGAGAACTGCCAGTTGTCGGCTCCTTAAACATAACCTCATAGGCAAAAAAAAACAACTTCTATCGGATTCTGTTCAAGACACTGAACATGTATGTGGGTATGTTCCGCCCGCAATATAACAAATGATGCTCGATAATATTCTGCGTTACGTACGGATTCTGCGTTACGTACGCTACATTACATTATGCATGGATGTTGTGAAAAATATATTCGAACGTCATAGGCATTCGCGTCGTTCGTTCAGGTCAATGGGATATAGGATTTAGATTTATAGATTTGTGCTGAGAATACAGAAAAATCTGGTCCACATATCTTTAGCCATTTTTCGCACACATGTTTGTTCCTTAGCAGCCAGATAGAGTCCTAAATCAGAATCGCACGTTTTTCATGTTTGATTTACGTGTGGTGAGATAACGAGTGGTTTTGAAAGTTTGCCTATAACCGAACCATTTACCTTGGAAATTATTTGCGTTGTTTGCTTTTCCTTCTAGCGCCACCCCCGCAGGAACTTTAAGCAGTCTATTAACTGAAGGAACGTGGTTTTCTTCGACGAGTTTTTCAAAACTCCTTATCATTGGTTACGAATGACAAAAAGGAAACCTATAGAAGAATGATAAAGAGCAGCAGAAAACGGCACGAAGGATAATGTTTGTGTTATTTGAAGACATCTTTGCTCAGAGGGTAGAATTATTAAAAAGTTTTCAGTTAAAGGTTTCTTAGGTTAACAAAGAGATAGTAGGAGAGGGTTCTATTTGGTTAACCGGCAACACTAAGTGCTTCATATCGTATAACTTCCCTATGTTGACTTTTTTATTTTTTCGCCATCAACCCCCTATTCGCTTCGTTATAGTTATGAACTTCACAACATCGTGAATGCCTTACTTTTGAACGAACGGCAAGTTTTGCTGTTGTTGATTTTCATCCCTTAATGGAGGTACCTACCACTACATGCTGTATATAAAAAGACATGAAAAGTCTGACTAAAGATGGAATAACTGATGAAGGATAAGACGGATATGGTATCATCTCGAGCTTCATCTGATAGTGTCCTGGGAAATTAAGTGATTGCATTAATTTTATCGCTTTAAAGATAAGATCTGAAAATAAGGACAACATTTTTTTTAAGGAACAACAAATTTTCGAGTAATGAGTCGCTACAAGACAAGACGAATAAACTGAAGAAGTTATGGACAGCTTACTGATCTGGATTAGCTGACGACGTATAATCCAACTTAGATAGAATTAATGTAGTAGTCGTTTCTTTGTAATTTCTTGGAAAAGTAATCTTAAAGTTAGAAAAAAGATGTAGGGCAGTCAGTCCTAAGTGGAATGTAAAGGATATCTTAAACATCAGGACTGGTTTTCTTTTAGTTTAAGTGTGGATTATAGTAAGTTTTCTACTACGCCTCTTTCACAGAATTCATATTTAGCTGTTAACGCCATGCAGAGTTATATTCCCTTCGATGACCGTCCACCTTGTCGTGGTGTTGGGGCTGAGTAGGGCTATGCCCGAAACCAAGAGATGATCAAACTCCTCCCCCCTCCCTCCACTTCCCGATATCCCATCTCTACATCCTACGTGCACCGTTGTAATATACCGTGGCGAAGTGTGCGTATATTTGAATGAACGGTAACCCAACCCAAGGCGTCATGCGACCCGTACTGAGGGCTGGATGGCTGCAGGGAATGCAGTTACGAACGGAGCTCCTACCATACCTGTCGACCGGGTAGGGTAACTAGACTTACCGCAATAATCAGGGTTTTCTGTTGCGGTGGACTCTTCTTTCACCCTGACTCGTGGGACCAAGATATGGATTAAATAGAAGAAAAAATGGACGTAAGTGAAGGGACTGGGGATTCTCGGTCAACGCCTACAGTAAACATTTCGGATGCTATTGGCAAAGCTCAGGAAGTGAGCGTGAACGAGGAAGAGGAACTCCTCAAATCTCCGTCTGAGAAAGACGGGATCGAGGCAGGTCCCAGTGGCGTAAAATCGCCGAAAAGTGCCCAAATGTGTGAAACCTCCAGGCAGCTATGGCCAATAATACATCCTAGAAGGACTGCCGATCTTCTGAAAAGAAGTCGTATAGAGACCCGTAATATTACTGTAGTCATAATGGGGCACTGTCTCTTTGGCAGACATGCACAACGCTTAGGCGTTTAATATAATGACTACTGCAGAAGTGAAGAAGAAGAAGAGAGCGTTAGGCATCTATTTTGAGAGTGTCCCCAGCTAGCCAGCTGTAGGTTCAGAGCCATTGGCAGCTACTTCTTCTTCAGACTCGGGAACATGGCTGGAGCACGAATTGATGAACTAGCCAAGTTCATTCGCATCTGTGGCTGGTTCGACTAGCTGTTCCCCTGTAGCAATGCTACGATAACTCCCTATATGGGACTTCATTAAGATATCACGGGTGTGATATCACAATGGACCAACCGAATGGTCTAATTGAGTTGATCCATAGTTTGGATGGGTGCCACTATAACCTAACCTAACCTAACCTATATTCTTGGACTAAATATTTCAATCAGTAGCGCAACATGAAATTTCGGACGGAACGACTCTACAACTGAAGTGGCATTTTCCCAGCCCCAAGAATTTCAGTGCCATGAAGGAATAATACACATGTAGTGATATCTACCAAGCAGATAAAGCAACATCCACAATTATAGAAATTATCAATCATCACAATCTCACAGAAAACCGGTCGGAGTATATGCGAGACACTTTATGTGAAAAATACAAGTATCGAGACAAATGCGCCCCGAATCTTGAAGACATATCTGCAAATTTGGCTTGTGTAGTTCGCGAACGAACTAGTTCAGATGAAGAGCGTTCCCATAACTGAAATGAGTGAACTAGTTCGCAGTCAGTACTGCTCCTAGTTCGTTTTTCATTGCCGTTCGGAACTCTGTGAGACAATGTACTATACTAGATCTAGTGTTTTTTTTGCTTATCATGTTCCACCTTTTTTTTGGACATCATGTTCCACTGGATCTACTGTAGGCTTGCGCATTTTAGTTCAACATAGTGAACGATTCCGGATCTCTTGCGATCACTGAACTCCCCTGAAGTATGAACTAAAAGAACGAACTAGTTCGCGAGGGATCGGGAACTAGTTCTTGATCGCTAACTATGGTGAACTAAAATGCGCAAGCCTACTGCAAATGTCATGAATACAATATCGCCGTGTCGGAAGAACAGTGACGCAACTGCAAAAAATCCTAATTTTTTCGGAGAAACAAAATCATTTTTGACAATTGCCCACAAGCCATACGAGCTTATTAATAGTTACTATAGACAGCTTAGATCAAGAGCACGTTCGTTTAAAACAACGGGGAACGATTTTATGCAAGAATAGCAAAACCACAAAACATTGAAATGTGAAAACAAAAAATTTTCAAAATTGCAGTTGCGTCACTGTTCTTCCGACACGTCGATATTATTTCGTTCAGCGGCATCTAGTATATCATAGAATGCACATTATTCTACATGTCCCACCATTAATTCCTTTCCTCCGATCGGTGGAGTTGAAAGAAAACGGGGTATTTTAAGCGAAAAAATTCAAATTATTTATTTCCCTAACAAAATGAGTAAGTACTACATTTGCTTGCTTCAATCGTATTTATTTGGGACACGGTCATATGTTGAAAGCTTTATGTTAAAGCTCCGAAATACTCCAGATTTTTTTCCGCACGTAGTTTTCTAGCCAATCGCAAAACCACAGAGAGGTGTCTTCGCTTGATTAATCTTTCTATAATTTGATTCGAAGATAGCTCGATCCTGGAAGCTAAGGCATTGGGTTAATGTAACTATTGGTATTCGGAAAAGTGCGGAATAATTTCATAAATAGAATTCGAATCCGGGATGACAGGCCGGTCTAATTCCTACAGTTAGCCAGAAAAACTGAGGTACATATATGTTGTGTTAACCACCTGTGACCAACAGCTCGAGTAAGATTCAACAGCCTTCTAGAGTACCCGTTTCCCCGAACTTGAATAACTGACTGCCGAGATACATCATTTCGACATACTCCGAAATAGGATTACAGAACTCGATAAGATAACACAGTTAAATAAAATTTGTTATCCTCAACTTTTGACTTTGTTCAACACCGGAACAATCGGGCCATGGTGAAAATTGATGGGCGTAACGTAATTGCCTTATTAAGCCCATGTAATCGTCACATCAGTTTCCACCTGGGCCTAGTCAAATTAGGAAATGGTTTATTTCCGACGATGTACTGAGGTTCCGGACGGAGGCTACAGTATGTTGGACTCATTATTCAGGACATGGGAAAAGACCATCGATTTAATTTGCTAAACTCATTTTCGGGTCAACCTGCGAGTAATGTGAGCTTTTTAACTCAATTTCGTCCTTTACCGGAGCTATCCATGTGAATATTGCCGTAGGGACTGTGACCCAAAATCGGGACTCGGGATTTTGAATATGTGCGGCATAGTCTCACACACGAGGACAATGAAAAGCATCCCTCTTTTAGTAACTACTAAATATCAAATTATATTTTATGGTCATTTGAATGTATTCGGGTTAGGTGACCGTCGCCGCATCATTGTTACCACAATTGTTACCACATTTTCCTCTTGGACGAAGTACATCGCCTTACCACCCCCACCCAGCCCTTCAAAGAATTTTCTGCATGTCCTTTTCCGGACGAGATGAATGTCGGCACTACGATATAAATTTTGAATGAAATTCGCTTGAATGAGGAATAAATTTATGTACCAATGAGATTCCGCCCCCATATAATGGCTTTAGCCCCTACGCAATTCAGAGGGTAATTTTTTATTCAAATCTTCATCGTGCGTACAATGAACGGGCCAGGGGTAGCCTGCGTGCGAACTGTACACTTTGTGGCGAAAATTGTATGCCATTAGTTCATTTTAATGGACAGTTTTATGATGGCCGGCAATGGTAAAAGTGGCCAAACATTTTGTTATTCGAGAATCTCGTAAGGAACATTTCTTCGGATCCATAAAGAATTTTGCTGTTTAGATATCAAGATTTCGTTAACAACCGAAATCATGTTTAGTTTTAATTTCGAATTATGTTTTGTGTTCGTCTTATGATTGCCGTAATTGCGATCTTATGAGTGGTTTCCTTTAGTCATAATCGAATTATCCTGACATGAGGATTAAAGACACGGTGCCTACTCTTTGAGACAAAATCCACGCCTATATGTTCCAATTAATGAACTCTAATTAAATTTCACGAAGACTTCGAGATATGAAACGCTGATACTATGGTAGAAGTATAGGGGTGCTTTCATGACATTCCTTTTAATGAAAGAAGAAAGCGTGTAACGAAATTTTGAGGATTCAAGAGTTCAGACTAAATTAGAAAGTGAACATTGCTAATAGCATTCGAAGGGTGGTAAAATTTTGGAAGCTAATTACATTAAATACTCGTCTATAATAACTCCTTTAGGTTTTATAGGCGTTACATCATGTGTGACAAGAAGGATTAATTTCTAGATTGGACGGGGACGTGAAATAATGGGTGAAGCTAGAAGCATGCCAATATTCATAAAAGCAAAGTACGTTAAGTATTTTGTGAACATAGGAGAAGGTCTTTGTTTTTTTTTTAATTTCTGTTCCTTATTCATTAAATTTGATCAATTTAGGAAACTTTATGTGAAATTCGAATAAGATTCATCAGATTACTATGTTATTGTGTTCAAAAGTTATTGTGAGTTTAACTACTTATTTTACGGACTTCTATAAGGAAGCTTCATCAAGGAGATTTTTTTATATAATAATAAAGTACTGTAATCGATTTGAAAGGAAAATTTGCTTCCTAGAATTTTTTCGCAGAAAATGCTGTGGCATAAAAAATGCATTTCCGCTTTGACAAACAGACGAAGAGTTTAAAACGAGATGCATATATTTTCACGAATTTCGTCATATCTCTTAGGTTTCTTGAAATATTAAATTAATTTTACGCCTACGAGTTCTTCATACCTAGAAACAAATGTTTAGCAAAAAAAGTTCAGATTTTCTTTGGCGTACAGGGGTGAAAAAAGGTAATTTCCGTGAAAATGATTTTTTCGACATTTTCACGAATTCCGTTATATCTTTTAGACATGTCGAATTGTCAAATTATTCTTACTTCTTTACCACGCCTAGAAACCGTTTTCTAAATTTTTTAAAATCCAACCTCTGAGGCGTTGTGAAGTGCTAGTGAAAATTTTCACGAATTCCGATATATTTCTTAGGTCTAATGAGATATCGAATCCGCTTTCACTTTTAAGGCTTTAAGTGTAATAAAAAAAACCGATTAAAGCTTTCTTGAATTTTCAACCTCCTAAGGGGTGAAAAGTGTTATTCAAGTTTTAACGAATTCCGGCAAATCTTTTAGGTTTAATGAGATGGACTTCGCTTTTCCTTCGATGAGTTTTCTACATTATGATAAAAAAATTATTTTCAGCATTTTGGAATATTCTACCCTTAAGAGGGTGTAAAATGATTGTGTACGTTTTTACGAATTTCGACATATCACTTGGTTCTGATGAGATATCGAATTGTTTTTTACCTTAACGGGCTTTCTATATAATCGCCTAGAATCGGTTTCAGAATTTTTTTGATATTCAACCCTACGGGGCTTTGTTAACATTTTACCCCCTATTTTCATTAAAATTTAAAAAAAAAATAGGTAAGTAAATAAAAAATCTGCTAACAGTCTGAGCGCAACTTTATTATTTTTGGGTAGAAGTCCGGAAGGCGTTTAATACTGAGATGCAGTGAAGGTTACTATGCAACTATCAACCAAAATAATAGTCTATTGGAAAATTATTTTTTAGCTAGCTTCCGCCCTTTTTTTCTCGAATGCAATTATTATTTTCTCGGTTCCGGAAGTTGAATGCACGCATTTCTCAACGTCTTTTGTATGGTTGCTATACGCATGACTTGCAGACTATAGTTTCGTTACAAATTTTGAACTATACTTAGACTTTTGACGCTTTTGTTCATCTTTTTGAATTTGTTCACTAAATTTAAAGAATGGATATAATGATGGAAAAAAATTTACTGTGAATATTTCACGCTGATAGCACAGAAATAATTTTTAATTATTAGAGAACATATTACAAAAGTTTCGACAAAAAGCAACAGGGCATTCGAAAGTTGTACAGTATGCCCTTGGAAGAGTCAGAAATATATAAGTACTGTTACCCTAAAAGCATAGTTTCAACTGAATTTTCCAGTACACCTTTTTCACCTCCTCATACTCGTTACAGAGTAGTGTCCTCTCTAGTCGAGAATAACGTGCAGTGATTTTCACAGGACACATGGAAACCTCAAACTTCTATTGGTCTGTAATTATCGAGACTGTGGCGTATTTCTGAGGGATTTAGCAACCATTAGTAAAGTTTTCTAGATGACTTTTGAATACTGATATTTGGAAAATATATTTTTATTTTTCAAAGTAACAGAAATAATCCAGGAGTTATATTTGTTCGCTCATAAAGCTGTATGTTTTTTGTTTACCAACTCAAAGATGACTGTGAGCAATAGATATAAGCTTAATAAATTTTCAAATTTATCGGATTAAGATTTCAATGTGATGAGTTCATTAAATATGCCATTTTTTTATCAAATTATTTAATTGTTGCAACATAATTCATAGACAAATAAGTATACAAAATACTTTTCGCATATTTTCCCATATTGTTCATGTTTTCAACAGAAACAAATTAATTTGTGATTTACACCAAGTGTTATTAATATTGTCTATGATTGTGAAATATGCAAAATTTGCCAACTGAATTAATTTTTCAGTTATACAAATTTTAATGATGATACTGATATTAAATATTATTCCGGTGAGATAAAAAGCAAACAGAATATTTACACAAATGGAATATTTTGTGTACAAATTAAAAACAAAGTAAATACGCATCGCAATCCTATAAAAATATCCACTTGAATTTTATTTTCCCGGTTATTCATAAAGTGTGGATATAATTTTCACCATTTTATGATGACTGAACATTAAACTGCAAAAATACAGTATTAAATAAAACATAACATTTTGTTAGCAAAAACGAGGGGAATACCATAAAATATTTAAATTTTAAATTGATTCTGTTATTGTTTGTTTTGATGAATTTATTTTAAAAAAAATATGTTCAACAGTATTTGCACTAATTTCACTTAACACGCTCACTGCCAGAAATACAGCACACATTTTCAGAGGTATTCTGATTTTTACTGTAGGTATAACTCGTTTTACAATAAAATCGAGATCGCTCAGGAATTCTGAGAACAGCTGCTCCTTTGAGGAGCTCTGAGCTATTCACTCTTTGCTAAGAGCACTCTTATTGCTGAAAAGCATTAAGATCAGCTGGTAAACTGTGAAGCTCTGGAGAAAAAAAAAACTAATCCTAAATTACACTTTGAGAAGAGCTACTCTAATAATCTATGCAGTGTCCTCAAAAAAGTAACTCATTAATGAAACTCAGAAAAGGTGTAAGCGAATTGGAGAATATGTACACAGCGCTGAGTGACACCAGTATTTTTTTCCATTTTTCAGAAGTTTCAAATTTCTTATGTAAAACGTTCTTTAAATAAATATTTATATTTTTCACTTTAAATCCTTGCTGGCTCTCCTTCATATCAATTCCTAAAGAAACACGAATCCCATTGTGTCGTTCAGTGAATCAAAAAATGCTTCGTTCGGAAGAACTGGTTGCTCGAATTGTTGCGACCGTTTTTTCGAGAAGTTCAAATAAAATCGAATTCGATGAGGAAGTCTGAGAAGATCTGTTCGTTTGAGAAGCTCTGAAGATCACTAGTTTTATTGAGAAGAATCGACATCAGCCGGTTAACTGTGAAGCTCTGGAAAGAGCTAGTCCTAAATTACTCTTTGAGTAGAGCTGTTCTAATACTCTCTTCAGTGTCCCCAAAAAGGTTATTCATTTTATTCCGAGTGCAATACAGCAGAACAGTACAGTCCATATAAATTGCGGCGCACCCATTATGGACTCATCCAGTCTACCTACAGTGTAATTTTGATGTTCAAATGATAGAACAAAATTAAGAGTAACAGTGTTTTTGTTAAATTTGATATAGATCAAAAAATTATATTATTATTTATAGTTATAAAATTTTTATATTATTATTTATAATAAAATATAAAAAAAAATTGGTAAACATAAATTAGTGGCAAAAATAGCTTGTTTTATCTAGTACCAAAATTCTGGAAGTTGTATAAATCTTGAAGTTAAATTCAAAAGGATTGCACTCTCTTTCACTGCAAATTACCTCATTAGGTATAAATCGGTACTCGAATATAATATGAACGTTTTACGATATATCACAAAATTCGTTTAATTCGCAATCAAGTCCATTGCATTTAGCTTTATTTCCATTTTAGACGTAGTCAGTTTTGTTCTAATTTACCGGCTCATTACACCTCCGCCTCGCTCTTAACTTTTCATCCCTTATTTTATATTATCTTGTCACTCGTCGTGACTTTTGAGTACTGCTTAAAGGATCTTCCTTCGTCAATAGAACGCAGGACTTGGTAAATGGTGTAACTGCACTGGGTAAGAAGGAGCCCTCCACGATTTTATTCTTCCGAATCCTCTTCCACGCAAAAGATATCTACTTCGTAGAGAAAACGTCTTCTACGTCTTGTCGTCGAACCGAGTATCCGGGAGATCCCATTTTTATAGCAACAATGTTGCCAAGTAGGAGCTCCATTATAGCACCCTGCCTCCTTAGCCTAAACATTTATAACCATGTCGTCAGTCTTGCAGTAACGCGATAAATTGGCGTAACAAAAAAGTGTCGTTTCGCGGGGATGGGGATGTAATGTGGTACAACGCATAACTGGCTCTTGGAGCTATCCTTAACTAGGAAACTGGGTGATATAATGGGAGGACAACAAAGTACTTCACGGTTTTTTTTATGGGGCGCACAAATGCAAAACAGTTTTTCAGATACATCAGAGTATTTAACGATTGTGTTTATCTTTAACGTTCCAAGTTCGTTTTTTTTTTTCATATACTTTTTAAACATATGATGTGAAGATTTATGACAAATTTTAATACTTCAGATGAAATCCATAGGGTGTTATTGTCATGTCTTACACAATTTTTTGGCTCAAAAGATGTTTTATTGAATTAGATTGGGCCAAGATTTGAATTGTTGTCATGGGTATTTTGAGATAGAAACATAAAAAGGAGATAACCTTCGGGAAACTCTTCCCTAAATTACGACCCATGTATTCATACAAACATTTATTTTTCAACTTTTTATATCCAATAAAATAATTCTTTATCTTAAAACAACTTAAATAATAAATTCATAACGGTACCTCACACTTAGTGCCCATTAAGGTTCTCTATGACCATTTAACTTAACTAGAACGACAAACTGTGCAATCGTTCTTACGATGTCTCAAATAAGAAGAATACTTCTTTCCGATCCCAATACTGAAGTATGCAGATCTCTATCAAAGCATTTTCAGTACTGAAAATATTTTTCAAAACTCAATTAGCTCAGTACTGATAATTGATACCGCTTTACTATACCGACTTCAGCACTGTATGGATACCAAACCGATGGTGGAATTTTATGATAATAACCACATTTGTTTCTTAATGTGGTTTTCTATAGCAATTTTTATTTAAATAGTTAATTTACTTTTTTAATTACTGACTTTTGTCTACAAATTTAATGTCAGACTAATAGTGTGATAAATGTAGAACAGGTATATAAAACTTTTCACGGACTAAAAAAAGGACCATTTTGAAAATATTCTGTATGAGGTTTCCATTACTTTATTATTTTAATAATAAAGTATTTTTCTCTGCATTAAGTTTAATAAATCCGATTAATACAGAAATAGTAAACAGATTTAAAAACCGATGTGAAAATTGCTACATCCCCCCGATAGCATCCATTTATAAACAAATTAATTAATGAATTATTATTATTTTAAGTTTTTTTTTTAGTTATAGTTCTTAGTTTAGTTTTTAGTTTTAGTTCTTAGTTTAGTTTTTAATCTATCAAAGGGTATGTTTTATTAACTGGAACCCTGGAAACTATTGTAGTATGTATCTATTCATATATTTTTTATGTGTGCACATAATTTTTATCTGCTTAGTGCTTACTATTTTTACCAAAGCTGTAAAGACATTAAACTTTAAATGAAAATTAACTGAAATATCGAACTGTATCTAAATTTAAGAAATAAATATATCTATCTATCTATCTAAGTTTTCATACAATATCTACTGTACTGGTACAGTACTGATTTTAAGAATTCGGAAATATCAAGAAGCAAGGGGATATCATTTGCGCTCCCTAGAATTTGAGAATTGAAGAAAGCTGTGACCTGGTCATTAAAAAAATGTACTGGTCTATTCTGTGTGCAGTGTTTTTTAAGTCACGATTTTAGCAGAGAGTCACTATTTTAGAAAATCTGTGACTTTTCATATTTTACCATAAGTAACAATTTACCTGTTTCAAAAAAACATCACAACATTGTCACTAGCGAAATAGGTAACCACACCGGCGGGCTAGGTAAAAAAATTTAGCGTTTCGTAAAGTTTCAATACTTAATACATATTGAAAGAAAATTGGAACGTTTGTTACGATATTGGCTGCTGTTATTACTGGTAGAAGCTGAACAATTTAACGTAAATTTAGATGAAAGTTCTAAGGGCGTTAAACAGAGCCGTACCTCGAAAGTTACAGGAAAATTACCAGGCATTCTCTTTGTTCACATAACTTTCTTGTAAATATAGATGATATATCATGAACTCCAAATCGTCAAGAATTTCAGGATTCCTTCAGTCTCGTCGCAGCAGTTACTAATTTCTCAAGAAATTGATATCAGTTTTTTTAACTTTGGTTAGGTACTGAAAGACAGAATTGGTTCAGAACTAGGTTAGGATGCAACTACGACCCAGTATTGATATATTTATTTATTTATTTATTTATTCGGACACACTGTACAGATTTAAGAAACTCAATTACACAATATGTTAAATAAAACAAAAAAAACGGGAGCGAAAAAAAATTTATAAAAAAAAAAAAAAAGAAAGAAAATAATAGTAAAAACACAAGTAGAAAATTATTATATAGTTAGAAGAGTTAAAAGAAAAAAGTTAACTTAATTAAGTTGAACATTAGCCTGTGAAAATTAAAGACTTGACTATGATTTTGAATCCTAAAAAAGATGTGGACAGAGAACCAACCTAGAGTCTATCATGATCCCTTTGTAGTCGAACCAGTAGCGAATAAAAGTAGACGTTAGTTGAAGCCGCAGCTAGCGCGAATATAGAGACAGACCTACCCGGTCGCGAGGTAGAGCAAAACTCAAGATTAAGATGTAAGGTAGAGTTCATAATACCGTTAAAAACCTTAAAGAGAATTCACTCGTCAAGATACAATCTGCGCTGATTTAGTGAGGGAATACAGAGTAAGGATAAACGTTCACTGTAGGAGCAGTAGGGTAGGTTATATTTGCAGAGGAGTGACCGGGTGAATCGACGCTGAACAGACTCAAGAGATTCAATGTGACAACTATAGTGAGGGGATCAAATAGAAGAACAGTATTCCAATCCGCTGCGAACAAGTGTCAGATAGAGCTGGACGCACATTTGAATATTGGAAAATATATAAGTGGATCTCAAAATGAAACCAGACAATCTAGATGCAGTGCAAAAAATTTTTTGGAAGTGAATATCAAATTTAAGTCTTCGGTCGAAAGGTACACCTAGATCGCGAATCTGGGATACTTCGATGAGAAGGGTGGAGTTCAGAGTGTAATCGAAGGGTATAACTGCATGTTTCAGTGTAAAGGTCATTTTATGGCAATTGCTTACATTAAGTGCAGGGCGATTATATGAGCACCATAGGGTTTGTTCATTAAGATCAGACTGTAATAGGATACAGTTACTACTTGAAGATATCGCCCTGTAGATTTTGAGGTCGTCAGCGTAGAAAAGGAATGAAGAGTGAAAGTTTAGGGGTAGGACATTAACAAAGATTATGAAAAGGAGTGGGCCAAGTGTTGAGCCCTGAGGAACTCCAGCGAGCGGGAAGAATACAGGAGACGAACATCCATTAAGAACTACACGAGAACTGCGTTCAGCAAGATAGGACGCAAACCACTCCAAAAGAGTATCACCGACGCCACAGCCTTGCAATTTTGACAAAAGCAAGCTATGATCTACTGAATCAAAGGCTTTGGAGAAATCAGTGTAGACAACATCCAACTGCCTTCTACAATTAAGCGTTTTTGCCACTGTACTTGTGAATTATAAAACATTAGAAGCAGTAGACCGGCCTTTGAAGAAACCATGCTGTTCACGGAGAATGAGGTGACTTATATTTTCATATAAATGATCGTGTATAACGCGTTCGAATATTTTTGAGAAACCAGACAACATTGAAACAGGACGATAATTTGTGACTACATCTGCATCGCCTTTCTTATGGATGGGAATGATAGAGGCTTGCTTCCATAATGATGGTAATATTCCTTCAGAAAGGCTTTTGTTAAAGAGAATAGAGAGAGGAATACACAGGGAAGACGAAAGTGGCTTTAAGAATAAGTTTGGGAGGCCACCCTTCACACTACGGTCTAGTGCTCCAAGTTCATGCTCAATAACTGAGCGAGCTATAGAGAGAAGAGGAATATGGGTGGGGGAAATTTCGAAGCTATGATGAACGAATGAAGATGGAGGGGAAGAATACACAGACGAGAAGTATTGTGCAAAGAGCTAACAAGATTCTTGAGAGTTGGTAGCAGTGGAGTCATTATAACTAACTTCAGTAGGGAAAGAAGGAGAAGATCGCAAAGTGCGAACATAAGACCAAAAAAATGTTGTCTCTCTACGGTTGACTGATGATTCAACTTTGGATATGTAAGTACGTATAGCAGATCTAATTGTAGATTTTGCCAGGCGACGGTAACGATGGAACACAGATTTATCTTCTTCAGAACCAGACCTCAAGTGACGGGAGCGGCTTAAATTTTTTAAATGAAGTAATATATTGATAAGAACCGCATAAAAAAACCCAAAATTCAGTTATTATATTGTTTTTATAATAGTATGCAGTACTGAAAATTGATAGTGATTCATCGAAGTCCGAATACAGTTTAGCGGTATTTTTTCTGACACTATTTGAATCTAAATAAAATCTTCAGAACTACAAAAATAGCAGCACTTGTTTAAAAAAATCTGCCAACAGTCTGGGCGCAACTTTATTATTTTATGGGTAGAAGTCCGAAACGTGTTTAATGATGAGATGCTGTGTAGGTTACTATGCGACTGACAACCTAAAAAATAACGTAACCAGGACGCTATTTGGAGCGTTATTTTTTTAGGTTGTCAGTCGCATAGTAACCTACACAGCATCTCATCATTAAACACGTTTCGGGCTTCTACCCATAAAATAATAAAGTTGCGCCCAGACTGTTGGCAGATTTTTTTTTATCAATAGAATAATTCATAGTAGTAAAAGCGAATTCGATCACATTAAACCTAAGAGATTTTCGGAATCAGTGAAATCTTGAACAATACCCCCAGGGGGTTTAATAGAGAAAAATACTTAAATCGGGGTTTTCCCCGACTACGTTTAAAGCTTACAGAAGTAAACGTGAATTCCAAGTCTCAATATACCTTAGGAATATATCAGAATTCGTGAATATGTACACAAACACTTTACACCCCCTTAGGGTTTGGATATCAAAAAATTTTGAAAATTGTTACTAGGCGCTTATATAAATAGCACGCAGCAGTAAAATTGCTTTAATAGCTCGACATGTCTAAAAGTTTTAACGAAATTTGTGAAAATGTGGATTCACGGACATTTTTTTTACTCAACCTCTGAATGCCAATAAAAACCTGAATTTTTTTTTGCTTTAATTACTCTAATAGTACATCTACATATACGTACTAAGTTTCAACTTTCTAGCATAAGCCGTTTCTGAGATATAAAAAACCACCCCTCTCCCCCGTACCTTGATACCCCTATAAATCATTTTATTTTTCTAGGATTTTTCATAGTGGCTCTATATAACCCTAAATTTTTAGCGTTCTATTCATTATGGTTTTCGAGAAATAAAAATCAGAATGTTTTCCTTTCTACCCCCTTTCACCATCACCCCCAACACCCACACCACCAAAATTTTTTTCCCTACTAGAAGTTTACCGACCCCAACTCCTGTAAAATTTTTAAGATCATATCTGATACGGTTTTTGAGATATAAAAATTACAAATTTTGAAAAATTGCTGTCCTCCCACTTTCGTGCCCCACCTCCCTTCTCAAAAAATTTAGTTTTGGTAGACTCCTCTTGTGATCCCATATACAGAAACTAAATTTTATCTTCCTGGTGTAATTGGTTCGGAAGATATTGTAATCCAAAGTTTTTCACCCCTCACCCCCACACCCCACCACCCTTCTTAAAAATTTTAGCTTTTGTATAATCTTGAAGTATCCCTAAGGACAACAACAAAGTTTCAATCTTCTGACATCAATTGTTCAGGAGATATCGATTTTAGAATGTTTCAATCCCGGCTGTCAAGCGTTAAAGACTCATAGTTTTCCCCCCCACTTCCACACCCCTCAACCCTTATCAATAATTTTTTTGCAAATGAGTCCACTATCATAGTACTACATAAGTTCCAAGTTTCAGCCTCCTAGCATAAGTGGTTCCTGAGATCTAGAAACCAAAATTTTTCGTCTAAAACGCTCCCCTCTCCTCTCCCCTTGTACCCCCACCCCACAAAAATATACCAGTCGTAGGGGTTCACCCAATCTACCCACCATAAAAATTTCAATTTAATATCTCAACGGGTTTGGGAGCTACGCGCCTTCAAACGATTTTGCGTACGGCGTACGGCGTTTACGGCGGACAGATGGACATTTTTTTTTTTTGCTTTTTTGGGGTTTACTAGTCCTAAAACGTGTAAATACAAAATTTCAGGGTAGCAAACTTTTTTGAAATTTCAGGTCGATCACAATACTTTATTATTAAAAAATAATAAAGTAAAATTAAGCTTAATGCTGCCGTTCATCTCCTGCAGCCAATTTTACTTTACCATTTTAGGGTTGAATTTGTCGTTGTTTTAACAGTCTCTGAAAGATTAGTGGAACGTAATTCCGACTGTAACAAGACGTTATTCAACCAGAATCAGTGCTTATACATATAGAGTATAACACAGGTGAAAACCTTCGTTGAAAAGAAAGTTTGGACTTGACCTTAAAGTAAGGTATTTAATCATTAGGTCGCATTAACTTAAAATTTTTATCAATTTATCTTTTACAACCAATTTTATCAGCAAAATTTAATAAGAACCAAATTATTTCTTCTATCTGAACTTCTGGATTTGGAGAGAAATCCATGGCATAAATTAAGGATGAAGTAAAAGCATACAATTAGTGAACTTCAGTAGCATCACCTGATAGGCGAACAAAAGGAAATTCCGAACATAATACACTTCAAGTAAGAAGCTAGCTAGAACTGCTAGATAAGCATGAGCTTGGAAAATTTAAGTTCAGATATTTTCGACGTTTGCATAGTTTTGCCATAATTTCCATCGGCAAACGACGAAGTTTGCGTTACGTGGCTCTTTCTTCTTGTGAACATGTTTTTCCTGTTTCGAAAAAAGGATGTGCAACATCATCATTTATCAAAGTCGCTGCGGAACACTAGCAATGTAACATTTAGGACAACATAAGAAAGCCCCAGGGACTGGGAAAGAACCAATTTCATAACTTTCCTTTTTTTCGTCTTGGCCTTCTATTTTGCAGAATATTCGTCTCACGTACGATACAATAAGCCAATATTTGTAATAAATTATAACTACATATACCGAACCATTAACCTACCGTACTGCGTAGTTTGGCGAAATTAAGAAGGGCGACATTCACTCGTAAATATCAATACGGGCGACCAATAAAACCTTAAGATGCTATCGATTATGTTGGTGAAGTTTCATTGAGGAAATTATTCACGAGAAATAACAGATGGGTCTTAATGCCAATCATTTGCGTCGCGTGGAGCTTGAGAAGTTGTGACCAATTTTGGAAGGTACGTTCAATAATATATTACAGGCTTTTTGCTAATGCCGTGAAGCCTTTAGGGTATAAATTTAGCTCTTGACGGACAGATAGGGAACTATGTTCAGTTCAGTTTGACTTAACCAATAAAATTAAGGTTCCGTTTATAGTAGCTACCGTACAAATGACCTTAAAAAAATAAAGTTTCTGAACTCGCGATAACCCGTAAAAGGATCGAGCTATGAAGCTAAAATATGATACGATTTTAGTTTCAGAAAAAATGCAAGGTTTTCTACATCAATTAATAATACCCCTCAACTTCTTGAGGGAACTCCCTAACAAAAGACCGTATGACAAGTGGTTACACTCAGATACCGAAAATCTAAGAATTTGGTTTTTTGAATATGTACTTAAAAAATAAAAGCAACAAAATGTAAAATAAGGACACTTCTTGTAGCAGCTACCATAAATACTGCATGTGTTCACTCGAGAGATTTCCAGCATATTCGTAGTGTACGTTGAACATGCAGGAAATGTGTTGAAAATGCGAGAAAAGCAGAGTTTTCTACGATACTCAAAATGGATATTGCATGGCTGTAGTTTTTTCCGGAACTTCTTAAATTTCGATGTCATTGATGCGTAGATCGGGTTTGTACGGTGTACATGTAAAAATATGTAGTTTTGTTCTTTGTAAGCTTTCTCAGCAATGATTGTTGTGGAACTTTACTGAGGAGTATCTAAAGGACTGATCATGAAAGGCACCCTTAATTGGATAGGATTTTAAGACTTATGGATCTAAAAGTTCAGTTCAGTTATTTTTTGAATTTTTGTCTTAAAATCATAGACATGGAAAATTCTGCGAAATCACACCTGAATCCGCTGAGCACCTCTTCTGTGATTGTGAATTGTGATGTAATTCTTGAAGAATTTTGTATGAGTCTATGGGAAACTCTCTTTTGTAAAAGTATCTATTTTTTTTAGAGTGACCTAGGGATTAGTTAAGGGCTGGCACAAAAAAAAGTTCGCCCTTATCTGTATCGGTAGTAGATTTGAATTTGCTTTCCATGGTGTAATAAGCATAACGTACAAGGAACAGCTTTACAATATCTCAGCAATGTGGGGTCCACCCAAAAGAGGTTACACAGTAAGAATTGAATAAGAAATTAATACCAGCGATTACTTGGTTAATTACAACTCTTTTAATTCTAATTATGAACGTATGATAGAATAAAATAAATATTTCCCCATTAATTTTACGTACTACCCTCCCACACCCTTTCACACAAATCCTTCACTAATTAAACCGAACAATTTCTCGTCTCAAAATTTGGAAACTCACTTTTCTGGGTAGAACCTCCCCATTTCATTGTACCGGTGCCCCTTTCAACATTCGTATTTATAATTAAGTGTGTACGGTACGCAATTATTCATTTTGTATAATCTTCAGAAGCATCGAATTAAAAGACAAGAAACTTCCAAAAGGACACATGGCCTGCCATTAGCAATTCCGAAAGAGTTTCGTGCACTTTGTGTGCCATAAGCTCTGACTCTTGTTGTCACCATCCTTGCCACTGTTTAATATTTTTCCTAAGAAAAGGCTCGACGTAGAATGCTTGCTCCTGTGACAGTATCTAATTATAATTAAACCCTTACGAAAGAAAATTTATTTCTTGGCACAGTTGTGGCGTATCGAAGGAAAAAAAGGCCGTCTTGCTTCCAAGGAGAATATAGACCCTCGATTTCGGAACAGTCCTTTGCACGTTACCATACGAAAACGTTCCGCAAAAGGAGCAAGCAAATTGCTCAAGTTTGCAGGACTTGTGCAGTTCTTGTATCTGCACATTCTTAGAGGCTAATTGCTGATAGCTGCGCTTTCATCCGGTCGGGGTTAGATTTCCAGAGGCTTAATATAGACATCAACATGGTTGAATCCTACCCCAAAATGCCAACCGCATTCCCTCCGGCGGCATTCATTCCCGCGATACACGCTACAAACTTCATTAAATCTTCATTAGCCCCCCATCCTAAAGTGGAGTTTTTGCTCGTGCTAAGAGAAGCCCGGAGCACGCTGAATAGATCGTTATTTTATACAGGATACGTACGGCGCCATAATCAGTTTTATTTTTCGGTTCGAGGGACGGAAGGCGCTGATAAAATCAATAGCTTTAATTAATAAAACTCAGTTCAGTGGATGCCAAAATTTCAATTTCGAAACAAGTTTACCACCACGTCTAGTCTCGCCTTCGCTTAGTCCCGACGACGGTTCTCAAAAAGGATAAAAGGCGTCGTAACAACTGTTCGGAAATGAAGCGGGCTTTTATGCTCCTTTTTGCTCGCAACCATTGAGCTGAATTGATGCAAGAAGTAGCACACTATTGTGAAGGACATTGGCAATTTCTGCCCGGCTGATATCGAACAATAGAATAGAGCCGCAAAACTATTAATGCATTCAATTAGAGTGCAAAATTTTTGAACACAAATGGTATGAAGGGATAATAGTGACATTGTTTGGAGGGTCCTATTTTGGAAATTACTTTTTAATACTTCAGTTCCTGATTGTTCGCGACTGTAGGAAAGAAAAGTTTCGCAATTTCCAGTAGTTCTTCAACCCCTTCTGAAACCTAGAGCACACTCTTACTTAGACTATCCAAGGCCATATTTAGGTGGAATTTGAAATCATGAACTTAGTGTTTGTGGACTGTAGATCCACTGCGCCACCCTTTCCTGCACAGTTTTTTGAGATCATGGATTTGAGCCCTGAGTGGCATTTGATTTTGGAACCTCTAAAGATGGAATTGCAGTGAAAAAAACAGGCAATACGTTTGCAGGCTGCGAACAAAACATGGAGGACTTGAATCAGTTTCAGACGTTTTCGTGAAAATAAATGCTTTATTTAAAGAAATTGGTAAAGAACATTTCATTGAAAGAATTGTCAATCGCCAGCGACTACTTTCTTCCATCTTTCTGACACATACGAATACCATATCCTTTGATGTTTTCCACGAATCGAGCCGGAAGGAGTAAAGTGAATACAGCGAGTTTTCAAGTAGGCCGTTTTCAAGTAGGCTTTGACCGGTTTTGCAACATGTGGCTGAGCGTTGCCATACTGCAAAATTACTTTGTCGTGTCTCTCCTCGTATTGCAGCCCTTTTTCCTTCAATACCCGCCTCAAACGTATGAATTGTAGTTGAAAGCGATTCTCCGGTGATGGTTTCGTTGGGTTTGAGGAGCTCACGATTCACTACTCCCAGCTGATCCCACTTAATACAGAGCATGAGTTTGGAACCATGGATATTCCGCTTTGCCGTCGATGTTGAGCCATGGCCGACCTTACCCCACGATTTTCCACGCTTCGGGTTATCGTAGTGTATCAACTTTACATCACCAGTCACGGTACGTACAAAGTTCGACGTCTCTCGGCTTTAATTCGTACGGCACCCAATTTCCTTGCTTTTAAATCATTCAAAATGCTTTTAAACGTTTGGCAACTTGGCAACTGTTGTACATATGATGCTTCCAATTCTTCGCCTTCAAACTTTTTCAGTGTGCCAGAGTGTTCTTTAACTTCAACAACAATGTCGAAACCAATCTCGGGATGTTGTTTCCGATATACATAGCATGGTCGCTGTTATATCAAAGCTAATGGTGGAAAAACACGATGAAGTTGGCTGCAGTATTGCCCGATGCAAAAACGATCAGATAACACCATCTGACGTGGAACGTCTGCAACTTATTCAAGTCCCAAATATTTCAGTATTTTATATCTAATATTACTTGACAGTTGCGTGAAAGAATTCTGCGCGCTATCAAATGGTGTCGCGATATGGCGCGATATGATTGTGTCATCGCGCGCATTGCTCTCACCATTATTCCAGCTTTTTTTTTTAAGGCCGTCGTTTTAGCTTAGGAGGTCACTCTTTAAAGCGATTGCACAGCTAGAACGACATAGGTTGGGGATAAAATGGTGTGGTACGGGATTTAGGGCGGTGGAACGGGAGGGAAGCGTCTGAAGTGTCGGTGAACGTTGTTTTTGAACTGCTGAAGGTTATACTTATCAGGGAACAGATCGGCCGGCAATGCGTTCCACATTACTGATGTTCGGGGGATAAAAGACTGCCTTAATTTCACTGTTTTCCACGAAAGGGGCTGAACGGTATACTCGTGAGCGCGTGAAGCTTGGCGAGTGTTACGGGAGACCACTAAAAGTGGGGGAATAAGTTCATTTAGTTCCTTACTACATTTACCATAAAAATATCGATAATAAATACTGAGTACTCCGACATTTCGGCGATGCTCAAGGGAGTCTATAGAATCTGAAACGGCTTCGTCTCCAATTAGTCGGAATGCATGTTTTTGAACACGGTTGAGCAAGGCTAAGTGGGATTTAGGGGCCCCACCCCAGATATGCGAATTGTACTCAAGACGTGGTCTGATATATGCCTTGTAGATTGTAGCTAAGTCATGCGCTGAAAAAAATTTCTTACACTTCCGTAGAATTCCAAGGCGTTTGGAAGCATCGATTGCGACATTAAAGATGTGTTGGCTCCAGTTTAGGTGGTTGTTAAATTTTACGCCTAGTAATTTGAAGTCAGCAGAAGGGGGAATTTGTACTCCACCAAAGGATATATTTGAGACCAACGTCGGAACATCTCGTTTAAGGGATAGATGACAAGACTGTGTTTTGGACGCATTGAACTCTACTCAATTTTTCTCGCCCCAGTCCAAGATAAGATTAATGTCTGAGCTCAATTAACCGAATAACTCAGTGCGGTTCACAGCCACCGAAGTCGGAGAATCGAAATTAAAGACATTGCCCAATGTACTATCATCTGCAAAACTATGAATTGGATTGAGAGTTGACAACAGAAGGTCGTTAATAAAGATGAGAAATAGGGTGGGAGATAAAACTGAGCCCTGGGGTATATCGGAATCAATTGGAAAGGTGTAAGAAGTTATTCCGTCTAATACAAATCTTATAGAACGTTTGCAGAGAAAACTCTCAATCCATTTAAGAAAGGTTGAACTAAAGCCAAAGGCTTTAAGTTTTACTAAGAGACATTGGTGCCAAACTCTGTCAAACGCTTTAGCGATGTCTAGGACAAGCACTTGGCCTTTACCAAATTTGTGAATGCAGTGAGTTCCAGCGTTCCGTTAGATAAACCAAAAGGTCACCTGTAGAACGACCGGAACGGAACCCATATTGCCGATCGTGGATCAGATCTTTGTCCATCAGGTATTTGATTATTTTGCGATTGACAGCAGTTTCCATTACTTTAACGAGCACGGGATCCGCTTTGTTTCGGCTGAACATTCGCAACTTTCCACATCTGTGGAAAGCACCCTGAAGAGTATGAAAGATAAAAGAGATGGCGAAGCGGTTTAGCCAGAGAGGAAAAGCATTTCTTGAGGACTAAGGGGGGGATACCATCCGGTCCAGCAGACTTGTAGCCTTTGCAAGATCTTGGAAATAACCCTAGTTCGAAAACGAATGGGTGGCAGTAAAGAATCAGATATTGGAGGTTGGGGGGACTCTGATTCGAAGGTGGAAGTCTAGAGTTTCTAACGAAACTTGCCGCCAAAAGGTTAGCCTTTTCCACAGGATCTACAACGGTTCGGTCACCATCGAGAAGAGGTGGTGTAGAAGTCTTTACAAAATTGTTATTGACCGATTCAACAAATGACCAAAAAGATCTCGAGCTCATAGGGTTGTCGATGATCTTCCGCCGAAGATTTTGATCATATGCAAATTTAGCACGTTTCAAGATACTATTGCAGGAATTTCTTGATGGCTTTAGTGCGATCTTATTTTCAGCAGTCGGGTTGTCTTTAAATATTTGGAACGTATTCTTTTTGGCTTTTATTGCACCAAGACAGCCCTTATTGAACCAAGAATCCTTTGACAGCCTGATTCTTTTGCGGTTGGAATTAATAAAAAGACTCATTCCTTTAAGGATTATCTCGGTTATTAGCTAACATGCAAAGTGACAATTTCCGGATTCAAAGCATAACTTCCAGTCGAAAGCTCGAAAAAACTCTTCAAGGGCTCCCTAATCAGCTCTCTTGAAGTGCAAAACCTATCTTCGAGGTGCCTTGGATGCTCGCGAAGCTTAAGATTACTTTCACGCTAACAATAATTAAGATGCCGAGGTCCCATAAAAATTAACAGAAGCCTTTAATTATGCCCTCATTCTGGTTTTTATACCTTAAGTTTTCGTCGTGGCTCGTTTGTGACTTGAAAATTGCCAAAGGTAAATTGATCTTAAGATATAAGATATATTTAAATCCTTAAGATATGAGCTATATGACACCAGATGGTGTGAGTTTCATAAATATTCAAAGCGATATACAACTTCTGAGATTTACAGTGAATTTCTCACCACGCCTTTATGAATAACGTGAAACAAGTTATCTTGTATCGTATTCTAAAATGTTTATCCAGCCACATGAGCTTCTACCAAACCAAATATAAAAGTAATTAGGATACTTTGCAAAATCATCGCACTCAATTTCCACCCTCAATTCCGCACAAATCTAATACAAAGTACACAAAATGAAAAGTGTGGTTACTCTCGCTTTCCGAGCAAGCAGTTTTAATGAAGGAAATCTACGAAGCAAGTGGGTGGATTCTAAAGAGAACTTTTTTCAACTTTTTGAAACAGGAATAATGAAAATCACGCCAGTAAGTAAATCCTGTATTATGGAGCAATTTTCCAGGGTTACGAAGTTAGCTACCGGAAAATTGTTTGTTTTGCACTATCTGCAAAGGAAATATAAAATAAACCATTTCGTCTCAATCACATGAGTTTGACCAATTAAAAGTTAAAAACCAATACGCATTCCAGTTTCATACCATGCTCCAGGATACGCCATGGTAATCCTAGAGGACTCATTATAAACAACTTCATGCACTTCAACATTTTTCAAACTATGTACGCCAACTACTCTACAAAATCCTGTAACATATCAGCCCCCCTATCGATCACGTGCTTAACATTCACCATCGACCTTAAAAGCGATTCGCGAATATTCGCATTTTCAAAGCCGGTATTTTAGTAAAATTGTTTTAATGCGAAAATTCTAATAAACTTACCGAAGTCCGAAAACCAGCAGTACGGAAAGGATGAGCGGTACCAATGTTGCAAAACAAGCCAGGAACAACGTTTGAACGTCGGAGAAATCTGAAAATATATTTTTTGATTAAAAAGGTTAGTTAAAAAAGATATGGAAATCTATGGTTTCGGTATTAAAGCAAAATTAAGGTTAAGAAATTTCCAACATTGTTTGAATATCGGTGGATAGCTTCGTAACGCTAATATCAAACAATAACCGATTTTACTTTATTATTTCAATAATACAGTATTGTGATCGATTTTTAAAAAAAAAAATTTGCTACTCTCAACATTTTTTTTTCACGTTTCATGACTAATAGACACCAAAAAAGCAAAAACAAATTTCAGTCCGTCTGTCCGCCGTACGCCGTTCGTTGACCGCTGTACGTAAAATCGTTTGAAGGCTCGTAGTTCCCAAGCCCTTTGAGGTATTAAATTGAAATTTTTTTTATGAGTAGACTGAGTAGGCTTAAGTAAGGTTGACACATGAAGTTTGCTGAAAGTAAAATTTTTTAACGAGGCGGTGGAGCATGAAAGTGAGGGGGATAAGAATTTTTCTAAAAAATCACGTCTCATATCTCAAGAACAGTGTAAGATAGATGCTTAAAATTTTTAGCAGAAGTAGGCCTAATAAACCTCTAGCAGAAAAAAAATTTGGATGGTGAGGGTGTAGAGGATGAGGGTGGGGGAGGGTGAAAAAGAAAAAAGTTCAGATTTTGAAACTTGTTATTTAGATAGAGCTATAGTAGTAGCATGTTGAAAAATATAATTTTTCATAGGGTAGTATGGTACGGGGGTGGAGGGTGTTTTTCATATCTATAGAACGGTTTATGCTACAAAGTTGAAACTCGGTATATATATGTAAATCAACCAAAAAAGTGATTTAGATAAAAAAAAATTTCAAATATCCACTGGCGTTTAGAAGGAGGGCGAAAAAAATAATCAGTGAAAATGAAATGCATATATTTTCACGGTTTTCGTCATATCTATTAGGCCTTTCCAAATATTGAATTCATTTTAATTCTACTGCTTCTTCATATAAATACCTAAAAAGTGTTTTCAGGATTTTTTGAAATTCGACCCCTAAGGAGGTGTAAAGGGGTTATATACTTATTCACGAATTCTGCCATATCCCACAGGTCTAATTAGATATCTACTAACTTTTCACTTCCACGGGCTTGCGTCATAATCGCCTAAAACTTGTTTTTAAGTTTTTTCCTTTTTCAGCCCCTAAGAGGGTATAAATGGGTTGAACACGTTTTCACGAATTCCCTCATTTTCTTTAGAAGAGAGAATAAATTGGATTGCTTTTTACTTTCTCGTCATATTTATCTATTAACTCCTTTCAAGATTTTTGCATATTCAACCCCCAAGTTGGTGTAAGGAGGTTGCATATGTTTTCACAGATTCCTACATATTGCTTAGATCTGATGATATATCGAATTCATTTTTACTTCCTAAGGTTTCCTACATAAGCGCCAAAAAGTCAATTTCACTATTTTTAGATATTCAATCCTAAGGGATGTAAGGGGGTTGTATGCTTTCAAAACTTCGACATATATTTCTTAGGTTTGATGAGATATTAGATCGCTTTGCACTTCCACAGACGATGAGATATTAGATCGCTTTATATAATCGCCTACAAACCCATTTCTCAATTTTTGAATATTCAACCCCCAAGGGTTTGCATATGTTTTCACAATTTTTTCCATCCCTTAGTTCTGATGAGATTTAAAATTGGTTATTACGGCATTTCATGGGTTTTGCAAGAAAATTGATTTCACGATTTTTCGAATTTCAGGAACCAAGGGGGTGTGAAGGGTTTGCTTACGTTTTCACAAATTTTTAAAAATCCCTTGTGTCTCATGAGATATGCTTCTTATGAAATCGTCTAAGAACAGGTTTCACAATTTTTCAATGTTTAATTGGCTAAAAATCTCTATTCTAAATATTTTTATATTAAGAACAAAATTAACTTTCCAAGAAACGTCATAATCTCGAAACAACTGATGATATACTCCAAATTTGATTGCTCCCGAGCTTTGACCCGAAAGATAATAAAGTTTCGCCCAGACCATTGGCAGATTTTTATTTTAAATTTAAATTTTACCCGGTTTAAATTGACTGGACTGTATACATGAGTTTATTACAGGTTGACCCCTATGACAAGTTTGGTACTAAAAACAAATTTCAATGTGAAGAAAATTCAGTGAATTCTCCTCCATTCAAAAGTTTTCCAAAAATCTGCTTAATCTTATTATTTTTACAAGAAACTGTTCAACCAGAAACTTAAAATTTAACACAAATTAGTTTTGAGTAAAAGGCAACGCTGGGTTTGTATTCAAATGTCAAATATTTGACAAAAACAAATTTTACCAAAAGTTCAGTCAAATTTTTTATGTCAAAATAGACCCTATGAAGTACAAATAAAATAATGTGGCAAAGAAAAATGTGACAATTACTGCGTTTGCAATTGACAGCGAGATTAGTCAAACATTTCACAGCATGGCATACAGTGTAATACTAGCTTTAGGGAGCGAAATCAAAAGTTTTTAAATCCTAAAACCTTGTCTCGCAACAATACGTTTTCTCAAATTTTGACATACCTGTTACATCTAAGGAAGAACAAGAATTTTTAATATTCAACCCATGAAGATTTAAAGGGGTTTCACACATTTTCACAAATTTGGCTACATGTCTTAGGTGTGATGAGATATCAAATTGACTTTACATTCTGCGGGCTTTTCATGTATTCGACTAAAAAGCAATTTCACAATTTATCAATATTCGACCCCAAGATATACATCTCTTGGAATGCATTCGTTTTCACAAATTTTTTTCATATCTCTCAGGTCTGATGAAATTTATGATTGGTATTTACGTTTCTTAGATCTTAGATTTCTTAGTTCTGAAGAGATACCTAAATGGCTTGTACTTCCATAGGCTTTTAATTTAAATGTATTATTACATTAGTATATGAATTTTTACACATTAAGTATAAAATAACTACAATATTGCTACATGCAAACCTGGCAACCGAGCAATTTCTCGTGAGGAAAACAGCAAACTCCAAACACCAATATTCGATTGGCTACGTTGCAATATATAATGAAGATAATGAAGGCGTGGCAAAATCTTCGTCAATGTTGGATAGTGTTCGAGAAGAATCACTTTTCCATTTAGCGGTTGTTCGTCCATACACTTACGCGTACATCGAAACAGTGTGGAAGCCTCTCGACTCTTCTCGCATGTAGATGACACTCTAGACATACCACCATATTCGTGAGAGGCTTCAATTACGTTGAAGCGATAGTTTTGTATTTCGGTATGGCGTAACGATATACTCGTACGACAGCAAGTGCTACGCGGAAGTATTAGTAAAGCAATTAGTGATCGTGATCGAGTTGTTCATTAAATCGGGCGGCATTGCCAGCAGTTCGTTTATTAGTGCGATTTCATTTAACGCGAATGTTAGATCGTCTGATTTAAAAGATTTTCCACAACACAATGCCGTCGAGTAATTTATTTTCTTTCTGATATATTTGCCATTAGAGTGCTTTTCAAATTTTCCTCGAATGGGTTTCTTCACATTCTTCATGTTACATCTTATTAATTGCATAAATTTTCCCCCAGCAAAATTTCACAAGGCTCATATTTCCAACTGATAAAATATTTCACCCACAAAAGCTACTTCACTAGCCAATTATTTCCGAGACAAACAGCAACAAAAAGGCATTCAGCGAACCTTGGATAGTGTACACACTTAAAATCCTTGTTTTCACTACGATAACGAGTCGAAAATCTTCGCAAAAAATTGCCCATTTCTTCTTGTTACGAAATCCATTCCAGGACCAATATTGAATTTCCTCAAACATAAGAAGTCAACTGACGAAAATTGATTCTCTTCTCATCCTAATATTTCACAAGCAAAAGGAAATTTATTGCATCCCTAACTATATACTTAGACATCCCCATGTTTACAGGAAATAGTCACATCATATTATCGAAGTATCATACAACAAGACTCGAAAAACGCAAGACGAAAAGGACGACGTCGACGAAGGGCAAGAAGTTTAACGACTGTTTCAGCGAACAAAATATTGTTGATCAAATTTTCTTTGGGAAATCAGAAAGTACCGAGTGAACAAACAACAGGAGCACAATGTATACATAGTAAAGCATGCCATAAATCTGTTGTCATCTTGTCCTCCACTTAGAAACGAGAAAATTACCGAGAAGATACCGTTCTAACGAAAAATCTCTGAAGGATACACTCCTCCTTGTCGGATATAATAATAATAATAATAGGGAACCAGTCGGAAATGAGGCTACTATCTGAGCAAGAACCGGATTATTAATCCATTCAGCTTTCTTGTCATGGGTGTCAGTTTTTTTTTTCGACGTGATCCTTCCCATTATTAATCTCGTTTTTGAGCGTTTGCGCTATCTCTACCGCCCTCCGATTTTTCACCGGGGAAAACAGCACAAGAACTTAAACGAACTTGAGTCTTACGACCGCCGTCTTGGCTTAGCCTATCATGAAATTTCGGGTATAAGAAGTTAGAGGGTCGTAGTATCATCCCGACCCTACACCATTCTCTAATTCTATTAAGGATTATGCGATCATAAATTTTGATTTTAATAACGACCCCGCATCCGAAGACTCGGCAAATTGTATTTGATGGAGCTCAGTTTTGCCAGGATGTTGCTTTAGTCGGTGTTTAATTTCTGTTAAATGCTACTACACCTACCATACAAAGTTAGACCTATGAGTGCTTTCGAAATGGTAACCTTATTGTGTGAGGATGTTGCATGAAAATTGAAAACGCTTGAATGTCTTGTTAAGGACAGGTGTAGCAATCAAAAAAAGAAGTTTTTTTGGATGTTAGAGTGATGAGGGCGTAACAACAAACAATTAAATCACCCTGTTACCAACGCCACTGAAATTCTAAAGCACAAATTCATAAATGCTGATGAGATGGAAGCACTTTATAAGGACATTATGCAAATCTTGAAAATTATTTAAAACATTTTGCGCCCCCTTTGGCCGAAGAATTCGCATTTCGGTTCCATTTTTGTGACGCAATGAAAGCTGTTTGTGACGGAAAATTTCATTAGGGATCTAGAATTTTCCCGAATGTCCTTTCCACAACTCTACAACCGGAAATTTTCATAATTTCATTGTTCCTGTTTCGGACTTCGTCTTGCCTGATTGCTATTTTACTCAACGGAATTCGAACAATTGTTCGTTTCAATCCGATTTGAAATGCTCAATTTTTTCGGGACTGACAATAATGGGACACATTTAATGATGCAGCACAGATTTAATGAATGTGGAAAATAACAACGACTCCACGAGTCCATGTATGGATTGTCCGGATAGTGTGTTGGCATTTATGTCCGATTCGAGTGTTATTGGAGCATTGAAAACAAAGGGCTGAAGTACTTTAGTTTGAATTCGATGGCGAATTTCCCGAAATAATGTCACGTTGTGAAGTTTCTCTAAAGGATTTAAATATAATTTGAATTGCAAATAACATGTTAGAACAATTCAATTTAATGATCCGAGGCGGTACTAAATCGAAATGATGTTCAGTTTTGCCGAATAGTTTAGAACATAAATTATAGTAATTTTAAACATCTGAGGACCAGGAATTCATTTAGTGAGAACATTTGCCAATCCGATTGGAAGTGTTATTATTTATATTGAATTAAGTTTTCAATATTTGCAATGACATATTCAACTATTAGGCTCATGTACCTCACTTCAAACAGCTATGTGGAAGCGTCACAGTAGCGTAACTACTTAGACGCACTTTGCACAGTTTTATTAATTTGCCTCAGCTGAAGCGATTTTTTCCCTTTACGATCAGAAGCCCAGCATCGGCAACAAGGGAAGAAATTGAACGGTTGAACTACGTTTTTTTGGATCGCAGAGTACGTAAGTAGATATAGGTGACAAAGCACTTCACTCGAGTGCATTCTGCAGGCAGTTCTTTCAATGATTATTTCTGGGTGTTTTCCATAATGAGGGGAATAAGCGCCAAATAAAACAGCTATTTAACCAATTATATCTTTCTCCCGTAAGTAGTAATGTTTTCCGAGGCGTGATACCTCGAGAAAGGTAGCATCATTCAAATTTCGCAGTAGATAGACTAAGTGGACCACTATTAGATCTGAGTTCTTTTGGGGTGTGATTGTGATGAGCTAAAACCTTAAAAATATCATATCTGAGGATCAGCTTACACTAGGAAGTTGAAACTTAGACATATTGTGCGTTTACAAAGATAGTATCAAACAAAATAATTTCTCTCCGATATTGCAATAGCGTTCGGAGGTGGAATAGGAACCTATGTGCCCGAAGACTTTCCATTTTAATTTATTATTTTTAATAAAAGGGGGAGGAGAGAAAACAATTCGTCCGAAACGCTCGAAAGTTGGGATCGAGACTTTTTAAATTCATAATTCGGTTCATGTCAGAAGGTAGAAAAGTTGTGATTATCTTAGACATACTAGGAGCGTAGATAAGAATTAAAAATGTAAAACTTTTGCGGGGAAGATGGAGCACAGAAGTAGGGGGATGGCAGAAAAAAAAACTAAAAGCAAAATTTTTATATTTCAGGAACCGTACCAAATATAGTCTTAAAATTTGTATATAAGTTAGGCACAATAGCCCCTAGCTCATAACAAAAAGGGGCGGCGTTGTAGGCTGTGAGGGTCGAGGGTGATAAATACCAAAATAATAATTTTTATATCTCAATAATACACTCTAAAAACAGTTTGTAAAAATACCCTGTCTTTAAAAAATAAGTGGAAAAATACACAATCTATGTAATTGTATATATTATTGACGTATAATCGTTTTCTAGCGCACAAATAGGTAATATTACACAATAAGGTGGACAATTACATCTATTTTGTTCTATAAAAGGAGTAAATTTAAAAAGGTAAATTTAGGCTTGGTGTAATTTTACTTTAAATACTGTGTAATATTACGCTAGTATAAGCAAGTTCGCGAAAATCTATTTCATCATTTCATTCTACTTTACATCGTCAGGTTTGTTAAATTAACCAAATGTTTTTGTGCAATATTTGTAAATTAGTTTTCGAATCAGTAACCGTAATATCATTGTCAACTCAATTCAATTTAATACAGAACATGTATTGTGAAAATGCGTTTCTGACTTATGATTTTCCTCTATAATAAAATGGGAATTTTGCACAAAAAGTGTGTAATAATTGCATTCTCTGTGTAATAATTACGCCACTTTTGTCTATTGATTACGCAGCTATTTAAAAAAAATTACATCACTGATGTGTATTGATTATGTATATGTTGTGTAATTATTACAACGTATTTGTGTAATTTTTCTTCTAATTACACATACATGTAATTTTACCATTACTATCGATGGAAAACAGTTGCCAACTATTATATTGGTAAATTTACTTCAATATTTCTTAGAGTGTAGCTATTGATAGAAAACTAAAAACTTATGACTATAGACAGACCAATTTTACTTTATCATTTTTTAATAATAAAGTTTTTTGATCGACCTGAAAGTTGAAAAAAGTTTGCTACCCTGAAATTTTGTATTTTCACGATTTAGGCCTAGTAAATCCCAAAAAAGTAAAAAAATGCGTTTATCCGTCTGTCCGCCGTCTGCCGTCCGTCGTTCACAGTACGCCGTTCACCGTACATCGTACGCAAAAGTGGGGTGGCAAGGTACGGAGATGGGTGTGGTTTTTATAATATATCTCAGAAATGGTTTATGTTACAAAGTTCAAACTTAGTATGAATATGTAGATGTCATATTTTTTTCTGGCATGCAAAGGTTTAGTAAAAAATATCTGTGAAAATTATTTCCATATTTTCACGAATTTCGTCATATCTTTTAGGAACGTCGAGTTAACAAATTAATTTTACTTCTGCCAGATCTGTATATAAGCGCCTAAAAAACATTTATCAAATTTTTCGATATCCAACCACTAAGGAGGTGTAAAGTGGCTGTATACATTTTCACGAATTTCGATATATTTCTTAGATTTAGTGGAATATTGAACTCGCTTTCACTTCTAAAGGCTTTAAACATAAGCGGGGAAAACCCCGATTTAAACATTTTTCGATATTAAACACCCTGGGGGTGTAAGGTATTGTTGAAGTTTTAAAGAATTCCGACAAAGTTTTAGGTTAAATGAGATCGAATTCGATTTTATTTTCATGGGCTAAAATGATTTAAAAATTAATTTCAAGATTTTGCACTAATTAATCCCTATGATTGTGTACGTTTTTATGAATTCCGACATATGACTTTCGTCCGATGAGATATCGAATTGTTTTTTACTTTAACGGACTTACTATATAATCGCCTAAAAATCAATTTCAGAATTTTTTCATATTCAACCCCTAAAGGGAGTCATATTTGCTCTAAAGTGCCGTGGAAGTGAAATATTCAATAAAAAACGGGTTTGAGCGCAATTTTTTAAAGATGGCACAGCAAGGAGATATTTCAAATTTCGATTTTTATTAGGGCTCCAAATTTTTTTAATTACAACTATTCTTCACCTTTTCCAAGCATAAGTATTTGCACATTTTCCATCGGTCTGGTAGAAACATTATCATTTTTTCATCGAATTCGAATCACGGTTAGATTAGAAATCTGATACAGGATGCTACCTTCTAAAATGGACCCAGAAAAAGTTATTCTTGTCCTTAAGCAGGCTAAAACTACTATTGTACTGGGTTTAACCACACCCTCAAAACTATGTACCAAATTTCAACTTTCATGGATAGTAAGCTAGAGAATGCTTATATTGTTACCCCCCTTCTCTGTACGCCTATGTCGTTAGCACACTGCTCTGTACGCCTTTGTCCTCATTATATTTTTGATTGTTCCGGAGTTAGCCCCCCGCTCTGTACGCCTTTGTCCTCATTATATTCTTGATTGTTCCGGAGTTAAACTTGTTGAACTTCCATCCCCCTTCCCTCACTTCCACCTGCTCTGACTCCTTTAAAAATTTTACTTAATTTAACAATCAACTTATTGCTGATACTTTCATATCTCCACTGGGACAGAAATTCACGCTTTAATAATGAAACTCTAACAGATTTTTCAAGCAATAGTCCATCAGATGAAAATTTATTCCACCCAACTAAAATATCATTAAAGTCAAGCAAATAAGAAAATATCAACATAATCAAAATGCTCTACTTACTAAACTCTCCATCAGATTCGTCCATCACTGAATATGCAGTCGCATTTGTTGAATTCTCAGCCGACGTACCGTTCGCATTGATAGTCCGTTTCAATGGTAAATCCTTAAAGCCACCCTGAACATCAGCAATAAGCTGATCCTTTTGTAAATTGTCAACCGCATGCATAAAAATTTGCGATGCAACCGTAACCCCATTATTTCCGTCATAACCGACAACGTCAACGCCACGACCCAAATCGAAATCGTTCGGATCCTTATAGCGGTTCGTTTTAATTGGATTAGCCGGATTACCGTCTCGATTGCTACCGCGTCGTCGACCACCAAATACGTAATCCGTGTCGACATCGTAGCCGGAATTCATAACACCATCCCGAGCTATAAGATCCCCACCGTATTGTATACCGTCGAGTTTCTCATTATTTCCATCGAAAGTCGATGGCAAGTTGCCCGGATTCGCACCTGAAGAACCACCACCACCAGCTACCATAAAATCGATTTCTTTCAGCTCAATTTGTGGGGGCAGTTCACCTATTACCGGCACGCCAATGGACATCTCTGGTAAATTCGCTGGCTGGATAATTACGTCCGAAATTGGCACAAGTGACTCGTTCACTTCGAGCACAGACTCAGAATTGGGATTCGGATCGGGAAATGTAATCGGCGATTCGGTTTGTGACGGTTCGACTTCGATTAGCTTTTCACCAATGTAACTGAGACTCATGTTATTATCGAAATCGATCGGATTCGATTGTTGGTGTCCGATTGTCTCCCAATCGGACGTTTGAATCGCATCGTTACGATTTGTCGTACGTGGATCAAAACTGTTCTTGAGCGGCGATAAGATGATGTCCTCTTCGTAGCGTTCCGGCTTTCCATTAGCGTCCATTCCGATCTTTCCAACATTATAGGTTATATTCTTGGCGGGAAAATCAATGATGACGTCCTCTTCGTAAATGGCCGGATAGAATTGTGATTCTAAATTCGAGCGACCGAAATCGGACGATTCGTGACTTTGGCGCCCAGCTGTGGGGCTCGAATTCTGTGTCGGCTTCGATTCGACCACCTTAACTTCGGTATTCGAAATGTAGAAAATCGTATCGGAATCGCGATCGATTGTATCGCGCGAATTAAATCCGCCCCGGTTTCCGTGTGCACTGACCGTAATTGGCGATAAGTCCTCGATAGGTTCCATTTTCAAATCCGGCACAAATAAGTCATCGTCAGACTGCGATTTTGAACTTTCGTAATCGATTTCGATGCCACTGTAAGGACGAGTATTGCTCGAATCGTACTCAGATATGCCGTCGTTGTGTATTGTGAATTTCGGTATCGGATTCAAATTGTAAGGATCCTCGTTATTGACCACATCATCGGTATGATTATCCGGACTTGTGATTTCCACAACGAAGATATCAGTCTCGTTTAGAAAGTCTGGATCTAGTTTTGTCGGTGCCGTAGTTGGCTCCATCTGGCTTTGAGAAGTCAAAAGTTCGGCTGCGCTAGCTGGTTTGGTAGTCGTGGCATCCGTTGATTTCGGCTGATTTGGCGTTACGGTCGAAGGAGCAGATGTGAGCTGATTAGTTGTAGCCGACAATTCTATAGTGCCTGCACTTGGACTGAAATTACGGTCAGATTCAAGAGCCGAACTAATTTCAGCTTGTGTGTCCTTTTGCTGGAAATTTTCCGAATAGTGAACATTGCTCGTTGCATTCGTGGTCAAAGTTATCGTCGTCCTTGGTTCACTTATCCTATCACTCGGTACCACCCGCACATCAACTTCTGTCACCATCGCAACCACAATGGGGTCGACAGTTGTAACAGCTTCGTTGTCGTCCTGCTCCTCCTTTAGAGAATCTCGACGAAACAGCTCCGTTACTGGTTCCATTATTTTCTGCACATCCCTGAAATTTTCCGTGAAAGTATCAATGGATGGCACATGAATGCCACCACCTTCAGACGTCATAACCGACTCCATAGTGGTAGCTTCTACTGATGCTGTCGCCATTATTGGCTCCATTATTTTGTTGGTTTTCCTTGTCGCCTCGGCATCATCGCGATATGATTTTTCCAACAACTGTTTTTTTCGTGTCACTTTGACGCCATCGTGTCCCATAATTGTAATCCCAGATTTCTTTTTGGATATGCTACTGGATCCCTTGCTACCCCCACCGTTCATATTGATTTTGGTTTGGTATTTTTTCGAAACTACTAGTGGTGCTGGGGGTGGTGGTGAGGGTGTTGATGTTGTTGCTGTTGTTGTGGGTGGTGGTTGTGTCATAGGACCAGTAGTAGTTGTTGTAGCTGATTCCGTTAATGCTTCTTCGGTTGGTGGGGTTGGTGATGCTCTTGCTTCTATTGTTGTAGTTGTTGTTGTTGATTTCGAATCAATTTTTTCGTCGTCAGTCGGTTTTATGGTTGTTTCATATCCTTGCAAGGATAAAGTTGACAAAAATGATGACTCCGTATATGACGATGGAATGTGACTTGAATGCTCCACATATTCAAAGTCAATGACTTTCGAAGGAACTGTTGTAGATGTTATGGCTGCTGACGTTATCGTTGAAGCTCCTGGACTCTTTTCCTTCTTGGACAGTGGAGAAATTGGTGGTAATAAGGTAGATGTGGTTGAGGGTGGTATTGCTGGTTTCACTATGAAATACGTTGTAGTTTCTGGCTCGTCTCCATCGGTGGGTTGGGAAGACATTGGTCCACCGATGTATTGGGTAGTGCTCACATCATAATCAAAACTTTGTTTAGTTGTTTCCACTTTGAGATATTGCTGAAAGTTTTCGCGTCCGTCTAATGTTGCTGTTGTCGCCCTAATCGGGTTTCTTATGTCGAGAGTAGTTCTACTGTTTTCGAATAGATTTTTGAGCGCGTCATTGGATCGATGAGGTACTCGCTGGAAACTATCCACCGTTGACATAGCAGCATTATTCCCATCTCCAATACTTTCGAACAAAATTGACTCAGTGTTCAGCGAACGTGCGGCAGGTGCAGCCCTCGCTGTACCTAATAGTAAACAAACTGCAAGACTTATCCTAAAGACAGTAGAAATATTAAGCCACGCCATTTTTGTTAACGCCCGTTTCTTTAACTTCGGAAGTGAGTAATAGTCTCGGTTTACAAAAAAAAAAGTATACACAAATCACTTCATTTCACAAGTCTTATTTTACATCTTTTGTAGATAATTTTTTTTTTTCAAAAACTACCCTATCAACCGGTTCACATTATTTCGTGGAGATCCTTTTCTTCCGCGTGTATTATCCTTGTGAATCTGTAGAAGAAGAGAAAAGCAAGTGAGAAAAACTTTCAAATTTTTCAGTAGTGTTTTTAATTCGACGAAAGGATTTTTATTTTTCTAATAGAAAATAGGTCACTCGGAATGTTCAGAAGGGGCTACGGTACAACAAATATCACAAGGTTTACTCAAGTCGAAAAGCCCCAGGAATATCAGCATCCCCATCCTACCCCTTGATCCATATAATCTGCCAACCGCAAAACTTATCGAAACAATAGGACATCGTAGTGATAAATGTTTCACTATAGAATAATTGATGGATATAATAATTCTCGTATAAGACCGAATAGAAACAAACCTTTTTTCTTCCGACCCCATAAGTATGAAAAATAGACAAGACATTCGTCACATCATCTTTTTATGGCCATACCACGTCATACGAACTCATTTCCTACACATTATTATGAGATTCACAAGATAGACTATACGATTATCATAGTCTGAAGAAAGGATATTCACACAATATACATTTGTCTTAAGTTAGAGGAAAACGCTCAAAGCTTAAGACTAAAGTGCTCTTTGGTATTAAGGCAGTAAAATCGGACATTTTCGGAAATGGATGTACCTACATCAAACCCATAATAGCGCACTATGGAAAACCAGTAGCAAAATTGTGTGAATCTAGTCGCCGATTTTGAACGCGCCGTTTCGTCCTTTTCATACGTAGAACAAGGCCGTTGGTATGTAAAAGCATTCATAGGAAATTTAATCAAGCTTGAAAGGATAAGAGATTTTTTCAACGAACCCTCCGAAAATTGTCCAGACTAATGGAAATTGAATTTATGGTCTGATCTTGTCTTTATTATTTCGGGCTTGGATAAGAATCGCGGTAAAACATAATTTTCATGTATTACTGCGAAATGTGAAAAAGAAAAAATAGTCGTCTTTGGCTATCTTAAAGACATCGTGTCGTCTAAGGAATTTTAGGCAGAGAATTATGTACCACTATCAACATGTGTGTAAATAGTCGCAGCTGTATGCAGGTTGGTTGGTTAGTTGGTTTAAGTGGCAGCCCTGTCACCCAGACTCGGCTGTTAAGGCTTGTTGATACTGGGGAATACAGAAGATGAAAGTAAGAAAGGTTGATTGAATTGGATCGCTATAGCCACCCTGTGCTGTTCAGGAAAAGTAATAACTCTCCAATCCTCTTCCCCGAAATCTCCATCAGGTCCCCGTAGAAGGGCTTGCCTAGCGCTCGCTCTCAGGCTCTAGCTAGAGCCGGACACTTGCAAAGGAAATGAACAAGCGACTCTCGCTCATTAGTGTCCTGGCAGCTGCGGCAGTGTACATTGAATGGAATGCCCAGTTTGGCCGCATGATCCCCAATCGGCCAGTGACCTGTACTGATCGCCGTGATTCTGGAGACGTCTCAATGCAGGTACTGATTGTGTGAAATACCATTGACCGTCTTATTGATTGGCATCATAAACTTTCAAGGGCTAATGATGAGATTTACTTGTTCGCTACTGAGCTCAGTGCTTTTAGCGATAGAGTGCACATAAAGAAATATTAGTAGCAGGCAAGGTGTGGTCAGAGTGCTATAGTAAAGCTAACGATATACTGAAAGAAACAGTCAACTGGACAAAGCATCACGCATTGACACTGAACATTGAGAAAACTAAAATCGTACCGTTCGCAAACAATCAAAGTGCTTTGCCACCCGATACACTTAAAATCAAAATTAATAGTATCCAACAAAAAACAACTCGGTCAATAGAAATTTCAAACAGTACTACTATGTACAAAATATCTAGGACTAACAATCGAACGCCATCTACGATGGAAAGAACATATCGATAACCTAAATGGCAAATTGAAAAGTTTAGTCTACAGGGTGGGCCATCTAGTGGTTTCTTTTTAAATCATAGGTTATTTTGACACTGAAAGCTGTTTCCCGCTCGAAATCTTGACAGAAAGTCAGTATCATACCTCCGCGGAACGAAATGAGTCGCTTTACGCTTGAACAACGTTGGGAAATGTTGAAAACTTATTTCCAAAGTGAGTGCTGTGAAGCCCAAACAGTGCGTTTTTTGAAAAGAAGTTTTGGCCGAAATGAAGCACCCACCGCGCCTGCTGTACGCAAGTTTGTACAAAAAGTTTGTGAGACTGGCATGCTAGTGGACAACACTCATGGCCCCCGTCGTCGTACGGTGCGCACAGACGAGAATGTGGCTGCTGTAGCCGAGAGTGTGAGACTCACTCTACGAACATCAACTCGCCGTCGATCTCAACAGCTCAACATTTCACGCACTAGCCTGGGAAGAATTCTGCACAAAGATCTCGGATTATTCGCTTACAAGGTCCAATTGACTCAGCAATTGAAGGCGCACGACCATCCGCTTCGTTATCGCTTCGCAATTTGGGCCTTAGAGCAGCTTGAATTGGACAACGATTTCGGGCGAAAAATCATCTTTTCTGACGAGGCGCATTTTCATCTCGGCAGCTACGTTAACAAACAAAATTGCCGCATCTGGGGCTCGGAAAACCCGCACGTTATTGTCGAGAAGCCAATGCATCCACAGAGAGTGATAGTTTGGTGCGGATTGCGGAGTGGTGGCATCATTGGACCATTTTTCTTCGAAAATGAGGCTGGGAACAACGTTTCGGTCAACGGTGAATATTACAGAGCCATGTTATCTGACTTTTTTTTTTACTGAAATTGAAAACATGGATTTGGACGACCTCTGGTTCATGCAGGATGGCGCGCCATGCAACAATCGATCTTTTACGCACCAAATTCCCAAATCGTGTTATCAGCCGTCTTGGCGATGTCAATTGGCCGCCTCGGAGCTGCGATTTGACCCCTTTGGATTTTTTTTTTGTGGGGAACCGTGAAGGACCGATGTTATGCCAACAATCCAGAAACGATTCAAGCACTTAAGGCCAATATCATCCAAGCAATCCGTGAGCTACAGCCCGAAACCATCAACAAGTTCTTGGAAAATTGGAGTGAGAGAATGCGCTACTGCGTAGCCAGCCGAGGCAGCCACTTGAACGAAGTTGTGTTCCATCATTAATGGGAATGTTTACTCTTACTAATAAAGCCATAATACATGGAAACAAATTTAATTTTGTTCATTTTATTGCATATTTAAAAAGAAACTTGTATTTGGCCCACCCAGTATACATATATTCTACAATTTAAAGCGCATATTAAATATAGAGGACTTGATAACAACTTACAAAACTCTATTTCAATCAGTACTAGCATATGGAATCATAGCATGGAGAGGAGCTTTTGAAATGCATCCAAATAACTCAAAAATGTATACTAAAGATAATCGCCGGGGTTCTCTCAACATATCAATCTAAGCAAATTTTTACGTTAACTAATACACTGAACTTGAAAAATTTATATACATTAAAAATTCTCAATTACTTACTTGACCAAAAACGATAGACTTAATCCAATTAACCATAATATACATACAAGAGCCAGGGACACTAACATGACAACATCCTACGTAAGCTCAGCACTTGAGAAACACATTTTACATATTTAGCACCTATACTATGTAACGAACTACCCACATATCTCAAAAATACGTCTGAAAACGCTTACTATTTCAAAAGACATATTAAAGCACATCTACGAAACAGTCAAATTATAAATTCAAATATAAACTATATTAAAAAATGTTCAATTAATAAATACACTCACTCTTCCAAACATACAACTCCTAAGAATTAAAAGTTGCTATACCAGGTGTATAAGCTTAAAACGATCGTTGACACACAGATGGCGTTATTGAGCCTGTTAAGCAACCTAGGGACGCCATTTTTTTTATTTAAAGGTTGGTTAGTTGTTAACATTAATCAGTGCACATCGTCACAAATTTCATTCAACAACATACGTTTGGCTTGTGCTGATCATGTATAGTTTTTTGCCAGAAAAAGAGCATATGCGGGGAGTTCTGCTTTTTGCTTCCATTTGAAGAAAACGGCTGCTGAATTGCATCAAATGCTTGTGGAGGCCTATGGTAACAATGTTTTAGCGGAAACAACGTGCAGGGCTTGGTTTTGTCGATTTTGACCTGAGCCACAAGAAGTGCGGAAATCGGCACAGGAAGGTTGAGGACGACCAATTGCAGGCTCTTTTGGACAAGAACGATACCCAATAGCAAAAAACGCTTGCCAAGCAATTGGATGTTACTCAAGCAGTCATTTCCATGCGTCTACGTCATGGGAAAGGTTCAAAAGATCGGAAAATGGGTGCCGCATGAATTGAACGATAGGCAGATGGTGCGACGCCAAAACACATGCGAGATGTTGCTCCCCAGACACAGAAGAAAGTCGTTTCTGTATCGGATTGTGACTGGCGATGAAAGTTGATCCCGGTCAACCATCAACATCTACTTCGCACAGAAGACAATGTTGTGCGTTTGGTGGGATCAGCAGGGTATCGTCTACTATGAGCTCTTAAAACCTGGTGAAACTGTCGATGCCCACCGCTACCACCAATATCAACAAAGACATGACAAGGTGATTTTCCTTCACGACAATGCACCATCGCACACGTCAAAAATGGTCAGCAACTACTTGGACACACTCAACTGGGTGGTGCTACCCCCTCCCGCTAATTCACTAGACCTGGCCCCTTCTGACTACAACTTGTTTTCGTCGATGGGCCACGCGCTCGCTGAGCAGCACTTCGGTTCTTACGAAGACGTCCGAAAATGGCTTGATGAGTGGTTTGCCTCGAAAGAGGAGTAATTTTTTTGGCGTCGTATCCACATATTGCCCGAGAGATAGGAGAAATGTGTAGCTAGCGAGGGTGAGTACATCAAATAAATTTGTTTTTGTTTTCTCTGAAAAAAACATGAGTTTTTCTGACTAAAACCCGATCTTTTTAAGCTTATACACCTGGCATACCTACTCAAACATTATCCTAAAATACTTCTCATATAATCATTAGTCAGTTTATTTAAATTCAAACATTTCTAATTTAATTTAATTTAATTTTAATTTAAGACTTTAATTTTTTTTTCATATTTCCATCTTTTTTCATTCCCTTTCTTTTTAAATTTCAAACTTTTCATCTATTAAAATTCAAACCTTATATTTGAACTTTCTACAGTATCTCTTAGCTTTAAACATTGAATCTTTATTCATTTAAATTTTAAAAAATTATTTTTGAATTTCATACACTCTCTAAATTTTTATTTTACTAGACCGCTAATTAATTAATGTAAAACACAACAAAAGCTGTCACTCCTCTACAAGTTTCGACTTATTTGGCGTATTAAGGAAATAAATAAATAAATGAAAATAATACAGTACCGATGGCTTATGGCTACAATTAATCGTTTAAATCGCAGTAAATTAATCGTATAGTGAAACATCATATGTACTCGTATATAGTAATGAAAACAATATCCAGTTTAAGCCAAATATAAAAAAATTCGCGAAAAACTCAAAACTTAAATTATAGTGAACGCAACGCGCGCGCGTTAAGCGATGCGACACGATGACAGCTCAACACAATGTGTATCACAATGTAAGTGAGTGCAACCAGTTACAATGCCATCGCATCGCTCCAATCGCGTCGCTTTGATAGTCTATTTTCTGGATTGATCGCGCGTGCAAAGCAATTTTGGCACTTGCGTCTGTTGTATTTTGAATTTTTTACAAAAATATACTACAAATGGGTTCATAAATATCAGAAAATAGTTTTTGTTGTTTTCGAGCGTCAGAAGAGTTTCTAGTGAAACCCCAACACGAAATTCCCGACTGGTGATTAATCGCTGTCCTGGCTACTGCCATCGCTGACATGATAGTTGGAAAACCTTCACTGGATAGGCCAGTTAATAAGACTGTATTGGTCTAGGTCCGAAGGAGCTGTTTCGTCATCGGATAGCATAGACTCGTCAGAGGGTGTATCATGCCTACTATCCGAAACACCCTTACAGCTGGTTGTATTGCTGAGGATTTTTTCCATATATGCGATATAGAAACCAATTTATTTTCTACGAACTATATACTAGTGAAATTTTTTGCCATCGCATCCTTATACTTAAGGTAGGTGGCGCTGAAGATCATCTAATATTTCAACCAATTCGGTGGAATTTATGGTTGTTCGCTAGGGTATATAAAACTCAACGCTAAGTGCCGGCATCGAATCCTGCCAACAGTGATTTTATTTTAAAATTTTGAAAATTAGCTTCTATGGTAGCTTTCACCATGAAAAAATTCCTTTCTCATTATTGGAAAATAATTTTAAAAAAAAACAGGCAATACATTTGTAAGCTATGTGAACAAAATAGTTTAGTGTTTAAAAATATTATTTAAGAGAGGAGTGAAGTAATTCAGCGCGTTTACAACTCTAACTTCATGTAAAGGTAAGCGTCCACTAGAGGCGGGCCGCATTTCAACGGTGCGGCGCGGAATTTTGTTTCTGCGTCCACTTGGGACGGATCACGGGAGACGAAAAATGCCGAGCCCATCTGTTTCGCTGCGTCCACTGTGATGGAACGAGGGTGGCGCAATTCTGCTCGAGCAGAAATCCGCTCGCAAAGCGATCCGCCAGCAAAATCCATCGCGCACCGATGCGGCCCGCCTTCAGTGTACGCACTTCCATAATAATGTATGGCAGGCGGATTTTTGCGATACGGCCCGGCTCGGCCCGTCCGCGCTAGTGGACGCCTGCCTTAACACGTCATATGAAAGCCTGTTAAAGTATTTTTTCGGAGATTGATTGTTAGTCTATCGTCCAAACCTGACGGAGGATTCTAATATCAAGAATCGCTTGTAGTAGAAAGTTGAAACTTAGTACACCCCTACTTGTATAGAACTATTGGTGCCAATGAGCAAATATTAATAATAATACACAGCTGAATTGGGGTGTTTGATCAGCAGAGACTTTTTCGTTTATAGATTTCATCCGACTTATAAAAATGTCCTCCCGCTAGGTCACCAATATATTAAAAATGCGACACTACAAATTCAGTATCCACTAGGTACTGGTGTCGACTCAATTGCAACTAAGCGACGCCCCATTTGCAAAAGGAGTCGTATTGGTCGTCACGTTATTGCGCAATAAATCTCATTGTAAGAGCCTCGTATTTCAGGTGGAAAGATATTGTCTTAGAACGAACGGTTTTCCGGAAAAGCTCATGTGGTCCGGAAAAAATCAATGTAAAATTTATGACATGAAATAGGTAGCTGATGTTACCGACGACAGACTGGATTTAAATTTTCCATTTAAATAAATAAAATCGGTGAAATGCAATATTTTAAAAATTTAAAAACCATTCACCTATTTGTGGTTGGCCTAATTTCTTTTTTGCTGTGAAATATAACAACGTGTGTGTGTTATTTTGTAGAGCAAAGTATTCGGGGTGACGATGTTTCATTGCGAAAAGCCTGCACCCACATAATGCAAAACTTGTGCATGCTGTGTTTGTGGTGAAAAGTTTTTCACTTCATTTTCAATTCTGTTAGGAGGAGTTGGGGTATGTTTTCCAAGAGAAAACGTTTATTTTATGTAGGGCTGCTTTTCATCCTTCAGTCATCGTAATTTATTCCAACAGCAAATTTGGACAAGACCAAGTTTATTTTGCCGGAAAATCTTCATTTGACTAACATTACAGTTCTCGGAAGGCCTGTATCACTATTGCATTGGAAAATCGAGCCTGTCTACGCTAGGATACGATACAAGGGTGCAGAGTCTCGGGGGTTATTTGCTTAACATCCCTATCAATATTCATAGGTTCTAATGGATGGCTATGAAAATCGTATCGAAGGATGAAGTTTCATGGCTGTAAACTTTGCATTTGTTTCGCTGTAGACGGCGCAATTGAGACTTAGACGTAAATTCAATTAACCCGATAACCTTGTTGTTTTATGTTCTAAAATTACTGATTTCTGTGATCGTTGTAATGAAGTTGCGAAATTGTAGACATAAGGCAATTGAGAGCAAGCCATTAATCAATGTCGTTTGGAAAAGTGTTGCAAAAAAAGACTGTATGAAGCCGTAATTATCCTTGCCGCTCAAGTAGTAGTGTAAAATTTCATTAAAACCGGGGATGGTTCAGAAAATTGTACATAAAAGAATCCGTTCATATCTTCTACAAACACCTGCTAAGAATCCGTAGCTATATCCAGTTTGTTGCTATCGTTTGTCAGGTTTCCAGACACCACAAACACAGCAACATACATTTAAATCAAGAGATAACGAATCCTGGACACACCGGCAACAAGCCCCAACCCCTAGTCAAGGCTACTCTTGTTCATAAATTCACTCGACTACCGGCAGGATATCGTACTATGGATGCTATTACTGGTGGCCGCTATGTGCGCTTTATTTCACGCCTTCGTCGTTGTTCGGATGGTATCCAGGACTCTTAGTCAGTCTAAGCTTGGGGGGATATTAAAGTTTTATGAAAGTCACAAGAAATTCTATTTTCACAGTCATGTCATCCAGATCTGATGTTATGTTCGTATTTCTGTCACAATAACGAAACCCCCGAGAATTGATGAAGCGGCCAAGATTTAGTAAAATTTCGTTGAGGATATTCGAGATTGTTCCCATATGTGCCATTACGAAAGGAATTTAGTACTGTGACATGGTTAGGAATTATTCGGATTGGTAGTGCGGGTTTTTTTTATTGAATTATACATGGTTGTTGAGTGGTTGCTAAAAGAGCTTACTTTATAGATCAAGACTTTTGAAAATTTTAGCACTTTTGTAAACAAAGAACACGTCCTGTTGTTTTCTTCAAACACGCCGCGAACTGTCCAACATAGGATCAAAAAATTGAGCCTTCAAAAGAGGCCACAAAATTTTCTACAAAAATAGCGTAACAAGATTTGTCGTCAAATCAATCAACCAGCTTCCTACGAGCTGTCAAAATTTGAAATTCAATTTTTGAAAACCTGAAACGATGGTTTTTAAAAATAGAAATTATTATTATTTAAATAATAGAGGGTTGCGATCAATTTAAAAAACAAAACAAATTTGCTAACCTGGAATATTTTTCTTACATTTTAGAACTAACTAATAGACTTTAAAACTGCAAAATAAAATTTTCAGTCCGTCTGTCCGCCGTATAAAAAATCGTTTGAAGGCTCGTATCTCCTGAACCCTTTGAGCTATTAAGCTCAAATTTTTTTAGTTGGTGGACTGGATGGAACTCTTTAAGTGGTGACTTTTTTAAGGTTGAAGGAGTGAGGGTGGGCGTTTCAGACAAAAAATGTTAGTTATTACATCTCAGGAAATGCTTAATCCAAAAAAAGTAGAAACTTTGAACGTATATAGATTTAAGATAGTGGAGCCATTTGCAAAATAATAGTCGATGTAAGTGAAAGGGTGCAGGTGAGGCGGTATAAGGATACGTCCAAAACGCTGGAAAGCTGAGATTGAAACTTTCTAAAATCTATATCTTCTGAACGGTTGATGATAAAAAGTTGAAACTTTGTAGTTGTTTTAAAGGATACTAGGAGAATATATAGCAAGTGGAGTCAGTGGCATGCGGAGGTGAAAGGTGAACAAATTTAGATTACGAAAACTCTCGAACCAGTTACACCAGAAATATGATATAATTTTTTTATTTATAGATAGACAAGTTAGGTTGCTGGTGTTTTCCTCTTCACTCTCCCCTACCCCTTTTACCTCCACCCTCACCCCTTTTTCTGAGAGGGGTCTATCAGGCCAACGTCTCATATAAATTCAAAAAATTTATCTTAAACAATTCTTGAAATATGAAATGTGATTTTTTTTAGAAAAATTCTAACCCTTTCTTTGGTTACTGTACATCAGGCGCGTAGCGTGACACTTCGTAGGGCTAGCGCAATAACACAATCGTGAAATTCCGTGAATTCTATAACCAAAAACACGTAGTTTTCATTCAGAAATAAAATTTCAATTGGTAAATTCTAAATCAAAAAAATTCTGCAAAATTTAGCAATCGTATCGTTGAGCTAGCCCTACGAAGATTCACGCTACGCGCCTGCTATTGCTATTGAACTAGTTTTAAAAAAAAGCTTAGCAAATTCGTACAAATAGTTAGCTCTTGCTTTATGATGCAGATTTCAAACTCAAAGTGGAAATGTAATAATTCAGATTTTAACTAGATTTTGTGAAACTTATGGTACATCCAAGGAAACCACATAGAAAAAATTATATCGTCATATTTACAGAAGAAAAATAAATTAAGAATAAACTTTGTGCTTTTTTATTCAATTAAAAATGTAGATTCTACTCTCTCCTTGACTTCGTCCGCTGATGTAAAATAAGTGAAACTAAGCGAAGACACCAACCAAAATTTAGTTGAAACAGAAATCTTCTATACCTGACGTCTTAAAGTGTTATAACTAGCCGTAGATGAAGTAGACTATTCCCATAACGACTATTCGTTTGTACTTCTGTTTTCGTAGCAGTTAATGCAATTTGTCATTTTGGGAAGCTGATACAACATGTAACTGATGCCTTTGGTACTGATAATTAATAATCTGTCTGCTCAGGAAAATCTTTTATTATACCTTTTCTTGAACAGGAAAATAGAACCAGTGAGAAGACCGGGATTTATTTGAATCGAAATTTATACCAAAATGAAAAGTTGCCTTTAACAAATCAACTACTAGCTTGTAACCAGGGTTGCCAGATAGTTGGATGCAGAACCCGCCGAGTGTTCTTATGAAATAGCCCAAAACCCGCATGAAGATTTGTAGCCCAAATACCGCGCTCAAATTTGCAAATTTAAAGAGCTACTTAAACACAATTGCGATTTCAACGACGAACTGTGTTCCAGAATTCGTAAGAAACACTCTAATGTATAATAAATATTGTGTGAATACATAAATTTGTATTTATCAACATTTTAAAAATCTTATTTGAAAATTATATTAGGTGCAAATTAAGGTAAAATTATAATTGTTGTTATAATTTCGCTTGGTTTTCAAGTAAAACATAATTCGTTTTCATTTACTACTTGATCGCTTTTATCGATGAAAATCATTTTAAAAATACGCTTTCGCGTAGACCGTAGTTTCACTCTCGCAGTAGAAAAACTTATCCCTCTGCTCTGCTGCGTTTATATACTGCATGTGTTGAGTCAAGAAATTTCCAGCATATTCGGTTGTTTGAGTGGAACGCGGCAGAAGTACTTAGAGTGTCTAGAACATGCGAGAAGTAAATAGAGCTCTCTACAATATTGCAAGGTTGTTGTTTTTCTCTGGAAACTTAAATATCAATAATAAGTGAGTTGTTCGGGTTGTCAGAGTACACATGTAACAATCACTTTGGAGGGACAGAAAATTTTGCAACACTTGTATGTAACCTATCAATCCAGTAAAAATTACAATTAATAAATTATGCAAAAAATAAAAGAAATCTGTGACAGTCATCAATATTGGTAAATTTATTGTATCTTGTACGTTATATTTCTACGGGTATCTATAACTTCAAAGAAAGTGGTTCATTTGTACACTCAACCAAAAAGGTACATCCAACCAATTAAAATGTACATCATCATAATGAAAAAATCATTGTTTTTGAGCCGATGCAAGTTTTCATTAATAATATGCAAAACCGTTCATCATTTTTCGGCCTGCTTTGGACACTCACACAATAACAGAAATTATGTAAAAATTCATTGTTACAATGAACGAGTTCATAATATTGATTAAATCAGTAATTCGTATTAAAGTTCTGATTCATTACTACTATTAACTGTGTCACTCTCAGTATAAGATGATGAACGAATTCATAATATTGATGAAAAGAGTAATTAATGTTACTATTGTTGTTCCTCATATTGAACATAAGTGCGATTAATCCTGTCACTGTAATCAATACTGCGTTCATAATACTAATACACATATTGATATCAATATGATGAATTTGAATATTAATATTATGAACGTGGAACTGGATATAATTTCGGCTGTTTATGCCATCTAAAAATGAAAACGGTTCCCACAAACTTGTGCGAAATTTTTGCTGCTGCTGCGACTGTTTCTCAAGCGTGAATCAAAATTCCTAGGTGTTGATTTCTGAGAGTTTATGTGCCCTTTCCATATATAGAAATTGATGAACATATTTTTAATGAAATGATATTGATAGGATTAATGTACGGTTCATATATCATGAAAAATATTTGATGCTTTTCTACATTGTTGTAACGATATTTTCATTAATCCGTTTAATGAAATGAATTCATTAATATTAAGAACAGTATTTTTTCAGTGTAGAAAGTCCTCAAATAATGAACCGATTCTAAATTAATTTAAGTTTGCAAATATCAAATAGATATCGTGTGAACTACTATTTTTCAATTTTATGACTGGAGAACCGAGACTTAGTGGCAAGAGGATATGTGATATGACGTAGTTAGCAAACGATGTATTTGAGCCGTTAACACTAGCAGATTTATTTAACCCAAAAGATCACTGAAATTAAGTTTTCTTAATGTATTTATTTTGATTTTATCCTCGTAAATCGGGTCTGTTGTAAACTAGCAAAATAACACAATTTGCGTTGGCCGAATAGCCCAAAAAGCTATAAGTAGCTTTTTGAAATTTGTACCCGCGAATTGAACATTTAAATGCCCAAATCGCGGGAAGTAGCTTAATCTGGCAGCCTTACTTGTAACGCTGATAATATTTGGTCCCATCGCCAGTGAACTTATACTTAAAAAAAAAAATTGACAATCCGACTGTCTCCAAAATTGGGGTTTCCATAGAAATGAAAAGATTTCTAGTTGTGAGAAAATCTTCCGAAAATTGATCAGACTGTCTCCAAAATTGGGGTTTCCATAGAAATGAAAAGATTTCTAGTTGTGAGAAAATCTTCCGAAAATTGATCAGGCAGCTAAATTAAAAAGATGAGAAGACGACAAAACACTAGCTCCAGCTTCAACTAAAACAGCCTTCAAGATGCTATTTCTTAATGAACTAGAATTTATAATATTCTCATACTAATTGTAATTAAAATTAAACTACTTTATTTTCGTAATGAGAAAGTTAATTTCATGTTTAATTATGACATTAAAAAACGAGAGAAATTTTTCCTAGAATTGAATAGGAAAAATCCTTGAAGGTGGAAAGTTGTTTTTCATTTTCACGAACTTTTCCAAACAAATTTATTGCAAGTTTACCTACGGTGGAAATGTAAATAAGTTACAAGGGAACTTTTTCTTAGAGAAACTTGATTAAAGTGTTCTATAACGATAATTTAAAACTGCTCGGTACAGTAAATTCTTGGAAAGAAAAACCCAGTCCTAAAAACCGCAGACAAAAAATTAATTGTTGTATGATAGCTTTAGCCTATAGGCGAGCACTGTAACACTTTGCTTATTAATGCGTCAAGGTTCAACATTTTCTTAAGTTCAAGCGAATTTGTTCAAATGGAAGTCCCAATTTTTAAATGACTTTTCTATGGTAGCTGCTCGAAGAAACGATTTTTCATTGAAACCTACTACAAAATGGTTAAAATCATAGACTACTGTTATGTTTTTTATATTTACTTGTTGTTTCTATAAGATTTGGTGAGATTTGACCACACAATCCTCTAGCGACCAACTCTTTTAAACGTTTTGTTAGTAATTTTCTTACCGGTTTTCACGTTTTCTAAACGTCTTTCGACACGTGTGAATAATGAACATGACGGAAATGCTGAACAGTAACCTAAACAATTCGATAGGCTTGGTTCTGTAAAGCTAGTATTACACATATCATGGTGTCAAATATTTGACCAAAAATTTAGTCGAATTTTTCTGCCAAAACAGTCCTTGTACAGAGCAAACAAAATAATGTGGCAAACAAAAAGTTGACAATTGCACTATCTGAACTGAACTGAACAGAAAAAGTCAAACGGAACTGCGTTCGATTTTTGATCCGCGTTTACATGTGAATTTCGATCCGATTTCGATTCGATCCAGGTCGAGAAGTTGAATCGGATTGAGTCGATCTCATTCCAATCCGATCTGCGTCTACTACATGCGATTTTAATGGAGTGAATCTAGTTTCAATCCGAATTCAATTCTCCGTGTGTACGTAGTACTCGTATATCTTTGAATTTAAAGGCTACTCGCACTGGTGGAGAATTTCGCCCACTATGAACCTTCACTTTTTTGCAATGATAATATTAAAATGATCAAAAAAGAGATTACATTTGCTTGACAAGCAAATTGTTTTCATTATTTTCTAAACGCTACTTAAATGCAAGTTGTTTTATCGTTTTATGGTTCATTCATTCAATGAATAGACCATCGCATTCCATGCTGCTGTGCCACCACGTTATACCATGGGGACCTCACAAAATTTAAACAACTGGTTAATCCTTGAGATAATTCTTCGATATACTCGTCCTTATGTAAGCCACAACAATATTCAGAATTTAAAACCCCCCCAACTAGGGCGGCGTCCAAGCAATGTGAGGAAAATACAAAATTATCCTGTCTTGTCCTCACCCCCCGAATTCATCTAATTTGTTTTTTGCATTATTCAGGATGCGGATAAATTGCTGTTATTATTGCAGCTTATGTTGGCATTCAAAGCTAAAAAGGAGTCCTGTTTCCAGGATTCCTTCCACTTGATCGAAAGACTCTAGGTAGGAATTGTAAATGCTGTCATAATCAGATTCACAGTTCAGACTAGAAAGGTGAAGTTAGAGCCGTTCGTCCTTGTTCCTTGTCTCGACGGAGACATGTTTACAGCAAATGCCAGCTCCAGCGATACTACAAATACGAGGATACGGCAAATAATTCCAATGCAAACGAACTTTTCGCCTTTAAAATGGCCAGCCAGGGGGTAGAATAGGTACTTGAAAGTACCTAATATTGTTCGCTATTGCTGATGGTAATGCTACGGGCTTATTTACATTTCTTTTTGTTCACTTCTTGTTTACGTATCTGTTGACAAATGGAACAAATTCTAGCAGCAAGGACAACGAGAGAAAACGAAGAAAGCCACTTAACAGAATTGTCAGTGGACTCTAAGGATGTGCCCTTCCGAACATTACATTCATCTGGCAAAAATCTTTCATATTAGCCGTAGTGATGGTGGTGTTGCTGATGGTTGAAATGGGGTCGAAGGAAGGAATTGTTTGCTTCTTGTCCAGAATAAGGATCTGTAGCTCTCTGAAGCCAGGCCTTTGCTATCGATAGTCAAAGATATCACAACATTTAACTGAAGGAGTTTGTGACAGAGCATGATATGGGTCTTAAGGTCTTTGGTGAAAACCTGTGTCATAATGAAAGAGGTTAGTGCACACCGATTTTCAGCTTCTTGATAAATGGAGAGCAAGTGCAGATCCCAATAAGATACCAGGCTAAAGGACAAGATAATACGGAAGGGTACATTCAAGGAATTGCTGTCCCCGCAGTTCTATCAAAATTACCTTGGGGTTAGATGTATACATCGCAAAGTATTAAGCTTATAACTTTGTATAGGGCCAATAAACTAACTTTCATCGATAGAGTCAAACAATATGTCCAAAATAAATGAAATTATGCCATGAAAACACATAGGCCAATGAAAACCCTGTTTTATTTAGAAAGTTTGAGGTGCTCTCCTGCACTCTTCGCCGATTAGATTGCTTGCAATATTCACCCTTGACTGATTCAAATTTTTGAAGAATCCGACTTCTTGACGTAATCCCCACATTATACCAATTCGACACCCCAAGCTTCTTTTTTTCTAAAAATTAAGTCTAAAAGGTACGAAGCCTTTTCAATTTTCCATTGCTGATTCGAGTCTTTTCGACCAGCCTGAGTTGAGATCCATAAATCCTTCGGTTCTTGTGAAGTAAACTTAAAAACTTCCAATGAGTTCTTCCCAAGCCGATTTGGCTTTGACGAACACTCTATCAGTTATGCGTCAGAACTGAAAAACAAAATTGGCTGAGAACTAGTTGATAAATACTGATGCAATCACGATCTAGTATCGAAAAAATAAATTATCCCATAATAATATAGAAAATAGAGTTCGGAAATTTAAGTCTCTTTTTGAAGTTATTCAGTAGATACTGAAAATTTATATTGATTCGACAAAATTCGAATTCAGTTTACCGGTATTCATTCTGGAGTTTTTCAAAACATAATTCTAATACAATTAAAATTTTCAATACTGCAAAGTCGGCACCTAAATATGTCATAATAATGATTATCAAAGGCACAACAGCCCAAATTGGGCCTAGGCCTTGAAGTAATGCTAGAGTTACTTCATTACTAGACCAACGGAACACTAGGAGGTGAAGTGGTCAGCCACTGTCCGTGATTATTACCCCGAATTTAACTCAGGTACTCATTTACAGTTGAGTTTAACTGGTAGTCCTGCACGCAATCCCATTCTCGAAAATTACTTGTCGCCAAGCAGATTCGAACCTGGTTCCAGGTGCACCGAAGGCAAGCGCTCTAGTCACTAAGCCACCCAGACTACCCTAAAAATTTCATGCGGGTCCAATTTTCTTAAATCCTGTCCAGTATCTTCGAAATCGACTCAAACCTGATAAAATGAAAGAAAGAAATCAACAGACGATCGAGAGAAGTCAAATTTCAGGTTGTTCTCCTGTACGCAAATCTGTTCACCACGATGAAATTCACAAACTTGCTACTATACATTGCTTTCGGAATACTTGAATCTAAGCGTTTTGCACCAGCTGGTTAAGCGGCGAATGGGATTTAGATCGATATGTACATGTGTACAGCTGCGCGCCACTTCTTATGATTGAGAAGAATTTTTTGTAGAAGAATATTTTGTGGGAAAACTGTTGTTCAATTTGTTGCACTCAAAGATGTTCTCTGCCAGTGGCGTAGGGTTATCAGCCGTCTTTCATAGGCAAGTGAAAATGTTTAGTTAATTAAGCATTATGTGAATTCCTGTCCACCAGCAAATTTTTTTCGCCAGACGCTTTACGCTCTACATCCGTACATCCGAGTAGAAATTTATTTTTTTTCAAAATTTTTTTTTCACTCATCTTAAAGTTTGCAGTCTTAAGAATATTGTGTGTAAATTTCTTATTGAAATTCCAAGAATTTTGAAAGTTATGGGCAGTTAACCGGAATGGGACCTTCATGAATTCTCTGTATAGAGCGGCATTCAAACGCGATTATCTTGAAACATACTTTTCAAAGACGGTCCCCAAAATCTTCGGAAAACGGCTTGACCGATTGCTTCCAAAATTTCACATAATATTTTTGGATAGGTTTTCTACTTCGCTACGTAGGATTTTTTTTTTAACTTATTTACTTTTTTTTTTTATCAAGCCAGAAAGGTCGATAATTGAGGTTTAAAACTGAAAATCAAGTTGAATCGGCCGCCATTTTGTGAAAAAATTTTTTTTTTCAAAAACCCCTACGTATCGAAGAGCATCATACTTTACATTTTCAGAATCTTTTTGAAATTTTTGTTTTGAATCAACCGCCTGCATGTAATCTTCGGAACCGCAGAGCGTGCGAGCGACGGACTTTCTGTACGCCGACCCTGACAGCAGCGCCCCTGATTGACATACATATATTTATAAAAAAAAATTATGAGCGTACCTCAACATATATACTTTCGAATAAAACCAACCTGGATAAAATCGAGCAAATAGTTTTTGAGATAATAATTTCTAAAATTCACCTATTTTTTCTGCTTTCTACTCGGATGTACCCCCTTAAGTATAATACTGTGTTCGGCGAAACAAAAACGAACGAAAAAGGTACCATCGAAATAGAGTGAAATAAACTATACAGTTCGCTACTAAATGTCAGTGAAATAAAAGCGCGCGAAATTTGAAAGAAATTAAAATATTGGCAAGAAATTACAATTCCGGGACACAACACAACAAAATATAACTCACACAAAATTTCACGAGCACAAACGAACTGAACTGACAGCGAACGGTTGAAAATTTTGAATTGTCAAATAGTTCGTTTGTCATAAAAGGCTACCCTACCCTTGGAAACCAAACCTTAACGAAACCAAGCGCCATCTATTAGTAACTACTGCAAATGTCCTTTTCGCCCATGAATACAGTACTGAAAAACGAACGAAATATTATATTTCATCGCGAAAAGTGAACGACATATTAATTTTTTTCTATGGGATTTGACAGTTCATTTCGTTTCGCTCGGAACACAGTACTAGGCATTAGATCTAATAATATGTAACACGTTAAAAAGTAATTTGAAGGGCGTAAACAATTAACCCCCCTTAATTTCTGACTGTCCATTACGAATAAAGTCAAACATTTTCGTCACACCCTTCTGCATTTCAAATATTAAATTCAAAAGCGTGTTGCAAACCGGTTGAGCGGTGATTCGGTGGATAAGTACGTGTATACTTCCGCATCTACTGTTTCCAATTAGTAAAAATTTGTGTGGAAAATTTGTTTTTTCTCAAAAAGGATTTTCAGAAAAAGGAACTTCGTTCCGAAGTATTCGAAATCGATTGCCAAAAAACTGAAAAATTCCTTAACATCTTCGCATTAAACATAGCGTGCTCTTCCTAACAGTTCCACTTTTATAACAGCTTGCGTGTGGTAAGCATAAGCAAAATCAGAATAATAATAATTCACTCGGTTGTTATACAAAAGGATCCGAAGGACTGTATAATTTTAAAGCAAGCTGTTCCAGTATCACTGTGATGTACGACCTGGTGGAAAGTCGTAATTTTTTACTGACATAAAAAAGAAACGGAAAAGCCATTAGTTGGGGAAAACAGTCACCAGTCGAATCAGACAAATTTAAACCCCAGTGTCCGATTGTACAAAATTTTTACGACTTTTTTCAACAAGTTTATTTTATTTTGCCAGTAGAATTTGTTCAGTTTTGCGGTCAACAGAGGCCTAATAAATTCTTGTCCTGGCACAAAATGAAACTTTTTTCCGGAATTTTTTTATTATCCAAATGGGAAGCGTAAAATTATAACTTTACGACCTTTTGAATGTCGCTATAGAAACGTTTTTCATTAGTACCCCCAACCGTATGAACTTTCGTTTTATATATTATAGTATTATCGCTATATTGAGATTAATGGGACAGGTTTATCGATTTTTTTTTGCTCCATTTCAACAAATCTCTATTACAATTTTCACATGACCAAACTACACTCTTTCCACTCTGTAGTCCTGCCAAGGACTGTTTAGTCCTTCAGGAAAATAGATGGTATATTCATATACCTTTTTCCGTCGTTTGGTTCTTTTTTTTATTAATCCGCTAACAAAAAGGATGGCAGCACGATGAAAAAAAAACGGAATCCTTTTAAGGCAAACAAAAACGAAATGTACTCGATAAATTTTTTCGTTGAATTTATTCGAAGTCAGATGGTTTGCGCCATGTTGGAGCTTATCCTCAATTCGTGAATAGCATACCTGTGCTATAATCGTACGAAAACTTGGGCAATTCTTTCCTTTCGTATGTTTACCTTTATCCCGAATTCAGATAGAGAAAACTCCGGGTGGTTGTAAAGATACCCGTGACTTCTTGGGATGAAATGATTTTCTTACCGAACTTTCGACGCCCTTCGGAAACTACCCAATTTTTTGATTTTCTTATTCACTCAGTGTGTAACTTAATTCGATCTAAACAAGTATTTCGAGAAAAAAAACAGAAAAATTCAATTCTCGATATCCTGAAGAGGTAATACAAAACTGCTTGATGTCCTTTAGATTTTGTTTTTGCAATTGAAAAGGAAATGAACTAGTAGGCGGGTATGGAGGAGCAGGAAGCCTTGCAGGTTCTGGAACCATCATCCGAAAGTAATTTATTGAATTTTCCTTTGATGGTTGTTTTCGCGGTTTTCGTAAATCTCAAAAAGGCTTTTATTCGAGCGTAAAATAAAATTATTTTTTTTTTCTTCATCTGGGATGTAGAAATTAATGTAAAGCTACTTGTGAAATATACCAACCAGCGCGTTTATAAACAATTTTACAATAAGCTGTATATTCGCATTTAGTCCTTTTTGTTTACTCGGTTATTGTTTGTAGCATAACAAATATCGTAGTGTTAACAATGCCCGGCACTTCTAACAAACTGAGTACACCATCATCAACATCCTCCATAGGCAACTTTAGAACCCCTGCCTCGAAAACGAAACAGCAGTGTGACTTATGGTTTAATTAACGTCACAGTAATTTAATGGCCAGTAAAACAAGTAATTAACATCATTAGTCGTCTCTAATTGTAAAATTCGAGCCCATTTTGTATTTAGCTGGACCGTTCCTACTTCGAAGCGGGGCCTAGGTTAAAATAATCTGGGTTAGTCGATTAGAAATTTCAACAGTTAAATTCTGTTGTGGTGTAGAGCGGAAGGGCATTTCGCGCAGCACGGTAGCCGATAAGATTAAGTACCAATAATCCCATGTCCTTTTTCAATTAAATTTGTAATGAAATTGTTACGAATTACTCAAACTGTGAAATTCAAGGACTTGCTAGGACTTAAGTTGGATCCGGAGAGAGTTGGACCATTCAGGAATGGTTTTCCACTTTTTACGTAGTCTAGTTGGAGTATTTTTAGAGGTACGAGGGTGGTCTGAAAAGTTTCCGACCTAACAAAGATACAAGACATTTTTTCTTCAAATTTATTTTTATTTTTATTTTTCTACATAGTCTCCTTGTAAGTCTACATACTTCTCCCAGCGATGCTCCCATCTCTTTAACCCGTCCAAATAGTACTCGGCGTCTTTCTCTGCAAAATAATTGTTTACGAAGGAGATGGCCTCCACATTTTACGAAAATCTCTGTCCTCCGAGCGCAACTTTTAGCTTAACGAACAAAAAAAGTCGCTTGGGGCTAGATGTGGTGAGTAAGAAGGGTGGTCACCATGACAACCGCTGAGATGTGAGACGGCGCATTGTCCTGGTGAAACAAAATTTTTAAATGTAGCCGTTTTTCCGCAATTTCTGCATTCATCTTGTCAATGCTGTGATGCGTAGTATGCTCCTGTAATGGCTTTTCTTTTTAGAAGATAATCCATTAAGAAAACTCCATGACTATCCCAAAAAACAGTCGCCATCACTTTCCCAGCCGAAAAAACAGTTTTTGCTTTTTTTGAGCCAATTTTACCTGCGCAATCCACTGTTCTGACTGTATTTCTGTTTCTGGGATATATTGGTGTATCCAAGTTATCCATATACAGTAATTAACCAGCGAAAAAACTCTGTGATATTCCGCCTAAACTGCGCCAACAGAGCCTTGGAAATGTTCATTCGAACACGTTTTTGGTCAAACGTGAGCAAACGCGGCACCCAACGCGCAGTAGGCTTTATCATGCCTAAATCTTTATTCAATATGTGCCAAACCAGAGGCCCCTATATATGAAAGCCGTCGGGTAGGTTGTATGATAGTGTGCGTGGGTGACCATTCGATATTTGACAGTTTCGGTTTTCGTGTGGTAATTATTTTAGTTTATTGATAAGTTACAAGTGAAAATGGTTGAAAATGTTAATATTTTAAGTCTTTACTTCATTTTCACTTTAAAACTTTTGCGAATTCGCAATTGATTTAGAGAAATCTTTCGAAAATATTTTGCTACCAAAAAGTGTGATTAGACTAGAAATGTTTACAATGTTCAGAATTTTATTTTTATTTGTATAATTATTAAGTGACATAATTCAATTGGAGTTGGTTTTTAATATTAATTAATATGTTTAAAAGTGCGTGATGTATAAAATGTAATTGTGGGGATGCCGCATTAACATGAAAAGTTTTTGGATTCCTGTACTGGCTAGCAAGTTGTGACTAAATTTTGCAATTTTGTACATAATGTAAATATTGAGGTAAAATTAGTACTTTCACTCAACATGAGTTGTTTTTTTATATAAAATTGAGAGATATGTACGCAACCGGTTCTAATTGCTGTCTATATTTTTCAATTCTTGCACCATTTTATGTCACTTAATAATAAAATGCAATGAAATAAATTTTCTACATTTTGGGCTTTGGCCTCAAACAAGACACCCTGGGGATCATTTTACGGCACACACAAACTGGAAACGATTTTTTATTATCTTTAGGATAAGTAAGTATGAGTTATTCAACTATCCAAAACTACCAATGTATAATAGTGTAATGTGTTCTCATTTAAAAGATCATCACCATGCCGAGGAAGTGTTGCGTTCCGGAATGCCGGTCGAATTATTACGGCACTATTGGGGAGAGAGAGAAACCCATAGTGACATTCTCCTTTCCAACAAAAGAAGATCAACGAGCTGCCTGCATCAAGTCGATCCCGCGTGATAATTGGAGTCTTACCAAATTTAGTTACGTATGTATTAAACATTTTTCTGACTGTGACGTAATTAAAACTAAGCATGTTGACGGGCGAAACCTTGGTCGCCCATTAAAGTTTTTTAGATTGCGTGAGGGTGCTATGCCAAGAATTTTTTCCCGAATTTGCTGATTTATTTGACTTCAGCAGAAGTACAAAAACGGAAAGATCCTCAGAATTTAATATATGGCTATTTAAATTAAAAGCAGTATTTTTGTTATTATAATAATAAACTTATTGATAAACTAATAATTAATTTATTTGAAAATAGTAAAATAATTTTTTAATAGAGGCTTTTCTTTTGTATTATTCCACGCACAAGTTTGTTTTTCTTTTCCTCAATCCAGTGAAGACTCTTGGAAAGTTACATGAGTTAAGCAAGCTATAATTTACGACGTATTCTGATTTTTCATTTCTAAATAACTGCTGGAAACTATTGGCTTTTTCAGTTGTATATTAAAACTTTCGACTATTACTTTCTTTCATATACATATGTATTTCATTGTTTTGAAATAATTCCTAATACCTTTGGGCGGAGTAATTGGGCATTTCTACAGAAATGTGTATTAATCCAGACTTCGGATGGAACAACCTCGGTCAATAGTTAGAATTAATGTGGTCCCAAGCAATGGAGACCACTCGATTTGATAGTTTACTGCTTTCAAAGGCAGTTGGGTAAGTATTTCTCTTCCATAGCCAGAACTATCTACTAAATTCATAACAATATATAAATTCTTTAAACATTTTTTTGTGGCATGCCGCAAAATGTTTCTTTGGGCCATCTTCCACAGTCTTCGAGTGAAAAGACACGTTCTTTGGACATATTCATAGCCTCTGCTATAATTCGTCGGTTGTCTAGCACTATTTGGTGAACTTCACCGATATTATCGTCAGTGATTACAGTTTTTGGACGTCCCGAACGTTTCTCATCTCCCAAGCTGGTACGGCCACATTTAAAGCCGCCCAAAATTTCACGGCGGTAAATGATGGCGCAGAGTCCCCGTAAAAGCGTCCAACTCGTCTTTGATTTGCGTAGGTGTATTGCCTTTTAAAAACAAATACTTAATGACAGCTCGATACTCGATATTATCCATTTTCACAAAAACACTTACATCGACTCACTCAAACGATTGTCAAACAACAACTACGAGTACAAAATGTCTGAAATTTTGGTGAGTACCTTTCAAAAGGTGCGCAAACACATTCTCTAGCTTTTGTTGGCGAGTGCTGCCATCTCCATGTTGAGGTCAGAGACTTTTCAGACAACCATCGTACATGGCGTTAAACCAACAGCTATAACATCTAAGTTTAATTTCTCTCGCACATACCATCAGTTTATTGTAAGACTTTATGTTGAGCAAGTCACACGTACTTAGAAGAGTACATGTAACTTATCCACACAAGTCACACGTACTAAGAACAATTACAGAAAACTTTTCCTGCTTTAAACTGGGAGGATTCAGGTAATGGCTATTTTTTCCGCGGAATACTGCTTTTGATAGGCCGTCAAGTTATGCCACCGCACATATTTTTCTGAATTCAATAATTGTGCTTCAAAGCATCAGGTTTGTAGTTTAAGGAATTTTGCTGTTTGTAACAGCCCTCTAATTGTTTCTTCAATAAACCACTGATTTAGATAGCAAGGTCGTCAGCGTATTCCTGTACATCATTATAGTTTTAGTTTTAAGAAGGGGCAAAGCTCTAAGCCATCGCGTGCACTAGGCACCCATAGCGATCCCTTCAGAGCCTCGTACGTCACTAAACATCCCCTAAACAACCCAGATCCCTAAAGAACTTGACCAGCTTGTCATGCCCTATCGACCTCAGGTGCCCAAAATTGTCAAAGGATAGATTGCCCAGCCACCTCAGTCGTCTCCTTGCAACCGCTTGATATTCACACAAAATGTGTCTGTACCTGCACACGTCAGGGTCAGCGATCCGCATACGTATAACATGCTTCCCTAGCAAGCAGTGCCCTGTCAGTATTCCGACAAGCAACCGCAGACTTCCCCTACTCCGTGCCAATATCGCCCTAGTCTTCCGTCTGTCCAACCTTGGCCAGAATACCCTAGAAGTCCTACAGCTCGTTAGCGCCTCCCATCTAGAGTTTGCTGCGTCCACAGCACGATCCCTGATACGTGCTTCCTAACCCTCTCCTCTACCATTCCGGCTGACGCCGATCCTAGTCTCGCCAGCTCATCGGCAGTTCGTTTTCTGGTACGTCACTATGCCCAGGTACCCAGCATAGTCGTACTCTATTCCGACTACAAAGTGCCTTGAGCACTTCTCGACAGCGCTTTACTAGCTGGAATTTGATAGTCCTCGATTCCAATACATTTAAAGCCGCCTGGCTGTCAATGTAGTGTGAGATATCCCGACCGCATTTCCCCCCCCCCCCCCCCCATCAACATGATATTACCTGCCTGGAGCCAGAAACTTCGCTTTGAATACACTACAGCCATTCGGCAGCTTAAAAGACTCTCTTGCACTGATCTTGTTATGATCTAATAACATCACAAATTCCATTCCTTACCTCAAAACGATGAGTGATGTTACTCCATCCTGCGAACAGCCTTTCGCACCTGTTAAATTCACTTTCACAGATGTGTACGTAGCACCCATAGATAAAGGTTGTTAGAAATTGTAGTTCCCGCCATGTTGCAGTTGAGCTGGCACTATTTCATTATAATACTGACGATTCAAATATGCAGATCGTGATCTGAAATTCGTTCTTTCTACACTGTTTGGTTCTGTAGTCGAAGGTACTGGAAAGTCATATTAACCCAGAAGTTCTAACTGATTCCTGATAATAAAGTCATGCAATCTCTTTCCGCTATTCATTACTTTCTTCTGGACACTTAGGGATACATTACACCATAGCTCTGTAAGACAAACCCCAAATGGCTTATTATTTGAGTCCCTTTTTCGACAGATAACTCATCACAAACATGAAAATACAATTTCACTCACTCAAAACAAAATGTAGGTCAAAACTAACATCAAATACCCATCATTATCCTTCGACCCGATATCCTTCCAATTCCCAGCTCCATCTTGCCGAATAAACAAGAAACTATCGGTCCGAAACTAACGACTTGGGAGCCCTCTGGTGTTCCATATATAAAAAATTCAGTATTTTTCTTATAATTGACATTTTCCATTACTTTTATTGTTATTTATTCGAAAAAGATTTCGTTTTAATCGTTCGTACTGGCTTTCTGGAGACAGCAATCACATAAAATCGGTCAGTTTTTTGCGATAAAACGCTCGACAAATAAATATTTTATTGGCTAATCGATTTATTTATATGTATACGTTTTTGTTGAGGAAACTTTAAGTTGATTTGTATTCTGAGCGATACACTTACGAGTGTATGATTTCTATCTGTGTTATGATTTCTTGTTTTATGGGCTTTTGTAAGAAATAGAACTGGCTTTTTTTGGGTCCTAGATAGGAATTTAGAGGGTTATTCTATAGGTACATGACAATTTTGTATTTTAATATAAACGCACCCTTAAACTTTTTGCTGGTCTGTCAATGTCAAAACAACAGTCAAGGTATAAATTTTTATCATGGTGAAATTCACGAATGAGCAGTGTTTGAAGCTGACTTCATGGGACCATATCCATTTTGTGGGGTGCCGTTAAGCACAGCCAAAATGAACATCCGATTGTGGCAAAAATCGCAAAGTTGCATTCACTGGGACTCGACACCGGGCAATAGACACTCAAAGCTTTTTATGCCAAGGCGTTCGGAGAAAAGAACATCTGAGTATCTGCATTTAAGCAGACACCAGACCCTAGTGGGAGCTCTGACTGGACATTGTTACATGAGGAAGCATCTCAATAGGATTAGTCTCTCTGAGACCAAAACTTGTAGATTTTGCGATGACGAAGACGAAACACCAGAGCACATCCTCTGTGAATTTACTGGTTTAGCTCACAAAAGACTTCGTCACTTCGGTCAGGGTTTCATGGAACAATCGGAATTCCAGACCATTCCTCTTCGTAAAATACTAAGCTTCATTGAAAGCGCAGGGATTGAAGAGGAATCAAAGTTAATCTGGGGACGTCACAATAGGCCCAACTGTAACTTCAGTGACAGAGGGTAACCATACCAACCCCTTTTACCAATCTAAATCTAACGTTTGGAAATTATCTCAATTATTCTGTGTTTTATTTAAATACAAAATTGTTATGTCCCTATTGAAAAACCCTAGCGTGTTTTAATAGAGTAGAAATTTTGTATTTTCGCCTTTTAGGACTAGTTAGACGCCAAAAGATTAAAATTGATGGATCTCAAATACAAATTCCACTAATTCTTAATTCAGTCGAACCATGAACATTATTCAGTCTGCACCTGGGCTTAGCAAGCAACAATGCGATCGCATCCATTACACTCAATCAGCTAATCAATAAATTGCTTTCCTTTCCTTTCAGCTTCAAATGATCCTTCCAATCATGCAGAAGCTAATTAAGTTTCATCCTTTCATTCTCATCCTTAGCCGAATTTATCGATATCCCTTGGCAATTTTACTTCTCAGCTATCCTTCAAAAGGATATCATGAGACGATATTGACATGAAGCACGTACATTTCCGATATATCTAAAAAGAAGAAAGATATACCAACCTTAGTCCGTATTTTTGGAATTTTTTCCCCAGAATACATCCTTTCGGCTTTTATGTCCGAAATATAGATACATTTTTCGCCTTTAATTTCGCTTGAGCTGAATTTCATTGGTCTCGTATCTTCGGCATGTCCGGAAAATCGAATGACCATTACCGCTCTTATATTTATATAAAAGTAGAAAATACATTGGAAAAATTTTCCAGCCTGGAGCGCATTACTTATATGAAAAGCTTAAACAAGGATACGCTTCGAAAATGGCGAATCCATTAGTAATAAGGAGTTTTGTTTTTATTGTTCGTAGCGTGTTTTCTTACACAAAAATCCAAAGCATACGGAAAATTCATTCAAGCCATGCGTAAAAAAAATTTATATAAAAGGTATCTGGGGTGGAAATTACACACCCAGCGAAGAGCGGAATAACATTTTCAAACCCTTTTTTTTAACGAAAATACGAATTTTGTGGATAATAACGCGCAGAAAAAAATTCCGTGGCAAAATATTATTTTAACATAAATACATAATGTTACAGGTATATATGATTTTCCTTATTTTGATGAGAATAGGTAAAGTGAGAGTATCTGGTAAATATTTATGAACTGTAGCGAAAGGATCTCAAAGATCCCAAGACTTTGGGGCAATTGCAATTAAAAATTTAAAGTGATGAAAACCCAACTTGATTAAACCTATGGTAAACCTCTGCGAATTTTTGAGCAAACACGCACTGTTAAATTCCAGTAAGATGGCGTTACGATTAAGTAAAGAAAATTTCACCCCCTGAATTTTCTATTTAAAAGTTTTCAGGGCTGAGGGTTGATTATGAAAGTGTGAAAAAATATGAAATTTAGTCGTCTATACCGAAGAGTCGAGAAATGAAGGGATGGTTCCGGCTGATGATGCGTATTTATGATTTGTTAATTTAAGGGATGGTTAAGCGAAAGTTAAAATTAAAACCTGACTTCAATAAAAAGTCTAGAAATATTTAATAAGGGTTTGGTCAGCGTTAACCTGAGAGTACGTTCCACGAAATTATGGCATTAATAACGGTGTGTTGTATGTCATACAATATTCTACATTAAATTTTTGTTTTAAATAAAAATAATAATTGAGTTTGATAAAACAAATACTTTTTAATTCATGTGAAATGTAAAAAAATATTTGTAACCTTTAAATAGCATTGCCAAAATTTTTGACAAAAAGCCAAAATTCCCATTTCCGTTTGCTTTTGCTGGTCACTGATTTAAATCCGGTTCGACGGACCAATTTTAGATAGGCAGTTTTGGTAGGGATGCACGGCCACTACTATTCTATCTGTCTCAGTGTTTTTAATAGGTCTCGTAAACTCATTGTTAATCTGTGTATCTTAGTCTTATATTTAAATATTTTTTTACTGTGTTTCATAAACATTCGTTACATAGAGAGAACTTCGCCCTCCGTAGAAAAAGTTGTTTTGGCGCTCTTGGACAGTTATGTCAACGAATTTTAGAGTACTTTCTAACCTAGTTATTAAAGTTGCCTGCGTCTAAATTTTACTTTAATTGTCAAGCCAAGCAACCCACTTATGACTAAAAAATAAATGCATAAACTTCTTTTAAATTTTATTAACAATATGATTAACAAAAAAAATTAAAAAAAACCTCTAGATGGAGGTTCACGGGACTCTAGATTGTGAAAAATTACTGTTGTCTCGTTCACACAGTAGAAAAACTAATCCTGTGTATAAGCTCTGCGGCGCTTATACACCGCAACATAGAGACGAGAGATTTCCAACATATTCGGTTGTGTGTGTGGAATGGTCTAGAGTTGAAGTAGAGAGTATAAAGTTTTTTTCGCTATTGCATGCAGAAGGTTGTATTGTTTTTTTTGGAGACTTCAAATTTATTAATAAGAGAGTTGTTCGGGCTACCAGTGCATATTATTTACAGAAATAAGTCAATAAAACAGCAAAAAACAGGTTAAGATTGCAAAAGGTCACAGATGTTATTTTGTAAATTCTAAAATTTTGAAAAAATTAAACAACCATCTTTAAAAAATCGCGCCTGAAACCAGTTTTTTGTTAGAATGCGTCAGTTTAAATTTGTAGGGCATATATCTAGTCGTTGTCAATAGTTTTATTGAACCTCACACGACTTTCGACATAGAGTTTTTCTGGGCATAACGTTTTTCTTGACTATTTTTAAAAAGAGCTATTTTGTTCTACATTAAAAATTAAAAGGTTGAAAAAATATGTTTCTTGATAAATGTGGCTATCAGAGCAAAAGTGGCCTAACCCACCAGCATACCTATTGGAGATAAATGCAAGTTTTTTTTCCATAATATTTTATACAAATGTTTCTCACTAATAAGATTTGCTGCCATCTATCCGCAGTGTATAAAACTATTTTTTATATTAATCTAATGATAACAGAATGCACTATAGATACTAGAAATATAATTTTTTTAAATTTTCATGGTTTTGCGGGTTAGGCCACTGTTGTCCTCATAGCCTCAAATAATCTCATTGACTAAAAATACAATTTTATTGAAGGTCGGACAACCTAAGGTTCTGAAAACATATTTTTTTTTATTTGATGGTAAGATTTGAAGCGAATTCTCTTAAAAAATTAAACAACGTTCCGCAGTTACAAATTCAACATTTTCATTATAACCGTGAAATAAAAAAAAATAAAAATATAAATGTTTGATAGCTTTTTTTATCATTAAATTTTTGAAACACAAATACATCTCGTCAAATTTCAAATATCATTCATCTAAAAAAATATAAATCCAATAATATAAGGAAGTTGATCGAAAGACGGTTTGAACGGTATGACTACGCCAAATTTCAGTAAACATGTTTTTTACAGCAAAGTATCAAAAGTTAACATCTTTAATCAAGTATTTTTTGACGGCTACTTTTTTATTACATAGCTTTAAAATATTTTGTATGTCTTCATCGCAGAAGTCGACAAATTTGTAAAAATCTAGCATATTAAACCAAAGGCAAAGTTATAGATACTGAAAGCGTCGCGCACACCTGAAGCAATGCGACGCGATGACAGCTGATTAGAATTCATGTTCGTGAGTGTCACTATAACTAACGTACTATACGTACTTTCGCAAACGTCCATTAACTAGAGTGAGGTCAACCGGTTATATTTTAGATCATTCAGGATAACCAGAAAATACCCAGGAGGTTTTTTAGGTTATCAGTCAGGCATAGTAACCTACACGGCATCTCAGCAATAAACGCATACCGGACTTCTACCCAAAAAATAATAAAGTTGAGCCCAGACAGATTTCTATTCCAACGACAATATTATCTAAATCAGAACGAACGAATTAAAAACTTTAATAACAGATATTTATTTTCTTACTATTCGAATTTAATCATTTTTTCTGTTAGACTAATCATTTCTAAGTATCACAATGATTTTTTTTTATGTTTTATATTTTGTAGGCAATTAGATTATTTTTAAGAAAAACACATGACCAAGCATCTCTTTGTTAAAAAATTGTTGCAATCAAAAATTTTATCTCGGATGCTGTACGAGTTTAAAAAAAACGTAAATTGTAGAAAATTGCTCTACCAATTTTGACTAATCCAATTTTTGCTCTAAAGTTCTGTGAAAACCAGATATGTGAAAAAAAACCTTTTTCTTCACGATTTTCTAAAATGGAGCACCTAGCGGATATTTTCCGAAACCGGGCTTTCATTAAGATTGAGGTCTTAATGAAAGATTTGCAAAGTAAAATTCTATCCATGGCCTTTTGCAAGCTTGAACTACAAATCGACTGCGCTACAGGTGATAATTCTGTTACATTTGCATTTTTACCAGAAAATTGGGCATTAAATTCATGGAAAGATAATTCCATTATATTTCCTATAAAAATTGTCAAAATTTATTATATAAGAAGTGTAAGCACAAAAAATATTTATTATTTAATTTACGTGGAAACCATCGAACAAAGCTACTTTTTTGTTCAATGACTTCCGAAGTAGTTTCCCGAGTACTTGTTTTTGGAAAACAACGTTTTCCGGCTGATTGGAAAGTTTTTCAAAATCCTCAACATTCCAAAACAGTACACTGTATCCCGTCTGTTTATAATCGCTCAAAGTGTACTTTGTAAACTTCTTAAGTATTTACTTAAATATTTCCAAGTTCAGTTTGTCATAGTGATTTATCCTTCGGCACAGCCGGACCCTTGCCCCAGGATCGCTGGGAAAGTTTATAAAATCAATAGAAAATAGCCGAAGAGGTGCACAAATCGGTGCACAAATTTAAATCCTGAATCTTATGCAATGCTCTACTGTTCTAATCAATTCCCGATCTACCGAAAGCCTTATTATATCCTAATCCCTTGTTAGATCGTGTGAGTGCATTAAAACCCGTCTGACATACACAAAATCTTATATCTCTATGTCGGAATAGGACGAATCAGGAATGCAAATGTGAAACTTGAATCAGAGAATTCGAGTAAATTATTCATTTAAAGGAAGAACACAAGTGACATACATACGAGTGTGTTGAATTTCAAGGCCTATACAACCGACACTATTCTCTTCACATGGCAAAAGGATTTCTAACTTGACATTCAAAAACATGACTAACCCGCTGGCGTTTCAAGTTCTTCGAAACAATTTTCAAGATTTCCAAGATTTTGCGAGTTTAGTACTGTTTTCTGATGAAACTACTTATGGAAACTGTAAGGACGAAGTATCTAGTTCCATTTGATAATATGACGAACGTTTAAGCTGGATAAATTTTCAGGAGGTGCCCAAAGTAAGACAATTATGGCAGGCAGATAAGCGCAAACAATTCCATGAAATACTGAACTTTATTTTCTTAAAAATTAACCTCTTAAGAATGGAAAAGGTAAAGCATAATTTCTTTTTATTTTAAATTTTCTTTTAGTTAAGTCGTTTGACCTGAAATTTCAAAATTGCTACTTTCAAGATTTACATTTTCACGATTCAAAGCAGGAAGACACCAAAAAAGTCTGCCTGTCCGCCGTGTCCGCATTACCACATACGGAAACGCCTGTGAAGGCCGATAGCTCACAAGCCGTTGAGTTATTTAATTCAAATTTTGGTTTTGGTCAGATTGATTTGATTAGGTGAAGTTGAGGTGGGTGGATCGTTTTAGACCAAACATTTTTGGTTTTTATACCACAAAAACAGCTTATGCTAGGAAGTTAAAACTTGTAATTTATAGGAGAGTAGAGACAGGTGCAGAAAATTGTCAAATTCGATTAAAAGTTGGAATGTGTGAGATCAAACCATCTGCCCGAAATACTCGTAAACTGAAATTGAGACATTTTAAAATCTATTTCATCTAAAAGGATCATCTCAGAAGATTCAAACTTGGTGATGGTTTTTAAGTATACTAGGCACGCATATTAGAAACAAAATTTTAAGGCGAGAAAGTAGTGTGTGGAGCTGGGGGGTTAAAAATTTGGGATTATGATATCTTGCGAATCATTTACTCCAGAAGGATGTAATTTCAGCTCTCTAATCATTTCAGGTAGATCGTAGGAGTATCTTCTAGAAAGTAAAATAAGTATCTAAATAAAAATTTCATATTTGCATTGGCGTATGAATGTAGCGCAAAACAAATTGTCTGTAAAAAGAAGGTGTAACATATTTTCACGAATTCCGCCATATCTCTTAGTTCTGCCGAGATATCCAATTAATTTTACTTCTCATTAATAATAAGTGCCTAGAAGTGATTTTTAGAATTGAAGGCATTTCCTTACGTTTATGGGCTCCTTATACAAACTTTTTATGTTTTCATTGAATTTGAAAAAATAAATAAAATTCTCAACAGTATGGGAGGGAGAATAACCAGGAGGCTACTTATAACGTTAGTAACCAGGATCGTACCTCAACATAAAATGCATTTCAGACTTCTGCCCCAAAAATTATAAATGTGCGAACAAACTATTGGCGAATTTTTTCATTCTATACCTGACACTTTAGAAAAATTACATAGTATTAAATTTCGGACCACTTTTTTATCATATTCTGAAGTTGGTAAACAATCAAATAATTTCGTATAGAAGATACACGAATAAGTTGTCTAATTGTCTCTTAATGGGAGCCACGTTCAGTTAAAACTAACAAACTCAACCTTAAACTTTTTTAAAACTAATTTGTATAAAATTTCGACTCCTTAACTGAACGATTTCTTAAGCTCTAATGGATTCTGGGCGATTAATAGACAAATTTTCAAACGACTTTTCTATGGTGACTACGTTATTTATACTTTAATATTTTCTTTTAATGTATTGTATTTTATTGGTACTGAAAAGCCCTGCAAAAATAAATTATAAACTGAATGATTACTCAATCAGTTGGTTGATTAGCGACAGAAAATCGGTTAATTGATAAAAGTTGCAGAGAACCAATTCAAATGTGAATAGTGAGTTCGGTTGAGATATCAGGCGAAGTTGTAAAACGTTAGCACTGTAATTAAATAAGGAGTCATAAAGTAGTAGTTTTAAGGATGCGATTGAAGTCGTTGGGCAGTCTTTTCTTTGAGAATTTAGAGGATCTGAGGTTGATAGGGCATGACAAGCTGGTCAAGTTTATTAGGGATCTGGGGTGTTTTGGAGATGATTAGTAACATACGAGTTTCCGAAGAGACCCTCTTTTCATGCCTAGTGTGTGCGGTGTGTGGTGCTGCGCCACTAACTAAAACCTATATCTAATCTGGTAGTTTCTAATACAATAATTTTTTTTCGACTCACCCTGTGGCATAGTCTTCAGTATAAGCCGCATGCTGCAAACAACTTATACCATGTATTGCGTATATTTACTCGGTTATTCGAATAAAAAAGTCAAATGACAAGTCTGTTCGCAAAATATCGGTCAAGAGCTCGAACACGTTTCCTATTCCGAATATGGCAGATGCATTTTATACCGAAGACACGAAGAATTCAAATTGGAAAACCACTAAAATGAGGCCGAATACCTTGAAGTAGAAGTAAATAAAAATTGCTGTTTTCTCATAATATCCGAACGAAAATTTACCCTTACGACAGTTCTACGTATGCAAACAACGGCAAAGTGAAAAAAATATTTGCTATGAGCTCTTCTATATCCTCATGGGAAATGGCTCGTTGTGTTTCCTCTACCACCCCCGCTATCATCTTCCACCCACCATAAACGCTAAAGAGTCCTTCTGTTCGCATGTCTCTGTATCAACATATGATAAGCTTTGTGCCTGTTATTGCTTTTGAGCATTGCATGGATAAATTAAACTACCCACTTTTTTTCCTCACGCCGAAATGTAATTCGAAATAAGTATGTTAAGGTCGTAATGACCAGAATGTCTAGCATATATTTCCAGTTCGTTAAGTCTCAGGTGACTGTAATGGAAGGTGAGTCGTTGATAAGGATATCAATGAAAATTATACTGTATGGCGTTTCGTTCAGTGTTAAAATCCAATATTTAGAGAGTATTGATTTTTTTCAAATTCCACTAAAAACAGTTCCTGAATGATCTACTAAAATATAGATTTGAAATAAGAAAGCATCCCCTTTGACAAGGGTTTAGCCCCTTATCTATACAATGCGAATCTCTGTGTAGATGGACCACACGTTATCACTATGAATCCAAAAAACAAAATAATAATCACAGGGGCCGGATCTCTTAAAAATCCGGACGGGGAAACCATGAATGTTTGCACTACCATTTCCTCAACCTCAGTGGGGCTATTTGCAAAGATTGTGAACCCCAAACCTGGTCCTAGCAACTCACTCGCGACAACTCTGGCCACCAAACCTGGCCCAAGCGACATATCCGCTAGGACTTCGGCATCCAAACCCGGTCCAAGCGTACAATTAAAGCAACAAGACTACGAACCAGCAACAATGATCCTAAATATATGAAGAATGAAATGAGCAACGATTATGACGCTAACAAAATTATTCGTACACTTCGAAATTATCATTCTCTGAAAAAAGAAGATGTACGAAAGTTTTGAAATTTTGCATTTTATTTTTATACCGTCGCGAACTGCTGAAGATTTCAATGGTGACTTCATTAAATTAATTCGTGGTGCAATTCTAATTAATGTCATGAAAAACTTTTGCTTACATTACCCATGACCCGTATAATTTCCACTTTTCAATGTAAACCTGTTTCGCATAATAGACACATTTGAAATTTGTCATAATACAGATACGTAACTTGTTTAGCATTACATTCTTCAGATCCTTAACAACTCGACCACGTTTCAGGCCATTTAATTGATGTAATTATAAATCACAACTCTGGTCCCATATGTTGGCAGCATGAACGACATGCGGATTATGTTTCTATCCTTTATATTACGGAAATAAAGCAAGGAAGGACCTTGCGTAGCCTGGATTTATTTAAGCAATTTAATATTAGATTGAAGTAAAGCTGTAATCACGCTAGGAGGATCATTAGATACTCAACATGAGATAGTGAATTCTTATTTAAATTTTAATTGAAGATATTCAAAGTGTATTTATTCAAGTGGGGTTATCACAAAGAGTGCGAGGATTTGCATAGAGTTTAAATCGAAATAGATACAATTATTACTGAACTGATTTCTATCGTACAATCACTGAGAATCGAAAAGAAATACAGTGGTTCCACGTTTCTATTAAAAATATGGAAATAATGATTTAAGCTCGTTATCACAGAGATTTGTGTAAATGTTGTTAAAATAACTAGTTTTTTCCCACACAATTTTAGCTAAGGAGAGAGCAAAGACATTGGGGTAGAGACTTGAGCTCTAAGACGGTACGAATAAATCTTTTAATTACAAAAAATCACGGTTTAAGCTATAAAGTTGAAATTTAAATTTATACTGTGGAGTATTTTGAAAGTAATTTTCAAGATTGCAGTTTTGTATGCAAATTCTATTTAAAAAAAATTATTTCATTGCAGATCCATTTTAAACTACCTGTATTGTAACTAACATCCCAACAGTGAGCTGTTCAACAACAACTTTCAAATAGAACCGAAAAAATCAACTTTGCGGCATGGATTAAACTTATACACCTCAACAACATAATCAACCGCATAGAAATTCAAACCACATTTCTAATTTATTTTGAATTTTGCGTATTTTCGAACTGATTTAGGACCACCTATAAAATAAATTAAATACATCAATCAAATACAGTCCCATTAAAAAGAACATAATTATAAATATCTACCAGTGACGGATCTAAAAACCGAAAAAAAATCTGCATCAACAATGGTGGAAAATGTAATTTAAACCTCATTAATGGTAGAGTTGAAAGCAATTAAAGCGGCATAGATAAATCGAGGGTCCTTGTTTTAAGCGATGCAAGCTTCGTTTCATATTATTGTTGTGAACACACGTTGCTATTGACATCATTTCAAATACATTCTGATTTCTGGATTGGAAATTCAAATCGAAAATCAATGCTCTCGAAATTGCAAAAAAAAAATTAGAACAAAATCTATTGGTAGCAGATTAATATGCAATTCTACGTCGTCAATGGAAAATATTCATATTTAGAGAGAGACGTTTGTTATAGCTTCTGTTTTGTTTAAATAATGAAGAAAAGTTAAAGGAATTCGTGAAAGAACAGTTCTCTAGTTTTTTAAAGAATGACCATATGTCGTCATACTTGTTAAAAATATCTATATATGTAAATACCAAGTTTAAAGATTTTAGCTTCAACCGTTCGAGTTTCCAAATATCGTAGCTCACAAAAATCTAAGCCTGGGTTTATAAGTTTCGTATATACTGAAATTACTTTGAGATATATATATGGAGCTGCATCTACTTAAATTTTATCATCTTAAATATCACATCTTCAAAAGTTGCCTCGTATTCCTTTTCCTTTTTAAGCAATTTTTTGCTGTTTCAGCTATTGATACTTTACTTTACTTTATAACCGTTAATTCTACTTAAATTATTATTTCACTGCTAAATATAAGGCAATTGTAGTTTTTAAAAAAAACATCTTGTTTATTGTTTTACGTAACGGGTTAGTGGATTTATAGCTGTTTTTGTAACACACCAGAGAAAAAAATTTGTTCATGGTCATTTATTTGAAAAACAGGATCGTTTACTTAATTTTTGTTTTCATGGAATTATAAGATCCCATCTTGTCACCTCTTAAACGAAGGTGCATTTCTTAGTCTACCTTAAGTGCTTTCTATGTTATTTCACTATAATCTAAATTTTTTCACCAATTGAGCAATTCTTTTTTTCAATCAAGTGCAACTAAGATGAAAATACAACTTTCCACAAAACGTTTCATACAAAACAACAAATATCTTTCTGTTCCTGATGTTTGAAGCACTCGTCTTTTGTAATAGGTATAAAGACGATATGTTCAAATAATAGTTGGTACCTACTCAACCTTCATTTTTAATTAGCAAATTCAGATTCAAATAAAATGTTGTTGGATATAATTTAAATTGAATTAAATTTAAACTTAAAACTGCAAACAGTATTGATTTAATACCTTCATATTGTTAGTTCAACAAATTATGGTTAAAAGAACGATTTAATTATTTGATTGACCCTTTTTCAAAAAAAAGGAATTATACAAGTGATGAAATAGTTTCAGTTAAAAGTTGAAAGCTCAACACACTATGGGTAAAAGCACAATTGTAGGGTTTTAATTAGATTTTATTAAAAAAATATATATTATAATAATTCAAGTAATAAAATTGTTTTAATTAAATGTAGAAAACTTCGAAAATTGTTGAGCTAGTGCGACAAGTATACTTTTGAATTAAAGGTAACAAAATGAGATTTAATAATATTAAAAAAAATTTAATAGCTGATCCCGTTTTTTAAAACAATTACTGTTATCTGAAATTGTTTTTATGGAATATTTGAACAACGAAAAATATATATCTTATAGAAAACTAACAATTATAACATAATTGAGAAGCACTAATGTCTTCGATTTTTTTGTCCCGGATCCCATTCAGATCCCAAGTTAATTTTTTGGTATGTTTTGTAAAACAGTATAACCTATAAAATGTAAGCAAATAAAAAATAAAAAAAACCGTATTTTGAGATATTCAAGGATAAAAAACAATATCGTTATCCTTGAAAAAAAATTTCAAGGATAATTTTTATTCGTATTTTTTATATTGCCAAATTTTTTAAACAACAATCTTTATAATAAGTCCTACTTTATTATTATAGGATAAAAATTGCTAGAGATATGAATTTTCAAAGAGGACTCGGACACCATTTTTGCAAAAACTTTAACATACTATAACTAACAAAAAAATGAGATAGAAACAAAAAAATAAAACTATTTTTTTTTTCACTAGTTCTTCAAGTACAAAAATTTTCAAAAGAATCGGCGATGGTAAGGTCACAACTTTGGCGATTCTTGATGGAATGATCCCATAGTAAACATAGTAACCAACTTTATGAATTTTTGAGTTTTGTTCGCCGTCAAAAACAAACAAAAAAAGTTAAATTGCTGTTGGTTGAATTTGATGTCACTAGAAAGTGACATGACCTTAATTGCCAATAGTCAGGGCATTGATCAATTTCAGATGCCAAATACGTATGGTGGTCTTCACTGACTCCTTTGACGTCGAAAAATAACTTAAAAAGTTGCTGACGATCAAAAAATTAAAAAGTAAATTTAAAAAGTTGGAATTTATTGATATAAATATAACAAACGGTACAAAATACTTAAAAACTACATATCTCGAAAACGGGCATATGTTTGCATGGGTGGTAACAAGAAAAAGGATTTCGCACCTATACTTTCTCAAATTTTTCTATTCTTAGGCTATGTGCTAGGAGCGCTTAACACTTTCATTGTCAGTCTTTTTGCCAAAAATTTTGACAATGCAATTTAAAGTAGTCAAAAGTCTTTGGCAGCGAAATTGTGCAAAAATTTAGGATTTATAAATCACAGGGAAGTCTTATATTAAAGCGTCGAAACTCTGTAATTTTATTCAGGTGTATTAGCGAAATATTTTAAAAATACATTTTTATAGTAAAACAGGGCATACAGTAGTGGGGCAAAAACAGTGGGAAGTGGTTTTGACAGATAACAACTTGAGTATAGGGTCATTTTTCATTTTTGACATTCGAACAGACATGAAGATAATCAGCATAAAATTTATTCCTTAGCATTTCGTTCTCTTCCAAGCTCGTTGTGATATACATAGAATGTTTGCTTCCTAGTTTCATCTAGTCTCGATTTATCGCGGTCCTAGACAGACAGACAGTCAGAGTGACACCAACTTTTTTTACTAAAAAAAATTTGTTATAAACTTTTGGGCTTGGATCAAACTAATACTCCGCAGATTTAATTTCGGGTATCTCACAAAAGACCACTTCGCCATCTGCATCTGTGACTGCGCTACTCTACTTTCATATTCTATTGCGGTTGTAAAGTAACCAACTACTACGGGTATATAGACTAAAATAGCGAACATTCAAGCATATCAAGCTATTGCACATAATCATAAATCGCTTTTATTATAAACCATAATAATTCCATTAGTTTGTTTGCTTTGTCAGTTGGTTTTTAGTTTAATTAGAGTTCACAAACTTCCAGGATCTGTTCGCTATTTTAATTCTATGCAGTATGCCACTACGGTGTTAGATACATTCTTCTCGTATGATATCACATATGTGGAGCACACGCGTAAATGGAAAAGGTTAATGTGCTTTGTTGTTATTAATGGGCGATGTGCAACCGAAATTTGATGTAACTAAATTCCATTTTAATTTCACGCTACGAACAACTTTGTTCGTTATTTTCCAAAAAGAACCGAGAACTTGAGCTAAGAATTATTGTTGTTTCTGAAAACTAATTTCAGAACAATATTGCATTTAATTTAATATGGAAGTATACAGAGCGTGTAGCAATGCAAAAAGCATAGTGGAGGATCCCAGCTTCAAACCTCATCCGCAATTAACAGCATAAGTTTTATAAAATATAGAAATTGTTTTAGATAGACTACTGGGGCTTCCAGTTTATGATTACTCTCTCTTGACCGCAAATTAACAGAAATGGCTTTAGATTTCAACTACTTCTACACTAACCAAGTAGCTCTTCAGTACGAGATTATGTACACTGAACCCGAAAAGATACATCCGAGCAATGAAAAAGTACAAGGAAAAATTCAATATTTTTGTACCGATGCAACTATTCATTAATTTCATGTATAGTCTGCGATAAAGAATTGCTGAAACGATGAAAAAAATCATTCTAGCAATGATTGGAATGAATTGTTAAGGGACGAATTCATGATATTGACGTAAGTATGAGTAATTTCTATTAGTACTTTTTTAATCACATTAATGTGCCAATTCACTATTTCACTAAGTAGACGAAATTAAATATATACAAGTTCATCATTATTATCAAAGCATTCACATTTTTAGAAAGAAAATAGCAAAAGTTACAAAATTTTTTTGCACATAGTATTCTTCAATATTATTAATAAGTACATTATTACTAGGAATATAATCAAGAAAGTTCATATGAATAGTCTGCATCTTTTTTTTCATATCAATTTCATGAATATATAGGTTCATCAAAATTTATAGTTGGTGATTTCTAATAGTAATCCCTATAAATAGTGTTTTTATCGAAATGTCAACCGTATTTATAATATTGATCGTGAAAACTATTCAATTGCTACAATGAATTTTACATTAGTCTAATGAATTTTTCACAATAAAGTTTGTGTCATGACAGGCATTCATTAATATTACGAACTAGTTTTTGATCAATCCCAGTTGGGGTATTTCATGCGGTAGTCTTCAAAAGACAATCCTCTGATGCCAAGAAATCAATTCTAAAAATAAATTCTTAAAACTTAACTTCTATGGTAGGTATGGAAAAAAATTCATTATCGTTAAACTATCGTATAGTAATATTTGTAATAAAATTTTAAAGTTTGAAAACTAGTCAGCAAAGTTTTTTTTTCTGGCATACTAAGATACTAGTCAGATAAGCAGGCTATCGCAGTCGCGAGGTTCGTGTGTTGGACTTCAAGGACTTTTCTGATACCGAAAAAATTTAAAAAAAACAAGATATCTCCTATGAAAAATACATTGTCTTTAAATAAAGAACCTAAAAAATATGAAAAAGAGAAATAAATGTACAGTCTAGTGCAAGCCACTACTGCCAAAATCAAAGGACAATTCCTAAGACTTAAACCGAACATTCATATAAAATTAAAATTTTAGGAACTAGGTTTTTTCAAATGAAGTGCTGAACTTAACTTTAATTATCAGTTAAAAATGTAGCACCAACTTTTTTTTAAATTTTTTATAAGATTTTATTAGTGAAATATAATACAGGTGTTAAGTAAGCTATGTAATGTAGTTAACCTCTTATGCGTAGTATTTTTACTGCTTTTAAGTTACAGAATTGATAATGGTGAAAATATTCTTAAATACAGTGCAAGCACGCAGTAGATGACTGGCAGAAAAAAATACACACACCTTAAACATTTTTAGGAAAGATTCCTTAACCGGAAAAAGAATAGTATAGTCGCTTGCCTTTTTCTTATCATTGAAAATTTTAGAAATAAAAGTTAAATACCACTGAACCAAATTATATTTATGAATTTTTACTGGAGTGTAAGCGAAGAGGTGAAGACGCTCTTAGACGAAAAATAAGTTAAGACCGAACGAAGCTTAACCAATACGTGAGCTCTTTTGGTGTTTTTTTTAATTTAAAGAGTAGAAAATTCATTGTAGTCATTTTCACGTCACCTTTGAGTAGACTTGTGTAGATGTATTTCAAAATTTCAGGAGTATCGATTTCGTAAACCGGTCATGTACAACCTTTACTGTCAATTATGCAGAGCATCACAAAAATCATGCTCCTCACAACATTTGCTTATCGTTCTAAACTCCATTGCGAATAAGCCAAGACCTCAACCCGAAATGCAGGAGCTTTTTGTAAACGAAATTTCATTCGCATCAAAAGTTTTATCGCTCTATGGGATCCAAATTATATAAAAGATAGGGGGACAGCATCGAATTACTCAATTCAGATATTTGCAGTGACGTATGTGATCGATTCGACGAATGTAAAATCAAGTTGAGATAGAATTTTATGTTGAATGGTTAAGATTTCATGAATCCTGAAAAGATGCAAAAAGTTGAAGGTGGGTGCATACGTGAACAAGTGGATTGTTTTATATTCATGAACGCCAGTAGAGCCAGATAAGAAGATGAATCTTCGTAATTACTCGTACATACAGAAACTATATTGTCTAAGTCTGGGAAAATAATAGTTGATGGATGCGGTACAAGGGTAGATAATGTTTTCTATTACCCCTTTGCCCATAAAATATTATAAAATTAACCATATACCTACTGTTAGAAGAATTTTTATGATTCAAAAAAATTATGATTCAATAAAGCAAGCTTCCTGGGCCACTATTTGGCCTGATTTGGCTCATAGAGCGAACCCGATGAAATCTGCAAATTATATCAAACACAGCACATAACAATTTTTTGAAGATGTTTGTATGGAAATTCATTTCACACATTTCTGAATAAATTTTAAAAAGTTTTAACAGAATGTTCATACTGAGTAATGTCGATACTTCCAGTCCGGTTTATTTAGTTCGATACTTTGAACCCTTCCACAAAATCTCTATGATTTTCTTTCACAATCTCATTAAAACTAATACGACGTGAATTAGAACCTTTACATAATATAAGAGATTCCTTTCACTCAAATCATAACGTAACACAATTAAAAATAAAACCTACCAGATATACTCAATTACAGCCATTGAAATCGAAATAAGGCCGAATATACGAAGTATTTATTATCTAGTTATAAATAACGTATCTATTTCAATCGAAGTCTTGCCAGACTACTACACCATCTTTTCACCTATGAATTTATTAGCCGTATCTTATCCTATTGATCTAGAATTACATTAGATACTGCAACGTTCACAAAAATTACGTGTTTGAATGGTTTCGTTTTCATAGCCTTAGCGTCCTTATCATATCAAAGACATATCTAAGATAGATACTACATTGATTTATTTCACGACTTCGTAGATGTCTCCATATTTACGAGTGAATTACCAAACTCAATTGCGATATCATTAATTCTACTACTTCACTTCGTAAAAAATAAAGGATTGCCATTAAATGCGACTTATTCTCCAATTTGACGGCAATTCGTGAAAGTTTTCTTGGCACGGATTATTTCATTCGCTTGCGTAATTTCTCTTAAATGATTTATTCGGATAAATGGCAAAGACTGTGAAAATTTATTAGACTCCAGTATTAAAGAAAAACGCTTTGTGCATAAATGGAGGGACCCTTCTTCCGTATCGAAACGAAGTTTAAGGCTAAATTAATATCATAATTCTGTTGTTTTCGTTTACATCCTGTTTATTTAGAGTTTTTCTTTTTTCGGAAAAAAATTCACTCAAACTTTGTGGTATGTAATTAGATACGTTCGAATCAAGCACAAACATCAATAATGAAATTTGAACCCCGAACATAAAACAATGTGTTAGGGATAAATTTGAGCTAATTATTTTGGAAGTTTATTGAAAGTGTGGGTAGTGCTATTCTAATTTAATTGGAAGTTTAGTAAGCTTCGGATATAAACAAAATTCCGGAAAGTGATTGCTCTTTGAAAAGTATACATAATTTTCGGAGTGATACATAAGTTTGGAAGCGTGTTGAAACCCAACCGTCTGAAGGTTTTAAGTGGCTGATTAACTAAACTAAAAATTGCTATAAATTTCTCACTTCATACGATCAGAACTAGAGTGTGCCCATCAACACAATAATTAGATATGCAACACTCAGGTCGCAGTGGGATAAACGAAGTCACTATAAAATCCAAGCACCATCCCGGGATAACAACCACAAGGTATCTGAGACGCAAGCCACGACTGGAGCACGGTCGCTGATCAGCTTTGGAAAAATTTCCGAAAGGTATTGATCAAAACTGCAAAGAATTAAATTTTAATCAATCACGTAGAAGTGATCAAATTAAAGTGTTACGTACAGTGCTTTTGTTACTTTTGCGAGATACGACACTTCATTTGGGTGAATAAATTCAAACGAATGTCCTTAAAACATTTGATCTCAGCAAATATTTCAGGGTTCCTGGAAAGGTTTAAGCTTGTAATATTTTAGAACATATTCAAACACAGAAATCAAAAGTCTTAAAAACCTTCGAATAAATGCCGTACAAAAGTCCGTATAGACTTTGTCTGCTCTTTTACATCAGAACACACTTTAACCCATGAACGTGTGTAGTAGCCAGTTAAAGTATTTTATATTACAAAGTTCAGACAAGAAGAAATACAATCTTTAAACAAATTTTACCAAACACTTCCACATTTTTTTTAAGTTTAGCGACTCGTTACAACAACTTTTGTCGTATTTCAATTTTTACTGTATCTAAATAGAAAAGACGGATCACATGCCGTTTCTCTGCAGTACCAAGTAATTTTGGATTGCAGTATTCACGCATTCATTAAAAGAAATATATAGTAGAAATACCTCACTTGAGTGAGAAAAGCTTTTACTGAGCTTATATCTTTCAAAAAAATGTTTTAACAGTCGAAAGAAGGGACGCTAGAGGAAAAGGAATCGTAAGATCAGGAGATAGAAAGGGACCGACGATAGGTTGGTTCCATGAGTTTTTGGTAATTTTTTAGTTTAAAGAGAGTTGAGCACTTCGAATCTGACGATAAAATTGGACTTAAAAATTAAAAATTATTCCTTTTGTTATGCGTAGAAAAGTCGGTACAATTGCTCCATTTAATTCAAGACATAATTTTAGTTTTTCCCAGGGCAGGCAACCGAACTTTTGCCATTAGGCAAACTCCACCTAATTTTTTTCTGTGTGCGCCACTATTTGGTTTAATAATCTGTAGTTGATTGTAAGACATTGTGAGAATTTTATACCTATATTGATATTGAGGTGATGAAAGTAATAAAATAAATAATCTATAAATACATTATTCAGAAATTAGCGTGGACAAAAATTCCCCATCGTTCCAGTTTTAATTGGTTCTCAGCAGACCACAATAATGTAGAAGACAACACGTGGAATGAATTCCGCCAACAGCATCTCAATTTGTTTGCGACACGCCTAACCGCTTACCAAACCGCTTACCAAACTTCGATAAGCTAGCTAGCTAGAAGCGTCATCTTTTATAAATTCAAGTCACCTTTTTTATATCAAAGTATGCAAATGAAGCTTATTCTTCTGATAAGTTCAAATCTTTTGAAAACGTTAGTTGTGTTTTAAAAGTTCTAGAAGACAGGATACATCATATGGCGATGAGTTGGTTTCAGTGATAAGAAAATTCATTCTTGTTTTATTACTAATGCTGAACTTCGTTATCAACAACATCGTCCCAAACTTTATAATTTAACTTCAAAACAACTAATCTGAAATTGATTTTAAACGCAAAAACTCCTGTCAGTACTTAAGAAAAATAAAAGCTGTGCAATTAGTCGAAACAACTTCGAAACAATTTAAAATTCAAATTTTTCGACCTTGCCAATAGCGATTCGAAAGAAAATTGAAAACTTTTTAGCAATTCGAATTTTCCATTCAAATTAATCAAATAGGACAACATAAACAACATTTTACGCAGTTCATTGAGTACTTGTTAAAAACAATTACCTACATCATAAAAAAAAGCAAAAGAATGGAGATACTTTCCAGTAAACCAAGCTGAAAGTCAGTTATCCTTCGCAAAGAAAAATAAAAGTTAAAAACTTCGAAGACAATGAAATAACCACGCTCATGGCAATAATAAATCAATCAATCAATCAATCGACTCCTGGATTGCATCCAATTTATGTATGGCGTAAAAAAAAAAATTGTTTTTATTGACTTCTTCCCCGATGGATAATAAAAGTGTAATCCTTGATGGAATTTATGCATGGGATTAATTGTACAAAAAGTAGACCAAAGATCAGTAACTTCACGTTAAAGTATTCCAGTTGATTTCAATGATAATCAATGAAAATAAACTTTTTTAGATGGTATTAGTTTAAGGGATGACCACTTTCGTACATATTATGGATGCCATAGTATGAGATCGCGAATTTTTCAAGGACTATTGAATGGTGACGGCTCAAAGAAGTAGTTAGTTTCGCTTAGTAAAACATTCAACTAAATATATAATAGTACAATTTAAACTTCTTAGTTTAAGAACTTAGCGTGAATTCAATGAAATTTAAGCAGCCTATTGTTCCTAGACTCTTTAGCTAAGTCTTTAAAACAATCAAATTTCCAATGAGTCCTTGAATTCTCGCACGACCAAAGCTCAAATTCTTCAAGCACATTGTATGGGAGTTCGCGAAGGAAGGCTTCACTTTCTTTTTCTCTAAAATTTACGTGCCCAAATTCCAAATTTCAATAGCTTAATGCGCTCTTTAGTGTAATAGGTGTGAATACTTTTTCTAAGGACTTTTGCATGGTAGGTACTCGAAACTGTAGAGAAATTTCACCCATTAATGAACTTGTCATTACAAATTTGACCAAAACATCCGACTACCCAAATTTTGTCTTGTCTTTTCACACAGACAGACTAAATTCGGTTCTTCTCCAATCAGGGATTACGTTCAATGATTAGTCACAAAAAAGCGAAATACTTAACTTAGCTACTGAAGAAAAAAATATAAAAACAAAAATTTACCAATATTTCGCAACTCGTTGAGGAAACAGTTCACTTTGAAACCAGTTCACTTTGAAACCAAGCACATCATTACTCTGAAAATTGTTCACCTCGTCATACTCTCAATGCTAGCTACTAGATCTAGTCGAGTAGCGTCTTCTCCAGTCAATGGTTATTATGATACCGAGACGTATTTTAAAGAATTCTCTATCGGAACTACCCGAAGCAAATTTAATTAAACTTTTTCGTTAAAATTTATTCAATAAAAATTTCTAGTAACGGACAGAAATGCACTTCCTACCATTCACCAGTTACAATTAGTTGGGAAGTGGATGCACGAAGGCATGAAATCTGTGCTAATTAGACTAGCTTCGTATTGATGCTGCGCTGTATGAATTCACTACATAATGCCCTAGGTAATTCACTAGTAGTGACAAAGCTATCAAGGCACGTTCATGTCATATACAAAATGGTAGACTGCAAAATACTGCTATCATATGTTTCATGTATATTGTACTTGCTTCAAATTATTATACATATTTTAATTCTCAATTGTTTTATTGAAATAATACAGCATTAAGTCAACTAAATAAACCACATCGGTGGGTTATTCGTATTCGCACCAATGCACTCTGTTTTGAAATAACAAGTCTGTTGGTTTTAGTAGTCAGTCAACTAAAATGTTTATTAATTTAGTTATGTCCATATCAATTAAAAACAGTATTGCATATTGCCATACAAAAGCACGGTTACTACAAAATATTTGCAGGAATATCAGAGAGTTGTGGTCTGTACAGATAACCGCTGACATGAATTTACAATAACAAATGAAATGCAACCGTGAAAATTAAGAGCGCTGCAATTTTCATTACAATTAATGAAATAATTTTTAGGTGGAAACTATTTCGATTAAGTATACGAAGTATTGTACACCATATTGAATACAACAATTGTTAGCTAAGTTATAACTCAGGTTACCTTACAAGAAATCGCATAGTATAGTTACCTGTATGAATTCTGGATAACTAAAGTATTTAATGCAGTTTAAATGACCTTTCCAAACGCCGATTCCCTAAACTGTCTTCATACCCAATCTCTTGGTGCGGTTGATAGATAGGCTAACAATTACCCGGAGAAAATAGCAACAATTATGATGTAGCTTCTAAATAAAACTAAGATTAACCTAGATCCAAAGATGATCATCGAAGAGGACAGGGACCTACTAAAAGTGTGGTTTCGACAGAGTATATCGCAAATCCCTTCTGCAAACAATAAATTCCTCCGTTGAACATCGTTGTGAATCCTGGTTTGTGAATCACGTAGGTGTACCGTAAGTGAATCATCTAGGTGGCTCGTATGTGAAGCATATCAGTGCACTGCATTTACAATTCGACCTCAATGCCCTTTTTTTATTTAAATTTAATTTTGCTGGGTCCCAAAAAACAATTTGATAAATTTTTTAAGAATTTTTTTTTGTTTTTTGGCGTGAGCGGTGTTTCTGGTGCGAAACACCAACATGAAATCACGATTGGGATCAATCGCTGTCCTGGCTACTGCCATTGAGGACATGATAGTTGAAAACCATCACTGGAGAAGCCAGTTTTTTGAAGACTGTGTTGGACTAGGTTCGAAGGAGCTGTTTCGTAATCGGATGGCGTAGACTGATCAGAGGCTCATGCCTACTATCCGAAACACCCTACTATGGTCTTCAGAGCCACCTACCTTAGGCATAAAAATTGCTATGGCAAATTTAGTAAAGTTTATAATTCACGGAAATGAATTTCGGTTCTATATCGCATATAGGGAAAAATCGTCAGCGGTACCAGCAGCTGTAAGGGAAAAAAATCGAACACCAATTTGGGCAAATATTTATTATTTTACGGTCGGAACTCATTTAAAGTTAAGTTGAAGTATAGGTTAAAAACTTAATCGATATCTCGTCAAAAATGTGGCGCCATTCGGAATTCGAAAAAACCCAAAATTGATTTTATGAGTTAATGTAAAAAGCCTGTCGAAGTAAAATCCATACATGGATATTTAATCAAACCTAACGGATATGGCGAAATTCGTGAAAACGATACAATCTCCTTACTACACTGAGAGAAATAATTTGTTGGCAAGAGATTGCTTCAATAAAATGTTCATTGCAGCAATCGAAGTTCATTTACGCTAATAAGAATTAGTTTGGAGCAATAGATATTCGGTTGTACAAAAAATATTCGTTTAAGGGAATAAACACGTAATACGTGCAATAGAACCATTCTGTTAAGACAATACACTTATGTTATTTGCTCGATTCTGTTCAAAAAACCGAACAGAAAAATGACTAGCAACTCAATTTTGATTGCCGCAATATAATGTTGGTTGTTGGAATAGAATATTGTTCATCCCAAACGATTTTCGGCATCATTCTGCTATGGTAACCGAATGTGTGTTCCGCCAACCGAATGTATGTTGCGGTAACTTAGATAATCCACACTAAGTTAAGTTACACATAGGAAAATGAAAGGTTTTCGGTGGCGCCAATCCAAAAACTTTCAACACGGATTCGATTCCTACCTACAGCCATGGGTTTTATTAAGTCAGTAAGTAAGAAATAATATTTGAAGTAGGAAAATAGTGAAGAAGAGTTCTCTACCTCCTAACAAAAAAGAATTCAGTCTAGGATTTAACACAAATAACTCCATTTTTTTAGAGTTTACCAACAACCCACGCATTTGTGGCAATCAAAATTTTAAGAGATTCTGGTTGGCTAGACAAATAATCCAGTTGTCCGAAAATTTATTCGATACCAATAAACGAAAATTCGGTTCGGCCAACCCAGAATTTCGGTTCCAAATGGGATAGGAACTTTTCCTGCAACTGTTGTAATTCGTTTGGCATATACTTCTATTGCAGAAATAAATCTGTTCTCTCAGTGTAGGGGTTACTGAAAGTAATTTCTAGGATACTATTGGCCTAAATAGATAAATTTCTAGTTTCAGCTTTTTATCTTTAGCTGCTCACAAGATATAAAAATCAGAACGTTTTACTTTTCAGCCTACACCATCTCACCCGTTTCACTCCTATCTACAAAATTCATTTCTGTAGTTCGGGTCTATTGAGCCTACCTGTTGTATAAGTTCTACCAACCTGTTCAAATTCTTAACTTTTCCAAAACTAATTGGAATAAGTTTCACAAACTGCTAAACACAGCCTTTTCTGTCCCAAATCTTAACATCCAACGTACAAGCACTTCAGTATTTGATGAAATGGTTGGTACGTTTACTACGAAAATATTGGAAGTTGCCTCAAAATCCACTCCAAAACCTTACATTAAAGAGAACAAAATCATCTTACCCGACGAAATTCGTTTTTTAAAATCACGTCGAAATACATTGCGTCGCCAATGGCAGCGTACCCGAAACCCTGCGATTAAAAATGAAGTTAATATCCTACAAAGAAGGATTAATTTCGAGATAGCCAGACTTAAAAATCTAACTTGGAGTACTATGCTATCTAACTTCGATAAGGGCTGCAGTAAATTCTGGAAAATAAATAAAATCCTTAAGAACCACGGAAGAAACATCCACCATCTTAAATCCGGTAACTTAACAATCTACCCTGATACTGAAAAGGCCGAATTACTCGCAGACCAATTCCTTTCCTCCCACAACAACCCAGGTATTACGTCCAGCAACGCTACCTCAATCAATTTCAGCTCTGTTGTTAACGAATTTTTAAACAGCACAGCATCACTCCCAGCAGTAGCTGAACCCATCAATCTTTCTAAACCGTCCGAAATAAAGAATACTTTAAAGAAACTAAAAAACAGAAAAGGTTCCGGTAACGATAAAGTTCCTAATATCATTTTAAAGAACTTAACTAAAAAAGCCCTTATTTACCTCAATTTTATCTATAGTAGCTGCCTTAAATTAGCTTACTTTTCGCAACCTTGGAAAGAAGCCATAATCATTCCAATTCCGAAACCCGTACTATCTTCTATTGGTAAGGTTTTTGAAAAAATTGTCCTCAATCGATTGAATCATTTTATAACTGAGAACCAAACGCTTCCTCACCATCAATTCAGATTTCGCCCCTACCATTCTACTAGCCACCAACTATCTCGAGTCACTTCTTTTATCAATGAATCATTTATTAACAAAAAATCGGTTGGCATGATTACACTTGACGTGCAAAAGGCTTTCGACACAGTCTGGCACAATGGATTACTATTTAAACTTCACAAATTCTCCTGTCCCAATTATTTAATTAAGATAATTTCCTCGTTTCTCTCTCAGAGATCCTTTCAAGTCAAAGTGAAGTCGGCGTTATCAACTGCTCATCCTATCCCCGCCGGTGTCCCACAAGGTTCATGCTTAAGTCCTACCCTCTATAAGATTTACACTTTTGATCTTCCCCAAGATGAAAACTGCCAACTAGCAACTTTCGCCGATGATACAGCTTTGTTCACCAGTTCTGAAGACCCTGACGTTATAGTCAGCAACATCCAGTCCCACCTCGCAAAGCTAGCTAGTATATTCTTCGCCAAGTGGAAGATTACCATAAACCTGACCAAGACATCTGCTGTATACTTCACTAAACGTCGAGCATCGAAATATTTCCCACCCCCTAACATCAATATTTTAGGCGAAAATATAACTTGATCAAGAGAAATAAAATACCTGGGTATGGTTCTTGACTCTAAACTGACGTACCAGGCCCATACATCCTTCGCAGGGTCAAATACTTTAAAACTAATTAGGATTCTATACTCCCTTATCAACCGTCGTTCTAAGCTGTCAGTTGACAATAAACTTTCAATTTACAAGGTTGTGATGAGTCCCACTTTACTCTATGCCTCTCCAGTGTGAAATAAGTGTGCAAATATTCATATAAAGAAACTACAAATAGTACAAAACAAATGTCTTAAATTTATACTGGACAAGCCCTGGCATTTGTCAACCAGTACTTTGTACCAAATTGCCAATATACCTCCAGTTAAAGCCAAATGTTCTCTCTCTAGCAATCCTTTGATTCTTTCTATCATTTAATTTAATTGATGTCTTATTTTTACTTGTCTTTCTTTTTCTCTTTTTTACTTTCCTTTTTATCCTTCTTTTCTAGTTTTATTATATTATTTTCTTTTCTTGTTCTTTTTGTCGTAGTTTAGCTTTCAACTTTTTAATTGTATTGTTTAATTGTTACATATTAGGTTTAAGTACATTTCTAGTACAAGGTTTTTTTACCCATTTTTCCCTGAAATGATTCAGAACTCCATGCATATTAAAAAATAAAAAAAAATATGTTTCTACCATTTAAATGTTTACTATACCGTAGCTGTAAAGATAAACTCTGTCAGAACACTTAATTCTTTCATATCTAGCTTAAGCTTAAAATTATAGAAAAATTTTGGGAAATAAACGAATTATTATTATTATGTATAAGCTCTAAGATTTTAAAGATATGAAACTAGATTTTCTATCAAAAAAAAATTGTTAGCTCCCCACTTCCGTCCCATCAACAATTGTATATTGAGCATACTCCCCTTACACAGCAACCAAATTTGATCTTTCCTGAGTAATTTTTTCGCAAGATATAGTAATCTGAATTTAATTTAATTAAAAGGTGAATGAGGCTCCACTAGGTGAACAAAATAAGCTTCGGTTCTGAATCTTTTATAGTATGCCTTGATGTGAGGCTGAGCAGAATACTTCAAATTCAATATGTGGTAAAAAAAAATGAGCACGCAAATTCACTTCCGATTATTTTCTTGTCTATGACTGGAAAATGGAATAGGGTGTAATTGCTCAGTTCATCTTATCGTCACTACCCAGTAGGACTAGCATTGATTACCGGATAGATGTTGTAATCAACGAAATGTAATGACCCAGGCCTTACCAATTCGATTACACTGCTAATTGCCTTTTCATACAAATGTCCGCGAAATTAAGGTATTACCAATTGCATGACATGTAATGCACTACTTCGGTTCTGTGAGGTAATTGAAGAAGACATGGCTTATGTGGGAGCGCTTACCGAAGTCATTATAAGATTGTCAGTTCAATAATTCGTTTTTATCGCTTTGTTAAGGTAAGGGTCCACTAGAGGCGGGCCACATCGCAAGCATTTTTTTTTTTACGTACTTCGCTCTATCGCGAGTCTACACCTTTTCAACATGTATTTCAGATTATGTAAATTGTATTTCAGAATAGAATAGAATAGAATAGTGAATTGTATTTCAGATTATGTAAATTGTATTTCAGAAGAGTGAATTGTATTTCAGATTTGGTAAGATGTATTTCAGAATAGTGAATTGTATATCAGAATACGTAAGTTTGAATTCAGAAAACGTAAATTGTATTTTAGAGTATATGAATTGAATTTCAGAACACATATAACGTAACATTTAAATTGATAATCGAAATAATAAGACTTAATTTCCAACTTGCATATCATCCAATGCCAAACCTTTGGCATGAAAAGTGGTAGCACCACCAGCTATTGTTTCTTTTGCTTGATCGATTATCTGCTCTAGGTACACCAAACGTTGTTCACCAATGCCTGGGCCAGTGACATTCGGTAGCTGCAAGTGTCCTTTCACATAGCTCTTGATTTTCGACCAAATATGCTCAACAGGATTAAGCATTGGACAATATGGCGAAAGACGTAGCAAGTTTGCAGTACCATGCTCATTCACCTCTCTGATGGCCACCTCCAGTCTCGCATGGCATGGGGCATTGTCGCAAACAATAATCAAATCTTGTAATTGATTCCTTCAACCATTCATTTGCCAGCTGCGAAGTAAATGAACCCCTTCTTCTCTCCATTGACACCACACCTGCCCCGGAGATTGCTGCAATTTATCCCGAGAGATACTGAAAGAAAAGACGACCAATCTTCTCCTTTGTTAGCGCTGCTCACAATTCTCTCTCTATCCTGTTGGTTATGCTTGTGGTATTTTCGTCGAATGACTTGCTCACTGCTAACTATGCCCGATCGGCAAATTGGACACATCACGCTGTCTTCAGTCATCAATGCCAATAGACAAGTACCATGCAGAAGGCTGTAATCTCTTAACTGCCTTCCTTATGCTAAAGCAGCAAATAGCGCAGTTATCCTTCAATTCTATCTTACTTAATCGAATCTCAATACAATAATTAAGTTAAAATGTCAACATTCAGATTAAGAATGCAATGGTATCTGAAATACAATTTACGTTTTCAGAATTCAAACTTACAGATTCTGAAATACAATTCACTATTCTGAAATACATTTTACGTATTCTGAAATACAATTCACTATTCTGAAATACATTTTAAGTAATCTGAAATACAATTCACTATTCTGAAATACAATTTACATAATCTGAAATTAATATTATATAGTCTGAAATACATGTTGAAAAGGTGTAGTTCAGTGGACGCACTTCCATAACAATGTATGGCAGGCAGATTTTTGAGATGCGGACGATGTGGACGAGTACCTTTATCAGAGACTCTTTTCATATGAGACAAGTTTCTAGAACTGAAGCAATTCGGAAAATTTCACTGCGTCTGAAATTACGAAACGAATTCTATATAGGTTTTTTTCCAACAGCAAAAATTTGATATGAGCGCTTACCAGTTGCATAACCACCCCTTACTTTGGTAAGTCGTTACTCCATTTGAACTTGTCTTCAAAGAAAACATCAGCGACATGCAGAAGTACTGCCTCGAAGTCCAACTGGGTATGTATGAAAAATTGCGGCCTTGTCTCCGTAAACCAAAGGTGAAATTACAGTGAACGCGACGCGAAAACGATGCGACGCGTTAACAGCTGACTAGAATGCATATTGCGGAGAATAATCAGTTATAGTGAAAACACATTGCTCGGCAGGCGTCGCTTCGACAACCAATTTTCTAAATTCGTCGTGCACGTAACACGATTTTTACAAATGCATAGGTTTTTTTTCGTTTTTTAGACGATAACCGGTTAAAAAATATCAGAATGCCTTTCCAATAAAAAAGCATACATACAAAATGATTTGGCATTTGTGAATAATATTTGACAATTGTGGCAAGCGATTCCCAGCGCTTTTCTATAGCTAATGTCTCGATACTGCTCCCGCGACGCGATTGTTGCATCGCGAGCAACGCGCACACCGCCCTTACTATAATTCCAACTTAAGATATTATTTTCATGGTATGAAATAATGACCCAGTTTCTTGCGATCGGTCATGAAAAATTTCGTGGACAGTTGTTTTGTTCTTTGAGGAATTGTTTCATCCTGCTATCAAATGTATATCTCTAAAAAAAATCCTTTAAAATTATGATTTTTTATATCATATAAAGGAAGAAAATGAATAAAATATATGAAGCCAGTAAAAATTTGCGAAACAAATTCATTTTAAATACATCCTGTAAATTCATTATGAGTCCATATCATTTGTTGAGTTCATTTCGAATTCACTTGGTGAATTCACTAAGAGCATTATTCGGTACCATTAGGTATAATTCTAATGAGTTCACTAAAGCTAGTATTACACTGTTTGACCAAGTGGTCAAATTGTAGTTATAAGCAATGCGAAATAGCGAATTTGGCCGAGCGGATACTGTGAGATTAATTGGAATTCGCTATTTCGCATTGCTTATTATTATTATTATTATTATTTGACGACTTGGTCAAACAGTGTTATACTAGCTTAAATGATTTCACTTGGCACGGACAACTGATACCGTACTGGCAAACACTTGGTGAATCGTATCTAAATTCACGGTATCATGAGGTTTACTGGGTCCATTAACCATGACCGATACCAAAATACAACTTGGGAAAGCTGATGACATGACTAGGCTTGCGCATTTTAGTTCACCATAGTGAGCGATCATTTCCGATTCCCGATCCCTCGCGAACTAGTTCGTTCTTTTAGTTCATAGTTCATTACTTCAGGGGAGTTCAGTGATGAGTAGTCGTAGTTCGAAGACAGTAAGATGATGAGCAAAAAAAAAAGGGTCAGTAGATCTAGTAGAAGATGATGAGCAAAAAAAAGACACTAGATCTAGTATAGTATATTGTCTCACAGAGTTCCGAACGGCAATGAAAAACGAACTAGGAGCGGGACTGACTGCGAACTAGTTCGTTCATTACAGTTATGGGAACGCTCTTCTGAACTAGTTCGTTCGCGAACTACACAATCCTAAACATGACTCGATTGCGCAATATCAACCCCAAGACGGGACTGTATTTAAGCAAGAATGATACCAACTACTTTGGAAAGACCAAGACCAAATCCAAATGTGCAATACCAAGGACAAGTCTACCACGGGCTTGCTCTTGTTCTTGTTTTGTCGTCGTATTTTAATTCAGCAAATATTTTGCCATAGAAGCTTCACCACAGAAGTCTTTCGTCTATGCATGGTATGTTGTACCTATGCCTTCAAGCGAAATTAATTTTGACAAAAATATTTCACAAGAATTGATAAAATTTTTCAATATTTCATATTCTACGAACCGTACAGAAATAAATGTGGGTAGGTATTATATTGGTATCCTTCACGTCCATTGCACGTGGTAGAGACTATTGCGCATTTCAAAATGAAAAATGATTTTTTCTTTTTTTTGATTTATTTTCCTTGGAAATTGTGAGAGACTTTCTTTATTAAAGAAAAACACCAACGCAAAGAAACGACTTTTCCTGTAAAAATGTTCAAAATCCGTTTAGGCTTCACATTCATGTAGACCAATAATAACGTATAAGCAGCTATCAAAGGTAATGATAACGCTCAAAGGAAGCTCGGCAGTGTTTTAATTTCAACGTAACCATAGAATCGGCCCTAACTGAAGTACAAAGACAATAAAAAAATTGGATACTTTTCAAGAGGTTCGGAAAATCCCATGGCTTTTCTAACGATGTGTATGACATCACTCAAGGTGGATTGGGACCCCCATAAGACGTTCAAGGTTCAGCCTTGTGTACACAGGCTTATTTACCAACCGGCATAATAAAAATTGCTGTTAATTGCTCCTTGTGACAATGTCCAGCCTGCTATCTAAGAATAGGATTTTCCGACAAGACGCTCGAAATTAACAGTATAGGCCTTTCATCGTGGTAGGAAACATCAACGTCTTCATTAGAATCGTTTCATTTATAAAGAGGACAAAATTCGATAAAGAAAACAACGAGAAAAGTCGAAGGAAAAGCGACCAGTGGTATGGTCGGCATATAAATTAGGAAATTTCATTTCATCGTTCTGGAAGAAACAGCTCACACCTACCTTTAATATCCTTTTAATCTTCCACCGCTGGACAGTCTCGTTGGTCTAAGGTTCACTCCTTCCGGCCAATATCCTTAGCGCACAAGGTAAACCGGAAGCAAAAAAAACAATCAATCTACTCGTATTTTCTTTTCTGGTTTAATTTTAGGTCGGTTCTCGTCGTTGTCGTCCGTTTTTACATTTTTCTCGAAGTTGATAAAAACTGTTTTCTTCGCTGTATGATAAGAAAACGTGTCCTGAATAATGAAAAATGAGATCTTCGGGCGCCTAGACAGTAACACTCCGTACAAACGGAGTAACAGGAAAAAAGTAATACCAAAACACAACAACAGCAACCACACAGTTCACAGTCGTCGCACTAAAATACAAGAAAAAGGGTCAAACATGGATTTACAAATTTCCACTCGGTAAGGATATTCTACTTTCTTTATTATTATTATTATTATTTTCCTTTTCGGTTGTACTTCGTTAAACACCACTAAAATAGCGAAAAGCTTTTCACTCCGGGTTCGGTTAAAGAAAGTTCAGATGAAAACCACTTGGGCACGTCAATCTGCTTACAAAAACATCACCTTCGCGCGGAAGAAACAAGGACGATGTTCAAAATGATCATCAAAAGCCGCCACTTAATTGAAGTTTGCACAAAGGAATCATCCTTTTTTTTTCACTCAGCACATATGCAAAAGTGGAACCCGAAAACTAAAAAAAATACACTCACACTTCACGAGAATCACTAGAACTGGATGGAAACGACCTAACGCCCCATTTATTGGATCCTGACTGGTCCAAAGCAACGAAAGCTTCCTTCTAGCACGTCGTCCTTTCGGCTTGAGAGATGCTGAAATTTCGGGGACAGAGACCCGTTCGAAAGTTCGCACAACGCATACAAAATCCTGGCAAAGGACCAAGAGGAAAGAGTCTTCACTTTTGTTGGCAGTTTTGCGAGCTTTTTTCTCAAATCCTACGCATTTTTCTCTCGCTCTGAGATCGCAAAAACCAACCAAAAAAAAAAGGACAACGCTTTGGCAGTCAGCGTGGATAACCAGGATACCGAAGTTCGGAGAGCACGGCAAAGGGAGAGCGTAGCGTGACACATGGTGACAGCAGCTGTTAAGCTATGAGCTTGCGTTTTGCATAGCTGGAACGGAGGTGTGTAACAGATGAGAAACGGATTCTCTGGAAGCTCAGGACAAGCCCATGATTTCGAATGGGCTACGATTTAATGTTCCTAGCCCTAGGAAAAGCGCGTTGCGTGCAACTTAATACGCATCTGGTATGAACTACATATACACAGACAAGACGTGGTGAGAATTGTTAACAGGTAACCGGAGCTTTTCTTCAGGACACGGTTTTTATGGAACATCCTTGCTGGAAGAATGTGTGTGTGCGTGTTCGATTTGTTTGGGTTTTACCGGCCCTTTATTGAGTATTTTTTAGAAATGGCGTTACCAGATGTGTACAGTAGATTTTTGTCCTTTCGTGACTTTTCGATATTTTGACAGGAAGTCAAACAATGTCAGTATGGCCGAAACTTCATTTTTTTGGTCATCGTTTGAGTTGTATGGTTAAAGTCGGACTGTTTTTATAATTAAGTGTAGACTAAAAACAGAGGTATATTAATGTGATGACGAAAAATCTAGAAAAGAGAATTAGGCCCTTTGCGGACAAAGTAATTGACAAGCTGACAAGTAAAAGAATACCCGGCCGGATTTAGAGCGGGGCGATCGACCACAGACCAAATATTCTCAGTTAGACAGGTGCTGGAAAAGTGCTGGGAATTTAACATTGATGTGCACCAGATATTTGTTGACTTCAAACAGGCATACGAAAGTATTGACAAGCGCGTACTGTATAAAATAATGATGGATTTTGGAGTCTCTCCGAAACTGGTTCGGCTTACAAGAATGACAATGACTGATTCTCTGTCACAAGTCAGAGTAGAAAATGATCTGACTTCCAGCTTTAGAACTGACAACGGCCTTAAACAAGGTGATGGCACCAATGCTTTTCAATTTGACACTCGAATATGTTGTTCGAAAACTCCCCGTTGACACCAAGGAACACCCCATTCGGAAAATATGCAAGCGCTCCACTAGGTAGCAAGTATGAAGCGCTTCCTTGGCGTTGCCCTAGGTAGCGTTATTGAAGCATTTTAAGTAATTTTGTAAGGCAGCGCTATGGAAGCACATTCGGAAAAAACCATTCTCAATTTTAAGTACGATACACAGTAAAAAATTTCAGTAAAAGTACTATTTTTTGTAGAGTAATTTTTACTGTAGGGTTAATGTAATTTTACAATTAGAACGTAAATTTAAGGAACTAATGTGCTTATTTGCTATAAAATGTGTAAATGTTGAAGTTTCTGTAAAAATTACATAAAAATACGTAAGTTTAAATGAAGTTGTGCAGAATTCAATGGCGTTGTGTATTTTAATACATATTATTATGTATTAATTCTAGTTCTGCGTAAAGTTACTTGATGGTGTTCTTATTTGTATACGTAAAACAAAAGCAAGTTCATCGCCGTGCTGTTGACGACGACAGAAGACAGTTATTAAGTGATACGTGATAGTTTGTGCTAGTGCTTTGGTCGGTAAGTTTATTAGATCTTAATAATTTTATGCGAAATGTGCTTTATCGAGTTTCAAACAAGAAATATCAAATGCAAGTAGGTAGATATTCATAAAATTATGCAATACTTAACAAAATACTTTAAAGAGGAGGCGAAATACATACATATTTTATGTAATGTATGTTCAAATGTGTATGCAAGTTCTTAGAATGCACTTCTTAACATGTATGAATAACTATTTTTCGGATCGGAACTATACTAGAAGAAATCCAACCCCCATGCTTTCACCATGGATAGGTGTAGTCGGTAAATTAAATTAAAATTCATATCTACCTAATATTACAATGATCCTAATCGATCTTTTAATGCAGAAACCAGCCAGGAGTTCGTTTATTAAACTTACGGAGATGGAATTCTTATAAATTCATCAGCGCAAAACTGGAAAGAAGTATTAGGGCAGATATTTGCGCAACATTTCGTTTTAAATATAGAATATCCGCTGTCCGTTTCACAAAGACCGCTGTATCGTACCAGACAGATCTATTATCTACATGATTTACAATAATACTTAACATGTGAGAAGTGTAAAATTACAAATAAAGCATGGGATCAGAAACACATATTTATCTGTAACAATTTACACACTAGTGTGTAGCATACCGAATGCCGTGTAATTTTTACATGATTTACGTACATCTGTAAAGTGTAAAATTACGGAAAGCATGTAATCACAATACAGATTCATCTGTAACGATTTACACACTATTGTGTAGCGTACACAATGCAGTGTAATTTTACTATAATTTAAGTTGGCATCCGATTGCCTACTTTTAAAGTAGTAAAAATTTAATACAGTGTAGAATTTCTATTCTGTGGATTAGTTTTGCAAAGTGAACACGTGAATTTTAAAGTGTAGCGAAAAGTTAAAAAGTGTAGAAAATAAAGCAAAGAACGTTATTTTGAATGTAAGTACATTATTTATGTCTGGGAATGGAATTTGTTCATGATTGAGCTATCATAGAAGCAAATTTTTGTTGTTTTTCGGCGTCAGATGAGTTTCTGGTGCTTCTATGGTAGTTTCACCATGAAAAAATTGCATTCTCATTAATATTACGATAAAATAAAATTGCTGTTGGCGGGATTCGATATCGCGCACGTAGTATGTGATTTAAATACCCTAGTGAACAACCAAAATTTCCACCAAATTGTTTGAAACATTAGATGATCTTCAGTGCCACCGACCTTAAGCATAAAAATTTGCTATGACAAATTTGGTAAAGTTTGTAATTCGCAGGAATAAATTTCGGTTCTATATCGCATATAGGGTAAAATCCTCAGCAATACCACCAGCTGTAAGGGTGTTTCGGATAGGCATGATAGACCCTCTGATGAGTCCATGCCATCCGATGACGAAACAGCTCCTTCGGACTTAGTTTTAAACAGTTTTAAAAAAGTGGCTTCTATAGTTTTTCAACTGTCGTGTCCTCAATGGCAGTAGCCAGGACAGTGTTTAATCCCAGTCGGGACTTCGTGTTGGTGCTTCGCACCAGAAACTCCTCTGACGCCGAAAAACAACAAAAACTTCTTATAATTATTTATGTTATAATATATTAAAATTAAATTACAAGCTCAAATTTATTATTTTTGACACCAATTTTGAGATGTGGTTGATGCGATGATGCAGCCAAATTCATTAGTCAATAATTAAACCCATCTCCCTATGTTCCATCTCCCTAAGTTTTACGTTTCAAGCAATGGTGTTTCTTCAAATAGGAAATTTAATAAAAAATTAAAAAAATCTTAAAGGATCCAAGAATTACTGTTAAATTCGTGAAAATATATTCAACTCCTTTTCACTACAATTGAATATCGAATGTATGATATATAATTTCAGAATTTTAAATATGCGTAAACAAATTGCTGGAATTAGCAACAACATTTCAGGAGATTAGTAAAAAATGAGATTCTTCAACAGAAAGCATCTATTGAAAGTAGTTCCAAAACTGAGGAAGAGATAATTGAAATCCCTGAAACTTTAATGGAGGAATCCGTTCTTCTCAAAGGACTTATTACTACAAGTCAACTGGGATGGACTCCAAAAAAAAATTGGAATAAAAAACAAGAAAATGTTTAATAAATTCCTTCTTGGTATGTACCTACATACTCACTATTATTTTAGATATTTTACATAACAACATGTTATCATTTTTCTACTAGAAGCAATCAAATCGGAAGTTTTTGAAGCGGCGGATTTTGAAAAGGCCATGCGAGCTGGTTTTCGGAGCGTTTTCATATTTTCCAAATGGAAAAAAGCTTTCGCAAAGTTCACTAGCATAGATAAATTGCCGACGCTCAAATATAAACTTGCTTCCGGTAAACTGCCTGAAAAACAAAGCGCTTACCGCTGCGGACAGGTAATACTAAAAAGCAACAGGATAGACATGGACAATGAAGCGATCCAAGCTTCCAAAGAAGCGCGATAGTAGTGCAATGGAAGCGATCTATTTTCTAATAGGATTATGCTTCAAATCCACACAACTGGTAGCATATCCCGATGACATAAATATACTTGCAAGATCTCTGGAGAGTGCCAAAGAAATATTTGTAAACCTTGACTCGGTAGCAAGGGAATTTGGACTACGTATTAACGAAAACAAAACAACACAACCTAGGAAAAACACGCCAATCAGACAAAATATTACAGTAGGAGACTTTAACCTAGAAAACGTAGACAACTTTGTATCATATATCTCGGGGCAAATATATCGAAGGATGGAAGCGAACCCATAGAAATTAAAAGAAGAATCATGATGGCAAATAAGACGTATTATTCGGTACTCCCAATAATTAAAAACAAAAATCTGCATAGGAAAACAAAGCTTAAACTATACAAAACAATTGTAAGACCTGTGCTATGCTATGGCAGTGAAACGTGGTGGAACTCAGGCGTCCGAAAAATTAGTTAACGCCTTTGAAAGAAAAGTTCTCAGAAGAATCCTCGGACCTGTGAGGGATCTGGAGAATACGTTACAATAGAGAATTGTATGCCATCTTTGATAATCCAGAAGAATCGATCCTCATAAAATTCAAGAAGCTACAATGGGCTGGTCATGTGGAGCGGATGGATGACGGAAAAATCCCCAAAGGCATACTAAAAGGAAATGTTAATGGACAAAGGCCAGTTCGAAAACCACGGAAGCGCTGGTAGGATTCTATTGACGCAGACAGCAAATCACTGCTAAGATTCACAAACTGGAGGATGCGGTCACTGAATCGAGAAGGCTGGAGCCGGTATATACAGGAGGCCAAGGTCCGATTTGGACTATAGCGCCATCGTAAGTAAGTAAGTATATTAATGGGTTAAAAATTCCAAGCTAGCCAAGGACAGCAATCTGCAGGAGGACTTAACGGCGTATAGAAATAGTTCCAGGGATTTTAAGAGACAGAGTTTTTGAATTAATCGATGAAACGACCAAAGCAGCTAGGCGAGAAGAATTTTATCCAAGACCTAGTCGCAACTGTCGCAACGAGGTATCCAATCGACTTGGCAGGGAACTAGACGGAGTCTAGCATCCAAACGTCGTAGGACCGTGAAGATAGTGCGACAAATGGATACGTGGAGCAGGAATCCTGTAAATTAATGGTTTGCTTGAAGAAAATTGTATAGGCAATCAAGACCTTCCTACCCTTTAAATCGCCGGGAGTAGACGGAGTGTTTCCAGCTATGTTGCAAAATGCGCTGCCCAGGTGAACGCCTTAGCTTCTAGTGATATTCAGGAGCTGGCTCTCTCGGCCACATTCTCTACGAATGGAGAGAGCAGTGTTCCGTTTCCAAGAAATGGAATTGAGCAACAAAATTAATTTTCTTAGAACAAAATAGCAACAAATTAAGGCATAAACTTTTTTCAATTTTGGGTGTTTGGTTCTGCCAGCTTAACAGAGGTCCTCATCTCTTACCCATAGGAAACTATACACACTAACCACTTATAAAGTTTTAAACTAATATTTTTTAGAGTTCTTGAGATAAGACTCGTCAAACAGATGTTTTTTTGGGTCTACAAGTCCAAAAACGACAAAATACAAAATTTCAAGGTACATAGGAATTCTTTTTTTAAATTTCAGGTCGATCGGAATCGTTTATTATTAAAGAATAATAAAGAAAAATCAATTAAAAATCATCAAAGATTTTGACCTTCTCATTTTTTTGTATATTTTATACAAACTAAGCACCAAGAAAATTCGATGTTTTAAGTTCGAAAGGCTTCGCGGAGGGCTAGTTCTTCTAAATAAATACATATCTGGGGACAATACCATATACTTAAGAATCGCATATCACATGCTGTTTTAATCAAACGCTCAACTGCTTGATTGGTTACACATTTTACGCATCGGTACGCAAAGAAATTGTCAGTGATGATGGTAGTGATAGAGGCGGTATTTGTACCCTGGGTACATACCCCACCTATGGAGGTTACTTAAAACACTGTAGGATTTGCCTCTTGCTCACATTTTTCAAAGTCTCGATTTAAACACATCGAAGTGAAACACAGCAACCTCTTGTCCGAAGCGTCAGTACTGCTCAATAGATGTCAATATTTCCATAAAACCTTTTTTAGTGAAGTTTTATATTTTAAATTTTCGTGAGCTTAGTTTGCAGGTGATGGGTTCGTCCAGTTCATCATATCCACGTAATCTCGAGGACCAACCTGAAGGTGCTAATTACCAGCAAAAAGAACCATATACGTAAAATAAATACAATTTCGCAAAATCCATTCAATCCCGAAATACTAATCAGAGCAATTCCAGTTCGACTACCGAACATAATTCATCGACAGACAAGGTTCTAGAAATGATTGATCAACAGAAACTAACACCATGCAAATCATTCGCTGAACAAGTTATTCTTTGTATTCGCGATAACCACGGCGAAATTATGAATTGTATTCCACTAATTAAACAGTACGAACAATGTGTTCAGGATATCACGTACGAGAGAATCAGGAAGAAGGACTACGATTTCGATGAACTTAATTCCTGGAAATTTTAAAAAGGAAGGAAAAACTTGATGTGAAAAAATTAAGTTTATTAGCTTATTTTGTAATAGTTTACATGGTAAATTAAGTGAGAATAAATGATATAAATATTTTGTTACATTCAAATTATTTGCAATTCTGTACATAGGGATTATGGTGCTACAGCCGATCTTTTTATGTGGCCTCTAATTTTCCTCCAATAGTTTTTTTTGTATTTTGTATATTGTATCGAATTCAAAATCATTCAAAATTTTTTTCATCACCCTTGAGTTTTCAGTATCCACTATTTTAAAATGATATTAACAAAACGTAAATAAAAAAAAATAGTCCTCAATATTTAGCTTTCTATTCTTGACGGTTTATGAGAGATAAAAATCAGAATTTTTTTATTTCTACCGCCTTCAACCATCAACCCCTACACCTGTACCCCCAAAACCTAAAACTTGTTTTAATTTTATTCTTTTTCAACCCCTAGTAGGTTATAAAAGGGTTGAAAATGTTTTTACGAATTCCGTCACATCTCTTAGGAGTGAGTGATAAGACATCGAGTTTGTTTTTAATTCCTCGAACTTTCTTTATATTTATCCAAAAACTCTTTTCAGGATTTTTAGATATTCAACGACCAAGCGGGTGTAAGAGGGTTGCATATGTTTTCACAAATCTCTACATATTTCTTAGTTCTAATGAGATATCGATTTCATTTTTACTTCTTAAGGTTAATCGTCAAAAAGTTGATTTCAGGATTTTTAAATATTCAATCTTAAGGGGTTATACGCAGTCAAAATTTAAAAAAAAAAAAAATTTTAATTTTTTTAATGTACATATATTTAAGTATATTCACAGAAAGTTTCATGTCAATCCGACAAATATTCTCGAAGTTACACTCATATTTGTAAAGACGTTTCGAAACGTTTAAAAGGGCTTTTGAAACTTTGAACGCGTTTTTCTCAAAACTGTGTTTTTAAAGTCGGTGAGCAAGATTTCTCGGAAACGGCAAAACCGATCAGTCTCAAATTTTTACACAAGCTTTATAAATGTATTTTTTAGTGATTAATCGAAGGTTTTTTCTCGCCGATAAATATTTTCCATTTTATAAAAAATTTAAGGCCGAAAATCAACATTTTTTTTTTGAGAAGCCGGCTTTTTGTTAAAAATAATAAAGTAAAATTAATATTTTGCGTATTCTTTCGATTAAGTACTAGATAATACATTATACTTTCGAAATCTTTTTTGTTTTTTTATTTTAAATGATCCAATCCAGAGACATCGTGCTCACCTCACCGCAAGACGCCTTTTTTATGTGAGAGTTCCCGGCGGTTTTAAAAATTATTATTTTTACAAATAAAAAATATGAGAATAAAGTTAAAAGTTTCCACAATATGTATATAAATTTTTACGTTAATAAATTAAAATGACTTTCCAGAAAAAATTCATGAAAAATAGCTTTTACTTTATTACTTCAATAATATTGCTTTATTATTTCAATAATATAGTATTGTGATCGATTTTAAAAAAAAAAAAATTTGCTACCCCGAAAATTTTTTATTTCACGTTTCATGACTAGCACACACGAAAAAAGCAAAAAAAAATCAGTCCGTCTGTCCGCCGTACGTCTACCGGTGTACGCAAAATTGTTTGAAGGCTCGTAGCACCCAAATCCTTTGAGCTATTTAGTTGAATTTTTGTTCATGAGTAGAGTGGGTAGGCCCCTTGAAATGACCAAATTCTGAGGGGTGGGGGTGTGAGGGGGGAAGCGTTTGAGACGGAAAATTTTGGTTTCTAGATCTCAGCAACCGCTTATGCTACGAAGCTGAAACTTGGAATTTATATAGAACTTCAATAGTGAACCCTTTTCCAAAAAAAAATTCCGATATGGGTAAAGTGGTGAAGGAGTGGTGGGGAAAATAATGAGTCCGAGACGCTCGAAAGCTGATTCAGACATCCCCTAAACTGTTAATGTAACGAAATTAAAACTTAATGAACATCTGTAGGTATACTAGGAGAATAGATCGGAAAGAAATTTATGAAAAAGAAAAAGTTCAGATTTTTATATCTCGAGAACCTATAATGATATAAAACTAAAACTTGGTAGTAGTAGCATATTGGAAAAATATAATTTTTTATAGGGGTAGTATGGTACGGGGTGGGTGTTATAGAACGGATTATGCTAGAAAGTTGAAACTGGGGGTGTGTATGTAAATCAAATAGAAAAGTAATTTAGATAAAAAAAAATTTCAAATATCGATTAGCGTTCGGAAGGGGGGCGAAAAAAATTATTAGTGAAAAGGGAATGCATATATTTTCACGATTTTCGCCATATCAAGTAGGTCTTCCCAAATATTGAATTCATTTTTATTCTACTGCTTCTTCATATAAATACCTAAAAGGTGTTTTCAGGATTTCTTTAAATTCGACCCCTAAGAGGGGTGTAAAGGGGTAGAATACTTTTTCACGAATTCTTCCTTATCCTTCCTTAGGTCTGATCGATATCGAATATCTCTTCACTTTCATGGACTTGCGTAAGAATCGCCTAAAACTTGTTTTACATTTTTTCCTTTTTCAGCGCCTAAGAGGGTATAAAAGGGTTGAACAAGTTTTCACGAATTTCGTCATATATCTTTTAGAAGTGATAAGAAATTGAATTGGTTTTTACTTTATCATCATGTCTTCATATTTACGAGTATTTATTAGTATTTTTGGATATTCAACCCCCAAGGGGGTGTAAGAAGGTTGTATATCTGATGATATATCAAATTCATTTTTACTTCCTAAGGTTTCCTATATAAGCGCCAAAAAATCAATTTCAGTATTTTTAGATATTCAATCCTAAGGGGTGTAAGGGGGTTGTTTGCTTCTCAAAGCTTCGACATATTTCTTAGGTTTGATGAGATATTAGATCGCTTTTCATTTCCACAGACTTTTTATGTAATCGCCTGCAAACCCATTTCTCAATTTTTGGATATTCAACCCCCAAGGGTTTGCGTATGTTTCCACAATTTTTACCTTCACTTAGTTCTGATGAGATATACAATTGGTTATTCCTTCTACGGGCATTTCATATAATGGCCTAAAAACCAATTTGACAATTTTTCGAAAATCTATCCCCAAGACTATGTGAAGAGGTTGCTTACGTTTTTACAAATTTTTCAAAATCTTCAGAATCTGATGAGATATCAAATTGTTTTTTATGTAATCGCCTAAAAACCTTTTTCACAATTTTTATTCAACCCCCAAGTGGATGTAATGGGTTTGTTGTATATTTTCACAAATTTCATCATAACTCTTTTAGGTCTGATGAGGCAGCAAACTGGTTGTTACTGCTATGGGCTTTTATTGTAATCTCCTTAAAATTAATTTCAGGATTTTTTCATATCTAACCGCGAAGGGAGTGTAATGGAGTTACATACGTTTTACGTTTACAAGGACTTTTTATATGTATAATCGGTGAAAAATTAATAATTTCGACATTTTTACTATTATTTAACCGAATTACGTAATTCATGTGTGGCGTAAGCATTCTAGCTCGACTCCATTTTACCCGCTTCCCGAACTTTGACCCGAAAAATAATAAAGTTTCGGTCAGACTGTTGGCAGTTTTTTTACATTTTTCTCTATATTTTTTATATTGCCCAATAAAGTAATTAAAATTTTTCAAATCCTAATTTTATCCTAAAAGAACTCAAATTAATCGCAGACTCTTGATGACATCCGTAGCATCAACATCGGTAAACTTTATACATCCTCTATTGTGTAATAGCAGTATTGAATCTGTGCAGTAATAGACTAAACAGAGTAATAAATAATTAAATTATTCTGCTCCAGATACTTAACATAAAAAAAAAATCTGCCAACAGTCTGGGCGCAACTTTATTATTTTTTTGGTAGAAGTTCGGAACGAGTTTAATTCTGAGATGCGGTGCAGGTTCCTATGTGACTGAAAACCTAAAAAAAAGTTCGGGAAGCGGTTAGAATGGGGTCGCGCTAGAATACTTACGCCGCTGCCACATATAACATATGAATTACAGAATTGGGTCATACTCCGGGACAAGATAGGACTAGATCTTATACTACGTATAATATCAGTTGTTACGCCATTAGAAGATTTTTCGTGATTTGGTTTTGGGCCATTACATGAAATCGGAAATGCGTTTGTAGGCGATAATATAAAAAGTCTGTGGAAGTGCAAACCAATCTAATATCTCATCAATCCTGAGAAATATGTCGAAAGCATTACGTCCTATTGGAGTTGAATAACAAACATCCTGAAATCAACGTTTTGACGATTATGTAGGAAGCCGTAGGAAGTAAAAATGAATTCGATATCTCATTAGAACTAAGAAATATGTAGGAATTTGTGAAAACATATGCAACCCCCTTACATCCACTTTGGGGTTGAATATTCAAAAATCCTGAAAGGAGTTTTTAGATATATATAAAGAAAACCAGAGGAAGTAAAAACCAATCCGATGTCTTAACACTCCTAAGAGATATGACGGAATTCGTGAAAACGTGTTCAACCCGTTTTTACACTCTTAGCGGTTGAAAAAGGAAAAAACTTGAAAACGAGTTTTTGGTGATTATTAAACAAGCACGTGGAAGTAAAAAGTTATTCGATATCTAATTAGACCTGAGGGATACGGCTGAATTCGTGAAAATGTATACATCCCCTTTACACCCCCTTCGGGGTCGAATTTTAAAAAATCCTGAAAACACTTTCTAGGTATTTCTATGAAGAATCCGTAGAAAAAAAATTAATTCAATATTTGGAAAGAACTAATAGATATGACTAAAATCGTGAAAATATATGCATTCCATTTTCACTGATTATTTTTTTTGCCCCACTTCTGATCGCCAATGGATATTTGAATTTTTTTTAATCAAAATTACTTTTCTAGTTGATTTACATATACGTTCCAAATTTCAACTTTCTAGCATAAGCCGTTCTATAGTTAGGAAAAACACCCCCACCTCCGTACCATACTACCCCTATAAAAAATTATATATATATTTTTCCAACATTCTATCTAAATACCAAGTTTCAGTTTTATATCATTATAGGTTCTCAAGATATAAAAATCTGAATTTTTTACTTTTCACACCCTTACCCTCTACACCCTCAGCCCTTTTTTCTCTGCTGGGGGTCTATTAGGTCTACTTCTGGTAAAAATTTTAAGCATCTATTTTACACTGTTCTTGAGATATGAGACGTGATTTTTTTAAAAAATGCTTACCCCCTCCACTTCCATGCTCCACCACCCCCTTAAAAAATTTTACTTTCAGCAAACTTTATTTGTCAACCTTTATGCAGAAACCGAATTTTATTTCTCTAGTGCAATTGGTTCGTGAGATATCGTAATCTAAAGTTTTTCAACCCCCACCCCCGTACGTCACTGCCTCCTCTCATAAATTTATTTCGAATCTATTATCCTAGTATATCTACATATGATTATTAAGTTTTAATTTCGTGACATTAACCGTTTAGGAGATATGGATTTTAGAATGTCACGATCTCGCATTTCGAACGTTTCGGACGCATCATTTTTGCCCCACTCCCACACCCCTTCACCCATATCAACAATATTTTTGCAAATGGGCCCACTATCGAAGCTCTATATAAATTTCAAGTTTCAGCTTCCTATTATAAGCGGTTGCTGAGATCTAGAAACCAAAATTTTTCGTCTAAAACACTTCCCCCACCTCCTCCTTCACACCCCCACCACCAAAAAGGTGGTCACTTCAAGTGGCCTGCTTAGTCTACCAACAAAAAAAAATTCAACTTAATAGCTCAAAGAGTTTGAGAGCTATAAGCTTTTAAACGTTTTGCGTACGGCGGACGGCGTACGGCGGACGGCGTACGACGCACAGACGGACTGAAAATTTTTATTGCTTTTTTGGTGTCTATTAGTCATGAAACGTGGAAAAAAAATGTTTCAGGGTACCAAATTTTTTTTTTTAAAAATCGATAACAATACTTTATTATTAAAATAATAAAGTAATAACAACACAAGCCTTTTGTTGAAATGAATCAAAATTTTTATTTTAAATTTCAAGATCAATAATCATGTCCTTAATTACAATCAAATTCACACTTAATATTCGAAGTAAAATATGTATGGTATAATTATAATAAAATAAACAATGATTACTTTTCCTTTGTGAACTTCTAGTAACAAAAACATTTTGCAATAATTTTAATTAATTATTTTTTTTAATAATAAAATAAGTTAGATCTGATGAAATGGCTACTTTTCTGTTTTTAAATATTGGTGGTGTATAATTTCACAAAATTTTTTTTTTTTTAATTGAATGTGGTCATTTAAAAATATGTGAAAGTATACAGCACCATTATTTTAAAACAGAAAAGTGGCCATTGCATCAGATCTAACTTCCTTTATTATTTAAAAAAAAAATAATTAAGTAAAATTATTGAAAAATCTCTAAGTCCATTGCAAGCTAATTCTTTTCAGTTTGTACATTTCTAAACTCTTTTTGTAACTCATCTATTTAAAAAAGTAAGCTTTTAATATGAAATTCTATAGGACACAAAACAATTTAAGAAAATTACATTGGAATTTACATTTATTTTAATAAGAATAAAATAATTTAAGCTACGTGATATTTATAATTCGGTACTTTTGTGTATTTTATTTGTGCTCAAATAATATTTAAGTAGGTGGTAAAAAAATCCCATATTTTAATTTATTTTAGAACAGACACATTTATTGAATTGTTATTAACTAGGTATCCTAAAATTATTTTGTTTGCACTTATTTTAGATATATGTATGTAATATACGACCTTTTTTTTAGTTTGATAAATACCAGAAATAAGCTCGTATCTTTTTGTTTTTTTTCCCTTTTTTCCGAATATTATTTGCGGTTTTATTGGTTTTTGGGCACACCACATTTTGAAGAGAAAGATATCTTTAATACAACATTTTAATTAAAATAAAACCTTTCTTTGTTTATACAGTAGACATAGGAAAATAATTAATTAACAATAATTTATTAAATTCAATTAATTTATTATTAAATTCAATTAATTTATTATTAAATTCAACACTGGATACCATAGTTTCCCAGGACCAAAAGTCTATTGAATTCTTATTTCTGGTTCAGAATCTTTTTCTTTTAGATAGCTTTGTTTGATCGAAATCAAAATTTATTTATCGATCTTCGAAATCATTGCTCAGTGAGAGAGTAAGTGTCTTATGCTTTCATTTTACCATGACAAGCTGGTCAAGTTTATCTGGGACAGGATGTTTTGGGGGAGATTAACCCACAAGGTTTCGAAGGGATCGCTATGGACTCTCTTTTGGTGCCAAGTCGAGCGGTGGTTCAGCGCTTCGCCCTCCGTCCTATAACTACAACTTCATTCGCAAAATCAGTAGCTGTGCAAATACAAATCGATGCTTGAAGGACAAAAGGGAATAGAGGACTACATACAGATTTTGCAAGAAAGTTAATTGAAAATTATTAAAAATGGGCTCGAAATTTTTCTGTACCTTTATCCGACCCTGATTTTCATCTCTTAATAGAAGTATTGATAAATTTCCTCAACTATTAGTAGTTCGGAAAGTTTCTGCACTTACTAAATTTGGGCCTTCTTCTAGAATAAGGAAGAAGGTTATAATCCTTTGGTAGACGGAAATGAAACCTATGCGATTCAACGCAGGATATTTGCACGAAAGAAATCGTTTATCCCTTTTTGATTTCCAAGCTAATTACAAATTTTATTTCTTCTCTTAGATTTCGAACATGAAACACCGATATATTTTGTTTAACCGACCCCAAAAGTAAAAGCTGGACATTGGTCTTAACCTCTTAACGGCTGAGATTGAAGTCAGAAATTGCATGGTGGTTATCCATACATCGAAAGCTACGCATAATCTGAATAGCTTGGAAGCGGTCGTTGATAGAAAAATCGTTGGTAGATACTTGATCAGCCGATCTGAAGACAAGTAGATCGTTTTTTGAGTGCCACATATAATCGTGCTCTGGAGGCATATGAAAACACGGTGGAAGTCCAAAATCACATGGCACATTAGAGATGGATGGTCAAAAATTATTTTTAAAGTAATACCGCAAAACACATAAAACACGACAACATAATAGAGATCACAGAACTGACTACTGTGGCTAATCTGCTGGTTTTCGGATTCAAATCTATAAAATATTTGGCGAGCAGGACACTTTCTTAATATAAAGGTCCTTTTTAAAATACGCGATAAAATCTTTTGTTAGAATCTTCTAGATACCTCTAGTTCTCTAGAACTAAATAATAACCGTCATTCTCTCAATGATATCCACAAACCGAGATTGTGAGTTCGAATCCCGAATCATAAACTTAACCACTCATCTGGCAAATAAGGTCAGATCGTGCGGAAATCATTCCAAAATATTTGCAAAACAACTGGAATCCACAAGGCATGTTTACCGTACTCTTCGAATGATACCGAGTGTTCGGGGTGACCGAATGTGGTCAGAACTAAAGAAATGGTCAATAAAAGCCTTGGTTGTTATGTGGGACGGCCATTGAAGGAAACACGACATATCCTAAGGTGATAAAAATCTTAAACGTGTTTTTCATATCTTGTATGAACACTATTTCGACACATACCATGTTTGTTTTAAAAAAAAACAATATGGTCACTTACCACGGCAATCCAAAAAAGGACAAACTTGGCCCCAAACCAGCAAATTTTCATGACTTGATTTTCTTTTTTAAAAAATCTGGCAAAGAGAAAAGCGTTCACAGGACGTATTATTTTGCGGTGTTATCCCTGTCACTAACATATTCTGCAGTGGAAGGACACAAAAGGACGCGCCTTTTATTATGCAAAGACATTAGATCGATTTCAAGCTAAATTGATAGCAAAACCGGATCATGATCAAGTGTTGAATTGTGATACAATTAATAAATTGGCTTCATGCGATTTCTTTCAATGTCTTTAAAAAAGTTACTTTCATAGTTACCAATCCGATTCCGAGTAACTTTCTGTAATAAATTGCTGCATAAGTTTAAATGATTCCTTCAAAAAAATTCAAACTCATTTCAGCCCTTTCTTAATTCCGGCGAGCGAAATCTTCTTGAAAATTTTGCATTAAAATAACGAATTTAACTACAAGAATTACAATAATTCCAACAAATAGTAACCTCTAATATAGTCGAATAGAGTACACGAAACAAAATGAAAACAACCGGTTACTATTTTTTATTTACGATTTCTTTCGTTTTAAACTATATTTGGAAATTGCACAAAAACAATATAAAAGAAAATACGCTACGAGTTATTACGATCATGCAAAATTTTAGTCCTAAGATATAGTGTCAGTTCCTTTACTTTCCCGCGAAATTAAAAAATAATAATCTTAAATTCGTACATTTCAAATGCCCGAAAAGTTTGTGAAGAGTCTTAATTGCAATAATTGTATCCCGGTGGTTAGGTCAGTTAGTACGGTTTCGAAAGTCAAGGAAACCCGAACACCAATAAATTTTTTGTTTGCCAAATAAAATTCTTTTCGAATAGATTTTAATATTACATAATTCCGTTCAAATTTTTTTCATTCATCGATTTTATATAGAAATATAGTTTAATAGTTGAAATATTTGTTTTGAGTTTGCTTCTATGTAATTCGTTTCGTATGCAATATTTTTTTTTTGGTTCCAACTAAATTCCATTCACGACAAAATGCATTTTTGTAAATCTTAAATTTGAAAACGCTGTAAAAACTATCGACTTCAAAATGCTGTCTTAATTATTAATGACTTCAAGTTAGTTTTATGTATTTAAAAAAATTACAGAAAGAATTAAATAAAATGAAACAACAACAAAAAATACTAAACTATAATAAAAATATGAATTATCTAAAAAAAACAGACAAAAGAGAATAAAATAAATGGAATTATGACAAATATAATAATTATGTTATCAAACATCTAAAAAATAATAATAATCATAACAAACTCAAAATTTATTTACTGTTCTTCTTCATAATCTTTTCAGAATTCGTTTTTTTTCTTTTATTAATTTTTCTTTTTTCTTATCTTGTAGTTTTTTATCGACCGCATGCTTTTTCGAAAGTGGGCCGCCATCGTCCTCAAATGCATCCGTATTTTTAGTTTGCTACGATAAAAAAAAACAAAAGATCACAATTATTTCACTTTTACAACAGTTCTATAGAAAAACAACGCCAAATTACCTGTGCATGAATTTCAGTCAACATTTTCGCTCGCTTCGAGTAGTCGTCGTAGCGTTCGAGAAGCATCTTTCCAGCCTCTTCGTTAAGTGCCGATTCGGCATTTGGTACAATTAGTAGACATTTAATAGTTAGGAGAATATGTTTAATACCGAGATCGGGTTTCCAATCCTTCTTTAACGTATTTACGCAGATTTCGCCGTTCGATGCGACATTCGGATGGAAAATTTTTGTTAGGAAAAAGGCTTTCGGTGGAGTTTGCGGAAAATCTTTTCCGAGTGCCAGCTTAATGCGAAATGCACCGCCTGAATATGGTGTACCGGCTGGGAATGATTGAATACAAATAAATATGTTAATAAAATACAGTAATGTTTGGTTATATTTAGAAGACCGTTGAAAATAGTTCGCACCAATGGTCTAGGATTTGATAAGAGTCAATCTGGTTTCTACATTGTTTTTATGGATCCAATCACACAACTCAGAATATTATTTTTATTATATTTTAATAAGAGGTATATATATACACACAATTATTCTTAAGCACTAGTTACAAAGACCATCAGCTTCAACTCAGAATAACTTTACGCAAACCCAGTTGGATTCTGCGAAATGTGCTTCTTGATGTGCTTTTGAGCCGGCAATGATCAATAGTGCGATCATTATGCGACAGGATGTACAGACCAGGGCATCCGAATTTCAAGTCCCACAAAGTTCTTTCCCAGTTTTTCCCGTACTCAATAAACGTATGTGTACGTATGAATCAATTGGTGGCAAGCAGTGGCCGTTGCTATTTCGTTAGGGATAGCGGAAAAGGAAGACGAAATTTTTAATTTACCGCACTGACCATAAATTTGATTTGTCCAATTTTTTTAAATAAGATCAGGCAGGGCAAACATGCCATGTACTTTTTTGCTTTAAATCGCAAAAAAAACTATGTGAAACGCAATCACCCAAGTTTAATCTCTGTCGCATGAATCATTGATCGTTGATGTGATATGCATTTTAGAAGGTTTCGATACAGGTCTCGATTACAGGTTTCGTGCCATCTATCCAGGCAGAGATGGCACATTTTCTCAGCGTTAGTAAGCCCAAATTCCAAATAAATGTAGCCCCTTCAATCCAAACCCTTCGACCGATTAAATTAAAAATTGTTTAATAGGTAGATTGGATGACCACTTTAAGTGGTTACTTTTTGGGGATAGAGGTGAGGGATAAAGTTGAGGGAGAGCGTTTAACACGAAAACTTTTGGTTTTTATATCTCAGGAAACGCTTATGATAAGTTGGAACTTGAAACTTATATTAATCTTTGATAGTGGAGCCGGGAGTGGAAGGAAAAACAATGCGTCTGAAAACATATTTTCTAAACGGATAATGCCACAAAGTTGAAACTTGATGATTGTTTGTAGGATGTATACTAAGTCAGTGGCGTGTGGAGGATAAAAAAAACTTTGCATTACGATATCTCACGAACCAATTACACCAGAAAAATGAAATTTGGTTTGTGTTTGAAGATGAACAAAGGAAAATTGCTGAATATATTTGAGCGTGGCGGAGCATAAAAAGGAGGTTTAAGAATTTTTTAAAAAACTGTTTCTCATACCTCAGGAACAGTTTAAAATAGATGCTTAAAATTCATATGAGAGTTAAGCCTGATAGACATCCAGCAGAAACAAAAACTTTGGGTTGGTGTGGTGAGGGTGGGGAGAGTAAAAGAAAATCATTCCAATTTTTATATCTCGAGAATTGTTCAAGATAAAATTTCATTTCATAGCTGATTTCAAGATTTTTTTTTATATTCAATCCCGACCGGAGTTTAAAGGGGTTAAATTCGTTTTCCAAAGATATGACGAAATGAAACAACAAAAACAAAACAAACGAGCTGTTACGATCGGCCTATTGAACTATTGAAACAACCACTGAGACCATCGAGAGCAATCGAGCTATTGAAATAATCAGACCATAGAAATTCATAATCATTGGGTTAACGAAACCATCGAATCATCTAAACCATCGGATCATCGAATCCATCCAACTTATCGGGCCAATCGAAATCAGCGAATATCGAAATAAAGGATCATAGATAGAATTGATGGTGGTACCATCGACTCTTCGAAGGTGAACCCGGGCCTTTTTCGCGTGCACCACGAGGATAGTATATTAAGGTCATTTTGTAGAATGAGACAATCAGACAAAGAATTGACAATCTGAGCGAAATTCTAAAATAAGATCATTCACAAATAATATGAAGAGCAGTGGTCCCAAGGTAGAACCCTGCGGAACGCCGGATGTCGCCAGATAAGAAGCCTATATGCAACCTTGAAAGACAACCAATTGCGTGCGATTATTAAGATAAGACGAAAACCAACCTGGCGGCGCATTACTTAGGCCAAACGACTTAAGTTTTCGAACAAGTGTATAATTTCAACTTTATCAAATGTGTTCGAAAAGTCAGTGTATACCATGTGAACGTCAAGTCGGGTTTCAAGGGTTTTATTAGGTCGTTGCAGATGAAATGTCGTTTTTCTCTATGAAGTGAAGTCCGTTGCGATTTTCATGTCTTAAACTGCCGCCAGGTGGCACAAGTCGTATTGAGTATTGAAGTATAACAACCCCTACATTTACTCATGGAGTCATTTCAGTTTTGGACTTCATTGAGACAGGAAAAAAAATAGATTCAAGTCAAAAACTGGTAATTTTTATTTTATGAATTTAAACTTGGCCACAGCGCAACGGAGGCAACCGAAAACATCAACAGGGCATTTGGAACTGATACGGTAAACAAACGAACCACACAGCGATGGTTCGAAAAATTCCGATCAGTAGATATGGCCCTTCAAAGTGACTACGTGGTAACCCAGGACCTTCGATCGACAAGGACGAGCTGAATTTATTAGTGGAATCTGACTCACGCAAAACTGTAAGGGACATTGCAGAGAAATTGGGCGTACACTATTCGAAAGTTTCCCGCCACTTCCAACAGCTTGGAAAAATCAAAAAGTTTGATAAGTGGGTTTTGCATGAGCTTACTGAGCAAAACATGACGCGTCGACTGGAAATTTGCAGTTCCCTTCTCTCCCGGAAGAGAAACGATCCGTTTTTGAACAGGATAGTGACATGTGATGAAAAGTGGATAGTGTACGACAATCGTCGCCGATCGGTACAAAGGTTGGATGCTGATGAGAAACCAGGCATTCATCCGAAGAAGATAATGGTGACTGTTTGGTGGTCTGCAGCTGGAGTTATCCACTATTCCTTTTTGAAGCTGGGTGAAACCATTAATGCAGAGAAGTATTGTGCCCAACTCGATGAAATTCATCAGAAATTGCGTGTTTAACGGGCTAGATTGGTCAACAGAGATGGAGGTATACTGCTTCATGACAACGCACGGCATCATGTTTCAAGAACAACGGTACATAAATTAAACGAGTTGCAGTATGAGACTCTTCCTCATCCACCATACTCACCAGACCTTTCGCCAACCGACTACCACTTTGTTAAACATTTGGATCATTTTTTGGCGACCAATCAATTCGATAATGAAGCAGCCATCAAAAGTGCCTTCGAGGACTTTCTTCGCTCTAGAAAGTCGGACTTCTACGAAACTGGCATAAATGCACTTGTATCTCGTTGAGAGAAGTTTATTTCATATGCTGGTGCCTATTTTGATTAATGAAATTAAGTTTTATAAAAGTTACAGTTGTTTGAAATTGCACTACCGAAAACGACATTTCATCTGCAACAACCTAATAGAAACAGAATAAGAAACTAAACTCGTCTCCGTGGAGCGACACATGAAAAATCCATAGTGCTGCCGACTTGACGAAAAATGACTTCATGCAGTAGTTTTTCGAATATTTTAGAGAAGTGAGAAAGAACACAAACAACGTTGTTCTTGTCTCCCTTCTTAAAAATAGGTAAGACGAAAGTTTTTCCGTAAACTAGGAAATATTCTTTCTTTCAGCCAGAATATGGTCCAACCTCTTAACAAACACATTCGGAATGTAGTCCGGCCCTCCAAAACCATTACAATCTAGTTAATCGATTACGGCAAGAGCCTTAAGTTGAGAAAATGCAGGTACTGAGCTATCGTCCTGGTCATCTAAATCTTCATTCATTGACTGAGGGGCAGAAGAAGAGTACGTAGAACTAAAATATAATGAAAATGGGTTTGCGATAGAGCACGGTTTCGTAGACGTATTACTTAGGTGAGTTCACATGATTCCAAAATGGTTTGTCGTTGCCCAAACTAAGAGATGTATTTAGGCTGCAGATATACTTGTTAAAGGCGTGCTTTATTTCCAATTTATGGAGATCTCTGTAACGAGCAGTACTGCCAGCCGTACGATTTTCATCGTACAAATACGATTTTCCCGCCTTATGTACGATGTACAATGAGAACCCTTCATCGTACTCTAAATGTACGATTTTTCAACTATTATGTCGAAATTAAAAATGATAACGAACTTAAATTCACTTTGTTATTTGTTAGTTCACAATAATAATAAAATAACTGAAAACATTGCCCAACACGTGTGGTTAAAATGAAGTTTCTTAAAAACAGGTACAATTTCGTATGCGAGACCGTGTAATAGCCATGTAACCCATGTTGAAATTTTGGGAACGATGTCCGCGGTAGTCATATATGTTTATAGGTACGTATCGTTTGTAAGAATATTTACGGAAATTCTACGTATAATATTTTAGTTAATAATCAATGGCACAACAGCCCAAATTGGGCCTAGGCCTTGAAGTAATGCTAGAGTTACTTCATTACTAGACCAACGGAACACTAGGAGGTTAAGTGGTCAGCCACACGCTCGTCCGTGATTATTACCCCGATTTTAACTCAGGTACTCATTTACAGCTGAGTGAACTGGTAGTCCGGCACCCAATCCCATTCTCGAAAATTACTTGTCACCCAGCAGATTCGAACCTGGTACCAGGTGCACCGAAGGCAAGTGCTCAAGCTATCAAGACTACTACTGATATTTTAGTTGCTTATACGAAAAATAAGTACGATCTTTGTACGTACAAAATTGTGTTACTTCTACGAGTGGTGCAATGTATTTGTCCTCTCTTCATCATTATTCTAGCTTACTTACAGTGAAAATAAATAAAAATTAGCAATATTTTTAGAGTTTTCAATTCAAATTTTATACACTACTCTGAACTGGATAAATGCGTAAAAAAACTTAATGCAGACACTGAACCAGCCATACTTCGAATTCTTCTATTCTAAAAAATGTAAGACAGAAGTATAAAAAAATGAGAATGGGAAATCTTGAAAAATTTTCAAAAAATAAAGTCCTACCTCTACACCTTTGACGCATTATTGGCATTATTATATTGGCAAAAAAACAATATTAATATATGTAGATCGATAAGTATTAGGATATCCTGAAACTTCGTAAAAAATACATAAACAGAAATCCGTGATCTGGTGAGAATTTTGGGCGATGGATGCCGCATCGTAATAGAGGAAGGAAAAGTTGAATTTCACTGAGAACAACTAATCCAAACGCGGAATGCGTCGCAATCAAAATTTCATTTGAATTGACGCTGTTACGGATCTGCATAGTTTCATGCTTCTTGCATGTGCGGCATGTGGTTCGGTGAATTCCCTTTCTTACACATTGCGAAAGATGAGTATAGAAAATGTATTGAATTTTTCTAACATTTATACAGAGATTTTTTTAATAGCTGAGTATATGCCATCTCTACCCAACAAACAAGAAGCCACGAAATATCGTAAGGTCGGAAAATTCGGAAAGATTTGTCTTACCGAAATCGTTTAGATGTCGGTGGGAAATTTATGACAGAAAATTCGCAACGATTTCGGACAGAATTCGAAAAGAAATGTATTGATTATGATGGTTTCAGGTTGCAATGCATGAGTAGCAATTGTCTCGCGTTCGATTTGAATCGCGAGCCTCGCACGCACGCGAAGTTTATGTTAATTGATTCATATTCTACTTTATCTCCAACTACAATATAAATCGGAATTCAGTATTTCATTATGAGTGTCAAACGATTGGTTTGCTGGCCATCATGACCGCCGTATGTTTTATCAGAAATCTGTTTTGAAATCGAATAGAATATACCTTACAAGCTCATATAGATTTTTACGTTGTAGTTTGAAACGAAATATCTTTAAGATATCGTTACGATATTTCTATCAGAATTTAATACGAAATTTCTTTAAGATATCGTTACGAAATATATCTTGGTAGTCGTTACGATTTTTCTTTCCCGAATCGTGTCAACCGTTCCATACATTTTTCGCCACGACATCGGTACGAAGTCGTGTCTGATGTCGGCGCGTTTTACCGACAAATATCGTCTTGCCTTCTCCTCATTTTTTAAGAGCCTAATTTGATTCGATCCGATGCCACTTTCGCTTCTGAATTTCATTACGTATCTTAGTCCACCGTGGCTAATCAACAGCAGCCCGCATCGATTTTTTAGCGTGCGTTTCTGCACAAATTTGCAAATTTTTTGGTTTTTTTGGTGGTTCTTGGCTTGCTGGTTCACAACAAACACGTAAACTATTTGTCTTCCGGCTTTTCATAGTCTGTCCAGCCTTCATTTTAATAAGAAAGTAATCTAAACGATAAGATGTGAAAACGTGGATCCCAAGCTCAGGGTGGGTAATGACGACGATCCTTGTTATCTTCGTTTGTAAAGTTTATCAGTAAAACAAAAACCATTAGCACTGCTTAGATAATTCTCCCAAAACATTTCACCACAAAGCAATCAGAGCGTCCGCACTGAACAATGAAGCATGAAGACGACATTGACCCAAAAAAAAATTCATACGTAATAAAAGCGATCGCTCGCACTTGAAGCGAAACGGAGAACGCGAAATAAATAAAAATTTAATTTAATCCCTAAATGCATCTTTCAAAGAGTTGGACACAGTAGAGCCTATTGCAGCCTTCGCTTCCGATCGGACTGTTCTACTCACCGGGTCCCGCAATAAACGCCTGAATGTCCGTTACGTCCGCGTCATTGATTTGAATTTTTATCCCCTCTAACGGACAATCGATCAACTCGTGCATCTCACGAATTACCTGCCGAATGGTCTGCGGCGACAAGTTCTCGACGTTCGACATCTGAAACAAACCCAAAAAAGGTCACGACTAGAACTTGCACAAAAACCAAAAGCAGAACACCTTCGGAAAACTCACCGAATTCATTTTCCACAGCTGGGCTCCCCGGACCGTCGGAAAAACCTTTCCTCCGACTAGCGAGCAACTTCTTATCGGCGGGCCTTTGCGTACGCGGAGCGCCGTCAAGTTTGGGCCGAATATTATCCGAGATTTGTATGAAAAGCGCCTGGGGCAAGGTAGCGACTGCGTTCGAACGATCGATGAGTCGCGCGGGCTTCGATTCTGGGCCCGTTCGCGATGATTTCGTTCGCAAAAAGCCACGCAGAAACAGATAAAAATAAATTTCAAAACAAAATAAGTTTGACAAGACGAGAAAAAATTATATGAAACATCAAAAAACACTGAAAACGCTCTGCGCTCTCCGCTGCTCGCACACGAAACAAACGTTTTATGTGGTTGCTCGGTAGTGTGCGCGCTTCGATGTCACGACGTTGGACTTGTATTGACCGAGTGCCTGTGCGGATAGGGGCAAGTTGCGATGGTGTGCGGTCGAATTTCGAAAATTTATGCGAGAGGAGTGGATCGTAAGTTTGCCGCCATATTTTTTGTGGTCAATTTGTGGAACGCATTGTGACGGAAACTCTTTTTGTAACGGAAAAAAAGTTTGAATGTTGAATTTTCGATGAAAATCAGTCTTTCGAATTTTTGAGAAAAGCATGAATTTGTAAAATATTGAAATTCGTATTGAGGCTTTGGCAAACCTTAATTCGGATTCCTGGAAAAGAATAGAACAACAGCAGCACTGATTGATGCTATGGAATAATTAAATAAAGAGACAGGGGATGTTGCATCTGTGGTTATTGACATAAAAAGGCGTTTGATACGGTCGATCACAATATCTTACTCCAAAGATTAGAAAAAATAGCCATTCGTGTGAAATCCAACGAAATTTAAAAAAATTATCTTCTTAAATGCAAGTACACAGAGGGACAAAAGTATTCGCCACTAGCTCTCTGCTAGAATTATATGTTTATAAAAGGTTCAAAGACACTAGTACTAACAAAATTATTATTGAAAAAGAAACATCGTATATTCTCGAAAACAATTTACGGAAAAAAAAACTCAAATTACATTCACAGATATGAAAAAAATAATAATAGCTTGTGTAAATTCAAATTTCACCTGGACAAAAGTATTCGCCACCTACTAATAGACATTAAAAAACTTAACACTAATTCACATTTTAAGAGTTTTAATACTTAGCTGCCTTTCCACTTTGCTTAATTACTTCCCGTAAACGATTTTCCATTGAATATACCAACTTTCTGGTTGTTGCTGCAGTGATTTTTTCCCATTCGTCCTTTATTACAGATTTCAGCTGGCTCTTTGAAGAAATATGGTGTTTTCTTATTGACTTATCCATGGCATCCCATAAATGTTCTATGGCGTTTAGGTCTGGTGACTGGGGAGGAGTTTTCAGGTTGTGTGGTGTATTATATAGAATCCACAAGCGCACTATTTCAGCAGTATGCTTGGGATCGTTGTCCTGCTGGAAGTAATAATTGTCTACAATGTTCAATTTTTCGGCACTTTTTTTAAATTTTCCTTTAAAATATTTAAGTAATCTTCTTTTCTCATAATACCGTTCACAAACGCAAGTTCTCCCACCCCAGAAGCCGCCATACACCCCCATACCATCACTGAATCGCCACCATGCTTTACAGTTGCTTGAATATTCTTTTCGTCGAATTCAGTGCCTGCTCGTCTCCAAACGTGGATTCGTCCATCTGAACGATACAAACAAAAATTACTTTCATCTGAGAAAATAACCTTATCCCAGAAGTTTGTTGGTTTGTTAATGTCTAGTCTTTGGCGAACTTCAACCTCTTTATTTTATTAACTTTACTGATGAAAGGTTTTTTTCTGCAAGATCGTGACTTGTATCCATCGCTATGTATGACCCTGCGTATAGTACGAGGATGCACCTCGATCCCTGTATCTTCCCGAAATGCTGCAGCAATTGCTGATGAAGTGGATTTCGTTTTTTTTTAACAAATTTAACAATTGTTCGCTTCTCTCTAGCATTAAGTTTTCCAGGTCTCCCAGATCTGTTTCTATTTCGAAAATCACTACGGCCTGTAAACCGTTTTATTATGTCGCGAACTGTAGTTCTACTACGTTTAACTATTTCACAGATGTCCTTCAATGATTTGTTACTACTAGATAAATTTAAAATTATTTTTCTTTCTTCCACGGTAGTTTCTTTACCTTTTCGACCCATTTTTACTCTTAAAAGCCGAAAAATACCTTACGAGCGTATGCACAGTAACCAAACTGCGGAAAAGTATCGTAGACTGAAAAATGTTCCTATTCTTTTGGTACTCGTGCAGTTTTGAGAATTAAACCGTCTCTAAATTCCCGGTATTTTAACGAGAAATGCAAGTGGCGAATACTTTTGTCCAAGCGATTTTCGTATCATGCTTATATTATTAGTTTTTTTCTTGGAATGGAGGCAATAAATTAAATGATTCTATATGGAACGTTAAACTAAAAATAAAAACATCGATTTCCCGTAAAAATGTTCTTATAGGTTTGTATCAGGAAAATTCTAGGAACATTAAAAGTCGGTATATGTACAGTGGCGAATACTTTTGTCCCTCTGTGCATATATAAAGAACTGCAATATGACGCCGGATGGTAAGGACCTGTCTTTGAATGCTAAGCGCAAAAAAGTGGTTAAAGAAAATGATTGTCCTGTAAAGTGTGATGGTTTTTGCAAAAGAGTGAACGCATATTAAATTAAATTATAATAATAAAGAGATTAAAGCTGTGCGGAAGATGGCTACCACGTTTGCTCACAACTGAACAAATTAGCGTCGTGTGGATGTTTCAATCGAGTGTTTGGCGATGTTCCACATAAATAAAGCCGAGTTTTTGAGTCGATGCATAACCATGGACGAAACATGTGTCCATCACTTTACTCCAGAGACGAAGGGACAGTCAAAACAATGGACTAACTGGGGAAAATCGGCTCCAATGAAAACGAAGATTGTCCCATCTGCAGGCAAGGTCATGGCGTCAATTTTTACGAATGCGCGTGGTATAATTCTCATTGACTATATGGAAAAAGGAAAAACAAATAACGGCGAGCATTATGCGAACTTATTGCAGCGTTTGAGTGATGAAATCAAGGAAAAACGGCCGAATTTGGAGAAAAAGAAAGTGTTGTTTCATCTAGACAATGCACCAGTTCACATATCAGTTGAAGATCGAATTGCTTGCTCACGCACCCTTTTCGCCAGATTTAGTTTTGTCGGATTATTTTCTCTTTTCAAACTTAAAAAAATGGCTCGCTAGTAAAAAATTTGCAAACAGAGTAGAGGTGGGGTTTGCGATTGACTGTTTTTTTTTTTGGCTCACATTATCCTGGTGTGTCCGGTGTGATTCCCAAACAGTATTACTGGTATTAGGGGTAACACAAATGAAGCAAACCAAAAAGGCATGCAAAAATAATAAGAGAGAGAAAATAAATACAATAAACAGTAATAATAAAAGTAAATAAAAAAATTAGATTAAAAAATAGTGATAAAATAAAATTTTTTTATAAAATTGAAGATAGAAAGAAGAAAAAGCGATAAAAATAAATGAAATAAAATACAAAATAAATTTAAATAAGAATAAGTATAAATATATGTAGATAAAAGAAAAAGAAAATATAAAATATAATTATAATAATACAGAATCAAATAAATTGAACATAAAGAAGAAGAAAGTACTTCACTATAAAAATGTTTAATTGGTTGATAATTGTTATACTCTGGATGAAATCTGTTGAGTTTTATAAGTCTAATCTAGTCCAAAAGCTTGTAACGTATAAAAAAGAGCCTTGTACAAAAGGCACATCATTTTTTAGTCAGTTTTGAGCAAAAACCCAAATCCACTTGCTGTCCGTTTGTACTATGTCCAAGCGAATGATAACTCCAAAAATAACTACCAGAAATATTGAAATTCGGAAATTTTTAAGGCTACACTCTAAGAAAAATTTACTACCATAATAGGTGTGTATTTTTGCGCACTTCTCCAGATCAGAGCAGGTTAGAAAATTTATATGCAAAACAACAACAACATTTCTGTCTCAATACTCTGCAAACTGGTACCAAGCTATACAAAAAAGAAAACAAATAAAATTGTTTGCATTTACTTTAAACTGCTGTGTTTACCTTGAGCACTTTAAACAGAAAGTTAGAACATTGGATGTATCAACTACAAAACAGGTACAGAAAAAATTTATAACAGAAACCAATTTTTTTTTTAAAGTTCAACGCGCTATAAAACCGATGTAAAAAACCAATGTTGATCACACAAAGAACGTCGACGAAATGCAGTTCTTTATGTTTGCGATTTCCGTAGTGCGTAGTAATAAACAACTATAAAAAATAAAGATATCAAAAGTAAAAATAATTATTACTATATAGCATAAATAAGAAATGGGAGTTCGGAGTGTGTATGGTAAGGTAATTGTTTCGAAGTCCATTTAAGTTTAATTTAAACTTGTACTTCTCAGCTCCCTCATATGTTTTTTGAGTAGCACTTTAAATCGACCGTATTCAGCATTTTTTAAAATTTGTGGGAGCTGGTTGTACAAAGCAATTGCAAACGTTATTGGGTCCTTCCTTATTCTCTTCGTCCGTGGGGGACTCTTATGTGTTCCACTGCTCGTGTATTATAGTGGTGTATTTCGCTGCTGGTTATAACTTATAAGGTTAGTTGATGATTTTCTTTACTGTTTCCCAATTGCATGAGTATGCTTAGCTCCTTCTACTGCTATTATGTCTTGTATGTTAAGTTTTCCTGTTATCCTATATAATTCTGTGGTCGGTGTTGTTCTTGGTAGGTTGTATACATCTTTAATACTTTTGTTTAAAAGTCTCTCTAATTTGTTAATGTTGTATAGAGCTGTCTGACTCCATATTAGTATTCCATAGGTTAGAAGAGAGATAATGTGTGCGTTATAGACAAGTTCCTTAATTCTTGTCGCTAGGAACTGATTTCTTCTCAGGGCTCAAATAAAAAGTGCTATTTTCTTGCACTAGTTTTGAATGTGAGTTGTCCAAGATAAGTTTTCATCTATTGTAATTCCTAAATATTTGGTTTCTTTTATTCTTTTAATCGAAGTGAATTGCATAATGGGATTTATTTTAATGTCTAACATATTTTTTTGTTTAAAAAGCATGTAATATTGGTTTTCGTCGTATTCACTGTTAGGTTATTTCCCAATAACCAATCACCATATTTCTTTAGATCATCGTTTATGTTATTTTCCAGATTGGTTTGATTCCTTCCCTTGTAGAGCAATAAAGTATCATCGGCGAATATAACATACTTTGCTAATAGCTCTCCTTCACGTAGATTGTTGATATAAAGTAAGTACATTGTTGGCCCTATTATCGATCCCTGCGGTATACCGATGTTGACGTGCATCTCGTTACTGTAGATATCAAAAATTTTTGTCGTATATATTCTGTCGCTGAGGTAGCTTTTTATAAGGCTTTTCGCCTTTCCACGAATACCCTGTTCGTCCAGTCCTTCCAGAAGTATGTCATTTCAAGTCGACAAATATACCAGCTACATAGTTCCCTTCGTCAAGGCCGTGTTACCGGTATTTCCGGATCTGCAGCGCCGACCTGTAATGAAATAAAGCAAGAAGTCATCGATTGTTGAATTGTGAATTATACGGGAGTTTACTTTTGCTTGTTTTTTTATGTCTTCCACTTTTCCTGAGGTGATTAACGCTCCTCTCACATTGCACCTAAAAAATAAACCAATTAAGAAAGGTTAATGGATTTTTTTTGAACTAAACACGGAGAAGAGGCGGAAAGATGAAGGAATTAGGATCATTAATGTAACACTAGGGTAAATGAGTTTTAGGTTTAGCGTTAGTAGTCAAGATTAGTAAGGAATTTATCGAAATGAAAAAAAAGGTACTCACGGGAGATAGACTTTGGCTGCGCAACAAACATAAATACATCAATTCAAACATAAATACTTCAATTGCCGTAACCGAACACCAAAATCAAACCTTGTGATATAATTGTCATACTTACATTCATCGATGGTTACTCCGTCCTGCGTAACCTGCGTTCCGTTCAACCCTAAAACGAGAAAGAAGAAAACACTTTAGTTACAAACACCTAACCGGTGTTGAATGAAAGGAACGAACTACCACCGAGGGCACGATCACGGAAAACACAGAACGATCACGGAAAACACAGAAAACAATTAACACGGAAAATACGACACAGGAAATACAGCACAACACCGCACAAATGTCAACACAACAACGAGAAACGTCATCCGACGACGCATACCGATAATATGGACGAGCACTGCACGAACCGCGAGAAAGTGGAGTCGATAGAGCAGATCAGCAGGTTTGAGCCCGTGCTAAAAAGCCGTATGGGTAATTTAAAGTGGACAGGAGAAAATAAATCGGCACCTGAGAGAAATGGAAAGTTATGAGAAAACGATCGTTGACCTTTTTTGGAAAAGAACGGAAAATAAACTAAGTGTGGAAACGGTTGGAAAAGCTCGGCGAGATTTCGCGGAAAGTGAAGCACAGAAAAACGGTCTCTTTTGATTTTGGAAGTGAGACCGAGCAGACTAAAGTGCGGAATACAAGTAGAACGGTGGAAAAAGAAAATAAGGAAGTTGGCTGGAGAATTTTCGATACTGGAGGAAGGTGGTACGGAGTTTTCGATTTTCGGCGGAGAAGACTCGATTACGACGAGGGATTGAATTCAAACAAGGGCAGACATCGCGGGACAACGCACCAGCGGCGCCCTAGATATTAAGGTAGAGTCGTCTAGGAATTCGAGAAATCAGTTAGGGGGAACGAGTAAGTTAGAATTTTATAAGATTAGCTTCATATACTATTTTCTAGATTTACTACATTATAGACGTTATATTAGTCTATTTATTATTTGAATTACAATACTTTCTTTTTGGACTTTTCTTTTGTAACTGTTTGTGACGTGTTTCAGCCTTTTCTCAGTGTGTTTAGTTGGTTAAAGTAAGAAATTGTTAAATCCTCGTACTAGTGGTTCGGTGGAGGAGGACTTTAAGAACGGGTGACCTAAATTAAGGAGCCACTGGCGCCCACGACCCATCTCTGGGTTGGCCGAAAAGGGACCCGTTCGCCCCTTCGGTGCAAGGGATTTTAATTGCGGTTTTTCATCGGAAAAACGCGCTAACGGCGGTAGACAGACCGCTACCGCGTCCAGAACCGTAATAGCCTTTATTTCTATAGTTAATTGCATTATTGCTGATGTCGTATTACTCTTAGCTTCAAATCCATATTGATTCTGATCAAAGCCTCTTGTCCGTTGTATAAAATTCGTTATTCTTGAGTTTATTACTATACTTTTTCTATTATTTTGTTGATTGCGTTCAGTAATGCTATAGGACGATAATTTTCTGGATCTGTTCTATCGCCGCCTTTGTGAACTGGAGTTTATTTTGAGGAGCTCGACAGTTCTTACTATAAGGATGAGGATATCGAAGCTACCCAACCTCGCTAGGAAAGTGTATCTTCCTAAAAGTGAACTATGTTGAGAAATACAATTTTTTTTTCTCAATTTTTTTGTGTTTTCCTGGTTAGGTCGAGTACTTCTGGGAAAGCCCTTGTAGATTACCAGAATTTGTGGATGTGCAAAGATAGCAGACAGTTAATTGATAAGACCAGTGACAATTTAGGATTTTTAGCAAAGTCAATATAGGAATTAAATATACGGAAGGTAAATAAAATCTTAACTGAGTCGATAAAAGCAAAAGCAGCAGCGACCACAAAACGCTACTGCAAAGCATTTAAATAAGAGTTGCTACTGCAAAGCAAGTCGCTTGAGACATAGACAAGGATTCTGATTTGAGAGTAGTTTATACAAAAGTAAATAAGAACACGACCAAAATTGTATTTAATTAATTTAGTAAAGAAGCACATTAATATAGACTTTAATGGTTACTATTTCTAAGAGGATTTTAATGTATCCCGGATGCTACAAATGCTAAAGATATGCATTCTTCCCAAACTGTGGGCCACCAAATGAAACTTCCGCAAAATGTGCGGGTTCCTATAGAACGATGGACTGCATTAATTCGAATCTCAAAGCTAATAACTGCTGTTTGAAAAACTCAAGCGATTGTCAAGAAACATGCACAATCATATCGGAACATTTTAGTTAGTTATAAGTTCATTAAGCAGTAATTCATTCAGGACTGTATAGTCAGTCACACATACTTGATCCAGATTCAGATACAGTACTGATATTCCGTAAAGTTCAAATTGTTGCAATGGATATGAGTTTAGTATTGTAGCAGACCACAATACTAAAAAAATGAATTCCTATTCAGAATTACTATAATATTTGTAACAATACTGAAATAAAACGAAATTTGGTATGTTGTGTTTATATAGTATATACGTATACCTTATATTGACGTACCCCCCACCGCCCAACCTTCCCTATTGAAATGTATTTAATAATTTTTTTTCGTGTCCTATATTTATATCTCTATAGAAAGAAGTTTTTGATTTTCCAGTACTGAATGGTGAATATACCGCGAATGCTAAAATTGCGATTCTCGGTATTCATTCCGAACTGAAAAACAGAATTGTTTTCGAACCATGTTGATACAGTTTTTGTACCATATGTGCGTACAAGGTCTCAAAATGATTCGCTACAGTATTTTACATTGATATTGTTTCCAAAAACCTGAATTCAGTTTCATGGCATTCATTCTATTAATTTTCAGAACTGAACCCAGATTTACTAAAGATTCTTTGTATTAAAAAGGCAATACTAAAAATTATTATGCAGGCATTTTTGAGAGTTCTTTAATTTTTGCTAGCTCCTAAAAAGGATGGGCAAATTTTTTTGAAATTTCGTACCGATCACCTAGACTAAATATAAATCAGAGTTCAGTATTTCATCTAGAGTATTATACGATTGGCTAGTGACTGTTGTGGCTGAGAGAAATATCTGATCGATAACAATAAGTACTTGACTATTAAAAATTAAATAGATATAAGTACTTCCATATCCAAATTGATTTAGCACACATAATTTCCGATATTCATAAAATGCAGCCATCCAGAACTAAAGAAAATGAAAGTTAAGCATAAAAATTACGCTAAACAAATTACGAAATTCAAAACAACCAGGTAAAATTCTCCAATACAATTTAACCATATGCGCGAATTTTATAACGTCGATCTTTGTTTACTTTTACTGAACGATAAAATTGTATAAATATGAGCGACACGTGATCAAACCGCTTAAACTTAATTCGCCAAATATGTACAATTAGTCCGTCTACCACCTATGGACTTTTCTCCAGATGATCGCTATCTTAAGAAATTCTTGTTCACCTTACATCGTTAATTTAAGCATGCGGTTAGGTGATCAGTGATCATGTTCGGTCATTAGACCCCGTGTTGTATGTACATACTTAACGTAGTCTAATGACGCTATACAAAAAAAAATTACAATACAACTTTCTCCCCATACTTTCGTCCGCGATCAATCATATGGGAATTCATCGGACGCTATCACTCCCGCCCAAAAAAAATTGGTTAAAGTTTGCGGCACGCTTCCAAAGATCGGGTTATTCGTTGCGATCGAAAAACTTAAGTTTTAACTTAGTCAGTTCGAGTCTAGTGAAACGGACGGTTCAATAAGGTTTTTTTTAACTTATGATCGGTTGAATTTGAATTCAAAGTTAAATGGCGTTTAACAATAACAAGGGTGAATATCAGTTTCCGTACGAGATTAGTGATCTTGATCCGGCGATCAATTCGGAACTTTTGGAATATTTTCATGGTATGTACCAGTGCGATCAGTGCGAATTTGTTTTTTATTCATACGAGTAAATGATGCAATTTTAACTTTCGATTTTCATCAAATAACTTACGCAAGAGTATAATCCAAAGTGTTGGTGAATTTCTTTTTAAACCGATTTGTGATTTTTTTTTTCACCGTATACAACTGAATGAAGAAGAAATTTCTCTTTTCTTTTTCGAAGGTGAACGCACAGGTTTCGTACAAGTTGGACCGCAGAAATATTTTTTCCCGAGCAAATACAAGGATGCCGCCGAATACTTCTATAATTTTCAGGCACGTCCCGATGATATTTGGATCGCTACATTTCCACGATCGGGAACAACATGGACCCAGGAATTAGTTTGGCTGATTGCCAACGATCTCGACTATGAAGCGGCCCAACGAAATCCGCTTACAAAGCGTTTTCCATTTTTTGAGTAAGTTTACATTCAGCTATTTGTTGTCATAGTTTAAAATCACTGCCTAGGAGCGTAGTAGTTATGTGTAAACAATTGATTATTATTAATTATTGACAATCTAGCTTAACCAATTATGTAACTTTTAGTTGCATCAGACTTTTAAATTGTTTATTAACATGGGCTCGAAATATTTATATGTATTTTAGTCAATAATTCACTACACTAAAAATGTTTAATTGGTTGATAATTGTTATACTCTGGATGAAATCTGTTGAGTTTTATAAGTCTAATCTAGTCCAAAAGCTTGTAACGTATAAAAAAGAGCCTTGTACAAAAGGCACATCATTTTACTTTATTATTTTTTAATAATAAAGTATTTTAGTCAGTCATCATCCACTTGCTGTCCGTTTGTACTATGTCCAAGCGAATGATAACTCCAAAAATAACTTTAGCAGAAATATTGAAATTCGGAAATTTTTAAGGCTACACTCTAAGAAAAATTTACTACCATAATAGGTGTGTATTTTTGCGCACTTCTCCAGATCAGAGCAGGTTAGAAAATTTATATGCAAAACAACAACAACATTTCTGTCTCAATACTCTGCAACTGGTACCAAATTATACAAAAAAGAAAACAAATAAAATTGTTTGCATTAACTTTAAACTGCTGTGTTTACCTTGAACACTTTAAACAGATAGTTAGAACATTGGATCATTGTTCCAAAACACAAACCAATTTTGCTTTATTATTTCGATAATACAGTATTGTTATCGATTTATAAAAAAAAAATTTGCTACCCTCAACATTTTTTTTTTCACGTTTCATGGCTAGTAGATACGAAAAAAGCAAAAAAAAATTTCAGTCCATCTGTCCGCCGTACGCCGTACGTCGACCGCTGTACGCAAAAAAGGCGAGATCGACACATTCTAAAATCCATATCTCCTAAACGGTTAATGTCACAAAATTGAAACTTAATGGATATCTGTAAGTATACTAGGAAAATAGATCGGAACAAATTTTTGAGTGGAAGCAGTGGCGTACGGCGGTGGGGGGTGAAAAACTTTAAATTACGATATCTCACGAACCAATTGCACTAGACAAATAAAATTTGGTTTGTGTATAAAGGTTGATAAATGAAGTTTGCTGAAAGTAAAATTTTTTAAGGGGGCGGTGGAGCATGACAGTGGAGGGGATAAGAATTTTTCTAAAAAATCACGTCTCATATCTCAAGAACAGTATAAGATAGATGCTTAAAATTTTTACCAGAAGTAGGCCTAATAGACGCCTAACAGAAAACAAGTGTGGGTGTAAAGGGTGAGGGTGAAAAGGGGAGGGTGAAAATTTTTATATCTCGACAACCTATAATGCTACAAAGCTTAAACTTGGTATTTAGATAGAGCTGTATTAGTAGCATGTTGGAAAAATATAATTTTTTATAGGGGCAGTATGGTACGGGGGTGGGGGATGTTTTTCCTATCTATAGAACGGCTTATGCTACAAAGTTGAAACTCGGTACGGTTATGTAAATCAACTAGAAAACTAATTTAGATAAAAAAAAATTTCAAATATTCATTGACGTTCGGAGGGGGTAAAAAAAATGATCGGTGAAAATGGAATGCATATATTTTCACGGTTTTCGTCATATCTATTCGGTCTTAACAAATATTGAATTCATTTTTATTGTACGACTTCTTCATATAAATACCTAGAAAGGGTTTTCAGGATTTTTTAAAATTCGATCCCTAAGAAGGTGCAAAGGGGGTTGTAAACTTTTTCACGAATTCTGCTATATCCCCAGGTCTTATCAGATATCGAATATCTTTTCACTTTCACGTGCTTGCGTAATAATCGCCTAAAACCTGTTTTTAAGTTTTTCTTTTTCAGCCCCTAAGAGGGTATAAACGGGTTGAACACGTTTTCACGAATTCCCTCATATCTTTTAGAAGTAATAAGAAATTGAATTGGTTCCTATTTTCACTTGCTGTTTTCATATTTATTTATTAACTCCTTTCAGGATTTTTTTGATATTCAACCCCCAAGTGGGTGTAAGGAGGTTGCATATCTGATGATATATCGAATACATTTTTCCTTCCTTAGGTTTCCCATATAAAGAAGCCAAAAAAGTCGATTTCAGTATTTTAGATATTCAAGCCTAATGGGTGTAAGGGGGTTGTATGCTTTCCAAAGCTTCGACATATTTCTTAGGTTTGATGAGATATTAGATCGATTTTCACTTCCACAGACTTTTTATATAATCGCCTACAAACCCATTTATAAATTTTTCGATATTCAACCCCCAAGGGTTTGTATATGTTTTCACAATTTTTGCCATCCCTTAGTTCTGATGAGATATAAAAATCTGCCAACAGTCTGGACGCAACTTTATTATTTTATGGGTAGAAGTCCTAAACGTGTTTAATGCTGAGATGCGGTGTAGGTTACTATGAGGCTGACAGCCTAAAAAATAAAGTTCCAAATAGCCTCCTGGTTATTCCTTAGGTTGTCAGTCTCATAGTAACATACACCGTATCTCAGCATTAAACACGTTTCGGACTTCTACCCATAAAATAATAAAGTTGCGCCCAGACTGTTGGCAGATTTTTTAGATTGAATCGATGAATTTCAGATGATAAACGGAATTCGTAACTTATGGAACAACTATTTTTTTTGTGTAGTTAAAAAGAAGGTTTAATTTTATTTATTTCTTTTTAATTTTGATCAGAAAAAAAAGGTGTGCTAGATTGGTGGGTGAGGATAGTGAAATAGTGTTCAATTTCAGAGTGATCCCAGTAGATATAGTGTGCTTTGCGAGTACAACCACAACCTTTGTTAGCTATATAACAAAATTACCGCATTTAATAAATAATTTCTTCAAAATTGTAGATTTCACATATTCATGCATGACGAAGTGAAAAGGGAGCTCCTTTCTGACAACGCCGACGATCCGGTCAAACAAAATTTCATAAATATCATTTCGCAACCAGGCTACGAATATTTTTCACAAATGCAGCAACGTCGATTTATCAAAACGCATTTTCCATTTTCTCTGCTACCTCCAAGTATAATGGAGCAACAGGCCAAAGTGACTATTAAAAATAAAGAAAGCTAATTTGACAAATTTAATTCAATTAAATTAAATTGCTCCAACAGGTGATTTATGTTGCTCGAAATCCCAAAGATGTTGCAGTATCCTTCTACCATTTAAATAGGTTGTACAGAACACAAGGATACACTGGAGATTTTCCCCGATATTGGAACTACTTCAAAAACGGATTAAGTAAAAAAATTAACCACATTTAATCCTGAAAGGAAACTTACCGGCAGCTTTTTTCAGATCCTTGGATGCCCTATTGGAGTCACCTGAAAGAAGGCTGGTCGCATCGTCACAATTCCAACGTACTCTTCATGTTCTACGAAGATATGAACAAAAATTTTCCGGCTACAATAAAAAAGGTCGGAACTTTTCTCGGAAAGGATTTAACGGACGAACAAATCGAAAAGCTTGGAACCTACTTGAATATTGAAAATTTCAAAAATAATCCGGCTGTAAACGGAAAGGAATTGCGAGAGGTGAAAGTGCTGAATAGTGGAGAAGCAGGATTCGTACGAAATGGCAAAACGGGCGGATGGCAGAAGGAATTCACTCCCGAATTAATGATCGAAGCGGAAAAGTGGGTCGATGAAAATCTAAAGGACACCGATTTAAGGTTTCCGTAGAAAATGGTAGGGTCTAATTAATTTGTTTATAATATTTATACTGTTATTTGTTGTTATGCATGTTTTACATAAGAAGAATTAAATTTATATTAGGTGGATATTTTTGCTCGTTTGCTAATAGTTACTTTAAAATTCTGACTAAATCGTATCGTGTGCAGAATGGGATGGGTTTGGGGTCATTCGCAAACATGTAACTAAATTTATCGTCTGTATTCACTATTCTAAAAAAAATGCCAAAATTTTCTAATTTTAGAAGTTAACTTACTTGTTGATGCATTTGTGAAATAAAATTAATTCGAATTCTCAGAAGACCAAAACTCTGTGAATAATTTTTTTTTAAATATATTGACCTTTCTTTCAACAACCATTTTTTGTTGCCCCACCTCCGCACTAAAAGCAAATCTGAAATTTTTTCTAATTCTATATACAAATTTCGAGACTAAACTTCAAGAAAAATTTCGCTGTGGGTTTCCCAACCAGGGAGGAATGAAAGAATGGTTCGGTTATACATGAATTCGACACAATTCAAAGATGAACTGCGGAGTCGAAACGGGAGTTTTCTCAGACACACACTATGTCGCAAAGTTTTATCACATACCGAACTACGCCAGCGTTTTCCAGGTGGTGATACTGAGGATCCGGGAGGCCTGTCGGACTTTGCAGCAAGACGCTACTCCAAAGCGAAATGTTGTAATCCTCACAGGCAGCCAAACCGCAATCAAGGCCTTAGATTCGGCTATCACCTCCTCTATACTCGTCGAACAGTGCCGAGAGGAGCCTTCTTAGGAAGCCGGGTCAGAGTTACTCTGCTTTGTGTCCCAAGTCACAGCAAGATAGAGGGTAACGAGCGGGCAGACGAATTAGCTAAGCAAAGTTCTGCTATACAGGGCTCTCTCGTGGAACCCGTTCAAGTCCCACTAGGAACTGTTAAGCGCCAAATATCATCCCACTTTCTTTCAATCGCGAACTCCAGATGGAGAGGACTGATCAACTGCGTCATATCTAGGAAGATATGGCCATCCTACTGCCGGAGCAGACGAACTCTTGAGCAGGAGCCGTGTAGACGTTTCCAGAGTCACGGGGGTCAGCACGGGTCACTGGCCAATAGGCGACCACGCGGTCAGACTGGGTATTCTTTTTAAAGTCAATTGTCGAAGTTGCGGGGATGCAAATAAGAGGGAAACCGTTGTTCATCTTCTCTGCGAGTGTCCGGCCCTAGCTATAGTCAGACTTCGTCACCATCATCAATCGCGCGACAGCCCAAATCGGGCTCTGGCCTGCTAAAGTCGTCGCCTTCAATCGTCTCGATCCAAAGACCGCGTCCCCCAGCTGCTAATTTTTAAGATGGCCTTGCTATCTTCATCAACCGAGTCTCGCTTGCGTGGTTTGCCTACTGGCCTGTTACGACTCGCTTTGCCTTTAAGAGCACGTTTGGGGATTCTTCTGTCGTCCATCCTCTCTACATGGCCAGTCCACTGCAGTTTACGTAGTTTGATGAATATTGAAGCTTCTGGCTCCTTGAAGAGTTCGTACAGCTCATGGTAGAGTCAGACTTCGTGCATTAGGCAAACCTTTCTTGGATAACCTTGATGAGATCTCGAAAAATAAGATTGGAGAACTGATTATCTTTTTAAACAGCTCCGGATGGATATGATAATCCACTCCAGCCCCAGGTCTCTGTAAAACTCTGTATCTACTTCATCAGCCCTCAACGACCAGGTTAAGCGAGTTGTGGTATCAAAACGGCACTAATGTGCCCTGTTCCGACTGACGGGCCATCACGTAAACCAACCAACCATACAGGGACGTCATTTGTGGGTGGGCAGGGGGGGAATTTGCCCCCCCCGCTTAATTATATATTTTTATAGATTATATATAACATATGTATATTTATATATAAAAATATATACAAACATAATATCTTGCCCCCCCTAGAAAAAACTGAAATGACGTCCCTGCAACCATATACATACAAATTTCTAGTTTACGCCGTGATTGAGATAGTAAAAACACTCTCTACACCCGAACTGTGCTACCAAGGCCAGTCTAATGTGTTTGGCCGCTTACGATCAGCGTTGCCGCACGTCATTAATTAAAAGGACCACATTTTCACGAAAATGGTCTAATATGGAAAATAAAGGACCATAGAATTTATTCAAAACATTTATAGGTATTTAAAAAATTAAAGAGAATCTGCCAACAGTCTGGGCGCCACTTAATTATTTTTTGTCTAGAAGTCCGAAACGTGTTTAATGCTGAGATGCGGTGTAGGTTGTTATGCGAATGACAACCTAAAAAATAAAGTTCCAAATAGCCTCCCGGTTATTTCTTCTTTGCTTTAATTACTCTAATAGCAGTTTCAATTTTCTAGCATAAACCGTTTCTGAGATATAAGAACCACCCCTCTCCCCCGTACCATGATAACCCTATCAACAATTTTATTTTTCTAGGATGTCTCTATAGTGGCTCTATATAATCCTAAATTGTTAGCTTTCTTCTCATTACGGTTTTCGAGAAATAAAAATCAGAATATTTTCCTTTCTACCCCCTTTCACCATCACCCCCAACACCCGCGCTATCAAAATTCACCCTACTAGAAGTTTACCGACTCCAACTCCTATAAAATTTTCGAGATCATATCTGATACGGTTTCTGAGATATAAAAATTAAATTTTTTGAAAAATTGCTGTCCCCCCACTTTCGTGCTCCACCTCCTTCCTCAAAAAATTTAGTTTCAGTAAACTTCTCTTGTGATCCCATATACAGAAACTAAATTTTCCTGGTGTAATTGGTTCGGAAGATATTGTAATCCAAAGTTTTTCACCCGTCACCCGCACACCTCACCACCCCTCTTAAAAATGTTAGCCCTTATCTAATCTTGAAGTATCCCTAAGGACAACAACAAAGTTTCAATCTTCTGACATCAATTGTTCAGGAGATACCGATTTTAGAATGTTTCAATCCCGTTCAAGCGTTTCAGACTCATTGTTCCCCCCCCCCCCCCCCCACTTCCAAACCACTTAACCACTATCGACCATTTTTTTGCGAATGAGTCCACTATTATAGTACTACATAAGTTCCAAGTTTCAGCCTCCTAGCATAAGAGGTTCTTGAGATCTAGAATCCAAAATTTTTCGTCTAAACCATCCTCTCGTACTCCCACCCTCCGAAAATATACCAGTCGTAGCGGTTCACCCAATCTACCCACCATAAAAATTTCATGTTAATATCTCAACGGGTTTGGGAGCTACGCGCCTTCAAACGATTTTGCGTACGACGTCTACGGCGGACAGACAGACATTTTTTTTTTGCTTTTTTGGGGTTGACAAGTCCTAAAACGTTAAAATTCAAAATTTCAGGGTAGCAATTTTTTTTGAAATTTCAGGTCGATCACAATACTTTATTATCAAAAAATAATAAAGTAAAATTTATAGAATCAGAAAATAGAACCATGACCTAGTCATACTTCCCAGCAGGCAAAGTTGCGTATACTATACGTCAAAAGTAGTTCGGCTAAAAGCCGTATATAACCCAGGTCTGGCTGCTGGGTTGTTTAATAGAACACCATACGAACGAAAATTTTGGCAAAGGACGTATTTTAAAAAATGGTCTTTCTCGTAAAAAAAAGTACCACCGGACCAATTGGGAAAAAAAGTACCAACATTAGACCAAACGGACCAAATATGGCAACGCTGCTTACGATATATAAAAATAAGAATATTTTGCTTTTCACCCAGCCCAAGTCTCACTCGCTCCACCTCCAATTTTTTCCCCAAGGGGTTTATTATACCTACTTGTTATGTATATTTCAAGATTCTATCTTGATTAGGTAACATAAAAAAAATCGCGTTTGAATTACCTTAACTATACTAATTTGGAGGCCTTGGAGTGAATATTTTTTTTTATAGAATGTCGTGACGGAGCTAGGGTGGGCAGACAGGGCGCAACAACACCAGAGCGCCCTGAAAAGTCTCGCAAACCATCGCTTCTCGCTCTCCCATTACCTATTGGGAAAACATTCCAAATTTTAATTCCCAGGGTAAGTCGGCGCGACTAATTTTTTGTTGTACTGGCCTAGGGTTTATGGTCTGATTTTCGAGCAACGTACCCACCCACAGCCGCAGCTAGCCCGGACGCCAGCAAGTGCATCGCTCTAGCTCGAACTTCAGCCAACAATTCGGACGTTGGTGGAATTGGCCCACTGTTTCCTCGTACCTTACCTTTCCTTCGAATATTTTGACTTTTTCAAATAAAAATATTCAGTCCAAGGCCTCCGTTCACAACAATTTTATAGGTATTATGTATCTTTTCGTTTCGAACGTTCGTTAGACGAACTGAACACACTGACTACGAACTACTGCTTTGTTAGCACACACGCTAGTGTTAGTGACGATAATGAGAGTTAAAATGAAAATCAAATATTTCCACATCTTTTCCTCAAGAATGCTGACCTCTTTCGCCTTTAGTGAAAAAAAAATCCTACAGTATGATTGCCAAACGATTATGCGTCCGATCGTGAAGAGCGTACCAATCTGCAAATGCCATAACAAACTTAGATCATAAACTGTGCAGAGCGATACAATTTTCGGTGCGTACTAGGCTGCGTTTATGATATGGACAGACGACTCTAACGACTAATGCAATGAAAGTCGTCTTTCGAATTCTTTTCAACCAGGACCTCACGCCAACAACCAGTGCATTGTAGACCGGTAAGACATAAAACCATGTAACTCAGTCGCATGTGATGAGTGAGAGTTATTACAGAATTCACGTGTAAATCCATTCTTCGACTGATCGATGAGCGATATACCGCAGTTCAAGTGTAAATCCATGTAACTCCGGCCTTCCACTCATCGATGATTGAAAGGGTCTATTTCGTACACAGTTCATAAATACTCTCCACTAAAGTTAAGCTTGCTCATTCGAATCTTAATTACAATGCGTGATAGAAGTCTCCAATTTTAAGAACTTAAATCAATTTCCGTTTGACAGTTGACTCTGGTATAAATCCATGCCTCGTTTACTTGTGGTTCCCTTCGTTTGGTTGCATTTAAAGGGTGTCCCAATAGAAATTTCCCCATCTGAATTGTAAATAAAACAAACAGTTTTAAAGGAATTTGAATATTTTTTTTATTCTGTAGTTGGAAAAATTACTAACCACGAATTCCCTTCCTTGCCTGTACTAATAGAAATGGCACGAATAAAATAAAGCCCCCTGTAATTGGTCGAGTTAAAAACCCACGCTTTTTTTTAAGAATTTTACATGTCCTGTTAAATATAAATATTAAAAAAAACATGTTACAATATTTAAGGAATGGTAAAAGTTTTGTACCTGATAAATATTCTTTGAAAATAAACCATATCCTTATATGTTTAAAAATTTTTTAAGAGCAACGGTTTTCTTTTGAGCTGAAAGGTATCCTCCTTTTGGAGAACGCTCCAGCTCATCCTCTAATAGATCAGTTTAAAACCGATGATGAAAAGACAATAACAACGTTCATGTCAAATAATGTGACGCCACTGATGCAATCGATGGATCAAAACGTCATTAGACTCATAAAGTTGTATTACAGAAAAAATCTTATCATCAGTGGTTGCTAACGGATCAGATTTTTTTTAGCTTTGAAACAGCTTTAAATCAAATAATTTGTTCTAAATGAAAGAAGTTCCACCCCAAATGTTAGACCGGCAATGCCATATTAAAACTTTTGTGGTATTTGTTCCACATCAGAATTGGAACATGGCGGGAAACGGCGCAAAACTTTTGGAAAAATTTACAAAAATTATTGTTTTTGTGTGATTAAAACTCCCTTTTCGCGTCCACGTTTGGCTGGCGCGCGCTTCGCTCCAACTACCTTTTGCGCAGCCTTGCGGAGCTAGAGGGATTAAAACTCCCTTTTCGCGTTCATTTTACTTTATTATTTCAATAATACAGTATTGTTATCGATTTTTAAAAAAAAAAAATTTGCTACCCTCAAAATTTTTTTTTCACGTTTCATGACGAGTAGACGAGAAAAAAGCAAAAAAAAATTTCAGTCCGTCTGTCCGCCGTACGCCGTACGTCTACCGGTGTACGCAAAATTGTTTGAAGGCTCGTAGCACCCAAACCCTACGAGCTATTTAGTTGAATTTTTTTTCGTGGGTAGAGCGGGTAGGCCCCCTGAAGTGACCAAATTTGGAGGGGTGGGGGTGTGAGGGGGGAGGAGGGGGAAGCGTTTTAGACGGAAAATTTTGGTTTCTAGATCTCAGCAACCGCTTATGCTAGGAAGCTGAAATTTGGAATTTATATAGAGCTTCGGTAGTGGAACCATTTGCAAAAAAATTGCCGATATAGGTGAAGGGGTTGGGGAGTGGGGGGAAAAATAATGCGTCCAAAACGCAAAAAAGATGAGATCGACACATTCTAAAATCCATATCTCCTAAACGGTTAATGTCACAAAATTGAAACTTGAAGAATATCTGTAGGTATACTAGGAGAATAGATCGAAAACAAAAATTTGAGTGGGGGCAGTGGCGTACGGGTGTGGGGGGTGAAAAACTTTAGATTACGATATCTCATGAACCAATTGTACTAGATAAATAAAATCTGGTTTGTGTATAAAGGTTGACAAATGAAGTTTGCTGAAAGCCAAATTTTTTAAGGGGGCGGTGGAGCATGAAAGTGGAGGGGATAAGAATTTTTCTAAAAAATCACGTCTCATATCTCAAGAACAGTGTAAGATAGATGCTTAAAATTTTTACCAAAAGTAGGCCTAATAGACCCTAGCGGAAAACAAAATTTAGGAAGTTAGGGTGTAGAGGGTGAGGGTGGGGGAGGATGAAAAGGAAAAAGTTCCGATTTTAATATCTCGACAACCTATAATGATATAAAGCTGAAACTTGGTATTTAGATAGAGCTATATTAGTAGCATGTTGGAAAAATATAATTTTTTATAGGGGTAGTATGGTACGGGGGTTGGGGGTGTTTTTCCTATCTATAGAACGGCTTATGCTACAAAGTTGAAACTCGGTACGCTTATGTAAACCAACTAGAAAACTTATTTAAATAAAAAAAAATTTCAAATTTCCATTGGCTCAGAGTGGGGGGCAAAATAAATGATCAGTGAAAATGGAATGCATATATTTTCACGGTTTTCGTCATATCTATTATGTCTTCCGAAATATTGAATTCATTTTTATTCTACGATTTCTTCATATAAATACCTAGAAAGTGTTTTCAGGATTTTTTTAAATTCGACCCCTAAGGGTGTGCGAAGGGGGTTGTAAACTTTTTCACGAATTCTACTATATCTCCACGTCTTATCAGATATCGAATATCTTTTCACTTTCACGTGCTTGCGTAATAATCGCCTAAAACCCGTTTTTAAGTTTTTTTCCTTTTTCAGCCCCTAAGAGGGTTTAAACGGGTTGAACATGTTTTCACGAATTCCGTCATATCTTTTAGAAGTAATAAGAAATTGAATTGGTTCCTATTTTCACTTGCTGTCTTCATATTTATTTATTAACTCCTTTCAGGATTTTTGGATATTCAACCCCATTGAATTACATTTTTACTTCCTAAGGTTTCCTATATAAAAAAGCCAAAAAGTCAATTTCAGTATTTTAGATATTCAATCCTAATGGGTGTAAGGGGGTTGTATGCTTTTCAAAGTTTCGACATATTTCTTAGGTTCGATGAGATATTAGATCGCTTTTCGTTTCCACAGACTTTTTATATAATCGCCTTCAAACCCATTTCTCAATTTTTCGATATTCAACCCCCAAGGGTTTGCATATGTTTTCACAATTTTTGCCATCCCTTAATTCTGATGAGATATAAAATTGATTATTACGGCCAACCAATTTACGATTTTTCGAATTTCAGGAACCAAGGAGGTGTGAAGGGTTTGCTTACGTTTTCATAAATTTTATAAGATTCCTCGTGTCTCATGAGATATCAAGTTGCTTCTTATGAAATCGTCTAAAAACCTGTTTCTTAATTTTTTCGAAATTCAAACCCTAAGTGGAAGTAATGGGTTTGTATACGTTTCAACAATTCGTCATATCTCTTAATTCTGATAAGGCAAAAAATTCGTTTTTGCTTCTTTGTGCTTTTAGTGTACATAATATACCGAAATTCGAATAGTCTACACGGACTTTTTCAATGTTTAATCGGCTAAATATATTTATTATAATATATATTATATATATCATATTTTTATTTTAAGAACAAAATTAATTTTCCAAGAAATCTAATAATATCTAAGCAACGCTCCCGAACTTTGACACCAAAAATAATAAAGTTTCGCCCAGACCATTGGCAGATTTTTTCAATATGGCAATGCTGGTGTTACGGAAATGTCATAAAAAAAATCAGAATTTCAAATGGCTATAACTTTTAATTTCAGGACGAGGAACAAGTGAAACATAGCGCAATATGTTTCAAAATATCGATAGATTTATTTTTTTTCATTTTCAGGTGGGGGCTCAAACGATCAACCATTTCCCTAGTGCTGTCACATTCGTCACCGACCCGGTTGTCTCGACTTTACGTACGATATTCGAGATTATGCGCTCGGTTGGACGATTATGTGGACCGAAAAAGTCACGTAGCGTACGATGATCACTTTTTTTGAACGCCCATTTACATAACTTTTACGCATCGTTCGACTGTATACAGGTACATGGTTCAAATTGTAATGGACTCAAGATAAGTAAAGTCAAAACAGAAAACAAAAATGCGTGTTTGACAATCTTAATGGGGAAATTCCTATTGGAACACCCGTTAGCCGTTAGTTGTGATATTTTGACATTGCAGTCCGACTACGATGCGTTCATTCTGTTTCTCGTTTTTAATTCATTTTCAAAAATAAATTCAATTTCAATTTTCAATCGGCACAAACATCCGGTTAAGCATTTCCTGCAAAACTTTCATACCGTCGAACAAATGTGGAACATGTTGCACAACCCTGAAATATTTCGAAACAAAACTCTGTACTTCGAATTTCGAACTGTCAGAATTTCGAACTTCTCCGAGCGTTTCTGGGAAAAAAAATCTCTTGGAATTGGAAACGTTCAGTTCGCGACGGAGAAGCACACAAACAAAACAACGGAATTTCGATTTCAACTTTTTGAATTTAGCAATTCGGTCAGTTCGGTGAAAAAGAAGCGTTAAAGCGACATCATCACGAGTGAAACATCGTTAAAAAGTTCCGAATTCGAGTCGATTGCGCAGCACCGTCGAGAAAGTTAAAAGGATTCGTTGAGGTCGGCGGAAGGAAGCGTTTTGTGTTTTTTTTCCAATCACCGGGCGTGTTGCAGTTGGCGTCGAACCGTTTTCATTTTCCTTGTTGAGGTGCGCGACAGCCGACAGAATGTCAAGTGGCGATCAGGTACGGCAATTTCTTTTTCTTTCCATTCAGGAATTAATCAATAAATGAAATTGCGATTTGTGGAAAAAAGCTCGGCACGATTTAATTCCACGCTGTTACTGCGACGCATTAAACTACCGCAAGCACGCAACTTTTGCACGTCCTGCGGATTCTTCGGTCGAGTGACTAGAATTTGTTGTTGCATGACAATGGGGCGGAGCGTGTCCTGGCAACGTAACAACGAGAGATGGCCTCGTCCTGTTTCAAGTTTTCACCGGTTTGTCTTGCACTCGGCTCGCCATCACTTTGAATTATCACTTTAAAAAGAAATGTTTTTTTTATTGTTTTCATCGGGCTGGTGTCGTCGATTTGGTGTTAATTCGGTCAACAGCTGCGGCTAAAAATACCGCCGGAGCGATTGATTGATCAGGCGAAGCGGTTCACGGATTGCATGGTGTCCGGCACCGGCAGATAATTGCCAATTGTGATTTTAAATTCGATGCGGCAACTGCGATATGCCGTTGTGCGTATTGCGCAATTTTGCTGTGCTTCGATTGAGGGAAAAGGCGGGTTTCAGGCTCGTATTTGCTTGCTGCAGTACTCGCAGCAGCACCAGCTTCAGTTGCTGCATAAACTTGAACTTGCGATCAGATTCCATATCGAATTTAATCAGTTTCTACTGATTGTAGCGAATTATCAATTCATCGGAAAGTTGTTTGTCATGGGGCGCGATTCGATCGTATTACCAAGCGGCGGTATTGCGACGAATTTCACTGTTTTTCTATTAAATGACTTCATTCCAACGGACTGGGCCTTTTTGCAGTTTGGGTAAAGGTTTAGTATCACAAGCGAAAAAGTAATGTAAGAGATTTTTCATATTTTACATTTACGTTCCAAATGAAACTTTGGTATGTTTTAGGATGTGGTCAATAAAAATTTTTTACATTCTGGACGTAAAACTATATAAAAAACCGATTTCAAAGTTTTAATTTTGCTCACCCAGTACAATTTATTTGAACCACCATGACTGTTCCGTTTGACGTTTCTCGTCACACATGGACGCGAAAAAGGGAGTTTAAGTCCCTTTAGCCCCGCAGTGCTTTACGAAAGGTATGTAGTTGGAGCGTAGCGCGCGTCAGCCAAACATGCCATAATGGCATCTCGAACTGTACTGGCTGGATGAAATCAAAAATTTTAAAACGTTTTTATTCATTGTTTTACGTCCCAAATGTCAAAAACTTTTATTGACCACATCCTAAAACATACCACAGTTTCGTTTAGAAAGTAAATGTGAAATAGGAAAAATCTCTTACATTACTTTTTCGCTTGTTCGTGATACTAAACCTTTTCCCTAATATTTAAATAAATTCTTTATACAAGGCCCGTGCCAGGCGCGTAGCGTGAATCTTCGTAGGGCTAGCGCAACGATACGATCGCAAAAATTTGCTGAATTTTTTGATTACTTCCTGGAATTTAGCAATTGAAATCTTATTTCTAAATGAAAATTACGTGTTTATGGTTATAAAATTCATAGAATTTGAAGATCGTGCTATTGCGCTACCCCAACGAAGTTTTACGCTACGCGCCTGGCCCATGCTGCTGCATACAGTACAGTGGTGGCCCGATAAAAGCAAGTTCAAGCCACAATTACTCTAATGAAACTCCACCAATTTAGTCTGATTTTTTTCATTTCCTTTTTTCTTTGATATTAGGCAATTGCACAAGTGCTATTCATTTGCCACTGAGCTTACAACACGAAGGGAAAGCTCAACAGCAGCCCTAGTTTTAGTTTTAAGAAGGGGCGAAGCGCTGAGCCACCGCGTACACTAGGCACCAAAAGGGCCCATAGCAATCCCTTCAGAACCTCGTAGGTCACTAAACATCCCTAACGAATTTGACTAGCTTGTCATGTCCTATTGACCTCAGGTCCTCTAAATTGTCAGACTGCCCAGCCACCTCAGTCGCCTCCTTGCAACCGCCTGACACTCGCACAAAATGTGGGTGATGTCCTCTCCAGCATATAGGTCAAGCAATACCTGCACACGTCAGAGTCAGCGATCCCCATACACATAGCATGATTCCCTAGCAAGCAGTGCCCCGTCAGTATTCCAAAAAGTAGTCGCAGACTTCCCCTACTCCATGTCAATATCTCCCTAGTCTTCCCTCTGTCCAACCTTGGCCAGAGTGTCCTAGAAGTCCTACAGCTCGTTAGCGCCTTTCATCTAGAGCTCGCTACGTCCGCGGCACAATCCCGGATACGTCCACCTCCTCTACCAGCTCCAGCTCATCGGCCCGTTCGTTGCCTGGTACCTCACTGTGCCCTGGTACCCAGCATAGTCGTTCTCTATTCTAACTACAATGTACTTCTCGACAGCGCTTTATTAGCTGGGATTTAATATTCCCCTATTCCAATGCATTCAAAGCCGCCTGGCTGTCAATGTAGAGTGAGATATTCCGACCTCATATCCCCCCCCTCACCAACATGATGTTACCTACCTGGAGCACCGCCAGAATCTCCGCTTTGGAATACACTACAGGCATCCGGCAACTTAAAAGACTCGCTTGCACTCAACTGCTCAGAGAAGACTCCAGCGCCAGTGCCGCATTCCTTTTTGGAACCGTCCGTATACCAGTGGCGGCTCGCCACATGAGGCTAGTGAGGCAGAGCCTCACCATTTTACAGAAGAAAAAGTCATCAAGTTACTAGTGATTTTTTGTTTTGAAAATGTTACTTAATGACTTTCTGCAGTAAACCGATGTCCTTACTCATATAGTTTTAGTCCAACAAAGTCGTGTTTATTATTCCAATTCAGCCTCACCTGCAGAGAAAGGCACGAGCCGCCACTGCCGTATACACGGAGAGTTCTACCTCGTTCACTACCCTGTTGCTTTCCCAGTCCGCTCTGCTTGGGTATACAACCCTGAACGATAATTGAAAATCATTCACCGGGATCATATAATCCGTGCAAAAGTTGACCGGACCCCAGGCGGCTGTAATTACCGTATATCTCCACAGAAACTTAGTGAAGTTATTTTACCACATAAACATCATTATTTTGAGAGAGAACAAAACCGATAAGAACCTTTCACCTATCATCTTGCTCCCGCTTTGCCCTTGCAATTATTAAAAAAATACGAACACATTGAAATATTTCTGGTTTTCTCTCACTATCTCTAACCTGGCGTGTTATAAAGGAGTGCATTTAAAATGGCAACGTGCCTCGAAAGGAATCCGATCTTTTGCGAAGTGCACCCGATGAAGAGTCTAAATTGAAAGTAATCAACGACACTAACAATTATTTTATCTCGGTGATTGACCGAATTGTCGGGACAAATTTCGGTTCCACTTCACGAGCATCGCACAGAAACGTCTCTATTCGAATTTGCGCTAACAACTGAAAACGAGATCCTAACCGCTATCACAAACCTTAAAAATTGCCAGTCTGCTGGCAACGATATGATACCCACCAAATTACTGAAGGACTGCAAAGATTTTCTATCGGAACCAATTTCTGCAATTATTAATTCTTCTCTAACCGAAGGAGTTGTCACAGTTGTTCCATTCACGTTTATTAATTGGATCAGTTCGTATCTACTTAATCGCACTCAAAATGTGTTTTTTCGTGGAGCCCTTTCATCCGATATATATAATACTTCTGGAGTACCTCAGCGGAGCCATTTGGGTCCGCTTTTATTTATCCTCTTCATTAATGACGTGAGTTCGGTTCTCTCCCACTCTAAAATTTTAATGTATGCTGACGATGCAAAGATTTTTCGTAATGCAACCAATGCGGCTGATTGTTCTCTTCTTCAGAGTGACCTGCAACGGTTTTATGACTGGTGTACACTAAATTGTATTCCTTTGAATATTAGTAAGTGTATCACTGTATCGTTCTCTAGAAAGAAAACTCCAGTTACATTTGATTATAGTTTAGAAGGAAACCCATTATGTAGAACTGACAAAGTGAACGATTTAGGTGTATATTTTAATAACGAAGTTACTTTTAATGACCATTTTGATTATGTTGTCAGTAAGGCTAACTCCGTCTGGGGCTTTGTGCGAAGATGGTGCAAGGATTTCAATGATCCGCATGTTACAACAATGTTGTACTGCACATTTGTCCGTTCTATTTTGGAATATGCCTGCCCGGTATGGGCTCCATACTATGCGGTTCATAAAAATAGAATTGAGTCGGTTCAGAGAAGATTCTTGCGATTCGCACTTAAAGGTCTTCCTTGGCGTGATCCACTGCATCTGCCTCCTTACCATGAGCGTCTTAAACTCCTGCCGATGGAGTCGTTGGTTGATAGACGAGATGTCCTTAGAGCTGTTTTTGCTTTCAAGGTAATTTCTGGTGATATTAACTCCCCGTCATTGCTGGAAGCCGTTACTTTCAAAGTTCCATTTCGATCCTTGAGAGACTATGTATTGCTGGATATTCCTCACCATCGGACAAATTACGGCCAACATGAACCATCACATCTCTTTCACGCATTTTTAATTATAATTACAGTCAAATTGACTTTAACATTTCTGTTCAACAGTTAAAATCGGCTTTATCAAATAAATAATGTAATATTATATTTAGGCATTTATGAGTGTACGGATATAATGATGTATTTTTGTACTTATTTTGTTGTACTTATTTTTTATTTTTTCTAATTATTTTATATTTTGTAATTTTTGTTATAAGTAATCAGTATTTGATGAATTTGAATAATAAAGGATAAGATGATTGGAAGGTCAGCAAGATCATCCCAGTGTTCAAAGGAGGTTCTAAATGCGAATGTTCCAATTACCGTTCGATCAGCATACTATCGAACATAACAAAATATTGGGAGTAGTTGTCAAGATGCAGTTTCAAGATCACCTAACTATGCATGGAGCTATATCACAGAAGCAGTATGGGTTTAGGTCGCAGTCGGACACCAAATTTACTGTTGCTGTTTTTATTGACTTATCAAAAGCGTTCGATACGGTAAACTTCGTCATTCTGTTAAGGAAACTATCTGCGATCGGTATTCAAGGAACGTCGTATGACTGGTTTAAGAACTACCTTACTTCTAGACTCTATACTACTATTGACAACATGAACAGCTCTCTTTTTCCCGTCAGCAGTGGTGTCCCACAAGGAAGTGTTCTTGGGCCTGTCCTGTATAACGTCTATGCGAATTCCATAACAGAGTTGAATCTAAAAGGCAACATTTCCCTGTATGCAGATATAGCATTAATTTTCGCTTCACGCGACATTGACGCACTACAGAACGATATTAATCGCGACCTCGATAAAATCAATGTTTGGATTAATGCTCACAAGCTATCAGCGAATCCAAAAAAAACTAAATATATCGTTTTTCATAAGTCTTCATCAATATGATATTAGCATTGTTTTCAACGGCGAAATAATTGATGAAGTTGATAGCTTCAAGTATCTAGGTATAGTGCTGGATTCAAAGCTAACGTGGAACCTCCACATTGACATACTAAGGCGGAACCTGGCCTCTACTGCAGGAATATTCCGTAAAATCGGGAAAAAACCTACCGGAAAAGTTAAAGCGAACTATATTATTTTCCCTATTTATGAGTCAGATGCAGTATGGTATAATAATATGAGGATCGGCTTTTAGTTCCAAATTACAGTGCATCCAAAAAATGCAAAACAAAGCAATAAAAAATCTGTATAACATAAACTCTCGAGAGCACACGAAAATTATTCATGCCAAATATCATATGCTCACGGTCGAACAATTGTATTACCTGGAATCATCAGACCAAATCCATAAAATTAAGCGGCAGACTACAAACAGCGACATCCAATTTTCCTATCACTGTGACAACCATAACTACAACACTAGGCGAGCTGCCGATTTATAGCCATACGTACTGCCAGACACGGATCCTGATCAGTTTTAAACAAGGCGATTCAAAACTACAACCAACTTCCCAGAGATCTTCAATCTCAGTCTAACAACTTTAAGCATAATTTTAAAGAAATTCTTCTTCAATAAAACACTATCTGCATTATTTTATTCTTCATTGCTTTATCATTATAATTTTTGTATTTTCTTTCACACAGTAATACTATTATTCTTTGTTTGATATTTTGTTAGTTTTTTTTTCTATTATCTCTCAATTTCCCGTCACTCTCTTAACAAATTTTTCTTTTTATAATAAATTTTTGTTGAATTATCTCATGTATATATTTCGAGGAAACGCGCTCGAAATGGAAGGGATCTATAAAGTTCCTTGCGGTTAGGGCATCAACGTCTACATTGTAGAACCGGGACGCACGATCAGAACAAGGATTCGCGAACATCATCGCTGTACAGAAAAGAGCCGGGTCCATACATTAGCAGTTGCGGTTCATGCAACGTTGGAGAGATCTTGATAACGTAGAAGTTCTGGCGAAGACAAATCAATACCATCGAGAAATTATAGGGGAAGCAATTGAGACATCGGATACAATCTCTCTTCAGTTATGGTTACCTCGAGTTTGGTATTTTTTACGTTAAGCTCAAGTCGTCGGACCTTGGCTTCTTCGATGATCTTCTAATAATTTTGTCCACAGCACTACTGCTGATTCTTGAACATGACCTTTGGATGTGTAAACTTTAGATTTCGCAGACTATTGTACTGTCGAAGCCCCTACACTTCGTATACAGCACGATAATTCGTATTGCGACAATTCCACAATTCTCTAATAAAAATAGGCAAAAGAAATACGTTCTTTCTTGATGACAAAATATATGGTATACATCCTACCCGAATAACGTCTCTGCATTTTCCTACAAAAGCAAATAGATGTTATGACCCCATTGAAAACAGACAATAAGTGCATATTGTCTATTCGGTTTCTGTCCTTATGCAATGTGCGCAATGTACAGGTCTATAAGACTTCGATCGATACATCACTAACGTAACGTGCAATGCACTCGTCATAATCCTTACTATCGGTTCAATGTTCAATTATAGCCTGAACGAACACTTGACACTGACTACATCATGGCATGGATAACGAACGGAGAACAGAAAAAAAACCGTTGTTAAATGAATCAAATTATGTATAACTTCCTTTATTCCGAGATTGACCCAGTTAAAATTTCTAGAAAAGTGGGTTTTTTTAATACATGGGACACAAGAAGCTTGTAGTACGGATTGGTAACATTGCAGAGTGGGTGAAAAAATTCGATCAACTTATAAAATTGTTAGACTATATAAAAGTTCGGTCCTATTTTTTCTCCAAATTGAAATAGAAAATTTCGATGATGCGACTACTGCAAGGAGCTCTCAATGTGATGGGAAATAAATTGAAAAATTCGAAATGAGAAATAACCTAATTTTGTTCATGCATCACTTTTTAAGTATCACTTCTGAATAGTATGCGAACTACAGAAGAATGGTTCCAGCGAGATGATGTGTGTTCCCGACATTGTTTGCATGAATGGCTTCGAAACGAATCTCTCGAATTAAACAATTCTCCCAAAAGTAGGTTGAGTTGAAAGTTTTTTTTTTTAACATAAATTTCCACGGAACAAAAAATGTTACAACTAGATAAAGTGACGATAAAAACGTTGGAGAATTTTCAGTTGGAAATGACAACGAAAAACTATTTTGAAAAAAAATCCGGTCGCATTATAGCGGAGTTGGGAATCAAAATCGATTAATAGGTAATAGACCGTTCGGACATCGAAGGATGTAGACCAAAACTACACAAATCAGTCCAGAAGGGGATTCGAATCAACAAGAAAATGAGAAACACGAGAGGGTATTTCCATTTTGATTTGGTCATTCCACACGTCTTATCTCTTTCCTTTCCTATCCTTGCCTTTCCTTTCCTTTCCTATCCTTGCTTTGCCTTTCCTTTCCCTTTCTTTCGTTTCCTCTGGATTTCTCTAATTAGTAAAAAAAACTTTATGAACTCAACTCAAGAGATGGTTCACATTTCCAATCATGTTAAAAATGACGAAATTAAGCAACTGCTTACTTTTCACATTTTGTGGACCCAGTGTTAGCCCGAAGAGAAATCAGAAACGGAACAGTATTAAAGAGGTCAAGGAAGGAAAATACCGAACTGGGCTCTTCAACATTAGAAATGATTTGGTGTTGGAAATGTACATAAGATTGATTGATGGTTTGATCCAAGTACGTACATCGTTTTTTTTTTAATATCAAACAATGAATGACTGCCTTGTAAGACAGTGGCTAATGGAAAATTTAATTAACGTCATGCAATGGTAAACACGATAGCTTAAATTTAATCTCATTAACACAAGTTCGTAGCCGCATCTTAGCACACCATCCGTCGTGTAATTATTGTCTAAGTGTATAATAAAAAAACAATAGCTAGCGATGCGACCATTCACGACTGGTAAGGACACTGCATGCCAAATTTATGATTCAAGCTCGTGAGACCAATGTGCTTGGGTATCATTGGGGCAATGCTCTCCACCCCCACCGCTGTCACAGAGCTACTTCTTAACCTAGCGCCCTTGCACTTAGAAATACAGAGAAAAGCAATACTACTTATAAACTTCTCGGTTCTGAGGCCGAGACAGAGTGCAAACTAGCTCGCCCAACTCTCCGCTGAGTTAAAAAAATACCCTATACTAGCGATATCTGTCTAATTCAATGGTACCGAGCTTTAAATTAACGAGACCATTTTATGTAATCCTTCCTGATTGGGCGAAGAAACCCACTCTAAGACAGGGATCCCAGGGAATCCAAAACGGACCAAGGGTTTTACGAAAAACTTTTACCATGAAGGAAAAATTTAATAAATAAAATGATGGGTCCGAACTTCTATCTCGGGCCAAAAATCACCCAGCAATCATGGTTTCCTGAGTTTCTGCTATGGTGTGGTCACTGATTTGAATTCTTGTGATGCCGGTGTAAAACGTCTATCAAAAGTTAATCTTGAAGCAACTCGACGACATACACTTTAAAATCAATCCTGTAATTTCCAGGAAGAATTTGTGCCAGAACAACGTTCCCGATTTCTTAAACGCTGCAGAATGAACTTCTGGCAGACAGAACTTTAAACTTGTTGAATAAGGGCTAGCGCAGAGTTTTAATTGGATTGATCTGCGTACACTCTTTTTCTGCCCGATTAAACTGTTTGGTCGGGGTCCGTGCGAACACCATTCAAACTAGTCGATAGTTACAGTAAATTGAAACTGTAATACCCCAATTACATGTTGGGCCAACGTAGGCTAGCGCGAAGGCGGACAAATGCAGGCCAACGCCACCGACACAGCGGTGAAGTAGCCAACGCACACAAGTGGACTGTCTACATGTTGGAGCTTGTATGCATTTGCTTTGATTGGCCCAACATGTAATCGAGGCAGTCTGCATTGCTATTTGCTGCTCAACTAAACTGTCGGCCAACTAAAAGTCATTAGGCTGTGGGGGCTTTACATAACAGGTCACAAATTTTGAATCCTTGAATCAGACCTGGCTCAAGTTGTGATCGATTTTCCTATCCACAGAGCGTGTAGTGTTATTGATGATTGGTCTCTGCGTCTCTATGCTTGTCCAAAGGTCAAAAGCGGTCATTTTGAACAGGAGCGATAATTTCTTTTGAATGCGAACAAATAAATCAATAAAATGTTGCCCAAAAAGATTTTGTAGTAGGCATTCGTATATTTAAATTCGTAGTTTAAATGGACAAAGTTACAACATGAATATGACAAATTTCTGACTAGTTTTAAAAAAAATCTGATTGCTTGAGCAGATAAAAAAAAGATGCCATAGTTATTAGAACAGGACATAGTGCGACAGCCTGCGTTTCAATCCTGTTTTAGATTATTAAAGTGTTCCGACACGGAGTATACCCGAGCCGTGCTGTAAATAAGCCAGGAAATGTTTTTTTTCTTTTGTTGGTGAGTTTTCCATGTAAGTCACAGGTACCAGATTTTTCTTAGGCAGATTTGAAATTTCGAGAAACCTCCAAAAGCCGGTTTTTGATCTTTATTTTCTCGTATACCTACCTGCTTTTGGAGAGTTGTCTTCAGTATTCATCATTTCAAAGTACGGGATCATTACAAGACAAACTCCTGGTCGAGTTAGTGAAATTGCTCAGTCCGTTCGAAAATGTCCCTTTACAATACTGCGGTTCTGCTTTGGCGTAAAGTTATTGCCGAAGGTTATTCGTTTTTTGATGGTATGACGGAAATTTTAAATAAGCATCCATCTAAGATGACCGAATCTGAGGTAGATGTTGTATTTCATAGTTATATCAGTTTTTCTCTCGTTTCGTTTACGCCAAAATTGTATTAATTTCCTTCTTGTATTTTTCTTTCTTTTCAGAAAAAACTTTTCAACAAACTCAAACACGATTTGGAAAGTTGGCGTGAAGTTATCTTATATCTAAACTCTCTACTCAAATGGGATAAAAAATTCTATCCCGGCATTATTTTCACTCTAATTACTATTTTCTACGTATGCTTATGGTGTTTAGATTTTTCAGTCTTAACGCTAATATCATTGGGCCTACTAGCCGTCACCCACTTGGACTATGTTATTCCGATTCTATCGCGATTGATTTTCAAAACAGAAAACTGGACGGGAACACATGAAAACAAATTCGAAGAAGTCTGCAGTGAATTGTGCATAGCTAAAATGAAATTTTGTTCATTTTGTAATTATTTGTTTTCGGCTAAAGCAGAAAAGTCAACAATGGTGAGTGGTTTCTTTTTTTTTTAGCATTTCACTTTTAAAAAGAATTGATTTTGTAATTTTTTACATTGTAGTTTCTTATCGGTGTAACTCTGCTTCTGGCCGTCCTTGCCTGGATCGGCTCAGTCGTTGATAATCTGTTTTTATGTTACGCCACTACATTGACTCTGGCTCTCTATCCGGGCTTGTTACATCACGGATTTATCGGTACACTTAAAGGAAAGTTCGGATCGGTAATCTCCTCTAAAATCCAACAGCTTAAAGATAAAGCATCTAAAACTGAATAAGATAAAAATAAAGTTGATGTTATTCTCCAAATACAGAAAAATATTAGCTTAATTTATTTATACTAAAAACAGAAAAAAACACATACACGAGCTAAAAAAAATGTATCATATAACTTAAAAAAAAAAATTAGGAGAGGATAAACAACAATCAAAAAGTTGAGTCTATGTATGAATTTGCGTAGCTTTGAAATTTTTCGCATGCATACAATTCGTTCCTCTCAATTCTCTTCCTTATTTTATCGGATATAACAGAAACGAGTTACAGCACCAAATTAACTTTCAAGTGATAATTTAAAGGAAAAAGCAGATAAAGACCAAAAAGCTTAGATATTATTGTTAGCAGTGCCATTTTTGTTTAAATTTTTGGTGATGTGTAGACTACCAGAATTTTTATGTTTTTGTAATTGTTCATTGGCTTCGTCATCAGTTTGGAATTTTCTGTTTTATTTATAAGTTCATTCAGTGAAGTTTCGTCTTTAGTAAAATTATAAATGCATATTTAAGTCGTGAATGAAAAATAGTCAGTCGATTTTCACAGACATTTATATTTACATTTTTCCTTGTATGAATCGTTTGTTAGGTTTGTTTTGATCAATACACACATGTCTCGTTCGTTATTCTTTTCTAGCTCCTCGATTCTTTGTAGTCATTATGCATTACATCACACATTACAAGACAGTATTTTTTTTGCTCCAGATTGTTGAGAAGTTTATGGTTTTTGAATATTTCTAGTTTGTTTTTATTTTATTCATTTTATTTATCCGTCTCTTAGCCAGGAATTCCTTATATTACATAGCAATGGAAATAAGAAAGTAGCTTTTAATGCAGATTTATAACTAAAGAAACTAAATAAAATAACTGAAATCATTTAATTCATAAAATAATACCAATAACAACAATTTCGAGTATGTATATTAGTTTTTAAGCTTTTTGTGATTATACCGATTAAAATAAATTACTTATAATAAGAAATGAAAATTTTTCTTATCTTAAAGCTACCGACTTTGTAATGTGTTTTCCCTGTCCCGTATGTGCAGTTCCTTTGTTTTCCTGTGGAGTTAGGAAACCTTTCGCAGTCCCAATCATAAATTAAGTGTTAAGTGTTATCGCACAGAGTACACGTAACATCAAAATATATAGAAAACAACATTAATTCATCAACTCGTATTATGAGTGTCGTGACGATCGACAATCGACGAACTTCTCATGGCGATTTAAATTTGGTATTATGAGTGTCGATCGAAGCGCCATCATTTTACACGATTATCCTGTGACAATACTAAACAGGATAATCGTGTAAAATGTCTGAAAATTGTGTTACTGTGAATAAAAGTGGAATTGTAAATAGCTGTAACTGTCAAAAGTGTTAAGACTCCACGTTATATATGAATTATCAGGATTAAAACTCAGTGGTTTTTTATCGATTCGATGTAATAAATTTGTACGATTTATTTTTTGACGAGGAATGTGATGAGGATAATCGAGCAGCTGTAAAATCTTTGAGGTGAAAGAGAAAAATGTTTGCGAGACTCCTCAAATCCTTTGAATATGGACAACTATGGGTGAGAATTTATTGCAATTTGCGTCCAAAACAATATTCAATGGAGAACAGGTTTTTACGTTGTTTCAGATTATCGAAGGAAGCATTTGTTATGCTCCTCTAAAATTTGGAAGGAAAATTAAAACCACAACGGTTGTCATCTGCGGTGCCGAATATAATAAAACTTTCCACAGTGTTGCGTTTCTTCGCAGAAGGAGGGTATCAACGTGCCACTGGGAAAGATTTCAACATACAACCGACAATGTCCGTTATATTAAAAGAAGTATGCGACGCTATAGAGCCATATATTTGTCCAGCCTGGATTAACTCTTTCGACCCGGCTTTCGAGTGGTAAACCTAAGATAAACTGAATAAGTAGAATATGTCATATGTATCATATTAAACATATCTGAGATTCAAAAATATGGATGCAAGTTTTGGGGGAACCCGTTCTGTTTACTGATAACATAGTGTACCATCCGTCCTGTAGAAATTAATGTGCGAGATAATAATTGAAGAGAAAAAGACATACAAATAGATATAATTCAGAATATACTTACAAGAATAATAAAAAGAACAAATGTAATAAGAATAACAAAAATAGTAATTCACATACAGGGTGGGCCATCTAGTGGTTTCTTTTTAAATCATAGGTTATTTTGACAATGAAAGCTGTTTCCCGCTCGAAATCTTGGCAGAAAGTCAGTATCATACCTCCGCGGAACGAAATGAGTCGCTTTACGCTTGAACAACGTTGGGAAAGTGAGTGGGAGTGGGAACAACAACAACGTTTCGGTCAACGGTGAACTTTACAGAGCCATGTTATCCGACTTTTTTTTTTACTGAAATTGAAGACATGAATTTGGACGACCTCAGGATGGCGCGCCATGCCACACAGCCCATGCCACAATCGATCTTTTACGCACCAAATTCCCAAATCGATGTCAGTTGGCCGCCTCGGAGCTGCGATTTGACCCCTTTGGATTTTTTTTTGTGGGGAACCGTGAAGGACCGATGTTATGCCAACAATCCAGAAACGATTCAAGCACTTAAGGCCAATATCATCCAAGCAATCCGTGGGCTACAGCCCGAAATCATCAACAAGGTTTTTGGAAAATTGGAGTGACAGAATGCGCTACTGTGCAGCCAGCCGAGGCAGCCACTTGAACGAAGTTGTGTTCCATCATTAATGGAAATGCTTACTCTTACTAATAAAGCCATAATACATGGAAAAAAATTTTATTTTGTTCATTTTATTGCATTTTTAAAAAGAAACTTGTATTTGGCCCACCCTGTATAAGAAAATAATATTAGAAAGTAATTCAATTGAGGAATGGTATGGTGCAAAACATGTTTTGCACAATGGTAACTCACACTGCCGGCATATTGTTTTTGTCCGTGTTTGTTTTCCATGTTGTGAGCATTTGGTACATCGACGTCTAGTATTTCCTTTAATTGGAAGATGGTTATTTGCTTCTATGTTCTGGTGGGACCTTCTGCCAGCCTTTAGAGACCTACGGACTACTGTATTTTTCATACCGTCTTGTATCAAAGAGTCGGCCAAAACCACTAAAAACGTTTTGAATGAAATCGACACTCATAATACCATTTCTAAAGTACATTTTGTTAGTGGCTTTCCACCACACCACTGCCCCATAAGTCAGAATAGGTTTCGAACTACATTCGGTTTAAGATCCCAACTTTTGCCCACGGTCTGTTTGCACGCAAAAAGCACGTTGTTTCCCTTTCTAACACGTTTCCTATCCAGAAATAGATTCAGAAATTTGGCTTTTTCCAGTCGGCATAAAAAAAAAGAGTAATAATTTAATAACTTTATTTTTACTCTACTTGAAATTATGTTTACTGCTAGATTTTATTATGCGCGCGTACGTTCGATAATCAGCAGCCATTACGTTCCTCGACAGTTCAAACTTTACACCCAATCCAAGAAGCTCTTCTGCCAAATTACTACAGAAAAAAAATCAGAAGTTAATTACGTAAATTGCTTTCCGACTGAAATAAGGAACAAAATTTTCAACGTACTTTTCAACCTGATTACGTTTGAAACCTTTGACCGGAATCCATCCACTAACCGGCTTCGTATTCGATACCATCACACCCCGGATTGCAATATTTAGGCCCATGTGAGCCAGACTTTCTTCGCGATAGTCACCAATCAACACATCACACGAACTGATACAATTTGCAGCTTCCAGTGTACTTTCGATCGTACTGATATGTCCTAAATAATTTTTGTGTAGAAAATCAACAAACATTTTCGGTTCCGAAGAAAATGCATCGGTTATGTCTTCGGGACTGTGTAGGAATTTTTTCGGTTTAGTGTTTTCTTCATCTGAAATTAAACTCATTAGGATACGAGTAGCATTTTATTCGTGTTCATACATTTCGGGTTAAAAACTCGTCCCAAGGCATGCATTAGTGTTATACTCTCATCGCGACCGATTGTTTTTAATCGTCGTCCTTTCGGTTTTGATTTACTCGTTTCGGATTTGGAAGATTTTTCGGTCTGTAAGCTTGGTGCACCTGGTGTAGAATCATTGTAGAATCATTGATTTGATCGCGAGAATTAAACACTCACCCTTTTGAGATGCAAAATGCAGGTTTATAACAGCATTTCGAATATCGCCTTGTGACGCTAAATTTACACTTTCGATAACACTTGGAGCGGGGACTTTGTAGAATTTATTGAGACCATCTTGCGACATAAAGGAACATATTCGACTGAGGGCTTTCTTCATAAGAGTTGTTGATACCGGGTTGAAGCTGCAAAAAACATAAAAGTACGGTGACTATTAGCTTTTGAAACTTAATAGTGGAAAACGGCGAATTTTGTATTCTTGCCAACGTTCCGATTTACATTTGATTTCCATTCCTGTGCAACAGGAATCTCACAACAATCTCTCAACAATTTTTTCGCCAAGTTGTTCATTCGGTTTTGGTGTGGCTCTCAATTTCCAAACTCCACCACATCGAGTGTGAAAATTAAGAGATTGTGCTCCAATGATTTTTGGCCTCAAGCCTATTGAATACCGGTGGAACTGCTGAAAAAAAGCTGGATCATGTGTCAGTAATCTTTTACATGAAATAATTACGAAAACCCCATAAAAGGGATCACCAGGTTGGATACATTGGTGGTATTATTCCTTCCAGCCCTGGGGACTTCAATGGCTGGAAAGAGTCAATCGCCCAGCTAAACACAGTCAACAGCTCTGGGGATATTAAGTTCTACCTACTCCTATTTTTGCAATGCCGCTGTTGTACCTCACAAATACTATTAAGTCATGCTAGTCGTTCGTTGATTCAATCGGCATTTTTCCGCGACATAAACAAAGTAGCAAGTCGATCATACCAGGGAAATCCAATACTCGACCTGGCCCGTGGTATTGTGACGTCATGATACTCAAATTGCAAGTAAAGCAAGACGGGGGATTCCGCCTGCTTCGCTTTATAGTATCATGGCGTAAAATGTGCTACGGTCCAAGGTACTGGGAATGGTCGGGTTGCTGTTGTGTGCACACATTGTACAACAAAAATTGTGCAATCGTTTCGACCCACAAATAAGTGTATTGCACTATTTGTGGGTCGCCAAAAATGCCGATTGCTTATTAGCAATTATTTGCGTTCGTCAAGTTATGGGTTGAACGACTGGCCCAAATAATATTTACTAAGCTAGCGTAAATATAGTATATAAGTTATTGTAAGTTAACAATTAAGTCTCAGTTTTTTTATTACCATAAGCCAGAAACAATATTAAACCTTTTAACTACAAAACAAGTCTCGTTACGAATTAACCATTTTTTTTACAGGAATACAAAATACAAACCTGACTAGTCGATACACTTTGGCATCCATAGGTGCCATAGTTCTAGTCAGGTAAGCTCCACACATCGGCATCCGGTGCCATGAGTGAAATCAACGTTTTTATTTTAGGAAACAGGCGCTGCTCGTAGGATAAGACCACGAGCATGCGTTGACCACTACACCGCGTGGGTTTACTAGCTCGTAGCTAGTAAGTGAAATTTCTAAATTGACGCGACTTTCCTCGCTGAAGAAGTTCATGTTTTATGTGGTCTTTTATTCGGTCGTTTTTTTTCTCTACAATTTGTTCACATAATAAGTTTGCAAGAAAGAATAATAATGAATTACAAGAAATAAAAAGAAAAAGAAAAAAGGAAAGTTAAAGAGAAGAATGAAAAATGGTATCAAGCAATTAATGAAGAAATTAAAGTGTAGCAAGCAATATGAGAATTAAAAGTATTAAAAGAAAGAAAATACGTATCTAAGAATTTGAATTTTCGATAGTTACATATGTATACACAAAAAGAGAAACAACAAAAAAGTGAAGCCTCAGTCAAATTTCGCAAAATGTTCAGTAATACGCCTAAGAGAGGACGTAAGCGAATTCCATAGCGAAACTATCCTGACGAAGAATGATAGATGACGAAGTCTACCACAGTGTCGGGGTACAACTAACGCAAGAGCTCTTGATGATTTGCAAAGTACAATTTTTTCGAACAGGCATCGCGGACAACCAGTGAACATTAACTTCCATAAAAAGGAAATATATCAAAATTTCATGAAATTCCGGAAGGTGTAGTTTAGGATGGATTTATTTACGTCACGGATACTATCAAACTTACGGCGATTGAATACGTATTGAGTACAGTTATTGAAAATAACATTAAGTTTGTTTTCCTCACCTACGCTCATTGACGAGTAAACTGCACTGCAATATAGGAAATGAGGAAGAACCAAAGAATTGACTAGTTTTATTTTTGATTGAATTGACGTCACCGCAGATAGTTTCCAAAGCTTACGCAGAATAATATACACCTTGGCAATCAGATTGATGTGATCAGACCAATTGAAACCTTTATTAAAGATCATTCCTAGATTTTTCACCGAACTTAGGCGATCGCTTCACCATCTAGACGCAATTTTGGAATAAATTACAGTGGCTTGAGTTTTACTACAATTATGTTTTAGACCATTTATATTCGCCCAATGGGAAACTGACGAGCTTGATGTCATTCATTTTACATATAGATTCAGTTAATTTCGAAATAGGGCAGTTTAAAAAGATCTGGGCATCATTCGCATATAGGCGACAGTTTGCTTCAGCGAAACATTCAGGGAGGTCGTTAAGGAAAAGACAAAACAGTAGAGGACCCAGAACGGATCCTTGAGGAACTCCGCACTCGACCGAAAGGTGGTCTGACTCTGATCCATTTAAAAAGACAAATTGAGATCGATCAGTTAAGTAATTCTTGATAAGGTTAATAGCACACTGCTCGAGATGAAAACAATGCTTTTCACAAAGCAGATTGGCAAGTAGTAATAGGATAGTGATCATCTTTTTATCGATACTGCAATGAATGTTATAAGAAATTTCAAGTAACGCTGTGTTAGTACTATGGCCAGCTCGGAAACCAGATTGAAATTGATTTAGCAATTTATTGTCATTCAAAAAAATACCTAATTGCGAGTGTAAAATATATTCAAAAGCTTTAGATAGGCTAGAGACAATACTAATGGGTCGGAAATCATTTATATCAGGATTAGCGACTTTGGGAACGGGAATAATTTTAGCCACTTTCCAAGCCGAAGGATATACGAAGTTAATATGGTATTAAATATACACGTAACGTAGGAGAATGATGGGGAGCAATAATTTAACAAATTTTATGGATACGTGATCAGGACCAATTGAATTGGATTTTACATCTGATAGCTTTCAGACCTTCATCATGGGTAACATTTCGAAAAGAAAAGCTAGCAGAGGGATCACGCCCAAGGTACGTGGTAGGTGGAACTTCTGTATGGATCTTATAAGCTGTGTGAATCAAGTCGTGGTCAGTTATGCCAGGAAGTGATACTTGGGCAAAAAAAAAACAACTTTGAGATCAATGAAAATATAAGCCACAAAACTGCGCAGTGGTTGTATTGTTTTCTTTTTGAAAGTCATACTGTTTGCAGGCACGAAGTCAGGAGGTAGTGGATTGAGTATTGAACCGTTCAACTTATGTTGGTGGCTCTCGTAGTTCCGAAACGCTTCTCTAACTCCTACACTTTTTTGCATAAAAACTTTTTAGGGGGAAAAAAGAATACGAGCAAAACACTAGAAAAATTACAGACTGCAGTTATTACCTTATGTGAACGATCTGTTGCTGGCTCTTAACATTTTCGGGAAACAAATTGTACGCCAAATTCAGTTGCTTACTTTTCGAGTCCGTTATGATAAAAACCAGCGGTGACTTTCCGTACATCCGGTAATCCCTGCAAAATAGAATTATGCTGAAGTATTCTCACATCCCGCAATATATCACTACTCACTGTAACAACTCCTCAAATCCATTGGAGTCCCGAATAAAAGCATTGGGAAAATCTTCGACCAGAACCAATCGTTGCTGCATCGCTTCGAACACGGACCTGTACCGTGACGACTTGAACAGGAACTGCTTGAAAATGTCGATCTGGGCCTCCTTGTACGTGGCATCCCGACCATCGAACGTAATTGTATTGCCGCTTCGAGCCAGCTCGATATCGACGGGAACTATCCATTCGACCAGTTCGAAGCGCATTTCGGCGGTCAGAACTTTTAAAGCGGCCGTTTTTCCGGATCCGGCTGGACCGGTTATGAGCAGCATTTGTCCCGGGAATTTTTTCTTGGTGGCTTCGTAGTGGCGCAACCAGTCGTGAACTTCGGTAATCTTCTTCGGGTGAACGGCTAGGTCGGCCGCGACTTGCGGAGCAAAGTGCTCGATCCAATTCGAGGACGTGGGATTTATAGGGACTTTCGGAAGACTGGACTGTTGTTGTTGGCTAGGTGGAAACGTCGGAGAAATGCTGTCGCTTAAGTCGGGCAGTGTGAGATCGATGAAGGATCCGGTTCGAGCCTTCTTCGGGGATGCGGTCTCTGTTGGTGGAAGATCTTCCAAGAAAGCGGATCTGAACCATTTTTTCTGGAAAATTTTAGATTCGTGGAACGGTTTAAGATCAAGTTAAATTTCATTTACCTTTTTTTGGGACATTGTCCTATAAATCTTCAATTAAATTACTGGTAAATAAAATGTAAATAAAACTTGTGTTTGTTTTTTCGCGGAACGTTTGACATTTTAAAATTGAGCAACTTCTTATTCAGCTTCTTTTTGCATTTCACAAAGATCGATAGAATTTATTTAATACTAATATTTAATTTGCATTTTTTAAATACTTTTACATTTTATAATAAAAACTCTAATTAGTAGAGTTTTAATTAATTTAAAAAAAAATTTTTTTCAAACCCCGAACACCACAAACTACCGAACGCACCCGTTAAAAACTGAAAAGTTGCTCAATTATGACCTGTCATGAACCCAACAGCCACCTGTCAAAAAAATTCCGATCAAATGACAGAACAGCGCCCAGCCGAAAGAATTCCTTAACATTATCCGGTCGAAATTGTTTTTATTATGAGAAATTTTACCGGCTGACCGATAAAATCGAATGAAAACGATTTTAAGTTTTAATTTCTACCTTCGCTGAAAGTTCATCTCACCTCTGAGTATGCCAACTTGTTAATAATTCGGGTGAAAGTTTTTCGCACTCGAGGCATTTTTATACGTTTCCGACCGAGTTCTTCGCAAAATCGAAATTGCGGAACTTTTTACTATATTCTTGTTTATTTTTTTTATTATTTAATTTGTTTCGGAGAGTGTTTGTCGCGCGCCAAGTGCAATCGAATCTGTAAAAAGTAACGTGCAATGAAAATTAACGAGAAGAATCTGTGCGTTTTTGCAACGACACCGCCGTACGATTTGGAAGGCGTTCTGAGTAAGCGCGGCGAAGTGAACAAGGCCTGGCAGAAACGCTATTTCGTACTCAAGGGAAATCTGCTGTTTTATTTCGATAAGAAGGGCGAACGCGAACCAACTGGATTGATAATCGTCGAGGGCTGTACGATAGGTAAGAATTTGGAATTGATTTCGGTTTGAGACGTTGGAATCCTTGGTGAATAAATGGTCGGTTTTTTTGGGGAGTCTGAGTGTCGGGCTGGTTTCTTTTCTAAGAAGAATTTCCGTTTAAGCAAGACAACGATGCTGTTTGGTTAGAAATCGATTTAGTCTAGAACCAGTAGATAAAACCAACGATCAAGATGCAAACTCTAAATTTAATCGCTCCCGATGAGGGCGAAGCACATATTCGCATCGTCCCTAGGTGGAAATTTTTCTTGTAGTTTCTATTCGGCTTTAAAGAGACTGGAGAAGTGCAAGTGGTGTGAGCTAAGAAGATCTAGTAAACAACTTTGCGCATTTCATTTTCTATATTCCGCTTCGAACGACTTGCAAAATGCCAGGAAGTAAAACCTCTATCTCCCCGCAATTATCGATGGGTAGTAGACGATACGCAAAAGATTACATATTTTATAAATTGTTTTTGATGCGGTCAAGGTAAGATGGCTTTACCTTCTAGCACGGCTTAGTTCGCGAAAAACTGCGATAGGAGCCTGCCTTCTGCTGACTGCATGAAAGTTTCAGACTGCATAGTGAAGACGACGTAACAAAATTTAAACAATTTGAGGTCAGTGGATAATGCCAACAACTTACCAAGTCCTATCTAGACAAGAGTGGCTGTGTGGTGGTTACTACGGAAAAATACGGAGACATTTGGAAACTTGGTGGTGTAATGCACGGAACACAATGTGACGATCCTAAAAAGTAAAAAATTTAGCCAAGTATCTTCATATAATTTTGAAACAAAAGAGAGAATCAGAAGAGTAAGGGCTTAATAAAATTTATTGCTAACTTTTAGGCTAGGGCTCCTCTTTCCCATGTTGTGAAAGGCGACCAAGGAGTGATTATTTTGTCTTGAACAAGACAAAATAATCGAAAGAAGGGTAACGTGCTGGAAAACAGTAGACAATTCCTCCTACGTCCGAACAGGTGGCTGACTATTCGAGCAGGAGCGCTTGGTGGTGTGCTTACTAACTGCGACTGCGGGGTGTTTGCTTGCTCGAATAATCAGACCATAAACCTTACGGTGACTTTGCCTGGGATTTAAAATTTATTAAAACCTGATTTATTTTCTTCATGCTTCATGGGCAAGTCTTTCCTATTTCTAGAGTCGGACGCAGCACAGGCTATTGGCTGAAGCGAGAACGGAACAGTACAGCCCGTTAACTCAGTGAAATGGACATGAAAATAGCTCCGTTTTGGGCACACTTTCTCAGCTCAAGGAGCTAAAGATATTACTGTCACTTAAGCCCCGTTTTCACGGTGATAGTTTTTAACGATAGTACTTTCGCGAGAGCATAGCACGATAGTGTGAGAGTGTGATACTGCTACAGTGTGCTGTATACACGGCGCAATAGTGCGACAGTGAAATTAGGGAATAGTTACATTGCTTATGTTGTCAAATGTTGCGGTATCATTATGGAAGATGTTTCAAGTAGAGCTGCCACTGGTGAAGCTGTTTAAAATAAAACACAAAGCGGAGTAGTTGTCTGTATTTTAGTCGACTTAGACAGGGATTAAAATCAGTTTCCGTCCACTGAAGGGCCCCCGTGTTAAATACTTACTCTTTACGGGTTTGTTTCACTACATCCCAAACAATAATTATAAATAAAAATAAAATAAATTTTAATTTTGTTAATTGCGTTAAAATACTTTTTATTCTATTTATTAATCTTTATTACTTTCGTTTTCCGCTTTCTTTCTTTTAGTTTCAACTGGATTTTGTTCATCAATTTGTGTTTTTTCCTCACTCTCTTTTCCATCTTCCGAAGCTTTCTTAGCCACTTTTTTCTGAACATTTCCGTCCCCTCGATCAGTTGCACTCTGATCGACATCAAGAGTTGCTGGAAAGCTACCTGGTTCCGATTTGATTTGTTCGTCCAGCGTATGTGACCAAAAGGTAGGTCTATTCATGAATACGGGAGCATCGTTTGGAACGTCCACAAATTCATCCATGGACATATCTTCGAATGGAATCTGTTAAAGGATATAGCAAATTCGTCGTTCGTATCCTTCGATGCACTCGTCTGAAGCAGCCTTATTCGCACTAAAAAAATTATAAAAAATTTGTGGTTTAGCGTACAATTAAAGCTTTTAAAAGACCTTCACTTCCTCTGCCAATTTTTCAATTTGTTCGGAATAGGGATCTTCTGGGTAGGGGACCTCGAATTCGGTGTACTTCTTTTCGAATTCTTCGACTATTGGTAAAAATTTACCTTTATGATTTAACACGGAAAATGATAAAGGAAATTTTTCATATCTTACATTTAAGTTCTAAATGAAACTTTGGTATGTTTTAGGATTCGGTCAATAAAAATTTTTAACATTCGGGACGTATGACTATATAAAAAACCGATTTCAAATTTTTAATTTCATCGAACTAGTACAATTCGAGACGCCATTATGGCATGTTTGGTTGACGCGCGCTACGCTCCAACTACCTTTCGTGAAGCCCTGCGGGGCTCAGGGATTAAGACTCCTTTCTCGCGTTCATGTTTGGCTGGCGCGCGCTACGCTTCAACTACCTTTCGTGCAGCCCAGCGGGGCTAAAGGTATTTAAACTCCATTTTTCGCGTTCATGTGACGAGAAACGTCAAACGGAACCGTCATGGCGGTTTGAATAAAATGTACTGGGTGAGCAAAATTAAAAATTTGAAATCGGTTTTTTATATAGTCATACGTCCCGAATGTCAAAAATTTTTATTGATCGAATCCTAAATCATACCAAAGTTTCATTTAGAACTTAAATGTAAAATATGAAAAATTTCCTTTATCATTTTCCGTGTTAAATCATAAAAGTAAATTTTACCAATTTCGGTCTTACGTTTGCTCTGTAGTACTCCCAGTTAATGCCTTTCTTTTCTGCTGGCAGAGATTCCACTCTCCTATTTAACGAAGTTGTGATCAATTTAAATTCGTTTATATTTTAACTAATAACTTACTCAATGTAGGACTTGTTCTTTGCTTGTACGCTTCTAAGATTTTGCTCCTGGTTCTTGGGGCACCTTTTAAATAATTCCACATAATTGACCAAAGCTGTGATAAACCTTTTCGAACTAATTGCACGTGTTTTAATTATTTATGTAAATTTCCAATCACATTTTCGTTTCTATAATAAACGGGGCTCCAATGTAAACTTCGTTTCCAATTTTATTTTATTTTTTAAATTTTACAAGTTCAAGTTAAAACATTTTCATTTAAAAAAAATATTGCGTGACGGAATTTGATAAATGTTTTTTTTGTAATGTTAAAATAAAATTTCTCGTCAATGTCAAGATAAAATTATCGCGATAGTGCTATCAACTATCTCGTCAAATCTGATAGTGCGATAGTGCTATCATGATAGCGCGAAAGTAACTATCGAGAAGTTTACATGATGAGAGTTATGATGATAGGAATTTTCATGACATCAACTTTCGCAAAAACTATCACCGTGTAAACGGGGCTTTAAGATCAAAACCACCGGTTCTTGTGATGAATTTTACTAGCCGTGTATTAATGACTTTTCTTTAATAAAGTGCTAGAGAACTGTAAAAATTCAAACAGGAATCCAAGTACTCGTTCACTAAAATTAAGTAATTTGACAGTAGTCACGAACTTTAAAAATAATAAACGCCAAATATCTCTGTGCCACTATCAAAGTACACCATCTGTTTCAAGTCCGAGTTTCTAACTGAGCCCTTCCAATAATCTGAAATTAAATGAAAGAGGTGGATATCCTATTTTTTAAATCCTTCACAATGCTTCATTTCACGCTCGGATTAGAAAAAAATAATTAAGTCTTTGGTTGAAAAGAATTGAACATTTTTAGTCCGTCGAACAAAATTGCAACCAGCAACCTAAGCCAGAAGATTTTAAAATAAACTTGAAATGCAAAACTGTTGGTTTTGTTGGAAAATTAATTTTTTTTATTATTTTGTGGTTTGGTGGAATACAGGTTGGGGCATGTGCTACTTCTTGCCCCCATCTAAGGGCACCCTTTTTTATGATAGCAACGCGTTGAAAAAAGGGATCATTCCTTATTCGGGTAGTTCTTTTGATTTTATTTTTTAGTTTTGGCATTGTAAATCTTGATTCTCTCCAATCTAATAAGTTGATCATCATCATTAATGGCGCGACGGCCCAAATCGGGCCCTGGCCTCCTGATGGTTGTTCAATTTTTTATATGTTTGGTAGTGTTTCTCTGAGGGTGCTAGTTTGGGTAAATTGTATATTGCTTTATTTATCCTATAAATTTTATGCAGGTTCTATATTGATGTTTGTGGTTTTCATGTAATCGCCGAAATTCAATTTCTGGATTTTTTTTTAATTTTCAACTTGTAAGTGGAATTCGTTTACGTTCTCACGAATTCTGGCATGGCTCTTAGGTCTGATGAAATATCGAATTGGTTTCTACTTCCACCGGCTTTTTATTAAATCGCCTAAAGATGAACTTCAGGATTTTTTGATATTTAACTTCTATGCTATTATTAGAGGTTGTACATGTTCTCACGAATTTTTGACATATCGCTTAGGACTGATCAGATATTGAATAGATTTTTGTTTTCACGGGCTTTTAATTTTTATTGATGTTGAATGTTGTCAACAGTTTGAAAGTAATGTCCACCGCTAATTGCTCACAAGCTATTTTGACGGCCAAGCACTATCTCTAGATGAAGCAGATCTACGGATTAAATTGACCATGAAAACTCGGTAATGCTAATATTACCCGGTAAAATTCTGTCAAATTCGTGATAAAAAGTTGAAATTGGTATCATCAGTCGGCTTTTTTTTCTGTTACATATTTAAAAATCTAGCCTTGGATCTATGAATGCTGTGCTTAATTTACTTGTTTCGCTTCAAATGCTACATTAGTCAAGTAAGTGTAAGTTGAGTGAATTTTGCTGTAGTTTACTTTGCTATAATAATGCCATGGATTGCCTTTGTTTTCTTAAATACTTTTGCAGACACCGCTGTCATTCTTAACCTGTGAACTTTTGTTACATTACCTTTTTAACTTTAAGGGAGACTAACACTGTCGGCTCTATTTAGAACTGCTTATTTAATTCTTTAAAATTTAAGAAAGCTCGTAGCAGAATATCGGCTAAGCTCCTCCCTTTATTGAAAGTTGCTTAAAAATCACCAAGCCTTCATTGTTTTAAGAAGTTTTGGTCTACAGAGTAATTAAATTTTTGCTCCCAATGAATCTTAAAGCGGTTACCGCGAATTCTATCATTTAAAACTTATTGTCCTTTACTTAATTATTTTAAATACTGACACCTGAACAAAGTAAGAGTTTGAATAACTTCGGTTTCTGCTCTTGTTGTTCCTTGTAGCACAGAAGGCTCGCAGAAACGGCTGGATTTATTTTCGTCCATTGCCATTGCATCATCTTTAAGATGAAAACTGACGGGAGTCAAGGTGAAGGCGCTTACCTTTCAATAAACAATCGTTTCTACTAAGCTGCATTTTAAGTGTTTTATGATCTGTTTGAATGCCGGTAGTATTAAGCGATAGCACCTGTCTGCACGAGTTCAAGGGCTCGGTAAACTAAACTGCTATTCACTAAAAACGTAAAATTATGCTTTTTTACGGTAATTAAATAGAAAAAAATGGAGCAAAGTCTGTGCATGGCTAATTGGTCTTTCCTAAACTATATGACTTCATCGATTGGGTTGACCACTACACAAAATCTTTATATCTATTTCAGAATTATGCGAAGAAGAAACCGAACCGTATTGCTTCCAAATAGTCTTCAACGGCAATCGAACGTATACATTAAGTGCCGAACGGCAAGATGTCATGGAACGATGGATGAAGGCGCTAACTTGTGCCGGCTATGAATATAAGAAACTAATGGTTGCTGAACTCCAACGACAACTCGAAGAGATCGAAGGAACACAGAAAAGTGAGTATAACATCAGAAATCCTTCGCTCCTATTGTTGTAGAGTATCGCTAGAAATTGTTGTTTGCTTTTCCTTGTCTTTTTTTTTCTGTTCAAGAATATATCCAAGAACCGATACAACCGGTTGCTCCGAAACCACCACCACGTCGACAAAATCCTTTTAATCGACCTGCTCCGCCACCGCCTGTCTTTAGTAGCGCATCTGTAGCTAATAATAATGTGCAGATTGCAGGTGTGGTGGCTGGAACTGCAACGACGACGGCAGGTAATTAGTAAAGTAAATGTCTCGTTTTTTTTTATTCATCCTTGCATTAATTTTAGCTACTGTCTCTTCCTTCTGTGTACTTTTGTTTGGATTTTTGTTCTATACTTTGATAAAATTCGTTCTGTTGCTGAAGTCTTGTTAACATTATTTTCTGTGGAGAGTAGTTTTGAAGATTACGGTTAATTACTTCCGCCTTCTTCGGTATAGTTGCTTTTATTTTATTTTTAGATCAAGCTGAAGGATCTGAACCCGCCAACCTCTGAATTGGTTGGTTAGTGCATATGCAATCGAGACCCTTATCTTTTGCTTAAGTTGCCTCAACATCTTCTGTTCGTTTGCGACGACTTCCGTACGACCGAACCCCAAATACTAACCTATAGCAAGATCATGAATCTTATAACAATTCCCGCTATCTGAATTTTAACCGTAAAATTTCATTGGATTTATTTCCAGCGTTCAGTTCGCATAAAATATAATTTCGTTTTTGCGATAAGAAACTAAAAGTAAATAATATTGCACAATATCAAGGGTCTTTTTGTCAGTCTGCGTCAGTATAACGCTAATTTCTATTTGATCTAGAGGTGAGGTGTAAGGTAAACGATAAAAGCCGTACTGTTTAAAAGGTCAGCAAGAACATTACCCAAAGGCTATCTCATATTACAAAAACAAAAAAAATAAACAGTGTCATTGCGATGTTTGATAGCGCGTATAATGAACTGAATTTCGACTCGATCGGTTGATTTTTCTATCGTGCGTCGGCGCATTAATCCGAAATTTATTTTGTACTAAACAAAGCCAACACCAGAAATATGATAACAGGCTTCAGCATTCTTCTTTCCGTGATTTTACTTATTATTTTATTACTTATTGTGTTTTTACTTGTTTATATTTGTTGCATCAATGATGACAATCCGTGCACGAAACGTATTTGTGCTTGTTGTTTTTCTCTAATCTTCTGTCGTGATCCATCCTATCGAACAGTTGATGGCGATAATTTTGATAGTGTTCACGATACGGATCTCGGAACTTTTACAATTATTGGTAATGCACAAACGCGGCAGCAACTGAACGAGCAACTAAAACAACAAAATCAACAGCGACATCAGCAACAACAAGACACAACCTCCACCGACCTATCGAATTTTTCATTTCGTACGGTACATGACGAATTTAGAAAGCAATTTTTAGCCGATCAAAATGAGCGTCGACGTCGAAAAGAGGGTATCGAAAAACCCTTAATTGATATTTAACAATGTTTTCGATTATTTACATTTCATTGTTTTAGTTTTAATTTATATTTTTTTCGGTCGACATTTTGTTTTATAAAGTTAAAGAAATTTGCTATGCTATATCTAAATTTAAAAACAATTAAATAATAACACTAAAAGTATTACGTGTTCGAAGAACAATTACGGGTTTTGCTTAACACGAGAATGGGAACTTGTGATGTGCTGTTTAGTCTTCTATAATTTACTTTATTTAAATTGATTGCCAGTTTTTCCTTTTTTCGCAACGGCCTTATAACATATACAGATAAAAATTATAAAATTATTTTTCTTAGCGTTTAAGATATGCCAAAAGTTTAAAAACTAAAAACGAAATTGAAACGAGATTGTAAAGCTACTGTCTAGAATTGTCTCGATTACCTCTAAGCAATATCTGTTAAATTATATAGAAAGAGATTTATATAAAAAGATTTTATGTATATCAGTTTATTTGTATTTCATCTTGTCTTTCATCAATTAAAATTCATTTTGTTTTAAAAAAAAAAAGTTATAATTGGAGGTTTTCATTGTCTGTATCTATCATTGGAATATCGTTTAGGATATAATAAGATGAAAACATCAAAAACAGTTGTTTTTCGAATGAATGTGAATCGCAACTGAAATTAATGTCTTCAGTTTCATTAACTCACCTACTCCCGGCAAAATCAACAGAATTGCAGAGCTTCGATAGAAAACTCAGATCGAACGAAGGGATGATAATGTTCATAAAAACCGATTTGAGGAAAACTATCGAGGAGACCAAGGATCGACTTGGACTGTAGCGCCATAGAAGAAAAAAATCTGCCAATGGTCTGGGCGTAACTTTATTATTTTTCGGGTCAAAGTTCGGGAGCGGTCAGAGTCGGAGTATATCATCAGTTCTTTCGAGAGTATGACGTTTCTTGGAAAGTTAATTTTGTTCTTAAAATAAAAATATTTAAAATAGAGATTTTTAGCTGATTAAGCATTGAAAAATCCCGTGTAGACTATTCAAATTTCGATATACAATGTACACTAAAAGCCCATAGAAGTAAAAACGAATTTGTTGCCTTATCATACTTAAGAGATATGACGAATTGTTAAAACGTATACAAACCCATTACTTCCACTTGGGGTTTGAATTTTAAAAAAAATTCTGAAAAAGGTTTTTAGACGATTTCATAAGAAGCAACTTGATATCTCATGAGACAAGACGGATTTTGAAAAATTTCTAAAAACGTAAGCAAATCCTTCACATCTCCTTGGTCCTGGAAATTCGAAAAATCGTGAATTGGTTGGCCGTAATAATCAATTTTATATCTCATCAGAACTAAGGAATGGCAAAAATTGTGAAAACATATATAAACCCTTGGGGGTTGAATATCGAAAAATTGAGAAATGGGTTTGTAGGCGATTATATAAAAAGTCTGTGGAAATAAAAAGCGATCTAATATCTCATCGAACCTAAGAAATATGTCGAAACTTTGAAAAGCATACAACCCCCTTACACCTCTTAGGATTGAATATCTAAAATACTGAAATTGACTTTTTGGCTTTTTTATATAGGAAACCTTAGGAAGTAAAAATGAATTCGATATATCATCAGATATGCAACCTCCTTACACCCACTTGGGGGTTGAATGTCCAAAAATTCTGAAAGGAGTCAATAAATAAATATGAAGACAGCACGAGAAAGTAGGAACCAATTCAATTTCTTATCACTTCTAAAAGAAATGACGGAACTCGTGAGGCTGGGGCTGAAAAAGGAAAAAACTTAAAAACGAGTTTTAGACGAATATTACGCAAGCCCATGAATGTGAAAAGATATTCGATATCTGATAAGACGTGAGGATATAGTAGAATTCGTGAAAAAGTTTACAACCCCCTTTGCACCTCCTTAGGGTCGAATTTTAAAAAATCCTTAAAACACTTTCTAGGTATTTATATGAAGAATCCGTAGAATAAAAATGAATTCAATATTTGGGAAGACCTAATAGATATGACGAAAACCGTGAAAATATATGCATTCCATTTTCACTGATAATTTTTTTTGCCCCCCCGTCCGAACGCCAATAAATATTTGAAATTTTTTTATCTAAATTAGTTTTCTAGTTGATTTACATAAACGTACCGAGTTTCAACTTGGTAGCATAAGCCGTTCTATAGATAGGAAAAACACCCCCCACCCCCGCACCATACTACCCCTATAAAAAATTATATTTTTCCAAGATGCTACTAATATAGCTCTGTCTAAATACCAAGCTTTAGCTTTATATCATTATAGGTTGTCGAGATATTAAAATCGGAACTTTTTTCTTTTCACCCTCCCCCACCCTCACACTTTACACCCTCACTTCCAAAATTTTGTTTTCTGCTAGGGGTCTATTAGGCCTACTTCTGGTACAAATTTTAAGCATCTATCTTACACCGTTCTTGAGATATCAGACGTGATTTTTTAGAAAAATTCTTATCTCCTCCACTTTCATGCTCCACCGCCCCCTTAAAAAATTTTGCTTTCAGCAAACTTCATATGTCAACCTTTATACAGAAACCAAATTTTATTTGTCTAGTGTAATTGGTTCGTGAGATATCGTAATCTAAAGTTTTTCACCCCCCACCCCCGTACGCCACTGCCCCCACTCAAATTTTTGTTTCCGATCTATTCTCCTAGTATACCTACAGATATTCATTAAGTTTCAATTTTGTGACATTAACCGTTTAGGAGATATGGATTTTAGAAAGTGTCGATCTCACCTTTTTTGCGTTTCGGACGCATTATTTTTCCCCCCACTCCCAAACCCCTTCACCTATATCGGCAATTTTTGCAAATGGGTCCACTACTGAAGCTCTATATAAATTTCAAATTTCAGCCTCCTAGCATAAGTGGTTGCTGAGATCTAGAAACCAAAATTTTCCTTCTAATACACTTCCCCCTCCTCCCCCCTCACACCCCCACCCCTCCAAATTTGGCCACTTCAAGGTGCCTACCCAGTCTATTCATAAATTTAATAGCTCAAAGGGTTTGGGAGCTACGAGCCTTCAAACGATTTTGCGTACAGCGGTCGACGTACGGCGTATGGCGTACGGCGGACAGACGGACTGAAATTTTTTTTTGCTTTTTTCGTGTCTACTCGTCATGAAACGTGAAAAAAAAACTTTGAGGGTAGCAAATTTTTTTTTTTAAAAATCGATAACAATACTGTATTATTGAAATAATAAAGTAAAACACACGTAAAATAATTATGAAGTAATATTTTATTGTTTGTTTTTATTGGTTGTCATGGTAACCTGAACGGCATGGATTTTGGATCCAATGGCGTAGCAAAATAACGTTATATTTGGGGCCATCCAAGAGCGTTACAAACGTGAACATTTCGAACATGCAACTGTACTTATAACAGAAATATTTATTTAAATATCCATTTCTGTACAAATGCTTTGCATCGAAAGAAATCTTTTCGATGACTAGTCTCCCTTGAGTTCACAACAATATAGCCTTCTCATTAAATTAGTAATAGAAAAATGATTGCATTATTGTTAAAAATAAGTCTGACGAAATATCGAAATTTGGTGTTCATCAAAAAAGTACGCATTTGAAACGTTTCTGGTATTTCGCAGAGACTTCAGTTACAGAATCGTACCAGATCATAAAGTAAATATGTACATCTATAATAAAATAACATGCATCTGTAAAGCATACATACATATATTACAAAGAGATAGATAGTTTTATACTCTAGATGAAATCTGAGAGTATTATAAGTTTAATCCAGCTCAAAAGTTTGTAACGCGTAGAACGAAGCCTTAGAACACAAAAAAGGTTAAATATTATTTTGTGCTTATTTGGGGCCAAAACGTCCGTCCGCCCGTTCGTCTGTCCGTTAGCATGATAACTCACGAACGCCTTGACCTATGATCTTGAAATTTTGAATCTGAATGTTTGGGCGAATTTGTAAGGCTAAGTTCGTTAACGGGCAAAATCGTTCTCATCTAGAGTATCATACGATTGGCTTGCAGCTGATCGTGACTGCAGTGTGCTTATGCAATATATGCAAAAATCTTTAAAATTGCAATCCAAAATTTTTGCCCCTAAAATAATCAGTTTTGTACGCCCATGCAACTTTTACTTCGACATGCGCATAAAACAACTTGGCTCTGTTTTATTGTGGCATGTCCAATCCTTTTAGGTATATAATCTAAGATTTACACATACATACCGAGTTTTAACTTTGTGCCATAAGCCGTTCTATAGATAGGAGAAACACCCCCCACCCCCGTACCATACTCCTCCTAAAAAAAATTATATTTTTCCAACATGCTACTACTATAGCTCTATCTAAATACCAACTTTCAGATTTCTATCACTATAGGTTCTCGAGATATAAAAATCAGAATCTTTTCGTTTTCACCCTCCCTCACCCTCAAAAATTTTTTTTCTGTTAGTGGTCTATTAGGCCTACTTCTGGTAAAAATTTTAAATATCTATCTTACACTGTTCTTGATATATGAGACGTGATTTTTTAGAAAAATTCTTATCCCCCTCACTTTCATGCTCCACCGCCCCCTTAAAAAATTTTACTTTCATCAAACTTCATTTGTCAAATTTTATACATAAACCAAATTTTATTTGTCTAGTTCAATTGGTTCGTGAGATATAGTAATCTAAAGTTTTTCACCCCCCACCCCCGTACGCCACTGCCCCACTTAAAAATTTGTTTCCGATCTATTCTCCTAGTATACCTACAGATATTCATAAAGTTTTAATTTCGTGACATTAACCGTTTAGGAGATATGGATTTTAGAATGTGTCAATCTCGGCTTTCATGCGTTTCGGACGCATTATCCCCCCCCCCCCCACTTCCACACCCCTTCACACATATCGGTATTTTTTTTGCAAAAGGGTCTACTATCGAAGCTCTATATAAGTTCTAAGTTTTAGCTTCCTGGCGTAAGCGGTTGCTGAGATCTAGAAACCAAAATTTTCCGTCTAAAACGCTTCCCTCACTCCCCCCCTCACGCCCTCACCCTTCAAAAAGTGGTCACTTCTTCACCCAGTCTATTCATAAAAAAAATTAAATTTAATACCTCAAAGGGTTTGGGAGCTACGAGCCCTTAAACGATTTTGCGTACAGTGGTCGACGTACGGCGGACAGACGGACTGAATATTTTTTTTGCTTTTTTCGTGTTTACTAGTCTTGAAACGTGAAAAACAATTTTGAGGGTAGCAAATTTTTTTTTTTTTAAAAACCGATCACAATACTGTGTTATTGAAATGATAAAGTAAAACATCGATTAGTTACGGTAAAGCCGATGCGTTAAAAGTTAAATTAACTTTCTCGGTGTAGGGTACAAAGGGGCTAAGAAAACTAGGATATTATTTACTTATTATTGTTATCTGGAAATAAATTCCGCTGGTAACAAGTGTGGAGGCATCTTAGCTATTGGGCTATATGATATGGTTCGTTAAGGGGTGGTTCTAAATTTTGAATAATTATTAATATTTTTTTTTCAATATTGTTCCCCTAACACGAACACATTTATTAGATCTTTCGATTAGTTTTACAGTGGCGCTGAAAAAATAGCTTTTCTCTTTCGCTTTAGTAGGGTGAAATCGCGAACTTGGCTTATTCATCGTTTGTAAACTCCTTTCGCCATAGCTCCTTTTTGAAGTTTGTGCTGGTTCTGGACTTAAGGGCGGGTGGCTCAAAGTTTTGAAGTCGTAACTGTGGGGCTCTTGTGAACAGGTTTGTTTCTCTTCCACTTTTCCTTCTCAGCTCCCTTTAGTTTTTGCTGTTAGTTGGCACACCGGTTATGTTGACACCCTTGTCCATATAATCGATCAACATGACATTGTCTGTATTCCAAAAAATTCTTTCTCATGATCTTTTCGTCCGGCTACCCAACCTTAAAACTTCTTACAGGGTGGGCTACACTCTTTATGCCACTACATCAACTCCTGTTTAAACTTTTATAATGATGAAGTCAAGTTTCATCTTCTCTAACAATTTTAATCGAATAATTTTATTCTAGTTGCTGCACAGCTCCAAATTAGTTATTCCTTAACTATGTTATAAAAAAAAACGAAAAAAATAGGAATTTAAAATTTTTAAATAGGTAAAATCAAGTTACTCCTTCCAGTAACTACCATATAGAGAAGTCCTTAAAAATTAGTGCTAACATTCAATCGAGATAACTTGATAATAATATTGAAATTTAATATACAAGTAAACTCGGCTGTCGAAAAACCTTAGAGGTCATCCTTATTGCAGTTGCATAGCACCTTCGGACTGGGATATATTTTTCCTACGATGTTTTAACTTATGTTTATTGTCAACAATCCGAACAATGTGCTGTAAATTTATTTTGTATCCATTTTTGTATATTTTGGCCGAGAGGGCACCAAGATCAGATAGTGTTTAGGACATCGGTTGACTGTATTCTGGCCATGCTTAACAGCCTCGAGAAATGGATGATCCTGTACCTACAATCTTTAACACTTTCGTTTCACATCACTCGCTGTTACGTGATCAACAGCTTTTAACTCCTTTAAATAGCTTTGGCAAAAACTCTGGCAGCCCAAGTGCTAATTGTCTTTACGTAAAATACCAATCTGATGTTATTGGAAGTTGGTTATATGCCGGTAAGGTTAAAGTCAGAAACAGTGCATCAATCCAAACGTACGAAGATTACTAGGAAAATTTGAAAGGAGATTTTTTGTTGACCATCAAAATCGAGAATGGTCTCATAGACAAGTTAAGGCATTGATTGAACTTCTCCGTATTAGACCCGTCTTTACCTCGTTTGGTATCGAAGTCGGTTATTGTTGTCAAGATGCATGATCCTATAAACTTTTCATTATTTACTGTTCATCATGGAAAAGCATGCTAAAACCCTGTTGGTTGCTAGATACTTTTAAAACGTGCATAATATTCGCATTGCTTGTTTTAATTTCATGTCATTTGCCATATTCTTGATTTTTTCTTCTTTGTTTTTCATGAGACTTTTGAAAAAAGCATTGAAATCATTTTTTCAATGATAATAACACACTCTTTAAGTGAACATTAATAAAGCAGTACTAATTTTACTATTTCACATTTTCTTTTTGTTTCTAACTACCTTTTTACTCACACCAATATTGTGTTATATGACGGGTTGAATTTATTATTTACATTTTTCAATGCAAGCAGCAAGGTTGGATACATTGGAATCGCATTTATAAAAAGAAATCATGAGCCTCTTCATTTTATCATTAGAAAAAATCTCATAGTTTTACTGGCCCTTGGTCATAAAATAAATGTGCAAGGGGTTTTTTTTAAATATCTTCCGTTTTATTCGGAATTTAAAATTAGTGAGAACTTTTTGATTGTTAACATTGAAGTCGTGTTACATTTGAGTATTATATTTATCATAGTGTAAGAATTTTGTAAAATAAAAATAAATTTTAATGAAAATATAGTATTTAGAAAAAGAATAATTAGTTTTTATTAAGTAATTTTGCATTTTACGTTGTTCACAAGGTTTGTAGTGAATTTAAAATGTCCGTCTGTACGCCGCACAGTGGGGCATTTTCCCAATCTAGCTGGCCAAAATTCGGTTTTTCAAACATGTAATTGTTAACCAGCATTTTATGTCTTAATTGCCTTAACCAATTAGGGAGTTTCAGGAAGGGTTTTTTTTACCTGTATTTACTATAAAAGCCGCGGGCTCAGCTCAAAGTAGCCATTCGTAAAAGATCAGTTGTTACAGAAAAAACTCTCTTTAAAACTAACTGTACTCACATAATTTTTTCGTGATTTTAAAAGAAAACTAGGAAGCTTTGAATAATGGGTATTGAAGTAGCAGGTATGTATTTGATTTTTACAATTTATGGTTTTTCAAGGATATGAAGTTTTTGAACTAGATAGTTTTAAATTTTGGTAAAATTTGAGATCTATTTTTTGGAAAAGGTACATTTTCAAAATTGATTAAGTTATATACCTCCGTAAGACCCTGTCAAAATTTATGTGACAATATGAAGGTCAAATATTCATTCTTAAGAGTCACAAAAATTTTCTGCAAATATCTGCATATTCAGATTTTATAACAGTTTATGTTGATAACGGAAATTCGAAATATTCGTACTTTGAATTTTAGTTCTGCTACAATTTTTTTCTCGGTCCTTGTAGTATCATTTGGAGTTACACTACTAGCAAGGAATTATTTATACGTAGTGATGGAAGAAAGCGGATACCGCGAATTCAACAAAAAGTTGGAATTTTTGGAAAATTACCTATGTCAACGTGCGAGTTTAGCAGAGAATTTGCTGGGTGCATTTAAGAAGAATGTGCAGATTTTAAAGGCGAAGTTCAAAAGTTAATGGGTAGCTGCAAGGAGGATGGATAGTATATTCAGGAAGAAATACGAAAATTGGCTTAAAGGAACCTTCGAAATGCCCAAGAGCACTTCTCAGGCAGGACGACCAGCTAAAATCATCAAGGAATCAAGCGATCGAACAAAACGAAGGAAAACGAAAACAGTGCGTGAAAAGATGAGCACGGATGAATTGACGTTTTTTGCCCGGATGAAACTACGATCTTCCGGAAAGAGGAATGCCTCAAAAGTCTTACAGGATATTACGTGGAGTCCAACTCGGGCAACTAAGTACAAGAAAGCCTACCGCAGCAGCTTGGAAAAAAAAGACAAGCCACTGCACCCTATACATGCCCTTGCAATATTCGTTGAAGCAATATGAAATAATTAGAACTGGTGCTCCAAAGGCTTATTAAATTTTACAAAAACTCAAGAAAGATTGTTACCCTAGGCCAGAATCATACCAAGTATCAGCTACTTATGCAGAAGTTAATCTGCAAGATTTGTTGGATCATACAAGTGCAAGATTAATTGAATACCTCAGTGAAGTAGTAAGTTCCTTGAATGAAGATGAAGCTCAATCAATGCAGCTGATAACAAAGTGGGGATGCGATGGATCACAACAGACCCTATATAAACAAAGATTCGAAAATAATTCGGACTCTGATAGTAACGTTTTCCAAAGTTCCATTGTGCCGCTACAATTGAACTGTAAAATAAATAACGCGATTAAAGTTCCTTGGCAAAATCCATACACCGTCTTCTCCTCGATACTGTCGTCCGGTTAGAATAGTTTTTACAAAAGAATCTACGGAAATTATTAATAGGGAAATTAAATACATACAGGATCAAATTGACAATTTAAAAAAGTCAATAATTGGAGGAAACAGAACGTTCACAGTAAAGCACCTACTAACATTCACTATGGTTGACGGTAAAGTATGTAATGCTACTACCCATACAACATCTTCGATGAGATGTTACGTTTGTGGTGCGACTTTAAAAGATTTTAACCAGCTCTGTCTCTACAAAAAGAAGTTACTCCATCAGCACTGTAATTTGGTTCGATATTACATGCCAGAATACTGTTATTCGAAACCTTATTGCACTTGTCATATAAATTAGATGTAAAAAAGTCTGAAGATGACAAAACTGCTGTGAATATGCAAAAACACAGCATACAACAAAATTTTCGAGAAAGATTAGGCCTCATTGTTGATATTCCCAAGCAAGGATTTGGTAATACCAATGATGGAAATACCAGCCGAAGGTTTTTTGCGGATCCGGAGTTATCGGCGGAAATAACTGGAGTCGATGTTAATTTGATACAACGATTTAAAATAATCCTCGAAGTTATATCCTCTGGACACAAGGTTAATACTTCGAAATTCGCAACTTACGCTATGGACACTGCAAAGTTGTATGTGAACCTATACCCATGGTATCCCATGACTCCCACCATGCATAAGATTTTAATACATGGGCCGACAGTGATCGAAAATGCTTTGTTACCAATCGGCCAACTGTCGGAAGAAGCAGCTGAGGCGCGCAATAAACACTTTCGCATATATCGACTTAACAAGGCAAGAAAGTTTACCAGAAAGTCCTGCAACAAGGATGTAATAAACAGACTTTTGCTTACCTCAGACCCCCTTATAGCAAGCATGAGGTCAGCTCCCAAGAAAAAAAGTAAACCATTTTCGTTAATAACCTTGGAAATCTTGTTACCTGGCGACTATGGATCTATTTCAAGCACAACTGATGAAATTGAAGATATGGATGAAACTGAAGCATCATCAGACGAGGAACCGCTATCTTCAGAATAATTTTTATTGCTTTGATATAAAAAAAATCTGCCAACAGTCTGGGCGCAACTTTATTATTTTATGGGTAGAAGTCCGAAACGTGTTTAATGATGAGATACGGTGTTGGGTAATATGCGACTGACGACCTAAAAAATAACGTTCCAATTAGCCTCCTGGTTAGATTAAATTATATATCTCAACGGGTTTGGGAGCTACGCGCCTTCAAACGATTTTGTGTACGGCGTACGGCGTCTACGGCGGACAGACGGACATTTTTTTTTTTTTTTGCTTTTTTGGGGTCTACTAGTCCTAAAACGTGTAAATACAAAATTTCAGGGTAGCAAACTTTTTTGAAATTTCAGGTCGATCACAATACTTTATTATTAAAAAATAATAAAGTAAAATAAATTAATTATGTACAAAAAATTATATTTATTATGAAAATAAACAGTATTTTACTGGGAAAACTACTTTAAAGCTGGAATTGAAACATTCTAAAATCCATATCTCCGGAATGGTTGACGGGAGAAGGTTAAGACTTTGTGGTTATCTTAACGCATACCAGGAGCCTAGATAAGGACTAAAATTTAGAAGGAGCTGGTGAAGTGTGGGGTGGGGGTGGGAGGGAAGAAACTTTGGATTATAATATCGTCGGAACCAATTGTACCAGCAAGATAAAATTCAATTTGTGTATACATATAAGATTACTAGTGCAGTCTACTAAATTTAAAACTTTTAAGCATGACAAAAGTAGTCGACTGCCATTTTTCCAAAAATTCAATTTTTATATCTCAAGAAAGTTAGGTCCCGTAGAACTATACCGGAGAGTGTTTGAAAGGAAATATTCTAATTTTTTTTTCAAAACCGCAAAGGATAGACATTTTTTGATAGTGGTACGGGGGTGGGGTAGTTTCTTATTTATCAGAAACAGTTTAAACGTCGAAATAAAATTTCTAAATTTACGACTCTTCTTTTGCCTCTCCTAGCCGCAAACTTAAATTTTTTTTAATCTGTTTGCGGATTTGAAAAGGGGGGCGCCAGTACCTTTAATTTAAGCACTTATCAAAATCGGAGAATTGGGAGAGAATTTGGAAAAAATTTACCTAAAATTTGCCAAGGGGTAACATGGCATTTTTTTTAAAAAGTGCATTTTTTCGATTTTTCATTTTTTTTACCGTAAACGAAAGGGAAGCTCAACAGATACTCAAAAATCCAAACAAAATTAAAATCGAATCAAAAATGGGAGAATGGTGGCCAAAAACATCGAAAAAAAATTCAAAATTTGCAACTCTTCTTTTGCCTCTCCTAGCCGTATATTTTAAAATTTTTAAAATCTGTTTGCGGATTTGAAAAGGGGGTGACAGCACCTTTAATTTAAGGGGTCACTTATCAAAATCGGAGAATTGGGAGAGAATTTGGAGAAATTGACCTAAAATTTGCCAAGGAGCATTTTTTTAAAAAGTCAATTTTTTTCGATTTTCGATTTTTTCACCGCAAACGAAAGGTGAGCTCAACAGATGCCTGAAAAACTAAACAAAATTAAAATCCGATCAAAAATGGGGGAATGGTGGCCAAAATCGTTGTTGTCGATATTGTTACTTTTCGAAAACTCTATTTCTTTGCTGATGTCCACCGCGAATAAGTTTGCAGGATTAAATTCTGATGAAACTTAGTTTAAAAATTGTAAAAACGGGCCCGAGACCAATCCCTTAAAATAGAAAAAACCAACAAATTTTTAATACATTAACGCTTATATATTTATTTTAAATTTCTTTCTCTTTACACGATTTTTTTTTTAATTTTCTCTACATAATAATTTTCTTTTCTTTTTTCAATAGATGCATCCATATAAATATATTTTTTTTTATAACTATGTAATCCCGTAAAATATAATTATATGTATGCAGTTATCTCTAGTGTGCATATTGTCTTAATAGTTATTTAAATATCTTAAATATATTTTTTTTAACCATTCATAGAAAACCTAATGAAATTGAGTACAGTAATAGTTAACGAAATTCATTATAAAAATTAAAATAAACATTATAAAATTGTAGTATACTCTGTTGTACAGAATTACTAACTAAACTAAGTTTTACGAAAAAAATAAAAACAAAAAAATGTTTATATGACAGCGACCCGCACCGTCTCGACAATATTATGTTTATGCTGGTTTTAATTTTTCTATAATAACTATTTAATTTAACAATACACATTGTTCCTGTTCTTACTGCTTTGCTAATAGTATAGTTTAGTTTTCCTACTACGACAGCAACAATTTGTTGTAATATTTCTTTTTTTTTACATTAATTTTTTTGTAGATTTAAGTAAATATTTTCATCATTTATATGTAATTTTATATATTAGAAACAGAAACTTAATTAATTGAATTAATTTTTAGTATAGATCAAAAATAGTTGGAGACATTTTTAAAACATAAATTAATAATAATTTGCTTAACCTTTTCTTTTTGTAGAATACATACTTACAAAAATAGTACAAAAAATTGTCAAATAATATTGTTTTCATAATTAGTTAGCTATACATTTATGCGTGTTAAAAAACAAAATTACAAACATTTATACACGTTAATTTTTTTTAGGTCGTAGATTAATTTTTTTAAATTTTCCCAGCATTTTGTTTTTGTTATAACATTTTACATACATATTTAGTTTGTGGTCTTGAAAACCGATACACGATTTAATTGAAAAAAAAAACAGGTTTATAATATTTGAGTTGTGTGTTAACGAGAAAGCGTTGTATTTCTCTTCTTTTCTTAACTAGGCTTCCGTTACGATGTTTAAATAACATTTCTTAAAATATCTTGGTTCTAAAATAGTTTGGCTGGCCATGCGATTTTATTGCATGCCTTCAACTTATGGCTTTATGTAGAACTAGCTTTTGCATTAGTTGTACTGAAAGTGGCATAGTACCATCGTCACATTTAAAGTAAAATCAGGCTGGCTCGGTGTGCCCGAAAACTTAGAGTACTGACTGGAGGCAGTTTTTCCGTATTATAGGTTTTCAGTAAATAGCACTATGCGATGGAAATCCGTAAATACCGTAGAACATAAAGGATTGTGCCTTTTCTAGGTCGACTTTCATTCTCCCACTACTAAGCTTCTGAGAAGATTGCAAGAAGGTACTGTATGGTCTGAAAGGAGCACATTTTTCCTTTTTTACTACCCAACGTTTTTCTTCTGAACTGAACCATATAACATTTTGACTTCAAAGCTCTACACGTCCTCGAGTTGTAACGTGTTTTGGGCGAATGCCACCACCCATTTTTTAAGGATCTTGTTGTGGTAGCTACTTTACCCTTACCTTTTTAACAGTTTTTATTATCGCCTTTCCAAACGTTGAAATATTAGACTGTGCTGAACTAGTAGTAGGACAATTTTGAACTTGGTCTTAAAAACTTCATTTAACGAATGGAAATCAAATTTCAAAATCCTCAGCATTGATGTTCTGACAGACAGTCGGACAGCAAGCTGATTTGGGGTTTTTATAAAAAAAATGCTTATCCGAAACTCCGCTTTTGGATACTAAACATTTTTTGAGGCTATACAAATAAAGTCCGTAATGGAGGCGTTAGACAAAATCTTTAACTTTTCATCAGTTTAACTCCGTAACTCCGTTGTGTGATCTAAAGCCTGTATAACACTGTATGCAACTATGTCAAATATTTGACTATTCTCGCTGACAAATGTAGTCAGATAGTGTAATTGTCAAATTTTTGTTTGCCACATGTTTTTAGGTCTTTTTTGACGGAAAAAATTTGACTGAACTTTTCGTCGAAGGTTTTTAGTCAAATATATGGCAGCATGGTATTGTCGAGGCCCGATTTCACCCAGCAGTAAGTTAATTTAATAATTAAATCCAATCGATGGTCAGGAAATCGGCTCGACTTAATTCCCTGCCTTTGACTGTATACTGCCGACCGACGCGTGCATGATAGTATGATCCGTCGGCAATATACAAGACAATAGCACCGGTCAACAACCAACATAAGCGGCCGGATTACAAAAGGTTGACATTCGCGATGCACGAGCCACCGATATTGCTGACCTACTATCAAGGGTCGATATTCGCGACACGCGAGTCAGTGATATTGCTGATCTGTAATTATCACTGACTAGCTGCCATCATGCTCGGAGGAATTGATAGCAAGAAGTTAAGATCTGACCACCGACCGAACGGGTCATGCTAATAAAGTAGTATAATCACTAAATGTGTAATATTTAGTGGAATAATGTATTAAATGAAATAATAAAGTGTTTTAATGCAGAGCTCCCAAAAGGGACACCACAATTGGCGCAGCCGTGTAAAAGTATAAAATTAAACAAGTGACTGTTTAGGTGAACATTAAAAAAGGAAAAAACTGTGTAGCGGACTAAAAATGAAAATTTGAATGTGAATATTAGAATGGAAAAAACTGTGTAGTGGGAAAAGGTAAAATAATTTTGAATTATGCCGTACTGTGAACTTGGGGTAGGTCTTTCTTTTTTACAAACAGTATTTTATAATTAAGATTCGCATGGGGTTAAAATCATCATCATAAAAACATTTTAACAATCGCTTTCAAATTGATTCATTTGCTCGGTTTAACAGTAAGACTATGTACGACACGTAGATTCTCACGTAGATTTATATATTGAGATTGTCAAGCATTAATTTTTAATCGTCATTCCTGGTTATGTCAACGCCAAGATCGAACGTTCTTACAAGGGATGAACCTAGCAAAATTTCAAGCGTTGGTACAGGAAAACGAAGAATATAAGGAAATAATTAGTGTGCTTGAGAAGAAATTAGAAGGCCATATTCAAGACTGAAAATTTCTCGCAGAACGTCTAGAATTTTGTTAACCGAATCAAAGTGGAATGCAGAGCAGTGTAGAGAAATTGTTAATGTTCTTCTCACAGAGTTTCTAGCAACCTTTGCAAACGACAAACGAAATTGGGAAAAAGCACGTAAAAGAGCTTACTGAGGCGGAATTGTCAAACTACGATCTAGAAAATCAGCTAGAAGATCGTAGGGAAGCAGCAGGATTTCCATAAATTACTATCACCTGGCCCAAAAAATACCGTGGTCAATAAGGGGAAACCTAAAAACGAACATCACACAGGCTCAAAATCTATAACAGGCATCATGACATCAAACGGTACATATGACAGGGTCATGGATGCATTGGTTAAGTATGCACCAATGTTCTCTAGTGCAAGAATACCCAATTTATGTATGGAATTAAACCGATTTATAGACTGCAGCAGAAGTTTGTATGAAAGGTTATCTGAAAATGAGAAAGAAATGTTCTTGAGCTGTATCAAATACAGGCTAATTGATCAATGCCTTTTATCTAATTAAAACAGAACCACTAAAAGATTTTGACACGCTGAAGGAAACGCTAGACAACGCTTATTTGCCTAAGGCTACATTGAATGAACTACGGAATGAACTTCTCAATTGCAGACAAAGACCAGCAGAAGACATAGAGCAGTACTCAGTACAAATGAATACGCTATGGAAACAGTTTAAGGATGCGGTGTCGGCTAAGTATTCGGGAGGGGATAAGGGGTTGTTAGTGGAATTAGAAAAGGACGACATAGCAACATTTAAAATTGGGGTGAAGGATAAAAATATCCAAATGTATCTAATAGGGAAAAATTTAGAAACTCTTAATGGCAGTAAAGGAGGCGGCGGGTTTTTATGAAGGGGAAATAAAAGGATTTCAACTTATTTGGTAGTAGGACGAGGAGAACCCCAACATGATCTGGTAAAAAGTCCCAAGTTCGAGAAAACAAATCAGGAGCGCGGTTTACTTGTCACAATTTTATAAAACTAGGGCATTTCGCAAGGGATTGTAGGCAAAGACGAAAAGATCAGTACTGCACGCAGTGTAGTAAGTATGGACACAGCACTCATGCTGTTATGACACTGGCTATTTTTGCGGCTTTAAAGCGGCTAGACAATCCAAATGGAGAGGGATAGAGACTCTTACATACAATTTAGACATTGGTGTGAGAGAGACAGTCCGAACAGCAAACTATGGGTAACTGTCAAAAAACAATCCATAACTGTCAAAAAAAAAGCGGCAACAAAGCGCATTCGAGCAGTGTTTCGCAACATTCTAGCAGTTAATCCAAGAAAAATCCGCTGGCGGCTAGATTTTCCAGCCGCTACCGACTTGTTTTTGACAGTTCGTTATGTATAAATTATGGAAAGTGTCATGTTATGTTATGAAACGCGCTAAGATCAGTATTTTTTATAACAAATCAGTTGTTAATTTCGTCTACTAGATGCCGGTAGCATCAGCAAGGGTATTTTTTAGCGGTAATCTCTTTCTCTCTATATTGGTCGCCTTGTCGCACGATTGACTTTTATTGCACTTGAAACTAGCGAGGAAATAGCCAGTGTCATAACAGCATCAAGATTGCCGCTCGAAACAGCAACAAAAAAAAACCACCAAGAAAGGAAGAATCAGCAGAAAGAGCAAATACGATTTGCGGATGGCAAAAATCCCAGAGAGAACGATGAAACTTATTGTGGTAAAACAATACAAAAGTTCCATCCGAACAACACACTCCCCTATAATGATTATTGTTCCACACAACAAAACACTGCCGTATAGCATGCCATACGATCTCGAGCAGTTGGACGATCAACTGCTCAAGATCGTACGTCAGCATAATTCTATGGAAGTATTGTTGTTGTGTAATTATTAACGGTAGAATAATTCTTAATAAATACAGACATAGATATCATTAAGGACCCTAAACCAAAGCGTATTATTTTAGAGGATAGCCCAACGGCTCCTCTATTTCGAGTATAGCCCCAAAGGCTCCTCTCCTGGAGTAAAGCTAGCCAGCTTCTCCCCATTGCTTTAGAGTATAGCCCAACGGCTTCTCTTCCTCTCGGGTATAGCCCAAGGGCTTCTCGGAGCACCCCGGAAGTAAGAGCATTACATGGCGACCGTGACAGGACCGCAATGAACTCATGGAAAGAATTCAACGAATTCGCAGCAAAAGAAGTGAAAACCACAAAAGAAGAACAACAAAAGGGACTAACGCTATACCCAATAAACGCCGCAATCCCAAAGTACGTGATCACGCAGCCTACGGTAACCACCTGCTAGCGAAGAAAAAACCGCAGGACCGAAGAAACTAACAATAGAAGAATACAAGCAACGCCAGAAAAAGAAAAACACAGCGCCAGAGCCAACACGCATCAAGAAGAAGCGAGCCGAAAAAAAAGTACGGGCCAAAAACCAAATCCGTGAATTTAGCGCACTGGCTAAGATAGCTACAACCGACGAAGCAAAGAAATCCTACAACATATTGCTCACAAAAGCAAAAAAAGATCTAAACTACATGAAAAAAAATAATAACAAAACAAAAATGTAAAAAAGCTCGAGCTCCTCCACATTATTTATAAAAACCATAAAAAGGGACTAAAACGTAAGTACCAAAGCACAATTCAACTTTAAGCATAACTGCCCGAGAAATAGCTCTAGAGAATGCTTCATTCTAAATAATCTCCACATGGAGAAACTGTACGAGTTGAATGCAGCACTCCAAATGATTCTAACCAATTTCAATAAAAGTAAAAACCGACCCTATACCGAGAAAACACTAAACGAAAAACAAAAGCAAACGTCAGAAATACTTGACCAACTGGGACGAGCAAAATACTTCTCAACATTGGACTTGATGTCAGGATTCCACCAAATCGAATTAGAAGCATCAACAAGAAAATATACGGCATTTTCCACCGACCAAGGTCATTATCAATACACTCGACTTCCCTTCGGACTAAATTTAAGCCCAAACAGTTTCCAAAGAATGATGACCATAGCAATGGGAGGGTTGACCCCAGAGATCGCATTCCTATACATAGATGACATCATCGTGGTTGGATGCTCAAAAAACCATCATCTCAACAACCTAGCCTCTGTATTCGATCGGCTACGATCACGAAACCTTAAACTAAATCGAGAGCAACCCTGTCTAACCCTTTACTGCGATTTCTGTAAAACAACGGACCACTAAACACAGATCTGTCTAAAAAAAATACTTAGCAGAAAAGGAAAATCATACTGAGGGAAACGAATAAAGAAAGAACCGGGGCACGTGGACGACTGTCGGGGACGTAAACAGTGCCATGAAAATATAAACGAACTTGAACTCGATAAAAATTTTAATGTAGTTGTAGATACAGAAGCAGGTGTCGGGAAAAAACTTATCCTTTTTAATAGATACTGGATCTACCTGTAACATAATTAAGTTGGAAAGATTAAGAAAAAATGTCGAAATAGATGGAAATAAAACCCAAACCATTGTTGGACTTTTCGGATCCGAGCAGAAGTCACTGGGAACATGCAATGCTAAACTTCGTATAGGAAGCATCGAATATCCATGTGAATTTACTGTTATTAAAGATGCGAAAGAATTTCCTGGGGATGGCATACTGGGTAAAGATTTCTTGACAGGTCAGGCTGTTATCCGATTGCGTAAATGTTCGGATGTTAATGAGAACAAACCACGAAGGAACTATTTAGGATCGGAAGGAGATGCCGCAATGTGTCGATAACTGTCTGAATACAGCGAAACAAAAAAAGACGAAACCTTGTGTTAGTTTAAAGCAAGCTTGTAACCTGGAAATCACGCATAATGTCAAATATTGGAGTGCAGACCAAAGACGAGAGGCCCCGAGGGAACGAGTCGGTTTTGTAACCCCTAACACAGGCAATATAGTGGATTTTCACTATACAGCGGAAAAAAACAAGCAGTTTTAATGCAGAGCTCCTAAAAGGGACACCACAGTATACAGTGTAATACGAGCTTAAGAGTTAATATCAAGTGATGAGTGAACTCAATAATAATAATAATCAATGGCACAACAGCCCAAATTGGGCCTAGGCCTTGAAGTAATGTTAGAGTTACTTCATTACTAGACCTACGGAACACTAGGAGGTGAAGTGGTCAGCAACACGCTCGTCCGTGATTATTACCCCGATTTTAACTCAGGTACTCATTTACAGCTGAGTGAATTGGTAGTCCGGCACCCAATCCCATTCTCGAAAATTACTTGTCGCCAAGCAGATTCGAACCTGGTACCAGGTGCACCGAAGGCAAGTGCTCTAGCCACCCAGACTAAAATACACGAAAAGTGTCGTGACTCGCGTCGCTGAATCCAACTTTTTTTTGTAATATTAGAAAAATGATAATAATAATAATAAATATCCCAACTAGCAAACAAATTTCGGAAAAGCTAAATTTTTGATTTTTCGGAGGCTACAACATCGATATGGTTCGGTAGTAGGAAAAAGCTATATTGCTTTTTCCTGTTTGGTTGTGGTTTGAACACCTAAAGCCCTTCCCTTTTTCTCGATGCGACATTAACTGAAGGAGGAACATCCGAGTAGAAAGCAGAAATAGGTGATTTATAGAAATTATTATCTCAAAAACTATTTGCTCGATTTTATCCAGGTTGGTTTTATTCGAAAGTATATATGTTGAGGTACGCTAATAATTTTCTTTTATAAATATATATCAACCGGGGGCGCTGCTGTCATGGTCGGCGTAAATAATGTCCGTTGCTCGCACGGTCTACGGTTCCCAAGATTACATGCAATCGGTTGATCCAAACCAAAAATTTCAAAAAGATTCTGAAAATGTAAAGTATGATGCCCTTCGCTACATACGGTTTTTTGAAAATAAAATTTTTTTGAACTTTATTTTCAGTTTTTAACCTCAATTATCGACCTTTCTGGCTTGATAAAAAAAAAGTAAATAAGTAAAAAAAAATCCTACGTAGCGGAGTAGAAAACCTATCCAAAAACATTGTGTGAAATTTTGGAAGCAATCGGTCAAGCCGTTTTCCGAAGATTTTGGGGACCGTCTTTGAATAGTATGTTTCGAGATAATCGCGTTTGAATGACGCTCTATATAGAGAATTCACGAAGGGTCCATTCCGGTTAATTGCCCATAACTTTCACAATTACAGTAGATGCCGCTTACAGTAATCGCGGATAATGTTATAAGCCGAATTTTTTTATCAAAACAAGTTAGTTCCATTTTCCACAAACGAAATTCATCGCTTATTGGAATAAAAATTCGCTTTATGTTATCATTCGGGCCAGATTTCCATACAACATTACAAGTTTTGTGACTGTATCCTTAATCGCTCCTCTTTTTTCTTCATGTGAATGTGATCAAAAAGGCAAAATAAAAACAATCTTAAAATTAAAGATGATTGCTCTTGGTTTTACATTTATGTAAACACAAGGCGATACATAACATAGATTACTATGAGAAATTTCAGTCTTTTCGTAGCTTCTGAAAACTATTGATGTTGATCTCGTTCAACAGAAAGAGTTCAACTTCGAGTAAGTTTTCGAGACTGTTTAATAGAAGCGGCGCGCTGAGCTGACAGATATGACCGAAGCTGGATCTAAAACGCTGTACAAGGCTGAATTTGCTAAAAGGGGAGAGAATCGGGCATGCTAAAAGACGGCGATTCTTTTCAAACGACTTTCTGTAGAAGCTGCCTGGATGAGGAGGAAGAGGATACAGTATTTCATATTCTCTGTAACTTTGTGAATCATTGGAGCTAGAGTTGTAAATAACTCTTAATGAATAAAAAAATAATATTAGATGCTTCGAGCAATCTATATTCAAGCGTAGGAAAATAAATGAGAAAAATTTTCCCCTTCGTCTATTGTTATCATCCGGTTAATGTTATTGTTTATGGCCGGTCCCAAAGTGATTACAATAAGCGGCATCCACTGTATTGGAATTTCAATATGAAATTTACACACAACATTCTTAAGACTACAAACTTTAAGATAAGCGAAAAAAAATTTTGAAAAAAAGAATTTTCTACTCGGATGTTCCCCCTTAAGAGCATAGTCACAAAATAATATTTGCAGTAAAACTTTTAAAAACGTTCGTCAACTGATTATCTTCGTCTAAATCAAGAAAATAATAGAAATTTTTTAAAATTAATTTGTGTTATACGGTTACAGCCGTTGTAAAGATCTCGTTCTCAGAACCTAAGTAATTTCTTTTTATATATATTTTATAAATAAATTTTAAATCTTAATATAACAAACATATCTGAGTTACAAACACGACACAGCTCAAAAATTACACCCAATTTAAGGAGTTAACATAATTTTTTTTTAAATTAAAATTCGAACCATTTTCATAATTTTCGTTGGTATACATTAAGGTCACTCAACATTGATTTTTTTAATTATTATTAGTTATTTTATTAGAATTATTATAAATATTACTTTTGTTGTATTAAATAAATACGTAACAGATTTACCTATTTATTATTAATATAAAAATTACGTAGCTTCATTTAATTGATAACTACAACTTGCTTTTATTTCAAATTTTTCAATATACATTTTTAAAGCTTGATTTTCATGTTCCTTCAACTGTGAGAGGATTTTTTCTATAATTTTTATCAACTTTGAAATTCATGTGATTTTTATTTATGGAAGGAAATAAAGTTTCGAAAAAGTTGTTTTTTCTTTTGAATTTGTTTTCGTTGTACCAATAATTAAATTTTGAAAATTTAAAGACCGTTGATTTTTGTTTTAAGAAAATTATATACATATCACAAAATTTATCAAATAGTTTTACTGTTTGTATAATGGAATAGTGTAATGATGGTTTGTTTTTATTTTGCCTTTGGCAAATTACAAAATATCAGACTACATACGTACGTAAAGTTAAGTATGCGCCTGTGTCCAAAAATATTGTTTTTTTAATGTTTTATTTAAAATTTAGTTTTTATTGGAAATATTATGATTTCAGCAAGATTACATGCTGCAAAAAGATGTTCTTTTAAAGGGATAGTAACAAAACAATTTTAGCAAAATCATTATAAATTATTGTTTCGAGTATGTTGTTGCTGAAGGCGGCTGTATTGGTGTGCATCTACTATATACAACAGAAGAATCAAGTACCTGTTTATTTCCTTGTTTGTCTGAAGCTGCAAAAACGCATCAAAGTCTGAGCTTTGCCATCGTGATAGTTACGGTAGTTAATTTTTTTTATATATAAAGAAGTAGCAATTTAATTAGGAACAGATCGCAGTGAATGGATGTGAGGACGGAGGACATATGGGTGAAGCCGTGTGTAAAAGTGAAACTGCAGCTTATTTGAAATTTTGAAATAGTTGGTGAAAAGGCAAGAGTCTCTCGGTGAGATATGTTAGGGCAAGCCTTAAACACCAAGAAAGATTGGTGCGATTTATTAATATGAATATATTTATCATACAGAGCTTATATTTAGTATCCAACCGCAGCAATCATACTTTAAAGACGGACATTTAGATATAGAGAAGAGAACTACCGACTTCTGACTAGTCGAACTACGAAACAAGATGAGGTGAGAGAAGTCATCGATAGAATAGAAAAAGATGATGACAACATGAACATGGTGTCTGATGGAATGGTTGATTATATTGATGATTACAGGAGTTTAAATTGGAAGATCATCATCAGTTTATCATTTTATGATTCCTCCTTGCTTTTTAACAATATCCATTCCCGAAAATCACGTTCGCTACTATTCTTGGTCTCTTCAAACGAATTAGAGACATGCTCATCCCTTCGTTCGATTAATTTTTTTTCTCGAAACTGAACAATTTATTTTGGGGCTTCAGCGGTCACCCGCCTAACTTGAGAATAGGTTGTTTAGAATATAGACCCTCGGTGGGAGGCGTGGAAGGATAATTCGATGATCTCATGGTAATGTTGACAATCCTAACTTCTCTCATATGTTACTAATGTTGTGAAGAGAAGGAGTCCGCACAACACTTTTTGTGTGACTGCCTAGAAAAAGATCTTTGAGATAACTTCCTTAGCAACTTCCCGAAAAAATCAGTAATATTTGTTGGTTTTTTTTGCAGTTTATGAAATTATTATTGAGAATGGCGAATCGAAAGGAAAACGAGTTTCAGAAATTATTTTATGGAAAAAGTTTTAAGTGGAATCTTAATTAAGTCCGATCTTTGTTGATCTTTCATCCAATCCATCAAAAATTTGTGGAATGAAATGATCTATTTTTCGGGACAACTTCGCAAAAATATATAGCTCAAATCATATGATGCCAATAATATGACGGCTTAAAATTTTGGGTGTTAAGAACAAGCTTTGATACTGGTTGTTTCTGAAAAAATTCTTTGGTCTTACAGGCATAATTCAGAACAAGGAGAATTGAAGAACGCTAGAGCCGAAATCTGCTTTCGGGTAAACTCACAATAGCAAAATGAAAAGGATATAAAAAATCGTTAGAAGTGGATTGATATGCCTACGGCTATTATAAAGAGCAATGAAAGAGAGCAAAGGAGACTGGAGGAAAAAAGAGCTAAAAAGAAGCAAGACAAGAACGAGGATAGATAGAAGGGAAGAAAACAAAAAGAGGACTTCTAAAAACTCAAATACTTGAGACTTACTGAAGACAAGTAGACTATCGGAAAAATTACATTGGCGTGGTGTGTAATTCCCATTCATAACGTTTGTATTTTATTCTGGGGGTCCTTAGAATCGGGGATGAAGACATTGAAATTATCACCATTCTATAACCTACGTCTTATGTGTATTTACAATAGCTATTTTCAGTAATTAAAACAAATAGCGTTCACTTACCACAGGCAGGCTCCAAGCTTAATAAATACAAAAATCTATTTTATGCTTTATTGACTTCTTCGAGTTGACAATATTTTGAGCTGCTGACTTCTTTGCGTTAACTGCAATATGTGGAATGAATTTACAAAAAAAAAATATAATTTATAAAGAAATAAACTAAACGTTGAACTTATCCTTTCACAAGTTCGGGCATTTCACAAGCTCTGCTGAATCTCGAAAGAAAGAAAATGAACATATGCAATCAAAACTACACCAAAAGTTACTTAAGCTTAGCTTAAGTTACTGTTTTTATCGCCCGAATTACTTTCAATTAAGTTGAAAATAAAGCGCTAGTTAGAGATCATCACGTCATCATGCAATTTCATTTGTTTTTTTTATCAAAATTTTCAGCTTTTAAATATTAAAAAAGAAAACGAAAATACTGTTTACTCTTACGAAAACAAGATGACGCGTGCTTGAAATTCACACTACATCCTCTGTACAATAATACAATAAATTATTATTGTACCCTACTGTTTTTTCGTATCGGAATTATTTAAAATTTAATTATAGTAAATTTCTGATTTTTGTTCAGCTAAGTTCGTTTTACTGTATTGAAACAGGACAGCTTTTTGTTTTGTTTTCGTCATTTTTATTTTCTTCAATTTTATATGCATTATATAGTTTTGCTTTTTAAATTTAATCTTAATGTAAGTTTTCTCCTATTGTTTTACTTCAATTTCATTGAATATCAAATACCAAAACAATTTATTTTTGTTTGTTGTTTTATTTTTATTAATAATTAAATATATCAGTTTTTTTCACTTTTAAAAATTTAAATTTTTATTTTTTTCGTTATTTAAATATATTTTTTCTTTATTTTAATTTAATTCTTTAAGATATTTTCTATGTTTCTCTCGTTTTACGTATAAACTCTGTAATTACATGCTCATAACATAACAAATTTTATATGTAACTAATATTTAAATATTTTATATATGTATATAAAAAACAGAGGACTTGACGTCACTTTTAGTTAGTGTTCATACGTGAACAATTATAAAAAAAAATAGGAAAATACCAAAAAAAAGATAAAAATAACTAGACAGCTTACCAGAGCCAACTGTTTATCGAAAAAAACCTTTTTTTCATAGAAATCATTTTACTTATTTAATGTTTGTCAATTTTTTTTTTAAATGTTTTTCTTATCTTAATTTTTATTTTATTCTAACATTTTTTAGAACAATTAGAAAACCCTTTTGAAATCATCAACTTGATTACAAATAACAAAAATTCTAACAGACGACGGAACACAGACTAAATTTTCTGTAAAAAGGACATTTTCCATTTGCATTATACCACAAGAAAAATTAAAAAAAAAATATGTTTGCACCTCGCAGAAAAAATCTTAACCTTTCTTGGAATTAAAATAGTACGCTTCTACTTCCTCTGCTGTTCTTTTCGAATGGCAAAGCTCTAAAAAAAATCCGTTCTTAAGGATTAAAAAAATTTCTTCTTTGTTTCTTGTTATTAAAAAACACAATTATTTTCTTTCGTTGATGAGTTTCGTACAAGATGGGGCTTTCTCAACATTACAAAGAACAGAACTCGTTCTTTTTGTTCGAGTAGCTGATTCTTATTAAAAAAAAAATAACTATATATAAATAGCATCCTTACTATCGAGATTGTACTTGTAAGCTCAGACACTGGAACTATTTGGTCGTGGACAACAGCAGTGGTAGCTTGGTTTTAGAGATTTTAGAATTTGTATTTCATTTGATCCGCCGAGCGACAATTATTGTAAATTAAATGTAAATTGTTGTCGCAGTTCAGTTTTTTTTTTATATCTCCATACTCAGTACACAACTGCACTTACTTATATTTAATGCAACTTTTTTGTTTTGTTTTTGTGGATGTTGTTGGAAATTCACTTTCCATCGTCTTGTTCCATTGGTTCGGCGGAAGCGTCACGCGACATATTACGTCTGAAAATTATGGAAAATTTTGATTAATTAGTAAATGTTGTAATAGTGCGTCTGAAGAATAAAAAGAATAATTTGTCGTAGCAAACGGACCGGTACCGAGGATTTCACATACTGAGCCCTCACCTACATACCTCAATCAGATGCGTATTATGCGGATTAAAGGCGAACCTTCAGTCTAGTCAGCGTGATCTGTAAGCCCTGTGATCTACAAGGGATAGGTATTCCCTACAAGGGATAGGTATTCCCTACAGCACAATCGGACTAAGGGAGCAACGTATTGACATTGAGCCCGACCAGCATTTTAGATGTAACAAAAGTGCGAAAACAGAAAGCAGACAAGGAAATATGATCCTGGCAAACAGGAGGAGATAAACAGGGCCGGATTTCCCATAGGACTAAAAGGTTCTGTAGCACAGGGCCCGCAACAAATTTCACTGGGGCCCGACATTTTCATATCTCTATATATAAAAATGAATGTTTGTCTGTCTGTTTGTCCTGTATAGGCTCCTAAACCACTCATCCAATTGCGATGAAACTTTGGTGATTTGTTGAGGGTACGCCCTCGATGGTTTCTGCGTTAACAAAATTATTTAACAGTTGGTGGTTCGCGAGTTATTTCAACATTTGAGTGTTTTTCATATGATTTAGCGGCAGTTCGTTTTTGGTGTATTAGTTATTCCTATTCCTATTACTAAATGGTATAAGAGGATAGTGGATGGAAGATGGAATATGGCGGATGGAAGATGGAGGATGGAAGATGGAGGATGGTGGATAGAGAATGGAGGATGGATGATGGAGCTTGGGGGATGGTAGATGGAGGGTGGTGGATAGAGAATGGTGGATGGAGGATAGGAAATGGTGGGTGAAGGATGGTGGATAGAGGATGGAGGATAGAAGATGGAGGATGGTGGATGGTGGGCGGAGAATGGTGGATAGAGGATGGAGGATAGAGAATGGGGGATGATAGATGGAGGATGGTGGATGGTGGATAGAGGATGGTGGATAGAGGATGGTGGATGGTGGATAGAGGATGGATGATGGAAGATGGAGGATGGCGGATAGAGGATGGAGGATGGATGATGGAGTTATTTCAACATTTGAGTGTTTTTCATATGATTTAGCGGCAGTTCGTTTTCGGTGTATAAGTTATGCCTATTCCTCTTACTAAATGGTATAAGAGGATAGTGGATGGAAGATGGAATATGGAGGATGGAAGATGGAGGATGGTGGATAGAGAATGGAGGATGGATGATGGAGTTTGGGGGATGGTAGATAGAGGATGGTGGATAGAGGATGCTGGATGGAGGATGGGAGATGGTGGATAGAGGATGGAGGATAGAAGATGGAGGATGGTGGATGGTGGGCGGAGAATGGTGGATAGAGGATGGATGATAGAGAATGGGGGATGATAGATGGAGGATGGTGGATGGTGGATAGAGGATGGTGGATAGAGGATGGAGGATGGTGGATGGTGGATAGAGGATGGATAATGGAAGATGGAAGATGGAGGACGGTGGATGGAGGATGGTGGATGGGGATGGTAGATGGTGGATGGTGGATGGAAAATGGTGGATCGTGGATAGAGGATGGTGGATTGGAGATGGAGGATGGAGTAACGGGAGCAAGAAATGGGAGTAACGGGAGAAATGGTAGCAACGGGAGTAACAGGAGCATCGTGAGAAACAGGAGCAACGGATCAATGGGAGAAATGGGAGCAACGCAGAAATAAGAGCAATGGATCAACGGGAGAAACAGGAGCAATGGATCAACGGGAGAAACGGGAGCAACGGGAGTATCAGGAGCGATGGAACAACATAAGCGAAGCAAGCGTAGCCGCGGTACGCGGCTAGTATTCAATATAATTAAATCCGCTGGGCGAGATTTGTATTCCCTGCTGGGCGTTGCGAGTGCGTTCAGAAGTCAGCACTTTGCTGATATTTGAGCGCACCCACAACTGCCGCCAATCTAACACCGGACGCGGGAGGACCGTTAGGTGATAGAAGCCGGCGTGGGTTTTTGAGATTATGACAACTCTTAGTAATTTGGCGTGTGATAGCACCCAAAATCAGATAACCAAAACTGAAGCAAATGGCATTCTGAATAAAATGAAAGAATTCGATACTGGTGTCATGGTTATTTTTTGGAACAAAATTTTAGAACGCTTCCATGCAACTAGCGAATCGCTTCAGAGCGCTGATATTGATTTACTGACTGTATGTCAACTATATAGGTCTTTGTCAGGTTTTCTGAATAAATATCGAGATTGTTTTAATAATATAGAGGCCGAAGCAAAGCAACTTGTGGATGATCATCAATATAGAGAATATAATAGAAGAACAAGAAAAAGAGCACGTTTTTTTGATGAAGGCGATGCAATTGAAACGGAACTTTCTGCACGTGAAAAATTTCGCGTAGAAACCTTTCTGCCGATAATCGACTGTCTGTATCAGGAATTAGAGAAGAGAAGCGCAGCGTACAACAGCATTGAAAATTTATTTGGATTTACCGAATTATCAATTGCAGAAATTCCAGATAAATGTAAAGCTCTTATAAGTGCATTTCCCAATGGTTTGAAGATTGGTTTCGTTTATGAATTCTTACAATTTTCTGAAATTGTTAAGAACGAAAATATTGCAAAAACTAAGCTCGCACGTATGAGCGAATTATTTGAGGACGGTAGCTCAATTCTTCGCACGTTTCCAAACGTAAGGATTTCGTTGCGAATGTATTTAAATATACCTGTATTTGCGTAATACAATTGGCGAAAATCGTTTGAACTCACTTTCTCTAATGTCAATAGAGTTTGACGTACTAAAATCGATTGACTTTGATGAAATAATAAATGATTTCGGTAAAAGTAAAGCACGAAATATTCCCATATAAATGAGCATATTTTTAAAAGGAGCTAAGATGAGTAAGCAATTAAGGAATTGATAAATATTTCAAACTTTTCGAAATTTTTTTACCATAGTCTTCATGATTTGAGATCATCTGGTTCAGTTCAAAATCCACTTTTATCACATAAGGCTGCCCTGATGATACACTTCCCAAAAACTAAGTAAAATCCCTTTTGATCTGAACTTCGAAGAAAAGAAGCAGTGAGCAGTTATCATTCAATCCACCAATGATAATCGTGAGAGAAAAGGTGATATTTTGATGTTTATTTAAATAAGTTCGCTGCCAGTGAAATAATTGAAGATCTTTTGATTTAGAAAAATTCAATGGATCCAAAGCTTTCTGAAATTTATAGTGCAGTACCAGCAACTTGACAATATAAAATACGTACCTGGCCTTAATGTTCTTTGTCGGTTAAGTTGCTCGTTTAGGTTTAAACCTAAACCTAAACCTAAACCAGCAACTTAACCGACAAACAATATTTAGGACAGGTACGTATTTTATATTGTCATAGTTATAATAGAATCCTTGGAAAAAATTAATTATTGAAAATAGTGGTATCCTCTAAAAATAATGAAGTATGTGAACTAAATGAGAGTCTGGCAAAGTTTTTGCAGTTGTGGTATTGGCACGCAATGGAAGAAAGCTGATATCTTTGGTGAACAACATTTTTTTTTCGGCATTATGTGATACAAACACAAAAAAATTTTTCAAATATTTTTCCGATTAGGAAAAAAATTAAAAAAAATCATAAGCCTTAGTTGTTAGGGGCCCCCAAAAGTGAAATAGCCCCGGGCCCCTTCATAGGTAAATACGGCGCTGGAGATAACGTAGAGTTGCTGGCAAAATTAGCAGAACAGCATAACTGCTTCAAGTGACGATATAATGAACTCTTCAATTCTAGCTACCAAGTCTTTCGTCATAACCGACATGCAAATCTTCAAGATACACCAGTTGGTGGAGGTGTGCTATGTGCTGGAATGCTCATTTGGACAAAGTTTGAATCGTAACTGTTGATGAAACATGGATTCGCCACTACACTCCAGAAACCAAATAACAGTCACAACAATGGAAGGAAGCCGGTTCAAGCGCACCGAAGAAGGCTAAACCGTTCCATCGGCTGAAAAGGTTATGGTGACAGGTTTTTGGGATTCCAATGGAATAATATTCACCGACAGTAAGGGAAAACAATAACGGGAGCATATTATACTGAGTTATTGGTTCGATTGAATGCTGAAATCAAGGAAAAACGGCCTAATTTGGCGAAGAAAAATGTGATGTTTCATCACGACAACGCTCCGGTTCACACTTCGCTGTTGCAATGGCAAAATTGTTTGAATTACGCTACGAATTGCTCCCTCACCCACCGTATTCTCCAGATTTGGCCCCTTGCTACTTTTTATTGTTTCAAGACTTGAAAAAATTGCTTGCTGGATAAAGATTCACCACGAATACTGACGTCATCAATGAAACCAACGCCTATTTTGAAGGGTTGGAGAAATCATATTATTTGGAAGAGATTCAAAAATTGGAAAAACGCTGGACTAAGTGTATCGAGCTAAAAGGAGACTATGTTGAAAAATAAAATAAATTTTTCCCGGAAAAATTGTGTTTTCTTAATTTTTGCAGGTCATTATCAAACCGCCCTCGTATATTCCTCCTTCTGCAAACTCAGATATATATGACTCTGTTTCCAGAGCATCTGAATGTATATGTAATATAATGCGATCCTGTGACGAACTTATTATCGTTGGAGATTTCAACCTTCCTTACGAGTATATAAGATGGACCCAAGCTGATGATGTACCCGGCCTGATGCCGTCCTTTAACTCGTGTCCTCGACAAGATGAGTAATTCATCGATAATATGCTCTCGACAGGTCACTGTCAGACCAATAGCATGGAGAATACTTTTGGCAGGTTCCTGGATTTAATTTTTACGTCAAATACAAACTGCTTAACTGTCAAAGACTGTAGCGCACCTTTGCTATCTGCATCAAATCATCATCCGGGGCTTCATTTAATATTTAATTTTGAGCTTCCGTTAGTCGACTCTTCTGAGGTCTCGTAACATTACAATTTCAAAAAAGATGACTTTTCTGTGCTAAATATCGATATTTGTGGATGTGATTGGTCACAAGTGCTTAATGAGAAAGAATTGAGAAAGCTACTAATAATTTTTACTCATTATTATTTAACTGTTTCGCTCGTTGTGTTCCTATTGCCTTTATTAAGAAATATAAACGATTTCCTTGGTTTGACGAAGATGTGACCCAACTGAAAAACTTAAAAAATAAAGCATGGAAATCGTACTGTCTCTCAGGGTGCGAAGCGGATTATGCTACCTACTCTTGTTTGTTAGTCAGTCTAGAGTCGCGTATACTTCGTATATAGTCTCGATGAAATCATCCATTAAAAGACAATCCTAAGGAGTTCTGGAATTTTGTGAACTCTAAGAAACGTACCGATGGATACCCAGCATGTTTATCTCTTGACGATGTTGTCAGCGATGATCACCTAACTATAAGTAATTTCTTTGCCGATCATTTTCGTACCGCTTTTACTTCATCAAAATGTAATATTAGCTACAGTGATTACCACTACATGACTAAGTTTCCGTAGACCTCATTAGAAATGAAAGACCTCAATATTGACGAGGCCACTTTCTTAAGGTTCATCTCGGACATTAATGATAATTTTGGGTTTGGTCCACATGGTGTGCCGGCTATCGTATTGAAACGTTGTGGCGCTTTATTAATGACACCTTTGCGATACCTATTCAATACCTCCCTTGTTTCCGGTGTGTTCCCTCCCTATCATTTGGAAATTTTCCACAATTAGACCACTTTGGAAGAAGGGCAAGAGGACAGATACACAGAATTATCGACCTATTGCCAACCTAGCCTGTATATCTAAACTCTGAATCGATTGTCTGTGAAGTTTTGAAATTTCATAGCAAATCGATTATTGTACCTTTCCAAAATGGATTTACCAAAGGCAGATCTACAACGACAAATTTGATGGAATTGTCAAATTTCTCCATTCCAGTAATCGAAGCGGATCATCAAGTAGATTGTATTTATACCGAGTTTAGTAAGGCGTTTGATAAGATCAATCATAACATTTTGATATGCAAACTTAACATTTGGGTTTTCCAATTATGTTTATTAATTGAATATCATCTTATTTATGCAACCGATTTCAAAGAGTTTTATTTCGTGGGGTATTATCCTCGGAAATTTCTAACACATCGGGAGTTCCACAAGGCAGCCACTTAGGTCCTTTATTATTTATATTATTTATTAATGACTTGAGTTCAATGATTTTAAACTCTAGAATTCTTTTTTACGCTGATGATACAAAGCTTTTCCGCAATATTACGGATATGGACGACTGCATTATCTTGCAAGAGGACCTTAGCCATTTATCTGATTGGTGTACGTTAAATGACATGCCTCTAAATGTTAATAAATGTACAACTATTTCCTTTTCGCGTAAGAAATGCGCATTTAATTTTAATTACACCGTTGAAGGAAATTCATTACATAAATCAGACAAGGTATTTGATCTGGGCGTTTACTTTAATTCATCTTTTGCTTTCGACGATCATATTAATTATATTGTGAATAAAGCGAAATCCATCTGGGGCTTTGTGCAAAGAAAGGATTTCAGTAAGGTGTAAGGTGTAAGGATTTCAATGATCCTTACGTCACAAAGGCGTTATATTGTGCTTTTATTCGATCAATTCTGGAATATGCGTGCCAGGTATGGACTCCATATTACGAGGTTCATAAGAGCAGAATTGAATCTGTGCAGAAAAGGTTTTTGAGGTTTGCACTTAAGGGGTTACTCTGGCTTGACTCTCAAAATCTTCCTCCCTATTCTGAACGTCTTAATCTTCTCTGTCTTGAATCGCTTGATAACAGAAGGAAAGTTCTCGGAACTGTTACTACTCGTGGTCGAATTTCTCATTTTATGACTTTACAAATGAATCTCTGTTTTTAAAAATAGGATTTCCTCTAATAGTCGCAATTTTTGGTTTCATTCAAGAACTTTTTAGCGTTTCCAATTCGGCTCTTTTCAAATACTAAACAATTCGAGGTGCGTTACTTGGCGGAGGATTCAACCGATTCCATCAACAAGTGTCCGCTAACTTCACGGTCGTTGAGGAGAGTTCATCATCGGAGGGTGTCATGGTAACGTAATTTCTTTTCCAGTGATTCAATACAGATATAATAACTCCCTAAAGTCAAGGACATTGCATCATTATTAGATCGTGCAACAGTACCATGGCTTGGCGACCAGTTTTCCAGTTGTAAAACGTAGCGAGGGAAAGAAACTAATTAATTTCACTTGAGGAATCGACAAGTTTCGTTTCAGTAAGAAAAGGGAACTAATTAATTTCAAAACATTGTACAGAAGAGTTCGCTTTGAAACATTGACCGGTCGGGTGTTGTTTTGTCCGCAAGTTTTTTTATTTTTACTAATTTCACACCATTCCAATTAACACGAACCAAACTTTCAAGTACAAAGAACCGATTTCAACGCATCATCCGTTCCACATTTATCACCAGGCAATCAGGACCAATTAGAATGCTTCGATTTTCACATTTCATGTCACTGGACAGTGAGTGATTTTATTATTCGACATTCACTAATCCTCCAATCTATTTCTAATTTCGGATTTCCTCAAGCCACGATGATTTCACGATATCGATTCAATTCTATCGTATCCGTGGTGGGTCCGTAGTGGATACGACCGTGGTAGTGGATATTGGATGAAATTGAATCGGATTTTTTTCCGTCTACTTCTCTCTAGGAATAACAGAAATTCGCAGCTTGATATTTTCCAGAGAGTAAATTCTTGTTTACAACTTTAGTTTAATGATTTTATAGTTTTTTCTTATTGCTTACCGTATAGGAGGTTGCATGGAAAGACCTGCCATTGCCGTCACTGTTTCTGACTCCTCGCGTTCGATTTTTAAAGCTTGAACAGCTGACATTCCGACGGTGTGATCTAGCCGCCTAACACAGGGCCAATGCGATGACTATAATATGAAAATTAATTCGATTTGAATTCAATCAACTAAAGTTCCAATCTTATTAACTACAATATAAACGAAAATTTACAACAACACTGTACCTGAATAGCGATGGTCTTTTGTAGTGTGTCGATTGCATTTTGACACGGTGGCCTTGATAGTTCCGAATCTGATATAGAAGCCGAATCATCGCCCAATAAAGACCGTACACATTCTTGAGCCGAATCACAAATTGCAGGAAGATCGTAACCTCCTTCTAGTGCTAAAACTAATTTGCCGTCTGCTATTTGAGTAAGTTCTCTTGTCATATAGCCGAAACATGCGGGCGAAACGAGATAACCACCGAGCGGTGCTGGATGTCCGGCTGCTGCATCGAAACCAGCCGATACAAGGACAATATCCGGACAAAACTCTTTTGCAATTGGCATCACAATTGTACGAAATGCTGCCAAATATTCGGCATCGCCCAACGGTGGATTTAAGCCACCAGACCACGAAACGTTAACGTTAAAACCGAGACCAGCTCCGGTACCGCACTGAAAATGAAAATAATTAATCGAAATTATTACGAGATTCATTTGATTAATGGCCGGACAAGAAGTAAGGAAAAGATTAGTGTCTTACCTCTGTAGGTCCTCCCGTTCCAGGAAAGAAGTTTCCATCGTCATGCCGATGTACTGATAGATAGAGGACATCTGGGCAGTCGTAGAAAACCTGTTGTGTTCCATTACCATGGTGAACATCCTGTAAGTAAATGTCGTTAGAAAAAATTCTCTAACTTAATCCTGTTCGAATTTACCCAATCAACAATTAAAATTTTTCGCATTTCAGGCATTCGTTGTCGCAACAATTTCGCAGCAATGGCAACCGAATTGAAAAAGCAAAAGCCCATGGCCAAATTCGGTTCGGCATGATGACCGGGCGGCCGTACTACAGCAAATCCGTTCTTAATATCACCTTTTGCCGTCTTAAATGCTAAATCTATAACACAACCGGCAGCCATACGTGCCGCAGCCGCTGTATGATGTTCATTCCATGTCGTATCCAAATCGACACCGACTCCACCGCACGACAAACGTACAAAACTAACGGCCGGCGAAGCTTCGATTTTCTGCCGATTTAACAGATTCGATCCGAATAGCATCGAATGTGCTTCGGAATGGACGCTTTGTAGTTCATCTTGAGTTGCTTTACGGGAACGTAATCGATCACAACGGCCGGCCAGTCCGGTCTCGAATAGCCGGGCCCAGACACTTTGTAGCCTCCCACTATGCTCGGGATGCGACGAATTATTGCCACATATGCAAGCATGTTTCAGCATGAGATTATCGTAGGCTAGTCCGGTAGTAATTTTGTGCGGACTATCAGGTAAATTGTGACGATGTGTTACGGTCAGATTGACCGGTGGCGGAACGTGATCGGACGACGATGACGATCCTTGACCAGTATCGGGAATTTGATTGCAAGCGTGCGATCCTAACTGTACCAGTGGACTGGATAGGGTCCGTGATAGGGGATGTATTAGACCGCGTGCGAGAGCTTCTTCAATCTGAAAGAAATATGCGAAATAGAAATTAACTTCCGAAGAACAATCGTAAATTGACGGCGAACTTACATTTAAGGACTGCTTGAATATGATTTCACGCTGTTGCTGCAAATATTCTTTGTCTCTACTTAATCTGACCATTGCATCGTCCGGAATATTATGAGATGTACTAGTTATCACAGTGCTAGTTAAGATCGTTTTGGGGGGTAGTTTCTTATCGGTCAAGTCGATCACTTCGCCAGCTTCTTCCTCCTTCAGTTGAGGCTCTCGGCCGCTTCGTGTTAGTACGGTTTGACGTATTTTTTGTGTGAGTATATGATGCTGTTGTTCATATGCTTGTCGCTCAGCCTAGAAAGTGGGCAAAAACCATTGAAATCGAATATCCCAGCGAATCCTTTAAGTCTACTTACATCGCTGTTTTCGTAGTGTGTTTGAGCTATATTTACGGTACCGGTACCAGTTAGCATTGGATGTCCAAGTGGTAACGGTGCCGATTGTGTTCGACCCAATGGCCTATGACCTTGTTTATTTAGTCGGGCATGTGCAACTTGTGCGTCAGTTATTGGCTGTCCGTAGACCGGCATCTGATGCATTACCATATGACTTAACGGTATCGTCGATGTATGGGCTTGGGGTGGCAGATCGGATGGCGGAACTGGTGGCGGTTGATGTTCAATTGGCAAAATAGCCGAGTAATACGTTGAAGCGCACATTGGCTGTGATGCAGCAGCTGCTACTGCAGCAGCAGCTTGCTGTCGAAGTGCTAAATAGCTAGCTAGATTAGCAGCGGCAGGACTATGGGCATTTGGTATATGCGGTCGACCAAGCGATATATTCGGCATTGATGGGGAACTAAATAGCGATAGGTCATTTATACTACCACGCGTACCTTGATATTGTGGATCCTCGTTTTCTTCTTGAATGGGAGCGCTTGTCGGTGATCCCCGACTGCCGGCCATTGCTGGCGGCGAATTCGGTCCGGAATCGGATGTGTTACTGATGCAGTCTGTGTCGAGTGGAAGAGGAAAAATGTTTTTTTTAAATACTCTTAACTTGTTTACTTACTGACTAATTAAACTTAAAGGATATATAGAATGCAATTTTTAATATTATCTTTTATGTATCTGTTAAATTTTGGGGTCTTCATTTATACTGAATTGGAGTTTGTCCGATACGTTATCTGTATCGTTATATTGAGCTGTTCTCACAAGTTCGAACTTAGTTCCTTCAATAGCGTTACATGCCAGTCTTTTAGAGAAAGAAATTGTGGCCAAGTCGTCTTCCTCTTGGTCGTTAAGTTTCTTGGTAACGTCAGAGATCTATGAAACTATCTCGGTATCTCAGTAGATGTAGAATTCAGACGGGCATTTCCATTAGGTTATTTAATGCAATGAAAATTGGTCTGTAGTTAGGCCGATCGATGTGATCCACTTTCATTGGAATGGGCTGGATATTTACAACTTTCTAGTCCATAAATTTAGAGAGAAATGGAAAAGTTTGCAAGGTGGAGACGAACATTATGGTTCTGTTGATTTTTTTGCATGAAGATTTTTTTAAACATTAAATGATGCACATGATTCAATGAAGATCCAAGAATCAAATAAAGGGTCGAATTGTAGGCGAATCTTAGGTTGATAGAGGCAGTGAGGAATTAGCTGGGAAAATGGTAGCATAACGGTTACAGACATGGTTCACCTCCAAAGTAGGGTTACTGTATAGGCAAGACTGCCTGTAAGAGGTAGAGAGTGTTGCATATCTAGTGACCCTACTCCAAAGGAGCCAGTCGAATAAGACGATATTTATTCTAACAGAAGCGATTAAAAAAACAGCCTTGACTTCACATACAGTGAACTCGATGCTGGTGTGGAAATGTCGATCACGAGGGCATAGAGAAAGTGCGGTCCAAGATTTGAAAAAAAAGGAAACCACTTCTGCAACTGGACAGAAATAAGATACGGAACTACAGCACTAACAAGTCACACACGAATAGACGGCATATTCAAGGTTTCTTTAAGTTAATAAAGAATGAGTGTTCATATTCTTTGATTGAATTGCAAATCGGAACTACATAAAGCTAGGAGATGGAGACCACTTCCATTACCCAAGCAGACCTCTTTCAGTTGGATAAACATTTTGATTAATAAATTTGGACACCTTGGATAGCTTGAATCAACCTTTCCGCCCTCAATTAAGTCTTGTCAAGGACGTTTTGTGTAACATTGTTTTTCTAATGATTCTCAATGTTCCCACTCGTTTGACGACCTGTTCAAACTCTTATAAGAAAGTACAAGTTGTTGGTCCACGTCTCGCCTACTCCTATTTAATTCTACTCTCCTCCATACAACAATTCGACAACAATTGGAGACGAGAAAATCTTCTGCATAACGTACAAAAAGTCCGGCTACTGTGAATTTTTCCCACTATCAAAAATACAATAGATTAAGTGTAGCTCATAGCGGTTCTTCAACAATTATCTCAGCGCTGGTTCACCCTGTAAAGAGATCCGACTGACTATATCGAACGTGTAACCGACGTGGCCACGCTCGAATTATAGAATAGTAAAGAATAGAAAAGCTTTGTATATGGCAGCTCGCAGGTGCTCTGAAGAGACAATATCATTTTGAGAATAATAGACCTCGCAGATTTAAGCTGTATCTGACGTTGTGGTGACCCCGATATTTTTTTCCACGTGATCTGTAAATGTAAAGGTTGCCACAGATGTAGATGGAGATCCCCGGAAAAAAATATGCAGAGAAGAAGATAAAACTCAGATGGAACGAAAGGCCGACCATAACGTCCCAAATTCGATAGGAGAAATATCATCAAAATGGTCGAGGACCTATTTAGGCTCTCGTATATCTATTAGGTGTAAAAATAAGTTCCCGGCGTTCTCGTATAGATGGCGCTAACACAAAATACTGGGAAAAAATGGCGGATCAAGCTCGTAATATGGCAAGATCAGACATATTGCAACAATTCCCCATCATTACATTTGTAAAATTTTATCGGCGTCAGTTACTTATGAGTCCTTAAACATGTCGGAGTTCGAGCCAAATAAGCGCCATTTGCGGGAAGTTTTGCTTTTTTGTTTTAATTCAAAGAAATCTGCGACTGAGGCTTGTCAGATGATTAGAGAAACTTATGGCGAGTCTTCTATTAGAGAATCAACGTGTCGCGAATGGTTTCATCGTTTCAAAATGGGTGATTTCGGCGTGGAAGACAAGAAGCGTTACGGCCGGCCAAAAAATTTCGAAGACGCAGAATTGGAGGCACTACTGGACGAAGATTCATGCCAAACACAACAAAGTCTTGTGGATTCATTGGATGTGACTCAACAAGCCATTGTACATCATCTGAAAGCCTTGGGAATGATGCAAAAGCAAGGAAATTGGGTGCCGTACGAATTGAAGCCAAGAGACGTCGAACGGCGTTTTTTCACGAGCGAACAGCTGCTCGAAAGGCAGAACAGGAAAGGATTTTTGTATCGTATCGTGACTGGTGATGAAAAGTGGATATACTACGACAACCCGAAGCGCCAAAAATCGTGTGGATACCCTGGTCATGCATCAACATCGACCGCAAAGCCGAATATCCATGGTTCCAAAGTTATGCTATGCATTTGGTGGGACCAGCTCGGCGTGGTGTATTATGAGTTGCCGCAACCGAGTGAAACCATCACAGGACCTCTTTATCGAAGACAACTAATGCGTTTGAGCCGAGCATTGAAAGAAAAACGGCCGCAATATGAGCAGAGACACGACAAAGTGGTTTTGCTATACGACAACGCTCGGCCACATGTTGCTGAGGTTGTGAAAACCTACCTGGAAACACTGAAATGGGACGTCCTACCCCACCCGCTGTATTCACCAGACCTCGCTCCTTCCGACTACCACCTATTCCGATCGATGGCGCATGGCTTGGCTGAGCAGCGCTTCCGTTCTTTTGAAGATGTCAAAAATTGGGTCGACTCAAAGGACGTGGAGTTTTTTCGACGCGGAATTCATATGCTGCCATAAAAATGGGCAAAGGTTGTGGCTAGCGATGGACAATATTTTAAAACATAATTATGTAACCAATTTCCCACAATAAAGGCTCAAATTTAAATAAAAAACGATACGAACATATTTGTACACCTATATTATCAAAATGGCCAAGGACCTATTTAGGCTCTCATACATCTAGTGTTTCTTAGACCATCCTGATTTCCTAAATAGTTTTTGATGAATAATCTATGGAATGGAAGACTGGCTCAGTTAGTCTTCGGATAAAACTAGCCGATAAAAAGTGAGGGAAAAACATAAATAAAAAATAAATATAAAAAAAATACATAAACAAAATAGAAAAAAAAGAAATACACAAAATAAATAAAGAAAAAATAGGAAAAACTATAATATTGTTACATGTAAACCTGGCAACCGCGCAACCGTGCAACTCGATCGTTTCACATAATGGAAACAGCAACAACCGAATACCTAGTTGCAAAATAACCCAATCAGAAACCTAGCTGAAGTAAATAAGGCGAAACAACACGACTGTATCTCCCTTCTTATCGAATGCTCTCCAATATACTAGAATCCAATGAGGATCAAAGTCGAAAGATCTCAAGCTCACTAGAACCCTCTACATACACCACCGAACGAAGATTAAAATCGAAAGCTCTAAAGCTTTCTAGAACCATCCACATAGATCACCGAGCGAACATTCAAGTACATCCTAGACTGCAACCGGCTAGTATAACAGCAGGTGAAGCTTTCAGCGAGGATATAGTAATTTTTATTACGTCGACTGTGACAGCCAGCGTGTATACGCGACCGTGTTGGTAGAGAGCGAAAGTGATCGAATCAAGCGATATAAATAAGCGGGCGGTATTGCCATATAGTGCGAATAATTGTGAGAATAGAATTAAAGTACGAAGAATAAATAATCACTTATTTTTATTTTAACCAAATTGTGTTTTACTTGAAATCCCGGCGAACCCCTAGCTCGCAACAACATAAATAAAAAAAATAAATATAGGTAATTAAAAAATAAACAAAAACAAATAGGTCAATAAAAATTAAGGATTGCAGTGGGATCATAACGAAACCAACGAGTTAACTTTAGGAGTAGCCACCCACCAAACTAGCCAAGGTCTGTGTACTTGTTATTACGCTATGCAGGTCTATTTCAATTTCCTATTTCATAAAAGCGTTTCGGAAAATTGTATTTCGGATTTTGGCTTTTGAAGTTTACGTCTGGGCTTCCTAACCTACAGGAACTTAAGAACCAGGTCGATAATAATTGATATTAAAAATTGCATTTTCAATAAACTATTTTCGTAAAGCATGCCTTATTCGAATATAAAAGATTTAAAAAACAAAATTCAAATAAAATCTTCGTGAAAAAAAACAAAAAAGCTGATCTCGAACAAAAATTCGTCAAAAATACGTCCGGTTTAATAAAAACTTCGTTAGTCAAAAATTAGTAATATCATTAAACAGCGGTTAAGTCTAGTCGCACTTAACAACACTATTTTCTCAATAAATTATTTATTGTTGATTATTTAAAAAAAAAAAAAACTACGACAACAATTATCAAAATCAACTATAAAACGCAAAATTTAAATACTTTCATGCAAAATACGGAAATATAAACATAAACTTCTATTTAAAAAAAAATGATGTAAATTTGGCTAAAAAAACAATTTTTTTGTCTTAACTGAATGGATAAATAAATTATTGATAATTTTATTTGTTTTTTTGGTTTTATTTTTTTGGTACGTACTTGCCAATGCTGAATTCTGCTTTTGTTGGCGTCTCTGGGCGGCATGCAGTAAACGTTCGTGACGACGTGCTGCCAACGGACCAATCCGAGCTTTCCGTTCGATTACGCTCTGTTTTAAACGAATCTTCAGCAAATTCGGTTCGGATGCTGTGAGCCACATAATTCACAAAATTATTTAATAATAATTCTTTGGAAATATTTTAATAATTTTTTTTCTTTGTAGAGCTCAATTTTTTTCTGATTTTCTCAATTTAAAAAGAAACATACAATTTTGTTTAACGGACATAAAAAAAACAACTTAAAATGATTGGCTGTGGAGTCCATATTGCGTCTGTTTTTTTTTTTACTATACGGTCGATAATTTGCAACAAATTGACGTAATTTCAGTCTTTCTTTGTTTAAACTTCCAATAGTTTCGATTTCTACTTAATTTCACCAATTAAATAAGCTAATCTTCTTCAATAAAGCACTGAATGTTAGATACAACAAATATTCTACTCGAAAAACATTTTGTCCTCAATTAGTTCTTAAAAAATAAGTTTAAATGTAAAAAATGTGTAAATGTTATTGTGTAAATTTACTATCATTTAGTAATTTTACTGTTGCTTTTAATCAAAATTCATACAAAATTAAATGCGGGATTCAAAAAAAAGTTATTCATTACTTTTTAGTTGAGTTAAACAAAAATGTTGCTGGGCAAAATAATTCGATTCGATAATTTTTTTTTATTTTTATTTCTTTGGTAGTATTATCATCTATTTAATATCGTTTAAAAAATAATCACAATCATGCAGAAAATAAAAACTATTGTACTTTATAAAATTAATGTAAATGTAATTATTTCGCTTGTTGGTGAAATAATTTTTTGGAATAAATTAAGTTTTAAAAAATTTAAATTACCTGTTTTACGAAGAGGAAAATCTGAATCGTATTTTGCTATTGTTGGTGGTTGAGGAATTTTATATGGATGAGAACTTGTTACGGAACCAGCCGGTAACGATTCACCCGATGAACTTTTCACAACACCCCTGAAATAATAAAAAATTAAATTAATGAAAGATGAAAGTTTTTTTTTAATTTTTCATTTCAATCGGTTTTATATCGGATGTTGTAGTGCACATGTGTAGGATGCTTGTGCCTGAGGTGCATAAAGGGCATTTTCCAAGCTTCGTCATCATGAAACACGAGAGCTAAGTTTTCTCTTCCTAGCTACTCGAAATGTCGAAATGCTGCCTCTACATCATCTGCTACTGATGCTGTCACATAGAGATATATATACTGGAGATGACAAGCAGCGATTGAGTTGAAGGCGGACGTCGTCGCATTCACTTGCACGCAAAACAACAACAAATTGGCATAACGCTCCTGTTTTGTCTCACTCACTCACACGCTAAAACAACATTTGATATAACGACCCTGTTTTGTCTCACTTCTCGCCGTGTTTTTGGCTTCAAAGCGCTTTATACAAAACCGGTGGCTTGTCGTCTCCAGTAGCTCTATGTGCTGTCAACACCTATGCTTGGGATATTGGAAATTATGTGGACCAGTCGGGCATGCCAGATTTTACGAAATGTCAGCTTATGGAACAACCGTGGATTCCCTCTAAACATTATGTATTTCCTTATTGCGTGATAAGGAAAAAAGGGAAAGCCACCAAAAAGTTTGCGCATAGATCACACTCACTTGTTAGTTCTTTCTCATAAGGATCAAGGACTATATTGCCAATATTGTGTCCTTTTCGGTTCATTATTTTCAAAACCTTCCACACCTTCAACTTCAACAAGTAAGATCGACCCGGTTTTTGAATTTTCAGGATCCGTATCAAATGAGGGTAACTTCAGAGCCTTACTCCGCTTCAGAATAGAGGCAGGGGACACAAAATTGCTGGAACATTTAATAAACACATCAGCCCTAGAACACAAAACGGCTTAATTGAATGTTGTAAGGAAGAGATTCAAGAGGTGATACTGAGTAGAGTGAAAGAAGCTGAAATCTATTCAATAATTTTCAATGAAACTATCTAATGTTCGAAATGTTCAAATGTAATTTCATGCCGGAACACAACAGGAACAATGAAGAAAGTTGTCGCTTTCGCAAACACGTCAGCAAAGAGACATGCAGTTTTTAAGGATGAACTTGGTGCCTCTGAGTTTTTGATTTCTATGATCAGTCTCGTAGATGTCCTTGGTAAGTAGTCATACACCTATCATCTATTATGTATATAGTATGAAATAAAATACGCATCTAACGTTCGTTCTTTATTCTATTATATTAGGAACCACATCTTCGCTCAGCAAGTACCTCCAGAAGCCATCACTTGATTTAAAGAAAGCTTCGGAATCGATAGCGGACACAATATCTGCCTTTTAGATTTAAGAACGAGGTTCTCATCTGACGTGCTAGCAACGTTTAACCTAAGCGTCTTTCTTCCACGCGAATCAGAATCTGAGCATAACAATGTCTTGATTTTTTTTAGCAATTGACTCCCAGCTCCCGCTGGTTCATCTATCTTGTGACCCACCTCAAACCATAACTCTGCGTACGCCTCTGGTTGTAAGTGCAAAATAGGATCTAAAGGTGTTCTCAAGTTATCGTGCGACTATATGGATGAATAATCTAGACATTTGCACTTGCAAAATTTGTACGCTGCACCATCAATAACTTGTTACTTCAGGAGGCCACAGAACTGTGAACACGAAAATTTTGCTGAATTAATACATCTCTCTAATTTTAGAGACCGACTGTTTGAAAATATCATCACTATCCTCTTGTTGATGATTCGATAAGACAATCAAAAAAATTTTACGTGGCTTGGATTATGGTCGGATTTTAAAAGAGGTAATATGGCTGGCTGCTACCTAAAGAAGAAGTATTTTACTATTTTTGGCCAAGTAAAATTTTGCTTCCTTCCTCATAACGTTACGAAGTCGAGCAAATGTATGAGCCCATACTAATTTTTTTAGGACATTTGTATAGTAACTACTCGTGGAAGTAGCTACATCATTCAAAAATAATAAGTTTTTGGCAAGCGATCGTGCAATGAGTACAACCATATTTTTAGAGGACTTTTCAATGCGAGGTCGTATGATTTTTTCACCCAGCCTGAGAATTCATTCAGTTATAAACGCATTCTTAAGTTTTTCAGCGATAAGAAAAATGATTGGACTAATTTTTGTAGGACATTTGTATGTGAGCTATGCGGATGAAGATTTCGTCTAATGTATAACCGACAACACGAAAAAATTTAAGGCAAGGAGTCAGAAATCAGAAAGTTATTCTTCCAGTCTTCTGTCCGCATGGGTAGTCTACGATTACTCGTGACAATTCATATAATAATATTGGGAGCGCATGCTTAGAGTTAAATTACGCAGCCTAGAGATGAATGCATAGTCGACAATAGTGCAAACAAGAAATTCGGATTAACATTTAGCATTTGTGGTCCCTTGATAGTACTGCTCCAATAATTTGCAGGACATCGTCTTCGATGCGCCCAATCTAAGTTTTCTTTTGAAGCTCTACAATATTGTTCTTAGTGTATTTTAATTGTAAGCCCATCGCCCAACAATTTGATGGGAATATAGGCACAAAGCGTTCACGATGTCTAAAATTTCGGTTCCAGAACTCAACCTCAAGAAAAGTTTTATAGCAGGCCACAAATTTATTATTTTTTCTAAATAGGCCCCCTTCTTCTTTTTTAAAAGTTTAAGAATCAAGTTTATAGCTCAAACTATTCCGAAGATATAAAATTCTAAATTTCTAGTTTTAACCTCTTCTTTCGCGTGTTTCTTGGGTCTTCAACAGCCTGCTCATAAGTAAGCTACTTAATAGTGGTTAGCCAAGGGCAAGTTTTTGGATACACTGTTGAGTATTTTGGAATCTGCACTCCGCACACTCAGTGAGTGGGCTGGGAGATGCGGCTTGGGGGTGAACGCTTCTAAAACTGAATTGGTGCTATTCACAAGGAAGCATAGAATTCCGGCATTTAGGCTGCCGAAGATCGGAGGTGTGGAGCTTAGACTATCGGAACAAGCTAAATACCTTGGTCTAATTCTGGATAGGAAGCTCAGCTGGAAATTGAATATTCAGGAGCGCATTAAGAAGGCAAATAACGCGGTTTTCGCGTGCAAGCAGACCGTGGGCTGGGGTCTCAAAACAAATATAGTACACTGGTTGTACATGGCGGTTGTGAGACCTATTCTGACCTATGGGGCAGTGGTGTGGTGGAAAGCCATGAATAAAAAGTACAATCTTAGGGAACTAGGAGGATTGCAACAGACTGCCTGTGTTATGATCACGGGAGCCCTTCGCACAACTCCTACTGCCGCGTTGGAGGTGTTTATGCATCTAATGTCAGTGGATATCTATGTGAAACAGGTAGCGGCAAATACAGCAGTTATGCTATCGAGCTGTGCCCTCTTTAGGCGGAGCTCTAAAGGGCATAGTTCCATTCTCAGCGAATTTCTGGGAAGCCAGGCGGATATTAGTACGGACTACTCAATCCCAGGGATGGATTTTGCGACGCCATACGAAATTGTATATCATAGTAGAGTGGACTGGGAGAACAATAGGGTATTACGTGAAGGGGAAATCTCCATATATACGGACGGATCGAAGATGGAATGCGGTACTGGCGCAGGCGTCTTCTCTGAGCAGCTGAGTGTAGGGAAGTCGTTCAAGCGTCCATATGTATGCAGTGTTTTCTGGCTGTGCTGCAGGCAGCAAACATCCTGTTAATGGGGGAGATATGCAATCAGAATATCTCACTCTACATTGACAGCCTAGCGGCCATAAAGGCGCTGGAATCGGTCACCATTAAATCCCACTTAGTAAAGCGCTGTCGAGAAATGCTGAAGACACTTTGCAGGGCATAGTAATATACTAGGGAACGAAAGAGCGAACGAGCTGACGAGATCGGGATCGGCATCGAATGGTAGAGTTGAGCAGGATGTGTCCACCGGTATGCGACATCAAAGCGAAAATTGGTGAGCGTTTTAAAAAGGCGGTCAACTTTAGGTGGGCAGGGCTGGCAAGCTGCAGGATTTCTAGAGCCCTGTGACCCGAGCTGGATAGTCAAAAAACTAGGATTATATTAGCTTGGGATAGAGGAAACTGCGATTGCTCGTTGGAGCACTGAAGGATCATTGCATGCTGAGGAAACACGCTATGCGGCTAGGGGAGACGGACATCTACATGTTCTGCCATGATCTGTACGCTGTGGAGGACATCACTCACATCTTGTGTGAATGCCCAGAGATCGCTAGAAGGTGATTGAGATGGCTGGGTAGTCTTTTCATCGATAACATCGAGGATTTGAGGTCGTTAGGGGATGACAAACTGGTCAGGGTCTGCAGAGAATTGGAGAGCTTTTGAGCGGATGGAACAGCACACGTGGATCTGAAGGGATCCCAATGGGCCCGTATGGTGCCTAGTAAGCGCGGTGGTTCTAGCGCTGCACCCATTGAAACTAAACTAAACTAATAGTGGTAGGTAGATAGGTACATACACACTTAGATCTAAAAGGTCCGTTGTGTTACCACAAGTTCATAGAATCGGGTCTTACTCGCTAAACCATTTAGAGCTTATAAGCCTTGGATTTCCGTAATCTCCGGCGGCAAGGTCACTGAGACTGTTGAAGAATTAGACTCCTGGTTAGCTTTCCTCCTACTGGATAGAGCTGGACAGGTGTAGTGAAGATGAAGGACTGTCTCCCCTCTTCCTCGTGCGTGATTGAAAAGAGTCTCATAGCATGCCGGACTATAAGAGTGTCCGGTCAGGACACCAACATTTATGGTGCTGATATTGACGAGCGAAATCATTCTATAGAACGTTTCAGATCAGGGTTTCTCGGTGCCTAGATCTTAACTACTCTCTAGGGGATACCCTCGTTACGAGCTGTATATCAACTCATCAGACGGCTTTTCATAAAATCAGCGAGAGTCCTACGGCTTGATCGGATCAAGTCTCACAAATTCAACTAATCTCTCTAGTTAAATACATTTTAAATATGATTTTTTTTTAACTTAATATCACGAGTGATAAGCCCATGGCCAGGTGGGATTGAACTCACGATATCAGTGATAACAAGATCGAGGCCATACAGTGGTTCGATTCGGCTTATGTGGCTGCAACATGTGCGCTGGTGTGATTAATCCACCGCTTTTTTCTTGTCCAAGCTCATGACCACACCAAAACAATGTATGTTCGATAGAATTATTGATAGCCTTGCGGGGAAAATCGCTTTTGAGTTTGATCACACTATTGGTGTATAGACGAGGCTTTCTAACCTGCGTGGCTTTATGTCCATATGCGATCATACGAGGTTTGTAGATTTAACCCAACTCATGAGGGCGTAGTTCAATCGTTTCAATGTTACCCGAACCCTTACTACCAAAAACTTTATCCCGAGGACAAGAAGAGCTGTTCTAAAGTAAAGAAAACAAAGTAATTAAAAAAAATTATAGTTTTTAATTAACTTACCTATTTCTATAGTGTGGTGATGTTGTCATACCATTTGCAGATTGATTTTTTTTATTTATGAGAAAACTCTGAAATAGAAACAATGAAAAACATGAAAACAGAACAAAATCAAACGAATTAAGTTACCTACCATCAGAATTTGTTTAACTTCAGGACTCGCATTTGCACTGCAATTATCCTTGCGTCTCATTGCTTCGCGTTCACGCCTTTCGCGCTGCTGTTGTTCTTCAGCTGCAGCACGTTGTTCCCGCAGTTCCTGGAATACGCCATTTGAATGCGCCGCAAACTATATAGATAATGTTCAAAGGATTTGTTGACAGAAAAAAACAAACCAAAAGAGATAGAAAGTGGTGAGAGAAAGGAACTCAAAAACCAAGACAATTTTATTTTTTAAATATCTATATCATTTATCGTCCGAAAATGCAGATTGTTCGATTGAAGTTGTCATAGTTGGGGATTGGCACAATTTTCGTAGCCATGATTTTTATGGTGGCATTGCAATCAGTTGAAGTTTTCCAGAAGACCGGTCTGAAACCGTGGAGGAACTAAAGTAGTGAGTTAAAGAGAGCGGTCGGCTTGAGAATATCTGCAAAGAAGACTAACATTACGTCGATATTCAGGAGCGTCGATACTTGAAAACTCTTCCTTGAACTCTGTCCAGGTAACAGAGATGCTAATGATATGATCATTCCAATGCATAGAACATTGGTCTCGATTCGAAGCCACCGAAAAAGTGGTCTCGTTTTCGTTCAGAGTTAAAAACCAGCTTTGCGTTTTCGATGCATTGAATTCGAACCTTGCTAATATCTCCTAGTAGATATATAGTGACTATAGTGACAGATCTGTAGGAATAAAAGAAGTGTAGTTATCGGCAAAGCTATGATTTGGACTAAGAGTGTTCTCGAAAGAAAATCATTTGATAAAAATCACTGAGCCAGTAGGCTAGATAACGCGCCTTTGGGGAACACCAGCCTTTGGAACGAAGAAGTTGACCGCCGACGAAATATTACCCTCGCACATCAATGTTTCATATAACCCCGCTTAAGGAGCAGAATCCTAGCAGTTTCTTCAAAATTAAGGACAAATTCATTGACGTAATTTTGGCTGAAAATTTCACTGGGGCTGACTGATCCGAAGTCGTAGTTCTGCAGTCGACAGATGCCCAGCCTCAAGATATGATTTCTCTCAAGGTACTGGTGAATTTTGTTCTTCCGAAGTCCTTCGCTACATACTGCAATCGATCTTAGATGAGGAAACAACAACTTATAGGGGTCCTAACGTGACACTGTCCCTTTGGGAGGCATGGAGAAAGGCTGGGAATACCCATGGCTGATCTGTGTCACTGTGGTGATGAGAATGTTTAGCCAACACTGGAGCATCTAGTGTGTGAATGTGAAAGCCTGGCACGTACCAGGTATCGGTACTTAGGGAAATTCTCCTTAACCGATCTATCAGAACTTGCGATGATTCCTTTATGAAGAACTACTCTCTTCACAAGGAAAGGCAATATTTGGAATCTGTAGTCTAGAGCCCTGTTTTTATACGAGGGGACCACAATGGATCCACAGTGATCTCTCGTGATGGACTGTGGCACATTGCTTTAGTCCACCCTTCTCAACCTAACCTAACCTAGATGATGAAAATGGGCTGGTTTTAACCTCCGTCAGAACAGGAGCAAACTGGGTCTCAAAAGACCCAGTTTTTTCGAACTATTTCCAAGCCTGCAGCAGAATCCAGGTTGCAACAACTGGAGATACCAACAATATAGTGCGAGCTAAAATAAACAATAAAGGCCCTAGATGGGGTACTCTGAAATGTTTGAAATAGTCGACGGGTTTCTGTAAATTGAACCAATTGTGTACGATAGGTTTGAGAGGAACTCATCCTCTTTTTAAATGAAGTAAGGATCACATAAAGTTTATGCACAAGAACATTATGGTTGATTTTGCGAAAGAATCGCTCGACTTTTATCATGTTAATTTCTAATCTGCAACTAGGTATGTGAAATTTAAGATTTCTAGCTTATCGTGTTCTGAAGTTTACGGGGATAAGTTTGTGTCGGAAGAACTTTTGTAAGGAAATAATCCAAAGGAGCAGTGCCTTTGAAATTCTATTAAAGAAGTGAATGCGTTAGTGCGTTTTGACAGACTGAGAGACACATTTTAAGCCATTGTTTTAAAAATATATTAATGCAGATCATTATTTCGTCGATCTATGCGTTTTAAACTTTTGGACTGGATTAATCTTATCATTGGTGCACTGAAGATTTCATTCAGAGTATTAAGATAACGACAATAAAGCAAATAAAAAATCAGAAAAAATGTGGTATCATTTTAAAAAAAAAACTATAACAACTTCATTCGAACATCCTGAACTTGAATTTTGTATGAAATAATTAAACAAAGTTTACAATCGATGCTGTACCGCAAAAATATTTGGATGAAATTAAGTTTAACGCTTGATTGGAAATAGAAAAAAATAAACTTTAGCTTGAATAACTTTAGTTCATTTTCACTTATAACAAGATTTTCCAGACAAATAAACTTTGAAATAGCTTGCTTTCGATTTTTAATTTTTTAAGCTTGTATTAGACTGTATGCCAGTTTGTCAAATATTTGACTATTTTTGCTGGAAAATGTGGTTAGATAGTGTAATTCTTTTGTCCTTTACAAGACCTAAACATTACTTTTTTTAAACTTATTATTTAAATAGCATGGCATACAGATTTGGGCTTGTGTTACACTGTATGTCATGCTATCAAATATTTGACTAAGAAAATTTGACAAAAAAGCCAGTTAAATTTTTTATGTAAAATATGATTTGTTAGCTGCAGTTAAATCAATTTGACACAGAAATATTTGACGGTTACATTATCATCGAAAGTTGATATAGTGGCGTGTAGTGTAATACAGTCATAACACAAGCTTTTGTTAGACTGTATGACATGAACAAAAAAAAATAAATTTGACAAAAATTCAGTCAGATTTCTTCAGGTAAAACGGACCTTGTAAACGGCAAATAATATAATTGCAAAAATTTTACGATAGGACCATCTGACTGCATTTACCAGGGATTACACTTTAATATTTGACAAAGTGTTACACTTTGTTTAATATTTGATTTGCGCTGGAAAATGACATACAGCTTAATCGTCAAATGATGAGACTAATTTAAAATTGACTGGATTTTTGTTTTTTGCCAAATTTTGGATTGTAAATATATGACACAATGTGTCATATATGTAAATATTTGATACAATGTGTCGTATATAGAGACTGTATGCCACTTTGTCAAATAAATATTTTCATAGTCAATTTAAATGGTAGTGGAATTGTCAAATTTTAGGCGACCAAACTGTTTAATTTGTACATTTCGGCTGAATATTTGATTCTTTTTTTTATTGTTATTTTTGGTGCGCCGTATACTGTCTAATACAAGCTTAACTCATCTCAACACATCTTTGTGCTACAACATCGATATTATAATTTGCCATTTTCCAATAGTATGTCCATGATAGATCGGTTTGTGTACAAACTAGCATTTTGTGCTAGACACGAACCATCAAAACTAGTATTAAAAATGATTTTTAATAATATAAAAAAAAATGTAATAAGCAATTTAAATTGAAATTTGATTAACTTGTCTGAGTAATGGCGTTTATGAGAATTTTGTTCAATGGAAAAAATAAAATATTTAATATGAAAAGTTTCGAACCTGATATTTGTGTTCCAGTTCCATTTTATGCTGTTTCTCGAGAAGTTTATTTTTTTCTTGAAACGATTTCCATAGCATTTGTTTTTGGTGCTCCTGCTCTTTTCTTAACTGAAATAAAGTAGAGAAAAAATTGTGAATTATTTCTGGTTATTTGGAAGCGATAATCCAAAGATGTAAGAAAATTAGCTACTGTGTATAGGGTATTCAAATTTAATAAAGATAGCATTCCATCTACAGCATTACTAAGGAGTAACTGAAATAGAACCTGGTCAAATCATATCCGAAAGATGTTAAAAAATACGTTGTGTAAAAAGGAGCAATAATGCTATACATTGTCTGATCCAATGGCGGCTCGTACCTTTCTTAGCAGGTGAGGCTCAATTAGAATATTAAAACAGGACTTTGTCGGACTAAAACTATATGAGTAAGGAAGTCGATTTACTGCGGAAAGTCATTAAGTAACATTGTCAAAACAAAAAATCACTAGTAACTTGATGACTTTTTCCTCTGTAAAATGGTGAGGCTCAGCCACACTAGCCTCATGTGGCTCAGATATCGTCATAGCCAACGATTAATCCAAATTAGATCTAGCTAAAGCCAAAATTTAAAAAATCAAAAAAACTGATGACTTTAATATTGACGCCAACAACTCTATCGCGCGTAAACATTTTGATGATACAGCGCATATATTTTATTCCCCCGGTACCTTTGAACTGTTTCCTATTACATTTCACTAAAATACACCTCCTCCGTCACGTACTAATGTCGAGTCACTAAGAACCCAACCCAAGACAAGACAAGAATAGATAGAAGCCGAAGAATGTTTCAAGTTCAAGATCGTATTTGACGCACAAATTTTTATTTTTGATTTACCAACTGACACAGTGGTTTCTTTTATATTTTTTTTGTGTTCACTTTGTCGAGTATTAAGACATACGTGGGCTTTTTTTAAACTTAGCTACCGACATCTACGACATTATTCTACGGAAGTATTCGATTGAAATGTAAGCTATGTGAAAGAAGTACTATTGTTAATGATAAAGATACGATGAGTGTTAATGACCGAACAATTTAGATACATTATTTCGAAATTTGTGTTCTTTTTTTTTAAAGACAGATTGTAATGTAGGGCAAGAGAGATCAAAGAAGTCGAAAGTGTTTTAAATTATCGGTTACGGTGTTTTGTTTCTGAAGAATCGAACAATAATCCGGTTACTTATCCGGTTATTTATCCGGTAATATTAGGAAGTTTCTTGTCGCAAACATTGGAAATATCTAATATCTAAATGGATCTAATTTCTAAATATTATTGATAGTTTATTTTATTTATAATTATACGGTTCTTACCTCACTTAGCAGTATGTTTTGGAGAGCATTAGCCTGTTGATAGATAAAATGTTGAGTTTCAGAATAAAAATTTTTCAAGGTTTTTTCATGTAGATTTTTTGCTATATCAACAACAAGAAATAAGTCATAATAAAGTCTAGACTACGATCTAAACGTATTGGTGAAGTGATTTGTTTCTAGAATTATGTATTTAAAGTCAATAACATTCAACAGAAGAACTACATATTATTTGTTAGGGACAATCAAATATTTTAATTATTTTTGTTGAAAATTCATCCTAACGACTGAATTTGTTAATTTTAATTTTAAGTTTTAATGTAAATCGTTAATTATAATAACATTTTTTCTACAATTTAGGACTTCTTCCAATACTAGGCTTCTTCTACGTTCAGTTAAAATAGTTAATTTGTCGTGCATAGGAAATTTTTGTTCGATCTCAAATTTGGTTGGTGTCTTGGCTTAGCTTGACTAGTTTTACGACAGATGACGATGTCAACGAGAGATTAGAGTTAAACATTTTTTATTGGATAAGAAAAGACAAAATTTAATTTTTTTTTTATTTACTTGGAACCCTGCATGAAATTGAGCAAAACTTAGCAGACTTGCATGGTTATATTTTCACGTTGACGTATGAAGCTGACCATTTGGACGGTTAGATCAGCCTTTTCTAAATTATTATAATAATACTATTACTGGAACTGAATTGAATCGACACTAGAATCATAACATCAAAATCAGAAAAATCTCCTCAAGATAGGGACAGAGACAAGAAACGAGACTATACTGAACTGGTAAGAGTGTTCTAATATAGGAAGGAGTTTCAGACAGAAAGGTAAAACGGAACTAAGGTTAGTATTTTATTTTGACGTCATAGTTCTTATTATTTATGGTTGAGCAGGATATATTGGAGCTAACGTTAAAAAAAACTTCTAGAAAAATAAGCTTCCTTGAATGTCACCTTGCCCGGCTACCCTGAAATTTTGTATTTTCACGTTTTAGGACTAGTAAACCTCAAAAAGCAAAAAAAAAAAATGTCCGCCTGTCCGCCGTACACGCCGTTTGGAAAAGCATTTGAAGACGTGTAGCTCACAAACCCCTTGAGATATTAAGTTGAAATTTTTATGGTAGATAGATTGGGTTAACCCCTACGAGTGGTATCTTTTGGTGGGGTCGGGAATGTGAGAGGGGAGTTTTAGACGAACAATTTTGGTTTCTAAATCTTAGGAACCGCTGATGCTAGGAGGCTGAAACATGGCACTTATGTAGAACTATGATAGGACCCATTTGCAAAAAAATGGTCGATAAGGTTAGAGGGATGAGGGAGTGGGGGGAAAAGAATCCGTTCGATACGCTCGAAAGCTGGGATTGAAACATTCTAAAATCCATATCTCCTGAACGGTTGATGTCAGAAGGTTGAAACTTTGTTGTTGTCTTAAGGGATGCTAGAAGCCTAGAAAAGGACTAAAATTTTGAAGGGTGGTGCTACAGGCATTTCATTTCAACCCTAGGCCGTAGTTGCAAGATTGCGAGGAAGACTTTTTAGTTCTTGTTCAGAAACGCTTGTCAGTGAATGACATCCTTCACTAGATAGGACCTTTGGCGACCTGATCTCGGAAGTTTTAGAGGCTTGACTTATTTCGTGAGGGATTCCGGATGGATGTAATGGATCATGAAACTTTTATGAACCGTCAAATAGTTCAATTCAACAATTCTAAACAAACGGGACATCTTGTGTCAATTTAGTACTTCCTGCATGGAAATAAAATGCACTTTGTTACTCCTCCCCAATTGTGTCCCTGAAGATCTTTACCCTGCGTCTGCACTGACAATTGATCTGGCAATGACAATGGCAATATTGCCATTGAGTTAAATGGCAAATCGCAATGAGTGTGGGCATTTGATTGCCAGCCAATTATCATTTGAGCGAGTGAATTCGAAGTGTCAAGTTGTGAAGCAAAGTAATCATAACTTCGAAAACTATTGATTAATTCAATAGTTTTTTCTTCAGTCCACTTATTTTCACTCATTTTGCAATCTAGTCCTAAAACTATTGATTAATTCAATAGTTTTTTTCTTCAGTCCACTTATTTTCACTTATTTTGCGATCAAACCAAAGAAACGTAAGTCTACCTGTTGACAAGCGACGCTAACTTCTGCCAAACGATTCGTTTTCTGGCAATATTATCCTCAAAATTGCAATAGCAATGATTGCCATGGCAATGCTGAGAGCAATATTGCCATATGCGTTTGGTGCGTCTGCACTGTCAATTTGTGTATGGCAATAATGCCGTTGCCATTGTCACCAGATAAATTATCAGTGTAGACGCAGGGTAACAGTACACCCTTGATAAACTTAAACAAACGAGCCAAATTTCATTGAATTTGTTTTTTGCACTCTCGTACGACATTGAATTTTAATTTTTTTTTTTTTGAAATATACTCCTGAAGTCTCCAAGGTTTTCTCAAAAGTGTTCCTGCTTTATTTAGTTCTACCGAAAATTTGTTTGACCCCTAATCCTTTACGGCACTGCCCAAGTCCCACCTTGTTTTGTGTAAAACTCTTCACCAGTGCAATTATATTCAAGTTCAATATTTCAACTTTCTAGGATGTGCCTTCGCGAGCTACATAAAATATTTTCGATTAATTTCGAGATATCTCTAAAGGTATCCAGGCAACTTTTTGTTTAAACTTAAAAAAAATCTTAGACAAATTACAAACACGTTCGAAAATACCTGCAAGACAGCTGTCCATATATTCTGGATACCTACGTGCAATTAAGACACTGCGTAATTTTTGAACACCTGTTGAATTCTTAACTACTCCCAGGTTCGACTATCAATTTATTCATTACCACTATTTAGAACCGCGCTCGTATGATCGACCGCACAAGTACCTGGTCGTACTCAGAGTGTATTCAATTTTCAGGTGTTTTGTATTTAGACAAATCCTCTACTCGTTCATAAACGTAGAAACCTACGTGTTCTGTTCGAGGTGTTCAATCGCAACCAGGTGTACAGAGCGTATTTTTTATTGTAACTTACATTTTCGGTCAGCAGACCATTTCAGGAATTCAAAAACAATTTAGTACGACACTTAATCCTGTACAGGTATAGAACAATTAGACGACGTTAGACAGGTAATTGTGATGCCTTTAAGGAATTCATTTTCAGTTGGGGTAGTTTATTATTAGTACAATGATTCATATGTAATGATGTATAATACTGAATAAATGCATAAATAATTAATTTACAATTATTCTTTTTCATTGAGAAAATTACCGACAGAACGTAGACGAAATAAAAACGTGGGTTTCTTATTACGAGAATTGGCTTTTTTTTTTATTTTTGATCAAATTTTTTCTTTTGTCGGAGTTGCAAGTTTATTCTTGGAAATTTTATAATGTTGCACAAACAAAAAGGTAATAATGAAAAACTGTAATTAATTAAGACATCGGGCCGTTGTATCTTTATTTTCGTCATTTTTTTCAAGATATACGCGTATAATGGTCTTATTTAACACAGTTGTCATGCCAAATATGATTTTAGACAGGATGGTAAGATTTTATTGAAAATAAAACTTAACAGATTCGTGATCAAAAACGATGATTTAGCTTTTTCTATTATTAGCACATTATAATGAGTGCACGTCACAAATTGCTGATTTTGTTTAGTGTCGATGACGGTTAGCAAAACCAGTTCATATCACGTCATAGTGACATAAACAAATAACGTCAATAAGACATAAGACTTTTCATTTATCAAATTCGTGTAAAATGTTACAAATCAAATACACTACTCATCTACTTATAACAAGTTCTAGACAATCTAACTACCCGACTCGCATAAATTTTTTAGGTAACTGAATACGATAGAATGAATACCGTAAAACTGAACTCGAACCTTGTTCAATAAAATCAATTTTCAGTTCGGAATACAATTTGTAAGAATCCTGAATTTCCGAATTCATTGGGACAATTTGATTTATCAAAATATCAGCTAGTTCTGAACCAATGCTGTTTTTCAGTACGGCAGCAGAACTGTAAGATATGAGATAGAAATTTCTTGTGGAATCAGTACTTCGGCAGGACTGAATGCATCTTGGAATTTGTGACTATTTGGTAATAATCTAAATTTTAGAGTTAACAACATTTTTTTGCAATTGATTTTATAGTATTAGCATTATATTAGGTATTTAATAGAAACAAAAAAATAAAAATAAATAAATATGTACAAGAAAATTGAGTGCAATCCTTGGCATTTTCCTTGTCTCTTTCTCTGCATCATATTTTCGTTAGGTTTCCGAATGCTTAAAATTATTTCTGTATCATTACTGTTTTAATACATACTCCTATTGCATATAAAGATTGAAACCTAGTATATGATATTTCCTAACAACACATGTATAGCGCTGGATTGGTGGTAGAGTATTGAATTCAGAATTAATTTTTGGCTTACATCGTTATATGAATATATCCGAAAATAGAAAAAACCATTATAAAAAAAATTACTATAAAATTTCACATTGAGAAAATATATATTTATTTTATGAATACTGAAGTGGTATATGTCTTCAGTACTGTATGAATTCTGTTTAACAGCCTTTAGTCAGTACTTGAATTGTTCTATTGGAAATCTACATGTTTCCGTAGTGGAAAAAAATCACTTGGAATAGCAGAGGGTGACTGACTATTTGAACGGTGCGAATATAGCAACCGAGTAAATTTATTATGGAAGGATCATTTTTAAATTTTATAGATAGATAGATTTATTATGGAAGGATCATTTTTAAATTTTATAGATAGATAGATTTATTGAAATTCATTAAATTGTATACTAACAAGTTGTAATTAGATCTTAATCTTTACAGTTGCAATTGATAAATTTGCATTCTATTTGCAAAAACCTACGTTAATCTGTTACAGTAATATGTTCAAGGAAAAATTTTAATAATAAAAAAAATTTGCTATAAGTTAAATTTGATTATCATCAGAAGTCATATCATGTTATCACGGAATACTAGATTTTCATTCCATTAAGGCCGGTTCACATGGCGGTTGCAAACAATTTTACTTTATTATTTTTTAATAATAAAGTATTGTTATCGACCTGAAATTTCAAAAAAATTTGCTACCCTGAAATTTTGTATTTTCACGTTTTAGGACTAGTAAACCCCTAGAGTTTTCTCACATTTATCTTCTATAACATCCGAGTTTAACACGAGTTTGTGCTTCCAAAAAGGGCTCTGAGCTAATTGAGCTCTGTCTAGAAGACAGGGCTGCCACTTAAACCAACCAACCAACCAACCAAACCCCAAAAAAGCAAAAAAAAAAAAAAATTTCCATGTCCATCTGTCCGCCGTAGACGCCGTCCGCCGTACGCAAAACCGTTTGAAGGTGCGTAGCTCACAAACCCCTTGAGATATTAAGTTGAAATTTTTATGGTAGGTAGAGTGGGCTAACCCTACGAGCGGTATTTTTTGGAGGGGTGGGGGTTTGAGGGGGGAGGAGAGGGGGAGCGTTTTAGATGAACGATTTTGGTTTGTAGATCTCAGGAACAGCTTATACTAGGAGGCTGAAAGTTGGAACACTTGTAGTACTATGATAATGAACTCATTTACAAAAAAATGGTCGATAGGAGTTGAGGGGTGTGTGAATGGGGGGGAAAACAGTGCGTCCAAAACGCTTGAAAGCTGGGATTGAAACATTCTAAAATTCATATCTCTTGAACGATTGATGTCAGATGGCTGAAACTTTGTAGTTGTCTTAAGAGATACTATGAGATTAGAAAAGGGTTAACATTTTTAAGACTACTATAGAGACATCCCAGAAAAATAAATTGTTGATAGGGGTAGCAAGGTACAGCGGTGGCGGGTGGTTTTTCATATCTCAAACAACGGCTCATGCTAGAAAGTTGAAACTTAGTACAAACACATTCACAGAAATATCGTCAATATTTTTTGCTGTATATAATATCTGTTCGTTTCACTCCTGATCATTTTCTCATCGGAGATTTTCCTTCTCCCTCACAATATCAGTAAAAATTGTTTGCAACCGTCATGTAAACTGGCCTTAACATGAAATTTTGCTTAAAGACTTAAGGTTGTAATGAACTCTACGACATGCTGTCAACTATTTGACAATAAAAGTTGGACAAAAAAAATTCGTTCATTGCAGTCACGACTTTGATATTCAACTCCGCCATAGCCGGTCCCAAGTCCGGTTGAGAAAGGAAGAGGGAGCATCGAGTTAACCTGAATGGCCAGTAACACCAGTGCGTCTCAGGAAGTAGGCAAAAGTATGACATAGTTGGACTCGCAGTATAGCTGAAAACTCCCACCCTTTTCCTACCGGGGTGTAATAAATAAGTAGGCCCTCCTAGTCGGGGGTTGGGCGAGGCGCCGACAACGCATCACCGGAAAAAAAGACCACTGTCCAGAAAGCTGACAATAGGCCAGGGCCCGATTTGGGCTGTTGCGTCATCAATGAACTTTGATATTCAGTGCACTGTGCATAATTTTAACCAACCGAGCTTGGTTCTCTTCTAATTTTGCAATAAATGCAACCTTTTGTATGGAAGCAACTCGAAGGAGTGAGAGGAATTGGGGGTTAAGTTTAACTCGAAACTAATTCGTACAAAAATTTCGACTACATGAACAATTTATTGAGTTACAGCCTGACTAGGACCTTGGCCTCTCCGATAATTTTTCTTCAATCGTATTTTTTCGAGACGTTATCGTCCTTTAATCCGATCTGAGTTGGTTTTTCGGCGATAGATTATTAGTAGCCTATCGTAGAATTCGTGAGAGTAAAAACTGAAAAGATACAAGACCATGTTAGGCAGGGGGGCCACGCTAGGCTACCGAGACCACGCTAGGCTACCGGGGCCACACTATCCTACTAAGGCCACGCTAGGCCAAACAAGTGAGGCAACACTAAAGTTGCTACAACCATGGTTGTAAACATACCAAGGTTGACCTCTTTGTCCTCTCGTGTTTGTTTGTAACGAGTTACTTCTACACCGCGATCAAAAAAGAATTGGTTCATAGATGTATGAACCAATTCTTTTTTGACTTTGAGTACATATTTAAGTTGACAAAATGATTCTGTATGCTCACTATTGACAATCATAGAACTTTGTGTACTTAACATCGATCACAAAACATTAAAAGCAGATCAATTTCGACCGAAAATTCTTCTTTAAAAATTCGGAAAAACCGATTGCATTCGAGCACATGGCTGCAAAATTAAACATGGAAATAACAAAAATTTAAAAAATGGGAAACATTTCGAACAGACGAGGATAACCATGATAAAAAATTAAATTTTTTGGAAGATAAAAATAGCCAGAACAGATATATATTTATTTAAAGAAGAAGAAATACGAAGAATTCCGAAAGATCTAAATTCGTACCGGAAATTTGCTTGAAAACAGAAATCAAATTAAATTTATTTTTAGATGCGATATAAAATTATGGCCAAAATGTATTTTTAGTAATGTTTTTCGGTTTATTTGGTAGATGGATCTGCTATTTATTATAAACTCGAAATTCTTTCTCATAAAATCAGTAAACAAACTAATTCATTTTTAGATACTAAAATTCGACTGTATTTATTAGCAGCAGAGAAAAAACGAAACTTGTTAATATTATTACCTCTAGAATTTCTTGATCGATATCGCCAGGCGGTACAGGATGATGCTGTACGGCAGAATCTCTTGCCATATCTGGAAATAAAAAATACAAAAAAAAATTAAGCTTTAAATTAAATTTTTGAAAACTTCTAGTAGCGATTAAAATATAGCTTTATGTCCTTTAAGTGAACAAAAAAAACAACAAATGTATTCCCACCAATCAATTCCTATTTCTAGCTAGAAATTGATTTTTTGTTTTTCACCATTAAGACCATCACTTAAACATTTAATAGTTAATTTGCATTTTTAATGGCATTTTGTATGGGAAAGCTAAAAATAAATGGCAGGTAATATTGAATGAGCGAAGGCGTATTTTAACGTTTCTCGAGCATTAAACGTCTAAACTAACAACTAAAATAAAATGTGAAGTGTGTAATTAAGAGATAAACTAAATGATTAGACGTTTTTAGAAATTATGGAAATTGTTGGATAAATTTATTTGAACAAATGATAAATTTATTTGAACAAATGCTTAGTATTAGTCATGAATTGAGTTGCGTAATGTTTAGGCTCATTTTTCGGTTAATTACTTGATGAATTTCATCAGAAATTTCATGATAAAATTATATCATGATTTGAATCAGGCATTTTTTGAGGTTGAGTGCCAAATCGTTTCAGAGCTGCATTTGTCTAACCATACACCTAACTCGAATTGCCAGTGTTTCTCATCAAAACCCGGAACTCATACGGAACTCCAGCAGAATTAATTTTCGGAATCATGCAGAATAAATTACAAATAAATTTATTAAATAGTACTTCATTCGAAATTCCTTGAATGACTATCTTCTAGGTTTCAATCCTGGTACTGTACTGCAATTCAGCAAAATTTTTGTAATCGATATTTCTTTTAAGTGCTAGATCTCAGTATTGTTGCAGTATTGACAATCACAACTAAATATTGGAAATAAAAAGCAATTTTACTTTATTATTTTTTAATAATAAAGTATTGTTATCGACCTGAAATTTCAAAAAAGTTTGCTACCCTGAAATTTTGTATTTACACGTTTTAGGACTAGTAAACCCCAAAAAAGCAAAAAAAAAAAAAATGTCCGTCTGTCCGCCGTAGACGCCGTACGCCGTCCGCCGTACGCCGTACGCCGTACGCAAAATTGTTTGAAGGCGCGTAGCTCCCAAACCCGTTGAGATATTAAATTGAAATTTTTATGGTGGGTAGATTGGGTGAACCCCTACGACTGGTATATTTTTGAGGGGTGGGGGTACAAGGGGAGAAGAGAAGGGAGTGTTTTAGACGAAAAATTTTGGTTTCTAGATCTCAGGAACCACTTATGCTAGGAGGCTGAAACTTGGAACTTATATAGTACTATAATAATGGACTCAATTGCAAAAAAATGGTCGATATTGGTTAAGGGGTGTGAAAGTGGGGGGGAAAACAATGAGTCTTTAACGCATGAAAGTCGGGATTGAAACATTCTAAAATCGATATCTCCTGAACAATTGATGTCAGAAGATTGGAACTTTGTTGTTGTCCTTAGGGATACTTCCAAATTAGACAAGGGCTAAAATTTTTAAGAGGGGTGGTGGGGTGTGGGGGTGGGGGGTGAAAAACTTTGGATTACAATATCTTCCGAACTAATTACACCAGGAAGATAAAATTTAGTTTCTGTATATGGACTCACAAGAGGAGTCTACCAAAACTAAATTTTTTGAGGGGGGAGGTGGAGCACGAAAGTGGGGGGATAGCAATTTCTCAAAAAATTTAATTTTTATATCTCAAAAACCGTATCAGATATGATCTTGAAAATTTTACAGGAGTTGGGGTCGATAAACTTCTAGTAGGGAAAAAAATTTTGGTGGTGTGGGTGTAGGGGGTGGTGGTGAAAGGGGGTAGAAAGGAAAACATTCTGATTTTTATTTCTCAAAAACCATAATGAATAGAAAGCTAAAAATTTAGGATTATATAGAACCACTATGGAGACATCCTAGAAAAATAAAATTTTTGATAGGGGTATCAAGGTACGGGGGAGAGGAGTGGTTTTTTATATCTCAGAAACGGCTTATGCTAGAAAATTGAAACTTAGTACGTATATGTAGATGTGCTATTAGAGTAATTAAAGCAAAAAAAAGTTCAGATTTTTATTGGCGTTCAGAGGTTGAGTCAAAAAAATGTCCGTGAATCCACATTTTCACGAATTTCGTTAAAACTTTTAGACATGTCAAACTATCAAAGCAATTTTACTTCTGCGGGCTATTTATATAAGCGCCTAGTAACGGTAACGGAATTTTTCGATATCCAACCCCTAAGGGGGAGTAAATTGGTTGTGTACATATTCACGAATTCTGATATATTCCTAAGGTATATTGAGATTTGGAGTTCACTTGTACTTCTATAAGCTTTAAACGTAGTCGGGAAAAAACCGATTTAAGTATTTTTCTCAATTAAACCCCCTGGGGGTATTGTTTAAGATTTCACTGATTCCGAACATCTCTTAGGTTTAATGTGATCGAATTCGCTTTTACTACTATGAATTATTCTATTGATTAAAAAAATACGTAAATAAAAAAAAAAATCTGCCAACAGTCTGGGCGCAACTTTATTATTTTATGGGTAGAAGTCCGAAACGTGTTTAATGATGAGATACGGTGTTGGGTACTATGCTACTGACAACCTAAAAAATAACCAGGAGGCTATTTGGAACGTTGCGACTGACAACCTAAAAAATAACGTTCCAAATAGCCTCCTGGTTATTTTTTAGGTTGTCAGTAGCATAGTACCCAACACCGTATCTCATCATTAAACACGTTTCGGACTTCTACCCATAAAATAATAAAGTTGCGCCCAGACTGTTGGCAGATTTTTTATAGTGGTCCTAACAACATAAAAAGTTTGTATATACTTTGTATTAACATTGCATATATTACTCTTTATTTCATAGTCCTTATCGGGTCCAGATTTCTATTTCTATTGTTTTACATTGTCGGAATGGAAATTTTAACTCTGGATTTCAAATTCTGATTCCTAGACTCTACATAGCATCTGGTATATTTTGTTATAATAATTTATTTGAATGAATGAGCAGATGTTAATAGACTCTGATACAGTACCGATACATTACTGGCAAGGAAAAAGTTTTCAAATATTCACAAATGCCTCACTAAGAAACCCTATGAAAACTTGTATTATTCTAAAAATTCCGAGACAAAATAAATTCGGACGATAATACGTCATTAGAGTTACGAAAAATGAACCTAAGTGGAACTAAAGCAGAACTGGAATATGAAAATTGAGAAGGAAAAAGGGTAAAATGACAATTTAGAAAAGCAGAATTGATCAAGTACTAGTACAGAAACATCTGCTTCGTCCAGCACTGGTACAGAACTGAAATTTATTATTCCATGTTGCTAATCCCTTTAACTGAATTGTGAATATCTATCTTCAAAATTCGGAATATTTGTTAAGCTCTTATTTTCAGTACTGATTTCCTGAACTATAATATATCAGAGAGCTATCGGAGCTTTCAATTCTGACTAAATTTAGTAATGTATTTCAGTACCTGTTTATGTTGTACGCGAGGGTTTGAGTTAAAAAGATTTCGACTTAAAATTGAGGTTCAAAATTGATATTTGACGAGATAGAGGAGGTTTGACTGCATTCTAACTCTTATCATAAGCCGCAAATCTACTACTTAAATATACACAAAATAAGGATGTTCAAAGTGTTTACGTCTTAATCAAGTCCAGGCTCTAAGACAAAAAAAAATGGAAGTTCAAAAAAGCACTAATACATCGCAGAAAACTATGCAAATTATACTTTCAATGAAGTCGCCTAAGCGTTATAAACGGCACCGTATAAAAAGTTGTTTGGTGCTTATGTTTCCATACTAAATCCCACAAAAATAGAATCTATGAAACTAAAAAAAGGCATAAAGTCCGTAGTGTTCTTATAGCTTAAAGTTGGGGTTTGAGGTGTTTGCAATGCGAGTTACGAGTTGTTCTAGTCGAGTATAATGGTCGTTTCATGAAAACGTGTACCGACTTTTCTAAAGATAGTTTCTTCGTGTGTATATTATAAGTATGTTAAAAGCGAGTTGCTGAAGGTCTCACTCATGAAATATTCTATTTTCGGATTCATATATACAGAAAACTTGTAATTATAAGCCTCATATCATTAGCCTCTAAATGGCTCTAATATAAGCGTTTCAGTTTGCTGGTTCTTCGTTTCGTTTAAGCATAAAATAGCGCAAAAATGTTGATTTCGGAAAATTTCTAGTGTTTGAATTCTAGATCTAGAACTGAAAGAGTCTAGTGATCGTAAGAAGTTAGTGTCCGACCTGTTGGATCATTGAATGCGAGTAATTTTCTTAGTGCGATATTCTTACTTGGTCCGGTTTCTGTTTCAAGTTTTATTTTCTTTTTCAAACTTTTAATTGATGACTTGAGACGTTGTTAAAGTCTATTTACAGATGGATTTGGCTTTGTTTGGCTGACAATTTTCCTATTTGGAAATTAGCTTTGTTTTAGCTTTTATTATGATTCTTTGTTTAGGTCTGAAAGTGCTTTGTACTATGATTTGACCACCATTCTTGATAGTATGCGCAATCATTTTCCATTTTTCAATTTATCCAGCTCGATGATGTGACTAAGCGCCATTTTTTCTTTCAAAACTGGGTCAATGTAGAAATGAGAGTGTTGCGCAATAATTTGTATCTAGTAGTACCACTGTAATGATTACTCAATCGATTCCGTAATGACAACTTCTAAATCGCTAGTCAATCGTATGATATACTCTAGATGAAATACTGAACTCCGATTTATATTGTAGTTAAGAAAGGAGTGCGCATGTAGTTTGTTCTTTATGAAGTACTCTCATTTGGGTGCTACTTAAAAGTAAAAGGCATGCTCAATTAGAGATGGGTCGTTCACGAGTGAACTATTCCAAAAGAACACTGCATTAAAGTGAGTGAGTGAAACAACTCACTCCTTTTGGTGAACTGCAGTTCCATTGGACACGTGACAAAAAAATTAAAAACGATATACTTACTCAAAAAAAAATATAGAGTAACAGAGTGAACTGTACGAACCTTTTTTTTTTTTTGCTCATCTAGGCCACGGTCCGAATTATGCTCACGGTGCTTACATCACTAACAGTGCTTACAGCCGGTCCGAATTGTCGGTACGCTTACAACGCTTATAATTCGGACCGATCGTGTGCACACAGTGTACTCACAGTGCCTATCCTCGAAACCGTGAGCAGTGTAAGCGCCAGAAAATTACCCCTCCACGTAAATTCTATGCATCGTGAGCGCAATTCGGACCGGTTGTAAGCGTGCTAAAAGCGTAGAAAGCATAATTCGGATCGCGACCCTAGATCTACTGACTTTTTTTTTTCTCTACTGTCTTCCGACTACGACTACTCATCACTGAACTCCCCTCAAGTAATGAACTATGAACTAAACGAACGAACTAGTTCGCGAGCGAACGATGGAACGAAAACGAAAGAACGATGGAACGAAAACGAAGGAACGAACAGTTCCATGGAAGCACTTCACCGAACTCGTTCCTCAAAGTGAGTGACTCGGTGTGAAATACTTCACTGAAAGGAACTGCTTCGCCCATCTCTATGTTCAATGTTCAAATTCATATCTGGAAGTCAACGAAAGTAAAAATTTTCTTTTTCAAGGACTTTCACATGGGAGGTGCAGGAAGGACTCAATCGATTTTTAGCATATTTATCCTTTTATCTGGAACCATTTAACCCTTCGTGGTCACACCTCTGTATTCAATCTCGGTGGTCACACTGGGTCGATTCTACCCAGTCAAAAAGTTCAAAACGGTATTGTGACCAAACTATCCGTCTGAAGTGGTAAAAAAAATTACGGTACATGCTCTGAACGTTCTAGATAATGTACGAAAAATTTATTTATAAGAAATAAAATGGCGACATGTTAAACACATTTCATGAAGAGGGGAAAACGTAAAAAAGAATTTTTTTCGCTAAAAAAAAATTATAGCTTCATCAATGTTCAATATTTTTTCATAAAATTTTGGCGTTTCATTTATTAGATATGCTGCTTCTCGAAAAAAATTAAATAGTAGCATAGTGCGCGTTCCAAAATAGGTATTTACTCCGACATTTGAAGAGGGTCCATTTTACGCCCAAAGTTTGTCGTCGGGTGGATTCTACCCCGTGTGACCACGAAGGGTTAAAAATGAATATGCATAAATTAATAATTACTAGCTTGAAGCGTTCAAAAGTTATCGGGAAATATTGTTGAACATGTGCCTTAAGGACTTTTTGTACGGTGGAAGCTACCGGAAGGAGTAGAAGGATTTTGCTGCCTAGTAAACTCGAACTTTGTTTTCAATTCAATTAAATTTATTTCCACAATATAGGTACTTAAAACTAGACATTGCTGGTAGATTTGTTGATTAGGTGGTCAGTTGGAAAACTTTACATCCATAGTTATATATGTAGCTTCAAGCTGTTATTAATAATAATTGAAATATTTTAAGCAGTTTATAAGGAAAGGGAAACAAAAACCTTATTTTTATGTGAACTTTGTTTCAATCAAAACTAATTTGTACAAAAATTTCAAATTCGTGACTGAACTTGGTAAATTGAGTGAAGAGACACAGGATATTTGTATGGCTGCTAAATAAAGGACTAATGGGATTTTCTTGATAATCAAACCTTCAGCTCCAACTATTGAAAAACCAACACATACAAAATTTCAAAATCGTAGCTTAAACCGTTCTGAAGTTATCGGCCAATATTCTTTAGCACGTATTTTAAGCACTTTTTGTATGGGAGCTACTGGAAGGAGTACAGGAATTTCGGTGATTAATGAACTAAGAATTAATTTTCCTTCAAAAATAATTTGTACAAAATTTTAACTTCGTGACTAAACGATTTCTTGTCTTATAGTAAGTTTCGTAAATTGAGTGAAGACATTTTTACAGAATTTTTGTATGGCAGCTAATCGAAGGACTCCTGGTGTTTTTTTTTCTTATTCATACTTTTATCTGCAACTAGTGGTAGTTAGGCTAAGTTCCATTTTTAACCCGATTTTAAACCGATTTTTTCGACACCTTTGCCGGGGGGGCTAACTGGGTGGGTTCTATTGTTGGGGTGTCTGACCATTTTTTTTCAGTTTTTTATTGTAAAAACTACGTCCTGGTAAATTTTCAGCTTTCTTAAAACTCTTTCATTTTCTAATTTTTTTTTGACATCTTTGACAGCTCACCAGAGCCAGGTGTCCCCACGTGAGACCTGCTGACTCTAGTATATTACATACACCCTAAATGTAACCAAATACTAAAATATTAGCTTTCTTAAAACTCTTGCGATTTTTTGTCGCGAGCTCTTGGACTAGTAGCACAATAAAGAATTTGAATTTGAATTTTGAAAATTTCAAAGTCGTAGCTTAAGGTGTTCCGAAATTATTGGCCAATAGACTTGAACATGTGTTTTAAAGACTTTTTTTTGGCAGCTACCCGAAGGAGTAGACTATTTTGCCCGTTAACGATCCTTACAAATTCGACCAAACATCCGGATTCAAAATTTCAAGACTCTAGGTCAAGGCATTCTTGAGTTATGGTGCGTATGGACAGACGGACGGACGTCAAGCGAAATTGGAATTTTTGGCCACAAATAAATCAACTTTTTTTCGTCCGAGGCTCGGTTCTACGGCGTAACAAACTTTTGGTCTGGATCAAACTTATAATACAATCAGATTTCATCTAAAGTATAATCAAATTCGATATCAATTTTGGCATCTCTAGTACAATAGCCCAAAAATCCAAATAGGTACGCTAATGTTTATCAAATATTTAGTGCAAACATCACGTGAACGCAAGACTTAGATGAAGCATATAATACTTTTCCGGGAAAAAAGTACAACAATATAGGAATTTTGAAAATTACTGACCTTGGTATTTAATTTATTAGCTTGCTATTATAAACTATCATTTCGTCAATTATTTATTTTGACATCAGAGTCATGTGATACGTCAGTATGAATCAACAAATAAGGCGAGTATAATACAGAAACAACAAAATAAATAAGAAGAGCTTCTTATTTATATCTTTAAGAATGTTGTTTTATATCGAGATACCCTAAAAATGATTATCTCCAGTAAAATTTTCCATCGTGATTTTGTTGACAGTTTTTTTTCGCACCGGTACTTTAGTCGAGAATATATTTTATTCTTTTTTTTTCGGTTCGAATAATAAGCAAAAAAATTTATTGAATAAGGCGATAATTTTAATATTGAATAATAAAATGTTGACGTTGGACGAGTAAGTTTTTATGTCCAAAATAAGCGACAAAACAGTGAAATTTATTAACTTTCAAAATGAAATTACCTACACGAAATGATATCGTTTTTGGAGGTGTGGTTTTATAATTTCGTTGATCAAAAGTAGTTTTATAAATAGTTTAGTTGTTGATTATTGCGAAGAAATGTTTAAGAAAATAAAAGAGCAGTGAAGATCACTTAAAACCATGTTAGGTGATCGATAAATAGAACGATCGACAACTGAGATCAGTGACACGATCACTTATAATCGATATAATAAGCATCGTTAATTCTCTTAAGTACACATTAAAGCCTCATCTTAAAGCTAAAGGAGATCACGACAAGATCTCAATATAGCAAAAATTATTACGAAATAAAAAGATTGGTTGATACTACACCAAACTGGTTACTTGTTGCGAATATTTTCTAATTCGAAATAGCAAACGCTAGTACATGAGGAAGCTAACCAGCTAACTGAACCAGTCTAGGGGCCGTCATCTCTAATCCAGCTAGCTGGACAACAAATTATTTTTCTTCTATCATGTCATGAGTATTAGAGTTAATTGAGGAAAAATCATAATAAATCACATGACAAACTCATGTGTCACTCGATCACAAGATATAAATCACTAAAAAAATAAGGAAGGAACGAATGGGGCATTATTTTCGCGCATTTCGGTGACGAAAGATCGTTTTACTCAAATTTAATTTGCATGAAAATTCAAAGAATTGTCAACGAAAATAAGCAAAAAAAAAAAATATTAAATTTCAAGAGTTTTGATTGCCACGTGGAATTTTTAACATAATTGTCAATGTAGAAAGTGTACACTAAAAAAGAACACCTTGAAATTTTTCCAAAACTACAGATGCGAAATATATTCGCACTAATTCGATAATTAAAGATGAATCTTTCGAATTGTTTTTACAAAGGGGACGATAATAAGTTTTTTTTTTCGCAAAACCTTACACGTGTTTCAAACAAGTTAGCATAGACTTTAAATTGAACATAATTTTAAATGCAATTAAATTGTTTAGTGTCTTGATGGATTTATATCCATCAAAAGCGCTTAACGTTTTAAATTTTTTTTTAAACATCTAGATATCAACATTCTGTATCTATCGTCTAAGACGGTGTAATCTACGAAGTTGATTTTTTTTAATCCGCTCGTGTAATAGAATAAAAGTTTAAAAACTGCGTTAGACTATAGGTCATGCGGTTGTATTGGTTCATCAGAGGGTGTATTATGCAATCTACGAAACAACCTAACTGAAGTTTGTTCTACATGTGTGTTACTAAAATGAAATTCATATTCGCGAATTATAACTAAGTGAAATAGTTGTGTACTTTATAAATCAGAGACACAAACTAAAGCTCAGCTAATTTTTAAACCAATTTTGGTTTTTGACTTGGATATTTTTTTATCGTAGGTTGTACCCATCCAAGAGCCCTTTCACCTCAGGTTTAAGGAGACTGAGGAATGGACATTGACAAATATTTGATTTCGCCTCATATAATATGCAGCGGCTAAAGGTATTTCAGCAAAGTATTAGCCGCATTACAATGCAACAATTTCTCGAATTGGCTCGATGATTTTCTTGTTGATTAAATTTTTTTCCCCCGATTTTAATTTGACTCATTTCAATTAAATATACCACGGATTTTATTTAATTTAAAAAAGCACGCTATCTTAAAATTCTATTTACTCATCGGGGCCATTATTTATGAGCAGATGGGCGCAAATACTTGACATGAAAATTACTACTACGGCGCCAATTTAATGCCTTCAGAGTTTTCAAATTTTGTTACAATTTTGGAACGGTCTTATTATTATTTATCTTTGCCCCCGGAAATTTATTTATAGTTTAGTGCCCACAAAACAACGAAAAAAATCCAAAATGAATGATGGCGTGAAATCTGAATGATTAAAAATACGTCTCAAGAAACAAATAAAGAAAAATGAAGCCCATAAATTTATTTATATACTTTATTTTGCTTATCTCGGCTGCTTCTCTGAAGAGTAAATCCTCTCTGTTTATAATAATACTAATAGAATGGAATATTCTGGTATCGTATAATCTAAAAATAAAATTTCAAAAATTTCGCAATTTTTCTTCGCACACAGTCATACAAGGACACACACACATATATGTTAGTAAAATAATGCAAAAAAGTGCTGATGAATCGACTTTAGATATTCTTTCAAGTAAAAGTGATGTGGTGATGAAATCTTCGAAAATCACTTTGTCAGCATAAGAAAAATTTTTGCACAGTGAAAATTTTCGAAACGCATTTAAGAGGCGCCAAATTTTCTTCACTTTTTTTTTGGGTTTTTTTTACCCAAAACGTGTATTTTGCGGGCTTTTTCCTATACTCCGGTTCTTGTATGCGAAAATTGATTGAAAACATTTTTAATTTGACAAGCCAAATGGAAAACACATTTCATATTTTAGATTTCCTTCTAACTTTTGAAATATATTGTTAAAATTATAACGTTTTAGGTGAAAAGTTTTCGAATGAATCAGATTTGATCGTGAAAATTATGTAGCATTTTTTTTTTGAGATAGGCCTCGTGTCGTTTGGTCTATTTTCGTAACTATGAGACATTTTAATCTGCATTATGAATACAGTAATTGTGTTTTTTTTGGTGTTTGTGTTTATTTTGCAGAGAAATAACATGTATCCCCTTTAGGGTTACTCCATGCTGCGTACATAATAGGAAGTTGTGGATAGAAGTAGTTAACGGATGGGTTTGTAGGTCTGTGTAGATCGTACTTCAAGTTTAATTTGATTGTTTTTTGAACAAGAATGTATGATAATTCGAGAGCGTGTTTATCCAGGAATTTCTTGCGCACTCGTTTAATATACATGGCTACTAAGTTCGGGTAGCTTCCATGCAAAAGTTCTCAAACAATAAGGCTATAAGAATTTGTCTATAGCAAAAACCCGGTTCAAGCCACTAACATGAAATTTTCGAAAAAAAATTCCATCACATTGGTTAATTAATGAATGGAAATAAGCAGTTCTCCTACTAGCTACCATATAAAAGTTCTTAATTTTTTTATTTTTTCATGCGAAACACAATAGCTCAACAACTTCTTGAGTTATGGCAAGTTGAAATTTTACGAAAATTAGTCAGAAAAAAGTAAAACTCGTTAACGATTAAACATTTAAAATAAGTTCAAGTAAAAGAATGTAAATGAGAAAAATTCAGATACTTCTTCGAGTACCTCTGCTTCTTTATATTCTTAAAAATTTAAGAATCTATACCCGAGAATTTCTTTCTTATATTTTTATCTTATAGCCTTTTCTCTTCCAATCTTTCCGGCTAACTTGCATACAAAATTCATTATAACACGCGATCACCACATTGATTAGAAAATATGTCGAGTTCGAGTTGTGCACAGGAATATAAGTTTTTTACACGCGCAAAACTTTCAAAGACTTTCGTCCGTTATTTGCTCGATTTTCTTCATATTAATTCAACTTCCTAGCATGAAACGTTCTGAAGTAATCAGCCAATGTTTGTGAGTACGTTTATTTTAACGACTTTTGTATGGTAGCTGTCCGAAGAAGTACGACAATTTAGCCTGTCCACTCAACTGTTAGCCTTAAAAATTATGTATATTTATCGAAAGGTCATCACGTCAGCCAATATATTCTTAATTTATCATTTATTTGGATAGATGAATGGACAAGCAAATTAATTTTGAGTTTATACATATCAACGAGTTAGGCATTGTTCTATACATTACAAACTTTTGAAACAAGATTAGTTCTCATCAATCAAAATATTGTTGCTGTGTTAAGAATAAAATAACCCCAAATACAAAATCACACTACAACGGAAGTTTCCTAAATAAATCTTTATAATGTGATCCAATGATATGCGAGGCTTAGAACAGATAAAAAGAACTATACCACAAGCAGGGTCATGTTACTGATAGTAAGAACAACGTTTTTAAATCCTCTATTCTGCAACTGCCTTGTAAAATTGTAAAAAGAAAAAAGTAAGGGAGTTAGATGCGACCGTTGTAAAACACCCTCAATTCCCTTCCTTTCCAGTAGCAATCTGTTCCTACAGGATCCGGTAATGCTCGAAAGTTGAAACAATACAGTATAGGTTTGAATCTCGGCTATTGAGACTCAAGAAAATCGTATCGAAATTGTGATTTTATGGCGACAGAGAATGGAGGGAACTTTGTACGGATCAAAAGTTCAATCTTATTTTGTTGTAAATTCCATTGTGATCACCCTGCTCCCGTTTTCGGCGAACAAGGACGATCTATCCAGATAGTATGCAGCACCACCTATTTTCATGCTCACATTACTACTAGCTACAGCTCATAACGCTAATAGATTTTTTGTCACTAAATATTACATAGTTGTACTGCGTTGTTGAATTTGGCGAGGAAAGCGATTTAGATCATAGTAGAAATTTCCTGGCAATTTCTTGAGGAAAGGTTCATTTTCGAATCGGGATTGGTTGTCTCCGCTGGAATCCCACAAGGCTCCAATGTAAGTAACCTACTCTTCAATATATTTCTTTTTTTAATCTCGTAAATACGCGTCAACTAAAGTATTAATAATTGTGAGATTACAAGAACAAATCCAATAATTCATCAATCAACAGTATAACGAAAACAAATTTCAGCAGAATTGGAAAAAATATGTTAAAACTTTCTCTGACAAAAACTTGTCATTGTTTATCGGCACGTGTACGAACTTATGAGAAGTTCTTTACGAATTGTGCTACCTTTCTATAGGTGCAAACATGTATTCCTGTGTATCAATTTATTGAAGCATATTTCAAGTATTCCATTGTGTAATCCGACTTAATGTCCATTAGGCCTTACTATAAATACACAAAGATTATGGTTTTACGTTAACAACGAGCACATACAATCGTAAATCTTTCGTCTATAAATAGTGGCTACATATCAAATTGACCCGTATCCCTTTAATCTAATCGATAATGGGGATTTAACAAAAAAAAAAAATTGTTTAAGATAATGAAACATTAATTAAGATTATGCTATTATCGATGAACACAAAATTCGTGGAAGCGGATGCCATGGTTTCGGTATTTAGAACGGGTCGGGAAGATGAGTCCTTAAATTTGTTGATATTTTCCTACGCCATGAGAGGATACTCGGGGTAGTTTATCGATTCCGAATGTACTGCTTTATAGGGGAGAACGGTTCACCTTATGAAAAATGATAAAATTTAGTGTAAGGAACGAAGGCAGTTCCTTATAAGAGAGTACTTTTCCAATCTGAAAATACGCTGTTGTTCCAAATAGTATTCAACTAGCTTCAATTACGTGAGGCCCTCAAACAGGCTCTGGATTGGAACCCGAAAGAAGGACGCGTGGTGGATATGGGGGCAGATGTTTTACGACCAAACAACTCAGGCCGAAAAACTCGTCTTATATTGGACACAGATCCAATGAGTCTGGTTGTCACTTCGATTGCGATATAAGAACGAGAAATCGAAGTGTCAACCAGTCGTTCGCCGACTTTAACGTCGGTGATCCCGTCAGGCAGTCGTTCGGCGTCTTTAAAATTGGTGACCCCGGCAGCAGAACACAAAATCTGATCGTGGAGGACCGCTGGGCCTTCACTAGGACGGGAGTGTGTGGGGAGATTTTTGCAACCAAACAACTCAGGCCGAAAACCCTTCTCAAAAATAGGACACAGATCCAAGGAGTCTTGTTGTCACTTCGAATGCTATATAAGGAGAAGAAATCGCAGTGACAGCCAGTCGTTCGCCGACTTTAACATTGGTGACCCCGATAGCAAAACACAAAATCTGATCGTGGAGCTTGGCCTCGTCTAGGAAGAGGGTGTGTGGGGAGTAGTCGTTCGTAGGCGTTAACAGATAGGCCAAGAAAAATATGAAAACAAATCGAGAAGGAACTTCAAGGAGCGACTCCTGGCGAAAGATAAAGGCTGAATTCCAGAATCTTTTTCAAGTGACCCCGATCTCATCTACAACGCGCTCTGTTTTCCGTGTATTTTTCCGGTTGGCATTGAAAATATTTTCTACCGAGCATAATTACAACAGTTGGGGGCGAACAACAAAATACTTGAGAGAGGTCCTCTTTTCATATCGATCAAAAAAACAAAAAGCTATACAAGAGTTCTTCTAGCTTGCGCGTCTAGTTGCTAGTCACGCAAAGTGTCCCCGACTATACGGAGTAATTGAGAGAAAATTTATAGGGAAAGAAAGCGTTTTCTTCTGTTATGGTATAGTCATACAGGTACTATAGGAAAGTCCTTATCAGCACTGGTGTAACCTTGGAAATCGGAGGTTCGTATACCGGGTGATTGGTTCCTGCAGAGCTATCCGTTGTTAAGGTAGTACGGTGATGAAATGTAGCGAGTGCTATCTCTACGTCGGCCGTGCTATTTTTATATGTCACTTAGAAGCTACCAGCTTTCGGCGTGAGATAGCGGGGCGGAGATAGAGTTCATAGCGATGTTGGTGACCAAATCAACAGCGCCATAATGATTCCAATATTAGGATAGCTCCATTGATTTTGATAGCGTTCTTAGTCGCTCCCGGCTATGCTTTGTTTGCTATTCTGGCGGATACAAGGAAAATTTGATGATTATGTTGGTAGCGATTCCAGACGAACGCTGGAGTGTATGATTTTGGATGGTGTTTACCGACTGTTCTATTCTGTTAATTTGATTATTATATACAGCGGTTTATATTTCAAGGTTTGTTTTTGTTCGTCAACGTAAAATTTTAATGAAGTTGGGGATTATGTTTTATATTTTCATGTTGTTGTATATTATTCGGCCTCACGTGTTTGATTGGATTTCTTTCTTCTTGAAGAGCGCACTATAATATCGAGTAGATTAGTTCTGCCAAAATGAGCAATGCTCACGTGCACCAAATTTTTGACTAGTTCAAAACAATATACCAGTGAATTAAACAAAATGTACCCACGACAAATGACGCAAAATACCATGATTTTCATATTTTAATGAAATCAGATTGATAACAAACGGTTGGTATTTAAGGGAGAAGTAAAATTGCTCCCATTTCCGATTCAAATCGCATCATATTCTGAAGTTATCTTCAAGTTCTGAAGTTGATTCAATATTATCGGTTTGATAAAACTACTTCTGCGTTTTCATTTTGATTTTGGTCGAATTGTCACGTATTTTGGCGACATATTTCTTAAGCAGTTTTATATGGTAACTACGCAAAGAAGTACAGTATTTCAGTCATTTCGGCGAAAATTGGAAGCATGTTCAAAATTGACGTACTTTCCAACTTAATAAGAGTATTTAAAAACAGATTTTAAAATCAAAATCACAAATATTGACATGGTGGTACGAAACAAACAAGAGAAATAATCCAGATCCTTCACAAACGAAGATAGTTTTCTTCCAAGAATACATTTTTGTGAACGTTCACCAATAAAGAATTTTAGTTTCGATTCTTAAGTTTAAACAGGCAAGGTTTTTTCTCTTTACTTTTCCTTGGCAAATTATTATATAAATTCCTATTATTTCTTTTTCCTCATTAGTAATAATAATATATAATTCTTACAACTTAGCTGTTAAGATGATAAGTCTAATCTCTAAAACATTTTTGCTCTGTTAATGCATTTTCAATTATTATAAATAAATATTGTTTGAGTTTGAGTTATTTTCGATTCACCTTAGATGAAGAAAAATCGAATAATGCAAAAAGAACGACTGTTATTTTTTTCTGAAATTCAAAGACTAGGAGTGTGCGCTGTAATTATAAATAGTCATTAATTCGTTGGCTTCTGACTTTGTTGAAGCACAAGTTAAAAAACTGCGTTATGTTTTTCTATTTGAAATAGATTCACTAATAATTCACCTAATTCTTCGAAATCACCTCAAAATCAATTCTCTAGCTGTGGTAATGCACATTCATTTAGGAATCTTCAACATAAATCATCAACGATTCGCTTTATGCATTGTGTATCCATACATTTGCTTTGGTGAATCATTTTTAAATCACAACAATGATTTATAAGTGAATGAGCATTTAATTTTGATTCGCTTTCGACGAGTTTCATGATTACTATCATATATCTTTGAATAGAAATGTAGTTATACTAGGTTGGTTTTTTTGGGGAATGTGAGGGATACAACAAAATCTCCTTAATTTGGAAAAATTTGTCTACTTTAAACAAATCTATAATTTCCGAATTAAAGAGCTTTCTAAATTAATTAATTAAAAATTAAAAGTGATTCTAAATTAAAGGATGTTTCTTTTTTTCGATTTAACATATTCTTTTTTGGTACTATTAAATGGTGAAAATTTATAGTGCGAAAATGTTTCAATTCTTCCTTTACGGAGATTGCGATTATCTTGCAAATTTGTAACAACGCGTATGGGTGCAGTGTCTGGATTTAGCTCAAAAGTAAACTAAATTAATTCGTGCAAAATTTATATGTACTCGCTGAACGATTTTTCGGTTTGTATCAGATTCCGGAAGATGAATTCACCAATTTTTCAACGACTTTTGTATGTAGATAGTCTGGGCAACTCTTTATTTTTATTATTTTTATTATTTTTATTATTATCCTATTGGGGAATCAACGTCCAAAAAAGGATATTATTTATAGTACCTACAGAAAAACGCAGATCGCATGATGAGTCTTAAAAAAAATGCAGGAACATTATCGAGGATGCCAAGGACTAACTTGGGCAGCAGACGAAAAGGAGCTTCGAAACTGGATGTGCAAGATTATTGGATTAGTGTCAATACGCATTGGCAGTCACTTCACTATTGGTCAAATCGAACAGGTGACCGGATCCTGGGCTTTATTGGATACACCAGGAAACAAGCAATTGGAGGTCCTGAATCGTAAAAATTGGCATTAACTGAGAAAATAACAGAATTTGGACCTTTATGAAATTCAACTTCTTCGAAGTGTCACCAGATAGTGGAAAGTGAAGTTTACTCGAAGTATCTACGCTTACTTCTTGTGTAGAGTACAATTTATAAGCCTGGGCCCATCAGTTAAAGGACTCTTCGTATGAGTTTCGTGTGAAATGATTCGTTTGTGACTCGTAGATCTGGATCTAGCCAAGATGTTAATCTCGACAAGAAACCGAACAAGCTTGTAACAAGTGAAGGACGGAGCATCCTAGGCACACTTCTTCTGAAGATAGAGCTTCATAATTTTGGAATTTCATTACAAATGGAACACATTTGCAAAAACTAAAATGACTGCTTAGAAGGTTCTTATGATCTTCTAGATCTGGACCTAGTCAAGTCTTGAACTTGTATGGAAACCATCTATATCACTTGTTCGTCATCGTTCATTTCAAACTCGCTAAATATTTCGAATTAAATTTCGATCGGTTCCTTCAATTAATTTTCATTTCTATATTTAACGACAAAGATCAGAAAGATCGTCTCAGATTTACGCTAAATCTAAACTTCGAAATTATTTTTATTCTGTTTTATTATTAAACACAATTTAACTATATATTTTCTTTATTTTTGTTGTAATCTTACCGATGTTCAAGCCGAGTATATTTGCTCTACATAGTGTAATGTGATTTTTGTTATTTTATAAATGCGCTTTAATGTATAGAGGAGCTAATAACACATGTAGAAACGAAAATAGAAAATATTTGAAACGCAAATGATAAAATTTTGAACGATTTTCTATAAATAGATTCTAACCCAGACACTATACTTAACGTATGAATGTGTATGGGCTATTTTTCGCATACATACGCTTAATATAAAAGTAAAACAGAAATTAATATTTCTTGGCGAGATAAGAACCAAAAATGTAGAGTACGGATACGGACTTAGCTTAAATAATTTACGATGTCGTATAAAAAAATGTCTCTATATTTGTATTTAAATTAAGTTTAGGGTGAACATTGAGAATGTTAAAAAACAAATAAACCCGTACTACACTACCAAAGTAATACTATAAATGGAAAAGTGCTACCCACATTTCATTTGATAATTCTTCGTATAAATGATTGAAGGCTGAACTAAGAAATAATGATAATGATTTGTATAGTTGTTTGATTATCATCAAATGTAATTATAAATTTACACAAAGATGAACACGCGCACGTGAATAAAATTTTATATAAGTAATTTTGATTTGGAATTTCATCATAGTGTGGTCCGATGTGATTTTATTGATAAAGAAAAGAAAGCGGAGAGCATTTTACTTTTGAGAATAAGTTTTAAATTGGAATAGTATTGGGCTACTGTTGTACCTAAAAGCCAAAGTGCACCACGTCTTATAATCTAATCACAGGAAGATTCCTGAGCCGGAGCTTTCTATAATAGATAGAAGGCTCACGTCTTTAACGTCATTGTCATTGTCACTGCTAGCAATTTAAATCGCTTTACAAATACTGTCGCGTAGAACTGACTGTCGTCTCGGTTCACCGTACTAAAAACTGTGTCTGGCTGCAAACTTTGACGTGCTTATATACTGCATGTGTTGAGTCTACAGCTTTATCGCATATTCGGTGTTGTACCCCTTGTGCGCAATGCCGGAGTCCAACCAGAGTCCCGTACACTGCCCAGAATTGGCATTGCATTGTCCGCCAAGACTTGTCGATCGGTATTGTTTTGGTACTGACAAACCACCAGACCAGTGTCGAGCCAATCCTGGTGATCAGTACTCCCACTTGATCTGAGCCGACTTTGGCCCGAGTTGCCGGGCCTAGAATTGGTTTATTATTGGTGTTGAAGCTGTTTCTGCATTGGCTCGACGGTCGGTATTGGGCATATCTTGGTAGAAATATTTTTTGTTTCTCAACATATCAATTGATTCGGTTTCAACCCTATTACGATAATGTGTCAGATTGGTCTAGTGGGTAGCGTACCGGACTAATGTGTGACGGGACCATGGTTCAAATCCGAGAGTGTGCAAGGTGTGTAAGTAAAATCAATTCGCATTTTTAAAAAAAATAATAATAGAAAAATAAATTCGTAGTTAAAAAAAAAATAAGTTTGACCAATCGACTCTGAATCACCCTGATTGTTTCTTTAACAATAGTCCGACTTCTTTGAGTCAGTGCCTCACAGAGATATGACATACTGTCAAATATTTGACTAAAATATGTTTACGAAAAGGTTTTACGTCAAAATAGATCTTGTGTAGAGCAAATCAAATAATAATGCAAAAGAAATTTGAAGGTTATACTAAATGACTGCGTTTGCTTTTGCAAATTTGTCAAATATTAGACACAGTGAAATACAGTGTAATATAGTCTTTAGACAACTAGTGAAAAACTTATGTTTTGTGAAAATGTACTGTCCTTAAAGCAGTAAAATATTCCGCATTGATGTAGTAAATTTACGAATTTTCATTAAACTTAATAAAATTGAGAGTAATTCTTAAAACTACGTATTTTTACACATTTAATTCATAAATTTACAGACTGGTTAGTAATATTGCAACACCGCAGAAAATTTTTCACATTTACTGTGTAAAATTGATCGTTGTGTATAAAATTACGCATTTTGTATGTAATTGTGATACTCTATGCGTAGTAATTTGTCATTGTGTATAAAATTACGCATTTTGCATCTAATTTTGATACTTCATGCGTAGTAATTTGTTTTTTATAATATGTATTAACTTGACCGCTTCGTTGCTTAATTCACTTATTTCGTGGTTTTGTGTCTAGTAGGGACCTCGATCAAAATTTTGACCCGCTAATTTACTATATATATGTATCTACAGTGAAAAATTCGTTGTGTAGAATACTGTGGAGAAGTAAACAGTTGGGAACAGCTGTTTGTTTGACATTTACATTTTCAAAAATAAAATTTATTATACGGGTGTTTTTTATGGTAATTAAGTGTCATGGATAATAATATCGGCCACGGTTAATTTTATACGCGCATAATAAATTTTAAAATACGCTTTGTTTTAAAAAAAAATTCTCGATATCACAAAAACCAAAGTCAGTTTGAAAAAAAAAATGACAAATTCAAATTCAAATCAGGAGATGTCAAAATTATCGTACCGCAATACAAAATTAAATAGCAGCACATTTAAATGGTGGCGGAAAATTGGTCTCCACGGTTTCAGCACCATATTTTGGTCGATGAGCGAACTGTCAAATCGTAGCAAAATTTTGACTCGAACAGAAAGCCAACGCGAAAATCGAGCTAGCAAAATTTTGATCACTTTTTTTACATGCATTTCATATGGGAATCAAAATTTTGATCGAGGTCCGTACTAGGCTTAAGGCGTGATTTAAAATTTAAAAATAAAATAATTTTACAGTGTGTGAAGTTTGTGGCTTTAAAACCAATAAATTAAATTTATATAATAAAATTGTATAGTGTTTTATACCTTCTACCCTTTTTGACCCATATCCTGTTTTTTCCCAAATATCATGTGTTGCTTGATCTCATTGAATTTTTCCAATTGTCGATTGCTGTGTTCTTTGCCCTTCAAAATACGTCTGAGAATTCATCTGTCGATCATTCGCTTTAAGTTTATTAATTTATGTATATTATCAATAATTTAATAATAATAATAATAAGCAAACATAAACATGTCACATTTTTATAGTACATATGTAGTAGATGGGTCATTCCATCAAGAATCGCCAAAAATGACGAAATTTGTGACCTTACCATCGCCGATTCTTTTGAAAATTTATGTACTCGAATAATTATTAACATACCAAAAAATTAACTCTTATGTAATTATATAATATTTGTAATTTTTCTATAACATAATTGAGAAGTACTGTTGCTCTTCGATTTTTTTGACCCCGATCCCATTGAGATCCCAAGTTAATTTTTTGGTATGTTTTGTAAAACAGTATAACCTACAAAATACAAGAAAATAAAAAATAAAAAAAAAGCTGATTTTGAGATATTCAAGGATAAAAACAAAAATCGTTATACTTGAAAAAAAATTTCAAGGATAATTTTTATTCGCATTTTTTTATATTGCGACAATCTCCCCCTTTAAAATAAGCCCTATTTTATTATTCTATGATAAAAATTACCAGAGATATGAATTTTCAAAGAAGACTTGGATACCATTTTAACGAAAACTTTAACATACTATAGCTAACAAAAAAAAATGAGATAGAAACAAAAAAATGAAATTATATTTTTTTTTCACTAGTTCTTCAAGTACAGCAATTTTCAAAAGAATCGGCGATGGTAAGGTCACAACTTTGGCGATTCTTGATGGAATGACCCACATATTAGTTTTTCCACACCGTTTGTAATTTTTGCCTTTCCACACCAGCAGTAAATTTACACATTTTTAGCGATTGATTTCCACACTTGTGCGTAAATTTCCGCACTAATAGTAAAAATCATAAGAGTGCGTAAATAAATTTGACAATAGTAATTTTACTGCTCATAAGCTAGTATTACACTGTTTGACCAAGTGGTCAAATTGCAGTTATAAGCAATGAGAAAAAACTAATTTGACCGAGCGGATACTGTGAGATTAATTCGAATTCGCTATTTCGCATTGCTTATTACTGCAATTTGACAGCATGGTCATACAGTATAATACTAGCTTTAGAGTAGGCAAAAAATTGCCTACTCTGAGAGTAGTAAACATTTTTTACTGTGCAGGTGAGATTATAACTCACAAACTCGAACGTTTTGCAGACTATTGTGTATAGCCACACTACGCTCTTAAATATGTAATCTTAAAAATTTCTTTGACTAGGACATTAAAACACTACCTCTATGTGAGCCTTAAATTTTCTGATTGACTGATTGTAAATAATGTGATACACTGATTGCAAACTTTAACTGTAAACTATAAACAAGAAATTATGATGTAGCAGAAACTAAAACCACCACACTTTCTTAAGTAGCTTCCATATAAATGTTAGTACTGAGAATGAGGACAAATACATGTTTTTTGTCTGTTTTAAGCTAAATTATATGTAGATCTTATTATTGAAGTACAAAAACAACTTCAGCTAAAATTATTCAAATCGCACAGTTTTGTTGATAACACCAGGTACCATTTCATATGACATCCTGGCAAAATATGCACTCCCCAACTTATTACCCAATGCGCAAACCACCACCGGTGCAAATTGAGGAAATACGAGTATGTTGCATGTTGAACTGCCAATGATAATGTTGCTAATCAATTTACCTTCGACATTGGTACTTTCGTTTGAAAACATGTAAGTCGAGGACTAAGTTAAAGCTTAAAACATTAGAAAATAAAAACATCGATTTCAATGTTTATTAATTCTTGTTTTCTGTTAATGTTATTAAAATTAATTCGAAAGACTAATGCAATACAGCAATTGAAACGACCGACTTAAACAGTTGCCGGATTAAGACCAAAGCCTTGGTTTCTTTTCATTTTGTTTTTAATGCAATTTTATGAAGTTACCATTCACGTAATTGTATATTTGCCCTTTTTGTTATTTACACGCGATAAAACAAATACCATAAATTATTAAAATATATATCTACATACCGAAAAAAAAACTCGTCATACTCTACGGTATAAATACGCCCGAGTGATGTATGTAGGAGAATTTTCAATTTATAAACGTGTAATTACTTAACCGCCCAACAACCCCCTTAACAATAATAACGAACAGGAAAAAAAATGATATTATAAAAACTCCTACCCAATCGAAAAATAAAGGGAAAAAAAATATAAAAATTATTAAGCAGAAAAATTTTCGAGGTCTGCCCGCCGCCACCCTATATCCAATCCACCATCTCCACCTCAATATTCCAAACATTCAAACCCATACCAAACATTTGTATGTATGGCGTGTTTGTGTATGGATATGCACAAAGTTATAGGCAAGTTTATAAATAAACTCTGCTCCTATCGCCGTGGCATTGAGCTTATCGATCGATTGCTATTTTTAGAGCTTTTTTCACTTTACCTGTGTTGGAGAGCGTTTTTCTGCCACTCTAGCCGGTGCCTGTAATTCTTGTTTCGTTTGATTTCATTTCTAGTGAATAGTGAGAAACCCCCGCGCACCCTCTCTACCCCTAGCTAAGCCCACTTGCTGAATCGCATGCTATTTCATATGCCGGGTAGAAATGAGCGGGCGTATGTTTCTACTTTTTTTTTTTCTTCTTTATTTTTTACCTTTAATTACTTTCGAAGCTTTGTTTATTTTTGCAATCTGATGGAACGGAGCAATAGCAAAAATATTTGTAATATAGAAGTTATTTTGGTTTTATGAAGGATTTTGAATAATTGTGTAATAATTGCGCAATAAAATGACAGTTTGTCAATTGATTTTATAAATCACGTATAAAAAAACGTGTTTAACTGTCAAGATCACCTACCACACCTACTCTTGGTAGTCAATAAAATGCTTCATCAACACTGACCACCTCACATTTCTCCCTTTTATAAGCCCAGCAGATACCTTTTTTTCGTTATGAGAGTACTACCAGAAATTTACTCTCATAGAGTACTTGTAGTATAAGTAGCTAGAAACTATAAAGATATTGAACTGGTGATAACAATGACTTGATGCATTGAAACCAAATTAAAATATGGTGCATCGCTCACAAGTATGTTAAATTCCATTCTTGAGCACGCAGAACAAACAAATTTACACTAAAAAAGCTTACTTCTCTTACTAACTAAAATGGCGTATTGCCTCCATAACCTCTAGGTAGGTAGGTAGGTATATTATGAACTTATGCATTATGAGACTTAAATGGCGCAATTTATCCTAGTTAGTTTTACATTTTAAGTCTCATTATAGGAGTAATAGATGTATGCTTTCGAGTAATTATAAAAATTATGAACACTATAGCATGTTCATTTTGAAACTATATTTCACCAAAAAAAATCTTTAGAAATAAATTTTTTATTTTTATGGGAATGGCCTTATAGTTATGAGAGTATATAAAAAAAATACCTTTAAGTAATTGAAATCAATATGTTATCTTAACTGAGATCTTATTATAAGAGTAAAATTCCTATAGATATATTCCTAGTAGACTTATTCTCTCATAACAGTGGCACTATGACACCTATTTTATCTGGTATTACAAAAATTATATTACGAGTGTATCGAACTGCAATTAGAGATTTCGGGATAAAATTCCTTATTAAATTCTTGATGAAATTCATCGAGAAATTTCTGATGAAGCATTAAATTGATCAATTCATGATGAAAATCGTTGGGAACTTCGTTATGGAATTTAACATTGAACTAAATACTTTCGGTTGAAGAATAGACGATAGAAAAACGGTGTCTTTCTAGAAATGTGGCTCATATATTAAGAATCCTTTGAACTTTTCTAATCCTATTCGTATTCGTGGAGAGTTTTATGAGAGTCGCCTATAATAAGGAAGAGTGGAGAGGGCCCGAAAACCTTACGTTGATCTAGGAATATTTTAAAAATTTAATTTTTGAAGGTAATTATTTAGTGGTTTGTTGGAAATTAAAGTAGAATTCTCTAAAAAAAACACGATTTTCTAAAATTCGAAAATTTAAAAGAAAATTATCGTCGCCGCGGTAACGAGATCCGCTCAAACGGCTCTCATTACGAGTTTATAGGCAGAATAACGAACAGCTGATAATTGGAAACAATATTAAAAATTTTATTTTATTATTCATATTTATTGCTCGTTTTTATATTTCTGATGATGAGGAAAATTACTGGAGAATTTTAAGTAGAGTCGCGCTTGTTTACATCCATAATCAGAACTCGTGGCCTGTTCACATACTTTCGAAGATACTTTATTTTTATTACTGACGAAATTCTTTTCATTTTTTTTTTTAATATTTGTTGATTTTTTACGATCTTATTCAATGGGCAGAGAATTACAATGTGGAAAGGTTTTTATCAGCAAAATTTGAAATTATCTTATGAGATTAAGAATATAAATATCGAGATGGAATTATGTTTGAGGATTTTTGTAGAACAAAAACCGAACGAGATAAAGTTGTTACTATTTGCGGTAGTTTTTCTGAGAAATTTTATGGAAGTTGGTATGAGCGATCTGAAAAACCCATCCTTGACTCGGGCTATAAATCGAGTTGTTTTCGAATGGAGTTGTAACTATTATTGTTGCTATGTAATAAATACGAATGGACTAAGTGAGTCGATCTACAGTTTAGATGGCTGCCACCATAACCTAACCTATGAATAAATACTTAGATGTAACGTAAATTGTTCTTATAGTCGATCGTACAAAGATAGGGGCTTCATAGTCGCATACACAAATAGCTAACGAGTAGAAGCGAATTCGATGTCTTATTAGACCTAAGAAATATGGCGGAATTCGTGAAAACGTCCACAACTACTTTACGTCTCCATTGGGGTTGAATGTCGAAAAACATGGAAAACGGCGAATTGATATTAATTCGATACCTCAACAGACATAAAATATATGAAGAAATTCGTAAAATGTAAACAACCCCGTTTCACGGAAAATTTACCTATCTCCGTATGTCAATGAAAATCAGATTTTTTTTTTTGTAAATTACTTTTTTAGTATATGGTTGGTTTAAGTGGTAGCCCTGTCCTCCAGAGCTCAATTAGCGAGCGACTCTCGCTCGTTCGTGTTCTTTTTTAGTACATATACATACTAAGTTTAAGCTTTCTAGCATAAGCCATTCTTGAGATGCAAAAAACACCCCCCAACTAGCCACCCATATCAAAAATTGTATTTTTTTAAGTTTCCCTCATCAACAGACATCAACTCTAAGCTTGCTACCCTTAGTGGTTCTTGCGAAATAAAAATCAGGAATTTTTGCTACCTCCAACATTTTTTCCATCCTAGAGGTCTACTCGGTCCAATTAGTGTAAAAATATCAAGACTATAAGATACGGTTTTTGAGATATAAAAGTTGATTTTTTTTTTAAAAATTGTTACCCCCTTAACATTGTTCGTCTAAAACGCTCCCCTACCCAAAGGTCACCCCTTATAGAGGTTCACCCAATCTACGCACCAAAAAAAATCTGAACTTAATATCTGAACAGGTTTGCAAGCAACGCGCCCTTAAACGCGTTTGCGTGCGGTGTATACGACGGACAGACATATTTTTTTGCTTTTTGGGGTGAAAATACAAAAGTTTAGAATAAATTTTTTTTAAATTTTAAATCGATCACAATTTTTTATTATTAAAAATAAATAATAAAGTAAAATAATGCAACATTTTATTGAAGCTTGTTTTAAGCTGAACAAACATATGATGTATGATTCTACTATTCTGATCAATTTAATTTTAACACTGTTTTTTTTAATAATAATCATTAATCAGTCTTTTAGGAACGACTGTACAAGTTATTTCTGTAGCGAAAATTTTAAATTTTTAATATCGTCAGTTTAAAAGCAAAACACACTAAAGCCCCGTTTACACGGTGAAAGTTTTTGCGATAGTTGATGTCATGATACTTACTATCGTCATAACTATCATCATGTAAACTTCTCGATAGTTACTTTCGCGCTATCATGATAGCACTATCGCACTATCACGTTTGACGAGATAGTTGATAGCACTATAGCGATAATTTTATTTTGACATTAACACCAAATTTTATTTTGATATTTAAAAAAAATATTTAATTTGAAAAAATAATAAAATTTAGTTTTTATTCCAAAAAAATAATTTAATTTGTTGTCAGTACGTGTTGTTTATTGACAAAAATATTGATATATACGTATATTAAGTGACAACCCGCTAATTTCATCTTTCCTATAACACATATTTATATATTTGACCTAATTATTTTCATTCTATTTTAAGTTAGATTGTAAGTTAGTTTGTAAGTTAGGTAGGATTTAACAAGCAAGGTTGGATTTAAATAATTAATATAATAAACAAAGAACTAATTTTAGTAAAAATTCAAATTGCAACTACAGATGCAAAGATGTAAGATCTGATCACTGAAATTGTAGATAATTGTACAACCTATTTTTAAAAATTGAAATAAATTTATGTTTATGTATATTAAGTGCTATATTCAAAGGTAAGGACAATTGATTTAACGATTCAAGTGCTTTGTTGGTCTGTTGCTTTCAGCTTTGTTTATGAACGCTTGTATTTTTGGAATGAATTATCTTGGTATTATTTCATTTTCAGATGTTTTAACAATTCCGCTCTACTGTAATTCGAGCTTCACCGAGAAATGAAACGACACACGCGATTGATAAGTATGTTTGCTCTTGCTATTTTATTAATATGATTTTGAGACATTCCACCAATTCTTTTGATGAAACATTGTAACCTCAAGGTTCCCTCTTTTGAGAGGAACCCAATTTAAAACCATGCTGTTAAAATTGTACTGGATTTTATTATTTTTAACTTGAAAATTAAATAGATTTTAACCAGAAAAAAATTTCTTGCAGATTTCAATGATTGCACCAAGATCTTGAATAGCTGTCTTCATATAATGCTTCTGTAAAAAGATTTTTTAAATAAAATTGATTAAATGAGTACATATTGTTTTATTGATTGAACGTGGATAAGACTTATGAAGGTGAAGAGTACGGGTGCCCTTCAGTGGAAGGAAACTGATTATAATCCCTCTGCAAGTCGACTGAAATACAGATTACTACCTCGCTTTGTGTTTTATTTTTCCTACTTCACCAATGCTTCAGCTGCAACCAGCTCCACTTGAGAGAACAACGTTTGACAACATAAACAATGTAACTATTGCCTAATTTTACTGTCGCACTATCGCACGGATACTGTCGCGCTATCATACTCTCACACTATCGTGCTATGCTCTCACACTATCGTGCTATGCTCTCACGATAGTACTATCATTCAAAACTATCACCGTGTAACCGGGGCTTAAGTCAAAAAATCTGATTTTGAAATACACGCGATTGAAGTTTTTGATTGTTAATAACTTCCCTTAAGGGGGTACATCCAAATAGACAGCGGAAAAAATAGGTGAATTTTAGGAATTATTATCTCGAAAACTATTTGTTCGATTTTATAGACTGGGTGCGCTGCTGTCATGGCCGGCGTAAAAAGTGTCCCTCGCTCGCACGGCCTGCCGTTCCCAAAATTACATGCATTCGTTTCATCAGAAACAAAAATTTTAAAAAGATTCTAAAAATGTAATGTATGATGCAGTTAGCATCGTAAGATTTTTTGAAAAAAAAAATTTTTCACGAAATAGCGGCCGATTGAACTTTACGTTCATTTTTTAACCTTAATTACCGACATTTCTGGCTTGATAAGAAAAAAGTAATGAAGTGAAAAAAAAAATCCTATGTTGTGAACTAGAAAACCTGTCCGAAATATTGTGTCAAATTTTGGAAGCAATCGGTCGACCCGTTTTCCGAATATTTTGGGGACCGTATTTGAAAAGCATGTTGCGAAATAATCGCGTTTCAATGACGCTCTATATAGAGAATTCACGAAGGGCCCATTCCGGTTAATTGCCCATAACTTTCACAATTATTGGAATTTCAATATGAAATTTACACACAATATTCTTAAGACTACAAACTTTAAGATAAGCGAAAAAAATTTTTTTTAAAAAAAAAAAATTCTACTCGGATGTTCGCGTTAAAGATTTTGCTTTTAAAATGTATGCACTGGACGTAGTGGAAGAAGGACTAAATTGATTTTACCTTTAGATAGAATAAAGAAAACGCTGTCAGATAGTGTAAAAAAGTCAAAACCCCAAAAATCGGACTTAGTGTGTTTTGTCTTTAAGCCGACGATATTACCATATCCGGTTAAACAGCTCACCATAAGTCAGCCTGTATCCAGAGATAATACTACTTTCAACATCAACGCCCAGCAAAGTATTAGCTTCGATTCTCCCAATAATCGTTACTCAAAAAATATTAAAACTCTTAAATTTATTGTTTTGCCACATTTCCATTGTCCTACAGGGCAAAAACATTAAAATGTTGACCAATACAATGGCAAAAAAAAACTTTCTATTATACTTTCTGAATAAAAAATTAATCTATATATTCGTATCACAATAATTTGAAATATAAATCAAATAAATACCATCCTTGAGTTTAATCAATATTCGGGTCAAATCCTCGGACAAAATGACAACTCTACAAATATTATTAATCACTTATTTTGATCGATTTTCAATTGAGACTAATCGACATTTAATGCGACACAAAACGAAATGTAATAATTACTTATTTAGTTAATATATACTAAATCATAGGTAATTTATTTAATTTTTTATTAATTTAAACAACAAAAAAATGCTTCCTGTGTTTTAATTTAATCACCTTACACTTACCTAATTTTAAGACATGCATTCCGCCGTAAAAATTCGTAATAATTCCATTAAAATTTTCAATTTTGTACACTTTTTTCAATTCTTTTTAGTACAAAAGAAAAACACAATTTTTTTTTTAATTAGAATATTTACACACACAAAAATTATTTCGTTAACAATTTCAAGTCAATTGATGACAAAAACACTGATATTAAAATCGTCCAAACACTTAATCAGAGAATAGAATTCGACGTAATAACAAAGAAAAAAATTTTCTATAATAGGTACAATCACTATTTTTCAGATTGCTGCAAAAAAAAAAGATTAAATATTTCCGTGAATTAATTTTATTTTTGTTAAGTTAAATCCACACCCACGAATAATATTCTTATTTATCGAAGAATTGTTTGCTGTTGTACGATGCGATTATATTGAAATAACGTAATGTAGTCGATGATGGTTATAAAAATAACGAGGATGACGTAAATATGTGAATAATGTTTTTTTTTTTTTAAACGTGCGAAAAAGATTTTTTTTTTTAATGGAAATTTACCAAACATAAAATCTATGTGCTTGTTAATAATAGATATATTTTCGGACTGACTGAAATTCGATCTAACTTAGTTATTGTTGATAACTTGGCAGGTTGGATTTATGATTTATCGAAATTTGTTTGATGATACCTCGGTAATTTATTTGTTTGTTAAAGAATTTTTGGTTTAAATTGCTTTTATCTGCTATAAAATATTATCTAAGATGTGACATGTTTCGAGTCTTTATGAGAGTATTAACTAGAATAGATCAGAACAGGCCAACGCAAGTAATGCTCGTTGATGACACAAGATACTTTCGATCCAAGTCCTATACATTTTGAACTGTCTTTTCCAGTAAAAGTTTTTCAACTCGTCATACTCTCATAGATTTAAGCGAGTAGCGTCTTATATAATTGCGGATTATGCCAGTTTCGGCCTGCTCTAAAGAGTAAGTGCTGTAGGTTTAATCCAGACTCACTAGTTTGAAACGAATAGAAGAAAGTTATGTCTGAACCCAGGATAACTCTGGAAAAGTAGATCAGCGAAGACTTGTCTTACTTCAGGCAGTTTGGAAACGTTTTCAGACTTATATAGAATCCAATAGAACGGATAAGAAAATGACTTGCATGGGAACAAACTGTCAACCCTCCAAAAACAACTGGGAGTCCAAAAGACTCAGCAGGATCGATCTCAGAAGATACCTTAAGTCTTTGTGGGAAAAAACACAGAAACAGCCCTGAACGAGATAGCGCGCACCAATGACCATAAAATGAACGTCAACATCGTCCAAATTTAAGCCATTTAGGAATGAAACCTTTACTCATGAAAGAATGCCTGATCATTCACTTCCAGTTGAGTAAAATCAATTTGACCAAATTTGTGTCCAGAGGACCTTAGCTCAACAACTTTCACACTAATGACAGTCAGTCAAAAATCCAATTAATAATATTGTTGCGAGCTAGGGGGTTCGCCGCGATTTAAAATAAAACACAATTCGTTTAAAATCAATATCGCACTACTGGCAACGCTGCCCTAATTTATATACTACTTGACCACTGCTCGATCGCTGCTACTAATCCAAATCGCTTTACAAATACTTCCGCTTAGAAACTATCGTCGTCTTGCTTCACCGCAGTAAAAACTGTATTTGGCTGCACACTTTGACGTGCTTATATATTGCATGTGTTGAATCGAAAGCTAAATGTATGAATCCCTGTATCTACGTAGTTCAAATGAAATACAAATTGAACCTGTGATATTAAGATGTACGTTTAGATATCAACATTTAAGAAGATCGTTGAAGATGCTTGTATGTATTTATACCTATGCTAAATATTTTGCAATTTTCGCTATTAAATACAGTTAAATCCCATTTTTTTTAAAAATTTGACTTAATTTTTTGTCAAATTATTTTGGTGAAATATTTGACTGCATGGTTTTAAGCTGGTGTTATACTGCAAACAACTTTTTAATTTAGAAATTTTTTTCGCATGTTCTGTTCGGCTGTTCTAACAAAAAAACATAGATAGAAACAAAAAGCTACCCACATGGCATTTTTCTACTTTAGCGGATAAATAAATGAAAGCATATCCCGAAAAATATTTTTGTTATTAAAGTAAACACATAACATACTTGAGATGTGTGATATGTAAACAGTTTTGATAATGTTTGAATAAAACCCAATGATAATCAGCTGTAAAATTATTTAACGTGAGTGAACCTCTCATCTGTTCTTCTCAACTAATCACCACATCACCAGAAAAGGTCATAATGTATCTATAGATTAAAAAAAAATAATTTGCTTAATCTACCTCTAATTTAATTTCGAATATTGCATAATTATGTCTACTGAAATTTTGATAGCAAAATACAGAGGAAAAATGAAAGTTTAAAAAAAAATTATTTATCACTACAATTTCCGTTTAAATTTAAGTTTTCCTTACATCGAGATCAACATATTTACGATTGATTATGTCATATCCCGTTTAATTAACTTCGAATTTTTATTTTTATAAAATTTGTTGTTTGTCGATCAGAAAAATGAAATGGCGCTTTTAATTGCGATTTTATTTCTACGCGGAAATATTTGAGTGTTTGCGGAATAAAAATAACCTAATTTTAATAACAGGAAATTTATAGTAAAAAAAATATTTTCTATTATTTTTTTGGCGCCACAAATATTTGATCGTAATTTTGACAAATTTGACAGAAGCTGTTTGTGATAGATGCGTTAAAGAAAAACAACTCAAAGTTTTAATTTCAACTTGCAATTTTGACAGCAGAAAATTGGTAGAAAAAAAACTAAATTTTATATTATTTTTTTGGTAGAAAAATTTTGGATAAAATTTTGAAAAAAATTTAAACAAGAAAAAAAACATTTTCTACTTTTTGGACAAAAAAATGTTTGGGTAAAAATTTAGATATAGCTTAAAAAAACAATTCTTTTCATTTTTTGTTTGCTCTCAAAATATTTAGTCGAATGGACAAATTTGATATAAGTTAACAAGGACGGATGCGTTCAAGAAAAACTACTCAAATTTTCTTTCGCAATTTTGACAACACCAAATCGGTAGAAAACCAATTCTGATATTATATTTTTTAACAAAAAAAGTATTTGGTCAAACATAAATGGTCATAAATTTTGGTCAAAATTTGTCATATTTGGTCAAAATTTGACATATTTGGTCAAAATTTGACATATTTGGTCAAAATTTGACATATTTGTTCAAAATTTGACATATTTGGTCAAAATTTGACATAAAATTTTGGTGTTTTAGGTAGACGAGAGTTTTACTGATTATTTCGGAAAGAATTTCGACCGCAGAAAATTTGATGTGCAAAATATTAACAATGCCAAAAAATTTTGAACATTTAGCAATTCGGACAATAGTATGAAAATTCGAAATTGTTTGCAAATCGGTAAGAATGAAATCCAAAATTGACGTCAAAATTTTTGCGATAGCTAAAAAATATCGATATTTTTTGTTTGTGTACTTTGCCATATTATATTCTTAGATTTGGCTGTTTCGTCACCTTGAAAACAGTTATATAAATAAATTGTGGTTAAGCGTTCTGCATGTAGCTTATTAGAAGAGAAACTAAGCTGGTGGAGTATCATGAAAACGTCATCATAGCACAAATATACGCCCGATAGAATATTTTATTTGAGGTAAGGTGTTTTTTTTCCTTCTCTCAAGCTAGAAAACAAGATGAACCTGTTCTATAAACCGAACGATGCTAAGAACTCTTAAAGAGCAAAAGATATTAATAACGTGACGGTCGCTTGATGGGTCCACAACCACCACAAGTTGTGTATATTTTTGTCATTTATTGGCCTAAAATTAAAATTAGCATCAGTGGCGTGCGATATAGAATATGATGTGGATGATTGGATTGTCGTATGAAGGTCCTCCTCCCTGTATCTTTTGGTTGATTTTTAAAGTCACAAGGACAAGGTGTTTAGGTGTGTGATCTTCGAATGCAACAGGTTGCGGAAAATTCATTCGTTGAGTTCATCGCTTTAATTGCATGTCGCGGATGGATCTGTTTTTTTTTTTTTTGTTAAAATGTTGACGAAATGGTGTGGGCGATGGACGCGGTTTTATGATATTTTGGAATATCCGGTGGGATTAATTTTGGAAATTTCTGATCCATGAATGAATGAACTGATCGGATTTTATAGTACAGGTTGTTTCGTTGGTGACTTTTTCTCCGTTGGTCGTCAAACATTTGGTTTTGACAGTGACGAACAATATTTAAGATAATTTATGGTAAAATTGGCACCAATTCTATGAATGAATTACTTTTTCATTTTTCTCATTTATTATTTTTATTTCAATGTCCTGTTGTATTTTTAGTAACTTATAAAAACGTGTCGATTTTGACACAAGTAGTTTAAATACAAACAACGGATAGGTTAACCTTGAGAAAAGCGTAAATGTATCTTTATGTTAAAATTTCCGCATGCATCCAAGATTGCAATCACTTCTATACGAACCACTGATTAGCTCCCAAAAGTATGACGCAGTGGGCATTTCAATCGATGAATCGATGGTGGTTTCGGGTTAAATTTTTTGATTACCTTTTGGTATTAATGATGACATTTAAAAGAAAAATTTGTTGCATTTTTGCTTTTTACTCCATTTCGGTGACATTATGCTACCTAATAGGCCAGGAGAACGATTCATCAACCGCAACCTTCAACGTTAATTCATTGTCGAGCGTATACATACAATAATTCGGAATTTTCAATGTTTGTAGGTATAAATTATAAGATTAATTCTAAAAACGTCGGGGTCACCAATATAGGTCGATTTTTATTTAAAACTTTGAATAGGACGACATATTGAAACTTAAAAAAAAATATGGTTATACCATACGATATACGAGTATACTCCAGTTTGACGACTTTCTGTTACGGAAAAGGCTCTCCATCGACCTCCTTGACATTGAAGGACAATTCAATTTGAAGCATATGCAATAATCCACTACAAATATAAATTTAAACAAGATCGATGAAACGTCGGGGCCACCAATTTTATTGTGTATTAAACAAAACTAGGGAGGAAATGGGTTAGAAGAAAGATGATAGAGGATTGCTGGTTAACATTAACAATTAACCTTTCGCTTTTTAGTACTGAAAATGCAAATAAAAGCATAATTTGTTGGAAATTGATTTCATTCTTATAAATTCGGAATTACATATTGCCAAAATTGTTTTTTTCTCTCGTGAATGATTCATGCTTTATACTTTCCGCTTCGTAGCGATATCAAATTGATGTTTTTATATTCTGTGGCTTTAATTTTAAACTGGAGTTCATAAAATACATTCCTATGATTCGTGTATTAAGAAACTTATCATTTTTTGTTGTAGAATGTCCAAAATTTTTACTGAATACATTTACAACGCGTGCGTAGCCACAGGCATGGCCACCAAACATAATAAATTAAATAGGTTTGCAACAACAAAAAATTATATCATTTATAAGATAAATTTTGAATACGGTATTTTTTAATCGGCACACTTTCAACTGTTTTAGCCGAATTACAAACTATTTATTTTAATCCGGCTTTTGTATCAGTTGCTGCTTTATTACACCTTTCAGTTATTATAATAAAAATAATCTCATGCCAGCGGCGTCGCACATTTCGTTTATATTATTACTTTTGAAGACAAGACATTACAACCAGATACTTAGAGAGAATGGAAAAAATCGATGGTGTTGTGCACAAATGCTGTGTTCCCTGGTAAGTAATTTTCAAAATTATTTTGACAGGATTTATTTATTTTCTTGACTGTATTAGAAGCTATAGGGCAATTCTTTATAAGTCGAATATTCTATATCTCGAATTGATATTTCGATTTAGTCCAAAAAAAATATTGAAGTAGAATTACTCTTTAAGGGGCTAGGTCACTCTAGAGTTTTCGAAAAATCGATTTTTTTTTATTTTAAATGGTCCCTTAGGACTTCAAAAATGATGTCCCAAAAGATTTTGGCCGAAAAAGGTCTCTAAGGACTCGGTTTTCGAATTTTAGTACAAGGCCGCCTGCAAAATTATTCATGATTTTCTACTACTCAAAACTTCAAACGCGTTTATCTCAAAACTACATTTTCAAGCTGGCCGGAAACATAATTCAGACAATTTTCAACCGGTTCACTTGAAATTTTGAATATATCTTTAAAACTATATTGTCCATCAGAGTAAGTAGGATTTTTTTTTATATTGCATAGTTCATTTGTTATTAACAAATTTTACACTTTTCACTTTAGAGGTGCGCCATTTGGCCAAAAATCAAAATATCGAAAAAATCCTACGTACTCTTGTCGCTGTTGTTATATATAATCGAAAAAAATTCATTGGCTTATCATAATTCAAAAATTACAGGCGCTGTGTGTCCGGCCGTGGACCCTGGAAAAACCGAGCCGTCAGCGCAAAAACACTGCACAGCCGCCATTTTGAATTTAATCGCTTCAAAAAAATTACTGTACATAGTCAATAATATGTATTATAAACACCCATTTTTGTAATCTCGATTTAATTTGTAGTTTTTCTGAAAAAAAATCTCCAAAAAGGCCAATTTTTTTAAGCCTCCAGAGTGGTCTAACCCCTTAAGTCAAACTCTCGCTACGTTAGGTTAGGTTAAGAAGGGAAGACTGAAGCATTCTGCCACAGCCCATCACGAGAGATCACTGTGGATCCATTGTGTTCAAACTCTCGCTAACTCAACCAGGAAAGACCATCAAATAGCATTACAAGATTTATCGCATAATATTATTCATTAGTTTCACCACATTGAAAAAGAAGAGTATTTTTCGAGTACCACCCATACAAAAGTCCCTATAAAAATTGTCCAGCATTCCCATACGCAAGATAATTGGAGATCTCGTTAACGTGGTAAATTTTCATGGATGAATTTAATTTAAATCCGACTGATTGGACGATAATTTGAGAATGTGTTAATCTAGGAAGGTAAACATAGGTATCGTGTATGATTTTTACAATAAGTGAAACATTAAATATTATTTAGTGGAAGCCTCGGTAGCCGAGAAAACTTCACATTATTATATTAAAAACATTCACAAGTATGTAATAAAATACATATCACGAGAAACTGCTGCAAGATCTTAGTTCTTTTAGATATTTTTTTTAATTGTGTAGGCAGTGTTTACACTTTTCTGCAATTCATTCTCCTGAATCTGATAAACTTGTAAAGGATCTGAATTTTGATTTGATTATCCAAGGAAGGTGTTTCTGTCGATATTCTAAAAAGATCTAGGAAAATGGATCCATTATTAAAGGCGGAATTTACAACATCCAAATGTAACATAAGTGAAAAATAAGACAAGACACCTTTTTGTGTAGTTTGTACTATAGGGAGAAGACTAGAATCAACACAAGAAGATACTTTACAAAATATCGATCGTAGTTATGATAAAGACACTTGGAAGGTGTAATATGAAGCCAATGATTCAATTCAATTCAAAAATCGAATAAGGTAATAGTCGTATATTCAATTCAAACTAGGTTTTCAGATTGTATTGTGTGTCGCACACAAGGGAAACCCACAATATGGGATAATCTTACCAGTACTTTCCATTCTCATTAAGGTTTTTCTAGCTGAACTGTTCTAATAACTGACATGATTATTTATGAAACAACTTGACAAACTACGTGCCAAATGTTCGCCGTCGGCGAGCTTTTGGTGAGGTTTTTTCATGACCATATATTAATTGTAGTTCAATATAAAAGATAAAAGTGTCCCGATCTTCGAAATTTCGTCACCTTAGTGAAACAGGCGATCGAAAAAAGACAAGGTAGTCAGTGGTCTTGTTTGCCGTGAAATTTTCTTATTCAATAGCACGACAGTCTTATTATCCAGAATACACCGTTTTATATCACTTGGAGCCCACAATTGGGATGAATTCTAGTAAAAACAGCAAAGCATTCGATTCAAAAAAAATTCAATAGCAATACTGTGAATAATACCTTTGCTTGCAAATTTGCCAAATGTTTGCCAGTAACGTTTCTAGCGAATCAAATGTTTCATTCACCGGTAAAAAAAAACCGTTGATGTATAAATAATTCAACTAAGCGAAGAAATAAGAGGTTCATATGACATTCTATGTATTTACCATTAAATCGCCTAGGCGAATCATTTACAAATCAGTGATCTAATTTGCCGGTGAATGTACACTTGTTCCACCAGGCAAATTACTTGCGAAGAAAACATTCACCTAAAAGTTTCACCATTGATTCGTTTTGGAAACAACTTTTTTGTTGTGCATTCTCTGCACGACCATCTGGAACAGAGTAATAATAATAATAATATTTATTCGGTGATGATTTCGATTATAAACTTATGTTATTAATAACCAGAGATTAGACAATAGTCTTTACATCTTTACTTTTGCTGGGTATTTTTTACATACAAGTACTATTTCGAATTCTTTTGAAATTGGTGTAACATTGTGATAGGAAAATTTGGCAAAAACCTATTTCTATTCACTTATATACTAACTTAAATGCTAGCTTAACCCATTAGTGCACAAAGTTTATTAAGCACAATATCCGTTTAAACGGAGTTTGTGCAGTAATGGGTTAAAAAGAGAAACAGAGTGTGTACCAGTAGTTGAATACGTAAAATCGTGACTGTTGTATGTTTATAACGCCCGAGGACAGGTGTTATAATTTAGGCTGCGAATACTGAGAGGTTAAATTATACCTGCAAGCGCAATAAATTACTCTATAGAACCGGGACCTCGATAGCCTAGTAGCCGGTACGTTATTCTACTAACGCTGAGGTCCCAAGAAAGAAAAAAGTCTGACACAACTTACGCGGTTAAAGTCGAGATGCGACACCGGCTTCCGGTTTATTTATTTTTTATATAGTCACCCTACACCCGAATGCCTTTCAACAAGTTCATTTTTTAGATGCTCCCTCAGCATTTTACTATGAATCTTTAAAGTTTCAAATTCGTAGTTAGTTGACCCGAAGATATAAAAATTTAATCCGACCACACACAGATGTACATTAACCTATAGAGCACCACTTACTCCACCCACTGAAAAAATGAAGCTCATATTTCTGAAAAACGTTTACGTACGGCAGCTGCAATGTATACGGCGGACAGACGGACTTTTTTGGCTTTTAAAGTCTTCTACCGTCAAAACGTTAAAATTCCAAATTTAAGGATAGCTTTTTTTTGAAATTGATACTAGACGCAGTAATTGTGTTTTAGAAGAGCGGTATGACTATTCTATCCTCCAGAAGGGTTCAACTCACTCCACCCACTGTGACATAATGAAGCTCATATCTCTCAAACACGTTTGCGTACTTCGGATGCAATACATACGGCGGACAGATGGACTTTTTTGGCTTTTAAGGTTTTCTACCGCCAAAACTTTCAAATTCCAAATTTAAGGATAGCTTTATTTTGAAATTGATACTAGACGCAGTAATGGTGTTTTAGAAGAGCGGTATTACTATCCTATCCTCCAGAAGGGTTCGAATATGAACTGAAATAAGGGTGGAATCGCTATCATATCGCCCAAAATAGGTCAAAATTGTTGTGGGCAAACAGCTTTCTGGTCCAGTGAAAAGGTTTACAATAAAAAAAAAATATAATAAGCTACTAATTTACGGATTATGGAAAATAATTGTATCAAACAGTAAACAAAACGAAAAAAATTCCACTAATACATGAATGAGCTCAATTTCCAAGAAGCATAACATAAATTTATAAAATTCCATCCTCCAAACCAAGAAAACCCAGTCCCACTATAGACACAGTTAACAACACTCAATTTAAATCTTCCTCTTAGTGTTCATAACGCAATGATTGCAAGATTAGATTACAATTCCCGCATGTTAAAATCAATTTATCTTCCCACTTTCCCTACTATCTGTGATCTCCTCTCCGCAACAACAAGTCGTACTTACGAAGAATTTCCATTCCATCGCCAAGGAAAAAAATTCTTCTTACTATTTCGCACATATGAAAAGCTGATTATTGACCTAATTTTCAAATTCTATACATCCCGGTACTAATAAATAAAAAAATAAAAAAAAACCGATTTTATTTGCCAGTTTTTATCGGGAGCACATACCTACAAAACATCACTAAACTAGAACTTACCAATTAAAATTATCTACTTCTTAAACAAACAGAAACGGCACAAGGTATGGAATTCAACGTGTAAATACTCTCTAGTTGTACAAATTATTAATATGTCTCAGGTGTGGGGAAATTTTTATTATTCTTTTTTTTTTAATAAGTGAACGCTATGTTAAATGTGTGATATACCTACAAAAATAAGCCATGTGATTTCAAGTGACACAAGTTATGCTGGTAAGAACCATTAAAAAAAAATTAAAACTAATAGTGACTTTACAACAACGACTAGTAGTGGAATATAATCACGTATTACAACAAGCACTTTTATGAATCGTGGACGAGCTGGATCACTATCTTTTCTCTTTTATTATTATTTATAACACCTTTTTTTCTTACTTTTTTAATTGAATTTTTTTAATTTTGCAACACTTTTTCAATTCACTTGGTCAATTTTTACTGTACAAAATCTCTGTTTTGTTCGAAATTGGTTTTGAAAACACTTGAAACTTTTTAAAAACCACAATTCGTTGTTTTTTTTTAAATATTTTTTTTTTAATTAAATCGTATTTTAATCGAAATTGGTAATTTTTTCTAAAAAAAACCGTGTAAACAATCTCGTTAAAAAAAAGATATTCGATCTGTTTTTTTCTTTTTTTTTTAAAAATGTTCTCTAGAAACACTTTGAAGTAAATTCGGCCCGATTTATACTATTAGTAACAATTACAGGGAGAAAAAACGCTCGGAGAAAAGGTTATTTGTTCAGATACGTCTAACCGATAAGCTACTAAACTACCGACTGTTGCTCGACACGACTTTGAAAAATGCTTCACACTCTCTAGTACACACTAGCTATAGCTAAGCTAACTGAAGTCAGCATGTGTTTATTTCTATACTACTCTTAGTCGAGCTATAAAAGATACTCGAGCATATTTTACTTGTGTATATAAAAAGGCTGGCGACGGCGCAAATCGAGTCTCGTATAAAGAACAGATAAAAAAAAAAAGATACATACTTCTTACGCGTAGTACGAGTACTCGATGTCTTTTCGGTTTCTCTCAATTTTCTTTAGCCAGCCGTCTTATTCACTTATTGTACGCCCGATAGTCGAGTACTCAACCGAGAATAAGTGCTATGAATCGTACACGTTCTACTTTGCCTACAGTCGACTTGGTAGCAAATTGGACAAAACAATTGTAAAGAAAACATGCGAGTCTCGAATAGATTAACCGGTTAGTTAACTGTGTAATTAACGAGAAAAATTACCGAAAACAGTCTTTTAATTGCTCTATTTATTGAAAATTACAAACGTTCTTTGAATTTCATAGTTAGAGTAAACTAACTAGTTTGGGGCCGTTTCGATCCCTCTGTCCATTAAGGGCTACATTAAGCCACGAAAACCGAGAATAGTCATGAAATACTTAATTCCATTTTTGGAGTTGGAGATAATTTGATTCGTGCGCGTATAGTATGCAATTTTTTTAAGAACTATTGTATGGGGGTCATTCCATTAAGAATGGCCAAAGTTGTGACCTTACCATCGGCGATTCTTTTAAAAATTTTTGTACTTGAAGAACTAGTGAAAAAAAAAATATAATTTAAATGTTTTGTTTCTATCTAATTTTTTTTGTTAGTTATAGTATGTTAAAGATTTCGCAAAAAAGGTGTCCGAGTCCTCTTTGAAAATTCATATCTCTGATAATTTTTATCCTAGAATAATAAAGTAGGACTTATTTAAAAGATTGTTGTTTAAAAATTGTCGCAATATAAAAAAAAACCAATAAAAATTATCCTTGAAATATTTTTTCAAGGATAACGATTTTGTCCTTTATCCTTGAATATCTCAAAATGAGAGTTTTTTTTATATGTTGTAGGTTATACTGTTTTACAAAACATACCAAAAAATTAACTTGGGATCTCAATGGGATCGGGGTCAAAAAAATCTAAGAACATCAGTGCTTCTCAATTATGTTATAATTGTAATTTTTCTATAACATAATTGAGAAGCACTGATTTTCTTCGATTTTTTTAACCCCGATCTCATTGAAATCCCAAGTGAATTTTTTGGTATGTTTTGTAAAACAGTATAACCCACAAATTATAAAAAAATAAAATGATTTTGATATATTCAAGGATAAAGGACAAAATTGTTATCCTTGAAAAAAAAATTTCAAGTATAATTTTTATTCGTATTTTTTTATATTGCGACAATTTTTAAACAACAACCTTTAAAATAAGTCCTACTTTATTATTCTAGGATAAAAATTATCAGAGATATGAATTTTCAAAGAGGACTTGGACATCATTTTTGCGAAAACTTTAACATACTATAACTAGCAAAAAAAATGAGATAGAAACAAAAAGAGGAAACCATATTTATTTTTTTTCACTAATTCTTCGAGTACATAAATTTTCAAAAGAATCGGCGATGGTAAGGTCACAAATTTCGTCATTTTTGGCGATTCTTGATGGAATGACCCTCATAGGAAAATGACAATTTTTCTTCCATCTTCAATTGTATAACAGGAACTTGAGGACATCTCGGATTATGAACTTTTATATACAATTACTAATTTTTTACGCAAACCGTTCAAAGCTAATCCCCTACTATACACTAAGGGCCGTTTCTACGATGTTCAGTAACGTTCTAACTGAAACTTTATCTGACAGATTTTCATACAAAACTTCCAGTTAAAGTGCCGATCGTAATAATGGCCCTTAAACATCCATCCGCTCATTTTGCCATAAACTGAATCATATAAAAATTAAGGATTAGAGCACACCGCCTTATCGATTTTTTTTTAATTTAAACGATTTTCTTAAGGACTTTTGTACGGTAGGTACTTGAAGAAGTAACTTTATTTTTCCTTTTCTTATTTTCATGCTTTAAATTAGTGAAAAATTATATCAACATACAATTTAACAATATTATTTCTCTTTTAACCGTGCAATAATTTTAACCACGTGATTTAAGGTGTGTCGAATTGAAACTAACCAAAAGAACTTGGGAATTTCGCTCGCTACGGATACAACCTGACTTTTCATTAAAAACTAACTCGTTGTCAAATTTAGACTGAACGATTTCTTGACTTAAATAAAAGTACATAGAAATTTTTCAGGGCTTTTGTATGGTCTATACGCGAAGGATTTACACGATATTCTTCGTATTTATACTCAACCAGAAACTGTTAGAAAAATGACGCGTAACAAATTTCAAATCGGTGCTTTGAAGCGTTGTTAAGACATTGGACATTATTCGTGATCATGCATAATTTTAAGGACATTTGCAAGGACGCTAACCGAAGGAATAGGATTATTTCGCATGTTAACGAGTTATACAAATTCTATTTTAACAAATTGGGCTTCCTCGGACAAAGCGTTTTTGAGTTATCATGCAGTCAGACAGGCAGATGAATGGACAACAGGCGGATTTAAGGTTTTCTGGACATTAATCCGCGACCGATGCGCCTTTTCATGAGTTAGAAATGTCATAATACTTTTTTCATATACTCTCGATAAAATCCTAGAGTTTGCCTCGAACGAAAAAAAAATTTACGTTATTTTAGTTGAGATTGTCAAAATCCGCTTGATGTCCGTCCGTCTGTCTGGCCGAAGACAAGTACTCAAGAACGCCTCGATATAGGATGCTGAAATTTGGAAATTTGGAGAGTCCTTTTTCGTATAGCTGCCATACAGAAGTCTTTAAAACACGTGTTCGAGAATATTGGCCAATAACTTCAGAACGCATTAAGCTGGAAATTTGAAATTTTCGACACATTAAAATTACATTAAACATTCAATGGTTCCGGGTAAAGGGATTATGAAGGAAATCAAGTGACTACTTCCTGCAACGCCCCATATAAAAGTCCTTGGAAAAAAAATTTTTGTATACAATCCAAACCGAAATAATACGGTCGCAGACTGCGAACAAAATATTTTGGTTTTTGTGAATACTATTTGGACAGTTGTGGCAAGCGATTCAACGCGCTCACTATAACTGGTGTAGCGATATGTTGCGCGCGACGCGATTGTGTCATTCACGGCATCGACTGTACTATAATTTCACCTAAAGTGACTTACTTTGTAATGTGGAGATAAGACATATAAAATAAAGTGAGTGATGATGGACGCCGCCTTCGATACATCAAATGCGATTCTCAGTTCTGAACAGATACTGTGTTTTGGCACAGATCAAGGTTGGAGTTTGTTTGGAGGTGACAATTTAATCACTGCTTCTATTGATCCTCAGCAGTGTAGGCTGCTCTCCGATTTTTAAGAACATATACTACAAACTAATCTTTTAAGTCAGACAGATATCTGCCACTTATCATACTACATACCGCATGTACATATGGTACATAATTCCGAATCGACAGTGATAATAACGCCATGAGATATGTTGCTGCGTTATTGTCACTGTCCATAAATAAAAAAACGCGCAGTTTTTGATTGTGCGGTCGTCATTTCGCGACAGAACAGCTGTCAAGCCGACAAAAGACTAGAAATATTGTAATCAGTGCCGTTGTCGGTCCGTGTCAACTGAAAGTCTTGTCGTCTGGTAGCAGAGAAGAACCACTTTCTGCCGGCTAATTTGATTGTAAACTGGACTTTATTCGAGGCTAGTGAAGTGAACATAGTCCAAATGATGCTTTTGATATTCGTATTTTATTATGATGCCTGCCGTTTACCCAGAAATCGGAGGAATTTTTTCATAATTCATCATCGGCGAATAATTGTTTATTGTTAATTTGGATTAAAATTTAAAAATAGCGACATTACATTACTTCAGATATGACATCTCGCTTTTATATTAAAAAAAAAAAAAAAAACCCTACGCTGGGCGCCAAAAGTTACACGGTACTAGCCCCACGCTGAGCGCCAAATTATACATGCGTACATTTTTATAAAAAATTATACACATTATAATTTATATTAATATTATAAACAATATTTTACATGATAGCTAACCCTACGCTGGGCGCCAAATTTTACACGATTGCTAACACCACGCTGGGCGCCAAATTATACACGCGTACATTTTTATAAAAAATTATACACATTAAGAATATTGGGCTGCAAAACTTTAACCTTATTGAAAAATACTTTATGATTAAAAAATAATAAAGTAATATGTTTTTCGGAAAAAATACTGTTGTGCTTATTTCGCGAGATGTTTCGGTCTCGACTGAGTCCTTTATCAAATCATAAAGGTCTCAATTGAGTCCGAAACATTACACTAGATGCACACAACAGTATTTTTACCAGAAAAACTTCTTTTCAATTAAAAGTGTACTGTGAAAAAATTCACCAAACCTTTTCAACTCCATTTTTTAAATGATACAAACGAAATAACAATGGAGTATTTCTAATTAAAACAAAATTTTTTCGATATTATTGCGTGTAGCTTTTATTTCAAGAATTCACCACGTCGAATTACATTTATAAATTAATTTTGAACTGTAAAACTTATTTAATAAAAAAAATGAAAGGGGTTTTCCTGAAGAATATTGTATTTTTTTTTATAAATCAGGCTTGATATACTTAGACCACGCCAATTAGATTTAATCTAGTGAATGTTTGAATAGTAGGTTTAATTAAAAAACAAATTTTTCGGGTAAGAAATATGATTTTTTATATCTTTCTGTGTGATGTTTTGGACACAACTCAATCCTCTATCAAGCAGTTTCCAAGATAAAGGACGCAGTCTAGTCCGAAACGATACACCAGAATGAAACACAAATTCAAATTAGATTCTATTTAGGCATCAATTTATAATAAGATGTCATTTAAGATATGGCCTCTCAAGAAATTAAAAGAACCAGAAAGTCTTAAATCAAGAGGCAAGTGCGTATATTATCTCCAGCTTTATCAAGGATGACTCGAAGCTACAAAAAATGTATTCTTACTAAATTGTAGAGCATTAAATTTGCCATGATTTAAGAATATACATATATATCTAATTTGTGTTTAACCTCGTACGACTAATTGTTCCAGAGATAGAATTCAAATCTAGTTGTCAGCAAAATTAATTTCTATTGTACGGAAATTAATTTCAAAAATATGTCTTTTTCTTTTTTCTTAAAAAGAAAAATTTGTTCATTGAGCTTAACGCGAAGAAGATATCTGAAAAAAAGTAGTCCTACGTAAAAATAGTTGCAATCGAAAAGGAAAGTATTTAAATTTCCGTCATTTCGTTTGATGAATTTCTGAATACATTAAAATCTGATTTCCAGCACTTTTGGTGACTACTGGATATTTCTTTCGATTTTAAAGGATGTATATATTTTTTTAATATTAGGGGAAAGTGGGGCAAAGTAACTAAGGTTTGTACCGAGATTCTGTAAAATGGGTAATAGTTATAAAATCCTTTTCTCGCAAAATCATAAATATCTTAAGCTATGTTAGCTTAGTCATATATTCGTGAAGTTAAATTATTGCTACTGATAAAAAAGATATCTACTCCTTTCTGTACATACTTCAAAGTGCCCACTTTGCCCCACTACTGGGGTAAAGTGAGCCCTTCTAAGGGGTATAGTAATTTCACCCAAAACTAGAGCGAAAGAGTATGGCAATGGATCAATTAAGACAAACAATATGATTTTAATAAATTCAAACGAAATTAAGTGTGTTGAGAGCGTACTCTGCTTTGAAGAGTAGCCCTGGGAACACCAAAATATTTACCGGCTTTCTTTAGGTAAATTTTTTTCAGCAACAGAAGCTATTGCCTTTTTCATCGCAACTCCAGTCCACGATTGTTGCATTGATTTTTTGTTGTATGTTCTAACCATGCTAATATTATTATTTCTAATTGTCAAATAAAATTATATTGGTTTGGGGTAAAATGTGCCCGGGGCTCATTTTGCCCTGAATGAACGCTAAACATTTATATATATTTTAAATAATCATCAAAGCTTACTTTTCAAGTTTCAGAATCCGTACGCCAAACTCAAGGATACTGTTCCAAATAAGTTTCACTCGCTAACAATTCTTTTTAATGCAATTACTAAACACTGATATTTACATCAGACGGTACCAAAATCGTAATATGAGAAAAATTCAAGGAACTGTAATTAAAGTGGATTTCATTTATAGTGCATTGTGGTCAATTTATGAAGCTTTATCGTCTAATTTATTTTGCTAAGAGATGGCGCTATTGCAAACTAGAAATTTTAACCATCACTTTACTTTGCCCCACTCTCCTCTATAGTTCCCGAAGATACGTACTTCTTTGAAAATGCCTATATACTTCTAATTCATTTCTATGAATGGTGTAATTTTGTAATGAAACACGTATGAGTATGTCAGGAAAAAAAAGATCTATCAATACTTTTTGTTAGCTTATATTTATATATAAATATGCAGGTACTTGATCCAGAAGCAGAAATCTTTTTTCTTGAAAAACAATAGGTCAAATGTCTAGTTTTCGAAATTTAGCCAATAAAAACGGAGTTGTTTTTCTAAAAACTGCCTTACGTCAAAGATCAATCTAATAAAATTGTCGAAAAAAAAGGATTATTCCTTATTTATTTTGAAGAAGGTTTTTTTTAACCCTTTTCCTTCAAATTTTTCTTATATTTGTAATTTATTGCATGTAGCTAAAAAGCACGAACTTGGCTGTAAAGACGACTGTCTGATCTCCACATTTTCAAGTATAGCGTAAGCTTGTATTAAGGTGCTCTTACACGAGCAATTTTTCAAGCAATTGATTGCCCGACGACTATTGGCAAAACAAGTGGAGTGATTAATACAGGGCAATATCATGCTAGTTGCGGCAATATTTCGACAATGACACAGATTGCTGGTATTGCTCGCTCTATAGTTGCTGTATTTAGACTGACTTGGAAAATTCCGATCAATTTTCGTCGTTCGGTGGTTCGATTGTCAAGTTTAGTTTCAAATTCTGCATTTATTTGTCAAGTTTCGTGTTATAATGGCTTGGAATTCAAATATTTCCAAGTTTTATTTTAAGTTTTAGATTTATTTGTCAAGATTGCTTTCGTGTTGTTGATAGACTAAATTGCTTGTGTAAGCCCTTATTGCCGAATTGCTAGATATTGGTCAATATCGCTCATCACAATTCAGCAACGAGTTGATGAAAAGTTGATCCACATCGCCTGTTGCTATTGTTGCTGTGTGGTGCTTCATATTTTCGTGACGTCAAAATTAACGAATATTGCTGCAAATTGAGCAATTTTAATCGCTCGTGTAAGAGCACCTTTAGTACTCTAAGGGAATCACAATAAAGAATTTGAATTTGAATTATTTGAGAATGCAATTTTTTCATGGTGAGAATCTACCATAGAAGCTAATTTTTAGAAGTTTTTGTTGTTTTCCAGCGTCAGAGGAGTTTCTGGTGTGAAACCCAAACACCTCTGACGCCGAAAACAATAAAAACTTCTCAGAATTGTTTATTTTGATAAAAAAAGGGTCAAAAGTAAATGCTAAGATTTTTATGGTTTTAATTTTGAATTCTTTGCTTGGTTCAAAGTTCGGGAGTATTCAAAATATACCTACACTGAAGGGTTGTTTTCGGAATATTGTCCAGTTCAATAATATTGACAAAAATCAAAACTTTAGCAAGCAAAAGATCAAGGAAAGTTTATAATTGATATTTTTTTTAATTTGGAATTGAAATGAAATCCTCCACAATGTGACGGCGACATCTTTCTTTTCTGTAAGTTCATCACAATTCACAGCATTTAACAATACCTACTTCACAAAAGAAACACTAGGCACCACTGGAGAACGAATTACTACTATGACATCTTAAATTAAGAAAAAAATTAGTCGAATATTCTTTAGTGGCAGAAGAATAAGTTTGAGGCAGACAAAACGTATTTGCTACAAATTCGAAAAAGGATATATGTACAAAAAATGGGACTACTAAATTCTGTATTCACTTTTCCTAGAGAAAAAAATTCAAACGAGTAACATTCAAAGGTATAGAACTCATAATTTGAAGAATGAACACGTGTAGTGTGGCCATTCATTAACATGTATGATAGCATTTTCTTTTTAAAAATATAAACAAGAAAAATTTTCAGAAATCGAAAACTGTACAAGTTAGTGACAATATATGTACCGCCACTTACAATATAACAAAAAAGTTGAAATTTATATCAGTTTGCACCATAAGTAAGTTAGACTACAGACTATTTTATTATATAAGATATTTTTGGCAATTAACAACAACACTAATACGAACAAATAGGAAAGAATGGCCGATTATTTATTTACACAAATGGCATTTGTTAACAATTCGCATTTATGTTTGAAACAATTGCTCTGGAAAGTTTTCGGACACTAAATGTCGAGTTTTATGAAAGGTATGTCTTAACGCAAATCAAGGACGATATATAGATATCAGACTACTTTAAGTTTGATATATGCCTACGTGTATAAAAAATTCAATTAAAATCGGTTGAATGGTTTTCAAACATTCAAAGAAACAGAAAAACCTCTTCAATTTCATATAAATCAAGTTTTATTGATTTGAGTGGCTCTGGCAGTGGCGTAAAATTGAAACGTATATCTCAACACCCGTTCAAACCTTAATTTTTCAAAATTACCTGTTGGCGTAAGTGTGGGCAAAACAATTTTCCGGGCATGTATTCAATACCTAGCATCTTAAGAATGAAAAAAATAATTCTTGCATATTTGAACCATAAAATTTCTATTGACATTTGTAAATGACAACAAGATTTAGATAAAAAAAAAACATACAACCCTAAAGAATTTACGGACAATTTTCTTATGTAGGATGTAACAATAAAATATGACAAACCTCTGACATGCCTGTTGTTGAAGTTGACTTCTATATCGGTGCCTTTATAGCTTCGTGTGTGTTTCGTTAGATCCAGTGACTCACCTGTAAAAATAAAATAAAAGAAACAATTCAAATGTAATCTCTAAAATATATCAAAAACATTACATTTTTTTATTACAACATGGCGTGTAAGAATTTCTTTTTTGCGAAAAAAATTCGAAACTAAGAAAAAATCGCGTATACATTAAAACAACTGAATGTACGGAAATATCCTTTGACCTCCCTCAGTATCTTACATGTAAATTTATTTTTGAAACAGAAATAAAAACTAATATTTGGAGCAATGAATATTTAGTAAAAGGCATAAATGGAGTGAACAAAAAAAAAAAGGTAATTACACCGAGAATACCTAATACAAAATATATTCATTGTTCAAATATTGCTTAATTGTATATTTATTAAGCACGGTGAGTGGTTAACTGAATTTTTAATTTTAATTATGGCCGTGAAAGACCAAAAATAAGAAAATACACCCTTCAAGGACTCTATGAATTGAATACATTTCATTTTCGGCAAGGACTTTACTTTCAACTCTACTTCGAATACAACGCAGCAATAAGTCACGATGTATTTTTAGATGAAATAATAGTTTCGATTCGTTTCTCCCTCGTGAACTTAATAGAAGTTAATTGAAATAGCACGGGGTCGTGTAAAACTTCAAAAGAAAACACGCCAACAGAGTCCTAAGCGTTTCGAAGCGTATAGTTCTGGCTAGACTGAAGGACATTTTAAGCGTAGTATAAGTGAAATTTCGAATTCTATACGCAGAATATTACTCCAAAATCTACATAAACGAGATTTGGACTACGTAATCCATCAAGAAATTAGGAAACCAGACGAAACCGACTTTTAAATAAATGGTCCTATTCGATATTTTTGGACATAGAAGGTGAAGTCATATGAGGAGTATATATACAAAACAGGCGAGGTTTCCTTTCAACACTATTGTTCATTTTAAGAGAGTAGACAATAACTTTGCATCACTGTTGAAATAATTGTATAGAAATGTCATCTGCACTTGTGATAATTAAATCAAATTCAAATTCAAGTTTATTGTATCATCCGTTTTTTTGTATTATATAAACACAGAACTACTTATTTTAGAGAACAGATAATCAAATCTTCTAAATCGTCTAAACTACATATATTCCTTAATTGTAAGCAACGGCTGACATAATTAAGAGTTTTGAGGTATTTACTAATTAATTAATAAATTATAATCCAAGGAAATTTTTTTACAAAAAACCTTGCATGATTAAAATTACTTTCTAACTAAAACTAATTATTAATCTAACTTAAACTATAATAAAATTTTTCCCGGCTACTTAAGTTTTGAGATATGGCAACACTGATGTGAATACGTCAAATCTGACATTGTCGTCGTAAAGTTTGACATTTTTAGTGGTGAACGTACTCAGAACGTGTTGTCATACGAGTGCTATTTGTGTTGTTTACAGATACTTGAAATATTCATCTTGGTCGAAAAATGGAATTAAATCGTGAACATTTTCGTGCGATGATTTTCTATGACTTTCGGCGTGGATTAAACCAACAGCAGTGTGCCGATCAACTCGCTTCGACTTTTTGGTGATGAAGCACCATTTCGAGACACCGTGTTTCGTTGGTTTTCTGAATTCAATCGTGGTCGCACTTCGCTACAGGACGAATTTCGTGAAGGTCGAAAGGTCGTCCAAAATCGACAGTTGTGCCAGAAAACATCGATGCTGTGCGTGAACTGCTATTGCAAGATCGTCATGTGACATACCGTGAGATTGAGACATTCCTGGGTATTAGTTCCACTCGCATACATTCAATATTGCATGAACGTTTGGCTGTCAAAAAGATTTGTTCGCGTTGGATACCGCATAATTTGACAATTGCTTAAAAAAAAAGCCTCAATCGGAGTGGAAAAACTGTTTCGCAAATTGGTTCAAACGCATGCAAAAGTGTGTTGATCTTCATGGAGAATATTTTGAAAAACAATAAAGCAATTTTTGATTATAAATATTTGTTTTTATTTGTCTATCTCAAAACTTAAGTAGCAACCTATGTAATATCTATAGTTTAAACGATATTTGATAAATGATTTTGTATGGAGATGTGTACTAGTCTGTATTGTTAGAGTAGAGAGCGAATTAGCGGATTGTCACTCATTTGGGATCTGCGTGAAAAAGATAAAAAATCTGCCAACAGTCTGGGCGCAACTTTATTACTTTTTGGGTAGAAGTCCGAAACGTGTTTAATGCTGAGATGCGCTGTAGGTTACTATGCGACTGACAACCTAAAAAATATCGTTCCAAATAGCCTCCTGGTTATTCTTCTCTTATCTGATACGGTTCATGAGATATAAAAATTAAATTTTTTGAAAAATGGCTGTCCCAGCCTTCAGCGCTTCACCTCCCCCCTCAAAAATTTTACATTCACTAGATTCCACTGGTAATTATATGGACAGAAACCAAATTTTATCTTCCTAGCACAATTAAATCAGAATATATTGTAATTCAAAGTTTTTCACCCCCCACCCCCATACCTCACACCCCCATACCTCACTAAAAATGTTAACCTCTTTCTAATCTCCTAGTATCCCTTAACACAACTACAAAATTTAGGCCATCTGACATCAATCGTTCAGGAGATATGGATTTTAGAATGTATCAATCCAGGTTTCAAGCGTTTTGGACACATTGGACACTCCAGATTGGAGAGCCGTATGATAATCTGGGCTGGAGACTTGTTTGAAAATTAGCATTTTATTTTCAGTGGATAGCTGTGATTTTCTATTTATAAGCGGGTAAAGTGCATAAATGAATTTCGAGATTTTGAAGCCGGTATTTTCAATATGGTTACTAAACGTGAGTTTTCTGTCCATTATCACCCCGAGGTAGGTGATTGTAGTGGACCAGGGAATATTTTGGCCAATGAAATTAAGATCTCGGTTTGGCAAATTTGAGAGCTTTCTTTTCTTTGTGAAAAATATGGAATGCGTTTTGGTCGGGTTGATTTTTATCCTACAGCGGTGGTAGTATTGATAAAGTAGTTCCAAGTAAGCCTCTATCCATGATGTGAGGTTGGCTGGATCTTTATCACTACCGTGAAGACATGTATCGGCTGCGAAGATTGCTAGTTCGCATTGCATCCCCAATCGGTATGTCAGCCGTATAGATGTTGTAGAGTATCGGGCTTAGGCAGGAGCCCTGGGGAACTCCAGCGGGTATGCGTTGGACATTAGAGAGGCTGGAGTTTATTCTGACAGCAAAAGTTCTATCTGATAGGAATGACTGAATTACCTTTACTAAATATATAGGAAAAGAAACATTCATTAATTTGAACAAAAGACCTTCATGCCAGACGCTGTCGAAAGATTTTTCAATGTCAAGCGTCACCATTCCTACCGATTCTTTTCCTCGAAAAGATTTTTTTATGTATTTAGCAACTCTAAAAAGTTGGTGATCAGTGGAATGTCCGCGTCTGAAACCAAATTGAAAGTGAGGTAGTATTGTGGAGCTCTCGAGGAAGTCTTCAACGCGGTGGGCGATCACCCGCTCAAACACCTTACTAAGAGCTGGAAGCAAACTTATTGGACTGAAATTTTTGGGATCGGAGTAGTTTTTCCCGGGCTTTCCAATTGGTACAACTACTACATGCCTCCAGGATGAAGGAAAATAGCTAATTTTGAGGCAGGCATTGAAGATAAAGTTTAAGATTATAATACAAGTTCTCGGTAGTTTTTTAAGAAGGATATTTAGAAGTTTATCCTTTCCGGGTGCCTTGTTGTTCTTTAGTCTTTTTAGAATATTAGGGATTTCACGCGGTTTACATAGTGCACCGTGAGGCAGGTCCACGATTACCGGGATAGATCGAATGATATTAGTGACAGATGTGTCATTAATAAAATTGCCTAAGTGTTTCGAGATCCGATGTGCAGTGTGGAAGTTATCTGTAATCAGATTGTCTTTGTCTATATCGCTAAACATCTTATAGTTGCTTTCGGTGACCAGAGCTTGTGATAATTAAATTCAAGGAGAAAATGTAGTAAAATCTTTGTTTTCAAAAGAATCGGACATTTTTGATCCGTCGAGCCGGATTTGAACCAGCAACAATTTTACAATTAACTTGAATTACAAAATAGTTAAGTCACATTTGGTTGGAAACTCATACTTTTCTCATGTTACACACACTATTTTCGGATTGGTGTAATACAGGTGGAACATGGTCGCCCTTGACATGTATTGCAAATACATATGTGTGTTATATATTTTACCGCAAAACTTCAGGCAATTTTTTTGGGTAAAATTGGCTTGAAAAGGTAAAAATAAAATAAATATGGAAATTTGGAAAACAAAATATACTTAAATATTTGACAACTTTTGACAGATTATTTATCGACTTAAGGCTTATATACGCTTAACGTTTGAATTACACTATATGTCACGCTGTCAAAACACAAACGATATATAAAAAAAAATTCAGTAAACTTTTTTCCGGTGAAACAGGCCTTGCCAAGGGGACATAAACGTGCCATAGTTTGAGAAATATTTAACTTTTTTTTACTGTTTAATGCTGTTAGAATCGTCCAAATTTTGGTTTGTCAAATTGTTTTATTGGCCCGTATCAAATGTTTATCAAATTTGTCAAAAATTTAGTAAATATTTTTGGGTAAATTTGACTGAAATTTTGAAAAAATGTTTTATCAAATATTTTACAGTACGTCATACAGTCTAATACAAACTTCAGGAAGTTATATAGTCTTAAATTGCAATAATAATCACATTTCTTCATCTTTAAACAAGAGTGACCTTTTGAAGAAAACAATTCAATAAAACATTTAAATTTCAAAATGATCAAAAAAAAAAGTCTAACAACAAAATCGGTAGGAAAACGCAATTGGAAAATTATGGCAGATGATATTGAGATGATAATTCAATTTTACAATGCCAAAAAATTGGCATTGATCCAAAGAATTTCATACCGCACAATTGAGTGGTGAAAAGCCAAGCATTTTAGCTTTTAGGAAGACATCAAAAAAACTTGAGCGAATTTTCTTCTTCTTCGTCTTCTGGTTGCTCTGTTTATTGTTCTTTTACGAAATTTTCGTTAATTAATTTCCGGAGCTACCGCAAAATTTTCATTGAAATTTTAAGAAGAAAACACTCTTTTGGAATTTTATTGATTACACTTTTCGAAATATCTACGTAGGTTTTTTTTTTTATATATGGGAATATTTGGCTGCGGAATATAGTGCGAAAGGTTTGTCAGTTGAATGAGTATTTTTGGCAGTTCAAATAGATCAGTGTTGTAAGTAAAAGAAAACGATATAAGAAAAAAACGAAGACAAAATGAATTATACATTAGAATATAACATCAGTTTTTGAAAATTCAAAGAGATTAAGATCTTAATGCAAACCTATCAAAGCGCTGAATAATCCCAAGTATGTATAGCGTAGGAGGTAAATCATTTACATAAAGATTGTATTTATAGAAGGTGTGTTTGACTTATATTTTGCAGGAGAATGAAAAAGGAATAAGCTGCGAACGTGAAATTGCGAATTTAAATAAGATGGAATTTATTAGATGGACAGGGAAATTTCTTTTAATATATTTTTTGGAATGTTTGAATTTATTTGAAAGTTTCTATACGTGAACTGTTCTGGAATGCATGGCACTTCTGTCGGTTTTCTCGCATGCACTAGCTCGGCGGTATCCGCGAACAAATGAAAAATCACAGGCGATCAATGAATTTCACTTTAAATTAAAATAAATTTTAAAAAAATTATCGGGTCTTATCTTTCACTTTTTTTACATTATTAGTTCATATTAAAATCCTGGGTCTTATTTTGAATTTATGATTAAAATAAATTAGGATATTTTTGCTAATTTATTTGTGTACTTCTGAGAAGCAATTGCACTGCATTAAAAAAGGATAAAACTGCGATGCACAGGTATTTATTCCTGAAACTTTCTTAGAAAAAACAATTAATTTTCTTTGCACTCTGTATCTTTCCTGGGATAAGAAAATAAAAAATTTTCACAGTACAATATTTACATAGTTTACTCAAGAGGTAGATTCGCACAACATTCCCATGCGAGTAAAATAACTCCCGTGATATCATTCTTTAATATCAAGTTCTCTGAATGCATCTATTTCGCGATATGTGTAATTTTATCTTGCAAGTTGAAAGAAATGGACAGAATCAAAAAGTTTTACAAAACGCCTGAACATCGCATATGCATGCTACTTAACTCGATATCATCGGGACAGCCCTATTGACTACTTTTTCGCGATCTTGGGATTCCTAAATTTGAAAAAAAAAAAATTCAACTTAACCGCCGTCGTCTTATCGTAGCACTTCCTTTCCGACCCGTTGCACTGTGTTTCTTTTTTCCATCATAACATCCTCAGTCTACGAAAGTAACCCATAGAGTGGAATTTCGTTCTATCATGGGTGCAATATTCGATGTTCGAGAATGTCCGATCGAATGATTGTTGACGTCTTACCGGAGCACTTCCTTACCGACCCGTTTTATTCTGTCTCTTTTCCCCTTACCAACTTGGATGCCGAAAATACTCTGTCTACGAAAGTAACACATAAAATAGAATATAGGTCTATTTATGTGTACAATATTCGATGTTTGGGAATGTTACACTATAGTTGAAGGTTTAGTGTTTTACCACATATTTGAAAGAAACAAAATAAATAATTCAAGTTAAAAATATTAAAAAAAAAAAAAATTAAAGCAATAAAACAAATTATGAACACAACAAACATTAACATTAATATAAATATGTAAAAAAATACCGAAAATAATAAATAAAGAATAAAAATATAATGTAATCAAACAAAGCCAACAAATAATAAAAACAAAATAGAAATAAAAACAATAGCAGAAATAAACACAAAAAAAGTAATAAAAAAAAGATCAAAAAATAACAGAATAAAAAAAAATTAAAAAAAGAAATAACACCCCAAGCCGAAAGCTTGTATTACACTGTATGCCTCTATGTCAAATATTTGACTATTCTCGCTGGCAAATGCAGTCACACAGTGTAATCGTTAAACTATCATTTACCACATTATTTTATTTGTTAATATTTATTTTGACGTATAAAGAACTTTTTGTCAAATTTTTGTAGTCAAATATTTAACAGCATGGCATACAGTGTAATACAAGCTTAGTGTGAACGAAATAAGAGCGAAGAAAGAGTTTATCAATCCAAAAAGAGTAAACTAATAAAAAAAACTCAGATCAGATGAAGGGACCACAACTTATCCTATCTGATGCAAACGCGAAATATTTGTAAGAATGTATTTTAATGACTTTTTTATGGAAGCTTCTCGATTGATGGTATTTGACGATTTGATAAAAACAACCTTCCAAAGTACCTACATCACAAATATGAATTCTAAAAACTCAACCAAGATACCGCCTTAATCTGAAGTTATCATGAGTTAGGAATGACCGATGTCTCCGAAACGAAATACTTTGACTTTAAATGAAGTTATTACATTATTCATTTAAGGCGGACGCGTTCTAGATGGGTTGTGCGCTCCATCTGATTAATGCACAAATTTTCAATGACTTCTGTATGATGTGGCTTTTCGACTTATCACTTTTATCATTTTCAAATCAGTACGTGATATTTCCAGTTCAAAAACCTGCGTTAAAATTTAAATTTAAATATTATTTCACAAGATTTTGTATGAATGAAATCGGTTAAATACACAATTCTGAGAATTAACCGCAAATTAAAGTCAAATTCTGTGAAATGCAGCGAGTTAAGATAAGAATTCGTGAATTGAAATCATTACGAGCAGAGCGTTTTTCAACGTTTTTCTACTTACGAGGGCAGTCCGACAAGTACTTAGCCACTCCGACCGATGGCGCCACTATCGCAAGAGAAATTTACTATCATGTAGTACATTCTCGTAGACGGATACTGTCAAAATTTCAGCCGAATCGGACTCGTAGTGTCCGCGGATTTTAGAAAAATGGAAAAAGAGCAATATCGGTCGGTGATCGATTCTTGTTTTTGGAAGGGAAATCGCGCAGCGAAATCAAAGAGCGCTTGGATGCTGTGTACGGTGACTCTTCTCCTTCGATGGCGACCGTCAAAAATTGATTTAACGAGTTTCAACGTGGTCGCACGACGGTTTTTGATGAGCCACGCCCAGGTGCCCCGAAAACGGCTACCACGGAGGATAACGTGTCAAAAATCCACGATCTCGTATTGGCAGACCACCGATTGAAGGTGTGCGAGATAGCTGAGACAGTAGGCATCTCAAAAGACCGCGTGGGTCATATCCTGCATGAAATTTTGAGCATGAGAAAGCTGTCGGCGCGATGGGTGCCGCGTTTGCTCACTCCGGACAACAAGCGCAACCGTGAGACCACTTCAGAACAGTGTTTGACGCTGTTTAAGCGCAATCCGAAGGAGTTTCTGCGTCGTTTCGTGACCGTCGACGAAACATGGATCCACTGGTACACACCAGAGACCAAGGAACAGTCGAAACAGTGGACTTCACCCGGCGAACGTGCTCCGAAGAAGGCGAAGGACTGTCCTATCGACCGGAAAGGTGATGGCCACCGTTTTCTGGGATTCACAAGGTGTGATCTTACATCGACTACCTGTAGAAGGGCAAAACGGTCACAGGGGGCTCTACTATGCCGAATTATTGGGCCGATTCGACGCCGAATTGCAGAAAAAACGGCCCCATTTGGCGAAGAAAAAAGTGCTCTTTCACCATGACAACGCACCGGCTCACACCTCCGCCATTGGGCTACGAACTGCTGCCCCATCCACCGTATTCTCCAGATTTGGCCCCGTGCGACTTCTTTTTGTTTCCAAACTTGAAAAAGTCACTCGCCGGGCAGAAATTTGAGTCGAATAAGGAGGTCATCGCCGCCACGGAGGCATACTTTGCAGACCTCGAGAAAACGTATTTTTCAGACGGGTTAAAGAAATTGGAGCATTGATGGGTCAAGTGTATCGAGCTAAAAGGAGACTATGTTGAGAAATAAATCGCCACTTTTTCAAAATTTTCGTTTTTTTTTGTAGGCTAAGTACTTGTCGGACCGCTCTCATATAATAAAAAAAATAATAAGCTGTCTGATAAGTTAAGCACTTCATAAAGTCTTCGATTGAATTAATCGCGCCATTGTCTTTTCACAACAGGATACATCTTTAATAAAGTAGGCGTTTTTTTCTGATCTAGAAATTTATGATCACAGCCACTACAATTCAAATTCCTTACAATTTTATCGGTTAATTGCAATTCATACTCCCTCCCCCCATAGCATACCACATTCTCGTCATTTCAGCTGCAATTTGTGTTCAACACCAAATAAAATCTGTTTACCAAAGATTTCCTTACAATTTAAAATTCGCATGAAACCGTCCACAAAACCATCCAACTATTTATCTACTGAATGATAAAAAAAAGCAGCAATAACAAAATAAAATGCATTTTGTGTACTATACGGTCGAAATATTAGCACTGTACATACGAGTACAAGCATCATAAAAAAAATATTATTAAACTTGAAATGCAAGTCGCAAACATTACATGACTCATGTGTGGAAATATTCATGAAATTAAATGCACAAAAAGTCAATTACCTCGTCGACAATACAATTGCAATTGCAAGTAGTACACCAGCCATTCGACACTGCACTCGTGCATGTCTCACAGTCCAGTACTAATAAAAATATCTGCAATTAGTCTGTGGGGGTCAGATACTGTATGCAAGATCGAAGATCTTTCATGTGATACCCGACTGATCGATTTATAAATAACAATCCAGCGATTAATTAAAAATAATCGGGTGTAAAGTAAACTGAAGGCGAGTATTTGCTAATCAGAAGAAAATTTATTTGCTTATGGATTTTTTTTCGAATAATAAATATATTTAGATACTCTGATCGTTATCTTTTATAACTGAAATACGAACAAGTCTTACTGGGTACCCGGTATGTCAATAATTCATTACAATACGTCAGTCAATGTGCCGGCTCAGTTACGTCATTGAGCTCATACTCATCCCTTGTTGTTGCGATGACACCCGATTAAAATCGTTTGCTTTTATTGAAAATTTTGCTTTTATTTCGTCGACCATTGGATTTAGTAGGCGTATTGAAAGTTTTCCAGTCATTTTCTTTGTACAAGATTGAAGTTGTTTGAAATTCAGAGAATACTTGGGGCCATGGTGTTTACGATAATATTCTGTCTCTAGATCGGTTGTGATCTTACTGCATAAAAGCGATTTAAGAGCAGTTGTGGTTAAAATAGGTAGCGGGTAGTGAACTTAATGGTTGCCCCTCGTTGGGACTATTAAATTGTAGGGATTTTTTAAATTGGCTCTTTAGAATAACTTGCTTTACAACAAAATCAAATTTTATGAATATACTCGTGGGGTCACTATTGATGATTTTAGGCCATGGAACATTACGATTCCCAGAAATCTTTATATTTATAAAAACGGTGACCAATATGCCATACTTCATACAATTTAGAAAAAAAAATTCAAAAATTACGTCATAAAATAATAAAATATAAATACAGTATAATCTCGATAATGTGAACTTAATTGAAACCGACTGATTTCACATTTTGGAGGTGTTCACTTTATTGGAGACTAAAAATACATGCTATAGATGACTTCTTCAATGCACGAACAAGATAACAAGTGCGAGAACTCTATACTTAAGCACTTACACAAGCACAACAAGATACAAAACAAAACAAAATTTTTGTTTTTCAGGTTTTTTATTCGTTTAATGATATTTTATGTATTAAAAATTTGAATTAGTGTTAATGTTTTGTAAGCCACTCGTAGCACTAATTACAGCTTTAATTCTTTCTGGCATGCTTTCAATGCATCTCTGTATAATTTTTTTGATTCCTTCGCTGTTTTTCCATATATTTTTATTTTTTTTTAGTTTTGGTTTTAGGATATCTAGGGTAGGATTAGGAGAGGAATAAACTTCAGATTTTAACAGACTCTAGACATTCTTGATAAGGTTAAGGTCGGAAGAATTACCTGGCCAAGGAAGAATTGGAGTATCGCAGGTAGAGAACAGGTTTTTTATAATTTGGGCACGATGGAAGGGTGCACTATCCTGCATAAATATATTTCCTATTTCACAGCACCTCAAGTAGTTGAAATATGGAACTAAACTTAGCTTAAGGTTGGCTTTATATAACCGCCTTCTTAAGGTCATACCGAATATCCCTATCCCTTCGCCCAGCAGGTCTTGATGCAAGCTTCTCGTGGATTGGAAACGGTTTTCGCAGGCCTTTTGAATAATCCTACGATCCGTTCGAGGCGTTGTTTTCCTTTGCCGCGACAATTCCGCCATTTATTGCTGACTTGGCCCTGATTTTCATGGACTGCTTTATTGATTCTCATCACAGTTTGACGAGAAACGTTCTCTTTTCTCGCTATTTCTCGAAAGGAAAACTTTTTGGTGTTCAGTAAAGCAATTATTGCTGACTTTTTGTCCGCGCTAATAAATTTACACTTTCCCATTTTTATTGTTTTGACCAAAATGTCTCAAAAAAACACACGTACTTTTAAATGCCTGAAACTATGTAAACTAAGACCCACAGGTATTTCTAAAAACTGCTTCAACACAATATTTTCTTCAAATATTTGAAAAAGAATGAGAAGTTCGGGATAATTTCATTATTTTATTTACATAACTGTCTATCGCCTTGAACACGTAAAGGGAGGGACAGATAAAACAAACTCTCCTGAAAAAAGGTAGAAGGGTGGGATTTGCCATTTAGCGTATAGAGTAAATTACCCGAAGTTGGTATATGGTCGCAATCTGGAATACCCCCCTAACTTCGAATTGCTTCACGTGACATCCGTAATTTCATATTGAAATCATCTTTTCTTGTACACATTTAGAGAATTTATACTCATACATGGGGGATTCTTCATCTGTTTTATTCAAATGTCATATAAGTGAAAAGTAGTTGAAACTGTTTGCCAGTTTTGCGAGAAGACATGGTTAAATAAATTAAATCCTTGACTATGGATTGAATGTCTTTCGTGCGATACTTGGGCTCATAAAAAGTGCGCTATTGAAAAAAATAATGAAGCATTTCTGTGTCCAAAATGCGACGATCCTTTCTTTTCGGAGTAATTTTACACTATTCCACATTAAGACCATAAAATGTATTTTGCAAGATATGCACTTTTTGGAAATTTTTATTTTTTTATAAATTACTGTATCTCAAAACAACATTATCTTTTTTATTATTGAATGGTACTAAGATACTCTCTCGATTTGTATATTATTCGCAGTTCTTAATGCTAAATTATAGTCTAGAGATAAAAAAATGAAAATGGTATTCCACATTCGGATACTTTCCTCTATTAATTAAATTCACAACTCTTAGAGCCGCAAGATAAAATGAATCTTCTTGGGAGAACCCTATTTTTGTGAAGCTACAGTTAATTTCTTTCAAAAAATGAGAAAGAATGTGAGTGGTCCTAATTCAATGAACAGAGACTGTAATATATATCAACGCCCATAACTGTATAAACGGAGTGTTACTTTATAGATAACCATGTTCACATTATAGAGGTGCTAAAATTGCAACCGTGCACATTACAAGAGACATTTAAAAATTCTTGTTCACTTTACTGGAAAAACCACATTATCGAAGGTTCACATTATCGAGATTATACTGTACAACAAGAAAATAAAGTAAAAAAAAGAAAATCGAGAAAAAAGGGCACACACAACGAAAAAAAAACATTTAAAGTAGAAAAATAACGAAGAAATAAAAAATAAGGCAAAAAAAATTCAAGACAGGAAAATACATAACAAACAAATAAAAAAAAGAACAAAAAAAATATACACAAATAAATATTTGTGTATATTTTTACGAAACAAGAAGAAATTCCAAAAACCCAAGTATGAAAAGAAACAGGACTAATTTATTCTATCGACACGACGCCAAGAAAGCCAGAGAAAGTACAAACAAAAAAAGTAGAGGACAAAAACCAGAAAAATGTAAAACAAAACAAGTCAAAAATCTTCATTTATCAAGTAAAAAGAGAAGTTAAAAAAGAAAAGAACAAAAAACAGAAAATAAACAAAACAAACAGAAAAGAAATAAAACAAAAATAATTGTTTTTTTTTTACATCTTCCTGTTTTTTCGGTTTTATTATTAAAATGTAAAAAAGAGAGAAGAAAAGAATTAAGAAATACAAAAAAAAGTAAAAATTAAAAAAACAAACAAGCAGTAAAGAAGTAAAAAAAAAATAAACTGGAAAAAGGGAAACAAAACAGAAGAAAATTAGAAAATGAAACAAAAAAAATTTAGCGAAACGAAAAAAAAAAACAAAGAAAGGAAGACAAAAGAGCAGGAAAAAAAAAAACGGAAAAAACAAGACAAAATTTTTCCTGTGTCAAGAAAAAATATTTTGCTGAACAAAAGGAAAATAAATAATGTAAACTTTCTTAAAAAACAGAAAAAAAGTAAAACAAAAAAAATTAGAAAATAAATAAAAAAAAAATGAACATACGGCCGCCCTATTCTGAAATTTTGACCTATCACAGGTCACACACAACCTGCTGTGACTAAAATTTTATGACTGCACTTGTGATCGGAAAGTTTTTTCGCATTCTGGCGCTGCAGTCACAAGAAAGGTTTCTCCACATAGTCGGAGAGATGTGAAAATGATGATGCTGTGTCAGTGTCAGGGATCAAATCGGCCGTTGCAAGTGTATAATGGAAAGTTGTGTGCCTTAGCAAACGTCTAAAACGTGGAAACTTGAAGTAACTCCCAAATGTATTGTCGATTAATGAAAAACGGATCACTTGCGTTCCTCAAGTTTCGGTGTGTAGCTCTTCACACAAAATGTAAAACAGCCATCTAAATGTACGTTAAATTACTTTTGATCAGCTTCCTCCAGTAATTACCTCAGCAAATATAACAAACATTCCATTTTTTTCAATATTAAGTGCTGAAACATCACGAAACGTTAAATTTGTTTGCCTGGCTGGCAGTTGTGATCACCTATTTCGATAGTCACAATTTTGTGATGTTTTTTTAAAACGTCAAAATTGTGACTAATGCTAGAATATGAAGTCACAGATTTTCTAAAATTGCGACTCTCCGCTAAAATTGTGACTTGTGACTGTACACAGAATAGGCCTTATGCTAGGGTCTCACCTGCGTAGCGCCTAGCACACTAATATGTCCCGATGAAAATTCAGCGCTAAACAAGACGCAGTCGAGTAGCCACATTAGCGATTTATCGGCTATCGTCTATGTTAGCGCGATAATGACATTTCAAATGACATTCCTAGCAATCCATCAAATTTAGAAGCGAAGACAACGAAATTTTAAAATGGATTGCGAAGAGGCAGCGGTTTTCTATTATTTGAGTGCTTGTAATTTTGTTTTACATCTTAAAAACCATTTAATTATGCGGAATCATGAACTGGCACATTCAAATGTGGCCACATTATCGCGCAATGCGAGACGCTAAGCCCTTTGATGAGTGCACAGAGACCGACATTCAGTTTAGCGGCTATCGTCTAGTGGGACGATAAAAAATTAGCGGCGATAACGCGGCTGCATTAGCGTTGCGTCCCGAAATATGTGAATTTGCGTCCCGAAATATGTGAATTTGCGTCCCGATAGGCGCAGATGAGGCCCTAGCACGAGAAAAATAGTTTAACAAAAAAAAAAGAGAAAGTAAGCAAACTGATAAAAGGGAAAACAAAAAGAGACAACATAAAAAAAGAAAACATTTTTTTTAGAACAAAAGCGAAATAAATAAAACACAAAAAAGAAGTAAAGCAACGAAAAAATTAAAAAAATTTTAAAGTTCCTACTTTCTATTTTTTTTATTTATCCTTTTAGTTTTTTTTTTTTAAAAAAAATTAAAAAAGAGCAAAAAAATTGAAGAAAATAAACAGAAAAAAAAGAATAAGAAAAATAAGCACAATGAAAGTAAAAGAAAAAACAAGAAAATGGAAGAAAGCAAAAACCATTTTGTTGTTGTTTTAAAAATCAAGCTGTTGTTCAAAGAATAACGAAACGCTAAAAGTTAACCGAACAGAAAATAAATAACAATAAAAAAAATGAAAGTAGAACAAAAAAATAAATGAAAAATCAAAATAACAATCCTTTTTTGTTCCTTTTACTGTACATAAACTAAAAAAAAACAGAAAACATTTAAACAAAATATCGAGAAAAAAAATTAATAAATAGTGTTTTTTACATAAATACACTGTGTGGTTGTTTTAAATATTGAGCAAAAACAAGAAAGAGCTATAAAGAGGAGAAGAAAAACTGAAAAACAGCAAAACAGAAAATAAATTATACAAAAGAGGAAGAAAGAAGTAAACCAAAAAAAAAAACAATTCGTTTTTATGTATTTTTACTTTCATTTTTTAAAAAAAAAAGCACAAATAAGACAGAAAAAGATGAAAAAACACAAAAATGTTAAAAATAAATAGAAACATACTGCAGTCACGATCGGCTGCAAGCCAATCGTATAATACTCTAGATGAATACTGAACTCCGATTTATATTGTAGTTGGGGATAAAGTAAAATTACGTGTGTGCATGTTGTATGTCCTTTATTAAGGACTGCCATTAGATTGCTACTCAAAACTAAAAGACAATATTCAGTGTTTAGTTTCATATCTTGAACTGAGTAAGTCATCGAAAAAAATGTCCTTTTTGAAGGACTTTCGCATGGGAGGTGCAGGAAGGACTCACTTGATTTCTTACATATTTATCCTTTTCCTTGGAACCATTTAAAAATGAACTTGTACAAAATTTGAAATTCGTAGCTTGAAGCGTTCAAAAGTTATCGAAAAATATTGTTGAACACGTGTCTTAAGGACATTTTGTATGGCAGCTACCAGAAGGAGTAAAAGGATTTCGCTGATTAGTAAACTCGAACTTCGTTTTTACTCAAAACTAATTTGTACAAAATTTCCAATTTATAGCTAAAAGATTACTTGAGTTATAGTAAGATCCGTAAATTAAAAGAAGACGTTTTAACAGGATATTTGTATGGCAGCTACACGAAAGACTAATAGAATTTTCTTCATAATCATACATTTAGCTTCAACTATTGGAAAAATCCTACGTACAAAATTTCAAAGACGTAGCTTAAACCCTTCTGAAGTTATCGGACAATATTCTTGAACACGTATTTTAAGGACATTTTGTATGGCAGCTACCAGAAGGAGTAAAAGGATTTCGCTGACAAGTAAACTAAAGCTTCGTTTTCACTCAAAACTAATTTGTAAAAAATTCCGAATTCGTAGCTAAAAGATTACTTGAGTTATAGTGAGTTTCGTAAATTAAGTGAATACATTTTGACAGGATATTTGTATGGCAGCTACACGAAGGACTAACACGATTTTCTTCATAATCATGCATTTAGCTCGAACTATTGGAAAAATAACACAAACAAAATTTCAATGTCGTAGCTTAAACCCTTCTGAAGTTATCGACCAATATTCTTGAACACGTGTTTTAAGGACATTTTGTATGGCAGCTACCCGAAGGAGTAGGACGATTTTGCCCGTTAACGAACTTAGCCTTACAAATTCAACCAAACATCCAGATTCAAAATTTTAAGATCCTAGGTGAAGACGTTCTTGAGTTATCGTGCTAACGGACAGACGGACGGACGGACGTCAGGCGGATTGAGGTTTTTGGGCACAAATAAACAAAAAATAATATATAACTTTTTTTCGTCCGAGGCTTGGTTCTATGCGTTACAAACTTTTCGGCTGGATTAAACTTATAATACTCTATATGATTTCATCTAGAGTATAAAAAGCAGAAAAAAGAAACAAAACGATAAAAATGTATTTTTGTGATTTTACGGTATACATACGGATTAAGGTACTACGAACATATTAAAACAAATCAGAAGAATTAGCGACTATAAAAAACTTTTTTTTTTAAAAACAGAGCCAAAGTCGATAGCTAAAATTTAATGATAAATTTGCGATTTCTGTTCAGCTTTTTGGATTTTTTTTTTTTTTTTTTGAAAAAAAAGGCACATACTAAAATATGTACGACATATTAATTATAATTTCAAAAAATCATTCAAATCAGTCAGGTTTCTTATTTTCGGGTGTACTTCCAAAACTTGTTCCTGGAGACATTAAAATCCAATCAATTAATGAAGTGTTCTCGATAGCCAAGTGTGAGCGGGTTAGTCTATCAACATGGCGTTTGAGGGTCCGAATCCCACTCATGACATAGTCATTCGCTTTTTCTTATTTTTCGACAAAATTTACTCTCAATTATCTTTTGTTATTTGAATTACCGTTTTCTCCTGTAGTCCGTTTTTCGGACACAAATACGACAAATCCACACCAAAGTTACCCGAATCGAGTAACTACTAAATTTACAATGAAATTAAGATTTCCAAAGTGAAGAGAACAATCTACACATATCCAATTGGATTTAAAAGAATTGAAAACCATTATTTTTACCATAACATAGAATGGAATAAAAAGATTTCGCGATGCGCCACATATGTAGTATAAAAAGTCGAGACAAACTCTCTCACTCGATCAGTCTATTAATAAAAATAAATAAAAACCGACCGATTGTAGATCAATCGATCTGCAATTCGAGAGTAAATTTAGCGTTTTGAATAAAGTGATTTGCTTTTATTAAGGGCCCGTGAGTCCCAAACCAAAATCGAAAATTTCACCTATTTTGCTTTGATTTCATTTCGAGAGCGTAAGAAATTATTCGTGAGCATCGGAAATTTAAATCTGAACGATCACGCACGATGTACAACGATTCAACCGTCAAGCGATGCCCCTACACAGCTCTGTGTGTACGGACCTGTATGTGTGTGTGAGATGCAAAAATGATGAAAAACGGAATGTAGAAAAATAGCGAAAGTATGAACGGAAAGGAGTACAATCCGATCGAAAGTTCGAAAGAAAATTCATTGACCAAACGTCTCGGGTTTTTTTAATTTTCTGTGGACGGTGGATTTCTGGACATTCGCATGACATAGTATACTATGTATATTTATGTAGGCACGAGACATGTCTCCATTCATGTTTTTATAGGCAATTGTGGACTAAAATCAAATTAATTTCGTATTATTGCATATTGGGTCATTTCATCAAGAATCGCAAAATATTATGAAATTTGGGACCTTACCATCGCCGATTCTTTTGAAAATTTTTAGAATTAGTGAAATTAATTTTTTTGTTTCTATCTCAATTATAAAGATTTAAAGATTTCGCAAAAATGGTGTCCGAGTTCTCTTTGAAAATTCATATCTCTGGTAATTTTTATCATAGAATAATAAAATAGGGCTTATTTTAAAGTTGAATGTTATCGCAACATAAAAAAATACGAATAAAAATTGTCCTCCAATTTTTTTTTTACAAGAATAACGATTTTGTCCTTTATCCTTGAATATTTCAAAATCCGTAGTTTTATTTTTTTTTTAATTTTTTTTTTTTATTTTTTTATATTTTGTATATTATATTGTTTTTCAAAACATATTAAAAAACCAAATTGGGATTTCAAGGGGATCGGGGTACAAAATATGGGTGAAGGAGTGTGGGAGTGGAGGAAAATAATGCGTCCGAAACGCAAAAAAGCCGAGATCGACACATTCTAAAATCCATATCTCCTAAACGGTTAATGTCACGAAATTAAAACTTAATAGACATCTTAGGTATACTAGGAGAATAGATTGGAAACAAATTTTCGAGTGTGAGTGAAAAACTTTAGATTACGATATCTCACGAAACAATTGAGTGCAATTGTTTCGTGAGACAAATAGATAAAAAAATAATTCCTTTCTACAGAACAGCTAATACTACAAAGTTGAAAATCGGTATATATATGTAAATCAACTATAAAAGTAATTTAAATGAAAAAATTTAAAATAGCCATTGGCGTTCGGAAGGGGGTGAAATAAATGATCAGTGAAAAAGAAATGCATATATTTTTAGAATTTTCGTCATATCTATTAGGTCTTTCCAAATATTGAATTAATTTTTTTTGTACGGGTTCTTCATATAAATACCTAGAAAGTGTTTTCAGGATTTTTTGAAATTCAACCCCAAGGTGGTGTAAAGGGGATGTATACATTTTCACGAATTCAGCCGTATCCCTCAGGTCTAATTAGATTTCGAATAACTTTTTACTTCCACGGACCTATTTAATAATCACCTAAAACAGGTTTTCAAGTTTTTTCCTTTTTCAACCCCTAAGAGTGTAAAAACGGGTTGAACATGTTTTCACGAATTCCGTCATATTTCTTAGGAGTGATAAGGCATCGGATTGATTTTTATTTTCTCTGGCTTTCTTTGTAAATATCTAAAAACCCATTTCAGGATTTTTGGATATTCAATCCCAAAATGGGTGCAAAAGGGTTGTATCTGTTTCCACAAATTCTTACATATTTCTTAGTTCTAATGAGATATCGAATTCATTTTTACTTCCTAAGGCTTCCTACATAATCTTCAAAAAGTTGATTTCAGGATGTTTGTTATTCAACTCCAATAGGACGTAAGGCTTTCGATATATTTCTCAGGATTGATGAGATTTTAGTTTGTTTTGACCTTCCACAGACTTTTTATATAATCGCCTACAAACGCATTTCCGATTTCATGTAATGTCCCAAAACCAAACCACGAAAAACCTTCTAATGGCGTAAAAACTGATATTATACTAGGACTAGACCTCGTCCCGGAGTATGACCCAATTATGTAATTCATATGTTATATGAGGCAGCGGCGTAAGTATTCTAGCGCGACCCCATTCTAACCGCTTCCCGAACTTTTTTTTAGGTTTTCAGTCACATAGTAACCTACACCGCATCTCAGAATTAAACTCGTTCCGAACTTCCACCCAAAAAAAAATAAAGTTGCGCCCAGACTGTTGGCAGATTGTTTTTTCTTTTTTTCGATTTACTTTTTGCCCTGTTTGCCACATAGAAAGAAGAAAAGCTAAAAATCACTTTTCATTCTGAGCAGGCGAATAGACATTATGCCGATTACACACACACACCTTGCCATGTAGTTACTATGCCTTCGAATCGTGTGCTGCAGGTTTGCAGGGTGGGGAACATCGTAACCTTTTTACTCTCAGCGAATGAAACATGAAAACAAACCTGCCGAAAAAAAATGCGACATAGCCACACGTCCGATCAGCTCGACCTCTGCGAGTGGTCTGAATGGAAAATTTGATTGAAAAATGTAGTTTGAAAAATCGTTGCAAAAACAATGTTATACTAACTTTTTTGAAGCTTTTTGAATTTAAGTTGCTTTAGAACGCTTTGATAAAGTAACATAAGAAAAAACAAAATAAAAAAAAATCGGTTTTCATAGAAAATTTTAATAATAAAAAAACATAATTTTTTTTAAAAATCGGAGTTTTCAAAATGTATTATTTCCAAACATAAGTCAAAATCGAAAATTCCAATTCCAGAAAAAAATAGATTGAATCGTTCCTAATTGAGTGAAAACAAAAATAATGAAAATCACTTCAGAAATGTTTCCAAAATCGCAATTACCAAATGTGTGTTTTCAATAATTTCGAAAACTTATTCGACGTAATCGCTTATAATTTTTCTTATGATCGAAATTTCAAAAAACAATAATCAACAGAAACTTTAACACATATTGCTAATTATATTTGTCTAAGCAGAAAAGACCTATCTTTTACTGCTTTGCAGATTTCGCGAATCCCGTTGGCCTTATTTTCAACAAAAATGCTGTTTTGGTATACACGGGGCCTTAAGTACTTGAGATTCGGGCGAACAGTATTTAAATACACAAAGTTCGTAAAATATGGATCAAAAATATCAAGATTCCAAAAATGTGAAGTTGTTGAGGAGACATGTGTTCGAATAACACCAAATACCTGTCTCATAATTATCACATTAATTGAAACTATCCTATTTGTCAAACTCAAAATCATTTCAGTCCTTTCGAGTTTACAATAAATATAATTATCAGAAATATTAATCGAACAACTTACAGAGAATTAGATGTACAAATTTCAAGTAATACTAAGTACATAATCAATTGATGAAATTGATTTTTTTTTTTTGATAATATAATATCAAAATAACAAATACTAACGATCAAAACGTTTAACACTTTTTTATAAATATATTTCCAAGCTTTGTTATTTTGGTGTTGTCATCCGGATAAAATATAAACGCACTTAATACGAAGATTACATAATTACCGCCCTTTGACTTTAATTTATGATTTCTGTGTAACAAAAACGATTCCTTATCGTAGGTACTGCTAAGATAAAAAAACCACAGAAACGATTATCAGGTAAAACTGCAATTCGCTGTAATTATAGAAATTGATAACAGGCGCCTGTTTACCCAAATAGGCTTATAACACAACATTAGGAAGACAAATACCGATTTCGTCAATTTGATTATATTCGTTTTTATTGCAGTTAAAAATTAATCTAGTTTATTCAATAGTGTTGAAATCATAAAAACTACTAAGATCATTAAGAGATGAAATTAATAACTAATTAAGTAATTGGTTAAGTTAGGTTTATGGTTAGATACTATACCAGTCGTGTTATCTTTTACAAGTGCTCACGTAAAATTAGCAATATTATTAATTACAGTTCTATGCCATTAGAACGGGAAATGTCGTATTTGGAACTCCACTTGAAAGTATGATTACACCTCAATTTGACGTAGAACACTGCTCAAACTACGTCATACTGATCAACAAAAATATGCTATTATACACGTGCGCATACGATAGATACATCACGCACCTTCAGGGTGTCTACAGAAAACAGAAATTTATTAATAATATTTTAGTTATAATTAAATTAGTAAAAAAAACACCATGTACTACGTAAAACTTAAAAAAAAATTTCATATAATATTTTAGGGGTAGTACCAAAAAAAATAGTTTGTCGTCCTCCCGCATGCATCTTTTCCGCCTCTATAAGATATTAAGATCCAATTTACACAGTGATCTTTTTTACGTTTCATCAAACGTTAACACTAAAAAGTTTAAAGTTGGAACTTATATAGAGCCAAAATATTGCAAAAAAATGTCGGGGAGGGGAGGGTAGTGGAACTCGGTAGTGAGAAGAGAAAGAGAGGGCGTTCTAATTTCATGAATGCTTCACTCTAGAAACTTGAAACTTAGTTTTTTAAAATAATTGGAACAAATAATCTAGGGTGGGTTCTGGTTTGTGCATTGGTGATCCAATAGGGGACCACAGCGTTTAAATACCACCACAAACCTTTAAAAGTATTCGATGGTAGAATGATGTGCATTCCGGTGAGCAGAAATATTTAAAAAAAATAATATACTTTCGGTCCAAGATCCAACCAAAACTAAAGTCCCAGTTGTGTTTTTCACTTAATACGTGTATTTTGAACATCGCTTTGCTGAGGCAACTCATTAGATGAACGACAATACTTAAAATCATAAAAATTAAAACTTTACAAAAAAAAATATCACTGTCATTCGAAATATATACAATAAAACATTTGCCATAAAACAAAGAATATTTTCCAAGAATATCGACTTTCTACATTCAGCCAATTAAAACCATATTTTAAAAGTCTCTACAGTCTTCATTCTTCGAATGTAAAATAAACAGATTTTTATTAATAATTCGTGTCTTAAAATAGACGCACAGTTCAATACACAATATCTCCACCCAGGCAATTTTCAATCCGAAATATAAACAAATAAATCCTAAAAATACTTAACTTCATCGCCACTTGAGAATTTTAACCAAATTCTGTTCTAAACAGAATGTGAAATAAGAAAATAATACAAGAAGCCGGCTTTGTCCAGAATAACCAACACAACACTAAAATGGGGTGCGGGTGGGTTCTGTATTTTGTTATTATTATTATTATTAATTTTTTATTGCAAGATCATCCGATCATGCTTTACTATTGAGTCATTGTGTGGCCGATAAAAGAGTTTCTGAAATGCTTAAGAAAAAGCCAAGATACTGCGCTGGGCATCCGGAAAAATTATTATTTGAACGCCTACAACATTTTGTCGGATTGCAAGAGAATGAAATGATCAGTCATACGACATTCTATAAACTAAGTGATCCCGCGAGCTGACATAGTGTCATACAATAAAACTAGAAATTACAAGTATTTAATAATTTAATAAGCCTGCAAGAAGCGTTCATTGATTGCGAATAATTAAGACATCCTGGTGCTGGTTTTCGTAAGATGTTCCTCGAATCGAGTTCGACCTTTTCGACTTGATGCTTAATTGGGCTTAGCTGATTACAATTATTGCACGTCACTGCATTTTTAATTGAAATCCAAGCTGTTTCGTGGCGTGAAAGATATTCTTTTGGATCAGTTTTCACAGATATCTACTCTTTTTTGAAATTCGATTAAAAAGCTTTTAGATTTTTTATCTATAGGACAAAAAAATGTTGGTGCCAACATTTTACGTAGGGGAGATTGGAGTACAACTGGGTCATTCCATCAAGTATCGCCTAAGTTGTGACCTTGCCATTTCCGAATCTTTTGAAAAATTTTATACTTGAAGAACTAGTGAAAAAAATAATTGAAATTTCATTTTTTGTTTCTATCTAATTTTTTTTGTTAGTATAGTATGTTAAAGATTTAGCAAAAATGGTGTCCGAGTCCTCTTTGCAAATTCATATCTCTGGTAATTTTTATCCTAGAATAATAAAATAGGACTGATCTTAAACATAACAAAAAATTAACTTGGGATCTCAAGGAGATCGGAGTCAAAAAAATCGAATTAAATTATTAAAGAACTAAACTAGCCTTAATTGAGAACCCTGATGTTCTTCGATTTTTTTGACCACGATCCCATTGAGATCCCAAGCTAAGTTTTTGATATGTTTTGAAAAATAGTATAACATACAATATATAAAAAATTTAAAAAAAATTGTAGATATGCATTTCGAGATATTCAAGGATAAAGGACAAAATCGTTATCCTTGAAAAAAAATTTCAAGGATAATTTTTATTGTTATTTTTTTTATTTTGCGACAACATTCCCCTTTAAAATAAGCCCTATTTTATTATTCTAGGATAAAAAAGGAGGACTCGGACACCATTTTTGCGAAAACTTTAACATACTATTACTAACAAAAAAAATTAGATAGAAACAAAAAATTGAATTTCAATTATTTTTTTTACTAGTTCTTCAAGTACAAAAATTTTCAAAAAAATCGGAGATGGTAAGGTCACAAATTTCGTCATTTTTAGCGATTTTTGATGGCATGACCCAGCTGTGATGTTCCAGAATGACGCTGTGACAAAAAAGGTATTATTTTCGGTATTATCACCTTGTTGATAATACCGTCAAAACGCTGTCAAAACGCTGTTCTACAGAGCACACCTAGGTATATGCTTAACAGCTGTTAAAATGCTCTTTGCTTCGGTGTAGCTATAGCCCACAGGCAGACTTCGACCTTCGACGTCGAAACAATATCTCCTTGCTAACTTAAAAGTCTGATGGACCTATGACAACTGAATCTGTCGTAGGGCTCACCATACAGAAATTCGATCAAAATCAAGAGAGATGTTCGATCCCGTGATTTCAGGACTTTTGTATGAGAACTAACCGGTGGAGTGGATGAATTTCGCTTACTAAAGCTAGAATTACACTGTATGCCATGGTGTCAAATATTTGAATAATAAAATTTGACGCAATATTTTGTCAAAAATAGACCTTGTACAGAGCAAAGAAAACAATGCGGCAAACAAAAATTTGACGATTACTCTATCTAACAGCATTTGCCAGGGAAATTAGTGAAATATTTGACATCGTGGCATACACATCCAATAAATAGGACACTCCTCCACACATAAAATTTGAATCATATATCTCTGGGATTCTTTATTATGCAACAAAGACATTTCTGTACGGTGTATACGGCGGACGCCGGACTTTTTTTTAATTCTTTAGAGTTGACTGCCCATAAAACGAAAAAATACTAAATCTGTCGTAGGGCTCACCACGGAGAAATGCGATTAAAATGAAGAGAGATGTTCGATCGTCCTGATTTCAGGACTTTTGTATGAGAACTAACCGATGGAGTGGATGAATTTCGCTTACTAAAGATAGTATTACACTGTATGCCATGGTGTCAAATATTTGACTAAAAAAATTTGACGAAATATTTAGCCAAATTTTTTATGTCAAAATAGACCTAGTACAGAGCAAAGAAAATAATGCGGCAAAAATTTGACGATTACACTATCTGACAGCATTTGCCAGGGAAATTAGTCAAATATTTAAGATCGTGGCATACACATCCAATAAATAGGAGACGCCTCCACACATAAAATTTAATCTTATATCTCTGGGGTTCTTTATTACGAATCAAAGACATTTCTGTACGGTGTATACGGCGGACGCCGGACTTTTTTTAATTCTTTAGATTTGACTGGCCATAAAACGTAAAAATACTAAATTTGACGTGGGTAATTTATTTTTTTAATTAATACTTTATTATTAAAAAAGAAATAAAGTAAATTGAAAGCAACAGTGGCCAAAAACGGAGAGGTGCTCCTTTAGACTATCTAACTTGAGAGCTAGAAATTATTTGTCTTACGTATTGATTAACTGACTTCAGTCGGTATATTTGAAGCAGACGCGATAGGCCCTTTAGTGGCAGTGGGCTCTATAAGCTTGTTTGTTGTTACCTCACTCAGTTTCGATATAAATACTCGAATTGATAACGCTATGAAGCGAAACCTTAATACAGGTAAGTCTTGTGTTCTGGAACCGCAACTATACTACATTCAATTTCCCAAAATAGATATCTTGTAAGGCTAGTCAGTCATATAACTGGAATCTATAATACGAAGACCTTTACTACTTATAGACTTTAATTACGATAGTCCTATCGATCCGTACCAAAAAAAAACTTAGCTAATTTAGTACACGAAATGCAATCAACATACTGATGTAACAAGCCAACATCATAAAAGGCTAATTCGAAAAAAATAGAAATAAAATATTAAAAATATCTAGTCTGTGTTTTGAAAATAGACATGAATTGAACAAGAGGATCGAAGGCTTCCCTTGTGCCGGCACGTGATTTAATTTTAATTTGAATATTCTAAAGGATTTTTCTAATTACATTCCAGAAGAGCTTAGATTCAATAGATACTCTTAGAAAGATTGCAATTCTTCCCCCATCAGTTTTCATATTTTTTTCTTATGCCAGAAACAGATATAGATTGTATATGGCGGGATATTTGCAATATCTCAATTTGAAAATAAATCTTTCAGATATTTTTATCAGAAGCACTTACGTAGTTGTTATTACACAATAAAATTCACAGAGAGAAACAGTGATTCATAAACAGGCGAAGACATTTTAGATAAATATATGAGCAAAAAGCTACAAGAGAAGGAAGTTTTTTTACGTGAACAAACTGTTCACTAAATTTAAAGACAATTTTCAACTTATCGAAAGCATTAAGCTACATTCAGGATAAATTTATTGCTGACTGCAACGCCACCAATTATTATTGTTACATGCTACCCCGGCAACCTGCAAAACTCAATCAGTTTCCAGTGAAAAACAACAACCTCCCAATCCATAATTGGAAAGTAGAGAAAAACATCCGATTGGCCACATACCCAATACCCGAGAAAGGCGTGGAAAATTCTGCAAAGTTCACCTTCTCGGATTGTCCTTAAGTTTTCCAGAACATTCCATACACCACTGAATATGCAGGAAAACTCTCGACTCAACACATGCAGTATATAAGCACGACGGAGTTTGCAGCAAAAGTTAGTTTTTACAACGATGACGCGAGGCAACGATTAGTTTATACGCGAAAGTATTTGTAAAGCGATTTGGATTGGTAGCAGCAATGGAGCAGTGATTAAGTTGTATATAAAATCGGGCAGGGCAAGTCGGTGGGTGGGTGTTACAAAATTAGTAAATTCTTGCCTACCCTCACGAAATATTTTAAAAGATAATTTTAAATGTTTCATGAACATGACATGAAACGGGTAAGCAGAATTTGTCTGTTTGTACGCTGCATAAAGCATACGCCGTATTTTGAATGTTATCAACTGTTTTAGCGTCTCACTCATGAACCCTTGAGCCCTTGGGTCTTCCAATTTGCACAATAGGTAGACCAAGTGCACCTCTAATAAGGAGAGCACGAGTGTGGGCGATGGGAGAGTATTATTTGAAAAAAAATTTTTTTTAGTTTTTCTTTTAACAGGAACGGTAACAGATAGAACGGCCAAATTTGGAACTAATATACAGGTCCAGCAATGGAGAATTTTGGGAAAAAAAATTTTGCAAACACGAAAAAATAACATGTGTTTTTTTTGCGCACTTATTCAGGACAGAGTAGGTTAGAAAATTTATATACAAAATAGCAACAAAATTGCTGTGTTTATGATTCTTTATAACTTTTTCCATAGATAGTAGGCTAGATTAGAGAATCTATCGCGAATAGCTGCCCCAGTGAGCTTACTGGGGCAGCCATTCCTGTAAAAATCTATATTCTAGCCTACTATCTACAGGGAAAAGGAATAAAAAATAACAAAAACAGCAATATTCATGGTGTTTTCTATCTAAACTTTAATCACTACTCTGAACTGGATAAATGCGCAAAAAAACACACCCAATAATGGAAACCATAATCTCAAAACTGTATGGTGCGTTCTTTTGTGCTCCCGAGTAGATCAGAACAACAAAACAATATAAAATATATTTTCATTGATTCAGACGTCAAATGATATTTTCCAGAACCTAGCGATTGTTCTGTAAAATATCACGCAAAATGCCTAGAGAAAAATATTCATCGTAATTTTACGAGAAAAACCTAATTTTTTTCCAACAAAAAATTTGTAAGTCAACTATCTCCTTGACTTCGTCATTAATCGTAAAACTAGTCAAGTTAAGCCAAGATAACAACCAAAATTTGACTGGGACAAGAAAGTCTAATGCTCTAAAATGTAGCTGACTGTTGGAACAAAAACTTTGTTGATTTATTGGATATTTTAGTTTATATTTTTTACTTGTAAGTTTTATATTGTTTTAAATTTTACTTATTTGTAGAATTTTTTAGTATATTTAGTAAGTTTAATTAATGGTATATTCCTTAATTCTTTTAGTTGTTAATATTATTTAGTCACATTACTTGGTTTCAAGTATCTTGTTTATTTTATTTAATTTCAGGTATTATTTTTCGTTCTCAATTTCATTTATTTGTAAGTTTAAAATAAAATACTTGTGGAACTCATTCATTCAATTTTAGGTGTACAGTTAGTGTTACACCCTATGACCGCGCTGTCAAATTGCAGTAATAAGCAATGTGGAATAGCGAATTTAAATTAATCTCACAGTAACCGCTTGGTCAAATTCGCTATTACGCATTGCTTAAGTAAGTTTTATTTAAGACTTTTAAGTTGTACAATTTTTTTAGTTATAATTTTTATTTAGTAGTAAAGATTTTTAGTTCCATAGAATTTTTTTTATCTGTACTTGTAGATTTATTTTCGTAAATATGCTAAGAAGTTGTTTCTTTTTTTGTTTTATCATCAACAAATTTTATTCATTTGTAAGATTTAAATCTTTTTTTAAATTTAAGAATTTTCAGTGGTAATTTTTGGACATTATTTAATTCTAAATTTTATTTAATTACAAGTTTTATTTCATTTAGCTTTTATGGGCATTTATTCTTAGTTTATTAATCATAGTTTATTGTCTAATAATATTCTAAATATGCATTTATATTTTGGAAGGAATTAGTTCAGAAGAGCGTTCCCATAACTGAAATGAACGAACTAGTTCGCAGTCGGTCCCGCCCCTAGTTCGTTTTTCATTGTCGTTCGGAACTCTGTGAGACAATATACTATACTAGATCTAGTGTTTTTTTTTTGCTCATCATGTTCTACTACATCTACCGACCTTTTTTTTGCTCATCATCTTCTACTAGATCTACTGACCTTTTTTTGTTTTTTTTTGCTCATCTTTTACTAGATGTACTGAAATTTTTTTTGCTCATCATCTTCTACTAGATCTACTGTCTTCGGACTACGACTACTCATCACTGAACTCCCCTGAAGTAATGAACTATGAACTAAAAGAACGAACTAGTTCGCGAGGGATCGGGAATCGGAAATGATCGCTCACTATGGTGAACTAAAATGCGCAAGCCTAGTATATACCCACTTTTTCGATAAAAGTAACCAGGGCATAGGACAAAGCTTGGGTTTTTTTTATGGATTTCATTATTTACAGAAGTACAGACTAATCAGCGTAAAACAAGGATGGTATCCGTAGTTATAAATACATCGCAGTTTCCAGTTCATTTATAGCCATTCTCCGATTGATGTATGATTTCGATTCATTACAAAAACAAATTTGTTTAAAACGACTTGTAATTCAACAAGCAAACGAAGAACAAGTGCCAGCACGTGTACAGCACTGTACGTACTTATAGTTCTGGGAATATCCCAAAATAAATGACGCACAGAAACTAAAATAAAAATAAGGAAATCTCAAAACGCACTGTGTATTCTGGTACACTTATCTGATAGTCCGGTGTATAGAAGTGCCTCCTTCTACTCCTCCTACAAGCGCTATAAAAACGGGAAACCAAGCAACTTGCGGGAATGTTAAAGGAACGACAAGACATTCTCATAAGCGAGAAACAAGTTGATTTTGGGATTTGCCATATGACGACAGGATGACAAAAGGCAGCACCGGCAAACGATAGAGAGAAACAGGGCGCAGGGCCACGCCAGACCCTTAAAACTCCTCCATACTCGAGCGTATGTGAACGAATTTAAACGTTGCAGTAAGAGTTGGGGCCGTTCGATATAACTCCGCGCAATCTAAAAATAACCCATCCAGTAATGGCGATGCTCTATAAAAGTTTTAGTAGTCCAAAAATAGATCCAAGATGTGTTTATCCTTCCATAAATAGGATAGGTTTAGGTATGAGAATATCCAGTAGGTGCATATTGATCGTATCTTGCCATTTGGAATAGACAGAAACAGAGCGGGAGGTGTTTAGATACATTCAATGATTGCTCCGTAATTATGATTTTCAATAATGAAGCACTTGGTTTTTGTTCAGCATATACAAACTTTGTCAGGATCTGTCAGATATCGCGTCAGAGACGAACCTTTAGCATCCTGAAAAATTGAATGGAAACGCGACAGAAAGAAGATTTGAAGGTAAAAGTATTGGATATTGAGTCAAAAGGATGATTTCCTTTTTAGCATTATTGTTGCGAAATAAAGGAGATAGCCCGGTTCCCATGAGCTGAGGATCTGGACCGTCAGATGTTCGAGAGTTAGTGGCTGGAATCTTTTAAAGAATCTATCATAAAAACAGTTCCTGAAGTGAAATACCTGACCGTGATTCCGAACCTTTTGATTAAACCACATCTGGACTCTAGGACAATATCAGCGCTTTCCTAATGTCGGAAGTACACACTCGGTACAAGCACAACAACCAATAACAACAGAACGCCAAATATGTTTGACATGGTTACATAATGATCACAATCAAGTTCTATTACACTGTATGCCACGCTGTCAAATATTTGATTATTTTCCGTGGCAAATGTTGTCAGATAATGTAATCGTCAAATTTTTCTTTGCCACACGATTTTATTTGCTCTAAACAAAGTCTATTTTGACGGAAGAAAATTGACAGAACTTTTCGTCAAATTTTGTTTAGTCAAATATTTGACAGCATGGCATACAGTGTAATACTACCTTAAGTCCATCGAATTCTTGATGAACTTAAAAATCATTGGTACTTACAACTTGCTTGCGTGGACGATAAGGGCTTCTTTTTCAAAATTATAAAACTGTTGCGATAAAGAGTTCAGACTCTCGTGAGTAAGAGTTTCGATTCTTTTTAAAATTGAATACCACATGAAACATGAGAGAATCATTTTAAGGAACTACCTGTTCTGATATATTATATCGAAGGACAATCTTTTAATCAGATGACTGACAAGTCCAAATAAGTGTACAGACAAAATTTATGTATCGTATAAGGGGTCAAAAAAATATACTTGGAAGTAAACAATCGAAAAATCAATGAGTAGACAAAACTTGAAAAATCGGTGAAGGGAATTTAGATCGATATATTCGTGTGAACTCTTGCGGCTATTAATGCAACCTGAATTGAGTTGTCACTATAACAGAAATTTATGCAAAAAAAATAATAAAAAAAGTAAGCAAAATAAGGCAAGAATAGTGCTAATTTTTTACGCCTTCAGAGTATATGGAATAGTTTACAGCATTGTTACGCGTATACAATAACTTGTAAATAATTTTAATGATTGACTTGCATGAAACATATGTTGTGTTCAGAGTTGCCAGGTAGTTGGCTGCAGAACCCGTCGAGTGAGCTGTATGAAATAGCCCAGAACCCGCACAAAAACTTGTAGCCTAAATACCGCGATCAACTTTGCAATTTTAAAGACCTACTTAAACGTGTTGAACACAGTTGCGATTTCAACGACGAACTGTGCTCCAGAATTCTTAAGAAACACTGTAATGTATAATAAATATTGTGTGAATATATAAATTCGTATTTATCACTATTTTAAAAATCTTATTTGAAAAACATATTAGGTGCAAATTAAAGGTAAAATTATACTTGAAAAATAATTTCGCCGGGTTTTCAAGTAAAACGCAATTCCATTTCAATTACTACTTGATCGCTGTTATCGATGAAAATTACTTTACAAATACACTTTCGCATAGCTCGTTGTTTCACTCTCGCAGTAGAAAAACTTCCCCCCGGCTCTGCGGCGTTTATATACTGCATGTGTTGAGTCGAGAAATTTCCAGCATATTTGATTCTTTGTGTGGAACGCGAAAGAAGTACCTATTACATGCGAGAAGTGTCTAGAATATGCGAGAAGTATATCGATAATATTGCAAGGTTGTTGTTTTTCTCTGGACACTTTAATATCAATAATAAGTGAGTTGTTCGGATTGCCAGAGTACACATGCACTGTTTTAAAAAAATTTAATTTTCAATCCAATTTTTACTTGAAATTTCCAGTATATTTCATTTTTTTCAAGTAAAAGTACTCATTTCAAGCACTTTTACTCGAAATTATGATTAGTAAATTATTCATGTACTTTTCAACTGAACCGTACAATTTACATGAAAAGTCTCACAAAATTACGCAACATTTCGAGTAAAATAACTATATTTATATATGAATTGAAAATTACGTTCTTTTTCTTGTAAACCATGAAGTTGGGCGCTTCGTTCGATTTTGTTTTCTACTGAAATGAAAATGAAACGCCTTCGGTGGCGCAGTGGCTATGCGCGCCAAACCTACGCAGCAAAATCAATAATAATAAAGTATTGTTATCGACCTGAAATTTCAAAAAAATTTGCTACCCTGAAATTTTGCATTTTCACGTTTTAGGACTAAACCCCAAAAACCATAAAAAAAAGTCCGTCTGTCCGCCGTAGACGCCGTCCACAAAACCGTTTGAAGGTGCGTAGCTCGCAAACCCCTTGAGATATTAAGTTGAAATTTTTATGGTAGGTAGAATGGGTGAACCCCTACGAGTGGTATCTTTTAGAGTGATGGGGGTGTGAAGGCTGTGAAGGGGGTGGAGGAGGAAGTGTTTTAGATGAAAAATTTTGGATTCTAGATCTCAGGAACCGCATATGCTAGGAGGCTGAAAGTTGGAACTTATGTAGTACTATGATAGTGGACCCATTTGCAAAATAAATTATTGATAGGGGTTGAGGGGTGTGCGAGTGTGTGTGTGTGGGGGAGGGGGGGTAATACGTCGAAAACGCTTGAAAGCTGGAATTGAAACATTCTAAAATCCATATCTCCTGAACGATTGATGTCAGATGGCTGAAACTTTTTAGTTATCTTAAGAGATACTAGGAGATTAGAAAATGGTTAACATTTTTAAGGGCGGTGGTGAGGTATAGGGGTGGGTGGTGAAATTTGCTTTGAATTACAATATCTTGCGACTCAATTGTGCCAGGAAGATAAAATTTGGTTTCTGTATATAGAATTATCAGTGAAGTCTATTGAATGTAAAATTTTTGAGGGGGGAGGTGAAGCGCAAAAGTTGGGGGACAGTAATTTTTCAAAAAATTAAATTTTTATATCTCAAGAACCGTATCAGATATGATTTTGAAAATTTTTCCAGGAATTAGGACCAGTATACCTCTAGCGGGGAAAAAAATTTTGAGGGTGTTGGGTTTTGTAGGGAGTGATGGAAATGAAAAAATTCTGATTTTAATTAATCGAAAGCAGCAAAGGATAGAAAGCTAAAAATTGAAAACTGTATAGAGACATCCCAGAAAAATAAATTTTTGATAGGGGTAGCAAGGTACGGGGGTGGGTTTTCATATCTCAGAAAAGGTTTATGCTAGAAAGTTGAAACTTTGTACCTAAATGTTTATAGTGTTTTGAACGGTAGTTTCTATGTTTTCGTGTTAACACATCAAACACTTCTCGGAAGTCTATCAATAAAATAATTTTACACTATCAAAGTATGTAGAATATTTTACAGCATTGCTACGCGTAGAAAATTACATGTAGACAATCTACATTAATTTTCTACGCGTAACAATGCTGTAAGATATTTTACAGCATTGCTACGCGTAGAAAATTACATGTAGACAATTAGACATTAGACATTAATTTTCTACGCGTAACAATGCTGTAAGATATTCTACATACGTTGATAGCGTAGAAAATTTGCTCTATTCTTGCCTCTTGCGAATTTCAGGACTCGGATTACGCAAGAAGAAAATAACGTAACCGATAGATTTACCTTATGTAAACCAATCACAACAATGTCTCTGATCTTGAACAATTTCGTATTATAGAAAGAAGGGGAAAATATGAAGAGGTCAGGTGAATTTTAAAAATAGAAACATTGCACATATGACACTCTCACTTCCAATATCATTCGCTCCTCGAAGTTGCTTCCAACGAGTAGAGGACCTGAGTATAGGATGCCCATTATGCAAGTGGAATACAATAATACAAAAACCTATCTTATAAGAGCTACACATCAAAACTTTTTTGTTCGTTGGTTTTTCAAAAATTGAATACTATAAGAGCGCTTCTAACAAATTGTAATAAAAGAAGTATAGAACAGTTCTAGTAAGCTAAGTCCCAAAGCAGCAGAAGCGTTTCTTATACTTGGTGTATGTTTTTTTTTGAGAGAAGCCATGTGTGTGAAACAAGAAGTATAAAATGGATATGCCATGGTGTAGATATCCTGTAGACTCTGGTGTTCGGAGTCGACCGATTTAGACGTTTCTGTAGAATTTCCCAACTAAAAATAGATCCGGCCGCCAATATGCACGAATGTAGAACATATACGAAATGGTTCGTCGTTTCTTCTACTTTGCTCTGATGGTGTCTAGATTGTATACAAAGAGTGCTGACAAAAGAACCTGATTTTGCAAAAAAAAAACAAAATAAATAACACAAAGTTGAAGGGGGATGGATGAAACCACCCCGATGTGCATTAAACTGCTGTTTTTAGATCTGGAAAGGGAAAAAAGGACATCTTCCTTTTAGCACAATGTTACGGGGCGGTGTTGTGGCTGCCTAAGTATATCGAGCCCGCAAACATCGAAGACAGCAAACCAAAGTTTAATGTGCGTCGTTCATAAAACTTTGTACCAGAAATAGACGAAATAGATTTTCTATTTTTAATTATTTACGAGTATGATTTGTTTATATATTTTTGGATTCGTCCTATTATAAGATCCCAGCATTTCAAGTATATTTCCAGAATTATCCACCAATCATACCGAGTATCTACCCGGTTGGGTGTTTTTTTTATACCCCGGACACCGATGGATATGTGGTGCACTCGAAATAGTAGTTGACGCCGCGATCAAGATTTAAGCGGCTTCCTTTTCTTTTTCTCAGTTTTTTTTCCCATTTTCCGGATAATTTTAGCCCATATATATTAGCAGCCCGAAGGCATTTTATATATAGGCCTACTGCAGTTTTCCTGCACGAAAGGCTCTTTTATATTATGCGGAAAATTCGGTTTTCACTATGAAGCCTCCTTGTTATGGTGGCTTATTGCGACGAATGTTTTATATTGGCAGTTTGAAAATAGAAATCCAATTATGTTGATGATGATGATATTGAAATATCCTAAATATACACTGAACTAAAATAGGGTATACTTGTGAGTGACATAATTTCCCAGAAATGGAAAAATTGATTTTATTTCGTATACACCCACAACGTCATGAAACCTTCAACGGAATTTATGTCTATCATTTCTCTTCAGTTATTTGTGAGGAGTACATTACTCGTTCTAAGGATATTTTTATCCATTTGTTTTACGAATCTTACATATTACCTACCCTGTTTTTATACAAAAAAAAAATACTTGCAAATCTATAAGACATAATAAAAGAGACAAGAGGAGCATGCAAACAAACTTCTTATTTATAAATATTGGCAAAATAACAAAAATCTATTTTTATTGTTGTCGTAGATTTAATGTATAAATAAAATGTACAAAAGCACGGAATAAAGATTGCAAAACAAAAGTAAATACAAAAAAAAAAATTAAACGAAGATGTCACTAACAGAATTTTCCTTCATAACTACGAACATAAGTTTTCGGTTATAACATCTTCCATCTAAATTAAATTTATTTTGTTATATAGCAGAAAGACTTACATACATGCAAAAACTAAAATGTCAAAAACAGAAAAATGGATCTATAAAAAAATATTACGGAGAAATTCCTTTAAAAGTAATGGAAATTATGCAAAAGTACGAAATAAGGACAAGGTTGAAATGAGTGGAAAATTTTGATATGTTACGAAGGTAGATGAATATAAAATCTAACACAGTTTGCAAGTTGCTCATGACAATAAAAGTTTTTCATCTGTTATACCCTCAATGGATTAAATTTGCTTTTACTAGCGCTAGCCAAACGTAGCGTTCTATCTCGTTATAGTAAACCAAAAAAGATACATAATACATATGTATATGGAAAATGTTTAACGAAAAGATTAAAAAAAACTCTGTGGGCGAAGAGCCTTTTTTTCCGTTTTTCACCTCGTTATACTCTTATGCCTGTAGGTTAGCTTTGACGAGCACTAGCCATATTAAAATGTTTCTCAAGTCGAGGATTACGTACGGTTTACAGATTACTTTGACATCGAGTAATACAACAAAAAATCATTTAGTCCTGGATAAAGAAATTCAATTTGAGTGACATTGTGCCTTTAACTCCGCCATAGCCGGTCGCAAGCCCAGGTTGAGATAAGGAGGAGCGAAGGAAACATCCTGAATGGCCAGTAACACCAGTGCGTCTCAGGAAGTAGATCTGAAAGCGGTGTAGTTGGACTCGCGGAATAGCTGTGAGAATATCAAAACACCATAACCGGCTGAAAGTTGTTCACATGTCTACGTATATATAGAAAGCCCGTTTCAAATAAAAACGATTCGATATCTTATTAAGACCTAAGAGATATGTCGGAATTTGTAAAAACGTAAAAAATCGCTTAACAGTCTCTTGTGGGTTGAATATCGTAAAATCCTGAAATTAATTTTAAGGCGATTGTATAAAGGATTATTCAATAAGTACTCGTACATAACAATTTTGTATTTTAATACAAACGCACCGTTAAACGTTTTTGCTGGTCGGTCAGTGTCAAAACGTCAGTCAAGGTTTACATTTTATCATGGTGAAATTCACGAACAAGCAACGTTTGGAAATTATCTCAGTTATTCCGTGTTTTATTTAAATACAAAATTGTTATGTCCCTATTGAATAACCCTATTAAACACACGAAGTAAAAGTGAATTCAATATCTAATTAGACCTAAAAGATATATTGGAATTCGTACACAACAACTTTACATATCTTTGGGGGCTGAATAAAATACTTTATTATTAAAAAATAATAAAGTAAAAAAACCGGAAAGTAAATTCTAGACGCTTATATGAAGAGCTCGTAGATGTGTAATTAATTCGATATCTCGACAGACCTAAGAGATATGAAGAAATTCGTGCAAATGTATACAATCCTTTTTATGCAATGCAAATCCGATTTTTTTATTTTTTGCTTAAATTATTTTTCAATAACACCCCTACATACAACCAACCAAGTTTCAATTTTTCACCAAATCCTGGCTCTTTACATATCTGAACTCTTAGCTTTCCAGCTTTAGTGACTTTCGATAAATAAAAGTAAAATCAGAATATTTTGCTTTCCACACCTTTCTCATCGTCACCACCTACAGAACAAATTTTTTTTTTCTCTGAATCGTCTGAGCTTTTATAAATTCCAAGATCATATCTGAAATGGTTTTTGAGATGTAAGACTTAATTTTCATGAAAATTTCGTATCCCCAATTCTGTGCCAACTGGCCCCCTCTAAAAATTGGTGGGTGAATTTTACTTTATTATTTTAATAATAAAGTATTTTAGTTTTTATGTTCAATTTTTAATTGTTTTAAAAATTGTCGTAGCTTTTTGAAAAAAAGGAACCAAACAGGAATTTTTAAGAAATTGATAATCGATCTTTGATGGTTTGGACAACAACTGGTTTTCTACTATATTACTAGAAAATTTTCTTGTTTAGTGGTCCCGATTGAATATAATTGGATCATAATCCTATCTTTTTCAGTTCTTGAGGTATCCGAGAAAAATCACAAAATTTGGTCCAAAAAATTTCAGTGTCCAAAATTTCAAATTTTTAGGTTTTCGGATTTTTAAGTAATCGGAACTAGAAATAGTAACGTGGTTAAGAATTTTTGTATGTCAGCTATAAGAAAAAGAATGCTATGCTATATGTATTTTTACCTATTACTTCCAAAAATGTTAATCGTAACTCACACATATGTATGCAGCTTTTGTAGGTAATATGGTTCATAAAAATATAAAATTAAAACGACATTTTTATAATGGGGTTTTCTGAGAAAAACTACATTGATCACTGAATTTTTTGGGTTGACGTAGCAAAAATCTGTGTTTCGAGTAAATATCTCAAGATTGGGTGCAGTTACAATTTAGACCGTTACATCAAATGAAAGGTAATTCGATTCACTAAAAAACGAGTTATAACACTTTGCCTTGTGATTATTCGTTTTCAATATATAACGTTTTAAGTGAGTGAGGGTACCGGTCAAAAACACTTTTTTTAATCACCTTGTATCTCCACTGTTATTGAAAATTGACCCACCCTGTAGAACAATTTTTTTCTCCAAATATATCAAGGAATAACCCTTTATAAGGTGGCGGACAGAGTGACAAACACCCTGTATAAAAGAGTTTTTTACAATTTAATTGAGGTCGAACGGAGTACAGGATTTTGCCAGCGTTGTTCCCTTTTCGGAAATTTTAGAAGCAGATCTGGACCAAAAAGCGTAGTAGATTTCAAAGTTTCGTAGTAGATTGAAATTTTCAGTAAGATGAATGAAATAGACATTTTTCATAATCCACTAGTATGTTTATTGAAAGAGATGAATTCAGTCCAGCCGCGATTTTTTCTTTGATTAATAATAAACGGATTGGCCTGAATAAATAAAACTTATCTATTTTCTGATATACCACGTACAATCATCAACTAACAGATCTAACGACATCCCTAAAAGCCAGTTTTTCCTCAAGTTTTTCTAGCCGCAGCTTAGTCAAAGACATTTTCAGCCCATCAAAATCGATCAACTTTTACTTTATCATTTTAATATTATAAACTATTGTGATCGATTTAACAAAAAAATTTGCTACCCAAAAATGGCGAAATCATTTAAAGAATCGTAGCTCACAGACCCTTTAAGCTATTCAGTTAAAAAAATTTATTGGATAGACTAGGTGAACTCCTTTATGTGGCCACTTTTTGGAGGTGGTGTGGGGAGGGTCTTAGACGAAAAATGTTGCCTTTAATATCTCAGGAACCGATACGATAGGAAGTTGAACCTCAGAACTTATCTATATAGGTGCCTTTTCTATCTCTGGAACGGCGCATATAAGAAACTTGAAACTTAGTGGATATATGTAGATGTAGTAGAAAAGCATTTAAAGTAAAATAAAAATGCATATTTTTATTGGCGTATGGAAGTAAACTGACAATTTTTCCGTCAGTGAAAATGGGGTGCATATATTTTTATGAATTTCATCATATCTCTAGGTCTTCTGGAATATTAAATTAATTACATTTTTCCTTGAATTTACTTCACTAAATTACTCGTATATGCCTTTGCTATGCTTACTTGTTGGGGCTCTTTGGATAAATGCCTAAGGGGATATAAAGTAGTTTTAAACTGTGTTATAAACTCCGTCATATCCCTTACGTTTGATTAGATATCAAAAACGTTTTTACTTCCACGAAAATTTTATTTAATCGCCAAAGAAACGTGTTCAGATTTTATTACTTTTGAACCCCTGAGAAGGATTCTCACGAATTCCGTTAAATATCTTAGGTCAGCTATTAAATTGGGTTTTACTTCTACGGAGTACCTACATTATGGCCTAAAAATTAATTTCAGGATTTTTGGATATTCAAACCCAAGTGGGTGTAAGTGCGGTTACATACGATTTCACAATTTTCGGTATCTTATAGGTCTGATGAAATGTAAAATTGGTTTTTATGTAATCGCCTAAGAACTGATTTCACAATTTCTTGAAATTCAACCATCGATGTGATGTGAAGCTGTTGCGTACGTTGTCACAAATTTCGCGATATTTCTAAGGTCTGATGTGGTAGAGAAATTGGTTTTCACTTCTACGGGCTTTTAATGTAATCGCCTAAAAACTAATTTAGTGGATTATTTTTTTTAAATCAACCTTAAAGTGAGGGTAAAAAAGTAACATACGGTTTCACCAAGATATGACGAAATTCGACATGTTTACATGGACTTTTTATATATACAATCGGACAATATCGATTTAAAGATTTTTCGATATTTTTCTTGTAGTTTATTTATTTTAATGTAGGTATAAAGAACCACTGACAAATGTTGAAAGTTTTATCTTACAAGGAGCTATTCTGGTCACAAAATTAAGTTCTCAAAAACCTCCATGTCTCGAAACAACCTTAAGTTATGGGTGGCTGTGGCGTAGGCACTTTTGGCGCACCAACTCTTTAACCGCTTCGTAGACTTTGACCCGAAAAATTGTAAGGCTTAGCCCAGACTGTTTATCAATAGAGGTATTACAAAAGGTTGAATGTGTTCTATATTATTTTTTTGCGAGTCGGTACAGAGCAAGAAAAGGTAGTAGAATTGAACCTTTTCATAGCATAAATTTTCTACATGGAAAAAGTAGCAGATCTACTACAATTGAGTGGTTGACTGGAAGAGTTGCCTAAGCAACATTGAATTTTTTTATGCTTAGGCTTTTTTGATTTGACCACAATAACCATGTCTTTGTGTTCCAAACTTATTTATTCACCATAATATCAGTATACATTGCTTGACAATATAACAAAATAGAAATTATTTCTTTTTGAGAGTAATTTTTCAAATTACGTCTAAGTTTAGAGTCCGATGTCTCATTTCGCAGCATTGTTGGTTAGGCAACTCTTCCACTGAACCACTCAATTGTAGTACCGGAAGAACGCTGGAATTTTCCCTAGAAGGCGACGCATACCGAATGGACGGGCCAATTATATGATATTGCCCTTACCGTTTTGGCGTCGTTTACCTTTTATCAAAATAGTTTAGTTTTAGTTAAATATAAGAACTCAACAAGAGCGGTGGCAGACCGTCTCTTGTCTACTTTGTGAAATATTTGAAATTTTCTTTCAACAATAAACCAATAAAAATGTTCAACACTGTATTAATTCAATAATAATTAGCCCCACATTATTCAGGACATTAAATACACATAAATAGATAAATACAATCCATTTTTGTTCCATGACGTCCTGATTGTCTACAATTCGTACCGCATTGTCCAACCTTTTACTATCTCAATGTCAATTGGGAATATAGCTGAAAGCCTTCCTTATCAAGATTATTGGGGTTTGATTTTGCCCAATGAAAAGAGAAAGGGACTGACTTCTGAGCCATTAGTCCAATTGTACAAGAGTGTCCTTCCTTCCTAGTTACCTTTTGTATTTCATTCAATTGATTTCTCACGACTCTACGTTAAACTACTTAACCAAGTAATCTGGTCGATATAACACAGAACCCACTATAGCAAGGATATCATGCGTGTCTAACTTGTTGTAGATACTATAGAAAAGAAATCATTACTCCCCCGGAAGCTCAGATTTGATAAACACACTAATGTTTACAGGAGAGCCACCTACGACTACCTGTCGTAATTGTCTTCGCCTTACTCCTACTGTTGTTGTTAATAAAGTCGGCAGGATTAATTTCCAAGGACCTTATCGATGTCGTCATTGAAATAAAATAAGGTTAAAGTTCAGTGAAGTTGCGTACAATCATAAATTCGTCTTCGTTACAAACGAGTGAAGTTTGTGTAGGTATATTTGCGCTTATATGTACAATGTTATTATTCAATTCGTCAACAACATTTTTGTTTGGTACGGCTGCCACTTCAGAAAACAACACCCCCATAGCCTAGTAAGCGGGAGGAAATCTTTCTGATAAATCGCATTTTCTTCAAGGTAAATATAGGGATGGAAGTAGTAGGACCGGAAATGTCAAGAGTAAAGAGATTAACTGAATGCTTGGAAATAAAATAAATTCACCTTGAGTTTAATGTGGGAAAAATAACCAATTTTTTTCTCCATTATGCATACGACTAATTGTCGAAATCCATTTCAAAATCCATTCTCGATCTAGGTACTAAAAATTTAATAACTCCTTTGTGTAGCCATACAAATGTCCTTTTAAAATTTGATCACTCATCTTCCACTGTATGAATCGTTCATCCATGGACTTGAAATTTTAATATAGTTGCAGAAAGTAAGGTAGACTTCGATAGTAAGTGAAATCCGTTCATATCTTCGGGTAGCTTCCATACAAAAGTCCTGAAAGAATATATACATTCATTTTATGAAACCCACTATAACTCGAAAGCAACTAGAAAATTGGTTCGAGTTAGTTTTGAGCTAAAAGTGAAGTTGAGTTCGTAAGTAAGCGAAATCCGTGAATCACGAGAATCCGTAAAACTAGGAATTTAAAATTTTTTTAGACATATTTTTCACTATTTTCAAGCGACGCAAATGTCAAAATCGCGTTACGCGAGATGAAATTTAAAAGTAGTCTATCGAAGCGATGCGATATCACTATTACTGGTTATACTAACTTGCATGCATTCTAATCAGCTGTTATCGCGTCGCATCGCTTAACGCGCGCGCATCGTGTTCACTATAACTTCACGCATAGAATACGAATTGTTGTTTTGTTATACCATCATTTAGATGTCAATAAACTTATACGAATAAAAATAACATTTGACATTCAATATACAAAAGTCATTGAGATATTTAATAAAAAAAAATAGAGTTGTACTATGTAGAAAATGATTTATTGATTTTTTGTACCATCTGAAATATGACCGAGCACAATTTATGTAGCAAATAAGTAAAAAAAACAGAACACAACAGAATTCCGTTCACCTTTTAATAACAGAGGTCAAAAAGGTGTATGCAAGAAGACATGCAGTGATTAGCGAAACTGGTAAAAAAAATCAGTAAACTGGATGTACGAAGAATATTCTTAAAAATAACAAAATATTTTTTTTATTTCCTGTATGACCCCTTCTGGGTCATATGGTAATAACAGTGCTCTGAAACACTGTTTTACTTTATTATTTCAAAAATGTTCAGTCCGTCTGTCCGCCGTACGTCGACCGGTGTACGCAAAATCGTTTAAAGGCTCGTAGCTCACAACCCCTTTGAGCTATTAAATTTAAATTTTTTTTATGAATAGACCGGGTAGGCCACTTGAAGTGACCATATTTTGAAGGGTGAGGGTGTGAGGGGGGAAGTGAGAGAAGCGTTTTAGACGGAAAATCTTGGTTTCTAGATCTCAGCAACCGCTTACGCTAAAAGGCTGAAACTTAGAATTTATATAGAACTTCGATAGTGGACCCATTTGCAAAAAAAATTTCCGATATGGGTGAAGGGGTGTGGGAGTGGGGGGAAAAATAATGCGTCCGAAACGCAAGAAAGCTGAGATCGAGACATTCCAAAATCCATATCTCCTAAACAGTTAATGTCACGAAATTGAAACTTTATGAATATCTATAGGTTTACTAGGAGAATAGATCGGAAACAAATTTTTGAATGGGGGCAGTGGCGTACGGGGGTGGGGGTGAAAAACTTTACATTACGATGTCTCACGAACCAATTGATAATAGACAAATAAAATTCGGTTTGTGTATAAAGATTGACAAATAAAGTTTGCTGAAAGTAAAATTTTTTAAGGCGGTGGTAGAGCATGAAAGTGGAGGGGATAAGAATTTTTCTAAAAAATCACGTCTCATATCTCAATAACAGTGTAAGATAGATACTTAAAATTTTTACCAGAAGTAGGCCTAATGGATGCCTAGCAGAAAAAAAAAGTTTCTGGGTGCGGGTGGCGGAGGGTGAAAATGGAAAGGTTCTGATTTTTATATCTCGAGAACCTATGATATAAAGCTGAAACTTGGTATTTAGATAGAGCTATAGTAGTAGCATGTTGGAAAAATATAATTTTTTATAGGGGATAGTATGGTACGAGGGGGGGGGGGGTGGTTTTCCTATCTATAGAACGGCTTATGCTACAAAATTGAAACTCGGTATGTATTATGTAAATTAACTAAAAAAAGTAAATTAACTAAAAAAGTAATTTAGATAAAAAAAAAATTCAAATATCCATTGGCGTTTGGAAGGGGGGCAAAAAAATGATCAGTGAAAATGGAATGCATATATTTTCACGATATATCTATTAGGTCTTCGCAAATATTGAATTCATTATTATTCTACGGTATCTTCATATAAATACCTAGAAAGTGTTTTCAGGATTTTTTGAAATTCTACCCCTAAGGTGGTGTAAAGGGGTTGTATACTTTTTCACGAATTCTGGCACATCCCCCAGGTCTGATTAGATATCGACTAACTCTTCACTTTCACGTGCTTGCGTAATAATCGCCTAAAACTTGTTTTTAAGTTTTTTCCTTTTTTCAGCCCCTAAGAGGGTATAAAAGGGTTGAACACGTTTGCACGAATTCCGTCATTTGTTTTAGAAGTGATAAGAAATTGAATTGGTTTTTACTTTCTCGTTCTGTCTTCATATTTATCTATTAACTCCTTTCAGGATTTTTGGATATTTAGCCCGCAAGTGGGTGTAAGGAGGTTGCATATGTTTTCACAGATTCCTACATATTGCTTAGATCTGATGATATATCGAATTCATTTTTACTTAATACGGTTTCCCATAAAAGCGCCACAAAGTCAATTTCAGTATTTTTAGATATTCAATCCCAAGGGGTGTAAGGGGGTTGTATACTTTTCAAAGTTTCGACATATTTCTTAGGTTTGATGAGATATTAGATCGCTTTTCACTTCCACATACTTTTTATATAATCGCCTACAAACCCATTTCTCAATTTTTCGATATTCAACCCCCAAGGGTTTGCATATGTTTTCACAATTTTTGCCATCCCTTAGTTCTGATGAGTTATAAAATTGGTTATTACGGCATTTAATGCAATGACCTAAAAACCAATTTCACGATTTTTCGAATTTCAAGAACCAAGGCGGTGTGAAGGGTTTGCTTACGTTTTCACAAATTTTTTAAAATCCCTCGTGTCTCATAAGATATCAAGTTGCTTCTTATGAAATCGTCTAAAAACCTGTTTCACAATTTTTTCGAAATTCAAACCCCAAGTTGAAGTAATTGGTTTGTATACTTTTCAACAATTCGTCACATCTCTTAAGTCTGATAAGGCAACAAATTCGTTTTTATTTCTATGGGCTTTTAGTGTACATAATATACCGAAATTCGAATAGTCTACACGGGCTTTTTCAATGTTTAATCGGCTAAAAATCTCTATTTTAAATATTTTTATTTTAAGAACAAAATTAACTTTCCAAGATATCTCATAATCTCGAAACAACTGATGATATACTCCGACTTTGACTGCTCCCGAACTTTGACCCGAAAAATAATAAAGTTTCGACCAGACCATTGGCAGATTTTTTATTTATAAAATTGGTGCTTAGACCACGGGTAAAAAGAGTAGGAATTTGACGGTAGATGAGATTCAAACGATAGTTCAGGTGTGGAACACTCAAACCTCCACTCGAAGATGAGCTTCCTTGACAAGCTAGGCGTTGGAGTTTCCAGAGTTGCAGCTTAGTACTAGATCATCGCATAGATCAGGTCGGAGCGAACAGTACTTGATCCAGTGCATCATTTTGAGACTAAGTCCCCAAGTGTTCCCAAAGGTCCTTCAGAATAGCCCGCAAACCCCTATGGCTGTCCTGATCCTGGAGACCAGGACCAGGTTCTAAGACCACGTCCAGATACTTCATCTCAACTGAGGGCTGTAGCCGCGTAGAATCATGACCACCTTACTTGAGGTATTTTTCTCCTGTTAGTGAACAGCGCCATCTCTGTTCTATTCGGATTCACTGATAGATTTTGAAAGTCGTGGTCATCAGTGCATCCACGTTTTTTCGAGTCCCACCCTTTTAAAGGAGCAAAAAAACCTCAAAGCTTAGCTCTGATGCCATGCAATTTGCACAGCTTATTCTGTTTGGAATTTACGGGTCAACGCAGGAAAAGAATAGAAGGATTTTTGATCAATTTGACATTATGATGTACTGTATCTGCACATCAACAGTTTCTTGAGTCACTGCATACAAAAATAGAATACAATAATTTTATCATTCGCTACAATTGAATGAAATTATCAGGTACAAACAATTTTTTATTACTATACGTACATATTTTGTTATTGTGCTGGATAATTCCATTCGTCCACGCTACGAAGATACCGACTCGAATTTACAATCGAAAAAAATTCGCAGTCATGATAAACTGAAAATAATAACGCCTTGCATGTATATCTATCGTATATAGCCATCTGGTAACGAAATGAAATTGTTTTGATGTAGTCCATTCGGGAGGCTCACTTAAAAAAGCCCCGAAACTTTATCGGTTTTGTCTAAAAATAACCTTACCTTGCCCAACACACAACTTAGAAACCGGTCTACAATCATATCATCCCCCAAATTGACCCCGGACAAAAAACCAAATATATATATATACATCAAAAAAAAAACGCCGGAAAAGGCGAAAACAGAAAAGCTCCAAAACGCTCGGACAGCTGCTACACGCTTTGCTGGAAATGGGACAGACTTTCGGCGGGTGGCAGGTTTCCTCCCAAATAAACAACAAATCTACAGAGGGGGGCCTATCTAGAAAAGCTTGAGTTACCTCCCAAAAGAGAATTCACATACAAATGCAGTCGACAGCGACTCGTCAAAGAATTTGATCAAAACAATGATACATTTCGATAACTCCAGCTTTCCATATCTGTATGGCCTTCGCAGAATCGATAACTTACCAATTGTTGTTAAATCAGTTTAAAGTTCGAAATTATAGAAGCTTTTAAAACGTTTGCACATACGTTCACTGTTTTCTCCAAGTGGGAACTTTTTACATCCCTGCTCTTACTTGGGGAAGACTAACAAAACCAATCAGCTTGCGCGAATGGTTGATAACTTGAGCAACTTTTTCTTGACTGCAAACATTGACATGAAATTGCCAACAAAAAATTGCTACCCCGAAATTTTGCAGTTTCCCATTTTAAGATGATTTGATCATAAAAAAGTTACCCCATTGCGCAAGCGTCTTTGGTTACTTATAGGTCACGCTTTGAGATATTAAGTTCAAATTTTTACAATGGGTAGGTGGGGTCGACCGCTTTCTATCGTAACATTGTAGGGGATGGGGTGAAGCGCGTCAGTCGGAGAGTGAAAGGAGCCATTAAAAAATTGCCACGAATGTTCACCTTTTTGCTGACAAAGTTCTTCAGTACCTCAGGTTTCATGTGGAGCAGTATCTTCTTAGAATCGACCATAGAGATATATATACTGGAGATGGCAAGCAGCGATTGAGTTGAAGGCGGACGTCGTCGCATTCACTTGCGCGCAAGACAACAACAATTGACATAACGAACCTGTTTTGTCTCACTCAATCTCACTCTAAAACAACAACAACGACCCTGTTTTGTCTCACTCAATCTCACTCTAAAACAACAACAACGACCCTGTTTTGTCTCACTTCTCATCGTGTTTTTGGCTTCAAAGCGCTTTATACAAGACCGGTGGCTTGTCGTCTCCAGTAACTCTATGAAATCGACCAATAGTTCATTCTTTTGTCCTGGTTCCGAAGACTGTCGAATGGGTCACTCCTTTTCATGCAATGCTCTATTTTCGCACGTCTGTCACACCAAAAGCAGCACTATTTTCCTTTTCGAAAAACCTTTTTCTTGTCCTACGGGAAGCCCCACACAGTAGGCTTGCGCATTTTAGTTCACCATAGTGAGTGATCATATCCGATCCCTCGCGAACTAGTTCGTTCTTTTAGTTCATAGTTCATTATTTGAGGGGAGTTCAGTAGTAGTCGTAGTTCGAAGACAGTAGATCTAGTAGAAGATGTCGAGCAAAACAAAAAAGGTCAGTAGATCTAGTAGAAGATGAGCAAAAAAAAAAGGTCAGTCCATCTAGTAGAAGATGCACGCTTATTCTGGAAAACGGCGGATTTTTTATTCCCGCCGACTATGCGGTTTACATTCGATTTCCATTCACGGCACATGTGATTATTAAAAACATTCGGAAACTGCTTTATCGACATACTTTAAAAACGTATTTTACGGGTATTTTAAACCATATTTTAAGGCAGAAGAATGTTCAAAAATTCCAATACTGTAAATGTGAGAGATGGACCATCTCAAATTTCTCTTTATTTATTTCAAATTACTTTCTGAAAAAAGTTTAAAAACGCGACTATTTCATTGCGGATTTCAACTGTCAAATTTTCGAGAAAGTGAATCGTTCACGCGTTTTGAATAATTTAAAATTGGGTGAATCGCAGTTCACTGTCCCGCCGGCGGGTTCCAGAATAAGGTTGTAAATAGTATAGTATATTGTTTCACAGAGTTCCGAACGGCAGTGAAAAACGAACTAGGAGCGGGACTGACTGCGAACTAGTTCGTTCATTTCAGTTATGGGAACGCTCTTCTGAACTAGTTCGTTCGCGAACTACACAAGCCTACCATACAGAAATAGCAATCGGGGACGTGATTTGACGGCTCTCGCCACATTATTGGAACAGCAAATTGCAAGGACCTTTGTTGGCTTTGTTGAAGCACATGTACTGCACCATACATATGTAGCCCAGATTTTGTTCTAATTCCCCACCTATAAATTGAAATTGTACGCTTCTTGTATCGTTCCAGTGATGAGACATTTATGCGCTACAAAGGTCACAATTATAACAGAGTTGATCTGAATTATTTACAAATTTGGGAGACATCCCGCTAATGGGACACTTTTAAATACATTCACTAACTATATGACCTAGAGATGGGTAACTCAGATCTGAGCCGGCTCAATGAACCGGCTCAAGCAGAAGATCCAACTGAGCCAGATCTTCTTCACGGATCTTTACGGTTCACGGATCTCGACGGTTCAACAGATCTATACGGATCTTTGCGGTTCACGGATTTCGACGGTTCAACAGATCTTTAAGGATCTTTGCGGTTCGCAGATCTTGACGGCTCAACAGATCTTTACGGATCTTTGCGGTTCGTAGATCTTGACGGCTCAACTGATCTTTACGGATCTTTGTGGTTTGCAGATCTTTGCGGTTCCCAGATCTACACGGCACACAGATCTTTATGGATCTTTGCGGTTCGTGGATCATCACGGCTCGTGGATCTTTAAGGTTCGCGGACAGACAGATCTTTACAAATCGCGGATCTTTGATGGAGGATAGAAGATGGAAAATGCAAGATATTGGATGGAGGATGGAGCATGGAAGATGGAGGATTAAGGATGGAGGATTGAGGATTGAGGTTTGAGGATTGAGGATGGATGATTGAGGATGGATAATGGAGAATGGAGCATGGAAAATGGAGGTTTAAGGATTGAGGATGGAGGATTGAGGATTGAGGATGGGGAATGGAGGATGAAGGATGAAGGATGAAAGATGAAAGATGAAAGATGAAATATGAAAGATGAAAGCTGGAAAATGGATGATGGAATATGGAGGATAGATGATAGAAGATGGAGGATGGAGGATAGAGGATAGAGGATGGTGGATGGTAGATGGTGGGTGGAAGATTAAAGATTAAAGATTAAATATTAAAGATTAAAGATAAAAGATTAAAGATTAAAGATAAAAGATTAAATATTAGAGATAAAATATTAAAGATTAAAGATTAAATATAAAAGATTAAAGATTAAAGATAAAATATTCAAGATTAAAGATAAAATATTAAAAATTAAAGATTAAGAATTGAAGCTTGAAACTTGAAGATTGAAATTTGAAGATGGATGATAGAATCGCAAATCTTTACAGGCAGTGGATCTTTATGAATCGCAGATCTTTGATAAGAAGTCTTTGCAAACTATGATGTAGTACATTATACCTATACTATACATGCTACTTATGAAGCATTCGCGAAGAATAGGAAAGTATCACCAAAGTACATCGTAAAGGAAAGTTGCTCTATCGCTCTGTGTATTGTTAATTATAAAATATTGGGATCTATCCCCTAGCCCGTGATCTAGTTAACCCAGTGCTAATACTAGATGCGATAATAATTATTTTTACATGTGGAATTGAGTCGATTTGTTCCCTTTATCTAACGAGGAGCTAATTAATTTATTTAACGGAGCTATTTCGTCATGTGTGCTGCGTCCTGCACGAAAACCGAAATGATTTTCGTTTAATATTTCATGTGTTTCAAAGTAAAATATTAATTTCTACTTTGCAACCATTTCCATTATTTTTCCAACGATAGATATTAAGGAAATAAGTCACTCTTCAAAAGGTTAAGATTAATTAGGTCTATAACAGTCTTCGAGAAAAATTCTTTTAACCCACATTCAATTGTGAAGTCGTCAAATCCGAGACTAGAGCCACCATTTTTTCAAATTAGTTTCCCATTATTTCCCGAATAACGCAGCATTGCCTTAAAATAATCAACTCTGACATTTTCCATTAAAGTACATAGTTTATTTTAAATGAGTTCTTGGTTTGTCGTAAAGGGTTATTCAATAGGTACATAACAATTTTATATTTTAATACAAACGCACCTTGAAACTTTTTTGCTGGTCTTTCAATGCCAAAACGTCAGTCAAGGTTTATATTTTTATCATGGTGAAGTTCATGAATGAGTAACGTTTGGAACGTTTTGTGAAACCCATTATCTGCATTTTTATTACCTTAGGATAAATATTACAATAAAAGGTAATTTAAATGCCACTACCATAAGCCCGTTTGAAACCTGCAAATGTTCAATTTGTAGTAATAGAACGGAATGGTCTTAATAACACTTTACTAAAAAAAATAAAGAATTACTCAAGTGATCGAACGGTCTTAGTTAAATGAAAATAACTTCTAAATTTCTTATGCTAGCGCTATAAGCTTCCTCTAGAATTAAAGGTGACAAACTGATTTTTTATTAATACCCACCAAAAAAAAATTTAAACATCGATCCTGTTTTTTAAATAAATAACCATGAACCAACATTTTTGATGAATATTGTATTCTATGGTGTGTTATCATTAACGTTCGAAAGTTTATGTTTTCATATAAGAAACGGTAAGAAAATGTTTAAAAAGGACATAAGTCAAAAAGGACATCGACGAAAAAAACTCTGCTTCATTGCTGTGAAACATCGCCAAACACTCTATGGAAACATCCTCACGACCCTGTTTTTGTTCGTTGTGAGCAAACGCAAAAAAAGGACCTTTTCTAACAGCTCAACATTTTTTGAATTACGCCCGAAAAGGCTTTTAGAATCGCGTATGCCCCATGTCAAGAACTCCACTGGGATTCTAAGAGTCTACAACCGCGACGCTTTCAACCGAAAAAGGAGACTTCTGATATGTGCTTTTCGTCCTTTTTAGAATTTTTTTTCGCTATTTCGTTCCGATTTTACCGCCCCGGATAGTAAAGCTCAGAACGAACGGGTGGAAGGTCACGGAAACTCGATTACATGTACCGTAAGTAATTGTAATGGTATAACTTTTGCGATAGGCAGGGGTATAAAACAGGTTCGCTAGCAGGAAGTTGCCATCGGGCGGGTAAGGAATAATAAAAAGCGACAAGGGTGGATTGAAATCGAAAGGATACAGTCGAAGGGTGGAAAGGGCGTGAAAGGAACTTTCTTTATCGGCACACGATTCACGGGTAATGACGATGTTTCACGATAATTTCCATTTCACAGCATTTCCTTGCACTTCATATGTAAAACATGGTTTTCACTAAATACCAATATGTATACTTTTTTTCAAGGACACGCTACAACACCTGAATTTATATTCCTGAGTCGGGTAGGTTGTAAGGGTGGAAATTTCTTGGAACGAATAATCGAATCGAAACGACAGTGGGAAGGAGTAATGATGTTCCACCCGAACAAGAGAATGTTTTGATGTCGGCGTATATTAGGTGCGCCTATCATGACCTCTCTTCTCGGAAAGGTTCATTTTGAGTTTGATTTTTGGAAAAACCTTGTTTCCTACCCGAAATGGAAATTGTTGTCGAGCGTTTTCGGATCAAAACAAACCGAATAGCCGCGTAAAACTTACCTGGAAACAAAAACACATTGGGAATTTTGGGAATGTGTGGAGCTAGCTATATTTGAAATTCATATCGATATTTTATCGATAGCTGGGCTTGAGGGACAAACTTGAGGTAACACGAGGCATTAGAGTGTTTACCATTAAACACTTGAAGAACTTTTGCGACACATGCGATAGATCCCGCGAGAACTTAAAAGGACATGTGAGCAACATTTAAGACATTGATTGGTGGAAGGTGAACAACCTCAATTGACGTGTCCTCAATCAAGAAACGCGGAAGTGATACTTGTGTCCTGTATCTCGGGGCATTTTCCTTCTAATTTTCCGTATCTTGGGGATAAAGAAATTCGAACTGTTACTTAATACTCGTACAATTGTGTAGGTTTGACAAAAGTTGAATTTTGTTATTCAAGGACGAAAAGTGGAATTCAATGATCTCGAGGTTTGGAAAAGCGATTGGTAACGTCTCGCAGTAGATCAATTGGCTAGTAGGTAACAGATACTCACTTGATTGATGGCATATAAATCGAATTTAAGCATCCCCACATTCGTTTAATATCAAGTTCATCTTACAGACACCGAAAATTTGCAAGGCTGTGTATGACTTCCGTCCAGAACTTTACAAGACCCTGTCGCATACAAAATCCGCACAGTGGTATGATGCAGACTTTGTCCTTAGTACAAACGATATTGAGGATCTTACTTAGGCCCACCGAGAAAAAAATTTTAATACTACAACTCAATTATTATTTTTGTGAAAACGCATGCAACACCGCTAATTTTTAAAACAAGGCTCATCAGACCTAAGTGATATGGCAAACTTCGTAAAAGCGTACGCAACCCCCTTGGAAGTTCAATAGGTATTGAAAATCCTTGAAAACAGTTTTTAGGCGTTAATATATATAGCCCGTAGAAGTAAAAACTTATTCAATATCTAATCACACCTAAGAAATATGGCGGAATTCGTGAATACGGGTGAAATATCAAAAAAAAAGACTCAGCCTCTTTTCAAACGACCTCTGTAGAAGCTGCCTGGATGAGGAGGAGGAGGAGACAGTACTTCATCTTCCTGTCCAGCTCTATCCGCAAGAAAGAAAGATCATCTTGGAGTCTACTTCTTCACTAGAGTCTTAGTGACCTTGCTGCAACGGAGGTCGCGAGAATCCAACGCTTCATTGCAAGCTCTAAAAGGTTCGACGAGTAGGACCGGTTTCGATGATCCTGTGGTAACACAACGGACCTCCTTAGGTCTAAGTGTTGCTGTGTGTCACGGGCAGCCACGCGTACCTACCTACCTACCTAATATCAAAAAATTCTTAAAACGAATTTTTTATTGAAGAGCCCATGAGTAAAATTAATTCGATATATCAGAAGACCTAAAAGATGTGACGAAATTTGTGAAAATATATGCACCTAATTTATAAGAACTTCCTATTTTGTCTACCCTATCGCCGTACACCATTAAATATATGAAATTTGCTTTACTGAAATTAGTTTGTTAGTAGTTAGAATGCGTCCGAAAATTACTACTAGAAAAACACGTCTCATATCTTACGATCTTGAAATTTATACAGGATGTAGGTTCACTATAACCCTACCAGAAAAAAAGAGGGGTGAATATTTTTACATTAATTCTGACATATTTCTTATGTTTCATTAGAATTGATTTTAAAAACAGTTGTAAGATTCTTTTATATTCGTCCGCTAATGAGATATAAGGTGGATGTGTACGAATTTCGTCAAATTACTTTATTATTTTTTAATAATAAAGTATTGGGATCGGCCTGAAATTTAAAAAAAAATTTGCTACCCTGAAATTTTTTATTTTCACGTTTTAGGACTAGTAAACCCCAAAAAAGCCGTACGCAAAATCGTTTGAAGGCACGTAGCTCCCAAACCCGTTGAGATATTAAGTTTGAATTTTTATGGTGGGTAGATTGGGTGAACCCCTACGACTGGTATCTTTTGGATGGGTGAGTGGGGAGGAGAGGGAAGCGTTTTAGACGAAACATTTTGGTTTCTAGATCTCAGGAACCTCTTATGCTAGGATGCTGAAACTTGGAACTTATGTAGTACTGATGGAAAAATATGGTCGATAGGGGTCAAGAGGTGGGGGAGAACAATGCGCCAAAAACGCTTGAAAGCTGGGATTAAAACATTCTAAAATCCATATCTCCTGAACGATTGATGTCAGGCAGTTGAAACTTTTTGGTTGACTTTAGGGATACTTCAAAATTAGACATGGGTTAAAATTTTTAAAGGCGGTGGTGGGGTGTGAAAAACTTTGGATTACAATATCTTTCGAATCAATTACAAAACAAAATTTAGTTTCTGTATATGGGATCTACTGAAAGTAAACTTTTTGAGGGGGGAAGTGGAGCACGAAAGAGAGGGGATAGCAATTTTTCAAAAAATTTAATTTTTATATCTCAAAAACCGTACCAGATATGATCTTGAAAATTTTACAGGAGTTGGGGTCAGTAGACCCCTTGGGGGTGTGGGTATTGGGGTTGATGGTGAAAGATGGTGGAAAGTAAAACATTCTTATTTTTTTTTCTCGAACACCGTAATAAATAGAAAGCTAAAAATTTATGATTATATAGTATAGAGCCACTATAGAGACACCATATAAAAATTAAATTTTTTGTTTCCGGAAGTCTCTTAAGGTGCTCTGAGACAAGCAATTTTTCAAGCAATTGATTGCCCGACGACTATTGCCAAAACTAGTGGAGCGATTAATGGAGCAATACAGGGCAATATCATGCTAGTTGCGGCAATATTTCGGCAATGTTCTCACAGATTGCTGGTATTGCTCTCCAGTTGCTGTATTTCCACTAACTTGGAAAATTCCGAACAATTCTTCACGTTCGGTGATTTAATTGTCAAGCTTTGTTTTGAGTTTTGCATTTATTTGTCAAGTTTCGTGTTAATGGCTGAAATTCAAATATTTAAAAGTTTTATTTTAAGTTTTAGATTTATTTATCAAGCTTGCTTTTGTGTTGTTCATAGACTAAATTGGTCGTGTAAGCCCTTATTGCCGAATTGCTAGATATTAGTCAATATCGTTCATCACAATTCAGCAACGAGTAGATGAGAAGTTGATCCACATCGCCTGTTGCTATTGTTACTGTGTGTTGCTTCATATTTCCGTGACGTCAAAATTGACGAATATTGCTGCAAATTGAGCAATTTTAATCGCTCGTGTAAGAGCACCTTTAGGTTTCATCTGATCGAATTCGCTTTTAGTTCTATGGAATCTTCTATTGATAAAAAAATACGTAAATAAATAAAAAAAAAATTGCCAACAGTCTGGGCGCAACTTTATTATTTTATAAGTATAAGTCCGAAACGCTGAGATGCGTTGTAGGTTACTACGTAGGTTGCTACTTAAGTTTTGAGATATGGCAATACTGATGTGAATACGTCAAATCTGACATTGTCGTCGTAAAGTTTGACATTTTTAGTGGTGAACGTACTCAGAACGTGTTGTCATACGAGTGCTATTTGTATTGTTTACAGATACTTGAAATATTCATCTTGGTCGAAAAATGGAATTAAATCGTGAACATTTTCGTGCGATGATTTTCTATGACTTTCGATAAACCAACAGTAGTGTGCCAATCAACTCGCTTCGACTTTTGGTGATGAAGCACCATCTCGAGCCACCGTGTTTCGTTGGTTTTCTGAATTCAATCGTGGTCGCACTTCGCTACAGGACGAATTTCGTGAAGGTCGTCCAAAATCGGCAGTTGTGCCAGAAAACAACGATGCTGTGCGTGAACTGATATTGCAAGATCGTCATGTGGCATACCGTGAGATTGAGGCATTCCTGGGTATTAGTTCCACTCGCATACAATCAATATTGCATGAACATTTGGCTGTCAAAAAGATTTGTTCGCGTTGGATACTGCATAATTTGAGAATCGCTCAAAAAAAAAGCTTGTGTCGATTGGTGCAAAGAAATGTTAAAAAAATTCAATCTCGGTGCTTCAAAAGACGTCTATAAGATCGTGACAAGCGACGAATCATGGATCTATGCATATGAACCCGCAAATTTGATTATCAAGAATAATTCGATTAGCAAGCTGATCAGCTGAAAAATCTTTTCAAATTAAACATTTTGTCAAAATTTCATTAGAATTAGAAAAATTGCAAAGATGTATCTAATGGTGGATTATGCGAAAATGTGACTGGGAAACTATGTTTTGTTCCGGTTGATTTTGACAAAGTTGTCAAAATTTCCCAGTCACATTTTCGCATAATCCACCAAAATTTTGACAATTTTGTCAAAATCAACCGGAACAAAACATAGTTTCCCAGTCACATTTTCGCATAATCCACCATTAGATACAATTTTGCAATTTTTCTAATTTACTTTTACCCTGTCTCGATCATCATAAATCGCTCTATGAATAACAAACAAAAAATATACGATATGTTGTTATAAATAGAATCGTTCAAATTGAGACAGAAGGTCGTCACATAACAAAAAAGTAACTGAAATAAATTATTTATAAAGCACTAAACCAAGAAGAATACATACAGAAGATTACAAAGGTGTGTTTGTTGCTAATTTCAAGGTGATCAAATGAGTAGAAAAATTAAAACAAGACGCGATTGTGATCAAATCGAATCGAATCGAATCGAATCGGCCACGATCAATTTGATTTATCATAAAATGTAAGTGACTTGACGTGATCATTGATCACAACCGCTAAAATAAAACACCCTACGTTCGAAATAAAATTTAAGTTCTAAATTTATCGCGCGCTAAGTGAAAAGACGAACTACCTACGAAAGTCGTCTTGTCTCGTTGTTATTTTCTTACTTTTTAATGTTATTATCAACGAACAACCTGTGTAACAGGACACAACACCTGGGAATGTTTCTGTTCTGTTTCTAAATAATTGTGTGATCGGTACGATCAGTATGCAAAATTTTATTTTTATTTTTAATCTCGGATGTAATTTGTGAGCATTTCGGTGGGTGACACTGTGTCTCGGCTCGATTCAAGTTACAAAATATCGAAATTCTGTTGGTATTTAGCTGAGTCTTTAAGATTTTTGATTATTGCTAATTTTTTTATTATTGTTTTTGTTTGTTAGTTTTATCAATTTGACGATTGAATTTCCGCCGATCTACGCTCGTTGGCAACCTTTGATCATTTGCGCGATTAAATTAAAGAAAAAGAAAAACAGTTTTTTTTTTATACCGGTGTTAATCTATTCGGCGACGATATAGTCGTTATTGTGTACGTTTGTGGTTTTGAACCCTCTCTTGGTCTATTAATAACAAATTTCATTCATAAACTTGTTTTGACTTTCGCGGAATTTCGCTTATTCATTTCGCCTTATTATTTACAGGTGCTTTTGAAAAACATGTTTTTATATACGCATTTACAGAAAAATCAGCAATTGATATTTCAGTTGGAATAAAAAATTATAATGTTGTTTATTGTTGCGCGGGGGGTTTTTCTGACCTTCCATTCAGAGGAGGGAATTTGGAATAGTAGAATTGGGGAAAAACTAATGGTTGGATTGATTCCGGCTAATCAATTTGAAATACAGCAGCAGCCACTTAAATGAACGCCGCCAAGTTTGAGGAACTGATACAATTTTAAATTTAAGATCGTTCATTTGCAGCAACTTTTTTTTCTAGGTTGGAAACCGTTTCTCTTTTCGAAAACGGATCCGTTTATCCTTTCAAATCAACCTGGCCAAATCAACACGATGTTCACGTTCTCACCAATAAAACATCCTTGGTGCAGGCTTTGGGTCGAAATGAGTACATTCTAAGGAACGAAGGTAGACGACACGACGATCACACTTTAATTCAAGAACACGTTCGTGTAGCTCCCATATAAAATTCCTTGTAAAAAACTAGCATTCACCAGATTGATCGCATAATAACAAAAGAAATCGTTCAGCTACAAAATCTCAATTTTAAACGAAATAGTTTGGTGATAAAAATAAGTTCATGTTTCCAAAATCCGTCCACCACTTCGAGTAGCTACCATACAAAAGTCCTCATAACACCATTGATCAATGAACAGAGAAACTCTCGTACAGCTAAAAAGTTATTTTTGTTTGTTTTGCAAATACGCAGTACAAGAACAAAAACTTATTCAATAACATCAAAGCACTCCTTGAATCACCTGCCATACAGATGTCGCTCAAAAAAACAGTTGCTTGGCTGAAGAACGTGTCAAGCAAAAGCGTTTGAAGGGGCATAGCTCACAAACCCGTTGAATTTTTTTTGTGGGTAGATTGAAGCGAACCCCTACGAGTGGTACTCGTGGGGATATGGGCATGTGAGTCGGAGGTGGGAGGAGCGATTTAGACGAAAAATTTTATCTATTAGATCTCAGGAACAGCTTATGATAGGAGGGTGAAACTTGAAACTTATGTAGAACTATGATGGTAGACCCATTTGCAAAAAATGGTCGATAAGGATTGAGGGGTGTGGGAGTGGGATGAAAAACTATGCGTCCAAAACACTCGAAAATTGGGATCGAATCATTCTAAAATCCACATCCCCTGAACGGTTGACGTTAGAAGGTTGAAACTTTATATTTGTCTTAAGGGGTGCTAGGAGTCTAGATAAGGATTAAAACTTGGAAGGGGGAGGTGGTGTATGGGGGTGGGGTAAAAAACTTTGAAGCTATTTGAGGATAGCAATTTTTCAAAATGATTTTGAGAATTTTACAGGAGTTGTGAGTAGACCTCTAGCGGAGAAAAATTGTTTGGGAATGTTATTGTAGGGGTGATTGTGAGAGGGGGTGAAAAGACAAAAATCTGATTTGTATTTCTCGAAAACCGCAAAGGATAGAAAGCATCCTAAGATTTAAGTTTTTTGCTAGTGTTAGCAAGGTACGATGGCGGGGGTGGTTTTTAGTATCTCAGAAACGGCTTATGCAAGAAACTTGTACAAGAGTACTTACGGCAAAAAAAAGGTTTGGACTTTCATTGGCGTACAAAGATGGAGTGAAAAAAATGTCGGTGAAAAGGTTTTTTTCCACATTTTCACGAATTTCGTTATATATTTATCGAATTAATTTTACTTCTAAGAGCTCTTTCCATAAGCACACAAAAACCGTTTTCCAAATTTTTCGATATAAAATCCCTAAGGGGGTGAAAAGTGGTTGTGTACATTTTCACGAATTCCGATATATTTCTTAGGTCTTATGAGATATTAATCCGGCTTTCACTTCTAAAGGCTTTAAAAATAATCGGGAAAAACCCATTTTAGGCATTTTTCAATATTCAACCCCCTAAGCAGTGTAAAGTTTTGTTCAAGTTTTCACGAATTCTGACGAATCTTTAAGGTTTAATGAGATCTAATACGCTTTAACTTCATTGGGCTTAATATTTAATGATCTAAAAATTAATTTCAGGGTTTTGCGATATTTAACCCCTAAAAGGATGTAAAATCTCATAATTATGTACGTTTTTACGAACTTCGACATATCACTTTAATAGAATCGCTTAAAAATCAGTTTCAAAATTTTATGATATTCAACAATTAAAGGGTTATGTCGAAATTTTATCCTCTATGTTGAAAACTATTCGAGTAGCGTCCTCGCTCGTTGTAGAATATGCGTCACCGAAAGAAAAAATGTGATTCTTCTATAGTTGCAGTGACCATAATTTAGTTATTATAACTATATTAAGATAAATTTAAATTCAAATTTCTTTATTGGCAGGAATAATTTTTATGGATTACATGTATGACTTATTAGACAATAGACAAATATCTGTACAACTACGTTATATTTTTAGTGCATGACTGTAGGATAGTAATTTAAAAAAATTTATTGTGTTTATACAAGGAAAATTGCAAAAAAACCTTGACTATTTAAACTTAAACTATTTAATCGATCTTATTACTAAAACAGATAAATCCACTGAAGTGCTTGTAGCAAATAATAATATAAAGGAATGCAAGTAAACATGTTGGCTACATTCATTGACGCAAGAGTACGTCAGATTATAGGAAGGATGCTACAAGAGAGTTGTCTAGATGAATTGATTTCCTCAAGAAGGAGCTACTAAGTCTAGTTTCAGCAAGAGCCGCGATTTCAAGCACATTAGCTGTTTTATGTAAACGCTTAGTTGAAAAATAAAATGGTAGGTCAAGTATGATTTTCAAGCATTTGTTTTGAACTATTTGTAGCGTCTTTTTGTGGATATTTGAAGTCTGATTCCATACAGGAGCGGCATAGGAAATTATGGGCTGAATCACCTGTTTAAAAATAAGGAGCTTGTTGTCCGTTGAAAGCTTAGATTTCCTGTTTATTAATGGGTACAGGGCATGAATGGATTTGGATACCTTGGAGCATAACTTCTCGATATGGTCTTTTAGTATCAGCTTCTTGTCAAGAGTAAGCCCAAGGTAGTTGATATGGTTAGCCCATTCGATGGGTTGTCCTAAGAAATTGATAGGCCTATTCGGAAGATTGTGGCTTTTCCGTTTTTTGGTGAAGTATATCGCCTGAGTTTTCGTGGGATTAATTTTGATCTTCCATCTATTGTAATATTGGTATAACCTGTCCAGATATAGCAACTATATTAAGATAGTTATGGTTGTCCTTGCCATAGCTTATAGTTCACACAAACATACTGTGGTTGCAATAAACATATTTGGTGATTTTAAGTTAATAAGGTTGTCCTAACCGTGCCCCATGTCCTAACCATATATGATGTAAAAATGTTTTATGATAACAGCAACTATAATATATTCCATGATCAGTACAACTATATAAATTTATTGAATATTTCTCACAACTACGAGTATACTATGGTCTGTACCATTATGCGCGATGATATTACAAACATATTATGGTTATCGCAATTATTAAACAAATATGTCATAAAAAGACGAAAACCGCAATTTCTTCCACAGTGAAAGGTATCGTTCGTGAGTTAGGTTCATTTATAGCTGTGCTTACAAGCGAAATGTATTCAAGTGAAGTTGAAATTTTAAAGTTGAAGTGTTAATAATTAAAAAATATGTATATGTATTGAAATTTTTTATTTTATATATTGAAAATATTAAGTATTTTTTCCAGTTATGAAAATGTATTTATATTTAACTTATTATAAATTTTTAGTACAATTTACTCTTGAAAAATTGCAAAATAAAAATATTCATAAGAAAATACGAAGTTTTTTCCAATTACTATAATTCATTATTACAAAGTGCTGTAGCTGTACAGAAATGTAGATTTCATTAATTTTCGGCGATCTGGGAAGACATTTTATCCGGCATTTGACGGGACTTGTCTACCACACAGAGACAAGAAATAAGAAAGTAAGTTTGTGATGAGAAGTGAATCCAATTTGAAAGTGAGTGACGATCCCATTTTACTTTATTATTTTTTAATAATAAAGTATTGTGATCGACCTGAAATTTCAAAAAAGCTTGCTACCCTGAAATTTTGTATTTACACGTTTTAGGACTAGTAAACCCCAAAAAAGCAAAAAAAAAAAAATGTCCGTCTGTCCGCCGTAGACGCCGTACGCCGTACGCAAAATCGTTTGAAGGTGCGTAGCTCCTAAACCCGTTGAGATATTAAATTGAAATTTTTATGGTGGGTAGATTGGGTGAACCCCTACGACTGGTATATTTTTGAGGGGTGGGAGTACAAGGGGAGAGGAGAGGGGAGCGTTTTAGACGAAAAATTTTTGTTTCTAGATCTCAGGAACCACTTATGCTAGGAGGCTGAAACTTGGAACTTATGTAGTACTATGATAATGGACTCAATTGCAAAAAAATGGTTGATATTGGTTAAGGAGTGTGGAAGTGGGGGGGAAAACAATGAGTCTTTAACGCATGAAAGCCGGGATTGAAACATTCTAAAATCGATATCTCCTGAACAATTGATGTTAGAAGATTGAAACTTTGTTGTTGTCCTTAGGGATACTTCCAGATTAGACAAGGGCTAACATTTTTAAGAGGGGTGGTGGGGTGTGGGGGTGGGGGGTGAAAAACTTTGGATTACAATATCTTCGGAACCAATTACACCAGGAAGATAAAATTTAGTTTCTGTATATGGGATCACAAGAGGAGTCTACCAAAACCAAATTTTTTGAGGGGGGAGGTGGAGCACGAAAGTGGGGGGATAGCAATTTCTCAAAAAATTTAATTTTTATATCTCAGGAACCGTATCAGATATGATCTTGAAAATTTTACGGGATTTGGGGTCGGTAAACTTCTGGTAGGAAAAAAAATGTTGTTGGTGTGGGTGTTGGGGGTGATGGCGAAAGGGGGTAGAAAGGAAAACACTCTGATTTTTATTTCTCAAAAACCATAATGAATAGAAAGCTAAAAATTTAGGATTATATAGAGCCACTATGGAGAATTCCTAGAAAAATAAAATTTTTGATAGGGGTATCAAGGTACGGGGGAGAGGGTTGGTTTTTTATATCTCAGAAACGGCTTATCCTAGAAAGTTGAAACTTAGTACGTATATGTAGACGTACTATAAGAGTAATTAAAGCAAAAAAAAAGTTCAGATTTTTATTGGCGTTCAGAGGTTGAGTAAAAAAAATGTCCGTGAATCCACATTTTCACAAATTTCGTTAAAACTTTTAGACATGTCGAGCTATCAAAGCAATTTTACTTCTGCGGGCTATTTATATAAGCGCCTAGTAACGATCTTCAAAATTTTTCGATATCCAACCCCTAAGGGGGAGTAATGTGGTTGTGTACATATTCACGAATTCTGATATATTCCTAAGGTATATTGAGATTTGGAGTTCACTTTTACTTCTATAAGCTTTAAACGTAGTCGGGGAAAACCCGATTTAAGTATTTTTCTCAATTAAACCCCCTGGGGGTATTGTTCAAGATTTCACAGATTCCGAAAATCTCTTAGGTTTAATGTTATCGAATTCGCTTTTACTACTATGAATTATTCTATTGATAAAAAAAAATACGTAAATAAATAAAAAAAATCTGCCAACAGTCTGGGCGCAACTTTATTATTTTATGGGTAGAAGTCCGAAACGTGTTTAATGATGAGATACGGTGTTGGGTACTATGCGACTGACAACCTAAAAAATAACCAGGAGGCTATTTGGAACGTTATTTTTTAGGTTGTCAGTCGCATAGTACCCAACACCGTATCTCATCATTAAACACGTTTCGGACTTCTACCCATAAAATAATAAAGTTGCGCCCAGACTGTTGGCAGATTTTTTATAATATGATAGTATCTTAGTTTTCACAGCATTATAGTTATTGGTTATAAGAACCATACATCATTGTTTGTCTCAACCTTAGCTTTATTTGAATCAAACATATTAATGTTTCTTAGGATCGTAATTATAGTTCTCACAACCATGTTCTGTAATTGTTACAACCATTTATATGATTGACGTAATTAGAATATATTTATCATAACTCAAGTCATAAGATACTGAATATTCAACAGAACATAAGTTAAGTTGGGAGAAGCAAAACTATGTTTGCATTAACCATACAAAAAGTTTTCACAACCTTTCATTTATTTGATTCAATCATAACATATTTTTTAGAAACATAACTATAATTGTAATAATCAAATTACAAATATTTTCATGATTGATATAATCATACTATGTTTAGAGCATCAAGACAGTAAAGTTAGTACAACCATAACATCAGTTATCAGAACTATCTTACATCTTGTAACGTGGTTCACGCAACAAATAAATTCAATCATAGTAAGGTTCTCCCAAAATATGGATACCACAGTCATATTTTTTCTTTGAGTGTAATAGTGATTGCCAAAAAACAAGAAACCATAAACTTCTCTGCCAAATCGTAATAAGCTTTGTTATTTCATTTATAAATGCTATTCCGCTCTGAACTGCCATTAAAATTAATTTGGGTATTGTTAAAAAACTATTAATGGGTAAAACAAACAAAAAATCTCGCCCTAAATTGTTAAAAATCTTTCTGTTATTATTATGTACGATGCAGGGTACGTGTCGTCCTCATTTCGCTATTTCGAACATTTTCGATTCAATTTTAATTCACACCACCTAAAGCCCATACAAATGACTTGTTGAAATTTTAAGCTTCCCTGATAACTTAGGGTGGTTTTCTGTCGGTGGTTCGGTTGAATGTGAATACCACCCCTAAAAATGATTTAATACTTATAAAACAAATCAAAAGAATATCTTTTCACTTGATTTAGAAATTATGTAGAGCATTAGATAGAATTAGGTAAGGTACCTAACAAAATAACTTGATGTAGTCGCATCTAGTCCGGTTTCGAGGCCGAAGGACGAGCTGGGGAGGTCGAAAATAAGAAATCCTCGTTCATCGATTTCGTGTATTTTTAGCCACCCGCGTACATATTTTGTTTTTCATTTTCCATCCAAGGAACGATATGGGTTTTCCTTTCAAGGTCTTTCGGGTCTGCCCGTTCCGTTCGCTGCCCGGAACATCCTGCCCACTCCTTCCGACCAAAATCGAATTGATAGGGCTACGTCTAGCTTGGAAGGCACGTGGAGTGATTGAGGTAGGCTAATAGAAAACTTTCCTCTCAGTTTTCCCAGGAAGTTTTTCCTTAATTTATGGCATTAGACCCATTTCTTTTTTTGGGGCAACATATTTTCCACGATAATCACGAAGCAATCTTACGTCTTTTGTATGGAAACTGTTAAATATTTTTATTAGGTAAGATATTTGGCAATGTTTTTATTTACACTCTTGACGTGAAGCGACAATTTCCATAGTGTGTTCTATAAATGATACCATTATCTTGGATTCTAGGTAGTATACGAGTTTGTTGGGAACAAGCTGGGTTGAAGGACTCGCAATCTCGTCTCCCATTGGCCTCTGAAATTTTCCGAGAATTCTAGAAATAGAATAATCCTCGCTCTACTACGCACTTGGTATTGAATTACGGCGTCAGCTTCTGATTTTCGATCTCAAGTATACAGTCATTATAAGGAGAAGACCAGCTCCTTGGAGCAGTGTTATGTTCGCTTCGCCCGAAATTATGTTTACTTTATTCCTAAGCACAAATCTTCTTATGTCTCCCTGGAAACGTATTCACAAGTAATCGTACTACCCATACTGCGAGGAATATTGTTATCGAGGAAATCTCTTAATTTTCCTTAAGATATCTTGTCGCGTCTCTTTCATCGAGGACGAGAAGGACTTGAATGTATATAGTTGCCAATTTATGTGATGAATTGATTGAAATTTGTTTGGATCGTGATTAAAGTAGATTACGTTTGATTGGTCCTTTGTCGTTTTAAGGATTTTTATATGTTTTTGTTAGCATTGATAAACAGCCTTCTTTCAGTTTAATCTTGATAAAATGTGTAGACTATATTTCAAAGTTCAATTCAGTGATTTGGGCATCGTTATGTCGAGACACACCAACCTTCACGTAAAACTTGTTTTAAAAATATTTTAATTTTATTTTTTAACCAAAATCCAGGAAAATTTTAATCTAGAGTACAATGGTCCAATTTAACATTGCTTTCATCAGTTTAAAATGCTAAGGTTTCTACAAATAGCCCCTTTGAATTTTTACAGGTTCTAATATATTTTGCTATTTTATTAAATATGAACGTTATTTTTTGCTAAGCGTTTCGAAGTTCATCGGATATAATGACCTCTTAAAAATTTTGTTTATCCCAAAAATAAATAAATAAGTCTATACAAAGGTTCTAGATCCACCATAAATTGGTTTATTAAAATTATAAAAAAATCATTTTATCACATAGTATACGTATTAGATGGTGCTAACAACTTTAATTTAAATTCAAAACGTTTGATTTGAAATTTGTACAATGGATTTTTAAGAATTTCTATCTTTCTTCTAGGAAAAACACTCAAATAATGGCATAGCAGAATGAGTTACTAACACTTTTGAACCATGAGTAACCAGCATTTCTTTCAATTTCAACTATTTACTTATTGATAATTAGGATAATTGTTAATAATTAAACCTGTCAGATATTGATAATATTCAGTAATTATATAAATAAAAATAAATAAAGAAAGTAATATATGAAAAAAATACAAAAAATAAATAGATGAATAAAAATAATAATTAAAAAAAAATAATAAATAAAAAAAAATAATAAATAAAAAAATAACAAATAAAAAAAATAATAAATTAAAAATAGTAATAATAACTTTATTAGAAACATAAACTGAAATTTATACAGACTAGGCAAAATAAAGGCGAATTTGAATTTGATATTTGAATTTGAAAAATAGTAATAAATGAATAAAAAATAAAGAAGGTGGTAATAAGGCTATGTATTGCTTCTAGACAACTAACAAAGGCCATTTCAAAAATTCATCTTTTGTGGAAACAACTTTTGGTATATTATAAAAAAAATAATACAATAGCTTCTCGATTATATGAGGCGGTTAGAACCAGATTGCGCCATCCCCATCAGAAGCTCAACTGAAATAATGACAAGTGAAGATTTGGTGAACTAAAAAAGTACATATATTTTTTAGAAATTGAGCAACTCAATTTATTTTTTATACTTGGTGAATTGATTGGATGCTGTTTTGATCACTCTGGTCGGCTGGCCAGGTGGTTGACAAGTCGATTTTTGTACTGAACTCAGTTTCTTAAAAAATGAGGGTTGGCCCACTCTGGCTGTAACCGCTTCATATGAGAACCTCGATGACAACGAGAATCACGAGAACTAAGATAATTTTTATATGAAACTGTTTTTTAAATTCTTTTAATGAATGGTCCAAGGTTCTCGCTTACTTTATAACAACGTGAAAAAATTGCTTGTTTTGCTTTTCAACAATCATTTCTCCGAAATCAGTATTTTTTTTTCTATAATAAGTTTTTTTTTATTAAATTATGGCTTTTTACTGAAAAATACTACAACTTTGAAATATTCTCCACCTCCTGATTATTTGAACTTGCCTTAAGGGAAGCAAACCCTTTAGACACCCGAAAATGAGTCATTTTTCATGAATTTTTTTTTATGGTGATAAAGTAATCGCATCATTGCCAAATTTTGACATGATATTAATACAACTTTCAAGTGTTGAAGTTTTACAAAACAAAATGGCGGCGTTATAGGGTATTCCTTTAAGCGTCTTTTGCGTGACATCGAAAAGTGCTCCATTTGTCATATTTTTCTATTATGTAATTATATATGACGGGCTTAGAACCAGAGGGGTACAAGTGACAATTACGCGAAAATTAAGTTAATAGCAAGAAAGTCTGGGTACAACTTTATTATTTTCCAAGTTTCAGCCTCCTAGCGTAAGTGGTTCCTGAGATCTAGAAACCAACATTTTTCATCTAAAACGCACACCTCCTACCCCTCCCCCTCACACCTCAGCCCCCAAAAAAGATACCACTTGCAGGGGTTTACTAAATATACCCACCATACAAATTTCAACTTAATATCTCAACGGATTTGTGAGCTACGCACCTTCAAACGGTTTTGCGGACGGCAGACAGAAATTTTATTTTTTTTGAGTTTACTAGTCCTAAAACGTGAAAATACAAATTTTTTTAAATTTCAGGTCGATCACACTACTTTTTTATTAAAAAATAATAATGTAAAAATGTGCTAAGTATATACACGAACGAAGTTTAATCTTTACTGCATAATTGGTACGCGAGATATCATAATCCAAAGTTTTTTACGAGGCAATACTTTTTCTTAGAAAACGTCTCCCCTACCTCCCCCTAACACTCTTCACCAAGGGTACCACCCGTAGGAGTTCACCCAATCTACCTATAAAATTTCAAAAATAATAACGTAAAATACATGGAAATACGTCAAAGTTCAGTGCCAGAGTGGTACAAGTGCAATATTTCCCGAGTTCAGACCACGTTAAACAGTATATCTCGGGAAATTATATATATTTCTTTTTGGCGCCGCTGTGGGATTTAAAATACTAACTCCCTAAGAGGAAAACCGATCAACCCGGTCGGTAGGTCTTAGCCATAATTATTGACACTTAAAAGACTTTTATATGATTTTACTCGAAACTACTTGAATTGCACTTGTACCCCTCTGGTTTTAAGCCCGTCATATATAAGTAACAGAAAACAAAAATATTTTTCGAATACTGAAAGATGTAGGGGAAGGATAAACCTATAAAATTATAAAAAAAAGTATAGAACAAAAAATATAGGAGGCTTTTTAATCAAATGTTAAATTTTCGACTATTTTTTTTGACAATTTTTACCCCAAAAAAGGTGTTTATTTACGCGATATTCTCAAAACTTTAGGTACATCCTACCGATATTGATAAAGACAAAAAAATCGATCAATAACTTTTGAGCTACGGCACGAGAAGTTTTTGAAATATGTGAAAAAAATTTTTTTTTTTTTTTTTAAATTGTAAAGGGTTTGATCCCCTTAATAAGTTCTTATAATCAAGTGGCGACTGTATATCACACTTAAAAATAATAAACCCTTTAAAAAAAACGTTTGAACGTAACAAAAATTTCACAAACAATCACTGAAAATGGGTGGGTAATATTCCACCCCGAGGAGCCAAATTAAAAGTCTTCATAAAAACCATAGTGAAATAGCAACAAAATCAAATTTATTAGCAAAAATTGCATATTAAATTACCGGCTTTTGCTTCAGGGCATTTATTGTTCGTCCAAAATGCATTTTCGAACCTTAGTAAAGGGTTCTTCATAAAAGATGCAAATTATGTTTTCAATACAGAAGCCGACTTATTGTATTCACCTTGCTTCATGACTTGCGCATTTAGCCAGAAAATAATTAGACAGAAAATAATTAGGCTTTGACGGTGGACCCATTTTTTTCAAAAAAAAACCCCTGGATATAAATCGAAAAGATATTAAAATAAGCCATGAATTTTATTTAGGCGCATTACAAATAATAATGAGCCTTATTATTTATTATTTTGGAAAGAAGTTCTTGTTTTCGCGACTAGCAAGAACAAATTATTAAGTTCGGCATTGCAAATACAAAAAAAGAGATTAAAATAAAAATAAAAGTTGGACAAGTTAAAAATTAAAATGTAATCCATTTATTTACTGGATAGTAGTTAGACCACGCTTTCCAGACCATATTTAAATCATTAAATTAATGATGTGAAATTTAAAACAAGGGCTCAATCTTAAATTTTTTTTATAAAATTAAAAAGAATTGTAAGGAAATTTTAAAAAAATAAGAAAAACAAAACAAAAACATATAAAACTTTAAAGAAACAAAATATGGAAGGAAATAAAACTAAAACGTTAAATTAAAAGAAACAACAAAGAGAAATTAAAAAAAAATAAAAGTGTAAAAAATATTCCACAATAAAAAAAATTGTCTTAGGCTAAAAATGAAAATTTAAAAAAACTGATAGAATTGTTCACAATAAAAGAAAGCAAGAAAAAAAAGGTAAAACAAAGAAAAAATGGCGACAAAAAATGATTTTTTGAAAAAATTTAAAACAAAACTAGAAAGATTAAAAAATTTAAAGAAAGAAAGATTGAAGATTGTAATAAAAAAAGCTTAAAAATAAAAAAAAAAGTAACTGAAAATAAATAATATTTTACTTATTAAAAATTTTTCCGATAACGTACAGTACAATCTTTGATAAACTCGCAAAGACCAATTTTTTCCTCATAAAAAACATTACAATATTTTATTCAGGGTATCAAATTATAATAATATTTTATTTAGAGGCTGTTTGATAAGTCAGCGACTTTGATAATCCAAGAAGCATACCAATTTTGACATTTGAAATGAAATATTTTGAAGAAATAAACATTTTTTGACAGCATTCAAAATTTTTTTCGGCATTGTGTAATCCGTAATGTACATTGTACATGTACATTGCCAAAATTCTAAAAATCCGTTATAATTGATTAAAATCTTTTCACCATTTTGTCAAAATGGGTGTTTTGATTTTGGTAAAAAGTACATTTTTAGAGATTTTTGGGCGGCACGAAAAAAGTTGGATAAGGAACAATGTCTGACGTAAAATTGGTAGGTAATTTCTTTAGTCGGTTGCCGACGAGCTAGTAAGTGCTGGTAAAAAAGTATGCAGGTTATCGATACATTAATGCCTAATTACTATTTCAATTGGGATAGCGTGATGTTCTGCAATTATAAATACAATCAACAAGTAGATGTTGAACTTCTCCACAATACTTAAGAAGTTGATTGTGAGTACAGAAAAGTGTTAAAAATATAATCAATAATTTAAATTAAATATAAAACATAGTCACATTCAAACATAAACATTTGAAAAAATAAATCTTATTAAAAATTTCTCGTCATTAAACAACACGTCTTTGTCAAAAATGTTGAAGTTGCTCCCTTTTTTCCTCTCAGGTACAGAGTAGTACAAAATTCATGCAGCGGTTTAAATAGACTGCAACTTTTGTATTTTCAATCTTTCAGTTTTCTTTTTTTAGAGAACATTTGAGAAATTAACCATGGAAAACCTTAGTGCAGAGACGTCAATAAAAATAATAGAATTTTATTTCGATAAAAATTAATAACAAAAACATCCGGTGTTGTTCTATACACTTGGCAACGTACTTAATACTCTCAAAACAACAACAACAGATAAGTATTTTTGAAAATTGCACATTAAAACATATTTTTACCATAAAAAACGAATAACATTTACATACCTATGTATTTTTTAAAAATTTAAATAAGATCGAAATACGAAAAATTTACAACTCACTTATCAAAGATTTGATGAAGTTGTTTATATTTTGAATCTGTTTATCTACAAAATTAGTAATAATTCCATAAGTTTTACAAAGTAGGCAATCGAAATTAACGCTATTACCATAAATCACAAAAATGTAACAACTCCATAAATTGTGAATCTTAATTTTTCGGTTTTCGGTTGTTAAAATAGGAAGTCAGGAAAACATTAAGAACAGAAGTCCTTGAAAAATAAAGATCAGTAATCGATTATATCATAAAAATTCGTTGAAAAATTGATTTTTATTTTTACTACTTCTGTACCAAATTGCTTCTCCATCTACAGGAAACTGATAAATTTGGTCACATCTTATCAAAAATATTTTAATCACAAATTTATAGAAAACTTGCAGTTTCATGACTCAATTTCAATGATAGACAAAAACAAAACTGGTCCTACTCTTTTGAATGAATCACTCCGAACGGACAGGTAATCCCCCCCCCCCCCCATTCAGTTGTTTTTCTATCATAAATGTTTCGATTAATATAATGTACGATATATCGCCCACAATTTTTTTTAACAATAATTCTGACTAATAATGTTATAATCTTCGAAACAATAATTCTACCGAGTTTAGGGGACCCGACCCACTACTGCGTATTATATGGGTCACAAAAATTATCGTAGTTCGATCCCGAATTGATAAATTCAATTTAAAAAAAATATGACTCAAGTGTGAAAGAAATTCGGCCATGTGAATCATTCGAAGATATAATAAGTAATTATAAAGTCGTATTATGGTTATAAGGTTGTAAGCTATGTTTCCGCATTTTATTGGAGTGTGTCTTTTTTTCCGAATCTAATTTAGACTAAATTTGCCATTTGAGCCAGAACTACAGGTACACTAACATAATGTAGTGGCTAAGAAGTGCCGATTATCTTTTCATCATTCACTGCAAATCTTTAAGATAAAACATATTATATCCTCGGGATGAAATCCATTCATATTATGTATACTTCTATTTGTCAAGATTACCATCTTTTTCAATACTCGTTAATAGTACCGGATAGTCCACTACTTAACTAACGGTGGTCTAGATAAACCTTTTTGCGTGATACATTATTTAATTAGAGTACTACCAATGAATGATACCGGATAATAGACTAGTAAATTAATTAAATTACAATAAGGTAACTCTTAGGAACGTAGAATTACCAAACATTTTAGGATGTCAAATTGCTTAAATTCATATCGTAAAGGCAATCTGATAAACACAAATATGCTTGACTAGGATAGAAAGACTATAGCAGAGACAATAAAATATTAAGACGATGAATGCCATATTAGAAATGTGTACCCAATTTCAAAAATTACCTGGCAAACGTTTTTCACCTAGCGAGTCTTGGGTAAGGGATGGTTTCAAACTTTGATAGAAATATTGGAAACATTTGCCAGCTAGCGACCCTTAGATTAACGGTGGTTTGAAACTATAATAATGTTTTCATTTTTAGAACAACATTTTCACATTAGTAGCTTTAAAACAAAAAAAATTTACTCACCATGCGAAGCAATCCTTCCTTCTGGACTTGTCATGTTGAGCTCTCATGCGGGCCGAAGTATCAATCTGAAAAGGTTGAAAAGAATTGAATAATTCAAAGAAAATACGATAATTATCTAACAAATTACTACAAATCTGTAAGACGTCTTGCGGACATGACTTAATACTTAAATAGTTGCATGTCTCGCCGTCCATTCGCTCCCATAGTCTGCCGTCGGACGACATATAAAATTAGTCATACGCTTAGAATAAAATGTTCAAAAAATAAAACGTGAAATAATTTGCAATAGGGAAATACCCAGAATCGGCGCAAAAATAAATTAAAATAAAAATACAAAATAAAAAGATCGGGGCGGTATTATTTATGTTTTATGTGTGATCTCTCAATGGGTAGTAGCTGCAAGAAAAAAGAATAGGAAAAGTAAACAAAAAAAAAGTGGCACACTTTTAGATGGATGATGCTACTACTCCCAAGAGATCGAATGCGCGAAAATTTTTGAAGAGGTTTTCCGGAAAATTTCGTCTTCTTCAACTCCTCAGGGTCGAAAATAAAACGCAGACGCACGCTCGAAGTGGTCGATATCAAAATCTGAACGCGCTCTGTAGGAGAGCTGGCGACTTGGCGTCCGAATGCAAAAAAAAACTTTTCTATTTTTCCTATTTTCATTCAACTCGTCTCGATGATTTTTTTATTGGATTTTAAGGCAGCCGCACTAAGATAAATTTTGGAAATAATACGAAATTTTTGAATTTAAAAACAAAGAAAAAAAAAGTTTTTAGATCGGTTAAAAAAATTTTCGCGAAAATGTTTTTTTTTTTAAAATATCAAAAACAGGAAAGGGAAATTCCTTTTCGAAAAGAACTAGAAAAAAATTAAGGAGAAAAAAGGAAAAATAAAACGGCAAAAAGGAAGAGATAAACAAAAAAGGTAAAGGAAAAAGGTAAAGGAAAAAGAACATAAAAAAGTGAAAACAAATGAAACTAAAAATGATATGGTCAAAATGGAAATGGAAAATATTAATTAAAAAAAAGAAAGGCGAAAAAGAAGAAATGGAAAAGAAAAAGGCGGAAAAGGGATAATAAAAAATAGAAATGATATGTGTACTGCATGTCGAAAAGGGGAAAAAAGCAAAAAGAAAAAGGAGAAAGAGAAAAAAGAAAAGGGAAGAGAAACTAAAAAAAGGTAATAAAATGAAAATGAAGAAATAGTGAAGGAAAATGAAAGGAAAGAGCAAGCAAATTATATAAAAAAAAACTTAATAAAAAATAAAAATAAGAAAAGGAGAGTAAACATAAAAGCAAAATGTAGCGGGGGAGAGAGGAGAGCAAAATGTAGCGGGGGAGAGAGAAAAGAAAAAGGAACAAGGAAAGAAAAGGGACAACGCGAAAAACACCACAAAGCATTCATGGTTAAATTACACAAGAAAACGAAAAGAGGGAAAGCGGAACAAAAAAGATAAATAAAAACATAAGCGAAAGGAAAATTAAAAAGAAAGGCAAAAAAATATAAAAAGGAAAAAAAATAAAAAGAAAATAAAAAAATAAAAAAAAGGAACAAAAATAGAAAAAAAAATAAAAAACATACTGCAGTCACGATAGGCTGCAAGCCAATCGTATAATACTCTAGATGAATACTGAACTCCGATTTATATTGTAGTTGGGGATAAAGTAGAATTACGTGTGTGCATGTTGTATGTCCTTTATTAAGGACTCCCATTAGATTGCTACTCAAAACTAAATGACAATATTCAGTGTTTAATTTCATATCTTGAACTGGGTAAGTCACCAAAAAAAAATGTCCTTTTTGAAGGACTTTCACATGAGAGGTGCAGGAAGGACTCACTCGATTTCTTACATATTTGTCCTTTTCCTTGGAACCATTTAAAAATGAACTTGTACAAAATTTGAAATTCGTAGCTTGAAGCGTTCAAAAGTTATCGAAAAATATTGTTGAACACGTGTCTTAAGGACATTTTGTATGGCAGCTACCAGAAAGAATAAAAGGATTTCGCTGATTAGTAAACTCGAACTTGGTTTTTACTCAAAACTAATTTGTACAAAATTTCCAATTTATAGCTAAAAGATTACTTGAGTTATAGTAAGTTCCATAAATTAAAAGAAGACGTTTTGACAGGATATTTGTATGGCAGCTACACGAAGGACTAATAGGATTTTCTTCATAATCATACATTAAGCTTCAACTATTGGAAAAATACTATGTACAAAATTTCAAAGACATAGCTTAAACCCTTCTGAAGTTATCAACCAATATTCTTGAACACGTATTTTAAGGACATTTTGTATGGCAGCTACCAGAAGGAGTAAAAGGATTTCGCTGACTAGTAAACTCAAGCTTCGTTTTTACTCGAAACTAATTTGCAAAAAATTCCGAATTCGTAGCTAAAAGATTACTTGAGTTATAGTGAGTTTCGTAAATTAAGTGAATACATTTTGACAGGATATTTGTATGGCAGCTACACGAAGGACTAATAGGATTTTCTTCATAATCACATATTTAGCTCCAACTGTTGGAAAAATAACACATTCAAAATTTTAATGCCGTAGCTTAAGCCCTTCTGAAGTTATCTACCAATATTCTTAAACACGTGTTTTAAGGACATTTTGTATGGCAGCTACCCGAAGGAGTAAAAGGATTTCGCTGACTAGTAAGCTCGAACTCCCTTTTCACTCAAAACTAATTTGTACAAAATTCCGAATTCGTAGCTAAAAGATTACTTGAGTTATAGTGAGTTTCGTAAATTAAGTGAATACATTTTGACAGGATATTTGTATGGCAGCTACACCAAGGACTAACAGGATTTTCTTCATAATCATATATTTAACTCCAACTATTGGAAAAATAAAACATACAAAATTTCAATGTCGTAGCTTAAACCCTTCTGAAGTTATCGACCAATATTCTTGAACACGTGTTTTAAGGACATTTTGTATGGCAGCTACCCGAAGGAGTAGGACGATTTTGCCCGTTAACGAACTTAGCCTTACAAATTCAACCAAACATCCAGATTCAAAATTTCAAGATCCTAGGTGAAGGCGTTCTTGAGTTATCGTGCTAACGGACAGACGGACGGACGGACGGACGGACGGACGGACGGACGGACAGACGGACGGACGTCAGGCGGATTGGAGGTTTTTGGGCACAAATAAACAAAAAATAATATATAACTTTTTTCGTCCGAGGCTTGGTTCTATGCGTTACAACCTTTTCGGCTGGATTAAACTTATAATACTCTATATGATTTCATCTAGAGTATAAAAAGGAACAAAAATAGAAAAAAAATAAAAAAAGGAAAAAAAAAAAAATTAAACAAAAGGAAAACAAAAATTAAAAAAAAGGAAAAAAAAAAAAATTAAAAAAAATTAAAAAAAAAGAAAAAAAAAATAAAAAAAAAAAAAAAATTAAAAAAAAAGAAATAAAAAAAATAAACCATTGCATTTCGCTACACAAGAACTTCACGCATTGACTAATTTGCCGCGAATAATCAATTTTATTGATAAGCAGACTGCAAAATTTATAACTAACTGCGAAAGCTCAGAAAATCCCCTCATTCGGTCTATCTTTCCTGATCACCATTCACCATCATTGACGCAAGCTTAAAAGTAGCTTAAGATTAGGTTAATTTAGTTTAAGTTAAATATAAGGTTTTTCACTCCGTTTTCCTTGTGTCGTAAGATTTTAAAATGAGATTAAAAAACTAAAAAGCTATACGCGAATAATTAATATTGAAGTTGTAAAGACCATAAAGTAGTCTGATCACTGTTGAATTTAAACTAGATTATAAGCTAAACACATGTCCATATTATGGAAATAAAATCTAATCAAATCAAATCAAAAAAAAATTACCAAAGGAAAAATAAGGATAAAAAAGGGGAAACAAATAAAAAAGGGGAAAAAAATAAAAAAGGAAAGAAACAATTTAAAACAAAAGGAAAGAAACAAAGAAAGGAAAGCCCAAAGAAAAAAAAGAAAAAGAAAAGTAAGAGAAATAAAAAACGAAAAGAACATCAAAATAGAAGAATAAAAAATGAATGGTAAAGGAAAACTTAAAATGTAGCAGAAAAGAAAGGGAAAATTTAAAAAGAACTTGAAAATAAAATAAAAAAGAATAAGAAAAGACGGTAATAGAAAAGGAGAAAACAATTTAGAAGAAGAGAAGGAAAAAAATAAATGAGAATGGGAAAAATAAAAGGAAAGACAGAAAATAAAAGGAAAAAGACAGAAAATAAAATTGGTATAAGAAAAGGAAAAGAACAATACCTAGGAAAATTAATAGGATACGAAGAAAATAAGAAAAAAATTCTAAAAAAAGTAGTGTTAGAAGAAAGGGTAAAGGCGAAAGGAAATAAAAAAGAGGTAAGAACTAGAGAAAAAAGAAAAGGAAATTGGAATTGCTGAAGCACGACGTTCGCCACCAAACGGTAACTTTTGAAATAATAGTATACTTTATATCCAACAATAAATTGTATATCCTGGTAGAGTGGACTGGGAGAACAATAGGGTATTATGTGAAGGGGAAATCTACGTATATACGGACGGATCGAAAATGGAATGCGGCACTGTCGCAGGCGTCTTCTCTGAGCAGCTGAGTGTAGGGAAGTGGTTCAAGCTGCCAGATGTATGCAGTGTTTTCCAAGCGGAAATTCTGACTATGTTGCAGGTAGCAAACATCCTGTTAATGGGGGAGATATTGCGATCAGAATATCTGACTCTACATTGACAGCCTGGCGGCCATAAAGGCACTGGAATCGGTCACCATTAAATCCCAGTTAGTAAAGCGCTGTCAAGAAGTGCTGAATGTACTTTGTAGTCAGAACAGAGTACTGATTTGCTGGTTGCCAAGGCATAGTAATACACTAGAGAACGAAAGAGCGGACGAGCTGGCGAGATCGGGATCGGCATCGAATGGTAGGGTTGAGGAGGATGTTTGTCCACCGATATACGGCATCCGAACGCAAATTGGTGAGCGTTCTAAAAAGGCGGCCAACTCTAGAGGGGCAAGGCTGGCAAGCTGAAGGATTTCTAGAGTCCTGTGGTCCGAGCTGGATAGTCAAAAAGCTAGGAATATATTAACTTGGGATAGACGAAAACTGCGACTGCTCGTCGGAGAACTAACGGGTCACTGTATGCTGAGGAAACACGCTATGCGGCTAGGGGTAGCGGAGACGAACATGTGCAGGTTCTGTCATGATCTGTACGCTGTGGAGGACATCATTCATATCTTGTGTGAATGCCCAGGGATCGCTAGAAGGCTATTGAGAAGGCTGGGTAGTCTTTCCTTCGATAACATCGAGGATTTGAGGTCGTTAGGAGATGACAAACTGGTCAGGTTCTGCAGGGAATAGGAGTGGACGGGGAGGGAACGGAACAGCTCACGAGGATCTGAAGGGATCGCAATGGGCCCGTACGGCGCCTAGTGAACGCGTTGGTTCTAGTGCTGCGCCCCTTCTTGAAACTAAACTATATTGAAAAATGAAATTTATTAATATAGGTTTAAAACAAATAAAAAAAAACTAATTTCGAGTTCATAAAGGTATTTGCGTCTTTTTGCATTGAAGGAGTAAGAAAGTTTTGAGCTCGGAACACTATGAACTAAGTTTATTATCTTTCCAATTACTTGATATAAATTAACTAATTTGGGACTGATTTTTCGTCATATAATTGGGTAAAAAATTGAATGAAAGGAGATAAGTTTGGTTGCCCTGTACTGACTATTGACCAATTATAAGTAGTAGATAGACACCCAAGGTAACATCACCTTCAGAACTTTTTACAGCCATTTTAAGGATTCGAACAAGATACACTTATATTCAAAACATTTACAGATGTTCAGGTTGTGAGTCGCAAAGAGAAAATAATATAAAGTACCCCCCAAAATATTTTCAAGTCTTTTCCTTAGTATTCTAATAATAAAATTGAGATCCAGATGTTTAAAAAATAAAAAAACTAATCTGAAATTTTGTATTTTCATATTTTATATTAAAATAGGAGACGTACGTAGCTTAAATTTCCCAGGGGTTAGATTTGATGACTTCTCTGAGGATAAAGATCTGTTTTTATACCTCACGAACAACTTATGCAAGAAAGTTGAAACATACAGCTTCCATAGAGTTATTATTCTAGTGAAGGCAGTGGAGAAAATGTTAACTTGGAAGTGGCATACCTTTGGGACTAGGGAGCAAAACAAACTGTTTCACTTTACAGAAAGTAGAATCGATGAGAATCAATCAATTGAAATTGCGGGCTGATAGTAGAGCGAATCAGTGGCATGCGAAGGAGTGTGGTGGCTTACACTAGAAAGTTGAAGGCTTCCGTTTCGGCACGGACTTGTATAAATGGAAGTGGCAGACTACTCTGGGAGTTTATTATCTTTCGACCTTCTTCTGCAAGTTGATAGATTTTCAGAGAATATTTGAAAAGTTGCCAATGCTACAGTGGTTTGAAAGAATAGGGTGATTGAAAAGACGTTCTGGTCTACTATGGTCAAGAAAATACGCCATAAACTCACTGAAAAGTGCAAAGGAGATGACAGGCAATTATCGTAAAAGGGATGTAATTATTAAGAAATCGTAGTGATACCTACCTACCCAATTTATTACTTCCTGCCACAACCACCTCACACAAGCCCAGATTTATCTCGAATTCATCAGTCAATTCTAAAGCGACCGACAACTTTATTAATTCATTCAACACCGCGTAGTGAAATTAATTAATAGCAGCATAATTGAATGCGATTGCTTCTCGATGAAACCAGTTTTGATCAAAATATCGTGAAAAGACGAGACATTACCTATAATAAGGCAAATGACACGACTTCCTTTCTATCGCGTAAGATACAAGCTACACGCGAATAAGAACAAATTTATTCGACCGAAAAAAACCGACATAGAACTTTCTTTTCAAAATAGCAAACTAGATAAATTTATGTTTGGGCCTGCACATTGTCGCCTCAGGCTCGACTGCTTTTATTATTTAAGTGATTTCTTTCTTATTTATTTCCCTACGCATTTAGCTGCAATCATCTTACACGTTTCAACGGCAACACAAGCAATTTATAAATAAATTTCTAGCTCATAGATTTGATGAGTGGTGCTTCTTTTGCGGTAATTAGGATAAAAAGTAAGGCTGATTCGATACTCTGTTTTTGTTTCGATGATTCAACATCGTATTTTTCTGATGACAATCATTTTTGCTGGACTGATTCGAATTGGTTGGTTTTACAAATAAGTGGGCAAAAAACATAAAAATTAGGAAGCACTGAACGTACCTCAATTTGCGCATCCTTTCAGTTTTTTCCGCAAAGGAAAAATACTTAGCTTCTGCAGAAAACGAACGAATTTTTTTAAGATAGTTCGGATGTATTGATGTATAGTCTGCAGCTGGGGTACTTAAAAGAAATAAAAGTCAATTCTCAACTTGTATTCAAGAACCATAACTTCAATCTCGCTTCCGAAATCAGTTTTGAGGTATGTGTATAAATAGCCTTTAGAAGCAAGACCAATTCAATATCCCAACGGCCCAACGGAATTCGTGAAAACAGTTTTAACCCCTTTTTAACGAAAACCCCGAAATACACTTTTAGTCGTTTCTATAAGTAGCTTGTAAAAGCTAAACCCAATTTACATTTCATCCGACCCCGAAATTGAGGTACCTATTTGTGAAAAAAAAGTTTAACCCCTTTTCACCCCCTTCCCCTTCGGGGTTGAATATCCAAAAACTCTGAAACCACTTTGCAAATGTTTGTAAGCCGATTCAGCATCTCATCGGATGCAAGAGAAATTGAAGAATTCGTCAAAACATTTTGAACCCCTTTTCACTACTTTGGGGGTTGAGTATCGAAAAGTTCGGAAATTATTTTGTAGGCGTAGTGTAAGTAGTCTGTAGAAGGAAAAAATAATTTCACATCTCGTACGACCTGAGAGATATTGTGGTATTTGTGAAAATTTAATTGAACCCCTTCTCAAGGCAACTGGGTCGAATATCGAAAAATCTCGAACGACTTAGGTGTTTGCATAAGTATTCTGTAGGAATGATGAAAAATGCGATATTTCATCGGTCCTAAAAGATATTGAGGAATTCTTGATAGCATATTTAACACCTTAAGGATGACTAAGTGGGAACTGACCCATATGAGTTAAATGGGTTATTATGACGTTCTTCACGTTAGAGTGCTCTAGTAAATATAGCTCTGGTTTGGTCTGTTTGTCGGAAGCGGGCCCTAACGCAGAGCAATCTGAAGTCAAATGGAACAATGTAGTTTCGGCCACTTTGTGGTCAATATCAGCCACATCAGAACTGATTCAAGAGGAAGATCATATATACGTTTAGCTTGTACACAGTTGAAGATATCAAAGCTCCAATCGAGGTGCTCCTCTTGAAGGATGATTCCAGCAAGACGCCGACCGATTAATCGGGAAAATAGCTGAAACCAAATGGTACGCAAAGTCGTTGGACGTCGGAAAATACGGTCACTCAGAAACCAAGTCTGTCCGGATATTCAGCCAACGGCTTTGGATAACCTGGCAAATGCAGGAAACCGAAATCTAGGAATCTAAACCTTCAGAAGCAAATTGAAGAAAGTGAAAGAGGAGGGCGACAAATCGTGAAGAAATCAGGTCTGTACTCTAAGGATAAAAAAGACGAGAAGACGAGAAAATTTACGGGCGAACCCAGTAAAAGTGAAGAACACAAACCTAGACCATCGACAAGGAAAACCAAAGATAAGGAAAAGGAGCAGAAGAAAAAAAGCAGGGAATTTGGAAAACTAGCCTATAGACCTGAACCTAGACAAGGTGCGCTCACATACCTCAATCCTGATAAGGTTTGGTTTCCGTAAGTAGTCGAACTGGCTTGGGAAAAGGAAACAGGCTTGCTGCTTATTACGTTTACTGTACTAAAGCGAAGGACTCTAAGGCTATGTTCCAATAATCAGCTTCGTTTACCACTATGTTGGCGGTACGCAATGCATTAGTTTGCTAAACCGATATTTCGTGATTCAGAGGTCAAAGGAGAAATAAAATAAAATGTTCGTTTGATTTTGACAAAATCTGATGCGAATTTGCATGAAAATTCGCCAGATAAAAATTATTTTTTATACTTTACACTTTTTTTTATACATGAAATAAATATTTAAATTTACTCTCTCTTTTACTGTGCCAGCTGGCGTAAAACTAGAGAAGCCAATCCAAGACACCAACCAAAATGTGATTGGGACAGGAATATTCTACGCATAGCGTCATAAACTGTTATAACTATCCGAGGACGTGGACAAAGCTGACTAAAGAGAGCGAGGTATCAAATGATACTTAGTCAATTTAGTGCAAGGATTGAGGCCGCTTTGGCACTCTTTGCAATTCTTGAAAAACAAACGTATCATGAAGTGTTTTTTCAGTTTGTCATACTGCTTTGTCCATCGAAAAGAAATTTGGCTTTGATATAGTTAATAATTTAAAGAAATTCCGGGTGATGGATTGTACTGAATTCTGAACAAGGTAATCATAAATCAGAATGTCTCCGACATTTAGGAGAGAGAGAGGAGTTGTCAAAACAACATAGTTAATGTCGTTTATATTAATATGCCTAAATAACGGAGAAACAGGTGATAAACTGTTTCAATTTTTTATTTTCATGAGGAACCAATTTCTAAATGCAAATTCCAAAATTTTAGGCTGATATTCTAAATGAGGATGTGCTAATCAGCAATAAAGCGTTTTATTAGCGTTTCCAAATTGATAAAAATCTGTGCTATTTCCTACGATAAAATCGAATGTTCTACGGCCTGAATTGCAAATTTGTGTGAGTTGTTAAATCAATGGAATTAGGTCCACAAAATCCGTAAAAAATTAGTACCAAGGCTATTAAAAAAGTGAAATTTATGTAAAGTTCAAACAATAATTAAAATTGCAGCAAAGAGCTTAATTCAAAGGTTGCCCACAGGGAGGCATATTATCACTGTACTGTTTCCTCTAGTGTCTAGAAGTTTTATTCGATGAGAGGAAAGAGAATCGACGGTGTCTTACTTTTGATCGACCATGTACCTTTTCACATACGAAATATTGCGATAGAGGCTCTGCACAAATGTGGCTTAGTCCAGACTTAGCCTCATGAATAGTAAAAAGAACCGAGGGGAAACACAAATTTTTAGACATTATCTACAGTATATCCAGAGGGAATCATTGAACTAGTCGCTGAAATTATTGGGCGACTAAAATGCTTGTGCCTTTATTTAAAAAAAGCAATTGGTAGCCCTACGACTACAATAAATATAAAATATATAATAAATTTCTCTATGTGCGCAATAATCGCCATTAATCTATAAAATTACGTGGATTTCTCGGTTTCTTGAAGAAAGTTTGGATCCAAGAGATGCGCTAAAGCTTTTGATGTGAATGGAATTACATCCCGACACCAAAGCTTGTTCCAAATGGTACGTTCGTGTCTCGGCTAATTAGAAATTAGTCGCGCCACAAAATGGGTTGCTACTATTATGACCGATCTACGCAGTAGATTAACAGACTTAAATGTATTGTTTACTCTTATTATTGTTCCTTTATTATTAAGTGTTTTACAGTGACTCTATTCTAACTCCTGCTTGAATTAGGAATGGATTAAGTTTCTACAGTTCCCTTCGACCCCATCCCATCTGCTTAAATCAGGCGCCGGATTAATGATTTCGAATGGATCAAATCAACGATTAATTACCTTAAGTCAAAGGTCCTAGAACAGATCGCTAGAGATCTTGCAAATATCGTTTTGTTTCAATTATTACAAGTCGAGATAAATACAGCGCAGTATCCAAATTTTTTAAGCCGAAACAAGAAAACAAAATTAAGCGAAAAGCTCGAGATGATCGGAGCGAAACAGGTTTTGTAATTTTTGCCAATCAACCGACAAAGATCGTAGCCATTACATTGGAATCATAAGCGATCTACTCATTCTTCTTTTGTGAAGTTCATTACACTACTCCGGTCAATTACATTTTGAGTAGCCCGAAGTTTGCCACCATAGGAAATACTCAACATTTTTCGGTTCCAAGGTAAGAAAATTTCCGGATAAGTTCATCTTACTTGTTAATTTGATTTTGTTCGAAACAAACCAGGTAGCTTAATCGATCTACGTGTGAGCCATCACTTATGAAATAAGTAGAGCCCAGTGTTCTTGACGTCATAGGCACCAGATTCGATTCATAGAAATTGGATTCGGACATTCCTGGGGACTATGAACTTCTGTCCAGTTAATCAAAAATGATTCTTGTATCTTATTGATCGGACCCATTGGTTAAATATTTTATTGCCGATTCATGATATCGGCTATGAAGTGCACAAATATTTTTGTATTTTCCAATTTTTTTTTAATCTCGGGGAATTTAATCTTCCAGGGAAAACACGTCCAGGGGAATTACTTTTTATATCAGAGTAATTACTTTTTAAGGTTGGAAACCATAGTGATCGGGCAATTAGAGCGGAATAATTTTTATTAATGCATATAAATGAAATGAAGAAGGAAATGAGGTTCGTACAACTTTAAAACTGCAAGGACAACTACTAATATATCAGATGGTGTCAAATGTCTTATTGTCCTTCTGCGATTATCTCTAAGGCCTGCATTGAAAACATTTGGTGCAATATGTGAATAAATGGCTTCGGTGAGAACTATGATGTGGGTGACATTCGGTTCCACGACCTCTTGAACTAATAAATTAATAAAAAATTCCATTCTCATACCGGAAAAAAACAGGTTGCGCAGCTTCGACCGAAAACTTAGATCTGATGAAGGGACCCTAAATTCGATCGGAGAAATATCATCAGAAGTGCCAATGTCATATGTTGAAGGTTAGTATTTCCTTCCCACATCTCTGCAAATCCTCAATTTTAACATTTGCGGACTACTTCTTGATACGCGGGACTATAAATTTGTTGCCTCCAGCAGCCTAGGGACAGATCTGCCCAAGCTGGATCTGAAGTTCTCCATAAGGCTTATTTCGCGCAAAAGGATGAATATTCGCACCACAGTTGGTTTCCGGCGTGCTAAAAGGCTCGAACTCTTGTCAAATGGCTTCTGTAGTAGCTGCGTGGAAGAGGAGAGGACAATCGGACTAGTAGTAAACGAGGACGAGACCAAAGTAATGTCGCAAACAGGGAAAAAGGCACCTATTATACAATATCTAACAATTGACGATTGCAACTTCGAAAACGTGGACAATGTGAAATATCTAGGCACGAACATCACAAACGACAACAGAGAAATAGACGAAGTAAAAAGACGGATCATGCTCGCCAATAAGACGTATAATCAGGTGCTGCCGAACAAAAAAGCAAAAGCTTGCACAGGAAAACGAAGATAAGGGTGTACAAAACAATTATAAATAGAGTCTTATCCTACGGCAGCGATACATGGACTCTGAACCAGGACGGGGAAAAAAGCAGTAAGCACCTTCGAAAGACGAGTCCTAAGACGAATTTCAGCCCCAGTGAGAGAGGATGATAGATGGCGAATCTAGTACAACAATGAGTTGTATGCTCTGTACGAGGAACCGCTAGTATCCTCTCATATAAAAGGTCGCAAACCGCAATTGGCAGGACATGTAGAGCGGATGAACGACAACAGAATAGCCAAGCCCATACTAAAGGATAAGACTGGAGGAAGGAGACCACGCAGGAAGCACGAGGACCGACAAAACGAGCAGCAAGCTGCACGGTTTAAATTAGAGAACGCAGTCGAAAGACCGAGATGGTTGGAGGCGAAAGCTTCGGGAAGCCAAGGCCCGAGCTCGGACAACAATCAAACCTCCGCTCATAGTCTTCCTTCGGTGCCTACTAGGCTTGTGTAGTTCGCGAACGAACAAGTTCAGAAGAGCGTTCCCACAACTGAAATGAACAAACTAGTTCGCAGTCAGTCCCGCTCCTAGTTCGTTTGTATTTTCATTCATTGCCGTTCGTAACTTAGTGCTACAATATACTTGTAGACTGACTACCACGAACTTTTTTATTGTCATCACATTCTACCAGAATGACGACTACAAACTTTTTTTTTGCTCATCACATTGTACCACAATGACGACTACAAGTCGTTCCAAACTTCACTGCCTTTCTCATCAATGAACTCCCGCGAACTAGTAAACTAAAGGAACGAACTAGTTCGCGAGGGATCGGGAATCAGAAAGTGAAATATTTACCGTGCATATACGTATAACATGGAGGATGAATGATGGAGGATGGAGAGTGGAGGATTGAGGATGATGGATGATGGAGGATGAAAGATGATGGAAGATGGAGGATGGGGGATTGAGAATTGAAGATTGAGGATTGAGGATAGAGAATAGAGGATAGATGATGGTGGAGGATGTACGGAAGATGGAGAATGGAGATTGAATAATGCATGTTGGATGATGGACGATGGAGAATTAAGAATGGAGAATGGATAGATGATAGAGCATTGAGCATAGAGAATAGAGAATAAAGGATAGAGGAAATGCGTCTACGGAAAATGCTAATAAAGAAATATGCGTTTGGGATGAATTCGATCTAGAGCAAAATAAATTTGTAACACCAACAAATAACACTTCGCCTGTTATACGAGAACTTGAAAAATATTTAAACGAAGAACTTTTGGATAGAAAAGAAGATCCATTACAGTGGTGGTGGAATGAACGGAGAAAAATATACTCTCACCTTTACGAATATATTTTGAAGATGTTTTGCATTGTTGCCACTTCTGTCCCGATCTCAGAAACAGGACAAATCATTAATGAACGCTGGACATTATTGAAATCAAACAGTGTGTCATATGACATTTGTTCGTTTTTAATAATCTGACGATTTCCTCCTCATTTCTTAATCCCATAAAGTTAATAATCGGGAATTGAATTGAAATCAGAAATTTATTTCTTCTGATTCCAATCATGAATAACTATTCCGTCATGGAACAATAGTTATATAATTTGTTTACTCAAAATATTATACGTTGAAGGACTGTAAATATTTCACTTATAGTGCTCGTACCAAATATCCGTATTACCATAGATTACCATACACTGCAATGGGGGACATCGTTACTAGGCTTGTGTAGTTCAGAATAGCGTTCTCAGAACTGAAATGAACGAAGTAGTTTGCAGTTAGTCGCGCTAGTTCGTTTATATTCATTCATTGCCGTTCGGAGTCAGTGCTAGAATACACTTGTAGAAGTACACTTGCGACTCCGACCTTTTTTTTGTTTGGCTCATCACATTCTACCAGAATGACGACTAAGGTAAGTGTACCTATATTGGGCCATGTACCTAAGCTGGGACACATAATTATCTGCCAATCTTTTAAAGAAATTACGTCATATAACGACTAAACCTTTCAACAGTTCATCCGAACGCCTCTTATTGTTAATTCTTTTGTTTCCTTTGAACTGTGTGGTTTAGAAGTGATAAGCGGCATATTTTGTCTAAATTGAACTGCTGTCTAACTGCATTTGTTAAGGGTACTTATGAGTTTTTTTATTAAATAATATTTAGTGCTGGTGTTCTTTTAATGTTTTTAACGACTATTACTATTAGTATATTGTTCATATAAGGGCAGAAATCTCGCATAGTTGTAATTTAACGCAATTTCATCTGAGTACGAGGGTGGCCCAACTTAGGGACACAAATTTTCCAAGTGGACCGGGCGGCCCTGAGTCCGGCTGATGCTTCCAATGAAAAGCCAAGATCAATCCAAACCTATCGATATACTTAACTGCTATTGTTCGATAACCCGGCCCTATATTGGGCCACTTGGAAAATTTGTGTCCCTAAGTTGGATCACCCCCGTACTCATATGAAATAAGCCCAGCCCCAACATATATTCAATGATGTAAGTCTCATCTTCCGTCAGCACATAGAATGCATTGTTCCAACTCCAGAAATTATACAACAAAATAGACAACTTGTATATACTTTTACAAAAAAAAAATAATGTTAAAGAAAAATAAAATAATGTGACTTTACAAACAATTTGTAAGTACTCGTACTAATCTACTAAATACTTTATTTGAATTTTATGTAGGCACCTATCTTCTTCGTTTTTTTTTTTTAAATGATGTATTAAGTGTATAAAAATAATTTTTGAAATAAACTACTTCTACCTATATATACACTTTAAACACAATTAAATATTAAAGAAAACTAAAATTATGTTTAAAAAATGTACTAATATACTTATTTGTTTTTTCTTCTTTAATTAAGTATATTAAAAGTAATTTTTAAACTCGTCAACCCTTTTAATGTAAATCCTCCATGAAAATTGGATGTGGGAATGTTAAAAATTTGCATATTACCTGCTTAGTTGCCACCTGATGAGCGGCCCAATATAGGGGGGTCCAATTAAGGCACACCATGCTAAAAGGTTGCCCAATATAGGTACACTGACTAAGTAAAATAAATAGTTTTTGTTAATGATAAGAACACTTTTTAGATCAAATATAACCAGTGATTATTGTCAAGCAAGGTTAGGGTCTGTGTTTAAACAAAAAATCGTGTGTCTAACTTTTTTCAAAACTGAGATTAAGTCCTTAAGTGTCCCAATATAGGTACACTTACCTTACGACAGTTTTACTTTATTATTTTCTAATAATACAGTATTGTGATCGATTCTTAAAAAAAAAAATTTGCTACCCTGAAAATTTTTTTTTCACGTTTCATGACTAGTAGACACAAAAAAACCAAATAAATTTTCAGTCCGACTGTCCGCCGTACGCAAAATCGTTTAAAGGCTCGTAGCTCCCAAACGCTTTGATATATTACATTGAAAATTTTTTTATGAATAGACTGGCCCCTTGAAGTGACTAAATTCTTAGGGGTGGGGGTGTGAGAGGGAGGAGTGTGGTGCGTTTTAGACGGACAATTTTGGTTTCTAGATATCAGCAACCACTTATGCTAGGAGGCTGAAACTTGGAATTTATATAGAGCTTTGATAGTCGACCCATTTGCATAAAAATTGTCAATATGGGTGAAGGGCTGTGGGTAAAAATAATGCGTCCGAAACGCAAAAAAGCCGAGATCGACACATTCTAAAATCCTTATCTCCTAAACAGTTAATGTCACAAAATTCAAACTTAATTAACATCTGTAGGTATACTTGGAGAATAGATCGGAAATAAATTTTTGAGAAGGTGCAGTGGCGTACGGGGGTGGGGTGAAAAACTTCAGATTACGATATCTCACGAACCAATTATACTAGACAAATAAAATTCGGTTTCTGTATAAAGATTGACAAATGAAGTTTGGTGAGAGTAAAATATTTTATGGGGGTGGTGGAGCATGAAAGAGGACGGGTGAAGAGTTTTTCTAAAAAATCACGTCTCATATCTCAAGAGCAGTGTAAGATAGATGCTTAAAATTTTTACCAGAAGTAAGTCTAAAAGACCCCTAGCAGAAAAAAAATGTTGGGTGTAGAGGGTGAGGGTGGGGAAGAAAAGAAAGTTCTGATTTTTATACCTATATTGATATAAAGCTTAAACTCGGTATTTATGTATAGCTATAGTAGTAGCATGTAGGAAAAATATAATTTTTGATAGGGGTAGTATGGTACGGGGGTGGGGGGTGTTTTTCCTAACTCTAGAACGGATTATGCTAGAAAGTTTAATCTCTCAACTAGAAAAGTAATTTAAATAAAAAAAATTTTAAATATCCATTGGCGTTCGGAAAGGGGGGCGAAAAAAAGATCAGTGAAAATGGTCTTCCCAAATATTGAATTCATTTTTATTCTATGGCTTCTTCACGTAAATACCTAGAAAGCGTTTTCAGAATTTTTTGAAATTCGACCCCTAAGATGGTGTAAAGGGGTTGTATACATTTTCACGAATTCTGCCATATCGCTCAGGTCTGATTAGATATCGAATATCTTTTCACTCTCAAGGGCTTGCGTAATAATCGCCTAAAACCTATTTTTAAGTTTTTTCCCTTTTCAGCCCTTAAGAGGGTATAAAAGGGTTGAACACGTTTTCACGAATTTCGTCATATCTGTTGTCTTCATATTTATCTATTAACTCCTTTCAAGATTTTTGGATATTCAACCCCCAAGTGGGTGTAAGGAGGTTGCATATCTGATGATATATCGAATTCATTTTTACTTCCTAAGGTTTCCTATATAAGCGCCAAAAAGTAAATTTCAGTATTTTTAGTTATTCAATCCTAAGGGGTGTAAGGGAGTTTTATGCTTTTCAAAGCTTCGACATATTTCTTAGGTTTGATGAGATATTAGATCGCTTTTCAGTTCCACAGACTTTTTATATAATCGCCTATAAACCCATTTCTCATTTTTCGATATTCAACTCCCAAGGGCTTGCATATGTTTCCACAAGTTTTGCCATCCCTTAGTTCTGATGAGATATAAAATTGGTTTTTACCGCATTTAATGTAATGACATAAAAACCAATTTCACGATTTTTCGAATTTCAAAAACCAAGGGGGTGTGAAGGGTTTGCTTACGTTTTCACAAATTTTTCAAAATCCCTCGTGTCTCATGAGATATCAAGTTGCTTCTTATGAAATCGTCTAAAAACCTGTTTTACAATTTTTTCAAAACTCAAACCGCAATTCGTCATATCTATTAATTTTAATAAGGCAACAAATTCGTTTTTACTTCTATTGGCTTTTAGTGTACATAATATACCGAAATTCGAATAGTCTACACGGGCTTTTTAATATTTAATCGGCTAAAAATCTCTATTTAAAATATTTTTTTTTTTAAGAACAAAATTAACTTTTGAAGAAACGTCATAATCTCAAAACAACTCATGATATACTCCGACTTTGACCGCTCCCAAACTTTGACCCGAAAAATAATAAAGTTTCGCCCAGACCATTGGCAGATTTTAGTTTTTGCTTAATCAGGACGTTCGGTCGAATGTGCTTGTCGGGTTCAAAACTCCAAGCACCGACCGGACGTTCTTGACTGTACAGAACTCGCATGTACACGGCGGCTTTATCTGTATGCTGTGTACATGAGAGCCGATAACGTCACTATGCGAACTGAAACCTCCGTTGAAAATTACTACCACCAGATGGCAGTACACGCGATTAAAGTGTGTATATGCTAAAATGTGTATATGCTAAACTTTAGATTACGATAGCTTACGAAGCAATTGCACTAGAGAAATAAAATTCGGTTTCTGTATAAAGGTCGATAAACAAAGTTTGCTGAAAGTAAAATTTTTGAAGGGGAAGGTGGAGCATGGGAGTAGAGAGGGTAAGAATTTTTTTAAAAAATCACGTCTCATATCTCAAGAACGGTGTAAGATAGATGCTCAAATTAAAATTTTTACCAGAAGTAGGCCTGAACAACAAAAAGTCGTGATATATAAAATAAAACATTTTAAAAAATGTAAAAAAAATGTGTCGGGTCCAACAAAAAGGGATGATATTCACAGAGTCGGTTTTCTTTCTATTAATATTTCCACTTACGCTTTTATACAAATTTGTGATATTTACACTTACGCTTGTATACAAATTTGTGATATTCATTTTCCCAAGAAACCCGACAATCGCTCGTCGTATGGCAAAAAATGATGTGCAAAGTTTACATTTTGGTTGCTTTTAATCTGGAAAATTTGGGGGGTGATATTTCTCCGAGCGATTGTCGGGTTTCTTGGGAAAATGAATATCACAAATTTGTAGACAAGCGTAAGCAGAAATCTTTCCCGCGAACTAGTGAACTAAAAGAACAAACTAGTTCGCGAGGGATCAGGAGCTAGTTCGTTCGTGCTCACTATGGTGAACTAAAATGCGCATGCCTAGTGCCTACACTCATTTTGGATTCATGGTGCGTTTACACTCACCCTTGAGGCTCGCCTCGAGGCGAGCCTCTACCCCCATCAGGCCATTGCAAACCGGTTTTCGTCGGCTGTGTTCTTTGCTGTGTTGAAAGCAATTTACACTCAAAATGCCTCTGCGGCGCAACATGCCTATGAGTGCGAAACGACAGAAATACGATGAGCTGCGAATTGTGTGCTGCCACAGTTCATTGTATGTGTGTACACATATGGAAGCGTGCGTCGGCGAAAAGTTGAAGAATGTTAGACTCTTGCGACTCCACAAGCCATCTGATTGGGTGATTTTTTGGTGGGGATAGAGGCTCGCCTCAAACGCTGAGTGTAAATGCACCATGACATTGTATCGAGCTGCTATTCGTGAGATTGCCGATAGGGTGCCTTGAAGTGGAACTCCTTACTAGTAGCAACCAAACCCGGAACTCCTCACAGCTTTGAAATAAGCGCTTAAGAATTACTTGTGAAGCGCTTGCCTTCCCCACTGAGTAAATGGAGAATAATGTAAAGGAGTGTGCCGAGTCCACTTAATTTTCAAATTATCACCTTAAGCCTTTCACACTCCGCATTTTTGTGAATTGCGGTAGCTCATTGGATCAATTAATAGCAATTGAAACTGTTTTTGTTGTTGTCCTGAACACCCCACCTGCGGTTACACAGCAATCGAAATTTGCAGGTGTTTTTTTTTACTTAATAAACAGATTGCTGTTATCTTCTTATGTTCAATTATTCGTCATTTTCTGGATTGCCCTTTTTAAAAGAAAAGATTTCAGGCTATTGACCTGTTCGGCCGCTTCCAACCGCCCGTACCACTTGTTCTTCTTTTTTAGAGAAAACTCAGGTAGATTTTCTTCGGGGGACCAGGCTATTGGGGCTGCTTTTTAGGACGAGCCAGGAGCCAGGCACTTGATTCAATTCATTTTATTTTTAGGCTCGATCACCTAGCCACCTTGCATTAGAAACGTCAACGTGACATTCAACCTCCCGCAACCGAGCTGTCAAAATAATCGCACGCACACACACGAAACCCGCAATTCCTTGGGTACGAAAAAACAGCAAAAATTCGGCAAATCGGAAAGAAATGCAAACGGGAAAAACGAACGATAACAAACCTTGGTCAATTTTCCTGTTGGTTTTCGCCACTTTTTAAATTTAGAACTCGCCGAAAAATAATAGGCCTTTGTTTTTGTTGTTGTTCGATTCGCGCGAACTCGCTCTCACGCACACTACCGACAATTTGTTTTTTCCCAACCACCCGCGCACACGCGGTTAATTGAAACGAAACGGCGCGATACACTGCCTCTTGCTCGATCAGCGAGCGCCAATTGATCTTTTCGTCTCTTTCGTGCCACTGTCACGTCCGATTCGGACTTCTTTTCGATTCGCCTGTCGATCCCGACACGAGAACGAGACGGCAACAAAAGCACCTTGCTTTACTCACGCACCCGCGGAAAACTCTCGCGATCGCAATTCACACACACACACCCAGCGGCCACGACCGCTTTCTCTCGCGCGACGGAGAACACGACACTTTTTTTTGCATGCGATTTTTTTTTCTTTTCGGTGTGTTGATTTGCTCCGTCACATTCTTGGCGGAAATTTTTTTTCGGTGTCGCAAAAGTTCGATTCGATTTTTACACGCGTCAAAATGACGTGATCGCGTCGAAAACGGATTTCCGCGATTGCCGGAAATTTCGGGCACCTGTTATAACGCACTTCGGGACAATTTTCACTGTGTAAACACGTCAAAATCGCAATTTACTACGTCCACTCTTGACGTCGTCGTCGCGACCGAAGAATGACAAAAACAACATCGTGAGATGAGTGATTACAAGTGTTTCGTTCGGTTTTCGTTCGTTGAGCTGAGAGGATTTTGCGGTGTGAAGTTGGCGATGGTGCGTGAGTGACAGCTGGATGTGGAATAGTTTCGGAATCCACTTCTTTTAATTTACTTCAAAAGTATGTTGCCAAAAACGCATAGGTAAATTATATGCCAAAAACTCATAGGTAAATTATATGCCAAAAGTACGCGACCATATTCAAGTGTATGACGAATTTAAAATTACCACAAAACCGTCTGGCAGCACCGCAGCTGAACTGTCAAAAAAATTCCCCGTTTTGACATTTACAATCTGTCAGTTTTGTGACACAAAGAAAATTCTCAAGTTCACGTCCTATTCGGCGATTTAATCGAATCGCAAGAGGTGAAGTGCCGTGACAATTGTGACAATACCGCCCGGACCGCGTAAATTATGTTTGCTTCGATTTTCGGCAAGAAGAAATCCAGCCCGGACACGCCGCCCGAAGAAGGAGATCCGATTCCGTCGCACGATGCTCCGGTACCTGCCAACGGGGACGAGTTCATTTTCGTCGATCGCAAGAACCCACCTGCTCCGATGCCCGGGACCAACCTTTACCCGTCGAATATTCTCGGTGGCTACCAGCCGCCGAATGTCGGACCGCACCAGAACGCCGCGGTTCCAGTTCCGTACGTGCAGGGCGTCCCGTTCAAATTGTCGCCCGAGCTGAACATCAGCGACACGTTCGAAACAACGCAGTTCAAAGTCGACGGAATCCTGGCGCTGATGACCCGGCAGCTTCAATTCGACGACGACTACGACTTTGCGCTGGAGCGGGGCCTTGTCGAGCAGTAGGCGATAGACCCGGCGTGTTCGCTTCTTGTCGCCGCGGTGTTCCTCGTTTTAATTTGTTCCAGATGTTTGGCTGTTCGAGCAGAGGCAAAGCTTTAATTAAATTTTCTGCACTGTTTTTGTAGAAATTGATGAAATTCATTGTGTTTTTTTTTTCTATTGATCGGATTCCGCAGTTCGATCTTGGTATTGAGTTTTGGTTTCATGGAAGGCGATGGCATGACTATGTGCCGTGGAGTCCGGCTGATATTTCTGCTTAGCTTGACTTGAATGCTTTTGATTACAGCAGTGTGAGGTCATACCCGCGTCGTGGATCTTCAAACTTACACGTGATGAAGGAACTAGCCTGGAACTTCTAGCCAAAGACGGAAGGGAACTGGTAACTTTCGGTGTGCTGCTCAGGCACATTAAAAAGATTTTCAACCACCGAGTCGATAACCGTAAGCAGTTTTCCCCATTGTTTAGTTGAACTAAAAGATTTTAATTTTTTATAAAAGGACGCAGTGGAATTGTAATTATTATACGGGGCTACGGCGAGGAAACTCCCAGTTTATTGGAATTTATCGCCGTCTTTCGATTCGCTATTGTCCAAGCGAACAGTTCAGAGTTTAATTCGTAGTTAAGTCGCCTTACTCTTTCGTTATCATCAATGGCGCGACAGCCCAAATCGGGCCAGGGCCAGCAGGATACATTGTGTGAAGTCATCTTGGTTCAGCGCGCGCGTCCTCCAATTTGTACATCTATGAAGCGATCTGCAGTCTGCGTCAACTGAGTCCTCGTATCTTTTCCGCGGCTTTCCCACCGGTCGTTTGTCGTCCATTCGCTCCACATGGCCTGCCCATTGTAGCTTACCAAATTAGTCAGTAGACTACTGCTTCAGCCAAAAACAAGCTGTCATGTCTGTTTACGACTGCTCGGCAGTTGACGGTCGTGACGACATCGACTCGTCCGCGCGCCTGCATATACTTGACTGCTCCGTGACCAGTGCAACAGTCGTGTTTAGAACAAGTAAAAACTTTAAATTATAATATCTTCCGAACCAATTGTACCAGGAAGATAAAATTTGGTTTCTGTGTATAGGATTACAAGTGTATTGAAAGCAATATTTTTAAGGGCGGTGAGTAGAGCACGGAACTATGGACATAGCCATTTTTCACAAAATTAAATTTTTATTTCTCACAAACCGTACCAGATATGATCTTAGAAATTTTACAGGAGTTATGCTACGATTAGACGGTCACTCAAAACCGTCAATGCATTGACACTGTGACGTCACGTAAAAATGCGTCGTTTCAGTGTCAATGGAGTCTCAATCGTCATTGTGTCAATTCTTGATGAATTGACGATCACACGGAATGACCATTTTGGTCATATCTGTCCCAAAACTAAATTGACGACTATACCATGTGATCTGGTGGCAAATTTCGGAACCCTTTAAGATAAACAGAAACTGGCAGTTGCATATGATTTTCATACAAAATTGAGATTGAGCTCGAATAAAAGTGTTTCACTCCAAAATATCGCTTAAAGTGAATTTAAGTGAACCTCATAATTAAGTAAGAAGGACAAACGTATCATAACATATCAAAAACAAAATTTATTTTTTTCAGAAACCAATTTCAAGCACCAAAATGAAAGAAAAATGTAACGAAAAAACGGTTTCCTTTTCTCGGAATATTCAACATTTGTGAAGTTATTTCGAAGTTTATACCGCGCGTTCATAGGGAAAAATTGTTCATTTTCTGACTTCGTTGTGCGGGTTTGAGTCTAACATTTTCAGAATGTAGAACCAGAAATGAATACCTTACTATCAACCGCACCGATCGTCATTAATTTTACTTTATTATTTCAATAATACAGTATTGTTATCGATTTTTAAAAAAAAAAAATTTGCTACTCTCAAAATTTTTTTTTTTACGTTTCATAACGAGTAGACACGAAAAAAGCAAAAAAAAATTTCAGTCCGTCTGTCCGCCGTACGCCGTACGTCTACCGGTGTACGCAAAATTGTTTGAAGGCTCGTAACACCCAAACCCTTTGAGCTATTTAGTTGAATTTTTTTTCGTGGGTAGAGTGGGCAGTCCCCTTAAAGTGGCCAAATTTGGAGGGGTGGGGGTGTGAGGGGGGAGGAGGGGGAAGTGTTTTAGACGGAAAATTTTGGTTTCTAGATCTCAGCAACCGCTTATGCTAGAAAGCTGAAATTTGGAATTTATATAGAACTTCAGTAGTGGACCCATTTGCAAAAAAATTGCTGATATAGGTGAAGGGGTTTGGGAGTGGGGGGAAAAATAATGCGTCCGAAACGCAAAAAAGGTGAGATCGACACTTTCTAAAATCCATATCTCCTAAACGGTTAATGTCACATAATGGAAACTTAATAAATATCTGTAGGTATACTAGGAGAATAGATCAGAAACAAAAATTTGAGTGGAAGCAGTGGCGTGCGGGGGTGGGGGGTGAAAAACTTTAGATTACGATATCTCACGAACCAATTGCACTAGACAAATAAAATTTGGTTTGTGTATAAAGGTTAACAAATGAAGTTTGCTGAAGGCAAAATTTTTCAAGGGGGCGGTGGAGCATGAAAGTGGAGGGGATAAGAATTTTTCTAAAAAATCACGTCTCATATCTCAAGAACCGTGTAAGATAGATGCTTAAAATTTTTACCAGAAGTAGACCTAATAGACCCCTAGCAGAAAACAAAATTTTGGAAATAAGGGTGTAGAGGGTGAGGGTGGGGGAGGGTGGAAAGGAAAAGGTTCCGATTTTAATATCTCGACAACCTATAATGATATAAAGCTGAAACTTGATATTTAGATAGAGCTATATTAGTAGCATCTTGGAAAAATATAATTTTTTATAGGGGTAGTATGGTACGGGGGTGGGGGGAGTTTTTCCTATCTTTAGAACGGCTTATGCTGCAAAGTTGAAACTCGGTACGTTTATGTAAATCAACTAGAAAACTAATTTAGATAAAAAAAAAATTCAAATATCCATTGGCGTTCGGAGGGGGGGCAAAAAAAATTATCAGTGGAAATGGAATGCATATATTTTCACGGTTTTCGTCATATCTATTAGGTCTTCCCAAATATTAAATTCATTTTTATTCTACGGTTTCTTCATATAAATACCTAGAAAGTGTTTTCAGGATTTTTTAAAATTCGACCCCTAAGGGGATGCAAAGTGGATTGTAAACTTTTTCACAAATTCTACTATATCCCCAGGTCTTATCAGATATCGAATATCTTTTCACTTTCACGTGCTTGCGTAATAATCGCTTAAAACTTGTTCTTAAGTTTTTTCCTTTTTCAGCCCCTAAGAGGGTATAAAAGGGTTGAACACGTTTTCATGAGTTCCGTCATTTCTTTTAGAAGTGATAAGAAATTGAATTGATTCCTACTTTCTCGTGCCGTCTTCATATTTATTTATTAACTCCTTTCAGAATTTTTGGATATTCAACCCCCAAGTGGGTGCAAGGAGGTTGCATATTTGGTGATATATCGAATTCACTTTTACTTCCCAAGGTTTCCTATATAAAAAAGACAAAAAATCAATTTCAGTATTATAGATATTCAATCCTAATGGGTGGGTGTAAGGGGGTTGTATGCTTTTCAAAGTTTCGACATATTTCTTAGGTTCGATGAGATATTAGATCGATTTTCATTTCCACAGACTTTTTATATAATCGCCTACAAACCCATTTCTCAATTTTTCGATATTCAACCCCCAAGGGTTTGTATATGTTTTCACAATTTTTGCCATTCCTTAGTTCTGATGAGATGTAAAATTAATTATTACGGCCAACCAATTCACGATTTTTCGAATTTCCAGAACAAAGGAGATGTGAAGGGTTTGCTTACGATTTCAGAAATTTTTCAAAATCCGTCTTGTCTCATGAGATATCAGGTTGCTTCTTATGAAATCGTCTAAAAACCTGTTTCACAATTTTTTCGAAATTCAAACCCCAAGTGGAAGTAATGGGTTTGTATACGTTTTAACAATTGGTCATATCTCTTAATTCTGATAAGGCAACAAATTCGTTTTTGCTTCTATGGGCTTTTAGTGTACATAATATACCGAAATTCGAATAGTCTACACGGACTTTTTCAATGTTTAATCGGCTAAAAATCTCTATTTTAAATATTTTTATATTAAGAACAAAATTAATTTTCCATAAGAAATCTAAAAATCTCGAAGCAACTTATGATACACTCCGACTTTTACCGCTCCCGAACTTTGACCCTAAAAATAATAAAGTTTCGCCCAGACTATTGGCAGATTTTTTATTATGCTTTCATAATGAAATTAAGAGAGAATCGAAAACTTCCCGAGCTCCAAATCACAAATTTACACACGAACCGCCATATAACAATCAGCTGACAAAAATTTGTCTATCTTAAAGGGTTGTTTTTTTTGCCACCAGGTGGAGATTTCCAACTTTACCATTCGTCAATTGACAATCAGAATGACGATGTTGGTAGTCAATTCGATTTGTCGCCTACGTTGTCAATGAATGGCGCGAAAAAACTATGCGATCACACGGGATTGACACATACGAATTGACAATAGATAGGACATTTACATCAGTAGAAATTTGTGTATTTACATTTTTCAAATCAAACGGGATTGAAAGAAAGCTGTGAATTGTGATTTTTTTGTGTGGAAAAAATATATAGTAAAAAAAAAAAAAAAAAAGAAAAAAAAAAAAAACCAAGTCATTTGGAGATGGCGATTTTGGTAGCACATGTCACGAAAGCGCCGTGTTTGGATTGGTTACGGATTAGTGAAAATGTACACAATCACATAACACCAATGTACACAATCACATAATTAAAATAAATTTTATGACTAGAAATATCTGAGAGATATAACGAAATTCGTAAAAATATTGAAAAAACTCCGTTTCAAGGACATTTGTTTAATTTGCCATTAATTTACGACCGTCGTAATAACTTAGGGGGTCATCCTTATGCGATTGAACAGTTAGAACGACATAGGTTGAGAATAAAATGGTGTGGTAGGGGATTTAGAGTGGTGGAACGGGAGGGCGGGAGCTTCTGAAGTAGCGGTGAACGTTGTTTTTGAACTGTTGAAGGTTATAATTATCAGGGCAGATCGGCTGGCAATGTGTTTCACACTACTGATGGCGAAAGAGGTTGCATAAATTTCACTGCTCTCCACAAAAAGGGGGCTGAACAGTATACTCGCACGTGAAACTTGGCGAGTGTTATGGTCGGCGAATAAGAGTGGAGGTATAAGATGTTTTAATTACTTACTACATTTATCTTTGAAATGTCGATAGTAAATACAGAGTATTCCGACATATCGGCAATGCTCAAGGGAGTCTATAGAAGCGAAACGGATTCGTCTCCAATTAGTCGGAACGCATGTTTTTGAACACGATTTAGCAAGGTTAAATGGGATTTTGGGACCCAGCCCAGGTATGCTAATTGTACTCAAGGCGTGGTCTGACATATGCCTTGTAGATTGGAACTTGTGAATTGACGACAGAAGGTCGTTAATAAAGATGAGAAATAGGTTGCGACATAGAACTAAGACATAAATTAAAATTTTAGTTTTTGGATTCAGTTTAATGCACTTCACTTGTAATTCTATATACAAAAACCAAATTTTATCTTTCTGGTACAATCGGTTCGGAAGATATTGTCATCCAAAGTTTCTTAACCCCCACTCCGACACTCCAACTCTCGTCTTAAGAATTTTAGTACTTGTCTAGGCAGATAGTATCCCTTAAGACAACCAAAAAGTTTCATACCACTCGTAGGGGCTTATCCAATTTACAAACAAAACAAATTTCAACGCATTTGTGAGCTACACATATGTATCCATATCACATTCAATTTTACACACGGCGGATAGATAGATTTCTTTCCTTTTTGGGGACTACTAGTCCAAAAATGTTAAAATACTAAATTTCAGTGTATTTAAATTTTTTGACATTTCCATTCGATCACAAAACTTTATTATTAAATAATTTTAAATTAAATAATTTCCGCTCGATCAAGTTGCCAATGTGGCAATTTGTAGAGAAAGGACACGGCAGAATTTCGTGTCGTGTCAATCCATGGGACAGTGTCAATGCATTGACGACTCATCCAAAATTGTTGTCAATTCGTCGCAAACGCATTGACAGGGTGATCACACGGTCATTCAAAATTGTCAATGCATTGACACAAAAACTTGTGTCAATTCGGTAGTCAATTCTACTATCAATGCATTGACGTGTCACAAAAATTACGATCACACGGATTGACATTGAATTGACAACTTTGTGACCAGATTCTACGTAATTTTGACGTCAGAGTGTCAATGCATTGACGGTTTTGAGTGACCGTCTAATCGTAGCATTAGGCCTAGACCTCTAACAGGGAAAACAATTTTTGGGTGAAGTGGATGACCGTGGGAGCGGGTGGAACGAAAAGATTTCTGATTTTTATTTCTCGAAAACCGCAAAGCATACAAAGCTATGATAAAAATTACGAAATTTGTTACACTGAAAATATGTAAAAAAAAAATCTTAACTTTTGCTTGCAGTGTACGATTTAACACAAAAGTTTTTTCAGATTAAACAATTCATATCATTAGCCAGTTAGAATCTCTAAATTTTTATCACATTTCAGTTTATTTAATGATAAGTAATTACATGTAAGTACGCATAAAAAGCCATATATTGTTAGTTTAAAACTTAGTTAAGTAATCTTTGTAACTTACAATTCCTGCCCAATAAAAATGTTGTTTGCGAAAAAGCACAAAAGTTGAGTTAAGTCCCCACACTGAAATGGAGTTTACTTCCAACTATTCGGAAAAGTGTAGCTTTACTCCGAAAAGTGATGGATCTTATAGAACGCCGTTTCGGAGCCCTAATAACTCCGTTTTTTTTAGAGTGTTGAGACACTATAGAGGTATCCTAGAAAAAAAATTTTTGATAGGGGCAGCAAGTACGGGGGTAGGGGTGGTTTTTTATATCTCAAAAACGGCTTACACTAGAGAGTTGAAACTTTGTACGTACAGTAGGGAGCAGTAATGAGTACATGTTTAACTTGTTACACTTCTTAGTTCATAATCATAGCAATAACAAAGCATATTTAAAAATTTTTTTTTCTTCTTTATTCCTTGTCCAATTCTTAACATAACAGTATATAATACAAAACAAAAAGCAAAAGATCCAGAGAGAAAAAAAAAGAAAAACCAAAAAATTCATGTGTACTCAATTTTGCACCTAATAACAACTAACAAAAGAGGTGATGTATTTTAATATTTAGTCCATAGTCCTTTGTTCTTTAAAACATTTTTCATCCGTTTTGGCATGTTCTCAACTAATTTTTGTATGATTTCATCTGGAATACTTTGCCATTCTTGCTACACACGTTGCCACAGCACGTCAAGGTTAGATGGGGCTGTTTTGTACTGTCCCAACCTCCTTTTAACGATTGACCACAAATTTTCAATCGGATTGAGGTCGGGACTTTGTGCTGGCCACTGCATCAATTTAAAATTTTGCCTAGTCAACCAATCTTTCACGATTTTAGACGTGTGTTTTGGGTCGTTATCCTGTTGAAATATTACTTCTTCTTCGGGATAGGCGCTCATCTCCACAAAATCAGGAATATGTGTTCGTAAAATATTTAAATAGTTTTCTTTTCTCATTATTCCATCAATTTTTTGCAGTGGTCCAACATGCCACCATGTGAAACAACTCCATACCATGACGTTTCCTCCACCGTGCTTGACTGTTTGTTTAACATGGTGTCTTTGCATGCTCTCCCCAGGTCGGCACCAACAATACTGCTTACCATCGGACTGAAAACGATTAAATTTTGATTCATCTGACCAGATTATCCGTTTCCAGTCGTCTGCAGTCCAATTTTTATGTTCTCGGGCAAACTTTAACCGTGCTTTCACATTTTTCTCTGACAATGCAGGTTTATTTTGTTTGACAGCTGCAGTGTATCCAATACAGTGGAGCGCTCTTCTTGCTGTCCATCGGCTAACGGACTTATTTATTGCCAGAGCAGCATCCTTAGGTGTTAAACACTTGTTTTTTCTCATCTCTGTTATCATGAGACGCGCGTCCGCATTTGTCAAAAGTTTTTTGAGACCTCTCACTTGTTCTTTAGGAGTACTTTTTCGCCTTTTCTGAACTCTTATGACCACTGACTGACTTATTTTAAGTTGCTCAGCAATTTTTCGTGTCGGTAAGCCATTCTCTGTCATAGATGCAATGCTATTTTCAATATTTCGTGATAATTTCTTCATTATTTCGAATAACTTTGATTTTTTTATGAACTTTACAAAACGCACCACTTTTCAAGGTTTCACAGTTAATCAAACACGATCACAAACTAACATTTGAATTATTGAATGTTCATTTATGACAAAGAATTCAAAACAAGCGGTAAATTTTTAAATTTCCGATGAAAGCAGAACTGAGTGCAATATTGAATACATGTGAGTTGTTTTAGTTTTGCTTTTCTCTCTCTCTGGATCTTTTGCTTTTTGTTTTGTATTATATACCGTTATGTTAGGAATTGAGCAAGCAATGAAAGAAAAAAAAAACTTCTAGTTTACTTTGTCATTTCTATTCTTATATGCTATGAAATGCAAGAAGTGTAAACATGTACTCATTACTGCTCCCTACTGTATATAATCGCGCTTGTAGATCGTCCGACTCCTCACTAATAGTGAACGGAATGGACGAGTAGTTTGTTCAGGTGGACTTTACGTGTGCCGGCGTGAAGGAATTTCTTGGGAAACTCTTATTGTGTCCGCCTCGGACGGTTGACCTGTTCGAACACAGCGTCTATCGCATTCATATCGCAATTACTTAATTGCCACTGCAATTTCCACAGGTCTTTCATGGTTTCCTTGTGGTGCGTAGACGAATGTCGTTGCATTCTCAAAAGTCGTCCATGGACGCATGTTAGTTTATCCTCAACTGATTTATGGCTTTTCCCGTCTATCAGTTAATCCCATCGGTATGTCCGACACTTTACCGCCACATCGTTTTTCACCCTTTTACAGGTTCATTTTTAGGCAACGGAGTCAGCGCCTCGGGCGCGACTCATCTCTAGGTCGACCGAGCCCTACGGGCTCGGCCTTCGGCACGAGTATGTGTGTCATACGTATATGTAGAAGTACTACAGGAGTAATTAAAAAATTCAGAATTATACCGGCGGACAGAGCTGGAGCAAAAAAATGTCCGTGAAAAGGGTTTTTTCCCACATTTTCATGAATTTCATTATACGAGTATCTTTTAGACCTGTTGAGTTATCAAATTAATTTTACTTCTGTGAGCTCCTTATATTAGCACCTAGAAACATTTTTTAAAATTTGTCGATATCCAACCCCTAGGGGTGAAAAGTGGTTGTGTACATTTTCACGAATTCTGATATATTTCTTCATTAGACGATATATCGGATATCGAATTCACTTTCACTTATAAAGTCTTTGAATATAAACGATATTAAACCCCCTGGGGTATAAGGTATTGTTCAAGTTTTCACGAATTCCGAAAATCTTTTAGGTTTAATTTGATCGAATCCACTTTTACTTCTATTGAATGTTCTATTGAGAACAAATACGTAAATAAATAAAAAAAAAAATCTTCCAGCAGTCTGGGCGCATCTATGCGACTGAAACCCTAAAAATTAACGTTCCAAATAGCCTCCTGGTTATTCGTTGGATTATCAGTCTCATAGTAACACCGCATATCAGCATTAAACGCATTTCGGACTTCTACCCAAAAAATAATAAAGTTGCTCCCAGACTGTTGGCAGATTTTAAAACTAAACTAAGCTGTGTTAAGTAGAAAAAAGTTTCTAAACTTCTCTTCATCATTACGCAAGTGACCGTTTATTAAGCTTTCAAAAAATTCTTCACTAGTTCGAGTTTGGAATATAGGCCAGTCAATGAAGTCATTAAAAATCGATCATTTAACAATAAGTCCGACCTTTTTGAAATTGTGGGAAATGATTAAGTTTGTCGTTAAAGTAATATATCTCTGTTTGCACCCCTCTCCGAAGTCCGCAACATGCTCAAAATGGTTAAAAACGTAGTTTCGTTATGTAGACTACAAAAAATTACAAACGGTTTGCAAACTTAGGATAATGTTGAACAGGGTATTTTCGATATTGTATTAGATTTGCGACCCATTTTTAGGGCCGCAAAATATAATATTATTGGCATTAATATTTTGAACAAAAATGACCCCAAGGAAATTGCAATAGTTGTGCAAATTATGATCATACTTTTTACTGGCATCAGAAACATCTGTGTAGATTTGCAACCCTTTTTTTGCACACAACATGCTTTTAACAGGATTAATAGTAAAAAAAAGGATTTATTGAAAGAAAATCCATGAAGAAAATTACCACAGTTTTTAAAACTCGTGTTTAGTTTGCACCCTCGTAGGCGACATGCATCCTGGCAAATTTAGTAACAATAGCAATTCCGTGTTTTTTTGACCCCCGAAAAAGTAGCAGAAGTTTTGCAAATCGAACAGAATATTTAAATCACCTTCTCTCATCTTAATACGAATTGCAATAATAGCATTTAATAGCAAGTTTGCAACCTCATACTCTACCCGCAACCTTGCAATTCCAACCCCACCGAAGGAATATCACAAATCGTACTTTCTAAGTACCTGTATATTGTAAATGTATAATGTACGTAGTACTATTGATAAAATAGTAGTTAGCCGATATGAATGAAAATCAAACATACTTTTCCCTGTACATACATAAAAAATGCATTCAGAATTTGTATTTATCTATGGTATTCAACAAATAAACAAACTCCACGGACCTGGCATAAAACGAGAAGAAAAAATCTGCCAATAATCTGGGCGAAACTTTATTATTTTTAGGGTCAAAGTTCGGGAAAAGTTGGAGTGTATCATGAGTTGCTTCGAGATTTTTAGATTTCTTATGGAAAATTAATTTTGTTCTTAATATAAAAATATTTAAAATAGAGATTTTTAGCCGATTAAACATTGAAAAAGTCCGTGTAGACTATTCGAATTTCAGTATATTATGTACACTAAAAGCCCATAGAAGCAAAAACGAATTTGTTGCCTTATCAGAATTAAGAGATATGACGAATTGTTAAAACGTATACAAACCCCTTACTTGCACTTGGGGTTTGAATTTCGAAAAAATTGTGAAACATGTTTTTAGACGATTTCATAAGAAGCAACCTGATATCTCATGAGACAAGACGGATTTTGAAAAATTTCTGAAAACGTAAGCAAACCCTTCACACCTCCTTGGTTATGGAAATTCGAAAAATCGTGAATTGGTTGGCCGTAATAATCAATTTTATATCTCATCAGAACTAAGGAATGGCAAAAATTGTGAAAACATATACAAACCCTTGGGGGTTGAATATCGAAAAATTGAGAAATGGGTTTGTAGGCGATTATATAAAAAGTCTGTGCAAATAAAAAGCGATCTAATATCTCATCGAACCTAAGAAATATGTCGAAACTTTGAAAAGCATACAACCTCCTTACACCTCTTTGGATTGAATATCTAAAATACTGAAATTGACTTTTTGGCTTTTTTACATAGGAAACCTTAGGAAGTAAAAATGAATTCGATATATCACCAGATATGCAACCTCCTTACACCCACTTGGGGGTTGAATGTTCAAAAATCCTGAAAGGAGTTAATAAATAAATATGAAGACAGCACGAGAAAGTAGGAACCAATTCAATTTCTTATCACTTCTAAAAGAAATGACGGAACTCGTGAAAACGTGTTCAACCTATTTATACCCTCCTAGGTGGAAAAAGGAAAAAAGTTAAAAACAAGTTTTAGGCGATTATTACGCAAGCCCATGAATATGAAAAGATATTCAATATCTGATAAGACGTGGGGATATGGTAGAATTCGTGAAAAAGTTTACAACCCCCTTTGCACCCCCTTAGGGGTCGAATTTTAAAAAATCCTGAAAACACTTTCTAGGTATTTATATGAAGAATCCATAGAATAAAAATGAATTCAATATTTGGGAAGACCTAATAGATATGACGAAAACAGTGAAAATATATGCATTCCATTTTCACTGATAATTTGTTTTGCCCCCCCTCCGAACGCCAATGGATATTTGAAATTTTTTTTTATCTAAATTAGTTTTCTAGTTGATTTACATAAACGTACCGAGTTTCAGCTTTGTAGCATAAGCCGTTCTATAGATAGGAAAAACACCCCCCACCCCCGTACCATACTACCCCTATAAAAAATTATATTTTTCCAAGATGCTACTAATATAGCTCTATCTAAATACCAAGTTTTAGCTTTATATCATTATAGGTTGTCGAGATATTAAAATCGGAACTTTTTCCTTTTCACCCTCCCCCACCCTCACCCTTTACACCCGAACTTCCAATTTTTATTTTAAGCATCTATCTTACACCGTTCTTGAGATATGAGACGTGATTTTTTAGAAAAATTCTTATCCCCTCCACTTTCATGCTCCACCGCCCCCCTTAAAAAATTTTGCTTTCAGCAAACTTTATTTGTCAACCTTTATACAGAAACCAAATTTTATTTATCTAGTGCAATTGGTTCGTAAGATATCGCAATCTAAAGTTTTTCACCCCCCACCCCCGTACGCCACTGCCCCCACTCAAATTTTTGTTTCCGATGTATTCTCCTAGTATACCTACAGATATTCATTAATTTTCAATTTTGTGACATTAACCGTTTAGGAGATATGGATTTTAGAAAGTGTCGATCTCACCTTTTTTGCGTTTCGGACGCATTATTTTTCCCCCCACTCCCAAACCCCTTCACCTATATCGGCAATTTTTTTGCAAATGGGTCCACTACTGATACTCTATATAAATTCCAAATTTCAGCTTCCTAGCATAAGTGGTTGCTGAGATCTAAAAACCAAAATTTTCCGTCTAAAACGCTTCCCCCTCCTCCCCCTCACACCCCCACCCCTCCAAATTTGGCCACTTCAAGGGGCCTACCCATTCTATTCATAAAAAAAATTTCAATTTAATAGCTCAAAGGGTTTGGGAGCTACGAGCCTTCAAACGATTTCGCGTACAGCGGTCGACGTACGGCGTACGGCGGACAGACGGACTGAAATTTTTTTTTGCTTTTTTCGTGTCTACTCGTCATGAAACGTGAAAAAAAAAATTTTGAGGGTAGCAAATTTTTTTTTTTTAAAAATCGAAAACAATACTGTATTATTAAAATAATAAAGTAAAATGTATTTTGCGCATTGCATAGTTGTTTTTCAAAGGCAGCGAAAATATAAGTGAAGTTTTTCCAAAATTCTCGCGGTCGGTATAGCCGACCGCATTGTCCCCTTCTATAAATGTTTTGCGAGAATGCACGTATACGGCGTTGATGTTATGAGGATGGAAAAACTCCGTTCTCGCTCCCTACCAGAGCTCTTGAAATTCGTGAGGAGGACGAAAAAGTTCGGGTAGAGACTGTGGGACTCGAGTGGCAATATTTGTCTGAGTGCTCAAGATGCGCTGCTTTGCTGCGTCAAACAACAAATACAATAACAACCAACAACAATAACAACAATAGCCACAATGAGGTCATGTCCATCTAACGAGATCTCTCCACCCTTTACACCCCTTCGGGGTTGAATATAAAAGAAGTCGATTTTTACTCATTTACCTAAAGCGCACGTAGAAGCAAAATTAATTTGATGTCTCAGGAGAAAAATTCGTAAAAATTATGCACCATGTTTTCACCGACCAAAATATTATTCCACCTCGAATCGGCAATGCCAGTCTGAAATTTTTTGTTTGTTTAAATTACGTTTTACAGTACATCTACACGCATTTAACAAACTTCAACTTATTAACGTAAGCCTTCCATGAGATAGATAAAATATTTAAGATGAAAATCCAGGAATAAAATTTAAGTCAAATATCCTCCAAATTGAGAGGCCTGTACTTTTCATGATTTTACCTGATCTCAAAAATGTCAATGCATTTCTTTTAGACGAAATGCAGGCTTTCGGAATCAACTGAACGGGTCTAATCAATACGATTGTAATGTCCTCAAAATTGAGAGGTCTGCACTCTTCCTATTCCAACAAATTTTATGCCTTTCTTACTGGCTATACTTTTAGAAGACAATTAGATCGAACAGGAAACCATTGAAGTCTTACAATTGAATTACATTTATATATATATATTTTTTTTTCTTAAATTAGAATTTCAATTAATAATAAATAATCATTTACATTATATTTCCTTATTTACAAAGATCACTTTGAGCACTTTTATTTATCAATTTAAAAAAAATTAAATTTTTATGTTATACTGCTGGAATAGTCGATTCGTTCATTCGTAATGTACAATCACAGCGCAGTCCAACCTTTCACCTTAACAAAAAAGGGTCAGGCCAGCACAACTATAGAACTTCACATCGTTCAATCCTTAAAAGCGAAAACTTAAAATCTAAAAACATTAGCTATCGGACGATGTCCTTTTCTTCCCGAACGGAACGTCGTTATCCTTATGACAATCGAATATATGAAAAAGGCTCGAATGTTTTACGGGCGGAAAAATGAGATTGCTGACGACTTTCAGCGGGCTGAACTTTTCGATATTATTGTTGGTCAAATCGCAGCCGTTACTACAACTGCACGATCGTGTCATTTTGTTCGATGATCCTTTCGATCCGAACGGCGACATTATTTTCGATGTTTTACGTATTCGAGACCGATGAACGGGCGACAAAGGATTCGTATCGTTCTCTATTACGAAAACCGAATTGCTTAGATGTCCGGCCGACTGTCGAAGCGGATTGAAATCGTTACGATCACTTTGGACACTATCGTTTCGAGTTGTGTAACTCTGGACGCTAGTCGAATCGCTCGATGCCGGATTCAATGATTTGCTTTGGTTCACTTGAATCGTTTCGAAATCGCTAAGTGAATCGGTAAGCTGTAGCGATTTGTTGTAGTACTCGAAGTGATCGTGCGGATCGGCGTTAAATGAATCGCACCGATTTGATATCGTTTGATGATCAGTTTTCGATTCGATCGTCGGTGACGATGGCAGAAAGACGTCGTCATCGATAAAATCGTTTAGACTAGATGAGAATTCTTTATTATCGTAGGAATATTGGATATCGTTCGTGACGGACGGTCTTTGAATTGTACTCGGAGGTGTGTTCTCTTTGGAATTATCATGATTACATTTACTGCTGTCTTCGGCCCCGCTAGGTGCTTCTACTATTTTCCACATGTCCTTGTTAATATCGGCAGCGGCGGACGCAACGGCTGCAACAGTATGGTGGACACTATTCAAGCTGCAAGTGATCGCTGACGGTCTTTTAGCGGCTAGCTGTTGCTGTCGTAGCCAAACAGGTGAATCTAAAAGGAAAGGTTAATAGAAAGTTAGTAAGAATCACGGAACAGGTTCTCTTCGATGATCCTTACCTATATAGATCCGATTTTGAAGCGATGCTCTTTTTTCGATCAACGATTGAAGACGTTGCTGACTAGCTAAGGACAGTCTATAGTTCAAATCGGCGGGCTGTTCAACTTCAACGCCCAGAATTTTCAAGATTAAGTTCTTGAGAGCGGCACGAAAGTCCTTCAGATGATAGGCATATAGGACAGGATTAACGGCCGAGTTCAGATGCGATAGGATTATACAGAAGAACGTTAGCTTCGGATGAACGTAACAGTCCGGACAGAATGCCTTAACGCAATTGATCGTGTACAGCGGGATCCAACAGATCATGAAGAACAGCACGATAATTGATAAGTTCTGCGTTGCTTTTACTTCACGTTTACGAGCTGCTCCTAATACTCGAAGCATTGTACCGCCGTGATTTCGATGTGGTGTTACTTGGATATGTGAGATTGAGGATCGATGACTATTATCACCCACAGGATTCATCGTAACAATTTGTCGTACCTATTGTAATTGAAATTTTTCGATTAGTTTAAGTCGTTTTTGTAGCCATGCACATATTACCTGTTTTATAATAACTCGATAAATATGAGCATAGAATGCCAGCATCAATATGGCCGGTGTTATTATGGTGGCGAAGTAGAGGAAAACTAAGTAATTGTAGTCCATTACTTTTACGAAAAGACAGTCGGAGTTCTCGGCGACATCAGCGTGCCATCCGAATAGTGGAAGAAAGCCAACAATACTGCCTGCTACCCAGCACATTGAAATTATTCCTGGAAAAAAAGAGATAATTCATTTAATTACACTTAGTGGTGGGTTTCGGCAAAATATAATGCAACTAAGAGCGATAAAATTACAAATTTCGTTCGCCAAATTTATGAAACTTAAAAAATACACCCAACAGGTAGGAGCTTACATGGAACTCATACTTTAGACTATCACCTATCTGTCGTTGAAAACCTCTCGTTTATTCGGGCCTGCATAAAAGTAAACGTGTAAATTTCATCTTCTTATCAAGAAGTTGACTTAAATTGATGAGCTCTAGTTTAATTTTCGGATGCCCAATACAAATTCATCATTTAGTCGAGTTCCCAATGGTTAATATTTAGGTTATATTAGATTTAGGCTAAATGGTCACATGTAATAAGGAAAATAAATAGGCATTAATGATTTATGGGTATTGTTGTGAACGCAGGCCTTGAGGTGAATATTTTGACTTGAAAAAGTAGGGTACGAGGAAACAGTGGCCCAATTCCACCTACGTCCGAATTGGTGGCTGAAGTTCGAACTGGAGCGACGCGCTTGTTGTTGTTGTTGTTGCTGTTTGGTGTGGGAGAAGACACACAGCAAAGCAGCGCATCTTGAGCATTCAGGCCAACATGGCCCATTATATTGGATTCCCCCAGTCTCTACCCGAACTTTTTCGTCCTCCTCACGAATTTCAAGAGCTCAGGTAGGGAGCGAGAACGAAGTTCTTCCATCCTCATAACATCAATGCCGGATACATGCATTCTCGCAAAAGAGTAAGCTGGACACTCGAGAAGGAAATGTTCCGTTATGTCGTCGCTCTCGTCGCAAGCAGTGCAATCGAATCGTCAATGATTCTCATTTTGACCAAGTGTAGGCCACAAGAGTTATGCCCTATAAGGACACCAACCATACTATACCACATTCTTTTCTGCTCAATTTGAGAAGAAAAGCAGCAGTTCGTCCACTTGGTCCGTCAACAAGGTTTCTGGTCTGCCACATTCCCGGAAGAAGCCGCCATCTCTCAATATGTGATTTAATCACCCACTCAGCAATGGCAGCCCTAACAGAGTCAACCGGCACACCGAAAACTGGTTCTAATCGGACCATGGCTGACTCCGATCCAGCCTTTGTTAATGCATGAGCTATTTCATTGCCATTTACACCGTGGTGGCCTGGCACCCATATGAGCTTTAAGTCATTGAGTCTGCCAACAGAATTCAACCGTTCTTTACACTCACGTACCATCTTCGAAAAGACGATTGGATTATCTAGGGATTATAGAGCGGCCTGACTGTCGCTGCAAATGCAGATCATCCTGCCTCTCCATCTTCCCTCTATAATCCATTCTACTACCTTAAGGATCGCCTAAACTTCTGCTTGAAATACCGAAGAATGTTTTCCTAGGGCGAAAGAGTACCTGAGATCTTCAGTCTGCAGGTAAATTCCAGCTCCCGACCCGTCTTCAGTCATTGAGTCGTCCGTATAGAATATATCAATTAATCCGCTAAGCGGTGCGGACTGGTTTTCCCACTCCTTCCTACCCGGGATCTCCACCTAATATTTCCTTTTGAGCATACAGGTCGAAGTCATAGCATCCGAAGGCATATCGAAGATGGAATTTCCAGACAATCTTCGAGCCATTTCTCCATGACCCGTGCAATGCTCTTTTCTCCACAGGCCTAATCTCATTAGTCTGTGTGTAGCTCTCATTGCTTCTGCCTGAACAACAATGTCAAGCGGTGGCAAATTGAGCAGTGCATCGAGTGCCGCACCCGGTGTGGTACGCAAGGCACCTGTTACACCGATGCAGACTGTCCTCTGTAGTTTAGCGAGACCAGCTCTAATGTATGCACATTTGGACTTAGTTCAGCAAACCACTGATGCATAGATTAGAATGGGTCTTATAATGGCTGTATATAGCCAAGGCCTAAGACCCCATGTTCTTCCAAAAGCTCTCCGGTACTGCCAGAATGTTACTAGCGCACGGTTCGCCTTTGTATCTACATGTTCCCTCCAGAGAAGCTTGCTATCCAGGATAAATCTAAAATACTTAACTTTCTCCGAGAGCTGAATAGTTTCACCCTTCATCATTGGTAACACTAAACCTTCAGTCTTTCTTTTCCTAGTAAACAAAACTAGAGCGTTTTTGTTAGGACTCACAGAAAGTCCGTGTCTTTCGCACCAGCTATCGATAACCCATAGGACTCTCTGCATTTTCATACATTCCTGAGCGATAGCCCGACAGCTAGTGCAGCCACGTCGTGAATATTCAGATCCTGCAGTTCGAGAAGCTGAGAGTCGATGAGCATAATCCACAACAATGGCGAAAGGACCCCGCCTTGAGCACAGCCCTTACTGACTCCCGTTGTAGCACATTGCCCATCCCCCGTCTTCGCGAATAGTATTCTCTGTGTAAGCATGGAGTAAATCCACTTAACTAAAATGTCATCCACCCCATGTGTTTTGGCAGCATCACACAGTGATTCAAAGGGCACACTATCAAAAGCGCCCTCAATGTCCACAAAAAGGCCCAGCGAACAAAGAGGATGCGCTCAGAGAGCCACTTCCCTAATGTGCTTCTCGCGCTTGCTGGCATCCGGGCTAGCTGCGGCTGTGGGGGAGTACGTTGCTCGAAAGTCAGACCATAAACCCTAGGCCTGTACAACAAAAATTAGTCGCGTCAACTTACCCTAGTAATTAAAGTTTGTGATATCTTTCCCAATAGGTTATGAGAGGCCGAGAAGCGATGGTTTGCGCGACTTCGAGACTTGTGAGGGAGCTCTGGTGTTGTAGCGCTCTGTCTGCCCACCCTGCCTCAGCCACAATAGGTACTAAGAGTACCCCGTATGCCTTAGGTATTGCCGTTTCTGAGATAGAAAAATGAAAATTGTTCTTATCAAACCCTAACTAAACCTACTGTGAAAGTTGATGGGTTTCCCAGAGACGAATTATTAGCGTATCGCCCAACCACCAGTGCGAGTATAAAAGAATAATTGTTAATTGGAGTTTTTTTATTTGGATATTAATGAAAAGTAAGGAAGGTTGATCAGAAGGAAAAGAGTAAGACAATATAAGAAACACTCTCCCCAGGTTGACGAAGTAGCGGGATCCTTTATCATAGTGCATTCGAATTCAAATGGCGAAGGAGAACATTAAAAACAACTTTTAAATGAAAGAATTTCAAACGACTTACTTGATCTTGTGTAGAATGAATTTATTGTTGCTTATCTTTCAGAAACTTTAACGATAAGAAAGCTATAAACCACAGACAAAGGAATTTAATTAGCAATATCACAGGCGACATAGGGTCTATAGAAAATGTACTACTGCCCCAATTTCCTGAAAATATAAATCTACACTACATACAATTTTCCATTCCTATAAATAATGTTCCGAGTAGTTGAATACATCAGTATATGGATATGAGGAAGTGGTGACGAAATCTTGACAATTTTCTAAATTAGATTTTGGAGCTTCTGTCTAGCATCTTGAAAGACTAGGACATCATAATGTGTCTGAAATGGAAGTGACTGGATACAACATAAAGCAATTGCCCAACGAAGTTAGGGGGTTTCCCTTTAACGTCTATGCGACATGGTATATTCGATTTGTACCAGCCTAAGGCGGCGAAAATTACGTCGGCACAAGGAAATCAAGAAATTGTCGAAGAAAGCCAGTGGAAAACTTATAAATGCGAAATATCTACTATTTTCAGACGTAGTCGCAAGAGGGCATTGATCATGACTATTTTCACAGTGCTTTCCTTTTCCTGGAGAAGTTGTTTTTTTCGTCTGCTCCTTAGGTTAATTGAATGTTAACAATGGCGTAAAAAGAAATATTGAAGTCTGCTTTGTTCTGTGTTTGTTTTTTTGTGATTAATAAATGCGCTGTAAAGACTTCTCCACATGTATAAAGCGACATCTGTTGGGTACTAGTGCAGTGCATTATTCAACGTAGTACTAGGAAAGGAACAAGGAAACGGAATAATCGAGTGTGCGAAATTCCGTTATTTATTTTTTATAAATATGTATTTTTGTGTGGGTGGATAACTCTGATCAAACACCATTCTAAGCTTGATAATTTAATTTTGATGAATTTTTATAAAATGCCATGTGAACCGCTTATGCTAGAAAGTTGAAATTTAGATTAACCTTTAATTATAATGAAACGTGCGTGAGTATAAAGAAGGAAGCAGAAACCAAAAAAGTATGCCGTATTCAAACGAATTTGAAGTAGGTTTGCGCATTTTAGTTCACCATAGTGAGCGATCCGTCGCGAACTAGTTCGTTCTTTTAGTTCACTAGTTCGCGGGAGTTCAGTGATAAGAAAGGCAGTGAAGTTTGGAACGACTCGTTGTCGTCATTGTAGTAGAATCTGGTAGAATTGACTGGTACAATGTGATGAGCTAAAAAAAAAGGTCGTTAGTGTACCAGTACAAAATAGGTCGTCTGATAGAATGTGATGAGCTAAACACAAAAAGGTCAAACGAACTTGGAGCGGGACTGCGATCTAGTTCGTTCATTTCAGTTATGGGAACGCTCTTTCGAACTAGTTCGTTCGTGAACTACACAAGCCTAATTTGAATGGTTGTTGAAGGAAAATGTTGGAACCGTATTTCTCAGGAACCGTATGTACGAGAGTGAGTCAAAAATTATCCGCCATGTGGGTATAACTTTTATTCAATACAAATTTAGGAAACTAACTTTACATCATTTTTCAATATAGTCCCCTTGCCTTTGAACGCACTCGGTCCATCGTTGCATAAGCTTCCTGATGTCCTCAGAAAAGTAGGTTTTCGACTGAGCAGCGAGCCACGAAATGCACCGCGTCCTTCACTTCTTGTTCCGAGATGAATCGACGGCCCCTTAATGCCTCTTTGAGTGGACCAAACAAGTGGTAGTCAGAAGGAGCAGGATCAGGACTATACGGAGGATGAGCCATTACCTCAAACTCACTCGCCTGTCTAACAGAACCATGTCACGTGCACGCTCAATGTTGCCATCATTTGTGGCCGTAGATGGTCGTCCGGCTCCTTCCTCATGCGTAACACTCGTGCGACAATTTTTGAATTTTTTTAAATCCATTCATAGACACTCCGTTGCGGCAAGACACTGTTCCCGTATTGTGCAGAAAGTCTTTGATGGATTGCGGCCCCTGATACACCTTCCAACCACAAAAATCGAATCTCTGCTCATTGTTCTTCTTTGGTGCAAACTTCTAATGGAACGGCCATGATCTATTTACAACAATAGGAAGATAAATGGAGGAATTAGGATTGAAATTCCATAGCACAACCACAACAGTATAACACTAAAATAAACTAAAACAGAGGTCAGTATGAACAATGTAAGAAGAGTTATGTCACCATTACGGATAATTTTTGGCTCACCCTCGTATATTTAGTCAACGGAATGAATCCTTACAATAATATATATAATAAGTAACGAATTAAATAATGTCATTACAAAAGAAAAACAAAGAATAAAAATTTGAACAACTAATGAAACTACCATATGTGACTTGGAAGAGTGACTTCAATGTCACGAGATTAATATTAAATAAATCAATGCAATTACTGTACTTATTGCCGGTTCTCATCAGTCTTGACAGTGGACTATTTTGACCAATACAATGTTTACTGCATTAGCAGAGAGAATGGAGATTGACACCGAGTACGAACATTGGAATCACGAAAATTAACAGACTCAAGAAGACACGGACAATCGCTTAAAGAACGTAAGTGTAATTGAACCATAAGGGAATCGTAATTTATCCACTCAATTGGAATGTGTAACTTATAGGCGAAAAGTCTCAAAAACTTATGATGTATTGTCTCGATTCGATTGATGTGAATCTGGTAATAAGGATTCCACACTGGAGAACAATATTCAAGAATGGGCCTAACCAAGCTGCAATATACATATAGGTATATGTTAATAAAGTCCCTTGTATTGCGTGTAATAAAACCGAGCATTCTTTTTCCCAGCAGCGAATGAGCAAGGAATTACCGATGTAAGTCATTCTCTAACTAGTTACCGGGCAATCATATGCATAGATAACAACATGAAATATATAACATATATGTTGGATTCCGCACCAGCTAATGAATCAGAAAAACCCCAAATGAGTATCCATTACCAACCTATTTCCAAATTGGAGAAATGTAATGCAATCGGTAATGTGTTAATCATTCAACAGTGTTGATGAACAGAGACAGAAGTTGTATTTCACATTCAATTGTTTCTTTTCTGATTTTCAGTCATCTGTGGATTTAAAGCGTGTTGGTTCGTTTAGCAAAGGGCTAGAAAAGTGAAGTTTTCGTGAAAAATATTAAAATTAAAAAATTGGTAAGTACAAACATTTCCATTTTATTAAATATATATTAGCTAATGAGGTTTTCTTATATGGTCGTATTAAAAAGAAATAATGGAAAGAAAAAAACGAAAATTAGTTAGTTCACGTCCATTAGCAAGACTAATTAGGACAGAAAGGGAAAATTTTATAGAACAATTAAATAGTTGCAATACTGAAACTACGTTTAAATCTCAACCTGGAAGTAATCCCAATTTTATAAAAATTTCTCATACCGAAAATGAGGACTCTAGTCAGGAGTTAAATACTCCAGATATTACTGTGGAAGAAGATAAAGTTTTAGAAGAACACAATTTAAGGAGTAAACTGAAGGATTGATATATAAAGTATAATCCGCCCAGAGAAAGTTTTAGAGCTTTGTTAAAGATTCTAAAATCTGAAAAGCTCGATGTGCCGATAGATCCAGACACTCTTTTCTCTCCATCAGATGATATTATAATTAGAACCGTTCCACCTGGGCAATACTGGCACTATGGTATAGCAAAACAATTACAGAAAATTGAAGAAATCGTTGTTAATTATAATGAAATTATATTAAATATTGGAATTGATGGATTGCCACTATATAAAAGTTCCACTGAAAGCCTATGGCCTATTTTGGGAAAAGTGATAAATATAGAAAAACATTAAAGTTTTTTTGATTGAGACATACCTTGGTAAAAAGAAACCAATTAATGTGAATAGTTATCTGCATGATTTTGGACAAGAAATCAAGTTGCTTCTGAAAAATGGTATCCAAATTGGGAATAAAACTTTAAATTTTAAAATTAATTCCTTTATATGTGACGCTCCTGCTGGATCATTTCTTCGAGGTATCATGGGACAAAATGCACTACGCGGATGTAATAAGTGCATTCAAACTGGTACTTGGATTGAAAATGTTGTCACATTTGATACGAGATCCGGCGTTCTGATATCAGACGATGACTTTCTGAACAGAACTTACTCTTTTCTTCACAAAGGTCCATATAAAGAACAAAAACTATTACTTGAAGAATTGGGAGTTGACATGATAACACAATTTCCGTTTGACTGCATGCATGCAATTGATTTAGTAGTGACCAGAAAAATCATCTTACAGATAAATGGAAAAACGTCCAAAAAAATGCATGCATCAAGTAAAGCATATATGTCGAATCTTTTATTGTCATTGTATACTTCCATTCCAAAGGAATTCAACAGAAAGCCTAGAAGCTTGGATGAGATTGCAAGATGGAAGGCCACCGAATTTAGACAATTTATTTTATATACTGGCATAGTTGTTTTAAAAGGTTTACCTGATGACTTACGTATACTACCATTTTCTCCTTTTACATTCGGCATATCGACTACTTTGTTCTCCTAGAAGTTTTGAAAAAAATTTAGAGATAGCTGAACAAATGCTGAAATATTTTGTAGAAACATTTTCTGATATTTATACGGAAAATAGCGTTACTTATAACGTACACAATTTACTACATCTAGTCGAAAGTATTAAACATACTGGATTTTTAGCAAATTTTTCAGCATACCCGTTTGAAAATTATATGAAAGATTTGAAACGAAAAATCAGGAAACCACAGAAAATATTACAACAAATAGCTGAAAAAGTGAAGCATGAGAACTTTTTGTTTAGCGAAAATGGAAAAGTTATCAAAAAATCTGCTACTGGAAAAATAAAATGCTATATATCAGAATTATATTTCTTGAGCGGTAAACAGCCAGATAACTATATTTGCATAAAACCATTTATACCTGTTAAAATAACAGATTTCAAGGAGCAAAACGGAGAAACATTTATTGTTGGCAGAAGATATTAGATATTACCAGTTTTTTTTAGTCAACCGGTTGATTCCCAGGCGGCTTTGGGAAGATGCTTATGTAAGCAGGAAACATCACAAGAAGATGAAGATTTTCGAATTACGGATATTAGTTTTAAATTTGTTTGTCTTCCATATAATCTCGGATTCGTCCTTATTCCAATACTCCATGGATGCACTTAAATTAAGAAGTGACCTTTTTTAGAGAACATGCACCAATTTGATGAAACTGCAAGTAGCAGCAACATTTTAAGAATAAGATTCGACTCCTATGACGAGAATATACCACCCGTTCGACGATGTTATGCTATGATAGGTGAAGATCTCTTTCAGTTGGTAAATGCACCTTCATTAACAATTTAATAATCTGAATTAAAATCTTTCATATCTTCTTTGAATAGGAGACAGTAATAATAATAAAACGAATGATATGCTACACCGCTTAACAAATTTGGAAAAGAAACTGGATGATTTAAAAAGTAAATTAAATACCATCGGCATTTATAACTATAATATACAACATTAAATCAATTGTATTCCAATTTTCAGATACAATCTCAAATCAAAATAAACTGATTGTAGATAAATTAGCAGAACAAAATGTAATTTTGAAAAGTCTATATAAACATGCTGTCGGAGTTGAGGAAAATTGTAAAATTTTCCCAATCATTAATATTATGGAGTTACAACGATTTGAAAGCGAGTTAAATGCAGATAACTTTGGCCAATATGTAAGTTTTAGATTTTCAAATAGAACATACACTAATAAAAATTTTACTATTTAAATCGCTACAATTAAAAATATTATTAAGAAGGACGGTTTGACGAAACACTTCAGTCGTCTTTTTAGCGATGACATTGCAGTTGAGTACAACTATGACGGAACTCACGGAAAGCAAACCTTTAAGAGCTTAATTAATATTAATTACATTTTGTTTAGGATTATGTGAAAGATGTAAAAAAAAGCTCGCAAAATAATAAAAAATCGTCATTTTAAAAATAAATGTATTCAAAACAAGAACAAAAAGAAAAATGGAATAAATTAAATAACATTCGAAATTCAAACTATGTATCTTTATGTTTAATTTTATGAAAAAGCATTAGTTTCTATTTTATAAATAGAAATATGAATTTTTTTTTGTTACTTAGAAATTAAGAAAAGAAAAAGGAGTCTCAATAAAAATATAATTTGTTTATTATTTAAAATTTATGTATTTTATTTTTGCTGTTGAGTGTATCCTTCTTAGTAAGTAATCATTGCAATGTCGCTTATGACTAAAAACGTGCCGAATTTGTACCATTAATTTGTTCCGGAACAAATAACTTACTCTGAAGTGGTTCCGGAACAGATTAGTGGCAGAAATTCCTTCAGAAATAGGTACATAGTAAATGTTGACACAACGAATTACATCTACCCATTCCGTAATAACTTCATTGTAACTAGTTCTATATCGTATTTCAGTAATTTAATCTATAACAACTTCTTAGGAATGTGTTCTAGAATTATTTATATGTAATGCAGAAGGTAATCATTCGCCTACTGCCTATGACATCGTTGTGTAAATGTAAGGCATTCTTAACATGGGGTGTAAACTTGATTGTAAGCAATTCCCATTACCGAGAAGTAATTACATTATTGATTCTGTAATGCCTTTTTCCACTGCTGGGTTGCAGCGTTACAAATACTAGTGACATGAGGGACGAATGTAAGTGAAGAGTCTAGGAAAACCCCAAGGTCTTTTATAACACCAACTTCAGCTAACGGAGTGCCATTAATTTTGTAGCTAGCTGCAAATGAAGATTGGTTTTTTTTAAAAATTATAAATTTACTTTTATCAATATTAAGATATAAAAGATTTTAGTCACACCAGGACTGCTTTGTATAATTTTAAATCATCAGCAAATAAAAGAAAGTTCACTCCTTTAAAAATCATACCAATATCGTTAATAAATAACAGGAAAAGAAGAGGACCAAGGTGTGATCCCTGCGATACACCTGATGTTATTGTGAAAGATTCCGAAGTTGATGTCTTTATTTTAATACAGCTTGTGCTTTGAAAGAGATAGCTGGTAATCCAGTGAAAAAGATTACCAGTGAAACCCATGGCGTAGAGTTTTTGTAGAAATAGGACATGGTTAACTCTGTCAAATGCTTTGGCAAAGTCAGTTTTACCTTCGAGCGCAGAGATTATGTGCTTCGTGTAGACTGGACTTAGACTTTTGAAAACCATGCTGACAAGGAGAAATCAAATGAGCGCACAATGGAGTTATTTTCTGTGTAACAAAACTGTCGAGAATTTTAGCAATTGTTGATTGAATGGAGATTGGCCTGTAGTTAGCTACATCGGATTTATTACCAGACTTAAAAATTGCAACGATGAAACTTGATTTCCATACCTCAGGGAATACGCCTATGCTAGGAACTTTAAATGGAAATAAGATAGTGGAGCCAGTTGGAGAAAAATTGACAACATGGTGGAGTAAACGATAGACGTAGGGTGGGTACAGGATCCCTTGCTTCTATATTATCAGCTTCGCAAGCAAATAGGTAAGCAATAGCGGTTCTATACGTCTGTCCGTGTGTCGTACGAAGCTATGTCCCGGTAAGCCGTTATACACTGACTATAGGCATTCCTCCGGAGATTGATATAAGATGTATGATCTCTTTGAAAGAATATATAAGTAACAGCGCTCTAATGATGTAATTTCCATTTCTAATTACTTTTTTAGACCACAGATCAGAATGTGATAGCTCCATAACCGAACCTGTCACTGAACTACTACAAACACCTTATTTTAACACTTGCGATGTAAACGTAGCCTACGTTGCTTAATTCCATTGGCATTAGTGGTTTTTGCTCTAAACTTACCCCAAATCCCCAAAGAGTACGTTTGATTCTCTAAATCTCTATTGAATCCGATATTAACGAAGCGTAAAAATTGATTTAGATTTAGAGCTATGTAATTGAACTGATAAATCGAAATTGAAACCTATGAAATCGAGCAGGAAGGATATGACCATAAACCTGTTCGCATACGCCCCCGTCTTCTTTTAGGCATAATGCTCTGAAATAGGGTGTAGAGAAACTAATAAAAATCGATGGAAGTATCGAAGCCGACAGATTGCTATATGGCTGAATACTTTTAGAAACACCGTGATATTGATGAGGACATACCGTCAACATCCGGAGGATTATTTTTTTTTCTTAAGGATACTCTGGTTGCTATACATTTTTCTTTCATATTTCCTGAATTGGTAATAGGTACGAAGTTGGCAGTTTCCAAGTCTGAACGCAATTTGTTTCAATTTCTTCAAATATTCAGACTTGTAACGAAATTGAACGTTATTAAAGTCGAAGGACAAAGAAATTCGGCACATGTAAACCTCAAAGCTGAAAATCGAATTCGATTGGTTGCTATGCTTTAGAGTGGTCAATTGAAATTTATTGCACAAATAATCAGATTTGAACTGGTATCCTTGTGTTTGCTATTCAGTATATTGTATTTTTATAATCCAGAATCTATATATGTAGTTTAATTCAGTCGCAATAGCTTGTAATGCGGAGAAAGAAGCTTCAAATTAAAAAAATACTGTTTTGCTTTTTAAAAATAAAGAATTGTAACTGACTCGAAATTAAAAAGAAAAATTGCATCTCTGATATTTTGTATGTTAAAGATTTAAGGTAGTCTGGGAGGCTTAGTGGCTAGAGTAATTGCCTTCAGTGCACCTGGTACCAGGTTCGAATCTGCTTGGCGATAAGTAATTTTCGAGAACGGAATTGGATGCCGGACTACCAGTTCACTCAGCTGTAAGTGAGTACCTGATTTAAAATCGGGGTAATAATCACAGACGAGCGTGTGGCTGACCACTTCACCTCCTAGTGTTCCGTTGGTCTAGTAATGAAGTAACTCTAGCATTACTTCAAGTCCTAGGCCCAATTTGGACTGTTGTGCCATTGATTATTAAAGATTTAAGAACAGAAGGAAAACAAAACAAGAAATGTTTATTTGTATACACTGTATACGCCGTACGCAAACGTGTTTGACGCATCATACATACATTGCTCAAGAGCCCACGGAGATATCAACTTCAAATTTTAACAGTAGGTTACTCTGTCTCTTATTGGGCGCAACCTTTTTAAGTCCCATCCATCCAGGTAATAGGGACTAAATCGAAAATTCGGGATTTTTTATATCTCCGGGACGACACACGCTAGAAATCTGATACAAAGGGATATGACAAGAAATCACCCAAAAAACAAATTTGTTCAAGGTGGTAGCGCCGATCGAGGGTTGGAGACTCCACAAACTCCATGATGGCGTAATAAGCAGCATGTTCTACAAATTGCATCACCCGGGATCACGCATACTAAAATGTTGGAATTTTGAACAATTTTGAACATTTTCTTTCGAAGTTTAAATAAATTTGTTTGAGTCGTGTGGTGGTGTTTTTGTCTCAGGAACTAGGAAGTTTAGGTTTAGGTTCAAGAAGGGGCGCAGTGCTAGAACCACCGCGCTCACTAGGCGCCATACGGGCCCATTGCGATCCCTTCAGATTCTCGTTCCATCCCCTCAAAAACACTTCAATTCCCTGCAGAACCTGACCAGGTTGTCAACCTCTAATGACCTCAAATCCTCGACGTTATTGAAGAAAAGACTACCCAGCCATCTCAGTCGGCTTCTAGCGATTCCTGGGCATTCACACACCCGTAGTGCTCCGACGAGCAGTCGCAGCCTTCCTCTATCCCAAGTTAATATATTCCTAGTTTAGGAAGTTGAAACTTATTATATATTTGTAGATTTACCAAAAAAGTAATTTACCCAATAAATTGGGGAAAAACAAAATAATCGGTGATAAGAGGTCCGAATACTTTCACGAATTTTATCATATCTCTTAGGTCTTCTGTGATATCGAATGAATTTTGCTACCACCAGCTCTTCAGTTTAGGGCATAGAAATCGTTTCTATGATTTTTTGATATTCAACCCCTAAAGTTGTGTGAGGTAGTAGAATTCGTTTTCACGAATTCCGCTATATCTATTAGGTCTGATGATATTTCGAATGTAAACTTTTACTTCCAATTCGGTATGGTATGGTGTGTGGGGTGGTGATGCTGTAATCCTCCTTCACATAGACGTTAGTACTTTCACTTTATTTTACTTATATTTTATATAATCACCAAAAAATCAGCTTCAACATCTATTGCGATTCAACTCCCAGAGTGGTGTGTAAGGGGGTGCAAATACTTTCACGAATCCTGGCATATCCCTTTGGCCTGATGAGATATTGAACTAGTTTTTAATTTACGAACTTTTCATATAATAGGCTCAAAATCTATTTCAAGATTGTTTGATATTCAACCCCTAAGAGAGGTTATGGGGGTTGTATACGTTTTCACGAATTCCGCTATATGTCTTAGGTTGGATTGAATAATGAATAGGTTTATACTTCTACGGGCTTTTTCCCTAATTGACTATAAATCAATTTTTACATTTTTTGATATTAAACCCCAAAGTGGGAAAAAAGGGTTGTAACTGCTTCACGAATTCTGCCATATCTCTCAAGTCTGCCGGCTGATGAGATATTGATCGGTTTTCTTATGAGCTACTTATTGTCACCCTCTTCTATTTTTTGAATGAAGAACCACTGATGAATGTTTGAAAGAGCTATTCTTTTAAACTTGAAAATAATTTCGTTGTTTCGAAACCAGTCATACATTTCGACTTTGACTACGTCCCGGACTAGGACCCAAAATCGTAATTTGTGTTTTAAGAGTGTCAGTAGAGGCGGCATTTTTTTCGAAATTACCTTTCCGGATTTTTTTTCCCAAAAAATAAATAAGTGGCGTCCAAACTGTTGGCAGAATTTTCTAGATACTACTCTAGTGTTCTGGAATTATAAAAACTAAAAATTTTGGTTTATCTTGGACGTCGTCTGCTAAATGTTGTCCACTCAGTTTACCTATTGTTATTCCAGTTCGAGCCGGAAATCTAACCTTGATCTCTGACATGACGACAAGCGGCAATAATTGCCACTATACCACAGACACATGGATATATAGAGACTTACATTTTTTAGAAAGGATATAGTACTTTTAGTTTTAAGAAGGGGCGAAGCGCTAAGCCACCGCGCACACTAGCCACCAAAATAGGACCCTAGCGATCCCTTCAGAAAGGATATAAAGGTTTAGGTATGTTTAAGGGAACACAGTGGAGTAATCTTCCCTATTATTAAGTTGGGGGATAATAGTTTAAAGCAAAAGTATATATACAGAAAAATAAGATCTTACCAATTGCGGTCTTAGTCCTAACATTCCTCGAATACGCCATCGGATGGAGAATCGCCCAGTATCGATCAATCGAAACAGCGACCAAACAAAAGATCGAGATCGTGCACAAAACCACTAGAAGCGACACTGTAAAAAGACACGCATGTAAATTGGTCGGTAGTCCGACGGATGCAAGTACGGCAAACGGAACGCCAAGCAAACCCACTAGAAAATCCGCGATCGCCAACGACACTATATAGTAATTCGTCCTTCGACGTAATTTCCGATCGCGCTGAAAAACCACGATCACCATCAAATTGCCAATGATCGCAATTACAGCAACAAGGATCTCGAAAACCGTGTACGGTACGTTAAGTTCGGTCGATAATTCTTCGGATTTCGTCCTTTTCGTCGGTTTGTACAAGTCGAACGGTAAGCGTATGGCGGTTCCTGAGCTATTGAAGACATCAAAATCGGAATATGCAATAAAACCATATTCAGACATGTTTTCTCGGTGATACGTGGAGGTTGTTAGTTGCAGCAGAAATTCCCAAGATGCGGAAAGGACGAAAACAGCACAATATACACACGTTTTGTTGTTGTTTACACCGTGAAAATTGCGCGCGAAAAATTCAAATTAATACACTTCGTTTGTAATTATTTTTTTTTTTTAGATTGTGTCCTGTATTTGTATAGTTCTGTTGACACGAGCCACCCAATCGATTTCAATTTTGTTAGCGTCACGTTAGGGAATGATTTGCGTTCTACCCGTTTCAATATCCCGGATTTTTATTTTTCGATTAAGCACGAATCGGGGATACGAGCGAGCTTACTCTGACGGGTAGGTTACTTTCAAAAGGACGGCGTCATTATTTCGGAAATAGTACGCCTTCATGTGTAGTTCTTGGAAGGATAAAGGACGATAAGTTTATGTGTCGGTAGCATAACTCGAAGAATGCTGTATGCAGGACTACTGGCTGATGGGAATGGCATTGCAGGCGCTAGTCCTTCTGGTCGTTGGTTTCTATTCGGTCGATGTTGCTCCTCCTGATTGGCCATTTATCGTCTATGATGGATGTCCATATTACTCCGAGTTCCTGTAAAACGGAAGATTAATTGCGTGTTAGTAGTGGACATGGTGTTGTCTAAAACAATCTACTCCTCCTTAACTAATGATATTGTTATTATGAAATAATATACCGGGGTATAGGCAGAGTTTACATTTCCAGAGAGGTGGGTGGGACTACTCGTACGTACCACGGGTCTTATCGATGCTAATAAATTTTTCGTTATCAATGAACAACTTGTTTGATTTATGATCATAGACTTGTGGTGTATAGAGTTACTCAATGAAAATATCTCCGGTTTTCCTTCGACCAAATTTTTTTTTCCTGTTTAATCTAGAATCCACCCTTTGTCATCAACCACCTATTTACCTGTCTACACGTACAAAAGCAATAAACTAAAATAATTCAACCGGCGAATATAGACCTTATCATGTCATATAAAATTCGGTTTGTACGTGCTTGTAACATCCAGCGAACCCATTTTGATTGGCGATTGTTATCACGATGCCAATATACCGGAAAACCCGATTTTTAGAGTAAAAAAAAATTTTTTTTTTTTCGCGAATTGATTATTTTGTTAACATGAAGTTAATTGGCGGAAGAGTCGATTATGCTGTGATACCGAAATAAAATTCACGAATTTCATGCAATTATCATAAAGTCGATGACAAATTTAAATTCAAAAATTTGCGGTCATATTTGACGAAGCACATAATTAAGTTAATAATTATTACTTTATCACGATGCCATAAATTTGTTTAGTTAACAATTTAGATTAGGTGTGCCCGACTGAAATCAAAAGTTAAGCTATTGGTATAAGCGTTCTGAAGTGTGATATCTTATTCGATTTTTTTTTAATTTTTATACTTTACAAACAGAATCATAAAGGGAATTGTGAAGTCATATTATCGTATCTTGAGGAAAATTCAAACGTCGGTTCGAAACCTTGAATTTATATTGTTACATGTACCCTGGATACCTCTATGACATCAGTTTGCAGTAAGAGTGCTGCACAAAAGCGTATTGATCCAAAAACCTGCAGTTGGATCAAGTCCATGCTAGAACGCAGAAAAATAACTTCGACACTAGCCGACTCAATAGCATGGGCGCCCATACAACATTTCGTAGGAAGGAGCAGAACTATGGCTTATGAAAGGAGTTTGCAATTTCAGGAGCTACATCTTGTGACGAATAGAATGAATGTGGATTTCACTCAGTTAAGAATCATTGAACCTTTTCTGCCCTACCAAAACAATATCTGTGCACCGGCAGATAGGGGAAAATTACATAAAAGTTGAAATTTTACTTAGAATCCGTTAATAAATAAAATCGCCCAACTTTCTCGGGTACATCGTATACAAAGTTCCTCAAAACAAGTGATGACAGTTATGTTCTGGAATTTAAAATTTTTTTTTTTTATTAAATATTGCAGAAACTGACAATATTGCGATACTTTTTCAATTAGCTACCATACAAAAGTTCTTAATAAAAATAGTTGATATTTTTTAGCGAAGGAGCGATAACTACGGAACGAAACGTATTGGGCATAAAAGCTTTTTTTGTGATTAAGTTCAGACAAAATTCTCGGGGGTTATGTATAATAGTTACACTTATTTTGAAAGAATCGAAGCTGGAAAACAGAGTGAAAAGAAGATACTGTTTTAGGCTGCCATACAAAAGTCTTTAAACAAATTAGTGCTTTCCGGTGAGTCAACTTGTAGACTTGGAATTAGTTGTAACCGTGTTCAAGCTGTTGTAAATACTAAGAAGAAGCGGGGTTAGTAGGTTAAATTTATCGCTCTAGCTCAAAAACTTTCGAAGTTATTCACATTTAATTTTAACCATTTCGTAATTGAGCAATTTTTTTTTTATTAATAAAGTGCAACTAAAAAGTGGTAAACGTGGTTTAACAAAAATTTACGTACTAATGTTACTAACATCCTTCTGATCCTGCTACTTTAATCAAATTATAAAAACATTAACAAGTGAAATTTCTTTAAATACAAATAAAAAGATGTTTTGAAAACAGTAAACAGTGTTGATTTTAAACTATTTGTTAGTAGTTCAATTAAACAATTAAATGGTCTTAATTACACTATATTAAAAAAAAAAAGAATTATTCAAGTGACGAAATGATGTTTTTAAAATACTGGAAGGTGGAATGCAGGTGGGGGCAAGTGCCCCCTCTATGGTCGCCCTTGCTCAACAGTCACAGTCACATCCGGTACAGAGTTACGCTAACGACCTTGCCATCTTTGTTAGAGGTAAATTTGAAGAGACGACGAGAGAGCTAGTTCAGAATACCCTAATCCAGGTAGCAATCTGGTGTACTAAAGCAGGATTGGGTATTAACCGAAAAAAAAGCAGGATTAGGTATCAACCCAAAGAAAAGCACAATTGTTGCATTCACCAAAAGGAGGTGTAAGGACAAGTTATCTAGGCCTACTCGTTTTGGAGAATTCATAGAGTATATACTAGTGAGGTAAAATTCCTGGGAGTCATTCTGGATGAAAAATTCACTTGGAATGCTCATTTGGACAAAGTTCTTGAAAGGGCCAGAATCTCCTTCTGGACCTGCAGGAGCCTTCTCGGCAAGAACTGGTGACTGAATCCGAAACTAACCTACTGGATGTATACCGTCGTTGCTAGGCCCATTACAATTTACGCGCGGCATCCGTCTGGTGAAAGAAAACAAAGCAGAAAACTGCTCAGCTTAAGCTGACCAAATTACAAAGATTGGCATGCCTGGGTATCACTGGGGCGATGCGTATCCACTTCCACAGCTGCACTAGAGGTGCTTCTCAACCTAATACCTCTACACTTAGAAATACAGAAAGAAGCTAGGTTCACCACATACAAAGTTTTGAGCTCGGAGGACGAGTCAGAGCGCAAAACAGCTCGCCCAACTCTTTCCGCGAAACTCAACAAGGACCTGATACTAGCGATACCTCTTTCTGGTTCAATGGTACCAAAATTCAATTTTACAAGGCCATTCAAAGTTGTCCTACCTGAAAGGGATGATTGGGCCACAAACAAACCTACTCCAAAACCGGGATCTATAATCTGGTATACAGACGGATCTAACACAGATCAAGGTGTAGGAGCAGGAGTTTATGGAGTTCGCCCAAATGTCAAATTCTACTGCAGCATGCACATAACATCCACTGTTTTTCAGGCGGAGTCTCATGCTATTGAACTATGCATTAGAGAAAGTATCAGACGGGGTTACAAAAGCCAACAAATATATATTCTCTCGGGCAGCATGGCTGCAATAATGGCCGTTCAGTCCGTTCAAATCTACTCCAAACTTGTTTGGAATTGCCTCGGAACAAGAATAGAGATAACCTCATTTGGATTCTGGGACACAGCGGCTATGAAGGTAACGAAATGGCTGACTTAATGGCTAGAAAAGGTTCAGAAGCTGACTTCATGCGACCATATCCATTCTGTGGTGTACCGTTAAGCACAGCCAAAATGAACATCCGAATGTGGCGAAAGTCGCAAAGTGCAATTCACTGCGACTCAATACCGGGCAATAAACACTCAAAGCTTTTTATGACAAAGCATACGGAGAAAAGAACATCTGAGAATCTGAAATTAAGCAGACTTCGTCACTTCGGTCAGGATTTCATGGAACCATCGCAATTCCTAACCATTCCTCTTCGTAAAATACTGAGCTTCATTGAAAGCGCAGGGATTGGAGAGGAATCATAAGAAATCCGGGTGACGTCGCAATAGCCCAAACTGTGGCTTCAGTGACAGAGGTTAACCAGACCAACCCCTTTTAAAAATCTAATCTAATCCAATAAGAAAGCCACGTCTCCCAAAACCTAACTGTAATACAGTGAAACTTCTGTATACTTCTTGAATACTCTTCTTCTGTCTCTTTCTACAGCCCTCTCAAACATTCCACACACACCACCGAATATGCGTGATTGTCCTCGACTCCACCCATGCAGCATATAAGCACGGCAAAATTTGCAGCCAAACACAGTTTCTACTACGTTGAAAATGCCATTACAATTTTGATTCGGTAATCAATGCCAGTCCAACTGGGTATTAATGATTTTAATTTATTATTTCAATAATACAGTTTTGTTATCGAATTTTTAAAAAAAAATTTGCTACACTGTAAATTATTTTTTCACGTTTCATAATTAGTAGACACGAAAAAAGCAAAAACAAATTTCAGTCCGTCTGTCCGCCGTACGTCGACCGCTGTACGCAAAATCGTTTGAAGGCTCGTAGCTCCCAAACCCTTTGAGCTATTAAATTATAATTTTTTTTATTAATAGACTGGGTAGGCCCCTTGAAGTGACCACATTTTTAGGGGTGGGGGTGTAGGGCGGGAAGTATGGGAAGCGTTTTAGACGAAAAATTTTAGTTTCTAGATCTCAGCAACCGCTTATGCTAGGAGGCTTAAAATTTGAAATTTATATAGAGCTTCGATAGTGGACCCATTTGCAAAAAAATTTCCGATATAGGTGAAGGGGTATAGGAGTGGGGGGAAAAATAATGCGTCCGAAACTCAAGAAAGCCGAGATCGACACATTCTAAAATCCATATCTCATAAACGGTTAATGTCACAAAATTTAAACTTAATGAACATCTGTAGGTATACTAGGAGAATAGATCGGAAATAAATTTTTAAGTGGGAGCAGTGGCATTCGGTGGTGGGGGGTGAAAAACTTTAGATTACGATATCTCACGAACCAATTGCACTAGAAAAATAAAATTCGGTTTCTGAAAAGAGGTTGACAAATAAAGTTTGCTGAAAGTAAAATTTTTTAAGGGGGCAGTGGAGCATGAAAGTGGAGGGGATAAGAATTTTTCTAAAAAATCTTAAAATTTTTACCAGAAGTTGGCCTAATAGACCCTATCAAAGATAAAAATTTTGAGGGTGAGGGTGTAAAGGGTGAGAGTGGGAGAGGGTGAAAAGGAAAAGGTTCTGATTGTTATATCTCGAGAACCTATAATGATATAAAGCTGAGACTTAGATAGTAGTTAGGTATTTAGATAGAACTATGAGTATAGTAGTGGCATATTGGAAAAATATAATTTTTTATAGGGGTAGTATCCATTGGCGCTCGGAAAAGGGGTGAAAAAAATTATCAGTGAAAATGGAATGCATATATTTTTACGGTTTTCCTCATATCTATTAGGTTTTTCCAAATATTGAATTCATTTTTATTCTATGCCTTCTTCATATAAATACCTAGAAAGTGTTTTCAGAATTTTTTAAATTCGACCTCTAAGGGGGTGGTAAGGGGGTTGTATTCTTTTCACGAATTCTGCCATATCCCCAAGTCTGATCAGATATCGAATATCTTTTCAAGGGCTTGCGTAATAATCGCCTAAAACCTGTTTTTAAGTTTTTTCCTTTTTCAGACCCTAAGAGGGTATAAAAGGGTTGAACACGTTTTCACGAATTCCGTCATATCTTTTAGAAGTGATTATAAATTGAATTGGTTTTTACTTTCGCGTGTTGTCTTCATATTTATCTATTAACTCTTTTCAGGATTTTTGGATATTCAACCTTCAAGTGGGTGTAAGGAGGTTGCATATCTGATGATATATCGAATTCATTTTTACTTCCTAAGGTTTCCTATATAAGCGCCAAAAAGTCAATTTCAGTATTTTTAGATATTCAATCCTAATGGGTGTAAGGGCCGTGTATGCTTTTCAAAGTGTTGACACATTTTTTTAGGTTCGATGAGATATTAGATCGCTTTTCACTTCCACAGACTTTTTATATAAACGCCTACAAACCCATTTCTCAATTTTTGGATATTCAACCCCCAAGGGTTTGCATATGTTTTCATAATTTTTGCCATCCCTTAGTTCTGATGAAATATAAAATTGGTTTTTACCGCATTTAATGTAACAACCTAAAAAACCAATTTCACGATTTTTTGAATTTCAAAAACCAAGGGGGTGTGAAGGGTTTGCTTACGTTTTCACAAATTTTTCAAAATCCCTCGTGTCTCATGAGATATCAAGTTGGTTCGTCTAAAAGCCTGTTTCACAATTTTTTCGAAATTCAAACCCCAAGTGGAAGTAATGAGTTTGTATATGTTTTAACAATTCGTCATATCTCTTAATTCTGATAAGGCAGCAAATTCGTTTTTACTTCTATGGGCTTTTAGTGTACATAATATACCGAAATTCAAATAGTCTACACGGGCTTTTTCAATGTTTAATGGGCTTAAAATCTCTATTTTAAATATTTTTATTTTAAGAACAAAATTAACTTTCTAAGAAACCTCATAATTTCGAAAGAAGTGATGATATACTCCGACTTCGATCGCTCCCGAACTTTGACCCGAAACAAACTCAAAAACCATTGTAGAAACTTCTCCATATAGTAAATTGTTTTGCGGTGACCTTAACGCGACTTTGTAACTATGTAATTCGCTTGTTCTACAATTAGCTCCGTAGAATTCTAGCTAAGCTCCCGAAAAATCCAATTAAACATGCTATAAAATTGCAATAAAACCAATACAAACGAACAATTCAATTTAAATATTTAATTGCTCGTCTAAGTCACTAAGCTGAGCACTGAATAAAACAATAACCCTGCAATTCACATAAAAATAAAATTCTTCCGACCATATTTCTAACATTTCGACGAAACGATAATTGAAACAATTCTCCATAAATTTTATCTACTTCGAGTATTTTGCATGTCTTCTAATTCGATTATGAAAGATCCAATGGCCGATTTTATACGTGTTGGTTTCGATCTGAAAGCGGCATGGGAACTTGCTGTATTTTAATGGAATCCACAAAACGTAATAAGGGTACCGCTCATTAAGAAAATATAGTTTCGACCTAATCCCAAATGGTGTCGTTTTCGAAATATCCAACAGAGGAGCGAGGAGGTAACGTAAGGATACACGGATCCGACGGATAAGATTACAACCTACGTAGTCAAGTTTAACGGATTGAATTCAATGAACCTAAAATGTTAATAATAATTTTATATTCATTAGAGAAGAGAATGACGTCGTCCTTTAAATGTATGCACATCGGAGGATATCCCTACACAATTTAATCGTCGGTGTAAAATTTAATTAAAGACTCGTAATAGACACTTGAGCGGTTTCATGATCAGAAGAATAAATTGTTATCGTTCTCGTTTTGTCATATTTACTTATCTTTTACTTAAGTGAACTCACCGCTTTGATGTACACTTCATACACTTCTTGTTCTAAAAACCCACATTTCCTATTTATAGAACCTTTCCAACTCTCCGAATTTCCTGTATACACTCATATCACCTGGAGAAAAATTATTATACAATTTGTTGATAGTGAATTTGATCAGGTAAATTACGTGTACGAGGGTGGTTCTTTTTTTCAGGCAAGTTTTCAGCTCAAAACACATGGTCACTAAATTTATAAATATTAATTACATTAGGAGATGTTAATGTGAAATGGAGAAGAAATAATTCGATAAAAATATGATTTTATCGCATCGATAGAAAATTGGGCACGTGAATTGATTTTGTAGCAAAATTAAATATTTTGGTTTTTGAGAAATTCGAGATAGTGAGTCAGATTTTCACGATATGCTCAGAATAATCCGTGCGCTTACGAGGTAAAGTTGTTGATTTTTGCGACTAAATTATAAACACACACACTAATTGTAGTTAGGTGTGAAAAAAAAGGTTTTAAAGTATAACTGGCACCTGATGGTAACCGTATGATTGATAAAGTAACCATACAGTCCGCGATAGCGAAAAACATGTTTCGATTTTAAGAATTCTGTTAGCACTTTAATTCGTATTAATTTAATTTTTGCAAAATCGAACTTGTTACGGTGCTAAGTAAGGTGTTGATTCGCTATTTGAATTTAGCGGAAAAAATTTTTACTGAATCATTAGACTACAGATATTTCTTATTTTTTCCTCTGTTGTAAGGACACTTAAGCAAATTTTACGAATTTTATAGCCATATCTACCAGAATATTGAATCAAATTAAAATTGCACAGTTCTTCTAAAGAGCCTGATTCGTTCTTCACTGTTGATCTGATTGTGATTTTCGAAAGCATTCGTTCAAATCAAGAAATAGAAAAATAACCAATTATCGAATTCGGAATTTTGGCGCCCAGCGTGGGGCGAGAATGGTTGACATTATGATTGCGAAAATGTATGGATCCATCTCAACCGCTCCTTGAAGTTGTTGGACGCGGTGAAAATTCGAAAATAATTTAGATACTCGGACAGGAGGGGTGATATGAAAAAAAAAACAACGAAAAATTTGGTTTCGAAAAAATCGAAGGTAAAATTTTGGGCGACGAAGAGAAACAAGGTTTGATATGAAAAAATTATTGCGCAAATTTTTTGCTAGGGGAAAACATCGAAAAATTTGGTTTCCACTAAATCGAAGATAACATTTTGGACGAAACAAAGCAAAAATTTTGGTTGTGCCAAAATAAGTTTTTTAATTTTCAGGAAGGTGAGATGAAAAGTTTGGTTGTGGAAAAATCGGTCGTTGGTAATAAATTTAATTTAAATCAAAGGTCAAATTTGGGTGACGTAACAGAACACAAATTTTGGTTTTGCCATAAAGAGGATTATTTTTGGGGAGGAGAAAAAAAGTTTGAATATGGAAAAATCGGTCGTGAAATTTTTGACAGAAACGACGAAATTTTTTTTCAGAAAATTCGATTTTCAGAAATCAGTCGTCAATTTTCTAGCAAGGAGAAACAATGGAAAAAATCTGCCAACAGTCTGGGCGCAACATTATTATTTTTTGGGTAAATGTTCGGAACGCGTTTAATTCTGAAATGCGGTTTAGGTTACTATGTGACTGAGAACCTAAAAAAATGGTCCTGAAGCGGTTAGAATGGAGTCGCGCTAGAATACTTACGCCGTTCACACATATAATATATGAATTACATAATTGGGTCATACTCCGTGACGCAGTCTAAGTCGTAGTATAATATCAGTTGTTATTACGTCTTCTTGAAGTTAAATATATAAAAATACTGAAATCAACTTTTTGACGATTATGTTGGAAGCCATAGGAAGTAAAAATGAATTCGATATCTCATCAGAACTAAGAAATATGTAGGAATTTCTGAAAACATATGCAACTCCATTACACCCACTTTGGGGTTGAATATCCAAAAATCCTGAAATGAGTTTTTAGATATATATACAGAAAGCCCGAGGAAGTGAAAACCGATCCGATGCCTTATCACTCCTAAGAGATATGACGAAATTCGTGAAAACGAGTTCAACCCATTTAAACCCTTTTAGGGGTTGAAAATGGAAAAACTTGAAAACGGGTTGTTCAGTACCTGAACAAGAGCAATGCACCGCCTGAATAATGCAGATTGCATTATTATTGTCACGGTCATTTGAGTTATAAGAACTTTGGATCGCGTGTGTCGGGTAGTCTTTCAGTGTATCCATATATAGTGCTGACACTTTTCGTCAGCATAAATATGATTATATGAATGCACTCACCTGACCTGCATTATTCATGCGGTCATTTAACTTATCATATAAGCAAAATTCTTTTATTTTTATTTATCGAAACTGTTAACGTAATTATAGATAGTAAACAAAATTAGTTTACAAATATTAATGAATTTCGAGAAAATAAACACTCCACCAAAAACCGGGAAACGAAATGTATTTTCTTTGTCATTCCAAAGTTTCCTAAACCTTATATTTTATAGTAACGGCTGGTGTGGCCGGTTCCTATAAATCCTTCCTTTTTAAACAACCGCTTCACTCGAGTTCTATTTCCTCGTTCTCGACTGAATCTACTTCATCGGCTGCAACTTAGAATTAAATCATAACGCAGTCACGATCGGCTGCAAGCCAATCGTATGATACTCTAGATGAAATACTGAACTCCGATTTATATTTTAGTTGGGATTATATCAAAAGAATGAGGAGTGCACATACAATTATTGCGTGACCTTTTATTTACAGGTAGAAACTATTGTATAGTGGCTACTCGATGGATGGTTAAACGATTTCTTGAGTTATAGTGAGTTTCATAAATTAAGTTGGAACATTTTTACAGAGTTTTTGTATGGCAACTACATGAAGGACTTACGGAATATTTTTCATATTAATACTTTCAGGTGCGACTATTATAAAATCAACGTATACAAAATTTCAAAGTTGTAACTTAAAGCGTTCTAAAGTTATCGTTCAATATTGGTGAACACGTGTTTTAAGAACTTTTGAATGACAGCTACCCGAAGGAGTTGATAGATTGGGCTAATTAATGAACTCGGTCTTGTTTTTGATATAAAACTAATTCCTGTAAAATTTTGAATCCCTGCTTTAACTCGTACTAGAGTTATAGTGGATTATGTCAATTGTATAAATTTTTGAAGGACTTTTGTAGGCTGCTACACGAAGGACTCATTCGATTTGCATCATATTCGGAACTTTCGTTTCAAACATGGTAAACTTTAAGCATTCAAAATTTTAAGCTCCTAACTTGAAGCATTCGATCAATAATTGTGAATACGTGTTTTAAGGACTCTGGTATGGGAGGTACCCGAAGGAGTGGACGGATATCGCCCATTAACGAACTTAGCCTTACTTTTTCCATTTTACAGGTGGTGACAAAATTTCAACTTCCTAGGCCAACGCGTTCTTGAGTTATCGTGCAAACGGACAGACGGACAGACAGACAGACAGACAGACAGACAGACAGACAGACAGACAGACAGACGGACGGATGGACAGCAAACGGATTTGGGGTTTTTGGCTACAACTAAACACAAAATAATATATAACTTTTTTTCGTCCGAGGCTCGGTTCTATGCGTTACAAACTTTTCGGGCTGGATTAAACTTATAATACTCTATATGATTTCATCTAGAGTATAAACAGCTGGTGTGGTTGGATTTAATACTTCTCTGCCGCCGAAAAATTTTAGGTGATTATTAAACAAGCCCGTGGAAGTAAAAATATATTTGATATCTGATCAAACCTGATGGATATGGCAGAATTTGCGAAAAAGTATGCAACCCCTTTACACCCCCTTAGTGATCGAATTTCCAAAAATCTTAAAAACACTTTCTAGGTATTTATATGAAAAATCCGTCAAATAAAAATTAATTCAATATTTCGAAAGGCCTAATAGATATGACGAAAATAGTAAAAATATATGCATTCCATTTTTACTGATCATTTTTTTTGCCCCCCTTCCGAACGCCATTGGATATTTGAATTTTATTTAAATCAGAAATACTTCTCTGGTTGATTTACATATACGTACTGAGTTTCAAATCTCTAGCATAAGACGTTTTATAGTTAGGCAAAACTCCCCCCATCCTCGTACCATACTACCACTATAAAAAATTATATTTTTTCAACATGCTACTACTATAGCTCTATCTAAATACCAAGTCTCAGCTTTATATCATAATAGGTTCTCGAGATATAACAATCAGAACCTTTTCCTTTTCACCCTCTCCCACTCTCACTCTATACACCCTCACCATCAAAATTTTTTCTGCTAGGAGTCTATTAGGCATACTTTTGGTAAAAATTTTAAGAATCTATCTTACACAGTTCTTGAGATATGTGACGTGATTTTTTAGAAAAATCCGTATCCCTTCCACTTTCATGCTCCACCGCCTCCTTAAAAAATTTTACTTTCATCAGTCTTTATTTGTCAACCTTTATACACAAACCAAATTTTATTTGTCTAATGCAATTGGTTCGTGAGATATTGTAATCTAAATTTTTTTACCCCCCACCTCCGTACGCCACTACCCCCACTCAAAAATTTGTTTCCGATCTATTCTTCTAGTATACCTACAGGCAGTGACTAAGTTACAATTTCGTGACATTAACTGTTTAGGAGAATTGGATTTTAGAATGTGTCGATTTCGGCTTTCTTGCGTTTCGAACGTATTATTTTTCCCTCCACTCCCACACCCCTTAACCAATATAGGCAACTTTTTTTGCAAATGGGTACACTATGGAACTTCTATATAAGGTTTAAGTTTCAGCCTCCTAGCGTAAGCGGTTGCTGAGATCTAGAAACCAAAAGTCTAAAACGCTTCCCCAACTTCCCCCCTCACATCCCCACCTTTCAAAATAATGTCAATTCAAGATGTCTACCCAGACTTTACATAAAAAAAATTACAATTTAATAGCTGAAAGGGTTTGGGAGCTACGAACCTTCAAACGATTTTGCGTACAGCGGTCGACGTACGGCGGACAGACGGACTGATAATTTGTTTTGCTTTTTTCGTATATACTAGTCATGAAACATAAAAAAAAAATTTTTGAGGGTAGCAAATTTTTTTTTAAAAAATCGATAACAATAGGTACTGTATTATTGAAATAATAACGTAAAAGTTTGGTTGTGCCAAAATGACTTTGAATTTTCTGGGAGGAAATAAAAAAGTTTGGATGTGGAAAAATCAGTCGTCAAATTTCTAGCAAAGAGAAACAATGAAAATACTTTATTATTAAAAAATAATTAAGTAAAATTGGTTTCAGAAAATCCGAAAATCCGAAAATGTAGCACAATGAAACAGAACAAAAAGTTTAGTCGTTTCGAAATGGGGTTTAATTTTTGCTGAATGAGAAAAAAACATTGTTTTGAAATAATCTCTCGTCAAATTTTTCGTAAGGAGAAAACAGCGAAAAATTTGATTGTGTGAAAATTAAATTTTGTTCGACGAAACAGAACAAAAACATTGGTTGTGCGAAAATCCGGGGTCAAATATTTGGCGAGGCAATAAAACTGAAGATTCAATTATGAACGGGAAAAAAGAAATGATAAGTTTGGTTGCGAAAAATGTTAAATTTTGAGCGGAAATTTTTCGTTCTGAAAAAACCAAAGGTCAAAAATTTGATGCACCAAGAACTGTAGTTACTTTTTGAGTACATCAAGGATAGTGCAATATCTTTATTGACGAGGTCTGGGTTTCGAATCCACGACCTCTGATTTATTAGACTAACTAAACCGTCACTAGTTTACCAAGTCCGCGAAGTTAAAATCCACATTTAAGTAGGCTACCATCGTGTTTCGAAAGCGTGCAATTTCAAGTCACTGGTTCTGTTTTAAGTTCGAATCTGACTTTCAAAATATTGGGTGTTAATCACTTACACAAAATACTCTATCGTCTATACTCCATTATTTTCACATAAATTTAAACAATATACCCAGCACAATTTTGACTATGAACAATATTTGTTTCGTCAATCAAATACTTCAGTAGATTTGCAATTTTTTTTCCCTCATTTGCAACTCTATCTGGAACCATCGGTTTTTCTGATTAATACAAAGATGTTAACATGAACCGCTAATGACACGAAATGGTACAATTCCTCGTATGTGATATTAAAAGAATGAATTTCTGTAAATACGGAATATGTGGACATAAGGTGGGTATACATTTACAAAAAAAAAGATGTTTTCGAAAAAATTATTCAAATCAGTCGAAAATAAATAAACTTATGATTATACAAACTTTTATTGTAGGTAGGTTCATTTGAATTTCGGCATCTGTGAAGTAGAAAACATACGTAAGCGGTCTATGGGGATACAAATTGCTACAAAATGGTCTTTAATATTTTCTTACGATATTCCTGATCTGAATATACAGAGATTTGATTTTCTCCATTTGGAATATTATTTTAATTGATTCGTAACATTGTTGGAATTGTAATAAAACTCTTTTTACAATTACATCAAATAATGGTAGATTTTCTGCATACTATTGTCAATGACTAGACTTAATCCAGTGGTAGATGTGCCCCTAGTGCCTCGTGTCAAAGCAATGCATGACTATAATGACCCCTGCATGAATTTTCTGACTGAAGAAGACGCTACTCGGATATAGGTAAAAAACTTTCATTGAAAAGGCCAGTTGAAGGCATCGAAACACGCTACCCTGACAACTCGCGGAGAAAAACCTCTGATTGCCCACCTTGAAATTCCCAATGAAAAAGGCGTGGAAAGTTCTGAAAACTTCTTTAAAGTTCGATAGTATTCAAGAACAAAGTTTGTAGCCAATCACAGTTCTTACTACACAGCGAGACGACGATCAGTTTCTACGCGAAAGTATTTGTAAATCGATTTGGATTGGTAGCAGCAATCGAGAGGTGATCAAGTTGTAAATAAAATCAGTCAGTGTTGCCGGTAGTGCGATTATTTAAGGCGAATAATAAATTATTGTTTCTATTGATTTCAAACGAATTGCGTTTTACTTGAAATTCCGGCGAGCCCCTTGCTCGCAAAAGTATATTAGACCTTTTTTTTAAGGATACCGAACTGGACTTAGGACGTTAGCCTTTAATACATTGTAGTGTACAGTCCAGTCAGCTTAGGGATGGGAGGTCAGAAATCGAGCCGGGTATGGCAGTGTACTACTAGGTGTTAATATTTTTTAGTGCTGTTTGGCTGTGATATGATCTACTAGAACAGCAATGTTGCCTATAACAAATCAACTACTGTCTGGTAGGTCTGATGGTGTTTGTGAATCTGATAAGAATGTAAACAGAACTCATCTGCTCAGTGCAGTGTTAAATCCTTTAGAACCCTATTAAACATTCCGCACTGTTCACTATTTATATTAATATTTCGAAGCCAATAGCAACTGAAAAGTTCTCATAAGTAATTTATGCGTTCAGTGGGAATTGAACCCACGACATCGCAGAAGCAATGTTTTCAAGACCTAGTACTCTACCACTGGACTACACTTGGTCCGAAACTTCATAAATTTTCCACTCTCTTTTTTCCAGTAAACCTTACTTTTGAAAATCAAGTAACTTTATTACTTTCTAAGTTATTTCCGCCACGAATTTTTTTCCGACTCTTCGGACGTTCCTTATGCAGAAGAAAGTTTCTCCAAATTTCTTCTTTGACCTGATCGCTAAAAGACTTCCTTAAACACGGAAGTCGGTTTTTTTTTTAAATCACGTGTTGAAAGTATTGTACGTACTCCTGAAGTTTATCAGTAGAACTTCTTAAACAAACTACTTAAGAACACGTATGAAGGTAATTCAATTTTAAATATTTCAAACTCACGTATGTGTCCTAGATTTGCATAAATGAATGATGAGCTAGTATTTGATGGTATTACGTATGGAATATAGTCCAGTAGTGGAACATGACTATCATTACAGTAAGTGCTATTCATGTTTTAGATTTTACTATTTAGCACACGGGTCACGCAAACAGGGAGAGCGATAATTGGGAGGAGGACTATAATTAATAAAAGTAATTATTAAAATTAATGCAATTACGTCTCTTAATTCAGTTGGAACATGCAGTCGTATCTCGCACAAACTAAATCGGGACAATGTTTTTGCGATTAATTTCAAGGGAATTGAGGGAATCCTTTCGTAGGATTTGATATCAAAAATATATTTGTCTTAGAGAAAAATACGAGAAAATCGATGAAAAACTGTTCACCCTAAATTAATAGTATGTACACATTTAAGGTGCTTTTACACGAGCGATTAAAATTGCTCAATTTGCAGCAATATTCCTCAATTTTGACGTCACGAAAATATGAAGCAACACACAGCAACATTAGCAACAGGCGATGTGGATCAACTTGTCATCAATTCGTTGCTGAATTGTGATGAACGATATGGACCAATATCTAGCAATTCGGCAATAAGGGCTTACATTACCAATTCAGTCTATGAACAACACGAAAGCAAACTTGACAAATAAATCTAAAACTTAAAATCAAACTTTGAAATATTTGAATTCCAAGCCATTATTACACGAGACTTGACAAATAAATGCAAAACTCAAAACAAAAATAGACAATTGAATCACCGAACGAGGACAATTGCTCGGAATTTTCCAAGTTAGTGGAAATACAGCAACTATAGAGCGAGCAACACCAGCAATCCGTAAAAACATTGCCAAATTGCCGAAATATTGCCGCAACCAGCATGATATTGCTCCATTAATCACTAGTTTTGGCAATAGTCATCGGGCAATAAATTGCTTGAAAAATTGCTCGTGTAAGAGCACCTCAACAAAACTTGACAATTGAATCACCGAACGAGGGCAATTGCTCGGAATTTTCCAAGTTAGTGGAAATACAGCAACTATAGAGCGAGCAACACCAGCAATCCGTGAAAACATTGCTACATTGCCTGAAATATTGCCGCAACCAGCATGATATTGCCCTGTATTGCTCCATTAATCACAAGTTTTGGCAATAGTCATCGGGCAATCAATTGCTTGAAAAATTGCTCGTGTAAGAGCACCTTTAGGAGATTTATTTGATGTACACAAAGATTTCTTGCTCATACTTTAGTTTGTAAACACACAATTTCACAATTTACATTATTTCGAAGCAGTTGGTCTTCTCCCATAAACCCACTGACTAAAACATGAAACAAAAGCAATTTCGATCCATCCATCAATAACAAAATTTCCAAGGACTTTTTATCTTCCCTAGATGACTAATTGCGAAACGACTAAAACTAAGCTAAAGTAACAATGGTCCGCATAATGCGCTAAATTGTTGCAGCTAATAGGATATCATTAAGCTAAGTGAAAAGCAATAGCGAAGTATAAGAGAAGTTTACATCATCCTGACTAGCGCCTGTCGACCACACATAGTACACACACTTCTCAAGGAAACATTGTTTTATAGAAGTAATTTCGAAAGTTACCACCGCTCCTTCCTATGTCCTCATCGTTTGTCCCATTTCTCATTAGAGTTCGACAATCCTAGAAGTTCTCTTCGATTATTACCTCACGGCGGAAACTTTTTAATTGAACTAATATTTGAGCTGGTTATGAAGCAACAAGTGACCGGGTCCGGTACCGGTATAAAGAACCACTTAGATAATACTAGATTATTGTTGCTATGCTACTGGGTAGTTACCACGTACTGCGGAATGTGTCGAAAGTCAAAGATGAACAAATTAACGCCTTTTGCTCAAATGCCAACCAATTAGCCTCAGTCAAGTTTTTTGTTGCTTGTTGAACTCTCGTCTGTAGGGGGCTCCATGTTCCATAGCCTTGGAGGTTTGTTTAACAGACAAATGCTATTTATTTAATAAATTTTTGTTCAAATTTGACACTCATTTGATTTCGGTTAAGACAATGATTCTATTAAGAAGTAGCGAAACAAATAAATAAACAAAGTCCGAAACAAAAAAAATTGCCTTTATTTGGAGGAAGTTGAGAATTTCAACTCTCACTGTAATTGATATCTTAATTGATATACCTTATCCCTATTAAAGTGCAAGTCCATTAACATTTTTTCTATTTATTAGAGTGCCCTTTTGCGTTTCCGTCATATCATATAACATCATGTTCAAATAGTTCGGTAAACTCATTCGTAAGTTCTTGTACAAATAGTTCATCATCAGCTTAGACATTTTTATGGTAGTTAAAAACCTAAAGAATAACGTTTTAAATAGTCTCCTGGTTAATATTTAGGTTGTCAGTCGGATAGTAACATCTCATCACTAAAGCGTTCCGGACTTCCACCCAAAAATAATCAAGACATTTTTTTTTACTCCACCTTTGTACGCCAACAAAAATCTAAACTTTTTCGCTTTAACTAGTCCTGTATGACATCTACCATACATATACGTATTATACTATGTTTCAACTTTCTAACATAAACCGTTTCTGAGATATTAAAAACCACCCCCACCCACGTACCTTGCTACCCCTATCAACAAATTTATTTTTCTCGGATGACTCTATAGCGGCTCTATATTGTTGCTTTATATCCTTTGCAGTTTTCGAGGAATAGAAATCAGAATGTTTTTCCTTTCCACCCACTTCCACCATCACCTCCTACACCCACCCGGACCCTTAAAATCTTTTTCTCTGTATAAATTTAAAGCTGAAATAATGTCAGCTCCCAGACACACTTTTCTTCTCTCTTAGATAAAAGAGTACGAATTAGAGTAATAGACTTAACCTTTATTCACAAGAAATTTAAAACAAATCAGTTGTCAGCTCAAGTTGCCCTGGAGGTCATCGAGATAGCGGCCACCAACGTAATCTCTCCTCGAATCAACCCTACAAAATTTCAGTTCAGACACGTATGTACTTTCACGCTCTACAAATATCATAAGTGTATAAAACACACATTCCACCCCCTTTAAAACGCGCCTTAAAAACTTTCCATTGAATTCATGGAAAACGGTATCAGCAGCAAAACACACATTTTCCGAACACGACTTTTCCGCGAAACAGCCACATGGAAACTCCACTCGACATAAATTACAAGGAAATTTTTGAATTTACCCAGTTACATAACCGGTAGGTAAACCAGTCGGAAAACTTCTCAAGAAGCAGTTGTAGGTGGTACCAACTATACAACTAATCATTAAATTGAAACGGCTCCGATAGCTAACTGATGAGGGAGGGGAATAGCTTATGAAGTTCGAATAAAGTTAATTACAATTCCGTGTAGCAAAGTCGAGAAGCCATAAAGATTGTCTAAAGCTAGAACCAGTCACACGAAGAACTTAAAGTAGTTTCGTTTGAACGAAATTACTTCATTTCCCAGCAAATCCATAATATACAATTGTTCACCTGTTGGTGTAAGAAAAAAAGTAGTTTCACTCCGTCGCGTTATTTCGCCGAAACATACACCCCCACTGTTCCATTTTATAGCTCTCAGTACAACAGTAATTAATTATTGAACTTGGTCCTTTCTGTCCTTTTCGAAAAAAACAGCAGTTCGATGTCCTAGTTCCTTTGGCTTTCACTGCTAATTGAATTTGTTTGTGTGGCTTTGTAACATCCCTTTTTTTTTGGAAGTCGAACTCCCCCGAGTATTCGAATTCTTCAATCCGCATTCGAATTCCAGGACATGGCAATAACATTCAAGGAGTTTGAGATTGAAGCGAGTGGCATATGGCGTTGTTAGCTTATTGCAAAAGAAAGGACAAAATTTCAATTTCAAAAGTTTTGCGTGCCTGGCAAAACTATTTTTAGACAAAACATGGAAGTTGTATTTTGTCCGGCCAGCAATGTGCAAAGTACTACGTTCACGTGGTCCTGTTTTGTTGTTTGTCAGACATTTTGCCAGGCTCGCAGGACATGTTTAAGGTCAGTTTCTAATAAGTGGGCTTCGTTTTCATCGTAAAGGACCCTATAATGCGGCCTTTTCGTAGTAATTTTGACCCACGATGACTGAATCGTATTCGAGTGACTAGTGGCCCTAATTTAGTTTATTGTATCTAATAGCTAGTCGTGTAGCTAGCGTAGACGCGACGCTACACAAGTTTAGTGTACTTTGAAGTTATTGGCGTCATTTAGGTGGGAGCAATCATAAAAATAAAATGGTTGGAGTAATTGTTGTAGTCGAGTTATGTTGTGTCATGATTTTCATTTCAGGTCGGTTATTTGTTATATTTCTTGGAAGTTTCGTGCTCTATCATTTTCAAGATCCCATTTTCATCGACCAAGTGGTTTTTCGCTGAAATTGTCATTATAATGTGAATTTGCGTTGTTCTACACCATACCTAACTATCCTTCCTGCAATATAAAGCTTGGATATGCCTTGAGCTCAATAGTAAACATTTGTATCTAGTATCTTATATGGGACGCAGTACTTGCTCCTCAACTCAACTAAATCACTAAATGTCAACTTGTTAGCCTAAGAGAAAACAAATGGCAAATTGGTTTTTCTGTGGCGAAAGTTTTGAACATGTGGCAAATGTTGCACTAGTTGTTACTCACATATTGTATTTGAAATTAAATTTATTCAGAGCTACATATATTCCACAATTTTCAAATTTGCATGTACTGAACGACTTCAATATGTTACATCGAAGCAAAACTTTTACTAAATCGTGTCTACAAGTTCGTTTTATATTGACGTATTCATTCATATTCAATATTTTAGTCGTATTAGAATTTCACAGATAAGTATTGTTGAGGCTTCCCAGCAAACCTGTCAAGAAGGAAACTTTTACCAAATGGACCAAATATATATCTGTGGTCACAGTGAATAACTTGGTAAGTCAAAAAATTGCCAAAATGGGATAAGTGTACTGTGGTCATCTTCCAAGCCTTATACGCACTGTGAGGAAGTTAGCAACTCACAACCCTAATGGTTTTTGAGTTATAAGGGTGGGGGTTTCTTGGTATGTGGTAAAATTGTGTTTGTTATCTGCTAAGTCGACTTACCATAATTTTTTTCGAGTCATCATTCACGGGAAAAACCAGATAAGTCGAATTACCTAGTTTTTCGCTGTGTATCTGTGTTGTCAACTGCATTTATCCATTTATTCATCGTGCCAGATTATTCCAAGTGAAGTGTATTGTTTCTATGCATGGCTATGCTAAAAAAGGTGGTCATTTCATTATGAAAAAAACAGGATACCGAAAATCAAAAAAAAATTTTATGGAAACCAGTGCAGTGGTTGCAATACCGTCAAGGACCGGGAAATGTAGTTTTTTAACATAGGTACCCTTAAAAAAAATTAACCATTCAAAATGATAAATTTTAGATAAAAGGGAAAACATTGTAATTTTGATCACCTTCCCCTGGTTTCACTCGGACCAAGGGACCTCATCAGTTTAGAAAAGAAAAAACACATTCTCTATAGATTTGTTTCAAATCGAACAGGATGAGATTGACGATTAATCTCAAGGGATAATTTTAATCTTAGGTAATAATAATTACCTAAGTTCCTTTTGGAACTTCATTTTAGGGATTCATTTGTATTCATAGTTTATGAATTTTTCCATTCATTTTTCTATTTGTAGCTTATATTTTTGTACCAATTGTAGTGGATATTATGCTTACGTTGTTTTTTGCTATTGTTTCGTAATAAAAGTTTTCTTAACTGTAACGTTTTGTTTTAATGGTATTTTTGTTAACTAAATGAAAGTACACCTAATTGACAAAATAAATGAGAAATAACAGCAAAGAAACTTAATATTATTAATATAACAAGTATGGGGAATAATCAGGTGGTGAAAAAGTTGGGATGATCTGGTGCAAAATCAGGTAACTAAACGTAAATCCTAAAAATAATTTCAGCAAATTAATAATTTTCAAACCACTAGATTTCGAACGTTATTTGATCACATTGATGTCAACAAAATTAATTTTTTAAAAAAACTGGATTTACAGGAATAGTTCAATAGTAACAAAGTGCTGCCCTGAAAAGTTTCGTTTTTCGACTTACCAAGTTATTCACTGTGACCACAGATATTTGCCGGCAAATTAAATCAAGGATGTATAAATGATTCGCCTAGGCGAACAATTGGCAAATATATTGAACACATCATGTACTTGCTATTCCTTCGCTTAGGTGAATTCGTTGTTCATCGCCCATTTCGTTTGCCGGTGAATGTATATTTGTTCTACTGGAAACGCTACTTCTGAACATTTAGTGAATTTTTATAGTGAAGAAAACATTCACTAACTGTATTACTATTGAAATATTTTTGAACCGAATGCATTGTTGATTTTACTATAGTAGTGCAAGCGTTGGATCGAAGTGAAATCCTGGAGAATATGACGCAATTTGTGCTGTGCCACCGTTGGATGAAAATGTAAGCTGATCACCGGATAAATTAGTAAATCATGGCGGGGCATTACCGCAACAAAGTAAACAATTTCTTCACAATATTCAATTAAGAATACTGACGTTGTTGTTTTGGCTTATATTTATTTGATAAACCAAGAAATATTTAGATGCAGTTCATAAAGGAAATAGAAAACAATTCACTGGAAACTCGCCGACGTCGAACATTCGCATCGTGGTTAGCCGGATTCAGACTCAACTCAAGCCATCAAACCTACAAACAAGAAATTTGTAGCATAACCCAGCAAACATTTTTAATTCATAAATGATTCGATAGTAAACTACCAAAACGAATTACCTTTTCGGAAGCACATTCAACTGTGACTCAAAATTGGCTTTCCAGCTGTACGTAATGTACATCCATTAACGAATCTTTATTATGATTAAAAAATGATGCACCTGATCTTCAAATGTACCTACATAAATCGCGTACGTTGGCAAACGTTAATCGAATTATTTGTAAATTATGTTAAAGATTAGGAAAAGAATGTATATTACGTACAGCTAGGAAACCGATTTTGGTTCTCACGTGAATTAGATGACTTTTTAGTGAATCTATTTCGAAGACCGCAGTCGCGAAAGGCTACAGCCAATCGTGTGATAGTATAGATGAAAAACGGAATCTTTCTTTATATTCTTAATTCCTTGTTACAATGTGTTTAGTGATACAGCGCCGAAATGCTTCAGTGTTTTTTTTTCACAACAATCGATTCTTAACCTTCCGCGAATCTTTGCCAAAATGATTGCTGGGAAGAATGTGAAATTTATAGGATACTCAGGGGAGTTAGGCCAACTTTGAAAAGTCAGTACGTTCCCAGGAACTATGACTCAAAAATTAAATATATGTTTTACGTTTGGCACAATTTGATACCTCATCAGACCTAAGAGATATGTCGGAATTCGTGAAACGTTCACAACTTACACCTCCACCACCTAGAGGTTGAATATCAAAAAATCTGGAAAATATTTTCTAGGCGCTTATAGAAAAAGCCCGTAGAAGTATTTGGCCTACAACTTAATAATGAGACTTTTTTTAGAGATGGCAACACCGATAAACCAATGGTAGTCCATCTTTGACATACATACCATTTGAAGTTTGTATTCATAAGCTGTCAATGTCAGTATAAACATTTCGTGTTGATTGTTGACAACGTATTTTATCGGACCATGGAAAGTTTCGAAAATTCACGAAAAAAACAACATTTGCGGGAAGTTTTACTTGGACATTATTTTGCTAAGAAGACTGCAGCTCAGAGTCATAAATTGCTCGTGGAAGTTTACGGTGACGATGCTTTTTCGCGTGCACAGTGTTTTCGGTGGTTTCATCGGTTCAAAAATGATAATTTCGACATTACCGACGAAGAGCGACCTGGCCAGCCAAAAAAGTTTGAAGACGAAGAATTGACGAAATTACTCGAAGAAGATTCGTGCCAAACTCAAAAAGAGTTGGCAATTTCGTTGGAAGTGACTCAGCAAGCCATATCGAAGCGGTTAAAATCACTGGGAATGATCCAAAAGCAAGGCCACTGGGTTCCGTACGAGTTGAAGCCAAGAGATGTTGAGAGGCGCTTTTGCATGTGCGAACAACTGCTTCAAAGGCAAAGACGGAAGGGTTTTTTGCATCGTATTGTGACCGGCGATGAAAAGTGGATTCATTATGATAACCCAAAGCGAAAGAAATCATGGGGACCGCCCGGGCACCAATCAACATCGACCGCGAAGCCAAATATTCATGGTTCCAAGCTTATGCTCTGCATTTGGTGGGACCAGATCGGTGTTCTTTATTATGAGCTGCTAAAACCGAATGAAACCATTGACGGGCAGCGCTATCGACTGCAATTGATGCGTTTGAGTCGAGCATTGCGTGAAAAACGGCAACAATTTGCTGAAAGGCACGACAAAATAATTCTTCAGCATGACAATGCTCGCCCTCATGTTGCGCAAGTCGTGAAAACGTACCTGGAAACAACCAAATGGGAAGTGCTACCCCACCCGCCGTATAGCCCTGACATTGCTCCATCCGATTACTATTTGTTCGCTTCGATGACTCATGCGTTGGCTGATCAGCACTTCACTTCATATGAGGATACTAAGAACTGGCTCGATTCATGGATAGCCTCGAAACCCCAAGATTTTTTTCGCGACGGAATTCGTAGACTTCCCGAAAGATGGGAGAAAGTTATCGCTGCTGATGGCCAATATTTTGAATAATTTAGTTATATGAATAAATCTATGAATAAATGCCCAAAATTCCAAAAAAAGTCTCATTATTAAGTTGTAGACCAAATAAAATTAATTTGATACATCGATACACCTAAAAGATATGACGAAATTCTGTACTCGTACAGTAAATAATTTTAACTTTCTAGTTAAGGTATTTTAATTGAAATCTTGCAAGATATAATGATTTATCAGCTAATTCATTAGAGTAAACTAGAAATTCAGTATTTGATTGAAATTAATTGCTAGAATAAGCTCTTTTACTAGATGGATCAAAAATAATTTACTGCTATTCAAGCATTAATAACTAGAACATTAATAAAAATCAACTGAATATCCTGTTGATGGTGTTGCAATCTAGTTAAAATTGGGGGTTCTATTATTAGAGTTCTAGTGAAAATTGCCGGAATTCCAGCTGCCATTTACTGGAAATCAAGTAACTGCTAGGGTGGATTCTAATGAAATTTACTAGATATGCACTAGAATTTCAGTTTAATGCACTGGATAATCAGTATTTCCTCATTTTCAGTTTAATCGTTACGCCTCGGTAGTATTTTCTTCATTCGTTCTTCAATAATTAGTTAATGTTAAGTGTATTGCGAAGTTAATATTTTGAATCCACAACAATAATTTTATTACGTATTATACCGGGCGTAAGAATATATTATTTTATTTTTTACATAAAATAAGTATGGTGTTATTAATTTCAGTGCAATAAATACCGACCAATTCTGCGACTATTTACTTAATAATAATGGCGTATTTTTTGCGCGCTTATCCAGATCAAAGCTGGTTAGAACATTTATATACAACATGACAACAACATTGCTGTTTTTATGACTATTTAAAACTTTTTTCAATAGATAGTAGGCTAGGTTAGAGAATTTTTCGCGAATAGCTGCCCCTGTGAGCCCTGTGAACTCACTTATTTTATAGATGTTGGCCTGGATCTAATAAGATCATTAGAAGTACTGTACATTTGTAAATACAATACATTACATTTTTAATGTGAAATATAACAAAATGTTAGAAAAATTTTATAATTATTTCAATTGCTTCATTTTTTATACAGTTAGTGTTAAACTAAGTATTGTAACGACGTTATTGTTCAATAAATTATATAAATAATGTTAAAATTTGAAAAGGTTTTTATTATACGTAGTGTCTTTGGGCTTTTTTTCTGAGAATAGTCCATAACTACTGCATCTTTAAACTATTATTATATTGAAATATCAAATATTACTCAACAAGTTAGTAATTACTACAGGTAACTAATTCAGCTGGAAAACGGAAAAGGAATAGCTTCTTTTAAATATTTTCGTCTGTTAGTAAGTTTCAACTATAGATTTCACGTAATTGAATTACACTAGACACCTAGTTCATTCAAAAGGAAAAGAAGTCGTCATCACTCGATTTCTGGTAATCAAAATACACTAGTTCGCTAGTTAATATAACTGGGAAAAGAGTTTTTGTCACTGTATTTCTAGTACTGCAACTTTGCTATACTATTAGTTTAATCACCCGGAAAATATGTCTAATTCACTGAATTGCTAGTAGCTCATATACACTAGATTTCTAGCTTATTTAATTGGGAAAAGAGTTTTTACCACTTGATTTCTAGTAGTTCGAATACACTAGACTACATAGTGTTGATAACTAGAAATCCAAGTAATTATGATGGAAATCTAGCAAATTTCTTCTACTAGAATATCAGTTACGTTATTTTAACTAGATTTTTAATTAGTTTTGCTGGGTGTTTCACTCTAGTTGAGTTTTTTTACGAGTCTAGTTAAAAAAATTTTACTGTGTATAGTTGCTCTAAACCAAACCCAGTTGTGTTTTTGGTCCCAACAAATACCTGTTACGTTATTGTAGGATGTCCATTGTGTACTCTAATACGATTGTCAAATTCTACAGAGTTATTTGACTATTTCTTGGAATTTCCGGGCACACATATTGTTAAACCTCTTTTGTGGAGAGTAGTAAAATTTCGCCCGAACTGCAGTAATTTGGAACGCATTGCAAGGAGGTTTCTTTCCTAAGAAATATAACTATCAACAATTCAAAAACAACGTCCACCGTGACCGCTCTAAATCTTCACTGCAAATTATCCACCCCAAAATTTTATACGCCACCTATGTCCTTTTAGACAAATTAAAAAAATAAAGTTCCAAATATAGCCTCCTGGTTGTTCCTTCCATTTCAGCATTAAACGTGATTTGGACGAATATCCAAAAAATTAAAAAGTTGTGCGCAAACTTTTGGCTAATTTTTAGTTTTAATTTTTTTCTCAGTTTCAATGAAAACATAGGAACATCTCTTAGGTTTTTAGGCAATTAAAAAAATCTTGTTTAAGTATAAACCTTTTTTTGGTTATCTAAGGTTGAAAAAAAACCGATTGAGTTAAACTCAGATTGTTGTGTTATTAACAGGAAGTTTGATTGTTTTTGTCAAAGCCGACTGTATTTCAAGGAACTAAACGGAATTTCACAATGCCGGTGAATTGGTAGTTCGAACTAAATTTGATTCAACAGCGCCATCTGTATGTCAAAATTTGAATGCAGAACAGATCTTGATCTTCTATTCGAATTATAATATGTATAATCAACTGCCTGATCTGATGGAAAGAAAACACGAATATATTTCCATCAAATCCAAATCGGAATTCTATAAAAAGGATCAAGGAGTACAAATATAATTCCTTATCAACAAAAATTTCAATTTCTTCTATTCCCAACAACCGTCAACCAACGTCATTTTAAATTCAATCAATTTACATAAATCTTGAATAAAACCATACTCCAAACAAGTCGGAATGAATTCATTCGAAATGAATTTTCAAGGTTTAAAAGAGCCGGGAAAGAACCCTATCCCTTAAAATGGAATTTCTTTTTAATGATTTCAGTTTCTGAACGATTTCATTCAAATGAGATTCTCGACTGTAACGCACGAGTACGAACCGAGACAAGTTATTCATGGACTTCTAATAGGTATACGCTTAATTAACAATAATTTACTTTTATAGAATTGCACGTGACAATATAAATTATCGCCATAGATAGGAGCGGGTTTTTTTTAGCAGCGACATCGTGATTTAATGGACTTCAAGTTCATAATTAAAATAAGCCGGATTTAGCATAGATCTAAGCCCAGGTCCTGATATAATTTCAAACAATGCGAAGACAATAACGAGGGTGACCCTTACGTGTACAAATATAATATAAAATTACACGAAAAATAAAATAATATTAAAATAAAGTAAGAAAATAATAGAAAAATAAAAAGCAAAACATGCAATTGTAAGGGTGAAATTACCGTAAAAGCGATGCTCGCGAAGTCCCAATTGCATCGCGCGCCATACCGCGATACCACATATGAATTGCTTCCCGCAGCTTGCAAACAAATTGCTCGTTTTTATTTTATTGAATAGCCATTCATTTTCCGATATTTATAATATTATTGGTTTTCCGTCTATTTTTGTAAAAAATTCGAAATAAAACCGACGTTAGTGTCAGAATCGCAAAACGACCACAAAATAAACTACCAAAGCAACGCGATTGGAGCGATGCGATATCACTGTAACTGATTACACTCACTAACATGCATTCTAATCAGCTGTTATCGCGTCGCATCACGTAACGCGAGCGCATCGCGTTCATTATAATTCCGCCTTAAGCGCTTTAGGAACTAAATGATTGACTGAAATGTAAGTTTTGATCGTTCACGCCGTTTTGATATTCGTGGCAGATTTAAAATTGTAAACTGACTGAGAAATTTCTAGAGATGCGAAGAAGTTGGCAAGTTTTGAAACGACTAGAAAATGGTCAACTTTATCAAACACTTTTGAGAAGTCAGTAAAAACTGCTTGGAGCTGGGCAAGATCAGTAAGATTCAATGGTTCTAAGACTATTAAAAGTTATCGATGACTTACAAATAACCATTACGGAATTAATTCCGTAATCATTACACTTCCTACTAGTATGTATTTATTAGCCATTATCACCAGATGGAATGCCTTACGATTTCAATAAAAAGACGGATGAAAACAATCACCTGGAGAATACATACTGATCATGAAGGAACATATTCCGGAAAGGAAGAGGATCAAAGGTATAACCATCATGGAGTACTGCAAACAACGACACCTACATCTCAAATAAAAACCTATATTCGGGTCCCGGCAATAGAACACGTCGGCAAATTTCATACCTTTCTTAAATCATTTTCTTTGATGTAGTGAAATTTCTCACATTCAAATTTGGTACGAGTTTCAGGCATCAATGACCACTCGGCCACAGAAATCCCAATTTATCTGCAGACTTTAATACACACTAGCAGCCAGCATTTTAGTCCTGAATTGCTCAGGGATTATTCGTGGTTATTGAAATGGTACACTGAACAGATCAAGGATTATTCATGCCAATTGACAGGATATCTGTAATGGCACACGCTTTTGTTCAGGCTCACTAGTGTTACACCCAGGATAGTTCTGCGATTGTTTGGCCTGAAGGACTCGGAGTAGTTTCAGAATGATGGCATAGTGTCTAAAGGGTTTTTTAAGTTAATGGCCTGAATGTTTAATGGATCATGTAGCCTAATCGGAATTATGCGCTGAACAGCTCCATTGATGGCTTAAAATTAATATAGTAATTTTTTTATTTATTCTAAAGAATAACAACAGTATTAACCAATACAGAATGACTCAACTTTTTAGAGAACTCTGGTTACACTTGAAATTTTCAAATTTTCATGCGGTTAAATATTGAATTTTTCTAACAGAGCAACTAATTCTTGAGCTCATCCGATTTGGATTGAAAACTTTCTTCAATTTACACTGTTATCGGATTAATAATACCAAAAAAAAAAACAAGAAATACTTACAATAATTCTTTAACTTTTGTTATTAATTTATTATTTTATTTATTTAATGATCAGAAGCTGTACATTTTTCGCCGTTTTCTTGAATTTATTCTTTACTGACGCATTAAAACTTGATTAGAACGTGTAAACTGCATTAAATTTTTGGTATTCTTGACAGTTCTTAATTTAAGCTGAGAGATACTGTCAGTATTTTGTCAGTACTGCATTAGTACCGGGAAACAGACACTCAACGCTTTTTATGCCGAACCATTCGGCGAAAAGAACGTTTGACTATCTGTATATCCCTAGTGGGAGCACTGACTGGACATTGTTACATGAGCAAGCATCTCCAAAGGTTTGGAACTCTGAGAGCAAAATATGCAGAATTTTGCGATAACAAAGACGAAATACCAGAGGACATCCTTTGTAAATGGGAGGGACTTGCTCTGAAAAGACTTCGTCACTTCGGTCAGTGCTGACTATTCCTCTTCGAAAAATATTAAGCTTCATTGAAAGCGCAGCGATCGAGGAGGAATCTAATCCAAGGGGACGTTAGAATAGGCCCAATTGAGGCTTGAGTGACAGAGGTAACCAAACCAACTACAGCACGAAAATCTAAATCTAGTAGGTACTGTTAGCAAACATTGACATATTACGAGTACATACAATATTTGACAGTGATTGGATACAGCGCTCTATTGTCTAGTGTTGTCTTCAAACTAGTGCGCGGTCGCGAGTTGAAACTATGGTATGTGTAAATTTATTAGAAAACATTAAATTTTAAAATCTATGTATAATAAATCGCTACAGATAAACCAGTCTGGAAGAAAAAATAACGAGAGATCATTTCAAGAAAATACAAGTTTTTTACCACTATCTCTCAGAAAAGTTCACTGGTACTGAACAAGTATCTTTTATAGTCATTAACTAAGAACTCACAACGAACTTCACTAAACGAATACAGTAGGTGAGTATCTATATAGTGCTCAATCTATAATACTGAATCAGTACATCTGTTCAGTACTGAATAAATTAAATTTAGCTGAACTTAATCAGTACTAGAAATATTTTCCTGGAAATCTACATGTTCCAGTACTAGGAGGCAAAATAGTTTCGCTAGAATACCGGTTAAGTACCGATACGCTATGCGGGATATGTAAATTAAATTTGCATGTATCTACTAATGTGATTTTTTTCAATTTCGAATGTATAGGTATTTCACGAAAAGCGTTAAAGCTTTGTTGTAGTTTCAAACCATCATTTACCCATAAGATTCGCAAGCCGGCAAACGTTTGCCAGCTAGATGGTCACATATTTCTTGTATGGAATTCTTCATCTGGGTATTTATAGTCTGCAGCCTAACTTTTACCATAAAATTAATTTTCTCGGATTTCAATAAAATCTCCAAATATTATTGCTCGGAATAATCTTTCCGAATCTTATTCCGTGACACGTAAAATCTACTTCTTTCTCGGAAGCATTGAAAATCTTTTTTCTCTTTTGTTCAGAAATACTGTCCATTGGGGATTATAGATTTTCAACGCTGTAAATATAGGATATTGGATTTTAGGATTATCTCATGGGTCGCATTACTTACCATTACACTAATTCCATAAGAGATTTATATAGAGCGACACCTATTTCTTAATAATGCTATGTCCAAGTTGTCCTTATCCTTTCTAGCCATATTGAATAATGGTGTATATGTGTTCTTCAATAAACCCTTTAATAGCTTTTGGTGTTTGTGTGTAATGACAAACGCTACCCTCTAATTACCAACTCGTTGCTAGATTAAATTATTAAATTCGTCGTAAACTGGTGCAATAAAGTGCGAATCATAAAGTCTGTCTCTATCGTGACTGTGTTCCTTAAATGTGGAGAAACGGATAATCCTTTGACTAGATCATAGCCCCAGTATTTTTATAGTAATGAAAACTAAATAATGACTTAACACTTTTCGAGCTTTCATGCTATAGATACGTAATTACCACTGGTTGCGTCTTAGAAAGGAATGTCACGTTCGAGTATATTTCATAAAATAATTTCACTTAAATTGATAAGGTATTTTATTACCTTTCGTTACCAGGTACTCGACTTACTTATTAGCTTAGACAATAATAATTTGAAGAAGGTAGAACAATTTTTCTACGGCGGAGAAAATGTCAAATTATACGGGTATACCCAATCTCAAGATGTATCTATAAGTAACTTTATAGTAGGGTGAGTATCGCTTGTTAAGACCTAAGCTTCTTAAAGAAATTCCGAATGGTATTGATTGTGATTAAATTTTTAAGATTCTTTAATATTACAAGCATTGTTTTCAGTGAGATTTCCTATCCACTGATGATGTCTTTTTGATACTTAGATAAACAATATTTTATCTGATAAATAAATTTGAATAGAACGCATATAATATTGAGCAGTCAGTGTTTGTTTTTTAAGGTAGGCAATAGGCAATGTCTTAACGTCTGGGTACTCTTAGCAACTACCAAGGCCCCATGATTTTACTGCCTCAAACCATAAAAACATCCTGTATATGTACAATTTTTTCCATTCTATTCAAATAGACGTATTTTCCTCACCTCCATGATTCGCTAATACATCGAATACGATTCGTCTCATCGAAAAATATCTTCACCGAAAGACATATGCGATATATTCGTAGGAAAGGAAATTAATAAGAAAATCAGCATTTATTTACACGTCTTTAATAAATTACGTTCTTTCTTAATCCAGGAAATTGATAATATTTCAACAGCATGTAGTCGCGTTGTTGGTCTTGCAGCTATAATTAAATTTAATTTTTTTCTAATTCACTGTACATTAGCGACTTTTTTGTGGTTCATATAGACGAATCGTTAACACTATAGAGCTGCGAATCGTTTTTAATTCGTCGTTACGATTCGCCGACGATGTACAATATTTTTTCTTATGCAAACCTTTTCAAATCAATGATGAAGAGGCGAATGGTAGAAATGGTGAAAGTAGGCGCATTCTTTTGGGATCTCGCACAGTGCAGTGCAGATAAACATCTGAAATAACAACAACGCTGTACTTGGTCCACATTAAACACCAACATGCAGCAAATTGCTGTAGGTAATAGAGAAATGACTTCTTCCGAGAAATAAATTTTCCCACAGAAAGGTAACAAAATATCTGTGAAACTCTCAAAAAAAAATTATGAATTATTATTATCCAATAAAATTCATAGACGGAACAATACGTTACCTACCCTTCAATAATAAAATACGTATTCACGGACGAGATTTTTAACGTTCAATAATTCATGATGAAAATAATTTAACAAGCTTTTATTATCTCCTTTATACGTGATTTGATTACACCTTTAATGTCTTGATGGTGCTCTTATTAACAGCAAAAAACTGAAACGGGGTGGAAAAAAAAGGTTCAGGTTTACCTTAAATTGTCGCTGTGATGAAGGCGAATGAAAAGTGCTACAATATTTTTTTACGATTGAATCGTAAGCACTAGAAAGAAATGTTTGTCGTAAAATCAATGTCAGTGGCAAATTATCATTAAATGACAGATTTAAGTGGCCTTGTAATGGGAATTCAAAATTTTATGATTGAATGGGACGTTGACTGTTGCGATTTCATAATAACCGAAACGTTTTTTGTTCAGAAGTCTTGTGTATTTTTCCATCTATTAAATTTAAGGTGCCAAAGGAAAGGGTTTTAAACTTTAAAAATTCTTCTGTATAATGGCGTAGAAGCCGAAATCGGGCTGTGGCGGCTGCATTTAGGACATTGCGGTCGTCGTTTAGCCCAATCTGAGTCTTTCCTATCGAAGCTTCTATATTTAATTTCTTTCCGGGGATTATTTATTTGTTGGCAGAGCCTGTAGAAGCCTTACTGCTTCTCGAACCACGACCTAAGTGGTCTTTTGTTCCTAGCTCTTAACCACTCCCTAGGCCATATCTATTCCCTTAAGAAAGGAGATGATTTTACTCAGGGAGTCTTCGACAGGTCTTCGTAGGTGAGAGTAAATCCACCGAGGTTAAGGTCACTGGCCAATTGGGGATCATGCAGCCAAATTGGGCATTCCGTTCAATGTACACTGCCGCAGCTGCCAGGACACTAATGAGCGAGAGTCGCTCGTTCATTTCCTTTGCGAATGTCCGGCTTTAGCTAGAGCCCGAGAGCGAGCGCTAGGCAAACCCTTCTACGGGGACCTGATGGAGATTTCAGGGAAGAAAATTGGAGAGTTGTTACTTTTCCTGAACAGCACAGGGTGGTTATAGCGATTCAATTCAATCAATTTTTCTCACATTCATCTTCTGTATTCACCAGTATCAACAACCCTAAACATCCGAGTTTAACACGAGTTTGTGGTTCCAAAACGGCCTCTGAGCTAATTGAGATCTGTCTGGGAGTCAGGGCTGCCACTTAAACCAACCAACCAACCAAATCCACCGAGAGTCTGCCTTCTTGATCTGGCCACTGCATCACAATCACACAGAATGTGTGCCGTGGATTCAGATGTAGTTTCACAAAATCGACATGTATCTAGTGATACTTTACCGATGATCTTAAGGAAATAATGTCCTGAGAAATATTCCATTATAACCCTTGCGTTATACCTGCTTAAGGAAATGAATTCCGACGCTCTCCTACTTGAGAAAGTAGAAATTCCTGCTTTGACTATCTAAGTCCTGAAAGTGAGTTTCAATAATCTTCCACCTGAAGATTTACCCACTTTAAAATGCCATCCTTAATGAAGCCTTAACCTACTCCACAGAATGGTTCCGGGCCAGCCATTGGTGAATTGGCTCTCCGCTTAGCTAGCTGGTCAAAAGATTCGTTACCCGGAATACCCCATGTCCTGAAACCTCTTTAAGAAGAGTATGACAGTCCCACACAAGCCTAGAGCGGAAACAATAAGATTTCGGCCAAACGGCACTGCTAGGTTTATTCAATAGAAGTTTACCTGCGCACAGTTCTATGGCATGTACCTCCGCTTGAAACACAGTGGCTGTTAGTTTTCCGGGGATAGGTGGTTAGCCTATCGTACAACCGCAGCAGGAAGAGAAAAGGGAACGATAAGATAATTGGAAATGTGATTTTTGGAAATGGATATTGTTGAAAAGCGGGGAAAACTGGGTATAAGGAAAAAGTCATGAGAGTGACCTTTGCGATGATAGAGTAACAGGCTATTACTAGGATCCTGAGACTAGCCAAAAGATATCAAAAAGAAAATGTGATCAAAAAATGTTCCTAACTTAAGCGGTTCACCAGTGGCATCACTAAGGAATTGGTCTCATCGAGAAGTCGAAACGGCTAGGGAAACTGAAAGAGCTCCATAAATAAATAACCAAATGAAGAAAGAGGAAGCACCCGCGTTGCAATTATGCTTGCCTATACTAGGAAGGTAGGAACTAAGAATCTGTAGCCAGCCAAGGTGAATTTCGAAGGAAATCGAAACGGCTAGACTAACGAAGAAGCCTCCTTTGGAGATATTTTGCGTTTATTTAATGAGAAGCGAAGAATTCACATACCTGTACCTAGCCACGGTGTACGCTTCACTTTGTCACTGTACGAATTTCGTAAGAAATCAAACCCGCTAGGCTTGGAAAATGTGCATGAGCACCACTAAGTTTCTAAACTAAACAGGGCGGTAAAATGGTCCTCTTTGTTGGACTAAGTGCCGATACCCTTGACACACTAGCACCTTCCATCATTAAAGGATTGCGGACCGCAACGGGTATCAACCATTAATAGGGACACCCAGGTCTTCATTCAGTGTTCTAAAACTCTTCGAGTCGAAAATAGTGCCGATACCCTTGACACACTAGCACCTTCCATCATTAAAGGATTGCGGACCGCACCGGGTATCAACCATTAATAGGGACACCCAGGTCTTCTAGAACGAAAATCAAACTCTTCGAGTCGAAAATAGATAGAACGAAAATCAAGCGAGTTCTTCGTACTGGAAAAATTTGGCAAATCCAATCGATAGAATGATGAATTTGGAAGTCAAATTTTTCCACGGGAATAATTTAGAATAAAAAAAATAAACTGAATTTCGTTTATGAACATAATTGTTCCCCTCCTTCTGGTAGCTCCCATACATAAATCCATATAAAATATGGGTGGTTTCACTTATTCAACCATTCACCAGGCATTTTAAGAATTGAAAATTTGGCGTATTTTAATTTCTTTCCATTTCAAAATACTGGAATACCAAGAGATTAATTCAAAGCACAACATCGACTAGCTACCATACAAATGGAATTAAAAATTGATTTTGATTGATTGTGTGTTCGCCCAAATTTGCGATAACTCGAAATATGAACAATAAAGTTAAAATTTTATAAAACAAAATTTAGGCCCGACAGCAAGTTTGGGTAGCTATCAAACAAAAGTCTTAAGCTCCTCATTTTGATAGTTTCGTTATTGATTTTTCAATTCTCCCACATACGCCATTAGAAATATGATAACTGGAGAGTCTACATCTAAAACTGATGTTCAACTGCAAAATATAGTTACATGCTACTCTGGCAAGCTGCGCAACTCGATCAGTTTCCAGTGAGAAAAAGAACCACCTCACAATACCTAACTGAAAACTAGCAATACCCAATGAGAAAGGCGTAGTGAAATCTACAAACTTCTGGAAAGTGCCCGAACATTCCACACACACTGCCGAATATTCCGGAAAGCTCTCGACTCAACACATGCAGTATATAATCACAACAGATTTTGCAGCCAAGGACAGTTTTTATTAAAGAACGATACGATGAGCAGTTTCTACGCGAAAGTATTTGTAAAGCGATTTGGATTGGTGGCCACAATCGAGCAGTGACTTGTATATAAAATCGGGCAGCGTTCCCAATAGTAAGATTATTGAACCAAGATCCCTGTTCCGCTTCTGGTAGGTTGCATACAAAAGTCCTTAAAAAAATCAGAATTACTTTTAGATAAATTTTTTTAAACACCAAATTCATGAAGTAGCCGACGTTTTCTTCAGTACTGTACCGAAACTGATTACTCCTTATAACAATTTCCATTGAGCATAAAACCTGTTTCGTAATGTCTGGAATCGTACAGCTCTTTTTGTTTCATCTTATCTCATGGCTCGAAAACACGTTGATTACATTTTGCTTATAGCTCATACTTTGTTACAGTGCATTTTTGGCTTCCACAGAACGTTCGACCAGAAAACTTAAGGGAAGGTATCTTTTCAATTACACCATGACCCGCACCCCAATGTACTCCAGCATCGAATAGTATCCATTTTTCTTATGTACGATATTGCTTTTGTGCTAATACAGAAATGGATGACTCGAGGAGTCTTTGGACGCCTTATAAACGAGCGAACGAATGACTCTTGACATAATAATTGATTCTCACTATTTAGATACGAAATAGAACTACCCTCCATTTATCTTTTTTACGAAATTGTTAATTTTTTCTCCGTCTCGATAACACCACGGGTCCCGGGTACAAGTAGGACCGAATGGGTTAAACCATATCGGGGAAAAAATACCGAAAATATTTATGGCACTAAGTTCGATTTATAGCTAGACTAACTTTGGGTGTAATTACAGGTGGCAAGTGACAAATCTCACGGTACGTTTACTATCTTAATCTAACCCCGATATTTTTCGCGGATCGAAAGGAATCGTGGCACACATTTTACCCGATATTTGCTATTTTCTTGATGTGAATTATTTTTATATGGGCAGTTTTATGATGATATGCTGGAATACGATTAATAATTTTCGATAAATTGGTTTATTATTAGCGCTCCCAGTCAGTCAGTTCGTACAAAATCGACGTCTTTATGGTTGCCAAAATGAGAAAATTTCAAGCTCGTCGAAATCATTGAAATGTTGACATTGACGATTATGCAATATACTCCTATTAGTGATTTTAGGTCAGCACACAATATACGAGTATTTGCTATTATTGTTGTGAGACTTTTTTCAGGTTGATTGTTACCAAATGTTAATTATTCTGTGTCGGTTTTTGGGAAGAGAATATTTAGGTCATACGCATGATGCAACACAGACAGCGTTTTTCGAGAGATAATCGCTAAGTATTAGGCCATCTTATCTGGCTAATAACTATACAACTTGAACTAAAGTTTGGCGCAAAGTAGAAAATTAATTTAGTTTTTAGGTACACTAAACAAAATCTCGAAATACATATTCAAGTTTAAGCCATATCCCATGAAAGTTGCAACATCGAACACTAAATTCCACCAGATAATCCGTTGGATTATAGACAAATTGAAGTTTTAATTTCAAACAGATTTAAAGTATCTCGGCAGATTTATAATTTAGAACAAGAACTTTTCTCGCTTTAATTGGCCTCACCCTGAGAAAATTAATTTTGTTGCTGAAAATCGTTTACAAGACCTTTACACGTGTTTTACAATTTTTTATATTTTTTTACTCATCAATCGAATTGTATTTGTAAATATGTAAAAACACTATAAAAATAGATAGTGGAACTTCTTGAAAAAAGTGTGGAAGTTTACGAGGTGATTAAAGCAACATAAAAATTGCTCAGGTGAAACGGTGGAATGAAAAAATAAGCAGATACTATATTAGTCAACTAAGTCTTTGTATGAATAGTACAGACAAAATAGAAAGAAACTGGGTACAATACTTTCAAGGTTTCCTAAATCCAACACTAGCTATAAAATCCATGAAGGTAGTCATCCGCCCGCATTTTTCAGGGTCCTGGAATAAAAAAATACTGCCGATTTTTTTCGAAGAAAAGTGGATAATGTTGTGAAAGTAGTGAAAATTTAGAAACTACCATATTTTATTACATGAGATTTGAAAATAAAAGTGCCTTTTCTGCTGTGTATCAGCAACTAAAATCGTTCAAATACGGACAAAATCGTCAAAAATACCAAGGTGTATTTTGAACTGGACAATCTAAAACTAAAATTTTTTCAGTAAAGCAAAAAACTTGAAAAGTTCCGAGAATTCAAAATCGACGTCGCAAGGGTGCGCTTAGAGGAGGTGGGCTCGATAGGTATTCTACCAAACCGATAAATAGAATAGTGTTTTCGGTCTAGAAGTTTTTGGTTTTCGGTTTGTGCTTCTGGGGATTTCGTATTGAATACCCACCACATGATCAAATAAATCAGTTAACTGTGAGCTGAATTGGAATCCAGGCAAATCTCAAATAATCAAAATTGTCAAAATATGGATTTTCTATCCAAATTTTTAATTTCATTAAATAGCGAAGTAAAATATAATAGTTATACAGAGACAAGAAATAAAATAAAATAATATAACATAAAAAAAATAATAAATAAAACAAAAAAATAAATAAATAAATAAAATAAAAATAAATAAATAAATAAAATAAAAGAAAATAAATAAAATAATAAAAAATAAATAAATAAAATAAGAAAAAATAAATAAATAAAATTAAAAAAAAAAATTAATAAAATCAATAAAATAAAAAAAAATTAATAAATAAAATAAAACAAATAAAAAAAATAAATAAATAAATAAAATAAAAAATAAATAAAATAATAAATAAATAAAAAAATAAAATAAGAAAAAATAACTAAATAAAATTAAAAAAAAAATAAATAAAATAAAAAAAAAAATAAAACAAATAAAATAAAAAAAAATAAATAAATAAATATATAAAAAAAAATAAATAAATAAATAAAAAAAAATTTAGCATTATTTTAAAGGGAAATTATCGCAATAAAAAGAAAAATATAACTAATAATAATCCTACTGTTTTCAAGGATCAAGCTTCCGTCCTTTATCCTTGAATATCTGAAAAAACGTATCTGTAATGTTGTTTTTATTTTTTAATTTTTTATATACACAGTGCGACAAACAAGTTTCGAGACTGGTCATGGAAAACATCATTAAAAGAAAAAATCTGGATATTTTTCATTTTTTTTATTCAAAATATTCTCCTCCAGTTTCAATACACTTTTTACAGCGATTCAACAGTGATTCAAATGCGTCTTCTCGCTCATTTTGTGGAATTGCCTCTAGTGCTCGTGTTGAAGCTGTTTTGATGGTCGAAATGTCATTAAAAAAACATCCTTTCAACTTCAATTTCGGGAATAGAGAGAAATCGCATGTGGCCAAATCAGGTGGATACAATGGATGATTCAACACACAGACTTGATTCTGAGCCAAAAATTGACGAACAATGAGTGAGGTGTGACTCGGTGCATTATCCAGTTCTCTGTATCACGATATTCGGGTCGAATACGACGGATACTGGCCATCACATGCTTCAAAACTTCGAGATAAAATGCGACAGTAATTGTTTGGCCAGTTGGAACGAATTCCCTGTGGACAATTCCTTTGCTATCGAAGAATGTAATAAGTATTGTTTGTGCAATATTTTAATATTTCAACATCGACAAAAAAGTTGTTTTGGAAGAACTGTAATAACTTTGCTATCTATTAACCGATTTATACAAAATTAGTATTACCGGGAAGAGGAGTGTCACAGCTTTCAAACGCCGGTCTGTAGACATAGATGGCCCTACTAGTTACTCAGATATGGTTCGAGTCGCGGAACTTATTTGTCGCACTGTGCATACTGTTGAGAAGAACCTTCAAGGATTGGTCAATTTTGGCAGCAGATAAAGACAAAAGGCCTTACCTTCCGTTGGAGCCCTGTTGCACACATAAAAAAACTGATGATAATATTCAATGGCGCCAAACTATTCCTCTGATGCAAGCCAACATTTCTTTTAACATGTTCAGTGCCAGCGACGTAGCTCCGTGTCGAACAAAAATGTTAATCCCTTTAAACAGTATTATCAACAAACTTGGCAATCAAAATTTTCAAAAGATATTTGGATTTTATCTTTTCGTAATGGAGTAACTTAATTTGACGAGTTCAACTATGTTTAAAAAAAATACTTCTTGGCTGTATTTAATGTCTTGCTTTAGTGATATAATTCAACTAGAATCACGCCTTTCTCCGTCGTACTATGTGCCGGGTCAGAAAAACCTTTTTTTTTGACTAAATTACTTCCAAATCATCCCTAGAATATGTACGTAAAAGGATTTCTCCGAATTCGAAGTCGTTATAAAGTAATAGCTGTATAATGGAGCAGCTGTTCAGAGCTCACCCGGACCACTTTAATTGCATTTTTCTCAAAACTGCATTTTTCAAATTGGCTGCAACGATTCAGAAAAAACTACTGAACCGATTGCGCTGAAATTTGAATAACATGTTCAGCGGATCCCTAGTTACAACTGGTAGCAGAATCTTAACGATATTTGTCATAATTTTTTTTACCTGAAGCTAAATTCCTCAAAAAAAGGCCAAAATTTAAAAAAAAATCTGCCAACAGTCTGGGCGCAACTTTATTATTTTATGGGTAGAAGTCCGAAACATGTTTAATACTGAGATACGGTGTAGTTACTATGCGACTGACAACCTAAAAAATAACGTTTCAAATAGCCTCCTGGTTATTTCCGCTATCATAGTACTACATAAGTTTCAGCCTCCTAGCATAAGTGGTTCCTGAGATCTGGAAACCAAAATTTTTCGTCTAAAACGCTCCACCCTCATCCCCCCTTACACCCAACCCTTTGAAAAGATACGAATCGTAGGAGTTTACGCAATCTACCCACCATAAAAATTTCAATTGAATACCTCAACGGGTTTGGGAGCTACGCGCTTTCAAACGATTTTGCGTACGGCGAACGGCGTATACGGCGGACAGACGGACATTGGTGTTTACTAGTCCTAAAACGTGTAAATACAAAATTTCAGGGTAGCAAATTTTTTGGAAATTTCAGGTCGATCACAATACTTTATTATTAAAAAAATAATAAAGTAAAATTCAAAGTTAGACTAATTTTTTAATTTTCAAAATTTTGACTTAATTCTGGTACCAGTTATAGCCACAGGCCTGTAAGTGAAGTATCAATTTAATTTTTTGATTTCAGATGAGGAGTACAGCCTGAATCGTGGCAGCCATTTGACAACTTTTTTTTACAGCAGTCACTTTCAAGAGCTCTGCACGCGAAAAAACAACAATATTTCACCTTAAAAAAATTTCTTATGTTTGTTGAAATATGAACAAATATGTGGTAAAACTTTCAAGAATCAGTAATATAATAATCTGCAAAAAAGAAATTCCCGAAAAAAAACGGAAAAAAGCTGACCGTCACATAGGACGACCCTCTTGACAGAGAGAAACCCAACCTTATAAAAAAATAAGATCGTGTTCCTCATTTTGATCAGTGTGATGATTTTGAAGTGTAGTAGTAAAGTGGAGCAAGGTTCATTAAATATTCGTCTGTATTCAATTCTACAGGATGCATACTATAGAAAAGTAGTTTTTGGAAAACCACAAAAAAAAAATACCACTTGAAAAGAAAAAGGAAATAGCCAAAGGAATTTCGCACCGTCTGATTTGAAAAAAGTGATAATTGTGCTTATCTTTAAAGCGATGATACAGTATACTTGCAGGTACATTATACTTTAATGAATACTAATGTTAATATTTCAGCTTTACACGACAACTACTTAAAGCTTCAATTATTTAAGTCGGAGATCTGATGACTAACACAACAATAGCATCTTAGCTCAGACGATTTCAGAAGTGTACTTATTCAATGAAATATAAGAGTGCTTTTCCGTTTATAATACCGCAACGAATAATATTTGGGATGCGATATAACGAGTACATTATTAAATTTTGTGCCAATCGATTAACATTTTATTGTTAAATACAAAAAATATTTCAAATAGTATAACAAATCATTAACAGGAAAACAACGACCAGTTTCTAAGGTATTAGGTATGGAAAATTTTAAAAACAATAATGTTGGGTAATAAAAAAAAATAAAATCATATTTACTACAAAATACCTATGTCAAAGAAATTAGTGAATACCGTGCGTTCAAGGAAAAGTTTGAATTTCATATGTTCAAAACAGGTTGGATTCGACCACAATCAACACTCAGTAGAAATACAAAATACTCTTGGAAGATTGGAGGGCTCAACCAAATTAACACTGTCATGCGAAAAAAATATGAGAAATGTTAATATTTGACGAATGACAGAATTATGGGTATACAATAACAATAATTGGTGGCATTTGTAATTTGTGGAAATTTTCAGACAAAAGTAGTTGAAATAAAGTTGAAAATTTGTACGACATAAATTTCAGTACGTCCACTTTTCGGTTTTCGCAAATGTGTTTATGTCCGCACATTTTCCCACACCCATAAATTTGTCAGCGGCCAGAATTTGATGCTATTTCCGATCCCAATTGGATTTATTTGATCCAACTTATTTGAAATTGGATAGTGTTATTATACGATGGGGAATGATTTATGATAACTTTATTTGAAATTTCGTATGGAATTATTGGACTCTGACTGTTTTGAATAATGTTGTTTTTGTGTGGTTATTTGTTGTCGATTGATGGGTTGGACAGTCCTCGTTTTCAGCAATTTTTCACTTGGATAATATGTACTATCTCATTCACAAATTTGTATGCATTGATTGTTCTACCGCAATACTTCTGTAACAAACTCTTGGTAAGACAGAGAGTAGCTACTGCCGTAATAAGCTTCAGGTAATGCCAAAAGGATGCGATAGCTACACTTTCCTATGACAACGCATCAGCGGCGGATCCAGGAATTTTCAAAGGGAGGGGCGGTTCATTTATAATCATATATAGTATATATATATATATATATATATGTATGTAAAATGAAGCAATATGGGGACCATTTCAGCCCATTTCTGAAGTCTAAAGGTACATATCGGGACATTTGGTACATACTGGGACGGTCCCCATATGTTTGTATGTGAAGTGATACAATAAGGACACCGGTCCCAATTTTGTTTAGTATGTGAAATGGACATTATGGGGACTTTTTCGATCAAAGAATAAAGATACTTACGAGGACCAATGAAAAGGTTGATGCCTTAGCTATATTCTATAAAATTTTGATTACCTTGAGATCGGGTGACTGGGAAGATATTAATTACACCTTAGCATTATTGTATAACTGCCACGAACTAACCTTATGTGATTTTGATCATTATCTTGGTAATACAAAAAATTATGAAGTAAGTAGGTATATAATATATATTGTAATAATATTTACATAATATTACTATTCTTCGATACATATGTTGACTAATTCTTAAAATATTTAAAGACTATTAATAAACATACTGCTTCAAGCCAATCGTATGATGGTCTAGATGAAATACTGAACTTCGATTTACATTGCAGTTCGGGATAAAGAGGGATAAGGAGTGCGCATGTAGTTTTTCCTGTATTTAGGACTAATTTTTACAGTACATATATCGAATTCGTGGTTGAACGATTTCTTGAGTTATAGTTTCGAAAATTGAGTGAAGACAAGATATTTGTATTTGCATTTGTATCAGGAGGCCAGGGCCCGATTTGAGCTGTCGCGCCATTGATGTTGATGATGAAGATATGGCAGATACATGACGAACTAATAGAATTTTCTTCATAATCATAACTTTAACTTCAACTATTGAAAAATCATTACATACAAGATTTCAAAGTCGCACCTTAAACCATTCTGAAGTTATGAGCCAATATTCTCGAACACGTGTTTAAAAAACTTTGTGTATGGGAGCCACCCGAAGGACTTAAGGAATCTCTCTGAATTATAAACCGAAACTTTATCTTCTCTAACAACTTTCTACTAAATTTTGATTTCGTTGCTAAACGATTTCTCGAGTTATAGTGATTTTCGTCAATTGAGAGCATATCACGATGGACATTCTGCACGAGCGATTTAATATATATCTCTCACGGCGGCGACGTGAACTGGCCACCGTGACCGTGCGATTTACCGCCTTTAGACTTAAGTATTTCTTTGGGGCTATCTTAAATCGCAGGACGATGCGTATAATCTGCAAACAATTGATGACCTTTAAGTAAACATACGGTCCAAAAATTAAACGAGTTGCAGTATGAAATTCTTCCTTATCCACCATACTCACCAGACCTTTCGCCAACCGACTACCAATTTTTTAAACAATTGGATCATTTTTTGGCAAACAAACAATTCGATAATGAAGCAGCCATCAAAAGTGCCTTCGAGGACTTTCTTCGCTCTAGAAAGTCGGACTTCTACGAAACTGACATAAATTCACTTGTATCTCGTTGGGAGAAGTGTATTTCATGTGCTGGTGCCTATTTTGATTAATAAAATTAAGTTTTATAAAAGTTACAGTTGTTTGAAATTGCACTACCAAAAATGATATTTCATCTGCAACAACTTAATATATTCAAGAAATTATGATCAACGTAATGCTGCGTTTCCACTATCGCCTTCATGAACATTGGATGCCGCGATCTAGCGCGTATGCGTAAGTGGAAATGGCACATTCGCGTTAGTACGCAACTCAATTCGAGAACCGCGTAGATTTGAGTCGATGGCGGTGTTTAGACACACGTCAAAGAGATTCGCACTGAACACGAATGTAGCGTTCCATTGGATGCTGAAATCAAGGAAAAACGGTCTCATTTGGCGAAGAAAAAAGTGTTGTTTCATCACGACAACGCTCCGGCTCACAAGTCCGCTGTTGGAACGGCAAAACTGTTTGTATTACGGTACGAATTGCTCCCTCACCCACCGTATTCTCCAGATTTTGCACTCTGTGACTTTTTATTACTTGAAAAAATTACTTGATGGAAAGAGATTTACCACGAATACTGACGTCATAAGTGAAGTGAAACTATTTTGAAGGGTTGGACAAATCATATTATTTGGTAGGGATCAAAAAATTGGAAAAACGCTGGACTAAGTGTATCGAGCTAAAAGAAGACTTCGTTAAAAAATAAAATATATTTTTCCGAAAAAATTATGTTTTCTCGATTTTTGGACGTTATTATCAAACCGCCCTCGTAAATTTCGAATAAAATGATAAATACATCGACTTTTGTAAAACCGTCTTGTTATTTTTTAATAATAATTCTATAAACAATACGAAAAATAGGTAGCCACTTCATAAATTTCCACACTATATCACAAATCTAATAATTATTATTATACTCACAATTTAAAAGTAAAAAAAGCATATAGGGTGTTTGGCACTCTGTGTGCCACCTTGTAAGGGGTTATTCCTTGATATATTTGGAGAAAAAAATTGTTCTACAGGGTGGGTCAATTTTCAATATTAGTGGAGATACAGGGTGGTTAAGAAAAGTGTTTTTGACCGGTACCCTCACTCACTTAAAACATTAAATCTTGAAACCGAATAATCACAAGGCAAAGTGTTATAACACGTTTTTTAGGCAATCGAATTACCTTTCATTTGATGTAACAGTCTAAATTGTAACTGCACCCAATCTTGAGATATTTACTCGAAAACACAGATTTTTGCTACGTCAACCCTAAAAATTCAAATGTAGTTTTTCTCAAAAAACCCCATTCTAAAAATGTAATTTTAATTTTATTTTTTTATGAGCCGTATTATTACCTACAAAAGCTGCATACATATGTATGAGTTACGATTAACATTTTGGAAGTAACAGGTAAAAATACATATCGCATAAAAATTAAATATTTAAAAGTCAGTGCCATAAAGTGGACCTCGTTTCATAGTACGTGATCTAAGCTGGTCCGAGATTCAGTTCTATATGGTACAAACTTTTGAGCTGAATTAACCTTATAATACTCTCAGGTTTCATCTAGAGTATACAAATTTGAGGAAATATGGAAAATATTGTTTAGAAAAGGGAGGGGCGGCCGCCCCCACCGCCCTCCCCCTGGATCCGCCAATGCAACGCATCGTGAAAAGAAGGCCTATCTTCAATCTGCAATCCAAAGTATGATTAGTTGCTCTCAGAGGTAATGGATAGTTGTGGCTAATACCTCTAGAATCATTACATTTCCGAGAGGGTACTTACGTAAATATTGTTGAAAAATAGTGTTGCTTATTTTATTTCAAAACACACCTGTGTGTAAGATATCATTCTCTTTTTGTCCGAAAATTAAAATTTGACTCTGAAGTTGAAAATATTATCAATGTGTACCTTAGGTTAAATTTCATTCCAGGTATGAATAAATTTGGCTGCTGGTACTGAAATCGATACTTGAAACCTGAAAAGTTGATTCATTGGAGTTTGTCGAAACGGTCAATTAAAAAATAAACAACAGTAAAGTTAGTTGGTTTAGGACAGAGTGATACGATTTTTTAATTTCACAATGACTGGAGGTTCGACTGAAAATTTTAAATAAATCAGATCTTCTGAAATTTTGTATTTTAGCGTTTTAGATCTAATAGAGAACAAATAAGCAGAAAAAAATACAGTCCAAAAATCATTACAAAATGTGTTGTCCGTTTGTTCACTGTATACAAACGAATATTCAGATTTTTTTTAATCTCGAGAACACCCTGAAGGTATCATCATAAAGTTTTTGCTGCATAGATAGACTACGACGACCTCTATTTGGATTTAAGACGAAAAACATTGTTTCCAATATCAAAGAAAACGCTTATGCTAAAAAGTAGAAACTTTGAGTTTATATAGAGCTAAGATTCATTTATTATAAAATTCATATCTTTTGAACGGATTTATCTAGGTGATTGTTTTTTTTTAATATAACAATAAAGTTTTAATGGAGGGTAATAGACCAACCTACCCAATTATAGGATTTTTTTTTAGATATTCTTCACCTGCCCTGTAAAGTGGTTAGATACATCCGCTATATCTCTAAGATATCTGCTGAGATAATTGTTGATTAATTGTTGAGTTTACCGAGAACCACATTATTTCATTCAGAAATAGCCTAGTCCTACATAAAAAATTATCGCAATCAAAATAAAAAAAAACTCTAGTTTAAATAAATGCAAGTTCTCTTCTTTGAAGAGAATTTTGTTTAATCTTCGATAATTTAAAAAAAAGAATGGAATTTTTTCATGGTAAGCTACCATAGAAGCAAATTTGATTAAATTTATAAAAAAAAAAAAAAAATTAATCAAATTTGCTTCCATGCTAACCATGAAAAAATTCCATTCTTAAAAATAGCGGAAAAATAAAATTGCTGTTGTAAGGTTTTCGAAGCCGCGCTCCTAGCGTTTAGCTCTATATATCCTGGCTTACAACCAAAAATTCCACCAAATTGGTTGTAATATTAGATGATCTTCAAGCGCCACCTCCCTTAGTATAGGGTTACGATGGCGGGAAATTGTATAAAGTTTATAATTCGTTATCGTAAATTTGATTTCGAGTGTGATATATAGAAATTATGCTCAGCAATTTCACCAGCTGTAAGGGTGTTTCGGATAGTAGGCATGATACACCCTCTGACGAGTCTATGCCCTCCGATGACGAAACAGCTCCTTCGGACCTAGTCCAACACAATCTTATAAAGACTGGCGTATTCCTGTGAAGTGTTTTCCAACTGGCATGTCCTCAAGGGCAGCGATTAATCAGCAGTCGAGGATTTCGTGTTGGGGTTTCACACCAGAAACCCTACTGACGCCGGAAAACAACCAAAATTTAATTTAAAAAAAAGTGTTTAAAAACGGAATATATTTTTGTGCAAATTTGAACAAACAATCTAAAGGTGTTCTCGAGTAATAGAATGATGAAGCAGTAGGCGTATATGGCATACACTGAAAAAATGCTGTTCTTAATATTAATGAATGCCTTTCATTAAACGAAGTTTTTCGGATTAATGAAAAAATCATTCCAACAATGAAGAAAATCATCAAATATTTTTCATAATATATGAACCGGACATTAATACTATGAATCCCATTTCATTAAAAATATTTTCATCATTTTATATATGAGGCTAGGAGAGCAAAAGTGGCCTAACCCACCAGCGTACCTATTGGAGATAAATGCAATTTTTTTTTCGATAATATTTTATACAAATGTTTTTTACTAATAAGATTTGCTGCCATCTGTCCGCAGTGTATAAAACTATTTTTCATATTAATCTAATGACAACAGAATGCACTATAGATACTAGAAATAACATTTTTTCAGTTTTCATGGTTTTGCGGGTTAGGCAACTGTTGCCCTCATAGCCTCATATATGGGAAGGGCACGCATACTCTCAGAAATCAACACCTACAAATTTTGAAGAACGCCTTCATCATATTGGTTAAAAAGTTATTCATCTTGAAGAAAACTACTATCGCACAGCTCAAGCTTACGGATCCTCTGTTGGCTGGTTGTGGCTACAAATTCATCATGCTTATATCAATATGTGAATTAATATTAAGAACGCAGTTTTGATTAGAGTGACAGATTTAATCGCAATAATGACATATTATTTTAATATGAGGAACAACATTAATTACTCTTTACATCAATATTATGTATTCGTTCATCATACTAAGAGTAACATAATTAATCGTAATAACGAATCCATATTTTAATACGAATTACTGTTTTTATCAATATTATGAACTCGTTCATAGCCATAATGAATTTTTTCATAATTTCTGGTATTGTGTGAGAGTCCAAAGCAGACTGAAAATTTATGAACAGTTTTGCATAATATTAATGAATACTTGCATCGGCTCAAATAGCTGGATGTACCTTTTTGTTTCAGTGTACACATCAACTTTATTGTTGCTTTTTTGGATCTACCACCCCAGAAAAATTAACATACAAAATTTGAAGTTAGCAATTTTTTTTTTAAATTCCAAGTCGATCACAATACTTTATTATTTTAAATATAATAAAATAAAATGATTATTTTGTTTTTATCTCGAAAAAATGATTCTTCGAAATATTTCACCTTCTGCTTTTGAAATTTCAAATTGTTAATAAGATTTAACAGAATCAAGGACTAGTTATTCTTCAAACAACCTAAGCTATGTAATCCTCAATTTATTTTACGTGATTTTTCAGCTCTAGATTTTATTTCAAGGCTCCTTCTGTACGAGTAATTTTCACAGAACGATTCGTTGCACTTATAATTTCCGTAGCAGGCTGCATCGACCTCCCAGTCCCAACGCAAGGAGAAAAGGACCTTAATTGGTAAGTATAAAAAAGTTTACTCAGCAAATTTATTGCCAGTAAATCGTTCATTAGAGCTCCGTGTCTCATAAAATTGATGTTCTGGATAAATAACTATAAAAGCTAATAAATTAATGAGAAACAGTAGATATAGCTCACGTAAAAGTATCTTCATGCTATTTTTCAAGATATTCACATTTCTCATTGAATCCGGAGCTATTTATGTCGTAGAAAGAATTGCACAACTGTACTGGTGGTTCGGAAGCAAAAGTACTTACACTGTTTTGTAAAAAACTGCTCGAAACAATCATATCCAGATCAAAATCTTGGCTTGCTGGCCATAGAAGAAACATAGAACCATCTGTTAATCAAGTTCAATTCAATTTTAACTGGTTCTCGTAGGAAATGCTTTTCGTCTCGTTATATTCTCAATGGCTTAGTTTTGCAGTATCGTTTCGGAAAGCGTCTTTTCTAGTCGTGGATTACAGGCAGCTAAAACAATACTTCCTCACTATTACTTTCGATGTGTACCTACATGTAGACGAGTCAATGGAGTATTTTAACAATAAAACTTTTGTAGGATATTTGTATCCTCTCTGTACTTTGTTCGTATTGTTTTTACTCTTAAATTTTAAAATTCGCAGCATATAACTACGTAAATACAAAAATTTTAAAATCAGAAATCCCGAGTAGTTTTATTTTCTACCTCCCTAAAGCCTTACTCACAAAAACCCAGTAGCTAAACTACTGTAGCTAAAATTCCGTACTACACTGCATATCTATTTTTTTTAACAAAAGTTTCAATATTTTAGCAGCCACTGAAGAGGCTCTACATAAGCAGCTAAGATCGAAATTTCTGTCCTTACAAGATCTTGAGATATGGAAACAAGATTTTGCGAAACTCGTTTAAACCTATTCAACCCCTTTTCATCAATTTCCGGCCGTAATTTTTACGAGTTTGTTTTTAGAAAAACACCCACAAATTATTTTCAGATTCTCAACCAGCTCGTAGATGTGGATATGACATGGACATTTGAATAACATATATTCACCCCTTTTCATCCCATCGGGGGTTGAATATCAAAAAATCCCATATTAGGCGCTTATATAAGTAGTCTTCAGGGGTACAATCCCATTTAGCCTTCAAGGATGGATAGCTCATCGCACCAAACAGATTTTGACGAATCTGTGAAAAAAAATATATTTAACCCCTTTTGACCAGGGGTAGAATTTCAAATATCGCCTGTTTATCCGTGCCTATGTCATAAATGTTCTTGTACAGCAGTTTGGCGAGGGCGTGATCCGATTCTTAGAACCACTGCAGATATGAGGATGAAGCAAAAGAAATAATTCTTTAAAAAAGAAAACGCACAAATAGGTACGTATATTTATTTTTCTGAGACGGAATAGTGTACTTTGGAAGCTTATGAAGCTATCGGTTAGTAGAGTTACCGACCTATCCGCGTTTCAGAATAATTTAGAAAACTAGTTGACCCCAATCAAATTCTTAAAATCCTGTGTATTTTAACGGTCAACCAGGAAAGATACAAAATAAAAGTAATAAAAAAATAAGTAAATCTGGGATAACAATTTTTAAGAAGTTCCGCTTCCGTTTGCCTGACAATAAAAATGAATTCCTTCATAAAGAATACGGAGGTAAAGCAATTCAGTGCGCTCTCTAGAACTGGTATCGCAATATGGCGCGCGCGATGCGATTGGGTCTTCGCGCGCGTCGCTTTCACTGTAGTTCAACCTTTAGCCTAAAAAGTTGAAAATATATATGTGGGTACTAGACGCTAGACGAAAATTTAAAAAATAAAATCTTTAACGGATTGAGTGGCAAACTAAATTGGAAACAAAAAACTAAACGTTCCGTCACAGTATTGTTAATATTAACATTTTAAGAAATATCTACAGAGTGCTCTAGAAAATTTTCGAGATTAAATCCTAATGAAAATGCTATCAGTTCAGCCCAATAATTTCAATCATTTTTAGGTAGTGTTCTCTGAAATCGCACACAAAACCGCGTTAAAATCAGCTTTGTGTTACTTTCATAAAAAGACATGAAAGCCCAAATTTTGTCAATACACAAAAGCTTACATTACTTGTTACAAAATACACCAAATGCTTTTACTTCATACAACAAAACGAATGATTTGATTGCCAATTACTTATCAAATATTGGAACAATTACATATTTTCCATGTAAAAGGGTACCGGCCTACTACTCAACGAGTATCTGAACAGACTAAGAGCAAATTGCGAATATAGATAAAAATCTCATTATTACATTGTTTTGGATTTTATCGCAAATCCGATTCGTCAAGTTTTGCGATAAAGTTGAAATTCATAACTTGCAAGTCTTTGATGAATTACTGGCGAAATTAGGTGAATTGGTGATGGCATCATCACACATAATATTATAGGCCCTATATTAATGACAACAGAAAATTATTTTTAGATACACTAGTGTAATGTATATTTTGAAGGCCTACAAGTTCGAGTAAAACAATTGCTGAAAGAAAAAACTAGCCTTTTTGAATTACCTTTTGGTGATGCTAGAATACCTTACTTAAGGCCACACGCAATTAGAAAACACACCACTCCCTCGGGTGGTTCCCACACAAAAGTCCTTAAATTATGTGTTCATGAATATTGGCCGGTAACTGGAGAGCTCTTCAATCTAGGAAAATGTTAAAGAAGTTATAACTAAGAGTATTGAGGGAATAAGAACAATTAAAATCAAGGTACCATAAATTGGCCTTTGAAAAAAAGGAGGCGGTTACATTTGCCCAAATTCGTAACAACTCGAGATCGCGAAACTAAAATTCTTATAATTCATATGATTTTGACAAAATGAGTGATTGGGTGTTTTAATGAATAAAATCACTCTATACATCCTGTTCTAGCTTCCGTATAAAAGTCCTTGAAATATTTGGTCAAATCCGTTGCATAATAATTTGAGAATATGTGAAGAACGAAATCTCAAATTTTAATAGAGTGATTTACCTAAACTTCTACGGCGATTTGCCTAAACTTCTCTTCTAGGGACAGGATTGAAAATGAGAGCATTTCCAATATAAAACGAAGTTCAGTATTTCCTGTATTAAAGAATCATACGTTTCACTGCTGCCTGTCGTGTTCTTATTTATACGATATATTGCAAGTATCTTACGAACTATAATTAATGGAGCTTAAGTTTACGTAATAAGTACCAATTTATGAAACAGTAAGAACTTTAATATATAAGATAGTTTCCAGCTTCTTAGATCCACGAGTTTTCCAAGTTTTTGAAATTAAAGTGGATAAAAAGTACTTGTATAACAATTACTAAAAAATTTTATTATAATTTCGTGCAGAGAAACTAAAATGTTTGCTGTATTCGTGAAATCCGGTAATATTACACGCGGTATTTTAATATAGCCCCACACTGGGCGCTAAATTACACAATTTAAAAATTCTAAATATCTTAACATGTAATACGCAAATCCTTAATAAACTTTGACCATTTAATTGACCTTTTTCAACATAGACCAAATTTGCTTTGTCTCTTGTTATATTTACCCATTTTGTAATCAAAACAATGATCAGCAATCACCTGTGCCCTTACCTGTTGATAGAGTCATCACTCACGGGCATCGTGCGATGTAATCATAGACGATGACGTTAAGTATTTGGAGCCAAGACAAGACCAACAATATAAAGGAGTTTTTGGATAATTAAATCCTCTCAGTATTAGAGGGTCGGCAGTTAATCATTGCTCGTCCTTTGATCCCACGTCCTGGTCACTAAACTAAGCAGAGTTGAGTAGAATGTTCAGCAGTTTTGTACTTCCACGGTAAGATAGGTGGTCGATTTACTGCTAATTAACAGGTGAACTGGTAAACGAAGTTTATTGTCGGGATAGTTCTAACATTGTTCAATTAAATTGTGGGTGAAAAAAAAACAGGAACGAATTAAACTCGGACCCTAAGGTAGGGGTCACAACGCCCGAACACACACTATGCACTAAACCACTTTAGATACTATCTCGATTTTTATTAAATTGATTCACAAGAATTTGAATTTGAGACTCACTTCGATGAGCTCATCACTTGTTACTTGAGACACTTTAAATTAAATCAAAGAAATGTTTAATAACAAAATTTTGCGACCGACACTTTGAGCTTAAGTTTAGCACTATGCGAATTTCTTACAAACAGCCGTCTGTTCCGTACAGAAGATAACGACAATGTGATGTGGTGGAGTCGTTTGGGGCAGCCCCAACTTGCAAAACTTTCACTGGATTTATACGGCGCACACTGTTCGCTTCTTTTTGGCGATAATACGGAGAGCTTTGGACATTCTATGGTGGATAGAATTTTCATGTACCGGGAAACAAACATCTAGAGGTCCTATAAATTTACCTATTACCGAACTAGTGAACTTCACCGGTTCTAAGAGTCAAGCTTTCGGCTTTGAATGACGATAGGGTTGCGATTTTTTGCGCCTCTATTGGCTGCTATATTGCCTATAAAGGTCCCATTAATTCTGATTTATCGCATTTTTATGATGCACCCTTAAGGCGGGCGGGATGATAACATTTATTTGGATGAAATGTGATAAAAATGCAGTTTGCACACCGTGTTTCTTAGGCAGGAGATTGTCAGAAGTGGGATTGGTTTTTTTTCATCTCGTTGATCCGTTTTCAAGTATGTTGATATAGTCGTAGTATCTATTAAAAAAGCAATTGGCATAGCAATAAAATTTATCTTAAATACAAGCAGCTTGTCTTTCGGTAGATAGTGGAGCTTCTTGATTTGATTTATTCGAATTCTTATTCTGAGTACGTTTCTTATTTTATGTTCATGTAGTTCGTTTTCGATTTATTGGATATTTCAACGTGACGACGAATATGTAAATTGATAATTTTCAGGATATACCAGTGATGATATTGCCTTGAATTCATAAGCGCAGCCATATAAAGTGCTATTATAGTATACATCTGGCAGCGTTGTCTAAAACGATTCTGTTTGGACACTGTTTTTTGCTAATTTATCCAGAATAAGGTAGAATAGTACCAACAAAATACATAATCTAGACTTCAGAAATTGCAGTACTGGCAGTACTTATTTCTCAAGTAATTAGTATCAATCCTCGGTACTGAAATACAGAATTAGTTCAGAACTCTTAGTTCTGAGTTGATGGAAGAGTGCGGTGGGACTAGAGATGGCAATTAAAATGAACTAATAGATTAATAGATCATTTGATTAATCGAAATGTAATAATCGATTTACGATTAAACATGTAGAAAATAATCGATTAATCGATTAATTTTGCCTTTATAGCTAACAAGTAGTATTCTATAATATTTTATTACGAAGGTACCATGTAATATTGGAAGAAATCGAAGAAAACAAAATCTTGATCCATAAATATATATATATATTTTGTATAATAATATTAACTGTAAATAATAAAGATAATAATAAATAGGTTTCGAGTTAGAATCGTATTTTTGATGTAACTTCAGGAAAATTATTCATTCACTTTTTTACTTTATTATTTTAATAATACAGTATTGTTTTCGATTTACCCTTTAAAACAACCCTACCCTTTTTCACGTTTCATGACTAGTAGACACGAAAAAAGCAAAAAAAAATTTCAGTCCGTCTATCCGCCGTACGTCGACCGGTGTACGCAAAATTGTTTGAAGGCTCGTAGCGCCCAAACCCTTTGAGCTATTTAGTTGAAGCGTTTTAGACGAAAAATTTTGGTTTCTAGATCTTAGCAACCGCTTATGCTAGGAGGCTGAAACTTGAAACTTATATAGAGCTTTGATAGTGGACCCATTTGCAAGAAAATTGCCGATATAGGTGAAGGGGTGAAGGAGTGGGGCGAAAAATAATGCGTCCGAGACGCTCGAAAGCCGAGATCGACACATTCTAAAATCCATATCTCCTAAACGGTTAATGTCACATTATTGAAACTTAATGGACATCTATAAGTATACTAGGAGAATAGATGGGAAGTAAATTTTTGAGTGTGTGCAGTGGCGTACGGGGGTGGGGGGTAAAAGCTTTAGATTACGATATCTCGCGAACCAATTGCACTAGACAAATAAAATTCGGTTTGTGTATAAAAGTTGATCAATAAAAGTTTTGAAAGTAAAATTTTTTAAGGGGGAGGTGGATTATGAAAGTTGAGGGGATACGAATTATTCTAAAAAATCACGTCTCATATCTCAAGAACTGTGTAAGGTACATGCTTCAAATTTTTACCAGAGGTAGGCCTAATAGACCCCTAGCAGAAAAATATTTTGGGCTGAGGGTGGGGGAGGGTGAAAAGGAAAAAGTTCCGATTTTTATATCTCGAGAGCCTATAACGATATAAAGCTGAAACTTGGTATTTAGATAGAGCTATAGCAGTAGCATGTTGGAAAAATATAATTTTTTATAGGGGTAGTATGGTACGGGGGTGGGGGGTGTTTTCCCTATCTATAGAACGGCTTATGCTACAAAGTTGAAACTCGACATGTGTATGTAAATCAACTAGAAAAGTAATTTAGAAAATGTTCAAATATCCATTGGCGTTCGGAAGGGGGGCAAAAAAAATGATCAATGAAAATGGAATGCATTTATTTTCACGGTTTTCGTCATATTTATTAGGTCTTTCCAAATATTAAATTCATTTTTATTCCACGGATTCTTCATATAAATACATAGAAAGCGTTTTCAGGATTTTTTGAAATTCGACCTCTAAGGGGGTGAAAAGAGATTGTACACTTTTTTACGAATTCTGCCATATCCCTCAGGTCTGATCAGATATCGAATATCTTTTCACTTTCATGGGCTTGTGTAATAATCGCCAAAAACTTGTTTTTAAGTTTTTTCCTTTTTTAGCCCCTAGGAGGGTATAAAAGGGTTGAACAAGTTTTCACGAATTCCGTCATATCCTTTAGAAGTGATAAGTAATTGAATTGGTTTTTACTTTCTCATGCTGTCTTCATATTTATATATTAACTCCTTTCAGGATTTTTGGATATTCAACCACCAAGTGGGGGTAAGGAGGTTGCATATGTTTTCACAGATTCCTACATATTGCTTAGATCTGATGATATATCGAATTCATTTTTAGTTCCTAAGGTTTCCCATATAAGAGCCAACAAGTCAATTTCAGTATTTTCAAATATTCAATCCTAATAGGTGTAAGGGGGTAGTATGCTTCGACATATTTCTTAGGTTTGATGAGATATTATATCGCTTTTCACTTCCACTTCCACTTTTTATATAATTGCCTACAAATGCATTTCTCAATTTTTGGATATTCAACCATTAAGGGTTTGCATATGTTTTCACAAATTTTGCCATCCCTTAGTTCTGATGAGATATAAAATTGGTTTTTACGGCATTTGATGTAATGACCTTAAAACCAATTTCACGATTTTTCGAATTTCAAGAACCAAGGGGGTGTGAGGAGTTTGCTTACGTTTTCACAAATTTTTCAAAATCCCTCGTGTCTCATGAGATATCAAGTTGCTTCTTATGAAATCGATTAAAACCTGTTTCACATTTTTTTGAAATTCAAACCCCAAGTGGAAGTAATGGGTTTATATACGTTTTAACAATTCGTCATATCTCTTAAGTCTGATAGGGCAACAAATTCGTTTTTACTTCTATGGGCTTTTAGTGTACATGATACACCGAAATTCGAATAGTCTATTTTAAATATTTTTATTTTAAGAACAAAACTAACTTTCCAAGAAACGTCATAATCACGAAACAACTGATGATATACTCCGGCTTTGACCGCTCCCGAACTTTGACCCGAAAAATAATAAAGTTTCGCACAGACCATTGGCAGATATTTTTACTTCTGTCTTAGATTTAGAATAGCAGGATTGGAAATTTAGCAGCTGGTTCAGCGTCAGGACTTTATAAGTCAAATTTCGAATTCTTCATTTCTCTATGTAAAGACTAGTACTGTGTTCCGTGCGAAACGAAATGAACTCTCAATTCCCATATAAAAAAAATGAATATTTCGTTAATTTTTCGCGCCGAAATATTTCGTTCGTTTTTCTGTACTGTGTTCATGGGCAGATCGGACATTTGCAGTAGTCACTAATAGATGGCGCTTGGTTTCGTTAAGATTTGGTTTCCAAGGGTAGGGTACCCTCTTATGACAAGCGAAATATTCAGTTCGTTTGTGCTCGGGAAATTTTGTGAGAGTTATATTTTGTTGTGTTGTGTGCTAGAATTGTAATTTCTTGCCAATATTTTAATTTCCGAACAGTCTAGTTTATTTCACTCTACTTCGAAGGTACCTTTTTGGATCGTTTTCGTTTCGCCGAACACAGTACTATATACTTAAAAGACGGAAATGAAAAAAATGTGCGAATACATACGTTTTGCACACTCGTAGAATTGAGGTGAATTTTGTACGTACGTTACATTACGTATGTTACATATAAGCACGTAGAATATTATACGTAGAATCTCAGTAAATATTCTACGTCTAGTGCTCTTCCAAACTATACGTATATTGCTTTTCAAAACTATACGTATAGACTTACAGAGCGGCCGCGGACATCGTAACCTAGAATTCTACGGTGTTTATCCGGCTTTTATTCGGTCTTTATTCTCGTATAGTATATGTAACTTTGCCTGCTGGGCACTGTTGTAGATGAGGTATAGAGAGTCGCTATCACTGTTGCCGATGAGGTGTAGAGACTTAGGCTTGCGCATTTTAGTTCACTATAGTGACCGATCATTTTTGGTACTCGATCCGTCGCGAACTAGTTCGTTCTTTTAGTTCAGTAGTTCGCGTGAGTTCAGTGTAAAATCGTGTAGGAAAATGAGATGACCTAAAAAAAAAAAATAAGGTCCTCAGTCTGGAAGTATACGGCAATCCATGAACAGAAACGAACTAGGGGCGGGAATCACTGCGAACTAGTTCCTTTCCGAACTAGTTACAATGTGATGACAAAAAAAGGTCCTCAGTGTCCACCTTATACGGTAATGAATGAATACAAACGAACTAGGAGCGGGACTCACTGCGAACTAGTTCGTTCATTTCACTTATGCGAACGCTCTTTCGAACTAGTTCGGTCGCGAACTACACAAGCCTAGTAGAGAGTTGCTATTTCTGTTGACTATGAGGGTGTAGAAAATCGCAAATTATTTATAATAACGCACTTTAGAGTGTGTGACTTTTAAACAGCTGGCTACAATCACAACAAATTAATCGATAATTTAAATGATTAATCGAAACCAAGGGTATCAAATGATCAATCGAATAATCGAACGATAATAATGGATTATTTCAATCATTTGATTAATCGTTGCCATCTCTAGGTGGGACGTGGTAAAAATCCCTTAAAGTTGGTTAAGTTGGCTGTACTATAAGGGAGAGATGAGTTTTTATCGCAGCAATAACTAGGCACTATGGGCGTACTCATCCCAGATAAAGTGGCAAATGCCGACAGCCACTCAGGGTAATTTTTCTTGTATCCTAATTTATGTACATGAAATACAGCTGAAGAAATGACATTCTGATGTCGAGGTTTGATTTTGAAAAACATAGAATTAAGTTATACTTTCATTGGCATGAAGACTTCTTCCCTTGACGCAATGCCAAGTCGAGCAACGATTTCATTAAACAATTTTGAAGCCCCTACCTTAAATGTTTCCATGCATTCGTACAATCCGTAGTGCGCAAAATTTAAGAACATTTGTACGGAAACAACCAAAATGAAGAAATAAATTTGATCTTGCTCCTTACTCAATCTCTAGAGCACATAATTATAAAAATTTTCCCACGTGCCCGGCACACTTTCGAATTATCATGCGTTCGGTCGCATGGCATGGATTCGCCGAATCTTTCAAGAGCATTTGTATGGGAGCCTGTCGAAGGAGAGTGATAATTTGCTCAGTTGAGGCATTCAGGAAATAAACGATAACCTTCTCAATGGTACACTGTGATGTCTTGCAAGCCAAGCAACATAGACCCTTTCCTAAAACACGTCAATTATGTATGTACTATCCTCCAAAATAATTGATAGGGGATACGTTGTGACAGCTCCATCAAAACTCATAAATGTCGGAAATTCGATTTACAGATGCCAGGCGAAAAAAAAATCTATTAATAGAAAAACAATTTATGTGCCTAACAAAAAATCGACAATGTAAACCAGTTGTAAACTTCTTGCAAACCACACACACTTATTAATATTGTTAAATTTCGGTCAAAATTAGGTCAAACTTTTCAATTGCTCAACATTTCAAGTTTCAAATTTAATTATGTAAATATGACGACCAACAAGGTACTATCGAATTTCATATTAGTCATGGGTTTATCTATCCCGCATCAAGGATAAGATTTAATAACCTGAAAAATGAAACTTTGTCACATTCATCCGGAACAGAAATCGTAACATATTTCGGGTTGTTATCCTTAATGAGTTTTTGATGTGATAAGACGAAGGCTAAGGCGATTGCTATCTTGAGTTGAACGTGTACAGAATAACCGCAATCAAAATGATTCAGGTTTATTTCCTGGACTATATTTTTATACCACTCGACGAATTCGACCTCTGTAAACTAAAGCTAGTTATTACGAACTAAATTTAGTTTTTGAAATTAATCAAGGAATGGGATCCAGGATCCTGTTTCGAATCTAGAACGGCGCTACTCATTTAAATTCCCGGTTTTAAGGGAGTGCGATGATTCCTGGTAATATACTTGAGAAAATAAAATTACCTGATAGCAACAGAAATTGAAGAGACACTCGTATGTATAAAATTGGATAGATTGTTGCTATAAAGTTAGGATTGGGATATATGACAATTCGTCTAGTCCGGTAGTTTTAATTGCAACTAACTTCTGGAAACACTTCTAACATATTCGCTTTCGGAAAATGTATCGGACTAGTCGGTAGTCCAAGTGGACCAGCTTGTTGACTTGAATTCAAGATATTCAATTTATTTTCTACTTTATGGACTTTTGTATGTTAGCTACCAGAATGAGTAAGAAGAACTTCAAACTAATTCGTATAAAATTTTGGTATTCCTGGTTCGACGATTTCGAATGAATACACAAATTTCCGAGGACTCTTATATGGCGGCTAAAACACGAATTTTCAAATTTTGTAGACTACCGAACACAAACTTACTCGACTAGTAAATTTTCATTTTTCTTGTTCAAAAATTTCTTGAGTTGTAGTGGGGTTTCGGAAGATAATTACAAAAATTTTCCATGACTTTTGTATGGCGGTTGGAAGGCGACAGAACTCCGGATTTTCTGTGTATAAAAATTTATGTGTATATAAAAAATTAAAATTCTGACCTGTCTTCAGTTTTTTCCTATGGAAGCTATTAGACAATGTTTTTCCGTTGCAAATTGTATTTATCGAGTGAATAAAAAATTTTAAGCTCGTTGGTTAATGCGTTATTGAGGGTATCGTGCGTTTGGACAGACGGACGGACGTACAGCAAGCGAATTTGGAATTAATAAATACATTTTTTGTTAACGTCACAAAGTTGAAACCTAATGACTATCTGTAGGTATACTAGGAGAATAGATCAGAAACAAATTTTTGAGTGGGGCAGTGGCGTACGGGGGTGGGGGAGTAAAAAACTTTAGATTACGATATCTCACGAACCAATTGCACTTGACAAATAAAATTCGGTTTGAGTATAAAGGTTGACAAATAAAGTGCGCTAAAAGTAAAATTTTTAAGAGGGCGGTGGATCATGAAAGTGTAGGGGATACGAATTTTTCTAAAAAATTACGTCTCATATCTCAAGAACAGTGTACGGTAGATGCTTAAAATGTTTACCAAAAGCAGGCCTAATAGACCCCTAGCAAAGGGTGTAAAGAGTGAGGGTGAGGGTGGGGGAGGGTGAAAAGGAAAAAGTTTTGATTCTTATATTTCGAGAACCTATAATGATATAAAGCTGAAACTTGGTATTTAGATAGAGCTATAGTAGTAGAGTATTGGAAAAATATAATTTTTATAGGGGTAGTATCGTACGGGAGTGGGGGATGTTTTTCCTATCTATAGAACGGCTTATGCTACAAAGTTGAAACTTGGTCTGTATATATAAATCAACTAGAAAAATAATTTAGATAAAAACGTTTAAAATATCCATCGGCGTTCGGAAGGGGGGCCAAAAAAATGATCACTGAAAGTGGAATGCATATATTTTCACGATTTTCGTCATATCTATTAGGTCTTCCCAAATATTTAAATCATTTTTATTCTACGGCTTCTTCATATAAATACCTAGAAAGTGTTTTTAGGATTTTTTGAAATTCGAACCCTAAGGTGGTGTAAAAGGGGTTGTATACTTTTTCACGAATTCTGCCATATCCCCCGGTCTGTTTAGATATCGAATATCTTTTCACTTTCACGGGCTCGCGTAATAATCGCCTAAAACTTGTTTTTAAGTTTTTTCGTTTTTCAGCCCCTAAGAGGGTATAAAAGGGTTGAACACGTTTTTACGAATTCCGTCATATCCTTTAGAAGTGATAAATAATTGAATTGGTTTTTACTTTCTCGTGCTGTCTTCATATTTACCTATTAACTCGTTTCAGGATTTTTGGATATTCAACCTCCAAGTGGGTGTAAGAAGGTTGCATATATGTTTTCACAGATTCTTACATATTGCTTAGATCTGATGATATATCGAATTCATTTTAACTTCCTTTCCCATATAAGCACCAAAAAGTCAATTTCAGTATTTTTAGATATTCAATCCTAAGGGGTGTAGTAAGGGGGTTGTATGCTTTTCAAAGCTTTTTAATGTTTAATCGGCTAAAAATCTCTATTTTAAATATTTTTATTTTAAGAATAAAATTAACTTTCCAAGAAACTTCATAATTTCGAAACAACTGATGATACACTCCGACTTTGACCGCTCCTGAACTTTGACCCGAAAAATAATGAAGTTTCGCCCTGACCATTAGCATAAAAATTATCCCTGAAATTTATTTTTCCAGGATAACGATTTTGTCCTTTATCCTTGAATATCTCAAAATGCGTATCACTAATTTTTTTTTTATATATATATTTATTTTGTAGGTTATACTGTTTTTCAAAACATACCAAAAAACTAACTTGGGATCTCACGAGGACCGCGGTCAAAAAAATCGAATTAAATTATTAGAGAACTAAACTAGCCTTAATTGAGAACCAGTAATGTTCTTCGATTTTTTTGACGGCGATCCTCTTGAGATCTCAAGTTTATTTTTTGGTATGTTTTGAAAAACAGTATAATAAACAATACATAAAAAATTTAAGATATGCATTTTGAGATATTCAAGGATAAAGGACAAAATCGTCATCCTTGAAAAAACTTTCAAGGATAATTTTTATTCGTATTTTTTTTATATTGCGAGAGTTTTTAAACAACAATCTTTAAAATAAGCCCTACTTTATTATTCTAGGATAAAAATTACCAGAGATATGAATTTTCAAAGTGGAGTCGGAGGACACCTTTAATAACTAACTAACTAACAACAAAAATTAGATAGAAACAAAAAATTTAAATTATATTTTTTTTCACTAATTCTTCGAGTACACAAATTTTCAAAAGAATCGGTGATGGTAAGGTCACACTTTTGGCGATTCTTGGCGGAATAACCCAAATTACAAAAATTGTGTGTGCAAATCTCAATACCAATACCACCTTAAATTTTAAATCTCAACTATCTCGATTTCATAACAATCAACACCTTTTTGTTATGAAGTCTTCAATGATATTTTGCCACAGTTTTTCGAATTATTCAAGTACGTGAAAAATTCGAGTTAAAGGGACTTCGAGCTAGGGGAAGTTAAGAACTCTACCCCCTCCGTATCGGAATTTTGTTGCTTATACTTTTTGGTCATATCAATGCTGTTGAGTTAAAATTTTCACTCTACTGAATTGTTAATATTGTACTTGAAATTTTTGCATTCCAGCTTCGATGTTGGCACACATCATAAATTTCATGTAATTATTGTGTTTGACATGTGTTCCATTGTTTTCCATTGTAATAGATTTCTAAGCTGCCGTGCTATTTAACACTTGATAACCTTTAAATAATCAAACAGTTTTAGTAATGTTAATCAAAGTTCGGACAACAGTTTTTGACCTCATTTTGTCGGCTTCAAATCATCGAACTACTAAAATAATTCCACAAGTGCAAAAAGCATGGCCAAATTCAATGTCCATAATGCCATTCATATGTCATATTTGCTAATCGATAAGTAGATGATTAGGTAGGTACCTGCAACATAATACCACCGCACATCACTCCCCAGTACCCCAACCTCCCATTAATATTTTTACGACAATATGCCGATCACATGTCGCATACACCACACCGACAGCCGACCTGTGAAAATCGAACTTCTAATTTGCATTCACCTTCGGTCTTGGCAAGGAATCACCACCGGAATCCTAATGTGTCTGATATCTGGTTATTCTGGCTGGTGGCTACACATGTGACAGATTAGCCCAAAATCAACGTTGGCGCTTACCGGCTTGGGCTTTATGTGTGACATTTAACGAGATGATTCCCGAAGAAGAAGTTCTTATCGCTGATCAGGAAGGTCGTATTTTCTGTTAATAGTCGGCAGCGATATGAGCAAAATGTTCACACAAGGAAGAGTTAATGGCGCTGAAGGAAAACAATTTCCTATACGGAGGACACAACATAGTCCAAATGTTGCCAATAGTAAGAATCGCCTGTGGTATGAAGGATATGTAGCACTAGATGTTCTTAGCCCTAAAGCCAAAAGTTAAGATATTGCGTGATATTGGCCAGAAACACGTACGTACGCCGCAAAGTGAAACATAAACACCACAGTCAGGTGGGAATAACTAACAAGTGTTTGGGAGTTTCAGCCACATGTGACGGGTCGTGTAGAGTGGATTTTGGGCTTTGAGATTTTCGTGCAAACGATAAGGTGTCCATCTACTTAAATAGCACATAAAATGTTTATTTTACCTGGCTCAATATCGCACCGACTTCTTTCTTATTTAAAGACGTTGGCATTGAATATCCACATCGCAGGGAGAGGTAGTAGAATTGTTCCAAAAATGGAAAATGAACTCATGAGCTTACATGGGCCAAAAGAAGCTAATATAAACAAATAATACGTCCAATCCAGAAGAATTTAGCAGAAACAAATTTTTGCTATTGACGATGGACAATAAATTGACGAATGAAACGTCCAATCATTAAATGACAGAGTAGGATCCGAAATAATTCGGTCCATACTGTAGGAATTAGTGATCCAACGAAAAGTAGAGCGTTTAAGCGAAGTCAAGTGAAGCCGGAAATTCCCTGCCAGTTATCCTTGCATCGAAAGCAAGAAACAGTATCATTAGATGGGAACCAGTCTCGGATTAGATTAGAGCCTGGATCAGAAGCGCGGTGATCCTCCAATGCTACAAAACAACAAGGTGTACCCAGCACAAAACGTGGCTAGGGACGTTGGATACCTACTTGCCTATCTACAACGACCAAATCGTAGCCCCCCTATCTCGGTGACGAAATGTTAAGAATAGGGTATACAAAAAAGCCATAAATGTGGTATGTTTTAGCCTGCCTACGGTACCCCCCAGCTTAACGCACTCACACTTATATCATAATGATGGGTACGTTGGGAGTACGTTGGTGATCAATGTACCCTGCCATGAGCTAATAACCTGGGTACGTTGGGGGTGACGTTGGTTACCAATGTAGCCTCCCAAGGATTGAGTTGGGGTTACGTTGGTGACCAATGTACCCTGCAACTAGGATGGGTAAGTAGGAGGTGACGTTGGTTACCAATGTAACCTGCCGAGTACTGAATGGGGGTTATTTTGGGGGTATATTGGTCACCAACGTAATGTTATAGTGGCGTGGTGACGAAGCCGGCACTTGTACCCTGGGTACACACCCCAGCTACAGAGGTTACTTAAGGCAATGGTGGGTACGGCTTTTTGCTGGGTAGTTCTATGAAAAACTGATTGCCACCATTGCTCAAATCAGTTTCATAAAACACGGTACTTTTTGGGAATCACACGATCAGGAGTGAAGAGACTCGAAAACGTTAAATTTCTTCGACATCAAAAAGTCAAAATAACCAAAAGATGGTATAGGGATTAGAAAACAGTGGGCAAATCCCGAATTGTTTGTCCTTGCTGGCTTCCGGGCACCTGCGAGTACGTTGTTATGAGTTGAAGCTTGACATTGACACTCGTATGCTTGATGCTTCAAATATTGTTTATCTTACCTCGTGACTTCGTCAGCTGTCGTAAAACTAGTTAAGGTAAGCCTAGACACCAGCTAAAATTTAATTCGGACAGAAATATCGTATCCTTGTCGTCATAAACGGTTATAGCAAGACATCGACGCAGACGAAGCTGACTATTGGAGCAGATCCGCACACTATAAAATTGGAAAAACTTACAATAAAATGTTTCTCATTTTGTAATACTATCTTTCATATTGATAAAATACAGGAGGGGTAAGTGCCCTCTATTAGGACGTTCTTCATTAAACTTATTGGCTAATTACCAGAGATCCCGTTAAAACCCCTTTGACTAAAGAACAAAATCAGTTCACTTCTACAAGCATACAAATGTCCTAAAAAAAATTGTACTAGCATCGGTTCGAGCCCACGATAGCTAATTCTAACGTTTTCTAAAATCAATTTAACGTTAAAAATTTTCCAACCGGACAAAACGACGGAAACCACCTAGCTCCGTGTGAATACACGATTTATTTCATATCGAGATTTTCTATTGTGTTTAAAATAGTTCACTTAAATGAAATGATACAAGCATCAGTTTGTTGGCTGTATGGCACGATCTTCTCCATACTTTCTTTATTATTTTATCTATTTTGCAGACTATCGCATTGCAAAATGCGAGACATACTCGTCTAAGATACAGGCTGATAATCGTTTATGGCTACGTGCATGTCTTACTTCGGTCCCGGAACAGCTTTATTATTTCATTTAGCATGATAATACTGTTAATTCTGTAAACGGTCAATTACCAGAACGTTTTGAAACTCAACTCCATCTTGGGATGATGCCTGACCGGCTTATTCATTCGATTCGGTTTAATACACGCGACCTTAAGAAATCTATTCTTTGATTGGTGGCATTCAAAAATCAGCTATGAATAATTAGATAAGTGTCTCATTTGATGTAGTCGTTTCTATCGAAAGATATACATTACAGTGTCTGTTGTATTGTGTTAAAATGCAGCTTGTAATGAAACAGCTTATTTCAGGAGCAAGCCCAACACACTTTCGACAGTTTACAAAGTTTTCCATTTCGTTATACTGAATGGCTTAGAATCATCATAATACTAGCCGAGTAACGTCTTCTCCAGTCAGGTATTACGTATAGTGGTTTGCAGACATAAATTTGACGAAATTGAATGAGCAGATGCCAGAAGATCGGGCAAACTAAGTTCTTCAAAGAGTAATGAAAATATTTTGGTTATCAAAAGGATTGATTGTGTAGTTGAGGGCCAACTCGAATCACATCAAAAATTTTCGTCTAAGACGGTCCCTCCCCCTCCCCCCAATACTAAAAAGGTGGTCACTTAAAGAGGTCCACTCAGTCTACTCATAGAAAATTGCGAAGAGGATTCGTACTCGAACTTTGAATAGGCTTGTTAATTTTATCTGTATGTCCTTTTAGCTCCTCTGGAGCTCACAGACGTAGTGTCCGTTTAAAATTTTAAACGTCTTGATAATATCACCAAATTTACGGCTCTGTTCAAGCGTCAAAAGACAAAGATACTGCAATTTTTCCTCATAGTTTATTTTTGTAGCACGTCGTTGCACTTGCTCCAGTAGCTATATGTCCTTTTTGTCCATAAGAGGAACGCAATGTGGTCTAACGTAAGCTTTATAGATTTTTAGAAACAAGTCCGAATTAATATGTTTAAACGTTTTTCTAACTAAATATAGCACTGAGTTCGCCTTTTTTATATGGCCTCCCCATTTTAAGACACTTCTAATAGTCACGCTAAGATCATTTACACTGTCTATTGAAGCGAGTATAACTCCATTGAAAAAGTACAGTATTTGAGAATTTGTTACACCCATATGGAGCACACTTTGAACAATTCAAATTTATACACCATTTATTTGATCATTCTATTATTCTGTTTTAGTTCGATTACTCAACACTGGTTGCCAGCAGATTCCCGAAAACTTTCGTATTATCTGCGAACGTAGTCAGTAATTGACAAAAATACTGCAAGTCAGCTGTATAAAGTATGAATAGCAAAGGACCTATAACTGACCCTTGTGGTACGCGACTTAACACTTCGTGCGTTGTTAAAAATGTGTCTCTGATTCTCACCTCTTCGTAATAAATGCCTTAATCAAGTTTAAAAGCGCTCCTCAAAGTCCTAAGTCTTCTATTTTCGCCGTTGAGTGGAACACGATCAAATCCCTTTTCAAAATCCAAATAAAAAACATCAGTAGGCTGGCTTTCATCATATTTGGAATCCGGTTGTCTAGTGAAATGGGGTCTCCATCCAAAACTAGTACATTGGATGTATACAGCCATTATAAGACCAATCTGAATCTGTGACACAATAGTGCGGTGGAAAGCGACTAGAAAGTTTTCGTATCTAAGCAAGCAAGTACAGCGCTTAGCATGCATTTGGGTCACAAGCACCCTCAGAACCACACCCACGGCAGCACCGGAAACTATCCTCCATCTGCAACCAATGGACATGTACATCAAAAGCATAGCTGCAAAAGGCGCTCTTAGACTCAAAGAGTTTGCGGTAACTGGAGAACTAGACATCACCACCACCATGCCATTGTCTAGTGAACATAGCAGGTTAGAAATTATTGATCTTCTGGTTGAGAAACCAGGTTGATTTTTAGAAAGGTTGTTCGTTCATGAATTGCTTCATTTTTGTAATTATAATTTTTCCATTGACTTGAATACCGCTAAGGCTAGTGATATTGGTCTGTAATTTAATGTCAACATCTTATCGCCATTTTTAAATATGGGATTGATGTTGTTGTTGTTTGATGCGGGGGAAGTCACGCAGCAAAGCAGTGCATCTTGAGCACTCAGTCAAAGATGGCCCATTATACTCGAGTCCCCCAGTCTCTACCCAAACTTGTTCGTCCTCCTCAAGAATTGCAAGAGCCCAGGTAGGAAGCGAGAACGGATTTCTTCCATCCTCATAACATCAACGCCGTATACGTGCATTCTCGCAAAAGAGTAAGCTGTACACTATAGAAGAAAATGTTCCGTTGTGTTTTCACTCTCGTCGTCATGGGATCGTCGATGATTTTCATTCTAACCAAATGTAGGCCACAAGAGTTATGCCCTGTAAGGATATCAACCAGACTACCACATTCTCTTCTGGTCAGTTAGTATAGGAGTGATATTAGCAACCTATTAGCAACCTTCCAATCATATCATCATCAATGGCGCTACAGCCCAAATCGGGCCAGGGCCTGCAGGATACATAGTCTGAAGTCATCACGGTTCAGCGGCCGCGTCCTCAAATTTGTGCATCTAAGAAGCTATCTGCAATCTGCGACAACTGAGTCCTCCTATCTTTTCCGCGGTTTTCCCACCGGTCGTTTGCCCTGAGTTGTACCTTTCAGTGTGCGTTTGGGAATTCTACCGTCGTCCATTCGCTCCACATGGCCTGCCCATTGTAGCTTACGAAATTTTATAAGGGTCGATGCGGCTGGGTCGTCATAGATGCTATACAACTTATTGTTGTACCGGATACGCCATTCAGTGCCTTCTCTTACTGGTCCTAAAATTCTTCGGAAAATTCGTCGTTCACAAGCGTCTATTGATTTTTCAGACCCCTGGGGTGAGAGTCCACGTTTCGCTTGCATATAGTAGCACAGGTCTTATTATGGTCTTGTATATGCGAATTTTGTTCAGCCTGTGCACTTTTTTCGATTTTAAGATCGGGAGAACCGTTAAATACGACTTATTTGCTAGTGTGATCCGTTGTTTTATTTCGTCCCGTTTGTTGCCGTCTATTACAAGGTGTGATTCCAAGTATGAGAAATGATCCACATTCTCCAGGTTGTAGTCGCCCATGGTTATATTTTGTCTAGTTGGCGCATTTCTTCTTGTTTGGGTCATGAACTTGGTCTTATTCTCATTGACCCTTAACCCGACATCCTTTGCCGCTGAGTCAAGACAGTGGAAGACTTCCTTGGAACAGATCTGGCCATGATGTTTATATCACCCGCGTACGCCATTAATTGAGTGGACTTGATTAGTAGGGTACTTCTGGTATCAACGGGTACCTTTCTGATGACATATTCCAGGGCGAGATTGAAAAGCATGAGTCCATCTCCCTGCTTCAAACCAGATTCTGTTCGGAAGTTTTGGGTAAGCTCGTTTTGTATCCTTAATCATCGAAGATGTTCGAAAATCAATCTTTAGATGTATGTGTGCGGTTTTTCTCGAATTTATTATTCTGATTAAGAAAAATTGTGATAAATATTTAGAGAACAACATTTTTTTTTTACTCAATTTTAAAACACTATGTACCTATTATACGGGCTCTTTAGCTATTTCAGTACGTTATAAGAAAGTCCGACGGTTTTTTATATTTACCGACATTTGCAGGACATGTTATGGCCGGAATATCCCTAAGTGCCTTCTTCTTCATCTAGTGACTATAGTTAATAGTAGATCGCCTGGTTCTAAAACCACCCTGGTATTCGCCGATAATACTTTCTGTATTTGGCTTTATATGGTAAGATACCTGATAAAAAAATGTTTCCATTAGGTTTGAGATAGTTGGGACAAGTGCAGGTGCACATTGCTTCAGTACAATCGTTGGTATCTCGTCTGCGCCAGCTACTGATCCCTCTCTCAGAGAGTGTTTGATATATACAATGTGTTCATTAAATTCTATAGCCTCTAAGGGTACTGTCTGGCTGGAACTGCCGACCTTCGCGGTCAGCAGTAACTGCCGGCAGTAGACTACTGCTTCAGGCAAAAACCGTCAACTGCCGAGCAGTCGCAGTATTCTACTGCCGGCAGTTACTGCTGACCGCGCCGGTCAGCAGTTTCAGCCAGACAGTAGCTTAAGGATGCCTCGATTCTCTGAGCCTCTGTTATTTCGGTCATATATCCATCTGGTTCCAACATTTTTCTTATTATTATATTGACATTTGCAGAGCATAGCGCCTCAATAACTGCTTCCGTAGTAATAGCGTTGTTCAAATCATCTTCTATATCCAAGAAAGTTCCAAGAGTGTATACGTTGCACTGAAGAGATTTTTTGATTAGAAAAAAATTTCTAACGTTTTATCGGACTTAGCTCCACCGGAAATGTCAAACAGTCGCCCCAACAACTATGCAATCGACCGCTCCAATCGGACAACCCAAACATCGCACTCAATATTCGCAGCGTACAAAACATCGCACACACACACACCCCAACCGCTTGATGTAAATAAGTGCGACGAACTGTCACTAAGCAGCTGATTATCGGTAAAACTTATTTTTCACAAAACATTTTTGTCACCGCAATTTTCGTAGTCGTCTAATTTTCCTGTTTATCGCGCAAAATTCTTCTGGCGTTTCTCTCTCATTCGATTTCACGTCGCTCAGGGGAAAAAAAGGAAAATTCATAAGGACCGATTACGCATCGTCATCGCTTTTTGAAATCAATTCCGCCGTTGCTCGTGTGAAAAGTAAAAATGATTTTCATCTTGTGCGTAATCAGAAGTTGATAAAAAAAATCCAAAAGACGAAAGTTTCGGTGCGCCGACTAATTAAGCGGTTCGCAGGTTCGTATGGTGATTTCATGATTTTCCTTCTTCCTTCGTAAACCTCTTTTGTTATTTTCGTATGGCCGTGGAATAAATCGATTACCCAAAACAAATTAATATTTGTCCACTACTTGTTAATGCTCAGAAATAGCACCCTGAAATACAAACAAAAAAAAACCCAAACGGAGTTAGGGAAGGCCCGCTACGGTCCACGGCCTTTAGCCAGATCGCGGCCAATTTTAGATTTTAGAGGACCGATAAGGAAATCAGCCAAAATTGATGGAGGTGATGGGGAGTAAAATTTCTCGAATAATTAAATTTTCTATTTATAGCCCAGGGCTTGTCGAGTCGCATGTCCGTCGTTCGCTTCTTGCACGTGAAATGTGTACCTGAAAATGTTTTTCTGCAATTAAAGAAATTGTTGGGGACACGGTTATCATAGCGGCCAACATATCGTGTAAAGTGTGGTGCCAACTTTTCGGACCGATTCCGTTTCTTTTGGCGTTAGAAGAACAGCAACTAATGTTTGCGAGACTCGATTTGATTTCTGGGCTTGTCGTGTAGTTTTTAACGGACTATGCCTCTGAATGCTCTGCTTAGCGCTCGAGTAATAGAAGTTAGATCCAAGGCCACCACATCGTCATCTATGTTTTTCTATGCTGAGAACAGATTGTTAGCTCCAAGTTACACTCACATTATTGCTTCCATTCTGTCGGGACATTGGAGAGCTCCCAACGAAGAACTCGTTCATCCAATCGTACGACTTCTCGGTCCAAAAACCAATAGAGTTGCGCTGTGAGAATACAAGATTAGTGCAATAAGCACGAAACAACACAACACATTGCTGGCAGAGGCTTAGCGCTCAACTAGACCTTCGCTTAAAAAGTAGAACACTTCTCGATCTTCGTTGATCAGGTCGGAATATATCAGACCTAACAAAACAGCCATGAGGATCTTGTTACCAAAAGCATCTCAGTCAGCCGTAATCCTTCGAAATCCCTAGCTTGCAATAATTTACACCTACTCAAAATTACCACTCTTTACCTTTACAAACTTAGTCAAACAGTCTGTCCACTCGTCTATTGGGCCATGCAGGCTGCTAGAGGTATCGAAGCCGCAGCTGATACCTTCACATTACGATTTGATTCTCCTCTAAACGTTCCACAGCGGTAGTCCAAGGGATTGAGATCAAGACTTGGGTGCCAGTCTTCATAATCCCTTGCCATCGTTGTATCGATTTCTCTTTGTGTTCCCTTGGGGAAATATCGAGTACATATCTGCAAACAAGCTTCCCACCAAACCATCACTGAGGCTGGACGATCACTTTTTTGACCCTCAGTATTTTTTCAGCGGCTTCTTCGACTGTCAATCAGTGAATAGTGCGTCTACGAAAAGCCCCGGTCTGAATCTATATCTCTCGAGCTATAATTTTCTTTTCTCGGAGAGGATTTCTACGAATTCGGTCGGACATAAGTTTACGTGTTGAACGGAATAGCAAGCTTCGCTCCATAGGTGCCTCGAAATTACGCCAACCCGGGTTTTTTTTTGCGTAGACCCATGCATAATTTTTTTTAAGAAGGCTGCAGTGTAACTGGCTTGGATTTTCCGTGGATGTTTTAAACATGTTCTTTAGTATGTCCTCTTTAATTTGGTGTTTTTCTTGCTTCGTTCGATCGGTAAGGTTGTTTTGGTGTCCCGAAAAACTATTGAAACTTTAAACGTTATGGAATATGGCAATTGTTTGTTCAGCTCCAAGTTATTTACTTTAATTGCGAAGCAAAAAATTCTGTTCACCTTTAGGTTTTAGGTAAGGTGGGTGATCGCTTCGCGACCAAGCACATAGACCGCCAGTGGGTCCGTTGTGATCCCACATGCACGGGGAAAGGATCCCGTGTGCCCAAGACAACATCTTAGGGACAACCACCCCGCCAGCCTGACAAACTGCAGCAGCTTGTCCAGCTTCAAGTTTGCGAATTCGCGTACCTAAAGTACGTTCGCGCCTCCAAGCCAGACCAGGACATTCCCAAGGCATGTGGAAAATACTTTCCTCGGCTTGGGGTCACTACAGCTGCGGCACAGATCTGCAACGTCCGCAACACCTAGTCTTCTGGCGTACCGGCCGATCAGGCAATGGCCCGTCAGTACACCAATTACGGTACGAAGAGTATTCCTATCTCCGAGTAGGATAAACTTTGTCCTGCTCGCATTTAGGGTCGGCCAGAGCTGCCTGGCCACGAGACATGATGTGAGGCCTGACCGTCTTGTGTTAGCTTCTGATATGGCCGTCACGTCGATAGCGTGTTTGATGTCCTCAATTGGCTTCCTCACTGGAAGAGCTAGCGCTTGATTCAGCGCCGAACCTCTCCTTGCGAGTTCATTCGCGGCCTCGTTGCCAGGAATCCCGCTGTGACCTGGAACCCAACAAATTGTTACGTTCAAAAGGGTGCATAAAGCACTAATCTTATCCCTGCATAGCCTCACGAGACGGGATTTGATCAAGTGTGAGTCGAGCGCCTTGATCGCCGCCTGACTATCTGTTAGGATGACGACAGATTTGTTTCGCATTGCACAAGCCTCTTGGCAGATTGCAAGCCTGAACGATTCCCATCATCTCTGCCTTCAGCAGTCCGGTATTCTGAATGCCTCGCTACGGTTCAAGTCGGCGGAGAATACCACTACACCTGTACCCGCGTCTGTCTTCGAACCGTCCGTGTAGATATGAAATACCCCTTCGTGGGGCTGATTCACATTCCACTCCTCTCTGCTAGGGATCCTCGTTGAGAATATCCTAAAGAATTCGAGCTGCGGAATCAAGTAGTCTGTATCCTCTAACGGTTTACATTCACTAAACCGTCCGAGTATGCTGCTGTGCCCCCCAGGCCTAGATACCCAGCTGCCTGACTGTCTCAAGCGCACGGAACTTTTTGCTGCTACACTCTTCCCATAAATATCCAGCGGAAGAAGATGAAGGATCATCTCTAGTGCCGCAGTAGGTGTGGTGCTAAGTACGCCCGTTGATCCTGTGGAAGCAAGACGTTGAACCTTGGTGAGTTTGTTAAGGTAGGTGGATTTCTCCAGCGCTACCCACCACACTAAAATTCCGTAGGTTAGGATAGGCCCGACTATGGCCCGACTATGACCGTGCCATCCCTGGCTGAATCCCCCACTTTTTCCCGAACATCTTTTTGCAAGCGTAGAGAGCCCCGAAAGCAGGGACGTCATTTCAGTTTTTTCTAGGGGGGGGCAAGATGTTATGTTTGTATATATTTTTATATATAAATATACATATGTTATATATAATCTATAAAAATACATAATTCAGGGGGGGGGCAAATGCCCCCCCTGCCCCCCCCCCCACAAATGACGTCCCTGCCCGAAAGCCTTCCTTAGTCGCTCGTCGATATTCTTACTCTAGGTTAGTTTCCAGTCCAGGATTATACCTAAGTACCTAGCATTGTCTCTAAGCTGTAGGGTGAGACCCGCCAGTTTAGGAAGTGTGAACTCTGGGATTTTGGTTCTACGCGTGAAGAGAACTAACTCTGTCTTTGAGGCATTGACCCCCAGTCCACAGCTGTCCGCCCACGCGCTCACTAGTGAGTGCTCTTTCGAGCAGGTCACTTATAGTGGGCAACCTGGGCAGGAACCTACCCGATATCAGAATTGCTAAGTCGTCCGCGTATGTGACCACCTTCGCACCCTGGCGGGTTAGCGAAGTTAGAATCGTATTGACTACCAGGAGCCACAGTAGTGGTGAAATCACACCTCTCTGTGGCGTACCTCGGGCCGTGTACCTGCGTACCCTGCTACTGCCAAATGTCGATTCAATGACACGGCTGCTCAGCATTGCTGTTCACCTTACACTCCTTGACTTTTTGTTGCATTCTTCTACATTTTTTTTAAAATACTTTCTTTTACTATGGATTTTCCACGTGATATTTGTTTTATTTTTACCCTTTCCGACAAAGCGAACAATCACTTGGGAAAACTGAAAATACAGCGCAAATTCACTGTCCCTGGAAACATTTTAATCCACGAGTAATTGCCTCTAGACTAACTAAAAAGCCGATTAAAATGACCTTTAATAGTGACTGGTCGCAAAAAATCTAGTTTATATTTTGCGTTATTGTTTATATTTCAATTTTCTACAGATTTCTTTAAAACATTGATTAGCTACCAGAGCAGTGTAAAAAGGGTGCTCATCAGAAATGCATGCTGGTCCAGCCAGTGTTTTTCGTGACTTATACAATCAGTCGTTCTATCGTCAAAATGAAGGCGGCCGTAGACTGCTTCATAGTACCAAAGGTAAATAAACGTATTATAGATGCTACTCGATACTTCCTGTTACATCAAAAACTGTTAATAAAATTAAAAGCAAAACAAAAAAAATTTCAGACAGCCGAGAATTTGTTCAACGTCTCGATCTCTACAGTCAGCTACGAGTTCACAAGGGATGTGTTAACACGATCTCATGGAATGATCAAGGAAATTATCTTTTGTCGGGATCCGACGACCAATCGCTCGTCATTACGAATCCTTTCGAGCAAAAAATTCTCGTGAAATGTAAGACTGCCCATCGTGCTAATATTTTTAGTGCAAAATTTATGCCACAATCGAACGATCGTGCCATAGTATCATGTTCGGGTGACGGTATCGTCATGTACACGGAACTTACATCGGATGCCGTACAGCTACCGAAAAACGACGATAGTCTTAAATGTTTCAATTGCCATAATAATGGGACAACGTACGAAGTAATGACCGTACCGACCGAACGACACTCGTTTATGAGCTGCGGCGAAGACGGAACGGTACGTTTGTTTGACTTGAGAGGATCGTCGAGGTAAGTTCGCATCGGTTCGAGCTTCTTGTAGATTAATCGTGTGTTTCGATTACAGTTGCCATAAAACATGCTGCAAAGACAACATTTTAATATTTAGTCCGTCGGCGATCACAGCCATGTCTATTTCTCCGGTATCTTATAATTATATTGCGGTTGGTAGTTCCGACAGTTTAATTAGAATATACGATCGACGATATTTGTCGATGATCGATTTTAGTGTGCCTGGCGATCCAGCGGCGCGACACACGCTGCCGGTGAAAGCCTATTCAATTCCGTTACCGGTAAAACGAACATATCGTGTCACTTCGATTAAATACAGTCCCGACGAAAGCGACCTGCTTGTCAGCTATTCATCGGACTTCTTATATCTCTTCGATTTAAGTAAGCCCGGTATCGATTTGAAAACAATGCACGATAGCAAAACGGCAAAAAATAAATCGAATCTGATCGATTCACCTCCTGTTCGAAAATTGCGATTGCGAGGTGATTGGTCCGATACTGGACCGGATGCTAGACCGGAACGAGATGTAAACGGTCGCGTTGAAATCGGTCAAGTACGGCCACAACTTCAAGGAACGATAATGCATCGGATGACCGAGGTGCTATCACGAATGCTGGCCGATCCTCGAACACGCGTCGGACTAAGTACTCACGCGAGTGATCCGTCACAAGATCGAAGATTGTTCGATAACGCAGCACGAGAATTGGAAGATTTTACGACCGGTACATTGTTTTTCTTCTTGCATCAAATGATTTACAGTTAACTCTTGTCTTCTAGGTGAACCGCAACCGTCAACTTCAGCTGGCCAGACTCGTACTCGGTCTCGAAAAACCATGTCTCAAAAAATTATCCAACAGGCTATGGCAAATTGTGTTAGTGACGACAGTGATACACAAGACCCGTCCAATTCGCTCAAGGAAGAGCTCGCCAAGATCGAAATGGAAGCAATGCTGAATTATGACTACATGAAAATGAAATACGTTGGCCATCGGAATGCACGAACTATGATAAAAGAAGCGACATTTTGGGGTAACGACTACGTGATGTCCGGCTCGGATTGCGGACATGTCTTCACATGGGATCGTAACACTGGCAAAGTTGTTATGCTACTGCAAGCCGATCAGCACGTAGTCAATTGCTTGCAACCACATCCGACGCTACCATTGCTCGCAACTTCCGGTATCGATTATGATGTGAAAATTTGGGCTCCGATTCGACAACAGAATGGATTCGATGAGCTCCGAGCCAAAGTTGTAGGTTTTATGTTTCGAACTGCTTACGAAAAGCCTTATAATCCGAACTCATCACTTTACAGTTTTATTTATTTCTGATTTAATAACTCGACAATTTCCATGTCAACGGTTACGATGTTTGAAAATAATTTCCCCAAATTAATTTCAGACACCCAAAAACCGAACAATTTATTTTAGAGTAGCCTAAAAAATACACGATTCAATGGAAAGTAATTGAAATAATAATTTTTAAAATTTTCTAGTTGATGGAACGCAATGCTGTAATGTTGGAAGAAACAAAAGACACAATTACAGTTCCTGCCGCATTCATGATTCGAATGTTAGCGTGTATTCACGCGTTGCGCAATCGACGCTCATCAACTTCAGGCACTAGCACTCAAAGTACCGAGTAGTAGTAAATCTTACGAAAGTTAAACCCAAAGCAATAAAATTGAGATTTTTAAGAAAGAAAGAAAAAAAAACAATTGACGAAACATTCACAAGCGAGTGTTTGCCATTGAAGTATTTTGTTCTCGTACTCGTAACTGTTAACGTAATGTGTACAATTCAAATCAACGAACTGATTCATTTTTGTTTAGATTTTACTTTTAGTTCCTGTGTACCAAATGATTTAATTTTAGATGTATTTTCGGTTCTTTTCAGTTTTTATCAGCTAGTTTTTAACGCAAGATGCCTTGCCATTGTTTGTTGATATATTAAAAGAGATGGAATAAAATATGACTAAGATATTGAGAAATGGAATTTTTTCATGGTAAGCTACTATAGAAGCAAATTTTAAGAAGTTTTTGTTGTTTTCCGGTGTCAGTGGAGTTTCTGGTGTGAAACCCCAACACGAAATCCCCGACTGTTGATTAATCGTTGTCCTGACTAAGATATTATTGGATTTTTTTTGAAACCTAAAAAAATGATTTGAAAGCTGGATTTATTTTATGAATAGGATTTTTTTTATTTATTTATTTCGTCGGAAGATCGAATACCGATAGGTGTTGTTTCTTTGGTGTGGGGGTGTTAAGTGTTACTTCCTCCTAGAGGAAGCTTTCGGGCCTATTACGAGACTCGAGTCGAGTGAGTAACTGGACTCACATTTGAACTCGACTCGAGCTAAACTTGGTATTATGAAACTCGACAATTGGAAAGTCACTTCATTTCCAGTAGTCGAGTGAATTTGACATTTCTTTTAAGTAAATACTCACTCGATCGGCTCCCATAATACGCAGTTCTTTTTACTCACGCTTTTTTTTCGACTCAAAGTCGAGTGAAACTCGACAAGTAGGCACTCGTCGAGTTTCATAATTGCAGAATGTGAGTTTTTTGGTCGAGTCGAGTTTCATAATAGGCCCGTTCGTTTTCATGCAAGAAATATTTTTCGAAATTTTCGTGTCCAATGTCATTATACTCAGAATCACGTGAAACGTCCAGAAAAGTGGTTTAGAAAAATGTGTAGTATGTGTGTGACAATTTCCTAGTTAGCACTGCTGTACCCAGCATTGTAGCGAGTTGATCCACAGAGGGTGCAGAAACCAAAGGAGCCACCACCACGGGTTCCGTCTGAATACGAGACTCCGGTGGACCGGGAGGTCCCAGCGAAAATAACAGATGGCATAACGTTCGCGTATTGTTAACATACATATTTTATTTTTTGTTTCTTACCTTATTTTTTGAATTCATTTAACAGTACAAATAAATACACTTTGCTATAGTAACTAAATTAAGATAGTATTGTTAATAATTAGTTTTTAAGATGGTTCTATGTAAGCATATGAGGGTGAATCTAAACTCATCGGATGGGGAGGGATGTTGTACCCAGCATTGTAGCAGCTTCCCTATTCCCTGATCTAATCCAGGTGTTTGGATTTCCCCTCATATCCACATTGCCAGTAGGTCAGTTTCATTATAATTAACGTAAATACAAAGCTCGGTTTGTTTACTGACCTACTGGGAATGCCGGTAAATTAAGTACGTATTCATAAGCAATATTGCTGACTTGCGGGTTTGGACTTAAGCGCCGGTTCATATTGCCTGATCGAGGTCGAAGTTAAAAACAAAATACAATTGTTTGGAACTTCATGCCTCGTTATGCAATGTGTGATCTAGACTAAGACCTAGATCCGGACCTCGACAATATTGGCCGAGTGGCATAGAATTGAGTATTTTCTCAAAGTGGAACACAATACTCAATTCCGTGTCAGTCGGCACTTTTTGAATATATAAGTTTAGTTGTAACTAGCGATAATCTCTTAGTATGTTAGTATTTTTTAAATCGAATTAAACCGACCATCAAATCAACGGATTCAAAGAGTTCTTTTCTTTTTTTCGAGGTAACTAAAACCTTCTTTCTTTTTATTTCAGCAAACTAATTCGAAGTGTTCCCGAATAGAGTTGAGACAGGCTTAATTGCATCCTCGCTCTATTTGGACATTTAGAATATCCCTCCTGCACCTGGATCAACTCCAGGAAATTCAAAGTGATCCCAAATGGTCTCTGAGACGGGCTTAATTGCATCCTCGAGCTATTTGGACACTTAGAAAATATCTCTACGCGGTGGATCAACTTCAAGAAGTCCACGAAGAAAGAGTTGATCCACCACTCAGGAAAAAGGTGCTGCTCGCTGGACAAGACCACGAGCAAGCAACAGTACTCCTCTCTTTCAGGTCCCACCTCCTCTCGGGACTAACCGCGTGTTCTGGTCGGGTATCCCTCATGCCCACCAAAATAAACACAACAGCACGATAGCAATCGCAAATTTTGAGATAGTGGGTTCAAATTTGGTACACATGTTGGTTGTGCCTAGACACAGCTAGGGATTGAAATTGGATTGAATCGGCCGCAGGGTTCAAATTTTATTATAATACATTTAAAATTTTGTTGTGAAAGTGGATTTACGCTGTAACTTTGCCATCATTCGAGGTATTGAGCTGAAATTTCACGTAGAAGTGAATTAATATGTAACAATGATCAGTAATCAATAAGAAATTTTATAACCAAATGGTTCAAATATTATGAAAATTAAAAATTTTTTAAAAACGAATTTATATGAAGTGTGTGATGAATCTGAGGCATCTGGTAGCCGCTTTTAACACAAATACGAAAATTGTTAGTCATAGATGAAATTGGGTAAAAAAATAAGCGTTGTCCTGTCTAATTTCGATTTTTCGTTTTGCGTCCTCAAAATCGAATATTGCTATCGCGCAAAAATGTATTTTGCTCATAGAAATTTCTCTATGAGGAAGCGAAGATTAGGTTTAAGGGTCGCAGTGCTAGAACCACCGCGCTCACTAGGCGCCATACGTGTCCATTGCGATCCCTTCAGATTCTCGTGGGCTGTTCCATCCTCTCAAAACAAAAACGAAGATTAGTCAATATACTCGTACGTTCTCACAGAGGTAGCTTTGTAAAAGATGTCAAATAATGAGGAAAAAATTTCCAAGGTTCTAGTTCGCAGGATGCGAACTTATATATGCGATAAGTAACGTCTATAATTTCGAGACGTTATTAATTGAGGATAAAAAGAGGTAAAAAAAATAAAGAGATAATCGTATGTTATGTACTTCGTGAAGTCGCGAACCATAATAATATAAATAATTGTTCGAAAAACCAACGTACCCAAAAATTTACTTCCGACGAATCATTTCGTAAATTGAAAAGTTCGTGTTGCAATTCATTTCAAAATGTGATCACGGTAAAGAACCTAACAGAATTCAAAAGTACCAAGAACCTAAATAAAAACCAGAAAAAATCAATGAACTTTTAAGAACCCTAAAAAAAGAAAATCCGAAAGAACGTAAAGCAACCATGACAGTCTATACACACTGCAGACTCCAAATTCACATATGGTCTATCTTTTGCTACAAATTTGAACCCGATATCTGAAAATTTGCTAATGCATGTTAACAAGAAAATCCGCACACACACATTTTTTCTAAACCATTTTTCTGGACGTTTCACGTGATTCTGAGTATGAAAAAAATTCTGAGTAAAAAAATTTTTGCACGAAAACAAAGCTTGCTCTATGAGGAAACAAAAAAAAATTTACCGCCCCAGAAAAAACCGGAAACTTGCCGCCCCGAAATTTGCTAGTGGTAAGTCCGCCCTTGGGTGCAGCAGTCTCAAATTTGGCAAGTCTCAAAGATGTAGAAGAGTTAACGCTCTTTCACACTCTTAGGCCTCAATATAATTAATGTGATACGAAGTTAGTCGCCTTAGAATATTTTTTCCCGATATCTGCATGCTACAAATAAAATACTTTGATTTTATGTATAAAATATATCCAATTTTAATTTAGGTATTGTAATTCATAATCTCAAGTCAGTGTCTTCAATTCAAACTTGTTCTGTCACTTAATCTTATATTTAGTACTTAATCTACCACCACATAAAATACGACCTTTTTCTACGATAAATAATTAAAGTAATAATAACGATGACAGCCAAAAATATAAATATCGCTCCGATTATTATACCTATAAACAGAATAAATAATAAAAAAGAACTTTGCCTGTTGAAACAATTCGTTAATTCATCAAACCAACCTATTACTGGAACTGATTGAGTTTCATCGATGAGCAGTACTTTTACTTTCTCGTCCGAACCCTTGGTCATCGGTGGATTGGATAAATCGAGTATTTTTACAAATAAATTATAAAGATCGATAACATCGAACTCGTCAACGACAAAAGCCTGTTTAAATGATGGCCCTTTCGCTATTAAATATCCCGACATTTCTTCGTATTTATTATCGTATCCATGTGCACCGTATTTCGTTGTTGGTGACGCTATAATTTAAAAAAGGTCACAATATTTCCATAGATTTGATTTCTAGTTTTAATATACGTGTAATATTGTATTTGTTCTGATAATATATGCTCGTGTTATACATGTCCTGGAAGGCATATCCCAAATCCGCAACGACAACAATTGGACCAAAACGTCGTGTTTTAACGTGCCAACGTTCCGGCAAATCAGGCTGTTTGTAGACCTGAAAATGTCCTAATTTCTCCGAGGCATTCAAAAGGCGTTCGTAGATATCGGGTATCAAATCTGCGATAAAAATGTCACCGTGTATCAAAAGCTCAACTTATTTGAAGTAAATCGATCGTACCATCATTTACTGGAACAACTTGAAGTACTGGAGAAGTGCCGTATGTGCTGTACGTTCCATTCACCAAAAATGGCGAAAAGTCTAGGAAGAATTCTGAAGTGATGCCTATCATTCCGTGATCACTAATATGTACAACATCTGTACAATCCGTTAGATTATGCACTTTTAACTGTTCCTGAATGTATCCGGTAATCCAATCAACTTTTTTCACAAATTCGTTTATCTAAATCGCAAAAAAAAATTAACATACCATTTGACTATTTTTTTTTTATATAATTTTTTTATAAGTATTTATGTTGTCCTAAAAAAAAGATTAAGAGAAAACTTTTCCCGTTTCGAGTTGTATTGTCAAGAAGACTTGGGAAATATAAAGGCAATATTTAGATGATAGCTGTCCGAGCCAATAATCTTAGCGCCGGTCGTACACATTTTCGTTTCGATTGGTGCAAGTCCTTATTAATGTACTGAAGTTATGCTGCGTTTCTTTTAGAATATAGTGAAGTAAATACATTTATTTAGTTGATTCGAAAAGCTTAAGCAAAATTTAAAAATTGCCAAACAAAAACAATAAAGACAAACAAAAGCTTCGAATTAATGCAATAAAAATATTAAAATTAATTTGATCAGATACACACCCGACCAACAAATAATAATTGTGTTTTGCCCTCGCTTTGAAAACTACGACATTTACATTACGACCGGGTCCTTCCACAAGGAACTGTGGCATAGATTAGGAAAGGTGAACTGCAGCAGCCCATCACGAGAGATCATTATGAATCTATTGTAGTCATCTCGAATGAAACCGGAGTCAGAATTATTCATTACAAGAGAGACAAGTTCCCCATAAAGGAATCATCATCATCAAGTTCCGAGAGATTAGTCAAGCAAATTTTTCCCAGACACACTAGATACTTCAGTGTGGCTTCTACGTTTTCGTCCGCACAACAGCGACATAGGTCGGCCATGGGGATTCCAAGTCTTTCTCCATGTCTTCCTACAGGACAATGTAAAAAAAAAACTCGTAGTTTTCTGCACGTTTTTCTGTTCACAGATAAGATAAAGCTCGAAATTCTTCTATTTAGTTTTGGCCGGTACATTTCGGCGTGCCGGCAACCAAAGAGATTTTTCTAAGCTCTCTCAGCCTGTCTGAGTGGTGGTCACTGTAAATTACTTGGCAATGACGAGCGTACGAGCTTGACAGAACGGGGTCAGAAGCAAGCCTAGAGTTAACAAGTGAGATACCTTTATGCCCCATCGAACACTTGAAGGGTATGTTTGACGCAACATTGGCGTAAGTACATAGGTGACCAGAGTGGGTCGACCCCTCTCCGGATGTAGTCTGATTCCATTACAAAAATTTCAAATTTAATATAATAATATTTGTGAGTCAGCTATGGTCGCGTGACATAAACTAACTAATATCATCTGAAAATCAAAATGATTTGAATTAAGTGTTATCTCAAGCAGATCTGGTATTACGCGTAAAGTCAAGATAAGGCTCATTTCTATCATGACGAGACCGCTTAAATCGGACCTTGGTCTCTTCAATGATATTTTTTCGATTGGTTCTTAGTCCAATGTGACTTATTCTCTCAAAACTTCTCAACACATTTTTTCCCGGAGATAGCTTGTTGGCTTATCGTCCAACGACGCTCCCTTATCGCCTTTATTATATATTAAATTTAATACGTCAGAGAATCAGAGAGTTTAAAGCCCTCCGTATATTGTGATCTGACCCTTCCCTCCGCACCTACTCTGTTTGCTTTTGAAATTGTCGTTGAACATTTTTCTTCGGAACAGAGCGGTATTTTGTGGATGTTCGGTTTTTACCTAAACTCTACTAAGAGTTACTTTGTACCCGTATCAGCACGGTCAAAAAAATGGAATAAATTTTTTAAAGGTTCAAGTAAGGAACTTGCTTCAGAAAAAAAATATCTTGTGGAAGAGGAAGTGAAAAACAATGTTTCTGCGGGATGGAGTAAAAAATTAAACAGGAGTTGGTGAATACGAAAAAAATCAAAACTGATTTTGAAATACTTAATACTATTGTCATCTCGAAAAGTGGTTTTCAACTCGAAAAACTTCGACAAGTAAATGTCCATGTGGTATTCTGTTAATGTATTATTTCTTTTGAAAATGTTTTCACATGTCTTTTAGGAGGACCCATATCAAGAAAGAGGTGGTGGGTTTTCTTTTTTTTCTAGACTACTATGTAGGTATACCGACAATGCGCCATGAATCTATTGTTGCAAAATTCAATTTCTTTGTTAACGAATCAAGTCAAAGAACAGAAATAGAATACACTCATTGGCTTAAGACTGATCTTATTTCTGCATCCAATTCAATTTAGATCAAGAGTTATTTGAGCCATTATTTTCAATATTAAGTGTACGTAACATTTTCATACTTTTATCGTAGGCACCCACGGCGAAATTTTCGGAATTATATTGTTTTGTTTGATTCATTTGTTTTTTATTGCTGAAGACGTTGACGCAAAAATAATCAAGATTCAGTCGTGACTTTAAACGCAACAGTGATTTGTTAAGCGGCATAATACCTGACGCTAAAAATACATTCTTTACATACCATTTAACAAAATTAGTGAACTTGCTAACAATATCAACTACAAACTGTGTAAAAACAAGATCTATGTACTCTTTCATGAACCGAGTGCGAACCTAAGCTAGTCGGCCGTGAACGAATTTTGTGTGATTATACAATGTCCTTTGACCACAGCCACGATTAAAATTATCTCGGAAAGAACGTAACTTTTAATTTTAGAGGAAATTTCGTTTTTCAAACTAGTGCTGTCAAGAAGGTCATTGTTAACTTTCTACAGCAGGCTCAGAACTATAAAAAAGTATTTGCCTTGTAGCCTTACAGTCATCTTGTCAGGTCTCCCTTATTTACCACCCCATGCCCTCCTCCTTATGAGCAGATTTTTGATGAGGTTTGATGGGTTCTTGGCTACGAGAATTGAGGACTTTAGTCGTGCATGTAGCTTGGCTAGTTATTGCATCTAATTTTTTTATGTTACTGCGGTTTGAAATTTATTTGTAAAATCGAGTACTTCATCTGCAACGAAAAATATTTTATTTAGAATAAATTGTAAATAACTTCATGATCTATACACTGTAAATGGCCATATCGGAAGATAACGCGGCATTTTGTAGAGCATACATTCTGTAAGATAAATACTCAGTACATACAAAGTTCTTACAGATTGGCATGACTAATGCAAACAATTAGCATGTAATTACTTAGTCATAAGTCAACTAGTGATAAGAAAAGTGTATGTATATATTAGGTAAGGCGCTATTTCATTACAAACAGTTGTAAAGAAAGATTAAAGCTTTTTTCCTTATAAAGTCTGATCTAGTTTATGTACTCGCATCAATAAAAAATTAATTTCTAACGGTTTATGTGCCCTTAGAAGAAAATCAATAATCTTATCCTTAACGGTTTATGTGCCCTAAGATAAAATTATTTTGAGACTTCAAAACAAAATAGTTTTGAACAAACAGCACTAATCCTACGTTTTAAAGTGCAAATTTATTTCGGTTCTGAAGATTAAGTCGTGATAGTAACTAGTCTTTCATATAACTGAGAAGACCAACGAAAAAAAAACAAGTTTAAGATGTTGACCTATTGGTAAAAGTTGGCGGTTATAAAATGCTACAATAGATAACCAGAATGCAGTTATGACCTGCTTGAATTTAACTTCACTGGAAGTAGGAGAATTAACTGGCATTATTTTCCTGTACTTATGATTTCACAACGAAATTCGTAATACTTACTCCCAAAAACCATTCATTATTTATATTCACTATGCGAAATATTAGATCAAATATCTGATATGATAATCTGTAAACAAATAAAGTAGTCAGAACGTTGTATTTGTTTACATGAAACAAACTTTATTGGGTAGTGTTTGCTGAGCAACAAGCAATACAAACAAAATAAATGTTCGTGTAAGTCGATTTATTTTGAATGAGGTTTGTTTGGCTTGATAAAAGAGATAAAACTTGCCGACAAAATCAGTAGGATTAAAATTAAAAAGGTAAAAAGAGGTTTTTGGCACATTTTCGTGAATGTGGGAATAGCAAGTCGCATTAAAAAGACCAGTTGTTCGGATGCGGCAAATTGAATATGAATTTGAGATTCTTTCAATATTCTGTCCACTAATTAATTAGTAAGCTTCTCTCGCAACTCTATTATAAGCGATTGATTCATTTATGTAAATACGATAGTTTTGAACAATAATTTTAGAACTTAAGCAGTTTCGAAGGTTATCAGTTGAATAATTGTAATGATTTTATTCATGGCCGATTTATGATTTCTCCGTGAACGAAAATAAGTTCCTGAGTTGAAAGATTAGTATGAAGTCGATTATCAATAAACGTTTTAAAAACAAACAGAAAAGTGGCGTTTAATTTGGCAAGCTACTCAGAGCAATCGCCATTGAAGTAACGACAAAAGAGAGTCAGCCAGTAGGATCTTTGCGATGTTCGAGAGTCAATAATAACAGTAATTAAATCGTCACCTATTAACTTAAAAACTCTTGCTTGCACTGTCCAGGAAAGTCAAAGCCGAGAGCACATTCTTTCTTTGATTCGGAGCTCCCGCTTTCAGAACATGATGTTCGCATATCGTCCAACCTGCTAATCGTTGATCCGTACAAGTTTACCCGATTGATATTATTCCCTGCTGCTACTCCATCCTGGTCACAATAATGAACAAAACTATCTGAAAGTGTTTTTTACGCTCGCGAACAAATCTTATAGGCTAGAGCAAGTGTAAAAAATCGGCAACAGTCTGGGCGAAACTTTATTATTTTTTGGGTAGAAGTCCGAAACCTGTTTAATGCTGAGATGCGGTGTAGGTTACTATGCGAATGACAAACTAAAAAATAACGTTCCAAATATCCAAATGGTTATGCCTTAGGTTGTCAGTCGCATAGTAACCTACACCGCATCTCAGCATTAAACACGTTTCGGACTTCTACCCATAAAATAATGAAGTTGCGACCAGACTGTTGGCCGATTTTTTTTATTTATTTACGTATTCATTTTTTCAATAGATGATGCAATAAAATTGAAAGTGAATTCGATCTCATTAAACCTACAAAAAATTCGGAATTCGTCAAAACTTGAACAATGTCTTACTCCCCAGCGGATTTAATATCAAAAAATACTTTAATCGGTTTATTCCCCGACTATATTCAAAGCATTTAGAAGTGAAAGTGAATTCTATATCTTATTAGACCAAAGAAATATATCGGAATTCGTGAAAAGTACATAACAACCTTACACCCTCTTAGGGGTTAGATATCGAAAAATTTGAAAAAGCGATTCTAGGCGCTTATATTAAGAGCCCGCAGAAGTAAAATTGATTTGATAGCTCGAGATGTCTAAAAGATTTAACGAAATTCGTGAAAATGTGCGAAAAAGCCTTTTCACGGACATTTTTTTACTCCATCTTTGTACACAAATGAAAATCTAAATTTTGTTTAGTTTTAATTACTCTAGTAGCACATCTACATATAGGTACTAAGTTTCAACTTTCTAGCATAAGCCGTTTCTGAGATATGAACAACCACCCCCACCCCCGTATCTTGCTACCCCTATCTAAAATTGTATTTTCCTGGGATGTCTCTATAGTATGTCTATATAGTAACTCTATACAGTTGACAATTACCTCTATACAGTTGACAATTCTCTATACAGTTGACAATTAGCTTTCTATTCTTTACGGCTTTCGAGAAATTAAAATCAGATTTTTTTCATTTCCACTCCCTCCCACCATCACTCCCTATACCCATACCCTCAAAATTTCTCCGCTAGAGGTCTACCGGTCCTAACTCCTGTAAAATTTTCAAGATCATATCTGATACGGTTCTTGAGAAATAAAAATTTAATTTTTTGAAAAATGACTGTTCCCTCACTTCCGCGTTTCACCACTCCTCTCAAGATTTTTACATTTAGTAGCCTCCACTGGTAATTCTATATACAGAAAACAAATTTTATCTTCGTGGCACAATTGAGTCGGAAGATATTGTAATTCAAAGTTTTTCACCTCACCCCCATACCTCACCACCGCTCTTAAAAATGTTAACCCCTTTCTAATCTCCTAGTATCTCTTAAGACAACTACAAATTTTCAGCCGTCTGACATCAGTCGTTCAGGAGATATGGATTTTAGAATGTTTCAATCCCGGCTTTCAAGCGTTTTGGACGTATTGTTTTTCCCCCCACTTGACCGACTATTTCTTTGCAAATGTGTCCGCTATCATAGTTCTACATAAATTCCAACTTTCAGCGTCATAGCATAAGCGGTTCCTGAGATTTAGAAACCGAAATTTTTCATCTAAAACCCCCCGCAAAAGAAACCATTCGTAGGGATTCACTCATTCTAGGTTAGGTTTAGGTTTAAGGGGCGCAGTGCAAGAACCACCGCGCTCACTAGGCGCAATACGGGCCCATTACGATCCCTTCTGATTCTCGTCGGCTATTCCATCCCCTCAAAAACACACCACTTCCCTGCAGAACCTGACCAGTTTGCCAACCCCTAATGACCTCAAATCCTCGATGTTATCGAAGAAAAGACTACCCAGCCATCTCAGTCGCCTTCTAGCGATCCCTGGGCATTCACACAAGATGTGAGTGATGTCCTCCAGCGCGAACAGATCATGGCAGAACCTGCACATGTCCGTCTCCGCTAGCCCTAGCCGCATAGCGTGTTTCCCCAGCATACAATGACCCGTCAGTGCTCCAACGAGCAGTCGCAGCCTTCCTCTATCCCAAGTTAATATATTCCTAGTTTTTTGACTGTCCAGCTCGGGCCACAGGGCTCTAGAAATCCTGCAGCTTGCCAGCCCTGCCCACCGAGAGTTGGCCGCCTTATTAGCACGCTCACCAATTTGCGCTTTGATGCCGCATATCGGTGGATAAACATCCTCCTCAACCCTACCATTCGATGCCGATCCCGAGCTCGCAAGCTCGTCCGCTCTTTCGTTCCCTTTCACCCATTCTACCCACCATAAAAATTTCAACTTAACATCTCAAGGGGTTTGAGAGTTACGCACCTTCAAACGGTTTCGCGTACGGCGGACAGACGGACATTTTTTTTTTGCTTTTTTGGGGTTTACTAGTCCTAAAACGTGAAAATACAAAATTTCAGGATAGCAAATTTTTTTAAAATTTCAGGTCGATCACAATACTTTATTATTAAAAAATAATAAAGTAAACGATGCTGCAAGCAGCAACTGCTGAAAAAATCACGATCTTTCACTGATGATCAAAAGAATGAATCACAATTAAACAGTAAATTTGATTTTACATCCTATGAAATTGTAAACATGAAATTGCCTGTGGTATGCATTTTTTTATATAGCATGAAAATAAATTATCGGTAAACAATGAATTCCAACTGCTCGTGCTGTCAATTAAAGTTTAAATTACGCTAGAGCCATAAATTTCTATGAAAACCGGTGAAACTAACACGGCATGGTGTAAGCATTTTCTTTCCATTTTGTTATCATAGAATGTGACCTGTTTAGTATGTCTATGAGAGTAGTGTGATGGATTGCAAATAATTTACAAGCTATAGCTTAAACTTTATTTAAATTTTTTCTTTGTAACAAAACTTTAATGGGAATGTTTTAGGCCGTTTTTTTTTGTATTATTAGATAAGTAAGACAAGTATCACACCCCGTAAAGAATTATCCAATCAATATCATTAGGCCTTATTAATATCATTAGGTGTTATTAATGGTGTTAGGTGTTATTAATGGCGATAGCGCGACTGGTCAATCAAACGCATATGTATAATGCGCTACATAATGCGTAAGTAGGGACATTTTAGAGAATCAATGAATTAGGGGACACTAGTTCCTTTGTTCGTTTGTTTCCTAATTCTGTGTGTTTTATAAGAGTTTTCACTTTTCCAGATGACGGAAGTTTGCGTAATTAAATGTGGTTGGGACTATCAACTCCATCGATTTAAAATAAGCGATACTATCCCGGATTTATTAAACAGTTTAAATATGGTTTTAACTTAATGTAGATTAGATTAGATTTGGGAAATAGGGGTTGGTGTGGTTAACCTCTGTCACTGCAGCCACAGTTGGGCTTATTGTGACGTCCCGCCGGTTTGATTATGATTCCTCTTCGATCCCTGCGCTTTCAATGAAGCCTAGTATTTTGCGAAGAGGAATGGTCAGGAACTCCGATGGGTCCATGAAACCCTGACCGAAGTGACGAAGCCTTTTGCGAGTTAAACCCTCACATTCACAGAGGATATGCTCTGGTGTTTCGTCTTCGTCATTGCATATTCTGCAAATTTTAGTCTCAGAGAGACCAATCCTATTGAGATGCTTCCTCATGTGACAATGTCCAGTCAGAGCTCCCCCTAAGGTCCGGGTCTGATATCTGCTTAATTTTAGATAATCAGATGTTCTTTTTTCCGAGTGTTTTGGCATAAAAAGCTTTGAGTGCCTGTTGCCCGGTACCAAGTCCCAGTGAATGCCACTTTGCGATTTTTGCAACATTCGGATGTTCATTCTGGCTGTGCTTAATGGTATCCCACAGAATGGATATGGTCCCATGAAGTCAGCTTCTGAACCTTTCCTAGCCATTAAGTCGGCCATTTCATTACCTACATAGCCGCTCTGTCCCGGAATCCAAATGAGACTAACTCTGTTCTTATTTCCGAGTTCAATCAGGCATTGGAGGCAATTCCAAACAAGTTTGGAGTGGATTTGAACGGACTGAAGTGCCATTATTGCTGCCTTGCTGTCCGAGAGAATATATATTTGTTGGTTTTTGTAGCCCCGTCTGATATTTTCTCTAATGCATAGTTCAATAGCATGAGTCTCCGCCTGAAAAACAGTGGATGTTATGTGCATGCTACAGTAGAATTTCACATTTGGGCGCACTCCATAAAAACTTAATGTAAGGCGACAACATTTATAATTTAGTAAATAATAGATGGAACTGCGCTAAAATGCATTTAAATATTGCAACAATCGAAGATTTTTCTTCAAGATTCGGGGCGCATCTAACATGCATTTTTTCCATGGAGAATCTCGCAGATAATTCGAAATTTCTTCAGATATCTGCAAGGTTCTTGCAGATTTGACTAATTAGAATAGAAAATCCATCTTTGTTTTTAATGTGTTATAGTAGGGTGATATATACGTTAACATCTAACGCCCGGCAAAACAAATTACGCACCAGAGACTTTATTTTAGTTGCTATACTTCGTGAAATGGCTAACTTATTGCCATAGCACATTAAAAGTAAAGATGGAGATGTCAATGCCGCGCGAACATGAAAAAGCAAGCAATAAATGAACCCAACAGCTTTTTAATGGAATTAATGCTATACCCAAGTATTACTGCAACAAATTTATACGAAGTGTAGCCACTCAAAAATGAAGAAATCAACTCGTAATTTTTTCACCCGTTAGACGTTCACGCAGGCGTGGACGTAGCTTTAAAAGAATAAAATAAAATCACCCGGCAACCAATTAATGATATGAAAAAAAAACTAGACAGTTCTGACTCATGCTTTTCGCTGGACATCTTTCTGAAAACAGTCGATAAGAAAAATCCGTACCGTTAATTTATCCTTACAAAAAATTCAAAATATTTAGCCTTTTTTCAAGCGTTAAGTTGTCAGACATAAAAAAGTGTCAAGCTTTTTCCCTACGACGTACTGTCATTGCTGTCTGTTTCCAGTTAACACCTTTGCCTTCCTTACGCGTCAATACGACAGGTTGTTAAGAAGACAACGACTGCTCAACAATCTAAATTGGAACTAAGGTGTGACAGTTATGAGCCATAGATCGACTTATTTAGATAATACAGTTGTTCCATAACACACACGTAACACCTTAATCAAGTCCGACAGTGGTACTACGAAGGAAAGCATCTAGTTGAACCAGCTATACACCAGCGAATAAATTTTGCTAGATCATGCGAGGTTGAACCATGGTTCTGAACCTACTTCTGGCTTGTTGATGACCCTCATAGAGTAGGTGTCTAACGTACTCTTCTTTTCCTCGCTTCTTTCAGTCATTGGATGGAACGCCTAAGCGCTGACAGTTCCCCGTTATGACTGACGAAATGTTAAGGGTTTCCATACGACTTCTTTTCAGTTCATCGGATGTGTCGTTACCTGGTCTCCGTTTGTATCCCAAAACCCAGCATAGATAAGCCTTATGTGCTGCGTCCAGTGATTTAATACGCTCTCTACAGTTCCGAACTAGTTAAGATTTGATTTGTTGATTGGAGCTTAGCTATTTTATTACTGCTTAAATTCTTATATCCGAACCATAAAGATACTGGAGACGACAAGCCACCGGCTTTGTATAAAGCGCTTTGAAGCCAGAGAAGTGAGACAAAACAGGGTCGTTATATCAAATTGTTGTTGTTTAGCGTGTTTCAAGACGCGACGACGTCCGCCTTCAACTCAATCGCTGCTTGTCATCTCCAGTATATATATCTCTATGATCCGAACCTTCAGAAAGATTCGACGCTTAATTTGTATATCTACTGCGGTGGTTACGGCAAAAACCTCTGCTTGAAAAATACTGTAGTAATCCGGGAAGCGTAAGTTTATTTGTTGGCTGAAAAAATTTCTGGCCCCGTTCCAGTATCCAATCCAAACCGGGACTTAGGTCTCCTCGATAAATTTCTCTTATCACTTTTTGGGAACAACATCCCTTCATCCGACCAGAGCGTTTTATCGAAGCTCGCCTTACTGTTATCCAATCACCCAACTCCGAAAAGGTGAGGACGAATGATAAAGAAAGATTCATTTTTGTTGTAACGACTACTCACGGACCATTATATTTGTGTTTGTATAGCACAAATCAATCGTTCCGTAATGACCCTTGCAAGCTAAGCGCAAGGTCGTTAAAAAGATAGCAAATAAACTGAAAACCACAACGTTTAATAGTTGTCATGGTTACAATGGGACCACGCTTTACTACAATTTCTTTATCAGCTCCAATAAAAGCTGTTACTAACAATCTAAATATTGACACGGCGCACCAATTCCACCTGTTCTCACAATTAGAACAAATGATTAAATTTCGCATTCACGCTTACTGTTAATTGTAAAAATAACAAGTTCAAATGCGAATTACGTCTCGAATCATTCAAAACGAAATAAAACAACAAAAGTGATCATAAAAACATTCGCTAGGTGCACACCGAAGATAATATTTTCCATCGAAGTAGCGATAAAGCAGCGATGCGAGACGTGGCCAATCTCAACTTCAAGCCACATTCGAGACACCTATGCTTCCGATAATTTCGTATTCCAGCTGTGCAAGCTATTGAAATCAGCTCTGGGTGTATTTGCATTGCTTGTTTTGGCGAACGGCCGCAAGATTATGGCGTTGGAAATGCAAAGTGCAGTCGATAGAAGCTCGAAACGGAAAAGCTACTGAAACTAATAAGGCGCTCGATTCTTACCTTTGGATCATCGGGACCAATCTGATGACCGACTTTGTCCGGCTGCTCGACGTACAGGACGACCAAATTAGCCGGTTTCTCGGGATCTGTGAACCACTCGATAGTCGTGTCCACTCGACTCTTTAACGAAATGTTCTGATTATAGCTCATTGTATAGGTGCACGTAAGGTTGTGATATTCGAAATCAGATCCTGGCCACATCATGCAGCCCGAAGTTCCGCCCGACTGCTCGTTCAGAGTCTGTAATTAATCAAAATTTAGCGCAATAACAGCTGCCACTTAGTTCGCTATCGAATTCAGGACGTACCCAGATCGGCATTATTTCCGGATTGTAGTGAAAAAGCGCGGCAACATGTCCTAACCGTCCCAGCTCCGGATCGTAAACTGTATTCGCCGTGACCCCGTGGGTTTCGGGATAAACACCGGTCACAATCGAAAAATGATTCGTGAAAGTTTTCGTAGGAAAAACATTGTGTAGCCGCTGGGCGTGAACGCCGTGCTTCATCAGCTCCACTGCGTTCGGTGTAACATTCCGCGTGAGATACTCGGGCCGGAAGGCATCGTAGGAAACAAGAAGTAAGCGCGGTTTGCACTTGGCGAAGCCGCCGACTGTTGCTGCCTTGGAAAACACTTGACTCGCACCGAACAACAGAAAACAACAGCAGAGCAGCCGTAGTACGACGAATTGCATTTTCGAATTGAACTTCACTTTGCAAAGAAAACGAATGGCGGAAGCACGACTAAATGAAAGACGGACACACAATTTCACTCGATACGATGCTACAAGCACCGCCCAACGTCATCACAAGTCTGCAGCTTGCAGCTACCACGGTACTCGCTACTGGCAGTTAAAACAGTTTTTTTTTTCTTAACGTTCGACTTTGACGACGACGGACGACGTCTTGTTTTTATTTGGGATATTTTTTTACCTGTCAGTGGATGCGTTCAATGCACCGGGAAATTTTTCGGGATTTTCTTAACTTTGAATTCGAACATTTTAAAACTGTCACCGGAAAAACAAAGTTCGGTTTGGATTTGAACTTTCGGATGATATTTTAGTTTGTTGCAAGACCAACAAACGGTTTTAAAAAAAGTCCAGTGAACAGTTACTTCTTCCTTTAACTACAAACATAAAAAATTTGCCAATGGTCTGGGCGAAACTTTATTATTTTTCGGGTCAAAGTTTTGGACGGGGTTCAAGTCGGAGTATATCATCAGTTGTTTCGAGATTATGACATTTCTTGGAAAGTTAATTTTGTTCTTAAAATAAAAATATTTGAATTAGAGATTGTAATTTAAAATAGACATTGAAGAAGGCCGTGTAGATAATTCAAATTACACTAAAAGCCCATAGAAGTAAAAACGAATTTGTTGCCTTATCAGAATTAAGAGATATGACGAATTGTTAAAACGTATACAAACCCATTACTTCCACTTGGGGTTTGGATTTCGAAAAAATTGTGAAACAGGTTTTTAGACGATTTCATAAGAAGCAACTTGATATCTTATGAGACACGAGGGATTTTGAAAAATTTGTGAAAACGCAAGCAAACCCTTTACAACCTCTTGTTTCTTGAAATTCGAAAAATCGTGAAATTGGTTTTTAGGTCATTACATCAAATGCCGTAATAACCAATTTTATATCTCATCAGATTTAAGGGATGGCAAAAATTGTGAAAACATATGCAAACCCTTGGGGGTTGAATATCGAAAAATTGAGAAATGGGCTTGTAGGCGATTATATAAAAAGTTTGTGGTAGTGAGAAGCGATCTAATATCGCATCAAACCTTAGAAATATGTCGAAGCTTTAAAAGCAATCCCCTTACACCCCTTAGGATTGAATATCTAAAAATACTGAAATTAACTTTTTGGCGGTTATATAGGAAGTAAATATGAATTCGATATATCATCATATCTAAGTAATATGTAAGAATCTCTGAAAACATATGCAACCCCCTTGGGGTTGAAGATCCAAAAATCCTGAAATGAGTTTTTAGATATATACGAGATAAAGAAAGCCCGAGGAAGTGAAAACCAATACAATGTCTTATCACTCCTAAGAGATAGGACGGAATTCGTGAAAACGTGTTCAACCCTTTTATACCCTCTTAGGGTTTGAAAAGGGAAAAAACTTAAAAAGAAGTTTTAGGCGATTATTACGCAAGCCCATGAAAGTGAAAAGATATTCGATATCGATCAGACCTGGAGGATATGGCAGAATTCGTGAAAAATTATACAACCCCTTTACACCCTCTTTAAGGTCGAATTTCAAAAAATTCTGAAAACGCTTTTATGTATGAAGAAGCCGTAGAATAAAAATAAATTCAATATTTGGGAAAACCTAATAGATATGACGAAAACCGTGAAAATATATGCATTCCCTTTTCACTAATCATTTTTTTGCCACCCTTCCGAACGCCAATAAATATTTGAAAGTTTTTTTTTATCTAAATTACTTTTACATATATAGTTAATACAGTATTGTGATCGATTTTTAAAAAAAAAATTTGCTACCCTCATAATTTTTTTTACGTTTCATGACTAGTAGACACGAAAAAAGCAAAAAAAAATGTCAGTCCGTCTGTCCGCCGTACGCCGTACCCCGACCGCTGTACGCAAAATCGTTTGAAGGCTCGTAGCTCCCAAACCCTTTGAGCTATTAAATTGAATTTTTTTTTATGAATAGACTGAGTACGCCTCTTGAAGTCACCACATTTTGAAGGGAGGGGGTATGAGGGGAGAAGTGAAGGAAGCGTTTTAGACGAAAAATATTGGTTTCTAGATCTCAGCAACCGCTTATACCAGGAGGCTGATACTTATAATTTATATAGAGCTTCGATAGCGGACCCATTTGCAAAAAAATTACCGATATTGGTGGAGGGATGTGGGAGTGGGGGAAAAATAATGCATCCGAAACACAAGAAAGCCGAGATCGAGACATTCTAAAATCTAAACTTTATATTACGATATCTCACGAGCCAATCACACTAGACAAATAAAATTCAGTGTTTGTATAAAAGTTGACAAATAAAGTTTGATGAAAGTAAAATTTTTTAAGGAGACTGCGGAACATGAAAGTGGAGGGGATAAGAATTATTCTAAAAAATCACGTCTCATATCTCAAGAACAGTGTAAGATAGATGATTAAAATTTTTACCAGAAGTAGGCCTAATGGACCCCTAGCAGAAAAAAAAGTGGGGAGGGTGAACAGGAAAAAGTTCTGATTCTCAAGAACCTATAATGATATAAAGCTATAATTTGTATTTAGATAGAGCTATAATAGTAGCATGTTAGAAAAATATAATTTGCTATAGCGGTAGCATGGTACGAGGGTGGGTGGTGTTTTTCTTATCTATAGAACGGCTTATGCTACAAAGTTGAAACTCGGTATGTAGATGTAAATCAATTAGAAAAGTAATTTTGAAAAAAAAAATTTCAAATATTCATTGGCGTTTGGAAGGGGGGCGAAAAAAATTATAATTGGAAATGGAATGCATACATTTTCACGTTTTTGTCATATCTATTAAGCCTTCCCAAATATTAAATTCATTTTTATTCTACGGCTTTTTCATATAAATACCTAGAAAGTGTTTTCAGGATTTTTTTAAATTCTAACCCTAAGGGGTGTTAAAGGGTTGTATACTTTTTCACGAATTCTGCCATATCTCCCAGGTCTGATCAGATATCGAATATCTTTTCACTTTCACAGACTTGCGTAATAATCGCCTAAAACACGTTTTTAAATTTTTTCCTTTTTCAGCCCCTAAGAGGGTATAAAAGGGTTGAATACGTTTTCACGAATTCCGTCATATCTTTTAGAAGTGATAAGAAATTGAATTGGTTTTTACTTTTTCGTGCTATCTTCATATTTATCTATTAACTCCTTTCAGGATTTTTGCATATCTGATGATGTATCGAATTCATTTTTACTTCCTAAGGTTTCCTATTTGACCGCCAAAAAGTCAATTTCAGTATTGTTAAATATTCAATCCTAAGGGGTGTTAGGGGTTGTATGCTTTTCAAAGCTTCGATATATTTCTTAGGTTTGATGAGATATCAGATCGCTTTTCACTTCCACAGACTTTTTATATAATCGCCTACAAACACATTTCGCTTTTACCTCTATGGGATTTTAGTGTTCATAATATACCGAAATCCGAATAGTCTACACGGGGTTTTTCAATGTTTAATCGGCTAAAAATTTATATTTTAAATATTTTTATTTTAAGAACCAAATTAACTTTCCAAGAAACGTCATAATTTTGAAACAACTGATGATATACTTCGACTTTAACCACTCCCGAACTTGACCCGAAAAATAATAAAGTTTCGCTCAGACCATTGGCAGATTTTTTTAAAGAAGTAGGTACTCGTAGCTTATTATGCTACTGTTCTAAAATTTTGTATACTAATAATTGTTATAAATCTATGTATATTAATATTTAACTCAATACGAGTATATGAGTGCTGTACTTAAACTAGTAGTTTTATTTACTTAATTGTAAATGTATTAATTCAATTTAATCATTTTATTCTGGATCTTATCAAAGATACTTCTAATTTATATCATAATTTTCAAAGATGGAAATTTTTGATTAGTATATCCTGATAACAACCAAAAAACGGTTGAACGGTAACCTACTAGTTGGCGATTTGAAACAAAGTATCTCAGGTAGATTTCTGTGGTAAAAAACGATAACAGCTTAAGTCGAAAAAAAAATTTGGCGATTACGTGTATCAAAATTGATAATTACACTAATAAAAAATATATTAGAAAATCTTATTTTATTTAATTTAATAATACAACCTAATAATAATATATTATATGAGATAAAAATCTATCAAAGAATGGCAATTTTTTTTAAAAATGCAATTGAAAACTTGAACAATGATTTTTTCTTATCTCGACATAAGCTGTTATCATTTTTTACCACAGATTTATACGCTCTTTTATCGTTTTCGAGTAATCCACTGCGGAAATATTAGAAAGAGACACCTCTTGATTAAAACCATATTGCAATAATTATGTGCATACATTTTTTAATATTTCAATCGACAATGAAAGCCTTTTTCTATACCTAAAAGCAGATCTGCTCCAATTATTGGAAAAAAGATTGAAAAAATTGGGATTCCGGAGAGAAGAAGTTATAATGGAATAAGAAGTGAAAGATATAATTTTATAAACACCTAGTAAGGAGCGGTATATATATTGCTGGCCGTACCGCTTTCGAGATAAGTAGTTCTTAAGAATTTTTGCACTTTTTCCATTAATAGTTCTTCCGAGCCGGTAATGGTACTTAAATAATTTTTTTACTAATGCAAATGAAATATTTAAAGCTTTTAAAAATGTCTAGATTATTTTTTATATAGCAGGATAGTCGATTTACCGCCGTTTTAACTGCGTATTATAAATAATTATTTTGTCATCTTTCATACAACAGTTCATTTACTGCTCTACCTTCAACGGTTCGGTAGTTATCTTTCTTAAATACAAACCATTTCACCAATTGAGCAATTATTTTTTTTAAGGAAAAACCACTTCACTTTTTAAGGAAAAACCACTTCACACAAAGCGTTTCATATCAATACAACTTATATCTTTCTAATTATCTTACTTTCAGCACTCGGTCTTAAAATTTGGCATCTCTGATAAGATCCCCTTTTCCAATACGGTGTTGAATGGATACCTATGCCCATAGAATAGTACTAGCGAATGCAGCACCTTGCATTTTCCACGTCTTCCTGATTTCTCCAAAGAAAACCTCCAAGGTGTTTTTAGGCAGTATTCTTATTATATAATAATCCCAGCTTACCTATTACAATTTTCTTCGTGTATTTAAATTTGATTAACAATGCCATTTTCCACTACGTCTAAAACAAACAACTTAATTTTTTGCAAACAAATTACTTTACAGAAAATTACAAAAAACTGACACCGTGTACAATCAATGCTGCGTTTACATTCGAGTGATTTCTAGTGTGTGGAACATGCAAAAAGTGTATAGAATATGCGAGAAGTGTGTAGAGCTTTCTACGCTATTCGAATTGGATATTGGACGATTGTCTTTTCCTCTGGAAACTTCGATGTCATTGATAAGTGGTTCGTATCGTCAGGGTATGCGTGTTTCACTACTATACCATATAAATTTTAAGACGATATATGAAAGGGTTCTTGAGATGTGAGGACTCAATTCAGCAATACATTTCTTCAATCCCCTCCCGCCTGTAAGTTACAAACCCTCTTAAGAACTATTTTATTAAATTACTGCCACAGTGTAGCTCTAGTAAACTGCTTTTTGCACCTTGAAATATGCACTTCTTGATTTTTCAAAATTTTTATAATCGCCAATCTTGGCAAAAATAATCATCAATGATATTTGTAATTTTATTTTCGAAAATATCAAAAAGTCAAAATTCAAAAAATCCATATATAAAATTTTAATTCTATTTTGGAATATTCTTTTTAAATTAAGTTTTTAAAAAATGTATTTCCCCGATGGGGTTAACTGGAAATTTTCGATTTTCTTAATTGCTGTAATTCTTGTAAAAACTGTTACTTCTGATAAAACCCGGCCGGGCGATCAAAATCTTATTGTTTTATTGTACAGTGGTTTTAATGGACATATAATTAGTCCAGAGATGACACCAAACATTGTTGAATTGTCAAAAACCGGAATGCTTGCAGATTTAGGAGTATCTTGGCCAACACTTCCCCGATCTTCTCAGTTCACAATTGCAACGGGTCAATATCCAGAAGTGCATGGTGTTTTATTTGATGAGTATTTCGACGAGAGGACGAAAAAAAGGGAATCAGAATCGTTCAATTTTTATCATTATAAGAAAAACATCTTACCGTTTTGGGTAAAAATGATTTCATCGTAGTTTTACTTCAATAAATAATTTTTTTTTACATTTAAGATTACTAATGAATACTTCGGCGGTATATCGGGTTGTATTATGTGGCACGGTTCGAATTATACGTATAAGGATCAGACATGCACCTATCTCAAGAAATACAAGTCAAACACTAATTTAGAAAAATTGATCGATTTGGCACTTGGTTGGCTAAAAAAGGACAATAACGCCGCTAATCTTGTCTTTCTACATTGGGATCAACCAGGACTTTGGGGTCGAGTGTTTGGCAGCGAATCAAAAGAGGTAAGTCACAAAACTGATTTTGAATTGTTTTTGTTTATAGATATTTTAATATGCTACAACAGAAGTATGGTAACCGTCGGCTCGTTCTATCCATTGCTCTTTCGATTGCTTCTGTCTGCACCCTTTTAAAGGTACCTGTTACAAATCTTGAAGAATCTGCTCCGCAATCCGATTCTAATTGGTGCATGAGAAGTCCATATACCGCGCAGGCTGCTTTAAATATCAGGTGCTTTCCACGCGAATATTTGTTTGCGAGACCAGCACTTTTAACACTTTCTTCACAACCCCGTTTTTCCTGCATATATCGGATTTTTCACACAATCATTAATTAATATAGTGAAAACTTTCTTTAAATGTTAATAATAGAAATCTTAATCATTCCGATAAACTCTATCAGCTCACTAAAATTTATATTAAACTAGTTTAAGCTTAAAATTGTTAAATCTCCTGGGGAATCTTACGAATTATGAATTATTTATTATTTCAGTACCGTTTAAAAGTTGCAGAACTCGATAGAGGGATAGGATATATTCATGAAAAACTAAATAAAACTGGTCTGATGAAAAACACAAATGTCCTTCATCTGAGTGATCATGGTATGGTGAATGTTCAAGTTAAAAACTTTCTGCCATTAAATCTGACACATGCACGAGTTTATGGAAATGCAGCATGCTTGCAGTATGTGCCTTTTCTTAATGGTAAGTATATTTATGTTACATTACGGTTATCAGGATAAAGTACGTGAGACCGATCGTGAGATATGAGCCATATTTCCCAAGAAAAACTAGTGGCGACGTCGGCGCGACGTCATTCAACTAAATAAATACAACTTTTCGGTCGTCTAATCCACTCTTCTAAATGTTTAGTTCGGACGACGTCGTTGCAACGTGTTAGCTGAGAAGTAACCAATGATGCTTATTATAACTTTTTGGTCACTGCAAAAACTCCAAAAATATCTGGTCATTAAATAACAAAAAAACACTTTCAAGTTATTCTTTTGATATCCTATAACTTAATGGTTATACAAATAACGTCGCGACCACGTATCCTTGTCGTGACTAATCAAAATTTAAATTAATACAACAGAAAAGTGAAAACATTTTACAAAGTAGTTTTGTATAACATACTACAGAAAAGTATATTGCCAGTTTAGTGGGTTCCAGAGCAACCCTATCGACAAATAACACTAATTTGTTTCAAGTTTGATTGTAAATATGACTTTCTGGTTACGGATTTTACTTCAAAAGTTATTTGATAAACTTTTTGATTACAAATAAGACGAAATGATCGAATTCCTGACTTCTAATATGACACAAAAGATATTTTAGTAACTTTGTTATGATGTAGAAGTTATATCAATGTACTTCAAAGTTGTTTTAAAATTTTTTTTTTTTAAAAATATTCTTCTCTATTCATTAGTTACTAGTATTCCACTGTGAACTAAAATTGAATAAATCGATGGTACAATTATTTTAAAAAATTTATGATTCTAAAATAATACAATTTTATTAAATTCCCAATATCTAGTACCAATCTTCCATGACTAAATGAAGTAGGAACTGAATAATAAATTCTTGAAACATGTACATATCTTTACTTGTGCATGTAATGCACAATAGAATGTATTGAAATGAGTTATTTTGCAACTAATTTCTCCTGTAAAAGAAAGTTAAATGAATAATTGGTCATATGCTAACTTAAATGATGCATAAATAATAACCGACTTTTAACCTATGGTCGGTGCAAGTTATACCGACGTTGCTATTAGTAACTATTAGTATAACGAGTCACCACGACGTCGTCAAGATGACTGTGCGACGTAGCTGGACCAACCAATAGTTATTTTTCCAACAAAAGCACAACGCTTTGATGACTCTGTATCTCACTATGCAAGTTGGTAATCAGACCAAATTCACTTTTTTAGCTACATCAATATTCTAAATTTCAACGTTCTATTTCTATCCATTTCCTTTTTTGTGCCGTGTCTCACTGAAAGACAATCACTTTAGAATGCCGAATTGTCCCCGTATCTAAGTCTTTAGGTATACAAAATGTAATTAAGACCTTTAGGAGTTATTTTCAAGTTATTAAGGAACAAATTTGCAAACAAATAGAAACCGTCAGCAGACTAAGACTAAACTATACGAAAATAAATTCCGAAATAATATGAGTGTGCATCTTTAATTTATTATTTTTTAATTATTGTGGTCGATCTTATAATTAAAAATAATTGCAATCCACAAATTTTACATATTCACAAAAATGCGAGATAGGTTAAGTCGTCCACCGTTCGCAAACGCGTTTAAAAACTCGGTACCTATCTCACAAACGATTTGAAATATTTTTGGGAGTAGATTGGATAAACCCAATTTTGATATGGATAGCACGGTACGGAAGTAGGGAGTGTTTTTTTCCCCAGCGACGACTGCGAAATATGTAAATATATTTGTTTAAAAAATATATTATTTAAGGAAAAATTTCATTGACAAACGAAAGTGATCCAAAAAATTGGTCAGTAAAAAGAGGATCCATACATTTTGACAAATTTCGTATCGAATTCTCTGAATTTATATTTTCCACAAGCTCCTCAGATAAAAGCATAAAGCAATTTTTTTCAAGTCCTTTTTATATTCATCCACGTAAAGCATATCTTTTCACGAATTCCGACATATCTATTAGTTATAGATATCGAATCGATTTTTACTTCCACGGACCTTTTCATATAATCGGCCAAAAATAATATTAGGTTTATTAAAAATTTAACCAAACGGGGGTGTATACTAATTTCACTATATTTCTTAAGTCTGATGAGATATCAAACTGGCTATTTCCTCTACGCGCTTACTTTATAACTGACTAAATGCCAATGTCAGCATTTTTTTATATTCGTCCCGTAAAGAGGAGTGTGACAAATTTCGCCGTAAGTTTTAGGTCTTATTAGAGATCGAATAAATGTTTCTTCTTTACTTGTGTGAAGAATGTTGAAAGATGTATTTTACAAGAAGCCATTCCATAAAAAAAAATGTATTTTTAAAATAACCTCCTTGTCTTGAAATAAAACAGTGCTATATTTCGACTTTGGCCGCGTCCTGGACTATGTTCAAAAATTATAATTGGTGGTTTAAGGGTGTCAGTAGCATCGGCAGTTCGTTCGCACCTCAATTTTAACTGTTTCTCGGACTTAATAACGAAAAATAATAAAGCGGCGCCTGGACGGTTTCCAGTTTTTTTCTTGGATTTTGCAATTAAAAGGGTCTTCTAATTTTTGCTAAGGCTTGATGCTTTCCTATCAACTGGTAACACTGGATGAAATTAATCTAGATTGGAGCCTTAACTAAAAATTATGGAAAACCGTTTAGGCTTATAATACCAAGACGACATGAAAACAAATAACGATATTACTTCAAAATGTTATAAATGCAATGATATGAAATTTTAAAGAATATAACTTAAATTATTATTTTGATTTACTCATTTACCCCTGTTATAGGCGATTGGCGTGTATGTACAAACCCTGTAAAAAAAACTACAATTTCACTGAAACTTTATACATATTTCAAACAATTATTTTATTATAACAAATTTTCATTAATATTTTTATACAGCTACGGCGAATGAAACAAGGTTCGAAATCGCCTACAATTTAAACAAGACTGAACACAATTTTACTCTATTTTTTAAACAAACGCTGCCGGATTATTTTCATGCGGAAAATCCACGAATGGGACATTACATTTTTCTTGCGAAGGAAGGTTTCGCTTTTAACATCACCATGGAACGTAAAATGGAAGAGTATAGAAGACGATATAATCGATCTAGTAATTGCATAATAATATTTATTTGCATGTTTTATTATTATCTTTTGCGTTATATTATAATAACTCTAGCTTTTCAAGAAGATCTTGTTCGAACTACACTTTTTTCATCCTCTATCCAAAACGAACTAAAGGATTTAAATTGCAGCTACTGAGATTTGTTTTGGCGGTGAACAAAATGAATCGAAATTATTATTAATGAACGATTCTTTTTCGTATCGAAAATAAATGTGTTTAAAATATTTGGACATATTTTTGGCACTATGCACAGGCGCTCAAGTTGTATTTATTCTATTTTTGTTAAATTTTTGCTAATTAATTTGTTCATTTACTAGGTATTTAAATTGTAAATACGAGTTTTATAAGCATTTAAATTTTCTTGAGATTATTTTAGGAAATATCTTAGACGCTTAAAATAGATTCTTTTGAGTACATTGAATTTCCGAGTTCTTATGGTTTTCTCTCGATTTTCTAAAACATTACTTTATTTTCAGATTACAATGCGCCTGGTTCCTGGTACGGTATTAGCGGCTATCAGAATATCCTGCCAAGTATGAAAGGATTTTATTTAGCTGTGGGACCAGCTTTCAACAAGTCTGATGTAACTGAATTTCATGCAGTAGATCTCATATTTCAGTTCGCTGCGGTACTGAATATTCCATATACGCCCGGCTTTACAGATTGTGGCTATTTATTTAAATTTTGTACAGGTAAGATAATCATAAAAGGTGATTTTTATTTTAGATGTGCCTATTCAAAAATGAGGCTATTTTTGTTGGCTAGAGAATTGTTTGTTAATGAATTGTAGTACTTTTAAGGACAAATGATTTTCTTCATACTTTAAATCGCTTTTTGCACTATAACTTCTGAACCACTTATAGCACAGTAATTCTTTTATACCGGTCGAATGGAAAGGTCGGTGAGCTACGAAATTTCGGGAATATGTTGATCTCGAAAAAGTCCAAAAAATCTGGAAAAGTCTTTCTCCAAAAGAGTTACCATTTGTCCATTTTTGGAAAGTGCGTGATTTCCCCGTAATATCTTATAGTCCAGCAAGAGAAAGGGATCAAGGTAGAGTGGAAACCCACTCCCATAGTAAAGAAAGTATTAAAAATGTCTGATATTAACATCGTTTTAAGTTTGTGTCAGAAAGCAATACTAACTAATAAGAAACCTCTTGCTACGCTACTGCTTTTTATTATCATAAATTTGCCTATATATTTCATATATTTTCCACCAAAAATAAACAGTGAATGGAAAATGAGTCCCTTTCAGAGTTTACTTCGCTATCTTTAAAAATATTAATTTAATTTATTGGATAAAAATAACAATTAACAATTTTCAGGTCTCATCGTAATAAATTTCTGGAATCTAAGAATGCTATCGTAACAACATAACAGCTTTAGATATCTGAAGTTAATGAAATGGAGCTAGAAATATTTATTATATTTATTTAAAGGTCATTCATGATTTCTTGTAAAAAAGCGAATCAATGTTTCAGAAAAAAAAACTGAGATTATCATAAAGAAAATATTTAACAATTTATTATGGTCTTCACGTCGATTCGTTAAGTTTGCGATAAAACCTGAATGCCCTTAAATTAATTTATTTCTAATTTTAAGTATGTACATGTTACTAATCAAATAAGAAATACAAAGTTCTTGAAAATTAACTTCCTAAAATAAATATCAAAATTTTCTGGGGATTCTCAGGTTTTTTCAAATTATTTTCTATCAAATTAATATTTTTAAATGTACTATAATGCTGTCGATCGAAATTCCCGTGATAAATAATGTACTTTTAATTCTGATTTTAATTTTTGTGAAACTTGTTTTAGCTGATAATAAACAAAATTTAATTGTGATATCGTTCAGTGGTTATCGTAGCTGAAAATGGTATGAGAGCACGATTAGGAACTCCTTGGCCGACCTTACCATTTTACAATTGCAACTGGAAAATATCCAAAGGATCATGATGAAATATTTGATACATACTTTAGTACTGCTAAGAATAAAACAATAGAAAGGGACGATTCAGATTTTTTTTAAATATAATAAAAACACAGGTACTACCGATTTGGGTAAGTTGTAAACATTTTTTATATCAAAATTAAGATTATGCAATCTACAAGTTTCTGGTAAGATCAATTCTATGGTTAGCACAGCAGTTAATTCCATAAATTGTTCTTACGATAAATATTGTTTGTCAGTCCATCGAACCCAGTCTAAGTGATCTTCACCAAAATTTTAGGCTTAAATAGAAAATTGACCAACAGTATGGCGCGACTTTTTCTTTTTGTGTGGAAAGGAGATGCTTTTGAATTCTAGGCAACAGCAAATCCAAAAAGTATCGTTTCAAATAGGAGTGAAATATAGATTTGTATTAAGATCCCATAAATGTAAAATTCGGAATTTTCTCTGCTCGGACCAAGGAGATATGGCAGAATTCGTGAATCAACCAACCCCTTTTCGCTTTCTTGGGGTTGAATATCAAAAAATCCTAAAAATAAAAATTTAGTCGATAAGATGCCGTGGAAATAAGACCTAATTTGAAATTTAATCAGACCTAAGAGTTATGTCCGAATTCGTAAAAACGAATATATAAAAAATGATTTTTAAGCGATATTTAATCAGGCATTAAAGATACGACGAAATTACCACCCCTTTTCACCAAAAATTTCGGTTTTAGGCGGAGAATTTTGAATTCTATATCTCAGGAACCTCTTAAAGTAAGAAATTGAAATTTGTATGATAATTTATATAGAACTAGAATAGTGGCGCTATTTCCAAAAAAAACTTGTCGATATGCGTGAAGAGGTGTTAGGGGAAAACATTGCATCTGAAACGCTCGAAAGCTAAGATCGAGATATTCTAAAATCCATATCTCCTGAATGGTTAATATTACAAAGTTGAAACCTATTTGTAGGTATATGAGGGATTAGTGACATGCGGGGTGGGTGATAAAAAACTTCAAGTTATATATTGTACTTAAACATTTTTTAAATGAACTGCCGCATATGCTTAGACTGTTCTACAGTCAGACAAAATTCTGACGTTATTTCTTTTCAGTATTACAATCTTTATGTGTATATATTCTAGGGATACGTTCCCAGTAGACCAAAAACACAGAAATCCGTCAGAATTCCGATGGAAAGTTCTTTATATAGTCGGAATTCCGGGCTAGAAATTCATTTTGAACGTTCCCCTATATCAGAAATGGCTCGGAACTTTCCGAGGATATCAGAACATTCCGCTTTATTGGTCTGCTGGGTTGTTAGGTGTGTTCTTATGTACCCTAATTCAGTGTAAACCAGATTATCGACATTGGAAAACGAAGGTTTAACATTCTTTTTGTTCCCCCATTTTCACTAACCTGCTCTGCACTGGATAAGGGCGCAAAAGAACACGCCGAATATATTTAGGAATATGATTAAAAAATACTGAAAGTTCAAGAAATATTCGGTAAAAGTCGATTCTATAATACTGCAGTTAAAACTTAAATGTATGTTACATATTTTAATTATCGAGTTTTTTAGAACAATCTTGTTCGGATAGTAGGCATGATACACCCTCTGACGAGTCTATGCCCTCCGATGACGAAACAGCTCCTTCGGACCTAGTCCAACACAATCTTATAAAGACTGGCGTATTGCAGTGAAGTGTTTTCCAACTGTCATGTCCTCAAGGACAGCGATTAATCAGCAGTCGAGGATTTCGTGTTGGGGTTTCACACCAGAAACCCTACTGACGCCGGAAAACAACCAACATTTAATCAATCTTGTTCAGCTTTAAGCTGAAATTAAACTTTAATTTCAAAAACATAATGAAATAAAAAACGTCTGCTTTACATTACATAAATATAATGTTATCTAATATATTAATTTCATCTTTTTTAGTTACAATTTAAAATGTAAATACTAAATATCCCTGAATTATTTACTTATACAATTATTTCACTCTGAATTTAATATTTCTTAATAACTATATGAATATGAACAGTAAATATATATTGAACATAACGCTATCATTATATTATCGATTTTTTTAATTTTATTAATAATGATACTAATAAAAATAAGGACTTACAATATTGCAATCGCTCTATTTTAGCTCCAAATCAAATATGATTTTCGTTTTTCAAATATTATGAAGATTATAGTTGCAACAATTACAAATGCTGCCATTATGGCTATAGTTAGTATTGCTGGAAGAAAACAGTTTTACTGATTTATTTAAATATGCACAAAATTAGTTAGGGTTTCGGTAGGGTACTGTTGAATGTTCTTTTCTAATCGCATCCATGTCAAGGGCTTGTTACAACTATTGATCTAATTCGAGAAAAAAGAAAAATAAATCTCCGCCAGTACGGAGTCGCCTATGCTCGAAAAGGATCCTGCCATAACGAGATAGGTGACCCGTTGACGAAACAGCAAAATTTCGGACTACGTCCAATAGGCTTTACAGTGAACATTTTCACCTCGTCATACTTTTGATGGCCCAGGTTCGTATTGACTAGCACTACTTCAGCAGCGGTTTGATCCAGTTTGGAACAACTGGCGGTGCTCTTCGTAGACTGCTCAGATACCGAAAACTGCAGTTTACGTTATCCAGATAAAGTTTCTGATGTTATGTATGAGGTACCTGGATTTTCGACAGTATAAGAAACATTCAGATCCGACAATGAAAATGTAATTGTGATCTCAGAACCGATAATCGTTTTTGATATTACCTCCATAAGTTGTTGTTTAATACGAAGGTATTTATAAACTAAATGTCCAGAAAAGCCTAATACTTTAAAACGCTTGAAATCATTCATAAATATTATAACGAATTTTGGCGAAAGAACATAACCGTGAGCGAAACCTACTTAAGTAGAGACAAGAAATCTGATTGCTCTTTCCATATTCAGACTATTCTTTGTATAATTGTATTAGCTGTGTAATTTTTACTCATCTGAAACCCCTTCTATTGAGCACTTTTTAAATGTTTCCTCAAAATAATAACTACCATACGGGGATATTGTCTACTGTACGGTATGATGGATGATATGTGGTAGCTTGAACAAAGTGTGCGGCTAAAATAAAAAGATACTTACACCATATAATAACTTTTATATTTTGTCCATTCAAAACATCATTCCAAGCTGATAGGGAACCATCATTCTGTGGCACGTCCTTAATATCCAAAATGTGACAAAACAATTCGAACAAATTGATGGAACTCACATCACCAACTTTACGATTTTTTCGAAAATATGGTCCACGTGCCATAAAGAATCCGGACATTTGTGGATATGAATTATCGTATCCGTGTACTCCAAATTTCGATGAATTTGTAACTAAATAAAAAAAAAAGTTACATGTTAACTTTAGAGTTCAACTTAAGGAACTCTGATGATCAATTAGTCAAAAAATTTATTAACTAACTAATCAGTGTCTATGACGTATGTATTCACCTAGTAAAGACTTTAATTTGTTTTTAAAACATGAATATAAAGACGGCAAAATTCGTAAAAATATAATCTACAATGAATTTACATTTTAGGTGTTTGTATAAGTGGTCTGTAGAAATAAAAACCATCATTATATCTTATCCGCCCTGAGAGATATTGAAATCTTCGTGAAAAATATTTAAGCCCTTTTGAATCGACTGGGGTTGAAAAAAAATTTAATAAAAATATCCCATCCGGATTGAGAGATACTTAAGTATTTCTGAAACATATTAAACCCCTTTTCAACCACTTAGGGTTGAAAATTGAATTGGCCTTAAGAGGTATAGAGAAATTTATAAAAATATATTTAACCCCTCTTCATGCCTATTTGGTTAAATATTGAAAAATCCCGGAAACGGCTTTTAGGCATTTGTATAAGTACCCTGCAGAAGTGAAAACTCATTCGAAAATAGATTGAGGAACACGTGAAAAAATATTTAACCTCTTTTCACACTCTTGGGGGTGAAAAAACGAAAAATCCTGCAGGCATATTTTAGGGGGTTTGATAAGCACCCTTAAATTTTGTATTTTTACATTTAAGGTGTATTAAAACCTATCAAAGTTAAAAGAAAGTCCAATCAATCAGCCGTATACGTCATACTCAAAAGTGTTTGAACTCAAGAACCCTCAGAGATATGAGCTTCAAATTTTCAGAGTTGATAGAGAAGTAGGCACCCTTTCAAGACTGAAATTTTTGGGAACGGGTAGTGAAAGGTGCAAGGTGGGAGGAAGGGGAAAGCGTTGAAATAAAAATTTAAAATTTAATAAAAATGTTACCGACGGCGACAAGAAACATAGGGATGAGCTAGAGGATCTACCTAAAAATACATTTATGGCAGGAGGGGAGACTTTACAAAATGTTTCAACAGCATAATGGCTGAAAGTTGAATCTCTGAAAATAATATCTCTGGGATCGCTCACAAGCGCGCCCATATCAAATTCTGTAGTAAGGAGCAATGCTATGAAGGAGAAGTCATGTGACGAATATTTATTCAACACCGGAAAAAGTAGCTCAAACGAATATGAAGAAAGAGTTCTGTCCTAGAATTGTAAAAAATTGTAGTCTCACCCAAAGCCTCTAAAATGTAAAAATCATTAAATTTTCTTATTTTTTTTCATTTTAGTCGATCTGCGCAAAAATATTACTAAATTAAACTAAATAAGTGAATTAATTAATTTGGCCAAACGTGCATTACGAAGATTGGGATTATATACCAAGATGTTGCACTTACCAGTAATATTATATTTTTTCTTATATCGTTCTATTTTAGCTCTAAAATCTTGAAAAACGTAGCCCAAATTTGCAACTGCCACAATAGGGCCTAATCGAGGATTTTTAATATGCCATTGAGGTGGTAGTGTATTTTCACCATAAATCTTAAATTTCCCGCTAGCTGTTGCTGCCTTCATCAATGCATTTTGCACCTCTTCTTTTTTTCCTACGAAAATCTATGTTAATAAATTTATTCGTAAAACTGCAATCGATAGGAAAACATCATACGAAACATCCAAAACAAAGAAACACCAGGAAATATTATACAATCCGCAAAATGTTTAAATTCTCGAACCTAAAATAACAAAGATAACAAAATACCCAAGAAGTGGACAAAATGATTCAATCAATTTTTAAATTTGTATACAAATTTTTAAATTTTTATTAAAATTTTTTAAATTTATACGTCCTGAACTCAAGCAATGAATTATAGAAAGTGAAAACCGGATTTTAATAAGAAGTCATTTTCGAATTCATTTGAAGCGTTTCATATTCGCCTTTTTTATCTTTTCCGGGTCCTTTTTTCGTTATCAATCATATCCTTGAGCATTTTTCGTTTTGGAATTTTTTTTTTCAGGTATTACATTAGGTTGTTTCCGAGTAGAGCTTGTACATATTTATTTCATGCTGTCAAATATTTGACTACAAAAATTTGTCAAAAATCTCAACAAATTTTTTAAGTAAAACAAGCCTTGTATAAGTTAAATAAATTAAACAAGCAAAAAATTGATGATGGCACTATCTGACTGGATTTGCTAATGAAAATAGTCAAACATTTGACGAAGAGTGGCATTTTGTTTAATGCAAGTTTTTGATAGTTTTTATAATAATATGATCAAGGAAGTGCAACAGTACTTGCAGCTTAAACCACGGCGTTAAAGGCTTTCAAATATGCCCAAACGAATTGCCTAAAACTTGTATTACTTATTACACTGTTTGACCATGTGGTCAAATTGCAGTAATAAGCAATGCGAAATAGCCAATTTGACCGAGCGTATACTGTGCGATTCGCTATTTCGCATTGCTCAAGCTAGTATTACACTGTTTGACCAGGCGGTCAAATTGCAGTAATAAGCAATGCGAAAAAGCAAATTTGACCGAGTGTATACTGTGCGATTAATTTGAATTCGCTATTTCGCATTGCTTATTACTGCAATTTGACCACTTGGTCAAACAGTGTAATGCTAGCGTCATTACTACAATTTGACCACTTGGTCAAACAGTGTAATACTAACTTCTGTATACCAAGCTGCCAAATAATTAATAATAACAATTTGACAAACATTCGAGTCAAATTTGTCAAATAATTTTGACAATTCCAGACAAATACTTGACAAAGTGGCATACAGTCTAATTCAAGCAGAAAAGAAAATCAACAAAAAATTTACCCTCTTCAGGTACAATTTGTAAGACCGGCGATGTTCCGTAAATCTTATAGTTCCCTTCCGGTGCCAGGAATGTTGTGAGATTCAATATTTTATCTTGCGTTATATCGATCATGCCATGATCGCTAAGATGTACAACATTTGTACGATGATTTATGCATTTAGATCGCAATTTTTTGTGAAGATAGCCAGCCATTTCATCAACCCTTTTCAATTGTGTCCAATACTGCAAACATTTAATATAAATTAGTTTTAGTAATAAATTCAATGTTTTAAAGCAACTATTATTTAGTTGCTTTTTCTATCCTTCCCAAATTTCTTTTTTGGAATGAAATTTACCCCTTTTGAACCTAATCCATAAAAATGTCCTTCTCGATCTGGCTGCGAAACATAAACCATAATAAAATTCGAAGGTTTTCGGCTATTTGTAAGCCATTGCAAAATAGTGTCCACCACCCAGCTTACAGAAACTCCTAACTTGTATTTTACAGTGTACGTACAGGATCGGTTCTGGTATGAAAAATCCGATCCTGGCCACATCATACACCCCGATATTCCGCCATTAATTTCATTAACGATCTAATTAAAACCGTCATTTAATAGGGTGAAAACAATCAAATTTAACCAGATCTTACCCAAATCGGTAAAACGCTTTCATTGCTATGAAAAAGATCCGTAGAATAGGAGAGTTCCTTTTTAGTTCGACGATCAAACAAATCACTGGCCAAAACACCGTGCGATCCTGGATAAAGACCAGTAGCAATTGAAAAATGATTGGGTAGAGTTTTGGTTGGAAATACACCGCGCAATTGATCGGCATAGATCCCTTCTTTTTGCAATTGGTACATATTGGGGGTCCTTTCTTCTGAAATTAAGTCGTAACGAAAACCATTGAAGGATATGACGATTGTGTTAGCTTTAACTGCACTAAAAGTTGAAGCAGAATTCACATCTGATACTGGCCATAATACAAAATAGATTGCGATAGACAAACAGAACATGGGGAACTGAAAACAGATTATTATCTTACGAAATAAAGTTAACATTTGTATGACGTTTTGCAAAATTTCAAAATTAATGCATTTGAGTAGCCTACTCAGACAGTGTTGCTTTTTATTGGGCGAGGAAAATATTTCCCATCTGCTTTGTCTGCAGGTAAGGATTGCTCAAGTTTTGCCTTCCGAGAAATACTGCCCAAGAATCAGAACAGAAACTTACAATAGTCACGACAGGCTAACTGTAGAGATATGAAATACTGAACTGCGATTTATATTGTAGTGTAAGACACTGATTGATTAAGGAGTTCACATATAATGCGTTCTTTTTATAAGAGGTAACCTAGCAAACAATTTACTAAATATTCACTTCAGGTGAATCTAACTGAATAGAAACAGGAGATAAGCCTTTGACCATAAAACATCAAATATAGATCAACCGATTACCCTTTCTGAATTCGATCCATAAGCATGACCAATTTTATCTGGATCAGCAATATACATCATAATTAAATTCACAGGGTTAGCAGGATCCCGAAGCCATTTGATTGCCGTATCAACCATGTCATTTAAATTGGCGTCTTCCTTGTATTCCTCTAAATACGTACAGCCCTTCTCCTTGAACTTGAAATTTGAACCAGACCACATCATGCATCCCGAAATACCGCCACTCATTTCGTTCAAAATCTACAAAAAAATAAAATTAAGTATCCTGCGAACATTCACAATTATTTTCAATTATCAAAACAATAATCACCCAAATCGGTTTGATATCTTTCTTATAGTAGAACATTTCTGCCGAATATTTAATTTCCTGATCAAGTTCAGGATCATAAAAAGTATTCTCTACAACACCGTGCTTATCCGCATAAAGTCCCGTACTAATTGTAAAATGATTTGGAAATGTTTTCGTCGGAAAAATCATTTTCATTTTTTTCGCACGTGTCGAGTATTTTCTCAGATCATATAAGTTCGGTGTTTTCGTTTCCGTCATGTCTTCGGGTCGAAAGCCATCGAACGATACAACAATAAGGACTTGATCGTTTCCTTTAAATGGCGATCCATTAGCTAATTTTGAAACAATTAGCCATACGATACATAAAATTAAGACTTGAGCGGCAGAATACATCGTCGGGCACAAATCAATTATTACTCAGAACATAAGAAATGCCATTAAATCTTCGGCATGAAGATGAACGTGAAATTTATTAGCGCTTAAGTTAAAAGAAGAAACGTGGCTTGAGGCCAATTTTAAAAATAACAAAAAATGAACGAATAATTTTCGCGTCCTTTATGACATTTTATGATCTTGGCAGGATGGTGTAGGCTAGGACTACTTCAATTTAATTTTAGAAATCTGGATACTGATAACAAACAAATTTTACAAAAAAAATTTTTGAGGACAATTTCATTTTCAAAGGTTCCATTTTTCATGAACTTAAAAATTAATACTCTATTGTCGGGTAAGACGTAAATGAAATCTCTATCATATACTTTAAATCAATAAGAATAAAAGTGACGCATATTCACAAATGAAATTATCCGTTCCCGAAAATCCGTTCGTTCAAGGTACAAATGTGCGTGCCCATCATTAATGTCTCTTCGTAAAGCTAGTCGCACTAACATGACCCGGAGCAAATAGTACCCAGCCATGTGCGTTAAGAAAATAGATGCCATCTGATGAAAACCAGACCTACAAGAAAGAAAACATACAAAGGTCCTCTGTCCGTCGTGAATCCACAGCATCTCAAAATCTAATTTTTTAATACATTTTTGTGTTTTCGATGAAATATTGAACGCTCTCGACCTCCATTTTAGGCAAGTCGCAGAATCCCTTGGCTTCAAGGTAAAATTTCTTTCCAACGGAGAGAGACAAACAGCTACAGAATATATGAAAAGGCGGCTCCTCCTCGTTCCTACAAGATACAACTTCTGCAGCAAATATTTAAAAAGGGACTGACCCTTTTTTTTATTTTACAATAAGACCAGTTCCCTAAAAAATGGTCGACAATTCACAGTAACTTTGATTTCCAGGAAAATTTTATGATTGTTTGACTATTCCGAGAGAAGGTCTTCACCCGATTTCATAGGAAATTGAATTGTTATTTTTTTTCTGGTCGATTAATAATAAAGATCCATAAAGAAAGCGTTCGCATTCCTTACGCCTTCATTACAAGATTTTTAAGGCACGATTGTGAAATATAATTTTGCTGAAAAAGAAGTTTGTCTGATCATTGAACTCATTGTACTTTTTCAGTCTGGATAAAATTCATGGTAATTGGCTGCGTTTTTTCCCCAGCGCACGATCTATGCGTTACTGTTGTTGATTTGTATTCCTAATCCTCTAAAAATTATCCGCTGATATACCACCGAATAAAATCGTTCGAGAGAATAGAAAAAATAATAAGATTTCTTCTTGGCAAATATACTAAATAATATATTTTTGTATATTATATCTGAACAACGGTATTTACATTTGATTTATTATCTTTCATTTTATTTATAACTCTTATTCTCAATATGTTCTTAAAAACCTATAATATTAGCTTTGTTATTTATCTTTTCTTTCCTCCTTTAAACTTTACTTTTATTAATCTTGGTCGCATAGAATTTGTGGTTTCAGTATTATAATAATTATAAATTATTGTTACTCTTGCTTCTATTTATAATAATTTTGTATTCTTATCAAATTCTACAAACACTTATTATTGATGTGTGTTTTTTTAATTTTGTTCAAACAATTTTTGTTAATGATACGACTTAAATTATATTTACTTAAATTTCTGCCTCAATAAACTCGTGAGTTTTAAATTAATTATAATGGTAATAATCTCTTAAAAAAGTTAACGTAAAATAGCGAAAATTGAATATAATATTTTGTTTTGTTTTATTTAAGTTTTTGTTCTCAATTACACAATTTGAAGTATAGTTAAAAATTAGCATTAATTACAATGTCTTAAAACAACGAAGGACAACTTTTCGGACGATTGAATTTTAGCGTTTATTACGCTGTTAAATAACTTAAAAAAAATTAAATAAAATAAAAACCAAAATCAGTTCGAAACATTGGATTTCTTTTCACTTTTGTAAAAAATATAAAATTTAAATAAATTGAAACTTATTGCGTAAAAATAATGATTGTAAGATTTTAATTAGTAAAGTGCCTAGATTCTAGAGTTTTGATTATCTTTGACTGTACGTTTTATATACGCGTGGTGTGCTACGTGTTGTCATCATAGATGAGCTTGTCGACGACTGCTGAACCGTTGTTTCGTCATTGGAATGTGTGTCGCATTTTTGGAAATAATCAATTAATTTCCTTGTGGATTTGATGTGCGATATAGCTTCGGACTGTGGATTTGTTTAAAAAAAAACAACTTGATTCGAAATATACTTTTTGTTAAAACGGAAATACTTACGCTTGCTGTCAAATTCATAAAATTGTAATATTTCTCTAGTATGCTAATGATATCCTTAAAACTATTGTCGTTTAGGTATGATCGGATGACCTTTTCATTTTCATCGCTACCGGATATAAGGTGACCAATTAAAAGTCCCGCATAGCTTGCCTTCATTGTATGTTCCATGTGATGACCAGCCTTTTGTAACACTATAAAATAAAACGATTGCATAGCGCGCATTAAAAAAAACAGCTAATCATACAGCACAAAAAGAATAACAAGCACATTCTTTAGCAACGTTTCCAGGTAGCAACAGCAACACACTTTTCAACGTGAAGTTCGAATTTTTATTAGTTTAGCAATCACACAAGCAAAATCATTTAACACCGATTAACCTTGTTCACTTTTTTCTTTTAATTGTTTATGAAATACTGAACAAACTAAACAGTAAACTATTGGGACGAAAATATATTTTTCGTGGAAGAGAACATATCGGAGCTAACTTAACAGTTGTTTTGTGCGGTGATATTTCCTTGGGTACCGACAAAAAACATTTAAGTTAGCTTCTATTGGAGTTCTACCAATCAAATCACATTCTCGTTTACAATCATGGATGCAACAATTGTTGTGGATTTTGATTGATAATCTTAATTTCTGTAGTGTCAAAAAATTACTAAGCAATATTTCACTCCGACAAACTCTCAAAAACAAATTGATTGGCAAACATATGTAAAAATTCGCGACAAGTACCACTAAGGGATAAGAGTTCTCTATTCAATCCGTTGACGAAACAATCGAATTTCGGACCGAGTCCAACATAAGTTTCAAGTTTTTCGCATGTCCTACTCTTAGGCTTAGTACTAACCTTCTAGTAGGAATTTCATGCGGTGCATTTTTCTGACAGTCACATACATTTATCAAGACCTAAAGTAGCTAATAAAAGCGATAATCAGTTAATTCAAATCACCAACAAGATAGGCGCGACACAACGCACAGTGGGGTATTTGTGTTAAAAACCTGGCCAAATAAAAAATTTAAACTGACGACAGAAAGGACCCTTTTTCCAAGAACTAGTTATGTCGTCATGCGGCAGTAATCTTTTTTTTCATATCATTCTATTGACGGTAAAGCCAGTCGAAACTCAGTCGTTGTGAACGCTAGATATACTTTTTTTCGGTGTTTACCTGAAAACGATTTTTTCTTTTGCATAGTGATTGTTTCGTGAGTTGAAAATAAAAGTCAATTGTGATGGATTTATAAGATCAAGGTATGTACTACATTTTTGATCTAAAAATATTATTTAAAATTAGTTTTATTGCTTTTTTTAGACGTTTGAATATACACGTTTAAAAAAAATTTTGCGCTAACTCTTCAACTCTTTCTTTCGAATATGTCGTGATTAAGTAAATTAATAAATTTCGAAAAATGTCTAATTTTTTTTACAGAAACTGATGGAAATGTACAGGAGACGGCTAGAAAAGAACTCTACAACCTTATCAAGCAGAGCTCTCTAATTGATGAGAAAATAAATTTTGTGGAAAGTCGTTTATTGGAGATCGCAAATTGTCCAGTAGACAAAATTAGCATCCTTCATCACGAATTAAGCTATTTTAGGACGGACTTCAAAAAAAAGTGGGAAGCTGCGTCTAGGAAGGAAGAACGATTTCTAAAAAACAACCAGGAATGGCTTGCCGGCACTGTTAACATAACAATGTGGCCAAAAAGAAAAATCAGGTCGGCCATCAAAGGAATTCGATACGTGTAGTGAGCGTAGTAAACGCAGAGAAACCAAAGAGTTACGAGAACAGGTATCTGAGTTAACATTAACTTATGCTGCCCAAATGAGTTTAAGAGCTGCTGGTCTACAGTTATAAAATAAATGACAAAATCCCGACTAGAGCATCAAAAGTTCGTAAGGCAATTACCAGCTCGCAAAGTGAACAGAAGGAGACCGTAACTACTATGCAAGCTCTAGCAATATTCGTGGAAGCCAATCTAAGTCGAAGACAGTACAATATAATTCCAGGCGGAAGTAAAAAAGTATATCCTTGTTATTCGAAAATACAAAAGGCAAAGGCTGATTGTTATTCTAATCCGGATTTATATCACGTCACCGAAACTTGTGCTGAAATAAAACTGCAAGGCTTGCTATATCACACTACCTTACGACTTTATAAATATCTGGATGAAGTTATGCTGACTCTTTCCAAAGAGGAGAAAAAAAACCTATCAAAGTGGGGATGCGATGGCTCTCAACAAGACCAATTTAAGCAGAAAATTCAAAATAGCACTGACAGTGATACGAAAATCTCGCAGAGTTCATTTGTGCCTTTAAGACTGATTGCAAATATTGAGGGGCAAACAAAAATTATCTGGCAGAATCCAGTTCCTTCAAGTCCTCGATTCTGCAGACCAATCCGAATTAGATTCATACATGAGACCAATGATATCACTAAAGAAGAGATTAGTTACGTTGAAAATCAAGTTCAAAACTTAGGTAAAACAGAGATATCAGTAGGGAATAGTGTTTTGGAAAATTATTTCATTCAAATGGCTGCCGCGGCTGGCCTTACAGTAGGCCATTCTGTCGGTCCAATTTCGAAGCACATTTTGGATTGTTTGCGGCTCTATATCGGCAATGGCTGCTTCAATATTGGCCTTCAAATGCTTAATTGTTTGTGGATTGTCCGCATAACACTTGTCCTTCACGGCTCCCCACAAATAAAAATCCAAAAGTGTCAAATCGCAGCTCCTTGGCAGCCAATTGACATCGCCATTTCGACTGATAATGCGACCATCGAATTTTTCACGCACTTCGGCTATTGTTTGGCCCGCTGTGTGGCACGGAGCACCGTTTTGATGGAACCAAAGATCGTCCAAATCAATATCTTCAAGATATGGCCACAAAAAAGATGTTAACATGTGGCGGTAACGCTCGCCATTGACCGTAACGGTCGCGCCGGACTCATTTTCGAAAAAATACGGGCCAATGATGCCGCCGCGCCACAATCCACACGCAATGGATGCATTGGCTTCTCTTCATATGCCTGAGGATTTTCAGATCCCCAAATGCGACAATTTTGCTTGTTTACGTACCCGCCGAGATGGAAATGAGCTTCGTCCGAAAAGATAATTTTTTGAGCAAAATTGTCTTCGTTTTGGAAATAAATTTTCAATACTTCCCAGCGTTGTTCAAGCGTAAATCGACTCATTTCTTTCAGCGGAGATATGATACTGAATTTCTGTCAAAGTTAGAATGACATTAGTGTTGCCAGGTGCAAAAAACCGGTAATTTAAAAACACACCGATAGCTGGGTCACCCTATATATGCAAGGCGACATCCAAAGACTTCAACAAATTGGAAATAAGATGTGAAGAAGATCCTACTACTTTCAAATTTGTATTATCTATCCTTCATGCAAGGATAAGAATTCTTGAGTTGATATTGTACTTATCGTACAAATTACCGGTAAAAAAATGGCAACCAAAGTCTGAGGCTGAGAAACAGTCAGTTCAGGTGAATAAAAAGCGCATACAACAAGCATTGAAGGAGGAGATGTCTCTGTTAGTTGACATACAAAAAGCTTGGTTTGGAAACACTAATGATGGTAATACTTCACATCGATTCTTCTCAGATCCATAAACTGTTTCAAGAATAACAAGAGTAAACATTTAATTCATAAATCGGTTCAAAGTAATACTAGAGGTATTATCAAGTGGTCATAAAATAGATACACAAAAATTGGCGGTCTTCTGTAACGAAACTGCAGAACTTTATGTGAGGTTATATGAATGGTATCCAATGACGGACCAACAATTATCGAGCACGGACCAACAATTATCGAGCATGCAATAATACCGATTGGCCAGCTTTCAGAAGAAGCTGCTGAAGCTCGCAACAAACACTTTCGCAAGTACAGAATGGATTTCGCAAGAAAATTTTACAAAACATCTTGTAACATGGATGTAATAAATAGATTGCTATTGAGTTCAGACCCATTTCTGTCAAGTTTGCGAGCATTTTCAATAAAGAGAAACCGAAAGCCATTCTCAAAGCAGGCATTAGAATCTCTTCTGCCAACGGAAATAGTCAATTTTGGAGAAGAAACGAAGAGGATTAAATTTAGGAATAATAATTTGTAACCATAGTAAATTAGTTTTAGTTTTAATTTTAGTTTTTACGATTAATATTATTTAGAAAATACTCTATTATTAAAAAATAATAAATACATGTACTGAAATATTCGAAACAAAACAACCATTTTCATTATTGACTAGAAGGCTTTTGCTAAACAGATTTTCAGGTTTTAAAATTAAACAGGAATGATATTACCCTGTTTTTTGTTAGTGAGTTAGCGAGAGGTGGCAATAAAAAGGATCTGAAGAAGGATCAAATTATACAGCAATTTTATTAGTCTGTTAACGAGAAAAAGGAATTTAAAAAAGGGGCTGTAAAAAGGATTTCAAAAGGACCTAATGTAGAGTTATTAGTGTATAACAGGAAAGACGTCTACAGAACATATGGAGAAGATCGCCTTGTTGTCTGTCAGGTAGCGGTAAAAGGTGAACTAAATTTGGTCTTAAAAATAGAACAAATGGTAGGAATTTCCTTGAAATATAGTGAATATATGAGCGTCGAGCATCAAAATGCAAAATTACGTTTAGGAAATGTTTATCACATCATTTTAAGTCAATAAATATGAAAAAATAATTTTGGCCAACTTTTTCGTATAAATACCCCACTGTGCAACGCCTGCATTTCGGACGGAGGTAAACAACATTTGCCCCCGCTTCAGTCTTACTTTCATCAATGGCGCGACAGGCCAAATTGAGCTTTGGCCCCGTAAAGAATATATCTCTGATCGAATGCGGGACAATGGTCGTCTGATCGCTCGACCTCGCATTGAAATCAAAACTGAGTTGCACTATTGCTGTACAGTAGTAGAATGAACTCTCTCAGAGACTAATGAAGTTTCGTTCGACAATAAGCAAACTGAATATAATGGCGTTGATCTTAAAACTAAAGACAGAATAAGCTGTACGACTGCCAGCGAATTTAATACAGCATCTATATCCAGAAAACCTTATTCCGGAAAATATTTCTGTAGTTTACTGTATTCTGATCTATCAACTTACATTCCTTATAAATAAATAAAAATCTTAAAAAAATAAATAAATAAAAACCCAAAAAACACGCACTACTGACTGACGGTGGTATAAGATAGCAACAGTGCGTCTTAGCGTTAAATGAATCAGTAATCGAATCATTGTTCCTGTTTTAAGTATCATTTAGTTTTTAGCGCTCTGAATGATAGGCACATACTCCAACAATAACCAAGATCTACTACAGTTAGTATACCATGGCCGTACCGTACTCATCATAAAAATATTTACGAGTTCTTCACAAAATTTTTAACTAATCTAACATCGGCGGAATACTATTTATTCTAGATTCATACATTGAACCGAGTACATGATTGATTTCTTTGGACATTCATTGTTCCACCAGTCTCTCTTCATGCCAACATGCAAAACCCACAGATTTCATAAAAAAAAAAATATATAAACAAACAGAACTTACATTTCGAAACAGTCTCGTCAACCTCTTCCTGTGACTTGAGCGTCTTCTTTGTATCGGCCGGATTTTCTAGAATAGCGTCAGTATTTTGTTCAGCCAATCTGCAATTGAATACCACAATTTAATAAACTCAAAACAGGCTTGTTTCAGTTATACACTCACCTTGCTTGTTCTTCGCATTTATAAAAATATTCAATAAGCGCTTTAATAGCCGGTACCTTATCGAACTGATTACCGAAATCCGAAGGAGCATGTGATTTCATAATAAGCATTCGATTCGGAACAGTGTGCATTGTTAAATTGATTAAAAGATAGAGAACCTGAAATACAAAAACCAAAACAAATGTTAGCCTTACTAAAATCAAGCACATTTTCCGAATCAAACTCTTACCAATATGCTTAATTCGAAAATACATAGTTCGGGAACGTAATTCGGAGCTTGCAATAAAATATGAAAACTAGTATCGAATATTCCGGCACGTTCGCCTAAAATCGCACTTCCAATTGCCTTATCGTTAAACGGATGCGTTAAATTGATAAGTACCTTCAAAGTGGGTACCAACGCTTCGCGTAACACTACGCCAGGATTCTCTTTCGGCGTTGAATCCGTTGTAGGATATAAAGCAATTTCACTATCACACAGCTTGTACAATTTGAACAGCGTATCAACTGCATACCCGTTATTATACAAAAGAATATAGTTCTGATTTTGTTCGTCCTGTTCCGAGACATTTTCGAGTACGCGCAAACAACGTTCGATCGTTTTTAATTTATCCAATAGAATTTCTGTCCAACTGACTACGTAGTCGGAGATTTGACGACAACATTCACAAATTGTTTTGATGATGTGATCGAGTCCGCCCAATTCTCGCAACTCCTCCTTGAACCATTCGCCGGCACGTTTCGATGTAAGCGAAAGTAATGTCTCCATAGCTAAGGTACCGACCGTTATACTGTCTATATTCAAATGTGCCGCTTTGCCTTGGCTTTTAATCTCCTCGCACAATTCTTTCACTTTTTGTTTATTTCGCTCGTAGTTTGTCATCCCGAATTCATCGAGTGTATTGCCAACATCAGAACCGAGTAGATTTATCATTAGCTCCAACGATTCTCGATCCAGATCCATGTTCAAACGATCTTGTGATAATACAAACATTATGGTCGCTGTACAGAGACCCAAGCTCAAGTCTTTCTTGGCATCTTTCAACGCCTTAAAGAATTTCGTTGCAGTACCGTGCGCACGAACGTGCATTCGAAAAGCCGGTGTCATACATTTCGAGGCAAGCTGAAGCGCCGAAAGGCATCGAGTTGGAATTGGATTCTGCGGCTGAAGTGCATCTAAAATGTACTCAACATCGTCATCCATTTCTTGATATTCACCAATTTCTTGAATTTGATGGGCAGTCTTAACGTTTCGCACTACGGTGTAATATTCTTTTGCTTTCTTGTCGCATTTAACGCTAGTGACGTTCTCCTGTTCGAACTTGTTGTTCATGTTCTGTCGTGTAAGGCGTGTCAATTTTGATGTAGTATTTTCTTCTTCGTTGAAATCATCGTCATCGAATATTGACGGTTCGGTTAAAACGGATGGCGTGGACGGGCCTTCGGCATTCGCCGATTTCTCCTTGTCGGCATCCCAGGTGTGCTTGTAGACGTGCCGCTTCGTACTGTTGCCTTGTTCAGCTACAAGAGCTCGACTCTTGAATATGCTTCCCTTCTTTTTTGAGATCACAAGTTTCACGCTACGCTTTTCATCGTCCGTCGGCGTATCGTTATCGCCACTTTCTGTATTATTATTTACAATTTTACTAGACTTAATTGCATTTCGGCTACTTAAACTATTATCGCTAGTGCTAAGTGTTGTTTTGCTTTTGGTCGACGGCGGCTCGTCTACTGCGTCGTCCAGTTCAGTGGATTTGGAAGCTTCGCGATCGCACCACGCTCGCTTGAATTTATTTTTTATTTTGTACTCTTTTACTATGGGCTTTTCATTATCAAGGTCGTCGATTAAGTGATCGGAATTAGGTAAAATATCGCTAATAGGAGGGGCATCTGGAAGATTAATATTTACGGATTCAGGTCGGCTGGCTGGCGTGATATTTTCAGTGTCGAGTCCGATTATGGGACTGTCAGTCGACATCGGTATTTCGGCTGCAGGTGGCTGCGACTGTACTTGCGACGCTTTACATTTTCGTGTGTAGCTCCGGACTGCAGGTGGTTCTGGTGTTTTCTTATTCTGGAAAAACGTTTTCGATTTTTAAAATTAACTGAGTGTTGGGTCTAATAAAAGGCTGTATTACAAAAAAAAAAAAAATGGAAAATATATTCGGATTCTAGGAAGACACAACCCAAGCGACAATTTTTTTTGAGACATCGTTTTCAATGCGATCTATGAAGATAATCGTGCATTTTCGGATCACTGTTCTTCACGATTACTCTCAGAAAAAAGGCGAAAAGCGTGTTCTTCCGGATTATTTTACAGAAAAGAACACAACAAAACTTAACCCGATCTTAACTTAAACATACCTTCAAACATCCATTATTATTATTGCGTGTAACTCTCCCACCCGAAGCTTTCGGCAACTCTTCTACAACCGGCTGCTGCAAAACGTCACTCTTCGTTGCTGCTTTTCGTCCTCGAGTAGTTCTCCGCGGTGTAACGACAGGCTTATCGATTTCTTCAGCCGCTTCACTAGCCACCGACTCTTCGACCGTCTTATCGTCTTCAACTTCGCCGCCAGTCAATACATCGAGAATATCTTCAGTCAACGGTTCCTCAACGATTGCATTCAATCGGTCGACCGTATTCAAGTCCGGAGCACGTTCGGTTGTCGGATCATCGTCGTCACAGTCCATCATCGATTCCAATCGTGACTCAATATCCGACGGAACAGCCACCAATGAACTGTGCTGACTCGTTTCAACATCGCTGGTAATGTCACTGGAGCCGCGACTTCTTATCACACAACTTTCATCGGGCATAACGACCGGAAATTGCGACGTCTCTTTCGACGATATGCTGCCCAAAATCGAGCTTTGCGAATCGAAATCACGTTCGGATGGCGAAACGGCTAGCGTACGGTACAGATCGTAGTTATCATTGCCGGGTTGCGGCGATGGTGTTTTGAACGTGTGTTCGGTAACTTTATGACCGGATGCAGTTTTATGATGTCTTTTGCTTTTGCTCTTCTTCTCGGGCTTCTCGAGCGCACTAGCTTTTATAATAATTTTTAGGCTTTCGTGTTTTACTGGCGGTTCTTCAGGTGGAGGTACTGTGTCGTTTGCTTCCGGCTCGTCGTCGACTGGTTTGATAATTGATTCGTCCGATTTGGTTTCGGATTCATTAGCGATAACACGCAGATCTTCTGGTTTTTCGATCTCCTCGGGTTCGACATTTCGAAATTCTGCTGCCGATGCCATCGGTTGTTCGTGAGTCGGTGGCTCGTGGATAGGCGAATTGAGAAGATCTTCACTATCCGTGCTGATCAATCGAGATGTACCCTAAAAAGATTTTTTTTCAGTTATTTGCAATTCGAGAAAGTCAAAGAAATCCTACACCACATTAGATAATTTTGCTATGTGTTATAATTCAAAAAAAACAACAAAAATAAAGCGATATCTCACGACTTTAAGTGACAGCAACGCTCGCCGTGTTTACTATTACAAACTGTGATAACATATTGTGGCGATTATGTAATGAGGCATGTTGCCAGGTCGGACAGAATTTACTGCCACTGATCGTGAAAGGGAAATTTTCAAATTAAAAATACGAGAAACCGCCGTTACGGCTTTTCTGTGTTTAGATCAATAGCAAATTTATTACAATAAGAAAAATGAACGAAAAATGTAGAACTCACCTTCGATATTCGTAAAACAATAGGCGGATGTTCAACAGGTGCCGCCTTCACAACTGGTGGCTCCATTACAATCGGAGAATCGTTAGGCACCGCTTCAGGCTGGGTTGCAGCCAGTGGACTTTCTCGTCTAGTTTGCACAGCTGCAAACTTCTCGATGATATCCTTCAGCGGTGTTTGACTGCGATCATCGTCATCCTCGTTGTAATTTACGATTTTCCGATTTCGTGATATAATCCGCGATGGTGGCGCTTCCGGCTTTAGCTTCTTCTCTTCCTTTTTCTTCTTAATCTTCGCACCCTTATCGGACGATGTCGACTTCTTACGTTCCATCGGTACCTTGGGTATTTTCAATTTTAACGGTGGTTCACGTTTCGGCGGTGAATGTCCTTCCGAACGGATAGGTGATGGTGGAGCGCGCGGCAAATGATATATATTTTGGCCGGCAGTATCGATCGTTGTGTTGCGACTCTTGAAGAATTTTTTTGGTTTCGGTACATCACTGACGGCCGGAATTGGTGAATCGCCGATACCGCCGCCACCTTCTGGTGAATTAGCCGGACTTGTTGCTGTTGTTGTCGGAAGACTTTTTAAGGCGTACGTACGCGTCGAAGTGAATCCCATTTTACCCCATTTTCCGACCGTACCAGCCGAACGAGCTGCTGTCGGACGATTCGTGTTCTCTTTTTCTTTGATTAAAGATTCGAGGGGTACGACGACATTTTTACCCCAACGAGCCATTACGACAGAAAGTTGGGCTTGATTTTAGCCTGAAAGAAGTAAAAAAACCGAACAGTTAATATTACAGTTCGTGTAAGATTGTTGCGAATTTCACTTGCTCTAGGAAGCAATGTAAGGCGAGTCGAATAATGCTACAAATGATCTCTTCCATCTCCTACCCTAATTTCATGATCCCGCTGTGTATGTTTCCCTTATCATTTGATTTAAATAAGCTCCCAAGAGATCACAACATTTTCATATCGTACAGAAGTTATTTAAGTAGTTACGATAAGTCGACGATATAATTATGCAATTTGTCGAAATCGATAAGAGCACATGAAAATTAAACGCTCCAATTGTTATCAGAAGATTGATTCAGGTTCTAGTTGGACGATATGCCCCGATTTTATGAGATATCACGACTTTGTGCCTTGGACTCAGAAAAAAAGACGGTCTTGGATTTTAGAGCAATGCATGACAGAGCAAGAAATGTTAAGATTGAGTAAATAAAAAACGCTTTGTATGGTTCCAGCCGCACACTACTTGAATGAAGCAAACTTTCTCAAGCAGTAACTGCATTCTAACAGATCGTACAAACTTAAATTACATTTCCTGTTCTCGCGCGCACCAACCACTTCGATTTGTCCGATCGAATTTGGGAAATTACGGCTGTCCGTCCATTCGTCCGATCTGAGTAAGGTAAGTGTATCTATATTGGGCCATGTACCTAAGTTGGGCCACTCAACTTAAGGATGAAAAAACAAGCATAATTATCTGCCAATCTTTTAAAGAAATGACGTCATATCACGACTGAACCTTTCAACAGTTCATTCGAACGCCTCTCATTGTTAATTCTTTTGTTTCCTTTGAACTGTGTGGTTTAGAACTGATAAGTGGAATATTTTGTCTAAATTGAACTTACAAAATAATGGAGTCATATGACCGACTTATATTTCTTATTCAGAATATTATTGAAAAAAAGCTGGTTTATCATGAGACTATCAAAAAATGTATATCAAGCACAAGTATATATGTATATATTATTCGTGTTCCTACGGGCTCTTTTTACTAGGATTTTCTTTTGATTTTCTCGATTTTTAATTCGCTTGTCGTTACGCTGTTTAATCGCATCTTGTGTCTCTTTTTTTATGTTTTTCTTATTGAGGAGGAACTGTTGGTATTGTAAGGATGATATTGCGCTAGGAGACCTTTCAGCTTTGTTCCTTTTTCGTTTTCCCTGAGAAATTAATGCTCTTGGATGAAACAAATGTTTCAACTATGACCATCAACAAAAGAAAATACCGGCCTCTGAATTTTTTGATTTTCCAACTAATTTTTAAACGAATTTGCCGCGTACTCGAAGAAAGTTTCCCTTTTCATCCATCCCGATTCTGAGCGTCCGAAGACCCAATCAACTGGCATATTTCTCACGACTTCTCTAGGTGGACGAACATATGGAAAACGGTGAGGACTTCTTTTTCATTACCCATATTTAATTGGTAATTGTTTCTTCATCCTCTTGAAGCAATAATTTTACCAGTTTTGGGCACATTGAAAAACCAGATTCGTCCCCGTTTAAAATTCGCCGTGAATCTAGAAGTATTCCATGTTTCCGTGCTCAGAAAGGTATAGATCTTTGAACCATTCGTGTAGTCCTTTTTCGCAGCTTTCCGAATACTTAAATTTTCACTTCGATGTGCAGAAATAGCATTTCTCATGCTATTTGCATCCTATTGATAGATTGGATATTAGGTGGTTTTATAGGGTTTGACATTATTTTTTTCGAGATTCGCTAAAAGAGCTCCAAAATTGATGTTCTCACACTGTTTAGCACTAATAACTTCGCAAACTCCTACACAACTAATTAAACCAATTATTTTGAACGAAGAAGAAGAAACACTTGATTTCCGATAAATATGTATATTAAAACTTGGGAGTAGTGAACACGGAGAGAAAACGCGATGCGGCGAAGAATGAAGGACGACTAAATAATTTTAAGAAAAGGATCTCGCAAGAAATATAAATACTAAAAAATGTCGGTGTTGCAAATGCCGCTTTTACAACACGGAAAAAACCGAATTCACACCTTGGGCAATAAATATTATTGAAAAGGCGCGACGTGCCGGCGACAGACGGATCAATATGTGTTCTGCTGAAGTCAGGAAGAGCTGGCCGAGCTTAGGAACTTAGCAGAATTGTGATTCCTAAAGTTGGCCACGTCCAAAAGTATACTAATATTAACCTTTTTTAACAAATTTATGATTAAGTATGAAAATTTAAATACTTTTGAATCACAAGCACCGCACAGCCTAGTCGTAATTCTCAAAACTATGGAGTATTGGTAATAAAAAAAAAACCCTTCGATCTTATAAATTATTATAGCAACACTCAGTTTTACGGACTTTGTCACAATGAACCTATTATAACGTTACAACAAAAACACTGACTGACTTCATGTTATGCATGTCGAGTTCAAAAGAAAACATAGATAGAAGAAAAAAACATGTTTCCTGGAAATCGTCTTCACAACATTTAATAATTTTAAATTTCTGAAGAAATGGCCGACTATAGGATCATGGTCGACTATTGGTGCATCTACCCTATATGATTATAGTTTGAGAGACCATGTTTCCAAACTTTTTTCCGGCACTGTTTTGTTTTTTTTTAAATTAAGTATTAAGTGTATAAAAATAATTTTTGAAATAAACTACTTCTACCTATATATTATAAACTTTAAACACAATTAAATATTAAAGAAAACTAAAATTATGTTTAAAAAATGTACCAATATATGTACTTATTTGTTTTTTTCTCTTTAATTAAGTATATTATAAGTAATTTTTAAACTTTTCAACCCTTTCAATGTAATCCTCCATGACAATAGGATGTGGGAATGTTAATAATTTGCATATTACCTGCTTAGTTGCCACCTGATGAGCGGCCCAATATAGGCACACCATCCAAAAGGTGGCCCAATATAGGTACACTGACTAAGTAAAATAAATAGTTTTTTTTAATGATAAGAACACTTTTTAGATAAAATATAAGCAGTGATTATTTTCAAGCGGGGTTAGGGTCTCTGTTTAAAAAAAATCGTGTCTAACTTTTTTCAAAACTGAGAAAAGTTGGATTAAGTCCTTAAGTGGCCCATTATAGGTACACTTCTCAACATAGTGTTTTGTTCTTATAGGACTTGTAATGTTAGGAGTTTTGTGTGAGAGTTATCCGAAGAGTTGGGCATAATTTGGTTCTATTCCAAACTTCAGTTTAATTTAATCACCAAAATATTGTGTGTATGTTGAGTTTGTCGTGGCTGAGGCAGTGTGGACAGACAGGGCGCTACAACACCAGTTACTTATGGGCGCATGTTGTGCACGAGGTGTGAACACCTCTTGAACTCAAGCAAAAAAACGATATTTTTTTTAAACAAAATTTCCCGGTAGCCGTTAGAAATTCAATAAGTCGGGCTCGCTGCCGGGTGGGTATTTTCGTAGTGCAGAGGAAATTACCAATTTATTCACACGGAGAAAAATATGGTGGGTTTGTTTATTTATTTTTTCATTCAAATCCATTAAAAAATCATTTCCCATTATAGAGGAACCAAGAGTACGGTGACTATGAGCCGATCCGCTAAATCAGCTAGTTCGTTACGGCACTGCTCTATTAGTTAAGAGGAAATGGTAGTCGCATTTAATGCCTTGTTTGCGGCTTGGCTATCAGTGAAAATAGCGATATTTTGTTTTAGCGATAAGTCGTCTTTTAACGGACATGACTCTCGGATTCCTAGTATCTCCGCCTGGAAGACGCTAGAATGGTCAGGTAGAACTTAGCGACATGGTTCGGTAGGACTTAGCGGCATTGTGGATATCTGAGAAGATTCCTGCTCCAACCCCGCAGTCCATTTTCGAACCGTCGGTATCATTCTAAGCTACTTCTGAACTTAAGTTAAAAATTTCAATTCGAAATAAAAATTTTGATTTGTAGGAAAGATCGTGAGCAAGCAGGGCAGACTGGTTGCTAGCCGGTAACGAATAATTCCTCTTCCAGCTTGCAGCCAGTAAATTCGTTTTTTGATCGCTCAATGGTGGAATCGACGAATATTTTATAAAAATCTCAGCTGCTTTGGCGAATGACCAGAAAGATTTGGAACCAATCTGCTTGCCAATTATCTCCTGCCTCAGTGTTTGACGACTTAGAATTGAAAATTTTTGTTTTATGGAGAAGAATTGGATCTCAACTGACCAAATGATTTTTTCTAGCCTGAATACTATAGAGTCAATTAGGTGTCTTGAGAATCCCGACTAGCTTTTCAATAAAAGCAATAAATAACCTCGCTCCCTTTAGTGTGATTTTGATAATTACGTTAAACGCTTAGTTAAAGTCGTTGAAATTTGTATCCCCATCTGATTTAGCTTGCATTTACAAAACGTGCATTGGTAGGTGACATGGGCCTGTCTGTTTCCAAGCACATATTGCCAAATGCGTTATACGCAAAGTGTTCATTGTTATCTGTCGTCCAACCCCGTCCCATCTAGCTCCTGATCTCTTTCATCCCTCATTGATCTAATAGCATTGGATGACGCAGTAACCTCGTGTCTTTAAACACTCTAGATCCAGCCCCGGCAACGACAGTCTCATACAAACGAAGTCTTTACTTCTTAAAAATCGCCATTTTAAAGAGCTGTATGCTTGCATTCGTGGGTCTCAGTATAGTCACCAGTACGACGGACGTTAGCAAGAACGGAAGATGCAGAGAAATGCTTCAAGTCAGGCTGATGAATCCGTGGAGACCTGTAGCAGTGTTGAACTGGGTACTCCTAATGAAGCAGCGGGACCCATAGCTGTTTTAAGGATTTGTTTGCTCTGAAACGTGTTGACGTCTACGGAGGCGTTGAAGTCTAGAACCGACTACATTTTTGTTGTGCGGGGGAGTTTACTGTTTCCAACTTAATAGTTTCTTTTATGGCTATAAATTCTGCCAGTGCATATTTCTTATAATTCTGTGCAGTTTGAACTTACCTTTCCTAAGCAATTAAGAGCATTTTCTGTTCATTTTTTAGTTCGAATGGTGCGTGTGCCTTCAAATAAAATGAGGTCACCCGAACCACTCGTCTTCCTAAGTCCAAATTTTCTTAAAATCAATTAATTGCAACTTTTAGCAAGTTCCAAACTTCTTCAAATTTTTGATTTAGACTCGACCTAAATGCAAACCGATAGATTTTTCTGCATCAAACCAAAGCCCAGCACTTGAAAAACACGCAAACAAACAGCTTCAAGCGTTCGCTTCGAAAAATGACACACCATTAAGTTCCCGCCATAATTTTTCGCTGTGCAATGACCTAGGCGACGGGGCAACTCATTTAGCGCTGATGCTGCACGATTCCTACGGCCGTAGGTATTACATTCGGTCTAATAAAACGCCAGTATCCAAATTCCGTGACCTTTTAATGTCAGAAATGAGAACAAAAGTGAAAACACTGCCGTCGAAGCAGAACAATTGCACCAAAACGAAACGCCAAGTAAATCTTCTCGTAGCATCGCCACCGTGCCAACTCGAATGTGACGAGCATCGAAAAACTCCGAAAAGCCTAACGCCCCGAAACATTTACCCATTCGGCACCCTGCGGCCTTTTCCCATTTTCAACCCTCCGTACCAAGAAAATCGCATCGGGAAAAAAAATCCCCGAAAAGTGAACGGGAAGCTGCACGCAAGCACAAACGTCAAAGGTAAACAACGAACTCTACCTCGCATAAAACCACGCAGAACAGCTCCAAATTTTCTCGGATTTTTCACGGCAATGTCATTTCTATTCGCCCGAATTTTTTCGGCGCCACACAATCGAAATATTCGCGTGCCGACTAAACTAAATTAATAACAAGAAAAAATCTGCGGCACGGCAAAAAATCGGCGGTTCCAATTGGACACACGGTAAAAAAAAAGGAAACACACCACACAAACACTTCACTAAAAAGACATTATTTCGCGGATTTTCGCGTGGATTTGGCGAAATTTTCATCAGTTTAATGCCGAACGGTTCGGGCTGCTCGTTTTGAACGTAACGCGACGAGATAATTTCAGCGGTTAAGTGCAAATTTGCATTGTTTTTATTTAGGATACGCGATACACCACTTTACTACAGACACCATCTTTTTTTTCGATTCTTCACCTCGGTCGGTAGTGCCACACGACAAGACGACTGTACGACGCGAACATACTAGATTAATGCAATTGGGAAATATTTTTGTCAGGCGGGAATGGAAATTCGTTTTTGAAAAATTTTAGAAAAATTAATTAAAATCACCCAAGGGTGTTTAACTGCGGTTTTTATACTCTAGATGAAATCATATAGAGTATTAAAAGATTAATCCAGCCCAAAAGTTTGTAACGCATATTATATATTATTTTGTGTTTATTTGTGGCCAAAAAATCCAAATCCGCTTGACGTCCGTCCGTCCGTCCGTCCGTCTGTCCGTTAGCACGATAACTCAAGAACGCCTTCACCTAGGATCTTGAAATTTTGAATCTGGCTGTTTGGTTAAATTTGTAAGGCTAAGTTCGTTAACGGGCAAAATCGTCCTACTCCTTCGGGTAGCTGCCATACAAAATGCCCTTAAAACACGTGTCCAAGAATATTGGCCGATAACTTCAGAAGGGTTTAAGCTACGACTTTGAAATTTTGTATGTGCTAATTTTCAGATTCAGATTCAGAAATTTTTATTGAGACTTCTATTTTACATGAAATTCTGTGGTAAAAAACGATAACAGTCATCAAAAATCCAAAAATCATTTTTCAAGTTTTCAATTGCATTTTTAAAAAAATTGCCATTCTTTAATAGATTTTTATCTCATATAATATATTATTATTAGGTTGTATTATTAAATTAAATAAAATAAGATCTTCTAATATATTTTTTATTAGTGTAATTATCAATTTTGATACACGTAATCGCCTAATTTTTTTTCGACTTAAGCTGTTATCGCTTTTTACCACAGAATTATAATGAGATGTAGATTTAAAGCTTGACAGCGATCTAATGTCTAAGCAGCTTTGAAAAGTTATAGATCCGACCGTGGCCGAGACTGAGTAATTGTGTTAGACATGTACAAATTTTTGTCAATCGTTCATATGGCTTGTGTCATATTTGGAGTGTGTTAATTTTCCAATAGTAGGAGCTAATTGTATGATTATGAAGAAAATCCTATTAGTCCTTCGTGCAGTTGCCATACAAAAATATCCTGTTAAAATATCCTCATTCAATTCACGGAACTTACTATAAATCAAGAAATCGTGTAGCCACGAAGTTTAAATTTTTTACAAATGAGCGAAAATGAAGTTAGAATTCGTTTGTCAGTGAAATTTCTTTACTCCTTCGAGTAGCTTCCGTATAAAAAATCCTTAAAAAGACGTGTTCCAGAAAATTTGTCGATGGCTCTACAACCATTTAAGCTATGAAGTTGAAATTTTGTACACATTAATTTTTGAATAGTTCCAAGGAATCATGTGAAAATCCTTCAAAAAGGAAAAAAATTTTCGGTAACTTACCCAGTTCAAGATATGGAATTAAACACTGAATATTGTCTCTTAGTTTTAAGTAGCAATCTAATGGCAGTCTATTTTATCCCCAACTACAATATAAATCGGAGTTCAGTATTCATCTAGAGTATTATACGATTGGCTTGCAGCCGATCGTGACTGCAGTATGTTTTTAATTAAAGGACTCAGAAGTTAATAAACTTTTTTTGCTATTTTGTAACTTACTTACTTTCTTACTTATAATAGTTAGGTTCAGTCCTTGCCAACGGACTGAATCTTCGGCGCTTCGAATTTAGAAATGAGTAGTAAAAATCATTTGTTTTTATTTTTGACTTTTAGACTTTATTATTTCAATAATACAACATTGTGATCGATTCAAAAAAAATTGCTACAATAAAACAATTTTTTTTACGTTTAATGACTAGAAAAAGAAATGCAGTTTGTCTGTCCGCCGTACGGAAAATCGTTTGAAGGCCCGTAGCTCCCAAAGCCTTTGAGGTATTAAGTTGAACATTTTTTTAAGGATTAACTGGGTGGATCACTTTAAGTGGCCACCTCTTGAGTGGTGGGGATGTGAGAGCGTTTTGGACGGAACATTTTTGGTTTCTAGATTTCAGCAAACCCCTTATGCTAGAAGGCTGAAACTTGGAATTTGTATAGAGCTTAGGAAGTGGACTCATTTACAAAAAAAACTAGCACTATGAGTGGAAGGGTGTGGATGTAAGGGGAGGGGGGTGAAAAGAAAAAAGTTCCGATTTTATATCTCAAAAACCCATAACTAGCTGAAACTTGGTACTTAGATAGAGCTATAATAGCGGCATGTTGAGAAAATAAAATATTTATTAAGGGTAGTATGATACGGGGGTTGGGGTGTTTCTCCTATCTATCGAACGGCTAATGCTAGAAAGTTGAAACTACTAGAAAAGTAATTTAGATAAAAAAAATTGAAATATTCATAGGCGTACGAAAGGAGGGCAAACAAAATGATCAGTGAAAACGGAATGCATATATTTCCACGAATTTCATCATATCTCTTAGATCTTCCAAAATTATGAATTCATTTTCATTCTACCAATTCTTCACATAAATGCATAGAAAGTGTTTTCAGGATTTTTTGAAATTCGACCCCTAAGGTGGTGTAAAGGTGTTGTATACATTTTCACGAATTCTGCCGTATCCCTCAGGGCTGATTAGATATCGAACAACTGTTCACTTCTACGGGCTTATTTAATAATAACCTAAAACTAGTTTTCAAATTTTTTCCCTTTTCAACTCCTAAGAGGGTATAAACGGGTTAAACACGATTTCATGAATTCCGTTATAACTCTCAGAAGTGATAAGACATCGAATTGGTTTTCACTTCCTCGAGCTTTCTTTATATTTATTTAAAAACTCCTTTCATGATTTTTGGATATTCAACCCCAAAGTGGGTGTAAAGGAGTTGCATATGTTTTCATAAATTCCTACATATTTTTTAGATCTGATGAGATATTCAACTCATTTTTAATTTCTAAGACTCCCTACATAATCGTCAAAAAGTTGATTTCAGGATTTTTAGACGTTCAACTCTAAGGGTGTGTTTATTGATACAACCGTTCTGAGTGTGTTATAATAAGGGAGGACAATCACAATTGGCACACTAAGGGCGCAGTGAATCGAGAATTTAGACCGTCCTCCACCATTTACAATCTACAAGGAGGTGTAAGGAGGTTGCATATTTTTCATGGCTTTCGTCATATTTTTTAAGTTTTATGAGATATCCACACATTTTTTTATATAATCGCCTACAAACCAATTTCAATTTAACCCGAAAAATAAAAAAGTTTCGCCCAGATTGTTGGCAGATTTTTTTTTCATTATTATTAAAATAAAGCAGTAAAATCGAAAAAACAAGTTTTCCAGGGAAAATACTGTTTTGACTTTTATTTGTGGATTTTTCGACAGGAAGGAAAAGTTTGAAAGAATAGGGATCGCCCCAACTATCCAACCAGTGCACCCCATCAGGAGCAAGCTACCCTGTCCACTGTTACTCTGTCCGAAAACCAGGTGTATATCCTAAGCAAAGGATTCATCTTCGCCTCCACTATCACAAAAATCCCGATTATAGGATCAGTTTGATAAAGGACTCAGTCAAATCCGAAACGTTGCACAATTAAAATTCAAGACAGCATTTTACCCAATTTCAATATACTGTGAAAAAATTCACCAGTTTAGTTTGAGTTTATTATAATAAGTTGGTCGACTGCAATTATTCAGATTCTGTGGGACTTCTGGTGGCGCAGCCGGTATGCATCCCTGAGCCGCAATCCTGTGCTTTATTCCTTAGTAATCAATTCACCATAATTAAATCCCTTCGATTTCGAGGAACCGTTCCTGTTTTAAATATTGTATGACTCCTTAAGCAAACATTGACCACTATCATTTTTAGGGCATTCATGACAAGCTATGGATGTATTTTATCATACTGCTCCCCATATCCCACAGTCCGAATACTCCAACTTATTTATTCTGAGCAGTTTCGTCAGTCAGCCATGGCTTCATCAAACACGATTTACACTAATTCGTAATCTAAGATGATTAATAAAGCGCCACAATTTATCATGACCGCACTTTAATCATTTATTTAATTTTTGGTTCTTACGTGATCGGAATTGTGATCTTATAAAAATTCTCTATACTCGAAATTGAATCATCAGCTCATTGTTTTGCTCACTCCCAACATTCAAGCAATTTGTTATTAAATTCATAATAAAATGGAATATTAAAAAAAAAAAAATTATGTAAAATCATTTTTGTTGTAACACCGAATCACACACAATTCGGTTGTAGGGTTTTATTTTTAGAAAAGACATGGAATTAAAATAAGCTCCATTCAATACAAAGTTGTGCCTTTCGAAATAAAATTTTCGTCATCGCAGTCTTTTAATTGTTTTCATTCAATTATGCTATAGTAGTTTAAAAAGAAGCGCGGTTTAAGCAGTGAGTGCAAGTGAAATATACGGAACATAGTCGAGATTAACAGCAAAACAGGAAGACTATAGTGTGATAAGAACGCTCCAAGTGCGGGTGATGCCACAGTAGAACTAATGAAATAAAGTCATTAGTTCGCTCTCTGGCGTCGTATTTTTGTGGAATTATAAAAAGTATTAAGTGGACTTAATTTTCTTAAATAGTGTTACAGGCTATAGAGCGCTGGAATCATAATGGGGACTATACACTTTGTTTGGATTACCATGCCATTGGTTATTGGCGTTGCATCCGCTTGGATGTATGGACTATCTTCTATAAATACGTTTGAAAGGACGGAAATGTGCCCCGAAGTAAGTATGGATCAAATCATACATATAGTAGGTATAACTCGTATAATAACGCTGCCAAAAATTTGATTGTGGGTTTCTGTGGACCTGGACTTAGAAGAAAAGATTAAGACGATATGGTTTTTATTTAATCGACTATTTTTATCAAAAAGGACAACTTTTGCTATGCATTATTACAAGGTACTTGGCTTAATTGATCCAAGTCATACTTTATGCAGTGAAAGATTGTTCTACGAATAATGTACCAAAAGTATGACTAATGAACGGGGTACAGTACCTACAATGAGAATGACTCATGTACACTGATTGCAACTGGTGGTGATTTGGAACCGTGAGGGAACTAAGCCAACGAGATGTTAAAAAATGTACAAAATGTTTTTTGTTCTTTTATATAATATTGATAATGTCGGTGATAATGAAGTTGCACCCTATGCAAATACGACAGACTCTGAATTGGAATCCGCAAAGAAAACATTTGAATGTTCTAGGAAACGAACAATCGAAAATGAACTTCAAGGAGTCAAAAAGTCCTGGTAATTTCAGTTTTTTTTTAAAAAAAATGATGGCGTATGGAAATTTTTTTCAAATCTTGCATTTGAAAGTCACACGTTCCACAAATCATACAAATATTGGAATAAGCTCGTGACTTTTCAAATACAACTCTCCAAATAGCTTCGTGGCTCATTTTTTTAGGGTGCCTACTCGAATTTCTTTACTAAAAGCCCATAGAAATAAGAACAAATTTTCTGCCTCTTCGGATCTATCTATATCATGAAATTCGTGAAAACGTATACAAACCCATTACATCACTTTGGGGGTTGAATTTCTATTCGATAATCAAACCTTAGAGATATGGTGGAATTCGAGAAAACGTATACAACACTCTTACACCCCATTAGGGGTTGAATATCAAAAAATCCCGAATTTAATTTTCAGGCGATTATTTTTACATACCAAGGTGCTCTTACACGAGCAATTTTTCAAGGAATTGATTGCCCTACGACTATTGCCAAAACTAGTGGAGCGATTAATGGAGCAATACAGGGCAATATCATGCTAGTTGCGGCAATATTTCGGCAATGTGGCAATATTTCCGTAGATTGTTTATGAAGTTTGCTTTCGTGTTGTTCACAGACTGAATTGCTCGTGTAAGCCCTTCTTGCCGAATTGCTAGATATTGGTTCATATCGCTCATCACATTTCAGCAACGAGTTGATGAAAAGTTGATCCACATCGTATGTTGCTATTGTTGCTGTGTGTCGCTTCACATTTTCGTGGCGTCAAAAGTGACGAATATTGCTGCAAATTGAGCAATATTAATAACTCGTGTAAGAGCACCTTTAGTAAAAATAATGACCTACACAGTTAAAATTTTTTACGACATTAATTATTGGCAACTAGTTGCCAACATAAGGTATTGTAAATTTAAAAATAATCAATGGCACAACAGCCCAAATTGGGCCTAGGCCTTAAAGTAATGCTAGAGTTACTTCATTACTAGACCTACGGAACACTAGGAGGTGAAGTGGTCAGCCACATGCTCGTCCGTGATTATTACCCCGATTTTTAACTCAGGTACTCATTTACAGCTGAGTGAACTGGTAGTACGGCACTCAATCCCATTCTCGAAAATTACTTGTCGCCAAGCAGATTCGAACCTGGTACCAGGTGCACCGAAGGCAGGTGCTCTAGCCAATAAGCTACCTATTGTAAATTTACATACCTTAAAACCACTTACATTTCCACTGTAAAATTAAATTTCGGAAACGTAATAAATACGTACATGTCTCTGTAAAATTACATGCCTTATAGTAAACTTAAATCACATGACATATTGTATGTAATTTTACAATTTGAAGGTTGAAATTACCTTCTTTGAAGTAATTTATAATACCAATCACATATGCAACTTTACCGCTTAAAGGGTAAATTGTACAAGTAGCCACATGGAAAACTACATTACTATTTAATAAATTTAAGTAAACGTTTTCATTATAAATAAGATGATGTAGCATTTAAACTAGATAAGTCAGGCAGTTATTACCTATTACAATAGTTATAAAAAAACGAGTCGCGATGTTTACTTAGCAATGTCCGCACAAGAAATGATAAATCGACGCACGATTACATCATTTTCCTTATATTTACATCATGCCGAGATGTAAAAGTCCATAGACAAATATTGACTGCAATTTCAGCCCTTAAGTAATTACTTTATTATTTCTTAATAATAAAGTATTGTTATCGACCTGAAATTTAAAAAAAATTTGCTACCCTGAAATTTTGTATTTTCACGTTTTAGGACTAGCAAACACCAAAAAAGCAAAAAAAAAATGTCCGTCTGTCCGCCGTACGCCGTACGCAAAACCGTTTGAAGGTGCGTAGCTCACAAACCCCCTTGAGATATTAAGTTGAAATTTTATGATAGGTAGTATGGGTGAACCCCTACGAGTGGTATCTTTTGGAGGGGTGGGGATGTAAGGGGGGGGGGAGGAGGGAGTGTTTTAGATGATAAATTTTGGTTTTTAGATCTCAGGAACCGCTTATGCTAGGAGGCTGAAAGTTGGAACTTATGTAGTACTATGATAGTGGACCCATTTGCAAAAAAAGATCGATAGGGGTTGAGGGGTGTGCTAGTCGGGGGGGGGGGAAACATTGCGTCCAATACGCTTGAAAGCTGGCATTGAAATACTCTAAAATCCACATCATCACGATTGATGTCAGATGACTGAAACTTTGTAGTTGTCTTAAGAGATACTAGGAAATTAGAAAAGTTTTAAAATTTTTAAGAGGGATGGTGAGGTATGGGGTGGGGGTGAACAACTTTCAATTACAATATCTTCCGACTCAATTGTGCCAGGAAAATAAAATTTAGTTTCTGTGTATAGAATTACCAGTGAAGTGGTGAAGTGCGGAATGTGAGGGGGGACAGTCATTTTTCAAAAAATTAAATTTTTATAATATATCTCTTGAACCGTATCATATATGATGTTGAAACTTTTACAGGAGTTAGGTCCCGTAGACCTCTAGCGGTGTGTGTAGGGGGTGATGGTAGGAAGGGATGGAAATGAAAAACGTCTGATTTTAATTTCTCGAAAGCCGCTAAGGATAGAAAGCTACAAATTTAAAACTGTATAGAGTTACTATAGAGACATTCCAGAAAAATAAATTTTTGATAGGGGTAGCAAGGTACGGGGGTGGGGGGTGGTTTTTCATATCTCAGACACGGCTTATGCTAGAAAGTTGAAACTTAGTACCTATACGTAGATGTGCTACTAGAGTAATTAAAACTAAAAAAAAAGTCTGGGCTCAACTTTATTATTTTATGGGTAGAAGTCCGAAATGTGTTTACTGCTTAGATGCGGTGTAGGTGGCTATGGACAACCTAAGGAATGACCAGGAGGCTATTTGGAACGTTATTTTTTAGGTTATCAGTCGCATACTTGCACCGCATATCGGTATTAAACACGTTTCGGACTTCTACCCATAAAATAATAAAGTTGCGCCCAGACTGTTGGCCGATTTTTTTATTTTTTACATGTTTTGAAATGTAGTTTTCCGTACAAGTTATTGTAATTTTTATCTCTTTGTAATTTTACATAGTATTTCATTTAAACAACTTAATTTCATAATGGCAATAGTGTGTATACATGAATTGTGTAATTTTACCTATGATATAGGGATAATTTTATTACATTAAATGTTGTAAAATTACAAATAGTTTTTACTGTGTAAATGAAAGTTAAAACTAATCTGATACCTCATCAGACCTATGAGATATGCTAGAAATCATTGCATATAAAAAAATTAAGACTTCATGGAAGTAAAATTAATTTGATATCCCAGAATATCTCACAAACTGACCATTTTTTGCCCCACCTCTGCAGGCTGATTGAATTATGAACTTTATTTCCTTAAATTAATTTTTTGGTACATCTGCATACATCTACCAAATTTCAACTTTCTAGCATAAGCCGTTTTTGATATACAAAGTTTCAGGGCAGACAATTTTTTTGAAAATTTCAGGTCGATCACAATGCTTTACTATTATATTATGATAATTAATAATAAAGCAAAATTATTAAATAAAATAAAATTGTTGATGGTGGTATGTAGTAGGCTACAGGGATCGCGGATGTGCGATCTTCGTGTGAAGGTGTTTAAATCCCAGGTTGATTAGCTTATACATCTTTCACCTACTCAACCCAACTTTAACCACATAATTAGTCAAAAAAAAGTAAATGTTTGTAGTTTTTTTTTTAATATTCACAACCCCTAAATATGAAACAACCACGGTTTTTTTCCGGTCGATCGCAATACTTCATTAATAGAATAAAACAAATTACATTTCAGCCAATTATGTTACCTTGGTAACAACAGAGTTACAGATAAAATTTGCTATAGAAATTAAGTAGTTTGTTTCAATTATGCGAAGTTACAATAAGCCATAAAATTTTATCAGCTTAAACAACTGCGCTAATGTGTTCAATCAAACATTTACTAGAAAATCTTGTAAAAGAGAAATTGATATTGTTCGAAGCCGAGTCAGTAAACATCAATCAACAATTTTCACACCTTTCATCACCTGCAATAATCATGTACATTGTATTGTATACCACCCGGGTATATTATTAATGGCATGCATTTAAACATCGATGCCTATGCGTCGGAAACGTTTCGTGTTACACCTGTATCTTGTCGTTTGGGGCTCGGCCTTGAAATCATCCCAAAAAATTGACGAGATTCGATTTAACGCCAATAAAAAAATTATGGACAGGTGAAGGAGCGAATGAATGGCGGAACCGATACAAAAGAAATTCAACTAAATACTCGATTTTCGTATTAGCTGATTTTAGAGTGTTGGCCTGATGGGTGTACAGTGTACTAAATACCTACAGGTGAATTATATAGAACTGTGGCATGCACACAATAGGTAATTGCATAATTCGTGCATTGTTTACTGTTTTTGTATAGACTTTTTGTAACCCCAATAGCTAATTGATGTGTAGGAGTCATTAGAGGCGCGAATCCGAACTTGAGGGTTTCGACCCGACCAATAGTAATTATTACTCTATTACACGATATAAAGGTATGCGGTACAGCAGGTGAGGCAGGTATTTACCGTGATAATAAAAAATAACTTACAAGCGAATAAAAAAAGCACAACATTAAATTACAACTCCCCGGAAGAGAAAGTTAACAATTTTTCTTGCATTTGCTCGCACTTTTTCTCTCTCCCTCTGAAATACCGAACCTACCGATAAAAGACAATTTTGCGCACATTTCTTTAAGTGTTAAATGTTGAGATAAAGTGCTTCTACTTTTACACCTATTAACCGGCAAAATAGAAAATAAGGTCATGATCGGCACTACAAATAGCATCTCATTCAGTAAAAGTTCTTCTTTGGCAGGTCATTCATACTATGGATAGTGAATAGTGGATAGTGGCTAGTGGATACTGCCGCAATTGAAGTAGGTGAAACGGGCAGATTTTTCTGTTTCTATCTATAGTACGGCTATCAGCCATTGGCATACTCCATACTCGATCACATCGCAACTATATGTAGTGTGGCTAGTTTGCTAGTACCCTACAGTGTGGAACACCTCCTGACTGTTAAACTGTCGCGTTTCAGTTTTCGAAAAGTGCAAAAAGTGTCGCCGCACCAAATGCGAGGTGTGTCGCACTTGTTGTGAGGACACATAAAACTTTTAATTCTTCACTAAAAAGACATTAAATTGTGTATGCGAACAGTGCATAAATGACTTCCATGCGATGATAGTTAATGGACGGCTATTTGTTCACAGTGAACACGAAGTAATGCGAACAATCTTAAGATTCTCTCGGATCATTCATCGGTGAAATGAATTTCATTGTCACCGTTTTTCATCTAAAAATTATAAAGTCAGTTGTCGCGCAGTTTGAAATTTGTAACACATATGTAGATTTTTTAAAAAATAAAAATGTTAACGTCCTAATTTTCCCCTTTACAGGTTCGAGCCATGCGTAATTTTGAATTGAACTCGATGATGGGCAACTGGTATGTTGTTCAGTACTATGCGTCGTCTGAGGAACTACCCGAATATGCCTGTATGCGAAGTCATTTTACAATGTCGGAACAGGATCACCATGTAAGTATTACAGTACAGAAAAGGTATATTTGTAGGTGAAAAGAATAAGACTTGGGCCATCTTTGAAATTTCCTCCCCTTTAAGAAACAAGTGATCCTTCTTCGCGCTTTTTCTTGGGTTTTTGAAGCATACGAGAAGAGGTGTAAGAGTTTTCGAAATCGGAATAACATAGCTACATGCCTCAATATTATAAATAATGATTTTGAAATTCATCCTGTAATTGTCCCTAGAGCTCTCGTCCTGTGAGCAAATTCGTCCTTCTCGTCCTGTGATTAAATTCCGTACAACGCAAGAAAATCAACTCATATGATCTGAGAAGAAATGGCAGTGGTTTACAATTCTTGCCTTCGAATAGCATAACTTACAAGTGGCATAACCTTTTCAAAGGAGCCTGGAAAAATCTCGAAGACAATCCGCACACCGAAATATCGATACACTCAATTTCTGCGGGAACAATCGCAAAATTTGAAGAGAAAATGTCCTTTTGAAGAAGAAGCTACTTCTGGAGATGCCTAAGCTATAATAATTTTGAGCATCCTACATATTCACCTTGGTATGTAACGAGAAGACGATGGTGGTGTCAAAAAAGGCAGCCTTACATCTAAGTAGTTTAAGATCGGGTGTTCGGCCGAAAAGGTTGAAGCAGCAATTGGAAATGGTATCAACAAAAGCTGCGAGTATTACTCCAAAATATACCAACTAAAGGTGGCTGGGACGAAAAATTGGACCAAGGTTCGTAATGCTCGCACTGAGAGAGCCTGTTTAGATACGGCTTCCAAAAGTCGGTGTTAGTCCACATCTAGCCTAGCTAGCGTTACTAAAGATCTGGCCTCGTGCGGGACCTTTTTATTCAAAAACTTGAAAAGGGACCAACGTGGAAAGAAGTTTTCGAACGCTGAAGAGGCTAAGTCCGCGATTTCAGGTCACTTTGAACCAAAGGACAAAAGAAATTAATCGAAAGATCTAATAAATCAGTTCGTGTCAAGGGAGATCAAAAATAATATCACAATTTTTTTAACTCACTTATGACCGAATCGAAAACTTTTTGGTCTCCACACGTAATAAAGTAGTAGATCAACTAACTTTAAAAAATCTATCAATTATAAAATTTCATGCGGTTTTCTATATAAAAATAAAATTTTGCGATCGACCCCAACATACTTCACATATGTATGTGTTAGTTAGTTAGTGATTCACGTGCGATTCTTCTGAATTGTTAGGGTGAAATTTTAAATCAAAACATTTGTAATACTTCCATACATAATATTGTATTCAAATATTATCAGAATATGACCATGGCCATGACCATAAAAATTTATTTGAACAATTAATTTCGAATCGAAAGGTAAAAGACAAATCAAAAATCCGTGTGTAACGTAAAAACTACCAACTCATGTCTAAATACACTCTAACAAAGATTAGTGTAAATTTACTCTTATTATTAATGGCAACTGAATACCAAGTATTATAAGAGTAAATTTACAACGGGACGTAACAACATACTAAATAAGCACCTGGTCGTAAAATATAGCTACACACATCTGTTTATTTTTACGTTAAAATCTTTTTAATATCGAGACGATGGTCGTAGTTTTACATCGTTTACGTTCAATTTTAAACATAAGTTGCAAATTTTTTAAATACAAAATTACGCATAAAGTGGTTTAATGGATATATTTACGTTATTAAGATGTAACTTTACACTCAATTTTACTCTAAACATGATGTAATTTTAAGTAGAACGTTCTAAATTTACAAACCTTAGTTACATTTATAATGACGTAATTGGTGTGCTTACATTATTTAGATGTAATGATTCAATACAGCTTAGATTTTATTTATGCGGATACGTATTTGAGCTGCCTACTAAAATTCGTAGATAAAGCCAGTTCGATATCGCATAAATAAAGTATAAGCTGAAAAACGAATGATTTGAATATTGATCACTATCCTTGGAATTTCAAAATATTTAAAACTTTTTACAATAGTAAAATGTAATTTGTAGAAAACCAACAAGGCATAGTGTTAATTTACTATTAGATAGTATGAAATCCAAACAAAATTTTAAGAATTTTTCGATTCGTATATATATTTATATTTAAAAATTCATAATAGAAAAAAAAAATAAACAATATTTTTACATATCAATTTTATTCAAGACAGCTTTACTCCAGTTAATATTTTGTCCCAATATATACAGATATTATTGAGTACCTATTGTAGGCTTACAAGTTTCAAAATTAAATTATTAATTTTTGAAAAATTATTTAAATGCTTTTTTGCTCCTCGTAAATTTTGAGCATATGAAAATAAAATCTGACGAAAAACTCGAGGGTTTGGGATACTTCCTTTCGATACATCATATTGAAATTGTAAAAATATGCTACTGCTAAAGAGATCATATCCAATAGATTTTAATTTTTATATTTTGCAATCAGTATATGCTCGATGTATACATAGCATTATCTGTATGTACTATCATAAAGAGATGTGCCTGCAATAAAAGTATAAATCAAATGTTTAACTAATGTTATAATATTGAAATTTTGCACTTAAAATTGCTAACCAAGGAGTATTGCTTTTGCAGGCATCTTTTTTATTGTCTAACGTGAATAAATTTTCCAATTGATTCTTAGCAAGAAAATAATCACTTTCTAGAAATTTTGAGCTTTGGAAGACTGGGGAATTGTCTTGAAATTCCAGATTTTGTGAGAACGCTCTTCTAACTTAGAAATATTTCCGGCACGATGTTCTCTAAAAATATGGGACCTGAATGAAACTGTGTTCGAAAATATTTTTAAACAGTTTAATATAGTACGCGAAATTGGGCTATTAAAATTAATGTTCTTTCCAAAATGCAATAAAAATGGTGTAACAGTATTAGTTATAAATTTACAGTTAATCATGCTGCACTTAATTTTACTTATATGATTGAAATTTATGCTTTGTTTATTCTAATTTTTTTAACTTTCTATAATTCCTAAATGTATGTACCTGGAAACTTTTATATGTTGATATTTTTTTGTTGCAACTTAAAGTTAAACACGCAAATAAAATATTATTTTTCCCTCTGTGGTCGTACAGATGGTTGTTATAATTTGTTAAACAATTTGATATAAAACTGCAGCTACTGCACTTCAACATATTCAAACAATTATTGCACTTAAACCTTTTAAATCTATTATGTCGATACCGAAACCATTAATATTATAAGTTTTTAGCAATTCATTACCTTTAGCGTGAATTCCGCCGATATGTTGCGAAATTAAAAAAAAACACAAGTTCTTACAACTTTTTGTTTGAAAATTACATTAAGAACACATTTACATCGAAATTCGGAATATTTACGCAATTTGGTGTAAATTTACAACTTCTGTCGTATGCTCTACACAGTTTAGAGTTTATTTCCAAATTCTTTCGGATTTTTAAACAAACATATGTAAAATTTATTAGTTAGGACTTTTTGGTTGAAAATTCAATGTGTGGTCATTATTAAGGAGGTATATTTACGTCTCGGACATCTCATTTTTTACAGTGTAGCAATGAACAAAAAAATATATGTTAATGTATGATTCTTTAGTAAATCACTGAATCACTTTTGTTTTGCTTTATTACTCGTAAATAAATCATGAAGGAGAACCATAAGTGAGTGAACCAATTGCGAAAATCATTCCTTAAAAAGGTGCATAACTTCAAAATGGCTTGGCAATTAATTTACCTATGGTACGAACGGTGACAAAAAAATTTTCATTACACAATATGCAGTACTGCAAACAAAAAGTTAACCAGAATTGCAAGCTCCGATAAATGCCAGATACAGGCTAGGAAATCAGTACTGATAATAAGAACTTAACATGGATTCCGAATCCTGAAATTGTTCCGAGAGGGTTTGGCGTTCAGAAATTTGTCGTTAAGAGGATTGGCAACACGGAATTGAAAATTCCAGTTCTATACCAGTACTGGGCGAATTCAGCTTTTGAAAACTGTTGTTTTAACTCTGTATCCAGTACAAAATCAATTATGATTTTCCTAATTGTCATGGTGCATCTTTTCTCTCCTCAATTTTCAAACTATAGTTCTGCTTCATTAATAATTAATAATTAAAATATTAAATATTTAGTTCAAATCTGCATAATGTAAATATGGCACTAGAATTGTAGAGGATATAGGTAAGATAATGAAAATAAAATATTATAATTCAGGCAGCATGAGTATGAAAATGTATATGAATATTCAGTAAAAACTAATCTTATGCTGGATCTCCGTATGAATTCTGACGTGTTGTACGGTGTATATACTTATACAAGTTAATGTATAAAAGTTGAAAATTGCTACCTAATTTCTAAAAAAATTACTTGAAGCAATGCTAATGTCAGATTCCAAAAATAGAATTCATGTGGATTGTAGGGACTAATTCAGGAATGGCTAACAATAGAAAGTTGAAACTTTATAGATACATCGATGTGCGAAATTATATTATTAAAGTTTTTAAGATTTGCAATGGAGAGTTGTGATATTTGACACGGCAGCAGTATCTTGTTGTTACTGCACGAAGAAAGGGTCATTTTGGCAAATAGAATTTTTTTATAAAATTATCGCTATTTAATTGTAAAAATATTTGGTGATGTATCTATAAACCTGAAGAAAAAAGTCAATAATAACAGATTTCATAGAACAACATTCGTCTTTTTATCGGTCACCGAAATTCTCCATTGGTGTACATTTCAATTAAAGGTGAATTAGGGCCCTCGAAATCGACATGTCGAAATTTTAGTGTATTCAAGTGTTGTACAACTCTTCGGCCTGATAAGTGGATCAAATCGTCATCGTTCTTGTCCACTTGAAATTTATGTACTCCAAGTTCCAAGTATGTAATGATCTCGAAAAAAAACTCGAAATCCAACATCTTTTTGCCTTTTAAATTTATTTATTGTAGCGTAGCTCTTATTACGGCATTCTTGTCTCAACATCAAAGGATAAATGGCGCTCGGACCATACCCAAAGTGCCCAAAAAAGAGAGAAATCAATTTTTTTTCCCCGACCAAACCGAAAATATATGTTCAAATTAGCAACTTAAATAATTTCTCGTTATTACCATTGCGATATTGTTTCGAGACGTTTTTTTTTTTATTAATATTATTCGTTTTTCGTAGAGCATAAAAATTGGGTCAACAATTTCGCAGGAAATAACGCGGAAACCGTTGAAGTGAAATGGAAACCAAAAAGTTTGTGATCTAACTAATGGTCAATAACGATCTGTACCAAAAAACCAATCGATTTTAAGATACACTATCTTTATCTGTAGTCAGTACTGATACAGTGCTGTACAACGTATTATAGTCTTCGGAGAATTTCTTGATGGTTTTACTTTCGATTGGTGCCCTCTCGAATGTGGGAAATTGTTTCGGTTTCAATCATCTTTTTCGTCAATGGAAGAATGATGGTATCTTGCCGGTCGATACTTGGGTTTTTGCTTCCTGGGTCAGTCGAGAAAGTTTTTTTTGTCAAAATTTAAATTTGAACATGTTAATTAGTTAAGTTAATCTTTAATTACATTATTCATGACCAATTGTTGACGACTGTTATTTATGGTATTTTTTTGATGGTAAGCTAAGTAATTGGATGCATTTTACCGACAAGTGCACATAAATCATAAAAATATGTTGGGCTTGGTTAAGACGAGAAGATACTCGGACCTACCGCGAAGACGAATGAAAGTTGTTTCGGTAGAATTTTCGAACGAAGCCCTAAAAACGGGTTGTCTTCAGTTCAAAGAAGACGAGATCCAGTGATCGTGTTTGGTATATCCTGTTCCAGTCTGTCGAAGTAATCTAGAATATTGTTCTGATTTTTCTGTATATTTTTCTTCATTTCTAAATTTCAAAATTACATACATATTAGATATGTTGCTGGCCAGGTGGGATTTGCTCCGAGGGGATATGTCGGTAATTTCTTTTAAGGTGACCGTATCTCGGAGTTTTGTAACCTATAAGTTAATCTAATCGATCACAAACGCAGAATATACGTAATTTTTTTGCGAGGCGGAATATTATTATTTTCTTTTCTTGAATCTAGCGTTCTTCTGGCATTTTTTTCTTGAATTTCGGGTGATAAAACCGCGGCTACCTTTGAATCACTATTCTACAAAAACAGGCTTAATTTTCATGAGTCGAATATAATTCAACAAAAGTATTTACCTACTTTTCGTGATATATTGCGAATAGGTACTCGTCATATTAAAAGTAATATATCCAGCAATACTAAGGCCTTCTGAAACTTCATTAATTCCCTTAGATCCGACAATCTTTTACCGCCAAGCATGAACGCCAATGCCTACTCTGCCTATGATCCACTCAGCATAGCGGAACTGTTCGCTGATTTCTTTTCCAGTGTTTATGACGATGGCAGGAACATTGAAGTTAGTCCGATGTCCTCATCTTTGCATGATAGCATCAGCTTAAATGTGTCATCATTGGTCATTTAAACTAACGATGTCTATGCAATACTCAACGAACTGGATATATGTATCTAAAGGCATGGGTCCCGATGGCGTCCCACCCTGTCTACAGTACCTTGTGCAACCCCTAACGTTTCTTTTGAACTTATCCCTACAGTCAGAATTTTTTCCTTATATGTATGTGGAAAACTTCCTTCATTATTCCCATCCATAAATCAGGTGACAAGGGCAATGTAGACAATTATAGACCGATTTCAATCCAATCCACTGTTGCCAAAGTCTTCGACGCAATATTAACCAATAAACTGACCCCTCTGTTCAGGAATTGCATTACACCTTTTTCAGCATGTGTTCCAGAAATGTAAATCGACCGCAACTAATCTTTTGCCATACGTGCAAACGATCAACTCTGCTCTAGAATCTAAATCCGAAGTTCACGCAGTATACAGGGTGTAACTAGTACTGAGGTTCAAACGAAAATGGGAGATAGAGGAACTTGTCCTGAGTAGAAAATCGTTCTACACATACTCCCGTTTTGGCACCGTTAAGGAGATAGCGCGGTTTTAAGGACGAATGATTTTCATCGTACCTGTGATCACTGTTTCATCTCTAACTTCTGCTGTACTTAGCGTAACGTAATAATTCTGGGCTCGTTGGAAAGGACACAAATTCTTCTTTCTAATTGTTATCAACTGTGTCAATCAGTGTTATACTTTTTGAGAAAAATTCATTTAAATGACACAAAAATAATAAAAAATTAAAAAAAAATACAAAAAAGTCCTGTTTTCTCCAAGAAGGACCTGATTAACCACCAAATTTTATTACATTTTCGGAAAGCCCATAAAATTTCACTATACGTTTGATAACAGAATTTCCAACGAGCCCAGAATTATTACGTTACGCTAAGTACAGCAGAAGTTAGAGATCAAACAGTGATCACAGGTACGATGAAAATCCTTCGTCCTTAAAATCGCGCTATCTCCTTAACGGTGCCAAAACGGGAGTATGTGTAGAACGATTTTCTACTCAAGACAAGTTCCTCTATCTCCCATTTTCGTTTGAACCTCAGTACTAGTTACACCCTGTATACTGACTTTGCGAAGGCTTTTGACAAGGTTAATCACTACCTACTTATCTCTAAGCTTGCAGACCTAGGCGTATCTGGCGAATTGCTTAATTGGATACGTGACTTCCTACAGTATTGCACTTGCGTTGTCAATATATTATAAAAACTGCTAAATCTAAACCCTTTGCAGTTAAATTGGGTGTGCTGCAAGGTTCTCACCTCGGACCGTTATTGTTCTTGCTATTCATCAATGACATCCGTGATATATTTGATAATGTAAATTTTCTTTTATTTGCGGATGATCTAAACATTTTTAAAACTGTTTATTCAACCCGCGATTGTCAAACTATTCAACATAATATTGATAAGCTCTTTGAGTGGAGTATACCTAATCGCCTTCCTTTAAACATAGGTAAGTGCAATTACATAATTTTTCATAGAGTGCGTGTAAGCACTTCCTTAAATTATAGTATAAATAATTGCCCCTTAGTCCGGGTGCTGACTGTAAAAGACTTGTGCTCGAAGCATCACTCACACTCGTACCACATATCACACAAATTTGCAACTCTGCTCGTAGAATGCTTGGATTCGTTATAAGAAATACCCAAGACTTCCATAATATTCATTGCTTAAAAGCTCTCTACTATTCTCTGGTGCGTCCTCACCTTGGTTATTTGGAACCCTTATTTTCAAGTTCACTCTTCGAAATTGGAGACGGTTCAGCACAAATTTTTTCGCTACATCGCCTACAACCTTCACATACCTCTGTTATGCAAATCAATTATAATTCTCTGCTTGCCACTTTAAATCTAAACACTCCTTTCAATTTGACTTGATCGCACTGTTCAGGATCTTAAACAGCGAGTTAGAAGCTCCACAATTTCTTGAGTGCGTTAATTTTCGTGTACCAAACCGCTCATCACGTTCTAATGATCTATTTTATACCACATGTTCCAAGACTTTATATGGCAAGAACTGCCCAGCCACTCGATTAATGGAAACTGGTTATAAATTTTGTGGCATTATCGATTTTTTCAATATAAATATCGCAGAAATTAAATCTATGAATTACTTGTTATCTTAATTTTAATTTAAATTGAATTATTATGAATTATTTGCTTATTAGTTTAGTTTTAATTTGTTTTTTTCTCTTTAGTTTAGTTTAGTTTTAATTTAAAATTTATTTACTGAAAGGTTCCGCACCCGTTAATTTTATAAAATAAAATAAAATAGTTCACTATTTAATTAACTTACATGCGTTAGGTTGATATGTGGGAAATATTTTGAGAAAAAATTGGGAATATAGTAAGTCCCACACTCAGAAAAAAATGGTTGATTTCAATCATTTTTTAACAGTTTTTCTAGTTGAAACACAGCTTAACAGAAAAATAGTGATAATTGTAGTTAAATTAACTAGAAAAATAGTCTATGTTCATTCTTACAATAATATAGTACATTCTTCTTATAAATTGTTGTTTTGACTATAATATGGTAGGAAGTATCTTAATCATATTTCTTACTATTATACTAGTAATATTTACCAAAAATAATAGTAATAATAGTACATAGCGAGAATAGTAGTATTTTACTATTTTTATCTTTATAATAGTATATATAGGTTAAATTTATACATACTTACATACTCATTTTTAGCGAGACCGACTTACGAAATATTACTTTTAAGGCAATTAAAAAACAGTTAAGATATACTGATAGAATTTTATTTTTATAACGTAACGTAACTAAATATTATTAAATAATAATGAAGTTAAATACTTCAATCTAATAACGTTTCTGTTTTCACAAGTATTATTCGTGTGTTGTGCAATTGTATCATCAACGATATAAGCTAATATGGATATGTACTTTCATACATTTCACACGGAAAAGCAATAAAATATTTTTTCTTTTCTTGAAAGTACTTTACAGTTCAAATATTATTTTAGGGAAATATATCAAAATTACATATGTTGGTTTACAATTTTAATTATTATTATTATTATTTTAATTATCGCAAATTAATAGAAAAATCTCTTGATAAATGTCCACTCTGATTCTAATGTATAATTAAACACCATATTAATTTTAAAGCATGTATCATATAGCACAAAGTTAGTAAATTAATAAATTACATTTTCCACCACTACGAAAAATACTTGAATATTTGTTAGTGAGGTTCCTACATTTATAATAAATGGCTTACACGTTAAACCCATATGTTTTTGTGAAAAGGAGCTCTACTTTAAATTTTTGGTAAGACGTCCCTTTCAGTGTTGATGTGAATAACAAAACTTTCTTAAGATGCGGCAATACTCGGGCGCCAGAAGTAATTATTTTTCAATCCTTTCTTAATATTATTCTATATTGTGCAATGCAATAGCAAAGCGATAATTGTATCACGAGAGTCTGTAAAAGCAAAACTAATAAGTGAAGTGCGATAGTTTTGTAAACAAAATTTACCTTCGAATACATTTTCATCTATGGATAACCATATAGGTTCTTCAGCAATAATATTTTCTTCCGTAATTGTATCAAATACACTGATTTCTGTTGATTGTCCACTGTCAAACACTTTAAACTAAACACAGACAAAAAAAAGGTATTCTTCTAAGTAGGTACTAGTTCCATTCTGATTGAAGGTGTCTCTGCAACTGAACCTTGAACATAATACGAACATAATACGGAAAATGTTAGACCATTAATAGTATAGTTTTAACAGAATATAGTAAACGTTTACAATATATTGATAAATTTTACTTTATTATTTCAATAATACAGTATTGTTATCGATTTTTAAAAAAAAAAAATTTGCTACCCTCAAAATTTTTTTTTTCACGTTTCATAACGAGTAGACACGAAAAAAGCAAAAAAAAATTTCAGTCCGTCTGTCCGCCGTACGCCGTACGCCGTACGTCTACCGGTGTACGCAAAATTGTTTGAAGGCTCGTAACACCCAAACCCTTTGAGCTATTTAGTTGAATTTTTTTTCGTGGGTAGAGTGGGCAGTCCCCTTAAAGTGGCCAAATTTGGAGGGGTGGGGGTGTGAGGGGGGGAGGAGGGGGAAGTGTTTTAGACGGAAAATTTTGGTTTCTAGATCTCAGCAACCGCTTATGCTAGAAAGCTGAAATTTGGAATTTATATAGAACTTCAGTAGTGGACCCATTTGCAAAAAAATTGCCGATATAGGTGAAGGGGTTTGGGAGTGGGGGGAAAAATAATGCGTCCGAAACGCAAAAAAGGTGAGATCGACACTTTCTAAAATCCATATCTCCTAAACGGTTAATGTCACATAATGGAAACTTAATAAATATCTGTAGGTATACTAGGAGAATAGATCGGAAACAAAAATTTGAGTGGAAGCAGTGGCGTGCGGGGGTGGGGGGTGAAAAACTTTAGATTACGATATCTCACGAACCAATTGCACTGGACAAATAAAATTTGGTTTGTGTATAAAGGTTAACAAATGAAGTTTGCTGAAGGCAAAATTTTTTAAGGGGGCGGTGGAGCATGAAAGTGGAGGGGATAAGAATTTTTCTAAAAAATCACGTCTCATATCTCAAGAACCGTGTAAGATAGATGCTTCAAATTTTTACCAGAAGTAGACCTAATAGACCCCTAGCAGAAAACAAAATTTTGGAAATAAGGGTGTAGAGGGTGAGGGTGGGGGAGGGTGGAAAGGAAAAGATTCCGATTTTAATATCTCGACAACCTATAATGATATAAAGCTGAAACTTGATATTTAGATAGAGCTATATTAGTAGCATCTTGGAAAAATATAATTTTTTATAGGGGTAGTATGGTACGGGGGTGGGGGGAGTTTTTCCTATATTTAGAACGGCTTATGCTGCAAAGTTGAAACTCGGTACGTTTATGTAAATCAACTAGAAAACTAATTTAGATAAAAAAAAAATTCAAATATCCATTGGCGTTCGGAGGGTGGGCAAAAAAAATTATCAGTGGAAATGGAATGCATATATTTTCACGATTTTCGTCATATCTATTAGGTCTTCCCAAATATTAAATTCATTTTTATTCTACGGTTTCTTCATATAAATACCTAGAAAGTGTTTTCAGGATTTTTTAAAATTCGACCCCTAAGGGGATGCAAAGTGGGTTGTAAACTTTTTCACAAATTCTACTATATCCCCAGGTCTTATCAGATATCGAATATCTTTTCACTTTCACGTGCTTGCGAAATAATCGCTTAAAACTTGTTCTTAAGTTTTTTCCTTTTTCAGCCCCTAAGAGGGTATAAAAGGGTTGAACACGTTTTCATGAGTTCCGTCATTTCTTTTAGAAGTGATAAGAAATTGAATTGGTTCCTACTTTCTCGTGCTGTCTTCATATTTATTTATTAACTCCTTTCAGGATTTTTGAACATTCAACCCCCAAGTGGGTGTAAGGAGGTTGCATATCTGGTGATATATCGAATTCATTTTTACTTCCTAAGGTTTCCTATGTAAAAAAGCCAAAAAGTCAATTTCAGTATTTTAGATATTCAATCCAAAAAGGTGTAAGGAGGTTGTATGCTTTTCAAAGTTTCGACATATTTCTTAGGTTCGATGAGATATTAGATCGCTTTTTATTTCCACAGACTTTTTATATAATCGCCTACAAACCCATTTCTCAATTTTTCGATATTCAACCCCCAAGGGTTTGTATATGTTTTCACAATTTTTGCCATTCCTTAATTCTGATGAGATGTAAAATTGATTATTACGGCCAACCAATTCACGATTTTTCGAATTTCCAGAACCAAGGAGATGTGAAGGGTTTGCTTACGTTTTCAGAATTTTTTCAAAATCCGTCTTGTCTCATGAGATTTCAGGTTGCTTCTTATGAAATCGTCTAAAAACCTGTTTCACAATTTTTTCGAAATTCAAACCCCAAGTGGAAGTAATGGGTTTGTATACGTTTTAACAATTCGTCATATCTCTTAATTCTGATAAGGCAACAAATACGTTTTTGCTTCTATGGGCTTTTAGTGTACATAATATACTGAAATTCGAATAGTCTACACGGACTTTTTCAATGTTTAATCGTCTAAAAATCTCTATTTTAAATATTTTTATATTAAGAACAAAATTAATTTTCCATAAGAAATCTAAAAATCTCGAAGCAACTCATGATACACTCCGACTTTTACCGCTCCCGAACTTTGACCCGAAAAATAATAAAGTTTCGCCCAGACTATTGGCAGATTTTTATACATCCTTTCGACTTTTTGCTGAGAAAGAGGGTGTTTTCAAACATGCAAAATTTTAAGGTAATTTGAATAAAGTAGCAGGATCAGAAGGATGTTAGTAACATTAGTACGTAATGTTTTGTTAAACCACGGTTATAAGTTCTTAGTTGCACTTTATTAAAAAAAAGAATTGGTCAATTACGAAGTGGTTAAAATTAAAGGTAATAACTTTGAAAGTTTTTGAGCTAGAGCGATAAATTTATCCTACTAACCCCGCTTCTTCTTAGCATTTTCAACAGCCGGAACACGGTTATAACTAATTCCAAGTCTTCAAGTTGACTCACCAGAAAGCACTAATTTTTTTAAAGATTTTTGTATGGCAGTTTAAAACTGTATCTTCATTTCACTCAGCTTTCCAGTTTTGATGCTTTCAAAATAAGTGTAACTACATAACCCCCCTCGCCGAGAATTTAATTACAAAAAAGCTTTTATGCCCAATACGTTCCGTTCCGTAGTTATCGCTCCTTCGGAAAAAAAAAAGAACCATTTTAGCTAATTGAAAGAGTACCGCAATATTGTCAGTTCCTGCAATATAATAATAGATATATCGTGGAAAATTTTTAAATTCCAGTACCTAACTATCATCACTTGTTTTCAGGAATTTCGTATGCGATGTACCTGAAGAAGTTGGGCGATTTTACTTACTAATGGATTCTAAGTAAAATTTCAACTTCTCTTTATTTTTCCCCTATCTATGGTGCGCTGATATTTTTTTTTTGGTGTGGCAAAAAAAGTTCAATGATGGTGCGTTTACACTCACCCTTGAGGCTCGCCTCGAGGCGAGCCTCTACCCCCATCAGGCCATTGCAAACCGGTTTTCGTCGGCTGTGTTCTTTGCTGTGTTGAAAGCAATTTACACTCAAAATGCCTCTGCGGCGCAACATGCCTATGAGTGCGAAACGACAGAAATACGATGAGCTGCGAATTGTGTGCTGCCACAGTTCATTGCATGTGTGTACACATATGGAAGCGTGCGTCGGAGAAAAGTTGAAGAATGTTAGACTCTTGCGACTCCACAAGCCATCTGATTGGGTGATTTTTTGGTGGGGATAGAGGCTCGCCTCAAACGCTGAGTGTAAATGCACCATGATTCTTAACTGAGTGAAATCTACATTCATTCTATTTTTCACAAGATGTAGCTCCCGAAATTGCATATTCATTTTATATGCCATAGCTCTGCCCCTTCCTACGAAATGTTGTATGGGCGCATTGGCGGATACAGGGGAGGGGGGGCGGAGGGGGCGGCCGCCCCTCCCCAAGAGCAATTCATACCTACTCCAACCGTTCTCCGATTTTTTTTACTCCACTGCAATGTGGACTGTAATTAGCATTTACTGTAGTTCTGCGGTGCAATGCAAAGCACAGAACAGAACCATGATGGTAGATTTACCATACACTCAACGTTTGAGGCGCGCCTCTATCCCCACCATAAAATCAACCAATCAGATGGCTCGTGCAGTCGCAAGAGTCTAACATTCTTCAACTTTTTCTCCGACGCACGCTTCCATATAAGTACACACATACAATGAACTGTGGTACCACACAATTCGCAGCTCATCGTACTTCTGTCGCTTCGCACTTATAGGCAAGTTGCGCCGCAAAGGCATGTTGAGTGTAAATTGCTTTCAACACAGCAAAAACACAGCCGACGAAAACCGGTTTGCAATGGGTAGGGGTAGATGCTCGGCTCGAGGCGAGCCTCAAGGGTGAGTGTAAACGCATCATGATAAAAAAACTACAAGACAACATGTAATAGGGTCATTCCATCAAGAACCGCCAAGAATGACGAAATTTGTGACCTTACCATCTCCGTTTTTTTTTGAAAAAGTTTGTACTTGAAGAACTAGTGAAAAAAATAATTGAAATTCAATTTTTTGTTTCTATCTCTTTTTTTTTGGTAGTTATAGTATGTTGAAGTTTTATTTTTTAGGCTATACTGTTTTCCAAAACATACCAAAAAATTAACTTGGGATCTCAATGGGATCGGGGTCAAAAAAATCGAAGAACATTATAGTGGTTCTCAATTATTTTACAGAAAAAGGGTCATTTAATCAAGAATCGCCAAAAGTCTGACCTTATCATCGCCGATTCTTTTGAAAATGTGTGTACTTGAAGAGTTAGTGAAAAAAAAATATGATTTCCAGTTTTTGTTTAAAGTTGTTTGTTTGTTTGTTTTTAAAGTTGTTGTTAAAGATTTCCCAAAAAAGAAGTCCGAGTCCTCTTTGAAAATTCATATCTCTGCTAATTTTTATCCTTAAATAATAAAGTAGGGCTTATTTTAAAGATTGTTGTTGTTTTTGTTAGTTAAAAAATGAGATAGAAACAAAAACTTGAATTTCAATTATTTTATTCACTAGTTCTTCAAGTACAAAAATTTTCAAAGGAATCGGAAATGGTAAAGTCACAATTTTGGCGATTCTTGATGGAATGACCCATAATAAGATGAAAACAATATCATCCCGTTTTTACAGTGCAGTCTATGTAGCTAAATTCACACAGAACTTGATCAAACAAAATAGCCAAATCAAAAAAATTTTCGCCCCCCCCAACAGCAAAGTCTGGATCCGCCACTGTATGGGCGCTCATGGAAATAGTTCTTGTTTAAAGAAAAGTAGAAATCTCACTAGAAAATGGTTTAACTTACATGAATATAGTATGACACCAGAAAATATTTCTATTTAACCAGAAAAAAAGTATATCTCAATCAGACGTTTTCTAATAAAATTGTACTGATGATTCTTCGCAAATAATAAATTCTTACTAGTTTTCTAGTTGAATCTAAAACCTAACTATATTCTAACTATTTCTTAACTAATTTTACAATTTTAAGAGAATTTCTAGTTAACTGTTAAAAATTTGACTCAACTAGAGAATTAATTGCATTTTACTATAAATATTTCTCTCAGTGCAGAGATGTAATAGAAGGTCTCTAATAGAAAAAAGTATATTTATTTCTAAAAAATTAATATAAACTAGCAAGGAGCATGATACACAAATCTTACAGAACCACTTTACCATCCCTAGGGGTTGAATATCACAAAGGTAGGTAGGTACGCGTGGCTGCCCGTGAGAACACGGACACACTTAGACCTGAAAGGTCCGTTGTGTTACCACAGGATCATCGAATCCGGTCCTACTCGTCGAACCATTTAGAGCTTGCAATGAAGCGTTGGATTCTCGCGACCTCCATTGCGGCAAGATCACCGAGACAGTTGAAGAAGTAAGCTCCAAGATGAGCTTTCCTTCTGGCTGATAGAGCTGGACAGGTACAGAGAAGGTGAAGGACTGTCTCCTCCTCCTCCTCATCCACGCAGCTTCTACAGAAGTCGTTTGAGAAGAGGCCGAGTCTTTTGGCATGTCGACCAATAAGACAGTGTCCAGTCAGGACACCGACTGTGGTGCTGATATTCGCCCTTTTGAGCAAAGTCAGCCTTTTAGAGCGTTTCAGATCCAGCTCCGGCCAGATCTGTCTCGCAGTGTGACATGTAACACCATCTGCCCATCTTGAGTTGGTTTTCTCGATTGAGTCCAATCCCAGTAGCAGTTTACATGTAGAGAGAGGCACACCCAGATTCCGATGTTCCGGCATAATCTGAAGGGTAGTGCCGCGACGGGCGAGTTCGTCAGCCATGCAGTTCCCTGGAATATCCCTGTGTCCTGGCACCCAGCACAGAAGAATATTGAACTGTTCTGCCATCTCCTTAAGAGATGATCGACATTCTGCGGCGACCTTTGATGTTGTTGAGGCCGATTCCAGGGATTTTATTGCCGCCTGGCTGTCTGTGAAAATGCTAATATCCCTAGTAGATATTACATTACACCTCAGCCAGGACAAGGCCTCCTTGATCGCCATAAGCTCCGCCTGAAAGACACTACAGTGGTCCGGAAGGCGGAAGGAGCTGCTAATGTTAAGCATGTCAGAGAAAACACCTCCACCTACTCCGCCTTCAGTTTTGGAGCCGTCCGTATATATGTGGGCGGACTCCTCCGTCCGTACCAAATCCCTTTCCCATTCTAGACGGGTTGGGATGGTTGTTAGGAAATTTTTGTCAAAATCATAACTGGGAGGGGTGTAGTCGGTGTTTTCAGGAATATCATTGAAGTTATTCAAGATTGTTGAGTGATCTGCATATATGGCAGTCCACTGTGTAGAGGCTCTAAGCCGAATGGCTGCACTGGCTGCCATTTGCTTGCCAAAAATGTCTAGGGGTGGCAGACTGAATAGCATGTCTAGTGCTGCAGAGGGAGTTGTTCTCAGAGCTCCACTGATGCATATGCATGCTGATCTCTGTACCTTCCCTAGGGTGGTGCAGTTAACTGCTTTGTCTAAGGCCGTCCACCAGACAATAACACCATACATAAGTATCGGTCTGATGACGGACACGTAGAGCCAATGAACTATTCTGGGTTGCATACCCCATTTTTTGCCAATGGCCTTTTTGCACGAGTAAAGCGCAACTGTTGCTTTCCTTACCCGTTCCTGAATGTTAGGTTTCCAGTGAAGTTTCCTATCCAAAATAAGACCCAAATATTTTGCGCTATCGGTGAAAACTAGACTAGTACCATTCAGAGAAGGAGGGTCTACGTGAGGAATTTTATATTTCCTGGTGAAGAGGACTAATTCTGTTTTGCGTGGGTTCACACCCAACCCGCATTCAGCTGCCCATTTGGAGAGGATAGAGAGAGCATTCTGCAATATCTCACTCAGCGTGTTGAGGTGCTTTCCCGAGACAGCAATTGCAACATCATCTGCATAAGCAATCACTCTGCAGCCCGCCCCTTCCAGTCTCAATAGCAGTTTGTTGACCACTAAATTCCATAGAAGAGGGGAGAGCACACCACCTTGTGGTGTACCTCTGCTGACAAACCTTCGAGAGGAGAACTCGCCCAGCTTTGTGTTCACAATCCTGGATGTTAACATCAAATTGATCAGCGCGCCAAGCGAGGACTCCACCTTCAGGATAGAAAGAGCGTCAGTGATTGCCTCTGGTCTGACGTTGTTGAAAGCTCCCTCGATATCGAGAAAGGCAACCATGGTGTATTCTTTAATACTAAGTGATTTTTCAATGGTGCGCACGAGCGAATGTAAGGCCGTTTCGACCGACCTCCCCTTCCAATACGCATGTTGGGATATTGACAGCAAACGCTTGTCAATATTGTCGCGGAATATCACAAAAACTGAAATCAACTTTACGCCCATTGAAGTAAACACAATTTAATATCTAAAATTTTCAGGATTTATTGAAATTCGTGAGAACATGGCCAGCCACTTTGCACCCACTTGTGGGTTAAATATTAATAAATTCTAAAATTAATGTTATTGTATACAAGGCTTAGAGAAGTAAAAGCGAATTTGATATCTCATTAGACCTAAAAGATATGTCGGAATTCGTAAAAATGTACTTAACTACTATACACCCTTTTCGGGGTTCGATTTAAAAAAAAATTCGGAAAACCATTTCTAGACACTCATCTTCATATGAGAAGATGAGTGGCTCATCTTCTTCATATGAGAAGATGAGTGGCTACCCGCAAAAGTAATATTAAATCGATAAGACGGGCCTAAGAGATATGACGAAAGTCGTGAAAATATATACAAAATACAAAAATGTATACAACCCCAAAGGAAAAACCTATTTAAGCATTTTTCGATATTAAACCTCCTGGGAGTGTAAGGTACTGCTCAAGTTTTCACAAATTCCGAAAATCTTTTGGGGTCGAATTCGGTAAAGGATTAGCGGATGCGTTGTTTCCGATTCTGCTGTGTTACTATCGGTTATGTATCACAATTTAAATTATAATTTATGCACGTACGTATATATCCAACTGATTAAGAGCATTTTCTTCAATTAATTAAAAGCAATTAAAAGATAATTAAGTACTAAAATAAGAATGTTTACCATTTTTTTTATAGGTAACTATGAACTTCACCTACATATTCGCTGAAGATCCACTTCGCGAGCGCTTACGTGGCAACATAACCTGGATAATTCCGAATTTCAATGCACCGGCACATTGGATACACACGGAAGATATTTGTAAGTGATTTGTCACATATTTGACATCAATACATAAATTTCATGGTCATGCCTGGATTGCAAAAAAAAATTGAAATAGTAAAAATTTACAACAACAAGTCGGAGTAGTGTAGATCCGTGGACAGCGATCAAGTCCCGATCTGGATCGGTGCTAATAACGCATGGATCATCACCTGTACCTGAACTAGAGCCTTTTAATTTGAAATCGCGACATACGAGTATGTGGGGTATGGACGCGTTTAATACGGCAAAGTAATGTAAAACCGCTAAGTGTCGATTACACATCAAGGCACCTACACATGCCGTACTCACCTAGGCCAGTGCTATAGTGGCGGCGTGCGGACACTGAACGAAATTTGCATATTTTACGAATGATTTATTGCATTCCTATGCACGTGCTATAGGAGTAACCTTCTTCAAGAAGTGTGTTACCTGCAACCTGGCTCTTGCCCATCTTCTTTACATGCTAATTTTGTTTTCATTCTTTTACTTAACATTTTTTTTTTTTTTTTTTCAAATTTAATTGATTAGACGAAGGTATCTACAACACATACATCATCGACACCGATTACACCTCGTGGAGCCTTCTGATGCATTGTGCCGAGAAATCAAAGTCACCGAGGTATTTGTCAGCTCTGTTGCTGTCCAGAGAACCGGCACTCGGCAATAATGTGGTTAACTTTCTCAGGTGAGTTTTAAAGTGGAAGATGAAGTTGGCGGATTTTTGTTCCCAGTGCCCAGGTGATCCGCGTTAAGTTAATTTATGCGGCATCTTTTGAGACGGTCTACACGACGGAAGAGATTCGGCCGGTAAACCGCTGAAGCTGGAACATAACATGAGATTGCGACGCGCTATTTTACCAGGGCATAGAGGTGATTGGGATTGGTCTTTTGGTCGCGTTGTCGTCACTTTGTCTGGCCGTTTGTGACCAGAATCGCATATGAACGCGGATGATGCATCCCATGTCCCGTGCTGGTTTTGTGGTTTACTTGACTATGTGGAGAAAGCAGAGCTAAGACGCGATTTTTTTTTCTTTCTTTCTTGGGAGTAGAAGATCCACTTTGGCCAGTTCCATTGTGCAATCAGGTCGCATTTGCGTTGGTTTATTAGAATAATGTCACTTTTTACATTATCGCTTAATATTTTACGAGCGCTTCTGTTTTCACCAGACCGAACAATTTCCATAGAATGTTTTCCCTCGGCGAACGATACGGAAAACGGTTTTCGTATTTCGCAAAATTCCATCGTGGTTTCTATTCGAAAAATGGAGAAAATGGTAGGTGACTAACGTCCAACATCGTTGCATTAATTTTATTTAATTGGTGGGTTTATTTTGCAATCTACACGATGAAAACTACGATCAAATTTCAGAATCTAGTGCAGATTTCATCTAGTTGTCTAGTTGGAATCCCTGAAAAATGCAAATCTTGTGGATCATTCGTGTAGCCTGCATACAAATGTCCTTAAAATATTTGTGCAATCATTATCCTGATCCCACTAAAACTTCAAGCAAAAGTTAAAAGAGAGGTTGAGTACGTTAATAGGAGAAATCACACCATCATGGAGCTGGCACGTCGTCCAAAAATATTTAAAACAGATGGAAACACCTACGAAGGCTGTCCCAGAAGTACCTTAGCTGGCGTATAGATGGCGAAAGAAAGAAAGAAAGAAAGCACTATCCCTATAAGGCTTAAGTTTAAAGTTTGAAGACGCTACTTTGTTTAGTCTTTACATAGAGATACTGGAGACGATAAGCCACCGGTTTTGCATAAAGAGCTTTGAAGCCAGAGAAGTGAGACAAAACAGGGTGGTTATATCTCTATGAGTCTTTATTTGGCAGCGATCAATAGCAAAAGCGAACGAATTTTTTAACATGGCAAAAATTGGTCACAGTTATGTAATACAATACTTTCATTTGAAAGGTCTCAGTCCAACTAATATAAAAGCTGAACTAGATTCTACTCTGGAGAGTCTGCTCCTCCGTTTGCAACAATAAAATAATTTGTGGCAGAGTTTAAACGAGGCCGTACGAGCTGTCAAGACGAACAACGCAGTAGTCGACCGAAGAAGGTGACCACGCTGTAAATGGTAAAGAAAATCTACAAAATAGTATTGGATGATTGTCGACTGAAAGTGCGCGAGCTAGCAGACATATTAGGCATTTTAAAAAGTCCTGTACATCGCATATTGACTGATAATTTGGACATGAAAAAGCTGTGCGCAAGATGGCTGCTGCGTTTGCTCATGACACTGACTATTTTTGCGGCTTTAAAGCGGCTAGAAAATCCAAATGGAGAGTGATAGAGACTTTTACATAGAATTTAGACATTGGTGTGAGAGAGACAGTCCGAACAGCAAAACTATGAGTAACTGTCAAAAAACAATCCATAACTGTCAAAAAAAAGCGGCAACAAAGTGCATTCGAGCAGTGTTTCGCAACATTCTAGCAGTTAATCCAAGAAAAATTCACTGGCGGCTAGATTTTCCAGCCGCTACAGACTTGTTTTTGACAGTTCGGTACGTATAAATTATGGAAAGTGCCATGTTATGTTATAAAACGCGCCTGAGCCGGTATTTCTCTTAATAAACCAGTTGTTAATTTCGTTTACTAGATGCCGCTAGTGTCGGAAAGAGCGGTATCTCTTTCTTTTAATGTTGTTCGCCTTGCCGCACGATTTGCTATTATTGCACTTTTTTCTAGCGAGGAAATAGCCAGTGTCATAACAGCATCACTATGGAACAAAACAGCGTCGTGAGGATGTTTCGATCGAGTGTTTGGCGATGTTTCACAGCAATAATGCCGAGTTTTTGCGCCGATTCATAACCATGGACGAAGGTTAGGTTAGGTTTAGAGGAGTGAACTCTTAACTATTGATTCCAAATATTGCTCTTCTTTATGAAGAGAGTAGTTCTCCATAAAGGTATCATTGCAAGTTCTGATAAATCAGTCAAGAAGAATTTCCTCAAGTACCGATATCTGGTACGAGCCAGACTTTCACAACCACACACTAGATGTTCCAGTGTAGGTTCTATATTCTCATCACCACAGCGACATAGATCAGCCATGGGTTTCCCAGTCTTTCTCCATGTGTCGAAAAAGGACAATATCCCGTTAAGACCCCTATAAGTTGTCTACACGTGTTCCTGTTCACAGACAATATGAAACTAGAGTTCCTCTTGTCAAGTTTCGGCCAGCACATTCTAGCCTGCCGGCAACTAGAAAGATTCGCCCAAGCCCCCTCAGTTTGTCTGAGTGCTTCTAAGTCAATTATCACGTTCGATGGGGCATATAACCGACTTCAGCCAACTCTATGCTCATCTCCGACCCCCTTTTGGCGAGCTCGTCTGCCTTTTCATTTCCAAGGAAGTCACTGTGTCCAGGGATCCAACAGATTTTCAGCGTATTGTTTAAACCCACCACTTGCAAAATTCTTTTGCATTCGCTCACTAGTCTAGATTTAGGCGGCGGTCCGAATTACGCTTTCTGCGCTTTTAGCACGCATACAACCGGTCCGAATTGCGCTCACGATGCATACAATTTGCATGGAGGGGTAATTTTCTGGCGCTTACACTGCTCACGGTTTCAAGGATAGGCACTGTGAGTACACTGTGTGCACACGATCGGTCCGAATTATATGCGTCGTAAGCGTGCATACAGTTCGGACCGACTGTAAGCATTGTTGGTAATGTAAGCAGCATGAGCGTAATTCGGACCGCGGCCTTAGTTACGTGCGCATCGACAGCCTTTATAACGTATATAGTTATTGCACTATTCACACACTGTTTCTGCACAATTCTTTCTGCTGGTTTTGTTAATGCAAATATTTCAGCCTGAAACACACTCGAGCTATCCAGTAGCCTGAATGATTTCATGATGTCGAGACCGCAAGAGTACACTCCTGCGCCCGTTCCACTTTCGAACCCGTCTGGAGTGATGATCTTGGATCCCCACTCCATTCTGCTGGAAATGTTCACAAGATAGGAAAGTCCAAAACTATAAGACGGTATCCTGTAGTCGGTGCGCTCCAGAATGTCGGAGCACAGGGAAACTAACAAGATCCTAGTGTGGCCCACACTTCCTTCCTTCCAATAGCCTGCCTCGCGTAGACGCAATGCGTGCAATTCTTTGAATTCTGTCTATGGCGGCCCTGTTAGTCACGACATCCAGCGCATTCCACCATACCAGTGACCAGTACGTTAGAACGGGTCTAACTATCGTGATGTACAGCCAATGGACTATTTTCGGGCCCCAGGTTTTTCCTATCATTTTCTGACAAGCGTAGTAAGCATTCGATGCCTTCCTGATTCTGTCCTCAATCGTGAGTTTCCAGTTTAACCTAGGATGAAGATAGATTCCTAAGTATTTCACACTAAGGGATAGCGGGATAGTAACGCCATTCAGACGTGGGAGTCTGAATTATCGGTCTTTTTTCCTCCTGAAGAGGATGAGGTCGGTCTTTTCCGGATTGATGTTCAGACCGCAGTTGCCAGCCCACCCGCTCAAGGATTTGAGCCCAACTTCTAGCAAATCGGTCAGGGTGTCCTGGAACTTACCTCTCACCATCAGAACGATATCATCTGCGTAGGCAACTTCCTTGACGTCGGTCAAAGATAGAGCCTGTAAAATTTCGTCAACCACAATGATCCATAACAGTGGAGATAACACCTCACCCTGCGGGCTTCCTCGGGTTGCTTTCATTCTGCTACATCCATCCCCAAAGAGGAGTTAATAATTCTACCCTCTAGCATCGACACAATCCAGCACGTAATGAATGAGTCGACACCCATTCTATTCAATGCCTTCTCGATCGCATTCGTTTCCACATTATTGAAGGCTCCCTCAATATCCAGAAACGCAGCCAGAGTATATTCTTTATCATTCAAAGATTTCTACCGTGGAAACGACCTCGTGTAAGGCCGTTTCCACAGATTTTCCTTTCATACAGGCGTGCTGAGAAGTAGAGAGGCCCCTCATGTCCAGGACGCATCTAAGATGAACCATGGACGAAACATGGGTCCATCACCCCACACCTGAGACGAAGGAACAGTCAAAATAATAGACTAACAGGGGAGAATCGGCACCAAAGAAGGTGAAGGCAGTCCAATCTACACGGCAAAGTGGGAAAAGTGTATCTTCCTAAAAGGAGACTATGTTGAGAAATAAAAAAATTTTTCTCAAATTTTTTGTGTTTTCTTGGTTAGGCTAAGTACTTCTGGGACCACCCTCGTAATAACACCTAGGCTATGCAATTTTGATTGCCTCAGTTTTTCAGTATGTTCGAGTAGAAGAATATAAACCTTGTGAACGCTTCTACTCTGTCGATTTCCGTACAAAAGTCTCTAAAAAGTTGTTGCATCCGCCTTGTATAGTCGCGCAAAAAATTGAATGAGGTAATTTGTTCTTATTAAGTACTCGTAAGTCGATTGCTTGCATGTTCCTCGTTATCTAAATTTGTTAGTCGAATCAACTTCGACGATTAGGCTATCGTCGATCCTTAATCATCAGTTACTTCAACTTTTTAATTAAACGCTTAATATTTTGTTCAAATTTTTTCAGAGAAAAATTACCACGTTATGGAATCGACTTATCATTTATGTTTCCCATAGTACAAGATGATTGTTATGAGTTCGATAACAGTACAGTGGATCCGCTTATGCCAAATGTTCCCGGATTAAAGAGACAACGAAAATTACCAGTTCAAGTATTTCATCAGACTTAAGACGTCACGTTTAATTGAACACGAATTGTTCCCGAAATGATTAGGTTCAATTGAATTCTTAACAAAATCAACATCTTATAAAATGAAAATGTTGTTACTTAAAATGAATTATTGAAAAATAAAATACATATACAAAAATAAACATATATATGAACCTATAGTGAAAGAATGTGGTAAAGTGTGTCATTATTTTTCATCGTTCATCACCGACGAGATATTTTGTGCCGCTTTAATAAACCCGCAAAGTAAAATTTTTATTCCGATTTTATCGCAATTTTCATATTATTTTTGGCGGTACGATGCACTTGCACTTTGCTGCGGTTTAACTTTGGATATCTTGGTTTTTTTTATGACTGTGCTGATTTCTTTTTTGAATTGAGATGGTTTAATTTTTGGGGAAATTGACGAAAAGAATGCTGTGAAGAAGACAATGGATTGGATTTTTTTTCACCTGTATGATTTACGTATGATCGAAATAAAGAATTGTGGGAAGCCCCTAAAAAATTATCTATATTATTACGACTGTCTTGAAATTAAGAGAGTAATTCTCCTTTTAGCCACCAACTTTTGGTTATTTCTACTCTTTTTATATAGTAAGTTATAATTTTCAAGCTATAAGCTATTTCTTAGATTTTTGGAAATATATTTTTAATATGCAACTACAACTTTCTAGCAGAAAGCAGAAGTCATTCTTGAGATATAAATAAAATTCTATTTCTATATAAAACTTAAAATAAAATTTGAAGACACCCTAAATTGAGGCCAAGACCAAAATTGCGCTGAGATCAAAACTAAACTGAACAGTGAAATACCAAGTTCAGCTATCTTATTGTCGTCGTATATTTCATCGCATTGGCCGGCACTGCGACCAATTTAGACGGCGGTATAACTTATTTAACCAACTTTTTAGTCATCTTAACATCAATAAGCTATTTCATACAAGTTTCTCTTTCAAAAATTAGTTGCGAAATAATTTTATTTGCATTTTATAAAACAACAAGCCGCGTCCCGCGGCTACGTTCACGTTTGTATGCTGCTATGCCACCGAAACTGCAAAGCCAGCGGTCTTGCTTTCCGTTGCTCCTGTTACTCCCGTTGATCCTGTTGCTCCCGTTGCTCTCGTTTCTCCGTTGCTCCCGTTACTCCCGTTACTCCGTTGCTTCCGTTACTCCCATTGCTTCTGTTGATCCCATTACTCCCATTGCTCCGACGCTTTCATAATTCCGTTGCTTCCGTTGCGGGTCGGATGAATGGTATTAGAATGCATACGGGACAATCAAACAAACAAACATTCATATAGATAAATTATCCATTTTATGAGCTCCTGATTATAAAATTACACACGAACCGGCATACAACAGTCTACTGTTGAAAATTTGTCTATCTTGAAGGGTTGTTTTAATTTCCACCAGTTGGAAATTTCCAACTTTAACCATTTGGCAATAGGAACGCATAACTAATACACCGAAAACGAACGAATTGCCGCTAAACTATATGAAATACACTCAAATGTTGAAAAACCTCGCGTACCACCAATTCCAAAAAAAATTTTAATGCAGAAACCTTCGCGAGCGTGCCTACAACAAATCACCAAAATTTCATCACAATCGGATGAATGGTTTAGGACCGCATACGGGACAAACAAACAAACATTCATCTTTATATATAGAGATTTATTGTATTTCATATGTTTCGGAAAACATAGAAACTTGGAAAATTATATTGTTCAGTTATAAATTTTTTTTTAAAAATATCTAGTAAATGTTGCTTATTCGGAATTTGATAAATGTTTTTATTTTTACAATAACTTATACTAACAAACTCACTTCGGAAGATCGAGAGAAAAATATTTCTTACCTGAATAAAATTAAAAAAAAGAAATAATATTTATGAGATTTTGTAAAATTTATATTTTGCCATGTATATTTATTACGGTACTGGAAGTGGTTACATCTTATTAAAATACTGTTAATTCTATGAGTAAATAAATTAAATTTAAAAATGAAGATATAATGAATACGAAGCTTCGAATTTAAGTAAAATTGTAGCAAAGTCACAATAATACCGAAAAAATATGTTGTATCAAAAATAATATATTTCTAGAAAAATAATTATAAAAGAAAGTAGGGTAAATAATGAGGCAATCAGGAGGAAAGGAAGAAATGAAAATAATCATAAATTAAACGAATTAACAAACACTCACGTAAATGTTTTCTAAAAAAACATCAAAGAAAGAAATTCATTGGTAAAATCAAATACAAACCTTATTTGATTTTGCGTCAACTAATCAACGTTGTTAATTTAAATATTGTTTAATAGTTAATTGTATTTTCATAATATTACAACTATCATTATTTGATTCAACAATTTCGTTGTCAATTTTGTCTTTAAATAATCATGTTCATATATGAGTACAAGTATCAATATTCAAAATAAATAAAATATTTCTGTGCTTCAATTATCATGATGAATGCCAGTGCAACACGTAAATGATTTCTGAAATATTATGCAAGTGGTCCTTTAAGCACATATTTTTCGTTAAACATTTCCATTTTTCATCTTTTAAACATGATACGCCAACAATTTGTGTTGTTACTTACATTAATATCGATTGCACTGAATTTTAAAAATGAATAATTATTTTTATATCAAACTCAAACTCAAACAATATTTATTTATAATAATTCAATGTGCGTTAACAGAGCAAACATAAAATATAATTTAGTTGTTCAATAGTGCTAAAGTCTGCCCTGTAGAAGTCAATTATTTACGAGAAGCATTGTTTTTGCAATAACTGTTAAGAATTTTATGTTTTGATATAAATCAAAATGCCCAAATATGCTTTAATAGTCCGATCATTTTCATTACGTATGAATAGTGAACCGTAAAATAGTTGGCTGTAAACTCTAACCTTGTTCTCATAGATTCTTAGCAAGTCGGTCCAATGTTAAATCATCGATTCAATTATGATGAAAATTACCGACTGTTGTGAGTCCTTTATAGTAGCTTTGTAGAATTTTCTTTGGATTCATCTACAGCTGAAGTTGATTGTCGTACTGAAGGTGAAACTATACCGTGCAGCAAGTTACAAATAATAACTTCCTCTGAAAATTGTTTAGCAACTCTAAGCAATTTCTTCAATTGGTTTTTGATTTAATCATCGAAGATTGGAATAACCAATGATTTGAAGTCATCCCAGCTCGCGATAAGACAATTTTGCTCGCTTGGGTACGAACTATGGAACTCAGAGCTTATCTAAAAAAAATAATTATTGAATACTAAATTGTGATAAACCAATGAGACTCCAGCAATATACTACACATTAACCAAAAAACTATTAAGACAGAAATGCATTCACCTTTGAAGTTAATGTATATTAACTACTCAAACTTTTTACACATATTTTAATCAACAATTCAAAATTCATTTCTTTTAACTGCAATTGTAGACAATTGAACGAAAATGGTTGCAGCTAAACTAACAGCTTTGGCGTTTAAAAACTGAAAACTGCCATTTTCAAAAAGTTTTTTATATCAGTTGATAATTTTCGTGTTAGATTAAGCTTAAACTTGGTAAGCAGGAGTAATATTCAACTGAACATATTTCTTGTTGCTTAACAATTCTGTGGTAAAAAGCGATAACAGCTTATGTCGAAATAAGAACAAATCATGTTTAAAGTTTTCAATTGCATTTTTAAAAAAAATTACCATTGTTTGATAGATTTTTATCTCATATAATATATTATTATTATGTTGTATTATTAAATTCAATCAAATAAGAGCTCCTAATATATTTTTTATTACTTTATTTATCAATTTTGATACACGTAACTGCCTAATTATTTTCTCGATTAAAGCTTTTATCGCTTTTTACCACAGAATTATTTTGACAATGAAATGTTTAATTTATAACAAAATCGTATTTGAAAGAATTACATATATGTTAAAATTAATGAATTTTCGTGATATTTAAAAATTTTGCTATTAACAATGCTTCATTAGTTGATTTAAATACGTAACGTTATTTAGTTTAACAATGTTTGTATTTGATATGAACGTTTTAGACTAATTGTTGGTTAACAATGTATCATACTTGATTCAAACAATAATTTTTCTTTCGGTGATACAATAGCCTTCCCGAGCATGTACCCGTTTTTGCATCGTTTCATGTCATCTTTTGCCAATTTTGCCATTTTCTCTATATTAATAGACTTAATTACATCCGAACCATTAATGCTATTTAAATAACTTTTTCACATTTAAATGTAAAATACTTGAAGCTTTTAAAAAATATGACTATTCCTCTTCGAAGAGGAATCATAGAAAATCCAGGGGGTCGTCACAATAGGCTCAATTGAGGCTTCAGTTACAGAGGTGACCAAAACCAACCCCAACACGAAAATCTAATCCAATTGTTTTCATGGAATTCTAAAATCGTGTTTTATCACCTTTAATACATTGGTTCATTTATTGCTGCACCTTTAGCACTTTCGAAGCTATCTTCCTTTAATTCAAACCATTTTATCAATTGAGCAATTAATTTTTTCTTAATAAAGTGAAACTAAGAAGGAATCTCTTCCTGTTCCATACCGATACAACTTATATCTTTCTAGTCTGGATATTTTGAGCACTCGCCCTTAAAATTTGGCGTCTCGGAAAAGATACCCTTTCCTACTACAGAGTTAAAAAGAAATTTGTTAGGACCATGAGCATTTAGTAAACTTAAATTTTTTCTTACTTCTACATAAGTTACGTTAAACTCAGTCCACTTTTCTTAATAAAACGTGCAATTCGATTAATTTTAATTATTTTTGGGGAGCCATTCTATTACATAATAATCTCAGCTTACCTATAATAATCTTATTTGTGTATTTAAGTTTAAGTTATAATGAAATTTTTCACCGCGAGTAAAAACAACTTATTATAATTTGAAGTCGATAGGGTATGACAAACTGGTCAGGTTCTGCAGGGACTTAGAGTGTTTTTTTGAGTGGTATGAGCGGCCCACGAGGTTTTGAAAGGATCACAATGGGCCCGTATGGTGCTTAGTGAGCGTAGTGGTTCTTAGCGCTGCGCCCCTTCCTGAACTGAACTGAACTGAACTGAACTGAAAAACAACTCGATTGTTAATGAGCAAAAATATGTTAAGTTAAATTTAAATAAAACGGTGGTGCGAGTTTTATATTACTTGAAAACAGTAAGTGTGCTGATTTAAATGAACGATTAATTAAATTTTATTAAAAAAAAAATTCATCAAATGATGAAATTGTTATGTGTTAATAAAAATAATCTTAAATGAAAATAAGTGTTATATAAGTATGCTAGCGCGAAAAACTTCAATTAGCATAAAAGCCGATAAAATGAGATTTCATAATACAAAAAAAACTTATTAATTATTGAAATAACATTTTTATTCTGGAAAAATGGGTATATTTCGACTGTTTTTAAAGCTATTTTCCCCAAGTTTTTGGGTAGCATTAGCGGTTCGAAAGTTATTGATATAGATAAAAACTACATATCTCGAAAACGGTACAAAAACGAACCAATATTTCATGTTTTTTTTTTGCTATATTCATATACATTCATTCATCACCCATTTGCTAGAATAGAAATCTAAGAAAGTTGCCTAAATAAATTATTTCCACTACTTAAGAACGACGAAGAGTTTGCCAAATAACTTTTGAGTCATATTTCATACCAGAAAATCATTGAAATAACTTTGAAGTCATATTCGTAACGAATAAGTCGTACAATTACTGTTTAGTGTAACCAACGAGTATTTAAAATAACTTGTGAGTCTTTTTCGTAACGAAAACACCCCACAAATAATTTTGCAGTATTTTTTATACTCTGAAAACTCTTTTCATTATCATAATCAGAAGAGGGGATATCGTGTTCAAGATATCAACTTCGTTCACGATATCATAAGACTTACGATTCAATTTTTTCCGTAAAATACCTACATTCAACGATATTTTCGAAATAACATTCTAAATCAGATATAACTATGATATCTTCTTTGAAATAAAATTACGACTGATTATCTTAATTGTCTATTGTAAGCGATATAAGTCGATAACTGGGATATCATGAGGATATTGGTTGTAAGATTATCAAAAAGATACGTTAAAATACCAAACATAGCCTATTCGGAATTAATGAAATTTTGCTACGGAAATTTGGGAAATGTCGCCAGAATCATTATTCATATGTCGCAAATGTGAAATAACAAAGCAAGTTTCTTTTTAGTCATTTAATAACCAGCTTTTTTTCTGGTTGAATGGAAGCTTTTCCGTAACGTCGCCCCGTTGGTAATACTGGTTATTATAACTTTACGGTTATTGAATGTTAGTTGAAGCCTAAGAAATGACTAAATTGGCAACGGGTGATAAGTAGTATTAATTATGGGATCCCGATAGCTTAGTAATAACAACGGGGGTTGTGGATTCATATCTGAGTCCAAAAAAAATATACCCAACTACTTTAATTGGTAATAGTGCCGAAGCGCACTTTCTGCCACATACCCCAGAGAAGATGTCGCAAGAACTAAAGAAAGTTACAATCAATTATAAAAACAAACGAATTAATCGAATTATGCACAAAGTATTTTGAATTCAAATTTCAACTGTAGTGAAATTGCTTTTTACATTACTGCAGACTCTATCGATCATTATAACTTAAAGATCTCAACAAAAACAAGTACGCGAAAAAAAAGTGCAAGTTATCTTTCGAAATCTTTAGCATGACGGGACGAATTGACTTTCATCTCGGTTCAGACTTAGAAGAATGCGTCGAAAAAAAAGGTATTTATGCGTGAAACCGGCACTGAATAATTTTTTTTCCATCGTTCCCACAACAGCCGTAACAAAAAAAAATTGCGTTTACTTTCGTGTGGTCCAAAAAAATAATTAGCACCTATGACGAGGTGTGCCTCGAAGCATTTTCATATCTACTAATAGCCAAAGTTGTCGTACATTTCGGATTAGTATCACATTATACGAGTATCTTTGCCCTACTAAGCCGGTACCTGTAGCATTAAAAAAAACCTACTAACTTCTCACTTATTTTCATGACCATATGATGTGTAAGGTACGAGTACTCGTATTATGCGCCCTGCACTATGGAGGAAAGTTGGACAGATTTATGCCCGCGGCTTTGGATACCAGAATGTCGACTTCCTCTCGTTACATGTATGCAAATTTTGTGTGACAATTCGGCTGTGGTACGGTATTTGATTAATTCTGCATTCCTCAGGTACACATAGGTACCGACATATCCCAGATACAAACGTATATGTTCCCCGGGAATTTCATATTAAAGTTGTGCGAACATGTCGAAAAGAATAGTCTTATTGTAAGACGATGTGATCGACATGTTGATGAAGATGTCAATCAGCGGAAGAATAACCATTGTAAAATATGCATACCGGCGATTTAGTTAAGAAAAAAAGGCCATTGTGTTATCAGAGATTACCATGTCGGACGGAAGACGAATTTCTGAAGATAAACTAAAATTTTTTTTTTAAATAAAATACTCGATCGTGGGTGCCGAAAAATTTGACTCAATGAAGAAATTCTTCAGATAAATAGCTTCCAATCCGAAACCATTTGTATCGACTGAGTGTGATAAGTCTTGGTTAGTCTAACTGAAAATTTGCCTTTCACCATCCCTTATTTTGACCCGCCACACGCCTACCACTGTCCGTTGGGCCCGTCTATTATAAACTATTAAAAATTGTACTTTTAATGAACTTTTCTGGTCACCTACAAGAAATCTCAACGTTTCGACTTTATAGCATGAACTGTTCAGAAGATTTGGTTTTTAAAATGTTCCAAAGCTTTCGAGCTTCGCAGACGCCTCTTTCCACACTTCCATATGTTGACAATTTTACTTTATCATTTTTTAATAATTTCATCTATGTATAATGCAACCGCTTACTCACCCACTCCTCACACTCGACTCCTCACACAAAACCCTTTACACCACACCCCTTAAAAAGTCAGCGCTTAAAGCAGTCCATCCAATTTATCCACAAGAATTTCGAACTTAACATCCCAATGATTTTGTGACATACGGGCCTTCAAACGGTTTTGCGTTCAGCGTATACGGCGGACAGACGGATTTTTTTTGGTTTTACTAACCCTGAAATGTTAAAAAACAAAATTTTTGGGTTGAAATTTAAAAAAATCGCTAACAATATTTTTTTATTAAGGGCTTATATACCCCTGAAATTTTCAAAAAATGGATTTTTTTTTTTGCAGATTTTTATTTTTTATACTTTTAAGAATTAAAAAAAAAATTAGAATTTAGAAAATTCCACTCCATTACAAAGTTATAGCAATAAATGTCACCAGACATCGGTTTGGAGCGGCTTACTGGCTAATTGCCGCGCCACTCTCAACAGCAGCGTTTCGCATTTATTTTGTACGCAAAAGCCGGGTTTCTTAGAAAACAAGGTCATTTATAGGACCATCTGTGAAAAACACGAAGATACAAGAGAAAGAAGGTGTACAGTACGAAGCTGGAATGGGAGACTAGCCGTAAGTTCAAGTACCTACCAAAAACTTTAAACGCATTTTACTCGGTACTATGTTTTTAGACATGGTCGGCACGATAACTCAGTCAATTTTTAATATTTTTCAACTTTTTTTTTTTTATAATTTTGATAACTATTTTCTCTATAGTCTATCGAGAGGTTTTTTTAATTTTTTGCTTGGCAATTTTTTTATAAATTATTAAACGCAAATTTTTTTTTAAAAAACTGATTACTAAAGTTCGAAATACTGTAATTTATTTATTTTTGAAAAAAAAAAAATTCCCTCCGTGAGACTATAACTACTACATTATTCTACAAGATTCTTTTTTATTTTTGCAAATTGAATTATTTTTGGTGAAGTTATGATGCCGACCAGGAGGCGCCATGGTTTTTATAAGTAGTCCATTTAAACCCGTAAAACGCAATGTTTTTTTTTATAGTTAAATAGTTAATAAGATATGTGAACTCAACAATTCAATTTTTTTTTCACCATATGACCTTTATAATAATTTTTCAAATTTACTCGGTTTTCAGCGCGTTCAGGGGTAAATGAGCCCTTAATAAACAATAAAATCGAAGTAATAGCAATTGAGTGAATAAAATTCGACAATAATTTTAATTCAATCAAAAGATTTTGTATATAATTTCGATTAAATTTAGTTCTTTTTTTCAAAATTGTTGTGTTCGGAGGCCTTGGAGTGGTTATTTCGACTTAAAAAAGTCAAAATAACCGAAGGGAAGGTTGGGATCGGGAAACAGGGGTCCAATTCCGCCTACGTCCGAATTGGTGGCTGAAATACGAACTGGAGCGACGTGCTTGCTGGCTTCCGGGCTAGCTGCGGCTGTGGGGGGGTACGTTGTTCGTATTCCAGACCATAAAACCCATGGCCTGTACAACAAAAAAAATTTCACGCCGACTTACCCGGGTGATAAAATTGGGATAAGATTCCCAATCGGTCATGAGAGACCGAGAAAACTCCCTTCAACTCGACTGGCGCTGTTGTTTTGCGCCGTCTAGCCCACCCTACCTTAGCCATACTTGTCCTCAAAAGAATCTTATGCGTATGGCCCCTAAAGAGAGGAATGAGGGGGGGGAAGGTCTTCAAACAAGAAGATCCATCTTAATGGCTCTCTTATTTAGCCATTATTTCTTCACCATTTTACAAAACAAAAAAAAAATTGATACGAAAATTAAAAAAAAAATAATAAAAAAAAAATTACCTTTTTTCTTCCTTTTTTCGCTGCATAAATAATAAGTGTTATTTTTAATTTTATATCATTTTAAATTATATTTTATCATTATTCATTGTTTGTCCATGTCAATTTCTGTCCTGGTCTGTCATATTTAGTTTTTTATTTATAATTTAATTTATTATGATTTCCTTTATTCTCAATTTAATTTATTTTATTTTTAATTTAATTGTATTCCTATTTTATGTTTTTTTTTATTTTTAATTTACTTTACTTTATTTTTAATTTTAACTTCCATTTTATGACTTTTTATTGCTTGCCCTTTTTTTTTAAATTTTTTTATACGGTGGCAAAAAACTTTTGCGGGTCACTGTTTGTTTTGCTTGCTAATAACTAACTTTTTAAATAAAATGTGGGTGGCCGAAAACTTTTGCGACCCATTGTAAACAACAACTCCGCACCACCAAACACACGTAACGATGATTTAAATTTTTTATAATTTTTAATATTGCCGAACCATCTTTTTGGGCACTTCTTCACTTTAAAATCACTAAAGTCGCCATAAAATCGAGGAAAACTGAACGCGAGTTCTACGTGCGCGAATTCTTTTCTTTTCAGTTTTCTTTTTCTACTTTTATTTTCGTGCGCGCAAAAAAAAAAATCTTCTCTCCGTGCGCGCTTAAAACTTCCCTCCTTCGTCCGCGCCAAAACTTAACTCACATTTTTTTTCTTTTCTTACATTTTAATTTCTAACTAATAATCTTTTTTTTTTTTTTTCGCCCGTGCGCGCCAAAATCTCAACCTCTTTTTCTCGCCAGCTGTCAGAAACTCTCCTCACACAAAAACTCTCCAAAAAAAACACTCCCACTGAACCGATTGTTTGTGTGGAATTGGTGTGGATCACAGTAATGCCAACTGCATTAATTGATCCACACCAATTCTCACAGATGACACAACAACACAGACTGCTCGCCGTTGTTTACAACGCCGAACAGGCTGAAAAAGGCAGCTGTGAGCTCCGTTTGCGTCTCATGCTCACGACTGCAGTGACCGGGCACTCTCGAAGTTTGTCACTCGCTCCAGTCACTGACGAAGGTCTTTGGAGTGGTACACTCCCACACGTTTGCCTCCGAGATCTTCTAGCTCATATCGCGAGTTGCCTAGCACACGACGAATCCTGCACTTCAAGAACTTCTTGGCCAGTTTGGCGTTATAATTTTGTGCTGCTGTGGACAGGGTAAAGTTTCTTCTGTACACTTCCTGTCCTTCTCTAAATTGAGTTTGAGCCGCACGCATATTATAACGCCTACTGCTGTTCTCGTGTGCGACCTGAATATTCGCCTGTGCCAGTTGCCTCACGATAGGAGTACCTTCTCTGGGACCCAGTTGCAAGTCTACATCACCTAGTGCTTTCAAACGATGCAACAGAGCGTAGTCATCCCCATGCGACATCATGTGAGTCCCAAACAAAACCTGATAGGGCGAAAACTTAGTGGCTTGGTGAATTGAACTCCTAAGAGAAAATCCTATTTTGCTTAAGTTTTCGTCCCATCGAGTCTGGTCCTCCACGATGAACGCACGGAGTCCAGCTAAAACTGAACGGTTGACTCGCTCTGAAGCATTCGCTTGAGGCGAGTATTTTGGGGTGTATAGGTGTTTAACCCCATACTTGGAAAGCATGGAGTTAAATGTCGCCGACTTGAACTGAGACCCATTGTCGGAGAGAATTGTCTCAGGGGTACCAAACATATGGAAGACATCCCTCTCCAAAAACGTCGTGATCTCACCCGCCGTAATTCTTCTTAGGGGATGAAGGATGGGAAATTTTGACAGATGGTCAAGGACAACAAGGATAGCGATTTTCCCACTTTTGGTCCTAGGGTATGGTCCTAATACATCAATGTACAGATGTTGAAAGGGCTTCTGCGTTTTGAAGGCCTCTCCCATTGCAGCTCTAAGCGGACGATTCGGGGACTTAGTTTCTTTACAAGTCTGACACGAAAGAACGAAATCGCGGACTTGTGTAGACATACCAGGCCAATACAAGTATCGCCTAATGCGCTCTAGCGTTTTGGCGAACCCACCGTGAACCATGGTATCCGCTTCATGGGCCTGAGCGATCGCAGTAGGCGCCAAGCTCGATGGAATCCAAAGTTTCCAAGCACGATCTTCTGTGATTGGGTCACCGTTATAGGGCTCTGTACGCTTGTACACGTAGCCATCTCTAACGCATACGTCAGGAAGCCGAGGGGCGTTTGCCTCCACAGTTGCCTTCAGATCCTCATATTCCGTATTCTGAAATTCTGAAGAGCTCAAGTCAACCATGGGTGCAACGTCGATCAGCGCATTTAATCCGTCTTCGTATACGCGAGAGAGGGCGTCGGGAACAATATTCAGGCTCCCACGACGATGTTCGATCACGAAGTCGAAGCCTTGCAACTTCAAACTCCAGCGAGCCAAACGTCCACTGAGATCCTTTTGAGACATCAGCCATTTGAGACTCGCATGGTCCGTTATAATCTTAAACGATGTCCCTTCCACGTACGCTCTGAATTTTTTCACGCTCAACACAGCGGCGTAGCATTCAAGCTCTGTAACACTGTAGTTGCGTTGAGCGGAATTGAGCTTCTGGGACATAAATGCAATAGGAGATTCCGATCCATCATTGTTCTCCTGGAAAAGAACACTCCCCACTCCAGATTTGCTAGCATCGCATTGAATCACGAATGGTCTAGTGAAGTCTGGATTTACCAATACAGGGGCCGCAGTTAACATGGCCTTCACAGACTGAAACGCAGTTTCCGCCTCTGAAGTCCAAGTAAATTTTTCGGCCTTTTTCAGCGTGTCTGAGATCGGTGAGACCACGGCTGCAAAGTTGAAAATGAATCGTCGATACCATCCAGCCATACCAAGAAAGCGTCTAACCTGACGTGCGGATTTCGGCGAAGGGTAATCGACCATGGCCGAGACTTTTTTCGGATCTGTCTTCAGGCCTCCATCTCCAACAATGTATCCGAGGTAATTCACTTCCCTCAGACAGAACTTACTTTTTCTCACATTGATTGTAAGTCCAGCCTTCCTTAGGCATTCGGCAACTTCCGCCAACAAAACCAAGTGAGAATTGAAATCCTCCGAGATCAACAATAGATCGTCCAAGTAAACAAATACTTGGTCCTTCAATTCGGGTAGGATAACACGATCCATCAAACGGCACATACGTTGGGGTGCATTGCACAACCCAAATGGCATCCGGGTAAAATGATAGAGGGGTCGTCCGGGAATGGTAAACGCCGTCATTTCACGGGACTTAGCCTCGAGAGGAATCTGCCAAAAGGCGTCCTTCAGGTCAAGACTGGTTATGTAGTTGGCTCGTGGTAATCGACTAAGGATTCCGTCGATATGTGGAAGTGGATATGCATCCTTTTTCGTCACATTATTCACCTTTCGAGAATCCAAACATAACCGGACTTTCCCTGGTTTCCTCACGAGTACTACCGGCGAACTCCACGCACTCAAACTAACCTCTATCACTCCCATTGCCAGCATACGATCGACCTCGCCATACATGAGGTTTTGAATCGCAGGCGATACTGGGTAGTGTCTCTGTTTGATAGGGCGCGCTTCTCCTACGTCGATTTCGTGTTCGAGAACGTTAGTCCTTCCCAAACCGTGAAGTTCGAAAGAAGGGAACTTAGACTTAACGTTCTCTAAACGTTCAACATCTTTACTCGTTAAAGAGTGCATCGCAGTAGCATCATGTTGCGAAGAGGTGGTTTGTGTGTTGACACAGCTGATGATGGATGGAGCAAGATGAAAGGCTCGCCAGAAGTCTACCCCAAGATATAAATCCTGAGATAAACTCGGCACGATGTAAAGAGTAATAGGTTGTGTAACTCCACGAAATTGAATTTCGGTCGTCACACTTCCCACTACCCTCTGTGAAGCACCATCAGCTGTCTTCACCTCGTGGCAAATCGGCTTCCAATGCACTTGCGCTCGCTCAAGGCGTTCTAGTGCATTGGCTCCTAGGCAACTAATGCTCGCACCACTGTCTAAAAGACCTTTAACGCCTACATTGAAAAGGGAGACCATAGCATAGGGACGTACGTCAAAAGGTTCGGAGATAATAGTCGACATTACTGCCTTCTTTCTCTCACGAACTTTACGCCAAAATGCGCGTAAACGTAAAATCGCCTTTTTAGGAGTTGGATCAGGGGAAGGTTGAAATGGGGAACAAGATGAAATACTAACAAAAGGGGATTTAGAATCGTTAAAAATCCTGTCGCGTGCCTCCATGTACTCCTTCAGTCTTACATGGTAAGGCTTCCGAGGTACAGGCGCTTTGCGAACAGGAGGTAAGGAATTTTGAAGAATTACGACTGAATGAGACTCAGTCGTGGCATTTGTCAAATCCGATGGTTTGGCTGGTGATGCATCGTCATCACCACAAGTTGCGGAGATCGAAGAGTCTCCTACGTTTTGGGTGGCTGCTGTGGGTTGCTCCGAAAAGGACGAGAATTTTCCGAAGAGGTTTTGTCCGTTCCGGAGTTTTCCCGATTGCAACGAGCACAATGCGGTCGCAAAACGTCTTTTGTTCCGCAGCCATAGCAGAAAATACCCATGGGAGCTTCTGCACATAGTCGGTAACTGTGACCTGTACGCTCACAGTTCCAACATTTTAGTGGAGCCCCAGATGCAATTGCTGCCATGGCTTCGGAACCATTGCGCTCATCACAAACCTCTGTAGGAGGCTCCACGACCTCAGCAACTCGGGCGTGACTCGAGTAGCCGTAATTGGTGGACCGTCTAATATCTTCGACTCTGAGACGATCTGTCGAAGATGGTCAAGCGACCAAATTTGTTGCAGGCAAATTTGTTGCTGCGTGCTTGGCAACAAATTTCCCCGCACCAGCTCCACGAACTCTCCGTCGTGCATCGGATTTGACAGCAAGGTTCGGAGCTCACACAAGTCCTGCTCGAACATCTGATAGGACTCTCTTGGGACCTGACGTCTGGCTAACATTTGCCGTCTAATGTCCCAGTCACTCGCTCGCACACCCCATGTCTGCAAAAATGCAGGTTTTAAAACCGCCCAAGTTGGCATTGGATTGGACCTGTGCCAGGTCCAGAACCAACTGTTTGGACGGCCGTCAAGCAGCATGTAGAAGCTGCGTGCGAGCAAGTCCATATCCGCGTTCAGCTCGCTGGTCGCAAGAGCTTCGGCGCGATAGATAAGTTCTTCCGCTCGCAACACTTTAGCGTCTCCATTAAATTTTAGACGCCATGTCCGTATGGGACTTGTAGTGTTGCGGCGTCTATAATTCGGTCCGGTGCTCCTACGATCAGCGAACTGAGCGACCGGATATTGTGGTAGCTGAGCCCTCTCAGGTGCTCGAGCAGCACTTGTAGCTCTGGAGGTGTGATTCGTTGTACGAGAACGATCACTGTGCGACTCTTGGAATTGATGAGATCGCTCCTCCCTCAGCACAGTGCGAATCAGTTGAGTGATCTCATCAACTCCAAGATTCACACGTGCCTCTTGTGTCGTCCTCGGTTGTAGTGGCAGTTGTAGCTGTGGGGGTTGTAGTTGTGGTGGTTGTAGTTGTGGTGGTTGTGGCAGGTTAATTCCCGAAGGTAGTGGTGGTAGGCTTACTCCCCTCCCTTGGTCGGTGACCACTGTTCCGTCCGGAGCGTAGAAGGCTTGACCGCCGCCCAGCTCGTGTGGAGGATCCAAATTTGACTCCCTAAGGAGAGAAACTCCATCTCTTGCAAGCTGTGGGACCGTTAACTGAGCCCTGCTTCTTGTCAACGGTCCAGGGGCGGCTATCGCTCCCTCCACTCCCCGGAAAGACCAGTAGTCCGACTTGCCCAAAGCTTTACTACAAGTGGGACATATCTGTTGTTTCGTCATCCACTTGTCTAGGCAATTCTCATGGAATTGGTGGCCACATTTCGTTACTGCCTCATTCTCTAACTCCACCCACTCCTGGCAAACTGTGCACAGCACATCAACCCTCTTTTCTGGCGTTCGTGACAGTGGCATGGTGTATGAAAGAAAGAACCCAAAAGAGAAATCTAAAAGAAAATAAATATATCAAATAATCTACCCTACACTAAACTAAATATTCAAATTAAATATAAATAGAAAACTAAAACAAAATAAATCAAACTCCAAAATAAGACTAAAATAAATGTTCTAGAAATAAATTATATACTACAAAAATAATAATACAAAAAAAAAATTCTAATAACTACCTACATAATTAATTTAACTACCATAACCAAAAAAATAAACTAACTAAACCAACTAAATTTAAACTAACAAAATAACAACTAAATCTAAGAAAAATTAAACTAATCTAACAAAAAAATTAAATTCAACAACTAAATCAAAAAAATTTAAACTAAGAAAACTACTATAAACTTAACAAAAAAAAACTATGCAAAAATACAATAATTTTCTAAATTCCAATAATGATAAATATATAATGTAGGATAATAAATATGGAAATAACTAACTAAACCTAGAAAACCATGCACAAATAAAAAAAGGAAGAAAATAATAATATATAAATAATTCACTAACTAATAATACCATATGAAAAGAAAAGAAATAATTAACTAAGGTACCAAAAAAGAATATATAGCCTAACATGCAAAATAGAAAAACTATAAAATATAATTATCTACATAGGTAAATACATTAACAAAAAAAAATATCCCTAAACTAAGGATCTAAATAAAAAGGTAGCTAAAAATGAAGCCAATCAAACCAAAAAGAAAAAGATGATGTGCAAATCAAAACCTCTAGGTGTAGTGAAGCAATGGAATTTGAAATCTAAGCAAATCAAATACACGCGATTTTTAAATCAAAATTTGATGGCAACAGAAAAATAAATATATATAAATATCGCAATCAAAAAAAAAATTATAACAAATAAACGAAAGCAAAAGAAAATCATGCAAATCTAAATAAACAAGCAAACAGAAAATTCGAATCTGCGAAATTGAAGAAAATCTCTACAAAAAAAACAAAAAGCAAAACCAAAATCAATTAGTAAATGCTAACAGCAAAACAAAAAAAATTAAAGCAAAGCAAAATTCCATCAAAAGGCAGAATTCAAATCAAAAATGTGATGGATCTTCTCGCTATCCACCTCCCAAACCTCATCCTCTCTCCTGCTAGGTCGAGTTAAAAGGCAAATCTCAGCCTCTTCAACTTCCTGGGAAAATTGGAATCGAGAAAATATAAAAAAAAATGGGATAAAACAAAAGAAAAATAAAATAAAATACTAATATGAAAAATAAATGGTCCTAAGACTTAAAATTTAAAAAAAAATATACTACATAATTTAATTCAATTTTACGTTATAGGAACTCTAAAAGGATGGAATAAGGAAATAAGGAACTCTTTTGAAGACTTCTGTATTGTCTTCTCCTCACTAATCTAAAACATATATTGCAGGTAGTATGCCCAATCGTCTGACGACTTGCCCGCTAAGTCAAGGCAAGCCCAGCTTTCAAAAGGGTACCTACAATACATCAGTTAGATGGGTCTTGAAGACCCTACTTAACCCACAACAAGCCCAATTCGAACCCACAGATAGAAAAGGCTGCCCCTTCATATGGAATTCTGATGGCGCCTAAAGGTTGCCAACAGAAAACTGTCAATATGAAGGTTTCACAATGTCCAGCTGTAAATTGGAACCACACTAGAAGTAAGTGAAGTAACAAAAGAGCTTGTTCACTGAACTTGTAGGTGCTGTTTAAGCGTTATTTTAAGTCGCTACCAGACAAATTTTAAGTCCTTTTGATGTGACAACTTTTATGCGGCATTTTTCCGACTCTCGCATATTGTCCCATCACGCGTTGTGAACTACGCGCTGGTTTGGCTAGCCCCACGTTGGGCGCCATTTTGTTGTGTTCGGAGGCCTTGGAGTGGTTATTTCGACTTAAAAAAGTCAAAATAACCGAAGGGAAGGTTGGGATCGGGAAACAGGGGTCCAATTCCGCCTACGTCCGAATTGGTGGCTGAAATACGAACTGGAGCGACGTGCTTGCTGGCTTCCGGGCTAGCTGCGGCTGTGGGGGGGTACGTTGTTCGTATTCCAGACCATAAAACCCATGGCCTGTACAACAAAAAAAATTTCACGCCGACTTACCCGGGTGATAAAATTGGGATAAGATTCCCAATCGGTCATGAGAGACCGAGAAAACTCCCTTCAACTCGACTGGCGCTGTTGTTTTTGCGCCGTCTAGCCCACCCTACCTTAGCCATACTTGTCCTCAAAAGAATCTTATGCGTATGGCCCCTAAAGAGAGGAATGAGGGGGGGGAAGGTCTTCAAACAAGAAGATCCATCTTAATGGCTCTCTTATTTAGCCATTATTTCTTCACCATTTTACAAAACAAAAAAAAAATTGATACGAAAATTAAAAAAAAAATAATAAAAAAAAAATTACCTTTTTTCTTCCTTTTTTCGCTGCATAAATAATAAGTGTTATTTTTAATTTTATATCATTTTAAATTATATTTTATCATTATTCATTGTTTGTCCATGTCAATTTCTGTCCTGGTCTGTCATATTTAGTTTTTTATTTATAATTTAATTTATTATGATTTCCTTTATTCTCAATTTAATTTATTTTATTTTTAATTTAATTGTATTCCTATTTTATGTTTTTTTTTATTTTTAATTTACTTTACTTTATTTTTAATTTTAACTTCCATTTTATGACTTTTTATTGCTTGCCCTTTTTTTTTAAATTTTTTTATACGGTGGCAAAAAACTTTTGCGGGTCACTGTTTGTTTTGCTTGCTAATAACTAACTTTTTAAATAAAATGTGGGTGGCCGAAAACTTTTGCGACCCATTGTAAACAACAACTCCGCACCACCAAACACACGTAACGATGATTTAAATTTTTTATAATTTTTAATATTGCCGAACCATCTTTTTGGGCACTTCTTCACTTTAAAATCACTAAAGTCGCCATAAAATCGAGGAAAACTGAACGCGAGTTCTACGTGCGCGAATTCTTTTCTTTTCAGTTTTCTTTTTCTACTTTTATTTTCGTGCGCGCAAAAAAAAAAATCTTCTCTCCGTGCGCGCTTAAAACTTCCCTCCTTCGTCCGCGCCAAAACTTAACTCACATTTTTTTTCTTTTCTTACATTTTAATTTCTAACTAATAATCTTTTTTTTTTTTTTTCGCCCGTGCGCGCCAAAATCTCAACCTCTTTTTCTCGCCAGCTGTCAGAAACTCTCCTCACACAAAAACTCTCCAAAAAAAACACTCCCACTGAACCGATTGTTTGTGTGGAATTGGTGTGGATCACAGTAATGCCAACTGCATTAATTGATCCACACCAATTCTCACAGATGACACAACAAAATCAAAACACTGCTTATACACTCTAAGAAATATTGGAGTAAATTTACCATTTTTATAGATGGCAACTGTTTTCCATCGATAATAATGGTGAAATTACACGCTGGTGTAATTAGATAGAAAATTACATAAATAAGTCGTAATAATTACATAACATATGCGTAATAAATACACATTTATGACTGTATTAAATTGAATTGAGTTAATAATGATAAAAAAAACATATTACGGTAACTTTATTATGAAATAAAAACCAGATGTGGAGAATTATGAAATTATATATATTCTATGTATATGATGGTATGTTACATGTAACTACATAAAAATGATACAAAAAATATAATTCAAAGAAACTATAATAACATAAAAAACTAATAATACTTCTTTCAATTATGTACACATGTACAGACAACAACTTAATAATACCTAATTCCAATGGAGAGCGATAATATAAGCAAAGAAATTCATTGATACATATTTTGTAAATTATTATATATTATATGTACTCGTATATTATAGTTTTCCCAATTTTTTAATCAAATTGTTTACTTTATTAAAATTATTTATATCTTTTTTTCTTCCTCGTGTATTTTCGGCGTAAAATTCAAAGCAAAAGCGAAATAAAAACTCTATCGTTTGGGATATTTGTTGTGGATAAATAATATTAAAAACATAGAAAAAACAAAATATTATAGTAATGGTTGCCAAAAAATCCAAAAAACCAATGTTTTTTCAATGAATATAAAACTGATCTGATTTTCAGCATTTGGATGTAGTTCTGCGTCTAAAGCAAATTGAAAAAAAAATATTAACCTTACATTTTTACATACTTGATATTTTTGTAGGGTCTTACCAACTATTGCAAGCCATGGTGCAGTGGTTGGTATTGCAACAGCAATATCGTCAAATGACACACCAAACTGGAAATAAAATATCTTGCTCAGATTATTTCAAAGTGCATACATATCAACATTTTTACCTCAAAACGTTTATTTCGCTCAGCATCTCGATCTAAAATTTCCAGGAGCTCGTCACAAACAAATTTTAAAGCTGAATCAGGCACTCCAAATTTTGATTTAAGTTGAAATAATAATAAATTAAATGTATTTGATCGTTCTACAGATGGAACCACATTAGAGTCCAGAGAACTTGAACGAAATTAGTCTGCTAGAATGCAATTTATTTAAAAAGTATTTCCTAGTTTTTCTACAAATTCACGACTAGATTTTTGGTGGGATTGATTATGATTTCGATATAAATGTAATTTAAATGACTGTTTATTTTTAAATTTCTTAGAACAAACATTTACCGGACAAGCAACTTCGTTATAAGAACCAAAATGTTTATATAAATTAGCTTCAGTTTTCTTTAAATTTGTTGACGAAAAACCACAACTAGGTACTTCACGAAGAAAATTGCAATACACTTTTTCAAGGTTTTCCCTATTGCTTGGAGAGTGGAACCGAAAGAAATTCACATTTGCCACATCTGGGCCACAAACATTTCAAAATAGATTTTTTTTAATGCTCTATGAGCGTACGTATGTTTGTTATAAGCAAAAACTGTTTCAAAAACTAATTCCCAAATATTGCACAAAAACATTTGGCTAATCTAATTTCTAACACTATTCAACAAACCTGAGGACGTGAAGTAGAATGAAATGATGAAATAAATTCCTGGGAACTTGCTTATTCTGGCGAAATATTACGCAGTATTTGAAGTAAAATTACACCAAGCCTGAATTTACTTTATTAATGGTGTAATATAATCATGACGCCAAAACTTACTCTTTTTATAGAGCAAAATAGGTGTAATTATCCACCTATTGTGTAATATTACCTAGTTGTGCGCTAAAACACGATTATACGAATTATTGACGTACAATTACATAGATTGTGTATTTTTCCACTTATTTTTACTTTAAATACAGAGTATTTTTACAAACTGTTTTTAGAGTGTAGTTTAATCAGACTACTTTAAAAACGTCTATAGGTAAAACAAATACTTTCCATTTCTGAAATAAAAATTTGATCTTGTTATTAAATGCCGTTTTGTAGATGAAATGTTGTGATTTTTAGCTTAAAAATATTATGAAATTGCTTTAAATTTGAAATCCGTTTAAATGTCGTATTCTGTATTGATTGAAGTAAAAAACTTGTTTCATAATATTGATTTTATATTTTATGTGCTTTATATGTAATTAAATTCACTTTGAGCTTTGTCATCGTTACTTAAAAAAAATTAAACATATGTATGTCATATATTACAAATATTTATATTTCTTCTTTAAATATTTCTATTTCTTATTTCTAAGTTTTGTATGTCATACAATTATTTATAATATAAATATGAAGTGGATGATATGAACATTTTTTTAATATCTTGGATGGAATTCAATATATCTTTTACTTACAATTTCAAATAACAAACGTTCCAAATTTAAATCGGAATTTATTAAAACAAAAAACAGTTTAGTTTGGGTTCATGTTTTAATTAATTTTCATTCATTAAATTTTAAGTTTTATAGTATTATTAAAAATAAATTATTAAAAATTCTATTCTATTATAAATTGCATCATTTAGCTTACAAATTATGATTTTTGTTTTTAAGGTTTGATTTTTTTTTTTATTTCTGTTTCATTTAGTTCAAATTTAAATTTTGAATTTTGTAGGTTAATTTTTTTAGGAACCTATCTGCAATCTAGTTTAGAACTGTCTGTACCAGTTCCTCAAATCCATGCTCCAGTTTGGTTGGCGTCTCGAAAAGTTTGACAGTATGTTGCAGAAATTTTTCTTGGATCTGATTGTGCGATTGAAGCCCTTGGTGTAATGAGCGGTCAACTCTTTTTACTTTATTATTTTAATAATAAAGTATTGTTATCGATTTTTAAAAAAAAAAAATTTGCTACCCTGAAATTTTTTTTTATACGTTTTATGACTAATAAGCACCAAAAAAGCAAAAAAAAATTTCAGTCCGCCTGTGCGCCGTCCGCCGTACGCAAAACGTTTGAGAGCTTATACCTCCTAAACCCTATAAGCTATTGAATTAGATTTTTTTCCTTAATAGACTGGGTACGCCACTTGAAGTGAACACTTTTTGGAGGGTGGGAGTATGAGGGGAGAGGTGGGGGAATCGTTTTAGCCGAAAAATGTTGGTTTGCAGATCTCAGCAACCGCTTATGTTAGGAAGCTGAAACTTGGAATTTATATAGAGCTTCGATAGTCGAACCATTTGCAGAAATATTGTTGATATGGGGTGTGGGAGTGGGGGAAAAAATAATGCGTTCAAAACGCGAAAAAGGCGAGATAAAGACATTCTAAAATCCATATCTCATAAACGGTTAATGTCACGAAATTAAAACTTAATAATCATCTGTAGGTATACTAGGAGAATAGATAGGAAACAAATTTTTGAGAGGGGGCAGTGACGTACGGAAGTGGGGGTTGAAAAATTTTAGATTACGATATCTCACGAACAAATTACACTAGAGAAATAAAATTTGGTTATTGTATAAAGGTTGACAAATAAAGTTTGCTGAAAGTAAAATTTTTTTAGGGGGAGGTGGAGCATGGAAGTGGAGGTGGTAAGAATTTTTTTAAAATATTACGTCTTATATCTCAAGAACGGTGTAAGATAGATGCTTCAAATTTTTACCAGAAGTAGGCTAATAGACCCCCATCATTGATGAGGGTGTAGAGGTTGAGGGTAGAGTAGGGTGAAAAGCAAAAAGTTCCGATTTTTATATCTCGAGAACCTATTATGATATAAAGCAGAAACTTAGTGTTTAGATAGAACTATAGTAGTAGCATGTTGCAAAAATATAATTTTGTATAGGGGTAGTATGGTACGGGGGTGGGGGGTGTTTTTCTTATCTATAGAACGGCTTATGCTAGAAAGTTGAAATTTGGTAGGTATATGTAAATCAACTAGAAAAGTAATTTTGATTAAAAAAAATTCAAATATCTTCTGGCTTTCGGAAGTGGGGGAAAAAAATGATCGGTGAAAATGGAGTGCAAATATTTTTACGATTTTCGTCATATCTATTAGGTCTTTCGAAATATTGAATTAATTTTTTTTGTACGGATTTTTCATATAAATACCTAGAAAGCATTTTCAGGATTTTTTGAAATTCGACCCCCAAGGTGGTGTAAAGGGGATGTATACATTTTCACGAATTCAGCCGTATCCCTCAGGTCTGATTAGATATCGAATAACTTTTTACTTCCATGGGCTTATTTAATAATCACCTAAAACTTGTTTTCAGGTTTTTTCCTTTTTCAACCCCTAAGAGGTTAAAAACGGGTTGAGCACGTTTTCACGAATTCCGTCATATCTCTTAGGAGTGATAAGACATCGGATTGGTTTTTACTTCCTCGTGCTTTCTTTATATATATCTAAAAACTCATTTCAGAATTTTTGGATATTCAACCCCAAAGTAGGTGCAAGGGGGTTGAATATGTTTTCACAAATTCTTACATATTTCTAAGTTCTAATGAGGTATCGAATTCATTTTTACTTCCTAAGGCTTCCTACATAATCGTCAAAAAGTTGATTTCAGGATTTTTGTTTTTCAACTCCAATAGGACGTATGGCTTTCGACATATTTCTCAGGATTGATGAGATATTAGATTGGTTTGTACTTCCACTGACTTTTTATATAATCGCCTACAAACGCATTTCCGATTTCATGTAATGGCCCAAAACCAAATCACGAAAAACCTTCTAATGGCGTAACAACTGATATAGACCTCGTCCCGGAGTATGACCCAATTATGTAATTCATATGTTATATGTGCCGCGTAAGTATTCTAGCGCGACCCCATTCTAACCGCTTCCCGAACTTTTTTTTTTAGGTTTTTAGTCACATAGTAAACTACACCGCATCTCAGAATTAAACTCGTTCCGAACTTCTACCCAAAAAATTATAAAGTTGCGCCCAGACTGTTGGTAGATTTTTTTTTAATAGCATGAGAGGGCTTGTTTGTTCTGACTTCTTATTGCATTCGGATGAAATTCTGCTGATGCAGTTAACTCCTTATGATTTAATAATATCCTTAATAATTTTAATGAAATCATAAAAAATCAATAAAATAATTTTAATGCAATAAAGGGCCATAAAAATCAAGTTTTCTCTGTTGTTGGAAAAATGAGTTGACCCCTTGTTATTCCAAGGGCTTCTATTAATTGACACAGAGAAGTTGATAACCAACAAGGTTTTCAGCTTTAAAGAAATTTTCATATATGCTGCATTCTAAATTTCATATCTCTTGAATAATTTCTTGAAAATCACACAAACCTAAATAGTTTTTCGCGGTGAAAATTGTGTACATATCCATAAAATCGCGAAAGTTAACATTTATCGTCTTCGATACTTAACCGATGGCTAGCAAAGGTAAAAAATTGAACCACATTAAGTTGATGCATCGATCATTATTTGCATTTTTAGAAACTTTTACAAGATGTACGCGATATCATTGTCAACATCGGCGACCATTTTTCTATGCCAGTTACGAAGGCCGCGTGAAAACATACTCGTACCGGGTGTTACAGGAGGTCCGAAATGAATTGGTACACCTTACAGTTATGCTCATTTCAACCATATAAAATCCACATAAACATAAACACCATACGATGCATTTAAAATGCGACGACGGACAGAACTTCAATTCGTGGACGTTTTTTTGTTGTTAATTCTTCGGTTGTTGTTAAAAGTAAGGTAGTTGGTGCGATAGTAAGGTACGGGTTCTCATATAATGTGTGATGTTTGTTGTTTGTTCGGTTCAGTGGTTTTCTTGTCAACATTGTTTATTCCAATGGTCCATTGCCGCCACGGTGTTTGTATGCTTTTCAATGAGTCGAAGCTGAAAGTTTCGATTTACGAGTCTGTTCGATATGAAAAATGAATGGGAAAATCTGATATCTTTTATAGTACGAAGGCTAGTGGTCGATTTATGTTTCCCTTGTTATCTGAAATCTTTATCACTTCTTGACATAATGTTCCAATTCCATCAATTGACCACTTTGTATTAGATTTCAATAACCAAGTTAAAGTACTTTCATATTTAATCTGGAAAACTTACTTTACATTGAACAACTAAATTTTGAACGAATATAAAATACTTAATCGAACAATTAAACAACTCCTATTGTAATTTTTTTTTTATTTTAAAAAAAGTTACGATTTCAGCTGTTCATTATTTTTCGGATAATTTAGAGTAAAATCGAAGATATATATTAAAGAATTCGTGAAAATATAGTGAGCTCATTGTCACCTCTTACTCTCAACAGAAAAAATCGGGCCTTGGCCTACGGTTGTCCCTTAGTTCGATCTGAGTTTTTTCTCGAACCTTCTTAACGTAGTTTTTTTTTCCGGAGATGTTGTTAGCCTAACATCTAACCTCTACGGGTGAGATATGAATGGGTACGAAAGGTTATTTGGGGATGGGTTTTCTGATAACGGCTATTGTTGAAAAGTAAGGAAAACGGGGTATAAGGAAAAGCGTAGGAACATATCATGAGTGGGATTCGACCCCACGACCTATGAGTTAATAGACTACCAAGCACACTCTAGGCCTAGCGGTTGTATATCCAGTCCAAAAATTGCGAAGTTACTTTTTAGGCGTTTGTATGATTCGGCCGTAGAAGGAAAAACTAATACGTTATCTCGTTCAATCTTGAAGATATTGAAGAATTTATAAATAAAAACATTCAACCTCTTTCGACCCCCTTGGGGTTGAATATCAAGCAATCATGATATTTCTTTTTAGGCGTTTGTATATAAGTACCCTGTAGAAGTGCAAATAAACTCGATATATCATCGGCCCTAAAATATAGTGAGAAATTAGTAAAGACACATTTAACCTCTTAAAGGTCGAATATTGACAAATCCCGAAAGCATATTCATTCCATTTGCACTTCTTTGGGAATTTAACCTATAGAAGTGTTTATTAACGAATCCACAGTTTTCCACTTGTTCATGCTTATTATTTACTAAATTTTTTAGCCCAACCAAAATAATAGCACCGAATGGAATTATTGAAACACAAATTAAATGCCAGAATAATGAATCTGTAAATAGTAAACCTTTTTACAGATGAAATTCATATTTTTAAAAATAAAAATGTAAAAAACTCTCCCGTATAACTTTCGAGTACATAACTATGACCAAACAGTCATCCAAAAAAGTTATAATTAACATTTCTTACTAGAAAGTTATACAAATAACTTCACAAGAAAGTTACAGCAATAACTTTTTGGTCATATTCGTAACGAATCTGTCGTGCAAATTACTATTTCGTCATATTTTTTTTCGTTTTACGAATATAATTATGATAGCAAAAAATTTGGCACAGTCGTCACACTGACAAATAATGTAAGTCGGCACGACGATATTTTCAAAACCAGAAAGTTACGGGATGCTACAGCAATAACTAAAAAGGTATTTTTCCGTCATTAAACGACCACCAGTTAGTTATTTGGTTAAAAGGTTTTATGAGCGACGAAAAAGTTAAAATTTTCTTACAACAAAATTCAGTTTCGATTTTATAACTGAAACGTCGTATAGAATGGTTTTCCGACTTACCATTTATTAAAATGAAATTAAATGACCACGAAACTTTATTTTCTTGTTTGCGCGACGTAGGGGCGACGTCGGGGTGACTTTGGGGAGACGTCGGGCGATGTTGGGGCAAGGTCGGGGCGACGTTGGGGCAAGGTCGGGGCGATGTTGGGACGACGTTGGCACTGATTATTATCACTTTAAACTTATATTGAGAGTATTGGTATTTCGTATATCTCGAGAACGATGCTAGCAATTTAGTTCATATTTGTAACAATGATAGAAAAGCATTTTAGGGGAAACAAATTTGGTGTTTCAGTTATTAATGGCTGTGGGGCAAGAAGCACGCTCCTGCGAATTTCTTTAAAGCTTTCAATATGACCTGGTCCCTTTACATATCCTGCTAGATCTCAATGGAAAATGTATACACTTGCTTCAAAATACAGTCAATACAACGTATACGAGCTAATTTTGAAGACTCTCGAAACGTAAAAAAATGATATGCTTAAAAAAATTCCATTGAAAAATTATAAGAGTTTTTCACAGTGCCAACAAAAACCCAAAGCAAAACTTGAAGATCCACTCAAGATCACTTGATCATAATCATAATCCCTACTTATGGGTGCCATCATTTGATACCATTGAGTAAGACCGCTTCACATGTCAACTAACAAGTAAAAGCAGCGAAAATATAACTTTTGAAAATAATAATATTAATATGAGGTTTTATAGCTCACATTAAAAAAAAATCAGCTCATATATGGCTCGACCAACATACGACGACGACAACAACATAACTATACGCCGGTATAACAGCCGTAAAGTGGTATGCTGCAAAGATATACACGAGACAGACCTCTTAACCTATATTTGATGTATGCTACGTACATTTTAAAACTTTGGACAAACTCATGTAAGTACTATTATACACTACACGTATGAACGTACAAACGAAAGATATGCACAAGAAGAGAAAAACTGTCGGACGGGACAGACTTGATATGAGCCGAATGGGAACTGCAAACTGCATACGAAACAAGTGTCCAGTGCCCGTCTAGCAGAGATGCAGCTAGCTAGCTTCAGCCCCAGACGACAAACTGCTTACTATCATGGTCCAACCAAGAAACCACATATCGCTTAACACATACATGATACTCGTACGAGTAGAACATCTTCGCCGACTTATGTATGAACAACTTTCAACATAAATTATGCACCTCACCTATGCAAGATGCTCTCCAGTACGCAATTGCAGGTAACTAGATTTCATCACGTGAATCCATGCTAGTTGCTAGTACGAACTGTATGTACTACATCTACTCTACTAACGCTAGTAGCATATAGGTGACAGAAAAGTGTCCGGCAGACCGATCGTAGTGTCTGCGCGCCAGCCGTGGGGCACAACTTCTTTGCTCCATCTTCTCTTCTACTTAAAGACGTCTTACTTTTGTAAAATGGAATCGTACAAAAGTATTTTGTGGTAAGCCAAATCAATTTAACGAGTCCCGATTTAAATCTGTGAATGAAAATCGCCAGATATCCTCCGGTTAGTGCCCGATGATTTGATGTAAGGTGCTGTTCTGTTGTTTAATGTCGCGGATTACAAGATTATAATACGCTCTATTAAAGTATGCGACGGTGTCAAGGTGATATTACTCTACGTATGACCATACGTGCAGTATCCACTATATAAACCAAGTTTATGTACGGAAAAGACCTGTTATTAAACTCTTATAGGTACGCGATCGCCTTAATGTAGAATTATGTCTACGATCAGGTAATATCCGTATCAGTTCTGGGATCTCGTTAATGGATTACATCTGGAGATTTGTCTTTCTTTTTTTTTTATGTCTTCGTAGACAACTGCTTTGAGGATTATAAATTGATATACATTGCGATAGAGTCGATATTTTGTTGGATTTGCAAGTCGAAAAACATGGTTGTAAATTTGATGGCGATAAGATAAAGACTCCTTGTATGAATGGGCGTTTTAATAACGAGCAGCAATTGAGATCTTAACCAATTGGTTATCTAAAGGAAATCTGTTTAAAAGTTCCACTTTCGAATCTGCTGTCCATCCTTTTGGCAATTTCTATTTTGAAATGTATTTATCAAAGTCAAATAAGATGGCGTATAGCCAACACGGATATCTTCATTTCTATCTTCCATTATTTAATTTTTCATATCTGATGTACTGTTTCAGTTTATGTACTATCAAGATGAAGCAAGATCTGTAGTATCATGGGGACAAATTTACCAAGGTATCGTATTGTGTAGCGATAGTTTGCATGGAAATTGCCTGACTGATTTTATATATAATATCCGGAAACCCCATCTACAGTCTCTAGGACCATCAACTACTACAACTAGCTAAATGAAGTTAAGTGGATCACAACCTCGTCTTCAATCTTAAAGAAATTTGTTTTTATTGAGAGTACTACATTCTATCCTTTGACTGGACACAAATGAAAAAAAACCAAATTTTTTATACAAAAGCTAATTAGGTAGGTAGTTGAAATTTTCATTGCAATTTCCACATATCAATAAAAAACTTGCAATGTATTAATTTAGACAGTAACGCAGATTCATGCTTTTTGAGTGACCATGCCGGGCTACTATGTCTAATTCATAGAAATACTTTCTTCATGGCTTCTGGGATCTAAAACTTCCTCACAGAAAGAAGTTTCATCCATTAGCAATAAAAACAGCCCAGAAAAGGGAGTTTTAATCCCACTGGACCCGCAGGATCATGCAGAAAGTAGTTTTATGCATTTCATTCTGGAAACTATGTATATCGAAAGCTGCTTGGAATTTTTTTGAATAATAATTATGCAATAGCTTAAAAACGCTTTCCTTATGAATATTTAAGGTGCACAGAAACTGGGTTAAGCGTCAACCCAAAAAAGACGACTATCGTTGCTTTCATGAATAGGAAGAACCCGAGCAAACTCAAATACCCAATGCTTTCCAGTGAAACGATCGAATTTTCCAGTGAGGTCAAATATCTGGGGGTAACCTTAGATGCTAAGATGAACTGGAATGCACACATTACACGCATTACTGAGAAAGTTACGATCTCTCTTTGGACCTGCAGAAGCCTTCTTGCTAAAACTTGGGGTTTAAAACCCAATATTGTTCACTGGATGTATACGGCAATAGTCAGACCAGTGATCACTTATGCGTCGTCATCTGTATGGTGGCGCAAAACCTTACAGATAACTGCACGGACCCAGCTAAGCAAACTGCAAAGGTTGGCCTGTACAACTATCTCTGGGGCAATACGAACCACTCCTACTCCAGCACTTGAGGTGATTCTAAATCTTTCACGCACAGAAAGAAGCCAGGCTCTTGACGTACCGACTTCTAACTTCTGAGGATACGGAAGCAAAGAAAATGGCCTCGACAGACCTTGGGAGAGGGCTTGAGAGTGACTCGGATAATATAGTACCAAGATACAACTTTCAAATACCATTCAAAGTAGTGTTCTATCCCGGAAAGACCGGGAAACGCATATGCCTGATGGCTCCAAGGCAAATGAGGGAGATGGAGCTGGGGTATATGGACACAGGCCAAGGGTCGATATATATCACAGCCTCGACAAGTCAATTACGATCTTCCATGCAGAAATTCATGCAAACTATGCATTAGGGAAAACATTAGAAGAGGATACAAGAGTCACAACATCTACATTCTGTCTGACAGCAGAGCAGCATTACTTGCTCTACAAGCATTTTGCTTTAGATCCCACTTAGTGTGATTTTGCTTACAAGAACTTAAGAAGCTAGCGAACTCAAATACAGTCATACTGGTATGGGTTCCTGGACATAGTGATATTGTAGGCAATGAGTCTGCGGACCATTTAGGGAAAAAAGGAGCTGACTTAAAATTCACAGAACCAGTGCCTTTCAGTGGAATGTCAACAGCTGTGGCAAAAGAAACACTGTTGGGCTGGATTAACGTCCAAGCTGACCTCCACTGGACAGGGATGGTGGAGTGCAGACAGTCCAAATTGTTCTTGGAAGGTCACTCTAAGGAACGAACCTCCGATTTGCTTAAATTGAGCCAGAATCAGGTTCGGCTCTTGATCGCGCTAATTACAGGACACTGTAAGCTTAAAAGCATCTGCACACGATTGGACTGGTTTCAGACGATATTTGCAGATTATGTGAAGAAGAAGAGGAAACTGCAGAGCACGTTCTATGCCATTGCGAAGAACTCGCACACAGAATACTCAGACTTCTAGGATATTACTTTCTAACACCATCGGAACTCATGTCTAAGTCACTCAAGAGCATATTAAAATCTCCAAACATTCTTCTTAAAAACCTGACAAAGAAATCGATCGTCTTTTTAAACTTTATTTTCAATTCTTGCCTCAAGCTAGGATATTTTCCAACTACATGGAAACATGCAATTGTTACTCCAATTCCAAAACCGGGAAAAGATGACAGTCATCCTAACAACTACAGGCCTATAAGCTTGCACTCTATACTCAGTAAAGTCTTTGAAAAGATCCTATTAAGTCGTATTCAAGAATGTACAGAAAATAACCGAATCATACCCGACTTCCAATTTGGCTTTAGACGAGGGCACTCTACAAATCACCAACTACTCAGAGTAACCGGTTACGTAAAAGATTCTCTCCGTGGGAAAAAATCAGTAGGGATGGTATTCCTCGAGATTGAAAAGGCATTCGACTCTGTATGGCACGACGGACTGATATACAAGCTGTTAATATTCGCTTTTCCAAACTATCTAGTACTAATAATCAATTCTTTCCTGTCGGACCGAACCTTTTCGGTAAGAGTGATGACAACTACCTCAAGCACTTAAACTATCACTGCAGGTGTTCCTCAAGGCTCCTGTTTAAGCCCGACATTGTACAGTATTTTTACTGCAGACGTTCCTACCTACCCGAACTGTGAATTGGCAGTTTTTGCGGACGACACTTGTCTCTATACTTACGGAGATAATGCCGACGATATCATTGGAGCTTTGGAAACATTCCTAGACCTTCTCTATCAGTTCTACTACAGATGGAAAATAAAAGTCAACTACTCATTTTCAAGACTATCATGCAGCCCACGTTGACGTACAGTGCTCCTGTCTGGGCTAACTGTGCTCTGTCCCACAAAAAGAAACTGCAAGTCTCGCAAAATAAGTCGCTAAAGATCATTTCAAATAAACCATACTATTATTCAACGAAGGCATTACACCGCTACAGTGGAGTGCTCAACGTCCAGGAACTTTGCTGCAACCAGGTTAACTAACGATGTCCCAAACGGTAGACAATTCTCTAGTCTATTCCTTGGGTAGTTACTCCTACAACTAGCGTTGTGTACCTTATTATTTTAATCTAGTTTTAGTTTTTGTTTAAGTTTAAGTAGTGTTTAAGTTAGTCATTAAGGTTCTTTCAAGCAAGGTTTTTTGTTAACAAAATTTTTCCTTGAACATTTTACTGTGTCAGATTAACGTAAGTTTTTGCAAATAGAATGCAAAATTTTCAATTGCAGCTGTAAAGATTAAGATCTAATCACTCAACTATTTTTACAGCCCAATGAATTTAAATAAATCATTTATCTATCTATCTATTTATCTAAAATTAATTGATATACACGTCCTGATTGAGTTATAATAAAGGAGGACAAACACCATGAGCCCACTGAGGCCACTGAGAATCGGGATTTTTAGACCGTCCTCCACCATCTACAATCTACAGGGATATTGAAATTTGGCGTAAGTTCGGAACTTTGGAAGCTGGCAAGTTAAAAATTTGTACACTGTATTTTTTTCCCCAATTTGGAAGTATTAGAATAAAAAGAAGTTAAAATTATGGTAAATCAATAAAAAAAATTTGGTTTTTTTTTCGGCGTTAGAGGAGTTTCTGGTGCGAAGTTCGACTGGAATCGATTGAGGACATACCTTCAGTTGAAAAAACTTCTCTGAAGAAGCCATTATAAAACGGTGTTAGGCTAGATCCGAAGAAGCTGTTTTGTCATCGGATGGCATTGACTCATCAGAGGGTGAATCATGCCCAGTATCCAAAACACCTCTCACAGCTGCTGATATTGCTGAGGATTTCTCCATATATGCGATATGGAACCGAAATTAATTTCCACGAATTATAATTTAGTGAAATTTTCCATAGCATTCTATGATTAAGGTAGGTATATGCACTGAAGATCATCTTATATTTCAACCAATTTGGTTGTTCACTAGGCTATATATTAATTCTCACACTAAGTGTTCGAAATCAAATCCAGCAATCTTAGTTTTCCTAATATCAATGAGAATGGAATTTTTTCCTGGTGAAGCTACAAGCTGAACACAATACTGTCTTAGCTCGTCTCTTTCCGTTCAGCGGAAGTTGTTGAAGAAAACTCAGTAGCAAAGCAGTCATTCATTAAACATTATTTGTAGTAAATTAACCTTGAACTTGATCATCTCACTGACATATTTATTGCACGTCTTGTTTGGCCAGTGGCAACAGGCACAGAAACGGAACATGCAAACCACACAGGCCGCCGACATGCACGGCAACGCACACCTGGAAAATCTTACCTTTCCCTTACGCAACCTGAAATTCAAAAGTTAGTCAGTGGACAAAATGTGAACAAGATGAAAATTGCACCTATTCATATCTTTTAAGAAATTTTCTTACTCATGAATGACTTACTACGTACTATGCCTGTAGCATAGGCCAGGCTGCACCTATGCTACCTGGTTGGAAATTTTCTTCCACTTTGGTCAATTCAGCTCGGCGTCTTCAACAGCAAACAAAAGATTTTTTCGCGATGATGATGATAGCGGATCCGATAAAATCATCGAACCCCACTGGAAGTGATCGTCGATTCGACAATTACGGTCTGTACTTGCTCATCATCGGTATAGCCGTGTACTTAAGTAAGTCTAGCGCGCAATCAGACCACAAGACATGAGTACCACTAATACACGTGTGTTACAATCACGGGTCAAAGAAAACCATACCATCATCGACATCATCACTCTGTCATCCTGAAGTGGGGAAAAACGAGTAAAGAAAAAGTCATTAAGGTAAAGATAAGAAGTTAAATCACAAAACAAGTAACCGCATGGCATATGAAGCAAAGACCAACGAGTAGTCAAAGTGATTTCCGCGTAAAGTCTCAAGTATATCGCTGGCAGAAAACAGGTGCATTAACCATTCTTGTGTTAGCCACGGCACGGTCAAGACAACGCGGCCTTGGCGAGATTTTTTTTTTATATTTTCATTTCATTAAAGACTATCCTGAGGTGTTGTCTTTTTTCACCTGTGCTAATCAAACGAAAGATTATAAACGCTTTTTTCTTCGTTTGCACTATCAGCTCGAGTCTTGATGGTGTTCTTATTCGGTTTTTTTTCTTTCTGTTTTGTTTAACTTTAATAAATGTTTGTTCAGTTATAAGATCTTTCTTTGAGTGGATACTCTGATGCGATCGGAAGCAAAAAGACGTAAATTTTCCCATATTTAACGCTAGCTACTGTGCGTGTGCTTCTAGTGACCTACTTTGTTTGAAACTGAAAAGGATTAACGGAACGATTTCTTGAAGGAAGTTCTGAACAAGAAAAACGAATTTTGTGACTTGTGTTAGTGTATTGAATTGAAATTATTTAATATTAAAACCGAATAACGGATAGCCTGAAGTATTTTGAAAAACAGAGGTAAGAATCGAAATTGGCTTCAAATATTAATTTAATTTTTTTTTTGTTATTATTTAAATAATTTGAATAAACCAAAGACTTAGGCAAGTAACGCAATCCGAAGAATTTCGGTATGTTAGTTAAGTTTCACTAAACGGAATACAAATCGAACAAATGGCTTTGTATTACTGTCTAGGAGTTAGAAAAAAAATTATTAATTCGGTCGGATTTTTTTGCGAATTCGCGTATTTAAACCGAGTCAAAAACAAAAGACTTAAGCGAGTAACTCGACTGAATTATTGTTCTAAATTTGGTTTGAATGAGTGCAGTTTATAAAGAATTTGCCGTATTTTATTTATATGTTACTTATAGTATATGTAACTGGATCATAAAAAAACAGAAAATATCAGAATAAAAAAATTTACACGAAAGAAAGTGCAGCAAATTTCAAGTTCGCAGCAGTAAAATTAAATTAATTTAAGTAAATTGATCCAAATTGCATCTGCAAATTCAGTGAAGAAGTGTGAAATAAACGATAGGACTGTTAAACTCTCGTCAAATTATTAAGTTAAGATGAGCGTCGAAATATTTGGATATTTAAAACTGAAGAGTGCTCCTGGGGAAGACGTGGTCCTGAACAGCAGCCGTCAGGACTGTTTGTTCTAAGCGGATATTCCAATTCAAATTCAAATTCAAATTCAAATTTATTATTATCGTGAACCATATGATTACATGTAGTTACATTTCGTAGTAATAGTTTTGTGATCAGGCTTGTGCCTCTACAACAATGGTGTGAATCTTAAAACTAACAATTTCTGTATTGAAATAAAAGTAATTAGATTGGCTTAAGGGAAAAGAAGCGGATATTCAAAGCCTTTTGTTTCACGTAGTATTTGAAAATTTAGACCACGATCAAGAGCAGTAATAACACTGTTAATTTTCTTGATCCTTCTCTTGGGTATTTTGGTGTTTTCGAATTATCTGTTCAAAGTAAGTATATATCGAAGCCAGAAACTCCCTTAAGAACATTTTGGGACAGGATTCCAGCGTCTGAACTTTGAAATAGTGGTGAATATTTGTTAAAACAGATGGAGGCTACTGGCAATGATTTCGTACGTACCTTCACAGCAGAAACGCCAACCCTCAAATATGTTATACGCTACAGAGCTAGTAGACCCAAAAAGAAGTCCGTCTATCCGCCGTATGCAAACCCGTTTGAAGACTCGTAGCTCACAAACTCTTCGAGCTACTAAATTCAGATTTTGAAAAAATTTAAAATTTGATCGCTATGTGTACCTGTGCAGCCAGAGTATTCCAATTACCAAATTGTTGAGGCCTAAAAGTTTTTTTTTTTGATAATCGAGGTCCATTGCCATTTTCAAAACTATGAACTGGATTTAGAGCCGCTATATCGTAGCCGTACCACACTGTTATTTTATCGAAAGCATTTTCCGTTGCTAGTACTGAAACAAGCAGATCTTCAGAGAAACGTTTCTAGTGCTGATTTAGTTAAGCTGAATTTCATTTATTCAGTACTGAATATAGGCACTTCTTCAGTGTTTCAAATTGAGTGCTGATACCTATATAGCATAATAATTAAGTAACGTTTGTTTTTGGTTCTTAGTCCGATAAGAAACGATATTCAGTACTCGTGAAATTTTTTAATAGATAATTATAAAAAAAATCCCTTCCTTAAGGTTTTCTAAAGCATATAATGAACACTTTTCCTACACTGTTTATAATAATAATATTTATTTAGTTAAATTCGAGTATAAACTTATAGTGTTTAATTTTAACCATAGATTAGACATTAGTCTTTATATTTTTGCTTTGCGATTTTTTACATAGAAGTATTTATAATTCTTTTGTTATTGGTGTAGTAGTGTGATAGGAAAATTCAAACAAAATACAATTTCTAATCGCTTATATACCAACTTAAATGCTAACTGATAAACTTAAAGCCACAAATCTAATTACTAATTGATGTATCCAAAGGGTTAACAAATGTTGTACATCTTTCAAGAGAAGTTAGTTGAAATTTCTTGGCTACGTCCGTGGCCTATACTGATGTATCTAAAGTGGTGTACATATATTTACAAATTTTATATTTTATAATAATTAAGATTAACCTACCAGGACTTAAACACGGAACTACACTCCATTTTAAAACATCATTTCAACACCTAGACTTTCCAGCTTTGTATCATATGACTGTCAAATATTTTGCATGGTGTGTTCGACTACTAATTCTGTACTGAAACAGAACTGATTTTAAAAGTTCGTAGACGTCAAGAAGACATGAACAATTTAATTTGTTTATATATACTCTAAGCTTAAATTAAACGGTTTCGCGAAAGAAATACGGCTCCAGTAAAAATATTGATTAATTTTTAATTCAAAAGTATAAAAGGATATAACAAATTTAATACGAATATCAAATGGATTAATTTTCACAGTTAAATGATACCATTAGAAAAGTACTTTAATAGACTTCCAGAAAACAATATCAACCAATAAGAGCTACATACATCAATCTATTTATATATTCTCCTTATTGCAAAAGAACTAATACCGCTGCAGTTTATTTTTCCCCGAGATATTTATACACAACACTGTTCAGCTGAAATACTGAAAAACAGAATTCATTTGGAAGAACGGAAAAATTTGTCAGTACGGGCGTTTCTCTATTTGCAGTAGTAAATAAACCCCGAATGCTGGAATTCAAATTCTTGGTGTATTCATTCTAAACTTAAAAATGTAATTGCTTTCGTTTGTAACATTTATCAGTACTGATTACGCATTTAAGTGAGCGATCATTTCCGGTTCCCGATCCGTCGCAAACTAGTTCGTTCTTTTAGTTCACTAGTTCGCGGGAGTCCAGTGATGAGAAAGGCAGTGAAGTGTGGGAACGACTCGTAGTCGTCATTCTAGTATTATAGAATGTGGTAAAAAAAACGGTCGTCTGGTACAATGTGATGAACTAAAAAAAAGGTCGTCAGTCTACAAGTAAAAATGGTCGTCTGATAGAATGTGATGAACTAAAAAAAGTATATTGCACCACTGACTTACAAACGGCAATGAATGAATACAAACGAACTAGGAGCGGGACTAACTGCGAACTAGTTCGTTAATTTCAGTTATGGGAATCATCCGAACTACACAAGCCTAGTACTGATGCAATCTTGCTACAATATCTGTGCGAAACAAATGTGTTATAAAAATTAAATATATAATAAAAAACAAGTTCAGTAACTCATCATTCATTCTGTTAATTTTCCGAACTGAACTCAGTAAAAATTGTTAGCGCGCAGTTGACGACAGAAAGTCCTTCATTAAGTCTAAACTTAAAGTGGGCGAAAGAACTCAGCAATGCTGGAATCCATTGAGCAGGGGAGAGAAGTAATTCCGTGTAATATGACCCATTTACACAAGTTAGAAATGCCCACCCTGGCGGAATGGCTAGCTAAGGAAACTAAGGGAATCCGGTAGGAAGCATTAGGCAGCAGCATGATGAGAAAGAGGAAAACTGAGATAGGTACAAGACTGGTTTCAGGGTCTTTTAATACAGGGAGTCATGGGAGAAAACAGTGTGGCGTCTAGGCTGTGTAAATTACTTTCCCAAGAGCCGTGCCCACCTAGTTACAGTATGCGGAGTGACGGTACGTAAATGGAAAATGGTACGGAGCAAGGTTGCCAGATAGTTGGCTGCAAAACCCGCCAAGTGAGCTTATAGAATAGCCCAAAACCTGCACGAAGACTTGTAGCCCAAATACCGCGCTCTACCTTGACATTTATCAGACCTACTTAAATGTGTTGAACATAGTTTCGATTTCGATGACAAACTGTGCTCCAGAATTCTTAAGAAACACTGTAATGTAAATATGTGTGTGAATATATAATTTTGCATTTATCACAATTTTAAAAGTATTGTCTGAAAAAATATGAAGCGCAATAATCAAATTATTCATGAAAAATAATTTGTAATTTTCATAATTCAATGGGATCAAAATCTTCAGTGAATTATCCTACATGTACGTTATCAGGCAAAAATAAAATATGGCTTTTTAATTTTATGAATAATAATGTATATTAGTTAGTGTTACAAGAAGCACATCAATATTTAATAATGTAAGCACCTCATAATCATCTTCGCCTAAGCGATCAAATCCTGCGTCTAAAGAAGATCAAGCCGCCTCTCAATTAGCGTTATACATTGTTGCATACAAGCGGTTCAACTTAATGTTGCGAGCTAGAGGTTCGCCGGGATTTCAAGTAAAATACAGTTCGATTTCAGTTACTACTTGATCGCTGTTATCGATGAAAATTAATTTAAAAATACACTTTCGCGCAGAACTGATTGTCGTTTCATTCTCACAGCAGAAAAACATGTCACCGGGCTGTGCAGCGCTTATATACTGCACGTGTTGAGTCGAGAGATTTCCAGCTTATTCTGTTGTTTGTGTGGAATGCGAAAGAAGTAACTATTACGCGAGAAGTATATGAACCTCTCTACGATATTTCAATGTGTTGTTTTTCTCTACCAATAATAAGTGACTTATTCGGATTACCATAGTACACATTTAACAATAGGTTAGGTTAGGTTGAGAAGGGTGGACTAAAGCAATGTGCCCCAGTCCATCACGAGAGATCACTGTGGATCCATTGTGGTCCCCTTGTATATAACTTTAAGCACATGTCTGTAACCCACCAATCTAGCAAAAATAATAATTAATAAATTATGAAAAAATTTAACTCTACGACTGTCATCAATATTGGTAAATCTATTATCTCTTGTATGTTATATTTCGATGGGTGTCCTTAACTTGAAAGAAAGTGGTTCATTTGTAGAAAGTCAACAAATAATGAACCGATTCTATATGAGTTTTGGTTTGCAAACACCAGATAGATATCGTGTGAAGTATTATTTTTTATTAGAGAGAACCGAGAATTGAAAATTTAGTGGCTACAGGATTTGTGATATGATGTAGTTTGCAAACGTTGTATTTGACCCGGTAAAACTAGCAGATTTAACCCCAGAGACGACTAGAATTCAGTTTTCTAATTTTACTTTATTATTTTTTAATAATAAAGTATTTATATTTATTATTTCCTCGTCAATCGGCTCTGTTGTAAACTAGCAAACAAACAAAATTTGCGTTGGCCGAATAGCCCAAAAAGCTATAAGTAGTTTTTTGAAATTTGTACCCGCGAATTGAATATTTAAATAGCCCAAATCGCGGTAAATAGCCCAATCTGGCAACCTTAGTACGGAGGCTCACAATTTCTTCATGTTCACTAACTTCTCTGATAGATGTCTTCATTGTGTGGTAGTAATCTTGAAATCAATTTGATTCTACCGAAAGGAATGGAAGATCTTCTAGGTGAGGAGATGATTAAATGGGCTATAACACATATTTCTTCCCTTCAAAATCACCAGGACCAGACGGCAAAAGGCCAATCATGCTGCAAGGACCGTCTGAGACCCGCTTGTCATCTTTATTCCGAAAGTAGGAAGTCCCAGTAACACGACAACGAAGGGCTTTCGACTTATTAGCCTATCGTCCTTTGTCATGAAGGTACTGGAGATGATCGTTGAGAGATACATTCGTTGATGGGAAGGTCACACCTGATTCTTGATGGTGTGACCCTAACTTCAAATCGATATTCTTGTCAATTTCTAAGTACACATACCCAGTTACAACTTTTTTACCTGAATATCTTTGTGAAATGGTTTTTTTTCAGTAGAAATCATCATTGAAACGCGAAAAGTACAATAAATTCACATAGTTTTCGTTTTGTTTTGTATGCACAATACTTTACTAATAAAATGTCTAATAAACTTAATTTTTGTGGCTACATACTGAACAGACATGTTTGACTTTTATCAAAAAGCAGCGAAGCCTATTTTCTTGCGAGTCTCATAAAGTCATAGCAAAAGTAAATTGTTTAACTAACAAAGTAGTAGCTCAATTACTTATTTAGGTACTTAATTAATTTGGCGATTCAAAATTAATATTATACTTCTATAGAATTTTCTTACTTACCTACTTACATCAATTAATTTGAAGGCTTTCCATGTTCCGTACAAATAAAAGTTTCAGGCTTAAAAATATTTGAACAGTTGCTTGGAGTATATAAAATTAGATCAAATGAAAAATGGTGATATCAAATTAATGCAAAACATATGGCGAATTTAATGAATTCTAAACATATTGGATGTACGTACTGCCGATCTGTTTTGAATTATAATTGAATATTCGTTCCAATTTTCGGTAAAACTGAATTTTGGTTGATATGATCATGTCAATGCTTGTCACCAATGTTGAAAGAAACCCATTCATTGGAGTTTGACTTCAAGAAACGCGAAGAAAATTGCATTAAATTTTTTTAACGACTGTGGTACTCGTAAATATTAAATTTTACGCTTCTGGAACTAACGTTTTCAAGTCTTTTGATTAGGGAATATTTAATGGTTTTGAATCTTTGTAAATGATGATTGTAAAATTCTCGAAGGTATAATATAGGCCGAAGAAAAAAAATATTCCTATTCCTTGGCCTCTTTGATAATAAGATTTTTCTTTGAAGCTTCCCTAATTATTTTTATTTTATGGTATCTGGGTGTAAAAGAATTAGAATTTTTGCAAAAATGGATAGATTATTTAAAAGAAATGTTGGCAGATTTTTTAAACGGAAAAAATCAGCTCAAAATTACAAATTTTAACGGATTCGGATATAAGCTTTAGCTCATCATGTGTATACGTACACAGTACTGTCTGTTGGCACTAAAGAAAAATTTTGAGGAAATCAAATTTTTTTTCTGTGGTTTACAAGACTCTCTTATATTTGAATAAACCAAAATATGCAAAATACTGTAAACGAAAAAAGCGTAACGTACTCATATCAAGATTTAAAATACGTTTGAAAACTAGAAGAAATTGTTTTCGCTTTTATTTAGAAAATAATCCAAAGCCAATATCCAATTTCAATTCTTATGCAATAATACGATTCTCGAATCGAAACATTAATCAAATCGGATAAACTTGCCCGTTGAAATTGAAACTGAGTCTGGAGAATACACGCGGCGTGTCTAAAGAATTCAAAACCCACAATTAAAACAGCAATAGACTCATAATAATTGCACCGTTCACGTTGGTTTATTGCTCAAGACATAAGTTATTATATTTTAGTATTCCTCTATGGACTCGTACCGTTCACCTTGACTATAAGTGCAAGAAGCATATTAATCATCGCCGCGATACGCGGTACTGTCCAAACAAAGGTCTACAATATTCGTACCTACTCGTATGCAGATAATTTCCATGTATCGCAATTCGCAACCATCGTTCAAGTATAAAATTATAGACTTGTTGATTTTGATTGTATCACAATCTGAAAATGATGTTCAATTATTGTTATTATTTTTTTTTTAAACAACTGATGATGGTTTAATTCGAAAATTATAGCGAAATTTTCAAAATAGCAATTTATAGTTTGGAGAATGGCTATGGTTTGAATATGCACTTAATTTTCGAATTTGAAAATTCAATGTTCCTTTAATGGTGCTGGATATCTGTGCATAAAGATTTTCCTTTTGTTAAAGTATCGGAGATAGGAGAAAGTTCTTGAGGAATTTCGTCGTCATTATAAAGTGCTTTGAATACCACTTGAATTTTTATTCAGCTTTTATCGAACCATTCAATTATGGAATATCGTTTAATAAGGCGAAATAATGGATGATAATTTTAGGTAGACTTGTGTTTCATTGATCAGCCATTTCGAAAGAAAAACTTACAAAGCGGATGTTGCAGCAAATGAATCGGTAGGTGCGATCAAAGAATTTTTTTTAAATTATTTTAAAATTAAAAATTGTTCTAATTGAGATAGAGTTTTTTGAGCAGCGCTACAGTAAAAGCTGTAAAGTGTGACCGTGCCTTTCTTCCACACTCCTCAACCCCTATCAAACATTTTTTTTGCAAACGGGTCCACTATCAAAGTTCTATATAAGCTCCAAGATTTAGCCTCCTAGCATGAGCGGTTCATGAGATCTAGAAATCATCATTTTTCGTCTAAAATTATCCTCCCACCTTCACCATCACACCTCCCCATCCCTTCAAAAGATACCACTCGTACACTCTTAAAAAAGTCTTTAAAATTAAACAGATTTTACAATAATTATTGTGGTATTCTTCTGTGGAAAATTATCCTACTAGTTAAAGCTACAACAGTTATTGCAGTAAACCATTTGGAAGGTTGTATAAATACACTGTTTTAGTAATATTAAATTAAAACGATTGGTTTTAGTGAAAATTTACTATAAGATTGTGTAATATTAGTTTCTAGATGTGTAAACAGTAAACAGTAAATGAAAAATAATCAATTTTTGCGTAAATTTACTACTTCTGTGTAAATTTACTAGCTCTTCTGTAATAATAATCAAAAATTTGTGTAATTACGAAAAATATTAACAAGAAAGTGATAGAGCTTCAGTTGTTATACTGACATCGTGCATTAAAGTTTATTTGTTTTTTGCCGTGACTTAAAAAGTAAGATATTTGCCAAGGTTATATTCGCTTATTAAAAAAATACAAAAATGAAAAAAAAAAAAGATTTGTGTAGATTGAATACTTTTTAATTTTTAATTACAAACCTAAATTTGTATTATTACTTAATTACGAATATATTCTTCATTTAATTCTATATATTGCGTTTAATTATGAATTCTTTTCTTCTGGTGGTTAAAAAAATATGTGGATTTGCATTGTGGTATGTTATTGGAAACCCTTTCAACTGCTATGGACTTTATTTATTGCAACGGAACTAATAAATTATCCCTATAATTATTGATTTGCGCTGGATAGCGGTACAAGTATGTGCTACAGTTTGTTGACGGATTTGAGTGTAAAACAGCTCTAGTGCTAAGCAAAAGCAAGAAAACTATAGTGTAAAATACATACTACTTTCCACTAGTAATTTCACTTCAAGGTTTGCATCAAATAATTCATATTTGCTTAAAAGTACACTACTTTTGTTTAAAAATCAACAAGTTTACAAGTTGGGGTAGTAATTTTACATTATTTCAGGTGTAAAAATTACTTAACTTTAATACCAATTACGGTGGACAGACGCACATTTTTTTTCTTTTTTTACAAAATTATAGGATGACAAATTTTTTTAAAATATCAGGTCGATCACAATACTTTATAAGATATTAAAAAATAATAAAGTAAAACATTCTGGGCGAAACTATATTATTTTTCGGAAGAACGCGAAGAAAGTGACCAAAATCAAGATGCAACAAAAATACTAGCACCATCCCTAACAGTGGCAGATCCAGACCTTGCTGTTTGCGGGGGGGGGGGGGGGGTGGCGGAAATTGATTTGATTTGGCTATTTTGTTTGATCAAGTTCTATGGGAATTTAGGTACATAGACTGCACTTCGAAAAAAAGGGTCAACAGATCCCGTCATCAATTATGTTGCTTTCATTTATTATTACCTACGCAATATGTTGTCTTGTAGTCTTTTACTTTATTATTCCGTCCAAACCCTATAACCTATTAAATTGAAATTTTTTTTCTGGATAGACTGGGTATAGGCCCCTTTAAGAGATCGCGTTTTAGACGGAAAATTTTGGCTTCTAGATCTCAACAACCGCTTATGTTAGGAGGTTCAAACTTGGAATTTATATAGATCTACGATAGTGGAGCCATTTTCAAAAAAAGAAATTGATGGTGAGGGTGTAAAGGGTAAGAGTGGGGGAGGGTGAAACAGAAAAAAAATTCCAATGTTTATCTCTCAAAAATCTATAATGATATAAAGTTGAAACGTGGTATTTAGATAGAGCTATAGTAGCAGCATGTTGGAAAAATATAATTTTGTATAGGGGTAGTATGGTACGCAGGTGGGGGGTGTTGTTCCTAACTGTTGAACGGCTTATGCTAGAAAGTTGAAACTCGGTACGTATATGTAAATCAACTAGGAAAGTAATATTGATTAAAAAAAAATTCAAATATCCATTGGCGTTCGGAAGGAAGGCAAAAAAAATGATCAGATAAAATAGAATGCATATACCTATTTTCACGATTTTCATCATATCTATTAGGTATTTCCAAATATTGAATTCATTTTTATTCTACGGAATCTTCATATAAATACCTAGAAAGTGTTTTCAGAATATTTTGAAATTCGACCCCCAAGATGGTGTAATGGTGTTGTATAAATTTTCACAAATTCAGCCGTATCCCTCAGGTTTGATTAGATATCGAATAACTTTTTACTTCCACGGGCTTGTTTAATAATCATTAAAAACTCGTTTTCAAGTTTTTTTCCTTTTTCAACCCCTAAGTGGGTATAATCCAGTTTAACACTTTTTCACAGAATTCCGTCATATCTCTTAGGAGTAATAAGACATGGGATTGGTTTTTACTTCCTCTGACTTTCTTTACATGTATCTAAAAACCTATTTCAGGACTTTTGGATATACAAGTGGGTGCAAGGAGGTTGCATATATTTTCAGAAATTTCTACATATTTCTTAGATCTGATGAGATATCGGATTCATTTTTCATTCCTAAGGCTTCCTACATAATCATCAAAAGTTTATTTCAGAATTTTTAGATATTCAACTACAATAGGTTTTCGACATATTTCTTAGGATTAATGAGATTTTAGATTGGTGTTCACTTCCACAGACTTTTTATATAATCGCTTCCTAATCACGTAGCAACTGATATTATACTAGCATGACCCAATTATGTAATTCATATGTAACTAGCCGCGTACCGCGGCTACGCTCGCTTCGCTTACGTTGTTCCATCGCTCCTGTTACTCCCGTTGATCCCGTTGCTAACGTTGATCCATTGGTCCTGTTTCTCCCGATACTCCTGTTACTATCGTTGCTCCCGTTACTCCGGTTGCTCCCATTTCTCACGTTGCTCCCGTTACTCCATCCATCATCCTCCATCCACCATCCTCCATCCACCATCCCCTATCCACCATCCCCCATTTCTCCCGTCGCGCCGTTACTCCATCCTCTATCCACCATGCTCCATCCCACATCCACCATCCTCCATCCTCTAACCACCATCTTCCATCCACCATCCTCCATCCACAATCCTCCATCCCCTATCCACCATCCTCTATCCACCGTCCTCCATCCACCATCCTCCATCTTCCATCCGCTATCCACCATCCCCCTTCCTCCATCCTCCGTCCTCTATCCACCATCATCCATCCATCATCCTCCATCTTCCATCCTCCATCCTCTATCCACCATCATCCATCCACTATCCTCCATCCACCATTCCCTATCCACCATCCCCCATCCCCCATTTCTCTCGTCGCGCCGTTGCTCCCTTTACTCCATCCTCCATCCCCCATCCACCATTCTCCATCCTCTACCCACCATCCTCCATCCACCATCCTCGATCTTCCATCCTCCATCCTATATCCACCATCCTCCATCCACCATCCCCAATCCCCCATCCTCCATCCTCTATTCACCATCCTCTATCCACCGTCCTCCATCCACCATCCTCCATCTTCCATTCGCTATCCACCATCCCCCATCCACCATCCTCCGTCCTCTATCCACCATCATCCATCCACCATCCACCATCCTCCATCTTCCATCCTCTATCCACCATCCTCCACTATCTCCTATTTAACATCCATCGTCCAACTTTACCATTTAGTAATAGGAACGCATAGCTAATACACCGAAATCGAACGAACTTCCGCTAAACTATATGAAAAACACTCAAATGTTGAAATAACTCGCGAACCACCAACTGTTAAATAATTTTGTTAACGCAGAAACCATCGAGGGCGTACCCTCAACAAATCACCAAAGTTTCATCGCAATTGGATGAGTGGTTTAGGAGCCTATACAGGACAAACAGACAAACAGACAAACAGACAGACAAACATTCATTTTTATATATAGAGATATGTGGGAGCGGCGTAAGTATTCTAGCGCGACCTCATTCTAAACGTTTCCAGACTTTTTTTTAGGTTTTCCGTTGCATAGTTACTTACACCACATCTCAGAATTAAACGCGTTCCGCACTTCTACCCAGAAAATAATGAAGTTGCGCCCAGACTGTTGCCACATTTTTATCCCGGTTCTGTGCTTCGCATTGCACCGTAGAACTATAGTAAATGCCAATTACAGTCCACATTGCAGTGGAGTAAAAAATATCGGAGAACGGTTGAAGTATGTACGTTTAGAAAATTTGGAATAGCTCTTGGGGGGGTGGGCGCCCCCTCCCCCTGTATCCGGCAATGATCCTTAAAGTACCAATCACTCTTTTGGAGAAAAGTCTAGGACGGGGTAAAATTCGAATCAGTGGTTGCCTTCAGGCATACTTTCCTCGAGAGAACCGGTGTTTCGACTTTGACTCCGTCCCGGATTATGACCCAAAATCATAATTCTTGTTTTAAAGGTGGCAGGGGCGTTAGGACTTCTGTTACATTCCAAACTTTGTTTCGAACAGACGATTGGCAGATTTTGTTTGTCCTCCCGTCGCCTTCCCCTCGGAACTCCTTCCAGAAAAAATTCCCAGTCCAATGGAGATATAATTATTGTACATACATACTATAAAAACTCCAATCTGATATGAAAGGGTTTATGAGTTACAAAGCCTTTTATCTGTAGACATTTCTTCAACCACTAACCTCTATGGGTAACAATCACCCTAAAACAAATACTTCCATAGTGTACCAAATTTTCTATTATAATCGGATCCTGAGATATAGAAACTTCCACCCCCAAACGCCCCAACCCCTCTTAAAGAAATTATTTTTAAACACTATTTAACACCTCATTCCTACGTAGTTTAATGTGGCACTATCCTTTCTCCAGTTAATTGAAAAGGCAACCACCAACCAGCCTAATAATAACACACATAATTCTTCATATACCTACGTGTCCATTGAATACAGGGAACCTGTCCACTAGAGAAGAAGCCAATTAATGTCAGTGGATTAATTGATTAGAAATGGTCTTACCTGACTCTACTGGAATTCCAGCCTCGAGTATCATACGCACAGTCTACTTGCATATTTACACCTGTCTACTTGTAGTCCATACACGCTATCTTACCATCAACAGTGTTGATGGCAAATATGAGAGATTTTAGCCACAATTTTACCGACAATTTTTTGAATATTCTGTTTAAAATTTTGTGATAGTCTGTTCGATATGAACCCAAAACAGCTTTTTGTTTTGTTCCTAATCGCAAGATAAAAAGAATCAGGCTAAAGAAATTATGTGCCATCCCCGTAACTATTATGAAGTTGAATTCTAGGTTCTAGAAAATTTAAAAAACGTATGAGACGGTATGGATGAACCGAGAGAATCGTGCGTATCTTATAAAGGGGAAACTGCTATTCCATCCGTTTTCAGTCAAGTTACAATGTAAATTTCCGTTCACTTTGATAAGCTGCATTATGATTTTTTAGAATAGTTTGCAGAGTGGCATAAATAATTCTTGAAAAATTGAATAATCATTAAGAAATTTTTTCTAAACTCTCAGAAATTATTATCTGGTATATTAAACCGAACGGAAATTTACATTGTAACTTGACTGAAAACTGATGCAATTTCCATACATTATCTTTATAAGATACGCACGCTTCTCTCGGCTCTTCCTTACCGTCTCATAGTTTTTTTTAAATTTTTTAGAACTACTATCGCAACATTTTTGAAAGAATATTGAAAAAATTGTCGCTAAAATTGCTCATATTTGCCATCAACACTGTCGATGGTAAAAAAGCGATCACTTAATACAATAAACTAGTGAGCTACATTTATTGGAAACAACTGCCCTGAAATTTGGCCTATATGGTAAAACCTTTTTAAACTCCTTCCTTCATTGAGGAATTAAATAGCATGGTATCAGTATCAGGAATATCAGAATTTAATTGAAATTTTCATTTTTCATACCCCGAAAATTCAACACCAAGAGAAACACTTTATTATTAAAATAATAAAGTAAAATTCGTTCAAAAAGGATAGGTACGATCTATAAACATAAATTTGAACAGCGAGGCCTGGTAAATTGTTCATCAAAAGAACCTATAAACGAATTGGAGAAAAAAAAGGATTTTCAAAAACCACTTTTAGTTAAAAGTTGAAGTTCATATAAGTATCTGGAACCAAATGGGGGACAAAATAATGAGTCTGAAGAGTTCGAAGGAATCAAGACATTCGAAAATGCATAGTTCATGCCACAAAATTGAAACTTGACCATTTTTTTGTATACATTTTAATAGCATATCTGTATGAATATTATTGCAAAATTGCTTGTCTGTCTATCTGCTGAACAAAATTTGATAAATTTCAGTGTTTGATATGCAGGTTTACATGAAGAAAAAATGAAGGTTTTTCAAATATCTCCTTTAACTTGAGCCCATCGAAAAATTTACTATAACAAAAGTTGTAGGAAAAGTGATTTTTGAACTTATCAGTTTTACTACGATGAAGGTGCTATTTGCGATTTTTGAATTTACAATGTTTTCAGTACAGTAGCAGACGGAGGAAGTATATTTGGGGGAAGAGCATGTATGACCAAGCGAAAATCAAATTATTAAGATTTCTGTTTTACTATTTTTTAACAATAAATTAATGTGATCGACAGGAAATTTCAAATAAATTTACTACTCTTAAATTTTGTATATGCATTTTAGTATAGTCAAAAAAAGGCAAAAAAAAGTTAAAAAGTTCGTCCGTAAGCCGTACGAAAATGCATTTGAAGGCTCTTACCTTTGCGAACTCGGTGAAATATTTTTTCCTAGATAAACTGGGTGGTCCCTCTTAAGGGGTGTAGTATTAACGTGTGATGTTTGTTGAGCATGGGGGGAGCATTTTATTCGGAAAAGGTTTGGTTTCTGTATCTTGGGAACCGCTTATGGTAGGAAATTGAAAGTTGGAATAATAGTCGAGCAACCTTTAAAAAAAATTTAGGTTTGGATGAAGGGTATGTGAGTTGGAGGAAAAAATGCATCAGAAACGCTCGAAAGCTGGAATCGATTAGGATCGAATTTTTTAACGCAAATATAGCGTATGGGAGTTGAGGATGAAAACTTTAAACTTTGATATCTTTCGAACCAATTGCGTCAAAAAGATGAAATTTTGTTTGTGTATAAATGCAAAATTTTGATGATATAATGTAAGAGGAAAGGAAGAGAAATTTCAAGAAAATCCAGTCTTATATCTCAAGAACCATTTCAGATATAATATTAGAATTTATACAGAAGTTAGGCCGAGTATGCCCTTATCAAGTTTTGGGGGTGGAGGTGTAGTTAGTAAGGGTAGGAAAGTGTGGAAAGTAAATTCTTGAGAACTGCTTAGGATAGAAAGCTAAGAGTTGATGTCTGTATGCAGCTACTATAGGAATATGGAGTGTTTTTATATCTCAGAATCGGCTTTTACTAGAAAGTTAAAACTTGGTACATATACACATATGTATATGTACTGCAAAAGTAATTTAAGCCAAAAAATAAGGGTTGCATTGGCGTACGAAGATGGGGCAAAAAATTGTTCGAAAAAGGTTTTTGTCTACATTTATAGGAATTTCGTCATATCTGTTAGGTCTGTTGAGGTATCGAGTTTACTTTTGCGTGCTCATATATTAGCGCCTACTCATATAGGGTCGTACAATAGGCTCAGTACCCAAAAATGGCTGCCAGCATGCCAAGAATAGCGCGGTAGTGGCAACCAGCACTGGCCCATTGCTAGATCACTACTGAATGATAACTTGGGTCCGGTGCTGGTGTTGTATACTGACCCAGTGTTGGCAACCGGTACTGGCCCAGTGTTGGCGACCGATACTGGCGCCAGTGCTGGCAGTTCCTATACTCTAATTGCAAGAAAATGAAATTATTTCCTCTTTACCTAATTATTTTGTCATATAAATTAATCGTCTTAGCTTACCCTGATACCAAAAATTTAAAAAAAAAAAAAAAAAGAAAAAAAGACGATAAGACAGGAACGCATTTATGGCAACGAACGACCTGCGATGCGTTCTCGAACTCCCTACCTTGCGAATTATGCCTACCTACCGATTAGTACCTAACTACAAAAGTTCGCTAGCCAACGCTGGCGGCCAACTATGGCCCAGAGGTTAATCAGTGATGGCTCCCATCGCTTGGCATCCAGTACTGGCCCACCCGTGGCATACAACTGATACGCTAGACTGGGCAAAAGTTCGCTAGCCAACGCTAGTGAGCAACGATGGCCCAGAGGTTAACCTGTGATGGCTCCCATCGCTTGGCAGCCAGCACTTGGCCCAAGCAATGGCCCGGTAGTAAGTGCTGGGGAACCCTATATGGATAAACCGTTTTCAATATTTTTTGAAATTCAACCCCTACGGTGCTGAATAATAATTGTGAACGTTTTCACGAAATCCGACATATATCTTAGGTCTAATAAGATATCGAATTTGCTTAGGTTAGAAAATTTATATACAAAATAAAAACAATATTACTGTCTGTTTTTATGATTCTTTATAAGTTTTTTCCATATATAGTAGGGTACAGAAGAGAATTTATCGCGAATAGTTGTGACAGTGAGTTTATCGATATTAAATTCCCAAGGGGTTGTGCAAGTTTTCACGAATTCCAACAAATCTTGTAGGTCTAGTGACATATCGAATTCCGTTTTACTTCCATGGGTTTTACATTCAATATCCTAAAAATCGTTTTCAGGTTTTTGCGATATTCAACCCCTAAGTGAGTATAAAATGATTGTGTACGTTTTTTCGAATTCTGATATATCTCTTAAGTTTGAAGAGATGTCGAATTGTGTTTTACCTTAATCTTTACCTTTTTTAATCCCCTAAAAATCTGTTTCAAAATTTTTTAATACATAACTCATAAAGAGTGATGTTGATATATTATTACTTTTCATTGGAATTTCAAAATTTAAATAAATAAAAACTTTCAAACAGTATGGGCGCAGCTTTATTAACCGCAAAACAATTTTGTTTTTGGGTCAAAGTAGAGAACGTGGTCTCTCTCAAATTTTGTATTAAAAGCTTTGGTAATGTAGTATGTAGTTTTGAATTTATGGAACAGATTTAGTTTAAACTTTTAGGGACTTTTGTGAAGGAACTACTCGAGATGCCGAACTTATTTTCACAAAACCTCAGGAAAATCGGACATTGGGACAGTCCAACGCTATTATTGTACTTTGGACTTCTTTTTTTAATTAGTAATTAATAAGTAAATAATTACGGAGCTATATATGAACTACGTTTCTTCCCTTCTTTTGATACTTAAGGATGAACAACAATTAACAATTTCAGTGGCTTGAGCTATTATTCTATTTCATTATGTTATTTCGCAATCTTTAGCTAGAAACCTGTAAGTCAATATTTTTACCAAAAGTTAGTATACTGTACCACTAAGACATAAATACAATAGACATAAAAAAATAGAAGTTACGTAAAACCACCGCTAGCGTGATTTTTTATTGAGCGGTATTTTTAATCCGATTATAGTTTTATTAGCAATGTCAGTAACTGAATCATAACATACAAACCTACATCAAATTAAAAAAAATTATAATATCAAATTATTATTTCTTTCTAGCGACATAAGATGAAGTGGATTATTGGAATACGAGTTTGGCTTGCTGTGATTCTAATTACTGCACAGGTAAAATTTACAATTAATTTTATTGTTTTTAATAAATTGGATCGATTAATAAATTGGTAACATTATATCTTCATTAAAAAAAACCCGGTCAAAATAATTTTCGTATTAAAAATGTAATAAATATTCATAAAAAAGCTAAAAAAAATTGAAATTACAAGTTGATTTCTTATACGAACTCAATTTTAATTCTGATCATACAAAGTTGAAATAAAGTAAAATTGGTAATTGTAATTTTTCGTTGTTTATCGCTTTTGAAGAAAGTTTTTCTGCGGACACGATTTGTGTATACCTCATCGAAATATCTATGGAATTATTGTCCAATTCTCAAGAAGGAAGAAAAATGCGGACCACCTCAAAGGTTGATGCCACACAATTGGCGAGATGTACTTATGCTCGTAAACGAAACAAAAGGTGTATTATAGGAAGTGCTGTAGGTACATGTATGTTGTCTCGACTGAGATATTCGTTGCGGATCTGCGAAGATCATTTCCGATCACCTTTCCACTCGTCACTTGTTGCATATCATGTCCATATGCAACATATGCGCTTGTTGTTCTGACGAAATACCTGTTTTCGCTCTGAGACGATGTCCTCTGCCACAGATCATGCAGACTCGCCATTTATATGCACGCATTCGTTGATCTTGATCTTCAAGCGGATCGAAGCCCGCTTTACCACATGAGCCCCGTACGTTCGAAGACGCGGCGAGGGGAGGGGGATGGGTCTAAGTAAGTTGGGAAGGTGTTCGCAGAAGACGCTCGATAGTCGCGTCTGCCGTGCCATCGAACTGACCAATATTGCAATATCGAAAGCGTTTGTACGCGCCGCTCATTATGCGAGGTGGTGCACGCTTGACCCATTTACCTAGAGGCTGGTTAGCGTGGCCTGATTTTGATCGAATCGTCCCCGCCATACAGGTACAGGTACAGGTACAATCTCTAGCTCTCACGGACATACCTCCGTGTGAGCCGCATTGTGAACCGCACCGAGTCCAAGATTGCGAAGATCTTCTTCGTCGTCCACCAGTTGGACGAGTGTGCAATGCGATGTGCAGCCAGGCTTAGGAATTTCCATCACTCGAGGCGAAAATAAAGTCTTACGGCCGCGGTCTCCACCGGATCTTGGAGTCGCTTTCTTTGGACTGCGAATTGGAGGATCGAAGTCTTCGGCTGCGTTCAGCCGCTTAGACTGGGCGATGGTTGAGCCATCGATATGATGATGTGTGCAGTGTGTCTTGTCTACCGTCTTATTCTTATTGATATGTGCACTTACGAGTTTTGTTTACCTTTTTTTTTTGTCTTTAATGCTGATCTTCCGAGCCGTTTACAAGGCTCATTGCATGGGCAAAGTCGAGTAATCGGACGTAATCAATTTCCGCGAGCTGAACATTCACCTTGTGAATGGGTGAATGTAGAACATACACACAATGCGTACGATATGTCTATAGCCAACGTCTTACATGAGTGTTCTTCGTCAATTAGCGAAATTTATTCTGACTTTCTCTCGGATTCTGGTTGCGAGGCTTGGGTACACATTGCGTCCGAAAATCATTCAATCGCGCGCCAATTGCGGAATTTTTATTGTCGCTTGGAGCAAGTTGACGCGGCGTCATTGTGTCTGTAATATTGTTTTGAAGAAATGGATCTTTCGAATCCCACAAAACTTTTGAGCTACAGCCCAAATCGGGCCTTGGGCTTAAGGATACGTCGTCTTCAGTCATCTCGATATTTGTTCCGTTAAAGATCATATGTTTCAAATCCGGCATGCCATTCTTAATTTTATCCAAATAACATTTTAGTCGTTATTGTTCAATTATTTTCATCCACAAATTTCTTAACAGCATCCCAACCCGTCTAGAATGGGAAAGGGATTCGGTACGGATGGAAGAGTCCATCCACATATATACGGTCGACTCCAAAACTGAAGGCGGGGTAGGTGGAGGTGTTTTCTCTGACATGCTTAACATTAGCAGCTCCTTCCGTCTCGCGGACTACTGTAGTCCGCCTGTATCAGGCGGAGCTCATGGCGATCAAGGAGGCCTTGTCCTGGCTGAGGTGTAATTTAATATCTACTATAGGGATATTAGCATTTTCACAGACAGCCAAGCGGCAATAAAATCCTTGAAATCGGTCTCGACAACATCAAAGGTCGCCGTAGAATGTCGATCATCTCTTAAGGAGATGGCAGAACAGTTCAATATTCTTCTGTGCTCGGTACTAGGACACAGGGATATTCCAGGGAACTGTATGGCTGACGAACTCGCTCGGCGTGGAACCACCCTTCAGATTATGCCGGAACATCGGAATCTGGGTGGTCCTCTTTTTTCATGTAAATTGCTACTGGGATTGGACTCAGTTGAGAAAACCAACTCAAGATGGGCAGACGGTATTACATGTCAGTCACACTGCGAGACAGATCTGGCCGGAGCTGGATCTAAAACGCTCTAAAAGGCTGACTTTGCTCAAAAGGGCGAATGTCAGCACCACAGTCGGTGTCCTGACATGCTAAAAGACTCGGCCTCTTCTCAAACGACTTCTGTAGAAGCTGCCTGGATGAGGAGGAGGAGGAGGAGGAGACCTCTCAGTACCTGTTCACATAGGCGCACCGTAGGGGGGGCCAAGGGGGGCCGGGACCCCCCCAGCTCCCTGCTTGGACCCTCCCAGAAAAATAATTCTGGCCCCTTCCAGAAAAATAATTCCTTCCTATCTTACCTCAAGCACTTTACTTGTCAATTGTTTTTTGTCAAATGCTTTTTTTAACAATATAAAAGAATCTCTTAAAATTAACGAACCAAATCTGCAAGATTGATCTTCCACAATTGTGTTATAGAACATCTGTTTGATAAAAATCAGCACATTTGATGCTGCGTGTGGGTAATCAACATCGAAACTCTAAAATATTTTGTCAGCGATATCTAAAGCTTGTAAAACGCTTCTGCATATAAAGTTATGATCAGAACCATTAACTGCAATTTGATCAAATTCATATTTTTATTGCCCAATTATGATGTATATAAACCGATACCACCATTATTGGAGGGGCTCTGATTGTAGTCACAAAATCAATCCGTGTCCGAAGAGGACCGTGAAATTAAGCCCTCGTGGCAGGTGTTCACGTTAAACCCCAGACGACATACTGCCCTATTATGATAATACGAGCAGTAGGTACTTGAATAATTTATATTTTTCGCTCCTTTAAAATAATTCAAAAATGAGTTCTGTCCATCTCTCACAACTTCTGTAAGGTTTTCAGTTGGTTTTAAGAATGCAGGAAGTAAGTACAATAATGAATTTTTGACAACAATAACAAAAGAAAACAGTTAGATACCTATATAAATTGTAGAAACAATAAAAATTACAATCTGATAAATTAAGCTCTTGTTTCGTAAAATCCTTAAAACCCCTCCTGAACTGTGGGTCAAGAGTAAACATCTTTTATTGCGCTTTAAAATATATGCCAGGATTAACATAATTTGCAAATCACAGTTGGATACATTGTTGCAAAATCGTCAAGTATTTATAAAAATATTTTAAAAATAAAATAAAATTATAAATCTTTAATAATAAAATCAAAAATTTGATATAAATTATATTCGTTTATTAAGCAAGCTCCATCACTACGTTTGTACATAGGTCACATGTCCATAATGTCAATGAATTTCGTTTTCCTCTGATGGAACCTATATGGCCGCAAATTTTTTCATGCATCAAGATTAGATGTGAGTGGAAAAAAAGGATTGAAGTGGGATAAAGTTTTGAATAGAATAAATTTTCTGTGAATCATAAAATTTTATTATATGTCTGTCAAATGGAGCTGTTTTGTGAAACTTACCCTTACACTTAAGATATTTGAAATCATTCCTATACAACCCATTATGATATTTTTCAATATGGGTTAAATATTTTTTAATGTCAGTAAAAGAACCTTTATTTTGTTAATTTTTTTCACTATGGCACAAAAAGCAAGAAATCATCTTTCCTTACCTCAAAAATGAGTTATGAGGTAAGTCACAAAACGATCTTTAATTGTCTTGTAAATTTAAAAAAAGCTTCTTAAATTGAAAACACTGGTTCGTTGTACCTCGTAAAATTCTTTTCAAATTAAAAGATTCACTTATTTTAGCAAAACTAGCTTTCCGGATAAAACTCTGTTTATTTTTAATTTAGTGTTCCGATAAAGAACAAATGAAACGCGATCGAAGAAAACGTAATTAGATCAGTGTTGCCGGTACTGACTGACTTTCAACATGAATATGGATGAGCTGACGAAGCTGTTAAGTGAGAATTGCGAAAATAATAGAAAATAAGCCAGGAATTTATAAATTAATTTTTTTTTATTATGGAAATTGAAGAAAATATCTTACGAATACAAAAAAATCTTCTACATAGCCATCAAAGTCTTCATATATTCGGTAACGCTAAAAATCTTCAAATTGAAGAAAAATCTTCAAATCTGGCATCGCTGTTACTACGCAAGATAGATTCTTGAATATCTCAATCATGAGCATTGAATCCAATTTTAAGGACTCTCTTTTGGTTGCTACTCGGAATTAAAAGACAGTGAGTTGCCCAAATTGAGTGAAGACATTTTTATAGGATTTTTGTATGGCAACTACTCGAAGGAGGACTCATAGGAACTTTTTCAAATTTTTTCCTTCAAACAACGTATAAAACATTTCAAAGTCGTAGCCTAAGACTAATCATTCATTGTTTATACGAACACCCAATCTGTAAATACAAAAAGGACGAACATTTATGAAAAGAATGTGTTCCTTTCGGAAGAAGTCGTTGGGCCCGTGGCCAGATTTCAACCCACGGCACGCCTATGCCTGTTCAGCTCTATCAGCCAGAAGGAAAGCTCATCTTGGAGTCTACTTCTTCAACAGTCTTAGCAATTGCAAGCTCTAAATGGTTTGACGAGTAGGACCGGATTCGATGATCCTGTCGTAACACAACGGACCAGTGTTCTCACCGGCAGCAACGCGTACCTACCTATCTACCTTCATCCTCATGTTTTTCCATTGTTGAAATTTCATTCTAAATCAAACAATAGTTCTTCACAGCACGGGTTTATCAACGTTATGACTTCAACAACAAATATCATGAAATTTTCCAATTTCTCTATTAAAGCTCTGGAAGGTGGAAATCAAGTTTCTCGGAAAATTGAATAGTTCCATCCTGGCATATTAGCGGAACATAATTGGGTTTCCTGTAACATTTATTAATTGAATCAATCGCATCCGAAAAGCATTATTTCGCGGAACCCTCTTTCTTATCTACCATTCTTAATAGTTCTAAAGTTCCTGAGGGCAGCCGTATAGGCCCATTGTTATTTATTTTTTTTATTAATGACGTAAGTAAGAGGGACTATAATTTTTTCACTTTTAGTGCCATTATTACGATCTTTCGTTAAACTTGAACTGGTAATTTAACTGGTAATTTGGTATGAAAAGTTATCAGTTAAAGTTCCAGTTAGAACGTGATTGAATATCGCTAGAACAACGCTTAGAGTACTATGAGAAGCCAAATATTAGTAGAAAGGAAATTACGCTAGCTTCTTATAGCGATAAAGTGGAGAATCCCATCAGGCTCCGGAAATAAATTTAGTGGTGATATAGGAATATGATTTTCTATAACATACCTTGGTAAAGTGAAAGTTCTTAAGACAACAGATCTTAATTGAATTTACAAAATGAAACTTATTCCTACACTTAGAGAAAACCCCACGTAAAACTGTCTGTGGATTAAAGTTGTAAAGTTAACAATAAAATCGGTATTAATAATAACGATCATTCATAACTTCGACAACAAACATTATACAGTTCATAAATCCGAGTCGTAAGTTTTACAACCACAGCACGTTAATTTAATAGTCTTTTCATATTTTTTACAGGAAAATTAAGACATTTAATAGAATATTTTGTTATCTCAATTATACTGGAAATTATTTTTATTTCTATAACGATGTGGTTCTTACAAGAGTGTGGGCGCTCTTTGTAATTTCTTCGAAGAGGGTATTAGGATTTTAGTAATTGAAATAAAGAAACAACTTGCTTAATTTATAGATTATATTTACTGATTACAATTTCTTACAGGGTTTACAGATCGCTTTCATTTATTAAGTATTATTTGGCCCACTGTGTTTTTTAATTTAACCAATCATTTTCCTTAATAAAAAAGTATATAATTATCCATTATTAAGTCTTGTTTCGAAACATATGTTTGCCACTAAAATGTATATGTATTGGGGGACTCGTAGTATCTGAGCATAATACATAGTTACTTCGTTTACAACTTTTTAGAGATCAAGAACATAAGAACAAAAATTGAAATCGAAAGAAATTATCTTATATTCCTTACTTATGAAATTTATATTTTCAGTATTCTTTTGGACTATTATATTGTTAATTTGGAACAATCTTTTTTCATTTGTTTAATTTTAGCAATATAAACATTATTTTTGAAAACAATTCTCTTGTATACAACTTCTTTGCATGACGGGGATATAGGTAAATTAAACGAGCTTACAATAGCGAACACTGCTCTGTCAATAATTAATTGTTCGGTTTCGATTTGAATGGGTATTTCCTGATTTTTTTTTCCGATTGCACTTGTAATATTGACTATTAAATGATCAATGTTAAGATTTAGATTAAATTCGTATTCCATTTTGGCACTTGGCATATAGTAAAAACTCAAAATGAAAATTATCCGCTATTAACAAGTCCATAACACAACGCGTTTAGCGATCAAGCGATCAAAAAGAAATATATGTATATCGAAAAATGAGCATTTCCTGAAATTTTACTTAGGGTTTGATACCAACACATTTAACAACATACGGTGTAGTTTACAATTTGGGAATAGAATCAACGACGTGAAATATAAATTTCTCTTCAAAGGTTAAAATCACTGCTAAGTTGTTTCTGTAATGTGGTAGCATGTTGATTTGATAAATGGTTGTACATCTTACGGCGAGTAACGTAAAAGGAGATGATTGTCCATAGTAAAATTACAACGAGTAGTTGTAGTTTTCACCAATGATTAGTGGAATTTCATACAAAATAGTAACTTTTATGATTTGTTAAGAATGGAATTTTTTCATTGTAAGCTACCATAGAAGCAAATTTGATTAAATGTTGGTTGTTTTCCGGCGTCAGTAGGGTTTCTGGTGTGAAACCCCAACACGAAATCCCCGACTGTTGATTAATCGCTGTCCTTGAGGACATGACAGTTGGAACTTCACTGGATACGCCAGTTTCATAAGATTGTGTTGGACTAGGTGCGAAGGAGCTGTTTCGTCATCGGAGGGCATAGACTCGTCAGAGGGTGTATCATGCCTACTATCCGAAACACCCTTACAGCTGGTGGAATTGCTGAGCATAATTTCTATATAGCGCAATCGAAATCAAATTTACGATCACGAATTTTAAATTTTAGCTAATTTCCCGCCATCGCAACCCTATACTAAAGGAGGTGGCGCTGAAGATCATCTAATATTTCAACCAATTTGGTGGAATTTTTGGTTGTAAGCCAGGATATATAGAGCTGAACGCTAAGAGCGCGAGTTCGAAACCCGCCAATGATTTGATTCATTGTAATATTTATAAATAGTTTTTACAACCGGTAATATATTTGACAATTAAAATTTTTACGTTTCACTGCAAAAATATTCAATAATTAATAACAAGAATTGCACTTACAGTTAATTTAACATGAATTCGTAATATTGTTGGCACATTATGTAAAAATGACAACTTCATCAAATTAACAGCTACAAGTTATCAAAAAAAATAACTATTTTTCTCTGGGTGTATATATACGAGTAGATAGCACTTATCGAATACGATAACAACAATTATTGTAACAGGTTTACCGAAAGAATTTAACAATGGTGAGCATTTAACTTCTAGTATACAATGCATTATCACGATAAATAATAACGGCTCACAAAATGAAGTAACAGCAAGAAAATTATTATTATTTTTCCCATCTTTATTACCAATATTACCTCATTATATCACGATCACATATTTATTAATAATATTTCGATTGCTGCAGTGATCAAAGAAAGATCATATCAGGTTTTAAAATGTGCATCTAAAAAATAATAACGTTCCAAAAAGCCCCTTGGTTGTTATTTAGGTTGTCAGTCGCAAAATAACCTACCACATCTCAGCATTAAACGCGTTCCGGACTACTACCCAAATAATAATAATGTTGCGCCCAGACTGTATACAGATTTTTTATTTATTTACTTTTTTTCGATTTCAATAAAAACATTGGGGATAACATATCGACATAGACCTTAAGGGATTGATAAACCCGTTAAAATAAAAACAATTCGATATATCATCAGACCTAAGTGATATGTCGGAATTCGTAAAAACATACACAACCATTTTCCACCCTCTTAGGGGTTGAATATCTGAAAGTCCCGAAATTAATTTTTAGACCTTTACATATATAACGCTCATAGAAGTAAAAGCGAATTTGATCTCATTAAACCTAAAAGATTTGTCGGAATTCGTGAAACCTGAATAATACTTTACACCCCCTAGGAAGTTGAATATCGATATGCTTAAATCTGGTTTTCGCCGATTGTACGATATTGTGTTCGCAAATAAGTTTTGAGGGATTTTTTGTCAATTTCAAGGCTTGTTATGAGTTGATTTTCCCTCCACATCCCGTAAGAAAAGAAGAAAATTGTTAGTTAAAAAAATATATCGCGTTTAACAAATAGACAACTTACCTAATGCTTCATCACAAGCTCCTTGTGACGTCACTACTCTGCACGTATATGTTCCAGTCCATCTAAAACGACTTCAGCACAAAGGAGGGAATTACTCAAAGAATTAATAATGTTGAACGGAAGTAGAGCTGCAATCTGGTTAGCGAAATATAAATAGAATTTATAATATTGGTTATTAGCTATAGGTAGGGTAGGAATTTTATTAATAGGATTAGTTAGTGTTATAAATTTGGATTAATTAACATATTTGGATAGTTGCAGCATAGGGAGGAATAGGAAATTTAGGGCAGATAGGACGAGTCGACAAACACCATCGAGATGGCGATAAATTCATTGCGGTTAGCTGAGCCGACGTAATCGGATCCTTGGCCCTTATGATCGATCTCAAGGAAGTGCACCAACAATCAGGACGCCGTATGTGTCAATTAACGAGACGATTAACTCACCTAAGATTTTGGATACGTACCAAGCAAGCGCGCGACCCAGACAGCGCTCGCAACAGATGAAGAAAGACACGAAACACAAACACAACACTAAACACCGAACTTGACACTTTAACAACACCGCACAAACGTAAATATTACCCTGACAAGTCCCGTCATTTGAGCAAGCAGAAGTAAACAAACCACTTAAACCAGTACTGCGCCACCGTGGGAATTTTGAGCCGGTAGTATAGATGATCGGTTTGGATCCCGGCTAGATCGTGACTCAAGTGACTCAGGAGGAAGAAAGTTATGCACCTGAGAGAGAAAGCGAGAGGAATCGACCATTGACCTGCAAAACGGCGATTATCCCAGGGTAATCGCTGACTTGAGGCTTCGCTGGAAGTACGGCATCCGAAAACGGTCACTTTTAGCGAGTTTCGACAGTGCGATAGGACGGTCAAATTTTTCAAATTTAAAATTATCTTTGCGGTTATTAAAAAACCAGAAGTACGTGCTTCGAGCGTCACGAGTCGGTGACGGCACAATTAGAGTTGTAGCAAGTGTGCGACCTTATCGAGAATCAAAAGTGGTAAAAGGATCAAGTTCGAGGCTCCAGAGTTTCGACGTGGAAAAGTCCAGTAGCCGGAACCGCGGAAAATCGAGTGGCAGCAACCGAAACAGCAGCTTCATCTGGAAAACGTCGAGGGATGCAATTACACCAGAGGCGCCCTAGATTATATGATTAGCCAGGTTAAACGAAACTATTAGGTAGTTAGTTGTCGCAAGTAAGTTAGTTTTTCTTTCTCTTTTGAGATGACTAGGTCGTCAGTTTGATTTATAATAAAGTGTAACTGTTTTCTTTACTCGTTGAATTTTCTTTTACTTGGTGTAACTTTTGTGTGACGTGTTTCAGCCCTACTTCCGTCCGTTTCGTCTTGTTTTTGAGTGATAGTGCAATTTTCCCGAACTAGTGGTGCGGTTTGGGGAAATCGAAATAGAACGGGTTCCTTAAATTCGGAACTACTGGCACCAACGACCCTTCTCTGGGTTGGCCGGACACGGCCCGTTCGCCCCCTTTTGTGCTGGGGTTACATAACGGTTTCTCCACGGGGAAAAACTGTAATAGGCTTTATTTTGAAAAATTGATTACAAATGTATTACTTAAAATATTGTCCATCGCTAGCCACAACTTTTTCCAACCCAATTTTTGAATTCGTCGTAAGTGCTGGTCAGCTAGACCATGAGTCATCGATCGGAATAGGTGGTAATCAGAAGGAGCAATGTCTGGAGAATACGTCGGGTGGAATAGGACTTCCCATTTCAGCGTTTCCAACTCGTGCAACAAGAGGCCGAGCATTGTCGTGCTACAAAATCACTTTATCGTGCCTCTGCTCGAATAATGAGCGTTTACCCTTCAATGCTCGGCTCAAATGTATCAATTGTTGTCGGTAGCGATCCCCTCTGATTTTTTCGTTAGGTTGAAGCAGCTCATAATAAATCACACCTAGCTTATCTCACCAAATACAGAGCATGAGCTTAGAACCACGGATATTCGGCTTCGTCACTTTTAAATCGTCTAAACCAAAACTCAGACGTTTTAATCGATGGAGTATAGTCACCATAAGTTCCCAATAGCGTTCGGTGACTCTCAGCTGCACTTTTCTTCGAATTAAACAAGAAAAGTAACACTTCCCACAAATGCTCTTTCGTTGAAACGAAATTCGACATATTCAACGCTCATAAAATCTATGTTGTTTACACTCTGGCAAAGCGACACGTACTAAAAATGAAAACCATAAAATGGAGCTGCCAGGTTATTACAGTGACAATTGACGAATGGTAAAGTTGGAAATCTCCACCTGGTGGCAAAAAAAAACAACCTTTAAGATAGACAAATTTTTGTCAGCTGACTGCTATATGTCGGTTCGTGTGTAATTTTGTGATTTGGAGCTCGGGAAGTTTTTGATTCTTTCTTAATTTCATTATGAAAGACATAATAAAAATCTGCCAATAGTCTGGGCGAAACTTTATAATTTTTAGGGTCAAAGTTCGGGAGCGGTAAAAGTCGGAGTGTATCATGAGTTGCTTCGAGATTTTTAGATTTCTTATGGAAAATTAATTTTGTTCTTAATATAAAAATATTTAAAATAGAGATTTTTAGACGATTAAACATTGAAAAAGTCCGTGTAGACTATTCGAATTTCAGTATATTATGTACACTAAAAGCCCATAGAAGCAAAAACGAATTTGTTGCCTTATCAGAATTAAGAGATATGACGAATTGTTAAAACGTACACCCCTTACTTGCACTTGGGGTTTGAATTTCGAAAAAATTGTGAAACAGGTTTTTAGACGATTTCATAAGAAGCAACCTGATATCTCATGAGACAAGACGGATTTTGAAAAATTTCTGAAAACGTAAGCAAACCCTTCACACCTCCTTGGTTATGGAAATTCGAAAAATCGTGAATTGGTTGGCCGTAATAATCAATTTTACATCTCATCAGAACTAAGGAATGGCAAAAATTGTGAAAACATATACAAAACCTTGGGGGTTGAATATCGAAAAATTGAGAAATGGGTTTGTAGGCGATTATATAAAAAGTCTGTGGAAATAAAAAGCGATCTAATATCTCATCGAACCTAAGAAATATGTCGAAACTTTGAAAAGCATACAACCTCCTTACACCTCTTTGGATTGAATATCTAAAATACTGAAATTGACTTTTTGGCTTTTTTACATAGGAAACCTTAGGAAGTAAAAATGAATTCGATATATCACCAGATATGCAACCTCCTTACACCCACTTGGGGGTTGAATGTTCAAAAATCCTGAAAAGAGTTAATAAATAAATATGAAGACAGCACGAGAAAGTAGGAACCAATTCAATTTCTTATCACTTCTAAAAGAAATGACGGAACTCGTGAAAACGTGTTCAACCCATTTATACCCTCCTAGGTGGAAAAAGGAAAAAACTTAAAAACAAGTTTTAGGCGATTATTACGCAAGCCCATGAATATGAAAAGATATTCAATATCTGATAAGACGTGGGGATATTGTAGAATTCGTGAAAAAGTTTACAACCCCCTTTGCACCCCCTTAGGGGTCGAATTTTAAAAAATCCTGAAAACACTTTCTAGGTATTTATATGAAGAATCCATAGAATAAAAATGAATTCAATATTTGGGAAGACCTAATAGATATGACGAAAACAGTGAAAATATATGCATTCCATTTTCACTGATAATTTTTTTTGCCCCCCTCCAAACGCCACTGGATATTTGAAATTTTTTTTTATCTAAATTAGTTTTCTAGTTGATTTACATAAACGTACCGTGTTTCAGCTTTGTAGCATAAGCCGTTCTATAGGTAGGAAAAACACCCCCCACCCCCGTACCATACTACCCCTATAAAAAATTATATTTTTCCAAGATGCTTCTAATATAGCTCTATCTAAATACGAAGTTTCAGCTTTATATCATTATAGGTTGTCGAGATATTAAAATCGGAACTTTTTCCTTTTCACCCTCCCCCGCCCTCACCCTTTACAACCAAACTTCCAAAATTTTGTTTTCTACTAGGGGTCTATTAGGCCTACTTCTGGTAAAAATTTTAAGCATCTATCTTACACCGTTCTTGAGATATGAGACGTGATTTTTTAAAAAAATTCTTATCCCCTCCACTTTCATGCTCCACCGCCCCCCTTAAAAATTTTACTTTCAGCAAACTTTATTTGTCAACCTGTATACAGAAACCAAATTTTATTTATCTAGTGCAATTGGTTCGTAAGATATCGCAATCTAAAGTTTTTCACCCCCCACTCAAATTTTTGTTTTCGATGTATTCTCCTAGTATACCTACAGATATTCATTAATTTTCAATTTTGTGACATTAACCGTTTAGGAGATATGGATTTTAGAAAGTGTCGATCTCACCTTTTTTGCGTTTCGGACGCATTATTTTTCCCCCCACTCCCAAACCCCTTCACCTATATCGGCAATTTTTTTGCAAATGGGTCCACTACTGATACTCTATATAAATTCCAAATTTCAGCTTCCTAGCATAAGTGGTTGCTGAGATCTAGAAACCAAAATTTTCCGTCTAAAACGCTTCCCGCTCCTCCCCCCTCACACCCCACCCCTCCAAATTTGGCCACTTCAAGGGGCCTACCCATTCTATTCATAAAAAAAATTTCAATTTAATAGCTCAAAGGGTTTGGGAGCTACGAGCCATCAAACGATTTTGCGTACAGCGGTCGACGTACGGCGTACGGCGTACGGCGGACAGACGGACTGAAATTTTTTTTTGCTTTTTTCGTGTCTACTCGTCATGAAACGTGAAAAAAAAAATTTTGAGGGTAGCAAATTTTTTTTTTTTAAAAATCGAAAACAATACTGCATTATTAAAATAATAAAGTAAAATTGATGACGATCGGTGCGGATAGTAAGGTATTCCTTTCCGGTTCTACATTCCGAAAATGTTAGACTCAAACTCGCACAACGAAGTCAGAAAATGAACAATATTTCTTTATGAACGGGTGGTATAAACTTCGAAATAACTTCACAAATGTTTAATATTCCGGAAAAAATAAATATGGAATAATTTTTAAATTATTTAAAAGGAACATAAACCGTTTTTTCGTTACATTTTTCTTTCATTTCGTGCTTGAAATTGGTTTCTGAAAAAAATAAATTTTGTTTTTGATATGTTATGATACGTTTGTCCTTGCTCTTTAATCATGAGGTTCATTTAAATTCACTTTAAGCGATATTTTAGAGTAAAACACTTTTATTCGAGCTCAATCTCAATTTTGTATGAAAATCACATGCAACTGCCAGTTTCTGTCTATCTTATAAGGTTCCGAAATTTGCCGCCAGAGCACATGGTATGTTCGTCAATATGGCCCGATGCGATTTAGTACACGTAACGCCCTCTCTTACAAATCCCTCAAAACTTATTTGCGCACCCGATATTTAAACCATTTAGAAGTGAAAGCGGATTCAATATCTCATTAGAACTAAGAAATATATATCGTATTCGTATTCAACAAATAGCAGTCACAAATTACTTTTTTCATTAAACTGGTGGGTTAGTCCAATTCTCCTGGCAAAAAAGTTGTAGTTGCAGTGTTAATTACTAGATCATATCTTAAAGGATGATGAATATAGGTATTCATCGCTAATGAATATTCTCGTACCGCCTAACGTCTCATAAAACGTCAATAAGAATTATTATAAAGCGAAAAAGAACCAAAGACTTCAGCCAGAAACTCGTAAGACCTCATAGCTCCACATGAAAAACCGATTCACGACTATTCCTCCATGTTCCCTTAAGCAACGTAATTTTTCACTGTATACTAGTGAGGTCAATACGATTCGAATCACTGCAAAGAAAATGAGGAATCGAACTAATGATTGAATTATTCGCGAAAGTTTTCTACTTACCGGGAAGCTATTTGTGTAAAAAGAAAATTTCTTGATTAGCACCGAAGAAATGCTGATAGCTGCAAAATAAGAGAAAATCAACCATAAGATATCTGACTGAGTACTGACCTATCGACATTCGATAATCGTACAACAACGTAACCTTTAGATGTTGATAAATAGTTGCAAAATTACTGCCCAGCCTCGTTATAAGACATCAGTTGGATCGGAGCGCGGAGCGAATTCAATGTCCGTCGTGTGAAATATACTAGAATTTTAAATAGCTACGATAATTATCAGCCTAATTGCTTTCACTTTCCGGGCTTGAAAGATTGATGTAATAATTGATGACTGTATGTAATATGTGTACACATTAGTTGGTTCGCGTTCCTTGAATGAAAGTACTCGGTAAGATATGAGTACTCATCCATTTCAATTGAAATTCGGGCCAGATAAATAAAGAAATTATCCGAAATCAAAAGACTTAGTAATTTTTCAATTTGTCTAATATTTAGACAAGGTCTATCAAAATCACAATTAAATTGTCGATTATTCTCTTCTTTGTTCACTGGATACCGAAAACAACATAGTGGACCAACTGAAATCATGATTATTGCTATTTGATTATTTCAATCAAAATGAGTTATTTGCAATAATATCATTACATTCGCGTCCAATGTAAGTAAAAGTTTAAACGTGATTTTCATTATAGTGCTTTCTCCTGTATATTCTTTCGTTTATTTTCATCTGGAAAAAAAAAACAAATTAAAACAAAATTACCGATCATCCAATTTCTTGTGAAAAATGGTGTCAATGAAATTGACATTTAATTAACACAATTTTCCAATAATGATTTAGTGTTTACATCAAAGGAATACTCGAACCGAATTCTCACCGTAAATTGACCTTTTTCTCAGGTGAGTGAATAAGTAAATAAGTCAGGCGTGTTGCTGCTGTCTGTAATGTGCGTCTTCGGCACTTTTTCATTGTAACTACCGTCTTCAGTTTAAAACTCGGTAACTGCTACTTTTGTGCAGCGGGAACGTACTGAAAAAAATAAGTGAAGTGCATAAGATCATCGTGTCAGAAATGTTCCATATTATTTCAATATACGAGTACCAGAAGGGCAGGAAAAAAAAATTGGAATACTCGACGATTTCGGAGCAAAAGAAAATGAAGACACTTTGCCGACAAGGTTTAATTAAAATGATGAAATCAAGGTGGAAATTATTACGGGAAATTGAATTCAGAGTCGTCATATTCTTAAAGAGTCGGATATGAGGTGATCATTGTCTTGGTATTATTTCTCCAGAAACTCAGTCACTGGGTGAGATTGCAGTGAATTCTGTCCTATTTGTCGCGTATTTGCCACTCTACTATTGCATGGTGCAGAAATTCAATTGTTCCTCGGGTTTACTTATGAACCTGTAAGACTCTTCTTTAAGACGCTGATACATTTTTTTACTTCTTCAACTTGTGGCGATGCATTCTAGTGATATCAATCGAGAAACAGTTTTTGTTTTATCTATTTTTTTGTAGATAGTTCACACATAACTTTTGCTTTAATCCGTTAACGTTTTGCAATAAATAGGAGTTGTTTCTTTCCTTTTGCGTGAGTGGTGTGATATACTTTTTATGATTTATTAGAAGTAAATCTTTACACGGCATTGTTATGACTTGGAGTTAATACGGCTTCAATACTGAGTGGTGCAAAAAAAAAATTATAAAGATATCGTAACCAGATATCCCACTTTGCCTTTTAATTTAACTTTACATATCTCTCCGCAGAGTGTAGCCTTCAACGATAAGGGTACCATTTTAAAAGTTAAGAAGGAATCCTAAATTTTTTTTCGCTGTTACTATCTGGCCAAAATTGGCCACACATTCTATAAAAGTCAATAAATTAAATGGAAATAGAGTTTATATGTTAAATGATAGTATGAGTCCTCGATAGCATAGTAACTGTCTCTTTAGCATTTAACACTGGGACCGTGGGTTGAAATTCCATCTAGTCATGGGCTTATCCATTTGGGCTAATAACCACGAGGCTAATTGGAACGTTTTTTTTACTTTATTATTTTCTAATAATACAGTACTGTGATCGATTTTTAAAAAAAAAAAAATTTCCTACCCTGAACATTTTTTTTCACGTTTCATGTCTAGTAGACACGAAAAAAGCAAAAAATTCAGTCCGTCTGTCCGCCTGAAGGCTCGTAGCTCCCAAACGCTTTGATATATTACATTGAAATTTTGTTTTATGAATAGACTGGATAGGCCCTTTGAAGTGACCGAATTCTGAGGGTAGGGGGTATGATGCGTTTTAGACGGAAAACTTTGGTTTCTAGATCTCAGCAACCGCTTATGCTAGGAGGCTGAAACTTGGAACTTATATAGAGCTTTAATAGTGGACCCATTTCCATAAAAATTGTCAATAAGGGTGTGGGATTGGGGGTAATAATAATGCGTCCGAAACGCAAAAAAGCCCAGATCGACATATTCTAAAATTCATATCTCCTAAACAGTTATTGTCACAAAATTGAAATTTAATGAATATCTGTAGGTATACTAGGGGAATAGATCGGAAACAAATTTTTGAGAAGAGGTAGTGGCGTACGGGGGTGGGGGTGAAAAACTTCAGATTACGATATCTCATGAACCAATAGCACTAGACAAATAAAATTCGGTTTCTGTGAAAAGGTTGACCAAACTGAAGTTTGGTGAGAGTAAAATTTGTTAAGTGGGGGCGGTGGAGCATGAAAGTGGAGGGAATACGAATTTTTCTAAAAAATCACGTCTCATATCTCAAGAGCAGTGTAATATAGATGCTTAACATTTTTACCAGAAGTAAGTCTAATAGACCCCTAGCAGAAAAAAAAGGAAAATTTTTAGGGTGAGGGTGTAGAGGGTGGGGGAGGGTGAAAAGGAAAAAGTTCCGATTTTTATATCTCGAGAACCTATATTGATATAAAACTTAAACTCGGTATTTATATATAGCTATTGTAGTAGCATGTAGGAAAAATATAATTTTTTACAGGGTTAGTATGGTACGGAAGTGTGGGGTGTTTTTCCTAACTATAGAACGGCTTATGCTAGAAAGTTGAAACTTGGTATGTATATGTAAATCAACTAGAAAAGTAATTTACATAAAAAAAAATTTAAATATCCATTGGCGTTCGCAGGGGGGCAAAAAAAATTATCAGTGAAAATGGAATGCATATATTTTCACAATTTTCGTCATATCTATTAGGTCTTCCAAAATATTGAACTCATTTTTATTCTACGGCTTCTTCATGTAAATACCTAGAAAGTATTTTCAGGATTTTTTGAAATTCGACTCCTAAGGTGGTGGAAAGGGGTATGTATAGTTTTTCACATCATATATCGAATATCTTTTCACTTTCAAGAATTTGCGTAATAATCGCCTAAAACTTGTTTTTAAAATTTTTTCCTTTTTCAGCCCCTAAGAGGGTATAAAAGGGTTGAACACGTTTTCACGAATTCCGTCATTTCTTTTAGAAGTGATAAGAAATTGAATTGGTTTTTACTTTCTCGTGTTGTCTTCATATTTATCTATTAACTCCTTTCAGGATTTTCGGATATTCATCCCCGAAGTGGATGTAAGTAGGTAAGTAGTACGTCCTAGGGTTTCCTATACGAGTATAAGCGCCAAAAAGTCTGTTTCAGTATTTTTAGATATTCAATCCGAAGGGGTGTAAGGGGGTTGTGTGCTTTTCAAAGCTTTGACATATTTCTTAGGTTTGATGAGATATTATATCGCTTTTCATTTCCACAGACTTTTTATATAATAGCCTACAAACCCATTTCTCAATTTTTGGATATTAAACCCCCAAGGGTTTGCATATGTTTTGACAAGTTTTGCCATCTCTTAGTTCTGATGAGATATAAAATTGGTTATTACGGCATTTGATGTATTGACCTAAAAACCAATTTCACGATTTTTCGAATTTCAAGAACCAAGAATGTATGAAGGGTTTGCTTACTGTTTCACAATTTTTTCGAAATTTAAACCCCAATTCGTTATATCTCTTAATTTTGATAAGGCAACAAATTTGTTTTTACTTCTATGGGCTTTTAGTGTCAATAATATACCGAAATTCGAATACTACACAGGTTTTTCCAATGTTTAATCGGCTAAAAATCTCTATTTTAAATATTTTTTTTAGGAACAAAACTAACTTTCCAAGAAACCTCATAATTTCGAAACAATTGATGATATACTCCGACTTTGACCGCTCCCGAATTTTGACCCGAAAAATAATAAAGTTTCGCCTAGACCATTGGCATATTTTTGTTTATAAATCGCATAGAAACCTACACCGAATCACAGCATTAAACGCGTTCCGGACTTCTCCCCAAAAAATTATAAAGTTTCGCCCAGTCTGTCAGCAAATTTTTTAATTATTTACTTTTTTTTTAAATTCCAATAAAAATAATATATCGACATCGCACTTTAGGGGTTGAATATCAAAAAATTCTGAAACCGAAACCTAAAAAATATGTCAGAATTCGTGAAAACATGAACAATACATTACACCGTTGTCCAGGTTGTATGTAAGACCTTTACAAGAAAATACGAATTGGATATCTCATGACGTATGAAATATATCGGAATTTGTGAAAATATGCACAACCACTTTACATCACTTAATGATTTAATATCGAAAAATTAAAAATTCCACTACCAAAATGTTACGAATTTCACAAATTCTAATACTCATTCAGTCCAGCCACAGTACTAAATTCTCAATTAATCAATACCACGCTTTAGTCTTCTACTTCAGTATTGCATCACAGAATTGCTTTGAACTATCTTTTAAGTGCTCAATCAGTTCCGATACAGTATTGATAAAAAAAAACGTTTCTCCACACACTGAACCAAAAAGGTACATCCAACCATTTAAAATTTACATCATCATAACGAGCTCTAAATATAATATGATGAACGAATTCATAATATTGATGTAAAGAGTAGTTAATGTTACTAATGTTGTTCCTCATATTAAAGCATAAATTCATAATTGCGATTAATCCTGTCACTGTAATCAATACTGCGTTCATAATATTGATGCCCATATTGATATCAATATAATGAATTTGAACATTAATATTATGAACGTGGAACTGGATATAATTTCGGCTTTTTATGCCATGTGAAAACGAATAAAGGCTCACATACACTTGTGCCGGACTAATTCTCAGCGGAACAATTGACCCCATTTGATTACGTGCCATCGATTATGGGAGCCCTTACAAAAAAATAACAGCCAACAGGGGATCCGTAACCTTGAGCTGTACAGTGATTGTTTTCTTCAATATAATGAATGTGTTCCTTATTACTATGAATATAATCAATATATTTTACGAATACCAAGCAAAGTTGACTTGTTTAAAATAACTTTTTATTCAATATGGTGAAGGCGTGCACCAAAATTCCTAGGTGTTGACATTTGAGACTATGTGTACCCTTTCCATATATACAAATTGATGAAAATATTTTTAATGAAATGGAATTAATACTATTAATTTACGGTTCATATGTCATGAAAAATATTTGATTATTTTCTTCATTGTTGCAACGATTTTTTCATTAATCCGAAGAATTTCGTTTAATGAAAGGCATTCATTAATATTAAGAACAGTATTTTTTTCAGTGCAGAAAAGATAAGAATAAGTTCTTGATTATTTCCGATGATATAAAATGTCGGTTCACTACAGCAAGACAGGTAAATAAAAATGTTACACGAAATGATACAGAGTTCTTCTGTGGTACCCAAATTCCTAGTTTTCTCATTCTTGAACACTGAATGCTTTTTAATCCAATTCGGAAGGTATAAATTGCGTACAGTTTGCCTCGCTCTGTAGCTAAGTCATCTATTTAATGTAAGGATCATTATCTATAGGTTTATGCCCTACGTTGGGCGCTAGTTGTTTTAAATGTAGTGGTTCTTTGGGTTTATAACGTCAAAATAGAAGAAAAATAGCTAAAAGTATAGGGTCTCGTTTACGGCTACTGCTTTTAACATTCTTTTTGTCCATAACCCGTTGGTTACTAACGGCGTTCGACCACTTAAAAAAGCATCGTCAAATTTATTGGCAAAAAGTCAGGCAATCAAAGTGTTAAAAATGTTTACATTACTCTAAATTGGTTTTAAATTCCGATTGTTTAATTAATTTGTCGTGGCTTAATTTCATTTTTTTTAAATTACTGAGAGTACATTTTTACTAATGATGAGATTGACTCTCAAAATTTGGACAAACTTGAATGCAATGCTGGAATAGTTAAAGCTAAACGAATATAAAACTCGACAAAATATTCCATAATAATAGCTGGAAAAGGTTCTTCAAAAACCCGTACAGAAATTAGAAAAAAACCTTAAGAAGAACTGATTTTTGATTTGATTTTTGCTTGATTACGTAAATCCGTGGTAATCTTAATCCACAAATTGTGTAGTAATAAAATATAGCAGAAATTTTCTTCACGAAATTCCTACAAAAGATTTAAGCGAGAAACCTAACAACTGGTAAATGTGGATGGTCTGATACGGTCATGATTGTGCTTTGGTGTGATAAAAAATGTCTTTACTGAGTTACAATTCAAATCGTCACTTATGCTGATAAGGTTTAGAAGAAAAAACCTTAATTGAATGGATTTCGTACGCCATATAAGTAACATCTCTAACCTTGAGCCAGTTAACATACATTTATCATTTCCACGAATTCCATTTGTAATGAAGGCAAGGCATCCCGTAACCCCAATTTGTCCATAAATGGTCAACGTATATACACGTCTAGAAATCCAAGACGAATCCAATTCAGAGCATCATCTTCGTCCGAAAAGGATCGAAGCCCCCAGATCTTGTCATACCACTCTTAAAGGTTCGATGGCAGATCGCACATATTGCCATTGAGTTCAATATTGGTATCGAATCTGTCCGTATAGCAATGCGTACAGTACGGAATAGTAACAGCTATTATATGTACCTACTTGTACCTGGTCGTCATGCGTGCAGGTAACTTACGTACAGTAGACCAAGAAGTAGACATACCTGATAAGACTACTTTCAGTTGATTGAGCATGCGCATCCGTGTATGCACATTCTATTCGAGACGATCGTCAATATACCGATTTGCTTTACGTTTCTATAACCTTAGTCCATCAGATCAGAGCTATCTATCCGCTATGTGGATACTGCTCTATAGTCGATATGTGGCTTTTTGATCTGTACTTCTCCTCGCCGGCCGTCTTCTATAAAAGACATTTACACCATGGGACTTCCGCTTTGGTCGGTTACGTCCACTAGAATATAGGTGACCAGTTAAAAGCGTTGCATACCACACAATCGGGCGACTGGTTTACTTTTTATTTTCTATATACGAGTACGTTGCATGGTGGTATATTCAATACGCACGTATCTTTAAGTTGTTATTTTGTTTACAATAACTCACTTTTTTCACCGTGAAGATCACTCGATCCTCGCATACATTGATCACATATACTCGAACAGCATAGTCAGCCCATTCTTCAGTGTCTTTTCGCAATTACCTGGCTGGTATAACCAGACGACGTTAATAAATTGTTTAATTTAAATTTTTAGTCGTTTTCTTTCTTCTCTTGTTGAGACTGGAAGTGAGATGAATATGATTGATCTTATAACGAGCATGGAATAAACAAGATTATACACTGAAAATCATTTGAAATGTTTAAAACTGACCACCTACGAGAATTTACATAGTTACGTACGATTCAATATCATAAATCTTATAGCTACCATACAAAAGTCCCTAAAAAATTTGTGCATTCATACAATTCAATAAATTATTGGGCCATCTCATGAGTTCATGAGTGCAGCATGACTCTTAGTCCATCGAATGAGAGAAGGTAGATACACACCTTCACCTGTTCTCATTGGTCTGGCAAAAAAAAACTCTCTTTTCCATTTATTGCTGAGAACAGATGTAGAAATAAATGTGGAGAAAAAATAAAAAAGCTGGTAGCAACATAAGAAGTAGTATTTTGTACAAAGGATAGAAATTTAACTCTCGATCGAACAGTACATAATTTGCCATAATAATAATCGATGATCATCAGAAAACCACAGGTAAGATAATAAAAAAACCAGGATGGACTTTGTGCTGTCTTAATAGGTAAAATTTTATCGCAGTTATAGTATTTCTCACTTTTCTTATTCAAAGTTTCTTTCATCATTTGCTAGCTAATTTAAACTGAAACCACGCGCCGCATTAATCGAAATGTGAAACCACCTGAGAAAACATTTTTTTAAAACACTTCTTTAAATTATTTATACTTATATAGTTGCTCTTCATTTTATATCAAATAAGAATGTCTTGATTCGTGCACTCAACAAAAATTGTTTGGCTTCCCACTATTTTATGTTCGTTATATAGAAATTTCAGGTTTCAACTTTCTATCATATGCCGTTCGTGAGATATAGGTATTTAGACCTGGATTACCCGGCTTCTGTGAAAAAAAACCCGGAAATTTCAGTCCTGTATCAAGTTGTTTTTTTCCAAGCCAAGTAGACTTTCAGTAATTTAACTCTATATATCTCTTTATAAACGTAATTTAGCAATTTTCCGCGCCATTCTGAGTAAAAAATATTTACATTTGAAAATCATTGCCAGGTTCCATTCCTCGCTTTGATATTGTTGCGAGCTAGGGGTTCGCCGGGATTTCAAGTGAAACACAATTCGGTTAAAATAAGTGATAATTTATTAATCGCACTTTAAATTCTATTCGCACAATAATTCGCACTATATGGCAATACCGTCCGCTTATTTATATCGTTTGATTCGTTCACACGCAATCGATCGCTTTCCACCAACACGTATACAGCGTATACACGCTGGCTGTCACAGTCGACGTAATAAAAATTACTATATCTCTCGCTGAAAGCTTCACCTGCTTTTATACTATCCGGTTGCAGTCTAGGATGTACTTGAATGTTCGCTCAGTGTGGAATCTTCTTGAAAGCTTTAGAGCTTTCGATTTCGATCTTCGTTCAGTGGTGTATGCAAAGAGTTCTAGTATATTGGAGAGCATTCGATAAGAAGGGAGATACAATCGTGTTGTTTCGCCTTATCTTCAGCTAGGTTTCTGATTGGGTTATTTTGCAACTAGGTATTCGGTTGTTATTGTTTTCATTATGTGAAACGATCGAGTTACACGGTTGCGCGGTTGCCAGGTTTACATGTAACAATATCATAGGGGTATGCAGATCTGCATCCGCTCTCTTGGAAACCTAATGTGAGCGTATGCTAGTCTCTCATTCCAGAGGTTATGGGCTTGAAACCCGCATGGTATTGATTAAAGGGTTGAGAGATAGGCTAAGAACCTATCCCCGGAAAAAAAACCACAATATTGAGGAGCATTGAAGAAAAATCTAGAATCCGATGAAAGGACGACCGTTATGCCCCAAATTCGATTAGATAAGTATTGTTGAGGAGGCAAAAGTCCGCTTTGGACTGTCGCGTAAAGATAAAGGTGTGAACTCATCGCGGAAGACGAAGCCAAAGTCTGGAGTCAAATCACTGTTTTTTTCCATATTTCACCTAACGCTACCAATATGAAAAATTTCGTAATAGGGAAAATATGTTAAGGAATGAGAAGCAGTAAAATTCGAAGGTAATTCCTCAAGGATTTGACGAGTGGTAATTAACAACATCTACGCTGCGGCCATTTACAATACGGCGTAAAGAAAGGAATAGTGGGTAATACCAAAAAGTCCAGGTTATTTGATTGTGCAAAACATTGTTGGTCAATGGAACATAATTGCGGATTTATGTATTCAAAAATCTATGAATCAAACCAAATAGATTGATTTTTTTACAAAAATACCACTAGGCCAATTTAATACAATTCCGGATCCATTCTTTTCTAAACCGAAACACAAAGCTTAGTTTATTACATTTCTACACTACCACTGAGAAATAACAAACTAACACGTAAAATTTACAAATTATTTTCATAAAATCTAGATCACTATCCACTACTGGTTTAACTGTAGCAACAGAAAAAAAAACTGTAATATCTGATACAATAATATCACATACGGTCGGCGAACCACATTATAAATTTCGGCAGGTGAATATCTCAAAGTAATAAACTTGTGCGACAACAATCACCACATGATTTACCTGACCATAAAATACTAATGCTGTTCGAGTTTCACACCATCTTCATATCGTACGTAAAAAGCCAAGAAAATGTGCTGTGCAAATTGCAAGAAAAGCCTGTCGAGCGAAATAATGGAACGAAATTGCACAATTAATAAAAACCACCGTAAAACGGTAAGCGTTACGCCACAATACTTCAGGTGACAAAAAATAAGTCCAGAAAATAAATAAATTAGTACTGGCAATTGTAGTGTCCACAGTTCAGAATATAAGTCAACCTTTGCCTGCCTTCTTTCTGCTAACAACTAATAAAAATTTAATTCGGAAATACCGAAAACTTGTAGAATGCCTTCGTCGGTTTCTTCAGTTCGACTCTCTGATTTATGATTACTGCCGACTGTTTATACTTAAGCGGTCATCTGGTGGACAAGACAATAAAAATTCGTACAATTTACTTTACTTGTGATTTCGAGAGAAGAAATATTTCGAATAGCTTCAGTTACATGACCTTTTTCCACCTTAAATTTCGGAGAAAAATCCAGAAGATTTGCTAAGACATGAAAATAACATGCGTTTTTTTCCGTTCGAGCATCTGACAGTATTTTTATTGATTTCGATAAGAGTAATAAATATTGAAGCAATACGAATCAGTAGTTAATTTAATGCTGCACTAGTAGAGCTCAGCAGTCAAAAAGAACAAAATGAAACACTGCCACTATTCAAGGCGCATAGTAACTTGCATTGCACATCAGCATTAAACGCGTTCTGGACTTCTACCCAAAAAATATTAAGGTTCTGCCCAGATTTTTATTTTTCTTTTTCAATTTCAATAAAAACATAGGGGCTGAAAGATCGTCAAAATTTCATAGGGGTTAAATATAAAAAAAATTAGCGACTTTTAGGCGACTATCATAATTGACCAACCGAATGGTTTCAGTGAGTCTATCTTTAGTTCAGACGGTTGGCACTCTTACCGAACGCAACCTAGGCGACCACGTACAAAGCCATTTAAAGTAAAAAACAATTCACTATCTTATCAGACTTAAGAAATATGTCGGAATTCGTGTAAACCTTGACAATTACTTGTACCCACTGAGAGGTTGAAATAACGCACAATTCTCACATCAATTTTTAGGCGATTATGTATAAAGCCCATATACGTAAAAGCGAATTCGATATCTCATTAGATCTAAAAGATTTGTCGGAATTCGTAAAACCGCCTTACACCCCCTTGGGGGTTGAATAACAAAAAATCGGGGAAAAAATTCTAGGCGTTTATATGAAGAGCTCGCAGAGTAAAATTCATTCGATATCTCAACAGACCTAAAAGATGTGACGAAATTTGTGAAAATGTACCTCATTTCCGTACGCCAATACAAATCTCTCTGTTTTTGCATACATTACATTTCGGGTACATCTACATATACCTACCTACCATGTTGTTTAATTTTTCTAGCGTAAGCCGTTTCTGTAATACAGAAGGAAGCCCAAACCACGTACCTTGCTATCCGTATTTTCCAGAGTGCACTTGTAGTATACAGACGTCATCTTTTGGCTATCTCTCCTTAGTGGTTCCCGAGAAATAAAAATTATAATTTGTTGCTTTCCGCCTTCTTCAACCCTCAAAAAATTGTTTACTACCAGGAGACTATTGGTTCTAACTTCTGTATAATTTCCAATAAATCGTGTGACATAGACTTGATTTTCCACCCACTTTCGTGCTCCATCGCCCCCACAAAAGTTTGGCATTTAGCATACTGTAATTATACACAGGCCCTGGCCCGATTTGGGCTGTCGCGCCATTGATGATGATGAATTATACACTTAAATACACAAAACAAATTTCATTTTTCTAAAGTAATTAGTTTGGAAGATATCTTACTTGATATTTTTTCATCCCTCCACCCCCACATTGCACATACCACTTTTACTTTATTATTTTTTAATAATAAAGTTTATTGTTATCGGCCTGAAATTTAAAAAAAATTTGCAGCTCTGAAATTTTGTATTTTCACGTTTTAGGACTAGTAAATCCCAAAAAAGCAAAAAAAATGTCCGTCTGTCCGCCGTAGACGCCGTCCTCCGTACGCAAAACCGTTTGAAGGTGCGTAGCTCACAAATCTTTTGAGATATTAAGTTGAAATTTTTATGGTAGGTAGAATGGGTGAACCCCTACGAGTGGTATCTTTTGGTGAGGTGGTGGTGTAAGGGGGGAGGAGAGGGGAGCGTTTAAGATGAACAAATTTGGTTTCTAGATCTCAGGAACCGCTTATGCTAGGAGGCTGAAAGTTGGAATTTATGTAGTACTATGATAGTGGACCCATTTGCAAAAAAATGGTTGATAGGGATCGAGGGGTGTGCGAGTGGGGGGAGGGGAACAATGCGTCTAAAACGCTTGAAAACTGGGATTTTAATATTCTAAAATCCATATCTCCTGAACGATTGATGTCAGACGGCTGGAACATTGTAGTTGTCTTAAGAGATACTAGGAGATTAGAAAAGGGTTAACATTTTTAAGGAGGGTGTTGAGGTATGGGGATGGGGGATGAAAAACTTTGAATTACAATATCTTCTGACTCAATTGTGCCAGGAAGATAAAATTTGGTTTCTGTATATAGAATTACCAGTGGAGTCTACTGAATGTAAAATCTTTGAGGGGGGAGGTGAAGGGCGGAATTGATGGGGAAAGCCATTTTTCAAAAAATTAAATTTTTGTATCTTAAGAACCGTATCAGATATGAAAATTTTACAGGAGTAGACCTCTAGCGGAGCAAAATTTTGGTGGTGTGGGTGTAGGGAGTGATGGGAGGAGGGGGTGGAAATGAAAAAAATCTGATTTCAATTTCTTGAAAGCCCCAAAGGATTATTTTATGGGTAGAAGTCCGAAACGTGTTTAATGCTGAGATGCGACTGACAACCTAAAAAACAACGTTCCAAATAGCCTCCTGGTTATTCCTTAGGTTGTCAGTCCCATAGTCACCTACACCGTATCTCAGCATTAAACACGTTTCGGACTTCTACCAATAAAATAAAAAAGTTGCGCCCAGACTGTTGGCAGATTTTTTTTAATTGGCTCACCTATCGTAGCTCTATATAAGTTCCAAGTCTCAACTGCCCAGCATAAGCGGTTCTTGAGAAATAGAAACCACAATTTTTCGTCTAAAATTATACTCCTTCACACCCGCTAAAATATAATTCCACCCGATCTATCCACTTAAAAAAATTTTACCTTAATTCTTCAAAGGGATTGAGAGCTACGAATCTTCAGACATATTTGAATAGGGCGGACGGCGTATATGGCGGACAGACGGACTTTTTTTCCTTCTTTGGAGTCTACTAGCGCTGAAACGTGCATTTTGAGAGTGAACATTTTTTTTATCAAATGTCATGGGTCGATCACACTTTCTCTTACCCATCCTTCCTTTCCTAAGCCATAGTTTTGCTCCTTCCTGCAAAAGATTATATGGGCGCTCTTGTTACCACCATATTATAGTTACCCGGAGCCCCGAAGGCTTCAGCCAGCGAAATGTTATTTATGATCGATTGAATCACGACATGGTCAATAGAATGACATATTTTCTTATCATAAATAATAAGAAAAACACGATCAAATCATATGAGCATAATAACATATAAGAAGATCCGTGTGTAATACTAAAACTCTGCTATAACTTCAATATGAGTGGAATCATTTCTTTAAAGTTGATCGCAGTGCGACAAGATTTTTCGATACGATCGTGACAAGATCGAAAACCTGACACGGAAAAAGATCAATCAATGGACGTCGAGAGTTTTACATCCATTATGAACCGCAATTTGATATCAAGTAGTGTTTGATTGTAAGAAAAAAACAAATTGACCCAAATTTTAAATTACTCATATACGCTCAAGGGATTCATTCTGTTATTGGAGGTTCTACAGGTAAAATCACAACGTATTTATCTTTCATCGTCTTCATTCTTCAGTAACGAATACGCTCTTTGTTGGTAAGTTAACTCTTTACTCACACTTTTCTTTATCATTACATTTCCCTTTTCAATAAGTGCTTTTATTCTTATTATGTGAATAAACAACCTTTGAGCAGATTTTAAATTCGATTTTAAAATATGCGGAAAAAAATTCAAGTGCAGAAAATCTGCCAACAGTCTGGGCGCTACTTTATTATTTTTTGGGTAGATGTCCGGAACGCGTTTATTGCTGAGATGCGAAGTAGGTTACAATGCGATTGACAACCTAAAAAATAACGTTCTAAAAAGCCTCTTGGTTACTCTGGGATCTAAGATATATGGTGAAACTCAAAAATACGTATACAGCCCATTTAAACCCTTCGCTGTTGAATCCCGGAAAATTCTGAAATTAGTTTTTAGGCAATTATATTAAAAAAACTCGTTGAAGTAAAAAATAATTCATAAGACATGAGTTTAACCCTTTAAACCCTCGTAGAGGTTGAATATTGCAAAATCCTGAACCTAACCTTTGTGTATAGATAGAAAGGCCATTGCAGTAAAAACCAATAAAATATCTAATCAATCCTAATACATTTGTCGGAATTCGTAAACACAACCATACAATCATACTAAACCCCTTGGGGTTTGATTTTCGAAAATTTTTTAATTTTAAATTTGTTTTTTGACGATTATACTCGTATCTGTGGTCACAGGGAATAACTTGGTAAGTCGAAAAATAGTAAAATGGGATAAGTGTACTGTGGTCATCTCCCAAGACATACACGCACTGTAAAGAAATTATTGTTATACTCGTATGTTATTTGATCACTGAGATGTCAACAAATTTAATTTATTTACAAAAACTGAAATTAATGGAATAGTTCAATAGTAAAAATAGCAAAAAAGGGCTGCCCTGAATAGTTTCGTTATTAGACTTACCTACTTATTCCCTGTGGCCGCAGATATACAAAGTCCATTGGAGTAAAAATTAATACGATATCTCAGAGAGATATATCACATTTCGAAAAAAAAACGTGCAGAACTACTTTACACTTAGTTAGGGGTTGAATAATGAAAAACTCTGGAAACAGTTTTTAGGCGCTTATACAAAAACCCGTAAAAGTGAAATTTATTCGGTAGCTGGGAAAAGTTGAAAGATATGACAAAATTCGTAAAAATGTATACATCCCCTTTGACAGCAAAATTGATTGATTGATTTAATTCGACAACTCGGAACACCTAAAAGATTTGATGAAATTCGTAAAATTGTGTATACATATCCCCTTTTAACGCACAATTTCTTTGTCAACTTTTGTACGCCAATGCAAATATGTTTAAATTACTAGTCTTGTTCGGCTCAAATTTCAACTAAGTAACATTAGACATTAGAGAGTTGGGAAAAAAAATCCTCCACCCCTTTGCAAACCTTAAAATTAGTAGAGGATGCCCTAATAGTGGCTCCATGCATTTAAACCAACTTTAAATGGTTCTCGGTATATAAGCCTGAAAATTTTTTATTTTTCATGATCCATTACTCTCATCCCTTAAACCCCTTCCCTTCCCTTCCCTTCCCAAGTAGTCTATTGAACCTAACTGCTGAAAAATTATCCAGAATCAAGGCGATCAGTACAGGTCACTGGCCAATTGGGGATCATGCAGCCAAATTGGGCATTCCGTTCAATGTACACTGCCGCAGCTGCCAGGACACTAATGAGCGAGAGTCGCTCGTTCATTTCCATTGCGAATTTCCGGCTTTAACTAGAGCCCGAGAGCGAGCACTAGGCAAACCCTTCTACGGGGACCTGGTGGAGATTTCAAGGAAGAAAATTGGAGAGTTAGTACTTTTCCTAAACAGCACAGGATGGTTATAACGATAAATTTTCCTCACATTCATCTTTTAAATTCCCCAGTCACAACAACCCCTAACATCCGGGTTTAACACGAGTTTGTGGTTCCAAAACGGCCTTTGAGCTAATTGAGCTCTGTCTGGAGGACAGGGCTGCCACTTAAAGCAACCTACCAATTCCCAAATCCTTACTGAAATGATAAGTGAGATATAAGACTTGATTTTCTTGAAAAAAAAAATAATAAAAAAATTCAATAATTTTTGGGGAGCAGTGCTGACCCAGTAAAACTTTTAGGTTCAGCATGATGAAAGATGCCACCTTTAGTGTGGTAAGAATATCGGCACTTACTTCAACAAATAGACATATTGCACCACCCTGTTTCGTTAAAAAAATTTAAAAATGCCCCTTCACTTACCCAAGTTTAGTGTGTTTTGATTTCTTGGGTCCGTTCCTACGATGTTCAGTTACGTTCTAACTGGGACTTTAACTGACAGATTTTCATGCAAAACTTCCAGTTAAAGTTCCGGTTAGAGTTTAACTGAAGATCGTAATAATATCCCTTAGGAAATTATTATCTTGACTGGATACTGATTGTTAGCTAATCCTTCATAAGATTCATTGACTTTCTCGACCCGGTTGAACACCTCTTAACAAAGTGTACACCTTGGCAAGGTCCAGGTCTACGATTTCTCATGAAGTAAACGCAAAATAACTGACCAGCAGACTTCTTCCTTCTCCAACACGGTTCGAGTTCCTTCGAAATTCAGACCTTGGCTGGGACCAGATTCTAAATTCCTACTTATACGCGGCTCCTTTCTTTCCTGAAGGTGCCTTTTTATTTTAGGAGGATTTTCAGTCTCCCCAAGCTGGTTCGATTTCTTAATGAAATTTAACATCTTGGCTAGGTCAAGGTTTATGAGGTCCTCACTCCTTATGAAGTTAGCACCCAATGTGGACAATCGTATTCGAGCAGTCGCTGGACATTCACACAAAAAGTGTAGTGCGGACTCCTCCTCTTCACAGCATTGGTCACATATGAGATACTTAGGGTTTTCATCTTGCCATCTACATGTTAGCGAGATCCTATCTTTTAAGTTCTTTAATAAAATTGGTTCTTCTTGAATTTGGCCCAGTTGGGAACAGTTCTACGTTCAGCATACTCCCCTTGTAGCTTATAATTAAAAACCAAATTTTTTTTCAAATTGGTTTGCATGATATTGTACTCCAAAGTTTTTCACATTACATTTGTTTTTTTTTCAGCTATCCCTTGCCGAAGAAGTTGAAGTTGTGAAAGCAATCACTGCCGAAGAAATTCCGGATCATGGTGACCCCGACTCGGATCAGGTAGCACTCGAATCAAGTGATCAAGATCCTTCTCCGTCTGGACATTTTCAGCATCAGCCATTGGGACCCGGACCGGCTAGAGGTTCTTATTTGCACAAAATTCATTAATTCCACTAAATTTGACAATACGATTGTAAACTAATCTGCATTTCAGGACCGCCAAATCTTCCTCCGCTTTCGCTTGGGCAACCATTCGGACCACCTCCTCCGCCACAGCTTTCGTACCACGGGCCACCGCCACCATTGCCTGGACATTCGGGTCCACCGCCTGACTTAAAAGTGTCAGGATCACTGTCTAACGAGCTGTGGGCTTCCCCCGTTCAGGACATGCCCAAAATTATTTCGTTGGACGTGAAATGCGAGAAGAACGGAATGAAAGTATTTGTGCAGTTCGACAAACCGTTCTACGGAATCGTTTTCAGCAAAGGTCACTACAGTAACATAAATTGTGTCCATCTACCGGCCGGACTGGGACGATCATCGGCAACCTTTGATATCGGCCTGCACGCTTGCGGTACGTCCGGGAACACCGAAAATGGACTCTACGGGTACGGTTCGGAATCCGGATCCGGAACATATTTCGAGAATATTATTGTCATACAGTACGACCCGCAGGTCCAAGAAGTTTGGGATCAAGCGCGAAAATTGCGCTGCACTTGGCACGATCAGTACGAAAAGAGTGTTACATTTCGTCCGTTTCCGGTCGATATGCTGGATGTTGTTCGGGCTGATTTTGCTGGCGACAATGTTGGATGCTGGATGCAAATTCAAGTCGGAAAGGGACCGTGGGCATCGGAAGTGTCAGGTCTCGTTAAAATTGGCCAGACCATGACAATGGTGTTGGCCATTAAGGACGACGATACCAAATTCGATATGCTCGTTCGGAATTGTATGGCCCATGACGGTAAACGAGCTCCAATACAATTGGTCGATCAACGCGGTTGCGTCACAAGGCCAAAGCTGATGTCGCGCTTTACCAAGATTAAAAATTTCGGAGCTAGTGCTTCGGTTCTATCGTATGCCCATTTCCAGGCCTTCAAATTTCCCGATTCGATGGAAGTTCATTTTCAATGTACGATACAAATTTGCCGATATCAGTGTCCTGATCAATGCTCCGAACCGAACCTCTTGGACGTTCATCACTTACAATCTGGACCGGAATCGCAGTATGGACCGCCTCCACCACCCCCGCTAGCTGTTGAGTCGTACCTTCATGGCGTTGGACGGCCACGAGATGAGCGTCGTGTCCGACGTCAACGAGCTGTCGATCGTGAGAAGGAGGTTGGACTTAATCGCGTCATCAAGGTCGTATCCTCCGGCGATCTTACTTTCTCGATCGACGAATCCGCTAACTTGACGCAGGCGACTATGATCTTTCCGGCACGTGAGGACGGACTAATTTGTATGACGACACCGGGCTTTGCAGTAACTCTAGTCATTTTGCTCGGCATTTTGATAGTGTCCTGTCTGATGTCGGCCTTTTTGTACGTTCGACTGCGACCATTTTCTTTTACAGAAAAGGAACGAGCAGTTGCTTTTACCAATCCTCAATTAGCGACGGTGCAGCAGGTCGTGCAGAGCCAAGAGACCGTACAAAAGAAACGCATTAGTAATAATGGATTCTTTTCATGAAGTTCATGACTGAGGCTTTCTTCTTTTAATTGTATTCAAGACTGTCATATTTAATGTCCACACAATTGAATTATTAAACTCCATTGTTTAGGTTTAATTCATGTTTTGCGGATTAGCACTGTGCGATTAAGCTAATCAAACCGGCCTTTAGAAATCGAAAAAAGTTCAATATTTGAGCTGTGAAGTTCGCTCTTTTCATAAGGATTTTGCCCAATATTATTATTATTAAGATTTAAGTCGAAATATTTATTAAATGTAACTATGACTAGTGCGCCAGAATTTGCCGTATGTATCACTGATGCACCTCTAAACTAACAACTTGCATTCCTTTGGTTCCAATTAAATATCAACAATATATCAAAGAATTGAAATAACTTTTTCAAAAATTCCAATAACTAAAAAAACAACAAAACCAAATTACTAAATTATAATAATAAAATATTAAAAAAGTCCAAGCGAAACACGGCTCCAAAAAAATTAGTCATATCTAACGACCCTTTAAATTCAACAATAATATTATTAAAAATAAATTGATATAACACAATAAAATGGCAGGTAATTTAGAAATGGTTAAGGTTTTGGGCGCCATATTTCTTAGTTTGTTAAACTTAAGTAAGCTTACGCATTATTTATTGAAAACCTTTGTTAAATTTATTTATTTACAGAAATAATCTTTATTTGTTTATTCTTTTTACATTATACAAATTTATTAATATTCTTGAAACTTGTTAAGTTTATTTTACAATTGTTTATAATGATTTATTATTTATTTTATATATTTGATTATTTATTATTATCATTATTAATTTTTTTTTTAAATATGGCAATTAGACTAAGCTTTTTAATTTGTAGTGTTTATAATTTATGTATTTAGTTAAATATTTATTTGCGTGCCTGTTAAATTATACTTTTGTCGAATGTTACAACTTTTAGAAATATTATAATTTAATAATTAAATTTTATGATTGTTTTGTGTCAAAATAAAAGTAAATAAATGTGAGACAGATCAGAAAAACCAAATTTGCTTATTAAATAATTTAAACGTAGTAAAAACCCAAGATATGTGACGGTTAAATTCTGCAATTATTTTAAGCGTTTACTAAACATTTTAGTAAAATGCATCGAAAATTTATTATAACACAAAAGTCGTTTTCATATCCTAAGCAAACTCCTGGGAAAGAACAGCACTCGTACTATTTTAGGTTAAGGTATATTTTTTTAAGTAATCAGAGATATCGGAAGATTACTAATTCTTTTAGGTTCTTCCCGCATAGCGTATCGGTATACTAGTTGAATTGCTTCCCACCTAGTTCTGAAATACACAGATCTCCAGCAAAACATTTGTAATACTAATTAAATTAACATACATTTAATTCGTTCAGTACTGAAGATGAATACTGCTTTAGTATTACATACACGTACCTACTATATTAAAAGTGAAGTTAATTGTGAGTTCTGAGTCAATAACTACAAACGATACTTATTCAGTACCCATTTTCTGAGAAAAAATTGAAATGTTCCCTATAATGGTTATTTTTTCCATACTGGTTTATATACAGTGATGTACATAACTCAAATTAATACTACATTGAATTTCAACTTGGAACCGCACCAGTCTGAAGACAACACCTTGACACCTAGGCTATAGAGAACTGTATTTAATGACAGCCAAATATTGTAGGTACTTACTCATATTATTTCAACATTTGTCTACAGTACTGGTGCAGTACTGATACAATAGAGATTTCGAGATTTCGAAAACGGCATGTGTGTATTTACTGTCATTCACGATACCCTACTAGCAAACTTCCTTCTATAAGGCCTTACCGAAGCTATTTCCCTGACTCGTATCCTCGGTAAGGCCTTATGGAAGGTAGTTTCTTAGTAGGGTACCTCTCTGGTTAAATAAAAAAAATTTCAAGAGTATCAAAATTTAATGCAGCTTACACTTAATAATTGTAATCAAAATCCAATACGTAATAGTCAGTAATCAAGAAAATGCAGAAATTGTTACAGCTTCTGATCACTGGATTAGTTACTGTACTTCAGGTAGAGATAAATAAAATAATTTACAAAGTTAAAGAATTGTTGTAGGTATTTGATTTTTTGGGGGGAGGGTGGGTGGTGGTTATTATAAAATACGATAACACTGGAAGTGAGAAAATAGCGAAGTTTTCGTATCAATACAAATCAGTCGAGTTTAAACTCTTTGGAGATAGATGGGTTATATCGAAAGGCGAAGTCTTCACACTTATTCTGAACATCCATAATTCGGATTAATGTATGTACAGTGGATCTACAACACTTAATTGCAGGTTATATGTGAGCTTTACCTTACCGGTAATCAAGAACGATAAAAGTAGCATATAGTTTAAGTTACACAGTAATTATCTGCATAAAAAATGTTATCAAAATCTCCAAAATATTTGGCGAAAATTCGAAAATTACTACATATAGATAAATACTCGTACATGTGAAAAAGATATAGTTTTTCGTAGATATAGTCAATATAAAAAAAATATTTTCAAGGTTGGAGCACTACTATATTTAATTTTAATGTAATTTAGTCCGAATCGACACATAAGATAATGGTCTCATACCTACAACCCGTGCATATTAGAAATAATATATCATTAGATTAATAAAGTGAAAGCAACAGTCTCTGAAATACTTTTTACGTAATCTAAATTTCCAAATCTAATATAAATATTATTAACCTTTTCACATTAAACGTATGCTATTCTGAAATTCCAATTTTATTTTTATTTTATTTTTGGTTTTAATATCATATCTAGTATATTTTCTCCAGAGAAATGCTTTGGGTTTGCCATAACTTAAGGGATGGCAAGAAAAAAAATTAAGTATACTATAGACTCTTACATAATCAACGGTTTTTTGATATAAGGTGCAGATCCCACACTATTTTAAGGAAATATTAGTATCACACTGTATGCCACGTTGTCAAAGATTTGACTATTTTATTTTCCCTTGCAATTGCTGACAAATAGTATAACCGCCAAATTTTTGTTTGCCACATTATTTTATTGGTTCTACAAAAGATTTACGAGTATTTGACTGAACTCTTGGTCAAATTTTTTTTGCCAAATATTTGACAACATGGAAAGAAGGTGTTGTCAGCAGCATAAAAATTTAAGATCAAGTGATTAAAGTGAACAGAAGATGTATTTATCTTCGCAGTTGCACTTTATTAAAAAAAAAGGATTGACATATGTATGAATAGGTGCATTATTTTTTTTAGTTCTGCATTATATATGAAGCTTCAAATTTTATAACAATACACGCTGCATATACAGTGGTGGCCACGAATTTAGCACACTCGGTATCTGTAACTTTCAAGTGCAAATATTTTCTAATGTTTTATGTTTTTCAATCCAATTTTTTTTTTTTGAGTTTTGCCCATGATGTGATGATTATATCCCGTTTTTTTCATTTGGTTATTTTCTTCCTATTCTTTTCTATTTCAGTTTAATTGTGAATAAGATGAAAACAAGCTGGACACGAATTTAGCACAAAATGAAAAACTGTTTATTATAAGCGAAAACAAACTAACAAATAACAAATTTAAAAGCATGAATTTAGTATTTTGTCGGATATCCTTTATTTTTAATGACAGCAGCGCATCTCCTAGGTAGGCTCTCTACCAGGGTCATACAACGTTTCCTCGGAATTGCGTACCAAGCTTTTTTAGTTTCGGTCCAAAAATCTGCCATATTTTTTGGTTTGACTTCGTGAATATGCTCCTCGACATCATTCCACAAATTCTCAATGGGATTGAGATCCAGTGATTGGGCTGGGCACCTTAGAACATCAATTTTGTTCTCTTCCAAGCAACTTTTTACTGTGCGTGAAGTGTGTTTTGGATCGTTGTCATGCATAAAACGCCATCTACGGGGCATGTTGTCATCAGCAAATGGCAACATTGTATTTACAATTATGTTTTTGTAAACGTGCTGATCCATTCTTGTGTCTATTTTATGAATGGGGCCAACGCGGTACCAAGAGAACGCAGCCCACACCATCACACTCCCACCACCGTGCTTCACAGTCTTGTAAGTGTACTTTGGATGGTGCTGCATGTTTTGTGGGTGCCATACGTACCTCTTACCGTCAGATCCAAACCGACAAAACTTTGATTCGTCACTCCAAAGCACATTTTTCCAAAAAATCAAAGGTTTTTGCAAGTGCTCACGGGCAAACGTAATTCGACATTTTAAATTCCTTTTTGACACCAGTGGTTTCTTCTGTGCAATGCATCCACGCAATTTTTTTTCATTGAGCCGTCGTCTTATTGTCCTTGAGGATACGTCAATGCCAAATTCCGACGAAACATCCCTTTTTATAACGGTTGAGCTATTAAAAGGATTCTTGATTGAGGCTCTATAAATCAAAGAGGCCTCTTTAAATGTTGTTTTTCGTGCTCTTGGTCGCTGTTGAACATTTTTGGAGCTCGAATATTGTTGCATATGGCTTAATGCGTTGTACACCATCTTTCTGGAACACCTTAAATCACTAGCAATTTGCGTAACGGAGCTTCCACTGCCCTTCATTTGCTGAACTACCTGCCGCTGAGCCTCTGTGCACCATGTACCTTTCGCCATTTCTAAACACCCATTTTTTAAACAACAATCATAAATGAACTTAAAATAAAACAAATCTTACCAATCAATTCGATTTAACACAAACAAAAGGCAGAAATTTGAAAGATTTTAAAGTTGTGCTAAACTCGTGGCCAGCTTAGATCACGTACAACTTGCAATTAAATGAGAATAGAGTAGAAAGGGAACAAAGGAACCAGACTAAATTAACGGAACATGATCAACGCATCATAGGCAACACTCAAGAAACAAAAGTGGAGTGAAAATCATAAAACAATAAATATTATTTGCCTTTAAAAGTTACAAATACCAAGTGTGCTAAATTCGTGGCCACCACTGTACATATAAATTAAACGGTGTAACATGTCACGCAATTGTAGTTCTATTACGTGTTTAATTTGATTTGTTGATTTATTTATTAATATTTATATATTAATAAATTTATATATAAATAAATTTGATTTTTTGATTTATTTATTAATATTTTAGTCACAATTTTTCCTCAAAATTGAAATTATTAATGAATACACTTATAACTGCAAGTAGCTGATTAATTTAAGTATATAGTTGTAAAAGTTTATCTTGGTCTCTAAAATAAAAATGAATTGTAACACAACTGTAAACGAAACTAGTGAATAAATTTATCTATCTATCTATCTATTTATTAATATTTATATATTTTTTTTAATTTTCAGATCAGAAGAAGAACAGAAATATTAAAATAAAATTATTATTTTCTACTAGCACAAAGAACAAGAGGACGATCTCTCGTTGGGAATTGATTTCTTCATATGCAATTAAGTGATGTATAAGTGGCTGAAAAGGACAAGTATGGTGAGGAATCCTCGACTCTATCTTGTCTGCGCCGTATTCGGTTTCGTCGTATTAATTGCGTACTTATCAGGTGTTAAGGTAATCATTAATTACTACGATCCACCACAAAATTTGTTTAAGATCAGGGATAAACCCAAGACAATTCTACTTTACACTTCGTTCTTTTATTTTCGAACTTGGTATATGCCGGCCAATACAGTGAATGAGAGCTACTTTAAAAGCTTAAAATGCCCGGTAACAAACTGCATAATGACAATAGATTATAATTATCTGGAATCGATTAGTCAATTCGATGCATTAATGTTTCATGCGGCTAGAGAATTCGAACCGGTTAAGGAGCCTCCATTGAACCGGAGTGAGGATCAACTCTATATCTTTGCTATCCTCGAAACCCCACCACATACTTATCACGATTTGAACAAAGATAAAGATTTCTTCAATTTAACGATGACATATCGATTGGATTCGGATATTGTTTGGCCCTATGCGCATTTTGAGGACATCGAAACTGGAGAATTAGTAGCCCCAGATTTGAATCCAAAATGGCGAAAACCACCGGCAACATTCAAAATGCATAGCTTGCTAGAAAAGATGATTGAACATAAGAATACCACCGCTGCCTGGTTTGTTTCGCATTGTCAGACTCAATCGAAACGAGAAGAATTAGTAAAAGATTTACAAAACTATGTTCAGGTGGATGTGTACGGATTGTGTGGACCTTTGAGGTAATACTATCGAACTCAATTATCTTCACTAATGCTTAGATCATCTCTTGTAACTAATCATGTCACTCCTTCGTCACGCTATCGTCTGCATACCTACTACTGTTTATTTTTGAAATTTTTTTGTATTCAATCTGTTCCTAAAAAAAGCACTGATCGAAAGCGATTCAAAATTAACGTAAAAAATCGTTTATCAGCCATTCACGTTGTTATAAATATTTGTATGACTGCATCTTAAAAATTCCGCCCAGATGAATAGCAGCAAGGGCGAAAAATTTCACATCACATTAAATTTAATGGTACAGGAATCATACAGTTGGGATTCTGAGTTCACAATTTTGTAAATATGAAATTTAAAGCACAATTTTCTCATTTATTTACAATAAAACTTACAAATCAATCTAAAAACCATTTCATTTTATTTAATGCAGATGTCCTCGATTTTCGACCGAGTGTGACGACAAACTGGATTGGCAATATAAATTTTATTTATCGTTTGAAAATTCCTTATGCGAAGATTACGTCTCGGAGAAACTCTATAGCATGTATGACCGAAACATTGTACCGATTGTGTATGGTGCAGCTCGCTACTATCGTTTTGCACCCCCTCACTCCTATATCGATGTCCGCGATTTCAAATCAGTTAAAGAATTAGCCGACTATTTAAAGTACTTGGAAAATAACCCGGAAGAATATAAAAAATATTTTTGGTGGAAAAGTTTTTATAAAGTGAATAAGGAAAATGTACAGTATTGTAAATTGTGCGAGTATTTAAATAATCCGTCAACGGTTCGTAAAAAACACCATTATTACGGTGATATTCATGAATGGTGGAATAGATATAGCTGCAATTTCAAATAAATAATATACAATTTTAGTTAGTATGTAATTTTATTTTATTATTACATATTATTTTTATTAATATCAGTAGTTTTTAATGCTTTATTTTGTCTGTACTATTAGAAGGAACAATAGCAAGTACTACTAAGTAAGTATATTATACATTTTTGTTGATGTGATCTTGCTATATCAATCGGCCAGATTATGATTAAAAAAACTAAACGAATCTTTCATTTTTCTTACAAAAAAAATATATATATATAAATGTTTCTATTAAAAAGAAAAAATATAATATTGCAAACAGAAGTACTGAAAACACAAATCTTTCTGGGTGAAAATTGGATGTGAAAAATTTAAATTAAAACTCAGGAATGCTATGTAAATTTCGATGTAGTTTTTCTGTTTTCGTCCACAAGAAGCTTACAAAAATTCAGTAAAATTTTTCAGGTTAAAACAGTTTCTGTTATATGAAAATAATTTGACGATTGCATTTGCCGGCAGATACCACAATGAGAGGTTGGTAGGATGGTGATATACACCTTCTAACTTCTTTCTTTGGATGGCACGATGATAGACGGGATTATCCTAGAGCTACATTTGCTTTTAAGTTAATTAGTAGTGAAATAGACTCTGTGCACTTATTGAAGGCCTTAATGTTTAGTAGTCGATCATTGAGAGGTGTATGAGATATTTAACATTCCTCACCATCGGACTAATTTGTGGGGAACACGAACCATAGATCGCTTTCAGTATGTTTAATTAGAAATAGAACAAAGTTGCTACACTCAAAGCCAACTCTATTGGAGTGATATCGACACTATTTGTTTTCATTTTTATTTGCTAAAATTTGTATTTGTTAATTTTTACTTTATTATTTTTTAATAATATGGTATTGTTATCGACCTGAAATTTCAAAAAAATTTGCTAGCCTGAATTTTTGTATTTTCACGTTTTAGGACTAGTAGACCCCAAAAAAGCAAAAAAAACAATGTCCGTCTGTCCGCCGTACGCAAAACCGAAAAGAATTCTGATTTTTATTTCTCAAAAACCGCAAAGCATAGAAAGCTAAAAGTTGACGAGTATATAGAGTCACTGAAGAAGTATCCTAGAAAAATAAAATTTTTGATAGGGGTAGCAAGGTACGAGGTTGGTGGTGGTTTTTCATATCTCAGAAATAGCGTATGCTAGAAAGTTGAAACTTAGTATGTATATGTAGAAGTACTACAGGAGTAATTAAAGCAAAAAAAAATTGTATTGATGTACAGAGCTGGAGCAATGCGGTGTAGGTCACTATGCGTCTGATAACCTAAAGAATAAACAGGAGGCCATTTGGAACGTTATTTTTTAGGTTATCAGTCGCATCGTGACCTACACCGCATCTCAGTATTAAACACGTTTCGGACTTCCACCCAAAAAATAATAAAGTTGCGCCCAGACTGTTGGCAGATTTTTTTATTACTCTTATAATAAAGTATTTTGATTAACCGAAAATATCCAAAAAACTGGCTACTCTCAAATTATATATTTTCACGTATCAGTACTAGCCCCGAAAAGTGCAAAAAAAAGTCCGTTTTTCCGGCGTAGCTATACGCCGCATAGTGAGGCATTTGTGTTAAAAACCTGGCCAAAAGTCCAAATGAAAAATTTAAACTGACGACAGAAAGGACCCTTTTTTCCATGAAGTCAACTAGTTATGTCGTCATGTGGCAATAATCTTTTTTTTTTTATACCATTCTATTGACGGTAAAGCCAGTCGAAACTCAGTCATTGTGAACGCTAGATATATTTTTTTTCGGTGTTTACCTGAAAACGATTTTTTCTTTTGCATAGTGATTGTTTCGTGAGTTCAAAATTAAAGTCAATTGTGATGGATTTACAAGTTCAAGGTATGTACTACATTTTTGATTTAAAAATATTTATTTAAAATTAATTTTATTGCTTCTTTTAGACGTTTGAATATACACGTCTAACAACTCAAATTTTTATTTTTATTTTGCAAAACATTAGTATTATTGCGAGCTAGGGGTTGGCCGGAATTTCAAGTAAAACACAATTCGTTTAAAATCAAAATAATTAACAATTTATTAATTCGCGCTTTAATTCTGTTCGCACAATTATTCGCACTATATGGCAATACCGCCCGCTTATCTATATCGCTTGATTCGATCACACGCAATCGATTGCTTTCCACCAATACGGTCGCGTATATACGCTGGCTGTCACAGTTGACGTAAAAAAAATTAATATGTCCCTCGGTGAAAGCTTTATCTGCTTTTATACCAGTTGCCTGTAGTCGAGACTGTTCTTGAATATTCGCTCGGTGGTGTGTGTGGACGGTACTGGAAAGCTTGAGAGCATTCCATTTGATCTTCAACGCTGTTCTAGTACATTCGAGCACATTCGATTAGAGGGGAGGTATAGTCGTGTTGCTCCGCTCCCCTTATATACTTCAAGTAGGTTTCTGATTGGGTTACTTTGTAGCTAGGTATTCGGTTGTTGATGTTTCCCTTATTCGTAATTGATCGAGTTGCGCGGTTGCCAGGCTTGCACGTAACAGTATTTTAGTTATATCCCCGGGTCAGTCCGGGCAAAAATAACGATTGCAAGTTATGGTCAAGTTCATTAGCTAACTGATGAAAAAAAAAATTTTGCGCTAACTTGCGCCATTTTGTTTTATGACTCTTTCTTTCGAATATTTCGTGAATAAGTAAATTTGAAAAAGGGGCTGCAAAAAGGATTCCAAAAGGTTATTAGTTATAAGTGTATAACAGGAAAGACGTCTACAGAACATCTGGAGAAGAAAGAATTCAGACCGCCTTGTTGTCGGTCAGGTAGCGGTAAAAGGTAAACTAAATTTGGTCCTAAAAATAGAACAAATGATAGGAATTTCCTTGAAAAAAAATATATTAGTGTCCAGCGTCAAAATGCAAAATTATGTTTAGGAAATGTTTATCACATCTTTTTAAGTCAATAATAATGAAAAAATAATTTTGGCCACCTTTTTCGTATAAATACCCCACTGTACGCCGTCCGCCGTACGCGCTTCAAGCATTTGATAGGTCGTAACACCCAACCTCTTAGAATTATGAAGTTCAATTTTTTTTGGTGGAACCATTGAGTGGAACCATTTAGGTAGACACATTTTGAGCGATAGGTAGTGGCAGTTTTACACAGTTCCTATTTCTCAGAAACCGTTTATGCAAGGAAGTTGAAACTTGAAAGTTAGAGCTATGATAGTGAATCCGTTTGCAAAGAAATATATGTGGAGGGGTATGAGAAAGAGAAGGTGGGGGGAAATAATGTCCTCAAAATCTGAGATCAAGCCATTCTAAGATCCATATCTCTTGAATGGTTGATGCAATTTAAAACTTGTTTATAGTGGGGAGGCGAGTAACATGTGGGAATTGGGGGTGATTAACGTTGGACTACGATATCTTCCTTCTATATCAGTATTGTGATCGATTTTTAACAAAAAAAAAATTTTTTTTTTTACGTTTAATTACTAGTAGACACGAAAAAAGCAAAAAAAAAATTTCAGTCCGTCTGTCCGCCGTACCCAAAATCGTTTGAAGGCTCGTAGCTCCCAACCCCTTTGAGCTATTAAATTTAAATTTTTTTTATGAATAGACTGGGTAGGCCGCTTGAAGTGATTATATTTTGAAGAGTGGGGTTCTGAGGAGGGAAGTGGGGGAAGCGTTTTAAACGGAAAACTTTGGTTTTTAGATCTCAGCAACCGCATACGCTGGAAAGCTTAAACTTAGAATTTATATAGAGCTTTGATAGTGGACCCATTTACGATATGGGTGAAGTGGTGTGGGAGCGGGGGGAAAAATAATGCGTCCGAAACGCAAGAAAGCCGAGATCGACACATTCTAAAATCCATATCTCCCAAACGATTAATGTTACGAAATTAAAACTTTATGAATATCTGTAGGTATACTAGGAGATTAGAATTTTTGAGTGAGGGCAGTGGTGTACGGGGGGGGGGGCCTGAAAAACTTTAGATTACAATATCTCACGAACCAATTGCACTAGACAAATAAAATTCGAAATGTGTATAAAGGTTGACAAATAAAGTTTTCTGAAAGTAAAATTTTTAGCAACTAATTAAATATCGACTAACTTTTCACTTTCATGGGCTTGCGTAATAATCGCTTAAAACCCATTTTTAAATTTTTTCATATTTTCAGCACCTAGGAGGGTATAAACGGGTTGAACACGTTTTCACGAATTCCGTCATTTCTTTTAGAAGTGATAAGAAATTGAATTGGTTTTTACTTTCTCGTTCTGGCTTCATATTTATCTATTAACTCCTTTCAGACTTTTGGATATTCAACCTCCAAGTGGGTGTAAGGATGTTGCATATGTTTTCACAGATTCCTACATATTGCTTAGATCTGATGATATATCGATTTCAATTTTACTTCCTAAGGTTTCCTATATAAGCGCCGAAAAGCCAATTTCAGTATTTTTAGTTATTCAATCCTAAGGTGTGTAAGGGGGTTGTATGCTTTTCAAAACTTCGACATATTTCTTAGGTTTGATGAGATATTAGATCGCTTTTCACTTCCACAGACTTTTTATATAATCGCCTACAAACCCATTTCTCAATTTTTAAATATTCAACCACCAAGGGTTTGCATATGTTTTCACAATTTTTGCCATCCCTTAGTTCCGATGAGATATAAAATTGGTTTTTACGGAATTTGATGTAATGACCTAAAAACTAATTTCACTATTTTCCAAATTTCAAAAACCAAGTGGGTGTGAAGGGTTTGCTTACGTTTTCAAAATTTTTGTAAGATCTCTCGTTTCTCATGAGATATCAGGTTGGTTCTTATGAAATCGTCTAAAAACCTGTTTCACAATTTTTTCGAAATTCAAACCCCAAGTGGAAGTAATGGCTTTGTATACATTTTAACAATTCGTCATATCTCTTAATTCTGATAAGGCAACAAATTCGTTTTTACTTCTTTTGGCTCTAAGTGTGCATAATATACAAAAATTCGAATAGTCTACACGGGCGTTTCCAATGTTTAATCAGCTGAAAATCTCTATTTTAAATATTTTTTTCTTTAAGAACAATATTAACTTTCCAAGAAACCTCATAATTTCGACCCAAATGATGATATACTCCGACTTTGACCGCTCCCGAATTTTGACCCGAAAATAATAAAGTTTCGCCCAGACCATTGACAGATGTTTTTTTATGCTAAAGATTGCAAATTTTGCAAAACGAAAACGATAATCTCCGCTCAATTTTAAACTTTCTTTACTAGTCAGTCATATCGTTATGTGTATCAAATATGTTAAGATAGGTTATTAATCTAAAAGCTTTCCATTATTTCCGATTCACGATCTTACCTAAGGAAATTGGTGAGCTTTATAAAAATTTATCTATTTTTCGCGATATTCTGTAGTGAAACAGTTTTGATAATTTTCCACATATCAGTATAGTAGTCGACGTTGAAGGAGTGGTTAATTATTTAAGGTTTTTTCTATTAATAATAAAAGTCGCGAAATTGAAAAAGTTATAAAAAATTCTAATTATTAGATACCCTGTAAAATAGAACCTAAAGAAGGAGCCAATGAATGGAACAAGCTACAGTGAGTGTAATAATTACAAGTGTTATGTCTTTATACATGATAAAGTAACTACTAGTTTTAAATTTTAATTAAAAAAAATACTTAAATTTTTTTTAAAAAAATTGCGAAGGTAAATTTCATGTTTGTGTAAATATATTCCAATCTAAACGTGATATGTGCAGTTTGTTAAATTTGTTAAGATAATGTAAACAGGGAAAGAATATTTTATTTTTCCGGGGAAAAAAACCGAACAGTTAACAATAGGGTTTTTTGTTAATAATCAGTAATTAGATCGATATTTTCGGGAGTGTTACATTCAATTAGTTAAAGAGACTTTAATTCGATACATGCAATATTTTTAACCGAATTCTTTGTGCTTAAGTGTTTTCCTTAAAAAACAATGACAAATGGTAAACAAACTTTTTAATTCAGAATACACCCAATCGGTTTTTTTATATATCATATTGCGGTCGACCTAAAATTATAATCGTTTAGTGGTAGTCGATCCCAACAAAGCAAAAAAAAGTCTGTTCGTCCGCCGTATAGGTCAGGTCTCAGGTGGTAAAACACGAGAACCCCAGAGATATGAGCCTTGTATTTGAGGCGAGAAGGATCAAAGTGAAAATTTTAGTTTTTATATGTCCGGAACGACGAATGTTAGAAATCCAGATCAGATACATGGCATTATGTTCGGGGAGTATCGAAAAAAATAAGTGTTGTAGAGTATAGTTGTATTCAGTAGAGAAGCTTTATAAGATATTTCGATAAAATGATGGTTTAAAGTAGTATTTTCTGAAAATTATATCGCCGGAACCGCTCATATATCACTTCTTGTGGACAGATCCCTTGGGAAAAAAAATCAAAATATTTGTTAAACGAAGACGATTTAATTTTGACTAAGACCCGAAATTAAAAATTTGTCCGTCTGTCCGAACCAACAAGAACTCTGTAATGCGTTGACATAAGAAGCTGAAATTTGGAATCTACTCGATAAATAAAATTCATAATGCTAAGTTCATTATATTGTGAATTTTACAGATATTTATACTCTAGATGAAATCATATAGAGTATTATAAGTTTAATCCAGCCCAAAAGTTTGTAACGCATAGAACCAAGCCTCGGACGAAAAAAAGTTATATATTATTTTTTGTTTATTTGTGGCCAAAAACCTCAAATCCGCCTGACGTCCGTCCGTCCGTCCGTCCGTCCGTCTGTCCGTTAGCACGATGAATTTGTAAGGCTAAGTTCGCTAACGGGCAAAATCGTCCTACTCCTTCGGGTAGCTGCCATACAAAATGTCCTTAAAACACGTGTTCAAGAATATTGGTCGATAACTTCAGAAGGGTTTAAGCTACGTCTTTGAAATTTTGTATGTGTTATTTTTCCAATAGTTGGAGCTAAATATATGATTATGAAGAAAATTCTTTTAGTCCTTCGTGTAGCTGCCATACAAATATCCTGTCAAAATGTATTCACTTAATTTACAAAACTCACAATAACTCAAGTAATCTTTTAGCTACGAATTCGGAATTTTGTACAGGTTAGTTTTGAGTGAAAAGAAAGTCGGAGTTTACTAATCAGCGAAATCCTTTTACTCCTTCTGGTAGCTGCCATACAAAATGTTCTTAAAACACTTTTTCAAGAATATTGGTCGATAACTTCAGAAGGGTTTAAGCTACGTCATTCAAATTTTGTATGTGTTATTTTTTCAATAGTTGGAGCTAAATATATGATTATGAAAGAAATCCTGTTAGTCCTTCGTGTAGCTGCCATACAAATATCCTGTCAAAATGTATTCAATTAATTTACGAAACTCACTATAACTCAAGTAATCTTTTAGCTACGAATTCGGAATTTTGTACAAATTAGTTTTGAGTGAAAAGAAAGTTCGAGTTTACTAATCAGCGAAATCCTTTTACTCCTTCTGGTAGCTGCCATACAAAATGTACTTAAAACACGTGTTCAAGAATATTACCAATAACTTCAGAACGGTTTTAGCTACGTCTTTGAAATTTTGTATGTAGTATTTTTCCAATAGTTTGAGTTAAATGTATGATTATGAAGAAAATCCTATTAGTCCTTCGTGTAGCTGCCATACAAATATCCTGTCAAAACGTTATCACTTAATTTACGGAACTCGCTATAACTCAAGTAATCTTTTAGCTACGAATTCGGAATTTGTACAAATTAGTTTTGAGTAAAAAGGATGTTCGAGTTTACTAATCAGCGAAATCCTTTTACTCCTTCTGGTAGCTGCCATACAAAATGTCCTTAAAACACGTGTTCAACAATATTTTTCGATAACTTTTGAACGCTTCAAGCTACGAATTTGAAAGAGTTCCAAGGAAAAGGATAAATATGTAAGAAATCGAGTGAGTCCTTCCTGCACCTCCCATGTGAAAGTCCTTTAAGTCCCAGTTCAAGGTATGAAGTTAAACACTGAATATTGTCTTTTAGTTTTGAGTAGCAATCTAATAGCAGTCCTTAATAAAGGACATGCAACATGCACACACGTAATTATACTTTATCCCCAACTACAATATAAATCGGAATTCAGTATTCATCTAGAGTATTATACGATTGGCTTGCAGCCGATCGTGACTGCAGTATGTTTTTCTTTATGTATGTATATTCGCTATAATATTACTAATATTTGGATATATTAGATATTAGGAATATGCGGATTTTAGATATTCGAATATCACAATATTCATTTCCCATCGACCCTTTCTCATACCCTGGATTTACCGATCTATTTATTCTCTATTTACTTGGATCCAAGTTGCACTAATTTACCAATCTACTCTTCTTTTCCTCTTACAATAAATTGCATACATTGTCATTCACATCTTCAAAGCAGACATTTACCGATTGTCCCTTTATTTATGGGTTCATGGGAGGTATGTGCGACTTTTACCGGCTCTACAAACTACCCTTTTCCTTACCTACTAAAGGTACAAATATTGCTATATATTCTTTAGTAACTTAGTATGAGCTAAAATAAATAAACAGATTTATCCTTCAGTCCTTTCCTTTCCGATAAATATTGAATTCGTTGTTTAAATCTAACATAATCTTGGGAGGGGGTGGAAAAAAAAAGAGCTTCGATTTTTATTTCTCAAAAACCACAAACCATGGAAAGCTAAAAATTTACTATATAAAGCCGATATAGAGGTATCCTAGAAAAAATAAATTTGTAATATGGGTAGCAAGGCAGGGGGTGGGTGGTGGTTTTTATCTCAGAAACGGCTTACGCAAGAAAGTTGGAACTTAGCAGGGTGTAAGGAGGTTGCATATGTTTTCACAGATTCCTACATATTGCTTAGATCTGATGATATATCGATTTCATTTTTACTTCCTAAGTTTTCCTATATAAGCGCCAAAAAATCAATTTCAGTTTTTTCAGATATTCAATCCTAAGGGGTGTATGCTTTTCAAAGCTTCGACTTATTTCTTAGGTGTGATGAGATATTAGATCGCTTTTCACTTCCACAGACTTTTTATATAGAGTGTTTTTTTATGTGCATGAGAACTTTCGATCTCGATAACTGTGGTTTGACAGTTGAAAATGTCAAACTGTGTTGACATTTCTGTTCAGTAAGGTTTGGCATCATGAATCGTTTAACGCCAAAACAACGCTTCCAAATTGTAGAAATTTACTTTGAAAAAAATAAATCTGTTCTGTTCTGTTCAGTTCGTCCATTTTACTGTCAACATAATCGGCCACGCTGACTGAATTTTTGTTTCCAAAAATTAATCAGCTAAACATCGCCGACATTCGGTTCCTACAAGATGGCGCAACTTGCCATAAAGCGCGCTTAACAATCGATTTATTGCAAAATCAATTTGGTGACAACTTGATTTCTAGAAGTGGTTCTGTTAACTGGCCCCCTCGTTCATGCGATTTAACGCCTCTGGATTACTTTTTATGGGGCTATATTAAGGCATGCGTTTATACCGACAAACCAGCAACTCTTGAAGCATTGGAAGCCAATATTCAAGCCACTATTGACGCCATAAGGCCAGATTTATTGGAAAAAGTAGTCAAAAATTGGACTGATCGAATGGACCATGTTACTCGTAGCCGCGGTGGACATATGACGGAATTCATACTTAAAAAATAAATGCCATTATCTACTAGAATATAATAAAAAAATTTCATTCCAACAATACTTTTGTTTTGTATTATAATTTTAAGTTCTCATGCACCTAAAAAAACACCCTATATAATCGCCTACAAACCCATTTCTTAATTTTTCAATATTCAACCCCCAAGGTTTTGCATATGTTTTCACAATTTTTGCCATCCCTTAGTTCTGATGAGATATAAAATTGGTTATTACGGCATTTATTGTAATGACCTAAAAACTAACTTCACGGTTTTTCGAATTTCAAAAACCAAGTGGGTGTAAAGGGTTTGCTTACGTTTTCACAAATTTTTCAAAATCCCTCGTGTCTCATGATATATTAAGTTGCTTCTTATGAAATTGTCTAAAAACCTGTTTCACAATTTTTTTTGAAATTCAAACCCCAAGTGGAAGTGACTGGGTTTGTATACGTTTTAACAATTCGTCATTTCTCTTAATTCTGATAAGGCAGCAAATTCACTTTCACTTGTATGGGCTTTTAGTGTACATAATATACCAAAATTCGAATAGTCTACACGGGCTTTTCCAATGTTTAATCAGCTGAAAATCTCTATTTTAAATATTTTTTTTAAGAACAAAACTAACTTTCCAAGAAACTTCATAATTTCGAAACAACTGATGATATACTCCGACTTTGACCGCTCCCGAACTTTGACCCGAAAATAATAAAGTTTCGCCCAGACCATTGGCAGATTTTTTTTTTAGTTCTGCGTCGAATATAAAGCTCTAAACTATAACAATTTTCGGGTACCTAGTTTTAGAACTCGTCCGCAAGATGTTTTTGTTATTGAAGCCCACCATACTTTATATGGGCTGAATGGACTCCCAGAACGATTAATGAGAGTTGGTAACAAATTTAGCAACTCCAATGATTTATTCAACAGTAACACTGCTTCCATTAAAGCGTTATTTCGCAACTAATGATTTAAACATTTTATATATCATCTCTATTTATTTTATAAGGAATTTACCGTATAAGAATAAAGAATAACAATAACAATACACGCTGCATATATATATATATATATATTGTTACGTGTAAGCCTGGCCACCGCGCAACTCGATCGATTACGAATAGGGAAACATCAACAACCGAATACCTAAGCTGCAAAGTAACCCAATCAAACGCCTAGTTGAGTAAATAAGGAGAGCGGAGCAACACGATTATACCCCACTTCTTATCAAATGTGCTCGAATGCGCTCGAACAGCGTAGAGGGTCAAATGGAAAGATCTCAAGCTTTCGGGTACCCTCTACACACACCACTGAACGAAGATTCAAGAACTGTCTCGACTACAGGCAACTGGTATAAAAAGCAGATAAAGCTTTTAGCGAAGACATAGTAATTTCTATTACGTCGACTGTGACAGCCAGCGTGTATACGCGACCGTGTTGGTAGAAAGCGAAAGTGATCGAATCAAGCGATATAGATAAGCGGGCGGTACTGCCATACAGTGCGAATTGTTGTGCGAATAGAATAGTGCGAAGAATAAATACTCTCTTATTTTTATTTTAACCGAATTGTGTTTTACTTGAAATTCCGGCGAACCCCTAGCTCGCAACAATATCTATATATGTATATAAAATAAACGTTGTAGCATGTCACGCAATTGTAGTTCTATTAAGTGTTTAATTTGATTTGTTGATTTATTTATTAATATTTATATATTTTTTTTTAATTTTCAGATCTAACTAGTTCTAAATAACCAAAGAATGACCAGAAATATTAAAATAAAATGAATGTTTTCTACTAGCACAAAGAACAAGAGGGACGATCTCTCGTTTGGAAGTGATTGCAAAATACTTCATATGCAATTTGGTGATGTACTATAAGCGGCTGAAAAGGACAAGTATGGTGAGAAATCCTCGACTCTGTCTTGTACTGGCCGTATTCGGTTTCGTCATATTAATTGCGTACTTATCAGGTGCTAAGGTACCAATCATTAATTACTACAATCCAGCACAAAATTTGTTTAAGACCAGGGATAAACCCAAGACAATTCTACTTTACACTGCGTTCTTTACAAGTCGAAATTGGAATTTGCCGGCCAATACAGTGACGGAGAGCTACTTTGAAAGCTTAAAATGTCCGGTAACAAATTGCATAATCACAACAGATTATAACTATGTGGAATCGATTAGTAAATTCGATGCATTAATGTTTCATATTGCTCATGACTTCACACCGATGAAGGGGCCGCCATTGATTCGAAGTGAGAATCAACACTATATTTTTGCTCTCCTCGAAACCCCACCACATACTAATCACGATGTGAAGAAAGAAAAAGATTTCTACAATTTAACGATGACATATCGTTTGGATTCGGATATTGTTTGGCCCTATGCGCATTTTGAGGATATCGAAACTGGAGAATTAGTAGCCCCAGATTTGAATCCAAAATGGCGAAAACCACCGGCAACATTCAAAATGAATAGCACGTTAGAAAAGATGATTGAAAGTAAGAGCACTACTGCTGCCTGGTTCGTTTCGAATTGTAAGACTCCATCGAAACGAGAAGAATTAGTAAAAGATTTACAAAAATATGTTCAGGTGGATGTGTACGGAGCGTGTGGACCTTTGAGGTAATACTATCGAACTCAATTATCTTTACTAATGCTTAGATCATCTCTTGTAGCTAATCATGTCACTCCTTCTTCACGTTATCGTCTACATACCTACTACTATTTATTTCTGAATTTTTATCGTATTCAATCTGCTCCTAAAAAAAATTCAAAATTAACGTAAAAAATTTTTTTAACAGCCATTCACGTTGTTATAAATATGTCTATGACTGAATCATTAAAATTCCGTCCAGATGAATAGCAACAAGGGCAAACAATTTCACAACACATTAAATTTAATGGTGCAGGAATCATACAGTTGGGATTCTGAGTTCACAATTTTGTAAATATGAAATTTAAAGCACAATTTTCGTAATTATTTACAATAAAACTTACGGAAAAATCTAAAAACTATTTTTTTTTTATTTTATTCAGATGTCCTCGATTTTCAACCCAGTGCGACGACAAACTGGATTGGCAATATAAATTTTATTTATCGTTTGAAAATTCCTTATGCGATGATTACGTCACGGAGAAACTCTATACCATGTATGACCGGAATGTTGTACCGATTGTGTATGGTGGAGCTCGCTACTATCGTTTTGCACCCCCTTACTCTTATATCGATGTCGACAATTTCAAATCAGTTAAAGAATTAGCCGACTATTTAAAGTACTTGGAAAATAATCCGGAAGAATATAAAAAATATTTCTGGTGGAAAAGTTTTTATAAAGTGAATAACGAAAATGTACAGTATTGTAAATTGTGCGAGTATTTAAATAATCCGGCAACGGTACGTAAAAAACACCATTCTTACGGTGATATTCATGAATGGTGGTATAGATATAGTTGCAATTTAAAACGAAATAATATACAATTTTAGTTAGTATGTAATTTTATTTTATTATTTTTTTTTTAATAGTTGTAGTACTTATCTAATGCTTAACTTAAACTGTATTATTACAATAGAAGGTACAATAGCAAGTACTGCTAAGTTAGTATCGGAAGAACAGTGACGCAACTGCAATTTTGAAAATTTTTTGTTTTCACATTTCAATGTTTTGTGGTTTTGCTATTCTTGCATAAAATCGTTCCCCGTTGTTTTAAACGAACGTGCTCTTGATCTAAGCTGTCTATAGTAACTATTAATAAGCTCGTATGGCTTGTGGGCAATTGTCAAAAATGATTTTGTTTCTCCGAAAAAAATTAGAATTTTTTGCAGTTGCGTCACTGTTCTTCCGACACGGCGATATTATAAATTTTTATTGATGTGATCTTGCCATATCAATCGGCTAGATTATGATTAAGAAAACGATTCTTTTATTTTTCCTTTTTAAAAATGACAAAAAAAAGAAAATAATATAAATGTTTCCATTAAAAAGAAAAAAAACAATATTGCAAACAAAAGCAGTGGTGTAGCCAGGAAAAAACAAATCTTTCTTGATGAAAATTAAATGTGAAAAATTTAAGTTAAAATTCGGGAATGCTATGTAAATTTCGATGTAGCTGTGTAAAATTGTTCCGTTTTCGTCCACAAGAATCTTCACAATCGCAATCTTTTTGAATTCAGTCAAATTTTTCAGATTAAAACAGTTTCTGTTCTCTGAAAATAATTTGACTATTGCATTTGCAGGCGAAAGTAGTCATATGTTTGGCAAAGCATACAGGTACCACAATGAGAGGTCGGTGTAATGATGATGTACACCTTCTAGCTTATCTTGGGCGTCTTAAACTTCTGTCTTTGCCATCGCTCGATGATAGACAGGATTATCTTAGAGCTACATTTACTTTTAAGGTAATTAGTAGTGAAATAGACTCTGTGCACTTATTGAAGGCCTTAATGTTTAGTAGTCGATCATTGAGAGGTGTATGAGATATTTAACATTCCTCACCATCGCACTAATTTGTGGGGAACACGAACCGTACATCGCTTTCAGTATGTTCAATTATAAATACAACAAAATTGCTACACTTAAATTTAGCTCTATTGGAGTGATCGACACTATTTTCTTTCATTTGTAAGTATTTTGATTAACCTAAAATTTCAAAAAAAGCTTACTACTCTCAAATTATATGTTTTCACGTATCAGAGTCTTTCCGGCGTAGTTTTCGTTTTTGGGTCATAGTCGGGGACGTGATCCAAGTCGAAATGTAACACTAGGTGTATTTTTTTCAACTGGATCAGATCACAATTAAAAAAATCTGCCAATGGTCTGGGCGACACATTATTATTTTTCGGGTCAAAGTTCGGGAGCGGTCAAAGTCGGAGTATATCATGAGTTGTTTCGAGATTGTTAGATTTTTTGGAAAATTAATTTTGTTTTTAAAATAAAAATATTTCAAATAGAGATTTATAACCGATTAAACATTGAGAAAGTCCGTGTAGACTATTCGAATTTCGGTATATTATATACACTAAATTAAAAACAAATTTGTTGCCTTATCAGACTTAAGAGATATGACGAATTGTTAAAACGTATACAAACACATTACTTAAACTTGGGGTTTGAATTTCGACGAAAATTGTGAAACAGGTTTTTAGACTATTTCATAAGGAGCAACTTGATATCTCATGAGACACGAGGGATTTTGAAAAATTTGTGAAAACTTAAGAAAACCCTTCAAACACTCTTGGTTCTTAAAATTCAAAAAAAAGTGAAATTGGTTTTTAGGTCATTACATCAAATGACGTAATAACCAATTTTATATCTCATCAGAACTAAGGGATGGCAAAAACTGTGAAAACATATACAAACCCTTGGGGGTTGAATATCGAACAATTGAGAAATGGGTGTGTAGGCGATTATATAAAAAGTCTGTGGAAGTGAAAAGCGATCTAATATCTCATCAAACCTAAGAAATATGTCGAAGCTTTGAAAACCATACAATCCCCTTACACCCATTAGGATTGAATATCTAAAAATACTGAAATTGACTTTTTGGCCCTTATATAGGAAACCTTAGGAAGTAAAAATGAATTCGATATATCATCAGATCTAAGCAATATGTAGGAATCTGTGAAAACATATGCAACATCCTTACACCCACTTGGGGGTTGAATATCCAAAAATCCTGAAACGAGTTAATAAATAAATATGAAGACAGCACGAGAAAGTAAAAACCAATTCAATTTCTTATCACTTCTAAAAGAAATGACTGAATTCGTGAAAACGTGTTCAACCCGTTTATACCCTCTTAGGGACTGAAAGAGGAAAAAACTTAAAAACAACTTTTAGGCGATTATTATGCAAGCACGTGAAAGTGAAAAGATATTCGATATCGATCAGACGTGGAAGATACGGTAGAATTCGTGAAAAAGTTTACAACCCCCTTTGTACCCTCTTAGGGGTCGAATTTTAAAAAATCCTGAAAACACTTTCTAGGTATTTATATGAACAAGCTGTAGAATAAAAATGAATTTTATATTTGGGAAGACCTAATAGATATGACAAAAATCGTGAAAATATATGCATTCCATTTTCACTGATCATTTTTTTCACCCCCTTTCCGAAAGCCGATGGATATTTAAATTTTTGTTTTATCTAAATTACTTTTCTAGTTGATCTACATATACATACCAAGTTTCATAAGACCTTCTATATATAGGAAAAACACACCCACCCCCGTACCATACTACCCCTATACAAAATTATATTTTTCCAACATGATCCTACTACGTGTCTATCCAAATACAAAGTTTCAGCTGTATTATAGGTTCTCGAGATATAAAAATCTGAACTTTTTCTTTTTCACCTACCCCCGCCATCACCCTCTACACCCACACCTTCAAACTTTTTTTTTCTGATAGGCGCCTATTAGGCCTACTTCTTGTAAAAATTTCAAGCATCTATCTTATCTTATCTTATTTCAATAATACAGTATTGTTATTGATTTTTAAAAAAAAAATTTGCTACCCTCAAAAATTTTTTTTTTCACGTTTCCTGACTAGTAGACACGAAAAAATCAAGAAAAATTTTCAGTCCGTCTGTCCGCCGTACGCCGTACGTCGACCGCTGTACGTCAACCGCTGTACGCAAAATCGTTTGAAGGCTCGTAGCTGCAAAACCCTTTGAGCTATTAAATTGATTTTTTTTTATGAATAGACTGGATAGGCCCCTTGAAGTGACCAAATTCGATGGGAGTGGTGTAAGGGGGGAGGAGCGGGAAGCGTTTTAGACGGAACATTTTGGTTTCTAGATCTCAGCAATCGCTTATGCTAGGAGGCTGTAATTTGGAATTTATATAGAGCTTTGGTAGTGTACCCATTTGCAAAAAAATTTCCGATATAGGTGAAGGGGTTTGGGAGTGGGGGGGAAAAATAATGCGTCCGAAACGCAAAAAAGGCGAGATCGATACATTCTAAAATCCATATCTCTTAAACTGTTAATGTCACAAAATTGAAACTTGATGAATATCTGTAGGTATACAAGGAGAATAGATCGGAAACAAATTTTTGAGTGGGGGGCAGTAGCGTACGGGGGTGGGGGGGGGGGGGGGGGAAATTTAGATTACGATATCTCACGAATCGATTGCACTAGAAAAATAAAATTCGGTTTCTGTATAAAGGTTGACAAATGAAGTTTGATGAAAGTAAAATTTTTTAAGGGGGCGGTGGAGCATGACAGTGGAGGGGATAAGAATTTTTTTAATAAATCACGTCTCATATCTCAAGAACGGTGTAAGATAGATGCTTAAAATTTTTACCAGAACTAGGCCTAATAGACCCCTAGCAGAAAACAAAATTTTGGAAGTATGGGTGTAGTGGGCGAGGGCGGGGGAGGGTGAAAAGGAAAAAGTTCAAATTTTTATATCTCGACAACCTATAATGATATAAATCTGAAACTTGGTATTTAAATAGAGCTGCATTAGTAGCACGTTGGAAAAATATAATTTTTTATACGGGTAGTATGGTACGGGGGTGGGGGGTGTTTTTTCTAACCATGGAACGGCTTATGCTACAAAGTTGAAACTCGGTATGTTTATGTAAATCAACTAGAAAACTAATTTAAATAAAAAAAAATCAAATATCCATTGGCATTCGGAGGGGTTGCAAAAAAATTATCAGTGAAAATGGAATGCATATATTTTCATAGTTTTCGGCATATCTATTAGGTCTTCCCAAATATTGAATTCATTTTTATTGTACGACTTTTTCTTATAAATAAGTGTTTTCAGGATTTTTTAAAATTCGACCCCCAAGGGGTGCAAAGGGGGTTGTAAACTTTTTCACGGATTCTACCATATCCCCAGGTCTTATCAGATATCGAATATCTTTTCACTTTCACGTGCTTGCGTAATAATCGCCTAAAACTTGTTTTTAAGTTTTTACCGTTTTCAGCCCCTAAGAGGGTATAAACGGGTTGAACACGTTTTCACGAATTCCGTCATTTCTTTTAGAAGTGATAAGAAATTGAATTGGTTTTTACTTTCTCGTGCTGTCTTCATATTTATTTATTAACTCCTTTCAGTATTATTCAACCTCCAAGTGGGTGTAGGGAGGTTGCATATGTTTTCACAGATTCCTGCATATTGCTTAGATCTGATGATGTATCGAATTAATTTTTACTTCCTAAGGTTTCCTATATAAAAAAGCCAATTTCAGCATTTTAGATATTCAATCCTAATAGGTGTAAGGGGATTGTATGCTTTTCAAAGCTTCGACATATTTCTTAGGTTCGATGAGATATTACATCGCTTTTCACTTCCACAGACTTTTTATATAATCGCCTACAAACCCATTTCTCAATTGTTCGATATTCAACCCCCAAGGGTTTGTATATGTTTTCACAATTTTTGCCATCCCTTAGTTCTGATGAGATATAAAATTGATTATTACGGCCAACCAATTCACGATTTTTCGAATTTCCAGAACCAAGGGGGTGTAAAGGAATCGCTTACGGTTTCACAAATTTTTCAAAATCCCTCGTGTCTCATGAGATATCAAGTTGCTTCTTATGAAATCGTCTAAAAACCTGTTTCACAATTTTTTCGAAATTCAAACCCCAAGTGGAAGTAATGGGTTTGTATACGTTTTAACAATTCGTCATATCTCTTAAGTCTGATAAGGCAACAAATTCGATTTTACTTCTATGGGCTTTTAGGGCCGTATTATTCAGCTCGGGTTATTTTCGCCTTAACCAGCTGTTAACTTATCCGGGGTATTAACTTTAATCACTGATTAATTTCTCTGGATATGAAATTGTATTATTCACCTCTGGTTAGCGATTTAATAGGTCGGGTTATCTTAACGGCTGGTTTTCCATTTTTCCATTATTTTTCCAGTCAAACGTCAAAAATTTTATTAATTATTTACAGAATGTGACATTTTTATTTGTTGTGAATATTTAAATTTGTAATTTCAGGAAAAATGAGAATTTTTGGCTGCAATTTTTTCATGGTTGCGGATCTGGGAGCAGTACAAACGATGTGTGTGATGCACAGTTCACACGTTCAACGAGAACCATCCCATTTAATTCCGAGAGTTTTCTGAGTGTGTGCTACCGGGTGATTGGATTTCACAGTGCGTACAGTCAATTGAAGGCTTGCATCTCCCAAACCCTTGGAGCTATTCAAGTTTATTGGTAGAGTAGATTGAGTGGACGCCTTCAAGTGATAAAGTTTCTGGTAGAGGGGTGAGCGGCGATGTGGGTGTCGTTTTAGACGAAAAACTTTGGTTTTTATGTTTCAGGAACCAATTACGCAAGGAAGCTCAAATTCGAAACTTACATACATAGATCTATAATATTGTATACCCACTTGCAATAAACATCTTTATATAAGTGAAGGGGTTCGGGAGTTCGGACAAAAACAATGTGTCCGAAACGCTTGAAAGCTTAGGTCGACCCATTCTAAAATCGAAATCTCCTGAACGGTTAATGTCACAAATTTGAAACTTGATACTTGTTTGTAGACTAGGAACTCTGCGAATAGGTCGAAAATAAATTTTTGAGAGTGGTCAGCGGCGTAGGTGGGTGGTAAAAAACCTTGCATTGCGATGTCTCACGAACCAATTAAACCAGAAAAATGAATGGCTTTTGTTTAAAGATGGACAATAGGAGCTTACTGAATATATTTTTTTAATGAGGCGATGGATCATGGAAGGTATAAGAACTTTTATAAAAAATCACTTCTCATATCTTTAGAACTGTTTTACAATTAATACGGGAGTTGGGCCTGAAACACCCCTAGCAGAAAACTACAGGGAGCGGGTGTAAGGGGTAAGGGTAGAGAACGGTGAAAGGGAAAAAAATTTTGTTGGCTTTGTAAATTGGAATCGGCAGAAACAGTCTTTGTCGTCACATATGTCGTTGTGCCATTTTGTATTGGCGACGCTCCAGTCGTCTTCTTCGTCAGAATCACTACAATTATCCCACAAATGAGATCTTGACATAACTTCAATCGTGAATAATACAAAATTTGTCAAATCGCCGGTTAAATCCCTGGGTATCGTAGTAAACTGGAACTTTTTCACCGATTAAATTTTTCCCTGGGTAACTTTAATCACTGATTAGAAAACCAGCGCATCACCGGTTAAAAACGATAACCAGAGGTGAATAATACCAAATCTCTGGAAAAACTGGAATTAACCAGAGGTTATAAATAACCCGAAGTGAATAATACGGCCCTTAGTGTACATAATATATCGAAATTCGAATAGTCAACACGGACTTTTCCAATGTTTAATCGGTTAAAAAGCTCTATTTTAAAATATTTTTATTTTAAGAACAAAATTAATTTTCCAAGAAATCTAATAATCTCGAAGCAACTCATGATATACTCCGACTTTGACCGCTCTCGAACTTTGACCCGAAAAATAATAAAGTTTCGCCCAGACCATTGGCAGATTTTTAAATTTAAATTTCAAATTCACCAAGAATTATTTTTCGTTATAATCATGATCGGTGATTCTGAACTCGGTGCGTCATCGCGACTCTATCCTGGGGCAGGCGCGAACCTTAACAATTCAGGTGGTTCTTCTGCAGTGGCAGCTGTGGCCTTTCAGAAGATTCAATTTTGGGTATAAAGCCCTGCGGCTTGGTTAGTCAATTTGATAATTACTTAATAACTAGCGAATCCACTAAATTAAATCATGCTCTGAGTATGTTAACTGCTGCTGAATGTTCCCAATGTATGGATATAATTGAGAATATTCCTACTGCAGGTCAATACACTTATTTCAAGAATGCATTAATTAAACGTTTCGGAGAGTCGGAAACTACTAAACTTAATAAATTAATAACTGGATTGGACTTGGGTGAGAAAAAGCCAACTCAACTACTCGGTGAAATGAAATCACTGGCCGGTTCGAGTTTTAATAATGATATATTTAAAAAATTATGACTAAACAGATTACCTCAGCAAATTCAAATTATTCTTGCAGCAAGCACTGCTTCTTTAGATGGATGAGCTTAGTTTGATGGCTGATAAGGTTTTAGAAACTATTAATATCAATCCTTTGCAATTAGCAAGTACCGGTCAATAGTGCGCGAAAATTTGGAAGCATCTCCTGTGGAATTATTATACGGGCAAAATTTGAGGCTGCCTTTTGATTTCTTTGAAAATAAAGGATCCACACAAGTATTTTCACAGCATGAATATGTTCTAAATGTCAGAAATTTAATTAACAATGTCAGACCATGTAATTCCACTAAAATTTTTCATCAAAAACCTTTCGTGTTCAAAGAGCTCAACAGTTGCAGTCATGTTTTCGTTAAGCGTAGCCTTTTAAATTTAGCTTTTCAAACCCCTTTTGAAGGTTCATATCCAGTTATTGATCGTCATGAAAAATTTTTTAAAATTAAAGTTAAAGATAAAGACCAAAACATATCTATAGATAGGCTCAAGCCATGCTTCATGGAATCCACTTGAAATTTGTTTAAGAATCACTCAAATATTTGGCTTATGGATAATCGGTCTGCAAAGGTTTGGCCTCGTCTAGGAGGGGTACATTGAGTTTTGCGGTATTAGTTTTGTATGTTTAAAAAAAAACTTGTTTCTGTAAAATTTAATCGATCGATGTATATGACGACTTTAGATCAAAAAATTAAAACGAAAAGTAATCAGTCTGAATTTAATTTCTATCACAATAACTTTTAAAAAGAAATATTAAGAGTTATTACAAATGTAAATTAGATATTATTTATTACATTAAATTTAATAAAGTTTGAGTTTGCAATTCATAGCATTGTTAATTTACATTATTCAACGATTGGATTAAGATTTTAATCCTCTACAATATAAATAAAATAATTTCCAAAGTTAAAGCATTGTTATATGTATTTGTTTTTTTATTTTGAGGGAGGGGGGGGGGGGGTTATTACAAAATACGATACATTGGAAGTGAGGAAATAGCGAAGTTTTCGTATCAATACAAATCAGTTGAGTTTAAGGTGTTGTTCTTTTAGAAAAATTAAATTTTCAACATAGTTTTTGTTCAACTTGGGAAGTGTAAATAATTTTGATATCATGCTTTTCTAATTGGAATGGCAAACCTAAAAATTTCAACATGTCCTTGCAAGATTTCGCGAATGAAATGAAAAGGACGGATTAATTTTTAATTCAAAATTCTTTAAAGTTAGGTATCATGCTACAAATTTTACAATTACAATTTGAAAACGCACATTAAAGGTTCGATATACACTATAATCAGACTATTAGAATAGTGATTTGAAAACACTAAACACTTTTAGAGCATAACGTCTTATTTCGGTTACATCACTTTTGCTCTCGCAGCCTCGTTTCTACAGAATCAATAATCACCACTTCAAGGAGTGTAAAATTAATTTCGGCAGTTAGTTCATCCTGAATATGTAGAGAAGAATATGTAGAATATATGAGAATATATAGAGAATATGTAGAGGTGGCCAGCACAAAAACCCGGAAATTTCAATCTTGTGTAACAGTTGATTTTCTCCAAGCCAATCAGACTCTAGTTACAAATAATTATACCTTGTATACTTTAACTCGTTTTATTACCTATACCTACACTCAAAGAAAAAATATGATTATGGCCACCATGTTTTGGGAGAACCTTACTATGATTGAGGTTATAGTTGCCACAACCATGTTACAACATGTAACACAGTTGTACTAACTGAATGTATGTTTGTAATAACTATAGGTCTATAGCAAAAATTTTACAACTTAGTTACTAGAACTATGGTATTTGTTTTTAGGAAACATACAATGTTTGTCTCAAACAAAATTATGGTTGTAGGGACCTAGGTGTGTGATTCACGCAACCTTCTTTTTTAATAGAACGGTTACGCCAATCATAAAATCCTGTGACATGGTTACTTGAAACATAGTTAAGTTTTTAGAAAACATGTTATGTTTGGCTCAAACAAAATTATGGTTGTGAAAACCTAGTTGTGTGATTAACGCAACAATGTTTTTATTAGAACGGTTACACCAATCATAAAAATTCTGTAACATAGTTACTAGAAACATTGTTATGTTTCTAGGAAACATACAATGTTTGGCTCAATCAAAATTACGGTTGTGGAAACCTAGGTATGTGATTCACGCAACCTTCTTATTTATTAGAACGGTTACGCCAATCATAAACATCATGTGACATGGTTCCTAGAAATATGTATATAATGAAAGTATAAAAATTACCAGAGATATGAATTTTCAAAGAGGACTCGGACACCATTTTTGAGCAAACTTTAACATACTTTCACATACTTTAACTAACAAGAAAAATTAGATAGAAACAAAAAATTGAATTTCAATTATTTTTTTCACTAGTTCTTAAAGTACAAAAATTTTCAAAAGAATCGGAGATGGTAAGGTCACAACTTTGGCGATTCTTGATGGAATGACCCAAATATGAACTTACATGATTGTACTCACCATATTTTAACAAATTCTAATGTCGCACTGATTATATTCATGCTTATCACAATCACAGTATGGTTACAGCAAACATAATATGTCAACTAACATGATTGTACTGACCATCTCTAATCAAATGATAGTTGCACTGATCGTTCAAAGTTATGTCAATTATAGTATGGTTGAGACAATCATATCTAATATCTTACCTTACATGATTGCACACACCATGGTTGTGGTAATTATTTTATCAAATTTCATGGTTCCACTGATCATAGAATATTGTTGTCGTGATTATAATGTACTTTTACATCATGTAACGAGAATGATTGGTACAACAATATTAAATTTAAGTACGGATATATGTTTAATGCAACTATACTATTTTTTAACCATTATATGCTATAGCTAGGAGCATCATATCCATGATCGTTGCAAACATTTCTGTTTTACAATAGGTAGAAGAACTTTAATATAGTCAATGCAACCCTGGAATAAACATAGTTTTTCTTTCAGTGTATACATATTTAGCTTGATGGTAAACGTGATCCAGTAGAATTCCGCTGGGATTCCCTAAGTAAAAAAAATGTATAAACGAAAACGATTCAGAATCATTCGACTAATCTTTTGCTCACTTACATATTATATGCATATGCAGGTTTGCACCCGTATCGAAAGGCGGAATCTTCGCACTTGTTCTGAACCTCCATAATTCGGATTTATGAATAGAGGGTCTACAACACTTAATGGCAGGTTATATGGGAGCTATACCTTACCGGTAATAAAGAACGATAGAAGTAGCCCACCGTTTAAGTCATAGTAATTAAATGCATAAAGAATTTCATCAAAATCTGCAAAATATTTGGCGAAAATTCGAAAATTACCGAAAAATTTATTATATTATATACGATTCATTACTACATATAGATAAATACATGTGAACAAGATATAGTTTTTCGATGATAGTCAAAATAACGATAAAGGTCTCATACCTACAATCCGTGCACATTAGAAATAATTTATCACTAAAATAATAAAACAACGGTCTCTGAAATACTTTTTACGTAATCTTGAAAACGATTTACATTTTCTGAGTTCAAGTTCTAAATTTCCAAAACTAATATAAATGTTATTAACCTTTTCACATTAAACTAGTTCATAGTTCATTTATTTCAATAATACTTAAATATATATACATAGACACAGTTTGTAATTATTTTAGAGAGTAGGCTGGAGCCTTTGCAACTACAATATTGAGTTTAGTACAAGACAAGAAAATAATGTGAAACTTTTTAAAGTTACGGAAATATTGTTTGCTTAAGGGAAAACTAATGCTATTCTGAAATTCAAATTTAATTTTTTTACTTTATTATTTTCATAATAAAGTATTGTTCTTATGCCAAAGATTACAAATTTTGCAAAATATAAACGTTAATCTCCGCTCGATTTTAAATTTTTTTTACTAGTCAGTCATATCGTCATGTGTATCAAATATGTTCAAATAGGTTATTAATCTTAAAGCTTTCCATTATTTCCGATTCGCGATCTTACCTAAGGAAATAGCTGAGCTTTATAAAAATGTATCTATTTTTCGCGATATTCTGTAGTGAAACAGTTTTGATAATTTTCCACATTTCAGTATGGTAGTCGACGTTGAAGGAGTGGTTAATTATTTAAGGTTTTTTCTCTTTATAATAAAAGTCGAGAAATTTGCAAACTTATAAAAATTTCTAATTATTAGATACCCTGTAAAATAGAACCTAAAGAAGGAGCCAATGAATGGAGTGGAGTGAGTGTAATAATTACAAGTGTTATGTCTTTATACATGATAAAGTAACTACTAGTATTAAATTTTAATTAAAAAAAAATACTTAAATTTTTTAAAAAAAATTGCATAGGTAAATTTTATGTTTTTTTAAAAATATTCCAATCTAAACGTGATATGTGCAGTTTCTTAAGTTTGTTAAGATAATGTAAACAGGGAAAAAACATTTTATTTCTTCGGGGAACAAAACTGTTGTTCATATTTAGTAATTAGATCGATATTTTCGGGAGTGTTACATTCAATTAGTTAAAGAGACTTTAATTCGATACATTCAATATTTGGAACCGAATTCTTTGTGCTTAAGCGTTTTCCTTAAAAAAATAATGACAAAAGGTTATCAAACTTTTTAATCCAGCATACACCCAATCGGTTTTTTTTTTATATATGATATTGCGGTCGACCTAAAATTATAATTGATTAGTGGTACTCGATCCCAACAAAGCAAAAAAAAGCCGTTCGTCCGCTGTATACGTCGTATGCAAACATATTTCAGGTGGTCAAACTCGAGAAACCCAGAGATATGAGCCTTATATTTGAGGCGAGAAGGATCAAAGTGAAAATTTTAGTTTTTTATATGTCCGGAACGACGAATGTTAGAAATGCAGATCAGATACATGGCATTATGTTAGGGGAGTATCGAAAAAATAAGTGTTGTAGAGAATAGCTGTATTCGGTAGTGAAGCCTCATACAACCCATTATGATATTTTCGAATGTGGGTTAAATATTTTTTAATGTCAGTAAAAGGACTTTTATTTTGTTAATTTTTTCACTATGGCAAAAAAGCAAGAAATCATTTTACTTTTCCTTATTCGCGATATTAGAACGGATATTTAATTAAATATTTAAAATGGAAAATATAGAAAAAAATAGGATACATAACACTTCTTTTACAATTTACACAACTTTAATAGTTCAGGGGGTTTTCTAAACTTCGATCGATCGTTTCGTTTGCATTCTAACTGAAGAAAATGCGAATTTTTACAAGAAAGATTTAAAAAGCTTTTCAATTTCAGAAGAATTTTTGAAATATACAAGACGATCTTTAATTGTCTTGCAAATATAAAAAAAGCTTCTTAAATTCAAAACACTGGTTCGTTGTACCTCGTAAAAATCTTTTCAAATTAAAAGATTCACTTACTTTAGCAAAACTAGCTTTCCGGATAAAATAATGTTTATTTTTAATTTTGTGTTCCGATAAAGAACAAATGAAACGCGATCAAAGAAAACGTTATTTTCGGTAATTAGATCAGTGTGGCCGGTACTGACTGACTTTGAACATGAATATGGATGAGAAAATATAAACGAACACGAAGCTGTTAAGTAGGAATTGCGAAAATAATGGAAAATAAGCTAGGAATTTATAAATTCAATTTTACTTTATTATTTTTTAATAATAAAGTATTTTTTTGTTATCGAAATTGAAGAAAATATCTTACGAATACAAAACAAATTTTCTACATAGCCATCAAAGTCATCAAAGCTTCGGTAACGCTAAAAATCTTCAAATTGAAGAAAAATCTTCAAATCTATAATCGCTGCTACTACTCAAGATAGATTCTCGAATCTCTCAATCATGAACATTGAATCCAATTTTAAGGACTATTTTTTGGTTGCTACTCGAAACTAAAAGACAGTGAAGACATTTTTACAGGATTTTTGTACGGCAGCTACTCGAAGGAGGACTCATAGGAACTTTTTCTAATTCTTTCCTTCAACTGCAGCTATTGGAAAAACAATGTATAAAACATTTCAAAGTCGTAGACTAATACTATGTTCAGACGACGAGATTAACGCGTAAAAGGTCTGACTGTGTTTTGTAATACTGTGGAATCTTAAAGCACAGTGAAGAAATCACTACTGTCCATCGGACACGTCGTAAAAGGACTCGCTTGAATCGCAATTGGAAGAACGTAATTTTGTAGTCGAGGCTTCTTTTCTTTGCGTTATTTCTATCTGGCGTACCAACACAACAAGACATATCCAGCGGACTGCTGAATATCCAGTAATGGACCATGGTTTAAGAGATTTGACACTTTTTACATTTTTGCAGAGAATTTGAATGCTTCTAAAATGGTCAAATTACATCAGTAGTCTTTACTACCATCTGTCCAAAGATGGTTTATAGGAAAAATTAAAATTTGATACTACAAGATGACAACGATCCAAATCATTGTAGTCGGCTTTGTACTGCGTAGAAATAGGCAAGAATTTTACCAGTTATCTACGTGGTAGCGGTGTATCTTTTCGTCACCTCGAGTCCACTTTATATATGCATGCGAGACAGTGGCGTGGCGTTCATGGAAGCATTGCAAGAAACTACTAGCGAATATCTCACACAGCCGAATTGGCAACACCACGAAAAAGGCAAAGACGAAGACACATGGAAGCAATTTGAAAGTTTCATCTATGAGCGTTCATTTCTTTCCGGAGTAAACCCACTGTGACGTCATGAAAAAAAAATTTCGTACAACGTCCCGTGGATGCAATAAGGAATATGCTTCTACGGGTAGTAGATCACATTCTTGGCTGGAGCGATGAAGCTTTCAGCAAGCAAAGATCTGATAAGACATAAGTGCTACGAGAGTAGGATAGGAATTGAATTCTGAACAAAGTTTGGAATTGAGTTGTGGTAAATAGTTGAATTATATTTAATTTGGTGAAACTTGGAACTAATGTAGAACTATTATAGTGGACCTATTTGCAAAAAAATGGAGATAAGAGTTGAGGAGTGTGGGAGTGGAGGGGAAAGCAATGTGTTCGAAGTGCTTGAAAGCTGGGGTTGAAACATTCTAAAATATATATCTCCCGAACGGTTGATGTCTGAAGATTGAAACTCTGTAGTTCTTTTAAGGGATAATAGGAGATTAATCAAAAGCTAACATTTTTGAATCGGGTGGTTGTGTGTAGGGGTGGGGGTAAAAATATATATACCAGGAAGGTAAAATTTGGTTTGTGTATATATTATAGGATTACAAGTGAATGTAAAATTTTTGAGGTGGGAGGTGGAGTGTGTGACGATAGCCATTTTTTAAAAAATTTAATTTTTATATCTCAAGAACCGTACCAGATATAATCTTATAAATCTTACATGAGTTAGGCCCAGTAGACTTCCGACAGGGAAAAAATGTTGCAGGTACTGGTGAAGGGGCTGATGATGGGAGGGGGTGGAAAGAAAAGAGGTTCGATTTTTATTTCTCAAAAACCACAAACCATAGAAAGCTAAAAATTGAATATAGAGCCAATATAGAGGTATCCTAGAAAAAATAAATTTGTAATATGGGTAGCAAGACAGGGGATGGGTGTTGGTTTTTTATATCTAAGTTGGAACTTAGCACGTATATATACGTATGCTAATGAAGTAATTAAAGGAAAAAAATTCTGATTTTTATTGGCATAGAGGTTGAGTAAAACAAATGTCCGTGAAAAGGGATTTTTCCACATTTTCACGATTTCGTTATATATTTTGGACATGCCGAAATAAATTTTACTTCTGTGGGTTCTTTATATAAGCGCCTAGAAACGTTTTTTCCCAATTTTTGGATATCCAACCCCTTAGGGGGTGTAAAGTGGTTATGTACAGGGTGCGCCATCTTTTATGTCGGTATGTAAACATTGAATAATTTTGAAAAAAACAAATGATTTTTATATGTGAGGTATTTTTATTCAATTTGGTCCTTTAGAATTTATTTGGATTAGTTTTTGAATACAACATCAATCAAGTGGCTGCCTCTATTGGCCACAGCAAAATGTGCCATTTTTGCTGCGTTTTCCATTACTTTTTCAAGCTTCTCGGGCGCTATAGCGATGATTTCGGGACGAATGTTTGCTTTGAGCTCGTCAATGGTCTGAGGCTTGCTGACGTACACTTTGCTTTTCAAATAACCCCATAAAAGGAAGTCCGAAGGAGTCAAATCTGGAGATCTCGGTGGCCAGTCAATGTCGCCTCTTTTCGACATCAGACGTCCAGGGAATTTTCGTTGCAGAAACTGAATTGTTTCATTTGCAGTGTGGCATGGCGCACCGTCTTGTTGAAAACCAGTAACCATCCAGACCTTCTTCAAGCATTTGCTGGCAGACATAACGAGCTAACATCCACCGATATCGTTTTCTATCGACTGTTTCGTTTTGTCGAAAAAAATGGACCAATGATGGTTTTGGCGCAAACGCTGGCCCAAACAGTCGCTTTTTGATCATGCAATGGCGTTTCATGGATCTCGTGTGGATTCTCCGTTCCCCAAATGCGGCAACTTTGGTTATTAACGCCGCCAAAGAGTGTGAAATGGGCCTCGTCGGTCATCAAAATTTGCTTCCAAAAATCAGATTCAGTGTCAACCATTCGTGCGACTGTTTGGCCGTATTCCAAGCGACGTGGACGGTCTATCGGCAATATTCTTCTGAATTAACGTTTCCAAAACTTGTCCAATCAAGTCAATCTGTTGAAAAATGTCAAAGTTATTCAATGTTTACATACCGACATAAAAGATGGCGCGCCCTGTACATTTTAACGAATTTCCTTATATTGGGTCTAATGAGATATTCAATTCACTTTTATTTCTAATGCTTTAAATTTAATCGAAGTAAAATCTGATGCAAGCATTTTTCGATATTAAACCCCTGGGGGTGTAAGGTATTGTTCAAGTTTTCTCGAATTCCGAAAATCTTTTAGGATTAATGAGATCGAATGCGGGTTTACTTCTATTAAAAAAAATCTGCAATACTCTGGGCGCAACTTTATTAATTTTTTTTGGTAGAAGTCCGGAACACATTTAATGATGACAGTCGCAGTCACCTACACCGCAGACTGCGACTGACAACCTAAAAAATAATGTTCCAAATAGCCTCCTGGTCCCCGTTCGTGATTTCTGGGTGCTTTTATATTAGTAATATTAAAAATAGCTAATGGAGGAGGTTCAATTAATACGCAGTAAATTTGTAGAAAGAATAATAATGCTAAGTTTTTGATTTTAACCAATTGCTTCCCCTTGTTGAATTATCACGCCACGCCACTGATCCACCTCTTCCTTCAATATTGCCGTCTTTTTCACTTCTCGTTAACGATACCAAATGGATTGACAGTCACATTCATCACATTCAAATCTCTTAGAAAATGTTTGAGCATTGATGAATTTCAAGCTGTGAATGTCAGTAGTTATTTCCACATATTGAAACGGATAAACGGTGATACATGTCACGCAATTGTAGTTCTATTACGTGTTTAATTTGATTTGTTGATTTATTTATTTATATATTTATATATTTTTTTTGAATTTCCAGATTTAACTAATTCTAAATAACCAAAGAATGACCAGAAATATTAAAATAAAATGAATGTTTTCTACTAGCACAAAGAACAAGAGGGACGATCTCTCGTTTGGAAGTGATTGCAAAATACTTCATATGCAATTTGGTGATGTACTATAAGCGGCTGAAAAGGACAAGTATGGTGAGAAATCCTCGACTCTGTCTTGTACTGGCCGTATTCGGGTTCGTCGTATTAATTGCGTACTTATCAGGTGCTAAGGAACCAATCACTAATTACTACAATCCAGCACAGAATGTGTTTAAGACCAGGGATAAACCCAAGACAATTCTACTTTACACTGCGTTCTTTACAAGTCGAAATTGGGATTTGCCGGCCAATACAGTGACGGAGAGCTACTTTGAAAGCTTAAAATGTCCGGTAACAAATTGCATAATCACAACAGATTATAACTATGTGGAATCGATTAATAAATTCGATGCATTAATGTTTCATATTGCTCATGACTTCACACCGATGAAGGGGCCGCCATTGATTCGAAGTGAGAATCAACACTATATTTTTGCTCTCCTCGAAACCCCACCTCATACTAATCACGATGTGAAGAAAGAAAAAGATTTCTACAATTTAACGATGACATATCGATTGGATTCGGATATTGTTTGGCCCTATGGGCATATTGAGGATATCGAAACTGGAGAATTAGTAGCCCCAGATTTGAATCCAAAATGGCGAAAACCACCGGCAACATTCAAAATGAATAGCACGTTAGAAAAGATGATTGAAAGTAAGAATACCACCGCTGCCTGGTTCGTTTCGAATTGTAAGACTCCATCGAAACGAGACGAATTAGTAGAAGATTTACAAAACTATGTTCAGGTGGATGTGTACGGATTGTGTGGAACTTTGAGGTAATACTGTCGAACTCAATTATCTTCACTAATGCTTAGATCATCTCTTGTAGCTAATCATGTCACTCCTTCTTCACGCTATCGTCTACTTACCTACTTTTGTTTATTTCTGAAATTTTATCGTATTCAATCTGTTCCTAAAAAAAGGGATTCAAAATTAACGTAAGAAATCTTTTAACAGCCATTCCCGTTGTTATAAATATTTGTATGACTGAATCATTAAAATTCCGCCCAGATGAATAGCAACAAGGGCAAAAAATTTCACATCACATTAAATTTAATGGTGCAGGAATCATACGGTTGGGATTCTGAGTTCACAATTTTGTAAATATGAAATTTAAAGCACAATTTTCTCATTTATTTACAATAAAACTTACAAATCGATCTAAAAACCATTTTATTTTATTTAATGCAGATGTCCTCGATTTTCGACCGAGTGTGACGACAAACTGGATTGGCAATATAAATTTTATTTATCGTTTGAAAATTCCTTATGCGATGATTACGTCACGGAGAAACTCTATTCCATGTATGACCGGAGTGTTGTACCGATTGTGTATGGTGGAGCTCGCTACTATCGTTTTGCACCCCCTCACTCTTATATCGATGTCAACGATTTCAAATCAGTTGAAGAATTAGCCGACTATTTAAAGTACTTGGAAAATAATCCGGAAGAATATAAAAAATATTTCTGGTGGAAAAGTTTTTATAAAGTGAATTACGTAAATTTACAGTATTGTAAATTGTGCGAGTATTTAAATAATCCGGCAACTGTACGTAAAAAACACCATTCTTACGCTGATATTCATGAATGGTGGTATAGATATAGTTGCAAGTTAAAGCCAACTAATATACAATTTTAGTTATAATAGTATGTAATTTTATTTTATTATTTTTTTTGTAATATTTGTAGTATCTAATGCTTAAGTTAAACTGTATTATTACAATAGAAGGTACAATAGCAAGTACTGCTAAGTTAATATATTATAAATTTTTATTGATGTGATCTTGCTATATCAATCGGCCAGATTATGATTAAGAAAACGATTCTTTTATTTTTCCTTTTTAAAAATGACAAAAAAAGAAAATAATATAAATGTTTCCATTAAAAAGAAAAAAATACAATATTGCAAACAAAAGCACTGGTGTAGCCTGGAAAAAACAAATCTTTCTTGATGAAAATTAAATGTGAAAAATTTAAGTTAAAATTCAGGAATGCTATGTAAATTTCGATGTAGCTGTGTAGAATTTTTCGGTTTTCGTCCACAAGAATGTTCACAATCACAATCTTCTTGAATTCAGTCAATTTTTTCAGATTAAAACAGTTTCTGTTCTCTGGAAATAATTTGACTACTGCATTTGCAGGCGAAAGTAGTCATGTGTTTGGCAAAGCATACAGGTACCACAATGAGAGGTCGGTGTAATGATGATGTACACCTTCTAGCTTATCTTGGGCGTCTTAAGCTCCTGTCTTTGCCATCGCTCGATGATAGACAGGATTATCTTAGAGCTACATTTACTTTTAAGTTAATTAGTAGTGAAATAGACTCTGTGCACTTATTAAAGCTTTGATATTTAGTAGTCGATCATTGGTGTACGAGATATTTAACATTCCTCACCGTCGTACTAATTTGTGGGGAACACGAACCATACCTCGCTTTCAGTGTGTTCAATTATAAATACAACAAAATTGCTACACTTAAATTTAGCTCTATTGGAGTGATCGACACTATTTTCTTTCATTTGTAAGTATTTTGATTAACCTAAAATTTAAAAAAAAGCTTACTACTCTCAAATTATATGTTTTCACGTATCAGAGTATCAATAGACCCCGAAAAGGGCAAAAAAAGTTCGCCTTTCGGGCGTAGTTTTCGTTTTTGGGTCATAGTCGGGGACGTGATCCAAGTCGAAATGTAACACTAGGTGTATTTTTTTCAACTGGATCAGATCACAATTAAAAAAATCTGCCAATGGTCTGGGCGAAACATTATTATTTTTCGGGTCAAAGTTAGGGAGCGGTCAAAGTCGGAGTATATCATGAGTTGTTTCGAGATTGTTAGATTTTTTGGAAAATTAATTTTTTTCTTAAAATAAAAATATTTAAAATAGAGCTTTTAACCGATTAAACATTGAAAAAGTCCGTGTAGACTATTCGAATTTCGGTATAATATGTACACTAAAGTAAAAACAAATTTGTTGCCTTATCAGACTTAAGAGATATGACGAATTGTTAAAACGTATACAAACCCATTACTTCTATTTGGGGTTTGAATTTCTAAAAAATTGTGAAACAGGTTTTTAGACGATTTCATAAGGAGCTACTTGATATCTCATGAGACACGAGGGATTTTGAAAAATTTGTGAAAAGTTAAGAAAACCCTTCACACCCTCTTGGTTCTTAAAATTCAAAAAATAGTGAAATTGGTTTTTAGGTCATTACATCAAATGACGTAATAACCAATTTTATATCATCTCATCAGAACTAAGGGATGGCAAAAACTGTGAAAACATATACAAAACCTTGGGGGTTGAATATCGAAAAATTGAGAACTGGGTTTGTAGGCGATTATATAAAAAGTCTGTGGAAGTGAAAAGCGATCTAATATCTCATGAAACCTAAGAAATATGTCGAAGCCAAACCAAAACCATACAACCCCCTTACACCCATTAGGATTGAATATCTAAAAATACTGAAACTGACTTTTTGGCCCTTATATAGGAAACCTTAGGAAGTAAAAATGAATTCGATATATCATCAGATCTAAGCAATATATAAGAACCTGTGATAACATAAGCAACCTCCTTACACCCACTTGGGGGTTGAATATCCAAAAATCCTGAAATGAGTTAATAAATAAATATGAAGACAACACGAGAAAGTAGAAACTAATTCAATTTCTTATCACTTCTAAAAGACATGACGAAATTCGTGAAAACGTGATCAACCCTTTTATGGTATACCCTCTTAGGTGCTGAAAAAGGAAAAAACTGAAAAACAAGTTTTAGGCGATTATTACGCAAGCACGTGAAAGTGAAAAGATATTCGATATCGATCAGACCTGGAGGAATTCGTGAAAAAATATACAACCCCTTTACACCCTCTTAAGGGTCGAATTTCAAAATATTCTGAAAACACTTTCTAGGTATTTATATGAACAAGCCGTAGAATAAAAATGAATTTTATATTTGGGAAGACCTAATAGATATGACAAAAGTCGTGAAAATATATGCATTCCATTTTCACTGATCATTATTTTCGAAAAAGGATTTTGAGATATTCAAGGATAAAAGACAAAATCGTTATCCTTGAAAAAAAATTTCAACTACTTACTTTATTATTCTAGAATAGAATAAAAATACTTTATTATTCTAGAATAAAAATTACCAGAGATATGAATTTTCAAAGAGGACTTTTTACGAAATCTTTATCATACTATAATTAAAAAAAATGAGATGGAAACAAAAAATTTAAATTATATTTTTTTTTCACTAATTCTTCGAGTACACAAATTTTCAAAAGAATCGACGATGGTAAGGTCACACTTCTTGCGATTCTTGATGGAATGACCCTTAAGGTTAGCAAACCGTTTACAATTTTCAAAAAAACATATTTCGAAAGTATAAAGCGTAACGTACGTTGTCCAAGAAATTGAGTCAGTTTGGATCGAAAGCATGTCGTTTTGCGGTTGATTTTTCAAAGCCAAAATGCCAAATTATACATAAGGAACGCGAGGTATTGAAACTTTAAACGCGATTATCTCGAAACTGCATCTTCAAAAACTGCTCGTGTTGTAGTTCAAAAAGTTATGGATCGATTTTTCTAATTTTTTGTGAGCTTTCTGTTTATATAAATATCGGAAGGATATACCTAAAGTTTTGAGGATATCGCGTAAATAAACCACTTTTTTGGGGTAAAAACTGTCAAAAAAACAGTCGAAAATTGACCATATGTTTTTTGTTTTATATTTTTTTTTAAATTTTATAGGTATATCCTTCCCATTTATCTGTCAGCATTCGAAAAATGTTTAGGTTCTCAGTTTAAGATCAATAGAAAAATATGACAAATGGAGCACTTTTCGATGTCTCGCAAAAGACGCCTAAAGGAATATCCTATAAAGACGCCATTTTGTATTGTAAAGCAAAAAAAATTATTTTAAGAGTTGAAAGTTATAATAACATCATGTAAAATTTTTAAGATGATGCGATTATTTTATCAATATAAAAAAAATGCATGAAATACATATGTCTCATTTTCGGGCGTCTAAAGGGTTTGCTCCCCTTAAGATTTAAGTCGTAATATTTATTGACTATTGCGCCAGAATTAATTTATTTTCAATTAAATATCAACAATATATCAAAAATTTGAAATAAGTTTTTCGAAAATTTCTTAACTCAAAAAACAACAAAACCAAATTACTAAATTATATTAACAAAATATTAGAAAAATCCAAGCAAAACACGGCTCCAAAAAAAATAATCATATCTAACGACCCTAAAAATTCAACAATAATATTATCAAAAATAAATTGATATAACACAATAAAATGGCAGGTAATTTAGAAATTTAGGTTAAGGTTTTGGGCGCCATATTTCTTAGTTTCTTAAACTTAATAAAACTTACACATCATTTATTGAAAAAATTTGTTAAATTTATTTATTTACAGCAATAATTTTTATTTGTTTAATCTTTTAACATTATACAAATTTATAAATATTTTTGAAACTTGTTAAGTTTATTTTACTGTTGTTCTTAACGATTTATTATTTATTTTATGTATTTCAGTAATTATTATTAGATAGATAGATAGATAAATATATTTTCCATAGTATTACACATTTTGTGCTTAAGCTAAATGATAAATATTCTGTGCTCAGAATTTCGTCTCTACGTCAAATGTTATTAAATTATAGCACGGAGGCTGATGTCTTTAAATTAAGAGATTAAGTTATTTAATTTATTCTAATTTGTAATGTTTATATTAATTAATGTATTCAGTTCAATATTTATTTGCGTTCCTGTTAAATTATGCTTTTGTCGAATGTTACAATGTTTAGAAATATTATAATTTAATAATTAAATTTCGTGATTTTTGTGCCAAAATAAAAGTAAATAAATGTGAGACAGGTCAGAAAAACAAAAAAAAATGAATAATAAAAATATAATAATAAACACAGACAGAGTGAAGATTAAAATTTGTTTTTTTTTAAACGTAAACTAAACATTTTGGTTAAATGCATCGATTTCAATTGCTCAATTTCAGATCCTGAGCCAACCTCTGGGCAAGAACAGCACTCGTACTATTTTCGGTTAAAGTATTTTGTTTTTAAATAATTAGATATCGGAAGATTACGAAATTCGCTCTACTATGCAAAATTTGCAAAACAAAAACGATAATCTCACCTTAATTATGTCACAACATTTTATTTTTTATCGAATAATGCATACGTAGTATTTTAGTAACCATAACAGAATGCTCCACAACATTGTAGAATTTTTCGCTACAATCATTTTAACTTCGTGATTCTTTCAGGCGTTATCACAAATGTTATCAAGTCCGTTAAAACTAGACTCTAATAAACTTTCTTTACTAGTCAGTCATATCGTCATGAGTATCAAATAGTTGTCGACAGTACTTTACACTAAAAGCTTTCCATTATTTCCGATTCGCGATCTTACCTAAGGAAATTGGTGAGCTTTACAAAAATTTATCTATTTTTCGCTATATTCTGTAGTGAAACAGTTTTGCTAATTTTCTACACTTCAGTTTAGTATTCAACGTTGAAGGAGTCGTTAATTATTTAAATTTTTTTCTACTAATAATAAAAGTTGCAAAATTCGAAAACTCAAAAAAAACATATTATTATAAACCCTGTAAAATAAAACCTCGTTAATAAAAGAAGGCGCCGACATACAAGTGTTATGGCCTGATACATGTTAAAGTAACTACTTGTTCTAAATTTAAATTAAAAAAAAAAAATAGTTGAATTGTTATAAAGTTTTATAGGCAAATTTTATGTTTGTTTAAATACAATCTTGCAATTTTACACTGTGAACTTGAAACTATGTAAACATTTTAAACCATAACAAGTGCATTTAGTGCAACAAAGTTGTTATCTATGAAACTTAATATAGAAATGTAATAAATTTTCCTAAGTAGTGACTTATTTCAAAACTATTTTGTAACGTGATATATTCAGTTTATGTTAAGATAATATTAACTAGGAAGAACATTTTATTTTTCCGGGGAAGAAACGGAACATTAAACAATAGTGTTTTTTGTTAATAATCAGTAATTAGATCGATACTTCCGGGAGTGTTACATTCAATTAGTTAAAGAGACTTTTATTTGATACATTCAATATTTGGAACCGAATTCATTGTGCTTAATGTTTTTCCTTAAAAAACAATGACAAATGGTTATCAAACTTTTTAATTGAAAGACACCCGATAGATTTTTTTTAATATATCATATAGCGGTCGACCGAAAATTATACTCGTTTAGTGATAGTTGAGCCCAACAAAGCAGTCCGTAAAATACCATCCGTAAAAATTTTAAGCTGATATATGAAAACGTTCTTAAGGTATGAAGCCTCCTTTTCGCGAATCATTTTTCCAACACCCACTCCAGTGAGATACTACTCCTCAAAACAATTACTTTTTTAGTTTACCTTTTCTAAAGTTCTACATTACGCTGTTCCTCAGATGTAGAAACAAAAAGGACTATTTTTGGGTGCACAGTACTTTATTATTACAAAATAATTAAGTAACATCAATGACAAAGCTGGATTACATACCATGAACAATAGAACTCTTTTTAAGGACTGACCAATCCGGAAAATAGTATTACGAAATTAGAAAAATTATAATTTTCTAATGAAAAGTGGTTAAACTATTTTGCAATTCAGGTTCACTGTGAAATAACTACTCACTCTGACGTAAGTAGGTCGCAGATTCAAATCCGGATCGACGGACCAAGAAAAGTTCGATTATTCAAAAAAAAGAAAAACTTTTCTAAATTTTTCATCGAGAATTCAATTATACTAAATACTGCTCACTCGCTAATGACAATTTCATACAATGACTCCAAAAGTGAAGCCTAAGCAGGTATAGTGAAGTGCTGACAACTTTAAATTATTAAGTGAGAAATTAAATTTAATTGAGAACAGTAGGTACATAGTTGTATGGTGTCAGCGAAATCAAATTCTAGTTGAATATATAGCTATAGGATTTCATTGTTAGGACAGATACAAAAATTTTAGAAGGAAGTAGAAGAAATTTTATGAAATTACAACACTCATTTCATATTTTCGTAGAATAATATTTGATAGCTATTTGCGCAAGTGTGACAAGATGGGTGAAATGCATACGACTATTATTTTTGAAAATTCCTACGTTCATCTTCATCTAAGATCTAGCTAGCTAGCTCTTTCTCCCGTGTCTTTTAAGTTATAGATCTGCCGCTCTATAAAAATATTGTGTGAACGCCCTTGGACATAGATTTGGTAAGTCAATGGACATCAAAGAGAAAAAGCGACTAGGGATTTCAAAAACAGATTTTATAAAAGTGGGTTGGGATGCTAAGATCCAGATATGTGTTGGGTATGAGGTACTATCTATAGTTGAAATTTGCTACATCGTTTTTTTTTAATAATAAAGTTTTTCATCAAAGTTTTAAATGCAGTTAAAGTCGTAGTGCGACAAAGCCTATTAAGGCGCAGCAAAACTTGAAATAAATTAAACGGGAAATTATTTCAATGGTTTTTTTAGATTGTCGATGTACAACACGAGGTTGAAATAGATACATCGTTTTTAGGTATAAAATATACTTTTTACGCAAACCACCCACTTAATACACTCCCTAGGCTGCAAAAAAAAAAAATTTTACTTATCTCTTTTCTTATCCCTAAAATATATTTCATCCACAAGAGAATACTATTCAGTGAAACATTGTTACAGCTGCGGGTTTCACACTTCTGATTACAATTTTATCAGTTATCATATTGTAGATATACCAACTTTGTCCACAATTTATATACGGCAAGAGTGAGTTCTACCTATACTGTTTTTATTATTGTCTCTGATTAAGACAATACCCTTCAATATAATAGAATTAATTGATAGCTCAGAAGTTACAGATAAAGCACTAAATGCATAATAAATTACTAATGGAATTCCCTTTGATAAAAAAGAACAATAAACTCCCCGAAATTCAAAATTAAATGTTGATTCTAGATACCAACCTATTATTAACGATTTTTTTATAGTGTTAATTTAATAATCAGTTATTCTTCTTTAACACTTCTGTATAGGAGTACTTCGATATTGAAAATTAAACGTGAAAATCGGCCTTTTGAACGCATCCTTATCACAATTCCATCAAATTTCCGATAACATGAAATGCGACCAAACGTCTTAAAATTTACAACACGAAAGTATTGCGAAACTTAATTTATTTTAAGTTTAAAAGTACATTACTTTAATTAAATTTTCATGGAATATAACGGAAATGGAATTTTGTTTCGTGGTGAAGCTACTATAGAAAATAAACTTTTTTAAGAATTTTCTGATTGTTTTCTAGGCGCGCCAGCGGAGTTTCTTGTGTGAACACTACACGAAATACCTCGACTGAGATTGATCACAGTTGAACAAATCTTTTCTGTAACAAGCACTATGAAAACTGTTTTGGACTAGACTAGGGCCGTCATCGGGTTACATTGAATCATCAGAGGTTGTATCATGCAATTACCCGAAGCACCCTTTAGCAGGTGGTGTTACTAGTATTCCTGCTAGTGTACGTTCCAGAACCGCAATTCATTTCTGCGAATTATAACAAGCTTAAGTTACATTCACTGAAATTCACCTCATATTCAAACCAATTTGGTTGTTCACTAGGATGTTGATTCTGATCGCATATTGTACCCACTAATTAGCGAAATTGATTTAGCGCACCTAGTGTTAGAGTCAAAATATTTCGCTTTGGTAAGTGCAACCAGCGATTAAAATTAACTAACATTCTAGTGAACAACTAAAACCAAAAATTGGTTTAAAAATAAATTGAACTGACTTTAGCTTGTTATAATTCGTGGATATGGACTTCAGCTCAAGATCGAACATATAGAAGGGCCATCTACAATACAATACAATCAAATGTAAGGGTGTTATCGGAATATCATAATAGACTTTTTGATGATTTATTCATCCAACCCTATGATTAAACAACTGCTTCAAACTGGTCTCTACAGTGAAGATTTTTTAATTACGATTTACACTGAAGATAGGTTCCTTAGAAAACCGTGTAAATCGAAATCGTATATTTTTATACGTGAAACCGTGTAAATCGAAAACAAACTAAAATGTGCATAATTCAGTCATTCATTTCAACGTACAATAAAACTAAATATATCTTAAAAAGCATAAAAATATCGATATACCAAACATTTAATTACTGTTATCACTTTCATGAACTATTAAACTTTTCTTCCTGATTGGTATGATGTCACTTTCATCACTCGATAGTACATACTTGATGCGTTTTTTTTAAATTTCTTTTGGCATGGTAGAACCCCTAAAATTTTAATAAAATTATAAAAATACTACAGGAACTATAATTATTTATCACTAACCAGTAAATATGAAGTTTAAAAAAATTCCGAATAGAAAACACAATGATGTACATCTTCCGCTGCTAAAAATTTACTGCACTAAATCACATGACACATTTAATTGTATTTACAATAGGGGCATCCCCATTTTTAGATTGAAATAAATGGAATTCAGAATCGAATGGAATTAAAAAATTACTATATAAGAGCCAATGTTACCAAGCGAATGGTTTTAAAAAAATGACTGAAAAAAATTTTGGGGGTTTTTTTTAAAAAATCTCATATGTTAAAATCCGTGTAAAAGTGAAATCGTGTAAATAAAGTACCGTGTAAAGCGGGGGATAGGTGTATATGGTAATGCCCTTTCAATGGGAAAAGCCAGGGCAGCATTGCTAATTCCATTCTCGTATTAAAGTGATTTATTATTGATGTATTTTCATATTGTAATTTATTTGGAAGATGATTTGAACTAATGACATTTATTTTTAAAATACTAAATTTTAGGGTAGCATTTCCTCCAGGTTATTCCAGTTCAATCTAATATTTCTTTATTGAAAAATAAGTATAATTTTATCCGAAGCGTCAAATAAATAAATATTCAGTAAATAATCTAAAACTGATCTCAATAGCAGTTTGAAAAAGTAGAACGTTTTCTAAAGCACTGCTAAAACTGCAATTGCAACTAAATCAATATTTACCAAATCATATCTCGTTTAATCAGTAAAAAATTGTTATATCTATTATTACACCTAATTTGAACGAACACTTTGAGTTTGTTCATTATAAATATTAAAAAAGCCTGTATCTTGATTTGATAACAAATTTTTGCTTATCAAACAACCAAACAAAAAAATCACTAGTGCATCTTATCGTGCAAAATGTTCTCTAAGCAACCCTTCAAAATAATATCAACTTTGTTTGGATTGAACTCGGTAATCATATGAACAATATTTACTAAATATTTTATCCGTTGCTGCTCTCCGTGACCTAATGCAGAGTGTTTAGAAGAAAATGAGTTTATAAATTTTTTCTAACTATAATTTTATCTCGAATATGCTTATCTTAGATATTGTACTCAGAAATGTTTGTTACACGCGTTTTTTCTTCAATCCAACTTCTTTTATTACACAACCGGAATCTTAAAATGTTTTTAATGCTATCTTTTTCAGATTATGGCAGCTAGAAATTTAGAATTACGTCCTGCAGCCGTATAAGGTAAGACATAGAAGGTGGGCAATTTATATTGACCGATTTTTTTTAATTTTCAAACTGCACAAATTTGAAACTATCATTGAATAAATTATTGGAAAATAAATTTATTAATATGTATTTAATGTCAATATATTTAAACATTGTAGTATCTAGGTAAAATAAATTGAATTGAATTGAAACTTTAGATTCTGTGTGAAAATTCAAATTGCCATATTGTTATAAAGTTATGATACAAACGGTTTTCAAACGGTTAACGGTCATATATCTAAAAAATGAGATAGTTGACTAACATTTTATTCTTGATATTATTAAATTTCATATTGTCACCTTTATTTTAAAAGTAAGTACATGCCCCTAGCCAAACTACTTTAGAAGTTATCTACACTTAACTAAAATCATTCCGTCACTTGAGTAACTCTTTTTTTAATAAATTATAATAAGGATCCTTTAATTGTTCCTTTACCTACTCCTACCAACAAATAGTTATTAAATTGCCGCCGTTTACCATTTTCAATTAAACATTAAAACCGAAAAAAATGTATTTAGTTGCATCTGCATTTAGGGTAAAGACCCCAGTTACGATCCCTACGCCAGTTCCGTGCCATCATCTTTAATTCCACAAATAGCTAAGAATTCATATCAGTTTTTCCTTCAGTACCATTTTTAGCAATCACTTTCAACTGTTTTTAGTAATTCAGCTGTAGGCTTCGTGTAAAATATTTTCAATTGTTGTCAGAATTCGTAAAGAACAGACGTGTTTCACAAAACTGCTCGGGACTGGTACTGTATTTCTGATAATTTCCATTTCCGAGCCGGGTGGCTCGAAACTGGCATTTCTGTAACTTTTTCATCAACCTAGTTGCGAGCTCCAAGTTCTAAGCATCCTTCGAATTTTAAGACAATTTCCTTAAAAATACAATTTTAATTAAAAATATAATTATACAGAAAATATAATTTTGCGCACTTGGAGTTTTTTATATATACCTTTTTTTCGTCCGAGGCTTCGTTCTATGCGTTACAAAATTTAGGACTGGATTAAACTTATAATACTAGCAGATTTCATCTAGAGTATAAAAAGTTAAAGGTTGCAGAAAAATTTGGTACCGAGAGACAATATACAATTGCTGTAGGGCAAAATAGTCCTGTAACCCTTTTCAGAAAGGATCGAGAGGATCTCATATAAGGAAGCTATTTGTAGATGGACAGCTTTGCCTGAAAACACAGTTCATAAAGGTAGTATGTGTTATGAATGTACTGGGCTTTTTTCTACGAAGGACGTAGGAGTCACTTGTGTCCTCTGCCTCAAGGCTTACCATTCAAGATGTGCTTTTAACTATGTACAAATGAGGCTGATTTTCATTGTTTAACGTGTGAACTTAGCGATATTTAATATTAATTTCAAATCTTGCCGTTACCGTTACATACATATTTTTTATATTCATCCTGAAGGATTTTTTTCGTTAAAATATAAAATATATTTATTTTTATTTAAAATCTTTCCTTCTTTAAATAATGTTAGGTACTATTTGCTATGAAAGCATGTGAGGCTCGTAACTGGCATTTGATGGCTCGGAAAAGGGATCAGAGGGGCTCGAAACTGGAACGAAGACCATTTTAAACTTTTTATTGATTTTCTTTAAGCTATAATAGTAGTTTTTTATTGAATGAATATTGTAACAAACAAGAATTAAATATTAAATCAGAAGAGTAAAATATCAGATTGGTAACTGTATATTCTGATTTGACTCAAAGTCAACATTTGTCTTAAGGGGGCTCGGAACTGGGGTCTTTACACTATAGCATTTCACTTGTTAAAAACTAGGTTTTTTTTCTCACCGCAGAAAAATTGTATTAAGTAAATACATAAACGCATAAATAAAATTAAAATATCTAAGAGGAAGACTACCTAAAATGTATGTTACTAATTTTCACACCTAAAATTTTTCTTTCAGCGAAATGTACTGTACTACTAAGTTTGCCGTAAGTTGGCGAGAAGCTAGAAAAACTAATCTAATCACCACTTTTTATGGAGTGTAAAGATAATTTTGGCAGATAGTTCATCCTGACTATGTTAAGAGGGTGGCCACGACAAAAACCCGGAAATTTTAATCTTGTGTGCCAGTTCATTTTCTCCAAGCCAATCAGACTCTAGTTACAAATAACTATACCTTGTATACTTTAAATCCTTTTATAGTCTATTCTTATAACATTCAAATTCAGCATGATGGAATTCTCTAAGTAAAAAAAAATTATAAACGAAAAGCATTTCAGAATCATTCGATTAATCTTTTGCTCACTTGCATGTCATATGCAAATGCAGGTGCATTGGATTTGCCATAACTTAAGAGATGGCAAGGTTACTAAGGGCTCTTAGCAGCAATGGTTTTGCTAGAGAAGGTAAAGGTCATCACCATTCTTAGGATACATCCTTTCAACGTTGTCTTAAGCTAGTATTACACCATACGCTACTGTGTCAATTTCTTGACTATTCTCGCTGGCAAATCCAATCCGACAGTGTAATCGTCAAATCTTTGTTTGCCACATTATTTTATTCACTTTACTATATACAAGATCTATTTGGACGGAAAAAATTTTATTGAACTTTTTATCAAAATTGTTTAGTCAAATATTTGACAACATGAAGAAAGGGTATTGTCAGCGGCATAAAAAGTTAAGATCAAGCGATTCATGTTAGCAATAGGTGTGTTTCCATTCGCAGTTGTACTTTAAAAAAAAGGATTGTCCAGTTGCTAAATTTACATACGTATGTATGCGTGTTTTATTGATTTTTTTGAGTTTTGCGTCATTTGTCAACCTTCTAACTCTATAACAAAACACCCTGTACACAATTAAAATAAGCGGTGTAACATGTCACGCAAATATAGTCCTGTTACGTGTTTAATATGATTTATTTTGCTTTTTCTTTATATTTATTTATTTTTGTTAATTTTCAGATTCAACTAGTTCTAGATAGCCAAATAATGATCACAAATATTAAAGTGAAATGAATATGTTTCACTAGCACAAAGAACAAGAGGACGATCTCCCGTTTCGAATTAATTGCAAATTATTTAATATCCAATTGAGTGATGTATAAGTGGGTGAAAACGACAAGTTCGGTGAGGAAACCTCGACTGTACCTTGTCCTGGTCGTATTCGGTTTCGTCGTATTAATTGCGTACTTATCAGGTGCTAAGGTATCAATCATTAATTACTACAATCCAGAACAAAATTTGATTAAGATCAGGGATGAACCCAAGACAATTCTACTATGGACTACGTTCTTTTCAAGTCGAAATTGGTATTTGCCGGCCAATACATTGAATGAGAGCTACTTTGAAAGCTTAAAATGTCCGGTAACAAATTGCATAATGACAACAGATTATAATTATCTGGAATCGGTTAGTCAATTCGATGCATTAATGTTTCATACGGCTAGAAAATTCGCACCAGTTAAAGAGCCTCCATTGAACCGGAGTGAGGATCAACTCTATATCTTCGCTATCCTCGAAACCCCACCAAATACTGATCACAATTTGTACAAAGAAAACGATTTCTACAATTTAACGATGACATATCGCTTGGATTCGGATATTGTTTGGCCCTATGCGCATATTGAGGACATCGAAACTGGAGAATTAGTAGCTCCAGATTTGAATCCAAAATGGCGAAAACCACCGGCAACATTCAAAATGCATAGTGCGTTAGAAAAGATGATTGAAAGTAAGAATACCACCGCTGCCTGGTTTGTTTCGCATTGTAAGACTCAATCGAAACGAGAAAAATTAGTAAAAGATTTACAGAAATATGTTCAGGTGGATGTGTACGGATCGTGTGGAAATTTGAGGTAATACTGTCGAACTCAATTATCTTCACTAATGCTTAGATCATCTCTTGTAGCTAATCATATCATAACTTCTTCACGTTATCGTCTACTTACCTACTACTGTTTATTTCTGAAATTTTATCGTATTTAATCTGTTCCTAAAAGAAAGGGATTCAAAATTAACAGCCATTCCCGTTGTTATAAATATTTGTATGACAGCATCATTAAAATTCCGCCCAGATGAATAGCACCAACGGCGAAAAATTTCACAACACATTAAATTTAATGGTGCAGGAATCATACAGTTGGGATTCTGAATTCACAATTTTGTAAATATGAAATTTAAAGCACAATTTTCGTAATTATTTACAATAAAACTTACGGAACAATCTAAAAACTATTTTTTTTTTATTTTATTCAGATGTCCTCGATTTTCAACCCAGTGTGACGACAAACTGGATTGGCAATATAAATTTTATTTATCGTTTGAAAATTCCTTATGCGATGATTACGTCACGGAGAAACTCTATACCACGTATAACCGGAATGTTGTACCGATTGTGTATGGTGGAGCTCGCTACTATCGTTTTGCACCCCCTCACTCCTATATCGATGTCGACAATTTCAAATCAGTTAAAGAATTAGCCGACTATTTAAAGTACTTGGAAAAAAATCCGGAAGAATATAAAAAATATTTCTGGTGGAAAAATTTTTATAAAGTGAATACCAAACGTTCACATTATTGTAAATTGTGCGAGTATTTAAATAATCCGTCAACGGTTCGTAAAAAACACCATTCGTATAGTAATATTCATGAATGGTGGTATAGATATAGTTGCAATTCAAAACCAAATAATATACAATTTTAGTTAGTGTTAAATTTTATTTTATTATTATTATATTTATTAATATCTGTAGTATTTAATGCTTTATTTTACCTGTACTGTTAAAAGGAACAATAGCAAGTATTATTAATTTAGTATGTTATAAATTTTTGTTGATGTGATTTTGCTATATCAATTTTGAGCCGAAGAAAGCATTGCTCCTAGATTATGCTTAAAAAAAAATTAAGGAATATTTTATTTTTCCTTTTTAAAAATGACAAAAAAAAAGAAAATAATAAAACATGTTTCCAACTTCATTGCAAAAAGAAACACTGGTGTAGCCAGGAAAAAACAAATCCTAATCTGTGAAAAATAGGATGTGAAAAATTTAAATTTAAAGTCCGGAATGTTATTTTAATTTCGATGTAACTGTGTAAAATTTTTCTGAAATTCATTTAAATTTTTTAGGTTAAAACAGTTCCTGTTATCCTGTGAAGGGAATAGAAAATAATTAGACGATTGCATTTGACGGCGCAAATAGTCATATACTTGGAATTGCATAAGAGGTCTTTGGTCTTCACTCGGAAAGTGATGTACCTTGACACCTTCTAGCTTATCTTGAGCGCCTTTTAAGTGAATTAGTAGTGAAATAGACTCTGTGCACTTTTTGGAGATCTCAATGGTCAGTATTCCGAGCAGCATTGTACCCCTACTACAACTGTAGAAGATCTGATACTTATTCCAATTAAAAAATTTTTGCTACGAAGAAGTCCAATTCTACTTCCTTTCCTTGTTCTGTACTGATTCCCAAAATAATTATGTTGAACACGTTCAACCTTTTATGATTCCTTCATATATAAACAGATATATGCTGTTTCATTAAACGTAAAAATCAAACAAATAGTCTGGGCGAAACCTTACTATTTTTCGGGTCAAAGTTTACGAAGAGTGGGTGCGACAAACCTGTTCTCGTCACTGCTATCCTTAGCACATGATTTAAATTTTTTGGTCATAGTCCAGGTCGCGGTCAAAGTCGAAATGTAACGAGACAAGGAGGGTACTTTTAAGAGGCAACTTTCAACCTTCATCAGTGGTTCTTAATACAATAATTAAAATAAATAACACGAAAGAAAAAAAAATCTGCCAACAGTCTGGGCGCAACTTTATTATTTTTTCGGTAGAAGTTCGGAATGCGTTCAATTCTGAGACGCGGTGTAGGTTACTATGTGACTGAAAACCCAAAAAAAAGTTCGGAAAGCGGTTAGAATGGGGTCGCGCTAGAGTACTTACGCCGCTGCCACATATAACATATGAATTACATAATTGGGTCATACTCCGGGACGAGGTCTAAGTCGTAGTATAATATCAGTTGTTACGTGATTATGAGATTTTTAGTGATTTGGTTTTGGGCCATTTCATGAAATCGGAAATGCATTTGTAGGCGATAATATAAAAAGTCTGTGAAAGTGAAAACCAATCTGATAACTTATCAATCGTAAGAAATATGTCGAAAGCCTTACATCCTATTGGAGTTGAATATCTAAAAACACTGAAATCAACTTTTGACGATTATGTAGGAAGCCTTAGGAAGTAAAAATGAATTTGATAGCTCATTAGAACTAAGAAATATGTAGAAATTTGTGAAAACATATGCAACCCCCTTGTACCCACTTAGGGGTTGAATATTAAAAAATCCTGAAATGCGTTTTTAGATATATGTAAAGAAAGTCCGAGGAAGTAAAAACCAATCCCATGTCTTATCACTCCTAAGAGATATGACCAAATTCGTAAAAACGTGTTCAACCCGTTTATACACTCTTAGGGGTTGAAAAAGGAAAAAAATTGAAAACGTGTTTTAGGTGATTATTAAACGAGCTCGTACAAGTAAGGAAGGCTGAGTTCGTGAAAATGTATACAACCCCCTTACACCATCGTGGGGGTCGAATTTAATTTTATTTTCAGTACTTTCTAGGTATTTATATGAAGAATACGTGGAATAAAAATAAATTCAATATTTGAAAAGACCTAATAGATATGACGAAAATCGTGAAAATATATGCATTCCATTTTCACTGATCATTTTTTTTTGCCAATAGATATTTGAATTTTTTTTCAATCTAAATGACTTGTCTAGTTGACTTACATATACGTACCGAATTTCAACTTTCTAGCATAAGCCGTTCTATAGTTAGGAAAAACACCCCCCACCCCCGTACCATACTACCCCTATAAAAAATTATATTTTTCCAACATGCTACTACTACAGTTCTATCTAAATACCAAGTTTCAGCTTGATGTCATTTTAGGTTCTCGAGATATAAGAATCGGAACTTTTTCCTTTTCACCCTCCCCCAGCCTCACCCTCTACACCCTTCCTGCTAGGGGTCTATTGGGCCTATTTTTGGTAAAAATTCTAAGCATCTATCGTACATTGTTCTTGAGATATGAGACGTGATTTTTTACAAAAATTCTTATCCCCTCCACTTCCATGCTCCACCTCCCCCTTAAAAATTTTTACTTTCAGCAAACTTTATTTATCAACCTTAATACAGAAACCGAATTTCGTTTTTCTAGTGCAATTGGTTCGTGAGATATCGTAATCTAAAGTTTTTCACCCCCCACCTCCGTACGCCACTCCCCCTCTCAAAAATTTGTTTCCGATCTATTCTCCTAGTATACCCACAGATGTTTATTAATTTTTAATTTCGTAACATTAACCGATTAGGAGATATGGATTTTAGAATGTCTCAATCTCGGCTTTTTTGCTTTTCGGACGCATTATTATTCCCCCCACTCCCACACCCCTTTACTTATATCATAATTTTTTTTGCAAATGGATCCACTATCGATGCTCTATATAAATTCCAAGTTTCAGCCTCCTAGCCTAAGTGGTTACTGAGATCTGGAAACCAAAATTTTCCGTCTAAAACGCTTCCCCCACTTCCCCCCTCGCACCCCCGCCACTCGAAAGGTGGCCACTTGAAGGGGTCTGTGCTCAGTCTACCAACAGAAAAAAATTCAACTTAATAGCTCAAAGAGTTTGAGAGTTATAAGCCTTCAAACGTTTTGCGTACGGCGGACGGCGTACGGCGGACGGCGGACGGCGCACAGACGGACTGAAAATTTTTTTGGTTTTTTGGTGCTTATTAGTCAAGAAACGTATAAAAAAAAATTTTCAGGGTAGCAAATTTTTTTTTTTTAAAAATCGATAACAATACTTTATTATTAAAATAATAAAGTAATATCGAAAATCCTGAAATCGAGTTGTAGTCAATTGTACATATAAAAAGTTTGTGCAAATGTATCAAATTTCGTCATATCGTCGTGAACACGTAAACCTCTTTACACTGCCTTACATGTTAACGTTAAAAAAAAATCCCAAAATTTGTTTTTGGGCGATTACATAATGAGCTCATAGATGTTAAAACCAATTTGTTACTTCATTAGACCTTTCAAAATTTATTAAAACATATGCAACACCTTTACATCCCCTCTGAGGTTGAATTTTGAAAAATCGTGAAATCCCCTTTGGGCGAATACATAAAAAAACCAATTTTACATCACTCATCAAACCTAAGAGATGGCAAAAATTATGGAAATGTATGCAACTCTGTGCAACTCTCTCCCTTGGGGTTAGATAAATAAAAAAAATTCTGGAATCAGTTTTTAGCCGATCTTGTAGAAACCCCGTAGAAGTAAAAACCGTCAAAAAAAATGTTCTCTGCAAGTGGTATAACAAGCTTATTAATTCTAAGATCCAAACTTAAACAGTTTTTGAGAAACGAGATATAATTTTTTAGAAAAATTCTTATCCTCCCATTTTCATCATACACATTTTCATTATATACACTCATAAAAAACGCAAAAATACAAAATTTCGTTGACTACTAAACTCAAATTTCATTTTAACACAAAAGTAATTTGTATAAAATTATGACTTCGCGGCTCTTTAAATTGAAGACATTTTTACAGGAGCAGTTACACGTAGGGCTCATAGAATTTTCTTCCAACTATTGGAAAATGAGCGTACCTACACAAAATTTCAAAGCGTTTTTAACCCATTCTGAAGTTATCGTCCAATATTTTTGAACACGTCTTTTAAGCACTTTTGTACCCGAAGGACTAGAACCAGTTTCCCGTTAATAAACTCGACAAAACTTTCAGATTCCAAATTTCAACATCCTAGGTCAAGGCATTATTAAGTTATCGCACATTCGGGTGGACAGACATCAAGCGGTTTTAGGGTTTTCGGGCACCGCTCAAAATAAAATAATGTACAACTTTTTTTAACAAGGCTCCGTTTTATACGTTACAAACTTTTGTAGCAACACTTCAATAAACGTTGATTCGAATAAAAATTCGCCATTTCATCTTGATGTTTATAAAATAACTGCCATCACATTTTTCTCCATTATTCTAAATATGAATTTACGATTTCAAATCACATATTTGTTGCACTGTAATAGTTACTATAGTCATTCGTACCAAACAAATTATTGCAGCAATTTCTATATCGATTACTTTTCGAAGTAAACAGAGTTTGTAAACATAGTAGCCATTAAGTACCTAGTCCTTTCCCAGGTGACTAACCGGTAGCACTTACTGTCATATAACAACTATTAATTTCCTAGTGTAAGCAATGATTGCTTTCTAGCTCGTACGATCACAACAATACGTTTTACTTGAAACTCTCTAGTCCTTCTAAGTAAGAGAGAAGTTTGCTGGTCTGAAGGTGGTATAGAAAAACTATTGGAATTAATCATTAATAAAAGTTCGACGCTAAAATCAAGCTACAATCTAGATGTAATCACTGTTATTACTTTCAGGACACCGATTATTTTCCAGCACACAAGGATAATTTCACAGTATGACCGCGCAGAATATAAGCTAATTTGCATCCTTGTTGCTTTGAATTATAGTCTAGTCTAGTCTAGTGAAGTTAAGAATATTGATTTCTTGCGGAGCAGTTTAATTGCTAATAAACAACATTGAGTAATTATAAGAGGACTATTAAGGAATATTATTATTTTCGGGGGAAAGTTTCTCCAGTAATATTCGACTCCTACAGAGTTAATCAACTGTTCTCTTGCCAGATATACTCGCGTGATATACTCGTATTAATCACTTATCCGTCGCTTTATCAATGAACTGATCGTGCATGTGAATTAATGCTTCTAGCTGCGTATACTAGATCTAGTTTATTCAATGGTGTGCGTGGAACCATTCAGAACAGTTAAGATCTTATTATAATTTAGTGAATCGTGCAAGAATTTATCCTGCGATTGATTTAGTAATTTTATGCGTATAACAATATTTTGAATCGGAAAAGTCCGAAATTATTGCGATTGTAAAAGAAATTTCAATTGTTTACAGATATTACAAAGTGATAAGTGAAAAGAGTTGTGTGAAACCAATACAAAAAAAGAGTATTGTAAAAACTATTTTTAAAAAAAAACTATTTAAAACGAATTTTACTTAATAATTCTAATAAAAAAAATTACGATCAACCTAGAATAGTGTACATTGTTCCCACAACTATCTACAATACTATAAATACTGCGATCCTTCCACGTAATTCTGAATTTATTTTTAAAGATTTATGAATTGTAGATAAAGATAAGTTAAGACTATATTACGTTATTATTACTAGTGGCACTTGTAATGGCTATTTAGACCTTTTTTCCAATGTCAAAATCAGTGGCGTACCCAGATCTCAAACAAGGGCGGGGCGATGAATGATTTTGAACGTGAAGAAAACTTTTGTAGTGAACATCCGCAAGAGCGGAAGAAATATGTTTACAGCAGTTAAACCCTGGGGATATCGAAAAAAAATCCAGTCGCATTTTGTTCTACATATTTATTAGTTTTGACTGCCTTAAAGATTGTCAAATTCAATGACTTTAAGTCGTTGAATAGTTATACACATGCCTTGAAGAAGACGTAACATCAAGTGTGTGACGTGTTGAAAAGTCCATTTGTCCTACACTTCTCCCTATTACCATGATATTCCAAAAATCAAACAAATATGTGGGATACCATTAAGCACAGTCAGAATGAACATCCGAATGTGGCAAAAATCGCAAAGTGCCATTCATTGGGACTTGGTACCGGGCAACAGGCACTCAAAGCTTTTAAAACACTCGGAAAAAAGAACATCTGATTATCTAAAATTAAGCAGATATCAGACCCGAACCTTAGTGGGAGCTCTGACTGGACATTGTCACATGGGGAAGCATCTCGATAGGATTGGTCTCTGTGAGACTAAAATTTGCAGAACATGCAATGACGAAGACGAAACACCAGAGCATATCCTCTGTGAATGTGAGGGTCTAACTCGCAAAAGGCTTCGTCACTTCGGTCGGGGTTTCATGGACCCATCGGAATTCCTGACCATTCCTCTTCGCAAAATACTAGGCTTCATTGAAAGCGCAGAGATCGAAGAGGAATCATAATCAAACCGGGGGGACGTCACAATAAGCCCAACTGAGGCTGCAGTGACAGAGGTTAACCATACCAACCCCTATTTCCAAATCTATCTATCTAAGACCTATATTCACCCTCCGAACTGAAATGCAGGATATGTATGGTCTTGCAACAGTCTACGAAAAAAAATTCATAAGTTTGTATAGAAGAAACCATTTCGCTTTCGGATAGGCAGGAAAACAATGTACTTCGCATATGTGTTACATTCATTTGGAATAGTAAAATATGTACTCCAAGAAATATTGGAGTAAATTTACCAACTGTTTTCCATCGATAGTAAAGGTAAAATTACACGCATGTGTAATTAGAGGGAAAATTACACAAATAAGTTGTAATAATTACACAACATATGCGTAGTCAATACACATCAGTGATGTAATTATTTTATGCGTAATCAATAGACAAAAGTTTAACATTTTTATTTTAACATTTTATTATAGGGGAAAATCCTCCATTTAATTCAGACTTATAATAATACGGTAAAAGCAAGAATTAAAAACGCAATTTCGCAATGCATGTACTGTATTAAATTGAATTGAGTTGACAATGATATTACGGTTACTGGTTCTAAAACTAATTTACAAATATTGCACAAAAACATTTGGTTGATTTAACAAACCTGACGACGTGAAGAAGAATGAAATGGATTTTCGCGAACTTGCTTATTGTGTGGTAATATTACACAGTATTTAAAGTAAAATTACACCGAACCTGAATTTACCTTATTAATGAAGTAATATAATCATGACGCCTAAATTTGCTCTTTTTATAGAACAAAATAGATGTAATTATCCACCTTATTGTGTAATATTATCTATTTGTGCGCTAAAAGACGATTATACGTTAATAATACGTACAATTACATAGATTGTGTATTTTTCCACTTATTTTTGCTTTAAAGACAGAGTATTTTTACGAATTGGTTTTAGAGTGTGTTTATGTTTCTGTGAAGGGTAAAGGTGCCTTTAGCAACTGATCGAAACTTATTTCAATAGTCTTCACCATCGAAGATTCGATGGTACAACCATCGATTCACTCGATGATCCTAAGCTTCGATTGTTTGCTGGTTTTGGTGATCCGATGGTTACGATGATTCGAAAAATTCATTTTATTTCTCAACATAGTTTCCTTTTAACCCTTAATACACTTAGTCCAAAAATTCTCTAATTTTTCGGTGCCTTCCGAATAATACATACAATTTTTCGAAACCCTCAAACTAATCCTTTGTTGCAGCGATGACCTCACCATTTGACCCAAACCTTTTACCATCGAGCCATTTCTTCAAGTTTGGAAATCAATAATAGTCGCAGAGGCCAAATTTGGAAAATATGTTGGATGAAGAAGCAATTCGTAGCGCAAATCATAGAGTTTTGACTACGCCCTTGTGCACCGGGGCATTATCCTGGTGGAAGAGCACTTTTTTCAGTCTAACAGCTCCGCGTTATATACGCCTGTGATCGTTTTACCCATTTTGAGGTAAACAATGTCAATGATACCGTCATCAATATCAATGGCGCGACAGCCCAAACCGGGCCCTGGCCTCCTGAAGTCGTCACCTCCAATCGTCTCGATCCAAAAAACGCGTCCTCCAGCTGTTAATTTTTAAGATGGCTTTACTATCTTCATCAACCGATACCGTACGCATCCCGAAAAACAAAAAACTGTCGCCATAACCTTGTTGGCTGACAGACCCACCTTTGGGGTCAATTCATTAGAAGCAGCCCACTATTTCGACTGTTCTTTAGGCTATATTGTGTTGTGATGGATCCGAGTTTCGTCCGCGGTTACGAAGTCCTTCTAATCGCGACTGGACATCGCCAAACACTTCTTCGAAATGGTCAGACGATGGCGTGATACTGGTGGCACCATCTTCTGCACCCCTCGTATTTCGACACTCAACGCAAAAATTTTCAATGGCAAAATAGTTGACATGGTTAGGTAGAAAGGTTAGTGTGGGGTAAAAGAATACGTCTGGACCTGGAAGATTCGAAAGCTGGAATTGAGACATTCTACAATTCATATCGTTCACAGGACAGAGGTTATTGTTTGTACATAGAGTGCGAAAGTTTCGATGGTTAAATGATACCAAAGTTTGGATGATTTCGATGGTTCGATAATTTGAGGGTATCGATGATTTCGATAGTTGCGGAACTTGGATGGTTGGTTGATTGATTTATGTGATGGGTCGTCAGTCGAAACAGGGCCCAATTAGCACATTAGCGCCGTTTTGATACCACAACTCGCTTAACCTGGCCGTTGACGGCTGATGAAGTAGATACAGAGTTTTACAGAGATGTGGGGCTCGAATGGATTATCATATCCATCCGGAGGTGTTTAAAAAGATAATCAGTTATCCAATCTTATTTTTCGATATCTCATCAAGGTTATCAAAGAAAGGTTTGCCTAATGCACGAAGTCTTGCTCTAGCTAGGGTCGGACACTCGCAAAGAAGCTGGATAACAGTTTCCCTCTTATTTGCATCCCCATAACTGTGGCAATTGACGTTAAAGGGAATACCCAGTCTGGCCGCGTGGTCGCCGATTGGCTAGTGACTCGTGCTGACCACCGTGACTCTGGAGACGTCTACACGGCTTCTGCTCAAGAGCTCGTCTGTTCTGCTCCGGCAGCTTGATATGACGCAGTTGGTCAGTCCTCTCCATCTGGAGTTCACGATTGTAAGAAAGTGGGATGATATTTGGCGCTTAACAGTTCCTCGTGGGACTTGATCGGGTTCCACGATAGAGCCCTGAAGAGCAGTAATATAATCATGCAGCTAATTCGTCTGCCCGCTCGTTACCCTCTGTCTTCCTGTGACCTATGGGATCCAAAGCAGAGTAACTCTGACCCCAGTATCTCCGCCTGGAAACACTGGCATAGTCCGGTAAGTGGTTAGACTTTGCGACATAGTGTGTGTCTGAGAAAACTCCCGCTCCGACTCCGCAGTTCATCTCTAAAGCGTCGGTGTATATGACTGTATCGAATTCATGTATAACCGAACCATTCTTCCATTCCGCCCTGGTTGGGAAACCCACAGCTAAATCCTTTTTGAAGTTCAGTCTCGGTGTAATGTAGTCGGTCGGCGATTTAACCATTTCCGTTGGTAGAGATTCTAGAATGTTACTGTGACCGTATGGTTTGGCATACCACCATCCAGATTCCTTGAGTCTGACAGTGCTGCACGACACGGTACTTCTTATATGTAAGTCGATAGGTAAGAGACAAAATCGAAAACAGTCAAAGATTGATGTTTATTTCCAACCAACTATCGCACAGGCCTATACTTAAGAGTTCGAACTACGTATAACTAATAGAGTGAATAGGGCTTTTGTAAGTACGTATACGACCAGATATTATTTCGATACACCTTTACATATGTAGATATTTCAAATAATGCTAGCCCTCGCCTATAGTATAATAGCTCTAAGTTTCAACTTCCTAGCATAAGCTGGGATATTCATAATAATTATAATCTTCTATATGGTACATCATAATTACATTCACCTTATGTTACTAGCATGAAAGAAAACAGACTAGTAGTGACATTAGTAAGCAGTAAAATGTAGAATAAGTTTGAGTTGTTAAGGTCGTTGTACACATTTAATAAAATAAAAATGCGAATTAAGTCATAGCGTGCAATATTTAAAGTGACTCAAACAACAGTTCATTGATAACTTTCTCTATTTTTATTTGCTCAGAATTTAATGAAATGTGTCAATTTTTTTATTTTTCTTGTTTTTTAAGTCGTTATAAAATACAAGACAGATTCTTGACAATTTTATAAACGATTTTTGTTGTAGTTATAATTTATATAGGTATGGTATTAAATTTTATCATGATTATTCAAAACTCATGAAATGGGCTAGACTCAAGTCAAGTCAGGCAAACCCCCAGTATTTAAAAGTTTTACTTAATTATTTTAATTGCTAATTTTTTCTAAATGCATATTTGCAGATATGTTTCTGAGTAGATAAGTTGGGTTTTTTGGTGCATGATGCCCCCGTTTTTTTAGTATACCATATTTCAAACTTCTTGATTTTACTTTATTACTTTAATAATAAAGTATTGTTTCATGACTAATAGACACCAAAAAAGCAAACAAAATTTTCAGTCCGTCTGTACGCCGCCGCCGTACGCCGTACTCTGACCCTTTGAGATATTAAGTTCAATTTTTTTTCATTGGTAGACTTAGCTGACCCTTTCAAGTGGCCACCTTTTCAGTGGTGGGAGTGTGAGGCGGGAGGTGGGGAAAATGTTTTAGAGGAAACATTTTGGTTTCTAGATCTCAGTAACCGCTTACGCTAGGAGGCTGAAACTTATAATTATTTATATAGAGCAAAAAAATTATCGATATGCGTGAAGGGGTGTAGGAGTGGGGGGAATAATAATGCGCCCGAAACGCTCGAAAGCCGAGATCGAGACATTCTAAAATCCATATCTCCTAAACGGTTAATGTCACGAAATTAAAACTTATTGAACATCTGTAGGTATACAAGGAGAATAGATTGAAAATAAATTTTTGAGAGGGGGCAATGGCGTACGGAGGTGGGGGGTAAAAAACTTTAGATTACAATATCTCACGAACCAATTGCACTAGAAAAATAAAATTCGGTTTCTGTATAAAGGTTAACAAATAAAGTTTGCTGAAAGCAAAAATTTTTAAGGGGACGGTGGAGCATGGAAGTGGAGGGGATAAGAATTTTTCTAAGAAATCACGTCTCAAATCTCAAGAACAGTGTAAGATAGATGCTTAGAATTTTGACCAGAAGCAGGCCTAATACCACGATTTTTATATCTCGAGAACCTATAATCATGGAAAGCTGAAACTATTTACATAGAACTATAGTAATAGCATGTTGGAAAAATATAACTTGTTGTAAAGGTAGTATGATACGGGAGTGGGGGGTGTTTTTCCTAACTATAGAACGGCTTATGCTAGAAAGTTGAAACTCGGTATGTATATGTAAGTAAACTAGAAAAGTAATATTTATTAAAAAAAAATTCAAATATCCATTTGCGTTCGGAAGGGGGGCAAAAAATATTATTAGTTAAAATGGAATGCATATTTTCACGATTTTCGTCATATCTATTAGGTCTTTCTAAATATTGAATTCATTTTTATTGTACGGATTCTTCATATAAATACCTAGAAAGTGTTTTCAGAATTTTTTTAAATTCGACCCCAAGGTGGTGTAAAGGGGTTGTATACATTTTCACGAATTCAGCCGTATCTCTCAGGTCTGATTAGATATCGAATAACATTTCACTTCCACGGGCTTGTTTAATACTCACTTAAAACTCGTTTTAAGTTTTTTTCTTTTTCAACTCCTAAGAGGATATAAACGGGTTGAACACGTTTTCACGAATTCCGCCATATCTCTTAGGACTGATAAGGCATCGGATTGATTTTCACTTCCTCGGGCTTTCTTTATATATATCTAAAAACCGATTTCAGGATTTTTGGATATTAAACCCCAAAGTGGGTGCAAGAGGGTTGCATATGTTTTCACAAATTCCTACATATTTCTTAGTTCTAATGAGATATCGAATTCATTTTTTCTTCCTAAGACTTCCTACATAATTGTGAAAAGGTTGATTACAGGCTTTTTAGGTATTCAACTGCAATAGGACGTAAGGCTTTCGACATATTTCTTAGGATTGATGAGATATTAGATTGGTTTTCATCTTCCACAGACTTTTTATATAATCGCCTACAATCGCAATTCCGATTCCATGTAATGGCCCAAAAACAAATCACGAAAAACCTCCTAATCACGTAACAACTGATATTATACTACGACTTAGACCTCGTTCCGGAATATGACCCAATTATGTAATTTAAATGTTATATGTGGCAGCGTCGTAAGTATTCTAGCGCAACCCCATTCTAACTGCTTCCCGAATTTTTTTTTAGGTTTTCAGTCACATATCACCTCAATTATGGGAATGTAGAAACGGCTTTACAATTTTAATCGCACTAAATTAATAATAATATTATTCCAATTAATTGCGATATAATACTCAAATTTAATTTTTTAAAGTATTAGCGAGTTGTTACGAGTATATATATTAAAATTATTACAGTTTTTTACAACTCGTTCACACTCTTCGCTTTAAATCCTTACAACTAAAGATCTTAATGGGCATAAGGTTCGATCTAACTTACTGATTTTAAAAATGTTGAAGTCAAAAGTATCCAGAAAGTTTTAAATTAAAGTTTTTTTAATTAATTTTCAACACAATCTTGCGATAAATCAGCAACTCTCAAAAATTTTATATCACAAGTATTCCCCTACCAGACCTTTATACATCACCTATGTTTTAACTTTTTACCATGTGCCATTGGTGAGAAATGAAGAACAAACTCCCCTTCGAAAATTTTATTTTTTAGATTAGATTAGATTGATTTTTATTATTCCATATTACATTTTTTTATATTTTAAGATATATTAAATAATGCGATGCTCAGACTCTGCGGCCTTTTCAATTCGTGATTATTGTTTTGTTTTCACAAGAAGTTAATGAGTTACAATTTGGTGATATGAATAATGCGAGGAAATGGGAATTGAAAAACCTCATGGATGTTACTTAAACTAAATTTTATTCTGTAACACTCCTACAAACCATGTTTTAATTTATAAGAAGTTCACAAGATGTGAAAAATAATATTTTTGGAATGGAAAAAAAATGTCAAGAAACGCTCAAGGAAAATTTTTTCTGTACCGATTTCTTGAACGCTTTACTAGAGAACAAAAATTACTAAGGAAAAATTGCAGCTGGGTAGTTGCACTTTGTCGCATACCGCAATGGACTAATGAAATTAATGCAAGAAATAAATAGCACAGGCCCGAAGTCGCAACCTTGAGGTACACTTGAAGTATTTGGAATAAACTGAGAAAGAGCTTCATAAGATTATAGAATCGGATCGGCTTCATTCTGATCAACGTACGGCTCGAAAAATGAAGATGAACTTAAAATTCACTACAGATGAATGTTGGTTTGTTAAAAACAATATTGCGTATTTATTCTTGCAGTTCAATACGGGACAGACGTGAAAATATAATATTTCTGAGAAAATTTCCTTTTTAATATGAGATACACAACAAATTAGAAAATAAAACTTCTTTGTCCAAAAGACAATTCTGATCATATAGTGCATAATTTTGTTATTATTTTGAATTCATATTTGTTAATTGCAGTCATTTAAATTTAAATTAAAATCGCCTAGATAATTAAAACTAGCACATTTAAATAGGATTAAACTTATTTTTATTTTAAAAAATGTTAAAGTACAAACGGTTATAGCTTATTTTTAAACTAGTAGTAGCTTAGTGCAAATAATCGTTATGCACTTTACGAGTGAACTTATCAGCTGTGATAACAAAAGTGATAAAGGAACAGCATAAAATGCTAACTTGTACTCGATACTATACCCGTAATATGTGTAGTGTAAAGTTTTAATAAAATGCATCAAAATCAAACACAATTTATTGTTTATAAAGATAAACTGTAGGAACGTGACCAAGAACATCGATAGTAACAATTTAATGCACAATCGTGTTTCGGAATACCGACCGTAGTACTGAGTACAGTGCCACGCATAATTCTTTGTATCTTAGTAAATAGTTACAGTACAATGAAACTCAACCTCAACTTTATAAAGAGTTATTCAATAGGTAGGGAAATTTTTTATGTAAATAGCTCAGGGTTATTCAATAGGGACATAACAATTTTGTAATTAAATAAAACACAGAATAATTAGAATAACTTCCAAACCTTGCTTGTTCGTGTACTTCACCATGATTAAAATGTAAACCTTGACTGACGTTTTGACATTGACAGACCAGCAAAAAAGTTTAAAGGTGCGTTTGAATTAAAATACAAAATTATTATATACATATCTATTGAATAACCCTTTATCAACAACTGTATTTTTTGGAAAAACAAATTCAGCTCCCATCTGAAAAAGAAGGCTTCAACTAGTTTATATAGAATGGTCGCAATTTTGTGGGCCACTATATTTTCAAAAAACACAGATGGTCACATGGAACAATTAATCAATTTCGCACCTACACTATGAATTAATACATGTATTATTTAAATTAATCATCAATTCAGTATCGTAAGTTGTCAGGCGGCCAGGGCCCGATTCGGGCTGTCGCGCTATTGATGATGATGATGATGAAGTTGTTTTAGGCTTAGCGTATACTAAACGTTAAGCAGTTATCAATGCCGGGTTAGCCTTTCCGCGATAAGGTTCCACAGTAATTTCAAGATGTTTAGTGCGATCGGAAGATGTACGAGGCCCTGTTTAGTCGCGACATTGTTCTATTTAGGCATACTCCTAGTGTACAAATCGTTAAGTGAAATTCCCGAATTAAACCACTATCGGAAATTCCGAAATTATATTAGTAAGCCGTTCAGTGATGAGGTCAAAACGATCCTCTTGTGGACAGGATTTTTCACCAGTCGAAACTGGAATCTACCCGACAATACGCTGAATCGAAGTTATTTTGAAAGTTTAAAATGTCCAGTGACTAAGTGCCTGATAACAACAGATATAAATTATCTTCAATCGACATCACATTTCGATGCCGTACTATTTCACGGTGCCGAATCATTTCCACTAATAAGATCGCTACCGTTGAATAGGAGCCGGCAACAACTTTACATTTTCGGAATTTTAGAATCACCCGCTCACACGAAACACGACCTTTCCGACGAACAGAATTTCTACAATTTAACAATGTCGTATCGACTGGATTCGGATATTTTTTGGCCCTACGGATACATTGAGGATATCGAAACAGGCGAAATAATAGCACCGAAAATTAAGCCAAATTGGCGTAAATCTACCACTGAATTTGTGCTGAACACTACGTTGGAAAATCAAATCGATGGTAAGAGTATCACTGCGGCATGGTTCACCTCGCATTGCGGAACGATCTCGAAACGCGATGATTTGGCTGAAGCTATGCGGAAATACATTCGGATTGATGTGTACGGAAAATGTGGAAATTTAAGGTAAACTTTTCATTTCAAATTTCCTTTTTTCACTATTCAAGGTTTTGCTCACCAATTTTACTTAGGACTACACAATACAGTTTTTTCTATGTCAACCCATAAAAACATTTCCACCCCTGCAATGAGCTAATCTTACAATTCTCTAAAAATATTAATTACTGTCTATGGTCTATATGTCGATATGGTCATATTTAAACTTTATCTTCGACGTGTTACAAATAAATCGTTAAGTCCACTGCGGCCGTGTGACAATTGCGTTATTATCTTGTACTTTAGTCGGACGTGCTAAAATGGAAATTTAAAAAGATACTAACCGTAACTCGAACAAATTGGAAATATGTATAAACAAACTTCGAAAAGCATACACAACTCGATATGAAAGACTTCCATTGTCTTTTTCATTTCCGATGTATAGTAACTATTAAAAGCATGTACTACAGTCTATGCTACAATATCAAATATTTGACTATTCCCGCTGGAAATTTAGCCAGATGATGTAATCGTTAAATTTTTGTTGTGCCATAGTTTTAAGAAGTTTATTTTGACGCTAACAACAGGTCTGTTCTTTTTGGCTACATCTTCTACACTTTTCTATCCTCTTCACCTCTCTGCACCCGCTCAAGAGTTAGTGCAGAAAAGTGTAGAAGGTGTAGCCAAAAAGAACAGACCTAATTTTTATACTCTAGAAGAAATCTAAGAGTATTATAAGTTTAATCTAGCTCAAACGTTTGTAACGCATAGAAGCGAGCCTCGGACGATAAAAAGTTTTAAATTATTACTTTCTTATTTTTTAATAATAAAGTATTGTGATCGACCTGAAATTTAAAAAAACATTTGTTACCCTTAAATTTTGTATTTTCATGTTTTAGGACTAATAGACCCCAAAAAAGCCAAAAAAAAAATGTCCGTCTGTCCGCCGTAGACGCCGTACGCAAAACCGTTTGAAGGCGCATAGCTCACAAACCCGTTGAGATATTAAGTTGAAATTGATTGACATGTTTTTGGGGGGTGGGGGTGTAAGGGCGGGGAGCGCGTTTTAGACGAAAAGTTTCTAGATCTCAGGAGCTGCTTGTGGTAGGAGGCCGAAACTTGGAACTTATGTACATAGTACTATGATAGTGGACCTATTTGCAAAAAAAATGGCGATAAGGGTTGAGGAGTGTGGGAGTGAGGGTCCGACTTGTTTGAAGCGTTCTAAAATCCATATCTCTTGAACCGTTGATCTCAGAAGGGTGAAACTTTGTAGTTATCTTAAGGGATACTAGGAGAGTAGACAAGGGCTAAAATTTTTAAGAGGGGAAGTGGAGTGTAGGGGTGGGGGGTGAAAAATTTTAGATTACAATATCTTTCGAACCAATTGTACCAGAAAGATGAAATTTGGTTTCTGTATATAAGATCACAAGTGGAGTATACTGAATGTTAACATTTTGAGAGGGGAGGTGGAGTACGAAAAAAATTTAATTTTTATATCTCAAGAACCGTACCATTATCTCAGAAATTTTACAGGATTTGGGCCCAGTAGACTTCTAGCAAGAAAACAATTTTTTGTGATGCTGGCGAAGGGGGTGACGGTGGGAGGAGGTGGAACGAAAAGAATTCTGATTTTTATTTCTCGAAAACCGCAAAGCATAGAAAGCTAAAAATGGACGACTATATAGAGTCACTGTAGAAGTATCCTAGAAAAATAAAATTGTTGATAGAGGTAGCAAGGTACGGCGGGGGGGGGGGGGGGGGGGGGTTATTTTTAATATCTAAAAAACAGCGTATGCTAGAAAGTTGAAACTTAGTATGTATATGTAGAAGTACTACAGGAGTAATTAAAGCAAAAAAAAAGTTCAACATTTTATTGATGTACATAGCTGGAGTAATGCGGTGTAGGTCATTATGCAACTGATAACCTAAAGAATAACCAGGAGGCTATTTGGAACGTTATTTTTTAGGTTAACAGTCGCATAGTGACCTACACCGCATCTCAGTATTAAACACGTTTCGGACTTCTACCCAAAAAATAATAAAGTTGCGCCCAGACTGTTGGTAGGTTTTTGTTTTGTTTATTTGGAGCCAACAACTCCAAATCCGTTTGCTGTCGATAACTCAAGAACGCCTGGACCTAGGATATTGAAATTATAAGTCCGGCGGATGTTTGGTCAAATTTGTAAGGCAAAGTTCATGTGGGCAAAATCGGCCTACTCCTTCGGGTAGCTGCCATGCAAAAAGTCCTTCAGTTTAAAAAAAACCTCACTCAATTTACGGAACTTACTATAACTCGAGAAATCATTTAGTCACGAAGTTGAAATGTTTTTTAAAAATTAGTTTTGTGGGGAAAATGGAGTTCTAGTTCATTAGTCTGAGAAATTCCTTTACTCCTTCGTTGATGCCATACAAAAAGTTCGTAAAGCACTTGTTCTAGAATATTGGCTGATAACTTCAGAACGGTTTAAGCAACGACTTCGAATTTTTTTTTTAAATGGTTTCAGGTATTAAAGGCCTGTTTACATGACGATTGCAAACAATTTTTACTGAGATTGTAAGAGAGAAGGATTATCTCTAATGAGAAAATGATCAGGAGTGAAACGAACAGATATTATATCCAGCAAAAAATATTGACGATATTTCTGTGAATGGGTTTGTGCCAACATTTTTTGCAGTGGTTGCTTCTACTCCATTGAAAATACGATAAGCCTTCACAATCTCAGTAAAAAAAACATGAAAACCGGCCTGAACATGCTAGAATTCGAGTGAATCCTTCCAGTGCCTCCCATGTGAAAGTCCTTGAAAAAGGAAAAAAAATTTGCTTTCGGTGATTTTCTTAGTTCCAGATATGAAATCGAACACTGATGATATTGTTCTTTACTTTCCAATACCAGCCAAATGAGAGTCCTTAATAAATAATTACATGGTCCATCCTTATTCTACTAACTGGAATATAAATCGTAGTTCAGTATTTCATCTAATATATCATATATATGATATACGAGTATATTCTCGCTGGCAAATTCAGTCCGATAGTGTAATCGTCTAATTTTTCTTGCCACATTGTTTTATTTGCTCTACACAAGGTCTGTTTTGCCGGAAACAATTTTTACTGAACTTATTGTCAAATTTTTCTTAGCCAAATATTTGCCATCATGAATTACAGTGTAATACAAATTTCAGTCAAACACGAACAACCACGAGTTTGAAAACACCCTATTAGCGGCGTATTGTTTCCTAGCACCAAATTAATATAAAATTATCAATTATTTATTGCTACTACACAGAAATAATTACAATGCAGTCAATCAATAGTAACACACTCCAGACGAAATACTGAATTTATATTTTAATTCATTTTAGTTGGAGATAATACAATACGGAGTGCAGTTTTTATATAGGGATACCAAACGGAAGTAAAAGGACTTGGGTAGTCAATTATTAAATTAATTTTTTGTTTGTTTTTTTTCGACCACCATGCAAACTTCTCAACTGGAATCGATCGCTGCTTTGATTACTGCCATTGAGGGCATTACAGTTGAAAAACCATCACTAGAAAGGCCAGTTTGATAATGTTTGGTCTCAGTTCGAAGGTGCTGTTTCGTCGTCGGTTTGTCGGCGAAATTTCTCATAGTGAATTTTTTTTATGGTTCAGAGACACCCACCAATTTTGAAGTTTTCTTTATTATTCTACACTATAATTATTCTATACTAATCTATTCTATACTAATCAAATACTGGCTTGATTAATTTCTTAGTAAAGTATTGTAATCGTATTGGCTGTACTGAAAATTTTAATCACTGGACTAATAGACGCAAAAAAAAACATTTATTTCTCTTTTGACCGCAAACGCCTTTGAACACTCATAGCTAACAACAAAAAAAAAGTTTGAGCAAGCTGAAAAATATTTTAGTGGGTAGATTAGGAGACACCTTTTTTGTGGAGTCGGGTTGGAAGAATGGTTTTTAGACGAAAAATGTTAGGCCATCTCAGGAATGGCTTATGATACGAAGTTGGAACTTGGAGCTTATATAGATCCACTTACCAAATGGGAGTTGGGTCAAAACAAAGCGTCCGAAATGTTCAAAAGCATCATGATACAAAGCCGAAGATTAGTGCTGCATATTTAAAAACACACTGATTGCACGCGAAATTCAAGAACCCTCGAATGGAGAAAATGCTATTCAACAGTGAACCCAATCCTAACTTACACCGGAAAGGTCAATTGGAGTTGATTCGAATCAATTAAATTTATAAACTATACTATCAAAAGGAGCAGGTGTCCTTATTGCAGTTCACACATCTTTATCTAGCGAGATTGTAAACACAATCTCATCATTGCTTTTCGAACATAAGTTTATCAGAATCAAGCTGATCAATAATTATGTTTACATCGGTGTTGTTTATATCCAACCTAACTCAGAAGACCACAAATACTATGACATTCTGGATATTGTACATGGTGTCAATTGCTCCTTAAATGAAAACGATAAATTTTTCCTCCTTGGTGACTTTAATCGCCCAAGCATTTCTTTCGCCACTAATTATTCAGATAACACCATCATACCTGGGAATCTTACGTCTGATATTGACACCACTATCATCGACACGATGTATAGTAATGATATACATCAGGTAGTGAATTTTCCGAATATAAAAACGGGAGATTGCTTGATATGATCTTTACAGACGCATATGATGAAGTGATTGTTAGCCCTGCATCTGAGACGCTGAGAATCTTTTCTTAAATACCCAACATTACTCTGCCATCATAGTAGACCTACCATGTGACTATATTTATTTTGTTAACTCTTACAACAATAATATTGTATTTGACTTCCGTAATGCCGATTTCATTAGTATTAATAATGAATTATCTTCGATATACTGGACATCCCTTTTCTCATCTAATGATCTTGACAATGCCATATCGTCGTTTTACGAAGTGATTTTTGGAATCGTCACTAATTATGTTCCTGTAATCAAGCTGAAAGATAACGTATCAGAACCGTGGCTGAATAAAAATCTCAGATCACTGCGGAACCAGAGAAATAAATTATTCAAAAAATTTAAGAAAACGGGTACGACTAGTCCTAATCTTCAGAAAAAATATGATAAGCTGGCCTCGGAATTCTCTTCTAAATCCCGAGCAGCGTATGAGTCTTATGTAAACAAAATTGGTGAAGATATCATAACCGAACTAAAAAGTTTTTTCGACTTTGTGAATAGAAAACGTAAAAATTCAGGTTACCCCGTAACCATGTCCAATGGAATCAAGCATTCATCCTGCCGGCGCGATATCTTCGATATGTTTGCTGACCGTTTTCGTGAAGTTTTTAGTCCCCAGTTAGATTCAACCTTCAGCGAACTTGACAACTCGGTCCCTCCACTCGCTGGCAATATTTCATTGTCCGCTGAGGAGGTGTCTGATGCTCTCACAACTATTGACGTCAAAAAAGGTCCTGGCCCGGATCTTATTCCTCCTCTATTCTTACCAAAAAAAAGTGTGCCCTTCAACTTTCAACACCTCTACACTTTCTATTCAACAAGTGACTGTCATTAGGAATTTTCCCTTCGGCCTGGAAATCGTCACATCTCACGCCCATTCACAAGAATGGATACAAACGAAACGTTAAGAACTACAGTGGTATAGCAATACTATCAGTCACACCGAAATTATTTGAAAAAATTATCTGCGATAAAATCACTAATATTATCAACCCCATTCTTAATGACCAGCAGCACGATTTTAGAAAAGGGCGCTCAACCACGACTAACCTAATGATTCTTGTATCTGATACACTCTGCGCACTGGAAAATGGGCACCAAATCGACGCAATATACACTGACTTTAGCAAAGCCTTCGACCAAGTAGATCACAATACTCTAATTTTTAAGTTAACAAAAGTTTGTATAACAGGACCTTTATTTGACTGGCTTAAGTCATGTCTTAGTAATAGAACTCAATGTGTTTAGTTCCAAGGCTTCATTTCCAAAGAAATAGTAGTGTCCTCTGGTGTACCCTAAGGGACTCACTTGGGACCTCTTTTATTCAATATCTTCATTTCAGATCTCTCGGAAGTACTAGAAAGTGTTTAACACCGATGATCTGAAAATATATCACTCCATTAGCTCCCCCACAGATACCGTATTCCTGCAATCCAAGCTCTTGGCACTAGATGGGTGGTGCAGTCAAAACAAATTAAAGCTTCTCATGTAAAGAATCCACTTACCACCTTAATTATACCCTCAGGCTGGCCGCACACTGAAAGAGCAAAAACAGTTTTAGTCAAAAACGTTTTTGACTAAACATGATTATGTCGCTGTTTCAATAGCAATTCAATGATCAGAGCACACTGATTAGTCGGGTGCCTTGAAGCGACCTCGGCTTTGATCATTGAATTGCTACTGAAACAGCGACATAGTCATGCTTAGTCAAAAACGTTTTTGGCTAAAACTGTTTTTGCTCTTTCAGTGTGCGGCCAGCCTAAGTGGACAAGGTCTAAATCGAGTAGATCATATTGAAGACCTCGGCGTGCTAATTGACAATAAACTATGCTTTAAATCTCACTACAACAGAATAATCTCAAAGGCCAACAAACTTCTAGGTTTCATTAAGAGAAGGGCTAAAGAGTTCAAAACTGTATGGGCCACTAAATTATTATTCTGTTCCTTTGTTCGCCCTCTTCTGGAATATGCATGTCCCATTTGGGATCCCTTTTTCCAGACATACAGCAACAGAATAGAGTCCATCCAGAAGCAATTTCTTCTTTTTGCTCTCAGGGACTTGTATGACCCTAGAGACTTTGATGAACTTCCACACTACACAATTAGGCTACAATTGTTAAATCTTCTACCGCTCAGCTCTAGAAGAACTATGCTCACAGTCTGCTTTACCTTAGATGTCTTGAATGGTGATATCTAAGTTGACCACCATACAAATAAAATTAGACACAACGAAACTGTCAGGCTGACGAGACATTCAAAACCTCTTAAGGAATATCCCCATCGTACTGATTTCGGCCAAAATGAACCCATTAACAGATGCTGTAGAACATTTAACAATTTCAGCGTATATTTCACACTTCCAATAAGTAAGCCGACATACAAACTGATCTTATCACCTCCCCCACATCCCGTTTAACCAACCTTTTACTAGTGCCTATAATTTCATACTATATTAAAGTAAATTAAATTAAATTAAATTAAGTCAAATTGTATTAAATTATATTAATCTGAATTAATGATGAATTTGTAAATATCTTGTTTGGTAAATTAAATTAATAATTACTAATTAAATTAAATTAATAAATAATTTATAACAATACAATTTTTATTCCTTTCAGTTGCGCACGATTTTCAACGGAATGCGATGATAAGCTCGACCAACAATATAAATTTTACCTATCTTTTGAAAATTCACTATGCACCGATTACGTCACAGAGAAACTTTTCAGCATAATGAAACGAAATATCGTACCAGTAGTTTATGGTGGAGCCGATTATAATCGTTTTGCACCGCCCCATTCTTACATAAATGCCGAAAATTTCAAAACTGCCAAAGAATTAGCCGACTATCTAATTTACTTAGACAAGAATCCCAAAGAATATAAGAAATATTTTTGGTGGAAGAGTTTTTATCGGGTTAACGAAGCCGTTTCACCGTACTGTGATTTGTGTGCGATCATAAATAATCCGGCGAATCGCGAAAAGGTTCAGTATTATAGTAATATTGAAGAATGGTGGTACGGAAACAGTTGCCAATCAAATTCAAAAATATTATTTTTGTGATTATAGTTTATGTGTGGTCCTACGTTATTAGATTTTAAGGATTTAATGTAACTTTACCTATAGATTTAGGATATTGTCAATACGCAATGACAAAGAACTATACTCTTAAGAACGAATGGAGTGAATCTATAAAATACCTCGGCGTGATCCTAGACAAAAAGCTCATCTACAAAGATCATGTAGAAATGACATGTTCCAAAGCCTCAAAAAGCATTTATGCTCTTTACCCCCTAATCAATAGGAAATCCAATCTTTCGGCGCATAACAAACTCCCGATTTTGAAGCAGGTCATCCAACCCATAATATCGTATGGCGCTCCTATATGGCGTCAAAGTTCCGCTACACACCCAAATCCTTGCAAGTTACCCAGAATAAATGCCTAAGAATACTTGTAAATTACTTTGTAATCCTTTAGTTCTAAGTTAGTTTTAAGTAGCTTAAGTTTAAACAGGCAAGGTTTTTTTCTCTTTACTTTTCCTTGGCAAATTATTATATAATATATATTCCTACTATTTATTTTTCCTCATTGCCTAGTGCTATAATTTTTACAACTTAGCTGTTTAGATGATACGTTTAATCTCTAAAACATTTTTGCTCTGTTAATGCATTTTGAATTATTATAAATAAATATTGTTTGAGTTTGAGTTTAAATAGTAGATCTAATTAGTTAAATTAACATGACTTTGTAATAACTAGTGACTTAAGTTAATGCCATCATTAATGTGATTCTGTTTTTGCGATTACCTAAGAAATCGCAAATCGCAAACAAATATTAAGCTTGAAAATAAATGCTGTAAATCAGGCACTGAATTTTCCATGATCATCGAAAAATAATCGGGATATTAACATAACAAAATTTCAAGGATATTAACATAACAAAATTTCAAGGATCAAATCTTTAAAAATTCTGCCGCACCAAAGTAATCTTCCAACTGTATCCATACCACCGATGCAACCAAATGAACAAAATAGAGATATGTAAAAGTAAATTTATTAAATTAAAGATGTAGCATAAGAATTTAAAGATTGTAAGTATAAAAACTTATGTAAAATCTTACATTACAACGAAACAAAGAAACGAAATTAAAATTGTTAGGATTTAAGTAACATTAAATGAATGCATAACTTCAATCAATTTTGAATTAATAATAGATCTCTTTTTTAGGTCGTCCATTTATCCTTCTCCTTACTTCGTAGATGAGCTTAGAATGACCGACGAACTGGTTAAAGTCTACGATGGACACAGAAGAACACTGCATGCATCTGGGCTGGTCTTTCTATTTGCACCCAAGCTAGAATCCGTTGTTCGAAACAGGACAGGAGGAAGATGAAACCAGTTTTGTCATCTAATAGCTTGGACCCCGGTTTCAGGAGGGGACCACAATGAATTCATTCAAACTTTCAATTTACTAACGACTTAAATATAAACCTTATCTTTTCACCTAATAAAAAGTAGGCTTACACGTGATCGAAAGTTCAATCACAGTAACCAATATGGGAACCACCCGACTAATTTTGAAATTTGCGATAATAATGTTATCTGGACAAGAGTCATGCATTCATGGCAGTAGTATAAGAAAGTAACTGCACTCAACTGATATGTCCTACGGCAGATAAGGTTACTATTATCGCAAAAGATAAACAGTGACGAAAATCATATACAACTCGATATGAAAAGTTTCAGTGTTTAACTGATTTCGAAATAAATATCAAAGCACCAACTCGGAAGCAAACAGCCAGCTGCGATATTGAACGGCATGCTGAAAATTTAAAAGGCCTTTTATTTGAATTATACTTAGAAAAAATATTTTTGTTTGAAGACGTTTTATCGAGTAGATAAGTCGGTTCATTTTGTTGAGAAATGTGTGCAAAATTAAAAAAAAATTACAGAATGTAAAAGACTGTGGTAGTAGTTATGGCGTATTGATTTGCCTTAACTTTACAGAACCAAAATTATAATCTTAGTGATAAATTTTTATGAGTCTCCTGGTGTGTTTTAAGGAATTTATGTTAATGGATTTTACGCTAGTCTTAAAGACCTCACTTGCGATTCAAATTTTAAACTAGGAAAGTATGCCTCAGCTGTTAGTGTAGGTTGCACGGTTGGTATTTGTGGAGACCACCCAAAGGAAAAAAATTTTATATTGGCGGCAGTACAAAAAATTAGAGTAGGAGTTAGCGTACCTACTTGAAAGGAGTATAACAGAAATACGTTCTTCGTTCTGCGAAGCACTCATCACATCACATCGATTTCACTCCGAACTTCCTTCTTGTAACAAATACGTCAAATACCTCTCTAGGCCTTTAAAAAGTAATTTCACTTTTGAATTAATATCAATAATAAGAACTTTATTCATGAAATCAACAATTCCCCAAATACGACTAAAGAGTAAAATAACAGTATCAAAAGTACAACACCATAAAAAACATACACAATTACTTTTCTTGGAATGGATCTTTATCAATATACTTATCAAGTGAAGCATCACCTTCGGGATCAATTGCGGACAACTCGGAAAATCCTTCCTCGTCGACGAAACAAATCTCATGACCATCCGGATCGGCCAAAATAATAACTCGAACGGTTGCCTTGCCTGGTGTATCCAATGTAATCAACGGCGTCAGAATTGTTCCTTTAATATCCTTTATGATTTCATCGATTTTCGGTTGAACTTCAAGCGGAACAGCAAAAGCAATTCGGCCATAGGCTTTAGCACGATTTAAAGGTTCCGCAATTTCTTCGATTTCCAGTGAAGCTTGACCAGTACCGTATGATAACAAGATCGATTTCTCATCTTGTTCCAGTGTCTTCATATTGAGTATATCGTGCCAATAGCTTCGAGATTTTTCAATATTCGATGAATGCAATGTGACCTTGACAACGGGATCCGAATCGATCGGTTGTGGTTCGTTCAAAACATAAAACTTATAACCATCCGGTGCCGTTAAGATGTGGAATTTTTCGTCCGCCGTTATAGGATAGTTATTTGCTTTGGCACGCTCGATAATTTCTTTTGATTTAATTGTTATTCCACCGAAATCATTGCCTATGGAAATCATTGCCTTGTTTTATCTTAAACTAATCTCCAGCGCAATTGAGACCTACCTGTTTCATAGCTTTTAACTCCATAGTTGTATGTTAGCTCCAAAACGAAATGAGATGATTCGGGACCATATCCAATCATTGTTTTACTCCAACGGTTATCATAAGGTCTGAAATATAAAAGGCAAACTTGAATAGAATCTTCGATTTTTAGAATTATTAGTTGAAATACCCGTTGCATTGAGCATCACAACCTTCTTTGAATTCCTCATGGCGCAGAACCTGCAGCGAAAAGAATTCGCCTACGTCAATAAAATTTAATTAAAAACTTGCAATTTAAAATTGCAAGAAAAGGGTTTAGTAAGTAAGTGAATAATTATTTTTTTTTGTACAGGCAGAATTATGTTTGACTAATGGACATCAAGTTAGAGTCCTGCTAGACAGCGTGCTTAGCTATGATATGAATGGAATCGGTCTTCAATAAATCTCGCAAAGTCAGACATTGAATTTATGGATTCGACTGATCCTTAGAAATAACAACAATAACAGTGTCGTTTCTTTCTTTTCTTTCTTTCTTTCCTTGAGCAATTTTATAAAATCTGAAGAATCGGTTATGGGAATTCGTCGACAAAAAACAAGTTCTAGTCTTGTCATACATTCAGCAATAGAATGTAACAATGCAGTGTTCAAAAGACGAATTCAAGTGCCGCCTTCTGAATGGCTACATGGAACTCATCATCGAATTTCTAAAATATTTAAGATTACACTGAAAAGATACTAGGAAAGGAAAAGAGTACTTGATCTTGATAAACCATTCGTTAATTGAAGAAACTGAGGAAGATATTCTATATAGACGCGTGCGCAGGATTTTGATGTGTGGAATTAGTCACGACTTCTAACTCGCGATTTAATCCTTTCAATAATGGAGGATTTACTCTTTGTCATTGCCAAACTAGCCTGGTGTCACAAAGGGAAGAAAGAGTAAGTACTCATTAAAACTAGGCACGATTTTTTTTAACTTCTGTGATTCGAAAACACGTTCAGTGTACTGCGAAACTTAATAACTCGCTTATCGAATTATTCGAATTTGGAATTGTTGAGGACTGCAATCCAGGATATTACAGTCGAAGCGAGTTTTACCTGCCTGCGTTAACTCGTTTTAATCGAAATAAGAAAGGTTTTTTTTTTAGTTTTAAAATTGATTAAGCGTCGAATCCAGTTTTGGCGTTAAAAATATACTAGAACTGAAAAATAACAAAGAAAAAACTTATATACTAAAAAGTGTCAACTGACACGGAGTTTAGTCTCGTCTTCTACTCGGAAATCCAGTCCAGAACTTAATTTCGGTCGAACATCGCGCAACGTAATTGAAACCGTCAAGCAAGCAATTATGCTTGCCCGGAGTTCCAAACTCGGTTACGTAACATTAGCCGGCGCTTAAATCGGAGCTCAAAAAATTGCAATATTTCCTATGAATAATTAAAGGTGCTCTTACACGAGCAATTGCTCAATGTTTTTCCAAATTCTCTCACAATTCTCCGATTTTGACAAGTGACCCCTTAAATTAAAGGTGCTGGTGCCCCCTTTTCAAATCCGCAAACAGGGTTAAAAAAAATTAAAATTCGTGGCCAGGAGAGGCAAAAGAAGAGTCGCAAATTTTGAATTTATTTTTACGACCTTTTTGGCCACCTTTCCACCAATTTTGATCCGATTTTAATTTTGTTTGGATTTTTGAGCATATGTTGAGAGCTCCCCTTTTGTGTGCGGTGTCACTTGCGAAAATAGAAAAAATTTACTTTTAAAAAACATCGAGCAATTCATTGCACGACGACTATTGCCAAACTAGTAGAGCGATTAATGGAGCAATACAGGGCAATATCATGCTAATTGCAGCAATATGGCAATGTTTTCACAGATTGCTGGAATTGCTCGCCCTATAGTTGATGTATTTCCACTGAACTTGGAATATTCCGAGCAATTGTCCTCGTTCGGCGATTCAATTGTCAAGTTTTATTTTGAGTTTTGCATTTATTTGTCAAACCGAGCTATTTACGTTTATTTACGTTATGATGTGGTTACATTTGTTGGAGCTCGCGTTGTTTATGTTTTGTAACTGACCCAGTGGTAAGTGAAATGAGGGGAAATCTAAGCTCCTGGATTTGATAAGGGAATAGGGATGCTAATACAAAATTCACTCTTATTTCCTGAGTTATCCGGCACCGGCAGTCATAAGCATCAAGTAATTCAAACTGAATTTTTATCGACACCTCGGACCAAGACATTAATTAATTTCATTTTAATTAAAACATTAAATATCATCCATCTCATGATCATGATTACCCAGACATGGAGTTACTAACTAGACTTGGAGGCATTATTTCGATCTTCAGTTAAACTCGAACCACAACTGGAAGTTTTGTATGAAACTCTGTCAGTTAAAGTTCCAGTTAGAACATAACTGAACATCGTAGGAACGGGCCTTAAAGACCCGCCGTTAAAACAGTATGTACAGTCCAGTCAATTTAGGGCAGGGTAAAAATACAAAGAAAAAATAGAAGAGGAGTAGTGAATGCTCTGTTTAAAACCAGCAAAATATCTTCAGTTCCTGTGTGACCGATGGGCATAAGTTTCTTAGAAAACCGGCTTCTTCCATGGCCTGCTTGACGTTGAATTTACACCTAACCGGTTACGGCACGCCTTAACCCCCACCACAAAATCAACCAATCAGATGGCTCGTGAAGTCGCAAAAGACCAATAGTTTTCGATTTTTTCTTCGACGCAGGCTTACATCCATACACAACACATACAATTAACTGTGGCAACACGCATTTCGCCATTTAATCTCAATGCCAATCATAGTCTGTGGTCTGTTCAGTCGTCCTCCACGGATCATCGTTTTAAATACGTCAGGCCGACTTACATCGCCCAATCCAATTGGAACTAGTATAGTGCACGTAGTGACACGTTTATTATCAAAGTAGTCAAGGACCTTGTACTTGTTCCAAATTAGTAATGTAAATAATCAAGAATCCCGAGATTGAAAATTGTATAAAAAAATTAAATTTTAGTCAGTCAAAATATTATCTTTCGATTAGAAAATCTGAATTTGATTTTCATCTTTATAACTTATTAAAGAATTATACAAGTTTAAATTAAATTAATTTAACAATATAAAGAGTTAGTTCAAATGTTAATTTAATATTATCTTTTACATGAAATTTAATAAAATTTGTGTTTACAATTCATAGAATTGTTAAGTTGTATTATTCAACGAATGAAGTACAATTCACGGAATTGTTTATTTATAATATTCGACGAATGGATTTCAATTCATAGAATTGTTAATTTTCATTATTCAATAAATGGATTAAGATTATTAATCCTCTACACTAGGTCACGGATTTTATTGCATATATGTTTTTAAGTTTCAGGATATTCCAAGACTTGACGAGCTGTATTCATGTTTTTTTTTAGTTCCAGCTTCAGAGCACGAGCCAATAATGTGACAATGGGAGTCAGGATCGTATTTTTTAAGTCACATTTCAGGTACAATATTCATTCACATTTTTTTTACTTCTGCCGTACCTTTAGAATAGAATCATTCGTATAGACATATACGGCGACCGCGGACATCGTACCCAAAATTCTACGTGTATTATACGGCTTTTATCCGGTTTATTTTTACGTATAGCTTACGAAACTTTGCCTGCTGGGATGTTTATGGAAAGTGTCATTTTATGTTATAAAACGCGCTAAAACCAATATTTTTCATTAAAATTCAGGTGTCAATTTCGTTCACCAGATGCCGCAATCGACGGAAAAGGATTTTCTTTTACGAAATTTATCTTCCGAAGGTTGAATTGGTCTGCTAGCCTACGACATCCAGTAAACATTATATGCATACAAACATTATCTTATTGTTGTTGTTTGGTGTGGGGGAAGACACGCAGCAAAGCAGCGCATCTTGAGCATTCAGGCCAACATGGCCCATTATACTCGAATCCCCCAGTCTCTACTCGAACTTTTTCGTCCTCCTCACGAATTTCAAGAGCTCAGGTAGGGAGCGAGAACGGAGTTCTTCCATTCTCATAGCATCAACGCCGTATACGTGCATTTGTAGTGGTATCATAGAACATGCCAATGATATTACCACAAAAGCATTGTATTCTAAAACTTATTTATACAGTAACCGTGAATTTATTTAAACAAAAGTATTTTATCCTAAAATTTAGTTGAACCGATAACCGTGAATTACTTAAATCAAAAGCATTTTATTCTGAAATTTAGTTCAAGCGATAATCGTGAATATATTGAAACAAAGCATTGGATTCTAAATATAAAATTCGAAATAACTTCAAACAATAACCGCGAATGCATTTTAGGCAAAAGCTCATTGTGCAAAATTTTAATCCGCACCGTTGTTCAGAAACGGAAAATAATCTGCTTTAAACAACCATTGAATTTCAAAATTGTAAGTCAGGTACCTGTATTAACCCTAACTAAAACTAGATTTAAGTTAGTAGAATTGTAAATGTTTTAGAAATAAAAATTAGTCTATTCGTAACTTTCGTCGGAGACGGAGACTTTTATTCAAGACCATTCGCCTCCTAAGTCCAACTCAAACCCAATACATTCTCGCACAAGAGTAAGCTGGACACTTGATAAGGAAATATTCCGTTGTGTCGTCGCTCTCGTCGCAAGCAGTGCACATGGGGTCATCAATGATTCTCAATCTGACCAGGTGTAGGCCCTGTTAGGACACCAACCATACTACCACATTCCTTTCTGCTTAATTTGAGAAGAAAAGCAGCGGTTCGTCCACTTGGTCCCTCAACAAGGTTTCTGGTTTGCCCCATTCCCGAAAGAAGCTACCATCTCTTAATGTGTGATTTACTCTCCCACTCAGCAATGACAGCCCTAACAGAGGCAACCCGCACACTGAAAACTGGTTCTGGCCCGACCATGACTGACTCCGATCCAGCCTTTGCTAATGCATCAGCTATTTCATTGCCATTTACACCCTGGTGGCCTGGAACCCATATCAGCTTTAAGTCGTTGAATCTGCCAACAGAATTCAACCGTTCTTTACACTCACGTACCATCTTCGAAAAGACAATTGGATTATCTAGGGATTGTAGAGCGGTCTGACTGTCGCTGCAAATGCAGATCATCCTGCCTCTCCATCTTCCCTCTATAATCCATTCTACTGCCTTAAAGATCGCATATACTTCAGCTTAAAATACCGAGGAATGTTTGCTCTGCAAGTACATTCCAGCTCTCCACCCGTCTTCAATCATTGAGCCGTCCGTATCGAATATATCAGTGAATCCGCTAAGCAGTGCGGACTGGTTTTCCCACTCCTTCCTACTCGGGATCTCCACCTGATATTTTCTTTTGAGCATACAGTTCGAAGTCATAGCATCCGAAGGCATATCGAAGATGGAGTTCTCAGACAATCTTCGAGCCATTTCTCCATGACCCGTGCAATGCTCTTTTCTCCACAGGCCTAATCTTATCTTAGTGCAGAAAGATGATCAACATTTCGTGTATGGAGAATATTTCAAGTAAATTCTCTACAATTGCCTTCTTATATTACTTTATATACCCTTGACCGACCTTGTTATTGAATCGCATATAACGAACTATGGACTGAATGAATCATTGAGAAGATGTTGAGCAAATTTTAATCCCATAAGCGATAAAATTTAACTTAGTAGTGCTAGAGATGTATTTAAGTCTCTGGTAATCAGTTTATTGATTTAATTTGTATTTTTCATTTACAGTTTTGCTATTGTATACCCTTGTATTCCGTAGAGTACGCCTACGGAAATATATACACTTGCAGTTTCCCAGGCACTAAACAATTCCTTAACATTAGGAAAAGTTGCAATGGTTAGTTTTTGAAAACACCCGCCCCTACATCTGCTCGCCCCTCTACGAATCATTGAATACGAGGGATGTGGAAATAAAAGCTAAATTCAAGACTTGGTGCTACAGACTTAAATAAGTCTAAAATTCTAAAAATCGTGTCGACCAGTCACAAAAGCGCCAATTATTGAAGATAAAAAATGAAAATCAATCGCGTAATGAAGCTAATCGTCGCTGCAGCCATTTATACAGACTCCAAAGGTACAAAAAAAAACGAGAAAAATGTTTAAAAGTGAATTATTCAATGCCAGAACAATTTTCCATTACCTTCATTCCGAGAATGTTCCGATAGAAAAAAGCACTCTTGGCGCGGTCGCCAATTTTGAAAACATAGTGAAGCGCACGTCCCGGGATCGCCATTCTTCCTATTTCCAGACTTGAGTCCTCGAACCACGAAGCACTGAAACTAGAACCAAAAATTTATCAAAATCAACCGGCCTAACCACTCAGATAAAAGGAACAAAACCTGTTGCGATTTTTTTTTTTAAAATCGCTGGACGTGTCACGACGACGGCGAGATGTCCACTCTCTTTGATGTCAGCAAAAATACTCGATTTGTAATCTGATCTAGCAAGGGGGGATGTAATTGGCGGTATAATTACATAATTTAACGTTCAAGTGGCTTGGATTTGTCTTGGATTTTATCGCAAACTGTTTATTTACGAAGTACAAGTGATGATTTGTTTGATAGCAGAGCGCTGTCAGTGGAGAACGGAGGGCCGGTTTCCTTATTCACCACACTCCGAAAATTACAGAAAATAGACGACGAGCAGGTTAAATTATTTTTGTATTTACATGCAAATGAAGTGAGTTTAGTTTTTAATTACAATCGGACACACTTAATTGACTAATTTAACTGCAAAGTGTTACAAAACTCCACGCGCCGTCACCATCACCGTACTTTTTTCAAAAATTCCCGCGCACCATTTGACATTCGGAACCGCCGTCCAATCTGGTCACACCGAGCCCGAATCGATTCGAAAATAAAAATTCCGAATCTGGACGTAAATGGACGCGAAACGGCCCATCAGCCAATCAAGATCAATGGCGGCTAGCAGAGCTTTGTGATTTGCTGATTTATTTTGATCACCTTCTCTCATTGGACGGCTACCGGAGCCCGGGAATCGAAGCCCCAAAATTAAACACGTGTGCCCCCAAGTTGTAAACGATTTTTTTCTTCTTTTCGAGAACAAAACGCGTTGACGGGAATTTGTGTCCGTTTTGACCGTGTGAAGAAAAAAAAAACACGCTCGGCATTCGCACAGTGAAAAAGTTCGTTGCGTACCAAGTGCCACTGGCGTACGGTCGAACAACCGAAACGAAGATTTTGGTTTCGTTTTGCGACTTGTGTGAATTGTTTCCGCGGTAAAATGTTCGTTTTGAACGCTGTGCAACCTTGACATGAGCCCGGCGAACATTTCGGCGCCGTGCATTTTACGAGTTTCTGCAAGCGACAAACAATTGTGTGGATTTTTCCTGTAATTATCGCATCGCCGAGTAGCGAAGGAAAATTTTCGCGATGCTTTACGTCAACGGGTAAGTGAAGTTTTGATTCTGTCGGAAGGAATTGTTGCGAGTAGTTTGGATTTTTCGTTCCGCTGTCGTGTTTGTTTTTAATTTCCCCCGCATTCTGCGACTCAACATCGTGCTTCCTGAAATGTTTTTATTGTCGGTAGGACGGTGCTGTGCACTTGAATGAATTATGAAATCGAATCTGTCAAAAATGAAACTTCAAAATTGTACTCTAGCGGCTTGTAGATGGCGCGCAGTTTACTTCGATAAATTTACTCTGCTTTCCAATTCGAGGGCGTTAATTTTAGCTGTTGGTTCGATCGAGGGTATGAAATTTAGCGACCAGCTTCCTGTGCGAAAAACAAGAAACGAACAATCAAGAAGGAAATCTGAGAAGTGAATCGATCCCTTGACGCCAGAGCAACAAAATACCCAAAATGACTCTGGATTGAGATCCGCAAGGGCCTGGATCCTAAATGAATTTAAACCGATCCGATGTGTCGGATCAAAACTATTGAAAAATGTGTCCCAGACTACGTTTACCAGTTAACTTTCTTCAATCGCAGTCAATGGAGAGCGACGAATACTCTTCCTGTTCTGCTATTGATTTACAGATCTTTCACTGCGACCACTTCGATATTCTAGTGGCTAAACGCATTTGTCTACTAACACAGAACTCGTGGAGTCAAATCCCACTTAAGCCGGGTTATGGGCATAGCAGAATTCTTTCATTATTTCCAGATTGTGGGCTTAGTGAACTCACCAACTATATAGCTCCGATTTTAAGCTTGGATACAGGATTCCATACCCTTTTCCCTACTAGGGGGGAATGGAATGGAAGTGGTTCAACCTGACCACGTGTGAAACCTCCAGGTAGCTATGGCCAATAATACATCCTAGAAGGACTGCCTATCTTCTGAATAGAAGTCGTATAGAGACCCGTAACATTACGGCAGTCATAACGCGGCACTGTCTCTTTGGCAAACATCCACAACGCTTAAGCGTTCAATATAATTACTACTGCAGAAGTGAAGAAGAAGAAGAGAGCGTTTGGCATCTACTTTGTGAGTGTCCCCAGCTAGCCAGCTGTAGGTTCAGAGCCATGGGCAGCTATTTCTTTTCTAGACTCGGGGACATGGCTGGAGCACGAATTGATGAACTAGCCAAGTTCATTCAAATATGTGGCTAGCTTTTCCCCTGTAGCAATGCTACGATAACTCCCTATATGGGTCTTCATTAAGGTGTCACGGGTGTGGCATCACAATGTACCAACCGAATGGTCTAAGTGAGTCGATCCATAGTTTGGATGGCTGCTATTCTTGAAAATGTTATAATTGTAGTGATCAACGCATGCTCGTGGTCTTATCCTACGAGCAGCGCCTGTTTCCTAAAATAAAAAAAACGTTGGTCTCACTCATAGCACCTGAAGATGCCGATGTGTGGAGCTTACCTGACTAGAACTATGGCACCTATGGATGCCAAAGTGTATCGACAAGTCAGGTTTGTATTTTATTCCTGTAAAAATAAGAAATGGTTAATTCGTAATTACCTTTGAAAAAATACGAACGCGATTTGTTTAAAATAAAAAAGTTTAATCGTTTCTATTTTGCAATTTGGTCGCGAGGGAAAAATAAAATACAAAATAAAAAATAGGCAAAACAAAACAATGCGAACAAAGTATCAACTCGACCATTTCCAGTACCTATGGCACGCGACATGTTTTGACACAGCAGTAAAGGAGAATCCAGTGGATTCCCCTGGCTGTGACGTCACATTACCGTACCTCAGGCCAAGAATTTCAATTCGAACTGTTTACGGTCGAGTTGCGAGGTTGTTCTTTTTGTTTTGATTAATTTGTAAACGTTGGACGAAGAACGACTGGTCTGAATTAAAATAGTAGTCGTCGAGAGGAAATGCAACCGCCGGATGCTGCCATTTGGCTGGGTACAACATAATTAACGATTTCAACCAATTTTCTAATAACTGAAGATTTGACAATAAGCAGAAAAACGAAAATTCGTATCGGAAAATTCGTTCGGTCGTGTGCAATGTGTACAGCGCCTTAAGTGGTTTTTAAAGTTTTTTTTTACCTTCTTGCTCAACTTCACGAAGAAAATTGGTAGATGCTCCCAATTTATCGCGTCACAAAATCCAATTCGATTTCAAGTTTTTCTTTTCGCATTCTGTCGATTGATTTCGCTAATTTCCACCTCACTAATTAACATATCCGCGACAGCTTCGACTCCTTGCAGTACTATATCCGCCATTTCTAAAACTATTCGATTCACTTGCATAGTGAAGCGTGTCAACAACATATACGAGCTGGCTCGTACGAGTTCACTCGTTCTGATTCCACTCGTAACGTGTCAACCCGGCTTTAGCCATGGACTGTTTCCACTAGTCCGACAAAAAATCAACAGCAACAATACCTTAGAAAGAGGGTTGTAGCCACCGTATGTCCATTCTGTGGGGTACCGTTTAGCGCAACCAAAATGAACATCCGAATGTGTCAAAAATCGTAAGGTGCCATTCACTGGGACTTGACTCCGGGCAACAGACACTCAAAGCTTCTTATGCCGAAGCATTCAGAGAAACGAACATCTGTGAAATTAAGCAAACATCAAACTCGAACCCTAGTGGGAGCTCTGACTGGACATTGTTACATGAGGAAGCATCTTCGAGATCTCGGAAAAATTTTCGAGCACTTAATTTCTATGCCTTCTGCAAATAAAGTTCCAAATGGTTATGTTTCGAATAATATTTCAAATAGTTTCAATGTTATATTGCCAAAATTACTGACATTAACGTACCAAAATGTGCGTGGACTCAGATCTAAGTTGGAGGAATTTCAATTATCTGCTCTTGAGAACAATTCTGATGTAATTTGTGTTACTGAGTCCTGGTTGAACTGCTCTGTCCTAGGCCTGGAACTACTTACGGACACGTATGTTATTTATCGCTGCGATCGAGACTTAGTGCAGTCTGAAAAAAAGGATGGTGGTGGTGTCTTCATCGCGATCAAGAAATCTCTTATATCTTTTCGTTACATTGATCTGGATTCCTGTCCTATCGAGAGTCTTATTGTTAAAATTAACTTGTCTGGCACTCTGTGTCTATATGTGTGCTGTGTATATATTCCTTGTGCTTGGAATGCTACTATATAATTGACAACTTCTTCGATCGTGTTTCGGTTTTGGTCAATTCGTTGACTCAAAATTCTTACTTCGTCATTTTAACCTGCCATCAATTAAATGGAATTCTAATTTTACCTATCCACTTCATGGAAGTGATCCCTTGTCTATGTCTCTTTGCTCTATTTCGCAACATAAAACCGTTGTGAATCATCAAAGTAAGCTACTTGATCTCGTCCTCTCTAACCTCGATACGGGTAGTGCACAAATTCAAGTTAATTCTACGTTAGGGCTACTTCGACTTGATAACTATCACCCTCCGATTCAAATACTTCTAGAACTTCCATGGAATTTCACAACTGCTAATGAAGACTTCAGGAAATTCAATTTCCGAAAATGTAATTTCTCTGCAATACAATCAGAACTCGTTAATGTTGATTGGCTTGGTCTGTTTGCTGAAAAAACGTCTGGGGAATCATTAAAAGTATTCTATGAAGTCTTACAAGATCTCGTTAAAGCTGTGCGTATCAAGGAAAAACTACGCAAGAAGTAAGTACATGAAATCTAAGTTAATTTCCGACTACTTAAATTTAAGATCTCAGCGTATTTCTGTAAGGAAAGAAATTAATTCTGCTTTTTCAAAATACGTGTCTTTAATTGATACGTGCTTAGCTCGAAATGAAACTAAGCCTTTTTGGGCTCATATAAAGAAGACCAAAAAGAATTCGCTGACAACTAATGTAGATACTAAAACATCTAGATATCATCGCGTGCCTTGAAGCGAGCTCGACGAATCAGAAGTGTGTTCAAGATGCCAGCTATAGCTGCTTCGAAAGCATAGCATAGCAAGACTGTAGCAACTGTCAAATTCAGCCAAAACAGCCAAAAGCAGCTTGTATAGCTTACAACAGCTGTTCGACACATACTTACGCAAGTTGATAACATGAGATATATTATAATAAAATAAAGTGAAAATGAGCACTACTAGTAGTGTCCTTAAATTTTTCGCTTATTTCCATTGTTAATAAAACATCATTTTCCATTTTAAACATTCAAAATGACTTTAAGACGAAACTAACAGCTACACACACATATGAATATTCCAATAGCTGCTTTCTTGCTACAGTCCGGAGTATGAGCAACAAAAAGCAGCTATGTAAGCAGCTTTTTAAAAATCTTGGACAGATCTAGTGTCAAATAGTAAGCACGAGAAAGCAGCTTTTTGGTTGCTTTGGACACACAAAAGCATACAAAAGCAGCTAATAGCAGCTATAGCAGAAATCATGAACAGAGCCCTGTGTGCTCTGATCATTGAATTGCTATTGAAACAGCGAAATAGTCATGTTTAGTCAAAAACGTTTTTGACTAAAACTGTTTTTGCTCTTTCAGTGTGCGGCCAGCCTAAACTGCTTTAGCAAAATCTTCGAAAGGCTGATCCATAATGTTATTTGGGAGCAATTTGAACCTCTAATTTCTCCATACCAGCATGGCTTCGTTAGGAATCGCTCCACAGCTACCAACTTCTGCGACTTTACTAACTTCATTGCCAAATCAGTTGATAATCGATTATCGGTTCACACTATCTACACTGACTTCTCCAAGGTGTTCGATACTGTCAATCATAAAATTCTTCATAAATGATCTTCCACTTAACATCTCGTCTCATTGCCTTCTATGACTTCAAGTTATTTCGAGCAATAAGGCGCACTGAGGACTGTATACGTCTGCAATCAGATTTAAACTATCTGTCACACTGGTGCGACCTTAATGACATGTCACTAAACATCAATAAATGTTTTTCTATGTACTTTTCTCTGAAAATTAATCCCCCGGTATTTACCTATTCTCTAAACGAATCTCCACTCTCCCTTGTCACCGCCATGAAGGATCTAGGGGTAACATTTGACCCCAAATTAAAATTTGTTGATCATATCACTGATATTGTAAACAAAGCTTTCCGTCTCTCAGGTTTTGTTCTACGTGTGTCGTCCTCTTTTAGATGTCTTAGTACCGCTTTGTGTTATTTTCCTCCCTTGTTCGTAGTGTCTTAGAGTACTGTTCTATAATATGGAATTCGCATCATAACTATCTAATTAATTTAATTGAAAGCGTTCAACGCAGATTTACGCGATCGTCATCAGATAGCATATCTTGACTACAATTCAAATCTGTTATTACTTCACCTTCATCCTTTAACCACGCGACGCACTTACCTTGACCTATGTTTTCTATACAAGCTCGTGAATAATGTTCCCGGAGTTCTCCTAGTTGAAGAGTTATCACACAGGACAAGTGCAGTTCCCACTAGAAACTGTAACATCTTTCAGCCTCCTCGCGCTTTTTTGGATGTTTTTGCCACTAGTAAGACTTCAGAGAACACATGACACTCTACAACTTGGATCTCTGTCCACTTATACATCTTGAAGCATGCGCTTTTTACAAACTAGTTTTTTTTGTCAATTTTTAATTTCTAAGCTATTGTATTAGTGAAATCATTATATTTTGTCTCAATGGCTTTTAAAAAAATAAAATAAAATAAAAAAAAAAAAAATAGGATTGGTCTCTCTGAGATTAAAATTTGCAGAATTTGCGATGACGAAAACGAAATACCAGAGCGCATCCTCTGTAAATGGCAGGGACTCGCTCACAAAAGTCTTCGTCACTTCGGTCAGGATTTCATGGAACCATCGGAATTCCTGACCATTCCTTTTTGTATACTAAGCTTCATTGAAAGCGCAGGAATCGAAGAGGAAAAAATATATAATCCAGGGGGACGTCATGATGCCAACTGAGGCTTCAGAGGTTAACCAGACCAACCCCATTTCCTATTCTTATGTCCCGGAAGGGATCAACCGAAACTTATTCCTTTTTTTTCTAATTCTTGCAACCACTTTCCATTTCCACAGTGATAGTATCATCGATTTAGATGACAACGATTCGAAAAGTGTCGCCGACAAGGGACAAAAATCAACCGAAGATCAACTGGAAGTATTCTGGCCGAATGTCCAGGAAGAAGTCAAAAGTATTAAACAAGTGGATGCAAAAAATCAAGTACTACCGCTTGCTCGAATCAAGAAAATTATGAAATTAGACGAAAATGCAAAAATGATTGCAGCCGAAGCTCCGTTATTGTTTGCTAAGGCCGCTGAAATCTTCATCCAAGAATTGACCTTACGTGCCTGGATCCATACCCAAGATAATAAACGACGAACATTGCAACGAAGCGACATTGCAACGGCAATATCGAAATGTGATCAATTCGATTTTCTGATCGATATAGTGCCGCGCGAAGAAATCAAACAACCGCGAAAAGAGCCCGAAACGTCGAAGGCGACTACTTCGAACGAACAAGTTCACTACTACTTGCAATTGGCGCAACAGCATCAGCAGGCACTGCAAACGACACCACAACAAACGGGTATTTTAAATCAATCGATACCAACAAATACGGCTGGCGTGTCTGTAGCCACGGCACCGCAAAATATCCTTTTAACAACAGGCAATACAGCGAATACAGCAAACACTGTTGTCGGTAATCTTCAGTCGCCGCAACAACAGTTGCAGTTTCTTCAGCAGGTCGTTACGCCAAATGGCGAAATTACCCATATGCCGGTAAGCTTTTTTTTTTGTTTACAAACTACCGCGAGTTGTGGTTTTATTTGAAACTGTTTTACAGATCACAATTACACCGAATCAGCTCAATCTCCTCCGAATGGGACTCGGTAATGCCGGCAACCAAGCACAGCCTCAACAGGTAATCATACCAACGATGCAAGGCCAACAACATTCACTCGTACAAGTAACTGGTAATCAACAGCCGAACACAACTAGCATATATCTAAATACGACCCAACAGCAGTCGACGCAAGACGACAAAAAGATGAACATGGGTAATCAATTCCGAACCAATTGCTAGGTGCTAAAGTCCTCACTCTTTCCACATACTGTTTCTCTCGGACCACCAGTTTTTAATGTAAAATTTAAAGAACCGAAATCAAAAGAAAACCCACAGAAAACGTTATTTATGTTAGGAAAATACATACGATAACCGTTTTCATGATTTTGTTAAGCAATTGTAATTTTAAGATTATAAATTATGTTTTTGTATAAAGTTTTTTTGTAAGCGCACAATAAAATAAAAGGTATGTAATTTAAAAGTACAGCACCCTTGTTTTTCGTCCATGTCGACGGCATTTGCGGCCTTTATTGTCATCGATCAAACAAATCGGAAAATCGGGCGAGTCAAGCAATCAAACGTGGTCCTTGTTCGGGAAGAAAGTTTTCAAAATGCTCTTTAAAAGATGCTGCCGAAAGAAAAAGGCGGAAATGAAACCGGGCGCTATACTCGATCAGGTCATATCGCAATCGTCATCGAGTGCAAACAAATGTCTCCTATACAAACTGGCCAACTATAAGCGTGGTAAGTTACATAACATTGCCCGGAATCTCAGTCTCTTCGAAAAATTTCTTTTCAACTAGGCGGCGATTTGATTGATGCTATTCAAACGGGCGGTCAAATTGCAGTTGAGCAACTGATTCGCGAACAATTCGGGGTATTTATGTACAATAACGGTCGCGGACAAATTATCAATCGAGCTGAATTTCTGCGTTGGAAATATCGCGACAATCACGAAGTTGTAATACCAATCGAAGCATCGCTATCGATTCACGATCCACTCGGTAAATGGACCGATCATAAGGCATGCTGGCAAATGCAGTATCGCGGATCGCTCGGTGAAAGTTTACTGCACGTTCTGATCATATGCGATACGAAAATCCATACGAAATTGGCACGAATACTTTTGCGAGTGTTTCCGGTTCTTGCGCTCGATGTCATGGAAGGTGAAGAGTACTTGGGAGCGAGTGCACTACATCTGGCCATTGCTTATAGTAATAATGAATTGGTTGCGGATCTAGTGGAAGCTGGTGCTGAGGTTAATCAACGAGCGACCGGTAGTTTCTTTTTGCCGCGAGATCAACAGAAATCGAAACCGGCAAAGAATACCGATTACGAAGGCTTGGCCTATTTCGGCGAGTATCCGTTGGCTTGGGCTGCTTGTTGTGCGAACGAAAGTGTTTATAATTTGTTGCTGGACAATGGAGCCGATCCCGATGCTCAGGATACTTTCGGTAATATGATTCTTCATATGGTGGTCGTTTGTGATAAACTGGTAATTGCAAATATGATTTCATTACGTAGCTTTTTTTACTACTACCATGTTTTGTTTTTAGGACATGTTCGGTTATGCGCTACGACATCCAAAAACTCCAGCTCGTAATGGACTTGTCAATACAGCGGGACTTACGCCGCTAACATTAGCATGTAAGCTGGGTCGTGCCGAGGTATTTCGTGAGATGTTGGAACTTTCATCGCGAGAATTTTGGCGTTACAGCAACATAACATGCTCGGGATATCCGCTAAATGCTTTAGATACTCTCCTACCCGATGGACGAACTAGTTAGTGAAAAATTCCGCTCGTAAAATTCTTCCTAGTTGTGCTAGAGAAACATTTAAATTTTTAGATTGGAATTCAGCGCTCTTCATAATTCTGAACGGAACGAAAGAAGAACATTTGGACATGCTGGACGGTGGAATAATTCAACGATTGCTGGAAGAGAAATGGAAAACATTTGCACGGAATCAATTCTTAAAACGACTACTGATCCTCTTCATACATTTGTTTTTCTTATCGTTTTCGGTGTATTTACGACCGATTACGGAAAATACTCAAGTCAAGAGCAGCGAAATGGTACACGAAAAGGATGAAGCAAAATCGACAGAACAGCCGGACGAAGATGAAGCGGACGTCCGAACTGTTATACGGTATTGCTGTGAATTGGCTACGATTGCAGGCGTTTTGAGCTACGTGATATTCCAACAGGGCGACGAGGTGAAAAATCAAGGATTTTCGGCTTTTTTAAAGCAGTTGGTAAGTGTGCATTTATTAATGATATTTAAGCGAGGATCACCTTGGCCTAAAGGGCAATAAGGTTTCGGTGAGATCGTTTAGTTTGGCTCTAAGGAAATGTTGGAATGTTACCGGCCTACGCCAGCGTTTTTCGGGCGGAGATACTGGGGATCCGGGAGGCCTGTCGGACTTTGCAGCAAGACGCTACGCCAAAGCGAAATGTTTTTATCCTCTCTGACAGCCAAGCCGCAATCAAGGCCTTAGATTCGGCTAACACCTCCTCTAAACTCGTCGAACAGTGCCGAGAGGAGCTAGCCCACTTAGGAAGTCAAGTCAAAATTACTCTGCTTTGTGTGCCAGGCCACAGCAAGATAGAGAGTAACGAGCGGGCAGACGAATTAGCTAGGCAAGGTTCTGCTCTTCAGGGCTCTCTCGTAGAATCCATTAAGGTCCCACTAGGGATTGTTAAGCGCCAAATATCCACCCACTTTCTCACAAACGCTAACTCCAGATGGAGAGGACTGACCAACTGCGTCATATCTAGGAAGATATGGCCATCCTACTGCCGGAGCATAACAGGTGAACTCCTGAGCAGGAGCCGTGTGGACGTCTCCAGAGTCATGGCAGTCAGTACGGGTCACTGGCCGATCGGCGACCACGCGACCAGACTGGGTATTCCCTTTAACGTCAATTGCCGCAGTTGTGGGGATGCAAATAAGAGGGAAACTGTTATCCACCTTCTTTGCGAGTGTCCAGCCCTAGCTAGAGCCAGACTTCACGCACTAGGCAAACCGTTCTTCAATAACCTTGATGAGATCTCGAAAAACAAGATCGGAGAAATGATTACCTTCTTGAACAGCTCTGGATGGATAAGATAATCCATTCAAGCCCCAGGTCTCTGTAAAACTATGTATCTACTTCATCAGTCCTCAACGACCAGATTAAACGAGTTGTGGTATCAAAACGACGCTTCCTGTGCTAATTGGGCTCTGTTTTCGGCAAACGGGCCAAACGAACCATTGGAGATCATTTAAACATTTATTTTATTGTTACGTTCGACGGAGCTTAAGGATTTTTTTTCAAGCCCAAGACGAGAGTGAATTGTAAGATTGGAAGGTTGGACAATCGGACGGGTTTAACATAGTTTAGCATAAATTCCTGCTTTCTGAGTTCAATACATTTGGAGTTGATGGCTCTTTAATGGAAACTTGGGCGAAGCGGAAATTCGTAAGCATACATAATTGGAACCAATCCTGATAGCGCCGCCAAGCATCCGCGATTCCTTTGAGAGGCGAACAATAATTCTCTCTTCTTCTCCTTCGGTCCGAAGTTACTTTAGAATCAAAGATAACTTTTCAAAGTATTTATCCTTAATTTACTTTTTTGCATTTCAGTCCCATGCACCTGCCAAGGCAATCTTTCTTGTATCGAATTTGTTAATACTTGCATGCATTCCGTTTCGTATCATGGGCGATATAGATACCGAGGAAGCAATTTTAGTATTTGCTGTACCTGGAAGTTGGTTCTTGTTGATGTTTTTCGCTGGGTAAGAAAATTAAGTCTTCTAATTACATCCCGAAATCATGACATTGATTTCAGTGCCGTACGACTAACAGGTCCGTTCGTTACTATGATCTACTCAATGTTGACCGGAGACATGTTCACGTTTGGAATCATTTACACTATAGTGTTGGTGGGCTTTTCACAAGCATTTTTCTTTCTTTTTAAAGGTTGTTATTGTGTTACTTGTTCACCTTCATATTACTAATAGATTTTTTGTTAACAGGACACGCTCAAGTTCAAACAACTCTATTTAACACCTACCCAAGCACTTGGATGGCACTATTTCAGACAACCTTAGGCGACTATAACGTGAGACTTCATCCTTTGATTTCATTTCTTGTAATCATTTTGTTGTCTAGTATCCCGATTTGAACAACACTACGTACCCGAATCTTGCTAAAACTGTTTTTGTCATCTTCATGATATTTGTGCCGATTTTGTTGCTCAACATGTTAATCGCTACAATGGGCAACACCTATGCTCATGTTATTGAACAATCTGAAAAGGAATGGATGAAACAGGTACAGCGTCTTCTCGAGTTATATTTTTGCGCTACATAAATTTTGTCATCTTCTAGTGGGCCAAAATCGTTGTTACATTAGAACGTGCCGTTCCACAAACGGACGCTCAAAAGTATTTGGAAGCGTATTCGATTCCATTAGGACCGTCCGATGATTCGGGATTTGAGCTACGTGGTGTTTTGGTAATTAAAAGTAAAAGCAAAACACGCGCCAAACAAAGAAAGGGCGCAGTTAGTAATTGGAAGGTAATTGATTAGAGGAAGGGTTTCATCCCTTGTAGTTTTAATTGCCTACTTAATGAAAAGTTAATTTCAGAGAGTCGGACGTGTTACTCTTAGTGCACTGAAAAAACGTGGAATGACCGGCGAAGAGCTGCGACGCATAATGTGGGGAAGAGCTTCAATAACCAGTCCGACTAAAATATCCAAAAAGTTTGTACTGAATTGGGATCCGATTGGTTTCACCGCTTTTAACTACGTTCATACTTTCCAGGAAGCCGAAAGATCCATATAATATTTTTTCAGAAAGTAATAGTGCACTAGGAGCAGCTGTAGATGTAATGTCGTTCACTCACGATATAGTTCTATGCACTGAAACACCCGAGCCACAGCCCGAGCTTGATACAACCAAGCCAAAGAAGGGCTCCATAATTCCACAAATTGGCGGCATGACTCATAATATATCTCAACTTTCACCACCACATACCATCATAGATCCACTCCGGGAACTTGTTCTCATATCTGAGACAGCCGTACCAACCGATACGAATTATTTAACAAATGTAAAACATTTGGCAACTCAAGCTTCTGTTCTAGTCCAAGCTGTCCCAGTTTTGGCTGTACCTAATCCGTCCGTAACAACGACAGTCGCCACATCTGGTCCACCTCAACTTGAAACGGGAGCCGAAATAACTAACCTTACATCGATTTTTCAAGATCCAAAAGACATAGCCGATCCGGAAAAGGAAAAGGCTTTTCTAAAGCAATTGGAGGCGTTAGATGATACTGAGGACAGTGATGGCTTCATCGAAAGACCTGTGCTTGGAAAGATCTCATTAATACGGCGTGCAAAATCGGCCGTTTCTAGAACTTCGTCAGCCAAAAAAGGAAACGGTAATCATCCGTTATTTAGTTTAGCATGGAATGAAAAAGTTGAGGTGAGGCAGCACTTTGTGATTATTAACGATCCAGCCTAATAGAATTGGTTTAGGAAAATGTAACATACGAGGGAAACGGTGTGGATAATCAAGCATACGTACCAACCGAGGAAGTTATTCAGTTCGATGAAGATCGAAAACAGGAAGAAGATGACGAAATAGTTACAGTGGACGATGTTAAGCGAAAAATGGAAGAATTTCATTTGCGACGAAGAAATCAACCGGTCTCCGAACGACGACAGGCTAAAACTGCTCGACCCAGAAGGCATAAAAATAAGTGAGTTTTTACAATGCGCGCTGGTAATGACAATCAAGTGAAACGAATTTTATTATTTCTTATTTTTAGAGTATCGCCAGAAAATACATTCGATGAGGATAAATCTACTGCGAAAAGAGGAAAATCAGCACCGGACCGCCAACGAAAGTATGAACGCGATAATTCACCTCCCGACCCGTTAGAACCGTGGAGTACGCGTGAGTTGGCAAACATTAACAAGATTTTAGAATCGTAAAGCGGAAGTGGGAAATGTGGTCAGTCAAAGTATAAAATCTAATATACAAATAGTAGTTTAGAACAAATATCTGCGTTTTAAAGCACATTAAATAAACAAAACATCTTGCTCTTCACACCAGAGAACTGATGAGAAAATTTTGATTTATACGCTAGTAAAAGAGCATTTCATTAAAATAAATTGATTGACAAGTAAAGAAGCCTTGAATCTCGATGTTTTTATTTTATAGAATCTATTAAAACTTAGCGGAACACTCTTTAGTATTTTACTAAGTTGAGCACAGTCATGATTAGCGTGCAGAAAGCGGTTCAGATAAGGAAGGAAGAAAAACAAGCAGGATATTAAGATTGGAAAAGCAAATATTACAATAAAGAAATTTGGGACATTTGAAATGGTTCGATAATGATTGTAGTGACGCAATAACGAAAAACAATGAAGCTTACAAGGAATACATTGAAAGACCGACGAGAGCCAAAAAGGAAAGATACGACGAGCTTAGGCGATTATCAAACAAAATCTGCAGACGAAAGAAACGAAAACACAACAATGACATAATTATAAACCTAAACAACGACATGAACTCACATAATCTACGATCCGCATATACTGCCGTCAAACAAATAAGACAAGGTTATAAGCCACGAACTAACCTCTGTAAGTATCCTTAGTGACGCAGAACAAATTAAACAAAGATGGGTTGAGTACTTTAAGAAGCTGCTGAACCCAAACAGAGTGACGGTCGCCGAAGCAGCCCTGCGCGACCAAAAAATACACAAATCACCTGGAGTTGATGCAATACCTGTGGAGCTCCTAAACGGATGTGGTCCATACCTCACCAATCTCCTACACAAAATCATGACAAAAATTTGGATTGAAGAAAAAATACCCGACGGCTGGCGCAAGAGCATTATATGTCCAATCTATAAGAAAGGAGATAAACTGCGATGTGAAAATTGCAGAGGCATATCATTGTTGTGTACGTCCTACAAAATACTGACGAAAGTAATTCAGAATCGATTAAAGCCTTATACAGAAAGTATTATCGTCGAATACCAAGGTGGTTTCAGAACCGGACGATCTACAATTGACCAGATATTCTCAGTCAAACAAGTGCTAGAAAAATGCTGGGAGTATAACATTGACATGATCTTCGTGGACTTCCAACAGGTTTACGATAGTATAGATCGTAATGTACTATATAAAATAATGCTTGACTTCGGAATTCCATCAAAACTGGTCCGATTAACAAAAATGACCATGACTGACACTGAATCCCAAGTAAGGATACAAAACGAGCTTACCCAAAGCTTCCGAACAGAATCCGGCCTGAAGCAGGGAGATAGACTCGCTCCCATGCTCTTCAATCTCGCCCTGGAATATGTCATCAGAAAGGTACCCGTTGATACCAGAAGTACCCTTCTAATCAAGTCCACTCAACTAGTGGTGTACGCGGATTGTATAAACATCATGGCCAGATCTGTTCCAGACGCGAAGGAAGTCTTTCACTGTCTAGATTCAGCGGCTCGGGACTCGGGTTAAGGGTCAATGAGAATAAGACCAAGTTCATGACCCAAACCAGAAGAAATGCGCCAACTAGACAAAATATGACCATGGGGGACTACAACCTGGAGAATGTGGATCATTTCTCATACTTGGGAGCACACCTTGTAATAGACGGCAACGAACGGGACGAAGTAAAACAACGGATCACACTAGCAAATAAGGCGTATTTCACGGTTCTCCCGATCTTAAAATCGAAAAAAGTGCACAGGCAGAGCAAACTTTGCATATACAAGACCATAATAAGACTTGTGCTACTATAAGCAAGCGAAACGTGGACTCTCACCCAAGCGTCTTGAAAAGTCAACAGACGCTTTTGAACGACGAATTCTTCGAAGAATTTTGGGATCAGCAAGAGAAGGCACTGAATGGCGTATCCGGTACGAGTTATATAACATCTATGACTACCCAGCCGCATCGACCCTTATAAAATTTCGTAAATGAGCAGGCCAGCTGGAGCGAATAGACGACGGAAGAATTCCCAAACGCACACTGAAAGGTAGAGCTCATGGCAAACGATCGGTGGGAAAACCGGGGAAAAGATACGAGGACTCAGTTGACGCAGATTGCAGATCGCTTCTTAGATGTACAAATAGGAGGACGCGGGCGCTGAACCGAGATGACTTCAGACAATCTATCCTGCAGGCCCTGGCCCGATTTGGGTTGTTGCGCCATTGATGATGATGAAATGGGTGCTGTAAACATACAGCTTGATCGTGGCCCAAAAAAAAAAATATTAAACTATATTTTAAACAAGAACAGTGTGGATTTCTTGGCACCGGCTTTTGGCTACAACTCGTCGGTCGGGATTTGACTAATTGAAGAACGAACACCAATCAGAACGATTCACCAACAAATGCCGTAATACCATTGTTTTTTTGTGACGTATTTACACATGTACATATTTTTTCTCAGAAGTTTTGCAGTCATTTAAAATTTGCTCCAAACTTGTTTGGAAGTACCTTCAGTGCCTGATTGAACACGAAAACTAAAACCGAGTTAATCTCGTTTGAATTCAGTGGCAAAAGCACAGCACGTAGTCTTTATCTCCGTAGTTAGTTACAACAATGTTTTACTCCTAATTTATTACTTCGCGGAAAGCAAGAATAATTATGGTAATAAGTAGAACTATCTTCCTGCACAAGGTCATAAAGAAGAAACAAACTATCCTAATAAATTCATAACTATTCTTCTTACTTTTTAATAAACAAATGAGCTACAGGCAACATACTTGATTTCAGGAGTATACATAGGACTCAGCTACTGCTCTGATCACTACTGAACATACCGATTCGGGACCGCTATCGAAAAAAATAAAATCACAAATCTAAACATTAATACAATGCAGTTTTATTTATGTATGTATGTGTTTATTTTTAATTTAATTTAAAATATCTTTCTCTCTTTAAATTAATTATTTAGATACAATCTAACTTAAGAAGCTATAAATAAAAATAATAAACAGTTCAGTTGGGTCCCATTCAAAGAGAAAAAAACTGATCTGACAGAGACCTTATTTCTTTTTATTTCACTGAACCGTGCACCGTTCGAAATGATTTTGAAGTTCAGTTTAAAATAAATAAATTATAGTATTTATTTAAACAAAAATCTGCCTTGACTTGTTTGTGATTTAAATAATGTAGAAAAATCAATTTAAAAAAAAAACCTATCAATGGACGTGCATGTACTGAGGAATGGCTTTACACTATCTGTCTCTTCTAGTTTTCACTTTGAATAAAATATCTACGTTGCATTTAATATTTTACAAATTTCTACATTATTAATATTTTTATTCTGAAAAGCTCGCACAGAGATGAGCACAATATTCTTATTTTATATTTTACAAGTAAATTCCTTTCGTAGCAGTTCATAAAAAAGGTAATGTTTCTTTCGAATAGGATATCAGGCAATTGGCACAGTAATCAAAAAAGTATGTTAAAACCAATTGCCCGATGTGGAAGGACGTGTGCATGTGTATGCCTTATTAACTAAGTGAGTTTTATTTTAGTGAGTCATAAAAAAAATTGTTCTAATTTCGAGAATGGCAATTACATTAATGTTCTGTTTGTGGTCAGATGGTGCGGCTGGATGTACTGAAATTCCTTTTTGTAGTTCATATTACATTAATAATTTTGTATAAAAACTAGATGAAAAAAAATAATGAATATTGTAAAGACAATGAATTTAAATTTAAGTAAAATTTCTTAAAAATTATTTTTAACTAAAAAAAAAACAATTTCATTTATGAACCGATTAAAGTACATGAGTTATGAGTACTTAAGGAATTCCACGAGCATCCTTTTGTGCGGTTGGTTGGGATGGTGGTGGTTGTGGTTCATCGGGACTAGGAGATTCGTCACCATGAGGCCGTATACGAACCACAGCACGTCGAACTTCTTCGTCTCGTTGTGGAATGTAAAGTCCTGATGGTCCGGAATAGCAAGGAGCACAATTACCCGACAATCGTAATTTTTCCGATTCACCCGCCGAACTTTCTGTAAACAGTTGACCCAAATTCAATTGGGGAATATCGTAGAAGACGGTTAAAGCCAACATCATTGCGATAAGTCCTGAAATGATTATTTTAATTTGTTTTTCCCTATTTTTTTCGCGATAGTTCTCGCAAACCAACTACTTACCACAAATCAAATAAATCGTAATGCAAATTTTATACAAAGAGCGATTCTCTTGCGTGACACCATCGCCTGGAATATAATCACCAAGGCCAATTGTTGTTAAGGATATAAAACAATAATAGAAGGCATCCAACATGCCCCAAGCTGGCTCGAGATAAGCAAAAACAACGGTCGGTATCATGAAGAAAACAATGCCAATAATTAAAACTGGAAAAAACGAAGAAAAAGCACATATGAGAAATTATAAACACACAACTCCACTCGTAATAAAAAATATTCTTACTTATTATGGACAAGTGTACGAGTCGAATGTTAAACGGCTGATATAAGTGCCCGAGCTTTGCATTTAGAGTGCCCAGGAGCCAATTTGCGGGAACAAGCAGACGTTCAACAACAGCCGTTAATAACACCAGTGTCAATGGGATACCAATTGTTGCATAAATCATGCAAAATATTTTTCCTGTTTGGCTAAGCGGCGTTACATGTCCATATCCTGTAAAATTACAAGTTTTAAATTAAAATTAGTTCTACAAGTTTAAGTTTATACTGTGAAGGGATTAGAGACAGAAAAATCAGTCTGCGTGTAACTTTATTATTTTTGTAGTTGAAAGTTGGAGTTCTGTAGTTCGTCCAAAGTAGGACTTCGGTAGGATCCATCACTTATGTGATCCTACCTGACTAAAGGGATAAAGCTCTATTTTTGCGTGTAAACTAGAACCTATATACCTTGCTTGATAGCTGAAGATATAAAACAGTCCCTCGTTTGCGTCAAAACTACTAGAAACTAGCCTTTTAGTGTCACTAAGGCGATAAAAGGACCAAACCAAAACCAAACCTTATGGGGCTTACTATGGATGATAACCTTTATAAGCGAAAAGAATAAGGAAGGCCTGGCTCAAGGTATATTATAAGTTCATCTTATCAACAAAAACATAAAAACGCAAAATATCAGAGAAAGTATTTCACAATAAATTTCTTCGGTATCGAGAAAAAGGTACTTCCTTGAAAATTTTCAATATCATTTGAAGCATACGAGGGTGGTCCGATAAGTACTTAGCCTACAAAAGAAAAATAAAAATTTTGGAAAAGTGGCGATTTATTTCTCAACATAGTCTCCTTTTAGCTCGATACACTTGACCCAGCGATGCTCCAACTTCTTTAACCATTCTGAAAAATACGTTTTCTAGAGGTCTGCAAAGTAGGCCTCCGTGGCGGTGATGACCTCCTCATTCGACTCAAATTTCTGCCCGGCGAGTGACTTTTTCAAGTTTGGAAACAAAAAGAAGTCGCACGGGGCCAAATCTGGAGAATACGGTGGATGGGGCAGCAGTTCGTAGCCCAATTCGACCAATTTGGCCGTGGCGACGGCGGAGGTGTGAGCCGATGCGTTTTCATGGTGGAAGTGGGTCGCCAAATGGGTCCGTTTTTTCTGCAATTTGGCGTCAAATCGGCCCAATAATTCGGCATAATAGAGCACTGTGACCGTTTTGCCCTTCTTCAGGTAGTCGATGTAGATCACACCTTGTGAATCCCAGAAAACGGTGGCTATCACCGGCCGATAGGACAATCTTCGCCTTCTTCGGAGCACGTTTGCCGTGTTTCGACTGTTCCTTGGTCTCTGGTGTGTACCAGTGGATCCATGTTTCGTCGACGGTCACGAAACGACGCAGAAACTCCTTCGGATTGCGCTTAAACAGCGTCAAACACTGCTCTGAAGTGGTCTCACGGTTGCGCTTGTTGTCCGGAGTGAGCAAACGCGGCACCCATCGCGTCGACAGCTTTCTCATGCCCAAAATTTCATGCAGGATATGACCCACGCGGTCTTTTGAGATGCCTACTGTCTTAGCTATCTCGCGCACCTTCAATCGGCGGTCTGCCAATACGAGATCCTGGATTTTTGTCACGTTATCCTCCGTGGTAGCCGTTTTCGAGGCACCTAGGCGTGGCTCATCAAAAACCGTCGTGCGACTACGTTGAAACTCGTTAAACCAATTTTTGACGGTCGCCATCGAAGGAGAAGAGTCACCGTACAGAACATCCAAGCGCTCTTTGATTTCGCTGCGCGATTTCCCTTCCAAAAACAAGAATCGAATCACCGACCGATATTGCTCTTTTTCCATTTTTCTAAAATCCGCTGACACGCCCGCTTCCACACGCGGCCAAAACAAAACTACGAGTCCGATTCGGCTGAAATTTTGACAGTAGCCGACTAATCGTGTAGTACATTCTGTACTACACGATAGTAAATTTCTCTTCCGATAGTGGCGCCATCGGGCGGTGAGGTTAAGTACTTATCGGACCGCCCTCGTATTTAAAAAAGTAAAAAATACTAAAATCCTCACCTATCGTTGTAACTACTGTACTTGAAAAGAACAGAGCTTGTCCGAATCCCCAATTCAGTTCGCTGGAAGCATTTCGTAGAGGAGATATACCACGATCATTAGCCTTAACCACTTCAGATAAAAATGCTTCGAGATCATCGTCTGAAAGAAAAAAATTACGATTCATAGTTAGTAAAATGTTTTAACGAAATTTTTTTTCACAAATTATAATCGGAGTCAATAATTTTACTTTATCATTAGAAAGTACAATGACATTTTAAATTCATTGTTTTTCTGCAAATACCGCCAGTAAGAGTGTTTCGGTTTTAACGCCCTTTGACGAGTCAAAGAAACTGCTCACTAAGTTACAACTTTTAAATGACCTTCCAGTGAAAGTTTTTAACCTTTTAACCTACTAAATGACTTAGAAACACTTTTATGCTAGTCGAGTAACACCTTTCTCCAGTCCAAGTTAAAGTTGCAGTAGCCTTTAAAAGATTGTTTTAATATCCCAAAAATACAACTCTAAAAACTGTAGCTATGAGCCCACCCATGAAAAACACATCCTTGTATATTTTTGTTATGCTCTTAGTGAAAGAAAACGGATATACCTATGACCTGTACTATAAGAACTTTTGCATCGAGATGGCACGTTTACCTAAAAGTGAATAAATGCTTATATTTGTAAGGAAGTAGGTCTATTGTAACATTTTCCATTTTGTTCAAGTATTCCAACCTTAATTTAGATGATTGCAAGATTTAATCCCAAGAACTCTCAGTCATTTAACTTACAGCAAATTAAACATGTTTTTGAAATAGATATCATATTTTTGTTGTGATCATTGAGCAAGAAGTTTTCCTATTAAAAACAACTTTCAAAGAAAACCATTTCACTTAGTCTTTCTATAAAAGCTGATTAGAGTTGGGAAAACATTTTTCCTGTTTTTTTCTGTAAATCGTAAAACTTTTTTATACGTCGACTTATAATCAAAATAAAAACACTATTTAAAAAAAAAAAAGTTACCTTGTACTTGTGGATATTTCGCAAGAAAAATCGCCCTCGAACTTCTGAAGGCGTCTCGAAAGTCCTGCTCCAAACTTGATTCGGTCATTTCAAAGAAAACGCTCCCAAGGCACAGAAAACAACCGTAAAGACAAATGTAGAAGGCAAGCCAAACATTTTCTTTTCGCTTTTTCCGGAAGCTCTTTATAAAAATTGGAGTGCCATCTAGCGTCTGTTCTATTCGTAATGTTGATTCGTCATTATCGCACTTGTTATTGTTTATATGTTCCGAATCAAAACTGGCGTAATGTTGTCGATTTCCTTGACCGATTAATGTTCCGCAAAGAAACGATCCCCTACGACCGTCCGTACGTAAATGAGATAGTAACGAAATTCTTTCGTCCTTAGACATTTCGCGTTTTTAATTTAATAATTAATTAAGTATTTATATTAAAACTATGTTTTATTTAAAAATTGGTTTATATTTTTATCACTATTTTCGTTATAAGTACGACATTTTGTTAAATTCTGTAAAAATATTTTCAACTATTTTTTAACGTTTGGAAAAGTAAAGTAAAAAAGTGTCTACAAAACTAAATTCACTTAAAGCCGTCGAGCTAAAAAATACCAGGACCCTTCGTATTTTCACTGCGGATAAATCTCACAGCGTCAACAGTATAAAGTCAAGCAATCCTAAAATATTGTTTATTGGTGTCTGGTCACCAGAACTTTAATTACTTAATCCGAGAAGTAAAAATAATGATTCCCGTCCGATTTGGGCAGGGTCTTAAAAGTTGGTGAAAATTGCTGAACAACGTCATTTGAATGTTATTCATCTTTTTGAAGATCTCAAATAGTCTCAACTATTAAAATCTGCCAACAGTCTGGGCGCAACTTTATTATTTTTAAAGACAACGTCTGGAAAGTGATTAAAATCGAAGTGCGAATCAAGTGCCGATGTGACTGGATTTTGGGTTATAGTTTGGGACATGGTTAATTTTGTTTTTAAGGTTGCTCCTTGCAAGGTCCAAGATTCATTAGTGCTCTTAATAAAAATGATAAAAAAGTCTGTCAACAGTCTAACCGAAACATAATATTTTTCGGAGTTAAAAACAATCGCGTAATAAGATTTTAGGGGACTGGATGAAAAGAGTGGAAAAGATAAAATCAATTTGATATCTCGTCAGACCTAAGAGATAATGAAAAATTTGTTAAAATACACAAACACTTTACATCTAATTTGTTTTTCACGTCGAGTCTTTAAATAAAATATCGAGCCCCACATTGGGCGCCACAAAGCAAATATTATTTCAACTTAAAAAATTTAAAATAACTAAAGAATGGAAACATTCAGGAAAAAGTTCCACAAAGGCAAGCATATATATTTATGTCAGATATCCTTGTCCGAAAAAAGCATCATATTTTTTTTTATAATCTATAGATTAGAATTTTATTTATATAAGCAAATTTTGTATTTGTTTATTTTTTCTCTCTTTCACAATTTGAGTGTATCGAGCCTCACGTTGCGCGCCAATTATTCGAAAACTCCAAAGAAGTTCGTTTAGTTTGAGCAAAAGGAAGTGAAGTCAAAATAGCAAGAAGGAAAAAGATATTAGTGCATAAGTTGTGTTATCCACCTCTTGGGATGGGTTTAAATTGTGACCCGTCCCATTTTAAAACCTAGTAATTGCTTTGAAATAGGGCAGCTGAATAAGTACCGAGCCTCATTTTAGGATGGGATCCACTAAAAAAGTCAGATCTTCCCTTTTTCTTGCCAATTTAAATTAAAACCTGTCAAACCTAAATTAAAATAAATGTATCTTAAGTTTGAACGACACTAGCACATAATAGCCAACCCCCGTTGTCCAGCAATCTGCAATCCCACAAAGTGTCCAACATCCAACTCAATTAGTTGCCTTATAATAATTTTCGCCTTAAGAAGCAGTAATCATGACTGAAAGCCGGATTGTGGTTGCGGCATTGTGGCTGTGGGAACTATGGGAATGTGGTGATTCCTCCTAAATTTTGAGATAATTTGACTGCTCATCAAATTGTCATTCCACCTGTTTCAGAGTGAAAATAACACAAAAAGATCTAACGCAGTATTTTTCGACTTAAAGGCAGAATTGTAAAGAAAATAAGATCGATGTAATTAAATTGTAGATTTATGTTTACGGGGCAAATTACGATGACCTTGAACCATTTTAATATTCCAAACTAGTGGGTTGTGTTTATGTTTACCAGAATGTCAAAAGAGCGCCGAACCTCCGAACATTGAACGAATTTAGCTTACACATTTTTATAGTTTGTAATTTGGGTTGTAGTATCATAGGTATGGATTTTTGTGTGTACAATAAACAAATATTGTATGAAGGCATAACGCTCGAACAGACGAGGTCGCATTATTGTAGGATAGTGACTTCTACGTTTTAGGTGTATGTTCCTGAGTAAAAACCATCGATTGGGTAGACTATTAGTATAAAACCCCATAAAATTATATACAATCCAAGCACTTATGATATAATTGTTATGAGTTGGACTTGAGCTTGGAGAATTTATAAACAAAACTGGGAATAGTGTACACACAACGAAAATGAAAATGTTATTCCTTCTAGTTCTTAATTGATAGGCTAAAAATATATAGTTATGTGGCGTGGCCACAGTTGTAGTCATGATACCACAACAATCGTATGATATGCCATAAATTAATACTGAATAAAACATTGTTCTAATTTATGAAATGAGTACAAAACGGGGAGTTATACCCACTGAAGAATCTGCCTCTAGTTCGGCTCCATTTTTGTCAGATTCTTCGCAAGACAGTGACTCCTGTTGCGATAATGAACAAAAAGATGGGCGCTCCTATAATCTGTCGAACACTATCCATTTTTTCGAGCAACTTGGTGCAGCTGATGATCCTGTGCGCAATTTTCGTTTTTCCAGACTTAGTTTTTAGCGATACTATTTCGGAATTGCTCGTGGGTGGAATGATTTCGAAGATGAATTCACAAATTTTTCAAGGACTTTTCTATGGAAGCTAAACGAATGATGTGTCCGATTTGAAAAAGTATGCTAAATTTTAAATTTCTAGCAGGACGCCTTTTGAACTTATCATCGAACACTACTCTATACAGATTAATGTATAGTATAACTCTACTCTACTCTACTCTACTCTACTCTACTCTACTCTAAAGTAGAGGACCCATAATAGATCGGATCTTGAGTAGAATCGCTGTTACTACGCGAAGCCTCCAGCTGCGATCTTCAACTGATAATTACTTTTCACATATTGCATATACTGTTAATAATGTAAAACTAATTCGCATGATATGGACAATTTCATTGAGGTCAAATGATCAATTTACTTTGCAACCGAATATAAATAATTGACTAACGGTTATCTGTGCTACCAACAACACAACGGAATGAATAATGTAATTTCGAGAGATAAAGCTATTCGATAATTTTTTATGAATTAATATAATACATATACAACACAAAGTAAAAATATTGAACAGATTTAGAATAAAAAATTCTAATTTATATAATAGCTATCAAAAGAACATTAAGCATTTATGCTATGAGGGGGAAGCTTAGGGAGAGCTTAGACGAAAAGTTTTGGTTTCTACATATCAGAAACCAATTATGCTAGGAAGTTGAACCTTGGGATTTATGTAGAGCTATGATAGAGGAGCCATTTGCAAAAATTGGTCGAGCTGGATGAAGGGATGTAGGACTGAAGGGGGAAACAATGCGTTTGAACCGCTCGAAAGCTGGAATCGAGACCTGCCAATATATATATATATGTCCTGAACGGTTTCTGTCAAGACATTGAAACTTGGTTATTGTTTATAAGCATACTGGTAAGTATATAAGAAACAGAATTTTTTAAAGATAACGTGTGGGGATGGAGGATGAATAACTTTGGACAACGATATCACACGATCCAGTTATACCAAATTTTTGTTTAAAATTTGGTTTGAGTATACAATTTTATAAGTGGAGTAGGATAAATGTAAAAGACTGTGGCATCTCGACTTTAACCGCATATCGGTATAATAAAGTTGATCTCAGACTAATGACACATTTTTTTTTGTTCTTATTCGACCTAGGGTACTTGCAGTACGTCTGTCAAATTGACTCTGAATCATCCCGCCTTATTTGAATGCACTTTAGGTTTTCGGTGTAAAAGCAGTCTATGCAGAAATTACAGTTGTGTATAGTTACAAATATTCCAACTGGAGAGGGAGGATACTACCCGGCTAGTTTCAAAGCAACACTAAAGCTACTACTAGACTATATTCAACTTTGCCAAAATTGTGTTATTTTCCCTAGCGAACGCAACATAGTGTAATCGTCGAACTCTTGTTTTCCAAATTGCTTAATTTGAACCATAGAAGCTTTATTTTGTCCAAAATAAGTTTTTCTAAAAATTTTATTATCAAATATTTGACAGCATGGCAAGAGTCTAATATAATCTTTAGCAATTCAACAATGAATGGGATTGGTTGCGAAATAAACTGTTTCGTGACATATTATTATGTTTCTACTCATCTGAAGGTATATTTATAACATGTGTACTAGTGTCAACCTAATAAAAAATATTTTCTTCAAAAATAAAACAACATTCTATAAATGTGATATTGTAAAAAAACGGCAGCATTATTTATGACAATGTACAATTTTTAATCTCACAACAGATTTTACTGAACCAAGCGAAATAATTTAAAGAGTGTTACATTAAACTAATCTAAGATTTTTTAACCATTATCACTTACTGAACACTTCTACAACTTCTTTCATACGCCTCTCGCCTCTCCTTCTTATCTATTTTATATCTTATCGCAGCAACTTAACAAGGAATATACATGAGTTATAGTTTCATACTCCGAATCGTTATGATCCACGCGCTCATTATTCAAATGACTTTTTCCATCTTTTAAGATTAATAAGTTACTTATTTATAAGCTTGAAAACCACTTCCTGATAAGTCTAAGTGATAACAACTGATTTCGTGCAAAAAGCCTAAAAATCAAGATTAGATGGTGAACATCCGTCCGACTTAAAAAAAACAATGAAACCGAAAAATAAACATCTTGTAATTGTTCTAATTTCTTGTTTATACTGAGTAAGGTCACTTATGTTATTATGGAAATTATTTATTATATTTTTACCAAAATAAATTCGTAAATTCTATTTCTGGCTTTGCCATTGAACTCTTGAATCATTTTTTTTTTCTTTTACTAAGCCCATTAATATTTAGTTCAGTACGTTTGTAATTTATAAATTATGTACATCTTGTGTACACATACCGTGTCTTAAATCTAAGACAATAGTCATCCATTTGCACCAAACCAGGCACTTGATTATGAGTTAATGTATTTTAAGAATATATAGTGGATCTTCTTCAATCGACATACAGATGGCGCTGTTGAATCAAATTTAGTTTGAACTATGAATTCATCAGCATTAAAACTAACATCTTTTCACGTCAAATTCTGTCAAATTGCAAAACAAAATCCGCCATCGTTGAAATCCCAAGCACAAACAGTCCGAACTTATCTTCAGTGGAATGTCAGCGAAGAAATATCAACTAACACATCGTTCACGTGGTGTTATAGTAGCAGGTTTCATATGTGTTCACCTGAAACTGCGTGGCGTTACGTACCGATACGTAGTTGACGACGTGAACGCAATATATGAAGCAGGCATTCAAACCGTGCTATTCACAATATTCTGAGATTATCTAAATTGTTTTTTCAGCCTGCGATAATCAAAAGCAAGAGAAGGTGTAAAATAAACATCCTATAATGTTAAAGTTATTTCAGTTAAATGTTTACTTTTATCAATGATTGGCCACGTGTGCACAATGCAAAGTCACCTATCGGGCACAAAGAACCTATTATCTATATACATACATGGTAGATACCTATATACAAGAAATATCAATTAGAGTCATTTTCACGACATAGACATGCATACACGAAGAATATCGTGCATGAATTAAATTAATTGCGACAAAGGTCGATATCAGAATTCCCGTAACAGAAGAGTATTATTGTGGCGTAATTACCACATTCCTGTAGTGAATACAAAAGGTTACTCGTAAAACAACCCGTTAAAATAATGAATTGTATTTTTCTAATTGTGAATTTCCTGTTTCATATTTAATTAGCTATATTTCCCGAAAAATCAATTACATTTGTATCTTCCAACATAACAAAGACACACGTCCACAGTTTAAATAAATATTGAATACGGAATGCAATCATTTTATAAAATATATTGTTTGTATGTTCGTAGCATTTATATATTCATTATTACTTTTATTTATTACTGAAACAAACTTTATAATTTTACTTTAGAAATAAACATTTTCGATAGGAGTACCAAAGTACGGGTTTGTGATTTTTTTGTATCTAAGGAACGGCTTAAGCCTTAAAATTGAAACTTCGTATGTTGAATGAGGTGTAGTAAAAAAATTATTCGTGCAAAGAGGTTGTATACATTTTCACGAATTCCGTCTTATCATTTAGGTCTGTTAAGGTATAGTATTAATTTCACTACTGCGAACCTCTTTCTTCTTCTATAAGCACCTAGAAATCGCCCACATCCGATTTTCGATATTCAGCCCCTATGTCGGGGTGAAGTAGCTGTGTAAGTTTTCACGAATTTCGGCAAATCTTTTAACTCTAATGAGTTACTGAAATCGATTTCCCTAATCACCTTCATTTCAATTTGTTTGTGTTTGTATTATCAGTTATAAACTAAACGTCTAAAGATTTCACAAATATTATCTAAATTATTATTTAAATCTTTAAATTCAACGATAACTTAACTCTTTTGTTCTATTATATAAAAACACAATAATTAGATCTATAGACGCAAAGCATAAAAAATAATAAAACTGATGTTCAGCTAAAAGCTTTTTGCTGTTTAACACGTTCAATCGAATTTTAGACAGATGTTTAATAAACAAAGTACACGACTTACTATCCGACCACCGAAAATTCTCTTAGTATTTTGCTCCTTTTTGTAATGTTATAGCTCCCTAAATTTTATTACATCAATTTATCTTAGCGTGTTTCAAATAACGAGATAAAAACTTTACGAGAAGAAATCTTGGAATGATTTTCGAACAACTTTAAGCAGCCCCACATAAAAAAATTGGAAAACATTTTCAGTTTGAGTGAATTCAATTTATGATTTTGGTGGTTCAATTTCAAAGAAGTTGAAATTAATTAAATTTACGGAATTGGCTATAGCGTAGCTCAACTTTGTCCAGAGTATAAACAGACTTCAAACTAATGTTCTATTGTAACTATGTATAAAACCATTCAAGTATAATAAGATTTTGCAATTGGGCACAAAATCTAGTCAGCAAAACCTTTTCTTATTAATTATAGTAAAATATCTTGGACAATTTATACTAATACACAGGTATTATACAAATTTAGGCAAATTAATTATTATACAGGGTGGTCCAAGATAGGTATTCCAAAATGAAAAGTGATGACTGCCTGGACTCTTTTGAAAAAAGAGTATGAATTGAAGGAACCGCTTTAACACCCATTGAGATACAGGGTGCTTAAAATAGTATCTTCTGTTAATGATTTAGGAGTACACACAAACATAAAACGTAGCTTCAAAACTATAAAACCTATGCAACCAGACTAAGCCTTTTAAATGTAGACATCTTATCTCTTATGGGTTTCGGCATACGTGCTTTCAATCTACAACTATTATTAATCAAAAAAATTAAAAAATATTTTTTAGGGGTTGCTATACGACATTTTGAACTGTTACATACTGTTACCCTGGATAGAAAGATATCTAAAGTGGTTACAGACATTTGTGTAATTATTGGGATACCCACACTAAGGAATTACACAGTAATGCAAATTGTTTAATAATTTAAAAAAATCAGAGGACTTAAAAAAATCAGAGGAATCGTAAAGATGACAAAATTTCAGATCTTACCATCGCCGATTCTTTTGTAACTTAGAACCCACGTAAAATTATGTTAAAGATTTCCCAGAAATTGTGTCCAAGTACTCTTTGAAAATTCATATCTACGTTAATTTTTCTCATGTAAAAATAAATTAGGGCTTATTTTAAAGGAGAAGGTTGGCACAATATTTAAATATGAAATTAAGTGCGCAATGTACCATTTTTTTAATAGCTTTGTCCTTTATCCTTGAATATCTTAAAAAGCCAATCCTCATTTTTTTATTTTTATATATTATACTGTTTTTTAAAAGAAATGAAAAAATTAATTTGGGATCACAAAGGGAACGGTGTGAAAAAATATATGAAGGTAAGTAATTGAAATACAAGTAAAATTAAAATAATTATAATCAATAATAAAGGACAAACCCGTTTTACAAAATTCCAAAGATAATTCATTCATTCCCTTTAAAATAAGTCATATTTTGTTATTTTGAGATAAAAATTAACGGAGATATGAATTAAAAAAAAATATTTCGCGAAATATTTTTTATCTGACAAAAAAAAAGAGAAAAAAAAACTAAATAGCAATTTCATTCACTAACTAACTCATTAAGTACAAAAAGTTTCAATATAATCGGTCATGAAAAGGTCACAAGGATGTAGGGATTTTATTTACAAAATTTTAAATTTACTGCACAATCCCAAAATTTACATTAAAACTCAACAATCACATAAAGGAGTATTTTAAATAAATATTTATACCAGGATAGCAGTACGTCAAAAGTAAAAATATAGTTCAGCGAATATGTGGACAAAATGCACATAGTTTTCATAAAGTTAGTATATCCAATTAAAAGTGTAAAAGTTGGTATTTAAAGTTCAGACTGGTTACAATAGGTTGAATAGTTTTGGAGATATTAAAAAACGGCAGTTTTATAAATACCCTGTATCTCAGTGGGTGTTGAATCTGGAACCCTCCCCACCTTCTCCCTTTCTTTAATACGATATTTCTTTAGGAATGAATCAGGCAGTTACCACCAGAACCTTTTCATTCCAGCCCTTCACACTCTTCCCCTACAAAACCCCCTCCAGACAAAATTGTCTACTCGAAAGGGGTGTTACCGATGAACCTATCGTAAAAATTGCAAGTTGATATGTAAAAGGGTTCTTGAGATATGAAGGTACTTTTTCGCGATAGGTTTCTGCCACTGTAGAAAACAACGGCGTATGCAGCTATTTTGAGGTTTAGTAGTATTTTATAAAAATAAAAATCGAAATTATTAAATTTAAGGGTAGCAAATTTTTTTAATTTTTCAGTTCGATAACAAACTTCATTATTAATATAAAATAAAGTGAGACAATTAATATACTCTAGTGAACAACCAAAATTGGTTCAAATATAAGATGATTTTTAGTGCATATGGTGCTATGGCAATTTTCATTGGGTTATAATTCGTAGAAATGTATTTGGGTTCTATATCGATTATATGGAGAAATCCCCAGCAATAGTAAGGCTGTTTCTGATAGTAGGAATGATACACCCTGTGTTAAGTTAAGTGACGAAAAAGCTCCTTCGGACTTCAACACAATTTTAAACTGGCTTCTTCAGTTCAGATTTTTCAACTGTCAATTCCTCAATGGCAGTAGCCATGACAGCGATTGAACCCAGTCGGGCTTCCGTGTTGGTGTTTCGCTCCAGAAACTCCACTGACGCCGAAAAACAACCAAAAAATTCTTAAAATAAAGTAAAACTTAAGATTACATTAATTCCATTTTATACAAAATGCCTTATGATTGACTTCTATCCAAGCATTTCCTGGATTTTTCTTTTATAAAATATATCTGTAATATATTGCAATGTCGTCTCAACAAATGTTGCACTGATATGTAAATAATTATCCCCTCTTACAAAACTGCGGATAAAAGATAAACAAATCCAATATATGGCTTTACAAGAAAATTCTATAAATAGTTAACGTTATTTATAGGCAGTGAAAATGCATTTCCCAGCGTATTAATTATCTAATTTTAGAATCGTTTTTACACTCATATTATCAGATTCAACTATGCTTAGAGTGGGCACTTAAGTCACTACCGTTGATAAGAGTAAAACAATGCTTCGATAGTTGTTTGCATGAGATAAAATCTTTAGATATTTACTACATTTTAAGCAGTTTTAAGATAGGTAAGAGTTTTAAGAAATAAGTGCTAGTCGCCAAGGCGATTTATATCTTAGTTTAAACCTATGTCAGTTTCGTTATTTTAATTTCTATGAATGTAAGTTTATTTATTTCGTACATTATCGAATTTATAAATAAGTGAAAAAAAATCCATATTTTTTTAAGTACACCTATTTTAATTTCATTTGTATTCCATTGTATAGAATAGTCGTGTGTTAGTTACACCCACTGTCCTCACAAAATTGGCAAAATATTCAGTTAAAATTCACAGACCTTGTCTACAGCCATTAAACAAATTTGACTGTTTTTTTTTTTAATAATTATTAGTTCATGTATCCACTCTACTATCTTTTTTTCTATTTACATTATATAACACCAAAATTACGATGCAGTCCAACCTCTATAACTCGAATCATCATGCTTCATCACCCAAATTAAAAAAAAATAAGTAAGAATAGGTATAAAATATTCGACTTGTAGACATTTTGCTGTAATTTGTTTTGATTTGGAATCAATTGGTACTCGTATCAACCTACTACCACCACCGCTGACAGAGTATTAATGTTGTAATCTGCATCACACCAGACAGATCTATTTCCATGTTACACACAAGACACGAACAAATGCAGAGAGAAAACCGGTTCTATGAGATTTTTCATTTGGTACGTGTGCGCATCTCCATAAGCCGCTGTGCGTATTCAACTATTTAGTTTGGACGAATCGAAACGATTGGTGTGCGCGCTTTCATATAGCTACATAGCCATTCAACTAAACTATCGCCTGATTAAAAATCTCTAGTATAAAACCACAATTTCAAATTCCCTGTATTTCTGCTTAATGCTTCAAGGAAAAGCATGTTAAATTGTTTAGACTTCAAGAATTTTATAGGAGCTAGAAGACAGGAGAAAGAAACGACCTTCCTTTCTTTAGATGCACTCGTCTGGTTCAATAGCGCGACAGCCCAAATCGGACCGCGGCCGATTCGAAAATATTACCCCGAAAAGAACGAATTTGGGACATTACGCTCGTTCTTTTGCTCGATCTGAATTCTTCTCTAGGGTCGTCTTAACTTGCCTTTTTTCCGGAGACAGGTTGTTAATCTAAAGCAGGGAATACACGGTACAACGGTTATACCAACTGTTGGCCCCCCAATTTGTCGTTGTATGCGACGATTGTATCGTGTATGCGCTTATAAACAACGGTTGGGCCGATATCGCACGGTTGTATGCTCTCAACCGAAAACCGGCGGTCGCATGCGACTGGTTGTATATATATTGTATAGTGTATTATCATGAATACAACTGTTGTAGCGATTTCATTCGTAAACTTTTGGTGCTTCTGTGTTATCAAAAACTGTATTGGGAATAACTATGAAATCTTGTTGGAAGAAAATTGTATGCAAATCGCATCGTGTGTACCGTGCATGCAACCGTTGGACAGATATCGCAACAACACACGTCGGTACAACCGTTGTATCGTGTATTCCCTGCCCGGAGAGCGAAACGAGACATAAAAAGGGGTGGGATTTGACCACACGACCACTGAAATGATTGATTATCCCGCTTACAAATATGATACATATTATATGTAGTAATTAAGTAATATTCTTGTCGTTTCGGACAGCTTAAGCACAATCAGATTACAATTAAAGTTGCCTTTATTATATGCAAGAATAAAATGGAATCAATTAAGCTGATTAATAGCGATTAGATTCTCTTCCAATATTTATGAATTCATCAGATTATTCGTTATATATTAATGGAAATTCACAGGATGATATTATTTATTACCTACGTTCGCTTGGACGGACTTTTTTTCTGCCGGTAACTGAAAGTATGTACATATGTGCCAGGTGAACCGCAATAATAATTGATATTGGTTTTGTTATACACATATGAATAGCATGAAAACGTAGCAACACGAATCGATAAATTATTAATTATTTAAGTTATGGGAAAAGAGTTGCGATACAATTCATTACAAGTCAATAGCAGTTTGCGATAATGTTCAACTTTACTTTGAACTAGCCGAAATATGCAAAAAAGGAGTAGTGACAGTGGTTTGTGCACGCCTGCATACCATTTTCGCATCCGATGTATGCGAAGAAGAAAGTAGTGCAATGTTTCTCAATTGATTATTCACTAGGGTCTACCTAAATGTAAAACTATAGGTACCATAATGCAAAACTAAAGGCACCATAATTTTTTTTTAAATTTCCGATTGATTTAATCCTTTTTTTTAATTATGTCTTTCATTACAGAGAGGAAATTTGTAAGCACCTTATACAAATGGTAACGAGTAACGACCCCATCTCTCTACCTAGAATCCTAAGAAAATTAACAGTATGTGCTTACGGAAATATATAGTCGTATGTTCAAAGGATTTGACCATGTGTTTCTACGGACTTTTATATGGTAACTATAATACATGCCATGGAGTAAACTGCTCATCAATACACGCAATTTTTCTTTTGCCCTAAACTGAATCCTATCATTTTTTTTATTAAATTTAAGCTTTCTAGTTCAACACGTTCTCGAGTAGGTGCGGGTTTGAGCGAATGCAAGTTCTCAATTTTTAAGAACATTTGTATGGTGGGTACTCGAAACTCTATTTCGTACTTCGATATGGTTCGAGCGGGTTTTTTGTTGCAATAAAGACGTGAATTAAGGACTTTTCTGTGGTAGCTACCTAATAAGGCGGTTAATTGTGCTCACTGACAACCGTAACTTCACATTTGTTGTTGACACTGTTTCCAAAATTTACGGCAATTTATTTAAAAAGAATAAAAAATATTTTTCCAAACGATAAAAAATAGAATTTCATTTACTGTAACAATTTAAGACGGAACTAAACCAAGTTAAAAGTCAAGATTAGTTCACACGACCGCGCGGTCTATCACCAACAATCACTGCACAGCTCACTCTAGAACGGATTCATCTGCACTGTCTAGTCGCGCGACAAATTTCGCTATTATTATTATTTTTTTTTTTTTTATTTTATAAATTGTAATTATTTTTTGTTCCACTTATTAATCACGTGTCACTTGTCGTAATCTGCGATAATACTGAAGATTACTCGCGGTATTCCGCGGATGAAAACTGAGTCCAGTTCCACAGCTGGTTCACACGTTAACAGACTCGTCGAGATGCCGCGAAGAAACTGAAGTCAGATTTCATAGACGATTAAACATTTCTTTGGATTCTAAAGAAAATAGTCGTCGGCTTATCAGTTGACTTGGAGTAAACTGAACTTATCGCGTCCGCATAGGAAAACACTTTAAGACATTAGGAAGAGGTAGACAATCGGTTACTGTTTACAGCAATGAGTCGGACCACTTAAGATTTAAAATAATTAAAAATCTGCCTAATTTTTAGTGGACCTTTTTTTCAACTTTCTCAGAAAAGTGGGCAAATACCAAGATCTCGACGAATTCGGAATTGTAATAACATCAGTCTGATGGACGTGTAGTGACTAAACTGATTTGGAAATTGCTCCAGGTAGGGGATAGTAAAGTCTTACCTAGCTTTCTACCCCGAATAACAACCGTATCAAATTGCTTACTTTGTGAGGCTTCTAATGCGAAATGTGAGGTAAATATAATAATTGTTTTTTTTTGATTAGTATTTGTTCTCTTTTTAATTTTTGCAGTTGTATGAAACGAAATCCTTCAAGTTTTCCAGGAATATTTCGCTCTGACACTCGAGCTATCACCCATAGTATGAAGGAGAGGATTTTTTGTAAGGTAAATTGATAATGAGACAAGTAACATTTCATTTTTGATGATCTGGTATGACGTGTGAGTAATCTTTTATTTAATTATTTTCTTTTTAATTGTAATGAGATGCACTCACTCTTATCAGTTGAATGCTCTACTTTTTTGTATGGGATTTTAATTATAGCTTGATAGCTGCAATAAAATGCAATCCATGAGGCCTCCCGCGCACCGCTCGTTTTGAACAAATAATATTTTTCACATTGTCATGCCAAAGTAACACACCTGGTAATAAAGTTTCCGTGTTAGGGTACTACAGTTTGCAGTCGAAACTTTAAATTTAAATTAGCATATGAATTAGATGTGCTATGTGATTCTATGCATTTAATTAAAAGTGAAAATCTTCCCTTAAATTGTTGGATACCGATAAGTTAGGGTTGGTATACAACCCTTCAAAGGAGCATAAGCAAAGGGATTAAGTAGGATTAGTAAATCCGGAAAAGTTTCAGAGAGAGACTAGAAAAAGCTGTTTAATCATTCTGTGGCTTTCCCTTTCCCCAAACTTCATCGTTTACAAGGTCTTTAGTACTTAAGCTATATTAAAACTATATTTTCATATTTAATCTAAGGCTTTACATAGACCTAGGTTTTACGTCGCCTTCTTCTACATGACGCTGCATCCCAAAATGGGATATAGGATCTTTTATGATACAATAGCTTAATTAAATAAGTTTAATTAGGAAAGCGATAATTACATTAATAAATGAATGGATATATTTGAATTGATATCCTGAACACCAAGCACGCAAGAATTAGTGTAAGAAGTAGGATTTTAAGTATAAATCTATTCAATTGAAAATACCGAGTAGTGAAAAGTTAAAACTATCGAATGGATTGACAAGAGTGAGAATTTTTGTGAAATAAAACCGAGAAGAAAGTTCCCTGAACGAAATAGTGCTACGAAAGTCAAGAATGCTCGTTCACATGAAATGTATAATACATATATTAGAAAAAAACCCTATCTCCAACAGATAAGTCTTAAATGACGTGGTATTTTAAAGATTTTAAGTGTTAGGATCTTAAGGACTAGCCAGGTATTAACTATCTGTTTATATCATCATCGAAATATTAGAGACTAATTGTCAATATTTAGACAATTTTGAGGTTGCAATGGAAGAACAGCTCCGGTAACCAAGAGTGATCGTGTATGTCTATCATCTCAGAGGTCGTGGGATGACCTCCTTTTACAACAGTTCAATGCAGAAAATGATAACTAAAAGCAGAGATCCATATGACCTACTCAACATAAAGCGAGAAGTCAACAGCAAAGTCAATTATTATCAGTGGATGACAAACATAAATTGGAACAGTAAAAGAACCTCAACTAGGAGCTGGAAAACAAAATTGGATATAAGAACCGTAGGACCACGTCATAAGTGAAATTCGAACTCACGAACTATTAAACTTAACCGTCCGAGATATTTGGTGAAGATGTATAATGCAGTTCAAGGTTCTACCATAAGGTGATTGTGTTATATAGAAATCAGAGTTAGAAATTACGATTTGGCTACCAAGAAGCCAATCCAACGTCATCCTCAAAATCATTATTTTAAGGGAACCGTACAGGTCTCTTTTTTTGAAAAATTCAATTTTTCAAAAACATGATTTTCGTGTACTATACTCGTAAATATGTAGAATTAGTGTACAAACACCTTTAAATCGATTACCGACCGAGGATAAGTCCTAGAGTCGATTATCAGGTATTGCTTATGAGTGCGAACAGAAGGCGTTTTGGCAACAAAAAAACTTTAAACTCGTTTTTCTCGAAACAACGTTTTCCGACTTGGTTGACACGATTTTAGAAAAACTATTTTACCGATTGGGCTGAAATTTTCAGGGATTGTTTAGAACATATGTAGTTTCAGCCCTTAGTAGAATCATAAATTTTTAATTATTTTTAACCCTCTTTTTTAAACAATTTCAGTTGCAAAAAGGGTCAAAAAATTCAAACGTTCGCCATTTTTTTAATTTTTGCCCAAAATGTTTAATTCTACTACCGGCTATAGCCAATTACTTACTATATTTTAATATCCCGTTTTGATGTTTTGATTCAGACGTTTCTAACGGGAGATATCATGTCAACCGGCTTTTTACGGGCTACCCCTGCAGCCGCTATTTTTTCGCCGTACATAAGGGCAAAAATTAAAAAAAAAATACATAATAATAAAAAATTTTTTAAATACTTCAATATATGTCAGTTAATGTGTAGAAACTTCGAAATATTTCAATACATTTTACTATGAAAAAAAACATTCTTGAAAATACGTGAAAAAGACCTGTACGGTTCCCTTAAAGATATTATTCTATGCTTACCTTGTAGAGACGAATCAATCGTACGATAATAAATAAAAAGTTGAATAAAAGTAATAAAGTATACCTACATTGTAATTAAAAATTATAAAAAATTCAACATACCATTTAAGCATTTGTTTTGTTGTATAAATTTTTCACGAAGTGTTGTAATTGCTGTAGATAAATCTGCCATTTTTGGTGCTTCAATTGATGAAAAGACCGCAGCGCCAAGCATTATAAAAACAGCATAACCTCCACATAGTACCAAAAATCGTCCTTTACCATTTTTTGCGGGCGGTGATGAATTCTTGCCGCCCAACGGCCATGCTCCCAGCAACATTCTGTACGAAAAGAATATGACTTATTTAAAAACTAGTTATAAAATAATATGCTTTATTTGTAATAAATCAAAAAGGGAGGTAATATTAATAATATATGTTAGTACTAATTGTAAGTCAAATTTTAAGTTATTTTTTTTAATTAATTAAATTCTGAAAAATTCAAAATTCAAACAAAATCTAAAAAAAGTGTTAAACTGTAAGTTTAAATAGGTTTTTCACAATAGTTTCTCTAGTTTCTCTTATTCTTAACAATTTTGAGATAATTTCTTTGGCAAATTCATCTAACAATTAGCATTAACGATCGTTTCATTTATTTCTGAAAATTAATTTTTCATAGAAAAACCATAACCCCGTTCTTCATAGTTGTGCCCCTCTCTACAAAGTGTTGTACGGGCGCCTTTGCACATAAACATTTTTAACGATTTACATGTAATGCGAATACATAAAGTTAAAATTTAAATTGACAAAGTAGGTAGTACTTATGCGCATTTAATTTTCATCAACACAAATCACATCGGTTGCAAAGAAATTCGACGGATGAAAGTATATTGTGAAAAATAATATTTGTTTTTCAAATTTATTAAGCAATGAAAAAAAAAGTTTAGCCAGTTACAAAATATGTATATTTAAATTGTAGGGAGGTGCATACATACTATTCAATTAAATTCAAAATAATTCCAACCTTGTTACCGTAAACGTCACAATACTTTGAGATGTCATATTTATTTCCAGCTAGAGAAAATTTCAATTGAATTTTTTCACTATAAAACCAAGAATAATTTCTTATCCATTATAGAATTTCATATGTAATTTACAAAGTCGAAACGATATTGAAAACTACAACATTGCACTAGTATACTTATCGGTTATCACTAACTAACTACGAATAAAATATAGGTCACTGATCATTAGGTGCTACTATGCTACTACAAACATTCAAGTACACCTACTCGTACGTACGTACTATTTTAATTACACCCTTAAACGTTACGTTACACTTTACGAGTGGAAATACAACAAAGAAAAGTCCATAGGTTACGTAAAGTTTGTCGTTTGATTTTTACACTATTTGTTGTTATCACTAATTTAAAAGTGTGCCAAATTCATAAGTTGCGCTATTCTTTGAACAGTACAGTTAACAGCGATAAACTTTCACACGTATGTTCTAGATTTAATCTGTAAACAAGGGCGCCCATAGCGGGGGGCAAGAGGGGGCACTTGCCCCCATCTGTATTCTACCTTCCAGTATTTTAAAAACCATTTCGTCACTTGAATAATTTTTTTTTGATATATAGTAATTAAGACCTTTTAATTGATCGATTACACATAATGTGTTAAACTACTAACAAATAGTTACTAAATCAACACCGTTTACTGTTTTTAATGAAAAATTAAAGCAAAACATCTTTTTATTTATATTTAAAGAAATTTCACTGGTTAAAAATGAAGGTTTTTTTACTTACTGCAGAAAAATTGGATTGTATGATAATTCAAATTTGAGTAGACAAATAAAATTAAGATTAATAAAGTAAGGACATTATTTTATTGGAAGACGTAATTGAATTTTATACTCAGGATTTTTTCTTCATAGAAGTTTGGTATGACTTATGAAAAATATAGGAAAGCCCAAAGGTCTTAATGGTTTCCTGAGATAAAGTACCCATCTGCTCATATAGTTTTTTGTATTCAAGCTTTCGACTTTGTGCTGCGAAAGAGAGTGTTTTCAAATATGCTAAATTTTAAGGTATGTTGATAAAAGTAGCAAGATCAGAAGGATATTAGTAACATTAGTAGGTAATGTTTTGTTAAACCACGGTTATCACTTTTGAGTTGCACTTTATTAAAAAAAAGAATTGCTCAATTACGAAGTGGTTAAAATTAAAGGTAAGTTTTAAAGTTTTTTTAGGTAGAGCGATAAATTTACCCTATTAACCACGCTTCTTCTTAGCATTTACAACAGCCTGAGCACGGTTACAATTAATTCCAAGTCTTCAAGTTGACTCACCAAAAAGCACTAATTTTTTTAAAGATTTTTGTATGGCTGCCTAAAACAGTATCTTCATTTCATCAATTGTTTTGAGGAATTTTGTATGCAATGACCTGAAGAAGTTGGGAGATTTTACTTACTAACGGATTCTAAGTAAAATTTCAATTTCTCTGTATTTTTCCCCTATCTCCTGGTGCGCTGATATTGTTTTAGTGTGGCAGAAAAGGATTAATGATTCTTAACTGAGTTAAATCCACCTTCATTCTATTCGTCACAAGATGTAGCTCCCGAAATTGCAAACTCCTTTTATAAGCCATAGTTCTGCCCCTCCCTACGAAATGCTGTATGGGCGCCCATGTCTGTAAAATACATTTAATTGAATAAGCCTGAAAGTCAGAAACGTACAGGTCAAGGATTCGAAGGAAATTCGAAATTGTGTGTTCAGTTATGCTTAAAAAGTCAAAGCTCGCTGATCATCCATATGTTGGACGTGTGAGTACGACGTGAAGAACATCACAAGTAACCAGTAATAAACACAGACTCCTTTGGCACCGAAAACAAACCAAAAAGTTCTTAAGATAAGTTTTACGCTAGACTTTGAGCTTGGAGAGAAAGCCTAAGTACCTAATAGTGGCTCTCATACAGACCACTCAAATACTTGGTTTACATGATAGCTCCAGAATGCGTCAAAATCAAAAATTTTGCAAAGTAAGTACACACTTTCGACTAGCCACCCTACATATGTCCTGGAAAAAATTGTCCGGTTTGAACGTACAATAACTCTTGATTGCGTTAAGTTAAGACTTTACAATGTTCTATCGATGAGTTTAATAAAAAATATAATCATAATTCATTAATGCGCATTTCTACTTTTGGTATCTGCCAAACCAATGTTTTTATATATTCTACTTGCACGTTAATTTCAGAATGCATTCTTTTGATCTAATTTTCGAAATTATGATGAACGAGATCATTTCCCTCCTTCGTTCTTAAAAAAGTGCAGATTAAAGAAATGAACTTAAATTTTAATACTTTTATTCCATGACTTTCTCTTCTATTCGACGAGCCAAATCGGGCCTTGGCATCTTCGAAAATATTTCCCCAATCGGATTTGGGACATTACAACCGTCTCATAGTTCGATCTCTTTTTTTTCTCTCGAAGCTTCGTAAAGTAGTTTTCTTCGTTTTTTAGCGGCCTAACGTTCAACCCTAGCCGGAGAAACTCGATGACTTTAATAAGAAATAAATTTATTAAATAAAGGTTTTAAATGCTGAAACATGTTCAAAAACTGATTCAAAAATTACACACGATTCTGTTTTTGGACAAAATCTTACAAACGAAAATGAAAAAATTTTAGAAATATGTCCGACTATTTACTATCTTAGATATCATGTCTTGTCCAATTCAATATCAGGGATATCGTTGCGAAATTCGGAGAACCACTTGCAAACTATTTTATATGACGGAGCAGATTATCTATACATTTTTTTTTAGCATTATTCGGTTTCCTTAATGGTTTTTACACTCAAAAAGAAATAGAAAAAATACACAAACAATTTATGCATTTTCGAATGCTGAATAATTTTGTCAAATAACTTGACAATATCAAAAATAAAGTTGATTTTGTTCTTTGAAAAACAAACATACATATACCATCTAGCTACGGCCGTCAAATATTTGACCACAAAAATTTAACCACAAAAATTTTACAGGATATTTGGTCAAACAATTTGACAAATAAAAATTGTACGATACCACTGTGACTGATTGCATTTGCCATTGAAAATAGTCGAATATTTTACAAAGTACCATACATCTTAAAGAAAATAAATATTATTAATCATAATTAATTTATAATATGAAAGATTGATACACAATTAGGATAGGAAGGAAGGCGATTAAAGGTTGGAACTTTCTGCTGCACATGAAGTAACTGTGAAGTATTATGACACACACGAACTGATTGCTCAAATAACACAATTCAATCACTCACAAAACATATTTGTTTTTAATTGGCACATACGTTTGGTAGCTATGTTTATAAACTCGTGCATAAACACATTCACTTCAGTTCCGAGTAATTTTCTTTCTGCCCTAGAACGTTCACTGTTACATTCGATATTATGCAAAATATGATTTATAAAATATAAAATCTCAGAAAATTTATTTTCAGCGTCCAAATCATCAACGACTTCTCTGTACAAAATTTTTGCGGTGAAGACGAACGAGCGTGTTTGTCAGAACATAATTTCTATTTTGATTAATGATTCGAAGAACAACACGAATTTTATTCATGAGTAAATCGTCGTCGTACACCCACCCCGAAAACATAAAAAATAAAATTCATTTCGATTTAAGTGGATAATGCGACCAGCGGCATTTTCAGCTTTGGAATTTTTGTCTTGTGAATTAAAACTATAAATAAAAATTGAGATATGAGAAGAGTGCGAATTTGCCATTAGAAATTATAGTACTTACATAAATATTTATTAAGAATCAAATTAAAACTCTTTAACGACGACATTAAATTACTCACAAGGTTGAAACATAACTTTATTTTATGCGGTGATTTCAATGCGAGACATGGGTATTGGAATTGCCTCAGAAGCAACAAGGCAGGAAAAATCCTTTATAATGAAATGCTTCAGAGTAGCTTTTTCATTCACACCCCGACGGAACCAACATTTCAATCGATGAGAGGTAGTGATTCAAAACTTGATCTGGTGATAAGCAATGGTCTAATTCCTTTATCTCAACCGATAACAACATATGCTTTGTCATCCCCACATCTTCCTGTTCTATTTTCGATCGAAAAATCTGTTCATAGGGTACAGAACTCCAACTCCTTCTTTTGTTTTCGCAAAACCCATTGGCAGAAGTTTCGGAGATTTTTGAATCGCCGCATTACACTTAATGGCCTCGACTTAAGCGCGATAACTAGCAATGGACAAATTGACCAATTAATTGCGGAAATTTTGTACATCTTTTTTTCGGCTTCGTTCTATTTAATATAAACATTTAGGTTGATTTAAACTTAAGTAAAGATTCCATATAAATCATAAACAGTGTGCATACTTGAGATTTGACATATGATAGACCAATCATTCGTAAGATCCAATTATAAGGCTGGTGGATGTACTTATCCCTAATTCATGGCAGCCCTACATTAAACTTTTTCACTCACGTTAACCGCTCTATAGTATTCTTCACTTTTATTTGGACCTTATCATATATTCTGGAGTTGCTCTACGATTATTCTTACCAGCTCCTTAAACGACCAAGTGACAGAAAGAAAAATTATAGACTAAACGTAAATTTTTTTTATCTGATCATTTAAAAAAGATACGACCCCAAAACCTTAATCCCGACCCCGACGGTTACGCCACTGCTCGTATTCATCCGATAGCATTAACTCAGTGGCGGCTATAAACAAGGAAAAATAATGACATTAAGAACCGCAACACATCTTACAAATGTTCGTGTTTTCTTCAATGCAAAAGTTTTTAGCAACTTTATCACGTTCGTCGGGATTTTATATGCAAACACGAGTTTTTTCTGTCGAATCTTTGTGAAAAATGTCTGCAGATAGAAGGTAATAAGGAGCAGAGAAGGGCAGGACTTCAGTATAGGCACTATAATATGTAATATATATAATAAACTTTCTAAGTCGTACCTTGGCCCCTTCGATAGTTTTTTCCTAATCGTCATCATCTTCCCTTAGATCGATCCTATCACAGCTTCCTGAAATTGTTGATTTTCCGAAGGTATGTTGTTAGCCCAAAAGTGGATAGTCGGGCATAGGATTTTTAGGACTGTAGTCGAGTTTTATATAAAATTCCAGTGCCCCTAACCCTAATAAATTTACACAACACCAGTCCAACAAATATTTCCTAAGATTCGATTTACGACAAATGTTATTTCTTATTCGAAACTCGACTAAATCCTTGTTATTTTACCAAAATTTAGGCTTTCAGGAACAGAGCAAACATCCCCAAAATCATTTATTTTTCAGCATTAATCTCATGCAACATGTTTGCTGAAACGTTTGTAAATATTGCGCTCAAATTAAAAATATACAACAGGTATGAGAATGTAAATATTATATTTTCTTATTGTAAAAGAACTGAATTTCAAATTCGTCTTTTGTTGAAAATGCTGTGCAAAGGGAAATTCTTTCAGGATGCGCAAATATGGCACTGTAATGAATTCTTTTCAGAACGTTTGAAGATTATGTTGGGCTACAGCCTTATAGGCGACATCAATTCATTTGAAATTCTGATGGTTTTTTTATAGAAATTCTTCTGATATCCTTAAACTTGTAGATATAGTGTGTGAAATGTTCTCAAAGAGCATGTTCATAGGTGAGAAAACGTCGCAAGTGCAAGTGTATTATAAAAGACTCTTAAAAATTCAACACCTTCAATGTATTATGCAAAAGGAAAATGAGGAAGAAAAAAAGTTAGGTACTATCTTTTTGTACGGTTTACACGTTTGCTCGTGACTTGTAAGGAGCAGGAGTCTTGTAAAAATATCAGCAAGAATGGCAAATTTAAATTTATGTGCTCATATTATTTCCGAATGGTGAATAACAGAAACAATTCGACGGAAGAAATATGTTTTTGGTACATTTTCTCAGTCTGAAAAATTGGAGAGCGTCAGTACAGTGTACTAGAATTAAATTATGGATATGAAATTAGTGTACAAATATTACCTACTGACACTGCGAAATGTTAATGCCCCTTTCGAGATACAAAATATCACCAATGCTTTAATAAGATTCGCAGAGACTAGATACAATAGGTACCTCCGTAAACAACTTCCCTTAGCTACAAAATCGGTCTTTTTTCTATCAAGATATAATATACCACTTTATTTTACTAGTTCATTTTTTTTAATACCTAATAAAATGTAATTACTATTAGTAAAACGTCTATCGTTGCATCACTAAAGCTTGTATCAGACGTATAAAAATTTCACTAAGTTAAAATCACTTTTTTTGAATTTTTTGTCAAATTTTTTTGTTCAAATATTTGACAGCATGGCATGTAGTCTAATACAAGCTTACAAGCAAATCAAAATTTGAACTACTGCCGCGTAAGCCCCAAATCTACCCATTAAAAAAATTTGAATTTAAAATATCAAAGAATCTCATGAGCTATAAGTTTTTTAAGCGGAAAAAACAATATTTTTCTACACGCTGGAAAAATGTGTTTCTCATAATTTTTTTAAATCGGTACTTCATTATTAAAAAAATAAAGTAAAATTAACAAAACATGTAACACCAATTGACTCAATAGAAACACACCGCGATTCAGCAAAACCTTTTTTTAAAAATCCAATTTATTAATATGAACCTTCCCCTTTCGTAAAAATATCAGTTAAGGACATATAACAGTATTTTATTAATAAAAAAAATTATAATAAAAGCAAGATCTTAGATGGGAAGGAAGGATGATCGCAATGACGCAGGGTTGATCAGAGAAAATATTTTCGAAAAGGCCAAGGGTTTCTGAGATTCTGGCCCACCAAACCCCGTTAAAAGATAACATATTCATGATGAAAATAATTATAGATTTTATTATTAATTTCGTTATGAAATACCTGCGTAAAATTTTATCATGATGAATTGATGAATTTCATCATGAAATTCCTGATGAATTCATGATATTAATCACGAATTTCCAGAACTCATCAAGTCACTCATCGAAAGCGGAATTACTTCGGTAGTGTTAACATAAACAAAGTTTATCAGAATGAGTTCATTAACGCTGGACTATTTGGAAAATGACTTTGCAAGTAAGACTGCTTCTGAGATCATGAAGTTTTACAACAAACTTATCGTGCGATATGTGCCTTGAAAGAAACCTGGAACTTTGAAAATTACAAAATTCAAATTAAATTCTTAATTAACTCCTTCTCATTAAAAAACTGCAGTAAAAACAACTGGATACCAATTAAAATTATTCGGTTTGCGTCTAAATATAATTTCACGTAGTAGGTACCAACTCACCACGGAACCTGCCCGTGATAATAATAACAATCTTCTCAATCATTACGCTAACGAAAAAGTTTATTTGTGCTAGCTTAATAAACAGAGGCGCACTAACAAACCCCCAAGTGTTTCAGTACGTTTATAGAGTCATAAATCAATGTTTAATGTTAAATATGATGAAAAACGGTCAATTAATTAAGCGAAAAAAAAACCCAGCAATTGCCAATCTAACCTAATGTACACAATTTCAGACGAATGAAAATTCATCAGAAATTCGCTTCTTATTACACTCGTACAAGGAGGCTATACTAAATTCAATTTCACAAATAATCCAAACACAATTTGAAAGGAAATTAAGAATTCTCAAGTAGCCTTCTCTAAGCATCCTGTTGAGAGAATTATATATAAAAGTATCTTAGATATAAACATTGAATGGAATCTACCCAAGGCCAGGCAGAATTTTTTTCCACCAACCATAGATGAAGTATCTTCCTAGCTATGTCTATCCTGACTCTGGCGAAAGAAAGGTCATATCCTAGGTACTTGTATACTATAATATAAAATAATGTAATTAATATCGACGTCTGTCGGCTAAGTTCCTTGTAGAGTAGAATTCTATCAGTTGGGAGTTGAAGTTGAAGTTCACGCCGGTTTTAATTGATTTTCTCATAATATCGTAGTCCATCATTAAACGGAAAACGGTTGGTATAATTTGATGGTGTATATTTCATAATTCTGACCACAACGTTCCTTAGTTTCAATTCAATGTAAGAACGCAACTATACATTATTAAGTAGTATAGAACCCAGATTACTAGGTAATAACTTGAAAGTCTAGGACTATAACTACATCAGTAGCGTAAATATCGGGGTGCGTAGTGCGCTCTAATATAAGGGTGCAGGAAATTTTTTATAATAAATAACAAGTTGGCTTGGTGCACTTCTTATTTTCAATCAAGCCACAACAAGAAATTTAATTAAAGTTGGTATAGGACATTTCGCATACAGACCCTTTGAATCATACCCAACCGCGGCAATCAATCAAATTATATCAATGCGATGTGGGGAGAAAAAAGGTGTTACGTCTTGAAAAGACGTTAAAAAAGACTTTACAACCAATGAACTTATCTATTGACTAGTCTACCTGGCCACTTATTGTGAAGAAACATTTCTACTGATATAGTCCTTACGTAGGCCTGCGAAGGTCCGAAGAACCGATGATGATGAACGACACATTATTGCCCCCACTCACACGCACTATGTGGCCAAACTACGCTACTGAACCACATAAAGCCCCAATGTGAAATTACACTTACATTTCGTGATGAACAAATGTTATTAACGTCAACGTACAAAATTAATTGCAATTTGAAGTCAATAGAAAGCATACAACGCGCTTGTGTGTTTCAAGTCAATTAATAATTAATTAGAATAGCTTTAGGCAGGTAAAATTTCATAAGATTTAGATTTTTACTTAAAGCTACAGAAGATGGTAAAAAAATTATTAAGAAAATCGATTCGTTAAAAATTCAGCATCGGATTATGCAAACATTTGAGTATTTAATAGAAACGCCATTGGAAGGGAATAAATCCAAAGTGTTTAATATTTATTTAACATTTCAGAATCAGAGAAACGACTGAACTTTCGCTGAAGAGCAATAAGACAGCTTGATAAAGGATTAAGTTTCGTATAATCTTCTATACAGATAATGATAGAGATTAATTGTTTTCAGGAACGGTATTAATTTCCTGGCCTAATGGAAAATAAAGGACCAACTAAAACCTGCCTTCTAACCTTTTATTTGCCATTCATATTAGCCCTTAATTGTTAAGTCAACAATCATAGCTTCTATGTCTTAACAAAATAAAGGATATACCGAAATACGTACTATTCGAAGGATATACGAAAGTTGTTTGATAAATTTAGTGGATTTGATAATAGCTAACGCTCAAGTCGCAAGTTCCCCCACTCTAGAAGTCAGCAGTTGATTGTTGATTGTTATTAGGTTTACTGTTTTGGGACAGCTCATCAACCAATCACAGAAAATTAGTTTAAAGTTGTTAGAATACTAACCCGAATCTTCACAGTCCTATAAATAACTCCTGGGTCATTCCATCAAGAATAACGAAAGTTGTGACCTTTCCATCACCGATTCTTTTGAAAATTTTTGTACATGAAGAACTAGTGAAAAAAAAATATAATTTCAATTTTTTTTGCTATCTCATTTTTTTTGTTAGTTATATAGAATGTTAAAGTTTTCGCAAAAATGGTGTCCGAGTATCCTTCGAAAATTCATATCTCTTGTAATTTTTATCCTAGAATAATAAAATAGGGCTTATTTTAAAGGGGGAGGTTGTCGCAATATAAAAAATTCGAATAAAAATTATCCTTTATATTTTTTTTAAGGATAACGATTTTGTCCTTTATCCATGAATATCTCAAAATGCTTTTTTTTATATTTTGTAGGTTATACTGTTTTACAAGCCATACCAAAAAATTAGCTTGGGATCTTAATGGGATCGGGGTCAAAAAAATCTAAGAACATAAGTGCTTCTCAATTATGTTATAATTGTAATTTTTCTATAACATAATTGAGAAGCACTGATGTTCTTAAATTTTTTTGACCCCGATCCCATTGAGATCCCAAGTTAATTTTTTGTAATGTTTTGTTAAACAGTATAACCTACAAAGTATGAAAAAATAAAAAACAAACTAATTTTGAGATATTCAAGGGTAAAGGACAAAATCGTTACTCTTAAAAAAAAAATTTCAAGGATAATTTTTATTCGTATTTTTTTTTATATTGCGACAATTTTTAAACAACAATCTTTAAAATAAGTCCTACTTTATTATTCTAGGATAAAAGTTAACAGAGATATGAATTTTCAAAGAAAACTTGGACACCTTTTATGCGAATTCTTTAACATACTATAACTACCAAAAAAAATGAGATAGAAACAAAAAATTGAAATTATATTTTTTTTTCACTAATTCTTCGAGTACATAAATTTTCAAAAGAATCGGCGATGGTAAGGTCATACTTTTGGCGATTCTTGATGGAATGACCCTTTTTCTATAAAGTAAATTGAGAAGCACTGATGTTCTTCGATTTTTTTGACCCCGATCCCATTCAGATCCCAAGTTAAATTTTTGGTATGTTTTGTAAAACAGTATAACCTATAAAATATAAAAAAAAAAATGTGTTTTGAGATATTCAAGGATGAAGGGACAAAATCGCTATCCTTGAAAAAAAATTTCAAGGATGGAACGACCCTCCTATAAATAAGCTCAGTACCTGTACAGCGCTTATTTTGAGCGAAATTGATTCACTCTGAAAATTTTAGGAAATATAAATGGCACTCCAGTGAAAATCATAAAATTAAGAAATTATTTGTCTGGTGGATCGGTTCGAACATCACGTGAAACGGCTGAACAGAATATGCTGAAATTCAGTATTCGGTACAGATTTTAGGCGTTTATTGAAGTGGGCCAGTAAAATTCTATTCCGTGTCTTATTGGGGACTCAAAAAAATGACAAAAGCATTTTATTGATTTGTAGAAGTAGCCTGCAGAATTTCTAAGTAATTCGATATCTGATTGAGCTTAAGGGGAGCCTTTAGACGCCCGAAAATGAGTCATTTTTCATGAATTTTTTTTATGGTGATAAAATAATCGCATCATTTTAAAATTTTTACATTATATTATTACAACTTTCAACTAAAAAATAATTTTTTTTTGTTTTACAAAACAAAATGGCGTCTTTATAGGGTATTCCTTTAGGGGCCTTTTGCGAGACATCGAAAAGTGCTCCATTTGTCATATTTTTTCTATTGATCTTAAACTGAAACCCAAAACATTTTTCGACTACTGACAGATGAATGGGAAGGATGTACCTATAAAATTATAAAAAAAATATAAAACAAAAAAGATATGATGCTTTTCAAGCAAATCTTCAATTTTCAAATATTTTTTTTGACAGTTTTGACCCCAAAAAAGTGGTTTATTTACGCGATATCCTCAAAACTTTAGGTATATCCTTCCGATAATTATATAGACAGAAAGCTCACAAAAAATCAGACAAATCGATCCATAACTTTTTGAGCTACAACACGAGCAGTTCAGTTTTTGAAGATGAAGTTTCGAGATAATCGTGTTTAAACTTTCAATAACTCGCGTTCCTTTTGTATAATTTGGCATTTTAGGTTTGAAAAATCAACCGCACACGACATACTTTCGATACAAACTGACCCAATTTCTTGGTAAACGTACGTTACGCTTTATACTTTCGAAATATGTAAAAAAAAAATCGTTTTTTTTAAAATTCCCTTAAGGGGGTCGTCTCGTATGTGACGGCCATTTTTTTCCGCTTTTTTCGGGAATTTTTTTTCGCAGATTATGAGTTACCCATTCTTGAAAGTTTTACCACATATTTGTTCATATTTCAACAAACATTAGACATTTTTTTAGGGAAATTTTTTTTTTTGGATGCAGAGCTCTTGAAAGTGACCGCTGTAAAAAAAAGTTGTCAAATGGCTGCCATGGCTCCGGCTGTCCTCCTCATTTGAAATCAAAAAATTAAATTTATATTTCATTTATAGCCCTGTGGCTATAACTGGTACCAGAATTAAATCAAAATTTTTAAATTTAAAAATTGGCCTAACTTTGCCATTTTTTTTTTAATTTTTACGTATTTGATGAATTTAGCTTCAGCTAAAAAAAACTATGACATATATCGCTAAGATTCTGCTACCAGTTGTAACTAGGGATCCGCTGAACATGTTATTCAAATTTCAGCGCAATCGGTTCAGTAGTTTTTTCTGAATCGTGGCAGCCAATTCGAAAAATGCAGTTTTGAGAAAAACGCAATTAAAGATCGGTGGTGGCCCGGGCGAGCTCCGAACAGCTGCTGCATTATACGGCTATTACTTTATAACGACTTCGAATTCTGAGAAATCCTTTTACATACATATTCTAGGGATGATTTGGAAGTAATTTAGACAAACAAAAAAGATTTTTCTGACCCGGCACATAGTACGACCCCCTTAAGATATATTGGGGAATGAAAAATTCACTCCCAGGTGCATAATTTAAAAAAAAAATCTTTCCTTCGTCTTACAACAAATATTATGTTGTTTTGGCAGCCTTTAGCAGTTTGGGTTGGTCGTTGATACGTTATTTTACCCTTCCATGTTAGCTATGAATTATTTATACTTCACTATAATAAAATGAAAAGAATTTAATATTTTCATAAATTTATCAATTTATTCCCCATGCAAATGTCTTGTCAAGTAGACACACGCCGTGAACACAGTCCAACAAAGTCTATTTATTCTCATTACATTCGGTAGTTCGTGCCAATTTCAGATACGAAAATTAAGAAAATAATTGATCTATTCTCGAATTGATTAAATGTTTCACCAATATTTATAGAACTAGCTAGTCAATTGCCCCATATCCAACCTACAGGCTAAACGTATTTTATCTGCAAATAAAGAAGTTCCTAGCATCTTAAGAACGGCCTAGGAGCATAAGCTCTTACACACCTGAGGCCGTAATTGCGAACATAAACTCGATGCTTAATATGGGTGACTGCAAGGTGACGGTGCAACTCCATCGCACCAAATTACTACCCAAAAACAAATAGGATACACTACGAACAAAAGTTACTTAATATTTTAAACGATATCCCAATTATCAAAAGGATCCATCATTTCCACCTTGCTCCAAATACTTCACCTTTAGAATTTCCATCTCACATTTCAAGCTGAAACGTGCAACTTCATTCCTTCGATTATAATTCGAATAGCAACAACAAACCATATCCTTCTCTTCTGCGTTTAGAGTTAGGCACTATGGCATCCTGGTAGCACTAAAGGACTTTATATTCCGTGCCGTCACGTCCATGCCAATGGCATAGACGCCGCTGACGTAGTACGTTTCCTTCCACCCCCGTCGAAGTCACGCGAAGACGTCGTTTGTGATTTTATAGGGGCAGAGGACACGGGGGTGCGATAGGTGGTCCCTATTAGTAGCTGAACAAACCCAGGACGGATATGTAAATTCCGTTAACGAAATGCGAAAACTTTAAAGGCAAAAGGGCCTACCGAAGAAATTGTAAAAGGCTTGGAGTAGGTCACGTAGCCCCTCCAACATAAGCCCAGGCAATAAAACACGTCCAAGGAATTATTATATTATCTTATGTACCATGTTGGCTGTTAGGCTGTTAGGCAAGAAAGCTATTTAGCTTCTCGTATTACTCACCTCTGATTTATTTATTTCGGCCTGTTTTTCAGATGTCACCGTCAATTCACCTGAGATACTGCGCCACTTTAATCGAGCACTTGTCGACGAATCACTCTTATGACACAATAAAAAGAAACCAACGATCGGAGCATATGTGTTCCGAAATCGGATTACAAAAGGACCTATGTCACGTCTTATTTGCTACTTGTAACGCACTTTACGTCGAAAAAATCAAACTTCACACACCGACCCAGAACACCCTGTGTCACGAAAAAGTTGTTAACCGGCGCAACAAGCACCTCAACTTTGTCGTATTATGCGACAGGACACACACGGTGCTACCGGATTTTCCGGACACGAAACTTAACGCGCGATTTCCAACCCCCAACTGAACCGTGAACGGCAACAGCAGAAGTAAAAGACTGCTCTGCTCTACTGCTTGTGAGCTGTACTGTGACGAATTAAAGAAAATTCTTCGGAACGACCTTATTCGCCTGCCGAGAGAAAATCGCCGCTTTTCCTCCGGTGCTTTTCGACGAAAATGTGTGCGAAGGTACACTAACAACGACCATACAAGAGCCAAACAGCCAAAGCACCAAGCTATTTTCAGGGATGTAAAAATCATCACGCAACAAATGCCCCTTCACACGATTCCTATCAATGAAACAGTGCTACACCAAAAATTCAAACACCGAAACAGAATTCGTCAAGCTTTTGCCGAGCTTCTGTGGTTAACCGAATTCTTGCAGAGGACTACGCTATAAATAAAACCGGCATTTCTGCTGCATATTTGCGGGTAGCATTTTTTTGGCGAATTTTCATTTTAAGGTACCTTCAGCAAGCTCGTTACTTTTAAAATTCAAATTACTTTTAAATTTCGTCCTTTCTTTTAAATTTTTTAATCAACAATGTGTCGCTCAGGACATACATAGAACAAAAAAAAATAGTAGAAGGAAACGCTGTGACTGTACAACTTTCAGGATCTTCAGTTCCTTGAACGGTTTTTACTCCTTTATTGGAATTATTAGCCGCAACTACAGTGCATGCACGCAGCGGATGACTGGCAGAAGCAAATATACAGATCCGCGGTGATTGAATATCCAAAAATTCTGAAAATAGTTTCAGTTATTATCTGAGGAGCTCGTGGAATGGAAATTAACTCAATATCTCGAAACGCCTAAGAGATATGAAGAAATTCGTGAAAATATATGGATCACCCAAAATGGTTTTGGCCGCAATGCAAATTTGAAATTTTTAATTACTTAACAACTTAAATTATCAGAAACTTAGAACCGAACTAGTGGGGTTGTAATAGCCTCTTTAGTTTTTCTTAAACAATACGAAAGACACCAATAATAATAAGGAAAAAAGTTAATAACTTAATAAAACTGCTATTCAATTGTTGATATTATTACACGAGTTAGGCCCAGTAGACCTCTAGCAGAGAAAAAATTCCAGAGGCGAGGGTGTAGTAGGTGACAGTAGAGGAGGGAGGGTACAAAGCAAAAAATTCTGATTGTTATTTCTCGAGAATCACTCGGAATAGAAAGTTTAGAGTTGATCTGTAAAGAGCCACCATAGGGGGATAGTACTATTTTTGCTTTTGAATCATAGTCGAGGCCGTGGTCAAAGACGCCTTTAACACTGGTTGTCTCAATGCTGGCACCTTAAAACATTATTGTGAAAGGTGAATAGTTCAGGGAGCCTGCATCGACACAACCAGGGTTAGATTTCGACTTTGACCACGTTGCGACCTATGACCCAAAAATGAAATTGATGTTTTATGGTTGGCAGTGCAGTAAGCACTTCTGTTGGACCCCGACGCTTCTCGAATTTTGCACAGAAAAATAATAAAAAAAAAATTGTTTAGAACGAAATTATATTAAAATAATAATGACCTTTTTTCATAATATATTCTACCGAGTACTTTGGTTAAAAATTAAATATAAAAAACTATTAAAAAATATCAAAGCACTTGGTCCAAACGTAGCTACCTTGACAGTGGTTAGTACGAAAAAAATTGTATTGTGCCGGTAACAGAGGCTAGGTACATAATAATTATTCTGTCTTTTCCTTTGAAATTCATTAAGACTTATTATTGAATTTGAAAAAAGTAATAAAATCAACGCATTGTTTTATGGAAAATCGAATGTGTGTACATTCGGTATGTATGTGCCCATGGAAATACAAACCAATTCGATATCTACCATAATTAGAAGAAGAAGATATTTTGAAATTTATGAAACCGAATCCTGAAACTTGTTCTTAGGTAAGAATGAATTCGATTTTATTAGACCTAAGAGATATGTCGGAATTCGTGAAAATGTTCGCAATAACTTTACACCCCCTCGGGAGTTAAATATCGAAAAATCCTGAAAACGGTTTCAAGTTAAATTATTTCGATATAGACCTAAGAGATATGACGAATTTCGCGAAAATACTCGCACCTCCTTTTCACTAAAAAACTGTTTGCTCTATCTCCGTACGCCAATAAAAATTTTAAATTTGTTTTCTACTTAAGAGGTAACACCACTGTAACAGCCTGAAAAAAAGCTCTTTTTCGACATTTTTTTTAATGGAAGGATAGGAAATAGACTAATAATATTTAGGGAAGTTAATAACCATGTATTTAAGTATATAATAAAAATAAATGTTGTGAAAAATTTTACAAAATGGCGGCACTAAAGCCATTCTCCCGAGGCATGTTAAATTTTAGGCGCTCTGCGGCACGCAGTTTATTTTACGTAAATTTGAACCTAGCACAAAGAAAAAAAAACCACTGAATCTTCATGAGTATGGCTAGAGAAACACGTAGGGGAATTTAGAAATATTGAGTTTTGTGTGATTGGCGAGTATTTAAAAAATTTTATTCAAATTTTGACCATTTTGAAACAGGACAGTTATTTGCTAATAACTATTTTTTAAATCAATGTATCGAAAATGCTCTATGTGTTTCTCTTCGAAATATTATTTTGAAGATATGGTGAAAAATTCGAATGAAAAGAATGAAAATTGTTCGAGTTATAGTGCGTGCCGATTTCGAAAATCGTGTTTCGAGAAAAACGCGTTCAAAGTTTTGAAATGTGTTACAGAATTGAACAAATAAATAATTCTACTTTTAAAATTTTTTACCATTAATCTGCAACTCCAGGACCATAAAGCTGTCCTTCTAAGTTGGAATATTCAATCTCTTTCCTCGACGATTTAATGCTGGAGCGCGCCTCTTTTGCCGCATCTATCAATGAACGCTCAGCGTACTGGATTCGCTTAGCATCAGATTCGACACAAAAATTGTAGCATTAGACGCCAATATCCACATCCAGAACCTTCATAATCCGTAGTATGTTAGTCAGTCCATCATTAAAATTGCATACAGCGATATCCGTTGCTATATTTAGGATTTTCTTGCCAATAGAATAAAATTTTGACTTTTTTGTACATGAACTGACGCTATACTAACGTAATTCTGTGCGAAAATGCATCCAATGGAACACAAAAACTTTCTAGCGATATCTATTAGTGTATTCGAGAAGTTAGAAACCAACAGGTAAATCATTAGGCAGTATCTTCTCAGATGGATACCTGATCCGAAGCAGGTAGTCGTTTCGAAGCAGCCTGACGCGCTCGGTAAAGAGCTAGAAATTCCAGGAAATAATTGATTTTCTTTTTTAAACTTTTTTCCCAATATTCTCCAAGGTTCAAACAATTTTTTAAGCAAAAAAAAAATCGATTTTTTGAAAATTTTACAGTGGTGTTACCCCTTAAATTCATTTTTTTTTGTAAATTTACAAATACATACTTACTAAGTTTCAAGTTTCTACCATAAAAAGTTCTTGAGATACAAAAAGCACCTCAAACAGCTCATTGCTATCCTTTAAAAATTATTCAAATTTAAGTTCGGCTTTATTTTGCCTAATCTGTATAAATTTCAGTGTTAGTTTCTAATAAAGTTACTTAAGAGCTATTGAGTATCTATGCCCATTTCAACTAATGTTTTCTGTATTTGTCGTAAGACATGGGAGTTATAGTGTGATTAGTATATAAGACTAAGGAAGTACAGCAAAGTGAAAAACCTTATATGTATAACTTAAGACTATGCTTAAAACTAGATCTAACCTAGGATTTAAATATGTTCTAATTAGCTATATAATCCTGAGATTAGTGGATTTTCCGATATCGAACTTCGTTCAACAAATTTTTGATGTATGATGTCGATCTTTTCCTTTAATTTTGAAGCATTTGCAATTTCATGAAGTTTCCGCGTGGAGAAATACCAGGGACGGTTTAGCACTTTAAAAATTATAATTTTAGAGCATAACAACTTTTCACTTTTTATCCTTAGCGGTTCTCGTGATATAAAAATCGGAATGTTCTCCCCAATTGACACGCCTAACACCTTGACCCCCAAAAATAATTTATTTGCTGTATAAATTCCAAGATCCTATCTTTTTGAGATATAAAACACCACACATTGCTCCACCACCACACATTGCTTAGACCCCTACTCACGTACAACTCCACCCAAGTTGACCATTTTGACTCCACTATCCTAGCTATACATGAATTTGAATTTTGAAAAATCTGGCATAAGCCGGTTCTGAGATCTACAGAGAATCCAAACTATTTCGTTTACGACCTTCCTCCCCCTTACCTCACCCCTCACATCAATTCTTACTAAAAAAGTACGCTTTACACTCTCCACTCCTTTACACACGTAAACAATTTAAACTTAATATATCAAACGGTCTGTGAGCTGCGAACCTTCAAAAATGTTTTCGTACGGCGGACAGGCGGACTGATTTATTTTTGTATTTTCTTAGGTTTGTTAGTTCTAAAACGTGTAAGTACAAAATATCAGGATAACAAATTTTTTTTAAGTCGATCCCAATTATTAAAATAATAAGGGGGAAATTAAAAAAAAATAATAATTTATGTAGGAGTATAATTTTTAGTTATATATATGTTTATTTGTTATTATTTTTGAAATACTTCAGACAAATAATAATAAATTGGTGCTCGTATTAGACTGCATCCTACTTTGGCAAATATTAGGCTATTTTGGTTAGCAATTGCAGTCAAATGTTGTAATCGTCAAATTGTTTCATTTATTAACTGCTTGGCTTGGCAACTTTTTATAGTCAAATATTTGACAGCAAGGCATATACCAACTCGGTATAAGGTATGCATCGTAGAAAAGAGCTATTACTGTGTTGTTAGACGATATTAACGAATTTTTTATATTTTATGGAATGCGATTTTTAAGTGTGGGTACGATGTTATAAAGGGTGTTTTTTTAGGTATGCAATTATAATACAAGACAGAAATATTGTTGGAATGAAATTTTTTTATTATATTCTGGTAGATAATTTCATGGCATTTATTTTTTAAATATGATTTCCGTCATATATCCGCCGCGGCTACGAGTAACATGGTCCATTCGATCAGTCCAATTTTTGACTACTTTTTCCAATAAATCTGGCCTTATGGCGTCAATAGTGGCTTGAATATTGGCTTCCAATGCTTCAAGAGTTGCTGGTTTGTCGGTATAAACGCATGACTTAATATAGCCCCATAAAAAATAATCCAGAGGCGTTAAATCGCACGAACGAGGGGGCCAGTTAACAGAACCACTTCTGGAAATCAAGTTGTCACCAAATTGATCTTGCAATAAATCGATTGTTAAGCGCGCTGTATGGCAAGTTGCACCGTCTTGTTGGAACCAAATGTCGGCGATATTTAGCTGATTAATTTTTGGAAACAAAAATTCAGTCAGCATGGCTCGATAGCGCTGGCCATTCACCGTAACGGCAGCTCCTTCCTCATTTCGAAAGAAATAAGGACCGATGATGCCGCCAAGCGTGTAAACCGCACCAAACAGTCAATTTTAATGGATGTAATGGTGATTCGTTAAGAGAAGAGTAAAATTAGTGCGAAAACGATTAATAACTGCACGAATTGCTTGCTCACTAGGCCGATTATGTTGACCGTAAAATGGACGAAGTGCTCTATGAACTTCGCGAACAGATTTATTTTTTTCAAAGTAAATTTCCACAATTTGGAAGCGTTGTTCTGGCGTTAAACGATTCATGATGACTTGCCAAACCTTACTGAACAGAAATGTCAACACAGTTTGACATTCTCAGCTGGTTTGCCACAGTTATCGATATCGATGGTTCTCATGCACCTAAAAAAACACCCTTTACATACACCGAGATGATGAATTTTAAACGGGGACTAATGATAGATTTTTCGACACTCGATTTTTTCTTCCGTATCTTACGAGTATGTAATCTACTGCTGTAGACTTTGATTATCGACTCTGAATTACCCTGTAAATTTTAGTATATTTATAATATTTCCTCTTACGAGTACTGATATATAAAATATAAATTAAAAAAAATATATCATAAAAGAAATATCGGACTACCTAAAATTAAGAAATAAATATGTGTGTTTATCATAGAGATATAAATACTGGAGACGAAAAGACGCCGTTTTTGTATGAAGCACTTTGAAGCAAAATTGAACGTTTTTGTATGGAGCGTTTGATGCCAGGTGGCAGTGAAATGCAAATAGAAGCCTAGTATTCAAATGTTTGGCGTTTTTTGTGTTCAAAACCGGAGTATAACATAAATGTGAGTAAGATGCTAATAGTATAATAGCATAGTGTTTATTGCCGGTCCTTTGCAAGGAATCCTCCGGCTTCAAAACAGTTGCTGCTCGTCATCTCCAGTACATATATCTCTATGGCGTCTATCAATAATATTCGTGAATAAAAATCATAATATCGGATTTTTTTCTGCTTCGATATCATCCCTTCTCGACTTAGAGGAGTATCCCCAGCTTCGTTGCTACTTCTAATATTATTATTATTTTTTCATACTCCACTTATGACAAAACTAGATGGTATTTAAACCCACAAACCTATTTATGCATTACAAACCGGATATGATCCATCCATCGGCTTCGAATTTAAAAATCTTTTTTACGACGACGGTAACGAAGCCACAATTCGCGTGCCAAATAAATTATTTTTGTTCTTAAAAATCTGGTAATAACGTTACTTTTCTCATTCGTTTTAGGTGTTATTTCTTCATTTTTTTTTTCGCAAGATAAACGATGCCAAAATCTATCTCAAAAGTTCATTGTGAAGCTAATTTTTATTTTTAACTCAATGGGACGATTTTACTAATCATTGGCGTAGATGTAGAATCATGATCTTGGACGTAACTAGACCAATACGAACTGGGGGGGGGGGGGGGGGGGGTTGCCATTCGATTATCATAGTGTTGACAAACTTGAGTTTTCTTTTTTAAATAAGCCGAAAGTTCATTAGACTTGAAAAAAGAAATAAGCGAGTATCGAGAGATGGACATTGCGAAATTAATTATTAAATGCATTTTACAAAATAGTACATTCGTACACCGGGTGCTATCACATTGAATTGTTCGTGTATAGTCACAGGGGACCTGGGGAGTATCTAGTACATTGTACAATGGACTATGCTGATTACATTTTGATACTCAATACAACCAAGTCTGAGTTCTGATAATGGACTTAGTAATTGCGGACTATAAACATGTTTACACATATTTGAGAAAAATCCAGTTTAGAATCGAAAGTCTATTAAAATTGCATTAAAACGATCAAAACGATCCAACCTCAATACAAGACGTTACTCTAAATAAATACATGTACCCTAGATAAAATCTATAGAGTATTTTAAGTGTAATCCAGCCCAAAAGTTTGTAACGCATGTACCGGAAAACGAAAAAAACGTTAAGATTCATTCTTGTTACAGAAAAGTATCTGTCCCTGTGCGCTACGCTCGATAACCGAAGAAGTTTGAATTGGGTTTGCGTAATCTGTAAGGCTGCACAAGTTCGTTACTGAAAAGTCGAATGTTTTAATAACTATAGACAATTGAAATTTATCATGTGTTAATTTTCCTGTTTCATTTGTATGACCAAACTGAACTGAGTGCTTCGTGTAGCTTGCATACAAAAGTCCTTAAGAAATTTGAACATTATTGTGATGGATCGCGTGATAATTCAAAAAATCGTTCAGCTACCAAGTCGCAATTGTTTTTGGAAAAGTTTAGTAGGCTTAAGTTTGTTAATAAGTGAGTTGTCCAGTCCCATAAGCCGCCAAGTACTTTTAAAATTGTTTTTTTTATCCAATAAAAAATATTTAAGTCTATTCTCTTGACTTTGCCAGCTGCCGTAAAACGAGTCAAGCTAGTCCTGGACAAAATTTAATTGGGACAGACATTTACAGTGTTCGACGTCATAAACTGTTACAAGTAAATTGAGTGGTTGAGTGGAAGAGTTGCCTAAGCCACATTAAATTTGTTAATGTTTAGGCTTTTTCAGTTTGACCACAATAACCATATCTTTGTGTTCCAAACTAATTTATTCACCATATTATCAGTATACTTTGCTTGGCAGTATAACAAAATAAATCTTATTTCTTTTTAAGAGTAATTTTTCAAATTACGTCTAAGTTTAGAGTCCGATATCTCATTTCGCACTCGTAGGGATGGGTAACTCAGATCTGAGCCGGCTCAATGAACCGGCTCAAGCAGAAGATCCAACTGAGCCAGATCTTCTTCACGGATCTTTGCGGTTCACGGATCTCGACGGTTCAACAGATCTTTACGGATCTTTGCGGTTCGCGGATCTCGACGGCTCAACAGATCTTTACGGATCTTTGTGGTTTGCAGATCTTTGCGGTTCGCAGATCTACACGGCTCGTGAATCTTTAAGGTTCGCGGACAGAAGCAGATCTTTACAAATCGCGGATCTTTGAGGTGATGATGATGGAGGACAGAAGATGGAAAATGGAAGATGGTGGATGGAGGATTGAAGGGTGGAGGATGGAGCATGGAAGATGGAGGATTCAGGATGGAGGATGGATGATGGTGGATGGATGATGGATGATGGAGGATTTAGGATGGAGGATTGAGGATTGAGGATGGATGATGGATGGGGGATGATGGATGATGGATGATGAATGATGAATGATGGATGATGGATGATGGATGATGGATGATGGATGATGGAGGATGGAGGATGGAAAATGGAGATTTGGGGATTGAGGATGGAGGATTGAGGATTGAGGATTGAGGATGGAGGATGAAGATGAAGATAAAAGATAAAAGATGAAAGATGAAAGATTAAAGGTGAGAGATAAAAGATGAAAGATGAAAGATGAAGATTGAAGATGTATAGGATGGAAGATGGAGGACGAAGTATGGAGGATAGAGGATGAAAGATGGAAAATGTAGGATGGGAAATGGAGGATAGAAGATGGAGGATAGAGGATAGAGGATGGTGGACGGTAGATGATAGGTGGAAGATTAAAGATTAAAGATTAAGCATTGAAGCTTGAAGCTTGAAGATGGAAAATTGAAGATGGATGATAGAATCGCAAATCTTTACAGACCGTAGATCTTTATGAATCGCAGATCTTTGATAAGAAGTCTTTGCAAACTATGAGGTAGTACATTATACCTATACTATACATGTTACTTTTGAAGCATCCGCGAAGAATAGGGTATCACCAAAGTACATCGTAATGGAAAGTTGCTCTATTGCTCTGTGTATAGTTAATTATAAAATATTAGGATCTATCCCTTTGCCGGATGATCTAGTTAACCCAGTGCTAATACCAGATGCAATAATCATTATTTTTACATGTGGAATTGAGTCGATTTGTTCCCTTTATCTAACGAGAAGCTAATTAATTTATTTAACGAAGCTATTTCGTCATGTGTGCTGCGTCCTGCACGAAAACCGAAATGATTTTCGTTCAATATTTCATGTGTTTCAAAGTAAAACATTAATTTCTACTTTGCAACAATTTCCATTATTTTTCCAACGATAGATATTAAGGAAATAAGTCACTCTTCAAAAGGTTAAGATTAATTAGGTCTATAACAGTCTTCGAGAAAAATTCTTTTAACCCACATTCAATTGTGAAGTCGTCAAATCCGAGACTAGAGCCACCATTTTTTCAAACTAGTTTCCCATTATTTCCCGCATTACCCAGCATTGCCTTAAAATAATCAACTCTGACATTTATCATTAAAGTACGAGTACATGCCTAGTTTATTTTAAATGAGTTTTCGGTTTGCCGTAAAGGGTTATTTAATAGGTACATAACAATTTTATATTTTAATACAAATGCTCCCTGAAACTTTTTTGCTGGTCTTTCAATGCCAAAACTTCAGCCAAGGTTTATATTTTTATCATGGTGGAGTTCATGAATGAGCAACGTTTGGAAATTATCTCAACTTTTCTGTGTTTTATTTAAATACAAAATTGTTGTATCCCTATTGAAATTTTCTATGTAAATAGCTAAAGGCTATTCAATAGGGACATAACAATTCCGTATATAAATTAAGCACAGAAAAAATTTAAATTTTGAATATTTCCAAACGTTGCTCGTTCATTAACTTCACCATGATAATAATGTAAACGTTGACTGACGTTTTGACATTGACGAACTAGCAAAAAAGTTTAAAGGTGCGTTTGTATTAAAATACAAAATTGTTATGTACCTATTGAATAACCCTTTAGCACGGCAGTGCAAAAGATCAACCTGGATCTTTTGAACCGGCTCAAAGAGCCGGATCTTTGAAAAGAGCGAGATCCGGTTAGCCGGTACACTGAAAAGATCCGAATTTCCCATCTCTATTTCGCACTAATTGTGGGTTAGGCAAGTCTTCCAATAAACCACTCAATTAGAAGAAGTATGTTGTTGTTGAGTCATTTCATCAAGAATCGCCGAAAATGACGAAACCATCGCCGATTCTTTTGAAAATTTATGAAATTTGTGAAAAAAAAATATAGTTTAAATTTTTTGTTTCTATCTAATTTTTTTTGTTAGTTATAGTATGTTAAAGTTTTCGGAAAAATGGTGCCCGAGTCCTCTTTGGAAATTCATATCTCTGGTAATTTTTATCCTAGAATAATAGAATAGGGCTTATTTTAAAGGGGAACGTTGTCGCAATATAAAAAAAATACGAATAAAAATTATCCTAGAAATTTTTTTTCAAGGATAACGTATTGTCCTTTATCCTTGAATATCTCAAAAAACGGTTGTTTTTTTTTATTTTATAGGTTAAACTGTTTCACAAAACATACCAAAAAATTAACTTGGGATCTGAATGGGATCGGGGTAAAAAAAATCGAAGAAAATCAGTGCTCAGTAAGGTCACAACTTTGGCGATTCTTGATGGAATGACCCTGTTTTCAATGTAAATTTTCTATATTACTCTGCTCTGGACAAATACGCAAAAAAAACAATTATAATAATTCTTTTGCGGATAGCTACAAAGCAGAAACTTTCGTTTTCATTCATTTACCATCTATGGTAGCTCTCATAAGCTATTATAACACTGTATGCCATGGTGTCAAATATTTGACTAACAAAATTTGACGAAAAAATGCAGTTAAAAAGGAGAGGCTTGATAATGGCCGAACTGTTTTTAAAAAAGTTAAAAATACATTGAAAATACCAGTAGCGCCTCGATAAGAATATTACAGCCGTAAGTTCCACCAAGAGGAATGTGAATTTCAGAAATTAAATTTTGCATAATAATCGAGCTGTCCATAACTCATTCGAGCCATAATACTTGATTAAAGTTTTTTAAATAATAAAACACCATAGAATCCACAACCTCCACCTGTTCCTCAAACTTGCATACAAAGACACCACATCGTTAATATTCTGCAAGTTCCGTGAAAACTTTAAAGTCATCATCCTCCCTCGACTGCGTTTGATTGCGTCAATGCCAATATCGATCCTTGCTAAAAGCAAAAAACTTAACATAACGTAGAGGAATCCACCGTCAGAGTATAAATACCCTGCACGTACCTCTGGACACCTACTTACTCCTTCATAAAATTCTGCACTCCTATCCTCCGGACCAGTTAAAATCGACATATTTTTTCTGCTTCTGTGAAAATCCCTTCTTAATGCTCCCAGAATAGTGCAGAAGATAATCAATAAAATCGCTATACCGTTTACCCTTATGCACTATCCCAGGACGAATAGATTCAATGTGGGTGGAATGTCATGCGCAATTTGTACCTACTAATTCAGGAGGACGGCAAGGGTGGTGGTCGTAGAGCGTAAGCGATATATTCTCAACTATCCTTATTCCGGCAGAAGTAGTGAGTTAGTGTCTCGTGTAAGAAGTGTTTTAATTTAACGCACAAAGGTCAAGGTGAGTTCCAAAATTTATAGAAAAAATATATATTAAAAACTGAATGCAATCAAATTGATTGAGTAGAATAAAAGAGTAAAACAGTAAAACATTCGCCCTGTACAAATATAACATTATTTGAGTGATCCTTGTGAAAAATCGATAGTCCCATTGGCTAACAATAGCTGTGTTTTTTTGCGCATTTATCCAGATTAAAGTAGTGATTAAAATTTATATACAAAATAACAACAACATTGCTGTTTTTACGATTCTTTATAACTTTTTTCAATAGATAGTAGGCTAGATTATAGAATTTTTCGCGAGTAGTTCACCCAGTTAGCTTACTGGGTTAACTATTCCGGTTAAAATCTATATTCTAGCCTACTATCTACAGGGAAAAGGAATAAAAAATAACAAAAACAGCAATATTGTTGTTGTTTTCAATGTAAATTTTAATCACTACTCTAATCTGGATAAATGCGCAAAAAAACACACCTAATATGCAAAGGTAAATCGTGTGGGCAAAAGTTAAAATTCTGTTTCAAAGTGGATAAAGACTAGTTTGGTATGAAGTAAATTTTAACAATTCAAATAAATAATTTATTATAAGAATAATGAAATAATTTAATTAAAAATCAGACTTTAAAATACCTTTAAAAATTATATTTTAAATTAAAGAATAGTTTCTATTTTAATTTGCTCAGCTCGATTTTATTGTTGCAATGTTTATTGTGCAGACGACAGGTAAGGGAAGTTTCCTAATGAGAACGCTGGAAAATATACCGCAAAGTGTGCATAACTAACAACCTTTTTGGGGAGATAAAAACCAATGCCTAAAGACTGCCAAGTACCAGTAAAAGTATATTTAAACAGTTAAAATTACTCTTAAATAAAATTAATACTTCATTATTGAAATAGAAAAAAAAAATTAAATCAAGAAGGTAAAAAGGGGAAAATTTTTATTTTTGAAGTGCGCAAGATTGTGCACTATTAGGGTAATAGGCACTTATATATAGCAACAACTGTATTATTCGGCAAGTAAAATGGTGCTGTGGAGCATAGTAGATACCTGACAGGGATTTTCCGGCATCTTCCCCATTTCATATGAAAATTTATTGCCAATTTCTTCCCCTTCCATTTGTAGACTAGGGTGGATACATATTTTAATTTTTTTTTAATTAGATTTGCGTCCTACTATTGGTGTAGGGAAAAGGAGTTCGTAGTTAAGAAAGAGAGAGAAAAAAACAGGAGAGATTTTCTGGAAGGGAAAACTATTGCACGAAAGAAGTACTCTTTATTAACAAATATACTGTAAACACTACTACAGATTGGATCACATAAGTTAGCTATTCCCGGGAGAAGGTATTCCAGCACACGACCTTAGATTAGTAGAGTAACGCAAACTGGCTATCGTCACCAAAACTATTCGAATACAGTCCACAGAATTATGTTTCTAGATTATAGCATCAAGGGTATCAACTGAACACTAAACGACATTTGCAACTAAATTACCTTCTTCAATTTTTTTTTGTCACGACTCTTCCTTTCCTTTTCTTAGAAACAAAAATGAATAGCACAAGATTTTATATCTTATATACCAAATTAATAACGCTCTAGGGCTTCAAATCCTGTATTATCTCCGATAGAAAATACAGTAACACTACCCTACAACGAAATAAATTCTTCCTGTGTGCTCTGTGTGACGCCGTTCTTCAGAAGACGCGATTCTAGTAATATACCTATACTAGGTCCACACATGTTAGTAGAACTTATTCACTCCTTGAATTTTCCTCTCGGTTATTTGTTCACATATGCTTTTTGGGCGTTATAAGTCTTATTTGCGGATTCCAAGTCAGTTCCTATTTGGAGCCTTTCGATTTCTTTTTCTCAAGGTATATATCAGACTCTTTGCACATTCCGTTTCAGTCCTGTCCCCAAGGATTCTTTTTCTTAAGCTGGTCACGCAATGAATTGACTGGGTACGGTTGGTTTGCCGCAGCACAATCGGCTAGTTTTGATATTAGCAGAAATTAGTGGACTTCGTAAGTCGTGACTGTTCTTTTCAATGTCATTAAGAATTATGTTGAAGAATGATTTTCGGAGCAGTGAAATGATGTCAGAAAAAGGATATATATTAGTATTACGTCCTGCGTCCTTACAGTCATAAGCGATCCCCATACTTGACACAGTAAGTGCATTCTGAAGATATGAGTATACACAGTGCGACAAATAAGTTGGAAAACATCATTAAAAGAAAAAATCTTAATAATTTTTATTTTTTTTATTCAAAATATTCTCGTCCAGTTTCAATACACTTGTTACAGCGATTCAACAGTGATTCAAATGCGTGTTCTAGCTCATTTTGTGGAATTGCCTCTAGTGCTCGTGTTGAAGCTGTTTTGATGGTCGAAATGTCATTAAAAAAACATCCTTTCAACTTTAATTTCAATTTCGGGCATAGAGAGAAATCGCATGTGAAAAAATCAGGTGAATACGGTGGATGATTCAACACACAAACTTGATTCTGAGCCAAAAATTGACCAACAATGAGTGAGGTGTGACTCGGTGCATTATCCAGTTCTCTGGATTACGATATTCGGGTCGAATACGGCGGATTCTGGCTATCACACGCTTCAAAACTTCGAGATAAAATGCGCCAGTAATTGTTTGGCCAGTTGGATCGAATTCCCTGTAGACAATTCCTTTGCTATCGAAGAATGTAATGAGCATTGTTTGAGCAACATTTTAATATTTCAACATCGACAAAAAAGTTGTTTTCGGAGAAATGTCATAACTTTGCTATCTATCAACCGATTTAAACAAAATTGGTATTACCGGGAAGAGGAGTGTCACAGCTTTCAAACGTCGGTCTGTAGACATAGACGGCCCTACTAGTTACTCAGGTATGGTTCGAGTCTCGGTACTTATTTGTCGCACTGTGTATGACTAAGGAGATTCATTGCAGCCTCGACTGATGCCATTAAGGACATGACGGCTATAAAAAACCGTTACTGGAAAAGCCATATTGAAAACTGTGTTGGACTAGGTTTGTTTCATCATCGGATTGCATGTATTATGGAATTATCCGAAACTACTTCATCGCTGGTGATATTGCCGAGGAGTTTATATGTGCGTTCCTGAACTGAACTCATTTCCTCGAATTATAACAAACCAAACATACATTGAAGTTCAATTCACAATTAACCCAATTCGGTTGTGCACTAAGATGTTAATCCCAATCTCAGATTGTGCACTAAGTAACGAAATACATATATGAGTAATTTAAAGAGTGGGACAATTTCTCCAATCCTGAACCTCATAAGGTTGTGAGAACTAAATATTCTAAACAGCATTGAATCTCTAATCTAATGGTTTCTACTTCAAAGTGATTTTTGAATTTGTGCAATTGTTATGCAGAATCTAAAATACTAGTAAATCTAAACTACACAATTTTAAATTTCTGCCATAATACGTTTCAGTTGATCTGAGAATAAGTTTTCCATGTGTTTGAAGGATTTTTGAATGGAAAATACAATGGAACAATCTAGTTTGGGTTAAAATTTCTTCTACCCAAGCACCTGGCCTTTCCTTGTTCTTTTCCTACAATGGAAATTTTTATGGACATCATTATTCCTTCGTTCAATCTGATTTTAAAGAATGAAGCTGAATACTCCTAGCACGAATATCTTTCACGTTTCTTGCATATTCGTGCCATTAAAATTGCTTACTGCTATATTCGTTCTGGAATTACGGGTCAATAAGGGATGGTAAAGAAGTATTAAGCAATTACGAGCTCGTGAAACTAATTTAACTAAATGTAATACACATCGCCAAACAGCCAAGAAATAGAGATTCTAAGTCAACGGCCCGTCCGATATAACCTCTTGTATTTTAGTGCATAAATCATAATTCCTTTAACATCGCCCTTGAATAAATCCGCCAAAAGTCGGATACTTCTCTTAAGAATTCACTAAACATTGGACGTTTCTATTTTCAGAAAGCACGCACAACAAAATCACCATGCTGCTGTTGTGTACAAATTGTCGAGCGGTAGGTCCACCGCCCGATATGATTCTATCGATGCCTCCGCCACCCTTACCATCATTTATACTTCCCCGGAGTGCCATAGTGGCTGTGTCCGGCAACGATTCACAACCATGTTTCGCGGCATTTATGTGCGAGCCGAATCCACGTCCACGCGAAGGTGGTATCGAATTTATCGAGCCAACAGGAAAAGGCGGACATATCGCAATTACAAACCCTTGGATATTCGCGTTAATTTCATCGTGTTTTGTAGTTCTATTTCTCGGCGCTCTTCTAGCGTTCATTCTAATGAAATGCCGCGAGTGAGTTTATTTTTAGAGAAACGAAACATATCAGGGAAAAAAAACCATGAATAAATGTAAATTTCTGTTTCAGATATAGTTACTCCTACCAGGAGACGAATTTGAAGCAATCGTCGATGCCCGCACTGGGCGAACCATCAAAGCCTAATCCTTTTATGTCGGGCGGAATGCTTTATCCGTGCGCATCGAACCGAGACTCCCTACAGCAGCAGTTGGCCAACGATAATCGATTATTGTGGGCAACATTAACACCCCACGGTACGAGACATTTCGTATCTGAATTTCCCGCACAGGAATCTCACTACGAAGACGTCGACTATAAGACCAAGCCTCAAACTGCCGTGAAAAGGACACCCATCAAGGTAAGAACAAACCGAATGAAATATATATGATGCCTGCCATCGAACATAGTTTTTCAGTCGTTCGATAACAGCGGATTCGTTGATTACGATTATGAGGATCCAACACCACTCATGGATTCATATCACGATGACTTAGATTCAGGCTATCAGGAACCACACGAGGTAATAGGAACTCTATCTCGCAGTTCGCCTCGCCCCCTAGTTTCGTCTCCAACACGAATTGAAAATCCAAATATTCCGCCACTAAACATGTTCCCGCACATTAGAAATCCAAACGGAACTCTCAATAAGAAATCAACACTAAGTCGTCATATTAGCGATGCATCGTCCTATGGTGCTGCAGGAATGTAAATCTACCTGTAATTATTCTTATATATGTATAACGTGTAATGTAAAATGTGTATAATATTATTAGGTATGTAAGTTAATAATTTTAAGCTTACTTGTTAAAGCACAACTGGTAAGATATTAAATTTATTGTAGAAGAACTGCAAAATCAGGACATCAATTTAGGTTTTTGGTCCACATAACAACAGATAGGCGCATATTTCAGAGACTTGATCAATAAATTAACTAATAAATGGATAATTTTAATTTTATGTTATAGCAGATCAATGTGCTATATCTATGTCAATGTTCAAAGTTACAATGTTCTTTGTCTATGTCTATAATAACCAGAAGAGTATGATCAGTTGTCTTCAATTATTATAATCGGAGTGTTTCCAAACTGACAACACTATTAAACGTAAGAAATTCAAAATTCTAGATGGAAAAGTTCACAATTTTAAATTCATAGCACAAAACGGTAATTTTATGTTACAGCAGATCAAACGTACAATATTCCATGTCTATGTCTATAATATCCAGAAGAGTATGATCAGTTGTCTTCAATTATTATAATCGGAGTGTTTCCAAACTGACAACTTTATTAAACGTAAGAAATTCAAAATTCTAGATGGAAAAGTTCATAATTTTAAATTCATAGCACAAAACGTCTGAATTTGTGAAACCGTTGTCGTTACAACATTCACTATTTTAAGCACTGATCAAATTTAATTAAATCTTTAATCCTTCTAATAATAAAAATTATACTACAGTACTATGGTTCGTTTTTTTATACCGAAAGTTAATCAAGTTGTAAACATTTTCCAAAAATCAAGATCCTCTCTAAACGTTTGTTTAAGCTACATATTAACGGGGAGGTAATATTGCTCGCTGATAATATTGTAGTTTTTGCTCATGATCCTAATTGGTGGGTGAAAGAGTGGCTGGATTTTAGTCGGTTATCATTAAATATTTCTCATTAATAGTTTCACTACATTCTCGATATCGCACGATCATCCCTTGATTAATCTGCTTGGAAAATAAATAAAGTTTTCATATAGAAGAGGAAAATTGAAATTCTGCTCAGTGAATAGTGCTCTAATTAAGAAGCAAGAGAAATCAGCAAAATTTGTTTAGGATCTGTTGCAAACCATTTCTTGAGCAACAATGTTTTCTCATGTAGAAATTAACGAGTGTGACTGAATAAACTTGCGTTCGGGAATGCGGAGCACTGGACAGTATCGGCTCAAAAGCTCAGCTGGAATCGGAATATTCTAAAATGCACATCTCCTGAACAGTTCACAGGAAAAAGTTGAAATTTTGTGATTATTTGTAGGCATACTGTGGAAGTATAATGAAAATAAATATTTTAATGTAAATACAAAAATAACATGGATCAGTAACTTTGGTCGGACACGCAATGTAGCATTGACGTCGTTCCGACCAATCCGGAGAATCATTTCATAGTCGTCTCGACGTCGTTCTGCACCGACCCAATGTCAACTTGCCATATCTAGAACTTCAGATCGAGTGGTAGCTGATATAAATGTTAACGTGTTATTAAGAGTGGTTACTAGCACTTGTGCTGGAGCAGCCTAACCCATTACAAATGTTTGGAGTTCCGCTCATGTTTCAATTACCTGATTCCTTTGTAATGGTTTTAAAAACAAACAAACGCCAGCTGCAATAAAGGCAAACAAACGTACCTAACGCAAAAAAATTTAAACAAAATCGAGTAGGTCGATTTCTTTTTGTGACCTAGCCGGTAGTGATAATGGGTCGTAAGTAATATGGGACTTAAGCGCCGATTCATATTGACTGATCGAGGTCGGAACAATGGGCAAAACATAATTTGCTTGAAGTCAGGTACATTATCTAAAAGTAAACATGAAGTCATTCAAGTAACTGTTAAATCATATTTGCAACCAAAAAGTTACTCAAATAAATTGCAAGTTATATTGTTGTGAACGGAGGCCTTGGAGTGAATATTTCGACTTGAAAAAGTCAAAATATTCGAAGGAAAGGAAGGTTTAGGAAAGAGTGGGCCAATTCCTACATCTGAATTGGTGGCTGAAATCCGAGCGGAAGCGACACGCTTGCTGGCGGCCGGGACTAGCTACGGCAGTTGTGGGGGGGTTCTTGCCCAGATTTCAGTCCATAAACCCTTGGCCTGTACAACAAAAAATTTCGTGTCGGCTTACTCCAGGGATTTAAAATGGGACTATCTTCCCAATAGGTCGTGAAAGACCAAGAAGCGGTGGAGTGCGCGACTTCACGATTTGTCAGGGCGCTTAGGTGTCATAGCGCCCTGCCTGCCCACCCTACCTCAGCCATGACTGTCCAAAAATACAACTTTGTCTTGGCCCCTTATTGAGGTTCAGGGCGGAGCTCAAACGCTCGGGTTCATTTTATACGGCTCTTCTAGCCTCTAATCATTTCAAAAAAAAGGTATACAAATGGACAAGTAAAATAAAAAAAAATCTGCAAATCAAATAAAAACCAAAGGAAAATAATGCAAAATAAGGAAAATGTATGTAAATAAAAAAAGGACTCACCCCATACTTTGCTTCTTTTGTTTGTTATTATTAAATTATTGCTTAACTTATTATATTTTTTTAGTTTCGTCCGTCCTGTCCTTGTCAGTCATGTTATTTTTATTATTTTTATATTTTTAATTTCATTTTAATGTAATTCATTTTTATTATTTATAATTTTACATTTACATTATTCAATCCACCGCTTCAACCCGCAATTGACGACGTTCTTCGCACCGACGAACACTTTTCTCACACCTCCGTACGCGACATTTTTTTTTTTTCTTGCTTGTGTATCGCGGCGGACTTTCAGAACACTCTTTTGGAAACACGTCACACACAATCGGCCAACAATTGCTCGCAATGTTTTCGAACAATACCCCGAATTTCTATTGCACGCAATTGCAATTTAAATTGGATCGTTTTTCGTTTTGGGGAGAATTTTTCAGCCTCTCGAATTCCGCGTTAGACTTGACCCGACCGTCGACTCCTTTCGAGCTCCACCCGTTCTTTTCTTGCCCGCTATGCCGCTTCCGGCCTTTACCGAATAACGGTTCCCTTCCAATCGGTTTTTCGATGCCGCTCAGTTGGTGGCAGTTGCTGGTGCGGTCACAATCCAGCGTAATAAGAAGAATGGTCGAGTTGTCTAATGACAACTCAACAATATTCCTGATAAGGAATCCGCAAAAATAACTTTGTCGTCGTATTAACCTGTGCAATGCTGAAGGGTGAAACTATTCAGCTCTCGGAGAAAGTTAAGTTTCTTGGAGTTATTCTGGATAGTAAGCTTCACTGGAGAGAACATGTAGATAGGCGAACCGTGCGCTAGTAACATTCTGGCAGTGCCGGAGAGCTTTTGGAAGAACATGGGGTCTTAGGCCTTCAATGGTATATTGGCTATATACAGCCATTATAAGACCAATCCTAATCTATGCCTCAGTGGTTTGGTGGACTAAGTCCGAGTGTGCATACATTAGAGCAAGTCTCGCTAAACTACAGAGGACAGTCTGCTTCGGTGTAACAGATGCCTTGTTTACCACACCGGGTGCGGCACTCGATGCACTGCTCAATCTGCCACCGCTTGACATTGTTGTTCAGGCGGAAGCAATGACTAATGAGATTATCGGGCCTATTACGAAACTCGATACTCGACTCGATCAAAAAACTCACATTCTGCGACTATGAAACTCGACGAGTGCCTACTTGTCGAGTTTCACTCGACTTTTAGTCGAAAAAAAGCGTGAGTTAAGAGAACTGCGTATTATGAGAGCCGATCGAGTGAGTATTTTCTTATAAGAAATGTAAAACTCACTCGACTGCTGGAAATGAAGTGACTTTCCAATTGTCGAGTTTCATAATACCAACTTTAGCTCGAGTCGAGTTTCGTAATAGGCCCGTATGCCTGTGGAGAAAAGAGCATTGCACGGGTCATAGAGAAATGGCTCGAAGGTTGTCTGGGAACCCGATCTTCGGTATGCCTTCGGATGCTATGACTTCGACCTGTATGCTCAAAAGGAAATATCAGGTGGAGATCCCGAGTAGGGAGGAGTGGGAAAACCAGTCCGCACTACTTAGCGGATTAATTTATATATTCTATACGGACGGCTCAATGACTGAAGACGGGTCGGGAGCTGGAATGTACCTGCAGACTGAAGATCTCAGGTACTCTTTCGCCCTAGGAAAACATTCTTTGGTATTTCAAGCTGAAGTATATGCGATCATTAAGGCAGTAGAATGGATTATAGAGGAAAGATGGAGAGGCAGGATGATCTGCATTTGCAGCGACAGTAAGGCTGCTCTACAATCCCTAGATAATCCAATCGTCTTTTCGAAGATGGTACATAAGTGTAAAGAACGGTTGAATTCTGTTGGCAGATTCAATGACTTAAAGCTCATATAGGTTCCAAGCCACCAGGGTGTAAATGGCAATGAAATAGCTGATGCATTAGCAAAGGCTGGATTGTAGTCAGCCATGGTCGGACCAGAACCAGTTTTCGGTGTGCCGGTTGCCTCTGGTAGGGTTGCCGTTGCTGAGTGGGTGAGTAAATCACACATTGAGAGATGGCGGCTTCTTCCGGGAATGTGGCAGACCAGAAACCTTGTTGAGGGACCAAGTGGACGAACCGCTGCTTTTCTTCTCAAATTGAGCAGAAAGGAATGTGGTAGTATGGTTGGTGTCCTCAGAGGGCATAACTCGTGTGGCCAACACATGGTCAGATTGAGAATCATTGACGACCCCATGTGCACTGCTTGCAATAAAAGCGACGACACAACGGAACATTTCCTTCTCGAGTGTCCAGCTTACTCTTTTGCGAGAATTCACGTATACGGCGTTGATGTTATGAGGATGGAAGAAATCCGTTCTCGCTCCCTAGCTGAGCTCTTGAAATTCGCGAGGACGAAAAAGGGTAGAGACTGGGGGATTCGCGTAGAATGGTCCATGTTGGCCTAAATGCTCAAGATGCGCTGCTTTGCTGCGTGTCTTCCCCCACACCAAACAACAACAACAACCTGTGCACAGACGCTCTTCCCGAATCCGCTTCAAGAAGACTTCATGACGACTCCGAAACAAAGACTTTTAGATAGGTGGCAAAAACACTGGCAAGAAGACAACATACTGTTACTCCATAATTCCAATGATCTCATTACATGCATGGTTCCAAAGGCTGCTGGTAGAACCTAGCCGCTCAATGGCTAATCACAATGGCCTCAGTACCAATTTGAACCGACTAGGAATTGCTGCAAGCCCACTGTGCGCCCATTGCAACCAATATCAGACTGCCAATCATGTCTTTTGGTCATATTAGAACTACACTTCTTGCATCTCTGGTGACTTTAGGCTTTACTGTTACGAGATGAACTATATCATAAAGATGAATCCATCTCGTTGTCAGAATAATGGGCTCCTCTGGATACGACAACACTTTTCGCCGGCTATCTCAGGAGCTTGGGAGTGGGACGAGGAAAAACGATTCAGAGGAGGAACCATCCTTGCCGTGCTGTATTAGTAAAAAAAAGGAAGGGGATAGGAAAGTGACGGGACTTCCCCGCTAAACTTCGCGAGCGACTACGGTGAACTACCGCATATACAGTGCATACCGGTAATTAGCTCCGGTTTACCTGATGTGCATACAACACAGAAACAGAAACGAAACCAATCTCGGTTCAGAGACAAGAGAAACAAAGAATCTAGGATTACCTACCATTTCATTATACATCGCAGTCTCTATCATGCAAAATAACGACAAACCTCTTTTAGTGCTGTTTAACTTCGCCAAAGCAAACAATATACGTTTTTAATATTATTTTAAATAAACATTTCCACGGCTCCAATATGGCTACAGCCTCGGAGCCTCTTAATTTAAGAAAAAAAAAACCTGTGCATTTCTAACCAGAACGTCATTCTCATGTGTATGTTGTTGCTAGTGTGTCCTCTGATTCGGTATCATTTTCATCATAAGAGTGCAATCGCTGTAATCGCTAGGTACTAAAGTTAAAGCATTCGATTGTCTTGCACCAGCAGACAACTGCTTGTATTGATAAGAATTTATATCTTCCGTAACAGGATTACGCGGCGTCAGGTTTGTATTTAGAGCGGGTTCAAGGACTTACAAGTTTTATAAGCGCTAATAGATACTTCGTCGTCTGGGTGGCTTAGTGGCTAGAGCATTTGCCTTCGGTGCACCTGGTACCAGGTGCGAATCTGCTTGGCTACAAGTAATTTTCGAGAATAGGATCGGGTCCCGGACTACCAGTTCACTCAGCTGTAAATGAGTACCCGAGTTAAAATCGGGGTAATAATCACGGACGAGCGTGTGGCGGACCACTTCACTTCCTAGTGTTCCGTTGGTCTAGTAATGAAGTAACTCCAGCATTACTTCAAGGGCTAGGCCCAATTTGGGCTGTTGTGGCATTGATTATTAATAGATACTTACTCAGTCTTAAGTTTTCTTCTCAAAACGATGTCGCGTGCCGCGTGATGTTTCGACAATTATTTAATAAATTTCTCAGTACTTCAAAGTTTCACGGAATATCAAAGAACAGCAACCACTCACAACTCACTACAATTTCTTTCATTTCACAATCATTCGCACCAAAAAAAACTGAACCGTCCGAGAAAATAATTATTTCAAAATTTATGCGAGACGTTTACTTATATTTAAAAATCAAAAAAATCAAACTATTTCTCTTAAAACTTCCGTCTTTTAATAATATCGGGTCGCCAATTAACCGGATGTGATTCTTCCGAAGCTTCGTCGTCTTCTTTGTAAATTTTAATAGTCTTATCGGCTTCGGCGGTAATTAAACGCGAACCAGACTGATCGAAAGCCATTGCAAAAATGCCCGCTTCACTGTCCATGGAACCGGGTTGTACAGGTGCTTGGAATCGTTGGAAGTTGTAACCGGTTCGCCAATCCCAGAACATCATGGAACCGTTGTCACCGCCCGAAATTAAAACACCGTCTGCATTGACGGCCATACAATTAACAATTGAATTGTGACCGGAGATGTTTTGAATGAAATTTCCTTCGGGACAACGCCACTGTTTAATGTTATCAGGCGAGGCGGATGCGAACATGTACCTAGAGCGAAAAACGGCGTCTAATTGATGATGTCACAAGAAAAACTAACAACTTACAATGTGGGATGAAGGACAATACTGCGCACACTCTTTTTGTGATTTGTTAGCGTACAAACACTCTTGCCGGCCGCCAGATCCCATAGGCGGATCGTCGAGTCGTGACTGCCAGTGATAATTTGCGGATTGGAAGCTTGCGAAACAACGCTAGCGACGGTATTTGTGTGCCCGGTTAACGTATGAATGTTGGCCTTGGTCCTCATGTCCCATATCCGGGCCGTAGAATCTCGACCAGCCGTTGCAAGAACATCGATAGTTGGATGCAGTGCCAGCGAGTAGACTGCTGACAAGTGACCGTGGTAATGCCGAATAACTTTATTATATTCCAAATCCCAGCACTTCACCTGCCGATCTTCGCCACAGCTGAACAAGTACGGATGTTTCGTACTAACCGCCAGTCCACGCACGGTACTCACATGACCGGTAAGCGAGATTCGAAGTTTACCGCTCGCCAAGTCCCAGATCTTAATAACACGATCGGCTGCTCCGGTTGCAAACCATTGGTTGCCCGGTTCGATCGCAACACAACGTACCCAACCGAGATGACCTGTAACCGAATACGAAATTAACCATGTGAACTCCTCGAAACGGACACCATAATCTTACCTGAAATAACCCGATACAACTTCCAAGGAGCGTGCCATTTTGGTTTCGGAATCGTCGGCGCCTTTTTCGGAATCAATTGAATGTTACTGGTGCCGGAACTCGAGGACGACGGCGGAACATACTGCTTGACAACGCTCTGACTACCGGCACTGCTAACCGGAACCAATGCTGACATACTATCGTGAACCGGAGCACCGGGTGTTCCGTTTGTGATGGCTTGAAGCGGATCGGATTGGTCCTGTCGAAGAATTTTAAGTTCCTGTGCCTTGGCTACGCGATCAAATACCAGTCCATAATTGTCTCGAGCTTTTATGGCGCGTTTCATTCGTTCCCTAGAAAATAAGAAAAATGAATCGTTTGGAATTTTTTTGAGGTTATCGGACAAGCAAGCTGCTACGTACAAACTGTCGTCGATTTCGGGCAGAACGGCTTGATTCGAAACAAACATGTCGTGGGTACGTTTTAGCGAACGAAACACTAAAGTGTGGACGCTGTGTCGTTGCACTTCGTCCATATTTTCCCGATTTTATAGCGTTGAGAATTGTTTTTAAGATTGCACTCGACGCAGAATTAAGTTTGGCAGCCGAACGGAGAAATGTCATTTGTATCACTTTTTCACCTCATACGAAATTAGTACTGCCAGTAATGCAAGGTAAGGTGGTTTACTTTTTGACCACACACCTTTAATTAAAATACCGTTACAAGATTAATTTATTTTATATTGTGCGCATCCTTTGTACTTGCACTAGACCAAAAGAAAAATGATGGTCCGAACGTTTAGGTCTGCATGCTAAAGGACTCGACCTCTTTTCCAACGACTTCCGTAGAAGCTTCTTCGATGAGGAGGACGAGGCAGCCCTTCGCCTTCTCTGTACCTGTCCAGCTCTATCCACTAGGAGGAAAGCTCACCTAGGAGCACACTTCATTAACAATCTCTGCGAGTGTGCCGCAATGGAGATTACGACAATTCAAAGCCTCATTCAATGCTCAAAATGGTTTAGCGAGTAGGACCAAACACAACGGACATTTTAGGTCTATGTTTGTCTGTTTTTATTACAGGCTACCGCGCGTACCTATCTATTTAGCAAAGACCACAGACTATTGATATTGGTATCCCGGTATCAACTTACCACTACCGCCAGCGGCGTGTTATTGCTCAAAAATCATGAAATATACCAGGCAAAGTTTGTTCTATAATCTGCATTATACGAGTATCAGGCAGATTACTTACGCTGGCGCTACAGTCCAAATCGGACCTTGGCCTCCTGAATGTGCCGCCTGCAGCCTTCTCGGTTCAGTGACCGCGTCCTCCAGTTTGTGAATCTTAGCAGTGATTTGCTGTCTGCGTCAATAGAGTCCTCCCTGCGCTTTCGTGTTTTTCCAAATGGTCTTTGTCCATTAACTTTTCCCTTTAGTGTGCGTTTGAGGATTCTTCCGTCATCCATCCGCTCCACATGACCAGCCCAATGTAGCATTTTGAATTTTATGAGGACCGATACTTCTGGATTATCAAAAATTGCATATAATGCTCTATTGTATCGTATTCTCCAGATCGAGTCTTCCCTCACAGGTCCGAGGATTCTTCTGAGGACTTTTCTTTCAAAGGCGTTAACTAATTTTTCGGACGCCTGAGTCAATGTCCACGTTTCGCTGCCATAGCATAGCACAGGTCTTATAATTGTTTTGTATAGTTTAAGCTTTGTTTTCCTATGTACATTTTTGTTTTTAATTATTGGGAGTACCGAATAATACGTCTTATTTGCCATCATTATTCTTCTTTTAATTTTGATGGGTTCGTTTCAATCCTTTGATATATTTGTCCCGAGATATACAAAATTTTCTACGTGTTCTAGGTTTTAGTCTCATACTGTAATATTTTGTCTGATTGGAGTGTTTTTCCTAGTTTGTGTCATGATTTTGGTTTTGTTTTCGTTAATACGTAGTCCAACTTCCCTTGCTACCGAGTCCAGGTTTACAAATATTTCTTTGGCACTCTCCAGGGATCTTGCAAGTATATGTATGTCGTCGGCATATGCTACTAGATGTGTGGATTTGAAGCATAGTGTTCACTTGGTGTCAACGGTAGGTTTCCGAACATATTCGAGTATCAAATTAAGAAGCATTGGTGCCAAGGCCATCACCTTGTTTAAGCCCGTTGTCAGATCATTTTCCACTCTGACTTGTGACAGAGAATCGGTCATTGTCATTCTTGTAAGCCGAACCAGTTTCGGTGGAACTCCAAAATCCATCATTATTTTATACAGCACGCGCCTGTGGATACTGTCTGGTGCACATCAATGTTAAATTCCCAGCACTTTTCAAGCACCTGTCTAACTGAGAATATTTGGTCCGTGGTCGATCGCCCAGCTCTAAGTCCGCCCTGGTATTCACCAATTACTTTGTCAGCAAAGGGCTTAATTCCCTTTTCTAGAATTTTCGCCAAGATCTTATAAGACGTACACAACAGCGATATTCCTCGGTAGTTTTCACAGCAGGAGTTTGTCGCCTTTTTTATAAATTGGATATATGATACTCCTGCGCCAATCGTCAGGAAGTGCTTCTTGCGTCCATATGTCCGATTTCAATCTGTGTCGCCGGCTTTCAGAAGTTCAGCTAGAATTTGATCAGTGCCCGGCGCTTTGTTGTTTGGGTGGTTCCTCAGGGCTGTTTTTATCAGACAGATTGCTGGCTTGATTGTGTAGTATGTGACCCAATACAGCGAGGAAACTGTTTGCCACCGATTTTTTATTTAGCCAAGAGTTTGATCAAGTGAATCGTTCTGCAATTAAATTTTTGGCTTCGAACGATTTTGAATCAGTCGTTGTGCGCCCCTTTATTTAACTAAGTCAACTAAACTGCAGTTCGACAAAAAGTCGATAGAATGTGGGTGCTATAAAAGTGCAACGATTATTGGTATTAATAGTTAAAAAATTAATTCGTTAAGCTGAGAAACTGTAGTCTCCAATTCTTCGGGCTGATTAAGTACATCCAAGGCAAGGGATTAAATCAAAATTAAAAAAAAAAATGAATGAAAGTCTCTCATTCGCAATAAACGTTCGAAAGACTGTGTTGTGTAGCCTGTCTGTCCCTTGGTAGAATTTCGACCTGAAAGGCTGTACTAATAAAATAATAACAAGAAAGGAAACACATTAGAAATCGAAGGATTTGAAAACTTTTATTTACTGAGCTTTTGCAAAAATAAAAACAAATTTCAATTTGCTGAGAACCTCTCAACTACTGGGGATTACTCTGCGATTTCGGCGGACCCGGTTCAGATTGTGTCGGTTCAGCGCACAATGTCTGTGCCCTCCGACCCTGCAAATTCACATCACCATACTGTTGCGGCTGCTGCTGTTGTTTTTGCCCATCCATAGCACCAGCCTTAACTTCATCGTCTAATAAATTCCGTTCAAGAAACGACTTCACCATACCGATACTATTTCGAATGCTGGTCATAATAAAGGCATGGGTTTTCACGTGCCATTCCATTGCTTGAATGGACAATACTCCGCCCCGGACTATACACACTGACCTCGCGAACCAATATCGAATTGCAACGGGCTCTAAATTACTCTTGATCGTATCCAATTTACTGTCCGGATTTTTCGGTGGCGGCATATTTGAATATATTTGAGGAACACATGCACAATAATTATCCAAATTTCTAAGTTTAACGTGCCACCAGCATCCGATACGACGAAGACCGTTCATTATTATCCATTTATCGTCCGGCCACTTTTTACTGTATCGTACCGATTGGTAAATTTGAGATTTCCTGGCGACAAGGTTATAGCAGTTTTTTGTTAAGATACTCATTTTTTTTGGTTTAAATTAAACGCGCTCTTTTGAATTGAAAGAAACAAAATGAAGATTACGCCAATTTTTTATTGAAATTTCAAAGTCTTTTTCTGTTTTTTTAGTAAAGGCCTACTGAGATTTAAATTTATGGTTAACTATGGGCGAAAAATAAGGAAATTGTGTTGAATGCTTTTTTATCAATTGAAAAGAAATCTGCTAGTTGAGCTTTACATCATCTACAATCTGTAATATATTCGGTCGAAAACGGTGATAGAAAAAGATATCTTCTTCCTATCAAAACAAATTCTTTCTTTTGTCTGACTCCGCCATAGCCAGTCCCAAGCCCGGTTGAGAAAGGAGGAGGGAACATGGAGTTAACCTGAATGGCCAGTAACACCTGTGCGTCTCAGGAAGCAGTTGGACTCGCAGCATAGCTGGGAGAACTGCAACATGTCATAGTAAGCTGAAAACTCCCATCGTTTTCGTACCAGGGTGTAATAAATAAGTAGGACTCGCCTTCCAAGTCGGAGGTTGGGCGAGGCGCCGACAATGCATCACCGGAAAAAAAGAACACTCTCCAGAAACCTGACAGGAGGCCAGGTCCCGATTTGGGCTGTCGCGCCATTGATGATGATGACATGTCTTGTCTACGGGGTCACACTTTCCCTCAACGGAAGCTAGGAGTGCGATACTACATTTGCCAACATCAAACGATCAAACAGTGTAGCTGGACTCATTTAAGATTAAAGCAGAATACAAAGATGTGATAAGAAAGAAGAAAATCAATAGAAGAAGAAATGAGAATACAAAAGCTACGCAACTAATAATAAAACAAATATTGGGAGTCTTTGAAATTGCTTACCAAAACAGCTCCAAAATGTTGGGACTATTTTTCCAACCGCAGTACCAGTGGTATGTTCAAGTGAAGAACTTAAAAAGATTTGCGGACCCCCACACCACATTGATCATAGAGTTGGACACCAATAACGATGGTGCGATAACCTCCATTACCGGCCCCATCACCTTTGTGCACAAGGTTTCATAGCCTTACTCCCTGAAGTGAACAGGATACACGACGAACACAAGCGGTTTAAAAGCGGCGGTTTTTACTTTATTATTTTTTTATCGTAATAGACCTGATTTATTGTTAATTTAATTGAATTTGTGGGGAGATGTTTTGCGGCCAAACAACTCAGGCTCACTCCTCAGGAAAACACTCCTCACAAATTTGATCACAGATTCAAGGACGCTGGCTGTCATTTCGATTCCTATATAAGGACGAGAAATCGAAGTGGCAGCCAGTAGTTCGCCGACTGGCGGGCGACTCACTACACAGCTGCAAAACAATGACGCCGATTGTCGTCGCTGCAGTCACACACTACAGCTGCGCTGCCACATCAAAGTCGCGGCAGGAACAGCGGTAGCAACCAGCCGTACACGGCGGTTGCACCTTCCGATGCAGCTCACACCACAGGTGCGAAAGACGTCGAAACCGATCTATGCCGCTACGACACAGCGATCAACCGCACGACTCTGCGGTCAGCCGTCACCAGCATTCATGGCACGAGCCAGCGATGGTGACGGCGCGGATCGCCAGCAGCGAATAATACCGTTGCCACAAAGACGACGGCTGCAACTTGAGCCGTCGCAACGAAGACGTCGGCAGCGGCATTTCCGACGTAGCGAACGTCACACCTCCGACACTCGACGGCACCGAATACTGCCGTCGCGTCATACACACAAATATAGTTGGACTTCCGGCATAGCTGGGAGAACTCCTGGTTAAACCAATGAGCAGCTTAACAAATTTCTGTCGTTATTGAGCACGGCACCGGTGAGACGAGAAATAATTTATTAATAAAATGGGTAGATTGAGAAATCGGACAGGGTGGTGTAAGGGTATACCAGCTTTTCCTAGTGCTATCTATTCTTAAATTAATTGTATTAAATTCAAGATCAAACCAACTTTTCAAACAAAATACAAAAGTCTAATTTACGTTTATAAATAATTTATTTGAACTTTCAATATAATTTTTTGAACTAAATTTCGGATTTTTGATTTCAGAACGAAACCGCAATCAAGGATGTCAACGGAAAGAAGTGAATTTAGCATTTATGTTTGTATGAATAAATATTTTCTCTTTTTCGTTAACTTGTGTTTTTTTTCTGTCAAGTAAATTAATTTTGGAAAGATCACCATCGAAAACTTAATGGCAAAAGTAGAAACGTAACTTGAATCAAGAAAAAAATCGGTTTGTTGTTAAACACAATTTATGTTTATATCGAAAAAATGCTTGACTTTATTAAAATAAAAAAAGGGGGAAATGAAAACAAATCTATAATTAAAAATAATAATAGAAAAGTGGTTAAATCGTAGGAACAGGAGATACCGAAGTATTTGGTGTTCCTACTTATGGTGGTATTGCGTTAGACGCAGTCGGTAAATCCACCTCAACTTTTTCCACATTCTGATTCTCAAACCACTGATCAACCTGAAGCGGATGCCGACAACTGTTCAACAATGCTCGTGATTATTCAAAGAACCGACACAGCACTTACTATTTTTATAACGAAGTTCAGTAAGGTATCGCTGATAAGATTATTTGTTGTAATATTATCTACTTGATACGGCGGTTTAACCGTTACTTCATTAAAAATAACTACGTTTGGGCCGGACCACCGTACATGTTGCTGTAAGTGAAATTTTATATTCAGAACATAAAAAAAAAAAAAACAAATAAATGATGAATCCCAACCTGTGGCAATCGTTTTGAAAGTGCCAAATAAACATTCATTCCGTCAGTGCTAGCTCCAGCGGCAATTGCTTTCATCCATCGTTGTCGTTGATCTAATGAATTACGCAAACTGGTTTTCAACTGGAATATCAATGCACGGTATTAGCATATCGTTCGATAGTAAAACTGAACGATGGAAACTTACTCGATTTAAATTTAACGTCTGGGGTGTATCTGGAATTGCGCAAACTTCCTTTTTCACCTGCACATCACTGCAGAATTGTAAATTTAATATGTAAACGTCGCTTAATTTCTCTGAATTCTTAGATTTGCATTCTTTGCAGGAAATATTGCGAGTTAAGGAATTTTTTAACTGATCTGGTTTTTTAGGTATATTTTAAAAAGTTACGACATTTATTCATTCGTTTCATTGACTCATTCGCGAAAATGAACACACTCTCGAAAAATGCACAGCTAAGACATTCACCGAGCTTACCGACCAACCAAAACTAAATTCGTGAAAGGGTGGCTCATGAGTTATTTTTATATTTTTATTACAGAATGCACTTGGACTTGTTGTGAACGGAGGCCTTGGAGTGAATATTTTGAATCTTGAAAAAGTCAAAATATTCGAAGGAAAGGTGAGGTACGAGGAAACAGTGGTCTAATTTCACCTACGTGCGAATTGGTGGCTGAAGTTCGAGCTGGAGCGACGCGCCCGAGCTAGCTGCGGCTGTGGGGTGGTCCGTTGTTCGAAAATCAGACCATAAACCCTAGGCCTGTACAACAAAAATTAGTCGCACCGACTTACCCTGGAAATTAAAATTTGGGATATCTTTCCCAATAGGTCATGAGAGACCGAGAAGCGATGTTTTAAGCGACTTATCAGGGCGCTCTGGTGTTGTAGCGCCCTGTCTGCCCACCCTGCCTCAGCCACGAGAGGACACAAATTTTTTATCAGAATTTCCAAATATTTTGCACTATCTATGAAACGCCCTAGATACCCTCAATGTGGACCTTAGAAACAATCACGTACCAAAAAACACCCTCATATCACGCTCTTGCCGACACCAGACCGGCTTTTCTCCTATGATACCGTGTGCCATGTTCTTTACCAGTAGGACATCCAATATCGGTACCAGATATCGAACTAATTTAGATTTATTTTATTTTCATCGCACCAAAGGATATTTCGCCTTCATCTGGCCAATGTTCATGTTCCCACATGAACTCAAACCGCACTCAGTAATGTCTTGTTTGAAGTAATGAAAATTTCCTAGTTAATCTTTTGGAACTTGAACGAACAATAAGTTGGTCCGTAGAATTCAGGCCACCGCAAGTGAGAGAACAACGCATAAAAGCTGGACATGACTGACTTCCGGGAAATAAAACAATTTCAACCGGAAATTTGTTATTAATGATACAGTGCAGTCCACCGCAACAGTCACGGAAACGATCGTAGTCTGAATCTAATTATTAGAAAAAAATCCGTGCACATAATGGCAATGAAGATAAGAAAATACGGGTAGGAGGTAGATGATGGGATAGAGATATAACGATGGACATTTCGCTTAACTCATTCGGGTGTACGAGATCGGACAAATGATGCGAATTGATTCCGCATACGTACCGCCCGGTTGATGAAGAAAGAGTTATGTTTACCTAAGTGTAAAGTAGAGTGGCTCTTACTTAGGCCGCGGTCCGAATTACGCTTTCTGCGCTTTTAGCGCGCCTACACTCGGTCCGAATTGCGCTCACAACGCATACAATTTGCATGAAGGGGTAATTTTCTGGCGCTTACACTTCTCACGGTTTCGAGGATAGGCCCTGTCAGTACACTGTGCACACACAATCGGTCCGAATTGAAAGCGACATAAGCGTACCAACCATTCGGACCGAACGTAAGCAGTGTTAGTGATATAAGGACCATGAACCTAATTCGGACCGCGGCCTAAGTGCAGTACACGATATTTTTAGTGTACAAGAATAAGTTGTCTGTTGAACAAAATTTAATTGAGTTCTATTATAGGCTCAATGGTCGCGTTTACGTGCGGACCAGACCAGTCTGAATAGACCAAAAAACCAGTTTGGTCGAATGCATAAACATAAACCGAACCAGTCCATTTGGACTGATCTTGGTACGAACCAAATGAAACCAAACCAGTCTAGTACTGTGAAAATGCGCACATAAATGCAAGACCGAAAAATAACTAACCGTTCTTTGTGGACTGGTCTGGTCCGCACGTAAACGCGACCTAAGAGAGTGACTGGTAAGAAAATTTCAATGATTTTTATAAACTCCTGTGTAATTCGAGTTTAAACATGCGGCTTTTGTAGACGCAAGACGATATATTCCTTTATCTAGCCCTTCATTTACAGTGTCGGAAAAAAGTTTGGAAACATGGTCTCTCAAACTACAATCATAGCTCTGAAACCGAATTCCTTGTACTTACACTTATGCAACTTTGTATAGAAGTGTCGCATTTCTTTTTAATCTTTAAAAGGATTTTTGATTATGGCAACTCTAAAAAAAAAGTGGAAAAAAGTATGGAAACACAACGGTTTTGGTTACCAAAAAGTTAATTAGAAGTGGCGGGAGTCGATCCGGCGCTCTTAGCGTTGAATTTTATATATCATAGCGAACAACCAAAAATTCCACCAAATTGGTTGAAATATTGGGTGATCTTCAGTGCTCCAGTATAATTCGCACATTATAAAATAGGTTTCGATATCGCTATATAGAATAATCCTCAGTAATACAACCAGCTGTAAGGGTGTTTCGGATTTAGGCATGATACACCCTCTGACGAGTCTATGCCATCCGACGACGAAACAGCTCCTTCGGACCCAGTCCAACACAGTCTTATAAAAAATGGCCTATCCAGTCAAGGTTTTCCAACTGTCATGCGCTCAGGGATAGCGCGATTAATCAACAGTCGGGAATTTCGTGTTGGGGTTTCATACCAGAAACTCCACTGACGCCGGAAAACAACAAAAACTTAAAGAAATTTGCTTCTATGGTAGGTTCTCACCATGAAAAATTCCGTTCTTTTAATTAGAAGCGTATACTTTGAAATTGAATGTCATTAGCAGTTATTTGGTGTGCGACTGAATTATTTTAACCCCAATTAAAGTTTTTTTTTATAAAAATATAATTTAAAATGCCGGAGTGTAAGTTGTACTCATCAGATTTGAAGGAGAAAATCGTTTCTATGTACAATAACGGAACAAAACAAATTCAAATTTCACAAAAACTTAATATACCAAGAGAAACAATTTCGAAGATTATTAAAAACTTTCATCAGCGAGGAACAGTCGAGTGTGTTCCTAAGTCAGGGAGGCCTAGAAAAACAACAACCACCACCGATCGCATAGTTCAAAGGATGTCTAAACAAAATCCAGAACAAACGGCCACTGTGATCAACGCCGAGTTAAAGAACAGAGGTATTTCAGATGTGACAGATCGGACAATTAGAAATAGATTGATGGAAAGTCGCCTCTTTGAAAGATCTCCACTGAAGAAGCCACTCTTATCAAAAGCAAATATAGCAAAAAGACTAACATTTGCAAAAAAAACACATTTTTTGGACGCCAAGCAAATAGAATACAGTTCTGTGGAGTGATGAATGTAAGTTTCAACTAGACGCGATGGAAAACATTAAGCTAGAAGACCAAGGGGTGAAAGGTACAATGTGAGGTATCAATTACCAACAGTTAAACATGGTGGAGGATCGGTAATGATTTGGGCATGTTTTTCACGTTCTGGAGTTGGACCAATTTTTCGGATAGACGGGATAATGGATCGGTATCGGTACTTGGTAATATTGCAAAACAATATGCTTTCATATGCTGAAGAAGAAAAGCCGTTACGTTGGATTTTCCAACAAGATAACGATCCGAAGCATTATTCCCGTTGTGTGAACGATTGGTTCCAACGGGAAAAAGTGAGTGTTATGGAATGGCCATCACAATCCCCAGATCTGAATCCAATCGAACACCTATGGGAACATGTAAATTGGAAAATTCGACACAAAAAAATTTCTAATAAGAACGTGCTGTACGATGAAATTATTAGAGAGTGGAAAAATATCCCGGTTGCATTTTGTGAAAAGTTGGTGGACTCAATTGAGAGAAGATGCAAGGCTGTACTGAAAGCAAAAGAGAGAAGTACTAAATACTAAGAAAAAAACATGTTATTTCCTTTAAATAAACTTTAATACTATGAAAGAAATATGTGTTTCCATACTCTTTTCCGCGAGTATTACCAGATACATTCGAACTGTTGTCACTATTTTTTTCAGAGTTGCCATAAACAAATAACCCTTTGAAGATTAAAAAGAAATGCGACACTGCAATTCTATGCAAAGTTTCATAAGAGTAAGTACAAAGAATTCGATTTCAGAGCTATGATTGTAGTTTGAGAAACCATGTTTCCAAACTTTTTTCCGGCACTGTATATCTAGCAATAAAACACTTCAGGTATTTCATAGAAAGACGAAATTTCACCGTTTTTACGGACCACAAACCGTTAATAATGGCCATTCCTTCAAAAACCGAGCGATCACCACGGCAGACTCGGCATTTAGATTATATATCACAATTCACGACAGATATACAACACATTAATGGCAAATCTAACCATGTAGCCGACGCGCTATCACGAATACATAGCGTTGAATCAAATACTAGTATCCTCAATCTACAAAATTTAACGAATTTTCAGAAAATAGATGAGGAATTACAAGCTATCCTAGAAAACACAAACAAAAATCAAACTAAATACAAATTAGAACTTATAACTATTCCTTTATCCCAAGAAGAAATATGGTGCGAGATTAGTACAGGAAGAAATCGACCATATATGTTGATTGTATACCGAAAGAATTACGAACACAAGTATTCGATTCTATACACTGCCTATCACACCCTGGTGTACGGTCGACAAAAAAGCAACTTAGCTCCAGATACTTTTGGCCGTCAATGAATAAAGATTAAAACCATTGGTCGAAATCTTGCATAGGTTGCCAAAGTACAAAAATACACCCGAACAAAATTCGATCACTTTGTTTTGCCTTCACAAAGGTTCGAGCACATCCATATGGATGTGGTTGGTCCACTGCCTTCATCTGGAGGATATACTTATTTACTGACTGTAATTGACAGATTTACAAGATGGCCGGAAGCGTGCCACATGAAGGACATGTCTGCACACACTATAGCGGAAACGTTTGTCCAACAATATATTCCGCGTTTCGGCTTTCCAGCGGAAATCACCATGGACCAAGGCAGTCAATTCAAATCAAAACTTTTCTCAGAACTAACAAAAATATTAGGGTCGCATCGCATTCACACTACCGCATACCATCCTCAGGCAAACGGATTAGTGAAACATTTCATCGCCACATGAAAGCATCCATTATGGCCCGGGATGATGCGAAAAACTGATACTACGAATTACCTTTGGTATTATTAGGAATTCGAACGACAATTAAAGAAGATCTTCAATGTTCGCCAGCAGATCTTGTCTACGGACAAAGTTTGAAAGTGCCGGGAGAATTTTTTATTCCCACTGAGAAAGCCAAAAACGTAAACCCTTCAAATTATGTGTCAAAATTAAAAGAGTTCATGAGTAATGTGAAACCCACAAACACTCGAGTAAACATCCAAAAAAATATTAATTTTCCAACCGTCCTTAATTCTTGCAATTTTGTTTTCGTTAGAGTAGACAAGATAAGGACAAACCCGCCCTGTGAAGGATCATATAAGGTTATTCGCCGCCTTCGAAAGCAATTTACTCTAGAAATGAATGGAAAGACGGTATCAGTAAACATAGACAGAATTAAACCCGACCCAAATGGAAAAACGAAATCCGAAAATCTTATAGGTTTAATGGGATCGAATTCGCTTTTACTTATATTGAATCTTCTATTGAGAACAAATACGTAAATAAATAAAAAAAATCTTCCAGCAGTATTTGCGAAACTTTATTATTTTTGGGTAGAAGTCCGAAACGGGTTTAGTGCTTAGATACGGTGTTGGTATCTATGCGACTGAAAACCTAAAAAATAACGCTCCAAATAGCCTCCTGGTTATTCTTTAGGTTATCAGTCTCATAGTAACCTACACCGCATATCAGCATTAAACGCATTTCGGATTTCTACCCAAAAAATAATAAAGTTGCTCCCAGACTGTTGGCAGATTTTAAAATCAAACTAAGCTGTGTTAAGTCGAAAAAAGTTTCTAAACTTCTCTTCATCATTACGCAAGTGACCGTTTATTAAGCTTTCAAAAAATTCTTCACTAGTTCGAGTTTGGAATATAGATACTAATACGCTCATGTCTTTTTAGCAACATCATAATTTCCTCATCCTATTGTTCCACTTCAAACAAAAAACCCAAAATGGTGTCATTATCCATTCTCCGACCCTGCGGCGTGTGAATTTAAGGCTAAAAACAATCTGATCGCGGCAGTTGGACGTTGCGGTTAGTAGGCAGTCTCAGCGAGAATGCAAAGCAGTCGCGGTTGGCAGTTAATGCTGACCGCGACAGTCGGCAGTTCCAGCCAGACAGTACCTTTAAACAGAGTTTTCCTTTACAAATTTTCACGCCAAAATTCAAACTGTTTTTCGATCGAGTTTCCGTTACAAACTCGAGACAAAATTAAACTTAAAAACTTTCCAACTGACGGTTATTTTATATCGCAATAGGTCTGTTCTTTTTGCATACACTTTCTACACTAGAATACACTTTTCTGCACTAACTCTTGAGCGGGTGCAGAGAGGTGAAGAGGATAAATGAAAAAAGAACAAACCTATTAGGTTTGTTCTTTTTAGCCAAAAAGAACAGACCTAATGAAAAACACACTTTTTGGGCCGATGTCAGTCCTTGTTCGATCCGAAAACACAACCTAATCGAGCGCAGACAACGACCGCATTGAACAGCTCGTTTAAATTAATTAATTCTCGTGAGAACTACTAAAAACTTGAGCTTTGATGTCGGCACTTGAATTAGAGATTGCACGACCGATGTCCTTCCTGTATTCCAGCTGTAAGCTGTGTGGAAGGTACCGACTACGGAATTTACTTTTTTGGGAAAAAGCCAATTGAATTCTGCTAGTAAATTGGAAAGATTCTGAAGCAAACATAAATTTAGCCAACTGCCAGCCAAAATTCAGTTGAAGGGAAACCGAACAGAGATCATTCAGGCAGACGCTCGATTACCCAAGGTCACTTGTAGTTGACGTAGGTAGTAGGTAATTGCAGACAAAGGAAAATATAAAAAGCGTTGGAAGTGAACTGAACCAACCTCCAGCTGACGTGACACAGCAGAAATATTCGCTAATAAGCGGTAACAGAATAGTGAAAAAAAAATAAAAACGGTAATGGACTGTTGTGGCAGTTATTCGGGCTTCTTACTATTGTCCAGTACCCGAAACACTGGAAAAACAAAATTAAGCAAGTTTTTCGAATTGAATTGCGGCCTACCAGCCAGGCCCGGAAACAACAACAGAAGGCCTTCCGGGCCAAACAAAAAGATTATTTCGCTGAAAAATCACTTCGCAACCTAACCTCAATTCCGAAACGTCAAAATATTGATTGCATTCGAATCGGATATTTTCAATGAAAACACATCAACCCGCCGAAACAATCACCGGAATCGGTTTAATTGCCAGGCAACGTACAAATCGAACCTAACAAAACGCTAATTACATTGCCATCGGATTCACTTTCTCTACAGCACAACACAATCGGGGGAGCCAGTCCCGCGGCGATCATTATACCGTCCCCCCCGTTCGTTCACTTCATTCAATCAACTCCACAAGACGGGACTTCCGTTCCGTCTTAAAATCGCTCCACTATAACCGCCACCACCACCACAAACACTCCCAATTATTTTCCAAAAAAAAAGGATACTCAAAATCAGCATTTTCGTTTGCTGATCGAACGCCAGCACTTCGCCTTCAACCGTCTGCTCGAAACATGTCTTACATGCAACTATACTTCCAATCGAGAAACAATCGCCGACCGCCGCCATTTTAAAAACTTTTTTACATTACTTTTATACCGCCGAGAAAGCACTTAAAAGGGAAAATGCAAAAAATGAAAAATAAACGACGAGAAATTCGACGACGGAGACACGAAATCAAACTTCCTCTGGTCTGCACTCTGTTCTGGCTGCTCTGCTGCAAATTATGCGGCGAAATGTCCGCGATGCGAACCGAAGTTCGATTCAAAGTTGTACGTGCGTTCGCGGTTTGTCGGTGTGAATTTTTTGCCCGAGCTTTGTGCAAGGTTGGTAGATGCGGTTTCGAAGTGAGTGCGTTTCATGAGCGTTGTGAATTACGTTTTGCAAATTTTTTTCATATTTCCATATTTTGACCAACGATTCAAAATACATTTGCACTGATTTTCCTCAGGTCTCTATGCCCACAAACTGCGAATCTAATTGCAGAAGAATCGCCGCAAATTTCAAGGCGAACTTCAACGAATTCAAATTATACAATTTCCACCAACAAGACGGCAACGCATCAATTCACAATCGTCCCGAATTTCGCAATAACAAAGCCTCGCCGAGACAGAAGACATCACGCCATCGAAATATCCATCGGCTAAAACGAGTCGACTATATGTCGTCCAACAACAATAAAATGAACGAGCGAGCCAATCGTCGCCCGTCGTATTCACAAGCAGATCAAAATAAGACAAGATGTCATCGCAGTAGAGCGAGCTGTCATAAAGTGAAAAAAAAATTCATTTTTTTTACCACAAAAATCCAATCAGAAAACCAGTGAAAACCTTAAACGAAATTCTTCCAGTGTGTCGCTCGCGTTCTTTTCGTTTCGTTGTTTTATTTCACTTTTGTTTCCGTCGCATTTTCGCACAGTGGGCGGCCGTTGTTCTCGTTTCGCGAAAAGAAAGGCCCTCCGAAATTTTCCGTCGCACACACTGTTCGAACAAACACGGACCAGCAGCAAACGCTTGGCGAACTTAAGCTTCTCTTTGTTTTGATGGGCGAAAATTCGCATAACTCCTAACTGAGAAATTGTTTAGGGTCTCACGGCCGCGTCGGACCACACCAAATTTCGGTGCATTCGTTTCCGACACGATGGACGTAAGCGAGAGTCCGGATCCGCAACAGTCGCAACCCGCGACTACGACGACACAACAGACCGACTTGCAGCCAGTTTTGGTCTTTGGTCCCGAGAATTATCAAGGTCCGGCCGTTCCGAATGTATCGGACGAAACAATGACGAGTCGCAGTATTGGCGAGCTCGATATCGATTCAAATTTATTGCGACAATTTAGCTGTCTCGGGACAACGGATCACGAGGATCTGGTCAACAATCTGCAGGGATTGCTGGACAATCAGCTGAACAAGGAGACGGCAAGATTTTTCCTTGAAATGAGCAATTGGTAAGTGGTCGTCGTCGTCGTGACTTGTTTGCTGAAATGCTTTCCGATTCGACTAATTTCGTTTCTATTCACCTCACGGCAGGAATCTTCAGACGGCCGTTTGTTGCTACTTAGATTTTTGCCATTTTCAAAATCTACCGTCAATGAAAATCATCGGACAGAGTCGTCCTTCGGAACTATCGCAGGCGTGGAAGTTGCTGAACGACGGCGAAGAAGACTGGCCCGCTGGATGCTATTTAATGTCGCCGAGTCAAACGAAACGTTTGGAGGTGCCGTCGATACGGCCGGGCGATACTTGTGATATTGTGGCCGATATACCGCCAACGAGTCCGGCGATTATGTGGCGGCTGTGCACACCGAACGGATGGTACTTTGGCGGTATGGAAAATATTTTCTTTTTTATATTTAGTTCGATACTTCGATTGGGTGTGTGACGTAATTCTGTGTGATTTGTTGTGTACGTTTTTCGAGAGACTAGAAGGGTGTTGTAATTGTCTCAGTTTTTACGCAACGCTTTGAGTTGGGAATGACCTTATCCACTGGTTGGCTAACGTTGAGAGCGCTTCACTCTCCTACCTGTGCCTCAATTAGCTCAGAAGCACTCATTACCTGATTTTTACTGGATTATTAATCATAGCCTGTTAGTTTGGTTTTGTCAAACACTGAAACTTCCTCCGCTTCTCATGTTAATGAATCATAGATTATTATATAGCGCATCAGCCCTAATCAGGCCTTGGCCTCTTCAATCGAGCGATAATTAAGTATGTAGCCAGTTGAACTCTTTGCGCGGCGTCGCCTTAAACTCAGGACGTAGTCGCGAAGTTAAATTATATAATAACTTCCGGCTTTTATATTGCCACTTCCCAAAGTGTGTTTTTTTTTTGCGCACAACGAACGAAGGTGCGAATCAGCATCCGGCCACTTCGGGTGTCTCGTTTTTGGTACAGTCGTTTAAACGCACTCCCCTGCTCCAAAGCAGAGTCACAACGCTATGAACATGGACAACAACAGGAAAAACGAATACTAGATCAAGGACTGTTGGCATCGATTTCGATTTAGAAACCAGATTGGGTAAGTCCATGTTATTTTTATGGACTCTCCAGTCATTTAGAATTTTTTCGTTACCTCCAAATTTATATAAATTTCTTTTTGCCAAATTTTTGTTTTTTTTTTCTTACTTCGGATTTTGGACTGAACTTCTATATGAGGCCGTGAACGAGCCTGATGAGGACTGCATAGCTGAGGCATGGTGAACAAAATGGACGCTAAACATTAAAGCGGCCTGTCAAGTTGCGAAGCCGGGCAAACCTATGCTTCTCTATCAGGAATTATATCCCAAATTCTTACACTCACAGTAATGCGACGCGAACAATTCTGTTGTAAAGGCCTAGAGTTTATGGCCAAGCGGAATATCGCATCAAGAGTCATGTGAGCTGTTTGCGACATACTTTTCCTCGGTATTCTCTACAACATCTACATTTTCGAAAGATTTATCAGAGTCTTACTCAGTTACCATTCCTCCACTTTCGGTTACTTCAAGCGAAGGGGAGCGTCTTATCGCCACTTTTGATATTAGTGTTAACGGTGGTTCTGATGGTATCCCCAACTTGTTTGTTAAACCTCTTTCCTCATCTCTCTGTTATCCTCTTGCACTTCTATAATAGAAGTATCGATGAAATATTTTCCCCTTTCGCTGGAAGCAAGCCGTCATTACCCCTATCCATAAGAAAGACGACAGAGCACTAGTACCAAACTACCGTCCTATCTCTATGCTACCATGCTTTGCTAAATTACTTGAAAGATTAATACATGATTATGTGTTCACAAACCTTAATCATCTTATTAATAAAGACCAACATGGCTTCTTTAAAGGTAGATCAACTTCATCAAATCTCTTAGAATTTACAAATTCAGTTTCCAAAGCTTTGGACAATCATAAGCGTGTGACTCAGTAAATCACTGCTTATTACTCTCCAAAATTAAAGGCTGTGGAATTTCGGGATCACTGTTTCAATGGTTTGCTTCTTATCTGGTTAATCGTAAATCGCGTGTTCGTTTCAGTAGTTCAATGTCATCGGAATTTATTTCTCTCCCTAGTGTTCCTCAGGGCTCTATCCTGGGCCCACTTTTGTTCATAATATTTATTAATGATTTACCACTAATAATTCAATCTCCTTTTCTCCTCTATGCGGATGACGTAAACATTTAAAGGGAGATCTGTTCATTGCATGATTGCAGAATATTACAATCAGATCTTAATGCTCTTGCTTTGTGGTGCTCTAGTAATTGACGGGCTTAAAACCAGAGGGGTATAAGTGCAATTCAAGTAGTTTCGAGTAAAATCATATCAAAGTCTTTTAAGTGTCAATATGGCTAAGACCTACCGACCGGGTTGATCGGTTTTCCTCTTAGGGACTTAGTATTCTAAGTCCCACAGCGGCGCCAAAAAGAAATATATATAATTTCCCGAGATATACTGTTTAACGTGGTCTGAACTCGGGAAACATTGCACTTGTACCTCTCTGGCACTGAACTTTGACGTTTTTCCATGTATTTTACTTTATTATTTTTGAAATTTTATAGATAGATTGGGTGAACTCCTACGAGTGATACCCTTGGGGAAGAGTGTTAGGGGGAGGTGGGGGAGACGCTTTCTAAGAAAAAGTTTTGCCTTGTATAAAACTTTGGATTATGATATCTCGCGTACCAATTATTCAGTAAAGATTAAACTTCGTTCGTGTATATACTAGGCACATTTTTACATTATTATTTTTTTAATAATAAAGTAGTGTGATCGACCTGAAATTTAAAAAAATTTGTGTTTTCACATTTTAGGACTAGTAAACTCAAAAAAAACAATATGTCTGTCTGCCGTCCGCAAAACCGTTTGAAGGTGCGTAGCTCACAAACCCGTTGAGATATTAAGTTGAAATTTGTATGGTGGGTATATTTAGTAAACCCCTGCAAGTGATATGTTTTTAGGGGGAGGAGGTGTGTGTTTTAGATGAAAAATTTTGGTTTCTAGATCTCAGAAACCGCTTACGCTAGGAGGCTGAAACTTGGAAAATAATAAAGTTGTGCCCAGACTGATGGCAGAATTTTTGTCACTACAAGCACTTCTTCGCCGCAATATAACGAGATGATGAAGTGTTCTTTAAGGTTTCAAGGAAAGACAACTTTTGTAACACAGTATGTTAGTTACCTAATAATTTATTCAGTCTTTATTAATAAAAAACTACGCAAAAAAAATCTAACTAATATATTGAACATAAGGGTTGAATAATGAAACTAAGTACGGTTACTCGTAGTCCGACTCGTACCCGGTCGGCTCATCTGTCTGAAATGTAAAAAACGGAGAGTATTTTGATTTGCGCTAGCTAAAAAGGAGTGCTAGTCGCGCGTGTACCCCTCTGGCTCGTATCATTGGTGCTTTTCCGTTTAGTATTGGATTTATTTCGTAACATATAGCAGTCTCAAACTACTCTTGCACCTGTGCGCCACTGGTAATAGACAGCAGACACTCTAAAGAGACATTTCTTGCTATTAACTTAATTTTCGCGAAATTGTGACTTGTACCCCTCTGGTTCTAAGCCCGTCAATTGTCTTCCACTTAACGTCTCTAAATGTCGTAAAATGTCCTTCGCACTTAAGAGAACCATGATCTCTTTTGATTATGATATTAACTCAGAAGTACTTCTTCAAGCCTACCACATTCGAGACCTGGATGTTACCTTTGACACCAGACTAAAGTTTGACCTTCACTTTCACAATCTAGTAAGTACTGCATCGAAATTATCAGTCCTAATTCAAACTTGCATTCGTGACTCTAGTGCGGAGTGGCTTGGAATATTGCTCCGCTATTTGGTCCTCTCACTACAATTGTCATATCATTGCTCTTGAATCTGTTCAACGTAAGTTTACTCGTTCTCTCCTTTACAAGTATAGGATTCCCTATTGTCCTTACAGTGAACGTCTTTTACTCTTCAAGCTCCCATCCTTTGAACAACGAAGACTGTACATAGACGAATGTGTTCTCTTCAAAATTTACAACGGTGATGGGGACTCGGCCTTAAGTTTAGACTTGGTGCTGCGTCAACCAATGCGTCCTAGCAGGTTAGACTCCATATTTGCCCCTACTTTGGCGCGTACAAATGTATATTACTTTTCACCGATTTCTTTCATGATGAACTCAAGATTGGTCCTCTGAACACATTGTATCCTCTTTTCAAATCAAAGCTGAAATTATTATTTTTCTGACGTTAAATTCTAATTATTAAGTATATTATTTCTAATCTTTTGTTATTACCTTTTTTTTCTCTAGTAAAGAGAAAGTAAAGAACTAATATTTTTCATTTTTATTTAATTTTTTTCTGTATTTTCTGTTGTAATTACACAACAGAAAATATATAAGTTTATCTGTACAATATACGTTCAATAAATAAATTAAATTACATTAAATATCCGCAGCTAACCTAAACGCCAGCAAACGCATCAGTCCTGTTAAATATTCTGCCATTAGTTCGGACGAACGAATAACGGCCCCACCTCTTTTCAAGTCAAAATAATCACTCCTTGGCAGGCCCGCGTGGGGTGGGGGGGTGGTTGGGGGTTCAAACCGCCCACATTGGATTATTTCAAAAAAATTTTTGATCTATATTTTCGAGGAGGACAATCATACGCAACTTTGGGTCCAATGCCCTTCCATTCTGAAAACCGGTAGATGTTAAATTCAAACGTTAGCAGGTAGTGTCACCATTCTCCAATGACGCTTCCTATAGAAAGCATCAGTTTTCGATCATCCTTGGTCACAAAAGAACATATTTCAAAATGTGTACCACGTATGCATCACGTTACGAAGCCGTGTTCGGTGTTGGCATCCAAAAGGACCAAAAATGACCCGCTGTGAAGTATGTATGTACATGAAAAAGTCAAAGACATTCATAAGTAAATGAGTGAAATCTCATTCCGACGTAAAAAACATCGATCACCTGATTGTGGCCTTGTGTGGAAAACTAAGAAGACGAATTTTAGTGAAAAAACTGATTTTACGTGTGTTTGAAAAGAACATTCGTCCATCATTTTTCGTAAGAGGTCTGACTGTGTCTTGTAATACTGTTCTAATACGTTTATTGGCTGATGGGGAATCTCAAAGCACAGTGAAGAAACCACTACTGTCCATCAGACACGTCGTAAAAGGACTCGCTTGAATCGCGATTGGAAGAACGTAGTTTTGTAGTCGAAGCTTCTTTTCTGTGGGTTCTTTCTATCTGGCGTACCAACACAACAAGACAGCGGACTACTAAACATCCAGTAATGGACCATGGTTTGAGACTTATTTGCCAAACAGAGATTTGACACTTTTTACATTTTTACAGAGAATTTGAATGCTTCTAAAATTGCGAAATTACATCAGTAGGCTTTACTACCATCTGTCCAAAGATAGTTTATAGCACGGTCGTATATACAGGTCTGGAAACTGATGTGGTGGGGGTAGACACCTTTTGGGAAGAAAAATTTGGTTGTTGTCGTATTGACCACCAGGTTCGTCATGCTCTCACGGTTTTGTCAGATTGACAAATAAAAATTTGTTAAAACAACGGTCGTATGTCAAAACCGCAGCTGAAGTAATTTTATCGCGTGACCTTATGCTTTGGGTGGGAGCTCGAGGTATCGAATTCAGTTGAATCTATATACAAAAGTGTTTGGAGTCGAATATTTCATTGGTTAGTGGGACGGATTCGAAGTTCAATGTGAGATTAAGTTCTTTCGTTTCATGTACAACATATCTCGACAGCTACATTACTTTGGCTCTTCACTCGGCAGGACTTAAATTCGAAATTCAAGCCGCTCGTTACACTTCTACTTGCCGTTACAATCTACAAAGGAGGTTGGCTCGATGGCGTTTTAAACATTTTGTCGGTCGGACCGTGGGCGATGCTAGCATTCAAAGCACTCCTTACAAGTTTGATTGGTTTTATTTCGCTTCATGTGTACACCGGACTGGTACAAGTTATAGGAATTTGAAGCAGTTGCGTAATACAATTCTTGTTCGTTTTAATTAAGGGAAAATACTTATATTAAAAATATATAATAATAATTCATAAAGAAATTTGGGTAATTTTCAATGTAATCACATTTATTTCTTAATTTAATTTTATCTTGAAAGAAATCCGTCCGGTCGCCAAACAAGAGCTTTCCCGTGCCGTTCTTATTATTATTTCGGTTCTAAAAAAAAATAAAAATTCGTGTCATTTATATTGCGATTTGTTTTTCTTTTACCTTTTTTACGCCGCAGCAACTCCAGCTGTGGCAGAACCGACACCGGATCCAATGCTGGTGATCAAGTCCTTGACATTGACACCTTTCTGGGCCTTGGCCAAAAGACCGGGCCAGTAGGGCTCGACTTCAACATTGGCGGCCTTCAAGATGGTCGAGATTTTTTCACCCTGCAAAAGAAAGATGAAAACATTAAAAATCGCACAATTCGTTTGCAAGACACGACCGAAAGTCGGATTATTGCATCCGTACGAAACGATGGCGATGAAGTTGACGTGATATTTAATTTGTATTTGGTTTTGACATACGACCGTTGTTTTGACAAATTTTTATTTGTCAATCTGACAAAACCGTGAGAGCATGACGAACCTGGTGGTCAATACGACAACAACCAAATTTTTCTTCCCAAAAGGTGTCTACCCCCACCACAAAAAATTGCATTGAGTTTCCAGACCTGTATGTACGACCGTGGTTTATAGGGAAAACTTAAAATTTGATACTACAAGACAGGGACGTCATTTCAGTATTTACTAGGGGGGGCAAGATGACAAATGACGTCCCTGCTACAAGATAACAATGATCCAAATCATTGAAGTCGGCTTTGTACTGCGTAGAAATAGGCAAGAATTTTACCAGTTAGCTTCGTCGTAGCGGTGTATATTTTCATAACGTCGAGACAAATTCCATTTCATACATGCGTGCGAGACTCCACCTCTTCCTTGAATATTGCCTTCTTTTTCATTCCTCATTAACGATACCAGATAGTTACTACTAAATTACCTGGAATACTACCAGCGAATATACCCGTTATGGCTACTAATTCAACCACGCTGCATACCTATTGGAAAATCGTATGACGCAGAACACCAAATAAAACTTTTTCGAAGCCGGATGGCGAGTGTAGGGTATAGGATAGTGAATTTAATTACCGCGTTCTTGCAGGGACTATGACGAATTGGATTGACCGTCTTATTCATCAGATTCAAATCTCTTAGAAAATGTTTGAGCATTGAAGAATTTCAAACTGTCAATGTCAGCAGTTATTTCCACATATTCGAAAAAAAACCACTTTGACGATATCCTGCGCACGGGCCTACTCCTTGGCCTCCGTTTACAAAATCGTGACTTGTAGAGTCGAGGATCACACAGGAAATGAAAACGTTCGTTCCGGTTTAAAGTCAACCTAGCAAATCAGGCTATTGTATATACTCAAATGTCTTCTTTTAAGTTCCCTCGCGTTAATAAGCTGTGACGACATCAAAAGAGGGTGCGGTTGGTTCTATTTTCTTTCCTTATCTATTCAAACTTATCGAGTAGAATTGCATGTTTCGCCAGCTTCAATTGCAGAAAGTTGATGTTTTGGTCCGTCACCCTGCGATGATCAGCAGTTGCTTGAGACAGGCTTACTGAAATCTCAAAAATATTAGATTCGTATGCATATAACTAGGCTGGCGGGAACAATTCAATGAGATCCAATCCTATTGATTTAAAGTTCCCGTTATAATTAAAAAAATTACAATGCTAAACATTCTTCTCTTAATTTGTTTTTACAGAAACAATTTGGATGATACCGTCCGGATCGGGTGATACAACGATGGATTTAGCCGAAAGAATGGCTCAACTTCGGACAACATCATCAATGTCTGCCGAAAACTCACCCCAAGTTAATGTTGTGATAATGGTTAAAATGGATTAAATGTGGGCGTGTGTGTGTGCGCGCGTGTGCAAGTCCGTATTATTCATATTCAAGTACATTACATTGTGAACAAAGTTTAATTAAACAATGCGCGAATTGGATTTTTATATAAAATTACATAGAAAAAAAAATTATACAACATAAACTAAAAACAAAACAAAAAAATATTTTAAAGATGATTTTCCAAGAAAAAAACGTACATAATTCGTCATAAGTAGAAAAAAATGTTCAATTGAACGAACGAAACCCGATTAATCGGTTTTCTTTCGTCGTATGAATTTTATTCAGAATCATGAATGTGTTGTTGAGTGTTTTTTTTTAAATTGACTACAGAATTTGAAAAATTTTTCCAAAAACTATGAATTTCAACTAACTAAAAATTTACATTTGATTACGGCATTTAATACTTGATAAAACGCGTGTTCAAATTATCCATTTTATTTCCTTTACAGAAATTTTTTTTGCGAGAAAAGTTAAACTTCTCCAATGCAAACTTTATTTTTGTGTTTGTCTCACTTTTTAATTTGTTTGAATTTCGAATATTATTAATTGTTTGTTTTTTATAATATACCTATGCGTAATTTTCTATTTTGTAAGAAAATAGAATAATGCGAGATAAAGTAAAGAGTAGTTGGGTGTTTAGTTCATCTAATTTCCTATTTGGTTAACATTTTTAATTTTAGATCTAGATCATTTTCAAATGGTACGTAAATTCTTAATGCAAAGGAAAATATCATTAGTTGCGGTTTATAAGTTTCTCAACTTAGTTTTTGATTTATAGAGTTAGGCTGGCCGCACACTAAAAGAGCAAAAACAGTTTTAGACAAAAACGTTTTTGACTATGTCGCTGTTTCAATGGAAATTCAATGAGGAGATACACACTGATTAGTTGCGTGTCTTGAAGCACGTTTAGATGCTGTTCAGTTGCAATTACGCGGCTGCTCGACGTCGAATAATGTTTAGTGAAAAACGTTTTTGCCTAAAACCGGTTTGCTCTTTCAGTGTGCGGCCAACCTTAGAGTTAAAAATTTAAAGTCAGGAATGAAATTTAAACATGGGGATTTTTCGAAAAATAAAACGTTATATTTAATGAAATGTGAAAATTTTACAAATTAAAATGTATAAAAAAATTACAACGCAGACCTGAAATCGATAATATACAAAGTAACTAAATTAAATAAATTGTTTATTCAATTGATTGTAAACTTTCAATTTTAATCTATATTATTCGCGTTTTTTCTTACTGTTTTTTTTTTTGCATAAAGTAATATATTAGGTGATAACGATTAATTTAACAATATTTTATTTAAAAGAAAAGAATAAATTGAACCAGCATAATAATTATTAAACATTATACAAAAAAAAAATACATTGAATAAATACAATTTAATTATATGTAATTTTTTTAGTCTTTAAAACGATATGAAAAGGCATAATTAAAATTTTAAATTATAAGATATTAAAAAATTTTATTTACAATTTTAAACTTTGGTGTTTTTTGAATCGTCGGCCCGATCACATTTTTATTTCTTGCTCCCTACCTTTTATAGGTGAAGAATCGTAGCAGGTCATCTTCACGAGATGAACGAACTTAGATAGATGGCAAGGAAATAATCGAAAGACATCGCGCGAGAGAAGAAAGTATCAACACAGAATCACCACCAAAACGCTCTCCCATCTTCCACCTCACACTCGTCAAAAGGTGGTCCCTTCTCACTTTAAGGGGTCCTCCCAGTGGGAGCTACGAGCCTTAAGGGGGTCATCCCGTGTGACTGATTCAAAAAATCTATTTTTTTTTTATAAATTGCATCCAAATATAGTAGTGTAGAATATGTGGGCGAAGTGATATTCCGATATTCGAAGCCGTTCGGAAGCTACAGGCCGTTATATTCTCTAAACTCCTTTGTTGTTTCGAATGTAATGGGTAAGTTTTAGTCGCGTTTTTCTCAAAACGGTATTTTCTAAATCGGTAGACACGATATCTCGAAATCTATCTAACGAATTCCTTTCAAATTTGGTGAACTTATTCAGTACTCTTGTAGACAGTTTGCAAACTAGAATAATTTTGATTCATCAAGCCTTTTTTTTTGTCGACCTGAAGAAGTAAAAAAACACCAAAATTGACGATAAGTTCAACAAGTTGCCAAATTATCAACTGTTCAATATTTTTTGATAATCCTAGTTCCGAAACTAGTTCAAACTTCGCAGATTAAAATGCCGCTTGATTTTTTTATTTGAGATAAGCAGAACGCTCGCAATCGTGTTTACCGAAAACAAGGTTTTTTGAAAATGAGTGGCTATCACTGCGTATATCTCAGCAATGAGCGACAATTTCGTTCTGGAAAAATTGTAATGTGGGTTATGAGAGTATATTACACCACCCACGAAGACCACACATTATCGGCAAGCATTTGGCTTGGAACGATATACACATGCTAGAAAAAGTCTGCGTTCACCTGCTGTCAATCAGTTTGTAACTTTAAAAAATCAAAAACAAACAAATGTTTTCCAGATTTGGTTTCATATACTTATTAAGTATTTCTTAAGTATTCGACACATGTAAGTTCATTTATTTCGCTTTTACTGTTTTTGAGATAACAGCTCTTTTCAGAAAAAACATACAAAAGCGAGGCAGAAAAAGTCTGCGTTCACTTGATGAATTATGGGATTCCCCGGAATAAATCGTTTCAAATAAACTCTTCTAATGTTTTATTGCATTTATTATTCATTACTAGCTATTCTGGCAAGTGGTTAAATAGTTTCCTGCAGAGTTTGTGTTGTGAATAATTTTTTTATCGCAATGGAAGATAAAAGGAAAGAAATTAGTGTGAGTGAAAGAAAAATCATCATAAAATTATGGAAAGAAGGGAACAGCTACAGAGAAACAGCAAAAATAGTGGGAACACAATATTCGTCAGTCCAAAGGGTTATAAATAATTTCAAATCGACAGGAGAACTCACATCCAAACCTCGTTCCGGTCGTCCATCAAAGTTGTCCTACAGGGAAAAACGACATATCGTGTCACTAGTAAAAAAAAATTCAAGGCTGACTGCATTCCAAATAGCATCTGAAATCAAAGAAAAATTCAAGAAAAATATTTGTCCGGATACTACAAGAAAAATACTCAAAAAGGCTGGATACCACGGACGGGTTGCTCGGAAGAAACCGTACATTTCACCGGTCAACCGACAAAAGCGCATTGCATTTGCCAAGCAGCACATAAATGAGCCAATAAAGTTTTGGAAGAATGTAATATTTTCTGATGAAAGTAAATTTTGCATTTTTGGCATAAAAGGACGCAAGTTAGTATGGAACAGCACTCCAAAAAGAAAACCTCCTACACACTGTAAAACATGGTGGTGGTGGAGTAATGGTGTGGGAGTGTATGGCGAGTACTGGCGTTGGAAAGTTGGAGTTTATCGAATCGACGATTGATAGATTTGGATATCTCAACATTTTGAAAAATAATTTGAGGCAGAGTGCCATTAAACTTGGCTTAGGTTCAGATTTTTGCTTCCAACATGATCGTGATCCGAAGCATACAGCCGAGATAGTGAGGCTCTGGTTACTCTATCATGCCCCAAAACAGCTACATACACCCCCACAATCACCAGACCTAAACCCCATCGAACACTTGTGGGATTAGCTAGAGATGAAAATTCGACAACACTCAATAACTAGTAAGGAAATGTTGAAAACTGTTTTCACAGAGAAGTGGGAGAAAACAAGTGCTGAAGAGACAGCGAAGCTCATCAATTCGATGCGGAAAGGGCTCCAAGAGGTAATAAAGAACCGAGGATACCCCACCAGTTAACTAATTTAAATATGTTTTACTATTTTCTATTTTATTATTTTTATTACATGTGAACGCAGACTTTTTCTGCCTCGCTTTTGTATGTTTTTTCTGAAAAGAGCCGTTATCTCAAAAATTGTAAAAGCGAAATATATGAACTTACATGTGTCGAATACGTAAGAAATACTTAATAAATATGTAAAATATGATTTTTTAAAGTTACAAACTGATTGACAGCAGGTGAACGGATACTTTTTCTAGTAAGTGTAAGTAGGTCTTATCTTTTAAGAGCAACAATTTCAGTAATCGATACTTACTTGCCAAAACAAAGTTTGTATGCATAAGCGTTTTAAAAGATGAAACAAAGGAAATATACGATAAGAAATTAATTGCGGACCATGCAATTGTGAATTCTAAATTATAAGATTCAAAATTTATATCCAGTAATAAAATTGCGTACCGAATAACATGCCTTTGGGTTTTTTTTAATTAACACATAGCCATAACTAGGTGTGTGGTAAAAACTTCATAGATATCTTTATTTACTTACTTCTCCAAAAAAAGAGCCTTTTTCACACGGAATGACCCCTTAAACGATTTTAAGTACAGCACGGACACATTTCTTTTTTTGTGAAAAAAAAAAATTCCTCACCGCAGTCGACAAGACATTAAACGGTCGCTCGCTGCATGCAATGCAACTGCACGGCGCAGACAAGATTCAGTTACTAACACTTCAAACTTTTATCCAAATTTTTGTTAAGAATATTTTATTTGGGCCGATCCCGGCGGTACTGCAATACCGGGCCAACCCGCGACAGAGGTGGAGCAAGCCCCTAGCACTCCGTCTATTTACAAAAATCAGTTTAACATTTGTTGTCCCCCTATGGGGGATCTATCAGATGTTAAGCTGATAAGAACAGATACTACACTTTGATCTTAGCCATAAGGCCGAGAAGCGATAACTAAACACTCACTTCATTTCGCTTATATACGGGTGCAAACGTAACTCGGATGCGAATTATTTTAAACAAAAATAATGTTTGACTCATTCGAGAAAGTGTCAGATACTTGGTTGACAACTTTTAAGGGGTGATTTCCTTGATATATTTTGAGAAAATAAATGTTCTACGGAGTGGCGGATTCAATATCGGCGGAAATTCGGGGTGGTAAAGAAAAGTCCTTCCGACAACTACCATCGGGGTATAAATGACAATGAAATAACTGATGCATTAGCAGCCGGATCGGAGTCAGCTTTGGTCGGACCAGAAACGATTTTCGGTCTGACTGTTGCCTCTGTATATCCCACATTGAGAGATGGTGGCTTCTTCCGTAAATGCTGCAGACTAGAAACCTTGTTGAGGTACCAAGTGAACAAACCGCTGCTTTTCTTCTCAAACTGACCAGCAGAGAATATGACAGTCTGGTCGGTGTCGTCACAAGGCATAACTCTTGTGACCTACATTTGGGCAGAATGAGAATCATTGACAATCCCATGTGAATGACGACACAACACAACATTATCTTCTAGAGTGTCCAGCTTATTCTTTTGCTAGAATGCACGTATATGGCGTTGTTTTTATGAGGATGGAGGAACTTCGTTCGCACTCCCTACCTGAGCTCTTGCAATTCGTGAGGAGGACGAAAAAAGTTCGGGTAGAGACTGGGGGACTCGAGTACAATGGCCAACTTTACCTGAGTGCTCAAGATCCGCTGCTTTGCTGCGTGTCTCCCCCCGCATCAAACAACAACAACAACAGTCTCTACTTACGTAAACTGTTGTATCATCAAAACGAATAATCAAAATTTAACATGTTGTACTCGTAGTTTGCCTTTTAGGAAATCGAATTTCCTTTCACATGATGTAACCGTCGAAATTGCAGTTGTATCGGATTTCGAGAAATTTACTTCAAAATGGAAATTTTTGCTACTGTTACCCTAAAAATTCTTTGATCAATGTCATCATTAATGGCGCGACAGTTTAAATCGCGCCAGGGCCTGCAGGATACATTGTTTGAAGTCATCTCAGCTCCTGCGTCCTCCAATTTGTGCATTTGAGAAGCAATCTCCAATCTGCTTCAACTGAGTCCTCGTATCTTTTCCGCGGTTTTCCCACCGGTCGCTTGCCCTGAGCTCTACCTGAGTGCGTTTGGGAATTCTTCCGTCGTCCATTCGCTCCACGTGATGAGTATGTAGTTTTTCTTAAAAAAAATCCTTTATTAAAATGTTATTTTAATTTTATTTTTTTTATTATTATTTACCATATAAGAATGATGGTGAAAATTAGGGTATCGTATGCAACCCCCTTACACCCACTTGGCGGTTGAAAATTCAAAAATCCTGAAATTAATTTTCAGCCGATTGATTGTATAGAAAATCCGAAGAAGAACAAACCAATTCGATATCTCATCAGATCAGGCATGTTGGAATTCATGACAACGGATGCTTGCCCTTTACACCCTCTTGGGGGGGTTGAATATCCAAAAATTCTGAATTTAATTTCTAAAGAAAGCCAGACGAAAGAAAAACTAATTCGATATCTTATCAGTCCTAAGGTACATGGCGGAATTCATGAAAATGTGTGCAATCCCTTTACACCCTTGGGGGTTCAGTTTAAGAAAAATTCCTGAAAACGTTTTCTAGGTATTTATTAGAAGAACCTGTGGAAGTAAAATTAATTGAATGGATCAGAAGACTTAAGCGGTATGATGAAATCCGTGAAAATATATGCACTCCGATTTCACTGATCATTTTTTTGCGCCCCTTCCGCTACGCTAATGCATATTTTAAATTGTTTTTTTTTTATCTTGTTTGCTTATCTAGTAGATCTACATATACTCACTAAGTTTCAACTTCAACACCCTCACCCCCTACTCCTATAAAGAATTATATTTTGTCAACATGCACATACTATAGCTCTGTCTAAATACCAAGTTTATTATTATGGGTTGTGGAGATATAAAAATGGGCACTTTTTTTTCATCCTCCACCACCCTCACCACCCACACCCACAAATATTTTTAAATGCTGGGAGCCTACTTTCCCATACAAATTTTAAGCAACTTCGAGCCTTTATTTCCCTGCCTTGAAAAGGTTATGCCACCTGTAAATTATGCTGATCGTAATCGACTAGTAAAACTCATTGTAAACCGTTGCCATGTTGTGTTTGGATGATTTTAAACGTTTTTTCTTGCTTTATAAGGAATTTAATGCTGGCGCGAAATTAAATTTTCTCCATATTTTAAATTTTGATCGACTTTAACCTACTCGCAGAACGAAAACTCAAAGGATAAGTGATCAGTTGTAAGTGTAGTGTTTATACTATTGCGGAGGTAGCTACAATATCCAATTAAAAATCTGCCAACAGTCTGGGCGCAACTATATTATTTTATGGGTAGAAGTCCGAAACGTGTTTAATGCTGAGATGCGGTGTAGGTTACTATGCGACTGACAACCTAAAAAATAACCTTCCAAATAAGCTCTTGGTTATTTCTTAGGTTGTCAGTCGCATAGTAACCTACACCGCATCTCATCATTAAACACGTTTCGGACTTCTACCCATAAAATAATGAAGTTGCGCCCAGACTGTTGGCACGCCAATAAAAATCTGATCTTTTTTTTTCCTTTACTTACTCTAAAGGCAGGCGTCCACTTGAGGCGGGCAACGGTGCGACGAGCATTTTTTTTACTACGTACTTCGTTTCGTCGCGAGTCTCGTTCAGTGGACGCACTTCCATAACAATGTATGGCAGGCGAATTTTTACGCCCTAGTGGACGCCTGCCTTAATAGCACATCCACATATACGTACTAAGTTTCAACTTTCTAGCATAAGCCGTTTCTGAGATATAAAAAACCACCCCTCTCCCCCGTACCTTGATACATTTTCAAAAGAACAGAAGTACTACACTACTTTTAGGCAGTTTCGATTTTTATTTTATTCTTTGATCCAAAATTAAGAACGTGCAACTGTTTACTTCTTGAAACAAACCTAAATCTAGAGTTAAAATAAAAACTGATTGCGTGAAATTGACTGAAAGTGAATAATAAATTTACAATAACTTAAATACTAAATTTACGGCATTTTTTGGTGACCTACAAATGGTGCAACACGTCCATTGTGGGAACAATTGAATTTCGGTCACCGCACCTCGTACGCGAAACAGTACAGCAATAGAATTAAATTAAAAAATTAATAGACAACCTTTATTCAGAATGCGCAAAGTAAAATATCTCGGTAGGAGTTGTGAATGCAGGGAGAGGGAGGTCTTTTTCGGGGCATCTGAATTTGAGGGTTGAAGGGAAACATGACCTATTATTTTTTTTTTTAACATTTTTTTCTAGGATGTCTCTATAGTGGCTCTACGAGTATATAATCCTAAATTGTTAGCTTTCTATTCATTATGGTTTTCGAGAAATAAAAATCAGAATGTTTTCCTTTCTACCCCCTTTCACCATCACCCGCAACACCCACACCACCTAAATTTTTTTCCCTACTAGAGCTTTACCGACCCCAACTCCTGTAAGATTTTGAAGATCATATCTGATACGGTTTTTGAGATATAAAAATTACATTTTTTGAAAAATTGCTGTCCCCCACTTTCGTGCTCCACCTCCTTCCCAAAAAATTTAGTTTCAGTAGACTCCTCTTATGATCCCATATACAGAAACTAAATTTTATCTTCCTGGTGTAATTGGTTCGGAAGATATTGTAATCCAAAGTTTTTCACCCCCCATCCTCACACCCCTCTTAAAAATGTTAGCCCTTGTCTAATTTTGAACACAACACAACAACAAAGTTTCAATCTTCTGACATCAATTGTTCAGGAGATATCGATTTTAGAATGTTTCAATCCCGGCTTTCAAGCGATTCAGATTCATTGTTTCCCCCCCCCCCTCCCCTAACTTCCACACCCCTTAACCATTATCGACCATTTTTTCGCAAATGAGTCCACTATCATAGTACTACATAAGTTTCAAGTTTCAGCCTCCTAGCATAAGTGGTTCCTGAGATCTAGAAACCAAAATTTTTCGTCTAAAACGCTCCCCTCTCCTCTACCCTCATATCCCGACTACACCGAAAATATACCAGTCGTAGCGGTTCACCCAATCTACCCACCATAAAAATTTCATGTTAATATCTCAACGGGTTTGGGAGCTACGCGCCTTCAAACGATTTTGCGTACGGCGTAGGGCATCTACGGCGGACAGACGGACATTTTTTTTTTTTGTTTTTTTGGGGTTTACTACACCTTTTCAACATGTATTTCAGACTATATAATATTAATTTCAGATTATGTAAATTGTATTTCAGAATAGTGAATTGTATTTCAGAATATGTAAAATGTATTTCAGAATAGTGAATTGTATTTCAGATTTGGTAAAATGTATTTCAGAATAGTGAATTGTATTTCAGAAAACGTAAATTGTATTTCAGAGTATATGAATTGAATTTCAGAACACATACAACATAACATTTAAATTGATAATCGAAATATTTAAACTTAATTTCCCACTTGCATATCATCCAATGCCAAAGCTTTGGCATGAAAAGTGGTAGTATGCTGCGCCGCCCGAGCACAGTCACCACCAGCTATTGTTGTTCACCAATGCCTGGGACAGCTCTTAATTTTCAACCAAATATGCTCAACAGGATTAAGCATTGCAAAATATGGCGAAAGACGTAGCAAGTTTGCAGTACCATGCTCATTCACCTCTCTGACGGCGACCTCCAGTCTCGCATGGCATGGGGCATTGTCGCAAACAATATTCAAATTTTGTAATTGATTCCCCATTCCTTGCCACCGGTGTAGAATGGTTTTCAACTTCTCTCCATTAACACCACACCTGCCCCGGAGATTGCTGCAATTAGGTGCACATTTGACCCTCTTGAAGCAGGAAGAAGTTGTACAGCTCTAAAAACCAGCCTTTGCACGTTCTCGAGTTCTTCGGCAGAATAAATTAAAATTTATCTCATCGATCCAAATGATTTGTTTTCCTGATTGTACAACGTTCTGATAAAAAAATGCAATGTTATCTGAAATACAATTTACGTTTTCTGATAATAAATAAAGTAAAATTAATTTCTACATCTCTTAACGGGTCTGGACGACGTGGGAACTGGGAAGTCCAAGGAATACATGGAGACGAATAATCAAGAAGAAAATTCAAGGAGTGATTAAATTCTGGGGACAGGCAAAGGTTATCGTCATGGTGGCCCATCGGAGAGCTTGGTCGCAACTCGAGACTGTCATTTTACTACTCGTAATCTAAACTTTAATATGAAATAAGGAAAGCAATTTAAATCCAATCCTATCGCAAATATATTGAATTTATTTGTGTTTACTTTTACTGAATATAATTTTATTGTTCGGCGTTTACCTGGTATAAATACAATGAGCCATAAGCCGGAGCGTACAATATTTTGTGCATTATTAAATAATTTGACCAAACTAAATCACAATATTACAATCAGATAGACGACTTTTGTATTGCGCGCGGATACTCTCGTTGCAACCCGCTATTACGTAACCTTGCAATCAACTACCTACTTTACTCTTAAGGGCGGTGTCTTATTTCGATTCGGAGATCTGCTTGTCGAACATGTAGACGCCGAGTCCTTCGCCGACCCGTTGCAAGTTCGTGACATGATCGGAAATCTCCTTGATAGCATCGACCTGTTCCTGTAGGAATTCCGTTTCGAGAAAGTCGCAGAAATTTGCATCTTTCAAATCGCTCGCCACCGAATGGATTTCAAGAAGGCTCTGAAAATATAATTTCCAATTAGGTGAGACGGTACGCAAGAATTAGGAAAGGAACTTGGACTTGGGGTGGCGGCACTGAATACCTCATTGACACGTTTCTCCAAATCGAGAGCCGTACACATCGCCTCCTCGGCGGTGCTCCATTCGCGAAGTTCCGGTCGCTTGATGTCATCGAGAATGATCTTTCCGCCGCGCTTGTTCAGATACTTCATGAATTTCATGGCATGTTCGCGTTCCTCGTCCGACGCCTTCTTGAAATACCAGTGCATTCCGGGCAGGGCGACATCGTCCCGATCGAAGTGATAGGCCTGCGACGAAATTGGATCAACGAAAAGAAAAGCCACCGAATCAAAACTTACCATTGACAAGTAAACGTAGCTGGCGTAGAGCTCCATGTTGATCTGACGATTGATGGCCTCCTCGCACTGTTGCGGAAAACGGTGGCGCGCCAGCGAGCTCATTTGAATTTCGAAAGGATTGAACCGTTTGCCAACACGCAGATTATTGAAGGCCGGAGAATATGCAATTCTTCGCAAGGCGATGTGCAAGGTGTTGACACACAATTTATGCTACGGTTACAATGAGAAATATTTTTTGATTTTAATTCAAATTTTGGTATTTTCCGTCGCTTTTCGTTTCTTTACCATTTCGCACGGGAACGGGAGGCGGTCGTTTCGTCGTGTTTTATTCTGGGCTTGCTATTTTTTTGTAAAGGAAAAAAAACGGAGAATTTTCTGACTTTGTTTATGACACGGGGGTGGAAAAAAAACCCAATTTCGCTTGTAGTCGGAATTGAACGGAGCCGGAATGGATTTTCGCCGCCGCGCTTTATGTGAAAACGTAAGTTCGCCGTGAAATTTTTATACCACCGGCGGCAATAGCTGCTCGTGCGCTTTTTGCAGCTTGCAGCCTGGCCCGAACACGAACACAGCAAGTTATCAGCTGTCAAGTGCCGTTTTCGGTTGTTTATCAGTTTCTGTGTCCGCGTCTGCAACAGCTAGTTAGTGCACGAAACGGAAAAGCGAAAAGTGCGAAGCGCGAATTTAGTAAATTCGATGATGTCAATTTGTAGCGATAGAAAGGAATAATGAGATTCGATTGCGCGATAGTTTTAATGCTGACGCTGAACGTGGCCTTTTCCGTTTTGGCCGTCAACCACTGGGTGCTCAATGGCACTGGACTGATTTCGGCGAAGGTAACTTCTTGTGATTTGTTTTTATTTCGTTGATTTTTTGACTGTGGCCGGTAGTGGCTTTGGGCAGAACGGGTATTGTAAGCTTATTTTTATCTAGCAGGACTCTAAATCCACGAACCTTTGTCTTAACAAGTCTGTTGGCCGTTGCCACTGTCGCATGTCCTGTTTTCTGGAATGTTCTGACGAATAACGATGCAGCACAGACCTACCTCGAAATGTTGACTATGAATGGGCATAAGATCCTAAATGATAGTTCTCCTACAAGACTCAACGATAGATCTTCTACTCTGCTTGATCACGTATCGACTGACATAGCGCAAATACAGATACATCACTCAATAGAATTGCGTGACTGGCCAGGACTTGATCATAAAACGATAACTATGACGATAAAAAACATAAAAATAGCAAAACAAAGAATGACAACAAATCGCATAAATATTCTGAATAAAAAGACTTTCATTCAACGTGCGGCATTAAATATTCAAAATCTGGAGAGTGAATCAATAGAACATATTATGGCAGCTATCATCTCTGCCAAGGCTACAGCTACGAAATCAGTGCTAAGAAGAACACGGAACTCCACTTGGATCACTAATGACTTATTAAGGCTAATAGAAAACAAAAGAAAAGCATACGAGAAACTGAAACTTCATCCTAATAACCCGAGTCTGACATGTGTATATAATAAGTTAAAAAATGAAACCAATAATAGAATAAAAGAAGCAAAAAAAAACTACTTCAATCAAAAATTAGCGACTATTAATGGTGACTCAAGAAAATTATGGAACACAATCAATGAAAGCCTTGGGAAGAAACTTCACTCAGATAACCTGGGAGTACAGGAGTTAGATACGCCTTTCGAAACTACGCGTGATCCCACTCTCATAGCAAATTCCCTTAACAATCATTTTGTCTCAGTAGGCACAACATTGGCTGACGAACTACCCTCTGACATTAACTGTAGTGGAACGAGCTGCCAACATCAATCCAAATCAATGTATTTATTTCCGACAAACAGAAACGAAATTGAGTCCATTATTTCTAAACTCAAAAATAATACTGCACCGGGCATTGATGGAATAACATCCACAGACTTAAAGACCATTCAAACAATCATTGCAGACCCGCTTTCAAATGCAATCAATGAACTTATGGCACATGGTACATTTCCCAACTGCTTAAAAAAATCGCTTATTACTCCTATCCATAAAAGTGGCTCAAAGAAAGATTCTAATAATTACAGACCTATAGCACTTACCAGCACGATTAGCAAAGTTATAGAAAAAGTCATTAATACACGGCTAGTAAAGTTCATCACAAGAACCGGCGGTTTTGATCCTAACCAATATGGATTCCAAAAACAAAGTAATACATCCGCAGCTTTACTGGATGCCATGAAATACATTAATGAAGGACTTGACAAAGGTAACTACGTAGCTTCAGTTTTCATTGATCTCAGAAAGGCTTTCGATACAGTCAACCACGATCTATTACTAGGAACTCTTGAGGAATTGGGTATTCGTGGAAAACCAAAAACCTTAATTAAGGACTATCTATTTAACCGGACTTATATCACAAGAAACATGGACATCTACAGCGAAGAAAGACGCATCAACTTAGGAATTCCACAGGGATCGATCCTGGGACCGACATTGTATCTCATATATATTCATAACCTTCAAAATGCGGGTCTTTCGGGAAAATACATTACATTTGCGGACGACACCCTGCTGTTGTATAAGAGTGACAGACCGATAATCTTAGAACCTACAATCAATAACGACCTTGCTACGTTCAATGGATGGTTAAATGGGAATAGATTATCTCTAAATGCCGCAAAAACAAATTATATACTATTTAAATTGAAAAACAAACCCGATATTCAGCTTCATCTTGAAATTGGTGGCAAGGAAATTTCTAGAGTCAACCAGACTAAGTACTTAGGTTTAATCATTGACGAAAACCTAAACTGGACAACGCATATAACAGCAATACGAAAAAAAATAGCACCCATTATTGGATTATTAAGACACAACCATCATATTGACTATCAGGTGAAGGACCTCATATTCAATGCCTTCATCCTTTCCAATATAAGCTATGGACTACTCTCTTGGAGCCAAACAGCTTTGTATAATCTGGAAAAAATTGCAAGATTAATGAACAAAGGAATCAAGGCGGTATACAATCTCCCTCGACTCACGCCTTCGTTGACTCTCTACTCTGACTACAAGAAGTTAACAATATATGAACTTATAGCGCTTGAAAGAGTAAAATTCATATACAAATCTCTAAATAAACAAACTAAAACCCCGCTAACCATACGACACATTAAAGACTTACATCAATTTAACACACGTAATGCGAACAATATTGTAAATCTATGCAGACCAAGAACGAATCGTCTGAGAAGAGACCCAATTTACGAAGCAATCATTGAGTACAATTCCTTACCCAGCTCCATAAAAAATGCAACCAGTATTGCCGACTTTAAAGTCCAAGTGAAGGGATATTTCCTAGACAAGCAGTCCTGAAAGACGCTTGAAGAAACGGTTGTGGTTTGTGTTGTTGTAGCATGTATACGTCTTTTATCTTATCTTTTAAATCCTTTTTATTATTATTTTTTTATATATATTATTTGTTTTTCTTTTATTAATTAAGTAAAATATTATAAAAAAAAAAAAAAAATTATAAATTTGCATGTATTATTTAATATTTTATTATTTTCGTATTTTCCTTATAAATCACTTTATTACCTTAATTTCTTTTAATTACTAATATAAAACTTTACTAAATTATTTTGTACTACCTCTTATACCAGTGCGCTGTACTGACTGAGGAGTACTAGGGGTTAAGGTAGATTATTAGGTATTGAGCCCAATGTCATCATACATGCATGTGTATGTTGATATGGTGAAAATTTTCTAGCTCATTGAGCTGAGTGACGGTTATGTCTCCAGCTCCTTAAGCTGAGAAAGTGTGCCCGAAACGGGGCAATTTATCTTGCTAACTCTTGAAGTATGGATAACTTGCCCATGTAGCATGAAGGGATTAAATCAATTATTATTATTATTATTATTAAAAAATGTACTCATCCGCTTAATTTTTGCTTGAAATGGTTTTCATACCAATGCTACAAAGCGTGGGATTTAATTCCTACCTACGCGTAGCTTTGAAAGAAGTGGTCTATCGCCTCAGTAAAGCATAGAGACCAAATTAAAAAAGTGGAACATTCGAGAATTAGTCCACGCATGGTCAAGGAATTCAAGGCTAATTAGATAGATCCTGACGTCAACAAAATACGTGTATCTGCTCATATTCAAAAACATAGTCTAGATCCAGCCTTGACCGGATACCGCGAATCGGCGACTGCGTTCTGCAATTGGCCCCATCTTGGTATAATTTGCTATCCGCGTCTATCAGAGCAAGATTTAGGCCAACTGATGCCTTAAACAATGCCTGGACTTGAGCGATTTATTAAAGGTTACAGTGCATCTCTTGAGGTCGCTTTTCGCAATAATTTCCTATATGACTTTGGAATGTTAATTTCCTATTGTGAACAAGACCTAAATGGGCGATTGAGTGTGACCTGTCTTTAGGTGCGCCCTGCAGAAAGACTGCACTACTAGGAAGCTTGCTTCATCTTCTTTTCTGTGGGTGATGTTTGTGGCCTATCCACACAGGTCGGCAACACTCCATCCAATTTTGAATTCTGATTTTAGGACTTGAAATTAAAGTGGCAAGTATTTGCTGGCTTGCACCACCGCTACAAAGGCATCGACTCGACTGAAACGGTCGAAGCACCACCCTGCAGGGAAAATAGGCATGATTCAGAACTGAATCAGCTATTGTTTTGCAATGCCATCACAGCTATGATTTATACCTGACCGTTCACGATATGCACACCCAAGCAGTATGAAATATCAGACCTGACATTTTCGTCTGACTCTTACCATACTATAGTAATATCTACTCTAAAAAAATGGAGTCATTTGTGTTAAATCCTACACTGAATTCTTTTTTGTTACCTAGGAGGAGGTAGAGGACTCTTCTAAGACTCTATTTTCCTACTTCAAATATTATTTCTCACTAACTGACGTAATAAAACGGCTGTATGTAGGAATCGAAACTCGGTGTTGAAAGTTTTTGGATTGGCGCGCCTAACCACTGCGCCACCGAAGACCTTTCATTTTCATTTCCCTATGTGCAACTTAACTCAGTGTGGATTAACTAAGTTACTGCAACATACATTGCTGGCGGAACACACATTCGGTTATAACAACTGAAACATGCCGTAAATAGTTTGTGATGATCAACATATAAAAACATAAAAAGGGAATAGCTGAGATCAAATCTGAATTGGGTACTATTGCAAATAGTGAAGGTATTGCTAACGAATTAAATAGACACTTTACATCGATAGGAGAAAAATTAGCGAACAACATGAAACAAAACTATGATTTTAATAACATTCGAAGAATCAAAAACAAGTCTAATCCTAACACCATTTTTCTAATGCCTACGACAGCAGAGGAGATAAGATCGATTATAACTTCACTGAAATCAAACACGTCACCAGGGATAGATGGCATAACTACAAATAACATCAAAATAATAAAGAATGTTATCGTTAGACCAATGGCACAAATAGTAAACGATATTCTAGAAACTGGTGTGTTTGAAAGTGGCATTAATAACTCCAGTTCACAAAGGCGGCGATAGAACAGATCCAGAAAATTATCGTCCTATAGCATTACTGAACGCAATCAGCAAAATAATAGAAAAAGTAATAAACTCAAGAATAACGAATTTCATACAACGGACAAGAGGCTTTGATCAGAATCAATATGGATTTCAAGCTAAGAGTAATACTACATCAGCAATAATAGATGCTATCAACTATATAAATAAAGGCTTTGACGAAGGGAACTATGCTGGTGTATTTGTCGACTTGAAAAAGGCATTCGACACAGTAAATCATGACATACTTCTAGAAGGACTGGATGAACAGGGTATTCGCGGAAAGGCGAAAAGCCTAATAAAAAGCTACCTCAGCGACAGAATATATACGACAAAAAATTTTGATATCTACAGTAACGAGATGCACGTCAACATCGGTATACCGCAGGGATCGATAATAGGGCCAACATTGTACTTACTTTATATCAACAATCTACGTGAAGCAAAGCTATTAGCAAAGTGTGTTATATTCGCCGATGATACTTTATTACTCTACAAGGGAAAGAATCAACCCAATCTGGAAAATAACATAAACGATGATCTAAAGAAATATGGTGATTGGTTATTGGGAAATAACCTAACAGTGAATACGACGAAAACCAATTACATGCTATTTAAACAAAAAAAGATGTTAGACATTAAAATAAATCCCATTATGCAATTCACTTCAATTAAAAGAATAAAAGAAACCAAATATTCAGGAATTACAATTGATGAAAACTTATCGTGGACAACTCACATTCAGAACTTGTGCAAGAAAATATCACCCTTTATTGGAGCACTGAGAAGAAATCAGTTCCTAGCGACAAGAATTAAGGAACTTGTCTATAACGCACACATTATCTCTCTCTTAACCTATGGAATACTGGCATGGAGTCAGACAGCTCTATACAACATAAAAAAATTAGAGAGACTTTTAAACAAAAGTATTAAAGCTGTATACAACCTACCAAGAATAACAACGACCACAGAATTATATAGGACGACAGGAAAACTTAACATACAAGACATAATAACATTTGAAGGAGCTAAGCATATTCATGCAATTAGGAAACAGCAGAGAAAATCTTCAACTAACCTTGTAACCAGCAGCGAAATTCACCACTATAATACACGAGCAGTGGAACACATAAGAGTCCCACACGCGCGGACGGAGAGAATAAGGAAGGATCCAATAACGGCGACTTTTCCTACAGGGCAAGTAACAAACTATAGCCAGCTGCAACGTCATACAAAAGTAATGGCGCCAATAACCATCACTGCAGTACGCACAACAGGTGCCGACCGAAAAACGACAGCTGCGAATTTAAAAAAAAAGTTACTAACTATAAAACGAGCTTAGGATGTGTACTTAGACTATTTTCGAGATTTTTGATATTCGTATTAAACATACTAACTGTGATTCTATTTGTCAGCAGATCTCATTAGTTAACTGGGACTCCATTCTAAACGGTTTAGATATTGATCAGTCTGTCGATACTTTTTACGAAATTTTACATAAAATTATTGCGTTCTATGTACCTACCACTGTTGTTCATGGCTCTACTTATCCACAGTGGTGTGATTTGAAAAAAATGTTGTTAGAAAAAAAAAATGGCTCACTGTTCGTATAAATCTTCGGGACTTATTGATGACTATCTCATGTTCTCTAATCTTAGAGCAGAGTGTAAAAAACTTAAGCTGCGATGTTACGATGATTTCATTATGAACGTTCAAAATCAAATTCCGTATGATATTAATATATTCTAGCATTATGTCAACTCACTAAGAAAAAATAGTCTACTACCAACTGAGATGTTTCTAAATGATGTAGTTGCAAATGATACGAAAGGCATTGCAGAATTATTTGCCAAACATTTCTCAACCGTTTATGAGGCTCCAAGCATGAATACTCTCTTCGCTAGTGCCAATCATAATATGCAGGTCAATGTGCCCACAATAGACTTATCCGAGGTACGGAATAGATTGCAAAATCTTGATATATCTAAGGGATCTGGTCGACAATATACCACCAATCTTTTTTAAAATGTGTTGCGAAGTTCTTGCATATCCAATTTATAATATGTTCAATTCATCTATAAGTTCTGGTTCATTTCCTTGTGCCTGGAAATCCAGTTATATATTCCTGTTTTTAAATCATGTAATAGAAATGATTTAAAGAACTATAGACCGATTTGTATCCAGTCGACACTACCTAAAATTATTGATAGTTTTGTAACTGACAGTATCCCACCACTTTGTAAATGTACTATATCGTCGCATCAACATGGTTTTTTTAGGTTTAGGTCTGCGCTTACAAATCTATCTGTCTATACTTCGTTTATCGCTTCCACCTTAAGTGGCCATAATCAAACACATTCCATTTACACAGACTTTTCTAAAACTTTTGATAAGGTTAATCAATCGTTACTTTTAGTTAAGCTTAGTTTCAGGGGCTTCTCAAATACGCTGCTTAATTGGATTACAGATTACCTAGTAAGTCGTTCATGCTATGTGAAAATTAAATCTGTGCTTTCAGAATCCTTCGTTGTTACCTCTGGTCATGGAGATATATATATTGGAGATGACAAGGAGCGATTGAGTTGAAGGCGGACGTCGTCGCATTCACTTGCACGCAAAACAACAACAATTGACATTATGAACCTGTTCTGTCTCACTCACTCTCACGCTAAAACAACAACAACGACCCTGTTTTGTCTCACTTCTCATCGTGTTTTTGGCTCAAAAGCGCATTATACAAAACCGGTGGCTTGTCGTCTCCAGTAGCTCTATGCCTCTGGTGTTCCTCAGGGTTCCCATCTGGGACCACTACTATTCTTGCTGTTCATAAATGATCTTTGTGATGTATTCTGTGATGTGGAATTCCTTCTCTTCGCGATGACCTAAAAATTTATAATTGTATTAAATCTATGAATGACTGCCTGGTGTTACAAGATAATTTAGATAATTTATTAACTTGTTGTGATGATAATTTATTATATCTGAATGTGTCGAAGTGCAACTACATTATCTTTTGTAAAACGAATTCTGTTATTAAATATGATTACAATTTGAACGGTTCGCCTTTAGCTAATGTTAAGGTTATTAAAGATCTTGGTGTTTGGTATGATGACTCCTTCTCGTTCAGGCATCATTATGCTAGCATATGTAACTCTGTTCGGCGTATGTCGGTTTCCTATCACGAATCACGAATAATTTTTTCAATATTTTCACGCTCAAGTATTTGTATATTGTAGCTTAGTCTGTCCTCAACTTGAATATCTTTCACCAATCTGGAACCCATATTTTGAAGTATGTATATGGTGGTCGGATTGAAGGAATCCAGCATAAGTTGTTAAGACTCATAGCTTTTAAGCTTAATATTACTATTGCAAATTTAAGTTATGATGATCTGTTATCAACCCTACAACTTTCAACCTTGTCTAGACGTAGAGAACAAGCTGAACTCATTTTTCTTTTTAATATTCTTGCTAACAACATTGGCTGTCCCCAAATACTAAGCTTTTTAAATTTTCGTGTACCTGGTTTTAAAACTCGTTCGCAAGATATTTTTGTTATTGAAGCCCACCGTACTTTATATGGGCTGAATGGACTCCCAGAACGATTAATGAGAGTTGGTATTAAATTTATCAAAGCAATTTTACTTCTGCGGACTTTTTGTATAAGCGGCTAGAAACGTTTTTCCAAATTAATTTTTTTGGTTATCAATCGAATAGTAACCAGTACCGCATACTAACATTAAACACGTCTCGGACTTCTACGCGAAAAATAATGAAGTTGCGTTCAGTTTCTTATAAGAGCCAATTGTTTATTTTATCGCAGAATTCAGACAGTTATTCAGAACATTAATAAATTTATAATTAATTAGATTAATGGTTCGAATCTTAATTGAATTTATTTGCAGTTCGATTCGCCATTTTTTATGCAAGAGCCGCAAAACTTACCGTCATTTCTCGATCAAGTCGAGCATAATGAAATCGTCGAAAGTACTTTTCTGGAATTGCTGCAAAAACGTGAACAGATGGTCGAACAAATCAACTACTCGATTCAATTTGGTATGGATGTTATTGACCAGGCGCGATGCGCACTCGATTTCTACGATGCAGATAATTCGTTGACCTATACACGATTGACTCCAAAATATCTCAGTCGTATTAATCGAAAAGTCGAATACGAACTCTTAGTTAAGCCAGACTTACCGCATTGTTGGCGTTATTATGAATTCAAAGTGGGCATATGCTGTTTCGATCATCTGCCGAGCTTGGGAAATTCAGAACTTCTTCAAATGGCACCCGAGGAAGAGCTAAAAGACGATAGCCTGGGCATGAATGACGAATATTTATTATCGAATATCGTAGCGGGACTTGAAAAGAATCCAAGATCGTGGAAGTATCATACGCTCGGATCGTATTATTGGCGTATGAAAGGTGATGCACATCAAGCGATCGAATGTGCACGACGCGGTATCCTGTTGGCACCGAGAAAACTTCGAGATATACCGCTAATGAGTTTGGGCACAATTTTATGGCGATCGGAACAGCTTAGAGATGCTGATATAGTTTTAACGACTGCTACCGATCATGCGGATCATATACCCGAAAATCATCTGGCATTGGGCACAACGTTGGCTATGCTGTACGATTTTAATCGGTCTGTCGAGCATTTCGATATGGCTGAGAAACTGAATCCGCTGTATTCGGAGAAGATCAGTAATCTGAAGAACTTTGTCGTATGCCTTGAGAATTTGAATAAGAAGACTGTAAAATTGGATAAGTATGGAATAATGATTATTTCGATGTATGAAGTAGATCATTGACTTGTTTATTTTTAGCTACGTCGAATATTTCAAGAAGGAAGTAAACGCACTACGAATTCTGAAAAATAAAATAACCTCTAGCCATAAGAGGCTCCTGCGACAACAGGTAAGCACTGCAAGTTTTATTTATTTAGGCAGGAGTGAACAGGAGGTCTGTAGATGCTTTTTGAATCATGTATGCTGCTCTTGTTACTTCCAAACACGCCTTAGATGCGCGTCATTCGTTGCTAAAACAAACTTTGTCCATGGAATCCGTAAGACACTCGAACGCTCACTGATATCCGCAGCGAACCTGCATAAGTCATCTTCAAATCTAGGCAAGGCGATAGCTTCACCTAGGAATTTCCAGATACAACTCTTCATGGTCTATTGGATAAATTGTGATTCGGAGTTAAGATGCCGATTTTCGTCACCAAGGCAGAGACCACCAGCTCAGAAAAGGTTTTCTCAGCGATTGTCGCATCAGCTAGATTAGCCATTCTAATTCCCTTGCGCTCTCACAACAGTGTTATTAGTTTATCTTGCAGTGGAAACAATTTTGGAGCTGTGGCTGCTACTGAACTAGGTGATGAGAGCCTCATCAACTTTGCTCCCAGTTTCACGTGATTTTTCCGCTCCTTTTTAAACACGCAACATGCAATCCGAGCCTGGTACTTATGTTACTCTACATTTTTTATTTTAATACGAGATTAATGTTAGTAATCTGGTTTTAAATGAGTTAATAAAAAACTGATGTCGCGATGGGGCAAGCCAGTGGTACATACAACGGTTTCCAGTTTTTTTTGTATCTAAGACTCTCCTCTCGTTCAAACTCAGCATTCGAATTTCCTGAAAACTAATCAGTCATACGTTGAACAATTTTGTATATTTTAGTAAGGCGGCGGTAGATAATTTTGAAAAATAACCTAAGCTAGGATCAATTGCAAATATTCACATGACCAAGAATACGAAGATCGTTACATTTACTATCCACAATTTTTTTTTCAGGTACCATTATTAAGCCGATATTTAGGGGTCGACGTTGTAACAAGAGAATTCGACGGTCGCATTAAATACTGTAGTACTCGTACAGTAAATGGTGCCGAGAAGGGTGGAATATTTTGCGACGTCTTTTCGGATATTCAGATGCGTCTTCAAAGTAAAGAAGCCGATATCGAATGGTTGGAACGCGAAATCAATGCCAACAGTGAGGCTGTAAAGAAACGTTTATCCTTGGAATTTCACACACAATTCAATTTACAAAGAATGAAAGCTAAAACCAGAAAGGACTAGATAGGTACGTCGTTTTATTTTTTATTGTGTATAAGTGATAGAAACTGTTTCGTTTCATTGTTTAGTTTTATATATTTCGAAAACAAATCTGTTGACTTTATAATTATATTTCGTGATTAATTGTAAGATTTCGTTTTAAAAAAAAAAATAGAATAAAAAAGGTTTTATATGTGAAGTGAGACATTCAATTTTCAATCTAGGCTTTGGGACTAAAAGAAAAACGAAATTAAATTTTAAAATAATTTATTACATTTTATGCTAAAAATGTTCTTAATATCTTTGAAAAAAAAAAATAATATTTCATCTATAATACATATATTCAGGTATCTTCCAAGAGTGGACAAAATCACCACTTAATATCATCGTTTTCTAAACTTTCCAAGAAATCTCTTAAAGTCGGATACACATGATTAGGATCAACAGCCGGATGTTCAATTGAATTGACGGCTTTATTTGTGATGTGAACACTACTCCAGCCGGCATTTTTCGCTCCGATATAATCCAATTCAATCGTATTCCCAATATGCAATGCTTCGTCCCTTTTCACATTGGACGTTTCTAAAGCGGCATCAAAGATCTTTGGATTCGGCTTCAACGCGTCTATCTCGTACGACGTGAAAACAAAGTCGAATTTTGGTAATTTCATTTGTCCAATGATTCCGTGCAGGCTCGGGTCATAGTTTGAAATGATTCCGATCTGTTTTCCGACCTTCTTGACTCGTTCAACTATCTCGTCCGCACCTTCACACTTCTGCCAACAATCTGCTGTCCGATACTCACTTATCAGCGTATTTGTTATTTTATTGAGATCTTCTGTAGCTATATTAGCACCTGACTTTATGAAGACCATGTAGACTAGAAGCCTCCACCAATCCTTCCAATCGACTTCGTTCGAACTTTTACCGAAATTCGGATAGACTTTTGCCAACGTTTTGAATGCATTGCGAAAATGATGCGTTAGTAGTTCGGGATCGATGTTCGGATAGCCATGAGATTCCGCTGTTTGCGCGTATTTAAGACCGGGATGGAATTTCGCTTGGATCAAAGTATCGGTTACGTCAAATGTCACTAAACGAAATCGACTAAGATTTTTTATAATTTTACTCGAATTCATCTCTGTCCGAATTGGAAAAAACTGATTTGGATTTCGACTAGATAGTTAAACGACAAAAAAAAATATATGTCATGACGTTCACTTAGCACTTAATCCGCTACGTTAAATCGTATCTCGTATCGCAACGAACGTCTCTAGATGTTTGATATACAAATAATGCATAATCGTATTTTCTTATCGTTCATTCATAAGCCGAAGCATAACCAAACCGAAACAGCTGTGAGTTGTTGCTACCCAGCAGGTAAAGTTGCGCAGAAGTTACGTAGAAACAGAAACATAATGCTTGAGTCACATACAAAGTAGAATGAGGCAGCGCGACGCAGCTTGACGCCGCCAATAAATAAGCAAGTCAGATAACTATTCACTGTCTGCGTCAGTTTGAGTATTGAATAAATTTCAAATTTTCCAAAAAGCGTTCGTATTCGTGCATACGAAGCAGCGAACAATTAAAAACTATTTTTAAGCTAATTTTAATTCAGTCCGGTCATATCAAGTAACAATTCGATGTTTTAAAGATAAAAAAATCACTTGTCGATTTCGAGGTTAACTACAGGCTACGGAAAAGTTCAGAGTTGACGAACATTTTTTGATGGCTGCGTAAGGCTGCCTTCGTCTACGTTCATTGTGACTACCACAATGGAAATACACCGCACTCAACTTTTTGACAGCTAGTCTGCCTCGGACTGCGTTGCCGTTGTGACTTAGGGGTAATAATGAAGCTTCCGGAGCAACTTTCGCAGTATAGTTTCAACTGACCCTGGACGTGAATGTTTCGACCGACATCGAAAAACACACTCTGCTGTCCTACCTCATCTCGATTAGATTGCACTATCTGAGAAAACATTTTATTTAGAAAAAATACTTTGTCTTGACTTCTGCACGAAGTGGACTCTTTCTGAATATATAGTTTCGTTACAGGCTACACATTTGATTGATTTTAAATCTGGTAATTATTGAGGAGTTGGATACATTGTTGGTGTGTTGAAGAGGGTTAGCTAAAATAGGCTTTATTTAGTTACTTATTTCAATTACCAAAGCTTAACAACAGGCAAAAACAAATGCGTAAAACGAAAAACGGACAACATAATCATAATTCTTATTTTTCTTCACTTCCTGTGTAACACCTGAAAGGAGCACAGAGATGGATCATTGCTCTCTCGCCAGGATTTATTCACTCCTTGAATTTTCTCCTTGCTAGTCTAGTATTTCTGGGACGACGCATCGTGGATTCCAATTTAAAGTTTTGTTTGATGTTCTGTTTTCGCTTCTTCTACTTTTATCTCTAAACCTAAATGTTTGTCTTTGACTGTCCGATCGTCCTCCCTGAAGTCAAGGTCTATAATTTTTTTTACATGGGACTTTTTATTATTATTATTGTTATTGTGTCCTGGAAATAAATTTTGCAGGTAATAAGTCTGAAGGCATCTTAGCTACGGGGCTATATGATGCCGTCTTTTTATATGTATTGGTCGAAAACTAACTTTTTTTTGTTTAATGGCAGAATTAGTCCCATGTCAAGGGCACACTTTCTCAGTCCGAAGAGCTGGAGCCAGTACAGTTTCACAGCTCAGCGAACTGGAAAAATTTCACCATATCAACATACTCATGCTGTATGCTGACATAAGTTCTCCTCAGTCAGTACAGTGAACTGGTATTAGAGGTAACACAAAATGACACACCCACCTAAATTAATATAATAAATTTAAAGATAAAAAAAAAGAAAAAAAAAAAATAATAATAATGACAAAATTAAAAAAAAAGAATTAACGGAATAATCCAGGATAATAATAAAAAAAGAAATTTGAAAAACATAATAAAAAGAAACAAAAATCCAACATTAGAACACTGGAGATTAACGGGGTTAAAGAAAAAAGGAAACAACAACAGTATTAGTCAACCAAGAACCACGCACAATGACAAGACAAACCTTCACCATTCTTTCTTTTGTTTTTTTTTTCTCTATTCTTTTTCACGGCATATTGTTAATATGTAGCTTCGCTAGTTTTTTCAGATGCCCGATATTTTTTGCAAGCTGAATATTGCTAGGCAACGCATTAAATTCTATGATAGCTTACGTTTAGTAGCTAGATTTTATCCCACATTCTGAGAGTCAGAAAGGCCGCACGAAGCTTATTCAGTGTTGCTCGAATTGTGGGATCCAGGGTATCACGCAGTGTTGCCGATGGATCTTCCGTTGGTCCCAATTGGACCAGCTTAGACATTGGACATTCTACCAGAATATGTTTTACTGTGAGCTGTACTCTGCATGTTGAATAAATGAATCTACTGGTTGTCCCTGTTTAAAAAAATGTAATATAGCGAAAAGAGGTTTGCCTAGTCTTATTCTGAGGATAGATATGCATTCTGCTCTAGTCAGCTGGCAGGGCATTTATTGGATGAGTTTCCTATTGCTTGAAGGACTCCCAGATTGTCTGTCCATATCTTTGTGAAATGGTTATTGGTCTTAGCGATCGATAGGGCATGATAAATAGCAGCTATTTCTCCAAAGTAGCTACCTGAACCTCGCCTTGGTGGAGAACTTCCAAGTGGGTTGTCGGAAAACAACCAACCACAGCGTATGTTGTGGATTTGTTCGCGTAGGAACCATCCGTAAATATGTTGTCTGTATGGTTTCCGTCATTGATGGAGGCGAGGTGTGCGGATTGGTATATCTGAGGCGGGGTTGAATTTTTAGAGAACCTGGCTAATCGTAAGTCGATGCCTTGGTCATTTTCCAGGGATGGGACTTTTTATTATCTTAGTTATTTGAAATTTGAATTGAAAAAATGTTTCCAGCTTATTGAGCTGAGTGACAGTATTGTCTACATTTCTTTAAACTACAAAAGTGTACCTAAATCGGTAATTTTTCTCCGACTTTTTCAGTTGGAAGGAGTTGCCCATTTTGCGTGAAGGGATTAAATCAATTATTATTATAACACAGTTACTCCAGACACTTTCATCCCGTTCGCAACTCTAAATAAATATGTATCATTTTCTACGTAGTAGTTTTGCCTAATGGAACGGCGAGAAAGTGAGTGCGTTCATAGTCGCAAGGTCGTTAAGTAGCCGCGTATATAATTTAAATGATTTAATGATTGAATGATTTAAAAGACAATAGGAGCCAAGTTGATGAAATTGTAAAGGTTTGCCGCCCTGCTAAAAGAGAAGTCTCCGGGAAATTAATCTGTTTCGATGGCGATCCGGATTCGGTTGCGCGCATCCAAAAATGTTCATACGGTCGGATATTCAATCCAGAGAATATGATGACTGCTTACGAATAGCAATAATTTCGCAAGGGCTACCTTTCGGAAGGCGTTGAATTGATGGATTCCTTAACTGGTTTCGGAACGGGATATCCTCTTATCAAGAAACTATCGGAAGAGTATCCCGAACATGACCCACACTCTGTACGATATCTGCATAAAGAACTTGAAACTAACGGCGGCCAGCTACACCGACATGAACTAAATCGTAGCGCAAACAATAGTCAGAATAACAACATGTTTTCGGTTTCCGGGTCAATTGTACTTGAATATGGTTCCTTTTCCGGACCTGCATTTCTTCGTGCCCGGCTTGCACCGTTGCTATCCGCATACGGTGCTCGAACCTGAAAACCAACCGTTCCCGAACTTGCATATAAAATTTGCAATGCAAAACACTGGCTAGTTGCTTGCGGTCCAAGTCGGGTTAAATTCCTAACGGCTGCAGCAATTTTTCGCGGTCGTATGTCGTCGAAAGACGTCGATCAACGAATGAGCAGAAGAATAGCAGCTACAGGGTGGCGCGCGGCAGACGCATGGATTTGAAAAGGTTATTGCAACCTTCCTAGCGGTCGTAGAGGGTTGATAGTGGGGTAGTTCTAAAGAGGGGAAAGAAGGTTTGTTAGCACTTGTTTTCAGTCGCCAAGTGGCCTGTTTAAAATCGTGTTTTTTGTGTGCAAACCTATTTTTGAAACAACCTCTCGATCTTCTGTGTGCAGCGTGCCTTTCGTTTACAGTTCAATATCACCCCCCCTCGGTCGAGTTCCCGATCGAAATTGAACTTTTGCGTGGGTTAATGCCTTCCAGGGTAGCGGAAATGTGTCCACGATAAGAAGGGGCCTCAGAGAACTGTCCCTACCCCAGAAAACATCAAGAGAATTCGAGCTGCAATTGAACAATCTCCCACGCGTTCAATTCGTAAACAGGCAGGTGCCCTTGGCATTTCGAGACGTTCCATTCAACGAATCGTTAAAGAACATCTTCATTTACACCCCTACAACATGGTTGTCGTCCAAGAATTGAAACAGATTTCCCGGGCGCCTCATCACCCTAAGGCGCTGTACACATTGCATACGACCGAACGATTAATTATTTCCTGTGGGGGGGATACCTAAAATCTCTTGTTTACAACGATCTACCCACAACCCTAACAGCCCTCAAAGACAACATTCGAACCCGCATCCTCCAAATTCCTGGCAATGCTTGAAAGAGTGAACGAAAACTTCAGAAAATGGATTACACAATGTTTGGAGCGTGAGGGCCGCCATTTGGCAGATACATTGTTTAAAACTGTATGAACTTAAATCTCCCATGTAAATAAACCAGGAAAAAATAGCCATTTTCGAACAGTTTGCGTTTTATTGATGTTTCAAATCCATGCGTTTGCCGCGCGCCACCCTGTATTTTGTGGATTGGATTCCGAATAATGTGAACAGTGCGGTATTCCGCCTCGCGGATTGACAATGTCGGCAACTTTTATGGCCAAAACGACTTCGACTCGGCACGTCTTTCATCAACTTCATAAGCAGTTCGATGCAATGGTTCGACGAAACGAACAAGTTCATTGGGTACACTTAGAAGAAATGGAAGAATTACTGGATGTCGGAAATACAGTCAAGGAGTTCTTCAAGACGTATCGCGAGTACGAGGGCATCAAGAACTCTTTGCGGATCGTTATAACAATTTTTTTCGCCTTAAAATTGAAATATTATTGAAAAATGCTTGAAAGTCTTAAAAATTTTGAAGAGTATTTTTGAGTTTTATTTCTAAATCGATTTCATCTGGGCCATAAGGTCGTCTAGGCTTATGTCGGCATTTTCGGTTTGTGATGAAGAGCTTCCAGCTTGTTCGGTTATTTCCGGTGCATCGTAAGCTAGTCTTAGTCCAGTTCCAAAGTCCTTTGTTTGCGGCTGTTGTGTTTCTTCTACTGTTGAACCGACGAGTTCGATTCCCCAATCGTTCGTCTCATGAATTGGTCCGGCCTCTACATCAGGTTCGCGTTCTTTAACAACTTGCGGCCGTGCCTTGAATTCTTTCTGCTGTCGCAAGCAGTGCCGGTCGTCACAGTGCGGGTTTGGTTTCAGGTTCATTTTCGGGAAGAAATCGAGCAGTGCATTATATCCCAAGTAGTCGGACACTTCACCGAAGTTGAGCAGATACTTCAAAGTGTTTTGCACCAGCATTCCTGCTACCATTCCCATTGTTGTCGGCAGACTGGCGGCACACACTCCCTCACGCTTTAGCGTTTTCTCATCGATATTTTCGGCTACGACTAGCGGCGGAGCACAACCGAAACAGGCGGTATCGCCAGGACGGATGAATTGAATGTGACCGGACACTGCATTCTCGGAAACGCCCGACTCGAACCAGTTCAGACCAAGTTCATTGCACGCGGCATTGATGGCCATTCGCGCTTCGAAATTATCGACACAACTCAAAACCAAGTCGACTGGCGTGCCTGGAACTGATCCGCCGGTCTGGATAGTTTCCAGGAACTTATCGAACGATTCGACCGTTGTAATGTTGTAGTTGTGCGTCTGAATTTCGACGTCGGGATTTATAAAATTCAAAGTACTCGCAGCAGCTGCCACTTTGGATAGTCCGGCTTGGTCGGGCGTAAAGAACAGCCGGTTCATATTCGCCAGTTCGACCTTGTCGTAGTCGAACAGAATTAGCTTACCGATACCGCACCTGAAATACAAACAGCCAGGTTACTTCTTTCCTTGCTACCAATGGATTTTCTTACCTTGTCAGCATATCGGCTGTTACGCTTCCGACTCCGCCCACTCCCACGACAGCAACTGACTTCTCGCGGATCCGTTCGTAGTCCTTTACGATTCCCATTCGTTGCAAGGCCATCAAGCGACTGTACGGATTGCTGTCCACCACTTCTGCAGACATTTTCTCGATTTTATTGCGAACTGGTTTCGCAGTCTTGTGCTTGTCCAGTTCATTTTTTAGCTCGCCGAGCTTAGATTTTAGCTGGTCTATTGCAGACATTTTGTTTAGTAGTTTCTGTTGCTAGTCCGCGAGTACTGAAGTGATTTTGTTTCTAGTTTTAATCGACTATCACTGGATTGTGCGAAAAATTGGAAAACATTAGCTGCGTGTCAACACGTTCGAGTGAAATAAATGTCAAACGTTCGCTCGTCAGACAGCAAGCAGGGACACAGGTGGTTGTTGATGACGTCCGCACACAGCATGCGAAAAGTAACTTTTCTACTAGAGACAAGTAGATGGCAGTGGTATGAGCTGAGAGGAACATTTCAGGGGATTTACCCGAATTGTCAGTTGAAATACTGAACTCGATTTAAATGTACAAGTTCGTCAAGTTGGAGCTTGACTTGAAAAATCTTTCTATTTGCAATTGTATTGAAAGAAATTTAAATTTTTAAGGTTTTCTTACTTTTTACTGCATTGTAATTCAAATTTAAGTAGACAAATAAAATTAAGATTTATTAATTTAAACAATACAAAAAGCCATAAATAACCATCTAAACTGTGGTACATTTCCCCCTTGTTTGAAAACAGCACTGATTTCTCCCATTCATAAAGGAGGCTCAATAAAAGATCCTAATAACTATCGCCCAATAGCTTTAACAAGCGCAGTTAGCAAAATATTCGAAAAAGTAATAAACAGGAGGTTACTCAATTTTATAAAGAAACATATTGGTTTTGATAAACAACAATACGGATTTCAGGAAGGCAGCAATACGACATCAGCCTTATTAGATGCAATGAAATTTATAAATGAAAGCCTCGACAAGAGTTATTATGTCTCTGCGATTTTTGTGGACTTAAAAAAAGCTTTTGACACAGTAAACCATATATTGTTGCTCGATCAATTGAAGGAAATTGGAATTAGGGGAAAGGCCAATGACTTAATAAAAAACTTTTTAGTTGATCGACAGTACATTACCAAAAATTTCGACGAACTAAGCTCTCCTAAGATAGTCAGTATAGGCGTCCCTCAAGGTTCGATTCTCGGACCTACTTTACATCTGCTATATATACACAACCTACAGTTCGCGGGCCTTAAAGCAAAATATATTACCTTTGCTGACGACACGTTACTTCTTTATAAAGGTAAAAATCCTGATCAACTGGAGCTGTTGATTAATTCTGATCTGAAACTATTTCAACATTGGCTCTTAGGTAATATGTTGACATTAAATTCATTGAAGACAAATTATATGATCTTTAGACAAATTAACAAACTGGATATTGACTTGAAACTAGAAATAGATGGAATTCAACTAACGAGAGCACATGAAACAAAATATTTAGGGCTAATAATTGACGATAAACTTACTTGGACTCCTCACATTACTAAACTTAGAAACAAAATTGCCCCCATTATTGGAATAATAAGGCGTAACGACTATCTACAAGTACCAATAAAGAATATGCTCTATAATGCATTTATTCTATCCAACATAAGTTATGGACTTCTTCTATGGAGTCAAACCTCGAAAAGAAACCTAGACAAAATTGCGAGACTTATGAATAGGGGCATTAAAGCCATTCATAATTTACCCTATTTAACACCATCGAAGGAACTTTACTATACTTATGGAAAACTTACCTTACAACAGCACATAAGCCTGGAACGTATTAAGCTTATTTATAATATTAAAAACAATAGACTAAAATCCTCAATCAAATTGATCCACAATCACGATATACACAACTTTAACACAAGAAGTGCAGATTTTATTAGACAACAAGGTTGTCCTAGGACTGACCGACTTAGAAAAGATCCTGTATTTGAGGCAATTTGTGAATATAACTCTTTACCTTCAATAATACAAATGGCAAGGAATGTCTTTCAGCTAAAGCACCTTGCAAAGAAGCATCTTCTTTGTCGAATGTGATTTTTGAATTATTGCAATTATAGACGACCTGAATCAGATAATTTATTCAGGCGGCTTCACTAACTTATCGAAGACCTGGTCCTCGAGCTATCAGTCTAGACTGACGCCTAAACGTATGGTTGTGGTTTGGGTTGTTGTTGCATGTTTTGCGAATTGCTTATTTTTATTTTTTATTTTTATTACTATTAGTTATACTATATATATAACTATAATTAGCTATTTTTATTTTGGTTAATCTTTTAATTTTAACTTTTTTTTTTCCTTTCTTTCATTTTCACATTTATTTCTTTGCATTTTTTCCTTTTTGCCAAAAAAGAAAAAACTCAGGTTCTTTTTAATTTTATTTCTCTGATAACTTCAAGTTTTTGTTTATTTGTTTATTTTTTGTTTCTTATTTTTTTGACTGGGGAGTACTCTTGGGTTTAAGGTATACACATTTTTAGACATTGACCCCAATGTCGGCATACATGCATGAGTATGTTGATACGGTGAAAATTTTTCCAGCTCATTGAGCTGTGTGACAATATTGTCTCCAGTTCTTTAAGCTGCGAAAGTGTGCCCAAATGGGGAGTTCTTCTCCGACTTTTTGAGTTGGAGGGAGTTGCCCATTTTGCATGAAGGGATTAAATCTATTATTATTAAAAAAATCGAACAAGTTCTACGCGTCGGCTTCCTTCTTCTGCTGGACCAGCTAATCCTCCTGTTATTTCAGGCTCTTGGACAAGTAGCCTTTCTTCTCGCTGAGCTGTTCGACTAGACTATCACATTTTGCTTGGCCCAGGTTTAGAGGGCAGACAAATCTTTTTTTCTTTTCTTTAATCGATGTTTTAACTATTGTAGAATATGTTCCTAAAGTTTTAGAAGCCAACTCGAAATATTTTCGAAGATACAGGTCCGAGCACAGGTAACCAACGAATAGGTGCACGGGCCGGGCCGGGAGTGCGGAGCGCACGGGGCCGGGCCGGGAGCGCGGAGCGCGGAGAGGTATCTCGGTCCTTCGATCAAATTATAATATTTAGAAAAGGTACAAAGCTGTTACAAGGTCTTACGGACTGTGTGAATATTGTGTACGCTCGTACTTTCAGCTATATTCTCGAAATCTTGTTTTTGTGATTTTTCAAATTGGCGGGCGTGATACCAAAGAAACTATTTGCCCTATCGACCTAAACTAAAGTTCATTCTCTAGAGTATTAAAAATTATTCTAAATGAACTAAAAAAATTAATAAAAAAGTAATTTTACACCATTTTTATTGCACGAATAAGGAAAATAATGTAAAATCCGTCACTTTCTTATTCAAGCTCGAAAATTAATAATATTTCACAGTTTTTTTGGGTTTTTTTTAGTTCATCTACGAGGGCGGATTGATAATGACGTGGAAAAATTGAGAAAACATAATTTTATCCGGAAAAAAACTTATTTTATTTTTCAACGTAGTCTCCTTTTAGCTCGATACACTTAGTCCAGCGTTCTTCCAATTTTTTGATCCCTTCCAAATAATATGATTTGTCCAACCCTTCAAAATAGGCGTTGGTTTCACTTATGACGTCAGTATTCGTGGTAAATCTCTTTCCAGCAAGCCATTTTTTCAAGTCTGGAAATAATAAAAAGTCAAGTGCCAAATCTGGAGAATACGGTGGGTGGGAGCACTTCGTACCGTAATTCAAACAGTTTTGCCGTTGCAACAGTGGACTTGTGAGCCGGAGCGTTGTAGTGATGAAACAACACTTTTTTCTTCGCCAAATGAAGCCGTTTTTTTTGATTTCAGCATCCAATCGAACCAATAACTCAGAATAATATGCTCCTGTTATTGTTTTTCCTTTCTCCAAGTAGTCGATGAATATTATTCCATTGGAATCCCAAAAAACTGTCGCCATAACCTTCCCAGCTGATGTAACGGTTTTTGCCTTCTTCGGTGCGCTTGAACCGGCTTCCATACATTGTTTTGACTGTTCTTTGGTTTCTGGAGTTCCATGTTTCATCAACAGTTACGAATTGACGAAGAAATTCATTCGGATTACGTTGAAACAGTTGCAAACTGCGCTGTGAAGTTGTCACACGAGTGCGTTTTTGGTCGATTGTGAGCAAACGCGGCACCCATCTTGCGGATAGCTTTCTCATGTCCAAATGGTTTTTCAAAATATTCCAAACACGTTCAAATGAGATGCTTACTACGTTAACTATCTCACGCACTTTTACTCGACGATCTTCTATCACGATATCATGGATTTTTTCGATCATTTCTGGCGTGACGACCTGGACTTGGTATGGTTTCTGTGTTCGTACGACCACACTTGAATTCAGAAAACCATTTGTAAATCATTCGGATCGATGGTGTCGATGGTGTCTAATTTTTCTTTGCTTACTTTAGCTGTTTTCCCTTTTAAAAAATTGTGTTTAATCAACACACGAAATTCATTTTTATCCATTTTTAAAAATTTTTATAAGTCGACTTGCTTAGACGGCAGTATTTATTTTAATTAAAACTAATTTTGGTTTTTACGTTTCAAAAAAGAATTATGCACACCATCTTTTCCGCCAATTCAAGACTCCAGCGGTGAGGCCCTTCAATGGTCAACTTCTAATTCGGCCATTTTACAAAAATTTTGCGATACAATTTGTTTGTTGTACTTTTCAAATTTGCGTTAAAACACACTCAAAATTTTAAGAAAAAAAAAATATATTTTCAATATTTAATTTATTTATTAGTTCTTTCTATATACAATATTCCATACAAATAGTTAATATTTCGTAGTTACATTATTCTTCTGAACTTCCCAGACAGCAAAAGCTGGTATAATGGAAGTAGTGGTAATAAATCCTTCTTTCCCTATAAAAAACATCGCCGAAAATCACATTTTTTTTAGGCATCTAAACCAGACGACTGCCTTAAGTTCATCATTATTTTATTGGAAAACGTAATTCAATTTCACACTCAGGAATTTTTCTTCATAGGAATACACTAAATTTGGCATAATTTATTAAAAATACAGGAAAAATCGAATGTCTTAATAGTTTTCTGAAAGAAGTTACCTGTCTGTCACATCAGAACAGATTTATCAAAGTAGCATCATCAGAAGGATATATTAGTAACATCGTACGTAACATTTTGCTAAACCACTTTATTCCCTTTTATTTTTACCTTTATTAAAAAAGAATTGCCCAATTATGAAAAAGGTTAAAATGGTTAAATAATTTCGAAAGTTCTTAAGTTTAAAGTTTATTAGTTTACCCTCGTATGAAAGTAGATAAAATAAGATTTTATAAGATCGATGAAAAAAAATCTGCCAATAGTCTGGGCGAAACTTTATTATTTTTCGGGGCAAAGTTCGGGAGCGGTCAAAGTCGGGAGTATGAGTTGTTTCGAGATTATTACATTTCTCGGAAAATTAATTTTGTTCTTAAAATAAAAATATTTAAAATAGAGACTTTTAGCCGATTAAACATTGGAAAAACGCGTGTAGACTATTCGAATTTTGGTATATTATGCACACTAAAAACCCATAGAAGTAAAAACGAATTTGCTGCCTTATCAGAATTAAGAGATATGACCAATTGTTAAAACGTATAAAAACCCATTACTTCCACTTGGGGTTTGAATTTCGAAAAAAATTGTGAAAAGGTTTTTAGATGATTTCATAAGAAGCAACTTGATATCTCATGAGACACGAGGGATTTTGAAAAATTTGTGAAAACGTAAGCAAACTCTTCACACCCCCTTGGTTCTTGAAATTCGAAAAATCGTGAAATTTGTTTTTAGGTCATTACATTAAATGCCGTAATAACCAATCTTAAATCTCATCAGAACTAAGGGATGGCAAAAATTGTGAAAACATATGCAAACCCTTGGGGGTTGAATATCCAAAAATTGAGAAATGGTCTTGTAGGCGACTATATAAAAAGTCTGTGGAAGTGGAAAGCGATCTAATATCTCATTAAACCTAAGAAATATGTCGAAGCTTTGAAAAGTATACAACCCCCTTACACCCCTTAGGATTGAATATCTAAAAATACTGAAATTGACTTTTTGGCGCTTATATAGGAAGGAAGGAAGTATACTGTATTATTAGAAAATAATAAAGTTAAAAATTAATTCGATATATCATCAGATATGCAACCTCCTTACACCCACTTGGGGGTTGAATATCCAAAAATCCTGAAAGGAGTTACTAGATAAATATGAGGACAACACGAGAAAGTAAAAACCAATTCAATTTCTTATCACTTCTAAAAGATATGACGGAATTCGTGAAAACTTGTTCAACCCTTTTATACCCTCTTAGGGGCTGAAAAAGGAAAAAACTTAAAAACAGGTTTTAGGCGATTATTAGGCAAGCCTTTGAAAGTGAAAAGATATTCGATATCTGATCAGACCTGACGGATATGGCAGAATTCGTGAAAAAGTATACAATCCCCTTTTCACCCCCTTAGGGGTCAAATTTCCTGAAAACACTTTCTAAGTATTTATATGAAGAATCCGTGGAATAAAAATGAATTTAATATTTGGGAAGACCTAATAGATATGATGAAAACCATGAAAATATATGCATTCCATTTTCACTGATATTTTTTTTTGCCCCCCTTCCGAACGCTAATGGATATTTGAAATTTTTTTTTATCTAAATTACTTTTCTAGTTGTTGACATACCGAGTTTCAACTTTGTAGCATAAGCCGTTCTATAGATAGGAAAAACACCCCCCACCCCCGTACCATACTACCCATATAAAAAATTATATTTTTCCAACATGCTACTACTATAGCTCTATCTAAATACCAAGTTTCAGCTTTATATCGTTATAGGTTCTCGAGATATAAAAATCGGAGTCTTTTCCTTTTCACCCTCCCCCACTCTCACCCTCTACACCCTCACCCCGAATTTTTTTTTTTGCTAGGTGTCTATTATTCCTACTTCTGGTAAAAATTTTAAGCATCTATCTTACACTGTTCTTGAGATATGAAACGTGTTTTTTTAGAAAAATTCGTATCCCCTCCATTTTCATGCTCCACCGCCCCCTTAAAAAATTTTACTTTTAGCAAACTTCGTTTGTCAACCTTTATACACAAACCAAATTTTATTTGTCTAGTGCAATTGGTTCGTGAGATATCGTAATCTAAACTTTTTCACCCCCCACCACCGTATGCCACTGCCCCGCTCAAAAATTTGTTTCTGATCTATTCTCCTAGTATACCTACAAATATTCATTAAGTTTCAATTTTGTTACGTTAACCGTTTAGGATATATAGATTTTAGAATGTGTCGATCTTGGCCTTTTTGCGTTTCGGACGCATTACTTTTCCCCACACTCCCACACCCCTCCACCCATATTGACAATTTTTATGCAAATGGGTCTACTATCAAAGCTCTACACACATTCCAAGTTTCAGCCTCCTAGCATAAGCGGTTGCTGAGATCTAGAAACCTAAATTGTTCGTCTAAAACGCTTCCTCCTCCTCCCCCCTCACACCCCCACCCCTCAGAATTTGGTCACTTCAAGGGGCCTACCCAGTCTATTCATAAAAAATTTCAAGTTAATATCATGAACCGTTTGGGAGCTACGAGCCTTCAAACGATTTTGCGTACGGCGGACAGACGGACTTTTTGTGCTTTTTTCGGTATACTAGTTATGAAACGTGAAAAAAAAATGTTCAGGGTAGCAAATTTTTTTTTTAAAAATCGATCACAATACTGTATTATTAGAAAATAATAAAGTAAAATTAGATTAACGATCCCGATTTTCAAGTTAATAAAAATTTTTCCTCTTGAACATAAACCAAGTATGTACTCCGTTACGTGAACTAATAAACAAGAGCATTTTTAAAAGCTTCAGATGTTTTGCCTCCAACTTCCAAACAAATGTTTAAGTATCCGGTTACCGGTTTTCGATACTAATAGAAGAGACGGAAAAATCTTCAAACGCGAAATATCTTAAAAAAGGTACGAAAACAGGCATGTGTTCTTTAGGAAGGAGTTTCACCCATCTAGCCGTACAACGTATTTATAACAATATACCCTGTACAGGTGTATAATATCAGCAAAACTAGCACTTCCATTACAACAAATGGAGCTTCAGAAAGTGGAAGAAATTTTATGAAGTTAATCATTTTGTACAATTGTACCGGTCTCAACTGAATGCCAGCATAACAATTAATGGGGGTTCTCCGGTGTCCTTAAAACTACTTGTTGATTTTTCGGTAAAAGTATTGGATATCGTTGAGGGATCGCCTGAATTGAGTCCCCTTCATTTTCTAAGTAACCAGCAATTAATGGAGATACTAACTAGTATTTCTCGGGAAATTATCCGAAAAAGTTATAAACTTTTCCAATGCACATTGTTCTGCAAAAAGGGCGCATATAGTATACGATATCATAGCAGCATAGCAAAGCATAGTTTCCCTTTCAGCTACTCTTAAATATTCTTCTTCTTAAGATTTACAATAACTTGAACACGTTTACAGCTAATTCCAAATCTTCTATTTGACTCACCAAAAACGCAAGCAGTAATTTTTTTAAAAAGTTCTGTATGGCACCCAAAAACAGTATCTTTCAGTATTTTCAAATTGTGTTCAATAAGTGCAACTACTTAACCCCTTCCCCACCCTTGTTTTAACTAATCACTAAAAAGCTTTTAAGCCCAATATGTTCCCGAGTTACCGCAAAAAAAATTCGAAAATTTTTTATTAAGAGCTTTTGTATGGTAGTTAATTGAAAGAGTAGTGCATTAATGAAATCGCAAACTCTTTCTATAAACAATTTGCTAAACTAAATAAAAGACATCTATTTTTTCACTAGTTGAACAATTGGTCTAATCAGGATAAAGCCTCTCTTAATTAAGAGGGATTCGGAATTATTTTTTTCAAACACTTTCCTTCATCTCCGAATCGATTTATCTACTAGTCAAACAACCACCGGAATATCCCTTAAAAGTGTAAGGAATTGCGTAGGTATTAAAATTTCTGGTATAGTAGAAACCTGAACTTAGTTAGTTCAGAGGACGTTCGATTGGTATTTTTCTCAGATACTTACAGTCCTCTCTGACGTATGTATATCCAAGTTTCAAGTTTCTAGCTTAACCTGTTTTTGAAATACAAGAATTATCATTATTAGTCGAAAAATCGCACTCTACTTCTAATAACAAATACTGAAACGTTCAAGGGGGAAACTGTGTTCATTTTTGATAGAGGACAGAATATTATTTTTAGGACAAATTTCCTATTAAATCGTTGTATGCAAAATTTTAGATTCGTAATCATTCGCAAGTTATTGTGATGCACTAGAACTCCTTTATTGCAGAATCGAAGCGGAGGGAAGCTCACCCAATTAAATTAATAAAGTAAAAAAAAAAAAAGCAACACGCGTTTAACCATTTGTTCAGCTTTTATTCACATCATCACTTCAAAAAGTGTTATTTTTTTTTGTATATTTTTCTTTAAAATTAATGAATTTGATATTCATAGACCAACAACAAAGAATGAAAGCATTTTTTTTAATTAAGTAACAAAACGCATAAATAAAAGAATCAATAGTGTAAATGATCAAAATTATGGGATCAGAAAAATTAAATTTTTTTTAGGAAGAAAACTACATTTTACTAAAGATGCACAATTTCATGCACGCTCCCGGGTTATCACTAAGCTTTAACAGTTGTTTTCCTTGGTTCCAGTCGAACCCTGAAGCCTTCTTCACGTTTCAGGATAATATCAGCCTGTAACTGGAAGTCCTTTTCGGTTAGATCCGAATGAACTCGATAATTTCGAAGAATCGTCGATAAAAGAATCTTCAACTTAAGCATAGCGTATTTTCGACCTATTAACAAAAAGAAACTTATTTAATTCTGAGGCTATTTTTCGATAAGAACTTTGATCTCTTACCGACACAACTCCTTGGTCCAGCTGAGAACGGGACAAAGGCATAGTAATGACGGTTGGCCTGTTTTTCTGGCAAGAAGTTATCCGGATTGAAGATATCTGGATTTGGATAGATTTCCGGATTACGATGCAATTTAAATGTGGCGACAGCAACGGTAGCTCCAGCTGGAATGATGTAATCGCCGGACGCTAGCTTCACTTCTTCGCTCAATTGTCGGGCAACAATCGGTACTGGTGGATACATGCGAAGTGTCTCCATCATACAACGTTCCAGATATTTCATCTCGAGGGTATCTTGGAAGGTGGCCGGACGATCAGAATCGCCGAAAATTTCATCCAACTCTTGAACCACACGATCTTGAATATTCTGATGTATACCCATCAGCGACAAGAAGAACGAGCTACCAGCGGCTGTTGTATCGTGACCCTCAAACATAATCGTATCGACTTGTTCTTTGATTTCGGTATCGGAAATCAGAGCTCCATTATCGGCGCTTTCGAGAAGAAGATCCAAGAAAGCCAAACGCTTCTTTTCGCCGATATCGTTGTCTTCGACGTCCAAATCGTCTTTGAGTTCGCTGGATTGTCCGAACGATAGACCCTGTACAGAAGTATCCTTACAGGTTTCGGTCGGATGGAACTTATAATCGAAGGTATCGGGAGCCGAGACAGCCAGTGCAGCCAGTGATCCTCGGGTGCCCTTCTTGAAGGCTTCCTTCTTCCTTTTGATGACTTTAGTGGTCAAGCCGTGAATAATGTCCAAAAGTTTTCCTTGACTCTTGTAGTATTTCGTGAGCGTGAACAAAAATTCGTTTCGAAGGAAGACGCTTCGATGACGCAAATGTAGAATGTCGCACATCTTCATTACGGCCAGTGCATACTCATAGCCTGATTTGTCTTGGGTTTTCTTCGATACTCCCATGGCAGTCTCTGTAAGAAAATATCGTTATTATCAAGCGTTAGTGACCATTCTGCGGAGATAGTGTAATGCGAATGCATAACAGGTACAGGCAATTTTATTTTTTTTATTACAAAATAGCGTAACGATTCGCGTAATCTGGACCTGGTTATTGGTACTTTGGTCAGAGTCGGGCCGATAGATGACTACGGACTATGGTCGTATTATTATGTAGTACCAAGGTAGGATAGTGCAGTATGCATGCTGCAATTACATCAATGATTGCAAGCATACGAGTATACTTACGATAAATGAGCGAAATTCGATTCACATAGAAAGAGATGAAGAGAAAGTGGTTTCAGTATGTTGTATCTAAAAGTGGTAGATGTTAGCCAATCCGACATTTTTATGTTGTTGCTATTGGTCAGATTTGTTTTTGTTCGCACTTTCCTAGGAAGCTTGTGATGTAATATCAAGAAATATGTAATCATAATAAATCCGAGCTGTTTTAGTGTTATATGACTGAATACAGGATCCTGGTAATGTACATAATCAAGAAGCCTAGATAGGAAACCAAAGGGCGATATTCCGAATAAATAGTCGACTTTACCAACAGTACAACAACAGTATATATAATTTTCTGTTCTTGTAGTTTTATTTACAAGAAAATCCAGGGAAATAACCGGGAAAAATATAATGAAGTTGTTTTGGCTATCTTGTGATTCAGATACCAAAATTAGTTATACTGAAATGGCCGATGGAAGAATACCGACAGATCATTGTGGCTAGAGAGAAAAAACTTCTTCGACTAGTTCCCACTCTAAAGTCCTTAAAAAGCGTACTCACGAGTATTATCCGGTAATTTTTAAAATGCTTCAAGCTCGATATATCGCTGAATAACCCTTCAATAGGGACATAACAACACTTCAATAGGGACATAACAATTTTGTATTTAAATAAAACACAGAATAATTGAGATAGTTTCCAAACGTTGCTCGTTCGTGAACTTCACCATGATAAAAATGTAAACCTTGACTGACGTTTTGACATTGACAGACCAGCAAAAAAGTTTAAAGGTGCGTTTGTATTAAAATACAAAATTGTTATGTACTTATTGAATAACCCTTTATTTGAGAGTGGGTGATCAAAGGCAGCTAAAATCATAGTATTTTCTGGAGTGGCTATATCTTAACTCCTTGAACTTACCATACAAAAGTTCTTACAAATCGTGATGTAATGTGTGATCCTTGCTGGTTTCAGGACTAATTGTGTTATCCTTAGGTCATAACCCTTAGGCTCGATTATCAGAAGGCAAATAAACAATGACTGGATACTGCCTTTCGTATTTTCGAGACAGGAGTATAGCGGTTGAAACTAATAGTATCTACAGAATTTTGTAGGTACGGTTATGTAAATAGCAACAGCCGTACATAGACAGGTACATTTGACAGAAATTCCAAGTTTTAACTCCAACAAAAAATTCTTGGCCAAATCACTATGGCTGCCCCATGCTCCAAAACGCATAAGAGATGAGTTGTAACAACAATTTTCTATATCGAGTACAGGTTAATACTGATACGTTTGAGTACCTGATACTGCTTGTTCCTGATACAGTAGCACGCAGAGTTCAGCTGTATCTTTAGCTTTTTTCTTTATTGGTCGATTTTTTTTTCGCAAAGTGGAAGACCGAGATTAGTGTTACAAGAAATATCTGCTACATTTAATCTATATCAGGTTCTATGACTTATAAGGTGGAAGTATCAGATTGATTCATATTTACACTTGCCCATCTCTATTTTATGTTTTTAGGATTTCAAGAAGACGATAGAAGCTCACGCAGTTGATAATCTAATCGATCAATTGAATGCACAATTTAAAATTTAAGCGAATATTTCTTAGGGATTTTTTTCGATCCCGGAGCAGTATCCTCATTGGCTCATGATAAAATGTATCAAAATTTTATTTTAGAAAGACGAGCAACGGGTGTCCAATCCTTCAGTTATACGGAAGCCTAATGGATAATCACAATTGGTGGTAATTAGTCTTGAGTTTGCTTGTCTATTTAAGGGTCGAGGATGGACTAACCATGGAGCCAGTATCTTGTACGATGAATATGTTATTCGGGACAATTGGAACGGAGCTTACCGTCTAGTTCATATGATAGGTTAGTTAATAACACCTCTTGGAACGAGAGCAAAATTTCAGTCAAAATTTGACTGAGAAAAAATTAATCAGGATGTTTGTAGAAAATGCATATCGATGTACAAGCGTAATAATTACATCAAAATATATTTTAGAGGAAGGTGTGCTGGTTGAAATAAAGGTAGCTAAGACGATGGCACCGTAATTGAAAAACTAACCCTGAATCAACCACTGGACAGAAAATCGGCAAAATCGGTAGTTGATCAAATTTTTTTGTCGCCCTCACCTTACGGTCATGCCGTTTAAAAAACTGAAAAATTCTTCACGTGGCCGTAATGAAGTAGATTCGACCTTCCTTTTAGAAGGTATGTTAAAAATATATTTTTCAGGAAGAGTTAGCTAAGAGGTACATCCTGGGTATACATTCCTTTGGATCTAAGTCTATTGTGGTGCATATGATCTGAAGAGTTAAATCCAAGAACGTTTGTGGCTCTGAATGAAGTACACGAAATTCCTTACTGCTGTAAAGTAACCAAAGCTACTAAAGAAGTATAATAGTTTCACAGTGATTTACTATTCTGCAACTTCAAAATAAAGGAGAATATTGAGGAAGCTTGTTCCAGAGATCTAATTACGTTTAGCTGTCCTTTAAAAAATATTAGGATTTTGCTCATCTTACCCCTAAATAAGGGTGACCATGAGTAAAAATAGAATAACTGTATGGATGGACAACGGTGGAATGTATTTCGTTGAAAGCAATTGTAATATTACATTCTTTCTAAAAAAAATAGCCCCTATTTTAGGGGTGTTACCGCTCAAATCGAGAGTTTAATTAATTAATTAATTTAATAGTCCTTGTACTCCTTTAAAATTAAGAAATAAAATTGTCTTTTCATTGTGCATGATTGCTTTCTAAATTCAAATGGATTCATTATACAACGAATTTTGAATTTGAATCCACTTTATTTGGCCTGATTCCACAGATCGTTTCAGATGGTCAGAAATGGTAGAGAACTCTTCTTCATAAGGTAATTCATAAGGAATATTTAATTCTCCTACTTTAAAAGAAACACATTTTTTAAATTGATTTAAAACCCTCAAATTCGTAGTTGACCATGATACATTTCCTCAATGAACTCTAATAGAAACAGAAAAAACGAACTGCGAACGAACTTTTCCAACAGATAGTCCAGTTTTCTTGTGGTATTCTAGTCTTTTGAACGTCAATAACATAATAGGTACGAACGCGACAAGAAAACGACATAAAAGCGATAAGAGTTCGTTACGAAAAAGACAAGACTACGACGATATAAAATATCAAACTTTGTTTCGAAAATAAACTGAACTGCTGAACTGGCTGTATGATGTCGCTGAAGGTACTGGTTATCGTAATTTTTAGTTCGAAAAGATACGGTATTCATCTACAGTCAATTGTATAATACTCTAGCCAAAATACTGAATTCCCATTAAAATTGTACTTTGGGGAAAAAAAATTTCTTATCCTTAAGGAAGAAGCACTTTTATTAAAAATAAAATGGAAAAAGGAAAAGGACAACTCTTTTTAATTTTAATTCTGTATCTCGAACCTTAGACAGATCAACATATGAAAAAAACATGTTTTGAAGTTATTGTCAAAATTATTTGACAGCACCTTTCAAGTATAATACATTTGTATGGAAGGTACCACAAGGAGTTAGAGTAGAGCTCATTAATATAACCAACATCTCCTCAGGACAAACTAAGTCATACAAAGTTTTAGCTTTATAGCGGCCACGAAGTTGTCGCGCACCAATCACATAATTTTTACAAAAACATTTGCATGGTAGCTATTTGAAGGATTCCGTTTTTTCGTGTTTAAAAATGGCGAATAACAAAAAAAATATTTAAATTCTAAGTTTACGACTTCTGTTAAAAGCGGACAATAAAATTAAAAAAAAATTGTAATGACTTTTATATGGGAACTACCCGAAACAGTGAAGTGAATTTTCTCGTCAACGAACCAGACTTTACCTTTTCCTCAATGTAAAAATGTCGACTTCGTGGGTTAATTAATTCTTGAGTTTTAGTAGGCCGCACGTGGTTGATGAAAATTTTCAACGATTTTTGTATGGAAGCTGAATGAAGGGCTCGCTCGATTTTCTTCAAATTTTTATCCTTAACTATTGGATAATTAATTTGTGTCAAATTAAAAATGTCCAGGTTGACGTATTCTGATGCACTCATCCAATATTAATGAAGGCCGTGTTTTAAGGACTTCGGTATGGGAGCTACCCACAGTGGTGTGATTATTTCGCATGTTAGCTCACCTCAGCTTTACATGTATAGCAAATTTCGTGGGTCAACGCATTCTTCAGTTATCGTGAGTTCGAATGGATTATTGGCAAGTCGATTTTTGGGTTTTGATAATAATTGAAATATGTGTACTTGCTTTTGCTCGAGGTTACAAGCTTTTGGGGCTGGAATAAACTTGTAATTCGTTATCCGATTAGCGTGAATAACTCTTGAATGACCTGCTCTTATTTCTGCTAAAATATTATTAACCCAAAAGCGCCATACAATCTTTTCTATCGAGGGTAAGCTATGGCCTGTTTAGGAAGAAGATTAACAAACTGTTTAGTTAGTATGGAGACACCGGAATGAAAGTAGCCAAATATGCCAAATTCGAAAAGGGAGGGTATCTCTGCGTGCTAAAAGAGTTTAAAATTGCACTTTTTCTCATTGAAGGAATACAACTGCCCATGCTTAACTCCAGTGAGGACGCCCTTGAGTTGATCTGGAGCCTCGAAATTTTCTGGGAACAGTGATCCTACCCAGAAAGTAGAAAAGTATAGAATATATAGTTTTAACCGTGCTACTGTCCGGAAGGGACGGCAATTAAATTCGAAATGTGTCGTAATAACCGAGAAATAAATAGAACACCAAGAAAAACGATTTCAGTTTAAACAAAAAGCAGCATCAATTTATCTCATTAATCACAGCCTAACCGTCTAATCAACATTTCCTGTATCATATCAATAAATCTAATTAGCATTCAGAACTATCACTTTCATTTATGTAACAATCAAAACGGCTACTCCCATAAAATGATACGCGGGTTGTTCGACACTTTTATTTTCTTTTAGAACCGCGATCGCAAGTATCATCTCATCGTACGTGACTTTATCCGAACATATCACGCGTCGAAAGTACGTGATTGTAAAATTGATAAGTACACGCGAGGAAAAGTGAGTACATTTAGCGATGAAAAAAAAATTTTTTTTTACAAGTGATCTTGCCAACATCTTACTATATAAAAAATATAAAGAACTACTTACCGAGAAGGATCTCGACAGTGGCCTCACTCATATAGTCATGGGCATCAAATGTTTTACTCCCCTCTGCTTTTAATTTTGCAACCACTTGACGCGAATTATCGTTAAATAAATCAATGAAACTCTTCAAGACATTAAGATGGAATGTAGGGGCGATCAGTTTCCGGTGCGATCGCCATTTGTGACCTAACGAAAAGAACGAAAAAAAAAATAAATTTTTTCCTTTAAACCTTTGTTAGACTTTCAATTAGAATAGTACTCGGAATTGTATTAATTAATTAAATATAAATCACACATTATTCGACAATTTTGCATACAATATAAATGTAAATTAAATACGAATATGGAGATGACCTGGAAAAAACAAAGACTAGGTGTATGCATACGTTTGACTTTCGTCGGGGTCATACCTGTACTGATCAGAAGTCCATTTCCCAACCATGGCTTGAAAAATTCATATTCGGGCGATTTATCGATGTACACCTGGCTACTGAGAATGATCTCTACATCTCGAGGATCGTACAAGAAGACAATAAGACGTGGTCCAATCCATAGCTTAGCCATCTGGGAAAAATCGCGACTCTTGTCGATAACGCATTTGAATACGGCTAGAATTGATCGATATTATGATCAGATTAGTGGCACGATCATACGATCGAATCAAGATCTTGTTTGACTTACTTGATGCCGGTCCTAGAACATCTAATAAGTTTCCAATAACTGGTAATCCTTGTGGTCCGGGAATTTTATCAGCCAATTCGTAGAGCCTTCGCCGCGATAATCTGTAGTAGACGAACCACAGGATCAAAGTCGGCAGGAGCAGGAAGTAGAAGACGCTCGTTGCTGAAACGATAGCCGGATCGGCCATAGTATCCTTTGTAATAGTCATTTTGACTATTTTTTTGATCACACCTTTTTTTTCTCACAATATCACTTCAGCGAATTCGTCGTCATTCGCTTGATCACTGTCTGTAGAACACTATCTTAAGAAAATCTTTTCGCACCGACTTGATATGAAATTAATCCTTTTAAAACGATCGCACTAAATTCAAGACAACCCGATCGACTTGGTCGCCTATCAACAATCTACCGAATCGTACTGTTACCTCTCCTGTAAAATCGAGTTTCTTTTATAGGTTTCATTCCGATTAAAATTTGCTTGTAACGATCGTTACATATAATCAACGATTCAAGACCCCACTATTGCAATAGCAACACCGTGAACTCGTCTTTGGCTCGGACGACTATTGTCGCGACATTTGACGTCACTGGGGGTCTCTTTGCGAATAAATAAATTTTCCACCAATATTTATAAAAAAAAAATTTAAAAAAAAAATAATGAAAATGGATAGGAAATTTTATTAATGCTGTTTATTTGCTACGTACCGTGAATTATTCACTTCTTGAGTCTTAAAGAAAATTGTATCCGAGTGGGTACTTACTTGTTTTTGATACGTCTTCTAAAAGCAATGGTCAGCAACTGAAGATGCTCTGATCAGATGCAATTCTGCCCCACTAAATGAAGTATTCTATTACACAGTAATTTGTCGCTTTTGAAATTGAACATCCGGAAAAGCGAGATAGAGAAGAAGCTAGCATCATACTATTGCTTCGGCCTAGTCTATGAAAATCTGCAGTTCGAAACAATTACTAATCTAAACCCTAGGGGTAATGTGATTTTCCCGGTTGATTCAAGTACTGACTGCAAATCAAATAATACGAATTAAATGAATGGCTGCGACACGCATTTTTATTCGGAGCACGGTTGTATCTATTGTATTAGTAGATAGAAAAACAAATGTTGAACCCTGTTAAAAAATAAATAAAATTTTCATACAAAACCTGTCTAGAGTGGAATCGCGAAGAAATTTTTCGTTAGGTATACCTTACCATCTCCGATTCTTTTGTACTTGAAGAACTAGTGAAAAGAATAATTGAAATTCAATTTTTTTGTTAGTTATATTAAAGTTTTCGCATAAATGGTGTCCAAGTCCTCTTCAAAAATTCATATCTCTGGTAATTTTTATCCTAGAATAATAAAATAGGGCTTATTTTAAAGGGGAAGGTTGTCGTAAAATAAAAAAAATACGAATAAAAATTATCATTGAAATTTATTTTCAAGGATTTTTCTTTAAATTGCTTCTTTAGTAAATCTATATACTACAGTAGAACCTGAAGAAGTGACCACCTTCCTATCTTGACCACTTGCCTAAAGTTGCCATTTTTTCCTGTCCCGATGTAAATCAGAAACCGGATTTTATTTGTTAAATTATTTTTGTAATCTGACCAATCGAATAAAGTGACTAGTTTTGCACAGTCCCTTGGGTGGTCACTATATAGAGGTTCTACTGTATATATATATACTATACATACCAAGTTTCAACTTTCTAGCATAAGTCCTACTCTTTGAAATATTTTATTTTTAGAACGTGCCACTATTATAATCAACATTCAGCGTTCTGTCGTTAGTCCTTACTCTCGCCCCCATCCTGTATAAATTTTAATGTTCCTATCTTTAGTTCTTAATAGTTCTTAAGATATACAAGGGTGGGGTGAAAAGTTTCAGGCCTGATAAAGAAAACACAATATTATTTGAATTTTTTTTTTATTATTATTTTTCAACATCAAGTCTAATACATTTTTCATAACGGTGCTCTAATGCAGTGATACTATTTTTGTACTACGATTTCTCAAGCCTCAGGCGCAATTTTCGATCGATAATTAGCAAACGCGGCATCCACCTAGCACAGAGCTTCTCCATGCACAAATGTTCATGTAAAATATTGCGTACACGTTCATCTGACATCACAGTAGTCTGAGCTATTTCACTCACTTTCAATCTGCGGTCCTCTACACGATTTTATGAATTTTCTCGATCATTTCGGCAGTTGTCACCTCATCAACAGGGCGTCCAGAACATGGTTCGTCATCAGTGCTCGTGCGACCTTTCTTAAATTCAAAAACCCACCGTTTGACCATTGAATATGATGAGTCCTTCAGTGTTGTATCCATTTCTTCTTTGATTTGAAGTGGTGTTAAGCCTTTAAAATAGAAGTATTTGATGACCGCACGCTTCTCAAATTTTTCCATTTTCATGTAAGCAATCGAGGCGTCTCTTCAATAGGCTGTCAAACATATACTAAGGGATCACTCGACCTGAAAGTTATTATAGAAGCTGGTCAGGGACAGTACTGTAGAATACAAGTCAAAAATTAGACCTGCTGACGCCATCTCTGTGTCATGCCGGAAACTTTTCACCCCTACGACGTAATATTCCAGAAACTTTTTTTTTGGAAATCAATCGCTAAAAATGTGCGTAAAATTACACACGGTGTGGAAAAACTAATATGTACTACAAAAATGAGACATGTTTATGTTTGCTTATTATTATTATTAATTTATTGATAATATAAATGAATAAGCTTCAAGCGAATGATCGGTAGATGAATTCCCAGACGTATTTTGAAGGGCAAAGGGCACAGCAATCGACAATTTGAAAAATTCAATGAGATCAATCAACACATGATAATTGGGAAAAACCAGGATATAGGTCAAAAAGGGTAGAAAGTATAAAACGCTATACATGTTTATTATATCAATTTAATTTATTTGTTTTAAAGCCACGAACTTCACACACACTATAAACATTATTTTCTTTTTAAATTTTAAATAACGCCTTACACAAAACTACGAAACAACTGAATTAAACAACGAAGTGGTCAAGTTAATACATATCAAAAAAAACTGCCAATGGTCTGGGCGAAACTTTATTATTTTTCGGGTCAAAGTTCGGGAGCGGTCAAAGTCGGAGTAGATTATGACGTTCTTGGAAAGTTAATTTTGTTCTTAAAAAAAAATATTTAGAATAGAGATTTTTAGCCGATTAAACATTAAAAAGCCCGTGTAGACTATTCGAATTTCGGTATATTATGTACACTAAAAGCCCATAGAAGTAAAAACGAATTTGCTGCCTTATCAGACTTAAGAGATGTGACGAATTGTTAAAACGTATACAAAACCATTACATCCACTTGGGGTTGGAATTTCGAAAAAATTGTGAAACAGGTTTTTAGACGATTTCATAAGAAGCAACTTAATATCTCAAGAGACACGAGGGATTTTGAAAAATTTGTGAAAACGTAAGCAAACTCTTCACACCCCCTTGGTTCTTGAAATTCGAAAAATCGTGAAATTATTTTTTAGGTCATTACATCAAATGCCGTAATAACTAATCTTATATCTCATCAGAACTAAGGGATGGCAAAATTGTGAAAACATATGCAAACTTGTGGGGGTTGAATATCGAAAAATTGAGAAATGGGTTTGTAGGCGATTATATAAAAAGTCTGTGGAAGTGAAAAGCGATCTAATATCTCATCAAACCTAAGAAATATGTCAAAGCTTTAAAAATCATACAGCACCCTTACACCCCTTAGGATTGAATATCTAGAAATACTGAAATTGACTTTTTAGTGCTTATATAGGAAATCTTAGGAAGTAAAAATGGATTCGATATATCATCAGATCTAAGCAATATGTAGGAATCTGTGGAAACATATGAAACCTCCTTACAACCACTTGGGGGTTAAATATCCAAAAATCTTGAAAGGAGTTAATAAATAAATATGAAGACAGTACGAGAAAGTAAAAACCAATTCAATTTCTTATCACTTCCAAAAGATATGACGAAATTCGTGAAAACGTGTTCAACCCTTTCATACTCTCCTAGGGGCTGAAAAAGGAAAAAACCTAAAAGCAAGTTTTAGGCAATTATTACGCAAGCCCATGAAAGTGAAAAGATATTCGATATCGATCGGACCTGGGGATTAGGCAGAATTCGTGAAAAAGTATACAACCCCTTTACACCCTCCTAGGGATCGAATTTCAAAAAATCCTGAAAACACTTTCTAGGTAATTATATGAAGAAGCCGTAGAATAAAAATGAATTCAATATTTGGGAAGACCTAATAGATATGATGAAAACCGTGAAAATATATGCATTCCATTTTCACTGATAATTTTTTTCGCCCTCCTTCCAAACGCCAATGAATATTTGAAATTTTTTTTTATTTAAACTAATTTTCTAATTGATTTACACATACATACCGCGTTTCAACTTTCTAGCATAAGCCGTTCTATAGATAGGAAAAACACCCCCCACCCCGTACTATACTACCTCTATAAAAAATTATATTTTTCCAACATGCTACTACAACATGCTTTATATCATAAGTTCTCGAGATATAAGAATCGGAACCTTTTCCTTTTCACCCTCACCCTCCCTACCCCCCCCCCCCCCAAATATCAACCTTTATACACAACCTGAATTTTATTTGTCTAGTGCAATTGGTTCGTGAGATATCGCAATCTAAGGTTTTTCACCCCCCACCCCTGTACGCCACTGACCCCACTGAAATATAGGTATCCGATCTCTATTCTAGAATGTGTCGATCTTGGCCTTTTTGCGTTTCGGACGCATTACTTTTCCCCACACTCCCACACCCCTCCACCCATATTGACAAATTTTATGCAAATGGGTCCACTATCAAAGCTCTATATAAATTCCAAGTTTCAGCCTCCTAGCATAAGCGGTTGCTGAGATCTAAAAACCAAAATGTTCGTCTAAAACGCATTCCCCTCCTCCCCCCTCACACCCCCACCCCCCAGAATTTGGTCACTTCAAGGGGCCTACCCAGTCTATTCATAAAAAAAATTCAATTTAATATCTCAAACCGTTTGGGAGCTACGAGTCTTCAAACGATTTTGCGTACGGCGTACGGCGGACAGACGGACTGAATTTTTTTTGCTTTTTTCGTGTCTACTAGTTATGAAACGTGAAAAAAAAAATTTTTCAGGGTCGCAAATTTTTTTTTTTTAAAAAATCGATCACAATACTGTATTATTAGAAAATAATAAAGTGAAAAACAAATTACTATGCATAAAGTATCAAAATTACATGCAAAATGCTTAATTTTATACACAATGATTACCACATCAAATGTGGAAAATTTCATGCGGTGTAGCAATATTACTACCCAGTCAGTAAATTTATGAATTAAATGTGCAAAAACACGCATTTTTAAGAATTACTCTAAATTTTGTTAAATTTAATGAAAATTCGTAAATTTACTACATCAATGCGGAATATTTTACTGCTTTAAGGATAGTAATTTTCACAAAACTTTTTAAAAATATCGTAATTCAAAGTTTTTCACCCTCGGACGACATTCCCCCCTCCCCTCCCCCCCCCCCCACCCCTCCTATCTCAAAATTTAATTTCCTCTAGTGTATGCCTACAATCACTAACTTTCAACCGTGTGTCACAAATCGCTCAATATGTACGAATTTTAGAACGTATGGATTCCAACTTTCGGTTGTTTTACATGGAAGGTTTTGGCCACCATTTTCCACTACAGGGCTCCACTATCGTCTGTATAAATTTCAAGTTTGAACTTTCTAGCAAAAGCTGTTCCTTTGATATAGAAACCAATTTTTTTTTCTAAAACCCTCTTTTCATCAGCCCCCAAAAAGTGATAGAGTAAAGATGCCAAACCAATCTATCAACCAAGAAAATTTGAATTTAATAACTTAAAAGCTGTTTCATCTGGCATATTTGTCGATTGATACCCATCGTAACTACTGCTTAAAATTGCATAAAAAAAAGAACATTCAACTCTTTCGGACAATATTCCTGGATAATTAGTTTTGATTAAATGTGCTCTTTTAAATTAGTAATTTAACCTTAAGTGTACTTGGCTGTGTATTCAGAATGGTAAATAAGGTGCACTAAAATTGCACTAGAATTCAATCTTAATTACAAATTTAAAATACGTGTACACAGTTTTAATTCCGTTGAAAATTTTCCTAACTTAAACGATTATCAGGTCTAGTTCACGGTTGATGTTATTTCCGCTCTCGGATATGAAATGGCTCAAGAAAATATTTCCAGCACTTCAATGTAGGTACGTACTTGTTCTTACTAAATTTCAAGGTTTTCATAAATTCAACGCAATATCGAAAACTCGATTCATTGTACGAAGTTCAATGAATATTTGAAAAATGATCGAAATCGGTCATTTATTGGTCAATGCGCATACGTGACTTCATTATCCCGGCCGGTATAATACAAAAAAATTACCCTGAATTGCATTTTACAGGTCAGGCAGCTAATGACTTAACTAAGGTAACTGGCGAAAAAATAAGTACAATCGTATTCGTATGATGAACACAAAATGCTGTTGTTGTTAAGTTAGGTACGTTACTTAGTTGTTTATATTTTTTTAATTCTAGAATTCGATTTAATGGAAAATATTTACAGAATCAGAATCAGAATTAGAAAATTTTTATTGAGACTATAAAGAAAATATTTACAAAATAGGACAAATGGGAATAGAGAAGAAATTATTAATCTCTTGATTTTTTGTATAAAAATAAAATCTTTATTTTTGAGTACGTATATGAAATTTAAACCTTTAAAGACGGAAGATTTTTTGTGATGGTCGTGACTTAGGGTTTTTAAAAAGGTTTGAAAAAAATTTAAAATTAAATAAGTTTTATAATCTGATAGGGACCACAACAATTGTGCATAAGGCACTAAATTCTCTAGAGCCTAGCCTTCCTTCGATTTTCTTTACTTCTCAACATTCCATTTCCAAGTATATTACTCCTATTTATCATTTCAAATCCAGTCCCCAATTGATGGTTCGGAAATTGGCTAACCACCATCTCTGGAAAAATCAACATTGTTGGGGAGCTTTGACATAAGGCTCAGTAGGTTGGATGTAAGGAATAAATATGAATACAAATAAATGAAAAGTTAATTTTAGTAATTTCCACTCATTATTAATAAGGTGTATTTTTTGCGCATTTATCCAGATCAGAGTAGTGATTAAAATTTACATTGAAAACACCATGAATATTGCTATTTTTGTTATTTTTTATTGCTTTTCCCTGTAGATAGTAGCCTAGAATATAAATTTTAACAGGAGTGAGCTCACTGGGGCAGCTACTCGTGATAAATTCTCTAATCTAGCCTACTATCTATGGAAAAAAGTTATAAAGAACCATAAAAACAGCAATGTTGTTGTTATTTTGTATATAAATTTTCTAACCTACTCTATTCTGGATAAGTGCGCAAAAAACACACCTATTATTTTCTGAATTAGTTCAATTGATCTGCTAAAAGACCAAAGCAACCGTTAATATTTAACAATCATATACATAACAAATTTGTTTCGAGTTGTTATAAAATAAAAAATAAAAAAATTATATTTTACAAAAAACATCTTCGGTACAAAGCTTATTTGTTTATTAAAATTATTTCTTTTAAAAGGTTTACTTGAATGCTTTATTGTTATTTAAATTGTTTTGTCTTGCTTAGTCTATGCTGATACACTTGTTTTTTATTTTGTTCTACAGCCCAGAAACAAAAAACAATATGTGAACTGTTTTGTTCTACAAAGTAGTTTGGTTCAGGTTTAAACATTTTAAGAGATTATGTCTAGATTCATTTCAGGAACAAAATTTTGTGAGGCGGGAGGATCTATCTTTAACACCGTCTGAGATACTATTTTATACGCTATTTAAAAAAATATTTTTTTGTCAAATTTTTAGGCAAATGCTACTTTGGACGCTCAAAAAAATGCTATTTTTAGGATTTTTTTAGAGGTTGCTGGAACAAATATTGTTGGAATTCTTTTTGAGCTTAATAAATATACTCTAAAAGTAGTTGATTTTATTTTTTTTTTTATATACTTTTTATAGTTTTTGTTATTAAAAATCCCAGTTAAACGTAACTGCCCGAAAAATACTTAAGTAACTTGATTCAGCTCAGCAGATTCGTCTGAAACAAAAAAATTAAGAAGTTTTAGATTCAGTACAACTGTGATTATGGTCGGAACTAGAAATTTAAATATTCATGCATAAATATTAAAATGGCGGACTTTTTTCGAAAAAAACTCCAATAAATGGTACATTTTTGACTGTTTATTGCAACAAAATAAATATGTAGTAAAAATGAAAATTTTGACATAGTTCTAGTTCCGACCAGAATTATGCATTTCAGGAATATGTGGTTCAAATTTCATCAAGATGGGTTGAGTGGTTTCGAAAATTTTAGTCCCGCAGCACGAGAAAATGTTGTTTCGAGAAAAACGCGTTTAAAGTTTCAAAATCGCTCAAAATCGCGCTCGTAGCATGGAAAAATATATTTAGAATGCTCGAATCGTTATGAATTTTTCATACAATATTTTTGAATGTACATACAGTCAGTCACATCACAGCTTATAATTTACAACTGGGACTCTTATTTTGAATAAAATAGCTCAATAATCAGTAATTTAATGTTAAGGATTATATTCTGCAAAGTATAATATAAATAATAGATCAAAATATTTTACAATATTGCAAAGCAATACATCAGAAAAAAATTATACTGGAATGCGTTCTTAAACAATGGTCACGTTGTTATTGGCACACCTGCATTTCTTAGTGCAGTAAAGTTGGTTTCATTCGATTTGACACGTATTCTGCACGTGTCTGACTATAGTCACTGTAGTGTTGGCTATTGTTCGGTGTTCTACACGAAATTAAAGACATTTGTTGTTAGTTGTGCTGAAAATAATGGGTCGAAGTCGAAATTTATCGTTAGATCTTCGAAATTTGATCATCGAACATAGAAAAGCAAATAAAAGTTACCGAGAAATTGGCGAAATAGTGAAAAAAAAGCTTTTCTACCGTTCGTAATATTTGTAAACGGTATGAAGTCGAAGGACTTGTTGCGCCAAAGAAGCACCTAGGTCCAACAAAAAAGCCGACTGATCGGGAATGCAGTCTTATTATGAGGGAAGTTCGTAAAAATCCAAGGATCAGCGCACCCAAACTTGCAGTAAAGTGGGAAGAGTTCCGTGTAAAATCTGTTCATCCAGAATGTGTTGGTCGTGTCATTCGGAGTAACGGTTATCACGACCGGGTTCCCATGAAAAAACCATTAATTAGTGAAACAAATAAAAAGAAGCGATTATCCTTTCCGAAAGAATATATTTCAAAGCCTCCTGAGTTTTGGGAAAACGTAACATTTGTTGATTAGAGCAAATACAATCTATTTGACTCAGATGGACGGCAAAAAAATGGCGAAAGCCAAATACGACACTTCAAAAGGAAAACTTAACATCTACAGTGAAACATGACGGCGAAAGCGTAATGGTTTGGTGTTGTTTTTCGTACTATGGGGTTGGCAACTTGAATTTTATTGAGGGCACAATGAATAAAATGGATTATTTAAACATTTTAAAATTTAATTTGAAAGACAGTGCACATAAAATGGGTATCGTTGATCGATTTCAATTTTATCAAGACAACTATCCGAAACACAAGTCGTTCGTTGTACGAGAGTGGCTATTGTACAACTGCCCTAAGGTCATAGAAACTTCACCCCAATTGCCAGATATCAACCCCATCAAAAATTGATGGGATGAGCTGGAACGTCAAATTAGAAACCATAAAATTTCGAATATTAGTGAATTAAGGTCGAAATTGCTGGAAGAATGGAACAAGTTACAAACAAATTATTTAAAAAAAATTGGTGGAATCAATGCCCCGACTATTATCTGCAGTTATTAAACAAAAGGGTTATCCAACGAAGTATTGACAAGCTGAAATTGATCGTTAATCAAATGAAATATTTATTTGTGCCAATAACAAGATGAAAGTTATGACCATGTATTTAGTTTTCTTTAATTTTATAGCTAGTTTTATAATGAAGTACGTTTCTTTTTTGTTATTTTTAAAAATAATACATTGGCAAATTGCATTTAATCTAAAAACATTGTTTATTTTAAATATATTTGAAGAAATCTAAAAAAATTATAGGTGTGCCAATATCCATGTGACTGACTGTACATACCTACAAATGCAAAAAAAAATTCGATTTTTTGAAACGGTCAAAGTAGCATTTTTTTTAAAAAAGAAATATTCTATACATAATTCATTAGTAGTTGTTGTCAAATCAATATTAATCAGATATATATCTATAGTATGGTATATAAAAATAAATAGATAATACAATTTTATTTTTTTATTGTATTTTATTTTATCTTTTATTAAAAAAAAGTAGGTAATACCGGTATTGGAAGATGAATTGATCGATAATTTGCACAGGTTATATGGCTTCCCCCATAGAGATATAAATACTGGAGACGACAAGACGCCGTTTTTGTATGAAGCACTTTGAAGCATTTTGAAGCCAAATTGAACGTTTTTGTATGGAGCGTTTGATGCCAGGTGGCAGTGAAATGCAAATAATAGTCTAGTATTCAAATGTTTGGTGTTTTTCGTGTTCAAGACCGGAGTATAATATAAATAAGAGTAAGATGCTAATAGTAGCATAGTGCTTACTGCCGGTCCTTTGCGTGAAATCGTCCGGCTTCAAAACAGTTGCTGCTCGTCATCTCCAGTACATATATATCTATGCTTCCTCCTTAACCAATTCTCGCGACTTATTTGGGATGAAAAATTTTTGGTTAAAACTTGTGGCAACAAATAAGTAATACATTATCACATGTTACTAAAATACCAATTCGAATTTAGTGAACCCTACGTTTTCAAAATGCTTTATTTCACGAAAGGCGTTTGCTAGAAAGTCGAAACTTTTTGTGTACATGTAAGTACATTAATACTTGAAAAATACTTCAAGCAAAAAAAATTCAGATTGGCATTGGCGTGTGGAGATAGAGCTAAACCAAATTGTCAGTGAAAATGGAGTTGTTTCACGAATTTCGTCATATCTCGTAGGTCTGGTCGAAACAACGAATTAAATTCACATTTGTGACTCTTTATTTTTATAATTAGGTACCTAAAATTTTTTTTCATTTTTTTTCGATATTTAACACCTAACGGAGTGTAAATTATTTGTGTGCCTTTACACGAATTCGGATAAATCCATGGGGATGTGATGTAAGATACATGCGTACGTTTTCACGATTTTCGACATATGTCTTAGGTCTGAAAGATATCGAACTGGTTTTTCTCTATAATCGCCTAAACAGAAATTTCTGCATTTTTCAATATTCAACCCCCAGGTGTTGTAAAGTAGTAGTGTACGTTCTTACGAATTCAGACATACCTCTTGGTCTGATAAGATGCAGAATTGTTCTTTACTTCCATGTGCTTTTTGTACATTCACTCAAAACTTAATTTTAGGATTTCTTGATATTTAACCGGGAAGAAGCTGTAAAGGGGGTTTACACGTTTTTACGGCTTCCAGTAAGTACCTCTGTTAGGTCCGACCACGAGGAACGTAAATTTTTCATTATTAATGATTAAACGCGTTTCGGACTTCTACTCAAAAAATAATTAAGTTGCGCCCATACCGGTTGCAGATTGTTTTTTTTAATACCATTAAAAACTGATGTCTTCTCTCTGTGAATTATTATCAAAGATAATCCTTATTTTTTTTTAAATCTCGATTATCAATAATTGTATTATAGTTTTTAGATGTGTTCCCAGATACTGTATATTTTTTTGTCCTGAGAAGGTGAGGTGGGCACAGAAGACAGAAATAGATCTATACTTACATTATCGCAGTTATTAATCGATCCAATAATGCATTGTACGAGTATCCATATTAAAAACTTAAAAATAATAATTAAAGCAATATCACGATCTTCAAGAAAAATATATTGGTACTATAATTATTGTTTCTACACATCATTATCTGTATTTTAAATAACCTTTGCTTTGGCTACCATAGCTTTCTGTAAACAAGCTGAAAACATTACTTACCATATTTTTTCCAATTACATGTATGTTACGTACGATTGATTATTGTAGCTTTAAGTTGTTCAAACCTATGATTTAGATCAAACAGGTTGTTCGATCCGATTGATTTACGTGTTGCATCATTTTCACGTACAATTTCCGTCACTTATCCATTCCTAATTGGGTCATTGTCGTGAAAATCGGGAAAATCATATGAATTTTCTGGATAGGGTGACCTACCAAACTCAATGCCATAAAACCTATGTGGTATAAATTATGTGATACGAGTTCCATCATCTAAAAATATGTGCAAGTCGAAATTGTGCTAAGCATTTGTTGCAGTAATTCTTCCCATAAATTCTGGACATGCCGAGTATATCGTTCTTAAGAATTAATTCGAAGTGGGTGTGTTTGTCGTAATGTCGCGGCAGTTATTGTCTAGGAGTGTGTCTATTTCTTGTAGATTGGGTCACATTAGAATTTATTTTATGTTCTCTATGCGGTCGTTACGATAAGATTGTTTGGGATCGGAGGGATTAGGAAAATTGAGCAATTTTACTGAATATTTTTCATAGTAAATTTGTATTTTAGAATAATATTATACATTTTATTTTATAAGGTATTTAATTCTTAAATGAAGTCTTTTTGCAGTGAAGTTTTTTTTAGTTAAATATTTTTTTTACGTATTGTATTTTACATTTATGATAAATTGGTTCTAAAGCTTAAGCCTGACGCCTACCAGTTAATAAAGGACGTAGCACAAATGTAAATACAGATACTTAAATTTAATCGAATAAAATTGAAATTATAACTTAAAATTAATAATTTTATAAACTGTAAAAAAAAAAATCAATACTAAAACAGCCAAAAACACACGAAGGCAGAGAAATATTCACATTTGTTGTATGGCAATATTTGTGGTTGTGTAGCAGCATTCGTCCCACACCCTTTAATTAAAGCTAATCTAAACAGACGATTCATAAATGACTATTTGTAGTACTTTTGGTTTTTGTTGAATTTGTTGTTGTGCTTCTTTAACTTCCTTGAGAAGTGCTTGTGTAATAGCTTGAAGTGCCGCGATTTCCTGTTGATGATGTTTTTTCCCGGAAGACGTGGATGTGTAGTTCCATTTCGGCATTGATACCTGCTAAATATTGATACAAAAAAAAGAGGTTAATTTCGGTACAAGAAAACAACATGTACTCCATTAAAAAAAAAAAAATCTAATGGTTAAATCCAAGATAAATAATAATTAAATATAGCAAAGGATTTTCGTTGACGGCTAAATGTTCTCGGATTACGTTCGGCACTAAGTCCTGACATTGTTTTATTTTTATGGATTTAGGCTAATGGTAACACAAACAGTAAACGGAGTGGTAATTAATATTAACTTATGTGCATAATTTTTGGTGATTTTGGCCAAATTTGAACTTCCTTCCGTGCTGACTGTTAATTATGATAACTTCATAGCTTGATGTTTTTATCGACTTATCACGGAATGTATACGGTTAACTTTTGATTTATATTGGTTTTCATGTTTGTGATGGAAATTTGAGCCGATGATATTCGGGGTTAAATGTTTTATTGATTTATGTCCTCAAAAAAAGTACAGAAATAGCTCAGGATTTGGTAAATTCTGTTAATTGTTTTTTTTGTAGAACCGATCAGGAGTTAGGGTGCCATCCTTTAATGTCGCAGTAGTTAGACACAGTAATAGTCAGTGTGGGGAGGAACGAAATTTAGAGAGTTGTGGAATGGTGGACGTTACTTTTAAAACACAAGACCAAACTGATCAGGAAACAAAGATGGTGATGGGTAATGAGACTATTTGGAACGTTATTTAAAAAAAACTTGTTAGCCACCACCAATTTGTTCCATTGTTAGTACATACACATCACAATAAACTTTGTGCCAAGGATCTTAAAAATTTTTTCGGATCTCTTGGTTGATCCCCACGGAGACTGATCCCCATAGATGTTGCAAATGTTGCGACATGGCAATGAATAATGTGAACGCATCGATCTTTTACCTTAGAAGTTATGAGTTACAATAGTTGAAAAGCAACATACTGCGCTACTTGAGATGATGCTCTTCTTTTCCGCACCTTAGATGCGCCTACAGCTTTTCTATACACTATCAGAAAGGATGATTCAATAAGTTATATTGATGGCTGAAAAACAATTAACCCCCATGCCACACCTTTTCAAGTAAATTTAGATTGGGATGTAATAGTCAATTTGAATTAGAGATGGGTCGGTCCGGAGTGAACTGTTCCAAAAGAACACTTCATTGAAGTGAGTGAGTGAAGTAACTCACTCCTTTTGGTGAACTGCAGTTCCATTCGACACGTGACAAAAACATGAAAAACGACGGCCGCACGACCTTTTTTTTTGGTCATCACATTGAGTGTTGTTTTCAGTGACGACTACGACCTTTTTTTTTTATTATCAACCAACAAAATCTTTTCGTTTTGCCCGGAAAAAATTTTTGTTAGGGGTAGCAAGGTACGGGGAGGTTTTTCATATCTCAGAAACGGGTTATACTAGAAAGTTGAAACTTAGTACATATATGTAGATATGCTACATGGATAATTAAAACTAAAAAAAGGTCGGCCAACAGTTTGGGCGCAACTTTATTATTTTATGGGTAAAAGTCCGAAACGTGTTTAATGCTAAGATGCGGTGTAGGGTACTATGTGACTGACAATGTAAGGAATAACCAGGAGGCTTTTTGGAACGTTATTTTGTAGGTTGTCAGTCATAGTACTGGCGGTTCGGACTTCTACCCATAAAATAATTAAGTTGCGCCCGGACTGATGGACGTCACTCCTTTTGGTGAATTGTAGTTCCATTCGACACGTGAGGAAGAACGACGACCTTTTTATTGTCATCAGAATCCCGAAACTAACAGTTCACTGGAACTAGTTCACTGAACTCGTTCCTTCAAGTGAGTGACTCGGAGTGAACTCCTTCACTAAAAGGAACTGCTTTGCCGATCTCCAATTTGAATGTAATTTTCAATTTTCGGTCAGTAAATTTCAATTTGCAATCAGTAAATTTCAACTTCGAAAGCAGCAAATCCACTGGATATTCTCTTGAATTTACACTCTAAACAAAAAGTGTATAATTAGCACTCTCTAAGATGCACTTATTTCCAACATTGAAGTTATAAAGACAGTTCTAGTCTTATCACTTGAATTCAATTCTAAACAGCAACTAAGCGATGTAATAATTAACAGTTCAATAAATATATATCTATCTATCACTTATTTCTACTTCTAATATTAGGTTTGTTCTTTTTGCCTACACTTTCTACACTTTTTACACTTTTACTGTTCTTTTTGACGAGAGACGTCAGAGACCGCTGTTCTTTTTGTCGAGTGTAGATTGCACTTTCTACACTTTTCTGCACTCGCTCGAGAGCAGGTCTAATTTCTTACACTTTAGTGTAGCTTACCATCTGTCAAACTAGATGGTTGCATGCAGATAAGATTGACTATTAGTATTAATGGAAATTCTGTTTTCAATAAATACCTACATGCAAGAATATTGTAAGGCAATAAATTTGTATTGATAGAAGTGAAAGAATATAAGCAAATAAAAAAGTTCGAAATTTAAGCTGTCATGTTTCTACACTAACCCGTTCTTTTTGCGCGATCTACACTCTACACTTTTCGTGTAAATTGTATTACACTTAAAGTGTAGGCTACACTAAACTACACTAAAGTGTTCACTTAACCTGGCAAAAAGAACAAACCTATTATTTCTTACTTACTTACTCTTAATAAAACACTTGGCTGTAGGAATCGAACCCAGGATCAATTCTAGCTTTTACCGCGTAGGTTTGGCGCTCGTAGCCACTGCGCGTTTTATTTTCGTTTCAAAATCGAACGAAGCGTGGTTTCATATATTACATGTTTTTCGTCGTAAAATTCAAATAGATAAGCAGAATTACACGAAAAAGAACGTAATTTTCAATTCATATATAAATAGTTAATTTTACACGAAATGTTGCGTAATTTTGTGATCTTTTTTGTACGGTTCAGTTGAAAAGTACATGAATAATTTACTAATACCAGCGATTTCATGTAAAAGTGATTGAAATGTGTACTTTTGAAGAAATTTATGTTGTTTTCCGGCGTCAGTGGAGTGAAACTCCAACACGAAATCCCCAGCTGTTGATTAATCGCTGTCCTTGAGGACATGACCGTTGGAAAACCTTCTCTGGATAGGCCAGTTTTTATAAAATTGTGTTGAACTAGGTCCGAAGGAGCTGTTTCGTCATCGGATGGCATAGATACGTCAGAGGGTGTATCATGCCTACTATCCGAGACACCCTTACAGCTAGTGGTATTGCTGGGGATTGTTCTATATAGGTGATCTTGAAACCAAATTTTTATTATCACGAATTATATACTCAGTAACCTTCTTGCCTTCGCATCCTAATACTTCAGGTGAATATCACCTAATATTTCAACCAATTTGGTCCATTTTTTGGTTGTTCGCTAGGATATATAAGTGCGCGACATCGAATCCCACCAACAGCAATTTTATTTTTTGTCCCCAATTTTTAATAATGGAATTTTTTCATGGTGTACTTTTACTTGAAAAAATGAAATGTACCTACTGGAAATTTCAAGTAAAAATTGGATTGAAAATTCAATTTTTTTAAAACAATGTAGAATATATTTTGGTTTCTTAAAATTTTCTCAAAATCAAAGATGAGAATTTTTAAAAGTTATACTTGTAAGTCCGGACTTTTTTATCTCAACAATTTTGCTCTCACCATTTTTTTGTTGGGATATAATCGTCTATTTTTTCTGATCTGAATGTTTCTGCTGAAACTCCGTAATAGTAGCGATTTTTCCGGGAATATGGCCCAGTCGCGACTCGCACCTTTCGGACAAGGTAAGGCTGACATGATTATGAACATCAAAAATATACGAATTTGATGTTTATCTTATGAGATTGATATTGTAATTTTACAATTTGAAGTTCCAATTGAAAATAGTGGAGATCAGTGGTGAAACGCCACTGATAGCTTCTTACCGTATCGCTTAATACACCAAAAGGTATATGAAGGATATTGTTAAGAAGCGAGAAAAATTTTGATATATTAAAAAGCGCAGTACAATGAGTGTTTCGACTGCATAATTAGGAGATGCAAAAAAGACCATTGGAATTCAGATTAAAGGAACACCCTTTTAGGAATATATTAAAAAAACGAATAACCAATAAATATAACTTGCATTCAATTCAACATTACAATCCATGTATACTTCAGGACTCATTTAAGCAGAAGGAACACGAAATACTCGTATGCCTACATACCTGTAGAACTCGATGTATGGCCGCATAATCAAGTCCTGCACCTGCTGTAACTCCCAGCCGTCGAAGAGTTTCGGCCATTGGTCCGGAAAGAGCCTAATTAGTAAATTTATTCATTTTTTTCAGGTTTACTAAAATTCGACTTAAAATATTAAAATAAATTACTTGTAATTGCTGCCAACTATGTGCATATTGTCTTCGTACCAGCTCAATTATAGTAGACGTTAATGCTAAACCAATAAGAATGTACATAGTACACAGCAGCATATAGTTTGGTTTAGCTGGACATTAAAGAAAGTCACAATAATATATAAATTTATAGATTTGTATAGAAGAAAATTTTTGAACTCACTTGGGACAATATCGCCAAAACCAATAGTGGTCATTGTAATAAAACAAAAATAAAATCCTTCAAAAAACGACCATTCATCTTCCCAAATAAGCAGTAAGCTGCTTCCAATCGATAAATAAACGCAAAGAAATAGAACGGATGCAAGAGCATAAGACCATTTTTTCGTTGCCTCAGTAAGATGTGATTCTTTATCTGAAAGGATTTCAATGTAAACATTTTAAGAGTAATTTTTGATTTATTTAACAAAAACGAAAAGTATCCGAGGTGAACAACCATGACGCTTTGAACATATCATACAACTAACTAATGCCCTTACAGGTGTATGATATGACTCCTGATGAGTCAGAAACAATCGAATATTCCGCTTACTTCGGGCCAACTTTAACAAAATTCCAACCTGGTTTTTTCAGTGAAATTTATCACCTTGTTATATACTCTCAATGGCCTTAGTTTTGACACCAGCGGAGAAGCGTCTTCTCCATTCGAGTATTACGTATCTGTAAGCTAGACCAAGACTCGAAGTGTGCTAGACTAAGACCATACTTAAGACTAAGAACAAGGAAGCGAATTTGATTTTTTCGGTTCAAGTCCAACGTGAAATTTGTTCACTTCGCCATACTTCGGTGTGATAAAAACGCGTGACAGAAAATGTCTTGTATAGTATACAACAATAAAATTACTTAGAATATGGCGAACTAATAGCAAGACGCTACTTTAACAAGTCCAAGACCATTATTAAAAATACGACGATCTGGACCTATTTGCGCTCATTTATCACTATTAATTATAAACAAAGTTGATTGAAGCCCCGCAAAATTATTATCGTTTAGTACTTACCATGTTTCAGTTTCTTTCCGATAGCAGACACAGTTCTTGCGAACAGTTTACCCCAATCAGCAATAACTGTGAGAGTTAGAGGTATACCAATAATAGCAAAAAATATACAAAATGCACGGCCACCTCTAGTAACTGGAACAATATTTCCATACCCTTTAAATAATATATTATATTATTAAACAAATATTTTATTCCATATTCTCTAAGTACACCTACCAATTGTTGTAATAACAGTCGATGCAAAAAATACAGCTTGCAATATACTCCAATTCTCCTTAGCTACTGGAAAATTATCTTCAGCAATAATCAACAATCCTTCGGTGGAAGCTACTTGTACTGCCTAAATAAAGAAAAAAAATGTTAAATTTTTTATATTATTATATTTCGATATTTTTTCGATATATGCTACCTGCTCGTACTTTGATAATTCCTTCATTAATATCGGATAAAAATTCATATGATCCGTACTATTTAAAATATTCCGTAGAAATGAATCTCTCGACGTTCTTAAATTACTTCGCATTTTGTCCATTCGTGTAATTTCATTGGGCAGTTCCAATTGTCTGAAAACCTGTGATACATTTTTCAAGTTATTATTTTTTACGGTCTAGAATTTCGAAAACATAAAAATACAAAGGATATTTTTTGATGGACGAACTTGAGCTTGAAATATTTTAAAATTTCTCAAAATAATTTTTTAAGGTCAACCAAATATCGGTTTGTTTGTCTGAATCAACAAAAAGTATCGATCTCTAATAAAATCTCAGCATTTGCTCATCTTAATCTTCCTGTAATTTTTGGGTCAACGCTAGAATTTTCAAAATTTTAAATAATTCCGGAGTTATGTCGACAAATCAAACTGAATAAATACTTCTAATACAATATACTGAACATAAATTTCAGTTCCTGTGTTTGAATAATTTTTGAATATCCCAAAAACATGACGTAAATTTCCTAGTTAAGTGCAAATATAACCTTAAGGGGGTATTTTTACATTAAACTCAACCCAAAAATCGAAATCAACTTTATACGTGAACTATCGTATCACTTAGGAACCTACTTTATGGCTTTCTAGTCGCAAAAAGTACTGAAACTTTAAAGGTGTTTTTCTCGAAACTACGTTTTCTGAACTTATGTAAGTTCTACACTGAGAGAACAGATTTATTGCTGCAATATAAATATATGCGAAATGAATTACAACGGTTGCAGCAAAAGTTCCTATCCCATTGTTGGAACCGAAATTCTGGGTTAGCCGAACCGAATTTTCGTTTATTGGTATCGAATATAATTTCGGACTTCTGATATATTTGTCGAGCCAACCAGAATGTCTTAAAATTTTGATTGCCACAAATGTGCGGGTTCTTGGTAAACTCTAAAATAAATTGAGTTATTTGTGTTAAAACCTACACTGAATTCTTTTTTACTTTATTATTTTTTAATAATAAAGTAGGTATTGTGATCGACCTGAAATTTGAAAAAAATTTGCTACTCTGAAATTTTGTATTTTCACGTTTTAGGACTAAGTCCGTCTGTACGCCGTAGACGCCATCCGCCGTCGCCGTACGCCGTACGCAAATCCGTTTGAAGGTGCGTATCTCTCAAACCCTTGAGATATTAAGTTCAAATTTTTATGGTAGGTAGAATGGGTGAACCCCTACGAGTGATACCTTTTGGAGGGATTGGGATGTGAGGGGGGCGAGAGCGTTTTAGACGAAAAATTTTGGTTTCTACGGGTGCGCCATCTTTTATATCGGTATGTAAACATTGAATAACTTTGAAAAAAAAACAACTGATTTTTATATGTGAGGTATTTTTATTCAATTTAGTCCTTTAGAATTTATTTGGATTAGTTTTTGAATACAACATCAATCAAGTGGCTGCCTCTATTGGCCACAGCAAAATGTGCCCTTTTTGCTGCGTTTTCCATTACTTTTTCGAGCATCTCGGGCGGTATAGCGATGATTTCGGCACGAATGTTTGCTTTGAGCTCGTCAATGGTCTGAGGCTTGCTGGCGTACACTTTGCTTTTCAAATAACCCCATAAAAAGAAGTCCGGAGGAGTCAAATCTGGAGATCTCGGTGGCCAGTCAACGTCGCCTCTTTTCGACATCAGACGTCCAGGAAATTTTCGTTGCAGAAACTGAATTGTTTCATTTGCAGTGTGGCATGGCGCACCGTCTTGTTGAAACCAGACCTTTTTCACGCATTTGCGCGCAGACATAATGAGCTAACATCCAACGATATCGTTTTCCATCGACTGTTTCGTTTTGTCGGAAAAAAAAGGCCCAATGATGGTGTTGACGCAAACGCCGGCCCAAACAGTCACTTTTTGATCATGCAATGGCGTTTCATGGATCTCGTGTGGATTCCCCGTTCCCCAAATGCGGCAATTTTGCTTATTAACGCCGCCAAAGAGTGTGAAATGGGACTCGTCGGTCATCAAAATTTGCTTCCAAAAATCAGGTTCAGTGTCAACCATTCGAGCGACTGTTTGGCCGTATTCCAAGCGACGTGGACGGTCTGTCGGCAATATTCTTTGTGTTAATTGCACTTTATACGGAAACAAATGCAAATCATCCTTCAAAATGCGCCGCAAAGTGGTTCCACTGACGCCAAAATGCTGAACGCGGTGACGATACGAGATTTCTGGGTTCTCGGCAACGCTCTCTCTGACCGCTTCAACCAGTTCATTGGAACGTCTTGGTCGTCGATGAACAGCATGTGGACGATCTCACACTGGAGCTACTATAGAGACATCCCAGAAAAAAAATTTTTTGATAGTGGTAGCAACGTACAGGAGTGGGGGGTGGTTTTTCATATCTCAGAAACTGCTTATGCTAGAAAGTTGAAACTTAGTACCTATATGTGGATGTGCTATTAGAGTAATTAAAACTTAAATAAAAATCGACCAACAGTCTGGGCGCAACTTTATTATTTTATGGGTAGAAGTCCGAAACGTGTTTAATGCTGAGATGTGGTGTAGGTTACTATGGGACTGACAACCTAAGGAATAACCAGGAGGCTATTTGGAACGTTATTACACATTCGGTTACCACAGCAGAATGATGCCGAAAATCGTTTGTGATGAACAATATTCTATTGAAACAACCAACATTATTTTCATTGATTTCATTGATACTTAAGATAGAAATAAATGGGCAATAAAAATTCTTAAGTAGAACAGGTTTTATGAACGAGGGCCACTTTATGTCATATTTAATTTTTAAGCGATATTTATTTTCGCCTATTACATCCAAAATATTAAAACGTAACTCATTCATATGTATAGAGCTTTTGTAGGTAATAATATGGTACATAAAAAAATAAAATTAAATTGATATTTTTATAATGGAGTTTTCTGAGAAAAACTACATTGATTGCGGAATTTTAGGATTGAAGTAGCAAAAATTTGTGTTTTGAAGTAAATATCTCAAGATCGGGTGCAGTTACAATTTGAACTGTTACATCAAATGAAAGGTAATTCAATTCCCTAAAAAACAAGTTATAACTCTTTGAATTCCGATTATTAGTTTTCAAGATAAAACGTTTAAAGTGAGTGAGGGTACAGGTCCGAAATACTTTTCTTAACCACCCTGTATCTCCACGGATATAGAAAGTAGAAGAATTTTTGTCTCAAAATATATCAAAGATTTATTTATTTATTTATTTATTTAAAGGATGTGGTTCCATTATGAATAATGGGAAACCCATCAATATTTCGGCCAAGCCCAGGGGGCATATGGCACGTCGGTTACATTTGTCTATATATCAAAGAATAACCCCTTACAAGGTTGTCCACGGAGTACTGGACACCCTGTATATTAATTTAAGAAAAAAATTTGGATTTTTGATTTCGGATAAAATTTACGACTTGTACAGGTTACGCAAAGTGGACCTCTATTTTGAAAATGATGACGGCGCTCGCCATATAACTGGCTACCATGACATCATTTTAAATAAAAAAAAATTTTTTTGTATACTTAAATACTTAATAAATATGTTGCAAAAAATCCCCAGCATTCTATTTGTATCCTCTTTGAAAAAAAAAATCTTGTAAATTGTCTTATTTTTTTGTTAACTAGATGTAAATACCCCCTTAACTTAAATTTTCTTGTAAAGCGCAAATATAAGCGTCTCAGAAGTTGATACAAATTTAATAAAAAAAAAAATTATAATAATAACGAAAAATCGCAGGCGTAACCGATGAACTTTTATTTATGAACGAAACGTGTAGAGCCGTTCATTTGAATTAAGAGTAATTAATTTTTCGATCGTAAATTACTTAAAGTTTATTGAAACTGTTCTTATCCAGAAGTTAAACGAACCGATTGTGATGGGCAGGAGAATGTACTGGAAGCGATGATAAGTGATTTATTGTAAATTTCTTATTTTCAAACTTATTAGATTTGTTTTTTTCTATGCGGGAGATCCTTTGGTCTGTACGTTAAAAATACATCCGACTTATTTTTGACTTGTTTCAATCATAGATCGAATGTTACGTAATGTATGAGTATCAATGTAATTTTAAACAAATCAATATCTCCTCCAATCACATCATCACATTGTTAACAGGGTTTTTTTTTAATGTTCTTGATATAATTTTGAGGTTTTTTTTATTTAACAATGGGACAATACAAAAGGTAGTATCCTTATTAAACTCCCGGTAAAAGGCGATTTTGACAATTGTAGCTAAGCTAAGTTTTGAGAATATCTTGGGTTGGACATGCTAAAAACTTGGTGTATTGGAATAACAATTGGTTAATCAATCGCAGAATAAAATCGAGCTTTTCCAAAAGATTCAATAATGTTTGATAAGATTCTTTATTTTTCTGAATGGTTACATACACTCTGAATTAACTCATTGATACAGCGGGGGACTAATTGATTGAGAACTACACCAATTCCTACGGTAGTAAAAATCTGTGTAATAGAACCGCGTTGAAAAGTTGCTTAATAAACGGTAATAAATAAAGGAATAATTATTTTGATAACGAGGAACATTCGAGTAGACAGTGGAAAAAATAGGTAATTTTTAGGAATTATTATCTCAAAAACTATTTGCTCGATTTTATCCATGTTAGTTTTATTCGAAAGTATACATGTTGAGGTACACTGACAAATTTTTTTTTATAATTATATATCGACTGGGACGCTGTTGTTGTGGCCGGCGTAAAAAATGTCCTTCGCTCGCACGGTCAGCCGTTCCCAAGATTACATGCAGTCGGTTGATCTGAAACAAAAATTTCAAAAAGATTCTGAAAATATAATGTATAATGTCCTTCGCATCGTACGATTTTTTGAAAAATAAAATTGGCTGCAGATTTAACTTTATGTTCATTTTTTAACCTTAATTTCCGACCTTTCTGGCTTGATAAAAAAAAAGTAAGTGAAAAAAATATTCTACGTTGCGAAGTAGAGAACCTATCCGAAAATATTGTGTCCAATTTTGGAAGCAATCGGTCGAGCCGGTTTTTGAATATTTTGGGGACCATCTTTAAAAAGTATGTTTCGAGATAATCGGGTTTGAAGTTTGGTTTAGAAGGCGAACCGTTAGAATTCCCGAAGGGCTCGTTCCGGGTAATTGCCCATAACTTTCACAATTGAAGAGTTGAAACTCAAAAGAGTCTAAGTGCCAACATTTTTTTTTTAGTTTTTCCTTGCAAGGTACTCTATGAGCAAGCCCCAATAAAATTCAAAAGAGTTTGTGAGACAAACCTTGATGTTGTAGTTTCTAGAGCTCTCAAAAGCTGGCGCTGGGTGTATCTCCACGTGTGTTGTTTGGGGTCCTATAGTGGGGTACTTAGACCCTTCTGCCAGGCCACGAGTTAAGGACGCCCCCAAGTACCTAGCAAACATGATTTTACAAGAAATAACCAATGCTTAGTTACATTACGCAAATAACTTGCATTTAATGCAAAAACAGAGTCTCTAGGCACAATTTACAGGTTTGTACAGGTTTTTCTCATTTTCCTGGGAATCATATTTTTGGCACTTACGAGGGCGGATTGATAATGACGTGCAAAAATTGAGAAAACATAATTTTATCCGGAAAAATTTATTTTATTTTTCAACGTAGTCTCCTTTAAGCTCGATACACTTAGTCCAGCGTTTTTCCAATTCTTTGATCCCTTCCAAATAATATGATTTGTCCAACCCTTCAAAATAGGCGTTGGTTTCACTTATGACGTCAGTATTCGTGGTAAATCTCTTTCCAGCAAGCCATTTTTTCAAGTCTGGAAATAATATAAAGTCGCAGGGTGCCAAATCCGGAGAATACGGTGGATGAGGGAGCAATTCGTACCGTAATTCAAACAGTTTTGCCGTTGCAACAACGGACGTGTGAAACAACACTTTTTTCTTCGCCAAATGAAGCCGTTTTGCCTTGATTTCAACATCCAATGGAACCAATAACTCAGAATAATATGCTCCCGTCATTGTTTTTCCTTTCTCCAAGTAGTTGGTGAATATCATTCCATTGGAATCCCAAAAAACTGTCGCCATAACCTTTCCAGCCGATAGAACGGTTTTGCCTTCTTCGGTGCGCTTGAACCGACATCCTTCTATTGTTTGGTTTCTGGAGTGTAGTGGTGAATCCATGCTTCATCAACAGTTACGAATCAACGAAAAAATTCATTTGTATTACGTTAAAACAGTTGCAAACCGTGCTGCGAAGTTGTCACACGATTGCGTTTTTAATCGATTGTGAGCAAACGCGGCAGCCATCTTGCGGATAGCTTTCTCATGTCCAAATGGTTTTTCAAAATATTCCAAACACGTTCAAATGAGATGCTTACTACGTTAACTATCTCACGCACTTTTACTCGACGATCTTCTATCACGATATCATGGATTTTATCGATCATTTCTGGCGTGGTGACCTCATTTGGACGACCTGGACTTGGTATGGTTTGTGTGCTCGTACGAGCACACTTGAATTCAGAAAACCATTTGTAAATCATTTGGATCGATGGTGCAGAGTCCCCATAATGCTTATCTAATTTTTCTTTGGTTACTTTAGCTGTTTTCCCTTTTAAAAAATTGTGTTTAATCAACACACGAAATTCACTTTTATCCATTTTCAACAATTTTTGTAAGTCGACTTGCTTAGACGGCTGCTTCTCGAAAACTAAACAAGGTATCAGGCTTAAACTTTGCAGGTAATCTATTTAAGGATGGTCCACAACTTATAGGGGTCCTAACGGGACACTGTCCCTTTGGAAGGCATGGAGAAAGGCTGGGAATACCCATGGCTGACCTGTGTCGCTGTGGTGACGAGAATGTTGAGCCAACACTGGAGCATCTAGTGTGTGAATGCGATAGTCTGGCGCGCACCAGGCATCGGTACTTGGGGAAATTCTCCTTAACCGATCATCAGAACTTGCGATGATTCTTTTATGGAGAACTACTCTCTTCATAAGGAAGAGCAATATTTGGAATCAGTAGTATAGAGCCCGGTTTTTATACGAGGGGACCACAATGGATCCACAGTGATCTCTCGTGATGGACTGGGGCACATTGCTTTAGTCCACCCTTCTCAACCTAACCTAACCTAAGGATGGTCCAGGTAAAAAAAAAATAACGAATTCCTTACCTGCCCACTCCTTCTTGATTTTTGCACGTCATTATCAATCCGCTCTCGTACATTCTTTTGAATTTCAACTCTTCAATTATTGGAATTTCAATATACAATTTACACACAATATTCTTAAGACTACAAACTTTAAGATGAGCAAAAAAAAATCTATTCGGATGTTCCCCCTTAAGTGCATTCGAATTATTTTACTTCTAATGATATGGAATTACACACTTCTGAAGATTTTCAGATTTTCTAAGCAATTGATTCTCAAAAATGTAAACAATCCAATTTATTCTCATAAGGGGGTTGACAGATTTTCTAGATCTAAGAAGTACATTTGCCATCAGCTCCTAAAATCGTTAGGTATTTAGTTCCTCAAAAATCTTTACAAGTTGGAACCGAAACGAGTTACTCAAAGAAAGTATAAACCATAGAAACGAACAGTTTTGCAGGAAATTGAAAAGTCCTGAAGTCAACTAAAGTGCCAATTCTTAGTGCAAATCTATCTTAAAACACGTCTGTATGTTGCCGAGAAATATCCAGTTTGCTCACAAAATGAGAACAGCTATTCTGAAAGATACAGGAAATATTCTCGTAAACTGAAAATATAAGTACAATAAACTCAAAGTCTTTAAGTGATAAAAGAAAAGTGATAGTTGAGTAGTAAGAAGTAGGTATTAAAAACTGAAGACATTTTTAGTCTCAAAGTGTTGCATTTTACGATGCGAACCATTATTTTTAAGAAGCCAATAGTGAGAGAGAGAAGCTTGAAATACTTAACTTTTTCATTTAGTTTCATACATATATATCGCCCATTATTCAATTTTAAGTTCTCGACTAAATAGTTACAGGGTAATAGCTAATAAGTAAAAATTTTGTTTCAGAGTGTAACACTAAAAGACTTATCCTTCGAGAAGATTACATAGAAATTTGTATATCAATATGCGGAATGTAGTTATTGTTATCAAATTAGGAACAAATGTTTTCAGGCCAACAACGGTACCGCAGGACTGAAAAACTCTTGGGTATTTCTTTATGAAATGGCATAGTTGAAATGTACCCGTTTTTATTGCATTCAAGAGTAAAATTTTTCGTTCATCGCCATTTATCTAAAAATCGGGATCGTTGATTAAAATTTTTTCTTGGTATTATGAAATCTTATTTTGCCACCTTTAGTTCTAACGTAAGTTATGACAATGGATCCTTAATCATCTCTCGTGATGGGCTGTGGCACAGTGCTACAGTTCACTCCTCTAAACCTAACCTAATCTAACGTAAGTTTATCGCACTAGCATAACAAGTTCAGAAGTTATTTTCATTCAACTGAAAACATTTCATCACTTGAGAAATTCTTTTTTTTAATAAAGTGTAATTAAGCCAGAAAAAAATAGAGGCTGCATAGATCCCAATAGATTTCTGAATGCAGGGCTCATATGATCGCAGTGTTTTTTTTAGACATATCCTTTCATCGCTATTTGAGGGAAGATGGTTTTGTCAAAGACGTCAACTTTGAAAGACAAGTGTTCAAAATATCAGAACCAGAAAGATATCAATTGTATTGGAAGTGTGGTTTTTCTTCTTAGTTGTACTTTATTAAGAAAAAAGGAATTGCTCAAAAAATTACTCAAAAAAATCATTTCAAGTTTATAAAAAAGGAAGACAACTACGAAAGTGTTGAATGTAGAGCACTAAATGTACCCTCATATGAAAGGTAATAAAATAAGCTTTTATAATTCGAAAACTGTTTTTTTTTTCTTCTCTAGAATATAATAAATTACACAAAACAATAATCAAATTTTTTTAAAGTTTCAATTATTTTACGTTTAACGATGAATTTTGTTTTAAATTGTATCAACAATTCAAATTTTATTAATATTAATGACAGAAATGACAAAAAATGCTTCATAGCATATCTCGAAACGGGCATACATTTCTGAAATATCAGAAATGGCAAAAATGTTTAATAATGTCACTATCTTGAAAACTGTACGAAATCGCTCCCTTCCTTATAGCAATACACACTGCATATGACATATATTTTCTAAATCAATTTGCATATTCCTAAAAATCTATCCATAAAAACTATCAATTATTCCTACATATAGTAGGAAAATGAAGCAGATTTTTTATTCTTTGCACATAACTTTATAGTGCTTCCGATTAAAACACCTGAAATTGCAAATAGTAAATTATCGAATATGTTTTGTATACAACGTCTACGCAACCTTTCAACCGTCGTCAGCTAATAAAATTCTAATTTAGTTATTAGCATCTAAAAATAATGCACAAAGCTGTGGAAATTGCTTCCGCCAGAAATCGATGAATAAGTGCATCGTATACGCCAGGAGTAATATCCATGAAATTAGTCGAAGAGGAGATTTTCACTGAGATCGAGAAGATAATATTATTATGGAAAAAAAGCAGTTGCTTGTTATTTTTAAATTTGCTTGAATCGGAACAAGGAAAATGTTCTAAAATTACCGAAAATTAAATCAGATTTTTTATTTCATCTCGGTGTTTATGTTGCTTTGTGTTTTTTCGCAATAACTATTATGGTAAATATTTATAAGTGTGATTCCACCTGGAAATCGATTGTAAAATGTTTGATGCATTAGTTATCGATAAAATCAATTAGACTCAATCAATCGTGGGGAAGCCCCATTTTCACTCACATCTTCCTCCTAAACAAAAAAACCTGTTTTTTATGGGGTACCTAGAAATTAGTTCACATTTTCACTATAATTTTCAGATATACGCAATGTAGTGGTTTCTTTTTAAATCATAGGTTATTTTGACACTGAAAGCTGTTTCCCGTTCGAAATCTTGACAGAAAGTCAGTATCATACCTCCGCGGAACGAAATGAGTCGCTTTACGTTTGAACAACGTTGGGAAATATTGAAAACTTATTTCCAAAGTGAGTGCTGTGTAGCCCAAACAGTTCGTTATTTGAAAAGAAGTTTTGACCGAAATGAAGCACCCACCGCGCCTGCTGTATGCAAGTTTGTGCAAAAAGTTCGTGAGACTGGCATGCTAGTGGACAACACTCATGGCCCCCATTGTCGTACGGTGCGCACAGACGAGAATGTGGCTGCTGTAGCCGAGAGTGTGAGACTCACTCCACGAACATCAACTCGCCGTCGATCTCAACAGCTCAACATTTCACGCACTAGCCTGAGTAGAATTCTGCACAAAGATCTCGGATTATTCGCTTACAAGGTCCAATTGACTCAGCAATTGAAGGCGCACGACCATCCGCTTCGTTATCGCTTCGCAATTTGGGCCTTAGAGCAGCTTGAATTGGACAACGGTTTTGGGCGAAAAATCATCTTTTCTGACGAGGCGTATTTTCATCTCGGCGACTACGTTAACAAACAAAATTGCCGCATCTGGGGCTCGGAAAACTCGCACGTTATTGTCGAGAAGCCAATACATCCACAGAGAGTGACAGTTTGGTGCGGATTGTGGAGTGGTGGCATCATTGGACAATTTTTCTTCAAAAATGAGGCTGAGAACAACGTTTCGGTCAACGGTGAACGTTACAGAGCCATGTTATCCGACTTTTTTTTTACTGAAATTGAAGACATGGATTTGGACGACCTCTGGTTCATGCAGGATGGCGCGCCATGCCGCACAGCCCATGCCACAATCGATCTTTTACGCACCAAATTCCCAATTCGTGTTATCAGCCGTCTTGGCGATGTCAATTGGCCGCCTCGGAGCTGCGATTTGACCCCTTTGGATTTTTTTTGTGGGGAACCGTGAAGGACTGATATTATGCCAACAATCCAGAAACGATTCAAGCACTTAATGCCAATATCATCCAAGCAATCCGTGAGCTACAGCCCGAAACCATCAACAAGGTCTTGGCAAATTGGAGTGACAGAATGCGCTACTGCGCAGCCAGCCGAGGCAGCCACTTGAACGAAGTTGTGTTCCATCATTAATGGGAATGTTTACTCTTACTAATAAAGCCATAATACATGGAAAAAAATTTAATTTTGTTCATTTTATTGCATTTTAAAAAAGAAACTTGTATTTGGCCCACCCTGTACATACAAATTTAGAGGAGCAAATCATAAAACTAAAAATCTTTTTTTCGGAACTCATGGGCCACACGATTTTAACTTTTCATGTAAATTTACATTAGGATGTAATGGTGAATTTAAATGTAATTTTCAACTTTCAATTTACAATCAGTAAATTTCAACTTCGAAAGCAGCTAATCCACTGGATATTCTCTTGAATTTACACTCTAAAAAAAGTGTATAATTAGCACTCTGTAAGATACACTTATTTCTACTTCTAATATTATTTCATACTTACTTACTCTTAATAAAACACTTGGTTGTAGGTAAGAATCGCACCTGCGATTAATTCTGGTTTTGCTGCGTAGGTGGTACGCGTAGCCACTGCGCCACCGAAGGCGTTTCATTTTCATTTCAGTAGAAAACCAAATCGAACGAACTTCGTGGTTTACATGAAAAAGAACGTAATTTTCATTTCATATAGAAATATATTTAATTTTACACGAAATGTTGCGTAATTTTGTGAGACTTTTCATGTAAATTGTACGGTTCAGTTGAAAAGTACATGAATAATTTACTAATACCATTAATTTCGTGTAAAAGTGCTGGAAATTAGTACTTTTACTTGAAAAAATGAAATATACTGGAAAATACTGGAAATTTCAAGTAAAAATCGGATTGAAAATTAAATTTTTTTTAAAAAAGTGTAATTTGTTTCCATTCTTCATGTACAACTAGCCCAATTGGACATTTTTGAGGAAAACGATTGACGAAACAGTTCTTGTTCGAAAACTCGACAATTCTTTCTCGGTAGCTATTAGTCGTAAAAATGAAATAAGATTATAATTTTTATTTCCATTTAAAATTTATATATTAAGTCAGATTGACCTTTTCAACTATGATATATTTAGCTTGGTATTTTAAACTTATGGTGGTATGATACCTGCAATAATTTCTTCTTCGAAAACATTTATTATTTCGTGGTGACTACTGGTACACACATTGCATAAAACTATGTTATCTAAACAAAACAAAATGACTCAATCTAACCAACATTTAAAATTAATTTATCCACAACTTGTGAACTCCCTATTCAAGTTTACATCGTCATTAATAAAGCGTCGGAAATTATTTTCAATCTAAGTATTCTGGTGTGTTGCCAACGAATTTCCGAAATTGTTTACTGAACCTGAGGCCTTATACCTCTTCAATGTGATCATCAATCTAAAGCTGTCTTTCGATCGGATTCACACTAAAATTTATTGCATCCAACAATGATAAAATCTTAAAATTACTGAATCACTTAACCATGTAATGCAGTATGTGATTGGAAAACTTGAACGTAGTTCTTGCAAATAGTTGAATCAGATAGATGAGTTTTAAACATTTTGTAGGTACCTGTGCTCCTTCAGTACCTGTAAAAGCATTTCCGAACAGGAAAGTTTTTTGAATTTAATTTTCCAAATTGAACTCGAAGTACAGTTTATGTATGTTATGTATCTAAAAGCTCAGAACACGTCCTCACGTCTTTTAGAACTGGCCAACTGATATAATTTGTATCAGTGCATCTCTCCATTCAGGTGTAAAGGTAAGTGTTCCGAAGGATAAAGCAGGGGTTAAGTCGATTCCGTATCCATCTTATTGCTATTGAATCTTTATTTGGGGTACTTACATGGGAAAGGGTTGAAAACCTTCCATGAAAACAGAATACAGCTCTTAAACAAAAAATCAACACAAAATTTAAATGAAGCAAAAATCAAATAAATAAATTAACAAATTAAATTATTCGTTCCATGACAAAATTAAAATCAATGAAATTGGGTCGGTAATTACTGCAACAAATAGAAAGCCCGACTCAATTAGAAAATCAAATCTAAATTTGTTCCAAATAGCCATATGCAAATGTCCAAATTAAACTGAATTAGTTTAGTATAGCGCAAAATATACGAAATTAGTCGAATTAACTACTTTAATGTGGAAATTGTAAAATCTACTCGTACCTACATATCCACAACATATCGACGAGTCGAAAAGTTTAATTAGAATGAAATTTTCTTCAACGAACTACAAAAGAGAATAGGAATTATTCGCAATGAAATATTTTTTGAATGAAATTTCGAAATATTTTTCTTATTGTCATTTTATTTTTATGATATGGATCATAAATTTGAATATCTGGTGTTTTTGATTAATTGGAGTAAAGTTGTGTTTATAGCATAGAGCATTATTAAAGGTGGATACCATAAGGCTGCCTAACTAAGCTGTTTAAATTGCGTGCTTAAGTATTACAAATATCCAGAACAAAGTTTCAGTTTATAAAAAATGGTATTAAAGGTTTTTATCAACAGTTTGTCGAAGTAGAGTAACCCGGCAAACAGATTTTGATTAAATTTTGTATACACACAGTTAAAGCCCTTTTATTTGGGATCACTTAATTTGGAAAGCTCTAACTCCAAACGATCAAAAAATAATTCACCTATTCTTCGCAAAAGCGAACGTATATAAGGCGCATATTCACTTTGGCGAACGTTAAGTGAATCGTTTCTAAAACATGGAAACGATTCGTAGGTGAATGGGCACTACGGGAAGCTAGAGAATTAATTTAGAGTCTTATATAAACTCGTTTTCGAATTGATGAATTATTAATGAATCTATTTCGAATAGAAAAACAAACAAGAATTTGCTTTCACCAAAGTCACAGATCTAGGAATTATTGGCTCTTTATAATTTCCATGAAAAATTCCAGTTTTTTTTGCATTATTCCATTGTTTTTTTTTATTATTGAATGTGTAAAATGTATATTTTTTATTATTGTATGAATAAAAGCTAAAACAGACCCATGCTTCAGATTTTTTCATATTGGGGTTGCATTCAGGATAATCAAATAGTCTTTACTTAAAGATAGTCAGACTCAAATATTTCTCTAATTAGTAGGAACAACATATGATTCGAATTTACATCCATGTGAACAAGCAAAATTGGTTTAAATATGAGGCTTCAGTGAACCTATGTAATAACTATTCAATATCGAAAAACTTAAGCTTGTTATAATTCGTGGATATGAATTTCAGTTTAAGAACGGACATATGGAAGAAACTTCTACAAAACCACCAGCTGTAAGGGTGTTCTCAGAGCCGCAAAATGCAACCCCTGATGATTTTATTGCACCCCGATGATGAAATAACTTCTTCGGACCTAGTCCTGTACAGATTTCGAACTGTCCTCTTGTTTTCAAATCGAAAATATCATTTGGTGCCGAAAAATTGCGTCGAAATTCTCATAGCTCTACCATGTAAAATTCCATTCCTGGTAAATAATACATTGTTAAGATTAAAAAGAGTACATTTCGCCTACAGAATGAAAGTTGATTATTAATCTTAAAAAAGTTTCTAATCAAAATTTTCAAATTATTTTATTGTTTACTTATAACGAAAACAATTCAAATTTAAATTTATTTGGTATGTTGTAAGGACTGTTATTGGTCTTAATTTTTACAGTTTTTCTTACTAATCATTTTTTTGCCCCAAAAGTTGACCATATTACGAATAAGAGTTTTCATTGCTAATTTATTTCTTCATTCCTTTTTTCCTCTAAAAAAATTCTGATTGGTACGTATACAAAAGGGTTTGGACTATTATGTAAATTTTTTTCGATCTCGGGAGCCTTTCGATATCATCAGTTTTGTGCATTAATTATCTAGGAAAGATTTATTGAAAAATTTGCAAATTTTCCATGATAAATTGTCAGCGATCGAACTGTGTAGGTAATGTTAACTATTGTCAGTAATGTTAAGTACTGTCAGCGGCCAGGGGAGTACGTAGATGTGGTTTGGTGGAGTTTAGTGAAGAAGGAGTCAGAAACCTAAAAAAGAAAATTTTGTAAGTATGCTTTTAAGCAAAACTGCAATATTATTTATTTTAAATAATAATCAATCCGCTATCAATCACTAACAAACATTGTAAATTTTCTCCAACACTTCAAGGTACATACAAGGTCTCAAAATCGATCTTCATCACTATAATTTGTACAGTAGATTAATGATAACCTATTCCATTGCGATAGACATCGATAATATAAATCTCACGTCTCAAACTTAAGTAAACGCAAAGACATACATAAGACGAGTAGTCGAAGACGCCTCAATATCTTCCACTCAACGATTTATTTTTTCTACAAGCTTAAACTAATAGACCATTGATTATATTCTTAGCACGTTTTTTGGGTGAATAACGGCTTGAGTTCTAGAGCAAGGACACTGCTTGCAAGAAGCTTTTACTCAGCTGGAACTAAATCACAAATTTAATAAACCCATTTCCTACTCCATAGGCCGTACTCATCTTCTATTTTAGTGGAAGATATTGGATTAGTTCTAATGTATACAAAAATGTTACTAGTGATACTGAAAGGTGGTTCCCCTTCCGAATTCGAATTCCAACCGAATTCATTCCATATACTAGAAGTAAAATAAAAGATACATTAGAATCTTATTTCTGATCTTGTTTTTCAATGAAAACAAATGTAGTGGAGGGATGATTAAGAACCCACTTACTTGCTTACTACTTACTGTACGGTACGTAGGCTATTATAATCTCGTTAATTAACACTTGAAACGTTAATTGCATCGAAGAAAACTGAACAGTGTTTAATGGCGTGCAAATATGCTGTGAGTAGTAATGTTTTCGCTGTAAGTGTTGTTCGCAATAAGCAAATACTATTTAAAATTCTTTTCTTTAAATGTTTCTTGAAGATGTGTCTTTTTGGTTTGGTGACTGTTTTCACAGTATATATTTTGAAATTGTAAAAAAAAATATCCGGACAAAATGTTTTTCCTTTTGTCATAATAAAAATAGTATTTTATCTAGGAAAACAAATACTTTGTATATGACCTACAGCTTTCTTGCATGAGCATTTGGTGAGATGTAGATATCACCAGTTTTTTTTAACTCCTTTCTACCTGGTTGCACTTCACTGCATTCCTCACATTACTTGTTCCGAAGATATACACACATATAATAGCAGAGTTTCAATTTGGTATCATAAGCTATTAGAACATGTATTCTGAAGGTATTCATACCAACTCATGTGCCCATCTAGTAACCTACTGCGAAAATTTATATCAAATCTCTAAAGAATTCATGAGATGTTCTCAAATGCATTTTTGTCCACTACTCTACCCAAAAATAATATCACAGTATACCTAATGCACAAGCTCACTAAATTGGTAATTTAGTAATTGCCAATAAGACTTTAATTGACAATTTGAAAGTTGCCTATATGTATACACCGCTCGTCTACAAATGATAACGTCATTTGATAGTTTTGCGCTTGAAATTAGTTTTTACCTTATTATTTTTTAATAATAAAGTATTGTGATCGACCGAAAATTGAGAAAAACTGCTCATAAAATTTGGAATTTCCATTTAAAAAATGAATTTCAGATTTATACTCATAAAATAAAAAATTGACGCCTAGACTGTTGGTTGGTTTAAGTGGCAGCCATGTCACCCAGACAGAGCTCAATTAGCTCAGAGGCCGTTTTGGAACCACAAACTCGTGTGAAACTCGGATGTTAAGGGTTGTTGATACTGGGGAATACAGAAGATGAATGTGAGAAAAATTGATTGAATTGAATCGCTATAACCACTCTGTGCTGTTCAGGAAAAGTAATAACTCTACAATTTTCTTTCCTGAAATCTCCATCAGATCCCCGTAGAAGGGTTTGCCTAGCGCTCGCTCTCGGGCTCTAGCTAGAGCCGGACACTCGCAAAGGAAATGAACGAGCGACTATCGCTCATTAGTGTCCTGGCAGCTGTGGCAGTGTACATTGAATGGAATGCTCAATTTGGCTGCATAGTCCCCAATTGGCCAGTGACCTGTTCTGATCGCCGTGATTCTGGAGACGTCTGCCCGGGTCTTGTATAGAAGTTCGTCTGACTTGGCTCGGTTGTAAGATGGCCACATCTTCCTAGATATGGCGCAAGTGGTTAGGCATTTCCATCTGGAGTTAGCCGCTATCTGGAAGTGTGAGAGTATGACCCTCTTTACGACTCCTAAAGGAATGTGTACTAGTTCTGCAAGAGAGCCGGGAAGAGCGGAGCCCTCCCTGGCCAGTTCATCAGCCCGCTCATTTCCCATTATGTCTCTATGCCCCGGGAGACTGTTGGTAGTTTTTTGAAGTTATAAGCCACAGTGTTTTAAAAAAATTAAATTTTCAATCCAATTTTTACTTGAAATTTCCAGTATATTTAATTTCTTTCAAGTAAAAGTACATATTTCAATCACTTTTACACGAAATTACTAGTATTAGTAAATTATTCATGTACTTTTCAACTGAACCGTACAATTTACATGAAAAGTCTTACAAAATTACGCAACATTTCGTGTTAAACTAACTATATTTATATATGAATTGAAAATTACGTACTTTTTCATGTCAACCACGAAGTAGGACGCTTCATTCGATTTTGTGTTCTATTGAAATGAAAATGAAACGCCTTCGGTGGCGCAGTGGCTACGCGCATCAAACCTACGCAGCAAAACCATTAGAAAATATTAGAAGTAGAAATAAGTGTATCTTAAAGATATACACTTTTTTAGAGTGTAAATTGAAGAGAATATCCAGTGAATTAGCTGCTTTCGAAGTTAAAATTTACTGATTGCAAATTGAAATTTACTGACCGAAAATTGAAAATTACATTCAAATTGACTATTACATCCCAATGTAAATTTACTTGCCTACTATCCAAAAGATTTAAAATTCAATGGATTTTTTTTACTGTGCAGTTTTTCGGTGAATTACTTGCGATTTCTATGTTCCAATAAAATACAGTTTTGCAATACAAGCTTTCGATTCACAAAATACCTACTTATAAAGGAAAAAATGAATAAATTTTAAAAGTTGTTAAAGCAATAGGCACACACAAGCAGGTACAATTTTATAATTAATTTAGGAAATTCTCCAAGAATCATACATTAATTGCGACATCTCCTTGTGGAGTAATTTACACAAATCCGACCCTATTTTAAAATGATTTCAGTTTAGTAACACGACTTGCCCCCAAAACGACAAAACACAATGATCACATTTTGTCATGCTAGCTAGCAATTTACCATTCGTTCAGTTATCGCTAATGCCTTGATTGGGACTTTAATGATTTTTCTGAATTGTAGTCAAAAGTTCGAATTTTGGTGTCATAGGTACTCGGTGTGACACGATATCCTTAGCTGGAAATATATTGCGTATGCTATTCACCTGAATAAAAGATAAGACAGCGTTATTAAGGTGTGTGTCTCTATGCGAAAAACATGGTCTTTAATCAAGGAATAAAGTTGTATCTGGGGAATAAAGTTTGAGCAAATGATAAAGTGAAATAACGAAAACAAGTACGTTATATAAATTCTTTGTATCAAAAAATATGTATCTAGAAGTACCTATACGAAGGTTCATGATTTGCATTATATAAAAAAAAATCTGCCAATGGTCTGGGCGAAACTTTATTATTTTTTTAAGAAGCAACTTGGCATTTCATCAAGGGGAGATACCAAGCTATTTTGAAAAATTTGTGAAAACTTAAGCAAACCCTTCACACTCCCTTGGTTTTTGAAATTCGAAAAATCTTGAAATTGGTTTTTAGGCCAATACATCAAATGCCGTAATAATCAATTTTATATTTCATCAGAATTAAGGGATCGCAAAAATTGTGAAAACATATGCAAACCCTTCGGGGTTGAATAACGAAAAATGGAGAAATGGGTTTGCAGATTATATAAAATATCTGCGGAAATGACCAATCTAATATCTCATCAAGAAATATGCCGAAGCTGTGAAATGTATACAACCCCATTACACCCCCAGGTTAAATATCTAAAAATCCTGAAATCGATTCTTTGAAAGCCTTAGGAAGTAAAAATGTATTCGATAACTCATCAGATCTAAGCAATATGTAGGAATCTGTGAAAATCTATGCAATCTCCTTACACCCACTTGAGGGTTGAATATCCAAAAATCCTGAAAGGAGTTAATAAATAAGTATGAAGACAGCGCAAGGAAGTAAAAACCAATTCAATTTCTTATCACCCCTAAAAGATATGACGGAATTCGTGAAAACGTGTTCAACCCTTTTATACCCTCTTAGGGGTTGAAAAAGAAAAAAAATTAAAGACAAGTTTTAGGCGATTATTACCCAAGCCCGTGGAAGTGAAAAAATATTCGATATCTAATCAGACCTGAGAGATATGGCTAAATTCATGAAAATGTATACGACCCCTTTGCACCACCGTAGAGGCCGAATTTTAAAAAATCTTGAAAACACTTTCTAGGCATTTATGTAAGGAAGCCGGAGAATAAAAATTATTTCAATATTTAAAAAGACCGAAGAGATATGACGAAATTCGTGAAAATATTCCATTTTCTTTGATAATTTTTTGTTGCCTCCCTTCCGTTTGTTAATGGATATTTGAAATTTTTTTTAACCTAAACTGCTTTTACTTTTATTACTCTCCTAGTAAATCTACATGCGTCTACCAAGTTTCAACTTGCTAGCATAAGCCGTTCTATAGATACTTTCCCAACATGCCACTACTGTAGCTCTATCTAAGTATTAAGTTTCTGCTATCACTAATTATGGGTATATGAGATAAAAAAATCGGAAATTTTTCTTTTCCACCCTCGCTTCCTCCACCTCCACCCTCACCCTCATCCGCGTAAAAGTGGCCATTCTACCCACAAAAAAAATGTTCAGGGTAGCAATTTTTTTTTATAAAAATCGATCACAATACTGTATTATTGAAATAATAAAGTAAAATTAATAATATCTTTTATGTTGAGATAGCATTTTTTGTTGTCTAAGATTCTGAAGATTTGTTCGACAATTACTTTAAAAATTTGATACAGATCGTAGATGTTGTTTTTAACGGCTTCGTTTATAAACAAAATCAGAATCTTATGATTTTATTACACTGTATTTCATAAGAATATTTTTAAAAAATTAAGTAAACATTTTTAAGGAAAATTGACCCTGTCCAAAAAAAAACAATTTGCAAAAAAAAAATTTACTTTTACACTATGTCACTGCGTTTACCAGCGAAAATGGTCAAATATTTGCTATAGTGGCTTTAGGCTTCACTCCCTCCGGACCTTTGCCCTAAAAATAATATAGCTGCGCCCAGACTGTTAGCAGATTTTTTTTAACATTTGAAACCAAAACCTTAAGTCTAACTAAATTTTTACTTAATGAATTACTTCAAATTATAATATACTTTCTTCTTTCTGTCACCTAAATCACAATTCATTTCAACGAATGCTTAAGAAAACAATCGCTATAATGGTCCTGGAAAACAATAACTCGCTATTCTCTAGGAGTTAAAAACAAGAAACGAACTGATAAACTTTTCTTTCACATAAACCATAGGCATTAAATCGATTCCTGAAAACGTTATTCAGGAAATGCAACAAAAAGATTCTTGTAGTGGTTTAAAATTGAGGACGTAGACTGAGTGGAGCCACTACCCCTATCTTACTTTAGATAGTCTCGATTTTGTGTACATACTTTATTATTACCATTGCCGAAATTTATCTGGAATACGTTCAGCCTTGTCGTAAAACATCTTAGTCAATATGGAAATTATACCCATCTTGTGAAGTCCTCTGAATGCTATACTGAGCTTTGTGCTCTTAGTTGTGATTAATGATCATGACACTACAGTAATTTATTCATTACTTACCAACTAATTGAATAAATAACCGACAACACGAACGTATTGTTGGTGACAATTTCTATAACATGATCAACTTAATTTCATGTTGACCTACCTCCTAACGATCATTGGTAAGAAAGATGGGTCCAACAATCTGCAGCAATCGTAGAAATTCAAACAAACTTCTTCCATATGCACAATCATTGCATTAAATTAATTCACCCACATATGGTCACGCATTAGATACGAAAAATTCTACTGTACTGTTTTGCACTCGTATCAGGCTACGAAGAACGAAGTACTCGAATTGTGATTCTGAACATTTCTCAAGATAAATAAATCATTTGATGCGGCCTGTCATTAACCCACAAAGTTTATTTTTATTGAGCTGTCCGAACTCGTCTGTATGACCTAATAAAGTTACAAATAAGGAATGAACTACTGTGGTCTGGTCAGCAGGTTCTTTTCAAAAGGATTCAAGCCTTGTGTTGTCTTTTTCTTATCTATTCATCGGAAGAGAAATTATTCCTGGTGGAAATTCCTTTAGAAATTTTATTTCCTGAAAATAGTGTTGTTGTTCCAATAAAAAAAATTTACTTTTGATTTCACTTTATTATTTTAATAATATAAAAAAAATGTCCTATAACAAAATTTATTTTTTCGCGTCTTAAGACTAATAAACCCATAAAAAAAATTTGTCCGTCTGACCGCCGTCCGCCGATCGCAAACACGTTTGTAGGCTGGCGCTCCACTTCGAGCTATTAAGCTCAAATTTGATTAGTACATTGGGTGGATTCCTTTAAGTTGCCACTTTTTTGGTGATAAAGATGGAGGTGGGTAGAGCGTTTTACACGAAAAATGTTGGTTTTTCAAGTCTCATCAACCGCTGAAGGGCGGAACCTCCTTTACATTGTCGAAAAATACATGATTTTCAAGAATTATTTTCTCAGGTATAATAACTCGAAACGCTTTGAAATTTTTATGACAATTTAATGCATAATTCAAGAGCACAGTGTAATTTTTTCACATTAAAAAATTGATGTTTAATTTAAAAATGGCCTCGTTTCTAGCTGCGTACACTCTAGCGTCCTTAATTTTGATCTGAACCAAAAACACAAAAAGTCTTTGTAAAGTTTATGATACTAGCTTCTAGATGAAGTCGAGTAATTTAAAGCAAAAGTTGAAATTGCATGTTTTTACACAGTTTTAAATTTAAAGTGAATTTTTCGCTAAAAAATCAACTTTAAAAATACGAAAAAAATATTTAAAAAATTGTTTTTCAAAAAACAATTAACATCAACTTGTAGAAAATTTAATTATCTATAAAATGGGCCGTCATAAAGCCAAATCGGTTCAGTAGAATTTTCTCAATCGTGAACGAAAATCGAAAAATGATGTTTCGAAAAAAAAGCGTTTAAAGTTTTGGAAACAATAAAAATACTATATACTCGTCACTCGACCGCTCCGCTTTATGAGCTGTAACTCGTAAACACTGCAGATTTCGACTTTTTCGAAATTTTTTCTGAGAATATTCTTGATTAGTTCAGGTCTAATGGAATCCTAACAGGGGAAAATTAAGTTAAGTTAAGTTAAGTTAATTAAGTTAAGGATGGAACGGGGGCAAAATATTCCAATTCTTAAGGTCACGTACAAAAATCTTTAACAAAAAACTCTTTTTGGAATAATGTTTATAACTTCTGAATGAATTAAGCTAGAAAGTTGAAATTTTATATGTGTACGCACGTATTTCTTTAATAGTTGCAGGCAACAATGACGAAAACAATTCCTTCATGTTGCCGATAAATAAAAAGTCCTTCATTAATCTCTATATTCCTCGCACGGAACCCACTACATCTTAAAAACGTATATTAAAAGCATTAAGTCAAAGTTCAAAGCAATGTTGAGTTTATTAGTGGACGAAATTCATCAACTCCTTCGGGAAATTCTAATATAAAAATCATTAGAACAAGTGTTCACGAATATAGATTGATAACTTTTGAATAGGTGGTCTTAATCGTCAAATCTCGTAATACCCCAAGAACTAGGCTTGTGTAGTTCGCGAACAAAGTAGTTCAGAACAGAAATGAACGCACTAGTTCGCAGTCCCGCTCCTAGTTCGTTTGTATTCATTCATTGCCGTTTGTAAGTCAGTGGTAGAATATACTTGTACGCGGATGCCCTTCTTTTTTTTTTTTTAGCTTATCACATTCTATCAGACGACCTCTTCTACTTCTACAGTGACGACCTTTTTTTTCTTTTTATTTCATCACATTGTACATGAGGACCTTTTTTTTAGGTCATCACATCGTAGTTCGCGAACTACTTCGTTCTTTAGTTCTTTCTAGTTCGCGGCTGAACTCCCGCGAACTAGTGAACTAAAAGAACGCACTACAAATGATCGCTCCTTTTGGTGAACTACAATGCGCAAGCCTACCAAGAACGTGTTCAGCTACAAACCTAAATATTGTTTTTTTTTTCTAGGATAGGGTTTTTAAAATCGTGATCTAACCCTGTATAATACAACTTCAAAACTCGTTAATGCGCCGAGTAGTAATTTGAAATTCAGCCTTTTTTTTGGAGATTTCCTTCTATCGAGTAGTCACCATAGTCTTTATCTGTAATAAAAAGAGTACATACATTATATGAGTATACGCACTCATCACTCTTTTGGTTATATCTGCAACTACAGTATAAATAGGAGTTCAATATTTTATCTGGCCTATCATATGATTTCTTGCAGCTTATCGTGACTGAGCTATGTTTTATTATAGGGTAGGTAGGTGGGTAGGTACGCGTGGCTGCCGGTAAGAACACGGACACACTTAGACCTAACAAAAGGGTCCGCTGTGTTACCACTGGGTCATCGAATCCGGTCCTACTCGTCAAACCATTTAGAGCTTCTAATGAAGCGTTGAATTCTCGCGACCTCCATTGCGGCAAAGTCACTAAGGCAGTTGAAGAAGTAAGCTCCAAGATGAGCTTTACTTCTATGGGATAGAGCTGGTCAGGTACAGAGAAGGCGAAGGACTGTCTCCTCCTCCTCCTCATTCAGGCAGCTTCTACAGAAGTCGTTTGAGAAGTATTATAGGGTAAATTTCACGCAAAATTACACTTCCAAAAAACCAAACCAAAATTAATAAATATCATCTTACAATTTTGTAGACAATCCTTTGAAAAGGAAGCAAAAATTGCAATATATTAAATTAACATCTATACAGGCACAGAAGATGAATAAAAAAATTACCTGTTATACATTTTTTAATTTGCTTACCTAAAACGTAAATAGTTTTGCTTTAAAACTATATAAAAAAAAAGAGTAAAGAAAGTTAATTTAAATTGAAAAAGGCTTGCTCGAGTTTAATTTGGATTTGGAACTACTGTGTTCTGTCAGTCGTACATATGGGTCATTATCAAAACAGTATCTTACGCCTTTCAGTTTATATTGCAGTTGTTATTGTGGGAATAAACCATCTATTGTTCAAAATAAGGTAGTAAACGAAATGAACCGTTTAAAAGTTGTATAACCCAATTTTTGGAAACGATGTTCGCGGTTGGCATATATGTTTATACGTATACTTTGTAAAAGTATGTACTACAAGTGGAATTTTTACCGTACTTCTACGTATAATATGTGAGATGTTTCTACGTAAAATGTTTACATTCTTTATACGTAGAAAAATTATACGACTTATATGGGTTGCTTCTAGGTGGAAGATTGTTTTCTGCTATATTATTTTCATTTCTGCCTCTTAAGAATTCGAAAGTTGTTTCAAAAAATGTTGGTGCCAACATCACCTGATGTCAAAATTTTAGCTTCGTGTATTCTAAATATGTGTAAGAGACAGACAGAAATATGTAATTGGTAATGTAGAAGAGTGTATACCTGAAATCTGATTCTTGAAAGATAAAAAACTAGAAACCAAAATTTTTCATCTAAAACGCTCCCCCCTCCTACCCCCTTACACTCCTCCCCTCCAAAAGGTACCACTCGTAGTGGTTCATCCATTCTACCTACCATACAAATTTCAACTTAATACCTCAAGGGGTTTGAGAGCTACGCATCTTGAAACGGTTTTACGTACGACATACGGCGTCTACGGCGGACAGACGGACTTTTTTTTTGCTTTTTTGTGGATTACTAGTCCTAAAACTTGAAAATACAAAATTTCAGGGTAGCAAATTTTTTTGAAATTTCAGGTCGATCACAATACTTAAAGCATAATAAAGTAAAATTGGACGTATCAATACAGCTGTTCTTTATGTCCTAGATAGGCAGATGAGTGAGGCTATTTATTTGGTTTCCCTTTCATTCATATGGCGATAAATGTGTGTAGAAAACCCATTGAAATTTGTTTATATTTACACGGCGATTTTTTCAACAACTTTCCGCATGCATACGGAGTTAAATGTCCGTTGAAAATGTGTAAAAAATTTACGAGTTTTCGACAGGCATGTTCTGTCTAAAGGGTTATTGAGTGCAGACCAGGTTACAGGATAGCTTAGTTGTTATTTTTTAACAACACCATTTTCGCATGTCTGCACTGGATAATGGCGCAAAAGAAAATACCTATTACATTAGTTCATGCCCCCTGAAATAGATTTAATTTCTACCATTTTCGTATGTATACCTGTAACCAATTCAATTAAATCCTTCTAAACAAGGGTTTATTGAAATTCTTATTCAATTCTGAAAAGGATTAATTTTACTGCGAAATGTTATATGAGAAATTAAGTGACAACATCGAACCTTTTGGTACGCCGTGACATGGAAAGAAATGAATTCTGTACTCACATTATGCCGTATTTTGAATACGCCTTTGTCTGCATTTCCGACAAAAAAAAAGTCCAATAGAAAAACACAGGTGAATCTAACATATAATTTATTACTCGAATCTAATTTCAATGATTTATAGGTTGGCATCCTTTCAAAAGAAAAAAATTAATAAAAAAAAAAATCATACATACGTATTCTAAACTACTTTATGCTAATTACTCGTCTGAGAGTTCGATAAATAATAATTTGTACATTACCTTGAAGAGTCCAAGCCAATAAATTATTCATCTAGCGTACATTTATAAGTATCGCGTTTCTTTGTTTTAATTATTGCTTTAGTTTAGATCTTCTATTAGGTGATGATTTTCTTTTTATTATGCATGTTACTAAATTGATCTGATTTTTATAAATGCATAGCAGGTACGATACCAGATGCGCAGTGTAAAACTTATTACTGATGCTGATTAGCGTTAAATCGAATGTGGGATTGAGCATTGAGCATTGAGTAAATATAAAATACCTACGTAATTTATCTTAATTGAAGGGCTTGGTCCAATAAACGTCTACGTTCAAAGGCTTGAATTTTTAGTGTTTATATAAAACGTATAAGCTATGATTTTGCAAGGAAATAAAGCGAAAAAATTATTGTACAATATGTTACAAAATAAGTGCCTATAAGCATGCATGGATTTTGTATCATTACTTCTAAATTTAATTTCTTACGTAGTAATATATAATTTTTGTTTTTTCCTATTGTTTTAAATAAATAGAGAAGAGGGAAAAAATTGTCTTTCATAAAAGGTAAAATCAGATCGAAATGTGGTTTCAAATCTAAAAAATAAAATTCAACTAAAAGACTACAATAAGATTGTTTGCCTTTTTCAACCTAAAAAAAACCCACAATAATTCTTTTTTTAAACTCCCTAAGTGCTAAAATTCTTTTAAAATGGTAAAACTCAGAAAGACTGCATAAAATCAAACTATAGAAAAAAAACCCATCTTCTTAAAAATTTTCAAAAATCGTCTAATATGTTTTTGTTTTGCAAATTATTAAGTCCTGACAAACCGAAGAAAAACTGTGAAAATTAGAAAGCCAAAGTGTTAAACCAAATTAAAATTTCGAAATTAAAATTCAAACAAAATTCATGAAGCGTTTTACAAACTTAATCAAATGAGTTCAACAATAAAAACATATTTTTTATCAGATAAAAGAAATAAAAATTAATAATAATTGTCACGCTTTCTATGATTTTAAAAGGGTGTGTACAGCTCTTGATAACTCATAAATACAACGAGCTCTATTCCATATACGAGTTTCACTTATTGCTTTTACTTTATTATTTTAATAATAATCAATAAAATTATAATAAAAACAAATGGCGGAAAAGTAAGATTATAGGTTGGGTCAAATGGATGTTTTCAAATGAGTAGTACTAGTTTAGTTTGATTACAAAAATATTTGTTAACATTTTTGAAATGGTAAGAACAAATATAAGGATCTAAAATTGATTTCAGATGAATGATGACCGTAATTTCTTCTGGATCACAATTTTCTATTCTTGCATCTGGCTTAAAACTAATAAAGTTCAGACAGTGGTTTTCTATTCGTACCTTAAAAGTCTTTTCAACTTTTACTTATAAGTGGTGTCTAATAATTGTTAAGAGAGGGAATGACCTTTTTCATGTAAAAAACCGACAGATTTTTAATTAATTGAAAATAAGACTGAGTTTATAGGGAGACAAAACGACAGAGAGCAGGACACAGGATTATAAGATTGTATCTGGGCAGGAGACTATCCAGACTCAAAAACTTAGCAAATCCCGTGGAGAGTACTTAAGCATGCTTCCATCTACATACAGCTTTTATTACTTTTTCACGACTTTAAATTTATTAGAATTTTGTTCCAATATAGTTTAACAATTTCTTTCCAATTTCTAGAGCCAATAGCCACGTTAATTGCCTAAACTCGAATTTTTAATTTCTAAACTTACCCATCCTCCAGCAACACAGTACAAAATTAACGACACTAGTAATCCACAATGTCCGCAAGCTGCTTTCAATTTCAAATTAGACCAAGTTTCCCAAACATCCTTGAAGTAGTTCCTCTTGTGTACAGCGTTTGTCTGGATGTCAACGGTTTGCAGATGTTCTAGTAATTCCTTATTAACTTCATCCCCGGACTCATCTGCCATTCTGCAAACGTAGCGTTGGCTTTTAGACGATTATTTACGAGTATTTATTTCTTTTTTATCACTAGAACTAATGGCTTTTTGTTTCTGTTCGACCGTAGACAGGACTAAATTTCACCCACATTTCTTAAACCAATAATTTTCAGAAAATACTTTATTTTATGAAAACTGAAATACAGAGAAATATACAAAGACCGTTTTTTAGAAGGACATAATGCAATAACTTATTTCACAATTTTCTCATTATCGAGTAATATTACGAACGTACCGGGAAAAAATTCAAATTAAACCGTTTATTTATCAGCGAAAATTCACAAGAAAATCGGAAAATTTCTTCCATCGAGCACAAAATCTACCGAGCGACTAGTAAAAGAAAACTTTCGGATGTTACAGAAAGTATTTGGAAAAATTCAAGATCAACATGTTGTTAGGGCTTGTTGGACCGGACCAACGCTTTTTAACATGTTCTGTTCAGAGTTCAGCATCGAACTTTCGGAAAATCGCACGCAATTTTCCCCTGATGGTCACACGTAGAAAATGTTTTTTCCCGAGAACGAAGCTTTCTTTCTGATAAATTCTACAGTTTCGGAAAAGTCTTTAATGCATCAGTCCGCATAAACATGGAAAATTGCTATGGTTACCTACTACCTGTGAAATTTGGTAATTAGAAAACAGCTTGTTCTTTAGTCATTCTGAAAGTTCCTAACAACAAAAATTTAGTTGTAAAGGTGTGAAGAAATTAAAGTCGAAATATTTCTTTAGAAGCGAAATTATTTTTCATCGAAGTAGAAAAGGAGAATAACATAGAATAAAATCTGGTAAAGATCTAAGCGGTTGAATGTAAGAGACGGTTAGAGTAAATAAAATTAAAAAAAAAAATTACTGAGAAAATATTTCACTCTGATTAATTCATTGAACAAAATTTTATAATTTCTATGTATCGTATTGTATTATAAAAATTCCGATAAATACCACCAGCTGTAAGGGTTTTTCGGTAGTAATATACAAACCTACTACGAAACGGCACACTTTCGTACCAGGTCAGTCCAACACAATTTTTTACAGGTCCTTCCAGTGAGTTCTTTAAATTGATATAGGAAAAGAGGTTCGAATCGCTTCGAAAGAAGGTAAATAATACCTTCCTACAGTCGGAGGTTTTACTTCGAAAAACAACCCACGAAAAAAATTAAAATCAAATATTGAAGGAAATATTCCAATTAAGAATATAAGAAAATGTGTAAATTATCCACACGGTTCTGTACACACATTCCAAAAAGTTATCAACAGGAGGCTCTTTAAATTTATATAAAAAAAAAATATTGTGGTTTTGATAATAACCAATATGGGTTTCAAGAAGGCAGCAATACAACGTCAACCTTGGTTAACGCTATCCAGTTTATAAACGAAGGTCTCGACGAAGGTTCCTATGTTGCAGCGATATTTGTAGATTTAAAAAAAGCCCTCGACACTGTAAACCATAAAATATTACTTGAAGTATTAAAGGAAATTGGAATTCGAGGAAAGGCCAATGACATATTAAAAAACTTTTTAGTTGGACGACAGAACATTACCGAAAATCTCGACATTCTAAGCTCAACTAAAACAGTCAATATAGGAGTTCCACAAGGTTCAATTCTTGGACCTACATTGTATCTTCTGTATATACACAATATACAGTTCACAGGACTTAAAGCCAAATATATAACTTATTGTGTATGTGTTATTTTTCCAATAGTTGGAGCTAAATGTAGGATTATGAAGAAAATCCTTTAGCCCTACGTGTATCTGCCATACAAATATCCTGTCAAAATGTCTTCACTTAATTTACGAAACTCACTATAACTCAAGTAATCGTTTAGCTATGAATTCGGAATTTTGTACAAATTATTTTTGAGTGGAAACGAAGTTCGAGTTTGCTAGTCAGCGAAATCCTTTTACTCCTTCTGGTATCTTCCATACAAAAATTCTTAAGACACGTGTTCAACAATATTTTCCGATAACTTTTGAACGCTTCAAGCTACGAATTTAGAAATTTTGTACACATTAAATTTTAAATGGTTCCAAGGAAAAGGATAAATATGTAAGAAATCGAGTGAGTCCTTCCTGCACCTTCCATGTGAAAGTTCTTCAAAAAGGAAATTTTTTTTCGGTGACTCACCCAGTTCAAGATATGAAAATGAACACTGACGATATTATCTTTTAGTTTCGAGTAGCAACCAAATGGTAGTCCTTAGTAAAGGACATACTACATGCATACATCTATTTCTACTTTATCTCCAACTACAATATAAATCGGAGTTCAGTATTTCATCTAGAGTATCATACGATTGGCTTGCAGGCGATCGTGACTGCTGTATGTTTTCTTTAACCCCGTTAATCTCTATTTAATTATATGTAATAAATCTCTTCTTTTTAAGGTGTTGGATTTCTTCATTATATTTTCTATTATTATCCTGAATTCTTCCTTTAATTCTTTTTTTTAAATTTTTTATTATTATTATTATTTTTTTATCTTTAAGATTGTTATATTAATTTTTTTAATTCTTTAATTTCGGTGGGTATGTCATTTTGTGTTACCTCTAATACCAGTTCACTGTTCTGACTGCGGAGCACTTATGACACATCAAGTTGAGCCCACTATCAGCATACAGCATGAGTATGTTGATACGGTGAAACTTTTCCAGTTCGATGAGCTGTGAAACTGTACTGCGATTTGTATGTTTACCTGTTACTTCCAAAATGATAATAGTAACTCATACATATGTTTGCAGCTTTTGTAGGTAATAATACGGCTCATAAAAAAATAAAATTAAAATGACATTTTTATAATGGGGTTTTCTGAGAAAAACTACATTGATCACTGAATTTTTAGGGTTGACGTAGCAAAAATCTGTGTTTTCGAGTAAATATCTCAAGATTGGGTGCAGTTACAATTTAAACTGTTACATCAAATGAAAGGTAATTCGATTGCCTAAAAAACGAGTTATAACACATTGCCTTGTGATTATTCGTTTTCAAGATTTAACGTTTTAAGTGAGTGAGGGTACCGGTCAAAAACACTTTTCTTAACCACCCTGTATCTCCACTAATATTGAAAATTGACCCACCTTGTAGAACAATTTTTTTCTCCAAATATATCAAGGAATAACCCCTTACAAGCTGGCACACGGAGTGCCAAACACCCTGTATATCACATTCTTTATTGGGACTTGTATGTAGGTATTCGTTCCGTCTTATTACTCCAATAATCGGGGCAATTTTATTTCTCAGTTTAGTTATGTTTGTCGTCAATTGTCAGCCCTAAGTATTTTGTTTTCTATGCTCTCGTTAGTTGCATTCCTTCTATTTCTAGTTTTAAATCAATGTCTAATTTTTTAGTTTGTCTAAAGAGCATATAGTTTGTTTTCGAAGTATTTAATGTTAGCATATTGCCTAAGAGCCAGTTCTGTGAAAATTTTCAGGTCAGAGTTGATCAACATCTCTAGTTGTTCTGGATGTTTACCTTTGTAAAGAAGTAGTGTGTCATCAGCATAAGTTATATATTTGGCTTTAAGTCCTGTGAACTGTATATTGTGTATATACAGAAGATACAATGTAGGTCCAAGAATTGAACCTTGTGGAACTCCTATATTGACTGTCTTAGTTGAGCTTAGAATGTCGAGATTTTCGGTAATGTTCTGTCGTCCAACTAAAAAGTTTTTTAATATGTCATTGGCCTTTCCTCGAATTCCAATTTCCTTTAATACTTCAAGTAATATTTTATGGTTTACAGTGTCGAGGGCTTTTTTTTAAATATACAAATATCACTGTAACATAGAAATCTTCGTCGAGACCTTCGTTTATAAGCTAGATAGCGTCAACTAAGGCTGACGTTGTATTGCTGCCTTCTTGTTGAAACCCGTATTGGTTATTATCAAAACTAGAATATTTTTTTATAAATTTAAGGTGCCTCCTGTTGATAACTTTTTCGAAAATTTTGCTTATCGCGCTGATTAAAGCTATTGCTCGATAGTTATACGGATCTTTGTTTTAAGTTTTTCTGCGAGAGTTGTGCCAATCGTGCAGAAGTGTTCGTTTAAGGTATTTCCAATTAAAGCGGAATCTTTAATTGGTCCGTTGGGCGTATCTAATGCACTTACTTCAGTTTTGTTACGAGCAATGCCGTCAATACCACTAGCTTCCATGATTGAGCTCCACAATTGCCTAGGATTCCCGTCTGTTTTTGCTAATTTATCTTATCAGACACAGCAGATGTTGCGGAATTCGTGAAACCCTACTCAACGCTTGTTCACTATCTCGTTCTTGGCTGCTTTTAAATACGATCCGCGATATAAGGTCTCTTATATCGAAAAGTGTGGGTGAGAAGGTCGGATGGATTTCAGTACGAGCTAGAAAAATTCCTCACTTTTATTTATAGATGGCAAGTAACTAGCTGCACTTGTTCCCAAGCGATAATCTTTTTAGAGACAACTTTCAAAAGTGTTCATTGCCGTTTCATTTAAAGCGAATTAACATTACTTAAATGTATTGAGAGTGATCAATAAATGCTCAAAGGACATTGGCTACCAGAAAACTTACTTTGATGCTTCAACTCAAAAGCAAAAGCCATGAGTGATTCGGCTTGCTGAATATTTTTATGTTTAATATGTTTCGCTTCATGAATTATAGCTGATATGTAGCCTCGACAAATATCCTTCGATAAAAGCTGATAAGTTATTCGATTTGATAGCCACTCGGTATTATAGCTTTCAATTTTCGCAATCAAGAATTCCTTCATAGCTTCCCGGTATATTTTCACTAAAAAAATAAGACATTTGATTAAAACAATATACGGGAAAATATATGTCGAAAATCAAACCAACATTTCTCATTTAAGAAATTCGCATAGTGGTATCGTGTTCTGCATCGAATTTCGTCGTTCGTAAAGCTGCACATTAATTATTTTGAAAATAATTTGATATACCTGTCCGGCCAACCACCAGAAATTCCGACCGCCTCGACTATAAGTGCCATTTCGAGAAGCATCTGAAATGCAATGTCCTTTTCATTGTCGATCAGTGCGTAACGTTCGGCAACTTTTGCTTTATCCGAAATTGCCAGTAGGAAATCCTTGGTGTCGAAAAGTCGAATTTTCACCATGGATTTTTTGTAGAGTTCGTTCTCGACGAGGATGAGCTGTTGCAAGTACGTGGCCGTATAGATGTATCCATTTTCCAGAAGTTCTTTTAAAATTGCATTGTAGTACGGTTGACGAATTCGACGAACATCGATGGCCGATAATTTCGTTACTTTCTCTCTTAGTCGCCTTTTAATGGATGGCAGAGCAGTACGACTTGCCCATAATCCAGGACGAACTACTGCTAAATCCGACATTGTACGTTTTCTCGTTCTTAAGGCCGAGTTTTGAAATTATTTTAAAAACATACTGCAGTCACGATCGGCTGCAAGCCAATCGTATAATACTCTAGATGAATACTGAACTCCGATTTATATTGTAGTTGGGGATAAAGTAGAATTACGTGTGTGCATGTTGTATGTCCTTTATTAAGGACTCCCATTAGATTGCTACTCAAAACTAAAAGACAATATTCAGTGTTTAATTTCATATCTTGAACTGGGTAAGTCATCGAAAAAAAATGTCCTTTTTGAAGGACTTTCACATGGGAGGTGCAGAAAGGACTCACTCGATTTCTTACATATTTATCCTTTTCCTTGGAACCATTTAAAAATGAACGTGTACAAAATTCCAAATTCGTAGCTTGAAGCGTTCAAAAGTTATCGAAAAATATTGTTGAACACGTGTCTTAAGAACATTTTGTGTGGCAGGTACCAGAAGGAGTAAAAGGATTTCGCTGACAAGTAAACCCAAGCTTCGTTTTCACTCAAAACTAATTTGTACAAAATTCCGAATTCGTAGCTAAAAGATTACTTTAGTTATAGTGAGTTTCGTAAATTAAGTGAAGACATTTTGACAGGATATTTGTATGGCAGCTACACGAAGGACTAACAGGATATTCTTCATAATTATTTATTTAGCTCCAACTATTGGAAAAATAATACAGACAAAATTTCAAAGTCGTAGTTTAAACCCTTTTGAAGTTATTGACCAATATTCTTGAACACCCGTTTTAAGGATATTTTGTATGGCAGCTACCAGAAGGAGTAAAAGGATTTCGCTGACTAGTAAACTCGAACTTCGTTTTCACTCAAAACTAATTTGTACAAAATTTCGATTTCGTAGCTAAAAGATTACTTGAGTTATAGTGAGTTTCGTAAATTAAGTGAATACATTTTGACTGGATATTTGTATGGCAGCTACACGAAGGACTAACAGGATTTTCTTCATAATCATACATTTAGCTCCAACTATTAAAAAAGTAACACACACAAAATTTCAAAGTGGTAGCTTAAACCCTTCCGAAGTTATTTGCTAATATTCTCGCACACATGTTTTAAGGACATTTTGTATGGCAGCTACCCGAAGGAGTAGGACGATTTTGCCCGTTAACGAACTTAGCCTTACAAATTCAACCAAACACTCAGATTCAAAATTTCAAGATCCTAGGTGAAGGCGTTCTTGAGTTATCGTGTTCACGGACAGACGGACGGACGGACGGACGGACGGACGGACGGACGTCAGACGGATTTGAGGTTTTTGGGCATAAATAAACAAAAAATAATATATAACTTTTTTTCGTCCGAGGCTTGGTTCTATGCGTTACAAACTTTTCGGCTGGATTAAACTTATAATACTCTATATGATTTCATCTAGAGTATAAATATATTATTGAAATAAGAGGAAAACGGTTTTTTAAAAATTTTTTTTTCGATGAGTTATAATTGATTTCATTTGAATGAAAATTGTAATTTCAGAAATGCCTATGTTAGCCAGTGTCGCTTTCTGTTTACTTTGTATGAAAAAAATAATTAAAAAGTAAAAAGAAAATAATATTAATTGTACATACTTACATAAGAAAAATGATCATATTTATATTCTGCTTTACCAGGTGTATAAGCTTAAATCCGCTGTGTGCTCATAGATGGCGTTAGTGAGCGTGTTAAGCTACCATGAACACGCCATATTTTTTTTAAGAGTTTGACATCTATCAACATTAATCAGTGCACATCGTCAGCAATTTCATACAACAACATACATTTTTCCTTTGGTAATCATGTCTAGTTTTTTGTCATAAAAAGAGCATATGCGGGAAGCTCTGCTTTCTTGCTTCAATTTGAAGAAGTCGGCTGCCGGATCGCATCGAATGCTTGTGGAGGCCTGTGGTGACAGTGCTTTATCGAAAACAACGTGCAGAGATTGGTTTCGTCGGTTCAAAGACGGCAATTTTGACCTGAGCGACAAGAAGCGTGAAAATCGGCACAGGAAAGTTGAGGACCATCAATTGCAGGCTCTTTTGGATGAGGACGATACCCAACCGCAACAAATGCTTGCCGAGCAATTGTGTGATATTCAACCAGCCATTTCCATGCGTCTACGTCCCATGGGAAAGGTTCAAAAGATTGGAAAATGAGTGGTGCATGAATTGAACGATAAGCAGATGGAGCGACGCCAAAACACATGCGAAATCTTGCTCGCCAGACAAAAAGTCGTTCCTGTATCGGATTGTGACTGACGATGAAAAATGGATATATTTCAAGAATCCAAAACGCAAGAAATCGTGGGTTGATCCCGGCCAACCATCAACATCTTCCCCAAAGAAGACGATTCAGGGCGTTTGGTGTGATTAGCAGGGTATCGTCTACTATGAGATGTCGAAGCCTGATGAAATACGCAATGCCCACCGCTACCACCAACAACTGATCAAATTGCATCGTACTTTGCGTGAAAAAAGGCCGGATTATCAACAAAGACATGACAAGCTGATTTTCCTCCACGACAACGCACCATCGCACACGTCAAAAATGGTCTACAACTACTTGGACACACTGAACTGGGTGGTGCTACCCCCTCCCGCTAATTTACCAGACCTGGCACCTTCTGGCAATCACCTGTTTTCGTCGATGGGCCACGCGACCGCTGAGCAGCAGCACTTCGATTCTTACGAAGACGTCCGAAAATGGCTTGATGAGTGGTTTGCCTCGAAAGAGAAGGAATTTTTTTGGCGTGGTATCCACAAATTGCCCGAGACATGGGAACAAATGTGTAGCTAACGAGGGCAAGTACTTTAAATAAATTTGTTTTTACTTTCTATGAAAAAACATGTGTTTTTCTGGCTAAAAAAAAACAGCGAATTTAGGCTTATACACCTGTTAGATACCAAAGCAGCTTCCTCACGGAATGAATTATTTAATTGACAGAAAAAAATGGAAGCTTCACGAAAGATCATATTTCTCAGCTATTGTACATTGTTCTCTTCAGCTGAATTCTTGATTCATCGAGAGACTAACTAGACTCTGTTCATAGGACCGCTGAATTGCAACTCTGAGCCTCGGAAGCTTAGTCCGCGTGTACTACCTTGGATAACGGCATTTGGCTTAGTGCGTATTATTTAAGATTTTCCTTTCAAGAAAACATGGTGAGGTTCAAAGGAGATTGAGGTATATAAACACTACCCACACTAGAAGAAATCAAAGCAGACCTATGTGACCAGAAACTAAAAAAAGCGCCGTATTATTCGGTACTTTCAATAATGAAATCCAAGAAAGTGCACAGGAACAATAAGCTGCGACCTGTGCTATGTTATGGCAGCGAAACGTGGACATTAACGCGAACTTCCGAAAAAGCAGTTAACACATTCGAAAGAAAGATTCTCCGAAAAATGTTTGGACTCGTAAAGGACGGAACGGAGTGGCGAATAAGATACAGCTGTATCAACTCTTCAAGCAGCCGGAAGCCTCAACGTTTATCAAACTACGTAAACTGCAGTGGGCTGGCCATGTAGAGCGGATGGAAGACAGAAGAATTCCCAAGCGTGCTCTTAAAGGAAAAGCGAGTGGTAACAGGCCAGTAGGTAAACCACGCAAGCGATGGGAAGACTCGGTTGATGAAGACAGCAAAGCCATCTTAAAAATTTAGCAGCTGGAGGATATGGTCTTTGGATCGAGACGATTGGAGGCGACGACTTCAGGAGACCAGGGTTCGACTTCGGCTGTCGCGCCTTTAATGATGATATATAAAAAAGTACTTACGAAATTTTATTCTCTCTTGGTTTTGCTAGAACCACGCTAGATTATACTTTCTTAAAGTTAATCCCTTCAGTTCTTTTATACTATTTTGAAATACAATCTCCAGGCAATTCAGTAAACTTTTGATAATAGTATCCTTTTGATTCTAAGTCAGGCCGCTACTACCTCCCATTGAAAATATTCTTCGTTTTCTATATTTCTACACTCTACTCTTCAACATTTCGTTCCCAATATCTTAAAATGAGTGATCCACCACCCCTAATACGACCGGGACTATGGGCTCCTCGAAAGCATATCGAGGAAATAAAAAAAAGGCTCCGTGCGAAAGTACCGAAAATAACGATCTACGATATCCGATGCGAAAGGATGTCGCATCGCGAGGCCCTAATTAAAGCTCTTTTCGAAGATGGCTATCAACTCTCACCCAAATTGCTTCAGGATTTGGTTCAAATGGAACGCGATTTTCTTGCATTGAATAAATTTATTCAATGTAAGAAAATCGCGGATCCGTACTTGACGAGAAAGGCCGGAAAACAATGTCTTTTGGATGCAGCCAAATATTTAAAACGGTTCGAAATAAAACTGAAGAATTTCGATAAGAGCGAAGCTGTTGAGGAATTGCTTCAATTGGCCAATTATTTGGCAACACATGAACTTCATTTGTGGATAGTGGAACACATCTATCTTCTAGCTATGGAAGCAATGGAGAAATTTCGTTTGGGTGGTGGTTTGCTTGAGGTGCAAGTACGGTATTGCTATGGAAGGTTCTTGATCGAGAAATGTAAGTAGTTGTAATGGTCGATTAATTTCATTCTAGTTTAATATTAATCCGGTTGTAGGCAATCTTCACGATGCTGCCTATCAAACACTGAAAATAGCACACACTGTGTCGTTCGCAAAGGATTGGACTATCGTTTTTGGAACAGGGATCGGTAAAAGTCTTTCGAAAGAAATCAACTATTTGCTATTTATATGCTTGAGTAATCAAGAAATGGAGCGTAGCCTTCAGATATCACTTGAACTATCAAAACAAGCTCTAAAACACGCTCTGGCATGTAAGTATTTTAGTAAAATTAAAAAAAAATTTTTGAATCGATCTACGAGATCTGTTCAAAAATTATTACTGTACTGTACAGTGAAAAAGCAGTATATTGCAAGTTCCGGATAGACATCTTGTTGTTGGTCCTGAATTTTTTTTTTTTATATAAAATCGTCTCAAATGAATTGTTCTTTTAGCTGAAAATAAATACATAATACCGAGAGCCTATCTTGAATGTGGCGATAGAGAAGTCGAGGCTAAAAACTATTTCGATGCCTCCGTTTACTATAGCAAAGGTATTCTCTTCGCTCAAGTGTGTACCCAACCAGACTATACTCGTATATGCGAAGGATATCTGAAGAAGGGAATTTGTCTCCACAAGTAAGCGATAAATTTACTAAACTTATATTCGTATCAGTACTAAAACTTTTCTCTTTTTATTCCACAGAATGAATGTAGTTAGTCGAGCAAATGCTGTTGCAAAGCTGGCAAAAAAAGCGGCTGAAGATAGCCAGAATGCATTTTTCTTGGGCAAAGCGTACATGCTTCTGGGTGAAATATCGGTAACGCAATCCTTTATGAATATTGCAGCGTATAATTTTCGTTTGGCCTTCGATATATTTACCGAGCTCAAAAACGAAAAGTTGGTTCGGGATGCAAGATTTATGGGATCCTTTGCAATGGCACATCTTGCCCTCGATCCTTTAATATCGATTATTCGTAAATCGGATTCAAAACAACGGCCAAATACCTGCCTGGAACGATTGATTCGTTGGAAGGAGCATCAAATACCGTTTTGGGAAAGTTCCGAAATTGGTTGTAATATGGATAGTATTAGTGATATTTCCGAGACGTCTGAAGGAAGTTCGCATATAATCAAATTGAAGGTAATGGTTTTTTTAGTAGTACGTTTCGATTAGATTTTGATGGTAAGAATTTCTGTCTCTAGATCTACGATCTCGATGAGGAACGTGGTGAAGCACATCATTCAACATTGCATAAGCATTTGTTTCGACAATTTCGAGAAGCGCTCAAGTATTGATCAAAATTATTCAAAAGTTTTACGATCACTACAGATATTTATATTTTTTAAATTTATATTTTTGAAAGAATATTTGAATATAATAATTCTTTGCTTCTATGTGTGTATATTTTTTTTTAAGTTTTCCTAAAAATTGTGAATGTAACGATTGTGCAAACAAACTGCAACGTTTTTTAAATTTTCATAAAGTGGTAAAGATAAAGATCCGAAAAATAATTTTTGTTGTAGATCTCCTATGGGCCAGTATAGCACAAAAAAAGCAAATAAATTTTATTGGAGATTGTGCGCATTTTCATAATGAAAAATGATCATGAAGAATCATCCTCAATGGTGCGAAAGCCCAAATCGGGCCTGTGCCTGCAGGATACATTGTCTGAAGTCATCTCGGTTCAGCGCCCGCGTCCTCCAATTTGTGCATCTAAAAGAAGCGATCTCCAATCTGCGTCAACTGAATCCTCGTATCTTTTCCGCGGTTTTCCCACCGGTCGTTTGCCCTGGGCCCCTATCATAGAACACGAAACGAAATCTCGTACAACTCGAAAGTTCTATACGAAAAATTTCCTTCGATGTATCATTGAATACGAACGAAACGTATGGAAAGCATTACCTTATTAAATCTCGAAAAATTCGATTCGTAATAGATTTTCATTTCAATATGTACAATTAATTGTTAAATTCAATGTCAGAATCAGATTTTGAAATCGCGTCAATAAATAAATTATGATTAATAAGGTAAAAGACCCTATTTTCGTCATGTTAAGGAGATTTCTGCGATTTTGGAATCAGAATGGTAAACAATTGCGCTATATTTACAAGCTATGGTCATCAATATTAAGTTTAGAAAGTTTACTATGGAATTTTAATATCTAAAAACAGCAATGTGTTTATGATTTACAGGTTTTTAGAAACAATTTAAAATGTCTTTATGCTCCTAATTTCGTCATAAAAAATGGCCGTATTCTTAACTTCGTCATGGCGGGCACCTAATTTCGGCTATGAAAAATAACTGTTTCTAATATCAATTTAGTAACAAAAAAATAGATATAAAATACATATTCATATAAAAAATAAATGATATCCAAATTATATAATACTTAGAATACATATGAAAAATAAGTAATGGAGAATTCATAAAACAATAAATAACAAAAATATCACAAACATGTCAGTTGACTAAATATCTATATTAAAAATATTTACATTATTATTGGAAATTGTAAAGGCGAAGTACTTAGATATTAGGTGTGTTTTTTTGCGCACTTATCCTGATCAGAGCAGGTTAGAAAATTTTTATACAAAACAACAGCAACATTGCTGTTTTTATGACGTCTTTATAACCTTTTTCCATAGATAGCTCTTCTCTTCTGCTGCGGTAAGAATTGTAGGTGCTCCTATTTTCTTCATATGTATCCAAAGATTTTTGTCCTGGAGAAGAATATTTTGCAGTTTACATAGATGACGAGTTAGAACACTTTGAATGTGAAATAATTTCAATTTCGTCATAGTGACGAACTAAAGTTATCGCACATTGTACTGAACCGAATTTCGTCGCCATTGATAATACTAGTTGAACGCATATTTTGATGAACTATTTTTAATATTATTTTAATTTTACTGTTACTGAACGATTCACTTAATTATTATTCCTTAGCGTTACAACTTACATTTAATAAAAAGATTTTTTTAACATATCTGGTGAATCTATCTTAAAAAAAACTGATGCAAATTTTAGGCAAATCTAACGAAAATTGGTTGAAATACCAGTGATGAAATTAAGTGTTAGTTATATTTGCACTTTTACGAAGACTTTAACATCAAAATATCACTAAAATTTTAAATATTGCAAAGGAAATTTTGAATAAAAAAATTGTTTATCCAAGACCTAATTTCGTCATCATGACGAAATTACGATGATGTCGATTATCGCTATGATCCTAACTTCGTCATCCTTTTTTTAAACTAACCATAATAGAATGCAAATTATTATTCGATAAATAGAATAACAAAAGCATTTTTCGTTTAAAACACGAAAAGAAAAGAATAATTTACTTACTATTTCACGCAAAGCACTTCAGAAGAACACACTTGTCCACTACTCAAAAAACTAACTGACACTGCTCAATTCACACGTTACAGTTTTCACGATATTTGGTGTTCTTTTTAATTTACGAATGGAGTGCAATAAAATTAACAAATAGTTCACATCGATTGCATATTAACTCTATATTCAGAAAATAATAACGGTTTTAAGTAGGTGCATTATTTGTTCCTATTTTATTTGAAAATATCTAATGTGACGAAATAAGGTGCACTGACGAAATATGGATCATTTACCTTAGTTGTTGGTTTTAATTTGTTAGAAACTAGTTATTCAAATTTCCGTTTATTCAATTTCGGTTTTAGTTTTAGTTTTCTACAAACTGCTTGCTCATTAATCTGTTAAATTAACAATATTATAATAATAAAAATAGTGAACAAAATAAATTTTGAAGTGGTTTGTACCTTTCCGTGGTTTATAAGCTCGAGCAGAATAGATCAGAACATACTACTTCTTCCGAAAGGCACACATACAAGTGCGTCCTTTTTGTGTTTACAGATTGGGTGTTCGTATAAACAACGTATGATTAGTCTTAGGCTACGACTTTGAAATGTTTTACGTTCTTTTCCATTAGCTGCAGTTGAAGGAAAGCATTTGAAAAAGCTCCTACTAGTCCTCCTTCGAGTAGCTACCATGCAAAAATCCTGTAGAAATGTCTTCACTCAATTTAGGGAACTGACTGTCTTTTAGTTTCGAGTAGCAACTAAAAGAGAGTCCTTAAAATTGGATTCAATGTTCATGATTGAGAGATTCGAGAATCTATCTTGAGTAGTAGCAGCGATGCCAATTTTTCTTCAATTTGAAGATTTTTAGCGTTACCGAAGATTTGAAGACTTTGATGGCTATGTAGAAGTTTTTTTGTATTCGTAAGATATTTTCTTCAATTTCGATAACAAAAAAAATTTAATTTATAAATTCCCTGCTTATTTTCTATTATTTTCGCAATTCTCACTGAACAGATTCGTTTTCGTTTATATTTTCACATCTATTTTCATGTTCAAAGTCAGTCAGTACCGGCAACACTGATCTAATTACCAAAAATAACGTTTTCTTCGATCGCGTTTCATTTGTTCTTTATCGGAACACAAAATTAAAAATAAACAGTATTTTATCCGGAAAGCTAGTTTTGCTAAAATAAATGAATCTTTAAACTTGAAAAGATTTGAATTTAAGAAGCTTTTTTTAAATTTACAAGACAATTAAAGATCGTCTTGTATATTTCAAAAATTCTTCTGAAATTGAAAAGCTTTTTATTCAAAATTCAAAAATATTCTCAAAAAAGCTGGTTATATTCAAAAACAAATCTTCTTTAGTTTATAAACTTGAAGAAAATCTTGTTACAATTTCGTAAAACTCCAAAATATTTCGTGAGAATCTCGTTGTTTCAAAAACAATTTCCAATTTATTTTGCTAAATTAAAAAAAATTTTGTAAAGCTCTCATCAGATCGAAAGAACAATGATTGTAAAGTTCAAAACTGTCTTGTTATTTTCAAAAGTCAGTTGAGATTTGATTCGTTAATTTTAAAAAGATTCTTTTATATTGTTTGTATTGTTAAAAAACATTTCACAAAAAAACAATTGACAAAGTAAACTGTTTGCGGTAGGATAGGAACGAATTATTTTTCTGGAAGGGGCCAGAATTATTTCTCTGGGAGGGTTCAAACCGGTATCTGGGGTCTCGGCCCCTCCTGGCCCCCCTCACAGCGCGCCTATGGCTGGGTCGTCATATATACTATACAACTATACATAAAAAAAAAAATTTGTCGTTCAAAAGCGTCTATTGATTTTTCAGACTCTCATGAAGAATAATAAACTGTACAATCTCGGTAAAACTCGAAGTAATAAAAAAATTAATTTTAGTTCGTTAAGCGTACAAAAGCTACTTAGCCAAACGGAAATTTCGGACGCTAAAAAACAAAAGTTAATTTGATACGGCACAGAACAGTCCGTTATAATGCACTAAGTCCCGAATATATAACTTTTGCGAGGTCCTGACGGTCTTAGTACATTTTTCGTATCGAACCCATTGACTTTTTTTCATTTAGCTGCTGTGCTAAGGGGACTAAACCTCTGTTCGTCATGAATTGAAACGAAGGAATTAAGCTCGATATTAAACCCCTAAGAGAGTAAGTCGGTTGCACACGTTTTCACGAATTCTAACTCTTCTCTTAGGTTAGATGAGATCGAATTTATTTTTACTTCCACAGGCTGTCTATGTACTCGCCTAAAATTGGATTTCAGAATTTTTGGACATTTAACGCCTAAGAGGGTGTAAGAGTTTCCACGAATTCCTTTTTACTTCCACACGCATATATATCTCTATGTTCTGATCTAAGAAGAGTGTAAGGGAGTTGTAACGTTTTCACAAATTTTGTCATATCTTCTAAATGTGATTCGATATGAATTGATTTTTAACTAATCGTTTAAAAATAAAATTCAAAAGTTTTGGATTTTCAAACCCATAAGGGTACTAAGGGGGTTGTGCACGTTTTCACGATTTTCGTGATATTTCTTACGTCTGATTCAATTGGTTTTTCCTTGTACGGTCTTTTTATATAGCATTATCAAAAATCGGTGTCAGGATTTTCCCCATACACAGGGTGTCCGGTACTCCGTGGACAACCTTGTAAGGGGTTATTGAGTTACGTTTTACTTTACTGGTAGTAATAGGCGACAATACATATCGCTTAAAAATTGAATATTCAAAAAACCTGTTTAAATTGAAGGTGCCAGTGCAATAACCATACAACTCCGCATTTTTCCAAAAATAACTTTTTCACACCAAATATTAGAGAACGCTTTTCAGCTTCTTTTGGTGCAATAACTATACTTCTATGTTCATCCGATCATTATTTACTTCAGTTTTGGAGTTGTCCGCTCTATTGGTCCGGTGCAAAAATAAACTCAAAAAAGTACAAAGACGTTATGCATTTAGCAAGGAAATACGTTCCACCATCAGATATTGACTTTTATAACACTATTGAAACAACGGAGCACACAAGTAATTACGGATTCTGAATATGACGATGATTAATCAATACTATACTTACAACAAAAAATTTAACTCCCAGTGCAAGAAGCAGACAACTCCAAAATTTAATTTATTTTTTGTGTTCACTTGAAATGTTCTTTTTATAATACTAACTAATAAAAAGTTGTGTAATTATATGTTCTAATGAAAACAAAAATCTTTAATTTAAAAAAAATTCTCGTTCATTTTTTGGAAAGTTTTTTGCGTTTTCCCAACGTTTGAACTGGCAGCTTCAATTGTTGGTTCTACTTAAGAATTTTTAATGCCCATTTCTATTTTAAGTATCGAGGAAACTCGATACTCATCTGAATGTGGTAGGTAAAACTGGGTACAGTACTTTGGCTTTTTTAGTGGGGTACCTAACAAAATAAAACGCCTATAAAAGCTAAATTACCTTCATATTTTTATCAGTTTCAGTTACATTGCTCACAACGGCAGACGAGCTCGCCAGAAGGGGGTCGGAGATGAGCATAGAGCTGGCCGACGAGTCGGTTCTATGTCCCAATTAATGTGTAAAGGGAATGATTGATATTGAAGCGCTCAGACAGATGGAGGGGGCCTGGGTGAATCTCTCGGGATGCCGGCAAGCAAGAATATGCTGGCCGAAACTTGATAAGAGGAACTCTAGCTTCATTTTGTCTCTGGGCAGGGACATTTGCAGACAACTTATAGGGATCCTAACGGGGCACTGCCCCTTTGGGAGGCATGGAGAAAGGCTGGGAATACCCATGACTGACCTGTGTCGCTGTGGGGATGAGAATGTTGAGCCAACACTGGAGCATCTAGTGTGTGAATGTGAAAGTCTGGCACGCACCAGGCATCGGTACTTGGGGAAATTCTCCTTAACCGATCTATCAGAACTTGCGATGATTCCTTTATGGCGAACTACTCTCTTCATAAGGAAGAGCAATATTTGGAATCAGTAGTCTAGAGCCCGGTTTTATACGAGGGGACCACAATGGATCCACAGTTATCCCTCCGTGATGGACTGGAGCACATTGCTTTAGTCCACCCTTCTCAACCTAACCTAACCTACATTGCTAAAAGTAGATGGTATTAGTAGAATTTAGAAAATAATTTCAAAATGCCTGAGTACTTCAATAAAGAATATGGAGACATGTTCATCTATGTAAAATGTCAGGAAAATACACGAGCGACACGATCGCTGTATCATCAGAGATATCCTCATCGACGAACACATGACAGGAAGTATTTCTAGACATTTACAGAAGGATTCCAGAAACTGGCAGCATTAGGACGAGCAGAGTGAATGCAAATCCTGCGCCAATAATCGCTGTTCAGATCAATGAAAGAATACTGCAGGAAGTTCAAAATGATCCATCAATCAGTATCCGACGCTTGGCATTGCAGTTGAACATCTCTAAGTGGAAAGTTTGGAGTGTTTTAAAAGCAGAACGCTAGCATCCCTACCATCACACACCAGTGCAGGAGCTGCTACCCATTGATTTGCCCAAAAGGATGGAGTTTTGCAATTGGCTCCTTAAACGACAAATAGATGACGAGAATTTTATGAACAACTTTGGGACGGATGAGTCCCAATTTACCAGAGACGGTATCACAAACTTCCACAACCTACATACGTGGGCTGAGAGCAATCCACACACAAGAAGAGCGGCATCATTTCAGCACAGATTCAGTGTCAATTTATGGGACTGTTGTGATTGGTAACGAGATTTAGCGATTTCATTGGACCTATTATGCTTCCTGAGGGTACTCAATAGTTCCAATTTTTAACAAATGATCTACAGGACTTTTTGGATGATATTTCACTGGTACGATTAGCTTCCATGTTTTACCAACACGATGGTGCTCCAGCTCATTACGGCCGACAAATCTCAGATTAAAATTAAAGCAATCGCTGGATCGGTAGAAATGGACCGATACACTGGCATGCGAGATCTCCTGATGTAACTATTATGGAATTCTTTGTATGTGGGCGGATGAAGGACCTTGTCTCGCAACGGCAGTAGTAACATTGGAAGATCTAAACACCAGGATCGATGCGGCAGCAACAGAAGTAAGACAGGAGTTGAGAAGTATGAATACCAAGAGAACACTTGCAAAACGAGCTTTAGTGTGTATTCAAAATGAAGGTGCCATATTGAACATTTAATGTAATTAACAAAATTTGAAATAAAGCATAAAAACTATGGCTGCAGTGACAGAGGTTAACCATACCAACCCCTATTTCCAATCTATCTATCTATTATTAACATCTTTCAGTTCAAGCAAAGAGTGTAGATCAACATGTTCTTCTTTTTTGCATAAAAGTGCAATATTTTTGGAAACATAATTTTACATACATACATATATACTTTATTGATCAAAATTTGTTACATGTGTCATTTAAATTCGAAATTCATGGGCAGGATATCAGAAATCAAAATCTTTACAACCTTATAAGCGAAAAATAATTTTACTTTATTTATTAACTTAACTTAACTTATGCAATGCAAGTGTATGCAACTTTTGTAGGCAATAATATGACAAATAAAAAAATTAAATTAAACTGGCATTTTTATAATGGGGTTTTCTGAGAAAAACTACATTGATCACGGAATTTTAGGGTTGAAGTAGCAAAAATTTGTGTTTTGAAGTAAATATCTCAAGATCGGGTGCAGTTACAATTTGAACTGTTACATCAAATGAAAGGTAATTCGATTGCCTAAAAAACAAGCTATAACAACCCCAAGGTTTACGGACCTATTATGGAACTCGACTCGAACAAAAAACTAATATTCTGCAATTATGAAACTCGACGAGTGCCTACTTGTCGAGTTTCGCTCGACTTTGAGTCGAAAAAAAAGCTTGAGTAAAAAGAACTGCGTATTATGACTGCCGATCGAGTGAGTATTTACTTGAAAGAAATGTTAGATTCACTCAACTGCTGGAAATGAAGTGACCTTCCAATTGTCGGGTTTCATAATACCAACTTTAATTCGAGTCGAGTTACTCGGAAAGACTCGGCCTCTACTCAAACGACTTCTGTAGAAGCTGCCTGGATGAGGAGGAGGAGGAGACAGTCCTTCACCTTCTCTGTACCTGTCCAGCTCTATCTGCTAGAAGGAAAGCTCATCTTGGAGCTTACTTCTTCAACTGGCTTGGTGATCTTGCCGCAATGGAGGTCGCGAGAATCCAACGCTTCATTGCAAGCTATAAATGGTTCGACGAGTAAGACCGGATTCGATGATTCTGTGGTAACACAACGAACCTTTTAGGTCTAAGTGTGTTCGCGTTCTCACGGACAGCAACGCGCACCTACCTACCTACTCACTCGACTCGAGTTTCGTAATAGAGTCTCAACAAAAGAAATGTTCAAATGTAACGATTCTTACGTTATAAAAATTTTAAGAGGGAAAAAGTGTGGTTCAATCTTAGTTCACTCAACTGCATTTTTACACAAAAAACAACACCGATTTTGATTTAATTTATTTCTTTTATTACTTGTAAAGAAAACAAAACTTACAGTGTGTATATGTAGGATATACTTAATACGATAATTTAAAAACTTTGTACAGTTAAGTTTAGCTGATGATTAATTTAAGAAAAAAGAAAAGTAAAAAAAAATGATTCAAACTTAATAACGTAAACAACAATTATAATTATTATAATAATTATTTATCAGTTTACAGTGCGTAAAAGGAATCGTTATCTAGCTAAAATCGAAACAATATAGGCATAGCTTATTTCTTTGTAAAATTGTGTCGTTCGCAATGAAAAACGTGGATAATCCACTCAATAAACAATTCGCGTCCCGAATAGAAAAGTTATTGATCTTGTAATTAAAACGCAATAAAATGCCTATCCATATCTTTTTTACGGATTAACGACTTCCTAAGTCGTCCTGTAGTATACCGAAAGCACTTTTTTCTGTCAAACTGAATCTGTCTAATACGAGTTTAATAATATTTATTTTTGTATTTAAATATTATGCACTTATTTTTTTTTTATATAAACAAAAAAGATGAAATTCAAAATATGTATAATTTCTTACTGTGTAGTAATCTCAGTCCCGGTCGAATTTCGAGTTTCGTCGAACAAAGAGGGCGATGAGTTCTTTTTCTGTTCCGCATTGCTGAGATTCAATTCGCTAGCTTTCGAACTGTCCAGACTATTTCGTGATCGATTCGGGATAATTTTTTCTTTGATCGATTTAAAAAATGTATTTAACGAAAATCTGGAATCGTCATTTAATTCCGTACTATCATCGATCGTGCTAAGATTTTGGGCTTGAAGCGTTTTGGCGGTATTTTCTTCGTCTTCGTCGTCATCATCTTCGGAAAATTCTGGAGCCTCGTCAAGGCTGCGGCTCAAACTTTGTCGTTGCGATTCGGTCGGTGGTAATTTATTCGATTTGAGTAGATCGAAGAGATTTTCTGTGGACGATGTCGTTGTACTCGTGGCTGGGTTAGTTAGAGGATCTGATAATCTTCTGTTATTTTTTGTGCTGATGGATTTTATTGTGGTTTGATTTTGAGTGCTGGTATTAAGCTTTGTTTTTTCTAGTTTTGTTCCTTTCTTTTTTTCATGCTTTGAAGTTGCGTTATCTTTTGGCGATTGTGTTTGACTGCTGTCGTTTTCACTGGCACTATGAAAACTCTCTGTCGGTGAGTCAATCTCCTTTCCGTTTATTTTCGATGCTGAATTTTGCACATTTGAGTAAAGGTTTTCGATATCTTTCGGTTTTTCTGTAGTAACATTATCTGTAACTGAAAAGGAATACAATTGATTAAATTCTTATCGACAAATTTTATTTTTGTTTTGTGAAAAAATAAAATCCTATTCCCGCTACATAAAGGAATTGGTTTAATCGCAGCGAAAAAAAGTCTAAAATTGAACACCGCTATTGCCTTCGAAATATTAATATTAGTAGTGAACAGTGCGGAATGTTTTTTTTTGTGAAATCTGTTTTAATTCTCTCCGAGTACACAAATACTGTTAGAACTACCAGACAACAGTTGATTTGTCTTATGTAACTTTTCTATTTTGGTAGACTGTCACAGCCAATAATAAAAATAATTAAAACCTGCTAGTACACTACACTCTCGTATTCGGCTCGATTTCTGAACATTCCTATGCTACAATTCGTTTTCTTCACAGCAGCGTCTGCTCAAATAGTGCAAAATTTCTCTTAAACTCCGGCGATTTTGTAAAAAAATCAAGAGGAATGAATTAAGAATTTTGATGCGTTTTTCCGCGTGAAGATCATTGCACAAACTTTCCGCCCAGGAGAGAAAGCGGCCTTGGCTAATGCATATTAAAGCAAATTTAAACTATTATGTGAAAAACTTTTACTGGAACGGCCAGTTTGAACTTTTTGTTCGATAGCTGAACTGTTTCCTGTTGTAAAATGATTTTTTTTGTTGCAAACTAACTATCTAAACTTACCGTCTTCCTCAAGTTTGTCTTCTTTTTCATCCGTTATCCTATCTTCTTTTGGACTCATCGCATTACCTTCCGTTTCAGAGTCTGGAACAATAAAATCCAAATCAAATTACTGATAAATTCATCACAAAATCCACTCTTACCTTCAATATCGTCTTGATTCTTCTGATCGTCTTGGTTCATCTCATCATCTTTTGTCTTCATATTATCACTATCGTTACTATTTTCGGAAATATCGGGACAATTGTTACCATCTGTTTTTTGTTCGGTCTGGTCTTCAGTCGTCTCTATGTGATTACTATCGGCTGTCTCTTTATCATCTTTTCCTTCGTCATGTTCGCCTGATTCGTTACTGTTGTCGTCAATTTCAATTCTAACGCAAGTACTTAGCCTTCTCGATTGCCGAACTGGTTTATCACTTTCCTCATCTACATCTTTTTGCGCTGGACTTTTCTTTCGTTGAAATAGACCAATAATCGGTGTACTTGTCCGTGGAGCCTTTTTATTACTGCCACTGCTAGTCATATCCAGTTCGCCGCTTTCATCTGTTTCGTATTCAATGTCTGATTCACCAAAAATCTCAACGGTTTCCATAAACGAAACGGTTTTACGATTAATATTTAGTTTCTTGGTGAACAGCGGATCGGCTTTTTTCAATCGTTTCACACGAACATGGCTCCGAAACACTTTTTGACCGAATTCATCGACTAATTGCGTTTTACCCGGCGTTTTCGCCTGCCGTTTGTTCGTTTTTCGTATTGATCGATGCGCTGGTAGCCGAATGAAGATTGGACCGGTACTCTGTGGTGAGCCCTTTTTGGGTTGTTCAGTTGCCTTTTGTGATTTTGGAGATTTCGGAGACTTTTTCGACACCGATGATGGCGATAATGACGGCGATTTCTCAGTTTTTTGTTCCTTGGTTGGTTTCGGTCTAACTTTAAGGCGCGCTTGAACCTTTGTGCGCTTTTTTATCTGATTGCTTTTTATATTTTTGGGTAGTTTTACTTTACAATTTTTTAAGTGTTTTAAAAGCTTTCGGTTCTTAAGTACGAATTCCATGGTTAGACTGTCATTGGCCGTCATGGATTCGATTTTTTTTTTCGTCTTCTTCTCAACGTTAGTTGTTGGTTTTACGGATCCATTGCGGTTTTTCCTAACCGAAGGCTCCAACTTCATGTTTGCACGTTGAAGCGGCATACAGTAAGCGGTGGTGAATAGTAGCGGCAACTGGAAATAGAGAAACAAACAATTAAGACATTGGAAAACATTTTATCAATGCAACGACCATTCAAATCGTTTAAAAGCAACAAACGACAAGAAGATTTTCAGAAGATGGCATATACGACCGCCTTACTAAGTGATTGTGGTTAACATAACTAGGCTAAAATTCAACACCGCATTTCAATTGCTATTGCCTTCGAAATATTAGTAGTGAACACTGCGGAATGTTTTTTTTTTGTGAAATCTGTTTTAATTCTCGCCGAGTACACAAATAATGTTCGAACTACCAGGCAGCAGTTGATTTGTTTTATGTAACTTTTCTACGTGGGATTTGGGTGCAGTCCAAGTAAGTTTATCATTAATAGTTAAGCCAGTAAATTTGGTTAAATTAGAGTCCAGCAATTTGGAAATTCACGTTAAAGGCTGTCTTGTTTTTTCTGCAGGATATATTTGGTCCTTGTTACATTTAAGGTCAGAATGTTACCAAGTAATCTGCTTTTAAAAGGAGATCCGAACTGATTCACGCTTCCAGCTCTTCCTGATTATTGTAAGACCTTGAAGAACTTGATCAAGTAAAGAACCTCGGAAATTTTTAATATTGATTTCCCTTAGGGGTTTTAGGTTACATATATTTCACCATGAAGATAGTTTTTTTTAACAATATTATGACTTGTAGCGCTTATGCCTAGTTCTGCTAGTCCTTGGAGCAACAAATTACGTTCTACCTGATCAAAGGCATTTTTTAATTAATAAAAACTGATACAACATATCGCCCTAATTAAATCATTGATACCAGAAGTACCCTACTAATCAAGTCCACTCAATTAGTGGCGTACGCGGATGATATAAACCTCATGGCCAGATCCTGACGCGAAGGAAGTCTTCCACTGTCTAGACTCAGCGGCAAAGGATGTCGGGTTAAGGCTCAATGAGAATAAGACCAAGTACACGACCCAAACAAGAAGAAATGCGCCAACTAGACAAAATATGACCATGGGGACTACAACCTGGAGAATGTGGATCATTTCTCATACTTGGAATCACACCTTGTAATAGACGGCAACGAACGGGAAGAAGTAAAACAACGGATCACCCTAGCAAATAAGGCGTATTTCACGGTTCTCCCGATCTTAAAATCGAATAAAGTGCACAGGCAGAGCAAACTTCGCATATATGTACAAGACCATAATAAGACCTGTGCTACTATATGCAAGCGAAACGTGGGTTCTCACCCAAGCGTCTGAAAAATCAATAGACGCTTATGAATGACGAATTCTCCGAAGAATTTTGGGGCCAGTAAGAGAAGGCACTGAATGGCGTATCCGGTACAATGAGTTGTAAAACATCTATGACGACCCAGCCGCATTGTCCCTTATACAATTTCGTAAGCCATGTGGAGCGAATGGACAACGGAAGAATTCCGAAACGCACACTGAAAGGTAGAGCTCAGGGCAAACGACCGATGGGAAAACCGCGGAAAAGGTACGAGGACTCAGTTGACGCAGATTGCAGATCGCTTCTTAGATGTACAAATTGGAGGACGCGGGCGCTGAACCGAGATGACTTCAGACAATGTATCCTGCAGGCCCTGGCCCGATTTGGGTTGTCGCGCCATTGATGATGAATTAAATCCTTTGCAAAAAAATTCGAAAGCACCAATTAACGCAGCGGTTGTGTTACAGATATTTTGTGTTCGAACGATTGCATATTGCTGTTTGTCAAGTCTGCGTTGTTCGGAAACACCATGGACTGGGAAAATCAGAGATGTTTTAAGACAATCGGAATATACCTTCTCGGATGTGATTTTTACTATTTCAGATAGCGGGGTTGAGAAAATTTTTTCGAGGGTTTTTAAATGATTGTGATTCAGTCTAAGTTTTTAAGCTCACAATTTATGGCTCAAATTCTTCAATTAATTGGGTGCAGGAACATGTTTCAGGACTTGAATTGCGATGGCAATATTCGGTCCAGTCCAGTGATTAGGTTGTTTGTCCTGCATCGGCAATAATGACTCAGCTGCGACGGCTATAGTTGCAACCGTCGGCATTCGTCGCCATGTATTGCGTGTGGACGAACGTCTCGTTGTTGTTGCTACGATGGTAATATGCGATGCTGTCGTTTTTTGCACATGTGGTGCATACTGCGATGACTATGCAGTTTGATGCTGCATTGCAACGGCCGTTGGTTACTGCTGTTTTTTTGTTTTTATAGCACCGAACTGAACTTAGGGCTCAACCTTTAATACAGTTATGTACAGTCCAGTCAGTATAGGATGGGGAGAAACACAAAAAAAAAACAATTAATATGAAAGTAAAAATATAAATAAATAAAACAAAAGAAAACTAGGATTAACAGTAAGAGGGATCAGAGGAAAACAATCGGTGAATGTTACGTTTAAAAGACTGTAAGTCATATCCGTTAGGAAACACAGTCGAAGGCAATACGTTCCACATTCTGGTTGCACCAGAAAGAAACGTACGAAATTTTTGTGGCTCAACCGTATATTCGTGAGCGCGTAAAGCTACGAGTATTACGTGGGAACTGGACTAAAGGAGGTATAAGACGACTGATTTCATTACTACAGCGACCGTGGAAATATCTGCAGTAAATGCTGAGTACTCTGACATTTCGACGATGTTCGAGGGAGTCAATAGTAGCCGCAATGGCTTCGTCTCCAATAAGTCGGAACGCAAATCTCTGAATACGGTCAAGCAAAGAGAGATACGTTTTGGGTGCTCCTGCCCAGATATGTGAATTGTACTCAAGTCGGGACCTGATATATGCCTTGTAGATTTTTGCGAGGTCTGATGGTGTGACAAATTTCTTGCACCTTCGGAGGAAACCTAGGCGCTTGGAGGCGTCAAGAGCTACATCATAAATGTGTTGACTACAATCAAGTTTTTTACTGATGTTCATTCCTAGAAGATGGAAATGCTCCGAAGTGTTCAATGCGACACCATCAAAAATAAGATCAGGCACCGACGTGTCGGTTTTTAGTGAAAGATGACAGGCTTGTATTTTTGAGGCATTAAACTCTACTCGGTTGACCCTGCCCCATTCCAGGATTGAGATGAGATCAGAGTTTAAAGAACCAATTAACTGATTACGTTGAGAGGGTACCGAAGACTGGCGTGCCTCTGTAATCGAGTTGAAGCTGTAGGTGTTGTCAAGTGTACTATCATCTGCGAAGCTATGGATAGGATTGAGAGTGGACGACAAAAGGTCGTTAATAAAAATTAGGAATAAGGTAGGTGATAAGGCTAAGCCTTGAGGGACGCCCGAGTTGATAGGGAAAGAAGATTATGAAACGCCATCTAATACAACCTGTATAGTACGTTCCGAAAGAAAGCTCTCAATCCATCGAATACAAGTAGGATTAATACCAAATGAATTGAGTTTGGATAGAAGGGCTTTGTGCCAAACTCTGTCAAATGCCTTCGCTAGGTCATGTGCAAGTACTTGACCCTCACCGAAGTTATGGATACAAGCGTTCCACCGTTCAGTCAGGTATACCAACAAATCGCCGGTGGATCTCCGTGACCGAAACCCATTTTGCCAGTCATCAAGGAGACGACTGCTTTCCAGGTATTGCACGATCCTACGGTTGACAGCAGTTTTCATGACTTTAGACAAAATATAAGTAATGGCAATGGGGCGGTAATTTGCGGGGTTCGTTTTACTACCCTTCTTAGTTATCGGCTGAACATTATCTAGTTTCCATACATAAGGAAACTTACCAGAAGAATATGAACGATAGAAAAAATTGCGAAGAGGTTTAGCCAAAGAAGAGTAGCATTTTTTAAGGGCAATGCCATCTGGACCAGCGGATTTATTAATATTGAGAGCTTGAAGGATTTTCGAAACGACACGTGTGCGAAATTTGATGGGAGGAAGTTCCATATTGCTAGATAACACAGTTGGGTGGGTGGGGGGGGGGGGGGGTTGCTGTGCACTAGGTGGAAGAGTAAAGTTTCTCGCAAAAATCGAAGCCAGAAGATTAGCTTTTCTATCGAATCAACGACTGTGCGGTTACCATCAGATGACGAAATAAAATTATTGCTAACCGCTTTCGCAAATGACCAAAAGGACTCTAAGATCTTTCGTCTTATCTTTAGATCATGTTGTAGTTTTGCATGATTAATAGCGGACTTAATGAATTGATCCCTATTAAATTGTGAGGAATGTGCCTTAAATGTACCAAAAGCAATATTTTTAGCCTGAATGGCATCGAGACAGTCTTTGGTAAACTATGAGTCCTTCGATGGTTTGACTATATATAATAAAGAGCCGCATTCCCTTTAAAATTGTCACGATACTGAGTTTACAGGCCTCATCGCAATCATTGGATGGGTGCAGTCCAGTGATTAGGGTGTTTGGCCTGCATCGGCAATAGCGTTAACAATGCCTTGCCTGTGACGGCTATTGCTGCAGCCGCTGGCATTTCTTGCCATGCACCTGCGTTGCGTGCGGACGAACAACTCGTTGCTACGATGGCAATATGCGATGCCGTCGTCTTTAGCACCTGTGGTGCGTACTGTGGTGGCTATGCAGTTTGATGCTGCAATGAATGTTACAACCGCCGTTGGTTATGGCTCCCGCTGTAACTGTCTCATGGTGCTGCAGCTGATGGTGCGTTTACACTCACCCTTAAGGCACGCCTCGAGGCCATTGCAAACCGGTTTTCGTCGGCTTTGTTCTTTGCTGTGTTGAAAGTAATTTACACTCAACATGCCTCTTCGGCGCAACTTGCCTATAAGTGCGAAACGACAGAAATACGATGAGCTACAAATTGTGTGGTACCACAGTTCATTGTATGTGTGTACACATATGGAAGCGTGCATCGGAGAAAAAGTTGAAGAATGTTAGACTCTTGCGACTCCACAAGCCATCTGATTGGGTGAATTTTTGGTGGGGATAGAGGCTCTCCTCAAACGTTGATTGTAAATGCACCATGAGTCGTCGCCTTGGTTAAGGCCTGCATGAACGACTGGCTGTTACTTTGATTGACAGCCTTGTATTGGCTCCAAGTATGGTATGGCGTGTGGGGTGGTGATGTTGTTATCCTCCATCCCATAGACGTTATTGTTCGTCCGTTGTGCTCCCCGTTAGAGTGAGGCTTCAAGTAAGTGTGGAGTGTTTTTGGCCTGAGTGTCTGACTGGAAAACATCTCACATTCTAAAGCATTCTCCATCACAGCTACATTTTAGCAATTCCGCTAACGTTGACCTGATTGTGGCAGTGTTCATTTAATGCATTTCCAATTAATGCGAGGCCTGCCTTTTAGGTGTATTTACTTCAAATCGCATTATTCATATCCAATTTATGTAGAGTTACGTCTAATCGGAAATCAAGAGGATAGGTTCTTTCTAGACCAGGTTTAATAACGGCTGAAGATACATTAAACCCTTGATTGTGTTCGAGCGATTGCTAACTTTTTTGAGAAGACTTGTGGTGATTGAGAAACCTATGGCTTCACAGAGATTTTGCATCGTTCTCTAGAGACTGGACTCCCTTATCCAATGAATTCGCATTGTGTGACTTTGCGGTGCTCAAGGGTTTTTCCCATTCATCTTCAACACAACACTTTAAATCGAGCAATTTGCAGCTTTGTCCTGTGAAGTTGGCGGCCAGTTTTGCCAAAACTTTAGGTTCGTTTTGCCAAACCTTTAGGTTCGTATGTACCTTGAAGCCAAAAATCTATTTCAATCGATTAAAGGAGAAAGAACACGTACGCTTACTGGTCAAGTAATAAAATAAGTGCGCTACATATGCAGGTCATTCAAGAAACGGATGCCGACCGTTTCCTTCCCACGACTCCCCTGCTTTTATGAAAAGTAGCTCCGCAAACGGGATCGAATGCAACCCATCAAAACACACTGCGACTAACACGACCATCTCCACGTCCGACATTTTGATTGAATATCACGACATCCGCGAATTGCCCGGTAAAGTGCTCGCCACAAATTCCAACCAACTAAATTGCAAACGTTTCAATTGCCCTCGAAGAAAAAATAAATAAAAAAATTTGCCTATGCGCGCGAAATTTGCGCTTCACACATGGCGGCGACACTCCTCTGTTTTTTGCTCGAATGGGGGGCGCACAGCGATGATTGCGCTACGGCTCCTTTTTTTGAGCTCCAAAGCGGTCCGAGCGATGATCCAGGCCGTCCTTTCGACTTCAATTAAAACGCATACAACAGCCGTTCGTATTTTTCTCGACTAATTTTAGATCAAACGGAGAAAACAAACGAAAATTAACGCCGCGAAAAAAAAAACAAGTGCAAGCGACTTTTCCGATTTGCCACCATTTCTGATCGACGAGTCCTCGGCGGAATGAGTTTAATTCATCGGCGTAAAAACACCGAATCGTGTCGAGCATTAGTCGCGGGAAAACAGCGCAATTCGCCAAGTTGCGAAGCCAAGGAACTCCGGCGATTTTAAATTCGGGAGTCGAAAGGGAAGCGGTCAGCGAACTTTCAATGCGGTTGCGGACCGCTTCGTTCGACCCACCTCGTTGGCAACATTTTCACCTGCATCCGAACCCGAATCGATTTAATTACCTTTTTGTATCGTAGCACGGCTCTGAAGGATGGCGTCGACTTTTCGTAACACTGAACGCGTGAACGATTTTATTCACTTTTGCAACATTCTTTCGTGATTTTCGATTTCAGTCGGAATCATAACACACGCAAACGCAAAACTTGCCGGACAGAAGTTGTTTGAAAGCTGTCAATGGACGCCATTCGCGGTCGCGCACAAATTTGACACTTTATTTGGTTTCCCCTAGCCATCGGTAGAGGGATGCTGGCTTTGTGAAAAAAATTCGCGGTCTCTTAATTTTTCTTCGCAATTAAGATTTTATTTCGTAAATTCAAGTAAATAAAAAATAAAATTTTTTTTAATTTAATTATTTTGAAACCCTTTTTGTCCAAGTGATGGTTTTCAATTCGATTATTGTTCCATTTTCCAATCGTTTCCCGGTTGATTGGTGTGAAGTTGTCATCATCACGGCCTGCGAACTGTCATTGATTTTCGTGGTTGTTTTTCTTTGCGTTTGTTGGTTATGCCGAGGGTTCTGTTCTTGTGAATTTTTCTTTTGAAGAGGCTTTCCCTTTAAAATTTTGTTGTGATTTTCCACGGTAAGTCTTAGTTACTAAGCGTAGAGTCGAAATTCCGTTGAAATAACCTAGCGGTCGTTATGCAATTCAATGGCGAAAATTGGTCTCGATTTTTTCTCGCCGATTTGTTTACATTTTCCGACTTGGTGGAAAAATTGATTTTTCAATTTTTACGGTCATATTTGCACTGTGCTAATTGGGTTAAAGTGGATTTAGTGAGACAACTGCAGATTGTAGTGTATTTGTAAAATTTTGTTGCAAACTATTTGACAATTGGAGCGGTCGGCCTTGGGCCGCAGATCAGCGTGGTGTGGATTTCGGTTGGTCATAAAAAAAAATGGAAACGTCTTCCGGTTTTTGTCGAGTTTCGTTTGTGGAAGTTCGTCTTTCTTCAGGAGCGACGCGGTCCACGTTAAAATTCGCCGGTATGGAAAGCTCAACTTTTCATCTCGTTCGAAAATCTTAAAACCGATTTGGTGCCGTCGTTAATGGTCTCGAAAACAAGGTGACCTAGTAACTTTTGGGACAGTCTGCCGGCAAAATCTCAGTCAAACGTTTGCCAATCATCGCACCAATTTAAAATCCATTTCAGCGATAAACATTCTACCGGTGTTTTTAGCGTAGCGATCGACGCCCTTGGATTCTTATTCTACCCTACGGTAGTGCGATCATATCGACGTCAACGGAAGGACCACACGCACCGGGATGGTATCAGAAGGCGCTGCAGTTATGATTGACCTGTGATCCTGTATCGCCACCGGGAACTGTATGCGCTTCGTCAAACCAGGAGATGTTTGAGGTAAGGTCCTTTATAGACCTCAGTTCAATTTCAAGATGGGGCGCAGCGCTAGAACAACTACGGTCACTAGGCACCGTACGGGCACATTGCAATTCCTTCAGATCCTCGTGGGCAGCTCCCTCCCCTCAAAAGCACTCCAAATCCTTGCAGAATATGACCAGATTGTCATCAGTCATCACCTAATAATAATTGATTTAATCCCTTCATGCTACATGGGCAAGTCATCCCCCATAGGAGGCAATACAGCCTCTTAGCTGAAGCCAAATCGGAACAGTACCGCCCCATAACTCAGTGAAATGAACAAGATAATTGCTCCGTTTCGGGTACACTTTCTCAGCTCAAGGAGCTGGAGGCATAACCGTCACTCAGCTCAATGAGCTAGAAAATTTTCACCATATCAACATACACATGCATCTATGATGACATTGGGCTCAATGCCTAATAATCTACCTTAACCCCTAGTACTCCTCAGTCAGTACAGCGCACTGGTTTAATAGGTAGTACAAAAATAAATTAACCAAGTTTTATATTAATAATTATTAGGTTGCTGCAGATGAAATGTCGTTTTTGGTAGTGCAATTTCAAACAACTGTAACTTTTATAAAACTTAATTTTATTAATCAAAATAGGCACCAGCACATAGAATACACTTCTCCCAACGAGATACAAGTGCATTTATGTGTGCTCTAGAAAGTCGGACTTCTACGAAACTGGAGAAGTCCGACTTTCTACAGCGAAGAAACTCCTCGAAGGCACTTTTGATAGCTGCTTCATTATCGAATTGTTTGTTCGCCAAAAAATGATCCAAATGTTTAAAAAAGTTGTAGTCGGTTGGCGAAAAGTCTGGTGAGTATGGTGGATGAGGAAGAGTCTCATACTGCAACTCGTTTAATTTTTGGACCAATGTTCTTGAAACATGGGGCCGTGCGTTGTCATGAAGCAGTATAACTCCATCTCTGTTGACCAATCTAGCCCGTTGAACACGCAATTTCTTATGCATTTCATCGAGTTGGGCACAATACTTCTCTGCATTAATGGTTTCACCACGCTTCAAAAATGAATAGTGAATAACTCCAGCTGCAGACCACCAAACAGCCACCATTATCTTCTTCGGCCTGGTTTCGGCATGTGTTTTCGGGTCTCATCAGCATGTTCGGATCGGCGACGATTGTCGTACAGTATCCACTTTTCATCACATCTCACTATTCTGTTCAAAAACGGATCGTTTCTCTTCCGGGCGAGCAGGGAACTGCAAATTTTCAGTCGACGCGTCATGTTTTGCTCAGTAAGATCATGCGAAACCCACTTATCAAGCTTTTTGATTTTTCCAAGCTGTTGCCGGTGCCGGGAAACTGTCGAACAGTGTACGCCCAATTTCTTGCAATATCCCTTACAGTTTGGCGTGAGTCAGATTTCACTAATAAATTCAGCTCGTCCTTGTCGATCGAAGGTCCTGGGTGACAACGTGGCTCACTTTCAAGGGTCAAATCTCCTGATCGAAATTTTTCGAACCATCGCTGTGTGGTTCGTTTGTTTACCGTATCAGTTTCAAATGCTCTGTTGATGTTTTTAGTTGCCTCCGTTGCGCTGTGGCCAAGTTTAAATTCATAAAGGAAAATTATCCGTTTTTGACTCGAATCCATTTTTTTTTTCTGTCCGATCTCAATGAAGTCCAAAACTGAAATGACTCCATAAGTGAATGTAGGGGTATTTATACTTCAATACCCAATCACACTTGTGCCACCTGGAGGCAGTTCGAGACATGAAAATCGCAACTGACTTCACTTCATATAGAAAAACGACATTTCATCTGCAGCAACCTAATAGAAAAAATTAAAGTAATAAAGTGATTAATAAGGAAAATACGAATGATCAAAATATTAAATAATACATGCAAATTTATAGTTAGTTTTTTTTAAATTAATTAATAAAAGAAAAATAAAAAATATGTAAAAAAATAAAATAATAAAGGATTTAAAAGATAAGATAAAAGACGTATACATGCTACAACAACACAAACCACAACCATTTCTTCAAGCGTCTTTCAGGACTGCGTGTCTATGAAATATACTGGTTGCATTTTTTATGGAGCTGGGTAAGGAATTGTACTCAATGATTGCTTCGTAAAGTGGGTCTCTTCTCAGACGATTCGTTCTTGGTCTGCATAGATTTACAATATTGTTCGCATTACGTGTGTTAAGGGGGCAGTCTACTTTGGACGCCCCAAAAAAGGGCTATTTTTAGGAATTTTTTTAGAGTTTACAAGAATAACTATCGATACCATTCTTTTTGGGTTTAATGAATATACTCTAAAACTAGCTAAAAACATTTTTTTTTTATTTACTTTTTACATTTTGTGTTGAAAATACTCGTTAAACGTAACTGCGTGAAAAATACATAGGTGGCTGACGGGATTGATTTTGCTCAGCAGATTCATCTGACACAAAAAAAATGAAAAAGTTATAGATTCTGTATAACTGTGATTCTGTCTGGAACTAGAAGATTTAATATTCATGCATAAATAACAAAATGGCGGACTTTTTCGGAAAAATACCAAAAAATTGTACTTTTTTCTCTAGTTTTTGCATCAAAATTAATAGTAAAAATAAAAATGTTCACTTGGTTCTAGTTCCAGACGAAATTATATATTTTAGGGATATGTGGTCTAATTTGTATCAAGATCGGTTGAATGGTTTTGAAAATTTCAGTCCCGTGAGCCGAGAAAACGTTGTTTCGAGAAAAACGCGGTTAAAGTTTTTTTCTACGAAATCGTGAAAAAATCATACGTACGCCTAATCAGCGATGCCCGGACCATACAGGATCCCTTCTGCCTTTCCAGAATCTCTTACCCTTACAGTTTCAAATGTGGACATATAACTGCCGGTGAAAGCAGTAGAAAAACCTCAAATGTCGAAATATAACTGCCGGTGAAAGCAGTAGAGCAACCTTAATAATAAGTTTGTGTTAATACAAGCAGCTGCTCGACATTGGCACTTAGACTGCTCGGATCTTTATGAATTTTTCTCACAATATTTTTGAATGTACATACTTTCGAAAAATGCAAAAAAAAAAACGATTTTTTCAAACGGTCACAACTAGACTGCCCCCTTAAATTGAAGTAAGTCTTTAATGTGTCGTATGGTTCGCGGGGTTTTAGTTTGTTTATTTAGAGATTTGTATATTAATTTTACTCTTTCAAGCGCTATAAGTCCGCTCGAGAGCGAGTGCAGATAAGTGTAGAAAGTGTATCCAAAAAGGACAAACCTATTGTTAACTTCTTGTAATCAGAGTAGAGAGTCAACGAAGGCGTAAGTCGAGGGAGATTGTATACCGCATTGATTTCTTTGTTCATTAATCTTGCAATTTTTTTCAGATTATACAAAGCTGTTTGGCTCCAAGGGAGTAGTCCATAGCTTAAATTGGAAAGGATAAAGGCATTCCCAAGTAACACAAGACAACTTCTTTATCTATTGCAGATCTTTATTATCTGTCATAACGGTGTGCCAATCATCACAATGGATAAAAACGTCACGATAACCAAAAATTTAGAACTAATATTTGCTCCAACGTTGGCACAGAAGATAAAATGACCAAACATCTGTATGACTTAATTTTACATTTTTGCAGAGTTTTGCTTGCGGTCATTTGGATCAATGTTTAACAAATTTTCATTTTAACAGAAGAATAGTTATTACAACTAATCTTCAATATTTACAACCTTTTCTCTGTGGCGACAGTTTTCAGTTCAAGAAATTATTTTCTTTTAAACAGAAATAAAGTTGGGATGCCATTTTGTCATTAAATACAACCTTTTCTCTGTTTTGGTGGACCGGGTGTAGTCCAGTGGTAGTGTACTGGGTCTTGAAAACATTGTTACGGGGTTCAATTCCCACTCAAGTCATAATTTATTTATATGAATTTTTCAGTTGCTATTGGTTTCGGAATATTAATATTAATATTAATAAATCGTGAACAGTGCGGAATGTTTAATAGGGTCACTAGTAAAGGATTTAAACCTAAGTGAGCAAATGAGATCTGTTTACATTCTTATCAGATTCACAAATACCATCAGAGCTGCCAGAGCATCTTTGCTAGCTGCGAAAAACGATACATATGTATTATTTATTAAAACTTTTAAAATGTTTTTATATCGTTAAAAGAATAATTCATTTTAATGCGTATAGTGGATGTATGAAATTGGAGAGTGGGTTAAAAACACATGAGTTTCCTCGAAAAGACTGTAATACTGCCTGCCCATCTTGAGTTGGTTTCCTCAATTGAGTCCAATCCCAGTAGCAGTTTACATGTAGAGAGAGGCACACCCAGATTTCGATGTTCCGGCATAATCTGAAGGGTGGTACCGCGCCGAGCGAGTTCGTCAGCCATGCAGTTCCCTGGAATATCCCTTTGTCCTGGCACCCAGCACAAAAGAATATTGAATTGTTCAGTCATCTCCTTAAGCCGATTCCAAGGATTTTATTGCCGCTTGGCTGTCTGTGAAAATGATAATATTCCTAGTAGATATTACATTACACTTCAGCCAGGACAAGGCCTCCTTGATCGCCATGAGCTCCGCCTGATACGACACTACAGTAGTCCGGGAAACGGAAGGAGCTGCTAATGTTAAGCATGTCAGAGAAAACACCTCCACCTACCCCGCCTTCAGTTTTGGAGCCGTCCGTATATATGTGGGCAGACTCTTCCGTCCGTACCGAATCCCTTTCCCATTCTAGATGAGTTGGGATGGTTGTTAGGAAATTTTTGTCAAAATCATAACTGGGAGGGGTGTAGTCGGTGTTTTCAGGAATGTTATTGAAGTGATACAAGATTGTTGAGTGTCCTGCATATATGCCAGTACACTATGTATAGGCCCGAAGTCGAATGGCTGCACTGGCTGCTATTTGCTTACCAAAAATGTCTAGGGGTGGCAGACTGAATAGCATGTCTAGTGCTGCAGAGGGAGTTGTTCTTAGAACTCCACTGATGCTGATCTCTGTACATTCCCTAGGGTGGTGCGGTTAACCGCTTTGTCTAAGACAATAACACCATACATAAGTATCGGTCTGATGACGGACACGTAGCACCAATGAACTATTCGGGGTTGCATACCCCATTTTTTGCCAATGGCCTTTTTGCACGAGTAAAGCGCAACTGTTGCTTTCCTTACCCGTTTCTGTATGATCAAATTATTAAGTCAAGAAACACCTGCAGTCCACCATGCAAATAGTTGAGACGAAAGATCCTGGAGTGCCCCAAAGGATCGAAATCCTTTTGGTCATTCGTGAAAGTTGCTAGCTAGAATTTTTTTTCGTCGTCTACACCTCCATTTTCTGATGGTAACAGCACAGAGCACAGTCGTTGATCGCATAGACAAATGCAATCTTCTGGCCTCAATTTGACTCTTTCACCTAGTACTCAGTGGGACCCTGTGACGGTGTTATCTAAAGATATAAAACTGCCTCCCATCAAATTTATATACGTATCATTTTTAGACTCCGCTGACCTTTTTTTTAGTAAGCGTTGAATACTACATCCGAACTAGGGTATATCGTCCGCAAGTGTTTTATATATTGTTGAGATATATGACTGCGGCGAAGCCTGCAAGCTCATTATCGAGATTATTTTGAGAGGAATGCGGCTATATTCCTTAACTTAAAAAGGGTGAAACCATGCAAGGACTCGTGGTTATTAAACTGGCTATACTATTCAGTCTAAGGCAAATTTAGGACACACTCCAAATTTAGGACAAAACTCAATTTATTAAGACAGAAATATTAGAAAATTTGTCTTTGGGATAGTGCAGGAGCAAGCCAATAAGGTCTTAGTGCCGATATCATTCTCACGCTAATAGTTGTAACTTTTATGTTCATATTCAAGTACATCTAGGAATAAAATAGAAATGTATATACACGAAAGTATGAGAAAAATAATAACGAGAATTTACAAAATCAAATTGTTAGTCTAAACCAAAAATACTTTGTAAAACTCAATTACATAATGAAGAAAATAATGCAAATTTAAAAATAGAAATTAAAACAATATCCAAAATAAAAAAATATGTTTGATCCGGCTGAAGCTGTTCTTCAGTTCCTAGTACCATCTCGGCCATGGGGCAGTAACAGTGCTCTTCGAGGCACAGTAAAAAATTCACAATTTTTGATGGATGGGGACCGATTGACTGCAGCCTATTGTAACTGCTGTATTTTTTTTAAATTAAAACTGAATCATATGTTGTCATTTTAACATCTTTTTTTATTAATTTGTAACAAAAAGAAAACATTGTTATAATTTTTAGTTGAAAAAAGACACACCACAAATAAATTGAGGGCGATTAAAATTTTTCCACGAACAATAACAAATCATAAAAAATTCTACTTAATTTTAATAACTACTCTACGTCGACAATTTATTTTTTTTCTTCTTCGTTTTCGTTTTAACCTTCTTAACAAATGGCTTTTCCGAGTCGGATTCTGTTGCTGGATTTTCATGAATTTTCGACGATGTAATCAGGCGAAATTTCTTTTTCTTAATCGGTTGTACGGCGGTTGCAACTAATCCGCCTGTTTTAAACTTATGATGGTTTTTAGTGAGCGGTGCCAATGGTGGTATTATTGAAACACTAGTTGCCGTTGTTAAGACACTTGTGGAAAGCGAATTGGAAATTTTCTTATGGTGAGATGATCCCTTGACTTTAGACTTAGCTAAACGCGATAGAATTTGTGTGGTTTCAGCTATTTTCGAGAGAGGATTTCTGTAATGACAATTGCAAATATTGTGGAAAAGTTGTAAAAAAAAAGATTGATCCGAGTTTTTAATGTACCTTTTCTTTTTCGTTTTAGGCGGTTCATTTGGGATCTGTTCGATTTTCGTCGCCGTTGTTGTAGTCATCTTGTTTGTGCTTTTCTTAATTTTATGGGGCTTTTCTGGCATTTCGGGAACAACTAAGTTTATGGTCACTTTATTTTTGGTTCGGCCGCCTCCATCTCCTCCTTCACCGCTTCCATTTCCACAGCCGAATTCGTTTTCTTGCCATGCTGCTAATTTCTGGGAACATGCACTACGAAAATTTTATAATTAAATTCAAGCTTTATTTAGCATGGAGTGCGCGTTACGTTAGCAATGCCTCGCTATCGTCCTTCATAAAATAGAGTGATTTTTTCTTCACAATGGGCGGAATACCCCAAGATAGAGGCGGATTTTTATTTAAGCAGGACGACCCTTCCGGCATGACGCCAGTCCAAATTTGCTTTTTAACCGATAGTTTATATTGCAGATTTTCAGTTGTTTCCATAATATGTTGATTGTTGATCCTGTAAAATGAGCAGTTACGAAGTTGTATTGTAAAATTATCGATAAATTCGATTTCACCTTATTTTCGGTCCGGATTTGTTCAAATTATGCCAGGAATTAGTTCGACGTGCTCCGCCACCGATGGGAGGAAATTCTGTAAGGGCAGGTGATGTTGCAGATTTTTTTGGTTTGTCGTCCAAACGTTGGGTTAAAGACTCAATCGATTTGTGCTTAGCTGGCGTTACGATTAATTCAGGAGGCATTTGCTGATCACTTTGTAAAATATCGTATTGAAGACGTCGTTGTATTTCGTTGTGCATGAGCGTGCGATGAGTACGAGGTATTGTCCCGTAACCATCGGCTTCTGCATAGAGTTCGTCATCTGTGGAAAATTGAATATCCGATCCGGGATCCGTAGTTGGTAGATCGAGAACAGTTCGGTTGGTTTTTCGGTTACGTTTGTGAACGTGCGATGATTTACCTTTTTGTTTCTTTTTTACCTTAAGATAGTAGGGAAATTGTTAACAGAACAACTCTTAAATTACTTTACAGCACATCTAAAAATGTTATTTGACTAATAAAAATATTCCATGGAGAAATTTATTCGAAATGTTAATTATCTGGCGAGATAGGAGCTACTAATGCGAAATTGACAATTTTAGTTTCAGAAGCGTGGGTATTAGAGAAATTTGTGCTGTGAAACCTTGTCTCTGAATCGAATTCTCTACGACGGTGTTCTTAAGACGTAGAAGGAAAGGATTAGTCGAGTTTAGTAGACCCTGTACAACTGCCCACATACGTCCTCCTGAAAAGTTTGGGGTATCAGTTCCAAGTTGATAGGACTTTAACCATTGCTATAGGTGTAGAATATCAAATCCTTTAATGGATCTGTGGTAGCACATTGTCTTGTTGAATGAATCTTGGGGAAGAATCATTTTTCAAAATATTGTTGTTCAATTTATTATGCAGGTCGTCGAGTCCGGTCCTTCTATAGGAGCGCGGAAGTGCATACACAACACCCAGCCGGGTTGAACTCTTGTGTTCGGCTGTCTACAAGATGTGTATAATTTTTCTTAAAAGGTTCTTCTGAATTCGGTCTTTGATGTTGTGCTTTCAGATAAGTTTCCAAATTAATCCAATCGCCTAACACAAATCTAAGATACGCTCCTACTTACATGTTTCACCGCATATTAAGTAATGTTTCGTGCTAATTTGAAATATTTGCCGCAGTATTTCTACTCAAAAATTAGAACCGCGAATCTGATTATAAATCGCTGTAGTAAGGCCGCTTCTCTTTGTTTCGTTATGGCTCGTGTCTTAAAACTTGACCCAATGTCTACTTGATAAGCTCGATTTTGCTTGCTGATAAGAAGATAACATTATCGCAACTTTCTTTGTCAAACAATCATAACGATAATGTGTATTTTCTTGGCAAAGTTTTCATTGAAGCTAACGGTTTTTTTATTTTTGTGTTTTTTCGGTACAAGAGTAGTATGTGAAAAATCAACGCACGTAATACCCGACTGGAGCGAAACGCTACTACGACTAGTACTAGTCAAAGTGAAAGTTATTCATTGAGAGTATGATATGTAAAAAACTTTTGTCTGGAAAAGCCAATTGAAACTTTGTTCGACTTGGTCCGAAATTGAAATATCCTATAAGGACGATTGTTATGACTACTTGGTGGTGGTTGTCAAGAAAGTTACGGTAATGTTTTTCGCACTTGATTTCGAGAAGTTCATACTCGCACATAAGGATAAGAGAAATGCATTGCACTGATCGTTGTGGAGTCTGCAAATCACAGGCGGTTCGTAATTTTGTTTTGTCCTTGTGACGAATTTCTACTCAATCAGGTCCTGTATGACTACCGAGGCGTGCATAGAACAGCAACAATGATTCTGCACAATACGAAATTTTCGGCTTCACCCTTTAGCTATGGTGGCTGAGCTAACTCGCCTATGAAATTTCGCGATTGTTCGTTCGTTCTTTGTCCCAAATACAACAAAGGTTGGTATGCGGCACCAGCCTATAAAAAATAACTTTCAAAATAGCAAGCACTTGCTTCTACTCGCAACATTCTTATTTTTAGAATGAGCTTCATATAGGAACTAAGTTTCAACTTCTTGTCATTAGTGGTTGCTCCCCAGCCTCTCCAGGTTCTTGGGCTACCGCCGCACGCCAAATTAGTTAAAAAAAATCTTTCAAATTTCAAAGTTATAACTTAAGTTGGCAACCTCGCTTGTGAATGTGCTCAATGGATAGCTCTATGTAATTGCCAGGTTTTAATTTGCTACTACCATTAGCGATTGATAACTTATAGTCTTAGCTTTAGTTTTAAGAAGGGGCGAAGCGCTGAGCCATCGCGCACACTAGGCACCAAAAGGGCCCATAGCGATCCCTTCAGAACCTCGTAGGCCACTAAACATCCCCTAAAGAACCCAGATCCCTAACGAACTTGACTAGCTTATCATGCCCTATTTACCTCAGGTCCTCCAAATTGTCAAAGAAAAGACTGCTCAGCCACCTCAGTCGCCTCCTTGCAACCGCCTGACACTCACACAAAATGTGGGTGATGTCCTCCTCAGCATATAGGTCAAGGTAATATCTGCACACGTCAGAGTCAGCGATCTCCATACGCATAGCATGCTTTCCTAGCAAACAGTGCCCTGTCAGTATTCCGACAAGTAGCCACAGACTTCCCCTACTCCATGTCAATATCTCCCTAGTCTCCCTAGCTTATAAAAATTGTGTTTACCTTTACCAGTTCACCCACTCTTAACCCTCATATCCCGATCTGAAAAGTTTTTTTATTTTTTGTAGACCACAGTATCTACGTTAATTTCCGAAGGATTTCGGATTTATTAAACTTGATTTCGAGTTAAATTGAACTTGAATTCGAAGACAGCGTATGATGTTTGCTACAGGTTCGCTACGATTTTCGATGATGCTGCGAAATCTATCAAAAACAAAGTCCAAACACGATCTGCTCGCAAACCTTGGTGCACACCAAGATTGCCAGTTGTTGTTCGATTGTCCTTAAGGGGGATCCGAACTGGTAGCTGATTTTAAAGTGTGTGAACAGGAGAAGTATCCAGTCGAATAAAAGAGGGTGTCATTGCTAACATTCCAAAATCACGGTCATATGTCCCCATCCGCTGCCACAAGAAACTGAAGACGTAAAATGTTCTTTAAGTTGGATTGATGTCTACACGTGTAACGAATGAATTTGATCGAATTCGTTATATATGGATATCAAAACTAATAATTCTCATTTCTTATTTCAGTGATCGAGAAACCTCAATGTACATAAATCGAATCATTACGACACACCAATTAGTCGAATCTGAAAAAAAACACGCTGTTTGACAACAATCTCACCCTGTGAACGAACATCAAAGGTGTTTTACACGAAATTCCTAGACTTTTTCGAATACTTGTCGGCATGTACAACAACGTTCAAATACCTCCCCAAAAAGACAACCAGCAAAAAAAAAACGGAACGAGCAGTTTTTTGAATTTTGGCATTGGCAGTGACTTTGACACACTTTGACCAATCGCGTCGGCCTCTATCATGGCTACATCTTTGGCCAATATTGTTCGCTTCACTAGATCGAGATATTAGATGTACTATATGAGTTCGACAGGCGAACAACTTTATGGTACATAGAGTTCTAATTTTAGTTCTACTCCACCCAAGCCATTGAAAAAACCACCTAAACGTATTTAAGATTAATATCTGATGGCGAGAGGATCATGTAAGATTGATGAAGTATATTTAGCGATCCGAGAAGCGCCACAATTTTCGGGTTTTAATCGATTCGATTAATGAATGAATAATTGTGTAATCGATTCGAATTAGAAACAGATAAATTTGCAATTTGTTACGATTTACGAGTTTGTTGTATTTTACGTAATCGTTTTTTCGAATATCCCAAGATAAAACTTTTACTTAAATTTGAAATTGATTTTCGATTCGATTGTTTGCTTGCGAACTTTTTTATCGTAACTAGTCGATTCGTTTTCTTTTGCAATTTATGAGTCCGTTTGTTTTTCGCTGTTACAGATTTTCGCTTTCCTATTCGACTTTTCCGGACTAAAGGTGATCTTTTCTTGACAAGGATCGATGATTTTTTCTTGACAATAGTCGACATTTTGAAATTTTTACTTTTTGTCTTTGGCTTTCCCTCAACAACTTTTGGCAATTTCTTTTTCTTACTTCGAGGTTTTTCTTTCACTATTTTGCGCATCTTGATGCGAATCTTCTTTTTCTTTTTCACAATTTTCTGGCATAGTATATGATACAAAAAACAGAATATTTAAAATACCTTTTTATCATCCTTACGCGTGAGAAATGACAAAACTGGAGAACAGGGTGGTACCTTTAGCGGTCGACAACATGGTCCTTCTTGGTCCGAATGTTTCGCTGATTTGCCTTCGTTGTCCGAACTACTGGAACTAGTGTCGCCTTCATCGCTGTAATGAAAGACATAAAAACGTTGTCAGTGGACATAGTTTAAAAAAAATCAATGGTTTTAATGTAAAAAAAATAAAATAAAAATTAGAACATTTTGAAATTAGTTAGAATCAGAACTCGCAATACATACTTTTCGCCTTCTTCAAGCGCTTGTTAATATCAATTTATTAATGTTATATTTATCTATTTTATTTGTATTAGTTTTTATTTTATTTATTTAACAATATTTAACCTTTTTATATTTAATTATTTGTGTTTATTTAATCTTTTTATATTTAATTATTTGTGTTTATTTTTTTTATTTATATTTAATTATTTGTGTTTATTTTTTTTATTTATATTTGATCAATTTTATATTATATCAAAGAACTCTGCACAGTATATCAGATCGATTTGTCGAAGAAATTAATTGTTTGTGGGGGAGACTGGGTTTAAGTGTTGGAAGTACAAGCCTCTATTGATTACACTTTATTAAAGAAAAAGAATTACTCAGGCTTAGAAATGGTTGTAGTGAAATGTATATAACTTGTAGTAGTTAAGCTTGCGCGATAAACCTACCTTCAAATTAAAGATCAAAAAATGGTATTTGTCAACAATAGGAAAAAACTTATAGTTAGCGATTTCGTTCTTTAGATGAATGACCGTGAACCAAAACTTTTCCTGCGAAATGCTATAAAAACCTAACTATTAACTCAACTATACCGTTACAGAAAGCGTGATTTAGTCTCAAAAATGTGTGTAAATTGCCGGACTTTGAACATGTAAAGTTTGTTCCGCTGATATTCTTAGCCTCAGAAGAAAGGATATTCCTGAAATGGTTCCTTGTACCACTGAATTAGCCCCCCGAGAAGAACAACACCATGCGTGTCAGGAAATTTCTTCATCGATAATCTTTCCACGCTACTCAAATCTTACCGACAGCAACACCTTCACGATTTCTTAACCCAATTTAATGCCGTTCGATATTTTTATTTGTATGTGTTTCCGATATTAATCGTTATAATTGTTGATGCGTGTGCAGAGTACACGCTAATCCTCTGATATTGTCCCTTATCGCGCTTACAAATAAAATGTACAATAAATCTATAAATGTCTGAATTATTGTTGAGTTGGATTTATGTATAGCTTAGTATACTTCGAGTTACTGACCTCTGAAAAACCACCCCCTTTTATTGGTTTCGTATTTTTTTCTAATGATAAAATTGCATGATTATGTTAATGTGCGAAATATTAACGTTGTTTCTTTTTCGGAAATATTAATCGAACGAATTTTATTAATAAAAGTCGTGCAATATATTTAGCGAGACTTGTCTGGAACTATATTTAGATAGAATAGTAGGGTGATGACTGACGACTGAAAGCTATAAAACATTCAGCAAACTTGTGAGGGGATAAGATAGTTTTTTTTTTTAAATTACACGCAATAATCTTTTATAACACGGGACTTTTGGAATCGACCCAAAATCTAGTAGTAGACAAGCAGACATGTATTTTATTACTTTTTTTTTGGTTTCTAGATATGAGGAGCAAGCAACGTTTCTATCTATCTATCAAGTATCTGTTTTTTAGTTTGCTTATCTCAAGCTTTAAAAAAATACCCAACGCTAAGCTCAAGAAATTCACACACCTTATTATTATTGTAAAAAAAAATCTGGATATTATGCATTGTGAGAAAATAAAAATGGTTTTTGCAGTGAAAAGCAATTAAAGTAACTCCAACTTGTGTACAGGAAGCATATGTATTTTCTTGTCCTGTTTTATCGACATGTCGAGGTAAAAGGTGCGTCAGATACGGCGGTAATATGATTTTTAAAATATATAGCTACGAATTACAATGAAATCTGTTTAGCATATGGGTGAACCTTTTTATTTTTCAGGCAAAGCCATATGTACATAACTCTCCTCGTACTACTCGACTAGCTAGATATATGTAAAATCAAATTTCAACTTTACGGCATGAACTGTTCATGAAATTAACAAGTGTTCTGTCTTCTCTCTAATTCAAAAGGGTCAATCCAGTACTGTTACTGTGTAGAGTTCTCTAGATACGGAGCCTAATTTTTGAGTTACAGTTTAAGCGGTTTCACCCCGAGTACCCAATTATTTGTTTGTAATATGGTTATATCTCCTGAGAAAAAAGGAACCATCCGACGGCTTATTACTCCAAACGGATTAACTGTGAATCATTTTTATATCAAAGTTCACCCACAAAAAGAAATAAGATAGATTTGTAACTAGATCATTTCTGGAAAGCCCCGTCACTTGAAAGACGTTGGTGACCCCGACGGTTTTCGGGCACCAGTTCCCTATTATTATTATGAATTTTTTTACAGTAAAGAATCTGAATAGTGAGTGAATCCAGACTAGTTATCACCAGGCACGCACAATTGCATTGAATTTATTCAGGTTACTTCCTAATTAAACTGAAAAGGCTTTACGCTGCAGTTCCCATATTTTATATGGGCTGTATGAACGATTGATGAGAGTTGGTAACAAATTTCGCATTTCTATTGATTTGTTTGATACTAGCATTGCTTCTATTAAAACATTATTGGAATCGTGACTATTGAGCTGTCCACCAACAATTGTATTGAATCGTATTTTATTTTTCTGTCTATGTTTTAAAAGGATTTATCCGTATAATTAATTAAGTAAATAAGGGCCGTTCTTGCGACATTCAGTTACGTTCAAACTGGAACTTTAACTAACAGATTTTCATACATGCCGTAAGCTTAATTATTTTATTCAGGTATTTAACGCTAACGTCTCAAAGCACTCCTCTTACCTTGTATTCATAAGCGAATTCATCACAAAAACCTGTGTCCTAAAAGTTTCCGTAATTCTTATTCATCTGGTTGAGTAATTGGCTAGATTTTTTTTAATTTGTGCAAATTTAAAAAAATTGGTCCATCTGGAAATAAACTGCAATAATGTTGGACGGCAGTGAACACGATATTATTCGGAGTTTATTTTTATCCAATTCCGATTAAGATTTTTATACTCATTACATAACTTAGACGAAACTCCTAACTCTAAATTTATGTAGAAATGTTACTAACAAGGGGCTACTATGTAGTGTAAAATTTAAAAAATTCAATTGGACTGAATTTGTAAAATGATTTTGATCAATCACAATGGCTTAAACAAATTTTTTTACAAATAGAGTGAGTTAGTGGAAACAAACAACATAAACGGAACAGAAATTAAACATTGAAGTGAAGTTAAACAATCGATAAAAAAGTGCATCGATATTGAGTTTACCTTGAATAATCAGATAATTGAATATTGAGCGGTTCGTCAGCACTTGATCCTTCTTTTACAAGTCTTTCAACAATTTTACTCCGTAGTCGTTCCTATTTATTAGAGAGAAAAAGAAACATACCATTAATTACAAGTAAACCTCACCACCTACAACATCTAGAAACGATTAATTAAATAAATCAAAAATAAATAAAATAAAATCGACATGGCGATGTAGATTTTTTTTTAATAAAAATTATAGAAATTAAAATTCTCAGTCAGGTACAATGTGCAAAAAAAAAGAAAAACAGAGTTTTTTTTTACAATAGACAAAAAAAAATTATACAAAGCTTAATTTTTCATTGGATTTGTGAGACAAGTTCACAGTAAAATTTTCCTGATTTTAAACAATACTCGAAAAGTTTGCTGGTACATGTTTGTCTTTACACAAAACAAAAAAAAAATGTTTCCATTACACAAAAACAAAATTTTTGGCAAAAAAAAGCTAATTTTAAGTTTAAACAATTTCACAGCTAGAATAAACGATATTTGCGCGAAATTTATATTGCACTTTTGTGAAAAAGTTATCAACAGCAATTATTTATTTAATATTTTTGTAACGTTCTTTTCACGAACACAAAAGCAGAAGAAAACAGCAGAGAACATTTTAAACACATTTTTTTAAAACTACACAAAACCCAATTTTTGTTTGTTTGAAAAAAAAAACTTCACAAGAATTTAGACAGACTATATAGCCTAAGACAAAAATTACATTTTAATTTGATTTTAGTTTCAAATTAAAAGTCTGAATTTCGAAATGAACTCGATTGTAATTTGCATTGAAAACATATTTATAATTTGTTTTCTTTGCGTTTCGGATAATAGTTAAAAATGCATTTCTTTTTCAAATAGTAAAAACTATCGGGTCAAATTATTAACAAAGAGAAACAACGGCAGGAATAACAAAAAATTCTTAACAAAACAATAGTGAAATATTTTTTGTTAAAAAGTTTTCTCCCTAAGCGCTTCGACGAGACATAGACATCCCTCTTCGTCTGCTAATTTCTTCAATTTTTGTGTTTTCTTTTCCCGACGTTCACGTTTTCTATAACGTTTAAGTACTCTTAAAACTCTATCGCGTTTCTTTACTTTTACAGGACTATCATCGCAATAGTCGAGCAGCGTTTCACAAAAAGCTCGTCCGATACTCTCGTAGTCCTGTAAAGATGGAGAAAAATTTCAAATTAGAATAAATTTTAAAAATATCGCAAGGAATAAGATTTCAGTAGATTTTTTTTCAGTTGGCCGCCAAGTTGAATATCTGCCTAACTGAGGAATCCAAAATTCTCAAACTTTAGATAAATCGAACCGAAGATATAATTCAGTATTCTTCACCAAATGACCTGAACAAATTTTTCTACCATCTACTCTACCAAAATTCAGGCTACAGGACTTCAAAAATGAGAGCTAATCATATCAGCCTGATTTAAGTAGATTTTTTTTCAGTTGGCCGCCAAGTTGAATATCTGCCTAACTGAGGAATCAAAAATTCTCAAACTTTAGATAAATCGAACCGAAGATATAATTCAGTATTCTGCACCAAATGACCTGAACAAATTTTTTTCCATCTATTCTACCAAAATTCAGGCTACAGGACTTCAAAAGTGAGAGCAAATCACATCAGACTGATTTTTTGTGTAATTTAGTAAATACATTCTTTCAGTTTGTTTAGCTTCTTATCCACTTCTTTGATGTACTTCCGCCTTCTAAAATTTATGGCTGGATTATTCCCCTCTAGAGCAAAACCTAATATTTTTTTACTTCTTACTCACGTACGCCCTTGCTGCCTCAAAAAACAATTTTTTTAGATTTCAACTTTCAACATCTCTCTAAGATCCGATAAAATATCGAATTAATTTTTGTCTACAGGTTAACTACACAAAAGTCTAGATTTGTGAAGTTTCGATATTCAACCCCTAAGAGCGTGAACAGAAGATAGAATTGGTTTCCATGATGTCCACCATATCTCTTCGTCACAATAGGATATCGGACTGGTTTTTACTTCTACGGCGCTTTTTGAACTACTCCAGGACGGTGAAAAGGACTTGAATATGTATTCACTTAAAGGTTGATATTATTTAGGAGCCTTTTTATACGTTAACCCAAACACGTTTGGTGTTGGGTTGGTTGGTTGGTTTACGTGGTGGCCCGTCTACCGAAAAACAGGGCCCAATTAGCACAGGAAGCGCCGTTTTGATACCACAACTCGTTTAACCTGGTCGTTGAGGGCTGATGAAGTATATATATAGTTTTACATAGACCTGGGGCTTGAATGTTATCATATCCATCCAGAGCTGTTCAAGAAGATAATCAGTTCTCCCATCTTGTTTTTCGAGATCTCATCGAGGTTATTGAAGAAGGGTTTGCCTAGTGCGCGAAGTTTGGCTCTAGCTAGGGCGGGACACTCACAAAGAAGGTGAATAACAGTTTCCCTCTTGGTGTACATCAAGGAAGCCATGTGGATCTGATATTATTTATTTTATCTATAAATGACGTGGGTTCAATTATTTCCGACTCAACAATTGATATCTGCGCTGACGCACTGTATTTACTGTCATGTTCGCCACGTAATCGATCAATTTATTCCGTCCTTTTGGATTTTATTCCGAAAACGTACTTACCGCCATTGAAAAATGTGTTTCATTCCGGGATCCCAAAGTAGAACCGCCAAATGATGCTTCCATCGTATAGCTGTTTGTTATTCCAAGCATCCACATTACAATCCTGCCAGTTCCTTCCTTACTCCTTTGAATTTTGAATTTACAGCTTTCGAATGAAAACTAGAATATATTTTTTTTTTAATTTTGCTCGATTAGTAAGTAAGATTCTATTCACAAAGTTCTTGTAGACTACAAACCTTATCGGCAATATTCTTGTGCAACATTAACGGGTAAACCTGTTCGCTTAATTTTTTATCGGGTGATTTTTTATTTTCGCATCCATAAATGAAAACGTTGTGCCTTCGTGAATGGGCGTGCATATCACAGTACATGGCGACACCACAATCATCTATCAGTCTTCGGAGTTGACGATTGTAAGAGCATAAAAAAACATGGAGAAAAAAAACGTAAACAAATGCCCTAACTAATTTTATTATTAATAAACTTTTATATACCTTTTTAGCATTGCCTTCGTGTACCAAATCGATGGATAAGTTTCCCGTATAACCGTACGATACTGACGATTTAAATCCTTTCCGGTCAACGAACATCGAGTATTTCCAACGATAACACCATCCGGATTTAGCATCGGTATTAGCTTAAAGATGAATTTGTGGCGTAGTCTTTTGGCAACGTTCGAGTCACCTGTTATAAAATCCATAAGGCCTTTCATCATCCACGATGCAGGAGTTTCACCTGGATGAACCCGAGCAGAGATAATAATCGCTCGCTTTTTCTAAATGAAAAAAAAATCGAATAAACTATGAAAGAAGTTCTGTTAAATTGATGCCTTTGTTATTACAGGTATAAATAATAAATACATCACTAACAAAGCGCAAGACCAAGTACGGTATTCTTCTAAACGTTACACCTATGGATCTTCAACAAAAGAAAACTAGATTCACCAATCCTAAGTTCTCAATCGTAGCCAGTATCACAGATTCTTAGATCCGGTGGAATAAACTATCTGGAACCATTCGTTCGTGCTATTCATGATAAAAAATCAGAGGAATTGAACAACTTAGTTGGCATGTCACAAGAAAGTAGTGATATCGGATGAGAACGCGTATGACCAAGGATCGAAACACTTTTAGAATTTAGCCTACCTTGATGAGTAGACTAAAAAGAGAAGACATAATTGTGGCATGGCTGATTCAGGGAAGCCAATGGTGGATAATAGGATGCCAAATAATTTTCAACGAAGAACAGCATGAATAGTAGTTACATAGAAGTACTTGGCTCTATGTAACTACTATTCAGAAACCCGAAGAACAGGGGCTTGGAAGGCTCGAGAGTAGCCTAGTTGGAGTGCGTTAATCTACTAATACTTAGATCGTGTATTCGAATCATACAAAACTTAGTCGTAGAAAACAAAAAATTATATTGGAAGAAGTGTCTCAGAAGAGTGCTGTTATATCCCTGAAGGAGTTAAGACAAAAACAGGCTGAATAAATTATTGCGAATTATGATGGAAGATTCTCTCTCAAATCCGTCGATGGAACTCCTTCATCGAGGCTCAAAGAGGAAACTGGACGGAGACTATTGTGGAGAAAACACAAACAGTTTCTTCACGAGTACAAGCTGGAAGTCTAAAATTGCCCAATCCTATAACTCGAAAAGTTTAGTTGGACAATTAACTATTCTGATGGAAGTATAGCAGCAATGCTGTGCAGCTTGCAGCAGTGATTACAACCTCCTGTTCACGACTCAGAGCTGCATAAGGCTTAACTATATTTCGGCGGAGTTGACTGACTGGTATGAACATTCGAAAACCGACTGAGAACGGTATATATCTCGTAATAATGACCGGATCCTCCAGCTAGAAACACTTAGTAGTACAAGACCAAGCCTCAAGTGATGTGATTTCGACTCTACTGCAAAGGAATGCCGAAAATCGTACAGTACAGCTTAATACCCTCGTAACATAGGGTTGCATCTATTCCTTAATTTTGATATTTTGACGCACATATCCTTTAATGACGAAATATACCCGAGTTTCTGGAGTAGACTTAACATTTATTTAAATTGCAACCAGCACATCTCTTTCATCATTGTCGACTCCCTTTGGTACTCCCTATACTCTTGTTGACAGAAAGATAAACGGTGATCCCCGCAAGGCATCTCGACTCTTAACATTTCTTTTTCCAAACTGAAAGCCATACAAAAAAAAGCTCCATAATTGCTTACCTTATTAGAGTCCTCTTCAACAGTCGGTGCAGTCACAGTCAAATAATAAACATTATTTCCAGCTAAGGATCTACACAACAGTCTCAACTTGCAAAATTTCGACTTAATTGGATGTCGCTGTATATCCAACAGATAATCCTTTAAACATAGACAAAACGCAATTTCGTAAGTCATCAAAACTTTTTAATATACCAAACGAACTAAGTAATTTATTTACCTGTAAATCGCTGTACGTATAAGGATAACTATGAGCAAAATATACAGTGTCCGAATCAAATGGAAATTGTATGTTAAATGTAAGCGTATAGGATCCATTTTCTTCGTCCTCGTCACCTGAGCTCCTGTCGAATGGAAAAGTTTTTTGGGAAATTTGAGCTAATAAGTTTAGAATTTTGTGTGTGATTGTAAATTACTCGTCATCGTTTCGATAGTATGCGATATTTTCACCACATCGTTGCCATCCTTCGCCGGAACTCGTAGCACTTTCTGATGAATACATTAGTGGTCGCATCCCGTCATTATATAAACTATCTGGTTTCACTAAATTCACTATAGAGAATCTGAATAAAATTTGTTGAAGGGAATTATAGTGATTAGTAAAATGATGGGCACATGATGCAAGAGACTATGAAATTAATGTCAATTGGATATTTAAATTTGGATAATGCGTTTGAGGATAATCATAGCCATCCAGGACTATTCCAAAGGGAGAAATTGCTGTCCGGCCCTGGTAAAATTATATGTCCAACTTCTGTAATTTTGGTATGGATAATTCTTTCTTGCCGAAAGAGATGTTCAGCTTTATATTTATGCTTTGATATGTGGTCAAATTAGAAGAGGGAGGAAGAGGATTTTGAAAAAGACTTCACGAAATTTAAATTTAAGCCATTAAACAAACAATTAGCTGTCTAATATAATGTTGAATGTAAGATTTGATCAAAATGGAATAACAAATACCAACCCCACCAGAAATTACTTTCAAAATATTCTCCATGTTCCTTGGCTGCTACTCTCAACCCTTTTCAGTTGATATCGGTCGCGGTGTTCGAATTTTTATCGAAACTGAAAAAACAACGGCAATAGAATTCCATTGATGCTAAAACTTATTTCGACAGTATCCCCCTTTGACGAAAATTTGACTACATCTGCTGGCTAATGCAAGTCCATAGTGTAATTTATTAATATTGCTGTCTGCAAAATTATTTTATTTGACCTACACAAGACCTGTGTCACCTGAAAAATTTGACAACATTTTTTTGTCAAATTTGGAAAAATTTTTGGTCAAATGTTAGTCTAATTCAAATTTAGTCTAAGTATATGAAATAACGCACGAACTAATCTAGTAGAAAGTAAATTGAAATTGAATTTTGTACGTAGGAGTCGGTAACATGAATAATATATATATCGTGCTCATAGCTCATCAACAGAATTCATAATGTTCACTGTAGGTGAAGAAAAATAAAATTTGAAATTCTGGATATATAACGCATGCAAAAGCTTTATTTCGTGCACGGAGATGCCATCTAAATGATTAACGTAAGGCCTACCTATAACATGTTTCAGTAACAAAACAGAACGTTCAATAATTCGCCTGAGAATCGTTAATGAATTCATACTTCACCTAGGTGAATCGTTAGTGATTCACTTTCGATGTTTTCAATTTCCTAGCAAATCTCGACAAACACAACTACTATGTACATGCTCTCAGGTCATACGATACTAGCATAAAAAGGCTTATATTGAGTAAAAGTGGTGCTACTATAAATCCTAATGAAACAACTTTCTTTCCGTTGAAGTTGAAGACTCCTTGGATTGAGTATATTGAATAGGTTGCCGTCGATTACAATGTAAGCTCTTCTTTATTCATAATAAATACCGGTGTGCCTCATGGTTATGTTCTTTTGCCCACTTAATTTTTTTTGCATTAATAATATCCCTATTTCTCTTCATCCAATAGTTTCCTCAATAATAGCATCCATAATTTCTTTTCTTCTGATAAGTTTTTTAATGCAAGTCGTGCCAGAGATGTACTTCTTTTTCACCCGCGGACAGATAATGGTTCATGCAATTATTTAATTTAAGTCTATTAAATTTAATGAATCAAATTCCAACATCATATTTTTAGCTTGGGCAAGTGGAACTGAGACAAATTTGATGCATCAAAAACGCAATTCTGTCTTTATATATGTCGTAAGCACATCTTTGATCTTTCCGATTGTATTCGATAAAGAAACTACTTGAAACAACACTGATCTAAAAATCCTTTGTGTAACCTTATCGAATTTTTTGTATATTGGAATGACCACATTTTCAGCATATCTAAAAATGACAATGCAATACTTAAGATTCCTTTTTAGATGTGCGGTGCTTTCATTCTGCGAATACAGTACTATGTGTTTACAAAACTATAATTCACATATGCATCAGTTTCTAAATTTGCTGTCTTTCGACTCTTTAGCGTGATTCAACTGAACCTTCTTTTCAATATAATGTATGAGTCGCTCATTTCATTCATTCATTAATCAGTCGACTTTTTTATTTGCGATAGTCTTACGTATTCGTCAATCAAAAATGCTTTACCAGGAAGAACACGAATGAAGAAAATAATTAGCAACCACAAATGGAACATTTTTTTATCACGTTGGGTTTAGTGCTATCTACTAAGAGGAGAAAAATATGTTAATGAAACAGGATTTAACGTTAATGACCAAATAAATTTGAAGAAATTTCATTACCCAGAACAATTTTTATTTTTGGTAAAAACTGCTCTAATGAACTGTGAAAATCGATGCCAATTACACGTCTTGCATTACATTAATAGAATTTAAATTACTTTAAAGTCTAAACAATATAACACAGTTATGATAACCAGTAATTACAGAGTATTTAATTTTATAGAACGTTCATGTCATTTCCAGAGATGTAATGCTTGCTTGAAACCTAAGCAATAACGAAGCAGAAGATTGGTAGAATCGCCCTTTATTTATTTATTTTTGGGACTTGGCTCTCGAAAATTTGCGGCCATTTAATATTAGGTTTCGATACAGAAATGCCTTAACGCGAATAAAGGACGTTATCCTATACTTGAAGTTTGATCAATTTTCAAGTTATGTTGGGACAAACATTCAGACAAACCGTAAATCGTCTCCAAATTTGTTTTCTAATTAACTAGGTTGGGGTAGTAGAAACTCTCCAATTGACTAAAATCGTAAATATGAAATCGACTTACCTATATGTTACGTTTTTTCTAGTATTTTTAACTCTAAAGTAGAACCATTGCTTATGACGATTCGTATATAAATCAGACCTCAAATAAAGCTCATAATAAGTTGAAGTGATTTTCACAGCCTTTGCTAGATTACCGGATTCGAAACGCGATTCGAATTCCAAATCGTTGACACAGTCCTCATTGTTGTTATTGAACGGATGAACATTCATCAAAAATTTGGAGCCGCCAACACTTGATCGACTAAACTGTGTAAGATTTTCGTTAGCAATTGATAGCATTTTTTTGTTTTGATTTTCATAAGTTTCATTAAATGCACTATTATTAAAGCTATTATCGATATTGTTATTGTTTTTTGATTGTGGTAGTTGTGGTGGTTCATAGCAATTATTTTGATTTTTCTCAATTATTGGATTTGAAATTGTATGTGCTTCGGATAATAGTGGAGATGGTTGTGCTGGTTCTAGAATTGAATGTGCTTTTGGGAACTGAGCAGGTTGTACGGTGATTAATTTAGCTAAAAACTTGTTGGGCTTAGTATAATTGTTTACATCGTCATTTTCATCGTCGAAATCATTTACGTAGATATCATCGTCGGCATCTTCGTCGTCATTTGAATTGCTCGACGAACGTTCCTGTGCGAACATTCGGATAAATCGTTCGACCGCTTTACCGTTTGGTTCTGGTGTTGGACTGTGACTGTCCGACGAACAATCCGAATCGCTTCCATCCGAATCAGCGCCGTTTTCATTAAAGCACTAAATAATAATGGAAAATAAAATCAAATAAAAAATATAAATTCAAATTAAAATTCTAATTTAAATTAAATTAAATTAAAAAGCTTTTTGAAGTAGCAGAACGCTGTGCTTCGAGAGTTATAAAAATTGTACAGTTCATATGTCCTCTGAGCAACAGAACAAATACCTTTATCTTTTTTTGTCAAGTAATTGGCATTGTAGGCCCTTTTGCACGATAACTTAAGAACTCATTGATCTAAGGATGAAAGTTTGTTTCTGTTCATCTAATGGGATTCGTAGGTCAATTTCATTATTGGGCGAAATTCCAGTCGTTCTGTTAACGCTCATACAAAAGTCCTTTAAATTTCGACTCAGACTTTTGTCCTTTAACTTGAAAATGCTGCAAATTGGTAATCTGTAGGGCTATACGTTTCATCGTTGAAATCGAATATGTGGAAAATCAAGCCAGTCGTCGCGTATCTTGCAAAAGTCCTTTGAAAATTTGTCCATTCATTCGGTTGGATGAAACTTAACACGAATTAGCTTGATAATTAAGTAAGCCGAATACCTCTACCCCTCCGAGTACCTTCCATGAAAAAGTTCCTAAATTCTGTAAATTTAAAATTTTTACACTATTATATTCTTCCTTTTACAAGTACGCCAACATATGCTGATAAAATCAAGGAAGTTGTCGTACAAATGTCCCTAAGACATTTTACTTGTAATTATTTGAATTCGCGATAGCTTGTCGAGTGCTTGTATTCGCTCAAACTTGGGATTATTCGTCGAGCTATGAATTTCAAATTGTATATGCATAAGACCAAAAGAGAAGATTTGGTGTATAATTGAAAAAAATCGTCTATTAATTGAGGCAGCGCTCCCATAGAAAAGTAGTTGGGTCTTTCCATCAAGAATCGAAAACTAGAAGCACTGATGTTCTTCGATTTTTTTGACCGCGATCCCATTGAGATCCCAAGTTAATTTTTTGGTATGTTTTGTAAAACACTATAAACTACAAAATATAAAAAAATAAAAAACCCATTTTGAGATATCCAAGGATAAAGGACAAAATCGTTATCCTTAAAAAAATTTCAAGGATAATTTTTATTCGTATTTTTGTTATATTGCGACAATCTTCCCCTTTAAAATAAGCCAGAGATATGAATTTTCAAAGAGGACTCGGACACCATTTTTGCGAAAACTTTAACATACTATAACTAACAAAAAAAATGAGATAGAAACAAAAAATTGAATTTCAATTATCTTTTTCACTAGTTCTTCAAGTACAAAAGAATCGGAGATGGTAAGGTCACAAATTTCGTCATTTTTGGCGATTCTTGATGGGATGACCCAGTTGCACTCTTATTGAACAATTATCACAGAAAGTCGAAATATAGGAATTTAAAATTTTCCAAATCTTAATTTTTTCACATTTAAAAGTAAGGCGTCAAATAGTAGAAAAAATGAAAATTATGGTAAAGTTGTTGTTGCCATACAAATTTCCCTAATTTGGTTATAGTCGCCCGAACTCTCAAACGCATCTCTATGAACCACAAATTGAAGGGGATTTGTTGTATAATGACTGACCAAAATTCCTCTATTTTGCGGTAAATGGAACCACTCGTATTCAACGATTATCGCAGAAAGTAGATATGTTCCATACATAAATTTTTCTACATACGGTGTCAAAAACAGATCACAAAGAAAACTATGGAGTTCAAATTGGATATAAATAAGATTAGTCCAAAATGAGTGGTTTTTAATGTAACTCATAGATAAAAGTTCTTAAAACAGCAGCAATTTAAACTAGCTTAATACATGTCTCTAGTTTAAACTAAAACGAAAGAACTATTCAATGAATTTATTAATTATTACTAATTTTTAACTGGCAAATGATCATGTCAATGGTTATTTATAAATTCAAAAATAGCACTATAATATTTTGTCACTTAAAATTATGAGCGGAAAAATGGGCAAAATGTGGGTACTACTACGACTACCATACAAATTTCCCTAAAAAAATTATTGTTTTTTTTTTCAAAATCTAATTTTTATTTTCTTATTATTTTCAGGATTATTGTTTCAGTTTGAAGCCCTTATTCAAAAGAAAGAGACAGCTTGGTGCTGATTATTGTGAGGTATGTTCGATTTTCAAAAGTTTTGTTCATTGCGTCTCCACATTGGCCTGTATCGTAGTTTTTTTCCCTGCATGTGATTTATTTTTTATTATTTCTTTCGTCTTCAAAACCTTTTTTTTTTTTGCAGAGCTTTGTCTTTTCTGTTTCGAATTTCAAAGGGTTAAAAGATATAAAAACCAGTGACGATTTTATATAATATTTAACTTTTTTACCATGATATGTGCTCTGCATTGACTCTGCTAAACGTAATGAGGATTTGGGGCAGATGGCACAATTATTCATTGATTTTTGTGCGAGCTGCACTGAGTTAATATTCAATTGAATCCGAAAGCAAGCAAACGCTGCAAATTTTGAGCAGATATGGTACCCAACAAACAAAAAGATTCATAAATAAGTCATGAATGTTTCGTTTTTTACGAGCATTTGAAACTTTGTCGAAAATGATACGTTAATGAATCACTGTTCGTACCAACACGATCCATATGATGCATTTTGATCATTTTTTTCCGAACTTTATTAAATTGGTGTGCTGAGTAGATAGTGAGTGCTGAGTTTGTATGCGAATGTTTTGTAATACCATGGATACACTGCTTGTATACAAATTACTTTATTCAAATGATGATATGCGATACAAGATGGCATGATACACAGCCCATACATGTTATACTTTGACATTTAGCTGTCAAAGACAAAGTTATTGATTTCAAGCGTCTATCAATCGTAGTATTGTGCTTATATTATGATGTTAATATGATTAATATGAATTCAACGCAATAACAAAATTTAATGGAACTTTAAATTAATTTGGGACAGCTAAAAGTGCATTTCGAAATTTTAGCAGTGCAGAAAAAAGGCTTCGACTGCTAGCTCTTCGTGCCAAACGTCGCAGTATGATGTCCCGGCGAAAAGCATTTTCATTGCCAACAAAGAAATGTAGAACATCACACACAAAAATGAAAACACACTCAAACAATTTTAACTGACTGAAGGATATAAAAATCCACAACTGTCACTCATTGGAATTTCAGTTGATTTCAGTTTTAGATGGCGCTGATGGCAGTTGAAAGAAGGCTATATCAGCTAAAATCATCGAATTTATATACAAGGAAAGAGGCTGGATATTATGTAGATATCAGCTCGCAGATTATTGGGTGATACACTGATGATATTGACGATATTATGATTTGTATACGAGCTGTGTATCCAAGGTATAAAAACCTGACACACTCGGCTCAGTAAAGAGTGATCGATCTTTTTGATTGCCTTGCTCCTGAGCTATACACCGCCAAGGTGAATTAAAAATGAATAATACAAAATATAAATATTGCAGAAATCAATATGAAATAAGCCTACAAAATTTTTATAAAATTAAACTAAATTGGCAGAACACTACAAGAAGCATTCCTACATTTCAAAGTTTACATCATATTTAACGCCGATTAGTACCTAATTATAACCAAATTAAGTAAGAACATACTCACATAATTGACAGCGCTGACCGGATTATAATTAAAAACTACCACACCATTTTCTTCACCAACGGGACGTGGTCGAAGCTCATTGCCCGTTGGTTTATAATAAGCTTCCGGCTGTTCTGATACAGATTCTATGTGATAGACTCGCTCATCGAGTACCTGAAAGTACAAAAAAAACAAACGAAACAATAATTAAATCAAATAATTGCTCGATTGTATTCAAAACAAAATTTACGGTAGTCACAAACAAACATTTGGGTTCTAATGACATTGTACTATTGCATATGTGATATTGCCATCCCAATTAATAATAATTTCATTTTGTTATTAAGTAGTCTCGACCGCAAAGGTATAGGAAGAGTATTACAACTGTTAATTCATGTCATGAAGTGTTATAATTGAAGCGATTACATTAATTAGTTTAAAATGTCTACAATATCATTGTCAGATGAAAAATGCGATGGTTAATTATTTGGGAATGTATAAATAATTTACTCTATGTAAAAAAAAACGATTTTAATTAGCTAGTTGAACAGAAGGTGATCGCAATTCAGGAATTACATGCATTCCAATAATTTTATTTATGTGGGAAGAAAATTCATTTATTAAATTATTGAAATAAATTTGTTTTGATACAATCGAAACCGAAACATAAAATACGAGTTCATTAGTAAACTAATTAGTTCCGAAATAAGCTGCTTATTGCGCGCATTAAAATAAATTTGTAATTTAAATGTTGTTTCGATCAGGTTGTATGTTAATTTATAGACAATATTTTCTTCAGCTGTTGATATTGATCAATTACACATTTATACATCGAAAATAAAATAAGATTATCTAATATATTGTATAAATAGACATGAGTAGAATAACAATATCGAGAATCAAACTCAAAGAGCTAGCAAGTTTTAGCGGCAGATAAAACTGAATCTTGTGGAGGCGTATCAACTATTGCTATTCATTGTCGACGGCTTAATATCTTCCTACAAACAGAAAATACCGAAATTCTTATAATTCGATTCTCTTTAAAACTTACAACAACCCTAACAACGGATTTTTGGTAATTAAAACAAAAAAAATCTGAACCAATTTCATATTTCTTTGGGATCAAGGTATTGAAGGTATTTAAGAAATTCTTTAAAATATTTAACTCATTTTCAACTACTTGTGGTTGAATATCGAAAAATCTATAACCAATATTTAGGCGTTTCTTTCAGTAGCCTGTAGAAGCGAAAACCAGACCTATATTTTATAGGTGCTAAGAGTATTTTAAGGAATTCAAAAAAGAACCTATTTTAATTCCTTAAACCCTATATGCGGGTGAATTTAAAGAAACCATTTATTAATCCACTCTTATCCTTCGTCACAGAAGAAATATATCTGCTGTTGAAATTTCATGATTCTAGGTGATACCTTAAGGACCGGGCGTTTATACGTACATGACTTGGAGGTGTAAATAAGTAGATCTTGTAAGCCTCTAAAATGATAGGTCGAGAACAAGTTAAAGGAAGTAGAAATTTGGTACCCAGATGTTGATAAACCGAATAGCTTCAGTTCTTCACTTAGTTGTTGTCCTTAAAACAAGTAATCCTATATGTTTGTAATTACTGAAGAATGTGAACATAGTAGCGTCAGTAATGTCCTTTTTATCCTTTCATCGAAGTTCATAGACAATTCGTTGTTTCATGTAGATTACTAATAACGCGGAAACTTACTGGTTATCGGAATTGTTAGGTCTTTAGGTATGGAGATCGATCAGCTTCGCCCTAAGCTTCATACTAATCATTAGTTAGTTTCATTTAATCATTCTTTGCGCTCCTTTAAAATTTACTTAAAATCCATATTTTTAACTTATTAATTTTTGCTATCCACTACATACTTTGTATTCGTATATTGATTTCATCTTTCATTAGTACATTCATTTTCATTCTCATTTTGTTTGTTTTCGGCTAAATGTGTTATTGGAGTATTTCTATTCTGTACATTTTTCCTTTTCGAAATAAATAAATAAATACTGCTTCACAATACTAGTGAACAAAAAAATGTTGGTAGTTAGGCAAAAATAATAGTGCAGCCTTAAAGCGTATCTTGCTCAGTTTAGAACTTACAGCAATTTTAGTGCCAAAGAATTTTCGTTGAAGAACTAAACATTTATTGCTCCTTATCCTTTAAAACAATATTAGTTCCTCCTTTGATGTGAGTTTCAATTTTGTCAACAGCCAAATGCTTTCGGAGAAGTTAAAAATAAATTGGAAAAAATGTTTTTATTTTCAAAAAGGGCTTCATTAATGTTCCCTTTTATTACATTTCTGGAAACCAATCATATTAGCCTTAAATTTGGTTTTATTCCTCTTTTTCATATCTGCATTTATTCATCAGTTAAAAGCAAGATAAAATGAACGCTGCATAGCAACATTCTATTGATTTTAGATAGGACTGCATAAATGATTTTTTCGCTAAAATATCGAGTTGGTTTGTTCAAGACTTATTGCAGTTTCTTCTTAAAGAATGCTGTTACGGGAATAAATTTGGATGAGAAAGATTGAGGCAAATATTATGGGCTTTCTTATGGAGATAGATACTCTGAAATCCCGGACCAGGATGCAGTCGATCGCCGTTTTTGGCGATGTTAAGAAATTTGTGAGATTTACCTTGTCTTATACGCTCACATCATCATTTTGTAAAATCGCGTACTTTAAAAACTCTTTTACGAAACTCTATAATTTTTTGGTAAAATTATCGGTCAACCGTAATAAACTCTAGATACAAAACTTGAATATTTGTACCAAGGTTGATATCCTTTATATCCAGAATGGGGAGAAGCTTTCCAATATATACTTTTGAGCCCTCTGTCACCTTGGAAGTTGTAAAATTGCTGCACCTTTTCCACATTTCGCTCATTGAAGTTCTTGGTGTGCTATTGTCCAAATATATGTGCAAATATTGTTCGTTTTAAATGCACCATACACTTTATTATAATTTTATCTTATGTCTCACCTAGTATTAAAAAAGACAAGAGCATAAATCGTCACATAATAAATCCGTTTAAGGATATTATCGGCAACGACCATGAAACCACAAACTTACATTTTCAGCACATTTTCGTCACGACGATGTATTCCTTTCATCAATCAAAACCCCACTTTATTTCGTTCTTTGCATAGCATAAATTATAATGTCCTGGGCAGGAGTCTGTATGTATATTGTGGTAATAGCTAAATCTAAAATTGTGCTGATCTTAGCCAGAATAGGAACTATCTCACATTTTCTCGACTTTTCCGGTGTTATTTTCGCTATGAAAACGCTGAATTGGCTAGCATAAAACCACAAGAACAGAACCTTTTCGTAACACAAAGACATTTATATCATAAATCTGTAAGACAGGAATTGTTTTCGATGTTCACACTTAGTACCAACTAAAATTTTATACGAAAATGGGAAAATCTGTTACGTAAAGGTATCTTTCGAGTCAATTTTCAAGATACTTCGACTTCTCTACAATTGCTCGGGGAAATTTTCGTGAATTTTATTAAATCAGCTCGGCTAAAACTTAACATACACTGGAAGTACGAAGTTTCTTCGGCAAGGCTCTGACGGAACTACACAGTTCTACATCAAGGACTTTGTGGTAGCATATGCTACGTTCTTCTTTTCATAACGAAGGCGTAAAAGAAAACGAACCAAATCCCTTAACAAAAGTTACTTTAATTAAATTTATCAAGGAATTTCTCATTGTTGGTTTTTCTTTGAATTCGGCCTCTAATTGAAGTAAATGTCTGATTCTTGCGGATTTGTGCCATTTCTAAGATATTTGCAATAAAAGAAAATATCTTTAAAGAAAATTGTTCTGGAGAAGTAAGAATTACGTTGTAGTTGAATTAAGCTTAATGAATACGATTCTGATTAGGTTTCTTTTATTGAAGAGGTCTACTGAAGTTATCGTTCAAGTTGAATTACGGTAGTTATAAAGTTAAAGTTTTCGAGAATACGTAATTAAATTACGATTAAGTTTGATGGTAGCTGGAAGATAAAGAAGTTAGAAAAACAGTACATATATTTGACATTGGCAGAAATTCGTTTTATCCAGGACCTTGACTAGACAGATCTATGGACTTGCTCCACGTTTTTGGAGCTCTAAACTTTTCTATTTAAATAATATTATAATTTGTAAGTAAAATACAACACAGTAACTCTCTGTTAACTTGTCCACACCATTGCTCAAAAAATTCGAATTTTTTTTTCAAAGAGGATACAAATAGAATGCTGGGGATTTTTTTGGACATATTTATAAGTATTTAAGTACAAAAAAAAATTTTTTTTTATTGAAAATGATGTCATAGTGGCCAGTTATATGGCGACCACCGTCATCATTTTCAAAAAAGAGGTCCACTTTGCGTAACCTGAACAAGTCGTAAATTTTATCCGAAATCAAAAATCCAAAAATTTTTCTTAAATATATTTCTGTAGTTGGAGCTTATACCAATAAAAGCAATATAACCTTGAAAAAAAAACGGCGGACATACAAATTTATAGTCTTGATTTTTCAAGATTTTTTTACCTTGAAAAAAATATGAAAAATAATTTTTTTCTCTATTTTGTTGGTATAAGCTCCAATGAATTTAATTCACTTTAAACTAAAAAAAAATAAGTCGATAGCTTATTGGGTTCAAGCTCTAGAACTTACATAAGTTCAGAAAACGTAGTGTTGAGAAAAACACGTTTAAAGTTTTTCTTTAAGGTGCTCTTACAGGAGCGATTAAAATTGCTCAATTTGCAGCAATATTCGTCAATTTAGACGTCACGAAACTATGAAGCAACAAACAGCAACAGTAGTAACAGGCGATGTGGATCAACTTTTCATCAACTCGTTGCTGAATTGTGGTGAACCATATTGACCAATATCTAGCAATTCGGCAATAAGGGCTTACACGAGCAATTCAGTCTATGAACAACACGAAAGCAAACTTGAGAAACAAATCTAAAACTTCAAATAAAACTTGGAAATATTTGAATTCCAAGCCACTATAACACGAAACTTGACAAATAAATGCAAAACTCGAAACAAAACTTGACAATTAAATCACCGAACGAGGACAATTGCTCGGAATTTTCCAAGTTAGTGGAAATACAGCAACTATAGAGCGAGCAATACCAGCAATCTGTGAAAACATGGCCACATTGTCGAAATATTGCCTCAACTAGCATGATATTGCCTTGTATTGCTCTATTAATCGCTCCAGTAGTTTTGGCAATAGTCGTCGGGCAATCAATTGCTTGAAAAATTGCTCGTGTAAGAGCATCTTTTGTACTTTTTGCTATTAGAAACCCATAAGGTAGGTGCCTAAATGATACGATAGCTCACGTATAAATTTGATATCGAAAAAATCTTTTGATAACCATATTCTACACATGTTTATCTACTGCAATAAGAAAAAAAAATTTCGATTTTTGGGTTGAGTTTAATGTAAATACCCCCTTAAGTTGCGATCACTTGATATTAAATGTTTGCACTAATCAGAGAAACAGTTGTATACCGTACAACATTCACGACTTCAAGAAAGTAATCTGATATTTTTCCAACCGATAGTAAATTAAAATTTTGCAACATAATTAAACCATCTTTATATTCCACTCAATTTTCACTGTACCGTCTCACCAGTGTAAACTCCATTGAAGTCCTAAATCCTGCATTACGATTAGATTAGTTTTTAGGTAGTTGTTCGAGGTACCTGAGTTCGTAGCTTGTAGCACATATAAAAAGCTTTATTATATTTAGATACTTTACGTGTCGTCCAGCTCATTGCTCTCTATTACACACTAGGTCTCGTTAAAATCTATGTTGCAAAAGTTTTAAACTACATTTATCTGCATAACGACTCAACTATAAATCCTTATTAGAAAAGTTCAAAGCTGCTTGGATTCAGTGTCTGAGTATTCTCATATAAAATCAATCCTTCATATCGTAATCACATCTCACGTGATTACTTTCCACTTTTAATATGTCGTGTGGAAGTACAGTTCAAACTTATTTATAGTAATTGTGAACATGTTTCCAGTGTATACACGTTTAACATATTCGACTATTGAGGGAGTAATGCACTAGTTTAAAAATAGTTTAATTGCGATTTTTATTTTACTCGTCTTCAAAATTAATACTCCAGGTTATACGACAAGAATTTATTAAGAGTTATACCTGACAAACAGGACAACTTCATATGCCGAAAATTCCTTCTGGAACTATTTTAATCCTAGTAAATCCCCAGACATATTTGAATTTATACTCCATACAGTTCAATGGACATCTCTCTCTTTTCATAATATTAATGAATTTTTTAGAAAATGGAATAAGCTTTTTGTAAATCTACATAATGCCCGGTTTAATAGTTACTACTAAATTTAAAAAAAAAAAAAAAACAGTTCTTACCAAGTACCCGTAGTGATCGGATGCAAAGTACCTATAGTGAGTTTTTCTTTCTCCCTGATCAAGTGTTCAAACGTGTTAAAATATTTGATATACCTACCAATTAAAAGTTAAAGAACAAAACAATATTGACAATAGCTAATAAATCAAGTGCTTCCGGGCTTAAGAGGCTCCACGAGGAGACCTCAGAAGTTTATAATAGGGATAAGTTAAAATTCCCAAAAACCAGTCAATCATTTGCGATGGCGAATATAAAGCCTACATTAACGCAATCAAATCGTTTTGCACCTTTGGCGAGCACCAGCAGTATAACGGCCCCAACAACACCCGATGCAGCAACAACAACGACGGTGGATTCCGCAAAAGCTAATAAAAAAAAACCTCCAATCGTATTTCCATCGTTAGATGAAAATACCATCAAAATCATGATGCACCAGCTAAAAGTAAGTGATTACACAATTAAACTTATGTCAATCGGGCGTAAAGTTTGTATAGAAACAAAGGAAAGCTATGAAAAGACCCTAAGCTACCTTAAGGAAAAAAAGGTACACTTTTATACACACCAGGCCAGTGATAGTCGGCCCATAAAAGTAGTACTAACGGGGCTTCCGGAAATGCAGGTTACTGATCTTACCCAAGAATTACATCAGTTGGATGTCAACTGCATTGACATCAAAAAATTTAATATTAAAAATACCCGCTATGACAAACAAGCAATATACCTGCTATATTTTAACTGTGGCACAGTCAAAATTTCGGACCTGAGGAAAATTAAGGCTGTCACCGGCATAATTGTTCACTGGAAATACTACAGTAAAAGGCAAAACCAGCTGACTCAATGCCGCAATTGCCAACTCTATGGACACGGGTCAACGCACTGTTACCTGCCAACGAAATGTTTACTTTGTGGAAAGCAACACAAACACGATGATTGTCCTACCAAAACGGACGCAGAAATCAAATGCGCGAATTGCGGAGGAAATCACATCGCCAGCCACCCAACTTGCCAGAAACGCAGCGAATACATAAGCATCAAAAATCGATACACAAAACAGAGTAAAACGAAAGGAGTAGCTGCATTTTCTTATAGAAACGAGGAGTTCCCATTAATTACGCGTGGACCGAACAGCAGACCTCTTCAGAACCAAAACAACTACAGCAACAGCAGTAGCATTAAGCCCAGTAATGTAAGTTATAGTAATATTTTAATTAATAATGGTAACAAAGATTTGTTTAATACAAATGAATTAATAACTCTTTCCCATGAACTAATTTCTAAGTTATCCAACTGTAAAAACAAGCAAGATCAGTTCAACGTTGTTGTAGAATTGGCAGCCAAGTTTCTTTATGGATAAAAAAGCAAACATCAAAACAATCATCTGGAATGCCCAGAGTATACGTAACAAAGCAGTAGAAACCATTGACTTTCTTAAAACTAATGAAATTGATATTTTAGTCGTAACAGAAACTTGGCTCCAAGAAAGTGACAAGATTTCTGATCCTTGCTATAAAATATACCGCAAAGATAGGAGTGATAAAATAGGTGGCGGGGTTGCTATCTTTATTCGAAGTGGAATAAGACATTCGCTATCTCAAGCAATAAACACCAGCGTGATCGAATCATTAGCTATTGAAGTTACGGACGCTAATTTAAAAATAATAGCAGCTTATTTTCCTGGAACAAAATTAAACAACGCAAAGCTATCTGCGTTCAAAACTGATATAAGATTATTGTTTAGGGGTAGTTCAAGTACTTTGATCTGTGGAGATCTAAACGCCAAACATAGGCACTGGAACTGTTTCAGTGCTAACCAAGCCGGTAAGATACTGTTTGATGAAAGCGCTAAATCTAATATGGTAATACATCCACCCTCTAAAGCGACTTACTACCCTCCTAAAGGTAGATGCTCCACACTTGACTTAATAATAAGCAATGGGCTCTCAGTGATTTCACCACCAATAACACTAGATGAATTATCATCTACTCATCTTCCAGTATTCTTCTCAATACAGCTGGCTAATGCAATTCCCAGGTTTATCGCTAGTAAACCGTGCTTCTCGAAAACCAATTGGTTAAAATACAAGCACCTACTAAATAAGGGCTTTTCAAACTCATGTCTCAATCTATCGAAACCTATTACTACCGCGGAAATAGATGCCATGGTCTCTCATTTATCGAATTTGATTACTGATGCCGCCAACATATCAACACCACGCATCACATCAAACGATCTTAACTTGCCGCTCGAAAGCCATATCACAAATTTAATACGGCAAAGAAATCTTGTGAGACGACAGTGGCAACGAACTAGAAATCCTGATTTGAAAACGTCTGTTAACAAACTTAACAAGGAAATCCAGCAGCAAATAAATTATACTAAGAATAGGAGATGGAGTGATATGCTGTCCAGCTTACCAAAAGGTTCAACAAAACTCTGGCAGCTCAACAAACTTTTTAAACGTGGGCGTAATATCCTGCCGCCACTCCACATGAACAACACGACGATATCTGGCGATTCATTAAAAGCTGAACTGCTTGCTGATAATTTTCGCTCCTATCACAATACACCTCAAACTTCTGGAAACAGTGAATTTGAGACGGAGGTACAAGATAATCGTCTACGAATTTCCTCGATGAATATATCCAATCTGCCACCATCAGTACTGTGTAAGCCTAAAGAGATCAAGAGAATTATCCGCACGCTTAAACCAAAAAAAGCGCCTGGCCACGATGGGATAGTCGTGCCCATGATCAAAAACCTGACAAAGTCAGCAATAATTTACCTGAATTTTATTTATAACTCCTGCCTAAAACTAGGCTATTTTCCGCAGGTATGGAAAGTAGCAATCGTCACACCAGTACCCAAGCCAGGTAAAGACCTTACTAATCCAACAAGCTTCCGCCCAATCAGCCTCCTACCTATATTAGGCAAAATATTCGAAAGAATAATCCTGAAGCGAATATTAGACAAAATAGAAGAATACAAAATCATTCCGAACTTCCAATTTGGCTTCCGCACCAAACACTCTACAGTTCACCAACTACTGAGAGTCAAATCAAAAGTTAAAGATGCTATATCCCGAAAAAAATCTCTTGGCATGGTAACTCTCGACATAGAGAAGGCGTTTAATAGAGTGTGGCATGATGGTCTTATATATAAACTGAGAAAGTTCAATATGCCACCATACATATGCAAAGTTATAAGCTCATTCCTCGCCGACAGATCGTTCAGAGTAAAGATTAAAAGCAAATGTTCAGAAAGCAGAGACATACCCGCAGGAGTACCACAAGGCTCTTGCCTAAGCCCAACACTCTTTAATTTATACACTGCTGATATGCCTAAGGCTGTCAACTGCGACTTAGCAACATTCGCTGATGACACCGCAATTTTAACTACAGCATTGGAACCACAAATTATCATCAATAACCTCCAAGAGCAGCTTGAAACCTTAAATATATTTTACCAAAAATGGAAGATTAATCTTAACACCTCTAAAACTCAAGCAATATATTTCTCGAAACGTAGAGCAACTCGTTTCTTACCAACCCCAAATTTAAACATATTAGGTGCTTCAATACGTTGGGCAAAAGCGATCAAGTACTTGGGACTGCACCTTGACACTAAGTTAACATTTCAGTACCATATAGAACAAACCACCTCAAACACCTCGAAAAGTATTAGAATTCTATACCCACTTATAAACAGGAAATCTAAGTTGTCCCAGGAAAATAAGCTTCTATTATACAACTCTGTAATGCAACCCGGTCTAACATACGGAGCGCCAGTTTGGATAAACTGTGCAAAGGTCCACAGACAGAAGCTTCAAATTATACAAAACAAATGCCTCAAAATTTTATTAAACAAACCATGGCATTTCTCGACTCGTCTATTGCATGAGATATCTGGATTACAACAGATCAATGAACGCATCGCGAAACTTACTAGCCAATTCCAGAGTAATTGCGCCAACAGCGAGATTCCACATATTTTATCACTAACAAATAATCTGTAAGTTATGTCCACATAATTAAATTACGTTATACTAAATTCAATAGAATTTGTATTCAGATTTAAGTATTAGTTTTAGTTAAGATTAGATTAGGTTTAATTGTAAAATAAAAGTTCAAAGGGTTTTTGAAAAAATTTTTTCCCTGAAAATGTCAAAAACAAGAATTAAACTAGTCTGCAAACATACTAGCATAAAGAATTAGAACTAAGCTGTAAAGATAATTTAATCTAAACCCTTCACTGTTATGAAAATGTAAAAGCAAACTTGTATATAATCATGAAATATAATTATCTATCTATCTATCTAAATTTAAAAAAACTTTATAATATGAGGCTATGAGAGCAAAAGTGGCCTAACCCACCAACATTACCTATTGGAGATAAATGCAATTTTTTTTCCATAATATGTTATACAAATGATTCTCATTAATAAGATTTGCTGCCATCTGTCCGCAGTATATAAAACTATTTTTTATATTAATCTAATGACAACAGAATGCACTATAGATGCTAGAAATATAATTTTTTCAGTTTTCATAGTTGTGTGGGTTAGGCCACTGTTGCTCTCATGGCCTCATTTAATTGAAATATCTATTGGAACAGAGAAAAAAACTAAAAATCTTGGGATAAAACCAGAAAAACATTTTGGGAGGAGTATTGAAATCTTGCTATAAATTAAACACACATTGTGTTTCTTTCTTTTCGAAATGATTTCTTCTTATTTGTTGTATGTTCACGTTTTATAATGGAAAGTTCATTTTAACTTGTTGAGCAATAAAACCGTCTCCAAACTTTATAAAAGAAACCCACGAAGCTTAAACATGAACATTTCACAATGTTAACATTGCATGTTTATATTGATGAATAAAATAGGAGGAACGTTGCGTTCAGTTAAACCTTTCAAGTATTTAAAAGTTCCCGATCATTAAAGCCAAGTTGATTTTTTTACTTTATTCTAATCTAATTATAGAGTATCGTGATAGGCAGAAAAAAATTTTAGAACTTTATGATTTTCGTAGGATAAAGTTTTTAATGTGTTTAAAGAATTATAAATATATACGAAATAAGTAGCCAAAACTGAAGACATTATTTTGTACACAAACTTTCAGAGGATCGCTCATACTTTAATATCAGTCTTAAATCAAATGAAATAGCAAACATTTTTATTCGAAAAAGTTTCGAAAGTAAATGATCTATGCTAATTAACTCTTCGAAATCGCGAATTCACCCGCCACTCAAAATTGACTAGCTGTACGTAATGGAAATTCATTTGCAAATCATTAGTACGACTAAAAAATTATTCGTCTGATTTTAACAAAAGCATTGCTAAGCTGACTGGACTGTACACTACTGTGTATTTATTAAAGGTTAACCTTCTAAGTCTAATTCGGTATCCTTAAAAGAAGTAAGATGCTATATTATATACTGACATTGTTGAACGTTTAGCGAATCATTTGTTATTCATGTTAACGATTTGTATTGCGTGAATTCGAAAAATGATGTAAATGAACATATTTCGAATAGAGTATAGTCACTTAAGGCTACAGCCATTCATTGCATATCCTAGATTAAAAAATCTGCCAATGGTCTGGGCGAAACTTTATTATTTTTCGGGTCAAAGTTCGGGAGCGGTCAAAGTCGGAGTGTATCATGAGTTGCTTCGACATTATTAGATTTCTTGGAAAATTATTTTTGTTCTTAATATAAAAATATTTAAAATAGAGACTTTTAGCCGATTAAACATTGAAAAAGTCCGTGTAGACTATTCGAATTTCAGTCGTGAAAGTGAAAAGATATTCGATATCTGATAAGACGTGGGGATATAGTAGAATTCTTGAAAAAGTTTACAACCCCCTTAGGGGTCGAATTTAAAAAAATCCTGAAAACGCTTTCTAGGTATTTATATGAAAAAGCCGTAGAATAAAAATGAATTCAATATTTGGGAAGACCTAATAGATATGACGAAAACCGTGAAAATATATGCATTCCATTTTCACTGATAATTTTTTTTGCCCCCCTCTGAACGCCAATGGATATTTGAAATTTTTTTTTATCTAAATTAGTTCTCTAGTTGATTTACATAAACGTACCGAGTTTCAACTTTGTAGCATAAGCCGTTCTATAGATAGGAAAAACACCCCCCACCCCCGTACCATACTACCCCAAGATGCTACTAATATAGCCCGTACGCCACTGCCCCCACTCAAATTTTTGTTTCCGATCTATTCTCCTAGTATACCTACAGATATACATTAAGTTTCAATTTTGTGATATTGACCGTTTAGGAGATATGGATTTTAGAAAGTGTCAATCTCACCTTTTTTGCGTTTCGGACGCATTATTTTCCCCCCCCCACTCCCAAACCCCTTCACCTTTACCGGCAATTTTTTTTGCAAATGGGTCCACTACTAAAGCTCTATTTAAATTCCAAATTTTAGCCTCCTAGCATAAGCGGTTGCTGAGATCTAGAAACCAAAATTTTCCGTCTAAAACACTTCCCCCTCCTCCCCCCTCACACCCCCACCCCTCCACACTTGGCCACTTCAAGGAGCCTACCCAGTCTATTCATAGAAAAAATTTCAATTTAATAGCTAAAAGGGTTTGGGAGCTAATAGCCTTCAAACGATTTTGCGTACAGCGGTCGACGTACGGCGGACAGACGGACTGAAATTTTTTTTTTTAAAAATCGATAACAATACTGTATTATTGAAATAATAAAATAAAAAAGGGTTCCCTAATCATATTACGATTCCTTTCTACAATTTTGTAGTGCCTCAACAATCAGAGTAGCAGTTTTATATGGAGCAGGATTGGATATTTGACTAATATTTGACGATTATTTCCACAAAATAATATTTATTCATAATGGGGGGTTAGTAACTTGCCCTTAGTTTTCATACAAAATTATGTACCCTTTTTCAGGAACAGCTCAACCGGTTTGAACAAATTTTGTACACTTATTACTTTAGTAAATTTAAGGCTACTGAATGAAGGAATTTTAGAAATATTAAAAACTAATTGATTTATAAGCTTTGAAACTTTGAAATATTTTTATATTTGTTGACATACAAAAAAAAATATTTGGAATCAACTTTTTAAAAATTTTTTCAACAAAAAAAAAAATCGTTTTTTATCTGTTATCATTTTGAAAAAAAAGGTACAAATCTTGGAAAAAAAATTATACAGGAGAGCGAAAAAACTGAAATCGTTTAGTTCCCATTTTTTTCAATGATTTTCTCTTCAAATTTAATTTTTTTTTATTTATATTGTTGATACAAATCACACAGATGGCATTGGTTCTGTTTTCCAACCTCCTTTAGTTTTTCATCAGATTATATTTTGTTTTTCGTTTGAAGTATAATATAAAAAAAACATATGAAAATGTACATATTACCAAAATATTACCGAACTTTCTCACTTTGAACTAATTTTTTTGAACATTTTTACCGATCGGAAAAATCTTCGCTTTGTTTTATTTTGCGTAGCACTGAATGTAGAATATTAATAGTAAAAAAAATAGATTTTTTTTCTCGTTTTCAAGTAACTAACTTCGTAGTGTAAAACTAAATGATCAAATTTAAAATTAATATAAGTATGTACAATAATCCTTAAAAGTAAATCGCTTTCATTACCCGGTTTTATTTTTTAAAGTTCGCTTGACTATCACAGACCGACTGATTATTAAATTAATTCTTTTCAATTCCCTTGTACGAACGAAAAGCCATTCGATTCCATAAAAAATACTACTCGTTTTTTTTGTATTATTCAAGTTTTGTTCACATTTCGCAAACTTCAGGTGAATCTGCACCAAAAGGCTCTCGCTTTTTTTTCCCACAACATTCGATTTGTCTTCACCTTTGGTGAACTTTCTTCAAAATGTTATAAAGAAAAAATTGGATAATTCGAAAGTTCGTTTTAAATTCCTTCCAAATTAGGTATATGTTTTATTTGCACTTTAAAAGGCTTAACTGATAAATTTAGCTGAATTTGGTTGAGATATTTTATTTTTAAAAAATTTCGCGTAGACATCCAGACATTTTGATGATGTTTCATTTAGGGGTATTTCTTTCCTTATTCGGTTTAACTATTCCACAACTTCTTGAATATTAGACGGTGTAAATATTCCATTGCTCAAAAACTAAAAAAATATATATACAATCGTGGTATGCTAATAAAAAGTGAAATACAATATCGTTCAAACCTAAAAGGATAATTTTAGCATTTAATTTTTACATAGATTTGGCAGATTCTAGACGATCTCGGTTTACCTACTTATCGATCAGAGATATGTTGAAGTTTCGTGTTAAAAAAAACTTAAGAAAATATGCACCAACTAAAAATAAATTAAAGAAATCATATTTTTTACGTATGACAAAAATTTTAAATAATTTTATCTCAAGTTCAAGGATAGATACCATAGATTTATAAAAATGTCATATTTTATTTCGAGGACTTGAGAATTAATTTCTTAGGATGTTTATTTTTTGAAGAAAAACATTGCTTTTAACATAAATCTCGGGAATTTTTAGAAAGACAATTTTATTTTTATAATATAAAACAAATTTGTTACTGTCAAATTCTATCCACTCAATAACAAATTCAAGACATTTTTTGTATGAATTCACATGAATTTTGGTATTTTTCAGACATTAATTCCTGGCTAGAGCATTATTAAGGATTTATTCTGCCACTAACTAGACAAACCATTAATCAAACTGCAATTTATAATTTCTGCAAACGTTAATCAATAAATTGTTGAATTCAAAACAGAGTTTGTTTTTAAGAATATCTCTTTTCTGTGTCTTATCGTAAATGCCGCAACAAAGTACCACAATATCCAACCGTACTTCAAACTATTGAAGTTTATGTGAAGTTGAAAGGAGTTTCTCTTTCCTGTGTTTATTTTTCATTCTGTGTACAGTATTGACAAGGTTTTGCTAGAGGGAAAAATACAGCGGAAAAACAGTTTCCTTTAAACTTTTTTCTCCATTGTAACTAAACTTTTCACTAAAAAAAACTATTAAAACGTCGGCCTGATAGCTTAGAGATAAATGACGAGAATTCAACTAACCGGAATTGTGCTCCGGGGGCTTGGTGAAAGACCTTTATTCAACACAATCCTCTTATTTGCGAAAATAAATTTAAAAAAAAAATTAAGGACAAAGGATGCATTCGAAATCGAGCACAAAACAATGTCATCTAGCAGTTTGCTATCACTGGTACTAGTGATAGAGTAGCACAAAGCCTTGCAATATACAGGGAAACTATTTGACCATTGAAACCCCCTCGGATATTGTCGAATTGGTATGTAATCGATTCCCGATTTATTATAGTGGTTGTCGTTCATTCAAATAAAAGCCTCTTTATAGCTATTTCGGGGCTGTGTTTTTTCCGTAGAATTGGGGTGAATTAACCAAACGACTGAGAATAGACTCGGAAAAACTGTGATCCGGAAAACAGAACTATTTCACATTTTCCGCAATTTAATGCGACTATAGACCATAAAACAGCAACAAGGAATGCCTGTGAAATTCAAATCGAAATCCAATCGATTCTCTCTGATGAACTGAACGCACCGATGAAAAATAGACTTCGTGCTCTGGGCGACGCACAGGTCGGATTAATCAGGGATAAAAGTTTGGTGGAACCAATCTTTTTGGTTAAAACCGTTCGAGTCATGAAATTTATGAATATGAACGGGAATATTATATTTTCCAACCCCTTCGCTCCTCCCAACCTCTCTCAAATTGAATTTTATGGTGGAAAGGGCCTTTACCATGATGTGACACCCCTCAATTTATGCCGATCGGACAAGAATCCTTTCCTATTTGGAAGTACGGAATGTAAATGAAAGGGCTCCACTCTTTCAAGTAGTTACCATACATAAGCTGCAGAAGACGGTCTTATATCAAATTTATTGCAAAGTGAATTCGTACATAACGAATGAGCTTGAATTTGTTACTTACTATTTATGAGAATTCTCAGTTCCTGTTACCTGAAATCCAATAGATGTGTTTTTGGTCCTCTAAAATATTTCGCACCGTAGGAGCACAATAATTCAAAGTTAATGCGACACATTGAATTGTGAGAAACAACATGCTAGAGGAGAAGTCACATTCATAATATCCTGAAAGCTTGTAGTGTGTATACTGTGTCTACTGTTAATATTTGTTTTTAACTTTTGAGGGTGCCGATTGCAAATTAAAACCCCGTAGAAGTAAAATCCGATATCGATATCACATTAGACCTGACAGATTGATCGGAATTCTTAAAATTATATTCAACCCCATTCACTTCTCCTTTTTTTGCTTCACCTACGCGTACACGTACTTTTCTGGTACAATAACATATATGTACAAAATTTCAACTTTCTATCATAAGACCTGTAATAAAAAAGCACCCCTGCTACGGTACCATAATGCTGTCACGAAACAGAAGTGGCCACTACAACAGCCCTATATTACAACCGAGATGGAAAGAAATTTTTTTTAATCTATCACAATTCTTTGAGTTCGACTGTCATATCTCGTGAACGCTTCATGCTAGAAAGTTGAAACTTGATAACTGACTGAAGATCGTAAAATATATAACAATGTACTAGAGAGCGTAATGGCATGAGACGTAAAACATGTTTGATTTCAATATCGCACTATAGCCGATGCTAAAAAGTTGTTTTTAGTTTTTAATTTTGCTAATTTCAATATTAAATAAAAATTTCGTCGTAAAACATGGAATTATGAAAGTTAAATTAACTTTACAACATAAAAGTTGTATGCTCACGCAAGTTTCTTGTGCATTAAAAGTAATTTTTGCTTCGTCAGAATCGTAAAGATTTCGCATAGCGATTTCTGAATGTATAATATTTAACGCTTCATCTTCTGTACGTGTACGAAAGTTAGTTAATTTTTAATGCATTCACACAATTTAGATACAAAGTTTCATGATATGAAAACGGGGCTTTGCTCTAAAGATTCTCGACTAAGAATAATTTGATAGTGAACAAAGTTCTAACTTGTTAATGACTCATAATTAGATGTACACAGTGCGACAAATAAGAGACTCGAACCATATCTGAGTAACTAGTAGGGTCATCTATGTCTACAGACCGGCGTTTGAAAGCTGTGACACTCCTCTTCCCGGTAATACCAATTTTGTTTAAATCGGTTGATAGATAGCAAAGCTATGACAGTTCGCCCAAAACAACTTTTTTGTCAACTGTTGAAATATTAAAATGTTGCTCAAACAATTACTACGTTTACATGGAGGATTGAATCCGGATTGAATCCGGATTCAATCCTCTAAAATCTCATGTAAACGCAGATCGGATTGGAATGAGATCGACTCGATCCGAACGAACTTCTCGACCTGGATCGAGTCCAAATCGGATCGAACTTCTCATGTAAACGCGGATCGAAAGTTCGATCGTCGCAAATTCATTAACAATAAATATTGATTTTCTATCATTTTCATAGTATTAGCACACAGAACTGCTTAATTTGAAATTTTTATGCACTGCACTTCGAACTTGTACGATTAAAGAAATATTTCAGGTTAGGTTACTTGTCATTTCGATCTCATTTCGATCTTCCAATGTTTCGATCTTTCGATCCGGTGTAGTCATATACGCGATTCAAATTTGGATCTTTCGATCTTTCGATCCTCCATGTAAACGTAGTAAATGCTCATTACATTCTTCGATAGCAAAGGAATTGTCCGCAGGGAATTCGTTCCAACTGGCCAAACAATTACTGGCGCATTTTATCTCGAAGTTTTGAAGCGTGTGATGGCCAGAATCCGTCGTGTTCAACCCGAATATCGTGATCCAGAGAACTGGATAATGCACCGAGTCACACCTCACACATTGTTCGTAAATTTTTGGCTCAGAATCAAGTCTGTGTGTTGAATCATTCACAGTATTCACCTGATTTGGCCACATGCTATTTCTCTTTATTCCTGAAATTGAAATTGAAGTTGAAAGGATGTTTTTTTAATGACATTTCGACCATCAAAACAGCTTCAACACGAGCACTAGAGGCAATTCCACAAAATGAGCTAGAACACGCATTTGAATCACTGTTGAATCGCTGTAATAAGTGTATTAAAACTGTAGGAGAATATTTTGAATAAAAAAAATGAAAAATATCCAGATTTTTTCTTTTAATTATGTTTTCCATGACCAGTCTCGAAACTTATTTGTCGCACTGTGTATATCTATGTGTACATTGATTTTAATTTTTTTAATATTCCATTTACCAATAGAAAATTTAGTGTTTTTATCAGGAACTGGAAGAGGGGATAGCTTTAACTTTCACTGTACGCCCGAATTGGATTTTCATATTATATTCATAAGTGCTAGGATTATAGGGGTTGATCTTCCGTAGTTTATGCGAGCAGTCGCTACGAAAATCTCTGTAAAGAACAGGGTATAAACAAATAGACAAAATTTATGAAATAAACTTTTTTTCTTTTCATTATTTTAATATTCTCACTATACTTCACATCTATTAAGTACATATCTTATTCTTTATATCATGGGAATCAAGAATACGTCGATGTTTTAGGAAGTCGATAGTAGCAGTGATCGTAAAGGATCTTGTTTAAGATTTAGTGGTTTCGTTTTTGTTGAGAGTTGAAAGAAGCTTTGCGTTTTCGATGCATTGAATTTCACTAGATTTTTGGTATCCCAGTTCAGGATCTTAAAAATTTATGTATTAAATTTTTTTCACTGAATAAAATTAGTGAAAACTTTTCGTCTTAGTCCACTCAGCTTCTAGCTAACTAATCGCAACGATTAGCCTTAATCGCTTTATTCAAACGAAACCTTCCGAAAGCTTGAATAGCTCTAAAATTCAATTCGTATTCATTTCTTCGGCATTGTCACAACGTTGGCTAATGCAAAATTATCACACCGAACAAAAGGAAATTATGAAAAGGTAAATTTAATGGAATCGCAGGTGCGAAAAGTTGGAAGTGAAAATATTGTTCGGGAAAAAAAATTTAAATTCTATGGAATCCCGTTCTGTGGATGGACCACGTACTTTAGGTGAAACGATGCGCGGGTGGTTTTATCGAAGGTTAGGTTTTTTTTGCCTGAAGTAATTGAATTTGCCCAGAAAATTTTCCTTGCTTTTCTTTTCTGGGTAGAATGGAAAACTTCCATTGAATGAAATCTGCTAGATGCCAGAGAGAACATAGGGTACTTCTGTTTACGGGAAGCTTTTCAGGGAGAAACATGAAAACTTGCTTGCGGGCATTGTTTTGTGTATAATTTTCGTTCAAGTAGTCAATTATAAGGATCCTTTTTATCGGGAAGAGGCTTGAACTAGTGGGCGAGAGCTCTTCCATTTAGTTGTTTGCACACATGCCATACTACGTAGGAGTATAACATCGATTTTGATGGGAAAATTTATTGTTATTTTCTGGTTTATACGACTTCTTGTATTCTTGAAGCGTAGTGTTCTAATTTGTTGATCATATCTTTATGGAGAAATATCCTTATACTAGCTATTCTCATTTGTGTGCTTGAGAACACGCAATAATTGACCGTTAACTGCATAATGATTCAGGTACTTCATTTGAAATATGCGTACCTTACGTTACCAATAGTTGCAGCTTAAATAATTGCTATGAACAAAATTTAACGAGCTGCCATACAAAAGCCGTTGAAAAATTAAGGCAATCTTCTGGAAATGCACTAACTGAGAGAAATAATTTGTTGGCAAGAGATTGCTTCAATAAAATTTTCATTGCAGCAATCTAAGTTCATTTACGCTAATAAGAATTAATTTAGAGTAATAGATGTTCGGTTGTACAAAAAATATTCGTTTAAGGGAATAAACACGTAATGCGTGCAATAGAACCATTCTGTCAACACAATTAACTTATGTTGTTTGCGCGATTCTCTTGAAAAAACCGAACATAAAAATATCTAGCAACTCAATTTTGATTGCCGCAATATAATGTTGGTTGTCGCAATAGAATATTGTTCATCCCAAACGATTTTCGGCATCATTCTGCTGTGGTAACCGAATGTGTGTTCCGCCAACCGAATGTATGTTGTTAATTCACACTAAGTTAAGTTGCACATAGGGAAATGAAAATGTAAGGTATTCGGTGGCGCAGTGGTTACACACGAATTTTTACATAAATTAATGTTGTTAACTTAAGGTATGAGATCGAGTAAATTAGTGAGCGGATTTCCTCCCTCCTTCCTGGCCTTGGTTTTGTTTATATTCTCTTAGATTTTTTGTGTCCGCACCAGAAACATTTGTGGACTACAGAATATTTTCTGTTAGTATTGATATTGAACTAGAACAAATCCGATGTATAAAAAGCAGAAGTGCTATCTAACTGAGTAAATGATTCTAATACAATAATCATTTACGAAATTCACTATTTTTCCATGTTCCGACCTAATTCTTAAAACACTCAACTGATTTACTTCGAAATTCTTTTTGGCTGAGCTTTGTATCAAGTGTAAAAAGCACTTTACTTCTAATATTTCCTATTAGTTCAGCGCACTTTCTAAAAAAAAGAATTTTGCTATGATTCTTGACCTGACCTTCACTCAACCGTATTACTTGTATATTTACATCTTCTAAGAAAAATATTAAGCTCCGGAAATGACAAGTAAGCAGAGGTAAAACAAACTGATGAAAATCAATGAAAATGCTACAATATAAAATTTCCAAATTGTAATTTTTTTAATTTTTTTGTCACATTGCCAAATTGAACGATTGCCTACATATTTAAATTTTCGCTTTTGAAGTAATTAAATTGCATGACAATATTTTGTCAGAATATAGGGAAAGTAGCTCTAAAAATAGACGCTTCTGGGACATTAAGTGCCAGCTATGGTTACGCTTCGAGTATAAAATTCTCTTGGATGTTCCGGGTTTTAAATTTATAAATTGTTGGGCGTGGGGCATGGTTTTTTGATAACTGAAATTGATTTATTAAACGTAAAATGCACATGACATATTTGATTAATATTCAAACTGCGTTATAAAATTAAAAGTAGCTACAGCACAGTTCACTTAACTCGGATTTTGTGTAGCCACTAAAACCAATTTTCTGTCCGATCGATTGCAAATTGAAAACTGTTTACCAAATGTGATTGATTTACGGTTGGTTCTTCTGTATATTGGATTGTAATCAAAATTATACAAACAACGATTCATTTGATCAACGGTGTCTTATCAGATTGCACTTTTCATTAGAGAGCTGTCACTATTTCCAGCCCAAATCAGTCAGGTATATTATTGTACGTACTAGCTACTTTTTTTTTTATCAAACCATCCTTCAATAGACATTCTATTATCTTGATCTCATCATCAGGTCAACTATACTGAATAGAATTTTGGTCTACATATTCCCATTTGGTGTACTGCTGTGGTTGTTTATGAAACTTTCTTCTCTATCCATTAATCGGATTCTGATGGAAAATAGTACATACATTAAACCTTATTTATCGCAATAAGTAGCCGGTAATTTTGTAATAAAAATAATAGAAAGTTGTCTGGATCTGTCAAGCATTTCGTTGGTGTAGCATTCTGTGAAAGACCCCTCCTGCAACTTTAGCTCCGACTGGAGGAAGACGTTTCTCGACTACCATAAAAGTGGTTCTAAGCTACTCAATATACCAAAGGTGAAAAACTTTGACTGAACCCCTTTTAGCTTTTGAATTCGGTCTGGAAATTAGGTGTACAAATCATACACTTGTATTGACTCATATCTAGTTTTTTACTATATTAAAATTTCTTGCAGGTCACTTTGCATTAAGTTGTAAACAGCAAAAGTCACAGTGGAATTAGTTAATATTCGATTGGTTGCACGAGTATGTCATTTTTATCTTTAAAATTAGGTGCCTTGAAATTTCTTAAACCGAATTGTTTTCAATTAATTTTATCATCATGGAAATAAAACCGAGCGATCAACTTCTATCAAACTTTGATACTCCTGTTTATTTTCTGTTACTTTGGGTAAACAACTAAAACGAGGAAAGATAAAGGAATCGCCTCGAGCTGTAGTAGCCCCTTAACATCAAAGAACCATCCCCGACTATGAATCAGTTCTTGCCTTTTGGGCTTGTATTTACCTTCTTCAATCAAAACTTTATACCCAGTCTATTATTTTAAAATTACCTGCTTTTTAATATCTACTACTCAATGGTTTATAAATTTATGCAGAAAAGAATCTTTATCTTATTTAACTTTAACTCATTCTTCTTCATCTAAGCGAGTGTTAGCTATAAAAAAATTCTAAAGTTTTCAAGAAATTTTCAAGTTGATGCCCCCCAGTATCAAGACATCCTCTTCGTAAACAATGGTTCGAACTTTTGCATTCTCTCATATGAAAATATCGACTATCTTCGCCTACACTATAAATTTCTAAGTAATTGACGTTGCACAGTTGAAGTGTGTTGAATATTCCCTTAAGTGAATATATCAAAATTATCAATAAAATTGTAATAGCCATGAATAAAAACGGAACCTTTAGAATTGGTTTTCGGACAAAATAGTTATTCGTCTGTCATGCCCTTAATGGCTTAACTTCGCTTTAATTAGGTAAGGCAGGGATTTTTTCCTCGTCAGGAATTTTGTGTGGTGGTCCTCACATACCGCTCTGACACGAAAAAACTTACCAAAACCGATTTAAGACACAGTTTACAATTTATTTTTCTTAACCATAATTAATTCAATCCACTATATAATCTCATAGAGTCTGCTTGTTTTATTGGTTTAAACATTGAAATATTAATTTTACTTTACTATTTTTTAATAATAAATTATTTCAATCTCATTTAACAATCTCATCATTGAAATTTTTGTTTTGTTTATATTCAAGTTGAATAAACTGTGGCATTTTGCATATGCACATGTCTATCCGAATATAACTTTCGTGACTTTGTTGTATTGCAAGCAAAAGCGAAAATATAATTAAAATATATCGAGGCTGAGAAGAGTGGCTAAGAAAATAATAATTACACACATTTCGGGTGAATTTAATCACAGAATCATAAGAAAGTTAATGAGAAATGTTCCAAATATAAATACATTTTCCGTTTATTTTTGTTTAATATTGGTGCTGTTTTGATAGTTGTAATGCTGATGGAGTCTTGCCAACTTCATTAAATATGGTTTTTTTTTCAAAAGCTTTGATAAAATTTATAGAGTGATGACTAAACGGTGAGGTTTGGTGATGGTTACAATATTAAATTTTTGATTCTTAAAAGTGATACGCTTCAAATTTTAAAGATTTTAATTTAAAATTGGAGATTGTTGATTATTCACGTTATTTGCAGGGAAAATAGTTAAAGATTTAAACATAAATTTCGCTATAAACTTAATTACCCTTTTTTCTCCTTACATTACATCTAGTGTTGCTAATCTAATTTTACTTTATTATTTAAATAAGATCATTTTTAGATCTCGTGCAATGATCTCGATAAATTGAGATAATTAAATCAATCTTCGATGGGAGCTATACCTTAACGTGATCCAAGGACGATATAAGACTCTCCATATTTTTAAACTTTGATATACATTTATTTCTATTTATGTACACAGTTTAATCAAAATCGGTTTTCCAACAAACATGCAGACAAAAAGTCACTCGTCAACAGATTTATTAATAAGAACATTAACGTCGTATCTATAAACAAAATATTTTCTAACTTGTTTAAACTAAAACTTTGTATAAATCTGTTTAAACACATTACGATAATACTTGTTGGCACTCTAAGCTTGCATCAAAAATTCCAACTATCGAGGTTTTGCAGAAGATGGTTATGCAAATAAAATAGAATTTCATCTACATACAAACAGCATAACATACTTGTACTAACGACTACTTGAAAACTTCTTTCATAATTTAACCTTGCTAAGCAATCAAATAACTGCTAAACTATGAAAGGAAAGCATAAGCACTCCGAGCAGCTCTGTGCAAATGGAAAATATTTTGTATGTACATGCATAATATATCGTTATCACATGTGCAATTTTCTAATAATATCGATCTATGCAACTAAAATACGAAATACTCGTATCGTCATATATATATGAAATTCGATATATTTGTACGAGTACTCGGGTGAATAAATTGAGCCTTTTTTCCTGCTATAAGGGAAATTCAAATGATTCATTACAAAAGTATTGAAAGTGTAGTCATTTTTGTAAAAGCATATTGGATCGTTGAGCTTATGCATGTCGTCCTTGTAAGGCTTAGTGACAAGTATAAGCTATTTATATTTGAGAGAACACAATACACCACATACACAATGTATTGATTACTATTTATATTAGCTTCGATAATCGTAGATAATGTTCTAGTGGTTTTAGTTTTTGTTTTATTGATGTACTTTTTTGTTGTTCTGGAATTTTAAGAAATTTGCTCGCCGATTAATGAGGACTATCGGTTGTTAGCAATAAAATTTCCAAATAAATTTCTTAGATTTTTTTGTTTCTTGCCGCGCATTGGATCGCAACCCAAATTAAGTTGCGAGGCCCATCACGATTTCAAGGGCTAATTCCTTGTTTCATTTTGGATAACATCATATCTGAGGGTTTGCGAAAAAATCACTAAAACGACATGGGCAGGTCTTAACAACATTGCAAATTTGCATTATAATAACAAAAGAGTAAAAAAACAGTATACAAATAAGTATAAATATCAAAACAACAATAACACAGTAAAAATGGTAAAAAAAGTTAAAATAGTAAAAATAGTATTGTAAAAAGTCCCCAATAAAAAATTAAAAATGGTAAACAAAGTTAAAATAGTAAAAATAGTATTGTAAAAAGTCCCCAATAAAAAATTAAAAAGAATAAAGAATAAGTAAAAACTATCCAAAAGCAACAGTTATAAGAAAAGGGAAAATAGAAATAATAAAATGTTGAAAAAGTATTGTTATTAACATCAAATAAAAAAAGTACAATAAATTAAAACAGAAAGAATAATAAAAAAGGGTGAAAAAGGGTTGTAAAAATTATAAAAATAATTTACAACAAAAAGATATAAAAAAGGAAAAAAATTAAAGTAATAAGTAAAAAAAATAAGCAATAGTAGAAATATATAAATAATAACAAAGGAAAAATAATTTAAAGTAAAAATAATGAAAGGGAAAATTATAAAAAGGTGAATAATTAAGATTGTTAAGCAAAAGGAAAAAAAAAATGAAAACTTCTGTTTTAATTTTTTTTCGTTTTGCTTAACAATCTTGTTTTATTTTGGATAAATAAACATTTTAAAAAAAAATAATAAAAACTAGGAGAATAATAAGTAGGGGAAAGTGGGGCGATGTGAGCTCCTAGGGTTTGTACCGGGATTCTGTAAAATGGGTAATAGTTATAAAATCCTTTTCTCGCAAAATCGATAGCTTAGGATGTTAGCTTAGTCATATATTCGTGAAATTAAATTATTGCTGCTGATAAAAAAGATATCTACTCCTTTCTATACATACGTCAAAGTGCCTACTTTGCCCCACTACTGGGGTAAAGTGAGCCCTTCCAAGGGGTATATTATAATTTCACCCAAAACTGGAGCGAAAACTGGAGCAATGGATCAATTAAGACAAACAATATGATTTTAATAAATTCAAACGAAATTAAGTGTGTTTAGAGCGTACTCTGCTTTGGAGAGTAGCCCTGAGAACACCAAAATATTTACTGGCTTTCTTTAGGTCAATTTTTTCAGCAACAAAAGCTATTGCATTTTTAATCGCATCTTCAGTCCACGATTGTTGCATTAATTTTTTGTTGTATGTTCTAGCCATGCTAAAATTATTATTTTTTATTTCAAATAAAATTTTATAGGTATGGGGTAAAATGCGCCCGGGGCTCACTTTGCCCCGAATGAACATTAAACAGCAAGCATCTGCTAAAATTTATATATTTTTTAATTAATCATCAAAGCTTACTTTTCAAGTTTCACAATCCGTACGCCGATCTCAAGGATACTGTTCCAAACAATTCTCACTCGCTAACAATTTCTTTAATGACATTATTAAACACTGATATTTACATCAGACGGTGCCAAAATCGTAATATGAGAAAAATTCAAGGAACTGTAATTAAAGTGGATTTCGTTTATTGTGCATTGTGGTCAATTTATGAAGCTTTATCGTATAATTTATTTTGCTAAGAGATGGCGCTATTGCAAACTAGAAATTTTAAAGGGGCCCACTTTACCTTGCTAGCCCACTTTACCCCACTCTTCCCTAAGTCTTAAATGAAAATGAGAAAATACCAACAGCGAAGGAAAATAGTAAGGAAAAAGTTCAAGAAAATTGTAAAGCTAGTATTACACTGTTTGACCAAGTGGTCAAATTGCAGTAATAAGCAATGCGAAATAGCGAATGTGACCGAGCGTATACTGAGAGATTATGAAATATCTGACTTCAAAGCAAATGGGAATAGGTTTTTTCAGTCTGCTATTCATATTCAGAATTTGAATATCCCAATTCATGAGGTGATCGAAAATGATGCCCAGAAATTTTGTATTTGTCACTCTCTGTAAATTGTCGCAATTGCAATCTCGGGTGCATTCAGTGAAGTGAATTTTAATATTCATATTATCAGGCTGTTTGTGTAGGGGAAAATAGCATGTAACAGGTTTTATTAAAGAAATTTAGCCAATCCTTCATTTCGGGCAAACTATGATTTTTTTTTTAGAAACAATAAAGTGGACTAACTAAATCTCAGTTATAACGAGTTCTCATTTTATTCAAAGTTTTTTATTCCTAAGTGAGCCAAAATCACGATCCTGGGATTAAAAGTCTTAAAAGAGACCAGTTGAGCAATAAGAACCATCGCGCTCCTTTAAAAAACTGATAAACTCTAAAGTAATAATCGGTGCCCAACGTGGGGCACAATTCAGCTTCAGTCTTCATTGTCGCCAGGACTATATAGAAGTGTCTCTGTTTCGAGTATATTTCAATTCTTCAAGTATCTGATAATACCATAACTTAGAGAGAGAGAGATGCTGTAAAATGAATTTTTTCAGCTTAACTCTATATTATCCTGTGATTAAGAGTCTCACAAGAGACCACCTGAGCAATAAGGTAGTCAGTCTACTCCTTTAAAAACTGCGGCCAAACCTTCTGTAAAAAATAGCGCCCAACGTGGGGCACAATTCAATAAATTAGGAATCAAGTCACTGGTTATTTCGCCACGATCGCTTTAGTCTTTATTGTCGGCTGGACTAACTGAAAGTGTTCTTTTTTCAAGTATCTTTTAATTCTTCAAATATCTTATAAGACCATGACCTAGACTAATTTTTTTTATCATTTTTGGTAGATATTACCTTTTTCCCTATATGCCATAAGAAGCAATACAATTGAATTTCTTTAACTAACGACGTTCATAAAATTAAAATCGAATAAAATTTGCAATATTTAATGTTTTGGATTGTAAAACCACGAGTATGAAAGGCAGAATAGACAAAAATTCTGGAATAAAACAGCACGTACATGAAATAACAATTCGCTGAAAATTGAACATTATTCTTAAGAAGAAAAGGCAAGAATATTGAGTGAAAGTGCTTACACTAGTCACAAATCCTTGGCAACTAAATTGTATACAAACAGATTCGGACACATCAAGAATAGAATCTTACTGTTTATTGCTTCTATTCGAAATTAAATTTCTGGATGAAGCATTTCAGATTTCAGACAATGTGTAAAAATTTCAAAATTTTCCACTTTTATAATATGAATTAAAAAATAAATTCTTACCTGACATTCAGTTGGCCATCTGGCGGCCTGCTGTGGGCAGTCATGATCCCTGTCCTTCGGCAGTGCGAATAAATCTCTGGGCTCCTTTAAACGTGCAACGGGTCTTGAGGTTTTCTCATCGGTATTAACTTCCAATTGGTTTGTCTTAAGGCTTTTCGATAAGAAGCTTCCAAGAAAGCCTGCAGAAACCGGAAAGACAACGTGTTATCAAATTACCACCAATTAAAACTTATTTACGAAACGGCACACAAAAAATATATTAAAAAATTTTAATGTGTGATAAAATTTTAATAATAGTCTTAAGACACATTGAGGAAACTAACACGACCTGCAGAAGAAGTTTCACTGCACACTGTTTTTGAAACTATGCCAAGGAATTGGAAAGAAGCTAGAACAATTTCGCGAAATTAATTACCTCAACCACTGAAAACACGAGACTTTATAGTTGCACTTTTTTTTTGTTGCACCTTATTTTGTTGCACCTTCTTTGATTTAGCTTTTGATTAGAAAAACGGTCGACTTTGTTTCTTTCGCGAGCCACTAGAACTTCTCGAAGGGGTTGATTAAGATAGAAAAGTGTAAAAAATCTAAGACCAGGGACCAGGTTCGAAAGAAGGTAGTTCAAACCCAATGTCTATAAGAATCGAGTCAGTAATTTCGCACCTGTCCGCTGATGAAAACGTTCGTGTTTCAAATCCCGTTCGAATTCAGCGTGTTGTTAACTAAATACTAAAACGCATTCGATGTAACGGAATTCTATATGTCTCGGATCTTTATTCGAAGAAAGCTTTTTCGCACTTTCATCTCCTTGTGCGATATATAGAACAGCTTTTTTCACCTAGCCTGTTGGGGGTGGCAGCGGGTGGTTGGGGGTAGGTGGTGGCATAAAAGCAGCACTTTCCTAGGACGCTCAATTTCGTCAGTTTCGGCGTCGCGATGCAAGGTGAAACCTTCATAAGCGCGACGACAGAATCTAAAATTTTCGATCGTTTAGGCGCCTGTGCACAAGCTCCCAGCTGTAGGTGGTGATTCTCGGGAGTGCTTTTATTTTTATCGCGGCTCATTTTCTTTTTGAATTTTCAAAAATTCAGGGCTTGTGAACATTTGCGACAATTTTCAAATCTAAATTCGACGGCGCAATGGGCGACGGACCGGGTATTTGTATTTGTTCGACTCATTTGATGGTAAAATTGGCGAGAAATCGTTGTCGGTTTAATTACACGAAAATCGGGGTTTTTAAAACAGCTGCCTTGGCCACTCTATGGTAGTAAACTGCCCAAGTTTTATTTGGTTTCGTTAAGATGCTTTGATGTTTGGTAAGTAAAGTGGAAGTTACTATTTCTAAGCAATTTACACGGATTTAATTTGATCAATTTCATCGGAACAACTAAAATTAGGAATTGCTTAACCCGAAGGAACACGGAAACATTCGAATAGTCTTTCAATAACGACGCACAGATGGATCATTGAGATGCTTCAATGCTTATTCTAGTCTTCATTCAAATCGAAAAAGAAGTTCTATAAACTTTATTCAGTCCAATTAGTAATTTGGCTAATTGGATTTGTTCATTTTTCGCTTTATGCCAAGAAGCGACTACTAGATATAAAAAGAGCCACGGTCAGCCTATGTGGACTGATACTAAGCGGTTCAATCGAACTATGAAGGGTTCAGTGAAGGGGCCATTTCTACAAGTTGAAATTGGTCCGAAAGTATGAGCTGTTGCGTGCGCTGTTTGCACTTTTTGCTCATCAGAAGGCATATTATGCTAGCTAGCGTAGTGGTTTGGTCGATATATTCGCGGCAACATTATTAAATATCACTTTTCGTATCTAATTACCAAATAATAATCGAATAGTATTTGCAGGGTCGATCCCAGGTATATTAGCGCCCGGTGCACTCGATGGAGTGAGCACCCCTGAAGTATAAATTCATGATACAAACGTTGCAATAATTTTCCGCGAAATTCTCTGAGTAAATTGGTCCAAAGCAATTACTAACTTATTCTTTTGCTCGCTTGTCATATGCGTATGCAGGTGTGCACCATGTCTTGGGGAAATTCTCTCTGTACATAATTCGCAATAAAGTACAGTGACTCTGGAAAAAATTCGCGCACTTAAGGGGGTCGCCTTATGTGACGACCAGTTTTTTCCGCTTTTTTCGGGAATTTTTTTTTTCAGATTATGGAAAACCAATTCTAAAATTCTTACCACATATTTATTCATATTTCAACAAACGTTAGAAATTTTTTTAAGGAGATATATTGTTTTTTTTTGCGTGCAAGGCTCTTGAAAGTGACCGCTGTAAAAAAAAGTTGTCAAATGGCTGCCATGATTCCGGCTGTCCCCCTCATCTGAAATCAAAAAATTAAATTGATACTTCATTTATAGGCCTGTGGCTATAACTGGTAGGCCTGTGGCTATAATTGGTGCCAGAATTAAGTTAAAATTTTAAAAATTAAAAAATTGGCCTAATTTTGAAATTTTTTTTTTTAAATTTTCGGGTTTTTTTCGATGAATTTAGTAGCTTCAGCAAAAAAAAAATCTTGACAGATATCGCTAAGATTTTGATACCAGTTGTAACTAGACTAGGGATCCGCTGAACATGTTATTAAAATTTCAGCGCAATCGGTTTAGTAATTTTTTCTGAATCGTGGCAGCCAATTTGAAAAATACAGTTTTGAGAAAAACCCAATTAAAGATCGGTGGTGGCCCTTGCGAGCTCCGAACAACTGCTCCATTATACGACTATTACATTATAACGACTTTGAATTCGGAGAAATCCTTTTACATACATATTCTAGGAATGATTTGAAAGTAATTTAGTAATAGAGCTGTGTTTTACTGGGAGTCATAGACCATATAAAGTACCCCTATACACTCGTAGACACTCGTTTTGTTAAAGAAAAAATCTGCCAAATGTTCTTGACACAACTTAATTTATTTTTATTTAAGTCCGGATGTAGAAAATTTTTTTACGTTATGTATTTATATGTAAATCTACTTGGGGAGTAATACTTCCTCCGCAAAAACTTCAGTGTACTGAAAGGACTTTAAAAAGTAAAAAAAAAATCATCCGCCCGCTTAATTTTTAGAATATATCGTTGGCTAAAGCTTGTATTACACTGTATGCCAATTCTGTCAAAATTTGACTAAAAAATTTGACGAAAAGTTCAGTAAATTTTTTCCGGCAAAACAGACCAACAATGTGATAAACAAACATTTGACCAGTTACACAATCCGACTTCTTTTGCCAGCGAGAATAATCATATTTGTTATAGTGTGATACAAGTGCACCTTGTACACAGTATCAAACTGCTAATTCTAAGTCGTAGAATTTTAGAGAAAGAAGGAAAAATTGTGCAGATTGCTTAAAAATAAATTAAAATATGTATTTTAAGAAATTTTAATTACAGTTTTGGCAAATTCACAAAGTTTTTCTTGCTTTCTCTAAAATTTTACTTTTTGGAATTAGCAGTCTAAGCTGTCGATATGTAGCTCCCTTTAAGAACCAACTTTCAACTTTTTATTATCTTCGAATTAAATTAATTTTGTTAAAAAAAAAATCTGCAGTTAAAATTTCATTACGCGCGCGAAGAAATTAGAACATAGTCTATCGAAGCGATTAGAGCGTTGCAATTTCACTATAACTAGATACCTTCACTAACATGAATTTTAATCAGCTGTCATCGCGTCGCATCGTTTAAAATGCGCGCGTCGCGTCATTTCCTTTAGAACTTTTTTGTAGAACATTTTCAAAATACCTAAATTTTAATAGCAGCGATTTTATGAAAAATAAAATTATGTTCTATTTTGAAACTTAGTATGTATAGTAATTAAAGCAAAAAAAAAAGTTCAAAATTCTATTGAAGTAGAGAGCAGGAGCAATGCGGCGTAGGTTACTATGTGACTGATAACCTAAAGACTAAACAGAAGGCTATTTGGAACGTTATTTTTTAGGTTATCAGTCGCATAGTGACCTACACCGCATCTCAGTATTAAATACGTTTCGGACTTCTACCCAAAAAATAATAAAGTTGCGCCCAGACTGTTTTTTCCCGAAAGATTCAGGGGATCTTAAATGTTCTTAATGATTCGATAAAGGCAACATTCGAAGGTTGTTGATAAGTCACGTTTTTGATGACCTGCTGGGATTGTAAACTTAATTAAAATATTTCTCCGTAGCTTCCTCAAAAATATTACCACCAAAATTCCACTAATGTGCATTTTTCATGTTAAACTGTAGTATCTGATTTCGTAGCTAAGCAATATCCAAATAACATTTTATATCCAGAAATAGTCTAATTTTCTCCGAATTTTCTATTTTCAGAACTAAATCATTCTATTTTGAAAATCAAGTATTTCCGTTTGTCAGCACTAAGGAGAGAAAAGCGTCATTGAACTTTCGGTAAGTACGCAAATGAACCTTCTTTTTACCATTCCCATTCATTGAATAATAATAATAAGTCCACATAGCTAAAACAATTCACTCAATAATGTTTGTAGTCAGATGAAGAGATAATACCTGATCCAACAATTGAAATTTACCTTGTGCCGTAATTGTGCAAACTGGAAACAGCTGAGCCTGCAAATGTTGTACCCTTACGCCCCAATCCATAATTCCAAGAAATCCTTCTGCAACTAATGGACCACCACAACAACAACTTTGCGCAGAAATGTAAACACATTATCTGTAATGCTAATGGACTTATTGATTTCGGATCATTATTCACTGCACCACAAAATTTCCGCACTTTGCGCGCTCTAAGGACAATACGTGTTTGGGATAAGACGAAATCCTTAAACCAAATTCGGGCGTTTTACCGAATCTTACAAATCGACTGAATACAAAATTTATTCGAACCGCAATATTTTGCGAATAGACCAAACAAATTTCTATTATTTTTCATACACTTGTCTGTGTACTGTAGAAGTGAAAAGCGCTTCTTTTGAAGCCAAAAGAATTTTTTTCTTGGGTAGCGAATGGATTGTGTTAAAGGTGAATGTCTAGGAGGAGGACGACGACTTCATCAATCCATTTCCAATTCCCACACAACGATATGGAACAAACTTCAATTTTTTGTTGTTGTTTTTTTTTAGCCTACCATACAAGGGTTGTAGTACAACAACCAGCACCCCCATGGAGATATCGAAAACAAAAACCGCCATTCCGCTAGTCTACCCGCTTTCTGTGGTTTTCTAGTTTGGAATAACTATAGCTACCGCATACAAGTGTTTCGTAAGTTGGGGAGGTTTCGTTGTGAATCATAGGTAAATTCTACTTGATAGGTGCTCCTTGAATACCCAGGTAACATTTTCTAGAGAGATATCGATAGCAAGTTCACCAGAATGCCGATCTTACGTAACCGACTCAGACCTCATGAATTTTTCGTTAACGTAGGAGTACTCCTAATGGTTGTTAAAAATTTCATAAGACTTCCTGCTTCCTGGAAGATAATAGACTGGACACACATATCGAATTTCTCGGTAAGTTCTTTTCTTTTAGTTCAAGGAAATTATCTGATGATTTCGTCTTTTGGATAAGGTGGTTACGGATTTATTGATGTGAGGAATGGTATCTAAAGAAAAATTGCCCGAGTTATATCCCCAGTTATAGCGGAATGATAAATTTTTTATGAATTTGCTTTATTATGTCAATGCTTTTAGTTCACTCAACTTTCTGAATTGAAATATTGATCCTTGGAGAGTAGTGAAGATGGAAGCGAAAATGGAAGCGATACATGTTACACATGTTAACTGTCTTTGACACCAACTCAATTAGATCTTAAATTTTACACCAGCTTGCTAACTACAGGGAATCGATTCTGTGTTTACAGGTATCGGGAGTGCTGTCCTCAAACCTCGACTTACAGAGAACCAGGTGCATTTACAATGTACATCCTTTTTTTTTCCTGGAAAAACTTGATTTTCCATCGACTTTATTAGATGAAATGCAGAAATTCATCATTCAAAACAGCTAGGAACTGAGAATAGGCTAGAGTCCACTGAAATGGCCATTTGTGGCAAGGGTTGATTGTATTCTACTTAGGTATCAACTCCTTCATATGATCCAAGGCAATGATATTTCCAACGACGATCTTTGAAGGACGACTGAACCATTCAAGATAGGTACTGAGATTCAAACATGAAAGACTCATCGATTTCGTCATACCTTGACGGTTCTGGACAGTAATCCAAAAGAGAAGATGTGGTGGATAGGCCAGTTGAAGACGAATAATCGAAACGGAACTTCAAGCAGTGGAGGAATCCTGGTGTCAATAGAAAAAATATGGATTTACATTTATTCCCGATTCTTCGATCTGTGATTTTCCTTGAAAATTTGAATTTAAAAATTTCATAAAAGGAACCAATAAATAATGAATGATTGAAATGAGCTACTACAATAACTCTGAGAAGTCTATTCGTAATTGATTGAAAAAATCCTATACTTATTTGAAAACTATTGTAGGTAGTTTTGTTAGACCTGTATTATACTATATGCACTTTTCCAAACGTTAGACTAGCTTCACTGGCAAATGACAAATGCTTAATGTTTCTCTACATAGTATAAACATCCATTCGCAGCTTTGTGGTATTAAGTTACATTTTTATTTAATTTTTGTATTTTTTGCGACTATGAAAAATCGCTTTATTGCTAATTATTGAATTTGTTAATTTTTTATTTTAAGTAGTCCATAAATAAATCGATATATCTATTTAAATACCATAATAGTAAAGCCTTGGGCAAAATAGCTCCGAACCACTTCGATCCGGCAAGAACGAAATTTTCTTAAGATTATTTTATTTTTCTCTTTTCATCGTATATTTTTCGATAGAAGGGGAAGCTTACTACGACCAGTGGCGGTCATAGAGTGATAGCCATAAGGGTCATGGCCCCCCATAAAAAATATATCAACCAACGATGATTTATGTTATCTCATCTGCTTAAAAGAAAAATTATATTAGACTATTAGATATACTTATTAAAGTATTCTCGTATTGTGTCCACTATGTAAGTAATATGATTTCCCCAAATGTCTTTCTTTAATCCTTCTTTTGTCTCCTAATCGAAAATAAGACTACCAATTTAAAATATTTCAATGGAAAAGTAATAAAATTTCGAATATACATATGTTCTAGGTAATAGTTCTAATTGAGTATTACAGAACGAATGTTACTTATTTAAATTGATTTCAATTAAACAAACTTTTCTGCATGAAATTCTTAGTTAATAATAACAGCTTTTTTTTTAAATTAATGAAAATTATCACCGATCGCTAATTCAATGAATTTTGTCGTCGATTATTTTTTACTTCCAACTCGTATCATCGTAAATTATCTCTGATTAATTTTTTCTAAAAATGACATAATTTTAATAATTTTTTTTTCACAGAATAGTTGATTTTAGTGAATTGTGTGGAGTGTTTTCTACCTGTGTTGCCCACAAGTAGCCGACACCCCACACATATACTTAATCAATTTGATTTGACAAAACAAACACTTCTGCTAAGAAGGTATGTAAGTGCCCAATATTGAATTTAAGGTATTTAAGATTTGGATAGAGTACGAATAAATGCTGACATTTTTAAATTCAATACGATTGATTTGGCACAGGTATCACCTTTATTTTCACAAAAACTAGTCCCGGAGTAGATTTCAAATTTATTCATATGTATGGGTAATCCAGTATATCTTAATAGTTTTGTCGAAATCACTAGATTTCTGCAAATCCAATTTGAAATTTTATATTGAAACTTGAGATAATTAAGAGTATTTTCAGTAACTACTACTACTCCACATATTAATTTTTTTAATACTGATTAACATCCAAAGATTTAAAACACGATTTGGCGAAATCTCAAGATTTCGATAAGATTCTATTAAAGGGTGTTTAAAAGCTAATCAAAGCAAACTGAACAGTAGTGTAGGGAAATTGTTTTCGGAATAATTTTTATTTTTTTAACGACCTTATCTGATCAGGATAAAATTTAAAACAAATAGTTGTTCACTAATTAGGACCATTACCGGGGGTGGAATAGTGAAAGAAATCTTTGGGGACAGTTTCACCATACAAATAATAGCCACCCTAGTGTACAGCCCTGAAATTGTATTTCATTCATCACAATTACCTGTACAAAATATTAAAATTTTTGAAATTACTTGATAGTAATGCAAGCTTTAAAAAGTAAAATCTTACAAAGTAAATTAAAAAATTTAACATCATAGCCATGGTGAAATAAATGTTTCAGAGCGTTGTACACGCCTTCCGAAAATCTACTTGCCAAAATCTTGCGCTGTAAATCAGCTATAAGCGACTGCTCGTGAAGTTATTATAATTGAAAATAGTATTACAAATTTTTCGAATTTTTTTGTGAAGTTATTATAATTGAAAATAGTATTAGAGAATTTTCTGTCTTTTTTTAAGTTTTGAGTAAGAAGATTAGGCTAGGTAAGGGTATGGTGGCAGTCATCTAAACTCAATAAGGAGACTAATGTATATACTTAGGGCCATTATTACAATCGTCAGTTAAACTCTAACTAGGACTTTAATCGGAAGTTTTGTATGAAAATCTGTCAGTTAAAGTTCCAGTTAGAACATAACTGAACATCGGATTTCAACGCCAAATCTTCGGTTTCATCAAATACATACATGCATAACCATACATAAGCTATTAAAAATTAGATACACTAGTTTTCTAGTGGTCTTAAAAACTGCTGGTTTACGTTGATTGAATATAGAACACAATTGACGAAATTACGAGATTTTGATAAAACTATCAAAATATTCTAGATTTTAAAGTATATTTGGATTTCTAAATTTTGTCGAAAATGAGATCGAATTCTACTGAAAGCGAACAGCCTTGAAATATTGTTCACTAAGCTTTGGATTCAAATAATTTTATTTTTTAGTTCCTGCTTATGCTATTAAATTTTCCATTGCTTAAAGACTTACAATAATACAATACAGATTCAAATTTTTGGCACCAAATAGTCAGCTGATAAATTAAAAAAACATCAAAGGAATGTCTTCAGAGCGATGTTAATGCTTGTCGAGATTCCGAAATCTAGTTACCTAAATCTGGCGATGGAAAATAGTTATTAGATGCTGAAATGAAATGAACAAGTTGATATTTTCCAGCAGTAAGAACCGCAGCGACCATAACATTTGTACAATTTCCATCCTCACTGTACTAGCGGCTAACTACCGCACCTAGTCTCTCTACAGTAGCTACTGAACGTCAGTGGCCCCCCTCTTGGAAAAGCAATATGACCACCACTGACTACGACGGTAAGGTTATTGGGATCATATCTACCGCACTACAGTAGGAATACCTGTAACATAGAAATATCTTAACTAAAATAAATACAAACCGATAAAATCGCAAATATAAGCAATTAAACTACAACAGCTCAGATGAATAACTTTCGCCAAAGAAGTCGCTCTAAACTGGATCAAAAAAGGCCACATGTCTTCTTTAATATGCACTATGACACCAAGTATCAAGCGAATCATTTTCTTTTTACTTTTTACACAAGACAAAATAAATTCTATGTCCCAAAATATAACGAATTTGAAATAATAAATTAATTCGGGGAAAGTTTTATCAAACTGTCAAACATTTTCCTAATTTCACGAAAGCGTTAAATTTTCATCATAGTAAACCAAAAGAAATTAATTTTCATTGCTGGTGAAAAGCGAAAGATTGAAAAGCAAACCTGATTTATATACACATGCGTGACGTCAGGATTAGATTTTTCACTTTGTGGTATTTGCGGACTTAAGACATCTTAAGTGCGGACTTAAGATATCTTATGAGGGTGGGTGTATAAAAACGAAATTTTAGGTTTTTCTTTAAATCGAAGACAAATAGCATTGACAAATTTTTTTCTGTATTGGAAAAAAAAGAGAAAGTAAAATTTTTATTTATTTACATATTTCAATTTTTTTTAAGTCTGTTTGCCAATTTTTTTTTCTAGAAAGTAATAAAGTGATGTGCCAGAATTTTTTTTGTTCGGTTACCAAAATGTAGTATAGTTTCGTTTAAACTCTTGTGTAGGCATCACATGACGCAAAATCATCATCAGATTAAATAGAATATTTTATTTTGTTTAATTCAGCAGGTATGTTTTTAGATTATATCGTGCCTAAATACCTCTTAATATTTTAAAATTAAAGAACGAATTAATAGTCAATGCTTTAAGGCTTGGCTCAACCTTATTATTTTTCGGTAAAATTTAGTATATTTTTCGATTTAAAGTCCGAATGCTTAAAGTTGCTGTACTACAACCGACCTTAAAAAACCTTTCAAATTTCTCTGGTTTTCAAACACTGTACACTTATTTCTTTGGCCCCAAATATTTTTGGGTGGAGAGGTTCGATACCCTCTACCCAAGAATGGTATGAAAGCCAAAATTCAGAATTATTCGATTGGTGTTACATTTTAAAAAATTCGCATTTTATCTGTCTGGGTTTTGTTTTTCGGTATTTTTAAATTTCTGGATAATGACTTTCTAAATTTACTAAAATGTCTATTGTTTGGATTTTATATTTTGGGGTTTCGTCATGGTCCCCTTAAACTTTTTTTATTATTACATAGTTGACCACATAATTCGTAATTTTTGGGTAAATTAAGCCTTGTGTAGGACAATTGAAACGATTTGGGGTTTAGGGGTGAAAACTTTAGAATACGATATCTAGCGTTTCGTTAGAAAAATGTTTAAAAACATTATGATCTTTATATATTGGCTCTCAATACGATAGAGGGCAGAAATTTAGTATTAATTTTTTATTTAGTATTTAGCATTAATAAAAATATTAACTTTTTATAGTTCTAGGTACGGGGATGAGGGTGTTGTTTTTCAAAAACAAATTTAAAATTTACATTGGCGTACGGAATTGGGAGAAAATGGTTGTTGAAAAGGGTGCGTGCGTATATTTTTACGAATTTCGTCATATTTCTTCGATCTTCTGTGATATCGAATTAATTTCACTTCTTCGGGCTTTTCATATGAACGCCTAGAAATTATTATAAGAATTTTTCAATATTCAACTTCTAACCGTTGCACTGGAGTTGTATATGTTTACACGAATTCCGCCATAATTTTTAGGTGTTACGAGATATTGAATTGATTTTTACTTTCGTGGGCATTTGATACAATCGCTTAAAAATCAATTTTGAAATTTATTTTATTCAATTCTTAAGTAAAGGGGCGGGCAGTATACGTTTTCACGAATATCGACATATCTCTTAGGTTTCCTTAGACATAAAATTACAATTCTTGGAAGTTGTATCTTATATTATTATGACGAAACTAACTTTCCAAATACCCCGAAAAAATAATAAGGCTGGGACGATTTTTAAAAAAAAATATATTTTAATCCTCGAGTATGACTGCTAGGTAGTCAAATTTGAAGCTACAGCAACTTTCTTAAAGCTTGATTAGTGGAGCGTTTAAAAATAGATTATTGAGACCGAAAAATGATGTTCGGGTGAGAAAACAGAAATGGTATGGTATCTAGTATTTCATTTATACTAAGAATTAATTGCACTTTGCGTTTAATAAAACAAATTTTTAGCGGAAGTAATTGCATTTTTGCCTTCTTTACAGTTAAAGGATATTTCCTAATTTTACAATATGCAAGTTCTTCTCAAATTATTAGGAAAACAAATTGTAGGCTGCGATTTTTTTTTTCAAATCATGTGATTGTAAATTGTCAATTACCTAAACTTTTGGAGATGGGAATAAAAGTGGGTAATAATGCTAGTACAACGCTCCAAGCTGACTAAAAAATAAGTAAGTACTTCTAGTCCTTCACCATAAAAAATACGTACCACTAAAAAATAAATCCAGTGGTACATCCATAATCCTTTTAGATCGTTTACTCCATGTTTAAAGGCATACACATATCTCCTGAACCAATGTATGAAATTCAATCAAACAAAAGCACATTCCACACCGAAAAACCATATTTTAACACCATTTTCTCATATTCAATTTAGATTTTAAGACACTCGTATCTAGAGTCAACTATAAAATATTTCAATCTGAACGCACAGGATCTCATTCGGGCATAATATATTTGGTCAATTAAAAAAATTTAATAAATATAGTTTTCGTTCTAATCACATCAAAATAAATGTAAGTGCCGTTCATAGTTACAAATAAAAACTACTTATACCTCACAAAACTTTAAAATCGTGGTATTATCCCGTCGGGAAACCATTTCCGATTTGATTTTCCGGATTAGAATACGAACGGTTGGTGCTAGGTAAGAATGGAAAACACCAAACCTAATAGCACAAAAGAAGCTTTCTATAGAACTAATGGCGATGGATTTTCAACTTTAATGCTCGAGTTTAATCCCCGAAGTCATTCCACAAAAAAGGAAATGTATTCCAATGGGCCCTTCTCTTTTTTCTGAAGAAATTCTTGTCAATTTCCCGCGGCCCGTACTTCAGAAACGAAGTTTGCATGCAAGGAGTATGTGCCCCAATCCTTCTCCACTTTTTTTTCTTATATTTTACCTTAACTCGCCGAAAAACTTGTGTTATTTAATAGCACGCTATATCAGGATTATTGGCTGATAAAATGAACCAACTTTAATATCTTTTCTCGAGAATTCATCGAGCTTTTTATTGACTCACATAAGACAGCCTTAAGAGTGTGCTAAAATACATCCATAATTGATTTGAGGTGATTGTTAATTCAGATACAGAGGAGAATCCTTCGTTGCGACCAAATTTTAGATACGCTTTGTTTGGGGCCTTGATTAAGATACTGGTTTACTCACCCATTGAATACGAAATTGATAACTTGGACTCGTTTGATATTCTTTTGTACGCCATAATTCGAATCTAATTCTCAAACACTAACACAAGACATGATCAGTTTTAAAAGAAGTTTTACACAAAGTTTCCGGCTTTTTGTATGAAGTCTTCGTAAAAAAGAAATTTTGAACGTACATTTTAAAAATATTATATCGAAAAAATATTCTTTAGACGCACACACGGTAGCTGACTGAGACCGTTTGGTGCTGACTGATTTTTAGCGGGAATGATAAATGTGCGACTCCTTAGATTTGAAAAGTATTTTCAAAGCCAGTCCTAAATCCTGATAGTGCTCCAAAGAGGGAAATAAAATAATTCAATTTGTGTTAATAGACCTTCTAGTACTTTGCAGATTTACGGGTCCTTGCTAACTCAACTAGTGCAGGTTACACTGTCGTGTGGCGCCTTTATCAATGAACTGATCGTATGTGTGAATTGCGGCGTATCGTGAAATCTCTAGTTCATTCGATGGTGTGTATAGGCATTTTAAGTAATTGAGGACTTCCTGGATAAATCTAGAACGGTCGATTTTATTCTTCAAAAAGATGTGCCCTGCGGCTATGCTCCCTTTTGTGGAATGTAAAACTCTGTCACTTTACTGTAAAAATAGTATCTACAGGGATTTTCTTTCGTCTGCTTTTTTGTTTCCTTTACAAGCAAACATAAATTCGTTATCATTCATATTGGCCTAAAAGATATCGAGAAATTCGTCAAAGCTTACTGAGTCCACTTCTTTGGTGGTTAAATATTTAAAAATCTCAGCAGTAATTTTTAGGCGTTTGTATAGATAGCCTTTCCCTTTTCACGTCTTGGGTAGTTGAATATCTAAAAATCTCAAAAGTACTTTTTAGGCGTTTATATAAATAGTCTGTAGAAGACAAGGATAATGTGATCTGATCCTGAGAGATGTTGAGATATTCGTTGAAAAATATTGAATCCATTTTAACATTCTTCGAATTGAATATCGAAAAATACTAAAAACCCGTCATTGCATCTAAGAAATATTGCGAAATTCGTGAATACATACTTAACCTCTTTTAATTTTTTCGGGGACTGGATATATAAAAATTCTGAAATTACTTTTTATGCGTTTTTATAAAGAGTATTTAGAAGACAAAACCAATTTAACAAACAAACTTAACTTCTTTTTACAGCTTTTTGGTCGAAGATCCAAAAATTCTGAAATAATATTTTAAACGTCTGTATAACGAATCTGCAGGAGGGAAAACCAAAGAAAAACCTGAGAAATAATGAGAAAGTTGTTAAAACATTCTGAGATCCACTCCTTTGGGGGTTGAATATCGAAAACCAAAATTATTTTTTAAATTTTTAGATTTTTTAGATATTTCACCTCTTTTTGGGTACCAAAAAATCCTGAAAACGTTTTTTAGGCCGCTCGTTACTTCTCTTATTGATTGTCATTGAATAAAAAACCTACTATTCTCTCTATATAGGTTCCAATTTTTGCGTCTACTACCGTTTCGTCTACTACCCTTCCTTTAAAGAAGTCCGTCCAGTCTATTACTATTGAAGAAATAACAGGTAGTATCGAATAGAAGGAGTAAACGAAGTAATTTATTTGAAGGTCTCAGGGGATAGAATCGAAAAATTTCTGATTTAAATATTTTTTGAACCTGTTATACTAGAAAATTGAAACTTGCTATGATTATATCTGTGGTCACAGTGAATAACTAGGTAAGTCGAAAAATAGTAAAATGGGATAAGTGTACTGTGGTCATCTCCCAAGGCTTACACGCACTGCGAAAAAGTTATTGTTATAAGTTATTCGATCACTGAGATGTCAACAAATTTAATTTTTTCACAAAAACTGGATTTACAGGAATAGTTCAATAGTAAAAATAGCAAAAAAAATGCTGCCAGGAATAGTTTCGTTTTTAGACTTACCTAGTTATTCACTGTGACCACAGATATATTCTTAGTTAAAGTTTGTCTCTGTGAGATCCTGTCAAATCTGAATGGGATAGAAATCCTGGACGAGACATTATTGAAGGGCCTTATTATGTTGTATCCCCTTTATTCTGGACTAGACCTTCTAAACGTGTTTGATGTAATAAAATCGTACCGCCACCTTCGCAGGTGAAATATCTGCATTTCCTTTCATTGCTATATATAAACTTGTAATTATTTCTGAGAGTTTACTCTTTATTGCATCGTGCAACCTGGTAGAAAGTTCCCGAAGAAAAACGATAATTACACCCGCTCTTTAAGGCATACAATAGTCTAGACTAAACCATGTAGGAGAATGTTCCGTGCCCGGCTCACATTAGCACCATAAATCTTGTCCATCATCTTTTGCTTGAGTTGAAATTCACCTGCAAAATGCTCGCATACAAGTTATAACTTTGAAAAGTTGCTTGTTCGCAACGTTTCATGTCGATCGAACTACATGTGGTCGGGTAATTAGAAAGCCGATTGTAGGAGTCGTGTTATCCTTCCGCAAAGTAGGAAATCCAATGGTGAAAGGTTTGCTTTTCTTTTTTCAAGAAAAAAACTACTTTGTTAATCCGAAAAATTTCGGAAAGTTAATAGCATTATCGAGCTTGTAACTGAGTTCTAGTTAATGCCGACATCCTGCAAATTCAAAGTAAAATTTTTTTCCAGGACACACATCGACCCGAACGAGCTAGTAACAAGCTAGATATTCTGTTGTAAAATACCAGGTGCCTTTTAGGTTTATATTCTTTACAGATTTCATTTAAGAAGTTGTTAACTTATGGCATGAATTTAATCTCATATTTCGGCTTAACTCAATGTGACCAAAAGTGTACTTAGAACATTTCTGCGCTACAGAACTGTAAGACAGAGAAACCAAGTTCCACCCACAATCTATTAAGCTCTTATTAATTATTGGCTTACTGCCTCTTGCATCTGTCAAAGACGGTGCTATCTGCTAACGACTTGGAATTAGAACTTACTAGTGAACTCGCCGGTAACCAAAATGGCAAATTGCCCATCTGCCTACAATATAGAATTGTAGTTCATAAGGTTTAAACGCGAGCAAAAGAAAATAAGAAAGATGTGGCAGAAGAGCCTTAATTTTTTTAAACAACAAGGCTCTTAAATGGTGAGCTATTTGGTATTTGGTGAAAAGGGCAAAGTTAGCACTTACTAGTTAGACCGACCTTAACCTTCGATCCTCACTTCATTGTAAAAACAGATAAGGTTTATTAGGGTATACACAATTCAATATTTTTCTAATTTTTAATTTTTATTCAGTCCAAAATTGTATATTTGAAAAATAACACTTTTTTATCCTCTTTTGATTCGGGTACACAATTTACAAGCTTTTTTTAAAATCACTAAGTCTTTACTTACAACTAAACTCTTTGTTTCAAAGTTGTAACCGCGAAATGTATATACAAATTTAAGAGTGAGACATTGCTGATGGAATTGATTTTATACCTTCTGTGATATGCGAGAAACTGTAGATGGTATGGTATGGTATGGTATGGTATGGTATGGTATGGTATAAGGGGTGGTGATGCTATCATCCTCTTTCACTTAGACGTTATTGTTCGTCCAATGTGCTTCCTGTTTGAGTATAAAAACTCCTGGAACCTAAAACCATTTACTACATTTTATAAAGTTAGCTATGTTGCTTAGCTTTCCCTTATCGATATCACCGATGTCATCGAGGAAATAAGCGCCGAGGTTCCGTCTTCTCGTTCTCGATAGGGCCGGACACTCGCATAGGACGTGGAAGATTGACTCCTCCACTTCTGGGTCACTGCAGCTATGACAGAGATCATTTGCCTCGGCTCCCAGTCGTCTAGCGTGTGTACCGATCAGGCAGTGTCCTCGTCGCTTCTCATCTTTGGTAACGCAAAATCTGAAGAGGACCAGCACAGTTTTAGAGCGATTAACCCCTAAACCGCAGTTGCCGGCCCATTGTCGTAGTTGAGTGCTCTCTCCATCAAACTACTAATTGTCGGTAAATGTTTCCCTGAGACAAGGATGACCACGTCGTCGGCGTATGCACATGCCTTGATTCCGAGGTTCTCAAGTTCCACAAGGATTTTGTTGACTACAAGGAGCCAAAGTATGGGTGAGATCACACCTTCTTGCGTGGTGCCTCTGGAGACTGACTTTGTGATAAGACACTCTCCTAGTTCGGATTCAATAATCCTGCTTCGTAGCATTAATAAAATCCCAGTTTCCACTTCCATTGATAGCAGTGCGCTGTTAATAGTCGAGTATCGAACGTTATTAAAGGCACCCTCTATGTCAAGGAAAGCGGCGAGTGTGTACTCCTTATATGAGAGTGATTTTTCAATTGTTGACACTACCTCATGTAAGGCCGTATCCACCGACTTGCCCTTTGTGTAGGCATGTTGTTAAACTGGAGTTATTAACGGCAATTATTTCACGAAAATTTTTGAACATTTTATGGAAATTCTCTTTTCAATAGTAGTACGAACTCCATTTTGTTTTTTGCTCTTTCTGTTGATAAGCATTATTAATGGTATTTTGAATTCCTAATTCGTAGTTAAATTTTCTAGATGAAAAAATGAATTTTGTGGGAAGGATCATGCCAATTTTGTGGTGCTGGCGCGACAATAAATTTTTGTAGCTACGCGTTTGAAATTTTCTCTCGATTCTTGCTATTCTTCACGCTTGCACGCACCAAAAAGCACTTCCTCGCCACTGCTTTCTCCTAAAAAAAATTTAAAGGAGTTGTAATATGTTATGATTAAAAAAAATTAAAATGCCATGAGAGCGAAGATGCAAGTTCTTGCAACATCGAAAAGCAAATTCAGTCTAGCAAAGTTTTTTGAAAAATCACGTCAATCAAAATAATGTCCGGGACTTCTCGAGCTATAGATAACTATTTTGGTTCAATATGAGTTACGCCAGTTTGAACCCAGTTTGGTATTTGGAGATTGCTTTTTTAGCTTTTCAGCGTTCAGAATACACAAAGAAGTGATTCAATGCCTGTATGACTTCACTGAGCTGCATAATCCTTATTTTTTTAGTACCTTTAAATTTGTTTAGATTATTCGAAGCCAGGTTGATAACAGACCAGACTAAGACTACTTGTCACTAGTCTGACGAGGGTCTAACATTGACCCACTATAACACAAACACAGACCTATGGACACCTAAGATCTAGTCTGTAAACATCATCAGTGCCTGTACAGGAGCGTTTACTGAAACTTGGGAGTGGCACAGAATATCAAACACTTTCCGCAAAAATAAATGAAGAAATGTGAGGATAGGCTTGTAACTTACGCCAATCTGGAAATAGTCACCAACGCAAAACCTACTGCACAGAGGATAAGTGGATTCTAATTTAGATACCAACGTGACAGAGACGAACACCCTCTGAAATCCAAAAGTTACTTTGAGCAGCAAAGATTCTACCAACTGAATGCAATGCTAAACGGTCGTAGATATAAGTCTAACCTACTTCTTGATTGAATCACATGCATTCAAAAGAAGACTTGTTACTATAGACGCATGTATAAAATACAAAACGGAAGATGAAGTGCAAGCGTTCAGACCTAGAAAAGGAAGAATGGAGCGCCTGGCGAACCTAGCTTCAACGTTCCTATAGACGTTTCGAGTAACAGTGTTATAAGTCTTTTAAGTTTCGATGGGGAAGAAGGAACTCTTGAACGTTAAGCAAAAATAACTAGAAATACGAAAAACAGTAGTATATCCTTCTTCTCTTGTTTGAATGTTGTATTGCTATGGAGCCGATGTGACCACCCCGCTCCAACCAAAACTAACTTAATCTATATATAAATTATATTAAAAGGGGCTTTAAATTTGCTTGCTCACTGAGTTTTTTTTTTTTTTTTTAATAGTTGACTTTTGAGATTATTGGAACCATTAGAAAACGAAGGAGTCAGTCCGATGAAACCGCATGGCAACCCATATGATATAGCGCCGGCGTTACCGCCACGCAAAATTTCCCGAGCTGGAATTAGTAGCGGAGCTGGCTTACCGACCACTTCATCGCCATCGATATCAGCTGTACCAAGTAAAGCAGATGCCGCCATATCACCGGCGTTAAGCAAATTAGTTTTGATTCAATCGTCGAATCCAGATAGTGAAAATCTAAAGGATGTCGAATGGTACTGGGGTACATTAACGCGCGATGAGGTTAAGGACAAGCTGACAGGATGCCCGGATGGAAGTTTCCTCGTACGTGATGCATCTTCAAAATGCGGCGAGTACACTTTGACTCTGGTCAAGGACGGAACCGAGAAATTAATTAAAATATGCCATGAAAACGGCAAATATGGCTTTATTAAGCCCTACACATTCAATTCGGTCATTGAATTGATCGATTTCTACAAGAAGCATTCGCTTTTCCAATATAATCAACAGCTGGATATTATGCTCGAAAAGCCAATATCGCGTTACATTGAGGACGACGAGTTCAGTAACGTGAGCGGCACTAGTGGCAATCATATTATCGGCAATGATTTACAAAAATTCGTTAAAATGTTTCTGGTAACGCACGAAGCATACGAAATACAAAAGACAACATTTCAACTGAAAAAGGAACAATACGAACAGGTTGAGAATGAATTGAATCAACGGAAACCGGCACAGGAAGCATTTAGCAAAGCAATTAAACTTTTCGACGAGCAACTATCAATACAAGATCACTTTCGTACATTCGCACAGCCACATGAGATGGAATCGATAGATCATAACAAGGACTTCATTCGGGCGAAATTAAAATTATTGCGCGATAGTATGGAACAGCTACAAATATATATAAACGAAAGGAAGGATTGTTTTTATGCAATTGAACGTGATATTAATTCGATTAAGCCCGAAGTGATAAGTTTAAATCGCAGGAAGCAACGATATCAAGAGTAAGTCATCTCATATAAAATAATTCGCAAGAACAAACAAAAAAAACATTTTATAATTCTCTTTCACAGTCGTTTACTTCAATATGGTCTCAAAGAGGACGAAATCAATCAGCTAATAGAATTCGGCTATGATGCGTGGCATGAAAAATACAAATATGATTCGGAATTGCCGCATAACGATGAATCCACGTGGCTTCTGAACGAATGTACGCGTGAACAAGCAGAACATCTACTAGCGGACAAACCGTCCGGTACGTTTTTAATACGACCGCGATCTGCTGGACACTACGCCCTATCAATTACCTGCAAAAATACCATAAATCATTGCATAATACAACAAACTAATCGTGGCTATGGTTTTGCCGAACCCTATAATATTTATGTGTCGTTAAAAAGTTTAGTTTTACATTATGCTAATAATTCATTAGAGGAACACAATGATACGTTGGTTACAACGCTGAAATATCCCGTTCGTTATGTAATAAATCAATTAAGTTCCGGCCAAAATCAATAGTATCAAATTGAACGAAATTTTGTAATCGTTTACGGAGCGCAGCTCCACATAAATTTAACGCTAATGTAATTTAGGGAATTTGAAGAAATTAATCCTACAGTGAGTAGCTTTAATATTCGTTAGACCCAAAACTCATGTGATGCTGTTAGGAAATTCGTAAAAAGAAATCAGCATTTATTTTTAATGCTAAAGTCTTGTTACGAACGACGAAATCAATTGAATTTAAATTTTAAAGGCCATATTTGGCAGCGCTAGTTGCAATGTTGCAATGAAAGAAATTCTGAATCGAAGCTATTATTTATTGATTTTTATACATTATATTTATGAAAAGTGCGTTACTTATTTTTTTTATGTTTTGTTTAGTATTTCTTTAAAAATTTCATTATTAAGCTTGAACCGAAAATTGCTATGCATAGTACCAGAACTTGAAGTAGTTCGCAAGGGTTCAGGTAGAGATTATTATTATTTTTAAACTGTTCTAAGACATTTCTACGATGACGCCGTTGCATTCAAACTACTGGCCAAATGGAGATAATGTAGCCAAGTTTTGTTCACATGTGAACAAGGGGAGTAATTCTATAAACTCTTGTGCTGACTCAACATCGTGTATTTCATAAGATTAGGTTTTATGTTTTTTAAGACACTGATCTGGACTTAGGGCTCAATCTTTAATACAGTGCAAGGAGTAGATGGATGTAATGTTTAAAAACTCGTAAATTATTTCCAATTGGAACCATTACTGAAGGAAGCGCTTTCCGCATTGTACGAGAGATTATTCCAATTGGAACCATTACTGAAGGAAGCGCTTTCCGCATTGTACGAGAGATAAACGACTGCATAACTTACATACATTTCACTGTACAAACTTTCGTGGTCGCATTAAGCTAAGCGAGAATCACGAGCGAATTAAAATAGGAGATGGATAAGACGACTAGTTTCATTGCTACATTACCGTGATGATGGAGTCTATATACGCCGTAATGTCACCAAATCTATGAGTACGGTCGAGTAATAATTATTAGCTTTGGGTTCTGCTGTCTCGATATGCGAATTATACTCAACTCGTGTTATGATATGAGACTTATAAATTGTTGCAAGATCTTATGTTATTCAAAGTAAACTTGGTTCTTGAGGGCGTCAAGTGCTATATCAAAGTTCTGACTCCAATAAAGTTTTTTTGCTAATTTTTATCCACAAAAGGTGGAAATACTTCTAGTTATTCAGTGTTACACCGTCAAAGATGAAATCATGATGCAGGGTATATCCGTCTCATATCTGAAGATCTGTTTGAGATAGGAACTCCGAATTTATACAGGAGTTACAGTCAATAGACCCCTATCAGCAAATAATTTTGGAGAGAGCTATTTCGATTTTAATTTTCAATGGTTTCGATGTTTCTCTAGTTTCGATAGCTTCGATAATTTCGATGAACTTCTTTTATGAAATAATGGAATTTTTTCATGGTAAGCTAGCATAGAAGCAAATTTGAAGAAATTTTTGTTGTTTTCCGGCGTCAGTGGAGTGAAACCCCAACATGAAATCCCCGACTGTTAATTAATCGCTGTCCTAGAGGACATGACACCCTATTGTATGAATTTGATGGATTTGATGAACAGTTTGTTCGGTACGGTGGCTTTATAAGTCAAGCCTGAATGAAATTTTCAGTTGCTATTGGCTTCGAAATATTAATCTAAACAAACAGGAAACAGCTCTGAACAGGCCCGTGCGTACATGGGGTTTTGGTGGTTCAAACCCCCCTCCTCCCCCCATTGGTAAATTTGAAAAAAAAAAATGTATTGCATATTCTCGAAGGGGACAATCATGCGCAACTTTTGGTCTAACTCTCTTACTTCCTGAAACCTCAGCAAATGAGTTCTGTTTACATTCTTATCAGATTCACAAATACCATCAGAGCTGCCAGACAGTAGTTGATTTGCTATAGGCAACTTTGCTGTTCTGCTAGATCGTATCACATCCAATAGTACGAAAAAAATTATTATCATTAACACCTGTTAGTACACTGCCATACCCGGCTCGATTCCTTATCTTCCTTCCCATTCCTAAAACTGATTAAGTTCGGTATCCCCTTTCTTCTCCACAATTCCTTCCAACTCTCCACTCATTCGCACCAAGAAACACGGCAAAAATATTTGATAGAACAATACCGCGGCCAATTGACTCAGTTTGTTCTTGAAAATTAGCCAAAAAACAGCCATCCCGTAGGCGCCGTGCCATGGTGCAGTGGGATCACAATGGACCCATCTAGCGGTCTATGTGCTAGCTATCTCTGCCATTAGCTACCCACCTAACCTTACCTAACCTACTTCCTGAAAACCGGTAGATGTTAGATTCAAACGCATGTAGGTAACGTGACTCATTTCCAATGACGCTTTGTATAGAGAGTGTCAGTTTTCGTTCGACCTTCATCCGTTGTGGCCAAAATACTACGAAAACGGAGGGCAAACAATTTTTCGCAAAAAAAGGTCTAATTGTGTCTTGTAATACTATTCGAATACGTGGAATTCATGATGTGTTTCAAAGCACAGTGCAGAAACCAGTGCTGTTCATAAAGACACGTCGTAAAAAGACTCGATTGGACGAACGAATTAGAAGAATGTAATTTTTTAAGTCGAAGTTTCTTTGCTGTGCGAGATTTGACACTTTCTTGTACATTTTTAAAGACAATTTTAACGCTTCCAAAATTGTCAAAATACACCAGGAGGTCAAAGATAGTATATAAGGAAAAATTCAAATGGATACTACAAGAGGACAACGATCCAAAACATCGAAGTCGTCTTTGTACTGCGTGAAACCAATCAAAAATTTTTGGTAGCTCTGTAGTATCATTCACGGTTAATCTTTCAGTTAAAACACGTATCTTCGTACTTCGTATCGGTGTACATGCGTGTGATTCTCGACCTCTTTCCTTCAATATTGCCATCTTTTTCACTTCGTTCCTATCGTTCCCGATATCCGATATTTGACTACTAAATTACCTGAAATACTACTAAATTAACCACGCTGCATACCTATGTGAAAATCGTATGATGCAGAACACCACCTAAAATTTTTCCGAAACTGGATGGGTGTAAGATAGTGAATTAAGGTAGCGCTTTCTTGCAGGGACGATGACGTACTGGATTGACCGTCACATTCATCAGATTCAAATCTTGTAGAAAAAGGTTGTTGTTGAAGATCAAGCTTCGACATATTTGAAACCCCCCCTCACCTTTGACAAAATTCTGCGCACGGGCCTGGCTCTGAATGTTTAGAACCACTACTGAAGGATTTAACACTGAGCAGATGAGTTTTGTTTGCATTTTTACCGAGCTCACAAATACCTTTAGAGCTACCGGCCAGTAGTTTATTTAAAGTAACTATTCACTAAAAACTACAAATCCTATTAACTCCTGGTCAAATACTGCCATAGCTTGCTCAAACCCTCAAACTAACTGGACCGTAAGCTCTTAAAAAAACCCTCCTGCTAACTTCTTTGCTTAATATATAGGTATACTAATAGCCTTTGGGAGCAAGTTCGTATTTTGCCAGAGGAAAATAATTTAATTTCCTTTAAAGGCAGAGGCACAGTCGAGAAGTGAAGGTGTTGTACGATAGGGAAACTTGGAGAATCGGGTTGGGTATAACAATCTACCACAGGTGCTAATTATTGTTGTTGCTATTGGCTGATACGCTCTACCAGAAGTGGCCAATAACAAATCGGGCTTATAGTGCTTTTTTGATTTCATCATAAACAAAATCAGCGCTTTTCAGCTCAATTTCGAATTCAACTACTTCTCATCGACAACTGTTGAGTCGATTGAAGTATCTTGACGCTTCAAACCATGCCGCTGAGTTATGGTACATACTGGACATACGTTCGAAAAATTGTGTATGGAATTTTTTTTTTTTTAAATTAAAGTAAACCTTTTTCGGTGAATGTTTTCACAGTACATTTTGAATTGAAAATGCAAGTTTTCCGGGTTCAATACTGTTATTGTTTAGTTTCGGACTCGACTGAGTCCGTTTGACTCGACTGAGTCGTGAGTCAGTTTGATAAAGGACTCAGTCGAGTCCGAAACGTCACGCGAAAATAAACAATAACAGATTGAACCCGGAACGCTGCATTTTCAATTTAGTAAACCTTTCGATTACCTTCTTAAAAACGCATTACAGAGTATGCCTATCTTGGTTCGTCGAAAAATAATATTGTTCATTATTTGAAATTTTAAACGTATTTTTTTTCAATTAATTTTAATTTCTTTCCTACAGAACAGTTTATTGTGACTTTTTGATAAAATTGAGAATTATTCGGGCTGGTAAGTTGCGACTAAGTTTTATTTTACGCAATTTTTATATTTTCGACTTAACCTTTTTCTATTGTTATTCTTTTGATTAAAATTTTTTTCTGAACCCCAAAATTAAAGCTACTCACGCTGTTTTTTTTTTTACATATATGTGGCCATTCGGATTACTTCCTTACAGAACCGATCCGACCGAATATTCTAATCGAATTTTCATATTCTTTATTAACTTTGTAGTCTAATTAGAAATGATTATTCTTTTTTGGACATTTTTCTAAGCAGAGTATAAATCCTACTTTACACGTTCAACTTTTCGATAGCCCGAAATAGGCAAAGTTTTCTATGGAAAATTGGTTTAACCAGTTCCATCAATTTGAAAAATTCTTTGTGATGTGAATATCGATATGAAATTTGTTCATTTAAAATGGATTTTTCGGTTGGTTAGAATCTGCGAGGTAAGACCTTCACTCGCCGAGAGCACAATTCACTTCCTTATTTTGTTTTCGATCTATGTATGTATATTTAAGTAATTATAATAAATGTATAAAAAAGAAAATAATCAATACAAGCATGTAACACATTTGGTAATCCTAGCGCGGATGCATAAAGATAAAAGTTTTTTTATCAGAGATATTTTGTGTGCTCGTTCGTTTAAAAAGAAAAACAAAATTAATATGGTTTTGTTTGTTTCATTACAATATGGTGCAAAACAAACAAACCCGTAGAACATAACGTGTTCACCTTATTTGTGATATTATGTTCATATATGAATAATTGTAGCATTAGTTCTGTTCTTTAAAAAAAAACTGGATTTAAACTAAGATATATTTAAAAAATAGTAATTTTGTTTCTGCTAATATTCGCCGATTGTGTAGATGATGCCGAGCTCGAAGATACCAAGTTCCAATTTAGTCTCTGGTGCCATAGCAAAAGACATGAGTTAGTGAGATAATATTTGTATTATTCGTAACAAATTGGTCTTTCTTAGGTCTTCTCCTCTTGGTCTTAAAATGATTTATCGTAAATTATATATTTATGAAGTAGAAACTATCAGGTTGTATATTTGTTCGAATGATCAAAAACTTTCGAACGTTGACTTCTGTCGTCGCAAATTTAATATTTGAAAATAGTTCAGCGAGTTACGCTCCTACCTTCTCCAGTTATGAAAACAAATCGAATTTACGAATACATAAAAAAGCAGAGCTGACATTTTTTTCAGGACTTTGCTGTTGATTATTTGACTTAGTATCGTTTAAATACGAATAAAAGTCGAGTAAAGTTTTCTCCAGAAAATATCTGAAATAGCAGAAAGAGTTCAGGTCTATCTTTCCGTATAACGAGCCGCTACATCGAATAATTTCTTCGCCAGCGATTTCGCTTTCCATTCGAAAACGATTTGCCTGAAAAAAAATATTGCACCTTGTTAGCAAATCGAAACGATTCTCTGATGCACATTGTAGATGGTTGGCTTTTGTGCACTACAAACAAGTTGCCACTGTATGTCGTAATCAAATCGTTCCAGCAAACTTAAAACGAGTTCACACTTATTTTTCGCATGTTGTTATTTTATTGAACTTAACAGTGCTTGAACTAATTCACTTCTTAGCTGTTTCCATTCACGATTTTTAAGCAAATGATAATTTTGTTTTAGTTTCTATTATTTCCTGCCAACAAATAACTGTTTTTCGCACATAAATAGGTATTATGTACCTACGCGTGAAGAAATTCTTCGATGGAATCAACTGCATTCGAAGTTCTGTAATTTTACGCTTTTTGGTGAGAAAATGCGGTTCTACAGGTCCTCTTGGCGAAATTGCCACAATATTTGGTGCGTTGTTTTGTATTAAAGCTACACATTAGTGGGCGTTGTTATGGAGAAACCTCCTAACCCTGAATATGAACTTAATTGTCATTTATAAAAAAAGACCACATAGTTCCAATATCCACTGCACCGAAGTTCGATTATATTTTATTACCATTTATCTGGATTTCCCTCTTGAGGATTGGTAGATTTATGAACAACGATACCCAATTGAGATTCTACATACGCACAACCTGATTGCGATAATACGATTAATTTTTTATTTAAAGACCTTTAAGACTAAATTCAATGAGCAGAACTTATGGCTACATTGTATATGTTACACATTTTTTAAGTTTTAATTAAAAAAGAATAAGAGAAAAGGATAAAACCATTATCAATGTGATTTTATATGATATAAATGTATTCATTAATTAAATTATATAAAATATAAGTACATTTCGTTGATAATATATTTTTGTAAAAATAAAATAAAATGGAAAAGAATCTCTAGATTTTTTTTTAAAACACAATTTAATATTATAATATGTATTTTGATTTTTTTTTATAAAACAAGTGATGAAATATACAAGAAATATATAATTGTAAAAAAATAAGATTTATAATATTTGCATAAGTTAAATTCAACATTGAACAAGGTAATTGTGTTTGCTACCAATTTAAAAAAAAAGAAATATTAAAATTTGAAATATGAAATATGAAGAAAAATTGCATCCAGAAGAATTGAAATATAAAAATAATAAATGTAAAACTGATGAAAAACTTTTTGAAATTTTGACTATAAAAATTATGAGCAAATATTACACGATTAAAAAAAGCATAATATTGCCGTCAAAAACATATCGGCTACTTTTCTTGAGTTTTTAGAATAAGAACTGATTCCTCAATCAATCGCTAAGGACTTAATCTGTATATTCTTAGCGATAGGGGCCAATGTAAATTTTAAGTAAGCAATTTTAATTTTTTGAATTTTTGTGAAACAGAACTGTAACTATTAAAAGTCGTAATTTATTTCACGAAAGCATTGTTATGTGTACAGGTTCAAAAAAGTGAATGTATCAAAATTTAAATAACAGTAAAAGTCTTTGCATTGTTTTAAACTATTATGATAGGTCAGAACTTTTAAAATTTCATTTAACGCCTTTATGCTAATGACGGCAGAATTTATGAAGATATATTGTACCCACATACACATCAAAATAAATTATATGAAAATAATAATAAAAAAGAAAGAAATCTGAACATCTTGTTCCATATTTTGATTTCACATCCCGTTCCTTTATAATGATTTAATTTAAAAAAAACGTGGTTTGTTTAATTATGACTAAAATTCAGTCTTTTGTATACGATGATATGGCGAAGGTTTGCTTGGTAGCTTGTGAACATATCAGGTGAACGCGCCCTTGTTTAAAAAAATTGTGTCATGCTGCTTGAGTATTTTACTCGTTTGTTTGGTTCATTTAATTTTAATTTAATCCCAAAGACAATAATAACGACGTAGGGCACAGAGTCCAACTAACTTGTTTTAAGCGGATTCGAAACAAGAAAATGCACTTGCTCACATTGATCTCAATCTATCGGAAGAGAATGCCGTCACAAACGTGCTGTTTTCAAGTGAAACCTTGGGCACATTGCTCCTTAAAACTAAGGTTATGCTTTCGAACCACCTAATCATGGGACTATCACACTTGGTCCAAAAACAAAATTATTTTAGAAGCAATATGCGTGGTTATAAAAGAAACGAAATTAATAAAGAAGTTATCTTTAAATTGTATCCCAAATAGACACGTCGTGACTATTTGAGATACAATTTAAAGACAAAATTAAACAATTTTGTAAAATTAATATTGTTCAAAATAAAAAAGATATATTTAAACGGCTCTTGCACTTCGTTAATACCATTTCAATTGTTTAAAAAAAATTAGATTCAGTAGACTGTCATCGATTTCCCTTAAGTAATTAATTTCTCATAAGTAGCGGATTCGTTTTTTACATTTAGAAATCTTATTATCGATCGATTTGTCGACTGTTAGCGCAACTCCCGCATTAATTGAACACAGTGCAAACCGGAATCAAATAGGAAGAAGGGGAGGTCAAACGTTTACAAGACGCCATTCCATTACTTCTTACCATTTCCATAATAAATTCACCCTCATAGCAACGAGTCGGATTGATTGTTCGATGGTCGATTCCCTTAGCGTTATAGTTTGTTTACGTTCAACTTATTCCTTTCATTAATTTCAGATAGACGCCAACTTTCCTGCTCTTTTAAGTTCTTAACATTCCAACAAGTGATTTGAAATCTTCCGAAGATGGGTCGTAAGGTTACGTTGGCCGTTACAACATTAAATCAATGGGCTTTGGATTTCGAAGGAAATCTGGCCAGGATTATGCAATCTATTGTCGAGGCAAGGGAAATGGGAGCAAGCTATCGGACCGGACCGGAATTGGAGATTTGGTATGTACAGGGAATTGAATATATTCGAATATGTTCGGTATGATGACGATTATGATACTACACTTTTTGAATTAACTATGATTTTGTCAAAGCACATTTCCTTATCAAATTAGTTTAAGTCTGACCAAACGTCCTTTCACGTTTATTGCCTCGTATTAAACACCCAGCTCTAATCTTATACATTTTTAATTTCAGTGGCTACAGCTGTGAAGATCACTTTCACGAGCCGGACACTTATCTTCATTGCTGGGAAGTGCTCCTGGAAATTCTTATGTCCTCGATTAGGTCAGTATATTTGAAATTTCTCGCTCAAATTTAACTACAACATCTTTCCACGACTTTCAGTCAAAATATGCTGATCGATGTCGGAATGCCAGTCATGCATAGAAATGTTGCCTACAATTGTAGGGTGGTCCTTTACAATAATCAAATTTTATTAATTCGTCCTAAGTTGGCAATGTGTGATGATGGATGTTATCGTGAGACTCGATGGTTTTCTGCTTGGACAAAGGTAACACCTTTACAATAAATTAGTAAAAGATTGGAAATTTTAATAGTTCTCAATTCACAGCTTATGCAAACCGAAGAATTTTACCTTCCACGAATGATATCGGTGCAAACAGGACAAAATACCGTTCCTATTGGCGATGCAGTAATTGCAACACGTGATACTTGTATAGGATTTGAAATGTGTGAAGAACTATGGAATATTAAGAGGTAGTCGAGCGGTAGTCATCGGGATTTTTTTTATGTATTTTTTATGTGAATTTCAGCACACATATAGACTTGTCCTTATCGGGCGTTGAGATAATTTCGAACGGATCGGGTAGCTACATGGAACTACGAAAGGCCTACATCACTACCGATTTGATCCGAAATGCTAGCTTTAAAGCAGGTGGTGCTTATCTTTTCAATAACCTGCGCGGATGTGATGGTCAACGTGTCTACTTCAACGGATGCTCAGCTATAGCACTTAACGGCGATATTATAGCACGTAGCAAACAATTCTCACTGCAGGATGTGGTTCGTAAAACTGAAATCGAGTCGCTTCATATATTTAATCACTTTTATTTTTAATTACAGGAAGTGATTCTTGCCACAGTCGACTTAGAAGATATTCGATCGTATCGAGTAGCGATGCGATCACGTTCGAATAGGGCCGCATCGGCACCCACTTATCCACGAATCAATTGCGATTTCGAAATGTCGACTCACAGCGATATCTTCAAAATTACAAATCCTCCAATCCAATGGATCTATCATTCGCCCGAAGAAGAAATTGCTTTGGGTCCGGCCTGTTGGCTTTGGGACTATTTACGGCGATCCGGACAGGGAGGATTCTTCTTGCCTTTGAGCGGTGGCGTTGATTCGAGCAGTTCGGCTTCGATAGTGCACTCGATGTGTCGGCTTGTTGTTGGAGCCGTTCAGGATGGTGATGCTCAAGTCTTGCATGACGTTCGGAAAATTTTAGGTGATCCGGAATTTACGCCTGATAATCCGGCGGCATTGTGTAATCGATTGTTGGTAACGTGCTTTATGGGGAGCGTGAATTCGAGTAAGGAGACGAAACAACGAGCTTCGATTTTAGCAAATCAATTGGGAAGGTATGTTGTTTTTCTTTTCTATAATTTTTAAGTTTATTAGTCTGTAATCTATCTTGATTTTCAACTACAATAAGTAAAATGTATCATGTCACTGCAAGTGCTCATTTATGGAGAGAATTTCATAATCCAACCCACTCCAATACCAACTAAAATATATTACACATAGTAAAGTTGCGAAACCTTACGAATTGCAATATGTTGTGAATTAGGACCGTGGAATGGTTATTCTGAAGCCAAGTGAAAGAAAGTAAAGATCGTCTCTTCGATTTTTTACGAAAGTCACACCTTTTTGGGTCGAAAGTTATGTGCTCTTTCCTTTTCAATAGCAAGGATAAATGGTAAGAAACTTCTTCACTTTTCCCAAAGCATTTGGACAAAGGCCCCTTTGCTAATTGTGAAGAGAGTGTAAAAACTTTTTATGAATCCTTCTCTGGCTATTGTATTTTGTGATTTATTCGTGATACTGTAGAGCTCAGGACTCTTGTCAGTCATGTCCAACATTGGCTTGATCTGCCGCTTTTATTGGTGATTATTTCCGAAGAAAGTTCCCGCTAACAAAATCATGACCGATTAATTTTATGAACGCGGATAATTACATTCTCTACTTGCAGCTATCACATTGAAATTAATATCGACACAGCCGTCAACGCACTTCTCGGCATTTTCAACGTAGTAACCGGTCTAACGCCCAACTTTCGCACACGTGGTGGTTGTCCCCGGCAAAATTTAGCTCTACAAAACATCCAATCACGAATTCGAATGGTTCTTGCCTATCTTTTCGCACAATTAATGCTGTGGGTTCGAAATCGTCCTGGCGGCCTTTTAGTTTTAGGTTCTGCGAACGTTGACGAATCTCTTCGCGGCTATATGACCAAATACGATTGTTCCAGTGCCGATGTGAATCCGATCGGTGGTATTTCGAAAACAGATCTGAAAAAATTTTTACTCTATGCCAAAGAAAGGTAAGTTCCGATTGTGTTCGAATATGATTTCGATAGAAAATTTCTAACTGTTACAGATTCAATTTGCCGATACTGAGTGAAATCGTGAGCGCTCCGCCCACTGCTGAATTGGAACCATTATTGGACGGACAGTTAATGCAAACCGACGAACAAGATATGGGAATGTCGTATGCAGAGCTAAGTGAGTACGGAAGATTACGCAAGCAAGCGTTCTGTGGACCTTATAGTATGTTCTGTAAGCTTGTTGCTACGTGGAAGGGTGATTTGAGTCCAAAGGAGGTAGATCTTGTTCGTTTCTTCCAGTAAAAATGATAGCAAAATAAGAAACTTTTACAGGTTGCCGACAAAGTAAAGCACTTCTTCCGTTGCTATGCTATAAATCGTCACAAGATGACTGTCCTAACGCCGTCGGTGCATGCTGAAAGTTACAGTCCAGACGACAATCGTTTCGATCACCGTCCTTTCCTATATCGTGCGAACTGGAGTTGGCAATTCAAAGCTATCGACGATGAGGTTTGTATTCGATTTGATTTAGGATAGCCTTGAACTGCAATGTTTGATATTTTACAGGTTGATAAACTCACGCCAAGCTACTTGTCACAAAAGGTACTTCGAACCGACGACGAAAACGCCTCTCAGACTCAAGACACGGAAATAAGTCGACGATCATCACAACGAGACTCGAAAAATTCTTCGCCGCTTTCCTGTTCGTCGTTAGACGGTAAAAAACCCGGCTATAGTAAAGTTCATGTAAACGTACTCGGTAAAATCAAGGATCGTACCGGAATTCCAGTTTAATTTTACGTTACCAGAGATCAACGAATAATTTTTCTTCGCTAGTATTCTTAGCTTATCTTCCTTATTAGCGGATAGTTCCGTGATCGTAGTAGAACACGACGTGTGTGTGTATTCGAAACGCTTTTCTTTTAATTTTATAGAGAGTGACTAGTTCAACTGCACAATATATCTTTCAATGGCCTTAGGAAAAACGATATCCTTTTAGTAATTAAAAAAAATCAGTTTTTCTTCGTAGATTTTAAGAAGTCCGTTTGGGTTTTATTTCTAGAATCACTAACACCACACATATACAACACAGTTATCGTTAATAACAAAACACTTTACAACGCAACACTAATACACAATTTACGAGTAGGTATTACATTTGAAACAATCTTGTTCTGTACTTCAATTTTCCGGTTTAATTTTGTAGTAAAAAGTTCCCATAGTTTTTTTTAATTAGATTATCTAAACGAAATATTAAAAACAAATGGTGGAACAAATATTTGATTAGGAATTTTAGATTAGTAGTAGCAATACAGATTACAGTTATGAAGTACTACAGGAAAATTAACTTGAGAAGCAATAACATTATTAATCATTTATATTATTATCATGTTAATTAAGTTCTTCGCATCGGTTTTGATCATTTTTTATATTAAGATTATTAAATTCATATACACAGCATAATCGCGCCTGATTTTATGTTCCTAAAATCATCATACTTATATTATTGTTAAAAACATAACTTTTTATTATGATACTAAAATTGTTCTTTTATACTTGAAAGTTAAATAAAATTTTACAATCTATTAGAATTGAATTTTGATTAGTTTCGGTTTTACATCGCATTTTCGTCACCTGAATGTTTCGAAAATAATTAAATTTTTGTGGAATTTTCAACGTCTGGCTTAAGTCCTCAAAATAAAGTCGAACGGTCATGTTCTTAGTGGCAATAGCTAATGCAGGGAATAATTTCCAAAAGAGACTCCTCTGACGCTGAAAAACACCCCAAGAAGTTCTTACAAAAGAACATATTTTGGTTTATAATTACTTATGTCCTTTATTAAATTTTTATTTCTCCAGCTTATGTTTTTATGATTTTATAGTTATGAAAAAAATGGGTGTATCATGAAGTCCGACTTCTACGGAAATGCATTTGACTGTCTGTTGAAATATTGGTAAGATAATGAGGTAGGCTCTAATATTTTTTTTAAATGTTTTATATTCTTTTAGAAGTGAAGCTGTAAAACTAAATGACCCATCACTGAAATGGACTTAAATTTCTCTGCTGATGAATCTATTGCGGAATTAAACTAGATTTCAAGTTCCGATGACGACGAACAAAATAAAAGAGACTTCCGGCTTCGTGGTGGTAAATATTAAGAGATTCAAGCTGTAAAGAAAGGAACAGGTGAGACGTTTAAAGTAGAGTAAGTGGTCCAATCCACAAAATTAAAATTTTTTAATTTGGGTGATATAAAAATTTTTGAATTCGTACTTTAGTTCTTTTCATGGAAGAAATGATACGAGTACCTGCAGTGGGTCACAACCTAGTTTTTATTGTTTAAGAAATAGACCTACATACATACCTAAGGAATCTAGTCTCTTATCGCGAAAAGGTGACCAATGAATTTCACGCTCTGCCTACTGAAGTATTTTCTTGTTTATTGCATTTTAATTTTGATAAACCCAAAGTTGAAGAATTGAAATTTAAATATGTAAACTATTTACTATGTGATTTGGGCATTCAGTTAAAGCCAGTTCTTAAGGATTAACAAATTTATCATAGCTTATTCATTTCTCAAGGAGGCAGGACAAGGAAAAATTTATCATCGGATATACATAGAAGAATGCCATTGCATCTCAACATCTTTGAAATTTCAATCTATCAAAGTTTAATTCTTCGTGGGTAAATAGGGCTCTAAATAGAACAGGCCTGCTTAACTTGATTTAGTTTAACTTTATTCTAGTTAAAAGTTTTAAGTATTTTTCGGCGTTAATGGAAATCCTTAGAAACGGATAATATCTACGAAAAAATCGTCACTGAATCTGAATCTATCTATATAAATAAAAATGGATCGCTAAATGTGTTGCTAACCGCAAAACTCGAGAACGGCTAGACCAATTCGGCTAATTTTTTTCCAAACATTCGCTGAAGTCCGAGGAAGGTTCTTATGAAGGGAAAAATTGGAAAAATTGCCCGAAAAAACGTAAAACCCCCATTTTCCCACTAAATGTGTTCCAACAATGTTGCTGCAATGCCTCATGAAGAAAATCATTGCATTGCAGCAACATTGTTGGAAGGCGATCGAAAAGCCCATTCTGCGCTAAATCTAAATCAGCGTTAAGTATGCAAAGCAGCGAAACTCCGACCTGCAACATTTCGAAGAACACTGCAATGGCAAAGGTTTTGCAGCAATGTAAACTGATAGTATGGGATGAATGCACGATGGTACATAAAAGTCTTTGGAGGCATTAGACGAAACCATGCAAGATCTGAGGAACAATCAACATCGATTTGGTGGTGCGATGATTTTGTTAGCTGGAGATTTTCGTCAAACATTGCCAGTGATTCCACGGTCAACGCCAGCTGATGAACTAAATGCATGTTTAAAGTCCTCCATTTTGTGGAAGCACGTCAAGATATTAAGCAAGAACATGCGTGTCGAGTTGCAAAACGATCGATCTGGAGAAACATTTTCAAAACAACTCATTGACATTGGTAATGGCAAATTCCCCAGCCTATTTTGACTGGCTGGATAACCTTTCCTGGTAATTTTTGTCAGTTTACTGAATCAAAAACCGAACTCATTCAAAAGGTGTTCCCAAACGTTGATAAAAATTACACAGATCATATTTGGTTGAGCGAACGAGCAATATTGGCTGCCAAAAACATGGATGTAAATGAATTAAATTTCAAAATTCAAAATGAAATTGCCGGTGAATTGAGGACATACAAATCAGTTGATTCCACTACTAACCAAAATGATGTCGTCAACTATCCACCCGAATTTTTGAACTCGCTGGATTTGCCAGGATTGCCGCCTCACAATCTTCAATTGAAGGTCGGATCGGTGGTCATAATGTTGCGAAATATCAACCAACCGCGTCTTTGTAACGGCACAAGGCTAGCGGTGAAAAAATTAATGAACAACGTGATCGAAGCAACCATTATAAAGGGAAAGTATACGAGTAATAGAAAGGAAAGTACGTTTTGATACCACGCATCCCAATGATTCCGACCGACATATACCATTTCAATTTAAACGACTACAGTTTCCAGTGCGGCAATAAAGACCTAATCAAACTTATTAGAAACGTTACTGTACTAACTTTTTTCTATATTTTTAACTAAGCCGGACTGAGCCACAGCAATGCGTGGCCGGTTCAGCTAGTGTTATATAAAATCTGGATAATCCCCATTGTCCTTAAAATTCTTAATTGTTATTTCAAACATTGCGGCCATCACTCCGAGTTTCTTCTCGAACTGTAGGGGTTGCAGTGATAATTTTGAACCGTTGCCTCTGGAACACTAACTACGCTATTGGAAATGGTTTCAACACTGAAAAAGAACATCAGAATAAGTTGAACCATAATACGAAAAATCTAAATAAATAAAACCAAAAAAGCACAATTTCGTTTTAAATTTCATTTTTCTACAAAAAAAATAATAATTACAAAAAATATGCGATTTTAAGTTGTTCATTTCATTAGAAAGTGAGGGACGAAAAAATTAAACGAGAATCTTCAATTATTCCTCACATCGTTCGGAGAAAAGTAAATAATTTGTTTTGTTCATAAATAATCGTAAAATAATGTGTTCCGTTTTTTTTTAACTTTTTTTTTTGTAAATTTTCAATTATAATTTAAATTCATTGTTTAATTCTTTCTCTTCTACATTCGTTTCCTATTCAATTTATATAAATTAATATTTTTTTGTATTATAATTAAAAATAGAAGTTCTGCTTTCGTAATATATTTCACATTTTCTTGTTGTTTTTCAGCTTATTTTCTTTTTTCTTTTTCAATAATTTTATTTTATCACTTATAAAAAAATTCTTAAATCTAATGAAACAACTTCTTTTATGCTTAAAACTTTTGTTCTTCGAAAAATATATAATTTTTGCTTCGGTTTCATTTTAACTTAATTTAAATTTCACATTTATAAAAAAAATTGTTGTTTTTTTTATAACTAAAATATAAAAATAATATTATTAAAAATAGGTTTTTATAATTATAACATAGTAATAATATAATTCCATCACCGAGATTGCACAAAAAACCCGATACTTTGTTTTTTAGTTTCACTTTGTTTTGTTTTTGGAAGAGGAGTTGGGAGGTAGGGAGATTTTTCATTTTTCAGTTTTAATTTTGTAATTTGTGAAATTATTCTGTTTATTGTTTTTGAGCGAAGGTTACAATAGTTAAGTTAGTTATTTTAAATTCAAATCGATGTCACTCAAAAACAATACGCTTCTAGTTTTCACATTTGGATAAAAGTCCAAACAGATTTGAAATCATGATGAAAATATGGAAAAGCCGAGTCCCCCGTTTGTTGGAAATTCAAAAATAAAAAAAAAATAGGAAAATCAACGAGGGACATAAATCAAAATATTGAGAGAAAAAAAAGGAAAAATATTCATAATTATGTCGAAATAGTAATAAGCAAATTTTTAAAAATTTGTTTAAAACTTTTCTGTGACAGAAACAGAAATAGTAGACATGATTAGAAAATTACAAAATTAATGAATAAGGATTTAAAATTATTTTAACCGTTAATTGTGGACCGGCATTGGCAGCTGGCCCAGTAAATTGTTGGCAAATTGTGAGTTCGTAAATTTAAAGTGTCGCTTATCGTAGAATTTAAGGAGAGCTGGTGAGTAGGGATGGTTTTCCTTGAGGTGAATATAATGCACTTCGGGCTCGTTCGTTGTATGTCCGCATTCTTCGCAAACGTACATCTGTAGAAGAATGAAAAAAAAAAAATATATATATAATTAGGCATTGGTATTTCTGAAAATAATAGGTGCGTTTTAATACTCTCCAGAGTAGGATAGGACAGCATACAAAATTTATATACAAAATAACAACAACATTGCTGTTTTTACGATTCTTTATAACTTTTTTCCATAGATAGTAGGCTAGATTAGAGAATTTATCGCGAATAGTTCCCCCAGTGAACTTACTGGGTTAACTATTCTGGTTAAAATCTATATTCTAGCCTACTATTTACAGGGAAAAGGAATAAAAAATAACAAAAACAGCAATATTGTTGGTGTTTTCAATGTAAATTTTAATCACTACTCTAATCTGGATAAATGCGCAAAAAACACACCTAATATAGTTCTTTGTGGATTTGGTGGACATTTCCAATCAAAATAATATTTAAACTGGGTTGTTACATGTTGGTTGGGAGGTTCCCCGTCGGTTGAAAATAATAATTTTCACAAAAAAAAATGAAGTTAATTTATGTTAAGCTCCCTTGGACCATGTAGAAGCTACTCGTAGTTCTTTATCTAGTTCTTGTGTGACTGCAACAGTGCTCCTCCACATGACGTGATTCTGAACGTTAGCTTTTGCGACTTAAAGTCGTTACAGTTAAATCCATCCGTACCCAAAGATGCTAGTCAGGACTGATAAGTCCATGATCTAGAATTGATTTGCTGCAGAGCAATCAGGTCGGTATGGCGAGATGCGATGTTATTATTTGAAGCTGTAACGGTGGTTTATCAGGAGGCCAGGGCCCGACTTGGGCTGTCGCGCTATTGATGATGAAAGGTGGTTTATAAATCCTGCGCACGCAGAGCAAGAGCAAAAACAAGCTACGTACTACCAGATATTGAAATATAGCTTCAGTAGCACTCTTGCTCTCGAAGCTCCTTAACAAGGTGGCTTAAGATCTCAGATTGAATGAAGTGACGACCGAAATATCCAAAATTTATTCGAAGTGGTCAAGACCGGACTGAGCTATCGTCTAAAGAAGAGCCTAATGGCGTCTCAAGTTTTCTCGATACTGGTTGAAGAGGACAGGCAGGAGTTAATATCGTGAAACAAGCAAAAGGTAGTTACATTCGGAGCAAATTTAGAAAACATACTAATTTACGTGTAGTTGGCAACAAGAGTTTCTGTTATAGTACAATAATTGAGAAGGTGTTCATTTTGAGGTTTTGGAAAACGATGCGTTCTTTTATTCGAAGCAAAGGGATTTCGAGAAATAAATTTTAGTCGGGGGAAACATGTTTAGAGGTCTGTGTTCGCCGGTTCTTACCTTTGTCCTTCGCTCCTTGTACGCATACTGATGCTGAACGCCGTGCACCTTGAGACAATGCGACTCCAACGAACATCGTTGCGTAAACGACTTCTCACATAAATTGCACTTGTACGGTCGAACGCCCGTATGCGTCCGTGTGTGTCGCTTCAAATCGAACGTATCGTTGAAACCTTTGCCACAAAACGTACACAGGTATCGCTTAATATCCGAATGACATTTCATATGACGATTCAGCAGTCGTTGTAGCGTAAACGATTTCGAACATACACGACAGATAAACTTATTGGGATCATCTTCGGATATAACGACATTTTTCTTTTCTTCATCGCGTATACGATGTCCATGAGTATTTTCAATTGCTAGCGGATTTTTAATTCCATGACCGCCATTTACGAATTCTAATTGCACTTCTGCAGGTAGTCCCAACTGTAATTGAAAGAGAAAAAAAACCGGAAAAAAATTAATTAGTACAATTCATACATACACCATACACAGAAACATTGATGATAAAAAAAACGAATATAAAACAAATATTAGCAGGCATTTTCCAATCGCAAATTTCAAATCAGAGTCACCAGTTTAATTTTAAGAAACGTGTGAATTTACTTTAACTTCTGATAGACGTTAACTTGGAATGTGGTGTGTCTTGAAGTATTCTCTATTTGCGATTGGTAAACGGCTAATATATAGGATGTAGGCATGAAAAATTTTTATTTGATTTGGCTGAGCTTGCATTTATTGGATTTAATTTTTTTTTTATATTTACAACGAGCAGAATTATTTACATGACGAATACAAATACATAAAATTACTCATTTACAGCTGAGTGAACTGGTAGTCCGGCACCCAATCCCATTCTCGAAAATTACTTGTAGGAAAATAACTGGTCATAGTAAAACTAAGGCAATCGATGGGTTAGTTCTAGGAAATAAGAAAGGATTCAGATGAATCGGTCAAAAGCAACGATCAACTCCATCCATAAAAGAGGGAAACGTGCTACGGTAGGGGTGATTTATTCTACTATTTTGTAAGTACTACAAGGTTAAGCCTTACTCGGTAAATTTTTATCTATAATCTTTCTCTATTATTGGTCCCTAAACCTACAGCCTTGTGATGCAGCTGCTAAGCGAGCAACCAATGTGGTTGTGGGTTAGAATCTCACCTAGCCATGTACCTATCAGCCGTGGTCAAAGTAAAAAAATATATATTTGAAGTATTAACGGTAACTCAGAGCACAAAAGGGATCGTATAAAGACTGAAAAATACCCACAGCCCAAGTCAGTCAAGTCTATTCGATAATTTCCCTGAAATTTATTTTTTTTTCGATCGGAGTTTTTCTATCAAAGTTCCGTAACATTGCCGAATTTTCAAAGATAGGTTTAGCCTATATCTCCAGGGAAACGAGTATATGCAAAAAAACATAACGCAGTCACGATCGACTGCAAGCCAATCGTATGATACTCTAAATGAAATACTGAACTCCGATTTATATTTTAGTTTGGAATATATCAAAAGAATGAGGAGTACACATACAATTGAGGCGGTTAGAACCAGAGTGGGCCATGCCCATCAGAAGCTCAACCAAATTAATGACAAGTGAAGATTTGATGAACTCAAAAAGTTCATATATTATTTAGAAATTGAGCAACTCAATTAATTTTTTGTACTTGGTGAATTGATTGGATGCTGTTTTGACCACTCTGGTCGTTTGGCCAGGTGGTTCACAAGTCGATTTCTGTACTGAACTAAGTCTTAAAAAATGAGGGTAGGCCCACTCTGGCTCTAACCGCCTCAATTATTGCATGGCCTTTTATTTACAGATAGAAACTATTGTATAGTGGCGACTCGATGGATGGTTAAACGATTTCTTGAGTTATAGTGAGTTCCATAAATTAAGTTAGGATATTTTTACAGAATTTTTGTATGGCAACTACATGAAGGACTTATGGGATATTTTTCATATTAATACTTTCAGCTGCGACTATTATAAAATTAACGTATACAAAATTTCAAAGTCGTAACTTAAAGCGTTCTAAAGTTATCGTTCTATATTGGTGAACACGTGTTTTAAGGACTTTTGTATGACAGCTACCCGGAGAAGCCGACGGATGGTGCTAATTAATGAACTCAGTCTTGCTTTTGATATCAAACTAATTCCTGTAAAATTTTTAATCCCTGCTTTAACTCGTACTAGAGTTATAGTGGATTCTGTAACTTGCATACATTTTTGAAGGACTTTTAAAGGCTGCTGCACGAAGGACTCTTTCGATTTGCATCATATTCGAAACTTTCGCTACAAACATTGTAAACTTTAAGTATGCAAAATTTCAAGTTCCTAACTTGAAGCATTTGAGCAATAATTTAATGTTTTAAGGACTCTTGTATGGGAGGTACCCGAAAGATTGGAAGGATATCGCCCATTAACGAACTTAGCCTTACTTTTTCCATTTTACAGGTGGTGATAAAATTTCAACTTCCTAGGCCAACGCGTTCTTGAGTTATCGTGCAAACGGACGGATGGACGGAGAGACGGACGGACGAACAGCAAACAGATTTGGGGTTTTTGACCACAACTGAACACAAAATAATATTATATATATCTTTTTTTCGCCCGGGGCTCGGTTCTGTGCGTTACAAACTTTTGGGCTGGATTAAACTTATAATACTCTATATGATTTCATCTAGACTCTAGATTAGAAAAAACTCTAAAATCTAGAGTATAAAAAGGCATAGATCAATTCAAATTTTTTTAGTATCTATATCTCCCTTTCCGGAGCACAGGGCAGTAATTTTTTGTCGCACTATTTCTGTTTCTAATATCATTTTTTTTTGCTTCTTAGAGTATGTGTGATAGATGCTACGTGCGATTCAAAACCACATTCTTGACCTGTGCGTTCGTAGAATAGTATGCTAGTCACTAGACTGCCGATATCGCAACAATTCAACATCGATTTCTGTTGATTTTTGTACGGAGATCGGGTTAAAGCAGGTTAAGGACTTAGCACCAATGCTCTTTGATCTAACAGAAAAATCGCTGGTTACCAGTTTCATGAGCACAACACGTTTAGAAGCGCTGCAATATAGTAGGATTTCATCTAAACCATAGCATGCACTTATTTTTTTGTTGGACGAGAAGGGTTAAGGATAATTCACAAAAAACGCCTAGAGCCCCTGATTAATAACCAACCGCAACAAACCTCCATGAGAGATGATCTCTGATATTATTCAAAGTATGACAACAGAATTCATCAAACCTCTGGGATGTTAGTGCAACATCTAAAAAAAAATTTTAATTCTTTGTGCGGTCGCATTATAGGTCGAGCACAAAGGACATGAAAAGGAATAATAGAGCAGAAATTTCGAGGAGTGAAGCTCATGTTCGCATCTTGTGTTGGAGAGACGTGCAAACACAGCCGCTACAGTATTTGAAGTGTGATCGTAAACTTAGGCGACTCAGCTAGTGCTCTGATCAGTTCTTAGAGAAGTCTACGAACCCTTAAGGCGGTAGGAAATAAAGAATCTACGAGTGGTGCAGTTCATACCGACTTGAATGACTCCATATTCCGTGAACAGACAAAATTTCAAACTACTTCACCAGTAACAATTGCTTCCACGAAGTGTACTCCTTAAAAGTGTGTAGCCCGAAATAATTGTAAGCCATTGTGCAAAGTTATTTAACATTGGGGTGTCTAGAAGGGAATATTGTGGCTCATATCTTTATTTTCGGCAGTCAGACATACTTTCCAAATCTTAAGGCTTTTTCGACAAATCCAAAAAAAAGGATGAGAAAACGAGGAAGCTAAGTAGTCTAATAACTTCAAGTGGCAAGGACAAGCCTTATCAATGCCGCGTGAGATAATATCTCGGAAAGAGTGGTTGTTACAGCCCATACTCCATAAAGGAAAGGTCGAATTAAGACAAGCTATGTTGGTCCGCAAAGGACACATTAGCGGATGATGTGATAGACGACCCAGTTTCTGAGTTTTTTAGATCAAAAGTAGTCTAGGAACTACTTCATCGAAACTGATCTCTACAAAAATTAGTCAATATCAAACCATGTCCTTTTTGTATAGGAACTTTAGGAAAAAAATCTTGTGTTCTTTTTTGCGACCGTTACTATTGGATTTGAGTTGGAATTATAATTTTTAAACTTGATCCTAACAGTTTAGCTAATTGCAAAACTCCCTATTTATTTTTTGCTTCGCATCAAATCAAATGTAAAAAATTTTTTATGCTTACCCGCTGCTGTAATACATCGAATTTAGTTATCGATGAACTAGTACTTTGATTCCGTGTCCGGTATGAACTTACACTTTGGATGATTGGTTTGGCATCGGGCGGAGCATCGAGCGTTCCGGACGTCGATGACAAATGGCCCGTACCATTATGCGATGATCCGCTGGGCGATGGAAGCGACAAATTGCTATTATGCGAGTCGACATCGCTATGGAAATTGTTCATTCCGTGACCCAAGTGATCGTGATGTTGCTGATGGTGTTGTTGTTGATGCGGATGTTGATGATGATGTTGTTGTTGCTGGTGTTGCTGCTGCTGTTGTTGTTGCTGTTGTTGCTGCTGTTGCATCATGTGCATTTCGCGCGATTGTTGATAGCTTGGCGGCGATTCTTGGTACATTTTACTGCTGGTCAGGTATCGATTGTCGTAGCAATTATTTCGATTCATTATCAGATTATCGGTGAATGAATCGAGACAATTGGAATCGACGGGCGTTATCGATACGGAGTCGGGCGTTAGCGATGGAGTCGATGATAATTCTAAGTCGTTTCCGGGACTAGGATGATCATCGTTTGGCAGTCGTTGAAGGAATGAACTTAAATCTACAGCGTCTGTAAGACTGTCGAGCAGAGCATGTTCGGCGGGCGTTGAGAAGGTCAGCGTGGCGGTAAATTGAAGTGGATCGACTACACCGCCGGACGCAATGTCCACCATCATCGATTCGTTAACGTCGTAGCCGTTATAGCCGTTTGGTAGGAGATTGTGTCCGAGACTGGACATGTCGATTTTACTCTCGTAGTCCAGATCCTGTTCGTCTTTCAGTATAATGCCGTACGCTGCATTATTAAACATTGAGAAATGCTTATGATGGTTATTATTTGTATTGCCATTACCCGAATTGTCGGTGTAGCCGCCGAGATTTGTCAGTTCCTGAGTTGTATCGCAGTCGAGACCATTTAAATGTGAGCCCATCAGATAGCCACCGCCGTTCTGACCCATAAAATTGCCGTTCGCATTGAACGAATTCATCCCATTACCGCCTTTAAGGCTTTCATAAAAGGGCGGTAAAGATCCGGTGGGAGGGCTATTCGGGCCATAATTAGATCGACCGTCTCGTCCACCCATTCCGCCGCCGCTACCACCAACACCACCCCCAGTAAGACCAGTACCACCGCTACCGGTCCCCTGACCACTCGAATTAAAATTAATACCAGAACCACAATTACCGCCAGCACCACCCTGATTTGGAGTTGACTGTGATCCGGCTCCACTATTGTTAGATGATCGTCCATGTCCGGCTGCCGCCGACAGGATACCGTTCAGCTTTCCAAGACTGGTTCGTGGGATTGTTCGCATCGAGATCGTGCTTCTCGCTGCCAATATTGCACTTTTTCGCCGAGCTTCGCGTGTCTTCTTGTCCTTTTCGGCAATCTCTTCAGCATCCAGTTCGCTATCGCGCCGCTTCGGTACGTGATAGTCGATCGGCTGTTCCTGTTCCGGTTCGAGATGTTGCGTCGCGGCAATCAAAAGTCCGCCGATCGGTAACTTGATGTCGGTGATATCTTTGTCCTTGCCGCCGCTATTTTTCGAATCGGCCGATTGCTGCTTTGGTGTACGCTGTATTACAGAGCAGCGTACTGCTGGCTCTGGAGGTGGGGGTGGACTTGGCCTTTTATCGGCCGACGGAGGTGGTGTTGCGGTCGTCGTTAAGCTAAGCGGCTTATCGTCGGGCAGTACTGGCTTCTCTTCAACAATCAGTTTCTTATTGTTGTCCTTGGTTTCGGTATCATCCGGTTTCTTTGTTCGCTCCAAGTTGGGCTCTTCGCTTGAGGGTGGCGGATATTCTTTTCGTTCGGCCTGCGTAAGAACGTGACCACGACTACCATATGGAACTTCACCACCTAGAATAGATGATATGAAACGTCGGGCAGGTGGATGGGCACGATCTATTCGTAATCGTTCCAAATGTGGACTTCGAGTGTTGGCCGATGATCTGTTTATGGGGGTGGCTGGTGAATTGGTGATGGGTGGCGGTGAGGGCAGGCACAGTCGATTGTTTTCGAAAAATATATCACGAACTGAAAAGAAACGAAAAAATACCATCAGTAAAGAAACTATTGTTCGCAGCACCCCTAAACTATTTTAATCAAATCGGACAAACTTTTGCTTTTTACGTAGTTTTCAAATTTGTTCATTGGCTCTACGGTGAGCCAAGACCGAACACAAAACTTGTTTTTCTTTTCAGAAAATTCCCAATTAAAGTTGTCTAAATTTTATTATTTTCAATTAGTGTAATCAATAAACTAAAAAAAAACAATAAACGAAAAAAAACTTAATATTCCCCTGTAATTTCACACTTCCACTTAGCACTAAGTTGAGGTTTCTAATTCGACTAGTTTCCGTCGAATGGAAGTTCAATTACAAAAGTTGCCTTCCTTTTCTGGTTTATTTTTAAGTGCGATCACCGATCGGTCATAAATGGACACTTGCGCACCCGGTCTATTGTTGCGCGCTGTTTTTTTTTTATCTCGGCCCTTTGTTAGCCTGGTGTCTGATTGGTTAGAGAATTTTTTCAAATTTGAAACTAAAAAAAAAAGTCTATGCAATTTTTTTTTTGATCTGCTTTATGCATCAAAAGTGCTAGGTACCGAGGTCAATGGATTTGATCAAGGTTTTTCGAAGCGGTATTCTGGTGGAGTTGCACTTGCAATAGTTTGCTAAACGTGTAATAAAATTAAAAAAAAATATAATATTTACTCCATGTTGTGACCGTTATGTTTTTGTACTAATCCTGGGAGCTTTGAACAATATCAGAGCCAGGTGATCGACCGACCACATCGCGGCTAAACTATTGAAAATCGTGCAAATCACCTACCTGATCGTTTATAATATTTTAGAACAACGTGACTATTTCCTTACTTGATTTTATTTCAAATCTCGATTCTGATTTCGACGAAAGGACGTATATGTGCGTTGTGCTCATCTTGTCAGGATCGAGTGTTCGCTTGAGGCGAGTAGGTTAAGACTGCAAAACGCAAGACTACGCAAAACTGTTAACAACAGCAGAGTGTTTACACAACAAATTGTACAGTTAAAATAATGAGAGGTCGGCGCAGTAGAGAAGGTTCGTAGCATAGACCTAACTGGGATTTTCAAAATTTGGCCCTACCTACTTAAGAGTTTCAAAATCCAATTTTAAACATAAGTTTCGTTTACATAAGTATTCGTAGTGGAATTTATTCAATAGTGCGATACAAGTCTTAATTCCTGGTAACGAACCCCTACGTCTGAATCCTTGCAGGCAATGTACTAAATATAGAGTACATCGAATCAACTTAATACCTGAATTTTGTCGAGAATAAGTAGCCACTATTCAATCCTGATTCACTACATTCTATTCAGGTTGATTCGATTAGAATTTATAGCATGTACCGTTCTTTTTTTAAATCTACGAGTGGGTTGGATATAGAAATATGGGGTTTTCTTAGTTAAACGCGATAGTTTTCTACTACCGAGATCCGAATCCGACCTAGGTATTAATTTACCGAGTATAACCATTTGGTCTAAGAAGTATTTATTAGAAACAACAAGAAGAACTCCAGAAGGGACACAAAAAATCCAAACCAAGCTCATATATTGCAACCCTACCAAGTTAGTGCTCCAGACTGTTCAAGTGGTAGGCTAACATCCATTAAATAAATTCGTCGGTATATCACACTATATACGTCTATCCACTTTCGCACCAACCAAACTCCGTACAACATAAACAGGTACTGCAAACCGGAACTTAGCCAAAATTCAAATCAGTGCTGACAATAAGGACATAAACTTCGAATACTAAAATTGTTCAGAGAGAGTTCAGATTTTCAGGATTGGTCGTTACAGGATTAGCAACAAGGAATTACTAGTTCCTTTTGTGAACTAGTAGGCACTGCACGAATTTTCCTTTTGTAAGCAAATTTTTCCTTATGTTATCCTTATCAATTCTGTTTTTCTTAAGTATCATTTTACCTTTTTCCTTTTCAATTTAAACTTCACTTGTCAGTTCTGCACCAGTTCCTATTAGGTTCATCTTTTCGTTAGAATTTAATTAGTCTCGGCATTCTCAAAATGATACAAGTAGATAGTGATAGAATAAATTAACAAATGACATTTGTGGATACTTTAAAACTTTTTCGAAGTTCCGGTATTGTATCAGGACTGTGCCTATAAATAATTACATCTTGACTCATAAATTATTTGCATTGAAATATGCTGAGTCTATGAAGATCAACGATAGAGTCTAGGTTTTTAACCACTTCGAACGGATAGTTTGGTCACAATACCGTTTTGAACTTATTGACTGGGTAGAATCGACCCAGTGTGACTACCAAGATTGAATACAGAGGTGTGACCACAAAAGGTTAAGAACCACTAATCTTCGATTTTTTTGACCCCGATCCACTTGAGATCCGAAGTTAATTTTTTGATACATTTTATAAAACAGTATAAGCAACAAAATATTAAAAAATCTGCCAACAGTCTGGGCGCAACTTTATTATTTTATGGGTAGAAGTCCGAAACGTGTTTAATGCTGAGATGCGCTGTAGATTACTATGCGACTGACAACCTAAAAAATAACGTTCCAAATAGCCTCCTGGTTATTCTTTAGGTTGTCAGTCGCATAGTAACCTACAGCGCATCTCAGCATTAAACACGTTTCTGACTTTTACCCATAAAATAATAAAGTTGCGCCCAGACTGTTGGCAGTTTTTCTTTATTTATTTACCTATTTGTTTTTTCAATAGATTATTTAATAGAAGTGAAAGTGCATTCGATCTCATTAAACCTAAAAAAAATCTAAATTCGTCAAAACTCGAACAATGCCTTACTCCCCAGGGGGTTTGATATCAAAAAATGCTTAAGTCGGTTTATTCCCCGACTATAAGTATTCAAAGAATTTAGACGTGAAAGTGAATTGTATATCTTAGTAGACCTAAGAAATATATCGGAATTCGTGAAAAGTACATAACCGCCTTACACCCCCTTGGGGCTCAGATAACGAAAAATTTGGAAAAGCGTTTCTAGGCGCTTATATTAAGAGCCCGCAGAAGTGAAATTGGCTTGACACCTCGAGATGTCTAAAAGATTTATCGAAATTCGTGACAATGCGGGAAAAAACCCTTTTCACGGACATTTTTCTTACTCCATCTTTGTACACAAATGAAAATAAATTAGTTTTAATTTCTCTAGTAGCACATCTACATATATGTACTAAGTTTCAACTTTCTAGCATAAGCCGTTTCTGAGATATTATAAACCGCCCCCCCCACCGTATATTGCTACGCCTATCAAAAATTTTTTTTTTTTGAGATGTCCCTATTGCACAGTTATCAATTTTTAGCTTTCTATCCTTTGCGGCTTTTTAAATAAAATAAGAATTTTTTCATTTCCACCCCCTCCCACCATCACTCCCTACACCCACACTCTCAACATTATTTTCTCCGCTAGAGGTCTACTGGTCCTAACTCCTGTAAAAATTTCAAGATCATATCTGATACGGTTCATCTCTATATATAAAAATCTGCCAATGGTCTGGGCGAAACTTTATTATTTTTCGGGTCAAAGTTCGGGAGTGGTCAAAGTCGGAGTGTATCATGAGATGCTTCGAGATTATTAGATTTCTTGGAAAATTATTTTTGTTCTTAATATAAAAATATTCAAAATAGAGATTTTTAGCCGATTAAATATTGAAAAGTCCGTGTAGACTATTCGAATTTCAGTATATTATGTACACTAAAAGCCCATAGAAGCAAAAACGAATTTGTTGCCTTATCAGAATTAAGAGATATGACGAATTGTTAAAACGTATACAAACCCATTACTTCCACTTGGGGTTTGATTTCGAAAAAATTGTGGAACACGTTTTTGGACGATTTCATAAGAAGCAACTTGATATCTCCTGAGGCACGAGGGATTTTGAAAAATTTGTGAAAACGTAAGCAAACCCTTCACACCTCCTTGGTTCTGGAAATTCGAAAAATCGTGAATTGGTTGGCCGTAATAATCAATTTTATATCTCATCAGAACTAAGGAATGGCAAAAATTGTGAAAACATATACAAACCCTTGGGGGTTGAATATCGAAAAACTGAGAAATGGGTTTGTAGGCGATTATATAAAAAGTCTGTGGAAATGAAAAGCGATCTAATATCTCATTGAACCTAAGAAATATGTCGAAACTTTGAAAAGCATACAACCCCCTTACACCCATTAGGATTGAATGTCTAAATACTGAAATTGACTTTTTGGCGGTTATATGGGAAACCTTAGGAAGTAAAAATTAATTCGATATATCATCAGATATGCAACCTCCTTACACCCACTTGGGAGCTGAATATCCAAAAATCCTGAAAGGAGTTAATAAATAAATAATGAAGACAGCACGAGAAAGTAGGAACCAATTCAATTTCGTATCACTTCTAAAAGAAATGACGGAACTCGTGAAAACGTGTTCAACCCGTTTATACCCTCTATGGGGCTGAAAAAAGAAAAAACTTAAAAACAAGTTTTAGGCGATTATTACGCAAGCACGTGAAAGTGAAAAGATATTCGCTATCTGATAAGACGTGGGGATATAGTAGAATTTGTGAAAAAGTTTACAACCCCCTTTGCACCCCCTTAGGGGTCGAATTTTAAAAAATACTGAAAACGCTTTCTAGGTATTTATATGAAGAGCCGCAGAATAAAAATCAATTTAATATTTGGGAAGACCTAATAGATATGACGAAAACCGTGAAAATATATGCATTCCATTTTCACTGATCATTTTTTTTGCCCCCCCTCCGAACACCAATGGATATTTGAAATTTTTTTTTGTCTAAATTAGTTTTCTAGTTGATTTACATAAACGTACCAAGTTTCAACTTTGTAGCATAAGCCGTTCTATAGATAGGAAAAACACCCCCCACTCCCGTACCATACTACCCCTATAAAAAATTATATTTTTCCAAGATGCTACTAATATAGCTCTATCTAAATACCAAGTTTCAGTTTTATATCATTATAGGTTGTCGAGATATTAACATCGGAACTTTTTCCTTTTCACCCTCCCCCACCCTCACCCTTTACACCCTTACTTCCAAAAATTTGTTTTCTGCTAGGGGTTTATTAGGCCTACTTCTGGTAAAAATTTTAAGCATCTATCTTACACTGTTCTTGAGATATGAGACGTGATTTTTTAGAAAAATTCTTATCCCCTCCACTTTCATGCTCCACCACCCCCTTAAAAAATTTTGCATTCAGCAAACTTCATTTATCAACCTTTATACAAAAACCAAATTTTATTTCTCTAGTGCAATTGGTTCATCAGATATCGTAATTTAAAGTTTTTTACCCCCCACCCCCGTACGCCACTGCCTCAACTCAAATTTTTATTTCCGATCTATTCTCCTAGTATATCTACAGATATTCCTTAAGTTTCAATTTTGTGACATTTACCGTTTAGGAGATATGGATTTTAGAATGTGTCGATCTCACCTTTTTTGCGTTAAGGACGCATTATTTTTCCCCCCACTCCCAAACCCCTTCACCTATATCGGCAAATTTTTTGCAAATGGGTCCACTACTGAAGCTTTATATAAATTCCAAATTTCAGCCTCCTGCCATAAGCGGTTCCTGAGATCTAGAAACCAAAATTTTCCGTCTAAAACACTTCCCCCTCCTCCCCCCTCACACCCCCACCCTTCAGAATTTGGTCACTTCAAGGGGCGTACCCAGTCTATTCACAAAAAAAAATTTAATTTAATAGCTCAAAGGGTTTGGGAGCTACGAGCCTTCAAACGATTTTGCGTACAGCGGTCGACGTACGGCGTACGGCGTACGGCGGACAGACGGACTGACATTTTTTTTTGCTTTTTTCGTGTCTACTCGTCATGAAACGTGAAAAAAAAAATTTGAGGGTAGCAAATTTTTTTTTTTTAAAAATCGAAAACAATACTGTATTATTAAAATAATAAAGTAAAATGAATGTTTGTCTGTTTGTCTGTTTGTCCTGTATAGGCTCCTAAGCCACTCATCCAATTGCGATGAAACTTTGGTGATTTGTTGAGGGTACGCCCTCGATGGTTTCTGCGTTAACAAAATTATTTAACAGTTGGTGGTTGCTTGTAATTTCAACATTTGAGTGTTTTTCATATGATTTAGCGGCAGTTCGTTTTTGGTGTATTAGTTATGCCTATTCCTATTACTAAATGGTATAAGAGGATAGTGGATGGAAGATGGAATATGGAGGATGGTGGATGGAGGATGGTGGATGGAGGTTGGTGGATAGAGGAAGGAGGATGGTGGATAGAGGATGGTGGATGGAGGATGGGGGATGGTGGATGGAGTAACGGGAGAAATGGGAACAACGGCGCAACGGGAGAAATGGGAGCAACGATAGTAACAGGAGTATCGGGAGAAACAGGACCAATGGATCAACGGGGTTAACGGGAGTAACAGGAGCGATGGAACAGTACGCGGTACGCGGCTAGTGAGATATAAAAATTAAATTTTTTGAAAAATGGTTGTCCCCCACCTTCACCGTTTCACCTCCACCCTCAAAAATTTTACATTCAGTAGACTCCACTGGTAATTACATATACAGAAACCAAATTTTATCTTCCTAGCACAATTGAGTCGGAAGATATTGTAATTCAAAGTTTTTCACCCCCCACCCCCATACCCTACTACTTCCCTTAAGAATTTTAGCCCCTTTCTAATCTCCTAGTATCTCTTAATACAACTACGAAATTTCGGCCATCTGACATCAATCGTTCAGGAGATATGGATTTCAGAATGTATCAAACCCAGCTTTCAAACGTTTTGGACCCCCCCACTCGCACACCTCTCAACTCCTATCGATTATTTTTTTGCAAATGGATCCACTATCGCAGTACTTTATAAGTTCCAACTTTCAGCCTCCTAGCATAAGCGGTTCCTGAGATCTATGGTAGAAACCAAAATTTTTCATCTAAAACGCTCCCCCCTCCTCCCCCCTTCACCCCCTTACACCCCCACCCCTCCAAAAGGTACCACTAGTAGACGTTCACCCACTCTACCTACCATAAAAATTTCAACTTAATATCTCAAGGGGCTTGTGAGCTACGCACCTTCAAACGGTTTTGCGTACGGCGTATACGGCGGACAGACGGACATTTTCAGGTCAATCAAAATACTTTATTATTAAAAAATAATAAAGTAAAATAAAAAAACGGATTTTGAGATATTCAAGGATAAAGAACGTTTTTTTTTATATTGCGACGACGACCTTCCCTTTTAAAATAAGCCTTATTTTATTATTCTAGGATAAAAATTACCAGACATATGAATTTTCAAAGAGGACTCGGACACCTTTTTTGCGAAATTTGTAGCATACTATAACTCATAACAAAAATGAGATAGAAACAATATAAAATTATGCAGATAGAAATTGGGACACAATATGGAATTACAGTACTGTATCGGGATTAGGACCCAAATATAGTAATTCACAGAGTTCCGAATGAACTTATAAGTAGCCAAAATGTTCCAATAAAATTCTGCATGTTTCAGGAAAGGCAGAAAGCAGAGGATAAATTCTGTGTTATTCGGGAAGGGTATGTTTTATAAGAGTCAAGGCTACTAAAACTGACCAATTATGGAGAATCTTACCTACTTCCCAAAAGATAAATCACAATTTCGAACAGTTGTAGGTATACAGGTGATTAAAATTGCAGACCATTATTTAGAGTAAACCGTGGCATTACGATCAAGTTACCTGGACTACAGCAGTTTCTTCACCACATCGCAATAAATTGCCAGTTAGTCAGTTTCGAACAGACGTGGATTAAACGCATTCGAAAATCCCAACAATTCGATAATTTCCTGAACGACTTGCTCTCGTAGATTGAGAAGTTGGAGGTGCCAAGCAAAGGTAAGATATTCACTCGTAAGCTCAGAAAATATTTCATACCATGTGAAATATGATCGATGGTCAAGCGAGGAAAAACCGCAACCTTGAGCGTCATAAGTCAATTCAATGAGCTTGTAAAGTGGAAAATGATTTTTACCGCAAAATAAAGACAAGTTCGTAATCTAAAGGATATCACGTTTTGATATTCACGTTTTGATAGTCGGTAGTAAAGACATACCGCCCGAAAAAAAAACAACAACAACCATAACACCCGAGCAACTCGATAAATTTTGTGGTTTTCTTATTCCAAAGTTCCAAGATTGTTTTTTCCTTGAGTTACGTGCTTAAATGTCTCGATAAACGCGAATATGCTCGGTGTTTGTCCATTTGTCCATCCCATAAAAGGCGTATGTACCTTCGACGTGAAAACTGTTATGAGTCGTCACATTGTAACGCTATGAAATGAGAATATACGAGTAAATGGCGAGTACTACATGCACGCGTGTACTTGATAAACAATTCGAGTCATTGAAACGAATTTGCCATGCGTTCGTCATACTAATTAGTCTATGGTCAGTACACAGTACAGATACAGTACCTACCATACAAATTATCGCGCTTTGCCCAGTTTCTGATGAATAGACTGCCATTGACTGTATCCATGTGTGTGCTTGTGTATGGTTTGTAGCATTCCAAATACACGAAACCCTTCGTTTTGTCTCCATTCAATCCGAGTTACGAGTAAACGGTCAATTCGTTCCGGAAACACTTTATTTGCATTTTGATGACTTCAACCGGTGTTGCATCACAACTAAGCTTAAGATAGCAAGAAAGATGCAGCTTAAGTAATTATCACTTCAGAAATTCCGCAACCGATAGGTGCGGAAAGCGTTCCCACCCATTCTACTAGAAGCACCGCAGGTTGATCCTTTTGTCGTTCAAAAATTGTTGTACGCCTTACGCTATTTTAGTTCCATGTTTAAATCCTAAGAGTCGAGGGCCCTTCAGTTCGATTTGATTCATATTTCTGGGATGAACAATGCATCTACACTGTTTTTACGATTCCTCACTTTACCAAAGGCAGGTCAAGTTATAGTGATGGTAGATCCTGGCCATGTCTGTTCATAGCGATACTACTATACCATCCCTAAAGCTAAGGTTACAAACCATGTAACTAGGATTTGAAGACCAGTCGCTTGACGCCACTATGATTCGAAGGGAACGAGAATCGTTCGTCCTAATCTGAAATTTTCCAAGTAACCAGCATGAGTACAAGGAATTAATCTGAAGCAAAGCTTGGACTTGTGACTATGGGAATCCAGAAAACGAAGGCGTTTAAGTTCAGTAGAAGTTCGTAACAATTACAACGAAGGACATATATAGCGAGTCCTTGTCGAAAATCAAATAGATTACTCGCTCCTTTTACAATGAAGGACATATATGGCGAGTCATTGTCGAAAATCAAATATATTACTCGCTCCTCCCAATAATCAGATCCATGCACAGGAGTAACCAATTTCGGATAATACAAAACGATCATAAGTGGATCCTACTATATGGTGAATCTTTTGACCAATGAAGGAAGAAATTGTCTGATCATACCTTCATTGGTCAACAATTGCTTAATATTGAACTGGCATAATTAATCTCGATAACACTTCAAACACTGAATAGGATAGGCTACGTCGAGCGAATGGACGTTAGAAGAATCTTTAATACGTTCAAAATGGTAAAGTTCATGGCTATCGACCACCTGTAGAAAAAAACACGCAAATGGCGAGATACTAAGATTTATACTTAGACTTATTAACTTATTTGCTGGATCGAGATGACCCCACTTAGGTTGTCGCACCGTTGATGATAATCAAGAGTTTATTTAAATTTTTGTAAGTAATTTACGCTTTTCATCAAATTCTATGCTTTAAGTTGTAGCTGAGAAATCTGTAACCTTGTGAGTAACCTGGCATCGTAGTTATGGTATATCTGGGTCGCTGAGTGCGAATAGCGTTAGAGACTAGCCGGAACTAGTGAATTTGATGGGACTGGTGAACTTACCAAAAACTAGAAACGGTATCCAGTATCGACTGTCCTCCGGTATATAGCGAACCTAAGGGTAGTACTGAAGACGGATTGGGAGCTGGAATGTACCTGCAGACTGAAGATCTCAGGTACTCTTTCGCACTAGGAAAACATTCTTCGGTAATTCAAGCGACAGTCAGGCTGCTCTACAATCCCTAGATAATCCAATCGTCTTTTCGAAGATGGTACGTGAGTGTAAAGAACGGTTGAATTCTGTTGGCAGATTCAATGACTTAAAGCTCATATGGATTCCAGGCCACCAGGGTGTAAATGGCAATGAAATAGCTGATGCATTAGCAAAGGCTAGATCGGAGTCAGCCATGGTCGGACCAGAACCAGTTTTCGGTGTGCCGGTTGCCTCTGTTAAGGCTGCCATTGCTGAGTGGGTGAGTAAATCACACATTGAGAGATGGCGGCTTCTTCCGGGAATGCGGAAGACCAGAAACTTTGTTGAGGGACCAAGTGGACAAATCGCTGGTTTTCTTCTCAAATTGAGCAAAAAGGAATGTGGTAGTATGGTTGGTGTCCTCACAGGGCATAACTCGTGTGGCCAACACATGGTCAGATTGAGAATCATTGACGACCCCATGTACACTGCTTGCGACGAGAGCGACGACACAACAGAACATTTCCTTCTCGAGTGTCCAGCTTACTCTTTTGCGAGAATGCACGTATACGGCGTTGATGCTATGAGGATGAAAGAACTCCGTTCTCGCTCCCTACCTGAAATTCGTGAGGAGGGCGAAGAAGTTCGGGTAGAAACTGGGTGATTCGAGTATAATGGGCCATGTTGGCCTGAATGCTCAAGATGCGCTGCTTTGCTGTGTGTCTTCCCCCACACCAAACAACACCAACAATAAGGGTAGGCCACGGCACGGAGTTGTAAGTCCAAGGCTGGATAGGATTAGAACTGAGCTTCAACATCGAATAAAAAATTTGATATGCTCGTCCAAGTGCCAAGTTTCAACTTTCCATCGCAAAATATGCTGGAGAAGGAAGTAAAAGTACCCACCAACCGTATTCTAGCAACATTACAAAAAAAATATTCTAGCATAGCTCCAGCAGTAAATTTTTAGTATTAGTTTTTCCTCAAATTTACATCATCAGGATTTTTTGGACTCACCCCTTGATTCCACATCTTGAAAAATTGCATTACTGGCAAACACAAAAAAATAACCGTATTTATTCCTCCTCTTCCGGTGGATTCCCCTTATTCAGAATTTTTCATTACGAATATGATGTACGGATTATTATGGTCATTAGGCTTGTGTAGTTCGCGAACGAACTAGTTCGCAGTCAGTCCCGCTTTGTCGTCAGTCGTCAGTCTACAAGTATATTGCACCACTGACTTACAAACGGCAATGAATGAATCCGTTTGTAAGTCAGTGGTGCAATATACTTGTAGACTGACGACTTTTTTTTTTAGCTCATCACATCACCAGATGACCTCTTTTTTTTGGTCACCACATTCTACTAGAATGACGACTACGAGTCGTTCCCAAACTTCACTGCCTTTCTCATCACTGAACTCCTGCGAACTAGTGAACTAAAAGAACGAACTAGTTCGTGACAGATCGGGAACCGGAAATGATCGCTCACTATGGTCAACTAAAATGCGCAAGCCTAATGGTCATCGTTTTCATTACACCCTTTTTTTTAAAGCTCATTAAGTTTATATTAAAAAAATTTTTCTATCTTAAATGCAGTACCCAGTACCACATAAAAACAAAATGTTTATTTAAAATTATACATATTGTTACATGCTACCCTGGCAACCCGCACAACTCGATCAGTTTCCAGTGAGCCGTTGAGACGCCACTGTACTTCTCAACAATTGCGAATCGAATAATAAAGTATTCCTGTTCTAATTAACAATTTAGTATCAAATTGTTGTACTTTCAAACTTTGACGGAGATGTCCGAAAACCGAGTTGAATACGGAACTTTGATTCGTATTTTCGCCACAGTGGTCAAGGTTTTATTATGCTGTCCCTTCAAAATTTAAATTTATCTATTTTCATTATCACAAACCACAAAATCGTATTGGCGTTCCCTAAGTAAAACTTCTCAAGTCAAAGGTCTACCTCACTGTCGAAAATTCAATAAAATGCTAAATGAAAACCTTGACTAGGTCAGTTAAGAGTACCTTAGCTAAGTACACGCAACTGCTATGATACACAGATTTCTATCCATTACCCAGCTACCTTCCTACTTTGAAATTAAATATATATATTACCAACGACCTTGACAACTTTATTTAAATTGTATAAATTTTGTTTGTCAAGTTAAGGCCTTGCCATTTACATACGCTGGAGCTAAGTACTTAAACAATGTACGTATAGTACGCACTATGCGTGCAAAATAAAGTGCACAATTTCAAACATGACTACAATATTTTATTATGTTTTATGTACAGTAATGCCGACACGTTTACAGGTACGCTGCCTCCAATAAAGTGCTATTAAGTTATTTTATGCTCATTTTGTGAACATTTTCACATATTCAGTGTTCATATGAGCAAAAGGTAAAGTCAAAGACCATTAGTATACCCCTTGTAATTTTGTTCAAGCAAATTTACCTGTAACGAAAATATAATCGTAAATTACATTGTTTTTCGAATTCTGTTCATTTTGTACATATGTTTGTTTATTTTCGAACAAGACCACTTACAGGACGTACGAAATACAAAGCATACGTGTACTTTGTATGGCTGTAGGCGGAGTTAATTAGTGAATATTGTAAAAATATCGTGATTTACTGTCTTCTCGGACATTTCGTTTTACGAAAAATAAATTGCCCTTTTATAAAGTTTAGCCTTTAGCCATTCGGCAATATTAGTATAGTGATGCGTGACTTAAACGAAAACCGCTATGGTAAATTGTACTACATGTGCGGATTCGAGATTTACCTAATGCATGCTGACAGGTGTATAATTAAAGCCATAAATCGGATTTTTCTATGACTTCCGTATGAGATGAGCTAACGTTGTTCGAATGATGGACATTGATTTCGGAAATTTCAAAGAGAAGGTAAGTCACCTGTAAACCTCTTAATTGTTTAAACAAACAGAATTGTGATCTTCATTTCGTTTAAAAATGTAGTTGATGGTGTTATGTGTAGTGGTGCACCACTAGAAATGTAGCGCTCTAGGGTTACTACCATAGGAGCGTCCTACTAAACTGTAGGTGTAAGCACTATTAACTTAGGTTTGAAGATGACTGAAAGATCTAACCATTTTCGGAATGGTGTGATCCTAAAATTTTGTTTGCCAAATTGTTTTATTTATTCTACACAATTTTAAAAAAAATATTTGACAGTATGGCATACAGTCTAAAATTAATTCAAAATTCGCTGGCATGACTGTGGTCATATTTGTTCGTTTTCAAAATATAATGGCAATAATAAAATGTTATTGAACCAAAAAAATCTGATAAATTAAGAATCAAATTTTGAGACAGTCACACAGCTTTACAAGTCATAAAAAACTTACAATCACGGATTGATTTAAAAGTTAAAATTTAAAAAAAAATTAAAGAAATCTATGAAATGTAAAATTCAGAAAATTACAGATTTTGATGAACCAAAAATCTCGTTCTTGATCAAATAAAACCATAAAAAAGTGGTATAATTATTTTTTTGTATCCCAGAGAGATATAAGAAATAAAAAAAATTCCATTAAAAAGATCATACTTGTAATAACTCTTTTAAATATCCCCGGAAAAGGTCGTGAATATATTGCAAAAAAATTTAATTATTTAAAAAGGTCATAACTGATGGCTAAAGAATTTTTAAAGAGAAAATATTAAAAGGATTATTGGCTCAATTAAGCGAACTTTATTTTTTTTCTCTTTAAGAAGGGAAAAATTATAAGTAAAGGCGAAGTAGGATGGGCAAAGCCTTAACAACGCTTCTTTGTAAAAAGATAATTGTTTTTAAAATGGGTTGCAAGCCCGGTTCTTTGGGCTGTCACGTAATTCATGATGCTAATAAATATTTAAAAAAAAATCCCCTTAAAACAAACATTAATTATGTTTTCTGTTCATAGTTCTTCAAATCAAAATTTGGTGGGGGTGTTGACTATCCAATATCCAAAGAAATATTCAGAGATAAAAATCAGGAAAGATGATATCGCTTCAAAATGTCTATAATAAATTTTTCTTATCACCATTCGATTCATTGGAAAGGGTATGGGTTCAAGGATGCCTGATTCAAGTATTCAAATATGTGAACTGCTTTAAATTAAAAAAAATTAGTAGGGTTCAGTTAAATTTAAAAAAATTTATTCAGAACTGGCACACAACCTGCTTTAAGCGTTAAAAAAACGAAAAAATTTAAAAAAAATCTAACCAAAATGGAAATAAACAACACTGCCTTCCCGTTTCACTGACTAAAATATTGTTCATAATATTAAAGAATGCTTTTCATTGCTACAAAAATCTTTAGATTCATGAAAGAGTCATTAGAATATTGAGTCAAATCATCGAAAATGTTTCATGCTATATGTTAGAAATATTCTGATATGTTTATGTATAGAGGGGAGGGACGAATAAATAGTCTTGGAGCTGACGATTTAGTGAATAGACGACTTAAGAAAGATTACCAAAAATTTTTGCTAAGTTTTAAATTTTTCGAACTGGACACTCGCACATTTAATGAACAGTTCATCCATCTTTCTTTGAAAAAAGTAATGAATTTTATAAACATTTAACCTTTTTAAATTACAATAACAACTTGACTAGATATAAATAAATATTGCTTAAATGTTAGAATTAATTACGAACCATGAATATAAAAAATTGTAAGAACAAATTATCGCCATTTTTTCGTTAAATAATTCGAAAAATTTAGTCTTCCTTGATATCCGAATGATATAAAAACTTAAGATTTTATATATCTACTGAAATCTTCTTGATTTTTATAAATTACCTTGAACTCTAAGAGTTTTTTCTTATTAGTTTACAAAAATTACCGAAATATTACCAATTCGTTTTTATGTTGTTAAGAGAAAAAAATTATAAAATAAATTAATGATGTTTCATCAAATTGTTGAATGTCGGAGGATTTTTTTCTATACACCGATTCTAAGCAAGATTAATCTAGCTGATCGTTGGTTGCGATAATTACGCGGTAGTTTAGCGGTAATGTGATCGGTATTTGTGAAAAGAATTCGAAATATTAAAGAAGTTTATATAAAAAAGTGTTCAAGAGTGGTGGTACTTGCAAAAATGATTAATGTTTGGAATTTGACTTGGAAAAAATTTGAGACAATTTCAAGGAATGACTGTTATTCGACATAGCGTACCTGATACAGGATGTATGTAAAATAGAACTTACCGATAGTAAGTGCTACTCAGCCTGGTATACTTCTTGCTTTTATCATAAATGCGACAAGGTTCACCCAGCATTGAAGATCTTAGCTATATGTGATTTGATTTAGCAGCAAACGTTCCTTTTGAATCTGTGAATCTTGTAGTGGGCTCTCGCCACCATATGTTCCATATTTTTAGAATCTTGGGAGAACACGTATTGGACACACTTAAGTTCTACCTCAAAAAGTATTTAGAACTCAAAAGAACGGTTCTTAAAGAAGTTCATTTGGATTGGAAGTAACGAGGACTAGATTGATCAGTGACTGCAAGAAAAAAGCTTATATGACCGTTTAGCTGTTGCAACATACCGATCTTTATCTAGAAGAGAAACACTTCGGCTTTAGACGACTATGAAGTCTGCGCTCCACCTGTTATCGATAGCAGAATACCAATGCAGAGTCTGTAGCCTTGTAACAAAGATGTGAAGAATCTAGTCCCCCACATATGCGGGTGTTACGTACTAGAGAAAAATTTCCCACCTTATGACACACAGTTTTCGGAAATTTTCCGCCATTTCCATGATTCTAGGCAATAGCTCAATAATTGCACTATTATTTGAACCTTGTTGCCATTTTTGAATAGTTTTTTCTAAGACTTACACCATAATTATTACGGTAGTAAGCGCAGGTACGATTCTTACCCACGTCCTATAAATTGGTAGACTACAGAAGAAGTTTTCAGATACCAATGCCTCCACCATCAGGCCTTCTCTAGATAAGTTCAAATATTCTGACTCATTCCGGTAATGAATAGATCATATGGAGTTGTGGATACCTACTCATACCGTCTTCAAGTGCACATTAGAAAATTGTATCAAAAAACAGACGGTACTTAAAAATCACTAAGTTCTGGAAGTCCTCGAGAAGCAAAAACGGAAATCGTGGGTTGTTTTAGCAGACCACTTTAAAGTAAAGTAAGTGAGCGGGTTTCGTGTTGTTCCACCGATGAGCTTCATCTTCATATCTCCATAGTGTTCATATAGAAGTGTGTTAGGTTAGTTGACTAATAAGGGAAGATATAATTTTTCTAGTAACCCTTGGCGATTTCGGAAATTCTGCGAATGTTCTTTGGATTTCGTTAATTGCTGGCTCTAGTAAAATTTGAAGTGCTTTCTGGCGGTGACGATAAATACCAAAATATCTGATATAAGTATTTGATTTTTGATCCTCTTTTGTATAAGTGTGTATAGAATCATGATTTTAACTGTCTTTTTCATTAAAAGTATTTCATAAAGTCATACTTGCAATTGCTTCGACTCACTTGCAGCTAGCTGAGATGGCCTAACGTACTCTCTTCATACCTTTTTACTAAGTGGGTTAGATTATTTACTAAACCTACTGCCTTCACACTTAAAAAGCTTCAAACTACGCTATTGGTTAAAATAGCAGACATAATTTGCACGCACTAGTTTCATGAATTCAAAATTCAATTTAAGTGACAAAAATAAGAAGGAAATTTTTTTTTGTAATTTTAAGTCAGTTATCGTGTTCATATTTCTCAGGCTTAGCGTTATAATAGACGACTATCAGTGACCATCCCATAGGTATACCTACTTCATACTAAGGATGGAAAAATATTAAAAATTAGTCAAATAAACAAGCTTAAAAGCAAAATGCCATTCCATTCTAGGTCTATAACACAAAATGCTGAAAACCTGAAAAACTCCCAGCAAAACAACCCAAAATTCCCTTAATCCAAAATCGACATACATTAAATTAAATTTTTTTGGACGGACCTTCGTGACTTCGATGATTTTTTCTCAAAGATTTTTGGTTCCTTAATCGGATTTGAGTTCTTCCATCGAGGCGCGACAACACTGTAAATTTTTCCGTGGATAATTTGTTAGCATATCGCACAACCCTCAATAAGAATGGCTATGGCAGGGTAGTATTTAAAAGGAACATATCGTAGCCATCTCGTGAGTATTGGAGTGATCAGGAAGAATGATTGTAATCACCACATGATCTTCGCGAAATACACAAAACTAGTTAGCCTTAGCATGTGCCTAACTAGACTATTCTAAGCTGTTGCTAGGAGTACGGTGCCAAATTTTACCAGTTTTTTTTAACCGTTTGTACAAGTTCAAGATAAGTTTCAGTAATATATCAAAATTTCGTTCCAGTTTTTGTCCTTCTCAAACTGCTACAACTCTCATAATTCTAAAATCAAATTCCACTCTAAAAAGGAATTCATTAAAGAATTTTTCTCCGAACGCTACATCACTTTCGGACTTCTGAGATGATGTTATACAGAACGGCATTCTTCGTCGATCTGTAACGGCCGATCTGACAAGTTTACCTTTTTTTCTCTTAAAAAAAAAGTCCAATCAACAGAGTGCCCAATAATTTATACAAAAACGTGATCTCCCAGCTTGAACTTTTTAATAATGACGAAAAAACAGAAAAAAATAGTTTTGTATGTAAGAAACGATCATGTCTACTCCTAATGACTCGATCAATAAAAAAAATATCCGATCGTCTCTTACGTTTGTCGAGATTTTCTCCACCAAGTTGGTACCTACCACACAAAAGTGCTTAATTTTTTCAACCAGGTTTATCCAACCAACCGTGTACATTGTATGACAAAAAAAATGATCGTGTTTTTCTTCGACTGAAAATAATATCGTTTTATATATTTTAATTATTAACATCTAATGATGAATAAGTAATTTAAAAAAAAAACTACGATCACCATATAGGTAACATACCATATCAGATCTACAAAGATTATTCACGGTCAGACTTACTCTCTGTACAGCTATGCGGGCGTACCACTGATCGTGGAATCTTCTACTACCACAATACATACCTGCTACAGGTATGAAAGATGAAGAAAAAAACAACAACGATACCCGCAAACACGTAATATTCCCCCGGTATTATAAAGGCCCGTTTTTCTTTCGATAAAAAAGACCCGTAACATCGTACAAGATAGTGTTATTATAAGATTCGAGTATAAAGGTGGCGATCGCGCAAGCTTGATTGCGCACCTATACATATGGCGCGATCAAAACGTTGATGGTATCCGATCATAGCTAAGACAGCCAACCTGTCAAGTGCATAGTAGAGGTAGTTTTTTTTGGTCTTATTGTCAAGATACCTGTCGTCTGTAAGGGAGGTATTCGAGAAGCAACCAAGCAAAAAATAAAAAATTAAACTCATTCAACTCTCGAGATGATGTCCAAGTTAAAATACTCCAGACTGAGCTCCGAGAGTATCGATCAAAAGATACAACATGAAGAACTTATAAGAAAAAAAAACTGAGCGAGATTAAAAAATACCTGAGACAAAAATTCTTGTATATCCAATGCATTGGATTTTTGTTGGTATGATATCTTTACCTGTATATTACCGCAGATATACCCCTAGAATACCTGTAGACGCATACACCGGAGAGAGAAGACTTTTGAACTGAATAAACCGGTTTACCTGTTTCAAGTTCATTTCAAACAAAAAAAAACATTACTAATAGTACCTGTCAATCTATAAGCTATAACACTCTATATACATACTGTGGTTTTCTTTACTTATCTTTTAAGAAAAGCAAAAAAAAAACCGCCAACAAGATCAAACATTTCGTTGATATTGTCACTTATGAAATGGATACGAGTAGTGATCGCGGGCGTGTAGCTGATACAACAATCCGACTGGAGTATAATAACGCTAGTTTTTATGCACCAGGTACACAGCTAAGGTTATGTGCATGTAATCTGAAAAGCGATCAAGACGCAAATTAGTCCAAGATCAGTTGACGATCTTCATTAACATTGTTTGCAATAATCTCGTTTCAAATGACAAATTTCATTCGAGGGTTGGAATTTTATTTTGTTGCTTTTGAAAATTTACAATTCAAAATTCAAAAAAAAACCGATCGTATTTTTGGAGTCGTTTGTTGTAAATATAATTGGGTGAGTGAAATTGCTATTCAATTAATAAATTTATGATGACTTCTTAACACTTATTGTTTAATTCGAATGTGTTCTATGTTTTGATTTATATTCATTATTATTAGCTACAATTATCATTAATTAATTTAAAGAAAAAAAATGAAGAGCAACAATATTCAGTTATTCGATACTATCTTGAGTCATTTGAATAGAACGACGGTTAAAATTCGAATAAATTAGTTAGAAGGTTTGTTTTTGTTGTTGGTGATAGAAGTTCCCACTGATTTATAAATTCGGAGAATTATAATTACACATATTTTATATGTAATAACGGTAGACGTAGTATAGGCAAGATCATTGGATGGAAGAGTGTATATGTAAAACTGAGGTTGTTCAACTTGGAAATTTTTCTTATTAGGTAAAATAATATGCCACATTTTTTTCAATTTATTTCGTTAACTCTCTTAGATTAGTTTTGTACCCAGATATGTTCTAACGGGAAGCAAGATTACTGATTTTCTTCTTTTTTTTATAATAAAGATCGTTTTTGCAACCTCGTCCTCGATTCCCATATTATTTTCTACAATTCTTTTTGAGGAGTCCTAGCTACAGCAAAAACTTCTCTAACTCGAGGTTCTACAACTCGAAATTTGTTCACAGTAATTTAATTTTGGGCAAAAAGTTTTTTTAGTAGTTACAATTAGGGCCGATATATAGGCGATGAGGGAGCTCTGGGGGGAGATTGCCTCCCCCGCCCATTTCCCATGTTTTTTTGGGGATATCTTGGTCCCTTTGGTATGAATGACAAATTATCAAAATAAACATAGTGCAGTCACGATCGGCTGCAAGCCAATCGCTTAATACTCTAGATGAATACTGAACTCCGATTTATATTGTAGTTGGGGATAAAGTTGAATTACATGTGTGCATGTTGTATGTCCTTTATTAAGGACTCCCATTTGATTGCTACTCGAACTAAAAGACAATATCATCAGTGTTCAATTTCATATCTGGAACTAGGTGAGACACAGAAAAAAAATTTTCCTTTTTGAAGGACTTTCACATGGAGGTGCTGGAAGGACACACTCGATTTCTTATTTCTCCTTGGAACCATTCAAAAATTAATGTGTACAAAATTTCAAATTCGTAGCTTGACACGTTCAAAAGTTATCTGGAAATATTGTTGAACACGTGTCTGATGATGCGTTTACACTCACCCTTGAGGCTCGCTTCGAGGCGAGCTTCTACCCCTATCAGGCCATTGCAAACCGGTTTTCGTCGGCTGTATTCTTTGCTGTGTTGAAAGCAATTTACACTCAACATGTCTCTGCGGCGCAACTTTCCTATAAGGGCGAAACGACAGTAGTACGATGAGCTGCGAATTGTGTGGTGCCACACTTCATTGTATGCGTGTACACATATGGAAGCGTGCGTCGGAGAAAAGTTGAAGAATGTTAGACACTTGCGACTCAACAAGCTGATTGTTTGATTTTATGGTGGGGATAGAGGCGCGCCTCAAACGTTGAGTGTAAATGCACCATTATGGCCTGATGGGGGTAGAGGCTCGCTTCGAGGCGAGCCTCAAGAGTGAGTGTAAACGCACCATCACACTTTTATCTCGTTGAAATTCTTGACTCGGCCGAAAGAATAAATAGAGTCAAATTCAATGCATCGAAAACACAGCGCACTTGAACACTGAAAGTTCGTTTTTGCTCGTTTTTACTTATCCTATTTAGCTCTAAATTTGTACTATATTTTTGGTGAAGAGTTCTAATTTGCTGATTGCAACTAATGACTTTCTAGAATAATGCCTCAATTTTTTTTGTCAAGTTCTCTACAGGCATCTGTTCTGTAGAAGTAAACTTTAATTCGTTTACCCCCACGAAAATGCCCTGAAAAGGGGGTTCGGAATTCAAGCAAAATGTTCATCGTTACCCATAATCAAACTCTCTCTCATCTAGCTTCTACTCCGTTCCCTAAAATGAGGAGTCTACAGGGCCCCTTCAGAAAGAAATTTCAAGGCACCTGGCGCGTGTTGCCCTACAGGTACAGCTTAGACTCTTTCTTCCTAAGTAACGGGGGCGTTTCGCCCGCCCCTGATAGAAGGGTTTTAACTACTTTATCCACTCTATTTGTATCACGAATCTTTGTAAGAAATCGATTTCATTTATTTATACACCAATCCCATTTATATTATTGATATTGATTAATGAGGATCACCTGGTTAATGAATAAGCGAGGATTTATTGTGTTATTGTAACATTTTCTTCCAAGATTTATCTGTAGGCATAACTATTCTTTGAATAATACTGTAATTAATTAGAAGTAGAACTGGAATCGAGTTTTGTTTCTATTATTTTCAATTAATTATTTATTTAGTTATGATCATAGATAATGAGTATCGCATAATTAACATGTAAAAAGAAGGTTGCAAATACCGACAGGAAACTTGTTTAGTATGCAAAGTACGACTATCATGATGTGTAGATGATTCTCTAAATCCGGATCTTCTGTTTGATTTTCATTACATTGGGTATTGAAAATAATATTGCTTTATTTTGTATGGTTGTGATGAATAGTTAGTACATACTGTGATTATAAAGTGGAACAGAAGGAATTCGATCAGTAGGTGAATTCTTTCATATTTCTAAAATATTGTTGAGTTGTAAGTCCATTATCCTAGAGGTAATATGTTTCTTACTTATTTTGGTTCTTTCGATTGGTATACTCAATTGCAACTAGGTTTTGAATGCCAATTATGTATATTATTATTCAATCTAACAATTTCGTTTTACCGTACAACAAAAAAATTTGACGAATAACATTCAGAAAATAATAGCAGCACGGAGTAACATCGACATGAAAAGCAACAACTCTCTTTATCTCTTTATCCAAGACGTCAAACAAACAGGAGCATTGAATTGAGAGAAACTCCTCCATTTTCAGACCAGAGGGTGGACAATGATTGCCATAATCGATACTATTAGCAGACAGTTAAGCTATACTTGAACTGAAGAAAAACTATTTGAAAATAGTGCTCTATGGTTTCATCTGGACTTTGGAGAAAATAAATGTACGCTTCTATCTCATCACCGTTTAGTAGGTGATACTCGTACTCCAATAATTTTCTACGAAATAATTCAAAGGACCAATTTCAATTATTACTCAGCAGACCAAAAAATAATACCATCACAAGAAGTCAAGATCAGTTCGGTGAGTAGAACATGATTCCGCTAAACTAATCACATTGTTCTGTACACTAAAACTTTTTAGTCACCATATTCAGAATTAGGGTATAGTTCACTCTTTTTTTGACTCTTTATGTTCATAAAGTTTTTTTTGTGAATTGAGTAGGTCTACTCAATACACAAAAAAAACTATATCACATTTGAAGCACATCTGACTCACTAGCGATGCAGTTTTAAATCGTATACCTAATGATTAATCATTTTTATGACCGAATGACACCAAAATGATATCATGTAAAAATGACTCTTAAGCGAGCTTCTTTTATTGTTTTGATTCGAAATGAAGCTGATATTAGCCATTTTGCATCATCGAATATCACAGTTTTGCATAATCTCGAAAGCGATTGTATTAAAAATTAATATTTAAAAAAAAAATTCTATCTTAACATTCAACGCCAAATTTTGAATTGGTCATTTTCTTTCAGAACACTGCATCGATTTGAATAATATGTGAATGGATCAGATTCGTAAAGCAAACATATTTTTTTTTGGGTAGGTAAAGCATAAAACATCATTTTTTTTACATCGAATTTGTGGAACTTTTTCCCTCAGCGCATACTGTAAATTAAATTAAATTAAACATTAATGTAATATTACCATGCGCGTGTTTCAGATCATATTTATTTCCACTGGACCATCGTGGCAAGTGCAAATATTTAGGAAATACCTGATTTACATACGAGTATGCTTCAACAATATCCAAATTACAATGAAAAGTACAGTATGTACATATTATATATTTCAAATGTAAAATTATGAAAATGTAAATTTTTACATCGAAGTAGGTGAAACTTTTTCCAAAATATAAAACTCTACTTAATTTTTGAATTTTACTACTATCTTACTTTTGCGCAGCCAAATAAGACTTCAAATGAAAAAAAGTAATAATCTTTCCACTTCACTTTAAATGTCAATCATTTTTTGCGTAGGACTAATCATTTCTTACTGTTTTTTTTCTTTAAAAAAAATTATATTGTTGGAACTATCAGTCGTATGAAATTCATTATAGGTGCGTTTTTCAGACAATTAGATTCCATTTCAATTTCATCTTTATGTACCCGAAATAGTCAACAGCGAACAAACGGTTGACGAAAAAGCTCTTCTGTATTTGTTGCAACTTATACTCGTACAACATAAATAGATACTGAAATACTGTACTGCACAACGGAACTCAGAGTCCAGGAAATCCGTACTGACAATAAGACATGAATATGCATTCCGAATCTTCAAAGTAATTGAACAGAATACAAATTTCCTGAACTTCTCGTGGAATTATAAGTTCAGTTCTGTACCAGCACTGGACGAATTCCACTTTTGGAAGCAGATAGTTCAGTTCTGTACCAGTTACTAATCAATACTGCTTTCCTTTGCTGACATTTTAACTTTCTTTCAATTTTCACACTGAAGCTCAGCTCCAGTTCCTATTAATTTTTTTTTCGCAATTCGTAGTTTCTATCTTTTTGTTGTTTTCATACATAATAGTCTAAAAACCTAAATAATTTGTATAATTTATATAAGACCATAGCGAGGAACAAATGTAATAATTTGACGACTACCGAATTTTACGTTTCCTTCCAGTACTTCTTTATCAAAAAAAAAATGTTTTTGAACGCAATTAAAACACAATTTAATTCAATCATAAATTATTTATGAAAAGTTATTAAGTAGAAAATTTCTAACCAAAAACTGAATAAAATTGTTTACTCTCTTTTTCTCCTTTACCACCCACCCTAAAAAAATTAATGTGTGGATCCGTCCCTGCAATTGGGAATATCAGTATTAATTAAGTAATAAAACTGTAACTGAAAAAAATTAAAATTTAAAATTTTCTTATAATGTGAATGTACCATATACACTATTATAGTGGTTAGACGAACCTTTACCTAGTGCACTTGATACACAATTGTAGATTGAGTTCACATCAATCATTTACATCATTCATTTATGTGCGTTTTACATGATTCATTTGCGCTCCCTCTTGATAATTCACTTACGATACGCCTAAGTGATCCACTAACGAGTGAGCGTACTAACAGATGGATAAAAGGGTCTGCATGTTGAAATTCGCCGAGTGAAGGAGTGCACTGGACACTTTTGAGTATCACAGCATTTGCACCGACAAAGCAACCAACTAGTTCACTTTCAAGTAGGGTTTAAACAATGATAATACAATTTATGAGAATCATTTATCTGGTTATGATTATATCAGGAATGTCATACCTTTTAAAAATGGCTGATTTTATTATAATCTGCAATAAAAGTCGATAATAACGTTCAATTCCCTGAAAGCCCAACAAACTTTTAATTTTAATTTAATCTATAAAATAAAATCTGAGCGTTTTTTTTCTTATTTAGGGCACAATGAAATCCGAAGCTGTAAGGGCCATGATAAAAAGATCCTTAATCAGAATATTATTATCTTAAAAAAAGATGTTATTGAAATTTATCTTCTGATTGTATTTCCGACAAGTTGTATCTTTAGCTTCCTTATAAAAATATGTGTGGTACCATCTGAACACTACAGTTAATATGTATACGAATATATATTGTAGTTTAATTTTTATGTCTCTATAGTTTTAAATTGTAGAATGTACGATACTGTATCAGAACCCATCAATATCATCTATTTGACTCATATAAATTATTTGCAACAAAAATTACAGATGCTAGGAAGTTCAATGGTATAGTCTAGGAATAAAAATCCTAAATCCATTCCGACAATATAAAATTATAGAGATAGAAGTATGGAACACGTTAAAGAATTATGAAATGCAGTTTAACGCAGATATTTGGACGATGTCAACACAGAGTATGAGTAATAGTTTTGGCTTTCAGTATTTTTACAATACTGGAATGTACGACTTGAAGCAATTATTGCAACCTAAAATACTGAACTCATATGCAATATCGATTACATGAAATCAAATTTTTCGAAATTGCAGTACTGTATCGGAATTGGGATCCAAAACATAGTCACGGCGTTGCAAATGAATTACTATTTCAGGGGTTACGTACAGTCATCAGGTCGAAAAAAATCATTTTTTTGAAAAATTTTTATATGAAAGGAAATCTTAAGAATAATCTCCGAAAATTTCAAGACAATGGGATTAAAACTCGCTAAGATACCGGTTGTTTCCTAGTCGTATTCGAAGTTGTCGTAATAGTCTAGTTCGAATACTTCTATTTACACCGAAAACTTTAATCGCGTTTATCTCAAAACTAGATTTTTGAAGTCCGTGCGTAATATAACTCAAAAACTACTGCACTGATCTTCATGAAATTGCCCACGCATCTTTGATAGGAATAATACTAACGGATGAACGACTGTTTTTTTTAAAGTTTTTATTTTTATTCTTTTTTACAAGTAATAATAGGTTGATTTTTAAAATTAAGTGAAAATCGTCCTCTTTGGTTCAAAGCCATGCCAAAAATTGAAAATTGAATATTTTTCAAAATAAATTCATTCATCCGCGAAATAAACTAATACGTAAACTAAATTCTTTAGATTTTTTTATTTCAGATAATCTTGTGATGACGTACGTTACTCACCGCTAGTCATCTTTTTTTTCCAAGTGTCGACGAAGAACTGCTACCAGGAGAGGGGATTAATAACAATATTTTTTAATGAAAAAATTCTGAAATGTTCTTCTTATTACTTTACTTATGTGCAAAAACTATCAAATAATTATATCCATTCAGAACTGAAAAAAATTCTCAAAAACCTACTTTTTTACGACCTTGTGACTGTACGTAACCCCTTAATGAACTTATCAGTAACCAAAATGTTTCGATTGGATTCTGCATCTTTCCAAAACACAGCACAGAATGAGTTCTGATGGAACTCCGTATGAGTTCCGATATGCTATACGTGTTCCGCAAAAAGTTCAACAAAATTTAATGCTCGATTTTATTATAAGTATAAATCCTGGTTGTCTGATTAATGATTTGAATGTGAAATGCAGCCCTATAAACCAGACCGGGATGTCTTTTTGAAGATTATTTTCTGAATTTAGCTTTGATTTATATTCGCGTATTTAAAGAACTTTTTATATCATGTGTATGTTGCTCCTTTTTCGTTCCAGTTATAACGAAACTAGGACCAACATTAAATACTTTCATGGCATTTAGTCATAGATTGGAGTATAAATTTGGCTTTTATTTGTCCAAATGTTCACAAATTACACAGAGCTGAATTTAAGATTTTTTTATAAGTAAGCGTTAAGAATTTGTTCATTTAAGCGCATCGTAAATTCGAATTTTATTGCGCGTGTTTCTACAATAAAAAAAATTTTATTCCAGTTTGAAAAATATAAAAATTATAAAAACGGAGAATCGCGTGTACCAACACGCGATTCTCTCTTTGTAAACATTGCATGGTACTACCTCAACGAGTGTTTTATTTAAAGTTTGTTTAAACACTCAAGCAAAATTTAATTTTCATTAAACTGAATAAAAATTAAATATTCGCCTCCGTAATAGAAATTCAGAAATAAAACGAGAATATCTTACACGTAGACTGTACGACGTACGAGTAGAATTTTCAATTATTAGGCGATCATCAAATTTTTCAAGCCAAGTGTAATGCAAATAATTAAAGTGTTCGTAAGACCTGCCTACAATCACATCCCACGTCCATCAAATTAAATCTCTACCCAAAATAATAATAACAGAAAAGACAAAAGAAAAATTTAAGTATATTCTTCTTAAACCAAAAAAAAAATGATACTTAAATTTTAATTCCATCGGTTTTGCAATGCCGATTGGCATAAATCCGGTTCTCAATAGTTCATCAGCATTATAAGCACCTAAAGTATTAATAAACATAGACAGAATCACGCTATGATTAAAGCGACTTTTTGTCGTCATATTATAGTCATACCTACTATGTTTATAATAATTTAGTTGGAATAAGCTTATTTCTATTTTTTTTTTAATGTTAATTAACTAAGCCATGTTTTAACAGTAATAATACAAAAAACCAGAAATTCTAACGAGCCAAACGAAATGGACAACCGGATGGACGATTTCTATCCAACAATTTTATTGTATTATATTCTCAACGGATAACATTACTTGAACTTTACGACGATCGGGGGAAAACATAAAATAAAATTTGCATAGGTTAATGGACATTTTATTTGAATTTTTCCAAATTATTTTTATTCTAGAAGATCAGCAAATCAAAGTCAAGTGGAGAACGTTCGCATAAATTCGAATAGTAGTCTTAAAGTGACGGTTTTTTTCGTCTTCTTTTGATTTGTTTATAAAATAACACAAAATTTTATTCACCAAAAAAATAAAATGCACTCTAACTTTTGAATTAAAGATGAACGTTGTAAAGTTCGCGGGCGCACGATAACCGATCGTGTCCGGTCAAAAAGTTTTTACTTCGTTGCGCAGTTAAGACTTTCAGATTTGACAGTGATCTTATTTTTGTTGTTCGCATTTTCGTCAAGAATTTTTATTACAATCAGAAAAATGTCGGTATTATTTTGTTCGAATTCGATATCACGAGGATCCAGTGAAGATCTGTAAAGTGATCGTCTTCAAGGAGGACATTCCGACACATAAAGAACCCGAAAGTGTACATGATCTAAATGACAATTTTGAGAGTCGGGATGCAACGATGATTATTTTGACGGTGCAATTATTTCGAATTTTTATTTTGAAATTTAATACGAACAGTGACAATGAAGATAAAATAACTTTAGTATGGATGCAATTATTTTTCAGATTCCTCTTGTCGTATGTCCGACCCAATGGTTTGCTCTGTTTTCTTATTGAATTGTTTTCATATGTGTATTTGATCAGCAGGGACCTTTGAAAGACGTTCTGTGATTTGTATTCAGTGGTGATTGGCATTTAATCATGGTACGCTGAATAAGCCGACTATTTAATAGAGGCCCAGTTATGTGAGAATGTGATCATAAATTGAGTCTCTTAAATAGATACACTTCATTACATGAAATTGAAAAAGGACTTTTTTTTTCGATACTCTCCTTTGTACTTAATAGCATTAAATATATTTTAAATAAAAATTAAAAAAAAAAAATTAGCAATTCTTGCCATAAAATTGACTTTATTTTTGTTTGATGGGTCCACACTACTTTCGAATACAACATAATTTTCAACAAACCTATGCAGTTAAGGTTTTTCATATTTATAAACCTTTATACATAGAGAAAACCCAATTATTAAAGAAGAAAAACAACCAATTCGGGTTATATTGGTACAGAAAACGGCATTTCTGCAGTACTGACTTCATAATACTGAAGCACTTTCTGTTTTCAGTATTGAATGAATTAAGTTTAGCAGAATTTAAACAGTACTAGAAATATTAAGAAGTTTTTTGTTGTTTTCTGACGTCAGTGGAGTTTCTGGTGTGAAACCCCAACACAAAATCCCCGACTGTTGATTAATCGCTGTCCCTGAGGACATGACAGTTAGAAAACCTTCACTGGATATTAACCAGAAGGAAAACAACAAAAAACTTCTTAAAATTTGCTTCTATGGTAGCTTCTCACCATGAAAAAATTCCATTCTTATAGTACTAGAAATTTTCCACTGTAAATCTACATGTTACAGTATTTCAAAGAAAAGTTAGTTCCGCTGGAATACCGGAGGAGTGCCGATGAACTAAGCAGGTACTGCAAGTGGTTTCACGAAAACAAATAAAAGGAATCGCACCCTTAGGACATATTACACTGGATTCTGAATGGTCGTGTATCGGGATCTCAATCTTCATAATTTTGAACACAAGTCGCAACGCAAAAGGCACATCACAAAGCTGTATCTAGCTGGTAAATTACATAAACCAGTACTTAAGTTGAAATGGGATTTTGATCGCTGGTTCCAGATAACTGGAGATGATGTTTCAAACGTTCATGGAACAGACTGAATTTCTGACCATTACACCACTAGGTTTTCTCTTGATTTCTATCGTACCATAGGTGGTGTATTACAGTTTTGAACCCCAATTTATCTAATAGATTCCGTACATAGTTTTATTTTTTTTTTGTTAAATATTTACGCTTGTCTACAAAAAAAATCACATGGCAAAAATGCAACATGTTTTCTTAACAAATGTTTAATTTGTGCGCAAAGTAAATCGAATTCAGCTTTCACAATTGCGGAAATTTTTCATTTAATTACCCCCAAAACCAAATATAATACGTTCTAATTTTCTAGATTCGAATTAGTCATACATTTATTCGTTAGTGGGAATCGCTAAAATCTAGCGCTCATGATAATATTATTATTTATTCCATACTATCGCAATTGCACAATTCAAGTATATTTCTAATATTCCTAATGTTAGTAGTGTTCTCTCTCTTGTTTTGTTAATTATACACAAAAAGTAGCGAGCAGCAAACTACACAGCAAAACAATTAAACAAACGCTTTGACCTAAATTTTTAATGAACGCATTAAGCGTCCGCATAAATTAACAATTGGCGACATATTTTAAATGGTTTGTTGATTTTTTCTTCCAATACCTGGTAATTGTTAAGTTTATCAAGTACCCCATTGATACGTGTCCGATAAGTGGTTGAAAGCTCATCAAGTCACAGGTAATTCAGTTTGATGCATTTGTGTAGCGAGCACAACGACTAATTGTTTGTACCGTCTAAAAACTAAAAATAATTTAATAATAAAATTTGAAAAAAAAAACAAAATAAATAGAGGTACCATTCATTCGTCGCGAATGGTTTAACTTTTTCATCATAAATTTTTTTTTTCGCAAATAAATTAAGACAGGTATGCTACTATCTTGAAATTGCACCTTGAAGGTCTGTCTACAATCTACAGGTTTCAAGCACCTGTCCCTCATCGTTTTATAAAATGTTAGACGCGAAATTTGTACGGCCAGACGAAACAGTTCGTTGTATCGAATAGTGTGTTGTCGGTTTCGTTCAAAAAGGGTTGCAAGGTGAAGGCAGGGTGAAATCTTAAGAAAAGGATCGTAAAAAATTTATGAGCCGCCACTAGGGCAACTACATGTATATAAAATTGATTATTTCACCTTTCCCTATCCATTGGAAGCTTATAGGGGTAGGTATAGTAAACGTGAGCACTAGTCGACCCTTTGATCTCATCGCTTACCGATCTTTGCAACAATGTTGAGAAGATTGATAAGTGGCTGAAATGAATGTGATCTTGTGCAATATGTGCCGTATGCGACATTGAGATATCGCAGCAACAATCACACATGGCTATGATGCGGTAATGTTGAAAATAGGCGCGTTAACGCCGCAACAGGTTGACTATGCCTGCTAATAGCACAAATACAGTGTGAATCGCAGTTGTATTTTTTTCAGTTTGTTTTTATAAAAATGTTAACACTATTGGATAAATACAGGTGAGACCTACATAGAGTGTTGGAGAGCACAAGTTGTCTTTGACATAGAAAAGAAATTGTTTTATCTGCCATTTATATTATTATTTGCTCTTTTTTTTTATAAAATGTGTATTTTTATTCTTCATTTTCTCGCATATGATATTGTGATATTTATCCGTTTTCAGCCTTGAAATTGAAAATGAAAATTGTATTGATTAGATTGTTCAGTATTTAAAGATAACAGTATTATATATTTTTTTAATATAGTCACCGGAAAGGTAGCCGTGAGGCATGGAAAAATAACTGAAATATATTGTAAAGTAGTGTGTTTTCTGTTTTTCAGAGAAAGTTATTTGGGTCGTGATGCATAAAATTTACAATAATTGTGAATTATGGATAGGAAAAAAAATGTTTATGCAGTGACACAGTTTAGCAAAAGTTGAGGTAGAGTTGTTGTAAGCGATAACAATTAAGTGTTATTATTGAAATATTGTTTTATGTGCGAGAGAACACCAGAAAGGGAAATTGTTGCGTGACTATGTCTAACGTCATATTTATTGTGCGTGTACTGTTGCGTTTTTCAATCAGAATCAGAATAAGAACTTATGTAAATAAATTCTAATGGAATTTTTTTTAATATTCAGCGTGCTAGATTATATTTTATAGTCGATCGGTTGGTGTTCTAGTGTAAAGGTCGGAAGTTCGAATTACACTTTGCCTTACTTTCAAACAAAGCTTCTGGTAGCCAAATGTTAACGTATACTGTAGTGTATCGATTTTAATCAGAAAGTGATCTGGCACTGACTTGACCACCCTTCCTCATTTTCTCAATCTACTTATTCCGTCCTGCCAATTAACCCAGCAAACAGTCGAGTAATCGCAACATAAGCCTGCAGCATGGAGTAACATCAACGAGAATGAAAGTTATACCACCTCCAATGGTGGGATCAGAATTTTCAGATCAGATGGAAGGACAACGATTTCTTGTAACCGCGTATCGACAGTTTTTTACTTCGTAATCCTCTAAACGGCTTATGTTTCATTTCAGTAATACGTGCGGTGGTACTGTTCTTAGATTGCAGAATATTAGTAGCGACGAAAACTTCGGTAATGGACGATATGATATGTTAAGGAAATCAAAGAGATAGTTTTCCAACCGAAATCTCAGCTAGTCAGGAATAAGTTAGAAATTTGAACAGAGTTACTAGCGGTTATACGTTCACCCTTAAAGGCTGATCTGATTCTATGCTATAGTTTTAGACAAAGTATGAAACTCAACGAACACTGATACTTTTTGGACGTAAATTTCATAGACAATACTGGTCGATACATTTATTTAATAATCAGGTTTAATTTCGAGTTTACAGTCCAAAATGCTGGTTCACTGACTGACCCAATCAGGACCAACGAACTTAACAGAGAAATTGAAGATTTTGCAGAAAAGCCGAGAACTTCAATCAACATTTATTCCTCAAAATTTCAGGAGTGCGAGCGGGTTTTCCAGAACTAGATATCGTGTACTAGGAAGGACTCCCTTTTGGGAATTGATATTCTTTCTGTATTCCATAGGAAGGTATCGAAGATTAAACTCTACTTTGTAGAGGAATCTGGAACGAATTTACTAAGAACATCCCTAATAAATAAGTGAAGCAACATGCAGCATCAAAATGGTGACTCTCTTGCGATTATTGGACCCTACTATCAAACAATATTCAACCCCTTAAATATTCTTAGCTGACACTGTGGCAAAGTGATGACGTAGCAATACACGTATTGCACTCAAAAAGAGTATTATCAAATCCAAAAACAATTATAATACATACGAAGAAGGAAAACTCTTGAGAAAATTCAATAATTAAAAAAAAAACCGGGAAAGGAAGCTATGACTAAAAATTCCTTTTTATTATACATACTACCTTTATACCTATCTTCACTTCATTTGCAAAAATTCGAACGACTCATGCAGATGAGTTTAAACTGTTGTCCTATAAGAGTACCTACTGCGCCAATTTTTACTTTGTTTTATTACTGAATTTATTTGACATTTTTGGTTCGATACTGATACTGATAAGTATTAATGAATGACCATAACCAAGGTGGCAACAATTTTCTTATTGCAAGATCTTGTAGTAATTTTATTTAACGTTATTACATCCAAGTTGTATATCTAGTCATAATAAAGTCATTACGACTAAATACAACGAAGAACGTAAGCAGTTGTACACAGACCCATCGTAGTCCAAAAAAAAGCAAAATCTTTCGATTTAATTCGAAAGTTAATGACTGGGCATGAAGTATAATATTATTTCTAGAAGATGTTTGCTGAGTTCATGAAGCTTTCTACTTCAAGAAATTGTAACGACTTGATGCATTATGTTTTGCATTAATAATAAAAAAAAGGTTATACAACTCAATTAATCACAACGTCGCATACATGTAGGTGCTCATAATCTTTACGATCTTTGAAATCTATTCAGTTTCTGCTATAATTAATTTGGTGAAATTTCATTCGGAAAATGGAAATACCAAAAATGTTTTTTTCCATAATTTTCCGTTTAGAAATTTTTAAATTAAATTTGCCTTAATAATTCATGAAAACATCTGGACTCCGAAATTCAACTGCCTAGTTTTCGAGTTATAATTTTTCGCGAGGTGAATCCATACATTTTTCAAACGCTTTTCTATGCAGGTTATACAAGTGAAAAGCTGAATTTCCTTTATACTTAATCTTTCCCAATTAAAGTAATAAAATTAACATATGGATAATTTTAAATTTCTAGCTCGAAGCGGTGGAAAAGAGGACAGTTTTCTTCAATCCCTTTTGTGATGAAAAATTATAACACTTTCGGTCGTTTAAATAAAATTTCTTATTAATTTTTTTATCCTTTCTAGGGCGGGGTTTTAACCCCCAAAACCGCGCTACCCAATTACCTGGAAATTTAATTTAAAATAAAATTGATTGACGTTTTATTATTGATATAAATCATTTATTAATTGACTAATTTATGCATTTAGTTCAAGTGATTAGGATCAACCCCATAATCTAGACTTGTTTTTATTTTTATTGTGTTCGACAACCATTGAACTTTAAAATAAACCTACTTACTTAAAATCGGCGAATTTCAAAAGCCACCAACACTCTCATCTCAATAAGCGTAAGTCCACATAAAGAGAAAGCCGAAAGGTCATATCCCTAAAATCGGAATCACAACGTCCTTGTAATGTGCCACATAAATCTGAAAGATTTTCCCATCTCTTCGCATATAATTAACCTTGAAGCATGTGTGATATTATTATCATAGCATAAAACTTGCTATCTATTACCCGAAAAAATGCATGTTGCTTCCTAAGATGTATCGTCATGCGCACTATCCGGTTTGTACATATTACGGCTAAGTACCTATCGAGTACGTTTCAATGTGGGCAAACGACAGGTAGATTGGGCGCCAGGTATGGTACCTACTCTCTCATTACCCAGAAGGTAAACTATGCAACCTGATCGTCATAATATCGGAACGAGATTTTTCATTGACAACACAAATTGCATAATTCCCGTAAATAACTTAAGAAAAGCCGTCAATGATCCATCGATCTGCGATCGTTACCTGCATAATACCTGCTATAGGCTTGATCGCTATAAAGGTAGGCATATGTAAACGATTGCGATCGCGATCTTATACTTACTATTTTCATTTTTTTTATTTTTTTTTGTGTTTTTTACCAGTACCATTCAAGTTGATGTCAGACGGTCAGTCTCGGACCATGTTTCGCGTAATGTTACTGTCCTTGATCGTGGCATGAATTTCATAAAATCGAGGAAAACTCGAAACCCACTGTGTACTAGCCGCACTAGTGCACTTGTTTCGTGCAAGCACCTTTACTAGTCGATCTCAACGCGAGGGTTTAATTGCTGAATGATCGTCGAGTTACAACAATTAATCGATCGCACCGATCATTGATGCATTGATTTTTCATCAACTCCCTACGATGCAGGCGGCTCTATGACCGAAAATGTGCGCGATCAGTAGTTAAACGGTTTTCTTCTCTAGTACGAGTACCTGGTGCCTAGACTTATGAATAAATCTTATTGCTTAGCCGCTATAAAGCCGTACAGCGGCATCTTAATAAATGGCAATACCAGAGCTGCGGCGACTTCATTAAAAAAGCCTCAACTTTTAGGTCAGGGTTAACTTGTGATATTGTCTACTAAATACACCGATGGTTGCGTTAAAACAGCACACGGCGAACTGTACACTACTGAAAATTGAGTGTTATGGTATTTAAACAATAATACCAATATGGTTATGGATATGAGAGTTGTAGATAAATAAAAGCCATGGCAATTTATGGACATTATTTAACTTATTGACGATCAGGTGCCGTTTTTTTTCGAGGGACTTCCAATGAAGAAATTCGCGAAACATGACTGATGACTGTTTACCGAGACATGTATTTAAACAGTTGGAGATTATTATTTTTTTTTTTACACATATGTATGTAATGTTGTGGATACCCCTCCTTGAAGCTTAATACTTTGGATTGTGGTCCATCGAGGTGAGGAGGGATTAAGATTAACGATTTTTCTGTTTGGCACTGATTTGAATTAGCAAAATGTCGACGGTGACCATATGGTGGGTATAGGTATGCGATATAAACCTCTAGTTTCGGTTGTTGTTTCTTTGTTGTTGTTGAATCTTTTGTTGGATTAAAAGGGGATTAAGGATCGATGGGTTTGTGCTTGAGCCGGGTACAGGAAATCTTTTGTGCGAAGAGAAAAAAAATGTGAATTTGATAGGAGCAGACAGGTTGCGAACAAGGCAACTGACTACCTGTACACCCGCTTGTATTATAATCGATTTTAATTTTTCTATGAATTAAGGTTTTCAGATGATCATAGAAATTTTTGATAGGATTTGAAAATAAATATATGAAACGAATATCGTAGGTAAACGTTTAGCACTAAGGTTTTTCTTTAAAAAGTTGCCTAATTCTAGAACAAATTGTTCCAAATTGTTCACAAACATATGACCTACTGAATTGGATAACTTCGGTTTCTAGCCGGCAGCGTAGAAATGTTTTTAGATCAGTAGAAAGGTAATAAGATTAATATTTCATGATAATTAATTTTTTTAGTTTTAATTTCCTAAAAAAAACCTTGTCTAAAATAGCAAAATGAAAAAACGAAACAATTACTTTAAAATATACAGTTTTTCACAAAATTTTACAATTTTTTTGTAAACCCCAATATTTCCTAGTCAAAGAAAAATTCTTTAAATCAAAATTATAGAAACTTTTATTTGGTTTGTTGCTGTTTGATTCACTTGAAAATTAAGTGCTATTACTACAGAGAAGTCAGTAAAAAAGTCACCGGAAAATTCAAAATTTTTTATAGTTTTGATAAGAAGTTTCTGCGCTATTGTGAACAACTTTTTGGAACTCTCAATTCTAAAGAGATTCAAGAACATATTGTTTTTCCTATTGGCTAGATGAAATAACTAAGCCTTTATACATACATATAGCTCATGAACGAATGAAATGGAATTTAAGAAGATAGTCTATGACTGCAACAAACCAGGTGATTGATTTGATTTTATTTCCAAAATATGTACAAGTGTTTACCTTATAATCTAGTTTAAATTTAACAGGTATCAGACTACTTTATGGTCTTTACAACTTCAATATTATTTTTTCGAATATAGGTAGCTTTTTAGTTTCTTATTGTCATTTTATAATCTTACGACACAGGGAAAACGGAGTGAAAAACCTTATAAACCAGGTGATTGTTTTTTCTTTCTTACAGCGTTTCAAGCTCCATGTTAGTTTTCTTTATAAATTTTGTACTAGTAGCTGTAGTATCGCCCAAATTTAGAGCTAAACTTCGAAGCTCATCAATAAAATAAGTTTAGTCAGTTTCCTTCCTTTTGTAAGAATCTTTTGTTTGTACCACTAACTATCCCGATTCCCGATAATGTTTGGAAAAAAATTCTAGCCGTACGGTTGGGTGTGGTAAAGTTATTTTGCATTAAAAATCTAAATAACTTAAGTATGAAGAATAAGAGAGAACAGATGGACATCGGTGATTGAAATCTGAGTGGTAGAAAGTCCTTTTAACTTCTAAGAATAAGAAAGACTTATAAAATCCTTGCGTTGAGGCCATTTGCAGCGGCTTCATGAACTTAGTACGCGTTTTAATTTATCATCCCTGACGTTGTAGGCTCGAATCGTACTTAATACTATGATCCTGCGCTTATCCTTACAAACAGTTTTCCCTAACTCAAAAAGTATTAACGGACGAACAAAATATGATTTAAGGAATTATTTCGTAAGGGCAAGATTTATTAAAGTATTCCTTAACTGTAAAAAAAATTAAAATTATTTGTGCTCCTTCTTTGTATACAATTAAGATATGTACGTTACTCGAACTTCGTAACACAAATAAAAATGTAATAGTAATTATCCAGGTTATTTTTTTTTAAACTTTAAAATGGACTGTGAAAACATTCACTAAACTATATTATAATGTTATTTATACGAGTATATGCCAAGTTTAAATTTTCTAGGTTACGCCATGCCAAAGAAATGAATATCAAAAATTTGATTTCAAATTCTCTCCCATTTTGTGGCATACAAAAAGTTATAAGCCCCCTTTCATCTACTATCTACTGCAATAGATATTATCTTAAATTTTTCTTAAAAGAAAAATAAAGAGACTTTAACGTTTCACTAGGTACTATTAAAATTACAACCCTATTGTCCACTTACAATATGCTCTGTGTATTTTTGTTTTTAATTTAATTAATGCGACATAAATAAAGTTTATAAACAAACATACCAACAGTTTTTGTAAAGAATCAATATTTTCTGAATTTATCATATCTACTCGATAATACAACGTACCTGTAAAGAAAAATTAATAATTTAATTAGAATCAATTATTATTATCAAATTTAAATGTTTAAATAAAATCCCAAAAAAACAAGAAAATATCTTGGATTCAAGTTTTCATGGTAGAGCTCAAATAAAAAATAATTTAAGGGTTTTCAGTGTTCGTTGTCGGAGTCTTTGAAGTTTACAGCTTCATTTTATTCATCCAAATTGTATTATATATTTGCAGTCTTAATGCTAATTTTTTCAAATCATAATATAAATTTACTTTAAGGAAAAATATAGCAGTGTGCTGTAACAGCTAGTCATTGACAAATCACTAGAACTAGGCGAGAATTGCCCACAATCTATTTTTAATTTAAAAATTTTTATGAAGTGTTCCTGGTAAAAAAATTTCTAAATTTTAATATGTGGCGATTCAAATTTAATTTGTTTTTTGAAATAGGAGAGTTAACTCCAAATAACATTAAATCCACTATACGAAATATTTGCTCATGGTTGAATTTAATATCAACCAAAATTCGTAAGGATTTAATTTGTGTTAAAAAAAATTATACATATTCCTGTACTCTAACCTCTTCCAAAAATATACCATTTTTTTTATTTTAAGGAAATAGCTATGCTTCAGTCCCATCTGTTTCAAAGTTCTTGGATGAGTGTTATTTAAATAAAATATTCAGAATGTTACGTTGTTTAACTTTAGACAAATTCATTCCAGAGAGTATTTTATTTAATGAAAATTATTACAATTAATTAATAAAATCCGAAAAGTGTGAAATATATATTGTATATAACCGCAAGCTGGAAGTAGTTTTATTATTGTCCCCAATTCCTATTCTAATTTCTTACTAGTTATATTAATATACTAAAACTAATTTTAAATGAATATTTCAAATTTAAAAATTAATTTCTTTAACAGTATGTCGCCTCAAAAACTTTTTTTTCGCAGATATCCTGTGAAAACATTCACCAAATTATTTAAATAAATTTTTGATTATTGTTTGTTTAGATAAGCGCACTATTTTCTGTATTACCGCTGTAATCACATTGCATGCCACCTCCTGCTCAGCGCATTTAATTGCTATCTTTCATCAATCAGTACATCAAAAACCATCAAATTGAAACCAAACGTGTCAACGCTCAAAATGAAATGCAGATTTCTATCTTTTTCTACATTCAATTTAACAATAATTAAATTACCTACATCACGAAGTGACATCAAAAAATTTCACACTAATGTGATGCTAATTTTGAAATTTAAAATTGTCGGAAAAATTTTAATTTAGCGCCAAACTCATCATTAGTACATCTTCGTTCCAAACTAAATCCAACTACTGCAGAATTGAGCGCAAAAACTATCTGAACCCAGTTCAATAACCTGAATACACACACATTACAAAAATCAAAATTTAATAAATAGTCGGCAATTAATCAAGAAAACGAAACTTTAGACAGCCAAACTTGCTTTAGCTCATGCTGCTTCTATTTGAAATTATATAGTCAAGCACAACAAAAAAAATCAACTTCAAATATATTCAACATAATTGCAATTAATTGAAAGACGGCGCATCATAAAATTACAATTAATCATCGATATCTCGTTTTTATCAATTTAATTCAAATTTGTATCTAACCGCCGAACGCACGCACTATGGCAAACGAAAGAGTTCAATGCAAGCCAGAAACCTTTTAAATTAATTTTTTTAAATCGTTCATTTTGTCTTCGATTTTTTGGAAATTTCGATAGTTTTTTCCCAGGAAAATTGCCAATTAAAAGGGAGGTTTTCTTAGAGAAAGGTCCTAAAACATGTGTCTGTTAAGGATCAAGGATATTACACCCTTTCCGCCGTATCTTAATTATCGTGTTACTAAAAACGAATCGAAAATTTTACAACCAAATTGCTGAGAAAGGTTTTAAGCGGTATACGCGTCGAAAAAGGATTCAAATTTTAAACAGCAACCTTCAAAAGGATAAAGGTTAAAAAAAATTGAAAAAGCAGATCCGTAGACATCACTTTTTACGGCATTGCTAATAAAATTGTGAAACGAAAACACTTTATTCAGTTTTTTTACCGACTGTTTTATTGTGCATCTGGCTGCTGTCTTCATCCTTAAAAAAATCCTTTTTTTTTACGATCGTAACAGCAGGTATGCGAATGTCCTTTTTCTTACAATTTCGGAGGCGTTAGTTTTCTGCCCCAGCCACAGGTTGTTAAAATTGTAAATTTTTTACTATCGTTGGTCGAGAACAATAACCGAATGTTTTGTTCGATTTAATGATTTAATATTTGGATGTTTCGAACTCTGGTTTCGGACGGGTTCCATTGATCCCGTGCCGAATTATTTCGATGTTCTGGTGAATTAAGAAAATTTGAAGCAGTGATAAATTGTATTAAAATGTGAAGACAAGACGCCTCCGTATCTGGTTTCAGACTGGAATTTTTTTTAATGAATCATTAATTTTTTCCAGATTTCAATGTAAGCTTTTTCATTTATGGACACTTGACATTTTCGCACTATAAAATGACTTACTCGAGCGAAGAAAATCGTCTGCAGTTGCAAGTGTTATGATGAGTATCACTTTGTGCTAATGATTTGAAAGATGTTGTCCTCTAAAACAATGTTCTTTGGGATATTAAATATAGCAAAATCGTGATGTGCATTTGGTTCTGTCCATAAGAAAAGTATGGAGTTCAGGTTTTCGTATGCAAATTCGGTTTAAAATGTTAGATTCATATTTCAGGAAATAATTACTGTCTAGGGTATGTGCAGTTTAAAAGATCATAAACAGGTGACAAAGTGTTTGATTTACTACATCATGATGAATAGTTATTCAATTCGACTCTAGTTTGCTTGAAGACTGAAGGCAAGCTTCACCATCAAACATATTGCGGATGCATATTTTTAACAACTTTATGGTAATCTAAGGTACATTTCTTCATGGACTGATCTTCAAGTCACGAAAACGACTTGTTTGTATAAGCGGGTGACAAGAACTGAGAGCATTTTCTTCGGTCTATTGTGTTTTCCACTTTTAAAAGATATATTCTTAGAATTTCTCCGTTATCTATTTATACAGCAAATGAGCCCCAAAAACTGTTTTTTTAAGTACATACAGTTTATGATCTAGACATAAAAATCTGAGAGAATAAGACAAAAAACATCAACAAAAAATTATGAAAGAATAGGTACATCACTTAACAATAACGTTGTGTTTATATTTTTTGATAGCAGCTGATCTCATATGGATAAAATCATTGGTTCGAAGAAAAAGGCGCAATGTCTCAAAAATTGTAATTAGAACATTTAAGGAAGGATTGGGTGCTTTAAGTTCCGAAGATGACCGAAAAAATTTGCCAAGTTTGAGATGATTTCAAAATGAAAAAAGGGACAAAAACAAGAAAATTACGAGGTAATAAAAAGGGAAGTTCAGCTCCTTAAACAGTTTAAATATGATAAATTTAAATTTAGTCCGTTTGGACCCGGCGAAACCATGGTATGGCGATGAAAGGAGTTCTAGTCTTGTCAGCCTTGTAAAATCACGAAAAAGCAAATTTGTAGTGAATTTGTAGTTTGATCACTAAAAATTTAACTTTATTTCTCACAGATGGTATATTATCACAGTTTTTGTGCCAGATTTTTTAATGCATATAAAGGCATGTGGGTCAGTGTTAAGATTCGTAGTGTAGACACCAGCGCACGCAAATTTGAAGGAATACATACATACATTTTTTAGACTCCCTTGAAGATAACATTTCTAGAAAAAAAGATGACATGATTTCACTCAATTCTCAAATTCAGGGAAGGCAAGTCTCTCTGGACCCCGCAAATAACATTCTCGCCTTTAAGCTTGGTAGGGTTTAAGTAAAATTTAAAATTATTCCTAGCCATAAATTAGAACAAAAATGTAAATTTTACTTAATATTGGTTTTGTGAGGTCCTGTGTGCGGCAGAGATTGAAAACGCAATTTTCATTTCTATGTCCAATACATGGAACTACATTTTGCGATTCTTTGCACGACTAAAGGTACTAAAAACTTATTTTTCGCCATTGGAACTTTTTCTTCGCTAGGAACTTAATAAAAATAATATAAGCAAACCTGAAAATCATCAATTTATGCACAAAAGAAACACTTTGTATTACTGTGGCTGAAAAGATATGCGATCTGAGCACCAACTCAACAGTAATATTGTACAAATACTTTTTATAAATATTTATTGGAACGAAATAAACATCTATCTATCTATCTAAACCTTAAAATCTTCTTATGTGTGCCTAGTTTTTTTCGATATTATATCTCTTATCAAATTACGGACATTGTAAAATCTGTTTTTTTTTGGAAGATATGTTACGTACTTGCTTTTCCAGGGATAATTTCTTAGCTTATCTCTCAACTCTAGATGGACAAAGACTGGTATTAAAGGATAATTGGGAAAGGAGTTTTTTTTTGGAATGGATATTGTTGAAAAGTTAGGAAAATTGGAAAGGTCGGGCCACATAAAATATTATACAACTGAACTTCTACCCGGAAAACTTCTTGTTCAATTTTCTTTCAAATTGTCCTTAAGAAATAAGATTAAAAAATTACCTAAAGATCTATCAAAAATAATTTCGGACCATTATTTTTGACCTTTTAGCTGTTCATCGACAACGCTCGAAACCAAATTTGGTAACGAATCGCAGCCAAATCTTACAGTCTCAAATTTTGTGTTTTAATCCCAGGTCTATTTCCAGACAATGATTTACCATAAATATTTTTTTCTTAATTCCACAACTTGCTACTGTCCAATTGCTTCTCGTAACAGGTGTCTAAAATGGTTGTAAGCGTATACTAAAAATTTTAAATTAAACTTTTATTACACAACTAGATTTTCGGTCCAAAAAACAAGTGACAGTGCCGGTTCTACGTCCGACTTTATTTAGATTTGATCACCACGACTATTTTAGTAATCAACTTGGAAATGTATTAAATGTTTGGTAGTGTCATGTCATCGCCTGACTATACACAAAGGAAGAAGGAAAAAAAACGGCAATCGAAAATATCGAATCATACTTTTATAACTTAATCATAAAATTTCGGTCGATGTGGTTTTTGTTGTCAGTTTTAAATTGAGTAAACAGCAAAATTATTACAACAAGTTTATATTTGCAATTTAATGTTATAGTGGTTACAAAGAAACAAACAAAGCCAACGCTGTGTTTTTTTCCGATGGTGGATAGCACGCCCATGCAAATACAGAAAAATTCTAACATACATATAACGTTATTTTATGTTTTGTAGCTCAGGTTGTTAAGTTAAGTGAACCGAAGAGGTAAGTTGTTCATGTTTTCCAAGTCGTTTTAATTTTTTTCCCAAAAATAAGTGCCCAATAAAATCATCTCTAGATGATCTTAACACAAAATTGGCATCTTATTTAGACTTGGCCAAAATTATTCCATTTTTTGGGCTTTAGTGGCATAAAATTGGCTCAGGTACATGTTTAAGTAAGCTCTTTGAAATGAACACAGCACTCAATTAGTTTTTCTTACTCGTATAGAAGAATAGGTAAATATTTAATAGCATCACTACCGAAGGATCAAATATTAAGTTGAAGAGTTTTCTTATAAATTTTTGTGGGTAGGTTTGAAAATAAAACAGTTGATTTATAGGCCCACTGAGGCCGGAGTGAATCGGGATTTTTAGACCATCCTCCACAATCTACAATCTGATCTTACAATCCCAATTGCAAATGAAAACACTTGATATGAGCCTTACTCAAGCGCATTCGACTTAACTATCCAAGTTCAACTCTTTCCCTACTCACCAGTGATGTGTTTCTAAGCAAAGAGTTCCGGTTAGTTAATAAAAACATTTAAAAATGAAGTAAAAATAAAAAACTTATTCAGCACACTACATATTTTGAACAAAATCTAATCCTAATAACATTTCCTTTATAATACGATGATACATCGTATGAATGCTGGAATTCTTAGAAGAAAGATTAAATTGTTTATGAAAAAAAAAAAATAACTTCCGAAATGGAAATATTTGTCAAGAATTTCTTAAGAATCGGTCTTTGTTGTTCGTAACCATAACAGTGAAGAATTGTTGCGGCATACCTTCTGTATACCTACACATTTGTTACCTATGTACAGGTAAGTAAAGCAAAGCTCATACACGATTTATCTGTTAATTGATGGTTGGAGCTCTCATACGTCTAAGAACTGATTGATTTTTAATTTCAATTTTATGTTGACGTAAGTTTCAAAGTACATTTCTTTTTCTTTATGTTACTCATATGCTTTATATGATTAGCTGTAGATTAATGGTTACTAGCAATTAGTTGTACATTCTTTGGTAATCGGTAGATAGTACATAAAGTCATTGTTCTGACCGGAACTTAGTATACCTTGCTTTAATTTTTCTTGACGGTTTTTTTACTAGTGAAGGTGAATTTTAGTCGTGTATTACATTGGATATTTTAAGACGTACGGATTTTTTTGTTTAATTGCATTAAGTAATCGATGTATTTGTTGAGGTTTTTATGCTCAAATTTCTGAACTTCACGTTTTTAATTGTATTTTTTTATAAAAGAAAAACAGATAAAATTGGTGAAATATACGATTTCAAATAGTTTCTTGTCTATTTTTATGCTGACTTATGGTTGCATAAAAAAGTATAGGTCTCAGCTTCGAGATAAATCTATAGATGAATAGATTTTCTGAAAACTACTTAATTATAATATTACTATTAAAAACTAAGAATGCCGAAAAATTAGTTTCTTGTGTCAAAAAAGTGTTTTATGGAACCCAAAAAATTGAATACAGGATCTTTTCTTAGATCTATAATTCAATTTTTGATATTTTTAGGGTTTTTAATTTAAGATTATCTTGTAAGAGGTTGAGAAGTTCTAAATCCTAAGAATTATTGTACTGTATGATTTTTTCCTTGACACATTTTGATTTAAATCTAATTTTAGTTTAAATTCTATAATGTATAGTGTTTGATCAGATTGAAATGAAATAATAAAATGATAACATAATATTATTACATCGGGAAATACGCTTATTTTTATCAGATAACAATTGTCACAGCCAAAATTAAATATAAAATTTGAAAAATGTTTCTTTTTACATTCAGAAAAATGTAATTTTACGTTATAGAAAACTGGCAGAGTTTAGATGAGATTGTAGTTCTAAAGTCATTTGATAAATACGTTTAAAAATAAAGTAGAAAAAATTAACGCATTTATACTCGATACCTACAGTCTGAGAATAGTTTGTGAAAATACCGTGTATTTAAAAAACACAGTGTAGTAATAATTTGAACTTAATATTCAGAAAACTACATCAATTTTACACTATAACCAATGTTACTTTACAATTAATTTTACTTTAATTTAAATATTAAATGGGTATTTCGGACATACTTTCACACCGCTGGACTATTTCATAATATAAGAGTCCATACTTTGTTATGAAGGTTTACATAAAGGAATTTTTGTGATATGATCAAATGTGATGTACTTTGAATAATATTTTATTATAGGTATCCACATGCTCCTTTTAATGTTTTTTATACTTGAATTAGAATCGTTTCTTAAATTGAGTTTTGTTAAACATATTATCTGTTTATTCTGTCCAAAAAAAACATTTCGCTAAGCTGTGTTTTCAAATAGATTTTTAATTTAATAAATTTGAAGCTGGATTTTAATATTTGTTAAATTGAAACAATACTGAATATAATGAATTCTCAATCATTCAGGGTCAATTCTTTTATATATTATTGGTCAGAAAATCATAATCTCGGCATGATATGCTCTGCTGTAATTTCACAAAAAAAATGCTGTACTTTTACACAATATTTGTTGCAGAAGTTATAATAGTTGGTAGCAGATTTCTAATGCTTAACAGTCAAATTGTTTACTGTATTAGTTTCAAATTTCATTGAACGTGGACCTTTCTGTTTCATTCATATTTACAATTGATAGAGAAAAATGCCAAATATTTAATTACTTATTTATCGTCAAGCAAATTCTCTACTGTTACTAAAAGTGTTTATTTTCCCAGCAAAATGTAATATTTCTGTATTTATTTTCGTCGAAAAACATGTCTTATTTTCTTTCATTTCATGGGCCATAAAAGTATTTTTTATTGTCCATATTTTTTCATAAAATCTATTCCCTTTCCTATATAATTATGAAAATCTCAATTAAGCGTGTGAAAAATAAGTAAATTTTATTGATTCCTCAACGAGAAATTGAGGCTTCTAATTAACGTATTTGGAACGAAAACATTAAAATGATAAATGACAAAAAAAATTAAAATGCATTTTTCTATTTTTATTCATTAACATACAAACAAATTCGCACAGTTTATCATTAACCCTGAAATTTTGATGGACCTTATTATCAAACAAATTAAGTAAATGTTAAAAGTTCGCAAATTAATTAATTAATGATATCGATTTATCGAATTTAATCGAATGGAATACGTACCGAAAAAAAGATGTCGCGCTTTATTTAATAACACTGACCTTGTAAATGTTTTTTTTTATTTTTATTTGCATATTTCATTATCAAACTACAAGCGCAGCTTTTCATCTATGTCAAGGTGCAGATCTTAAGCAAGAAAATTACAAACATTTGAAATGTTTTACCCAAAAGACTGATCCCAATATTTATGTGAAAATTAATCGTTTCGATCAATAAAAATAACAATAAATTTTATGTCGTTTAAATTATTAAGTTTCAGAAAAAAATATGTTTTTTTGCAAAAAATGCAATTAATTTTTATTTTCTATCGTAGAAGACCAATTTTCATTCTTCTTGAATTACCACCTGTAATAATAACAGGTGGTAATTCAAGAAGAATGAAAGTAAGGTTATATCAGAAGTAACCTTAATTGATATGGGGAAGGTAAACTGCGGGAGTTGTTTTCAAAAATAAAAATCGTAACAAATATTTGTTTTAAGAGTAAACTAGTGAGAATACTACGTGTTTAATAACATTTTCGTAGAACAGATGAACACCCTTTGTTTCTTCCATTGATTTAAAAGAAGAAGGTTGAAATTCAAGTTTTATTTTGTGGGACAATTTATAAAGAAGACGCAAACTCCCAACATTAAAAGTTTTATCCAATACAAAGATTCAAGCCTCAGGATTGGATAAAAATTATAACAGAAAAATGAAGTTCAACAAACACAAGAAATTTATTTGGGACCTAGCTAGCCTATAGTCTAGAACGTTCTACTGAGGTCGTGGACTCGAATCCAACCTGATCATGAGGTTATATTTCCGCGGTGTAACAAAAAATTATTAAACTGAGAAACTCTGTCTTTGAAAAATACTGTTTTTGTCCTATATCTCACTAGATACCACAAAGGAATTGAAGAAGGGAAGAAATTTTAAATTTAGGCTAACATTCATTTTTCGTTTAATACTTCCAGGTATGCCAGATATCATATTCATGAAGAAGACAAAGCGCGTTCCAATTGTAGCGTCCATATCAATTTCCCAAAAACACATTTATTCAGGAAACATCATAGTGAATTCGATAGCCAAACGTATTTATTGATTGCATACACTGTAAGATTTGATTATTTTATTTTTTAGAACAGGAATAAAATCAAGCCCCTTTTTACCATAACCAAGACTCGGCCTCTTCTCAAACGACTTCTGTAGAAGTTGCCTGGATGAGGAGGAGGAGACAGTGCTTCATCTTCTCTGTACCTGTCCAGCTCTGTCCGCTAGAAGGAAGGCTCATCTTGGAGCTTACTTCTTGAACAGTCTCAGTGACCTTGCTGAAACGGAGGTCGCGATAATCCAACGCTTCATTGCAAGCTCTAAATGGTTTGACGAGTAGGACCGGATTCGATGATCCTGTGGTAACACAACGGACCTTCTTAGGCCTAAGTGCGTCCGTATTCTCACGGGCGTCCACGCGTAACTACCAACCTACCATAACCAAAAAATTCGGCGTTTAGATATGAGTGGTTCAGTGGAAGAGTTGCCTAACCCACAATTACTGCGAAATGAGATATCGGACTCTAAACTTAGACGTAATTTGACAAATTATTCTCAAAAAGAAATAATTTTTATTTTGTTATACTGTCAAGCAATGTATACAGATAATATGGTGAATAAATAAGTTTGAAACACAAAGATATGGTTATTGTGGTCAAACTGAAAAAGCCTAAGCACCAAAAAATTCAATGTGGCTTAGGTAACTCTTCCACTCAACCACTCATATATGCGATTAAAAATTACTTTCAAAACATTCCCAACTTCTTTGAATACGAATTTTTGATCACATCCTGTTATAAATTGAAATTATGGGCAAACAATTAAATTTCGCAATTTGTTTTTGATGAAGAATATAAAATGGAAAAAAATTTATAATTCTTTTCGCTCTTCTAAACGATATTTTAACCAGTGGCTTAGATCAGATAGAAATTGAAAATCCCAAAATTTTCCTTAAACTACCAAACAATTTTTCATCAAGATCTCTCTGATTTCAATCTAACCTGAGTTGATGTTACATGAATAAGATGAGATTGTAGAATACGGAAATTTTTTAATACAAGATTGTGGAATACGGTATTGTACATATCGTCACCCTAATTCTAAAACTTCGTAACTCCAAATCAACAAATTTTACAGGAGAGACAAAAAACGGTTTTTCTTCTATTTCTACTTAATTTTTTTAGAATTTTTTAAAGCAGCATCTTATATCGGTTCTTAATAATTCGTTTCCATAAATTTTGCATAATCAAAGGTAGGGCGTTTTATTTCTTATTTTATTTATATTTTTATTTTTATTTTATTTACAGTGGAGTTACGAGTTTTAAAAAATATGCTTTTTTATTACTTTAGAATTTTTTGTTAGTTACAAGGTTTTATCAGCACGTGTGTCATATGTCTACCTTTCAGAATCAACAATAAAAAAAAATTTAAAAAATTGCAGTTACGAGGTTTTAGAATTAGAGTGACGATATACGTAGTTAACTATCAACGACGTAGTCAATCCTCAATGATGTAGAGGTAATTTTCTATTACAAAAAGGGTCTATTACATCATTGATGGACAATTACGTCAATTTTACTCGTACCTACTGTAAATTTACACTTAATTTAATTGTACTTCCACATGTATCTAGTGATACTTTACCGATGATCTTAAGGTGATAATTAAGGAAATAATGACCTGAAAAATATCCCATTATAACCCGTGCGTTATAACTGCTTATGGAAAGGAATTCCGATGCTCTCCTACTTGAGAAAGTCAAGAATTTCTTTGACTGTCTAAGTCCTGAAAGAGAGTTTCAATAATCTTCCACCTGAAGATTTACCCACTTTAAAATCCCATCCTTAATGAACCCTTACCTACTCCACAGAATAGTTCCGGGCCAATCATTGGTGAGTTGGCTCCCCGCTTAGCTAGCTGGTCAGCCGATTCATGACCCGGAATACCCTCATGTCCCGGCACTCACATCAGGGTTAAAAATATCGTGTAAAATTACATAGTAATGAAAATCATGACACTTTCACCATTTGAATATTTTTCAAATGTATCTCTTGCAACCCGTAAATAAATAAATAAATAATCGCTTCTTACTTTTCACTAATCGAAATCAGCACAGAACTACCTTTTCCAAATCAGTTTTCGTATAAATCGGAATTCTACAAATTTTAGAGCAGATCATAAATTTTTGTACAAACAATTTATATTTTGTAAACTACAGAAATATATTTCCAATCCAAGTTCTCTTTCAAATTTTTAAAATGAAATGGTGGAAGCCTTTAGAATTTATAATTATGCTGGGTTTTTGGGTGAACTACTATAAAAAGAGCGATAAAATTGAACTTTTTCAGCGCACTCAATGATAAACTAATTTTAATGTTCGAGCAAATATTTAAAATATTTTAGGAGAAATTTTTAAAATCTGTTACTAATTTATTTATTCAATGCAATGGTTTGCATTAGTAAAATAAAATAAATAAAATTTGTAATCTAAGGATGTTTGAACCATGATGCGATTATAAAGAACTTTTGAAGTTCGCAATTTTACTTATACACAGAAAAGAAACAGCAAATTTTACATTTTCTGAGCGTAAAAATACATTAAAGCAAAATTTAGTAAGTTCTCCTAACACTACTCCTGTGTCAGATTAACGTAAGTTTTTGCAAATAGAATGCAAAATTTTCAATTGCAGCTGTAAAGATTAAGATCTAATCACTGAACTATTTTTACTTGTTATTATACAACCTAATGAATTTAAATAAATCATCTATCTATCTATCTATCTAACACTACTCCTGTTTTTTTCGTTTAAAACAAAATTGCGAAAGTACATGCAAATTTTACAATTTTGAACTGTAAAATTACATTAAGGCAAACTTTAGAGTATAAAGGCAAACTATTGTTAAATTCCTTCACCCTCATTTGATTTTTTTTTTGTTCATTTATATCAATATAAATTTGGTATTATGTTGGAATATTTTTGACCCATCTGAACTGTGTATAATAAGTAGTTTTTCTAATCTCAACTTACTAAGCGAATTTCCGGAATTTCAACATTATTGAAAGTTAAAAAAGTTCAATTTTTAATTCCAAATTCGCACCGACCTGATGCCAAATTTGACAAGCTTTTTAAATAAAAAACGTTATTTTCAAAACCGGTTTGCACTGTGTACTTCCATTCCTGGATAGTTATAAAAACAATTTCAAGTTTTTTTTTTGTCGAAACCCTATTCCAGTCTGAGCCCCACTGGAAGTAAATTGCGCAGTATTTCTTAAAGAAAAAATATAGGAAAAAATCTACATATGAATTTATCTAATCGAAATCAAGATTTCGTTCGTTCGGAATGGCGAGTTCAACGTAACATCCCAGCAAATCTTCTCGACGAAAGAAATAACTTCTATTTTAGATATTTTACATAATATGCAAATTATACGGTTAATAAAAAGAATTCCGAAGCTGCAACATATCATCAAAACATCAAAATGGAAACATTTTTTCCTGCATATAAAATCGATGTCACGCGCATCCAAGTCTTTCGTTTCAGCGAAGAAATCATCAAGTTACTAAACAATTCGTCCGGTCGTCTTATGGTGACCATTAGGGGAGTGTATAAGAAGCGCACACGAAAAGGGTTTTAACTATGCAAAAATCGAGTTTTTTGCCGAGTATGTTAACTTTTATTTGCAATTCCTTCTATAGAATATGTGGAGAATGAAGAAGGACCGTATATTGCAAAACAAAAAAAAGGATAAGACAATTTCTTAAAAGAGAACATACGGAGACATAAAAAAGAAGCTCGAACCGGTTCCATACTATCGTCAGATTCGCAAGGATATGGTCGAACAACATTAGAAGCGGTTCGTCGGTTTAAAGAATCACGAAAAACCCTTTGGGATAATGAGAAACTTAGGTTTTTTTTTGTATATTTTGTCGATCTTGATACTAACCTTGTCCATCATCGCGATCATTTCGCCTCCGTGAGACCAATGATAAGGGCTCATTCGGTGGTGGACTTAATGGTACCAATCTATCCTCGTCCTTGTTGAGAAGATTCTGTGCTTCCAATAGGCGAAGCTGTTGCTGATGCAACCGATTTTTAATTAAAAATATTTTCGGCATTTTATTGCAATTTTATGTAATCCTTGGCTTAAATTTAGAACTAAAATAGTTGCGGTCGTATCTCGACAAAGATTTTCTGTTGATTATATCCTTTTTCTTTTCTTTTTTTTTTGTTTTGTATTAACGCACTTTGTACAAATTCTCACTCAATATTTTTCACTCAATCATAAATAAAAATTATGATTTTTACGTTTTGGAACATTTACAAGAACTTCACTTTTGGTTTTTTTTTCTTTTTTGTTATATTTCTTTTTTTTTTGTACAATTCACTTGTATAAACTTTTTGAAATAGTTAAAAAACACTTTGTCATATTTATAAGATTTTTTTTGATTTTCTCACTCACGATGTATTCTTTCTTTTGAACTTGTAAAAATAATTAACCGCTGCGGTAAACATATTCCAGCCCGTTTAAAAATGTTGTTAATAAATTTCAACCGGTGTTTTCAATAAAACAAAAATTTTTTAAAAACTCGCGAACGAACAAATTTTTGAAGCGGTTACTAAGAGATGAAATAAAATTGAACTGTTGTGATTTTTTTTTAGGTTCTTTCAGAAAAATAAGAATACAAAAAAAAGTAAGAACATATGATATATGAAAACCCACGGAACGCGTGTATCCTCAATGGTGGATCGTCTCTTACTGTACTCTTGTTGTGTATATTTCCAGTCAGTTAAGTGCCTCTACCTCTGACTATACACCGTAAAGTTGTTTATCGGTACAAAACATTAAAAAACCCGAATACCATCTCAAATACCTGTACAATATACTGCCATAGTCAAAAACCACTGTACGGCTTAAAAACGATAGCGTAAAAAAAACCCACCAAGCCACCGACTTCGTACGTTCGTACACTGAAATCTCAACGTCTATACGAGTGTTAAGTTAAGTCCAAGAATATTACCCAGAGACCATCCAGAGTCAAGGTAGAGGTAGCTGTACCTGTTCGCACACAGGTAAATCATAGCATACCTTCAAAGATTTGGTAGCGGTATGGAATACTTAACAACAAAAAAATAACATGTCGCTGTTCCCTGTAACGTTATTCCTTGCACAGACTCCACATACTCAAAAAGCCTGAAACACTCTCGTTTGTGCTTGGTTCTTGTTTACCGACGCTATTTACAGCTAGGACTGCACTGGTATTAATCAGCGGCTATAAACTCATTGGCCGTCCGTTCTAGAAGTTCATAAGCTCTTCTCTCGCGCGATTCTCACCTGAAATCGCTACAAGAAATCTCACCTGTGTGCGATTGCTGCTGATCGTTCCGTTGCGAGACGTCGTATTTCAGGTGAGTGTCGCTTGCTTCTACGATCGCTTGCATCGAAAAACCGATCGTGTACTCTTCTGGCTTTTAAGCCTACCTGTTGGATTCGATTCGCTCTATACCTACGCGCGCACCTATGGTAAACGATGCAAAACCTATAAGATTCCAAGTGGCCGGGGCTCTAGAATCGATCGTTAGAGCGAGAGCAAAATTCTACAGGTAAAAATACCGCGAGAATACTGATCTACTGGCTACGATCGCGGATAAAAGGTAACAATGAGCTCGGCATTTTCTTATAAGTAAAATGTTCTTTGAAAATTGAAAATTGTGCGGTTTTATTAGGGATGGCCGACATGATGATCGTGTGATGGCTCTTTTAAGGTCTGCACCGTGAAAAGGGATTGGGTGTCCATTGACTGAAGTTTAAAGTCTAGGTCTACTATTGTCGATCCGTTCAGGTGAGCTTCATGTGCAGTACAAACTTACCTGTCCTAACGCAATCTTCTGATCTGATTGATTCGTTCTCGAGAGTCTCGTACGTGAAATTGTGCGGTTATTGAGGGATCTGCAGTTTGGTTAGTGAAAATTGACTCGTAAGACATCTCGATTTTTTATGAGTCTTAACGATTTGGTTTGGATTTGGATATTCCGTCGTAAGCCGGATATTTCAATTGTTCAGTTCGATGCTCCTTTTCGATTTCTTTAGGAAATTATTTATTACTTTTTTCAAAGTATTATTTCCGCTGTATAGAGTTGGACTAAACTAACGAAAGCGGCATTACGTCGATGCGATTAGACTAGGATTTCGAAAAGTTCTGCTAATTGAATTCGATTCTTTTCTATGGGAGAATTTTTAAATCATTGATCTTTTTCGATATTCAATTCAATTGAAGTCTAGTGATATTTATGATGTTCATTAAATTAATGTCCGCATTTGAACTTCCGATATTTTAACATAAATATTTTTTCCCATTTTAAAGAATTAAAGATATGACTCTTAAATCCTTGGCTGAAACCGCTTTGGAGCGGACCATTTTAGAACAAAAACATAAAGTTTCTGTACATTTTCTTCCTTGAAAAATGCCCTCTTCATCAACACCATTGTTAAAGAAGATGACATTTTTAAAGGATCGATTTATAGCGGCAATAATTTACTTTTAGCCGAGATTTTTGATTTTAATCGATAAGCGATAGTACTTAAGCTATTTTATATTTTTCCTACATTATTAATAGAAACATGAGGAAGGTCTATATTCCTATTTGTATAGTTTTCTTTTTCTTGCCGGGATCAGTCTCGACATTTGTTCAGTTTTATTACGAAAATGTTTAGGTTCTAGTTTGGCAAATTACGATTTTTGAAAACAATCCGTATCTGCCACAATCAGAATTGACGGGCTTAGAACTAGAGGAATCTAAGTGACAAATGCGCGGAAATTGAGTTGATAGCAATATATGTCTCTTTAGACTGCCTGCTGTCCTCTACCAGTGGTGCACAGGTGCAGGAGTAGCTTAAGGGCTCACATACCCCTGCAATGTGCTGAAAAAAAAAATTTAATTGTTGAGTTCACATATCTTATTAACTATTCAACTATAAAATTTTTTTTTTTTTTTAAATTAACATTGTTTTTTACGGGAATAAATGGACTACTTATGAAAACCATGGCGCCTCCTTGTCGGCATCATAACTTCACCAAAAATAACTCAATTTGCAAAAATAAAAAATTATCTTGTAAAATAATGTAATAGTTTTAGTCTGATGGAGGGAATTTTTTTTTTTTTTCAAGAATAAATAAGTTACAGTATTTCAAACTTTTGTAATCAGTTTTTTAAAAAAAATTTGCGTTTAATAATTTATAAAAAAATTTCCAAGCATAAAATTAAAAAAACCTCTCGTCAGACTATAGAGAAAATACTCGTAGTTATCAAAATTTAAAAAAAAAAAAGTTGAAAAATATTGAAAATTGACTGAGTTATCGTGCGGACACTGTCTAAAAACATAGTTTCGATAAAAATGCGTTTAAAGTTTTTGGTAGGTACAACGTGAACTTACGGCTAGTCTCCCATTCCAGCTTCGTACTGTACACTTTCTTCCTCTTGTATCTTCGTGTTTTTCACAGATGGTCCTATAAATGACCTTGTTTTCTATGAAACCCGGCTTTTGCGACAAAAATAAATGCTAAACGCTGCTGTTGAGAGTGGCGCGGCAATTAGTCGGGAAGCCGCTCCAAACTGATGTCTGGTCACATTTATTACTATAACTTTGTAATGGAGTGGAATTTTCAAAATTCAAAATTTTTTTTTAATTCTTAAAAGTATAAAAAATAAAAGTCTGTAAAAATAAAAAAATAATTTTTTTTGTAAATTTCAGAGGTATATTGTTAACACGTCTTAAATAAACTATACTTCATGTTTATTAAGAATGAAACTTTATTTAATATTTTTATTTAATCGAGTTTGTCGTTATATAATTGTGATTAAAATTATACGTAATTATTTTTGATATCACAATTTAATAAAACCAATATATATTTTATTATATTTATCACAGTATTATTTTTATATCGTTGTAGAATATTTTTTATATTTAATTTAATATAATTTATTAAAATCTTTTATTTATTAAAACTGATTCCATCAAAGCTTTTATCAAGACTAAAAAAGTATTTTTTCGAAATTTGATTTCTTTCTAAAAATGCCAACTCAATTTGAATTTAATAAAAATGTATGAAGTTAGTATTCATTAAAACTACAGTAAAAAATACTTAGTTACAGAGAACTATTTATGTACAACGTGACGTTCCACCACAATATGAGCCCTTAAGGTTGCTATCTGCTAAAAAACAAATCCAATACTAAACAAAAAAGTGCCAATGATACGAGCCAGAGAGGTACAAGTGCAACTGGGGCTCCTTTATAACGAGCCAAATCAAATTATTCTTGTTTGCACTTACTTGTATTTAGCGATCATGGTAAGCTTTGTTACTGTTAAGTTTTGTTACTTGACATTATAATATGATTTTGTTTTCTGTTAAAGCCAATATTTCATTTTCAAAATCTCGTAATGAGTAAATTTTCAAGCTTTAGTTCCCTTGGACATATTCGTATTTACTTAACTTGGTTCCAAGCATAGCTAATGTTATTTTATTTGCGAATTTCATCTCATTAAACCTAAAAGAATTTCGGAATTCGTGAAAACTTGAATAATATATCAAACCACCAGGGGGTTTAATATCGTAAAAATACTTAAATTGGGTTTTCCCCAATTATATTTAATGGTTTGAGAAGTGAAAGTGAATTCGCTATCTCATTAGACCTAAGAAATATATCGGAATTCGTGAATATGTACACAACCACTTTACACCCCCTTAGAGGTTGGATATGAAAACAATTTTGGAAAACATTTCTAGGCGTTTATATAAAGAGATGCAGAAGTAAAATTAATTTGATAGCTCGGTATATCTAAAAGATTTAACGAAATTCGTGAAAATGTGAAGCAACCGTTTTCACTGACATTTTCTTACTACACCTTTGTACGCCAATGAAAATTTGAACTGTTTTTTGATTTAATTATTCTAGTAGTACATCTTCATATAGGCAAGGTTACAACTTTCTAGCGTAATCCGTATATCAGATATGAAAAACCACCCCCAACCCCCGTTCCTTTCTACCCCTATCAAAAATTTTATTTTTCTGAGGTGTCACTATGGTCATACAGCTGTAAATTTTCTAGCTTTCTATCCTTTGCAGTTTTCGAGAAATAAAAATTAAAATTTATTCATATCCACCCCCTCCCACCATCACCCACTACACCCGCATATATAACCCTTTTTTCTCTCCTAGAAGCCTACTGGTCCTAACTCTTGTAAAGATCATATCTGCTACGGCTCATAGGATAAAAAAATTAATTTTTTGAAAAATGTCTGTGAAAGTGGAGGGTTCCACGCTCCACCTCTACACTCAAAAATTTTACATTAAGTAGAATCCAATGGTAATCCTATTTACAGAAACCCAATTGTACCTTTCTGGTACAATTTCTTCGAAAGATATTGTAATCCAAAGTTTCCAAACTTTCTCCCCAATCCCACTCCTCTACTTTCCCTTTTAAAATTGACCTTGTCTAGGCTCGTGGTATCCCTTAATATAGCCCCACTCCACCACCTTCTGACACCAACCTTTCAGGAGATATGGATTTTAGAATGTTTCAAATCCTGCTTTGGAGTGTTTCGGACGCATTATTTTGCTCCCCACTTCCACACCACTCAACTATTTCGCAAATGGTTCCACTATCTCAGTACTCCGTAAGTTCCAAGTTTCAGCCTGAAATCAAAATTTTTCATCTAAAGCGCACCTCCTCCCTCCTATTATTAAAAATTAATAAAGTAAAAATCTACCACGTATATACACGAACCAAATTTCATCTCTACTGCGTAATTGGTACGCGAGATATCATAATCCAAAGTTTTTTATGAGCCAAAATTTTTCGTCTAAAATGCCTTACCCACCTCCTTCTAACAACCCTTCCCCAGGAGTACCACTCGTAAGGGTTCAATCTACCTATGAAAAGTAGGGGTTCTATCTACCTATCAAAAGTAGGGGTTCAATCTACCTACCAAAAGTAGGGATTCCATCTACCTACCAAAAGTAGGGGTTCAATCTACCCATGAAAAGTAGGGGTTCAATCTACCTACCAAAAGTAGGGGTTCAATCTACCTACCAAAAAAATTTCAATAATAATAACATGAAATGCATACATGGAAATAAGTTAAAGTTCTGTGCCAGAGGGGTACAAATGCAATGTTTCACGAGTTCAGACCACGCTAAACAGTATATCTCGGGAAATTATATATATTTGTTTTTGGCGCCGCTGCGGGCTTTAGAGTACTAAGTCTCTAAGAGGAAAAGCGATCAACCAGGTCGGTAGGTCTTAGCCATAATTATTGACACTTAAAAGACTTTGATATGACTTTACTCGAAACTACTTGAATCGCACTTGTACCCCTCTGGTTTTAAGCCCGTCAATTAAGAGTTCAAATTCTGAACTGTTATTACTAGCGAAGTTTCCAATTCCAGATAAGTTCTAGTTTTCAGTACCGCATTTCAGTACCGGTCAATGCTATGCTTGTACTGTAGAACTTAAACAGAAACTCTGTATTTCATCAAAAGATTGGCAATTGCGGTATGTTTTTATCGGCGTATTGAACCCGGTCCTAATTAAAAACAACATTGAATGTCAACTTCTCGTTGTTTCAGCTATGATTTAATATCTCTACTGTTTCGGTTTGTGATTCATACTTAAGAGGTCTATAGCATCGTAATTGCAGTCATTAAAAACCCAAAAAAAAAATCGCAACCATGTAAACTAGTAATAGGGGTCTTCTGGGTGCCTTTATATTTTGCCATGTAATTTCCCAGAATACTTTGGCGTATAGAATTCTTTCCGGCCAACTAAATTGCGACTTCCAACTTCCAAAAGTGCTGTGTGATTAAAGTTCTTGAAACCTGAAAAAAAACCGACTCAACTGAATCTCTGAAAAGCACCTGTGTAGTACCTCTACAATATCGCGTAATGTTACAAGAAAAAAATTCAACTCTCGTTTGTATGATATTTTCCATGTTTTTTGTTCGCCGTAGTAATGACATGAACTCTTGTAAGAAAAACGCTGAAACTTAGCCAAGCTATCGCATCACTCCTATTCTCCCATTGTTTCAGGCTAAGTTGAATCCAAAGAGTTAGTCACGGTGAAGACGATGGTAAGTCCATTCAATTGAGGAAAATCGTCAACGAGAAATACCCGCGGTTTTCACAGTCTTCCTGTGGACCTGTGGTAGTGGTTCCACCTTTCCAGTATGAGTTCGAATGGTAGCTACTAGCACGCTTATAAGCCCCGGCTCGGTGGACTCACTTCACTGTAGGTATACCTACATAATGGCCAGAATATATGATAACACCTGAGAGAGGAGCGCGCGGGCTTACCTACCTGGTGCCGGTGGAATGGAAGTGACGACGCAGTATCCCCCAGAATGAAATTCAACGATCACGACACAAACCGTTCGCTAGAGTCTAGCGCTAGCTAGTCGCTAGTGCGACATAACCGCTTCGATCCCGATAAAAATGGTTAGGTAATGGCAATGAGAAGTACTTTGAAGGCCTAGGCCAAGTCTTCATGTTTCGAGTTGTTCTGCGAACGTTCGTCCGGTCGCGCACCTTCCTCACCCACCAGAGGGGGTTTATGTCTTTGACGCTACCATTTTTTTTTCACCTATTACATATTTTGTTCAGGTATGTTGCGTCGTCCATAGTTGCCATGCTGGTGGGCTTTTCTGTGCCGTTTTTGTAAGCGAATGCGCAATTTTATGTTTTTATCACCGCATATTATTATAATTTTTGCCATAACCTCTACCTGGCTGAATACAGTGTATTCGAGTTGGTACCTGTAATTTAAGGTTGTAGCTTTTTTAACTGGTTGTTACTTCCATCATTTAGTTTTGATGTAATTGGCGTGGTGAGACAGCGAAAATATACTATGATATTTTCTTTTAAATATCTTTAAAATACAAAGCAACAGGAACACTCGGATTTTTCTCATTGACATAATTAGTTTAACTTATAGAGGTGCCTTTTATGGAGTCATTATACCGGTGTTAAGCTGTTAGCTTTTTGCGTTAATAGAACGGATCGAATTGCCAATTCTAAAGCCATAATATTTTAATTGAGACCGATCTTGGAGTTGCTGCCCTTCAAATCGGAACTACTAGCTCGAAAATATCAAACAACCAAATCAGGCCCTATAAATCGATGATTGAAAAATGGCCTTCAGAACCAATTTAAACTAAAAACTTGTTTGACAAAAATTAGCACAATGAACTTTTATTAGTAGGTATTAAACCGGATTACCATTAATTTTGCATCTAAATGGGGAAATCAGGTGATTGGTTTGTTATTGATTTCGCATTTGAGATTTATTTCATTGTATAACATTTTTAATCCATTTCATTGGTCCATACGTCCTTAGAACACACGTTCACGAATATTTGCCGATAAATTCAAAACGTTTCAAGCTAGGAATTTAAAATTTCTGAAGACAGTACACGATATTAATAAATGCCTTTCATACAACAAAAATTCTTAAGAAAAATGGAAAAATCTTAGAAACAATGAATAAAATCATGGAATATTTTTCGTGATCTATGAATTGTACATTAATGCTATGAATCTCATGGTGCGGGGTTATCACGATTACTGAGCAATATCGAATATCGAAGCATTAGATATCTAATTTTTGTCGTTGTCGAACCTGCCAGGAGGGTTGCAAGAGAAAAGCGAGGGATACCTACTATGAACTGAGTATATGCACGATTTTATTATATAAAATATAGGATTAATAAAACTTAATTCTACATAAATAAAATTTAACAAATCTCAATTTTAAATATTAAGTTTAACAAAATATTACCAAATTTAATTGTCTTATATTTGTTTTTTTTCAATTCTTATGTCTCTCTTTTAAATAGGTTCCAACAAGAAAATTGGAAAGCGAAAATAATAGTCCTTTCCGTGTTCATAATAATAATGTATAGATTCATCATACCGGTACTAAGACGTGCATTATTTTTATAAATGCAGTGCTGATCATGATTAATAATGAATTTGAGCATTAATATGAAGAACAACAGTACTAACAGAATTACAACACTAATAATTTTGTAATTAAACCAAACCCCCCCCCCCCCTTCTCAAAAAACTCTTCCATTATTATTTTTTATTTAATGAATGTCTATTGTACAGATAAACTTATCCAATAATACAACAGAAAATACAGAAAAAAATTAAATAAAAAAGAAAAATATTATAAATGAAGGAGAAGTAAAGAAAGAGAAAAAAAAGTAATAACAAAAGATTAGAAATAATATACCTATATAATTAGAATTTAGTTTAAGAAAAATAATAATTTCAGCTTTGATTTGAAAAGAGGATACGATGTGTTCAGATTACCAATCTTGAGGTCATCATGATTTCTTTGTAAACGAATAATCGGTGAAAAGAAATATACATTTGTACGCGCCAAAGGAGGGGCAAATATGGAGTCTAACCTACTAGGACGCATTGGTTAACGCAGCATCAAGTCTAAACTTAAGGCTGAGTCCCCATCGCCGTTATAAATTTTGAAGAGAACACATTCGTCTATGTACAGTCTTCGTTGTTCAAGGGATGGGAGCTTGAAGAGTAAAAGACGTTCACTGTAAGGACAATAGGGAATCCTATATTTGTAAATGAGAGAACGAGTAAACTTACGTTGAACAGATTCAAGAGCAATAATATGACAATTGTAGTGAGGGGACCAAATACTGGAGCAATATTCCAAGCCACTCCACACTAGAGTCACGAAGAGCTTGATGCAAGTTTGAATGTTAGAGAACATATATGATTATCTTAGAATTAGGCCTGATAATTTCGATGCAGTAGTTATTAGATTGTGAAAGTGAAGGTCAAACTTTAGTCTGGTGTCAAAGGTAACACCCAGGTCTCGAATGTGGGAGACTTGAAGAAGTACTTCTGAGTTAATATCGTAATCAAAAGAGATCATGGTTCTCTTAAGTGCGAAGGACATTTTAAGACATTTAGAGACGTTAAGTGAAAGACAATTACTAGAGCACCACAAAGCAAGAGCATTAAGATCTGATTGTAATATTCTGCAATCAGGCAATGAACAGATCTCCCTATAAATTTTAACGTCATCCGCATAGAGGAGACAAGGAGATTGAATTATTAGTGGTAAATCATTAATAAATATGATGAACAAAAGTGGGCCCAGGATAGAGCCATAAGGAACACCAGAGAGAGAAATAAATTCCGATGACATTGAACCATTGAAATGAACACGCGATTTACGATTAACCAGATAGGAAGCACACCATTGAAACAGTGATCCCGAAATTCCACAGCCTTTAATTTTGGAGAGTAATAAGCAGTGATTTACTGAGTCAAACGCTTTGGAAAAGTCAGTATAAATTACGTCCATCTGTTTATGATTGTCTAAAGCTTTTGAAACTGAATTTGTAAATTCTAAGAGATTTGATGAAGTTGATCTACCTTTAAAGAAGCCATGTTGGTCTTTATTAATAAGATGATTAAGGTTATAGTCTACTTACAGAAAAAATTTGAGCTACAGATCGCTAATGATTCTCCAGTTGTGAAACGATAAAGCAGTTTACATTTAAAATACGGTGTACAAGCTTTCATCGTATTAAACGATGGAATCTTTGCCGGTTAAGCGATGAATGTAATTTCGGACATTATTATAGCTACTTATGGAAATAACTCGAATTGAAAATTTTGAAGTGCAGTAAGAATGGGTTTTCCGATTTTTGGCTAAGCCGTGAAAGGAATGATTTTTTTTAACACCAATTTAAGTATTAATTTTTGCACACTAATAATTGCAATTTTCAATAAATTACGCCTTTTTTCTTCTAACGTAAATGTTTCTTATATACGCAGTCGAAACAGGAGAGATATTTTTTCTTGCCTGGAGTGTTTTTTACGCATCTTCATACGCAGTAGCGAAACAGCAGCGTGTGCACTGGTGTGTTTTATTATAAATGAATTTTATTTCGGAATGCTCTATTAGTTCCTGTCCACAGCAAAATAAGTTTCTTTGATTTTGATCGCATTATATTATACTAAAACTTATTAAGGCCAAGTATCAGTTCATGACGATGAAAAAATTCATTTTTTTTTATTAATTTTCATCCTGAAGTTATTGAGAATACGTGGACAAAAGGATATTTCGATATCGAATGTATTTCACGAGTTAAAGACCGATTTGTGGAATGGTCGGCCGACATTAAGGCCTAGTGCATACTTGAGACTAAACAGTCGGGCAACTGTTTAATCACATCGAGCCGCGCACACTCTTACCTGCCCGACTAAACTGTTTAGTCGCTGTTCATCCGCACATTACTCAAATACCAGCCGAATGTTACAGCCAATTGGTACTAGACAAAACCGGTCGTGTGAGATTTTTAATTTGGTCAGTGTGCGCATCTAGATAAGCCACCGTGCATATGTATAGAGGCCAATGCGAGAGTTTAGTCGCACATCGATCGAAAGGGATCTGGCCTGTCTATTAAACTGTTTAGTTTGGACGATTGTTTAGTATCAGTGTACGCCCTTCCATATAGCTTCATAGCCATTAGCCATTCAACTAAACTATCGCTCGATTTTAAATCTCTAGTCTGCGGGTACTCTAAATACGATTTTTTATAACGTCAAACTTTAAAACGCGTTTTTCTCTAAACCACTTTTTTCCGGAACGCGGTACGTTCTACAGCTTCAACGAATGAACCGATTTTAATGAATAAAAGCTTACAAGAAAGTATATTACATTTGGGGGCCCTAATGTCCAGATTTTTTTTTGCACATTTTTTTATTTGAGATTTTAAGCCAAAAAAGAGTGAAAAAGTGGTGTTTTTTTCAAATAGCTGCCATTTTAGTCTCAGGGCGTTTTTTCAAAATCGGAAAAAGTTAGGGTCCCGCAAATTTACTCTAGTTTCATAAAATTGAATTTTTGGTTTCAGATCACTTGGCAAGGATGTAGAAGGTACCGCATGCATCAACTCACGCCGATCGCGGCCTTACGTCATGGGAGCTGGAGCCGCCATTTTGCAATATTTTTTTTTGAAAAAATTCACAATTATTCTGCATTTGTACTTCAATAAAAGCCACTAATTGTTTTTTCCATATATATTTATTTTATATCCAAAAAAAATCCAGAAATTGAGACATTTTTCGGGCCTCTCGACTGTTACCTGCCCTTAATGCAGGTTCATGAATAGTATTTTCTAAAACTGCTGGTATCTGTTGGTTGCCGAGTTGAACTAATCAGTGCAACATTCTATGCTCGAGAATGTAAGGCCATAATCCCACGGTTTTCGATGTTTCAAGTAACAAATGTTCATGGATTCATTCACAGAAATGCTGAAACGTGCAATTAAGCATATAATACACTCTTTAATCTGATGATAAAAAATCTATTATAAATTAGTACATCATTGGTTTTTACAACCTGCTCCGAATAGGAAATAAAACAATTCCAATTCCCAAGATACAATTTTACTAAAGTTTATCGAACATTTTATAACTATGATAATTTCTTTTCAACAACAGCTGACAACAGTGAGTAATTCACAATTTCTTGTTCACCTTAGAAAAATCGTATCAATAAAAGAGCAATCAAAAACATTTATCAAAGAACGTTTGCAGTTATCCTATGTCTTAAGGTGCGGCACGACAATTTTGCTTAAAGGCATAACCGAATAATACAACTTACGTTATGCCTCGCCATTATACTCGTATATTGCGTCTATACAAATTTTATTTCGAATCATTGAAATTCAATTAATCAAACAAAACAGTGTCAAATTTTGCTCCATATTTTCTGCGACAGCATTATCACTTTACGGAATAAAAAAAAAATAGGAATAAAGAAAGACGTAAACATATATATTCGATATTATTTCCTTTTTTCCTGTGGTCATAAATGGTAATAGAGTCTAAGACTTGTTTCAAAGAATCCAAATCTGAACTGTAAACGCCTAAACACTTAGGCGTCATGTTCAATATATCGAAGAATTCTGGTCTTATGGTGCGGTAATAGCGTGCAACTGAACGGCTTTTGCAACAATCTTAACTCGATTTTTGTTATGTTAAGAAGACGTGCTCCAGGTACAACATAAACGCGAACATTATTAAATTGATAAATCCATCAGGTTTCTTGTTCGGATCGACTATGGGCTTAGATGACTTCTTTTTTTTTAAATTAAAAATTTATATAAAAACCGAAAAACCGCAAAACAATATCACGATCATGTGTTATAATTTTTCAGGTTCATCGCTTAAGTCTTTTGTATTTTGTGCGGCATGAGGTTCATAAAAGTTAACAGAACTTTGCACAATGTCTTAAAGTTGAAAAGGCATTGATGAGAGCGAATAATGTTTTTATATTGTCGTAATTTTTTTTGTGTTGTTATTTGAACATTGTGTTGTTCAGAAAAGAAACGAAATTTCATCTGATTTATGTAGAAAATAAGCGAATCCTAATGTTATACATTGTCTTGTAATGTGGGTAAATCCATACGAAAATCAAATCGAAATTTTTGTTCTAATATCAACATACAATCGGTGATGTTAATTTCAAGATGATGTTCTTACTAATTTACTTAAAAAAACAGTTTTAGCACAGGTGTTGTGCTCATGTGAATTATTAAAATAGTTCGCCTGAAAGGGGTTAATACTTGTTTCTGTTGTTTTCTTTTCTCTACATGGTCAAATTTCCATTTAAGGTGCCTACAGGCCCGACATTAAAACTGCAAATCTATGAACATTCAACGGATTTTCTAATAAATAAAAATTGACCGTCGGGGCTGAAATAAAATTGAACATGTTTTTATCAAAAAAAAAGAGAGAGAGAATAGTAGAGTGTATAATGAAAATATACAATTTGATTTACATATGAAAAAAAGAACGTACGAAATGAAGTCAGTGATCTCTCTATGCTTCAATTGGTTTTTATATTAACCCGTCAGCAGGTGAATTCTTTGTTAGTTTATTGCTCTTGGGTAATAGTGTGATTTTTTCTTGTTATTCATTCAGGGGCTTTCACTTCCAGAAAAGTTCTGTTACATATTTTTGTGCGAAAAATTCATAAAAAATGAAAAAAAAAAAATGAAAAATACAGAGGTATTTTCGGGGCACTTATAGCGAAATGCAACTATTACGAGGCTAATGAACGTACTGACTAAATACGTGAACAGACGCGTACGTAATACTTTGCGCTGTTATTAGTGAAGCGGAACGTTGCTATTTTCGAAGGAATGGGAAATAACCATTGATTATAAAATGGCTGAATGTAGTCATCATTCGTATTTTTGTATTTACTCAGCTTCTGCCCTCCTGAACAATTTTCAATAATAACTGATTTATCGAGGAAGTATTGATGATTGCACCACAGTTTTATACGCTAGATAAAATCTGCAGCATAAAGCTTAATCCAACTAAAATTGTTTTGTTTTTCTTTTTGTGAACAGAACCTCGTCCAGACTTGGACATATTTAATTTTCCTTTCACCAGTCTGTCCATCTGTTTTTCTGTTCATCTTTCTGGCCGTCCGTCTATCTGTCTGTCCGATTCTCCGTCTGCCGGTCCGTTTGTCTATCCGTCTATTTGTCTGTCCATCTATCCGTCTGTCCATCTCTCTGTCTGTCCGATTGTTCGTTTGTCCGTTTGTCCGTCTTTCCGTCTGTCCATCTGCGCGTCTGCCCGTCCGCTCGACTGTGCGTCCTTTCGTCTATCCGGCTTTTTATCGGTCCTTCTGTCCGGGTAACAAAACAGAGGTCTAGTGGAGCGGTACCGGATAATTTTCTCTTTAGAGTACTGTAAAATGCAGAACACCCGCGAAACAAATTAAATTGATTTAAATTTTGCAACAAAAATTGAAGAAATGCTAAAAACATTTTTTTCAGTTTTAGAATTTATATTGTTCTCTTTAAATAGACATTTTAGCTACTAAATACTGAAATTTAGAACTGAACATGAACTTCTAAACAATACTGAAATTAAATAGATGTGAAAATTGCGACATCCCTACGATAGCTTCCATTTATAAACAAATTAATTAATGAATTATTGTTATTTTAAGTTTTAAGTTTTAGTTATAGTTCTTAGTTTAGTTTTTATACTCTACATGAAATCATATAGAGTATTATAAGTTTAATCCAGCCCAAAAGTTTGTAACGCATAGAACCAAACCACGGACGAAAAAAAGTTATATAATATTTTTTGTTTATTTGTGGCCAAAAAACTCAAATCCGCTTGACGTCCGTCCGTCCGTCCGTCCGTCCGTCCGTCTGTCCGTTAGCACGATAACTCAAGAACGCCTTCACCTAGGATCTTGATATTTTGAATCTGAATGTTTGGTTGAATTTGTAAGGCTAAGTTCGTTGACGGGCAAAATCGTCCTACTCCTTCGGGTAGCTGCCATACAAAATGTCATTAAAACACGTGTTCAAGAATATTGGTCGATAACTTCAGAAGGGTTTAAGCTACGACATTGAAATTTTGTATGTGTTATTTTTCCAATAACTGAAGCTAAATATATGATTATGAAGAAAATCCTGTTAGTCCTTCATGTAGCTGCCATACAAATACCCTGTCAAAACGTCTTCACTTAATTTACGGAACTTAATATAACTCAAGTAATCTTTTAGCTATGAATTGGGAATTTTGTACAAATTAGTTTTGAGTAAAAACGAAGTTCGAGTTTACTAATCAGCGAAATCCTTTTACTCCTTCTGGTAGCTGCCATACAAAATGTCCTTAAGACACGTGTTCAACAATATTTTTCGATAACTTTTGAACGCTTCAAGCTACGAATTTGAAGGAAAAGGATAAATATGTAAGAAATCGAGTGAGTCCTTCCTGCACCTCCCATGTGAAAGTCCTTCAAAAAGGACATTTTTTTTCGATGACTTACCCAGTTCAAGATATGAAATTAAACACTGAATATTATCTTTTGGGTTTGAGTAGCAATCTAATGGCAGTCCTTAATAAAGGACATACAACATGCACACACGTAATTCTACTTTATCCCAACTACAATATAAATCGGAGTTCAGTATTCATCTAGAGTATTATACGATTGGCTTGCAGCCGATCGTGACTGCAGTATGTTTAGTTTTAGTTCTTAGTTTAGTTTTCAATCTATCAAGGGAGGTTTTTATACTCTAGATGAAATCATATAGAGTATTATAAGTTTAATCCACCCCAAAAATTTGTAACGCATAGAACTAAGCCACGGATGAAAAAAAGTTATACATTATTGTTTGTTTATTTGTGGCCAAAAACCTCAAATCCGCTTGACGTCCGTCCGTCCGTCCGTCCGTCTGTCTGTCCGTTAGCACTATAACTCAAGAACGCCTTCACCTAGGATCTTGAAATTTTGAATCTGGATGTTTGGTTGAATTTGTAAGGCTAAGTTCGTTAACGGGCAAAATCGTCCTACTCCTTCGGGTAGCTGCCATACAAAATGTCCTTAAAACACGTGTTCAAGATTATTGGCCGATAGCTGCGGAAGGGTTTAAGCTACAACTTTGAAAATTTGTATGTGTTACTTTTCCAATAGTTGGAGCTAAGTGTATGATTAAATCCTATTAGCCCTTCGTGTAGCTGCCATACAAATATCCTGTCAAAATGTCTTCACTTAATTTACGGAAATCACTATATCTCAAGTAATCGTTTAGCTATGAATTCGGAATTTTGTACAAATTAGTTTTGAGTGAAAACAAAGTTCGGGTTTACTAGTCAGCAAAATCCTTTCACTCCTTCTGGTACCTTCCATATAAAAAATCCTTAAGACACAATATTTTCCGATAACTTTTGAACGCTTCAAGCTACGAATTTGAAATTTTGTACACATAAATTTTTGAATGGTTCCATGGAAAGGGATAAATATGTAAAAAATTGAGTGAGTCCTTCCTGCACCTTCCATGCGAAAACCCTTAAAAAAAAAATTTTTTTTTGGCGACTCAACCAGGTAAAGATGTGAAATTAAACACTGAATATTGTCTTTTAGGTTTGAGTAGCAATCTAATGGCAGTCCTTAATAAAGGACATACAACATGCACACCCGTAATTCTATTTTATCCCCAACTACAATATAAATCGGAGTTCAGTATTCATCTAGAGTATTATACGATTGGCTTGCAGCCGATCGTGACTGCAGTATGTTTCTTAAACAATTTCACTCTAGTTAGATTGCAACGAAAAAATCTGCCAATAGTCTGGGCGCAACTTTATTATTTTATGGGTAGAAGTTCGAAACGTGTGTAATGATGCGATGCGGTGTAGGTTACTCCTGAAAACCTAAAAAATAACGTTCCAAATAGCTTCATGGTTATTTGGAAAAATACTTAAATCGGTTTTTTCCCCGACTATGTTTAAAGCTTATAGAATTAAACTTGAATTCCAAATCTCAATATACCTTTGAAATATATCAGAATTCGTGAATATGTACACAACCACTTTACACCCCGTTAGGGGTTGGCAATCGAAAAATTTTGAAGAACGTTACTAGGACTTTTATATAAATAGCCCGCAGAAGTAAAATTGCTTTGATAGCTCGACATGACTAGTTTTAACGAAATTCGTGAAAATGTGGATTCACGAAAATTTTTTTTACTCAAACTTTGAACGCGAATAAATAACTTATTGTTCCCCCCCCCCACTTCCACACCACTAAAACACTATCGACATTTTTTTGCAAATAAGTCCACTATCATAGTACTACATAAGTTTCAAGTTTCAGCCTTCTAGCATAAGTGGTTGCTGAGATCTGGAAACCAAATTTTTTCGTCTAAGACGCTCCTCTCTCCTCTCCCCTCGTACCCCCACCCCTGGAAAAGATACCAGTCGTAGCGGTTCATCCAACCTACCCACCATAAAAATTGCATGCTAATATCTCAACGGGTTTGGGAGCTACGCGCCTTCAAACGATTTTACGTACGGCGGACGGTGTACGGCGTCTACGGCGGACAGACGGACATTTTTTTTTGGCCTTTTTGGGGTTTACTAGTCCTAAAACGTTAAAATACAAAATTACAGGGTGGCAAATTTTTTTGAAATTTCAGGTCGATCACAATATATTAAAAAATAATAAAGTAAAATGGAAGAGAAAATAATAGCAAATCGAGGTGTTCTAGCCCCTCTAAAGAAGTTCGAGTGACTTCGTTTTATGCACCCTTACAGCAGTTTTAAAATTATTCCTTGGGAGTTATAATGGAGATCTGATTTCAGGGACATGCTCTTGCAAAAAGGAGGTCAAATGGAGGAGAAAACAATGTCTCCAACCCTCCAAAAAAAGTACTCCGGGATTAATCATGGGATGCTCCCATTTATTACTGATATAAGTGTTCTGAATTACAAAATGTTTTAAAAAAGAATATCCTAAGTATTTGATTTTTAACCAAACTTATAAGTCATTTTTATAATAAGTATTCTACATAACCATATAATTTTTCTGTAAGCCCCTCCGAAATAATTTTCTGTGTTCGCGCCTGCCTTTTAGCTTTCTATCTTTCTAGCTTAGCGGTTCTAGAAATATTAAAGTCGGAATATTCTGTTTTTCACCCTAATCCAACCCGAAATTCTATTGACCCTACCCCCCATAGTTGGGTAGTCTTTTCTTCGAGAGCATTGAGGATTTGAGGTCGTTAGGGTATGACAAACTGGTCAGGTTCTGCAGGGAATTGTAGTGTTTTTGAGGTGATGGAATAGCCCACGAGGACCTGAAGGGATCGCAATGTGCCCGTATGGCGCCTAGTGAGCGCGGTGGTTCTAGCGCTGCGACCACTCTTAAACCTACATCCCATACAAATTTCAAAATCACATTAACATTTCACATTCATATATAAAACGTGATTATCTTGAAAAATTGTCATCCCCCACTTTAGGGTTCCAACGTCTCCTTCCCGCACCCCCCCCTTACCGCTTCATCGTCCACTTTAAATTTATCATGCTCCACTTAAAAACACAAACCAAATTTTATCTTTCTGGCGTAATTAGTCCGGAATACATTGTAGTTTTTCACAACCGCAGACGGTACCTACCACCCCCTCCCCCCTCATACCTCCTTATTTTATAAATTTCAAGTTTCAACTTACTAGCATACGGGATTTCTGAGTAATAAACACCAAAAGTTTTCGTCTAAAACGCTCACAACCCCACTACCTAAACTTAAAGGGTTTCTTCCAATCTATTTCCAAAAAAAATTTTAACTTGATGGTTTTAAGGATTTGGAAGCTACGAGTCGTCTTCTTCAATTTTATTTAAGTGTTGAAGTCAGAGTGATTTAAATAATTTAGGCACATTAGTGACTTACACCATTCCTCCTTCAACGTTCAAAGATGGTCCAAGAAAACGCTGATCTTAATTCATCCCAGAGTCAATCGAAAATACATTTAGCGAGCAAAAAGAACTTTACTTTGATTAATCGTCAATAATCGGTTCTTCCCTCGGCGCAAAAATTCCGTTAAATCACATTTAAGCTCTTAATGAAGACTTAATGAATATCAAAAACTGATTTCATCCACTCATCCACGTTACTTCTACGAATAAATTCCTCGAGTCCTAGCCCACTAAAACGATTCTAGTCGGAGCGTACCTAGAACAAAAGCTACCATTATTTCGAGACTACTTCTTCTAATAACCGTGAGTAAGTTAATTTTCGTTCACTTAGTCCGAATCTGAACCGTATGCCTTTAAAGTCATAAATCCGTCGGAATTAAATTTAAACTACGTGCATTATATTTTCTTTTTTTTTCTTTAAATTTTTTTCCGGAAAATAAATGGAGAAAAAATTAAATAACTTCTTCTAAGACATTCATTTCTCACCGGTCGGTGTAGTGTTGAGCTAAAACCATGGGAAAAAAACGAATAATTTTGTTTTGATTTTGCAGTGGATACATACATTTTATGTATGAGTACTTACCGAATATTTTTATACCATGTTCGGACGATGAAAAAAAAAGTGCTCTGATTAGATCTGATTTTGAGATGCCGGCGCTGGATCTTAAGATTTTCCCTAACATGCTGAGCATAACTCATGAAGCACTTCATAAAAACTACATTAAGAAGTTACTGGCAATACCTGAAACCGTTAATCGGGCGATTGAGATTAAAGACGCATGATGAACTCCCAGAATACGTAAGTGGTTTGGCCAACCTTCCTAACTCCTAAGGGATAGAGTATTTTAGCATTTTAGCGAAACACGGCCGTTATTATATGGTCTAAGCGGATTCGATATGATTGTGGAAGCGGAGATTCGTAATTTTTTCGGCCGAAAAGAAGCCGGAGTAACCATCCATTAAACGTCTGCCAATGTTTTTCCTCAACGCGATAGTATAAAACTTTGCTAAGATGTTTCGCTTCTGCGAAAGACGTACCTTACGGCAATGGCGAAACGTATTTTGACCCATAGCCATGACAAAAACCATATTTCTGCATCGGTACGGGAAGCTCGCAGTAATGCGCATTACAGAAAACATTGCAAACATTTTTTTGTATGACCGGTTGTGAATTTTTTCCCACCCTATGATGAAAAAAAATAAATAAAATCTTTTGATTCCCACAGTAAGTTCTACACTCGACAATCTAGATGATAGTACGCTCTCGGTAGGTCGGTGGTAAGGTAACTACATTTCTTGGCATGAAAATGACGTGAAAAAAGGCGAGAAAAAAGCGCACAAGAAGCACTTCGGAAAGCGGCAAGCAGCAAGCAGCAAAAATCTCAAACTTACTTAAAAGGCGTACAAAGTAAGCGGGGCCCCGGTGGGTCGAGCAGAAGCTCGGCTTGGTACCAAATAATTCCAGTTCTAAGACAACTTTCTTATTCTGGCCGCTTGGTTTCGGTGTTATGAACGCGCGCGTTTCGAGCGTTCCAAACTTGCAAGTTCTTTGACCTCCGAAAAAAATCGCGGCTCGTGGCTTGTAAACAGCAAAAGCAAAATTTTTTCTTCGTCGTTTTTCGACCCAAACAAAACAAAAATATAAAATAAAACTTTTTATTCCTCAAGTTGAACTTACCTCTGATCTTTTCCTTGTTGTTTTCTGTTTTTTTTTCTCGAATATTTCTTATTATTTTCCTCCCATCTTATTATCGTCTTCATCTCGCTCTTCTCTGGCTCACTAAACCACCATCTTGCCGCCCCGAGTCCGATACAAAATTCATCGAATTACAAAATAATAAAAGCTTGCGCGTTCTTTTTCTCACACATCCTCCGAAATTATTGTCCGCATGTGAGAAATATGAAAAATAAGTAAGCAGCAAGAAAACGTACACGAAGTTTTTTTTTTTTTGGATATGTGAATTTTGGCCCAGTTTCATTATGCGAATTATTCAAAGTCTAGTTAGTGCGATGCCGGAATAATTCTTTCCGCATGCGTCAAAAAGATTTGGGTGAAAAAAAAATGTTTTTATCTAATTACGGTCCAATGCTGATCTGGCGCAATGCCGACGCATTACTCGACTAAGTACCGACGTCATAAAATTTTGAGCCGAAGAAAAAATCGCTCCAACACTTAAATATAACAAAAATCCCAGTTTAACCGCAATTTGATGGCAAAAAAAAAATGAGCTGAGGTGAGAAAATAATTGAAAACCGCAGGGATGATGTTTGCAAGTAACTACACTTTGTACTTTTTTTTCCAGTTCGCTGGGAGAGAATTGATGTTTAATTTTTGGTGGTGAAGGTAATTAACAGGTGGGTACTGGAGTTCAATGCTTCCATTAGACGAAGTGATCCGAGGTAGCTATGTTTTGATTTTTAATAAACGGTGAATCTAAGGAAACCAACATTATCTTTCAGTGTACGGATGGATCGAGGATAAATATAATGCCAGGAGCAACATATTCAGTAGGTACTCTAAAGTTGGGGATTTGGCGCAGACGGTAATTTGGCGCAATACGTTTTTTCAGCTCTGAGACATTTTGAACGAACGTTGAGATTGTACACACATTTTGCAACAATACAAAATAAGCCAACAACAATATGGGAGCAACTTTATTATTTTTTGGGACAAAGTCTAGGATGTGGTTAATGTCGAATTATATCACTGGCTGTTTCGAGACAACGAGGATTTTTTTCATGTCAGGTGCAACAATCAACATTCATCAGTAGTTCTTCATATAAAAAATCTGCCAACAATTTGGGTGCAACATTATTATTTCTTGGGACGAATTCCGGGACGCGTTCAAAGTCAAAATATAATATTTGTTCTTTCAACACAAGGCACTTTAAAATAAATTAAGTTTCACAAAGTTAATTTTTTGGATGTCTGCATCGGAACTACACCCAGAAAAATATTTTCGTAAAAAATAACTTTTTTCGTTTTTATCTTGCTTAAAAGTATAAATACTAAAATATACCTAAAAATTAGTAAAAAAAAATCTGCCAATGGTCTGGGTGTAACTTTATTATTTTTCGAGTCAAAGTTCGGGAGCGTCCAAAGTCGGAGTATATCATGACTTGTTTCGTGATTATTAGGTTTCTTGGAAAGTTAATTTTGTTCTTAAAATAAAAATATTTAAAATAGAGGTTTTTAGCCGATTGAACATTGAAAAAGCCCGTGGTGACAATCAAATTTCGGTATATTGTTTAAACTAAAAGCCCATAGAAGTAAAAACGAATTTGTTGCCTTATCAGACTTAAGAGATATGACACGTATATAAACCCATTACTTCCACTTGGGGTTTGAATTTCGAAAAAATTGTGAAACAGGTTTTTAAACGATTTGATAAGAAGCAACTAGATGTCTCATGAGACACGATGGATTTTGAAAAATTTGTAAAAACGTAAGCAAACCCTTCACACCCCTTGGTTCCTGAAATTCGCAAAATCGTGAAATTGTTTTTTAGGTCATTACATCAAATGCCATAATAACCAATTTTATGTCTCATCAGAACTAAGGGATGGCAAAAATTGTGAAAACATATGCAAACCCTTGGGGGTTGAATATCGAAAAATTGAGAAATGGGTTTGTAGGCGATTATATAAAAAGTCTGTGGAAGTGAAAAGCGATCTAATATCTCATTAAACCTAAGAAATATGTCGAAGCTTTGAAAAGCATACAACCCCCTTACACCCATTATGATCGAATATCTAAAAATATTGAAATTGACTTTTTGGAGCTTATATAGGAAACCATAGGAAGTAAAAATGAATTCGATATATCATCAGATCTAAGCAATATGTAGGAATCTGTGAAAACATATGCAACCTCCTTACACCCACTTGGGGGTTGAATATCCAAAAATCCTGAAAGGAGTTAATAAATAAATATGAAGACAACACGAGAAAGTAAAAACCAATTCAATTTCTTATCACTTCTAAAAGATATGACGGAATTCGTGAAAACGTGTTCAACCCTTTTATACCCTCTTAGGGGCTGAAAAGGGAAAAAACTTAAAAACGGGTTTTAGGCGATTATAAGACAAGCCTTTGAAAGTGAAAAGATATTCGATATCTGATCAGACCTCAGGGATATGGCAGAATTCGTGAAAAAGTATACAACCCCCTTACCACCCCCTTGTTGTTGTTGTTGACCTCCTTAGGGGTCGAATTTCAAAAAATCCTGAAAAGTTTTTATATGAAGAAGGCATAGAATAAAAATTAATTCAATATTTGGGAAGACCTAATAGATATGACGAAAACCGTGAAAATATATGCATTCCATTTTCACTGACCTTTTTTTTACCCTCCTTCCGAACGCCAATGGATATTTGAAATTTTTTTTTATCTAAATTACTTTTCTGGTTGATTTACATATACGTACCGAATTTCAACTTTGTAGCATAAGTCGTTCTGTAGATAGGAAAAACATCTCCTACCCATGTACCATACCACCTCTATACAAAATTATACTTTTCAGTCAAGGTTTTTTTGCAATTTTCCTTGTATAAACTCACAATAAATTTTTTTAAATTACTATCCTACAGTCATGCACTAAAAATATAACGTAGTTGTACAGATATTTGTCTAATCTCTAAAATAAGTCATACATGTAATCCATAAAAATTATTCCTGGCAATAAAGAAATTTGAATTTGAATTTGAAAATTATACTTTTCCAACATGCCACTACTATAGTTCTATTTAAATACCAAGTCTCAGCTTTTATATCATTATAGGTTCTCGAGATATAATAATCAGAACCTTTTCCTTTTCACCCTCCTCCACTCTCACCCACTATACCCTCACCCTTTTTTCCTGATAGGGGTCTATTAGGTCTATTTTTGGTAAAAATTTTAAGAATCTATCTTATACTGCTCTTGAGATATGAGACGTGATTTTTTAGAAAAATTCGTATCCCCTCCACTTTCATTCTACACCGCCCTCTTCAAAAATTTTACTTTCAGCAAACTTTGTTTGTCAACTTCTATTCAGAAACCAAATTTTATTTTTCTAATACAATTGGTTCTTGAGATATCGTATTCAAAAGTTTTGCATCCCCACGCCACTACCCCCACTCAAAAATTTGTTTTTGATCTATTCTCCTAGTATGCCTACAGATATTTATTAAGTTTCAATTTTGTGGCATTAACTGTTTAGGAGATATTGATTTTAGAATGTTTCGATCTCGGCTTTCTTGCGTTTTGGACGCATTATTTTTCCCCCACTCCCACACCCCTTCACCCATATAGGCAAATGGGTGTACTATCAAAGTTCTATATAAATTCCAAATTTCAGCCTCCTAGCATAAGCGGTTGCTATGATCTAGAAACCAAAATTTTCCGTCTAGAACGCTTCCCCTACTTCCCCCTTTAAAAATGTGGTCACTTCAAGGGGCCCACCCAGTCCATTCATGAAAAAAATTTCAATTCAATAGCTCAAAGGGTTTGGGAGCTACGAGCCTTCAAACGATTTTGAGTACAGCGGTCGACGTACGGCGTACTGCGTACGGCGGACAGTCGGACTGAACTTTTTTTTTGCTTTTTTCGTGTCTACTAGTCATGAAACGTGAAAAAAAAAATTTCAGGATAACAAATTTTTGTTTTTTTAAAAATCGATAACAATACTGTATTATTGAAATAATAAAGTAATAACATAATTATTTTTATTTTATTATTTTATTAAGCTACCACTTTTAGTTAAAATTAAATTTAAGTTCATTTTATTCTAAATTTTTAGTTGACTCATGGTAAACAATAATTTAGTTAAGATAACTGCAAAATAGTAACATATTAATTAAAATTAACTATTTTCTGGTGAATATTAAGTAGTATAATAGTAAATTGCATATTTAACAAATTTTAGTAAAAACTATTGCATAATAGTTATATTCTACGAAAAGACCAATTTTACTTTATTATTTTTAAATAATAAAGTATTGTCATCGACCTGAAACTTAAAAAAATGTTCTACCCCGAAATTTTGTATTTGCACTTTGTCTGTCTGTCCGCCGTACGAACAAACCCGTTGAGCACTTAGGTCTGATATATCGAATTGTGTTTTACTTTAATGTACTTTCTATGTAATCGTCTAAAAATCGGATTTAGAATTATTTGATATTCAACCCCTAAAGGGCTACGTCGATATTTTGTCCGCTGTTTAGGTTATTATGCGATTGACAACCTAAAGAATAACCAGGAGGCTATTTTCAACGTTATTTTTTAGGTTCACAAACGCAGAGTAATCTACACTGCATCTCTGCATTAAACGCGTTTCGGACTTCTACCCAAAAAATAATAATGTTGGGCCCAGACTGTTGCCAATAGGATTCGGTATGCTTTCGGAATTCAACAGCAGATGAATTCCGCTGGAGTTCCGTACGAATTCTGATATGTTATTTTCAATGAATTTATTCTCCCTTCAGGGTCGTACGCGGGGAAGTGAGTTGCCATAACCCTTCGATCGTCACTGCCTGCTAACACTCAACTCCAATTTAAATAGGAATTCGGTATTTCATCTATAAAATAATGCGATTACTTCTAATATTTACACTCCTATATTATTTAGTGCTATAAATTCGATCCATTCCAATTTTCACACTACTTAGAGCAAACTTATTAATCCAGTATAAAGCGAATATTTAGCAGCGCGGTTGCAGTAATTCCCCTATCGCTGGATTGAAATTTAAATCCGAAGTGTGAATTTAATCCAATTAATTAAGGTTGAACGAAATATTCCCACTGAGGTTGCAGGAGCTTTAACAATATGCGAAATAAAGTAAACTCACAAAAGCCAAATCATAGAAATTTCCTAAAAATAAAAAGGTCGAATTACTCTTAATGACGAATCTAAACTAAAGCGTAATAAAACTTTAGTTCTTAAATGAATCAACCAAAAATTAGTTTAACAACTTGAAAACCGTGAGAACTCAAAATAATCCAAATAAAATTTCGAGCATAATAAAATCGTTTAGAGCATAAAGAATCGAAATCAAAATGATATCATAAACTAGAGTAGTTACCTTTTACTACAACGTAACAGACGTAGTCTCCTCAAGGGCTTACGGCATTAGCATTTTTTGAGTCATACGTGAACATCGGAAGGTAAACGGCTTCTCATCCACCTGTACGATGTGTACGTCTTACAAGTCGTCCGATTCCCATCGTCAATTGCCCGAACTGTTTCATGCGTATCACATACGGAACGTACGGGGGTCTAGTAGTCGCTGTCGGACGCTATACTCTAGCGAACGTTTAGACCACTAGGCTAATATACTTAATAACTGTTTCCTCATTCTAAAACGCTCCGAACGCTTATGCTTTCAATATCGGACGACGACGTATCGACCATCACGACCACAGAATGGCACGAAATAGGTGTCTCCTGGTCTTTGCCTAATAAATTCTTCCAATCACGTAATCTCAGGTATTCCGGGCAGGTCGATTTCTTTTCTTCGGTAAGATATTCAAATTGCTGGACGGCTTTATGGGCGCGCTGTGCGCTGGTGGACAAAACAGTGGAAACAAAAACTGATTTAAGAAATATTGAGCCGAAATTAATTTTTTTTTTCGCTTTAAGGCTTTAAGTAGTAGGTTAGTATTCGTCCCCTCGTCTCACAGGTGAGTAAATCAAGTGGCGGACTTTTTTGAAATATTCGCTGTCTGTTTGTTCATTCAACAAAAAAAAAAGGTTTTTAAATGAAAAATTAAATAATAATAAAAAAAGAGGTTGTTTGAATTGCGAATTGTATGCTTAATTGGTCGTTGAACTTTTGCCGGAACAGTGGTTTAATCGAAAAAGAACGGACTAATCATCTTCTTTTTGATTCCCGCCTAGATCGACGGTTTGAATTTGAAATCCAATTTAAGACGTTCGGCAGTGGAGTGGGATTTATCTTCTTCTTCAGGTGTTTTTTTCTATTCTACAGCAATTATTTCCATAGGTAGATGATGTACGAGTGTGTACACGATGCTTTCGGTATTCTATCTACGATTTTCGATTTTGATTTTTTCAGGTGTATGTAGGTACGATGTATACCTGGCCACGGTATAAGGCCCATACGAAATTAACTTCCTATTCGGGCTGGATGGGGTTAATCTGATGCTATGGTGTAATATTTCCTACTTATGGGCATTACTGGATTGCATGAATGGTGTTAGGTACTTAATTTGAATTATATATTTTTTTTATTGAGTTTACTTTGGCCGGCCAGGTACGCTCGCGATAAAGACGCCTAGAGCTAGAGCGGATCGATCATATTTTCCGGATAATCTTCACATACGTGATCGGTACGAGTTTGATTAGCTTCTGTGATGGACCGTTGTCCTACGTACTTTACGGTTCTGTTGGTAGAAGTTTCTTACTGTAAATTTGCATTTCGATCGATTTTATTTATAATTATTTCCTTATTTTGTTTTCCCCGAGGAACAATAATTTACAGTGAGTTTCAATTATGTATTTACCAGGGTAGTAATTTAATTCGTGATTGTAGCGTGTTAAGAAAACAATCAACCAATTCTAATATACAAAACTTTACGATTTCTTTGGTTTAAGCTTAGGAAGCGCCCATCATATGTGAAAGGTGCAAAAATTGAATTCAACCGCATTTTTATATTTGATTTCCGTATTGATAAATATTTAATCCAGGCCTTGTAATGCCAATTTCATGGGATTAAATCAAAAAGAATAGCTCTATATTTAGAGAAAGAGAATTTTTTAAGGAACAAGTCATGATTGAGAAAAATTTTATAGTAGAAAAACGCTCGTAATTGGCACAGGAAATTTAATTCAAGTTACAATTCTTTAACCATTAGTTAAGAGACAGTCAACAACGAAAAGCTAAAGACAGTTCAGAACAGAACACACGTCATTTCTCTTATGTGATTAATGATTAAATGATTAATGCTGAAACAATCCGTGGAATTGATAGCTTTTAAACTTTTGGGTCAAAGTTTTAAACTGGAGCACTATTGCCGGGACGGTATCCATTATCGTAAATTTTAAATTATAAATTTAACAGATTTTTTTGTTGACATAACCCTTATGTCGATCACGACTAAGAGGACTAGTATCAAGTGCAACAATATCCATTATATCCATTATATCGATAAATATCAGTTTGATTTAAGGATTCTGCGACCTGAACGATATTTAGTTAGATACGTTCTTTAGGCATTATTAATACCTAGTCGCGTGAAATACCACAGGTACTGTACAGAAAACCTCCGTCTATAGTAATCTGCTTTTTGTTGTCACGATGATTTTGAAGCAAAATATTTATGATGTCAGTCTGGTCCGTGGCAAAAACCCGAAAATTTCAGTCCTGTGTCTAAACTCTTTTTTTTCAAGCCAATCTGACGCTGTTTACGAATAAGCATAAGTTTAGCTGTATGATAAACGTGATACAATAGTATTACGCCAACTTCTCTAATTAAAAAAAAATTTGCCAACAGCGAAAGGCATTTGGGAATCACTGTTTTATTTTTTTTGCTTGATTGCATATCATACAGGTGCGCGCCCGCTCCGTATGCAAAACCTATGAACAGTGGTTCTCGATCGAAAATCGGATGCTTAACGGCAGGATGTATGGGAGTCAGTTAATCCGAATCAAGAACGATATAAAGTGGTGTTTAGTTTAAGTAAGAAACTCGTATGTATACAAAATTTTGTCACAATCGGTTTGGTAGTTCTAATAGTCAAAATATACGGACAGATAGATAGATAGAGTAAAAAATTCTTTATTCTCTTCGATTACTAAGTCTATTTGCAAAATATTTTGAGAAAATAAATATGAAAATTACAACCAACTTTCCTTTCATGGACTTATTATTGTAGGTGAGAGTGTGGCAAACTGGGCTAGTAAAATGAGCCCCTTTAAAATTTCTAGTTTGCAATAACGCCATCTCTTAGCAAAATAAATTATACGATAGGGGAGAGTCACCAAATACTGGATACTTTTTGTAAATTTCAAAAAACTATGGAATTATATTCAAAATGTTTTATTCAATACATTAACAAAGATCAATAATCTAATAAGCTTTGAAATTAAAACAAAAAAATTTGATAGATTTTCTTCAATTCCTCATAATTATTTTCGAGCTTATTTTCTTTTTCGATCGATACACTTTTCCCAGCGATGTTGGATAGCTTCGATACCCTCTTTATTGTGAGAACTGTCGAGCTCCTCAAAATAAACATCAACCGCAGGCTCCACCTCTTCTCTGTTGGCAAATTTTTTAAGTTTGAAAATAGAAAATAATCTGAGGGGATTAAGTCTGGTGAATAGGGTGAACTTAAACTCATTGATTTTGACCACCGCGACAACAGATATGTGAACGAGTCCATTGTCTTGACAACACTTTCTTTTTCGTCAAATGCGGCGTTTTTCCTTAATTTCATCACTGAAATGCTGCAATAAGTTCGCATAATACTCGTCGTTAATTGTTTTACTCGTTTGAAAATAATCAATGAAAATTATCCCACGAGCATCCCAGAAAACTGAAGCAATGGCCTTGCCTGCGGATGGAACTGCCTTCCCCTTCTTTACAGCCGATTCACCCCTGTTAGTTCATGATTTTGACAGTTTCTTCGTTTCAGGTGTGAAGTGATGGACACATGGCTCATCCATGGCTATGAATCAATGCAAAAACTCCGCTTTATCGTTGTGAAACATTGCCAAACACTCGATTGGAACATCCAGAAGACGCTGTTTTGTTCCATTGTGCGCATACGCATCAGCCATCTGGCGCACAGCTTTCTCATGTCCAAATCTTCGGTAAATGTGCGAGGTACAGTACATTTTGAAAAGTCTACCAACCTTACATGTCTGCCAGCTACTACTGCTAGAATAGTACCCCAATACTGGATATCCAGAATTGGGAGCAATTCAGTATCCAGTATTGAGGCATATAGGAAATTAACCCTGCATATTTACACAAATTTCACTATTTCTTATAATTGATAAAAAATGTTAAAAACATATTTCGGAGTATGTAGTTAAGCAACACGTTAAGCCAAAATAATAAATATCAATATATATACCGTGTGTAAGAGCAGTTTGAAGGGAACCAATTTAAAAATTTGTTGCGTGCAAGAACGCTTAGCGATTTTACAGAAACAACTGACAAGAAATATCGCATTGCCAGCATCACATAAGTGACCAACTTCTTTTGATATGTTAATTCCTGCCACTAAATTTAGATGGCGGTATTTAGATCCCATTTTAACACGGTATCCAGTATTGCGCACCTATCCAATATTTGGTGCGCCTCCCTTAAAGTTTCATAAATTGACCACAATGCACTATAAACGAAATCCACTTTAATTACAGTTCCTTGAATTTTTATCATATTACAATTTTGGTACCGTCTGATGTTATCAGTGTTTAATAATTGCATTAAAAAGAATTGTTAGCAAGTGAGAATTGTTTGGAACAGTATCCTTGAGATCGGCGTACGGATTGTGAAACTTGAAAAGTAAAGCTTTGATGATTAATTAAAAAATATATAAATTTTAGAAGATGCTTGCTGTTTAGCGTTTATTCGGGGCTATACCAATACTTACAACAATCTTTATACCAATATAATTTTATTTGACACTTAAAAATAATAATTTTAGCATGGCTAAAACATACAACAAAAAATCAATACAACAATCGTGGACTGAAGTTGCGATGAAAAATGCAATAGCTTCTGTTGCTGAAAAAATGGACCTAAAGAATGCCAGTATATATTTTGGGCTACTCTTCGTAGCAGAGTACGCTCTCAACACACTTAATTTCGTTTCAATTTATTAAAATCATATTGTTTGTCTTAATGGATCCATTGCCATATTCTTTCGCTCCAGTTTCGGGTGAAATTACTATACCCCTTGGAAGGGCTCACTTTACCACAGTAGTGGGACAAACTGGGCACTTTAAAGTATGCATAGAAATCTTTTTTATCAGCAGCAATAATTTAACTTCACGAATATATCTTAACATCCTAAGCTATCGATTTTGCGACAAAAGGATTTTATAACTATTACCCATTTTACAGAATCTCGGTACAAACCTTAGGGGGCTTACTTTGCCACACTTTCCCCTACAGATGATCTGACAGAAAATTAAACTGATTATCTAAGTGGGAGTATTTTCATTATTTCTTTGCAAATATTTGATAATTTTGTTCATCGTCCTAATGACTACTTCATATATATTCAATGAATTCCATTCATTAAAACAATGAACTTTATTTCTTTTAGTATACCTGTACATTCTGTGAAAATAAAATTAAATAAATAAATAAATTAAATAAATAGTCTAAGAGATACTTTGGAGCTATCTTTTTCGATTAATATACCAAATTCTTAAGTTAAGTTTCCCATCCCTTTCAGAATTTTTTCTCCTTTAAACTATCGCTCCTTCTTCTACGGCCCGACTGTGCAAACCGGACCTTGGTGCAAATAGGACAGACCTGTCGAAGACTCCCCTGAGTAAAATCATCTTCTTTCTTAAGAGAATAGATATGGCCTAGGGAGTGGTTAAGACCCAGGAACAAAAGACCACTCAAGTCGAGGTTCGGGAAGCAGTAAGGCTTCTACAGGCTCAAACCAACAAATAAATAAAATTCTTTAATAGAAAAACTTGAACGGTAAAGTGTACTTATGAGTAAATTACCAGCAATGATGTCCTGACGAAATTGGGCAAAAAAGTCGAACATGTACAGCGCATGAAATTGAGGCAAGCCTAAGGAGCACCATTTCGCGATAGTTTTATCGTTATTTTAATTAAATTAAAATAAAAAAAAATGTCCCTGTTATCTTGATGCCCTAGGTACATCCAGGCTGAACATAGCCGCTCTTATAGCTGCGTTCAATCACTTATTATTGCAATTGCGCTTTTTACTGCACTTAAACTGACCGCGATTCGACCAACTGAACAATTGCAATTAAAACTAGATTTTATTGAAGAAACAGATAAATTCCTTGCTATTCCCAATTTGTTTCTGCCTCACTATTTTCACAGTTCGAATCACTTAGAAATATTATTTAAGTTCTCTCCGTTTTAAATATTAAATTAAATATTTAATTTAATATGGCCTTTCAGCTCAGTCCGTTATCATATTTCGCTATAGTAAATACGAAAAACGAGTTGACAAATTTTATAATTAATTTGTAGAGATATCGTTCTGCTCTACGTCCTAAAAGGTGTAATTTATCCGGTAAATTAATAACAGGAATGACAGGGACACTTTATCAGCTATGTTAATTTTACTCACGATACTCCAACGTCCAGTTCGGCAGGTTCGACGTTAAAAGTCGCTCATCATGGATTCTATCCGGAAACAGGTACATACTTATTCCATGTAATTGTCAATTATACACCTATCAAGAATTACAAGAAAGGAAATTATGAACTCTTCCCAAACAGGAATGGCAACTTATCCAGAAATGTTTTTCTTCAATTCAGTTATATAAGTGGAATTTATCAAGTTTTATGGGTGTTTAAAGTGAATAGTGCAGTCAAATTGGCTTAAGTGATGGTAAAGAATCTTAAAAATTTTGTAAAATGTCGCCGATTTCCAACTGTTCAACTATAAACAAATTAACGTAAGATGATCGATTATCATCTTCAATTAAAGCATCCGAAAAATGTCGATGTCTTAAAGTTAACAAACTTGCATCTCCGGATTGATACATCTACTTAAAAAAATGACGAATGAGGAAAAAATCAAAGTTCAAAGAAATAGACAGGTGTGTGGTGTTATGATGTAACCTTGTGGCATCTTTAATAACTGCACAAGTTCAAGGCGATCGGAAACTTGAGGAACCGCATCTCAAGTACCACATACTCACATACAAAGTCAGTAAATGTTGCGAGCAGATACAAATTACAAATCTTCGTAGATGTACAGATTTTTATTAAAAAAAAACAATTGCGATCTTACAATAGATGACCGTGCGCCGTTCGACTTCAGGTTGTTCGTAAGACGAATTACTACACCTTCGGACTACTGTAAATCAAAAACTACGTAATGGCCAAGTTTTGCAGGTATCGTGTGTAATTAATAAAAATTTCAGTACAGCACATATTTCTCGTATTTGGCTTAATGCCCTGGTGTGTGCGTTATATTTAACTTTAATTGCGCGGACCGTTAAGACTTAAATTTGATGCCAATTCATAATTTTGTTATAAAATTGTTTGGTGGTCGACGTGTTTTTTTTTTATTTAATAAATTAACTGCCGTATTTTCGTTTGCAAAACCAAGAGTATGTAATTTGTTAAAAAAAAATTTTTTTTCTTACTTGAAAATTCTACGAAAACTTAGTGGTAAGTTAATTTCTACACAAACACAATGCGCAGTTTTCTTTGATTTTTACCCAAAAAACGGTTACACTAAGTTGCTGATAGATATTTAACCTGAAACTCTGACATGTCGGCTACAAATTGCTTCACCGATGCTAATATCATATCGAGCCTCGCACTAAAGTGGTAACATTTTTTTTTACTCTTTTTTTGATTAATAAATCCACCAAAATAATTAATCAAATTAAATATTTATATACTACGAAATAACTGAAGAAAGTCAGGTTGTGCTGGAACATTTTCGATGGAAAAACCAAACCAAAAGTATTGAGTACACACGCTACCAAAAAAAAAAACAATAAAAAAAAAATATATAAATTAGTATCTGCTGATGTTGATTAGAACTAAAATAATTGGAATTGGTGTTTCTCACGAGGATGAAGCGAAATAAACAGTTGACTTTAATTAAGACAAAGTCGACCAATTAACGTTGATTATCAGCAATTTAGCAGCGATTACCTGCCGTACCGGCAGGAGAGATTTCCATTTAGTGTTTGAGAAATTACCGGGGAGGATCGTTTTAAATACATTTATCTGATCAATTAAGCTACCAGATGATGTTCATACCGTTCATATCCCTGTAATTTAAATAATGCTCTAAAAATTTTAAAAATGGAATGAATTGATTAATTAATCAACTGCATTAAAGTGATGTTTGTGACCACACGGGCTTTACTTTCAATTGTACGAATTTCTTTGACAATAGAAAACTTTTTGACCGCATTTAGTCGGATTTTTCTACAAAATAAAATAAAAACAATTTTAAAAAAGAGATAGTTCCACTCTGCTAAAACTACCGTGCTTTTATTTTGCTTTTAATAATCTGCAACTTCATATTGCAGTCTGTAAAAAGCACACAAACTTTTTGAGATCGACCAGAAATTTTAAAAAAAAATGCAACACTTCTTTTTTAACATCCAAAGGCTATTAGAACATTCGAACGGATACGGATAAAATAATCGAAAAGTAACAAACTGGCCTTAGAACTGAAACTGATAAGATTATTTTAGTAATACTATTGCTTGAAAAATGGGAGTTCAACATCGACGTGCACGAGATTTAGAAGAATTTACCAGAGTAAGATATTAAGATCTTTTGAATCGTTTTTGAAGGCCTCTGTCCCATTCGCGGAAACAAGAATTTAATGATTGGTTGGAATATAAGAATTACTTTGAAGAAGGCCTCCAAGCTGTTAGGGTGTTTCGTACCCTTATAAGTTACTGAAACCCGATGATAACTTTCGAATACTTAGTTTTCAAACTGACTTTCCCAATTAAACATTTTCAACTTTACAGCGATCCGTTCCAGTCGAAAAGGTCTTGTGGGTGTCTTCACAGATTTTCTGACGACGAAAATAAAATCAAAATAATTTTTAAAAAATTTAGCTCTGAAAATTTTAATTCTCTGTATAACATGGTTTCGGAAAATCTGCCAACAGTCTGGACGCAACTTAATTATTATTCAGGACCAAGTCTGGGAAGCTGATGAAGCAGAGGTGCGGTAGAACTGTTGATGATACTGCCACTCTTAAGACACCAATTAACATTTCAGGTCATAGTCTGGGACGTCGAAATATAACACTGCTTGTTTCGAGACAAGGAGATTTTTATTTTGGTCACTGGACTAGCCTCCTATAAGATACAATTATCAGCAGTCATTAGTGTTTCTTCATACAAAAATTTAAATAACTACAAAGCCCATGGACGTAAAAACAAATTCAATATCTAATCATACCTAAAACATTTATTTATTATTTATTTATTTCAAGATGTGGTTCCATTATGAATAATGAAACCCATCAATATTTCGGCCAAGCCCAGAGGGTCTAAAACATATAGCGAAATACGTAAAAACCGATACAACCCTCTTACTCTGCATTAAGGGTGAAAATGAAAAGCTCCTAAAATTAGCTTTAAGGCAATTCTAAACAAACCCGCAAAAGTAAAACTAGTTCGATACCTCATCAGGTTTAAGTGATCGTGGAAAACACAAAAAACGTATACAAACTCTTTTAAACCCCAAATATTGCGAATTAGTACAGTGGAAGTAAAATTCAATTTGATATCCCTCATTTTTGAACGCATTTTAATTTTGTTTGGATTTTCGAGCAGCTGGTGAGCTCTCTTTTCGTTTGAGGTATCACTTGCGAATATTGAAAAATGGCAAGAGGCTCTTGGCAAATTTTAGTGGAATTTTCTCAAAATTCTCCGATTGTAACAAGTTGTGCCTTAATTTAAAGGTGCTGGCGTCTCTTCTCAAATCCGCAAACAGATTACAAAAAATTCTTAAAGTTGCGGCCAGGAGAGGTAAAATAAGAGTCGCAAATTTAGAATGTTTTGACGACATTTTTGGCCACCATTCCCTCATTTCTTACCTAATTTTAATTTTGTTTGGATTTTTGAACAGCTGTTGAGCTCCCCTTTTGTTTGTGGTGTTACTTGCGAAAATCGAAAAAAAATTACTTTTTAAAAAAATGCCACGTTACCCCCTTGCAAATTTTAGGGCAATTTTCCCAAATTCTGTCACAATTGTCCGATTTTGACAAGTGACCCCTGAAATTAAAGTTGCTGGTGCCCTCTTTTCAAAGCCCCAAAAAAGATTTTAAAAATTTTAAAATTTGCGGCCAGGAGGGGCAAAAGAAGAGTCGTAAATTAAGAATTTTTTTTTCGACTTTTTTGGCCACCATTCTCCCATTTTTGATCTGATTGAAATTTTGTTTGAATTTTTTGAGCATCTGTTGAGCTTCCCTTTCGTTTGCGGTGAAAAAATAGAAAATCGAAAAAATTGACTTTTTAAAAAAAATGCCATGCAAATTTTAGGGCAATTTTTCCAAATTCTCTCACAGTTTTCCGATTTTGACAAGTGACCGTTTAAATTAGAGGTGCTGGCGCCCACTTTTCATATCTGCAAACAGATTTTTAAAAAACTTTAAAATTCGCGGCCAGGAGAGACAAAAGAACAGTCGACAAAATTGAATTTTTTTTCGATGTCTTTTGCCACCATTCCCTCATTTTATATCCGATTTTAATTTCGTTTGGATTTTTGAGCAGCTGTTGAGCTCCCCTTTCGTTTGCGGTGTCACAATTTTCCGATTATGACAAGTGACCCTTAAATTAAAGGTGCTGACGCTCCCTTCTCAAATCCGCAAACAGATTAAAAAAATTGTTAAATATGCGACCAGGAGAGGCAAAAGAAGAGTTGCAAATTTGGAATTTTTTTTCGACGTTTTTGGCCACCATTCCACAATTTTTGATCCGATTTTAAATCTGTTTGGATTTTTGAGCATCTGTTGAGCTACCCTTTTGTTTGTGGTGAAAAAATCGGAAATCGAAAAAATTAACTTTTTAAAAAATGCCATGTTACCCCCTGGCAAATTTTAGGGCAATTTGTCCAAATTCTCTTTATTCTCCGATTTTGACAAGTGACCCTTTAAATTAAAGGTGCTGGCAGTCCCTTTTCAAATCCGCAAACAGATTAAAAAATTCTTAAATTTGCGGCCAGGAGTGTCAAAAGAAAAGTCGCAAATTTAGAATTTTTTTGTCGACATTTTTGGCCACCATTCACTTATTTCTTACCTTATTTTAATTTTGTTTCGATTTTCGAGCAGCTGTTGAGCTCCCCTTTCGTTTGCGGTGTCACTTGCGAAAATCGAAAAAATTTACTTTTTAATAAAATGCTAAACTTTAGGGCAATTTTTCAAAATTCTCTCAAAATTCTCCGATTTTGTCAAGTGACCCCTTAAATTAAAGGTGCAGGTGCCCCCTTTTCAAATCCGTAAACAGATTTAAAAAGATTAAAAATTGGCGGCCAGGAGAGGCAAAGAAAAGTTGTCGACATTTTTGGCCACCATTCCTTCATTTCTGATAACTAATTAATTAATAATAATACTATTAATAACTAATTGCAAATTCTGAATTTTTTTTTCGCTGTTTCTCTGCACGATTTTGGCCACCATTCCATCGTTTTTGATGTAGTTTTAATTTTGTTTGGTTTTTCGGGCAGCCATTGAGCTTTCCTTTGGATTGCGCCGTAACTTGCGGAAATGGAAAAAATTGGTTTTTTTCTTGATAAAAGCGCAAGGGGTACATCTCCGTATTGCCCGTTCTATTTAATTAAATAAGTGCGGATTTTTAGGTTTTTGTTGTGATACGATTGCTGCATTACTTTGTTCAGTTAAGCCTTTCGTGCGATTTTCTTCATTTTCCGGCTTTGAGGGTTGATAAGTTCCAAATTGTTAATCTGTTACTCAACTCTCCAAAGTGTAGTTACAATATATCCCACATTGTTGGTTTTAAGTTTAACTGGGAACTAGAGTCTTATTTTTTTCGGTCAGGTTCTTTTTTATAAAAATTCCTCTGTAAACTAAAAATCGGTGAATTCTTGTAAAGAATGGCATTTAAAAGATTTTGCTAAGAATTTATCATTTAGGATCTAATTCATGGTTCCGAAACCTCTATATAAAAAAAAGTGCACTGAGAGAAATATTTGTATGTAGTAAAATGCAACTATTTCTCTAGTTGAGTCAAATTTCTAACAGTTAACTAGAAATTCTCTTAAAATTGTAAAATTAGTTAAGAAATAGTTACAATATAGTTAAGTTTTAGATTCAACTAGAAAACTAGTAAGAATTTATTATTTGCGAAGAATCGTCAGTACAATTTAATTAGAAAACGTCTGATTGATTCTGATTCTTGTTAAATAGAAATATTTTCTGATGCCATCCTATTTTCATGTAAGTTGAACTATTTTCTAATGAGATTTGTACTTTTCTTTAAATAAGAACTATTTCTTAGAAAAAATTACTATATTCTGTTCAAACTATACTATTAATGGTCTAACATTTTCCGCTGTGTTTAATTATTATGTTGAAGGTTTTGTTGCAGAGACACCTTCAATCAGAATGGAACTTGTACCTACTTAGAAGAATACATTTATTTTTTTGTCTGTGTTTAGTTTAAAGTGTTTGACAGTGGGCAATCCACAGAAATCAGTGTATTTGATACAATTACGGAAGAAAATATTATTGCTGAAGAACCTATGGTTATCCATAGATGAAAATGTATCCGAAGGTAAATTTTGTTTACAAAACTATCGTACTTCACTTATTATTTTTTCTTTTACAGACTCTCTAGATACAATTATCGTTTTGCTATTGCATTGCATATTGCTTCCAAAATATACAATAATATTAAGAAAGGATGGAAAAAAAATTATTTCTGGCGCCCGAGTATTGCCGCATCTTAAGAAAGTTTTGTTATTCACATCAACACTGAATGGGACGTCTTACTAAATATTTAAAGTAGAGCTTCTTTTCACAAAAACATGGGTTTAACATGTAAGCCATTTATTATAACTGTAGGAATCTCACTAACAAATGTTCAAGTATTTTTCGTAGTGGTGGAAAATGAAATTATTAATTTACTAACTTTGTGCTACATGATACATGCTTTAAAATTCATATGGTGTTAAGTTATACATTAGTTTGGACATTTATCAAGAGATTTTTCTATTAATTTGCGATAATTAAAATAATAATAATAATAATAATTAAAATTGTAAACCAACATATGTACGTAATTTTGATATATTTCCCTAAAATAATATTTGAACTGGAAAGTACTTTCAAGAAAAGAAAAAATAATTTATTGCTTTTCCGTGTGGAATGTATGAAAGTACATATACATATTAGCTTATATCGTTGATGATACAATTGCACAATACACGAATAATACTTGTAAAAACAGAAACTTTATTAGATTGAAGTATTTAACTTCATTATTATTTAATAATATTTAGTTACGTTACGTTATAAAAAATATATAAAAATGAATGTTTGTCTGTCTGTTTGTCTGTTTGTCCTGTATAGGCTCCTAAACCACTCATCCAATTGCGATGAAACTTTGGTGATTTGTTGAGGGTACGCCCTCGATGGTTTCTGCGTTAACAAAATTATTTAACAGTTGGTGGTTCGCGAGTTATTTCAACATTTGAGTGTTTTTCATATGATTTAGCGGCAGTTCGTTTTTGGTGTATTAGTTATGCCTATTCGTATTACTAAATGGTATAAGAGGATAGTGTATGGAAGATGGAATATGGAGGATGGAAGATGGAGGATGGTGGATAGAGAATGGAGGATGAATGATGGAGTTTGGGGGATGGTAGATGGAGGATGGTGGATAGAGGATGGTGGATGGAGGATGGGAGATGGTGGGTGAAGGATGGTGGATAGAGGATGGAGGATAGAAGATGGAGGATGGTGGATGGTGGGAGGAGAATGGTGGATGGAGGATGGAGGATAGAGAATGGGGGATGATAGATGGAAGATGGTGGATGGTGGATAGAAGATGGATGATGGAAGATGGAGGATGGCGGAGGATGGATGATGGAGTTATTTCAACATTTGAGTGTTTTTCATATGATTTAGCGGCAGTTCGTTTTCGGTGTATTAGTTATGCCTATTCCTATTACTAAATGGTATAAGAGGATAGTGGATGGAAGATGGAATATAGAGGATGGAAATGAAGGATGGTGGATGGAGAATGGAGGATGGATGATGGAGTTTGGGGGATGGTAGATGGAGGATGGTGGATAGAGGATGGTGGATAGAGAATGGGGGATGATAGATGGAGGATGGTGGATGGTGGATAGAGGATGGTGGATAGAGGATGGAGGATGGTGGATGGTGGATAGAGGATGAAATATGGAGGACGGTGGATGGAGGATGGTGGATGGGGATGGTAGATGGTGGATGGAAAGTGGTGGATGGTGGATAGAGGATGTAGGATAGAGGATGGTGGATTGGAGATGGGGGATGGAGGATGGAGTAGCGGGAGCAACGGGAGAAATGGGAGTAACGGGAGAAATGCGGATCAACGGGAGAAATGGGAGCAACGGAGAAATAGGAGCAATGGATGAACGGGAGAAACAGGAGCAATGGATCAACGGGAGAAACGGGAGCAACGGGAGTAACAGGAGCGATGGAACAACGTAAGCGAAGCGAGCGTAGCCGCGGTACGCGGCTAGTAAAAAATAAAATTCTATGAGTATATCTTAACTGTTTTTTAATTGCCTTAAAAGTAATATTTCGTAAATCGGTCTCGTTAATAATGAGTATGTAAGTATGTATAAATTTAACCTATATATTCTATTATAAAGATAAAAATAGTAAAATACTATTATTCTCGCTATGTACTATTATTACTATTATTTTTGGCAAATATTACTAGTATAATAGTAGAAAATATGATCAAGATACTTCCTACCATATTATATTCAAAACAACAATTTATAAGAAGAATGTATTATATTATTGTAAGAATGAACATAGACTATTTTTTTAGTTAATTTAACTACAATTATCACTATTTTTCTGGTAAGCTGTGTTTCAACTAGAAAAACAGTTGAAAAATGATTGAAATCAACAATTTTTTTTTCTGAGAGTGGTATCTTTTACTAAGCGTTTCATATATGCATCCTTTTGATCAGCTCCAAACTAATTTTCTTTTTGAGCAGTTATAGTGGTGGTTGTTTTCTGAATTTGCAGAGATTTGAACAGTTCATTTCAGTACATTTACGCAAATATATCTCAAAATTTAGGTGATATCAATTACGTAAACCGGCCATACACTACTATTACATTCTAGACCGAACGAATAGAATTTGAATGTAAGCCAACTCACTTCAATTGTGAGTGTTTCTTGAAGAAATTTTGAATCTAACAGGAACAATAAAGTTTTTGAAGTGAATTAAATTTTATTTGAAACGTTCGTAGGTGCACGACTCGGCAAATTTGCACCGGAAAACAACGAACCGAAAGTTTATTGATTCGAAGAATGAAGGTCCGGGTTGAGAGAGGGTTTGTTGCTTTTTAATGTTCAGTAATATTATGAATGAATGGTAAGCACAGCGTACTCAGAGAAATCCATCGATATACCTATATTAAATAATTAGGTACTTTAGTCGTCTGAATCAAGCAGCGGGTTTATATGGAAGAGTTGAGTTGATTGATGCTATAGGCATTAAACTGTCAAGAGCAGTCCTTTTCTTCAAGTTTAAAAGGTCTTAAGATTCCAATGGAAAGTAAATAAATTGCTACCCGAGAGATACAAAACACTTTTTATCGCATTTCATTACACTGTTCCTCAAAACACTACATACGAGTTTCGAAAATAGGCTTGGCCCCTTCAGATCGAATAAACAAATCCCCAACTGGACACACTCGACTTGTATGGAAAGAATTCCTTAGCAAATTAACCGGTTCTTCCCCCGTTCAGCTTACCCCATAACCTAAGTCCTCCTCGGACGATCAAGACTACCAATAATAATAATCGTTGATTACATTTTTCGTTCATTCGATTCGAGATATGTATGAAAAAAAAGATCCACCATGTTGCCATCGATTTTGAAAAGATCATGCACTTCAGACATCTTGACCTTCTTCTTGGCCGTTCCTAACAGCGTAAAAATTAAAGGAAAAATCGACAGAAAATGCCCACTAAGAGGCATCCCAAAAAGGAACGAGAAGGTTCCATTAATATGACGGCATCTTACGATGGACCCGTGCGACCTCTGAGTTATTTCTTATTGAAATTTATGAGATGAATTGTTCGATTTTTGTCAAAACTTCGACTGATCAGTTCGAAATGATCAACGCCCTGGAGTTGATTTGGCGTTCATCGAAGTAATGGGAAAAGTTGAACCTATCCATCAGGGTGCCATAACTTTGTGCTGATTATTTGAAGAAAAGGTGAATTTCTATGTATAGACGATTTTTTGAAGAAACTCTTTATGCGGGCTCACGATCTTCGTTTATTTGCCTGGCGTGGGTGATCAGGATCACTTGTTGGCTTAGATGATCCTTGACCTGGGAGCCAAGAGGTAGGTACATCCCAATTTCGATCACATCCTTCATCTTACTTTGACTGATCATCGCCGTGATCACCATACCCCGACCGCGCGTCTCTTCAAAACCAAGAATAGGGAACTCAATTATCGCTTGATCTGGTGACCGGACTATTGACTTTCGCCTTAAGGTACGTTCCGTACGTTTCTTATTCTTATATAACATAAGACGGTACCATCGCTTCAACACCCGCATTCATCGAATCGAATTGGAACGTTGACTTTCAATTTCGCTGTGCTCTTCTCGATTCACGATCGAAACGTTGTTGGCTTACGGGCGTCTTAGAAGCTACCGGCATCCAATTTCTTGATGGCTTAGAACAAGCGAAAATATTGGAAAGATCAGAACAAAATAAGTAAGAAAAAAAATGTTTATAAAGAATGCCGCCTGCTCTGTTGAAGGGACCGTTATAAGACGTTAAAAAAAACTCGCTAAATGCTTTATGTGTTGTCGCGGATCGCGGTGCGGTTCCTAACGGTTTTAATTTCAATTTCGTGAAAACATTTTCATTTACGCCAGCGATAACCTGTACGAAAAGGTACCCGAACAGACCGACATGGAAAGTGTAGAAGTACTGTCACTTGTAACTGTGATTCTCGCTTCATTTTTTCCGATATTTCGATTCGAGAATGGTCCATTTGTTTGTGGGTAAAAGTGTACAAATTAGTTTCGGGGGCGTATTGTTTACTTTTGTATTGAAAAGGTGAACTACGAAGCGATTTAATGATGCCTTAGTGGATGAAAGGATTTTGGTATAATCGTCAGTTTTAGGTTATCGTCCTTAAATCACTAACATTCGCATTAAGCGACGTTCCAAGTATTCCGATGTACTTTTCAAATTTTTCACCGCAGAATAGATACGTACACACACCAACAAGACGACAAGCTACTTCACTCGAGAAAAAGCGTTTCCTGAGTTCCTTTGCAAGATTTTTGATTTGATGGTACACGCAGTGTGTAAAATAAACTTTTAAAACAAGCTTGTTTTAATTCTATAGAATTACTTAACTTAACTTATAAATTTAGTACTGACAAATGAATGGGTTCATGCTAGAAAGTCATCAGTCTCATTTTTATCCAAATTGCGATTTCATTAGTTTTGAAGTCTTGGAGGTTCGGCACATCTTCTCATTATAAATCTAGTCAATTAATCTAGTAGCACATCTATTAAGTTTCAACTTTCTAGCATAAGCCGTTTCTGAGATATAAAAAACCACCCCCAACCCTGTATATTGTTACCGCTATCAACAATTTATTTTCTGGGATGTCTCTATAGTAGCTCTATATAGATGCCAATTTTTAGCTTTCTATCTTTTGCGACTTTCGAGAAATAAAAATCAGAATTTTTTCATTTCCACCCCCCTTCCACCATACACCCACACTTCCCCGGTAGAGGTCAATTAGACCTAACTCCTGTAAAATTTTCAATACCTTATCTGATACGGTTCTTTAGATATAAAAATTTAGTTTTTCGAAAAATGTCAGTCCCCGCACTTCCGGGCTTCACTTCAAAACAATTTTAAATTCAGTAGACTCTACTGGTAGTTCTACATACAGAAACCAATTTTTATCTTTCTGGTACAATTGAGTCGGAAGATATTGTAATCCAAAGTTTTCCACCCCCTCCCTCACACCTTACCATCCCTCTTAAAAATGTTAACCCTTTTCTAATCTCCTAGTATTTCTTAAGTCGACCATAAAGTGTCAACACAGACAATATAATAATATATAATTGTCTGTTGTGTCAACCATAGAGCTACTGGAGACGATAAGCCACCGGTTTTGTATAAAGCTCTTTGAAGCCAGAGAAGTGAGACAAAACAGGGTCGTTATATCAAATTGTTGTTGCTTTAGCGTGTGAGTGAGTGAGACAAAACAGGGTCGTTATGTCAATTTGTTGTTGTTTTGCGTGCAAGTGAATGCGTCGACGTTCGTCTTCAACTCAATTGCTGCTTGTCATCTCCAGTATATATATATCTATGGTGTCAACCGTTTGATATGAATCGTTCAGGAGATATGGATCTTAGAATGATGAGTAAACAGTAAACCTACCAAGTAATTCTGGCTAACTCGATTCATGATAGAAGAGCATCAGTTCATGGGTTTCAAAAATTCGACAAAATTATTTTGGCATAGATAAATTTGTAAAATATGATTATGTGAATAACATCTTTTATTGATTCGACAAAGTATTGTTATGAATTTAACTTAGCTGTTGTCTACAGGAGTTTTTTTTTGTTTTTACAATAGTTTACAAAAATGGACTGATGCCCTTCTAGCATGAACCCATTCAAATGTTCACACTACTAGAGATGGGCAGTTTACGAGTGAACTACTCTAAAAGAACACTTCATTGAAGTGAGAACTGAGTCATTTGGATGAAGTGCAGTTCAATTCGAAAGATGAATTAAATAAAATTAAAACGAATGAAGAATACCAACCCACAAGCACAACTGAACTGGTTGACAAGTAAGTGAACAGTTCAAATGAAGGAGTAGTGAGTAGTGACTGAACGGCTGGTGAAAGGAGAGAAAAGATGAAATGAGCAGTTCAATTGAAGTACTTCACTGAACTAACTCTTCAAAGTGAATAATAGTTGTGAAATACATCACTGAAATCATAGAGCTACAGGAGACGACAAGCCACCGGTTTTGTATAAAGCGCTTTGAAGCCAGAGAAGTGAGACAAAACAAGGTCGTTATATCAAATTGTTGTTGTTAAGCGTGTTTCAAGAGCGGGACATAATATAAATGTGAGTGTCAATTATTGTTGTTTTGCGTGTAAGTGAATGCGACGACGTCTGCCTTCAATTCAATCGCTGCTTGTCATCTCTAGCGATGGGTTCATACCGATATATGGTGATATCACCTAATACGACTATATTCATTACGCGGTATTATAATATCTAAAATAATATTTGAATATTACTAATATCTACTGTATCATATAGAGCTGGTGCTTGTTGGAAATCAATCTTCATGAAATGATCATCGAATAGAGATTTATAACTATATTTGGTGAAGTTAAGCTAACGAAAACATTACGGTATTTAAATTTTAAATGTCAATATGATCGCGAAAATACACTATTATTAGCAGCTTATTGCGGAATATCTAATTGCTGAAAAAATTGTAACTCGGTATAGACCTATGAACACAAAACCGAAAGTCAAAACTAAAAAAACTAAGAAAGATGATAAACGTTACGAACTTACCCCATTTACCATTGCTCAAACTTACGAGGTGCGAAATCACTCGGATTTACTCTACTATCCTTTTCCAATATATGTAAGTCATATTTAATCCCATTGTTATTTCCAAATCTAACAACACCCAACCAACCAACCAACCAGGATCCAAATTGCACTCATTTACCAATCTACTCTTCTTTTCCTCATACAATAAACTTCATTCATATCTTCAAAGCAGACAATCCTTTCCCTTCCGGTAAATGTTGAATTCGTTGCTTAAATCTAATATAATCTTCCCCTACTCATGTACACTTTCCTTATTTAATGTGTAGGTGGTAGGTGCGAAATTGTACAGGTGTACTTTCCCAGACCCTTTCCTTTTTAAAGTACCTGCCTTCTTTCTCTAGAATGCTCTCAATATAGTCGTAAATTTTTAGTTTTCTATCCTTTGCGGTTCTCGAAAAATATTAAATCAGGTTATTTTCCTTTTCACCTTCTCCCGACATCACCCCCTACAAACACACCTTCAAAATTGTTTTCCCTGCTAGAAGTCTACTGGGCCTACTGAGCCCCTCACTTTTGTGCTTCACCTCCTTCCTCGAAAAGTTTACGTTCAGTAGACTCCACTTGTAATCCTATATAAAGAAACCAAATTTTATCTTCCTGCTGTAATTGGTTCGGAAGATATTGAAGTCCAAAGTTTTTTAAGCAATTGGGTCCACGATCATAGTTCTATATAAGTTCTAAATTTCAGCCTCCTAGCATAAGCGGTTCCTGAGATCTAGGAACCAACATTTTTCATCTAAAACGCTCCCCTCCTCCCCCTTACACATCCTCCCCCCCCCCCTCCAAAAGACACGCCATCACCATCCGTCGGTCCTATAATATGATATTGGAATATTCCCTACCATATATTAGGTCAGATATCCATATTCGTATATGTATATTCACTGATATCACATATTCCTATGGATTCGCTGATATCAAATATTCACGAATATTTTATATTCATTTTGGTAGATCTGAGTTTGATAGGGCATGACAAGTTAGTCAAATTTTTTAGGGATCTAGGATGTTTTGGGGGTGATTAGTTTGTTCCACGATATTTCCGAAGGGATCACTACGGGCCCTCTTTTAGCGCCTAGCGTGCGCTGCGGCTCAGCGTGGCGCACATTCCTAAAACTAAAACTATCCCTGCACATCCGTGCTCCACAGCCTCCTTCAAAAATTTTATATTCTTGATACTCCCCTTCAATATACACAAACCAAATCTCATCTTTCCTAACTAATTGGATTATGAAATTTCATTATCCAAAATTGTTTACCACCACCTAACAACCCCCCACCCCCCTCACCATCAAAATAACATTTTTATTATACCCCGTAATGTTCCTTGAAACAACGAACAAGTTCAAACATTGAGTCATGAATCAATCATAGAATATCTTGATCCAACACTTCTTTGCCCATAAATTTACATTGTTAATACCAGTTAATTTAACAATTACCAAACATAATCCCGCTTTAAAAGGTGTTCAAAGACAAAATTGTCGTTAATTGGAATATTGGATTACTCTTCGTAGGTTTCTTGTTGTCGTAGAACAAAGGTGTAATGTCCTTCAATAAATTGACATGTTTGTACGTAGATAGGTAGATATTTTGGGTGAGTCTCTTAATCCTGATGCTAATGGAACCCAAATTCACCCATCAACATATTTCTATATACGAGCATATGTATTCAATTTTCTATTTCATTTAGCGCTTATTATAACAAAATGCTACCCGTACTTGGCTCTGACTCGCCAATATAATCTCCAGATTTAGGTCAAACTCAAAAATACCTGTTCCCGCTAGATCAGACCCAATGATCCGCACTGTTTATACAGTCAGTCGCACACAGTCAGAGCGTGGTTCCAAAAACAAAATACATCTTATTTCCATTCTTACGAAATCCGATTATGATTAATCCCAAAGTTGACGTAGCGATGTCATATCACGGTCCATGCATACCGACTCTTACAAATCGTCAGATGACCAAACAAACAAAAGTGATCGCGATAAAATTTTCAGTTCCAGCTAGAAACAAGGCCTTTGTGTTCGATATAATTTTGTTTTCACCGTCACATTAGATAACCTGGAAGACAAGGTAACGCAAATCAATAGACGCGTGATCGCTAAGATTCGCTTCGTTTTTCGATCGACGCGATCATCTGACCTCATCAACAACAAACAACGCTCGAGCCTTGGCTTGACCAACCGTGGAACTAATTTAATTTACGTGCTGACCAACGCGGCTAACGGTAAATTCTAAGTGGACAAAATTCTAGTTTACTCTTCGAAGAAAGGTAAAAAGATAGTTGGGGAACCGCGTGCGTTAGAACATTCTTCACATGATGATCGCACTGGGAGACTGGGACTGGGGGACCCTTGCGATCGCGCCCCGAAGATCATTCGGGAAAGGAAGCAGGAAGCAAGGGGATTGACCGACGACACGATGAGAACAAGTTTTTTTGTATTTTTGGTAATAAGAACAAACTCGATCGATGACAGATTTATTGGTGGATCGTCGAACGAAGATGATGATGATGCGGTCGAACGAAGGCATCAAGATCGCTTTTCGTCTTAACCATACACGCCTCTATTATTTTTCTCTATCGGATGGTGATTGAATGGTGAACGGCCGGCGGCGACCGCTTAATTTTCCATCTCTTCAGCTCCTTAAGACCCACGAACGACAAAACAACAGTCCATCAAAGATGATCATCACCGACAACAACAACGATGCGTCATTTTGGTTTCATTCGAGTACAGTTAAGTCCCGCATTTTGAAGTAGGTGGAATTTTTAATGATCGCTCACCATTCCGGTATAGTACTGATCGCGACCATTGTGGCGAACATGCGTGTATGGACGGACGTTCTACATGGTGCATAGGTGCTTCGGTCAACAAGACGTTCGCTGACGTAACAAGCAAGAAGCTGAGTAATAAAAACTCGATGGAGACGAAGACGACGACGGTTTAAGAGGAGCAAGAACCAGTAAAAAAACGCCCAAGAGAAGTTTTGCCAAAGGTATGCTCCTAGTAGACAGACACCAAAGCGCAGCCAAAAGTCCGATTAACTTATGCAGAAAACATGTTGGGCGTAAAGGTTGTTCGAGAATGCGCATGTTAACGTGGCTGCGTAACCACTTTACTAAACCAAAAACGTGGGATCGTTAAATTTCACTAAGGCACTGGGGAATCGACTGGCGATGTATCATTAAAAAAAACCTTAAGAATTATCGACTGGTTGCCCTTTTAGTGCGGTGGGTGAATAAAGGCATCCAGTCCATCAGCGCTTCCATCTTCGTCCACGACGGATCATCGTAATCAAGCAGGTAAGCTAAGTGGCTTGCTTGATTGTCGCTCCGCCATTTAAGTTAACCTATGGCTGCGGCCCAACTAAAATTGCGTAACCGAGTCGCCAAGGAACACAGTCGAAGAAGAACCGAAAGTCTCAGCATTCAAGTCACTAGTTCGATGCATGGAAACGGTCACGGCAGTTAAGATCCGTACCTTACATACTCGCAGTATACCCTACCTACCTACATTGTGAGGCACAGGTATATGATGATGCGAACGATCAGCGATGATGATCACAGGTAAAATGCTAAATAAAAATGATCGCGGCACAAATACATTGTCCGTATGGACAATATAATGCAAAGGTGAACGTGCAAGTGATCTTCACTTCTATGATTAGGAAACCAAGCGGCTCGCTCAGCGAAGAAGACGCGATCGGACGGCGGCGTCAATGTCGTTGTCGTCGTCTCTTCTGGCTCTTCTTCACATAGTCGACTTTAGTATGGATCGTGATTCTACCTTTAGATTGGGATTTAACTTACCTTTAGATGTGTGCGTTTGGTCATATGAAGACACGGGAGTAGTCCCGTTACCGCAGAGAACTTGCTTTCAATTTTTCGCCGAAAACGCGTTTAGCGCGATGATCGCGTCGTCGTTGTCGTCTTACGATTGTATACCTGGAGAAGTACAAACGAAGGACAAATGGGCATTGACCTTGACCTCATTTAATGATCGTACAGAATTTCTTCGTTGTTTTTAACAATTATTGCTTTAATGCGATGTGTCGGCGCAAGAATGTCGCCAATATAACGTTCGCAATTAAGTTGAATTGTTGTTTAAGAAGAGACAACTGGAGTATTACCTGTTTTTGTAGCCATCTCCATAAGTTTTCCGTTTCTTTAAGCTCGGTATTAGTCGATGCCACTTTGTCAATTATTTGATTTATTTCCCTTTTTGTTTGCCTTTTTTAATTTGATCTATACAGGACGTATTTTGTCTAAAATATTCCTCATACCTCATTTACTTTCTTCTAAAAAAAACTCAATCGCCCAAAAACTTGAGATTTGGGTAGTACATTTCTCATAGACATTTTGAAATCTCTGAGAGACAGGATTTTTTGGACATTCACCTCGAAATCAACTGAAACCGGCATGGACAGCCCTAAATCAGGAATTTCCGACATTCTACTCCTAAGGCAGTGCAAAGGAATTCTATTCGAATTCACCAATTCCGCCATATCTCTTAGATTTAATTGGATATCAAATTAATTTTTAAAGTGCCTCAAAATAATAATGAAGAAACTATTCTTCTTCTCCACCAGAAGTTAAAGCGCAAACCGTTCTTGAATTAATTTCAACCAGATACTCATCTTTTGTAACAAGACTGGAACTAGTCGACAATCCGATAATACTATAACTCATATAACATCCTACTACTTGACATGTATTGGTGTCTAATTTGTTTTTCTTCAGTTAGTTAATTACCTTTTTACTATTTTTGCTTTCCTTTAATTTAAGTTAGTTTGTAAGTTAGTTTTAAACTCACTACAAAAGTTTTTTTGTATAAATTTTTTCCTTGAATTTATTTCACTAAAATTCTCGTAGATGCTTCGCTTTGCTGTGCTAACTAGATTTAATTTAGCTGTTAAGATATTGAATTATCTGTTCTCTAAATTATAAATTATAAGATGGTAGACATAAGTGAAAAAACTAATAAACATTGATTGAATTGAAAAAAAAAAAAAAATTAATTTTTAACTCCACAAAATTTTTGTAAAACCCTTTAAAAATCAATTTCAGTTTTCCGATGTTAAACCCTTAAGATAGTTAAGAATGGTTTTCATGAATTCCGTCATATTTCTTAATTCTTAGGAGATAACTAATTAGTTTTTCCTCTACAAACTTTTCATACAGTCACCTAAAATCAATTTCAAAATTTTTTCATATTCATCCCCTAAGAGTAAATTTAAATTTGTTTTCACGAATTTTCAAATGAAGAATTTGTTATAAATGGCAAAAGTTTTTTTCTTGTAAGGGACGTTATTTCAGTTTCACTAAGAGGTTATTCATTTTTGCTTGTAGGTCGGTGTAATAAGCACGCATGGTTCAAGGAACAGTGAAAAATCGCATTAAAACTATGAAAATTCTTTTAGATCTATTAATGTTTATTTCATTAGACCAATATAATTTATTACAAGAATAAATAATAAAAATAAAATCTACATTTTACGAAACTAATTTTCTTAAATTTTGTAAAGACGCAAGCATTTTCTGAAATACAAAATTTTTTAAAATGGAAGTAACAAATACGTTTTTTATAGGTACCAACACAAATTTCGAAAATAAATACGTCTAATTACAGTTTCTATTGTGTATGTTGTAAGATCAAACAAAATATAAACACAGTGTTTAAATATTTCAGACCGGTTACTTAAGCCTCGTGTAAAGACGTACACAATTAACAAAATTTATTATTTTCGAAGAAAATTTGACACAGATCCCTTGTTCACCTGTAGGCAGACCGTACAAATGAACGTAATTACAAGAATTCGATGTTTTAATTTTAAGTAAAAATTGCTTTAATTTATTAAGAAACTAGCCACGTCCCGCGGCTACGCTCACGTTTGTATAGTGCTATACTATCGAAACTGCAAACCCAGCGATTTCCAATCTTGGTTCCCGTTTGTTACTCCCGTTGCTTCCGTTGCCTCCGTTGCTCCTATTTCTCCCGTTAATCCCATTAATCCGTTGCTCCTGTTTCTCCGTTGCTGTCGTTGCTCCCGTTCCTCCAGTTGCTCCGTTGCTCCCGTTACTCCCGTTCCTTCCGTTACTCCCGTTCTTTCTGTTGCTCCGTTGCTCCTGTTACTCCCGTTGCCTCTATTGCGCCCGTTGTTCGATTTTGTCAGACGTGCACACCTAAAACACGCACTCAAAGAAAAAATATGATTATGGCCACCATATTTTGGGAGAACCTTACTATGATTGAGGTTATAGTTGCCACAACCATGTTACAACATGTAACACAGTTGTACTTACTGAATGTATGTTTGTAATAACTATAGGTCTATAGCGAAAATTTTACAACTTAGTTACTAGAACTATGTTGTTTGTTTTTAGGAAACATACAATGTTTGTCTCAAACAAAATTATGGTTGTGGAAACCTAGGTGTGTGATTCACGCAACCTTCTTTTTTAATAGAACGGTTACGTCAATCATAAAAATCCTGTGACATGGTTACTTGAAACATAATTAAGTTCTTAGAAAACATGTTATGTTTGGCTCAAACAAAATTATGGTTGTGAAAACCTAGTTGTGTGATTAACGCAACCATGTTTTTTATTAGAACGATTACACCAATCATAAAAATTCTGTAACATAGTTATGTTTCTAGGAAACATGTTATGTTTGGCTCAATCAAAATTATGGTTATGGAAACCTAGGTATGTGATTCACGCAACCTTCTTATTTATTAGAACGGTTACGCCAATCATAAACATCATGTGACATGGTTCCTAGAAATATATAATGAAAGTATAAAAATTACCAGAGATTTGAATTTTCTAAGAGAACTCGGACACCAAACAAACTAACAAAAAAAAATTAGATAGAAACAAAAAATTGAACTTCAATTATTTTTTTCACTAGTTCTTAAAGTACAAAAATTTTTAAAAGAATCGGAGATGGTAAGGTTAAAACTTTTGCGATTCTTGATGGAATGACCCAAATATGAACTTACATGATTGTACTCACCATATTTTAACAAATTCTAATGTCGCACTCATCATATTCATGCTTATCACAATCACAGTATGGTTATGGCAATCATAATATGTCAACTAACATGATTGTACTGACCATCACTAATCAAATGCTATATTTGCACTGATCGTTCAAAGTTATGTCAATTATAGTATGGTTGCGACAATCATATCTAATATCTTACCTTACATGATTGCACATTGTGGGTATTTATTTTATCAAATTTCATGGTTCCACTGATCATAGAATATTGTTGTTGTGATTATAATATGCTTTTACTATACATCATGTAACGAGAATGATTGGTACAACAATATTAAATATCAGTAGGGATATATGTTTAATGCAACCATACTATGTTTTTACGAATTATATGCTATGGCTAGGAGCACCATATCCATGATCAATGGAAATATATGTGTTTTACAATTGTTAGAAGAACTTTAATATAGTCAATGCAACCTTGGAATAAACATAGTTATTCTTTTAGTGCACGAACTGTCGCTAAACTATAATATTTGAAACACACTCATTTGTTTGTGTCGCTCGCCACCTATTGTAGAATAATACTAATACAGAAAGCTTTGCGGGCATGCGCTCAACATATCAACAAAGTTTGATCGTAATCGGATGAATGGTATAGGAAGGCAAACAGGACAAACAAACAATTATAGCACCTGGGTACTAAAATCGCGAAAAAATTGGAAAAATGTCGAAAAAACAATTGTTTCTGATTCAATCGGTACCAAACTTCACAGGAACCATCCCGTTACTATTCTACACGTTTTCTGAAAATTTGATAAAAATCGGTTGAGTGGTTTAGGATTCTATAGGGAACATACATACATACATACATCCTCTTTTATATATATAATATATAGATATTGGAGTGCTGTATGTTCAAATTAGAACATTATTAAAAATACCCGAAACATCTTCACGCCAATTATTACAAATAATCAACAATTTGATTAATTTACCCGTAATTTTTCTGGTTTTGGTTAAATACCACATACATAGATATATTTATCGAATAATTTATGTAGTAAATGTTTAAACAACTAACTTTAATTTTACTTTATTATTTTTTAAAAACAAAGTATTGTGACCTGATATTTAAAAAAAAATTTGTCAACCTGAAATTTTGTATTTTCACGTTTTAGAACTAGTAAACCCAAAAAAGCAAAAAATGTCCGTCTGTCCGCCGTAGACGCCGCACGCAGTACGCAAAAGCGTTTAGTAAAGTGGTTATAGAAACCATAAATTTTACAGTAGTTAGGCCCATAATAGACTTCTATCAGAGAAAAACAATTTTTGGGGTGCGGGCGTAGGGTGATGGTGGGAAGAAAAATTCTGATTTTTATTTTTCGGAAACCGCAAAGGGTAGAAAAATTAACAACTATAAAGAGCCACAATAGCGGTGTCCTAGAAAAATAAAATTGGTGATAGACCCCTGGGCCCTAAAATTCCGATATACTCGTATTTCTTAGGTCTAATTAGATATCAAATGCGCTTTTATGCCTATGGGCTTTATATATAATGAGCTAAAAATTAATTTCATAATTTTTGAATATTCAACCCTTAAATGTTTTTACGAATTCCAACAAATCACTTAACTATTTAATCGGCTAAAAATCGATTTCAGAATGTTTTTATATACATCCTCTTAAGGGCTATGTAGATATTTTATTTTCTAAATTTTTATTGAAATTGAAAAAAAATACAAATAAATAAAAAAAAATCTACCAACAGTCTGGGCGCAACTTTAATGCTAAGATGCGACGTAGAATACTGACACCCTAAAGAATAATCATAGCTGATAATTTTTTTTTAATTTTATGGTTTCCAAGCAGGTACTTGCCTCAGTTTCAAGATTATAATTTGAAAAATATTTTTCTAGTGATGAGTCCAGTAAATTTTTTAATAAAAAATTCGGGTCAGTGCAATTACCAATGCAGTGCTTTTTATTCTTATTTACCTTACAAAACCGTCATCAACTCCATTCAAAGCCTTGATTCCAGAAAACTGGCCTCTCTTCATCTTACCTGAAATCAAAATCGGTGACAAGATTCGTGGGTGTATTACGAGTGCATAAGTAAGAATAAATCTTCTTAGAAATGTCCAACTCATTGGGAATGTGAAAACAATTTCCTATAGATTTATGTCAACTAAATGGAGCCGAATTAGATCGCATTATCACCGAACATATGTCACCTTGAAGGTGTAGGACGGTATTTTCAATATTCGCTCGAGGTGGAAGACATGTTCGACAAAGCTTTAAGTGGTTTCTTGATTAGATTGGAAGTTTTAAGTTTAGTGGGATGTAATCTGTGTAATGTTTTAGTGTTGGGGACTTGGATTGTTTTTCATTGTTTTAATTGTTCAAAAGTTAGCAATTGGATATGTTAGTTGGTATTTTTAATAAGAATAATTATGTTATTATGCTGTAATGGTGTTAAGAAGATGAAGATACTTTTGTCTAGATACGCTTTAACTATTCAGTTTCTTTTGTTTTCCAACCCTCTCGAACATTCCTCATACAACACCGATTATTCGGGAAAGCTCGCGACTCAACACAAGCAGTATATAAGCACGACAGAGTTTGTGCTACGGTGCGAAGCGATACGACGACCAGTTTCTGCCCAAAGTATTTGTAAAGCGATTTTGATTGGATGCAGCGATCGTGCATTGATCAAGTTGTATATAAGATCAGGCAGCGTTGCCAGTAGTGCGATTATTGAATGCGAATAATAAAACGTAATTGTTTCCATCGATTTGAAATGAATTCTGGTTTATTTGAAATCCCAGCAAACACCTAGCTCGCAACAATTTTGTGCGATACCCAATGTTTTATTGTAGCAAGGTTTTTTGTTAACAAAATTTTTCCTTGAACATTTTACTGTGTCAGATTAACGTAAGTTTCTGCAAATAGAATGCAAAATTTTCAATTGCAGCTGTAAAGATTAAGATCTAATCACTGAATTATTTTTACTTGTTATTATACAACCCAATGAATTTAAATAAATCTATCTATCTATCTATCAATGTTTTATTGTCGTACATATTGGATGATCATTAGAGTACGTGTCTATCCCTATCCGACTCCTTTGTATTTATTAGGCTAAAGGGAGACTTGTTTAGACGATTCTTGAATAAAAAAAATTTACTGGTTACTGGTTGAATTATGACAATATTAAAGAAGCTTTTTGCTGATATATTACTAATAGCGTCTTCTACGGAAAATTTCTTCCGAATTGTTGATACATTTAAATTACGAAAAATGCGCGAGTTATGCAATTTGTAAATTTTCCAATGAAATTTGTGGTACAAAGGATTTTGAACGATAGGGTAACAGTGGTGGTCTCACATTGAGGGTGGGTGGTGCATGCCCTTAACGATATCGATGTTTTGTGTTGTCATGTTAGCTTTAAAGAACAATTATAAATTAATATTACTAAGTGTTAGTTCATCAGAGATTTGAGTTTTGGGGATGATTAGTGACCTACGAGGTTCCGAAGAGATCCTTATGGGCCCTCTTTTGGTGCCTATTGCTCAGCACTCCGACCCTTCCTAAAACTAAGCGTTTGTAAACCTAGAACATTTTGGAGGATTTCCCAAAAAGATCCTATTTGTCTGAGGGCTAAACGACTTATAGGTATCGTACATAACATCAAATTTTCTTTTTTTGTCTAATGATCAAAATTTAAGTTATGCATCTATTAAAATCGTGTCATTTTCCTAAGCTCTTTTTTATAGTAATTTATTCCGCATAACATAGTTCAAAATATCACATATGATGGTGAAAAATTTCAATGAAATTCTCATCACATGCGTTCTTATAGGTATGTAAAAATTCAAAATATATGACACACTTTGGTTTGTTTACCTTGAGTAGACGGTGTTAGTCGCCTCCTTAGGTAAGCATAAGAATCAGAACCGTGATCCGACTTGGACTTGGTCAATAAGTGAGAACTCATGAGAAATATTTTATTTTTTTATTTTTAATTTCATTTATTTTTTGCGACGCAATTCGATCATTTTACAGTTAACTTGTTGACTGTCGAAAGACAAACAACATTACATAGTGTCCATAAGTTTTATTATTGTCGGTCTCCCATCGCACCTGAACAGGTCTTCAGGTATCCAAAGGTGGGCAGAGACCAAAGACCATAGGAGACTTGCGAGTTGTGTCGTAATGGCTACATGGCTATCCCATAATGGACTAACACCCCCTACCCCACCACACCTGTCCCCTTCCACAATCACGACCAGGCCATACGAGCTCGGGGTCTTCGGCATTCTGCTCTAGCTGGAATAACATTAAAATTCTTTTGCGAAAAATATTTTTTCCTCTTGTCCTCTTTCTTTAGGTTTGTCATATTTAATTTTTGTTTTCCTACGTTCTTTGCTTACAACATTTTTTTTCCGCACACAACACTTAACCTCTTACCTGGACTATTATCATAATCGCAGGTGTGAGATAGTGGTGTGGTGAGGTAGTTCTGCGGGTCCCCGATCGGCCAACTTAATTCAAAATTTGTTGACGATATCACTAAACGATGCCTGACCGAATTATGCAAATAACTCGCAAGCAAGAATTTCTTCCAGAAAGAAAGAAAGAATTCGACGACAACAAAGTACCACAAGCAATAGGTAAGTTCTTGTAAGTAGCGGGCGAGGAGATCGGAGCGGTACCTGGCGTTTACGTTGTTTGATGCTAATTTGGCATACCGGCAATTTCATAAGGTGGGCGGTATTAATTGCACAGAGACCCAGTTTTATGTGGAGGCTTTTTCGATGGCTCTTTCCGGAATTCGACGAAGAAAAAAATAAGTTGTAGGTACATACGGCAAAAATACTTTTGCCTGTTTACTTTCAATTGATGGAACGCGCAAACAGAATTCACTTTGCCTGTGAATCTTTTGAACGGAAAATGAAATTGCCAATGAAAATGAGGCTGCTACGAGATTTGCAAAGATTTCGAAGTGTTGCGTCAAAGGAATGAGTCAGAAAAATGCTTCCGCGATTTGATTTCGGCTAATATTGACACTATCGGGGAATGGCAGTAAAATCGGATTCTTGTGTCGGCAACGGATTGATCAACGCGAAATATGTAATTAGACATATTTCATAAGCATGGTTAAAGTTCAAAATTTTGAAGGACTACATCCGACTAATCAATTTGGTTAACTCAATTAACGTGATGCAATTTGCGACTCAAAATTTGTCATGCGTTTCAAGCTAGAATTAAAATTTATAACATAACTACGTAGTTTAAGAGATTACCCTTTAAACATTCAGGGTTCCAACCATCATTCAGTGGCTAACTTCAAGGATCAGGACCCAATGTTGAACGTAAAGACGGACCCAATTTTTTTAATTTTGACAGTACTAGCGGGGCTTTGTAGTTGATAGTGCTGTAATAATTCGCAAACTGATCATTTATTCGAAAAACCGGTAGCTGACAGCCAGGTTCAGCACCAGCAGCAGCAGCTCGCAAGGCACGGCATAAATAATATTAACTAATTGGAAGTTGGTTGTAGAATTCGGTTTTAAAACAGGGATCCATATAAAGTACATAGCCAATATGCCGGCAGAAACGCTACTATCCCAAGAGGTTTGCAATTTTTTTTATTTCTATCAAAATCGTCATGCCCAATAAATCTTTATACTAAATTGAATTGCCAATGTACACATTTTCCACGATCATTGGTGAAAAATGCAGATTCTAAATCTTAAAACTGAAAACTACACAGTAAAAAAAATCCATTGAATTTTACATATTTTGGATAGTAAGCAGATATGCCACACCTTTTCAAGTAAATTTACATTGGGATGTAATAGTCAATTTGAATGTAATTTTCAATTTTCGGTCAGTAAATTTCAATTTGCAATCAGTAAATTTCAAGTTCGAAAGCAGCAAACTCACTGGATATTCTCTTGAATTTACACTCTAAAAAAAGTGTATAACTAGCACTCTTTAAGATACACTTATTTCTAATATTATTTCTTACTTAGGGTCATTCCATCAAAAATCGCCAAAAATGACGAAATTTGTGACCTTACCATCTCCGATTCTTTTGAAAATTTTTGTGCTTGAAGTACTAGCGAAAAAAATAATTGAAATTCAATTTTTTGTTTTTATCTCATTTTTTTCTTAGTTATAGTATGTTAAAGTTTTTGCAAAAATGGTGTGCGAGTCCTATTTGAAAATTCATATCTCTGGTAATTTTTATCGTAGAACAATAAAATAGTGTTTACTTTAAAGGGGAGGGTTGTCGCAATATAAAATACTTTATTATTAAAAAATAATAAAGTAAAAATACCAATAAAAATTATCCTTGAAATTTTTTTTCAAGGATAACTATTTTGTCCTTTATCTTTGAATATCTCAAAATGCGGTTTTTTTTTATTTTTTTATTTTTTTTACGTTTTGTAGGTTATACTGTTTTCCAAAACATACCAAAAAATTAACTTGGGATCTCAATGGGATCGGAGTCAAAAAAATCGAAGAACATCAGTGCTTCTCAATCACCTTACAGAAAAAGTGTCAATCCATCAAAAATCGCCAAAAGTGTGACCTTACCATCGCTAATTCTTTTGAAAATTTCTTTTCTCGAAGAATTAGTGAAAAAAAAATATAATTTCAATATTTTTTGTTTCTATCTAATTTTTTTTTGTTAGCTATAGTGTAGTATGTTAAAGATTACGCAAAAAAAGTGTCCGAGTCCTCTTTAAAAATTCATATCTCTGGTAATTTTTATCCTAGAATAATACAATAGGGCTTATTTTAAAGGTGAAGGTTGCTGCAATATTTAAAAAAATACTAATAAAAATTATCCCCAAACATTTTTTCAAGGATAACGATTTTGTCTTTATCCTTGAATATCTCAAAACGCCTTTCTCAATTTTTTTTTTTTTTTTAATATTTCGTATATTATACTATTCTTCAAAACATATCAAAAAATTAACTTGAGATCTCAAGGGGATCGGGGTCAAAAAAATCGAATTATATTATTATAGAACTAAACTATCCTTAATTGAGAACCACTTCTCGATTTTTTTTACCCCGATCCCCTTGAGATCACAAGTTAATTTTTTGACATGTTTTGAAAAACAGTATAATATACAATATATAAAAAATTTCAAAAAATTGAAGATTTGCATTTTGAGATATTCAAATATAAAAGACAAAATTGTTATCCTTGAAAAAAACTTTCAAGGATAATTTTTATTCGTATTTTTTTTTACATTGCGACAATTTTTAAATAGCAATCTTTAAAATAAGCCCTACTTTATTATTCTAGGATAAAAATTATAAGAGATATGAATTCTCGAAGAGGACTCGGACACCTTTTTTGCGAAATCTTTAAAATACTATAACTAACAAAAAAAATTAGATAGAAACAAAAAATTGAAATTATATTTTTTTTTTCACTAATTCTTCGAGTACATAAATTTTCAAAAGAATCGGCGATGGTAAGGACACACTATGACCCCTTTTCTATAAAATAATTAAGAACCACTGATATTCTTCGATTTTTTTCACTCCGATCCCATTGAGAGCCCAAGTTGATGTTTTGGAAAACAGTATAACCTACAAAATGTAAAAAAATAAAAATTAAGAAAAACCGAATTTTGAGATATTCAAGGATAAAAGACAAAATCATTATTCAGGAAAAAAAATTCTAGGATCATTTTTCTTGGTATTTTTTTATATTGCGAGAACCCTCCCCTTTAAAATAAGTACTACGTTATTGTTCTTGGATAAAAATTATCAGAGATATGAATTTTCAAAGAGGACTTGGACACCATTTTTGTGAAAACTTTAACATACTGTTGCGAGCTAGGGGTTCGCTGGGATTTCAAGTAAAACACAATTCGCTTAAAATCAAAATAAGTAACAATTTATTAATTCGTACTTTAATTCTTTTAGCACAATTATTCGCACTATATGGCAATACCGCCCGCTTATCTATATCGCTTGATTCGATCACACGCAATCGATCGCTTTCCACCAATACGGTCGCGTATACACGCTACGCTGGCTGTCACAGTCGACGTAATAAAAATTACTATGTCTCTCGCTGAAAGCTTTATCTGCTATTATACTAGTTGTCTGTAGTCGAGACTGTTCTGGAATCTTCGCTTGGTGGTGTGTGTGGATGGTACCCGAAAGCTTGAGAGCATTCGATTTGATCTTATACGCTGTTCTAGTACATTCGAGCACATTCGATTAGAAGAAAGGTATAATCGTGTTGCTCCGCTCTCCTTATATACTCAACTAGGCTTTGGATTGGGTTACTTTGCAGCTTAGGTATTCAGTTGTTGCTGTTTCCCTATTCGTAATCGATCGAGTTGCGCGGTGGCCAGGCTTACACGTAACAATACTATAACTAAGAAAAATACTTTATTATTAAAAAATATTAATTTAAAAATATTTTTTTAATAATAAAGTAAAATGAGATAAAAACAAAAAATTGAATTTCAATTATTTTTTTCACTAGTTCTTCAAGCACAAAAATGTTTAAAAGAATCGGGGATGGTAAGGTCACAAATTTGGCGATTCTTGATGGAATGACCCCTTACTTACAAACAAAATCGAACGAAGCGTTCAAATTCGTATATTATATGTTTTTCGCCGTAAAATTCAAATAGATAAGTAGAATTACACGAAAAAGAACGTAATTTTCAATTCATATATGAATATAGTTAATTTTACACGAAATGGTGCGTAATTGCGTAATTGCCTTTTCATGTAAATTGTACGGTTCGGTTGAAAAGTACATAAATAATTTACTAATACCAGTAATTTCGTGTAAATGCGATTAAAAGGTGCATTTTTACATGAAAAAATTAAATATACTGGAAATTTCAAGTAAAAATTGGATTGAAAATTAATTTTTTTTAAAACAGTGTAGTATTAAAATGTATGGAAAAAAATTTAGAAAAAATGTTTTACCTGATTTCCATTTCAAGATTTTTCTTTTTATTTTTTTTCTCTTAACGATAGGCGTATTACCACAATTATGATATGTACATCTAAATTCAAATTCAAACAATATTTATTAGTTTTTTCACTTATGTCTACCATCTTATAATTTATCGTTTAGAGAACAGATAATTCAATATCTTAGTAGCTAAATTAAATCTAGTTAGCACAGCAAAGCAAAAACATATACGAGAATTCAAGGAAAAATTATGTTCATCTACAAAAACTCAAAAATAATATTGTCTGAAACTCATACGTCTGACGAGATTTCTAACTCGTATTTATTTCTACTAGATTTTTCGATATTCAACCTTTACGAGGTGAAATGGAGTTGAACATATTTTCACGAATTCCGCCATATCTCTTAGGTCCGATATAAGTGAGTGATAATTACTCGTAGTATTGAATTGGTTATCACTTTCACGGACTTTTTACACAATTTCTAACAAACGAATTCAGAATTTTTCAATATTAAGCCCCTTAGAGGTTGAAAATGAGTTCAACACCTTTTATGAATTCCCTCCTAACATTTAAGTCTGAAGACACTGAATTTAGTTTTACTTCCGCTAACTTTATACCTTCACAATCACTTAAAAATTTTTCTAAAAGCGGTCGTAAAACTTTTTTTTAGATTTTAAATTGGCTTTTGGTTCTATGGTTTTGATTTGAAAAAATATTTCTTTTTGGTCTTTTTTTTGTCATACGGGTGTTTAAGTAGTTGAGTACCTTTTCATTAAGAATTCCGCAGTGCCCCATAAAATATTGCATTGTTTTATTAAGGGGGGAACCTCCTTTATCGGGTCAAATCGATTTTCCGGAAATAGTCTTAATCGATTGCTAAACTATTCAAGATTATTCTCTGAAAAGCATCGATATCTGCAGTGTTTACGAGTTACAGCTCATAAAGCGGAGGGATGGGGTGACGAGTATATATAGTATATTTATGTTTCCAAAACTTTAAACGCATTTTTCTCGAAACATCATTTTTCGACTTTGCGTACACGATTGAGAAAATTCTACTGAACCGATTTGGCTTTATGATGGCTCATTTTACAGATAATTAAATTCTCTATTAGATGACGTTAATTGTTTTTTGAAAAACAATTTTTTACATATTTTTTTCGAGAAAAATGCTCTTTAAATTTAAAACTGTGTAAAAAATGCAATTTCATTTTTTTTTTAAAATACTCGACGTCATCTAGAAGCTAGTATCATAAACTTTACAAAAACTTTTTGATTTTTTTTTTTAGATTAAAATGAAGGACGCTAGAGTGTACGCAGCTATAAACGAGGCGATATTAACATGGCGTCCATTTTTTAATTAAATATCGATTTTTTAATGTGAAAAAATTACACTGTGCTCTTGAATTATGCATTAAATTGTCATAAAACTTTCAAAGTGTTTCGAGTTATTATACCTGAGAAAATAATTTGTGAAAATCATGTATTTTTCGACCGTGTAAAGGAGGTTCCCCCCTTAAGTAAAAGGAAGCAGCCAGTAGAAGCTGATTAATTTTAATGCATTTTTTCCCTAATATTTTCATTTGTGAAAACACTAATTATAGAAAGTTGAAGTATTGATAAGAATATATTCGAGTGAAACATTCTCAAAATAAAACGCTTGATACCTTAAGACCTTAAGGGTTCTAACGGATTACATCTTTTATGTGGTGATGCTATCACTCCCCTGATTCAGGTGATAGTGGAAAGAACGGCGCTGCAGCCGACTGTTAACCTCATCTCAAACTTTGGCCAAAAATAATAATTGTTACAGTTTCTTTTGTCTAATTGAGAACTGAATTACTCAAATTCCACAATATAATCTTAGAAATTAATTCTGATTACGAAATCCATCATATTTCTTAATGTTGAAATAAGTTATAATCTTTTATTTTGATTTCTTTTCAAATTTATCAAAACATTTTTTATTGCTCTACTAATGCTTTGCAGTTCTATGGAGATTAGCTTCCAATTTGATGGATCCAAAGTTTGGTCCATTTTGTCCAATTTGAAAAATATGTTATTAACATAAATAATTATAATTTTCGAACTCCTGCATTGAAGGCATTTAATTAATATTCGAATTTCAATTCGACAATATTTCATAAATTAAATTCAAAATTTTCAAAATGTTCATCGACTGATCTTTATTAAATTGAGTGAAGAAATGAATGGGCTATGACCAATTGAGATATACTTCATTGGTTGCTACCTATAAAACTTAATGATTTTTGATATTCCCAAGATTCATGCACCTTGAATTGGATGTGCAATCAAAAAAAAAATAGCATAACTCTCAGTGGGAGGGTTATGCTTTAAGAAAGGCCGGATTTCAAATTACCTTTTTCGTGTTCACAGTTCGGCATCGAGATGAAAAGTATTCCTACATCTCGGTGTGTTCTGTAATTAACATGGTAAAAATTTGTAACACCTTTTGTATGGCAAATTGATAATTCGCTTCCGGTAATTTTTCTCGAATTGTATACCAAACTCGAATGTTGTTCTTTCGATTTTAACAAGTAGGTAGGGTGGGTACTTCAGTTCAGTTTAACATCCACGTTTGATCGCCAATGTAGAACTATAATTTGCGGTATGTTATTTGATATTGGATTTCGCGAACAAAAACCATCGCAATTTTTGTTAGAACATATTCGAGGGCGGAAGGATCACAAATTGAATTTTTGCTGCTTCCCATACGAATGTCATCTGAAATTCTAACGTTGAATGTAACGAAGTCATGAACTCGGTCTAGAAGTCAATTCAATGCCAAGATCACGACTTACCGAAAAATCATGACCAAATTGAATAAAGTCCTCTAGTCTTGGCGACTTCTATTTTTGCCTGACTATGTTCTCATCCGGTTCTTACGTACATATACCTAGGCGAAGGTGAAAAATTCTACGAACACGATCCTATGGCCAATCAAGCATGGAAAAACCCTTGATCACGGCCAAAACCATGAGAAAGAAAATTCATCTCATTTGAAATTCGTGTAGCGATTTAAAGCCAAAAAAACAACAAGAAGAGATGTAAGCAACACTTTAATTGTTTTTGTTTTTGTTTTTCATTTTCGATTCGATCGTTATATGGAAATTCATGCTGTCATTGTTTTGATTATACTATGCACAAAATTTCATACTATGTACGTTGAGTTTGAATTAAATTTTGATCAAGGTTGAAATCAATGATCGATCACTCACCTTACGTTTTCGACTATTCAACATTAGAATACGCGTCAACATTAATTTTTGCATTTGAGATCGATTCGATGAAAAGATCGAAACTATTTTTCGTAACTGCTATGTGGAGGGTAGCACCTTAAACACATTTTCTTGCTATTTCTGTTATTACTAAAGGAAGTTGAGACTCTTAAGCTGAAAACTGAAATTTGAGCGTAATCGGCTGTGTTTAAGGGTATTTTTAAGTTCACTCCAATTTTATTCTTAGTCTTGCGAACCACACTTCATTTTAGAATAAGTACATAGCAAACATTTTCAAATTATTTAGAGCCAGTTTTGAATACGCTTACGTGCCACTGGCATGGCGAGACGTAAATGTGACTTTTATTCCAAAAGTGGGGAATAGATGTTGGACTCACGCAAAGTCATATCGCCCAATCAGTCTCACCTCTTTCTTACTTAAATCTATGGAAAAGGTATTAGACAGATACATAAGGAGCTCCGCTGCTTTCAGCCGGCTCAACAAATATCAATTCGCTTATCAAGCTGGCAAATCGACTGTTAGCGCTCTTCACAATTTAGTGCAAAAAATTGAGAAGACGTTGACAGCCAAGGAAATAGCGTTATGCTCTTTTCTTGACGTTGAATGTGCTTTTGACAACACCTCCTACAAATCCATTGAATTACTTACTCGTAAGATAGGAGTAGAAGAAACGGTAACGAGATGGATAGTAGCGATGCTTGACTCTCGTAGAATCTCGGCTCAGATCGGAGGTAAAGGTCTCACTGTACGAGCGGTGAAGGGATGCCCTCAGGGAGGTGTACTCTCCCCACTACTGTGGTGCATTGTTGTAGATGATCTCCTTAAGGATCTGAGCATCAAGGGTTTTGAGACTCAAGCATACGCTGATGACCTGGTGATCACTGTAAGAGGTAAACATGACTGTGTCATTTCGGACCGCATGCAAGAGGCCCTAGAGATAGTAGATCACTGGTGCATCCAACAGGGATTAAGTATAAATCCAAGTAAAACAATTATAGTGCCATTCACTAGAAGACGGAAGGTAAACTTAAGGCCCCCGATTGTGAGAGGAACTACAATTGAATTCTCTTCCGATGTCAAATACTTGGGAATTACCTTGGACAAGTGTCTGACTTGGAATTTACATCTTAAAAACATCTCCACACGAGTAACATTGTCTTTTATGGCGTGTCGAAGGCTCTGTGGTACCACTTGGGGTCTCAGACCAAATATGGTATACTGGACCTACAAGTCTATTATAATACCAATGATCACATATGCTGCTATGGTGTGGTGGCCAAAGGTTGAACAAATCACAGCACAGAAGGCCCTGCAAAAAATTCAGAGGCGTGCCGTTCTTAGCATTACAGGGGGACTTAAATCATGTCCCACTGCTGCAATGGAAGCCATGATAGACTTGGCCCCATTACACTTAGAGATAAAGAAGGAGGCTCTGAGAGAGGCCATAAGGCTACAGCAGTACAATAAATTCAAGGCAGGAGACCTTGTCGGTCACCTTAAAATTCTACAGGAATTTAATCAGAAGGACCTAACCGACTCAGTAAACGATAACATGCCAAAGGTATATGATTTTGAGAAATCATATATGGTGACTCTGGGAGATCATGTATCATGGCAATCTGGTCTACCAGATTTTGGGGAAGGTGCTTCAGTCTGGTACACGGACGGCTCTAAAACCTATAGTGGAACTGGAGCGGGCGTATTTGGACCCAATTGTAAAATATGGACGGCAATGGGACAAACCGCCACTGTGTTTCAGGCTGAGGTACATGCCATAGAGCTGTGCGCAGGTAAACTTCTACTAAATAAACCAAAAGGCGCTACAGTTATTATCCTATCTGACAGCCAAGCGGCACTGCTAGCGCTGAAATCTTATTGTTTCCGTTCTAGGCTTGTGTGGGATTGTCATACTCTTCTTAAAGAGCTGGCACATCATAATAGTCTAACCCTGATGTGGGTGCCAGGACATGAGGGTATTCCGGGTAATGAATCGGCTGACCAGCTAGCTAAGCGGGGAGCCAACTCACCAATGATTGGCCCGGAACCATTCTGTGGAGTAGGTAAAGGCTTCATTAAGGATGGTATTTTTAAGTGGATAAATCTTCAGGTGGAAGATTATTGGAACTCACTTTCAGGACTTAGACAGTCAAAGAAATTCCTGACCTTCTCAAGTAGGAGAGCGTCGGAATTCCTTTCCTTAAGCAGGTATAACGCACGGGTCATAATGGGATATTTTTCCGGACATTATTTCCTTAATTATCACCTTAAGATCATCGGTAAAGTATCACTAGATACATTTCGATTCTGTGATATCACATCTGAAACCACGGCACACATTCTGTGTGATTGTGATGCAGTGGCCAGATCAAGAAGGCAGATTCTCGGTGGATTTACTCTCACCTGTGAAGACCTGTCGAAGACTCCCCTGAGTAAAATCATCTCCTTTCTCAAAGGAATCGATATGGCCTAGGGAGTGGTTAAGAGCCAGGAACAAAAGACCTCTTAGGTCGTAGTTCGAGAAGTAGTGAGGCTTCTTTAGGCTCTACCAGTTTTAAATAATAAATAGCAAACATTTTGGTGAAAGTTCACGAAAAGCGGAAAAAAGTCGAATGTTGTCGAAAATAAACATTAAGAACATTTTAGTGCGGATTCATCAAAGGTGAACAAAAATCGAACAATGCAAAAAATCATAGTTTTTTCTGGAATCAAAAGGAAAAAACACGTGTTAAGGAATTAGGAAGAATCAGGAATTAGTCGGCCTCTGTATTTGTCAAAAGCAAGGGCATATTTTGGTGACAAGTCCAAGTGAAGTTTAAAAACTGCAGCATGTTTTTCTATTTGAAATACATAGATTGACTAATAATCTATACACATCTTCGAATCGGATCTACCTGTAATTCTTCAGCTATGCGTAATGCACATTCATATACGAATCTTTAATACACTCAGAAAAATAGCTGCCATTAAAACAAATTATATATTTCTTTGTTTTAAGAACATATTATTATCCACTGATCAAACAAAATTTTACTCTGTTCAAATATTTTTCTTCTAAATAACGAAAATTTTTTCAACTTCAAAGAAATCAGAAATACGACTGGTTTCAATTCAAATACAAATTTTTCTTAATTTTGAGTAAGTAATGGGTTTGTTCATGTTATAATTTTCTTTGTTTCAATTACAACTGTCTTCGCTTCTGAGTCTAAAAAAATGAACGACGTTAACTTATTTATTTCTGAAGTTTAGTCATGTCGGACTAAAGGAAAAATTTCCTCTTTTCTAAGAAAAATTTATTTAAATTGCCGGCCGGTTCGAATAAAATTTCGAATTTAATCGAGTTGCTAGATTACTTCAAATAATAGTGCCTCGCGCGTCATTAATTGATAGACAGTGCATATCTTTGATTTTTACTTTATTATTTTAATAATAAAGTATTGTTATCGATTTTTAAAAAAAAAAAATTTTCTACCCTGAAAATTTTTTTTTATACGTTTTATGACTAATAAGCACCAAAAAAGCAAAAAAAATTTTCAGTCCGTCTGTGCGCCGTCCGCCGTACGCAAAACGTTTGAGGGCTTATAACTCCTAAGCCGTATGAGCTATTAAATTGAAATTTTTTTTATTAATAGACTGGGTAGGTCCCTTGAAGTTACCACTTTTTGAGGGGTGGGAGTATGAGGGGGGAGGTGGGGGAAGTGTTTTAGACGAAAAATTTTGGTTTCTAGATCTCAGCAACCGCTCATGTTAGGAAGCTGGAACTTGGAATTTGTATAGAGCTTCGATAGTGGACCCATTTGCAAAAATATTGTTGATATGGGTGAAGGGGTGTGGCAGTGGGGGGAAAAATAATGCGTCCGAAAGGTTCGAAAGCCGAGATCGAGACATTCTAAAATCCATATCTCCTAACCGGTTAATGTCACGAAATTAAAACTAAATAATCGTCTGTCGGTATACTTGGAGAATAGATTGGAAACAAATTTTTGAGAGGGGGCAGTGCAGTACGGGGGTGGGGGTTGAAAAAGTTTAGATTACGTTATCTCACGAACCAATTACACTAGAGAAATAAAATTTGGTTTCTGTATAAAGGTTGACAAATAAAGTTTGCTGAAAGTAAAATTTTTTAAGGGGCGGTGGAGTATAGAAGTGGAGGGGGTAAGAATTTTTTTAAAAAATCATGTCTCATATCTCAAGAACAGTGTAAGATAGATGCTTAAAATTTTTGCCAGAAGTAGGCCTAATAGACCCCCAGACCAAATTTCAGGGATGAGGGTGTAGAGGGTGAGGGTGGGTGAGGGTGAAAAGTAAAAAGTTCTGATTCTTATATCTCCAGAGCCTATAATGATATCAAGCTGAAACTCAGTATTTAGATAGAGCTATAGTAGTAGCATGGTGGAAAAATATAATTTTTTATAGGGGTAGTATGGTATGGTGGTGGGGGATGTTTTTCCTAACTATAGAACGGCTTATGCTAGAAAATTGAAATTTGGAACGTATATGTAACTCAACTAGAATAGTAATTTTGTTTAAAAAAATTTCAGATATCCAATGGCGTTCGGAAGGGGGGCGAAAAAAATGGTCAGTGAAAATGGAATGCATATATTTTCATGATTTTCGTCATATCTATTAGGTCTTTCCAAATATTAAATTCATTTTTATTCTACGGCTTCTTCATATAAATACCTAGAAAGTGTTTTAGAGATTTTTTGAAATTCGACCCCCAAGGTGGTGTAAAGGGGATGTATACATTTTCACGAATTCAGCCGTATCCCTCAGGTCTGACTAGATATCGAATAACTTTTTACTTCCACGAGCTTATTTAATAATCACCTAAAACTGGTTTTCAAGTTTTTGCCTTTTTCAACCCCTAAGAGGGTATAAATGGGTTGAACACGTTTTCACGAATTTCGTTATATCTCTTAAGAGTGATAAGACATGGGATTGGTTTTCACTTCCTCTGGCTTTCTTAACATATATCTAAAAAATAATTTCAGGATTTTTTTATATTCAACCCCAAAGTGAGTGCAAGGGGGTTGCATATGTTTTCACAAATTCTTACATATTTCTTAGTTCTAATGAGATATTGAGATCATTTTTACTTCCTAAGGCTTCTTACATAATCGTCAAAACGTTGAGTTCAGGATGTTTGTTATTCAACTCCAATAGGACGTAAGGCTTTCAGCATATTTCTCAGGATTGATGAGACATTAGATTGGTTTTCACTTCCACAGACTTTTTATATAATCGTCTACAAACGCATTTCCGATTTCATGTAATGGCCCAAAACCAAATCACGAAAAACCTTCTAATGGCGTAACAACTGATATTATACTAAAACTAGACCTCGTCCCGGAGGACCCAATTAAGTAATTCATATGATAGATGTGGCAGCGGCGTAAGTATTCTAGCGCGACCCCATTCTAACTGCTTCCCGAACTTTTTTTAGGTTTTCAGTGACATAGTAACTCGTTCCGAACTTCTACCCAAAAAATAATAAAGTTGCGCCCAGACTGTTGGCAGATTTTTTAATCATGGATGGTGAGTTCTTAATTTTAGGCAGTAGTGATATTGTATATTTAAACCAAAATTGTGAATTTTTGAATATTCGAAAGCAAATTTTTAATTATGGTGAATCCGAAAATGGAAATTTATCTCCTTCTTTACAGTTACATCATTTGAAAAAATTTAACTTGAAGCATCTGCTAGAGAAATGTTAAATTTTAAATAAATAATTGGAGATGTAATTCAAGAGAACTATAAATTGTGGCATTTCGTTATTAATTTGATAGAACTCTTAGACTTATTACTTTTATCTGAATATAATGACCTAGATATTATGAATTTGGAACAGCACATAGTTCTGCACAACAGGGAGTATACAAAATTTTTTTCTGACACGCTAAAACCAAAACATCATTTTTTAAATCATTATTGCAGAATCATAAAACAATCGGGTCCTCTTAAATACTTGTGGACTTTCTCTTTTGAATCTAAACACAGACAATTAAAATCATACACAAAGAATATAAATTCTAGAAAAAATGTGGCACTTTCCTTATCTTTAAAGTACAATCATATTCATGTCATTTGAGTCTTAAAAAAAATTGTCGTACACTGTATAAAAAAGGCTACATAATTTATATTTACGATCCAACTTTCAGGGCATTTGAAATTAAAGAAATATTGAAAAATCATGAAAAAGTACTAATACTATGCCTAGAACACAAAGTTTTGTACTTTAAAACACATTATTGACTTATGTAATCGAAAAAGAGCAAGGCAATTTGGTTTTATTGAATGTGAACGACATAGAATTTCCTCCAGTACATTTGTATAAAGTAAATAATCAAACACTTTTAAGACCGACGGTTTTTTTTGAAAACAAGTACACCCAATATGTCTAAAAATAAACTAAAATCAAATTGTAAACTAGAAAAAGTATTTTTTTTTATTTATCATCTTGTGAAAACCTTTATTTTTTAATTACAATTTAGTAAGAACATTAAATTTGTATTTAATTTATTTGAAATGAAAAATTTAAATAAAAATGCATTCTTTATTATGACGGAAAATTTTATTTTTATGTGAGAAGGTCTCTCTATAATACAACGAACGAATTTCTTCATTCAGTAGAAATTTTACTCCATTCAAATTACTGGTCACTGGAGTACTGAAAAGAATTTCCTTTATTTGTAGAAATGAAGTACGTCCTTGTCTTTGATTTTTGGAAATAATTTCTTTGTAATAAGTAGTTTGCCATTTTCCTACATTGAAGAAAATTTTACGCAAATGCAGTAAAATTTAATTTCTTGAATTGAAGTAATTCCATTCTACTCGTAGAGTATAAATTTCTTTGGCGCCAAATCATTATCAATTTTCTTTGATTACATGGCTATTTTTCTTACAGATAGGGAAATATTTTTCTGAGTGTTTGATTTAGAAACTAATCGCATAATGTTCACCAAATTGAGTTCATATTCAGCTTCTAGTGATTTACTTTCGAATAATTTTCGAAAAAAATGCTTAAAGATGTGGGTCTTCGTAGATTGATAAAAGCAGTAAGCAGTCGATGTTTATAATGAAAAAAAAACTCAATTTATATCAGCAAGACGTTTTAAATGAGAGTACAGAACCAAAGGATAATACTCTAGACTTGAATGAAAGATGTCACCTGCTTATCATGATAAAAACCATTGAATTGCAGAATATTGATAGTGTTATTGTTAATTGAAGTAATGACACTGTATCTTCTTGTCTCATAAATAAATTTACATATTTCTAGGTACGGACTGAACAGGAAAACGAGGTCATAGGAAGTATTCCATCTTTCAGTACGCCATTCACCTGCACAACAATTAAACGCATCTCTCCCTGCACTTGTTATTGCTTACATTTAAATGACTACAGTAGGTACCTTAGGTTCCCTTTAACTAAACACCGGAATATGCAAAGTAGTTCCACCTATTAAAACGGAAGTTCTGCACCACACCGCCAGCCGTTCCCGTTCCACTAGACCAGCAAACCAGCTCGCAGGTTCTTCTTCCATAATGCAAATATGAGGGCTTTCCTAGACCATGTCCATCATTAAACCATTCTCTAGCACCTAGTGTGCCGTGTGTGCTAAGAACTTCTCACATAATTTTCATATTAATGGCACAATAATGAAAAAAACTCGGAAGAACACCACACATGGTGCCAATCTAAAAGAAAATTAATAATTAAGAAACGAAATTACATAAGCATCGCTTCATGACGACGTGTAAGACCATGGCGCAGAATTTAACAATATAATATTTAAAATATCAAAAAGGGCTCTCTTCTTGGAAAGTAAGATGTTTTCGAAACAAGAAGGCTTAACTTCTTACACTTCTTAGACACAAGACTTTAATCACATGGCTGGTCGCTGGTTGTAACTACGCTAGGTAACGACTTTATATCCAAGCGGAGGATCGCCCACGAACAGCGTGTACAACAGCTAAGAATCTACCTTACGAGTGTATGTGCATATGCGAAATAGTTCTTAATTGCTACCTTTACGGGTGGATAACGCTCCGAGGCGCAGAAGCGTTTTCAGAATAATTTAACAATTACGCGAAATTATGATGGTACTCGGTTAGTTTGCGATGTGCGCTCATTGTACCTTGCTCAGATGACTTATCTACATATCAGGGAACGAAAAGACATTTTAATAAGATGGTGGGACATGAAGCGTGAACACGAGTTCTGATCTAGGGTGTATGACTATCACGAAACTATTTCAGAACTATTATAGGATAGTGGATATTTTTTTATTACTATCGAATTTATTCTTTTGTTATGTCTTAATTCTTATTGTTCTCAAGTTTTAGGAATTTCGTAGCAATGGTCCGAACGGTGGCGGTGTAATGATCGCGGAAATACTTTAATGCCTAGTCATTTAGAAGCTGTGTGCGTATATCGGAAGTACTCGTATATAAGAAAAAACGTAGCTACTTCCGCATAACTCATCGGTACTCCAGCGGAACTCGACTAGAACTCTTTTCGCCTTCCAATACTGAAAGATGCAGAACTCCAGCGTACTTCAGAGCAGTGTAGTCAATTTACCACTGTTACGGTAGATCTACTAGGTTTTTGTAAAAAATAAGAATCTACCATGTCTATCACAGGTAGTTCAAAATCTACCACCATTTTCAACAAACCTCGTGATTCATAAAAAAATATCACTTAAAGGGAAATTATAATCACTAAGTACATAACATAATCCTCATTCAATTCCAAGTGTAACTCCAAGGTCCCTTCGTCTTCCGTCAAATCTGAAGCCAAAACCGCTTACTCTCAACAGGTACGAGCCAATCAAATTTATGTTTCATGAACAATACCATTCTTGTTTTCGCCTATTTTATAAAGACTACCACCTCTTTTTCTCAATCTACCACACTTTTTCCTTTCAATGTCACCACGATGCGCACAAAACAAGTGATTACTCTGCTCTAGAGTACTGTCAGATATCTGTTATTAGCATGTGATTTATCATCGAATGTCGGTACTCCACCTGTACTGAAATTTAATATTGTATAAATGAAGTTTTTGTTTGTTTATTTTTAAATTGATATCAGGTATAATAGAACCTGTTGATTTTCTGTCTACGATAGATTAAAAAATACGAATTTAAAAATTATGAACTTCAGGAACCAGTGTCAGAAAATATTGAGAGAACTTAACTCCCACTTCGCGGACCACGAGTTGAATTTTTTTCAAAATTTTTATTTCTTTAAAGTTTTTTTTATTTATTTATTACTAGTAACTTGCACCAACTAGTTCGAGAGCCAACCAGATATCGGGATGGCAACACACCCTCGCTACTGGACCTAGTATTAACAAACGACACCGAATTGATATCTGGGATAGACTATTTGTCACCAGTAGGAAAAAGTGACCATGTTGTGTTATTATGTAACATGGAATTTCAGGCTGCATCGAATATTCAAACACAGAATCGGTATCGTTGGAACTATAGAAAGGCGGATTTCAATGCCATCAACGATGCCTTGTTGCTGAATCTGTGTTCTGCTACTAGCAAACATGGCACGACCAAGGAGATGTGGATCAGTTTTAAAACCACTTTAATGCAAACAGTACATATGTATGTTCACTCCTTTAGTAAAAATCCGCACGGATTTTTCAAAACCATGGATAACTCCGCCATTGCTTAAACTGATTAAGGAGAACTCGAAGCTTCGGTCTAAATACAGGAAAACACACAATGAAACAGATTACAAGAATTATATGAATCTCAACTATAAAATAAATAAAGCTAGGAAACAAGTCAGAAGGGACTATGAAGTTAAAATTGCATTCAGTAGTGTAACCACTCCAACTACTTTGCGCTCGATGCATTAAGATAAACTAATTACGTATCCTCAAGAAATCGCCGATGAATTTGCATCTTACTTTAAGACAATATACGTGGATGAACCAAAAGGAAGAATGCCCGCAATTGAAGCAATCGCACGCACGACACATACGGTGGAGACTATTGAATTCAACGAGGAACTAGTACGAAAATCATTGGCAAACCTAAATGGGAATTCAGCTGCCGGTCCAGAAAAGATGCTCTAATGTTCTTGCTTGTACTGTTCCCGCGATAATGCAAAAGTCGTTCTTGTCCGGAGTTTTACCAAGCGACTGGAAGATTGTCAAGGTTACTCCAATTTTCAAAAAAAGGTGATAAGATGGTTTGTGCCAACTACCGTCCAAAATCGCTCACATCTGTCATATGTAAGACAATGGAAAGAATAATCGCCCAAGAGGTTCGGAACTACATCAGCGACGGTAACATTATATCTGACTGTCAAGTCAACACGGCTTTTGTTCGGGAAGATCAGTAGTATCGAATCTTCTTACATCTATGAATGATTGGATGCGGCGTTTTGATGGAAAACAACCAACTAATGTAGTTTACTTAGATTTTGAAAAGGCTTTCGACAGAGTTCCCTTCAAAAGACTCCAATTTAAGCTTGACCACTATGGCATCCGTGGACACCTTTTGGATTGGATTAAGGAATTCATCACAGATCGATATTTTCAAGTTCGAATCGGCGATTCATGTTCAAGTTCGTATGAAGTACTTAGTGGTGTGCCTCAGGGATCAGTTTTAGGGCCACTTCTTTTTATAATTTATACCGCTGAAATACCTAACATCCTAGCATCCAACTCATGTTTGTTCGCTGATGATACGAAACTTTTTGGAAATCCGCACCTTGGAAATTTAACTCTGCAGGATGACTTGGATAAAATATATGAATAGTCAGAAAAATGGTGTATATCGCTAAACAAAGCAAAATGTTCAGTTTTGCATGTTGGACCAAATAATCCCCGGATCACGTATAGTCTTAACGGCACAGAATTAATATCCGCCAACAAAATTTGCGACCTCGGAATCACAGTGACTTCAGAACTAAAGTGGGAACAGCATATTATCAATATTTCAAAAAAAGTCAATTCGTTAATATACTTAATACGAAAAACATTCACTTTTATCACTTGTGAGGTTTTCATTAAAATTTACAAAACCTACGTAAGGTCTCTTCTCGGGTTCGGATTCCAAACCTGGAGCCCCTACTTTCGTAAGGATATTGACTACTGGAGAAAGTACAGCGTCGTGCAACGAAGCTTGCACAAGAACTAAAAGACCTATGCTATACAGACAGGCTGGCACGCTTACGACTTCCAACTTTGGAGCAACGACGGATGAGAGATGACTTTATAGAGACCTTCAAAATTTTAAACGGTCATTTCAACTGCACTGAACTACAGAATCTATTCACGCGCAACAGGAATCCTCACCCTGGAGGACATTTCGACAAACTGAGCAAATGAATAGTGAGCACGAGCTTTCGGAACTTTCGACCAAACAGAGTAGTTGATGGCTGGAATTCACTTCCTGTGGACGTTATTGGCGCTACTTCAGTGTTGAATTTTAAAATCAAAGTAGATAGACATTTCAATTTTGGCTGAATTAAGAATTAACTTTTATTTTGTGCTCATAATTTCATTTCTTTATTTTATTCTATTTAAATTTCATTTTTTCTTTCATTTTGTTCAATTGAAACTTTGTTTTTTTCGTTATTAATTTCGATACTTCTACTCTTGCACTAATTTTAGTTATATACATTCTACTTTGCTTATTAATATTTTTTTTTTTTTGTTTTGCATAACACAACAATTGTAGTAATATTGTACTTTGTGATATCACGTGTATTCGCGAAAGCTGCCTTCCTGATTATTAAATAATAATAATATTATTTTTTTATTTCACTTCTTTCTACTTATTTGTTTATAATATTTATTTTCTGTTAGCTTCTTTCTTTTATTTTTGTTAGTAACTAAATTTTTTTTTATGTTCCAATTTCTTAGCATTGATTATTATTATTTATTTAACTTATAGTTAATTAAGCTTTTTCAATTTTATTATTCATTTAAAATTTTTATTATTATTTGACATTGATGTAGTAATCAGTTGAACCTATGCCAATAGTCAGCTTCGTCTACTTCCAGTTATAACAGTTCATGACGTCAAGCATAGAAAATCTTGTCCCAATTAAATTTTGGCTTTGACTTGTTTTAAGACAGCTGACGAAGTCAGTGGGAGAGTAGACTTAATCAATTTTAGTTGTACAAAAAAAAAGACAAAAATATAACTTTCTCTGCTGTATGGTATGGTATGATGTGTGGGGTGATGTTGTTATCCTCATTCACATAAACGTTAGTGTTCGTCCGTTGTGCTCCCCGTTCTCTGCTCTAAATATGACGAAAAATTTACTTCGATATGATTTCTATGAAAACTTGCATCAAATTTGCCAAAAACTAGATTTGCGTTATACGTGTACCTGCAATGAATAAAAATTTTGTAATTTCGGGGATGATCATATCAAGACAATATCTTACACCCTATAGTATACAGTACCGATATACCTTGTTGAAAAACTCTCCATTTATAGATTATAGATATAGATTTAATAATTCGCTAATGCCTTTCAATTACTTGATAATATTGTGACTACTAATCCAATTCTGATACAGTACTGATTAAAACAAAACTGCTTCACAGAAAAAGTTGAAAGAATAAATTCACAAATTTGGATTTCTTACTGATGGTATTCAGTACTGAACATATCTATCGATACGTCAAAGTTCCAATCCAGTTTGACAGTATTAATTCCGGCGTCTTTCAGAATTCATATTTAATTAAAATTTTCAGTACTGCAAGACTAGCACTAACTTAGAAATATTAAGCGGACAAACATTAAATAAAATGCTGAGATAGTCTTGCAATAGGTATAAGGTCATCGAAATCAATCAAAACAGAAACTCAAATAGTTTTGAGCTGAAAACGCAAAATTTGAGAGAGGTAGCTGAAAATCGAATGATACATGAAGTACTAAAAACATTGATTTCTATTTAGGTGGGGATAAAACTACAAGGCAGGGTGCTCATATACATAGTGCGACCTTTTTAAGTAGGGGCTATTCGGGTAATCTGCACCGGTCTAGGCGGAACTTTATTAATTTTCGGGCAAAGTTTAAGATGTAGTTTAAGTCAGAGAGCACCAGACTTTCAACGCCATTAGGATTTGAATATCGAAATATCATGAAATTGATTTTTGAACTTCTGGAAAGCACGTGGAAGTGAAGAACCAATCCGATATCTCAAATAATTCTTGAGCATGAAACTCCAAGGAGACCCAGTAATATGTGTAGAAGCCTCAATTTAAGTTCATAGAACGTACAATTCTTTTGAAAACAAGCTTTCCATCTTTTCTACGCATGTGTAATTGGGAATTATTGCATTAAAACATTTAAAACGGAGGAGTTGCCATAACTCCTACAACTTCAGTCCATCATTACAGTAATCACCGATTCCTCCCCCGTAATTTGCGCATCTATCAGCGAAAAATTCAAATTAAATTCGATTTTAACCTTAGAATTCCTCGTAGGTCGCAGCTATTAGAAGCTCAACGGGCAATTTCAGATCTTTAATTGCCATCCGAATGAGCCAGGTATGCTACAAATTAGCGAACTTACAAAATGAACTAGCAAATCACGGGAAAAATTCTAGTGGTTCTAGACTGAATAGCACGAATCACCCCCCAGCACCACCAAAACAGTCTTTGTATCTATCCGCGCATGGTTCTAAAACCCGACGGCTGGTCCACAGGTCATTGGAATCTTTCCAAGATCTTACCAAGAATAACCTTGGCGCAAACATCAAATCACAGCAACGGCAAAAAAGAGTCATCATCATGATGTCGCTTTTAAGATAGTCATCGTGCCCACATCTAGCAAAAAATCTTCAAGCATTTTGGCATACTTTAATGACACCACCATCGCAGTAAATTCAGAAATCGATAGGAAGAATGGCGAAAAAATTAAGAAAAAAGAACCAGAACAAACGTTGTCTTTAATGGCAAAACGAATAGATAACTATTTTTGGCAATACTGTCAAAAAAAAAAGTTAGATAGAGGCGAATCGACAGAGGTCTTCCACCTTACGATCGGACTTGGATCTTATGGAGATCAATTTTTTCATGCTGAAACATCTGTTAGATCGGATTTTTGGTATATTGCCGAAAGGTCATAGGTGGCTAGTTCTGCGGTCCTATCCATCATAGTCAAATCTTAAGTGAACATCGGGCTTCCATAGGTTTGGGTATGTTTTCATTTTTTTTTATGAAGTTCATCTTTCTCCTGCAGCAGCTAGTCTGACCAGTTCTCCATGACAGGAACAATTTATAAGGCTTAGACTGAAAATAAGAAACCACTAGAATCCAGCGGCAGTTATCAGGTTTAAAGTTGGATCTTATGTTTTATTGAGCTAGTGTTTTTGAATACAGAGAATATCGCTGCTTACTAAAGCTAGTATTACCCTGTTTGACCAAGCGGTCAAATTGCAGTAATAAGCAATGCAAAAAAGCGAATTTGACCGAGCGGATACTGTGAGATTAATTTGAATTCGCTATTTCGCATTGTTCACTAATTATAAAAATATTTTGGAGCCAGAAGAAAATTAAAAATTATTATAATTTAAAACAGTCATATGTTTGGCAATTTTTTTGAAGAGCTTGCACACTATCTCTGAACTGAACTTAGCCAATATTATATTTCAGTACTTCGAAATTTGGGATTATGTTTTCTTGAGATCGAGAATTTGCGTTTTTCAAGATTTCGGACTCGATATTTCGGGTTATGAGTTTCGGGATCTCATAAATCGGTATTTCAAATTTCAGGCTTTTGAGTTTTGGGATTTTTAGTTTTGTACTTCGATAGTTGTTTGAAATTTTTGACCGAATCCTTGGAATTTTTCTTGTCTCATCCACAAAAAGTTTCAGTATAATACAGACTATTGGTCCCGTTTTAACGCAAAAGTATTTTTTTCATTTTCAAAACTCAATTCTTCATCCAATACTACATCGGATGAATCCAATGCGTTCGATGGCTTCGACAGAAACAGGTGTAAGCTGAATTCTGCCACTCCTTCTGTATTAAATATTCCGTCAAGATTAATGAGCAATACTTCTTTTTCTCAATTTCATGAACTACAGATTCCCAAACTTTATTTATAAGTTTTAATTACTCATTAATAAAATCATACATGTTTAAATAGCATTTTAGTGATACACTGGCCAGAACCTATTCCCAACAATGATCTTTGGGGACAACTGTCTTTTAATTTTTACGAATGAAGACAAGAACATTTTAGAAGATTCTTAAGAAAAGAATGTACGCAATTTGTTTTAGAATTTTGACAAATCCAATCAAATCTCAAATAGTGTTTTTTTTTTGTTAGTCAAATTGTTGTATTTCTCCATACAATGCCTGAAAAATCTGACTTAATTTTGAATTTGAGTGAAATATTTAAGACAGCTTAGAATACAGTCCTAATGCGAACTTTAGATTTTAAAACCAGATTTTATTGACTTGACAGAAATTTTTAAAAATTGTGTGGCATGTCGTTTTGATTAAAAAATTGATGACACCAGTGAAAAAATTTCATGATAACAGCAATCAATTTAAAATATTTTCATAACACCCTTGAAACTAACGTATGTAAAGGCATAATAAAATATTGACTGTATCGACTACGTAAATTAGCCGAGCACTACCATTACACTTTGTTAAGTAGCGAAATACAAAAATTATACACTTCCCACAGCTTTTTTAACCTCCCAAAAGCCTTTGCCAAGTAGTCGAGATCCGAACCCGTTCAAATTATATTATGTTCAATACCAAGCTTCCAAATCAAATGGACTTTAGTTCACATCAAAAGCTTTTTGGGCCTGTTGGATTCAAAATTTGTGCAAGTGTCGGGCATAATTCAGTCAGAGGCGGTGGATCAAGTTTCGAAACTAGGTTGATTTTTCCGAGGATGAGTTGCTAGCACATCGCCCAATCTCCGAGCCTGGAGGGCCAGCCCTTCTTCTTTATTACACCCTGGTAGGAAAAGGGTGGGAGTTTTCAGCTAGATATGATATGCTGGAGTTCTCGCAGCTATGCTGCGAGTCCAAGTATATCATAATTTTACCTACTTTCTTAGATGCACTGGTGTTACTGGCCATTCAGGATAACTCCATGCCTCTCCTTCTCAACCGGGCTTGGAACCGACTATGGCGGAGTTGAAGAAAGAGGGATACCAACCGAAGACGAGCCTCGGTAAGGATGCAGAAGGCAACATTATAAGTAATGCGGAAGAGATAAAATTAAGATGACCGCAATATTTTGAACACCTTCTCAACCCGAGTCCATCATCCGCACGAACAGCAGCAGCAGACGTAATAACAACCGATGTAACAGCTGAGGAAGGATACTCTTCGAGTCCTCCCACACTCGAAGAAGTAAAAACAGCCCTGAGGAACCACCCAAACAACAAAGCGCCGGGCACTGTTCAAATCCCAGCTGAACATCTGAAAGCCGGCGACACCTGCATAGCACATCTCCTACACAGATTGATCTCGGACATATGTCCGAAAGAAGCACTTCCTGACGATTGGCGTAGGAGTATCATATATCCAATTTATAAAAAAGGCGACAAACTCTGCTGTAAACAGTGTTGCCAAGTATTTTTCTTGATTGAGCACTAAAATATGAAATTTTGAGCGTTCATTTCAACTTGAAGGCACTAAAAATTTGTTTTTTCATATCAATCGCAGGAATATTCAAATAACGCGCATGCGGTAAAACTAATTTTTGTCCGCTGAGACGAAATTTTGGGCACCAAATTTAACGCTGACAGCACTAAATTGCCATCACTGGCTGTGAAAACTACCGAGGAATATCCCTGTTGTGTACGTCTTATTATATAAGATCTTGATGAAAATTCTAGAAAAGAGAATTAAGCTCTTTGCTGACAAAGTAATTGGTGAATACTAGGGCGGATTTAGAGCTGGGCGATCGACCACGGACCAAATATTTTCAGTTAGATAGGTGCTTGAAAAGAGCTGGGAATTTAACATTGATGTGCACCAGATATTTGTGGACTTCAAACAGGCATACGAGAGTATCGACAGGCGCGTACTGTATAAAATATTGATGGATTTTGGAGTTCCACCAAAACCGGTTCGGCTTACAAGAATGACAAGACCGATTCTCTGTCACAAGTCAGAGTAGAAAATGATCTGACCTCCAGCTTTAGAACTGACAACGGCCTTAAGCAAGGTGATGGCCTGGCACCAATGCTTTTCAATTTGACACTCGAATATGTTGTTCTGAAACTTCCCGTTGATACCAAGGGAACACTATGCTTCAAATCCACACAACTAGTAGCATATGCCGACGACATAAATATATTTGCAAGATCCCTGGAGAGTGCCAAAGAAATATTTGTAAACCTTGACTCGGTAGCAAGGGAAGTATTATGATGTATTAACGAAAACAAAACCAAAATCATGACACAAACTAGGAAAAACACGCCAATCAGACAAAATATTACAGCAGGAGACTTTAACTTAGAAAACGTAGACAACTTTGTATATCTCGGGGCAAACATATTAAAGGATGGAAGCGAACCCATCGAAATTAAAAGAGGAATAATGATGGCAAATAAGACGTATTATTCGGTACTTCCAATAATGAAAAACAAAAATGTGCATAGGAAAACAAAGCTTAAACTATACAAAACAATTATAATACCTATGGCAGCGAAACGTGGACATTGACTCAGGCGTCTGAAAAATTAGTTAACGCCTTTGAAAGAAAAGTCCTCAGAAGAATCCTCGGACCTGTGAGGAAAGACTCGATCTGGAGAATACGATAAAATAGAGAATTGTATGCCATCTTTGATAATCCGGAAGTATCGATCTTCATAAAATTCAAGAAGCTACAATGGGCTGGTCATGTGGAGCGGATGGATGACGGAAGAATCCCCAAACGCACACTAAAGGGAAAAGTTAATGGACAAAGACCAGTTGGAAAACCACGGAAGCGCTGGGAGGAGACAGCAAATCACTGCTAAGATTCACAAACTGGAGGACGCGGTCACTGGACCGAAAAGGCTGGAGGCGGTACATACAGGAGGCCAAGGTCCGATTTGGACTGTAGCGCCATCGTATGTAAGTAAGTCGTAAGCAAGTAAGTCGCGCATAATTGAAAGTTGAGTCGAAAAGCATATTATCAAATGAAGAGATTTGAAGAGCAGGGCGTTTTTAATGCATTGGAACTTATCTGATCGTTTAAAAGGGTATCCAAAGGGTATGCAAAGGGTACCCAAAAATGTATCAAAAAAATTTCGAAGACAAGAACGTGCGTTTCTTGAAATTATAAACATTCTCTCTAAAATTTTTCTTGATCATTTTCCAACTGAACAACTGCAACGATGTGAATGAACTGTTCTTAGTCTCTGAACAAAAATAACGGACAATCAACTTTCCCTACTTGAGTTAAAAGGCCTATAAGAATTCGCCTAGTTTTTATTCTTCATTCATCTTAACGTCCAAGTTTCCAGACCTCAACTCCACACAATCCATAATTTGCTACAATTACCCAGTGCTCAGTCGCACTGAGAACAACTCCTAACAGTAATAGTAAGCTCTACAAATCCTATCCATTTTTAAATTGCACTTAAACGAAGTCCCTATATATAAATAAAAAAAAACTCGTCTTCTCTTCATTCAATTACCATAAAAACCTGACAATAATGAAGACGATGGATGCATCAACCGCTCTTGAAAACCACAACACTGATCGGCCTAGTAGAACGCTCGCTGCACAGCCAACATAACAAGCGTTTGAAGATGATAAATTAATTTTAGACTAGTGAGTTGCGCAAAGTCACTCTCCCGGTATGGACATCATCTTCATCTTCTTTGACAAGAAAAATGTCCATCAAGGAATTTCCTATCACCTGAGGAAAGAAACTTATTCGTTTTTCCTGAATACCGGGGCCATGTTCGCTTTCCTGTGTATTCAGCGTCTTTTTCCCTATTCCCTAATGGCGAAGAAATGGCAATTATTATAATCAAGAAGAGTTTCCCAAGAAGGTACAGTGTAAGATGTCATTACATTATGCCTGCTCCCTGGAATGCTGTTGTTTTTATTCCTTTCCCAAGTTTCTTTTCTTGCTCTTCGTAAGCATGACTTAAAGATTTTCTCCGTATGGGAAAATTACATAGTCCAGTTTGGAGCCTTCTCATATGCTTAATGTGTGTGTGGTACTAATCTAAACTTCGGACGGTACCTAATTTCGTGTCTAGCAACGTTTAACTCTTTCTTTACACTCGAGTTTATTTTTAAACCTTTCATTTAATATTCGCAATTTAATGAATGAGCATTACCGCCAAACCTCATCAGTAAATGAGCTCAATTTTAACGGGAAATTTATTATATAACACTATTAAGGTATAATTGAAAGAAAAACACATATGAATTCCCCAAACACACATGATCCGAACCCAAACTCCAAATGAACTGAAAACTCGTAACTATCCGCTAATGAGGAATAGACGTGAAGACGATATTTTTTACGACTTATCCAAATATTTATTAATATCAAGCCAGTCACGCAACTTCATAATCAAACATACGTAGATACGTTACCTACTAAATTCACTATGGGAATATGCGATGAGGATCAGTGCACAAGATTCGAAAATTAATAAATTAACACATCGAAATGAAAATTAGCAGGTACTCATGAAACAGTTTCATGCAAAATCGACGAGTACTTGCAACTAGAAGATAGCAACCTGTCTCAATCGCAATATTGTGCCTTGCTTATGATCACAGAAGGAATTAGCCATCGAGATCATCATAATCGATCTGGTATACAACTTTATACTTAGCGTTTTACTACAAAATTCTTCCGCATCGAATCTTATTATAGACTTCTTATTAATTTGTTATACAATAACTTTTATTGGGCCCTGGACTTTAAGTGCGGCTCTTAAGGCCCGTGGACACTAGCAAGTAAAACTTGCTAAAGTCGCTCTCAGACATTTATTGCTCTATGTGTACACGGTTCCGAGAGGGCGTTTGCCCAAATTTTAGCTCTAGCCAGCAAATGCTTGCATTTTCAAGCAAGTGGTTAATGTACACGTATACTTGCGAGAGTTAAAATTGCGCAAGAAAGTTCCGATCAGTTCCGACATTTTTCTGCAAGTCAGTTGCATTGGAAGTACCACGCGAAATTTTTGTATTGAGAGTAGACACACGAGAAACGTATGTACACGGATAAGCAAGTTAGGCTTGCAAGATTTTTGTCTAGCTGCTTGCTAGAATAAACTTACTGCAATTTGGCAGTTAGTGTAAACATCGCAGCTAATTACTCTAGCAAGAAATGTCGCAAGTTACTTGCTAGTGTCCATGGGCCTTTACGACTAACGAATTTCAGAGTTCTTCATAATTAAAATTGCAATAGAGAAACATATACTCAAAACATAGTCGGGAATAAACTAGGACTAATTTAAATTCGGTAACAAAACCAAAACAACATAAAAATATTGCAGATCTTTTATCATTAATTTTACTTTATTATTTTTTAATAATAAAGTATTGTTATCGAACAGTAATTTCCAAAAAATATGCTACCCTGAAATTTTGTATTTTCACGTTTTAGGACTAGTAGACCGCAAAAAGCAAAAAAAATTGTCCGTCTGTCCGCCGTAAATGCGGTACGCCGTCCGCCGTACGCAAAACCGTTTGAAGGGGCGTGGCTCACAAACCCTTTGAGATATTAAGTTGAAATTTTTGTGGTAGAATGGGTGAATGCCTACGAGTGGTATCTTTAGGTGTGCTGTGGGTGTAAAGGAGGAGGAGGGGTGGACGGGGACGTTTTAGATGAAAAATGTTGGTTTCAAGATCTCAGGAACCGCTTTTGCTAGGAGGCTGAAAGTTGGAACTTATGAAGTACCATGATAGTGGACCCATTTGCAAAAAAATAGTTGATAGGGGTTGAGAGGTGTGCGTGTTGGGGGGGGGGGGGAAACAATACATCCAAAACGCTTGAAAGCTGGGATCGATACATTCAAAAATCCATATCTCCTGAATGATTGATGTCAGATGGCCGAAATTTTGTAGTTGTATTAAGGGATACTAGGAGATTAGAAAGGGGATAAAAATTTTTAGGGAAGTAATGGAGTATGGGGGTGGGCGAGAAAACCTTTGAATTACAATATCTTCCGACTCAATTGTGTTCGGAAGATAAAATTTGGTTTCTATATATCGAATTACCAGTGGAGTCTACTGAATGTAAAATTTTTAAGTGGGAGGTGAAGCGCTGAAGGAGGGGGACAGCCATTTTTCAAAAAATTAAATTTTTATATCTCATGAACCGTATCAGATATGATCTTGAAATTTTTACAGAAGTTAGGACCAGTAGATCTCTAGCGGAGAAAAACAATTTTGATAGGGGTAACAAGGTACGGGGGTGGAGGGTGGTTTTTCGTATTTGAGAAACGGCTTATGATAGAAAGTTGTAAATTAGTATGTATATGTAGAAGTACTACAGGAGTAATTAAAGCAAAAAAAACTTCAAAATTTTATTGATGTACAGAGCTGGAGTAAAAAAAATTTCGTGAAATGGGGTTTTTCCAACATTTTCATTAATTTCGTTATTTTAACCTAAAGAATAACCAGGAGGCTATTTGGAACGTTATTTTTTAAGTTATCTGTCGCATAGTGACCTTCTCCGGATCTCAGCATTAAACACGTTTCGGACTTCTACCCAAAAAATAATAAAGTTGTGCCCAGACTGTTGGCAGCTTTTTGTTTACAATACACAAAATGCAACATAAAACATACCGGGGTTATTCAATAGGGTCATAACAATTTTGTATTTAAATAAAATACAGAATAATTGAGATAATTTCCAAACGTTTCTCGTTCGTGAACTTCACCATGATGAAAATGTAAACCTGGACTGACGTATTGACAATGACAGACCTGCAAAAAAGTTTAAGGGTGCGTTTGTATTAAAATACAAAATTGTTATATACCTATTGAATAACCCGTTACTAGTGCATAAATTCTTAATAAAAGTATTAAATGATCGTATTGAGACTCAATAACAAAACTCATCATTATGTATGAATGTTATGAATACAGTACTTTACTTCAGTCGTAATATTAAAGAACAAAGTGTTATAATGCCAACAGGTAATTTTGTCAACACGTATATTTATATTTATACTATGAACGAAATACTGTTTTGAGTTCATCGCAATAATGAATTCGAACATTAATAAAATACACAACTAAACCTAAAGAAATTACTGTTTTCATTGATATTATGAATTCAGTCGCTGATACTTTGAATGCATTCATTGCTACAATGAATTTTTACATCATTTCTGTACTTTGATGCAAAGTATTTTGTGTGTTTCTCGAAACACCCAGAACTATGGGTTTACTACCATCGGTATTAGGAAACACCCATGTGATTTGTTCGACCAGGGTACTTTTCCCAAAATATTATTATTTGAATCAAACCAGGTTATTTATTAAGAAATTGGAATATCCAATTTGTTCGTACACTATTGGAAATATGAAAATAATAATGCAAGTAGTTTTGTGCTGATTTTCAAGGTATATGCTGAAGCTGTTTCTGAGATACAAAAAAAACTATTAAAGCCAAGTTTCAACTTTCTATCAGACATAAAAATCAGAATCTAGCTGGCAATCCGCCACGTAATCCCGCCCCAAAAATATTGTTGTGGTCATAGAGATATATGTACGAGTATACTGGAGATGACAAGCAACGACTGTTTTGAAGCCGGACGATTCCTCGCAAAGGACCGGCAATTAACACTATAACTCCAAACATTTGAATACTAGGCTACTATTTGCATTTCACTGCCACGTGGCATCAAACGCTCCATGCAAAAACGTTCAATTTTGCTTCAAAATGCTTCAAAGTTCTTCATACAAAATATCTCCGGTATTTATATCTCTATGGTTGTGGTCTATTGGATTTACTTGTTGTGTAAATTTCAAAGTCGGAATTCTTAGGCGTTCTGATTTTCACGATAAATTTTTATAACTCCAATTCTGTTCGTCTCCAAAAATGTTATATTAGACACAGGTCCATTTGTATCCTATACGTGGAAACAAAGTTTCAGCTTTCTAATATCATTGGTTTGTCCCTTCAGTTCCTATATGACTCCTTAGGGCAGCAACTTAGCTTAGGAGGCACTGCTTCATTTTCAAATGCCAGACGTAGTGGGAATATAAAGTTAGTTGAGCAAAATCCTTTTAGTAGGTCCTCCTAATTGTTCTTACACAAATGTTCATAAGTTTTCGGATAGAGAGAATTTTAAACTCGATCGATCGAACGCAAGATTTTTTACAGCATTTTGCCAATTTGATGTCAATTAAGATCAAAACAAAAGCCTCGCGACTTAATCGTTGTTGTCAGTATAATGTCTATTTTTCAAAATGCCAATGACGCCATATTTTCTTCGTATCAATCTCGTTCCTCCATCATAATGTTCGTGCGTACTGCTGCGGCTTTTAATTTAAAGTGAAGATAGTACAAAGAAGAATTTAAGAGTGGAAATTTCCGACTATGAGTTAGGGATGCCATTTGGGTCAGGGCAAAGAACATTTTTACCCCCGAATCTAAAAATTTAAAAATAGTGTGACGGTTTTGATCGATGTTCATTTCTAAATTTGGTACTTTATCATTAAACAATTTTTTTTAATTTTTGATTTAATCCCTTCAAGCTTCAGGGGTAAGTGCACACCAGTTCGCAGTGCTGAAGACAGCATAACTTCGCAAATGTAGCGAGAATTGAACAGAAATGTTTCTCAATCAAAGAAGTAAAATTGACACGTTTTGTAAACTCTGGCTTCTCTGCTAGCATTTCTAGTAAAGGTTTTTCAACTGTCATGTCCTCAATAGCAGTAGCCAGGAGAGCGATCGATCCACGTCGGGCTTTAGTGTTGGTGTTTCGCAACAGAAACTTCTCTGACGCCCAAAAACAAAAAAAATGAGAATTTTACCACATCAACATACTAATGCATGTAGGTATATTCTTCATCTTCTACCTGATTGATTAAATTGATTGAACCGTCAAATTAATAACATTTTTGCTGGAAGAGCTTCAAAAAGAAGGTGGCATGTTGTCCTCATTTCAGGATAAAACTCACATTGCGTTCCTACTGCTAATACCAGTAGATGTGTTGTTGAGCAGCGAGTTGTACATAGTAGCTTAATATTCGATGCTTCAGAATGTTGTTTTACTTACCGAATGACTGTTACAAAAATGTGTCGGCCAAAATTTCTTACAAATATGCTGTACTTCTACTCGTACTAAACATAAAAAGTTTACATAGGAAACGCTTATCCTCCATTAGCCTCTATTTAACCTCTGCTATACAAAAGTCTTAAGAGTAAAAAATGTGGCCAAATTTTTTACTCTTAAGACTTTTGTATAGCAACACAAATTCCGAATTTTAAACGCATTTTACAAACTACAGCCTCAAAATCAAAACATCTTTGAAACAAGTTAAATTTAGTGAGCGGTAGTTAAAGGAACCGGATTGGATCTGTAAAGATAGCCCAGTGTTGTTTTCAGAGTTATAAGTTTGCATTTTGCCGGTAAATTACACACGGTTTCTTCTACTTTAATCGTCGAATCGTTGTAGCTAACATGGCGCCAAATATTTCAAAACTGCATTAATGAGAAATTAACAGCCATACTAAAAGTTGCGATTATAATAATGCAAATTTTTGTTCTGGTCAGAGTCTATTGAACCTCTCGTATCCTCTATTAAGAAACCGGCGTCTAAGATTTCCAGGTAATCATCTTAAATTTAAATCCATCTAATGATCGAACGAATTATTGTCCTTAGCTAGCCTCTAATAATAATGCCGACTCTATTAAAGCTCCAATAAAAATAGAAATTACGAAATTCCCCTTAATCCAATCCTGTCTCTTTTCGGAAAGAGAAAGGAAAATAGGACAAAAAGTCTGGCTTTGCGCGGAACAACATTAAGAAGCTGGAGAAGAAAAAAAAAATTCCAGGTGAAAAAAAAACCAAAATAAGAAGAAATCAAAAGAACTCTACCTCATCGAAATTCAAATAAGACGAGCAAAAACACACGAACCAACGTAGAAATTCTTCCAATATTCGAAGCACTAAAGCGAAGAAACAGAAAATCCCAGCACCGCGCCGAAGAACAAGAACCACGGCTAAGGTCATTGCCATTTACCTGACTCGCTTAAGCACCGAATACAGACAGAGAGTCGCAACCACCACTACCTGGAGACATGACTTGGCCTTACCGCTTCGCTGCCAAAGTCGTAGATTTCTTAAGCCATGCGCAAGTGCCTTTAAGACGATTGCAATCAAGCGAATCTCAGATTGAGCCAGGTCTCGCGAACCCGCCTCACCACCTCCTGCTGCTCCTCTTCGGGATCTGTGCGAACGTCTTCCAGAAACTTGACTACTTCTCTACGGCTTGGAAGAGCGGATCAGCATAGAGGGCAGGGCCACAATACACACAATATACCAGCATATCTCTTTCGTAGGAAACTTGTCTGCCCGGTTGGAAGCCCGTCTAAGCCGGTTAGACTTCACAAGAAACCGAGAACGAAATACCTTTCTTGCGTTACCTTTGCCTAAGCTTACCTTCGGTTCCAGAGAAACCTTCCTGTTGTATTGGACATCTTCGCTGCAACCAGTTCAATGGGACTCGGCTGCTTCGCAGGGAAAAAAAGGGGGTTAGAAGAAAACTAGACAAGAATCATCCGGGCATGACAGCTTTTGTGGTCTTCTTAGTTCTTCTATTTCCTGAGCGATTCACCACCATCTCCAGGTTGGAAGAACACTTACCTTGCCAACACGCCATCTTCATCCTTCACCTTCCTCCTCAAGAACATCTCGACGGTAATAACGACGATGGATGAAGAAGCCCAATGCTTCAATGCTGCAGTCCAGCTCGCTATAAAAATATTCTTCTGGTTTTTACTTCTTATAGCCTCCGGTCCGGACGATGAGATTCATTTCTTCTTCTGGGTCTTCGTGATTTCTTCGTATGTTTTTCTGGTCTCGTCTTCTTGTGATGGCGAAGAGACACTTGGAACTGCTTCCTTCTGACTTCATATACGTATGTTACCTGCGAGTATGTAGAAATCGCAGCGATAGTGTAATTGTGTGTCTTGTATAGCGATGAACCGTTAGAATTTACAGCACACCATATCAAAAGAACATCCACACACTATTGTAACTAGTGAAATTTTTGTTCTTTTCAGTCGGTAGGTTGGAAGGTATTTTACCTATATACCTGGTAAGTACCAGGTACCTTCTATAGGTACAAGTACTTGTACTATCCGGCCGGCCGATATTTTCTTATCACTTCCACTTCGGAAGTGGACAATTGTTAAAATGTAATGGCCGTTAAGGTGTTTCTTCTGTTTTTTTCCCCCGATATTCGTAGCTTACTTCTGTTCTGTGGCCAACAACAATAACTGCAGGAAGTAGTTGTTGCGGTTTCTTTTGTAACACCCAAGATGGAACGTAGATTCGGGTGGCCAAATAACAAGACATGGCCTTTGCTTCCGCTGTGGGCGGTTACGCAGTCGTGATTGCAATTAAATACCACCCAGTTTAGAAACAGCACTAATTGAGTGCAAAGTTCTGTATCGGACGTAATTGGTTTTTACGGCTCAGAGGTCAAGATTAAAGTTACTGGAACTGAAGTCTGCAATTTGCACGAATGGTATCCTTCAGGTGCAATTTACCTCCCACACAATCAATCGAATTTACTTTATTATTCTAATAAAAAATTTATGTACTTTTGAGACCGAATTTTTTTGAATTATGACGCTTATAATCGAGTACAAATTCGTTATAAACTTAATCGTTTAATTTTAGTAGCAACATCTTCAAAAATATCATAAAAGAAAATTTCACGAAAATATAAAAAAATTATTTTTCTCGACTATCATCTAAAACACTTTTACAATTTACAATAATAATAACTAATAAGGTCAAAATCGAGACTATATTGTCCTAAAATTAAAGTAAATAGGAGCTAGCTGAGTTTTTTCACATTTCTTGATATCACGAAAGACAATAAATTTAAATTGATTAAAATTTAAGTTCATTAAAAACGGGGTTTTGCAAAAACCACATAAGAAAACTAAAACATGATAATTCAGAGTATTAGAGTTTTAAGAAAAATTGGCTGCAACCAAATTTTAATTTTTCTGAAGCTTGTATTAGTTTATATAACATTGCATCAAATAATTAACTATTTTTACAGTGCAATAGTGTCATTGTTTAATTTTTATTTGACAAATTTTTAAACAAATATTTGACAACTTCGCATGCAGTCTAATACAGCCTTAAATAAAATCCTTTATAAAAGCAATGCAAATAAACGAATTTAATTAAAATAATTAAAAAAAAATCGGCCAACAGTCTGGGCGCAACTTTATTATTTTATGCGTAGAAGTCCGAAACGTGTTTAATGCTGAGATGCGGTGTAGGTTACTATGCTACTGGCAACCTAAAAAAAACCGTTCCAAATAGCCTCCTGGTCATTCTTTAGGTTGCCAGTCCCATAGTTAATTACAACGCATCTCGGCATTAAACAAGTTTCGGACTTCTACCCATAAAATAATAAAGTTGCGCCCAGACTGTTGGCCAATTTTTCATCTAGTTTTAATTACTCCAGAAGCACATATATGTACATATAGGTACTAAGTTTCAACTTTCTAGCATAAGCCCTTTCTGAGATATGAAAAACCACCCCCACCCCCGTATCTTGCTACCCCTATGAAAATTTTTTTCTGGGATGTCTCTATAGTAGCTCTATACAGTTTTCAATTTTTAGCTTTCTATCCTTTGCGGCTTTTGAGAAATCAAAATCAGAATTTTTTCATTTGCACCCCATCCACCATCACCCACACCCACAAAATTGTTATTTTTCTCCGCTAGAGGTCTACTGGTTCTAACTCCTGTAAAATTTTCAAGATCGTATCTGATACGGTTCTTGAGATATAAAAATTTAATTTTTTTTATAAATGACTGTCCCCCCACTTCCGCGCTTCACCTACCCCCACAAAAATTTTACATTGTGTAAACTCCACTAGTAATTCTATATACAGAAACCAAATTTTATCTTCGTGGCACAATTGAGTCGGAAGATATTGTATTTCAAAATTTTTTACCCCCACCCCAAATACCTCACCACACCCCTTAAAAATGTTTTTCCTTTTCTAATCGCCTAGCATCTCAACTACAAAGTTTCAGCCATCTGACATCAATAGTTCAGGAGATATGGATTTTAGAATGTTTCAATCTCAGGTTTCAAGCGTTTTGGACGCATTGTTTTCCTCTCCACTCGCACACCCCTCGACCCCTATTGATCATTTTTTTGCAAATTTATCAAAGTACTACATAAGTTCCAACTTTCAGCCTCCTAGCATAAGTGGTTCCTGAGATCTAGAAACCAAAATTTTTCGTCTAAAGCGCTGCCCTCTCCTCCCCCTTATACCTCCACCCCTCCAAAAGATACCAGTCGTAGGGGTTCACCCAATCTACCCACCATAAAAATTTCATGTTAATATCTCAACGCATTTGGGAGCTACGCGCCTTCAAACGATTTTGCGTACGGCGTACGGCGTTTACGGCGGGCGGCGTCTACGGCGGACAACGGACATTTTTTTTGCTTTTTTGGGGTTTATTAGTCCTAAAACGTGAAAATATAATATTTCAGGGTAGCAAATTTTTTTTAAATTTCAGGTCGATAACAATACCTTATTCTTAAAAAATAATAAAATAAAAAAGCAATCATAGTTTTTAAGACACTGCTACAGATGTCAATTCAGGTGTATTAAAAAATGTTTGACCAACAGTCTGGGCGCAATTTAAGTATGTTTTTCAGTGGAGCTTACTATGGACAAACAATCTAAAAATAATACGTTCCAAATATCGTCCTGGTTATTCTTTAGATTGTATTCTAAATGTGACATTCGACCTTTTACTTCTCAAGCCCAGAATTCGATTTTTTGCCGAATTATAAAAATAACACTACGCAACAGCCAGAAAGGTTCCAAATTGAGATCAACTTTTTTTTTAATTAATTTTGGGACGCTCAAAACAAATATGGCAATATGGAAATTATTTTTTAGTTCAAGTTTTGGAGATACGTGATGTGTACACGGCTATTATTAAGAGTGAATTTTATTAATAAAATAAGTTTTAAAACTGATAGATAGATAGATAGATGATTTATTTAAATTCATTGTTGTGTATAATAACAAGTAAAAATAGTTCAGTGATTAGATCTTAATCTTTACAGCTGCAATGAAAATTTTGCATTCGATTTGCAAAAACTTACGTTACTCTGACACAGTAAAATGTTCCAGGAAAAATTTTGTTAACAAAAAAAAAGTTTTAAAACTGAAACTAACTTAAACGCAAAACATATTAAATAAGTCATTAACCACTTTTATTTAATTTGAGGGAAAAAGATGATTATAATTGATTTTATTGTATTTAAATTACCTTTTATTGTTAAATTTAAACTAAGGTCATAAAAAATATACATCCCCCCCATTTACACTGAAGATAGGTTCCTTAGAAAACCGTGTAAATCGAAAACAAACTAAAATGTGGATAATTCAGTCATTTGTTTCAACGTTATATCTTAAAAATCATAAAAATAACGATATACCGACTATTAAACCTTTCTTCGTGATTGGTATGATGCCACTTTCATCACTCTTTTTTTTTATTTCTTTTTGCATGGTAGAACCCCTAAAATTTAAATAAAATTATAAAAATGCTACATAAACTATAATTGTTTATAACTAACCAGTAAATATGAAGTTTAAAAAATTCCGAATAGCAAACACAATGATGTACATCATCCGCTGATAAAAATTTACTGCACTAAATCACATGAACAGAAAGTTTGATTGTACAGATAATAGGGGGAATCCCCATTTTTAGATTGGAATAAATGAAATTCAGAATAGAATGGAATTAAGAAACAAGCGAATGGAATTAAAAAATGATTGCAGAAATTTTTTGTATTTTTTAAAATCCCATATAAAAGTGAAATCGTGTAAATAAAGTAGGGGAAAGTGAGCCCCCTAAGGTTTGCACCGGGATTCTGTAAAATGGGTAATAGTTATAAAATCATTTTCTCGCAAAATCGTTAGCTTAGGATGTTAGCGTAGTCATATATTCGTGAAAATAAATTATTGCTGCTGATAGAAAAAATATCTACTCCTTTCTATACATATTTCAAAGTGCCCACTTTGCCCCACTACTGGGGTAAAGTGAGCTCTTCCAAGTGGTATATTATAATTTCACCCAAAACTGGAGCGAAAACTGGAGGAATGGATCAATTAAGACAAATAATATGATTTTAATAACGCATACTATGCTTTGAAGAGTAGCCCTGAGAACTCCAAAATATTTACTGGCTTTCAACAGGTAAATTTTTTTCAGCGACAGAAGCTATTGCATTTTTCATCGCATCTTCAGTCCACGATTGTTGTATTGATTTTTTGTTGTATGTTCTAGCCATGCTAAAATTAATAAATTATAAAATTATTGTTTTTAATTATCAAATAAAATTGTATTGGTATGTGGTAAAATGCGCCCGGGGCTCACTTTGCCCCGAATGAACCTTAAACAGCAAGCATCTGCTAAAATTTATATATTTTTTAAATAACCATCAAAGCTTACTTTACAAGTTTCACAATCCGTACGCCGATCTCAAGGATACCGTTCCAAACAATTCTCACTCGCTAACAAATTTTTTTAATGACATTATTAAACACTGATATTTACATCAGACGGTGCCAAAATCGTAATATGAGAAAATTCAAGGAACTGTGAAAAAGTGGATTTCGTTTATAGTGCATTGTGATCAGTTTATGAAGCTTTATCGTATAATTTATTTTGCTAAGAGATGGCGCTATGGCAAACTAGAAACTTTAAAGGAGCCCACTTTACCTTGCTAGCCTACTTTGCCGTGTAAAGCGGGGGATAGGTGTAATGGGTTTTACTTAACGAGTTAGAATCATCTAGTTAGTGAATAGTATTTAAGAGTGTCCCATCTCTTTGACTATCCAGTGGGTAAACTATACGTATGCAGGATGTCTTGCCAATGTGTAAATATTGTAGTACAGATCAATTTTGTTATATTTGTGGCGAGGTTAGCGCCAAAACGTTCCAACACTGGAATGATACAAGAATCGAATAATATTTATTTTTGTTGGCAAGTGGGGGATCAGGGAAAATCATGGTCTCCACACATGTACTGCAGTTTGGGTCTACGAAGATGGCTAAAGAGTCAAAAACGGTCCTAGCGGATTGTTCTTCCGATGGCGTGGTGATAGCCGTCACCGATTATTATTTCTGTATGATGCTTCACGTAAGAAAAGGAAAAAGTGTTCTGAAAACGAAGAAATCTGTCAACTATCCGGAAAGGCCATCGGCTACGCGTCCTATACCACACAGTGACGAACTTCCGATTCCAGAGCCCCCACAAAGATTTATATAGATGCTAAGAAGAGTACAGATGATGAAAAGAAATCCTGTCCACCCAGTGGTCCACAACGTCAACAAGAAGAGTTGACCTATCTGGTGAGAGACCTAGAGCTACCGAACAGTAAAGCAGAACTTCTTATGGATCGAGGTTGCACCAGTGGAACCTTTTGGAAGATGAAGTTACCAAACTACTTTCCGTACACGCCACAAAGATCTACTACCATTCTTTAAAATTGAGTAGCTTCGTATTCTGTGACAATGTGAACGCTTTGATGGATGCCAAAATTGAGTACTACAAAAAAAGGAGTGGCCCATTCGACAGTCTCTGGAACAAGACAGAAAAATGTAAAGAATGTACCTTTGGTCGATTCTTGGAAGATACTGGTACCACCACCCCATATAAAACTTGAGATAATGAAGAACTTTGTGAAGGTCATGAATAAAGATGGGGAGGGTGGGAAGGGGGGGGGGGGAAAGAGAGAGAGAGAGAGAGGGAAAGTTCCGGAAGCTGAGCGAAACAAAAATAAAGGAATTTTTATCAGGCCATAGATCAGAAATTGCTTTGCTAGTAGGTTAACAGGGATTGAAAGGGCTGCCTGGAATGATTTCCGCCAGGTAGCAACCAATTCTCTGGGAAACAAAAGAGCCGATAACTGCGTCCAACTTGTGGAAAACATGTTGTCTTCATATAAGAAAATGGGTTGGAATATGTCTTTGAAGATTCACTTTCTTAACTCGCGTCATGAACTCTTCCCAGAGAACTGCGGCTCAGTTAGTGATGAACACGGTGAACGTTTTCAGTAGGACATTTCAGCCATGGAGAAGCGATACCAAGAGAAATGGAATCCTACGATTCTATCAGACTATTGTTGGACAGGACTCTTACCAAAAATGCTCATGAGCTGTAGTATAAGCAAGAAGTAAAAAAGGGTTCTTCATAAAAAAATTTAAAAAACATGTATTTTATGTGAATTTGAATTATTTCGAAGACCAGAACTAACTTTTAAATTTAAACGCTGCCATTGTGATCAGCACCGCAAAATCTAATAAAAACAGACCTTACATGCAGGAACCTTCCAAAAAGTTAAAATTTGTTGCCTAAGGTAATTAATGAAGATAAAACGAAAGCTCGCACTACTCTGCTTGCCACTTATCTCAAGTTATTATTGTTTCGTTAAGCAGTTTTATTACGTTTTTAAATATCCTGGAAGTGGGTTGATTCCATTGTTGCTTCACAGGAGTGCCAAAAATTAGGTTCCTAATGAAATTTTGACATGAAATCGACCATTTCTTCAAACATGCACCGTAAGCTTATATTTAACCATTGTTTCGAATTTGTGCCAATTGCAAAAAGGTTCAACTACTTAGAACCTTTTTCAAATACATTCGATGGCATTAAACCTTTTTTCATCGCCCGAAGACAAAACAAATACCCGTCTATTAATCTTTCAAAACAAAAACGACACAAAGAAATCATACCGCCAATTAATCTGCCCGAAATAAAGCGAAATGGATGGAAAAAAAAACCTAAAATAATTTTTTACTTCATCGCCGGATCCATCATAACTTCACCACACTAACCTCTCCATCAGTCTCTTCACGAACACTTTTCTACCATTACGTTAAATGACAACTCATTAAAACTCCTTCAGACTATTATTAACATTTCTTTCAGCATTTTGCTCGTAAGCGAGCAACACGCTCGCAAACTATTTCAGTCTCGAGCATAGGTATGTAATTTCCAGAGCGGAAGATGTTGTTGAACTTGGCTTTGGCTTTAACGCCAAAGTGATTTTATGATTACGTAAAGCGTGTTAAAACGGCATATGTACACGCAACTAACCATACACCCGTACTCATACGAATATGTAAGATGTAACAAACTCAACTTCTTACGAGCGTTACGTAGCTTTTGTAGCGTTGTAGCTGGGCTAGATGCTGCAAAAACGCTCGCGCCGAAGACAACTCCGCCGCATTATTATGTTGTTTTGAAGTTCAAGTTTGCTGCGGCATATAATGACTGGCTGCCGACATAACATGCAGATTATGTTTGATGATAGAGCGTTCCTATTGTTGATTGTTGTCGTTAAATTGTTGATTAGTATCGTTGCGATTTGTTTTCTTATTAAATACTGAAATAGTTCTGTTTACGACTATTGAAATATTGTCTCCTCGAATTAAAAACAAAAACCGTAACAATGGCCAACATTCGTGTAAGAAAAGAATAAGCCAACCAGAATAAAAAAGAACATTTGTCTAATGTTTATTTAAAGTCTAACAGCCAGGTATTTTTCTAAGCTTCTTCGGGAAAAGAATTGAAGATGTTCGTGACCATCAGACGTGCGAATAAGATTTTCGACAATTTAAATTCGCATTAAGCCGGCTGGATGGCAATTTAGCTTGACTGTTGAAACAATCTGATTTCGGGAGTAAGGTGGGTGAAAAGATCGAAAAAAGATTTGATCGGATTTATTTTAGTTCAACGAACTGAGCAATTGCGAAATATAATTTTACTGAAGCTATACACTGTATACTATGCTGCAAAAAATTTGACAAAAAAAATTTGACGAAAAGTTCAGTCAAATTTTATCTGTCGAAATAAAGCAGGAAAATAGAATAGTCATATATTTGACATACAGTCCTGTCCATCCTGTGCTCTGTTATGGCAGCGAAACGTGGACATTAACGCGAACTTCCGAAAAAGCAATTAACGCAATCGAAAGAAAGGTCCTCCGAAGAATTTTGGGAATTTTTGGAATTATTTGCAGCTGAAGTTTGAGTCACAACGTTATTATTTGTTAGTTGAGAAAATTGTGTAAAGCCTGTATTACACTGTTTGACACTCTGCCAAATATTTGACTATTCTCGCTGGCAAATGCCGTCAGATAGCGTACACAACGTCTATTTCGCCGGATAAAATCTGACTGAACCTTTCGTAAAATTTTTTAGTCAAATGTTTATCAGTAATGTAATAGGGTAAAGTACCTATTCCTGAGCCCCCTTAAGAAAAATTTTTGGTTTGAGTCTTCCGCATCTTGACATAACAAAATATTTTGGTTACCTGTTTTTTTTGTTCTAAGGACTATGTAAGCAGCTATTAAACTAAATAATTAGTTTGACGTTTGCAAAGAACATTATTTAAAAAATTTAATAATAGTGAAAAAAGACCAGTGTGCCCAGTAATGAGCCCTTTTTTTTCCAATACTGAGCCATGGGCGACCCAATACTGAGCCTCCCAAAGAAGGTGCGAATTTCTCTAGAATACAATTTTTAACGATGATATATACATGGTGTCCGGTACTCCATGCACAACCTTGTAAGTTTTTATTCCTTGATATATTTTGAGACAAAAATTGTTGTGCAGGGAGGGTCAATTTTCAATATCCGTGGAGATGCAGGGGGGGCAAGAAAAGTGTTTCGGACCTGTACCCTCACTCACTTAAAACGTTATATCTTAAAAACTAATAATCAGAATTCTAAGTGATATAGCTTGTTTTTCAGGAAATCGAATTACCTATCATTTGATGTAAAAGTTCAAATTGTAACTGCACCGGATCTTGAGATATTTAGTTTAAAACACAAATTTTGCTACTTCTATTCTATTATAAAAATTTCGTGATCAATAGTTTTTCTCAGAAAACCCCATTACAAAAACGCCAGTTTAATTTAATATTATTGCTTCCAAAAGTTGACACTTGCATTGCATAAGTTTAATAATTAAGAAAAAATTATGATTCCAGAAATATTGCTCTTTTATGCAAAAAAGAAGAACATGTTGATCTACACTTTTTGCTTGAACTGAAAGAATTTAATAATAGTTTTTATGCTTTATTTCAAAATTTTTTATTTACAGTAAATGTTCAAAATGACCACCTTTATTTTGAATGCACACTAAAGCTCGTTTTGCAAGTGTTCTCTTGGAATTCATACTCCTCAACTCCTGCCTTAGTTCTGTTGCTGACGCATCGATCCTGATATTTAGATCTTTTAATGTTACTACTGCCGTTGCTTAGACAAGGTCCTTCATCTATCCCCATACAAAGAAATCCATATTAGTAAGATCAGGAGATCTAGCACGCAAGTGTATCGGCCCATTTCTACCGATCCGGCGATTGCTAGAATTGGATTTTAACCAACAATCTGTGATTTGTTAATCGTAATTAGCTGGAGCACCATCGTGCTGGTAAAACATGGAAGCCAATCGTATCAGTGGAATATCGTCCTATAAGTCTTGTAGATCATTTGTTAAAAAATGTAAGTAATTGGAACTATTTAGAGTAGGCGGAAGCCTAATAGATCCAGTGAAATCGTCGCCAATCACACCTGCCCATAAATTCACACTGAATCTGTGCTGAAATGATGCCACTCTTCTTGTGTGTAGATTGCTCTCAGCCCACGTATGTAGGTTGTGGAAGTTTGTGATACAGTCTCTGGTAAATTGGGACTCATCCGTCCAAAGAATATTGTTCATAAAATTCTCGTCATCTATTTGTCGTTCAAGGAGCTAATTGCAATACTCCATCTTTTTGGGCAAATCAATGGGTAGCAGCTCCTGCACTGGTATGTGATGGTAATGATGCAAGCGTTGGATACTGATGGATGGATCATTTTGAACTGCATGCAGTATTCTTTTATCGATCTGAACAGCGATTATCGGCGTAGGATTGCATTTAATCTGCTTGTCCCAATGGTGCCAGTTTGCCGAATCCTTCTGTAAACGTATTGAAATACTCTCCTGTCAGGTGTCAGTCGATTAGAATATATCTAGTGATACAGCGATCGCGCCGCTAGTGCATTTCCCTGCCACTCTTCATAGATGAACATAATGTCTCCATATTCTTCATTCATATTCCTATGATGTTCAGTTACGTTCTCACTGGAACTTTAACAGATTCTCATACAAAATTTCCGGTTAAGGTTCCAGTTAAAGTTTAACTGACGATCGTAATAATGGCCCTAAATTCTACTGATACCTTCTAGTTTTAGCAATGTAACTGAAACTGATCAAAATATGAAGATAGTTTTGCTTTTATAGGCTTTTTATTTTGTTAGGTACCCCATTAAAAAATACAAAGTCCTGTACCCAGTTTCGCTTACCACATAAAGGTAAGTGCATCACTTATGTTGAAACTCATTTACATTTAATTGATTTTGTCGATACTTAAAATATAAATAAATGGGCAACACAAATTCTTAAGTAGAACATAAAAAATTAAAAATAATATGGCATTTTTATAATGGGGTTTAAGTAGAAAAATTTGTGTTTTGAAGTAAATATCTCAAGATGGGGTGTAGTTACAATTTGAACTGTTACATGAAATGAAAGGAAAGGATTCCCGGAAAAACAAACTATAACACTTTGAATTCTGATTATTAGTTTTCAAGATATAACGTTTTAAGTGAGTGAGGGTACAGGTCCGCAACACTTTTCTTGACCATCCTGTATCTCCACGGATATTGAAAATTTACCCTCCCTGTAGGAAAATTTCGGTCTCAAAATATATCAAGGAATAACCCCTTACAAAGTTATGCACGGAGTTCGGGACACCCTATATAGATTTCATCTAGACTATAAAATATCACAGGGCTCATTACTGGAACGCTATATTTTTCCATTAATTCAGTAGTGAGCCCCACTATGGCTTTTTACTAGAAATTATGAAATTTTTGATCCAGTAATGAGCCCCCCTTTAATTTCGCAAGAAATTCTTTAATTCCAGGCCTTTTTATTTTAAATATGTAGGAAATGTATAAATCTATCAGTACAAACTATAGTAAAACCTAAGATTGAAATACGGTACTTATCTGCTGTTTGAATCGAAATGAAGTCCTTATAAGTACATTTGGACAAGAATAGTTAATTTTTCACATCACTAAGGAGGCCAGTCCGTTCGGCACGAAATATTTCTTCCGACAGAAGGAGAACCACATGGAAAGTGTATGTCAAACTGACAATAAAGAATAACGGCATTTAACGAAAAAAACAAAATTTAGCTAAACCAAGCATGTTCTTAGCTATTGGTGAAAATTTTGCAAAGAGGGCTCATTACTAGTGAGAGGGCTCAGGAATGGGTACTTTACCCTACAAGCTTAACTATTTCATAAGAAATTTAATATTAAAATGTAGGGGAGCGCCAACAAATTAATTTATTATTTTACAAAATGTTCAAAACACAAAACACCTTAAAATTGGGGAGGTTATTACCCAAGGGGGTTGAGATACAGGTAACATATGCAGCTCAAGGACCCAAGTTAAGAACATGGCAGAAGTTTTTGGAATTTACCAAAAATTGCAAAACTTGTCCAAATTTTATAAAAAATTACATTGATTAGAATTCGAAATTATCAGACGAAAGTCCCATAGTTTCTTTTCATAAAGCTGTTTTATTTAAGAATGGAATTTTTCATGGTGAGAAGCCACCATAGAAGCAAATTTGTTTAAGTTTTTGTTTTTTTATATATATATATTTTAAATATTATGATCGACGTAAGATTTCGAAAAAAATTACTGCTTCAAATTTTGTTTTAACACCAAAAATACAAAAAAGAACACAAAAAAACACTATTTCTGCATACCAATTTTTCAGAAATTTTACAAATTTATTTGTATCTCCCGCCTTTCTTACAACATTCACAGATCTTAATTTATACAACCTGCAGTTCAATTTCCCACACATGATTCGAAGAAATAAATTCATTTGCAAGACCTCATGTAACCTGATTGCATAAATCGATCAACATGTGATCTATTTTCACCTGACGATAAAAAATTCAAAAATTCTAAACACTTTGCTGAAATGTTGAATATCTTGAAATCTTCGAAACTCGTGGAATATATTGAGAAATAATCACCTTCGCTTCGACATTATTCCAGAAAAGTGTTGTTATGTAGTTTTAAACGGTTCTCAAAATTTCCACAACGAAACTATTTCGATCAACTTGACTTGCTAAATACCGCGATTACTAGGTGAGCTCGAATCTTGAACAAGGTGTTAGCGGCCAATATTGAAAAATGGTAGGTTGATACGATTTTATACAAAATACAATTCAATCTTTAACTGCGTAGATCGTCTTATAAATGCCTTTGGTATGATCAATCCGTTGAATTACGGCTGGCAATTATTTTCGATTCGTCAGTGCCTTTGTAATTGCAGGTCTAAATCCGAGATTCTTCGTCAACATCGAGGACATTGTGAATCACTACAATGGAAGTGAGCAAATTGCTGAAATTACTGGTCTTTGAAAAGCATGTGTGTACGGGAAAACAAAATTATTCGAGGAGCGGCTGATCTTGAACTAAATCATCACGATCAGTGATCAGGGATCTTGGACAATTAATAACACTGGGGCCCATTATAGCAATCGTTAAGTGGAAGCTATCGAAAGCCATTAACTCGGAAGCAATTAATTTCAGATCACACCCAGACACGATATGTGAAGTGGTTCTACTCACACCGTGTGATTGATCGTGTCAGGTGATGTGTTTCAATTACTGATCGATTTTGCTTGGAAATTCGTTAGAAGAAAAAAAGTCACTTATTTAAATTTGTCAACATCCTTTACCTTTTCGCTGCAATAACCAGGCTTGTCAATGTAACGGACACGTGTTGGGCGATCTTAGTGATTCCATTCGTGGAAAGGATGACCGTAATTTTCCACAAGATAAGTATAGTAGCCTTCATTAGACCATTGCAAAAATTTCCTTCTTTAGCGAGTTGGTCTACTCGTTACCACTTTAATTACATAACTCGGACATCAAACAACACCTTTAATGAGTCTTGGCAGTTCTAATTAGTTTTAACGATCGCGACTAGCGTAACGGGTTTGATTCTGCAAATATGAACCAAGCGTAAAAAGTATTACATTGTGACGAAAATGATGAGTTAGACTTCCCATATATGCAATGCAGGTGATCTGATATGAAAGAAGGTAACTTGATTTTGCTGGATGCTCTTTCTTCTCCGGATGGTCAAGTTCTTGATTCATTACCTTGGACGCGTAAACATTTTCCACAGAATTTAATTTAATGATATCGAAAGATTGAGATCTTACTTGCAGATTCTCTTGAATTTATTGGTTTTAGCTTTCGTGCTAAATTTAATTAATTAGTACTGCGTGATGTTCGAAACGTACTTGATGTCGACTTGGGTGGTTAATTAAAAAGTTGAAAACTTGTTAAAGAACTTATTAACGTAACGTAACGTAATGTATTATCGAATGTCTTATTATTGACTTTTTCGCTTATTTTTACGTGATTTACATACGTTTAACATGTTTACGTAAGATGACCAGAACTTGTCAGTTGTTAATTGCTCCAGTTGAAAAAAAAAATCTACATACTCGATTTGATATCAAGTGATTCTATTAAGATATCGTGCTGAAATCGTGGAATTAGATGATTGCAGGTTTTACACTCTTATGGTGTGAGAAACATCTAAGAATCGTGGGAAACGGTGAAGTAAATATAATTCAATTTTTATCTTTAATTTTCAATTCAAAGTGACTCAAAGTGTAATTTAATTTATGATAAACGAACACATTAAGAAAATTATAAAATCATAAAAATTTTTATACTAATTATTATCTAATATTAAGTCTGTACTTGAGAAGTAAAATTTCTTTCCATAAAATAGAATAAGCTGGAATTATTGACTAATTTCTTTGAAATTTCCTTAGAAATAATCGAAAATGGCTGTATATTATGCAGGACTTAAGTCTTAATTTTAAAATGCTTCAAGTGGCATTTTTATAAGAAGTCAAACATCGGAAATTCACACGTTATTCGTGCGATTTTGACAATTTTTCTAAGTACCACATCCGACCTTTTACTTCTCAAGTATAGAAAAAAAATCTGCCAACAGTCTGGGCGCAATTTTACTATTTTTTGGATAGAACTTCGGAACGATTTTGATTCTGGGATGCGGTGTAGGTTACTATGTGACTAAAAACCTAAAAAAAGTTCGGGAAACGGTTAGAATGGGGTCGCGTTAAGGCAGGCGTCCACTAGGGCGGACGGGCCGCATCGCAAAAATCCGCCTGCTATACATTGTTATGGAAGTGCGTCCACTGAACGACACTCGCAACGGAACGAAGTACGTAGAAAAAAAATTGCTCGCCGCACCGTTGCGATGCGGCCCGCCTCTAGTGGACGCCTGCCTTTAGAATATTTAAGTCGCTGCCACATATAACATATGAATTACATAATTGGGTCATACTCCCGGAGGTCTCAGGCGTAGTATAATATCAGTAGTTATGCGATTAGGAGGTTTTTCGTGATTTGATTTTAGGCCATTACATGAAGTCGGAAATGCGTTTGTAGGCGATTATATAAGAAGTCTGTGGAAGTGAAAAACAATCTGATATCTCATCAATTCTAAGAAAAACCTATGTCGAAAGCCTTACGTCCTATTGGAGTTGAATATCTAAAAATAATGAAATCAACTTTTTGACGATTATGTAGGAAGCCTTACGTAGTAAAAATGAATTCGATATCTCATCAGAACTAAGAAATATGTAAGAATTTGTCAATACATATGCAACCCCAAATTGGGGTTGAATATCCAAAAATCCTGAAGTGAGTTTTTAGAGATATATAAAGAAAGCCTGAAGAAGTGAAAACCAATCCGATGTCCTATCAGTCCTAAGAGATATGACGGAATTCGTAAAAACGTGTTCAACCCTTTTATACCCTCTTACGGGTTGAAAAAAGAAAAAATCTTGAAAACGAGCTTTAGATGAATATTAAACAAGCCCGTGGAAGTGAAAAGTTATTCGATATCTAATCAGACCTGGGATACGGCTGAATTCTTGAAAATGTATACAACCCCTTTACACTACCTTGGGGGTCGAATTTCAAAAAATCCTGAAAACACTTTCTATGTATTAATATGAAGAAAGCGTACAATAAAAATGAATTCAATATTTAGGAAGACCTAGTAGATATGATGAAAATCGTGAAAACATATGCATTCCATTTTCACTGATAATTTGTTTTGCCCCCCTCTCCGAACACCAATGGATATTTGAATTTGTTGAATGGTGTACACTTCCTCCACCTCCCCCCTCACACGCCCACCACTCAAAAGGTGGCCACTTGAATGGGTCCGCTCAGTCTACCAATATAAAAAATACTGCATTATAGCTTTATAAGATATAAAAGGTATTAGTCGTTAGGCGAAAATAATTATTGAAGTACAGTGAGCGAAATTGATTTAGCCGCACCCTAGTTGTGGAATCAAATTTGCGAGTTACGCCGTAAAAGGAGTAAATAAATAAAAACAGAGATTATTGTAATTTACATTTATTATTTTAAGACAATTTCAGAAGGTTGATATATCCAATTAATATCATCGCTTAAACTAAATAACAAAATCAAAACTAAGCAACTCTATTCTAGAGCGAAATTGATTTAAACGCAGTCTTAAAAATCAACCTATACATATATATATTTACACTTAAATTTAAAGAAAAAAATATTAATAATTAGTATGACTTCCATTTCTAGTTATAATGGCAAAAACTCGATGTGGCATAGATTTTACAGCATTTTCAAATTTTGAAATTTCAAATGTTTCCCAACATTGTTTAATTTCATTTTTAAGGCTTGAAATATTACTAAATCGTCGTCCGTTCTTGTATACTTCCCTAGCTAAGATTCCCCATAAATTTTCTATGAGGTTTAGGTCTGGACTACAAGCGGGCCAATCCAAAACGGTAATATTTCGCTCAATAAACCACTACTTTGCATGCCTGGAAACGAGGATGGCAGCATTATCTTGCTGAAAAATTAAAGCCTCGTCTAATTGTTGCTGCATGAATGGAATTAAAACGCCTTCTAACAGTTCCACATAATTTTCCGAATTCATTTTATTAGATTTAAAACAAATTGGTGTCCTGGCATGGTAACTAAGGGCTGCCCAAACCATAAGGCTTCGGCCTCCAAAATTGCGGCTGATCTTGGGGGGATTATTTTGCCGTAAGTCATGCCAATAATAACTGAATCCGTCAGGTTCATCCAAATTAAATTTTTTTTCATCCGAAAAGATGACGGTTTTCCATTTATCCACCATATCCATACGATTTTTCGCAAAATGCAGTCGATTTTGTTTATGGTGTGGTTTAAGTAGCGGCTTTTTACAAGGTTTTTTGTACTTTATATGGTCAGTGGATGATAATCATCATAGGCAACTCCAATGCTCTTATAATCTGACTAGCGCTCAAATGTTTTTTTGTTGCTAGAGTTATTATTTGACCACGCTGTCAAATAGATATTTTTCTATTTCCTTTTTTATTAAAATTCTTACCGTAATTCTCACGTAGTTTTAAGTAATTCCTTACTACTTTCTCGGAACGGCAGATTTTTAGAGCAATTTTCCGATTTGGAAGGTCTAATTCTATAAATGCCTCAATTTTAAACCTTTCTTCCACAGTGAGATACTTTTGTTTCGGAATGTTGGTGAATAGTCCTGTATTATCTTACTAAAATTACTACATGAAATTTATTATACTCTTAGAGAACAAGAAATACTTACTAATACGTGTGCGTAAATACTTTAAATTTCAAAAGAAATCTTGAAATACTGTAAAATTTTCTGTTGCGGCTAAATCAACTTCGCACTTTGAATCAACCTAAGACAATGTCTTGCAGTAATCTCTCGTATGAAACTATGACAAATTATCAGTAATTCCCAAAATGAATCACTTGCGCTCAGCTGTGTAATAAAATGTCCAACATTTCGAGGAATAACGGTTTTCGCTAAAAATTGTTTGTGCGGCTAAATCAATTTCGCTCACTGTATTTGGGCAACAATGTCGCGTAAAATACTGTTTTTCGTTTCTAAATAAATTTTTGTTGCCGTTTTCGATTACGTCCAAAGATTTTCAATTAAAAAAAATTAAAACATAAATTAATTATTATTAATTACCAACTAAAATAAAAATTATCAGTAAAACAAATAAATTGTCTAATTTAAACAGACAATTTATTTTGGATTTATTTGTTGTATGTGGATAGTTCATTGTTCAATCACTGGTATTTTTCTTGTAAGGCCTTGTTTCATTAGAGAGTAATAGCAACATACAAATTGCGTGAAAAGTAAGACATTATATCAATAGTGAGTGGTTAATACTTTAAATGTATGAAAAGTAAGGTCTTGTAATAGTCAGATCAGTAATTTGTACTGAATTGATTCCGTACTAGCAACTTGTACCCATTACTCTAGGGCCCGCATATGCCATAGGGTGTAAACGCATAAAAGTACAGGACAAGAAAAGACTTATATCGTTGTAAATACTTATGAAGTATTGTGTTTTTCTCCAATTTAAACCATCCTTTACTTTGTTGAGTTGCAAAAACTTTGGATTATAATATCTTCCGAACCAATTGCACCAGGAAGATAAACCTTAGTTTCTGTATATGGGATCACAAGAGGGGTCTACTGAACATTTTTTGAGGGGGGAGGTGGAGCACTAAAGTGGGGGGACAGCAATTTCTCAAAAAAATGTTTATATCTCAGAAGCCGTATCAGATACACTGAGAGAAATGAAATCGTTTATATTAAAAATCTTTAATTTTGAAAATAGTATTCTGCATGTTTCACTGTATAATATTTGAATGAAAAATTTTGCACTATAAATCAAAAATAAAATCTTTCATTCAAAAGCGGTGATCGAAATGTGTAAATATGATCATTGTTGAAAAATATGTTTGAATGAAATATTCCTTTATCTTTCAGCCAAACAAAGTTTTTTATTCCTACAAATATCACAACGTTTAATTGAACAAAACTATACGTTCGATATGCACAAATTATGTTTGAACCAATTTTAAACGTCTAAGCCGGTGTTTCGACTATCTAATATATGTTTTAAAAGTCTAATCGCTGTGATCAAAAATTCAAACGCTTTCATTCAAACATAAAATATTTTATTCTGAGCATGAATATTCTTGCTCTAATGGTCTTCGCCCAAATAGTGATATGTTCTTCATATTCATTTTATGCAAACCATCGCGCGTGGTGTAAGTTAAGTGATTTACGTAGTTTCTTGTTCTGCGCAGTAGTGCAGTGGACGACTTATAAAGGAAAATGAACAGGAAATAATACCATAATTATTTTGAACGACAATGATAGAAAGTTATTGGACTTACTGTCATCGTGGAATCTGGAAACAGTTTTCAGTAATTTAAAAAGTAAGTAAATTTTGTGTGTTGCTTCGTTCGAATCTACGAGTTTTGAATATCTCAACAAAGAATTTTATGAAGGTGCAGGTGTAGAATTCGATCGATTGAGGTATTTGGATCGAGGAGACATAAAAAAAATATTTGGAGATTTTTCCTTTTTGGGTATCGCAGCAAAGTTCACAAAGAAATTACGACAGTGGAGAAAAGAAAATGTAAGTTTTATAAAAATTATTCTTATTTATTTGTTTAGATTTGTTAAAACATCTATGTAAAATTTATGTATTTGCTGGTATAGTATAATAATGATGGGAGCACGTTGTCGATTAATACATCTGTATCTATGTGGAAGTTCGTCCTTAAGTTCAGCAAGCAGTAGTTTAGGGTTAGACGTGATAAAATAATGAATGCTTTAACGTGCGACACAAACAAAAAAAAATGGCAAGGAAAATAACCAGATAATAATATATAAACTTAATTAATAATTAATGCATTAATTAATGCAAATTAATTAATTAATGGAAAATGTGCTTCCGAAAGCCGATTCAACATTAGGATTTTCTAATATATTTCTTATATCCGTATTACACAGATAACTTCGGATTTTGATCAACTTTATCCTGTCGGGGAAAATGGCTCCTAGAGTGCCGGATTGACTTCAAAATTAAATTAGTAGCATAGGCTACTGCTTATAAGCGATAAATTCTGCAGTGATATTCTATTGAAGATATACACAGCTCAAAACGAGTGTAAGTTATTTATTTATCATCATTGATCATCATATTATATCACAATCGCTAGAATTACAGATAGCAAGAACTGTATAATAGCAACCCTTCTCAATGCTGTGATATCCCCTAGCGAGCGGACTGAGAATTTACAATCAAATAACATTTTATTTCTTAAATATAACATTAAAAAATGTATATACGTATATGTATACCTATAACAATAAATGAATTTATTTAGGTTAATAATCTTGCTAATTACGAATACAGGAAAATTGGAATTAATAGAAAAAAATTCTATTATTACGCTAATAATAAAGAAAACGGCAAATATGGAAAGGTAATTTGAAATTCGTTTATGAAAATCGGCTATTCTTTCGTCATTTTGAAATGCAAGAATACATACTTACAACTTAACCAATAAATCAAATATTTCATATATTCAAGTTTAATAAAAGTTGTTTTGATTTGAAAGAAAACTAGAGGTATAATAAAAGCTTATCTTTTTAAGTTAAAGAAAAACATTTTGTTGATTAAACTACCCAGGTGGGGGTGATGGTGAAAGGGGGTAGAAAGGGAAACATTCTGATTATTATTTCTCGAAAACCGTAATGAATGGAGAGCTAATTATATAGAGCCACTATAGTGACATCCTAGAAAAATAAAATTTTTGATAGGGGTAGCAAGATACGGGGGGTGAGTGATGTTTTTTTATATCTCAGAAACGGCTTATGCTAGAAAGTTGAAACTTAGTACGTATATGTAGATGTGCTATTTGAGTAATTAAAGCATAAAAAAAAGTTCAGATTTTATTGGCGTTTAGAGGTTGAGAAAAAAAAAATTTCCTTGAATCCACATTTTCACGAATTTCGTTAAAGAGTTTAGACATGTTGAGCTATCAAAGCAATTTCACTTCTGCGGGCTATTTATATAAGCGCCTAGAAACGTTCTTCAGAATTTTTCGATATCCAACCCCTAAGGGGGTGTAAAGTGGTTGTGTACATATTCACGAATTCTGATATATTTCTTAGGTATATTGAAATTTGGAGTTCACTTTCACTTCTATAAGCTTTAAACATAGTCGGGGAAAAAACCGATTTAAGTATTTTTCCCTATTAAACCTCCTCGTGGAAAATTTCAAATAGCCACCTGGTTATTCCTTAGGTTGTCAGTCTCATAGTAACCTACACCGCATCTCACCATTAAAAATGTTTCGGACTTCTACCCATAAAATAATAAAGTTGCGCCAAACTGTTGGCAGATTTTTAATATTATTGATAACGTTTTATATGTAGGCTGAGGCTCGATTTGATTTGTAGCGGATGAACACTAACTTTTCAAGCCCCATTGAATATTTTCCAATATTTTCCCACATCATTCAAATTATTAAAACCGTTGAATTAATTTCAGCAGACATTTTTACAACTCTCACCTGGGTTTTAGATTTTCGTATGAAAACACTGTGCCCGAAATTCTCACAGTATCATCTTTATCAGACACATCCCCTATATATTCAACATCCGGAATGGATCATTAAAATCAATCCGCTATCGATCAATTTAAGCAAAATCGCACCTACGATCGAACCCTTTCTTGACGCCCAGGTACCAAATATCTTCGAAAAGAAATATTATCGAATCACGATCGATAAATTTTCAAAGGACAATCTACAGAAAATGTCATTTATTCGACCCAGAGACCTCGTTCGGAAAAACCAGCATTTGTTCTGCGAAGGACTAGCTCGATCGTATCCTTATACGATGCGTGGGAAATGCGCACAGGTGTGGAGGATGTGCCTCGATCGATCCTCTTCGCTACGGTCTAAGTGATTTGCAATTTTATCTCAGGTGCGTCCTTTTCCGTAAGGTATCGAATTTTAATAAAAACCCTTAGAATTATGTGTAGAGAGCGGTTGAACTAGATCACCTTGAAATATGATCTTTTCTCGAAAGAAATATTTGCCAAACAATATTAAAAAGTGATTTCCTGTTCAGATGTGGTCTAGTTTTTCGTCAAATCTTAAAGTTCGCAGTATGGGAATTTTTATGTAGCGATCATACGTAGTATGAGGGAAGTTGAATTGATTGTTGATAGTATGACAAAATCCTCAGAGGCACACAAGTGAACTCTATCAGGTTCACGGTCTTCTGACGTACATTGCAAGTACTACAATACCAAATTGCGGAATTACCAATTCAATTTTTTTTCTGTTCTTTTTTTTTGCTTGTTACGAATATATCACACACTGACTCGAATAATTTAAATTTGGTCCAAACACCGTTCACATGTGTCCCATAATAGAATAAAATATGTTTTTGTATACTCACCTCTATGGCGTATTACGTACTTGCATACTAAATGGCCGTTTGATTTGAAAAGAATTCCAATCTCAATGAACGGATAGGTTATAGTACAAGTATAAAATACAAGTCAGCATAGCACGGAAAGCCAGCGTTTTCAGCGATTTTTAAGTTCATCGACATTAGCGCTACACGTTCGGGAATAATAGCGGAGAGCGGTATAATAATAAATGAAAAACAAAAACAACATAGCATCACAAAAAAAAAAAAAAAACTAAATAACAAAATTTATGCCAATCAATTCGATGAACGACGAAACTTGGGGGGTTAGTAAACAAGCGAAATCGATTGATCGCTTACCGATCACCGATCGCTCATGCCTTACAGCAATTGCCTTACAGCATTGATGCAAACATGAATTCGTTTCGGACTTAGTTGCGGCTAAGCCCGTTCTACGCGCGATTGATGATGACTTAATCCGGCGTGAGTTATTGGCTTCGAAATTAACCTATTGCGATCGTCTCGCAATATACCGATATGTTTTGATGGGCTTTGTTAGTTCAACCGATCAACACACCGCGGCAACGGTTTATCAATTCAGAAGTGATGATTACACGTAATAGGTTAATTGTAGATGATTCGCCCATCAAATCAGACCTGGTGAACGAGATGGCCTTTTACTTTAAACCTGACCACTGAGAAGAATTCCCAATAGTTCGGATGATGGCTTCATGTAGGTTGGCGTAATTTCATGGTTTAATAATAAATTCGCTCGGTGTATTATGCAAGTGTTCTGCTCAACTTCCAAACACTCTACTGAATTAGCATTGTGGGCCGGGATTTTAAATGCGTCTTAAAAGTTAAAAGCTGATAGTTTATTGTTCAGCCCGAAAGATTCATCTTTTGTCTGGAGCGATTGATTCGTAAGCGATGTATTGAATTTCAGGTCGGATTTGAGTGGGCTTCAATGCAAAATTAAATGTATTTTACATGTAAGTCATTTGGAGAATATAGGACAAAAAAGTTACCGACAGGTGATACATCAATTTCTAATGTTTCCTGCGTCTTTTGATGCAGGATGTATTCATATAGGTATGTTCGTTATCAAGAAATCAGGCTCGATATTCACTTTCAGCGAATGAACGAGAAAATTGCTATGAAAAATCTTGAACGTCACACCAACCTAAAAATCTGCCAACAGTCTGGGCGCAACTTTATTATTTTTTAGGTAGAAGTCCGAAACGTGTTTAATACTGAGATGCGGTGTAGGTCACTATGTGACTGATAACCTAAAAAATAACGTTCCAAATAGCCTCCTGATTATTCTTTAGGTTAAAATAACGAAATTCATGAAAATGTTGGAAAAACCCCTTTTCACGCACATTTGTTTTACTCCAGCTCTGTACATCAATAAAATTTTAAACTTTTTTTTGCTTTAACTACTCCTGTAGTACTTCTACATATACACATGAGTTTCAACTTTCTAGCATAAGCCGTTTCTGAGATATGAAAAACCACCCCCCACCACCGTACCTTGCTACCCCTTTCAAAAATTATCGTTAGTTATCAATTTTTAGATTTCTATCCTTTGCGGCTTTCGAGAAATTAAAATCAGAATTTTTTCTTTTCCACCCCTCCCACCATGACTCCCTACACCCACACCCTCAAAATTTTTTCTCCAGTAGAGGTCTACTGGTCCTAACTCCTGTAAAAATTTCAAGATCATATCTGATACGGTTCATGAGATATAAAAATTTAATTTTTTGAAAAATGGCTGTGCCCCACCTTCAGCGCTTCACCTCACCCCTCAAAAATTTTAGACAAGGCTACAAGCCATACACCATTTGTTTAAAAAATTTTACTAAACATTTTAATTGTATTTGAATTAAATTCTGAAAAACACAAGAATGAATACCGTTTAACGGAATTCGATCTTTGGTGTGTCGATATCTCTTTTCAGTACTGAATATTTGGAAAGAAACTATTATAGAATTTCTAAATTTATTTTTTTGCTTTACTTATTTTGCAAAATTAAGTATTGTGATTGACTTTAAAATAAAAATTGTATTTTCACGTTTAAGGAATTGTTAACCACAAAACTGCAAACAAAAATTTAGTCCATCTGTCCGCCGTACGACGTACAGAAACGCGTTCGAAGGTCGGTATTTCACAAACCCTTTGAATTTTTTAGTGAGTAAATTGGATGAATATCGTAAAGTTGTCATAAAGAATTTTTCTAAAAAATTACATCTCACATCAAGAACAATTTAAGTATTAAGGAATTCATGGGGGAGGGTCCAAGTGTAAAAAATTCAGATTTTTATATCTCGAGAGCCGCTAACCATGGATTATTGAAACTTGATATTTAGTGGTGACACGTTCCTATAATATAATTAAGGACCACATTCTTAACCCTTCGTGGTCACACCTCTGTATTCAATCTCGGTGATCACACTGGGTCGATTCCACCCAGTAAAAAAATTCAAAACAGCATTGTGACCAAACTATCCGTCTGAAGTGGTTAAAAAAATTACTGAACATGCTCTGAACGTTCTAGACGATGTACAAAAAATTTATTTATAAGAAATGAAATGATGACATGCTAAACAAATTTCATGAAGAGGTAAAAACGTAAAAAAGACAATTTTTGGCTAAAAAAAATTATGGCTTCGTCAATGTTCAATATTTTTTCATAAAATTCTGGAGTTTCACTTCTTAGATATGCTGCTCATGGAAAAAAATAAAATAGTAGCATAGTGCGCATTCCAAAAAAGATAGAAACTTCAAACTTGGGACTATGTCGATGCTAATATATCACAGAAGTCATTTAGGAAAAAAGTCATATATCTATTTGGAGGTAAGAAAAGGTCAGTGAAAATGGGGTGCATATGGTTTCGCGAATTTCATCATATCTCTTAAGTGTTCGGAAATATTAAAATAATTTTACTCTACAGGTTCTTCAGATAAATGTCTGGAAACTGCTTTCCAGATTTTTTTTAATTAATCGACTACGATGATGTAGAGTCGTTGTATATTTATTCACGAGTTCCACCATATTCGTTATTATTAATTAAATATAGAATAAGTTTTAACTTCCACATTCTTTTAAATAATCTCCAAAAAATCGTTTTTAGGATTTCTTGCTTTACAATGCCAAAGAGGGTGTAAAAGAGATTTTGAATACGTTTTCACGAATACCGTCATATCTCTTAAGTCTGCTAATATCAAATGGGTTTAACTTCCTCGGGCTTCTGAAAAATGTATTCCAGGATTTTTGGATATTCGTTTTCACGAATTTCATTATATCTCGTAGGTCAGAGATATAAATTTCATTTTAACTTTTACGGGCTTTTTATGTAGTCATTTAAAAACGAATTTCACTTGTTTTTTTATTTAACCTCCAAGGGGTGTAAAAGGGTTGTATATGTGTTTTTTAATTTCGCCATGTCTCTTAGGTATCAACCTGGTTCTTACTTTGCGATCAATTCGATCAATCATCTAAGAACCAGTTCTACGATTTTTCGAATTTCACCCCGGGGGGGGGGGTACACAGCAGTTGTATATGTTTTCAGAAATTTCTCCATATCTCTTAGTTGAGGTAGCAAATTCGTTCTTTTTTTGAAGGCCTTTTTAATTTTATGTTGTCAGTCGTATAGTAACCTGTACCACATTTCAGCATGAAACGCGTTCCTAACTTCTGCCACAAAAATATTAAAGATGCACCCAAACTGTTGCCAGATTTTTTTTATTAATACATACTTTGTCGGGATTGCATCAGTACTTAAAAAGTGGTGCCGAAAAAATTCTATCCGTCAGTGCCGAAGTAGGACTGTAGAGAGTGATTTGAACCACTTTACAAATTAGTACTTCGACCGGATTGTATAAGGCCTGAAATTCGTTTGTTATGCTCGTTATAAGCATTTCCAAGTCAGAAGGGGTAATTATGGTCTACTTTCCAAATGCGGTTAAATAAATCCTCAATATGGAAATCACATAATTTTCAACTAAAGTAAAAATTCAATTAAATAATGTCGATATTTAAAATAAAATAAACATTAATTCAATAAATGAAATAAAGTCAAAACTGTTTGTCATAACTTTAGGTGTGTTTTTTGCGCATTTATGCTGATCAGAGTAGTGATTATAATTTACATTGAAAACACCATGAATATTGCTGTTATTATATTTTTTTATTGCTTTTCCCTGTAGATAGAAGGCTAGAATATAGATTTTAACAGGAATAGCTGCCCCAGTGAGCTCACTTGTGCAGATATTCGCAATAGATTCTCTAATCTAGCCTACTATCTATGGAAAAAAGTTATAAAGAGTCATAAAAACAACAATAGGTGTGTTTTTTGCAAACTTATCCGGATCAGAGAAGGTTAGAAAATTTATTTACAAAACAACAACAACGCTGTTGTTTTTATGACGTCTTTATAACTTTTTTTCATATATAGTAGGCTATATTTAAGAATTTAAGGCGAATAGCTACCTCAGTGACCTCACAGGGGCAGCTATCTATGGAAAAAAGTCATAAAAGCAGCAATGTAGTTGTTGTTTTGTATATAAATGTTCTAACCTGCTCTGATCTGGATAAGTGCGCAAAAAAACACAGCTAATGTTGTTGTTATTTTGTATATAAATTATCTAACCTACTCTGTTCTGGATAAGTGCGCAAAAAAGCACACCTACTATCTATTTTAACGCCCAAATACCTTAATAGAAAGAGATCTCCCAATTTGTTTTCCAGCGCCTTCTTCCAATATTTTCATGTTAGTATCCTCAAACTAAAATTTCCAAAAAAAAAAAATTAATTGATTTTGACGCAAATAGATTACTGGTTTTTTATCATCATTTTTTGTGTAATACTTAGTGCATTAGAATTATTTCATTGTGTTGTGTGAGGTATTAATATAGTCTTCTAAACTTCAAGAAGACATTATAAAATGAAAGACTGCAGAAAAAATGCCAGGGATTCTGAAGTTTTATTTAATTTTTTTGAACATATTTTTTCTATTGATTGCGATTAATACACAGAAAAAAATTAATAGAAATACTATCTAAAAAGTAGATGTTCCACCCAAAAACATTGAGTGATTTTCAACCTACTACTTCATTTAGACAAGACATCTATTTCAAATTAGTTATTCTATTAAAGCCATTATTTAGTTAATTTAACTACACAATTAGTTGATTCTCTCATTTTGGTATAGAAAAATCAACTATTTATTTTAGATAATAAATTAAATTGCAGTAGGTGCCAATTGGTTTTTTTTTCAACTATATAAATAGGTGAACATTAGACTGTATGTATTTGAATAGATGGTCTTATAGATTTTACACTTTAGTAATATAAATGCCTGGAACGAATGGTATTTTGGAAATAGAAAATATTTGTATCTGTAAATGAATAAAACATAAATAATAATAAAAATTATTTATTTTCATTTAATTGAAATAATTCGTATGATCATTTTTTAATAATCCAATTAAATTCTGGTTTTAATTTTAGGTAGTCATCAACTTCATGATTTATTAAGTGAATTGATGGATACATAATTTCACTACTAGAAATGATCATTTGGATGTTTCTGCGACTATATTATACAATATAACAATCAAAATGTTTATCAAACTTTTTCATGCATTTCTAAACCTTTCAACCAAAAATATTGAACAATTTTTCACAAGAATAAATTGGAATAGAACTTCACTAGATCAATGTCTTTTATGGTTAGAATGTCCTTTAATTTATATTTGGTATTCATAATAATTGCATAATAGTTGCGTTTTCAAATTCAAGCACTAATATCGCGACCAACCGGATTATTCAAAAAACAAAACTGAAATGAAACAGTTGCTGGTCATACCAAGACACGTTAGCCTATCACTTACTTTAAGTAGATGTTTTTCATACTTTTCGTTAGTTTGACAACTTGAATTCGCGAAATGCCAAAGTCGGCAAAATAGACAATTTTGCTACAAATATATGAATTTGTCTAATCAAATTAGGTGGGATAAAATATCCATGAACGACACCTAAATAATTAACAAATGTGTCTAATAAATCTAGGCAATACTTCAATTATTCGAATTTTTAAGAGTAACTAAATACGATTTGAACATTTATTTTATTTAGAAGAGTTTTCTATTCTTGTTTTTTTTTGTTTAGGTTTCTAGTGAATAATTACATAGATCTATGATGGGAAAAAATTATGATGAGCCACAAAACGTCAGGAACTTTCATTTAGTTTTGATTTTTGAAGAAACCTTTACAATTCTTCTTCTGTACTGAAAAACAGAATTGGTTCAAAATTAGATAGTTAATCCTAACGCATTTAGTATTAGTAAAACGAATTTAGTATTAGTAAAACGAATTACTGCATAGAAAAAAGAAAAAACAAATAAATTTTGGAAATTCAGTTTTTTCTCTGATCTTATTCAGTACTGAAAATTTATATTCACCTGCCAATATCCGAATTCAGTATAAAGCTATACTAGCGTTTTTCAAATTTAATTTATATTCAACGAAAAATTTCAGTACTGCAAGACCAGTACTGCAAATGAAAATAGCTTAACAAATTCTCTAGATTGCCCGAAAAATAATAAAGTTGCGCTTATACATGCAGTTGACAGATTTTCTATTTTATTTACTTGCATCTTTGAACCGTAGATAAATACCGTCAAGAGATAAAATTTGTTACTACCCGTAGGAATACAACGATTATATTAAATTACAATAATTCTATCCGCTATCAAATTCTATACTCACCATTGCATAAAAGGCGAGCTGGTAAATAATATTCTGCCGTCTCAATTAATTTTAAAGTAAATGAAGTTCTATTCCAGCAAGCAAATTGCCGACCACAATATCGCCGCGTTCATTGCATTCAAGAATTTACAATTTGAAAAGATGATTCTCCACAATCTTAGAGATACAGCGCCCATTCATGGTTCATATAATCCGTCCGAATCATTCACGCTAATTTCTTGCCGTTGGATGTGATTTCCATTTCGAGATGAAAAATTTTCTTCGTGTAATGAAAATATCGAATGTCGGCAAGATAAAATTTCCAACAATAATTGAATGATGAAAAGAGTCTTTTGTAAATTGGCCATCAAATTAACGACTTGCATCTTCTAGCCGATGAATTGATATTTACCTGTTTCTTTTCAGAATCATCGGATGAAGTTTTAAGCCCAGTGTACCTAGAGGCAAGACAGGTGCAAAACTTTTATGCAAAATTTCAGAGTCATGTTCGCAACGGTTTTTTCGTTGAAAAGAATTTTTACGAAGAAAACAAAAAGATTTTTACATTTTTTGATTAAAAGTCCTCCTCCTGTTTTATTTTCGAAATACAAAACAGAAAAATTGTTTCATATGTAGATCAAATTTTTGTGTTCCGCTATTTTTGAGACGTAATTTTAAGATTCGTTTAAGAAAAATTGACTGGAACATAATCCGTAACGAAACTATTGTGCTATCATCCAAGTATCGAATAAAGAAGATCGTTTAATGTTTTGGCTTTTTCGTTTGCCAAGCTCCAACTATTAATTGAACACATCAAAAATCATCAGGTTCTTTACCACCTATGCAAACGTGAAATTTTCTTCAAAGCCTTGCTATTGAGATTAATCAAATAATTTTATGGTTCGACTTAAATAGATAAGACGCGGTTTTAATAAGTAACTTTTACGTATTCTTTGTAAATTTCGTGAGCCATTAATTTGCCCCTTATTCATGGAATTATTTCGTATGGGCCGTTAAGACGAATTGTTATAGGCGAGTGAGACTTCTTTATTTTTTTCGTGAAGAAGAAAAACGGCTAAGAGCATTTTTGATAGAGTGCTGAAAACAGAATTCAGTTTTCGATCCGTTAAGAATAATTGTAATAGGACTTAAGAAAGTGAAATATGCATGGTAATATGTTTAAATGCCGTTAGTTGATAGGGCCATACATCACTGAAGAAGTTGCACGATTATAGGTTCATATATCAACAACAACGATTGCACTCAAGCATTTTGAATTTGGTTAATGGTCCTGCCGGCGTGATTGATGAAAATGATGCCAATCAAAAGTGTTTGAGTATTAAAAAAAAATAAACGAATCAATCAAAGACTGCTTATGACCGTGAGATCAAAATCCGATATTGTCAATTCGTATTAGAATGCGCTATCTGCCGGTATAAAAATCAGAGCAAAATATCTTCAAACATATTCTTTAAAGTTATTGAAATGCGTAACCGATACCAGATAAGGAACCCTGGTGAGGATGACTGCGTTCCTTCATACTGAATTAGGAATTAAGGGAAGAGATGAATGAAACCTTATTTATTGAAGCTAGCACCTATCTTACCGGAGTAGGGTGAACTTATTAGAGGAACGAGAAGAGAATAAAGCTGCCCAGCAAACCAAAAGCATTAAAAGTGAATCCCTTACGATTCACCTAGTTGAAGTCCACTAGTCTGAAGTAGGCTTGCGCATTTTAGTTCACCATAATGAGCGATCATTTCCGCTTCCCGATCCGACGCGAACTAGTTCGTTCTTTTAATTCACTATTTCGCGGGAGTTCAGTGATGAGAAAGTTTGGAACGACTCGTAGTCGTCATTGTAGTACAATGTGGTGACCAAAAAACCAAAAAAAATGGTATAATGTGGTGAGCTAAAAAAAAAGGTCGTCAGTGTACAAGTACGATGGGTTGTTGTTGTTGTTGTTGTTTGGTGTGGGGGAAGACACGCAGCAAAGCAGTGCATCTTGAGCATTCAGGTCAACATGGCCCATTATACTCTACCCGAACCTTTCCGTCCTCCTCACGAATTTCAAGAGCTCAGGTAGGGAGCGAGAACGGAGTTCTTCCATCCTCATAACATCAACGCCGTATACGTGCATTTTCGCAAAAGAGTAAGCTGGACACTCGAGAAGGAAATGTTCCATTGTGTCGTCGCTCTCGTCGCAAGCAGTGCACATGGGGTCGTCAATGATTCTCAATCTGAGCAGGTGTAAGTCACACGAGTTATACCCTGTGAAGACACCAACCATACTACCTTTTGAGGAGAAAAGCAGCGGTTCGTCCACTTGGACCCTCAACAAGGTTTCTAGTCTGCCGCATTCCCGGAAGAAGCCGCCATCTCTCAATGTGTGATTTACTTACCCACTCAGCAATGGTAGCCCTAACAGAGGCAACCGGCACACCGAAAACTGGTTCTGGTCCGACCATGGCTGACTCTGATCCAGCCTTTGCTAATGCATCAGCTATTTCATTGCCATTTACGTCCTGGTGGCCTGGAACCCATATGAGCTTTAAGTCGTTGAATCTGCCAACAGAATTCAACCGATCTTTACACTCACGTACCATCTTCGAAAAAACGATTGGATTATCTAGGGATTGTAGAGCAGCCTGACTGTCGCTGCAAATGCAGATCATACTGCCTCTTCATCTTCCCTCTATAATCAATTCTACTGCCTTAAGGATCGCATAAACTTCAGCTTGAAATATTGAAGAATGTTTTCCTAAGGCGAAAGAGTACCTGAGATCTTCAGTCTGCAGGTACATTCCAGCTCCCGACCCGTCTTCAATCATTGAGCAGTCCCTATAGAATATATCAGTGAATCCGCTAAGAAGTACCAGAGGTGATAGAATGTAATGATCTAAAAAAAAAGGTCGTCAGTCTACAGGTAAAGGTACCACTGACTTCCAAATGGCACTGAATGAATACCAACGAACTAGGACCGGGACTGACTGCGAACTAGTTCGTTCATTTCAGTTATGGGAACGCTCTTCCGAACTAGTTCGTTCACGAACTGCACAAGCCTAGTCTTAAGCAACATTTAATAAATTCTATCCAGTCGACTTCCCCTCTCAAGCAAATCCTGCGTACGCCGCTGTTAGGAAAAATATAATATAATACATACGGGGTGTGGGTGTTGACCAGTAAGCAGCGGGTTACGTGGAAGTGTGAGTAATAAGATGATGTCTTAAAGACGAGTCTTAAAGTCCAGTCAAATATGATGTCTTAAAGTCCAGTCAAAGATGATGTCTTAAAGTCCAGTCAAAGATGATGTCGTAAAGACGCCGCCATAAAACCAACGCCATTCGACTTGCATTTAAATTTGCTCGAATGTACTTTTAAGATTCGAAATGTCGAAATGCCGACGCAATCCGCGAAAATTCCTTGTTTCACTTCAAGTGATCACTACGAGTACTGTATATTATTTTTTAGAAGATAGTGCGGGAACCTGTTAAATACAACAGATTTCCTTGCGAAAATGCAAACGTAAAACAATAAAGGGTATGCATAGTCGAAGACGCAGTCAACGTTGTGTCGATGATGACTGCATTCTGATAACTCTATATAAATTCCAAGTTTCCTGTTTCTCCCGTTGCTCCGTTACTCTTGTTGCTCCATTGCTTCCGTTGCTCCCATTGTTTACGTTACTCCCATTGCTCCGTCGCTCCCATTCTTCTGTTGCACCATTGCTCCCCTTGTTTCCGTTGCACCCGGTCCGTTGCTTTGTTGCTCCCGTTGCACTCGTTTCTCCGTTGATCCCGTTGCTCTGTTGCTTCCGTTGCTCCCATTGCTTCTGTTACTCTCATTTCTCCGTCGCTCCCATTCTTCCGTTACTTCCGTTGCTCCCATCGGTTCCGTTGCTCCCGCCGTTAAATTTTGCCAACTGCTGCTAAAATACATATATGAAATACACTCAATTGTTGAAATGACTCGCGCGCCACCTATTGAAAAATGATTTTACTAATGCAGAAACTTTCGCGAGAGTGCCCTCAAAAAATCTCTAAAGTTTTATCGCAATTGAGACTAGAACGCGTACGGGACAAATAAACAAACATTCATAGAGAAAAATTATCCATTTGCTGAGCTCGTAATCATAAAATTACACACGAACCTTCATACAACAGTCTGCTGTTGAAAATTTATATATCTTGAAGGGTAGTTTTAATTTTTACCAGTTGGAAATTTCCAACTTTATCATTTGGTAATAGGAACGCATAACTAATACACTGAAAATGAACGGACTGCTGCTAAACTATATGAAATACAATAAAATGTTGAAACAACTCGCGTACCACCAATTTACAATTGGTGATTTTTTGATTTTACTTTTAAGACCTTCGCAGGCGTGCCCTCAACAAATTTCTAAAGTTTCATCTCAATCGGATGAATGGTTTAGGAGCGCATACGGGGACAAACAAACAAACAAACATTTATTTTTATATATAGAGATTTCTGAGAAAAGAAGAAAAAGAAATTTAAGTTAAACTTTTCGTTATGCTCTCAAGTGGAGTATGAACTTTCAACACAAATTATCTTTAAAATTAAAAAAAAATGTTATTTAAAATACTAATTTTTAACTGAATTCTGCATGTTATGCGAGTAAGTGATTGATTGATTGATTGGTTATCAGCACTCAATACTGCTGTTTTTCCGTTACAGTAAAATGCGACAAAAAAACATCCTCACTTCAATCATAGTTGTCGCACACTAAACTTATTTAAATTTGTAATTGAAAATGATACGCACAGAATTCTTGCTAGTGTCATACAAAATGCTTCATCAATCATCACTAAACCACTTATACAACACTTCGTTGTTGTTCGTTGAATATTTTGTTAATGCAAAAATTGATGTAAACAAGCTGAAGATGGCACGACAAGAATTGCCAAGTACGTAAGGAGGAAAAAAAAGGATAATTCAGTTGAATCCAATAAAACTAAGAAATGAGCGTGAACAATGGCGAAGATATTGCGCAAGATTGGACGTATGAATTTGGGTCTACCGAGATTCTACAATACAATGGCTAATACAAAAGTGCAGTAATAAGAGTTCTGAACCAGAAAAATTGACCTTATAGTCAGTGCGACCTGGTAGCCTAAACATAGTTGTCGACTGTTCACAAAAATTCTCGATCGCAATAAGAAAACCAAGTCAAATCGTATCGAAGTACACATGCAGTTCTGATCTTAATCATAGTAAGACCCTTACCTGGAATTTCTTGTAATTTTCATTCATGATTTCATCATTTCTTATACCATTGATGTCGATGATGATGACGATGATGATGATGGTTCCTACTTCTGGCCATGTTGTTGTTTAAAAATTTCCACTTCGTTTAGCAAAAGTTCACTTGCCGTGGAAAATGATGATCTCTAACTTTAACTAACCGTGGACAGGATAGGAGTATAGGCCTATTTCTCTAGAATTCTTTGCCAAGAAAGAAGCACCACATTCGAAGAAGTGATTTTTCTTGTTGGTTACATACATACGAGTGTATGAATCAGTCGTCACACTATCCGGGAATGAAGTCACAATTCAACAACCATAGAATTGGCTAAGCGCTTGAGTGAATTGCAAGTTATGTTGTTGTTAGCTACATAGTATGGTTCTATGTTCTAATACCTGAGCATCTTTCTGGAAGAGGAAATGCACTAGGTACAGGTTACCTTCATTAAGCGACTATAATCAACTTTTTATCGGCTAATTTAATATCGAAGTGCATATATCCCGCGATATGGGCAAGGCAACAAGACGGGAATATGGTTTACTGTTAAAAGTATGCGTTTAGCTCCTTAATAGTTAGTTGAACGTTTTTTTGATAAATTAATTAAACGCTAATTGAATGTTGAGAATCAGTTTTTAATACAATAAATAAAATATGGAGACTTGTTTGTAAATTAAGGTATCGTCTGTAATTTCAGGACAGAGAACCAGTAATTAACATTTAAAAGTTACACTTTTAGTGGTGATGAATTCAAATTTTTATTTATAGAAGTAAATAAATAAAAGTTCAAAATGTCTACACAGTATCTATTTAATTCATAATTCGTATATTTTCAATAGGAAGCTTAGACTAGTTTGTTCACACAACTATGATTCTTATTTACTGGTTACAACATATTTTACAAGATGACGGAGCATTTACGTGTATTAAAATAAAGGTGCGAATACTGCATTATTTGAAAATTTGAGTTTTAGGAGTATTATAAAAGATATGCATATCATCCACATGCTTGTCATATTAATTGCTTCCAAATGTCTTTTAATCTCCTAGAAAATTTGACTTAAAACTGACGCTGGAAAGAAAAATGTCTTCTTTCGTGAAAGTTATCTTCAAATAACTCTTAAATTCAATAAAAGTCGATATCGCACAGATAAGAAAGACTCAGATTTTTTTACTATTGCAAACAAAAGGGGAGTTTCTTAGTTTTTGGTTAGCCTACAAATTATTTTCAGAATTTTCTTATATTCAAATCCTAAGGAGGTACCAAACCGTTTTCCCGAATTCCGTCATTTCTCTTAGGTTTGATTAGATATCGAATAGGTTTTTACCCTTTTTATTTTAATAAAATCGTCTAAAAAAATTCAGAATTTTCTGATATTGGTGGGTAAAAAACTTACGAATCCTGTTATATCTCCTTGTTTAGAGAATATATCGAATCTACTTTCATAACATAAACATAATATAAATTTAATTCAATTTTTAACAAAGAATTCGTACAATTAATTAGAATTTCAGTGATCAGATTTTATATCTTTGCATCTGTAGTTACAATTTAGATTTTTACTAAAATTAGTTCTTTATTATCTTAATTTTAAATCCAAGAAAAAATTTTATAATAAAAAACCTTGCTTGTTAAATCCTACCTAACTTACTACTAACTTACAAACTTACAATCTAATTAAAACAAAATGAAAATAATTAGGGAATAGTAATTACTTACAATAGGTTAAATATACCAGTGGCGGTCATATTGCTTGTTCAAGGGGGGGCCATTGAAGTTCAGTAGCTACTGTAGAGAAAATAGGTGAGGTAGCTACCCGTTAATGAAGCGTGGATGAAGGAATTTCAGAATATTAAAAGTATTAACATTGCTCTGAGGGAATTTCTTTAACAACGTTCAATTTATCAGCTGATTGTATGATATCAAAAATTTGAAACTGTGTTGTATGATAAATTGAATAGCACGAGTAGGAACTAGAAAATAAAATTAATTGATTTTAAAGCTTGGTGAACATAATATTCGATTTCAGTAGAAGTCGATGCCGATCTCGATTTCGAAAAAATTTAAAAGCCCATACAGACTTCAAGATCTCTTACATGTATGAGAAAATTTTGAGTTTTCGCCAAATCCAGTTTGAAATCTTTGGATGTAAATTAGCTGTTCACTGAGACCACTAGAAAAGTAGTGTATTTAATTTTTATTAGTTCTACTATCATACATATTTGATGAAACTCAATATTGGGTATTGAAATCCGAACCCTATATCTCATAATCTAAAGACTTCAGGCCCGACGAAGAAGTGATCACTCCTGTTATTAAGTGATCCTACAATACTTAAAATCTACGAAAGATATATTTTATGTCAATGTAATTTATTAGGTATATATACATATTCACTGAGTCGATCTATAGTTTAGATGACTGCCACCATAACCTAACCTAATCTACTCTCTCAAAAATTTAAAAAACCAAACTCGGAAATTCTCTAAAACTATTTTCAATTATAATAACTTCATAAGCAGTATCTTATACCTGATTTACATCGCAAGATTTTGGTAAGTAGATTTTGAAATCTCCAAAAACGTTTACAACGCTCTGACGACATTTGTTTGACAGCGACTCTGATGATAACATTTTTAATTTATTTTGTAAGAGTTAACCTTTGGAAACGAGGAAATTTAAATTGAATGAACAAGAGTCGAAAGCTTGCATTATCATGTAATTTGAAATTTTGTAATATTTTATACAGGTAGTTGTGGTGACAGATAATTTGAGGGCTGTTCACCAAGAGTAACAATCGCCCACATCATGATACTATATAGGCCCTATGTCGATATCTCGGGAGTTTTCGGAATTTTATACAATTTCGGTTTCTTTAAGGTCCTCGAGGCAGTATTCCCCATATATTATCGAGCCATTATGATGTATGCTATGAAACAAATTCAAAAGTTTTAAATTAAGTAATTAGCTTGGATTAGGGTTTGAACTACCCTTTTTACCCAAGTAGATTTCAAATTCATCCAAATATGGGAAATATATTAGAATTTGATAGAATCTTATCGAATTCTCGACATTTCGGCGTATCGAGTTTTAAATCTTTTAAACATGTAATAGTTACTGTAAATACTCATAATTAAGTTTTTATAGCTGATTTATAACGCAATATTTCAAACTGGATTTGCAGAAATCTCTAGCTACTTCCTTAACATAACACACCACAACCCAAAGATTGATTATATATATTTTTATTCGAAATTGTATTACTTTTCGATTGAAATATTTTGAATTAGTACAGTCTTCTTTTCAATCAGGAGGCAAACATATTAAAGAATGACATAAGGTGAAATCAGATTTAATTGCATTATACTTTATTAAGTGCACTACACTTTATTAAGTATATCTATTAATCTAATAGTCTCATATAATTTTTCTTTAAAGCAGACGTGATAAAATAATCATGGGTGACGAATTTGTAAGGGGGGGGGGGGGCCATGGCCCTCATGGCCCCCCCTATGACCGCCACTGAAATATACAAGTATGTATTATAGGAAAGATGAAATTAGCGGGCTGTGTACCAATTGGGACCGTAACAAAAATGAGGAAAGTTTGGATTCGGTCAGTTCCTGTATAGTATAAACACAGCATCAGCGTGTGAAAAGTAAAAAGGTTTATTCGTCGCTATTTTAAGGAACTTATTTTGGCAGACCTGCAGTTTCTTTTTGTGAATGCTAGCGCATTGACTCCATGTCAAATGATAGGTTGAGTTACAACTTTAAAGATTAAGATTTAATTTTCCACAGAAAGGAAGGATTTCCTGTTTATAAGAGGGTACAGCTCATGAATGCATCCTGAGATCTTAAAGCATAAGCGTAAGGCCAAGATAAATTAATTTAGAAGACCATGGGATGAGTTGCCCGATAAAATTTATTTCGCGGTCTGGCAAAAGAGTTCGCTTCCTTTTTCTCGTAAAGTATATTGCTTTAGTTTTGGCTGTATTACTTTATTATTTCAATAATACAGTATTGTTATCGATTTTTAAAAAAAAAAATTTGCTACCCCCAAAATTTTTTTTTTTACGTTTCATAACGAGTAGACACGAAAAAAGCAAAAAAAAATTTCAGTCCGTCTGTCCGCCGTACGCCGTACGCCGTACGCCGTACGTCTACCGGTGTACGCAAAATTGTTTGAAGGCTCGTAGCACCCAAACCCTTTGAGCTATTTAGTTGAATTTTTTTTCGTGGGTAGAGTGGGCAGTCCCCTTAAAGTGGCCAAATTTGGAGGGGTGGGGGTGTGAGGGGGGAGGAGGGGGAAGTGTTTTAGACGGAAAATTTTGGTTTCTAGATCTCAGCAACCGCTTATGCTAGAAAGCTGAAATTTGGAATTTATATAGAGCTTCAGTAGTGGACCCATTTGCAAAAAAATTGCCGATATTCGTGATGAGGTTTGGAAGGGGGGGGAAAAATAATGCGTCCGAAACGCAAAAAAGGTGAGATCGACACTTTCTAAAATCCATATCTCCTAAACGGTTAATGTCACATAATTAAAACTTAATAAATATCTGTAGGTATACTAGGAGAATAGATTGGAAACAAAAATTTGAGTGGGGGCAGTGGCGTGCGGGGGTGGGTGATGAAAAACTTTAGATTACGATATCTCACGAACCAATTGCACTAGACAAATAAAATTTGGTTTGTGTATAAAGGTTGACAAATGAAGTTTGATGAAAGCAAAATTTTTGAAGGGGGCGGTGGAGCATGAAAGTGGAGGGGATAAAAAATTTTCTAAAAAATCACGTCTCATATCTCAAGAACAGTTTAAGATAGATGCTTCAAATTTTTACCAGAAGTAGGCCTAATAGACCCCTAGCAGAAAACAAAATTTTGGAAGTGTGGGTGTAGAGGGGACGGTGAAAAGGAAAAAGTTCCGATTTTAATATCTCGACAACCTATAATGATATGAAGCTGAAACTTGGTATTTAGATAGAGCTATATTAGTAGCATGTTGGAAAAATATAATTTTTTATAGGGGTAGTATGGTACGGAAGTGGGGGGTGTTTTTCCTATCTATAGGACGGCTGATGCTACAAAGTTGAAACTCGGTACGTTTATGTAAATCAACTAGAAAACTAATTTAGATAAAAAAAATTTTCAAATATCCATTGACGTTCGGAGGGGGGAAAAAAAATTATCAGTGAAAATGGAATGCACATATTTTCACGGTTTTCGTCATATCTATTAGGTCTTCCCAAATATTTAATTCATTTTTATTCTATGGCTTCTTCATGTAAATACCTAGAAAGCGTTTTCAAGATTTTTTAAAATTCGACCCCTAAGAGGGTGCAAAAGGGGTTGTAAACTTTTTCACGAATTCAGCCATATCCCTCAGGTGTGATCAGATATCGAATACCTTTTCACTTTCACGTGCTTGCGTAATAATCGCCTAAGACTTGTTTTTAAGTTTTTTCCTTTTTCAGCCCCTAAGAGGGTATAAACGGGTTGAACACGTTTTCACGAGTTCCGTCATATCTTTTAGAAGTGATAAGAAATTGCATTGGTTCATACTTTCTCGTGCTGTCTTCATATTTATTTATTAACTCCTTTCAGGATTTTTGGATATTCAACCCCCAAGTGGGTGTAAGGAGGTTGCATATCTGGTGATATATCGAATTCATTTTTACTTCCTAAGGTTTCCTATATAAAAAAGCCAAAAAGTCAAATTCAGTATTTTAGATATTCAATCCTAATGGGTGTAAGGGGGTTGTATGCTTTTCAAAGTTTCGACATATTTCTTAGGTTCGATGAGATATTAGATCGCTTTTCATTTCCACAGACTTTTTATATAATCGCCTACAAACCCTTTTCTCAATTTTTCGATATTCAACCCCCAAGGGTTTGTATATTTTTTCACAATTTTCGCCATTCCTTAGTTCTGATGAGATATAAAATTAATTATTACGGCCAACCAATTCACGATTTTTCGAATTTCCAGAATCAAGGAGGTGTGAAGGGTTTGCTTAAGTTTTCACAAATTTTTTAAAATCCGTCTTGTCTCATGAGATATCAAGTTGCTTCTTATGAAATCGTCTAAAAACCTGTTTCACAATTTTTTCGAAATTCAAACCCTAAGTGGAAGTAATGGGTTTGTATACGTTTTAACAATTCGTCATATCTCTTAATTCTGATAAGGCAACAAATTCGTTTTTCCTTCTATGGGCTTTTAGTGTACATAATATACTGAAATTCGAATAGTCAACACGGACTTTTTCAATGTTTAATCGGCTAAAAATCTCTATTTTAAATATTTTTATATTAAGAACAAAAATAATTTTCCAAGAAATCTAATAATCTCGAAGCAACTCATGATACACTCCGACTTTGACCGCTTTCGAACTTTGACCCGAAAAATAATAAAGTTTCGCCCAGACCATTGGCAGATTTTTTATTATATTGGTAATTTCTCTAGGTTTGCACAGAGCGTTCGAAGGTAGCTCAGTACTTTGTGGGATGTTTTGGATTGATTTCCGAACGAAGGCATTTACAATAGGATTGCTCATGTTTGCTGAAATGCTATGTGCGGCATGGAAATGGTTAGCAATCAATTCAGCTTTCTGTTCGTCACTAAATATGTACTATTATAGTTTTTTATTGTTGTCAAGAAGGGAAGGAATTTGGAACACCTTACGTTGTTTGAAAAGCTTGTTTAGTTTCCAAATCTTTTGTGAACCTTTTTCAAGGGTAGGCAACATTGAATTCCATTTAATATTACGTAGCATAGCTAATCTCTCACTTATAACCTTGGTGAGATAGTTAACTTTGAATTTAGTGGAAGCATCTCTGGTTCTCTGCCACTGTCGTCTTAGCGTGTTCCTTTCTTGATTAATTACCTTCGTCTCTTCTTCCACCCTCTAAAACGGGTGAAAAGGGGCTGATTTTTAATTATTGATTCATTTGTAAAGGAAGTAACACGCAGAAATTCGTGATTGGCTTGTGGTGAAAACCGAATTGGAACGTTTGATGTTCTGCAATAATTTGATACAATCAATTTAAAAGAAAAAATTAAATATAATTAGTCTGAAATTATTAACTAGTGTAGGATTCATAACAGGTGTTGCAATTGGGATATCAATCGGTTTTTTTTTCAATTCGACGGGTAATATCTCAATTTCAAATAGCCAATATAAAAAAAATGCTCTGAGAGAACAGATTTATTGCTGCAATAGAAATATATCCCAAACGAATTACAACGGTAACAGAAAAGGTTCCTATCCCACTGTTGGAACCGAAATTCTGGGTTGGCCGAACCGAATTTTCGTTTATTGCTATCGAATATATTTTGTCTAACCAACCATAATCTCTTAAAATTTTGATTGCCACAAATAATGCTCGGGATGTTGGTACATAAACTCTAAAAAATTGAGTTTTTTGTATTAAATCCTACACTGAATTCTTTTTTGTTACCTAGGAGGAGGTAGAGAACTCTTCTAAGACACTATTTTCCTTCTTCAAATATTATTTCTTACTTACTGACTTCATAAAACCCATGGCTGTAGGTAGGAGTCGAACCCGTGTTGTAAGTTTTTGGATTGACGCCTGTAACCACTGCGCCACCGAAGACCTTTCATTTTCGTTTCCCTATATGCAACTTAACTTAGTGTGGATTAACTAAGATACCACAACATACATTCGGTTGGCGGAACACACATTCGGTTACCACAGCAAAATGATGCCGAAAATCGTTTGTGCTGAACAATATTCTATGGCAACAGCCAACATTATATTGCGACAATCAGAATTGAGTTGCTGGACATTTTTTTGTTTGGTTCTTTCAACAGAATCGCGCAAACAATATAAGTTGACTGTCTTGACAGAATGGTTCTATTCAGGCGCGTAGCTTGAATCTTCGTAGGGCTAGTGCGATAAGTTTCGCGGAATTTTTTGATTACTTCCTGGAATTTAGCAACCAAAATTTTATTTCTGAATGAAAATTACGTATTTATGGTTAGAGAATTCATAGAATTTGATGATCGTGTTATTGCGCTAGCCCTACAAAGTTTCACGCTACGCGCCTGGTTCTATTGCACGTATTACGTGTTTCCCTTAAACGAATATTTTTTGTACAACCAAATATCTATTGCTCCAAACTAATTCTTATTAGCGTTAATGAACTTCGATTGCTGCAATGAAAATTTTATTGAAGCAATCTCTTGCCAACAAATTATTTCTCTCAGTGTGCAAGAGTTTTTTTTATGTAATTATTTTATAATATATTGGAAAGTTTATCGTTTTCGGAACTCTTGCTACTTTTGCTTTTCTTTTAAATACTCTTAATACCTGATGGACTCGAGATGATGTTTTGCTTAAGAATTTATTGACTTGAGAAGTGCAATTTTTTGCGGATGTGTTACTAGTTTCTGAACTGTTATGCGTGAAAAGAATTTGATCAGAAATTAATTCAGATTTTTCTGAGCCTGGGTAAATTCTTTAGTTTCTATATTTAAGTCATGGGACGTTATTTCCTTCAAAGATCTCGTCGTTTTTCAAAGATCTCACTGCACTACACTATAATTTACATTAACAAAACTTATATTTTAATTAACAGAATTAATAGATACATCTTGATATGTTCACAACAACTGAAGATTCATTTCAAACAAAAGGTTTAAAAAAAGGTAAACCTTCTCTTTAAAGAAACGAATTGAATTCAATGTAAAGAATAAATTAAAAAGCTTACTGGACAAAAGAACACAATTACAACATATATCCATCAAATCCACATGGAAATTCCCATAATTTTATTAAGTATAATAAATTGCAATTATTATAAAAATTGAGTTCATCTCCACCTACTTAATGAAGATGGACAGACATAGAAAATAAATGGTTTACAATTAAATCGAAGAATTTTGAGATTAATGAAATAATTGAAATTAATTTTACATTTATTTTCTAAAGCGGTTGTTCATAATTTTCAACGAAATTTTTAATTAGTTTCTTTTTGTTGTTAAAGCTGACTTCCTTATTTGTTGCATTTTAATTGCAATCGTTAAAAAAATTCAGTAAGGAAAATAGCAATTTGTAATTTATAATTTGGCAATTTATTATGGGTATATTTTAGTGTAGAATGTTTTCAAAAAGATTTATTGGATCTAATCTATCAGGATTTTCGAATAGATTTTTGTTTAAGATTGAAAAAGGTCTAGTAGCTGATATTTGTGCGATTGTGTTGTAGGATGTGCGAAAGTTTTTGCCTTCTTGTTTAACTGAAATACAATAATTACGATGTCATTCAAAGGAAACCGTTGGATGATTTTTTCCTTTACGATAGCAAACACTGGCCATATATGGACATTGGACATATATGGAACTTCCGAACTTCCTGATGCCACTGGTATTAAGAGTACCATTTACGTCTTGAAGTATGAAGAACTCTGTAGGAATCTGGACCCGAAAAAGCCCTTTGGATAATAGAGCAATCGATTGGTATAAAACGTGAAAAACCGTCTGAACAATTAACTTTAATATGCAGTACTGAAAAAGAGATTTCGATAAAATGAAAACCCTACAATAAAATAATAAAGACATTATCACTAGTTCGGCTTAAAACAATTTACAAACGCTTAAAACAATTTACTACCCCATAAAAATACACAACGGCACTGTAGTCATAAAAGAAACTTCAAAATTAATTTGGAGCAATTATTGACTGAAACGATTTCCAAAATTCAAAATTTCAATGTGATTCGGTCAATTAGCCACTGACCGAGCCCGAAGATTCCATAAATTTCTTACGAGCAATCATCATACACCTGAATAGTCTTTCGATTGAATTTCTTATCGTCGTCCGTAGCGGTTTTAATCCCGCAAGGCTTTCCATACAATAAAATAATGCTCGAAAACAAATTTCGAAAATGATGAAAAAATCTTGGCCGCTTAAAATTTTCAGCCTTTAGCAATAATTCAGCGTTAATAATTCTTAAGAATAAAATCAACAGCAAGATCAACTGTAAATTTTATGTTCAAAAACACTTGTTCGTCATAATTAATTTTTGAAGAAAGAAAGCCTGGACAAATCGCGGCTTGCGTACACCTGAAGCATAAGAAATATATTTATAAAGCGGCATAATAAAGCTACTTAGTTAAAAAGTAGCAAATTGTTTGCCATATAAATAAGCCTATGAAGGAAGACACCGATCCGTAGAAGGCTCAAAGAATTGCAATGCGACGGGCAAGTTTATCTGCCCAATATGCGATAAAATTGAATTAAGTACCGACTAAACTTACTCGTATCTCGACGAGCCCATGAGCATAAATCACCTGTCCGAGAGCAATCAAATCGATTTACCGGACAAAATTGATAAAAGAGCTTAAAAGCCAGTTTCACTGTCCGGCCGGACATTACATTAAAGAAAATGTCCAGTTACGTTTCTAGGAAATTAATATTTCATCGCGTGCATAAATTGCAAAGGCAGGTAGAAGTAATCATAAGTGTCTAATAAATAGTGCCAGAAAATTAGAGAAAAGTTCTGAAAGAAACGAAACGAACATGTTTTTCCAGTAAGCTGGAGCCGGAAGAATCTTATGGGAAACTCTGTCCATAGATTCGCATTCGTACAAGAAGTTCATGGCGTTCTTATGGTTCTTATTAGTTGTTATTACAAAAGAATTATTTTATCTCGGTATATGGTAAGTAGTTTGCATTTAAACTAAGAATATCCCATGCTCAGCGATGCTGTGTGAGCTGAAGCGTGTTACATTAAATTTTCTCGCAACGAAAATAACAATAGCCGGCGAAGAAGTTCAATTTATAATTGAAATATCGTTCATTTGCATGGCAGTAACTATGCTAATTATTGTCTGGAGGTTTTCTTTTTGGATTTGTTTATTGAAAACAAGATAGTGTTAAAGTTTGAATATGGTCATGGTTTATACCTTGTTAAATTTGCAATTATAAAACATACTGCAGTCACGATCGGCTGCAAGCCAATCGTATAATACTCTAGATGAATACTGAACTCCGATTTATATTGTAGTTGGGGATAAAGTAGAATTACGCGTGTGTATGTTGTATGTCCTTTATTAAGGACTGCCATTAGATTGCTACTCAAAACTAAAAGACAATATTCAGTGTTTAATTTCATATCTTAAACTGGGTAAGTCATCGAACAAAAATGTCCTTTTTGAAGGACTTTCGAATGGGAGGTGCAGGAAGGACTCACTCGATTCCTTACATGTTTATCCTTTTCCTTGGAACCATTTAAAAATGAACGTGTACAAAATTTCAAATTCGTAGCTTGAAGCGTTCAAAAGTTATCGAAAAATATTGTTGAACACGTGTCTTAAGGACATTTTGTATGGCAGCTACCAGAAGGAGTAAAAGGATTTTGCTGATCAGTAAGCTCGAACTTTGTTTTCACTCAAAACTAATTTGTACAAAATTTCGAGTTCATAGCTAAAATAATACTTGAATTATAGTGAGTTTCGTAAATTAAGTGAAGGCTATTTGACAGGATATTTGTATGGCAGCTACACGAAGGACTAATAGGATTTTCTTCATAATCATACATTTAGCTCCAACTATTGGAAAAATAACACATACAGAATTTCAAAGTCGTAGCTTAAACCCTTCTGAAGTTATCGGCAATATTCTTGAACACGTCTTTTAAGGACATTTTGTATGGCAGCTACCAGAAGGAGTAAACGGATTTCGCTGATTTGTTAACTCGAACTTCCTTTTCACTCAAAACTAACTTGATTAAAATTCCGAATACGTAGCTAAAAGATTACTTGAGTTATAGTGAGTTTCGTAAATTAAGTCAATACATTTTGACAGGATATTTGTATGGCAGCTACACGAAGGACTAACAGGATTTTCTTCATAATCATAAATTTAGCTCCAACTATTGGAAAAATAACACATACAAAATTTTAATATCGTAGCTTAAACCCTTCTGAAGTTATCGACCAATATTCTTGAACACGTGTTTTAAGGACATTTTGTATGGCAGCTACCAGAAGGAGAAAAAGGATTTCGCTGATTAGTAAACTCGAACTTTCTTTTTACTCAAAACTAACTTGTACAAAATTCCGAATTCGTAGCTGAAAGATTACTTGAGTTATAGTGAGTTTCGTAAATTAAGTGAATACATTTTGACAGGATATTTGTATGGCAGCTACACGAAGGACTAACAGGATTTTCTTCATAATCATACATTTAGCTCCAACTATTGGAAAAATAACACATACAAAATTTCAAAGTCGTAGCTTAAACCCTTCTTAAGTTATCGACCAATATTCTTGAACACGTGTTTTAAGGACATTTTGTATGGTAGCTACCCGAAGGAGTAGGACGATTTTGCCCGTTAACGAACTTAGCCTTACAAATTCAACCAAACATCCAGATTCAAAATTTCAAGATCCTAGGTGAAGGCGTTCTTGAGTTATCGTGTTCACGGACAGACGGACGGACGGACGGACGGACGGACGGACGGACGGACGGACGGACGGACGGACGGACGGACGGACGTCAGGCGGATTTGAGGTTTTTGGGCACAAATAAACAAAAAATAATATATAACTTTTTTTCGTCCGAGGCTTGGTTCTATGCGTTACAAACTTTTCGGCTGGATTAAACTTATAATACTCTATATGATTTCATCTAGAGTATAAAAATATTCGGGTCTCGTTGGTAATCAGGTTTCGTCGATAAATTGCGTGGAATTGACAACAAAAGAAAAACCGCTTTCCACAATGATGTTAAATTGATGAGCAAAGGAACTTAAATGTACAATAAGATATTTGAACCCCTCACGTTTGACCTAATACAAACGCCTAAAGTAGGATTTCAAGACTATTCAATGTTAAACCTCAATGGGTGTTTAAGGGTAAAATAATGTTTCACGAATTCATCAATATCTCTTGGGACCGACGAGACATCGAGCTAGTTCTCATTTCTACATGCTATTTAAGCAAACGCCTAAAAATCTTTTTCGGCATTTTTAGATATTCAACCCACAATGTATATGAAGAAGGGTGAAACATGTTTCCACAAATTCATCAATATCTCTTAGGACCGACGAGATATCGAGTTGGTTTTCACTTCTACAGGCAACTTATAAAAACGTCTAAAAAGGTTTTCGGTAGTTTTTGATATTCAACCCAGAATGGGTGAAGCTGGGTTAAATATGTGTTCACGAACTTATCAATATCGCTTGGCACGATGAAATGCCAGACTGAATAAGATATTAAAATAGTTAACCCTTCCATGTACATAATAATAAACGCCTAAAAGCAGTTTCGGAATTTCGATATATTCAACCCCCAAAGTGATTAAAAGGAGTTCAATATGTGTTAACGAATTTCTCGATATCTCTCGGATCTGATGAGATTAATAAATTAGTTTTTGCACATACCTACATAGTTGTAATACAAATGCCTAAGAGTTATATTTTCATTTTTAAATATTCAAGCTGAAGGTGCTACAACAGGTACAAATAGTCTTTAAAAGCAAAAACCAATTCAATATCTCGGCGGAGTTTTTAGGGGTTTGTATATGGCTAATCGGCGACCACGCGGCCAGACTGGGTATTCCCTTTAACGTCAATTGCCGCAGTTGCGGGGATAATAAGAGGGAAACTGTTGTCCACCTTCTTTGGGAGTGTCCGGCCAATCTAGAGCCAGTCTTCGTGCATTAGGCAAGCCTCTCTTTGATAACCTTGATGAGATCTCGAAAAAGAAGATTGGAGAACTGATTATCTTTCTGAACAGCTCCGGATGGATATGATAATCCATTCCAGCCCCAGGTCTCTGTAAAACTCTGTATCTACTTCATCAGCCCTCAACGACCAGGTTAAGCGAGTTGTGGTATCAAAACGGCGCTAATGTGCTAATTGGGCCCTGTTTCGTCTGACGGGCCACCACGTAAACCAACCAACCAACCAGGGGTTTGTATAAATAACACAAAAACCTAAAAACTCAGTTCGGGTTTTTTTTCTTATCTTCAGGAATATTGATGAATCTTTTGTTAATGCTGTTGTTATTATGGAACTGCGTAAGATAAAGTTACTATTTTTCCTGTAATTCTTTTGAACTAAATATTAAGCGATAATTGCCATGAAAATGGACCTATCTTTCAAATTTAGGATTGGTTACAGTGTATTTCGAAAAAGCCTCACATTTATTTTATTAACGGTTACTCCCAAAAGGAAGTCTTGTAATTTTATATTTAATAATAATCAATGGTGCAACAGCCCAAATTGGGCCTAGGCCTTGAAGTAATGCTAGAGTTACATCATTACTAGACCAACGGAACACTAGAAGGTGTAGTGGTCAGCCACACGCTCGTCCGTGATTATTACCCCGATTTTAACTCATGTACTCATTTACAGCTGAGTGAACTGGTAGTCCGGCACCCAATCCCATTCTCGAAAATTACTTGTCGCCAAACAGATTCGAACCTAGTACCAGGTGCACCGAAGGCAAGTGCTCTAGCCACTAAGCCACCCAGACTACTCTATATTTTATATTTGCATCTCATAAATTCATAAGTACGCACCTATCTCCATTTTTAGCAGCAAAGAAATAATGAAAAAATCAATTCACCATAAAATCTGTATAGGTACCTATTTAAACTTTATCAAATTTTGCCCAGTTTTAAGTTATTAATTTGAATCAATAAAGTTATTAATTTGAATCAATAAAATAACTATGAACTGAACTTTGTTTATTTTCAGGTATTTCAAGAAGGGCTCCCGAATTTTCTCGTACACATAATGCTCGGCTTCTATGGTAGCTACGTCGCAAATTAAGGATGTTACAGTGTAGCCTACACTTAATTTATAAAACATGTCTATACTCATATGTATCAAAAATTTTATGAAATTCGATTAAGCGCTTTTGTCGGTTTCGGAATAAACAGACTGACAAACCAAAAATTGGGTTCAATTTTATTTACAAAATTATTTTTAAGAAGAAGACAAAGTTTGTTGACAAACATATTTTCAGTGAAAACCATATCCTAACCAGAGTAAAAAAAAAGGTTTCTAAAAAAAGCACTTAACAAACATCAACATTTTTTAATTTTTGTTTCCTAAAGATGACTTAATTTTTTTAGTTTCCTTTATGTTCTTCTCACCTGTACAGCAGGATATTTATAAAAAAAATTATATTTAATGTAATAAACAAAACAACAAAGACAGTAGCAACAAATAATAATAATTATTTTTCTTATCATGTATTAATGCACACCCGTCTCCTCCTCCAATTAAGGAACCTTGTTTTAGGCAAAAGGTATTTGGTGTTAATTCCCAAATGTACCATGAACCATCATTTAATTCAGTACTTGTTTGAATTCAGTTCTAAGAAATCAAAATTGTACTAAAAACATACTGCAGTCACGATCGGCTGCAAGCCAATCGTATAATACTCTAGATGAATACTGAACTCCGATTTATATTGTAGTTGGGGATAAAGTAGAATTACGTGTGTGCATGTTGTATGTCCTTTATTAAGGACTACCATTAGATTGCTACTCAAAACTAAAAGACAATATTCAGTGTTTAATTTCATATCTTGAACTGGGTAAGTAATCGAAAAAAATGTCCTTTTTGAAGGACTTTCACATGGGAGGTGCAGGAAGGACTCACTCGATTTCTTACATATTTATCCTTTTCCTTGGAACTATTCAAAAATTAGTGTGTACAAAATTTCAAATTCGTAGCTTGAAGCGTTCAAAAGTTATCGAAAAATATTGTTGAACACGTGTCTTAAGGATATTTTGTATGGCAGCTACCAGAAGGAGTGAAAGGATTTCGCTGATAAGTAAAACTCAAACTTCGTTTTCACTCAAAACTAATTTGTACAAAATTCCGAGTTCATAGCTAAAAGATTACTTGAGTTATAGTGAGTTCCGTAAATTAAGTAAATTCATTTTGACAGGATATTTATATGGCAGCTACACGAAGGACTAATAGGATTTTCTTTATAATTATATATTTACCTCCAACTATTGGAAAAATAACACGTACAAAATTTGAAAGAAGTAGCTTAAACCCTTCTGAAGTTATCGGCCAATATTCCTAACACGTGTTTTAAGGACATTTTGTATGGCAGCTACCAGAAGGAGTATAAGGATTTCGCTGATTCGTAAACTCGAACTTTGTTTTTACTCAAAACTAATTTGTACAAAATTCCCAATTTATAGCTAAAAGATTACTTGAGTTATAGTAAGTTCCGTAAATTAAGTGAAGACGTTTTGACAGGATATTTATATGGCAGCTACACGAAGGAGTAATACGATTTCCTTCATAATCATACATTTAGCTCCAACTATTGGAAAAATAATACATACAAAATTTCAATGTCGTAGCTTAAACCCTTCTGAAGTTATCGGCCAATATTCTTGAACACGTGTTTTAAGGACTTTTTGTATGGCAGCTACCAGAAGGAGTAAAGGGATTCCGCTGACTAGTAAACTCAAACTTCCTTTTCACTCAAAACTAATTTGTACAAAATTCCGAATTCGTAGCTAAAAGATTACTTGAGTTATAGTGAGTTTCGTAAATTAAGTGAATACATTTTGACAGGATATTTGTATGGCAGCTACACGAAGGACTAACAGGATTTTCTTCATAAACATATGTTTAGCTCCAACTATTGGAAAAATAACACATACAAAATTTCAAAGTAGTAGCTCTTCTGAAGTTATCGACCAATATTCATGAACACGTGTTTTAAAGACATTTTGTATGGCAGCTACCCGAAGGAGTAGGACGATTTTGCCCGTTAACGAACTTAGCCTTACAAATTCAACCAAACATCCAGATTCAAAATTTCAAGATCCTGGGTGAAGGCGTTCTTGAGTTATCGTGTTCACGGACAGACGGACGGACGGACGGACGGACGGACGGATGGACGGACGGACGAACGGACGGACGGACGGACGGACGGACGGACGGACGGACGGACGGACGGACGGACGTCAAGAGGATTTGAGGTTTTTGGGCACAAATAAACAAAAAATAATATATAACTTTTTTTCGTCCGAGGCTTGGTTCTACGCGTTACAAACTTTTGGGCTGGATTAAACTTATAATACTCTATATGATTTCATCTAGAGTATAATAAAAAACATACTGCAGTCACGATCGGCTGCAAGCCAATCGTATAATACTCTAGATGAATACTGAACTCCGATTTATATTGTAGTTGGGGATAAAGTAGAATTACGTGTGTGCATGTTGTATGTCCTTTATTAAGGACTGCCATTAGATTGTTACTCAAAACTAAAAGACGATATTCAGTGTTTAATTTCATATCTTGAACTGAGTAAGTCATCGAAAAAAAATGTCCTTTTAGAAGGACTTTCACATGAAAGGTGCAGGAAGGACTCACTCGATTTCTTTCATATTTATCCTTTTCCTTGGAACCATTTAAAAATGAACGTGTACAAAATTTCAAATTCGTAGCTTGAAGCGTTCAAAAGTTATCGAAAAATATTGTTGAACACGTGTCTTAAGGATATTTTGTATGGCAGCTACCAGAAGGAGTAAAAGGATTTTGCTGACTAGTAAACTCGAACTTCGTTTTTACTCAAAACTAATTTGTACAAAATTCCGAGTTCATAGCTAAAAGATTACTTGAGTTATAGTGAGTTCCGTAAATTAAGTGAAGACTTTTTGACAGGATATTTGTATGGCAGCTACACGAAGGACTAATAGGATTTTCTTGATCATACATTTAGCTCCAACTATTGGAAAAATAACACATACAAAATTTCAAAGACGTAGCTTAAACCCTTCTGAAGTTATCGGCAATATTCTTGAACACGTGTTTGAAGGACATTTTGTATGTCAGCTACCAGAAGGAGTGAAAGGATTTCGCTGATTAGTAAACTCAAACTTTCATTTCACTCAAAACTAACTTGTACAAAATTCCGAATTCGTAGCTAAAAGATTACTTGAGTTATAGTGAGTTTCGTAAATTATGTGAATACATTTTGACAGGATATTTGTATGGCAGCTACACGAAGGACTAACAGGATTTTCTTAATAATCATATATTTATCTCCAACTATTGGAAAAATAATACATACAAAATTTCAAAGTCGAAGCTTAAACCCTTCTTAAGTTATCGACCAATATTCTTGAACACGTGTTTTAAGGACATTTTGTATGGCAGCTACCCGAAGGAGTAGGACGATTTTGCCCGTTAACGAACTTAGCTTTACAAATCCAACCAAACGTCCAGATTCAAAATTTCAAGATCCTAGGTGAAGGCGTTCTTGAGTTATCGTGTTCACGGACAGACGGACGGACGGACGGACGGACGGACGGACGGACGTCAAGCGGATTTGAGGTTTTTGGCCACAAATAAACAAAAAATATTATATAAAACTTTTTTTCGTCCGAGGCTTGGTTCTATGCGTTACAAACTTTTCGGCTGGATTAAACTTATAATACTCTATATGATTTCATCTAGAGTATAAAAACTATTTAATGAAAATTTTTAACAACATAGGTACCTAGTTACAAAAATTTTTTTTTACGAAGCTCTCCATTTTAAAAATAACTCTTTTTCAAAACACAATCAAATTTTTTAGATGAGATTCAGTTTATTGTTTGTCGACTGATTGGAAAGAAAAAGGTTCAGAAAAATCAGTATCAAAACAATGAGGAAACAATTTTTTTCCGATAGTGTTGCAAACACCTTTGTTCCCAATTTCCAAAATCAAAATCCCGAAGTTTGTCACGGTCAAATCGTTTTGCATATGAACAAAGAAATTATGCCATTCCCAATAATTTTTTTAATTATGCTGAGTCCAAGAAATGTACTTTATGAAATTAAATAGTATTTCGTTTCTTTCCCTGGGCGCTTAGGCTGTTTTACCTTGCCATCCTAGAAGATGAATTTCACAGTAGTTCATGGGGCTTTTCTTGAATTCCGAACTCATTTAGTCCGTCGAGCCAGAAAATATTGGTTTACCGTGAGTACCTTTTGTAATTCGTATTCCTATTGCTGTTTTTCAAAGCTCAAATAATTGTCCTGTGGTTGAATTGGTCCGTTGTTATTCTTATTAAAATATTTATTATATTTTCTAATTGTTTTAAATTAAGACGTCGTTCAGCTGTTGAATAGGGTATTGAAAGGATGAATAATCGCAATCCTAAAAATGAACTATGAGGTCACCGCTGAAAGTCACCCACTCTGTCTACATCAAATTGTATCATTGCTTCTTGAGAATTTAGAGCGGTCATTGTCGACAAATGCAATATGGAAACAGGTACGTACTCGTATACACAAAACTTTTAAATAAAATATTTTAGTGCTCTTTCTTCAGTTTGTTGGTGTTTTTTTTTTACTTTCAAAACCTACCTACAACTTATACATCTCATTACACCTCTTATTACGTAATCGCTCTGCAAAGAACGTTCGAATCCATATTTTAAACTGATTGACAAGGAGGAGGCAAAAGAGACAGCCCGGCCAGGTGATACAGCCCCTGCTTCATCCAGCTCGGCCTCATCGAAGCCCACAATTATACACGTGTAAACTTCGATGCCATCTTCAAGCATTACAAGAAGCCCACCTTATCTTGTTTCTTGTACCTTTACTTCTAGTTAGTAGCTTCTAGCTTTGCCTTACTGACTTGGTGCCTGCTTGGTGTGGACGATCAGTTGGCAGTGTGTTACCTGACCAGAATGTAAGTTATGCGGTGACGAGATTATACGCAAATTTACCGTTACCGCGAACTAAGCAACCACCATCCAATCCAAAGTTGGTGTATTGGTTGGACTCCACACTAAGCTTGTGTGTGGCTTTAGTTCCCCGAAGTTGGTTGGTGATTCTTGTCCAGAATAATAATAAGGCTCGCTCGCAGACATAAATTATGTCGTTCCTCTGGTCGTTCAGAATAACTTCGTACGAACCTTATTTTTTTTCCGCCATCAGAACTCATTTGATGGAAGCTAGAGGTGTTTGATTGTGATGTTAATTGGATTTGAATATTTTGACTGTGTAGCTGGGTCGCATCGTATATGCTTCGCCTCACCTGACGTGTAGGCTACCTTTGTCTGATTTGCGTTGGAGGTACCAGACCAAAAATTTGTTCGTCTTTGTGCGATTCTAGTTCGTGTTCTTTTGGGCACATTGTTATTGGTATACTCGCAAGTTCCAAGTGCCCGGGGCAAAATTCTGGTGCACCAAAGGCCTATATATTTTTTTTCGAATCACTCTCTTCCGTCCAACTATCGGAATGCTAATGAGCCAGTCACCTATTTAATTCTTTTGTATGGGCACTGCTTTGTAAGCCGGCATGGCTCAAGTAATTTTTGTACTCACCTGCTAATCATTGTGCCAACAATTTGGGCTTCCTGAAAAACTAATTTCTTAGATAAAATCGTCCAGCTTATTTTTGCAGTTGTTTTGTTGACTTTGTATGGTTTGCTATTTTCGATAAAAATTGGGTCAAATCGAACGTAAGAAGGTGTAGGAGCGCTGTTTATGATGGACGATGGGCGGTAAAAGATCGCGATGTCACGTATGATAACAACTTTTCTTTTAAGTCGTCGTTTTTCATTTCATCGCTGCTGGAGTGGAATTTCGTAAAAAAAAAACTAATAAACTAAAACGATACAATTTTGCATAGTAAACAGCTTAGAGACATGAATTATGTCATTTTATGACTATATCTGAGAAGATTTGGCGAACGGTACCACAGGGCAAGAACCTCTTTTGCAACATAAAATTTTTGAATTGTTTAAATAAAACAGATAAACAATTCTTCGGAATGAAACAGGTATTATTTCCGGGAATCAGGTATATCTGAACTAGGCCAGTGTAGGATTTACAAACTTCCATTTAAAGAGTGTTTTTTTTTGTTAATTCCGTCCCGCTGTAATCACAATAAAATCACTTTACTGAACTATGAGGGAAGGAATGGAAATTTATATATTAAAAACGGATTAAGTAAGAGATAGCTGGAAAATATATCTATTTTGTAAAACCTATAAATGAATGAGCTTAATAACGTTATTACTAAATACATGTGTATCTGATTCATAAACATGAAGAAATCTCCAAGAAAAAATAGAATAAAATAAATTTTAAAAGAATACTAAAAACATATAGCTCAGTATCGATTTAAGGATTATTCGGATTTTCTATTGAAATTGGAGCTGAGTATTACAACTATCATTCAGTGTGTGAAGCACTAAGGTATCGATACTGTCGCATATCATTCTCGATCACCGTATATTGCACTCTATATATACAAAGCGAAAGAAATTCCCGTCATCGACTGTTGTTGAAACAAGAGCATTATTTTCTGAGTAGTTGAGAATTTATATCAACTTTATAACGTGTCGAATAATTACAGGAAGAATCTTACTAGAAATTTAATGTGCTGGAATTTAATTTTATTATGTATAAGTAGAAATGCAATTGAATTATAGTTTTTTGAGAGTATAAATCTGACGGTGATCGTTGCTTATTTTCCAGTCACCAAAATAAATGCTGAGAAACTAAATATACTTAAAAAATCTTCCAATGGTCTGGGCGAAACTTTATTATTTTCGGGTCAAAGTTCGGGAGCGGTCAAAGTCGGAGTATATCATCAGCTGTTTCGAAATTATGAGATTTCTTGAAAAGATAGTTTTGTTACTAAAAAAAATATCTAAAATAGGGATTTTTAGCCGATTAAACATTGGAAAAGCCCGTGTAGGCTATTCGAATTTCGGTATATTATGAACACTAAAAGCTCACAGAAGTAAAAACGAATTTGCTGCCTTATCAGAATTAAGAGATATGACGAATTGGGGTTTAAATTTCGAAAAAATTGTGAAACAGGTTTTTAGACTATTTCATAAAAAGCAACTATATATCTTATGAGACACGAGGGATTTTGAAAAATTTGTGAAAACGTAAGCAAACCCTTCACACCCCCTTGGTTTTTGAAATTCGAAAAATCGTGAAATTGGTTTTTAGGTCATTACATCAAATGCCGTAATAAGGATTTTTATATCTCATCAGAACTAAGGGATGGCAAAATTTGTAAAAATATATGCAAACCCTTGGGGGTTGAATATTGAAAAATTGAGAAATGGGTTTGTAGGCGATTATATAAAAACTCTGTGGAAGTGAAAAGCGATCTAATATCTCAGCAAACCTAAGAAATATGTCGAAGCTTTGAAAAGCATACAACCCCCTTACACCCCTTAGGATTGAACATCTAAAAATACTGAAATTGATTTTTTGGCTCTAATATAGGAAACCTTAGGAAGTAAAAATGAATTCGATATATCATCAGATATGCAACCTCCTTACACACACACACTTGGAGGTAGAATATCCAAAAATCCTGAAAGGAGTTAGTAAATACATATGAAGACAACACGAGAAAGTAAAAACCAATTCAATTTCTTATCACTTCTAAAAGATATGAGGGAACTCGTGAAAACGTGTTCAACCCTTTTATACCCTCTTAGGGGCTGAAAAGGGAAAACCTTAAAAACAAATTTTAGGCGATTATTGCGCAAGTTCTTGAAAGTGAAAAGATATTCTATATCTGATAAGACCTGAGCGATATGGCAGAATTTGTGAAAAAGTATACAACCCCCTTTCCACCACCTTAGGGGTCGAATTTCAAAAAATCCTGAAAACACTTTCTAGGTATTTAAATGAAGAAGAAGTAGAATAAAAATTAATTCACCTCTCCGAACGCCAATGGATATTTAAAAATTTGTTTATTAAAATTACTTTTCTAGTTATACATTTACATATACATACCGAGTTTCAACTTTCTAGCATAAGCCGTTCTATAGTTAGGAAAAACATCCCCCACCCCGTAACATACTAACATGTTACTACTATAGCTTTATATAAATACCGAGTTTAAGCTTTATATCACTATAGGTTCTCGAGATATAAAAATCTGAACTTTTTCGTTTTCACCCTCACCCTCTACACCCTCATACTTCTGTTAGGTGTCTATTAAAATTGCATCTGGTAAAAATTTTAAGCATGTATCTTACCCTGTTCTAGAGATATGGGATTTTTTAGAAAAATTCCTATACCCACCACTTTTATGCTCCACCGCCCTCTTAAAAAATTTTACTTTCAGCAAACTTAATTTGTCAACCTTTATACAGAAACCGAATTTTATTTGTCTAGTGCAATTGGTTCGTGAGATATCGTAATCTGAAGTTTTTCACCCCCCACCCCCGTATGCCAATGCCCCCTCTCAAAAATTTGTTTCCGATCTATTCTCCTAGTATACCTATAAATGTTCATTAAGTTTTAGTTTAAATATGGATTTTACAATGTGTCGATCTCGGCTTTCTAGCGTTTTGGACGCATTATTACTCCCCCACTCCCACACCCCTTCACCCATATCAGCAATTTTTTGCAAATGGATCCGCTATCAAAGCTCTATATAAATTACAAGTTTCTGCCCCCTAGCACATAAGCGGTTGCTGAGATCTAGAAACTAAAATTTTTCGTCTAAAACGGTTCCACCACCTTTCCTCTTAAAAAAGTGGTAAGTTCAAGGTATCCAGTGTATTAAAAAAAAATTCAATTTAATAGCTCATAGGGTTTGGGAGCTATAAGCCCTCAAACGATTACGGCATACAGCACACAGACGGACTGAACATTTTTATTGCTTTTTTGGTGTTTATTAGACATGAAACGTGGAAAAAAAATTTCCAGGGTAGCAAATTTTTATTTTTAAATCGATAACAATACTTTATTATTTAAATAATAAAGTAATATAAAAGCAATAAATAAACTGCAATCGTAACTTTGAAATTTAATAAAAATTAATCCAAATTAAATTAAGTTTTAATTATATAAAAATTCATAAAAGATTTTATTTCACAATTTTGCCTTAAACATTAAAAATTACATATACTAAGTTAAGACAAAAACCTATTTTCTTAATTTTGAAGTTGTGAAGACAAATTTGTCTGATCTCTTAATTGTTTATCTAAAACTTGTAACATTTATTCTATATTGTGAATAAAGGAATTATATATATATTGAAAATTCAAATTTTTTACTAAAAGATCTTAAAATTATGTACAAAACCAAAAATGAGGAGCAAAGGAATCCAGAAATTAAATAAAACTAAATGAAACATGCCTAAAAATTAAATGAAGTGAATAAATATCTAACCTTAAAACTAAACAAAGAGTTATTAATTTAAAGAATTGAACATGCCTGAAAATTAAATGAAATGAATTAATATCTAACCTTAAAACTAAACAAAGAGTTATTAATTTAAAGAATTGAAATTGGAACTAGAAAATAGTTCAAAAAACTAAAACCAACTAAAATTACAATTGAATTAAAATTTAAACTATAAAGAGTAAACTTAAAAATTAAATAAGACTCAAACAAGTAAATATATTAAAACTAATGAAAAAAATCTGCCAACAGTTTGCACAGGTGCAGCTTTATGGTTTTTCGGAGCATATTCCAGGATGCGATTAAAGTCGAGGTGTTATTATACCCCCTCAGGGATTAATATCAATAAAATTCTGAAATTAGTTTTTAACTGATTATATAAATGCAAGTAGAAGGAAAAATCAATTCAATTTCTTATCAAACCTAGAAGATATGGCGGAATTCGTGAAAACATTTACACCCTCTGATGAGTTGGATATCACAAAATCCTAAAATTATTTTTTTGTGATTATATAAAAATTTGGTGGAAGTAAAAGTCAATTCGATATACTATCAAAACCTAAGAGATATGTCGGAATTCGTAAGAATATATACAATTATTTTACAACACTGCATCGTTGAAATCCCGAAATTTGTTCTTAGGCAATTATATATAAAGCCCATAAAGGATAAAGCGAATTCGATATTTCATTAAACACAAAAGCTTTTTCTGAATTCGTGAAAACTTAAACAACCATCTTGCACCTCCTCGGGGGCTGAACATCAAAAAATTCTGAAATTGATTTTTAGGTGAGGTAAGCGAGTCCGATATCTCATTAGACCTAACACAAACGTTGCAGTTTCTGAGCACACGGGAGTGAATATTAAAAAATCCGGAAAACCATTTTTATGTTCTTATAAAAAAGAGCACGCTGAAGTAAAATAAATTTAATATCTCGACAGACCTAGTAGACATGACGAAATTCGTGAAAATGAATTTTTTTGTGCCTTACTTCCACACACCTATACAAAAATTATTTTTTTTCTTAAATAATTTTTTTACTTTATTTATATATAGGTACGTACTAAGTTTCAAGTTTCTAGCATAAGCCGGTTCTAAGATAAGAAAAGACACACCCCTGTACCCGGTAACTTTGAACGAATACAAAAAAAATTTTCAGCGGTGTTCCTAGAGTGGCTCTAGACTGATGTCAACTTTTAGCTTTCTATCATTAGTTGTTCTAGAGATACAAAAATCCGTGTTTTTAGCTTTTTACACTCTCGCACCCTCACTCCATATACTCCCTTCAAATTTTCTTATCTTCTTTGGGTTAACTCCTGTAAAAATTGGAAGATCATAATTGAAACGGTTTTTGAGAAATAAAAATTGATTTTCTTGAAAAATTTTGATTACACTTTCGGTCCTTTTGTTTTGCTAATTGGAAACGTGAAAATACAATATTTGTACTCCAGTGGCAAAGTATGTTACGTCCAAAAATTAAAATATTGTTAATTGCATTAAATGTGCTCAGCCACAGTTCACTATGAAACGTCTGTATCAGAAATTGTCTACCTATTTCCGTTTTAAAACCAATTTTTGAGAACCATTTTAAATCCACGTCAAACATGTAGTGAAAGTGTTTCCTCAACATTTAAAATTTTGAACTTAACATACCTTACTTTTGAGATATACTTAGATACTCGTATATTTGATTGAAGTTTCTCAAAATTTATTATTTTTTTATAAAAGTGATAACCTATTTGAGCGAACTTCCATGCAAAATTCGTTCATCCTGAAATTCTATGCTAAAGAAATATAAACATCATCCGGTGGATTATATTACATACTCAAAATCTAGGATAGGTTCGATAATATTTCAACAGGTAAACGAATAGGTAAGTACCTTTCCAAAACTACCTGAACACAAAACATTTCGAGATTTGGATAAACAAATAAACCTCTTCAGTTCCACTCCAGTTCCATTTTAGAGGCGAACCTGACCATCCCTAACTTCCGTTTTGAAAATTACAAGTACAATCCCGACCTCGAAATAAGGCAGTTTCGAAAGGGAAAATTTCAATTAAATCCACTGACCCTTCTTTAATTCAACATCTACGAGTCTTCTTACATATTCAAGTAAAAAAGGGCCAGTGAAAAAGGGCAATTACCTGTACAAAACGCTCATTCACCTTAAGTAGATTAACGTAACGTATACGAGTATCGTTCGGCGATATTATCACTCATAAAGGGAATATTTTATTTTCACCTGTATACGGTATGAATTATACTACAGGTTAAACGGGAGACCGAAAAAAATTCTTATGTGAGGGCAAGTTAAAGATGACCGTAAGGTTTTGTTGTCTTACGCTTGATAAGTAAATTTTAGGGTAATTAACAACCTTTTGGCAGTTCTTTTTTTTCCAAAGTTCATCGTGAAGGCTTTCATCACAGCAGGCTCTAAATGTTTTAAATTAATTAACAGAACATTTTTTTGATTGATAGTAGCGTCAAAATAATTCAATTTATTTACTTAAATAGAATACCAGTAGACTAAATAATTAATTGTACAATCCTTCATTTATCTGAATTAACTGTGTTTTCTAAGGTGCGGCGTAATCCAACCCGAATGTGGAAACTGTATTGATACAGCTTTAAGATTTTGAAGGTCTTAAAACATAGTTGTAAAAGTTTGTAATAGACCGAGAGCCATACTGTGAAATATTAGACCAAAAATATTTTTAGGAAAAAATTAAATAACATTTTTTGGTAAAAATAGGGCTAAAATAATTTTGAAAATAAAATATTTGACAATAATCAAATTTTAGTTATCAAAATGTGCGATTACATTTTTTTTCAATTTATATTTAAAATTCAAATTCGTACTTCTTACGCAGAATCGCAAAGGAAGCCCCGAAGGTTTTAATTCACATTTAGGGTTAGTTTAAAAAAAATATATAACTTAATGTTTTAATTTTTATGTACCTCGTTTTATCGTGATGCAAATGTTATTTTACCTGAGCCAAATATGTCACTAGTTTTGAAATGGGTTAGTTAGGAGTTATAATTATTATGCACATATATCAAGGCACATAGGCGTACATACAACATTTTGTAGAAAGGAGCAAAGCTATGCCTTGCAAGAGAAGTTTTGCAGAATTGAAGTTTGAAGAATTGCCTTTTTTTCAACTTACAAAATACCAGCACCTAAAGATTAAAAAAAATTTGACTTCATCCACGTAAAAACAAAAATATAGAAATAAATCTGCCCATGGTCTGGGCGAAACTTTATTATTTTTCGGTCAAAGTTCGGGAGCGGTCAAAGTCGGAGTATATCATCAGTTCTTTCGAGATTATGCAAGGTTTATTGGAAAGTTAATTTTGTTCTTAAAATAAAAATATTTTAAAATAGAGATTGTAATTTAAAATAGACATTGAAAAAGGCCGTGTAGATAATTCAAATTTCGGTATATTATGTACACTAAAAGACCATAGAAGTAAAAACGAATTTGTTGCCTTATCAGACTTAAGAGATATGATGAATTGTTAAATCGTATACAAACCCATTACTTCCACTTGGGGTTTGAATTTCGAAAAAATTGTGAAACAGGTTTTAAAACGATTTCATTAGAATCAACTTGATATCTCATGAGACACGAGGGATTTTAAAAAAAATGTGATAACGTAAGCAAACCCTTTACACCCTCCTGGTTCTTGAAATTAGAAAAATCATGAACTTGGTTTTTAGGTCATTACATCAAATGCCGTAATAACCAAATTTATATCTCATCAGAACTATGGGATGGAAAAAATTGTGAAAACATATGCAAACCCTTTGGGGGTTGAATATCCAAAAATTGAGAAATGGGTTTGTAGGCGATTATATAAAAAGTCTGTGGAAATGAAAAGCGATATAATATCTCATCAAACCTAAGAAATATGTCGAAGCTTTGAAAAGCATACAACCCATTTAAACCCCTTAGGATTGAATATCTATAAATACTGAAATTAACTTTTTGGTGCTTATATAGGAAATTAGGAAGTAAAAATGAATTCGATATATCATCAGATATGCAACCTCCTTACACCCACTTGGGGGTTGAATTTCCAAAAATCCTGAAAGAAGTTAATAGATAAATATAAAGACAACGTGGGGAAGTAAAAACCAATTCAATTTCTTATCACTTCTAAAAGATATGACGGAATTCGTGAAAACGTGTTCAACCCTTGTATACCCTCTTAGGGGCTGAAAACAAAAAAAACTTAAAAACAGGTTTCAGGCGATTATTGCACAAGCCCTTGAAAGTGAAAAGATATTCGATATCTGATCTGACCTGGGGGATATGGCAGAATTCGTGAAGAAGTATACAACCCCCTTTCCATCCCCTTAGGGGTCGAATTTCAAAAAATCCTGAAAACGCTTTCTAGGTATTTATATGAAGAAGTTGTACAATAAAAATGAATTCAATATTTGGGAAGACCTAATAGATATGACGAAAACCGTGACAATATATGCATTCCATAATTCACTGATACATTTTTTTGCCTGCCTTCCGAACGCCAATTGATATTTAAAATTTTGTTTATCTTAATTACTTTTCTAGTTGATTTACATATACGTACCGAGTTTCAACTTTGTAGCATAAGCCGTTGTATAGATTGGAAAAACACCCCCCACCCCGTACCATACTTCCACTATTAAAAATTATATTTTTCCAACATGCTACTAATATAGCTCTATTTAAATACCAAGTTTCAGTTTTATATCATTATAGGTTCTCGAGATATAAAAATCGGAACCTTTTCCTTTTCACCCTCACCCTCTACACCCACACCCGCAAAATTTAAGAGCCAGTGTTGAGCCAGTGATGTTCTTCGATTTTTTTGACCCCCATTGAGATCCCCCATTGAGATCCCAAGTTAAATTTTTGGTATGTTTTGTAAAACAGTATAACCTACAAAATGTAAAAAAATAAAAAAATAAAAAAAAAACTCGTTTTGAGATAGAGTAGATGCACCAATAGTCGGCCATGCTTCTATAGTTGGCCATTTCTTCAGAAATTTAATATTATTAAATGTTGTGAAGACGATTTCCAGGAAACATATTTTTTCTTCTATCTATGTGCTTGTGATTCAAAAGTATTTAAATTTTCATACTTAATCATAAAATTGTTAAAAAAGGTTAATATTAGTATACTTTTGGACGTGGCCAACTTTAGGAATCACAATTCTGATAAGTTACTAAGCTCGGCCAGCTCTTTCTGAATTTAGCAGAACACATGTTAATCCGTCTGTCGCCGGAACGCCGCGCCTTTCCAATAATATTAATTGCCCAAGGTGTGAATTTGGTTTTTTCCGTGTTGTAATAGCGGCATTTGCAACACCGACATTTTTTAGTGTGTCGACATCTGGGAGTTTACATCCTTTTTTTGCTACAGTGGTTAAATATCTAATATATTTCTTGCGAGATCCTTTTCTTAAAATTATTTAGTTGTCCTTCATTCTTCGCCGCATCGCGTTTTCTCTCCGTGTTCACTACTTCCAAGTTTTAATATATTTATCGAAATTCAAGTGTTTCTTAATTCGCTCAAAATAGTTGGTTTAATTAGTTGTGTAGGAGTTTGCGAAGTTATTAGTAATAAACAGTGTGAGAACTTCAATTTTGGAAAACTTTTAGCGAATCTTGAAAAAATAATGTCAAACCCTATAAAACGTCCAATCTATCAATAGGATGCAAATAGCATGAGGAATGCTATTTCTGCACATCGAAGTGAAAATTTAAGTATTCGGGAGGCTGCAGTTAAATTTGGAGTACCTAGATCAACGCTCCAGGATCATCATCTGCTAGGAAAAGTCCCGGAAGGATGCCAAGAAATGGGTAGCGAAACGATATTGACCCATACGGAAGAAATTAAAATTGTCAATTCGTGCATTTCTCTGGCTAAATGTGGATTTTGATTAAAGCCAAAAGAGCTTCAAAACACAGTGCAAGAAATTATGAAAGAAGATAAACGAAAAAATCCTTTCAAAGACGAAGTGGTATACATCTTTCATAAAACGATATCCTCAGCTTTCTTTCCGTATTCCAGAATCAATTTCGAAAGGGCGCGCTGCTGTTACCGAATAAGGACTACGCGAATGGTTCCAAGATCTAGAATGATACCTTTCTGAGCACGGAAACATGGAAATACTTCTGGATTCACGGCGAGTTTTAAACGGGGACGAAACTGGTTTTTCAATGTGCCCAAAACTGGTAAAATTATTGCTTCAAGAGGATGGAGAAATAATTACCAAATAAATATGGGTAATGAAAAAGAAGTCCTCACCGTTTTGTTAGTTTTCACAGCCAATTGAGATATAGCACCCCCAATGGTAGTTTTTCTATATGTTCGTCCACCTAGAGAAGTCGTGAGAAGTATGTCAGTTGATTGGGTCTTCGGACGCTCAGAATCGGAATGGATGAAAAAGGAAACTTTCTTTGAGTACGTGGCAAATTCATTTAAAAATTGGTTGGAAAATCAAAAAATTCAGAAGCCGGTACTTTTTTTTGTTGATGGTCATGGCACAAATGTTTCAATTGTTTCATCCAAGAGCATTAATTTCTCAGGGAAAACGAAAAAGGAACAAAGCTGAAAGGTCTCCTAGCGCAATATCGTCCTACAATACCAACAGTTCCTCCTCAATAAGGAAAACATAAAAAAAGAGACACAAGATGCGATTAAACAGCGTAAGGACAAGCGAATTGAAAATCGAGAAAATCGAAAGAAAATCCTGGTAAAAAGAGCCCGTAGGAACACGATATTTGTGCTTGATATACATTTTTTGATATTATAATAGTCTTATAATAAACCAGCCTTTTTTCAATAATATTCTAAATAACAAATATATTTCGGTCATATGACTCCATTATTTGGTAGGCTCATTATGTAGTGGCCGACTATGGGATCTAACATGGCCGAACTTAGGATTTTTGTGGCCGACTATAGGCAAAACTGCACGATCTTAGAATAATATTTTTTTTACTAAACTTATTGTATCAAAATTTGTTTCAACTATGTGTTTCTAAAAATTGAAACCATTGACTGTCATTTAACCTTATACAGAAATTGATACAATTTATTCAGTAAAAATTGTAATGAATATTATATCGGGACGTCACTAATTGGCCGACTATTGGTGCATTCACCCTATTCAAGGATAAAGGACAAAATCAATATCCTTAAAAAAAAATTTCAAGGATCATTTTTATTCGTATTTTTTTTATATTGCGACAACCTCCCCCTTTAAAATAAGCCCTATTTTATTATTTTAAGATAAAAATTACCAGAGATATGAATTTTCAAAGAGGACTCGGACACCATTTTTGCGAAAACTTTAACATAACAAACAAAAAAATGAGATAGAAAAAAAAAATTGACTTTCAATTATTTTTTTCACTAGTTCTTCAAGTACAAACATTTTCAAAAGAATAGGAGATGGTAAGGTCACAAATTTCGTTAATTTTTGCGAATATTGATGGAATGACCCAAAGGTAGTTTCTTCTGGGTTTACATTCGGCTAGCATAATAAATTTGAAAGCTATAGAAAGTTATCATTTCAAAGATCACAAAACTCAAGTTCACATATGACTTTGTACTAATCATAAAAACGTCGAAGATGTAAAATAGAAAATTCCACGATCCCGAGAAACTTCCCATCTAGTGATATTACATAAATTTCTTAATAACAATAAAAATCAACAAAACACTTCGATTGCTTCACATGTGTCCCAATTACTACACCTTTTGTTGGTCGAAAATTTGTTAATCTCCGAATATCTCACACAATCGAATATAATAAGCGACTAACGAATTAATTTCGTTCCAGATTAGACACCATCATGTAAAATATAACGGCTACCTTCAATGGTCCGAAAAACGCTCACGGATCGCAAATCAATCGGTTCAATTAATCGCGCGCCTATACAAATTTCTTCGATTCAATCGATAATTCGATTTTGACCGCAATTATCATATCAAAACGATCGTTTTACGATCGAATCAAAAATTGATCTGCTCCAATTTGAAGTACGAACGGCGCGACGTACCTTACCTGCATTAAATGATCGGACCAGACCGCACCGATCAGTGGGTCCGTCATCGATCGATCGTGCGAATCCCCCCCTTTGATCGCGCGTACATTCGAAGAAAACCGCGTATGTTTGTGAAGAAAATCGTTATGATGCGAACTTCCCATATTGCACCGTTACCGGTAGTGATTGGTCCAGAACAGGTGCTTCAGCGCTGATTGCGGAAGTTCATTAGATTGCAAGTTCAAAGACTTTTCATTAAGACGTGCGACGTGTATGAGGTGAAGCAAGCAGAGCGAGTTGCGCGAAAGACAGATCAAAATCGCGCTTCTTGGCGAATATGTAGTTGGAACGAATTTCCTTGGACAAAACATTGGCACTGCCTCTGGTGTAAGCGTCTGGCCGTAAACTTGAATACATCCGATTATTCCTATTCCTCGCATCTTAACTTTTTTAATGACATTCGTTTGCCAAGCGGTACGTAGGTTTCATTATTGCGTCAACCTTGACGATGCTATTTTTCTTCCATCCAATCAGATTACTAGCAGCAGACTTCTTCATCGCTTCTTATGATCCAGGCGCACGAAGATAATCTGAAGACAAAATTGTCATATCCATGACCAGCGATCTGAAAGACGAGCACAAAGCTCGGGAAGTCTTTTAATGCTCGTACGAGTCTTCACTTATAGAAAAATAAATCCCATTGTAAGAAATTCTTCAGGTTCTAGAGTCTCGCAATTTTAGCGTCTTAGTGTCGGATCATAAAAATACGACGTAGTTGAAATGGTTGAAGAAACTGAAAAAAAATTACACCGAAAAAAAAAGTAGCAAAAGAAAAAGAAACCGACAAACAAGACCTGGCTATCATTAACTTTTGTATGTTCCTGAGTTATAGCCGAATTGCACAACAATAAGACCGAACACGACGATGGGAATCAACGAACTCTTGCGTTTTCCAGTGACGAACTTAAGACGAGCTCAGAAATCTTTTTTAACTACTAACTTATATCTCGTTTGACAAGATTCTTTCAGTCAGAAGGATCATTTTCTAGACGAAATCAAAAGATTTAATCTTGCGTAACATTTCAATTTTTTTTTTATAATTTCGCTAACTAATCTAAGGAAAACGGATAACATTTTCACAAGATTTCAGGGTTCAATTAGTCAACAGGCTCAAATCTCAAATCTCTTCGAATACTCTAGATCAACAGTTCTTAAGCACATTGTCTGAAGTCACCAACTTTGTTTTCGGGTCGCGACAACTTCATAAATATAGTTTTTATTATCATTAGTTACATAAATATTGTTTTTGATAAAGTTAAAATTAAGGCTGCCAGATTGCGCTATTTCCCGCGATTTGGGCTATTTAAATTTTCAATTCGCGGGTACAAATTTCAAAAAGCTACTTATAGCTTTTTGGGCTATTTGGCCAACGCAAATTGTGTTATTTTGATAGTTTACAGCAGACCCGATTTACGAGGATAAAATAAAAATAAAAAAAATAAAAAAACTTATTATAATTTCAGTGGTCTTTTCTGTTAAATAAATCTTCTAGTCTTAACGGCTCAAATACAACGTTTGCAAACTACGTCATATCACAAATCCTCTTGCCACTAAGTCTCGGTTCTCCAGTTATAATATTGAAAAATAGTATAATAGTTCACACGATATAATTATATCTGATATTTGCAAACTAAAATTAATTTAGAATCGGTTCATTAATTGTGGACCTTCTACACTAAAAAAATACTGTTCTTAATATTAATGAATTCATTAAACGTTATTCTTCGGATTAATGAAAATATCGTTACAACAATGTAGAAAATCATCAAATATTTTTCATGATATATGAACCGTACATTAATATCGATATCATTTCATTAAAAATATGTTCATCAATTTTTATATATGGAAAGGGCTCATATACTCTCAGAAATCAACACCTGGGAATTTTGATGCACGCCTTCATCATATTGATTAAAAGGTTCTTATAAACAAGGCATCTTTGTTTGGTATTCGTAAAACTTATTGATTATATTAATAGTAATAATGAACACATTCATTATATTGAGGAAAACGACTATCGCACAGCTCAAGGTTTCGGATCCTCTATTGGTGACTACGTTTTGTTAAGGTTCGCATACACATGTAGGTAACGTAATCAAATGGTATCAATTGTTCCACTGAGAAACAGTCGCAGCAGCACCAAAAATTTCTCACAAGTGTCTGGGAACCTTTATTCGTTTTCATATGGCATAAAAAGCCGAAATTGTATCCAGTTCCACGTTCATAATATTAATGTTCAAATTCATCATACTGACATACGAATATACATATGTGTATTAATATTATGAACGCAGTATTGATTACAGTGACAGGATTAATCGCAATTATGAATTTATGCTTTAATATGAGGAACAACATTAGTAACATTAATTACTCTTTTCATCAATATTATGAATTCGTTCATCATATTATACCGAGAGTGACACAGTTAATAGTAGTAATTAATCAGTACTTTAATACGAATTACTGATTTTATCAATATTATGAACTCGTTTCATTATAACAATGAATTTTTACATCATTCATGTTATTGTGTGAGTGTCCAAAGCAGACCGATAAATTATGAACGGTTTTGCATAATATTAATGAATACTTGAATCGACTCAAAAACAATGATTTTTTCATTATGATGTAGATTTTAATTGGTAGGATGTACCTTTTTGCTTGAGTGTACAAATTAACCATTTTCTTTGAAGTTATGGATACACTTAGAAATATGATGACTGTCATAGAGTTCCTTTATTTTTTGCATAATTTAGTAATTATAATTTTTGCTGGATTGGTAGGCTTCAGACACGTGTTGCAAAAATTTCAGTCCCTCCAAAGTTATTGTTACATATGTACTTTGACAACCCGAACAACTCACTTATTATTGATATTAAAGTTTTCAGAGAAAAACAGCAACCTTGCAATATTGTAGAGAGCTGTATTTAATTCTCGCATGTTCTAGACACTCTAAGTACTTCTGCCACGTTAAACACAAACAACTGAATACGCTGGAAATTTCTCGACTCAACACATGCAGTATATAAACGCCGCAAAGCCGAGGGATAAGTTTTTCTACTGCGAGAGTGAAACGACGGTCTACGCGAAAGCGTATTTTTAAAACGATTTTCATCGATAAAAGCGATCAAATGAAAACGAATTATGTTTTACTTGAAAACCAGGCGAAATTATTTTACAATTATAATTTCACCTTTAATTTGCACCTTATATGTTTTTCAAATAAGATTTTGATATTGGTGATAAATACGAGTTTATGTATTCACACAATATTTATTATACATTACAGTGTTTCTTACGAATTCTGGAACACAGTTCGTCGTTGAAATCGCAATTGTGTTTAAGTAGCTCTTCAAATTTGCAAAGTTGAGCGCGGTATTTGGGCTACAAGTCTTCAAGCGGGTTTTGAGCTATTTCATAAGATCACTTGGCGGATTCTGCAGCCAACTATCTAGCAATCAACTTCCCTAACCCGAATTTTTTAGTACTTGGATAATCAACAATATTGTTACATGCTACCCTGGCAGCTCGCATAACTCGATCAGTTTCCAGTGAGCATAAAAGCATATTGAAGTTCACTTGTAAAACACCTTTTATGTTAACTTTTTTTACTTTGGCAATAAATAAAACTTAAACTTAAACTTCTGAATACTTCTCGAAGAAAGCCACGTCTCCTAATTTACAACGGTGAAACCACATAATATCTGGGAAAGCTCTCGACTCAACACATGCAGAATATAAGTACGACAGAGTTTGCAGCGAAGACCAGTTTGTAGTACAGTGTGAGGCGATACGACGATCAGTTTATACGCGAAGTATTTGTAAAGGGTTTTTGATTGGATGACGGCGATCGTTGTATATTAGGAACCGTCAGCGTTGCCGATAGTGTTCAGTGACGAATTGTGTTTTACTTGAAATCCCGGAGAACTCCTCGATCGCAACAATTTTAAAGAATTTACATTTAGTGGAATAAATATTTGCGCACATTTTTATGACTTTTTTATCCCCTCACTCGTTTTTTTTTTAATTTCATTTCAATTCCATGCAGTTCGGAAGCGGTATCTCTGTTCAGTACTAGATCAGACAGAATTAACTTCAACAAAATTTAGTTAGTACCTACTGAAAATGTCCCGCTAGAGTTTTGTAGGTTTTTAGTACTAGAAGTGGAATGTAGCTCCGCTGGAATCCCGGCAGAGTGCCGATGCAATGGAAAAATCGCGACCAGAAAAACGTTTCATATCCATATTAGTAATATCCTTCTGATACTCCTACTTGGAAGACATGGGAAACATGTTCTTCCCTAACACCATATTAAAAGGATAAGGTTATGTTCCAAAACTGGTCCGTTCAGATGGGCCCTTCCTCTCGGGATACCATTGGTTGTATAAGCCCCTAGTTGCCTTAACTTTTTTTCTGACTTCTCCATCAGCTCAAGTGAAGTCAGTGAATTTCTCTGAAAAAAAATTCCTGCATTTGAAATTTAATTACATCGTTTTAAAGGCAGACAAAGACTTAGATTTTCCAATAAGGTTTTTGTTGTTCCAATTTTCCTTATGTAAATTAAACACTAATCACAAATAGCTTCAATTTATGCACAAAAAAAACACTTTGAATTACTATGGCTGAAAAGATATGCGATCTGAGCACCAAATCAACAAAAATATTGTACAAATACTTTTATAAATATTTATTGGAACGAAATAAACATCTATCTATCTATCACTTAGATTTTCACTTAATTATTTAAACGTACTTAAAATTAGAAATCAAATGCAATTTTCCTGCGTTCCTGCTTTTCATTAATTTTAAAACAGTAAAATGCTTTTAAATCCAAACTTAAAGATGTTGGGAATTCAATTTTTGATTGATGACAGTAAACGGTGTCGATTAATGGGTAATAGAAATGTTAAAATATTTCTTACACTTACATTTCCAATCTATCTATCTACACTTTATTAAAAAAAAGAATTACTCAAATGACGAAAGGGTTTCAGTTAAATGTGAACAACTTCTAAAGTAGTTCAGCTATCGCAATGAAGCTATATTCAAATTAAAGGTGACAAAGGGAAATTTAATAATACCAAGAAAAAAAATCAATGAATGATCCCATTTTTTAGATAATTGACTGTAAGCCAAAAATTTTTGCTGGAATGTTATAGAACCAGATATAAATCGATTATCCCGTTATAGAAAACAATAACCGGGAACTTTTTTTAAAATCTTCAAGTATTTTCTATAAAAACGGTTGAAAAATTATTTGAAATGCATTAACTGTCCGGAAGTTATTGCTGTAAATATCAGAAATGCCAAAAATTTTAAAAACGCCAAAATTTAAGTTCGGTACGAAAACGGGCATATAATTGTTTGTGTGTTTTACCCTTCGTCAACACTGGCAATGGCAATATTTCCATTGCGTTAAATGTCAATTTGCAATGAGTGGGCATTTGATTGCCAGACAATTTTTATTTGAGCGAGTGAATTCGAGGTGTCGAGTTATGAAGGCAAAGCAACATGTCGGACATTGCATCAAAAAAAAAAAACTATTGATAGGTTTAATGGTTTTCTCTCTAATAAACTTATTTTTAGTCATTTCGCGATCAAAACAAAAAAAAATTATTCCTACCTGTTGACAAGCGACGCTAACTTCTATAAAACGATGCGTTTTCTGGCAATATTGCTCTCGAAATTGATATGGCAATGATTGCCATGGCAATGTTTAGAGCAATATTGCCATATGCGCTTGATGCGTCTACTCTGTCAATTTGTGTATGGCAATATTACCGCTGCCTTTGCTATTGCCAGAAAAATTGCCAGTGTAAACGCAGGGTTACTCAGTTTTTTCACCCTATATCCAAAGAGGACTCTCTGGACCTCAGAAATTCTCTGAAACGGCAGTATTCAAACCAATTTAATTTCGAATAGTAGAAAAATGTTCATTCCTCCTTCTATTAAATAAATAACTCCTTAAGGGCAGTACAATCTTGGCCTTGACCATCGCAATCTATCCGATCATTTCGTCTTCAAACGAAACAAACCTGTCCAACGCAATTTTCTCGGCGCACTGATCATGTTGCATGACACAAGATATCTTGAACGTTGGCATGTTACAGCCGGACGATATGTGGTTGAAAGTGTGGTTTGGTCAGTCCTTGTGACTTGTCGACATGTCCAGTCGGTAGAACAAGATCGAGATTTCTTACGTAATTATAAGAAACCTTCTGTCTCGTTGAATTTTCAAATTGTTTATTCGATCAAAACCCGGTTGTACTATTTCTTAATTCGCTGCGATTTGAAATGAAGCTGTCTTTATTTATTTTTTACCTGTATTCTGCATTAACATTACAATGCCATGTGCAGTTTGATGAACCTTCAGCGAACTGGTATTTCTTTAGCAGTATATAGGCAATTTGGTGTAATTTGAAAATCTTACCTTGCTAAGATTAAGATTTGATCGCGTTCTAAGGGGCGTTTATACCTAGAAGAAAAAAAAACATTAAACTCATTAAGATGTCAGTCATGGAACAATGCTAGTTTGCTGCTGATCGTCTTTGGCTTAAGGTGACTTTCCGTCTTTGAATGACCCAATTCCTCTTACCTGTGCGGTGTGATGGCTCTTTTCTAGTGTTTGTTTTATTTATGCACGCAGATGAATTAATAACAGTTTGAAATATCGCGTAGATCGCCCAGGTGAGAATAACAACATGATTCATACGTTTCAGAACGTAAAGAGTGTAAGTGATTGTTAGTTAGTCATTCAAACCATTTTATTTTATTGCTATCTTACTTTTAATTTGGATCATATTCGAATACAACTGATCGTGCAAATCATCAACCTGTTAGCCGTTGCTAAATTGCAATTTTTCATTGAAGATTGCGAAAAAAAATTGCTCATCATTATTAATAATAATAAAGAACAAGGTGAACGACCCATTGCTCGAAAAAGCCCTTATCCCATTCAACTTGTTGCTGCTATTGACTTTACGTTTAAGTCGAGATCAGACAGATCACTTGTTAATTTGTGTCAAGGTAGCACCGGTCAGTTGTCTGGAACAAGTTTCTTTATTTTCGTCTTCACATGATTTACATATCTTAATACCTACTGTGCCCATATTTTTATTTAAAAAAAAAAGAAAATTTACATAAATTTATAACGACATTGTTCACAGATAAAAGCCTGAAGATCGCCTGCTTACTTTGCATGGTAGCGTGTAGCTGCATAGTCCAAGTTCTCTGCATCGTATCTTGAATCTTGCTCCACTCCTTTGACAATTTCGATTCGATATTTATAAAGTTTGACATACCCACTAATCATAGATTAATTAGATGGAAATGTATAAGATTAAGATTAATGTTGAAGCATTCCGGTTTTTTGATAAACCGCGACAACAGAAATTACTGTGCTGATCGCGCCTCGGACCACAACGCAACGTTCTGACACTATGATGGGTCGTTTTGTATTGAAACGACATGCAACGCGTATGTCCGACTCGATTTTCTGTAATACGATCGCTGATCGCGGAAGAAAATGTCAACAATTTAAGTTAAGTATCTTTTTATTTTTTTTAAATAATTTTACAAATTTAACGGTTATAACTGGTTTCAGCTTCATTGAAGACACTAAATCTATGAAATATGTCGTTTTTATTAGCGAAAAAGAATTATCGATCTCATTTCTCAGCGATCTTCGAAAGCTATAAATATTATATTTCAATTTGTATCGGATCAGTCGAAATAAAACGCTGCCTTGGCTACTTGCATTGAGGGCACGACAGATGAAAAACTTTCGCTGGAAAATCAAGTTCGAAAGCTTTGTTGGACTAGGGCCACAGGATCTACTTCACCATAGGTTTGCATTAACTCATCGTAGAACAAATCATGCAAACTCCACAATGCCTTTATATGTGTTTTTCGAAGCAGCACATCTTTATGTTTATACTTTATCATTTTCTATTTAAAGTATTGTTACATGCAACCCAGGCAACCCGCACAGATCGATCAGTTTCCAGTGAGAAAAACAACAACATCCCAATATCTTACAATACCCAATGAGAAAGGCGTGGAAAATTCGGAAAAGATCAACATTTTTCTCAAACACTTTTCTCCTTCTCGAATTGTTCTTAACACCGACACCACCGAATATTCGGAAAAGCTCTCGACTCAACCACATGCAGTATATAAGCGCGGCAAAGTTTGCAGCCAGACAGTTTCTACCATGGTGAAACGACAGTCAGTTTTATGCAAAAGTATTTGTAAAGCGATTTGGATTGGTAGCAACGATCGAGCAGTGATCAAGGAGTACGATTATTGAATCTTATTTCCACTGATCTTAAACGAATTGTGTTTTACTTGAAATCCCAACGAACCCCTAGCTCGCAACAGTATTCTGATCGACCTGAAATTAAAAAAAAATCTTTGCTACTCCGACAACGTTTTAGAACAAGAACACCACAAAAAGCAAAATAAAAAAAAAGTATATCCGCGTGTACGCCGTACGCAAAAGTGTTTGCGTCATAACTCAAGCACCTTCACAGATATGAGCTTAACATTTTAGCAATGTTAAGAGTAGGTGGTCTCCGTAATTGGGGTGTGGTATGGGTATAAGGGTTTAAGGCAAAAATTTGAGAAAAGACTTACGCTAGGAATCTGTATCTGGGGGATTGAAAAACCCTTTTATTTAACTGATTGGAATTTGTACTGGTAGCAGTGGCGTGGCGTCCATGGAAGCAAGGGAAGCATTGCTTCCCTCATATTTTGCTGAAAAATATCTAAAATGCGTTTTCTTTAAATCGCGCAGAAAAATCGTGAAAAAAAATTCATGTTTCAAGCATTTTCTTTTGAACAGTCTAAATAAATGTTCGCAAAAAACTACTCGCGAATATCTCACACAGCCGAATTGGTAACACCACGAAAAGGCAAGCGAAAAGAAACCAAGAAGAAGACACATGGAAGCAATTTGAAAGTTGCATCTACGAGCGTTCATTTCATTCCGTAGTAAGCCCACTGGGACGTCATGAAAAAAAAATACACGAGCACGGCAGGTTGAAGGCAATGAAGAATTTGCTTCCACGGGTAGTAAGTAGGTAAATAGTTGATAATATTTAATTTGGTTTTTAGATCTCAGGAACCACTTACGCTCAGAGGCTTTGGAAATTCTGTAGAACTATGATAGTGGATCCATTTGCAAAAAAATTGGCGAGAAGGGCTAAGGGGCGTGGGAGTGGAGGGGAAAGCAATGTGTTCGAAGCGCTTGAAAACTGGGGTTGAAACATTCTAAAATACATATCTCCTGAACGGTTGATGTCAGAAGATTGAAACTCTGTAATTGTCTTAAGGGATAATAGGAGATAAGACAAAGGCTAACATTTTTGATTCGGGTGGTGGGATGTAGGGGTTTCAGTAAAAACATTTGGATCCAATTATACCAGGAAGATAAAAATTTGATTAGCTAATGGGAGCGGTTCAATTAATACTCACTAAATTTGGAAAGCATAATAACAGTAAATTTTTATATTTACCCTTGTTGAATTATCACGCCACGCCACTGACTGATATAACATGAAGTACACTCCTCCCTTTTGGAAGGGCTGTTTTTTCTATAGCGGTAGTGAAGGGAAGGCGAGGGATGCGAGGGTTTGCCGGAGTATCTGGATTTAAATGAAAGTTTCTGGTTTTCATATCTCAAAACCGGACAATGTTAGAAGTTTGAAATTTGGTACGTAATTTTAGCACTACAGCCAATATTCTAAAAATATTATTTTGACAAGGGTAGGTACTGGCGTAGGGGAAAGGGTTGCCGAGAAGTGGACATTTTTTATCTTAAGAACTAATCATACTAAAAATGTAAAATTTCGAATGTGTATGTAGGTATAAAATTTATTTATTTTTTTTATGGGGAGCAACGCTTGTTTTAAAATGCAGTATTTCGAGAAAAACGCTGTATGTTTTAGCAAGGCTTTCTCTATTTCCTCCCAAAATATCCAAAAATTCTGAAATCGACTTTTAGCCGACTATACATACATTAAAAAAGCCCGTATCTATTTCGAATTCCATCATATCTTCGTGAAACGTATACAACTCCTTGTACTCACTTAGGGGATGAATATAAAAAATTCTGAAATTGATTTTTAGGTGATTATATATAATCCAATTTGCTACTTCATCCCTAACAGATATAGCGAAATTTAGGAAACTCCAGTCGGTTGAATTTCGGAAAATCTTGAAATCAATTTTTTGGCGATCACATAAAAATAAAAATAAAAATAAAACCAATTTGAAATCTCATCAGACGTTAGAAATATTGCAAAATGTTTGAAAATGTATGCCAGCCTTATACACTGGATTTGGCGATTATTTTTGATAAACAGGTTTTTACGCGATTGCAAAAAAGACTGTAGAAGTAAAAAAAAATTTGATATTTCATCAAAACTGAGATCACACAAGGTTTGAAAACCTATGCAGCCTTTTTACCCTTTTGGGGGTTGAATATCTGAAAATCATTAAATCAATTTTTAGGCAATTATATTGGAAGCCCGAGAAAATAAAATCCAACTTGATATCGCATCAGATCTGGAATTCTTGGAATTCGTGAAAATTCTCACAACCCTTTTACACCCACTTCAGGGTTGAATACGACAAAAATCATTAAACTGGTTTGTAGGCGATTATATAAAAACTTATATTCTTAAAAATACGTTTATACCATTACATATACGAGGGCGGATTGATAATGACGTGCAAAAATCAAGAAGGAGTGGCCAGGTAAGGAATTCGTTATTTTTTTTTACCTGTACCATCCTTAAATAGATTACCTGCAAAGTTTAAGCCTGATACCTCGTTTAGTTTTTGAGAAGCAGCCGTCTAAGCAAGTCGACTTACAAAAATTGTTGAAAATGGATAAAAGTGAATTTCGTGTGTTGATTAAACACAATTTTTTAAAAGGGAAAACAGCTAAAGTAACCAAAGAAAAATTAGATAAGCATTATGGGGACTCTGCACCATCGATCCGAATGATTTACAAATGGTTTTCTGAATTCAAGTGTGGTCGTACGAGCACACAAACCACACCAAGTCCAGGTCGTCCAAATGAGGTCACCACGCCAGAAATTATCGATAAAATCCATGATATCGTGATAGAAGATCGTCGAGTAAAAGTGCGTGAGATAGTTAACGTAGTAAGCATCTCATTTGAACGTGTTTGGAATATTTTGAAAAACCATTTGGACATGAGAAAGCTATCCGCAAGATGGCTGCCGCGTTTACTCACAATCGACTAAAAACGCAATCGTGTGACAACTTCGCAGCACGGTTTGCAACTGTTTTAACGTAATACAAATGAATTTTTTCGTTGATTCGTAACTGTTGATGAAGCATGGATTCACCACTACACTCCAGAAACCAAACAACAGTCAAAACAATGGAAGGATGTCGGTTCAAGGAGGCAAAACCGTTCTATCGGCTGGAAAGGTTATGGCGACAGTTTTTTGGGATTCCAATGGAATGATATTCACCGACTACTTGGAGAAAGGAAAAACAATGACGGGAGCATATTATTCTGAGGTATTGGTTTCATTGGATGTTGAAATCAAGGCAAAACGGCTTCATTTCGCGAAGAAAAAAGTGTTGTTCCACACGTCCGTTGTTGCAACGGCAAAACTGTTTGAATTACGGTACGAATTGCTCCCTCATCCACCGTATTCTCCGGATTTGGCACCCTGCGACTTCATATTATTTCCAGACTTGAAAAAATGGCTTGCTGGAAAGAGATTTACCACGAATACTGACGTCATAAGTGAAAACAACACCCATTTTGAAGGGTTGGACAAATCATATTATTTGAAAGGAATCAACAAATTGGAAAAACGCTGGACTAAGTGTATCGAGCTAAAAGGAGACTACGTTGAAAAATAAAATAAATTTTTCCGGATAAAATTATGTTTTCTCAATTTTTGCACGTCATTATCAATCCGCCCTCGTATTATGAATCTATTTAAATTCTAAGGTTCAACTTTGTGTCATAAGCGAATATTTTTCAACTTACCCTACTCTCACCCCTTATATCCCACCTCCAAATGTTGTTTCCTGTGCTATGAGTCTATCAGGTCTAATTCCCGTAAAAAGTCTAAGCTTCTATCTTAAATGGTACTTGAGACGTGATTTTTTAGAAGAAATCTTTTCCGCCACATTGATGCTCTGCTGCCCACGAAACAGTTTATATTCAGTAAACTCCCCTTATCTATCTTTAAACACAAATGGCTCCACAGCCATAGCTATATATAAGTTCCGAGTTTCAACTTCCATTCCTAAGCGGATCCTGAGATATGAAAACCAAAATTTTTCGTCTAAAACGCTCCCTCACCTCCTTACATTCCTAATTCTCACTCAAAGGTGTCCACCCAATCTACCCACCAACAAATTTAATTTAATAGCTCAAAGGAGCTAGAAGCGTTCAATTTTGCGTACGTCGGACAGACGGGTTGAATTTTTTTTTGCAGTTTTGAGGTCTGCAGGGTAGCAAATTTAAAAATTTAATAAGTTAGAAGTCCTAAGGAGTCCTTCGGCCAACGCAAATTATGTTAGTTTGCTAGTTTAAAACAGAGCCGATTTACGAGGAAAAAAATGGAAATGTAAAATATAGAAAACTGAATTTTAGTCGTCTTTTCTGTTAAATCTGCTAGTGTTACCGGCTCAAATCCAACGTTTGCAAACTACATCAAATCACAAATCCTGTAGCCACTAAATTTTCAGCTCTCGGTTCTCGCTAATGAAAAATAATAATTCACACCACATCTATCTGGTGTTTGCAAACTAAAATTCATTTAGAATCGGTTCATTATTTGTTGACTTTCTACAAATGAACCACTTTCTTTCAAGTTAATGACACTCATCGAAATATAACATACAAGAGATAATATATTTACCAATATTGATGACTGTCGGAGAGTTCCATTTTTTCATAATTTATTAATTATTATTTTTGCTTTATTGGTGGGTTACAGACATGTGTTGCAAAAATTAAAGTTATTGTTACAAAGTTATTGTTACATGTGTACTCTGGTAATCCGAACAACTCACTTATTATTGGTATTAAAGTTTCCAGAGCAAAACAACATCTTGCAATATCGTAGAGAGGTTCATATATTTCTCGCGTAATAGTTACTTCTTGTGCATTCCACACAACAACCGAATATGCTGGAAATCTTTCAACGATTCAACACATGCAGTATATAAGCGCTGCAGAGCACGGGATATGTTTTTCTGCTGCGAGAATGAAACCACGATCAGTTCTGCGCGAAAGCGTATTTTTGAAGTGATTTTCATCGATAATAGCGATCAAGTAGTAAATGAAATCGAACTGCATTTTACTTGAAATCCCGGCGAACCTCTAGCTCGCAACATTAAGTTGAGGCGGCTTGATCTTCTTTAGACGCAGGATCTGATCGCTTAGGCGGAGATGATTATGAAGTGCTTAGATTATAAAATATTGATGTGCATCTTGTAACATTAACTAACATACTTTATTATTCATAAAAGCAAAGAGCCATATTTTATTTTTGCCTGATAACTTACATGTAGGATAATTCATTGAAGATTTTGATCCCATTGAATTTATTGAAATTCATGAATAATTTGATTATTGCACTTAATATTTCTTCAGATAAGGCTTTTAAAATTGTGATAAATGCGAATTTATATATTCACACACATATTTACATTACAGTGTTTCTTAAGAATTCTGGAGCACAATTTGTCGTCGAAATCGCAACTATGTTCAACACATTTAAGTAGGTCTGATAAATGTCAAAGTAGAGCGCGGTATTTGGGCTACAAGTCTTCGTGCGGGTCTGGGCTATTTCATAAGCTCACTCGACGGGTTCTCCAGCCAACTATCTGGCAACCCTGGTTAGGGCCTCTGGTGCAATTGAATTTTAACAGCATCTCGGACTTTGTCTAAAAAAAAATAATAAAGTTAAACCCTGATTTTAGCGATTTTTGTCGAATGTTTACCGGTTCAGGTTGTACTTTCCCCATCCTCTTTCCAAATATTTATCATCTGTTTTGTTTTTAATTGTGCCACATGAAATCCACCTATTTTTACCCAGCACACAATATCTGATTCATTTTTATCAATCTTAGTTCTGTACATATCTACATCCGCATAATTTATATCTCTGTATTTTCTACGAGATAATTAAGTAAATTTAATTAAAATTCAGATTTTTTGGTTCTCTATATTTCATTTTATAATTGCTTTGGCATATCGTACTACACGTAGTTATGAGCAAGATACACCGGTTACAAAATCTCATCATGAACAATGTTTAATAAATAATTTTCATAATCTTCCAAGATTTATGACTTAAACAAATCTTCGGTTAGTTGCCCCAAACCTAAATCGGAAATAAACAACACTGGGTCTTATTCTAGCTTTAGATTATTAATTACTCGAAAACGTTACCAACAAAATAATTAATAGACTTTAATAATTAAGAAAAAAACACACACAATTGCTTATAAGGCCTCAATTCTTTTGTATTTGTTCATTTCAGATTTCCCAGCATCCATGACGATTCGAAAAGGTAAAAAAGAACACGAAAGCAACAACTAAAAGGTTCAAAAACATATCGACCTTGTACTGTACAATCCACTCACATAAATACCAATTACCTGAGTGGACATCACTGCCACCCTCACCCACAATCCGATTGTATAAATCACGTTCTGTCGTATTTTTCGGATGGAAAATGTCCAAAAAATGTATTTGATGTACGAGGTCAATTTTCATTGTTCGACGTTTTGTTCTCATCCTTCACAGCCAAACAAGAATCATTGTAGGTGGGACCGTAGTAGGTAATGTAGACGCCACCGATATGAATCACAACGATTTGCGTATCTCTGCACAGCAATGCTTCTTGTCTTCTACACGACACGAAGGTGACAAGAACAGGGTCCATTTCTCATTTTTAATACGGGACAAAAAAATGGAAATACCCTGCCACCCACTGTGCCCAATTGCCCGTGAACAATGAACAACCTTAGGACCATTCAACCTCAAAATTTCGCCGTATAACAACAAACATAAACAGCAACCAGGTCAAATCGGAAACCTGAGGGAAGTCATCCGAGAAGAAGAAATGCTCGTATATGGTTCAATTTTGGGACCACTAGTGGTTGGTTTATGGTTCATGGACCATTTATATTTTCACCGATAAAAATTAAATTGTTTATATACAGCCATTATTCGATCAGAGATAAGCAGAGGCTTAATTAAGAAATCCCGATGTTTTTTTTCCCCCCGATTCAAAAATCGTTCCAAATATTTTTCATTGCTTTCAGCGCCTATGTTGGTGCATCAAAAGAAATTTCCATAAAAGAACTGTTAACTATGATTGCAGATTATAATAATTTAAGGTGTTTAATTTGTGGCCCTTTCAAATTATCTTGGTCAATCGAAAGAAACAAAATTAAATTTATGATAGGATGGGTCGCGATAACTTACTGATCTTAACTAAAAGCCCTCAAAGTCTTAGAGGTTAATTTTTTTTGGAGTCAACTCGATAAAACAGATAAATTTTCCAACTATGAGTTATAATGGTGATATCTACATTTTCCAACAAGCTGAAGGGAACTCTTAGTTGTAGTAAAGTAGTGCCGCCTGTCACCCATTCTGATCATTAAAAGACAAGTCACTCTTCTTGGAGTGTTTGTTTTTTTGTCTTCAAGCTTTTAAAGTTTGTCATTAAGAAAAGATTTGGATGTTTGCATAGAGCAGAATGGTCTATGTCTTCTATAATGTCTTTATAATTATAATTACCTTGTTTACATATCGAGGGTCTTGAAAGCTAAATAATGGATCCCATCAATGCATTTATCTTTTGCTTAAGAATTCGTTAGTGGAATACCTATTTTTTAGTAATTTGGCTTTTTGAGCTTCTAATTTGTTTTAAATTTGAAAATTTGGAATTATTAATTTTTGAGTACCTATAGCTACAAAGGTATACAAATTACGAATTCAATATGGTAATCTTTGTTTATGCAAATTAATAATCGATAAAGTTATTATTCGTGGTGTAGTGTGGCTTTTGTTCATCGTAACATTACAATAAAGAGTCGTTATTGTAAAAAAATTCTCAAGTACGTGCAAAACTCATAAGATCCCTTCTTCAAAAGAACCAAAGTTTGGCTTGATTTCGTGTTTGGCTGGCGAATATTTCAGTTAAATATAACGCGCATTAAAAAGGTTAACTGTGAAAAAAATCTGACAACAGTCTGGGCGCAACTTTATTATTTTTTGGGTAGAAGCCCGGAACGAGTTTAATTCTGGGATGCGGTGTAGGTTACTGTGTGACTGAAAACCTAAAAAGAAAATAGGGATGCGGTTAGAATGGGGTCGCGCTAGAATACTTAAGTCGCTGCCACATATAATATATGAATTACATAATTATAATATACTCCGGGACGCGGTCAAAGTCGTAGTATAATATCAGTTGTTACGTTTTTCGTGATTTGGTTTTAGGCCATTACATGAAATCGGAAATGCGTTTGCAGGCGATTATATAAAAAGTCTGTGGAAGTGAAAACCAATTTTATATCTCATCAAAAGAAATATGTGGAAAGCCTTACGCCCTCTTAGAGTTGAATATCTATGAATCCTGACATCAACTTTTTGATGATTATGCAGGAAGCCTTAGGAAGTAAAAAAGAAGTTCGATATTTCATCAGAACCAAGAAATATGTAGGAATTTGTGAAAATATATGCAACCCCCTTGCACCCACTTTGGGGTTGAATATTCAAATATCTTGAAAGAAGTTTTTAGATAAATATAAAGACAGCCCGAGGAAATGAAAACCAATTCGATGTCTTATCACTCCAAAGAGATATGACGGAATTCGTGAAAACAAGTTCAACCCGTTTACTCCTCTTAGGGGTTGAAAAAGGAAAAAACTTGAAAACGGGTTTTAGTCGATTATAAAGCAAGCCCGTGCAAGTGAAAAGTTATGCAATATCTAATCAGCCCTGAGTGATACGGCCGAATTCGTTAAAATGTATACAACCCCTTTACGTCCCTTAGGAGACGAATTTCAAAAAACACTGAAATCACTTTCTAGGTATTGATGTGAGGAATCCGTGAAATAAAAATCAATTCATAATTTTAGAAGACCTAAGAGATATGACGAAATTATATGCATTTCGTTTTCACTGATCACTTTTTTAACCCCTCTTCCATACACCAATGTATATTTCTAAATATTTTTTTTATCTAAAATACTTTTCTAATATGTAGATCTACGTACAGTCACCAAGTTTCAACTTTTTTGCATATGACGTTCTATAGATAGGAAAAATACCCCCACCTTCCTAGCATACTACCCCTATCAAAGAATATATTTTTTCCAACACACCACTATTATAACTCTATCTAAATACCAAATTTTGGCTTTCCATGATTCTAGGTTCTCGATATATAAAAATTGGAATGTTTTCTTTTTCACCATCCCCCACCCTCACCCCTACACACAGGATGGTCTATTAGGCCTACTTCTGGTAAAAATTCTAAGCATCTATCTTACACTGTACTTGAGATATGAGAAGTGATGTTTTTGAAAAATTCGTAGACTCTTGACTTCCATACTTCACCACCCCCTTAAAAAATTTACTTTTAGCAAACTTTATTTGTCAACTGTTATACACAAACCGAATTTCATTTTTCTACTGCATTTGATTCGTGAGATATCGTAATCTAAAGCTAAAGACCCCCCCCCCCCACCTCCGTACGCCACTGCCCCACTCAAAAATTTATTTCTGAACTATTTTCCAAGTATACCTACAGATGCTCATTAAGTTTGAAATTCGTGACATTAACCGTTTAGGAGATATGGATTTTAAAATGTCTCGAACTCGACTTTCGAGCGTTTCGGACGCATTATTATTCCCCCTACACCCACACCCCTTCACGCATATTGGCAATTTTTTTGCAAACGGGTCCACTATCGAAGCTCTATATAAATTCCAAGTTTCAGCCTTCTAACATAAGCGGTTGCTGAGATCTAGAAACCAAAATTTTCCGTTCAAAACGCTTCCCCCACCTACCCGCTCACACCATCACCCCTCAAAAAGTGAGCCTACCCAGTTTATTAAAAAATAAAGTTTCAATTTAATAGCTCACAGGGTTTGGGAGCTATAAGCCATCAAACGATTTTGCTTACGGCGGACGGCACACAGACGGACTGACATTTTTTTTTGCTCTTTTGGTGTTTATTAGTCATGAAACGTGAAAAACAAATTTTTCAGGGTAAAATCGAGTACAATACTTTATTATTAAAATAACAAAGTAAAATGAATATGGCCCTGTGTTTTTAAAGTCCTATAAAGTTCTACAGTTTCTGTAAAGACAGAACACAGCAGTATATCCATTAGGGTGGTCGTTAAAAGATACATTTTATCAGGCACCCCAAAAAAGATTTCTTTTCGTGTAAAAACATGATTGAAATTTGTTTTTTAATATTTTTATGAGTTTTCTGTTTTTCGGAAATATCTCACAAAATATGCAGATTTGACGAAAAACCTATATTAACGATCTTATGGGAAATTTAATTCTCTATAAATAATGTTTAATCCATTTTTTTCAAAAAAATGTATTTATGAAGATATGCCTAAAAAACGATTTTGCGTACAGCGGACGGCGGACATATGGATTGATTTTTTTTTGCTTTTTTTGTGTATATGTATTAGTCATGAAACGTGAAAAAAATTTCAGGGTGGTAATATTTTATTTAAATCGGTTACAAGACTGTATTATTGAAATAATAAAGTAAAAGTAGGTCTCATAAGAAGAAAGTCGTTGATTGGGCATAAAAACCTGGAAAAGTTCCTACAGTAATCCTGCTTAAGATGTGGTAAATTAAAGCACTAAAATTTTCTTATGATTGAAAAAATTTATTATATTTCTCTAATAATTTCCATAATTTTCAGGGAAGGAAAAATTTTACTAACAATTTAGGTACTATACAAATACAATAGGGGCTGAAAGAAAAGGAGCAAATTTAGATTAGAAAATCATACTTTTTCGTATTTATAGTTAATTTTTGGTGGATCTAAGACTACTCTAAAGGCACCCTTGGTAGCTCCACTTGAGAAAGACTTTTGGTAAAATAAATCGTATTTGTATCTCAAAAGAAATATATGTTTTGATTAATTTCGTCGTATCTCTTTGGCGTAGTGGGATATCGAACTGTTGGCAGATTTTTATAATTTTTATCAAAAGACACGCACAATCACTCTGCTTTTACGAAAAGTTACAAGTGGTATGCAATTTATTACACTTTGATGTTGGTGACAAGGATGTAAAACGGTTTTAGCTGCAGCAAAGAAGAAACCACCCACTTCAACTGCTATTCAAATTGACTTTAGAAATGCTTCATAAAAAAACCCAAAGTCATGATAAGCTCAAGTGTACCGAGTACAAAGCAAATGCGTTGGTTCATTGACTACAATTACAGCACGTGTCTAAGACCTAATCATCGCCTTCGTAACCAAACAAAATACAATTACCAATTTCCGTCTGTTCAGAGGCATACTATAAATTACAAGACCCCAAGATTATCCAACGCTATTACAAAGTCAATGTACTTTCAAACTTGGACTTGCCATTACGACTCCCGTGTAGCGTCTACGTAATATCTTCAGCTACGGGGCTTCCATGAGAGCACACCTTCGGACGCCATCCACCACCTGAGAAGATCTGTACAAAATTGCTTTAATAGTTCCGAAAATCTTGCGCTCCTTCACCATAAATCGCGAAAATCGCCATCAAGATGATCGTTGCATCTTGCCGAGCTAGCGATATTTGATCGAATATTTTTGTACCTACATTGCGCCGAAGAAGCTTTCGAAGTATTACACCTGTGCCTCGTCTTACCTGTGACCACTGCCCACTATGCCGCTATCAAACATTAGGTGAAAATCGCCGAGCTTTTTCTGAACATTGAGCGGATTTTAAACAGGTAGCAAGAAAATCTCAACTATAGCCTTAAAGTCGTAGGAAGTTGGCTCTAGTCTCGGTGCATTAGATTAATCGTCGGTAAATTAATTGATGACCGGCTCTTTGTTGATGGCTTCAGGTATCCAGGTGTAGCTCGGAACTACAGGTAGAAACCTTGCAAACAGTGTCGAATTGATTGTATGCAAATTCGTTGTTGAACTTGTCTTGTAAAATACTGAGGGAATCGGAGGAGTACACCGTACGTTAGATACCTGGCCAAGTTGGTAAGTACTAGGTACTGTGTCGCGTTTCTTGAATACAACACGGCGGCGACGTTATTGAGCAAGGTCAAGTGTAAGTAGGTGAGGAAAGGTGAATCTGATTTTATTTGCATTACGTCGATTACGGCGGTGTCTTATAATGTGGGTGGTGACTATGTCGTGCACACGCTCTTAACACAACATTTTATCGCATTTTTTGCATATGTAAATAATGTGTTTACATTTCTTTGCGAAAAATTTTAGTTTCCAGGGAATATGCCAATGTTGCCTACAGTTAGAAATGAACAGTTTTTGCTTGATTATATAATTAAATCAAATCAAATTTCACGAGAAATAAAAAGTGTGGAGAACCCGAAAAAAGTTGAATAAAAGTCCGTCTGTCCGCCGTATAAACCGTACGAAAACTGCAATGTGTTTAAAAGTATCATAACTCAAAGAACCCTTGGAGTTGGATCGCAAATTGAATCCGAAATATGGCAAAACGGTAACAATTTTCAGTACTGAATAACTTGAATTTCAGAATTTATTTATTTTTTTATCTTTTTCTACGAAATATTTCTTTCATCAGTGTTCTGTATTTCAGTACCGAAGTAGAGCTGTAAAGAGTATGTTGCTGAATGTAGTTTTGTCGAACAACTGATTAAGACTGTCTCAGCAAATATTAACTCACCATTTTGGAGTACTAATCTTGCAGTACTAAAAATTTCAATTACTTAGGGTGAATGTAGATTTCATCGGAGGCGGAGGGATTCCTCCAAGCACCGCGACCAGTGGTCTATGTGCTATATCTCATAGATCTTTCTTCAGTTTCAACCTAGAGGTCCTCACTTAGCTTTATTTCTCTTAGGAATTTATCTAATTGGTGTAGATATATTTTTGCAATGGTACTAAGGTCCACAAAGAGTTCTCCGAAACATTTGTGGCGCTGAGTTGCGACTGCCTCACAGCAACACAGAATATGTTCAGAGGTTTCTGCCTGCAGTTGGCAGAACCTGCAAAGGTTATCGGTTATGATTCCCACGAATGACCCGTGAGTATTCCGGTTATTACCCGTACTTTGTTTCTATCGAACTGTAGAAGCTATTTGCTTCTTTTAGTTGAGTGGTTCGGTATGAATCTTTTGGCCTGTCTAAGTCTGGGCAGTGTGGCCCAGTGTTGTCATTTCTTGTGGTCTTCCCATACCCTTATGCTCCTCTTAATGGAGCAGGTTGAGATTCCACAGAACGGCTCTGGTCCAATAGGGCGGACCGCTGTTCCGTCTCTTGCAAGTTGGTCTGCTATTTTGTTGCCCTCATGACCGGGCACCCAGTGCAAGAGGACTTCTTGGCATTCCCACACGAGTTTTGGCTTTTATCGCTGCCTGACTATCTGTGAGAATGACTATGTTCTTATTTGACTAACCCCTTTCGAGGTTTATTTCTATGGACGTGGATATAGCATGGACCTCCGTCTGGAAAACGGTGAGATATTCACCGAGGGATTACGTTATCCTGGCGCGGGGTTCGCTTATGCCGCTTATCCGGTGCCTTCAGTCGTCTTAGATCCATCGGTATACCATACAATGCTATCCGGCCCGAACTGCGGTGGGTCCCTTACCCAGTTCTCTCTGTCGCAGACTATGGAATTGAAAGGGATTTCGAAGCGATATCTCTTTGTCATATGGTCCACAGGCATGTCTAGCATTTGAATGCTACTTCTAAGTCTGGATAGATTATTAGGTCCACTTTTTACTCTGGATGGGTTGTCGTTTAATTCGTTTCTCATAGCGGCTAATCTTACCTACAATTCGATATAAATGTTCAGCGGAGTCAGATCTAAAAGAACTTCCATAGCTGCTCCTGTCGTGTTGATACATGCCAATCTTTGGAGCTTGTCCAGTTTGCTCCTGGCGCTCACTAGTTTTGTTCTTTGTCACCATACTGATGCTCCGCATGCTATCATAGGCCTTACAATAGCTGCATATGTCCATAAGGCTATTTTGGGTTTCAAGCCCAGGTTTTGCCTACGACTTGTCTACTCAAGAGTAGAGCAATTGTGGCTTTTTCTGATACTTTTTCTAGGTACTTGTTCCATAGGAGTTTCTGATCCAGAATTACTCCTAGATATTTTACTTCTGTCGCGAGTTTGATTTCCGTCTCGTACATCACGAGTAAGATCACTTTGCTCAGGTCTCTCTTTCGTGAAAAAGACACAATCGTGGTTTTGCCCGGATTGACCTGTAGGCCTTTCTCATGGTACCATGTTTGTGTTTTAATTAGTGCTTGCTGCATAAGGTCGCAGAGGGTTTCCTCAAACTTGCCCTTAATCATGAGTACTAAGCCGTCAGCATATCCTTGAACTGTAAGGGCGCTATGACTGAGCAAGCTCAGTAGGTCGTCTTCTACAAGACACCATAGAAGGGGCGATAGTACTCCTCCCTGCGGGCATCCTTTGTCTGCTTTGACCCTTGCGGTGTCCGTTCCCAGGGAGGTGTGAATCTCCCGTGTACTCTGCATTTGGTCGATCCACCGTGCTGTGGTAGTCTACTCAGGGTGAATACCGACTACTTTGGTAAATCGGTATCTATTTTCAGTACTGAATAACGTTGTAAAGAAAACTGGATTTCTGAATACACTTTATTCTTGCTTTTCATGGATCATTTTTCGATTGAAGTGTATCGGAATTGCATCAGTACTTAAACGATAGTGCTGCAACGATTTAGTGTTTCAGTGCCGAAATATTGGCACTGGTCAACAAAATAAGGTAAGGATGTCAATGCGCTTTCTATCACAGTTTTTTGCGCTGAATCTAAATTCGTTCACAGACGCCTTTCACTACTCTCCTTTTTTTGTTATTATAAATATATTAATAGTTTTTATAATTCATAATGTTTTTTGGTTTTACACTACTTTCAAGTTCAAAAATATTTCAATTTTCACATTTTTGATCAAAATTTGTTGGTAGTAGCTTTGTAAAATATTTCATATTAAGAATTATATGGTCTTAATTACACTTTAGTAAAAAAAAAGGATTGGTCAAATGAAGAAGTGGTTTTAGTTAAATGTGCATAACTCCCGAACTTGTTAAGGTAGCACGATAAACTAACCTTCAAATGAAAGGAGACAAATTAGGATTTTAAAATTCATTAAAAATTTGGTTTACGATCTCTTTTTTTTAGATAAATAACCTTGAATTAAAATTTTTCTTCAGTAAGACTCTTTCACTTTAATCGTAGGTGTCTAACGTAAATTAGGTAGCCGTGAAAAATTCTTCGTCTTCTCAAGTCCTTAAGTTGCGTTGTACAGTTCTATTAGAATGACATAAGACAGTGTTGTAATCTCTTTCATAATCGACTATCTTATCGAAATCACATCAGTGATCAGATGTTTTATTCAGATTTCGATACTAACTAAAGCTAGCCACAAGTCGTAAGTCGAATCAAAACTAAAACTGGACTAAATGCATCACTTCTTGGGCTCTGTATTTATTTTCCGGTTTACGCAATAGCCGGCCTGGTATTAGTCGCTTAAGCAAATTTTTCTTAAAAACGTGATTTCCACATACGACTACCGAGTATACCCTCTACGCGATGTCCACTATGCAAAACGAATCAGCCGAGAAATAGAACCGAATTGTTCCTATTTTTGTTGTTGAAATACGTGCCCCAGCCGATTGTTGGGACAAGAATTAATCGCGAATCGGACTTACCACCTTTTCCTTCTAAGCGGACTTGTAAATTTTAATGCAAATAACGCATGCCTCTGTAAAATGTGGCAATTTTCTCCGGAGGAATTCAAATTGCCCGCGCGGTCATTGTCCACTCGGCTTAAATATTTGCCCATCAAATAGCGCAATGGATGGACCCTCTTAAGAGCAATAATTAAAGCAAAATTCAATTTTTTTCGCATATATTTAGGTAACCGATTGTTGCTACGAGTATTTGCAATAAAAATCAACTGGATGATCTTTCTACGCAAATAAAATTAGGTAGAGGCCATTAAACCACTCGAAAATTATCAAAATGTTTGCCGAATTGTTCGCGCTTCTTGACCCAATTCGCTTCAAGCTAAGGAAGAAGTTCTCGACGTCTCATCATTGACTGAATAATAATTTAAATTTTTAAAACTTACCAATGTCCGGCACTTTGGGCGACTAAATAATTCAATGTAAGAAGATGTGTGAGGACTGAGGAGGTCTCAAAAAGCACAACCGGACGCAGAAGTGTTGGAAGAAAAAAAGATGAAACAACAATCAACAACACCGAACCAGTGAAGAGTTTCGGACCTTCTAAGGTAAGGAATAAAAAGAAAATTTCAATAAGATGGTCGACCGTGAAGTCCGGCACGTTGCTGGAAGTTTGGACCTTTATATGGGAGCGAATAACCTACTTCGTTCTCTAAAAGTAACCATGAACCAACTTTTTAGACCTCTTAAATAAAAAATTAACTAATTCCACTTTATTTTGAAATCCAACTCTGTAATTATAATATCGGCCTTGTAGTTTCCACAAACAAACAAAATTAAATTCCTTTAACAATTGGCTGAATGACTCCGATATTAGATCTCAGGATACCCTAAGTAGCAATGGGGAGCTATGGGATTCAATCTAAGACAAACTAGTCTAAGAATCTCACGTACTGGGCATATAGTTTTCACCACCTCTACAGCAGTTCCGTATTTTCCGATCAGTGTTAATTGTTCTCAGTCCACTAAATCAGAAATTTTTTTTAAATTATTTACTAATAAAATATTGTAATCGAACTGAAATTTAAAAAAAAAAATGCTACTCTCATATTTCGTACTATTACGTTTCAGTGCTTGCAGACCTCTAAAGAGCATAAAAAAGTCTGTCTGTATGCCGCAGCTTTGAAGGCTCCTACTTAAAAACAAAATGCATATATACATTTTCACGAATTTCGCCATATCTCTTAGGTCTGTCGAGATATCTTATTAATTTTACTTCTGCAAAATGTTTATATAAGCGCCTAGAACTTGTTTTCGGATTTTTCGATGTAGAACCCTTAAGGGAGTTGTGTACTTTTTCACGAATTCCGACATATCTCTTAGGTTAGGTTAGGTTAGGTTGAGAAGGGTGGACTAAAGCAATGTGCCCCAGTCCATCACGAGAGATCACTGTGGATCCATTGTGGTCCCCTCGTATAAAAACCGGGCTCTATACTACTGATTCCAAATATTGCTCTTCCTTATGAAGAGAGTAGTTCTCCATAAAGGAATCATCGCAAGTTCTGATAGATCCGTTAAGGAGAATTTCCCCAAGTACCGATGCCTGGTGCGCGCCAGACTATCACATTCACACACTAGATGCTCCAGTGTTGGCTCAACATTCTCGTCACCACAGCGACACAGGTCAGCCATGGGTATTCCCAGCCTTTCTCAATGCCTTCCAAAGGGACAGTGTCCCGTTTTAGTTTTAGTTTTAGTGAGATATCGAATTCGCTTTTAATTCTATAAGCTTTTTATAAGCGACTAAAAATTAATGTCAGGATTCCACTCCTAAGGAGATGAAAACTGATAATCTACGTTCTTACGAATTCCGCCATATGTCTTAGTTCGGATGGGCCATAAAATTGTTTTTTACTTTAACGATCTTTTTTAATAATCGCCAAAAGTCAGTTATAGAATTTTTTATATTTAACCCCTAAGGGGTTGTCGGTTGTCTGGTTGTTGATATTTCGCGCCAATGCTTAAATATAAATTGAAAAAAATATTTAAATGAATGAAACATCTTCCACCAGTCTTTCTTTGCAGGCGATAATATAAAAGTTGTGCAGAAGTTTAAGCCAAAGTTTAAACAAATTGTGAAAATGAATGCAACCCCCTCACACCCACTTCGGGATTTAAAATCCCAAAATCCTGAAATAAATTTTTAGATAAATATAAAGAAAGCCCGAGAAAGTAAAACCAATTCGATGTCTTATCACTCCTAGGAGATCTGATGGAATTCGTGAGAACGTGTTCAACCTTTTCATACCCTCTTAGGGTTTCAAAAGGGAAAAATCTTGAAAACTTATTTTAGGAGAATATAAAATAAGCCAGCGGAAGTGAATGTTCGATTTGCTTCAGTGTAAGCTCGTTATAACGAATCTCAAGAGTAATTGATATATTTTCGTTATAATATATATTGACAATTAAAGATCGTCTTGTATATTTCAAAAATTCTTCTGAAATTGAAAAGCTTTTTAAATCTTTATTGTAATAATTCGCGTCGCTATTCGTTTGCATTTTCTTCAGTGGCAATGCAAACGAAACGACCAGAAGTTTTGAACACCCCCTGAACTATTAAAGTTGTGTAAATTGTGAAAAAAGTATTGTGTATCCCATTTTTTTCTATATTTTCCAATGAAATATTTAATTAAATATCCGTTCTAACATCGCGAATAAGGTAAAATAAGATGATTTCTTGCTTTTTGTGCCATAGTGAAAAAAATTGACAAAATGAACGTTCCTTTACTGACATTAAAAAATATTTAACCCACATTGAAAAATATCATAATGGGTTGTATAGGATTGATTTCAAATATCTTAAGTGTAATGGTAAGTTTCACAAAACAGCTCCATTTGACAGACATATAATAAAATTTTATGATTCACAGAAAATTTATTCTATTCAAAACTTTATCCCACTTCAATCCTTTTTTTCCACTCACATCTAATCTTGATGCATGAAAAAATTTGCGGCCATATAGGTTCCATCAGAGGAAAACGAAATTCATTGACATTATGGACATGTGACCTATGTACAAACGTAGTGATGGAGCTTGCTTAATAAACGAGTATAATTTATTTTAAATTATTGATTTTATTATTAAAGATTTATAATTTTATTTTATTTTTAAAATATTTTTTTAAATACTTAACGATTTTGCAACAATGTATCCAACTGTCATTTGCAAATTATTTTAATCCTGGTATATATTTTGAAGCGCAATAAAAGATGTTTACTCTTGACCCACAGTTCAGGAGGGGTTTTAAGGATTTTAAGAAACAAGAGCTTAATTTATCAGATTGTAATTTTTATTGTTTCTACAATTTAAATAGGTATCTAACTGTTTTCTTTTGTTATAGATGTCAAAAACTCATTATTATACTTACTTCCTGCATTCTTAAAACCAACTGGAAAACCTCCCAGAAGTTGTGAGAGATGGACAGAACTGATTTTTGAATTATTTTAAAGAAGCGAAAAATATAAGTTATTCAAGTACCTACCTACTGCTCGTATTATCACAATAGGGCAATAAAAATGTAAATTTGATCAAATTGCGGTTAATGTTTCTGATCATAACTTTATATGCAGAAGCGTTTTACAAGCTTTAGACATCGCTGACAAAATATTTTAGATTTTCGATGTTGATTACCCACACGCAGCATCAAATGTAGTAATTTTTATCCAACAGATGTTCTATAACACAATTGTGGATGGTCAATCTTGCAGTCCAAATTTAAACAAATTATATATAATATAATAATTATTTTACATTTATTTTGATTTGCTTATACAGCTTGACTTTGGCGAAGTCGAACTATACACGTTACTTGAAGTTACATGATTTTCCAATTTTAATTTGTTCTTTTTAACTGAAATCAGTACTAGATTATTAATGTACGTTATTAGTTATGATTACTATTTATAATATATATTTAAGCATATAACCAAAAGTTTTCTGATTTCAATACCATGAAAGTAATAATTTGAAGTAAATAATATATTGGTAAGACTTCAGTAACAAAAAATTGTTCACATTGCTGTATATACTAAAAAATCCAAATATATGAATCCAATATCGTAGGTATGAATTTCATAAAAATCTCACTATATTAAAAAACCAATTCTACTTAACAATAATAGGTGTGTTTTTTGCGCACTTGTCCAGATCAGAGCAGGTTAGAAAATTTATAGACAAAACAACAACATTCTTGGATATCATAAAATTAAAAAATATCTGATGCAAATTTCGTTAAAACAAATTTCTACTTTAATTTGTAAAATAGAAAACATCTTCCAAAGTTCTCGTAAAATTCAAAAATAGTCTCAAAAAAGGCTGTTTACATTCAAAAACAAATCTTCTTCAGTTTATAAACTTGAAGGAAATCTTGTTACAATTTCGTAAAACTCCAAAAAATTTCATGAGAATCTCGTTGTTCAAACGTCAAAAACAATTTCCAATTTATTTTGCTAAACTGAAAAAATCTTGTAAAGCTCTCGTCAGATCGAAAGAACAATGATTGTAAAATTTAAAAATGTCTTGTTATTTTCAAAAGTCAGTTGAGATTTAGTTCGTTAATTTTAAGAGATTCTTTTATTTTTGAGATTCTTTTATTATTGTTAAAAAAACATTTGTCAAAAAACAATTGACAAGTAAAGTGTTTGCGGTAGGATAGGAAGGAATTATTTGTCTGGAAGGGGCCAGAGTTATTTTTCTGGGAGGATCCAAGCCGGGAGCTGGAGGGGTCCCGGCCCCTCCTGGCCCCCCTCACGACGTGCTTATGATGTATTAGTATGTATACACAGTAAAAAATTCGGATTTAATTTTAAAACTTTAAATAAGTTTTAGGAATTTTTTAAACTTTTTGGAATAACGTGGAGTATATGCCAAAGTTTTAATTAAGTTAACCCATTTCAATTTAATTTTTAGTAAGCGCAAATAATTAGTTTCGAAAATTAGACTTCTTCGACTAATTTTTAACCACAAAAGTTTTAAATCAGCATACTAGACTACAAAAGTTTAAAACTGAAACAAATGGACGTCTAGTTCAATGAAGCAATGCGTATTTGCGCTTTTGTTTCGAGTTATTGTCATGTCAAGATGAGCGTCCAATACGTTGTTCGTCTCGGTAATTTTCTTGAAATGTATTTTTTGTCGGAAGTAAAAAAGGATTACGTGTGCCTCAAAAAGCTTGAATGATGAAGAAAATGATAATGTAACCGACGTTGAGTTCCTTTTTTCGGTGAGAGTTTTAAATGTGTTGAGTGCTTTTTAATTCAAATGTTTGTTTCTAGTGTTGCTTAACAGTCAAAATTCGACGAAAATGAATTTATTGATTTTACCGATTTCGAAGACGTCCCTTTAAAACCGAGTTCCTGTATGAACATTATTGGACAATACATATTAAACCCACAGTTTTATATAAACGTTACTACAAAAACGATCGAAGAACGTAACGAAGATGCCAACGTAACACAAGTTTTCCGAACGTTTACCTCATTTGGAAGTACATTTCATATTACTTCAGAGGAAAATTTTATATTCATTAATTTTTAATTAATTCCATAATTTTCTTACACTTTTTAGACTCTCATTACTGGAAGTTCACAATCAGTTGTTAGGTTACAATTATAAATCTAGTATTAATAATACTACAGAACTTCAATGGGTATCATTAGGGTATCATTATCGCGAAGACCTTTTTATAGCAGAAATAAGCGAAAATTCGTTACCTGTATTTCCTAAAATAATTAAAATTATATCTTACAATAACAGAATATTCTTGTTGACTAAGAAGTATGAATCGATAAATTTAAATATTATATACGAGAGTTATTCTATTGAGGAAAGCGAAGAGTACTCGTACTGCTTACGATTTTTAAACGAATTGAAATTCAAAAAGACATTTGATGTTAAAGTTGTAGGAAAAGAGACATTATGAAATCCTTAATTTGTTAAGAATTTTCTTAATTTCATATTATTTTTTTAAAATAAATGTTATATTTTTCAGTTGGTTGTATAATTTAATGTCTTATTATTTACTTCATTTATTCACATAATTTTACTATTGTAATGTTAATTTTTAAGCGTTCTAAATTTAAAACAAATGCAGTAGTTTTTTTTAATCCATGTTCGTTTGAAGTTTAGTCTTTTCCCCGTTTTGCACGTAGTCGTCAATAGTTTTAAAATAAAACTAGCGTGTCTGGTTCTGAATTAAGTAGTTTTTAATTTAATTTTTTTAGATTTTATCGGATTTTTTTTAGGCTTTTGTGATTATTGTTTAGTCGATAGCATAGTTTCAAAAATAATACTAGGTAGGCTTATTTTTAATCCATTTAGCGGTTTTTATTTAAAACTTTTAGTTTTAGTTTTTTTTAAACTTTTTAGAAGACTACATCCAAGTCTAATTTCGTTTGGACCTATATACAAACCAAATTCTCTTAAATATAGTCCGTAAATTTTTGCTGTGTAGAGCATCACTCTTATACTCTTTCATCTACTACTTGGCTCACCGGGGCGGAAATTTTTTTGTTTGGGCTATTTTGTTTGATCAAGTTCTGTGTGAATTTAGCTACATAGACTGCACTAAGAAAAAAAGTGTCATCTGATGACGGGATCATATTGTTTTCATCTTGTTATTGGTCATTCCTTCAAGAATCGCTAAAGTTGTAACCTTACCGTCTTCTATCTCATTTTTTAACTAACAAAAATAACAACAAAAAATAAGCCCTACTTTATTATTCAAGGATAAAAATTACAAGAGATATGAATTTTCAAAGAAGACTCGGACACCTTTTTTGCGAAATCTTTAACATACATATAACTAACAAAAAAAATGAGATAGAAACAAAAAATTTAAATCATATTTTTTTTTTACTAATTCTTCGAGTACACAAATTTTCAAAAGCATCACACACACGTCACACTTTTAGCGATTCCTGATTAAATGACCCTTTTTCTATAAAGTAATTGAGAACCACTATAATGTTCTTAGATTTTCTTGACCCCGATCCCATTCAGCATTTTAAAAAAAAAATTTCAAGGATAATTTTTATTGCGACAACCATCCCCTTTAAAATAAGCCATATTTTATTATTCTAGGATAAAAATTACCAGAGATATGCATTTTCAAAGAGGACTCGGACACCATTTTTGCGAAAACTTTAACATACTGTAACTAACATAAAGAAAATGAGATAGAAACAAAAAATTGAATTTCAATTATTTTTTTCACTAGTTCTTAAAGTACGAAAATTTTCAAAAGAATCGGAGATGGTAAGGTCACAAATTTCGTCATTCTTGGCGATTCTTGATGGAATCACCCTATTACCTACGCAATATGTTGCTTTGTAGTCTTTTTATCACGATTCTGTTCTGTTCTTTGCATTGCACCGCAGAACTATAGTAAATGCTAATTATAGTTCACATTGCAGTGGAGTAAAAAAAAACCGAAAAACGGTTGAAGTATGTTTGTTTAGAAAATTCGGGATTGCTCTTGGGGGGGGGGGGGGGGGGGGGGGAATCGATAACAATATTTTATTATTAAAATAATAAAGTAAAAGTGATCAAAATTTTGCTTACTCGATTTTTGCTTTGGCTTTCTGTTCGGTGGTACGGAATTCGAGTCAAAATTTTGCTTCGATTTGGCAGTTCGCTCATCGACCAAAAGATGGTGCTGAAACCGTGAAAACCAATTTTCCGCCGCCATTTAAATGTGCTGCTATTTAATTTTGCATTGCGGTACGATAATTTTGACATCTCCTGATTTGAATTTGAGTTTGTAATTTTACTTTATTATTTCAATAATACAGTATTGTTATCGATTTTTTAAAAAAAAAAGTTTGCTACCCTCAAAATTTTTTTTTTACGTTTCATGACGAGTAGACACGAAAAAAGGAAAAAAAAATTTCAGTCCGTCTGTCCGCCGTACGCCGTACGTCTACCGGTGTACGCAAAATTGTTTGAAGGCTCGTAGCACCCAAACCCTACAAGCTATATAGTTGAATTTTTTTTTCCTGGGTAGAGTGGGTAAGCCCCCTAAAGTGACCAAATTTGGAGGGGTGGGGGTGTGAGGGGGGAGGAGGGGGAAGTGTTTTAGACGAAAAATTTTGGTTTCTAGATCTCAGCAACCGCTTATGCTAGGAAGCTGAAATTTTGAATTTATATAGAGCTTCGATAGTGGACCCATTTGCCGGTATAGGTGAAGGGGTTTGGGAGTGGGGGGAAAAATAATGCGTCCAAAACGCAAAAAAGATGAGATCGACATGTTCTAAAATCCATATCTCCTAAACGGCCAATGTCACAAAATTGAAACTTAATGAATATCTGTAGGTATACTAGGAGAATAGATCGGAAACAAAACTTTGAGTGGGGGCAGTGGCGTACGAGGGTGGGGGGTAAAAAACTTTAGATTACGATATCTCATGAACCAATTACACTAGACAATTAAAATTTGGTTTGTGTATAAAGGTTGACAAATGAAGTTCGTTACAAATTTTTAAAGTGGGCGGTGGAGCATAAAAGTGGAGGGGATAAGAATTTTTCAAACAATCACGTCTCATATCTCAAGAACAGTGTAAGATAGATGATTAAAATTTTTACCAGGAGTAGGGCTAATAGACCCCTAGCAGAAAACAAAATTTAGGAAGTGTGGGTGTAGAGTGTGAGGGTGGGGGAGGGTGAAAAGGGAAAAGTTTCGATTTTAATATCTCGACAACCTATAATGATATAAAGCTGAAACTTGGTATTTGGATAGAGCTATATTAGTAGCATGTTGGAAAAATATAATTTTTTATAGGGGTAGTATGGTACGGGGGTGGGGGGTGTTTTTCCTATCTATAGAACGGCTTGTGCTACAAAGTTGAAACTCAGTACGTTTATGTAAATCAACTAGAAAACTAATTTAAATAAAAAAAAAATTCAAATTTCCATTGGCGTTCAGAGGGGGAGCGAAATAAATGATCAGTGAAAATGGAATGCATATATTTTCACGGTTTTCGTCATATCTTTTAGGTCTCCCCAAATATTGAATACATTTTTATTCTACGGTTTCTTCATATAAATACCTAAAAAGTGTTTTCAGGATTTTTTTAAATTCGACCCCTAAGGGGTTGCGAAGGGGTTGTAAACTTTTTCACGAATTCTACTATATCCCCACGTCTTATCAGATATCGAATATCTTTTCAGTTTCACGTGCTTGCGTAATACTCGCCTAAAACTTGTTTTTAAGTTTTTCCCTTTTTCAGCCCCTAAGAGGGTATAAACAGGTTAAACACGTTTTCACGAGTTCCGTCATTTCTTTTAGAAGTGATAATAAATTGAATTGGTTCCTACTTTCTCGTGCTGTCTTCATATTTATTTATTAACTCCTTTCAGAATTTTTGGATATTCAACCCCCAAGTGGGTGTAAGGAGGTTGCATATCTGATGATATATCGAATTCATTTTTACTTCCTAAGGTTTCCTATATAAGCGCCAAAAGCTAATTTCAGTATTTTTAGATATTCAATCCCAAGGGGTGTAAGGGGGTTGTATGCTTTTCAAAGCTTCGACATATTTCTTAGGTTTGATGAGATATTAGATCGCTTTTCACTTCCACAGACTTTTTATATAATCGCCTACAAAACCCATTTCTCAATTTTTCGATATTCAACCCCCAAGGGTTTGCTTTCACAATTTTTTGCCATCCCTTAGTTCTGATAAGATATAAAATTGGTTGTTACGGCATTTGATGTAATGACCTAAAAACCAATTTCACGATTTTTCGAATTTCAAGAACCAAGGGGGTGTAAAGGGTTTGCTTACGTTTTCACAAATTTCCCTCGTGTCTCATGAGATATCAAGTTGCTTCTTATGAAATCGTCTAAAAACCTGTTTCACAATTTTTTCGAAATTCAAACTCCAAGTGGAAGTAATGGGTTTTGTATACGTTTTAACAATTCGTCATATCTCTTAATTCTGATAATGCAACAAATTCGTTTTTACTTCTATGGGCTTTTAGTGTACATAATATACCGAAATTCGAATAGTCTACACGGGCTTTTCCAATGTTTAATCGGCTACAAATCGCTATTTTAAATATTTTTATTTTAAGAACAAATTAATTTTTCAAGAAATCTAACAATCTCGAAGCAACTCATGATACACTCCGACTTTGACCGCTCCCGAACTTTGACCCGAAAAATAATAAAGTTTCGCCCAGACCATTGGCAGATTTTTTTTTTCAAACTGACTTTGGTTTTTGTGATATCAAGAATTTTATTTAAACCAAAACGGATTTTAAGGTTTTTTATTTAAGTTAAGTTAAGCATCACCCCCAACCCCCCCAACCCCCCCCCCCCCCCCACCCCCTGTATCCGACAATATGGCTCACTTGCTTTTGGACCGCCGCCGAAACAATACGCTCTAAGCGGCCAGCGACCTAACCTAACCTGGCCACTTAATAATTAATATTTAAAAAAAATTGCGTTTATTAACTTTTATTGGAGGTGGAATAAAAACAAATTTCACTATAACGGAAAATCCGGTACAACGACGTTCGTTATAAAGAGGTTACACTGTATTTTAAGAACAATTTTCGGCAAAATGAAATGGATTTTGTTTCATAGTGCCACTACACTGATTCCTCGCCAACATTTTTATTTAATTTTATTATTTTATTTATTTTATTTTATTTTCGCGAATTGTGCGATTTCTTATGAACCTGTTAAAATTGTCTGCAATGAACAAATTGCCATTTTTATTTATTTATTTATTATTCAAATTCATCAAATACTGTGTTGAATCTTAATATATCCAATAATGTAATAGATATAAAATGCACCTTCACAATAAAATTTTCCCACCACAAATGTGCACTTTCTGCACATTTTTTTATGCACGAAATATAGCGCGTGCTAAAGTGCAGATCGAGCATATCCGAACAGCACAAAATTCGATTGAACTCCATTGGAATACAATTTCCATTTATACACCAAATTTCCGGCACGCTTTTTTGCCGTAATAAGAGCCCAGCTCAAGACAACTTGAACTGTGGACAATTAGAATATAGTAATTTTTGATTATATAGCATTAAGCGATTTTTTGTCCAATTAGCAATAATTTAGTATTTAAGTTTGTGGAAAATAAAATTTATTATCACCCCAAAATTAGTTTTCATTTACGCAACGAGCAAGGAAAGGCCCTTGCTCTCAACATTTGGTGACCCCGACGTGATCAGGAGATCACGTCCTTCGTATAAAATAATACTTTTTCTCTCTTCCAATTCAGATGGAGCAGCTTATGCAGGAGCAGTCTACCCTAGGAAGGGAAATAGATGTCCTCATAGTCAACTACAGCAAGGACTCATCCACTCGGAAGACGGAGCAATATTTAACCACCAAGCTCGCAAATTTGGAGACGGCATGGAGTACCTTCAGCAGAAATCACCAGTGTCTTCTCGATGGCGGTGCAGCAGATTCGGAGTACTTCACATCAAAGTACTTTGACAAGGTTAAAGAGGGAGTCCGGAAGGTAAAGGCCAACATGGAGGATCGACTTCAACAGCTGAACAGCGACCGCATTGACCCAGTCATGGACAACGGCGGCCTAAGTGACGTCCAGGAGGTCGACAAGGCTAACACCGGCGAGCGGCGTTCGCAGCAGTGCAGCAGCGATGAAGCCAAGTTCAACAACCTCACTCCGTTCTTCAGAAAGCAGCAGACACTAACCGACGCATTGACACGGCTAGTCAATGACACCCTGGCTCGAGCGAAGACAACACAGACTGCAGCCTTTTACCAAGTCAAGATCGCGGCAATCAATCGATATTGGGAGGAGATTGCTGCAACGAATCGGGACTTATGGTCCGAGTGTGATCATCCAGAGATCGAGCCTTTTCTTAAGTTGGAGTGCTGGACACAAGATGCAGTTATCAAACTCACCGAATTAATGACAACAGCGAAGTCATTAACAGATGTCACGCCAAGCAGTAAATTCAACCACAGTGCTACAAATTGGAAGTTGCCAAAAATCAATGTCCCATCATTCAGTGGCAGCTATTTGGTGTGGACATCGTTCTCCGAACTATATCAGCGTCTAATTCATGACAACCCGATGAGTAAGACGGAAAAAATGTTTTACCTCATGGGCAGCTTGTCTGGGGAGGCGAAGAAACTAATTCAGCATTTTCCGATCACGGAGGAAAGTTACGCTTCCGCTTGGAAGACACTCTGCGATCGTTACGGCAACAGGCGGCTTATTGTGACATCGATTCTCGATCGGCTGTTGAACCAAGCATCTTGTCAACAGGAATCAGCTGCCGCCATCAAGTCACTACATGATGTGTCCAGGGAGTGCATTCTGGGCTTGGAAAACCTGAGAGTTAGCACCGAGACGTGGGACTCCATTTTGACACATATTATCATCCGCAAGATGGATAAGACGACTCATGGTTTGTACGAGCAGTCACTAGAGTACCCCAAAGAAGTCCAGGGTACTCAAGAGCTACTACAATTTCTTGAAGGACGTTTCCAATCACTTCAGGCGCTTGGAGCGTCTAATACACGATCATCGACTGAGAGGCGGCCAAAACAGTCTGCTTTATTAACCTCAAAGGACGATGACAAAGGTAGCTCGGCTCTAACTTCCAACAGAGGTAGCTGTTCGGTCTGCAGTCAAGCACATGGAATATTTGCATGTTCCAAATTCCTCAAGATGAATGCCAAGGAACGTGGTGAACTTATAAAGCAAACTGTTTTGGCCGCCTCTCAGTCGATGATCGTGTATTAGACGCTCCCAGTGTTTACTTATAACAAAAATTACAAAATATAAAATTATTAGAAGAAATAAAAAATAAGTACAACAAATAAGTACAAAAATACATCATTACACTCATAAATGCCTGAACATAATATTAAATTATTTATTTGATAAAGCCGATTTTAACTGTTGAACAGAAATGTTAAAGTCAATTTGACTGTAATTATAATTAAAAATGCGTGAAAGAGATGTGATTGGTTCATGTTGGCCGTAATTTGACCGATTGTGGGGAATATCCAGCAACACATAGTCTCTCAAGGATCGAAATGGAACTTTGAAAGTAACGGCTTCCAGCAATGACGGGGAGTTAATATCACCAGTAATTACCTTGAATGCAAAAACAGCTCTAAGGACATCTCATCTATCAACCAACGACTCCATCGGCAGGAGTTTAAGACGCTCATGGTAAGGAGGCAGATGCAGTGGATCATGCCAAGGAAGACCTTTAAGTGCGACTCGCAAGAATCTTCTCTGAACCGACTCAATTCTATTTTTATGAACCTCATAGTATGGAGCCCATACCGGGCAGGCATATTCCAAAATAGAACGGACAAATGTGCAGTACAACATTGTTGTAACATGCGGATCATTGAAATCCCTGCACCATCTTCGCACAAAGCCCCAGACGGAGTTAGCCTTACTGACAACATAATCAAAATGGTCATTAAAAGTAACTTCGTTATTAAAATATACACCTAAATCGTTCACTTTGTCCATTGGGTTTCCTTCTAAACTATAATCAAATGTAACTGGAGTTTTCTCCCTGTTCTGACGTCACAGATCATAGCAGCCATCTATGCGACAAAGGTACCACTTGGAATAAGAAAGCTCTTGATTTAAGTTCATATCAAACGCAGTTCAAGCTACAACCGAGCTTATTGTTCTAATCCGATACAGCGACCAACTTTCACTTTATACCAACACCCTTTCGACCAATCCATCCGGTATACAATTTCATGAAACATCAAATTGGTTGCTGTATGTACTATAGTCTGCACAACTGGCTTAGTAGTGGTGGTACAGCAGCCGATGAGGAAACAGAAAAGCGCCAAAAAGCTTCGATGCGAATCGAGACGAGAGATCCAATCTTTTTCGTTTCATTGAGTGAAAACCTGTCGCGCGGTGAGCACGTACCGTTCCTTTTGCCGCCAAATCGAACAATTTCTGTCCGTTTTCCAGTCTCCGGTCGAGTGATTGCGAGTGTTGCACAACGAGCAGGACCTTGTCGGCCGCGTCGTCGTGTCACGAACCTCCCGAAAACGGCGCGAACGCAACGCACAGGATCGCGAAGATTTCACCTGTCGTCGAATTTTCCACCAACAACAAACCAGTCGAAGAGGAAAACCGCGCGTTTCGTATGTGTGCGTTTTCGTCGCGGTGATTTCTGTAATACGGTTGGTCCAGCGCGCGGCGGAAACAAAGTGCGCTCGGTGCGTGCACTTGGCCGCGAAAAAAAAAAGTGAAATCGCGCGCCACCACAGGAGGTGAAAAAATCCTCGCGATAAAAAGAAGGCACACGGAAAGAAAATGTGCGAAAATGTTGTCGTTGTGTGAGTGTTAAAAAGTTGTGTGCGACGAAGAGGAGAAGAAGAAGCAGCGGAAAAACAACAAAGCGAAGTACAAGAAGTAAAAGAATGGTGCGCGACAGTGTCTCGCCGTCCGTCTCGTCTCGCGAATCCAGGAAATCGTGCGTCGGAATGTTGTCGTCGTTCGATTAAAATCGCGTTTTTCCGCGGCAAGATGTCAGAAAAAGTGAATTTGCTTGAGGGACCCGCCGATGCCCTTGAAGACCAACGACTCGTCGTTGTCGCCACCACCCGCACCACCTTCATCCCTCAGGGTAATTTCTCGCGTCTAGTTCAGTTTTAAATTGACGACCGATCGTCGCCGTCGAGCATTCGCTGCCAATTCGCCGTGTGTGAAGTTTTGTTTGTTGTTTTTTTCTTCGGTTTAGTAAAAAAATTTAAAAAAGAAAAACGAAATTTTCATCCGCAACACGCACACCAAAACAACCGATCGTGCGGGGCAAGTGTTTGTGTACAACTACTCTAATCGCACGTGCTCTTTTTGGGATTACCTTTCACCTGCACGGAACCCCCACCCTTCTCCCAATCGCGCCCACTTAATTCCACGCCTAAATCCCCGACGAAACGTTCCACCTGTACCGGCTAACCGCCCGGATAATCCCTTCGTCCTTCAGTAGAACGCGTCAACCGCGCCAGGATTAAACCACGATCGAAATTGACGTCATCATCATGCCGTCAGAGATTAACCTTCGCCGAGCCGCCACGACCACCACTACAACTGCAGCGGCCGTTTCGATTCTGCTGTTTTGTGTTTTTTGTCAGGTAAGTTGCGTGTACGGACGAGCGTTTTGTGTGGGTGAAACTGTCAAAAGTCGGTGATGTGTTGGTGTGAGCTCGGCAGCGATCTAATCAAATCGGAAAGATCGCTGCGCAGTACGGCGTTACCAGACCCGCGCGAAATTCGCCATCGAATTGTGACGACGCATTGGGGAATTTGCGGCTTTCTCTTTGTCAATATTCCGACGCCCGGAGAGGTCGGTGTTTACATTTCTTTTTAAGAAAAAAAAAGTTGGATTTCTTCGCACACACATATTGAGTTTTTTTTTTTTATTTGTTTTCGGAAAGATTTTTCGTTTGCAGACGCACGAAATAGTGACAAAAGTCTGCTGTCACCTTGAGCGTTGCTTGAACTCTAATTGGATTTTTTGGGTTTTATTGGCAATTTTGCAGTTAGATCGCTACTTTGTTCAGCGATCGATAGACTAAATAACGAATGGTCCGTGTACCACATGAACGGCGAAATATCCGACCACACGTTATCATCGATCGACGATCTTTTGAGGACTACTAAACATTCCACGATTGGCTTTGAACTCCGGAGCAAAAGTGGCAATCTACGAAAAGGCGGTGTATTTATGATTCTATTACTTTATTATTTTCTAATAATACAGTATTGTGATCGATTTTTAAAAAAAACATACTGCAGTCACGATCGGCTGCAAGCCAATCGTATAATACTCTAGATGAATACTGAACTCCAATTTATATTGTAGTTGGGGATAAAGTAGAATTACGTGTGTGCATGTTGTTTGTCCTTTATTAAGGACTGCCATTAGATTGCTACTCAAACCTAAAAGACAATATTCAGTGTTTAATTTCATATCTTGAACTGGGTAAGTCATCGAAAAAAAATGTCCCTTTTGAAGGACTTTCACATGGGAGGTGCAGGAAGGACTCACTCGATTTCTTACATATTTATCCTTTTCCTTGGAACGATTCAAAAATTAATGTGTACAAAATTTCAAATTCGTAGCTTGACGCGTTCAAAAGTTATCGGAAAATATTGTTGAACACGTGTCTTAAGGATTTTTTGTATGGAAGATACCAGAAGGAGTAAAAGGATTTCTCTGACTAGTAACTTCGAATTCAAAACTAATATGTACAAAATTCCGAATTCCTAGCTAAAAGATTACTTGAGTTTTAGTGAGTTTCGTAAATTAAGTGAAGACATTTCAACAGGATATTTGTATGGCAACTACTCGAAGGACTAATATGATTTTTTCATAATCATACATTTAGTTCCAACTATTGAAAAACCAACGTATATCAAATTTCAAAGTCGTAGCTTTAGGCGTTCTGAAGTTATTGGTCAATATTCTTGAACACGTGATTTAAGGACATTTTGTATAGCAGCTACCCGAAGGAGTAGGACGATTTTGCCCGTTAACGAACTTAGCCTTAAAAATTAAACCAAACATCCAGATTCAAAATTTTAAGATCCTAGGTCAAGGCGTTCTTGAGTTATCGTGCTAACGAACAGACAGACGGACGGACGGACGTCAGGCGGATTTGGATTTTTTGGCCACAAACAAACAAAAAATATCTGGTGTACAAATAAGTTTCCGCCGTTTGAGAAAAGTTAGCGCAACCAGTAAGTTATGGTTAAAATTGTCAGATGTAAAACGTCATTATCGTAAGGTTTGACATCTGTCAACAACATAGCCTTGAAATATCAGTGAATTTTTATCAGTATAATTTATTCTTTTGTGTGCGAAAATGTCGAGATTTGAGCCGAATAAGCGTCATTTGCGGGAACTTTTGATTTACTTCTTCAATTTGAAGAAATCTGTGGCTGAGGCTCATCGATTGCTTGCAGAAGCATATGGTGAGGCTGCCCTAAGTGAGAGAAGTTGTCGTGAGTGGTTTCAGAAGTTTAGGAACGGTGAACTTAACATCGAAAACAAAGAACGTAGCGGAAGGCCGACAGTGTACGAAGACGCGGCATTGGAAGCATTATTGGATCAAGATTCATGCCGAACGCAAGAAGAACTTGCAGAATTTTTCGGAATTACTCAACAAGCAATTTCACATCGGTTGAAATCATTGGCAATGGGCAATGGGCAAGGGCATTGGGTTCTATATGAACTGACGCCGAGAAACGTTGAACGCCGATTTTCCACATGTGAAGTGTTGCTTGCCAGGCATGTACGAAAGGGTTGAAAAATGGATCCACTATGATACTCCAAAAAGGAAGAAGTCGTGGGGACCACCTGGCCATGCCTCAACATCTACAGCTAAGCCAAATATTCATGGAAAAAACCCTTGTTGTGTATTTGGTGGGATCAGCTTGGTGTCGTGTATTATGAGTTGCTCAAACCGAACGAAACCATTACTGGGGCTGTCTACCGAACACAATTGATGAGATTGAGTCGAGCACTCAGGGAAAAGCGCGCCCACTACTACTCCAGACACGACAAAGTTATTCTCCTGCATGATAATGCTCGTCCACATGTTGCGTCACCGGTCAAAACCTACCTGGAAACACTGAAATGGGACGTCCTACCCCACCCGCCGTATTCTCCGGACATCGCCCCTTCCGACTACTACCTCTTCCGCTCGATGACGCATGGCCTGGCTGACAGGATTTCCATTTATATGAAGAAGCCAAAAATTGGGTCGATTCGTGGATTGCCTCAAAGGATGAAGCATTCTTCCGACGCGGTATCCGTATGCTGCCAGAAAGATAGGGAAAATTAGTAACAAGTAATGGACAATACTTCGAATAAAACATAATGTACCATTCTTTCACAATAAATGCCCAATTTTTGATAAAAAACGGCGGAAACTTATTTGTACACCCAATATCATTATAGGTTCTCGAGATATAAGAATCGGAACTTTTTCCTTTTCACCCTACCCCACCCTCATCCCCAAAATTTTTTTTCCTGCTAGGGGTCTATTTGGCCTACTTCTGGTAAAAATTCTAAGCATCTATCGTATACTGTTCTTGAGATATGAGACGTGATTTTTTAGAAAAATTCTTATCCCCTCCACTTCCATACTCCACCGCCCCCTTAAAAATTTTTACTTTCAGCAAACTTTATTTGTCAACCTTAATACAGAAACCGAATTTTGTTTTTCTAGTGCAATTGGTTCGTGAGATATCGTAATCTAAAGTTTTTCACCCCCCACCTCCGTACGCCTCCTAGGATACCTACAGATGTTCATTAAGTTTTAATTTCGTGACATTAACCGATTAGGAGATATGAGAGGTGAAAAACTTTGGATTACAATATCTTCCGAACCAATTACACCAGGAAGATAAAAGTTAGTTTCTGTATATGGGATCACAAGAGGAGTCTACTGAAAGTAAATTTTTTGAGGGGGGAGGTGGATCACGAAAGTGGGGAGACAGCAATATCTCAAAAACTGTAATTTTTATATCTCAGAAACCGTATCAGATACCTATAGTTGGGAAAAAAATTTGAAAGTGTGGGTGTTGGGGGTGATGGTGAAAGGGGGTAGAAAGGAAAACATTCTGATTTTTATTTCTCGAAAACCGTAATGAATAGAAAGCTAATTTAGGATTATATAGAGCCACTATAGAGATCCTAGAAATGTTTAATTTTTGATAGGGGTAGCAAGGTACGGGGGTAAGGGGTGGTTTTTTATATTTCAGAAACGGCTTATGCTAGAAAGTTGAAACTTAGTACGTATATGTAGATGAGCTATTAGAGTAACTAAAGCAAAAAAAAGTTCAGATTTTTATTGGCGTTCAGAGGTTGAGTAAAAAAAATGTCCGTGAATCCACATTTTCACGAATTTCGTTGAAACTTTTAGACATGTCGAGCTATCAAAGCAAATTTACTTCTGCGGGCTATTTATATAAGCGCCTAGTAACGTTCTTCAAAATTTTTCGATATCCACCCCTAAGGGGGAGTAAAGTGATTGTGTACATACTTATTCACGAATTCTGATATATTTCTAAGGTAAATAAATAAAGTAAATAAAGAAAATCTGCCAACAGTCTGGGCGCAACTTTATTATTTTATGGGTAGAAGTCCGAAACGTGTTTAATGATGAGATGCGATGTAGGTTACTACGCGACTGACAACCTAAGAAATAACCAGGAGGCTATTTGGAACGTTATTTTTTGGGTTGTCACCCGCATAGTAACCTACACCGCATCTCAGCATTAAACACGTTTCGGACTTCTACCCATAAAATAATAATGTTGCGCCCAGACTGTTGGCAGATTTTTAATTTTATCCTTCAATGGTGCAAAACCCTCAAAAAAAGTGACAAACTCTGCCACTACATAATGAGCTTACAAAATGATGGAGTTTCTGACCAAAATATATTTGTTATTCAGAATATTAATGAAAAAAAGCTGGTTTATCATGAGACTACATATTATAATATCAAAAAATTAATACCCAGTACAAGTATATATATATCTACATTTTATAACATCTAAGAAATAATTAAACTGTGAATAATTCAAATGAAAAGTAAATAACAATCCAAAAATGTCAATGAATTTATATGAAATCAAATAAATATAGGTTTATGAGCACATGTCGCAAGAAAAATCTTCAGTTGCTGCAGAGCTGTAAGACGAACCGGCAAATTCGGTGCATTTCAGGTGAAACCATCTAGAACATTGGTCACATCCGATATTCTTGAGCTGGTCGTCCTCAACATCGTTAACCAATTGCTCATCACAAACAATACAAACTGATATGCCACTTGTCACTGTTGCTGAAACATTATTCGTTTTCCTACGGGCTCTTTTTACCAGGATTTTCTTTTAGTTTTCTCGATTTTTAAGTCGCTTGTCCTTACACTATTTAATCGCATCTTATTTCTCTTTTTTTATGTTTTCTTTATTGAGGAGGAACCGTTGGTATTGTAAGGACGATATTGCGCTAGGAGACCTTTTAGCTGTGTTCCTTTTTCGTTTTCTGTTGGAGATATATTGCTCAGAACCTTTTGCAATAAGGGACAAAATGTTATTTTCGTGGGGCACTTGTTAGTTTCCTGTTGGCTTGTTTGCCATTCTCTCACAGTCTTCTTCCATTCTGACTTTAGCGGTTTGAAAACGCTGACATCAGCTGGCTGCACAATATGCGTACTCTTAGGAGCGTACTGTAAAATACCATTTTCCGAACAGAATTTTCTTAACTTCATCGACATATGCGATTAGTGGCCATCAACAAAAAAAAGTACCGGCTTCTGAATTTTTTGATTCTACAAACCAGTTGTTAAACGAATTTGCCACGTACTCGAAGAAAGTATTGCTTTTCATCCATCCCGATTCTGTCTTCTGTCCGAAGACCCAATCAACTGGCATACTTCTCACGACTTCTCTAGGTGGACTAACATATGGAAAAACTACCATTGGGGGTGCTATATCTGCATTGACTGTGAAAACTAACAACACGGTGAGAGCTTGTTTTTCATTACCAATATTTACGTGGTAATTGTTTCTCCATCCTCTTGGAGCAATAATTTTACCAGTTTTTGGGCGGATTGAAAAACCAGTTTCGTCCCCGTTTAAAACTCGCCGTGAATCCAGAAGTATTTCCATGTGTCCATGTGTCAGAAAGGTATGCTTCTAGATCTTTGAACCATTCGCGTAATCCTTTTTCGGTGACAGCAGCACGCTCTTTCGAAATTGAATCGGGACGAAAGCTGAGGATGTCGTTTCTTGAAAGATGTATACCACTTCTTTCCTGGTCTATCGTCTTTGAAAGGATTTTTTCGTTTAACTTCTTTAATGATTTTTTGCACGGTGTTTTGAAGCTCTTCTGGCTTTAATGGAAGTCCACATTTAGCCAGGGAAATGCACCAATTGACGATTTCAATTTTTTTATAATAATTGATTTGATCCCTTCATGCAAAATGGGCAATTCCTTCCCAACTCTAAAGTTGGTGAGAAATTCCCCATTTGGGCACACTTCCTCAGCTTAAAGAACTGGTGACCATACTGTCTCCTTGTTCAATGAGCTGGAAAAATTTTCACCATATCGAGATACTCATGCATGTATGCCGACATTGGGCTCAATGTCTCTTAAATCTATACCATAAACCGAAAGTACTCCCCAGACAGCACAACGCACTGGAATAAGGGGTAGTACCGTGATACAAGCTATATATATATATTCCGTTAATCAGAAGAAGAGAAAGAAATAAAAAAAAGTAATCGGAAAATGTAAAAAAAAAAAATAATAATAAAAAGAGTTAGTAATTACTAATGAATATAATCAAAAAGTAGTTAGAGGAAAGAAAAAGAAAAATGAAAAGAAAAAAAGAAAAGTTAATATTTAAAATACGTAAAACATGCAGAAATAACATAACACAAGCCACAGCCATTCTCTAGAATCTTCGAGAGTCTCATAAATTCGCCAGAATAATTCTCTGTTTCTAGGTCGATTTTATTTGCAACTATGCGTAATACTGTTCCTAAGTACGACTTAGAAGATGCTTCTTTGTAAGTTGTTTCAGCTGAAACATATTCTTTGCCATTTGTATGTTTGTCGGTAAGGCATTGTATTCTCGTATTGCCTCAAATACGGGATCCTTTCTAAGTCGGTCTGTCCGGGGAAAATGTTGCTGTCTAATAGAGTCCGCACTTCTTGTGTTATAGTTGTGTACTTCTTGATTGTTGATCAATTTGACGGAGGATTTAAGTTTCTTGTTCTTGATATTGTAAATTAGTTTTATGCGTTCCAGGCTTATGAGCTGATGTATGGTTAGTTTGCCATAATTAGAATAAAGTTCCTCCGATGGTGTTAATTGAGGTAAGTTATGTATGGCCTTGATGCCCTTATTCATAAGTCTCGCAATATTGCCCAAGTTTCTTTTCGAGGTTTGGCTCCATATAAGAAGACCGTAACTTATGTTGGATATGATAAAAGCATTGTATAGCAAATTCTTAATAGGGACTTGTAGGTAATCGTTACGTCTTAGTACTCCAATAATCGGGGCAATTTTATTTCTTAGTTTAGTTATGTGAGGATTCCAAGTCAGTTTGTCGTCAATTGTTAGTCCTAAGTATTTCGTTTCCTGTGCTCTCGTTAGCTGTACTCCATCTACTTCCAGTTTCAAATCAATGTCCAATTTGTTCGTTTGCCTAAAGACCATGTAGTTTGTTTTCGCAATATTTAATGTTAATAAATTGCCCAGAAGCCAGTTCTTGAAAAGTTTCAGGTCGGCGTTGATCAACAACTCCAGTTCTTCAGCATTTTTACCTTTGTAGAGAAGCAGAGTGTCATCAGCATAAGTTATATATTTTGCTTTAAGTCCTGTGAACTGCAGGTTGTGAATATACAACAGATATAATGTAGGGCCAAGAATCGAACCTTGTGGGACTCCTATATTGACTGTCTTAGGAGAGCTAAGTTTGTCGAGATTCTTAGTAATGTACTTCCGTTCAACTAAAAAGTTTTTTAATAGTTCATTGGCCTTTCCTCGGATCCCCATTTCCGACAATACTTCAAGTAATATTTTGTGATTTACAGTGTCGAAGGCTTTTTTTAAATCTACAAATATCGCAGCAACGTATGAACCTTTGTCAAGACCTTCATTTATAAACTGCATCGCATCTATCAACGCTGACGTCGTATTGCTTCCTTCTTGAAATCCGTATTGGTGAGCATCAAAACTAGAATATTTTTTTATAAATTGTAATAGCCTCCTGTTGATAACTTTTTCGAAGATTTTGCTGACCGCGCTGATTAGGGCTATTGGTCGATAGTTATTAGGATCTTTTTTTGAGCCGCATTTGTAGATGGGAGAGATAAGTGCTGTTTTCAGGCAAGTAGGAAATGTTCCTTCGTTCAAATGGTGATTTATAACAATACTGAGTGGAGTAGAAATTATCGATTTTAATGTTTTCAGATCGTTTGTTGTTATGCCATCAATACCGGGTGATATGTTTGATTTAAGTTCCGCTATGATATTTTCTAATTCGGTGGTGTCTGTTGGAAGAGTGAACATTACATACATTCTTCTGCATGGGTCAATATCATCTCGCGACATCCTTCCGGAACTTTTCCTAACAGATGATGCTGGAGCATTGATCTAGACACTCCAAATTTAATTGCAGCCTTTCGAATACTTAAATTTTCACTTCGATGTGCAAAAATAGCATTTCTCATGCTATTTGCATCGTATTGATGGATTGGACGTTTTATAGGCTTTGGTATTTTTTTCGAGATTCGCTAAAATAGTCCAAAAATTGATATTATCACAGTGTTTATCACTAGTAACTTCGCAAACTCCTACACAACTAATTAAACCAATTTTTTTAAACGAACTAAGAAACACTTGATTTTCGATAAATACTCGTATATTAAAACAACTTGTATTGACCAAAATGTACTGTATAAACTGCTGTGGATGACAAAAGTTACTTTGAATCTTAACTCTCATTTTTAGAGTTTAGGCAATTTTCATTTCGAGTTTGAAGGAGTCTACTGGTTTGATGTCTTGATAAGAACTAAGCGAAGAGATGGAGCCTTCCTCTAAGGAAGTCAGCTTCAAAACACTAAAATCATGACCTAAACAATATTTCCGAAAAAAAATACTCTTTGATATTCCTTAAAAAGATGCCCTTAAGTTAAATAAAAAAATTTTGCATTGAATTGAAAATCTTAAGAGCAATCTCTTCTCCAAGAAACAAATTTCAAAGGAAATGGAGCATAGGTAGGTACCTTAAGTACTTCGTTCTAGGAACAAAGAAGTTATACGTACTCACTTCTTCCTACTAGCACCTTAATCTTACGTACGTACGCTTCAGAAAACATTTGCATACCGGAGAAAATCGATTTCGAAACTTTGATCTAACCCCTACGGCACCTTCCTGTGTACTTTGGTTGAACTCAATTACTTGTTTAAAATCTGTGACTTGAACAAATCCGGAAAATGTTGTTCTTGATACATAGGTGAAATTCTGTTTAATTGAAAAACTTTACAAAGGTATCAGTTTAGCGTGGAACGTCTAGTGCGGGAATAGTGGGATAGCCAGGCCTGGATTTCACACAAGACTAAAAGGTTCTGCAGCACAAGGCCTCCAAAATATCACCGAAATTTCACTGTTTTCGCAATTATTGTCTAATTTTTTTTTTGGCTCTTGTAACTCTAATTATGTCTTCACTCCCTTCTATTTTCTTCTTCAATGGATCCAAAGTTTTCTGAAATTTATAGTGCAATAACATCTATAGTAGCAGCAACTTAACCGACAAACAACATTAAGGCCAGGTACGTATTTTGTATAGTCATAGTTAGAATTCTTGGAAAATAATAACTATCGAAAATAGCGGGATCCTCTAAGAAATAATGAAGAATGTGAAATAAATGCGAGTCTGGCAATGTTTTTGCAGTTGTAGTATTGGCACGCAATGGAAGAAAGCTGATGTCTTTGGTGAACAAAAATTGTTTCTCTGGCAATGTGTGATACCAAACACAACAAATTGTTTTCAAATACTTTTCCGATTAGGAAAAAAATTAAAAAAAATAATAAGCCTTAGTTGTTAGGTGCCCCCAAAAGTGAAATAGCCCCGGGCTCGTCATAGATCGGTCCTGGGGATAGCAGTCTCAATTTCATATATGGCATGACCCAACTCACCCTATGCCCGTCAAAGATAGGACCTTGGCCTCTTTGGTGATTTATTCTTCCATCAAACTTGAGGTCCTTTTTTACGATCTAAGTTTCTGTGTGAATGAAGGCAACCTGGTTTTTTCTTAGACGATAGGTTGTTAGCCAAAAATTATTTAAGATTTGTAAGACAAAATTCAAAAAATGGTTTTTCCCAGCAAATAATCAAACTTTGTTTGTTTTTAAAGTTTATGCTCTTATGTCGTATTCCTATCTTTTGTACGTTAATAACGCAGATTTTAATAGTGCGACGAGTAAACGATAAGAATACGTCGAGAATGATACAAGAAAACGTCAATATACGACGTCAGAGCATAACATCTTTTTGGGCGTGACATTGAAGGGGGACAGCCTACTGTGGCACCTTTTCAGATGCGTCCTAGTCATGTGAAGCGTCACAAAATGGTTACATCAAAGAAACAGAATCAGTCAAGGTAAGAATCGGTCAAGGAATATTAAGATCGTCTTTAATAATGTGGAAACAGGGTTGTCAGGGTACATGTAACAGTATGAAACGAAAACCAATGAGGAAGTAAAATATAGTTAGAGACCGTTTCTCAGGAACGTGATTAGCATTGTTGTTGTCCTATTCCCTTCAGCGGAGATTATACCGGAAATTATATTGTACAATCCCCTTATTAGCCACTAAAAAAACGCGATAGGTCGTGACTTAGCTAATTAAGTGCCATTCTAATACCTGACATTTTTTTCTAATCAATGCAGCAAACTGATACCTCTATTCAAATGCTCACCGCAAGGCAGCCTTCAATTACCGGTACGAATAAAAAATATTCTGAATAATTAATTGTTAAATAAATATCTACATCTAATTGCACATTTCCCTGCTAGAGGGCTCATCTCGCTGATACTTGATTATCCCAATTTGCATCTATTTTTTTATAAATAATTTTCGCTACTTAACAATCCAACCACGTGCAATCTCCCTGTATAGCCCATTGCTTCATAATCACGATAATAAATAGCTGGCAATGTATTGACCAGGTATCTAACTAGTGATTACCCCGTAATTAACCTTTCACGTATGTAGAAAATAAATTGCCATCAAAATGTGTCTGGTTCGCGCGATCATTAGACGTAGAGGAAAGCTTCATAATGTGAAGATCAGTCGAGTGTGATAATGCGCTCATTCGCGGAAAATGTACAAATGTTGTGTACGTTTTTCTCAATTTCTGTTCTATAAATGACCTCTAGGAAAAAGTAGCCGATATCATACCTGCCTAAAGTAGTCTTACGTGTCCAACAATAAAAAAAAAATTAAAATACCCGATGAAAACCCCGCGGTGTTTACATTTTAAATACCTTGCATAACGCACAGTTTATTTATCTCTGCTGTGACAACAAAATTCTGGAAAAAAAAATTTCCATTATTTTGTTTTCCCGGAGAATGGAAGAAAAAAAATATTTTACATAATGGTTTTGTTTGGAAAACAATTGCAAATTTTCTCGTAACTGACAATTTGTGCATGCCACCATCGTCGTCGATTTATTGACAATAATTTCATATTTTAGTGCATTTCGTAGAAGTTTTAATCTAGGGAAAATTCCCTGGACTTTAATGGCCACTAAAATTGGAAAAATACAAATTTTTTTTTAATATAATAATATTTTTCGTGATTGAAATATTAATTTCTTTCTCGCTCTCGCCTGATTAACATTTGAAATTGCTTTTTATGTCTAGCTACTAGCTAATAGCTCTGAAAAAAAAATACAAAAGAAATAAATCATTGGTTTTTGATAGCCTCTGGTGGATTTGTGTTCGATCGGACACGGGGTGTCAGATAAACTTGCATTTTGATGGTGTAGTTTTCGTTATTTTTGTCTATTTCATCGACTGTAGATAGTCGCTCGATATTACGTAAGATAGTCCGTGATGTAATTTCATTGGTTATTATGGTGATGGGTAATCTTTTCTCTTAACCTTTTAAATATGAATTTAAAATAAATTTAGCGGCAATGTCCGAATCGTCCGGATCAATTGGCTGTAAAAGTACTTCGAAAGTTTTTGGAGTCGTACCGACAAATAATGTCAAGGGTTATGGTCGGATTTGTCGTTAATCTAAGGCAGGTTCACAAAAAACCAACCCTACAGCACTGAAGAATAGAATTCTTGATACAAGATTAATGAAAGGAAACAGGACTGTTTTTATAGACTTCAACGGATCATTAGTGGCCTCAGTAGTTTAGTGGCTGCGTGCAATTCAGTCATCCCAGAGAGGGTGGGTTTGAATCCCACTCACGATATGGTGTTACGCTTTTCGCCATACCCAGTTGTCCTTTCTTTTTAAAAATGTCTGTTTCAAAAAAATCCTTATTCTTTCGCCCATCTCCGGGGCGTTGGACGGCAGGCTGAGGAGTTTCGAAGAAAAACCTTAAGTCTGTATTACGCTGTATGGCACTATGTCAAATATTTGACTATTCACGCTGGAAATGCAGATAGTGTAATCGTCAAATTTTTGTTTGCCACATTATTTTATTTCTCAAGGTCTATTTTTATCATCGAAAATAGCGGGATCCTCTAAGAAGTAATGAAGAATGTGAAATAAATGCGAGTCTGGCAATGTTTTTGCAGTTGTGGTATTGGCACGCAATGGAAGAAAGCTGATGTTTCGCAACAGCCCAAATCGGGCCCTGGCCTCCTGAAGTTGTTGCCTCCAATCGTCTCGATCCAAAGACTGCGTCCTCCAGCTGGTAATTTTACTTTATTTTTTTTTAATAATAAAGTATTGTGATCGACCTGAAATTTCAAAAAAATTTGCTACCCTGAAATTTGTATTTTTACGTTTTAGGACTAATAAACCCCAAAAAACAAAAAAAAAATGTCCGTCTGTCCGCCGTAGACGCCGTACGCAAAACCGTTTGAAGGTACGTAGCTCTCAAACCCCTTGAGATATTAAGTAAAAATTTTTATGGTAGGTGGAATGGGTGAACTCCTACGAGTGGTATCTTTTGGAGGGGTGCGGGTGTGAGAAGAGGGGAGCGTTTTAGACGAAAAATTTTGGTTTCTAGATCTCAGAAACCGCTAATGCTAGGAGGCTGAAAGTTGGAACTTATGTAGTACTATGATAGTGGACCCATTGCAAAAAAATTGTCGATAGTGGTGGAGGGGTGTGCGAGGAATAACCAGGAGGCTATTTGGAACGTTATTTTTTAGGTTATCAGTCGCATAGTAACCTATACCACATCTCATCATTAAACACGTTTCGGCCTTTAACCCATAAAATAATAAAGTTGCGCCCAGACTGTTGGCAGATTTTTAAGATGGCTTTGCTATCTTCATCAACCGAATCTTCCCATCGCTTGCGTGGTTTGCCTTTTGGCCTGTTACCACTCGCTTTGCCTTTATGGATTTTTTTTATTTGATATTATTCTACACTCATTTCTGCACATCACACTAAAAACCGTACCTTTCTCGGGTAATGGGAAGTGCCTCAAATTTTGCTCTGAAGTGGGGGAAGTCGAACATGTCACTGCAGCGTTGTTCCCCTACTACAATTGTAGTAGATCTGCTACTTTTTCCATGTAAAAAATTGTTGCTACGAAAAGGTTCAATTCTACTACATTTTCTTGCTCTGTACCGACTCGCAAAATAATAATATAGAACATATTCAACCTTTTGTAATACCTTTATAAATAAACAGTCTGGGCGAAGCGTTATAATTGTCTACGAAGTGGTTAAAGAGTTGGTGCGCCAAAAGTGTCCACGCCACAGCCACTCCTACCTTACGGTAGTTTCGAGACAAGGAGGTTTGTTAGAATGGTAATTTTTATTCTAGAATAATAGAATAGGGCTTTTTTTAAAGGGGGAAGTTGTCGCAATATAAAAAAATTAAAAATTATCCTTGCAATTTTTTTTAAAGATAACGATTTAGTCCTTTATCCTTGAATATCTCAAAATAATTTTTTTTTTATTTTTTATATTTTGTAGGTTATACTGTTTTACAAAACATACCAAAAAATTAACTTGGGATCTCAATGGGATCGGGGTCAAAAAAATCTAAGAACTTCAGTGCTTCTCAATTATGTTATAGAAAAATTACAATTACAGCATAATTGAGAAGCACTAATGTTCTTCGATTTTCTTGACCCCGATCCCATTGAGATCCCAAGTTAATTTTTTGGTATGTTTTGTAAAATATAAACTACAAAATATAAAAAAATAAAAAACCCATTTTGAGATATCCAAGGATAAAGGACAAAATCGTTATCCTTAAAATAAATTTCAAGGATAATTTTTATTCGTATTTTTGTTATATTGCGACAATCTTCCCCTTTAAAATAAGCCCAATTTTATTATTCTAGGATCCAAATTACCAGAGATATGAATTTTTAAAGAGGACTTGGACACCATTTTTGCGAAAACTTTAACATACTATAATTAACAAAAAAAAGTAAATAGAAACGAAAAAATGATATAAAATTATTTTTTCACTAGTTCTTCATGTAAAAAAATGTTCAAAAGAATCGGAGATGGTAAGGCCACAACTTTGGCGATTCTTGATGGAATGACGCATAGCAAAGGTGTCCACGAGTTATTTAGTGAAATAAATTCAATGAAAAATCTAATTAATTTAATATTTAAGAAGATCTAGAGATATATTCATAAAAATATGTGCACCCCATTTTCACTGACAATTTTTTCCCCACTTCCATACGCCAATAAAAGTATGAATTTTTTTTTACTTTAAGGGCTCATATACCCCTGCACACGCTGAAAACTGAGTAAATTTGAAAAATTATTATAAAGGTTATATAGTGAAAAAAAAATTTAATTGTTGAGTTCACATATCTTATTAACTATTCAACTATAAGAAAAAAAATTTTTTTTTTTTTTTTAATATAAGCATTGTTTTTTACTAGTATAAATGGACTACTTATGAAAACCATGGCGCCTCCTGGTCGGCATCATAACTTCACCAAAAATAATTCAATTTGCAAAAATAAAAAAGAATCTTGTAAAGTAATGTAGTAGTTATAGTCTGACGGAGGAAATTTTTTTTTTTTTCAAAAATAAATAAGTTACAGTATTTCAAACTTTAATAATCAGTTTTTTAAAAAAAATTTGCGTTTAATAATTTATAAAAAAATTTCCAAGCAAAAAATTAAAAAAAAACCTCTCGTCAGACTATAGACAAAATAGTTATTAAAATTTAAAAAAAAAAAAAGTTGGAAAATATTGAAAATTGACTGAGTTATCGTGCCGACCATGTCTAAAAACATAGTTTCGAGAAAAATACATTTAAAGTTTTTGGTAGGTAGAACGTGTAGTTACGGCTAGTCTCCCATTCCAGCTTCGTACTGTACACCTTCTTCCTCTTGGATCTTCGTGTTTTTCACAGATGGTCCTATAAATGACCTTGTTTTCTATGAAACCCAGCTTTTGCGAAAAAAAAATGCTAAACGCTGTTGTTGAGAGTGGCGCGGCAATTAGCCAGGAAACCGCTCCAAACCGATGTCTGGTGACATTTATTGCTATAACTTTGTAATAGAGTGGAATTTTCTAAATTCTAATTTTTTTTTTAAATTTTTTAATTCTTTAAAGTATAAAAAATAAAAATCTGTAAAAAAAAAAAAATCAGTTTTTTGAAAATTTCAGGGGTATATGAGCCCTTAATTACTTTTCTAATACATCTACATATATCCACTAAGTTTCAAGTTTCTGACATACGCCGCTCCAGAAATAGAAACGGCGCTTATAAGTTCTGAGGTTCAACTCCCTATCGTATCGGTTCCTGAGATATTAAAGGCAAAATTTTTCTTTTAAACCACCCTCCCCACACCACCTACAAAAATTAGGTACATAAAGGAGTCCACCTAGCCTATCCAATAAATTTTTTTTACTGGATAGCTTAAAGGGTTTGGGAGCTACGAGTCTTTAAAAGAATTCGTCATTTTTAGGTAGCAAATTTTTTTTTTGTTAAATCGATCACAATAATTTATAATATTAAAATGATAAACTAAAAGTTGATCGATTTTAATGGGCTGAAAATGTCTATGACTGCGGCTAGAAAAACTGGCTTTTAGGGATGTCATTACATCTGTTAGTTGATGAGTGTACGTGATATATCAGCACTGAGATACTTAATGGGTTGCCATACCAGCAATTCAGCATAATATCTTGTATAAGAAAATATATTAATTTCATTTATTTAGGCCAATCCGTTTATTATTTATCAAAGAAAAAGCGACTGGGCTGAATTCATCTTTTTCAATGAACCTAGTGGATTATGAAAAATGTCTATTTCACTCATTTTACTGAAATTTGCAATCTACTACGCTTTTTGATCCAGATCTGCTTCTAAAATTTCCGAAAAGGGAACAACGCTGGTCACTGCATGTACTTTTTACTTTATTATTTTTTAATAATAAAGTATTGTGATCGACCTGAAATTTCCAAAAAATTTGCTACCCTGAAATTTTGTATTTTCACGTTTTAGGACTAGTAAAAAAAAAATGTCCGTCTGTCCGCCGTAGACGCCGTACGCAAAATCGTTTGAAGGTGCGTAGCTCCCAAACCCGTTGAGATATTAAATTTAAATTTTTATGGTGGGTAGATTGGGTTGAGGGTACAAGGAGAGAGGAGAGGGGAGCGTTTTAGACGAAAAATTTTGGTTTCTAGATCTCAGAAACCACTTATGCTAGGAGGCTGAAACTTGGAACTTATGTAGTACTATGATAATGGACTCAATTGCAAAAAAATGGTCGATATTGGTTAAGGGGTGTGGAAGTGGGGGGTAAACAATGAATTTCTTAACGCATGAAAGACGGGATTGAAACATTCTAAAATCGATATCTCCTAAACAATTGATGACAGAAGATTGAAACTTTGTTGTTGTCCTTAGGAATACTTCAAGATTAGACAAGGGCTAAAATTTTTAAGAGGGGTGGGGGTGAAAAACGTTGGATTACAATATCTTTCGAACCAATTACACCAGGCAGATAAAATTTAGTTTCTGTATATAGAATCACAAGAGGAGTCTACCGAAACTAAATTTTTTAAGGGGGGAGGTGGAGCACGAAAGTGGAGGGACAGCAATTTTTCAAAAAATATAATTTTTATATCTCAGAAACCGTATCAGATATGATCTTGAAAATTTTACAGGAGTTAGGGTCGGTAGACCTCTAGTAGGGAAAAAAAAATTTTGGTGGTGTGGGTGTTGGGGGTGATGGTCAAAGGGGGCAGAAAAGAAAACATTTTGATTTTTATTTCTCGAAAACCATAATGAATAGAAAGCTAAAAATTTAGGATTATATAGAGCCACTATGGAAACATCCTAGAAAAAATTTTTGATGGGGGTGTCAAGGTACGGGGGAGAGGGGTGGTTTTTTATATCTCAGAAACGGCTAATGCTAGAAAGTTGAAACTTAGTACGTATATGTACTATTAGAGTAACTATTAGAGTAATTAAAGCAAAAAAAAAGTTCAGATTTTTATTGGCATTTAGAGGTTGAGTAAAAAAATTTCCGTGAATCCATATTTTCACTAACTTCGTTAAAACTTTTAGACATGTCGAGCTATCAAAGCAATTTTACTTCTGCGGGCTATTTATATAAGCGCCTAGAAATGTTCTTCAAAATTTTTCGATATCCAACCCCTAAGGGGGTGTAAAGTGGTTGTGTACATATTCACGAATTCTGATATATTTCTAAGGTATATTGAGATTTGGAATTCACTTTTACTTCTATAAGCTTTAAACGTAGTCGGGGAAAACCCGATTTAAATATTTTTCTCAATTAAACCCCCTGGGGGTATTGTTCAAGTTTTCACTGATTTCGAAAATCTCTTAGGTTTAATGTGATCGAATTCGCTTTTACTACTATGAATTATTCTATTGATAAAAAAAATACGTAAATAAATAAAAAAAAATCTGCCATCAGTCTGGGCGCAACTTTATTATATTATGGGTAGAAGTCTAAAACGTGTTTAATGATGAGATGCGGTGTAGGTTACTATGCGACTGACAACCTAAGAAATAACCAGGCGGCTATTTGGAACGTTATTTTTTAGGTTGTCAGTCGCATAGTAACCCACACCGCATCTCAGCATTAAACACGTTTCGGACTTCTACCCATAAAATAATAAAGTTGGGCCCAGACTGTTGGCAGATTTTTTGTTTTTGGCTCTCCTGAAAAGCAGTGCTTTTTCAACTTTCGGTACACGTTTCTCAGTAACCACACACAGTATCGTCTTAATTTTTTTTTATATTTTTGTGGTAACATTGACTTCATACATGAGCAAATGAACACATTTCTTCTCGAAGAAGAAAAACAGTAAAAAATTGTATACATTCCTTTTTTCTTAAATATCTCGACTTTTAGTGAATTTTTTTAGTTTACTCATGTACTAAGCTTTTAAATATCATACATTAAACAATAAGTGTGCAAAATCTGACTGTCGTGAGCTAAGTGGAAGCTGAGATACAGGTACCGAAACAGAACGCGTTTCGCCATACGAAATACATGGGAGCCAGAAATTTGCACCGACCCTCTTAAGAGCACGTTTGGGGATTCGTCTGTCTTCCATCCGCTCTACATGGCCAGTCCACTGCAGTTTACGTAGTTTGATGAACGTTAATGCTTGAGTCAGATACAAAGTAGAATGAGTCAGCACGGCGCAGCTTGACGCCGCCAATAAAACAGCAAGTCAGATAACTATTCACTGTCTGCGTCAGTTTGAGTGTTAAATAACTTTGGAATTTTACAAAAACCGTTCGTATTCGTGCATACGAAGCAGCGAACTCACCAAAAACGAATTTTAAGCTAATTTTAGTTCAGTCCGGTTATATCAAGTAACGATTCGATGTTTTAAAGATAAAAAAGTCACTTGTCGATTTTAAGGTTAACTACGGGCTGCGAAAAAGTTCAGAGTTGACGAACATTTCTGGATGACTGCGTTCGTTCTAACTATCACAATGGAAATATACTGTGCTCAACTTTTTGACAGCTAGTCTGCCTCAGATTGCGTTGCCGTTGTGACTTGGGGGTAAAGCTTCTGGCTTCTTGAAGAGTTAATACAACTCGTGGTTGTATCTTGTTCGCCTGTGAATTTTGACACAAAAAAAACTTAACTGAACTTTTCGTCAAAATTTGTTAATCAAATATTTGACAGTATGGCATACATTTATATCGAACGAACGCATTGTTCAAAATTCGATCAGATCAATATTATCAAAGGGGCAAGACCTGATTTGGACTGTCGCGTCGTAGATAAAGGACCATTCAATTCTGTAAAACATGCTGCAGTCCTAGACCTGATACCTTCGATATTTGACTTCTTGTTTGTCCTACTGTTTGTCTTAAACTTCACACACAAACAGTAGCCAATAGAAGAATTGCTTACCATATTAAAGCGTAAATAGGCAAACAAAAATCAGCGGCTTTAACCTCGAAGTACCAAAATATTTTTATCGTCCCTGTACCGTCCTAAGTGACCACAAAAACAAAATTTTCTTTCCTAAACGAGTTTTAATCTTTTCAAAAGCAATCCGATCAAATTCAATCATTTCGATTAGTTCAATGTCAAAATATGTAACCTTCTCGTCCAGTTCAGATTGTCTATTTCTATCGCAACAACAATAAAAACAATAACACAGCAGCCACTCTATGAAAACACACACACCATAAATTCTCCGAAAAACCAATTTAACTCGACATCGGCCTGCTAATCCACATTTAGTCACGCACTTAATGTCCAATAGCTGAACAATTTCCCACGTTTCGCTTCCGTTTCACCACTTGTTTGTACGCCCTCGAATTGCTTATGCAATGCATTAAGCGAACAGGACACACTTCAATAAATTAGAGAAGCAGTTTATTTTTCGAACCAGATGTTGTTGCTATGACGACAGATGACCCATCGTCATCCTCTTTTAAAAGACGTCGTCTCAAAAGTTATATAAGGAACTAAGTTGTCTAAAGGAAACTTAATAAGAAATTCGGAAAATTCCCGGAAAGTTGCTCGCTACTTTGGGATAATCTCTAGGTTCTACGAAGGCAAAATCACTCATCCCGAAAAGTTGGAGAGTCGGGCCGCCATGTGGTCTTAGAAAATCCGGTCAATCGCTCAGTCGTACACTTAAAAGCGGAAGTGAAGCAACTGGACGGATAGTAAATCTTGGAAAATACACGAGACACATGGTACGGCATACAGCAGCCGACACAACAGGTTATTAATGACAAAATCTAATTCCGGAGCCATTTCCATCTGGCAACATATTCTTCAAGATTATTCATAAGAGTTCCAATTTTATATCGTTTGTTGTGTTATTTTTGCACAACGAGCACGACCTCGACAACTTTTTGTTTGCTGGTCTCAAGACTGTATCAAGTCCTCTTTCTGGCTGTTTTGAATATGTCACCGCATCGCACCGTATAACCCAGAAGCAAGGTATATTTCTTTTTCTTATATCTTTTCTTTTTTAGAAAACTTTAAGACATCGCCCGAGAGAAAACTCAGCTAGTTTTCTAGGTCGCTCGTCTCACTCCTCGTCATCTAGCAGGCCAGCAAATACTTGTGCAAACATTTTTGCTATACTGTTGCCACTTTTTTACTTTGGCTTATTTCATAAATCAAAATAACCGCTTATAGCTTCTACCACGATCTTCCATGTGTGGCAACTGTGGAGGAAGCACACATATGAATTGTTGGAGAGTTTCGTACATAAATCAAAGACTCGTTTTTCTTCCACCACCTTCCAGTCTCGGATAATCACCTGTGGTCGCTAGTTCTGGCGAAAATATAGAGAAGAAAAACTTTTGGTTTGCCGCAAGGTGACTTCATGGTGTTGGTCCATTGCGCTGTCACCGCTAATGTTGAATATGAACAGATTAAATGAATAGCCACATTTATGGTTGGTTGGCGACAGTCGCTATTCTGGCTGAGTTTGGTGATGCAAGGATACAGAACATTCCATTCCACTTTCGTATGGCTTTGGTCTAAGTTGTTTTTCTGATTCCGATTGATCGTTAATCGACTTCCTTTATCAGAGTCACTTCCAGTAGTAATTGTAATGATTAGGAAATCGATTCCGTAATGGCTACTTGTAAGTTCTACCCGTTACATCACTCATTACCGTAATGGCTACTTGTAAGTTCTACCCGTTACATCACTCATTACCGTATCGCTTACTTTTTCATTGGGATGAGAGACAGAGGTTCCTTTCCACCTTAGCAGTAAGCACTCAATGCATGCCTAAAAAAATATTATTCAGTCGCGTTGGGATTTGAACGTCAAATATCCGCTTTGGAATCTTACGACAAGAAACATGAAACCGCCACCTTTCATTACCTTAAGCATTACGTGTCACAACTACCTATCCAATCTTACCAATCTATGCAAGTATACGCGCTTCTTAAAGTTCCTATTCGGTAACGAAAGTAATTAATGCAAATATGGAATACCGAATATGCGAATGAACTGGATAAGGGTCATAACTAAAGTTTTTGATAAGAGTAAGGAATATAGAAGCGCATCTTAAGATCTTGTATGACCTCTGCCGATGGGGCATGCTCCTTCACAATATACGATCCTGGGCGATAGCCGTTATCTTGCGCCAGGACCTTCTTCATTCCTCGAATTTCTTTTTCGATTGTCGAACTTTATTTCACGTTCGATTTTTAATTGCTTTGGTATATGCAGCGAATTTCTCCGAACCCCTGTCAGTAGTTATCGGACGGTTCAGAAGCCAATTATTGTTCGTCAGCGACAGGCAAAAGTAGTTAAATCCGTCCATATTCGAAACACTGTTTCTATTTCGAGTATTTCCATGTGCGAATGCCGGTGTCTAACCAGAGTTGCCAACACGACCCGGAATTGACATCGCATTGGCCGCCAAGACTTGTCGAGGGGTATTGTTTTGGTACTGACAAACCACCAGACCAGTCTCGGGCCAATCCTGGTGATCAGTACTCCCACGCTATATATATTTTGATATTTACATTGAAATTAAAAAAAAATTGATTCTGTATCCGCTGCGTCCCTGGTCGCTATTGATAATTATCACTGGCCTAGAGCTTCCAGCGGGCTCCGAAACAGCACTAGCCATCAGTATATGACCGACACTCACGCAGATACTGGGGAATGACTGGATTCGTCTCAGTACTGAAACTGAAGACATTGGACCGCAATGATTCGGTCTAGACCACATACTGGACCCGTAACATTAGCCAGTACTGGCAACTCTGGCACCAGTACTAAGCCTGTGCTGTGCCGTTCTGCCTTTCGTACAAATTATCGTGCCAAAAAATATTATCCGTCTGGCTCAAAGTTTATGTCCTCTAGGCCCGGGGGCATAGAGACATAGTGGGAAATTAGCGGGCTGATGAACTGGCCAGGAAGGGCTCCGCTCTTCCCGGCTCTTTTGCAGAATTAGCCCACGTTCCTTTAGGAGTTGTCAAGAGAGACATACTCTCCCACTTCCAATCAGCGGCTCACTCCAGATGGAAAAGCCTAACCACCTGCGCCATGTCTAGGAAGATGTGGCCATCTTACAACCGAGCCAAATCAGACGAACTTCTATACAAGACCCGGGCTGACATCTCCAGAATCACGGCGATTAGTACAGGTCACTGGCCAATTGGGGATCATGCTGCCAAATTGGGCATTTCGTTTAATGCACACTGCCGCAGCTGCCAGGATACAAATGAGCGAGAGTCGCTCGTTCATTTCTTTTGCGAATGTCCGGCTTTAGCTAAAGCCCGAGAGCGAGCACTAGGCAAACTCTTCTACGGGGACCTGAGTGAGATTTCGGTTAAGACAATTGGAGAGTTATTACTCTTCCTGGACAGTACAGGATGGATATAACAGATCAATTTTCCTCGCACTCATCCTCTAAATTCCTTAGTCACAACAACCCCTAACATCCGGGTTTAATACGAATTTGTGGTTTCAAAACGGCCATTGAGCTAATTGAGCTCCGTCTAGAGGATAGAGCTGCCACTTAAACCAACCAACCAATGACCATGAGAGTTAGGAAACCTCCATGGGATTTCTTCAATCAGCGAGGTGGTGAAAAAGGATTGAATTTTTCAAATTGACTTTCACATCTTTCATAACAACGCCTAACAGTTTGTTTTCCGTCATCAAATCCGCAATACATTTCTTCATTTTCTTCCTTTTCGCTGTCTCAATTTGTTTCGGACCGATGAGATATCGAGTTGGTTTTGATTTCTACGGACTTTTCATATATTTCGATTTTCACGAATTCCGCAATATTTCTTGGACCAATGAGATTTCGAGTTGGTTTTCACTTCGCCAACCTACTTACGAGGGTTGTCTGAAAAGTTTTCGACCTCAAAATGAAGATGGCAGCACTCGTCAACAAAAGCTAGGGAATGTGTTTGCGCACCTTTTGAAAGGTACTCACCAAAATTTCAGCCATTTTGGACGCGCAGTTGTTGTTTGACAATCGTTTCAGTGAGTCGATGTGAGTATTTTTGTGAAAATGGTTAAAATCGAGTATCGAGCTGTCATTAAGTATTTGTTTTTAAAAGGCAATACGCCTACGTAAATCAAAGACGAGTTGGACGCTGTTGTACGGGGACTCTGCACAATCATTTACCACAGTGAAATTTTGAGCAGTTGACTTTAAACGTGGCCGTACCAGCTTGGGAGACGAGGAACGTTCGGGACGTCCAAAAACTGCAACCACTGACGATAACATCGGTCAAGTTCACCAAATGGTGCAAGATAACCGTCGAATTAAAGTGAGAGAGACAGCAGAGGCTATGGATATGTCCAAAGAACGTGTTTGTCACATATTGAATAAAGATTAGGGCATGAGAAAGCTGTCCGCGTGTTGAATGAACATTTCCAACGCTCTGTTGGCGCAGTTTAGGCGCAATAAATCAGAGTTTTTTCGCCGATTAATTACTGTAGATGAAACTTGGATACACCATTATACCCCAGAAACAAAAATACAGTCAAAACAGTGGATTGCGAAGAGAGAATCAGCTCCAAAAAAAACCAAAACTGTTTTTTCAGCTTCAGATCTTAATCGATTATCTTCAAAAAGGAAAAAACCATTACAGGAGCATACTATACGCATCATTACTTTACAAGCTGAAGGTAGAAATTGCGTAAAAAAAATTGTTATTTTACCATGACAATGCGCCATCTCACACCTCACCACCATGGGCAAAATCCACGAATTATGGTTTGAACTACTTGATCACCCTTCATACTCACCAGATCTAGCCCCAATCGACTTTTTTTGTTCCCTAAGCTAAAAATTTTCGCTCGGAGGACAGAGATTTTCGTCAAATGTGGAAGCCATCTCCTTCGTAAACAATTATTTTGCAGAGAAGACGTCGAGTACTATTTGGATGGGCTAAAGAGATAGAAGCATCACTGGGATAAGTGTGTAGTCTTACAAGGAGACTATGTAGCAAAATAAAAATAAATTTGAAGAAAAAATGTCTTGTATCTTTGTTAGGTCGGAAACTTTTCAGACCACCTTCGTATGTAAGCGCGTAAAAAAACCATTTCAAAATTTTTCGCCTAAAAGGTGTTTTCGCAGTTTCTCGATGTTTAACGTTTAGGGTTGAAAGTAGGCTTGTGTAGTTCGCGAACGAACTAGTTCGGAAGAGCGTTCCCAGAGCTGAAATGAACGAACTAGTTCGCAGTGAGTCCCGCTCCTAGTTCGTTTGTATCCATTCATTGCCGTTTGTAAGTCAGTGGTACAAAATACTTGTCCACACTGATGACTTTTTTTTTTAGCTCATCGCATTCTATCAGGCGACCTTTTGTGCTTGTACACAGATGACCTTTTTTTTAGGTCATCACATTGTACCAGACGACCTTTTTTTTGCTCATCACATTGAACCACAATGACTGACGACTACGAGTATTCACAGTCTTTCTTATCACTGAACTTCAACTTCGTTCTTTCAGTGCAATAAGTCTGCGAACTACTTCCTTCTTTTAGTTCACTAGTTCGCGGCTGAACTCCCGCGAACTAGTGAACTAAAAGAACGAACTAGTTCGCGACGGATCGGAAACCGAAAATGATCGGTCACTATAGTGAACTAAAATGCGCTAGCCTAGTTGAAAGGGGTTCAGTATGTTAAAACTATTCTAGTGCAAGATTGAAAAATTTGGGCGTAACTTTATTATTTTTTGTGGCTCATGTGTGAGGTGCGCCTAAAATTTGGATGCGACACAAGCTGTTACGCCAACCTAAAAAAACAGGCGATTATTTTGAAAGTCCCGGATTCAAAAAAATAACAATGTTGCGACCAAAGTGTTGCATTTTTTGTGAACACATTTTGGAAGTTGAAGGAATATCTTGGCAGCTGATTCAGTCAAAAGCAGTCAAAATTGATTTTCATTTGGGAATTTATTTCCGGTAAAACATTTCTAAATAAATGAACTGGTGACGAGGTCTCGAGATAAAATTTCTCCAACTTAGAGAAGATCTTGTCGGCTACGAAGATCAATTTCGCAATACAGATGTTCGGATCATGTTGTTGAAACAAACATGTTTCAAATGAAACAGCCAACCATTATTTAAAATTTTCCGCGTTCAATTATAGAAATTAAAATCGCCGACTTTGTCAGCATTACTTGCCTGATCAATAAAAAACTTTCGCATCGTTTGCCGAAAGTCCACGGATAAGTGTACATTCTTCGCCTATGTACTCAAAAATCTCACTTTTTATGAACATTTCTCATGAAAATGAAATTTAATAACCACATGGCAGCAGCAGGCTGCTACAAATCTTTTAAGATTTCCAGTCCATAGGTGTCGGATTGATTAAGTGAAAGTTGTGTGTTATTTTTATTTCATTTCCCCTGGTACTTTGCACTCAATAGCTCAATAGCTCGTGGGCAAGTTTTATACTTGATCGAAACAACGACGAGATATTGACGAGCCCCTGGTATTGCATCAAACGCGCTGTGCTCCCGGTAAATTGTCGAGTTTCATAATAAATTTGACACGAAGAAAATAACAGAAAAGACATGTAAAAAAAAAGTCTTAAGGTGTTTCTTCACGACCACACTTCCACATAAATTAAAAGTTGATATCACACAGGTAAGCAGAGCTCTATAGTGTGTTAATGACGTCGATACATCGTGGGGCTTTGGGAATACCTTCTGCGGTAAGCTCTTTTAGATAAACAAGAAAAATCCCCTTTAACTTGAGAAAAAAACATGTTGATCTGGCTAAAGACGTTGTACAAACTCAAGAAACCCCCAATAACTGGAAAGACTAGTCAGCTATAATCCACTCACTCAGCGAATTAATTTCCTCACACTTATGTCTTACGTAAGCTAACAAAATGTCTGTGTGTAATAAAAAAATGTTTCTATTTTTCATTTGCATCTAAACCGACTCTTATCGCTTCGAGCATGTGTAATTACAGGCTTTCGAACCATCACGATGTAATTTAACAGGACGAAGAGCAGATTGTTATATAGCAATATGTCGGCAATCAGTCGGCAATCAGTCGGGCAATTTATGACAGAGCTTTTTTTTAGTTGAATTAAATCTAGAATTACCATTTTTTAGAAACATTAGTGATACAACTATGGGCGAAATGAACGCTAATTAAAAAACTAATTAACGATCTTGGTGAAACTCATATTAAGAGAGAGATATGAAATCACCGATGTCGATTTCCATATATGGAACGTACCGACTTCGTTTAAACAGAGTTTGTAACACTTAATGCATTTCTATGTAGGAGGATCGCCATGTAATGCAGGGTCACCGTTCAATGCAAGATCACCATCTAATAATACAAGATCGCCAAGTACTCCGGATTGCCATTCAATGCAGGATCGCCATGTAATGCAGGTGTTGTTCGCCATCCGATGCAGAATCGCCACCTAATGCAAGATCGCCGTGTAATGCAGGATCGTCATCTAATGCAGGATCACCACGTAACACGAGATTGTCATTCATTGCATCACCTTTCAATGCAGGATCGCCATCTAGCGTAGGATAGCCATCAAACGCAGGATCGCCCTCTAATACAGGATCGCCACCTAATGCATGTAAGCCAAGATTGCCATATAATGCAGGACCGCAATTCAATTCAGGATCGCCATAGAATGTTCTTCCTTTTATTGTATCGAATTTATAGCGAACCCGTTTTGCATCCCTTGTCAGCACATTTTATTGCCAATTGATTAAAAGTAATCCCTCCAGATGGTCATTCCTCTGGTACTGAATTGTACAGGGGACTTACACCACCAGATTCGCGTTGTTAGTTCGTAAGCTAATTCAGCCTTATAAGACCTCCGAAAAAATTTTAAATATTATTAGTTTTTAATTTAAAAATCATATTAACTGGTATAGATACTTCTTTCAAATTTTTATTCTGTCAAAGTTAGTAGATCGCCATATAATCGATCTGCATGTGATGCAAACTGTGGGATCGCATTCAAAGAAGGATTGCCATGGTCTTCAAAAAATATCTAGAAACTTAAAAAGAAATTTAAAGCCTAGTCATTTATCTTCTATGTTTAATGATCTTCCCAATTATCAAAAGAATATTAATTTCCAAAATATTTGTCCCGATATAGAATTAAAAACTATTCTATGATTTCGTAAGACTATTTATAAAATTAGCGACACAAGTACAGGTAGGTGGAGTATAAATCATCGGTAATAAAAATAAAATATATCGTACACATACCGTGTAATCTGAATAACAAGATATGTGGCTAGAGAAACGATATGTAATAAGACAAAATCGTGTGTCGTTTTTTTTTGCCGCCACGTACCAAAAGTGAACGGAGTTGAGCAATAAAAACCGGTAAAGTTGACCTATTCAGACAGGTAAAGTCAGTTCCCCTACGGGTTTTTATTAGTCTTACTCATAATCTCGTTTGTTGTTAATCGATCGACTGATCGAATTTTGTTGGTGGCGATTGTTTCTAACAAAGTCGAATTTTCTAACTATGTATGTCACCACAAAAGATTCCGACGACTACATTAATGTATGTAGATTAATTTCGGACGACTCTTAAAATGAGATGTAAGTACTAGATTTAATTAAGTTTATTAGGCTCTGCACTTAGGCTTAATTTATTTGAAGAGTTCACAATAAATTTCTGTTTTCCAGTTTAGATTTGGCGTTGATTCATATGCGCTGTTGACGTCCAATTAGTTCTTCCTCTCGACAATATTCAATTTAAGACAATCACAGCCGCTTCACGAAGCTACTTCAAGTTAAATGATCCCTTGGTTTGCTTGAAACAATTTTTTATTCGAATTTCAATTCCTTGTCTAAGTCCGATGGCCTTATCGATGATTTTATTCTTGTTACGTCGATTTTCTCGCGTATGGACTAGCATCTGAAGCTCTGTGTTTTAATTTTTTTAAGTGTCATGCTCCAGATTGGTTTGTGTCTCAGATTGATCATAAGTTGAATATCGAAAAATTCTAGAATACATTTTATAAGAAACCAGAAATCGAGAAATTGATAATCAAAATTCAAGGATGTGGCAGAATTCGTGAAAATCTTTACGAGCGCTTTCACACCATTAGAGGATGAATGTAAGAAAAATCTGAAATGCAGTTTTAGGCGATTGGAAGTATGAAGTAGAATCGAATTCGTCAGATTTTAAATATTTCACAGATTAAACTTATACGAACTTTTTCACCCAACCAAATACTGAAATTGTGTAACAATCCCAAGAATGTACTAGCCCATTCGATATCCCACCAGGACTAAGAGAAATGGCGGAATTCGTGACCTACTTTTTTACCCTGTCTTCGTGCTGCAATTCAATCTGACAATTACTTCTGCAGTTAAGCTATATAATTATATACCAAGGTTCAACTTCCTAGCACAATCCATTCCTTAGATAGAAAACGTACCCCGAGTCAAAATAATCCCGAGTCAAAATAATCGATCAAAATTGTTCGAAATAAAATTCCATAATTTTGTATTGGTGATCGGTGCTGAATTTTTCTACGGTTAATTTCCCAAGTGTCTTTAACGTTCTGAAAAGAAAAAGAGAGAAACACTTTTTAGTTATAGTTAATCGGTACATTTTCTTAAACCTGTCAATTTTCAATGAATTTAATCAATTTTTCGAAATATGAACAAATAGGTTCATTACTAAAGCAGCACGTTTCATTGCTGGGCGGAAAATATAATGAACATGTTTATGTCGATTTCTTTCGGTTCCGGTTTCGAACGAATTTGCAATTTATTTCGCAAATCAATCAATCAATATATGGCAAAAAATTTGAAAGCCCAATAAAAAATTGAACATCTATCACTTCTCATTCACATCCTGACGAAATCATAAATAAAATTATTCGTTCTGAACACATCTGTAGCCAGGTATGCAGAGAAGAGTCCTTATTAAGGTACAACTTTGTATTTTTGGTTTCGTATCTGTCGAATGAACGGAATGAATAAATTCCATCAGGTTTGGAAAATATTTAGAATAATTTCAGAGGATAAATTAATAAAGTTTGTGAAATCGATTTATTTTTTTATCGAGATATTTTGTACAATGTTGCGTTGTCCAGGGGGCGGTTTTTTTTAAAAGGTGGTTTTTTGTAGAAATATTTTTAATCGAAATTCGTAGACATGAAAATTTTGCGCAAGGGAATTTTAAAATTAAATAATTTCATTTAAATTCCATTTGAAATTTTTTTTTTTAAAGTTATCTTCGGAGTCAACCCTTAATAATTATAAAATTCGCTACGGAAAGAGTCTTCTCAATTTAAGGAATAAAAAAACAAATGAACAACAAGCGATAAATCGATGTGTTAAATTAACTGAAAGTAACTAAATTGTTTATAATAAAGTATTGAGTGTGACTGAAAAAATAAAATAAAGCCATAATATATATGACTTTGCTCATATTTTAGGGGTAGTACGCATCGACCTACAAAAAATACGAAGAAATCTATGCCGTTTTGTCAAATTTTTGACTAATTGCGCTGACAGAATGCAATCTTAAATGTTTGACAATATTTTTACTTTTCTGTTTGACACCATTTGACATAAAAATTTTGTCATACAGGCATATGAAGTTTGTATTGGACTGTCAGCCGTGCTGTCATATATTTGCCCACACAATATTCAGAAAATTGGGCAATTAAAATTTTGATTAAGCTTGTATTTCATCCTATGATATGCGATTAAAAAAAATTTACCAACAACAACTATGTAATTTTTTAAGGTAAGGCCTTGCGAATAAAACAATTTGGCAACAAAAATTAACGATCACACTATATGCATTTGCTAGCGTAATAGTCAAATATTTGGCAGTATGTATGCCACTTTTAATATTTGTCCATTTCGTCTGAATATGCAGTCAGATAGTACGATCGGAAAATATACGTTTGGCAACATGTTCATTAGCTCGTTTAACTCTAAATAACAGGGCTAGTTTTTGACAACATTTGATCGTGCAATTTATCGAAAAATGGTTTTCTTGTATCGATTTTACTTTATTATATAAAACAGTGTAAAGTATATTTTATGCCAGCGTGCAAAACAGGCAATCGACTAAATTTTTTGACAAATTTGTTTAAGACAAATATTGGACAATGTAGCAGTACAGTTGAAAACATACAGCCCAGCAAACAATCTGGTGAATATTTACTGTGGAAGTCGATTATATGAAAAATAAATCGTGATCGCATCTCAACGAAAAAAAAGTTAACAACTGTATAATGTAGACGAAGAAAAATAAAATCTTTTGATGAAGAGAATACAACGCGCTTGATAAATTTGTATTCATTCTTAAACGAATCGTAAATGCGATACACTGATATGCTTAGCATACGAGCCACCTAGATGATTCACTTATGGTTCATGTAGATGATTCACTTATGAGTTATAAAACGGAACGCTTAATGATGTAGATAGATTGAATAGATACAAAATTTGTATTAGTACTTGCACTATTTCTACAAACATGCTTACAACAATTCTTATTATTAAGTGTTTATACAGCTTTAGATCCAATGTTATTAATACAATAATTTGTAATAAAAATATAAGTTTTGTTTCTTCTTTTGCTTCGTTGGGCATTAAAACATATTCTGTGTATTACTTAGTCTATAATAACAAGGTGGGTTCCGTGGATCATAAGGTTTAACTGCAGCTGTTCTTTGGATCCTCTCCTGTAGTTGGGTAGGTAACATTTCATTCTTCATATTGAAAATAAATATCAGAATGTTTAGTCCAACTCCCTGGGCAACTTTCAGCCATTTTTTTTATCGAAAAATCGTAAATAAATTGAGCTGTGAACATTTCCTTCACCATGGTGAATCATTTGCGATGATTTTGAATTTACTTTGAGGAATTTATTAAAACATTTATTTCCAATTTTCACCCTTGGTTTTAAGGGTGATGTATAAGATCGAGAATTCTAGTAGTATTTAATTGTTAGCTCTAGTATAATTTCATACGAATGACAAAACCGAGAACAACCTTGATATTGAATTAAATTCTCTGTTTTATATCCGCATATCTATCATTTTACGTTCTGAATTAATTACACAGATGAATTAAATTTGTACGTCTTACCTGGGCTTTTGTATGACTATTTCTTGTATAACCAATTTAAATATATCTACATATTTAAAATAAGCTCACTACCCAGAGAGTAAACCTCAAAAAAAGATAACGATGGGTTAATGTTTCACAGCGTGGGCTCTGTGGAGGAGTACTCTTTTGACCTATTTCAAAGTCAAAGTTGAATTTTGATTAAGTTACATATATACATTTTTAATATTACACAAACATTTCTAATTATTAATAACCCTTTTCATTTTTCTACTTGCAGGTAAGCTAAAAAGATACTTGGATTCAACTTTTTTATGGAACTTATAAATGAGTCAACTTTAACGAAATCTCGCGGTATGAAATTTCATTTTGCGTACATTGTACAATATTTTGTAGATTTGTCCGACTAGAATTAAGTAATTAAATCATCGTAACTACATATAACAAAAAATTTTTTTTGTGAAATAATATTTGCTATAGATAGACGAGATGACTAAATTTTGTAACTAATATCACGCATTTTAGAATGACTTGAAAACAAATGCTGAACTTCCGAGTTTATTTTTTTTTCATTAGTCATTCTTCAATTCGTTCATAAGGTTTTCACTTTATTATAACTACCTCAGTTACCTGAAATGTAAACCAATGAGGTCAGGGATCTTGGGATTCGGAGTGTATTTCTCCAGTCATTAGTTTAATATAACTGAGCACATAGTTTTGCCTTTGTAGCAAATATACAGAATGATTCAGAGTCAATTGAACTAATTACACAGCAAGCAGCTTAGGTTAAATAAAGAAAAAATCGTTTTAGTCAGGTGTGCGGAACGAAACGAACGGTAACTAATGTCCATTTAAATACTGAAATATTTCATAAAATTTAGTCTACGTTTTTAGGCTTAATTGAAATATATTGAATCCCCCTTTTTATTGGTATATCACATTTGAAGCTCTGCATCCCTCAAAGTTTTTGAGAAAACAATCGATTTCAGAACGCTCGAAAAATGGTAAAAAATTATCAATTTTTTTTTTGAGAAATCAATCGATTTCAGAACCCATGAAAAATTATAAAAAATAATCAACATTTTTTGGAGCTTTTTCCGCTTAAATTTTTTATTTTTCAATCAGAAAATGAATGAACAAAATAAATCGAGAATTCAAAAATGGGTGTTTATAATACATATTATAGACTATGTACAGTATTTTTTTTAAAACGATTAAATTCAAAATGGCGGCTGTGCAGCGTTTTTCCAGGGTCCACGGCCGGACACAAAGCGCCTGTAATTTTTGAATTATGATAAGCCAATGAATTTTTTTCGATTATCTATATAACAACAGCTACAAGAGTACGTAGAATTTTTATCGATATATTGATTTTTGGCCAAATGGCGCACTTCTAAAGTGAAAAGTGTAAAATTTGCCTAAAAAATCGTCAGAAAATGGTAACAAATGAACTATGCAATATTAAAAAAAAATTCTACGTACTCTAATGGACAATATAGTTTTAAAGAGTTATGTTTCCGGCCAGCTTGAAAAATGTAGTTTTGAGATAAACGCGTTAGAAGTTTTGACTAGTAGAAAATCATGAATAATTTTGCAGGCGGCCTTGTACTAAAATTCGAAAACCAAATCCTTAGAGACTTTTTTCGGCCATAATCTTTTGGGACATAATTTTTGAAGTCCTAAGGGACCATTTGAAATAAAAAAAAAATCGATTTTGCCTAACTCCTTAAATAAAATATAAAATAAATAAAAATACAACGAAATTGAATTAATTTCATTTGATACAGCTAAAATTGAAGTCCTACTGAATATTATTTGCGAAGTATACGATTTTTAGGTACTTAATTACTGATTAAATGTTAGTTGTTTTCCGGCGTCAGTAGGGTTTCTGGTGCGACATCGAAACCCGCCAACCGCAATTTTATTTTTTCACTAATTTTAATTTTATTTCTCTTAGCGTTTAGCTCTATATATCCTGGCGTACAACCAAAAATTCCACCAAATTGGTTGAAATATTAGGTGATCTTCAGCGCCACCTCCTTTAGTATAGGGTTGCGATGGCGGGAAGTTAGCTAAAGTTTAAAAGTCGCGGATTGTAAATTTGATTTCGAATGCGCTATATAGAAATTATGCTCAGCAATTCCACCAGCTGTAAGGGTGTTTCGGATAGTAGGCATGATACACCCTCTGACGAGTCTATGCCCTCCGATGACGAAACAGCTCCTTCGGACCTAGTCCAACACAATCTTATAAAACTGGCGTATCCAGTGAAGGTTTTCCAACTGTCATGTCCTCAAGGACAGCGATTAACAGTCGGGGATTTCGTGTTGGGGTTTCACACCAGAAACCCTACTGACGCCGGAAAACAACTAGGTAGGCAGGTAGGTACGCCTGGCTGCCCGTGAGAACACGGACACACTTAGACCTAAAAGGTCCGTTGTGTTACCACAGGATCATCGAATCCGGTCCTACTCGTCGAACCATTTAGAGCTTGCAATGAAGCGTTGGATTCTCGCGACCTCCATTGAGGCAAGGTCACCGAGACAGTTGAAGAAGTAAGCTCCAAGATGAGCTTTCCTTCTGGCTGATAGAACTGGACAGGTACAGAGAAGGTGAAGGACTGTCTCCTCCTCCTCCTCATTCAGGCAGCTTCTACAGAAGTCGTTTGAGAAGAGACCGAGTCTTTTAGCATGTCGACCTATAAGACAGTGTCCGGTCAGGACACCGACTGTGGTGCTGATATTCGCCCTTTTGAGCAAAGTCAGCTGTTTAGAGCGTTATAGATCCAGCTCCGGCCAGATCTGTCTCGCAGTGTGACATGTAACACCGTTTGCCCATCTTGAGTTGGTTTTCTCAATTGAGTCCAATCCCAGTAGCAGTTTACATGTAGAGAGAGGCACACCCAGATTCCGGTGTTCCGGCATAATCTGAAGGGTAGTACCGCGTCGAGCGAGTTCGTCAGCCATGCAGTTCCCTGGAATATCCCTGTGTCCTGGCACCCAGCACAGGAGAATATTGAACTGTTCAGCCATCTCCTTAAGCGACCTTTAATGTTGTCGAGGCCGATTCTAAGGATTTTATTGCCGCTTGGCTGTCTGTGAAAATGCTAATATCCCTAGTAGATATTACATTACACCTCAGCCAGGACAAGGCCTCCTTGATCGCCATAAGCTCCGCCTGAAAGACACTACAGTGGTCCGGAAGGCGGAAGGAGCTGCTAATGTTAAGCATATCAGAGAAAACACCTCCACCTACCCCGCCTTCAGTTTTGGAGCCGTCCGTATATATGTGGGCGGACTCTTCCATCCGTACCGAATCCCTTTCCCATTCTAGACGGGTTGGGATGGCTGTTAGAAAATTTTTCTCAAAATCATAACTGGGAGGGGTGTAGTCAGTGTTTTCAGCAATGTTATTGAAGTGATTCAAGATTGTTGAGTGACCTGCATATATGCCAGTCCACTGTGTAGAGGCCCTAAGTCGAATGGCTGCATTGGCTGCCATTTGCTTGCCAAAAATGTCTAGGGGTGGCAGACTGAATAGCATGTCTAGTGCTGCAGAGGGAGTTGTTCTCAGAGCTCCACTGATGCATATGCATGCTGATCTCTGTACCTTCCCTAGGATGGTGCAGTTAACTGCTTTGTCTAAGGCCGTCCACCAGACAATAACACCATACATAAGTATCGGTCTGATGACGGACACGTAAAGCCAATGAACTATCCGGGGTTAAGGGAAAACAACTAACATTTAATCAAATTTGCTTCTATGGTAGCTTACCATGAAAAAATTCCATTCTTACTTAATTATTGTAAATGAAATAAAAAAAAATTGTTTGAAATTATTTTTAAAATTTAAAAAATTAATGTTCTTGAAAGCAGGCAGCATACTGAAAAATTTATATGTATTATTTTTTTTGTGCAGTGACTTTTAAACTCCAAGAACAAAAATTATGAGCGGAAAAATCTGACCCTGAAACCCGATTTGGTGTATAAAATTTACTAATTTACCAATTTTTGAACTCTTGAAAGTTTCAATCACCAATAATTGGAAAAAATGATACCAAATTCGATCCATTTTTTTCCCAAAAATATCAATTATTAAAGGGTATGGTATAAAAAGTTTGTATATCGAATTTTGAAATGAGCTCTTTAAAGGTACTTTGCTTCTAATACGCCAAAATGCCCAAGTTCCAAAATTACAACATTTAATTATCGCTCTATTTGATGTTAACTATTTTTTACGTAGGACTAGCTTTGTTTTATTATACTTTTTTTCGAAAGAAATAAATTCTTTCACACAAACATGATTTGAGATGAATATGATTTTTGTAAACTATCTAATTCCCAAAACCATCGGTCAGAGCAGAGAAGTAGCTTTGCTATCGTATCCTCAAGGTGACATAAAGATAGGTCGAATATAAACTGAAGAAAAGTCTCTAATAGAAATAAGAAACTTATAAACATTTTATAAATTATGTACCTATAAATCAAATTTTTCGTCGAGATTTTTACGCATATTTTAAACTATTTTCAGATCCCACTAGGAAGATGTAAAAACCTATTCTGCCACCACACGTTCTCTTAGCTGAAATCTTTGTTAAGATATCGACAAAGTGTCTCTCTGTTTCCAACGACACTATTTTTAGTTGCCACTGAAAGTAGTGACTCGGAAAAAAAATTATTTTGTATTTTTAAAATACTCGAAAAATATTTTCATTTTTATTGCTATGGTATTCACATCTCAATTTTCACTTCTCCAGTTCTTGACTTATTTTTCCGTAGGCATTTTACTTAAACTTATCGCTACTCATTTTCGCTTCCACCCTCTAAAAATGTCCTTTGAAAAGTCCTCCACCTTTTGTGTAGCCTCCCAAAAACCAACCTTTGTATATATAGTCAAAAAGCATACGACGGCGTAAAGATGAACGATATTTATTTTCTTAAGGTGTTTTTTAGGATCGGATATCCTTGAAACGATAAAATACATTTTTATTTAAGTCGTTCACAGAAGGGTTTTATGTCAGTCAAATTTTATGACATTGAAAAATTCTCTTGAAATAAACCGCGACAGTATTCTTGCTAAAAACACACTCATGTAGCCCAGCCTTAAATTCACTTGATATAAATTCAACGCCGACAAACGTCAACGGAAATTTCATTTTGATTTATAAAAAAAGTGAAATTTACAGAAATTGATACTGAAGAATAAAAGTATGTGTTACATGACATGCACGCTGATATTGTATGAAGCCAGGTAGGTACACAGGTACATCACTTGTAGTTTAAAATTAGAAATCGGAATTTGGTCTCCAAATATCTGGCAGTTTTCATGACTACCAAAATTAGACTAGTTTTTTATCGATGATATCTTCAAAATGTTTGTCATAGAGTTCGTCTAAGGTCCGAGTCTAAATTTTCAAAATTTTTTACATGTTTTCGGTTAAGATCCTCGAGAAGAGTCCATAAGACTCAAAAAGAGTCTTAAGGGCTGTGAAGGCTCTTTTTTTACTCTTTTTTTGGGAATTTTTTTTTTGTCGAAGTAAATAAAGATACAACTGTGAAATTTTTACCACATATTTATGCACATTTTGAGCCCACTTTACAATTTTTTCAGCCCGAAATTGTCGCTCATTGCTGAGGTATACGGCAACTTAGCCACTCGTTTTCAAAAAAACCTTTTTTTCGGTAGACACGATTGCGGGCGTTCTGCTTATCTCAAATAAAAATACTTTATTATTAAAATAATAAAGTAAAATGAAACTGCATTTTAATCTGTGAAGTTTGAACTAGTTTCGGAACTAGGATTATCAAAAAATATTGAAAAGTGAATTTTTGGCAACTTGTTGAACTCTTTATCGTCAATTTTGGTGTTTTTTACGACTTCTTCAGCTCGACAAAAAAAACGGCTTGATGAATCACAATTATTCTAGTTTGAAAAGTGTCTACATGAGTACTGAATAAGTTCATCAAATTTCAAAGTAATTCGTTCGATAGATTTCGAAATATCGTGTCTACCGATTTGAAAAATACCGTTTTGAGAAAAACGCGACCAAACTGACCATTATATTCGAAACAGCAAAGGAGTTTAGAGAATATAACGGCCTGTAACTTCCGAACGGCTTCGAAGATTGGAGAATCACTTCGCCCACATATTCTACACTATATTTAGATGCAATTAATGCAAACAAAAAAAAAATTGATTTTTTGAACCAGTCACACGGACGACCCCTTTAAGTCATTGCGCCCAGAGTTTACTGTTTACTAGTCCTAAAACGTGTAAATACACAATTTCAGAGTAATAAATTTTTTTGAAATTTCAGGTCATACCTTTCGCATGATTATCTGAAATATGCGAAATATACATTTACTTTCGAATACTTTCTTAAGTATTTAAACCACAATGGATCCACAGTGATCTCTCGTGATGGACTGGGGCACATTGCTTTAGTCCACCCTTCTCAACCTAAGTATTTAAAGGTTGAAATTGATTAAAACTTCTTTGAATTGGCATCATGCAGTCTTCTTCGACAAAGTGGCGAAATATTTTCCTGAAACTTATGTTTTTGTACGACTTTACGCTAGTCTGTCAAATTATTTGAGCTGACAAATGAAGTTCGATGGTGCAATCGTCAAATTTGTTAAGTTGAAATTGTTTCAATTTACATACCCAATTCATGTTTTGCCTAAAAAATATGACCTTAGTTCTTGTCAAACTATTTGTCAAATTTTTTTGGTCAAATATTTGACACCGTGACATACAGTCTAAACTATGCTTGAACAATTCATCATTTTATTTCTGAAACCTCTTAATTTTTGTGTATATACGCTAAATGTGTAGTCTTAATGAACTGACTACTAAATATCAAAAATATTTCTTGCAACTTTGCATCATTTACAGATTTCAGCTATCATTTTTGATATGAAGCAATCGTAGCTATATTCGCCTAAAATCTCGCTAGTGTACTCTTTATTAAAAATTGAGTCCCAGCAATATTAACATTTCAAATTCTTCCCTTCAAATCCGCCCGGAAATACTTTTCAAACTATTCAGACGCTCTCAGACATCCTTGAGTCGAAATTTCAGCCCATATTAAAAGCGAAATGTAAAAGAACCACCACCCAAGAATTTAATTATGAGCGCTTATCCGCCCATTCCTATTAGTGCGTCTGAACTTCGGGCTCCATAATGGAATTGTTTTCGTCTTCCTCAACGTCGAAAAGTAGTTACAATGTCGGGTTACGATAAGAAGTACAATTCGGGGAATAGCGCCAACAGGGGTTCTTGCACTTCTTCTGCAGACAATTTAATCCCACCATGCAATTGATAGGTACGCTTGAGGGCTGTATTTGCAACCTTCTATGTTTGTCCTTGCTGTCGAAGCCAAGGGCGACTTTTTGAATAAGCAACTCAACTCCCGTCTATATTATTTTGGGGGTACGATTCCTGCCTGTCCTCTCAGTTCACCCTAATTTTTCTCACACTAATTCCGGTTGCGTAGTAAACAAAAACCACATACAATCCATTCCACCCACCCCCGCAGGGTGTTTTAATAATGTCCTTAATGAAGGTACTGCGATGGAGTTTGTCGTTTAGTCTAAAATTCTGGAGAGTGGCGGCTATAGACAAAGCTATTCAACCTTCCCTTCACAGGTCCAATGTCATTGTGGAGCGCTTTGTTCGACACTTTTCCATGTTTCTGACATGATTGAATTTACGAGCATTGATTTAATGATTTTTCGGGTCATCCATTGAACGCAGTCGAGGGTATGATCCCCGAAGGACTTGATTAGATATTTCCATAAAACCGAAATACAGGTAAAGGTAAAATATTGGCTTTGGATTACGTTACAAAGCGCGCTCGAAACGTTTTAAAATGTCAAAATACTCGTCGCTTTGAAATTTTGAAATTAGAAAGGAAAATTAATTGTCTGATTAATTTTTGAATCATCGTCGTGTATGAAGTCATCGGGTTTAATAAACGCTGAAGAGATAATTGATTAGTTCAAGAAATGAGTAAATTATAAAAATGCGCAGTATGTTAGTCATGCATTAGAATTATGCTACTTTGCTTGAAAGATTATGCTGTGACGATCCAATTAAGTTATTCTTGACTTCTATTTTATTTTGTTGCTGTATCCAGCATTAAGATTTTAATTCTTCCAATGATGTCATAGAGATTGAAAGCAGGAGTGGTCAATCGCCTCTAAGAATTTTTTCCGAAATTATTGCAAATAATGTTACTTTTCCTATAGTAAAAAAATCAAAAAATTTTAATGCAAGAATGTTCCAAGCCAGAAGAGACCATTGCACAATTATTGCAGTGATCATTATTCAAACTGAACTAACGATTTCCATCCTTTGCTGTTTTCGAGAAATAAAAATTCGAATTTTTTTCCCTTCTACCCCTCCCGTCATCAGCTCGTACATCCGCACCCTCAAATAGGCAACTTTTCTCTGGTAGAGGTCTATTGGGCCTAACTCCTGTAAAATTTTTAAGATCCAATCTGGTTCGGTTTTGCAAAATGGATGTTCCCTACTTCCGTGGGGATCATCCTAGTGTAATATTGTAATCCAACCTAAAGAATAACCAAGATTCTACTTGGAACGTTATTGTTTACGTTGTCAGTCGCATAGTAACCTACACCGCATCTCAGCATTAAACGCGTTCCGGACTTCCACCAAAAAAATAATAATGTTGCGACCAGACTGTTAGCAAAGTTTTTTTTTTGCTGTATCTATTGGGAAACAATTAAAATCCTTAGCTTACAGTAGAGATGGACAAAGCAGTTCCTTTCAGTGAAGTACTTCACTCCGAGTCACTCACTTTAAGGAACGAGTTCAGTGAAGTACTTTCATCGTTCCATCGTTCTATAGTCACTAGTCACTTCAATTGAAGTGTTCACTCACTCAATGGAACTCTTCGTTCCGGAGTCACTACCACTAGTCACTTCAATTGAAGTGTTTACTAACTCAATGGAACTCTTCACTCCTTCGTTCCGGACTCACTACCACTAGTCACTTCAATTGAAGTGTTTACTAACTCAATGGAACTCTTCGCTCCTTCGTTCCGGACTCACTACCACTAGTCACTTCAATTGAACTATTCACTAACTCAATAGAACTCTTTGCTCCTTCGTTCCGGACTCACTACCACTAGTCACTTCAATTGAAGTGTTTACTAACTCAATGGAACTCTTCGCTCCTTCGTTCCGGACTCACTACCACTAGTCACTTCAATTGAACTATTCACTAACTCAATAGAACTCTTTGCTCCTTCGTTCCGGACTCACTACCACTAGTCACTTCAATTGAAGTGTTCACTAACTCAATGGAACTCTTCGCTCCTTCGTTCCGGACTCACTACCACTAGTCACTTCAGTTGAAGCATTCACTAACTCAATGGAACTCTTCGCTCCTTCGTTTTGGACTCAATAGCACTAGTCACTTCAATTGAAGTGTTCACTAACTCAATGGAACTCTTCGCTCCTTCGTTCCGGACTCACTACCGCTAGTCACTTCAATTGAAGTGTTCACTCACTCTATCTCTTCTAACAGCCGTTTAGTAGCCACCGGTGGGCTGGGGTGTGTGTGAGTTTTCTTCTCTAAACAGCCGCTCACTTAATCACAGGTTCAGGCAAAAGTTCGTAGGGCTGGTGTGTGTGGTTTCTCCAGCCGGTCTATAGTCAGGTAGGCAGTAGTTTGCTTGTGGATTAAGAAATAGGAAGAAGAGCGGTGTATGCATGAATATTTACATTTCCTTTCTTATGATGGAAAATATAATGTTGTGGTATTCTCCGCACCGCGTCGCGTATGCCATATATAATTACTTTGAAGACAACAGCACTGTTTATAATCAGTGATGCCAATTTAGTGCTTCCAGCGTTAAATTTGGTGCTCTCAGTGGACAAATTAATTTTACCACTTACGCATTATTTCAATATTCCTGCGATTGAACTGCAGTTCCCCAAAAGGAGTGAATTACTTCACTCACTCACTTCAATGAAATGTTCTTTTTGAACAGTTCACTCGTGAACGATCCATCTCTAGCTTACAGTGCTCTCAAGTTATCGTGAACATGTTTTATAACGACTTTTGTATGGGAACTACGTGAAGAAGTAGGAAAGATTTGCCTGTAAACGAAGTGTAGTTTTATAAATTCATAATCTCTGAACAAAAAAACCATTTAGTTTTGGGCAAATTAAAAATTTTAAATTATTATATCTAGAGCTCTATAAATAAAATGAGCAAGAGAAATCTTCCAAAAGGTGTTAAATCTTTAAGAATTGAACGTAATATCCTTGTTCCCAGCTTATATTCTTCAGCGGTTAGCTTTCAATCGGACACGTTAAATTAACCGATTGAGAAGGGACCACGGTCGAGAACTGTCCACAAGATTAAAACCCACTACCGAGGAAATGATAAATTCGTTCCTTCCTGCAGGATTACAGCCTTGACGTTCACCCTTAAACTGTCTGAATTTATTTCGAAAAGTAGTTCAGCCGTGTCCTTTTTCTTGAAGTAAGCATTTCAGGTAAGCCCAAAATTTCCAACCTGGCTGACCCAAATCACTGTTATCGCAAGTCCTAGATCACCAGTGGTATTTAAGTAGACAGTATGAATACATCACGTCTCACTTCTCTTTTCAATTTGTCACTATTGTTAAGGAATTCTATGCCCATGCTTCCCAGGAAGGACTTTGTACAATTTTATATAAATTGTTGTTTTTTTTTCGTCCATGTAATATGACGGAATGTAGTAGTCCGTATCCAGAAGTTCTGTGTTCTCGGAATATGTGTCAGTATGGAAATGGTTCTGTTTGGACTGTAGAACCAGTGAAAGGAGGCGACAGGCTTGTCGGCATGTAAAGTAGGCTAATGAAAAATATTCGGTAGGATTGCGATTCTAAAACGCACCCAGTGGTAAGTAATTGGGCGCGGCTTCCCAAAGGGCGATAGTGTGCCACTCAGAAGATAATACTCGAATGGTACACAATAAGGAAACACAAGTTGACCACATTTGTGGTAACCGATTGCAGAAAGTTAGAAATATCGCGGTAACTTCCAACATAATACCGCGCAATTATTAGCCAGCCATTCACATTGATGGCAACTGTTTTCATCTTTTCTTTTTCTTGCAATCATCCTACCGTTCTAAAGCCGTAAAGAAACGCACTGTCTGACTGACTGATGAAAGCCCTCCAGAAATTCCACCATCAGCACTCAACAACTGGTGGTGCCCTCCTGTGAGACACGTGAAAAGTTTCAATGCTTGACGATAAATTGGTGACCCTTGACTGTCAAGTAGGCGAGCATAAAAGACAACCTGGAAGCAACGGACTCGACACTTGAGTCTTGCTACTGTTGAAGGAAAAGGATCCACAAGTATCGCAAGACGACAGGTAGGCTTAGCTATGAGCCATACCATACCATCGCATATTCAAGATGGGGCACATAAACTTCAAGTTGGATGCCATCATAGACTGCACCATAGGCTGCAACTCGTATAGCGTGCAATTTATTTCCGTTAAAACAAAGACAACTTAAATGTCAAATGAATGAGAGATGGAGTGGCCTTATTCGAGCCGGAGAAAGAGTTTTGGGGTCTTAGACTGAGATGTAGGGTTCGTTGAAAATACACGGTGAAGAGGGTCCCTGAATGAATAGGCAGCCTCATCGAGACACCCGAGCAATGCAACAAAAACTGCATCCATCCCATACCATGTAAATAAATATGCGAAAAAAATTATTAATAAACAAAGTCTATGCCTATACTCGATGTTGTATAACGTTGTTAAAGTGATGCGGCAATTCGTTCACCCTGTACACGGACGCGCCTGATGGATGGGCAAAGTGAGAATGTGCGTTTGGTGAGGACGATGCAAATTTGAGTGGTTGATGATGAGGCTGATGGAGTACTGCATCAAATTGAAGGTGAATGTACGAACAATTTGATTTTAACAATAAAAAAAAATGGTAGCCAATTTATATTTACAAGGTTTGGGTTGCATTGTTTGAAAGATGAATGCCGCTCTTCGATAAATTGCGAATGTATAATTTACTCATTTAAAAATTTTAATTAATAATTGCAACATTTTGCCGATTTTACTGTGTATTGTGGTCTTGTGATAGTTTAGGAGTACTCGATCCCGAAAAAGAAATACGAAATTCGTTGTCCGTCTGACCGCCGTACGCGATCAAGATTTCTGTAAAATCTCGAGAACGCGTGAAGGTGACATCATGAAATTTTCGCAATAATCAGACTATGATGATAAAAGGTGCCACCATTGGTAAGGGCATTGGCACTTAGGTCAACGAAAAAAACCCATTGTATCACCCTGTAATTTTTTTTATATGTGCTGACGTCGGGGGTACGTTTGGAAGTCGCTATCTCACGAATTATGGTACAGAGTTGAAACTTAGTTCATGAGTAAAACGCAGTGGTGACAATTAAGAAAATATTATTGGGTGCTAACACGAAATACTGGTAAAAATTGGCTGATCAGAAACGTAATATGGCAAGATTAGACATCTGGCAACAACTCCCCATCATTATATTTGTCAAGTTTTATCGGCGTCATTTGTTTTTTGTCGAAGTTTGAGGCAAATAAGCGTCATTTGTGGGAGGTTTTGCTTTTCTTTTACAATTCTAAAAAATCTGCTGCTGAGGCGCGTCGAATAATTACAGAAACTTATGGTGAGTCTTCTATTAGTGAACGGGTGATTTCGGCGTGGAAAACAAGGAGCGTTCCGGCCGGCCAAAAAATTTGGAAGACGCAGAATTGGAGGCATTGCTGGACGAAGATACATGCCAATCGCAACAAAGTTTTGCGGATTCATTGGACGTGACTCAACAAGCCATTGCACTTCGTCTGAAATCCCTGGGAATGGTGCAAAAACAAGGAAATTGGGTGCCGTACGAATTGAAGAGACGTCGAACGGCGTTTTTTCACGTGCGAACAGCTGCTCCAACGGCAGAACAGGAAAGGTTTTTTGCATCGTATCGTGACTAGCGATGAAAAGTGGATACACTACGACAACCCGAAGCGCCAAAAATCGTGGGGATACCCTGGCCATGCATCAACATCGACGGCAAGGCCGAATATCCATGGTTCCAAGGTCATGCTATGTATTTGGTGGGACCAGCTCGATGTGGTGTATTATGAGCTGCTGCAACCGAGTGAAACCATCACAGGACCTCTTTATCGAAGTCAACTAATGTGTTTGAGCCGAGCATGGAAAGAAAAACGGCCGCAATATGAGCAGAGACACGACAAAGTGGTTTTGATACACGACAACGCTCGGCCACATGTTGCTCAGGTTGTGAAAACCTACCTGGAAACACTAAAATGGGACCATCCGCCGTATTCACCAGACATCGCCCCATTCCGACTACCACCTATTCCGATCGATGACGCATGGCCTATCTGATCAGCACTTCCGTTCTTACGAAGATGCCAAAAAATTGGGTCGATTCGTGGATCGCCTCAAAGGACGAGGAGTTCTTTCAACGCGGAATTCGTATGCTGCCAGAAAGATGGGCAAAAATTGTGGCTAGCGATGGACAGTATTTTTAAAAATAGTTATGTAACCAATTTCCCACAATAAAGGCTCAAATTTTGAAGAAAAAAAACGCCAGAAAGTTACCCAGCAACCCAGCAAACCATTGTGGTGAACTTCAGCTAACGCGAATTCGCTGTGAATTCGCTTTAGCGAAATATACGCGAACATTATTTGGAATTTTATGGCCTCACTCTGCATTTATATATGAGAAAAAGAGATGTCAATAAAAATGAAATATTCTTCTAAGAAATATTTGAACGCGCACTGCTCTAATTCTGATCGCGTTAGTTTTTTGTTATTAGAAGTATTTGGACGTTCATTGTCTTGTGTCAAGTGTTGTGATTATTTTATAAGCAATTAGAGTGAGTATCTATGTAATTTGCTATAGTTTTTGTTTTGTTTATTTATGAAAAGATGATAACAGAAGACAATATAACCATTGCAACCGAATTTCCTGCATAGAGTATTTTAAAGCGCCCTTAATCAAGGATCGTATGGTCCTCAATTCGTGATTAGGGGTTCCGTTAGGATTATGTGTAGGATTTAATATAATTATGTAGATTGCTTTAAAATGAACCGTATTCAAAACAAATCGTACGAACATGTAAAAAATATTTTCAGTATTATTTTTATTTTTTTCAAAGTCAAGATTTGGTAAAGATTCTCTATAATGCACAAGCGAAAAAGTAATGTAAGAGATTTTTCATATTTTACATTAACGTTTCAAATGAAACTTTGGTATGTTTTAGGATGTGGTTAATAAAAATTTTTGACATCCGGGATGTAAAACTATATAAAAAACCGATTTTAAATTTTTAATTTTGCTCACCCAGTACATTTTATTCGAATCATTATGTATGAATAAAATTGATTAATTTTTTATAATTATATTTTTTAGTTTATTCACCTAGCGAATATAATATATAAATCTGCTTCGCTTGATGAATTCGATACGAACCCGCTTAGCGAATTCGCTGTGTCCTGACTTCGCGAATTCGAAGTGATGGAACTTTTTAGTACATAGGGCGATTCGCAAGTGAACATAAAGCGAATATTTAGCGACTATTAAGCGAACCTGATACTTCGATACCCGTTCGCTTGATGAATTCGCTTAGATTTCGCTTAGCGAATTCGCTACGACTTTACATCGCGAATTCGTAGTGGCGGAACTTTTTAGTACGTAGGATGATTCGCAAGTGAGCAAAAAGTGAATCTGAAGCGAATTCGTAGCGAAACCGGTAGTTCGCGGGACACGTTCGCTTGCGGTTCGCAAGCGAATGATTTGGTTAGCTGGGTACTTGTACAACCAATAAGTCAGTCCATGTTTAGTAGACTTGCGCATTTTAGTTCAACATAGTGATCGATCATTTCCGCTTCCCGATCCGCCGCGAACTAGTTCGTTCTTTTAGTTCACTAGTTCGCGGGAGTTCAGTGATGAGAAAGGGAGTGAAGTTTAGAACGACTCGTAGTCGTCATTGTGGTAGAATGTGGTGAGCAAAAAAAAGAAGGTCGTCGTGTAGAATGTAATGAGCTATAAAAAAGGTCGTCAGTCTAGAAATAAAAACGGTCGTCTCGTACAATGTGGGGAGCTAAAAAAAAAAGTCGTCAGTCGACAAGTACAGGGTGGGTGATCTAGTGGTTTCTTTTTAAATCATAGGTTATTTTGACACTGAAAGCTGTTTCCCGCTTGAAATCTTGACAGAAAGTCAGTATCATACCTCCGCGGAACGAAATGAGTCGCTTTACGCTTGAACAACGTTGGGAAATATTGGAAAACTTATTTCCAAAGTGAATACTGTGTAGCCCAAACAGTGCGTTTTTTGAAAAGACGTTTTGGCCGAAATGAAGCACCCACCGCGCCTGCTGTACGCAAGTTTGTGCAAAAAGTTCGTGAGACTGGCATGCGCTAGTGGACAACACTCATGGCCCCGGTCGTCGTACGGTTCGCACAAACGAGAATGTGGCTGCTGTAGCCGAGAGTGTGAGACTCACTCCACGAACATCAACTCGCCGTCGATCTCAACAGCTCAACATTTCACGCACTAGCCTGAGGAGAATTCTGCACAAAGATCTCGGATTATTCGCTTACAAGGTCCAATTGACTCAGCAATTGAAGGCGCACGACCATCCGCTTCGTTATCGCTTCGCAATTTGGGCCTTAGAGCAGCTTGAATTGGACAACGATTTTGGGCGAAAAATCATCTTTTCTGACGAGACGCATTTTCATCTCGGCGGCTACGTTAACAAACAAAATTGCCGCATCTGTTTACTCTTACTAATAAAGCCATAATACATGGAAAAAAATTTAATTTTGTTCATTTTATTGCATTTTTAAAAAGAAACTTGTATTTGGCCCACCCTGTATATTGACCACAGACTTGAAACGGCTATGAATGAATACAAACGAACTAGGAGCGGGACTGATTGGGAACTAGTTCGTTCATTTCAGTTATGGGAACGCTCTTTCGAACTAGTTCGTTCGCGAACCTCACAAGCCTAACGTTTAGTCATATTTTGAACTGCCTTCTTTAAATTTAAGCGATTTGAATTTTGTGTTTTGATTAGATTCGGTAGCTGAATGCTCTGTGATCCCATACACGATATGTATTCATTGCAAATATATTAGTACTGTAGTTTTTATTTGTCTTTGCCGTCGCAAGCAATTAGTAATGAGTTCCATACACCTGCACGTCTGCAAGACACGAAGGGTCACTAGTGCATAGAATTATTGTTGAACAAAGCTTCTCTCCTCAAGTGCAATAAAGTAGACTTAATAGGCGGGACTCTCCTTATAAGAGTCACACAATATCACAGTTCCACCAACCTATCATCAACCTTCAATCGTAGTCTTCAGTCTGCTACTTTAATAATTAAAAACTTTGCGTTCCGGAAATGAACGTCTTGAGACGACTAATTAATCCACACGAGTTCAAGTATCATAAAACTGTACAATGAAACTGCTCTCATTAAGGCCTCCTCTGTTTACATAACAAAACCGAAAGCATATCTTATGGCTCCGTAATAACAACAATAATTGCACAGACACGGGCATCTTGCATAGTGCAAAATCAGCGCGATATTGAGCCTTCCAAGAACTCGTCTTTAATGAAAATTCGAGACGGCTAGACCCTGAATGGGCGTCGCAGGGGGTGGCATTATACCAACACCCGCACAACCTGCATTTATCATGTCTGATACTCTCGGCTCGATACTCGAGTCGGTGCTATCGATTATTTCAATTAAATTGTGAAACTGATTACACAGAGACAAAGCTCTCTGCCCCCGAATCTGCGGGGAAATCGAAACCCGGAAAAACTACAGAGGTGCTTTCATCTTCATTTTCAATCTCCATCGTAACGTTGAGGGGTGGTATTTTCCAGGTTTGTGTTAGAACTTTTCTCGTATTTTTCGCCCTTCAAATGTGGGGTGGCTGCAATATGCTTGCTAATTTTTTAGTGGGGTGACCAAGAAAAACGAAAGCAAGGGCGCTGAAGGTTAGAAGTAAGTTCACCAAAAAAAAAGTAAAATTACCGACACTTGCTGGGAACGTACTTTTTCTCATTTTGAAACATAACCCCTTCCTATGGGAGCGCTAGTAATCCACCCATTTCCCATAGACACTCTGTCGCCCATTCATCAAATCAAATTTCACTTTTCTTTGATACCAGCGCTGTACGTCGATTCTTCCGGTACAGCCGATGCTGTAAAAGTTGCCTTCCTAAGTATCCGCTTTATTACGGATGTAATTTTATCGTATTTTATCACATGGAATTTAAAGGTGTAAAAATTTATGTAATTAAGAAGTTGAATCGAAATTTGGCCCCCTAGAGGGACAAATCAACTCGAAATAAAATTTGAAAAGTCTCAGTATTCTTCCATCCACAAATTCACTGGAGTTTAAATGAACTTTACGAATTTTGAACAGGTGGAATATTCTGTTCGAGCAAAATTCAATTTGACAAGGACATCGGTTTTCCGTGGGGGTGGAGTGTAGGTGCGTTCATGTCAGCCAAATTTTGTTATTGGTACTATTCGTTGGTCGGAAATCGGGATATTGACGATATTCACTCATGTAAATGATTTCCGATTTACATCAAACGTCATGTTGGTTGAGCAAAGGTGATCTACTCATCGGTAAATATTTACATGTATACACAAATTGACTGTAGATACGAACAGAAGGTATAATGTATCCTGCACCCGTCCTGGTATTATGCACATATTTTTACACAATTTTACGACTGAATTCCCGTGGCTTGTTATTGAATTGATCTATAGAATGAAATAATATCGGAATTTATTTTCGCCTGGTTTGTAATCTCTTTTGTTAATACTAGCTTTTCCCGATTAAATTCATATATCTTCTTGGAATCAGTCAATCTTTTTCCGGCATGTTTTAAGCCTTGATCGAATTAAATTCTCTTTTTTTACCATCCATCTAGACCACACATTATGTTCATTATTCGTTGTCCTAATAAAATACATCTTTTCCGAATAGATTTAATCCTTAGAGTATAATAGAGATGGCGACTAAAATTGAAGCCCGAAAAAATTGGTTTGAACATGTGTTAGTTTATGATACAAAGGGCGTGCTGGTTTGGGTCATTCCATTAAGAATCGCCGAAGTTGTGACCTTACCATCGCCGATTCTTTTGAAAATTTTTGTACTTGAAAAACTAGTGAAAAAAATATTTGCAATTCAATTTTTTGTTTCTATCTAATTTTTTTTGTTAGGTATACACTCCACGAAATAAATATAAAGGCACCTAAACTTCTTATTTAAAAAAGAAAATAAATGTTATTTTCAATTTCTTAACTTAAATTCTTTAATTGTTTTTTAATGTTGTTTTAGCTGTAATACATTTGAAAAATAATATAACTTCTTTAAATCATAATAAAACAAAATATAAAAAAGAGGAGCGAAATAATTATAAAGGCAATTAAGAAAAAACAATTTTTTTTTAATTTTTAATGGTTTTTATGACATGTTAGTAAGACGTATGGCCACCGTTGTTATTTATGACATCTTCTAACCGCCTTGGCATCAAATTCAGTAAACTATTAAGGATACTGATATCAATTTCCTTCCATTCCCTATTAATGGAATCCTTTAGCTCCTTTACAGTGGAGTACTGCCGGCCATGATGGAAAAATGTTGATGATAATATGGCCCAAAGATTCTCGATTGGATTGAGATCTGGACTAATTGCAGGCGAATCGAGAACCGCAATACTCCGTGACATAAGGAATTCTTTTGTTTTCCTTGAAGAATGGATAGCCGCATTGTCTCGTTGAAAAACAAACTCAGGACCAGCAATTTTCTCTCCGTATTCGATTAAAACATTGTCAAGAAGTTCGATATAATATTCGGAGTCCATACGAGTCGACACAAAGCAAATCGGCGTGGTACCATTGTAAGATATTGCTGCCCAAAACATTAGAGAACCTCCGCCAAAATTTCTACTTTTTCTATTATCCCTTTTTGAACCTTTGTTCCGCCAATGTTTATGGGCACCATCAGGACCATCCAAGTTAAATTTTTTTTCATCGCTGAAGACTACTGTTTTCCATTCTTCGTCCCAAAAACGGTATTTTTCGGCAAATCGTAATCTAGCCTTCTTGTGTCTTGGTGTTAATGACGGTTTACCACATTTGTTGTCATATAGAAGATTTAATTCGGTCTTCATAATTTGTTGTACTCTACGTACACCTACTTCTAGATTCAACTGACCTCGAATTTCGTTTGCGCTAAGGTTTTCATTAACGACAATTCTCCTCATTTCCCTTTTCTCTCTTTTAGAGACCGTTGGTGTCCTTCCTGGTCGCTTTTTGGTGCCGTATATTTTCCCCATCTTAATGTAATTATCGATGACACAACTCGATCTGTTTAACTTAATAGCTATTTGGCGATTTGATAAACCCCTGTCGTGAGAAGCTGCAATTTTACCCTTTTCTTCGTCATTGAGCACTTTTCCGCGCAGCATTCTAATATTTTTAGGGTAAATTATTTTCAAATCACATTAAAAATATTGTAAAAGAAGTACTTACACTATATTGCGTTTTTTGCGGAGAATATAACCAATATTAATAACTTTTACAACGTGCCTTTATACTTATTTCGCGTCAAATAACCGAACAGTTGACAGATCTTTTTTGTTTCTCTGATAACAACAACAATAAGCATGGGTCAATGGGTTTCTACTTCCAATGAAACCAATAAAAATATTTGTATGTTAATATATTATGTACTGTCAAAAAAAATTCAATGATTGTTGTGCCTTTGTATTTATTTCGCGGAGTCTAGTATGTTAAAGTTTTCGCAAAAATAGTGTCCGAGTCCTCTTTGAAAATTCATATCTCTGGTAATGTTTATCCTAGAGTAATAACAAGGGGGAGGTTGTCGCAATATAAAAAAAATATGAATAAAAATTATCCTTGGAATTTTTTTTCAAAGGATAACGATTTTGTCCTTTATCCTTGACGATCTCAAAATCAGTTTTTTTTTTTTGTTATTTTTTGGTATACTGTTTTACAAAACATACCAAAAAATTAACTTGGGATCTCAATGGGATCGGGGTCAAAAAAATCGAAGAACATCAGTGCTTCTCAATTATGATATAATTGTCATTTTTCTATAACATAATTGAAAAGCTCTGATGTTCTTAGATTTGTTTGACCCCGATCCCATTAAGATCCCAAGTTAATTTTTTTGTATGTTTTGTAAAACAGTATAACCAATAAAATATAAAAAAATAAAAAAACCGCATTTTGAGATATTCAAGGATAAAGGACAAAATCATTATCCTTTGAAAAAAAATTTCAAGGATAATTTTTATTCGTTTTTTTATATTGCAACAATTTCTTAACAACAATCTTTAAAATAAGTCCTACTTTATTATTCTAGGATAAAAATTACCAGAGATATGAATTTTCAAAGAGGACTCGGACACCTTTTTTGCGAAAACTTTAACATACTCGTTCTATAACTAACAACAGAAATTAGATAGAAACAAAAAATTTAAATTGTATTTTTTTTCACTAATTCTTCGAGTACATAAATTTTCAAAAGAATCGGCGATGGTAAGGTGACAAATTTCGTCATTTTTGGCGATTCTTGGTGGAATGACCCTATTGCAATTTTGAAAAGTTGGGGGCAAACAAATTATGATATGAAAATTGTTTATTTATCTGTCTATACATAATATGAACTAATATATATAATATGTACTTATTTATATATTGTGAATATACATTACATGCAATACTTGTACAAAACAAAAAGTATGAGTGCATATGTTCCGATGGTGTATATTATACAAGAATTTTCGCATAGCCATGAATAGGATTATAGGATATAGAAAGGATGAAAATAAGAAAAAGACGAAGTTATATTACAAATTCAAATTAAATGTATTGATATTTTAAGCAAAATGAAATATACAACGGAAAGATAGAAAAACGTTTGACAGCAATTCTCAAAAAATCGAACAACAAAGATTAAAATACTACAAAAGCATCGATGATGACAATTTAGAACATATGTATTGCATTACGCTATCTGCTCACATGGCTTTATCTGCTTTAAAAAGGCTTAAACCTAAATAAATAAAATGCCTTAAAGTAAGTTAAAAGTAACTTAACATTCCTAGCCCACTCACACTAAGTTGACCATGAATGATAAGTACATATTTTATAACCTGCCTGAAACTGTCTTTGCTGTTGGGTTATTATTAAACCCAAGACGACTTCGAATTTTACAAAAAAAGAGTTCAATATGGTCGCTTTGTTGCCATCACTCCATTTTTTGGAAAGCTTTAAATTACATAGATAAGTCAACATTTTATATAATACGTCAAAACTTAATAATACTATGTTCAGACTACGAGATTAACGCGTTTAAATCGAGTTAAACGCGTTGAAAACACTTCCCGAACGCGTTTATGAAAACACGTAGCTACAACGCGTTTAACCGAAAACATGTACTGCGACCCTCGCGGAAATCGAAGTAAACCTTAAAAGACACTACTTAATGCTATTGAAACTGAATTTTGTGCTTGTGCAACGACTGCATTAGCTAATTAATTCACTTTTCATTACTGCTATACAAACACTTGTGTTTCAAATAATTTAGAAACCATAAATTTGCTAATGAAACACATCTGAATATCTACTTGTCAAAACAAATCACGTCAAGCTGTCATGTATCAAAATAAAACGAGTTGCCTAGTGTGAACACTACTTTTTTTACTCGTTCATTTAACCTACTTAAACGCGTTTAAAACGCATAGTCTGTACAGGGTATAAGGCTAGAATGTAAGAGGTAAAATAAATCCACTTGTAATTACATCATGCAAATTTATATTCAAATATTTATCAAATTTGAACTACGCGCGCTAAATTTCCTTTTTTCGGAATGCATTTCCCATACAACTTTCGATAACCTCAAAACCGCTCGCACGTCTCTGGCAAATTTGAACACGTTTACCCACAAGATCCCACTTCAATCAACGAAAAGCAAATGTTTTAAATGAAAAGTTACGTTAATCTTGACACTTAACTCAGGACCATACTAAAACATAACATCGTTTAAGAAATTCATTAGTTTTTTCATAAAATCACTCTTAAGGAGATGGTCCATCAATTACAAATTATACTTTGTAATGCACTGCTCTTTGACGAGATGCTCACTTTGCACTTTTTTATAATAAAATTATCACCAATTGCTAGATACTTTTGTGTACTGAATAATGCAATCATATACAAATTGTACTGATAAATTCAATGACAAACGGTTTGCGATTTTGAAAGAAATTTGAAAGTTATACGCGCCGCGAGCAGCGAGACGACGGTCAGTTCTATGCGATAGTATTTGTAAAGCGATTTGGTTTGGTAGCAGTGATTAAGTAGTATATAAAATCGGACAGCGTTGCCAGTAGTGCGATTATTGAATGCGAGTAATCATTGTTATTTCTATTGATTTTAAACGAATTGTATTCCATTGAACCACTAGCTCGCAACAATAAGTTTGCGGTCAATTCATCACAATTAATGATCACTGAAAGCAATAATTTCGCTAGCTACGCGGTTCAATTTATTTCCTCAGATTTTATTGTCTTAAACAAATGTAAACAATTCTAATAATAAAATCACGACGCCACTATTAAATCCAGAATGAAAAAAACAGAAATTAAAATTCGCATAAATATTTTACACTTCCAATTGATTTCTACAATCTCGAATAAGAAATTTCTTGTAATTAACAATTCAATTAGAGGAAAGACCGTGTGCGTTTCATTAACCGTCTTACAGTAGACAAGACGTCGCGTTTCACATCTCCGATTCTTACATAAGAAAACATTAAGCGATTGTCGGCTTGTTAGATTTTGATTTATGCGTGCCGCACACCGGTAATGGTTTAATTAATTGCAATATAACTTAATGTGGACTGACAATTTCCCTGACTGGACAGGTAATGATCTGAAAACGAGTCCTAAGCGGTTTAGACATCGTTCAAACGCTCCACTTTCTACTACATACTCGAAGAGCTTAGAGAGTGTAATAAGATTGCGTTCAATTTTAGCATTAAATCATCGTAACCAATTTGCTTCCATACAATCGAGCGTTGGTGTACGCATTTCAAACGCTACGAAAGCGTTTCGATTAATCAATGAAAATCCGTAGATCAGAAAGTTTAATTCAAACAAAAACCACAAACGGATCAATAAAAAATCGCAGCGAAAGTGCAAGCGTTCGGCGGGATGATTGTTTGTTTGCGGAATTAATAGCCCCCGGGGTGTATAAAAAGCGTCCTCTTCGGATCAGGCTTAAGTACTAGAATACAAACAAGTCGAGGAGTCTTTTTGTCAAGGGGTCGCCTCTATCTGTCCCCGACATCCACAGCGGTGAATGCATTGTGTCCTCCCAGGCGGCATCAGAAGATTGCCGAGTGTTGGCCAAGTAGGCACAAGAAATTTTTTGCAAAATTAACACTTTTTTTTGCGATGTACACAAACATACATCCGCAGCTTTCTCTCTATCAACGGGAAACGGATTCATGTATCTGGCAAATTACTCGTACACGCATTTTCTGCAATTACAAAAACACGGGGGGGAAATTGTGCAAAATCAGCAGAAAATTCGCGACTAGTAAATTTCTGTCATCAGTCGCTGCGACAGTTTTGAAAATAATTCGCGCCACTTTTATCGATGATTTAATTAAACGAAATGACAACATTGGGGAATGTGCGCTACTTTAGAATATTACGTTAGCGAGCAATACGAAGAGTGTGCGAAATTGTTGGCCAATCGGTTCAAAGTTGGGCGAATTTCATTTTGGCAATAAAAAATGGTGTGAAATTGAAAAACTGGTTGCATTTTGCCTAATGTTCGCAAACAACCGCGTAATGGGTTCGTTTTCTATCAACTTTATTGTGTTTGGAGCCAAAACTTTGAATTTTGTCACGGTTTTAATGTTAAGATTTGTTGTTTGCTTGGGGCTAGTGCATCATAAAAACTTTATGCGATGTGTGCTCATTGTGTTACATGCAAATTATATTTTTATGTGTTTGAATTTCGTGTTTATATTTATTTTTTACTTTATTATTTTTTTTAATAATAAAGTATTGTGATCGACCCAGTGATGCGAACTTATGGAATTTTTTCCTAAATTTACTGAATCTTCAAAACCGTAGGGTAAATCTAGGGAAAATATTTCAGGAATTTTTTGAACAAAAACAAATGTAATTTTCGTATTGTTGGGGGATTCCCATTTTACAATTGGAATTGCACAAAAATTCTAGAAGAATGACCTGCCAATTGATATTTTCTATTAACCGGCCTCATCACTCATCTTTTTTTTCCAATTTAGTAGCTCAATTAAATTATTAGAGAACTGAACTAGCTTAAATTTATGATTTTAAGAGCTACCCATATATTTGGCATCACAAAATTAAATCCTCGTTACATACGAGTAAGTAATTAAAGTAATTGTAATTTTTCTGTAAAAAAAATTGAGAACCACAGATGCTCTTCGATTTTTTTGACCTCCATCCCATTTAGATCCCAATTTGATTTTTTGGTATGTTTTGAAAAACTGTATAATATACAAAATATTAAAAAATAAGCAAAATTGAAGATATTTTTTTTTAGATATTCAAAGATACAGGATAAAATTTCAAGGATAATTTTTATTCATATTTGTGTTATATTGCAACAACCTTTCCCTTTAGAATAATCCCTATTTTATTATTCTATGATAAAAATTAACTGAGATATGAATTTTTAAAGAGGACTCACACACCATTTTTGTGAAATATTTAACATACTACATACTAACTAGAAACAAAAAATTTTATTTAAATTTTTTTTTCACTAATTCATCGAGTGCACAAAATTTCTGCGGAACTATTATAGTTCACGTTCCTTTAGGAGTTGTCAAGGAGGACATACTCTCCCACTTCCAAGCAGCTGCTAACTCCAGATGGAAAAGCCTAACAACCTGCGCAATATCTAGGAAGATGTGGCCATCTTACAACCGAGCCAAGTCAGACGAACTTCTATACAGGACTCGGACAGACGTCTCCAGAATCACGGCGATCAGTACAGGTCACTGGCCAATTAGGGATCATGCTGCCAAATTGGGCATTCCGTTCAATGTACACTGCCGTCAGGACACTAATGAGCGAGAGTAGCTCGTTCATTTCCTTTGCTAATGTCCGGCTTTAGTTAGAGCCCGAGAGCGAGCACTAGGCAAACCCTTCTACGGGGACCTTATGGAGATTTCAAGGAAGAAAATTGGAGAGTTATTACTTTTCTTAAACAGCACAGGATGGTTATAACGATAAATTTTCCTCACATTCATCTTTTAAATTCCCCAGTCACAACAACGGCCTTTGAGCTAATTGAGCTCTGTTAGGAAAACAGCGCTGCCACTTAAACCAACCAACACAAAATTTCAACGGAATCAGGGATGGTAAGGTCACACCTGTGATCGATTCTTAATGGAATGACCCCAATATAAAGGCTTCCTAGAAAAATAAAATTTTTGATAGGGGTACCAAGTTACGAAGGTTGTGGTAGTGTTTTTTATCTCAGAAACGGCTCATGCTAGAAAGTTGAAACATATGATGTACTACGAAAGTAATTAGAGCAAAAAAATGTACAGATTTATATAAGTGTATAAAGGTGGAGTAAAAGATATGTCCATGAAAAGGTTTTTTCCACATTTTCAGGACTTTCCTGATTTATTTTAGACATGTCGAGTTATCAAATTAATTAAGTTGAATGTGTACATTTTCACGAATTTCGATATATTTCTTAGGTAAATGGGATATCGAATACACTTTCACTTCTAAAGGCTTTATATATAATCGGAGAAAAAAATCGATTTCATCATTTTCCGATATTAAACCCCCTGGGGTCTATAGCACTGTTCAAGTTTTCACGAATTCCGACACATCTTTTGGTTTTAATAAGATCGTATTTGCTTTTACTTATATAGACTATAATGATCTAAACTTTAATTTCAGGATTATGCTGTATTCAACCCCTAAGAGGGTGTAAAATGATTATGGAAGCTTCAACTATTTCCGACATATCACTTACGCCTGATAAGGTATTGAATTGTTGTACTTTATTATTTCAATAATACAGTATTGTGATCGATTTTTAAAAAAAAAATTTGCTACCTTAAAAATTTTTTTTTCACGTTTCATGACTAGTAGACACGGAAAAAGCAAAAAGGTTCAGAAATACTGAAATTTCGGTCCGTCTGTCCGCCGTACGAAGTACGTCGACCGCTGTACGCAAAATCGTTTGAAGGCTCGTAGCTCCCAAACCCTTTGAGCTATTAAATTGAATTTTTTTTTGTGAATAGACTGGATAGGCCCCTTGAAGTGCCCACTTTTTGAAGGGTGGAGGTGTGAGGGGGGAAGCGTTTTAGACGGAAAATTTTGGTTTTTAGATCTCAGCAACTGCTTATGCTAGGAGGCTGAAACTTAGAATTTATGTAGAGCTTCGATAGTGGACCCATTTGCAAAAAAATTGCCAATATGGGTGAAAGGGTTGGGAGTGGGGGAAAAATAATGCGTCCAAAACGCAAGAAAGCCGAGATCGACACTTTCTAAAATCCATATCTCCTAAACGGTTAATGTCACGAAGTTAAAACTAAAGTTTGCTGAAAGTAAAATTTTTTAAGGGTGCGGTGGAGCATGAAATTGAAGGGGATAAAAATTCTCCTAAAAAATCACGTCTCATATCTCAAGAATAGTGTAAGATAGATGCTTAGATGCTTTTTACCAGAAGTAGGCCTAATAGACCCCTAGCAGAAAAAAAATTGGGTTTGTGGGTGTAAAGGGTGAGTGTGGGGAAGAGTGGAAAGGAAAAAGTTCTGATTTTTATATCTCGAGAACCTATAATGATATAAAACTAAAACTTGGTATTTAGATAGAGCTACTTACGAGTATAGTAATAGCATGTTGGAAAAATGTAATTTTTTATAGATGTAGTATGGTACGAGGGTGGGGGTGTTTTTCCTATCTATAGAACGGCTTATGGCACAAAGTTGAAACTCGGTATGTATATGTAAATTAACTAGAAAAGTAATTTAGATAAATAAATATATATCAAATATCTATTGACGTTTGGAAGAGGGGCGAAAAAAATTATCAGTGAAAATGGGATGCAATAATTTTCACGATTTTCGTCATATCTATTAGGTCTTCCCAAATATTGAGTTCATTTTTATTCTACGGCTTCTTCATATAAATACCTAGAAAGTGTTTTCAAGATTTTTTAAAAACTTTTCACCTAAGGAGATGTAAAGGGGTTGTATACTTCACGAATTCTGCCATATCTCCCAGGCCTGATCAGATATCGAATATCTTTTCTCTTTCATGGGCTTGCGTAATAATTGCCTAAAACTTGTCTTAAGTTTTTCCTTTTTCAGCCCCTAAGAGGGTATAAAAGGGTTGAACACGTTTTCACGAATTCCGTCATTTCGTTTAGAAGTGGTAAGAAATTGAATTGGTTTTTACTTTATCGTGCTGTCTTCATATTTATCTATTAACTCCTTTCAAGATTTTTGGGTATTCAACCCCCAAGTGGGTTTAAGGAGGTTGCATATGTTTTCATAGATTCCTACATATTGCTTTGATCTGATGATATATCGAATTCATTTTTACTTCCTAAGGTTTCCTATATAAGCGCCAAAAGTCAATTTCAGTATTTTTCGATATTCAATCCTAATGGGTGTAAGGGGGTTGTATGCTTTTCAAAGCTTCGACATATTTCTTAGGTTTGCTGAGATATTAGATCGCTTTTCACTTCCATAGACTTTTTATATAATCGCCTACAAACCCATTTCTCAATTTTTGGATATTAAACCCCCAAGGGTTTGCATATGTTTTCACAATTTTTGCCATCCCTTAGTTCTTAGTTATTACGGCATTTGATGTAATGACCTAAAAACCAATTTCACGATTTTTGGAATTTCAAGAACTAAGGGGGTGTGAAGAGTTTGCTTTCGTTTTCACAAATTTTTCAAAATCCCTCGTGTCTCATGAGATATCAAGTTGCTTCTTATAAAATCAACTAAAAACCTGTTTCACAATTTTTTCGAAATTCAAACCTCAAGTGGAAGTAATGGGCTTGTATACTTTTTAACAATTCGTCATATCTCTTAAGTCTGATAAGGCAACAAATTCGTTTTTACTTCTATGGGCTTTTAGTGTACATAATATATCGAAATTCGAATGTCTACACGGGCTTTTTCAATGTTTAATCGGCTAAGAAACTGTATTATAAATATTTTGATTTTAAGAACAAAATTAACTTTTCAAGAAACATAATAATCTCGAAACAAATGATGATATACTCCGACTCTGACTGCTCCCGAACTTTGATCCGAAAAATAATAAAGTTTCGCCTAGACCATTGGCGGATTTTTTACTTTAATAACCCTTCTATTTAATTGCCTAAAAATCGGTTTCAGAATTTTTTGATATTCAACCCCTAAAGAACTAGGTATATCGATATTTTTTATTTCTATTTCCAAATAGCCTCCTAGTTATTCTTTAGGTTATCAGTCTCATAGTAGCCTACATCGTATCTCAGCATGAAACGCATTTTGGATATAATAAAGTTGCACCCAGACTGTTGGCAGATTTTTTTTTTATTTTCATCAATGATCTTTTATCTAGTTGTTTCAACCTGATGAGAGCATCCTGCATTTCTCTTATTCCTACAGATCCATTTCGAAAGTGGGTCTGAGTTCTTCTATCACCCAGCAACAATCAATGATAGATTCGCTGAATTCAAACTTTAAAATTCTATACGGGGGCAGGGTGAATAGAGTCGAATTCAATGCATTGAAAACTCAATTCTGTCTTTTAACTCTGATAAAAGACGAGACAACTTTTCCGTTAATCTTCGATGGAGAAATCACAACGTCCTAGTAATTGGCGTAAGGGATTATTTTGTACTGCGTACAGTGAAATACTATTCATCGTTCATCGGTCGTACTACACGATTGTGGAATAATCTTGCATCTTCTGTTTTCCCTAGTGAATATGATTTGCAGCTATTCAAGCGAAACATTCATCGTTACTTTGCCTCTCCCAATTTTGGACCTGATTCCCTTCCGTTCTCCATTTTTTGATAAGAATAGAATTTTCATCTCCTTGTAACGGCGTGATTAATTAAAAAAAAAATGCAGCGAAAGGGTTGTGGAATTAGGGTTTTGTGGATGAACGTAAATAAAAAAATATGTTGGTGGGATGTACCTTATTGTTAGACCATCCATATTCAAATAACGTGGACATCGCCAAGATTACAGAAGCAGTAACAGTTCCTCAAAAAGAGGAAGGAGGTCCTGTTGGAACTGGATAAGCTAAAGATACAGAACCTCTGTCTCGGTCGGGATTGAACTTCTAGAGTCAAAACCAGTAGATAAATACTTGATTATTCTTGGATTTATAATCCTGTTCATTGCTCCTTGCAGTTTAGCTGGGATGAAGGATGGAGGTGGGTCTACTACCGTGAATTCGTATCTAGTAGAATAGTAGATACAGACGTTATCTTCAGATTAATTACCTACACCTTTGATGTTCGCTACTGCACTTTCCAATCATTAAACATTGACCTTTTCCAACTAGCTTAATAAATAACTCCTACAGTACGAACAGTCAATCTGAATATTCAGTTAGCTCTTCGAACAGGTAATCTGGTATTTATTTACCGAAGCATAAACACGATTTAGAGCTTATAGGCGTGCGTTATCTTATCAGGATTAATATTGCTACAACAAATCCAATAGCAGTGATAACTTCCGAAATATTCTACGCAAATATTGATGTAGAGTGTGCGGCATTATTGGCCAAATAAAAACGAACTGCAAATGTTTGTTCACTCCAATCGCAGTATGTTTAAGTGGCCATTGTGAGCGTTAGCTATTCAACTTTAAAGAAACGCCCGACTTTTAAGGGATTATCAGGAGCTTAGCTTAAGTGATTACTGGCGTAGAAGAGGAAGCCTTGTGTTTTTTTTGTTTTGTTTTTGGGTATCATATGTTTGAAATCCCTTATAGTACCAACGGGACCATTTTCCACTTTTCATTTGTCGTCCTTTCTGTTAAATTTTCCCTCGTGGCTCCTCAAATTAACTTGGAAATTTTCAATTTGGCACGTAATAGAGCCGTTCAAAGGAGTGCTCAACGTTCGACACGCTACAAAATACACCATCAGACCGGCCCGCTTTCATCCCCTAGATGGAATTTTTCTGTTGTTGACAAAACAACAAAAGCCATACACATGCGATGTGTTCCAATGACATTTTTTCGATTCGAAACTTTTGAAAACGTACCGTCCGTCGTCGCGTCATAAAAGGTGAGCAAAATAGAAAATAAAGGGAAAAAAAATCGTAAGGGTTCCCGATAAGTAGGTACACCGTAGGAACGCCGCCCTTAGACTTTGCTAATACAGTCGTATTACCCTTGTCTGGGACTATTGGTGCTTGTCCAACTGTAGGTTTTTCTTTCCAGTCCTTTTCTTCGGTGCCAGGAAACCTTTCGGGCTATCGACAAACTTTGACGGCCCTGCCCACATAGCCAGGAAGTCTACACGAGATTGTAAAGCGAGTCCCTGTATACTTGAGGTTGGAATTTTGATGCCCCTCGATACGATATGCCCTTGCAGAATACACAGGGAATGGTTAATAGTTTATAAATCCTACTCAGGCGGAAGAAGTTGATATCTCGAGCCAAGTGCAGATATGAATAGGAAAGGAGTTTTGACGAGGGTGATTCTGAGTAATATCGACGGTGGGTTGAATTGCTATTGTCAGCAGACTGTCGAGGGGTTCGATTCGAAACTAATTTGGTCTTGGTTCAACGTACCTTGAAAATAAGAATGTTGAACGTAACAAAAGGTGCCTTATCGGAAGTCGACAAAGAATTAGGAAATCAGAGGTGTTTGATGATTTATGGAATGTCTTCGTCTATTGGCCCTTAATGGGCATAGGAAGACAGTAACAAAAACCCTGGTAACGACCAAACTACTGTTCTGTTACACCACCGAGATGTTTGAATAGTATCAGGGTGTTTCAACTTTGAATGAAGCCTAAGGAGCCCCTTCTATTCTTCGTGTAATTTAAGAAAACAAACTGGATTGAAAGTTATGATACCTTTGGGGGTGAAAGTTTCAGAAATTGGTGAATGTTAATTTCAAAAACTTCAAGGCTATATACTATTCTACAGGTGAACAGACTAAGAACTGCATATATTTTACTGTACTTTTCGAAGTTGATGAATATTTCTCAGTAGAAGAGTATGTGAAACTAAAAGTTTGAGAAATTCTTGTGGAATAGAGGAAAATGCATTTTGTCGTTTGTTCCCTCCATCAATATTAGTTTTAGGAACCGCTCCATAAGGCACATGAAAAAAAACCTTTATGTTTTAGTTTCGAACGGGACAGTATTTGCAAACTATTTTCTAAATTCTATTTAGACCAGTGGATTAACACTTGTCAGGGGAATGACACTTGCCAGGGGAATGACACTTGCCAGGGGAATGACACTTGCCAGGAGACTGACGTTATGCACAGTGCAGACAATTCGAAATTCGAACGGATAAGTAACACGTGTTTTTTGATATATTGTTTAGGTAGTAGAGTTTTGCATAAAATGAAGGATTGTAGCGAATTTTTAATCGTTAACTTTCACGTTTTCGGCTGGTTTTGTTAATATGTACAGACTACCACTCGTTTCAAAGTAAATCCTGTGGTGTCATTCTGTAGTCCTTTTTGGGGTTGTCGATGGGATGAGTTTGGGCTAATACATTCCTCTTCTGCCCTGGATGTATTTTCCCTAGAACTCAAAAGCCAGAGAAAAATCGTCGGGAAGTACGAGGGTGGGGGTTTTATATCTCAGAAACGGCTTATGCCATAAAGTTGAAACTGCGTACGTATATGTAGATGTACTAAACGAGTAACTGAAGCCAAAAAAAACTTCAGATTTTTATTGGCTTAAAAAAAAAGACCGTGAAAAAGTTGTTTTTTCCACATTTCACGAATTTCGTTATATCTTTTTGGCATGTCGAGTTATCATATTAATTTTACTTCTGAATACTCTTTATGTAAGTGCCTAGAAAAGTTTTTCCAAATTTTTTCGATATCCATGCTGTGGGTAGATTTTATATCTTGAGAGGCGCTGAAGATGTAAAGGTAAAAGTCATAATTTAGATAAAACAATTTTCTGGGCAGTTTTCAAAAAGTAGAGTTCCACAAATGCAATCAATGGCCAGAGCGCCCCTTCATTTTGAAACAAAATCAAATGATGGGAAAATTTAATTATTAAAAATAAGATAAATTTTTTAGATATCAAAAATCTAAATTCATTCTATTCATTATACTGGATTGGATACTAATAACAACAAAATATATAAATGTTGTTTAATATTATGATTCATTTCGCATAATAGGTAAGCAACTAATATGTCATGAATCATCGATGTTCCAAGAAAACTATTCCTTTTCGTTTCATTTGTTGCCAAAATTTGCATACCGAAATGTCAATCTCCAGAATTTAAAACTTTTACCACATTTTTTTTTTAAAAAAAAGGATGCTAAGCTAATTTATTGAGATTGCAAAATAATCTCTTGATTTGAGTTAACTATCAACATCGTCATCCATGGACCTAGTATTGAAAGGTTAGTATTCTATGAATAAAATTTCATATTTTTGTAGAAGAACATGAATAGCAATTTTCCATTAATTACGTTTTAAGTAACTGTGAAATATTTTTTAAGATCGAAACTTATTCAGATATTCCGATGAAATATATATACTCAATTTTCGTAAAATCGGTTTCTTTAAGCGGCACATATACCACCTTTATCTTCTTAAATTGTTCAGTTCGCCCCTTTCAACAAAAAGTAAGTAACTCAGGCTTGCTCGTTAAATATTTAATCGGGAACAAAAACCTAAAACTATCCCAAACATGAACCAAGAACAATAAACGGAACTAACCGACAGAACAGCAACCAGGGCTCTGTTCATGAGTTCTGCTATAGCTGCTATTAGCTGCTTTTGTATGCTTTTGTGTGTCCAAAGCAACCAAAAAGCTGCTTTCTCGTGCTTCCTATTTGACACTAGATCTGTCCAAGATTTTTAAAAAGCTGCTTCCATAGCTGCTTTTTGTTGCTCATGCTCCGGACTGTAGCAAGAAAGCAGCTATTGCAGTTTTCATATGTGTGTGTAGCTGTTAGTTTCGTCTCAACGTCATTTTAAATGTTTAAAATGGAAAATGATGTTTTATTAACAATGGAAATAAGTGAAAAATTTAAGGACACTGCTAGTAGTGCTCATTTTCACTTTATTTTATTATAATATATGTCATATGTTACGTCAACTTGCGTATGTATGTGTCGAACAGCTGCTTTTAGCTATCCAAAACCCGAAGGAGCTATTTCTTGCTATGGCTGAATTTGGCAGTTGTTACAGTCTTGCTATGCTATGCTTTCGATTCAGCTATAGCTGGCATCTTAAACACACCCCAGAAATACTTTGGCGCCTCTCGAAATACACGGCTACTCATAGTGTCTGTAACACGTACACGAAAGACATGAATTTCGCATGGTTCGTGGACATGATATTTACTTACTCATCAGAAAATCGGAAGTACCATCCGGAAAATAGGATCGGGTCATATCGAGTTGTAGGTTTGCGGTTTTGTTCCTTTTTAATTTTCGAAATGATCAATCTAAATAATCAAGAAAGGACATAATAGTCAAATTATCTATAATTAGATAATTATTTTTTTTTTGTTTTATAAACATTAACATGGAAGTCATATACTGATGCTGATCAAGCTGCGCCCTTTCGGTGTTGCACCCCGGTCACAGTGTGCCAATGAATACACTAAAGAGCCGGCCCTGACATTTTTATATGTACCAAGTTTCAACTTTCTAGCAGTAGCCGTTCCGGAGAGAGCTAAAACGTCACTGCCTGCAACTACAGTCTCAATTTATTTTTTTTTATTTTTAAAACGTAATAGCTCTATAAAAATACCAACTTTTAATTTCAATCGTTAGCTGCTGTCGAGAGAAAAAAAAATCGGAATCAGTATTAAAATAATAAAGTAAGAGAGGACAATCAAATTAATTTAATTTAGCAAATAAATCTCGCGACAATTATTCTAAAGCTATTGCCAAGTTATAAAAACGTTCAATACTTGCTTATACTTTTATCTCGTAGCTCGCAGAAGAAAGTATCGTAAATCTTATTCCTCTACATTTTCTGTCCTGTTACACACATAAAATCATTTCGATGTTCCTTGAACTTCCTCCGCTTAAATCCTAGTCTATCGATCACTTCCTTAAGACTATGTCAAGAAAAATATCTCCAATCGATCCTTGTAGAAGCTCCCGGAATACTATTCTGGATGCGATTTGCATATCTTCCATAATACAGAACTTTTCAGTTCAGGCTAGCCTGTATTTCAGGTTGGTATTAGTCTACGACTGGAAGTGTCCTTTCTAGACTTCCTTGAATCTTTAGTTGTTTCATGCAATTTGGCCAGTGGGTGGAAGTGCTCTCTATCAATGTGTACAAACAGAACATAGCGATGGCGAAAAGAAAACATCGCCCGGAGAAAGGACGGGCTAAAGACGTACGGGGAATGCACAGACAATACTCGATAGGTTCGTCCTTTGCGAAGGCCACTACTCCCCGAAAGCCTAGAAAAAGGTTCGTTCTGGTAAACCTTCGCAAAGCTTATTCTCCTTATAAACATGGTTTATATAGCATACACCACCCCCGGTTGGGGAGTGGGTGGGTACAGGCGCAAAAACTGAAACTCGCGCTAGCTTCGGGGTATCCTTAAGCGAAAGGTTTCTGGGCAACGTAAGGTCGGGGCTGGTGAGGCATCGCCAAGCTTTGGATGGTTGCCATGGCTTCCACACGCTTCCATCGTGGTACTTTCTTACAACATCCCTTTCCAGCTACATGTTGTTTGGTGAATGGACCATTTTTCGTCTAATGTAACCCGAATCGAACAAAGTTCCTATGAAGTCTAGAGCGGAGTCAAGTGTGCGGCTGAATGGGATGAAAAGGATTCCCATTCATAAATCGACAGTCGAGACAACAACTACATCCTATTGGTGGGTTTTTTACGTAACTAACGAAGTGTAAACCACAAGGTAGTCTGCGGAACTTAACGAGCACAATGTTTCATTATTTCAGAAACTGTAGGTAATTTTACTTTAAACTTTTAAGCGTTCCCATACGGGGGTTTCAATTAATTCTATGCTAATTTTGAGTGTTACGGAGTACTTGTAAGAAATTTACATATGTTTACGACAAAGTGTTTTAGTTACCGCGTTACAGTGCATAATTGTGTTTTAATTGCATGTAAGGCACAAGCTTCGTCTCGCTGTTTTACATCTGAAATAATATTTTGCAAATAAGAGGATAAGAGAATCACGTTTACCAATGGCATAACAACTTGCAACATTGGAGTGAAATCGCTTAAGTTTCAAGAACTTACCTGACTTAGTTTTGAGATGCAAAATCATGGAAATCTTCTTGCCTGGAAATGATAAATGTTGAAGAATAAATCCATACAGCTACACCTAGGGAACAACTCACGGACATGTCCAACAAACTGGATGCAGGACTTAACCAAATTTTTTAACAGAGTCTGACATACATCTTTTCTTACCAAATTAAAGGCATTTGTCTTTGGGGGTTTCTTTACACAATGGATTGTTTTAGATGGAGTTTCATTATTCCCTTGAACGTTGATCACGCCGTCCCTCAAGGCTTTGATCTCTCGCCTACTCTGCTTCTGAATACACAATTTTGCAGTTCTTTAGTACTACAGATTTTGTTAACTATTTTTCGGACAATTTTGTTTGGTCGCCCTAACTACAGGAAATAGCTTCCATTCACAAAAATGAAACTACTGAAAGTGTTCTATGTAATAGTTCTAATTGAATATTACAGAACGAATGTTACTTATTTAAATCGATTTTAATTAAATAAACTTTTCTACATGAAATTCTTAGTTAATAATAACAGCTTTTTTTAAGTTAATGAAAATTATCACCGATCGCTAATTCAATGAATTTTGTCGTCGATTATTTTTAACTTCCAACTCGTATCATCGAAAATTATATCTGATTAATTTTTTTTAAAAAATGACATATATTTTTAATAATTTTTTCTCACAGAATAGTTGATTTTAGCGAACTGTGTGGAGTGTTTTCTACCTGTGTTGCCCACAAGTAGTCGACACCCCACAAAAGAACTAGTACCTGCATAAATTAGAATATTTTCTTACAAACGATTCTTTGGTCTACCTCCTTACATTGTCAATTAAATTTTTTTAAACCAAAATATTTGACTAGTTCATGTACATGTATGTACTGTCTTTCAAGTTTTTAGCTTAAGCCATTCCTGAAATAGAAACTCCAATTAAAAATTTTGTTTCTTGAGAATTTACTGTTTTCAATTTTTACTTTTAGCATACAGGTTCAGGTTTAAAAAATTGCTCGGTTTATTTCATCGTAAGGGTGAAGGGTCTATAGCTTCACCATCGACAGAGTTACAGTGTGTTTAGAAAAAAATTGACTTACGTACAAATATTATGTCGTGACTAGAGTCCCCATACTGAGCTGTTTGAACAACTAACCTATTTACATATTTGGGACCTAGTTTGATTTTTGATTTTTTTTTTGTTAAATTTTTAGGAAAATGACGTTTATTTCCTTTGCCGTTAATTTTCTTTACCTACTGTAACGACTTGTTTTCATGCCGGGGTAAGTTCAGCGGTTGCCATGGTTCGTTACAAATATTTATTTACGTTTGACTTCACTTTATTTCTATTTCATTTTAAAACTTATTCAAATTCATCTCGTCTTAGCTCACTGTATTACGTCTCTGCCCGTCGTTCGCTCGCCTCCGCTCGTCTGCTCTCCTCGCCTTGACTTGGTCCTGCTCAAAGTGATTCGACTCTGTGATTCTGTGGGTACGATTCTGCTCGCTTTGCCTTGACTCTCTCTGCTCTGCTCTCTTCCTGTGTGGCCTTTGTTCTCCCTGTCTTCGTCCTTCCCTGTCTTCATTCTTCCCTGTCTTCGTCCTTCCCTGTCTTCATCTCTCTGTGTGGCCTCTGCTTTGATCGTCTTGGCTCTGCTGTGTCTGCTTGTCGTGGTTTGGCGTAGTTCATCGTGGCTTGTCGTAGCTGGTTTAGCTCGACTCCTGGCACGACTCTGCTTGCCTTACTTGACCCTGTCACTGATCGTCATCTCGTCTCGGTTCGCCTGATCTGCTCTGTCGACGGTTGCTTTGCTCTGTTCGCCTGCTGTGCTCGCCGTGGCTTGCTCGTCTTGGCTCTGCTCTGCTTGGCTCTGTTCTGCGGGGCTAGTCTCTGCTCTGCTTGGCTTAGCTCTGCTGGGCTAGTCTCTGCTCTGCTTGGCTTAGCTCTGCTGGGCTAGTCTCTGCTCTGCTCTGCTTGGCTCAACTCTGTTCTGTCTCAGCTCTGCTCTGCTTTGTTGGGCTCATCATCTCTCGTTGTATGAGTTAGCGTCTGGCGGCTTGTCTTTGATGGCTACGATTGGCTCAGTGCGTTTGTCCTGCTGACTATGATTGGCTTCGACTAAACTATTAAAATCACAGCCTTAGCATAGACTCAGCGTCCTCGTGGCAGTCCCAGACTACTTGAAGCGGATCTATAAAAACCACAACCTTCTTGTAGGATGGTACCGGTCAGTGACGGCCGTTAGTCTTTCAGTCTCCTCGATTCTATGGTTTGGCGGAATTATAAAATCCACAGCCCAAAACATAGGTCGACTTGACTGAGTACAGTCTTCAGTTTTCACTCCGGCGGAATTGTAAAATCCACGACCTTCGCTACTGGTTGATCGCTGCCTCTCTTCTGGTCGTTCGTTGGTGCTTTTATAGATAAATATACTGTTACATGTAAACCTGGCAACCGCGCAACCGTGCAACTCGATCGTTTCACATAATGAAAAACAACAACAACCGAATACCTAGTTGCAAAATAACCCAATCAGAAACCTAGCTGAAGATAAGGCGAGACAACACGATTCTATCTCCCTTCTTTACCGAATGCTCTCCAATGTACTAGAACCCTGTACATGAACCACCAAAGTCGAAAGATCTCAAGCTCACTTGAATCTTCTGCACACACCACTGAACGATGATCGAAATCGAAGGCTCTGAAGCTTTCGAGAAGATTCCAGAACTGAACGTTCAAGCACATCCTAGACTGCAACCGGGTAGTATATAAGCAGGTGAAGCATTCAGCTAAGGGACAGTAATCTCGATTACGTCGACTGCGAGTATACGCGACCGTGTTGAGAGAGAACGAAAGTGAACGAGTTAAGCGATATATGGTATAAGCGGGCGGTACTGCCATACAGTGCGAATTATTGTGCGATTATAATTCTGTGAATTAAAGTGCGGATAAATAAATTATCACTTATTTTTATTTTAACCGAATTGTGTTTTACTTGAAATCCCGGCGAACCCCTAGCTCGCAACAATTGGTGTCAGAAGTGGGATTTCAAGGATTAATTCGGGTTAGAATCGCGAGTGGAAAAAGTGAATTTAAAATTCTCGAACGGACAAAGTGAGAATTTTGGTGCGCGAATAAAGTTTTCAAACTGTGAAGTAAAGTGAAAATTCTCGAACGGACAGGGAGAATTTTGTGAAATCGAACAATCTAGAGTGCTCTAGTGAGCGGTACTTGAATCAGTGAAGTGGAGAGTTCTCGTACGGACAAAAAGAGAATTTGAGTGAATTTGTATCGCGAAAATAAAAATCTTTAACGGACAAACGGTGAAAATGCCGCGTTATTTAAAAGACTTAAAGCTAACGGAGCTGAAGGAAGAGCTCGGTAGACGCGAACTATCAACAACCGGGAACAAGTCCGAACTTGTCAGCCGTATGATCGATGTGCTTGAGGCTGAAGGTAAGGACGCAAATAGTTTCGAGTTCCCAATCGAAGAAGCTCGTGCAGGAAGTGGTGAGGAGTGTTTTGGTACATCGGATTCTCTGACGCAGTTATTGCAGCAAATGATGAACCAACAAAGACAACTCTCAGCAGACCTCTCAGCAGATCTAAGCCAGAAAATGGATCAACAAAGTCAGAAAATAGACCAGACTTCGAAGGACCTCAACCAAAAATTGGAACAGCAAAGCGAACAAACGAAGGAGCTAAAAGAAGATCTAAATAATAAAATAGACACCATGGGTAAAATAATCGAAGAAAATCTTGAGGCAAAACTTCGAACTTTTGAAGATCAAATAACGGAAAAGACATCAGCGATTGTAGAAGAAGTTGAACGCTTAAAAAGGGACTTTGATAACGTGAAAGCGACTGGAGTCATCAAGACAGAACACGTTACGCACAAAGATCTCAAAGCTCCGATTTTCGACGGACAAACACCGTGGGCTATCTACAAAACCCAATTTGAGGCTGCCGCGAGAAATAACCATTGGAATGATTTGGAACGAGGAACGGCTTTGATATTGGCGCTAAGAGGTCCACCAGCAGAGGTTCTTCAAACAATTCCTCAAGAGCAACAGCAGGATTTTTCGACGTTGGTACAGACATTGGATCTTCATTACGGCAGTGACCACATGCGAGAGATATACAAAACACAACTCTACAACCGAACTCAAAAGAATGGTGAAACACTTCAAGAGCTGGCACGCGATATAGAACGACTTACGTTATTGTCGCTTCCCAATGCGCAAACAGAGCAACGCAACGATACAGCTGTTTTCGCATTTAACAATGCTGTACAGGACAGAGAGCTGCAGCAGGCGTTAAAATTGGCAGGAAAGAAAACGATTGGCGAAGCCTTAGTATATGGGCTTACGTTTGAAGCTGCCAAGCAAAGCTCGCGAAATAACTACCGAGTTCGAGAAATAACGGAAGAGTGTGTATGTCAGAGGGCCGAATACACCAAACGGAGCGAAGGATCTGGTGCACCCCGGTGTTGGAATTGCGGACAGGCAGGACACTTAAGACGCGACTGCCGAAAACCAAGAAAAGCTACCAACTATTGTACCGGCTGCGCTGCTAAACAAAAGGGAGAACGAGGCGAACCGTCACGAGAGCACGCTTCGCCTAATCATAGTCCGGGAAACGAGTAAAAGCCAACTTCATGGGGCAGAAGTTGGCTGGTGGAATCGACGCCCCCGGAACCATCATCGCAGTTTCTCGACTACATCGTGGTGAAAACGACTTATGTATGAGCGGTCGAGTCGACAAATTAAACTGCATAATAACTATTGATACAGGCGCAACACGATCAGTGCTAAGATCTGACCTCGTAGACCGTACTTGGCTTCACAACACCAAAAAGTACGCACTTCGCACAGCAACAGGAGAAACTACTACAGTCCATGGAGAAATATCACGTGACATCCAGCTTGGAGATTTGACATTCTCGCATGTATTCGTGGTAGCTGATATTACCGACGAGTGTATTCTTGGAATGGATTTTCTGAAACCACACGGTATCCAGCTGGATCTAGGACAACGAATAATGAAGTGGCGGAACATCGAAATCCCAATGGAAATAACATCCTCCAACACAACCAAGCTGCGAGTTATATTGTGCGAAGATGCGGATATACCAAAGTCATCAGAGAACGTTATTTGGGCAGAGCTCGATGGTGATCCCGGGGACCACCGATTCTACCTCATCGAACCAGAAACGACACCTGCATTACGAAGTCTAATATTGGGAAAAACGCTAGTAAAAAGAAATGAGAGGATGATTGTACCAATAAGAGTACTCAACGTTTCGGACAGCATTACCAGCGTAAAGAAAGGAGATGTAATTGGCAGCTGTGAACCAATATCGGCGGTGACGAGTATAGACACGGAAGAACATCATGACGTAGCCTCTAAAAATAATTCAAGAAGGAAGAATAGTGTAACATCAGCAGTTCTTCAGTCAAGCAACCTTAGAGGAAAACAACACAAGCAAGCAGTGGATTTGATCGAAAGATTCAGCGACGTCTTCTCCACCGGTGATGAGGACTATGGCAGAACAAACCTAGTGAAACATTGTATAGACACCGGAAGTGCTACACCGATACGTCAACCTCCAAGAAGAGTACCATTGGCGAAACAAGGAGAAGTCAATTCAATGGTCAAAACAATGGAGCATCAGGGAATCATCGAAGAATCAAAGAGTCCGTGGATATCGCCAGTGGTGCTGGTTAAGAAAAAGGATGGCAGCACCCGTTTTTGTGTGGACTACAGACAACTAAATGATGTTACGAAAAAGGATAGCTATCCACTACCTAGAATCGACGATATCATCGACACCCTGACAGATGCTAAATGGTTCTCAACGTTGGACCTGAAAAGTGGCTACTGGCAAGTGGAAATAGACGAAAAGGATAGAGAGAAAACAGCATTCTCTGTCGGCAGCGGACTGTGGCAATTCATCGTGATGCCGTTTGGCCTGTGCAATGCTCCAGCTACATTCGAAAGACTAATGGAATTTGTTTTGCGTGGGCTTAGTTGGAAAACTTGTCTCGTTTACCTGGATGATGTGATCGTTATCGGCAGGACCTTCGAGGAACATCTGAAAAATCTACAGGAAGTCTTCCAGCGACTGCGAGCGGCAAAATTAAAGCTGAGTCCGAAAAAGTGCACTTTGTTTAGTGCAGAAGTAAAGTACTTGGGTCACATCGTTTCAGCTGATGGTGTAAAGACGGATCCGGAGAAAATACTGGCGGTGAAAAATTGGCCTACTCCGAGTGATAAACACCAGCTGCGCAGCTTCCTAGGATTAGCGACATATTACCGTCGATTCGTAAAAGACTTTGCTAACACTGCAAAATGTCTTCATCAGCTAACAGAAAAGGGAAAGACATTTACTTGGAATCAACAGTGCCAGGAAGCATTCGAGAAAATAAAAGATCAACTTTGCGACTCTCCAGTTCTGGCGTATCCAAAATCAGGTCACGGTTTCATCATAGACACCGATGCCAGTAATGTCGGTATCGGAGCAGTACTATCACAAGAGATTGACGGACAAGAAAGAGTGCTATCATACTACAGCCGAGTACTCTCAAAATCAGAAAGGAACTATTGCGTAACTCGCCGAGAGCTATTAGCCATTGTAGAAGCAACAAAACATTTTCACAAATATCTCTATGGTCAAAAGTTCCTTCTTCGAACGGATCACGCATCGCTTAAATGGCTACTTCAGTTCAAGAATCCCGAGGGCCAAGTAGCAAGATGGATAGAAAGGCTTGAATCTTACGATTTTGAAATTGTTCACCGAAGAGGCAGAATTCACGGTAATGCCGACGCGCTCTCACGTCGTCCTTGTCCACCAAACTGCAAGCATTGTCACCGCGTGGAAGAAAAAGAAGTCGGAGAAACCATTCAGCGAATAACGACCGAACCAAAGGATGGATGGAATCAGCAAGAACTGGAAGATGCTCAACGAAAAGATCCAGATATTTCACCGATCATGGCATGGAAGGACAAAATGGAGCGGCCTGAGTGGAAAGACATCTCACAATTCAGCGAAACCTTAAAAAGTTATTGGGCACAATGGAACTCCCTCCACCTAGACGGCGGGCTATTACAACGGAAATGGGAAACCGCTGACGGAACATCGCATCTTATGCAAACCATTGTCCCGCATTCTAAAGTCGAGGAAATTCTGAAGGAGTATCACGAAGGTACTTCCGGTGGACATTTAGGTGTAAATAGAACCTTGGCAAAGATACGAGAGAGGTTCTATTGGATCCATCTCCGAGATGACGTCGAAAATTGGTGCCGTAAGTGTACTACCTGTGCATCGAGTAAAGGCCCGCAACGCAGATCTAAGGGAGAAATGCAGCAATACAACGTGGGAGCTCCATTCGAGAGAATTGCTGTGGATATTGCTGGACCATTTCCGGAATCAGAAAATGGTAATCGCTACATTCTTGTGGTCATCGATTATTTCAGCAAGTGGCCCGAAGCTTACGCAATTCCAAATCAAGAAGCAGTTACCGTCGCAGAACAAATTGTTACCAACTGGGTGAGCAGATTTGGAGTTCTCCGTGAACTACACTCCGATCAAGGGCGCAACTTTGAATCTCAAACATTCAAACACGTGTGTCAAATGCTGGGAATAAACAAAACGAGGACAACTCCACTACATCCACAGTCCGATGGAATGGTGGAACGTTTCAATAGAACACTGAATTCGAACCTATCGAAACTCGTCAGTGAAAGGCAACAGGACTGGGATCAACACATTCCTCTATTTTTAATGGCATACAGAACATCGGTACACGCAACAACAGGAGAAACTCCCTCCCGAGTCATCTTCGGAAAGAATATTCGAGTCCCCGCGGAATTAATGTTTGGAGTACCACCAGATCCACCAACCCATCCAAAAGATTACGTCTCGGATCTTCGACATCGACAACACACAATTTACAACCTGGTCAGAGATAAAATAAATTTGGCGACCGATCGCATGAAGACGAGGTATGATCAACGGGCAAATTCATCAGGATTCCAAGAAGGCGATTTAGTTTGGCTATACAACCCCAAACGACAGAAGGGCAGGTCACCGAAACTACAGCGCAATTGGGAGGGACCTTACCAAATCATCAGCCGGTTAAATGATGTTGTGTACCGTATTCAGTTGCACCAAAAACCTCGTACTAAAATGAAAGTGGTACACCTCGATAGACTAACGAAGTATCATGGCGCCCATGACGAGGAGATCGACTCTGTTCGGGACGAACAGGAACTAAGGAGGGAGTAATGTTACATGTAAACCTGGCAACCGCGCAACCGTGCAACTCGATCGTTTCACATAATGAAAAACAACAACAACCGAATACCTAGTTGCAAAATAACCCAATCAGAAACCTAGCTGAAGATAAGGCGAGACAACACGATTCTATCTCCCTTCTTTACCGAATGCTCTCCAATGTACTAGAACCCTGTACATGAACCACCAAAGTCGAAAGATCTCAAGCTCACTTGAATCTTCTGCACACACCACTGAACGATGATCGAAATCGAAGGCTCTGAAGCTTTCGAGAAGATTCCAGAACTGAACGTTCAAGCACATCCTAGACTGCAACCGGGTAGTATATAAGCAGGTGAAGCATTCAGCTAAGGGACAGTAATCTCGATTACGTCGACTGCGAGTATACGCGACCGTGTTGAGAGAGAACGAAAGTGAACGAGTTAAGCGATATATGGTATAAGCGGGCGGTACTGCCATACAGTGCGAATTATTGTGCGATTATAATTCTGTGAATTAAAGTGCGGATAAATAAATTATCACTTATTTTTATTTTAACCGAATTGTGTTTTACTTGAAATCCCGGCGAACCCCTAGCTCGCAACAATACTTTATAATTCGTGGTTGATGCATGTCGTTCGCTGGTGCTTTATAGTGATTTTTACTGATTCGTGGTTGGTGTATGTACCCGTCACTATATAGTAAAATTGTACTTCACATGTGATTTGTCGGCGGGTTTTATCTGGTCGCCCGATGTTGCCTGTATCATTGGTGTGGCCCTCGTCGACCTTGATTTTTGATGCCAATGTGTTCCTTTTGTCTCCTTCATGTTATTTTAATTCGTTCTGTGTCATGTTATTCTTATGTTCTATGTAATTTTAATTCATGCTATTCTTATGTTCTATGTTTTTTCCATTCATTTGTAATTCAGTGTGCTGTGTGCTCTGGTCCTCTGTTCTTTGGCAGTTTGTGTGGGCGGAAATTTATCCCAGAATTTCCGTCCTTACACTATACATACATCGAAAACGCAACAATTGTCTCTCGTTTGTCTTTGACTAACTCCTTATAGTTATGTTCAACGGTGATTGTTCATAAGAACTAGCCAAGTTGGTTCGGTCACAATTATTCACAATTATTCATCATCCACCTCCTGCAATGGTGGTCAAAAAAATAGTCAGGGTTGTTCTCGTAGGCATTACTCTTGACTTTTCATGAACTATTCCTAATAATTAAGAACTTAAAGCCTAAACACCTTACTAAGGAGTAACGAAGACTCATACTTCTCTGCTTTTGACTTCAATAAATAAGGTGGGATCTGAAATTGAGCCTTGAGGGACACCAGATTGATCGAAGCAGCGTTTGCTTTTGAAAGTAGGCATCTGTGCCAAACTATATCAACGGTTTTGAAATGACTATTCCAGAAAATTGCGGTATTAACGTTTATATTGACCGTAAATTAACTGGTACACTAAAATTGATTTTCGACAACTGTAACAGTTGCGCACATTACCAACGATTATTTCATCGATTTTTTTTTAATCTATCTCACTTAGCACATCATCAATAATAAAATCTAATTAACTCTTTTAATAATTTTCTCATTTTTCGCTCCGTTCAATTCAAACAGAGCACCGCTTTATGAACATTTTCCACGGTTTATTAAATATGCGAAAAATGATGTAAGCACAATTGAAATTTTTGCATTCGTATAAAACCGCCCAAGGTTAAAAATACGAATTTCTGAATAATTGCCGAGCGTTGCAATATAACGAGGTCAAAGTTGTTCAAATATTTAAAAGGCATAATCAAGCGGCTTAAGGCACTTCTTAGCCGTAGCAGGTCATAGACAAGTTTTGAAAATTTCGATGCACTTTAGAAATAAAGAGGAGCACTGACCTAGTTTTAAGAAAACCGAATTCAAATAAAACTGCAACGAAAAGTTTTAATTCGGCGGAAAAAGTTGGTTGCATTGAGTCCTTGTAGAGATGACGATGTCGTCCTTTTAGAATGACCATCCTGATAGCTTGAATGAGTAGTTTATTGCGAAATAAGCTCCTTATCAAGTGAACAAAATCGGATTGACTATCCTGAAAGAATAGTGAGGAACTATTCTTAGTAAAATTAGAATATATCTCCCAGTCCTGAACCCTTTTCAGGACATGTGGCTGAAACATCGCTCTTTATGAAGTATATTTTTTTAGGTCACCAGAATTCGACCCACGACCTCAGGATATATCCTCTTGTATTATTCATTGCTTCAAGAACAGTCTACAAATTTTTAGTAACCATCAACAAAGAGTTTTTGATTGAAAAGAACAACGGAGCACTTAAAAGGAAATTTAGGTTAATTTATTATTTAATTCAATTTTCGTTACTCTTTCAACAGTTTAGTACTTCCATAACCTTCTTTATGACTATGACATATTTAATAACAAGAATTTCCTTTTCTGTTTTCAGGTAAGCAGAAAGTCAGAAGATTAAAAGCCACAAGCATTTTTCTCGAAAAAGGTTTGATATATCAAATTAAACGAAATATGTTCATATATGTATTAAGATGTGGGTGGTTCTTGCAACATTTTGACGAATACTACCATAATCATAAGTATTAAATTAAAGAAAAGTGTTTCCTAAAATATTATAATATCATAAAAAAATCTAACTTCATATTCCATGGTCTAGAAGACTTGTGAGTGGCAGACAGAAACCAAAAGTTTTATTTTTTCAGTCAAATATTTGGCACATTGCTTTTGTTGTTTTGAATGGAAAAAAAATCCAGTCAATTTAAACTTATGTAGCTTTTTACATCAGTATTGCGTAATATAATCAGTTGAAACCGGGGTTATATAGAGGAAATAAAGCATACTGTTAAGTATTTGACAAAGTTTCATAGGTACTATCAAACATTTGACTATTTTCGCTAGTAAATGAAGTCAAAAAGTGAAATCGTCAAATTAATGTTTGTCAAATTATTCCTCGATCCAATCCAGGTTTTTGATAATTTTTTTTTTCAAATTCTTGCGGTCAAATATTGGGCAGCATTGCAGATAGTCTAGTACAAGCTTTGCCCTAAAACAGGAAAAACACAATTCTTAGTCCAGCAAATTTATTTCCAATTTCAGTTCGATAATGTATAAAACTGTGAAAAATACTATACAGTTAAAATCGATAGAAATAACACCGTTTTATTATTCGCATTCAATAATCGCACTGTTGGCAACGCTGCTCGATTTTATATACAACTTGATCATTGCACGATTGCTGCTACCAATCCAAATCGCTTTACTAATACTTTCGCGTAGAAACTGGTTGTCGTCTCACTGTGTAGTAAAAACTGGGTTTGGCTGCAAACTTTGCCGTGCTTACATACTGTATGTGTGGAGTCGAGAGCTTCTCCCAATATTCAATGGTGTGTGTGGAATGTTCAAGAGGGCTGGAGAAAAAGAAGAGTAAGAGTATTCGAGAAGTATACAGAAGTTTCCCCTAATTCGTTGGAAACTGTTGTCATTGAGTTGTGCGGTTTTCCAGTATAGGCAAAAATCGGGAAGCTGCCTTTTTATAAAGTAAGTTTGAAGAATTTTTTTTTGCAGTTGAATTGGAAGAAGTGAAACTTTGGTTTCGGCTGAAAAAGAAGGATTATACAATTTCCATCGAAGAAATTAATTTATCCGGTTAAAAAATTGATCGGAAATTTGATGGTCTAAAAAGGTCTGTAAAATATTTTATTCGTCGACCTTTACGTCATCTCAAAACTAAATCGTGAATGACAAGGTGTTTGAAACCCCCTGCTCTTAAGATATCCTGGGGTTCATTGCCCGTTCTAATCCCATTTTCGGAAAGTTAATTAATAACCGAAGAAACTTAGCGTAGTCATCTCGCCTTCTCAATCAGCTCAGCGCACATTATTCAAATTTAACCGCCGAAATATTCACAAATAAATTACAGGCATTAAAGTCTAATACAAAATAATAATGGCTTTCGGCACGATTCGATTGCTATTAATGCGTATGGTAATTTTCGACAAAATAACAATTTAACAATTTAGTAGATTGCGTAGGAATTGCGAACACAATTCGTTTTATTTAAATAAAAATGTTTTTGTGGCGTAAGAGCCTGGGGCCCACACCCAACTAACTCCCATTGGTGTCCCACAGTGTTCCCAGTTTGTCCACCAAGTGTTTATCGGGTCCATGGCAGATACAAGCTAAACATTTAGTCCGGGGAAAACCCGAAAAGTCCATTCAACTATATGCACGATAAGCGGTCATTAATGATTTTTGGTGAATATAAATAAAGCACAATATCTGCCTATTTCCCTACCCAACTTTTTAATTTAATCGAAAAGTTCAGCAGCCTTCCTGTATTTTATACATATACGACCATGTGAGTGTCATACAGAAATTTATGTTTGTTTGCATGGTACAAGTGAATGTATGTTTCGGTCGAGCATAGTAAACATTTTGGTCTGCATGTTTGCCGCCCAACGGGGAGAGTTTCGCTCGGTATCTCAATCTTTAGTACATTTGTATGGAATTTTCAGCCTGATACGGTTTGGAGCTTGGAAGCCTGGTAAAATATTAAAAATGTAAATTTTATCCGTAATTAGTCGGGTCACGTTTAGCACACATTCATCAAAACAGGGGAGTGAAGCTTTGGTGTTCTGAAAAAACAAGACCACCTGAGATCTTGAATACAAACAAAAACTAACCAGGTAAGCAAAGATAGAGGTGTAAAGTAGAAAATTTAATAGCTTGGCCATTCGGCCTTCTCGTTGGACCAGTTTATGGCTGATGGTCGCATAAAATATGCTATAAAGGTAGCTTCGTAAATACACGGAATAGCGGTACTGCGTAATGTCTTTTATACAATTTTATTTGTTTCGTTGTTAAGAAAAGCATCTTCGCATTAAGTAATCTGGTACACAGCTGGCACCAAAAACACGCCAGTCTCTATTCAGTAGTTTTAAGGGAATTAATGAATGCGTTATATAAGGGCCTATAATACTGTATTGCGCAATTTTACACACTACGTTACACTTTATTACACTCGTGTACGATTTGTTGTTGATTTATTGCGTTTTGCTGCGGAAGCTTATACCATAGACAGACGGCTATCTAAATTGTCAATTTACTAATTTCCAATTAGACATAAATCGGCAATTAGAAAGTTGTTTACACACGGACCTTCTACTAATGATGAAGAAGGTGATATGTCATTTGACAGTTTTACTTGAAATCCAAGGAGGCGATTGAGGTGGCTGGGCAGTCTTTTCTTTGACAATTTGGAGGATCTGAGGTCAATAGGGCATGATAAGCTAGTCAAATTCGTTAGGGATCTGGGTTGTTTAGGGGATGTTTAGTGACCTAGGAGGTTCTGAAGGGATCGCTATGGGCCCTTTTGGTGCCTAGTGTGCGCGGTGGCTCAGCTCTTCGCCCCTTCTTAAAACTAAAACTAAAACTACTTGAAATCCGGTTTAAGTGATAAGCGAGGGAATTGGATTGGCAGCTCAAGAAAAAACTGAGTATCTTGAGCATTTTATCTCCCAGATTTGATTTGGAATACACACATTTAACAACTGATGTTTTATATAATGTAAGTTTCCTTTTTCTTTTTAGAATAATCTTAAGAAAATTTACCCATATTGATTAAATCTAGTACACGATGCGCCATCTTTTATATCGGTATGTAAACATTGAATAACTTTAAAAAAAAAAAAAAGATTTTTAAATGTAGGATATTTTTATTCAATTTGGTCCTTTAGAATTTATTTGGATTAGTTTTTGAATACAACATCAATCAAGTGGCTGCCTCTATTGGCCACAGCAAAATGTGCTCTTTTTGCTGCGTTTTCCATTACTTTTTCGGGCATCTCGGGAGGTATAGCGACGATTTCGGCACGAATGTTTGCTTTGAGCTCGTCAATTGTCTGAGGCTTGCTGGCGTACACTTTGCTTTTCAAATAACCCCATAAAAAGCAGACCGGAGGAGCCAAATCTGGAGATCTCGGTGGCCAGTCAATGTCGCCTCTTTTCGACATCAGACATCCAATTTTCGTTGCAGAAACTGATTGTTTCATTTGCAGTGTGGCATGGCGCACCGTCTTGTTGAAACCAGTAACCATCCAGACCTTTTTCACGCATTTGCGGGCAGACATAATGAGCTAACATCCACCGATATCGTTTTCCATCGACTGTTTCGTTTTGCCGGAAAAAATGGCCCCACAGTCACTTTTTGATCATGCAATGGAGTTTCATGGATCTCGTGTGGATTCTCCGTTCCCCAAATGCGGCAATTTTGCTTATTAACGCCGCCAAAGAGTGTGAAATGGGCCTCGTCGGTCATGAAAATTTGCTTCCAAAAATCAGGTTCAGTGTCAACCATTCGAGCGACTGTTTTCCAAGCGACGTGGACGGTCTGTCGGCAATATTCTTCTGAATTGACGTTTCCAAAACTTGTCCAGTCAAGTCAATCTGTTGAAAAATGTCAAAGTTATTCAATGTTTACATACCGACATAAAAGATGGCGTACCCTGTACATTTTCCAATTCAAATTGATCTAGGCGGGGTTAATATTATCTATTAATTTACGTTTTCCAAAAATTGGATATACACAGTGCGACAAATAACTTCCGAGACTCGAACCATACAGACCGGCGTTTGAAAGCTGAGACATTCCTCTTCCCGGTAATACCAATTTTGTTTAAGTCGGTTGATAGATAGCAAAGTTATGAAAGTTCTCCCAAAACAACTCTTTTGTCTATCTGGAAATATTAAAATGCTGCTCAAACAATGCTCATTACATTCTTCGATAGCAAAGTAATTGTCCACAGGGAATTCGTTCCAACTGGCCAAACAATTACTGGCGCATTTTATCTCGAAGTTTTGAAGCATGTGATGGTCAGAATTCGTCGTATTCGACCCGAATATCGTGATCCAGATAACTGGATAATACACCGAGTCACACCTCACTCATTGTTCGTAAGTTTTTGGCTCAGAATCAAGTCTGTGCGTTGAATCATTCACCGTATTCACCTGATTTGGCCACATGCTATTTCTCTCTATTCCTGAAATTGAAATTGAAGTTGAAAGGATGTTTTTTTAATGACATTTCGACCATCAATACAGCTTCAACACGAGCACTAGAGGCGATTCCACAAAATGAGCTAGAACACGCATTTGAATCACTGTTGAATCGCTGTAACAAGTGTATTGAAACTGGAGGAAAATATTTGGAAAAAAAAAATGAAAAATATCCAGATTTTTTCTTTTAATGTTGTTTTCCATGACCAGTCTCGAAACTTATTTGTCGCACTGTGTACTTCTTAAAAATATTGTTGAACTCCGCAAATCAATAAAGACAAATAAAACTGAAAAGAACATGGAAAATTCATAAAATGAAATTTATAGATAATATAATTGCCTAAAAGTGAAATTTTTATCGAATCTCATGCAATGCATGGTTCTGAAATTATTGCAGTTTTGAAAAAAGTTTGTCATCAAATTTACAGCGAATAATGCATTTTCTTCAAAAATTAGGTAGTGTTCCAACGATGCAAACTATGAGGATCTACATAATGACCTTAAAATGAACAAATTTGTCAAATTTTAACTTTCCTTCACCTTTTTCTAAGCTCAAGTCTACATTTTTTTCATTAGAGAACTTCAAATTTTTGATACACGGAAAATCTCGAAAAATATTCATCCTTAGAATATGAACCGAAGACCAAAAGAACTAAATTATCAATCGTAATAAATTTTGTTTGTTTTTAAACAATAATCGTTCAAAAAACTCAAAATTACTTTCGTCGAGTATCTTTTGTCGACGACTTTCTTATTTCCAATAATTTATTAATAATACATTTTTTAGGACATCTCATTAGCGTTAACTCCTTGTTGCACCAAGGACTTCAATTATAGAAAATAGCATGCTCAAAATATTTTAACTAACCTATTTTGGTTTTAAAGTGCCATGGAAACGAGCTACTCAAAGAAAAAACGGAACCATGACCTAACATAATCAAAACACTTTTTAAATCAGCAATAGTCTTGGCATGAAACTAGCTAATCAACTTATTTAAATTCAACATAAATCTGGTGCACGTTTATGCTGGCCTTCCAGCATTTTTCAAATACCTGCTTTACCGAAAATATTTGGCTGGTTTCAGAACGTCCGATTCTAAGGCTGACTTGGAATTCTCCGATGGTTTTGTTTGATCAAAACCAACGTATTTAACTATGTAAATTATTCTTACTTTTTGGATAAGTATAGTCTGTACCTGAAGAATTACCATAAATCCGAGGCTATGGGAACCTATCAACTAACCGGTCCACTTCAAATTTTGAAAACTTCATTACCATGCGGAATGTTTGCTGAATCCGGGGGAAAAAAAAAACTTTCGCATTTTTCATTGATACCTTCAAGCTGATCGATTGAGTACGGCATAAAACCATCCGAAAACTGCTAAGCAACATATTCGTCCGGTAGATTGGCACTATTTTGTTCGTAACGATGGTGCGTGTTTACATCAAAAGACTTCCCTCTTTGCCTCCACGCATGGCATTACGTGAAGACGAGCTCACCTAAAGAATTTGACCACACAGAAATTGTGGAATTAATTTCATAATAACATACCTGAGGAATTTTGCTTAAGGTGGTTTCTGGGTGGATAAAGACGCCGACGGAGAGATTTGCTAACGAGAATTCTTGGATTAGGATGGATTGAGGCCAAACAGGCAATAGCTGTGTGGCCAGTTAGCTGTAGTGAATGTGTCTATTCGTGCCTGTAATCTGGCAACAAGCTGTCTACCCGAACAATCAGTAAAATCAATCGAAGCCCATTTCGATGCATAACTCGACTTCACTGAGCATAAGCTCGATGTAAGTCGGGTGTACTTCCAATCGAAATATGTTTTTTTTCCGCTATCTGTTGCATTTCGGAATCGAACCAGCCAGCTTGTATCTAACTAATTTATTTAGTCTCGATAAACAGAATTGCAAAAAGGTAAAAAATACCTGAGTTCAAGTCAGGGGTGCTAATTGGTTGGCGGCCTGATTTCGAATTTATGAGTTCCCCTGGCTGAAAATCGAATTGAATTTAAAGGTGCAAAAGATTCACTTAAGTGTGGTATTGAAGCAAAACATTAGCAACTAGACTTGCGGTCTAAAAACTTGAAACGAGATCAATCATATTATTTACATTTTAAATTTTCTTTTATCGCGTTGCCTGGATCCTCGTGCAGCTTGTAGCTTATGATTGCGCAAAACATATGATTCGGATTGTGTTACTGTAATGCAATATCGAACAGAAAACTGATTTTTCAGACCACTATACCACTATTGCCAATTGCTGTACTCGTATAATGTTTAATTATTGCTTTTTTTTATTAATGTTTGATATCCAGGTACGAGTAGGTACATTATACAATGCTCGCAAGAAAACTGCAGCGACTTCTTTTACGATTACAAAATTGAACTCGTCATAAGTAAATTGGAACTTTCGGAATGTTTTGTTTAAAAACGCATAACACCGTACTCGATACACAATTCCACTGTAATCAGTTTTGGCACCAATTTATTATTTCACTAATGGTTGAGCCTTTTCAAGCCTATGTCAGAACCGATAAATTCGATTCATTTCCGAACTAATTCTTAATGCACATAGAAGAACACATAACTCCTTGAGACACAATCAAAGTTAATGACTTATTTTTATTACCTACCATAGAAGTTTATATGTATACTGGCGATGACAAGCGGCGAATGAGTTTGAAGCCGGACATCTCTCATTCACTCACACGCTAAACAACAACAACTTAACAGTAGGCTACTGCTCTTTCTCACTCACATTTATATTATGTCCCGCTATTGGACACGCAAATCCACAACGATTTGACACTAAGCCACTATTGCATCTCACTTCCACCTGATGGCTTCAAAGCGCTTCATGTAAAAACGGTGCCTTATCGCCTCTAGTATGTGTATCTCTATGTTACCTACACATATAATTAACAAGGTTTAACTTTCTAGCATTAGCTGTTCTTGAGATATGCCTACCTACAAGGTGTATTGTAATAAAGTTAGGAGCAGCGCACATGTTGTACGGCTCAGAAAACTGAAAAAACACCTCTTAAATGCCCTTTTTGTACCGTTTTCAAGATATTTCGTTTTTAAGCATATTTGCCATTTCTTCAGGGGGCGGTGGAGCATGAAAGTGAGGGGATAAGAATTTTTGAAAAAAATCACGTCTCATATCTCAAGAACAAGTTAAGATACATGATTAGTATTCTTACGGGAAGTAGGCTTAATAGACCCCTAGCAGAGAAAAAAAATTTTGATGGTGTGGTTGTAGTGGTGAGGGTAGGGAAGGGTGTAAAAGAAAAAGTTTCCATTTTTATATCTCGAAGTTGGGTCTTATTTTGGACAAGAAACTTCACTAGAAACCTAACATCCAGGAACGGGTAAGGAAAGCAACGGTTGCGCTTTACTCGTGCAAAAAAGCCATTGGCAACAAGTGGGGTATGCAACCCCGAATAGTTCATTGGCTCTACGTGTCCGTCATGAGACCGATACTTATGTACGGTGTTGTTGTTTGGTGGACGGCTTTAGACAAAGCGGTTAACCGCACCACCATAGGGAAGATACACAGATCAGCATGCATATGCATCAGCGGAGTTCTGAAAACAACTCCCTCTGCAGCACTAGACATGCTATTTAATCTTCCACCCCTAGACGTTTTTTGGCAAGCACATGGCACCCAGTGCAGCCATTCGACTTAGAGCCTCTACACAGTGGACTGTCATATATGCAGGTCACTCAACAATCTTAAATCACTTCAACAACATTCCTGAAAGAACCGACTACATCCCACCCAGTTATGATTTTGACAAAAAAATTCCTAACAACCATCCCAATCCGTCTAGAATGGGAAAATGATTCGGTACGGATGGAAGAGTCCATCCACATATATACGGACAGCTCCAAAACTGAAGGCGGGGTAGGTGAAGGTCTTTTCTCTGACATGCTTAACACTAGCAGCTCCATCCGTCTCCTGGACTACTATAGTGTCTATCAGGCGGAGCTCATGGCGATCAAGGAGGCCTTGTCCTGGCTGAGGTGTAATGTAATATCTACTAGGGATATTAGCATTTTCACAGACAGCCAAGCGGCAATAAAATCCTTGGAATCGGGCTATGCAACATCAAAGGTCGCCGTAGAATGTCGATCATCGCTTAAGGAGATGGCAGAACGGATATCAGCACCACAGACGGTGTCCTGACCGGATACTGTCTTATAGGTCGGCATGCTAAAAGATTTGGCCTCTTTTCGAACGACTTCTGTAGAAGCTGCCTGGATGAGGAAGAGGAGGAGACAGTCCTTCATCTTCTCGGTACCTATCCAGCTCTATCATCTTGGAGTTTACTTTTTCAACTGTCTTAGTGACCTTGCCGCAATGGAGGTCGTGAGAATCCAACGCTTCAATGCAAGCTCTAAATGGTTCGACGAGTAGGACCGGATTCGATGATCCTGTGGTAACACAACGGACCTTTTAGGTCTAAGTGTGTCCTAGTTCTCACGGATAGCCACGCGTACCTACCTACCTACCAGGTGTGTGAATATGAAATTTCCGTTTTTTTTTTGAAAATAGAACGTTTATTTTGAAAGTAATAATGTTTCATTCAAAGTATTGCCCATCGCTAGCTACACATTTTGTCCACCTTTCAGGCAATTTGTGGATGCCACGCCAAAAAAATTGCTCTTCTTTCGATGAAAACCATTCAGAGATCCATTTTTCGACTTCTTCAGATGTTTTGAAGTGCTGCTCTTTAAGTGCGTGTCCCATCGATGAAAAAAAATAATAATCAGAAGGAGCCAAGTCTGGTGAATAAGGCGGGTGAGGTAGCAAATCCCAGCCAAGTGACTTCAACGTATCCTGAACCGGTTTTGCTTTGTGTGCCGGTGCGTTGTCATGAAGCAAAATAACTTTACCATGACTTGTCGCCCATTCTGGTCGTTTTTCGATCAATGCTTGGTTCAAACTGATCATTTGTTGTCGGTAGTAATCAGTATTGACAGTTTCACCAGGTTTTTAAAGTTCATAATATACCGCACCTTTTTGATCCCACCAAACACAGAGCATTCTCTTCTTTCCAAATCGTTGAAACCAATTACTACATGGTCTTTCACTTAAAGCATGTTCACCATAAGCTTCTACAAGCATTTGATGCGCTTCAGCCACACTTTTCTTTAGAAAAAAACAAAAACGTAAAAAATTTTCCATTTTTAATGAGGTAAAACACTATGTTGTTGCATAAAACTTGAAATGTGGTATACTGAATATTCCTGACAGATGTTGAACCAATTAAAAAAAAATATGGGTATGACTCATACACAATAAACGTTACCTCTAGAGCCATCTATGTGTGAACGGCAATTTCTTATTCACACACCTGGTATATCTCGAGAACCCATAATGCTGGATAACTGAAACTCGGTATTTGAATAGAGCTATAGTAGCGGCATGTTGGAAAAATATAATTTTTTATAGGGTACGGGGGTGAGGTTTATTTTTCCTATCTTTGGCTTATTAAAAAGTTGAAACTTGGTGAGTATATCTAGATCTCCTAGAAAAGTAATTTAGATAGAAAAAACTGGTGTGGCTAAGTCGTGGATACGGCCGTGTGTTTTGCGTGAATACTTGTACGTTAAAGGGTAATAGTTATTTACACACCTCAAGCTATGTTTGATAGGCTTTCTAAACACTCTCAGGTTGCCCCCAAGCTAAGCCGTGCTAGCGCCAACAATACAACAAAGCTCGTTCCATCCGATTACCGCCATCATAAAATGGTAATCCTCTCAGTCATTTCATTACTTATCAAATTGCAGCATCCTTAATGCATAAAAAATTAACAGCTTCCGTTTGACAACCGCCTTTTTCCTCCGGCTCCTATTAATTTCAGATCCTTTCCTTTTCATATTCCCTCAGAATTTCAAAATTCTGAAAATATACTGGAAAAACAATAGCTTCGAAAACAACGAGCAATAAAAGTATTACGTTCTCTCAAAAAAAGGATATCCGTCAGAGGATTGTGTTTTGTAAACAACGTTCAGAAATAAGAACGTTGATGTAGCTGTCGGGGAAAGCAAAAAAAAATAAAATAAAATATTTCCCGATGGCATAATGGACGAACTTGTACAAAAAACAATTCCAGTTTTTTTTCCTGGATGAAAATAGCGAGATGGATGGGAGTGTGCGTTGTTTTTTATGTTCAATATTAAGTTAAACACGAAGGCACACAGGACTGAAACAAAATTAGAAACACATGGCATCAAGCATCCCAAATGTACCACCCTGTACGCCACATTGCATAACAGCGGTACCTTCTACCATATACATTGTACAAAAACATAATATCGTTGGTACACAGAATAAGTATTAGTCGGGATATTTCAGTATTCTGGATCTGGGATATTCAGTCGCACGTCGTCGTCTGGTTCGTTTTTAGTGCAGCTCTTAAACGCTTCCTGAAATTTAAGGCTAGAGCTAGACGAAAAACAGCCTTCCTGGTACTGGCACTCCTTAGAAAAGCCCTTGGAGACATGTTGTGTATCTCAGGGGATTTCGGTCGGTTTTATGTGATGGTTTTTTTTTTCTTCTATTTTTAGTTAACCCCGCACATAGTACTCTACCTTCCACACTTGGTATTCGAGATGGACAAGTTGTATATTATCGGGATTTTTCATATATATTTCTGGAACTGATGGAATCCTCTGGCTTCTGCTTATAATCCAATTCAACTTGGGATCATCGTGTTATCGGGCTGAGATTAAGTGGAAAATGGCCTATTCATTGATTTGTTCAGTGTATTCTCATCCCGATAAGTAAACAGGGGAGAAAGGATCTCCCTTGGGCGATTGATGGATTTGGGGTTGGAATACATTTTTCTAGCGTTGGAATTCTGCCAATTTTTGGTGGTCTACTCGACCGATAATCGAATCTTGTGTATTTCGGTTTTGGCTTTCATGTAGGACAGCTACGATAACCCTTCTCTTCTGTTGATTCAGTAATTAATGGCGAAAGATTAAGTGGTGTCACATGTTACGAAAACACATATATGTATACTGTGTCATGCTGGAAATGTTTTATGTATTATATCAATCTTCGGATCAGATTACCTTGATGATCGTTTCATGATCACACTATGACCTTTTCGTGACTATGAATAGAGCAAACGATTGTAAGAAGATTTGTTTGTATCTTTCGTTTATGAGTTATTAAAAAAGAAGTGTTTAATTATTTTTCAGAATATTTCTTGTTTTAATTTTTCTTTTTTTACGATATCTGGAATAAATGAAAATAGATTTCACAATATTTAAAATACTGACAACACAAAATAATTAACATACAGTAGCTTTAGAAATATGGAAGTATTATCGTTTTGACAAATATTTTCTGCCGTGGCAAAGCTGGCTAGAAACGCATCATACCTTTATCTAATGACTGACCAGTTAGCCAGTATTAAAATATTGTTACATGATACCCTGGCAACCAGCAAAACTTTCGTCAATTTCCAGTAAGAAGAACAACAACTTCTCAATCCAAACTGGCAAGCGGGGAAAACATTCGATTGGCCACGTTGCAATACCCAATGAGAAAGGCGCGAAAAATTCTACATAGTTCAACATTCTTCTTGAAAAGTTCTACCCTTCTCGGTTGATCTTAATCTTTCCCGAACATTCCACATACATTACTGAATATACGAGAAAGCTCTCGACTCAACACATGCAGTATATAAGTGTGTCTCACAACTTGCATAAGGGACAGTTTGTATACTACGCTGAAGCTAAAGCTAGTATTCCACTGTTCGAACTCGTTGCCAAATTGCAGTAATAAGCAATGCGAAATAGCGAATTAGAATTAATCTCAAAGTATCCGGTCGGTCAAATTCGCTATTTCACATTGCTTATTACTGCAATTTGACCACTTGGTCAAACAGTGTAATACTAGCTTTGACGACAGTCAGTTCATCACGAAAGTATTTGTAAAGCGATTTGGATTGGTAGCAGTGATCAAGTAGTATAAGTATAAAATCGGGCAGCGTTGCCAATAGGCGGATTATTGAATGCGAATAAAAAATTATTGTTATTTATATTGATTTTAAACGAATTGTGTTTTACTTGAAATCCCGGCATACCCTTAGTTCGGAACTATATGTATAATCGTGTGCATATTTGTCAAATATTTAACTTATTTGCTGCCATACACTGCCAAATGATGTAATCGTCAAATTTTTGTTTGACAACATTTTTATTTGCTCGTTTAACACCATTTGGCAAGACCACGGAGGGTGAATGTCATATATCATAGACTTAACAGCATTTTACCGTATTTCATTTTTAGATATTATTTAATTTATTATAAGAGTCAAATTACGCGACCATTAATTTTAAGGTGCAATCCCGGCAAACCCTTAGTTCGCAAAATTATTGTTATTTATATTGATTTTAAACGAATTGTGTTTTACTTGAAATCCTGGCAAACCCTTAGTTCGCAACTATATGTATAATCGAGTGCATATTTGTCAAATATGTAACTTCTTTGGTGCCATACACTGTCAAATGATGTAATCGTCAAATTTTTGTTTGACAACATTTTTATTTGTCCGTTTGACACTATTTGGCAAGACCAAGGAGGGTGAATGTCATCATAGATTTAACAGTATTTTACTGTATTTCATTTCTAGATATTATTTAATTTATTGTAAGAGTCAAATTACACGACCATTAATTTTAAGGTACAGATCTTATTAAGGTAGTTTTACACTATGCAGTCAAATATTTGACATAAAAAATTTTGACGAAAAGTTCCGTGAAATGTTTTCATTTAAAATAGAATGCGTAGAGCAAATATAATAATGTAGCAAAGAAAAATTTATCGATTCACTGTCTGCATAGCATTTGCCTGGAAAAATAGTGAAATACTTGACAACGTGGCATACAGCGTAATACAAGCTTGCATCCCATTCCGATTTCTGCCGTGTTTAACGACGGCGTTGACTTCAAAGGCCTCATCGAAAACGGTCAGCAAAACCGATGAAGGGTGAATATCAAGGAGTAGATGAATCGGTCAAAACAAGTTTATATTCGATTTGAGAAATACTGTATATTCCGAAATTCAAAATCACGCAGAAACAGGCTTAACAATTTTTTTTTATTATTTTAAGTCATCTCCTTACACTTAGCTCCAAACTATAGATGAAGATGATAGTAATGCGGTTGCCTGAAATATATGTCTTTTTGTAAAAATTTTATTTGAAATCTTGGCATACCAACATAATAATAGCATTTAGTAAGGACCGAAAAATAGATAAAAAATGTGAGTTATAACATTTTCGATCAAACTGAGTCGCAGAAATAGGGGTAAGAGAATAAAGTTTATATGCTGCCAAATATTTGACAACAACAACCAAAATTTGTCAAAAAATCCAGTTATATTTTTCATATACATAAATCTACCATTGTCAAATGCGGTCAAATCGGCAATCTAAAAACAATTCGGTTCACAATAATTTTATGATTACACTATCGGCTCTACTCTGAAATTGTGACCTATTACAGGTCACAACCTGCTGTGACTAAAATTTTGTGACTGCTCCTGTGATCGGAAAGTTTTTTCGCATTCTGGCGCTGCAGTCACAAGAATGGTCACAATAATTTCTCTACATAGTTGGAGACATGTGAAAATGATGATACTGTATCAGTATCAGTGATCAATTCGGCCTTTAAAGTGTATAATGGAAAATGTGTGCGTTAGTAAGCATCTAAAACGTCAAAACCCGAAGTAACTCTCAAATGTATTGTCGATTAATAAAAACGGATCACTTGTGTTCCTCAAGTTTCGGAGTGTAGCTCTTCTTAACGCCCTTAAATCACACAAAATGTAAAACAGCCATCTAAATTCACGTTAAATTACTTTTGTTCAGCTTCTCCCAGTAATTACCTCAGCAAATATAACAAACATTCCATTTTTTTCAATATTAAGTACTGAAACTTCACGAAACGTTAAATTTCGATAGTCACAATTTTGTGATGTTTTTTTAAAACGTCAAAATTGTGACTAATGCTAGAATATGAAAAGTCACAGATTTTCTAAAATTATGACTCCGCTAAAATTGTGACTTGTTGTACACAGAATAAGCCTGTATACCTGTCAATTGTCAGGAAAAGTCTCTATACCCTTCAAAAGTTAAGTTTTTAATATGGTCCTCGAAATATAATCCCAAGTTTCAAATTTCTAGTATTAGTCGTTCTCAAGATATACATATAAATCTTAGAATCCATTCATCCCTTCGTGAGCCTCACGTTCCCATTCTCCAAAACCCAGTGAAATGGTTCATATCGCACCATGGAAAGATGATGTGCAATTTCTATCTGAAGTTCCATTAGAAAACCTATCTGAGAACAACACTATTAAAGTTGAATTCTTTGAACAATTGCTAAAAGAACCAACATAATTTGGACTTATTCCAACTCATAGAACTAAAACCTGAACTTATGCATATAATCTAGAATAATGCTACCCTCCCGTGTGCTTGCACACAAAAGCCTGAATATCGCATTACAAAAAACAAAATCGCTGTACTTACACTTCTGGAAAATTATTGTCACTTAAAGAATGGCGGCTGCGGAAAAAAAAGACAAACTATTAGGCTTAAAAGCATAAGCTCTTTAGATGGGAAAATAAAAAAATTGTCTGTCTAAATACCACTTGGGAATTCCTAACTAGAAACTCTATTCCTACGTTCAGTGAGGGTTTGCGAAAAAAAATCAACTTTGAAAGAATTCGATGATCCTCTTTGAATAAGTACCTCTGGGTAAAGGAAGTACCAATAGAGCAGTGCAAGTCGTTTATAGTTTAGCTAATGATGTGAAAGGAAGGATTAAGTTCTATGGAAGGTACTGCTCGATTCTTGATGGCTTGTGCAATTTTGTAAAGTTTAAATTGTTGAATGGAATTCTAACGAAAATATTTTTTATATAGAGGTTCATACCAAAGTTCATATCAAAATATTTTAGGAAATTTCATGTGGTTATAATGAGGGAACCGGTCGCAAACAAAGGATGAAGTGGATAGTGAAGTCGTCAAATCTTACTTTGTTATGAGAGGTTTGCGCCTACATGGTGTGATCATGCCCTTCTTATTAGACCACAGGGCAATCATTTAGGTGCACTACTTCAAATTTTTTCCTCAATTCCTGAATCCAATCCGAATGGCAAGATCCTTAGCCTACATGGCTGGATGGTACTACGTAGATTGCTACTTAAGTTTTGAGATATGGCAACACAGATGTTAATACGTCAAATCTGACATTGTCGTCGTAAAGTTTGACATTTTTAGTGGTGAACGTACTCAGAACGTGTTGTCATACGAGTGCTATTTGTGTTGTTTACAGATACTTGAAATATTCATCTTGGTCGAAAAATGGAATGAAATCGTGAACATTTTCGTGCGATGATTTTCTATGACTTTCGACCAACAGCAGTGTGCCGATCAACTCGCTTCGATTTTTGGTGATGAAGCACCATCTCGAGCCACCGTGTTTCGCTGGTTTTCTGAACTCAATCCTGGTCGCACTTCGCTACAGGACGAATTTCGTAAAGGTCATCCAAAATCGGCAGTTGTGCCAGAAAACATCGATGCTGTGCGTGAACTGATATTGCAAGATCGTCATGTGACATACCGTGAGATTGAGGCATTCCTGAGTATTAGTTCCACTCGCATACATTCAATATTGCATGAACATTTGGCTGTCAAAAAGATTTGTTCGCGTTGGATACCGCATAATTTGACAATCGCTCAAAAAAAAAACTCGTACCGATTGGTGCAAAGAAATGTTGAAAAAATTCAACCGCGGTGCTTCAAAAGACGTCTATAAGATCGTGACAGGCGACGAATCATGGATCTATGCATATGAACCCGAAACTAAACAACAATCGACTGTATGGGTCTTTCAAGACGAGCCAAATCCAACAAAAGTTGTTCGCGCACGAAGCACTTCGAAGCAAATGGTCGCCTGTTTTTTCGGAGTAACTAGACATGTCGCCACCGTTTCATTAGAGCAACGTAGAACGCTGAATTCTGAATGGTACACCAGCATTTGTTTTCCAGAAGTTTTCGGAAAAATCAGGGAAACCAATCACCGAAGACGAATCATTCTCCACCACGACAATGCAAGCTGTCACACATCAGCTCAAACAAAAACGTTTTTGAGCATTCAAAACATCGAATTGATGGGTCATTCGCCGTACAGCCCTGAATTGGCACCAAATGATTTCTTCTTATTCCCGCAAATCAAAAATATTTTGCGAGGTCATCGTTTTTCGACGCCTGAAGAAGCGGTTGATGCGTTCAAATCATGTGTTTTGGAGGTACCTCAATCGGAGTGGAAAAACTGTTTCGCAAATTGGTTCAAACGCATGCAAAAGTGTGTTGATCTTCATGGAGAATATTTTGAAAAACAATAAAGCCATTTTTCATTATAAATATTTGTTTTTATTTGTCTATCTCAAAACTTAAGTGGAAACCTACGTAGTCTTGCCTTCGCCGTCTTCTTTTTTATAGAAAGCTACACTGGAAACTTAACTCCAGAAACCAGTAAGGAAAGCAACAGTCGCACTTTGCTCGTGTTAAAAGACCATTGGCAAAAAATGGAGTATGCAACCCAGAATAGTTCACTGGAACCAACTCAAGATGGACATATGGTATTATATGTCACACTGCGAGACAGATCTGGCCCAAACTGGATCTGAAACGCTCAAAAACATTGACTTCGCTCAAAAGGTGGAATATCAGCACCACAGTCGGTGTCCTAACCGGATACTGTCTTATAGGCCGACATGCTAAAGGAGGAGACAGTCTTTCATCTTCTCTGGCCCTGTCCCAGCTATCTGCTAGGAGGAAAGCTCACCTAGGAGTCCACTTCCTTAACAGTCTCAGTGACCTTGCCGCAACGGTGGTTATGAGGATCCAATGCTTCATTGTAAGCTCTAAATAGCGAGTAGGACCGGATTCAATGACAACGGACCTTTCAGGTCTAAGTGTGTCTGGTATTCCTACAGACAGTCACGCGTACCTAGCTACCTACCTAGCCTACATTAGCAATGCATCTCAAACCTAAAAAAATGTATTTTTTGTTCGAATTAACTAATGTAATAAAATACAATCTAAATTGCATTTCCCATCATCATTATTCCCACGAGCTTTACGGTGATTTACGATTTCTTCGGTCTATGGTAAAACGCTCCTCAAAATCGAATAAACGCTCAAATTTATATCCTTCAGGGTTTGCCTCCGAACTGGGAACTGTATGTAGACTTAGTCAAGTGTAAGGAAGACCCTCTAAACCACATTTTTACTGTCCTATCGATTATTCAGTTTGGCTACTATCAATCACTTCCCAAGTAAAAGACCGTACGAATGTAATGGGCCTATATAATAAAAGCCACCACATAGCGAGTTCTATTTTATAGCCCCCGCTGTTATTACAATACACCACCAGGCGGAACCACCACGATTCCATGACCCCTAACCCCCGGTTATTGGAGCAAGGATAAAGGTCCAAAAAAGAACCTATTCATCGTCTTGTTGCTGTTTCGAAGCGTTTTTCTCAGTGTCTATCTTCGCCAATAGCTTCCTCGTCCTTTTTTTTATACATTTCCCTAACGTCGGGAGATTCTTCTTCCTTTTCACCTTGCTTACTAGAGCATGCGTCCTATTTCATGTATAGCTGGGCTCCACCATATATAGGCCGCATAAAACCAAAGTATCTTTAATGCAAAAAGCAAGAATGAGAACTTCAGAACGTTCAAAGGACGAGAAAGAAGACGGTAGCTGGATCCTGGATGGTGTATAATAAATGAGTGGAATTAAGTATCAGAACAAAAGAGTCCTGCCCAGGAAGTCAAAAGTTTCCAATTGAACTGAGAAGACAATTAATTTTAATTTTCTTTTGAATTTAGAGAAAAGTTTAGAAAAGCGATGATAGGATTTTATGTTGGTCTTTGAATTTCCCAACGGAAACGTCGATCGCAATACTGGTGTTGCCCGATTTCTTCAATGCGGAAATAAATGGTGCAACTTATGCTGTTTAAGAGAGTTATAAAGCGGCGCTAATTAGAAATGTAAATGAACTGCGTTACGACTTACGACGAGTTATAAGACCGCATTGCAAGTACATGCATTGCATAGCGTTATGATGGAACATACAAATCTAGTTTACCCTCATGGCTATAAATAACGAAGTTCACACTTGGGGGGGAAGTTCTATTCCATTCGGAATTAGAAGTAGAACTTAAAGAGTATTCCAGCAGTAAAGAAGATGCACAGACTCAAATCCCAGCTAATTATAGTGCTACTTTCTTATTACGTAAAGAAATAATTTCCATATAGCTGGATGCTCATGTTTTTTGGTGAACTCATAAGTTCGTTTTGATCATTTATCTCCGCCCGTATCCATTAATAGTTCTGAAAGCTATTACCTAAAGTTGTAGGTAAGTATTTTTTTTTAAGAAAATTCCCAAGTAGACCAGTAATTTTCAAGGAATTCAATACGCATTCACTTGTAATTATGTTTGGAGTTTACAACTTTATATGTCTAGGAGTTCCACATCAAAGGAAATCTTTACTGTCGTTGTTTATAACTCTACACAATGGTTGAAGAACTCTGAAAAGTTTATAATGTTTACTTTTTAACGATTCCACCTCCTTGCCTCTCCATGTATAAAGTTCTGAATATTGTTTTTGGGGCATTGAATTCATTGGTCCTACATGTATGTGGAAGAAGGCAAAACATGAAAGACAATAGAGTGCGAGAGAATAGCAATCTTCCTGCTAATCTTAAATAAGGGCCTAGATGAGCTCTTTATCTGAATCCTCTGATTTATCCAGTGATTTTTCCGCTCACAGACGGCGGACAGTCTATGTCCAAGGCCAAGAGAATTCGGGAAGTTGGTGCAAAGTTTGAATACGGTTCCTCGAAACATGTATAAAAATTTCGTTCGGAATACTTAGTGATTTGTCTCAGACAAATTTCATGTTCTGAATAATGACTTGACACCGGCTGGAGCACTATCATTCCCGACCTTAGTGTCCAAAAACACGAACAATTCACGCCCCTTGCTTAGTATGAATCGCGAAAAAATTGATTTTGACAAAACACGGAATCGTTAAACGTCTTTTTTTCCTTCGTATTGTAAGATCCTATTTTGCCACCTTTCACACGAAGGCACATTGTTGACTCAAGCTTAAGAACTAGCAAAGTTATTCGCCTTTAATCGAAACCATTTTCGTAACTGAGCAATTCTTTTTTTTAATAAAGTGCAATTAAAAAGGAAAAACCATGTTCCGCTAAATGTTCCATATCCACATACACTGCTCCTGCTACTTGTATCATTCGACCTTCAAATTTAGTGTCTCTGTCAACACACTAATTTCTAATACTACGTAGAAAGCATATGGGCTAAGGAGTAGTGCCAGCATACCTCCTCTCAGGAAATAATTGGGACTACGAGCCACTTGATTTTTCCTTGACATTCCAATAAGTTACGACAAAGTCAGTGCATTTCTTTGAAGAACATCCTAAAATTTAGGTACCGTACCTACCATACAAAAATGTTGACTTACATTCGCGACAACTTGAGAACGCATTGAGATCTAACTCCTTAGCAGGTTCCTTATAATACATGGTCAGCTCCTTCACATTATAACTTCAGAACAAATTTACTGAAACTAATCGAAAAGACTAACAATAATAACCTAAAGGAATACTAGAACCTTGAGGGACACTCAGTATTTATATGGAACTTTGCTAAATGCATACAAAATTCCTTTCGATTCTAGAAATTAAGGACGCAGAACGATCAAATACGAACTAAAAGGCTATCGTCTAGCAAATGCTTTAGAAATATCAAATTCCTCCAATTTGAAATGATTATGCGTAGATTGTAGATTGGAAGTAGGGGTTGGTATGGTTAACCTCTGTCACTGTAGCCACACTGCGGCCTATTGTGACGTTTCCCCGGATTCACTATGATTCCTCTTCAATCCCTGCGCTTCCAATGAAGCCTAGTATTTTGCGAAGAGGAATTGTCAGGAATTCCGATAGGTTCATGAAACCCTGACCGAAGTGACGAAACCCTCACTCACATTCACAGAGGATATGCTCTGGTGTTTCGTCTTCGTCATTGCATATTCTGCAAATTTTGGTCTCAGAGAGACCAATACTATTGAGATGCTTCCTCATGTGACATTGTCCAGTCAGAGCTCCCACTAGGATTCGGGTCTGATATCTGCTTAATTTAAGATAGGTAATCAGATGTTCTTTTTTCCGAATGTTTTGGCATGAAAAGCTTTGAATGCCTGTTGCCCGGTGCCTAGTCCCAGTGAATGGTACTTTGCTATTTTTGCCACATTCGCATGTTCATTCTGGCTGTGCTTAATGGTATCCCACAAAATGGATATGGTCCCATGAAGTCAGCTTCTGAACCTTTCCTAGCCATTAAGTATGCCATTTCATTAGCTTCATAGCCGCTGTGTCCCGGCATCCAAATGAGATTAACTCTGTTCTTATTTCCGAGTCCAATCAGGCATTGGAGGAAATTCCAAACAAGTTTGGAGTAGATTTGAAGAACTGAAGTGCCATTATTGTAGCCTCGCTGTCCGAGAGAATATATATTTGTTGGTTTTGGTAGCCCCGTCTGATATTTTCTCTAATGCATAGTTCAATAGCATGAGTCTCCGCCTGAAAAACAGTGGATGTTATGTGCATGCTACAGTAGAATTTGACATTTGGGCGCACTCCATAAACTCCTGCTCCTACACCTTGATCCGTTTTAGATCCCTCTGTGTACCAGATTATGGATCCTGGTTTCGGAGTGGGTTTGTTTGTGGCCCAATCCTCCCTTTCAGGTAGGACAACTTTGAATGGTCTTGTGAAATTAAATTTCGGTACCATTGAATCAGAAAGAGGTATCGCTAGTATCGGCTCAAAAGTTTGTATGTGGTGAACCTAGCTTCTTCCTGTATTTCTAAGTGTAGGGATGCTAGGTTGAGAAGCACCTCTAAGGCAGCTGTGGGAGTAGTGCGCATCGCCCCAGTAATACCCACGCATGCCAGTCTTTGTAATTTGGTCAGCTTAAGCTGAGCAGTTTTCTGCTTTGTTTTCTTCCACCAGACGGATGCCGCGTAAGTTTTAATGGACCCAGCAACGACGGTATACATCCAGTAGGTTAGTTTTGGACTCAGTCCACAGTTTTTGCCGTGAAGGCTCCTGCAGGTCCAGAGAGAGATTCTGGCCCTTTCAAGAACTTTGTCCAAATGAGCATTCCAAGTGAGCTTTTCATCCAGGATGATCCCAGGAATTGGTTATGCGTAGAGAGAATTTATTCAGTAAAAACGACTTAATTGGTTCATCGTTGCTCATCTTTATAGAAACCCCGATGTATCATTCTTCAAATATTTCATCAACTGACAGATGAGCCCAAGTCTGGCCTTTATAATTTCCCGTCAATCGTCCAATTTGATTTTTTCTATCGAGCCGCTGAAACGCCGTTGATTTTTCCGGGGATAGTTTGCTACTCAATCCGCCAAGTCCTCCCCTGAAGTAAATTCGCTATGGAATAAAGTTTGGGAATGGATATTATTGAGAAGCGAAGAAAGTTTGGATATTGGAATAAGTGTGTGGTCGGTGTGGATGATGAACCAGCAAATTTTAATGGTATTGAAAATATCATCACTGTGATGAACCCGTCATAAATTCATTGCTTTCTTTTAGCAAATTAAAAGATTTTTTTGATAAAAAAAAAGTCATAACATTTTGCTCTCGTCGTCGTAGTTTTGATGCTCGTTCTTGTTCGTAGCGTTAATGTACAAGTTCAATGATAATAGAGAGATATCTTCAATACATGAATATGTGCATTGAATTAATGAACTTATTCATTATATCAATAAAAAAAATCGTTTATTATGTTGTAAATGTTCACAGATGCAATGAACAAGATATTTTTTGTTATAAAAGTTCTACCACTACCAATTGACCCTATCTTAAACTTGTTTCTTCCCTAACGAGGCATTAAATACAATATTCCGCTAGTCAGCTTACACAATGTCCTCTTCTTCCTGTCCTAATCCTTTTGATATATTTGTTCAAACTTGAAATTGCACAAACTGTAGTTAACACTTTTCCGTTCCCCAATAGGTGGATGCCATAGAGAAGGGAAGAATAATAAAATGTTTCCAGGATTATATCATGGCGCTCGAACAGTGAACAACTTTTTAGAGCTACAGCCATGAGTCTGCAATCGTGGAACAAGGACTTTGGAGTGGGGATGACGGTGGAAAAAACTTTCGAGACACAAACTAAACCACTTATCGTTCGCCAGGATAGCATTGAACCTAGGGCGCGTTCTGAATACAAGTACTAGCACCTACCTTGGTACTATCGTATCCTTACCTACAGTTTATTACTCGCACATGGAATAACACGGCAAGTCCTTCCGGAATATGGCAAGGAGTGCCGCAGTAACATATGTCGGAAATTGTTTCCAGACGGAGCTACACACTATCCGGATCGTACTATTACTGGTAGATGTCCTTAGGGATGGCGTCCCGTACACCTTATCTCGTATTGACACGTAGAAAAGGTAAAATGTGAAAACCTTCTCGTCCTTTATGTAGATAAACGGATTTTTTTTTCTTCTCTTAATTCGCTGATACCTTCTTTCTAGCTATGCACCTTATGTTGCATAATTTATCGTGACGGAATGTGATTATCATTCCGGAATTGAGGAGTTGTGAAAATACGGTAAGGATCATATACCGCACACTGTTCGAATTAATCTAAAACTGAACAAGATAGAAGACACGAAATTAAGGAGACATTTGCTTCGAAAATATCTTATTCATGAGAACAGATAACAGGCATGCCCGCACACATACCTTTAATCAGAATTTATGCGTTTAATTAGATTCTCGTCGAGTTATGACGCGATTTGTATTCCATAGTGAGGTCATAATTCGGTCGGAATGATGTTATCCCTAGACAGGGATGCTACGGGGATGTTCCCCGGAGTACGGTTCACTCTACGGTGGCGTCAGGCCGACTCCACTTTTTCTTTTCCAGTAAGTTTAGTTTCAGTACGGGGAACGGATGGAATTCTGCTTCCATGGTAAGTAAATGGTAGCAACAGACAGGCAATAAGGAAGTGGATGGAAACAGGATATTTATAGGACATGGGAATAATGCATGAAGTGTTCGCCGTGGGCTTTTCTTCTCTCTTTTTTGCAATGGTAGTACTGTTGGAGGTGTTCCTTTAAGGATTGGAAGAAGTTACCTTGATGCGATACTCATATATTTTTCTTCCCAATTATTCCCATGTGAACTGTTGCTATAGCAACACTCTTGATTCTATCCAAGAGTGTTGCTACTTGGAGAAATTAATAAAAATAAATATTTTTTTTCTCCCTAAAATATCTTTGTGATTGCAGAGATATTTCTTCAAGTAGTTGCGATAGAACTACACAAAATTAACCTCACGGAAAACGTTGAGAATTTTATCAAACATGATGCCCGTACTCAACTTAATGGAGGGCTTTATATCTTTCATTTCAAAATGCAAACATTTTCGGCTTGTTACCTTATGCCCCGGAAAAGTACTTCTACACACTGTACCCCCGACCTCTTACCGAAAGTATTTACCTACAACTAAAGTAAATTCTTTCTAAAGCTAGTATTGCACTGTATGCCACGCTGTCGAATATTTAACTATTTTCCCTGGCAAACTCTGTCAGACAGTGTAATCGACAAATTTTTCTTTGACACATTATCTTATTTGCTCTGCACGAAGTCTATTTTGACGGAAAAAAAATCGACAGAACTTTTCGTAAAGTTTTTTTAGTCAAATATTTGAAAGCATGGCATACTAGCATACTCGCTTTAGCAGAGTAGAAAAAATTCATGAAATGCTGCCTGCTGTCAATTGATACAACTCGTTATTCTTATAATTTGATTTACTACGTTCTTTCCTTCTTGAACTATCGAGAAAGACGCACAGGCATCGAAAACTAAAGAAAAAACTAAAACTAAGGACTTTGTCACAATATTGGCAACCCCTTGTCCAGTGATAGATAAAATTAAACTAAATCCTCCGTCCAAATCGCCCTATAACAAAAAAAAAATAACTGAAGTAATGCTTTTGCCAACACTTCCGACACAGTGCGCAGTGGCGCAGTATATCAGTTCGGGAGGGATATTGCAATTTCTTTTCCGTTCTACTGTTTTTGTGTAGGTTAATATGTGAGTAACAATCTGAAGAATAACCAGGAGGCCATTTGGTACGTTATTTTTTATATAGTCAGTCGAATAGTAACCTACATCACATCTCAGAATTAATCGCGTTCTGAACTTCTACCCAAAAAAATAATAAAGTTACGCCCAGACTGTTGAAAGTTTTTTTCTCTTTAATTGTGTTTTTTTTTTCCTTTTTTTTTTCTGTTTATTTTTTCTTTTTATTCTTCAATTGTTTTCTTCTTTTTTTCTCTTATTTGTTCTCTCTTTTTCTCTTTTCTACTTTTTTTATTATTTTCCCTTTTATTGCTTTTGTTCTTCTCATTTATTGTTTCTTCCTTTATTACCTACCATTATTTTTTCTTTGTTTTTCTTTTAATGTTTTGTTTTTTTCTTTCTTTTAGTTTTTTTTCATGTGTATTTCTCTATTTTCTCATTCTTTTTACTGTTTTTCGTTTTTCTCTTATTTTATTGTTTCCATCTTTTTTTTACTTTTATTGTTTTCTCTTTTCTGTTTTTTATTGTATTGTGTTCCTTTTTATTTCTCTTTTATTGTGTTTTCTTTTTTTCTATTATTTGTTTTCTCTTCTTTTTATTTCACTTTTATTGTGTTTATCTTTATTTCTTCTATTTTTATTTCATTTCATAAGAGATCAATCTTCTATGGTTTTTTAGTGATTTATTTTATTGTTTTTCCTTTTTCCTATCATTTTTTGTTTTTATTCCTTTCTTTCTTCTACAATAAGAAACTTTTTTTTTCCTATTTTATAATTTTTAATTTTAATCCGTTTTATTACTTTTTTTCTTTCATTGTTTCTTCCTTCTTATTTTATGTTTTCCGCCTTTTATCGGTTTAACTCATATGTTTTATTTATTGTGTTTTCTTTTTATTTCTCTTTTATTGGTTTTTTTTTTCGTTTTCACTCTTTTTCCCTTTTTATTATTATTATTTTCATCCTGTGTTTTATTTTACCTTTTTTATTTTTTTTTATTTTACTTTTTTTTTATTTCTCTTTTATTGTTTTTCCTTTTTCCTCTCATTTATTGGTTTTCTTTTCTTTTTTGCTTATTCTCTCTCCTTTTTTTTTAGTTTTAATCCCTTTTTTTCTTTTCTTGTTTCTTTCTTATTTCTATTTGATTGTTTTATTCGTTTTATCTATTTTATTGTCCTTTTCCCTTTTATGGTTTTGCTATAAATTTCTCAGCATGATTTTTATATCAGAAACAAGTAGAAGGTACTCACTACCTTCTATATTAATGTCCTTATAAAATGACTTAACTTTCTTAAAATTTTAAATTACTTTTAATTTAAAAAATTTAGCGAATTTTGTTCTTACTCCTGTTCTTATTCTTTAATTTTTATATTTGTTTGTATGGTGCTCATGTTTGTATGGTGCTATACTATCGAAACTGCAAAGCCAGCGGTTTCCAATCTTGCTCCCCGTTTTTTTCTCCCGTTGCTCCCGTTACTCCCGTTGCTCAGTTGCTCCCATAGCTCCGTTTTTCCCGTTTCTCCCATTTCTGCCGTTACTCCCATTTCTCCCGTTGCTCCTGTTACTTCCGTTAATCCCATTTCTCTAGTTGCTTCCGTTGCTTCCGGTGCTTCGTTGCTCCCATTTCTTCCGTTGCTTCCGTTGCTCCGTTACTCCCGTGGCTCCCATTACTCCCGTTGTTGCTGTTGCCCCCGCAGTTATATTTTGTCAGACGTACACACGGAAAACACACGAACTGTCGCTAAACTATATGAAATACACTCATCTGTTTGTGTCGCTCGCCACCTATTGTAGAATTGTTTTACTTTGCGCTCAACATATCAACCTAAGTTTCATTACAATCCGATGAATGGTGTAGGAAGGCATACGTGACAAACAAACAAACAATTAGAGCACCAACAGTACTCAAATCACGAAAAAATTGGAAAAATGTCGAAAAAACAATTTTTTTGATTCGATCGGTACCAAACTTCACAGGAACCATCCCCGGACTATTCTACATGTTCCTTGAAAATATGATCAAAATCGGTAGAGCGGTTTAGGGTTCTATAGGGAACATACATACATTCTCTTTTATATATATTTATAGATAAAAATTTAAATCAGAGTTAAGTATTTCATCTATAGGATTGACTTCTTTTTCATTGAACTGATCTAAAGAGTGGTCAAGGGTGGTCAGTGTCGACTAATGTTGTTTTTAAAATGCCCTTTGTTGAAAGTTTCAAAGCAGCCAGTGCATTACACATAATTTGCGGAACCTCAAACTTTAATGTTCTAAAAAACACCCGCGAAAAAAACCATCTTTTTAGTAATCATTATTTTTCATTGTACATAAAATGACTAGCTAATAAAAAGTAATAGTCTCAAAAAAAAACTTAAGTTGGTAATTGAAACCCACTGAAATTTCTGTCCGAAAATATGCGGTTGCCTTATTGTAGAAACTTTTCAAAAGTATTCCGTCGATTTTCATAACGAAAATTCCACATCCCGGAAAGTGTAATTTTAGTCTAAATAAACCTCAATTTCATGAATTTACATAAAACCGAATGGACTGTTGTTATTATGTAGAAGACGGGCGGTCGTTATCACTAGTAAGAATAAGGATGCCGTCGTCCTAGCGCAACATCATGCCAGAAGTATTCCCTAATGAAAAGAATTCCTAGCAAAATATCGTTAAGAAAATTTTCTTCTTTGCGTCGACATTGTGTCGCGCTTCGCATACTTTGGACTATAGGACCGACTTCTTTGCAGAAAGCAGTTTTAGTGCTTTTAACGTTTTTAAGTTGCTCTTTCACGTAGTTAAGACGTCAGTGTTTAAAATTCCAGACAGGTTCTGGCTGGTGAATGTATGCTATAAAATCAACAACAAAATATAGTCAATGTGTGCGCCCAATGGCGATGTAACTTTATACTTCTGCTGCAGGCTGTAGGCATCTCTAGTTCGTCATCCAGCCATAAGACTCACTTTAATTGAATTATTTTCCGCCTCTTAACTGTTCTGAATTCATAAGCAGAGGACGCACATTTGTCGCTTTTAACTATTTGCTGCGACGTATCTATAGATTCCGGTGGGTGACTGATTTGAATGGGCCTCGCTAGAATGCATTTGACTTTCAGTTAGGTTTACCTAGTTTAAATGTTAACTATCGTCGCCACCTTCACAACTTCCATGCAGAACTCGAGACTGAAGAAAGACTCGTTGTTCATTCATTCGCTTATGTTCTCTGCAACCACTCATACAATATATCCTCTATGATTGGAGCCTCTAGAAGTATCTGATGTATTGCATCCGTTATATCAAAATTCTAGTCAATAATTAAACAGGATGGAGACATTCATTTACGTTCGACAGAGCAAAATAACGAACTATTAATAACAGAAATGGCGACAAATAATACCAAACTGGCTAGGATATCAGTAGTTGCATGATACACCGTCTAATGAGGTAACATACAAATTTTTGGACCAAGTCCAACATGCCTTTCAACTGTTCTATCCAGTGAAAATTTTTCACCTCGTTATACTTAATCCTAGAATCACCTAGTAACGCCCTCTCCAGTCAGAGATGACGTACGGTGCCATCGAAAAGCGAGAACCCCCAAAGTTTTACACCGTCGTTAACGCTCTTTTTTTGAATTCCGCTTGCGCTGTAGTGCCTAACAATCTTTCTTTGTTTCTTTTATTTGCAGACTGCTTACAGTGCCGATCTAGTTATTGAAATACCGGGTAATCTGGGCCAGGAAGATTCATTCTATCGGTTAGATTACCGTCCGCCACATGGAGATCCGCCTCCGAATAAAACGCTCGCATCACGAGACGTCGGCGACGAAATACAATTTTCGAATGGTCTGCCAGGAACAACATATAATTTTTGGTTGTTCTATACGAACGCTACTCATCACGATTGGTTGACGTGGACTGTTACAATTACAACAGGTAAGTTGCTATTAAATATATTTCAGGAAATTATTGAAATAGCTTCGAAGTTTGAAACTAGCACAAACCTACCAAAGAAACTGTTCTAGGGATCCGACACACTCTACATTAGAGATGGACAAAGCAGATCCTTTTAGTGAAGTACTTCACTCCGAGTCACTCATTTTAAGGAACGAGTTCAGCGAAGTACTTCCATCGAAGTTTTGTTCCATCGTTCCTTCGTTCCATTGTTCAGTGGTCACTAGTCGTAGTTGGAAGACAGTAGATCTAGCAGAAGATGATGAGCGAAAAAAAAGGTCACTAGATATAGTAGAAGATAAGAAAAAAAAGGTCTGAGAAGGACAACGAGAAGATTTTGTTGGTCGTCTGCCTAGCTTGTTAGTCTCTATTTTTCATTCATATCGCAGTTCACCAAAAGGAGTGAGTTACTTCACTCACTCACTTCAATGAAGTGTTCTTTTGGAACAGTTCACTTGTGAACGACCCATCTCTACTCTACATACCAGGAAATAAAAAGCTGATTTGACCGTACCAACAACGGTCCTAAATCGTTTAAGGCAACAAATTGAAAAAAGCGCTTATGCTAGAAGGTTGAAACTTGTAATTCATATAGAACTTGGATAGTCGAGCCATTTGCAAAATTGTCGGTATTGATGCAGGGCTGTGGGAGTGGGAGAAAAACAATGCGTCCGAAACACTCAAAAGCTGAGATCGTCTCTCATCTCAAGAGCTGTTTAAGATAGAAGCTTAGAATTTATGCGTGACCTAGGCCTAATAAGGTAGGTAGGTAGGTAGGTACGCGTAGCTGCCCGTGAGAACATGGACACACTTAGACCTAAGAAGGTTCGTTGTGCTACCGCAGGATCTTCGAATCCGGTCCTACTCGTCAAACCATTTAGAGCTTGCAATGAAGCGTTGGATTCCATTGCGGCAAAGTCACTAAGACAGTTGAAGAAGTAAGCTGCAAGATGAGCTTTCCTTCTAGCGGATAGAGCTGGACAGGTACAGAGAAGATGAAGGACTGTCTCCTCCTCCTCCTCCTCATCCCGGCAGCTTCTACAGAAGTCTTTTAGCATGTCGGCCTATAAGACAGTGCTGATACTCGCCCTTTTGAGCAAAGTCAGCCTTTTAGAGCGTTTTAGATCCAGCTTCGGCCAGATCTGTCTCGCAGTGTGGCATGTAATACCGTCTGCCCATCTTGAGTTGGTTTTCTCAATTGAATCCAATCCCAGCAGCAGTTTACATGTAGAGAGAGGCACACCCAGATTCCGATGTTCCGGTATAATCTGAAGGGGGGTATCGCGACTAGCGAGTTCGTCAGTCATACAGTTCCCTGGAATTTCCCTGTGTCCCAGAAGAATATTGAACTGTTCAGCCATCTCCTTAAGAGATGATCGACATTCTACGGCGACCTTTGATGTTGTCCAGGCTGATTCCAAGGATTTTATTGCCGCTTGGCTGTCTGTGAAAATGCTAATATCCATAGTAGATATTACATTACACTTCAGCCAGGACAAGGCCTCCTTGATCGCCATGAGCTCCACGTGGTGGACACTACAGTAGTCCAGGAGACGGAAGGAGCTACTAATGTTAGGCATGTCAGAGAAAACACCTCCACCTACCCCGCCTTCAGTTTTGGAGCCGTCCGTATGTGGATGGACTCTTCCATCCGTATCGAATCACTTTCCCATTCTAGACGGGTTGGGATGGTTGTTAGGAAATTTTTGTCAAAATCATAACTGGGTGGGATGTAGTCGGTGCTTTCAGGAATGTTTTTGAAGTGATTTAAGATTGTTGAGTAACCTGCATATATGCCAGTCCACTGTGTAGAGGCTATAAGTCGAATGGCTGCACTGGCTGCCATTTGCTTGTTAAAAATGTCTAGGGGTGGAAGATTAAATAGCATGTCTTGTGCTGCAGAGAAAGTAGTTTTCAGAGCTCTGCTGATGCATATGTATGCTGATCTTTGTATCTTCCCTAGGGTGGTGCGGTTAACCGCTTTGTCTAAAGCCGTCCACCAAACAACACGGTACATAAGTATCGGTCTCATGACGGACACGTAGAGCCAATGAACTATTCGGGGTTGTATACCCCATTTTTTGCCAATGCCCTTTTTGCACGAGTAAAGCGCAACTGTTGCTTTCCTAACCCGTTCATGGATGTTAGGTCTCCAGTGTAGTCTTCTGTCCAAAATAAGACCCAAGTATTTTGCACTATCGGTGAAAACTAGACTAGTACCATATAGAGATGGAGGGTCAACGTGAAGAATTTTATATATCCTGGTGAAGAGGACTAATTCTGTTTTGCGTGGGTTCACGAACAACCCGCATTCAGCTGCCCATTTGGAGAGAATAGAGAGAGCATTCTGCAATATCTCACTCAGCGTGTTGAGGTGCTTTCCCGAGACAGCAATTGCAACATCATCTGCAATCACTCTGCAGCCCGCCCCTACCAGTCTCAATAGTAGTTTGTTGACCACTTAATTCCAACCTTGTGGTGTACCTCTGCTGACAAACCTTTGAGAGGAGGACTCGCCCAGCTTTGTTTTGACAATCCTGGATGTTAACATCAAATTGATCAGCGCGCCAAACGAGGACCCCACCTTCAGGCTAGAAAGTGCGTCAGTGATTGCCTCTGGTCTGACGTTCTTGAAAGCTCTCTCGATATCGAGCAAGGCAACCATGGTGTATTCTTTAATACTAAGAGATTTTTCAATGGTGCGCACGATCGAATGTAAGGCCGTTTCGACTGACCTCCCCTTCCAGTACGCGTGTTGTCGCGGATGTATGGTACATATCCATTAAGCCTAAGTTATATTGGTTCCGATCCGATCTGGTATCGTCGGAGGAGAAAAATTTCAAAGCACAATGATTCCGTTCCGACATTCGTCAAAGTGACACTATCGAGGTGTAATTTTGATTTTTAGTGAGGTGAAAGAGGTGGTGAAATTCAATAATTCACCTCTTAGAGTCAGAACGGATAGAAGTTGAAAGTTTGTCTCCTCCGTTTTGTGTCTCGGCTAATTAACGGAACAATTGTGACTAGTCGTTCCGAAATTCCCTTTAGATGAGTGTCGGATGGAGAAACTCAACACTGTCCGTTTTCCGGATCGGATCGGATCGGAACCATTATAACTGAGGCTTTAGTCTTTCCAGTGTTTTCAGAAGAAAGGATGATAGACTGATAGGTCTGATGTCCTTAGGGCAGACATGAGAGCTTTTTCCTGCTTTGGGTACGGTATGAAAACCACCTTAACTTCCATCCATGTTTCAGGAATGTAGGTTAGATCCAGGCAGCCTTTCAAGATAACTTTCAGCTAAGGCAGAATTATATCCGAGGTCTGCTGTATTTGAGCAGTAATTATTCCATCCGGTCCCGCAGACTTAAATGGTTTAAAGCCTTCTATCGCGTAATTTTCCGTTCTATTTGTTGTGTTTTTTTCCCTAATTACGATTTACTTACACTGAAATCACCACCTTTGTTTAGTCTGTAAACTACTGCCTACATAAACGAGAAATTTTTAAAGCGATCTTCAATATAAATAAATTTTCCAAAGCGGTATACAAAACTGCTTACATGAATGAAATAAATCATGTTTTGTTCTGTTTGTTTTTTTTTTTATTGTTATTAAAAAAGTGAAAACAGGTTACTTAAAATGCTAAATTTGATGCATTTTAAATACACACATAATGTAGATGCATACTTCAATCTTTTTCGATTTGCATAAAAAAGAAAGTTCCCTTCACCACCGGCAACATTTCAAGTCTTTCAAGTCACCGGATTCATTAACTTTTAAGTCACCACCAATCACTTGAGCCTCGCTTTTCTTAATTGATAAATCGAGGGGATTTACCGAGGTAAGTAACAAGAAACTTATCGATCCAGTTTGGCGGTAAACTAGACGATTTTCAAAAAAAAAATACCTATTCAGAATCAAAAAGCCATTTACAATCCCGAGATCAACAATTTATTGTCGGCGTAGTCATCTCGCTTGTTCGATTTATATAATGGCAATTATTATTTAAACTCGATGCACACCTACTGCTTCTAGTCCGTTGAATAGAGGTTATAATAAATAAATGACGGAATGGAGGTTTTATCGGCGACGAGGTCGAAAACTTGATTTTATTTTGCAACAACATTTTTACGACTCCCATTCACGGGAATACGCTAACGATCGCGGGCTGTTTGTACTATAAAATGCAAAGTTTCTGTTTATTTTTTCTTTATTCTGAATGTTTTCATTTGCGATTAGAATAAACGAACCGGATCTCATACAGACTCATTCGATTATTTGCGCTTAATCAACTATAAATTGGTGCTGAATAAATCTATAAATTTGCACCGTTTCCTTGGCTGTTTGCTGTTGACGGTCGTTATGAATTATCGCTCGGTAAAAACAGTGATAACTGCTAATTCATCTCAACTTAAAGGCGGCCGCGCTTTTAATTTAATGCCACATTGTTGTTGAGACCATCCCCGAAAATTTCCTAATTACTGGCGAGCTTGATTAAAATCAGAAAGCATACGAAACAGCCCCCTGCTGCGTTTTTGTGGGGAGCAGAATCGACGCGTTATAATTTCAGGCGAGCGTTGCTATGACTAGCGCGTTTAATTAGTTCAGTATCAATCTGTCACGCTAGATCACACTTTCTTTGCAATTATTATCTTACCCTGAGATTCTGATAGTGTTCATACACATCGAGTACATTTCAGGAGCGTTGTAGGCGTTTGTAGCGATAGCAAGCAGCGATGACACTCAACATTAAAGGGGAACTGTTCTGTATGGCTCTTATCTGGGCTCGTTCTATTCCCTGTAAAGTGGCAGAAAACACTGTGTTATCTGTGGAAAATCTTAATTGTACTTCCACGTTCTTTTCAGTTAGGTACTCAGCTCAGGGATTCTTCATTAGAGTAGAGCTGTTTTATTCGAATTTAATTACGGCGGATACTTAAGCGTTCTCTTCTTTTTCACATGTCAATCATCGATATTGAAAAGGTTCATTTTAATTATCGATATATGAATTGGTGCGTGAGTGCAAATGTAGTACAAAAGCATTCAAATAGATACTAGTCACTCCTAGCTTTCTCTTATTGACTTTTCGAAACTATCGATTCATAAATAACTCATAGCTGCCGCCCGAAGCCTATCAATGAAAGGATGAGTGTAATAATGAGGATTTTCCTGGGTTATGCTGCGTAAGTACCTCGATTTATTACTGTCGAGGATCGATTCCTAGCCAAGCAAGACAGAAGAGTATCATTAAACTAGAGGAGACGAAACACACCTCAATACATATTATAGTTATTTGTCCTACCAAAGACGCAAACCGTCAGTAGAGCATGGTACTGATAAACAAAGAATGTTTTTAACTATAAATAAAAGACCAATATCTTCACAGTAAAGTGATTCGCAAACGTTCACAAAAAAACTATAGAATTTTGAGAGATGATGGCGCATCGATGAGCATGCACCCATGTTCCATATCAATCATTAAGAAACTGCATGAACATATCCAAACCCCAGCTTGCTCGTTGCATTAGCTTTGTATCATTAATAATGATTCATTAATAATTCATTAATGTGTTTTGCACCAGAAACTCCTCTGACGCAGAAAACCAACCAAAAGCTTAGCTTAGCTTCTATGGTAGCTTCATCATGAAAAAATTCAATTCTTATTAATTCATTAATGGTTTATAAATAACAACTCATTAATGATTCTTAAAAAACGATTCATTAAAGAGGAACCATTTCGGTACGATTCATTAAAGTATCATTTTCGAACTTGTTAACAATTAAAACGCTCGTTATTTATGAATATTTTGGTTTGCTGAGTTTTGAAGACTGCGGGAAACATTAGGCAAAGAGGTTGTTTCACATAGAGTGACTGTATGTTCGATACGAGTGTCATCTTAAACCAGTAAATTCGAATCTATTTAAATATTCTTCGTTTTTTGTATATAAAAATCCTCATGGAAGTAATTTTATGATGGAAAATTAGTACCTAGCTTTGTCAAATTTAGAACTTGGATATTCCGTCACTTGCGGAAATCGAAAAAAATAGACTTTTTTTCTTGGCAACTTTTTCGACATTTTTTTCAAAACCCCCCTATTTTGATATGGCATAGCTTAAATTAAAAGTACTGCTGCCCATGCTTCAAATCCGTAAGCAGATTAAAAAAAATCCTTAAATTGAGCCCATAAGAGCAAAAAGAATAGTCGTAAATTCTAACGTTTTTTTTCTCTGGTTCTCTTCAAGAAAACATAATTAAGAGATATGATGAATTGGGGTTCGAATTTCAAAAAAAATGTGAAATAGGTTTTTAGACGATTTCATAAGAAGCAACTTGATATGTCAGGAGACACGAGGGATTTTGAAAAATTTGTGAAAACGTAAGCAAACCCTTCACATCCCCTGGTTTTTGAAATTCGAAAAATCTTTAAATTGGTTTTTAGGTCATTACATCAAATGCCGTAATAACCAATTTTATATCTCATAAGAACTAAACCCTTGGGGGTTGAATATCGAAAAATTGAGAAATGGGTTTGTAGGCGTTTATATAAAAAGTCTGTGGAAGTGAAAAGCGATCTAATATCTCATCAAACCTAAGAAATATGTCGAAGCTTTGAAAAGCATACAACCCCCTTACACCCCTTGGGATTGAATATCTAAAAATACTGAAATTAGCTTTTGGCGCTTATATAGGAAACCTTAGGAAGTAAAAATGAATTCGATATATCATCAGATATGCAACCTCCTTACACCCACTTGGGTGTTGAATATCCAAAAATCCTGAAAGGAGTTAATAGATAAATATGAAGACAACGCGAGAAAGTAAAAACCAATTCAATTTCTTATCACTTCTAAAAGATACGACGGAATTCGTAAAAACTTGTTCAACCCTTTTATACCCTCTTAGGGGCTGAAAAAGGAAAAAACTTAAAAACAAGTTTTAGGCGATTATTACGCAAGCCCTTGAAAGTAAAAAGATATTCAATATCTGATCTGACCTGGGGGATATGGCAGAATTTGTAAAAAAGTATACAACCCCCTTTCCACCTCCTTAGGGGTCGAATTTCAAAAAATCCTGAAAACTCTTTCTATGTATTTACATGAAGAATCCGTAGAATAAAAATGTATTCAATATTTGGGAAGACCTAACAGATATGACGAAAACCGTAAAAATATATGCATTCCATTTTCACTGATCAATTTTTTCGCCCCCCCCCCCCTCTCCGAACGCCAATGTATATTAAAAAAATGTTCTAGTTGTTTTACATATACATACCGAGTTTCAACTTTCTAGCATAATCCGTTCTATAGTTAGGAAAAACACCCCCCACCCTCGTACCATACTACCCCTATAAAAAATTATATTTTTCCAACATGCTACTACTATAGCTCTATGAAAATGCCAAGTTTCAGTTTTATATCATTATAGGTTCTCTAGATATAAAAATCGGAACTTTTTCCTTTTCACCCTCCACCACCTTCACCCTCTAGAACCCTCACACTCAAAATTTTTTTTCTGCTAGGGGTCTATTAGACTTACTTCTGGTAAAAATTTTAAGCATCGATCTTACACTGGTCTTGAGATATGAGACTTGATATTTTAGAAAAATTCTTTTCCCCTCCACTTTCATGCTCCATCGTCCCCTTAAACAATTTTACTTTCACTTTATTTGTCAACCTTTATACAGAAACCGAATTTTATTTGTCTAGTGCAATTGGTTCGTGAGATATCGTAATCTGAAGTTTTTCAACCCCCCCCCCCCACCACCGTACGCCACTACCCCTTCTCAAAAATTTGTTTGCGATCTATTCTCCTGGTATACCTACATATATTCATTAAGTTTCAGTTTTGTCACTTTAACCGTTTAGGAGATATGGATTTTAGAATGTGTAGATCTCGACTTTCTTGCGTTTCGGACGCATTATTTTTCCCCCCACTCCCACACCCCTTCACCCGTATCGGCAATTTTTGCAAATGGGTCCACTATTGAAACTCTATATAGATTCTAAGTTTCAGCCTCCTAGCATTAGCGGCTGTTGAGATCTAGCAACCAAAATTTTCCATCTAAAACGCTTCCCCCACTTCTCACCTCACACCCCCACCCTTCAAAATGTGGTCACTTGAAGGAGCCTACCGAGTCTGTTAAAAAATAAAGTTTCAATTTAATAGCTCACAGGGTTTGGGTGCTACGAGCCTTCAAACGATTTTGCGTACAGCGGTCGACGTACGGCGGACAGACGGACTGAACATTTTTTTTGCCTTTTTCGTGTCTACTATAGTCATGAAACGTGAAAAAAAAATTAAGGGTAGCAAATTTTTTTTTTTTTTTAAATCGATCACAATGCTGTATTATTAAAATAATAAAGTAAAATAAGTTGACTGTAGGTGTAATATCCCAATTTAATAAATTATTGAACATAGAAGTATGCCATATTTAATCAAAACATATTCCCAATCTTCTACGCAGAGAGGTGGAATATCAAAAAAATACGAAATTGATTTAAATAAAATAGATCCGTGGAAGTAAAAACCAATTCGAGTTCTAACCAAATCTAAGAGATATGTCGGAATTCGTGTAAACGTATCCAACCCTTTTACACTCTTTGGGGGTTGAATATCAAAAAAAATACCAAAATAAGTTTTTTTTGAGACTACATAAAAATCGCGTAGAGTAAAAAACCAATTTGCTACCTCATCCGATCTGAGAGATATGGCCAAATTTGTCTAAACCCCTCAGATGTTGAAAATTCAAAAACAATCAAATTAGTTTTTGTGCTGAAAACCTATTAACAGTTTTATATGAAATCCCCGTAGAAATAAAATTAATTGAATATTTCAGAAGACCTAAGAGATATGACGAAATTCGTGATAATACGTGCACCCCATTTTCACGAAGGGGAGTTAACACCTTCGTACACCAATAAATATATGAAATTTGTTTTTACTTAAAACAAAACATCTAAATATACCCACCAAGTTTCAACTTTCTAGTATTAGCTATTCCTAAAATAGAAAACCGAGCAATTTTAAGATTCGGAATCCATGTTAAGTTCTTATTATCAGTACTGATTCCCTGAATTCCTTGCAATTCTGTTGTACAAGCTCTTTATTATTTAATAAGTTAATAGTTAAATGATGAGCAAAGAGTGAGTCATTCCCCAAATTGACGTGCGTTCATACATTTACGAATTTAAACATAAAAATTATTAGGTAAATTAATTGTTTTCTTTTTTTTTCAAGCACCTGATCCGCCATCAAATCTATCGGTAGCAGTACGTAGTGGTAAAACAGCTGTGATAGCATGGAGTCCACCAACTCAGGGCAACTACACATCATTTAAAATAAAAATTCTCGGTCTATCCGATGCCTACGAAACAAATCGAACGATTACAATCGAAGATAATTCACTACAATATCATATACGTGAATTAACGCCAGGAGCAACATATCAGGTTCAAGCCTATACAATTTATGATGGAAGGGAATCGGTGGCTTATACTAGTCGAAATTTTACAACCAGTAAGTAGATGACCTGTTTTTTAATTAAGTAAAAACATTTTACTATACATGTTTAACATTAAAAATTAAAAAAAAAACAATGTGGCGGGAAAAATTTTAACAAAACATTATTTATTGGAAGATATTAATTAATTTTATGTACACCACTATTTTAATTCGATGTGTTCCATTACACGCCTTGTTTTAACGCTTTTTACCACAAAATCAATCTTTAAACTAACATTGGAATTATTTATGGGAACAGTGAAACGAGCACGTCATAAGGATTTATTGGATATCAAAATTTTAAGAGGTAACTAATTTTTAACCTGGGTATGGTGTAAGTACATTTCTTTTGGAAAATAGATGTGTGAGTGTATCTTTTTCTTTTATTGTTCAAAAGTTTGTAAATTTTCCATCTTTTTTAAATATGTTCCTAACAAAAATCATTTATTTTCTGATATAAGTATTTTTAACTAAGTTTAAAAATTTGCATGGAGTTTGACACAAAAAAAATATACTTTGTGTTTAGAAGATGCTTCCTTCTGATCAAATACCAACTGACCTTAAATAAAAAAATTTTTTTTTAATGACATTTGTATGGTGGCTTCACGAAGAAATCCATTGATTTTAATAGTTATTGTTTCTGCACGTTCAAATATAATTGTAGTGAGCAAAATATTAAATTTCGAGAGTGCCGAGTTCTTTCGAAATCGTTAAATAGAAGTAACCAAGTTTTTTAAGGTATTTTGTATGGAAACTATCGCAAAGAAAAGATCGAATTTTCTGACGGCTCCACACCTGGTAGCAAGGTAGAAGGAGAGGAGTATTCTCGCATCTTGATGTGGATCTTCTGGGAATTTTCGTTAGGAATTTAATATAAAAGAAGTTAATTCAAGTAAGTTAATATCCTCTCTGACAACCAAGCCGCAATCAAGGCCTTAGATTCGGCTACCACCTCCTATAAACTCGTCGAACAGTGCCGAGAGGAGCTAGCCTACTTAGGAAGTCAAGTCAAAGTTACTCTGCTTTGGGTCCCAGGACACAGCAAGATGGAGGGTAACGAGTGGGCAGACGAATTAGCTAGGCAAGGTTCTGCTCTTCAGGGCTCTCTCGTAGAATCCGTTCAGGTCCCACTAGGGACTGTTAAGCGCCAAATATCCACCCACTTTCTCACAAACGCGAACTCCAGATGGAGAGGACAGACCAACTGCGTCATATCTAAGAAGATATGGCCATCCTACTGCCGGAGCAGAACAGATGAACTCTTGAGCAGGAGCCGTGTGGGCATCTCCAGAGTCACGGAAGTCAGCACGGGTCACTGGCCGATCGGCGACCACACGGCCAGACTGGGTATTCCCTTTAACGTCAATTGCCGCAGTTGTGGGGATGCAAATAAGAGGGAAACCCTTATCCACCTGCTTTGCGAGTGTCCAGCCCTAGCTAGAGCCAGACTTCGCGCACTAGGCAAACCTTTCATTAATAACCTTGATGAGATCTCGAAAAACAAGATTGGAGAACTGATTACCTTCTTGAACAGCTCCGGATGGATATGATAATCCATTCAACCCCAGGTCGCTGTAAAACTATGTATCTACTTCATCAGCCCTCAACGACCAGGTTAAACGAGTTGTGGTATCAAAACGGCGCTTCCTGTGCTAATTGGGCCCTGTTTCCGGCAGACGGGCCACCACGTAAACCAACCAATCAAGTTAATGTGCAAAGCTTTTATTTTGTCTAAATTTGGTCCCTTTTTTAAATAAATCTATAAGAAATTAAGAAATTAAATTACAAAATATAATAAGAAAGAAACTTTTATTAAAGAACCACATTATAAAACTCGACTGCAAATATATACATAACTAAGGGAAACAGTTATCAATTACTGTCCTCGCCGGAAAAATCCTTTTCTCCATTAAAATCGTTCCTTCAGTAGCACATAATATCCACTCCTTTGGGAACGAATAGGGTAGTCTTAAGGCATTAAGATGAAGATAGGGTTTATTTTCATTTTAAATTGCTCTGTTTATGGGTAATCTAACACTCCGAAATTCTCCTTAAATTCAACAGTGTTGCACGATGGTGATTATGATCTCGATTGGTGTATGATTTAGTGAATTAAAAAAGGAAATTGAAACTGAAATATTTGAATACTGTCGCACTACTGAAAACGTGTTGATTTTTAAGTGCTTTCAGTATCTACTGATTCATCGATTTTTGTCGATGTATTTTAATATATTAGGTTGCTGCAGATGTGAAGTGAAGTCAGTTGCGATTTTCATGTCTCAAACTGTCGCCAGGTGGCACAAGTGGTATTGGGTATTGAATTATAAATACCCCTACATTTACTCATGGAGTCATTTCAGTTTTGGACGTCATAGAGATCGGACAGAAAAAAAATGGATTCGAGTCAAAAACGCGAAATTTTCCATTATGAATTTAAACTTGGCCACAGCGCAACGGAGGCAACCGAAAACATCAACAGGGCACTTAGAACTGATACGGTAAACAAACGAACCATACAGCGATGGTTCGCAAAATTCCGATCAGGAGATATGACCCTTCAAAGTGAACACGTGGTAACCCTGGACCTTCGATCGACAAGGACGAGCTGAATTTATTAGTGGAATCTGACTCACGCCAAATTGTAAGGGACATTGCAGAGAAATTGGGCGTACACTATTCGACAATTTCCCGGCACTTGCAACAGCTTGGAAAAATCAAAAAGCTTGATAAGTGGGTTCCGCATGAGCTTACTGAGCAAAACATGACCACGTCGACTGGAAATTTGCAGTTCCCTGCTCTCCTGGAAGAGAAACGATCCGTTTTTGAACAGAATAGTGACATGTGATTAAAAGTGGATACTGTAAGAGAATCGTCGCCGATCGGGACAATGGTTGGATGCTGATGAGACCCCAAAACACATGCAGAAACCAGGTCTCCATCTGAAGAAGATGTTTGGTGGTCTGCACCTGGAGTTATTTACTATTTCTTTTTGAAGCGTGGTGAAACCATTAATGCAGAGAAGTATTGTGCCCAACTCGATGAAATGCATCAGAAATTGCGTGTTCAACGAGCTAGAGTGGTCAACAGAGATGGAGTAATACTGCTTCATGACAACGCATGGCCTCATGTTTCAAGAACAACGGTCCAAAAATTAAACGAGTTGCAGTATGAGACTCTTCCTCATCCACCATAATCACCAGACCTTGCTCGAACCGACTACCACTTTTTTAAGCATTTGAATAATTTTTTGGCGAACAAACAATTCGATAATGAAGCAGCCATCAAAAGTACCTTCGAGGACTTTCTTCGCTCTAGAAAGTCGGACTTCTACGAAACTGACAAAAATGCACTTGTATCTCGTTTGGAAAAGTATATTGCATGTGCTGGTGCGTGGCGAACTAGCGAAATATTCAGTATCAAACGTTTATCCCAACTCGCATAGCATTTTTAAGTATTGTACTTGCAGTACCGAAAATTTTAATTGCATATGAATTTAATACCATAAAACAGACAGAATAAATGCCCTCAAACTGAATTCGAACTACGGCGAATCGATATCTATTTTCAGTACTGAATACTGTCGGAATTTCCGAATTTATTTTCCATTTTTTTCAGTAGAGAAACTTTTTTATCAATACTGTTTCGGAATTAGTGCAGTAGTTCAGATAACTGCACAGACCCAGCTAAGCAAACTGCAAAGGTTGGCCTGTACAACTATCTCTGGGGCAATGCGAACTACTCCTACTGCAGCACTTGAGGTGATTCTAAATCTTTCACCTTTACACCTGTATGTACAAAAAGAAGCCAGGCTTATGACGTACCGACTTTTAACTTCTGAGGATACGAAGCAAAGAAAATAGCCTCCACAGACCTTGTGAGAGAGCTTGAGAGCGACCATATTCTCGGCATTCCGATTTCGGATAATATCATACCAAGATACACCTTTGAAATACCATTCAAAGTAGTGTTCCCACCCTGAAAGGACTGGGAAACACATATGCCTGAATTTGAAAAGGAAGCACATATCTGGTATACAGATGGCTCCAAGACAAATGAGGGTGTTGTAGCTGGGGTATTTGGTCACAAACCAAGGGTCGACATATATGCCAGCCTCGACAAGTCAAATACGATCTTCCAAGCAGAAATTCATGCAATTGAACTATGTATCAGGGAAAACATAAGAAGAGGATACAAGAGTCACAAGATCTACATTCTCAGGGCAGCATTACTTGCCCTACAAGCATTTTGCTTTAGATCCCACTTAGTGTGGGATTGCTTACAAGAACTAAAGAAACTAGCGAACTCAAATACAGTCATACTGGTATGGGTTCCTGGACATAGTTATATTGTAGGCAATGAGTCTGCGGACCAGTTAGCGAAAAAAGGAGCTGACTTAAAATTCACAGAACCAGTGCCTTTCTGTGGAATGCCAACAGCTGCGGCAAAACAAAGACTGTTGGACTGGATTAACGTTCAAGCTGACCTCCACTGGACATGGATGGTGGGTTGCAGACAGTCCAAATTGTTCTTGGAAGGTCACTCCAAGAAACGAACCTCTGATTTGCTCAAATTGAGCCGGAAACAGGTTCGGCGCTTGATCGAGCTAATTACAGGACACTGTAAGCTTAAAAAGCATCTGCATACGATTGGACTGGTTTCAGACGATATTTGCAGATTGTGTGAAGAAGAAGAGGAAACTGCAGAGCACGTTTTATGCCATTGCGAAGAACTCGCACACAGAAGACTCAGACTTCTAGAACATTATTACCATTAGAACTCATGTCTAACTCACTCAAGAGCATATTAAAATTTATTGATATAACCGTCCTGAGTGAGTTATAATAAGGGAGGATAGTCGCAATAGGCCCACTGAGGCCGCAGTGAATCGGGAATCTTAGACCGTCCTCCACCATCTACAAATCTACAAAATCGAGTGCAGTACTTAGAAACTTATGTATTTCAGTACCGAAATAGAACTGTATTTTATTAATTATGTATTTGAGTATTTAGTAAATCTACAGAACTGAATGAGCCTTGGCATTCCAAGACCAAAACCCGTGAAAGAAACGAATCCGACCATGATGACTGTCACAGTCTTTCTCATTGCTTTTACCTGAAGAACAATATCCAGCGGTGGCGGTTTAACGAGTGTATCAAGTGTCTTAGTCCCCTCAAACTACCGCTTTGTAAAATAAGATAGACCTAATTCTAATCGAAGTTCTCCGTTACTACCAAAACATTTGGTTCCAAGATGTTCCTTTCTGTATAAGCACACCACTAGATGCTCGAGATCTCATTTGTTGCATCCGTGACCGCTAGTAACAATAGACTTACAGCGTTTCTCTTCTTAGTAAGCAAAATTAATGTGGTTTCCTTAAGATTCACCAGAGAAGAGTCTAATCAGCATACTATAAACAATGGCGAAAGCCTTTCACCCTGAGCACAGCCCTTACTCATCCGCCCTCAGTCTCTACGAATAGCAATTCTTCGAGAGCATAGAATACGATAAAACAGAATTTCATCAACTCCATTCTTTTTGGCAGCATCACACAGGGATTCAAAGGATGTACTACGTTCAAGAACAGTATAGAGCAAGAACTAGCCTACTCGATTTAAAAAAGAAATCATTCAGGTCCCCGATTCTGCGAAATGGGGCAGAACAGCACTGAACGAACTCTCTAATAAAATGTTTTTCTTAAACTACAATTTATTTACTAACTTTTCTAACAACAATCATTGTTTGCATAAAATAATTTAGCAATAATTACTGATTGAAGCTTTCAACAATTCACGTCATGTCTTGTTCAAGTTTTTCTTTAGTTGACAATTTTAGTTATTAAAAAACTGGCTGCAATAGTGAGATGCTTAGAAAATAATCTGCTTGGCGTTTCGGACTGACCTGATTTTCAAATATTTTTCGCCTTACTAAAACTCTTTTTTAAATCCACAGAGCCCAACACACCCGGAAAATTCATTGTATGGTTTCGAAATGAAACAACTTTGCTTGTGCTATGGCAGCCGCCATATCCAGCCGGAATATACACTCATTACAAAGTATCTATCGAGCCACCCGATGCACTCGAGAGCGTACTGTACGTGGAAAAGGAAGGTGAACCACCCGGACCGGCACAAGCTGCATTCAAAGGTCTCGTACCCGGTCGAGCCTATAACATATCAGTTCAGACAATGTCCGAGGACGAAATATCATTACCAACAACAGCCCAATATCGAACAGTACCGCTCCGTCCGATGAATGTAACGTTCGACAAAGACTCGATAACATCGAATTCATTTAAAGTTATGTGGGAATCGCCGAAAGGTATAAGCGAATTCGATAAATATCAAGTCTCCCTGTCGACATCACGACGACAACAAACTGTGCCGCGTACCGGCGAACCAATAGCATGGCTTGAATTCAAGGAGAATCTCGAGCCCGGCAAAACATATCAAGTTGTTGTGAAAACGGTATCGGGAAAAGTAACATCGTGGCCGGCAACTGGCGATGTGACATTAAAACCGTTGCCGGTGATCAATTTAAAATCGACAACCGACGATAAGTCCGGCATTGTTACTATAATTTGGGAACCAGATCCGTCCAGTACGCAAGAAGAATATAAAATTAGCTATCACGAAGTTGAAACTTATAACGGCGATGCGAGCATGATGAATACCGATTCGACTCGGTATATCCTTGAAAGTTTGTTGCCCGGACGAAATTATTCAATGACCGTTCAGGCCATCTCGAAGAAAATGGAATCGAATGAGACGACGGTGTATGTTGTGACAAGGCCGTCTTCGCCGATTATCGAGGATTTAAAGTCCATTAAGGAAGGACTGAATATAAGTTGGAAGAGCGATGTGAATTCGAGACAGGAGAAGTACGAAGTTCTGTACTCACGAAATGGAACCGACGAGATAAAAACGATTCTAACAACCGAATCACGGCTTGTTCTAAAGAACCTTTACCCCGGAGCTGGATATGAAGTGAAAGTTTTTGCCGTTAGCCATGGATTACGAAGCGAACCACACGCCTACTTCCAGGCTGTTTGTAAGTAGACTGTTTTGTACGATAACTAATCATGAAATTTGTTACAATCGATCGATTTCTGTTTCAGACCCCAACCCTCCGCGAAATATGACAATCGAAAAAGTGACCAGCAATTCAGTATTAGTCCATTGGATGCCACCACAACGGAGTGAATTTTCCGAATACTCAATTCGCTATCGAACTGAAAGTGAAAAACAATGGGTTCGACTTCCGTCAGTTCGTTCGACCGAAGCGGATGTAACAGATATGACGCCCGGCGAAAAGTACACAATTCAAGTGAATACGGTTAGCTATGGAGTCGAAAGTGCCAATCCGCAACAAGTCAATCAAACAGTTCGACCGAATCCAGTCTCGAATATTTTCTTGCTCGTCGATTCGACAAACATCACATTGGAATGGCCCAGACCGGAAGGACGAGTAGAAACGTACGTTCTCAGATGGTGGCCTAGTGATAATCCGAATAAAATTCATACAAAGAATGTTTCCGAGACGCATGTCGCGCCTGCTTCACCGCTCGAATCTCCAAATAAAACCACAGACGAACCGCAAACAGTTCGTGTTCTGATTGGCGAGTTGATGCCTGGCGTTCAATACAAATTTGATATACACACAATATCGTACAGTTTGACCAGCGACACTACTCATCTGTCGACCCGAACTATGCCATTAATACAATCTGAAGTACTCGTCGTGAATAGCCTTCATGAGCGCGATATTGTCACCTTAAGCTATACACCGACTCCACAAACTACTTCTAAGTTTGATATCTACAGGTTTTCTTTAGGTGATCCCGACATAGCCGACAAAGAAAAGCTGGCCAATGATACTGATCGCAAAGTAACGTTTACTGGACTAGTCCCGGGCCGACTCTACAATATCACAGTTTGGACTGTAAGCGGAGGTGTTGCTAGTCTTCCGATTCAGCGACAAGATCGTCTCTATCCCGAACCGATCACCCAATTGAACGCGACCCGGCTCAGCGATGCCGAGATCACTTTGAAATGGGACATCCCAAAAGGAGAGTACAATGCGTTCGAGGTGCAATATCTAAAAACCGATTCGTACTACGTACAGAATTTGACTTTAAACGACAACATCACCATCAGCGATTTAAAACCACATCGAAACTATACATTCACGGTGGTTGTACGATCCGGAACAGAGTCCAGCGTTCTACGAAGCAGTTCGCCGGTCTCGGCAAGTTTTACTACTAAAGAATCGGTACCGGGACGTGTTGATCGATTCGAACCGGCCGATATTCAACCGAGTGAAATAACATTCGAATGGTCGTTGCCGTCGAGCGAACAAAATGGTATTATTCGGCAATTCTCAATTACGTACGGCCTGGAAGGCTCACCACACACCCAGGTCCGAGATTTTAAGGCTATCGAATCGCGTGGTGTTATCAAAAATCTTTTACCCGGGAAATCTTACATTTTCCGGATACAAGCAAAAACCGTTATCGGTTTTGGTCCGGAAACAATGTGGAAACAAAAAATGCCAATCCTGGCTCCACCGAAACCAGCGACACAAGTCGTTCCGACCGAAGTATATCGAAGCTCATCAACATTACAGATTCGTTTCAGAAAGAACTACTTCACAGATCAAAATGGAGCGGTAAGTCTTACTCTTCACATCAGCTTATAAAGCCGTTAAACTAATTTAAAAAAATATATTTCGTTACGACAGGTCATCATGTACACAATTATTGTGGCCGAGGATGACACAAAGAACGCATCAGGCTTAGAGATGCCCAGTTGGAGAGATGTACAGACTTACAGTGTTTGGCCACCGTATCAAGTTATCGAGCCGTACTATCCGTTCAAGAATAGTTCGGTCGAGGACTTTACAATTGGAGCCGAAAATTGTGATACACGACAGACGGGCTATTGCAATGGAGCACTGAAATCAGGAACGACATATCGAGTGAAAGTTCGGGCTTTTACGGCTCCCGATAAGTTCACGGATACCGCATACAGTTTTCCAATTCAGACAGGTGAGGTTTTTGTTTTAATTATTGTTAGGGACTTTTGTGATAAGCGGTTAAGTGTCCGATATACACTGCTCCTCCACAAGTCGGCCAACTTAGACAGACACCGAAGAGCCTTCGAAAAAATTCATCAAAGCCGGCACACGGAACAACAACCGGAGCAAACTACCTGTCCATTCCATCCATGTAGTATTATGTGAAAGGATAGGCAAGGGGCCATATTAGTGTGCTTTGAGTGATCGGATGAAAGCACTTAATTTGAGAAATTTCCGAATAGTGCGAACTTTAGCTCCCCTGTAGAACTAAGTGAGCATGGGTTAAATGTGAGTACTCATAGCCGCGGTTGTACCTCATCTGGAACTTAGAAATATGTCGTTTCATTGGTTGGACCGTTCCGGTGAAGCATAACTTGGGGTCGGTCTGCGATCACTTGCAGAGTTACTGTGTGTGATCGAAGTTTTGTGTCCATGTTGAATTTGTCGAAAACTGTAGGCTTGAAGTTTTACAGCTTCTCGTCTAACTTAACACACTTAGTTTTAGTTTTAGGAAGGGGCGCCACGCTGAGCCGCAGCGTACACTAGGCACCAAAAGAGGGCCCATAGCGATCCCTTCGGAAATAACGTGGAACTAATTAATCACCCCCAAAACATCCTAAATCCCTAATAAATTTGACCATCTTGTCATGCTCTATCAACCTTTGGGCGCCTCCTTGCAACCGCCTGACATTCACTCAAAATGTGGGTAATGTCCTCCTCAACATATAGGTCAAGACAGTACCTACACACGTCAGAGTCGGCTATCCCCATCCGCATAGCATACTTCCCTAGCAAGCAGTGCCCCGTCAGTATTCCGATGAGTAACCGCAATCTTTCCCTATTCCATGTCAATATTTCCCTAGACTTTAGTCTGTCCAGTCTTGGCCAGAGTGCCCTAGAGATCTTACAGCTCGTCAGCTGCTCCCACCTTGAGTTCGGTGCGTCCGTGGCTCGCTCTCCGAAAAGCGCTTTAATGCCGCTTAGTGGTGGACTAACCCCCTCCTCCACTATTTCGGCTGATTCCGATCCCAATCTCACCAGCTCATCGGCCAGTTCGTTTCTTGGTATGCCGCTATGCCCTGGTACCCAGCATAGTTGTACTCTATTCTGACAGCAAAGTACCTTGAGCACTTCTCGACAGCGCTTTACTAGTTGGGATTTAATAGTCTCCGATTTCAGTGCATTCAAAGCCGCCTGGCTGTCAATGCAGAGTGAGATATGCTTACCGCATATCCCCCCCATCAACATGATGTTAGCTGCCTGGAGCACCGGCAAAATTTTGGCTTGGAATACACTGCAGGCATCTGGCAGCTTAAACGACTCCCGTGCACTCAACTGCTCAGAGAAGTCTCCAGCGCCAGTGCCGCATTCCATTTTTGACCCGTCCGTATACACGGAGAGTTCTCCCTCGCTCAGTACCCTGTTGTTTTCCCAATCCTCTCTGCTTGGGTATATGACCTCGAAGAGTGATTGAAAATCATTCACCGGGATCATATAATCCGTGCAGATGTCGGCCAGTCTATGTAGAAATTCCCTAAGATTTGAGCTGTGCCCTATGGAACTCTGCCTAAAGAGACCACAGCTCACTAATTTTGCAGCTGTGTTTGACGCAACCTGCTTAATGAAAATATTAAGTGGTAAAAAAATGCATGCAAACTTCCAGTGCCGCTGATGGAGTTGTGCGCAGGGCTCCTGTGATCATTACACAAGCAGTCCTTTGCACTCTACTCAGTTCGCTTTGGAGATACTTTTTGTCCGTGGCTTTCCACCATGCTAGTGCCACGTACGTCAGAATGGGTCTCGCAACCGCCGTGTACAGCCAATGTATCATATTTGGTTTCAGACCCCAGCTCTTTCCAACTGCCTGTTTACACGCAAAAAGCGCGTTATTAGCCTTTTTTATACGTTCTCCAACATTCATTTTCCACTTCAGCTTCCTATCCAAGATCAGACCTAGATATTTCGCTTTTTGCGATAATTGCAGTTCGACCCCATCAAGCCTTGGTAGCCTGAACTCCGGAATCCTGTGCTTCCTAGTGAATAAAACCACTTCCGTTTTTGAAGCGTTTACACCTAAACCACATCTTTTGGCCCATTTTCCGAGTGTAGAAAGTACCGACTCCAAAATGTCCGTAAGAGTGTTCAAAAATTTTCCCTGAACTAATATGACCTTATCATCCGCGTAGGCCACCACCTTGATACCTTTCCTTTTGATTTCCATTAATACCTCATTTACTACAAGGAGCCACAGAAGAGGAGATATCACGCCCCCCTGCGGAGTACCCCTCTAGGCTTGCCGTGTTACCTTACCTTGCACGCTCTCCGAGCTCACGATCCTGGTCTCCAACAAGGTCGTCCATCAGCCCCTCCTCTAAGCCTATGCCATTTAAAGCCTTCTTAATTGCCTCCACTGTCACATTGTTGAAGGCCCCCTCAATATCCAGGAATGCCGCTAGCGTAAATTCCTTACTTCCCAAACTAAACTCTATAGACCCAACTACTCATGTAGGGCTGTGTCTACGGATTTCCCTCTGATATAGGCATGCTGTGCGTTAGACAGCATCCTGTTCCCACAAAAGCTCCGAATGTACGTTTTAATAAGCCTCTCCAGTACTTTAAGAACGAAGGATGACAGACTGATATAACTGATAACACACTGGGATGTTATCCCCAAAGATGGAAACATGCCTGTGTTGGGGTTTCAACTGCTTTGCAAAGAGAAAGGTTTCGTTTTTCTGGGTCTAACGTGGCCGTTTGTAATTCTATGGGGAATAGAATATTAGGATTTCAAGATTGACGCATAAAAACAGAATCGTTTGCGTAAAATACGGAAACCTTGCGGTCCGCACCGGCTACAACTGCCATAAAGACAGAGAAAAGCAGGGGGGTGTTAAAGTCAGGCTCTGAGGCACACTGACTTCAATGGCTTTTAGTGGCGATGCGTACCCACTACGCCATCGAGGACCAGATTTGTTCTAATAAAATTGCTGTGTGGTTATCCTTTGTAAATGTCGAGCAATAGCAGTTAGCGTAGAAGTTCTGCGAGCAGAAGATAGAAAAAAGGCCACATTTATCGATCATAAAACGAATTGCATTATAGTATTTTCCATTTTTTTTAATGCATGTCTTGCCCAACTAGGACTCCTTTCCGTTGGTAAGTAGTTAGAATAAACTTAAAAGTTAAAATTAAATTTTTTATTAACCATCCCATCAATCTCTTCTCTAGATCAAGACAACACTTCGCTAATCGTAGCGATAACAGTACCACTACTTCTTATACTCGTCCTTTTCGTGACAATAATATTATTAAGACGACGGCGAAACAGTGGCCGAAAAACCGCCAAAGAATCGCGTGCCAATGACAACATGTCGCTACCAGATAGCGTCATCGAAACGAATCGTCCGATTCAAATCAAAGTTTTTACCGAACACTATCGAATGATGTCTGCCGATTCGGACTTCCGCTTTAGCGAAGAATTCGAAGAATTAAAACATGTCGGACGCGATCAGCCATGTACATTTGCCGATCTGCCATGTAATCGTCCGAAGAATCGTTTCACCAACATTCTACCGTACGACCATTCACGTTTCAAGCTACAGCCGGTCGATGATGACGAAGGATCGGACTATATCAATTCTAACTATGTGCCCGGACATAATTCGCCGCGAGAATTTATCGTTACTCAGGGTCCGTTGCATTCGACTCGCGACGATTTCTGGCGTATGTGCTGGGAAAGTAATTCGCGAGCGATCGTTATGTTGACGCGTTGCTTTGAAAAGGGACGAGAAAAATGTGATCATTACTGGCCTCATGATACTGTGCCGGTATTTTACGGCGATATTAAAGTTCAAATACTCAACGATAGTCACTATCCCGATTGGGTTATTACCGAGTTCATGATCTGCCGAGTAAGTAGAAACATCGAATAGATCAGTTTTCAAAATCACGTTATAATTGGAATTTTTTCAGGGAAATGAACAACGAGTTATTCGGCATTTCCACTTTACAACGTGGCCTGATTTCGGTGTTCCGAATCCGCCACAAACATTGGCACGATTTGTTCGTGCCTTTAGAGAAAGAGTGGGTCCTGATCAGCGACCAATTGTCGTCCATTGTAGTGCCGGCGTGGGACGTTCCGGTACATTTATAACATTGGATAGAATCCTGCAGCAAATACAAGTTGCAGACTATGTCGACATATTCGGAATTGTATGGGCAATGCGAAAAGGTAAACGCAAAACATATCGTGTACAAGGTTTGGTCACCGAAATTGTTTTTTTTTTTTATATTTCTTTTAGAACGTGTTTGGATGGTACAAACTGAACAGCAGTATATTTGCATCCATCAATGTCTGTTAGCTGTACTGGAAGGAAAAGAGAACGTAGTGGGTCCACCGCGAGAGATTCACGATAACCAAGGCTACGAAGGTACATAGTAGAATTCAAGAATTTTTAGAAGTAGTGGTGAAAAGCGATCTTAAATATTTTTAGCAGGTTACTAACAACATATTTTTTCACGAAATGAAATAGTAATGAAACTTTTGTATGTCACGCAATGAATCCTAGTAAGTGCGAATGAAAACCACAACTGAAATTTGCGATAGACTATTTAGTGCTTAACGTCTGTTTATCGCAGATCTCTGCAGGTTTTACTTCGTCTTATTCGGATACTTTCTATGAAAACTTACAAACTTCGCTATTTCATTAATTCGTGGAATTTGATGGTATTTGAACTTGAATTAAAAACATATAAATGTAAACTAACCCCTCAGAAACTATAATACATTGCTAATATTGGCGTCCTATAAAATAACCGCTTAAGCCTTTTCTGGAAGTGAAATTGCCTACACTTATAAAAAAAATTAAAAATTGCAGCAAAATTACTTGCAGAAGTGAAACGTTGAAAACAATCATTCAAAATAAGCCGATCTTCACGTCCAGAAATTGATTAACGCGTTGTCCCTACCATCACATAATTTGGATCCTTAGATAACAAAAAAAACTTTAATGATAAAAAAAACAAAAATATTTTCTTTCTCTTTCGTGCACTCAACTTTTTGCTAATATTTGGGAAAAAATAAACACGCAAACTATCAAACAATTACAATATTAACTTTCCTATCAAACTCAACTCTACACAAACAATTCAATTTTATAAAAAAAATTTCTGGTGATGGTTTTTTACACGTTACTTACAATAAATCGGAATCGACCATAGAAAAACAAACGATAGAAGCGAATGGAGACTTAATTGGTGAAGATGTCGAATATCCACCGATCGTAGAAGAGGATCAGTTGAATCTATGGAAAACGGAAAGATGACAAGAGCTCAACGAGAACGATAATAACAATGTTGTTATTGTTCTCGTTGATGATAAGCAAGAATTTAATAAAGATTGTGAAATCGAACAAGAACAACAACGACAAAACGAAAATGATCAACTAGAACAAGACCACCATCAACACCAACAACAACAGCAGCAGCAGCAACAACGACAAACGCAACAATCGCCAAATATAATGATTTATAATTCTTCTAAATGTGATATAAAAACTAGTTGTAGTCGTGATTTAATTTTCTCCACTAGTCTTAAATATGATAATGATGGCTGTGACGATGATAACAATGATAACGACGACGACGAGCCAAATTACGACGATGACTACGATACTAATTCCAATTTGGAAGCGATAAATGCCGACGATAGCGGTGGTGGTAGCTACGAAGATTCGAATCCGATGCAAGGTAATAGTCAGCGGAATAGTTTAGAGAAGGACGACGACTATGACGATGAAGAGGACGAAATCGATGTAATCAGTACGGATGTTAGTTGTTACGATCAGATTATGATTAATCGTAATGGCGACGAAGGAATTATTGTAATTGCTGATGATCTGATCAAAGTTAATAGTGGTGATGGGATCTACACTAATCCCTTTGTTGGTTGGTAAAAGATTTTATTTTTAATATATTTTTTTTGTGTTTAGATGTGCTTGTTTCTTGTTAATTTTGTTCTCTTTATTATTGCTTAAATTGATAATTATCTAGAATAATATTTCTAATTACTGGATTTTTCTGGTTGCCCATAAAAATAGCCACAACTCAGACACCAATAAAAAATTACATTCGTTTTTTTTAAATCACTCAAAGCGTTTAAGGCAAACGAAAAAAGATTAAAAAATACAAAAAGAAGTTTAACAAATCGTTATCCTAAAATACCCATTCAAGCAAGAGAACATTTTTGCCCAGTTAGCCAAGATCACAGTGACCTGAGTTCAACTAATTTTTTTTAAGCGCCTGCTTCTCTTTTCACTGTGAATAATAAAGATATCAGATATATTTACTATTCTTCTGAAGTTTTGCGTAGGTTCCGAATAAAGGAATTTTACGCAGCACCTTTAAAATTCCTAATTACAGCCTATGAACTACGTCCCCGTGAAACTGTTTACAGTTTGCCTTTTTTATACGTTCTCCAAGAATCATTTATCAATTTAGCTTCCTATCCAGGATAAGACCTAGATATATCGCTTTGTCCGATAGCTTCAGTTCAACCCCTTCAAGCCTTGGTAGTTTAAGTTCAACTCCTTCAAGCCTTGGTAGCCTGGACGGAATTATGTACTTCCTAGTAAATAGTACCAACTCAGTTTTAGTAGCGTTCACCCCTAAGCCGTACCTTCTGGCCAACTTACCATGAATTTACCCTTAACGAGTTATCTCTTTCATTTCAATTTCCAATAGAACCCCGTTTACAACAAGGAGCCACAGAAGTTGCAATATTAAACCCCCTTTTGAGTTCTCCTCGAGGCTAATCTTCTTACTTTTCCTTGCTCCATCTATGAACTCTGGATTCTGATCTCCAACAATGTTGTTTAACAGCGTGTCAGTCCCTGCACTAAGCCTATTTAAAGGTTTCACTGTCACACTGTTGAAAGCTTCCTCCCTCCAAACTAAAGTATATAGACCCAACTACCTCATGTAGGGCTGTGTCTAGGGATTTTTCTCTGAGGTGGGCATGATGAACAGTATCTTTTTCTGTCTGCCTGTCATCTTTCCCTAAAATACGACACGTCGGTGCCTGATCTTATTTTTGATGGTGTCGCATTGAACACTTCGGAGCATTTCCATCTTCTAGGAATAACATCAGTAAAAAACTTGATTGCAGTCAACACATTTATGCTGTAGCTCTTGACACCTCCAAGCGCCTAGGTTTCCTCCGGAAGTGCAAGAAATTTTTTACACCATTAGACCTCGAAAAAATCTTCAAGGCATATATCAGGGCCCGACTTGAGTACAATTCAAATATCTGGGCAGGAGCACCCAAAACGTATCTCTCTTTGCTTGACCGTATTCAGAAATTTGCGTTCCGACTTATTGGAGACGATGCCATCGCGGCAACTATTGACTCCCTCGAACATCGTCGAAATGTCGGAGTACTCAGCATTTGCTACAGATAATTCCACGGTCGCTGTAGTAATGAAATCAGCCGTCTTTTACCTCCTTTAGTCCAGTTCCCACGTAATACTCGTTCAGCTTTACGCGCCCACGAATATACGGTTGAGCCACAAAAATTTCGTACAGTGAAATTTAGACAGTCGTTTCTTTCTCGTGCAACCAGAATGTGGAACGCATTGCCTTCGACTGTGTTTCCTAGCGGATATGACTTACAGTTTTTTAAACGTAACATCCACCGATTGTTTTCCTCTGATCCCTCTTACTGTAAATCCTATTTTGATTTATTCATTTATTTATTTAATCTTTTACTTTCATATTAATTTTTTTTTTGTATTTCTCCCCATCCTATACTGACTGGACTGTACATAACACTATTAAAGGTTGACCCCTAAGTTCAGTTCGGTGCTATAAAAAAAAAGAATAAGCTTTTTATAATCCTCTCCAGTACTTTAAACACGAAGGACGATAGACTGATAGCTCGAAAGTCCCTTGTTTCGTTGTGGTGTGACTGGGTCTTCTTGGTTTTTGGATAAAGAACATATCCTGCCAGCAGGCAGCTCCTAAAGATCGTGCTCAACCAGCTCAGGATTGCCTCAGCTTTCTATAGCATATTGGGCCTAATGCCGTCCTCTCCTCATCTAAGAGTTCTTCCATGCCCTTCGTTACTTAGAATGTGTTTCCGTTTACCGTTGTTCTACCGAGAAAGTGAGTGGATATCAAGAGTTCGAGAGCCTCCTGACTAGATTTTATCTATTAAAGCTAGATGCACACAGCCCCTGGATAAGTAATTAATATTCAAGGCCTAGACGCCTCACCTGTGCAAAAAATGTCTTTCAATTTTAATTGCGCTAAGCATGATTGATGTGCACATTGAGCGACACTACGTTATTCGCATTTTACAGAATTAGTTCTCCATTGTTTTTAATTTATTCGTCCTTTTCTATTTTGTCCCAGAATTTACCTAATTAAAAAACATTTCAGGTATTTTCCAGAGAATTATCATTTGCAGACTTTTTATGATTTACTAAATTTTCTACTTATAGCTACTTAGCGCTATTTATTATTTTCCGCTTCTTGTTTTAGTTCTTCTATTATATCCATTTTATGATTTTACTTTATGTTTTTATCGTCGTCAAAAATAAACTAACAAATAATTTGCGATTACTTTTTGTAGATGACGAAGGAATAGCTGAATCTGGAATGTAATTAATTGACACTGGGTGATTAGTTTCGTATCTCTTCTGCAATAGATTTTAATTGTAAATCCTTTTCCATTATTATTTTTAATGATTGTTTAATTTTATACGATAATTATTGTTTTATATATAATTTAATTTTTTCTTATTGGGACAACAAGTGAATCACATTTATATATTATTTCTGTTCTTATTCGTTCTACTTAACGACGCGATTTATTCTAGACTCTTAAAGACGTTTTTGGTTAATTGTTTTGCGTCTTACAACCATTTTCTTTTCTAATAAATCGTAAAGATACGGCACAATGTAAAATATTTTCGAAATTAGACACGACAAATTGTGCGTACACAACTTTTTCAAATAGTAATATAAAAATAGTTTATAAAAAAAAATGTATGTTCAGAAAAATATGCAACTATTGAATCTCATATCCTGTCGCGTATATATTTTAAATGTTGAATAAAGTAAATGGTCCATGTACATAGTGTTCCCTCCCGTCTCATTGTCACTGCATAAATGGAAATGTAGATCAAATATTTTTTTTTATTTCACTATCTATTACAATTGCTTTTAATTTTCGTATTATTTCCCATTATAAATAAAATTTAATAAATTGTAAATTGATTAAAGTAATTTTTGATATAAAACAATTTCTATATATTTATCTCTTTTTATCAAATGATATTATGTAATTTTGTACAATAAATGTCTCGATATTTGTTGTTTCTTGTTTTCATATATTTCTAGGCATAAGTATTAAATTATAAATGAAATAATAATAAAAAAAACAAACAAAATAATGAAAGAAAATTAAATAAATTTATTAATATAAAAAATAGAAGTTTGTTTTTAAATACGACAAAAAGGTTGTCTACGCCAGTAGAGTGTAAGGTCAAAAGAGTATTATAATGCACTCAGATTATTTAATATCATTAAAATCGAAATGCCATATAATTAAAATCCAAATTCCATTTAAAGTAGCAGTGGCGCGGAGTTTTTTCCCTGACCACACAGTTTTTGTTATCGTTTCATTTTGTTACACTTTTTAGTAGAATGCCTTCAGCACAGTAAAGGGGCTCCGATTTCGATGCCTCTATCTAAATTTGACTAAATTTTAATTTATACACCGAAAAAAAATGTTTATGGCTGATCTGTTGTCACGGAATTTTTCTACTGAACCAGTATTAATATGAGTGATGATAAAAAAAGGCTCTGATTGTAAAACAAACGGAAAGACATCCAGTTTTAAGTAGACTTGCGCATTTTAGTTCACCATAGTGAAGCGATCATTTCCGATTCCCGATCCGTCGCGAACTAGTTCGTTCTTTTAGTTCACTAGTTCGCGGAAGTTCGGTGATGAGAAAGGCAGTGAAGTTTGGAACGACTCGTAGTCGTCATTGTGGTAGAAAGTGATGAGCAAAAAAAAAAGGTCGTCTGGTAAAATGTTATGAGCAAAAAAAAAATCAAAAGGTCGTCAGTGTAGAAGTATACTGTAGCACTGACTTTCCAAACGGGAATGAATGAATAGAAACGAACTAGGAGCGAAAGTGCGAACTAGTTTTCATTCAAGTTCTGGGAACGCTCTTCTGAACTAGTTCGTTCGCGAACTATACAATCCTAGTTTTAAGTAATTTATTGTAAGCCTTACGCTGGCAACGGCATTATTGCCATACACAAATTGTCAGTGTAAACGCACCAAATGCATATGGCAATATTGCTCACAGCATTGGCATGGCAATTTTGATGATAATAGGTTTGTTCTTTTTGGCTACACTTTTCTGCACTAACTCTTGAGCGAGTGCAGAAAAGTTTAGAAAGTGTAGCCAAAAAGAACAAACCTAATATTGCCAGAAAACGAATCGTTTGACAGAAGTTAGCGTCGCTTGTCAACAGGTAGACTTACGTTTTTTTGGTTTGATCGCAAAATTAGTGAAAATAAGTGGACTAAAGAAAAAACTATTGAATTTCGAACTTATGATTGCTTTACTTCACAACTTGACACTTCGAATTCACTCGCTCAAATGAAAATTGCCTGGCAATCAAACGGCCACTCATTGCGATTTGACATTTAACTCAATGGCAATATTGCCGTTGTCATTGCCAGATAAATTGTCAGTGTAGACGCAGGGTAAAGGTGCTCTTACACGAGCAATTTTTGAAGCAATTGATTGCCCGACGACTATTACCAAAACTAGTGGAGCACTACAGGCCAACAGGGCTAGTTGCGGCAATGTGGCAATGTTTTTACAGATTGCTGGTATTGCTCGCCATATACATAGTTGCTGTATTTCCACTGACTTGGAACATTCCGAGCAATTGTCCTTGTTCGGTGATTCAATTGTCCAGTTTTGAATTTTACATTTATTTGTCAAGTTTCGTGTTATAATGTCTTGAAATTCAAATATTTTCAAGTTTTATTTTAAGTTTTAGATTGGTTTGTCTAGTTTGCTTTCGTGTTGTTCATAGACTGAATTGGTCATGTAAGCACTTATTGCCGAATTGCTAGATATTGGTCAATATCGCTCATAACAATTCAGCAATGAGTTGATGAAAAGTTGATCCACATCGCCTGTTGCTATTGTTGCTGTGTGTTATTTCATAATTTCGTGACGTCAAAATTGACGAATATTGCTGCAAATTGAGTAATTTTAATCGTTCGTGTAAGAGCACCTTTAAAACTATGCTGGCAAGAAAATAAGGGAAACTTACCGAAGAATATAAGATACTATTGGAAACTTCAGAATAATTTATATTTAGAAAAGTGAATAATATTTTTTGAAGATCGGATAGTGGTGCCTGAAGGAATGAGGAGGTATTAAGAAGTAACTAACTAACACCTCTGTAACGGCCTGAAAAAAAGCGTTTTTTGACATTTTTTTAATGGAAGGAAAGGAATTAGACCAGTAATATTTGGGGGAGTTAATAACCATGTATTTAAGTATACAATAAAACAAATTTCAGTGAAAAATTTTACAAAATGGCGGCACTAAAGCCATTTTCCCTAGGCATGTTGAATTTTACCCCTAAGTCACAACGGCAACGCAGTCCGAGGCAGACTAGCTGTCAAAAAGTTGAGCGCGGTGTATTTCCATTGTGGTAGTCACAACGAACGTAGACGAAGGCAGCCTTACGCAACCGTCAAAAAATGTTCGTCAACTCTGAACTTTTCCGTAGCCTGTAGTTAACCTCGAAATCGACAAGTGACTTTTTTATCTTTAAAACATCGAATTGTTACTTGATATGACCGGACTGAATTAAAATTAGCTTAAAAATCGTTTTTAATTGTTCGCTGCTTCGTATGAACGAATACGAACGCTTTTTGGAAAATTTGAAATTTATTCAAAACTTATTTATTGGCGGCGTCAAGCTGCGTCGCGCTGCCTCATTCTACTTTGTATGTGACTCAAGCATTAGGCGCTCTGCGGCACGCAGTGTACCTTACGTAAATTTGAACCTGGCACAAAATGAAAAAAAATCGCTTAATCTTCATGAGTAGAGCTAGAGAAATACATAGGGGAATATAGAAATATTGAGTTTTGTGTGATTGGCGAGTATTTGAATAATTTCGTTCAATATTCGACCAAAAACAGGACAGTTATTTGATAATAAATAATTTTTAAATTAACTTCTCGAAAATCCCCTACGTATTTCTCTTCGAAATGCTATTTGAAGATATGGTGAACAAATTTTAATGAAAATAATGAAAATTGTTTGAGTTATGCTGCGAGCCGATTTCGAAAATCGTGTTTCGAGAAAAACACGTTCAAGGTTTTGAAATGTGTTATAGACATGGAAAAATGAAAAATTCTTCTTTTTAAATTGTTTTACCATTAATCTGCAATCCTAGGACCATAAAGCTGTCCTTCTACGTTGGAATATTACTGCTCAATCTCTTTCCTCGACGATTTAATGTTGGAGCGCACTTCTTTTGCCTCATCTTTCAATGAACGCTCAGCGTACTGGATTCGCTTGGCATTGGATTGAACACAAAAATTGTAGCGTTGGACGCCAACATGTTAGTCAGTCCATTATTAAAATTGCATACAGCGATATCCGTTTAGGATTTTCTTGCCACTTGAATACGATTTTGTACATGCACTGACGCTATACTAATGCAATTCTGTGAAAATGCTTCCAATGGAACACAAAAACTTTCTAACGACATCTATTAGTGTATTAGAGAAGTTAGAAACCAACAGGTAAGCTATTAGGCGGTACCTTCTCAGCAGGTATCCATCCGACACAGGTTGCCGTTTCGAAGCAGCCCGGCGCGCTCGGTAAAGAGCTCGAAATTTCGAGGAAAAAACTTGAACTAATTAAACTTTTTTCCTCATATCCTCCAAGGTTCAAAGGATTTTTTCAGCCCAAAAAAAAATAAAACGATTTTTTGAAAATTTTACAGTGGTGACTTAAGAAAACAAACGCACATGCAACAAGTGTATTGTATTGGTCAGGAAAGAATGAATGTATTGGAAATTTAATAACTAAATGCCCCGTGGGCCGAAGGCATAGGAATTCAAATAGTAAAGAACCAATGATTCCAAATCATGTAACAGAAATTCCATTTTTTACATGGATATTCATGACAAGAACTATCTAATTATTGCTGACTATTTCACAAGTCTCTTGAATTGAAATTTATAAGGGCAATAATTGAAGAGTTAAAAGGTGCTTTTTCTGTATACAGTATTCAATGGAATATTATTGCGAATAGTATGCCTTGTCAGCTTGCAAAACTATTAGATATCAAAATCACATCAAGTCTACACTTCGCCAAAATCGAAGCATCCTATGCAAGGCAAGAGCACGTAGATATAGCTTAATCATAAGTCCAGATCAGAGTAGAGTAGACACCCGAAAGATTATGCGTAGAAGCAGCGTACATTCCACGTCTAGTACTCGTACAAAGTATACGTAGAAACATATACGGCGACCGCGAACATCGACTCCAAAATTTCTACAAGAGTTATACGATTTTTATACGGTCTAGTTTCGTCGTATAGCATACGAAACTTTGGGTGATTGGTTTCCACGGCACCAAGAAAAAATTGTGAAAAACACGTTAAACCCAGTTGGAACCCACATACTACCGAGCTATTAAATCAAGAAATCAACGCTAGCGAGAGTGGAGTCTAGCGTTGATATTAACTCAATTAAAAAACAATTAATTTAAATTTTTAATAGCTCTTTATTAATTCAAATCATTGTCGTGTTCCGCATTATTTCGACTTGTTTGTCATCGATAAAACGTTTACCCATCCGCTTAACTGTTCCGCTTCACAACCCGTGTGCCCAACTGGGCACAAATATCACATATTTCATTTCGTCCAATGAGTGTGCAGTTTCTTGCTCGCCATATGTTAAAGCTATCTTTTAGTACAGGATGGACTAGTGCTAATTCTATATAAATATCTCCCAATCCAGCACAAACTCGCAAGGATTCAAATTCGATAAGAATAGACGATAAACTTTCCGTCGTGGTTAAAACTTGTGGGAGTTCACGTTTGTCCTTTAGGAGTATTCCGTGCACGTGATACGTTAGCTCTTTGTCCCGATCGATTGTGAGACTCTTTTTTATTACCGGAGTATCATCCTTGGATACAGCTACATAAGTTATGATTATTTTCTGTTCATTTCCACTAGATGATAGGGTTGCATTCCATAAAGGTGGCAGTGGCACAGTTGTGCCTTCGTCCGGTGTAGTTGAATCTGCAGAAAATTTTATCATCGCTCCCAAGAATTTTAAACCCAAGGGAGCGGTTGTGGTGAAAGGTTTTAATTTTGGCAGCTCTTCCACAAACACACTTTCTGGTTGAAATAAATCTACTTCACTATCATCAAACTGTTTAGTACTGGAATCTATGGTATTCAAATATTTTTTAATAAAATTTATTCATTAAGGTACTGTGCCTCCTACCTTCATCTTCTTCTGCTTGATAAACTAAGTTGTTCCTTGTGGTGAGACTGGTCTCTTTCTTCTGTCTAGCAACGTCTTCATTTTCAAGGGGATCACGAACTGTACCACTGTTTGCCTTACTAGAAACTTTCCCTTCAATTTATATAATAGAAATTTATCAGTAAAAATAAATCCAACGATTTAACAACATAAAGTGGCCCATAGACGGACATTCTTGCATGTAATTCATGCGTGCCATGCATGAATTTTGATTTCCCATACACGTTCATGCCAACCAACTCAAAGTGAAACGGTCGACGTAGTGGCTTGTGCTCTCCCAATCGACAGTCTTTTGGAAGATGATGTTCACAATAAAAAGGGGAGAAAAGGGGAGAGAAATAAAAATATAAATAAAAACAATTAAATAAAGAACAAACAATAGTAAATGACTACGACAAAGCGCAAAAAAAAAACAAATTATTGTACGACAAGAATTGTCGGGGCTTGTCCTTAGCACAACTCAAGAGTTTAACGACTATCCTTATATCTTTAAAGCCTTCCGATAAAGAGATTTGTTCTGAATCAGGTTAAAGATTAATTATTATATTTAATATTTAATTTGGCAGATCATGGTTGGTAGTTAGTCGAAGAGAAACTGTTATTTAGTTTCCTCTTATGATTTATGAAAAATGAAAAGGATTTAAGTAATAAAAGAATTTGGATAATACAAGGATGTTGGTACAAAAATAATTTGGGTAGTAAAAAGTAGGAACACAAAAAATCTGAAAAGCCGGACATCAAAGGATTTTTTGTCTGCGTCGATCCACCCGTACCTGAGTAGGTGCCGACTAGGGTTACTGTATACTCAAGACTGCCTGTAAGGGGGGTTTGGCAGATGCGTAACAAGGTAAAACACCAGTAAATTCAAATTTTTTTAAGCAGGCGCTTGGCGTGAAATTTCGTACGGCTAGTGAAATAACACGATCATGAAATTCAAAGAATTCTATAACCATAAAATCGCAGGTTTCATTCGGAAATAAAATTTCGATTGCTAAATTCCAGGAAATCAAAAAATTGTGCGTAATTTAGCGATCGTATCATTGCACTAGCCTTACGAAGATTCACGCAACGCACCTGGTAGGTAGGTAGGTAGGTACGCGTGGCTGCCCGTGAGAACACGAACACACTTAGACCCATGAGGTCCGTTATATTATCACAGGATCATCGAATCCGGTCCTACTCGTCGAACCATTTAGAGCTTGTAATAAAGCGTTGGATTCTTGCGACCCCCATTGCGGTAAGATCACCAAGAAAGTTGAAGAAGTAAGCTCCAAGATGAGCTTTCCTTGTAGCAGATAGAGCTGGACAGGTACAGAGAAGGTGAAGGACTAGCTCCTCCTCCTCATCCAGGCAGCTTCTACAGAAGTCGTTTGAGAAGGGACCGAGTCTTGGTAATAACATGTTTCTTTTTCGTCAGGATACGGAACAAGAATCAAAGAAAATATTTTCTTTCACCTTCAATGATCCATCATCTGCATTCGGAAACTGCAAAATTGGAATGACGAATGCCATAGACCATATATGTATTAGTAAACTATATTGCTAGCAGCACCTGTCAGAGTCAGTATCGTTGTTAACAGCTGATTCTGATTTTGCCAATTCAATATAGTGATAGTTTAAACGTTACTGGATTTTAATTTAATATTATAATATTTTTTATAATTCAAATAGTTGGAACATTTAAAAAATATAACACTATTTTTCACATTACATATCTTATTTTGTGAAAATTATGTAAGTGCTGATAATTTGAAATTATGAACAGTACAATTTCTTATAAAACATATTTTTCGCAATGAAATATTTTTATTTACAATGTTCAAATTTCAAAAAAACTTGATTTGTATTAAAATTTTGTACTCCCCTTCCTTGATTCTTTACATTTTTGAGACAAAATCAACAGCTGATTCTGAATTTTCCAATTCAACTCGTGCTTATTGATTTTGTATGGAAAAATATGACAGCTAGCAATATAGTTCTAATCATAGAGATATATATATACTGGAGATGACAAGCAGCGATTGAGTTGAAGGCGGACGACGTCGCATTCACTTGCACGCAAAAACAACAAGTGACATAACGAACCTGTTCTGTCTCACTCACTCTCACGCTAAAACAACAACGACCCTGTTTTGTCTCACTTCTCATCGTGTTTTTGGCTTCAAAGCGCTTTATACAAAACCGGTGGCTTGTCGTCTCCAGTAGCTCTATGGTTCTAATACATATATGCCATAGAGCCACATGCATGTTGTCATGCGCGTTAGCTGCGCCCACAAAAATCAAAATGATTTGATGTCCATCATGCTGCATGACAGCATGCACGAAATGCCATCATACACCATCAAAATACCAATTTTCATGCAAGAATGACACGCAAGAATGTTCGTCTATGGGCCCCTTAACGAAGAATAGTGTACTTACCTTTCAACACCGAGCTTTTCTTTGACCCTGCACAGTTGAATTTTGACGGTACGGCCCCATCCAGCAGGTTAACACGTTTATATGACCACTAAAAAGAATATCACATTCAACAATTAAATGGCATTAATTAAATGACATTGTATTTTAAATTGCCACTTACTTCGGCAACGACTGCACCCTCTAAATCATATTTAAACCACTTTCGTACAAGGCAACGTTCTTCAAAATGTCGCTCGCAAACAGCCTGATTCGGTTTTAATTGTTTTACAAGCCCTGGAATTGCCGCTTCCCACTTTCGACGCATTTCTTCATCACTTACTTTGAATAAACTGTACGTTTTCTTGCAACGTTTTTTACCTGTGTCACAGCCAGGCACTACACACCTGTTCGGCATTATTACAAATTTCACGTTGACTTCAATGTAAAATTAATTTTCCTTGGAATTCACGGTTTGACGTTTGTTTTTGACACGATTTACTTTTGTGATCAGCTGGAAACGCGATAGACTTACAGCGATCCTGGCGAGTGTTCGGCAAACTGGGCAAATTTTGCTTGACTTTGGTTCGTTTCACATTGTGCGGTTTTGACCGTACTTATTATATTAGTGGCGCGAAGAAGAGAATGGTCCCTTTCGCATTAATTAGACGGCCCCGGCCGTGCGGTAGCCGTCCGCTGCTACTAAAACTCACGGCGCTCGAGTACCCAGTTGCCGTAGTGCAATAATTTTCTTACGGTTCATTGCACCAGCACTACACTAGATTCTGATTGATACGGCGGCTACTTCATTCCTCGGGGTAATACACCAACTTCTATGAATAGAAGGGAAGTTCTCGACCTAACCCTGGCGTCTGACTCGGACCGGCTCAGGGTCGAACACTGGATGGTATCGGACAAGCCATCCTTTTCGGATCACTGTCTGATAACCTGCAACGTAGAACATCAAGTAATTCCCCCTAAACTATTCAGAAAACCCAGTATAACAGACTTGCAAAAATTTACGGAACTGGTAAATGGACAACTGAGCGCACAAAGCATAGACTTAGTCCAAAACAAAGCGGAGCTTGACATTGCGGTGGAGGACCTTACCGTCGTGCTGCGTGACGCATTTCAGAAAGCCTGTCCAATCAGCAGACCTTCCACGAAAAGACTTCCCGTCTGGTGGAATGCCGAGGTTAAAACCCGACGTGCAGAAGCTCGTAGGCTCTTAAACAGAGCTAAATTTAGAAAACTCCGCGGAAGGTCTTAAACACCTCAAGAAAACTATTAGGCAAGCAAAGAAGTCGTCCTGGACAACAAATGAATCGGCAAGACTTAAGGAAGGTTCTGTCTAAAGCGCCAGCGATGAACATCTTCATACAGGATGCTGGAGGGAACTGGACGGAATCTCCCGAGGAAACCTCAGAGCTTCTGATGAACACTCATTTTCCCGAGTACTCACCAGCTAGCATCACTGACTACGTCAGTAACGACTATGGTCGGGAAGTAGGAAACCAAGTCTTGTCCAACTCAATAGTTGACATTGACAAAATTGGTTGGGCAATCGGTTCCTTCTCCTCGTACAAATCGCCAGGACCCGATGGAATTATACCAGCTTCAGCACGCGTAGGAACGGTAATTCCCAGGCTAGTGGTGAATTTTGCAAGCTGTATTCGACTCAACCATGTTCCGTTAGAATGAAACAGGGTACGTGTAGTTTACATACCCAAGGTGAGTAAACCTAGTCACACGACTGCGAACGACTTTAGACCTATAAGTCTCACGTCCTTTATCTTAAAAACCTTTGAAAGGATATTAGAAGCCCGCGCAACCAATTGTCAAAACCACAGCATGCTTATACAAAGGGCAAGTCGGTGGATACGGCCTTTCATGAGGTAGTGTTAATGATTGAGAAATCACTCTCGTATAAGGAATACACGCTCGCCGCTTTCCTTGACATAGAAGGTGCTTTTAATAATGTTCGACTTACGACTATCAAAAGCGCTCTGCTATCGATGCAAGTGGAAACCGAGATTTGCAATAGGCTGGATCTAATGCTACACAATGGGATCATTGAATCCGAACTGGGACAGTGTCTTATTACAAAGTCAGTATCCAGAGGCACCCCCACGCAAAGAGGTGTGATCTAGCCCCTACTTTGGCTACTTGTGGTCAATAAAATCCTTGTTGAACTTGAGAACCTCGGAACCAAGGCATGCGCATACGCCGACGACGTGGTCATCCTAGTCTCAGGGCAACACTTACCAACAATTAGTAATCTGATGGAGAGAGCACTCAACGACTATGGGGCCCATACAGCGGTTTAGGGGTTAATCACTCTAAAGCCGTACTCGTCCTCTTCACGAAGAAATACAAAATTCCAGATTTTGAGCTACCAAAGATGGGAAGCGTTGAGCTTCATCTTTCGGACAGTGCTAAATATCTCGGGGTTGTTCTAGACAAGAAACTCAGCTGGAAACTGAATCTGGACGAACGGGTTAAAAAAGCGTACAACGCATTTTAGGAATGCGGAAAGATGTTCGGTAACAGGTGGGGTCTCCAACCAAAACTAGTACACTGGATGTATACAGCCATAATAAGACCAATCTTAACCAATGGCGCGATAGTGTGGTGGGAAGCGACCAGAGAGTCCTCGTATCTAAGCAAGCTGACAAAAGTACAGCGCTTGGCATGCATTGGGATCACTAGCGCCCTCAGAACCACACCCACGGCAGAACTGGAAACTATCCTCCACCCGCAGCCAATGGACATGCACATCAAAAGCATAGCTGCAAAAGGCGCTCTTAAACTCATAGCGTTAGGTTACTGGAGAACTCGACCTGCTGGTCACAGTAGCATACTCAATGACTTCTTGGAGTGTGTTATGAACAGGAAAACGGACTACATAATGCCAGAATTAGATTTCAGTAAGGAATTTTCTGTTAAAATCCCATACACGGACGACTGGAATGTAGGACGCAACCTAGACAACAGAATCACAATGGTATTCACCGATGGTTCGAAAATGAGTTCTGGTACAGGCGCGGGGGTATTCTCACAGGAACTCGATATTCACGAGTCCTACCGGCTACCGGATCATGCCAGTGTATTCCAAGCGGAAATCTTTGCAATACTTCAGGCATGCAATATTATTGAAGCCAAGGTGAATGCAACACTATTTGCATTGACAGCCAAGAGGTTATCAAGGCCCTTAGTTCGTTCATCATCAAGGCCCTTAGTTCGTTCATCATCAAGGCCCTTAGTTCGTTCATCATCAAGGCCCTTAGTTCGTTCATCATCAAGGCCCTTAGTTCGTTCATCATCAAGGCCCTTAGTTCGTTCATCATCAAGGCCCTTAGTTCGTTCATCATCAAGGCCCTTAGTTCGTTCATCATCAAGGCCCTTAGTTCGTTCATCATCAAGGCCCTTAGTTCGTTCATCATCAAGGCCCTTAGTTCGTTCATCATCAAGGCCCTTAGTTCGTTCATCATCAAGGCCCTTAGTTCGTTCATCATCAAGGCCCTTAGTTCGTTCATCATCAAGGCCCTTAGTTCGTTCATCATCAAGGCCCTTAGTTCGTTCATCATCAAGGCCCTTAGTTCGTTCATCATCAAGGCCCTTAGTTCGTTCATCATCAAGGCCCTTAGTTCGTTCATCATCAAGGCCCTTAGTTCGTTCATCATCAAGGCCCTTAGTTCGTTCATCATCAAGGCCCTTAGTTCGTTCATCATCAAGGCCCTTAGTTCGTTCATCATCAAGGCCCTTAGTTCGTTCATCATCAAGGCCCTTAGTTCGTTCATCATCAAGGCCCTTAGTTCGTTCATCATCAAGGCCCTTAGTTCGTTCATCATCAAGGCCCTTAGTTCGTTCATAACACGATCCAAACTAGTTAGACAATGTCTTAGCGTTCTTAACTCTATCGGCACACGGCACAAAACTACCCTGTGCTGGGTGCCAGGCCACTGTGGAATCCAAGGGAACGAGCTAGCTGATGAACTCGCTCGAGCAGGCTCCAACCTAAGCTCACTAGTGGGAGACCAGCAGATTGCTATTCCCATCGGATCCATAAAACAGTCTATCGACTCACTAGGCTTGCAGTTGGGCAGGTAATAGATGGTCAAACCTAACTACATGCTAAATATCAAGAACTCTGTGGCCCGAATATGATCACGGGAAAAGCAAGTATATCTTGAGCCTGAGCAGGAAAGATGCCAGCACCTAATCGAAGTGCTCACAGGGCATTGCCTGATTGGTAGACGACTAGGTGCCGAGGCAAATGTTCTCTGTCGTAGCTGCGGTAACCCAGAAGTGGAAGAGTCAATCTTCCCAGTCCTATGCGAGTGTCCGGCTCTATCGGGAACGAGAAGACGGAACCTCGGCGAATATGTCCTCGATGATATCGATAAGGGAAAACTATGTAACATAGCAAATTTCATTAAATCCACAAAATGGTTTTAGGTTTCACGAGTTATCATACTCTAACAGGGAGCACAACGGACGAACACTAACGTCTATGTGAAGGAGGATGACAACATCACCACCCTACCCACACACCATACTTCATTCCTTTTCTGAGGTCCCCTTCTGTGCATTAAGGCAGCCTTTAAGAACTTCTTCGTTTTCCTCTAGAAAATTTACCAACATGTTCAATTAGTTGGTAGTTTTCGGCCTAGAACAATATTATTCATGTAGCTCCTCCCCAATTTAAATTTTTGTGTATTTACATTTTGCGAGCAAAGCCCCCCTGCAATAAACTAACACACCGACCTGCTGACAACAAACTAACGTTTTCATAAGCCTTCCCGCGATAATTTCATGAATACCTTAAAAATTAAATAAAAAGACTTGTGCATGTTCCTTTAAGTTTGTGTTTTATTCAAAGCTTCTCTTGACAGAGGAAAACTCGCTACTTTAGGCTTCGACCAAACGAGCGCTGCCGGGCTTGTGATTTTGCGACAAGAACTCAGCATATTCCTGATATGGAGTTTTGCCGAGCGGCATTTCCTTCCACAAATCGGGTGTAAGGTAAGCGTAAGTCTTAGCAATTGCGGCATAAGTAGCCTTGGCGAAATTACCCAAAGTTCCTGTAGAACCACGGGCCGAGGTGTAACAATCCTCGATACCTGCCATCATCAAAAGCTTTTTGGGTACTGGAGCCGAAACAATACCGGTACCACGAGGAGCGGGAATCAAACGCACCGATACTGAGCCGCACTTGCCTGTTACCTGAAACGAATAAAGACGTTAGTTTCAGCGTTTCTGGATGGAAAGCACGAAATAAAATTGTTGTTGGGAAGACTCAGACTATCTTTAACCATCATAAGCGAACTTCTGGTGGAAACCGCAAAAGAAACAATCAACAATCATCACAGAAAGGAGCGAGGGGAAAAAAACAACAAAAATAAGAAAAAGCTTACCTTGCACGGCACGGTATGCGGTTTACCGATCTTGTTACCCCAATATCCTCGTCGGACTGGAACAACCGACAACTTGGCGAGAATGATAGCGCCCCGGATAGCAGTCGCTACTTCCTTGCTGCACTTCACGCCCAAGCCAATATGTCCGTTGCTATCGCCGATAGCGACGAAAGCCTTGAAACGTGTACGTTGACCGGCACGCGTCTGCTTCTGGACGGGCATAATTTTCAGTACCTCATCGCGTAGCGCCGAACCCAAGAAGAAATCGATAATTTCGAACTCTTTGATGGGCAACGAGTACAAGTAAATCTCTTCTAGCGTGCGAATCTTTCCTTCGCGAACCAATCGTCCGAGTTTGGTGATCGGAACCCATTCCTTTTGGTCTTCCTTGCCGCCACGGCCACGACCGCGTCCACGACCTCGACCACGTCCACCACGACCTCGTCCTCCTCCACGAGAGCCAAATCCGCCACGGAAACCACCACGGGCTGGAGCTGCGTCCGCCATTCTAAAGTAAATGCAAAATTTCGGATTAGAAAATTGATTTTTTCAGATCGAAAGCAGCAAAATGGCGGCTGGAATTTTTCGAAACACGTGGTCCTCGCAGACTTTAATCGCCAATTTTTGGTTCAATATTACGCTCAGACGCCTTTGGCCGTCTTCAGGACGAATCCTTCCGGTGGAAACCGCAAAAGGAAATCACATCTAACATCATCGAATAATTTTCCGAACCAAAAATCCGACGGAACACGTGTCGCGAACAACTTCCCACTTTTCTAGAAAGTTTAGACCGACAAATACAATACAAAACGTTTCGAACTATTTTCACATTTTGCTTTGTATTTATTTTCACTAAATTGCAAATTTTTTAATATAATTTTCCAGTTTTCACTCACCTGTAGTTAAATGAAGTTTACTCGGCGACTAGAAAAAACCGAATGGCCGAATCGAAAGTTCTTCCGTGCCAAATCGGATTTCGGGCGGCTCTGTTCAACTTTCGCGCAGTGAAACTCTACATAAAATCGAATTGGAAAACATTCTAATAATTGATGCGAACGAAAGAAAAATTCAAAAATTCAGCCACGGAACGCACTAAAACTTTCAAAGCTCGCCTTTACTTCCATTTTCCATAGCATTTGAAAAATCCAATAAAATTATTTTGTTGTCCTGCAAATTAATTTCTCTCGCGTATTTTGAATTTTGAGCAACTCTCCATAAGACCTTTGGCACTTTTTACCGTGTTGACTGTCGCTGTCCACCAAACGTCAACGTCAGCTAATGACAGATCACAAAAAGTTATTGAAGAAACGTCTGCTTTACCCGATTGAAAACCCGATTAACACTTTTTCCAATAGCTGGGTGCTCCGTTTTTTAGATCATGATAACAGTTTTGTGCTAGTAAAATGTCACCATGCATTTCGAAAGTGAACTCGAATTTAGCGGCCGTCACATTCTTCGCAAAGTCACACGCCGGCGATGTTTGCGGCAGCAACGGTTTGCCGCTGACTCCAAACTCAATTGCGATCCTGGGACGGGCACAATACTTGAAGAAAATACAACATCCGAATTTATGCGAATATTTGGATATAGTGCGAGGCAAACACGGTGGGTATTTGTTAGCTTTAATAGTTGGGTGTATCTTCTGAAGTGTGCCCTGTCCTTACAATGATTTGAGCACTTTCAAAATAAACCCTTCTTCCGGGCAGATGCGCTCAGTAGATTCGGTTTAAAAGTTACGATGCTCCTGTTTACGTTGCACACGAGCTTCTTGCCTCTTTTTCCATTCGAATGCAAAACTTTGAAGTCGTTTAGTGATTTTTACATTCTTTAGTGCTGATTATTACGTACATTTATTTGATCTAAAGGTATGACGAAAAATCCTGGAGTGCCCCAAAGGATCGAAATCCTTTTGGTTAATTGCGAAAGCGGTTAGCAATAATTTTATTTCGTCATCCACACCTCTTTCTGATGGTAACCGCACAGTCGCTGATTCCATAGAAAAAGCAAATCTTTTGGCCTCGATTTTTGCGAGAAACTCTACTCTTCGACAGTCTCCCCCCCCCCCCCCCCCCCAACTGTGTTCTCTAGCAATATAGAACTTCCTCCCATCAAATTTCGCACACGTGTCATTTCGAAAATCCTTCAAGCTCTCAATATTGTTGTAAACGAAGGGCTTGGAGTAATTATTTTGACTTGAAAAAGACGAAATAACCGAAGGAAAGGAAGGTTCAGGAAAGAAGTACCATTTCCGCCTACGTCCGAATTGGTGGCTGAAATCAGAACGGAAGCGACACGCTTGCTGGCGGCCGCGACTAGCTATGGCAGTTGTGGGTGGAGTTCATGTTTCGATTTCAGACCATAAACCCATGGCCTGTACAACAAATATTTCGTGCCGACTTACTCCCAGCGTGATTTAAAATGGGACTATTTTCCACATAGGTCGTGAAAGACCAAGAAGCGATGGAGTTGCGCGGCTTCGCGATTTGTCAGAGCGCTTGGTGTTATTAGCACCCTGTCTGCCCACCCTACCTCAGCCATGACTGTCCGAAAATTCAACAAATTTCGTCATGGCCCGTTACAGAGGTTCGGGTTCAGGAGTTAGACGCTTGGGTTCAAATTCGAAAAAACTAGCCTACCGGCATTTCAACCCATACTAAAATTTATGAAGAAAAAAAAATTTATTCAGAGCAGGGACGTTATTTGTATTTGCATTTGCACAATTGTGTATTTTTATATATTATATATAACATGGATATTTATATATAAAAATATATACATACATAACATCTTCCCCCCCCCCCCCCTAGAAAAAACTGAAATAACGTCCCTGATTCAGCGCTTGCTCAAAATACGAAAAATCAACAGAATGGTGAACCCGATTAGCGCGTGCCACAAAAATGTCCAGTAAAAGAAGTTGAGTAGAGTGTGGCACAAGCGGTCCCAACTACGCGCACCCCATTCCGATATTAGGTGCATGTTCCCGGTTACGATACTTTTCAAAGCTTTATCATTTATGTAATTTTCTTTTTTCTGTTTTCATGGTAGACATTACAATAAAACAAAAAAAAAATTTTGTTTGCAAAGATTTTAAAAAAGAAGAAAAATATGTCTTATGCAGCTTTGGTAGCCTACTGTGGTGCGAACGTGACATTCCAGTCACAAATCCACCTCGCACCTCTTCGATAATATTTGCATTTGGATAATAACGATCGTCCCGTCGTCCGATTATAGTTTATCTGTCGAAGTTCTTCAACCGGCTAGCAGCAGAAGAGCTTCGAGAGAAAAACTAAAATCGGACATTTGTGATTAACCACAACATCGTCTAGTTGCTGATGATATTTTCTTCTTTGTCCTTTCAGAGACTGGTTCGTAGTTTTAAGCTTTATATGCTTTGTTTAGGTTTTCATCAAGCAAAACTGCTTGAGTTAGAGCAGGTATTTTCAGGAGCTCTTATACGCTAGCTACCTAGTTACCATTTATACGGCATATTTTCTCAGGCTGAGAGTGGTTTGCACCGAGCAGAAAATTCTTTTAAATATTATTATTAATAATTACTAATGTGTTTTATTTCTAGAAAGAACAATAGTTGTTTCGGAGTACGCCGGAGCTCCACTGGATGAAAAAATTAAAATCTGCAAGGATCTGAAAACGATATTAACGATTTTCTACCAAGTAGCCGAAGGTCTGAACGAAGTTAACAAGCATGGATTCGTTAGTCACAATCTCGAGCCAAGTAACGTTCTACTGGACGATCAGAACAATGTTAAACTTTTCAATTATGGTCTCTTCTACATGACAAAACAGGGGGATTACGTTTCGTTTCCAATTGGGTACGTTAAATGGCGTATTAAAATGTGAGTAATTTACTTATCTTTTCATTCGCAACAGAAATATTCGATATATAGCACCGGAACGGTTACTGGGATCGAAAGGCAACATAAAAAGTGATATTTGGAGCCTGGGCATAATAATAGCCGAACTACTTCTGGAATGCCAGCTGTGGTCATCGCTGAAAATTGCGAATATAATACGAAAAATTCTCACCTTAACGAACGTTTCGAATATTTTTGAAAAAATCGCCAGAGAACACGACTGTCTTGAAAAATACGAGAGTCTAAACGAAGATGTTCGCAATTTAGTCGAAAAATGTTTATCGATTAGCCTTGCATTACGTCCGATGCCCAGTGATATTTTAGCCAGTAAACTTTTCGAAGAGAATCTCAAAGTCTACTCGTATAAAACTCCCGAAAAATCCGAACAACTAATTTTACGTTGCCCACTAAAACAAATCTACTACTTGTGGCAATTGGCTGGCGGTGATGTACAAACAGAACTGAAGAAAGAAGGTTTGATACGAAGCGAAGCACCAATTTTGGCAATGCCGAAAATAGTTTGTCTAAATGGCAAAATTGCTGGTCCGAAACGAAGTCAAAGTTATTTGGCGGACGATCGAATTGTTATACTACGATTGAGCAATTTGATTGAGCGATTGAAAAAGATTCCAAGCATGGCGTACTATCCGCTAATACATTCGCCGAAATTTTCCGTGCAATACGGTGCCGGGATGGAACAGCTTCCACTTGTGATACGTGAACGTGATACGGAATATCAATTTTATCGAGTAATGCTATTCTCGCGGATGCTGAAAGGATATCCATTTACGAGGGATCTGATTGTGAAGGAAGCTCAAATTGATATTCCACCGTTGTTGAGAGGACCGGTTTGGGCGTGCTTGCTGGATGTGATAGAGGACGGAAGCTATGAGAAAATCGATAAGGTTACGCCGACATCGACTGATCGACAGGTTTGCAGACCAATTTTTATTTACTTATGAGTTATGAGTTTGGAGTAAAAAAAATTTCGTTTCAGATTGAAGTGGATATTCCGCGTTGTCATCAATACGATGAGCTGCTTTCATCGCCTGAGGGTCACCGTAAACTAAAACGTTTGTTGAAAGCGTGGGTTACATCCCATCCGCAATACGTTTACTGGCAAGGACTAGATTCTCTAACAGCTCCATTTTTATATTTAAATTTTAACAATGAAGGTGAGGCACTGATTTGTAATTTTTTACCAATTTAAATTTTCCAATCGTCTTATTTCCCAGAACTGGCGTTCTTAAGCCTGTACAAGTTTATTCCCAAATACCTACATTGGTTCTTTCTCAAAGACAACTCTGCCGTAATTAAAGAATATTTGAGCAAATTTTCTCAACTGACTGCATACCACGAACCAGTACTGGCGAAACATTTGAATAGCATTAATTTCATACCCGAGTTGTTTGCAATTCCGTGGTTTTTAACAATGTTTTCACGTAAGTTACAATCGTATCATTTCTGATAAAAGTTTTACCAACCATACAAAATTCTTACAGATGTCTTTCCACTGCATAAAATCATTCATTTATGGGATAAACTTATGCTTGGTGATAATTCTTATCCGTTATTTATTGGTATATCAGTTTTGAAACAACTGAAAACAACCTTACTCTCGTCCGGATTCAACGAATGCATCCTACTATTTTCGGATTTGCCCGATATTGTAATGGAGACGTGTGTTGTTGAGTCGCAAAAAATGTTCTTATCGACCCCGAAAAGCATATCCTATCGGAAAAATGTTTTACAAGAAATCGAACCGGGCGAATTTGTAAGCTGATTTGAAATTTAATTTTTATAAATTTTACAAACTGGAATTTTACAGGATATTTGTGACTTAACTCTAGCTGAGTTGCAAAGTGAAATGGCACCGCGAATAAGTGCCAACGATGTAGTGAATTTAGTTTTGAATGCAACGAGTATGATCGCCATTCTTGATCTTCGTGGAAATTTGGAATTTAATAGATTACGCGTCGTTGGCAGCATTAACATTCCGTTCACGACAGTACTTCTGGGCGACACAAGACTCGAATCTCTTAATGTACCGAATCTAGAAAACGTTCTTGCCGAAAAGTTTATTGTCGTTGTTAGTGCAGTTCACGAAAATGCTGTGCTAGTAAGTTTTTATTTATTTGCAATTTGATTTATACGGATTTTAATTTATTTTTCAATTTCTAGTTTGCCAAATTTCTGATTGACTGTGGTGTCAGTAAAGTGAGTATTTTGCATCAAGGATTCAATATTTTGCACTCTGTAGTACCGAGTGTACTGGTATCAACGTGAGATTTTATGTTTTGTGATTAAGTTGTAATGAATTAAATTCATGAAATATACAAACTGATTTATTGTAGGCAATTTTTTTATTACATTCTCAAAATACATAGCTCGGGCTGGAGTGATGATTTGATTTCGAACGAAACCTGATACCGCCTTCAATCAGGTTATCTTTAAAGAAGGAATGCTCAGTAAAATAATAAAAGAAGTAGAGACCGAGCACGACCAAAAGTATTATTTCCAGGTCTCTTCAGACCCGGTGGCAGGATTTTCTTATGGAAGGGGTAGTGGTTAATTTTGCTATAACCCTAGATGAAGTGTGTCCATTTTGCTCTTGAGAATAGCCACGCATATGAAAAAAGCAAGTGTTTAGCTCTCTTGAATACCGACAACGCAACATTTACTATCGCAAATAAAGACGATATGGGAAAATTTTCACAATTTGCATCACAAAGCTATAGAATAGAAGTCATTGTAACAAAAATGATCTCTAAAACAGTTAAACTGCGTATGACAAGAACATGTACATCAGTTCTCTTGTATCCGCCCATGCCTCAGGAACCTCTCCAATTAAATTTTATTCTTCAATATAAAATTTTATATGACTACAGTCCCTGGTCAAATTATTAGACGCACTTATAAATTTTACCAAGAACTGGATTCAGATCCTTCTAAAGCGCTTTATTTGATGTTTGGGATGCGTAAACCGCTCTACCTAGATTCGTATTTCTGTTATCTATTTGGTATTACCGAAAACGTTGCAATCTCCCCAGGGCTCGCTTGTCTATAAATTAAAACAAATGGAGCTACCTGGCTCAGTCTCCGCGACGGTTTTGAACAAGAAGGATGTTTTTGCCTCAGTATTGCAGGATTTTTGTATGTTTATAAACTGTATTGTAATTTAGATGTGTTTCTTATTATTTTCAAAGACATTTAAGTTTTGTGTTAAGTTGAATTAAAATTTAAAAAATGGGTAGAGCCAGATATCTCACGAAAGAGAAAATGCACGAAGTTAATCGATGCTAAAATTTTTTCGAATCGAGAAATTTCCCGGAGATTGAATATTTCTGAGGCTTCTGTAAGACGAATTAAAGGAAAAGTTCAAAATAATGAAGATTTGGGTCCTCAAAGAAACAATAACTCTGGCCGCAAATCAAAATTTTCACCACGGGGTGAACGACTCCTCAAGAAAATATGCGTGGAAAATCGTTTTGCTTCCACGAATGAGATCACAACTCAATTAAATGAGAGTAATGTACCAGCCAGTGAAAGAACTGTTCGCCGTAAGCTTCTCCAGCTCGATATGAAAGCCTGTAGACCCGTTGGTAAACCTAAACTGACTCCTGCGATGAAAGCAAAACGTTTGCTTTGGGTAAGGAACCATCAGAACAGAGATTTGGACTTCTGGAAATCGGTAAATATATTTTATTTTAATAGTTTTATACTTTGTTAACTGCGTTTGGTCGTAACTTAATTAAAATTACGTAAATTTTCAGGTGTGCTTTAGTGATTAAAGCACTTTCGAAATTCTTGCCAATAAAGCGCAATACGTCAGAAGGCGTCCAGGTGAGAAATTTCATCCAGACTGCGTGAAACCAACAGTGAAGCACCCTACAAAGGTGATGATTAGGTCAGTCATCTCTGCAAAAGAAACTGGACGTCTGTACATGGGTACAATGAAACAAGACCAATACAAAGATGTCCTCCAGACTAAATTGTTTCCTCAGTTAGAGGAGTGGTTTCCAAGTGGAGAACATTTTATCTTCATGCAGGATGGTGCTTCCTGCCACACGGTAAGGTCTGTCAAAACTTTTCTGGGCGAAGATAATGTTCCTCTTTTGGATTGGCCAGGCATGAATCCAATTGAGAATGTCTGGGCTCAAAAGAGAGGTAGCGAAGGAGGTCATTACAACAAAATCCCGGCCGATAGAAAAAATAATAGATGTTTGAAGCCATAGTCCAGACCTTCAGGAAACTGTGCAGTCATGAATAAACAGTATGCCGAGGAGAATACAGGCTTTAAAGGAGGAAATACTAAATATTAAGCATACAAAAAATCTGCGAGTTTTTTCCCTTGCTTCATTATATATTTTTTTTAAAATACATGTCCTACAAAATTTTATCGCAGTTATGAGTTTCATATACCTACGTAAAATGGAAAAATATTTATTTTAGTAGAGTCCTTCTACAGAAAGTCTTAATTTGTCTCCGTAAAGGTAAAATTTTAAAAAATTTCTGGGTGCGTCTAATAATATGGTCAGGGACTATATACTTTATCAGTTTCCCAACAGAAGAAGGTGAAGTTGTTCAAATACATATTGTAACCCATGATAATTATTATCCTAACTTTCCACAATATATTAGACTAAATATTTATAATATCGTCTATCGCACCCCGACTTTGCCCATCGTAAACTTATTTATTATTTATAAACAGACGTCAGCCAGAGCACAATTAATGAAAAATTCTCCCAAGCCCGGAATACAAATGCAAAACAAATGTATCACATTTAGACATACATATATTAACATAGTTCCAATGAACACAATCCCCTTTCCATTAATCAATTAATCGAAAAGATTCAATTGCCGCATATGGTTGCTTGCAGTTCTGACTAGTTATATTTTATTGGCACAATCTAAACGAACTAATTTAAATTGATGTCGCGTGCATAGATAATATCTTACTTAAACACGGCACAAATTAAGTCTATATTACACTGTATGCCACTATGACAAATATTTGACTATTCTCGAATGGAAATGCAGTCATATAATGTAATCATACTTTTTTTTCGTCACATTGTCTTCTGTGCCCTCTTTTGAACTGAACTTTTCGGTAAAATTTTGTTTTGTTTGTAATTTAGATACACGTGGATTTAAATCCTATCAGCAGTTTCCAAAGTGAACTAAAGATTTAGCTATCATCCTCCCTCGTTCTTTGGTGATATATGGTACCCAGTACACTTCACTTGAACCAATTTCCGAACATGCTCACCCCCATGACTAAACTCAGCACTTAAAAACAAAAAACAACGAAATCAAATTTAAGAAATGTTCAAAATATTCCATTGACGATTATTAAAGAAGTTTTTTTTCGCGTAAAATCATAAATACACTTGAGATAAATACTCTCGAACGCAAAGACACACAGAGAGGGATGCTATTTTGACTAAGATTTTCAAAGTTATCTTCGGGTATCTGATCGTGATCGTCTATATATAAAATAATATCTGAGCAAAATTTAATCAGTCTGCACATGATGCCGAGCTACTTAAACTAATTTTTCGAGTGATTTCTAATGTTTTCTGCTAAGAGGCAAAAAGACGTTAGAAGCTTCGTTGTTAGAGTTCGGTGTTAAAACACGGTTTATAGTGTATAGTGCGTGGTTTTCAAAGAAATTTGTCTATAAAAAAAGTAATAGAGAAAAAGTGCGTTTTAATTGTGCAATTATGGGCGAAGTGGATAAAAATGTTGATCAAGTTCAGAATCAAGGTAGTGAAATATTTTCACTAGCAGCATTGTTAGTGCGATCCCGTTGTCGAAAAATTAAAAAAGTCGTAAAATCATACAGGATGAAAAATTTATTCAAACTTTCAAGATAATTAATGTTATCAAATATTTTTTACAATAGTGTAGTTTACAGTCTTACAGTTTAAAGTTATTAACGCTGAAGTGAATCCTTGGAATCATTGACTTCTACGTTTCACCTTCAAGTCATTTAATCAAATTAACAGTGTGAAGTTTTATTTCAAAATTCCAGTTTCACCGTACTACAAGTTTGAAATTAACAAATTAGAGCATATCTTCCAACCATCTAGTTTTTATATTTGTTATAAAAATTAGTAAATTGACAAATGAATAAAGTAAGACAGTTATGTAGGCACATCCAGGCCAGTCTAATATTTCTTCTACTGTACTGAACCTTATTGTTCACTTTAGGAAAAATTGTAAAAGGTCGGAAATTACTTTTTCTACTACTTTTGTTGAATTCAATTTTTCGACAGAAAGAACCTTTTGTTCTCTATATGTAAACCTTCTCCTATTGACGCTAATCAAAAATAGGATAGCCACCTATATCGCACTTTACTCGAATTCTGAAATTCACCAAAAATTCTGTTCAGCCGTTTTCCCGTAATGTTCGAATAGATTCACAGAAAAATAGATAATTTTTCAATATAATTTATTTTGACTAAATAACTAAATTATAAACATTTTCGCTACTGTTCACCTTAGGAAAAAAATCATAAAACGTAAAAGTTTGGAAATTGTTTTTTCTACAACTTTTGTTATATTAAATTTTTCGAAAGTTTGAACCGTCCCCTTGACGATAATTGAACAAAATGATGAAATTCTGTTCAGCCGTTTTCCATAAAAAAAATGTAAATAACTTAAATTGGTCGTTTTAAAATAATCTACAAAGAGGCTGTAATTCACTTCTTGCACAGAATGGGAAATAAAGAAGATAGCGTCTCTAAGATTTTTTTAACTAATTTTTTTATTTTCTCCGGCATGTATTGAAACTTTTTTAATATATCACACGCACATATTCACGCTATCTGAAAAAGTTATTAAAATATTATTGCATTGTTTTTTTTAATACTACTGAAGAGAATTCAAATCTATATGAAAAGAGTACGTACAATTTTTGTAAGACTCATGGTAAAAGAGATGTAGTCGAAAAACTGCGTGATCTACCCTTCTTTGAAAACTCAGTTTTAAACTCACCACCTACCTACATAACGCTAAAAAAATCTGGCCACCCAAAATGCACGGTTGAGCATTTTTTCGGGAGGAAGCCCTTATCTCTCTAATGCATGAAATCGACAGATATGCAACTGTATAGACAAATCCTTAATATTAATCAGTCTGTATGCCACTTTGTTAAATGTTTGACTATTTCTCCTGGTAAATACAGATATTAATCTTAAAAAAAATACTGAATACTTTGTCAAATTTCTGTTACCAAATTTTTTAGTCAAATATTTGACATCATAGCAAACAACCTACTTAAGAAGACAAAGCTTTTATATCACTATGGTAAATATTTGACAACATATTTTCACTGGCAAATACAGTCAAATAGTGTAATCGTCAAATTTTTGGGGGCCAAATGGTTTTATTTTCCATACACAAGACCTATTTTGCCTGAAAAATGTTTCTTTCGTTTTTTGCGTGGCATACAGTCGTCTAATATATGTAAGCTTAAGACACAGTGCCCACTATATGAGACTTTCAGAAACGTTCCTTTTTTTTAAAAGAATCACAATTAAATCCAAGTGCCATTTTCAGAAGGTTTGCCTATCAGAGGTTAGCCCGTATAGAATAAAGACTTGATCTTTTTGAAAATTGGGATTCACACTACTGAAAGATGTAGGTGACAAAAAAAACAATTTTGCCTCTCTCGCGTACTATGTTAAAAATTACTAAAATTGAAGAACACTGCTCCTTCACCGTATAGGGTATAAAACCTATAATAAAACGATTTTCTTTTATAGACCCAATCACAAATAATGGCTCGTATACGCCGACACAGCGAGTTAACATCGAGACTGCCTTACAGGGAATAAGCAAGTGCATTTTGATTGTTAAAACAAATTTAATTTATAATCAATTCAAATTTTCATTTCAGAATTCGGAAAATTCAATTATTTTCTGATAGTTCTTTCCGGCGTAGTTTTAGGTACAGTGCTATTTGAAACTTTAGGCATTAGCTACGTTCTGCCAGTAACCGATTGCGATTTAAATTTAACAACAAAAGAAAAAGGTGTACTAAGCGCAATTGGATTTTTTGGTATTATTACAAGCTCTCATTTATGGGGATTTCTGGCTGATACAAAAGGACGTCGCTACGTGATTCGTCCAACGCTAATTGTTGCCTTTATCTTTACTGTTATATCGAGTTTTTTGAATAACTTCTGGTCACTTGTTATTGCGAGATATTTGAATGGATTTTTGTGAGTAGTACTTAAATTATATGTTATTAACTTATATTGAGGTTATTTCTGGCAGTATTTCTGGAAGTTCGGCAACTATTTATGCCTATTTAGGCGAATTTCATACGAATAAAGTACGATCGAAGGCAATAATGGGAGCATCGGTAATCTTCGGAATAAGTGCTGTTTTAATGCCAGCTATCGCATGGCTTGTGATCAATCAAAGCTTCAAGTGGTACATTCCATTCCTGGATATCACCTATAAACCGTGGCGACTGTTTATGGTAGTTTCAGGATTGCCGGGATTAACATGTGCTCTGTGTTTGTACATACTTCCGGAGAGTCCAAAATTTACTTTACTACAAAATAGAAAAGAAGAAACCTTAAATACGTTAAGGAAAATGTATACTATTAACACCGGAAACAAAGGGGATGAGTTTCCTGTATGTTTTGTTTTTCTTCAACAGATTTAATTTCGACTAATTTCGATATTTCAGTTCACAGATATTTACGAGGACGATACATCGAGTCTGTTCAGGAGAATCTTAAATGATAAGCAACATCCAATTTTAAATATTTTTAGATCAATGTGGCAACAAACTATACCACTATTTCGGACAAATCTTCTAGGACGAACAGCACTCGCTTGTACTATGCAATTCCTGATTTTTGCAACTGCCAATGGAATGTACATGTGGTTTCCCGATATCCTTGATCAGATCGGGATTTATCGAAATATGAATCCAAATGGCAGTACAACGATATGCAAACTAGTTTACACAAATAAGCAGAAAAGTACAGACGTTACGAATACTACGTACAACGAACTATCGGTATTAAGAACAAAATTTAAAAATTTAAAGGGAAAAAAACAATTTATTTTATATTTTCCTACCGTAGGAGCCCGTATGCAGAGAAATTTTAGACATAGCGACATATCAATATTCGTTAATATTAGAATTGCTGTATGTAATTGCATTTGCGCTTATTGGTTTTATAATAAATGCAGTCGGAAAAATGTACATATTAAGTAAGTTTGAAAAACTGTAGTTCTGGTACGGATAGATGAATTTAAAGTTAAGTAAATTTACAGATAGTATAAAATTAGTATGTAAAATAGCACGTACATTCACTAGTCCAAAAAGTAGTGTCTATCACTATTAATATAATTAAAAAAAAATATCCTAAGAATGGGTATAATACTAGGCCATCTACTAATTAAGAAATACATATTCTTTTTTTGTTGCAGTGGTGATTTTAATTGGATGTGGAGCATGTGGAGTTGCCGCTGTTTATGTCACCATTCCATTGGTTTCAATTTATTTATTTGTTGGATTAATGCTTTCTGGCCTGGCCACAGTAGTCGTTAATGCAGCAACTGTTGATTTGTTTCCCACAAGTTTAAGGTAGGAGCAATTACTCTAACGTAACCAGAAGTGCTAGAATTTTTTCTTTCCATTCTAGAGCTATGGCAGTTTGTATAACTCTTATGTTTGGTCGTCTAGGCAGTGTGGTTGGAGCAAACGTAATTGGTCTACTGCTGGACTATGAATGCAGTGCTGCGTTTCTATTGTCGGGCATCACTTTAATTATAAGCGGACTACTAGGAGTCTTCATACCGAATAAAACGAAAGCTGTAAAAGAATCGACAGAAATTCCAGATCCTTGAACATTCTATTTTAATTTCTATGAAATTAATTTTATTTTTCAATATAAGTCTGATTATCAAATTTTTTAACAAAACATTTAAGCTTTTTCTTTTAATTTATGTCGAAGATGTTGATTTATAGACCGACAAATTTTCAGCGTAATAAAAATTTTCACAGCTTAATCTACCTGAATGTGCGTAGTTAATGTAAGTATTTTCAGCTCACTACGTCGTACTCTTTCCGAGTTGTGAACAAGGTTAAAAGTTAAGAAAGACATTTGAAAAAAAATTATCAATAATAACCAAAATACCGACGTCTATAGGTGCTAAGAAATACCGTTTCCATGAAAAAATGTGATAATCAAATAAGCGAGATTAATCATTTTATTGAATTGAATTAGGCTTATCACCGATCAGACGATGACTTTAAAAAATCAGACGATGACTTTAAAAAACATCCATACGGACCTTACAACCATCAATAATTATATTTACATAATGTTTCACTAGAACAGCTTCTAATAAGAACTAATTCAGACCTAAGATATATGGCGGGATTCGTAAAAGCATGGGTCAACCGAGTCTACACAGCTAAAAAAATCGGCCAACAGTCTGGGCGCAACTTTATTATTTTATGGGTAGAAGTTCGAAACGTGTTTTATGCTGAGATGCGGTGTAGGTTACTATGCGACTGACAACCTAAAAAATAACGTTCCAAATAGCCTCCTGGTTATTCCTTAGGTTGTCAGTCGCATAGTAACTTACACCGCATCTCAGCATTAAACACGTTTCGGTTTTCGGACTTCTACCCATAAAAATAATAAAGTTGTGCCCAGACTATTGGCCGATTTTTTTTTTATTTACGTATTTGTTTTTTCAATAGATGATTCAATAGAAGTGAAAGTGAATTCGATCTCATTAAACCTAAAAAAAAATCGGAATTCGTCAAAACTTGAACATTGTCTTACGCCCCAGGGGGTTTAATATCAAAAAATACTTAAATCAGTTTATTCCCCGACAATATCCAAAGCGTTTAGAAGTGAAAGTGAATTCTATATCTCATTAGACCTAAGAAATATATCGAAATTCGTGAAAAGTATATAACCGCCTTACACCCTCTTAGTGGTTAGATATCGAAAATTTGGAAAAAACGTTTCTAGGTGCTTATATTAAGAGCACGCAGAAGTAAAATTGATTTGATAGCTCAAAATGTCTAAAAGATTTAACGAAATTCGTGGAAATGTGGGAAAAAAACCCTTTTTACGGACATTTTTGTACACAAATGAAAATCTTAATTTTTTTTAGTTTTAATTACTCTAGTAGCACATCTACATATAGGTACTAAATTTCAACTTTCTAGCATAAGCCGTTTCTGAGATATGAAAAACCACCCCCACCCCCGTACCTTGCTACCCCTATCAACAATTTTATTATTATGGGATGTCCCTATAGTAGCTCTATACTGTTGTCAATTATTAGCTTTATATCCTTTGCTGCTGTTGTACCCAGCATTGTAGCAGCATCCCTATTCCCTGATCTAATCCAGGTGTTTGGATTTCCCCTCGTATCCGCATTGCCAGTGGGTCAGTTTCATAATAATTAATGTAAATAACTCGGTTCGTTTACTGACCTACTGGAAATGCCGGTAGTATTAAGTATCTTTAAATAATATTGCTAACTTGCGGATTCGGACTTAAGCGCCGGTTCATATTGCCCGGCCGAGGTCGAAGCTACAAACAAAATACAATTGTTTGGAGCTTCAGATTTCGTCACGCAATGTGCGACCGAGACCAAGACCCGGAACTTAATGTCAGCAATGTTTTGCCGAATGACATGTAACTGAGTGTTTTCCCAAAGCTGAAGACAACACTCAGTTCCGTGTCAGTCGGCACTTTTTTAATATATAAGTTTAGTTGTAACTAGCGATAAGCTCTCAGTACGCCATTTCGAGAAATTAAAATCATTTTAATTTTTTTTTCCGCTAGAGGTCTAGTGGTCCTAACTCCTGTAAAGTTTTCATGATCATATCTGATACGGTTCTTGAGATATAAAAATTTAGTTTTTTGAAAAATTGCTGTCCACCCACTTCCGCGCTTCACATTCACCAAATTTTATCTTTCTGGCACAATTGATTCGGAAGATATTGTATTTCAAAGTTTTTCACCCCCACTTCATACCTCACCCCACCGTTAAAAATTTTAATACCTTTCTAATCTCCTAGTATCTCTTAGGACAACTACAAAGTTTCAGTCGTCTGACGTCAATCATTCAGGAGATATGGATTTTAGAATGTTTCAATCCCAGCTTTCAGGCGTTTTGGACGCATTGTTTTTCACCCCACTCCCACACCCCTCGATCCCTATCGACCATTTCCTTGCAAATGGGTCCACTATCATAGTTCTACATAAGTTTCAACTTTGAGCGTCCTTGCATAAGCGGTTCCTGAGATCTAGAAACCCAAATTTGTCATCTAAAACGCACCCCTCTCCTCTCCCCCACACCCCCAGCCCTGCAAAAGATATCACTCGTAGGGGTTCACCCATTCTACCTACCATAAACATTTCTACTTAATATCTCAAGTGGTTTGAGAGCTACGCACCTTCAAACGGTTTTGCGTACTGCGGACGGCGGACAGACGGGCATTTTTTTCGCTTTTTTGGGGTTTACTAGTCCTAAAACATGAAAATAAGGGTAGCAAATTTTTTTCAAATTTCAAGTCGATCACAATACTTTATTATTAAAATACAATAAAGTAAAATATAAACTAAATATCTCAAAAGAGTCATGAGTTACGAGCAAACAAAGGCGTTTGTCTACGGCGGTCAGACAGACAATTTTTTTTTAAAAAAAATCAATTAATTGTGGGCAATAATTTTTGAAAGCAACAACAACTGAAATCTAATTTTAGGCAAATCAGGGAAATAAAAAACAATTCAATATCTCATCAGACCTGAGAGATATGCCGAAATTCGTGAAAATATATAACGATCCCTTTCATCGAATTCATTTTTAGATAACTTTTATTAGAAGCCCTTGGAAGTAAAATTATATTCGAAATCCCATTAAATCTAAGAGATTTGAATAAATATGAGTAGACAAATTTTGTTATTTATTTTTTTTAAGGAGTGTTTATTTATGTGATCGACAATTTTTGTTAATATGTTTTTTTTATTTGTTGCCACATAACTTGAATTTATTTTTTTTTCATTTTAATTCATGTTCTGCCAGTAGATGTTATATTCGTATGAATAGGTTTATAAACATTACACTGCAAACAGTACAATGTTGGTGTTTGTTTAATTGGCTTGCAATTAAGAACTAAAATGTTAAAAAATAAAAATAAACTAAAAATGGAAGGGCATACAGGGGATTTTTGCGCTGCGAGAATATCATTATAAAATGCCTTATTTATACTCGTACATATTACTTTAATAAATTAAATAAATCCCAGCAGCGAAATTTAAATCTAATCAGCGAACAAAAGTCGGTCAATGTTTGCAATGAAAGTAACAAGATTTATTGTTAAGATGTTATCAGTAAATATTCTTTTTAGAACCCGGATTTCTTGCAAAATTCAGTTAAAATTAATGTGATCATTATGAAGTTGCAGTAGTTCAAGTTAAAGTTAAATAGTTACTTCTTTGTGGAGGGTGTTTTCGTTGCGTAAAAAATCCCAAGTGTCGGATCCGTTAACCACATTATGTGTAACTACTTTACCAATAATTTGTTTTTATTATTAATTGTACGATGTTTATTTATATATAATGTACTGTATATAAAATTTAAAAATCCAAGGATATTTTTAATGTTTTTGGTACAGCAAAAATGAAAATTTCGTGTAAAACCCCTCTTTCAAAGTTTGCAGTTATATCACATATGTGTAAATTGGAGCAATCGTGGTCGGGTTTTAAAAAAAAATATTTTGTTCTCTTGTTGTGATTTATTATAATAAATGTACATATAACCATCCCGGGTAGGATCCTGGGTCTAACTTTTTACGTTAAGATCGCAATTTCACCCAAAGCTGTACTTACAACATCTGAGCGTTACACCATCAATGTGATTTTGTTCTTTGCGTGTTTATTGTTGGATAATTTTCTTGTGCTAAATTCCATTCTCATTAATCCCATTTATTTTACTTTAAAAATATTAAAATTTGTGTATCTTAAGATTAATCTAATCTAAAAGTTATAATCTTAGATCGAACGAAGAAACGACCGTATTATCCCAAATTCGACCATATGATATTATCGAAGATATTCTGTCCCATAGGTAGCCGATATCAGAGGTCACACGAGAGTTGATTAAAGCAATATGTTTTTCTTCAGGTATAAACTTTTGGCAATGAAAGAGTGGATGATCCCCCAAATCCCTCCTGTAAAACCGGCTGTTACACCGGTTACACGTATATTCCATAGATAACTCATTAAAATATGCGGTATCTTAATATATATTATTAAAATCGGTCAACTACACTTGGATACCTGCCTTGTTTTAGTATACGAATAGTTTGACTCTTGCGTGACGAAAAACAACAGCAAAATTACACTATGCTCAACCATAAGATTATTATCTCCTGCAATATATTTTATCATTAAAAAGTAGTTATGGAATAAAAAAAAAGCATTAATTGCTGCATATACGCACATCGGATTTAGGCCTTGAATCAATTTAAACCGAACTACATAACAAGTTACTTTATTATTTTTTAATAATAAAGTATTTGAATTATGAAGCTGTCTTGCATCGAAAATGAAAATGTTTAAGCTATAAACTACTATTTATGTAGTTTCTTTAATTCCTCAGAAAAAACACTAAAATATATCACAGTTGGATCAATTCGAATATTCCAATAAGTAAATGTTGACATGTGGCACATTGATTATAATATTAAAGAAATTTAGACCTTAAAAAAAGTACAACATTTTTATGATTTAAAACTAATAGTATTGCTACATACTACCCTGGCAACCCGCACAACTCGATCAGTTTCCAATGAGAAAAACAACAACCTTCCAATACCTAACTGGAAAGCGGAGAAAAATATCCGATTGGTCACCTTGCAATGCCCAATGAGAAAGGCGTGGAAACATCATAGTTCAACAGTTTTTCCCTTCTCGGATTGTTCTTAACATTTCCCGAACATTCTACACACCAACGAATATGCAGGAAAGCTCTCGACTCAACACATGCAGTATATAAGCACGGCAAAGTTTTCAGCCAAACAAAGTTTTTACTACGGCAAAGCGAGGCGACGATCAATTTCCACGCAAAAGTATGTATAAAGCGTTTTGGATTGGTGGCAGCAATTGAGTAGTGATCAAGTTGCATATAACATACATACATATGTGGTATTTGAAGTGCAAACTTTGGCAAATCATATAAATAAAAGAAAAGTGGATTGAAAAAAATATATGTTTGATATAATATTATCACATTGATTATATTTGATCAATTTAACCTGACTATGTTTATTTCGAGATTAACGCGATCTCGCGTTGTCGTGCACATAAACAGTCAGGATAGACGGACAACAGATGTTTACTGAACTTGAGCTTTTTTATCATTACTAATTACTGAATAAAAAGTAAATACCTCTTTTTGGTCCGGGCAATCGTTATTCACTAGACATTACAAGTTCTTGGGATTGAATTAAAATTATGAGACTAATTTTTATCTAGAGTAAATATGCTAAAACTTTATGTTCTTCAATAACAATATTAAGGGCGCATGCGCGTTAAAAAAAGCATAATGCCCGAGTCACATAGAAACTTGTTTCCCGAGTGTTTTTAAGTTTCAAATCACAATGTCAAGTTAATGATTTTTTTGATTTGACCAAATGAAAAAGTAATCCAACCGGCTTGAAGTGATTGGAAGTTTCTTTCCGACTTGTGTTCATTACTTGTATATACATGTGTACATCTTAATTATTCTTAAACATTACCCAGTAACCAGTCAATAGTAGAATTGTTCGGTGTTCGAAGCGAAGTTTTATCTATAAATAAAAATTAAGTGAAATGTCGTCGCCTCACGTCGAATTGCTTGAAATAGAACATCTCCTGGATGCAACAAAAAATTGTAATTTTTAAATCTTGTATACTACTATTAAGTTTCTATTAGAAAATATCTTGTCTTTTCCCAATATGTGATAACCTACATACTTCCTCATTGATTAGATTTTACGTGTGACGAACAAGTGGTAAACCATTTCGGATTCTCTCATTGATTGATTTTTAAAAGCAATTTATCTGGCACCAATTCAATTGAGTGTATCCGTATTTACTTTGACGAGCTTGTATTTAGACTTTCAGCAGCTTTATTGACCAAGAATAAGATACTAAAACTCAATAAGTGGTTATATTCACAGAATATGTAGTACAGCCAATTATGAGAAGACGTTCGAAGTTTATGTTGTGGCGGGAATTTGTGTGATTATGTAAATATTGAAAGTTCTTGTGTTGTTATTATTCATTCATATGGTTGTAGTGTGTTAAGATAGCTTAGAAATGTCATTTTACCAGCTGACTGTCAAAATACCAGCTGATTGTCAAAATACCAGCTGACTTTCAAAATACCAGCTGACTGAAAAGAAAGAAAGCAGGCCCGTGTCTAGAACTTTAGATCGGGAGATATAAATGTTAAAAAAAATCTGCCAATGGTCTGGGTGAAACTTTATTATTTTCGGGTCAAAGTTCGGGAGCGGTCAAAGTCGGAGTATATCATCAGTTGTTTCGAAATTATGAGGTTTCTTGGAAAGTTAGTTTTGTTCTTAAAAAAAAATATTTAAAATAGAGATTTTTAGCCGATTAAACATTGAAAAAGCCCGTGTAGACTATTCGAATTTTGGTATATTATGTACACTAAAAGCCTATAGAAGTAAAAGCGATTTTGCTGCCTTATCAGAATTAAGAGATAATGACGAATTGTTAAAACGTATACAAACCCATTACTTCCACTTAGGGTTTGAATTTCGAAAAAATTGTGAAACAGGTTTTTAGACGATTTCATAAGAAGCAACTTGATATTTCATGAGACACGAGGGATTTTGAAAAATTTGTGAAAACGTAAGCAAACCCTTCACACCCCCTTGGTTCTTGAAATTCGAAAAATCGTGAAATTGGTTTTTAGGTTATTGATCAAATGCCGTAATAACCAATTTTATATCTCATCAGCTAAGGGATGGCAAAAATTGTGAAAACATATGCAAACCCCTGGGGGTTGAATATCGAAAATTTGAGAATTGGGTTTGTAGGCGATTATATAAAAAGTCTGTAGAAGTGAAAATCGATCTAATATCTCATCAAACCTAAGAAATATGTCGAAGCTTTGAAAAGCATACAACCCCCTTAGGATTGAATATCTAAAAATACTGAAATTGTCTTTTTGGCGCTTATATAGGAAACCTTAGGAAGTAAAAATGAATTCGATGTATCATCAGATGTGCAACCTTCTTACACCAACTTGGGGGTTGAATATCCAAAAATCCTGAAAGGAGTTAATAGATAAATATGAAGACAACACGAGAAAGTAAAAACCAATTCAATTTCTTATCACTTCTAAAAGATATGACGGAATTCGTGAAAACTTGTTCAACCATTTTATACCCTCTTAGGGGCTGAAAAAGGAAAAAACTTTAAAACAAGTGAAAAGATATTCGATATCTGATCAGACCTGAGGGATATGGAAGAATTCGTGAAAAAGTATACAACCCCCTTTCGGGGTCGAATTTAAAAAAATCCTGAAAACACTTTTTAGGTATTTATATCAAAAATCCGTGGAATAAAAATGAATTTAATATTTTAAAAGACCTAATAGATATGACGAAAATAGTAAAAAATATATGCATTCCATTTTCACTGATAATATTTTTTCCCCCCTTCAGAACGCCAATGAATATTTTACATTTTTTTTAATCTAAATTACTTTTCTAGTTGATTTACATAAACATACCGAGTTTCAACTTTGTAGCATAAGCCGTTCTATAGATAGGGAAGACACCCCCCACCCCCGTACCATATTACCCCTATAAAAAATTATAGTTTTCCAACATGCCACTACTATAGCTCTATCTAAATACGTTAAGTAGCTAAGTAGTAAGTTTCAGCTTTATATCATTATACGTTATCGAGATATAAAAATCGGAATCTTTTCCTTTTCACCCTCGCCCACCCTTATCCTCTACACCATCACCCTCATCCTTTTCTGCTAGGTGTCTATTAGGCCTACTTCTGGTAAAAATTTTAAGCATCTATCTTAAACGGTTCTTGAGATATGTGACGTGCTTTTTTAGAAAAATTCGTTTCCCCTCCACTTTCATGCTCTACCGCCCCCTTAAAAAATGTTACCTTTAGCAAACTTCATTTGTCAACCTTTATACAAAAACCGAATTTTATTTCTCTAGTGCAATTGGTTCGTGAGATATCGTAATCTAAAGTTTACCCCCCCCCCCACCCCCGTACGCCACTGCCCCACTCAAAAATTTGACTCCGATCTATTTTTCTAGTATACCTACAGATATTCATTAAGTTTCAATTTTGTGACATTAACCGTTTAGGAGATATGGATTTTAGAGTGTGTCGATCTCGGCTTTTTTTGCGTTTCGGGCGTATTATTTCCCTCCCCCCCTCCCGCTAAATGGGTCCACTATCAAAGCTCTATATAAATTCCAAGTTCCAGCCTCCTAGCATAAGCGGTTGCTGAGATCTAAAAACAAAAATTTTCCGTCTAAAACGCACCCCCTCCTCCCCCTTACACCCCAACCCATCAGAATTTGGTCACTTCAAGGGGCCTACCCAGTCTATTCATAAAAAAAAATTCAAATTAATATCTCAAACCGTTTGGGAGCTACGAGCCTTCAAACGATTTTGCCTACGGCGGACGCCGTAAAATGTGACTAGCACTCGGATTCTGCACGTTTCCTCAGTTCCTCAGTTTAGCAGCTTGAGAGCTGAATAACCATTCTACGATCCAAATTCCAAACATTTTATAATTCGTAACTCCTAAGGCCGCAAAAAGCCTGTAGAAATAAAAACATATTCGATATCTAAACAGTCCTAAGAAATATTTAAAGCTTCTGTGAGTAAATATTTTAAATCGATCTTAGGGGTATTCGAGCCAGACAAAGGCTTCCACGACGTTGTTTGGAAGACAGTCCTCTACACACTTTAAGTTAAAAATTAAAATTTAGAAAACGGAAGTGAAAAGCCCAAAGAATAATCAGGCCGGAAGTACAGCAAATATATAAGTTTTAGCTGACGCGAAGCAGTAATGATTTATATTATTTTATAAGAAAAAAATTGTGATATTATTTTATTTGTTAAAGATATTATTAGATATTATTTTATTTGTTAAGTTTAAATAATCCAAAATACTTTCGACAGATTCAATAAATCAGAATGAAGATAACCAAAAGAAGACTGAAAGTATTCCGGGGAAAAGAGTAAATATTGATACAGCCCTCGAAGCAACAGGTATTTGATAAAAATTAATTTTATTTAAGATTAAAAAAAAAACTACATTTTCAATACAATCTTTCAAGGATTCGGAAAATTCAACTATTTCGTTATAATCATTTGTGCGGTTATTATGACGCAAATATTTCTGGAGAACATAGCCATTGGTTTTATTCTTCCGGTAACTGATTGTGATTTAAATTTAAGTACATCTGAAAAAGGGGTTATTAGTGCTGCCGGTTATATCGGAATAATTTTAAGTTCACATTTATGGGGTTTTTTGGGCGATACAAAGGGACGTCGACGAATAATTCAACCGGCAATTTTTGCTGCTTTTCTCTCCAATATTATATCGAGTTTTATCAGTAATTTTTGGCCATTAGCCATTCTCAGATTGGTGAATGGATTTTTGTAAGTATTGTAGATTTTTTAACAGCATATTAGAATATTTGTACTTTTCCATAGTGTTTCGGCAGGATGTTCAATACCGTTGACGTACTTGGGAGAATTCCATACGGATAAAATACGCCCAAAGGCTATAATCGGTGCAACTATAATCTATGGATTGACAGCCTTTCTAATGCCACCCGCAGCTTGGCTAGTTATTAATCAAAGTTGGACTTTATACATTCCATGGTTAGATATCGTATATAAACCCTGGCGATTATTTCTCGTTATTACCGGACTGCCCGAATTGATATGCGGACTTTGTTTGTTTATTATCCCGGAAAGTCCGAAATTTACATTGCTTCAAGAAAATCAAGAGGAAACATTGAAAACCTTACAAAAAATATACGCTATGAATACTGGAAAAAGCGGTGACGAATACCCGGTATACAGCAAAATATAATCTAAAATTTTCAACATTAATAATATCATTTTAATTTCGTTTCCATTTAAGTACAGAGAAATACTTCCAGAGGAAAATTCAACAGTATGGATATCTACTGCAAAGACACATCCAATATTTGGAATTTTTCAAATAATGTGGCGCCAAACCATACCGTTGTTTCAAACGACACTCTTGAAACGAACCGCACTACTTTCTACAATACGATTTTTAATTTTTATTACAACCAACGGAATGTACATATGGTTTACGAAAATAATTAATAATATTGGAGAATATCAAAAACGAGAACCGGAAAAACGATCAACTATTTGTGAAATTATGGATTTTAATAAAGAGCATAAATTGAACAAACAAATTGAAGGGGTAATGAAAAAGAAAAGTTTTTATTGTATTATATTTGTACGTAAAGGATCTAATCTGTGTGCTAACATCATACTAATTTTCTTATTTTTTTGAAATTCTTTTATTTTTTCTATAAAATTTGTGATAATTGCTGTGTAACTGGGTTTAAGTACTATGAGAAAATATTTTCACGGCGATATTCAATTGAAGACGGAAATATATTTAATATTTTCAAGAAGTACGTCGCACATGTTTTTAAATATGACGAGAAAAGGTAAAATTATTAAAGAAAGTATTGACCAATTTATAGTAAAAGCATAAATTAACGATCTTTAATTTCTTGATTAAATTTAATTAGTCTATTGAAAAAGTGTTAATGATTTGCTCCTGATTTCGTGAAGTCTTTAACATACTAGGTGCCTCCTACAAGCCCTATTTGAAAATTTAAAAATAAATATTTAATTGAATTAGAATAGAATAAAATTCAATGCCTCAAAAACATACATCCATTTCCTTATGTAAGTTGACGAAAATCAGCCGAAATGTTTTTTCGACGAATTTTTTAGTAGAAGTTAAGTTGATGGAAGTGTATAAAATAGTATTTGTTCTGACGGCAGTCAAATTTGCATACAATTATTTCTTCGCTATTTGCACATCTACTTTCGTAAATATTTGTTATTTGTTTTACTAATTTTTTTATATAATTGTTTGTTCAATTTAGTTTTTGTTTTTGCTTGTATTATTAGCAGGATTACACTTTATAAAACTTTGTCTAATATTTTGCTATTTTCACTGGGAAGTTGAGTCAGATAGTGAAAAGCTGGTATTATACTGTGTGATATGCTCAAATATTTGACAAAAAAAAACTGAAGTCTTTTAAACAATATAGGTCTGATATATAAGTAAAATAATTTGACCAAAAAAATTTATGATAATACAATGTGACTATTTGGTAACGAAAATGGACAAATATTTGAAAAAGTGGAATAAAGTCAAGAAGGCTAATCGTCAAATTTTGTGGGTCACATTGTTTTTACTTTAAAATATGACAATTTTTTTTTGTTAAATTTTTTTGTCAAATATTTGACCAAATATTTTAATATTAGTGCGGCTATTAAACTCGTAAAATTGGTCCAGTAATTTATATCATAGTAGACGAGCTACCGATGGACTAGCTCTAAGAAAGTACAGAGTCTTGAGTTTCCTGTATTTTTTACTAATCCCATAAAATTACTATCACCTCCACATATCCATCTTATCTACAAATTATCATTTTAAAATTTTACAGAATTTCGAATGCAAAGAAACTTTGGAAATATCAACATATATATACAATGGCATATCGGAGTTAAATTATTTCGTACTTTTTCTTGTGATAAGTTTTATTTTAAAGTATGTTGGAAAAATTAAGGTTCTATGTAAGTAACCCTGCTCTACAACAACTAGAATTTAATGTAATTCACCGTCGTTTCTTATAGTTGCAATACTTTTCCTATCTGGAGTATCTGGTATACTGGCAGCATACGTTAATATTCCATACCTAGCAACTGCTTTCTATCTAGCTTTAATCTGCTCAGGAGTATCGTCCATAGTACTTAATATTGTTATAGTTGATTTGTTTCCAACAAGTCTCAGGTAAATACATTTGCAATTGGATTATACAATTAAAATTATATTTATTATTTTTTTAGAGCAATGGCCGGTTGCTTAACTTTTGTAATAGGATGTTTGGGTAGTGTCCTTGGGACAAACCTGCTGGGTACACTATTGGAAATAAGATGTGAAGAGGCTTTTGTACTTGCTGGAGGCTGTGTGATCATATCCGGATTCCTATCAATTTTCATATGGAGAATAGAAAAAGAGCAACTTGAACGGCAAATAGAATAAGAAAAACTTGTCATTATTGCAATTGTGTAAATTTAGTAAGTTTTCTAAAATACTGTTTTTACTATATAGGCGAATTGATTTTTGTAGATCCGAGTTTTTTAAATAAACAAATTTTTTCTAAGTAATAATTTTATTTAATTTTTAGTTGGCAAATCAAATAAAGGAATAATAATGAAAATACAAAGTCATAGAAATATCTGATCGAAAACATTCGATTGTGGAAGTTCCCAAAGATCCCAGAACGTAACATTGATGTGCTTCTTTTATTTGTAATTTTAGATTAGATTTTCAAAACATTTTAATGTGATAATTAATCAGTATACAGTACCAGTAGTATTAGTTCTGATGCAAAAATGCAAGTCAAAAGCACATCAAATGGACTAATGCTGGAATAACATGTGCAGCGTTCTGCATGCAGTGCAGCAAAATGAAATTAGAACGCTTGAGTTTGTCTTTATATGTGATAAGTTACATGCAAATTTAGCAGCTGCTATGCTGCTATAAGTTAATTCTACTTTCGTTGCGCAGCGGCAATGGTACCACACGTAGAAAGTGCCTAACGTCACGAAGAAAACTTGACATTTTATTTTTATAAAAAAAACAAGAAAAATGCGAAAACATGGGAAAAGAACCGTATTGAACCAGTGAAAGAAAATAGACGTCCATATGATATTTGATGTTGAAAAGTGAAAATGCAATCGATCACTAAATATTGAAGATTTGTTATGACAAATGAAAATTAAATATGTGAAAAAATTGGATATGTCTCACATGCTGATTCCCTAGTTTATCACAAAAGAAAAATTAGGTTTTTTGGTTTAAGGTAGGGTCACTAGATACACAACACTCTCTACCTAGGGTTTGGCAGATACGTCTAATTCGGTCGTTTCTGTACTAGAAATTGTGATTTAACCTCACAAAAATCGCCTGTTTATGTACTAGTTCGCCTGTTTTTGTACTACTGAACATTGCTAGCAAATTGCGTTTTTGAAGTGTGTTAGTGCGAATATGTGCAGAGTCGGAAAAAGAGCTGTCGGTTAACTTCCACAATTCTAGTACGTGTTTTTCTTTGATATGGAAGTGTGTGTGCGCGAAATTGTGGTTTTCAATGGAAAATTTCTCTATTTCTTTCATTTCTTCTGTGGAAATTTACAATTTTGCTGCGAAAAGTCAATCATTTCGAATGTTTATAAAGTGAAATCCCATAAACATGGAAAATATTTAAATTTACTGGTTTTTCATCTTGGTACGCATCTGCCAAACCCCTCTTAGAGGCTGTTTTGGTGTGAGTGTGTATACAGTAACCCTAGTTTAAGGCAGCTCCTGTAATATACCGATCGATAATTCATACATCAAGGTACAAGGTCTGGTACTACTAGCTTTTCAAATATGTCTTTCCATATCCAATCGATAGTTACATCTGGATCCCAAACAGACGAAACGAAATTATACGAGGAGCTCGTCTCAAATCAATAGAAAAGAATTTCTAACCCCATCGTTTATCCAATTCAGAACCTTTATTAATGTTTTTTCAATTATCATAAGATTATTTCTCAGACCATTTTCTTTAAATCAATATTTGATTAAATATTAAATTAGTCTAGGTTAAAAAATTAATGTATGTATAAAAATTTGCTACATTATACGTTTTGTTAATTTGTGCGCATTGTCTACTAACAACAATTTAGGTATACTCACTCATAAAAATGTTATGTGGGAAAGTTATGTAAACATACAACAACGAATAGTTATTATTATTTAGTAGTGAAAATATACACATTTACGTAGGTAGCAGTATGTGCATAAACTCTAAAAAATGTAGTACCTACTCGAATATTTTGAATTTGGGACGTGTCAAATTTCGATTTTAAAATATAAGTAACAGTACACATCTCGACAAGTTGTTTTGAAATAAAATACAGTTTTTCAATTTGTTGGAAAGAATTCAAAGAAATAGTCTCAGTAAATGTTGTGAGTTGGCATGGTGGTTATTTCGTTCGACTATTAGTATTATGTAATAAAATTTAAAATCGTGTTCGGGTCAATATGTTTAAGGAAAATAGTGCTAAAAATCAAGGCAGTACCGAAATTAGGGTTATTTCGATTAGTAAGTCAAATAAAAATGAAATGTGTAAAAAAACAATATTGAGTAGGCACAAGTAAACTCGTTTAGAAGATTCTATGATAAAACCAGGAGAAATATAAACATACAGTGATAAACAATTACGCAGATTAATAGTTATTCGAATTCAACCCTTGTGCTAGAAAACGACACCAATCTGGGTATGTGCTCATTATGCGCAATTTAAGAAAAATGATACTGTAGAAAAAGTGATACTGTACTGCTTCAAAAGACAGGAACTATCTATCCCATATAAAAGTCCTTAAAACGTGTGTTTACGGATATTAGCCGTTAGCTTCACCGAACGCATCCGAAATTTTAAAAATGTTATGTTTATTATAGAACGAATGTATATAAAGAAATTTGAGCAAGTCTTCATGTAGACTCCATAGAAAAGTTTAAATTTTTCATCTGTTTTTAATTTGTTGTACATAGTGGATTTGTTCAACAGTTTGACTGCCAAATTTTTTTGGCAAAATTTTTGACAATGCTACTTAAAGGGTTAAGCGCTAGCTTTCGATGATATGTAACTATTTTCGATGGAAAATGCAGCCAGATAGTATAATCGTCAAATATTTCGTTGTCAACATTTTTAATTTGCTATTGGCAAGACCGATTTTATTTGAAAAATTTGTCTGGACCCAGCAGACCAACAAAGCGGACTGTTCTGATGTCATCGGAAAGTTCCAAGTTATTTCTGATATAGGTGAATGAGAGACAGAAGTTTCTGGCAGATTTCATTCGGAAAATTTAGCGATAATTCCATGAGGAAAATCAAAAAAATTTCATGGAATTATCAGGAAGAATTCCAAAAGAGCTCTCGGACATATGGATATATCGTGGAAAACTCTGTGTAAATTCCATATGAACTTTTTATTCGAATTTTATACCAAAATATCATAGTAAAAAGAAGTAGAAACGAAAACTACTTCGCTTAGTCCGATCTGGCGCAAAAAATGCAGTATTAGCAAAACTTTCGCACAATCGGTTATGATTTTAGAAAATTCTACAGACTCTATATTTCTTTGCGCCAAACCTGATTGAACAAAGTTAAATATTGGTAAGGTTTCGGAAGTGGAGAAAAGCTTTGGGAAATGCTCTGGACATTTCTCAAAGATTTCAGTAAGATAAATCCCACGGAACAGCGTCCTCACCATATGGAAATCTCTCGGAAATAGCATGGATTTCTTGTCCAGAATTCCGACTATTTAAAGAACTTTCCATCGGTATTCCGGCGATTTTTTTATTTTTGGTCTTCTGGGGACTTATTATTTTTGACAGCATGACATACTGTTTAATACAAGCATAACTGAAATATTTCTGAACCATTCTTCAAACACAAATCAATTTTCCCGGGCAAGTGACAATTTTATATGAGTTCCTATTGACTTCAAAATATTAATAAAAATAGTGAGCAGTGCGGAATGTTTAGAATCATTTTCTGAAGAATTAAACACTGAGCAGATGAGGATAAATTTTTAACGAGATTACAAAAATTTGCAAAGCCATCAGATAGAAGTTGATTTGTTATAAGCAACTTTGTTGTTCTGATTAATGTTGGTCCGATTAATTCAATGCAACAATTCTATCATCTTAAAATTAAAAATTTCTATAATTGACTGGACTGAATGCGTTGCGTATTAGGAGATGAACCTTAAGTCCAGTTCGATATCTTAAAAAAAGAATTATCGAAGTTACTTTTCTCTTACGCTTATTTAAAGCCCTCTCACCCTCAGACTTTAATTTGTTCAGGAACTTAAGTATTTTTTAAAATAAAAAAATTCACTTGACTGAATCTTTTTTTCACACATTTTTATTTGCGATGTTTAGTAGCTCTATTCTCTAAAAATTTATCGTGTCACATTAAAACAATGTGTGTACTGTAGAAAGTTTATTTTATATATTTTTATTATTGAATTTTCAATAGAAGAACTTAACGTGCCTGATTTGGACCGTAATCCAAATAAATTTGAATATGATCCAAAAGTGAAAATGGCAAATATTGACGAAGCTTTAGAAGCAACAGGTAAGTAGGTATACATATTAAAAATTAATTGAAATTTTAGTAAATAAATATACAACTTCTTCTTTTAGGATTTGGAAAATTCAATTACTTTCTGATAATCATAACTGGTATCCTTTTAACGTCACCTTTAATGGAAATTCTTTCGATTAGTTTTATTCTACCGGTAATCGATTGTGATCTTAATTTGAAAACTGCAGAAAAGGCAAATATAAGTGCAGCGGAATTTATTGGAATAATTACGAGCTCACATTTATGGGGTTTTCTAGCCGATACGATTGGTCGTCGAAGAATTCTTCGACCAGCAATCATTGCTGCTTTCTTAACAACTGTCGTGTCCTCTTTTATGAACAGTTTTTGGTCGTTAATAGTATTTAGGTTTTTGAATGGATTTTTGTAAGTAAAATATGGAAAAAAATACACTCTGACTAATAATAAAAGTTACAGTGTTTCGGCAGGATACTCAATACCACTGGCTTATCTAGGAGAATTCCATACGAAAAAGATTCGATCAAAGGCAATCATGGGATCATCAATAATGTACGGTGTATGCCCGCTGATAGTGCCTATTGTAGCTTGGTTAATGATCAATGAAAGCTGGAGATTTCATATTCCATTTCTCGACATCACTTATAAACCGTGGCGACTATTTATGATTGTCTGTGGTTTGCCCGGATTAATAAGTACTCTCTGCTTATACATTATTCCGGAAAGTCCCAAATTTACACTGCTGCAAAAAGATCAAGGAGCAACGATTAAGACCTTGCGGAAAATGTTTACAATAAATACAGGAAAGCCTATCGATGAATATCCGGTGAGTAGTGCAACCAAATTATATATTTTTTGTTTAAAGAAATAAAATACCCAACTATTTTTTTTAATATTTCAAATATTGTATTCTATATACAAACAGTATACGGAAATATTACAAGAGGAAACCTCATCTGACTGGATACCAAGCGGAAAAGAACATAAATATTTCGGGATATTTCATTCAATGTGGCATCAAACCGTTGCGCTGTTTCGGAAGAATTTTCTACGACAAACGATCATTTTATGTATTATACGATTTTTGATATACATTTTGACCAACGGCATGAACGTTTGGTTTCCGAAAGTCCTTGATCAAATTGGCGACTATCAGCGTAATAATCCCAATAATAGATCGACAATTTGTGAAATTTTCCAACTTAATGGTTCACAGGATAGGATCAACAGTAGTGATGTGGTAAAACTAAAAATAAAGAAAATTTTGAATGAAATTGCATTTAATTGGGCTTTATATGATTTCAGATGGTACGGTGTAAGGAAACGTTGGTCATATCGACTTATTACAATACCCTATTGTTGGAAATTGGTTATCTAGTAGGTTTCGTATTGCTAACGTTTGTTGTTAATCGCATTTCCAAAATTAAGCTGCTGTGTAAGTAACATATAATTATTAATTACGAACGATTAGATTAAATCTAAATCTAAATCTAAATGGTTTTAGTTTCAATATTGTTCGTGACTGGATTATGCGGTGTTGCAGCTGTTTATATTCGAATACCGCTTTTAGCAACTTACTTGTACTTAGTCCTCATGCTAGGTGGCATTGGATCGATTGTCCTAAATATTATCATAGTGGACTTATATCCAACGACTCTGAGGTACCAAGTTCTATGAAAAATTAAATATTTAAATCTACAATAATAATCATAATATATTTTGCAGAGCAATGGCAGTCTCTCTAACATTTCTAGCCGGATGTGTGGGAAGTGTTGTCGGAACAAATACTATTGGCATTCTTTTAGACAAAAGCTGTATATCCGCATTTCTATTCGCTGCTGGAAGTTTAATAATTGGCGCCTTTCTAGGCCTTTTCATACCGATGCCGAAAAAAAATTAAATTTACTGTCGCAGATAACGCTAATAGTTAAAAGAAGAGGTGTGTAATCTTATTATTTACCAACTAATACTTAAATTCACAGGCATATCATAGGTCTGATGATTACAATTTAATTTATTTATATTGCGATGATCTCTGTTGTAGATATTGTTGGCAAGCCAACAATGGGTTATAAATTTAAGCAATTGTTTTTGCTAACGATGACTGGTTCATTGCGAAATGAATGGCATGGTAGTACAGCGTAAGGACAACATTTTGTTTACTTAAATTTTCGTGGAAGCTATGTTCGTAACAATTTAGTAGTTAGTTATCAAAAATGTAAATAAATAAAATTAAATTTATAATATATAAATGTTATGACTATTTAAGAAGATTTCTTTCTACAAGAATTTCGAGTGGATAAAAGAAGTTAGCAGAGCGCTTAAGAATGAAGTAAAAAAGCGGTTCTGCTTTACTTTAATGATTATAGTAAATGTTGAGCTTCCCGGGCTACTTAGGCAATACTCTGACTTCCTCAAGATATACAATGTTTCCACTGAAATTTCTAATTATGTCGTGGAATGTACCACCTTTGGCCGTGTTTCCTATTGGGTATAAACTACAGTCTACAATCGAGCCTATTCTAGGGATCGCCGTCGCAGTCATAAAATCGGACATGCAAAGGAAGCTCACCGAATGGCACAAGGATCATTGGAACAATCTGGACCACAACAGATAATGAAAAATGTTCCTGACTACGCCAGATTCCGGAACAACCAAGTTTTTTTTGGAATTTGAACAAAGAGCTCCAACTAGCAATTTTGCTATTGTATCAGGCCACCAATTGATCAATCATATACGAAAGATCAGAATCTATTCCATATTCTCCCAAGTTCAATTAATGCTGTGAAGAGGATGAATCGGCGCAACACCTTTTATGTGAGTGTCCAGCTTTTGCTCGAGCACGACTGGCAATATTGTGCGCTAACTTCATAAGGAGTAAGGAGTTCAAGATGTTAAGCTTCATTAAGAAGTTGAACCAGCTCGGAGAAATTGAAAGGTCTCCTTAAATAATGAATCGGTTTGACGAAGGGAAAGCAGCCGAATAGAAAAGGGAAGGAGGAAGTCTTCTACACAGTTATTTTGCATTTACTTCATAAAAAGGGGAGGATTCAAATCTTAATTACTAGCTAAGGTTTTTTCAATATTTTATTTCTTTGAATCCCGTATATATAAATATTCTATTGGGTTGCTGCAGATGAAATGTCGTTTTTGGTAATGCAATTTCAAACAACTGTAACTTTTATAAAACTTAATTTTATTAATCAAAATAGGCACCAGCGCATGCAATACACTTCTCCCAATGAGATACAATTGCAATATGCCAGTTTCGTAAAAGTCCGACTTTCTAGAGCGAAGAAAGTCCTCGAAGGCACTTTTGATGGCTGCTTCATTATCGAATTGTTTGTTCGTCAAAAAATGATCCAAATGTTTAAAAAAGTGGTAATCGGTTCGCGCAAGGTCTGCTGAGTATGGTGGATGAGGAAGAGTCTTATACTGCAACTCGTTTAATTTTTGGACCGTTGTTCTTGAAACATGAGGCCATGCGTTGTCATGAAGCAGTATTACTCCATCTCTGTTGACCACTCTAGCTCGTTGAACACGCAATTTCTGATGCATTTCATCGAGTTGGGCACAATACTTCTCTGCATTAATGGTTTCACCACGCTTCAAAAAGAAATAGTAAATAACTCCAGGTGCAGACCACCAAACATCTTCTTCAGATGGAGACCTGGTTTCTGCATGTGTTTTGGGGTCTCATCAGCATCCAACCATTGTCCCGATCGGCGACGATTCTCTTACAGTATCCACTTTTCATCACATGTCACTATTCTGTTCAAAAACGGATCATTTCTCTTCCGGGAGAGCAGGGAACTGGAAATTTCCAGTCGACGCGTCATGTTTTGCTCAGTAAGCTCATGCGGAACCCACTTATCAAGCTTTTTGATTTTTCCAAGCTGTTGCAAGTACCGGCAAACTGTCGAATGGTGTTCGCCCAATTTCTTGCAATGTCCCTTACAGTTTGACGTGAGTCAAACTCCATTAATAAATTCAGCTCGTCCTTGCCGATCGAAGGTCCTGGGTACCACTTGGCACTTTGAAGGGTCATATCTCCTGATTGGAATTTTTCGAACCATCGCTGTGTAGTTCGTTTGTTTACCGTATCAGTTCCAAATGCCCTGTTGATGTTTTCGGTTGCCTCCGTTGCGCTGTGGCCAAGTTTAAATTCATAAAGGAAAATTACCCATTTTTGACTCGAATCCATTTGTTTTTCTTTTTTTTCTGTCCGATCTCAATGAAGTCCAAAACTGAAATGACTCCATGAGTAAATGTAGGGGTATATGTACTTCAATACCCAATACCACTTGTGCCACCTGGCGGCAGTTTGAGACATGAAAATCGCAACTGACTTCACTTCATTGAGAAAAACGATATTTCATCTGCAGCAACCTAATATCATAACGTGAGGTTAGTTGCAACTGGTCGATGAAATTGCATTCTACGACACCGTTAATGAAAATAAAGATTACTACCCACTTAGAATTGTTGCTTTAGTCATTTTTCAATTTTTCGGTTGTATTATTTTGTCAGTTCTTTTAGGACTTTATTCTGTGTCTTACATCTTAAACAAATAGAAAAATTGACAGGTTGCTGGTTGCGATTATGTTAACTACTCAGGGAACATTTTCAACCGCGGCCTGAATTTTTTCAACGTACTGTTGCTGTTTTTAATATCAACTCATAAGTGTAAGTACCGAGGCTACTGAAGCTTGTCTCAAGATGCTGTTTCAAGGAATTATAAATTAGCACAGTGTGTTATAAATCGAACCGAAATGATCTACAAATTAGCAATATATTTCGTGTAATATTACAAAAAAATTAAGCAAAACACCGCGACTTCTTTTAAAATTAACATTCAAAACGTATCACAAGCTTACAACGATTTTAAATTAAAATTTATAATAAAAATAGGAGACCCACCAGTTCAGAATTTTCTTCAGCCCGATTGAAATGTTTTTCATTTGATATGGGCATTTTCCTTGTTCTTGTCCGCAATACTGTTGCATTTCGGTGCTCCGAATCCCTGCAAGACACGAGGAGTAACATAAACGAAAAAGTTGTAAAGTGGAACAAAAAGTACTCACCAATTTCGAGGATGTAAACCGGCGAATATTATTCGCCCCGGCAGCAATCGAAGTTCTGCCCGTTACCGATCGTTTCGGAGAGTTGGAATCGGTCAACGATCTCCGACGATTATACGAGGACGAAGTTGGCTTAACGATAGACGATTTCGGATTAGGAGTTGTCGACATGTACGAGTAGCGTTGCTTAATTTTCAAGCTGTTCTTCGGTGGCGATAAATTCGGTGCAGGACGCGGCGTCGAGCAAGCCGTAGGAAATGCCGTTATTGAGTTGACGACTGGAGTTGGAGTACTGGTGATCAGTTTGGTTTTCTTATCGCTTTTTATTGGCGACGATATGGACGGAGTTATAATCATGGGAGCGACTTTCTTTAGCGGAATTGTCGCTTTCAGCGGACCAATTGTACGACGGCTCATTTCGATGGTTTTCAGTTTGAGTTTCTTCACATTCGGTTCGGCTTTTATGTTGGAAATATTTTTCGGGATTACTTTTGGCGGTGGCACGTCGTGATGATGGGTCAGAAGACTCGTACGCCGTTCGACTGTTGGTTGTTGCTGAGTTGGCGGTTCGTAAATTGGTTTTCGTATAATTCTTGAGTTGGCAAAGGAAGCGGACGGTGAGTACGAGCTGATGGAGCTGCGACGTTGCATGTTGGATCGGATTGGAGTGTTGTAGATACTTGCTGAGCTCGGGGTGGACACGGTTGGTCGCTTGATCGGCTTGTCGTGGAGACTAAGCGAATTGCTTCGGGATCGTTTTTGCACTTCGAAATCCGGCGATGAGGTACTGCTCATTATAATTTGAGTTTTTTGACGGATGGGAGTGAATGGTAGCGCGACCGGGTTCTGCATGACTACAATGTAGGTGGGGTTGGTAGCTGCTGCCGAAGATGTACCGAGGTTCGCCTGAACAACATTCACAGCCGTCTGGGAGCCAAGAAGTTTTCCAAGCTGTTCGGCAATGTTTGATACTTCGGGCGAGAGATTCGGAGGTGATACACAGTCTTTTTGTTGTGGTTGCGGTTCGGGTTCGAGCACAACTTCTTGCGGCGACGCTTCTTCTTTGGGAACCTTATCCAAGTAGAACGTCGCTTGGCGGACAATCGATAGTGGTAATTCCGATGCATTCGACAAAGTGGCTGGTTCATTGTGCTCGGACGCATCCGATGTTTTGCTCAGCAACGTGCTCAGACTTTCGAGTAATTCATTGGCTTTAATCTTTTGATCGCCGTTTGAACATTCGAAAACTATTTGCTTCAGCGAATTGATCAGGTCGTCAACGTCCTGCGAGTCGTCCCTTTCGAGCTTATGACGTATTACTTTGTCGCGTATGGCTTCTAGATCGAGCACTTCTTCGATAGATTTAGCTGTCGTTGCACGTTGAGCGACTGTTTCCTGCCGGTGTTTCTCCAACAATTCGATCGCTTTTTTGTTAGTGGAACCGGGCGTGCGTTGTTGCTCGATCTCGTTTTCAATTTGCTGAAGCATTGGAATACGAAGGAGCTCCAAGTCGCTGTCTAGATCGGTCTCTGAGTCTACCCAGTTCGGCTTAAGTGCATTGATATCGTCACAAGAGTCGCTGCATCCAGAATTTGCAAACTTCGAGAATTGCTCGGCTAGATAGCCGGCTTCGCTGAAGATCGTCACTTCGCCACTATCGTCTGAAGTTTTTGATCTGCGTCGGAATGGAGATCCAGACGGCGAGTTGGACAGGCTTAGCTTGAGCAAATGTGTCAAAATGCTACTTGAACCATGGGCCGCATTGAGCGCGGAAAACTCACCCGATAACTTCTTGCTGCCGTCCGATAGCGCAGACCCAGAAGAGTTCGAGAATCGACGGCTGTTGGCTTTTTCGAAACTGCTGTTTTCCAAACGAGGCGATTCGGTCAAGTTGACCAGTTCTTTTCCGCTATTATCTGTGATGAAGGCGTTATTTAAAATCATAGAAGTGCCAGACGGAGCCTGAACTGGTATCGGTGAGACATTCGAGCAGAAAACACTATCGTTGTAAATGCCCGGCGAAGCTATCGAGTTCAGGCTCGAGATTGAGCTCAGAGCAGTCGAGCGGCTCGAACCGAATCGACTGCCGTGCGGAGTAACCGCCAGATATTCGATTCTGCCGTCTGGATCCTGCACTTCCTCATCCAGCCCGAGCAGGTTCTCGGTTTGTACGTCCGGTGCTCCGAGAGTCGTGTGTCTTTGCTGCTCGGCTTTTCGGGACACGCTCTCAAACGGATCGTCGCACAAATTCACCTGTTTAGAGGCTCCATCGAACGGATTATTATCGAGACTATCCCGCTTCACGAAGGCGTTGTTTAACATAATATTTTCTGGGCTAAAAACTTGAACACTGTGGACATGTTGGACCGTTTGGTTGTTTTCTATACTAAGATCGATGAGATTCGATGTTTCCTGATGGGACATGGCGTTCGTAACTCTGTGCTCTTCCTGCAAATGAATTGGACAATTTATGATTAATAATTTAAAACACAAAAAGTATTAAAAAGAAAAAAGATTTACCGTTTTGAGTCGAAAACTCCATCAGCTGTCACACTTCGAAACTTTTATAACGATCTTTTGTGTCGACTAGACACCCGGACCGATTAAATTGGTACTACCACATGAACCATGTGAACCGTGGGTCTTTCTTAAGAATAAGATTTAAAATTTTCTTATTTAACGCTTAAAAATGAAGTAACCAGGATGATGTCAGTATTTCTTGAAATTGTTTAACAGCTTTCGACTCGAGTTTCTTACTATAAAAATTATTTTGTCACTTTAAAAAAGATTTGAATAATTGTTCGCTTTAACCTGGCAACTTCAAACGATGTCATCATCATCTTTCACCTGTCAAAAAGTCAACAAATTTTCTTGTACGGTTTAACAGTCTCTTCGGCTAAATAAATATTTGCAAATTACAATGGCAAGTTTTATGCTACCCCCTATTGTTAACTTTGCCTGTTCCTGTGGAATAATCAATCCTATCACAAAGTTGTACTTTTGCCGGCACTGCTTGAAGCTAAGATGCGGCTTTTGTGTTTGTCATGAGGTAGGAACAGTCTTGCGTTCGCCCGAATTTTCTTAAATGTTTTTTTATTTCAAAATCTTATTCACAGGTTGATTCAACCTTCTGTTCGAGTTGTTTGGAAAACATTCCGTCATCGGAAGCGAAGCATAAGAAGAATCGATGCAACAATTGCTTCAATTGTCCGACGTGTCAGCACACACTTTCGGCTAGGGCGTCTACGGTCACTGTGCCCAAGTAAGAAACTTTCTTGGCGGAGGAGTAAAACGATCTAATGGATCTAATTGTGTTTTTTTTAGGAAGCCGGGAGATCCCGACAAGGTTGGAGACGGCGATGATAAGCCGATCACTAAGAAAATGTACTATTTGGCTTGTTTGGCCTGCCGATGGACTTCTAGGGATGCCGGTATTCCGGATCAAACTGTCGGTGAGTTGTCTTCGAAATTTTCGACGGACAAGAGCGCTCCGCGCTGTGACAATCAGCTCGTCTGGTTTCTTCAATTTAAAGGACTGTTCTTGTAGTTTGAACAGTAAGATTAGAACTCCAGGAAAAGAGTAATACAAACGCAGCACTGATTAAAGCCATACAATTCATTAATGGGGGCTAGTAAAGTGTTCAGTTCATGAGATACATTAGTATTTAAAGACTTACTGGCACGGTAGACCTTTAAAGGCTGTTAATTGGTGCTCCTTTCTCCTCGCGCGTATTTTTTTTTTTTTTTGTAAAATTTAAATTATTTCAATAGTTCTTTTATCTACAATATTAGTAAAACACAGTTCGTTGTTGTATTATTCTTCTGTACTTCCCAGACAGCAAAGACTGGTATAATGGAAGTAGTGGTAATAAATCCAAAGTTAATTATGTTTACAAAAGTGAATCGTAAATATAAATTAGTATAATAGTAATAATAATAATTTTGTTAGGCACTTATAAATAATTCATAAAAGAATGCCAAAATAAAGGAAATAATCCAAATGAATAATAAAAGAAGATATAGGAATAATCTAAATAGAAACAAATTAAAATAACATAATACAATAAAAAATGAAAAAGAAAAAAGGGGTAAAAGAAAAAAAAATGTAGCTAACAAGTAGAAGTTAAGTGAATGAAGAAATAAGAGTGAATAGAAATTATATAAAATGATTACTCAATTCTAAAAACATTGTGTTATGAACAGTATATAGCTGGTATTGAAAATCAAATTCCACACAGTTTGAATTCTTTCTGGAATTACATCAATTCATTGTAGTAAGATAATATATTACCTAATTGCATGTATCTAGATGATGTTTCCGCTAGTGATTCTGTAGGCATTGTTGAGCTCTTTGCTAAACATTTTTCTGGCGTATATACGGATAGTACAATTTCTGTTAATTCTAATTTCTGTCATCATAATTATAATTCTTCTATAGTAATAGGTAATATTGAAGATTCCGAAATATTATATCGACTAAATGGCTTAGATGTATCTAAGGGCCCAGGGCCCGACAATATTCCACCGTTATTTCTTAACAAGTGTTCAGTAGCTTCACTTCTGTGCACCTTGTTTAATCGTTCACTAAGCTCAGGCTTATTTCCTGAGGCACGGAAATCAAGTTTCTCTATTCAAAATTCTATGCCAAAATTCTCGACAGTTTTTTTTTACACAGAAAATAACTCCATTGTATGCTCATTTGATTTCTCCTTGTCAGCATGATTTTCAAAAGTCTAAGTCCACCCTTAGCAATTTGACGGTCTACACGGAATACATAAACTCTGCACTCGAAGGTAAAGCGCAGGTTCATTCCATCTATACTGACATTGCCAAAGCATTTGACAAAGCTAATCATGTCCTACTTCTACAAAAACTATACGCCATGGGTTTCACTGGTAACCTTTTTTACTGGATTACCAGGTATATCTTTCAACGCACAAGTTGTGTTAAAATAAAGACAACAACTTCGAACTCTTTCACAATAACATCAGATGTACCGCAGGGGTCACACCTTGGTCCTCTTCTTTTCCTGTTATTTATTAACGATATTGGTATGATTTTTAAAGGAGTGAACTTTCTTTTTTTTGCTGATGATTTAAAACTATACAAAGCAGTAAAAACTTTTGAGGATTGTCTCGTGTTACAGGCTAGCTTATATGAACTCTCGTCCTGGTGTGACAAAAATCTTTTATATCTTAATATTGATAAATGTAGATTTATAATTTTTTAAAAAAAAACAATCTTCATTTTCTGTTAGCTACAAAATTAATGGCACACTGTTAGCTGAAGTCGGTGTTATAAAAGACATTGGGGTTTTCTTAGACTCTTCACTTACATTCGTCCCTCATGTCACTAGTATTAGTAACGCTGCAAGAAGAATGCTCGGTTTTATTACTCGCAATACAAGGGATTTTAATCTCAAATATTTATATTGCAGCTTGGTTAGACCCATTCTTGAATATTGTTCCCCTGTGTGGAATTCTTACTACCAGATTCACATTAATCGAATCGAGACAATACAACATAAATTTTTAAGAATTGTCGCCTATAGGTTTCATCTTTCAACTGAGTGGATAAATTATGATTCCCTTATGGGTCAATTACACTTACGATCTTTAAGCGATCGCCGAGAGCAATCTGAACTAATTTTTCTTTTTAAAATTATAAATTATATAGTAGATTATCCGTGTCTTCTTGAGATTAATTTTCTTGTTTCCATAGTTCGAACTCGGTGTCAATCTTCATTCTCTCTGCCAATGCACCAAACCCTGTATGGTAAAAATAGTCCACTGTCAAGACTGATGAGAACTGGCAATAAGTATAAGTCATTGTATTGATTTATTTAATATTAATCTCGTGACATTAAAGTCACTCTTCCAAGTTACATAGTTTTATTAGTTGTTCAAATTTTTATTGTTTTTATTTTTGTAATGCCAATATTTAATATCGTTATTTATTATATATTATTATTGTAAGGATTCATTCCGTAGACTAAATAAATAAATAAATTACTCCTCTTCAGTTAACCATGTCCAGATTCAGCCTCATGTTGGTCCTACCTGACCCGTTAGCATTCACCCAGCTTGTGTTGCTGGAGTTCACCCATCTATGCTGAGTGTCCAACAGACTCTACAGAATGTCAGCCACGTCAGGATTACTCTTTAACTAGCTTTTCAACATCTTTGTAAACTTTGTGATAGTTTCCGCAGTTTTAATTAAATCCGGAAGTGCATTATAAAGTAACACTGCTCTATAAATTGGGTCTTCTCGTACTCGATTTGTCCTTGGACAGTGGAAATTTCTTAAGTTCCCAGCATTTCTAGTCGGATAGTGATGTATTTCACTATTAAGCCTTATTGTAAGCGATGTTTTTGTATTGCAGTGTAGGGAGTTATAGATAAATTTGGATCTTTCAATGGCTATTAATTGCTTGATATTATGCAACCCCTTAAGTTCATATAACTCTACTGACGGAGTCAGGTGAGGTATATCGAAGACAGCTTTAATGCTCTTAGTGTTAATCTTACTCAATGATGCTTGAGACCACACAATTAAACCATATGTTAGTACTGAGATTATGTATGCATTGAATATCTTTTTTAGCGTCAATTCGCAAGCCTTTCAGCCTTCGTAGTATGCCGATTGTAGCAGCAATCTTTTTTCTTACTTGACGAATGTGGGCACTCCAATTCAATTTTCCATCAATAGTAATTCCCAAATATTTAGCTTCAGTCACTCTGGACAAAGTTTGCCGATTTATAACTTCAGCAAGTGAACCAGATATAATATTGCTTAGTATTTTTAGGTCCTTCGGTGTTATATCGTCAAGTCCTGGTGATGTGTTCGACTTTAATGTTGTGATAATACTGCTGACTTCCACTTCGTCAGTTGGATATAAATACATAGTCTTAGTTACTCGGTTGTTCATTTGTCGTTTTATGTTATGATCCGGTAATTCATTAGCTAAGTTTTTACCTACATTTGCAAAGTGGGAATTCATGTGGTTTACTATTTGAACCTCGTTCGTTATACGTACGAAAAACTACGTAAAAAGTCACAACCAAATAATTAAAATTTTTTTCCAGCAACTGGAACATGGCCGGATAGCGAATATGCCAATCAAACGCGATTCTCATCGCTGATCGACCACTACCAATCAGTAGTACTGCAAGATAAACAGGAAAAACAAGACTACTGGAAACGTAAGGCTCCAAAACAACATAAATACTTTTCTCTGACGGTAAAATAATTATATTTCTGCGAGTCTGGCTCAATTATTATTCAAAATTGCCGTCTTTGTTAACAGGATCGCACCGGACTAACAGTTTCAATGATACGTCGCCAAATGGGTTGGGTTGACAAAACTCCAGCCAAACCGAAAGCAACTACAATAAATCCATCAGAAGCAAGCTCGGATGTTGATGAACTTCCCGAGTCAATTTTCACTGAAAAATTGAATCTGAAAAATAGTAAAAAAAAACCCTTTCTCCTTTTTATTATACGTGCAATCCAACCTTGTTTATAATTTTAGTAACCACAATTAAGCAACGTCATGCTCAACCAGCCGATCAACCCTACAATATTAATAAACTCTTTCCGCAACGAAAGAGCCTGTGGATTAAGCGCTCGTTGCGTTGTCGCCAATGCGAGCATAACGTTATAAAACCCGAATATCATCCGGGCTCGATAAAATATCGCATACAATTGTTTGCAAGCTATCACGTTCCCGATGTTCGTTTAGTTGATTGCGAGAAACCGCTCGAATCGGGCGTTCCGAATTCGGTTATACTGAAATTGGTGAATCCGACGATGCACGATATGACCATAACAATCACCGAACTGCCGTCCGAAGATGAAGAATCTCTTCTGATCGAAGAAGTTCGAAAGGGTTTCGAACGACAATCGTCGATTACTTCGACACCGAGTTTAACTTCGGCACTTTCGCGCCAAGCATCGCTTACCGAAGATCCGCGGTTCGTTGATAAACGCATCTCGGCAGTACTGGAATATCCCGAAGAGTCTTTTCTCTTGAATCATCGTGACGATTCGGCTGAATTTGACGAAGATGTTCAAGTTCAACGTGAAGATCCACCGTAAGAATTTTTTCTTTTCTGTTTTGCGATAGAAAATTTAATGCTTTCGTTTAATTTAGTTTCGTTGTGTGGCGAAAATCGAACAGGGCATCCATTAAGTTGGAATTTACGCCAAATCCCGATTTGGAAGAAGAAAGCGAAGTTGTTATTGGATTTTCGATGCAATACACGTACGTGAATACCGTCGCCAACACATTGGACAAGAAAGAACCGCAGAAGCACGTTCTGTTTTCACGCGTTTACGTTAAAGTTGGTGAAATTAACAGCGCTAAGAGCGATTAAAATTACTTATTTATACAGTTTTGTACTTGAATTAATTGATGCTATTATATAATATTATACCCATTAAAGCTTACGTTGAAAGTATTTAAAACCGATCATGAGTCTGTTTCTGAGTAGGGGGATTGTTGCGGACAAAAAAGCTAGATGGAGGGGAAAACTCCTTTGGTTCCTGGAGCTGTACAACTCTTTTCTGTCGCCTCAATGGAACATAAATCGAAATGTCCCGAGTGAAACAGAAGTCTGAAAAAGAACTACTTACCATAGTAAATATCAAAGGCAAAGAATAATACACACTCCGGGCAAGGTTCCGACCTTGAAATTCGTTTCAATAGTTCTCTGAAACAAACTTCTATTGCGAAATATATTCTACATATGCATTGCGATGCCAAATCCGCAATAATGTGCATGAAAAGAGAAAATCAAATGAACCCATGACATCGTTGGCACAATGTTTTGGGGACCTAACAGTTCTACTAGGACACTCCCAGCTCTTCTTCCTCGGCTAAAAAACAAGACCTTCAAAACAATAACAAATAAGCGTAATATATCATTTGACTCCTTACATCACTTTATTACAACGGCGTATGAACAGTTAGCAATGATAAAAGTCAAAATACGAATAAAAAAAAAGGTTTACAACCTACGACCGCGACGACCACCCTTCCTGCGAGTTGAATCTGACGGGATCGGTGTGACGTCCTCAATACGACCGATTTTCATTGAAGAACGGGCCAAAGCACGGAGAGCCGATTGAGCTCCAGGTCCTGGAGTCTTTGTCTTGTTGCCACCAGTAGCACGGAGCTTGATGTGCAAAGCTGTGATTCCCAAAGACTTGCATTTTTCAGCGACATCCTGAAAATTAAAAGAAGAGCGTTTTGTTAGAATAAATGCAGTGTTTAAAAAAAAGATGAAAATGAAAAACAATTTTATATATGTGGAATTGGGTCTGTTCGATTTGCTAAAAGAGGGCGGCATTTGGATGGGCTATTGCACCACTCAACTATCAGCGCTTGACCATGACATAAGTTCAATCGGTTGCAATGAATAGAAATACAGTAAGAGACGCTCAGCTCTGGACAGTTTCGAGCTGAAGGAGGAATCGACGGATAACCATTAAAAACAATATTCAAAAGTGTAAACAAAAAGTCGTTGAATTAAGCTGGGAACAGACTTGAGCACGATATTTTGGGCGTTTTTTTAATAATTACATAAGCAAAGCGGGAGCTAAGACGACACTACTAAAATTTCATTTTCCGATTTTGATAAGCTGTTCGTCCCGAACGCATTTATTTCTGTCCCGCTCAAGAGGCAAATTAAATTGGCTAATGTAAAAACATGCGCCGCATGAGCTAGCAAATGTTGATGTCTCTATAGTGCGATGTTCTGCGCCACTAACACTCCTGTTTTTGCATTGAAACTACGGCCTCAACAGTGAAGCCATTTCCAATAAAATTTTCGACTTGAGTGGAGTACGTCAAAAGAGTGTTTCTAAAATCAAGAGCAGTTTACAACACAAGCTTAAAACTTGGTGATTGTTTGTAGATGTGCTAGGGAAATGTATTAGAATTAAAATTTGTTTGGAGTTAGTGACATGCGGGGTTGGGGCTACTGTAGGGGCATGTTCGAAAAATTAAGTATTGAACAGCGGTAATAAAGAACAGGGCGGTGGAGTTTATAACAGAAAGTTGCAACTTAGTATATGCATCATCTCTATAAGAAAAGAAAAGCAGGAAATTTTTTTTTCAAATTTGAATTGGCGAAAAGAATTGGACAAAAAAACATTGTCGATGAAAGGGTAACCCCATCGAGAGCTCTCCTGACAAGCCGCGCAAACTCTTCCCCGTCTCGCATGTCGCAAATACATCCTAAATTTCTACAATAACCTAAGTTGGCGCTAAGACTTTTGGCGGACAGGCGTAGGGTAAACGAACCTTATAAAGCTGCAGCCCGGACGCCAGATTAAAATTATATATTTTTTCCTTTAACAATAATTAGTAGAGGCTAGAACAGTCATGATGAACCCTCGCAGGGACGTGTTCGGAAATTAACTCGAGTAAGAGTAGAGTAAAAAAAATCGTTCGGAAATGTAGATTAGAGTTAATTTTACTCTAACGACGTAATAGAGTTGCGTTCGAAAATGACAGAGTAGAGTAAAAAAAGGGGTAACTCTACTAACTCTAGTCATGAGCAGGGTTAGAAGGAGTTGGAAACGTCATATGTCACCCGAAGCATTAAGGGGTCAGTATTTTTGAATACATTCCGTGTCGGTGTAAACGTTGGTCGAAAATCTTTAGTTGCAGCTATAAAACTTTAGAATACCACTTCCTTTTTCTCCATTTTAATAAAAATCACACATCAAATGAAATTATCAAACTTCAATTTCATGTCAACTCTAAATATGACTCTCGGGTAACTCTATCCGTTCCTAAATATCAGAGTAGAGTTTATTCTCATTCGAATGTGTTAGTTAACTCTGAAGGTAACTCTAACTCTACCCGAGTTAATTTCCGAACGCATCCCAGCTAGTCTCCCGACACCTACCTCGTCACGATCAGTTTTCTTAGGAATATCGTGGCTTAACCTTGCTGGGCAAATAGGAGGCTAACCACCATAGCGCCCTGACACGTCGCGAAACATTCACACGTTTTTACAGCCCGATAAGTCAGCGGGCATAACCAATTTTTGTTGTTCAGTACCGGAATTCTGTACAGGGCGAATCGCCCAAAATATCAAAAAAAAACCGAAATTGACAGCTTAGCGATTTTGTGCACTGGCGTCTCGTCTATTGATTTGCCGCCTACTGCCATTATGCCACAAAATTGAGCAACTGGCGAGAAAAAAGCGATTTCGTGAAATCACTTCTCGCCTGTCACGCATATTCTTTTCGCCTAGTCCTAGTGGAGCCGAGTTGTCTGTTTACATTATTTTTCAATGTTATGCAATAAATTGTAATTAAAAAAACATGCTGCAGTCACGAACGGCTGCAAGCAAATCGTATGTGTATGTAGGTACTCTAGATGAAATACTGAGCTCTGACTTTAATTGTAGTTGGGGATAAAGTAGAATAAGGAGAGGCATGCGGTTTGTCCTTCAATAAGAACTTTTAATTGGGTGCTATTCGCCAGTAAAAGACAATACCTTCATTATTCAATTTCAAATCTGAAACTTGGAAAATCACCGAAAGTGAATTTTTCCTTTTTCAAGAACTTTCACATGGGAGGTGCATGAAGGACTCACTTGATTTCTAGCATATTTATCCTTTTACCTGGAACCATTTAAAAACTAACAATTTAAATAACCTACCCTGAAACAAAGATATCGGAAAATATTCTTGAATACTTGTTTTAAGGAGTTTTTGTATGCGAGCAACCCGAAGGAATAGAATGATTTCGACAAGTAAGCTCAAACTTTATTTTCACTCAAAACTAATTTGTACCAAATTTTGACTGCGTGGCTAAACGATTACTTGCGTTATGGTGAGATCCGTAAATTAAGTTAGGAAATTTTAACAGAATTTTTGTATCACAGCTTCACGAAGAACTCATGACATTTTTTTTTCGTATTCACACATTTAGCTGCATTTATTATTAAAACACCGTATTCAAAATCGTAGCTTAAAGTGTTCTGAAGTTACCGTTCAATATTGGTAAACACGTGTTTTAAGGACTTTTGTATTACAGCTTCAAGAAGGAGTTAACGAATGTTATAATTAATGAACTTCGTCGTATTTATGACTTAAAACTAATTCCTGTAAAATTTGTATTTCCTGCTTTAACGCATTCTTCAGTTATAGCGGATTCTGTAACTTGCATACATATTTGAAAAACTTTTGTAGGCTGCTACGCGAAGGACTCATTTGATTTGCATTATATTCGGAACTTTCGCTTAAAACAATGGGCCGTTAATGTGTGCAAAATTTTAACTTCCTAACTTGAAGATTTCGACTAGTAATCGTGAATACGTGTGTGAAGGGCTCTTGTACGAGAGGTACTCGAAGGAGTAGAAGGATATCGTCCATTAACGAACTTAAACCTATTTTTTCCATTTTTGATGACAAAATATCAACTTCATGGGTCTATGCGTTCATGAATTCTTACGCAAACGGACGGACGGCCGAACGGACCGACAGCTAGCGGATTTGGGGTATCCCAAATAACTCAAATAAGCGAAAAGTAATAAAAAAAGGAAGAAAAAAAAAAGGCTTCTTGGAGATTCGAACCAGAGACACGCTGATATAAATCCATTGCTCACGCCACACGACCACCGCTTCGTATTTTCTTCATGTTCTTGCAGCCTACTCCACTTGTGCCAGTCACCCTCAGTCGAAGATGGGGAAGTTGACAGTAGCACAATTTGACTCGTCACTTACTTTTGTCCCATTGCACAAAATCGCTAAAACCGACAAGGGCCAAAACGATATGGGCGAGAAAATCGTAAAAGGCGAGTCGAGTCGCCGTTGCACAGAATTCCAATACGGTCTAGTGTTGATTGAATTGCCTGAATATCGAGCGACGTCGGCCCCCTTTGATATGACAAGGACTGGCGGGATAGAAATTTAATAAAACAAACAAAAAAGATAATAAGTGCAAACAAAACCATTAAAATTTGGGTGAGTCGTTATTTCTTAATTTTTCTGTTTCGTTTCTTCCATTTTTTTGTTGATTCTAGGAATTTTTAAATAACATGTTGACATGCTAAAGAGCCCTCACGGTAGATTTATTCCCGAACCTGCATGGGAACACGACGGGAATTTTCTCATTTGTAATGTCGTGAGGCAGGGTGGGGGCAGACAGGTCACTAAAACATTAGAGCGCCCTGACAGGACGCGCAAAATTTTTGCTTCTCCGTTTCCCATGACCTATGGGGAAATATATTCCACATTTTCATTTCGCAGTGTAATGGTGCGTTTACACTCACCCCTGAGGCTCGCCTCTACCCCCATCAGGTCATTGCAAACCGGTTTTCGTCGGCTGTGTTCTTTGCTGTGTTGAAAGCAATTTACACTCAACATGCCTCTGCGGCACAACTTGCCTATAAGTGCGAAACACTGAGATATATCAAATGGAGGCCTTGATTTGCTATCTCACATGGCCGACGTTTTTAAAATGTCAATATCCGAAAAAGGTGTCCATGATAACCCGAGGTTCTGCATTATTGAACAAAATTTTGATGATTTTAAACATTCATTAGATTTAAAATTGGTAATGCAAATAAAATAATTTTTGATTGAAACATTTCTTTATGTTTCTTTCACAAATTCAATTCATTTTAAGTTTAGAGAAACTTCGAAAGTTATCCGGGGTACAAATTAGGATTGAGCCACGGATGACCTGAATCTTAAGAAGGAAAGAGTTAGTAGCACGGTATGCATGTATTAAGGCGAGAAGGAAAACAATGACAGAACTATCAGATTAGCCAACATGAAAAATGAAATCCGAATTTTTAGGTGTAATTTCGAATTGAAAAATTATCAAATAATTTGAATTTGATAAATACTTTTTTGGATAAACAATGCAAGGTATTGAAAGAAAATGAGTTCATAAAATTGCAACTAAGCTGTGTAAATTGTACAGGTAATATTGGCTACTGCAGTACGAATATAATACCATGTACTTATCGGTATGGCGCCAAATTCAAAAATAACGTATTACATGCTCAACCGTTATAAATATTCCTGAAGCTTTTATTTCCCAAGAAATTTATTAATAAAAAAATTGAAGTAAACTGTGAGTTGTGTTATGAATTTCGAGCGCAAAACACAAGTTCTCACCATCAAATCTAACAATTTGAATTGTCAGAACTGATAATTCAAATTGAAAAGTTTTTAATTTTATTTAAGTTGTTGCCCATGTTTTTCGAAGTTCGAATTTTTAAGAAGGAGCGAGAGGGTACGATTTCGTCGGCTATTTCAATATGTCAAATCGTATAGGGAAATGAGCCGATGAGGTATCCATATATTATATATCAGTGGTGCGAAACGACAGAAATACGATGAGCTGCGAAGTGCATGCTGCCACAGTTGTTGCCCATGTTTTTCGAAGTTCGAATTTTTAAGAAGGAGCGAGAGGGTACGATTTCGTCGGCTATTTCAATATGTCAAATCGTATAGGGAAATGAGCCGATGAGGTATCCATATATTATATATCAGTGGTGCGAAACGACAGAAATACGATGAGCTGCGAAGTGCATGCTGCCACAGTTCATTGTATGTGTGTACACATATGGAAGCGTGCGTCGGAGAAAAAGTTGAAGAATGTTAGACTCTTGCGACTCCACGATCCATTTGATTGGTTGATTTTTTGGTGGGGATAGAGGCTCGCCTCAAACGCTCAGTGTAAATGCACCATAAGTCGGCGCGACTAATTTTTTGTTGTTGTTCAGTTTATGGTACGATTTTCGTGCCAAATACACCCAAGTTACTCGCCCCACTATCTCAGGCAATAGTCGCCGAGCAGTTGCTGTTAAAAACGTGTAACAGTACCCTCAGGGTTCCTAGGATGGTTAGTTTTTATTGTTTGTTCCTAAATTAAGTTTAAATAATACAAATAAGATGCTTATCGTCTTCGTTCATTGTGGCAGGGAACAGACCACTTAAAAATGCGTCTAACCCACTTGCGGATTAATTAAAATAAAACGTGCGTGTTTCTGATTCAAAATATTGAACTGAAATGATTTTTGCAAAATTTCTACTCTTTGATCTTTTGAAGCCGCTCAAATTTGCCAATCTCAAAGAAAATGCAACAAACTGCACACGAAACTTAAAGGGTTAAGGTCTCCTCTCTTCTGATAGATCAACACACTTAAAGCTTTTATTGAAAACGGACAACGGATTTGTTTTTGCAGACGATGGAGCTTGAACACCAACAAAACATTCCACAAAAACTTTTGTTTATACCGCCATTTCCCTTAAGGTGCTAGAATTGTAACTTTCACCCTCTAAATTTTTAAGTTTGGCAATAAACCCCTAAAGATGTGGTGTGCGGCCCCTAAAAACCACATGGAGACAAAAACTTAAGGAGTCCAGAACTCGTCAAGCCTTTCACCCACCAAACTTCATTCAATTTTTAGGTTATAAACAACTCGAAAAACACATAGTAAAAAATTTTCTGTTTTCAACATACCTGAGCAGCCAACATAGCAGCGTAGGGCGAAGCCTCATCACGATCGGCCTTCACTTTCATGCCTCCGGTAACGCGGGCAATTGTTTCCCGGCCGGACAAATCGGTGACATGAACGAAAGTGTCGTTGAAACTGGCGTAGATATGAGCGACGCCGAAAACAATCTCACCTTCACGAACTTGTGGTCCAAGCGAAACTTGAACTTCCTCTTTTTGAACTTTATTCTTCCGTGGAGCCATTTTTTTAAACGTTTATATCCTTGAAAAGAAGAGAAAATCAGCTTTAAATCACAATTCACCGAAAACCGAGACGAACTGTCAAACTCTGCACGGAATTTTCATTCGAATGCATCCGGGCCGTATCGTGACGATACGTTGCCCGATTTTTGATCAGTTCGTACATTCGACATTTTAATTTGATCGGATGTTTGCAGTTTTTCGAAATTCCGTCAATTTATCGTAGAAAATGAAGAAATTGTTCGTACCTATTTTCACTCCCGTCCAATATGGTGAACCGGATATGCCAGAAAGAAATTGTAGTGGATGAAATTTTGACAGATGGCGGAAATTATGGCAACCGTCTAGTACGATGAAATTTTTGTCGGGAAATTATGGCAAAGGGAAATATTTCGAAGGACTTGATTCAGTTTTGGTTTAATTTGTGGCTGGCACTAAGGACGTTAGAGTTAATTTCAAATGTGAACTCTTGATACGGGATTAATTCAGTTATTATATTAAAAAAAAATTTAATTAACTGTTTCGTTTTCTCGAGGCAGATGCACATTGGTTGAGCGTTTTTCATGTTTATAATACTCTATTGGATTACGAATTTGATGTGGGGACAAGTGATTAAATTAATTTTTAATTAATGAAAAAAGCCTTTTCGAAAAACCTTATTTTGAACTATGGCAGCACTAATAATTAATCCGATCAAATGTTCAATATTTAACCAAAGACAATCAAACAATAACTAAACCTGCCTCTTTTTCAGCAATTTAAACAATTTCTCGGACGAAAACGCGCACAAAATTCATTGCAACGCGCCAACCAATTCCTTTGTTTACAAACGAAAAGCCCATTCGACGCACACGCAACGTTCCTGCACCCGCTCCACAGAATCCATAATCGCATTCGCATCACATCGCCTTTGTTCGCTCATCGTCTCGTCCCGTCCGTCAAAAACTCAGTCATCCGCCATATTTGTTGTTATCATTGTTCCTCGGGTTTTTGACTTTCTCTCGTCGTCGTTTCACGCATTGTGCACCGTTTTAATTCTCAGCGTCGTCCTTTCAACCGGAAGGCCACGAAATTCGCAAAAAGGCGAAAAACCCGATCCAATGGTCTCCGTACAGTTGGACGTTTTCAGCTCGATGTAAAATCGTCGAAAACGAGAAACGAAAACGAAACGATTGCAGGAGGTGGAGGAGGAGGAGAAGAGGAGAGTCCAAAAATAAGAAGAAAAGAAAAGGTTTCTGCTGCTGGTGGTGTCCCCGCGCGCATCGACCCCCCCTCGCACGACTTTCGTGTATTTTTGTAGTGCAAAAGTAGCAGCAGTCGTAGCAGAGAAAAAGACGAAACAATCTCAATAACCCGTTTCAGCAATGATTAACAAAATGTTTGGCGATTAAAAACAAAGGAACAACCGCGCAACCCCGGAATGAGCGATTTGCTGGTGTTTTGATTGCGGTCTGAAAGTTTTCTTTTATTTTGCTCCCCGTTGTGTTCGTTCAGGCAGGCTGTCGCCCCCCTTCGGAAAAGTACGCGACTCCGCTGTCGTGCAGCTGATTTTCCTTTTTTTCGCGAACGTTTTTCCTTATTTATAACTTTCCGTTCTGTTTCGGTCGACAGTCGGTCGTTTGTGTGTGCGCGCCCGTATTTTGTTTTTTATTATTATTTTGATTTTATCACCCCCTGCTGTCGAGGAAAAGTCGCATCCCTTGTCTGTGAAAGTTGATTTTCGTGAAATAGAAAAAGGACTCGGGAAGGAGTTGAACGTTTCTGTTGGAAATCTGCATCACGCTGGCGAACGGGGCCAACGGAAGTGGAGGCGCTCAGTCAGCCGCCGCTTGCGCCAACCGGAGTCAGCAAGGTCAGGGTGGTGGTGATAGTCGGGGTGGTCAGGCTGGTGGTGGTGGTGGTGCTGGAGCAGCTGCAGCTGTCCATGACGAAGCTTCGAACGGATGCCCGAGAAATCGAGCAGCTGCAGCCGCAGGAGCTGCTCCCGACTGGAATCCCGAAGAATGCGATCGTTTTAGCTTCGATGATTCCGATCGCTTCGAGGAGGACTCGTTGTGTAGCTGGAGCTCGGAGCCCGAGAGTCTGTGCAACAATTGGCGTGGCTGGAAGCGGCCGTTTATCACCAGCTCGTTTGGAAATACGATCGGAAGGAAGCCGAGTGAGAGCGGTAAGTAGCGAAATTTTATAAATCTTTCGGTAGCCCTTGTACTTTTTACTTGAGATTTGTTTAAATCGCACAACTTTCACCAACATCGGCCCCAAGTTGTTTCCGTGAGGCTGGCGTTGGATGAGCGAACAAAGAACTTAAAGCGTGTCTCTGGTTTTGGAGAATATTCAGACGAAAGAATTTCTGTACTTTATTTTTCGACTTAATCCTCATGTCTCCCTTTTTCCAACTCCTTCCTTGAAGTGGTTTTCTTCTCGGTCCTTCAAATAGTCTTTGACGTCCGAGATAGCTTCTTCATTGCATCCAAATTTTTGTACAGTCAGGAAAGTTTTTCAAATCGGGTGAAATTGCTGAGTTCGGAAGACGTTCAAAGCGAATTCCGGTAAATTGTAGTCGTGGTCATTCCAGACAGTTCTCTGCAATCGCTGTCTTAACCTTTCCAGAAGATTTGGGTAGTACACGAAAATGATGGTTCTTTCTTCTCGAGGTAGTCTTACAGGAGAATTTATTTCGCATCGCGAAAGACGTGAGGCCTCCCACTTGGAGTTCTTATGCAGTCCGTTGTTTTAACTGTTCTTTTTCAAATTTTGTCCATCGTGTCAAAATTCCGCAAAAACTACGTCGAATTTGTCTTGGAACAGTTGCAAACATTCAGCAGGTATTCCCTTCGTTTATTCTTTGGAGTGGGCGACCTGAGACCTCAGCAGAACTATTCGGTCAATTGAGAATTGAGTAACTCAGACAGTTTCAATCGCCTGTCAGCCAAAACGTTATCGTGGACTTTGTCAATGTTTTTTGGCGTCAGCACTTTATGGAGCCACAGATTCTTCGATGTTTGTTCTGCCTCGCTTGAATTCGTTCATCCAAAGTGTTGAGGTCGTATAAGAAGGGCATAAATCAATAATAATAATAATAATTTCCATGGCTTTCCCTAGCAAAAAAAATTAATTTCTCAAAATCAAATTTAATCCACTTTGCACTTTCGCTCGAAGTGTTTGTGTTCGAGTTAAACAATCAGCTGGTGTTAAAATGACTTGTAACTATCGAGTCTTCTGGGGTGGCAGCTATACAAAGAATGCGAAAGAGCAAAGATTTTGAAGTGTGTAGCACTATAAGTATATCGGTGTGATATTACCATCATCCTTAAGAACGAAGGCTTTGCTCTTTTTATGATATTTTCCATAACCAAGACCAATTTCGTTGTGACTGTTTTCCTTTAGTTGCAGCAAGGTTTGGGGTTTATTCAAATACACCTTGAGATAGCCCCACAAAATTTTCGAAACGATACTGAATAAACCCACATGAAATTGTTCCAATTTTCATTTTCTGTGTGGTCTCCGATGGGAGCACAGGACAGCAACGGTATTCCTTAACAAGATCCTAGACGATTGCTTTTACCTGTCGACAGGACTTCTTCACTTTTGAAATATTCTTCTTGATTCCCTGTCTGTGTTTACCGTCAATGAATTTTAATTCATATCTTTGTCTGCCCAGTCGTCTACCAAACATCGTCGTTGGATACAATTTTTGCCTAGAATATCAACAAGGTGCGTCAAAGACAAAGGTTAGGGCTCCCACACTTCTCCATCGTTATCCTACGCAGTGGGTTAATGTGTTTTTTAAGAACATTCGAAACAGTCTTTTTTGAGTCCGACGTAGGCGTCCACTCGGTACTTTTGGATTGGTAGCCTTGTACCTTTTCTGTCCTTTTGTTTTCTACTGGTCAATAGTTTAAGCGTTTGTTCCACGAACTTTTTGCAAACATTTCCGTTTTTGTTTTCAAATCCCTTTGTTGGTTCAGAAAAGGCAGAAAGTATGACATAGTTGGACTCACAGCATAGCTGGGAGAACTCCAACATGTCATAGTTAGCTGAAAACTCCCACCCTTTTTCTACCGGGGTGTAATAAATAAGTAGGACTGGCCCTCCAAGTCGGGGGTTGGGCGAGGCACCGACAACGCATCACCGGAAAAAAGACCACTGTCCAGAAACCTGAAGAACAGCCTCTGAAAGGATTGACTAAACGGCAACGACCCCGCAAACAAAAAATGGACTATTCTTTTGGATCTTGGAATGTTCGATCGCTATACAGTACAGGAGCTCTGAAAGAATTCCTCAAAGAAGTGGCAAAACAAAACATCAATATAATTGCCCTCCAAGAAACGAAATGGCTCGGTAACGAAATCATGGACATGAGATCGCACACAAAGGTTACAAGTGGAAAACTGTCGGAAAGCAGAGAGTTTGGAGTCGCTTTTGTCGTTGACAAAAAATTTAAGCAGCAGGTCACGAATTTCAAACCAGTAAGCGAAAGATTGTGTGCAATCCGAATAAGAACTACATTTATCAACGTTTGGCTAATCAACGTCCACGCACCAACAGAAGACAAGGACGAGATAACTACAGACTACTTTTATACCACCCTAGAGACAACCTATGATTCACTGCCCTCGAATGACCTAAAAATTATCTTAGAGGATTTTAATGCAAAAGTCGGAAAGGAGGAGACTCATAGAGGAACAACATGAAATCCATGAAATAACCAACGACAATGACCAACGTCTTATTGATTTTGCAAGCAGCAAAAATATCATAGTAAGCTCTACATGCTTCCCTCATTGCGATATTCACAAACGAACGTGGGCATCACCAGATGGTCACACCTTCAATCAAATAGACTACGTCCTATTTAAGAAAAGGGCTGCTTCTTGTATACTTGATGTACGAACCCTCCGTGGTGCCAATTGTGACTCTGATCAGTCAGAGCTAAATATCGATGCCGAATAGCTTGACGTGGATATACGAATTCGAGTAGAGCTCGGCAAGTCGATATCGACAAGCTCAAAGACGAAACGGTGGTACAGGATTACATGTCAAAACTCGATCAACATTTGACACCAATATACGGAAACGCCGAGAGTATGTCAGTGGGCGAAAATACGAGATAGCATCAAATCCTCGGCAGAAGAGACATATCCTAATGTCAAACCCGCGAAAAAATAATGACTGGTTCGACCAAGAATGTCGCGATGCAATAGATAGAAAGAACGAGCCTTACAAAATTTTTACTGAACGACCAACACGAGCCAAAAAAGATAGATATGACGAGCTTAGGTGATTTGCAAAAAAGACCTGCAGGCGAAAGCAAAGAAAGTACTATAATGACAAGATAGAAAAAATCGATGACAATATAAGACAAAATAAAACCCGGGACGCATACGCAGTAGTAAAAGACCTAAAAAGGGGATATAAGCCCAAAACCAGTCTTTGCAAAGACGTAGAATGCAACTTCGAACATCTTCTCAATCCCACTCCATCAGCACCGATTACGACCAATAACATCTCAATTGAGGTTTCAACTGGCGAAGAAGAACCATCATCGACACTACCCACACTAGACGAAATCAAAGCAGCCCTATGTGACCAGAAACTAAACAAAGCGCAGGGAATTAAAGAAATACCAGTTGAACTTCTGAAGAACGGTGGAAACTGTGTCGTGGAAATACTACATAAAATGATATGTAAAATTTGGACAGAGGAAAATATACCCGACGATTGGCGGAAAAGCATTATATGTCCAATTTATAAGAAAGGAGACAAACTCTGCTGTGAGAACTACAGAGGAATACCATTGTTGTGTACGTCCTACAAAATACTGACAAAAATAATTGAACGTCGTTTTAAGCCCTATACTAACGAAACAATTGGCGAATACCAAGGTGGATTCAGAAGCGGACGATCTACAACAGACCAGCTATTCTCGGTGAAACAGATGCTTGAAAAATGCTGGGAATATAACACAGATGTGCACCAAATCTTCGTAGATTTTAAACAAGCATATGACAGTATCGACAGGAGGGTACTGTATCAAATCATGTTTGATTTTGGAATTCCACTAAAATTAGTTTGACTAACGAGACTCACAATGACGAACACTGAATCCCAAGTAAGAATACAAACCGATTCCACAACCAGCTTTCGAATGGAATGTGGTTTAAAGCAGGGAGATGGTCTAGCCCCCATTCTTTTCAACCTGGCACTAGAGTATGCCATCCGCAAAACCCCAGTCGACACCAATGGGACACTACTATTCAAGTCCACCCAACTAGTAGCATACGCTGACGATATAAACATCCTCACAAGATCCTTCCCTAGTGCTAAGGAGGGTTTGTCATTCTTGACTCCACCGCAAAAGAGGTCGGGTTACGCTTATATTCTAAGGGTTGCGCATAAACGAAAGTAAAACAAAAGTAATGACGCAAACAAGAAAGAGAACGCCAATCAGACAATATGTAACAATTGCGGAGTATAATTTGGAGAGTATGGACAACTTCATATATCTTGGGGCTAATCTAGCAAAAGACGGCAACGAAACGAACGAAATCAAACGACGGATCATGCTAGCAAATAAAACGTATTATTCGGTACTTCCAATAATGAAATCCAAGAAAGTGCACAGGAACAATAAGCTGCGAATATATAAAACTATTATACGACCTGTGCTCTGTTATGGCAGCGAAACGTGGACATTAACGCGAACTTCCGTAAAAGCAGTTAACACATTCGAAAGAAAGGTCCTCCGAAAAATTTTTGGACCCGTAAAGGAAGGAACAGACTGGCGAATAAGATACAACCATGAGCTGTATCAACTCTTCAAGGAGCCAGAAGCCTCAACGTTCATCAAACTACGTAAACTGCAGTTGGCTGGCCATGTAGAGCGGATGGAAGACAGAAGAATCCCCAATCGTGCTTTTATAGGCAAAGCGAGTGGTAACAGGCCAGTGGGCAAACCACGCAAGCGATGGGAAGACTCGGTTGATGAAGACATCAAAGCCATCTTAAAAATTAGCAGCTGGAGGACGCGGTCTTTGGACCGAGACGATTGGAGACGACGACTTCAGGAGGCCAGGGCACGACTTGAGCTGTCGCGCCATTGATGGTGATGATGATGATGGTTGTTCGTTCAGATAAGCTCTGCTACTGGCGACCGATTTCTTTGCCCAGGCTAGGTTCTTTCTCGCTTTTGCAGTGGGAACCTACCTATTGCCAAGTTCTCCATCTTAGCACGGCTTTGTAGAGTCGAACACTCAAGGTTTTTGTGGGAAGAATATACTTAAGTGAAGGATATACTTCGTCCGCTTCTATCCCGGCGTCGAAAGTTCAGCCATGCTGAAACTCGTGGTGCCAACTATGATTTTGACTCAGAAAAATTGAAAATAACCGATGGATACTTAAAGGTGTCCGAACCAATGGCTCAATTCCTGCTGCTGGCTCAAACTCGAGCTAAAGTGTTGTTATTACTGGCTGGCGAGTAATGTGAGGGAGTTATTTGCTCAAAGATCGAGCCCTAGACCTGAACAAAAAAAATACACGTCGATTTGGGTTGAATCACCCAACTCAATATACTATTTATATCTACGGCAAACGGTTCGCGGCCAGACCTCAAGTGGAGAGCGTGGAGCCTCAACTGGGAGGCTGTCTATTTTATTCTTTTTTTCTGACCCTGTCCATTTCTATTCTTTATTATTTAAAAAGAATTTATGGGAAAAGGCGACTTCATAGTCTAAAAACAACAATCTCAATCAAACTTTCCCGGTTTATCGCGATTTTCCTTCCTTGGAGGCTCTCCTCTTTCTATTCTTTTTCAAGATATCCTGCGAAGAAGGTCGTCGTTCTTAGCTCTTTTTTGGATGTACCTACCATTCCATTGTTGGTAAGCAATGTTTCTGCTTTCTCTGTCACAGCATTCCATGTAATTGATCATTGCAATGGGTCAGTGTACTTAAATCGGGTAACTTAGGAAGACGAAGTCTGTACTTTCTTTACTTTTTGCAACAACAATTTTAGATCTACCTTTTTGCGTAGCACTGATCTTCCTGTAATATGAGTAAGAATTTAACGGCGTCTTCCTTCTGTCCAGTTCTTTTAGTCTACTTCAAAGATTTCATCTTTCTCATCACATAATGCAATTTTTACAATAAAAACACACACGTTCATGTCATCTGCACATCAATTTCCTATTTTGTGTGGTGATTTCAAAAGCATTGAAATGAAAAACGTTCTCCATGTTAACATCATTTTTGTTTTTTATTTCTTCTCTCTGTTACTTATATTTCGGACTTGATACTTCGTCAATGTGTAGTGGATACGTTCGTCGGTGCTATTTTTATTTCTTATTCGTATCGCTTTTATGCAATTGCTGTAACATAGTTATACACCTTCAGAAGATACTTGAGGAAAACGAAATGGTTATAGCGAACATAAACATAATGTGTAAGTTATGAGACCAACGTAGCGAGAAAATTACAGAAAAAAGCAACATTTTCTGAAGGCTAGGCAGCTTGCAAGACAAAAAGAAGGGCACATTGTATAATATCGTATATAGTTCTCATTGCAATTTTCTTTTTCATTTCATATCGCGTCTTAACATTTACATTTTTTCAGGCAGGTATTATCTGTGAAAGGATTGATGCACCTGCATGTTGTTTCTTTTGTTGGCGACATCTCTGGTCCTAAAAAAATTGCATTCCCTATGTAATTTTAGAACTGATTTATTTACAATGTGTTGCCTATGCATCCGATTCCAACCGGGACAGCTATAAATATATTTTTATCACAAGTCTCGTGGGAGACACATTTTCCTATTCTCTTTTTACGTATCGCTGATAAATTTTCATTTTCGTATTACATTGCAGATAAGATACGGGAACATTGTAACCAGTTTTAGGTTGTTTACCCTTACAGACAACGAAAATACAAAACTGGTTGGAACAATTGCAGATGGTCATTTCGAGTCAAAGAACTTTCAAGGATATCTTGATGCTGGTTCTTACCTTGTTCACTTGGTTATTGTTTACATTTTCGTTGTTTGATTCGGATGGACGTTGTGTTCCTTGTAATTTAGTATATAAATTACTTGGAACCTTGCGTTTGCTCTGCTGTACATTAAGGGCTTACCTTAAAAATTAACAAGAGAACAATTATTTCCGTAGTGTATTGAGTTGGACAAAGCACGATGTACACAGAGCGAAACAAGCTTGAAAATGTGGATGAAATTTCGGTTTATTTTCAAGAATAATTGATTGATTTTCTGTCGAAGTTAAACTTGGTATAGCCATTTCTTTCTAAACTTAAAGACTGGATTTTTTTGCTACTTCACGATTATGAGAAATAATCAAGAACGTTTCAAGCGCTTTGAAAACAGAGTTACGCAAACATATTGCTGTTATTTACTCAGTAAGCCGAAAACGCGATAAATTCAGGACTTTGTAGAAACCACGATATCGCTCCGTTGTATGCGCTCAACCGAAAACCGGTGGTCGCATGCGACAGGTTGTATGTATATTGTATAGTGTATTATCATGAATACAACTGTTATAGCGATTTCATTCGTAAACTTTTGGTGCTTCTGTGTTATCAAAAACTGTATTGGGAATAACTATGAAATCTTGTTGGAAGAAAATTGTAAGCAAATCGCATCGTGTGTACCGTGTATACAACCGCTGGACAGATATTGCAACAATACACGTCGGTACAACCGTTGTATCGTGTATTCCCTGCTTTAGATTTTGTCGATTGTTTTATGTATTTAAAAGAAGTTGCATCCTGAGAACTATTAAAACCAAAAAAGCACCTGGTTTCGACGGCGTGCTAGCATGCATGATCAAAAACCTTCCACTGATTTCAATCATATACTTGAAATTTATTTACATATAATTGCTGCTTAAAGATAGGTTATTTCCCAGTAGTCTGGAAAGTGGCAACAGTATCACCTATCCCCAAACCAGGAAAAGATCCCACTCAAGCGCAAAGCTATCGGGCAATTAGTCTGCTTCCAATCCTAGGAAAAATATTTGAAAAAATCATAGCGAAAAGCATAATTAGTACGAGCGAGTACTCCAACATAATTCCTAATTTTCTATTTGGATTTCGCGCGAAGCATTCCACTACACATCAGCTTCTTAGAGTGAAGTCTGTGATCCATGAAGCTGCACGCTCCAAAAAGTCCATATCCATAAAGCTGTACGCTCCGAAAAGGCCGTAGGTATGGTAATATTGGATATCGAAAAAGCTTTCGATTCCGTATGGCACCACGATGGTCTGGTATCCAAACTTATAAACTTCTCCTTTCCAACATACATATGCAATATAATTAAATCATTCTTAGCAAATGGAAGTTTCTCATTCACAGTTAAAGGAAAACATTCTAGTCCTAGGTTTATTCCTGCGGGTGTGCCACAGGGATCATGCCTCAGCCCAACCTTGTACAATATTTATACTTCTGATGTCCCAAAACTTCAACATTGTGAACTTGCCGCATATGCTGATGGTATAGCCATACTTTCTGCTGGCTCGGACCCACTTGAAATAATAAATAACTTACAAAGCCAACTGGGAAAAAATATCCGATTATTATACGAAGTGGAAAATAAAATTAAATGCATCAAAAACACAATGCATATTTGTAACAAAACGACGAGCTCTTCGATTCTTACTCGCCAAAGATGTTGAGGTATGGCCTCAACATCTTTGGCGAGCCAATAAACTGGTCAAAAACAGTTAAGTACCTGGGTATCCATCTTGATTCTAAATTAACTTTTCATCACCACATTGATCAGTCTATCTCCTCTATTTCTAAAAACATTCGAGTTATGTACCCATTAATCAATAGAAAATCCCAGTTGTCCCAAGAAAATAAGCTGCTCTTGTACAAATCAGTTTTTCTACCAATCCTCACGTATGCCGCTCCGGTTTGGGCAGGTTGTACTGAAGTTCATCGCAAAAAATTGCAAATAATTCAAAACAAGTGTTTGAAGATTATATTAAATGAACCCTGGCACATGTCTACTCGTCTTCTACACAAAAAAGCTAAATTGAAATTAATAAATCCGATTATTACTGACATAGTAAACAGATTTAAAAACCGATGTGAAAATTGCGACATCCCCACGATAGCTTCCATTAATGAATTATTGTTATTTTAGTTTTAGTTCTAAGTTTAGTTTTTAGTCTATCAAAGGGTTTCTTATTAACTTTTCCCTACAAATTATGTATTGTATGTATTCTTAAAAGTGTAAATAAAATTTTATCTGCTCAGTGCTTACTGTCTATACCAAAGTTGTAAAGACATTACGTCTAAACTCTAAATGAAAATTAACTGATTTATCGAACTGTATCTAAATTTAATAAATAAATGTATGTATCTATCTATCTAAAATAAGTTGTATGAAGAGAGGTACGAACGTGCGCCGTTTACATTTCAATACAGGTATCTGAAGTGAACCACTTCATGCGGCCATTCCTCTCATAGGAAAGGACCAATGCCTAAAGTGTGATTTACTTTGAGATGTGTATCTTACTCATAGAGCTATTGGAGACGACAAGCCACCGGTTTTGTATAAAGCGCTTTGAAGCCAAAAACATGGTGAAGTGAGACAAAACAGGGTCGTTATATCAAATTGTTGTTGTTTTAGCGTGTGAGTGAGTGAGACAAAACAGGAGCGTTATATCAATTTGTTGTTGTTTGCACGCAAAAAAGTGAATGCGACGACGTCCGCCTTCAAATGAATCGCTGCTTGTCATCTCCAGTATATATATCTCTATGATCTTACTTGATAAGATATAGTTTGCTTTGTGAATCATGTCTTATTTCTTAAAAAAAAGCCTGCCCTTAAGTTAACACCTAACACATCTGTCTTCTACTCCGCCTCCGGCTCCGACTCCGGTAAATCAGATTTAAAACCTCCGGCTCCGATTCCGGTATAACCACCTCCGTAACGTCCTTAATTGATACTACAAGTTAAATATTTGCTCACCTTCTCCTACAAAAATGTTAAACATTTTATAATAAACTTCGGCGACTAAATGTACAGAGCGGTTCAGTTTTCGATGCGAATACAACGAAAAATTTGATATGAACATAAAAAAAACATGATCCTAGAACCCATAACTGGCGACGAGTGCAATGAAAGCCTTTTTCGATTGCACTAGTTGACGACGACTAGAATTCTTGTTCTGCTCTAGAATGTGTTGTTAACGGAGGCCTTGGAGACATGGCTAAGGTAGGGAGGGTGCGCAGACAGGGCGCTAAAATACCGAGCGCCCTGACAAATCGCGAAGCCGCGCAACTCCATCGGTTCTTTGTCTTTCACGACCTCTGGGGAAAATACTTACAATTTCAATCAACCTGGAGTACGTCGGCACGAAATTGTTTGTTGTACAGGCCATGGGTTTATGGTCTGAGATTCGAGCAAGAACACCCCCACAACTGCCGTAGCTAGTCCCGGCCGCCAGCAAGCGTGTCGCTTCCGCTCGGGTTTCAGCCACCAATTCGGACGTAGGCGGAATTAATCGAAGTAATCACTCCAAGGCCTCCGTTCACAACAGTATGTTGTATTTTTTCGCGTTCCTGCAATTTCCAGGTCTGCATGATGCCCATTATTTCCGCTTGAAAAGAGTTAAAGTTCAGATCGAGAATTATATTAGTTTTCAATCAGATCCAGTATGCGAGTATTCCACACTGGCCAAGATTTCAAGTATTTTGATTCTGTTCACCTTACCGAACTTTCAGGCGCCATGTTAAGCGGCAGCAGGAACAGGATCATATCTAGAGCTTCTGCTGCGTAGTGCGCCTGCGGCCACTATGGAAGCCAGACGATAAACTTCTCCTTACTGTTCCAAATATATTTTTTTAAAGTCTGTTGTGGACAATTTACTCTTCGAAAAACAGGGAATAGCCGCCAGAAAGGAGTTGTGGCCTCTTTAAAAATGATTGAGAAAATTGTTGGAAAAAAGTCTGTTAGTCAAAGTGTTATGCACGTTGAAATTTTTGTTATATTAAGTTTAGGCAAAAAAAAACTGATTTTGTGATCAACTAACTAATCCTGTTTCTCTCTTGATATATCTAGGATTTTCTAAATTTGAAAGGACGCCCACTGTTTCCTCATACCTTACCTTTTCTTCGACTTTTTGAAGTCAAAATATTCTCTCCAAGGCCTCTGTTCACAACAGTGGTTATAGTGGTCTTTCGCATAATTTATTTGATGAACAAGAACTCGGCAGCTTTTCTAAATATGAGTCGCTTGGCCTTAGCATTGACGTCAATGAATTAGTAATGAAGATGCATGCGTGCGATTAACATAAATTTTATTCGATGAATAAATTGTACTTGCTTGAACTTGTTGGTGAACATTTGTCCCTCATTTAGGCTTAGAATACTTTTTTTTTACATATATAATGTTTTAAGTTTAAACGCCCACTTAAAGAAACCAGGAATGATAATGCTCTGTGATATGAAGTTAAATTGATGATTGAAATTGAACGAAATTAGCACAGTACATTCGATGATCGCATGCTGCAATTTCTTTCTATCAATCGTCGCAACTCGTCTGTGCGCAATTCATACAATAATGTCAGCTAGTTTTATCGGTCAATGACTACACTTGAGACCTCTTTCCTCCCGGCCTGTAGGGTGTCATTAATTGTTAACTAGAAACAGAGCTGGCGATAATATACAGCCTTGATTTAAATCACACTCTCCGACAAGTCTGCTTTATATAAGACGTAGGGTTCCTTAAACATGGCGATGATATTATTGGCAATACTTCTGCGTTAAGTATTATATATAATCTCTCTTACGCTGTCAAAAGTCTTTTCGAAGTCCGCAAATATGAGGAATATTCAATGATCCAAGATTTTCTTAAGGTCTTTGTGTGTTCAGGACAGTGCAAAAATAGCCAGATCGTGTTCTTAAACCGTTCAGAGTCATTCTAGCCATGAGCTTGTATACTACAACCATAGAGATATAAATACTGGAGACGACAAGACGCCGTTTTTGTATGAAGCACTTTGAAGCCAGATTGAACGTTTTTGTACGGAGCGGTTTGAAGCCACAGATGGCAGTGAAATGCAAATAGTAGCCTAGTATTCAAATGGTTGGTGTTTTTCGTGTTCAAGACCGGGGTATAATATAAATATGAGTAAGATGCTAATAGTAGCATAGTGTTAATTGCCGGTCCTTTGCGAGGAATCGTCCGGGTTCAAAAACAGTCGCTGCTTGTCATCTCTAATACATATGTCTCTATGACTACAACTATTCCAAATTATTTATATCCTTAAAGTTGCCTTTCAGTCGGATCATAACAACGACGTTTTCTTTTTTTTTAGCTAGGATATATTTTTTTATTACCACACGTGTCAGTGACGAGTAAGAGTAGGAGTACAATTTCAGTTACTTATCTCTAGTCTGTTTTAAGACGTTCGTCTTGTATGCCATTTATAGCTTTGTCTGTTTTCATTGACTTAATGCGGTAAATATCTTCTCTCTATTGTCTCTAGTAGAAGATTTTGATTTTGTATTACTCACATGATGTTCTGGTGAAACGTTCTCATACGACAAGAGGTTCAAATCATCCTTCCCTAACTGTAGATGTTGTTCAACCCATTGAGGTTTCTCAGCAGGTGGTTGTCAGTAACATGTAATCGCTGCCATCGTTTATATCAAATATCGAATATCACCAATACAAATGGTGTTTAAGGAACATACAATAGATTAAGTATTATGTAATAACATACACGTGATCTTTTGTGCTCCAGTGCAGCGCAGGTTAAGAGTGAGTTTTTGTACACAAGATAATATCTTCACTAGTAACCTTGGACGGTTATAATTTTTTTTTGATCTGTAGTAACCAAAAACATGAAATCTGCTTGGTGTCCGACCGTTTGTCCGAAAACATGTTTACGAGAAAGTTAAATATGGATCTTATGGTGGCAACAAACATCATAAGAGGACACAGTCCTGGCATGTACTACCAGAACCAATAAGCAGAAGATTCAAATCCCGATAAATGCCACTGCAAGAAACTCGTTTGGTGCGTACCGCATCACACCACGACTTAGCAATTGAGGCAGGACTCGATTCATGTACCATCGGCATAATAAAAACCAGAATCAACATCATGACGAAAACATGGTGAACTCCAATAAACCACACTGTAAAACCCTGAAATAGATGCATGAGATGCTGTCAAACGAAGATTTGGAAACCACCAAGGGGTCCAAAACAGCAGAACAGTACCGAACGCAGTAGGCTAAACGGATGCAACAGAAATATTACAGCACCCAACTATCAATAGGTACGAAGCCGAAGTAATAGCAATACAACCGGTCCTGAGAATGGATACGCATCAGTCATTTTTACAAACTCTATGACCGGCACGAAGCCTATAAATAAGCCATCAACCAAACGATGTTCTGAATTCCACGACAGTCTGGCATCTTGGGTAACGAGGAAGCGGACAGAGGCATTTAAAGTTGAATGTGCAAGAAAGTGGAATAGTGTTTTTAACCGCACCTATTGAAAGTTTATGGGCAATTCCGCAAGGTTCCAAATTCCATTTTTTTTTATCTGCAAATGTTATAAAAAATTGATCCTTGCATTGGAACTCGACAACGAAACAAGATCCTTCCTTGTCATTTTAATGCGATAAATTCCCCTACTTCTGGAAGTAGCTCTCATTCAGGATTTTTTAGAATTCCTACGTGGCTAGAATTATTGCCAAAGAACCAGCAAATGTAGGAATTAAAAATAGATGAAGGTTATTACGGGAAGCTTCAGACTATTTTCCATTATCTTTCCTTACATCATTCAATCATCTACAATTCACATGTTAAGTTCTATTGAAAATAGTTAGCTGATAATATTTCTGCTCATTTGTTTTAAATATATGAGATTAATTCCGTTAACGAACGAAAGTTGCCTACACCTTCAGGTATATTCCAGTAGTGTCTCCTGGTTCTGTAGCTACAGTACCGTACGATTCTTCTTTGTCGATAATTATTATAGATCTTCTTTCTTTCTAAAAACATCGTAGTTCCATCGACCACTACACTTTCACCTTTTTCAGAGTATAGCTGTTAGTATGATAACCGGTGGGATTGGCGATTTTGCTTTAATAATATAATTATGTTCTCGTTCCGTTCCTCCGACTCCGATGCGGCATACGTTGGCAACGATAATCTGCCGAGACTGTCACTGCCACTTTCTAGGATATTTCTCTTTTTTTCTGCGTGAAAGGCTTATGTCATGATCGGACCTACGACACAACCTAGCTGTCGTGCTTATTTATTACTACGCTTCTAAGGCAAGTAGTGAAATACTACATCGTGTATATCATGTTATCACATTCTCAGCTTGAAGAACTGGACACTTTACACAACTTTGTTGATGTTTTCTCAATTCGCCAACTGCTCTGCGCTGGATAAGAACCCAAAAAAACTATAATATTGTCTGAGGGGTCTCGCATAATTGAAACTGTCGCTCTTTGCTCAATCGTTCCGTCTCTGCTGAATTTTAGCCACCGGTATCTTGCCTTGAACACTCCTGGGTATAATCTTTTGGGATTTTGACTTTGTTTATATGCTCGCTGGATTTGATCTGCTCTCAATGTTGTTTAAAGTGGAGAGAGGTGGATTACGCACGGTAACGGACCTAGCCCAATTTCTTGGAAGAATTGTTATCGACTGCTTGTTAAGGACGAAGGAGATTTGAAATCAGTTCGATTTCGTCCGTATGAAAATTTGGTCTGGTTTGCTTCTAGAATATTCGCGATGTCCAATCTACTGTTTGAGGGTTGTGTCTGCGTCTGGAGTATCCTTTAAGTTTCACATCTGAACTATTCCGTAGTTGAGCAATATAGTTTCAGTTCAATATAGTAAGATTTGTATAATACCAAAATATTAATTTTTATCGTTTCAACCAATTTCAGATGATCCAGTCATAACCCTAACCGAACTGGCTGCAAAATGTGTAGCATCGTTTATTCCATTCGAATTAGTCGAACATGTTTTTCCACCGGTTCCGGAACAACTTCAGCTTCGTATCGCATTCTGGAGTTTTCCCGATAATGAAGAGGACATTCGATTGTATTCATGTCTAGCAAATAGTTCAGCGGATGAATTTCATCGAGGTGATCATCTGTTTAAAAATCGTGCAGTTAAGGATCCGCTACAAATTGGTAAATTGTTCACTTCTATTTTTTCTATTAAATTAAGTTAACTACTGTGTTTTTTTTTTCTTTTCTTGTAGGGTTTCATTTATCCGCAACTGTAATCAATGTTCAACCGCGAGCACAGTTTAATGTTGCGGTTACTTTTGATCGTAGAAGAATCTCATCGTGTAATTGCACGTGTGCGTCCGCAGCCTATTGGTGTTCGCACGTTGTAGCAGTATGTTTGCATCGCATTCATTGTGTACGTTTGTTTTGCCTGCTGTATAGTATGTAAATAAAATCTATTGAATTTTTTCTCTAGCCTGATGAAGTGTGTCTACGAGCGCCTGTTTCGGAATCATTAACTCGCTTACAACGCGATCAGCTACAAAAGTTCGCTCAGTATTTGATTAGTGAATTACCGCAACAAATTCTACCGACTGCTCAACGTCTTTTGGACGAACTTCTTAGTTCGCAGCCGACTGCTATTAATACAGTATGCGGTGCACCAGATCCAACTGCGGGAGCTTCGGCTAACGATCAAACTAATTGGTATTTGGATGAGAAGACGCTACATGACAATATCAAAAGGATATTGATCAAATTTTGTTTGCCGGCGCCGATTGTTTTCAGGTACGTTGTCGCGTTACATTTTGGCATTTATATTTATAAGATCGTTCAAACTTTGTAAGAATAGTTGAAGTTATTTGAACTTAAAATGTCTGTCTTTCAAGGCATCATTTTCTGCAACTTAAAATGTCTGTCTTTCAAGGCATCATTTTCTGCTCGGTGAAAAAGCGTAATGTCTACAAATACTGAGGACTTGCGTTCGAATCGCACCTGTTTATCACATGTGGTAGAAACAATTATGTTAAATCCACATTGTTATTGCACATTGTACCATCCTGTTTCGTAAAAAAAATTTAACGGCGCTCATGTACTTTCTACAAGCTTCGCCAGTTCGATTTCGAAATAAACATCTTAACTGGGTTCGGATTAACGAGCTCCTCCAGAATTAAGCTTAGATGGTGCGACACTTTCTCCAAGCCGTTTGCACTTCTTGGCGAATTGTACAACTCTAGGTCCAGTTCTATGAATCCTTTGCTTCTTATGAAGTAAACGCGAAGTAGTTACTTGTAGCCTCTTTTGTAGTTGCAGTTTCAAAGGAGGCTTCCTTCTTCCGCAACCGATTCGATTTCCTTCGAAATTCACATCTTGACTGGTTCTAGGTCATCATTTAAAGAGTCAATTCAATTTCCATAAGTTGGTTCGTATTTGAGTTTCACCTTGAGCAAACTCCTCATTTCTTCTGAAGTTGGCGTCCAATATGGCCAGTCGCTCACACAAAAAGTGTTGCACCTGCCCGACAAAGGGAAGTTTCAATTGCGTTGAAATAAATGCATAAGTTTGCGGAAGTGCTATTAAATTTGAACCAAATTGAATAATGTCTGCATGGTAAAATGTGTCCTTCTTTTAAGGATTGGTTCCAAATTAATTTTGATATTTGCTCTTTTTTCAGTGACGTAAACTACTTAACGAATTCAGCGCCACCAGCAGCTGCCGAATGGAGCTCACTTTTAAGACCACTACGTGGCAGGGAGCCCGAAGGAATGTGGAATCTTTTATCGATCGTTCGCGAAATGTATCGACGATGCGATCGGAATGCGATTCGTCTCCTGGAGATTATAACCGAAGAATGTATGGCCTGCGATCAAATTCTAATTTGGTGGTTTTACACCAAGCTATCATTGCTTGTCGGAAGTGGTGGACATAGTGGCGGAAAGCACAGCAACACACATAGTAATTCGAACGCATCACAACATGCGTGTAGTTCTCTATGTGACGAGATTGTTGTCCTTTGGCGATTGGCCGCTCTAAATCCTGGATTAGCGCCGGACGAGCGCGACATGCTGCACGCACAGTTTACTGCGTGGCATTTGAAAATTCTCGATAAGGTTGTAAAATGTCGTATGCTTACTTCATCGTATAGCACCAAGCATAATCATAATTCGAGATCCGATGCGGAATTGTTTGTCGGTTTCAAGCCTGCTATCGAAGCGTGCTATTTGGATTGGGAGGATTATCCGATTCCCGATATTACGCATACACAAGATACGAATCCGATGTATCATTGTCCTTTTACGTGTTTCAAGCATACCGACTCGAAAATGGACGTGAACAGTCAGTTGAATGCAACGCAAGCGGTTATGGCAAACAATAAGCATTACAACTACATTAGTACGGATCATCATCATCAGTTGAAACTTCGCTACGAGCGACCCTTCAGGGATCGCTGTTACGTATCGAGCAGTAACAACAGTAGTAACAGCAGCAGCGATAGTGTTAACGTAAGGCTACAATCACATACACTTGCCGCAATTTCGCGAGATAATCGTGACGATGGGAATCGATCGAGTGCGAGTAGTGAAGGTTTCTGTGAAAACGATGATTTTGGTGGTGACAGTAGCGGGAATAATATGGGAGCGGAGGGAGGTCGAGCAATTCCACCTCAGCCGCCGCCACCTCATCCACAAACACTACAACAAAATAATACTCCCAAGTCGCCGTCAAGTGAATCCGATTCGCAAGGTAGTGGTGATCTATCAGCAAGTGCAAGCGGCGAAGCTGACCCAACTATCGAAACAAGCAGCATTAAAAGTAGTAACAGCGAAGCAAACAGTTGTAATTGTAAATTAAACGAAAACATTTTGAATAGTGTTAGCATAATACGAACTAGTTGTAATAATTGTAATTTAGTTAAAACATCAAATAATGTAAAAATAGAATCGCAAACACAAGACAATTCTGCGCGAAATGATAGTAAATTGTTATTGAATAATTTAGGTAAGACACAAAATAACAAAAGTGCCAATGATGATGGTTCGATTTTTACAACGTCCGCATCATCATCATCGTCCTCGTTCTTGGCTGGAACGAGTATTAAATTAAATTATAAAGCAATCGAGCCACAGAACTCGATAAGCTCGTCGTCATCTTCGTCAGCGATCAACGATCAACCTGATTTGGCGACACATAAGCCAATAGTGAACGTAAAAGAACTGCCATTGGAATTGGCTGTTGTTGCTGCTGCTGCTGGTTGTAATGTTGATGTTGCTACTGAAACCGTTTCTGGCATTCGGCGTCGAACATCGAAAGATGAATCGTTCTCTAGTTCAAGCGACGAATATAATTTTTATCATTACAATGCAAACACCAATCGTTTGGCAGAGACTGCATGTCCTCAACTACCATCAACGAGCAATTTGAGCAGTCATAACACTACTACCAATGTCGTAGATAGCTGTAGAAATCCAATAAGTCGCATCGGACCTGCTACGTCTAAACCTCAGGTGCACAATAAGCAAATCTTTTCAAATATTCGACCGACGGAAGATGCCTGGGATATATTATTGGCAAGAGCCGAAGGTTTACATGCGCATGGACATGGACTCGAGGCTTGTACACTGGCCGTACAATTGGCCGAAGAAATGTTGGCAAAACCACCAAATTTAATTATTGAATTACCGGTACCACCGAAACGAAAGGGAAAGAAACACAGCATAAATCCAATTTGCCATCAGTTGAGTGTCTTAGCGTCGACCACATTGGCTAAGTGTGCGTTTCTGTGTACCGTCTTGGCCGAAAATTCCGAACACTATCATTTGGCATTTCGAATTTGTTTGTTTGCTTTAGAAATGCCGCGACCGCCAGCCAGTACTAAACCGCTGGAAGTAAAGCTGGCCAATCAGGAGGCCGATCTTTTGGCTCTGCTCAAACGGATTCCACTAAATCAACCCGAATTGAAAGTGATTCGTGAGCGTGCCGAACATTTACGAGATGGTTTGTTGAAATCACGCGGTGAAGCATTGCTGCCGATTATGTTGGCCAGTTTTATTTTCGATGCGCTCGTAATGCCGTCGATTACCGGCAAAGAGACTCGAATTAAAGTGATGAGTATGTCTTATCGCATACCGACAGATGAGAATCTAGGATTCGAAGCGGCGGTTGCTGCTTTGGGACTGAAGGCGAATGTATCGGAAGCTGAGCATCCGTTACTGTGTGAGGGAACACGCCGGCAACGCGGTGATCTAGCTTTGACTCTTTTATATTACTACAAAGACGAACCGCATAAAATTGCCAATATTATGGAAAAATTACTGGACCGTGACATTCATATCTTGCTGAAAAGTACTCTGCTACCGGCATACTATTCAAACAGCCCGCCGGTACGAACGCCAGCCTCCCAAGCGCGACGTGAGGAAAAAGAACAGTTCAATCATGTCCATCATCATTCAAATGCTGACATTTATCAGCCAGATTTTGGCGCGAATAGCCGTCCTCATAGCAGTACCAGCGCCGAGCTCGAAATAGGAATATGTACTATGAGCCTGTCGACACAGACAAATTTGCCGGGTTCGTCGGGTCAGTCTATGGTGACTTCGACATCAGTGACGGGAACTACGACACGATCAAAAGACATCCGATACAAGGGAAAACGGGCATATCCGTCCATTCCGAATCAACCGTCTGAGGCCAGTGCCCATTTCATGTTCGAATTGGCCAAGAACGTTTTGACTAAAGCCGGTGGAACAAGTTCAACATCGCTCTTTACCCAGGCTACGACCAATCAAAATCATCACGGCCCTCATCGTGCACTGCACATGTGCGCTTTTCAACTCGGTTTGTATGCTCTCGGCTTGCACAATTGTGTTAGCCCGAATTGGCTATCGCGTACATATTCCTCACATGTTTCGTGGATAATTGGTCAAGCCATGGAAATTGGAGCACCAGCCATTTCGTTTTTGATCGAAACGTGGGAAGGACACTTGACACCGCCCGAAGCGGCTGGAATGGCTGATAGAGCGTCTCGCGGATGGGACAATAATATGATCTATCCAGCTGCTGAGTTGGCTTTATCAGTGCTACCGCATGCGGCGGCTTTGAATCCAAACGAAATACAACGTGCGATTTTACAATGCAAAGAACAAAGCGATCAAATGCTCGAAAGAGCATGTATCACGGTCGAGAATGCTGCCAAAGGTGGTGGCGTGTATCCCGAAGTTTTGTTCCAAGTCGCGAAATACTGGTACGAATTGTACATGCGAAATACTCCAAATAGCGAGCACGATCACGACGTAAACGAGATACACTTGGATCACAGTGTGAGCCTGAATGCTTTGATCGAACCGCCGGAACAACCCAATGTTCAACAGCCGCCGCCAAATCAACAAGTTGTCGTTACTACCGCTCCGGCATTCCAACAAGGTGTAGCAACGCTAGCCCCAATCGGTATAGCCCCATATCCGCCGTATAGTTTCTGTCAGGGAGTCTACCATCATCACAACTTATCGTATCCGCCCAATCAAATGCAAATGTACATTTCGACCCCACAAACCTATCAGTATCCACCACCTACGACACAACCTCCTCCGACATCCGTTCCTCCGCCACCGTATGCACAACCCGGAACCTTTCAACCTATGTCGCATCCTCCTCCACAGGCCTATCAACCTATTCAGTGCACTTCGAATCCTCCGCCACAACAATATGCCGGTGTACAAATGCCCGTACAAGTAACCGTACCACCACCGCCGCAACAATTGCAACCGAACATGCAGTATTACACGCAATCAATGTCGATTGCACCGCCGCCGCCACAACCCAATCCGCAGAATATTCGGAACCAACCGAGCCATCATGGTGTCATCTATCCGTTCATACAGCAACCGACTGTCCGGCAAAGACATCCCCATCAGTACAGGTTTAATCTTAATTTCGATCGAATGGTTTACTAAAATTTCTCAAATTTTTTGCTCTGTTACAGTTCAATACAATTGCGTTACTTGCTGGCCGCCTACAACGTTGGCATGTTGGCTATGGAAACGTTGGCTAGACGTGTGCACGACGATCGACCTCAAGCTAAATACGCCCGAAATCCACCGTACGGCGAAGATGTTAAATGGTTGTTGCGGATATCGAAAAAACTCGGTACTCAGTATTTACATCAGTTTTGTGTATGTGCCGTTAATTCGATTGTCAGTCCGTTTGTTTTGCATGACGTTGCAATCGAGTCTGCTCATTATTTGGGTCGACATAACCCGTCGTTGGTAATGCAACATTTAAGATCCGCCCTAACGCCACTGGTTCAAAAGTGTCAGCAAATGTAAGTCGAATGAATAGCGGCAGAAAGATTTGTTTCGAGTCCTCTGTTTGTTTTTTTCAGGTACATTCAATGTATTCATCAGAAACTGTATCATCTTACGCAGTCGGACTACGAAGATTTTGCAAGTATTATTTTAGCTGCTCGAGCTGCGTTTCAAATTACGCCAGAAGGTAATGCGCAGTTCAAGGATTGGATACAGTCGATTAAGAGGTAATAGTTAATATTAGTTTAATTGCCGATGATTTTTTTTGATATTGACAAGCAGAAGCAAATCTTGATTTATCTAATTTTTTTCGCTCCTCTTTTAATTTATTGGCTGCCTCATACTCGATTTAGACATTGTGAGGTCAAGACCATAGAGATATAAATACTGGAGACGACAAGACGCCGTTTTTGTATGAAGCATTTTTAAGCCAAATTGAACGTTTTTGTATGGAGCGTTTGATGTCAGGTGGCAGTGAAATGCAAATAGTAGCCTAGTATTTAAATGTTTGGCGGTTTTTGTGTTCAAGACTGGAGTATAACATAAATGTCAGTAAGATGCTAATAGTAGCATAGTGTTTATTGCCGGTCCTTTGCGAGGAATCGTCCGGCTTCACAACAGTAGCTGCTCGTCATCTCCAGTACATATATCTCTATGGTCAAGCCTATCGTTGCTGTTGTCCTTGCTCGAGCCAAACAACTGCTCTATAGACTAGTAGTTCATTCATACTCTCATTAGCTTCTTCTCTCCTCACTTTCACACCAATCACTGCAAATTTTCAAAGTTGTCTTCATAACATAACGTTGGTAGGTTTACGTAGTGGCCCGCCAGCAGTGGCGGTGCTGATAGTTTTGGCACCCGGCGCACTTTCTACGTTTTGGTGCCCCAAATTTTGAATTTTTTTTTTTCGTAAAATCAAAGGTCATTTTGAAGATTTTGCATGACATAAATAGAGGGAAGGTTGTAAAGTGACCCCTGCGGTTAATTTGGCCCTAATTATTTCTAATGATTCGTAATACCATTTATGGCTTGCGTCATATATCGGGCTTTCAGATATGTGACAGATAAACACCATAGAACAAAACCGAAGTGCATTGCTTATTCATACGAAGGATCGCCTTGCTGCCGCAAGATATGCAAAATTTATTCCATCAACATCTCTGATTGTCTTCAAACGTGCATCTTATAAGAATCAATGGAAGAATATATCAAAAGATCTCAAGAAGCGAAACATAGCCGCTGTCAAGACTGTGGATGTGATACAGGATGATCAAAAGATCAGTTCTGAAAGTGGTGAAAATGAGGCTTCTTCGAATGAATACAATTCGACCAGAGGCGTCATTTCAGTTTTACCCAAGGGGCAAGATCTTTTTCACTACATATAAATGCATTTGTGTCGATATTAAGATTTATGTAGTGTATGCATGCGCGCACGCACAGTTCAAGAACTACGTACATTTTTTAAACTCCTTTGAAAATAGTCTTTCTTGAAAAAATTAAAAAGTCTTGGTTCGCTTCAATTCTGAAATTGACCGCCCCTCCCAAATTACGTCCCTCAATTCGACATCTGATATTGAAGACACAAATTGTTAAGGATCCATTCCTAGTCACCAAAGAAGTAAAATATGCATTCAATTGTGATTTTTTGGAGCACAATGAATGTCCTGGAGCAGAAGGTGATAATTATATGTGATTTTTGCCGATAAAATTGAATTTTTTAGCTATTTTTCCTATGGTTTTATGCACACATTTAATTTGGCTCTCCGGTGCTATATTACACACACATTTTCTGAAACTGTGAGGCTTTATTCCTTTATTTATAATGCAAATGCACACAAGCGCCAACATGTGGACAGTCCACTTGTGTACGTTGGCTATCACTCGTCGACGCTGGTGCTACTTCGCCGCTGTGTCGGTTTTTTGACCACAAGTCCAAGGGTTTGACACTGAACAGTTGACAATTCAGAACTGAAGCTTACGAACCACGGCCAATGTGTGGACGATCCATGCACGCTGGCGCTGGTCTACATTTGTCCGACTTCGCGCTGGCCTACGTTGGCCCAACATGTATTTGAGGCATAAATATTTCAATTTTCTCGATAACATTAGAACAAATGTACCCGTATTGTCGTTTAATTATTAGATAATACTTCTTAATTGCATTCGTAATATGAACATGTATATTTATAATGATAAGATCAAAGCGTAACCGTATATTTAGGGGAATGAAACAAATGTTTGGGTGTACGACGTGTTGTTAAATTGTATTTGGATGGATAGGTGTAGGTAGGATGCCGTGTTTTAGAATTGCAAAATTTACAATCAGTGAATTTAGTGATAATTGCAGGATTGTACATGAGCGAAAAATTGTGTAGGTAGGTGGAACAGTAGGTGTGACGCCCTAAAAATTTGGCGCCTGGCGCTGTTGCTCCACTTGCTCCTATGGAAGCTCCGCCCCTGCCCGCCAGTCGCATATAGCCGTTGTGTTGCCATAAGTCGCTAAATTTGGTCAATGAAGTGAATCATTTTGACGCTCTTCGGTACTGTTTAATAGGAGTATCGGCTCTCCGATGATATTCTTCGAGGTTTCATTAAGGCCATCAATTAATTGCTTGCCTAGGGCATGATGTCGGGTCTTGGCTAGTACCGGACATTCGCAATAATGATGAAACGTAGCTCCCTTTCATTCGCATTCAAACAAATACGTCAATGGGGTGTTTTGGTAAATACCAATTCTGGCTGCACGGTCTAGCTGCACGCTGATAACCATGTTCATGAAGAGATCAATATGCGTCCTGCTTAAGAGCTTATCAGTTCTGGTCCGGTAGAAGGATTGTATGGAGTATTTCTGGTTTGAGTGGCTACAAACAACTCTTCACAAACTTGTAAAAATTTACTTCACACACTTGTAAAATTTGCTAAGATATCTATACACAGAATTGGAATACAGAATCGCGATTTTATGCGATGGTTCGGAATAAGTACTTCGCCTACGGCCACACCGATTAAAAAAAACTAATAAAAAAATTTTTTTTTTATTATTTCGCCCTTAGATCGAAATCATGTAAAAAAGATTTATGGACACAAATTAATGCCGCTCTACAAACCAATTCCAAATGACAACGACTTGATTCGGTCAATTCCGAAACACCACATTCAACTAGTAACTCATCAGGAAATTCAAACAATCAATCCTCAACATTTCATCATCACTCACATTCAACATCGTCGACATCTACGACGGTCTCACCGTCACCGTCAATGTCGACAAATAAAACCAATATCGTTTCGGTTGTGCAACATTATCACCATCATCATCAATTGCAACAACATCGGCATCAATCGCCATCATCCGAACAAGAGCAACAACAACAGCTACAACAGCATCATCTATCATCGTCATCGACTACATCGACATCAAATCAACAACAGCAGACTGCACAAGCGCAACCGGTTTTCCCGGCAATGCTGGCTATTGCTGCTGCTCCGCCCGGTTCAGCTCAAAATCAAAATTTAAATGTTATCGCCGCTCCGATTGTTGTTGATTTCGGAAACTTCACTGTAAATTGTCTACCTCCACCTCCCCTGCAATCGTCTGTTCAACAACATCAACAGCAGCAACAACAGCATCATCATCCGCAACAACAATCGCAACCCGCAGCCCATCTTGAATTAAATCTAAGTTCAACTGCGGTGGAACAAATACAATTTCAACATTCGTCGCATCACTCCTATAGTAGCACGTCGAACGGATCCTTGTGAGAGTTAATTGTTTTCCAAGTTCAAGAGAACGCAATCGTTTTCGAATCCAATTTATTCGTAATCGAATAGAGTTAAATTACATGATTTGTTCTAATTGTAAGTAGTAGGGTTGCGAACTAACGCAACCAATTCTATTGATGTTTTTTTTTCAAGAAGTCTGCTGAATCTTTTCAACATAAATACGGATGGTGTGATTCTTTTTGGCTAATTCTATTGATGAAATATTTAAATAAGACTTTTTTTTATTGATAACTGTACTACAAGTTGTTGAAAAGGTTTGAAGGATTCAGATAGTAAATTAGAGATTTAGTGTTTTTATTTAAATTAAATTGTACATTGCTGGTGTTTAATTGCTCGACATTTTAACGCAGTAAATTTTATGATATATTTTTGGAATCATATTTTTATCGTATGATAAAATTCAGCTTGAAAATAGTAAATAGATTTAAAAAGTAGCTTGCAAAGAAAAGAGTTCTGTTTGTTTTTCCGTATGCAAAAAGTAGGATCGTGTTATTATCAAAACAAAATTTAACATCTTGATTACAACAATTAGCCCCAAGTTTAAAATGTTCTTTACAGATTGTGAAGTTCAGTGTGTATTTACATACAATTTTTTGTTATCCGTTGATCAGTGTCGCTCTAAAATAGACGTCAATATTCCAGAAAAACAAACCATTCCTAAGGTTTGAACTTGCGAATCGTTAGGCGTCCGCTCCGAACTGAACTTAAACAGTTTTAATATTAAAAATAAAATTCATTGAATACGAAATTAGTTTGAATCGCCGGTAGAACAAATTCTTGAAAGGTGGTCGATCCATCAAGCTACTACATCGGATGGTTTGTTCGGTATTTTCTCACAAATTTTGGTTCTGCTGGGATCTCATCGCTTGACACAATCGCGAGCTGCTCGAACTTTATGTAGCCCTGTTGTCACCCAATGCTTCGAAAGCAAGGAACACGATCAGAACATTCTTTAAGACGTTTTTGAAACTTATCCATCAACTCATGCTTCTGCGGTATGAATCGCATCTCTCGAAGTATACGGTAGATAACAACAACGTCATTAAAGGGCTGTAAGTATTGTTATGAGTCACTGTTATTACTTCTAATATCACTTTTTAGACTGCAGATGTTGAGCACATGACATCTGTGTTAGACTGGTCGCAGCCACAAAGTAGAAAACACAATAGAACAATTCTATATCTCGGTCTTTTTAGGAACTTTTATCCAATAATTTTGTTCATTCTTTACCGGATAATTTTCTTTTCTTTGATTTCCCGGAATAATAGCAAACATTTATAGAATATTTTTTGGGTCGTATCTATTTAATAGATGCGTGCCTGAACTTTCTTCTTCGAATGGCCTAATTCACATTCCTACTCGGAGCAATTGCTACTCTCGTAGACGAACTGATGTTCAAAATCTCTTGATCTTGGATCAGAACTGATTGTAAAGTACTCGCGATTATAGGTAGAGGTATCCAGTTTTTTGTGATTTATACCGTTCGCTCTCTCTCTCTCTTTATTCAAAATTTCGTTAAAATTCTGAATTGCTTTGAAACTGTGAATTCCGTTTGATTTAAATTTTGTTGATACAAATATGTTTGACAACTGAAAATATCACAGTGTTGTAAATAAAACTAACAAAATTTTTTTTTTAATTAATTAATGAGTTTATCAAAGTTTTTAGTTGTAATTTCTTTTCTTTGATAGAATTAAGTAGTTCTATTTTCTTTTTCTTTGTTTTAAGCATTAACTAAAATTTTATAATATTATGTTTAACATATTTTGAAATGATCAGTTTGTAAGTAGAAATTTAAAAAAAAAAATAATTGCTAACTTTATCATAAAAAATTCTAACATTTTTGATCTCATAAATTAAAAATTAAAACTTAACTAACTCGTCTACAAGCATACGAATACCGGCGTAGCATTGTTGATAACTTGAAAATTAAACGGCAAACATGCCGTTATGAGGTGGCAATTCATCTCTGTTTGCTCCTTCTTTTAGATGAAACTGAAAGCAGAAAAAGAGAAATGAATTAGTAAAATAAGATGCCGCTGCTTGTATTTTGCAAACGTATCTTAATTACAGGTACATTAAGTTGGCAGCAACGTTGATGTCTCGATTCCACGAAATGATTGAAAACGATGTGAAAATTTTGATATTATCGTTCCTTTACGGCATTGATAACATAATTTTGTGGTCCGCAATTGGTCCACCAGTAACACGTCGCAATCTGGCAATAAATTTGGACATTCTCGTGCAGCTCTTCATCGGCCAATTTGTGGCAGTCTTCGTTGAACAGAGTTTTGTCCCGCGGTTTTTCTATCGATCAAATTATTTTCGTTATAGCTCACTCTATACAAATAAATTTATTGAAATATTATCGAGCAACACTACGTTTCGCATAAACTTTTGTGTGCAGTAGACGCATGATATACTCATACTGGATGGTACTCCATTCGAGTGACTTTCTTTTTTCTTCTAGAGATTTCTTTCAAGTTTTTTGGTCTATTGCAAAAATTGTAATTTTCTCCGCAATTCGCCAGTTGTTTTTTCGTTGTTTTGATAATTCACAATTGTCATCCCAAGTACGAGCTTCAATGCAGGATATAATTCCATTTTTTGGGAGTAGTCTCTCGATTCTAATTTTTTTTATCAGATTACTTCGTCTCACACTGATTGATACCGTTTCGCATTTTTCACAGTTCACGAATAAATTCCACAAGGATTCCTTGTTCCTGAATTATTTTCACGACTTGAATTGTGAAAGCATTGCAAACTATGAAATGCTTAGGAATCAAGGAATTTTTGCCCGAACTGAATAATGAAAGCTTTTAAAGCCTTAAAGCGTTGTAATCTATTCAGAATGTTTTCAAATCAATTTATTTTGAGATCTATAAAACGACTATTAAACCAGAGCTTTCTATTCCAGCGATTAGCTCCTCATTCGGTACATGTAACGAATTTTCATTGAATAAATAACATGGAGTACTATACGACATTTTTCCTGGATTGATTTCTTGAAGAATTTCTTCACTCTATTGTACATGTGCTCCACAATATTCTCCATTAGCTCAATCATAGAGCTGCGTCATAGAGACGAAACAGATTGGGTCTATGAGACCCAGTCTTAGACCGCATGAACTCCTCCGTACTTCTTTTCAGGTGATATAAATTGTCCAAGAACTTTGGTTTCTCTTCAATAACCAGTTCTGGCTTTTAATTAAGCATTTTGTTATACATAAATAAAATGTATATTAAGCTCACCTTAATTGCGCTTGTTTCTGGGACTTAATGCTTCAAACCACATTTCACGAACCACATTAGTGGAATGTTGTAATACAATCGTTTACTTTAAACTAATTTCAATAGTTATATTAGCCTTGTACAAAACGAATAGTTTCATATCATAAAAAGCGTCTTTCAACATCAATTATTACTAATAATAAAAAGTGAATGTGTTCATCTAAAATAAAAAGAAATTAGGAAAAAGAAAAAAAATTAGATTTAGTAATTATAATTTTTTTATTTACGATTACTGTATTAGTTAAGATTTATACATGATAGAAATATTTTAAAACAAGAATTTTTATGCTTAAATTTTTTTTATTTACAATAATATCTTTACACGCATATACACACATTATACATAAAGAATTATATAGCAACAAAAATTCATGTCATATTTTATTTTTCTTTACATTATTTTGAGTAATTTCTATTTTTTTTTAGTTAATATTGTGTTCTTTTGCTTTATTGTGTATTTAATTTAGATAATTTTTTTTAAACTATATTATTATTTTTCCATAAATATATTTTTTTTTATATAGGCTGGAAATTGTTTGTTTAATTTATTTTGAAAAGAAATTCCAGCGCAGTTTTCAAACTGTCTTTTTCAGTGGATGTTTTTCATCGGTCGTGTCCTCAATTATTTAATTCCGGTTTGGTAAGAACTAACCAAGGTAGAGTTCTATCACAGAAGGGCAATTCCAGTTGTGGTCTTTTTGTTCTGACATCGGAAAGCACCCCAACAATGCTTGTACGTAATTATAGTAAATGAGGTGGATATCCTGAGGCACGCCACGCCTTCATTGTTCAAAATTGTAGTGGTTGTGTGGGATGGAATGGGCTCTCTATACGGATATACTGGGAAATCGGTATAATATCGGTACTTTCACCGGGTCAAGCTGCAATCAAGATTTGGAAGTGGCGACTCTTTGCTTTAAATTAGTGGAAATTGTCGAAATGATCTAGACGGTTTAAAGCTACTCTGATCTGCGTTCCTGGTCATAGGAATATAAAGGGAATGTGCGGGGTTATGACAAGGCAGGATTCCGCCTGTCACACCTATCTGAAAACAGTTCAACAGATGCAAGAGAAAGAGAGTTACTTTCACTTTCGGATGTGAATAGTGCCCGAGATCGTACATTAGGCAGGCTTACGACCTGGAGAAGATTTAAACGAAATAATTTTGAGATTTGCTAGATTTCGTAAATGGAACAGAATGCGAAAGTTTTCGTCAGGCGGCTAGCGCTTAAACCCTTTTATTTTAGAACGGACTGACATCGCGTGCCGTTATATAGGAAGAGACAGTACATACGCCAAAGTCGTCAATACTTTTCGTGCGGTGGGCGGCACTGTAAACTCTGTGTCCACTCATGGCTGCCAGGATATGACGATGGTTAGTTTGGTTTTCCGTGTTTAATCTGGAGGCAATCCCAAACTAGTTTGGAGTAGATTTGAACTGACTACAGAGCCAATTTGTCTGAGAGGATTTTTGTATCCCCGTCTGATATTTTTTCAAACTCAGAGTTTAATAGCATGTGTCTCAGCCTGGAAGACAGTGATGTTCCAGGAAACGAAGACTGATTAGAATGGAACCTTTCTGTTGAGTAAAGGTTCGATTTAGGATAAAACCTCTTGAAGATGGTCCCTTAGGTGGAAAACTATTGTAACCCACTCTCAAGATTTAGACAAGTAGATGAACTCATAAGGATCATTCGAAAACTCTCCTGCATGAAACAATTTCCCTCCTTAGAAATGACTGATTTTGTCAAACAACCTGGTTCCCAGTTCAGAATTTGAAAATTCTATCAGAGTTGGTGATTAAACATATTCGATATTTTGTATCAGCTAGTCTAGAGTTCACGAAGGGCTCGGCTCCTGAATCGAAAACAAATCGATATCTCATCAAACCTAAGTGATATGTCGGAATTCGTAAAAATGTACACAATCATTTTACTCCCCTAAGAAAGTGAATAAATGATTATATTTAAAGCGCTTAGAAGCAAAAGCGAATTCGATATCTCATTAGATTCAAGAAATATGTCGGAATTCGTGAAAACGTACACACCCACTTTACACCTCGTTAGGGGTGAAATATAAAAAAAATCCGGGTAAAATCACTTCTAGATGCTTGAAGAGCCCAAAAATGTAAAATTCCTTTAATAGACCTAAGAGATATGACGATGTTCTTGGAAATGAATGCTACCCCCTTTCACGGATAATTTTTTTTTGGCTCACCTTTGTACGCCAATGAAATTTTTTTTTGCTTAAATTACTTTTCATAATAATAAGCCATTAATTTTTTATCTAAATTTCAAATCGATCACAATAGTTTATTATTAAAAAATAATAAAGAAAAATTACGGCATTCTGTAAACATTGTTTTCTTATTAATCATCAGTAGAAAAATCAAAAAAACATTTGAATGGAATCAAACTCTTCTCTTTTTGTTACAAAATTATTTTAGTCTGTCTTAAATAAATATTAAAAACCATATTCCATTGATTAAACACAAACAATAACGCAAATTTCTAAAAAAGTTTTTATTTTTAAAAATGTCGAGCAATGCTTACTGGCCTATAATTTAAATTCTATGCCACCCAAACTAAAATACATAGCGATTTGACATGTACATAATAACTATATTTATGTAATTAAATATTTTTAAATTTATTGAAATTGATCAATACTCACTTTTCATTTCATTATTAATAAAAAAGAGGTTACAGAAACTTAACAGACAATGCATTCAATGTTCAGCAAAATCAAAAAAAAGCAATACAGAAAACAAATTTACCCTTTCGATGTTTTTAGATTAAGAAAATTATATTAAATATTATATTTAATATGTAATGTTTCGAACTAAGTGTTTTTTACTGTATTCAAGGAAGACAAATTGTACTCTTTATACAAAAATACAAAAAGGAAAAAAAACCGGTGAAAACCATATTTTTTGGTCAAAATTCAGTACTCGTTTTATAAACATCATCATATTAAAATAATATGATTGTATAATATTAATAATAACAATAATAATAATATTGGAAATTAAAATTCCACAAATAGCAACACTTTTATTAAAATTAGTTTCTTTAATTACAAGAATTATAAATGTCCGCACACAGAAAACCCAAAATTGAAAGCAAATATTTAAAAAAAAGACGGAGACAAACTACGAATCCAATCCAAAAACTTTGCATTATATTATATGAATATTAGAAAGTTAATTCTAAGTATGTATTAACTTGTGTCTCATCACACGATTGTAGAAAATCTTAACAAATTATAACGTAAATATTTAATTTAATCAGTTTTTAACCAAAAATAAAAATGAAATTATATAAAACATAATAAGACACTTTACTCTCTTTTCTCTTAAATGTTGTAGTGTTTAGGAACAAGTGCATAGTTGTAAATCATATAAATATATATTTTAAATGTGAAAAAATAAATAAATATTAACTATATACGAAAAGAAAGCACAGAAACGACTAATTTGTATTTATATCCAAAAGTATTAGAAAAAAATATGTTGAAATTTACACAAAAAATATTATATTTATTGCTAGATATTAATACAAAAACAAATATAAAATAAGTAAATTTCGGTGGAGAAAATGGAATATACAAATTGTGTAAAATACTAACCTAGTCAGATACTTAGAAATTATTGCGAATATTTATTTTAAGTTTTTTTTTCGTTGCTCTTTACAAAGTTATCGCATCATCGCTTTTAAAATGAAAAAAGGAAATAGAATACAAAATAAATATTATATAAAATAAAAACAATATTATAATGAAGAAAAATAAAATAAATTCAAGAAAAGAAAAAATATATATATATATACTGAATTATATTATAATAAGAAATGAAAGATTTGAGGACTAGAACAAAAAAAATTCAAATCTTATTTATAACTAACTACACATATTTCACTGTTTTTCTGATTTTTTTTTTTGTCAAAATTCTATTTTAATTTATTGGAACATATTTTCTGATAATTAAATAACTTAAATGTTCTGTTTACGAACGATAAATACCTATCTACTATATTACATTAATTCAGTTTACTGCTCTACTTTTTTTCATGGAATATTTTTGCTATAATCAATCAATATAAAATATTAAATAAAACTTTTAAAAAAAAAGAACATAATTCTTTATTCATTCAACATAATTTTTTGGAAAAAATCTATTACGATATATACATATATATTATATTTTAGATTTGTATTCATACATCATTTGTCATAAGTGAAATATCGCAAAAATAAACAAAAAAACATTTAAAACTTTGGTTCCGAAATGATTTGGTTTGTATTCGATTTTCAAAATTGATTTTTTGTTTGTGTTCTTATTTTAGTGGACTATTGAAGTGTTGCAGTTGATAATAATTTGTTATAGGTTTATTATTATTTATTATTTTTTGTTTAAAGTTTCTGAATCAGATTGTTGAGTTGGGGCGCAACAAGCCTTTGAACACCCCTTCCTTGGTGTTAATCAATCACAGGGACTATTTCAAAGGTAATTTTTACTTTATTATTTTTAATAATAAACCCGAACAACCATATATAGTTTTGTGTACATAAAATGTCCACGATGTGTTCACTGTGCACAAAACTTGTGCATGATGGGCGACTGACTCGTGTTTGGCGCAATTAAGGTCGCTGTATAATAAAACGCTTCGACGCATATGAGTTGTACACATTAGTGGATGACATGCGCACGTGCTAAAGGCGCATCGAAATAAGCGAAGCAAGGCTATTCTCGCATGTCATGCACAATGTGTTCACATGCGCACGTGCTAAGGCGCACCAAAATGATCGAAGCAAGTTTATTCTTTTATTCTTCAAGTTTAGCTTATTTCCACGTGCGCATCTGGGCACAGTAGCTGTGCACAATTTTAGTGGGCGCAAATGGTTGTTCGGGAAAGTATTGCGATTTTAAAAAAATTGGTACTCTGATTTTTTTTATGTTTTAGGACTAGTAGACCTCAAAAATAGAAAAACCTACTAAAAGTATTTAATAAGTCCTACCAAACGTAGGGCGGCAGCTACTCTCTACACTCCTTAACCTCCTATAACGTTTTTTACTACTTATTTTACACTTTTTAGTTCGTTTCAAAAACAGGTTTTTTAAAAAAAAAAATTATTTAAATATTATATTCTGCTTTTCAGTTTTGTTTGTATGCAATTTTTTTTGCAAAGGGATCCGTTATCATAGTTCTATATAAATTCCAAATTTTAGTCTCCTAGCGTAACCCCCCAACTACCCCTCATACCCCACCCCCAAAAATCGAGTTAATATTGCATTGTTATCCAGTTTGGAGCTACGTTTAATGTTTCAAGTCTCTAGCTAATCGGGAAGTTAGTTTAAAATCATTTGGTAAATTTGTACCGAACAAAAAAACAGACAAGACAGCGAGCTAATAAAAACGTAGTAAAATGCCCAAAAAGTTTAAATCTGTCTGTACGCGTCTGGTTTCCGCCGTATGCAAACGCGTTTGAAGGCTCGTAGTTCAAAAATCCTGTAAGCTATTGAATTTAAATTTTTTTGGTCGGTGGGTTAGGTGGTCCTCTTTGAATTGTCACTGTTTAGGGGTAGGAATGTGAATGGGAAGGTTGGGTCAGAGCATTTGAGACGAGGAACCGCTAATGCTAGGAAGTTGGTGGAAAGTAGAGTATTACTGATTTTTTTATCTCTTAAGCCACTAAAGGCACTTGGCATCTATACATATAGGGCTACAGTAGAGGGATGTTTTAGAAATATAAATTTTGGTGGGGGTAGTACTGTACGAGAGTGGGATATATTACTTTATTATTTTAATAATAAAGTATTGTTATCGATTTTTAAAAAAAAAAAATTTGCTACTCTGAAAATTTTTTTTTTCCACGTTTCATGACTAATAGACACCAAAAAAGCAAAAAAAAATTTCAGTCCGTCTGTGCGCCGTACGCCGTACGCTGTACGCCGTCCGCCGTACGCTAAACGTTTGAAAGCTTATAGCTCTCAAACCCTTTGAGCTATTAAGTTGAATTTTTTTTTGTTGATAGACTGAGCAGACTCCTTCAAGTGCCCACCTTTTGAGCGGTGGGGGTGTGATGGGGGAGGATGGGGAAGCGTTTTGGACTGAACATTTTGGTTTCTAGATCTCAGTAACCGCATAGGCTAGGAAACTGAAACTTGGAATTTATATGAAGCATCGATAGTGGATCCATTTGCAAAAAAAGGGATAATATAGGTAAAGGGGTGTGGGAGTGGGGGGAATAATAATGCGTCCGAAACGCTCGAAAGCCGAGATCGAGACATTCTTAAATCCATATCTCCTAATTGGTTAATGTCACGAAATTAAAACTTGATGAACATCTGTGGGCATACTAGGAGAATAGATCGGAAACAAATTTTTGAGTGGGGGAAGTGGCGTACGGAGGTGGGGGGTGAAAAACTTTAGATTACGATATCTCACGAACCAATTACACTAGAAAAATAAAATTTGGTTTCTGTATTAAGGTTGAGCAATAAAGTTTGCTGAAAGTATAATTTTTTAAGGGAGCGGTGGAGTATGGAAGTGGAGGGGATAAGAATTTTTCGAAAAAATCACGTCTAATATCTCAAGAACGGTGTATGATAAATGCTTAAAATTTTTACCGAAAGTAGGCCAAATAAACCCCTAACAGCAAAAAAATTTTTAGAGGTGAGCGGGTAGGGGGTGAGGGTGGGGGAGGGTGAAAAGGAAAAAGTTTCGATTTTTATATCTCGGAAACCTATAAAGATATAAAGCTGAAACTTGGTATTTGGATAGAACTATAGTAGCAGCATGTTGAAAAAATATAATATTTTATAGGGGTAGTATGGTACGGGGGTGGGGGGTGTTTTTCCTAACTATAGAACGGCTTATGCTAGAAAGTTGAAACTCGGTATGTATATGTAAGTCAACTAGAAAAGTCATTTAGATTGAAAAAAAATTCAAATATCCATTGGCATACAGAGGGGGAGCGAAAAAAATGATCAATGAAAATGGAATGCATATATTTTCACGATTTTCATCATATCTATTAGGTCTTTCCAATTATTGAATCCATTTTTATTCTACGGATTTTTCATATAAATACCTAGAAAGTGTTTTCAGGACTTTTTGAAATTCGACCCCCACGATGGAGTAAAGGGGTTGTATACATTTTCACGAACTCAGCCATATCCCTCAGGTCTGATTAGATATGGAATAACTTTTTACTTCCACGGACTTGTTTAATAATCACCTAAAGCTTCTTTTCAAATGTTTCCCTTTTTCAACCCCTAAGAGGGTATAAACGGGTTGAACACGTTTTCACGAATTCCGTCATATCTCTTAGGAGTGATAATACATCGGATTGGTTTTCACTTCCTCGGGCTTCTTTATATATATCTAAAAACTTATTTCAGGATTTTTGGATATTCAACCCCAAAGTGGGTTCAAGGGGGTTGCATATATTTTCACAAGTTCCCACATATTTCTTAGTTCTAATGAGATATTGAATTCATTTTTACTTCTTATGGCTTCCTATATAATCGTCAAAAGTTAATTTCAGGATTATTAGATATTCAAGATATTCTTAGGATTGATGAGATATTAGATTGGTTTTCACTTCCACAGACTATTTATATAATCGCCTACAAACGCATTTCCGATTTCATGTAATGGCCCAAAACCAAATCACGAAAAACCTCCTAATCACGTAATAGCTACGTAGTATTATATTGCTACTTAAACTGCGTCCCGGAGTATGATCCAATTATGTAATTCATATTTTATATGTGGCAGCGGCGTAAGTATTCTAGCGCGACCCCATTCTACCCATTTTTTAGGTTTTCAGTCACATAGTAACCGACACCGCATCAATCTTTGACGCGTTCCGAACTTCTACCCGAAAAATAATAAAGTTGGGCCCAGACTGTTGGCAGATTTTTTTTCCTATCTCAAGAACGACTAGCATGAGCCGTTGAAACATAGTATGTCTGTGTCGATTTACTAGAAACGTAATTTAATATCGCGTTTACGTCATCCGCTACGTATTGTTACGTATCACAACGTAGTTCCAGATGGACTCATCAGAATTACCATAGTGCGGTATAGCAGGATAGTGTAGTGTAGTAGTTTTGAACTGCCAGTTAAATAGAAATGACTTCAGGTGTACAGTCATATGAGTGGAAGAGTTGCCTAGCCAACAATTACTGCGAAATGAGATATCGGACTCTAAATTTAGATGTAATTTGAAAAATTACTCTCAAAAAGAAATAATTTCTATTTTGTTATACTGTCAGCAATGTACATATACTGATACTATGGTAAATAAATAAGTTTGCACACATAGATATGGTTATTGTTGTCAAACTGAAAAAAAATCAGCGATTTGAATTTTTTGTTGGTTGGGCAACTCTTCCACTGAACTACCCATAATATATCAATCGCATTTCATAATACGGGACACCATACATACTACAGACCACGTAAACGACACATTTGCATTGACGTAAAAAATTAAAAAAGTTGTCCATATATTTTAACGAATTTCATCATTGCTCTTCTTCTGAGATATCGAGTTCATACTACTTCTGCGAGTTCATAAAGGTGTAGAAACTGTTTTCAATTTTTTTGTATATTTACCTCCTGTTGTGGGGGTGGCGATCCCCACGATTTTCGTACGTTTTTATTAGTTTATCATAACCTTCGATTGCAAAAAAATATAAATAAAAGTTATGTTTATTAATTATTAAAAAATACAAACAAATCTATAATTGTTTGTCTGACTCACCTCCATTATGCACATCAAAATACACAGTCTTTAATCTGAATGAAATAAAAATAGAAAATTCGATACTAAATTTAATCATTGCGTAAAAATAAAACCAGCTGTTTCGAACCAGTACAATCAGCATCATGGGACCTTATCACTTCAAAATAATCTTCTTTTTTTTTAATATTTTAAAGTCATTCATCGGTGGTGCGATCAAATTAAATTTCAAATTGCGCAATACACGTAAGATTTTAATTTTAATAAAAGTATAATCTTCATACGTAAATGTCGTTAGATATTAGTCGGAGAAGCAAAGAATTAAAGTACTGGTATCCAACCACTGATTAAACCATTGTTCAAATTTTTTTGATTATTATTGAAACAAAATCATTAAGTGCTTTCATATAAGTGTAAATTGGGTCGAAAATCTCATTGTCGAGATTACGAAATGAAATAATCATGACGAAGGGTCATAGTTGCAATGCTGTAATCAATTTTTGGGCACCTCTACGAATCGTACCAAAGGCCAACTTCTAATCTGGAAAATTATCATTTTTTTACCTCAACCTCTTCCTATCAGCATCTATTACTACGCAGTACAGTAATATTAAAATAGACCATAAAACATAACTTTTAATGAAATGACTATGTTGCAAAAAAAACCAAATGTGAAATGTATTTTTTTTTTATAAATTTATGGTTGATGGAAAAAATATTTTGCAGATACAGCGACTTCATTAGAGTATTTGCACTGTATTAAAATATTATAATTATTATTTTTTTATTCATTCGTTTAAAAAATTGCAAATTGAATAAGAGTATCTGAATTTGTTAGAATTCTTTTTTTTTTTAATTTTCTCGACTTTTCAGAAATAATCACACTCCGTCGAAGGCAGCATTGTAGAAGTCTTCTTCAAAAAACTGTCTGAAAAAAAACCCTACCAAAAGATATTTACTTTCAGTAAGTGCTAATTTGTATCGCATTGTGATTGTGTCATCGCTCGTGTCGCGCGCATCGCTCTCATTGTAATTCTAACTTTAGGGCTAGTGCAGACCATTGACTATATTCATGCAGGCAATTTTTTAGTTGAATCGAGCTACTCAGTACTCACACTCTTTTCGGTCAGACTAATCTATTCAGTTGGTGTTTATGCGCATACCATTCAAACTTCTCGACCGATAGTTACAGCAGATTGAAACTGTGACATAATTATATGCCTGTTAAATGAGCACCAGATTGTAGTATCACGGTATGAAACTAATACTAAAGCCTCAGTTATAATGGTTCCAATCCGATTCGATCCGGAAAACGGAGAGTGTTGAGTTTCTCCATCCGACACACATCTAAAGGGAATTTCGGAACGCCTAGTCACAATCGTTCCGGTAATTAGCCGAGACACAAAGCGGAGTTGTAAAGTTGACCAACTTTCAACTTCTCTCCGTTCCGATGCTAAGAGGTGAATTATTGTATTTCACCACCTCCTTCGCCTCACTAAAAATCAAAATTACACCTTGTTAGTGTCACTTTGATGAATGTCGGAACGGAATCATTGTGCCTAAAAAATTTTCCCCTCCGACGTTGCCGGATCGGATCCATTATAACTGAGACTTAAAGCCAGCGGCGTATGCAGTGTACCAAGCAGATTATGTCCTGAAACTGTCAGCATTACATTTGGTTGTATCGTATATGTAACATAAACACAACACACGATTGTTTAGTTGCTGTGTGTGCTGATGGCAATAAGTTACTGTGTATGTAGAGTTCTCGACCGAGAGCTGGTCAACTTTTCGATCGAAAGTAAATTGTCTTGCATGTACAACTTTTTAGTTTGGTCGGTTCAAATCGGTCGGTGTGCGCGCTTCCATATAACTGCATAAGCCACTCAACTAAACTATCGGCCGATTAAAAGTAGGTAGTCAGCGGGCGCTCATAATGTGACAATAATTAAATGTGTAAGACTTTGTTTAAAACATATTATAATTACTTTGTGTGATTGTTTCGGTCTGCAGAGATGATGATTTTATGAGTTTCCCGTCGGTAACCGCAAACAGCATTTTTTGTCGGTGAAAGGGTACTGAAAGTCGCTAGTTTCAGTGACAAAGTCGATTAATTGAAGAGAACATTAGACACCTACTTTGTTAGTAGTCCTCAACCAAAGGCAACAATACAACATTTTTCAGGGAGGGGCAAAACTATGGCTTAGACGGTGAAGTCATGTAAAAAACATTATACATTTTTTAGCCGTCGAGCCGGGATTGAACAAACGACCTTTGCCAGAGCCAGAATTTGTGCTATTTCCTGTCCGATCCCATTTCTATCCTACAGATAAACATACAATGCTTTGTTATGAAAGTAAAAAGGTAAAGTGAACTAAATATCAAACGTCGCAATAGATAAATTACCTAGTTTACACCGAATGTAGTACAGCGATAAGTCATTACAGTTCTTATAAACCGAAGGCCCATTTCATTAAACCAAATCTACCGATAAGATAAATCGCAATTGTGAAATTTGTTCACGTGTTTCAATATTTTCGTAAATAGTTAATTCACGTGCAATTTTCATTATCATCACACGAAAATAGTCAGTCGCCCAGTCAGTCAACGTTAAAACGCATGAAAATAATAAAGTAGCTCCAGATCTCAAGGAAATGATAAAAGCGTGACATTGGCCGATATCGCAGCAAATACCGAAAAACTTGTACCCACCTAACAAGTTGCAAGATTACGAATTTGTTCAAAGTGTTTCCCAGGTATTTTCATTTGAAGAATTTTCTACGGTCAGAAATTGATGGGGCCTCCAGGATAAGATGTGTCCGAAAACCGAGGCAGTCTACAACTGATTCAGATGATATACAAGTACAACTAATCGTATGATACGGCCAACCATTAAGATAACGTTAAGACGTGCTTCCCCAGTCACCACCCGCCATATATAATACGACGTCTGTTGCGGGTGCAGCGCAGATGACTGAAACTTTTCCAGTGTTTTACCAGCAGCAGACAATATTTATAATGGGATTTTGGCAAATTCTTATCTGATAAATTTCCGTCATTAAATGCAAATAAATACAGAAAAAAGTTAGAAATTAGCGCCAGATAAGCTCGGGCAATCAGTAAACAATTGTAAATCCTGACAGGACATAAAGCAGGTAAGAAGGTCGGTGCGGAATTGTTATTATATTTGTTGTAAGTAAACGGACTTCATCGTGGAAAGAAAAGATAGATAGGTGCAATAGATTGGTTATTAAGTTACCTCCCTATTTGGATATGTGATAATTTATCTTGTTTACGTTTCGCGCTATTTTAGGACGTTCTGCATTTCTTATTGTATTCTACTTGATGATGTTTTAATTTGATCTGAATATAAAATAGTGGCCAGATTACAAATTTTATTTATATTGTTATTTTAAATTGCTAAATAGGTACTAACAATATTCACGGGTGAAGGCGACACACCTGGAATTATATGTTTAAAATTCACAATATATTTTAATGAAATATATTTTTATGATAGATGTAAGAAAATTTACAATTACACATAGAATTAATTAATGATTAAAACTATGATTGATTGGTAGTGGAGCTCAGAAAACGCCTTCCTTCGTTATTTCCAATATTATCATTTACTAATGAAATATTTATTGCGACATGAAATTAAAAAAATTTGCCAATAGTCTGGGCCCAACTTTATTAAATTTCGTGAAGTGGTTAAATTGAAATTGGAAATAAAGCATTGGTCGCTTCGAGTGAATAGATAAACTTCTTGTAAGACACAAGATTCAACACTCATTAGTCGTTGGTTCTTCATAAAACGCCCAAGGAAGTATAAAAACCTGTTCAATATCTAATTAGTTCTAAATATGGCGAAATTCGTGAAAACGTCTACTGCCTCCTTACTCTCCCTTAGAGGATGAATATCGAAAAATCCTGAAATTAATTTTAAGCATATTATATGACAACCGAAGTAGAATTTTAGGCAATTATATAATAAATTTTAATCAGACCCAAGTATGGAGGAAGTCATAAAAAAGAATTCATCCTCTTAACATCTGCACAGGTATTGAATATCAAAAAATCCTGAAATCAGTTTTTAGGTCATTACACAAAAAGATCCTGGAACTAGAAATCAATTTAAAAAAATCCATTAGACCTAACAGATATGGTGGAATTCGCGAAAACGTATCCTTCCTCTTAGAAGTTGAGTGTCAAAAAATTCTGAAATTTATTTTCACGTGGTTGACAAACACATAGCACGGTTGCATATCGCACTATGAGACTAGAACTGTCGTAACTTCCAAAAACAGTTTTTGACATACTTGCATTTTAAAGATTACAGTTCAGAACAGTTCCAGTAATCTTAAAATTGTGTCCAATGTTATCTATTTTTTTTTTAAATAATAATTTGGATTGATCTAAACGCAAAAAAATGATTTTCATAATAAAAAGCATTTTTTTGTGCTGCAATTATGCTCGCAGATGTTGTGCATTTCTTTGGAACAGTAAAACTGTTGTTTGCTAAATAGCGTAAGAGCTGGAAGGTTCGAAAGTATTTTATTGAAAAGAGAGTTAAAAAATTCATAGGAATCAATCAAAACCTGAAAATTTGCATTTTGGAAGTCACGACAGTTCTAGTCCCATAGTGCGATATAATAGTGGACACCGGCCGTCATACAGACGGATTGAGTTTTCTCTTGCCTTTTATGAGGTCTACTAGTTCTGGAACGTGAGAAATACATTTTCAGGGTAGCACTTTTTTTTAAATCAAGTATTAAAATACTCTTTTTTTTCATAAAATTATGAAGGTTACCATAAAATTCTGTATTTTTATTTTTCATTACAAACACTTTTGACTCATAACTTTAAATTTTCACGGTAGACTCAATACAGGCGTTAAAATAGGATTATTTGAGAGAGTTTTGAAAGAAAAACGTTTGATTTCCATATTTCATAAACTGCTCAAAATTCAAAAATATGTTTAAAAACTCGACAATCTCTTCTAGAAGCTAATAGATTTGAACTTATCTCTTCTCGGCTTCTGTCGTTCAGCGCCAGCCCTACATATTTTTGAGCTATTTTCAACTGATAAATTAGCGTTTTGATTATTAATTTGAGAGGCTTTTATAAAAAAAAATCATGCGAACAAAAAAAATCGAAATAGTTTTGATACCTTTTGCTAAAAACGTATAACTCAAGAAGTATTTATCACATTTTTTGAGAATATTAACCCTTTTAAGTTTTGTTCGTCACCATACTGAACTCCTGAGATTAATGTGGTGATAGTTTTTTTTTAATTTAAAGACTAACAAAAAATTGATGTCATTTTCATCTCACCCTTTACGTAGATATATCAAACCTACCACCTCTATAGCTTAAAAATGCTCTACAACACCAAAAAAGTGCACCAATTATCCGAGACCAGTACATTTGCTACTACTTTCCATAACAAATAGATCAAGCTTTCATGTCAAGGTGGAATTTAATTCACATCAAAAGCTTTAAGCCCGCTGTAGGATCCGAAAATTTTTCAAGAAATATACCTAATTTAAGATTGAACTGAAAAGCATATTATCAAATGCAGAGATTTACAGTGTCAATATATATAATGTAAAAAATTTAAAACAATAAAATGAGACTAACTATAAAAAAAGAAGAGCAAGACAATATAAATTTGAAATGATTTTTTGACGATCATTATTCACCTAGAAAAACTGATATAAAAACAGTTTACAACACGAAAAGTCATCCGAAATGCAATTTTTGTCCAGTAGGGTAGAATGGGTAGCCCTGCACCATAGGTAGAAATGCACCACTCGCCATTGGCGCTCGCCCGTAAGTAAAATCTGCAAAGTGGAAGCAGTATTCTCTTTCTCTTTGCTATCCATACGATCGCGTTCAGGAATCGTTAAAATACCGAGTAATGCCGAACAGTTATTCGGAGAAAAAGAAAAACGCAAAGGAAACTAACTTTTATTACATATGCAACATTTTTGTTTAAGGACAAATTATCGATCGTGAACCTTTCTAGGTAGGCACATATAAAGCCTGTAGTCTAAGGTGTGTTTTAGTAAAGTGCTAGTTTATTATTTGTTTTTATTTATAAAAAAAAAATAAAAAAATATCCATCTGGTCGGAATCGGTAGAATTGCACCACGAGCATATAGGGAGATATGCACCAGATTGTTATGCCTCCTTTGCCTGAATTCATGGCCACAAATCTTAATGATATTCAAATTTTTTCTGCAACCAGAACGAATTCGTGCTACAAGGAGACATCAGTAACATATCAAATTTGCAATCGATTTTTAAAATTTTAATATCCGTTGACTTATCAAAACTTATATAAAAATAAGTTAATTATTATTATTCGGTATTTTCTATTATTTTTTATTAGTATAGAAATCGAAAAAGGTTTAATATATTTACTGTTTAGTTTGTTATTGTTTGTTACTTTTATAATTTTTTTGTTTCCGCTAATTTGGTTTGGATTGGCTATATATATAAAATGTGGTGCATTTCTCCCGTATGATGGGAGAAATGCACCATTCGGACTGACTGCGTTCTTCTTCATTAGTCCTCAAGCTCTGCTTATATTTTGCTCTTTGTTATGAATAAAATATTTGCGCAAGGTGTTTCATCAAATGAAGAAAGAAAAATTAATCAAGTTCCACTATTTTCTTCGGAGATATGGAGAAATTAATGAAAAATGGTGCATTTCTACCTAGTCTCCCCTACTTACTTGTAATAAAAAGCTTCCACTTTTCTGGTAAAATCTGTTCAAAAGTCCATAAAATACGTCAGTTCAATGACAAGCTATAAATATTAAATTTTATTTTCATAAGCTTCCCAATAATTTCAACAAAAAGTCTTTTTTGTAGCTGCCATACAAAAGCCGTTGGAAAATTTGTGCGAATATACGTACATTCCATGAATCGTATGATCAATAAAAAATGGATTAAGATCAATAAACAATTAAACGATAACTGGAGAAAACATAAAGAACGGATACGAATAGTTTGCGTCGTCTATGTATAGTTATAACAGTTTATAACGTCAGGAAAAGCAGATTCCTGTTTTTTAAAACGACTGAGGAAGTCAAGGAGAAGATCGAATATTTTTAATCAATAGAAAGGACACCATTTTTCTTCTTCTGGTGTAAATATGACGAAATAATTTTTTTTAAAAGATTTCTATTAAAACTTGTCTTGGGAACATATGTATCACTATATCTCCAGCTTAACTCTTGACGTCTGAAGTAAGAAGCTGACTATTATATATCGGTTAAGCACGTAAATTATTGTAAAAAACCTTTTTTTCTGACAAAATCATTTTTAATTGATAGAACTAAGAAATTGATTAAAGTAGCTATCATATGAAGGTCTTTTAAAAATAAATTTTGTAATACCTGTACTTATCCATCATTAATTCTTTAAATCCCTACCTTTCCTATCTTATAAAATACAGTGGCAGTTAAAAGTAAGTTAACAGCCAAAATATAACAGGATATATAACTTTAAGCTGGGGAGACTACAATTTCCCGTCATTATTCCTCTGAAAAATTCACTGAAATCAAAGATTACAGCTAGATTATTAAAATTTGGGATTCCGGTAAATTTCAGTGTTGTAGCCTGCATCATAGTCAAATTAAAAAAAAAAAAAAATTACGTCGGTACATTAGAATAATAATTGATTTTAAAAAAAAATTATTAACATCTTTTTTCAGTATTAACAATAGAATACAAATTATTAAAAAATAGTTAAATTCAAGTATTTAACAACAGAAGAGAGGCAAGTAATTATAAAATTACACAACAAAGGCAAAACGTACAGGGAAATAGCCGAATTATTCAATAAGTCACCGGCATTGATCTTCAAAATTAATAAAACTTATAAAGAATCTGGTCGAGTTGCAGAAATTTCTAGGCCAGGACGTCCCAGAATTACCGATACTAGAGTCGATTTACGAATTGTTAACATCTCTTCATCAGATTTGCTTTTATCGACTCCTCCGATTCGGTCAAAACTGGCTTCAAAAAGTAAAGTTACTCCTTCTGTTGAAACAATCAGAAGACGTTTAAGGGAAAGTAGTAAAAGAGGACGTGTGGCTCGCAAATTACCAAAAGGCCCAATTTCTATACCGAACATGCATTAAAGCCTGATAATTTTTGGTATTCGATTTTATGTGCAGACGAATCGATGATAAGGATGCGGTACAGCCATGGACAAATGTACGTGTGGAGGAGGAAAGGTGAATCGCTCACTTAAGGGGTTATGCCACTCTAGAGGCTGAAAAAATAGGTCTTATTCGGGATTTTTTTTTAGAAAAACTACAAAATAAATCCAGATTACGAAAATGGATATTTATAATACATGTTATTGTACAGGAATTTTTTTTAAGCAATTAAATTCGAAATGGCGGCTATGCAGCGTTTTTGCGGTGACGTCTCCGTTTTTCCAGGGTCCATGGCCGGACACCTAGTGCCTGTAATTTTTGAATTATGATAAGCTAATAAATTTATTTCGATAAAATATAACAACAGCCAGAGAAGTACGTAGGATTTTTTCGATATTTTGATTTTTAGCCAAATGGCGCACTTCTAAAGTGAAAAGTGTGAAATTTGCCTAAAAAATCGTCAGAAAATTGTTAATAACAAATGAACTATGCAATTTAAAAAAAATCCTACGTACTTCCATGGACAATATAGTTTTAAATATATATTCAAAATTTCAAGTGAATCGGTTGAAAATTGTCCGAGTTATGTTTCCGGCCAGCTTGAAAAATGTAGTTTTGAGATAAACGCGTTTGAAGTTTTGAGTAGTTGAAAATCATGAATAATTTTGCAGGCGGCCTTGTACTAAAATTCGAAAATCAAGTCTTTAGAGACTTTTTTCGGCCATAATCTTTTGGGACAGCATTTCTGAGGTCCTAAGGAACAATTTAAAAAAAAAATCGATTTTTCGAAAACTCTAGAGTGGCATAACCCCTTAAACCAACATTAAAGGGTGTCAAAAAAGGGGTTATGGTGTGGGGTTGCTTTTATGCATATGGTATTGGTAAAATTATTCTATTAGAAGGCAAAGTATATGCACAAGTCTACCTGAATTTAATGAAAGAAGTCATTTCACCTGAACGGCATACGCCTGATAGGCGAAGATTTCTTACTTCAGCAATATAACGCTCCTATACATAAAGCCAAAATAGTCCAGAATTTTCTCAAGGATGAGAACGTAAATGTCCTGACATGGCCACCTCAAAGCCCAGACCTTTTGTCCATTGAAAATGTATCGTCTTGCCTGAAAATTAAAATAAGCGAAAGAGCTCCAAGAAGCATTTCGGAATTAAAAGTGTACATCGAACAAATTTGGCCAACTTTTTCGGAGCAACAATGTAGGAAGTACGCCCTTTCCATGCCCAGTCAAATAGCCAAAATGTTCCAAAAAATGGGAGTAATAGTGGTAGTTAAACCAAATGTTTACTTACTTTTGACTGATTGAATTACAAATATTTTCTTATCACTCGATAATAAACTACTATTACTTACTATTTATTTTATAAATTTGCCTTTATTTTGTAGAACATATGATTAGTTATTGTTATTGTTACAAGAAGAATAAAAAAATTTGGATTTTGAAACATTAATTTCCATTTTCTTTCCAATATCCCATGTGTTTACTTACTTTTGACTGCCACTGTATGATGCACTCCTCTATCCTCAATTTTTTTAAACCCAACTGTAATTAATTTTTTTACCCGCATTATCACTTAATTGGTCAAGACCTTCTTTCACACTACAAATCTTGCAAAATTTTGAAGATTTTTCTCCAGCGATTTATTGTTTCAGTATTTCGTATACAGCATCACACAATATCTACCTGTCGGTGTATCATCACTGCGTTTTTTTACACTACCGTTGATAAAAGAAACCGATTTTGGGGTTTCGATCGCATGACCGCTACGTTAGTGCACAGTACATAATATACGCCCATTATGTAAACAATGATAAGTACACATTTATTTCAAAAATGAATTTAACAAAAACATTTTTATTATACACTATAAACTCATATCAAGTGCATATTTACTCGAAACGAAATAACTATTAAAGTCGTGCGCTAGATGAATTTTCGCCCGGTTCATGGCTCCAGTATTCTAGTACAAATAGACTTCGGCTAGCACCCCCACAATACAAAATTAAATATTATCATGTTTATCAATACCAAATAATAGTCACACGAGAACAAGATAAATCTGGGTGGAAATGCGTCTTTTATATGCCCCCTAATAACATTCCTAATGTGAAGACACTTTTTTTACTATATTTATTATTATACTAAACAAAATATATGAAATTATTTTGTAACGGACGAGCGTCATTCAGATTACTAAAAAAAAGAAAAAAAATGAATATAATGATGCTTAATATATTTTATTAATAAAGATTACAAGTCATCGTACCGAAATCAAGTCGCAAAATAATGTAAGTGATTATAATAGCGTACGCCGATACACGAGTTAGTCAGGCGAATATGAGCTAAGGGTTCAGATACAGGTATTTTTCAATTATAGGGGAAAACTTGCAATAAGTTGATAAAGAAACATATGTGGTAATCATGTAACGGATATCGGTACGTAAGTACCCTTAATGGCAATTTGTCGCATCATAAAATATTAATATTTTATTAATAACTATTTTATTGTTTTAATGCTTTAAACTACTTATGGGATTTATAGCAAAATTTAATCTTCTATCAATTTGTTTGTTATTATTTATAGTGATTGTATAAAATTATTGCAATTTGATACGCACTTAATACGTCATTAAACCACTTGAAACCATAGTTCTATATTTTTGTACTAAATGTTTTTGTTTGTATAATTTATCCCAAAAAAAATAGCTTTCAAAATAACCTTCAGATAATTTTTTTAGTTTGGAATTTGCGTAAAAACCAGCAAGGGGAGGAGGGGTTATATTACAATTTGAGTTTTATACGATTATACGTTGTATTTACGGGAGTCATCTCCGAAGGCTTTTTGGTGGATTTTTTTAGACTATCGAATGCAAGAGAAAAGTGCAAATACTTATACGGTAGTACGGGCAGTGTTGACCCCCCCCCCCCCCCCAAAAAAAAATTAATTCTGCATGTCGATTATAAGCGACAAAAATTCTGATTTTTATTTTTCGAAAATCGCAAAGGATAGAAAGTCACAAATTGACTAAGACACAACAGAGGCATCCTTGAAACATTATTGACAAGGGCAGCAAGGTACGGGGTAGGGGGATGGTTTTTTATATCTCTGAAACGGCTTGTGGTAGAAAGTTGAAACTTAGTAGCAAACGAAAATTAAGATTTTATTGGCGTACAAAGGTGAAGTAAAAAAATGTTCGTGAAAAGGGTTTTTTCCCACATTTTTTTTTATTTTGGTTTATATTTTAGGCATGTCGAGTTATCAATTCAATTGATTAAAGTAGCTATCATATGAAGGTCTTTTAAAAATCCTTGAATTCGCATTTAGAGTTAATGTACTAGAGTTTACGGACTTGTAAATTTTGTAATTCCTGTACTTATTCATTATTAATTCTTTAAGTCCCTACCTTTCCTATCTTATAAAATATGATGCACTCCTCCATCCACAATTTTTTTCAGCCCGACTGTAATTAAAAATGTAATTAATCTTTTTACCCAGATTAGATCTCTGGAACAGCTTATGCTGGAAAGTTGAAACTTAGTAGCAAAATAAAACTCAGATTTTATTCACGTACAAAGGTGGAGTAAAAAAAAGTCCGTGTAAAGGTTTTTTTTTCCAGATTTTCACGAATTTTGTTTTATCTTCTAGGCATGTCGAGTTATCAAATTAATTTTACTTCTGTACTTCTTTATATGTATAAGCGCCAAGAAACGTTTACCCAAATTTATCGAAATGCAATCCCTAAGGGGGTGTAAAGTGGTTGTGTACATTATTATTTTTTATTATTTTTATTTTATTTTTATTTATTATTATTTTAAACGGAAAATGTTGGTTTCTAGATCTCAGCAACCGCTTATGCTACGAAGCTTCAATAGCGGATCCATTTGCGAAAAAATTGCCGATATGGCTGAAGGGGTGAAGGAGTGGGAGGAAAAATATTGCGTCCGAGACGCTTGAAAGCCGAGATTGAGATATTCTAAAATCCATATCTTCTAAACTGTTAATGTTGCAAAATTAAAACGTAATGAATATCTGTAGGTACCATATACCAGGCGAATAGATCGGAAACAAATTTTTGAATGGGGCAGTGGCGTGCGGGGGTGGGGGGTGAAAAACTTTAGATTACGATATCCCATGAACCAATTGCACTAGAAAAATAAAATTCGGTTTCTTTATTAAGGTTGACAAAAAAAATTTGATGAAAGTAAAATTTTTTAAAAAAATCACGTCTCATATCTCAAGAACAGTGTAAGATAGATGCTTAGAAATTTTACCAGAAGTAGGCCTAAAAGACCCCTAGCAGAAAAAAAGGTTGTGGTGGGGGTGTAGAGAATGAGGGTGGGGGAGGATGAAAAGGAAAAAGTTCCGATTTTTATATCTCGAGAACCTGTAATGATATAAAAGTAAAACTTGGTATTTAGATAGAGCTATAGTAGTAGCATGTTGGAAAAATATAATTTTTATAGGGGTAGTATGGTACGAAGGTGGGGGTGTTTTTCCTATCTATAGAACGGCTTATGTTACAAAGTTGAAACTCGGTATATATATGTAAATCAACCAAAAAAGTAATTTAGATAAAATAAAATTTCAAATATCCATTGGCGTTCGGAAGGGTGGCGAAAAAAATTATCAGTGAAAATGGAATGCATATATTTTCACAATTTTCGTCATATATAGTAGGTCTTTCCAAATATTGAATTCATTTTTATTCTACGGCTTCTTCATAGAAATACCTAAAAAGAGTTTTTTTTTTTTAAATTCGACCCCTAAGAGGGTGTAAAGGGGTTGTATACCTTTTCAAGAATTCTGCGGTATCTTTCAGGTCTGGTCGATATCGAATATCTTTTCACTTTCATGGGTTTGCGTAATAATCGCCTAAAACTTGTTTTAAGTTTTTACCTTTTTCAGCCCCTAAGTGGGTGTAAAAGGGTTGAACACGTTTTCACGAATTTCGTCATATCTTTAAGAAGTGATAAGAAATTGAATTGGTTTTTACTTGCTGGTGCTGTCTTCATATTTATTTACTAATTTCATTCAGGATGTTTGGATATTCAACCCTCAAGTGGGTGTAAGGAGGTTTCATATGTTTTCATAGATTCTTACATATTGCTTAGATCTGATGGTATATCGAATTTATTTTTACTTCCTAAAGTTTCCTATATAAACGCCAAAAAGTCAATTTCAATATTTTTAGATATTCAATCCTAAAGGGTGTAAGGGGTGTATGCTTTTCAAAGCTTCGACATATTTCTTATGTTTGATGAGATATTAGATCGCTTTTCACTTCCACAGACTTTTTATATAATCGCCTATAAGCCCATTTCTCAATTTTTCGATATTCAACACCCAAGGGTTTGTATATCTTTTCACAATTTTTGACATCCCTTATTTCTGATAAGATATAAAATTGGTTATTACGGCATTTGAAGTAATAACCTAAAATCCAATTTTTCCAATTTCAAGAACCAAGGGGGTGTGAAGGGTTTGCTTACGTTTTCACAAATTTTTCAAAATCCCTCGTGTCTCATTAGATATCAAGTTGCTTCTTATGAAATCGTCTAAAAACCTGTTTCACAATTTTTTCGAAATTCAAACCCCAAGTGGAAGTAATGGGTTTGTATACGTTTTAACAATTCGTCATATCTCTCAAGTCTGATAAGGCAACAAATTCGTTTCTACTTCTATGGGCTTTTAGTGTACATAATATACCGAAATTCGAATAGTCTACACGGACTTTTTCAAAGTTTAATCGGCTAAAACTCTCTATTTTAAATATTTTTATTTTAAGAACAAAATTAATTTTCCTAGAAATCTAATAATCTCGAAACAACTCATGATAAGCTCCGACTTTGACCCGAAAAATAATAAAGGTTCGCCCAGACTATTGGCAGATTTTTTTATATGCGGCATACTCCTTCCTCTTGTACGCCTAGATACAAAAACTAAATTCCATCTTCTCACATAATTGATTCGCAAATTTTATTTTAAATTTCAGTTCACAATACTTTATTATAAAAAGGTGACAATATCACAATACTTTATTATAAAAAAATATAATAAAGTAAAATAGGTACATCCTTGAAAATAATGTGAAAAAATCATATTATACCTTTATCTTGCTTGCTACTAAGAAGCCATATCAAATTCTTTAGATTTCACCCTTCAATCACTTCTTATCGTCAAGGTAAACGGACCATAATTCACAAGTTTTTCAATATAACAAAAATTGTTGCCTTGGTAAAACCAAAATATAAATCAGGGTAACTGTTTTATGACCAATTTAACAACTTTCTTAGTATTTACTCTACACAAATTTTATCCCAAGAAAATTCTAAATTTATCCCATAGTAAAACAGGGGATAAAATTGAAATTGAGCTACCTGTATTTTACCTGTTGTTCTTAAATTTTATGAGATGGGTCGACGAAATTCGTGGAACTACCTACTTTAGAATTCGGTTAAAATACTGGATCCTGTTGGTCCTACTGAGAAGGTCCAGTTGAAAAATCCAGTTGAAAAAATCAGTTTTCGTTCCCAACGTAGCCAAGATTTGAATCCGAGCTCTAGCTCTTACTCGAGATCAGTTCAAAGTCGTCTTAAAAGAAATCGCACACAGAGCTTTCTTATCATAAATCTTACATACGCTACTGGTACTGGACGTAATAAAGTACAGAAAAAAAAGTACTCGTCGTCGTCGGTAAAATCGTTAATACGCGTGACTGTGTGGGTGTCAGAGCTTACACATAAATAGGAAAAGCGCTGTGAAAATTGTTGTCACACGACATTCGGCACTTCGCCGAGCTACTGGCTCGTTTTGAGTGATTTTTCTTGAGTGCTATTTTGCCTTCTGCATCAGTTTTCTGAGCTTTTCCGTATCGCGTTTTCTTTCGCCCCGAATCATTTTCATAGTAAAATTTATTTTTGATATCGTTGCATTAGTTTTGTTCGTTGATCGAATCCGCGAAATTCGGTGGTTAAATTTCCTTTTGTATTTACATAAGTGAATTTAAGTCGAGTCATTTTAAGATGCCGTTCGGAAGTAACATGAACGTTAAGGAGCAGATGAGCAAGACCGATACTATAAAGTTGCGAAATCGACATGTTGGGTAAGTACTTAAAGTATTTGAATTAAGAAAGGGAAACTTTTTCTATTGACGTAGTATTCGTCCCATTCCATGGGAATTTCTTTCGCCTCATTCGACCTTGACGGGGTTTTCCTTGTCCTTGACCCTGTACGCTAAGAAAACTTTAACTCGACATCTTATACCTTTGCCAAGAGTTTTGTACGTGTGAGATTTGCATTGCTTAGTGCCAAAGTGGCTACATTCGCACCGTTTAGTGTTATTAATTATCCCATTTAGATCGATATGTAATGAGTTATTTCAAGAAATTAACAAGTTTTTCATGACTCGGAATAATTGAAATTTTCCACGATTCGAATGTGAATAACTACGTAACGCAATAAGGAAATGTGATTTTGATTGCAGAAAATTGCTCTATGTAAATTTAATTAAACGCAGATCAAACAACTTAAGCGGCCAATTCGTATCGCGATCACGACGATAGAATTTAATCTACAGATTCAACGGTAACATGCCTTGGATATTGTTTTTATTTTTAAATTGTATAGGTACATAAATGTATGTCTGTCGCTATCCAAGTAATGTAAAACGCAAATGTTATTCCTTAGCAATCATTAATGTACCTATGAATAAATAATGCGATTTGTTATGAAATTGTAACCTGTGATCTGAACCGAATTAGTAGCAACGAACATAGTAACAAAAGGCCGTATATTCGATGGCTTTTATCGGTACCACAGGCATAATGTTATGATTTCTTGAGTAAATTTCGGTAAATATCTGATAACTTTGGTAAAAAATGCTCTACAGCTCGTTCTATCTAAAAATGGGGTAACTACTTTGTTTATGTAGATAACGACAAAAATGAAAATCATTGAATTAATATCAGGTGAAAATCGCACTATATCCACTTCCTGTTATTTATAAATTAATAATAAATTATGACTCCTACTGAAAGTGAATAGAATGAGTTTCTTTGATTCATAGAAGTTTTCATCACTTCACAGTTTTTACAATATCAATGCAAAATGAAATGTATTAATAATTGAATAATTCTATTTTTAACATAATGTATTGTATGTTGTGAAGAAAATAAGTTAATTGCATTTTATGGTTCATATTTCGGAAATAGACGAATTTCGAGAGGAAACTATTCTTTGATGAATGTAGTTTGATGATTGCGATAAATTAGATACAAGTATTAAATGCAAACTTGTTTATTTGGATAAGAAAATTCAACAAAATTTTTTTTGTTCTTCAAAGTTATTATTTATTTATTAAAGTAAAGCAATGTAATTAAAATTTTAATTTTTTTTAAAATTCGGAAAAAAGGGAACACAGTAAAAAACATTGTTTTTCATTGTTTTAATGAGGACTGGTACTCCCCCACGCCCTAGTTCTAACGTAAGATCTTGCTTACTTCATGTACCTTTTTCTCGAAATCGGTTTATCCTACGGGGTTCGGGGTTTGGGGGATTTATTTGTTATATGTTCCCCTTTATTTTAACGAGGGGCTTTTTAAAAAATATCATTTGGTTATTGAGTTATATATTTTTTAATTTTTCAAAAAAAACATCGATTTTTTAACTTACTACAATTACAGCTTCAAACGTATTTTAGATATTTTTAAAAGCCTTCGTCTGTTTATGCATGACATCGTCCTGGTTCGTCACAAAAAAAAAATCACGTCAATAGCTATTACCCATCATGAGAAAAAGGTACATATGTATACAAAAATGTAGTTTTGAGAAAAACGCAAAAGAAAAAATAGTTACGATACTATGTACGTACGTTCTCCTCCACTTTGTTAATTATTTTAAGATACTTCTAGTTGGAATTATTTTAAAGTAATTACTGATCTAAATTCAGCAAATTATATTATAAATTAGGTACTAGCAACCCCTCCCCCCCCCCTCTTTAAGGAAAAGTATAAGTTATGTTTTTATTCTTCTAAGTGATCACAAGCACTTTTTGGTGATAAAAATTAAATAATTGAGCACCACATTTTCGCGTACGTGAGCTCAAAATATTAAAGAGAAGTATTTTAACTATAACCTATTTGTAGATACTCATGATACGAAGAAAATCTATCTTGAAAAATTGTTCTGTTCATCTAATTTTTTTTATTTAGATATATTTTAATTCGTTCAACAAAAATAATTCTACATAAAATTGTAAAATCTATTAGTTTATTGCTGTATGCGTTTCCCAATTTTTCGTAACTTTATTTAATTTTCTGTACGACTTTCTGGTGAAGCGGTTCCAAAATAAATTTACACATTGGGCGTTAATATTTTTTCTCGTGAATTTCCTTCTTTATAAAATGAAAAAATTGATTTTTAAAGTAGTAGCGTTAATCAGTTAAGTTTTGACGTAAAATCACTTTATTTTATTTTTTTGGCATGATTTTCAGAATTTTCATTTTTGGATCTTTCATAAACTTAATTATAGATTTAAAAACCAGAGAATTGGCTACCCTGCAATTTGTCAACTAATTAGTCATAAATTTGTCGTATATATGACCAAAATTTAAAAAAAAAAATTATCAAAATTTGGGACAAACAAAATAATTTAGTATACAAAAAATTGATAATGTTCACTATTTGACTTGCATCTGCCAGCGAAAAAAGTTAAATATTTGAAAAAGTGGCATACAGTCCAAGTTGTTAATATTGGACGAACATATTAAACAAATTTACCCCTTTCCAATATTTTTTTTGCCAACCGTTAGAAAACTTGAAAACTTTGATTTTCTCTTGTTCATAGAATGTAATGCATGTTAAAAAACTATACTAAAGGAATTTTTCCCTCTATAGTAAATCTTCTTTGTTTCTCATATATCTCAGGTATTTGAACATAATCAAAATTGTTAGCCTTTCTACGGTACGCAAGAGGACTTGAAGCAAACTACCTCACTACCAATTCTTTAAGATACAGGCTTTTTCTTGATGGCAATCATCTAAGACCCATTTGTGTCAAATCCAATTTCAATATTTATTTATTAAAAATAATATTTTTACAATATGTGCTATAACCATTACATTCCTTTCGTAAGCTTAAATTAAACTAACAAATATTTGACTACATGGCATATAAACAAAATGCTTGGATTTACAAATTAAATATTGGCGATTTGATATCTTCAAATGTGAGTCCATTTCAAACGAAAGAAATGAGTTCGCAATAGTTCAATTGTGTTTTTATTTTGAGTGGGCTTTTTTAATAAAGTCCTTGGTACGTATTAGCTCTAATTTTTCAAATTGGTAATTGAGGTCGAGTAGCATAAACATAAAATAGGACTTAAGTCTTATCTTGTTCCCATTATTTTGTTAAGTCCCCAACTACACTAATAGGAGTTTGGAAGCGTATGGAAAGAATGACATACGATTGATTGACTAGGGCCAATGTTGCTAAATTGAAACTGTGGAGGAACTAAAATGTCTAGTTCATAAGAATCATTCCAGCGAAAATATAAATAACGCACGCAACAAACATGAAATCGATTTTGAAGACATTAAAATTCTGCTTTATTATGGCTCGGGATTGAATTGTTATTGAAATAATTAATTAATTTTGAATTTTGAAAAAAAAATTTTTCTAATCAAAGATAACGAATTGCGTTTTAATTTATAAATGAAAAAAAAAATTGATCTCATTACGAACAGTTCATTGAAAGTATTTTTTGCTTTCTTATTAATTGTAATTTTTCGAAGGCTTTAATTTTATAGCATTCTATTAATATCATAAATTCTATTTTCATTTCTTATGAGTCTATTATCGGAAATTCAATAAAATCGATTACTTTTGCTGATTGATTTATTAGTTTGTCAATGGTATGAATCACATGTTCTTGTAGACATAAATTTTTTTATGGTCAAACAAAAATTTGTTCAAAATTTTCGGGATACGGAGTAAAAGTTTTTTGTTTTAATCTTCATGTCGTGCAGGTCATGTGGTGCGGACGTGAATATTTGCTGTATATGAAGCAACTACGTCAGGTGAAACAAATGTGGCATAAGCAATAAATGATAGTGCCAAAAATGTAAAAAGAATGGTATGAACAATGTGTATGGCATGTGTTAGTCTCATGTCAGTTGGATGAAAATGTACCGGATATTGGTGGTCAATAATTTAGTAAAAAAAATTGTAGTTAAGTAGTATCTTTAATTTTGGCAAATTATTTAAAATTGTTATTTTTACAAATTTTTTTGTTGCTTTTGAGAGGAACACGAGTCGTTGAAAATTATATTACATTACAAAGAGACCGAGGGATAGGATAGTAATTATTATTTTTGTTTCGACCTCATCTGATAATCTAATGTGCGGGCGAGTTGAGATTCAAAACCTTCATCTCTTTTCCGATTTCCGGCTGAGATTGCAGTATTGTACAGAAGACCGATTGCGCCAGTTGACTGATAAAATATAATAACGATGTCGTTTTCCTGATTTCGAATGTGGAAAATATGATTTGAGTTATTTAAATCGGTCGTTGATCTGTAATTCGACTTCGCCGAAATCGTGTTGCTAAGTTAAATCTTTCTTGAGAATTACAGCGAAAAGTGGTGATTCTTATTAACTGGAATCTATTTTAAAATTAAAAAAAAACAAAGATTAAATTCTTTCTTGAGAATTACAGCGAAAAGTGGTGATTCTTATTAACTAGAATCTATTTTAAATTTAAAAACCAACAAAGATTAATTAAAAAAAGAAAAGAAGTAAGTAAGTATTTAATGTAGTACCTGCAGTTATAGTGCGCCGTATTACATTATTGTGGTATGTTCACGGATTATAAAATATTCTTCTTAAGCGATGCTAATTGATAGCAAATGAACTAATATTTACAAAAAGTTGCCATATCAATACGGCGTTATCGTTTTTAGTACATAAACCGACTTATAGATAGAGTTGTGGGAAGTAAAGAAGATACGAGGGTGCGCATTTACCAGCCAAAGCCAGGGCCAGAAGTTACTTCCATACATTTCTTTTTTTGCTCAAATAAATTTAAATATGCACTTTTTACTTTATTAAAAAAATTATATCTAATTAATATTTTCATTTCTTTAATTACTTTACAGAAAATCATGTCAGTTATTTTACAAATCGGATCCCCTAAAAATAGTCCGGGGACAAGGTCAGTACATGTTCGATGAGGAAGGTACTCGCTATTTGGATTGCATCAACAATGTCGCACATGGTGAGTACAAAATTTAAATGTAATTAATTTAAATTTTCAATAATTCTATTCTTCGTGCAATTAATTATAGTATCTAAATCGTTTTACAACTCAAACATTATCACTGAAATATTTCCATAGCAAAATATTACAAAAAAATAATAAGAGAAGTACGTGATGAATTGCGAAAAATGATAATTGAACGATTTAGATTGAAATCTTCGATTAATTTAGCGCCATTCCGTCTTATGTCGCTGACCTGCGATAATTAAATTAAAAACCTTTAACATAAAACACGATGTCTTACGCTGATTTTTCTTTTCGGGGAATAAAATTTTTTTGCCATATCAGCGATTGTATAATTTACTTATTTGCAAAAATTTTTGATTACAATTTTGACTAGAACTCGACCCAGACATTAATTTATTACTACATATCACAATGATAAGATGCATTTTTTGTTTAAATTTCTTTAAAAATTGCTAGGGGGCAAGTTTTTCTAGATTACCCAATTAAAGCCATTTTTTCCTGTTGTTACAATGTTATCTAAAGATAACAAATTTTGATTTTTGTTTAAAACTAATATTCGAAAGAAAACGCTAAGTTCATTTGTGCGATATAAAAGTTTGAATAGGTTAAAGTTTAATTATTTTTTGATGAAATTAAAATAAAAATCATTTTGTATGAATTTTGTTTAGAATTTAATTTAATGATGATATCAGAAGGAATTGAGAAAAAAGTTGATGATTAGGTCTAGAATTATGTACAGAAGTCAAAAAGATTAGTAATCAAATTCAATTGGGGAATAATTTAAATGGCGTTTTGACATTGTAATGAAATATAAATTTGAAAACCTAGACTATTACGATGTTATTAATTTTATTCGCTCAGCTCTGAATAAATTGTAATAGTCGCGTTGAAGTGATCTTGGTTAAGAAATTTAATGGTATTTTCAAAATTGATTGGAAATTTTAGAAGAATTGAACGGATTAGAAAAAACTACAGAAAAGCAGCATCAATTATTTGTTCAATAATTCCATACAATATATTTTGGGAATTTTCAAAATTTAAGCTATTTTAAAATCAGTTTTTACTTTTCAATTTCGGATAATTATTTTTGAAAATACTTCAAAAAGGTCGATGTCCTTTTGAATAATTACAAAATTAACAATTTTAAGAGTTGATTTTTTTTAACTTAAATTTTATCGGGTGTGCTTTGTTATATTCTATAAAGTTTACGAACCTCTAATATTTTTCTATTTTTAAATACACAGTGGAAGACTGACAAATTTTGAATACATAAGTATTTATAAAATTGGACAAAATATAGACGCCATATTTCAGAAATTAAAATAATACTGGAATTTAAAAACATGAAATTTTTATTTGTAATTTTGCAATATATTCCGGTATATAGGAACTTTAAGTATGTTTCAGTTGATAGATGTCTGCCTAGCCAAGGAAGAATTCCGAACAGGCTCTGAATTATTGTCAATTTCCTTCGTTTTTAAGAAACTGATGCATGGTGCACAGGAAGTTCTTGACTCAATTTAACTAATTTTGGTTGGTGCCTTGGCTAAGCTTGATTGATTTTTCGACAGCTGACGAAGTTAATGAGAGACTATGCTTAAAGATTCTTAATTGAATTAAAAAATAAAAAAAATGGTTTCTCCGCTGTAAAAATGACGAATAATTTTTTGTCGACTTTGACTTCTTTTATTATTTCTTGGCTTTGCCGTCTGCGTCATGAAGAAACTGGCTATTTGGTCGGATTAGCTCAGTCTTTTCTAAACTATTAAAATACGTCAAGATAGCCGTTGACGAAGCTGACTATTAGAACAAGTTGTCGAATAACAATTTTTTTTTAATACATTGTCGAATGTTTGTACGATTTCTTTTGCTGTATTAATATTACTTTAAAACTTTTTTTAAGTAACCTTAAAGGTTTTTTTTTTAAATTTATTTTTAAATTGCAGATATTTTTTGTGAAGGAAAGAGAAGGTAGTTACGACTTTCTAACTAAGACGTTACACCGACGTCGCCCCGACTTAAAATTGGGAAAACCACGTCGGCATTGGTTATTATAAATTTAAAGCTATTTTGTGGTAGCTGGTCGGTGGTTTTTATATATTTTGGACTTTTTTTGCTGACTGCTTTTCTAAAACGGGCTGATTGTCTAAAAATATATCAAATGGATGTCTGAATGTCTCATTTAAAAAAAATACCTTATGGTGTGAGGTGTGTTTCCATTTCCGAACTTTTTCATGTTCTATTTCTAGTTGCCTAGTGCAAAAAAAATGTCTAAAAATAAATTTCCTAATGATTTGAGTCATCTTTATCACACTTGTATTATGCGGTAACTAGAGCATTACGACTGAAATCAAAAATATTGCCGAAATCATAAATTCTACTACTCAACAACAGCAATCCAAAAACCCTAATACAAAAAAAAACTCAATAAATTATCAGTTCGCCGCCAAAAGGCTAATAAACTGATAACAAGCGCAAGAAGAAGTCACTCGCGCATCACCTACACGTGATTTAAGCATGCGTGAAAACATTCTTGCGCATGACTTCTTAATTCGCATCTTAAACAAGCCTCTGTACTTCCTAAGAAAGATGAATGTCTCATCCGGTTCGGAGAAGACCTCGTATTCTGCGTAAGAATCGTTCATCTTGAGATGGTTTATAAACGTCTTGTGTGATGAAATTAAGCTTTAAGTGCTATAAGGTGGGGTAGGAGTAAGGCTTGGTGTATTCATAGCATTGTATACTTGCATTGAATCTTATCAGAAATAATTGTGTCTACGAACTGGGTCACTTTATTTTTAAAAATGGTCATCTAGGAAACTTTACACAACTGATAAGCGTTGACCTTTTTTTTCTTGTTAAGAATGATGGCACCCAGCGAGTATCTTTCCATCCGAGCGGCGCGTATCGTTATCGCAACTAGAGTCACGATTTTTACTGGAGGCAGGGCTCCTTATTTCAAATTATTAATAGAATTTCCAATGGCATTTTACCATCACGTGAATCGCATGCGCGACTTAAAATTGTTTTGATGATGATTATACGATAATAATATATATTTTGTATAATTGTAAATTTTCTATAAACGGGAACAACTTTGTTCTTATCAAGTGATTTCAGGTCGGGAGCGATGACTATTGAAACTTTGCGCTCTCATCGCTAGTAAACACGAGTGCTATTTCGACACTATACAAATTTCAAATAAAATTTATGAATTATGTGTACATTGTTTGGTATATTTTTGTTCGGTCACGTTTATTTTGAATGGGATAGATTTTGGTACAAATTAGCCATAAAAACAAAATACCCTTGTAAATTGTGTGGAAATAAGCCCATGTTTTTTTCTTAGAGCTAAGGTCACAACAAGTGGCTTTTGTTAGCCTCATGATGGATTATTTTATTCGGTTTTATTACATTCGGTTTGCGTGGTGATCAACTGGAAGCCTGGAGATTTTGTAAGTTTTACGAGGAATAAACAAAGCATAGGTCACATGGTCTATCAGCACGAGACTTTGATTGAGAAGTGCAACGCACCAGATTAAAGTGCTTTTCATTATTTGATTTTAGTGTCTTATCTCAAAGGAAAACTTCGACGACTTACTTGGCGTTATAAGGCGTAATGCTAATAGTAAAATTGTATACTTAGTTATTCAAAAGGCGATTAAAATGAGTCTTGTTATTATGTTTGTGTGACGGTTAAGAAATTTACGTAGTTTAAGATGTTTAGTTTTTTTCTGTTTTTGTTTAGAAAAAGATTGTATTCGATAATATTTGTACTACAATTTAATGCTATTAGATGCGCATTACTTTTACAATATAATTTACGAATTAATTTTTTTTTTTTTTAATTTCCAGTTGGACATTGTCATCCTAAAGTTGTTGAGGCCGGAAGCAAACAAATGGGCACTCTATCAACAAATTGTAGATTTTTGCATGATGATTTGGTCAAGTGTGCACAGAATTTAGCAGATAAAATGCCGGGCGATTTATCGGTATGTTTTCTGGTCAATTCCGGTTCGGAGGCAAATGACTTGGCTTTAAGATTGGCCAAGACGTATACAAAGCAACGGGATATTATCACTTTGGATCAGTAAGTATACTATTATATGAATTATGTTTTATTTGCTCAAATTGCACTCAATTTAAATAACAAGTGCACTGAAGATTAGTTGCGGCTGGCAAATTGATCTGAAGTGGAAATTCTATTGCAATTATATTTTATTCAGGCTTATTTAGTTTCCGGGTCTTGAAGATTTTTTTTTAAATTTTTTATCTTCAATTATGGCTACTATGACTGCACTGGTATAAAGCAAACGGACAAACTTGTTAGAATCGAATGTGCAATTGAAAATACTCTTAATCCAGTCAAATTTGAGTTTCCTAGCTCAAAGCGTTCTCCAGTTATCGGGAGCGAACGAAATCCAATTTTTTTTAGAGACATTTGTATGGAGCCATCTGAAGGTGTGCTGAGATTTCATCCAATAATAAAACACATCTCGATGTTTGTGCTTAACTTAAACACGTCAAATTTTAATTTTTTATTAATTAGTTAATTAATTATTTTTGAAGTTATTGCGATTTAAAGAAAATGAAAATGTCAGTCGTCTCTTTCCTTTGCCATTTTAGGCGATCAACAACGTGAGCTATAAAATAAAAGCCAAAATGATTGAAAATTGGGATTGATGTTCTAAGTACTATTTATAAGTTTTTTTTTGTGGCAGAGCAGCACATGAAAACTTCTGTACCTGCAAAATCAATTCAATGCAACGATGATTAAATGAAATTGGCATAAAGATTTTTTTTTCAATTGCTATCAGAAAATTATCGATTTTTCAGCATTTTTTGTAATTATCTATATTTTGTGAAACTACCATCGAAAAATTTATGGAATTAATATTTTTAACGTAAATTGAACGTTAATTATATAAAAATACGAAAATTTTGTCATTCTTTACAATCAATGTTTATAGAGTAGTGATATAAAATGGCGCCCAACGTGAGGCTCACTTTTAATTATAGATATTTCATGTTTTTAATGTTAATTACACTTTAATTACCCAAAAATATAAAAAATGTTATTATTCTTTACAATCAATGCTCAGAGAGTAAAATGTAAAACGGCGCCCAACGTGGGGCTCAATCTTAATTATAGATATTTTTGAATCAAAATTATATAGTAGGTACTATTAAGTATTTTAATTGTAATATGTTTTCGCCTTACTAGACTTAACGAACGCGATTCCAATTTGGATTCAAGTTAATTCAGTTTCAAGAACGGTATAAATATATGTAAGGCTTGACGATCTATCAGATTTTAGTGATTCATATCCTTGTGGTAAACAGAATGTGGAGAAATTTGGAACTAGGGGAATCATTTTTATCCTGCTATTTAAAGGGTGACGGAAGACAAGAAGTGTGGATGTATGTTGGTCTAGTAGCTAGAAGCAGGAAAATATTCTTTAGAAATTTTGTCTTTATTCTGTTTTTTCTGATTATCCTTTTGAGTGAGTTCCGTTCCGGTATATTCGAACACTGTTTCAAATAATGTTAGATATGAGTGCAACTAGAGATAGAGAAAAATGTTCATCACTTTCCAATTTAGCATTTTAACTTTTCAATTCTTCCTTTCAGTGCTTACCACGGACACTTATCCTCCGTTATGGAAATTTCGCCGTATAAGTTCAATCAGCCCGGAGGTGAACCAAAACCTGACTATGTGCATGTGGTATGATCCTTTAGAAACATTTCAATCTCGCTTCCTTTACTAACAGAAATATTTTCTTTTAATTTCAGGCTTCAGCGCCAGATCTCTACCGTGGCAAGTACACCATCTTCAATAGTCCCGGTCAGGATATTGGGAAACTTTACTCCCAGGATGTCGAAGACATCATTAAGAATCTCCGATCAGAAGGCAAAGGTGTTGCAGCTTATATCGCTGAGAGTCTTCAGAGTTGCGGTGGTCAGATTATTCCACCGGACGGCTATCTTCAGGACGTCTACGCTGCTGTCCGGAAAGCCGGAGGAGTTTGTATTGCGGACGAAGTTCAAGTTGGATTCGGTCGGGTTGGAAGCCACTACTGGGCGTTCGAAATGTTAGACGTAATTCCGGATATTGTAACGGTTGCAAAGCCAATGGGTAACGGTCATCCAGTTGGGGCTGTAGTTACAACAGCCAAGATTGCAGAAAGTTTTGCTGCGACTGGTGTCGCGTACTTTAATACGTACGGCGGAAATCCGGTATCGTGTGCCATTGCCAATGCCGTGATGAAAGTGATCGACGACGAACGTTTGCAGGAGAACGCCTTGAAAGTTGGAAACTACTTGCTGAAACAATGCAACGAATTGATCTGTGAGTTCGATTGTGTCGGCGATATTCGTGGCAGTGGACTCTTCATTGGCATCGAATTAGTGAAGAATCGCGAAAAACAGGATCCGGCTACCGAAGAGGCACACTGGATTGTCGATCGGATGAAGCAAGTTCACAAGATTCTGGTCAGTTCGGATGGTCCCAACGATAATGTTATTAAGCTAAAGCCACCGATGGTATTTAATATCGAGAATGCCGACGAATTCTTGCTGGCATTCCGAGAGTGTTTGTCGCTGATACAGAAACAAAGCAGCCGTATTAATGGCGTCACACAAACCAGTGTCATATGCAATATGTCGTCGAGTAAAATTCACGAGAAACACGATCATCTTATTAAGTCTGTTTAAGCTATTTTATATTCTACGATCTCTAAAAGGAGCATTTCTGCCCCACTTTTTTTATGTTTCAATTATTTCTATTAGTATCCATTTTTTCTAGCATATACGTTATAGTATAGACTATGCTCGACTAGCGTTTAAGGAGATTTTATTGATGTTGATCAATTTATTATTATAACAACTAGCTATCATAATTTTAAACGTAATCAATACTTTTGCATGATATGTGTGTTATTCAAGCTTATTCTTCAATTAGAAAATATAAAAAAAATCAATGTGAAGTATAGGTACAGTATGAGATCAGTGGATAAACCGCTGATTGTTTGAGAAAAAAAATAAATAAAAGAAAATATTTTTTTAAGAATGCAATTAATTGTTATATTATTTGTACAATTTAATATTATATTCACAATTGGATAGATTTATAAGATTTCACTTTTAAATTCATAATTGGTATCTTTTTCGTGTTGAACTCTAGTTTTTCTTTTTCCTTTTTTGAATTGTTTTCAGAACGATTATCATTTGAGATAAGTTTTGTGAGTTCTAAGTTGATACTGCTAGTTTTAGGTTTAACTGATACTCTTAACCTGATGCTTCTTGTCACTGATACAATTACAGTAAGGTCGTTTGCGCCTTTAATTTTTCAACTCCAACTCTGGTCTAAGTGTTCTGGTTGTTTGTCCGATTTGTTTTGCTTTTTAAATAGGTACCTATTTAAATTTAAAAATTTAGTGAAGCTGTAGAAAGAAAATTACTCTGCAGAGTAAAATCCGCCTTAGACGAATGAATAATGAATAATGATACCTTGTCATTCTTAACCCACGTACACTGTCCCAGATCGATTTCAAATTGATATTTTATTCCTTGTGCTCAATACCATGAAGAATGCACAGCGCTGATTATGAATCTCTTAAACTTTTGAAGAATGCAGGTATTGATCTGTATCAGTTTTCAGTATTAGTTGTACTGATATAACCTTAAGGTGCTCTTACACGAGCAATTTTTCCAGCAATTGATTGCCTGACGACTATTGCCAAAACTAGTGAAGCGATTAATGGAGCAATACAGGGCAACATCATGCTAGTTACAACAATATGTCGGCAATGCGACAATTTCACAGATTTTTTTGCTTGCCATATGGTTGCTGTATTTCCACTAACTTGGAAAATTCCTCGTTCGGTGATTCAATTGTCAAGTTTTATTTTGAGTTTTGCATTTATTTGTTAAGTTTCGTGTTGTAACGGCTTGAAATTCAAATATTTCAAAGCTTTATTTTAAAATTTAGATTTGTTTGTCAAGTTTACTTTCGTGTTGTTCATAGACTGAATTGGTCTTGTAAGCCCTTATTGCCGAATTGCTAGATATTGGTCAATATCGCTCATCACAATTCAGCAACGAGTTGATGAAAAGTTGATCCACATCGCCTGTTGCTATTGTTGCTGTGTGTTGCTTCATATTTTCGTGACGTCAAAATTGACGAATATTGCTGCAAATTGACCAATTTTAATCGCTCATGTAAGAGCACCTTTACCGATCTATAAAATATCATACGATTAATTAGACAATTTTCTTTAGAAACACGTTACAGTGTTATAAACTAAAACCTACTATACTTGTTGTTCTACATTTAATACCCGTTATTTATTTCGAATGAAACATTCACGCACAGATTATTTGGAAAAATCGCGTTTTTTATTATGACTACATGCACGAAAATTATAATCTTAATAGAATGTAGCTATCTTCTGAGTAATCTGTTCTTCATTCAAATTTCGACATCCAGATGGCGCTGTTGAATAAAATATAGTCTAAACTAAAAATTGACTGGAATTAAAATTAACATCTTTTTACGTCACATCCTGTCAAATTTCAGAAAGCCGTTTTGAAAAGTCGCTAGAACAGTTCTGAAAATATATTTAGTTAATCGGAATACATTCGGCGTTGATGGGAGCATACCGAGCTTCCTGTTAGTGGCAGGCATACCAACCGTGTCATTCACAATATTCTGAGATTATATTAATAATTTTTTTTTGACCTAAAATAATAAAAAGCAAGAGAAAGTGGCAAAATGCACTTGTAGTTTATAGACGAGGACAAGTGCAAGAATTTTTTGCTTCCCATTTACTCGATAGTTCGTCCTTCCTTTTTTGGAAATTTAAAGATCGATAAATCTACCAAAATATGGCAAAATCTACCAAAATATTGCGAAACTTACTTACTAAAATATTGCGAAGTTTCATTGATAATTTTTGATTCTTGTGTTCTTTTTGCAAGACAAAGAATGGTTTCAATGACGACCATTGGACGGAGGAGGGCCGTCCAAGGTAAACAAAAGTGGCAAAGGAATCTCGAAATGGTTTTTGTGGAGTCTACACAGTAAAAAAATTCAGTAAAAGGACTATTTTTTTTGTACAGTAATTTTTACTGTAGGGTTAATGTAATTTTACAATTAGAACATAAATTTAAGGAACTAATGTGCTTATTTGCTATAAAATGTGTAAATGTTGTAATTTCTGTAAAAATTACATAAAAATACGTAAGTCTAAATGAAGTTGTGCAGAATTCAATGGGGTTGTGTATTTTTATACATATCTATGTATTTATTCTAGTTCTGCATAAAGTTACTTGATGGTGTTCTTATTTGTATACGTAAAACAAAAGCATAATTAAATTATATCTGCCTAGTGTGGTACAGGTGAAATTATGCACGCTGTAAGACCGCTGTATCATACCAGACATATCTATTATCTACATGATTTACTATAAAACGTAACATGTGAGAAGTGTGAAATTACAAATAAAGCATGTAATAAGAAATATATATTTATCTGTAACAATTTACACACTAGTGTGTAGAGTACAGAATACAGTGTAATTTTCACATGATTTACGTACATCTGTAAAGTGTAAAATTACGGAAAAGCAAGTAATCACAATACATATTTATCTGTAACGATTTACACACTATTGTGTAGCGTAGTGCAGTGTAATTTTACTATAATTTAAGTTGGCATCCGATTGCCTACTTTTAAAGTAGTAAAAATTTAATACAATGTACAAGGAAAAAGTATTGGAGCTACCACGAAACGAAAGAGTTGGTGCCAAATAAAGGATGTTGTTCCCCGATCAAAACTTAGGTTTTGTAAGAGAATAAGGCTCTCACTACCTTCTTTGATCCTTGTATCTGGAACAATGTCATTTTCATGACATTGAGAGATTTGATATTGAAATATTGTTGTGATATGGAACATGTGATTCTCAATATCGCATCGCGCGGCTCATATCAACACACCAGTTCTTGAGCGTTGAATCGTTTGCAACAACTGTCAAATGATATTCACGCATACCAAAATGTTTGGTCTGCGAACGTATTGGATATTTTTTTTTTTTTATAGTATACCTACGCATTCATTTGCAATATAAATTAATCGGCTGCAATCCATTGTCCGAAACGAAACCTACAGTAGTGTCAAAATCACGTTACGCGCACGACGAAATTAGTGAATTGACAAAGCAACGATCGCGAAGCGATGCGATTTTATTATAACTGTTTACTACACTCATTAACATGTATTCTACGCATTCCGTATAATTCCAACTAGTTGTGGTGTGTTTAAAGGATGGGTTATTATGTGTTCTTACATTCTCTGAAGTCCATCCATTAACTATGATTGACTCCAGAGGATGTCATACACCCCATGTGGCAAAGTACATTTGTGCTGACAAATGTTATTGTCTATTGTTCAGGGAAGTCATCCTCGGGCCGCCTCTTAAAGAAGAAATGGTAACCGGTGGGCATGAAGGTATGTTGTCCCATAACGGTGGGAGGTATAAAAAAAATAAACAAACTATCAAATTATCAAAAAATATATTGCTGACCTTTCCTACTGGCCGCCCATACGCGTTTCGACTCTGGCCAAAAAGTCTCTTCAGTGGACTTCTATAGTTTGTGAGGTAAATTCTAAAAATACTAAGCTATACTATTCTTTCAGATAGCCAAAAAACAATAACTTAATCCTGAAAAAGGTATATGTTGATCGTTGTCACAAAAAACAATAACTGTTGTGAAATTACTAGGTATCTAATTAAATTTGTCACTGACAAGTGAAGAAAAACACAAAAACGTTACCAATCAAGTGTGACACAACCGAAAACAGACTATTAATTAAAGTATTATTAAGCACAAGAACCATTTTTCATCCTTAAAGATTAGAAGTTCAGACCAAACTGAACATCAATGATTACCTACTGAACATCAATGATTACCTACTATGTTACTAAATGATATGCACATCTTCTGCATAGTAGAGAATCATTGTTGTTCAGTTTGGTCCGAACTTCTAATCTTTAAGGGTGTAAAATGGTTCTTGTGCTTAGTAATACTTCAATTAATAGTCTGTTTTTCGGTTGTGTCACATTTGATTGGTAGTGTTTTTGTGTTTTTCTTCACTTGTTAGTGACAAATTTAAGTGCCTAGTAATTTCACATCAGTTATTGATTTTTGTGACAACGATCAACATATATCCTTTTCAGGATTAAGTTAGTGTTTTTTTTGCTATCTGAAAGAATAGTATAGCTTAGTGTTTTTTTAGTTTTTACATCATAAACTATAGAAGTCCATTGAAGAGACTCTTTGGCCAGAGTCGAAACGCGTATGGGCGGCCAGTAGTAAAGGTCAGCAATATTTTTTGATAAATTATACCTAGTTCGTTATTTTTATTAGTTCATTAGCTTGCTCAGCTATTTTGGTTTTTAGTATTAGCAATAATGCAGAAGCCATTATAGTTTCTTTGCTTGTACCAACTTAATCCATGCATATTGTTGCGAGCTAGGGGTTCGCCGGGATTTCAAGTAAAACACAATTCGGTTAAAATAAAAATAAGTGATTATTTATTAATCGCACTTTAAATTCACAGAACTATATTCGCACAATAATTCGCACTGTATGGCAATACCGCCCGCTTATACCATATATCGCTTGACTCGTTCACTTTCGTTCTCTCTCAACACGGTCGCGTGTACCCGCTGGCTGTCACAGTCGACGTAATCAAAATTACTGTGTCTTCGCTGAACGCTTCACCTGCTTATATACTACCCGGTTGCAGTCTAGGATGTACTTGAATCTCCACGGATGATGTGGATGTTTCTCGAAGGCTTTAGAGCTTTCGATTTTGACCTTCGTTCAGTGGTTTATGTACAGGGTTCTAGTACATTGTAGAGCATTCGATAAGAAGAGAGATACAATCGTGTTGTTTCGCCTTATCTTCAGCTAGGTTTCTGATTGGGTTATTTTGCAACTAGGTATTCGGTTGTTGTTGTTTTCATTATGTGAAACGATCGAGTTGCACGGTTGCGCGGTTGCCAGGTTTACATGTAACAATATGTTGGATTTTTTTCGATTATCCTTCCTTAATTATATTTTTCACCGATCTGTTCGGGTCATAATTTTATTGAGGCGGCTCCGTGGATAACCCCTTTCCAAAGAAGTCGATGTTTTTTTGCCAGTGCATAAATATCGCACAAAATATTTTTTAATTTATTAATTTTGAACACGAAACTTTATAGAACAACAGACGATAACATTTGTCAGCACAAGTGTACTTTGCCACATGGGGTGCACGACACCCTCTGGAGTCAATCATAATGGATGGACTCAGGAGGATATGAGAACACAGAATAACTCTTTTCTAATAAATTTTTAATGAAACCTAAAGGAGTAATTAACTTAATGAGGCGGCGGCCCCTTAAGTTCATTTGAAACAGTATTGTTTTTTTTCATCTTGCTTTTCGTTGCCGCTGGATTAAATGTAATTTCTAATTTTGCCGTCGCCATCACAGTTGGCAGTGTTTTTTAATTCAGTTGACAGTGCAAATTAGACACAACAACTTCTTGCAACACATACGAGTATTTTGGCGAAAAGTGCATTTTGTGTTTTTTTTAATCTATTGGTAAGTAAAAAGAATAAAATTATAAATAAATTAGCATATAATCGACGTCGGAATTCGCCCGCATTGTGTTTCACCATTTAAGCTAGTATTACACTGTTTGACCAAGTGGTCAAATTGCAGTAACAAGCAATGCGAAATAGCGAATATGACCGAGAGGATACTGTGTGATTAATTGGAATTCGCTATTTCGCATTGCTTATTACTGCAATTTGACCACTTGGTCAAACAGTGTAATACTAGCTTAACGAAGGCGAACTTTTTCGACGAATTTCGCTCGCCGCTTGCGAAGTTCGTCACAATTGTGTTTATACCATTACTTCGCTTTGCTTCGGATCCGCTGTTTTCAATAAGATTAAAAAATTAACGTACAGACAAGTGCGCGTGGAAGTTTTGACCATTTTTCATAGCGTACACGATATTTTCCATGAATTTGAATTTGATTTTGCAAAAAATAGTGAAGCATATATTGACCTAAAAGTTTTATGCCATTTTTTTCGTCAATTAAGGCAATGTTTGAATCAGTGATAGTAGGTATTGTTGCCTTTTTCTGATTAGTATAAAAATGTGTTTTATAGCTTGAGATTAGCACAGAAAATAGTGTAATACTTATTTATCTAGTTTACTTGTAATTTACACTTTTTATAACAAACTAGGGCATAAAAACTGCCTGTTCTACTTTTTTGTAGTTTAATGTCTCTGGTAACTTCGCTATATATCAACGCCCACAACCTACAATTCAATGCATACGCGCAGGCGTAATGGAATATAAATTCCGCTCAAACACTAATCGGTTTTGAGCGCAAAATTTTTAAAATTTATGAAACTATAAATGAAAAGAAGCGAATTTAAAACTAATAAAAGTAAATAAATTTCTGTTGGATTAATTTTTAAGTAAACTCGCTGTATTTAGTTTCAAAAACCGATAGTAGTTAATCTGGAATAAATAAATTTGTACTAACTGTAAACAGTGAATGCTAATAGTACTGCTCTATTCGTAGGCGATCATCGAAAAATCGCTCATAACTTTGCTAGAATTTTTCTCTGATCCGAGCGACTGCAATCAGTTCTAGTTTAGCTAGCGTGTTCCTAGGAAGGCTAACCTGGATCTGATGGTAAGTGATACTAACGGTGAACAGAAGAACCGCATGGATACAAATTTGTTTTTTCTTTATTTCCAGAATTATGTTCGTTTTACGGGTGTTTTTAGTCCTTTGTATTGTAATAGTGTGCCAAGGAAGTTTTGTAACAGAATGCCGTGATCGTAGTGATTTTCAATGCAACGAGGGTACCTGTATAAGTGCCGAAAAATTGTGCAATGGCCGACAGGATTGTCCAGATCATTCGGACGAGGATAATTGTGGTAAGATCAGTTTCAGTTTGGGTTACAAAGGTGATCGAGCGATCCAGCTAGAATCGCGATTTCTTGATCTTTCAGAGTACAGGATGTGCCTGAAACCCAAGTGGCATCAATGTTCCGATAATCGAACCTGCCTTTCGCATAAGTTCGTCTGTGATGGCTTCGAAAATTGTCCGATCGGCGATGACGAACGTGGCTGCGGCACGATCGTTGAGCAACGTCCTGGCGAAAGCTGTACTAAGTACGAGTTCACCTGTCTGGATAAGTCGTGTGTTCCGCTGGATATGGTTTGCGATGGAAAGCAGAATTGCGCAGATAATTCGGATGAGGTGGCCGGTTGTATTGGGATTGAGTTGAAATGTAAGGGCTTTTTGTGCAAAAACAAACGCTGTCTGGAAAGTGAAACATGGGTTTGTGATGGCCAGGATGATTGCGGAGACGGAAGCGACGAGATTGGATGCAGTAAGTAGACTTCATTTTTGTTAGTGATTTTTTATTTATACCATTCTGTGAATCACAATTATCTCGTGTATTTCCGCCTTTTAAATATATAAAACAAGTGTACGAGTTAAAAAAAAGAACTGATTGTTTGCCATATCTTTGCTTTTGTGCTGTGAAGATATAAAATATAAATCACAATATCAATTTTTACGCTCTATATTTAATGGGCTAACTGTATGAATTTTAGAGTTGGCAGACAATGTGATAGAGTCGATTGAAATCGCAAGTCATACTCGCTTTCACGCTCTGACTAGAAATAAGCTATATTCAATTGGGCTCTACATTGTAGAAGCTAAAAATTAAATTAAAAAAATGGTTTTTGACCAGACAGAAGACGAAAAGAGATTTCCCTTTTTTTAAATTCTTAATTATATTACACTTTTGCTATGGAACGAGATAGTAGAGTTCGCTTTATACTGCAAAGTTGAAACTCGGTACGTACTCGTATTTATAATTAGGTTATTCAAAATATTTCGATAAATAAAAAAATTTCAAATATGCAGTAGTGTAAAGCGGTGGTCGCAAAATTATGTTCAGTATCATAACCTCCACTTGAGGTTTATGGTTCCAATTTTCTACCTAAGTATCATTTTGGTAGAGTTTGAGTATCAGAGCGATGTGACAACGAAAGAAATATTTAAATTTTGATAATGTTATTCAGTTGCACACTGTTTTTATTTTCTATATGCATGTCGAGATACTGGGCGAGAGTTAGTGACTTATCGCCGGGCAAACAACAGTACTTTTTACGATCGGCAGAATTTTTTACCTGTATATGCAAGTGAATAGAAGTGATTCCTAGTAAATATATTTTCATTCTAAAAACCTATTTTATTCTAATATTTATGGTGTGGCTGTATAATACCCAAACACAAAATTTCGAAAAATAAATCTCGAAAAAAAATTCGAATCCATAAAAAAGTCATCAAACATAAACTATCGAATATCACACTAGGATAAAATCTCTAAAATAAAATAAAGAAAAATTTCGAAACATGAAATGTTATGGTTTTTTTATTCCAATTCAAAACAAATTATCTAAATTATAACGTTTAATTAAATATATAAATATTATTATTATAGTTATGTAATTTAATATACGAGTATGTAAATATTAATGAAAAATAATTACAATACCTTTATTCAATGAAATTTAGATATATTTTGGAAAAATTATGCAAAACTATGAATTTCAGAAGAGTCTAAAAAATATTTTACTGCATTAGGTCTTCAGAAAAAAAGGTAATTAGATATTAGAATCAGTACAGCGATGCACAAAAATTGCATCACGACTTTCTACAGCCTATCGTGTAAATCAAAAAAATTTAAAATTTAATCCAAATCCATTATTCTTTCCGTAAAATTAAAATTTGTTTGTTTGTTTATAATCATAAATTATTTCAGTGATTAGATAAAATTTAACTACAACCTAAACCATATAAAAATGAACATTTTGTTTTGATATTTCGCTTTGAAGAACTTTTTTACTCTGTGTTTATATATTTATATAATTTTTTTGCATTTTCATTTCAAAAATTTTTTTCCGACATGTTAATTTTTCGAGATTTTGTCTTTTTACGATTTCGGAAATTTTTGGTTTAGAGATTTGGTTGCGATCACAATGTTAATACCTTATTTCTCGAAGAACAAAATAAGTAAAAGGTTGAGCAGTTGAGAAATGTGGCAAAGATGGGGCTATTTTAATAGTTGTATTTATATTATTCCTCATTAATGTGTTACATTTATTAGGAATAATTTTTGGTTTAGAAAAAGTTAACTCTAAGCTGTCGAATTGGTTTTACTTAGGATTGAGCTAGGTACTGTTCATAACTTAAGTAAATTTTACCGCTGACAATACTTTTTTGGTATAATTGTATAAAAGAAAAGAATCTAATATATTTTGATCCGTCGAGCCCGATTTAATTCAACAACCTATGCAAGTCAAAAGTAGTGAAATAAATGTAAATTAAAATTGGAAAATTGTTTAACCACATTGGATTGGAAATTATAACTTTTTCGGAGTGCTAGTATACAGTAGCGCAAGTTCACCCTCTAAGAACGTCCTTGCTATCGTGTGTTTATAGCTTTTGGAATTTATGAACGCGAAAATGGTATGCTGCTAAGCGTTCCAATTTACCCTGTTTTGAAGATTGTATTCTGTGGAAGCCAGTTGCAAACTAGCCCGGCGTTAGATAGGAGAGTGTGGTGATTGACTCAAATTTTGTGACTCAGTTACTCAACTCTGTTTGTAAGGAGAACTTCGATCGGGCTTGAAATAACTGAAATGCTGGCAAAATAGGTTGGTCAACATTTCACCCACGATTAACATGCTGAGGCTGCCAAACTAAATTGGAGACTGCTTAATCTAGTATTGGTATGTTCAGCCTTTGCTAGTGGTGGCCAGACCAAGCTTGACACAATTTACTGCCGACAGCCTAGCTCAGCTCTCCCTCTTACACTCTAAAAAAAATTTGTGTAAATTTACTCTTATTATTAATGGCAACTGAATACCAAGTATTATAAGAGTAAATTTACACCGGGACGTAATAACATACTAAATAAGCACATGGTCGTAAAATATAGGTACACACATCTGTTTATTTTTACGCAAAAATCTTTTTAATATCGAGCCGATGGTCGTAATTTTATTTACATCGTTTACGCTCAATTTTAAACAAAGTTACAAATTTTTTTAAATACAAAATTACACATAAAGCGGTGTAATTGATATATTTACGTTATTTATATGTAACTTTACACTCAATTTTACTTCAAAAATGGTGTAATTTTAAGTAGAATGTTCTAAATTTACAAAAGCTAGTTACATTCAAGGGCGCCCATAGAGAGGGGCAAGACGGGGCACTTGCCCCCACCTGTATTCTACCTTCCAGTATTTTAAAACACCATTTCATCACTTGAATAATTCTTTTTTTAATGTAGTGTAATTAAGACCTTTTAATTGTTCTATTACACATAATTTGTTAAACTATTAACAAATATTTACTAACATCGTTTACTGTTTTCAATGAAAAATAAAAGCAAAACATCTTTTTATTTGTATTTAAAGAAATTTCACTTGTTAAAAATTAAAGTTTTCTTACTTACTGCAGAAAAATTGGTTTGTATTTCAAATGTAACTAGACAAATAAAATTAAGATTAATAAGGTAAAAACATTATATTATTGGAAGACGCAATTTAAATTCACACTCAGGATTTTTTCTTCATAAAAGTTTGGTAGGACTTATGAAAAGTACAATATAACCCAAAGGTCTTAATGATTTCCTGAGATGAAGTACCCATCTGCTCATATAGTTCTTTTTATACATCCTTTCGACTTTGTGGTGGGAAAGAGGGTGTTTACAAATATGCAAAATTTTAAGGTTAAGGATTTTATTTAAAAAAAAAAGTAGCAGGATCAGAAGGATGTTAGTAACATTAGTACGTAACGTTCTGTTAAACCATTGTTATCACTTTTTAGTTGCACTTTATTAAAAAAAGAATTGTTCAATTTCGAAATGGTTAAAATTAAAGGGGAATAACTTCGAAAGCTTTTGAGCCAGAGCAATAAATTTACCCTACTAACTCCGTTTCTGCTTAGCATTTACAACAGCTTAAACACGGTTACAACTAATTCCAAGTCTTCAAGTTAACTCACCAGAAAGCACTTATTTTTTTAAAGACTTTTGTATGGCAGCCTAAAACAGAATCTTCATTTCCGTCTGTTTTCCAGTTTTGATGATTTTAAAATAAGTGTAACTACATAGCCCCGCTCCCCGAGAATTTGTCTTAACTTAATCACGAAAAAGCTTTTATGTCCAATACGTTCCGTTGCGTAGTTATCGCTCCTTCGGGAATAGGAACCATTTTTATTAAGAACTTGTGTATGGTAGCTAGTTGAAAGAGCACCGCAATATTGTCAGTTTCTGTAATATTTAATTAAAAAAAGTTTGTCGTGCAAAATTTTTAAATTCCAGAACATAACTGTCATCACTTGTTTCGGGGAATTTTGTATGCGATGCAGCCGAAGAAGTTGGTCGATTTTACTTACTAACGGATTCTAAGTAAAATTTCAACTTTTCTGTATTTTTTCCCTATCTCCAGGTGCGCTGATATTGTTTTGGTGTAGCAGAAAAGATTCAATAATTCTTAACAGAGTGAAATCCACATTCATTCTATTCGTCACAATATGTAGCTTCCGAAATTGCAAACTCCTTTTATAAGTCATAGTTTTGCCCCTCCCTACGAAATGTTGTATGGGCGCCCATGGTTACATTTATAAAGATGTAATTGGAGTGCTTACATTATTTAGATGTAATGTTTCAATGCAGCTTATTTTATCATATTTATGCGGATACGTATTTGAGCTGCCTGCTAAAATTCGGGTTCAGCGGAACCTTCGACTGGAATTTCAGTAGATAAAGCCAGTTCGATATCGCATGAATAAAGTATAAGCTGCGAACAAATGATTACTAATGAATTATGATCATTATCCCTGGAATTTTAAAATATTTAAAACTTTTTACAATAGTAAAATGTAATTTGTAAAAAACCAACAAGGCATAGTGTTAATTTACTATTTGACAGTATTCAACACAACGGTATAACGTTTGCCACTATGAAATCCAAACAAAATTTTAAGAATTTTTCGTATATTTATATTTAAAAATTCATAATAGAAAAAAAATAATCAATATTTTTACATATATTTCAGTATTTCAATTCAATTCAAGAGAACTTTACTCCAGTTAATATTTTTTCGCAATAGATACAGCTATTATTGAGTACCTATTGTAGGCTTGCAAGTTTCAAAATTAAGTTATTAATTTTCGAAAAATTATTTAAATGCTTTTTTGCTCCTCGTAAATTTTGAGCATAATATTGAAAATAAAATCTGACGAAAAACTCAAAGGTTGTGATACTTCCTTTGGATACATCATATTGATTTTGTAAAAATATGCTACTGCTAAAGAGATCATATCCAATAGATTTTCATTTTCAAATTTTGCAATCAGTATATGCTCGATGTATACATAGCAGATTTTATCTGTACTATAATTAAAAGATGTGTCTGTAATAAAAGTATAAATCAAATGTTTAACTATTGTTGTAATTTTGAAATTTTATACTTAAAATTGCTAACCAAGGAGTATTGGTTTTGCAGGCATCTTTTATATTGTCCAACGTTGTACAGAACTGAAAGAGATAAAAAAAGGTCATAAATCTAAATTTTTAATTTGGTACTAATCCTAAAAAGAGATATTTACCTCAAAATACTCAAATAAATATTTACAATTTTCATTGAAATAAGCTAACAAGCTCTTTATGATATCGATGTCATTATTTTTGTCTCCAATTTGAGCAGAAATTATTGACTTCTGACTTAGAAATATTGCCGGCACGTCGTTTTCTAAAAATATGGGACCTGAATGAAACTATATTAGAAAATATTTTTAAACAGTTTAATGTAAGACACGAAATTAGGTTATTAAAACTAATGTGTTTTCCAAAATGCGATAAAATGTTGTAACACTATTAGTTATAAATTTACAGTTAATCATGCTGCACTTAATTTTACTTATATGATTGAAATTTATACTTTGATTATTCTTATTTTTTTTTAACTTTCTATGATTCCTAAATATGTGTACCTGGAAACTTTTATTATGTTGAAAATTTTGTGTTGCAATTTGAAGTTAAACACGCAAATAAAATATTATTTTTCGCTCTGTGTTCGTACAGATGTTTGTTATAATTTGTTAAACAATTTGATTTAAAACTGCAGCTACTGCAATTAAACATATTGAAATAATTATTGCACTTAAACCTTTTAAATCCATTATGTCGACACCGAAACCATTAATATTGTTACATGTAAACCTGGCAACAGCGCAACCGTGCAACTCGATCGTTTCACATAATGAAAACAACAACAACCGAATACCTAGTTGCAAAATAACCCATTCAGAAACCTAGCTGAAGATAAGGCGAAACAACACGATTGTATCTCCCTTCTTATCGAAAATACTCTAAAATATACTAGAACCCTTTGCATACACCACTGAACGAAGATCGAAATCGAAAGCTCTAAAGCTTTCGAGAAGATTCCACACTGAGCGAACATTCAAGGACATCCTAGACTGCAACCGGATAGTATAAAAGCAGGTGAAGCTTTCAGCGAGGGAGATAGTAATTTTTATTACGTCGACTGTGACAGCCAGCGTGTATACGCGACCGTGTTGGTAGAGAGCGAAAGTGATCGAGTCAAGCGATATATGGTATGAGCGGGCGGTATTGCCATACAGTGCGAATTATTGTGCGAATAGAATTTAAAGTGCGATTAATAAATAATCACTTATTTTTATTTTAACCGAATTGTGTTTTACTTGAAATCCCGGCGAACCCCTAGCTCGCAACAATGTTATAAGTTTTTAGCAATTCATTACCTTTAGTGTTTTCACGTACAATCTTATATCACCGATCACTAACGACGATCACTACTGAATTCCGTCGATATGTTGCATAATTAAAAAAAATACAAATGGGCACGTTCTTACAACTTGTGTGAAAAATGCAATATTAAGAACACATTTACATCGTTGTTCGCAATATTTACGCAATTTGGTGTAAATTTACATCTTCTGTCGTATACGCTACACAGCTTAGAGTATATGTCCAAATTTTTTCGGATTTTAAACAAACAAATGTAAAATTTATTAGTTTTACGACTTTTTGGTTGAAAATTCAATGTGTGGTGTATATTTACACTATAAAAGTCGTAAAACTGTCATTATTAAGGAGGTATATATTTACGTCTCGGATATCTAATTTTTTTAGAGTGCATAAAGGAAATTCTTTCAAATTTTCACTAAAACTTTCTTTTAAATTTCAGTTTCAAATTGTAAGGTTGAAAACAGACAATTCCTCTGCAAAGATAATATGACTTGCATATCTTTGGATAAGGTTTGCGACTTTGTAAATGATTGTCCTGAAGGAAGTGATGAGCATGGTGCTTGTAATAATACTGCCCTTAACTGCCACTCGAAGAACTGTCCAGGAGAATGCCATAGTCTGAGTTCCGGACCAGTTTGTCTATGCGCCAAAGGATACCAATACAATGTCCTGAAAAATAGATGTGAGGACGTAAATGAGTGTGAACTCTACGGCATATGTAGTCAAGGTTGTGTCAATACTCAAGGCTCATATCGTTGCACTTGTGAGAATAAGTTTGTCCTTAAGTCGGACAATACAACGTGCGTTGTTCGAGAAGACGAGCCAATAATGCTGTACACTACCCAGCGGACGGTGGTAGGAGTGCATTTAAAGAGTCGACATTTATTTCATATAGCACAAAATTTATCGCAAGTTATCGGTGTCACCTACGACGGAGTGTACATCTACTGGACCGACATAAAGCACACCGAGGAGAGTGTGGTCAGGGCAAAGATTGATGGCAGCAATCAGGAAGTTCTGTTTACAGCTGGCTTGGAGGCACCGGAAGACATAGCCATCGATTGGTACACAGGAAATATCTACTTCACCGATAATGTCAATACGCACCTGGCTGTATGCTCGAATAATGGACACCATTGTCTGGTCCTGATCCGTAAGGAACTCGATCAACCGCGAGGAATAGTTCTAGATCCTTTGAAGGGAATGATGTACTGGTCGGACTGGGGACAGCGTGCAATGATTGGACAAGCGTCTATGGACGGCGATGATTTTAAGCCACTGGTTACAGAGAACATTCACTGGCCCAATGGACTCTCCTTGGATATTCCGAACAACCGGATCTACTGGGTAGATGCCAAACGAACTACACTCGAAAGTATTCGCCTAGACGGAACCGATAGACGTATGATCCTGGACGAAATCCTAAAACATCCCTACGAAATAGCGGTTTTTGAAAACAAGATCTACTGGTCCGACTGGGGTACGAGCAGTATTCATTCGTGTGATAAGTTCACCGGAAAGAACCATGAAGTGGTATCGAGGGACAGGAAAATCTACGATATTCACATATACCATCCAGCTCTGATGTCAAAAGGAAATCATTCGTGCCTGGGTCATCATTGTACGCACTTGTGCTTGCTATCAGCCAAGAATTCATACAGTTGTGCGTGTCCGGAAGATATGGTTCTGGACGTCGATAAGCGGACTTGTAAGAATTTGGGCAAGAAAGAGAAACTGTATCTGGGCATTGGCAACTATTTAGTAGGAATGGAGCACACTTCTTTCGGACGACACAATATTCCAGAAGGGATTCCGTTGAGCATGTTCATTCACAAGATGGTTTACAATTCGCTCAGTGGAAATATATTTATAGCGGACAATGCCCAGAGGATTATCTATGAGGTGGATCCTTCAACGAAAAATGTAAAAAAGCTAATCACCAAGGATATTGGAAATATTACAGCCTTTTCGTTCGGTAAGTTGAATTAGTAGTCCTAATAGTTGTCGAATTTTTTTCCTGGATAGCTCAGTGTTTCAGATCACTTGGCCAACAATCTTTATTGGACGGATTCGATTCGTCAAACCATTGAAGTTCTCTC